>JAQPPZ010000850.1:6042500-16042500 GCA_028583015.1 Wollemia nobilis
CTTCTACTCACACCAATTAATTTTCTTCTATAAAGTTGGGTACTAATGTTCTACCCTTAATTTTATTTTTGAAAATTAGAGTTTTGTTTTAGAAGATGGACATTATGAATATCCTCCTATTTCAAAAATAGACTTATATAAAGAGAGTAATATTAAGGATTGAATGCTTAATACTATTAGACAATTTGAGATAATTTTCAAGTTAAAGGGGTTAGGGTTAGACTTGTGTTTCTCCCTTTTATTTTAGAAAAATAAGTCCAAAAATGGAAAAAAGTAGGGTTCTTTCATGTATGTGTTGTACAACTAGATATAATTGTACACCCATAATTTAACTACGATATCATATTTGAGTACTTGGCCACTTTGGTTGATATTCGTCATACAAATAGGGTGTAGTGATTGCCCAATTTAATGGTAAATTAGAAAATGATGGAATTTGTTTTTTCTAACCAAATTTTACTCTGTCTTTGGGTGATAAACATATTAAAAATTCTCTTATGTTGTATCAAACTAAAATGGGTAGATTTGATTCTTGATTTAGTCTACTATACAATCAGGACAATATGTGTCTTTAGACTATTAAATACTTTATTGCCCTTGAAAAAACTGAAATGTGGTGTCTAGTATCCTATTGGTTCCAAAAATTTATTAGAAATTGATAGTAATGTTAACATAGAGGAATATCTTGTTTTTTTCCCACGTATAGCCAATATCTAGAAAATGTTAAGTTTGATGATTTACTTGTAAAAATATCCAAATTTAGTTTAGCTCCTAGAAGGACTACATGCTATGTTGGAATAGTTGATCTAGTAACATACTTGGCAATTACCAAGCCATTGTCTATAGTGACACCTAGTAGAGGAAGTACTAGTTGCAGTCCTAATCGAGATGTTCAAACAACAATATTGCCTCAGGGTATGTGCAACCTTGTAATTAGGACAATAGATCCTAATCCTTGAATTGAGGTACAACCTCAATTAAAAATTATGGGAAATATTAATATTTCTCTTGGCTCATCAAACTCCATTGAATGGCAATAGTTAGAAAAATTATTTCATAAGGGAGGCAAATGGCCACCCAAAATGGTATTCTATACTAAATTATTAAAATACCAGCCATTACAAACCAAGGTAGATTTGTTCTATTTACTTGAACACTATACTACCTCTACTAATGATTAGTTAGAATAGGTCCAATAGATAAATTATATGAATAATTAGAGAATATTATATTTTCACACTAGGTGCTATATAACAATGCCATTTTCATTGATTTTTTTTGAAGAAAATGGAAAAATAAAGAATGGAAAAATAACCTCAAACATAATCTAATATGGTTAATTTTATGAAAATAAAATATATACGGTTGTATGTAGATGAAGAAATCCAACAAGTGTTGGGTCCATAGACACATGCACCAAGTCCACAACTAGGAAGGTTACAAAGGTCAAAAGGGCAATCATCACAACATATTGATATGTAGGATGCAAAAAACATCAATGAGGATGGAGAATATTTTAAAATATTTGTACAAAAAATTAAAGCATGACATGAGTGTTAAAAATAAAGCATTATATTGTGTCCAACTCATGATCTCTTTTGGAGTAAATTTGAAAAAGGGTCTTTCCCATGGGTCGACTAAACTATTATACAAATAATAATTGTACCTATAGGACTTAGTTGACTCTACCATAGTTCAATGGGGCTTAAATTTGGTAGGACCCTCAAGTCCTTCAAATAATATATAGTATACTAGAGTATTTTCTATAAATATTTAGCCATGTTCTCATATATTAGTAGGGAACTATGAAATAGATAGTGCAATCTTGTTAATATGAGTGATTTATTTTCTATTAGTCTTTTAGATTCCCTCTCACTATATAGAATGTATAAAACTTCAACATAAAGGAAGAATGAAGTATTGTTCATTTGTTATTAAGACTCTTAAGAATATTAGGAATTCTATGTACTTCCTTTATTTTAGATTAATAGAAGCCTATGATAAAGGTACTACATGTATGAAGTTTTTTTAATAACTTAAGTTTTTGTGTTGAGTATTTGGGGAAACAACCTCCTATAAGGCTGATTCATGCTCATCTTTGAAGAAATTCGATTGGCACTATGATTTTAAAGGTCAAGCTCCCGCAAGCTTGCATTTGCTAACTTTGAATATGTGATAGATTTTTATACACACACATATATGTATGTATATTATATATATGTATGTATGTATACATATATGTATATATACATACATACATACATATATATACATATATATCTATATACATACATACTATATATATATATATATATATATATATATATATATATATATATATATATATATATATATATATATATATATGATTAGATAGAAAATTTAGGGGTTTTTAAAGCCTCCCTCAAACATTTTAAATTAAAATCCCAAATACAACCACAAAACAAAAACAAAAAAACACATACTATAAGAGCCAACTATGAAGTAAGAATAACCCAACCATAAAACATGAAAATGAGATAGAAAGGACAAACTCCACCAAAAGAGAACAATAGAGAATGACCAAATCCCAAGCTTTATATTGCAAGGAATCCTCTAAGATGGATAGATCTAGAATTAGAGTGGTTGGATTATATTTCAAATTCCATGATAGTTTGTTCACAAAGTATATGGTTTGATTAACTTATCTCTTGATTTATATTAAGAACTCCTTAACTAGATCAAATGATCTTGGCATTGTAATAGAGTCATCCTATATTTTGCTCCTGGAAGAAATATTGGATTACTTCATTCATCTTCATTTCAAAATAGGGTGGTCCTCTGCATTTTCAGAAGCATTGGATATTTTTAGCTTCTTTGCAATTTTGGAGTTGATCCAAACCAATATTATCATTCCCTTGGCTTCTAACTTGGGTTTCTTTAGAGATCTAGATTTTCTCTTCTTATCTTGCTTGATCTCTTTCATAGATAATGAATCATTGTTGTCTAAATCTTGAGAGATGAGGGTATAAGAAGGGAATTTTGCATTTTGGGAACCACCCTAAATTTTTTGAATGTCCTCTTACTTACTCTTAGGACCTAAGATTGATTCTCCATAATTTTTAGCAATAATATTATACAAATTAGTTTTTAAAGACTTCAAAATGGGTTGTAAAATAATTTTAGGGCCAATATTTTCATATTTAGAAATAACCAAATCAATTCTCCAAAACATAAGATAGGAAGAATCACCTTCTTTCCCAATGATAGGAGGATTCAAGGAAACAAACAACACCATCCTACTTTTATCCATAAAAAGTGAACCATTCTTCCTAGCAATAAAGTCAAAGATCAACTTTAAAAGACCCTGATGGTTGGGGATAGAAATATTACGATCTTGGATGTCCATAAATATTTTCTCTATCTATTTGAATAGGAATATTATAAATTGCATATGCTTCTTCCCTCTAAGATGATTCACTAGCACCAGATGAAATCTATAGACAACCTCTCTAATGAATTCAAGGGTGAAAAATTCTATTATTACAGAAATAACCCTATTTTATGGCAATCTAAAGGAGCTCATTTTGTAGCCATTATGGTATGTTTTTGGTTGAACAAATTTACATCCAAATATATCTATCTCCTTGGCAAGAAAATATTTCTTCCTATCGATGCAATATCCTTGAGCTAAAACACCAGTCATCTCTACCAAAAAAAGAATTGATATGGTGAAGCCAATCCCTCTCACTAAAACTTTTCCTTTGCACCAAGAGTGAGTTATTTTCATGGCTAATTTCATATCATGCCCATTGAATTTCTTCAAGAAGCCCAACAAACCACATTTTTAAAAAATATTTAAAAGCTCATTATCCACCTCCATTGAAGTAGGTTTGATTTCACCATGAAAACTAGCCACTCAGATACATAAATACCCCAAAAGAATTTAGAATGTTGAAGATAAGGAGTCAAAATAGTAGAGAGGTTCAAACTAGTCTAAGCCCCTTTACTGAACACATTTTTAAAAATAGATATTGGGTCGAAAGACTAAATTTAAATAATATCATTGGAAACCCATCTTTGAAGCCAAAAGACCACACATTTACCAACACAACTTCTCCTAGAAAAACAAAATCCCTCGTGTAGAATGGAAGCATAAAGAGAATAATTATCCTGAATAGATTGCATAGGGAAATGATTCAAGCCCCTAGGAAATACAATCATGAATACTTCTCATTCCAAACCAAATGTGGCACATGTGCATCATACGCATATAATATTTAGAGGAAGCCGACCTGGCCATGCAATAAACCATTTCCAAATAGCAAATAAATTCTTAGCAGTATTCATCATGTGATGAGAACAACCCCAACCAACATAATGAATGTGCTCATAAATCAATCCATTCTACCACAAAAGGAGGTACCAATTCCTAGTTATCTACTTTGAGAAAAACATGATCTTTGAATCTATGCAAGACATGCCCACTTTCCAAATCTGGATACCAACCTCAAAATTTCTAAAATAAAAAACCAAAGGAATATTATTCTTTTTCTAAAAATAAACGATACCCAACTTTAAAACATGTTTGCCAAAAAGATTTGAAAATACAAAAATAAAAATATACATTGAGTTAGAGCTTCTCATTGGATCTCTACCAATCTCTAATATTGGATAATGTATCTCTGTAAAGATCAAAGCATTAATATGGTCCTTCATTTTGAACAAGTTAATTGAACTCTTGGGGAAAATTCCATCTTCAAATACTCAAACCATTTGGAAATAACCCTAAATTTGCCAAAAACTTTGCTGCCTTGTTTTCTTTTTTGAAGGTATGCTCAAATTTTA
This sequence comes from Wollemia nobilis, assembly GCA_028583015.1. Classification (NCBI taxonomy): domain Eukaryota; kingdom Viridiplantae; phylum Streptophyta; class Pinopsida; order Araucariales; family Araucariaceae; genus Wollemia; species Wollemia nobilis. The sequence goes on from JAQPPZ010000850.1 coordinate 6,047,328, forward strand.
GGGTATCATGTCCACTCAAACATCTAGTTGTGTCACCCATCACATTATCAATGGACCAACTTGCAACTTGTTTACCCAAGAGAATATTGATTATATTTAATGATTCTCCTTCAAAAATTAACTTTTTGTCCTGAAAGGTCATAATAAGGATAACTCCTTTATGGGAATCTCTTTCCTCTACAAAGTGACTTGATTGGTAGCCTAAATTATTAGAAAAAGCTAAAATAATATCACCTTTATCATTCCTTAGGATGCCACCATTCCTAGGTAGTGTTGGGTTTCCTTTAGAAGCTTCGCTAAAGTTGAATTTTAACCAGCTGATTGGAGGAGGATTCGAAATAGTTTGATCTCTAGAATGACTATCAGCTAGAGAAACCAAACCTCTTGGGATCCCCAGACACTCTACAAGACTAAAATATTGAGGAGACTCTCTCTCTTTTGTAAAGGTGATACAAGACATGTTTTCTTTGAGAGAACAAAGGATTCTATTACTAATTGAGATGATGTCTTCTAATGAATTCTTAAATGCTTGTCTATTCCTCTCTTTATAAATACCCCACAAGAAATGTGGGAGAAAAATACCCAAAATGTCCTACATAGTTTATTGAATAAAGGTTCTATCCATTCCAAAGACTACGGGAAAACCTAAGAGATTCCAATCGGCTACAAAAAGATCCAAAGGACTTCACAAGAGAAGGGAAAAACTAAAAGGTGTTTTGTAGTTTCTTCATTTTTAACACAAATATCACAACTATTAACCAAGATTAAACCTCTCTTCTTGAGGTTCTCAATGGTTAAAATTTTATTTTGAATAGATAACCAAAGAAAAAAATAATCTTAGGAGTCAAGGATTTAAGCCAGACCTATCTTATGGGGACCCAAAAAATCTTTGTGGGGCTATATGTATGTATGAAGATGACTAAAAAATCACCATTACTTTCCTAAGACCAAATAGAAGAATCTCATTCATACCATTGAGGAATAACTTGAATCTTCAATATGTTCCATAAATTTTGTAGAGCATATCTATTTTCTTCATTAATACTAGGTATATCTAGCTTCTTCCAACACTTTCTACCATTCACTTCTTCTATAAAGTTAGAAATCATGGAAGTTGTTATAGGATCCAACACAGTTTAAAGAGGGGTATAGGTAGGAAGTTTTGATATGGATACTCCAAGATCCAAGCATTATTATAGGAAATAAATAATCTAACCATTGCCCAATTTACACCTTAAACCTCTTGAATAAACTCCTTAGTTAAGGTTAAGCTCCTCCAAAAAGCCAAACTTGAAGGGAGGTTGTGAACCTCCAAAAATGAAAGACCTCTATTGAGGTATTTATATTGAAAATTTTTATTCCAACTCGTACTTTTGGAAGTAATGAGTCTTCATCCTTACTTTTCTAAGAGGGAAATATTCATAGAGCCTAATCTCTTCAACCTAATACCACCTTTCTTTTTTCTAGAATGGACCTAGTCCTATGAAAGCAAGTGGAAAATTCTTTTGTTTTGAAAGCCAGATCATAATTGTTTTTGAATTTATTCAATTTTATTAGAAATTTTAACCAAAATTTTGAACATAGACATGAAGCAAATAGGAAGGATTTGAAGAGAAGATATGACTAAGAGAGCCTTACTAGCCTAGCTTATCAAAGCACCCTTCCATCCTACAAGCTTTTTATGCATCCTTTATAAAATATAAAAATAAGAAATGGGGCATCCAAGAATACCAACAATAATTCTTTGCCTCCTCATGGGAGTGTTTAGAAATAAAAACTTTTTTGAGATTTAATTTTTGTCCTAAAACCAACTTGTACAAGTTAAAAATATGTTTAAGCACTCTATCTTGGAAAACAAAAGCTTTTGTCATTAAAAACATATCATCTATAAACTGTTGAAAAGATATAGGATATAAATGGGTAGTCAAATTGATCCCTTTAACAAGATGAGATTCAAAGGCTACAAATAGAGCTCTTCCAAGTGGTTTTGCAATAATGATAAATAAATAAGGGGAAAGTGGGACACCCTACCTTAGATCTCTTGATATTTTGAAGTATCTTACAGGAGAACCATTCACCAAGATTGAGAAGCTTGGAGTGGAGTAGCATTATTTTATAAGGTTCATCCAACTCATATGAAATACAAATTTGATCAGCACATTTTCCAAAAAATCCAAGAAACTCTGTCATAAGCCTTATTCATATCCAACTTGATAAACATGCTCGATTATCCACTTTTTTCAATCGAATGAATCATATCATGCACTATGATAATCACATCAAGGATTTGTCTCCCCGGAACAAAACCACCTTGATTTGGACCAATTATACTAGGTAAAGTCCTTTTAATTCTATTGGTAAAATTATTTGAAATGATTTTATAAATAGTGTTACACAAACTTATAGACCTAAATTCTTTGAGCTTATTTACCCCTATTATATTAGGAATGAGATCAATAAATGTAGATTTGATATTATAAGGTATAAAAAATCTCATTTGATCTTCACATAAAGATTCTTCCACCTCCTTACCTATAATATGCCAAATTTTTTGGAATAAGATAGAAGATAATCCATGAGGGCCTAGAGCAGGGTTATTCACAGTGGCAAATATTCACAAATTGGATGAATATTAGGATTTCCAAAATTGAAAATTGGTGACTTTGAGGACCCTTGACGTCAGCCCATTCGCCTAAAATTTTTTAGGACCAATTGTTTCTTAGGGTAAATTAGCCACAATATATATCCAAACATAGGAATATTTGTAATTGTTGGAAATATTTTTTTGAGCCTGATATAATGGTGGTATTTTTATGAAGGCATAAGGTAATTTAATAGGTAAAAAGGTTCCCCCAAGATGACCTTAATTTTTAGGGCTTCAGATACCCCAAATTTTAGTGTGAAGATGATTGATTTGATTTGCTTAGAATTCATATTTATTTTTATTAGGATTGACCATTTTTTACAATCACATTTTGAGTCTAAGCCCTTACACATAACCCTAGCCTAGAGCTTTCTCCTTTTCTAGAGAGAAGACAACATATTTAAATTCCTAGCCATAAAAATTAAATGTCAAGAATTAATTGACTTCCTAAGAGATGAGAGTGGGAATGCAATTTATAATATAAGATTAAGCTATATCATTTCTTTCATGTTTGGTGCCAATAAGATTCTCAAAAAAGCAAACAACTTCCAATCAAATTTCATCTAGTTCAATAATTTTTTAGACATCTTCTCTAATTAATTCTCTAATTTTATTGTTGCTCTTATGCCTTGACATAGTTACATCAAAAAATTTTGTGTTTCTATCTCCTTCCTTTAACCAAACCACTTGAGATCTTTGTCTCCAAAATATTTCTTCCTTATCCAGGATGTTATTATAATTTGTCAAAAGAATTTTTTTATTATCTCTACACTCAATGCTACTAGAACTAGAGGCTAAAGCTATCCCAATACATTTTTTTGAATTTAGCAAAAAACCCCTTGCAGGGCCACCTTGGTCTGAAAAACCATGACCAGGGGGTTCTACATTGTCAAAATAACCCGGGAGTTGCACCCAGACCTGACCTCACCAACATTATAAACTAGATTTTGGGTATCCAATGTGCTTTTGGTACGATGGAGATTCGAACCAGGGACCTCCCTTGGAGGATTTTCCTATCCTCTCCAACTCACCTATAGCACGTGGGTGGCTATCTAAATACCTTTAAATTACAATTGAATTTCCATTTTTGTTTAAATATATTACCAAAAACCTCCTTGTTCTAGATTTTTAAATTTGCTTTTACATAGCTTCTTATCTATTTGGGATAAGACATGACAAAAAATGTTTTGGGACCACCATTCTACAATTTTATCTTCAATATTATGTTCTTTCAACCACGTGGACCCAAAATATAAAGGATTTTTGAACACTTAGTCTCCAAGGAATTTAATAAGTAGAGGATTATGATTCGACCCAATTCTAGGAAGAGATATCAGATAAAAATTCCCCAAAATATCCAATCCTTCTTTTGAAAATAAAACCCTATCAAGTCTGACTTCAATAAGCTAATCTCCTAATATTTTTCCACTCCACTTAAATTTACCTCCTCTAATATTAATATCCAAAAGTTCATTAAGATTAAAACAATTTGTAAAGTCCTCCATCCCTTTAGACTAAATATTACTACCTTCATTTTTATAAGAATGGTAAAGGGGGTATTAAAATCTGTAGCAAGCACCTAATATTCCTTCTTAAATTGATCTCTCATTTGGATTAGATTATTCTATAGATTTTTCCTATCCATAATAGAGTTTGGTGCATATATATTAGATAAAACACATATTTTGTTTGAGGACTTACAATGAAATAAAATATTCAAAATCTTTTTCGAGGTTGAAATCATAGACTTTTCAAGAATAGAGGGATCCCAAAGACAAAGAAGACCCCCAAAAGCTCCCACTACATGACTTGCAATAAAATTGACATATTTCCAAATAGAGTCTTTTATATTAATAATATTTTAAGTGGAGATACTTGGTTATTTGGAAAAATAAGCCTTTTTTTGAGAAGGTGGGGGCTAGATTTTAATCCAAAGCTTCAAAATATTAATTATGCTCTTGTGTGGATTACTTTTATAGGCTTACCCCTTCATTTTTGGCATGTGGATATTCTAAGAGGGTTAGCTAAAAATTTTGAAGACCTAATTTTGATAGATGGGCCAACATGCTCCAAGTCTTGAATGGTGGTAGCTAGACTATGTGTTAATGTACTTATGGACTCAGACCTACTAGATTCAATTGACTTAATTTTAGATTTGGATGTTAGAAATTAACCGGTGAAATTTGAGAATATCCCTCTTTTTTCTCAAAATATTAGCCATATGGACGAGGTTGTAACCTCCTTAAATAACAATGTTGTCAAAAAGAGATGTGATGGGGAACACAAAATCACTATCTAAAATTTCACATTTTTCATCAAACATTTTTCATTAATTTATATTTACAATACTAGCCCGCGGGCATAGTTTCTCTATATTTGCAATTCTCTGATCTCCATGCTCTCCAATACAATTATTGGGTTTTTTTTATAGAGGCCCCGACCCTCTACCGTTTGCAATTACAAAATAACAACCGCAGCCGTTAACCTCCCGTGCCTGAAAGAAATTCATGCACCACCATTCTGAATAGTTTTTGCAACCTTACTATTCAGCATTTCTGCTCACACTCTATAGATCAACAGCGTCGCAGCCTTCTATCTTCAAATATGTAGATCAATCTTCCCTCTCCAAGGATCCTGTGTAAACTACCTCATGTTTGATGCATCTGTCTACACCCTCGGGGATCCTAAGCTCTTCTGGGAAGACACACACAGCCAAGCAGGATCAGAATGGACCTTAGCCCTCGAATCTGATCTACCTTGCCTGGGTTCGAACTTCGACCCTTGTGCACTGCTTTGCTTTCCCTTTTTATAATTTTTTGGCATGACGATCTACTTTCCATCTGGTGGCCCTTTTTTTCCTCTTCCAGAACCTTTCGTTTCGTCTTCCCGTGCCACTTTGTTGTCCTGGTATTCGAAACATTTGCCTTTTTGACTCTTCGTCTTCAGCTTTCCCTTATATGAAAGGTCACGATATCGCGACACCTTTTGGTCTCTGGCCCCTTCTCTGTCCTTGTGTTGTGAAAATACATGTCGCAAAATCATGACATATTTTCCTCTCTGCTTCCTCTCGCTTCTTCGGGTCACAAAAATGCGACATGTCACAAAATCACGACATCTTCTCCTTCGGCTCCTTCGCTCGCCTCTTGGTCACAAAAATGCGACATGTCGTGAAATCATGACATTTTCCTCCTCTGGCTCCTCCTTCGCTTTCTAGTCACAAAAATGCGACATGTTGCGAAATCGCAACATCTTCCTCCCTTGGATTCTTCTTTGCCTTCTGGTCACGAAAATGCGACATGTCACGAAATTGTGACATCTTCCTCCCTTGGCTTCTTCTTCGCCTTCTGGTCATGAAAATGCGACATGTCACGAAATCACGACATCTTTCTCCTTCGACTGCTTCTTCGTCTTCTGGTCACAAAAATGTGACATGTCACAAAATCATGACATCTTCTCCACTGCGCCTTCTCTCTCCTCTATGGGTCGCGAAACTACGACATGTCACAAAATCATGACATCTTCTCATCTATGCCTTCTCTCTCCTCTGTGGGTCACGAAACTACATGTCATGAAATCGTGACATCTTCTCATCTATGCCTTCTCTCTCCTTTCGATGTCGTGAAACTACGACATGTCACAAAATCGTGACATCTTCTCATCTATGCCTTCTCTCTCCTCTATGGGTTGTGAAACTACGACATGTCATGAAATCATGACATCTTCCTCCGCTGGCTTCTTCACTTGCCTTCTGGTCACAAAACTGTGACATGTCACAAAATCACGACATCTCCTCGTCTGCGCCATCTCTCTCCTCTATGGGTGGTGAAACTGTGACATGTCATGAAATCACAACATATTTCCTCCTTTCTTCCTTCTTTCATCTACGGGTCACGATAACACGACATGTCATGATATCGTGACATCTTCCATCCGCTACTTCTCTCTCCTCTTTGTGTCGCGATATCGCAACACTTTTTCTGTCATGATATCGTGACAGTTTTTCCCTGCTGGCTTCTCTCCCACTTTGTGTCGCGATATCGTGACACTTTTTCTGTCATGATATCACGACAGTTTTCCTCCTCTTTCTCTCTCCTCTTTTGGTCATGATTTCGTGACATGTCATGAAATCACAACATATTTCTTCCTTAGAAAATTTTCAAACATGGCTTTGCTTCCACTAGATGCTTCTGCATCAGATGTCCACTGGATGCTCCTGCATCAAACACCCGGGGTTGATGGAGAAGTGACCTTCACTTCTGCACTGTTCTGTCACCTTCTTCTACACAGGGACTCGAACTCTCTCAAATCAACCCTTCTATCTTCTTACCACTCTTCCACAGATCTTGGTGCAAGCTGCCTCATGTTCGACGCTCTACTTACACACTCAGAATCTTCTGGCTCTGATACCACTTGATGGGGAACAAAAAATCGCTATCTAAAATTTCACATTTTTCATCAAACATTTTTCATTAATTTACATTTACAATACTAGCCCGCAGGCGTAGTTTCTCTATATTTGCAATTCTCTGATCTCCATGCTCTCCAATACAATTCTTGGGTTTTTTTTATAGAGGCCTCGACCCTCTACCATATGTAATTACAAAATAACAACCGCAGCCGTTAACCTCCCATTTCTGGAATAAATTCACGCACCACCATTATGAATAGTCACCGCAACCTTACTATTCAACGTTTCTACTCACACTCTACAGATCAACAGCGCCACAACCTTTTGTCTTCAAATCTGTAGATCAATCTTCGCTCTCCAAGGATCCTATGTAAACTGCCTCACGTTTGGCACATCTATCTACATCCTCAAGGATCCTGAGCTCTTCTGGGAATATAGACACAGCCAAGCAGGATCAGAATGGACCTCGACCCTTGAATCTAATCTACCCTGCCTGGGGCCAGACTCTGACCCTTGTGCACTATTTTGCTTTCCCTTTTTATAATTTTTTGAAGTGATGATCTACTTTCCATCTGATGGCCCTTCGTTTCCTCTTATAGAACCTTTCGTTTTTTCTTCCCATGCCGCTTCATGGTCCTGGTATTCGAAACGTCTGCCTTTCCGACTCTTCATCTTCGACTTTCCCTTTGGGCACAAAAATATGATAGGTCGTGATATCGTGACACCTTTCGGTCTCTGGCCCCTTCTCTGTCCTTGCACCATGAAAATACGACATGTCACAAAATCGTGACATCTTTTCCTCTCTACTTCCTCTCGCTTCTTCGGGTCACAAAAATGTGACATGTCGCAAAATCATGACATCTTCTCCTCCGGCTCCTTCGCTCGCCTCTTGGTCATGAAAATGCGACATGTCATGAAATCATGATATTTTCCTCCTTTGGATCCTCCGCTTTCTGGTCACAAAAATGCGACATGTTGTGAAATCATGACATCTTCCTCCCTTGGCTTCTTCTTTTCCTTCTGGTCATGAAAATGCGACATATCACAAAATCACGACATCTTCCTCCCTTGGCTTCTTCCTCGCCTTTAGGTCGTGAAAATGCAACATGTTGTGAAATCGTGACATCTTTCTCCTTCGGCTACTTCTTCATCTTTTGGTCATGAAAATGTGACATGTCATAAAATCACATCTTCTCCACTGTACCTTCTCTCTCCTCTACGGGTCGCAAAACTGCGACATGTCATGAAATCGTGACATCTTCTCATCTGTGCCTTATCTCTCCTCTGCGGGTCATGAAACTGCGACATGTCACGAAATCACGATATCTTCTCATATATGCCTTCTCTCTCCTTTCAGTGTTGCAAAACTATGACATGTCACAAAATCATGACATCTTCTCATCTACGCCTTCTCTCTCCTCTACGGGTCGCAAAATTGTGACATGTCATGAAATCATGACATCTTACTCCGTTGGCTTCTTCACTTGCCTTCTGGTTGTGAAACTGTGACATGTCACGAAATCGCGACATATCCTTGTCTGCACCATCTCTCTCCTCTGTGGGTCGTGAAACTGTGACATGTCACGAAATTATGACATCTTTCCTCCTTGCTTCCTTCTTTCATCTGCGGGTCACGATAAGGCGACATGTCATGATATCACGACATCTTTCGTCTGCTACTTCTCTCTCCTATTTGTGTCGTGATATCGCGACACTTTTTTTGTCGCAATATCACAATAGTTTTTCCCTGCTGGCTTCTCTGCCACTTTGTGTCGTGATATCGCGACACTTTTTCTATCGCGATATCACGACAGTTTTCCTCTTCTTTCTCTCTCCTCTTTTGGTCATGATTTTGTGACATGTCACGAAATCGTGACATCTTCCTTCCTTAGCCAATTTTTGAAAATGGCTCTGCTTCCACTGGATGCTTCTACATCAGATGTCACTAGATGCTCCTGCATCAGACACCTGGGGTTGATGGAGAAGTGACCTTCACTTCTACACTGTTCTGTCGCCTTCTTCTACATAGGGACTCAAACTCTCTCAAATCAACCCTTTTGTCTTCTCACCACTCTTCCACAGATCCTGGTGTAAGCTGCCTCACGTTTGGCGCTCTGCTTACACACTCAAAATATTTTGGCTCTGATACCACTTGATGGGGAACAAAAAATCGCTATCTAAAATTTCACATTTTTCATCAAACATTTTTCATTAATTTACATTTACAATACTAGCCCGTAGGCGTAGTTTCTCTATATTTTCTTTAATTGCAATTCTCTGATCTCCATGCTCTCCAATACAATTCTTGGGTTTTTATAGAGGCCTCGACCCTCTACCATATGTAATTACAAAATAACAACCGCAGCCGTTAACCTCCCATGCCTGGAAGAAATTCACGCACCACCATTCTGAATAGTCACCGCAACCTTACTATTCAACGTTTCTGCTCACACTCTGCAGATCAACAGCATCGCAACCTTCTGTCTTCAAATCTGTAGATCAATCTTCCCTCTCCAAGGATCCTATGTAAACTACCTCACGTTTGGCGCATCTATCTACACCCTCAGGGATCCTGAGCTCTTCTGGGAATATAGACACAGCCAAGCAGGATCAGAATGGACCTCGACCCTTGAATCTAATCTACCCTGCCTGGGGCTAGACTCTGACCCTTGTGCACTATTTTGCTTTCCCTTTTTATAATTTTTTGAAGTGATGATCTACTTTCCATCTGATGGCCCTTCATTTCCTCTTATAGAACCTTTCGTTTTGTCTTCCCATGCCGCTTCATGGTCCTGGTATTCGAAACGTCTGCCTTTCGACTCTTCATCTTCAACTTTCCCTTTGGGCACAAAAATATGACAGGTCACGATATCGTGACACCTTTCGGTCTCTAGCCCCTTCTCTGTCCTTGCACCATGAAAATATGACATGTCACAAAATCGCAACATCTTTTCCTCTATGCTTCCTCTTGCTTCTTCGGGTCGCAAAAATGTGACATGTCGCAAAATCATGACATCTCCTTCGGCTCATTCGCTCGTCTCTTGGTCATGAAAATGCGACATGTCATGAAATCGTGATATTTTCCTCCTTTGGCTCCTCCTCGCTTTCTGGTCACAAAAATGCGACATGTTGTGAAATCATGACATCTTCCTCCCTTGGCTTCTTCTTTGCCTTATGGTCATGAAAATGCGACATACCACAAAATCACGACATCTTCCTCCCTTGGCTTCTTCCTCACCTTTAGGTCATGAAAATGCAACATGTTGTGAAATCGTGACATCTTTCTCCTTTGGCTACTTCTTCATCTTTTGGTCATGAAAATGTGACATGTCATAAAATCACATCTTCTCCACTGTACCTTCTCTCTCCTCTACGGGTCACAAAACTGCGACATGTCATGAAATTGTGACATCTTCTCATCTGTGCCTTCTCTCTCCTCTGCGGGTCATGAAACTGTGACATGTCACGAAATCATGAAATCTTCTCATCTATGCCTTCTCTCTCCTTTTAGTGTTGCAAAACTATGACATGTCACAAAATCATGACATCTTCTCATCTGCGCCTTCTCTCTCCTCTACGGGTCGTGAAATTGTGACATGTCATGAAATCACGACATCTTACTCTGTTGGCTTCTTCACTTGCCTTCTGGTTGTGAAACTGCGACATGTCATGAAATCGTGACATCTCCTTGTCTGCACCATCTCTCTCCTCTGTGGGTCATGAAACTGTGACATGTCACAAAATCATGACATCTTTCCTCCTTGCTTCCTTCTTTCATCTGCGGGTCACGATAATGCGACATGTCATGATATCACGACATCTTCTGTCCGCTACTTCTCTCTCCTATTTGTGTCGTGATATCGCGACACTTTTTTTGTCGCAATATCACGATAGTTTTTCCTTGCTGGCTTCTCTGCCACTTTGTGTCATGATATCGCGACACTTTTTCTATCGCGATATCACTACAGTTTTCCTCTTTCTCTCTCCTCTTTTGGTCATGATTTTGTGACATGTCACGAAATCGCGACATCTTCCTTCCTTAGCCAATTTTTGAAAATGGCTCTGCTTCCACTGGATGCTTCTGCATCAGATGTCACTGGATGCTCCTGCATCAGACACCCGGGGTTGATGGAGAAGTGACCTTCACTTCTACACTGTTCTGTTGCCTTCTTCTACATAGGGACTCAAACTCTCTCAAATCAACCCTTCTGTCTTCTCACCACTCTTCCACAGATCCTGGTGTAAGCTGCCTCACGTTCGGTGCTCTGCTTACACACTCAGAATCTTTTGGCTTTGATACCACTTGATGGGGAACACAAAATCGCTATCTAAAATTTCACATTTTTCATCAAACATTTTTCATTAATTTACATTTACAATACTAGCCCGTAGGCGTAGTTTCTCTATATTTTCTTTAATTGCAATTCTCTGATCTCCATGCTCTCCAATACAATTCCTGGGTTTTTATAGAGGCCCCGACCCTATACCATCTGTAATTACAAAATAACAGTCACAGCCGTTAACCTCCCATTCCTGGAAGAAATTCATGCACCACCATTCTGAATAGTCATCGCAACCTTACTATTCAGCGTTTTTGCTCACACTCTGCAGATCAACAGCACCATAGCCTTCTGTCTTCAAATCTGTAGATCAATCTTCCCTCTCCAAGGATCCTGTGTAAACTGCCTCACGTTCGGCACATCTGTCTACACCCTCGGGGATCCTGAGCTCTTCTGGGAAGACACACACACATCCAAGCAGGATCAGAATGGACCTCGGCCCTCGAATCTGATCTACCCTGCCTGGGGCCGGACTCTGACCCTTGTGCACTGCTCTGCTTTCCCTTTTTATAATTTTCTAGCATGATAATCTACTTTCCATCTGGTGGCCCTTCGTTTCCTCTTCTAGAACCTTTCATTTTGTCTTCCCGTGTCGCTTCGTGGTCCTGGTATTTGAAACGTCTGCCTTTTCAACTCTTCATCTTCGGCTTTCCCTTCGAGCACAAAAATATGACAGGTCATGATATTACAACACCTTTCGGTCTCTGGCCCCTTCTCTGTCCTTGCATCGTGAAAATACGACATGTCACAAAATCACGACATCTTTTCCTCTCTACTTCCTCTCGCTTCTTCGGGTCGTGAAAATGTGACATGTCGCAAAATTGTGACATCTTCTCCTCCGGCTCCTTCGCTTGCCTCTTGGTCACGAAAATGCGACATGTCATGAAATCATGACATTTTCCTCCTCTGGCTCCTCCTTCACTTTCTGGTCACAAAAATGTGACATGTTGCGAAATCACGACATCTTCCTCCCTTGGCTTCTTCTTCGACTTCTGGTCATGAAAATATGACATGTCATGAAATCGTGACATCTTCCTCCCTTGGCTTCTTCTTCGCCTTCGATTCATGAAAATGCAACATGTCACAAAATCGTGACATCTTTCTCCTTCGGCTGCTTCTTCGTCTTCTGGTCACGAAAATGCGACATGTCACAAAATCGTGACATCTTCTCCACTACACCTTTTCTCTCCTTTGCGGGTCGCAAAACTGTGACATGTCACAAAATCATGACATATTCTCATCTGTGCCTTCTCTCTCCTCTGGGGGTCATGAAACTGTGACATGTCATGAAATCGTGACATCTTCTCATTTGGGCCTTCTCTCTCCTTTTGGTGTCGCAAAACTACGACATGTCGTGAAATTACGACATCTTCTCATCTGTGCCTTCTCTCTCCTTTGCGAGTCACAAAACTACATGTCATGAAATTGTGACATCTTCCTCCGCTGGCTTCTTCACTTGCATTCTGGTCATGAAATTGTGACATGTCGTGAAATCGTGACATCTCCTCGTCTGTGCCATCTCTCTCCTCTACGGGTCGCAAAACTGTGACATGTCACGAAATCATGACATCTTTCCTCCTTGCTTCCTTCTTTCATCTATGGGTCGTGATAACGCGACATGTCACGATATCGTGACATCTTCCGTTCGCTACTTCTCTCTCCTCTTTATGTCGCAATATCGTGACACTTTTTCTATCGCGATATTGCGACAATTTTTCCCTGTTGGCTTCTCTCCCACTTTGTGTCGCGATATCACGATAGTTTTCCTCCTCTTTCTCTCTCCTCTTTTGGTCATGATTTCATGACATGTCACGAAATCGTGACATCTTCCTTCCTTAGCCAATTTTTGAAAATGGCTCTGCTTCCACTAGATGCTTCTGCATCAGATGTCACTGGATGCTCCTGCATCAAGATGGGTTGGTAAGGAAACATCTATGGTTTGCACTTCGAAAAAATTTCCTGAAGGCTCGAGCCCAATGCCCTTAAATGATTGTTGTCCTAAAAATGAAGTTGATCTTGATGTTCTTAATATAGAAAAATACCAAAGATCAAAATATGTGTTTATGTCTCTATGAACTCCTAGGTTTGTCTTAACACACAAACTCCTTCTGTTATGAGTTTAGTTAATTTTGGGAGTCCCTCTTCAAGAAAAGAGGTTATCCACCTTGATTCTAGTGATTCTCGTACTCCTCTTGGTAAAAGAGTATTGAGAGATCTAAACCCTTTGGGATCCATGAAATCTAATAACAATTCTATTGAAGGACCTAGCCCTTGAAAGAAGTCTAGCATAATTACTATATATATATATATATATATATATATATATATATATATATATATATATATATATATATATATGTATGTATGTATGTATATTGAGGATGCAAAAATGAAATACAAAACAATGCTAAATAAATTAAACTCAAAGAACATAAAATTGTACAATATATGATCTTATATTAATGGGGGGAGCCTAAAAACTCCATTTTTACAATGTGCATCCTTGTATCCTTTTGATACAGATTTACAAATGGCTAGGGTTCTCCAAAACCCTAGAAAACAAGGCTAGTGGTGTCTTCAGGCATATCCTTACTCCCAACAAAATTGAGTGGGATTCTTGATATATGATGTTGCGCCACTCCATCTTAGACAACTATCCAATGATAAGGTAGCAACTTCAAATATGCACATGTCATGAAATCATGACATATTTTCCTCTCTGCTTCCTCTCGCTTCTTCGGGTTGCTAAAATGTGACATGTCATGAAATCATGACATCTTCTCCTCCAGCTCCTTCGCTCGCCTTTTGGTCATGAAAATGTGACATGTCATGAAATCGTGACATTTTCCTCCTCTAGCTTGTCCTTTGCTTTCTGGTCGCAAAAATGTGACATGTCACGAAATCGTGACATATTCCTCCCTTGGCTTCTATTAGAATATTATTATAATGTGCACTATGCCTATAATTGACAGGTTGACATTTGTCTTCTGCCACTTGTCTCTGTCTTCAGTTTGAGTTGGAGTGGTGTCTTCTGAAAGACACTTGGAGTGGAGCTTATGACACTTGTCATATCTCCCTCTTAAGCTTGATGCTTATATATTGTAAGATAACTTGTAAATAATTTAACGCCTTTTGTTCAGTCCCAACATCTGGTATCAGATTAGGTTCTGGGTTCGATCCGAGAATCATTCCTGAAAGATTATTGCAGCATCGTGTATACCCCTATACCCCTAATTTTTTCTTTGTGTATGATGCAGTCAAATGAGCAGTTATGTTAATCTACGTGAAAAATCAACGCTCATAAGCCCCCGTTTCAGTTGTACGGTAGTTCATTCGCTTGTTGCCACATGTACGAAGAAGTAGGCATGCATTCTTGCGTCGGTGCCAGTTGTCGACACCTTTCCCGCTTGGCTGCATCCTGAGCAGGTTTATAGGCACTTAACAAGTACAAGCCACCGCAGATTGGGCTAAAAGAGGTAAAGAATTTAATTGATTTAAGGGTTTATTCATTCCATGTTTGAAGGTTGCTATTCTAGTAGCAAAATTTTGTAAAAACTCCCAAGTTAAGCATTCTTTTGGAGAGAAGCACTCGGATGGGTGACCATTTGGGAATGTCCCGAAGTTGCACACCTTTAGAAGGTCATTGTATTTTTCCATTTTGAAGCATCAATTTGTATCCGACTATAGGCTTATATATAGTCGTTGGAAAGAGAATTTCGAGGGGGATCCATTGGTGCAATTATTTTTCAGTTTTGAGATTTTTTACTCAACTGAATTTTGACTTGAAGTTTTATATTGTAAACAGAGTGCATTCTCGGTTGCATCCGACACTCTTGGTTGATAATTTGGTAAAAATTGTGAGGAGTCAATTTCTAAGTCTTTGGGAGGACATTATGCCAAGTCATTTATTGAATTTGGGGGCAATCTTGTAAAAGAAGACATTGATATTGTCTCATCATTTTGGAAGCACATTTGGGGCTAATTTGTTTTTAGCCAAGTTCTCAATACAAATCATCAACTTAAGGGGTGATTTAGGACCCCTTGTCCCCTTGTCGGTGGATTCATTTTGTGGCACTCTCTTGGCCACTAGGTGTTTGTTGCTTGCATCTTCTATTTTGGGCTTTGACTACATTTTATGCTTCTTATTACCCTTGCATGACTTTGGGTTTATAATTGTAATCAAGTGTAGTTCATACACACTTGACACTAAGCCATATACAAGCAAGCAAACACATACAGGCATTTTCAGCAAAATACATTGGCACATCTATTGTAACAATTCTACAAAAAGCAAGCATCACATTTTTATAAACCGCCTATGTTCCATGTATCAACTGCTCAAATACTTATAGTCTCCCTCACGTAAGGGCGGGTATATTGAGTAGTTTGGTATAAAGGTCTGGCAGGTTATTCCCTTTTAGAATTGCCTATGTTCCACGTATCAACTGCTCAAATACTTACAGTCTCCCTCACGTAAGGGCGGGTATATTGAGAAGTTTGGTATAAAGGTCTGGTAAAATTCTAATTCTTACTCTCTTTGGATAGAAAAAGGCACTTATGTTCAACTTAACCCTCCCACTGTTGGAAACTCTTGAAGATTCAGAGTGGAAAAACTAGGCGAACCCTCCTCTGGATCTTCAGCGGTGTACCCTAGATTTTTTTTGAGGGCTCTAATTTGGCATTTGTCGTACTTACTTCATCCTTTGTTGAGCTCCCTTTTCTTTTGATCCTTTTCTAAATCATGGCTACCACAAATCTATTAAGTGGACTTACAAAGAAACTTGAAGGAGCACAAACTTTTGCAAATTGGAAGTATGAGATGGAGTCAATATTAATGATGAATGACATGTGGGACTTTGTGAGAGATAGGCAGGCTAATGAAGACCCACTCATTGCACCTACAGACCCTAAAGAAAAAGCACAATTTGACAAGAATTCCAACATAGCTTTAAGTTTAATCAAGCTAGCTACAGGAATTCAATGCAGAGAAACTGTAAGGGCTGCAAAAACACCTAAACAAGCATGGGATGCTCTCAATAGATTGTTTGATAGGCCAAGTCAAGATAATATTTTGTATCTCAAACAAAAATTGCACAATCTATGTATGAAAGGCTCACTTACCGATTATCTTATGGAAGTGAAGTCTATTAAAAATGATTTCTTAGTCACTGGTAAAACTCTAGATGATAATGAGTTAATTCCAATAATGTTGCATGGTCTTCCTTCAAAGTTTCACTCCTATGCTACCATGTTAGATTTGAGTGGTAAAACAATGAATTCAACACTTGAGGATATTGAGATCCTACTTAAGAAGCATGAGCAAGCCCTAATCAAAGATGAAGAAATTGAAGCCACATCAGTAGCTTTTGCCACCAAGGCAACTTTATAGCCTAAACAAAACAAGGGTCAAAATCAGCATAATCAGAATCAAAGGGGTAGACCACACCAGAGATACACACAGTACCAACAGCAGCCAAATCAACAGTACCATCAGCAACCACGTCAGCAACAGTACCAACAACAGCCACAACAGCAACACTACCAGCAGCAGCAAAGATGGACAACAAGACCTCAAGGGGGTCAAAACAACAATCAACAAGGGTGTGAATATTGTGGAAAATGGAATCATAATATTGCTAATTGCTATCAAAGGCAAAGAGAACAGGGAGAACCACAAAATAATAATATGAACACATTGTATGCAGCCAACCAAGTTAATGTTGAAGATAAAGAATGTTGGTATATTGATTCTGGAGCAACAAAGCACATGACAAGAAGGCAAGATTGGTTGACCAAGGTTCAGCCCACATCAAACCAATTCATTACTTTTGGTGATGAAAGTGCTCTACCCATTGAAGGTGTTGGGGAGGCACCACTTACTTTGCATGATGGTAATAATGTTCCTGCAATAGATGTTTTGTATGTGCCTGGTCTAAAAAGGAGTCTTCTTTCTATTGGACAACTTATTGATAAGGGCTATAATGTCTATTTTGAAAAAGAAAAATGCTACATTAAGGAACCCAATGGCAATGTCAAGGCCATGGGACTGAAAAAGGATGGTGTTTACTACCTCCTTACAAAATCTGTAACACAAACATCTTTGCATACAACAACAACTTTCTCTTTGGAGTACATGTGGCATGAAAGATTGGGACATTTAAATTTTAATAATCTTCAAATGATGGCTACAAAAGGATTAGTTAAAGGACTTCCACATCTTAAGGAGTCAAAATGTTTTTGTGAGCCATGTGTAATAGCCAAACACCATAGGCAACCATTTGAAACAGGAAAGGCATGGAGGGCTAATAGACCTTTGCAATTGATTCATTCAGACATTTGTGGGCCAATGTCCTGTTCAATCTTATACAGGGGCAAAATACTACATCACTTTCATTGATGATTACAAGCAGAAAGGTATGGATCTACCTAATTCAATATAAGTGGCAAGCCTTTGATAAGTTCAAAGAATTCATGGCACTTGTTGAAAGAGAAAGTGGCTATCAAATCTCCACCTTAAGATCAGATAATGGTGGAGAATATGTTTCTAATGAATTCTTTAATTTTTGTAAGTATCATGGGATAAGGAGGCAATTCACAACCCCTTATACCCCACAAAAAAATGGAGTTGCTGAGAGGATGAATCAAACAATCACAAATAGGGCAAAATCAATGTTACATGCTGCTATATTACCTAACTCATTTTGGGGAGAAGCCGTTCTTACTGCTGCATACTTGACTAATAGGTCATACACAAAGGCCTTACATGAAAGAACACCCGAAGAAGCATGGATCGGAAGGACGCCCTATGTGGGCCATTTGAGAATATTTGGATGTGATGCTTATGCTCATATTCCTCATAAGAAAAGGAAGAAGTTTGATGATAAGAGCCAAAAATGCATCTTTGTTGGCTATAGTGATAGTGCAAATGCATATAAATTATATGAGCCTATTTCCAAGAAAATCATTTTATCTAGGGATGTTACCTTTCATGAGTATCCCCCATCTAATCCTCCTAAAGCCCCCACTTTAGAAATAACTAATGAAATAGTTGCTCCATTCATGCATACAATATCATCTACTTCTTCTCCTTCACTCATAAATCAAGAAATTCATCCACAAGAAGAACTTCCTACAAATGATCCATGTCCTCCACCTCATCCTCCTAATGATCAAGTAACATCATCCAATCCTTTACCCAAGTGGGTTCAAGCCACAATAGAAGAAGCCCAAAATCATTTGCCCACCTATACAGGAAAAAGGCCTTCAGCCCTAAGACACCAAGTGAATTATGCCCTAATGGCCAAAGTCCTTAGCCAACCTCGAACCTTCTAATGTCAAAGAAGCACTTGGTGATCCTAAATGGGTTCATGCCATGGATCAGGAATTGGATTCCATTGAAAGGAATCACACTTGGGAGTTAGTTGATTTACCCAAAGGAAAATATACCATAGGCACAAAATGGGTATACAAGGCAAAATATAAAGCAGATGGCTCACTAGATCGCTACAAGGCTCGCCTAGTAGCTCAAGGCTATAAGCAACAAGAGGGAATTGATTATGAGGAGACCTTTGCTCCTGTGGCTAAGATGACTACAATCAGGACAGTTATTGCTCTGGCAGCTCAAAAACATTGGCCAATATATCAAATGGATGTCAAAAGTGCATTTCTAAATGGTCATTTGAAGGAGGAAGTGTATGTGAAACAACCACCAGGATACACAGTTGAAGGCCAAAACAACAAAGTCCTCAGATTAAAGAAAGCTCTATATGGGTTGAAGCAAGCACCCCGAGCTTGGTATGCAAAGATTGACTCCTATTTTCTCAACCTTGGTTTCACTAGATCTGTAGCAGAATCTACTCTCTATGTGAAACATTGGAGGAACCGCATCATGTTGGTTACATTGTATGTGGATGATCTTCTCATTACAGGTGATGATATAGAAGGAATAAGGTTGCTCAAGGAGGACTTATGCAAGAACTTTGAGATGACAGATTTAGGCCTCCTCCACTATTGCTTAGGAATAGAGGTATGGCAACGACTTGGTAAGATTTTTATCTCACAGGCTAAGTACATTCAATCTATTTTGGAGAGGTTTCGCATGGAGGAGTGTAAGCCCTCTCTAACTCCCATGGAAACTAGATTGAAATTGCTAAATAATGATGAAGAAGAAAGGGTTGATGGTACACTTTACAGGCAACTAGTTGGAAGTTTAATCTACTTAACTTCAACTAGACCAGATATTTGCTATTCAGTTGGCCTTATTTCCAGATTCATGCAGGATCCTAAGAAAAGCCATTGGATAGCAGCTAAGAGGATTGTGAGATTCCTAAAGGCCACACCTCATCATGGCCTTATGTATAAATCAAGTGATAATTTTTCTTTGATTGGATACACAGATTCAGATTGGGCCAGTTGTCCTGAAACCAGAAGATCTACATCAGGTTATTGCTTTCAATTAGGCCAAGGCTCTATTTCGTGGAGCACAAAGAAGCAACACACAGTATCACTATCTTCAGCAGAAGCAGAATATAGAGCAGCAGTTGAGGCAACTAAGGAGGCAATATGGTTGAGGCAATTAATTCAGGATATTGGGCTATTCATACATGGTCCAACATATATATATTGTGACAATCAAAGTACCATCAAGATGACCAAGAATCCAGCTTTTCCATGCTCGAACAAAGCACATTGAGATCCATCATCACTTCATTAGAGAAATGGTCCAAGAAGATATTATACACATGAAGTATGTACCAACTCAATATCGAGTAGCAGACATATTCACCAAGTCACTTGGGAAAGACAAGTTTTCTCAGTTTAGCAATTTGCTATATCTATGTACAAGAAGTCAACATTAAGGGGGAATGTTATCTAATGTTGACTTATTAGGATAGTGCACATTAAGGGGGAATGTTAGAATATTATTATAATGTGCACTATGCCTATAATTGACGGGTTGACATTTGTCTTCTGCCACTTGTCCCTGTCTTCAGTTTGAGTTGGAGTGGTGTCTTTTGAAAGACACTTGGAGTGGAGCTTATGACACTTGTCATATCTCCCTCCTAAGCTTGATGCTTATATATTGTAAGATAACTTGTAAATAATTTAATGCCTTTTGTTCAGTCCCAACAGCTTCTTCTTCGCATTTTGGTCATGAAAATGCGACATGTCACAAAATCGTGACATCTTCCTCCCTTGGCTTCTTCTTCGCCTTCTGGTCACGAAAATGTGACATGTCACGAAATCATGACATCTTTCTCCTTTGGCTACTTCTTTGTCTTCTGGTCGCAAAAATGCGACATGTCGCAAAATCGTGACATCTTCTCCACTGTGCCTTCTCTCTCCTCTGCGGGTCATGAAATTGTGACATGTCACGAAATCGTGACATCTTCTAATCTATGCCTTCTCTCTCCTTTGTGGGTCACAAAACTACGACATGTCACGAATTCGTGATATCTTCTCATCTGTGCCTTCTCTCTCCTTTCGATGTTGCAAAACTACGACATGTCACAAAATCATGACATCTTCTCATCTATGCCTTCTCTCTCCTTTGCGGGTCGCAAAACTATGACATGTCATGAAATTGTGACATCTTCCTCCGCTGGCTTCTTCACTTGCCTTCTGGTCACGAAAATGTGACATGTCACGAAATTGTGACATCTCCTTGTCTGCACCATCTCTCTCCTCTACGGGCCGCAAAACTATGACATGTCACAAAATCGTGACATCTTTCCTCCTTACTTCCTTCTTTCATCTATGGGTCATGATAACGTGACATGTCACGATATCGCGACATCTTTCGTTTGCTACTTCTCTCTCCTATTTGTGTCACGATATCGTGACACTTTTTCTATCGCGATATCGCGACAATTTTTCCTCGTTGGCTTCTCTCCCACTTTGTGTTGCGATATCGTGACACTTTTTTTGTCGCGATATCATGACATGTCACGAAATCGTGACATCTTCCTTCCTTATTCAATTTTCAAACATGGATCTGCTTCCACTGGATGCTTTTGCATCAAATGTCACTGGATGCTCCTGCATCAAGATGGTTTGGTAAGGAAGCATCTATGGTTTGCACTTCGAAAAACTTTCCTGAAGGCTCGAGCCCAATGCCCCTAAATGATTTTTGTCCTAAAAATGAAGTTGATCCTGATCTTCTTAATATAGAGAAATACCAAAGATCAAAAGATGTGTTTATGACTCTATGAACTCCTAGGTTTTTCTTAACACACAAACTCCTTCTATTATGAGTTTAGTTAATTTTGGGAGTCCCTCTTCAAGAAAAGAGGTTATCCACCTTGATTCTAGTGATTCTCGTACTCCTCTTGGTAAGAGAGTATTGAGAGATCTAAAACCTTTGGGATCAATGAAATCTAATAACAATTCTATTGAAGGACTTAGCCCTTGAAAGAAGTCTAGCATAATTACATATATATATATATATATATATATATATATATATATATATATATATATATATATATATATATATATATATATATATATATATATGTATGTATGTATGTATGTATGTATGTATGTATGTATGTATGTATATTGAGGATGCAAAAATGAAATACAAAACAATGCTAAATAAATTAAACTCAAATAACATAAAATTGTACAATAGGTGATCTTATATTAATGGGGGGAGCCTAAAGACTCCATTTTTACAATGTGTATCCTTGTATCCTTTTGATACAGATTTACAAATGGCTAGGGTTCTCCAAAACTCTAGAAAACAAGGCTAGTGGTGTCTTCTGGCGTATCCTTACTCCCAACATAATTGAGTGGGCTTCTTGATATATGATGTTGCACCACTCCATCTTAAACAACTATCCAATGCTAAGGTAGCAACTTCAATTATGCACACAATGACACAATAAATATATTAGTAATACCTATGAGAGATCCATAATGTGAGGCCCTCTATAAGCAATAGTAAAACCCTAACTATCTACTACAAAATAGAGTGAAAAAGAATAAAAGTGCATAAATAAAATAACAAAAAATAAATTTACCTTACGTTCTTTCTTTCTTCTTATTTGTGATATTTGGTTGTAGTTGATCGGTGTGACGATGCCCTAGCATCACTCGAAGGCTAGGAGGTCCTCAAAACACTTATGTAAAACACCCGTGGGTGCTCATTTTCTAAAAGAAATGCATGTGGGTACTTGGTACTGGTAGGGAGACTCCCAGAGGTGCTTGGCGATGCAAGGGAAGCACCCAAAGGCACTCAGTGGTGATAGAAAGTGCTCGAAGGTGTTCTACGACTAAGGAATAATTCTATAGAAGTAGATTTGATGAGGGAAATGAATGTCAATGGATATGAAGGGTTATGATGAGTGAATATGGAGGTAAAAGTATTCAAATACTCTAAGAAAACTCAGGGAATTTGAGGACATGGAATCAAAACCTAGGAAATGAACACTTAGCAGTTTAGCCATCAAAATGGCTTCAATTTGTAATCTAACCTAGGGCATGCTAGGGTTTCAATGACACTAATCATGTGGCTAAGATAAAATCACATCAGAGGGTGGATATTAAATTTAGTATGTGGCATGGATTGATGTGAATGGATGGATAGGATTAAATAAAATCGAATAGTTGTGATTAATTCACTTATATAAATATATATTTATTACATATAAAAAATATAATATATAAAATATTAATATTAAATATATAAAAAAATAAATATGAATAGTGGGAAAAAATGGTGGGAAAGCATGGATGGCGAACAAGTGACTAGGTTTTGGTGTCTACAAATACACATTTTTGTATTGCGTTGCATGACAACAATGCAATGCAAAAATATGAGACACCTATTTTGCCA
This sequence comes from Wollemia nobilis, assembly GCA_028583015.1. Classification (NCBI taxonomy): domain Eukaryota; kingdom Viridiplantae; phylum Streptophyta; class Pinopsida; order Araucariales; family Araucariaceae; genus Wollemia; species Wollemia nobilis. The sequence goes on from JAQPPZ010000850.1 coordinate 6,070,559, forward strand.
GGTGCAGAAGCAACTTCTCTTAGGATGTGGAACATGAGCTTGAAGATAAAAGAATAAAAGAATTTGAATTTTGCATAGCTTACCCCCTCAATTGGCGAATGAGTTTGCAGATGAATATCACGAGCCAATTGAAAAATATGTGCAAATGAATGATGCAAATGTGATGCCATTTTTTCCCCAATGGTGGGAAGGGTAGTGGTGAAAAATGTGATATGGTGTCTATTTTTGCCCTAATAGATGAAGGGATTTATGAAAATGTGATGCAAAATGCATCTATTTTTGCCCCAAAAAATAAAGGGATTTTGCCAACTGTGGATGCCATGATCATGTAAGATATATCCCAATGTGGGAAACTCAAAACCAAATGTAGTTACCCTAAAATTAGGGTGATTCGATGATGTAGAATAATATGCCTTCCAATGTCATTGATATGCAATGATGAATATGCAAAGAAAAATAAAAGTAGTCAACCTTAGAGGGACAACTAGTGACTGTCAAATAATTTCTCTAATCAAAACCAATCACCTAGTTAATGTTGTAAATGTGAACAGGGGTTCACCTAACTAGGCTTAGAAAGATCCCTTTCCTAAGCCTAAGTGTGAACACACCCTATATTTGTCGGCAATTTCTGTCGACAAATTCCCGTACCTTCTCTCCTAATATCCCTCCTAACTTCTTCCTATTTTCCCTCCTCCTTATCCCTCCGTGAATTCTTCTTTCCCCTTATCCCTCCAACTTCCTTATCTCTCCACGTCTTTCTTTCCCCTATCTTCTCCCTCCTTATCTCCTATTTCTCCTTATCTCTCCTTTGCCGACTTTCCTCCTATTCCCTTTCTATATATTATGTAATTTAAATAAGTTGGGGTTGAATGCTTCAATTTAATAAAGATTTTAATTTTTTGCCCTTTGCATTTTATTTTAGTTTATGTGACTGCATTCGGATTCTATATCTGGTATCAGAGCCAGACTTCGTCATCTGTCGAGCACGGTTCCCGAGGCGAAGTTAGGTCAGCGCGAGCACGGTTCCCGAGGCACGACCAGGCACGCATCCCGAAGCAGTTCACAGCAAGGATCGAATCTCGAGGCGGATCACGAGTAGGCTCGAGCACGCATCCCGAGGTAGTTTGAGCATGAATCTCGAGGCAGAGGTGGCAGCAGCATGGCAGTCGAGGCGACACGTGGCAGTGGCACGACTCCCGAGGTGATAGGTGGCAGCGGTGCAGCAGATCATGACATGTGGCGATAGCAGATCGTGACACGTGGCGCAGGGCGATTCGCAATTTGGTTGGCAGCAAGTGGGCAAAATTTTGCCACGTGGCAGTCGACGATTCGTCGTGACGAGGTGGCGAAGTGTGGCAGTTTGATTGGTTGAAGCACGACTGCCCGAAGGCAGTCGAAATCATCTGCGAGGGTTTCTGAAAATAAACCCTCGCGCGTCCTTTTTAGGACGCATGTGGGATATACCCACGTCAATTTTTTTTTTTAAAAAACACGTGCCCGTCGTCGGTTTAATACCCTGCGCCCTCCGTTCTATTCACGTCCGCCCGCTTGGCAAGTTGGATTGTTGGTTCGATTGTTGGGAGGAGGTTAGCGGGTCGACTCCCGCTAGCGTCGCACGACAAAGACAAAAAAAAAAAATTGTTTAAAAATTTTTCGGCCGCGGGAGATTAATAGGGCCGAGGCCGTGTTTGTTTTCATCGGCCTCCTTGGCACAGTGGCAAAGGTGCCCGCGTAGAGAGAAGGCGATCGCGCGTTCAAATCGCGCTAAGTAAAAAGGTATTTTTTTTTTAATTATTTTGTTTTTTAAAGGTTTTTTGATTTATTTAATAATTTTTATATTATTTATTTTTTAAATTTATCTTTTTTAAATAAATTTGTTTTTTTAAAAAAGGATAATTTAAAAAATAAAAAAAGCATTATTAAATTTATTTAAAAAAACTTTTAAAAAACATTAAAGAGAATTTGTGAAAGGAGGAATAATGTGCTTGTGAAAATGGTAGATGTTCCGATCTGAAGGAAGTTATCATGCACTTATCTCTCTTTTGAAGAGAGAATCACCGGAATCCTTTGATGAAAGGGTTCGCCGAACTAGTCTGCACACTGTGTTGAGTCAGTTGGAGAATCAGGTGATCTCTCACCTCAGAAAGCCAGATTCAGGATACGAGGCCGATTCCGAAGACAATATCTTCGGACAGAGAATTGAAGAATTCGACACTGTGCAATTTGTTTCGGACGTACAAACTGGTGCCAGTTATACACCGGGTGTGCCAACAGATGAATTGAGTGTGGGCTATACACCACGCTCTCCTGAGCCTGATCCTGACCCAGCGAAAGCAGAAGAAGAGGAAGAAGAAGAAGAAGAAGAAGAAGAAGAAGAAGACAAAGAAGCAGCAGCAGATCCAGTGGAAGTGAAACCTGAGATTATCATCATTAGCAGCAGTTCTGAAGCAGAACATAGATGCACTAAGAAGGCGAGATTTGATTTAAATTATTAAATCATATTGTACTGCTTTGTATTTCCAGTTTGCCTCAATAAAAGTACTTGTTTGCTTTGAATAAAAAGTTGTTTATTCTGCAATGGCTGCAAACACTAGTCTACCAATCCCTGAATTTAATGGTAGTGACTATGAATACTGGTCTATAAAAATGAAGACTTTGTTGATAGGAAAAGGTCTTTGGGATGTCGTTGAGGAAGGTTATATAGAACCAACTACTGCAGAATGGGCAGCATTTTCTAATGCTGATAAAAAGACAAGAAAAGAAGCACAAAAGAATAATGCTTTTGCTTTATATCACATTCATGTTGCTTTAGACAAAACTATCTTTCCTAGGGTTGCATCATATGTCATTGCACAAGATGCATGGAATGCCTTAAAAGAGAGCTATAGAGGCAGTGACCGGGTAAAGCAGATAAAACTGCAAACCTTGAAACGAGATTTTGAGAATCTCAAGATGCAGGAGAATGAAAGAGTCGGTGATTACTGTGTGAGAGTGAAAGCATTAGTCGACAAAATGGTCACACTAGGAGAGGATATCAAGCCAGAGATGATGGTGAAGAAAGTGTTGAGAACACTTCTTCCAAAATGGAATTCTGTTGCCATAATTATTGAAGAATCAAAAGACTTATCTACATTGTCTTTTGATGCATTAATCGGTTCACTTCTCTCACATGAAGAGAGATTGCAGGAAACTCCTACCACCAGTTATGGAGGAGATGACAAGGCTTTTTCTACACATGAAGGAAGAGGTAGAGGTCAACAAAGAGGCAGAGGCAGGAATAATCAAAGAGGGGGAACTCCTAACAGAGGAGGATCATCCAACAGAGGTGGAAACCAGAATAGAGGAGGACAACAGCAATACGGAGGGAAAACAATCCGGAAAAGGAAAAGGAGGAGACAAATCAAAGCAAGTTTGCTACAATTGTGGCAAACCCGGCCATTATGCTCGAGATTGTTGGTCAAAGACTTCACAAGGAAGCGAAGACAACCAAAGCGACGATCGGTTTGGGAATTTTGGAGAAGAGGAAGAGTCCTCAAATCTCTTTCTCTCTTATGGCCAGACAGAGCAAAATTTGAATGATACATGGATTTTGGACACTGGGTGTTCAAATCACATGAGTGGCAAAGAAGAACTCTTTGCTAAGATAGACTCCTCATACAAATCCAGCATCCGATTGGGAGATGACAAGTCATTGGCAGTTGAAGGCATTGGAGCTATGGCGGTTCCAACAAAAGAAGGCATAAAACATGTAAGTGATATCTATTACACTCCTCATCTTCAACACAATCTGTTAAGTGTTGGTCAAATGCTTGAAAAGAATTATAAGTTGATTTTTGATGAGGGTAAATGCACCATTTTTGACAAAAACAATAGTAATAGAATCATTACACAAGTGCCAATGTCAAAAAATAGATTATTTCCTTTGAAGTTTGGCCAGCCAGGAGGAAATAAGTTAGCAAATGTAGCTATTACCAATCCAAGTGTCCTATGGCACTTGAGATATGGTCACTTGAATTCTGCAAGTTTGAAATTGCTAACTTCACAAGCAATGGTGACTGGACTTCCCAAAGTTCAAGATAGTAAGGAAGTCTGTGAAGGGTGTGCCTTGGGCAAGCATGCCAGATCGAAATTTCCTCGTGGACAAGCATGGAGGGCCAACTATCCTCTTCAATTGGTACATTCAGACATCTGTGGTCCGATGCAGACCAAGAGTCTAGGTAATCACTCTTACTTCCTACTTTTCATTGATGATTGCACAAGAATGTGTTGGATATACTTTTTGAAGCATAAGGATGAAGCATTTGCATGCTTTGTTGATTTTAAAGCAAAAGTTGAAAGTGAGAGTGGATATTCTATAAAATGTCTTAGATCAGATAGAGGAGGAGAATACTCCTCTAATCGGTTTTTGAATTTTTGTAAACATCATGGCATCAAGAGGCGGTTCACAACTGCCTACACTCCACAACAAAATGGTGTAGCAGAAAGAAAGAATCGCACCATTGTGGAGATGGCAAGATCAATGCTTCAGACAAAGCATTTGAGTAATGCATATTGGGGAGATGCAACAAGGACTAGTGTTCACATCTTGAATAGAAGTCCTACTTTGAGTTTGAAAGGGAAGACACCTTATCAAGCCTGGTATGGTAAGAAACCAAATGTGAAGTATTTCAGAGTATTTGGTTCATTGGCATATGCTCACATTCCTGATGAGCTGAGAAAGAAGTTGGATCCAAAGAGTCGGGCTTGCATTTTTGTAGGATATTGTGAAAACACAAAGGGTTATAGACTCTACAATCCTACAACTCGAAAGATTGTGGTGTCAAGGGATGTGATTTTTGATGAAGGGGGAGAGTGGGGTAAGCCCCAAATATTCAGTGATGTTGAAGCCACTGAAGTTGTTGCTCAGCAGGTGCAACCACAGCTACCACAGAAAGGAAAGCAGTCTCCACCCACACATCCACCAAGTCCATCTTCAGATTCAACTGCTTCTCCAAGTCCTTCTCCACAGCGATCAGTTAGTTCCTCACCAATGGATATTGATGCTCCATCCAAAGGTAAGAGAACTTTACAATATCATCCATCCTCTCAAATGTTGGATAAGAATTTTTCAAGAAGATATACTAGAAGTCAGGCTAGTGAAATGGAATTTGTTTTACATAGATTAGAAAGTATGCACTTGTATGGTGATGATGAATCACAACAAGAACCCAGAGGAGATCAAGTTAACTATGCATTGTTAACTAGTGCATAGCTTGAACCTTCTAGTTTTGAGAAGGCATGTACTCAGAAGATTTGGCAAGATGCCATGGAAGAGGAGATAACCTCTATAAAAAACAATGACACTTGGGAGCTCGTGAAGCTTCCTAAAGGAAAGAAATGTGTTGGCTATAAATGGATCTTTAAGACCAAGTTTAATGTTGATGGAAGCATTGAAAAGCATAAGGCAAGGTTAGTGGCAAAGGGTTTTACTCAGAAGTATGGAATAGATTATGAAGAGACGTTTGCTCCAGTAGCCAGACAGGAGACAATCGAAACAGTTCTTGCCTTAGCTGCACACAAAGGATGGCAAGTCCAACACATGGATGTGAAGAGTGCATTTCTCAATGGCTACTTGACAGAAGAAGTGTATGTTGAGCAGCCACAGGGATTTGAAGTGCAAGGTAAGGAACACCTTGTTTATAGATTGAAGAAGGCACTCTATGGTCTCAAACAGGCACCAAGAGCTTGGTACTCACGCATTGATGGGTACTTCAATGAATATGGGTTCACCAGGAGCAAAAATGAACCCACACTCTACTACCTCAAGCAAGGTAAAGACATTCTCATAGTTTGTTTGTATGTGGATGATCTTATTTTTATGGGTAGTAATGAGAAAATGAATAGGGAGTTCAAACACTCCATGTTGACACAATTTGAGATGAAAGATCTTGGATTAATGCACTATTATCTTGGAATGGAGGTTCATCAATCAGATAAAGGGATCTTCATCTGTCAACATAAGTATGCTCAAGACATGATCAAGAAGTTTGCTATGGAGCATTGCAAACCAGTTGCAACTCCAGTTGGACATGGGATCCAATTAAGCAAAGATGATGGAGCACAGAAAGTTGATGTGACCACTTTTAGAAGCATGGTTGGGAGTTTGATGTTTCTTGCCAACACCAGACCAGATATTCAGTATGTTGTATCTCTTGTTTCTAGATTTATGTCTAACCCCTCAGAGCTGCATTTGAAGGCAGCTAAAAGAATTTTGAGATATGTGAAGGGTACATTGGATTTTGGAATCCAGTACCATAAATGTAATACAATCAAGCTTGTAGGCTTTAGTGATAGTGATTGGGGTAGCAATATTGATGACAGAAAGTCAACATCAGAAAACTGTTTTAGTCTTGGATCAGGACTAATAACTTGGAGTTCAAAAAAGCAAACAGTAGTAGCACTATCTTCAACAGAAGCAGAGTATATAGCAATTACTTATGCTAGTACTCAAGCCTTATGGCTAAGGAAAGTACTAGAAGAGATTGGAGAACAGCAAAGTGGTCCAACCAGAATCTACTGCGACAACATCAGTGCCATTCAGTTGGCATATAATCCTGTCCACCATAGCAGAACCAAGCATTTTGATATGAAGTATCACTTCATCAGAGATATGGTGGAACAAGAAATTGTTGAGCTTCAATACTGTCACACTTTGGAGAACGTTGCTGACATCTTCACCAAGGCAATGACAAAAGCTCAATTTGTAAAGCTGAGAGACTGTGTAGTCAGTTCTCTCAACTTTAAGGGGGAGAATGTTGTAAATGTGAACAGGGGTTCACCTAACTAGGCTTAGAAAGATCCCTTTCCTAAGCCTAAGTGTGAACACACCCTATATTTGTCGACAATTTTTTGTCGACAAATTCCCGTACCTTCTCTCCTAATATCCCTCCTAACTTCTTCCTATTTTCCCTCCTCCTTATCCCTCCGTGAATTCTTCTTTCCCCTTATCCCTCCAACTTCCTTATCTCTCCACGTCTTTCTTTCCCCTATCTTCTCCCTCCTTATCTCCTATTTCCCCTTATCTCTCCTTTGCCGACATTCCTCCTATTCCATTTCTATATATTATGTAATTCGAATATGTTGAAGGGTTGAATGCTTCAATTTAATAAAGATTTTAATTTTTTGCCCTTTGCATTTTATTTTAGTTTATGTGACTGCATTCGGAATCTATAGTTAAGGCCAGTCATGACTATTATGGAAATGTGAAATGATGAAATTTTATTTTGTCCATGTTTTGAGCCCCACGAACTAGGCCATCAATGATAGCTTTTGTGCAAATTGTTCTTGGCAAGGTTTCATGCAAAATGTGAAGTACCAAATATGATTATGCTTTCAAACAAGGAGATATGTGATGATGAAAATGACCAAGTGTTCTTATGGTAGATATTTCATCTTACCGAATTGCATGGACGCAAGTTGTTGCAATCACCAAGTATATAGAAAAATCCACTATATACAAGATTCACTTGAATGTTGTTTGAACTTGGCAGATATGCAAATGATGATGTGAAATGATGATGTGATGATGTATGAATGATGAAAATGATGATGATCATCATTTTGTGAATATTTGGACCATTTTGGGGTGCTTTTGTAACTTGTTTGGTGAATTTGCAATATGTGGTCGCAAACAAAAATTATGCATCCAAATCAGTTGGAATATTCACAAAACTTGATAAAATGATGAAATGAATGCATGGATGCAATTTGGAGTGATTTGGTGGAGGTAAGCCATTATTTTGTGAAATTTTATCTTTTTGTCAAAATTGATGCCAAACACCCGTTGATGCTTTTGGTACTCAAAAATGCTCACCAGTATTGAGCATTCTGCAAATGTCCATGGGCACTTTAGTGCACCAGGAAACTCCTATGGGCGCTTTAGTGCAAGTGTCTGAAGTAGCTATAAATAGCTGGTAGGATGAGAAACCAAGCTCATTTATGTGTTTGAGAGTTGGAGAAGCTATGTTTGGGAGAGTGGAGTGAAGTGAGGTGAAGTCCTTGTAGCACGAAAGCTATGGATGTAGAGGAAGTGGGTGTAGAGACAAGGGATACATATGGAGTATGGTTTGCTAAGGAAATTTCTTGTTATTATTTATGCATTGTGCAAATGTTTTTGTAATGTTTTTTATTTTGCAAGATTATTGATAAATGTTTTGTGTTGTGCTACAACTTAGGATTTTGGAGGCTCAACACTGGTTCTCACCTCTCATTCTTGGAATGAGGAAGGTGGTGTCAAATGAGGAGTGGTAGTTGATGGAGGATGTAGGGCTAGTAGAGATAGCCCATGTGGATGTGGTGAGGGTTGATGAGGGGTACCTCTTTGCTTTGGCGAAGAGGTGGGATGCAAATAGGGGAAATTTTTAGCTCCCCATGAGTGAGGTGACTGTTACCTTGGAGGATGCATATTACATCCTCAAGGTGTCAGTGGAGGGGATTCAAGTTGAGGTTGGGCTAACCTAGAAGAACGATATGATGAGGATGTTTGGAGATGCATGGTAGGGTTTGAGGGTGGAGAGTGGAGGTATATCATACTTTTCCATGTATATGGACAAGGATTTGGATGCCTTCCATGCCTTGGTAATATTTATGTTGGCCAACATCATGGCCCCGAACAACACTGGTTGCAGGTTCCCTTGGAACCTGATAGGGGTAGTGAGTGATATTCTCACTAGGTTACAAGTGTATGCATGGGATTCCACTTTTTTGGTGTAGGTATACCAGGATTTATATGAGGTGATGAGGTGGGGGGCAAAGGGGTTTGATTGTAGCTTACTACTATAGTGCTAGAAATGGGAGCACTCAGTGTTACTCGATCGAAGGGCTTACATGTAGTAGGCTTTAGTATCGAGCAACCCTATGCTAGGATATGGGTAGTGGTTAAGGAGGAAAAATTGAGTCAGCCAATGAGGATGAGCTAGTGGTATCGAGAGCTATGAGCTGGACTGACATCCATCCAAGTGATATGGAGGTTGTGGTGGGCTTGCAAGTGGATCGAGGATGGAGAGCACTTGTGATGAGTGTGGAAGGCTCGGTGAGTGGTTGGTCAAAATCAAAGTGAGGTTGAGTACTTTTAGTTCTCATAAGTGCTTCAATAATTTGGGCTTAGGTAGGATATGCCAGATGAGCCGATGCACTATGGGAGACATTGGGAGGAGGCAGGGATGCCATGCATGAAGTCATGGAGGGTGGTCTATAAGGATGATGAGGATATGGATATCCCAAATGTAGGTGATGCAAGTATGACCAGGAAGTATGATGTATGGTTTGTTACATAGCTAGCATGGGCATCACCTTGAGGAGTAGCTGATGGGGATGGTGATGGTGATATTAGGAATGAGGGGATCCAAGAGGCTCCCAAGCGATAGTGGTGCCTTCAATTGGATAGTCGAAGGAGGAGGACTAAGGGTGAGGTGAGGTAGGATCCTAATATTGGGGGAGATAGTGGAGATGGATATGATGTGGAGGAGGTTTTATATGGGCCTCCATTTCAGAGCAAGGAGGATTGGGTATGGTTGGAGGAGCAGGTGGTGGAGTGCAATGTGAGGATTATGAGGCTCTAGGCAGAGAGGAAGTGCTAGTATAATATTGACATAGCACATCTTCAATATAGGTAAAAATATATTGAGGCATTGGAGGATAGGTTGATGGAACATCATATTCCACTTTTGGATCCTCCAACCTCGTCTATCTCTGGTGGTACTAGGCATAGCGAGTCTAGGCATAGCTCTAGGTCAAGGGCTCCTCCTAGATCATAGGGATCCTATTGGAGGACATAGCTAGTTCTTATATGCACTTTTGTATATGATCCTTGGTGCTCCATTGTATGTATCCTTTTGGAACTCATTTTACATGCGATATTTATACATATATATGTACATGGATTTTACGTTTTGTGTTATAATTTTTTATGCAATGCTTTTTGTGGAATGCTTTTGTGGAATGCATGTTTTATATGGATGATTAATGCAAGGTGGCATGTATGGATGAGTTATGCAAGGTATAATTTATGGATCTATTAATGATCATTTATAGTTTAGATCTTTTCTTGGCTAGTTTATAGCATTGTTGCTTAATTAGGGACTCCAAACATGGTGGCATATGGGATAAATGACTCATGAAGTGACATGGATGTTGACATGGAAGAAGATATGGATGTTGATACAGAAGGAGATATGGATATTTATATGGAATAAGATATGGATTTTTATATGGAAGAAGATATGGATGTTGATATGGAAGAAGATATGGATGTTGATATATAAAACTACCTATTTTTCAAAGACTCGGACATACTAGTGGTATCAAACAAACTCACTAAAACTACCTAATCCCTCTAGGACCACAAATGTTTGTTTAGTGAATTCATTTACCAAATAAAGAGTATGGTAATGACTTGAGGTAATCAAGAACCAGTGTGTGTGCAAGTGAGTTTGTTAACTCATCTTGAGTAAATTAGGTAAACCTATTATGGATGAAACCAAGAAGCTAGATTTTTCATATGAGTGGTTAAAGGTCTCTTTGAAAGGTTTGTGTCACCATGCATGAGTGTACTCCACTGCAATTCAAGCATCTATAGATTTTGTGGGGGCTAAATCCATAGTCCATGATTTGAGTTTTTGATCTCTTAAGTTTTGGGAATGACTACGTAACCACTTGACTAGAAATGTAGTACAATCCTTACAACCCAATGATTGGTGGTGTGTGGTGTAACATATTTAGAGATTTTGTTAGGGATTTTTACCCACTGTATTTTTTTTTTGGAATTATGATAGTGGTGAAAACCACTATTTTTGTGGACTATGTTGCATTATGGGATTAGGAAGGATGACCCTTTTAACTTCGAGGTTTATACCAAGTATGGTGTTATCTCTCTTTGACAAAAGATGTTTTTAATATGTGAAATTGTGTTTGGTTCAAGAATTTTTTGGATTCAATTTCCAAAACTCAAATTTTTCTTAGTGTATATGTGCAATGGTCCTAAAAAGAACTCAACTTGTATTTTGGATATTGCTTAAAACACTAGGAGTGGTTGAGTGACCGAAAAGACCTAGGAATTTTATGAAAATGTGATTTGTGTGCATGGCAATTTGACTTAGTGTACTTGTGTAGATGACATTGTGAAAGTAGCCTTTATTAAGGCAACATGACTCTTTTTGGACCCATTAAGACCTTAAAATTAATAAATGATCCCTAATATGACATGTAAAATGTTTATGTGAATGCAATGTATGACATGCAATTTTGTGAAATTTGAAATGCAATATGAAATGTGTGTTAATGCATTGTTTTTGGAATGTAATATGAAATGTGTGTAAATGCAATGTTATGAATGAAATATATGTAAATATTTTTGTGTATTAGACATATATATATATACATATATAGAAATAAAATCATGCATAAAATGCTCTCAAGTGTATAAAATTAAGTGGTTCGGGTTCTTCTTCTCCCTCTAAACTGGCAAGCCTATAAGTATCATTACCCACTCTTTGTGTAACAATGTATGGACCTAACCAATTAGCCACAAATTTATCATGAAGATGCAGTAATGCATTGGTGTTTTTCTAGTTCTCTTTAAGGACAAGATCTCCTATTTGGAATTCATGTAGATGAACTTTGGCATTGTAATAATGTTTGAGGTGGTCTTGATAAAATCATAAATTCTCTAAATCAGTGACTCAACTCTCATCAAGAAGTGTGAGTTGTTCAAGATGTGCTTTTCTAGTAGTGTCATCATCTATGAAATCCTGCAAAGAAATTTGCAAGGAAGGGATCTTGAGCTCAAGGGGCATGATTGCTTTGGCTTCATAGACAATTGAAAATGGTGTTGCCTCTATAGACATGTGGATGCTTGTTCGATAAGCCCATAATGCCAAGGGAATTTGTGTGTGAAATTCTTTATGATTTTTTTTTATAAGTTTCTTGAGAATAACAATTAAGGTCTTGTTAGAAGCTTCAGATTATCCATTTACTTGTGGGTAATAAGGAGTTGAGAAACTATGTTGAATGTTGTAGTTCTCATAAAGTGCTTTAACATCCTTGTTCTTGAAAGACTTGCCATTGTCAAAGATGATTTTTGAGGGAATACCAAAATGATAAATGATATGATGAAGTATAAACTCCACAATTCTAGATTTTGTTGTGTTGGTTAGAGGAATTGCCTCAACCCACTTTGTGAAGTATTCAGTGGTTGTGATGATGAATGTATGTTGTCCTGAGGAAGGAGGTGAAATTTTACCAATTAAATCTAGAACTTATTGTGAAAAGGGCCAAAGGCTTTGAATAGGCTGTAAGGCTTGTGATGGTAAATGAGTTAAATTAGCATGTTCTTGAAACTTCTTGCAATGTTTGACATAAGTGCAACAATCATGTTCTATTGTGAGCCAATAATAACTCATTCGTAAAATACGCTTTGCAATGGCCATTCCACTAAAATGACCACCACAAGTACCATCATGAGCTTCAATAATGGCTCTTTGTGCCTCACTAGACTCGATACAATGAAGGAGGACTCCATCATAACCATGTTTATACAACACATCCCCTAAGAGAATGAAATGAGTTGCCTTTTTCTTGAATGTGTGTTTGGTAGTTCAAGACATGTCAGATGGGAGTGTTCCAAACTTGAGAAAGGCTACTATTTGGCTCGACCAAGGCTCATATAAATTTCATTGGATAAAGCAAACATCTTTTCCATATTTAGACTCATAACAAACAATTGCAAATTTAGAGACCGTTGAGATGATAAGGAGTTGTACTTCTCCAAAGGAGTCTTTTGGAATGAATGATCCAAGGGAGGCCATCGCATCTGCAAATATATTATTCGAGCATTGGAAAACTATTTATTTCATACCAATAAAACTTAGAGAGCAATTTCATTACTACTTCAGGGTAAATCTTAATTGTAGGAACTTTGCATTGGTATTCTCTATTGATTTGCTTGATGACAAGTTGAGAATCACAAAATATCCTAATATGCTTAATGCACATAGCTATTGTTGATTGAAGACCTAGGATTAAGACTTCATACTTTGCAGTGTTTTTTGTGCATTGGAAGTTGAGTTTGAATGATAAGGGGATAGGTACCCCCAGTGGTGTATGAAACACAACTCTGACACCTTGACCTTTCATGCACTTACATCCATCAAATAATAGTGTGATATCGATGTCTTCCTCTAGAATGACATCTTATTCTTGTTTAGTGATATAAAATACTAAATTATTTGGGAGCTCAATAATCAAAGGATGATTAGTAGGTAGTGGGACTTCAAAAATTTGATTGGCTATTACCTGACCTTTAATGGATTTTTGGCTAATTAATTCCAAGTCAAATTTAGTAAGGAGCATTATCCATTTAGCAGTGTGGGTTTTATTGCAAGTGCGAGACATCATATAACACAAATAATTTTATCTAGCAATGACATAAGTTGTGTGGCTAAGCATGTAATGTTGAAGTTTCTTAGTGGTAAAAACCACTGCTAAGCACAATTTTTCTACATAAGCATATCTAGTTTCATATCTTACCAATGTTTGACTAATATAGTAGACAACTTGCTCTCATTTTTCCTCATTATTTTGTGCAAGCATTATCCCTAATGCAAAGTCCGTTGCTGAGATATAAAGATAAAATGGGACCCTAGTATGAGGAGGAGCTAAGACTAGTGGGAATATAGGTATTGCTTAATTTCATTGAAGGATTTTATATTCATCTATCCAAGAGAATAGAATCCCATTTTGTAGTAAGTGACTAAATGACCTACATTTTTCAGTAAGTTGCACAATAAAGTGATGGATTGATTTGATATTTTCTTGTAAACTATGCAATTCCTTTAAGTTACTTGGGGGAGGCATCTCCATGATGGCATTGACCTTGTTAGGGTCCACCTCAATGCTTCTTTTGGAGATAATGAATCCTAGAAGTTTTCTCGAGGTAACACCAAAGACACATTTCTTGGGGTTCAACCTTACATAATGCTCTAGGAGTTGATCAAAAAAAATTTCCAATACACCAATATGTTCTTATCGAGTTTTGGATTTAGCCAAGAGATCATCCACATAATCTTCAGTGATATTATGCATGTAATTGTGGAAGATGTATGTCATGGCATGTTGATATGTGGCACTTGCATTTTTAAGGCCAAAGGGCATCACCTTGTAACAAAAATTTCCCCAAGGGGTGAATGTTATTTTGTGTTGGTCATCCAGATTTATTTGAATTTGGTTGTATCCTAAAAAACCATCCATGAGTGAAATAATTTCATGGCCAACATAGATATCGATAAGAGTATCAATTTTTGGAAGAGGAAAGTCATCATTATGACACGCTTTGTTAAGAGATTGAAAGTTAGTGCAAACGCATATCACTCTGTTAGGTTTCTGAATAGGTACCATGTTTGAGAGCCACTTAGGATAGTCGATAAAAACTATGAAATTCATGTCTAAGAGTTTTTGAAGCTCTATTTTTACGAAGAGGGCCACGGTAGGATGCATTCTCCTAAGTTTTTGTTTGATCGACTTAACATCAGTCTGTAAGGTGAGATTATGGACAACTAAACTAGGGTCAAGACTAGGCATGTCCTTACAACACCATGCAAATATACCCTTTTTCCTCTTGAGGATAGCAATTAATTGCTCTTGTTCATTGGGTGATAGAATTTGGCCAAGATTGACAATTTGAGGATTGTCTTTGTCTAAACTAATGTCCACATAGATATTATCTTCTATGGATATATGGAAAATTTCCTCAATTTTATGGGGTGTAGGGATCAGATGAATATCATCTAAGATGTCATAAAACTCTTCTGGCTTATCCTTATCTAGTTATTGCTTGGAAAATATCATTATTCAAAGGTGAAGGTGAAGGTGAAGGTGGAGGGGATGGAGGAATGTAGTTGGCATAAGCCCTTAACAATTCCTCAAACAAGAAAAAGTAAAAAAAAAATATGGAGGTGAGGAAATCCAGTCCATATAAATGAGACTTATGTCAATTGGAATTGGCTTAGTCAGATCATATGGATTACGGAGAGGGGTGAATAAATCAACATGATTCATGTTGATTTATGGGTAAGGTGCTAAGGTTGGATGGAATGTATGGAACCTAATAATTGATGCTAGGAGCTTGGTTAACCTGGATAAAAACAAGCAACACAAATAAATACATTTGTCAAAATGATATGTACATGGAATGCAAATAAATTCAAATGTTTTTGTTGATTTTTTATTGCTTTTTGATTTTTTTGGTAGTGGTGATAACCACTATTTTTGTGTTATGTACATATGTTACATGTTGGCTTATGGAGTGGCTTAATGGAATGGAGGTGGTGGTTCACCGATAAGGGAATCTTGTTCTTGTGGAAGAAGCAATTGAAATATGGGCTCATAAATAGGGAACATGTTGAGATAAAACTCATCTTGTTTGGTATGGAGAATAATGGGCTTTGATTCTTCTTCAAATTCATATGAAATTATCGATATAAGTTTGAATTTTTCATAGATTTCATCATAAAAATTATCGGGAAGGAGGATTTTTATCCTAAATTAAGATTAAGCCTTTGGAAGGCTTGTACAATAGAAGATATGGTGGAAAGTGGATGGTAGCTGAGGCCTGAACGGTCATCCACCTCTTGATATGGAACATCAATGGGTTGAAGCACTCCATGTTCTTGTGATCCTAGGACATGACCTTACCAATTTACTATATGAAAGTAGCGAGATGGAAATCCTAACATGTTTGAAATGTTGACAAGTGCTGGTTCCTTGGGTTCCTCTAGGGGAGCAAGACTTGATGAAGAATAAATCCCCCCATATACAAAATGTATGCTATTTGGAGATGAACCCATGTTATATACTGCTCATATGACCAAAGGTGGGTCACATGGGTGACCAAAATCCTTAGCCTTAGGAATGGTTAGAGGCATGATGGTTATGTATCAAACCCCATATTCATAAATACCAATATTAGTGAGGTGGACATCGACTTGGGATGACATGGAATGACTATGGTCTGATGATGGCTCGGGGAATGGTGAAGATGGATATGGTTCACAATCCTTCAACTTGACTTGTGAAACATTAGATGATGGCAATGGATTGGATTGGAAAGGTTTTTTAGTGGATGATGATGATGTGGATGGTAATGATGTTGATGATGTGGACTAACTGTGACCACATGTGCATGTAGTCAATGATGAAGATGATGGGGGTGTGGAATCTTGATGGTGATTGGTGATAAAGGGATCTCCAGTAATGGGATCCTTTGATGAAGATATTGGTCAAGTGGTGGATGGATTAGATTATGGTGATAGGAAAATGTGAGTGGAAGGAAGCTTGGACTCATAAGGATTTGAAATGAAATTGCAATACTTAAATGGCTTGATGTTCATCGATATGCAATGTACCTATCCCTCTTGAACATATTTCAAACATCGATGTAGTATTGAAGGGAAACATCTCATTTCACTCATCATAGGTCTACCAAGGAGTACATTGTATGCCATGGATCCTTCTAATATGTTAAACATGGTGTGCAATGTTTTGATCCCTACTTAAATGGGTAAAACAACAGTGCCAACTGTGGAACACAAAGCATCATTAAATTATTTTAGGGTGAATGATGACTTGATGATATGAGATGGAGGAAGGTTCAAATTATGAAGGGTGGATGTGGTGATGATATTTATGGAGGAACCAGTGCAAATTAACACTCTTTTAAAGAGCTTCTTGTCAATTATATCCATGATATGCAATGGACGGTCTACTAATTCTGATGAGATTGGTTTAATATCAAAGTCATAGAATGTGATGGAAGGATCCATCCCCAAAAATTTTTGAAGGCATTAGGATCTTGCAATTGTAGTTCAATGGACTTAAGAATATCCATTAATGCTTCACAATGTGGAGGATATTGTTTAATTAAGTCATAGAATGACAATTAGCGAAAGATATTTTTAGACTTGTAGTTAACCAGCTACTCAATGAGGTGATTGGTTGATATGGACGATTTATGGGTGGATTTGGAGGATTTTATTGGATAGTGAAATGGATAAGTGATGAAAGATTGAAAAAAACTTGGATGGAGGCGATGCAAAAGGTTGTGACACACTTTCTTGAGGTGGTTGCCTTTGTTGGTTGTTCCTTTGACCTCTAGTGACCACATGAATGGCCCCTACAAACTCTTGATATTGTTGGATATGATTGAGTTGATTAGGAGGAGTTTTTGTGTTAGCCTCTCCTAAATTTGGTTGTACCTCCTCATGACGAGGAAGTGGTGTTTGAAATATACCAAGGTTTTGATTTTATTGAGTGAGGGGTGAAGAACACAAGATTATACTAAGAGGGGGGTGAATAGTATAAGATCACTTTTTACTTTTATTTTCAATTCAATATTATGCAATGTATAGATAGCAGTATCGATAGTAGTAATAAAAGCAATGCATAGAACACCATACACAATAGAGACACTGATTTTAATGTTGTTCACCCAATGTGGGCTACCTCCATAGAGAAAATATTTCTTCTAAATATTTCTCAAATAATCTCTTGGGAATCCTTCCCATTTACAATGTTTATGGACCTCTGTCCAAAGGAGATGTTGATCCCCTAAATCTCAAGTTTGTGGATCTCTTCCACAAGAGAAATATTTCCCCTTCAACTTTGGATAGTGATCTTCTAGAATACTTTGTATCTCTACTGCACTGACTGGTGTATCTCTCTCCACTTGAAGACTCCTCACTTAGAATATTTGTCTTCAATTGTCTTGGATGTTGGATCTCTATCCATTGAGACTTTGTCCTCTATACTATATCGACTCTAAAGCTCTATAAATAGGTTCACTTAGAACCTTATTAAATATGCTCAATAGGTTCACTCAGAACCTGCTCAAATATTCTCAGTAGGTCCACACATAACCTACTCAAATCTGCTCAAAAGGTCCACTTAGAACCTGCTCAAATATGCTCAACAGGTCCACTCAGAACCTGCTCAAATTTTCTCAACAGGTCCACTCAGAACCTACTCAAATATTCTCAACAGGTCCACTCAAAACCTGCTCAAATCTGCTCAACAAGTCCACATAGAACCTGTCCAAATCTTCTCAACAAGCTCACTCAGAACTTGTCCAAATCTGCTCAACAGGTCCACACAGAACTTGTCCAAATATGCTCAACAAGCTCACTCAGTACTTGTCCAAATATGCTCAATAAGTCCTCTCTAATACTTGCTGAAATTTGTATTGCAAGCTTCCACAAAAGCTTACGCAAAATTAGTCCACAAGCCTTCTCAAAGACTTGCCTCAAATATGCTTAACAAGTCCACACAGAACTTGTTCAATCTCATAGAATCATAAAGAGAATTATTAGAGACTCAATATGTTCTATACTCAAAGCTCAATCTCAACTCAAATCAATCTAATAGAAGCATAAAGAGAATTTTTAGAGACTCAATATGTTCTATACTCAAATCCCAATCTCAACTCAAATCAATCTCATAGAAGCATAAAGAGAATTGTTAGATATTCAATATGTTCTATACTCAATCTCAAATCAAATCAAAATATAGAAAATTTTGTTTCATGGAACTTGAACAAGCACTGCACACAAACACTTGACTAGGCTTAATCAACTCTACTCAACCAATAACCTCAAGGAACACCCTTTCTCACAAACCCTAGTCCAAGCATGTATCAACCAACTCAAAATATTTCCAACAATGCTCAACCACAAATCTCACATAACAATGATACTCATGTTCTTTTCTAACTCAAGTTCAAGTTCTTTGCATAACCAATTGGCTTCAACAACAATGCTTATAAAACAAGGTTTAATCACAACTCTCGATCCAGAAAACCTTGAAGCATTAAACCAACCACTTTCGAAAAGGAAACCAAAATAAATCCTTTTCTCTCCAATGATATTTTTAGAAATCAATCACCCAAAAAAGTCAATGGAGAAGATTGCCCATACCTTTTTGATGCCAAGTAGTTGTCCACAAAATCTGTCAAACTCAACACACTTTCAAACATTTCCTTATCAACCACAAGGAGGTTAGAGGACTTGAGTAATATCACAACAATAAAAATAATATCCCAATAACACCTTATTACTCCTACTCAATAAAATTCACCATGTCCTCTCATGAAAGAAATAATTACCTTTGAAAAAGAATAAATCAAACTCACTTTTGAACCCCTTTTACAAAAATAGAAATATCTCTTTACACACACCTTATTCCTCCTTCTAAGCAAGTTAATCAAATAGCCCTTGAAAAATGCTTTTCAATGATATATAATATGCTAACCTTCCAAAAATAAAACCATCAAAAATTTCCTAATTTTCTAGGGCATAGCATAACCCTTATTTCTCCTTAAGACTATTTAACAAAAATTAACGTGCATTTGCCTCTCGAAGGGATTTGATCCTCTGATATCCTCCTTCCCAAAACCTTAGCTACAGCTAAGCCACCGTTGGGCCATGCACCCTCATGTTCCTAAAAAGGTATGACCAGCATCAAATACCTCACAAACCAGCGCTTTTTGAAATAATAAAAATGCGCTTCGAGTGATTTGTCCTTGCAGGCAATCCTCAAGCGAATAAAATGTGGGACCTCCTCTCTCTTTCCAAGCCAAAACACCACCAAGCCACGTTGGCCTATGTGCTCAACAACTCCACACATTTTATGCTTCCACTTTTCATAAATCGTCAAGCCTTTTCGCATGCGCTCAACGAAAAATGCAAAGGTAAGTGATTAATGTCTTTGATGACATTATATATAATGCCCTTGTCTTCTTATGCAATCACGTTGGTGCTTCAAATAAATTTGACATCGACATGGTTTTAATTTATAATATATTTAAATTTAAATATTATAAATTAAAACAAACCAACCTTAGGTTTTAGTTTAAATAAACCTTGGAGCCTTGTCTTAATGCACAACCTTGGCGAAATCAAATATTATTTATAAAATTTAAATTCCTTGTGAATTTAAATAAATTATAAATAATTATTAAACCTCCTTTTTAACTTTGCAATAACCCATCTTGGGTTTTTATTGACCAATCACTTAACATGTGCTCCCATTAATATTAAAATATTTTGGAGCCTTTTTCCTCACTTTTGCACTTATGAAGCTTTTCCTTTGATTAATGTGACAACCTCGAATGACTTTATTTCTTTCTGAATTCTTTGATAAGAGTGATAACTCTATCAGGTGACATCAATGACAACTTTGACTTAGAGGACTCAAAATGTCCAACAATCTCCCCCTTTGTCATTGATGGCAACCCATATCCTTTTACTGAAACTTGACCTTATTTTTTGCTCCCCTTGGGACTTTGCTCCCCCTAGCTCAATGCTCTATCAAATATCAAGTCTCTCCCCATATCAAATCTCTCCCCCATTGACATCAATGGAAAAGGGTCACCTTTGGGGCTTGGGGTTAAGAATGAGCCTCTTAGCTTAGCTCCTCCCCCACCACCTCATTGGGTGGTTAATTTTGGAGTGGGAGTATTTCTACTCCCCGAAAGCACTACTCTTTGTCTTTATATTTCTCTATTCTATTCTAAGTCTTCTAAATCCTCTCACTATTTCTTTCCAAATCATCATCCCTGTTCCTGTCATTACTTTTGTTCTTGTTCCTATTCTTGTTCTCATCCATGTTCCTGTTTTTGTTCATGTTCCTGTTCCTATCGAAGTATTTGCTCTTATTATTTTTTGAGTATCTATTCCTATTCTTTTTTGTCTCTATTATTATTCATATTCCTGTTCTTGTTCATATTCTTGTTCCTATTCATATTCCTGTTTCTATTCATGCCTATTTCTGGAATATTTCCTCTACACCACCTTGCTATGTGACCATAATTATTGTACTTATAACACTTAATGTTATTATTCCTTAGAGGTACAACTATCTTAGGACTTCTTCTAGTGAGGCCATATCCTCTTGTCATGAACCCTATAATTCATTGCCTTGTGACCAAATTCATTGCATGAGTAGCAATATCCTTGGAAAAGTTGTCCTTTCCCATAATATTGTCTTTCATATGTCCTACACTGTGAATCCATGTGCCCAAACCTGTGACATGAAAAAACATCTTTCATTGAAGAAACCTTACCTAGATCCCATTGGTCTTCTAGTTCCTCTTGACCTGTTCTGATTATTGTTCCATATAAATCTTCTTTGCCCATTGTCCCTGTTCCTGCTGGACTCATTGCAATATGACTCATCCTTAGGAGTTTCACTTTCACTTCCGCTCATATATGAGAAGCCCTCTTCTAAAGTATCCTCTTCTTTTGAAGTGTCTTCGAAAGTGGTAGTTAACTTATCTTATTGAACTTATTTGCTTCCAAGACCTATCTTTTTTGTTGCTCTTATTTGTATCTTGACTATTGTATCCACACTCTTTGCACTTTTTACATACTTGTATAGCTTATTCTTGGAATCCTCTAAATTTTCCTTTAGTAGTGCCACTTATTGTGTTAACTTTTTACATTACAAGATCTTTGCTTCTAACTTATCTTTGAACTTGCTTGCCTTAGCCTTTGACTTTTATAGATCCTCTATGAGCAATAATATTTCTTCATCATATTCTTGAAATTGACTTTAAAGCTTAGAGTGTTGCTTTCTTACCTTCTTTACTATGTCAAGGGCATAGATAAGTTCTCCCTTGAGATCATATACATTCTCTACTGAATAATCCTCTATTTGTTTGCCTTTGTCCATATCATTTCTTTCTTTTGGCTTGTCTTCTATAGGATCACTCACTTCATATTCTAATTCCATTAGAATATTTTCATCTGGTATATCAAGTGCATCTTCAAAATCATCATCACTAAAACTATAATCATCCCTTGTCTTTGTTGAGCAAGGTGTTGCAAGAAGTTTGTCATTGTTGTCAACACAGGCAGTTAGATCTAATGATGAAGTGGAAAGACAGTTCAGGAGTCATTCAGATGCAGAAGACAAAAGTTCAAAGGACAGTCAGATTATGTAAAGTGCAATTCATGAAAAATAGAAGTGACCCAGTTTCTAAAATTCGAAGAAAAAGACAAGTTAGAAAACTGTCACGATATCGCGACATGTTTTCTGTCGTGATTTCGTGAAAAGTCGAAGGAGAGAGAAGGCACAATCGAAAATGTCACGATTTCACGACAAAAATGAGGAGAGAGAAGGCACAGTCGAAAATGTCACGATTTCATAAAAAAAATGAGGAGAGAGAAGGCACAACCAAAAGTGTCACGATTTCATGACAAAAATGAGGAGAGAGAAGGCGCAAGGCAAACTGTCATGATTTCGTGACATGTTGGAGGCCAAGAAGCTAAGTCGAGAAACTGTAGCGATTTCGCTACATGTTGGATTTTTGCTGGCCGAAGCAAGGAGAAAGTGTTAAGTTGAAAAGTTGTAGCGATTTCGCTACATGTTGAAATTTCGCTGGCCGAAGTAAGGAGAAAGCGTTAAGTGGAAAAGTTGTAGCGATTTTGCTACATGTTGAAATTTTGTTGGCCGAAGCAGAGAGAAAGTGTTAAGTGAAAAGATGTAGCGATTTCGCTACGATTCAAAAGTGCACAACACAAAGGTGTAGCGATTTCGCTACGAGTCAAAAGTGCACAACACAAAGGTGTAGCGATTTCGCTACGAGTGGAAAAAGCACAACATGAAGGTGTAGCGATTTTGCTATGAGTCAAAAGTGCACAACACGAAGGTGTAGCGATTTTGCTACAAGTCAAAAGTGCAAGGCACAAAAGTGTAGCGATTTCGCTACAAGTCAAAGTTTCACGGGTAGAAGCAGAAATGTACGAAAGCCGAAAGCATCGCAATTTCATGACAAAGATGAGGATGACATCAACAAAAGCTAAAAATGTCGCAATTTCATGACAGGCTGCAACAAAAGCCTCTGGAAGACGAAAGCATCATGATTTCACGATAAACATGAGGATGACATCAGCAAAAACTGAAAGTGTCACGATTTCATGATAGGTTGCAAGAAAAGCTGCTGGAAGTCGAAAGCGTCACAATTTCATGACAAGAATGAGGATGACGTCAACAAAAGTTTGAAGTGTCGCGATTTCGTGACAAGAACGATGGTAAATCTATCAAAGGCCAAAAGGGTCACGATTTCATGACAACAAGGACAAGAAGGTGTACGGTTTCAAAAAGTGTCGCGATATCATGACATGTTTCTATTTTGCATAAATAGTTATAGGAAGGTGACAGAGGTGGCAGTAGAAGTTACATCTGGGTCGATAGATTTTAGGGTTTGTAGTCGATAATTTCTAGGGTTTGCAATCGACAAATTCTAGGGTTTTGCAACCGACATTCTTAGGGTTACAGCCGACTGTTGTTTAGTATTTGTTCCTAAAATTTCTTCTATAAAAGTAGGCATACTTCAAGTTTGAGAGTGTGCTGAGGAAGATGATGTGCGAATGCGAGCAGAGTGATTGGGCAAGTGAATTTCGTGTCGAGCAGAGTGCGAAGTCGTAGTTCGAGTTTGCATATCGTGATTTCCTGAATGAAGAGCACAATGTGTAGAGGTGGAGTTCTAAGATCAAAGTGATAGCACATAGATAGCAGAAGTGATCGATCATCCGATTGCAGCAGAGAGTGCGAAGAAGTACTCAGAAGCGGTTGGACAGTGCGAAGCATTTTGCACAGAAGTAGCAGAATGCAAAAAAACAATAGACTGTAAGGAACAACCTGAAATTTTTATTCTGTCATTTTTATTATCTTTATTGACTTCCAAGTTGCAGCTTGGCATAAGGGGTTGGTGCCTCTTTCCTGTAGGTGCTAGTAAATTTGGATTTGGTGCTCCATTTTGTTTGAAACAGATAAAGCTAAGGGGTTGGTGCTCCTTCCAGTTGGTGCTGGTAAAAGATATTGTAAATTTGTAGCTTTGCATTGGCTGGATTTGGATGGTAGTCCAAGCAGTCGTTTTGAGGATTAGCCACATTGGTGAACCTTGTTAAATAACTGTGTTGTGTGTGTCATGCTTTCTTGCTGCATTTGATATTTCTTTTATCAGTTTTAAATAGCTGCTAGATTTAAAACTATATGTATTAGAAATTTTAAAGATCACACTGATTCACCCCCTTCTCAGTGTCACTGTGATTACAACAATTGGTATCGAAGCCAGGTTCCTAAACAGGCTCAAATAGCTAGGGTGATCTTGGAAGTGACGCAATGGCAAGTGGTGAAGGGTTCTCCTCGAACAAAGAACCATTGTTTGATGGAACTAATTATGCATTCTAGAAAATTAGAATGCAGACATATCTTAGTGCTTTGGGTTTTAACATCTGGGGTGTAGTATTTAATGGTTACAAAGCTCCTGCCATCGCTCCAACAGACACTACTGGTAAAAAGGCATTTGAAAATGATTCAAAAGCAAAAAATGCCATCATGTGTGGACTAGTTGACAGTGAGCTAGTCAAGATCATAAATTGTGAATCAGCAAAAGATGCATGGGATAAACTAGAGAACATTCATGAAGGAGATGATAGGATCAAGGAGGCCAAGCTTCAAACACATCGAGCTCAATTCGAATCTTTAAATATGGAAAATGATGAGAACATAGAGACCTTCATGCAAAGAGTCAATGGGATCACCAATTCAATCAGAGGTCTCGGCAAAAATATAAACGATGCTACTATCGTGAAAAAGGTATTAAGATCGCTCCCTCCTAGATTTGATTCTAAAGTCTCTGCCATAGAAGAAGCCAAAGATCTAAATCATTTTAGTATGGATGAGATGCATGGTTCTTTGCCTGCTTTTGAAATGAGAATAGGAAGGTCTAATCCCATAGATAGAGAAGCTACTTTCAAAGCCTTAAAAGGTAAAGTCACAAAACTAGAGTCTGAATAAGAGGATGTATCAGATGAAATGGAAGCAAATTTTGTCAAAAAACTGAGAAAGGGAAAAGGAAAGTACAGAGGAAAACTACCATTTAAATGCTTTAATTGCGGAGGCATTGGGCACTTTGCAACAAAATGTCCTCTCAATGAAAAGAACCAGGGTGAGGAAAATTCGCACCAAGAAAGAAGTGACTGGAAGAAGAAATCAAACTTCAGGAAAGGCAATTTCAAAAAGAAAAGTTTTATCTCCCAAAATGTAGATTCTTCAGAGGATAGCTCTAGTGAAGACTCTGAAGAAGGAACAGGTGAGGCTCTCTTTATGGCATTTGAAGTAGAAAAATCAGAAGAGGCAGAAAACACAGAAAAAAGAGAAGGAATGAACCTTGAAATGTCTATTGAAAAAGCTAAGGCTGAAGTTGATTTAGAAGGTGAGCTGGTGTCTGCTCTTATGGAATGGAAATCTAAGAAAAGAAAGAATAAAAAACTATCAAGGAAGCTTGAGGATGCAAATAAAATTATAACCAGTCTAAAAACATAGACTGAAGAGTATAAGAAAATGTTCGAAGATCTTGAAGTTCAAGTAACCATGAAGATAGATTACTGCTACAAACTGGAAGAAGAAAATGTTGGTCTTCGAATACAGATACAAGAGCTGGATCAAAAAATTAGCTACCATTTCAAACGTGAAGAAAGTTTGATGAAGTTGGACAAAATCTTAAGCGATCAAAGACCCACAGGTATCAAATTCAGTCTGGGCTTTATTGAAGGAGAATCATCAAATGAACCAAAGGCAAGCAATGTTGAATGTGAAAAGAGTAAAAATAAGAAATACGCTGTTGAAAGAAAAACAAATCAAGCAAAAGAAAGCAGTAATGCCAGTCCTGAGATAGGAACTAACAATGATGGGTTTACCAAGGTCACACATCAAAAGAAAAGAAGATCTAAGGCTCCTGTAACCTAGGAAAGACCATCTTTTAGGTTCAATCATTACTTTTATGGTTTTTGTTTCAAATGTAATGGTTATGGGCATAAAATTGCTGACTGCAAGTATAATGTAGGTCCAAGAAGTTTCACTAGTAGAAATACTTTTGCTCCTCTAATGAGTTATGCAAGTAGAATGCTTTAATTGTCACAATTTTGGGCACATTGCTAGAAACTGTCATAGTACTTCTATTTCAAATCAATCTCAGAAAAGAATAACTCAACCATATAGGGCAAAATAGAATAGAATTATTTCTGAAAGATATGTGCAAGATTCTAAAAAGGGGAAATCCAAGCTAGAGCCCAATACCATAGTCAAAACAGAATGGAAACAGAAAGAACAGCTTAGGGAAGAAAAATAATCTTTAATAGTGTAGACAGCTTTCAGGGCTCAAAATAAATGTGTACCATGGATTCTTGACAGTGGTTGCTCAAGTCATATGATAGGTGATAAACAGAAATTTGAAAAACTACAGAAATATGAGGGTGGCTCTGTGAAGTTTGGAAATAATGATGGAGCCAAAATAATAGGAAAAGGATCTGTCAAAATTAGTGAAGGGAAAATCAAGTCAGAAGAAGTTTTATTTGTGGATGGTTTGAAACACAATCTTTTAAGTGTCGATCAAATCTGTGATAAAGGACATGAAGTAGTCTTCAAAAAGCAGGGTTGTGAAGTCAAAAAAATAAACAGTGGGAAATTAATAGCAACTGGTTCAAGGACATCTAGAAATTTGTACACACTCTCAGAAACTTCAGAAGGTACATGCTTCATTGGAAAAGAAGAAGTTAACTGGTTGTGGCACAAGAGGCTTGGACACATTAGATAATTTGGTGAAAATCAGCTCAAAACAAGCAGTGAGAGACATTCCAAACCATTAAAAAACCCTCAAACAATGTTTGTGCTTCATGTCAGGAGGGAAAGCAAACCAGAGTCTCATTTAAAACAAAAGAATACCACACTAGCAGGCCCTTGGAACTTATTCATACATACTTATGTGGACCCATGAGAACTCAAAGCATAAACGACGACAAATACTTTATGCTGTGTATCGATGATTATTCCAGAATGACATGGATATTTTTCCTAAAAGATAAAATAGAAGCTTTTGAAATGTTTAGATCCTTAAAATAGCTAGTTGAGAATGAAACAGGAAAAAGGGTCAAATTCTTATGATCAGAAAAAGGAGGAGAATTCATTTTGAATGAATTTACAGAATACTGTGAAAAACATGGTATCAAGAGACAATATTCAGTAGCTAGAACTCCACAGCAGAATGGCATAGTAGAAAGAAAGAACAGAACTATACATAAAATGGCACGCACCATGCTGGAAAAAAATAAAATAGCAGATAGATTCTGGAAATAAGCAGTTCACACTGCAGTATACATCCAAAAAAGATATATGTTAAGAACTCATGAATGCAAAAAACCTTATGAGTTGTGGTTTGGTAGAAAAGCAACAGCAAAACATCTCAAAATATTTGGTTGTAGGTGCTACATCAGAAAAATAGATGACAACCTTGGGAAGTTTGAAGATAGAGCAGATGAAGGTGTTTTTGTTGGGTATTCATCAAAAAGCAAAGCTTACAAATGCTACAACAAGAGACTCAAGAAAATTGTGGACAGTGCAGACGTTAAATTCGATGAATTTGGGAAACGATTAGCTGACTTTGAGGAAAACTACCTAATATATGAAGAAGTCATTGAAGGAGATGAGTTGAATGAAACAGAAAACAAATCTACGATTGATTCAGATGAATTAGTCAATGACTCAGAGGTGCAAGAAAACAAGAAATTCAAAACAGGTAGCTGGCAGAAAAATCATCCAAGAGACCAAATAATTGGAGATCCCACAGTTGGTATTCAGACAAGAAGGAAAGTAATAAGTAATTACTCTCTTTTATCTAGCATTGAGCCCAAAAACATAGATAGCTAGATGAAGGCAATAAATGAAGAGTTAGATCAGATTGAAAAGAATAGAACTTGGAATTAGTACAAAGACCTGCAAATAAGAATGTAATCGGCACCAAATAGATATTTCGAAACAAATTAAATGAATACGGACAGGTCATTAGGAACAAAGCAAGACTGGTTTGTAAAGGATATGCACAGGTCGAAGGCATTGATTTTGAAGAGATTTTTGCTCCAATGGCCAGATTAGAAGCAATTAGAATGTTTCTGGCCTTAGCAGTTCACAAAAACTTTAGAGTTTATCAGATGGATGTAAAATCTACCTTTTTAAATGGGAAACTCGAAGAAGAGGTCTATATTGAACAACCGAATGGATTTAAAATTAGTGAGGATCCTAACCTTGTCTGCAAATTAAAGAAAGCATTGTATGGATTAAAACAAGCACCACGGGCATGGTATGCAAGGCTAGATAACTATCTCTCTCAACAAGGATTCAAGAAAGATTTAGTGGACAGTAATCTGTATGTAAAAACAGAAGGTGGTCATCTCATTATTCTAGTTGTCTATGTAGATGATATCATATTTTGCAGCAACAAAGATGAATCTTGTAAAGACTTAGCAAATAAGATGCAAAATGAATTTGAAATGTCCATGATTGGTGAACTGTCTTACTTTCTTGGGCTACAAGTTAATCAAAATGAGAAAGGCATATTCATTTCCCAAATCAAATATGTGAAAGAAATGCTAAAGAGGTTCACTATGGAGGACTGTAAGCCAGTTAGCACTCCCATGACAATAGGCTACAAATTGAGTAAAGAAGACAAATCTCCACCCGTAGACCAAACCATGTACAGATCTATGATTGGAAGTCTACTATATTTAACAGACTACTAGACCTGATATTCTGCAGGCAGTTTGCATGGTAGCTAGATTTCAGGCCAGTCCCAAAGAGACTCATGTGACAATAGTTAAAAGGATTTTTCGGTATCTCAAGGGCACCATGGAGTATGGGTTGTGGTATCCAAAAGGCAAAGACTTCACTCTTATATCATATTCAGATGTAGATTGGGCTGGATGTGTTGATGACAAAAAAAGTACTAGTGGAGGTGCATTCTATTTGGGGGACAGATTGGTTGCATGGCACAGTAAGAAGCAAGAGTCAGTTTCTTTATCTACAACTGAGGCAGAATATATTGCAGCAACAACATGTTGTACACAAGTCTTGTGGATGAAACAAACTTTGAAAGATCTTGGAATTAATTTTAGTGAACCAATATCTGTTAAGTGTGATAACACCAGTGCAATTAACATCTCCAAGAATCCAGCTTATGCACTCACGGACTAAACACATTGCTATAAGGTATCATTTCTTGAAGGAGAAAGTTGCAGAAGGAGAAGTCAAATTGGATTTTGTCCCAACTACAAAACAAGTAGCAAATATTTTTACAAAACCTTTGCCCAAGGAAGTGTTTGAGTACCTTCAAAGAAAATTAGGAGTAGTCACACTTCCTAAGAAGTGACTAGCTATAGGGATCACTTTCTCAGGGGGAGCATTTGAGTATTTGACTATTCTTTTGCTCATGATCATAATTTGTGCTAGATGCAACAAATTGTGCTTGAGAATTGTGAGGATGGACTCAGGGGGAGTCTGCAGCCGCCCTTTGGTATTATTGACAAAGGGGGAGAAGAGTTACAGGAATGTACACAGGTGTTGCCAACAATTCCAAAGGGGGAGATTGTTGAGAAAGGTGTTGCAAGAAGTTTGTCATTGTTGTCAACACAGGCAATTAGATCTAATGATGCAGTGGACAGACAGTTCAGGAGTCATTCAGATGCAGAAGATAGAAGTTCAAAGGACAGTCAGATTATGTAAAGTGCAATTCCTGGAAAACAGAAGTGACCCAGTTTCTAAAATTCAAAGAAAAAGACAAGTTAGAAAACTGTCGTGATATCGTGACATGTTTTCTGTCATGATTTCACAATTCGGAGGAGAGAGAAGACGCAATCGAAAATGTTGCGATTTCATGAAAAAAATGAGGAGAGAGAAGGTGCAACCAAAAATGTCACGATTTCATGACAAAAATGAGGAGAGAGAAGGCACAGCCGAAAGTGTCATGATTTCGTGAAAAAAATGAGGAGAGAGAAGGCGCAAGGCAAACTGTCACGATTTCGTGACATATTGGAGGCCAAGAAGCTAAGTCGAGAAACTGTAGCGATTTCGCTACATGTTGGATTTTCGTTGGTCGAAGCAAGGAGAAAGTGTTAAGTTAAAAAGTTGTAGCGATTTCGCTACATGTTGAAATTTCACTGGCCGAAGCAAGGAGAAAGCGTTAAGTGGAAAAGTTGTAGCGATTTTGCTACATGTTGAAATTTCACTGGCCGAAGCAGGGAGAAAGTGTTAAGTGAAAAGATGTAGCGATTTCGCTATGAGTCAAAAGTGCACAACACAAAGGTGTAGCAATTTCGCTACAAGTCAAAAGTGCACAACACAAAGGTGTAGCGATTTCGCTATGAGTGGAAAAAGCACAACATGAAGGTGTAGCAATTTCGCTACGAGTCAAAAGTGCACAACACGAAGGTGTAGTGATTTCACTACAAGTCAAAAGCGCAAGGCACAAAAGTGTAGCGATTTTGCTACAAGTCAAATTTTCATGGGTAGAAGCAAATTTGGAAGCACAAGGCACAAAGTTGTAGCGATTTCGCTACTGCATGAAGCAATAAATGTACGAAAGTCGAAAGCATTGTGATTTTGTGACAAAGATGAGGATGATGTCAGCAAAAGCTAAAAGTGTCACGATTTCATGACAGGCTGCAACAAAATCCTCTAGAAGCTGAAAGCGTCATGATTTTGCGACAAAGATGAGGATGACATCAGCAAAAGCTGAAGTGTAACGATTTCACGATAGGTTGCAAGAAAAGCCGCTAGAAGCCAAAAGCGTCATGATTTTGTGACAAGAATGAGGATGACGTCAGCAAAAGTTTGAAGTGTTGTGATTTCGTGACAAGAACGGTGGCAAAGCTATCAAATGCCAAAATGGTCATGATTTCACGACAGCAAGGACAAGAAGGCATACGATTTCAAAAATTGTCATGATATCGTGACATGTTTCTATTTTGCTGCAATAGTTACAGGAAGGTGACAGAGGTGGCAGTAGAAGTTGGATCTGGGCCGATAGATTTTAGGGTTCACAGCCGACAATTTCTAGGGTTTGCAATCGACAAATTCTAGGGTTTTGCAGCTGACATTCTTAGGGTTACAGCCGACTGTTGTTTAGGAAAATTTGAGGCCGACAAAGTTGAATCTGGGCCGACAAATTCTAGGGTTTTGCAATCGACATTCTTAGGGTTATAGACGACTGTTATTTAGGATTTGTTCTTGAAATTTCTTCTATAAAAGCAGGCGTACTTTGAGTTTGAGATTGTGCTGAGGAATATGATGTGCGAATGCGAGCAGAGTGATTACGCAAGTGAATTTTGTGTCGAGTAGAGTGTAAAGTTGTAGTTCGATTCTGCATATCATGATTGCATGAATGAAGAGCGCAATGTGTAGAGGTGGAGTTCTAATATCAAAGTGATAGCACACAGATAGCATAAGTGATTGATCATCTGATTACAACAGAGAGTGCGAAGAAGTACTCAAAAGTGGTCAGACAGTGTGAAGCATTTTGTGCAGAAGCAGTAGAATGCAAAAAAATAGCAGACTGTAAGGAACAACGTGAAAGTTTTATTCTGTCATTTTTATTATCTTTATTGACTTCCAAGTTACAGCTTGGCATAAGGGGTTGGTGCCTCTTTCCAATGAGGTGCTCGGTAAATTTGGAGTTGGTGCTCCATTCCGTTTGAAACAAATAAAGCTAAGGGGTTGGTGCTCCTTCCAGCTTGGTGCTGGTAAAAGATATTGTAAAGTTGTAGCTTTGCATTGGCTGGATTTGGATGGTAGTCCAAGCAGTAATTTTGAGGAGTAGCCACATTGGTGAACCTCGTTAAATAATTATGTTGTGTGTGTCATGCTTTCTTGCTGCATTTGATATTTATTTTATCAGTTTTAAATAGATACTGGATTTAAAACTATATGTATTAGAAATTTTAAAGATCACACTGATTCACCCCCCTCTCAGTGTCACTGTGATTACAACATGTGCAATCATCTTAAATATGTCCAAATATACCAATCTAAAACACTTGACAATAACTAGAGTCTTTCTCTTGATTGGTTCTTTCTCTTCAACCATAAATAGGACTTCATCTCTATCATTGTCTAAAAAACTAGCATCACTATCAATTGAGTACTTACTTGCATTATCCACATAGTAGCTTCTCTTTTTCCTTTGGAAGAACTTCTTCCCTTGTATTTTTTGTCCATCCTTGCTTTTCTTCTGGTACCTATGTATTTTTTGTTTGTTGTACCTATGATCCTTTTTTTCTTCATCATTGTTGCTCTTTGGTTCTTTACACTTTGCTGCATAATGTCCATACTTTCAACAATTGAAACACTTAATAGATCTTAGATCTATAGGTCTTCTAGAACCTTTATCTCTTTTGCCATAATTTTCTTCTTCATCACTAGATGAATCACTGCTTGATTTTGTCTTCTTACCCTTTTTATTTTTGTCCACTTTGAATGCAACTTCTTTCGGAGGAATAGAATATTTTGTTATTATCTCAAAAGTAGTAAGCATGCCAAACAAATAATTCCTTGTCAAATAATCACTATCAATTGATGTTTCTATAGCAGAAACCTTTTCACTGTACATTTTTGGAAGAGTTCTCTAGATCTTATCACAAGCATCAGATTCATCAACCTTTATTCCAAGACCTTTCATCTCATTTATAAGTTCATCAACCACGTTGAGATAGTCACAAATAGTTTCATCATCCCTCATTCTTAGGTTCTCAAATTATCCTTTGTGATTTTTGATCTTATCTTTCCTGACACTTTTATCACCTTCATATATGGTATGCAATAGTTTCCACATATCTTTTGCTATTGTACATTCCATAACCTTCATAGATTCTGATCTATGCAATCCTTTTATAATTGCATTCATAGCTCTTGAATTTGCATGCATTAGAAGCTTACCTTACTTATATGTAGGAGGATTGGTTGTTGAATCATATCCAAATTCCACTACATACCAAACTTCATTGCCAAGTGCCATCAGGTGAAATATCATCAGCACACACCAATACAAAAAGTCACTTCTATCAAAAATTGGTACTGCATTATTGAAAGATCCATATTTTTTATCATTTTGATACATTGTGTTCTTAGACCACTTTTAATTCAAGCTATCAAACTTTATGAAGGAATTTGCTTTGATACTAATTGAAAAACACAAGCTTATACTGAGAGGGGGGGATGAACAGTATAAGATCACTTTTTACTTTTCTTTTCAATTCAATATTATGTAGTGTATAGATAGCAGTATCAATAGCAGTAATCAAAGCAATGCATAGAACACCATACACAATAGAGACATATATTTTAACATGGTTCACCCAATGGGGGCTACCTCCATAGAGAATATTTCTTCTAAATATTTATCAAATAATCTCTTGGGAATCCTTCCCAATTACAATGTTTATGGACCTTTGTCCAAAGGAGATGTTGATCCCCTAAATCTCAAGTTCATGGATCTCTTCCACAGGAGAACTCTTTTCCCTTCAACTCTGGCTAGTGATCTTCTAGAATACTTTGTCTCTCTGCTACACTATTTGGTGGATCTCTCTCCACTTGAATACTCGTAACTCATAATATTTGTCTTCAATTGTCCTGGCTACTAGATCTCTATCCACTGAGTCTCTATCCTCTATACTTTGTCACCTCCAAATATTTATAAATAGGTTCACTCAAAACCTTATTAAATATGCTCAATAGGTTCACTCAAAACCTACTCAAATCTACTCAATAGTTCCACATGAAACCTGCTCAAATGTGCTCAAAAGGTCCACTCAGAACCTACTCAAATATGCTCAATGGGTCCACTCAGAACCTTCTCAAATCTACTCAATAGATCTTCTTAGAACCTGATAAAATATACTCAATAGGTCCACACAGAACCTATCCAAATATTCTCAACAAGCTCACTCAAAACTTGTCCAAATATTCTCAACATATCCACACATAACCTGTCCAAATCTGCTCAACAAGCTCACTCAGAACTTGTTCAAATCTGCTCAATAAGTCCTCTTTAGGACTTGCTCAAATATGCATTGCAAGCTTCCACAAAAGCTTACACAAAATTAGTCCACAAGCCTTCTCAAAGACTTACCTCAAATCTGCTTAACAAGTCCACACAGAACTTGTTCAATCTCATAGAATCATAAAGAGAATTGTTAGATACTCAATATGTTCTATACTCAAAGCTCAATCTCAACTCAAATCAATCTCATAGAAGCATAAAAAGAATTGTTAGAGACTCAATATGTTCTATACTCAAATCCCAATATCAAATCAAATCAATCTCATAGAAGCATAAAGATAATTGTTAGAGACTCAATATGTTCTATACTCAATATCAAATCATATAAGAATATAGAAAAATTTGTTTCATGGAACTTGAACAACCACTTCACGTAAACACTTGACTAGGCTCAATCAACTCTAATCAACCAATAACCTCAAGGAACAACCCTTTCTCACAAACCCTAGTCTAAGCATGTATCAACCAACTCAAAAAAATTTCAACAATACTCAACCACAAATCTCACATAACAATGATACTCATGTTCTTTTCTAACTCAAGTTCAAGTTCTTTGCATAACCAATTGGATTCAACAACAATGCTTATAAAACAAGGTTTAATAACAACTCTCAATCTAGAAAACCTTGAAGCATTAAACCAACCACTTTTGAAAAGGAAACCACAATCAATCCTTTTATCTCCAATGATATTTTAAGAAATCAATCACCCAAACAAGTCAATGGAGAAGACTGCCCATACCTTTTTGATACCAAGTAGTTGTCCACAAAATCTGTCAAACTCAACACACTTTCAAATATTTCCTTATCAACCACTGGAGGTTAGAGAACTTGAGTAATATCACAACAATAAAAATAATATCCCAGTAACACCTTATTACTCCTACTAAATAAAATTCACCATGTCCTCTCATGAAAGAAATAATCCCCTTTGAAAAAGAATAAATCAAACTCACTTTTGAACCCCTTTTCTAAAAACAAAAATATCTCTTTACACACACCTTATTTCTCCTTCTAATCAAGTTAATCAAATAGCCCTTGAAAAATTCTTTCCAACGATATATAATATGCTACCCTTCCAAAAATAAAACCATTAGAAATTTCCCAATTTTCTAGGGCATAGCATAACCTTTATTTCTCCTTAAGGTTATTTAACAAAAATTAAAACATAAAAAATTAACTTGCCTTTACCTCTCGGAAGGATTTGATCCTACGACGTCCTCCTTCCCAATGCCTTAGCCACAACTAAGCCGTCATTGGGCCACGTGCCCTCACGTGCCTAAAAATGCATTGCAAACATCAAATACCTCACAAACCAACACTTTACGAAATAATCAAAACACACTTCGAGTGATTTGTCCTTGCAAGAAAAACTCAAGCGAATAAAAAATGGGACCTCCTCTCTCTTGCCAAGCCAAAACACCACTAAGCCACGTTGGCCTATGTGCTCAACAAATCCGCACGTTTTTTGCTTCCACTTTTCGTAAATCGTCAAGCCTTTAAGAATCATAAACCTTTTCGCATGCGCTCAACGAAAAATGCAAAGGTAAGTGATTAATGTCTTTGATGGTATTATATATAATGTCCTTGTCTTCTTATGCAATCACATCAGTGCTTCGAATAAATTCGACATCAGCATGGTTTTAATTTTAATATATTTAAATTTAAATTAAAATTTAAATATTATAAATTAAAACAAACCAACCTAAGGTTTTAGTTTAAATAAACCTTGGAGCCTTGTCTTAATGCACAACCTTGGCAAAATCAAATATTATTTATAAAATTTAAATTCCTTGTGAATTTAAATAAATTATAAATAATTATTAAACCTCCTTTTTAATTTTTGCAATAATCCATCTTGGGTTTTTATGTACCAATCGCTTAACTTGTGCTCCCATTAATATTAAAATATTATGGAGTCTTTTTCCTTTCACTTTTGCACTAATGAAGCTTTTTCTTGGATGAATGTGACAACCTTGAATGACTTTATTTCTTGTTGAATTATTTGATAAGAGTGATAACTCTATCAGGTGACATCAATGACAACTTTAACTTAGAGGACTCAAAATGTCCAACAAGGGGGTTATCAAGCTTGATTACCCCAACTCAATAAGATCTTGCACTATGTCTTAAGTGAATGGCAATTGTTAATGTTATGCCCATTTTACCTATGATAAGGACAAAATAGATGTTTTGGATAGTGTTTACTATATGTTGCAGGATCATCAAGTCTGATTTTGGGTAAAGAAAACTTGTTTGTGTCATACAACCTTCAAAAAAGGGAAGCATATGACTCGGCTAAGGGGGTGTATTAGTAATTTTATTGGACAAACTATCATTGGGTAAGGTTTTCCACAATTGGCACTATGTTCTGCATGGATTGATTTTTTGAGGGTACCACATGATAAGCAATTTATTGCAGTGTTTGTTGCACAAATTTTTGTTGAGATATTACCAACTAGCTCATGACCACTTGATTAACTTGATTGGGCTAACTGGCTAGGGTAGCCTATCTTCCTCAGGAATGTGGAAGCCCTAAATTACCTAATTATTTTTTTGTGGAGTGAAGAAATGTTATGGAGTGACTAAATGATGATGACATTGGTAATGATGGCTAGGTGAATTTTATGGAAATTGATGAATGGAATACTGATGATGAAAATATGGGAAATTATGAAATGAGGTTGATGAATGAGGGTTATGGCTAGGTTGTACAAAGGTAATAGGATGGGTGATGGTATGGCTTGGTGGGGAAACAAAGATAGAAATAATAGAATACTGTGGTGCCCATGATGGACCTTGGTTAACAAGGACAATATGACTAGAGTTTAGTAAATGCTTAGGGTTCACTTGCACTTGTTGTTGAGCATTTTGATGCTATCTAAGCAATTTTTTAAGGTTTTCCCATGCCTCATTAATCTCTCTATCAGAATTTGAGGGTATGGAGGTATATGGCATGGAAGACGTGGCTTGGTAATAAGTTACACTAGGTATGGCAACTTGTGAGGTTGAAACTTGTGAAGCAGCATTTACATGTGCTTCATACAAGGGGTTGGTGTAAGTTGAAGTGTATGAGGTGCTAGGAGCACATGAGAGTTGGGGAATGGATATATAGGAAGAAATTTCAACTAATGCCTCAAAAAGAGGGTTGGTATACACCTAGGTAAAGGTGGATGGTGGCTGGAAATAAACAGGATCCTATTGTAAAATAGAATCCTATCTAGGTGAATTGGGGATGGACTCTAAGACATAACTAGAAGACTTCATGAGAGCTCATAATATTGCCATGTCTATATGGGTAATGTGGTGGTTGATGGTAGGAGAGGTTGAATCTTCTTGGGGCATGGCTATATGAAAGGTTGTGGATGGCAAGGAATATGAGGGACTTGTAGATAAATATGCCTATGTCACATTCAGGGATTCTACCACAGAAGTGGTTGGGAAGGTGGATGAAGGTTCCATTTGATTATCTTGATTTAATGTTTGCTTTTTTTTTCGTGTTAAGACCATAAAGAAAATAAATTAAAATATAAATTATGTACTAAAATGAAACACCCAATTTAAATTTCACAATAAAATAAACAATCAATGCTAAGTTTAACATGTGTGTCTTACCTCATTCATTGATTATCTCATTTTAATGTGAGTGTATTTTTTTAAGTTTCAATATTGTGTGTTTCAAATGTACTAATATAAATTAATAAAATAAAGATAAAAACTATGGCAAATCTAGGACAATGATATTCTTATTGGTGATGAAATCCAACAAGTTTACTCAGGTGTGACCTAGGGTTTCTAAGGGCAGAGATTGGTGGATGGAGATGAATGCCACCGTTATCGAATCTCAAGCAATGGATGGTGATGAAATCCAGCCACTACTGTTGAATGTGAATCATGCAGTGTGTGGGTATTTTTAAATTTTATGATTTTCTATTATGGTCAAATAATGTTAGAAATATAACCACTTTCGCTAGTCTAAATCAAAAGCCACTATTCACAATATCAATTTCTCCAAAGGATATAGAGTACACCGCTTAAAACCTACTCTAAACAACTGGGGGGTTCATCTATTCCTCCGTATGGAATCACCCAAGTATGGGGATACTCTTGGTATATGAACAACGTTCCTACTTAGACCACAAAAAATAGATATCTTTAACCCTAATAATGTAAACTAATTATGCAATTTTGATTTACATGCAATCAAAATGTAGTATTATTTTTTTTATCTTCACACAAAAAAATCAAAAAAATCAAAATAGAAGATGTGAATGAATGTAAGTGAATAATTTAAATCCTAAATGCATGCTAATATGAATGTTCCTTTCTAGATTAATTAATGAAATTATTTTTATATCAAAAGCCTAAAAAAGACACAAAATAACCAAAAACGTAAATAGAAAAACTAGGGTTTAGTCAATGGACTTACAAATGGCCTATGTATCTATCCTAGCTCTCTATAAAATACCTCTAGGAATTTATGAAATGCATTTGGGCATTTCTAGATGGCCTCTGAGCATCACCGAGCATTTTGCGCAACTTCTGTAAACTTCCAGAAACCCTAGATCTAGTGAAATCTACAAAATCTACACCTCTAAAAATCCTACAAGATGATAGAAAATAGCAAGTAAATTAGTAAGTAAAATCATAAACATAAAACCTTAGGGGGTCCCACTGTGATCGTCATTTTAGGATGCAAAAATGCAACACCAAAAAATGTTAAATAAATTGAACTCAAAGAACATAGAATTGCACAATAGATGATCTTATATTAATAGGGGGATCCTAAAGACTCCATTGTTACAATGTGGATCCTTGCATCCTTTTGATATAGATTTTAAAATGGCTAGGGTTCTTTAAAACCCTAGTAATCAAGGTTGGTGGTGTCTTCTACCATGTCCTTACTCCTAATAGAATTGAGTGGGCTTCTTTATATCCAATGTTGGGCCACTCTAGCTTAAACAACTATACAATGCTAATGTAGCACCTTTAGATCTGTGCACAATGACACAACAAACATATTAGTAATACCTATGAGGGCTCCACAATATGAGGCTCTCTATAAGCAACAATAAAACCCTAACTATCTACAAAATAGAGTGAATAGGAATAAAAGTGCATAAATAAAATAACAAACAATAAATTTACCTTACGTTCTTGTTGTCTTCTGATATATGAGATTTTGTTGCATTTGATCGGTGTGGTGATGCCCTAGTGTCACCCAAAGGCTAAGAGGTCCTCAGAACACTTACGTAAAATACTTGTGGGTGCTCGACAGCTATAAAAAATGCTCATAGATGCTCGAGACTGGTAGGGAGGCACCTAGAGGTGTTTGGTGATAGAAGTGAAGTTCCCAAAGGTGCTCGATAGTGATAGAAAGTACCCGAATGTGTTCTATTACTGAGTAAGGATTTTACAAAAGCATATTCGATGAGGTAAATGAATGGTGACAACTGCAGGGGATTACGACAAGTGAAGATAGAGGTAAAAGTATCAAATTCTCTAAGGAAACTTAGGGAATTCTAGAACTTGGCATCAACACTCAGGCAATGAACACTTCACGATTGAGCCATCAAAATGGCTTCTATTTGTAATCCAACCTAGGGCATGCTAGGGTTTCAAATATACTAATCGTGTGGCTGAGATAAAAGCACATTGGAAGGTGGATATTAAATTTAGGGTGTGGCATGGATTGATGTGAATGGATAGATACGATTAAATTGAAATCAGATGGATGGTATTAATTCACTTATATAAATATATATTTATTATATATATATAATATAATATATAAAATATTAATATTAAATATATATATAATTTATATGAATAGTGGGTGAAATGGCAAGAAAGCATGGATGGAGGACAAGTGTCTATGTTTTGGTGTCTATATATATATATATATATGCTAGGGTTTCAAATATACTAATCGTGTGGTTGAGATAAAAGCACATTGGAAGGTGGATATTAAATTTAGGGTGTGGCATGGATTGATGTGAATGGATGGATAGGATTAAATGAAATCAGATGGATGGGATTAATTCACTTATATAAATATATATTTATTATATATATATAATATAATATATAAAATATTAATATTAAATATATATATAATATATATGAATAGTGGGTGAAATGGCAAGAAAGCATGGATGGAGGACAAGTGTCTATGTTTTGGTGTCTTATATATATATATATATATATATATATATATATATATATATATATATATATATATATATATATATATATATATATATATATATATATGTATATATGTATGTATGTATGTATGTATGTGTATGTATACACACACATATATAAGGATACGTTAGAATATGCTTTTTATGATTTGTAGCCTTCCAACAAGAATTAATAAATTACCTTTATAATCAAACAAGATTTCACTCTATCCAAATTGAATCCCTAATATCCTTCTTTACTTTATTTAATAAAGGATTAGCTAGATATGTTTATGGAAACTTTCCAACTTTAAATCCTAAAAAATATATAGTAATACATTGTAAACATAGGGCAATTTCAATGAAAATATCCCAAATTTTGAAGTATTAACTGACTATCTAACATACTTCTAATAGCATGCAAATGTTGATTTGAACTCTATGATCTCACTAAATGAGGGATGTTCCAAAGGAAAAGTATGATCAATAAATTAGAGATGAGATTCAGATGGACCATTTGTTATAGTTTGAATCTTATATTTAATAAAGGAAAGAAGGAGATTAGGGATTCAATTTTGAATAGAGTGAAATCTTGTTTGATAGGTTATAAAGGTAACTTATTAATCCTTGTTGGAAGGCTACAAATCATAAAAAGTATATTATAACCTATCCTTATATAAATGGCACAACAAGAATAATAAATATGTAAGAAGATAATGGTTCACCCTAGCATAGTCCATAGGATGATTCAAAAGTATCAAGTCATGGATACATTGATCAAAATACAAATATTTTGGATTTTTATAACATCTAATCCATTCACATCAACTTTTATCAAAACCATTTTTTTGATATTATAACTCTAGAAAATCCTCTCATATTCTTTGTTTATATCTAATTTTACAAGAATATCTAAATTTTTACTTGGAATGAAGAGAAATTCTAGCCTATTATAAAATGATTACACAATCAACAATTTATTTACCATAAAAAAATACACTTTGTTCCTATAAGATGACACAATCTAGAATGCTTTTCAATCTATTTTCCATAATTTTAAAATTATCTTCTAAATCATATTACATGATTTACAAAGGCTAATTGGGTATAAATTATCAAAATATTTTATTTTGCCTTTCTTTAAACCTAATGCAATAGAGGTCGATTTCATCTCACTTATGAAGTCTTCTTATTCATAGCCTTTGTAATTGCAACCAACATATCACCCTTAAACATATCTATTTTTTTGAAGAAATTTGTAGGTGATACATCATGACTAGGTGTATTTTGAGGATGGAAGGAGAAAATTGCCTTATATATATCCTCCATAAATATATTTTTTATCAATATTTTATTCTATCCTTGTTAAATGATTGAAATATTGAATAAGCTTACCTTGGGCCTTGTTATCTTGCCCAAATTCTAATAGAATATATTCAAAATAATTAATTTCTACTCTCCTACTATGAGGAACCTTCTAGAAAAATTAAGCACATCCACAAATATATTTCAATAATTAACAAAAAAATAATTGAAATAGCATATTGTAATAATTAATTAAAATGCAACAACTTTACTAGACATGAACAAAATTTGCAATACCAATTTGTAGACCTCTTCAAGGGGGAAACTTCCTTTGGAGTAGAGCTTTATTACAATATTAGAAAAACACTATATATATTCCCTCTCTTCAATTTCCTTTATAAATACTCCTATCAACCCTAACCCCAATGCTCAAATGTCGATTTCAGATGTAAGTGGGGACCTGAGCTAGTAACTCCTAATGAAGAAACAATTACATTTTTTATAACAATTATATTTTATGGGACTTAATGTCTAGTGCCCAAGATGCCACGTACATGTTATAACACATTATATAATAATGTTGGGATGGGATCCTAACATGCACTTCCTTTTCAAGAAGCATTTTTTTCAAATATCAAGATGAGGAAACTATTGTTGTAGTTGGTCAAATGATTCTCAAGTGGCATATTCTAGTTTTAGTCCCCACCATTGCACTAGAATATTAGTGATGGTACAATATTGAAGAGAGCAATTTTGCTAAACCAAAAGTTGTTTTGGCACTATAATTATTAAACCTTCTTCATCCAACTCAAGTAGCAACAATTTAACCTATACTTTGCTTCCAATGACCTTCTTCAATGAAGAGACATACAAAATTAATCTATCTTGGAATGAGATAGATTGAGCTTGAAGATGGTTGAACCAATCCTTTGTAATACCTAATAGGGGCCATAAAATTTTATTGTGAGATTTTATAATCCACAAACCTATACTAAGGATTGCTTATACAATAATAGATAGATAAATACCATGTACCCTACATTGAAACTAAGCTCATAATATTTTTGATCAGATTGCTAACAAATTTTGTTATGGGCCATCTCCAAATTTTACTTAAGTTGCCATAGTATTTCTACCAACTAGAACAAATTAGAATTTAAAAATTGGATCTTGGAAGTATCTATAATATAGGAGGGAAGTGGTAGAGTACGGTTTCCATAAACCACCTCAAATGGTGTGACCTTGGTAGTTGTATGATAAGAAGTGTTATGACACCATTAGTCTAAGGGAAGCCATTTGGCTCATTGAGTAGGATGCTTTAATTCAAAGCAATATAGGTACATATCCAAACATATGTTAACAGTATTTGTTTGGTAATTTATTTGAGGATGGTATGCCAAAATTATTTTAAGTTGAGTGTCTCGTAGTTTAAATAGTTTCTACTAAAAGTGATTAGTAAAAGTGGTGTCCTAGTCAAAAATAATGGATTGAGGTATGCTGTGTAGGTGAAACATGGAATCCAAAATAATTTTGTCAACTGTGGAGTTTGTGCAAGGATGTTTTAGGGGATAGAAATGTGAATACTTTATGAGATGATCAACTACCACAAGAATGAGCAATTTACCTTTGAATTTGGAAGCCTTTCAATAAATTCCATGGAGATATTTATCCATAATTGTCCTAGAGCTAGAAGAGGTTGAAGTTTTCCTAGGGTGCATATATTTTCTCCCTTAATCTCCTAGAAAGTTTCATATTAAATAATAAAGGTTTAAATATCATTTTTCATTCCTACCCACAAAAATATGCACTTCGTTCTCTCATAATTTTTAAAAATCTTAAAATATCTTATAGTTGGTGATGCATGCATTTCTTGTAAAATGGATTCATGGATTAGAAAATTTTTAGGAATAATAAGTGGTCATGATATCTTAGGTGCTATCCATCCCACAAGTATCCAAGCCAAAAATTGGGATCATCTTATAGTTACCTCATCAAGGTTTTCAAGGTGGAGTCTTTGACTACTTTTTCTCTATGCTAAAGGGCCCACTGAGAAAGTAAGATTAATATGGCATACAATAAATTTTAATCCTCATATCAACAAGAGATATCATTGACTGATCTATTCTCCTTTACAATTTTATAAATGATTTCATAATCATACCTAAATAGTTTGGAGACCCATCTCTATTGTTTAGGTGTGGATACTTGTTGCTCTAAACAATATTTGAAATTTTGATGGTATATCTTAATTGAAAAACATTTTCTAATAAGGTATGGTTTCAAGTGGTTTATAATGTGTAGAATGTCTAACATTTCTTTCTGATAGATTAATTTTCCCAAGTTCTTCCTTGATAGTGCCTTGCTAGTGAATGTCAATGATATTCCTTCTCATATTAATACAATCCCAATTACATTACCTAAAGCACCACTTTTAGTCATAAAGGATTTGGATTAATATAGTGTTTCTAATGCCAGTGTAGATATCATGGTTTTTTTAATATATAGGAATGCTTGTTCCACTAGCTTTAACCATATGAAATAAATTATTGCTCAATGTAGATGTCAATGGGGCTATGAATTTTCCATAGTTTTAGATAAATTTTTGATAGTATCTAGTGAGACCTAGGAAACATTAGAGACCTTTGAGGATTTTGGGATTTTTCCATTCTTGTATAATCATAATATTATTTGCGTCTACCTTAAATTCTTTTGATACAAATAATTCCAATTATTCTACTTCTTGCATTTCAAAGGAATATTTTGACCACTTTGTGTATAGTTTATTCTAATTTAGGAGCTACAAGGCCTGGTCCAATTATTATAGATGCTCTTCCCAAGTGTGACTATAAATTAGGATATCATCAAAGAATACTAAAATGAACTTGTTTAAGAAAGGGCAAAATATCACATTCATAATACTATAGAAGGTGGAAGGCACATTGGTAATACCAAAGGGCATGACCAAGTATTTGTAGTGACCGTCATGAGTCTTGTTGTGGCTGATCCACAACACACCCCAAAATTGGGGACCCACCTTTTTGCAAGCTTTCAGAGAAAATCTCAGTGACCCAGATGCTAAAAATGAAGAAAAGGGGCAAAAAATGCACAAGTGTAGAAAGTGTCGCGAAATCGCGACATGTCGCGCCATCGCGGCCAAAAACAGAAAAGTGTCACGAAATCGTGACATGTGCGTCATCGCGGCCAAAAATGAAAAGGTGTCACGAAATCGTGACATGTTGCTCCGTCGTGACCGAAAGAGGAGAGAGAAAGGCAAAAGAGAAAGGCATAGCGAAATCGTGACATGTCGCAAAATCACGGGTCAAACCAGTCAAACAGGGCAAAGAAAAAAAAGCGTGATATCGCGACAAGAAGCGGCAAGCAGGGCACAAAGCAGAAAGGCGTCGCAAAATCGCGACGCGTCGCAGAA
This sequence comes from Wollemia nobilis, assembly GCA_028583015.1. Taxonomy (NCBI): domain Eukaryota; kingdom Viridiplantae; phylum Streptophyta; class Pinopsida; order Araucariales; family Araucariaceae; genus Wollemia; species Wollemia nobilis. The sequence continues at coordinate 6,115,445 of JAQPPZ010000850.1, forward strand.
TCGCGGGTCAAACTGGTCAAACAGCACGATGCGAAAAAACGTCGCGATATCGCGACAAAAAATGGCAAAGAGGTTCAAGGTGAAAAAACGTCGCGATATCGCGACAGGTCACGGTTTCGCGGCTCCGAAGCAGCAAAGTGTACGGAAGTGTAAAACTGTCGCGAAATCGCGACAGAATCGACCGAAAGGCATGAAGCGTAGAAATGGTCACGAAATCGCGACAGAAAGTAGCGAAGAAGGCATGAAGTGAAAAACGTCGCGAAATCGCTACAGGTTGCGGCCGAGAATGTACGAAAGTGAAATGGTCGCGAAATCGTGCAACTTTTGGGAAAGCATGCCCGCCAGACAAAAGCGTCGCGAAATCGCGACAGGTTGAAGCCCAAGCAGTACGGATGAAAAGGACGTCGCGAAATCGCGACAGAATCGAGTGAAAGAGTCCGAGGCATAAAAGCGTCGTGAAATCGTGAAAGCAGCAAAGGTGCCCGAAGTAGAAAAGAGTCACGAAATCGCGACAGGTTGCAGCGAAGGAGCAAGAAGCGAGAAACATAGCGATTTCGCGATAGGTTGCAACGAGAAGGACCGAGACAAAAAATGGTCGCGAAATCGCGACAGAAAGCAACAAAGGGAGGATGAAGCGAAAATGGTCACGAAATCACGACAGGTTGCGGCCGAAGCGTACGGAGATCAAAACGGTAGCGAAATCACGACAGATTGCGGCAAGAGGGCCCGAAGGAGAAAATGGTCACGAAATCATGACGAGTTGCGGCCGAAGCGTACGGAGAACAAAAGCGTCGCGATATCGCGACATGTCACGTTTTCGCTGTGAAAGTGAAGGAGCAAGGCCGCGGGCTATTTTTGGTCACGATTTTCATGGAACCGTTATAGAAGGCGCAGAAAGCGTTAGACACATGGCATACAGGTGTCAGAGTTGCAGGAGCGTTACATGCAGTGACAGATTTCAAACGTTTCGACATCAAGCATGAAGTGAAAGCATCGAAAAGGCAGGAATTTGAAAAGACGCATTCTGGGAGGTGAAACGAAGCGACGCAGGTGAACCGAAGAGCCGTGCCAGACAGTATAAAATTGGAAGCACAGATTGAACAGGGGGTTGGAAATTGCTGCTAGCAGAGTTGCAGAGACAAGGGCTGCAAGCCATTCTGGGCCTGCACTTGGAGCAATTTCCTTCATTTGTTCTAGATTTGTTTAACCTGGAACATTCTATAATTGTAATTGATACATCATTCTAATACAAAAATATAGAGAGTTGACATCTTATTGATAAGAAAGGAGTCATTATGCATGCAAGATTTAATGTTTTATTTTTCCCTTTCAGATTTCTAGGCTTTTAGGTGAAGTTTAATGCAAATGTTTTTGGTTGCTTCATGCGAATGCCTAAAATCTGAAATTGCAGTAAAAACCCCAGAGACCCGCACCTCACCTGGCTTATCCGGATTGTGCGAATTTGCGGAGTTCAATAGGTTAGGTTGCATGCAGAAAACCTCATTATCTTCGGTTTTGTCAATTTGAGATGGCAGCATTCTGGATGTAGTCTAGTTTTATTTCTCTTTATTTGCATTTCTTTTATTTCAATCCTTTATTTCATTCTTGTATTTTTATTACAGTCATTTAAATAAATAGCTGAAAATCCATCAAAGCCCAAGATCAAAATAGATTTATTCACTGTGAGTCCATTGTAATTCAAAATAAAATAAACCACAGTGCCCCTTGTTAACATCCACTTGCAACCCTAAGGTATTCCTAGCATTTCATTTGAACAGCATCATTGGTAAACAAAGAATCAGCATAACAGGAACCTTGGAGAAATTAGTTTGTCATAATTTCTTTGCAAGCAGAGGATTTTGGGACTCAGATCCTACCGGAGAGTGTGCTTTCACAATTGGGTGAAAACACCACTCAACAGATTGGCGCTAGAAGGAGGGCCCAAATCGGTTTACTTTATCTTGGTTTTCATACATGAATAATATCTTTTGATTTAATTTTGAAATCTTTTCTTAAAGCTCACAAACAGCTAAACTGCAGCTTTTGTTTTCTTTTGTTGCAGGTTTTGCTTTGAAATAATCGAGGGTTTCATCAGGCAGGCTGGACCCACCGCGTCGTATTGCGACCAGGTCCCAAACAACCGGAGAAACCATTTTTCATGACCTTACTGGTACTCCCAAGAATAAAACCAAGCAAGTCGTAAGCTCACCAGTCACAAAAGACCTATTTTCTCCAGGAACATCGAGTGGACCTACGCCCGTAATATCAGTTGCCACTAGTGTTCCCATTGTCAATAATATTTCTACTGCTATTGTAGGTTTGTCTTCATCAATTTTGAGTCAAATGGCTCAAGCTCCAGCAGACTCCTTGGTATGGAGCTAACAATACTCCTTTGAATATTGTTGGGGATATCCATGAAATCCCCAAGAACATTGAAATATTTTTGCCTAAATACAAACCAGATGGCCCAAGAACAGCAGAAGAACATATCCAAGCCTATAGGGATGTTTTAATTAGGCTGCAAGTTCAATATGAAGATGTGGCCTGCAGACTTTTCCCCATGAGCTTAGATCCAATAGCATATGAATGGTATATATGCTTGCCAACTGGTTCAATCACTTCTTGGACACAAATGGAAAATGCCTTTGTTAATCAATTTAGGTCACCCTTGGATCCCGCAACTATTTACAATCAGTTTATTACATGCAAAAGGGGCCAAGGGGAACCGATCAGAATGTTTAATCAGAGATTCCAAAAGTGCTATAACAGAGCAGTTCGACATTTTGCCATCGATCCCGCAGTGGCTTTACAGATATATTTTGGGGCATTGGACCCCATGACAGCCATGTTTGCAAGACGCAATCCTCAAGTCACCACGCTGGCTTTGGCCTATAATGAAGCCATGACTATCGAGCAGCAAATGACACCACAAGGCTACGGGTTTACCCAGATGCCTATGATGGGACAGTATGCTCCATATGGTCAAGCTCCCTTGGCAAATCAAATCATGGCACCTCAAGTGCCAAGCATGAACGCCTTCCCATATCAGCAGTCGTATCCACCAGCCCCGGCATATGCACCCATTCCAATCCAACCAATCACATCCATTCCACCTGTCCCTGCATTTTTGCAGAATAGTCAATCAACTATGCAAGGAACTAGCCAAGTCAATCCTCAAGCCATAGTTCCTTTTCCAAATCCAACCCCGATTCAAAGTGTCAATCCATACGGGAATCAAATTCCTCAAACCCGACCCAAGTTTTGAATCAAGACCCCATCAATTATGCGAATCCAATGGGGGTTAACAACAATGTGATTCCACCGAAGGAGATTTATTCAGAAGTCGAAGAGCTCAAGAAATTAGTTCATAAACTGAGCAATGACAGGGTTCAACAGCAGAAGTATGAGTCCCATGCCCCTCACCCAAATCAAAATTTTAACAATAGAGGGAGGCACTGGAACACCAAGCCAAACAATGGGGGAGTTCCCGCTCCCATTGCTAATCAACTAGATACTTCTGCAGGACCTAGCCAATCCAATTCTCTTTTGAATCTTTCAGATTTGGCATGGGAAAGGGGGTGCAGGTTGCACAACACAAAAGAACACAATGAGAGGAATTGTCCTGAGATTGCTAGATACACTCATTGTCTTCAGGCACAAGTTGATGATTTGGAACTGGTATCAAATGAGGGTCCACCGCAACATCATGATGATAATATTATGGTGATGGAAACTGTATACCATCAAGAAGGTGAGAGTGAGGAAGAAGAAGACGAAATTTTGGAACAGGAGGTGCAAGCTTTTCGAGATTTCAGAAAGGGGAATCATGGATACCATTTGAGAAGTAAATCTAAAGCCCCTAAAACCTCATCAACACCTCCAAACAATTCTATTCTTCCTCCAGATACTAAGGCAAATAATAATCCTCCCCCTCCACTCAGAAGAGAAATGTCTAATGACGTGCAGAAGACAATCAAATTCGAAAAACCAAACTATGACATAGTGGAGGATCTAAAGAAGTCCAAATCTAGCCTTTCATTCTTGGACGCGGCTAGATTGCCTGGCCAAAAGGAGGCATTGATAAAGGCTCCGAACTCACCTGATCAAACGTGGAAAGGAAAAGGAGTTGAATCCCATCTGATTTTGCGAAAGGAGAGAAGGGATGTCCCGCCATTCTTACTGACTCTGAGAATTGCGGGTAAGAATTTGCATAACTGTTTGGTGGACACAGGTGCCACGAGCAACCTCATGCCTTCGGAGATATGCCAAATGCTGGGTCTGCAACCTGTTTCATCCAAATGCAAAGTCCTACAACTGGACAGATCAGAGGTAAATGTGGTAGGGACTCTATATGATGTCAAGATTCAATTGAATTCTGAACCCAGGGTCCAACAGGTTGTAGACATTCTGGTGGTTAATATCCCAAGTAGGTATGGAATGTTACTTGCGAGGGATTGGATGAAAACTCTGAATGGCTATTTTTCAATAGACTGCTCACATATGTGGCTACCATGGAAGGGAATTGCAAACCAAATCAGAGTGGAAAATGAACCGAGGCTTAAGGAGATTATAACAGATTTTAACAAGCCGAATGAAGTTCAGTTTTTTGAGCCAGAACTAGGAGTTTATGCACTTGATGTTGAGGAAGCTGTTGAAGAGCCTAAAGAGGAGGCGTGTCATGGTGGCTCTTCTGAGGAAAATGATTACACGTGGTTGCTCAGGTTCGATGGATCAAAATCTAGACAGGGAGCAGGAGCTGGAGTCGAGCTCATTGGTCCAGGAGGTAAACCATTATTAGCTGCTTACAGACTGCAATTTCCTTGCACGAACAATGTGGCAGAATACGAAGCATTGATCTTTGGTTTACGTCTAGCATTGAGCAAGCATGTTAAATGCTTGAAGGTTTTGGGAGATTCTGAGTTGGTAGTCAAGCAAATCAAAGGACAGTATACATGTCGTGACAGGAGACTAAGCCTTTATAGAACTAGGGTTATGGACCTCATGGAGGAGTTTGATGCGTTCAATATAGCCCTTATTTCTAGAAAAGGAAATCGAATAGCAGACTCTCTTGCAGTCGTCGCGGGCATGTTAAACCCGGTTGATATAAAAAGATGTAAAAAGTTTTCCATTGAACTGGTTCCTTGTCCATCAATACCCGATAATGTAAAGAATTTCCAGGTTTTTGAAAGTGACAGACACATTTTCAAATTTGTCACGAACTCGGGTATTTTTGAAAATCAGGTGATTGATGAGGAGCAAAGGTGGCAAGATGAAACAGAGAATGAAATTGAAACTGCGTATCAATCCAACAAGATACCTAAAGACGTGGTTTCATTGGAAAAAATGTTCGACATGGGACGCAAGACCAAGAAAGGAGAAAGAGTCCCACTCCCCAAAGATGCATGTGATTCAATTAATCTAGGGAGTGCAGACAATCCAAAGGAGGTGTACATTGCAAAGGCATGTACAGATGAAGAAAGGAGCAACATAATGCAGGCATTGAAGCATTACATAGATTGCATTGCTTGGAATTACAATGAGTTGAAGACATACAACCAAGACATTATCACACATACCATCCCTTTGAAGCCAGACTCCAAGCCTTTTAGGCAAAGACAGCGAGTTGTTAACCCGCTATTGGAGCCTTTAATCGAAAGGGAGGTCAAAAGATTATTGGAAGCGAAAATCATTTTTCCTGTTAGGCACTCAACCTGGGTTGCTAACCTCGTTCCAGTGAGGAAAAAGAGTGGAGAGATTAGGTTGTGCATAGATTTTCGAAATCTTAATAAAGCCTCTCAAAAAGATAATTATCCATTGCCATCAATCGATGAAATTCTACAAACGGTAAATGGATCTGAAATGATGTCCTTTCTCGATGGGTATTCTGGATACAACCAAATTCTTATACATCCAGATGACAGGATGAAAACAGCCTTCACTACCAAGTGGGGGACATTTGCATATAAGAGAATGTCGTTCGGACTGTTAAATGCTGGTGCAACTTTTCAACGCGCCATGGATTATGCATTCAAAGGGCTCATAGGCAAATGTATCATCGTGTATGTGGATGATATCCCAATTTTCTCGAAGAAGAGAGAGGACCATGTCAAAGATTTAAAGAAAGTGCTTCAAAGATGCAGAGAACATGGAATTTCCTTAAATCCCAAAAAGTGCATTTTCGGAGTAACAGAAGGAAAATTGCTTGGTCACATCATTTCAAAAGAGGGCATATCCATCGACCCGAAAAGGATACAAGCTATCCAAAACTTACCTCTCCCGAGTAGTAAAAAAGAATTGAGATCTTTCTTTGGGCAGGTTAATTTTGTGAGGAAGTTTATCTCTAGCTTTGCTGAGATAGCCAAACCTCTGAACAAGATGCTTAAGAAATATGTGGATGTAAAATGGAACGAGGAAAGTAGGGTGGCCTTCCAGAACATCAAAGATGCCATTTCCAGAGCCCCTGTCCTCATAAGTCCAGACTACTCCAAGCCTTTCTATATTTATGCTTTTGCATCAGAACACTCTTTTGCGAGTGTCTTAACCCAAAAGGGCGAGGATAGTGCAGAAAAACCCATAGCATTTTTAAGTGCCCCCCTGAAAGATGCTCAATTAAGGTATTCAATCCTTGATAAGCAAATGTACGCACTTTTTAAAACGGTGAAAAAATTTAGGCATTACATTGTGCACAACGAGTTATTGCCATCGTGCTTGACTCTGTTGTTAAGACCATGTTTTTACAAAATGAACTAGGTGAGAAAAGAGGGAAATGGATTTCCACCATCCAAGAATTTGATCTCGAAATCCAACCTATGAAACTAGTTCGAGGACAAGGACTGGCGAAGGCGATCGCAGAAAATAATCCGCAAATAACAGGCCAATGCTCGAATATAGAATACATTGCTAAGGATGACTGGTATGTTGATATTGTGCAATTTTTATTGAATGGTAAGTGTCCTTCTAATTTGAATTCAACCCAGAGAAGAGCTTTAAGGCTTAAGTCTATAAATTATCTGATGAAATCTGGTGTTCTTTACAGGAAGAATCATGAAGGAATCTACCTGAGGTGCCTGAACAAAGAAGAAGTTGCCAGGGTGTTGCAGGAATTTCACGGGAAACATGGAACTGGTCATGGTGCGGCAAATGCTACAGCGCATCAAATCCTGAGAGCAGGATACTACTGGCCACATATTTTCAAAGATGCACATGCCCATGTACGATCTTGTCATATCTGTCAAGTGGCTGCCAATAGAGAAAGAAATGCAGCCATGCCGTTACAACCTGTAGTTGAAATGAGACCATTTGCATAGTGGGGACTAGATTTTATTGGGGTTATTAACCCAAATTCATCTGATTCCCATAAATTCATATTGACAACTACAGATTACTGTACAAGGTGGACAGAAGCGATTCCTACTAAACATGCCACCACGGACATTGTGATTAAATTCCTTGAGGACCAAATTATGAGAAGATTTGGAATGCCTGATTCTATTGTCAGTGACAATGGTAAAGCTTTTATTTCTACACAATTTGCAGATTGGGCATATGATAACAAAGTGAGCTTAAAGTTTGCATCTAATTATTATCCTCAAGGAAATGGTTTGGCCGAATCTTCAAATAAGAATTTGTTGAATACCATTAAGAAGTTGTTGGAAAAGAACCCTCGGGACTGGCACAACCAATTGAAGTTTGCCCTTTGGGCAGATAGGACCAGAGTGAAAGAATCCATAGGGAATACTCCCTATCATTTGGTCTATGGGCAAGACCCGATATTTCCTGCAAATTTGAAGTTGCAGACCTTACATTTCATACAAGAGTACTTGGGGACAGATGATCAAGTTGAAGCCAGGTTAAGTCATTTGCTGCATCTTGATGAAAAGAGAGAAGAAGCCATGAATCACATGAATAAACACCAGGAAGTTATCAAAAGGTGGTTTGACAGAAGGGCCAAAGTTAAGTCATTCAGAATTTCAGATTTGGTATTACTATGGGACAAAAGACATGAGGAAAAAGGGAATCATCAAAAGTTTGATTGTCTTTGGTTAGGCCCATATCAGATTTCAGAGATTCTTGGGAAGAATACCTTCAGGCTAAAAACTTTAGAAGGGAGAGATTTTATGCTACCGGTTAATGGGCAGATTTTAAAGCATTATTTTAGCCCTTAGGTTGTGAGATTTTGATATTATTCTTTCGGTTTTGGTGGGGATTTTCAGTCTTTGTTTTTATTGTTTAGGATTGTTAGCCTAGCTAGGATTTTGGTTGTGGATTTGATTTCAATTGACATGTTTTGTGTATTTTGATAAAAATAAATATATAAAAATAAAAATAAAAATAAAAAATAAAAGAAAAAAATGAAAAAAATATATATATAATAAAAAATTGAGATGTCAACTTATGCTTAAGATTAGGAGAATATGAAATATTGGAATTGTCTTGTAAAAGCTCCACAAGTAACATAAACATCTTAAGTTATATTGTTTGATTTTGTGATGCATGAAAGAGTCAGTTTTGCATGACAAATCTTTCATTTGCAATTCAAGAGATAATGCATTCATGTTACATCTCACTTTACATATACATTCCATCTTAGTTGCATATGCATCTTAGGTACGAATCATTAAAGTATGTCAAATCCTCTTAGGGTTATGTTATAACATAAATGTAAAAGAATCCTAAGGTTGGAAACTGAGTCTTGAGATATCTAGAACCAAGCACGTCTCATACATTAAAAAGGATCTTGAGCAAAATGATCAAAACCTAACTTGGAAGAAAAGGTTGGGCGAAAGAAGTGTTTCATGTCTATCCTATTATGCAACATGATCCTTAAAAATAGTGGTTTTGACCACTTCCATAGAGCTTAAAGCCTAAAATTAGAGTAGTAAGGATAGGGTTAAATCCTCATCGAACTTAGGTTGAGGATCCAATTCCCCAAAGCTTTGATTTGACCCACATGGAGTAGTAAGGATAGGGCATAAATTCTCATCTCGCTTAGGTTGAGAATCTGATTCCCCAAAGCTCTTATGTCTCATTTCATAATAAATCTTGGATTGGAAGGATCGTACTATTTGTCCTCTGCAAAGGATGGGTAGTCATCCCCAAGGTCTAAGCAACAAAATTAATATTTTCCATTTACATCTAAAGTTTGGATTGGAAGGATCGTACTACATGTCCCTAGCAAGGATGGGTAGTCATCCCTAAGATCCAAGAAGTAAAAAATAAATTTTTCCCATCTCATCTTTATATTGGATTGGAAGGATCGTACTACTTGTCCTCTGCAAAGGATGGGTAGTCATCCCCAAGGTCCAAAGAAATGAAGATAAGTTTTGGATTGTGGGGTTAGATATGCCCATGCATGGCAACATGTCTTGTCTAAAAAACAAGACCACTGATTGTCCAAAGGGTTAGACTAGCATGACCATTTCTTCCATAATTGGTTTAATTATTTTGCTCAAAGTGAGGTAATGAACTCTAAATCAGAATAGTAAGGATAGGGTTAAACTCCCATCTCGGTTGGTTGGGAGTCTGATTCCCCAAGGTTCTGATTTCACATTCACTCGCACATGGGTTCAAGATAGTAGGGACTCATAACCAACTTTGGGATATAATAAGGCAATTAATTAGGTGGATCCTAAGAGGGTTTGGCAATCTTGAATGTTTGTACATGATACTAGAAGAAAGACTATGCCTTTTATAAAAGCAAAATCTCCTAGCATATTCATTAGGTTACACAAATCATTCACAATCTCGCATATGCATTCATGCAAAACTGACAATGGAGTGTGGATCAATTTCAAATGATGGGGAAAGAAATTCATTGCACACACTGAGCTAATACTTGATGATTCTGATGATTCATGTACTTCTGATCTTTGGGCATTTGTTATATTGCTTATGTGCTAACACATGTGTTCGAGTTTGTATATGTTTCAGGTTGGGTTCTCACTAAAATGCTCAAGAGCATTTGACAGCAGAGTCGCCATTTGTTGTGGCTGATCCACAACACACCCCAAAATTGGGGACCCACCTTTTTTGCAAGCTTTCAGAGAAAATCTCAGTGACCCAGATGCTAAAAAATGAAGAAAAGGGGCAAAAAATGCACAAGTGTAGAAAGTGTCGCGAAATCGCGACATGTCGCGCCATCGCGGCCAAAAATAGAAAGTGTCACGAAATCGTGACATGTTGCTCCATCACAGCCAAAAATAGAAAAGGTGTCACGAAATCGCGACATGTTGCTCCGTCGCGACCGAAAGAGGAGAGAGAAAGGCAAAAGGAAAGGCGTAGCGAAATCGCGACATGTCGCAAAATCATGGGTCAAACTAGTCCAAAAGAAAAAAACCACACAAACAAAGAAAAGGCATCGCGAAATCATGACGCATCGCAGAATCATGGGTCAAACTGGTCAAACAGCACGATGCAAAAAAATGTCGCGATATCGCGACAAAAAATGACAAAGAGGTTCAAGGTGAAAAAGCGTCGCGATATCGCGACAGGTCGCGGTTTCACGGCTCTGAAGCATCAAAGTGTACGGAAGTGTAAAACTGTTGCGAAATCGTGATAGAATCGACCGAAAGGCATGAAGCGCAGAAATGGTCACGAAATCATGACAGAAAGTAGCAAAGAAGGCATGAAGTGAAAAACGTCACGAAATCGCTACAGGTTGCAGTCGAGAATGTACGGAAGTGAAATGGTCACGAAATCGCGCAACTTTTGGGAAAGCATGCCCGCCAGAAAAAAGCGTCGCGAAATCGCGATAGGTTGAAGCCCAAGCAGTATGGATGAAAAGGACGTCGCGAAATCGCGACAGAATCGAGTGAAAGAGTCCGAGGCATAAAAGCGTCATGAAATCGTGACAGCATGCAGCAAAGGTGCCCGAAGTAGAAAAGTCGCGAAATCGCGATAGGTTGCAGCGAAGGAGCAAGAAGCGAGAAACGTAGCGATTTCGCGACAGGTTGCGGCGAGAAGGCCCGAGACAGAAAATGGTCGCAAAATCATGACAGAAAGCAACAAAGGGAGGATGAAGCGAAAATGGTCGCGAAATCGTGACAGGTTGCGGCCGAAGCGTACGGAGATCAAAACGGTAGCGAAATCGCGACAGATTGCGGCAAGAGGGCCCGAAGGGGAAAATGGTCGCGAAATCGCGACGAGTTGCGGCCGATGCGTACGGAGAACAAAAGCGTCGCGATATCGCGACATGTCGCGTTTTTGTTGTGAAAGCGAAGGAGCAAGGCCGCGGGCTATTTTTGGTCACGATTTTCATGGAACCGTTACAGAAGGCATAGAAAGCGTTAGACACATGGCATACAGGTGTCAGAGTTGCAGGAGCGTTACATGCAACGGAAGATTTCAAACGTTTCGGCATCAAGCATGAAGTGAAAGCATCGAAAAGGCGAGGAATTCAAAAAGACGCATTCTGGGAGGTGAAACGAAGCGACGCAGGTGAACCGAAGAGCCGTGCCAGATAGTATAAAATTGGAAGCACAGATTGGACAAGGGGTTGGAAATTGTTGCTAGCAGAGTTGCAGAGACAAGGGCTGCAAGCCATTCTAGGCCTGCACTTGGAGCAATTTCCTTCATTTGTTCTAGATTTGTTTAACCTGGAACATTCTGTAATTGTAATTGATACATCATTCTAATACAGAAATACAGAGAGTTGACATCTTATTGATAAGAAAGAAGGAGTCATTATGCATGCAAGATTTAATGTTTTATTTTTCCCTTTCAGATTTCTAGGCTTTTAGGTGAAGTTTAATGCAAATGTTTTTGGTTGCTTCATGCGAATGCCTAAAATCTGAAATTGCAATAAAAACCCCAGAGACCCGCACCTAGCTTATCTGGATTGTGCGAATTTGCAGGTTCAATAGGTTAGGTTGCATGCAGAAAACCTCATTATCTTCGGTTTTGTCAATTTGAGATGGCAGCATTCTGGATGTAGTCTAGTTTTATTTCTCTTTATTTGCATTTCTTTTATTTCAATCCTTTATTTCATTCCTGTATTTTTATTACAGTCATTTAAATAAATAGCTGAAAATCCATCAAAGCCCAAGATCAAAATAGATTTATTCATTGTGAGTCCATTGTAATTCAAAATAAAATAAACCACAAGTGCCCCTTGTTAACATCCACTTGCAAACCCTAAGGTATTCCTAGCATTTCATTTGAACAACGATCATTGGTAAACAAAGAATCAACATAACAGGAACCTTGGAGAAATTAGTTTGTCATAATTTCTTTGCAAGCAGAGGATTTTGGGACTCGGATCCTACCGGAGAGTGTGCTTTCACAACTGGGTGAAAACACCACTCAACAAGTCTAAAAGGATATTTTGAGAATTCTATATTCCTTTATTCTAATATAATGGTAACCTAAGCACAAATATAGCTTTGAGAAATATCAAGCACCATAGGGTTCATCTAAAAACTCATAAATTATAAGAATAGAGAATTTATCCTTGATGATATTTTTATTAAGCTCACAAAAATCTATACATAACTTCCATGACCCATCCTTTTTGTGTACCAAAAACTCTTGATATGAATAAGGACAAACATTGGTTGAACAACCCTTATTGCTAGTAATTCCTACACATTTTTATTAATCTCTAAAGTTTGCATAGATAGGTACCTATATGGGCATATATTTTGTGGGAAGATGCCTTGTACAAGTTGGATTGTATGATAATGGGCACACTAAGGTGGTAGACCTTTGGGTTCCTCAAAAATAGATGCATGTTTTTCCAAAAGGAGTTGTAATTCCTCCTAATAATTTGTACCCTTGTCATTTGTCACATTTTTAGAGAAAAATCATATCATTATTCCATGTTATGACTTCTTTAGAAGCTTTTCCATATGATGATATAGGATTCACAATATTTCGATCAACATAAGTATGATATGTGCTTATAAAACTAGAGTCAAGATTGGATAATATAAAATTACTTTCAAATCAACCTTTGAAGAAGGCTACCTTCTTGGAAATGATTTAAAACACAAGAAAAGGAAAGATAAGTAGAGAAGAAGTTAATATAAATAGGAATTAAGCATATGAAGTTTATATAACAACAAGAATGCAAGTTGAATGAACATAAATTACCTATTACAATCAAGTGACTAACATAATTTTCCCATAACAAAGCTCATATGAGATAAGCACAAAATCACATCTTATATTCCAATATTTCACCTAACAAAATTATCCCAGCTAAACTGATATAATTATTAGGAATGCAATTATTACAACATTCAACACCTCAAAATACCTAAGAGTAATGATCCAAACAACTTCAAGCCTAACAAAATTTACTCCAATATTAATTGAAATAAGGCAAACAACATTGAGCCTAATAGAATTCACTGCCATCAAAGCTTAAATGAAATGCTAAAATTATAATGCATTACTATAAATATCACATAAAAATTTGATAGAAGGAAGTTAAAAAACCTTTTATTGCTATTAGAACAACATAGAGCATCAAATCACAAAAAAACAAACACTAAAGTTTTCAACCCTTACAAATGAGAAGTGTTGTTCCTCATATAGCTTTCACTAACCTAAAATGAAAATAAAATATTACTTATAGTATTGGAAAAAATTATATCAGGCATAATCATTTGCTAAGTTGGCACAACTTGATCTCTTCATCTTGCTCAACATGTTCTCTATCAAGCAGTTACAATTTTTGATATGCTTTGTCATGCTTGAAGGTGATTTTTGCTTTCTAGATTTGTTAGCGGCTACATGATGTAATTGTTCATTCTTGAGATACCATGTTTCCTTGACGTCCTTTATGCTAGATGATACTACATATCTTGTCTTTTGGGCCATGTTTTTCTTAGTTTTAGTATGTCAAACTTCTTGGAAGATAGCCTACATGATCCAAGTTGCCACTCTACTTTTCTTTGCATTCTAGACTCTCTTATAAGTTTCTTGTATTTTTATAGAGTCCTTGAAATATTTCTTGATGTCATCCAACAAAGTGTTCCAACTCATATAGGTAGAAGACTATTGACTACTTTTTGCCTTTTCTATATACTTATCCAAAATATTTTTGAAAGTTGTGTTGATGTTATCTCCAAGTAAATTTAGCTTTCTCTTTCCTTACGAGTTATTTACTTTGATAAAAGCCTTGAATATTTTACTTAGTCTCACACAACATGTTCTAGATTACCTTCTTTATAGGTCTAACAATAAGAAAGTCTGGTTAACAACTTTTGGCTTACATAAGTAGGCCATCCTTCATCACTTTTAAAATTGGCATAGCTCATCACTACTTCCTAGACAAAATGGCTAAAATAATTATATCTTTGAGTAAGAATTTTGACCTTAAATTCTTATTTTTTTCTTGTTCTAATGAATTCCCTTTGTTTCTGATCTAATATTTAATTTTTTTTTATGCTTTTGAAGTTGCCAAGGATTTATTGGTGACTTATTTATATTTAAGTAAGCTCAAAAAAGCTCATCGGCCTCTCACCTTATCACACATTTTTTTCTTCCTCTAGTGTTCTTGGGATTTTCTTCCCTAGGATGTTGTTGGCACTTATTTTTTATTGTATTAGGTTATTTAGTATTTTTCAAGTCCAATTACCAAAATAGGGTGGCTTAGTTTGTGAACCCACCCCTTTGTTTAAGAGGTGAGTCCATAGTTAATAATTAGATGCAATAATTACCAATGGTGGATCTCATTTAGTTACCACTAAAAGGGCTCTATGGTTCCTCCCTATGGTGAGACTTGACTTAGTTACCATAAAAATTTATAAATATAAGCTCTTACTTTTCTAATATAATGGGTTAAGAGAGCCTTGTAGCATAGAGAGTTTCAAAAGTTTTATAAGATTTCAATGCATGCCTTCCCCTATAAACATCTTTGGTATCTTTAAAATATTAGCAACTTTATATATTTATGGATCTTCAAGATCTCTCATTTATTTCAACTTAGGGTAGCAAATTAGCTCAAAATTTCTATATTTGGTACTATTTTCCTAGCATAGTTAATTTCACTATAGTTTGATCACTCATAGGGGACTTCTAGTTGGATGAGGTAATGGACCTAGAAACAAAAGCTTTATATATTGGGAAAAAAGTATATAAATTCAAATCCTAAAACTTTTGGAGCTAAGGCGATGGGAGAAGAATTTCTTGCTTGAAGTGCAACTTTGCTTAAGACTTATGAAATGTTGAGAAGCGATCCTCCTTATATAGACTTCTTCAACTAAAAAAGTCATTTGAAATCATTTATCCAATAAACCCTATTTTTTATTCAACCTTCTCATGCAAGCTCATTTCAATGTATCTAAGCCAACAAATATATAATTATTCCTTTTTCTTAGTTGTTTTATATATTGTTGGACCTCCAAATTTGTGCTAACCTTCCTTAATCATGCATGTGAATTGACTGTTACACTTTTCTAAAAATTTGTTTTGTGTGAGAGTTGTGCTATTGCCTGATCTAGCCAATAGCTTTACGAAACTTAGCTTCTATTGGATTTATTTACATGATACATATTTAAACAAATTTTTGGTAAGGTTTCCCCTGCTAGCTATTTCACATGTTATCAATTCATTAGAATTGATAATGTTTAGACCAATATGACCTAAAATTCTTATACTCTCACTTGTTGATATTCTGGAACATGTTTCTTTTTTTGAGCTAGAAGTTTTTGGGTTGGCCTTGAAAAAAATGAGTTCCAAAGCTTGAATGGACTCCAACATTGAAACTAAGAAAAAACTTGTCTTTGGCTCGTGACTTTTATAGACTCCTCCATATACTCTGGATCCTATGATATATTGAATCTTTACTCTCTATTAATTTCCAAAATTAAGTGTATTAATGCAATTAAATGGAGTATTAAAAAATCACCTTCTAACAAGGAACCTCTTGTAAATTGTTTTATACCTTTTAAATGTATTTTATAGAACATGTGACTAGTTGAAGCCTGAAATAAACTATTGGTTGACTTTAAACTATGATGAGTTTCCATGTCCAAGTAGATTATTGCATTGAGATCAAAAATGGAAAATATTTTATCCTTTAGTAAATAATACATTATCTCTTTTGATAATTCCATCCAATATTATATCTCCACTTGTGGGTGCTTTGAGGCATCTTCAACTAGATTGACTATTTTCTCCTCATATTTCTATGTGGTAGGGGCTAAGCTTCTTGATATAGATCCAAATATTATTTTCTTTGTAAGGAATTATCATATTATTATAGTCCAATGAAAAATACCCCCTAAGATTTGCTATGAACTCCATCAACAAGCATAATCCAAATATTATAGGAGGATCCACCACTATCACCTCCTAGATTACTGAGATATTCAAAACTTTATGCAATAGCATCGAAATATCATTTATAGCCCCACTATTTAGATAAGTATCTCATTAATATGCAACACTTTAGAGCTAGTCTAGGTGTATTCTAAGCCCATTTGATAATAAATAATATTAGACATGATTATTGTGGAAGCTTTGAAATCCACCATGCAGTTGTGTACTATCTAGCATTCTATGCATAAGGACATATAAAATGGTAGAGGCTTGATCTTAACCATGCTAAGAGAAGGCTTGATATTATTGATAGTTAAATGATTTTGGACCAAATTTAAGTTCAAGAGGGTGAGTCTACCTGCTATTGAGGTACCTTTATCAAATCAATTTGTCTAGGAATTAGTAAAGTATCATACATACCAATTCTTTGGGGAGTCTCTTTTACTTCTTCCAATGCTAAATCTAGGGGCTTCTAGGAACTTCTCCTCATTATGGGCTAGTTTTTTAAATCTCCTTTGATACTACTAAGCAACTTCTTCTCTTTACTTTGTAGTCATTAAAGGGTACCACAAATTTCTTAAGACTTGCTTCCTTGAATCTTGCTAATGAGATCCCAACCTTTGATTAGATTTTGTTGCTTTCAAACCTTAGTTAGCCTCAGGTGCCTCTAACCTAGATTGTTCCTTAGGTGATTTTTTATTTGAATATATTGTTGGTGCTTCTAGCCTTAGGTTGACTTCTAAACTTTGATTAGTAATTGAATTTTCTAGTCTAGCATATTTCTTAGGTGCTTTCGACTTTTGATAGATTGTTGGTGCTTTTAGATTTTGATTATCATTTGGCACTTTTGACTTAGATTATTCCATATTTTGATAATATTTTGGAACTTATAGCCTTGACTAATCCTTAGGCAAGTCATTTTGCTCTTTTTGAGGTTATGGGGGAATTTTTATCCTTTGGGGATCTAATGGCAAAGGTATTTCTTAGAACTTATCAATATGTAAAGTGTATTAGGAGTTAGAGATTCCTTAGTGGTAAGGTTTTATTCTAAAGCTATAAGCATACCTACAAGCCCTTTTGATTTTCTTTCTGCTTGTTGGGTTGTAACTAGCTAGCAATGATGTTGATAAACTACATAGATATCAACATTATGTGGGTCATTGCATGATAAAAACCATTAGTTATCTATATCTATGAAAAATTCTTATATTTTAGTAATATCTATTTTTTTTTTAATAGAATTGTAGAGGATATTGAAAAGCAATATTCAAGCCCTAAGAAAATAGATATGCAAAACACCACAAAAAATTGGAGAGAAGCTCAAGAAATTATTATTCCATGAGAAGGACCTTGCATTAAATAGAAAATAAGTATAATATGAGCCATCATATCATAACAAACTAATAATATCTTAGCCACACAAAAAACTAGGAGTTTATCATCCTCATGCAATAGAGATAACTCCAAAAAAAGCAATAAGATAATATCTAGAAAATAAATATCCTAAATATACCTAGTAACAAATTAATATATACCCTAAAACATCTCCTTAAGTGGTACTAGGAGGTAGTGAATAAAAAAATCAAAGAAGTGGTATATCCACAGATATGAGTCATGACAACAAGGCCTGATAAGGTAATCATATACAATATATCCATAAAAAACTTTGTTGGAGAGATGATGAAAAACCATGTGGAAAAACCCATCTTCCAACAGAGAAAGAAGAAATATTAAAAAATATGTGGAAGGCGGATGGAGAGGAAGATGTCCTCTTCAACACCCCCTAGGATAAATTTCATCAAGAAGGTCCTATAAATGATCCATGTGATATCCCCAAAATGTGTTGATGACTCATCATCGAACTGAATGTCTCCCACAAGGAAGAAAGAAGACAGAAGACATACATCACAAATCTTCCCACTCGAAGAAGGTATGAGAAGGGAACAACAAGACATTTAGTTCTTGTGATCACTAACAAGGTTGTGAACTATATCAAAGTGAATAAGTCATCAAAAAATCAGTGAGTGTAGAGTTTGAAGACTCAATGTTATACTGCATAAGGAATATAACAATGGAAGCAACAAGAGAAGAAGGCATGTACCACACATGGACTCAAGCAGAATATTCATAAGTCGTAGAAGAGTTATCAAAATAAAAAAAATTATCGTTCTAGCCATCCCCTGTGCATGCCTTTCCTCTCCTTTTTAAAGGTTCTTAGGTGACACTCCATTTCTAGTTGGTGGCCCTTCGTTTCCTCTTCCATAACCTTTCGTTTCACCTCCCCATGTTGCTTTGTCGTCAAGATATTCGAAACATCTCCCTTTTTGACTCTTCGTCTTTGGCTCGTCTTTCAGCATGAAAATACGACATGTCGTGATATCGTGACATGTTGGCTTCCCTACACTCCTTCTCCCTTTTGGTCACGATATCATGACATGTCGCGATATCGTGACATTTTCCTTCCTCGCTACCTTCCTCGCCTTCGGGTCACGATATCATGACATTTTCCTTCCTCGTTGCCTTCCTCGCCTTTGGGTCATGATATCATGACATTTTCATTTCTCGCTGCCTTCCTTGCCTTCAGGTCACGATATCGCGACATGTCATGATATCACGACATTTTCCTCCATCTCTGCCTTTCTTATTTCCTCCACTCCCATCCTGCTAAAATTTTTGATGAATTTCCTGTAAAAACTGGCTAGACCATGAAATGATCTCACTTCAAAAGTGCTTCTTGGAGTAGGCCATTCAATGATAGCCCTCACCTTTTCTGGGTCCATTTTTAGACCTTCAACTGAGATGACAAATCCCAGGTATATCAACTCCTTCTTAAAAAAATTGCACTTCTTCAAGTTGATCAACAACTGTTCTTCCCTCAAAAACTTTCTTGATATGCACCAGGTGCTCTTCGAGGGTTCTGTTGAATATCAAAATGTCATCCAAATAGACAATAACAGATTTGCCTAAAAACTCCTTCAACACTTCATTCATCAACCACATGAATGTGCTTGGTGCATTGGTTAGCCCAAATGGCATGACCAACCACTCATACAAACCTTCTCTGGTTTTGAAAGCAGTTTTCCACTCATCTCCTTCTCTGATCCGAATCTAATGGTAGACACTCTTCAGGTCAATCTTGGTGAAGTACTTGGCTCCACTCAAGTAGTCCATAATATCATCCATCCTTGGTAATGGAAATATGTATTTTATGGTGATCTTGTTTATAGCTCAGGAGTCTATACACATCCTCCATTCCCCATCCTTCTTTAGTGCTAGTACTGTAGGTACTGCACATGGACTCAAGATTTCTCGAATCAGTCCCTTTTTCAATAACTCATGGACTTTCCTGCTCAGCTCCTCACTTTCCACAGGAGTCATTTTGTGGGCTACCTTGTTGGGTAAACTAGATCCAGGTACCAAATCAATATGGTGACTGATTTTCCTCATCGATGGTAAACCCTTAGGCACATTATCTGATATGATGTCTGGAAATTCTTCTAACAGGTGTTCGGCCTCTACTAAAACATCTATGTACTGTTCTTTCTTAATAGTAGGGATTAATGCATAACACATTGAATCCCTCTTCAGACCATCCAAAAACTGTCTTCCATCCACTGGGTAGATTCTTGCACTACAGCACACTTTCTCATCCACTTCCTTTAGTGGCTTCAATTTGTGACGTACTCCATACTTCGTCAGAGAGTATGTATTTGCATGCCCATCATGCATCGCACGTCTATCAAATTGCCACGGTCTTCCCAACAACAAATGGCAAGCATCCATCGGCAAAACATCACATAGGACCTCATCTTGATAATTCCCAATGTGAAATGTAACCAAGCACTTTTCACTGACAAGCACTTTCTGCAACCATGCAATCTGATATGGATGCAAGTGCTTCCTCTTTCCCAATTTCAACTTAGTAACCATATCTTCTGAAACTAAGTTGTTTGTGCTACCATTATCAATGATAACACTGTAGACCTTCCCTGCACATTTGCACCTTGTGCAGAATAGACTCTTCCTCTATTCTGGTTCTTTTTCATCATTCAATAGTGCTCTTCTTGTCATCAGTACTTCTCCTCCTTTTGCTTCTTCAGAGTGTTCTGACTCTGTACCTTCATCTACCACATCAGCTTTGGCATGACCCTCACATCTCTTGTTCATCCTTTCTTGGTGTTGAGGACACTCGTATGACCGGTGTCCCTCTTCTCCAAACTGGAAACAGGTTCCACGGAATACCCCTCTTCCATACCCACGTCTAGGTCTACCTCTTCCTCTCTAGTAGTCATTTTTCTGATCACGTGGGCAGTAGGTATTCTCATTTTTCTATTCTTGGGGTTTTCTTGTTTCCCCAGTCTTCTTCTGGTCTCGGTAATTTCCTCCACCGGTTCTTCCATCAGTTCTTCCACCATGATCCCTTCCTCTCTGGTTGCCTTCGAATCTTCTCGTTCAATTTCTCTTCTACCTTCAAGGCCAACCGGTATGCATCTTCTATGGTGGCTATTCCGATCAAGTCGAGTTCTTCCTGAATGTTCATTCTCAACCCATTGATGTATCTAGATACTTTCTCCTTATTAGCCCCTGAATGGCCAGTTCTGATGGAGATCTTGTAGAATTCTTCTGTGTATTCTTGGATAGAATTGCCTGAATGTCTCAAACTTTGCATCCTCCTCAACAGATCCAAATCATAATCTGTGGGAATAAATTGTCTCTTTAGTTTCTCCACCATTCGGTCCCATCTGGTTATCTTTTATTTTCCATTTTTATTTCTTTCGAGTTGTACTCCTTTCCACCATAAGCTAACATGGCCTTTCAATTTTGCTTTTGCAAATTTTATCCGGTCTAGATCTATAACCTCTTCATACTCAAAGTATTCATCCATATCGTTGATCTAGTCAATCAACTCTTCTGGGTTGAGATTCCAAAAATATGTAGAGACATCAAACTTCGATCTCTTCCCAGCCTATGATAGAGCTTTCAATAATCTAGCTTTAGAAGGATCCAATGCTTCTTCATCATCTTATGGATCCTCAGTTTCCCAAGCTTTATCATCACTCTGGTCTTCTCCCTTTGGTTCAACCCTTTTCACAATTCTTCCTGTAGGGCTTGCACTTGCCTTTACAACGCTCTGAAATCTTCATCCTACGCCACATTTCTCCTGCGACCATGATTTCTTTTTGGAGGCATACTGCTCACCTCTCTCTCGCAAATCTAAACTGGTCCTGGTGCAAAATGCCTCACGTTCGACACTCTATTTACACTACCCAGACACTCCAGTTCTCTCTTCTCAGAATCCTTCCACCTATCTTGGTGCAAGCTGCCTCACTTTCGACGGTTTTCTCACACACTTAGGAACTCCCGCTCTGATACCACTTGATAGTGAGCCAAAATTATAGAGAAGAAAAATAGTTTTATTTTATTCAAATGCAGCAAAGAATTACTGTTACAACAGAGTATTACAGTCACAGTAGAATATTCATAAGTCGTAGAAGAGTTGTGCCTTTACAAAATTTCTCAATTCTCAAAATAAAAAAAATTATCGTTCTAGCCATCCCCTGTGGATGCCTTTGCTCTCCTTTTTAAAGGTTCTCAGGTGACGCTCCATTTCTAGCTAGTGGCCCTTCATTTCCTCTTCTAGAACCTTTCATTTCGCCTCCCTGTTTTGCTTCGTTGTCCAGATATTTGACATGTCTCCCTTTCTAACTCTTCATCTTCGGCTCGTCTTTCGGCATGAAAATATGACATGTCATGATATCGTGACATGTTGGCTTCCCTACACTCCTCACTTTTGGTCATGATATCTTGACATGTCACGATATCACAACATTTTCCTTCCTCGCTGCCTTCCTCGCCTTCAGGTTGTGATATCGCAAATGTCGCGATATCGCGACATTTTCCTTCCTTGCTGCCTTCCTCGCCTTCGAGTCATGATATCATGACATGTCATGATATCATGACATTTTCCTCCATTGCTGCCTTTCTTATTTCCTCCACTCCCATCCTGCTAAAATTTTTGATGAATTTCCTATAAAAATTGGCTAGACCATGAAATATTCTCACTTCAAAAGTGCTTCTTGGAGTAGGCCATTCAATGATAGCCCTCACCTTTTCTGGGTCCATTTTCAGACCTTCAACTGAGATGAAAAATCCCAGGTATATCAACTCCTTCACAAAATTGCACTTTTCAAGTTGATCAACAACTGTTCTTCCCTCAGCTTCTCAAAAACTTTCTTGATATGCACTAGGTGCTCTTCCAGGGTTTTGTTGAATATCAAAATGTCATCCAAATAGACAATAATAGATTTGCCTAAAAACTCCTTCAGCACTTCATTCATCAACCACATGAATGTGCTTGGTGCATTGGTTAGCCCAAATGGCATGACCAACCACTCATACAAACCTTATCTAGTTTTGAAAGTAGTTTTCCACTCATCTCCTTCTCTGATCTAAATCTGATGGTAGCCACTCTTTAGGTCAATCTTGGTGAAGTACTTGGCTCCACTCAAATAGTCCATAATATCATCCATCCTTGGTAATGAAAATCTATATTTTATGGTGATCTTGTTTATAGCTCAGGAGTCTGTACACATCCTCCACTCCCCATCCTTATTTGGTGCTAGTATTGCAGGTACCGCACATGGACTCAAGATTTCTTGAATCAGTCCCTTTTTCAACAACTCATGGACTTGCCTGCTCAGCTCCTCACTTTCCATAGGAGTCATTCTATGGGCTGCCTTGTTGGGTAAACTAGATCTAGGTACCAAATAAATATGGTGACTGATTTTCCTCATCGATGGTAAACCCTTAGGCACATTATCTGATATGATGTCTGGAAATTCTTCTAACAGGTGTTCAGCCTCTACTGGAACATCTGTGTACTGTTATTTCTTAACAATAGGGATTAATGCATAACACATTGAATCCCTCTTTAGACCATCCAAAAAATGTCTTCCATCCACCAGGCATATTCTGGCACTACTGCACACTTTCTCATCCACTTCCTTCAGTGGATTCAATTTGTGACATACTCCATCCTTCGTCAGAGAGTACATATTTGCATGCCCATCATGCATTGCACGTCTGTCAAATTGCCATGGTCTTCCCAACAAAAAATGGCAAGCATCCATTGGCAAAACATCACATAGGATCTCATCTTGATTATTCCCAATGTGAAATTTAACCAAGAACTATTCACTAACGAGTGCTCTGTGGTCTTTCTGCAACCACACAATCTGCTATGGATGTGGGTGCTTCCTCTTTCCCAATTTCAACTTAGTAATCATCTCTTTTGAAACTAAGATGTTTGTGCTACCATTATCAATGATAACACTGTAGACCTTCCCTGCACATTTGCACCTCATGCAGAACAGACTCTTCCTCTGTTCTGGTTCTTTTTCGTCATTCAATAGTGCTCTTCTCGTCATCAGCACTTCTCCTCCTTCTGCTTCTTCAGAGTGTTCTGACTCTACACCTTTATCTACCATAGTAGCTCTGGCATGACCCTTAGGTCTCTTGTTCGTCCTTTCTTGGTGTTGAAGACACTCGTATGACCGGTGTCCCTCTTCTCCACACTGGAAACAGGTTCCACGAAATACCCCTCTTCCATACCCACATCCAGGTCTACATTTTCCTCTTTGGTAGTCATTGTTCTGATCACGTGGGTGGTAGGTATTCTCCTTTTTCTGTTCCTGGGGTTTACTTGTTTCCCTAGTCTTCTTCTGGTCTCGATAATTTCCTCCATCGATTCCTCCATCGATTCTTCCACCATGATACCTTCCTCTCTGGTTGCCTTCGAATCTTCTATTTAGTTTCTCTTCTACCTTCAAGGCCAACTGGTATGCATCTTTTATGGTGGCTATTCTGATAAAGTTGAGTTCTTCCTGAATGTTCATTCTCAACCCATTGATGTATCTAGCTACTTTCTCCTTATTAGCCCCTAAATGGCCAGTTTTGATGAAGATCTTGTAGAATTCTTCTATGTATTCTTGGACAGAATTGCTTGACTATCTCAAAATTTGCATCCTCCTCAACAGATCCAACTCGTAATCTATCAAAATAATCTGTCTCTTTAGTTTCTCCACCATTCGATCCCATCTGGTTATCTTTTCTTTTTCATTTTTATTTCTTTTGAGTTGTACTCCTTTCCACCATAAGATAGCATGGCCTTTCAATTTTGCTTTTGCAAATTTTATCCAGTCTGGATCTGCAACCTCTTCATACTCAAAGTATTCCTCCATATCGTTGATCCAGTCAATCAACTCTTTTGGGTTGAGATTCCCAGAATATGTAGAGACATCAAACTTCGGTCTCTTCCCAGCCTGAGATAGAGCTTTCAAAAATCTAACTTTAGAAGTATCCAATGCTTCTTCATCATCTGATGGATCCTCAATTTCCCAGGCTTCATTGTCACTCTGGTCTTCTCCCTTTGGTTCGGCCCTTTTTCACAATTCTTCCTATAGGGCTTGCACTTGCCTCTGCAACACCCTGAAATCTTCATCCTAGGCCACATTTCTTTCGTGACCATGATTTCTTTTTGGATGCATACTGCTCACCTCTCTCTCACAAATCTCAATTGGTCCTGGTGTAAACTACCTCACATTTGGCGTTTTGTTTACACTACCCAGGCACTCCCGTTCTCTCTTCTCAAAATCCTTCCACCTGTCCTAGTGCAAGCTGCCTCACTTTCGACGGTCTTCTCACACACTTAGGAACTCTCGCTCTGATACCACTTGATAGCATGCCAAAATTACAGAGAAGAAAAATACTTTTATTTTATTCAAATGCATTAAAGAATTACTGTTACAATAGAGTATTACAGTCACAGCAGAATATTCATAAGTCACAAAAATGTTGTGCCTTTACAGAATTTCTCAATTCTCAAAATAAAAAAAATTATTGTTCTAGCCATCCCCTATGCATGCCTTTGCTCTCCTTTTTAAAGGTTCTCAGGTGACGCTCCATTTCTAGTTGGTGGCCCTTTGTTTCCTCTTCTAGAACCTTTCATTTTGCCTCCCCGTGTTGCTTCTTCATCTAGATATTCGACATGTCTCCCTTTTCAACTCTTCATCTTCGACTCGTATTTTGGCATGAAAATACGACATGTCATGATATCGCGACATGTTGGCTTCCTTGCACTCCTTCTCCCTTTTGGTCACAATATCAGGACATGTCACGATATCGTGACATTTTCCTTCCTTGCTGCCTTCCTCGCCTTCATGTCGCGATATCGCGACATGTCGTGATATCGTGACATTTTCCTTCCTCGCTGCCTTCCTCGCATTTGGGTCGTGATATCATGACATTTTCCTTCCTCGCTACCTTCCTCGCCTTCGAGTCGCAATATCGCGACATGTCGCAATATCGTAACATTTTCCTCCATCGCTGCCTTTCTTATTTCCAAGTCATGATATCGTGACATTTGCCTTCGGATGCCTCCGCTTTTCTGCTCCAGTCGCAATTTCGTGACATGTCACGAAATCGTGACAATTTTTTGTTTTTTTTTTATTATGTATGCAAGATTGCGCTGCTACCACCGGATGCTCCTGCATCAAAATGTAGTCCATAGGATCAACAAAACATTCCAAAAAATGCCTTTATAATTCAATATTACAACCAATTTTATTGAAAAAGGCTCAGAATCTACTCCATAATAAAAAAATTGCACTCAAAATGGAAAGAAAAGCCCCCCACTAAAAAAGCAAGTTTTGTTTTTAAATACATGGAAAAAATAATAATTTTCTAAAAAAATATGTCCACTAGATCTAAAATCTGAACACACCAGTGTGAAGCCCTCAAAAAATCAGTCAGGATAAAAAACATTTGACCCAAAATGGATTCCAAAAGAGGGAGAAATGACCTCCAAAAATTACTTCTCTAGAAAATTGTGGGGTTGTTGGTTTGTAGTTAAAAAAAATATAGTTTTCTAAAAATACCATATGAAAAACTATAGATTTGACTAAATCAATGTGAAGCTCTTGAAAAATCAGTCAAGATAAAAAAAATTTGATTGAAAATTGAGTCTAGAAGAGGGAGAAATGACCTCCAGAAGTTGCTTCTCCAAAAAATTGTGCAAACACAGGTTTGCAGTTAAAATATATGGTTTTCTAAAAATCCCATCCACCAAAATGTATATCTGACTACACCAATGTGAATACCTCAAAAAATTAGTTAATATAAAAAAAAAATGATCGAAAAATGATTATAGAAGAGGGAGAAATGTCCTCCAAAAGTTGCTTCTTCAGAAAATTGTAGGGTTATGGGTTTGCAATGAAAAAGCTATGGCTTGAGTCTAAAAAGAGGGACCTGCAAAAAATATTTGGAACCACTTTCTGATCACAAATATACCCAAGAAAAAATGGGTAAGGTGAGAGCATATGATGTCCAAACTCTAAAAGGCGAGATCCACACTTTCATAATGTTCCTTCAAATGTCTTCAATCCTACAAAAATAAATTTAGAAATTTCTTGAATGCTCACAAAAAAATCTATCCAGATCTGATACCATGTAGAGAATATTGAAAAGCAATATTCAAGCCCAAGAAAATATATATGCAAAACACCACAAGAAATTGGAGAGAATCTCAAGAAATTATTATTCCATAAGAAGGACCTTGCATTAAATAGCAAAGGTGTACAATATGAGCCATCATATCATAACAAACTAAATAGATCTTAACCACACAAAAAACTAGGAGTTTACCAACCTAGGAATTACTAAAGTATCATACATACTAATTCTTGAGGGAGTCTTCTTCACTTCTTTTAATGCTGAATCTAGGGCATTCTAGGAACTTCTCCTCCTTATGGGATAGTTTTTTGAATCTCCTTTGATACTACTAAGCAACTTCTCTTTACTTTCTAGTCACTAATGGGTACCACAAATTACTTAAGACTTGCTCCCTTGAATCTTTATGAGATCCCAATATTTGATTAGCTTTTGGTGCTTTCAACCCTTGGTTAGCCTTAGGTACCTCTAGTCTAGATTGTTTCTTAGGTGATTTTGGATTTGAATATATTGTTGGTGCTTCTAGCCTTAGGTTGACATCTAAATTTTGATTAGTAGTTGAATTTTCTAGTCCAACATATTTCTTAGGTGCTTTCAATTTTTGATAGATTGTTGGTGCTTTTGGATTTTGATTATCATTTGGCACTTTTGACTGATTGTTCCATATTTTGATAATAATTTGGAACTTATAGCCTTGACTTATCCTTAAGCAAGTCCTTTTGCTCTTTTTGAGGTTATGGGGGAATTTTTATCCTTTGGGGATCTAATAGCAAAGGGATTTCTTGGACCTTATCAATATGTAGAGTGGATTAGTAGTTAGAGGCTCATTAGTGGTAAGGTTTTATTCTAAATCTATCAGCATACCTACAAGACTTTTTTATTTTCTTTCTACTTATTGGTTTGTAACTAGCTAGCACTGATGTTGATAAACTACATATATGTCAAAATTATGTGGGTCATTGCATGCTAAACACCAGTATTTATATATATCTATGAAAAATTCTTATATTTTATCAATATCTAGTTGTTTTTTGATATAATTCCCTTCATATTTTGATATGTAGGGGTATCTTCTTTGTTGATATTCATCATATTTCCTTTCAAAAAATTTACCACCCAATTTATGTAACATTTTTTGTAAGATTTCTAATTATGGCTTTCAACTCTTGATTTTTTTCTAACTCTTTTGGATTTAGGTTAGGTAGGGATAGCACTATGCTTATTAAAATAGTAAGTTGAGGATATGATGTAGGTGTAGGTAAAGTAGCTAGTGAAGGATTTATTGAGGCTAAAAGTAAAGCTTGGTGGCTTACATACTGCTAAATATTAGGAAAATATGGCATTATAACTTTAGGAGAAAGCTTACCAACTAAGATGAGTGAACTTCTAGCTACAAAAACCACTTGTAAGATTTGAGAAAACCTCATCTCATTGGTATACCAGATCTAAAGACCTAAGTAGATAGTGAAAGCATGAAGATAATAGATATAGGTTTGGGTATGTGATGGCCTAATCTCCTAAGGAATTATTCTTCAAGTCTTACTAAACTAGATATTGAAATCCATAATTTTTTGTAGGATGCCTTTGAATAGTGGTGTATTGGGTAAGTAGAGAAAATGGATCCCCTAGATCATTGAAATATATAATGAATGGTTTAGCAAGATCAACCCAAGTGATAATACTACCTTCCTCTATTGAATGATACCAGGATATTATTTATCTCTAAAATATAGAGTAAGTAGCCTAACAACTACATCTTCATGGATGATATTATGGACAGTAGCTAAACCAACAATATTTTGATAATGTTCATAGGCTACCTTATTACTACCATCATAGTAGGGAAACCATTTTGATGAAAAATAAGGAATGTCATGGATTTTTGTGAGATTGATGGGTCTAACACTATTCCATATAGGGAAAATATATTTGGCCATAGCTTCTAGTGGATATCTAACAAGTGACTATGGGGATATGGCCTGTTAAGAAGTGGGAATTTGAATTGAGAATACTTAAACAAGTGAAAGTTACTTACCTTTATTACATGTATGGATAGATGGTAGCTCAATAAAATGCACTAGCTCTTTCAACTTCTTGGATTTCAATCTAGTGATCATGCAATTATAGATTTACATCCTCTAGTGAGTTATCATTCTTAGGTTTTTTCAATAGTGGAGTCACCAAGTGAATAGATTTCATTTGCTTATGATACCAAGTTATTCACTAATACTTGATAACCCATAAGTACAAGCATGCCAAATCCTCTTATGCACATGATGTCTCTAACTTATAATCAAATATTTGTTATGATTTGGGTCCCATTGGGAGTTCCAAAACCCTTCAAGCATTGATGGGTATAGGTATAACATGTGCACCTTATATAAAATTCAAGATTAGATGATTTAAATTGCTTTCAGATCAACCTCTAGAGAAGTTTAAATCCTTGGAAATGCTTTAAAAGATAAAAAAAATGGAAAGAAAAACAAGGGAGAATGATATACAGGCAATATTAAAGTAGATAGATTTAAAATAGCAATAATAATGCAAGTTGGATAAACATAAAATACATATTGCAATAAAGTACCTAAAAAAATTTCTCCTATCAAAGTTCATATGAGATACGCACAAAAATCATAGCATCCTATATTCTAAATTTTTTACTGAATGATCCAAACAACTATTTCACCTAATAGAATTCACCAAGATAAAACTAATAGAAATATCAAGAGTGCTATTATTGTATTCAACACCTCAAATTCTCTAAGAGCTATGATCCAAACACCTTCAAACCTAACAAAATTTACTCTAATCTTAGTTGAAATAAGGCAAACACCATTGAACCTAATAGAATTTAGTACCATCAAATCTTAAATGAAATTTTGAAAGTGTAATGTATTATTATAAATATAAATTTAACAGAAAGAAACCAAAAAACCTTTGATTGCTATTAGAACAACCTAGAGCATCATCTCACAAAAAGAAAAACACTAAATTTTGTTACCCCTACAAATTATGAGTGCTACTCCTTATATAGCTTTCACTAACCTAAAATGAAAATAAAATATTACATATATTATTGGCCAAAATTGATCTGGTATAATTGTTTGTTGAGTTGACACTACTCAACCTCTTCATCTTGCTCTGCATATCCTTTGTTAGGTAGTTATGATTTTTAATATGCTTTATCATGCTTAAATGACTACTAATTTCTAGCTTTGTTAGAGGATATGTGGTGTAAATACTCATTCTTGGGACACTATGTGTCCTTGAGGTCCTTTACACTAGATACTATTATGTATCTTGCCCTTTGGGCCCCCTTTTTCTTAGTGCTAGTATGTCAAGCCACTTGGAAGCTAGCGTAAGTGATATAGGATTCTTCTCTTTACTTTATGTTTTTAACTCTCTTGTGAGTCATTTGCATTATGCTAGAGTACTTGAAATATTACCTGACATCATTTGAAAAAGTGTTCTAACTCATATAGTTAGAAGACTATTGATTGTTTTTTGCCTTTTCTCTACACTCATCCAAAACTTTTTTGAAATTTGTGCTAATGTCAGATCCAAGAAAATTTGACTCTTTTCTTATGAATTCTTTAATTTCCTAGAAGCCTTGAATATTTTAATTAGGATCACACTACATGTTCCATATTGAATCCTTAGTAGGTCCAGAAACAAGCTAGTTTGATCAATAAATTTTGACATGCATGAGTAGGACATCCTTCAACACTTTTGAACTCAATATATCTCATCATTGCTAAGGCAAAATAGTTGAAATAATTATATCTTTGCATAAGTATTTTGATCTTGAATTCTTATTTTTCTCTTGTTCTAATGAATTTCCTTTATTACTGATATGCTCTTTTCTTGTTCTTTTATGCTTTTGAAGTTGCTAAGAATTTTGGTATGACTTCTTTATGCTAAGTAATAATTGACAAGCTTACCGACCTATCACCTTGTCATACATTTTTTTTACCTTTTGTTGTTCTTGGTCTTTGCTTTCCTAGGGTGTTGGTACTTATTTTTAATTGCATAAGGGTATGTGGTTTTTTGCAAGCCCAATTACCAATAGAGAGTGGCGTAGTTTGTGAATCCACCCCTTTTTTTGAGAGGTGAGTCTATAGCTATTGATTAGATGCAAGACTTACCAATGGTCAATCCCCTTTAGTTACTACCAAAAGGGATCTAAGGTTCCTACCTATGGTGAGACTTGAGTTAGTTACCATTGAAAAGGATATAAATGTAAGCTATTACTTTTTTGATCTAATGGGTTAGTAGAGCCTTATGGTATAGAGATCTTATAATTTGGTAGGATATTTCAATGTATGTCTTTCCATAGAAACATATTTTGTATCTTTACAACATCAACAACTCGATAGATTGATAGAGCTTCAGGAGCTCTAATATATTTTAGCTCTATGTAATGACTTAGCTCAAACTTTCTACATCTGATAGGATTTTCCTAGTATAGTAAAATTTCACTATAGAGATAATTTGGGTAGTGCCTATGATAATTCCCCAAATATTGTATAGTATGTCATGTTGGCTGAATTTCATACTTAATTTAGAAAAATACTAGACTATTGGGCCCAAGGTTTGAAGCCACTATGTTCCCAATACAACATCACATCCTTCTAAAGGAAGGATAAACATGTTAGCCTTGAGAGTGTACTCTCCCGTATGCACCTTGAAATTTCTATATTTTCTCTTACATGGTAAATTTATCCCATGGACTATCATGACCTCAAAGGAATTATAGGTATTTATATACTAATTTATCCATTTTACAACTTGAGGATAAATGAAATTGTGTGTGCTACTAGAGTCAATGAGTATTATATTCATTGTCCCTTAAGATATCCTACCACCTTCATAGTTTTTAAAGAGGATATTCCTACTAGAATGTGTACTAAATATTTTGGATGAGGTTACTTTGGTTGTTTGGATTCTTCTAGATGCTCTCCCTCTTGATGCTCCTCTTCTTCTTATTCTTAGGATTAATTAGTTGAGGATTTCCCACAATAATAAAATACAATCTTTGTTGTACACATTGTGTCTTGGGGAATATTTCTTATCATAGTTATAGCATAGTGCTTGTGCTCTATAGTATTCTATCCCTTTTTGAGTTAGTCATTTGATGGTTAGGGATTTATTGGTAGAATTTACTATTGATTTATATGGAAGAGTGGGTTGAGCTTTTGGAAATTTGGATGTGTGTATCTTAGTAATAAATTATCCTCTACCAATCTAGCCAAACCTATCACCTACATCATGGTTTGTGGTTTAAACAATCTCATCCTAGCTTTAATATCATATTTCAACCAACTAATAAAATAGCTTTGAAAAAATCTTCACTCAAGCCCTTTGTGTGGTTGTCTAATTTTTTAAACTAAGTCTAGCATTCACCAATTATTGAGGTCTTTATCAATTTGGTGATGGCTCCTGTGAAGTCCTCATATTCACTAGAGCCAAATTGAGTGAGTAATTGCCTTTCAAATTAATCCCAAGAAATATTTAAATTTATATTTCTTACCCACTGGTATCATTGAAGTGAATCAAATTCAAAATTAAAATATGTGATTGTGAGTCTTAAATTTTGAGGAACATTATGAAGAGGAAAATACTGGTCTATCTAAGTCAACCAATCATTAGGGTCACTTCCATAAAATTTTGGAAATTCTAATTTGGGTATTTTATATACACTATTATTGGAAATATCACATGATCCCCTTTGATATCCTTGAACTTCGTGCCTTACTCAAAGTATTTATTTCCATGTTTATTGTATGCATAAGTCACTCCTAATAAATAATTATCGAAGTCTTTGAATTTATCATTAACTATCTTAAATAGTTTTTGTTATTTAGCACAATTCACAATATCATTTATTCCTTTTATCAATGTATTTGGGTCTTCAATTGACTTATCTCATTTTGCATTTGACTCATTTGTTGATGTATTCATTGTCCTAGTTGTTGAGTTAGTTTTTATTCTAGTTGGGTAAATCGTTACTCCAGGTGGGAACCTCTAGTACCTATAACCATGTTTTGGTGATTTAGGCCTCTTGAAAACACTAATGGATGATATATACCAAAATGATTAGCTCAAAAAGTTGAGCAAGATGGACTATACCTCAAAATGACAAATTTTAGCTTTAAAAAAGCTTATGGGTGCTATATAGCAAAATGATCAACTAAATGAGATGATTGTAATGGGTTATATAAAAAATATTATTTTTTAACACCCTAGAATTTTTTGCTCAATGTTTTTCACCTAGGTCCTTTCATAACCTAATAGGATGTTTTTCTAAACTAACATACTACCACATATCAATTGTGTGTTCTAATAACTTCCACTAATTATTACTTGTTTGTCTAGATCCCAACTATTACTATACCCAACTATTACTATTCCAACTATTTTTGTCAAAGGTTACTATACTTGACTATCAAGAACTATTACTATATCATCAATCTATGATGAGTATAGTATCCATAGTGTGCACAAGTTTTAGTTTAGTTTAGACAAGGTTGAGAGATGACCAAAACAAGTTATTAAAGACAGTCTAAGCCAAGTGTTGGAATTTTTGCCACATTGGAATTTTGTTGTAGTGTGCCACATTGACATTTCATTGTAATCATTGGTGCCACATTGGAATTTTGTTGTAATCTTTGTTCAAAAATTGTTTTTTCTTTTTTAAGTGTTTTCACACATTGAACACTTTTTCCTATGGATGTAATTTTGGGTGAAGTTTGGTGCAAATATTCCTTGAAAAGAGATTAATATTGATAAAGATAATTCTTGAGGTGATATGATCGCTGAAGCTACCAATTTTAAGCATGTTCTCTTGATTCCAATGCAATATTGTTCATTTTTGAGGCATCGACCACTTTGTGGGCATGCATTTCCAAGACGCCACCATGGAGATTGAAACTGGATCGATGATTTGTGCTAAAGCTTGATATGCCATGTGATAAAATCAACAGTTATTTTATTTAGCATTTGCTCATTGGTTCATTGTTGTGGTCGAGGAGAAAGTTGTTGCTATTGGTGGCTGAGTGGCCAACACTTTGCCTCCACATGTATTTAATGAAAGAGGCAAAAACCTCTATAAATACTAATCAAATTCTTATTGTAAAGGGAGGTTAGATATTTTGCAAGAAAACTCTCTAAGTTATCTACATCAATAGAAGAGACTTGGATTTTGAAATTTGCAAGCATTCTTATGTGTGTGATTTCTGTTTTTTAAATCATTTATGTTTATGCTCATGCTCTTGCTATTAAGTTTTGAATTCTGCATTCTGAATTCAAACATTGCTGGTTAGTGAGTAGATTTTGAAATGTGATCCAGGGGTTATCTCTACAAATGTGTGAGTTAAATTCTGCTTCTTTCCCTTCATTATATGTTGTTATAAAACTTGGTGGAATTTTTGCTGTTAGTCTGCACCAAATTCTACACTTCGGCCTGTGGCTATATTTCCCTTCTTTTCAGTTATTTTTCAATTTCTTTCTTGCATCCCTAGTCTTCAAACAGTGTAGAATTTAGTAAGGGATCCAACCCTCTATGGATATCGATTCGAAGGAATTTTCTTTTTCCCTCAGCCTTTCAATGTTAGCCGAGTCTAAGGCGCACAAGTGATGAAATCTTGTACTTAGGCAGATTTGTGACCAACAGCTTTTGGCACACCCGGTGGGACACTGAAAGTTTCACTTTCAATAGTATTGAGGTTTAATGTTCACCTTCATGCTGTATAGTTAGAACATTTTGCGACTCGGCACTACCCAGAAGCCTCCGAACATGGAGACAGTGAGAGCTATACTTCATGATCACAAGATCGAAGGCCAAAAATTTTGAAAATCCCATTGAGTTTTTTGAACTTGACAACCAAAAATTAAGTGGACACACTAAGTTGGTCTCCCCACCACTTACATCCTCTGCAACATCCTCACAAATTGCTGGTGTATTTTCTGTTCCTTCAAGTTCATCTAGTACTGCTACTAGTTTTCCACATCCTCAGCCACACACTATTCCAAATGGCCCAGAATCCTCCACCAAGGTAGTTCTCGACATGGAATAGTTCAGGAGCCTTGAATTTACAGGCACAAAATCTAGTCCCTTAAGCTGCTTTGAAAGCTTTGCCGACCTATGATAGTACTAGTAAAACTGCTTATGAGCATATTCAAGATGTAGCCTCTTTGGCGACCATCCATGACATAACGGATGAAGACATGATGATAAAATTGTTGTTGTCATTGAGAGGGAAATTGTTGTATTGGTACCAATCATTGCAACCAGGCACTATTGCATCATGGGATCAATTATTAGAGCTGTTAATAAAAAAATTTCATGAACAAGCCGATCCATTTTCCTTGTTGCATCAATTTAATGCAATTCAAAGGCATTCACAGGAGGAGATAGCAGACTTCAATGTCAGATTTACCAGAAGTTGGCAGAGAGTTCTTGAAGGTCTTCAGCCCACTCATGAGCAATTTGCATTCTATTATCTCAAAGCTTTTAACACATACATTGGCTTGGCTATCCAATAGTCCAATGTGACTACATTCCCAAAGCTGTTTGAACAAGCACAAAAGGTGAAAGCAGACTTGATTGCCATAGATAGGTTTCCCCCAAAGGTAATAATGCCTATCTTACCTGATCTTCCTCAACATTTGTATTCTGGTTCATTTTCGTAGCCTATGCCTTCCATGTATCCTATTCCATCATGGATCTCAAGTGCGCCTCAGATCGCACCCATTCTAGTTCCTCAGCTCCATTCTCCAACTATTCCACAATTGCCTGCACCAAGAATTCCACAATTACTAGCTCCCACTTCATTCCCAGCATTGCCTGCACTGCCAACACCTCTACCTATACTAGCACCTCCTGCACCCTCAAATCCTGATCCTTACACAACGCTATTACAAGAAGTAAAATCTGCTAATTCAGCTATAAGAGCAATGGGAAATAAAATCACAATTATTGAAAGAAAGCAGGTCGAGAGAGATTTCCAACCCAGGATATTTCAACCTCCATCGATCACTAGAGAACAAGCGGCTTCAACAAGCAAAGTTCCTGAGAAGAACCCGACTATGTTGATGAATGAGGAAGCTGGCCCTATAGAAAGAACATATTGGTGCTCTACATGTAATGATCCACACGATGAGGAGACTTGTATGGTTCATTTGAACTATGTACAAACATTGGCCGCAAGCTCTTCTAGAGGACAAGTTAACATGATTACTAAGGTAGATCATAATTTTATGGTTCCATCTGAAGAACAAGTCTTAGTTCTCACGAGAACTGGGAAGAAGCCAGTCATGGTAGATCCAGCAGATATGGAACCATTAAGGGTACTGGCTAATCCGAAGATGCAAAATGAGAAGAAACAAGTACAAGTGAAAGCTCCTACTTCAATACCAAATCTAGATTCACCTGTTCTATTAAAATATCTTTTGCGACCATGAGCAAATGAAATATTGCAATAAAATGCCTCAGCTTCACAGGAAAGAGCTGAAACAGAGGAACAAGCCAGAGAAAAGCTCAAGTACCCATATTTGACTAAAAGACTGAGGGTAGAATTCACTCAGCAATATCATAGAAAATATGAAGCCACTATTGAAAATATGGAGTCTAGTGCATCTACATACAATATTTTTGAAGAATTGAAGAAGATTCCAACCAAGGTTAGTCTCTATGATGCATTACAATTACCTGGGAAAGTTGATTTGTTACAAGAATCATTGAAGTCTATGAAAGATAATGAGAAGAATCCTACCCAGACGATTTTTTCTCAAACATTGACTACTTCAGCCACTGAGACCACCCCCATTTTATTTGTCACTCAGGATGGAGGGTTGGATAGTGCACAACTTCATGATTGATTCTGGTACATCTCCAAGTAGCATTATCTCAAGGCGTATCGCAACAAAGTTTGGGACCTATTTGAGGCTTTCACAACATTGAATATTCAATCTATTTCACGAGAGCTGAATAAGCATGCTGATATTCTAGCATCTCTTGGAGCAAACTTCTCTCCGATTGAGCATGTAGTAAGGAAACCTAAGACCGTAAGGTTAGTTTACAGACCTTCGGTCCCGGACAAGAACATGTATTGGCAAGTATTCGAAAGTGATGAGCAGATTGTAAATTTTTTGATAAGAGAAGCAAGTACTGTGGAAGAGAGAACACTTGATGAGGAGGAATCCAAAGGGCTTATTCAACTAAGGAATAATCATATCCCAAAAGGGTTGATTACACTTGAAAGCCTTTTTGATCAAAATGATAGGGCAGAGAATCATAGGATCAAAGTAGATGAGAAGGATTTTACTGAACTGGAGTTGGGTCCCCAAAAATCGATAAATATTGGAACAAATTGTACTCCCAAGGAGTTAGAACAAATCAGATATTTATGTCATGAATTTCCTGACACAGTTGCTTGGAGTTACCATGATTTGAAGGGATATAACAAATATGTAATACAGCATCCTATTGAGTTACATGATGGGGTGAAACCCTTCAGACAAAAGCAGAGACCATTTAATCCCAAGATCAAAGTACTGATGAAGGCAGAGCTTCTTAAAATGTTGGATTCTAAAATCATTTACCCCATCAAGCATTCAACTTGGGTGGCAAATCTGGTCCTAGTACAAAAAAAGAATGGAGATATTCGCCTATGTGTTGATTTTTGAAATTTGAATCAAGCCTCGCTAAAAGATCATTATCCTCTGCCTTAGATTGACCAGATTCTTCATGTGGTTGCGAGAGCTCAAAGATTCTCTTTGTTGGATGGATTCTCTGGGTATAACTAGATTTGGGTCAGGGATGAGGACCAACATAAAACAACGTTCACCACAAAATGGGGAACCTTTGCTTACCAACAAATGTCGTTTGGACTCTCAAATGCTAGTGCAACTTTTCAAAGGGCAATGGATGTGGATTTTGGTGAGTTGTTAAATTGCATTATTGTGATTTATTTGGATGATATGACTATTTTTTCTCACAATAGGGAGGAGCACGGATCTCATTTAAGGCAGGTATTTGAAAAATATCAAGAATTTGGCATTTCTATTAATCCAAAAATGTCAATTTTTTTTGTAAAGGAGGGAAAGCTCCTAGGATATGTAATTTCATAAAATGGCCTAGCTATTGATCCAGCTAGGGCCCAATCTCTTTTGAAGCTTCCATTGCTAGCCAATAAGAAGGATTTGCAATATTTTTTTGGGCAAATTAATTTTGTTCGAAAGTTTGTTGCAGATTTCGCTCAAGTAATAAGGCCAATGATAGAGCTTTTAAAGAAAAATGCTGAATTTAAATGGACCGAGCAAAGGAAGCAATCATTTTAGGAGATCAAATAAAGGATCACTCAAGCTCCGGTCCTGGTCAACCCTGATTATTCCAAGGATTTTATCCTTTATGTCGTTGGTGAACAAGAAGTTTATGCAGCGGTGCTTACACAAAATGGAGATGATGAAAATGAATGTCCGATTGCTTTCCTAAGCCAAGTCATCCAACCACATCAAGAGAAGTATAACTTCATTGAGAAACAAGTGTATGCGGTAATGAAATATCTAAAGAAGTTTTAGCACTTTGTTTCACAGAGTAAAACAATAGTTTATGTTGTTCATCCAGATGTCCAAAATTTTATCATACAAGGAGAACTTGGAGATAGGAGAGCTGGCTGGGTTTCTCAAATTCAAGAATTTGATGTTGAGATCCGACAAACCAAACTTGTTTGAGGTCGAGCATTGTGCCAAGAGCTTGCAAAGAATGCTTCCTCTGGATCCACAATTCATGAGTATGAGGATGTAGTAGATAATTGTAATTTTGACAATCATTCTATAGTGGATCAAGATTGGACAGAGGAGCTAATTGAATATTTTTATTCTAGTAAATGTCCTTCACATCTGAATGCCTCATAGAGAAGAAGATTTAGACTACAAGCCCTCAAGTATGTCTTGCTGCCAAATGGCTTGTTTCATAAGAATATTGATGGGGTTCTTCTTAGATGTGTCAAAGAATCAGAGAAGGAGAAAATTTTAGAATAATTCCATTATGGATTATTAGGAGGTCAGTA
This sequence comes from Wollemia nobilis, assembly GCA_028583015.1. NCBI lineage: Eukaryota > Viridiplantae > Streptophyta > Pinopsida > Araucariales > Araucariaceae > Wollemia > Wollemia nobilis. The sequence continues at coordinate 6,154,288 of JAQPPZ010000850.1, forward strand.
TGCAGGTAGACCCATGGCATTAAAGATTATTCGAGTAAGCTATTTTTGGCCTACACTTTTTGTAGATGCCTTCAAATTTAGTCAAAAATGTGATAAGTGCCAAAGATACATTGGTAGAACCAGGAATGCATCATTTCCTCTTCACTTGATTCAAGTAGAAGTACCATTTCAGCAATAGGACCTAGACTTTATCGAGGTCATTGATCCTAACTCATCTGCTAGTCATAAGTACATCTTGACTGCAACCGACTATTTCACTAGATGGACTAAAGCAATTCCAACTAAAAATGCGGATCAAGCCACGGTCATCACTTTTCTTGAGGGGTTGATCACTCACTTTGGTATCCCAGATGTGATTATAACAAATAATGGAACTCCTTTCATAGGTTCTAAAATTAGTGAATTTGTGGGTAAGTACGAAATTTATTTGAAAACTTCATCTAATTATTATCTGTAAGGGAATGGCTTGGCCGAATATACAAATACGAATTTTCTTCTAATTTTGAAGAGGACCCTTGGTGACAATAAGCGGAGCTAGCACCTACTTTTGAATCAAGCATTGTGGGTTGATCGCATCTCGATGAAAAAATCTATCAAGACATCCCCTTTTTCATTGGTATACAACAAAGAAGCGGTTTTGCCAATTCATATCGAATTACCGGCCCTCCAGACTTGGCATTTGATTGATGATGAGGATGATGAATCTGATTCTATGAACATGATATTAGCTCAATTTTTACAATTGGAAGAATAACGGGAGAAATCATACCAGGATTTTATAGAACATGCTAAGATGACAAAGAACTGGTTCGATAAAAAGGTCTCTAAAAGGACTTTTAAGGTTGGCGATCTTGTATTGAAGTGGAATGAAAATAAATCAAAGCCTGACAAACATCACAAGTTTGAGGCAATATGGGAAGGTCCATTTAAAATTATAGGTGCCAATCAAGTTAATTCTTTTTATTTGCAAGATATGGATGGTCATGCACTGTTAATTCTAGTTAATGGTCTTCATTTGAAGGCCTATTATCGATAAAATATATATATATATATATATATATATATGAAAAAGTGTGCAGATCCCGGGACTTCCCAGGAGGTCACCCATCCGAGTACTACTCTAGGAAGGTTATACTTAACTAGGGAGTTCTTTAAAAACTTGAAAACCAAAAAAATCAAGTTGGATGAGGTGTTTAGGGGGTCCAAGGTTTTGGAGGTGTAAAAAAAAAAAAATTATTAATAAAAAATTGCATGCTTCCCGAGCTCGTTTTTCTCCCACCCCAAATACCCTTTTCAGGTCCCCCTTCCATTATTTAAAAAAAAAAAAAATTACGTGCTCATGCATGCTCGAAATTTCTTCATATTCCCACCCAAATAGCCTTTTCGGGTCCCCAAAAACATTATTTCGAGTCCCGGAAAAGTCCTTTCGGACCTCCCAATATACATGTCTTCCACCACTCATCGTCCACAGTCTTCATTATCCTTCCGAAATACTCATTTCGAATGCCCGAAAACACTATTTCGGGTCCCGAAATTCCCATTTCGTCCCCCGAATAAACCATTTCGGCCATTTTAAAAAAATAATAAAAAATAAAAAATAATCTCTTCAAAAAGCAAAAACAACCCATCCTCTGCTTCGCTTTTCTCTTTTTCGGAAAGCTCATTCCTCGTTCGCTTTTCCATCCTTTCCGCTTCCATTCCAAAAAAAAAACAATGATACTAAAATAAAAAAAACCATTATGCATTTAAATTCTTTCGCTCGTCTTTTTTCCCATGCATCCCCCTTCTCCATGCTGCACTATCCATAAATTCTGCTCTTTACCATTTCTCACTCAGCTCACTCATTACACTTTCTAAAAAAAAAAACTACTACTTCTTGCATTTCAAGAAGTGGTAAGAAGCATAAAAATAAAAAAAATAAAAGCATCATTGGAATGCATGCGGTGCCCATGAAATTAGAAAGCTTTCCAACGAATGTGTATGGAAATTTATAAAAAGGAGGCCCATCCTTTTGTTTTCAATCAAAGCATTTGTAGGGTTCCTATATCGAAGTCTTGCGAATCCCTTTTGCTCTAGGGTTTGTTATTCGTTGCTGCATATTCAAAGGAAGCTGAATATGGGGAGGAAAGCTGCAGAGGCCAAGAAGGCGAATGTACAAAAAAGGCCTAAGATCATGAAGAAGCCATGAAGATCTCGAGAAGAAAAGGTTGAAGATATGGAACTGAAACCTTATGATGATCACTTGGGACAGATTAAAGATTGCAAAATCACCAACAAGGGAGTAGAAAGACTGCGTCTAGATGCTAAGTTTGCTGCATAACATATGACTGTTGGGAGTCCCCGTACTATAGCATTTCATTCTCATCTCTCCTGGTACTTGTGTACACCTATGCATCCATGTCCTAAGCTGATCTGGGAAATCACACAATGCTACAACACTATTGCAAGAACTGTCCAAAATTCCCACGGAGAAGTATTTTTTAGTATCTCGGCTAGTTCCTTATAGGATGAGTTTGCTTGTGGTGAACAACTTTCATCTTCTGCTACATTAAAAAAAATCAGTTTTAAGGAGGAGGAGAAGAGGTATCAACCTACCATTCAGATGTGGCAGATCATGGAGAGCCAGTTATTAAAGACCCCACGATTGGGAGAGTTTCCAAAAATGTCGACACCATTGAAAAGTTTCAAGAGCCTAGATTTGTATTCAATGATAGCATGGCTAATAGGATTATCTTCAGATTTTGTAGTACAAAAGTGGCAAGCATCATTGGTGCAATTCATTTCACATCCAGGGTTTTATGCTCCAACTACCATGACAGCAACTCCAAATTCAATTTTCTTTGATTGGGCAATTTTCTTAGAAATGAGGATACATTCACAATTGAGAAAGGTACAAAATGGAGAAGATCTTACCTTTAGGCATTGTTCCCTCTTGACATGGTATTTTTTTCTACCATATGCACTCTCATTTTGCTTTTGTAGCAATAAACAAGAGCATGTGTTACCATTAATGAGAGAGCTCATTCACATTGAATTTGGATTATTGGAGCTCAATCAAAGGGCCAAACATCTTGATATAGAAAAGGTTGAGACTTTTCGATATCTTGTGGGTACTCTCAAAGCTTGGGAGGCGATTACCATAAATGGATGGGCTGAAGTAGCTACGATATATGAATCCACCGCAGAACATCTCAAAAAGCAAGATGAAGTTGATACAAGTAGCTAACCATTAGATGCAGCTGTAAGTGGGAACTCTGTACCCAATGAATAAAGGCTTGGAATCGATTACATTCAGGTGAGTTGAATACCCCGTGAGCCACCAAAAATATTGGCATTTTGGCCACATTGGAATTTTTTTTTTGTGTGCCACATTGACATTTCATTGTAATCATTGGTGCCACATTGGAATTTTGTTGTAATCTTTGTTCGAAAATTGTTTTTTCTTTTTTAAGTGTTTTCACACATTGAACACTTTTTCCTATGGATGTAATTTTGGGTGAAGTTTGGTGCAAATATTCCTTGAAAAGAGATTAATATTGATAAAGATAATTCTTGAGGTGATATGATCACTGAAGCTACCAAATTTAAGCATGTGCTCTTGATTCCAGTGCAATATTGTTCATTTTCGAGGCATCGACCACTTCGTGGGCATGCATTTCCAAGGCGCCACCATGGAGATTGAAACTGGACCAATGATTTGTACTAAAGCTTAATATGCCATGTGATAAAATTAGTAGTTATTTTATTTAGCATTTGCTCATTGGTTCATTGTTGTGGTTGAGGAGAAAGTTGTTGCTATTGGTGGCTGAGTGGCCGACACTTTGCCTCCACATGTATTTAATGAAAGAGACGAAAACCTCTATAAATACTAATCAAATTCTTATTGTAAATGGAGGTTAGATATTTTGCAAGAAAACTCTCTAAGTTCTCTACATCAATAGAAGATACTTGGATTCTAAAATTTGCAAGCATTCTTATGTGTGTGATTTCCTTTTTTTTTTAAATCATTTATGTTTATGCTCGTGCTCTTGTTGTTAAGTTTTGAATTCTACATTCTGAATTCAAACGTTGTTGGTTAGTGAGTAGATTTTGAAATGCGATTAGGGGGTTATCTCTACAAAGGAGTGAGTTAAATTCTGCTGCTTTCCTTTTATTATATGTTGTTATAAAACTTGGTGGAATTTTTGCTGTTAGTCTGCCCCAAATTCTACACTTCGGCCTGTGGCTATATTTCCCTTTTTTTAGTTATTTTTCAATTTCTTTCTTGCATCCCTAGTCTTCAAACAGTGTAGAATTTAGTAAGGGAGACAGACCTCTCTGGAGATCAGTTCGAAGGATATTTCTTTTTCCCTTAGCCTTTCAATGTTGGCTGAATCTAGGGTGCACAAGTGATGAAATCTTGTACTTAGGCAGATTTGTGACCAACACCAGGGTGTGTTTAGTTATATGGGATATCTAATATACTTAACTACATTATCTATTTTGATTGTATTGTAAGAGTAACATCATGGTATATTATTTACCAGTGTATTATAAAATTCAAATGGTCTATATTTTCCTAGGGTTAAATTTTTCTTCTAGTCCTTGGTGGGTGTCCCTATATACTTGAGGGTATATGAGACCTCACTACCATAAATGAGTGATGTCTCAATATTAGGTATTGGAGTCTATTCATTTTCTTCACTAGATATATTATAGGTAATCTAGCTTAGCAAAAAAATAATAGCTACTTTGTGATATTTCAAAACCCCAACAAATTTTTTCCAACCTATTACATTAGAACAAAAAAATTAGGCTATGTTTTTTATAAGGTATTTAGCAAAAAAATAGAAGGAAATATTATACCTAAGGGATGGGTGGTAAGAAAATAGTTGTTGCAACTATAGAAGAATTGGTGTAGACATCTAATTTTAACATTCCTGATTAATTAGCACCCCAATCATAACACACAACAATTGATATTTTGTCAATCAAGCCAACCCAACCTCAACCTAACCTGTTTTCCACCTCAAATCAATAACAATGGTATTTATGATAGTGTTATGTGAAATGCTATTGCAAAAACTTGATGCTATTGCAAATTGACTAATTTTTACTAGTTTGAACCTCTACTAGTCAAATTTATCAAAAGAACTAGCATTCAATGATAGCACTCTCAAAGCATCAAAGCTCTATCAAATTTTTTCTTTGATCTCTCTTCTTCTCTTATTCATTTTCTATTATATTATAAGAAATTTTATAGCATTTGGGACAAGCAGAACAAGACATAAGGGCATTTGGGGAAATATCACATCCTCTTGTTTCTAACATCATGGAGAACCTCTTGGCTAAGAGGGGGAGGATTTGCTAGGATTTTATTGTAATGTTTCATTCCTAGATTTATTTTCTCTCCATTTTGCTTCGTACTTTATGCATTTATTCCATTATTATCTTGCTAACACTTTTTGGGTGTAATTTACAATTGATAACATTTATCTAGTGTTTTTATATTGCCCATAGTATCTCATTTCATATTCTCTAACCTATTTTTTAGCTATTGATCTCAGTTTATACTCACTTCATATTATTTGTAGGTATCTATAGGCTATTAACTATTTATTTAACCTATGTATATGATTATTTTATGTTATTTTGCATACATCTACAACCAATACATACTTATTAATGTTATATCATAATAAAAATAGTATCTCTAATCATTGTAATCTACTTGCTTGTATTTTATAACTCTTATTTATCCATATGAAACTAATTTTCAACATCTAGCTCTTGCTTGGTGATATTCTTAGGCTTGCATTATATAATCATATAGGTGTTTCATTTACTCAATCATATAATAACTTATATTTATTAAGTTTTATAATAATTATTCATTCACTTGCAATCACTCATAACATCTAACCTTATTTTAGGATCCCATTTAAACACCATTTTACAAGTCTTTTAGAGATATTGCATCACTAATCTTGTCAATCTATAAGCTATCTTTATCCTATTGTGTATTTTATAGATATTAGGCATTATATTATAGTGCTTTGTAACTTATTTATCAACTAGACATCTACCACTAATCTTAGATCATATTTTATCTCATACCCTTGCATCTGAGACATATTTTGCAATTTTTTAGGCCCTTTAGGACTCTAACCTTGAGTTTCAAGAACAATATCACTAATAATCCCTAGAAAATCCAATGCTTCTACTCTCTACCTATCATAGAATTATAGCACCACTACCAACACTATTGCTAAATTTTAATGCTATTGCAAGGACTACAAATTTACTTCCATTTCAAACTCAATTTTTTTATCAGAAGATATAGGAGGTCTAAATAGTCTAGCTAGATAGTCATATACCTTTCTATGATGAGATAGACCCCCTAAAACCTAATCCCTATTACCTTTTGTTTTAGTTTTGTAGGTACATATATGATAGTACTGAAAACCTATGATAGTGGTAGTATTAACATTTCTATAGAAAGTCAACACTATTTCTAAGACACCAAAAGTAGGTAATATCTATTTGTGATAGCTTTTTTTTATTTCTTTGTGGTTTGATTCTGATTTTCTTCTTTGTCATAGTAGTTTTTTCTCTATTTTAATTATTTAATCACAAAAGAAAAGGAACCAAATTTAAGATAATTTATTTTGATTAAACACTTTAGGCAAGAAATTGTAAGAGAATCTAGTTGCATTTGGCTAGATTGTTTATTTACATCATCTCTATATCCTTGAAAGTAAAATACTCCTTTATTGTCTCGTAATCGTTAAAATAAATATCACGTAGTCCAGGACTTGTTTGCTTGCACACTTGTATTCTCACATCCTTTTCATCTTTCATATTAGCATATAGTGGTCTTGTTTAAGAGTTATTAATATTATTTATAGCAAAACCTTAGGTGATTTGTCAAATTGACACATAATATATTCATTGAAACATATTTTTATACTTTTACATATACATGGAGTGTAGACCAACCTACATGACATTTAAAGCCTCATTTGAAAAGAGATTTGGGATCTCAACCTATGTGGCCTATTGTACTACATATTTGGTGAACCATATGTGAAACACCCATATTACCTTAATACAGATAAAATTAATTTAAACTTAGTCAATTCCATAATTTTTTTTATTTAGATTAAGACACATTAATTAAGAATTAAGAATTTATTCCCTCTACCATTGTGAAAGTATCAATACTGAGTCATGTATCAAGGCATGGTTGATCCTCATATTAAAACTCATTCATGTACCTTAAGGTTTTTCATTACATATAGCCATGTATATCAGGGTAAATGATCCTCTTCGACATATAGACAAGTATCTTGGAAGGGCAAGTATATTGACTAGGTTCAAGTACATCAAGCGATCCTCCTAAGGTATATTAGCTAATCTTTGATATTCGTAGCATTTGCTAACTATAGAAATCTAGATTTTATTAATTAAATAACTACCATTTTATCAACCTATACCTATGGATAGATATTAATATAATATTCATAGTAGAATATTACCATCAACTTATTATCCTCCTTTTCCACATTCTCAAGAAGAAGAATAAAATCCATGGGTAAACCCTAATTATAGAGAAGAATAAGAACCCATTGTTGAGAAAGAAACATTTAATTCCATATATCATATTAGGGAACATGTAATATGAATAAAAATATCTTCTTAGATGCCCTTAGAGAGGAACTTGAAAATCAAAATAGGGAAGAACTTAAAAATTCAAGTCTAAGAAATGAGAATATTGAACACTTCAATACTCAATCTATAATTATACCATTGAATGAAAATAAACTTAAAAATTTTGGTCTTAATGTGGCTATGGATCATCCCAATGATTCCACTACTCCTATAATATCTATAAGCATACCCATTTTTATCTCATCCTCTAGTGTTCCTTTATCTATCCCCTCTATTTTGAATACTTTTTTTACTAATCCTTTATTGTTAGTTGATTTAGTGATTGTGGGATAATATGATTGTCCAAATTCACAAGTCCTTGAGAGTCAAACCAAATTATGATTTTCCTAAGATTTTGTCAAAATTATACCAAGGTAGGAGCCTAGAATCTTGACTAGAAGTGTTACTTTTGCATAAGTAGGATAATGATGACCCAAACACATTAATAAAAAGCCAATTTTTAGAGTGGCCAACTATTTTAGAATGGATGATATTGTAGAAAAACCATAAAAATGAATACACTTCACTAGGTTGAAAAAATAACTAAGTCCAAATAGGCTCTAGTAACATTTAAGCCTAGAATTAGTTGATCCCATATTTTTCTAGTGATTACATCACACAAATATTTAGAAAAATACAAGAATGAAAAGGCTCGAATAGTGTGATTCTAGGATTCTCAATAAATGATCTCACTAAAATGATTCAAAGAGTATGGGATGGGGATAAACATCAAACTAGGATTTTTAAGTATTTACATCAACATAAGTTCTATGAAAGTCTCAAATGGTGAAAGACTAAAATGAAATAATCTTGTGATTTCTAATTGATGACATCATGTAAAGCCTCAAATAATTCTAGGAAAGGATAAGTTGGAAAAGCAATACATATCCTAGGAAGCTGTGAATCCACATTTTCTAAAGAATGATATAAGTCATACCCTTTTGAAATACTAGCCTTACCTCTAAAGCCCTTATTACAACCAATATAGTTTGATAATGCTTCAACACAATAAAAATGAATAGGGAGCTCTTGGATGCACATTTTCATCAATATCATATATGTCAAAAGTTGTAACCTCTTGGATGCTTCTCAACCACTCAATGGTAAAGTTTTTGAGATAAAAGTGTTATCTTTGATAGGGCATTATTGTAGTTAATCATGGTTGTATAAAATTATAGCTGATGATCTATGGACCTATTGAAGACATGTGTATGCTAATATAGAAGATATTTGTACCAACCACATCAACAAAATAGAATATGAGCAATTGAGCTATGTTGATTAATACTAATAAATAAAATAAAATCTACTCCCTTGAGTGTGTAGACTAGGATATTTTCTAATAGATATTTAAAAATCTCTAATGTAATAATTGGGTTATAAGATTCATTGTGAACTTATAAATAGCTAGATTTACCTCAGAATGAGGGTTGAATATTTAGCATTTTCTTGATGTATATTGTATGCTTTGCTTGTTACAGCATATTACATCATTTGGGTCATGTAAATATACAACATTTGGTACATAGTTAGAGTAGGATATTACTTTAAGGGGAATTGTAGCACCCTAAAATTGGCACAGTCAAATTGGAATAATTACATTCACCTTAGTAAATAAATTTAAATTCAAATTTAACCTCCCAAACCGCCCGTTAACCGTCGAGAAACCCGTTTCCTCCTTTTTCGCGCCATTTTTAGTAGTTGTTTTGACCGTTTGACGATATCGTCTCCGATCAGACGATATCGCCCGAGATTTGACGATTTCGTCTGGACTAGAATGTCCAGACGATTTCGTTGCAAAACTGAATTTGCATAGTTGGAATCCGTTCCAACGGGTCTCCAATCCGGGCAGAAGCGTGTCTACGCCGTTGGGACCCTTCCCCCGTTGGAGATCTCCCAAATTGGGATGATCTCCAACCTCCCAACAACTATCCTATGCCTATTTAACTCTAAGACTTTTCCCTCCCCAACCCCTGGCTGAATTTTTATGCAAATTGAACCCTTATGCTCTAAAACATCGTAATTCATATTTTGCATTAGTCCTATAGTCATTTCATTGCAGGTACACCATTGGTTTTCAGTCGGAGCCAGCACCTATCGCAGCCGATGAACCTGTCAAGATCGGAGGCGATCTCGTCAAATTCGGGACGATCTCGTACTGATGCGAGACGATTTCGACTACAGCACACATCGAGGCAATCAGTGCCTAGAGTTTGCTCTTCTGTCTCTTTTTTCTGTCATTTTATGCTATAAATTAGATTGTTTATTCAGTTTTTATACTATATTGCATCTGGAGTTCACCCATTTTGTCTAGTTTGCATATTAAGATCATATTATGCTATCTAAACATAGTGATTTGCATTTACTTCTATTCTTGTATATTTTTCAACACTCATATTACTGTTTCACATAGTTTGCCCCTATTTGCAAAATAGAATTTCTTGTATTTCGCATCTGTTTGCTGTTTTGCAGGTCTCTGATGAATTCGTCTGACGAATTCATCAGATTGCAGACGATCCTGTCAGTTTAGACGATTTTATCAAATTAAAGGTGATTCTGTTGAATTGCAGACGATCCAGACTGCTTCAAGCTTTAGAAACTCCATCAGACTTCCGGATCAGGTAATCTTCATTGGCCTCCTACAAATTCTCTGTTTCTATTTTCCTTTCTGTTTGTTGTATGCATTTAAATTGCATTTTCATGTAGTTTAAGTTAGAATCATTCGGCCAAACCTAGGATGAATGTTTAAAAATAAAACGAACTCATCAAAACTCATTCCCAAAACCTAGGCATGGAAACTACCATCAAATGTTTCCTGGTGAACCCACCATCCGTCAAAAAATCACCAAAATGCACCTCCCTTGAGAGGCGGGACCTTCGCAAAGTCCTCTCGTCCGAGGTACCGCACCATCCTTTTCCCATCCTCCTTTCGGGCACGGATCCAATAGCCTGAAGGTAGGGGTGCGAAAAATTTGGAGCGATACATTTTGGTGAACCCGACGTGAATGCATCATAACCTTTTGAACAAAAACAAACAAAGACAAAAAAAAAAAAAATTAGAACAACTAAAACTTAGATGCATTTAAAAAAAAAAACATTTAAGGTTCAAAATCATGTTTAGATGGTAGCTCCTAAAAAGAGGTTAGCAGTTACTATAAACGTAGTAAACCAATTAGCGGCCATAGAAGTTAATTTTGTCCTTAGTGTCCCTGAAGCAAGTAGAAATCAATCCTTGTGGGACGAGCTTATCAGGAGACTTAGTATCATTTCATCTAGGTCCACACAACTTAAACAGATTAAGAGGCTAGTCTTGGATAGAATCCTGGATCCTCATCAATTAGTGTTCTATCATGAACTTCAGAGAGCTTGCCATAGGTGGCTAGCCTATAGGAGAGCTCTTGTATCTGCAAAATTTTTAACTTTCAGGGAAGATCTTGAAAGCACCGTTATAGTGCGCCCATTTCTAGTTCATATAGATTCCTTAGAAGATGATCTTATAGTTAGGAGAAGATGGAACAAAACTCCTAGAGCTATGTTATATTGTAAATATTGTCGTGAGAATTATTATTTCCAACCGGGATCTGAGATAGACAACATTACCATAGCCCTTTTCATCAAATTCTTAAAAGAAAACTTTCAATTTGAAGAAGAACATTTCATGACCCCTGAACAACTTGAACCTATTAATGATATTCATAAATTATTCATAGAAGATTAGTTCATCTACTTTCAGCCTTATTATTATTGTGTGCATTTATTGTTTCATTTGTTGTCTTTATTATATTGTTTCAAAGAAGAACTAAAAAACTAAAAATCAAAATCAAAAAATCAAAAAACATAGTAAAAAACTTAAACATTTCATTTACAATATTGCATTAGGTATATATAAATATATACCTTTTAATTTGTTGCATATATATATATATATATATATATATATATTTGCTGAAATCAAAACTTAGCACCATGACTAAACTTAGGAATGGTAAAGAAATTTTAGGAGAAGGAGAAGATTGGCTACAAAATACAACTGAAAACCCAAATGTCCTTCTTGGAGATACAAATCCGGAAGGTGAAACTCTAGGTCAATCAGATGAAGACTTAGGTGAAGATAAGGAACAAGAAGGAAGTGTTAAAGAATCTTCATCCCCTAGAATAGCTCCAAATGGAGGCATCACTTTTGACAACACAGAACATTTTCAAAAATTTCTTAATCAACATATCGACGTCCTTAATGTGGCAGTCCGTATTGATAAAGGGGAAATTAGTGATGCTCAAACAGACCTTAGAACGGGCGCTTGATATGCAAACTAATCCCTTGTCTTTCATTGATCAAGAAAGTGATAAGGGTGGACCATCTAATGCGAATATGGTCACTATAGCCCAAGCCATGACCAAACAACAGGTCACCCAACCTCCTAAGCAACCTGTTACTCAACCTAAAATCACTCCCGCACAAAAGAAAATTCCCTTCACTACTTCCTTCCTCCAAACTATTGAGCAAAATGCTTTAAATAGACAAAAATCTAAAACAAAGCCAAATACAAACTTTCAACAATCTACAATACAACACAATCCAACTTCAAAACTCCTCCATAATATTTTTCCTACCAATGTTTTACACAATAGTAACATGGCATCTAATCTGCATGTTCCTCCATCCTACGCCCATAACACTTATGGCAATGCCCCACCGAATCAATATGGGGGGCAAACTAGTAGTTTGGAAGCTATGGTGAAACAATTGGCTTCACGTATGGACCAGATAGATCCCTACCGTCCCTCGTATAATTATCGAGAGATTTGTAGCCAACCATTGGATCCCATAGTGGTAGCTCAACCATACCCTAAACATTTTCCCATGCCCGTCCTGCCTATCTATAAAGGAACCGAAGATCCCATAGAACATCTTCACATGTTTAGGATAGCATGTCACGACATATCGCATAATGACTTGCTATTACTAAAAATGTTCCCCAAAAGTTTAGGTGGAATGGCGTTAGAGTGGTATTATCAATTGCCCACTCATTCCTTAAGAAACTTTGAAGAAACAATTGAGTCATTTGTTCATCAATTTAGTGCCTACATCGAGAGGCATGTAACTATTAAAGACCTATACAATTTAAAACAAGATAAAGACGAATGTTTTGCTGATTTCTTAGCAAGATGGAGACAATTGACAGGAAAACTGCACTTTGTGCTACCCTATAGGGAAATGTTAGACATTTTCATTAACAATTTACAAGAACAAATTTCTTATGAGCTATCAACAAACTACTTTGACTACCTTCGATCAAGCTATAGACTTAGCTCGAAGAGTAGAAGATGCCCTCATTAGGAGAGGCCAACTTAGAAAGAAGGATGATGAGAAAACATCTAGAAATCAATATAAAAACAAACGGGTTGTCGGTGATGGAGTCACCGACGGCAGAAATGTTGCTAATGTCAATGCAACAAAAACAACAAAAAAATTCATCTTGAAACCTCCTCGATAAGCCTCCTCGAGAGTTCACTAGATTAAACCAACCTTTATCAACTATTTTACCTCAAATTCTTGAAAGAGGTTTAATCCAACTACCAGCTATCCAGGAACCTGACCCAAGCATACCCGGATATAGAGCTGATTTGCATTGTGATTTTCATAGAGGTCCTGGACATTCTACCAACGCTTGTAAGAGATTGAAACATAAAATACAAGATTTGATTGACAATAATGAAATGGAAGTGCAAGCCTTCCAACCTAAACAAAACCCTCCTAATAATACCCAAAAGATTGTTCCCCAAAATCAAAATCAGAATGCCAATCAAACTTTAGACATATTTCAACACCCTTTACCAAGACATGGTAAAGAGGTAGCCAATCAAATTGAACATCACAATGTTCCCCCTCCTACCCGATATGTAGGAACCATTAGTGAGAAATTACCTGTTCAGGACTCTCACACATTCGACACAACCTTATCCCTGGTTACAACCAGGCCCTTACATAATTTTCAAACTTCTGATTCTAGCGATATAGAGTCAGATAGTGAGAGTGAAGTAGACACCATTCAATCGAATAGTTCTGAAAATGAATCAGATCCTATTCAACCTATCACAGATGCTAATGTTCTAGAAGAACCATTTCCCAGAAGAGTCACTACTCGACCTTCTTCTAATGAAGTCCTTCCTTATGAACAAGCCATAAACTCTCAACCGAGACCCTTTCAACGTCATCACTATAACATTGTAGGTACCATCGGAGTCGTCACTCGACAACAAGCTCAAAATCCCCAACAAGAACCAAACCAGAATGATGGATCAGCTCCATTTGTTCTGAAAAATCCTAATAAAGGAAATCATGCTCCTATTGTTCAAACTAAACCCCCTTACAACATTAATGAGCAATTGTCTAATACCACCGCCAAAATCTCCCTTTTAGATTTATTAAGATCCTCCCCCACCCATAGGGATGAATTGATGCTTACTTTGAGCCAGATGATGGTACCTCAAAACATCCAACCCGAAGCTATGGCCAATACTATCATCACACGAGAGATTGATTGTATTGACTTTCGGGATAAAGATATCCCACAACACAGTTTACACAAGGATAATCCCTTGTATATTATAGCTTTAATTGGGGATGTAGCTGTCAAACGAGTCCTGATTGATAATGGCTCATCTCTAAACATCTGCACCTTTGAATTCTACCAACGATTTGGTTTTAGAAGTGATGAAATGAAGAAGACTGATATGATTATCAAAGCCTTTAATGACGAAACACAAGAAACGTGTGGAGTCATTACCCTCCCATTGCAAGTTGGTCCTAGAACCCTTGAGACAACTGTGTTTATTGTACATTGCCCAGCATCGTACAATATACTTTTGGGTCACCCTTGGATTAACGCCATGCGAGAAGTCCCATCAACTTTACACCAATGTGTTAAGTTTGAGTTTAAAAATCAGTTGGTCACTATTCATGGTGACCCTAGACCTTTTGATATGTGTGCATTGGCAGAACCAGTTGGAGTGCAATTTTGCCCTGCTCTGTCATCCACATATCCTAGTTCTTCTTCATCTAAAACTATGAAATATAAACCCATCATTTCATCTATTCCTCCTCCATTAACTTCATCTTCCCATATAGATCAACCACCTTCTAAACAAATTACTGTAGAACTTCAAAAAGCTCTTAAAACTACAACCAATTCTTCAAGTTCTAATCCCATAAATTCAAAACCTTCGGACACATCTATCATACCTTCCACATCTCAAGACATAGGTAATAAGCCTTCTACATCTTATGCCCTTTCTGATGATCTTTTACCAGATTTATCTACAACCTTAATATCAGAAAAAATGAATGCTTTCATGCAAGATTCAGACCTTTTAAATCAATTGCCACCATCTCCTCGTACTTTGGGCCTCCCACAACCTATGGGAAGTACTTACCAAGTCGGGAGTTGTGCCTTCATGTACAAAGGATATGACTGGGGAAGAATCCCTCAGAATATCAAAACCCATCATGATGGATATGCTCGGTGCTATTTTACCAACGATTATATTAAAGCTAAACCCATGATGCTTAAAATGGGATATAAAGGGAAAGGCTTAGGACCTTTCCAAAATGGCATGAAAGAACCTTTCAAGGTAGAACCATGGCCTGCCCGATGTGGTGTGGGCCTATTACCTAGTAAGGGTCAACCCTTTCCTTTTGAGGATGATGATCATCTCATATGCTATCAAGACTATTTGGATAGACATGTTGATTTACCTCTTAAAAATCCATCATTTTCATGCAACATGCTATCCATAGCATACCCTGAAATGATTGCTAACCCCGATGAAGAGTTGGAAGGAGATATCTTCCATGATGTCTCTGTTGAAGAGATGTTGTACAACGGGTTTTATTTTGATGGTTCTATACCAACCATAGCTCAACTTGAGGCCGCTGACCCTCAGAACGAATTATCTAAATTAACTTTACAAGAGTTACAAGAGTTGGGCGTTTCACCTGCCCCACCTAATTTTGAAAGAGATCTACACATGGAGGTAGAAAATGTCATTAAAATTAATATTGGAACTGAGGACAACCCTCACATAATCAACATTGGAGCAGAACTAAGTCAAGAAAAACAAGAACAATACATTGCATTTCTTAAAGAGTATGAAGATGTCTTCGCTTGGACATATGAAGATATGCCAAGTCTAGACCCTTCTGTAGTCATGCACCATCTAGTGGTCCATCCGGATGCTAAACCTTTTAAACAAAAACTTAGAAAAATGCATCCCAAAGTGGCTCTGCTAGTCAAAGGGGAGTTAGAAAAACTCCTGAATGTTATCTTCATACAAGCTATTGATTATGCTGAATGGATCTCCAATGTAGTTCCAGTCACCAAGAAAGAAGCCACCAAAGTTAGGGTTTTCACATATTTCAGAGATATTAACATTGCATGCCCTAAAGACGACTTTCCTCTTCCAAATATGGATCAAATTATTGATTTTACTGCTGGAAGTGGGATGATGTCCTTAATGGATGGATTCTCCGGCTATAATCAGATCAGGATAGCTCCTGAAGACCAGGCTAAAACAACCTTCATTACCCCTTGGGGTACCTTTTGTTGGAAAGTGATGCCCTTTGGCCTAAAGAATGTCGGGGCAACTTATCAACGGGCTATGACCTACATCTTTCATGATATGATGCATGATATCCTACATGATTATGTAGATGATATTATAGCATGCTCTCTTATTGAAGATCATCATTTAGACGATTTAAGAAAAGTTTTTAATCGATTACGAGAATATCTCATTCGATTAAATCCAGCAAAATGTATATTCGGAGTTAAATCCGACAAGTTATTAGGGGTTTTAGTTTCTTTACGTGGTATCGAAATTGACCCTCTCAAAATTGTGGCTATCACTGATATGCCCGCACCCACTAATATATCTGAATTACGAAGTTTACAAGGTAAACTTCAAGCTATCCGTCGCTTCATTGATAAGCTGGCGGACAAAACTGGTCCCTTTCTTAAACTCCTTAAGAAGGATGTCCCCTTTAATTGGGACACAGAATGTAGAGAAGCTTTTGAACTTCTCAAGCAATATCTCCTTAACCCTCCGGTGCTTTCATCGCCTAAATCTGATCGCCCATTTCTTCTATATATTTTTGCTTCAGATTCTGCCTTAGGAGCTATGTTAGCTCAGCTTGATGATGAAAAACGAGAACGTGCTAATTATTACATTAGCCGCACCTTCATCAGTTATGAAACCCGCTATACAGCGTTAGAGAAGTTATGTCTAGCAGTCGTGTTTGCTACGCAAAAATTACGACATTACATGCTTAGCCAAAAAACGTATGTCATTGCCAAATATGATCCTTTAAGATATCTCATGAGTCGACCTTATTTATCGGGTCGCACAGCCAAGTGGGTTCTTTCTCTAAGCAAGTTTGATCTCACCTTCATAGGACAAAAGTCTGTTAAGGGTCAAATCATAGCAGATCAATTAGCTGCTGCACCCTTAGAGTCTACTCATCCCCTCATTATCGAGTTTCCTGATGAATGCCTTCAATTAGAGGCAGACCTTGTTGAACAATGGTCCTTATACTTTGATGGAGCCCGATGCATGAGTGGGGCTGGTGCGGGTATTATTTTAATATCTCTGCAAAAACATCTTATTCCTCTATCCTTCAAACTAACCTTTGCTTGCACCAACAATACTGCTTGAGTATGAAGCTCTAATCCTTGGATTACGAGCTGCTTTAGCGCTTAAAATTAAAAACCTCTTAGTTTTTGGGGATTCCCAATTGGTTATAAACCAAATTAATGAAGTTTATCAGACCAGAGATGATAAACTTCGCCCATATAAGGCCTATGTTTTACAACTAATGGCCTTGTTTGATCAAGTTACCTTGGAAGCCATTCCTCGAACTAGCAACCGTGCAGCGGATGCTATGGCCACCGCTGCATCTCTCCTACCCTTGGAGTTAGACGACGAATATGCTACTATCATCATTCGTCGACTCCAGGAACCCACTTCACATAAGTCATGCTTAGAGCCTTTGGATGTGTTTCTAATCAAGGAAACCACTCTTGAACTCTGGTATACAGACATATTTGATTTCCTCCAAAATGGGACTTTCCCTGCTAATTCTAATCGCAACCAGCGTCGGTTATTACGTCGACGAGCAAGTCGATTTGTAATCATTGGCAATACTTTATATAGGAGATCTTTTGAAGGTATCCTATTAAGATGTTTAAATTTAGAAGAGTCTAAATCAGCCTTAAGTGAATCCCACGATGGATCTTGTGGAGGACACTTTAGTGGTAGCGTCATTGCTAAAAAGCTCCTTCGGATAGGATACTTTTGGCCTACCATGGAAACGGATGCACATGAATATGTGCGCCATTGCGACAAGTGTCAAAAACATGCTGACCTTGTCCATGCGCCCGAACAAGAGTTGCAGGCTATTTCATATCCTTGGCCCTTTTCTAAATGGGGCTTGGATATTATTGGTAAAATTAATCCTGTGTCTTCTGATGGACACAAGTTCATCATAACCGCCACTGAGTATTTCACGAAGTGGGTTGAAGCTATGCCTTTAGCTTCCTGCACTGGTTCACAGGTCTCTAAATTCATTTTTAATCAAATCATCTGTAGGTTCGAAATTCCTGCAAATCTCATCTCTGACAATGGAACTCCATTCAAAAATAAAGATGTTAAAAAATTATGTCAAAAATATAAGATTCAACATCGCTGGTCTACTCCCTATTATCCTCAGGGTAATGGTCAAGCAGAAGCTTCTAACAAAACTCTAATCAAAATTCTCAAAATACTAGTCAATAAAATTGGCCGTGACTGGCATATTCAATTATATCCAGCCTTGTGGGCTTATCGAACTAGTGTTCGAACCCCCATGGGCACTTCACCATTTGTTTTGGTATATGGTGCCGAAGCAGTTTTTCCATTTGAATTAGAAGTTCCTTCTTTGGCTCTGCTACTTCAAGACACCGAAGTAGGAGATGAATATCGCATTGGCAGACTCAGTCAGCTGGAACTCCTAGACGAAAAATGCATCAATGCTTTAGAGCATCTCCGTGCATACCAAAACAAGCTTAAAAGAGCATATAATAAGAAAGTTCGTCATCGATCCTTTGAGATTGGCGATCTTGTTCTAAAAGAAAATCAAAAAAATACAAATGCAACCAAAGAACTGAAAGGTAAATTTGAGCCCAACTAGCTTGGACCATACATCATTACCGCAAAATTTGAATCAGGAGCATATAAATTGTCTACCTTAGATGGTAAAGAACTTAAAGAACCCATGAATATTTTACATCTCAAATGTTATTATGCATAAATTTGATTATTTCATCCATGTATATATTTGTTCAAAATCATTATCTTGTATTTCTTTCAATTTATTCAAAAACCTCAAAAACATTCATAAAATCTTCAAAAATCTTCAAAAATATTTATTGCATTTATTTTGTAAAGTTCCTTTTGCTTTAAAACAAAAATCAACATAAAAATCCAAAAACAGCTATATGCTTGACTCTTTCGAAACCAAAACAATATACAGAATAAAGAGAGAGTCAACATTCTCAAAACTTTCTCAAAATCATTATTTTCTTACAATTATTGCAGTTATATGTTTCAACTTATTTTGGATAAAACTAGCATTTATTTGGCATCCCTCACTTGCACACTCACACAATAAATATCTTGATTTTATCTGGCATGATTACTAATCTCTCTTATATCAAAGTTCACAAAATTCAATTAAATAAAGTTTGAGCATAGAGAATTGATCTTGGTATTTACTTAAACCAAGCACATCTTTTCACAATAAAATGATTATATTTGTAATTTCCATGTTTTGCTACATAGTAGAACTGATTTCTTGAGTGAAAAGTTTCCCTTGCTATCCTATCATGCACATGGTCTAGAATCTTTGAGAATTGGAAAAAGGACAAGCTCACCCCTACCCAGAATAAAAATCCCTTGCTCTACAGCTAATCTGAGCAAGTATCCCTAGAAAAAGAAAAAGAAAAAGAAAAGAAACATTCAAGAAAAGAGAAAAGAAAAATGTTATGTCAACAATGTTACAAGCATTATCAAGCAAAAGAAAAATAAGCAAAGTTCAAAAGAAAGCAAGAAAAGCAATAAAATCCCTTTCCCTACCCTTTGAAAAGAAAAGAAGGGTGAATGAGCTTGAATCCCTAGAATTCTCAATTATTTGAAAACTGTGAGGTAAGCCCCATAACAGGTGGTTTGTGCCCAACTTGCTTGGCCTTGGGTAACTCCTAGCGTGGCGATATGTCTGTCACATTAGCGACCTTCTTTTGTACAGACCTATGTCTGCTCATGGATTAGCTAGCTCTTGATAATCCGACCTACATAGTAGCCTAGTATGGTTATATGCATCTACATCATGGTTAATGAACACTTAGTTGGTTTATTCAAATCACTTGTATCATAGTATCTTGCTCAAAACTAGTAACTGAACCATACAATTGCACACACATTTGTATTTGAGAGATTTTGTCTATCATTATGATAAATCAAGATTGGCAATGAATTCACTTATGCACATGGGATTCCTTATAAATATAATTTTTGTCTTCAAAATACTTTGAAATATTATTTTGCAACTTTTTTGGAATAATCAAGTACAATTATTTAACAACATATCATATATATCTTATCGACTTTCGCAACGATGGTATAATTCCAAAACCAAAATTGGAATTTTATGCTTAGCGCAAGTCCTCATTTGCATCTTTTCTGTTCATTAAAAATCAATCATGTAATAAAACTATCCTTTCTTTGATCTTCGCGATGATGGTATAAGTCTATACCTACATATTCTATGCCTAGCACAAACCATTGTAACAATATTTTTTCCCAATTTATCAAAATTCATAAAAACCATATGACTTCATTTTATTACACAAATTTTGATTTTCAAAAGAATGCACATTTTCATTATTTCATGTCATTATGTCAACCTTTGCATTTTGCAATGATGGTATAATTCTTAAGGAATTATTCAACAAACTTTATCACACTTAGGAATTTATGCCTAGCAAAAATCATTTTTTACAAATATTTCATGCATAATATTTTATGGAAATCTGAAAACAAACCATCATCATCATCATCATTTGCATCATCACAACAAAGTCTTAAGACAGTCTCTTAAGCACTCTTTTCTTTTAACAATATTTCTATCCTGGGACTAGCTTGACGACCGAGTGAGCAACGACTCCATGAAATGGTCTATAATAGCGACAATGTCCTTTGAAATTATTGTTAGAAATCTCTTTTTATTTTTATCACATTTCATTACAACCAATCAATTTGTTACATCAGATTATTTCATTTAAAATATTTAAAGCATGACATCCAAGTTATAATTTTTTCCAAAATGACATAATTACATGACTCATCAATAAAATCATTACATCAATCAACTCAATCAATCAATCAAACATAAAAAGCATCATAAGCATCACATAAGACAAGTCATATGATCAAAAATATCTCATCTATATATATCAACAAAATATATACATCATCAAAACTGGATTGGTATGCCACAATTTGTACCTCGGCATACTCAATCCTCTATCAATACAATTATAATACAATATCAGTGGCAGTATCCCGCCCTCTAGCCTCGAGAGCCTCTAGAGCTCTCGGCCTCATCTCCTCCCCCGCCCTGCGGAGGACGAGGTGGTCCCATCGCAGTATGTGTGGTACTGCAAGTCCTCATCATCGACCAGGATGAGCTCCTCGTCGACCCTGTCCTGATAGGATCTGCTATGGCAGGTGGCAGCTGTACCCTCTGGCCCTCTGGCACCGCCTGGTAGTATAGCACCTGATAGAATGCGGTCTGATAAACTGACTGTAGCAGGTCTTGAGTGCTTACCCCTCCGCCTCATGCCCTGAGATGAGCATTCTCGTCTCGTAGCTGTGACACCTCAGCCTGGTGTTGTGCAGCTGCATCCTGTAACGTCTGCACCTGAGCTCGTAGATGATCTCTCTCTGCTCGAAGAGTAGCCATCTCGCTACTCTCTCCAATGTCCACACCCTTGCCCTTATCAGGCGATGGTGGCCTCTATGGATATGGGGGTCTTGCCTCCCTCCTCTACCTCTCCCTCTGTCGCGGCCTCTCCTGTGCCTGTGGCCTCCTCTACTCTCCTCTGCCGTGACCCCGGGCTGCCTCTACCACCGCCTGGCACTGCCTCCCTATCCGACGCACAACTGCGTGGATCGATCCCTGAGCCCTCATCATCCGAGGAGGGCGGATGCCTGCGTACCAGGCATCGTAGCCATCGGCTACCCCTGTGTTGTCCCCATCCATTGGCTGAATGGGGGCATCGTTCGTGTCTTGGCTCCAGAATAGTTGCATATCTGGAGCCTCGCTAACTGTGGTGTTATCCCGGATAGTCCGAGAAAACTCATAATCCCTAAGAGATGGGATCCCCTGTCGTAGACCAAACTATCGCAAAACTCGGTCATAGCGGTGGAGCTCCACCTCTCCCCTCTCCATCCGTATCCAGCAGACTCGCCTGATGCAAGCCAGCTCTTGTTCATCCTCTGGCCACCCTGGATGCTCTCTCCATGGCCTCCAGGTGATCTGGTCTAGGACCAAGTCATCCAGTAGTCTCCGGGACACCGACAGGTCGATCCGTCGTTGTGCCCCTCTCTGGAGCCACCAGTAGAAGACTCGGGGCCTCTCCCCATCAACCCCTATCAGTGGAAGCCCTACCGGCCTCCGTACCGCAATGTGCTCCCAGCACCAAACCTATAGGAGCGATGTCATAACCAGACATCGGCCACCCTTGTATACGACCCCATGCAGGATCCTATAAAATCAGCATAGAACAAAGCTGCCTCAAGAAAATCTATAGCCATGGTCACGCATGTCACAGATCACATCTGCCAGCATCCATGGTACCCTGCATCCGCTCTGGTGGCACAGCAGATGTCCACCAACCACCCCAACCAAAACTCGTGTCAATGTAGATGCCCCAGGCATCTGGCGCAGTGCCTCGATGTTCACTCCGCCCTTCTCCAGGGTGAAGCTCGGGTCATCGCAGAGTCGTCCCATCGCATGGCCCTGATTAGCCATAGGTGTGATCATCCTCCCTTGTATGGAGATTCTAAGAATCCTCCATACATCCTCTAGTGTGGGAGTCATCTCCCCTGTCGATAATCGAAAGCATGAAGATCCCGGGTACCACCTCTATGCTAGGGCTGTCAGTAGCCCCATGTTAGTAGAAACTTGTGGCATCTCTGCCACATGTAGTAATCCGGCCTGTGCCAGCTGATCTCGCTCTGCCTGTGTCAGAGCGGCCAAGTCATCTCTCAATCCTCCATATTTCCACTCTCTGCTCTTTAGTAATCCTCTCTCGCAAGCATAAACAACCAAAACAACAAACAATCATTAATAACAATTTTAGCAATCAATAATGCAACTTAAAGATCAAAATTTTGCAATTGATGATATCGCCCACTATTGGCCGATATCGTCCAAAATTTGAGCAAAATCGTCTTCGATTTTGTGTGTCGAAATCGTCTCTAATTTGACGAAATCGTCCCCTTTTCGTCGATTTCGCCCTTGGGCGAAATTGACGAACTTGAGATGATTTCGTTGAACTAGGGACGATTTCGTCCGGATGACGTCGAGGGCCAAAAACGGCCGCGATGCTCAAAATTCATCTTAAAATCTATTTACAAAGCATGTAAATTCAAATTAAATCAATCTAAACTAAGTTTAAACCCTTACCCGTAGACCGCGGCGGACCTCTGTCGATCTGTGCGCTGTCTCTACCATTTTTGCTCCAGAGCTCTAAAAATAGTAAAATGAATAGTAAACAATGAATTAGGGTTTTACCCTATTTTTCTTAATTTTATTCAAAATAATTCAACAATAATTTTTGCTTTTTCGTGTTTTTACCGCAAACGTTCGATTTGGGTAAAAACACGGAGGGGGCACCATAGTAAGCAGTCGTACGATTCGACCAAGAATCGTCGCCTAAAAATGGGAATAATTTTTTGATTTCTCGTAGATCGAGAAGAACTCATCTTTAACGCATTTTCTTCGAAAAATTCGCTAAAGAGGGGGCAAAATGTAGCACCCTAAAATTGGCGCAGTCAAATTGGAATAATTACATTCACCTTAGTAAATAATTTAAAAATCAAATTTAACCTCCCAAACCGCCCGTTAACCGTCGAGAAACCCGTTTCCTCATTTTCTATGCCATTTTTAGCAGTTGTTTTGACCGTTTGACGATATCGTCTCCGATCAGACGATATCGCCCCAGATTTGACGATTTCATCTAGACTAGAACGTCCAGACGATTTTGTCGCAAAACTGAATTTGCATAGTTGGAATCCGTTCCAACGGGTCTCCAATCTGGGTAGAAGCGTGTCTGCATCGTTGGGACCCTTCCCCCGTTGGAGATCTCCCAAATTGGGATGATCTCCAACCTCCCAACAACTATCCTATGCCTATTTAACTCTAAGACTTTTCCCTCCCCAACCCCTGGCTGAATTTTTATGCAAATTGAACCCTTATGCTCTAAAACATCGTAATTCATATTTTGCATTAGTCCTATAGTCATTTCATTGCGGGTACACCATTGGTTTTCGATCGGAGCCAGCACCTATCACGATCGACGAACCTCGTCAAGATCGGAGGCGATCTCGTCAAATTCGGGACGATCTCGTACTGATGCGAGACGATTTCAACTGCAGCACACATCGAGGCAATCAGTGCCTGGAGTTTGCTCTTCTGTCTCTTTTTTCTATCATTTTATGTTATAAGTTAGATTGTTTATTCAGTTTTTATACTATATTACATCTGGAGTTCACCCATTTTGTCTAGTTTGCATATTAAGATCATATTCTGCTATCTAAGCACAGTGATTTGCATTTACTTCTGTTCTTGTATATTGTTCAACACTCATATTATTGTTTCATATAGTTTGCCCTTGTTTGCAAAATAGAATTTCTTGTATTTCGCATCTGTTTGCTGTTTTGCAGGTCTCTGATGAATTCGTCTGACGAATTCGTCAGATTGCAGATGATCCTGTCAGTTTAGACGATTTTATCAAATTGAAGGCGATTATGTTGAATTGCAGATGATCCAGACTGCTTCAAGCTTTAGAAACTCCATCAGACTTCCGGATCAGGTAATCTTCATTGGCCTCCTGCAAATTCTTTGTTTTTGTTTTCCTTTCTGTTTGTTGTATGCATTTAAATTGCATTTTCATGTAGTTTAATTTAGAATCATTCGGCCAAACCTAGGATGAATGTTTAAAAATAAAACGAACTCATCAAAACTCATTCCCAAAACCTAGGCGTGGAAACTGCCATCAAATGTTTCCTGGTGAACCCACCATCCGTCGAAAAATCACCAAAATGCACCTCCCTTGAGAGGCGGGACCTTCGCAAAGTCCTCTCGTCCGAGGTACCGCACCATCCTTTTTCCATCCTCCTTTCGGGCGCGGATCCAATAGCCTGAAGGTAGGGGTGCAAAAAATTTGGAGCGATATAGGAATATATCTAGTTACTTCAATTAATGTAATAAATGCACAAGTTTCAATGTGCAAGGTGTCCCCTTGTACAACTAGGTAGAGTGTTGGCCAAGGAACCCATCTTCCTATATAAAAGGACCTCATAGTAAGTGATTGAACATCATAAGAGGTAGTAGTAGTGTAGAGAGTAAACTCCATTGGTGATGGAGTACAATATAGTCCTTTAGCATGCATATATTCAAGTTGTGTTCATTTCCTTCATAGCTACATTGTATTATTTTCATCATTTCTATTTACAGTATTATTTTAGTCATATTGCAGAATTATTTTCCTTCATATTTTAAGCATCTTGTGATTACCATATCCCATAGTATACTTAATCAAAAGCTAACATTTGTATCAGAGCCATGGTGAATACAAATAAAAATAGAGAGATCCAATAGGGATCACCATTGCTATTGTTCAGCTTGCATTTTTATAAATTGAACTCACCACAATGCATTACCACTTGTAAAAATTACCATAAGAGATTGGTTGTTAGAAAGAGCTACAGTAGATCAATAGGATTAGGGAGAGTCACAAGTATTGAAGTAAATCTTAGTTCTATAAATACTAAGATCACATTTGGCTAGTCTTTCCACAGAGTTGTAGAAAAAATTGTGAAGACCAAGACTCAACATTCATTCCACTAGATTGATGAATCAACTTGTGAAGACTATTTAGAGATTTGGATTTTTTTTAATGTTAAATATTGTCTAAAGTATTTTTGTAGACAATTAACTCTCATAATTTGGGACACTTCCTACAATATATAGAGAAGTATTTCACCTTTGTTTCTTGAAATTCTATGTGCTTTCGTCGTGCAAATGTTAGTTTTTATTGTATAAAAATAGACATTACAAAAGATACTTTAGGAGAAGAGTCTTGGAGAAGTTTAGAGATTGGAGATCTCCATTGCTAGATTGAAAAATTCACATTGCAGAAGAAAAGGCCATAGAAGTCTTGATCTAGAATAAAATACCACAAAATCCTTGATCTAGAAGTAGAGGCCATAAAAACCTTAATCCGGATGAAGACTACAGAGAAGAGTATATGATATAGAAGAAATCTCTAGAAAAGAGTTTGTGAGATAGGATATTAAAAATATATCTTAGTGATTGAATATTTCTTTCACAAGAAGCTGAAGAGATCCATAGAATATCTCATTGGAAAGCTTCCAATATTGGAAGAGATAAAGAGGGACTAGTAAAGTCCTCCTTTTTATCGTAGAATCAATGAAACTCAGAGATCAAATAAGAAGATATTATCACCAACACTTCCACAAGGATAAGGTTGAAGAAAATGTCTCATTTAGAAGACTAGAAAAGCTACAAGATTGAAGAACTTGGAGAGGTCACCAGGAGAAACAAGGAAAATATTTGGAGAGCCTTGTTATAGAACTTATAGAAGAATCATAAAAAGAGTTCCTAGAAGAAATCACTAGAGAAATCCACTACCAAGGAAAAGCTCCTGATAGTGAAGGACTTGGGACAATTATCACCATATGATAGCAAGCCCAAGAGATAAGGAAGAATATAGTGAAGACCTCAAGACATTTAGAATCTTGATAAGAAGATCCTATTCGAATTCAAAATTCAACAAGAATATTGAACAAGAATTTAGACAGAAGACATCTACCAAATCCAAGACATTTGGATATTGCCTCTCACAATCAATAAGGTACATTTCAGAGATAATATTTTTCTAAATATAAACAAAAAATAGAACATGCTTATACTGATAGGGAGGGTGAATAGTATAATACCAACTTTTATTTTTCTTTCCCAAACAATACTATCTAATATTATCAATGACAATATCAATAGTAGTATTCAAATCAATGCACAAATCATCACATACAAGAGAGACACAAATTTAACGTGGTTCACCCAATGTGGGCTACTCCATGGAGAAAATATTTCTTCTAAATTTTCTCAACAAATATCTTGGGAATCAATTACATATTACAATATTTATGGACCTCTATCCAATGGAGATACCCTATGCTCTGATTTGTGGATCTCTCTCCAAAGGAGAACTCTTTCCCCTTTTCTCTGGTTTGTGGAACTTGATCTAGGAGAACTCTATCTCCTCAACTAGTTCGTGGATCTCTCTCCATAGAAGAAATCTATCTCCCTAGTTGGTTCATGGATCTCACTCCATAGGAGAAATCTATCCTCTCTACTCTGGTTCATGGATCTCTCTCCATAGGAGAACTCTATCCCATCTTCTTTGGATAGTAATATTCTAGAAGACTTCTTCCCCCACTGCTCTAGCTTGTGGATCTCTCTCCATAGGAGACATATTTCCCCACTACTCTAGTTGATGGATCTCTATCCACTAATATGGTTGTCCCATTTGCTCTGTCACATCCAGAGCCTTCTCTCAACTTTATCATAAATTTGTACCAAACTCTGCCACTAGTCTAGCACAAATATTCTCTCACTCTACTCACAAATCTACACCAAAACTCTGTCTTGATTCTAGTACAAATATGCTCTATCTCTTTCTCAAATCTGCACCAAAACTCTATCCCAAGTCTAGCACAAATATGCTCTAACTTTACTCACAAATCTGCACCAAAATCTATCTCAAATCTTCCCCAAGCCTTAACACAAAGATTGAACAAATCAACAATCAAACCTACTCTCAATGATATTTCAAGTCTTCACAAGACTTGCTCAAATATATCCTCAAGACTTCTCAAATACTTGCTCAATTCTATCCTCAATCCTTCTTAAAAACTCTCTCAATTCTATCCTCAAGCCTTCTCAAAGACTTGCTCAATTTTGTTCTAAGCCACAAAGACTTGTCAAAAATCCTCAAGCCTTATCAAAGACTTGCTCAATTATGTCCTCAAGCCTTCCAAAGACTTGCTCAAATATGTCCTTAAGCCTTCTTAAATACTTGCTCAAATCTATCCTCAAGCCTTCTCAAAGACTTGCTCAAATCTATCCTCAAGCCTTCTCAAAGACCTGCTCAAATATTTCCAAAACTTGCATACAAACACAACTTAAATCTCTTTCAAAAAGCTTTCTTCACACAAATAAATTCTACTTAGAATTCGTTTAACCTCTAGAACATATAGAGAATGATATGCTCTATCAAAAACTCAATATTTTTCACACTCACAAATCTTGTACTCAATTAACCACTTTCTATCTCTTGCAAAATCCCTTTCAAATCAAATCAAAATAATGTATAACAAAACTGGTTTATTCTCCTTGCAAATTTTCCCTCAAAGATCAATCACATCAATGCCCAATTTTCCTTCACAAAATTGATCTCAAACACCTTCACAATTACTATCAATATCTCTCAAATCAATGTTCAAAATATTTCACAAAGATGCACTAACTTGTCTTCAACCCTAGCACAAGTAGTTCACAATCTCTAGCTCAAATGTCTCAAACCCTTTCAAAAATAGAAGCATAGATTGTTCTCAAATTCTATCCCAAATTTTTCCAAAACATTCAACAATGAAGCACAAAATCCTCACTCAAATATTTCCAACAATGCTTATCAAACAATCATTTTCACTCCACCTTATGTTCCAAAATATTCACTTCAATAAAACACTTTAAACAAAGGATGATGTGCCCATACCTCTTAATTTGCTCTTATGAAGATATATCTTCAAAACCTGTCTCATAAACAACTAATTTTCTAATGCCACTTGAAAACAACCATAACATCCTTCCTCAAAATATGCTCATGAGAATATTAATCATAAACAAGCTCTCTTAATATTTCCTTTCATCAAAAATACACACTCAAAATAAACCACAACAATACCTTATCACTCCTACTTATAACATCCACCTATATTACAATATCACAATTTAATACCCCTAAGTGCATGCCATACATCAAATATCTTCAACTACCTTATTGCTCCTTTTTCTCAAAATATATTTCAATTTAATAAAACATGACCATATTCTAACAATTTCAAAATATCCTCATAATATTAAAAATAAAAAACACTACCCTTATATCTCCTGAAACCTTAAAAACAAAGCACTTTTAATTACCAAAAAGCAAAACCTTATAACTCCCTCATTAAGTGCTTAATCAAATCTCAACATAATAAAAAATATCCTTACCCGCATTCGCCGCGGTCACTACCAAGATTCAAACACTAAACCACACAGTGCCCATGCTCTAGCATGATCTAGAGTGCTAGCTAGGCTGGCCCCACGGCTGGAATGGAAATGCATGCCAATGCCAATATGCCTTCCTCCCTTCTCAAACGCGATTTAAAACAAAACTTTGCTGCTGCAGGGAGTCAAGACCATGACCTATTCTCTGCCACACCTTACGCAGGACCCACCTACCACTTGGGCTACCAGCCCTCACTGAAACACAATGTGCACCTCCTTGTCCTTATTCACTACCACTTGCTTGATGAAAAATGTTTTAGATACTTTGCTCTGCACTCCACGATCGATTAAGACTTGCGCATTAACATTGGTAACCTTGGAAAATGATTTAGCTCCTCCCTTTTATATGCATTCAAAGCATTGCTATGACATTGACAAAAACCTTTATTTGCCTCCATTTAAATTTAAACTTTGGTGCCTTGATGATTTCAAATTTAATTTTATATTTAATATAATATTTAACCTTGTGTTAAATATTATATTATTTAACTTTAGTATTAAACAATACTTTTGCATGGAGTCCTTCATCAACTTGATTCCTTTTAAGACCTTTGTCCAAAGCACTTTTTCATTTTCCTTTTAATAAGCCCTTTTGGCCTAATTATTATAATATTAAAATATTATAATGTTTTCTCTTTTCTTTTAAAACATGGGCTTAAACTTTTGCCTTCAACTTCTTAACCAACCTCTTTGGCTTATAATATAAAATATTATAACCATTTATTTTTACCAATTTTCTTGTAGCAGATTGAACTTTACCTTGCACCAAACACTTGACATCAATGACAACACAACATGCTCAAATTTCCAACAATATTCCCCTTTGTCATTGATGGCAACCCTTTTCTAAAAAATCCTTTTTCCAAACCATTTGATTCCAAATTTGCTCCCCTTGAGAAACTTCTCCCCCTGACTGAATGCTCTCCCCCTTACTCAAATATCTCCCCCTTTGACATAAATGGAAAAGGGACTCCTTTGGGGCTAAATATAAGACTCTTAGCTCAGCCCCTTCCCCACCTCCTCTCCTTGAGGTGATTAATTTTGGGGTGGGAGTATTTCTACTCCCAGCATACAATGCTCTTTTTCTTTGTCAACCTTATTTCTCAACATACCCTTTTGATCCTTTTGAGTGTCCCTATTCTTGCTTGTCTCTGGAAGCTCTAGAAACTCTATTCTACACCACTTGGCATTATGCCCTAGATTATTACACTTGTAACACTTAATGTTATAGTTCTTAGAAGGTGTAAATATCTTGAAGTTCATCCTGGTGAAGCCATAATCATTTCTATCATGAACCCTGCAGTGGATTGCTTTATGACAAAATCGATTACAAGAGTAGCAATACCCTTGAAAGAGATGTCCATATTTGAATTTCTTCTTAGTAAAACCATACTCCTTATTTCCATGAGTCCTACAATGCATAGCCTTGTGACCAAACCGATTACATGAAAAACAATGTCCTTTGAAGAAATCTTGTCTTGAGCCCATTGGTCTCTTAGTCCTTTCTTCTTTGTGATGATCCATGTTCCTTGTTTGTGCATTGTTTCCTTTATTAGTGAAGCTTCTATTCTTCAACTTATCCTCATAAGTCTCAATTTCTCCTTCACTCTCTTCCTCTGAAACTTCTTCCTTTTGAGCTTGAGCTTGACCCTTCTTATTGTTTCCTTTGTCCTTCTTCAAAACCAAGTCCTATTTTGATAGATGAAGATCTTTGTGCATTGATAATCTTATCCAAATTTTTTGAACTTTTTCCAAACCTGTGTAGCTTGTCCTTAGAATCTTTCACTTCCATCCTTAGTGAAACTACCTCATGTTCTAATATTTCACATTCTAAAACTTTTACCTCTAAATTTTCTTTAAATCTCCTTGTCTTAGCTATTGAGTTTGTTAGGTCTTGTATAAGATTTTCTTTTTCTTCATCACATTCTTGAACTTGAGTCCTTAATCTTGAATTCTGCTTTCAAAAAAATTTCAATTCTCTAAGAGAAGCAATAAGTTCTGCTTCTAGATCTACTATGCCTTCCTCTTTATTTTTTGAATCTTTCTCTACTTCTTTATCTTCAAGAGCATCTTCATACTTTTCATATTTATCTTCAATAAGAGCATTTTCTTCCTCTTCTATTGCCAAAAATAGAATCTCTTCTTCTTCACTATCTGAGGGTCTTTCATCACTATCACTTGAAGCCTTGCTTCCCTTATCAACATAGAAACTTTTCTTGTGCCTTTGAAAGAACTTATTTTCATGCTTGTCTTGTCCATACCTATTTTTCTTTTCATACCTGGATTTTCCTACTTCCTTTTTCTTATGATCCTATTTCTCTTCATTGCTACTGCTTCCAGCTTTTGGAAAATTAGATGCATAGTGACCAAAATTACCATAATTGAAATATTTTACTATTTTCATACCTTTGTGCTTTCTTGAGTCCTTCTTGTTTCTTCTACCATAGTTAGCTTCTTCATCACTACTTGACTCACCACTTGATTTTGGTTTTTTATATTTTGTCTTCTTTGATTCTTTGAAAGCTACTTCTTTCTTGGATTTGGGATCCTTTACTATTTTTATCTCATAAGCTGTGATAATTCCATGTAACTCATCCATAGTCAACTTTTCAATATCTCTCATCTCTTCTATAGCTGAAACTTTTCCATCATACCTCATAGGAAGTGACCTTAAAACCTTTTGAGCAACACTGGATTCTTCAATTTCAAATCCAAGCCCACGCATGGTATTTACAACCTCATCCACATGAAGCAAGTATGTAGCAATATCTTCCTCATCTTCCATATTCAAATCTTCAAACCTTTTCTTGTGATTTTGCAATTTTGCCATTTTGACCTTTTTATTTCCCTCATAGGTTTGCTTCAAATTTTTCCCATATCTCTTTTGCTGATTTACAATGCATAACTTTCATAAATTTTTCTTCACGTAATCCACTCAATATTCCATTCATAGCCTTGGCATTATTCACATGCAATAGCTTACCATCTTTATCTGTGGGAGGATTAGTTGTAGGTGTGAACCCATCCTCAATTGCTTGCCATGTCTCATATCCTTGTGCCATCAAGTAAGTCCTCATTCTTATGCTCCATAAAGCATAATTGTTCCCATCGAACAATGGTGCCTTATTTGATGAAGATCCATTCTGAGATGCCATCTATGTTCATGTAATATCTTCCTTCAAGTTGTTAGACTCTTCTGAAGGAACCCACTCTGATACCAATTGAAGAACACAAGCTTATACTGAGAGGGAGGGTGAACAATATAAGACCAAATTTTACTTTTCTTTCCCAAACAATATTATCCAATATTATCAATGGAAATATCAATAGCAATAATCAAAGCAATGCATAAATCATCACACACAAGAGACACAAATTTAACGTGGTTCACCCAATGTGGGCTACTCCACGGAGAAAATATTTCTTCTAAAATTTCTCAACAAATATCTTGGGAATCAATTCCCTATTACAATGTTTATGGACCTCTATCCAAAGGAGACACCAATCCCCTATGCTTTGATTTGTGGATCTCTCTCCATAGGAGAACTCTTTCCCCTTTTCTCTAGTTTGTGGAACTTGATCCAAGAGAACTTTATCTCCTCAATTGGTTCATGGATATCTCTCCATAGAAGAACTCTATCTTCCCAACTGGTTCATGGATCTCACTCCACAGGAGAACTCTATCCCCTCTACTTTGTTTCATGGATCTCTCTCCACAAGAGAACTCTATCCCCTCTACTTTGGATGGTAATCTTCTAGAAGACTTCTACCCTCACTGCACTGGCTTGTGGATCTCTCTCCATAGGAGAACTCTTTTCCCTTGCTCTAGCTGATGGATATCTATCCACTTGAGACTTCTATCCTCTTTTCTCTATCACCTCCAAAGCCTTCTCTCAACTCTATCTCAAATCTATACCAAACTCTGCTACTAGTCTAGCATAAATCTTCTCTCTTTTTTTTATTTGTGGAAAACATCCCAAAAGGGATGCCACTTTCGGGTAAGACCCAAGGAGGCGAGGGGTATCCATTCCGCCAAAAATGCCCAGGACTCGGACCTGGCCTACCACCTTTGACATACTCAAGGAGCAAACAAACACACAAAACCAAATTAAAAAAAGTAAATAACAACAAAAATAATAAAATAAAATAAAAAACATGCTCCTTGAGTGTGTCAAAACCAAAAGCACAACCAAACACGCACAATAAGATAAAAGAAACCACAACACAAACCACATAGAAAAACACAAGAACCACATAACAAAACACAAACAAGACAAAAACAACAGAACACTACAAAGACATAACCCAAAAAAACATGAAAAATAAACACAACCAAAACCTAAAAAATAAAATAAATAAAATAAAAATAAAAACAACCAACAACAGACAATAAACAAAAACAAAAAACATAGAAAACACTCACACATAAAAAAATGAAATAACACAAACAAAGAGAAACCCAAGAACAAGAACGAAAAAAACACAAGAACAATAACAAAAAACATAAAAAAAAACAAAACAACAAAAACACAAGAACAACAAAAAACAACACAAAGAACACAAAAACAAAACAAAACAAAAGAACCCACCCACCTTAAAAAACTAAACAAAAAAACAAAGAAGACAAAAGAAAAAAAAAATGAACAAAACAATGACCTATCTAGACCAGAAGACTATTAATGCAAGAATCAACAGAGGAAACAAAATAAAGAATAGAATGAGCTAGGGAACTAAAAAAACTGAATGAACCAAAGAGAAACAAAAAAAAAAACAAGAAGAAACTAGGTACCTTCGAAACTGGAGCCATCCAAAGAAATGATAGAAAGAAGAGCTTCCCTAATTTGAGAAGCCCACCATATAGGAGGGTGGCCATAACAAGTAAGATCACCTTTGTCCAAAGCCCAATTAGCTAAAGCATCAGCACTCTTGTTTTGATCTCTGACCACATGATTGTAATCAACTTTCAAAAATCCCATCTGGATTAACTGAATCTTCTCAATAATTCTTTTTATTCTCCAATCCACCTTATGATTCTTAGAAGGAGTCTTCAAGAGATTAATCATAAGTTGAGAGTCAGACTCAACTAACACCTTTTCCCATCCAACCTTAGTAGCCTCCTGAAGGCCTCTAAGGATACCATACCCCTCAACAAGGTTATTGGAAAGAATACCCAAATTCTCAGCAAAAGTAAAAACCAGGGAGCCATCTGAAAGTCTACCAATTCCTCCCACATTGGCTTTTCCAGGGTTCCCTCTAGAGGCTCCATCAGTATTGACTTTTCCAAAATCCTTAGGAGGAGGTTGCCAATTTCTAGTCCTATCCATCTTACTAATACTCACATTCCCTTTAAGTTGGTTGCCCTTAGAAGGTTTAATCTTCAATATTTGCATCACTTGATCCCATATTTGGTGGGAGTTTTGGGGGTGATTAAGGAGTTGATGGACTGATTCAACTAAGTTGGCTATGGTCTTTTGCCAAATATAGTGAATATCCTTCCTATCTTGATTAAAAATTTGGTTGTTCCTTTCATTCCAAATATTCCAAAGAAGAATGGTAGAACCCATCCAAACTAACTGCCTAATAAAATGATCAACACCCTCTTGATTAGGCCAATCCCTCCAAAGTTGTTCAAAAGTGAAAAAATTGGACCACTTGTAAGCCAAGTAAAGTTGCCATTCTCCTCCATAGCTCGGAGGCTAAAGTACACTCAATAAAAATATGGTTGATATTTTCTACATTCTCTTCACACATTTCACATCTAAAAGGGCCATGAAAACCACGCTTCATAAGTTGCTCACCGGTAAGCACCCTACGATGCAATAAAAGCCAATTAAAGAACCTCACCTTAGGCCAGAGCTTTTGAGCCCACAATTGAGAAAATATGTCAGAAGAATGGTTGGGATTATTATGGCATAAGGTCAAATAACCTTGAGCAACTGAATACTCACCCTTAGTAGTGTTGTTCCATCCAAAACAATATTTTTCATGGGACCAAGAGAGGGATCTCATATGAAGGATGCCTTGGATATCTTGTCTTTGCCTTTCTAGGATTTGAATAGGCCAGTCCTCAATAGGGATCCAATATCTACCAACCTTTGAATTACCGGTATGGTACCGATAGTAATTAGCCACCTTTATCCAATTAGCTCGGTGAAGCTCCTCCATCCAAGGCCTCCAATCGGGAAAGCGAGTTATCAAAGGCTTGTGACCATCCCAAGAATCTGTCCAAAAATTTGCATGTTGACCATTATGAATGATCCAAAATAATTTTTTCTTTATCAAATCCTCACCGGTCTTAAGAACTGCTAAAATGGGAGAACCTTTGGTAGGAAGTTGATAGCGAACAAGGTCTTCAGGACTTTTGTTCTCGGCATATTTAGCATGGAGATTATTGGCCCAAAGAGCATTGGGGTTATGCAACATCCTCCAATATAATTTAGCAGCTAAAGCTTTGTTGTTATTAATTGAAGACCGGAATCCTAACCCCCTTCACTCTTAGGAAGACATAAAGTATCCCATTTCACCAAGGCCCATTTTCTTTTCTCCTTAGTACCACTCCAAAGGAAACGATGAGTGATTTGATCCAATTCTCGAAGAACAGCCTTTGGGATATTCAAAATGGAAGAAACATAAATAGGAATAGCTTGAAGGACTGATTTTACCAAGGTGATTCTACCCCCAGAAGAAAGCCACTTGTTGGTCCACTTTCCAATTTTCTTCTTGACTTTGTCCAACAACCAATTCCAATATTTAT
The DNA here is from genome assembly GCA_028583015.1 of Wollemia nobilis. NCBI lineage: Eukaryota > Viridiplantae > Streptophyta > Pinopsida > Araucariales > Araucariaceae > Wollemia > Wollemia nobilis. The sequence goes on from JAQPPZ010000850.1 coordinate 6,190,467, forward strand.
TTTTCTGCCTTTGAATATTTATGGGAATACCTAAATAAGTGATTGGAAGAGAGGTCTTCTTATATCTTAATTTATCCAAGACCATGGATTCCTGTCTAGCGGAGCGGTGAAAGAAAATAACTTTAGATTTGTCTTCATTGATCAACTGCCCAGTAGCCTTAGAAAAATAGCTAATGATTTGCTTAATATTAGAAGCTTCCTTAGCTGTAGCTTTACCTAAAAGGGTAGAGTCATCCACAAATTGAAGATGAGAGATAGGTCTAGCTCCATGAGCAATGGTAACTCCCTCAAGGGTTTTGTTTTCCCTCTTTTTGGTTATAGTCCTACCCAAGCATTCAACAAGAATGATGAATAAATAAGGGGATAGCGGGTCACCTTGCCTAATACCTCTGGAAGCTGGGAAAGACTGAGAAGGCCTGCCATTGATAAGAACTAAGTAGGAAACTGAAGAGATACATCCCATAATCCAATCCATCCAATCCTTAGAGAAACCAAATTGCCTCAAAACTTTGATAAGGAAGTGCCAATCCACTCTGTCATAAGCTTTGGATAAGTCTAACCGGATGAACATAGAAGGAGAATTTTGCATATCCATGGAATGGATGGCTTCCTGAGCAAGAACTATCTCATCTACTATTTGACGTCCTTCCACATATCCCCCTTGCTCTGGGAAATAATCTTATGCAAAAGAGGCTTCAACCTTTCTGCCATGATTTTAGTAATAATTTTGAGAAGAACATTACATAAAGCAATAGGTCTAAAAGCTGAGATATGATCAACCTCTTGAGCTTTTGGAACAAGAGTAATATAAGTTTTATTGATAACCTTCAAAATTTCTTTGGATTTCCTGGCTTCTTCCACCACCTCTAATAAATCAACATGAAGGATATCCCAGAACTCTTGGTAGAACTCAATAGGAAAACCATCGGGACCTGGGGTTTTCCCTTTTTGCATTTTAAAAACTACTTGTTGAAGCTCATTGATAGTAACAGGAGCAGTCAAAATAGAGTTCTCCTCAGAAGTGATAAGAGAAGGGATTGCTTGAAGAACATTTTGTTGTGAAGCTGAGTCAAGAGGAGTAGCGGCAAAAATATTGGAAAAGTAATCAACAACAATAGAGTTCATGCCATCCCAAGTATAAACAACATCTCCAGAATCTGATTTTAAGGAAGAAATAAAGTTGTGAGATCTTCGAGCTAGAAGAGATTTGTGGAAGAAATTTGTGTTTCGATCTCCTTCTTTGAGCCATTGAATTCTAGATTTTTGCTTCCATAAGATTTCTTCTCTTTTTTCCCATTCCTCTAGCTGAGTTGTGAGTTTAATTTCATCTGCACTTCTCTTCTCTGTGAGGCCATCTAAACGGATTTTCTTATTCAAATTTTCAAGATGAGCAATAACTTCATGTTTTTTTTATGAACATCCCCAAACTCTTTCCAGTTCCAAGTCTTGATTTTGGATTTAATGTATTGCAGTCTTTTGGCAAAATAGAACATCTTAGTCCCATGCCTAGGTTTACCTTCCTTCCACCATTGTTGCACACGAGGTCTGAAGGAAATGTCTCTAAGCCACATTAATTGAAAATGAAAAGGAGAGAAACTCACATTGGTTTTCCACATTTCCACCATGAGTGGCCAATGATCCGAACCAACATTATTAAGAGTCTTCACTTTAGGAATGTGACCATGGATTAAGAAATTTTTAGAGAGCAAAAACCTATCCAATCTCTCCATTATACAAGCTAAGCCTTGCCTTCTATTAGACCAAGTCATAAGGCCATTATCTGGTTGGATATCCACAAGATGGAGGTTTGCAATATATTCGCTCATGAGGTCAGTACTTTTGTCCAAATTTCTATTTCCCCCCTTTTCTCATCCAGAGAGAGGATGGTATTGAAATCTCCTCCGATCAAGATCCAAGCTTTAGGAAAATGAGAGATAATATGAGTAATATCCTTCCATTGTCTTCTTTTTTCCTCCAAAGAAGTCGGGGCATAAAAGTAATGCAGAGCATAATCTGGTTGGAATGTCTACTTTGAATAGCTATAGCCAACAAACCCCAACTGCCAACCATATGGTGAATAACTACCTCTTTTGGGTCCCAAAGACAAGCAATGCCACCCGAAGTCCCTTGGGAACTGAGGGAAACCACTTTTCCAGTTGGCCAAATTTTACTGGCAATTAAGTCCATATCCTCCATTGACATCTTTGTTTCTTGAAGGAAAACAAGATGTGGATGATTTATCTGAATCATTCTTCTAATTTCATTTTGTTTTGAAAGACTCCCTTTGAGTCCTCTAATATTCCAAGTGATGATCTTCATTAATACCAGGGCTAAAAATGTTGGGAAGGGCATTAATCTTACCTTCCTCTACAAGCTTTTCACCTTCTTTTACCATATGATATTGATTGGTCTTGCGACCTACTTTTTGATTAGAATCCATCTTCAATTTTTTTCCCTATTTCTTGACTTATTCCAATTGAATCCGAGATGGCTTCTAACCTTGAAGAATGCTCATACACAACCAAAATTTTACTAGATGGTTCAATGGAGTCTATATTGGGACCTGCATTATTTGAAGTTTTGACATTTGAAATATTGTTTTTCTTGTGTAAATTTTCTCCTTTTTTTTTGTTGAAAACCTTTGATTTGTTGGTTTGTCTCCGAGTTCTTTCCTTCATATTTAAATTGTGTTTCTAAGATTTTAGTTTCCATTATTTCCTCTTCCTCACTTGGGACATCATTTGTGGAAAGGATTTCAAACATATTAGCAAATGACTTTGATTGATCCTTCATTACTTGAGTTTTTTTAGTGTTCTTCTTCTTGGGTATTTGGAAACCTGTTGAGTTTATATCTTCTTTCTTTTGATCAAGAATTTTATTTGGGCAAGCAGCGGCCAAATGACCATATTCATGGCAAATTCTACAATGAAAAGGAATGTTCTCATAGTCCACTACTTGCTCCCAAGTGTCTTCCCCAAATTGTAATGTGATCTTTTTAGGTAGGGGTTTGTCAAAATCCATTAAAACACAAATTCGAGCATAAATAATATGTTCAAAATTTTGAGTACAATCAACGAGTCATCATAAAAGTTCCTAAAGAGTTTCCAATTGAAGAAAAAATAGTAGGATTCCAAAATTCAATAGGGAGGCCAAAGAGTCTAACCCACACGGGAGCTATAGAAGGCATCTCTTCTTTGGCTTTAAATTTAGTATGCCAGGGCTTCATGAAAAGCCCTGCCCTTCCAAAAAACCAAGGACCCCCTTGAAAAGTTTTCTCTCTATCTTCATTATTAGCAAATAAAACAAGAAAATAACCATTTGGATAAATAGAGATTTGTAACTCACCTTTAGTTTTCCAGCTTTTTGCAGCCCAGACTTTGAAAGCAGATAGACTCGGACGAAAACCCACGAACCGACAAATTAGTCCTCTTTTTTCCAAATCTTCAATGCCAGTCTGAATGTTACCCATATCAAGCTTAACAATAGGAGTTCCATCAGTTGCTTTAAGACATCCTGACTCCGTTTTCCTGGGATCAATCTTAGGCATTCTTAGAGGTTTATGAGAAGCCCTAATATTGATATTAGCATTGGGCTGAGGCTGTCCACCATGAAGGGCATCCCTAAAATTCATTTTTGGGACTGAGTCTTCAAAATTCTTACCCTTGACAGGGGTTTTCACAGTAGAATTATTTTGTGGGTGCACCTTAGCACCAGATTCACTTGAGATATGAGCCATTTTTTGATCAACTGCTTGAAACTTATTTCGTGGTCTCTTTAATCCTTGCCCTAGACGCCGTGGAAAGGTATGGTTTTCACTTTTCTTTTGTGCAGCAAATTGGAAGTCGTTGTCACTCAAGTTCATAGTATGATCTATTGAAAGACAAATTTCTAACCCATATTGTATCCCCTGCAACATTTCCTGCTAAAATATTGAGCATAAACCACAAAAATATTGGCCGCTAGGGCCCGAAGGCCCTAAAAACCAACCTCTGGAGCTGCTTGCACTCAACCCGAATGAAACCCTCGCATAGCCGCTTGCCAAATATATCGTTCACACATAGGGATGTGCTAGGATCTGTGTTGCTCCAAATGATATGAAAATTGGTGGAGACGTTCTAGGGTTTTTCAGGCATCTACCCTCAAAATTTTAGCTCAATCCGAGTTCGGATGAGTGAGATATGGCCGAAACGAGTTCGGTAGTTTGGGCAGTCCTGCGAAAAATGTCTCTAAAAGAACTTTGTTATTTTGGACCAATATATCTTATTTTTCCTTTCGCATAAATCTACTCTTACTATTCTCACAAATCTGCATAAAAAATCTATCTCGAGTCTTGTACAAATATGATCTATATTTACCTCAAACCTACACCAAAACTCTATCCCAAGTCTAGCACAAATCTTCTCTAACTCTACACACAAATCTGCACCAAACTCTATCTCAAATCTATTGCAAGACTTAACACAAATCATGAACAAATCAACAATCAAACCTACTCTCAATGCTATTTCAAGTCTTCACAAGACTTGCTCAAATCTATCCTCAAGACTTCTCAAAGACTTACTCAATTATATCCTCAAGCCTTCTTAGAGACTTGCTCAATTTTATCCTCAAGAATTCTCAAATACTTGCTCAATTTTATCCTCAAGCCTTCCAAAGATGCTCAAATATATCCTCAAGCCTTCTCAAAAACTTGCTCAAATCTATCCTCAAGCCTTCTCAAAGACTTTCTCAAATTTATCCTCAAGCCTTCTCAAATACTTGCTCAATTATGTCCTCAAGCCTTCCAAAGACTTTCTCAAATCTATCCTCAAGCCTTATTAAAGACTTGCTCGAATTTGTCATCAAGCCTTATCAAATACTTGCTCAAATATGTCCTCAAGCCTTCTCAAATACTTGCTCAAATATTTCCAAAACTTGCATACAAACACAACTTAAATCTCTTTCAAAAAGATTTCTTCACACAAATAAATTCTACTTAGAATTTCTTTAACCTCTAGAACATATGGAGAATGATATGTTCTATCAAAAACTCAATATGTTTCACACTCATAAATCTTGTACTCAATTAACCACTTTCTATCTCTTGCAAAATCCCTTTCAAATCAAATCAAAAAAATGTATAACAAAACTCGTTTATTCTCCTTGTAAATTTTCCCTCAAAGATCAATCACATCAATGCCCAATTTAACTTCACAAAATTGATCTCAAACACCTTCATAATAACTATCAATATATCTCATATCAATGTTCAAAATATTTCACAAAGATGCACTAGCTTGTCTTCAACCCTAGCACAAGTAGTTCACAATCTCTAGCTCAAATGTCTCAAACTCTTTCAACAATAGAAGCATAGTTTATTCTCAAATTATATTCCAAATGTTTCCAAAACATTCAACAATGAAGCACGAAATACTCACTCAAATAATTCCAACAATTCTTATCAAACAATCCTTTTCACTCCACCTTATGTTCCAAAACATTCACTTCAATAAAATACTTTAAACAAAGGATGATGTACCCATACCTCTCAATTTTCTCTTATGAAGATATGTCTTCAAAACCTGTCTCATAAACAACTAATTTTCTAATGCCACTTGAAAACAACCATAACATCCTTTCTTAAAATATGCTCATGAGAATATTAATCATAAACAAGCTCTCTTAATATTTCCTTTCATCAAACATACACACTCAAAGTAAACCACAACAATACCTTATCACTCCTACTTATAACATCCACCTATATTACAATATCACAATTTAATACCCCTAAGTGCATGCCATACATCAAATATCTTCAACTACCTTATTGCTCTTTTTTCTCAAAATATATTTTAATTTAATAAAACATGACCATATTCTAACAATTTCAAAATATCCTCATAATATTAAAATAAAAAACACAACCCTTATATCTCCCAAAACATTAAAAACAAAGCACTTTTAATTATAAAAAAGAAAAACCTTATAACTCCCTCATTAAGTGCTTTATAAAATCTCATCATAATAAAAACATATCCTTACCCATGTCCACTGCTATCACTGCCAAGATTCAAACACTAAACCACACAGTGCCCATGCTCTAGTACGATCTAGAGTGCCATTTGGGCTGGTCCCACGGCTAGAACAAAAATGTGCACCAATGCCAATATACCTTCCTCCCTTCTCAAATGTGATTTAAAACAAAACTTTACTGTCGTGGGGAATCGAAACTGTGACTTGTTCTCTACCACACCTTACGTAGGACTTGCCTTCCACTTGGGATACCCGCCCTCACTGAAACACAATGTGTGCCTCCTTATCCTTATTTACTATCACTTACTCTATGAAAAATATTTTAGATACTTTGCTCTGCACTCCACGATCAATTAAGACTTACGCATTAACATTGGTAATATTTGAAAATGATTTAGCTCATCCCTTTTATATGCATTCGAAACATTACTATGACCTTGGAAAAAAATGTTATTTGCCTCCATTTAAATTTGAAATTTGGCACCTTGATGATTTCAAATTTAATTTTATATTTAATATAATATTTAACCTTGTGTTAAATATTATATTATTTAACTTTAGTATTAAACAATACTTTTGCATGGAGTCCTTCGTCAACTTGATTCCTTTTAAGACCTTTGTCCAAAGCACTTTTTCATTTTCCTTTTAATAAGCCCTTTTGGCCTAATTATTATAATATTAAAATATTATAATATTTTCTCTTTTCTTTTAAAAACATGGGCTTAAATTTTTACCTTCAACTTATTAACCAACCTCTTTGGCTTATAATTATAAATTTTATAACCATTTCTTTTTACCAAAATTCTTGTAGCAGATTGAAATTTACGTTGAACCAAACACTTGACATCAATGACAACACAACATGCTCAAATTTCCAACAATCACTTGAAGGATCAAGCCACCAAATCCTAGGCTAAAGATAGAAGGTTCAAGACCACATTTTGGTAAAGCAATATGTTGTTTTAGATAGCCAACAAGAAGCTATGGAATTCATTCATCACAAGGCAACAACTTGGTGAATCTAAATACCAAGATATACATCATCTATAGAAGCCATTAAAGGTAAGAAACTTGGGTGCAATCCATTGAAATTTAAATTAGGGTTCATTACCAAGTTTCATTAAGCACCATATTTGGATTAAAGTTGCAAAAAGAAAGGCTTATATTATAGTTTTCAAGAAGGTGAAAAAGATAGTTCTTTTAAAAGATATATTTGCACATTAAAATAGGAGTTGGATGTATTTAAAAATAAATAAATATATCATCTAAATTTTATCTATCTAGAAGCAAGAAGACTAAATCCTACAACACTGATTGTAGTATTATTTTTCAAGGTTATTTATAATTACTCTTAAAAGTTCCAGAGATTATTAAGTGCATTTGAAACTACTTTGAGAGCTTATTTATAGGAACGATAAGTTGATATTATTATTACTTTTTAAGTGTATTAACTTGGAGATATTATTGGTTCATTGCAGTATACTAGTTGTTCATTAAACTAGTTACTCTCAAAGGGTTATTTTGTATCTTTTGATTGTTAAGATCAAGGGCACAAAAACCAACATACTATCAAAGTGTCTAGAGACACTATTTGGTTTACAAAACCTACAACACTTCTTGGCCAAAATAAGCCATCAATACAAATAAAATAGTGGAGAAGAAAGCCACCGTTAAGAAAGCTACAAATCAAGACTTGATGACTCTTAGATTCAAGGTGCACTTAGGGTTTCATTAAAAGTGTAAGTACAAAAATTTCTACTTCGAAAAGCATATTATCTTGGAAAAGTTAGATATTAGTGTTGTCTAATAAGAAATGCAACAATACACTACTCTCAAAATAATAAGAGCAAGTAGTGGCCATATCCAAGAAGCCAAAAGAAAGCATCAAATAATTCTACATAAGTCCTCAAGCTATACAACGAGGAGCCTTCATAACAGAGAAGAAAATAGCATCTAAAAGAGATAAGAAATACACTAAAATTTGGTGCAAAATAGGGTCTCTTATTCATAATACATTCGATCACCATATACTTGTAAAAGATGATAGAGTATTGAGTGTATCAAGACACCAAAAAAGTAGGTGTTCTACATCTATTACTTGCACATCAGTGGAGGTAAAAGAGAAACTAATTTAGGGATCACATTGCTCATGATTCGAGGTGCCTAAAGATGAAGAACACAAGCTTATACTGAGAGGGGGGGTGAACAGTATAAGACCACTTTATACTTTTTCCTTCAACTTTCAAATTAATATTATGCAGTGAATAGATAGCAGTATCAAAAATAGTAATCAAAGCAATGCACAAAATACCATCCACAAAAGAGACACAACAATTTACGTGGTTCACCCAATGCGGGCTACTCCACGGATAAAATCTTTCTCTAAATTTTATCACCTCAAATTCTAGGAAACCTTTCCCGATTACAAAGTTTATGGGCACCAACCCAAAGGAGACACAAATCCCCTAACTCTGCTCTGGCTGGTGATCCTCTAGAAGACCTCTGCCTCTGCTACCCTTAGCAAGTGGAACTCTATCCACAGAAGACACCTGTCTTCCCTGCTCTGGTTGGAGACCTCTGTCCTCAACTCTGTCACCTCAAAGCTGGTCCTCGAATATGCACTAAACATAGTCCTTCGGTCTAGCACAAATGTCCTCTATATTTTTCTCTGATCTGCACCAAACACAGTCCTTCGGTCTGGCACAAGTCTGTCCTCAAATCTCTTTCTATTCTATCACAGTCGCACTTGGTCGAAACCAACTTTTGCACTGTCTACGCAATCACAGCGGCACTCGATCGAACATCAACTTATGCACCTCTGCGCAATCACAGTAGCACCCTCTTCGCACACTCTGCTTCTCGACGATCGAACTTCTCCCTCGCACTCTATCTACGAATATCGCACTTCGAACGCACACTTCGATCGATAATATTTCTCTTCAAACAGCCCTCCTCTTATACTAAAACTTTCAAGATTAAAACTTTGATCCTAGTCGGCTGCTCAACCCTAAACAACGTCTGCAAACCCTAATCTTCATCGGCTGCAAACCCTAATCTTCGTCGGCCTAGATTTAACTTTGTCGGCTCAAATTTAACTCTGCAACTCTTCTGTAGCTTCTGCCGTGAAACTACAACATGTCGCGATATCGTGACATCTTTTGCAACCATACACTACCTTATGGCTTTTGTCGCGATATCGTGACACTTTAGCCATTGACGACTTTGACTAAGCTCTTGTCGTGATATCGTGACACTTCTCGCTTTGTCAGCAACAACTTTGCTTTTGTCACGAAATCATGACACTTCTACCTCTACTGACGTCATCGTCACTATTGTCATGAAATCGTGACATTTCTCGCTTTATCAACCTCTTCTCGGTTTGCACTAGCAAAAATGGAACATGTCACAAAATCGTGACACTTTCGCTGCCTTAAGCTCTTCTCTGCCTTACGCCCGAAACTGGAACATGTCATGAAATCGTGACGCTTTCGCCTTCGAGCTCTTCCTTCTTGAATTCATCGTGAAATCGTGACGCTTCTTCTGTTGAAGACTTGCTAACTATTTCTGTCATGAAATCGTGACACTTTCTCCAACTCAATGCTGCCATCTCAACCTGTCACGAAATCATGACACTTTCTGCATTCGCAAGCTTTCTCTTCAACCTGTCGTGAAATCGTGACACTTTTTGCATCCGTACAACTTCTTTGTAGCCTGTCGCGAAATCGTGACGCTTCTTATTTTAGACTCTTCCTTTTGTTGCATGTCATGAAATCATGACAGTTCTCACTTCGAGCTTTTCAGCATGTCACAAAATCGTGACAGTCCTCACTTAGTCTTCTGCAGCATGTCACGAAATCGTGACTCTTTTCGAGTTACATTCTCTCTCTTCGAACTTGTCACGAAATCATGACAGTTCACACTGTGGACTCTCTTTTCTGCATTGTGTCATGAAATCGTGACACTTTCTCGTCCGTACAACTTTCCTGGCAATGTGTCACGAAATCGTGACACTTTTCCTTCTCTGCCTTCCTGCACTTTTCGAGTCACGAAAATGCGACATGTCACGAAATCGCGACACTTTCCATCTTGCTCTCCTTCTCTGCCAACATGTCGCGAAATCGTGATAGTTTTTCCAGCTTCTTCTCTTTCTTCCAGCATGTCGCGAAATCGTGACACTTTTTCAAAAAGCTTTCTCTCTCCTGCCTAAGTCGCGAAAATGCGACATGTCGCGATATCGCGACATTTTTCCAACTTACTGATTTCGAACCTGTCAAGCCGAACCTTCATCAAAAACACATTATTTTACATCAAATCAAATTCTTTCAAAAAGCTTCCTGACATCAATGACAACTTATTCACTTGAGCAAATGCAATGTACTCAAAGTACCCAAAATTGCCAACAATCTCCCCCTTTGTCATTGATGGCAACCCTTTACTAAAAACACGTCTCAGGAGCTAAAACTGAAACCAACTGTGCTAACAGCTGAGAATCTCCTTTTAAAGTTTTGCTCCCCCTGACTTGAAGCTTTCCTCTTCACATTGAAGCTCTCCCCCTTACTCATATCTCTCCCCCTTTGTCATCAATGGCAAAGGGTCACCTTTGGGGCTCGGGACTAAGAATGAGCTTCTTAGCTTAGTCCCTCCCCCACCTCCTGATGAGGTGATTAATTCTGGGGTGGGAGTAAAACTCCCATTAGGCACTGATCATCATCAGTGTCTATAATTTCCTTGCCCGACCTTTTCTTGAACTTTTTGCCCGCATTCCTATTTTTGTCACTGTTCTTGTTCTTGTTCTCATCCCTGTCCTTTTTCATGCCTTGATCCTTGGACCTGATCATGCCACTGTTCCTGTTCCTGTACCTTGGAAGATCAGCTCTACACTGTCTAGCTGTGTGGCCTTCATTGTTGCACTTATAACAAGTAACAATGTTATTTCTTTTAGGCATACTTGTTCTTTGAATCCTCCTATTTTGACTAACCCTGTTCCAGTTATTAGCCTTGCAAAAAATTGCCTTATGCCCAAACTTTTTACACGAGTAGCAATACCCTTGAAAGAAATTACCACCTCTGAAACTGTCATTTATCTTCCTTACTTGAGCCATGCAATGTGCAGCCATGTGACCAAACCTGTAACACGCAAAACATCTATCGTGAAATTTTCCTTTATACGACCTCTTGGGTCCTGAAAACTTCTTCTTCGCATTCTGAATTTCGTTTTCTATTTCTGCGCATCGATCACTCACGGACTCATGTTCTGAAGTACTTTCTTCATCAGAACTCTCTTCCTTTTGGAATCTCTTGCTAGATTCCCCAACCTGTTCTTTGTGCGGCTTAACAAAACCAAGACCTGTTTTATCTGTTGGATTTCTTTGACCTTTGATGAGAGACTTAACCCTTTTGGAGCTATCTTGAAACCTGTACAGCTTATCCTTGTACTCTTTAGTTTCCACTTCCAGAGAAGCCATTTTCTGTTCCAACTCATTATACTCAAGAATCTTAGACTCTAACTCATCCTTGAGTTCCTGTGTTTTAGCTATAGAGAAGTCAAGACTTTCTATAAGATCGTCTCTCTCCATACAACATTCATCTAACTTATCCTTGAGTCTATCATTCTTCTTTCTTTCCTTTTTCAAAACACTAAGAGCATTATTAAGTTCACTTTCAAGATCTTTTATTTGTTTGCTTTCTGAATCCTCAAGGCCTTTTCCAGATTTCTTATCACTAGAGGTGCTACCTTTTTCAAAAACCATACAAGCATCTTCTTGATAGTTTTTTGAAGCATCCTTATACATACTGGAAACCAAATCATTATTTGTACAGTCATCCTCAAGGTGACCAAAATTTCCACATCTAAGACATTTCATAATAATGAATCTATGTTTCGGTTCTTCCTCCTTTTTCGATATGAACAACATCTCATTTTCCTCATCACTTGAAGAGCTTTCACTATCACTGCTAGAACACTTACTTGCTTTGTCTAGGTAGAAACTCTTCTTGTTCTTGTGTGAATACCTCTTTCCTTGATTGTTGTGCTCATCTTTGTTCTTTTTGTAATACCTGTGCTTTTCAGAATCCTTGCTCTTAACATCCTGTTTCTCTTCATCACTTTCATTCTTGGAAATAGTACAGTCAGTAGCATAATGACCGAACTTTCCACAATTGAAGCATCTTATATTTTTCATGCTTTTGTGCTTTCTAGATAACTTGCCTTTCTTGCTGTAATATGCCTCTTCATCACTAGAAGACTCATCACTCTCTTGAAGTTGTTTACCCTTAGATTTCTTGGTAGCCTTGAAAGCTGCCTCTTTCTTGACATCAACCTTCACCTGAGTTCTCAACTCAAATGCTGCAAGAATACTATGAAGCTCATCCTTTTTCAGCTTATCCAAATCTTTAGCTTCCTCAATAGCAGAAATATTTTCACTAAATCTATTAGGAAGAGATCTTAAGATCTTATCACAAACATCATTTTCAGCAAGTTCAAGACCTAAGTCTTTCATGGAGTTAACAACCTCATCCATGCGAAGCATGTAGTCACTAATATTTTCATCATCATTCATCTTGAGTTGTTCAAACATACCTTTGAAATGTCTCAACTTGGCCTTTCTGACATTTGCATCACCTGTATGAACCACCTGCAACTGTTTCCACATTTCACTAGTTGTCTTGCAGTGAATTACTTTGGTGAGATCTGCTTTCTGTAAGCCTTTCAGGATTGCATTCATTGCTTTTGAATTGTTGTGATGTAGAAGCCTATCTTCTTTAGTATATGGACCATTTATAGGAATAGTGTACCCATCTTCAATCACTTCCCAAACCTCATTCCCAAGTGCCATTAGATGAACCTTCATCCTTGCACTCCAAAGACCAAAATCTGATCCATCAAGAATAGGTGCTGCATTTCCGCTTGAATAATCCATTGTGTTCTTATCAAGCTTTTCCTTCAAGCTGTTTAAACTTTTCGAAGGAACCCGCTCTGATACCAATTGAAGAACACAAGCTTATACTGAGAGGGGGGGTGAACAGTATAAGACCACTTTATACTTTTTCCTTCAACTTTCAAATTAATATTATGCAGTGAATAGATAGCAGTATCAAAAATAGTAATCAAAGCAATGCACAAAATACCATCCACAAAAGAGACACAACAATTTACGTGGTTCACCCAATGCGGGCTACTCCACGGATAAAATATTTCTCTAAATTTTATCACCTCAAATTCTGGGAAACCTTTCCCGATTACAAAGTTTATGGGCACCAACCCAAAGGAGACACAAATCCCCTAACTCTGCTCTGGCTGGTGATCCTCTAGAAGACCTCTACCTCTGCTGCCCTTAGCAAGTGGAACTCTATCCACAGAAGACACCTGTCTTCCCTGCTCTGGCTGGAGACCTCTGTCCTCAACTCTGTCACCTCAAAGCTGGTCCTCGAATATGCACTAAACACAGTCCTTCGGTCTAGCACAAATGTCCTCTATATTTTTCTCTGATCTACACCAAACACAGTCCTTCGGTCTGGCACAAGTCTGTCCTCAAATCTCTTTCTATTCTATCACAGTCGCACTTGGTCGAAACCAACTTTTGCACTGTCTACGCAATCACAGTGACACTCGATCAAACATCGACTTATGCACCTCTGTGCAATCACAGTAGCACCCTCTTCGCACACTCTGCTTCTCGATGATCGAACTTCTCCCTCGCACTCTATCTACGAATATCGCACTTCAAACGCACACTTCGATCGATACAATTTCTCTTCAAACAGCCCTCCTCTTATACTAAAACTTTCAAGATTAAAACTTTGATCCTAGTCGGCTATTATGCAAATGCAAACCCTAACTTCGTCGATTGCAAACCCTAATCTTCGTCGGCCCAGATTTAACTTTGTCGGCTCAAATTTAACTCTGCAACTCTTCTGTAGCTTCTGTCGCGAAACTACAACATGTCGCGATATCGTGACATCTTTTGCAACCATACACTACCTTATGGCTTTTGTCACGATATCGTGACACTTTAGCCGATGACGACTTTGACTAAGCTCTTGTCGCGATATCGTGACACTTCTCGCTTTGTCAGCAACAACTTTGCTTTTGTCATGAAATCGTGACACTTCTACCTCTGCTGACGTCATCGTCACTATTGTCATGAAATCATGACATTTCTCGCTTTATCAACCTCTTCTCGGTTTGCACTAGCGAAAATGGAACATGTCATGAAATCATGACACTTTCGCTGCCTTAAGCTCTTCTCTGCCTTACGCCCGAAACTGGAACATGTCACGAAATCGTGACGCTTTCGCCTTCGAGCTCTTCCTTCTTGAATTCATCGTGAAATCATGACGCTTCTTCTGTTGAAGACTTGCTAACTATTTCTGTCATGAAATCATGACACTTTCTCCAACTCAATGCTGCCATCTCAACCTATCATGAAATCGTGACACTTTCTGCATTCGCAAGCTTTCTCTTCAACCTGTCGCAAAATCATGACACTTTCTGCATCCGTACAACTTCTTTGTAGCCTGTCACAAAATCGTGACGCTTCTTATTTCAGACTCTTCCTTTTGCTGCATGTCACGAAATCGTGATAGTTCTCACTTTGAGCTTTTCAGCATGTCACGAAATCGTGACAGTCCTCACTTAGTCTTCTGCAGCATGTCGCGAAATCATGACTCTTTTCGAGTTACATTCTCTCTCTTCAAACTTGTCGTGAAATCGTGACAGTTCACACTGCGGACTCTCTTTTCTGCATTGTGTCACAAAATCGTGACACTTTCTCGTCCGTACAACTTTCCTGGCAATGTGTCGCGAAATCGTGACACTTTTCCTTCTCTGCCTTCCTACACTTTTCGAGTCACGAAAATGCGACATGTCGCGAAATCGTGACACTTTCCATCTTGCTCTCCTTCTCTACCAACATGTCACGAAATCGTGACAGTTTTGCCAGCTTCTTCTCTTTCTTCCAGCATGTCGCGAAATCGTGACACTTTTTCAAAAAGCTTTCTCTCTCCTGCCTAAGTCGCGAAAATGCGACATGTCGCGATATCGCGACATTTTTCCAACTTACTGATTTCGAACCTGTCAAGCCGAACCTTCATCAAAAACACATTATTTTACATCAAATCAAATTCTTTCAAAAAGCTTCCTGACATCAATGACAACTTATTCACTTGAGCAAATGCAATGTACTCAAAGTACCCAAAATTGCCAACAAAAGACACCGTTTTTCCACATCAAATTGAATGCCTAGAGTAAGCATCCACCTGCAACATTAAGGCCAAGTATCTACAATAAAAGAGATAACATTAAGGGTTTTTATCACCTGTATTTCTATATCATATCTATCAACACATAAAGAACAACACTATCAAACATGGAACAATGAGCTATTATAAAGTCATTACAAAGGTAAAATAGAAGATCAAAGCTAAAAGGTGTTATACCTAAGACGTAGCTTGGAGAAAATTTATGCCAAAATAAGCACTCAAATCAGCCCTTGGTTTTCCATAAGACCACCATTAGAGTGCCATAGAATCATTCCTCATCACCTTAGTTGGAGCTACCCATACAACAAATATGTTTTCTTGGAAAGAAAGCATTATCAAGAGCATTTTATGGCAAGAAATATATGATCTATAAAATGTTGAAGGGTAAATGTGCATGCATAAGACCTAAGTTCCACTTGGCAGAAACATGCTAAGCACAATTTCATTACTCAATGCTCAAAGAATAATTTAACGTCTTCCTTAGAGTAATTATAAAATCATTAGAAGGTTACATATCTACATATGGGAATGAGTGTTGGAAGAATATCAACATCCACATTTATTTTAACTCCTAAGCGCCACTTGTACAAAATTTGAAGAGGAATATATGATATTTAAAGCACCCAACTTGGAGGAGGAAAGTATGAAGTCAAAGCATGGTCAAGCATTGAAAGGTGTGGAAGCACATTCATAGTGAGAAGATAAATCAAGAAAGGATTATATTCATTATTTAAGAGTAGTGTAAGCAAGGTTATAGCTTGCATTAAAGGTCTATCATAAACTAGAAACTCCAGTGCTTTCTAATTGGATAATACTTGCATTGACCAAGTGGCATTCAAGGAAGAGAAAACCAATGTCATACAAAAAGGGCATTAATTTCTCATACACACCAGCTACTAGAGGATACGTTGAGCCACAAGGATTATTACTACATTAAAGTTCATATTAAATCTTCTTGCTTTAAACCTAAGTGATATTGGAGTTATAAAGATATAATCTGTTTACTATTGCATTGGATTAAACAAATTCATACAAGCATTAGTAGATAATAAAGCAAGTTTATATTTCAAAAAATTAAGTATTAAGGTGCATACACATAATACAATATTTGCAAATAACAAAGTACGATATATAAGGGATTCTACTTGGAAAATTAAAACTCTATTATTTCAAAAAATATTGTTTTCTAACATTCCAAATTAGGGAGTTATAAGGAATACTACACTCAAATATATTATTGAAATTTAGAAATATTAAACTATTAAATATCAAGGGATTTAAAAAGAGGTTTGTTAAGAATTATCACAGGTTGGAATCAATTGATATATTTATCTCATAAACACATTAAAAGGAGTAAAAGAAATCCAATTTTGATAAATTATTCAAATTAGAAAGTGCTTAGTTCAATAGGAGAAATACGGTGTAATAAAAGTTTATTTTTGGTATTTACAAAACTTTACAAAGTCAACCTAAGATTGAACTATTATTAAAAAAACATTTTATCAATCATATTGCATGCTCTAACTACTAGAGAGACATAAGGAAGTCCACTAAACCTAATCTCTATAAAGGTTTTATCAAATCAATACTAGGGAATATAAAAAGGGGGGTCACAAGAATCATTATGGCATAAAACAAATTCTTTCTTGCATAATCTCAACTACTTAAAGGTCCAAATTGTTTCTCTTGAAAAAATAAAGTGAAAGCAATCTTGGTATATAAAAAACTTTGGGATATAGTCAAAGGAACAACAAAAATACCTAGCATAGGTGATATTGAGATTCTAAAGTTTGAATAAAATTATGCAAAAGCCCTAATGATAATAACCTTTGCTATCACTGATGAAATACAACCCTATATTAGTTCAGCAAAGACATCTATATATGCTTGGATAAACTTAGGGAAGAATAAAGCCACTATACTTCATGTTCAAACTCAACTACATTCATTGAAAATGAACAGTGGTGAAAGCAGATCTATTCCTAAGAAAGGTAGCAGATATTAAAGAGAAATTATTAACCTTAGGAGAATATACTAAAGATAAATTTCTTACTCAAGTAACCATGAGAGCAGTTATAGACAACTACAAGCATTTGGTTACATATTTACAAGTCCTAAGTAAAGATACTTCTTTTGATGGCTTAGTCAATATTCTTCAAGAATATAAGGTGGAGAACATAATTAAATATGAAATGACTAACACTGCATTGGCATCAAAAGATAATCTACAGGGAAATATTACTTCATCATCAAAATGACAAAGACCATAGAATAATAGATATTGTTAGATATGCAAGAGAAAATGTCATAGTACTAACTATTGCAGATACAATCCTAGAAACCAAAATCAAAGGAATCAAATAAACAATGGGAGCCAAATTCAACCATGACAATATCAAAATAATCTTTGTCAGCAAAAATTTCAGCATCCAACCAATTATCCCCAATTGGAGTATCAAAAAGGGAATAAAAAAGGATACCTATCCCAAAGGATAGAAGATATTGAAGAACTAGAAGAACCTACAGATGATTATGAAGACAAAGCTCTTTTAGCAAGGATAACATGTTATGAAGATACTAACTACTTGCTTGAACATGTTAGAGAAAATAGAGAAGGAGAATACAAACTTCAAAAGGAAGATCCATATTGAAGACTAAAGTCTTCAATACCCAAATAATATAATACAGGGGGTGTTAGAGTATATTACATCATTTGGGTCATGTAAATGTACCACCTTTGGTAAATAGTTAGAGTAGGAGATTAATTTAGGGGGAATTTAGCTAATTACTTCAAGTAATGTAATAAATGCACAAGTGTTAATGTGCAAGTTTTTAATATGCAGGGTGTCCCCTTGTACAGCTAGGTAGAGTGTTGGTGAAGGAACCCATATTCCTATATAAAAAGGGCCTCATAGTAAGTGATTGAACATCACAGTAGACAATAATAGTGGAGAGAGTAAAATCCATTAGTGATGGAGTACAATGTAGTTCTTTAGCATAAATTCATGTAGTTTTCATTTCCTCTATAGCTACATTGTATTATTTTCATCATTTCTATTTATAGTATACTTCGGTCATATTGTAGAATTACTTTCCTTCATAATTTTTGCATCTTGTGATTGCCATATCCCATAGCATACTTTATCAAAAGCTAACATTGCTTTGTAATAAATTAAAGAATAAAGTTGTTTGGCCTCCACTGCATATATCATTTTCAAGTTTTCATATATGAATTGTGCACCTTAATGCATTTATGTTTAATGGTTTATGAATGGTGAATTCTATAAATGTAAATTTTGCTATAATTGATACTATCTATATTACCTTTTATAAAGTATTTGGAATACTTAAGATGACTAATCTAAGCTTAATAAACTCTAAAGTGCTTTCAATATTGGCTAGTATACTAGGGTTTGCTTTAGTTTATTTGTAAAAAAAACTTCTTCAATATATTTTATTATTGTTATGTTTATATCCTATTCATACGTTAAGCATTCTTTAAATCCTTTCCCCTATTATAACCCTCACATTTATATATTTAGTATTAAACATTTTTTTTAATATCTTTAGTATTTCAAGGAAAAAACCTTCTCTGGAGGTTGAGCTTAGGAGAAATCTTAGTCACCAATATTGGTTTAGATCTAGGGCACATTTCACATATGAGGCAAATTTTGGTCTAGAGTTTCTAGCATGCTTGGTGGGGGTAATCAATCCATTTGTCTCATATTTTTATTGAGTAGAGCCTTGGTGAAGGTCTTCTCTCTAAGTGTTGGAGTATATTACATTAATTGGTACATGTCTTAGATTAGGATTTACTTTATTTAATGTAATAAATGCACAAGTGTGCATAATATTCAATAATTTAAATGTGCATATTTTCCATGTGT
Source organism: Wollemia nobilis (assembly GCA_028583015.1). Taxonomy (NCBI): domain Eukaryota; kingdom Viridiplantae; phylum Streptophyta; class Pinopsida; order Araucariales; family Araucariaceae; genus Wollemia; species Wollemia nobilis. Next base: position 6,209,630 of record JAQPPZ010000850.1, read on the forward strand.
ACATGGGTCCTTAGAATAGGGAGATGAATATTCTAGAAGTGTGAATGCCAAGAGTGCTCCATATGAAGAGTTACATTACATTATATATGCATAGTAATATGAGGATGTAAAGTGGCACGATTGTAATAACATTACTTGGTTCTTTTAGTGCTATGGCACCATTTCCACGAGCATTTATTTATGCCATATTTAGGAGTAGATATGAGATTTATTTCTATGTTTTATATATTTAGAATATTACCATTATCATATACATTGGATTGTGACTTTATTTCGTATATTCTAGATTATTAATCATAAGTAATAAGCTTCAAAAGCTAACAGTGATATTATATCCACAAGGGAGTTTGATAGGAGATAGGGAGAGCTAGTTCAAGGTTTTGACTTGCATAGATTTTTGAGTTGCAAAGGAGAATTTGACTGGTTAAGGAGAATGTTGGAAATTTGAGTGATTTTATGTTTTCATTGATGTCACATGGATCATTGATGTCACATGGATCACATTGAGTTTTGGTGGCCAAAGCATTTCATAAATAAGCATTTATGATATTTTGGAGAGCATGGATATATACAGGGTTTTTGTGAAAACCAAGGTAGGCAAAATAAAAGGTTTTATTTAAAACCATGGATGGCAGATTTGAAATGGGTTTTTCTTAAAACCCAGGTTGGCTTTTCGTTTCATCGAAAAAGGTGCCCCGATGATGGAGATATTTTAATTTTAAATTAGTTTAAAATTTAAAATTTAAAATTAAAATTAAAATTTAATTTATAGCGTCGACGTCAAAGAAAGGAAAAGGCATAAAACTAATATTTAAATTATAGCGCCGACATCAAAGGAAAGGAGGAGGACATATATATATATATATATATATATATATATATATATATATACCCAAAGTTTCGATTTATTTCTCTAAGCGCTCGATTTGATATTTGGATTCGAATGGTAAAAGAGCCTGCGCATCGTGTGTCGAAGTGTGTGTGAAAAGGGTTTTAAAAGGCTTACGATTTTTGCATTCGTTGAAGAGACTATTGTGGAGTAAAGCCAAACATATAGGCCTCCTTGGCCTAGTGGTTCGTGCATTGTGTGTGAAGTAGGAGGTCCTACGTTCGATTCTTGCTGGAGGTGTTTTGCTATGTTGAAACGCGTGAAGCACGTTTTGTTTTCGAAGGGCGCAGATATTCACGGCATAAGGTTTTGTTGTGTGCTCCTTTTGAGCACGTGAGGGCGTGTGGCCCAATGGAAGGTTGGTTGTGGTTAAGGTGCTGAGCAAGGAAGGTCACGAGATTGAATCCCATCAGGGATAGAGGCAAGTTAATAATTTTTAGATATATTTTATTTTTCTAAAGTTGCCCTAGGAGGAATAAGGGTTATGATGCATGTTTAAAAAAGGAGAGATTTATGATGATTTAATTTTTGAAAGTATATCATATTATATATCGTTGGAAAGCTTATTCCGAGGGCTATTTGATTAACTTGCTTAGAGGGAGAAATAAGGTGTGTGTAAAGAGATATTTCTGATTTTGTAAAGAGGTTCAAAAGTGAAGGTTGCTTTGTTCTTTTTCAAAAGAGATTAATTCATTTATGAAGTGACATGGTGTATGTTATTGAGTAGGAGTAATAAGGTGTTATTTGGATGTTATTGTTGTGTTATTAATCAAGATCTCTAACCCTTGTTGAAAGTTGAAAAAGAAAGTGTGTTGAGTGAGACAGATTTTGTGGACAACCAAAAGGCTTCTTCATCTTCATAAAAGGTATGGGCACATTCTCCTATTGATTGTTTATGGTGGTTGATTTCTGAAATATCATTGGAGAGAAAAGGATTAATTGTGGTTTCCTTTTCGAAAGTAGTTGGTTGAATGCTTCAAGGTTTTCTGGGTTGAGAGTTGCTATTAAACCTTGTTTTATAAGCATTGTTGTTGAAGCCATTAGTAGTGTGAAAAACCTGAGATAGGGTTTGAGAAGAACATGAGTATCATTGTTATGTGAAGAATGTTTTATTAGCATTGTTGTTGAAGCCCATTGGTTATGCAAAGAACTTGAACTTGAGAAGAACATGAGTATCATTGTTATGTGAGATTTGTGGTTGAGCATTGTTGGAAACATTTGAGTTGGTTGATACATGCTTGGACTAGGGTTTGTAAGAAAGAGTTGTTCCTTGTGGTAGTTGGTTGAGAAGAGTTGTTTGAGCCTAGTCAAGTGATTGTGTGAAGTGGTTGTTCAAGTTCCATGAAACAAACTATTCTATATTCTGGATTTGAGTTGAGATTGAGATTTGAGGATAGAACATATTGAGTCTCTAACAATTCTCTTTATGCTTCTATAATATTGATTTGAGTTGAGATTGGGATTTGAGTATAGAACATATTGAGTCTCTAACAATTCTCTTTATGCTTCTATGAGATTGAATTATTGAGCAAGTTCTTGGTGAGCTTGCTAGTGTAGATTTGGGCAAGTTCTTGGTGAGCTTGCTAGTGCAGATTTGGGCAAGTTCTTGGTGAGCTTGCTAGTGCAGATTTGGGCAAGTTCTTGGTGAGCTTGCTAGTGCATATTTGGGCAAGTTCTTGGTGAGCTTGCTTGAGCAGATTTGGACAAGTTTTTGAGCTTGTTGAGCAGATTTGGACAAGTTCTATGTGAGCTTGTTGAGAAGATTTGGACAAGTTTTGTGTGAGCTTGTTGAGCAGATTTGGACAAGTTCTGTGTGAGATTGTTGAGCAGATTTGGACAAGTTCTATGTGAGCTTGTTGAGCAGGTTCTAAGTGAGCCTATTGAGCAGGTTCTGAGTGAGCCTATTGATAGAGCTTTGGAGGTGATAGAGTACAGAGGACAGAGTCTCAATGGATAGAGATCCAACAACCAAGACAATTGAAGATAGATCTGAGTGAGGAGTCTTCAAGTGGAGAGAGATCCACTAGTCAATGTAGCAGAGAGACAAAGTCTTCTAGAAGATCACTAGCCAGAGCAGAAGGGGAAAGAGTTCTCTTGTGGAAGAGATCCATGAACTTGAGATTAGGGGATCAACATCTCCTTTGGATAGAGATCCATAAACATTGTAATTGGGAAGGATTCCCAAAGAAATTGATTGAGAAAGTTTTAGTAAAATATTTTCTCCGTGGAGTAGCCCACATTGGGTGAACCATGTAAACTGTGGTGTCTCTATTATGTATGGTGTTTTGTGCATTGCTTGATTACTGCTATTGATATTGTTGTCTATACACTGCATAATATTGAATTGAAAAAAAAAAAAAAAAATGGTCTTATACTATTCACCCCCCTCTCTTAGTATAAGCTTGTGTTCTTCAATTGGTATCAGAGTGGGTTCCTTCAGAAAGGCTAACAACTTGAGGGCAGATTCTACAAGAACACAGATGGCTTCATAGAATGGATCATCTACAAATAAGGCTCCACTATTTGATGATAACAATTATGCTTTCTAGAGCATGAGAATGAAGAACTACTTGATATCACAAGGATATGAGGTATGGCAGATGGTTGCAAAAGAGTATAAGGTTGAAGGTGATCCCGAGGCAGATAAGACTATCAGGAAATTGGTTGAGATCAATGCAAGGGCAATGAATTGTATTCTGAGTGGGCTACATGAGACAAATTTTGCAAAGGTCATGGTATGTAATTCAACAAATGAAATGTGGACCAAGTTGCGGAATACCTATGAAGGAGATTCCAAGGTAAAGTTGGCAAAACTACAAACTCATAGAAAAATATTTGAGGAATTGAAAATGGAAGATTCTGAAGATATTGCACAATTTTTACTTCGAGTTGATGAGATTGCTAACACCATGAGAGGTCTAGGATTTGAGATGAAAGAATCAGATGTTACTCAAAAGGTTTTGAGATCACTTCCCATGAAGTATGATGCAAAGGTTTCAGCAATAGAAGAAACAATGGATATCAACAAGCTAACAATGGAAGAACTACAAGGAACACTCATAGCTTATGAGATGAGGAGAAGTAAGCATCAGGTTCCAATAAAAGAAATTGCATTCAAGGCTTCAGAGAAAAATAAAGGGAAAGTTCTAGAGACAGATAGAGATTCAGATAATGATGAGGAAGCTAACTTCATCAAAAGGAAAAAGGACTTAAGAAATTACAGGGATATGAAGAAAGTTAGATGCTACAAGTGTGGTGATTTTGGTCACTATGCATACAAGTGTCCACATGAAGAAAATAGTGATGATGAAAAATAGGGTCACAGAAGAAAAGAATATGGAAAGCATAAACATGACAAAGATGACAGATACAAGCAAAGCAAGTATGAGAAGAAGAAAAGTTTTCGTAAGACAAAGAAAACTTTCTACATTGAAGAAGCAAGTGATAGCTCAGATCACAATGATAGAGACAAGTCAAATGATGAAAAGGAAGAACATCTATTCCTAGGAATAGAAGGTGAAAGAGAATAGTGCTTTGTGTGTGGTCAAAGAGATCACAGATCAGGATATTGCAATGGCTTCAATGATAGTGAAGATGAGATGACACATCAAGGAAATAGGTATGGTCAAAGAAATCTTGAGAGTTTGTTTGCTATAGAATATTATAATGATCTTAGTGACAGTGAAGATGAAGAAGGGTTTTTCTATGGGATAAAATAAATAGAAGAAGAACATTCACTCCAAATAGAAGAAATCCCACTTTTGGAAATAGAAAAAGAAGAAGTTAAACAAGAGAATATTGTGAGAAATACAGATGTCTCAGTTGATCTAAAGGAAGACTTCAATGATATCCATGAGCAACTACAAGAGGTTAAGGAGAATCTAAAAGAATTGAGATGTTCCCTACTTGAGAAGTTTGATCCATCACATGACTCAAAAGGTCAAGATATTTTCACTAAGAAGGAAACATGTATTTTAGAGACAACAAAGATGGATGCCAATTTGCTATTTGACACAAATGAAGAGAAAGAAGAGGAAGGTTCCAAAGCACCAAAGGTCTCATATTTTAGGTCTGGGGAATCACACTCAAAAGGAAAGGAAGTTCTAAAATATGAAAGCAAGGAAGCACCTAAGATTTATGAAGAAAGTTCCAAAGTTCCTATGGCTCCAAACATCCAGTTTGGATCTTGTTTTGAGATAGGTGAATCAAGTTCAAAAGGAAAAGAAATTCTTGAAGAAGAAAGCAAGGAAGAAATTAAGGAAGAGGATTTAGATGCTACAAAGAACATTCAAGGATACAATGCACAAGTCAAAGATGATTACAAGGATAATGATCAAGAAAGGTATGAGGAACCAAGGCATGGACAAAGGGATTTTCAAGGACATTGTTTTTCTTGTAATGGATTTGGACACAGGGCTATACACTGCAGGATCCATGGATCAAAGAAGTTTGATTTTGCTAGAAGAAACTTCAAAGGAAGAAGGTATGGTTTTCAGGGACATTGCTTCTTATGCAATAGGATTGGTCATAGAGCTTCTCAGTGCAAATAAAATGAGCAACATGGTTTTGGTTTTAGAGCTACACAAATCAGAAGTCATGGTCATAATGGTCATGAAAATAGAACTTCACAATATAGGGTTCAAGAAAGGAATGGATATGGAAATTATTTCAAGAAAGAATTCAGGATATGGGCACCATCCAAAGGCTACAATATCAAGTGTTTTAATTGCAATAACTTTGGACATATTGCAAAATGGTGTAGGACTCAATTCCAAACAAGTTCAAGACAAGAAGGTCAAGCAGTTTCAAGGCAAGAAGGTCAAATAGGTTCAAGACAAGAAGATCAAGTAATTCATCAAGAGAAGGATATCAAAAAAATATGGAAGGAAGTTGACAGAGGAAAGAAACAATGTAATATGGGAGTAAATGTACTCCCACCCCAAAATTAATCACCTCAATAGAGAAGGTGGTGAGGGGGCTAAGCTTAAGAGTCATATATTTTAGCCCCATAGGTGTCCCTTTTGCCATTGATGTCAAAGGGGGAGAGATTTGAGTAAGGGGGAGAGCATTGAGTTAGGGGGAGCAGCCTCCAAAGAGAGCATTGAGTTAGGGGGAGCAGCCTCCATAGAGAGTATTGAGTTAGGAGGAGCAACTTTGATTCTTAGAGATGGTTTTTGCAGTGATTGTGGTGATTTACAATAGAGGTGTTGCCATCAATGACAAAGGGGGAGATTGTTGGAAATTTGAGTGATTTTATGTTGTCATTGATGTCACATGGATCATTGATGTCACATGGATCACATTGAGTTTTGGTGGCCAAAGCATTTCATAAATAAGCATTTATGATATTTTGGAGAGCATGGATATATACAGGGTTTTTGTGAAAACCAAGGCAGGCAAAATAAAAGGTTTTATTTAAAACCATGGATGGCAGATTTGAAATGGGTTTTTCTTAAAACCTAGGTTGGATTTTTGTTTCATCAAAAAAGGTGCCCCAGTGATGGAGATATTTAATTTTAAATATTTAAGTTTAAATTTAAAATTTAAATTTAAAATTAAAATTAAAATTTAATTTATAGCACCGACGTCAAAGAAAGGAAAAGGCATAAAACTAATATTTAAATTATAGCACTGATATCAAAGGAAAGGAGGAGGACATATATATATATATGCCCAAAGTTTTGATTTATTTCTCTAAGCGCTCGATTTGATATTTGGATTCGAATGGTAAAAGAGCATGTGCATCGTGTGTCAAAGTGTGTGTGAAAAGGGTTTTAAAAGGCTTACGATTTTCGCATTCGTTGAAGAGACTATTGTGGAGTAAAGCCAAACGTATAGGCCTCCTTGGCCTAGTGGTTCGTGCACTGTGTGTGAAGTAGGAGGTCCTACGTTCGATTCTTGTCGGAGGTGTTTTGCTATGTTGAAACGCGTGAAGCACATTTTGTTTTCGAAGGGCGCAGATATTCGCGGCATAAGGTTTTGTTGTGTGCTCCTTTTGAGCACGTGAGGGCGTGTGGCCCAATGGCAGGTTGGTTGTGGTTAAGGTGCTGAGCAAGGAAGGTCACGAGATCGAATCCCGTCAGGGACAGAGGCAAGTTAATAATTTTTAGATATATTTTATTTTTCTAAAGTTGCCCTAGGAGGAATAAGGGTTGTGATGCATGTTTAGAAAAGGAGAGATTTCTGATGATTTAATTTTTGAAAGTATATCATATTATATATCATTGGAAAGCTTATTTCGAGGGCTATTTGATTAACTTGCTTAGAGGGAGAAATAAGGTGTGTGTAAAGAGATATTTCTGATTTTGTAAAGAGGTTCAAAAGTGAAGGTTGCTTTGTTCTTTTTCAAAAGAGATTAATTCATTTATGAAGTGACATGGTGTATGTTATTGAGTAGGAGTAATAAGGTGTTATTTGGATGTTATTGTTGTGTTATTAATCAAGATCTCTAACCCTTGTTGAAAGTTGAAAAAGAAAGTGTGTTGAGTGAGACAGATTTTGTGGACAACCAAAAGGCTTCTTCATCTTCATAAAAGGTATGGGCACATTCTCCTATTGATTGTTTATGGTGGTTGATTTCTGAAATATCATTGGAGAGAAAAGGATTAATTGTGGTTTCCTTTTTGAAAGTAGTTGGTTGAATGCTTCAAGGTTTTCTGGGTTGAGAGTTGCTATTAAACCTTGTTTTATAAGCATTGTTGTTGAAGCCATTAGTAGTGTGAAAAACTTGAGATAGGGTTTGAGAAGAACATGAGTATCATTGTTATGTGAAGAATGTTTTATTAGCATTGTTGTTGAAGCCCATTGGTTATGCAAAGAACTTGAACTTGAAAAGAACATGAGTATCATTGTTATGTGAGATTTGTGGTTGAGCATTGTTGGAAACATTTGAGTTGGTTGATACATGCTTGGACTAGGGTTTGTAAGAAAGAGTTGTTCCTTGTGGTAGTTGGTTGAGAAGAGTTGTTTGAGCCTAGTCAAGTGATTGTGTGAAGTGGTTGTTCAAGTTCCATGAAACAAACTATTCTATATTCTAGATTTGAGTTGAGATTGAGATTTGAGGATAGAACATATTGAGTCTCTAACAATTCTCTTTATGCTTCTATAAGATTGATTTGAGTTGAGATTGGGATTTGAGTATAGAACATATTGAGTCTCTAACAATTCTCTTTATGCTTCTATGAGATTGAATTATTGGGCAAGTTCTTGGTGAGCTTGCTAGTGTAGATTTGGGCAAGTTCTTGGTGAGCTTGCTAGTGCATATTTGGGCAAGTTCTTGGTGAGCTTGCTTGAGCAGATTTGGACAAGTTCTGTGTGAGCTTGTTGAGCATATTTGGACAAGTTCTATGTGAGTTATTTGGACAAGTTCTATGTGAGCTTGTTGAGCAGATTTGGACAAGTTTTGTGTGAGCTTGTTGAGCATATTTGGACAAGTTCTATGTGAGCTTGTTGAGCAGGTTCTGAGTGAGCCTATTGAGCAGGTTATGAGTGAGCCTATTGATAGAGATTTGGAGGTGACATAGAAATACAGAGAGACAAAGTCTTCTAGAAGATCACTAGCCAGAGCAGAAGGGGAAAGAGTTCTCCTGTGGAAGAGATCCACGAACTTGAGATTAGGGGATCAACATCTCCTTTGGACAGAGATCCATAAACATTGTAATTGGGAAGGATTCCCAAAGAAATTGATTGAGAAAGTTTTAGTAAAATATTTTCTCCGTGGAGTAGCCCACATTGGGTGAACCACATAAACTGTGGTGTCTCTATTGTGTATGGTGTTTTGTGCATTGCTTGATTATTGCTATTGATACTGTTGTCTATACATTGCATAATATTGAATTGAAAAGAAAAGTAAAAAGTGGTCTTATACTGTTCACCCCCCCCCCTCTTAGTATAAGCTTGTGTTCTTCAGAGAAACCAGTGAAGGTGAGGAAATTATCTTTGGAAGGTGAAACTAGAGAAGATTGGAGAATTTCTATTCCAAGAACAAATTCAAAATAGAAGGATATTTAAGGTCTTGAAGTTAGTCCTTGATATTGTGGAATTTGGGAGATTAAGAGACACAAAAAAGAGGTCCTATTGGACAAGTTGGTAAATTGAATAAGACTACAAATTACAGATTGGCTAGAGTCTTTCCACAAGATTGTGAAGACTAGGACTCAACACAAAAAATGTTCCACTAGTTTTGAAAATAACTAGTGAAGTTGTTTTATCTTAGAATTCTAGAAATTCTAATATATATTTTTTTATTATCTAAGTTTCTGGTTGCAAAAAATTAACACCCAAAAGTTGAGAAGCTTCCTACAACATATAAAGAATAATTTCACCTTCGTTTCTTGAAAGTCTATGTGTTTTTCTCATGCAAGGATTAATTATTTCTTGTAGAAATTTAGATATTAAAGAGTAAGGAGGTCTAAGGCAAAGACCCCATTGGAGATTGAAGATTGAGACATGAGAAGTAAGTCTCCATAGAATATTGCAGATTTAAGATAGCTGTAGATTTGAGAAGTTGAAGAGATCCAAAAGAGGTTAGATTGAATAACTTTTAGTTTTGGAAGATAGAATTTTAGATATAGGAGATTGTAGATTGAATATTGTATATTGGAGAGTGAAAAGACCTATGTAGAAGGTTCTTGCTACAGATTGGAGATTGAATATTGTAGGTAGAATATTGTAGATTGGATATTGAAGAGATCTGTTTAGAAGATTCTCATTACATATTGGATATTAGAGATAGAGAAGACCTAAAGATAGGTCCTATTACAAATTTGAAGAGTAGAATAATAATTCAAATATTTAGGATATTGAGAGTAGCAATTTTTGGAGATCCAATAAAAATATCTCATTACAATATTTCCATAGTTGGAATATTGAGGAGACCAGGAATAGGTCCCATTGAAGCTTTGAGAAGAGAAGTTGAAGAGTTGCAAAAGAGGAGTTGAAGAGTTGTAGAATTAGAAGACCTAAGAGAAGCTGATCAAGAGAATTTGGATAAGAGAAAGAAGGCTAGAGAAATTCCTACTATAGAATTGAAGAAGCTGCCATTGAAGGTATTATTGAAGAAATATAGGAGCAGGAGATTGCAAGGAGGAGCAAATTTGTATATTTGAAGAAGTATCCAGTGAAGGATATTTGGAGAAGGTTTGTGATAGGATATTAGAAGCAAGGAGAAGTTTTCAATAAATAGATTTATGGGACAATTATCACCATCTGACAACAAGCCCAAAAATAAGAAGTCTTTGGTAAAACATTTATCAAATTTAGAATAAGGGATTTGAAGATCTTAGTACATTCATATTCTTGAGAAAGTAGATAGTGTAGGATATTGTAGGAGAAAGAGGAGATTAAAGAGCCCAAGGTTTTGGGAAATATAAGGATAGCCATACATTTTTGAAGGCTGATTTGATAGAGAGAAGATTACAGGTTGTGAAGCAAAGATTTAAGGGTTACAGGATAATAGAATGAAAGGGATGTAGAGCTATGATTTGAAGAAGACTTGGGCATATTTTGGAGTACCTGTGGACAAGAGATTTAAGAATTTTGAACAATGACAAAAGGCAACATTTTGGAGATTTTTGTTGTAGGTCCATGGATAGAATTTGAGGTAGCATTAATAGTTGCTAACTTAAGCAATTGGAAGAACATATTCAAAGGATATTGAAAGCCACACAAATCAAATTTATGGAAAAAATTTGAGAAGGATAAGGAGTTGCAATATTTTAGAAATATAGAAAATATTTGGAGGAGTTATTAGATAGTGAACCTGGAAGAAGTTGAGCAGCAAGCAAGGCTACAAATTTGGTGAGCTTTGAGAAAAAGAGTGAAGTGGAATAGAGGTACAAATTTACAAGTTGGAGATATAGAGTTGGGTGAATCAAATCACCAATAAAATTAGTAAACATAATTTTAGAAATATATGCAGTATTGGTGCAATAGAATTTTATTATCTATACATTGAAATGACCTTTACATCAAGAGCACCATATTGTTATTTGAGATTTGCATTATAGTGTTATCATTTGGAGTTTTAAAATAAGAGCTTAAAGGAGTTATTTAATCAAGGTGATATTAGTGCTTGCACCTTATAATTTACAAAGACAAAATAGAAATATTTTAAGCTAAAGGAGAAATAAGAAGAAAGCATAATATTATTTATGAGTGATATTGTATAGTGATTAAGGAGTGCAGATTTATATACATGAAAAGAATAAATCAAGTGTAATAGTGTAAATGAGATAAATATTAGACAAAGGATTAATAAATAAAGGAGTGTTTGTATCTAAAGACACTATATAAGGATCAAAATAGGAAGAGTCAAGCATCATTTTTGCTCAAGGAAGAGAAAATTGTCATCATAGAAGACTCACTCCTATTGGACAGAGCATCATCACGACATAGAAGCACTCCCACAATACTTTCAACATCACCACAATAGAAGGTATAAGCCATCATCATGTAGCAGAGTATCACTACAACATATAATATATTACATAGAGTTGGAAGAGATCATTGTCACACCAAAACCATCGATATATCACCTGGGAATACGAAGCAAAAATATTCCTATGTAAGCTAGTAAACTGCATACAAATTTCTGTGTGAAGGAGCATAGGAATACGTTGGATAAAGGAATATTTAGGATTCAAAGGTAAGTCACAAGTGTCATAAGATGTAGATCATGCATATTCCACATGGAGGAATAAATTAAAGCTATTATTTGCATGTAGGAGGAATGCTTGCATAAGTAAGTTTTAATGTACAGGAAGGAGAAGCATATCAAAGAGCAGTGAATATGTTGAGTGCCAAGTGGTACTTATAAGGAGGAAAATAAAACATATTTTGGTGCCATTTCAAATGAAGACATACTCTAGATATTGAATACATATGTTATCAGTGAGTGCATAGAATTACCAATTGGATGCAGTGAAAGGGAAGATTACACTTGGTAGGTTGAGGTAGAAAATTCAAGGCACTAGTGTGGAGGTTGAAGTTAGATTTTGCAGTGAGCATTGAGGTGCAGAGACGTTGAAGCTAGAGTGGAGGAAATAAACACTCCAAATATATCAACATACACCAAAGGCTAGTGAGCATTATTTGGCAATGTACATAGAGGAGAGAAGACTCAAAAAGGGGTCAAGCCTTGTTGACCAACGGATTATCAATTCCAAGGTGAAGGTAATCCACTTTATTAAAGTTGCTTATAATATTGGATTAGGAGAAATAAGGATATACGTAACTATTATCCTCTAAGGTTGAAAAGTAAATTATTTTGGAGAAGTGAATTTAACCTTAGACATATTATTGAAGATTGAATTTTGAGTAGAAGATATTAAAGAAATAATTTCAAGGTTTTGTAATTTAAATCATTTGAAGTTACAAAAAAATTTTGGGATATTTGCAATTTAATTAAATAGGTAGTAATAAGAGTTTCTAAATCAAATTAGAATTATAGAATTGCAAATATAATTTATCTAAATTTCTAATCTTGGAGTTATAAGGTATTCTACATCAACATAGGATTAAGAGATTTAGAAGTCTACAAAGGTTAATCATGACAACACATAAGCTTTTTCTTTCAGAATCTCAATTACTTAAAGGTCCTAATTATAAATCATGGAAAAACAAAGTAAGATCTATATTGATAGTAGAAAATATTTGGGATATAGTTAAAGGAGCAAAATCTAAACCTACTAAAGATGCAAGAGAAATTCAAAAATATGAAGAAGATGAATCTAAAGCTCTAATGATAATAAATTTTGCTATTACAGATGAAATTCAACCATATATTAGTTCAACAAGAACATCCATAGAGGCATGGGACACTCTATCAAAAATATTTGAAGGAAATAATACAGCTACCATCTTGAATCTTCAAACTTGGTTGCATTCTCTAAAATTTAACAGTGCAAAAAGTACAGAGTTGTTTCTAAGGAAAGTAGTAGATATAAAGGAAAAGTTATTAACCTTAGGTGAAATAGTAGAAGATAAATTTTTGGTTCAATTAGTTTTGAGAGCACTTCCTGAAAGTTATAAGTACTTAGTTACCTCTTTACAAATTTTGGGTAAAGATACACCATTTGATGAATTGGTTAATATAGTACAAGAACATGAAGTGGTGAATTCAGCTAGAAATGAAATGACTAATAATGCATTAGTATCAAAAGATAATAAAAAAGGAAATGTTGCTTCTACCTCAAGAGACAAACAAAAGTGGAATGAACGATATTGTTAAATTTGTAAGAGAAGAGGTCATAGTACAAGTTATTATAGATTTAATCCAAGGAATCAATGTCAAGGAAACCAAATGAATCAACTAGAGAGATTGTTTCAAACAAGAACATACTCAAACCATTATAGATCATCTTAGCCATGGTTTCAGCAAGAGTACAAATATCCATAAGATAGATAATAAAGAAGGGCATGAGTTCCAACAAGAGAATAAAGGTCCATATTGAAGACTAAAGTCTTCAATAACCAAATAATGTAGTATGAGGGGGTGTTGGAGTATATTACATTATTTGGTACATGTCTTAGATTAGGATTTAATTTATATGATGTAATAAATGCACAAGTGTGCATAATATTCAATAATGTAAATATGCATAATTATCCATGTACACATGAATCCATAGAATAGGAAGATGAAGAGTCTAGAAGTATGAAGGCCAAGAGTGCTCCATATGAAGAGACACATTACATTATATATGCATAGTAATATGAGGATGTAAAATTACATGATTGTAATAGCATTACTTGTTTCTTTTAGTGCTATGGTACCATTTTTGTGAGCATTTTTTATGCCATATTAAGAGTAGATATTAGAGTTATTTTTGTGTTTTATATATTCAAAAAATTACCATTATCATATACATTGGATTGTGACTTTATTTAATATATTTTGGATTATTAATATTAATTAATAAGCTTCAAATTCTAACAACAAGATAATGTAACCATTCACCTAATGACTCCATTAAAAGGAATAAGTTGATAAGAACTCATATACCATTTAATTTGAAAACTTATGATCATAAGATCAACAAGTAAGAAGCTTGAAAAACTATTATAATTCCTTGAACTACCAACCTATAGATCTAAATAAAATATATCCCCATATCCTATTCCATATTCCCCTATAGAAAGTATGGACTCTTTATGGATCTACCCTTAGGAATTATCTAATATACCTAGCTCTAAAGTCATGGCTAGGAAAATATTTTCTAGATGGAATAAAATTGGACTTTTTGACTTATAAAATCTTAATAAAATTCCTCAAGTGATGCTTAAATATTTGTTGACCTATAATGGTACCAAAAAAATAGCTTATGATCATTGTTAATATGTGGTTGCCTTGGCCACTATTCACAATGATGAGCACTAGAATTGCTCATTTTTTGTACATGTAAAATGGAGTTGTGCGTGATATTATTAACATTAGAGATGTATTTTTATGAAATTATTGTGTAGACACATAAAATACATCATGTTTAGGAGACTACTCATATGGGCACATCCAAAGACCATATGACTGATCTTGGACCTTTCCAAGACCTAGCAATGTTCCTAACCACTTACAAGGGGCAGTTTTGGCCCATTCAATTGTGGCCACTATCGACCAGAGCGATCACCAAACTAGGCCATTGAAGCTTAGAGTGGCCATGATCTAGCCACTATTGGGGACACCAACTAGCACTAAGACACAAAATGGCCATGAATGAAGTCCCGAATCATGAATAGTGACTACACTTTCATTGGATTCAAGCGATTTTTGGTGTGGATCTCCCAGAGTCCTTCCTGATTGCTACTTCCATGTAAATTTGGAACTGAGCCTTTCCCTCCAATGGTTAGTTACATGTATATCTAGATCTTGGCTTCTCTAAGAAGTCAAGATATGGAATTTGGGGATGCTACATATGCATCCTCCTAAGAACAAGAAAATATTCAATTTCTTATGCATTGAAGCTCTGTCTAAGTGAGTAGCGATTTGATAGCCCTTGAGGAGAGTTGAAGTGCTACCCAATTATAAATTATTGAGCCTACAACCATCCATGGAGCTTTTGAAGGATTGAGAAGCATATTTCACAAATCTACATCCATCTAACATGAATCCCCATAATTTTCATCGCTAATCTATCTTTGGACACGAAGGTGACCCTTGAACATCAATTTTTATGAAGGATTGAGTGTTGCAACCCCTAGTTCAGGAGGTAAAACATTTATGGCTGCTATTGTCGACAGCAGCCTATAGGTGCGATCATTCTTAGCGATAGTAGCTAGAGTTTGAGTCACTATTTCTTGAGTTTTTAGCATAGATTTCCTATTTCTTTTGCTTTATCAGCTTATATTATCATAGATCTATCTTTTCCTTTATATTTTTTTGGTGAATTCCTAGTTATTTGTACACTTTTACTTATCTTTGTACCTTTATGCTTTTTATTATGCTTCTTTTTCATTTCAAGTAGATATTCAAAATAGCCTCATCATGAGAGGCCTCATATGCTACTAATCATTCTATGTTGTTTCTTGAACGTAGATCATAGATTTTGGGACTAATTCAAAGCATCTTTGACATCAGATCCCTCCAAGAAAGTGAGAAGAAGACATCTATAATCCCTTGAGTAAATTCGTGTCAAATCTAAGAAGCCTATGGAGTACACCATCCCTACTTAGGGGCTATTCACATTTGTAATTATTGTATCAAGCATTTGGTATCTCTAAGAGGGACCTATTTGTAATGGGATTTCAATATGAATTAATGAAAAGAGATATTATATTTTGTTAATTCATTATCTCTCACATTTTTATGGTTTTACGCTTGATGTAATGATGCAAATAGCTCAAGTGTATGATTTTTAGGATTGTAAAAATGGTGATCATGGTGGGGACACCTGTATTTTATGTTGTTTTGCTGATTTATTGAGTATTTTTATATGCAGGTGCAACAGCTCTGGTCGATAGCAGCTAGCAAAGCTAAGATGATTTTGAAGATAGCATTTTGTCACAACCACCCTAAGCGACATTGGCCAATAGAAAAAATGCAATAGTAGACAGCCTGAGTAGCAATAGACTTGGATTTTAGGTTGGTGGGATTCTTTAAAAATTTTCACTTCTCTATCTATGTTTAATTTCCAAAATATAGTAGAGAAATTTATTTTAATTAGAAAACATAGAGAAAGTTAAAGGAAAAATTATTAAATTCTCTTAGGTTTTCTACTAGCCATTGCTAGGAACAACGAACTTCTGATTTCAATCTGCCCTAGTCTCTAGTGGTCTAGATTTTTTGTAGAGATTGTATGCTTGGGACCCAACCAGAGGCCATTGCTTCATAAGTAATATTGCATTCTCTAAAAATCATGTAGTTGTTTAGACATGCATTTTATTAAAATGAATATTTTTTTTTAGGCATATAATAAATAACATGAGTGCTTCATGATGCATCCATTTCTTTATGCAAATTTAAAAGGAACAATCACACACCAGATCTTATCTAAATATTAGTGAGTTGGAATTCACACCCAACCACTAGTAGAGTTCAACGATGGTGGCTTTCATCTCCACCCGTTGGCTCAAATTACATGAACCCTTTATATTGGCCAATACCAAATCCAAGAACTGACGTAGCCTAGAAAATTTGTATGTACTTCTCTTCAGAGGATATGATGCTGACCAAGTGAGACTGGGTGAGGATCTGGTAGGACTTGTGCTCCCTGATTGGGTGTGGACTTCATCACCACACTTTGGTGGGTTTACATGATTGTGACTTTCATTGTTGGTTGTCGAGTTACGAGCATATAGGTGAAAACCATTAAACTATTCAAGCATTACATCAACAATTTTCCAAACATGATGAGAAATAGTTAAAGTTTTCAACAAATCTGAAACACACAAGACCAGTTTTAGGAACACCAAGAATATTTAAAAGAGATAAATATTTTGTCTACTTTGTTTGCATGTTTTAAAATCTACACAAAATATAATTTCACATTGTCATGGTCTTCACACGGAGCAACCACCCTCGATCCAATACCAAGGTAGAAACTGATGCTTCATCCAACCATAATTACAACCATAATGATGTTGAGCCACCCACACACAAAGCCACTAAATGAAGTTAAGCAATCCTTAGGGGGGATAACTCAACCCGTGGAGGTACTCCTCGAGAAACCCCAAATAGAGAACCATATCTAGGTTCTTCTCATAATAGACATGAGGGACATTCAAGGCCCTATTCTTCACATGAAAAAAATAGGCTATATCAGCCCATTGAGGGGCAAGACACAAGGGTTGCATCTAGTCATAGACCCACCACAACTCCTAGCCTCCTTGAAGGTGGTAGGATAGCAATAGACCATAATCTCATTAGTTCCAATGGAACTCCATGAGATCATCTGTGGAAATCTAAACACCTCGATGAGTTGGATCAAGTTTTCCTGAGACCAAATCAAAGAAGCAATGATATTGTACATTCCATTTTTAGGATTTCACATAGCCATCAAATAACAAGGCACAATAATGAGCTAGGGAATCTTCATAGTGCCCCTGTAGCGTGCACATTACCTTCGATCATGGGGATGCTAAACATAGGTCATTATACACTAATCATGTTGCCCTAACAAAAAAGAGCAAATGTATAGTGGGAGCTCCTCAAAAGGGCCTCTCCATAAGGATTTCTCATATGGAGTTATAGAGTCATAGACCTTCACTGGTGTATAAATTCGACCACTTGCATAGATTATATGAAGATGCAAAATATCAAAAAATATTACTCCAAGATAAGGATGAGGCACTGCATATAGATTACGAGCACTTAGACATCCTCGAATAGGAGGAAGTGCGAAGGAAAAGACATTTATGCCTAAATGAGTAGCACTTGAGAGAGGAAAAAATAGAGTGCAAAGAACACATTGATATGTGCTTTCAGTTATAACACAATGATGCTCTGATGTTAAGAACGTTTATCATAAAATTATCAAGCACAACAATTGAATGGTTTAATCAACTACCCAAGCATAGCATAATCAGTTTTGAGCAGCTGGTGAATGCATTCCTTGAACGATTTTATAATGGCATCAAGAAGAAAGTAAAATTGTCCAACTTGGCTAATCTAAAGCAATATGATGATGAGTCAGTCATGGACTACGAGAACAGATGGAGAAAAATAATGGCAAAAATACCATTTTATATTCCCACTGTTGAGCTCACCTGAATGTTCATTAAGAGTTGAGATAAGCACATCTTGTTGCTCTTGCTACTACAACAGTACAAAACATTCAAGGAATCCTTGGCACAAGCCAATTTTATAGAAGACATCATGGTTGAAGAAGTATATCTTAAGCTCCGCAGTAAAAATGATTGGAATAACAAAAATCAACCAAGCCTGCCCCAGTCAATCAGGTTGTACTAAATACACCAAAGGGAGGAAATATATAGCAACCATAGAATTACCAGGCTCAACCACCTTGGCCAATTACAACTAAAAGAACAACCAAGTACAAAATAGGGAATGTCGTCAACCTCGCTACTTCACACCTTTGTCAAAATTGATGTAATTGATATTCAATCAACTGAGCAAGGCACAAAGAATTAGATTTCATGAGGCACAACTTCTTGACCCTAATTTTCCCAAGCCCAAGGGATATAGGGATGGCCATTATTACCCTTGCCATAGAAAATAGGGGCATGATATTGAGGTGTGTATCGATTTTAAACATGTCCAAAAATATGATCAAGAAGGGTGAGTTGCAAGTTGATAATCTACTAGAACCCAACAACAGAGATATGGGTATATTCAAAAACTCGTTGCCAAACCATGAAACCCCAAAAAATTAGGACACCCAAGTAAATCAAGTCCAAGTTGAACCTCCCACCTAGGGATTCATTAGAATGATCAAAACAGTCAACATGGTAACCAGAAACTGGTAACACAACCCACCACAACCTCTAGTGGCTCCTATTTATATCCTAACTACACCGCAATATAGGCCAGTGTAAAATAATCCTCCAAGTCCACCAATGAGACCTATGATAACTGTCCAAAACAAACTTGTGCAAAATCTTCAAATGATGCTGACCAAGTTATCATTATATGAGCTCATTCAATAGTCTCCTAGATATAGGGAGACCCTAATAGAAATATTGATATCAATTGAACCACAACCCTAGAACCCTGATGCATTTACAAACTTTGTGGTGCAAGTACAATAGTATCAAGAGCCTATGATTCATTTCTATGATCATAAAATAAAGGTAGTCCCTACTACCATAACAGAACTTCCTTTGCACATCATCACATGTATCAATGGCATACCTTTCAAGTAGGTTTTAATAAAAACAAGCTCATCGATTAACATAATAACAACTAAGGCTATGGGACACTTGAAGATTCCTAGGTCAAACATCATATCTACCTCCTACACATTGAGAGCCTTCAATGATGCACTATGCTTCATAATGGGTACAATCATTCTATGCAGGTGGGGCATAAGACCATCCTTGTGATGTGTCATGTATTAGAGGGGGTCATGCAATATAATATCCTCCTAGGGAATCCCTGTATAAGGAACATGCAGTGCATTCCCTCGATATTGCACCAATGTATTAAATATGTGCACGAGGAACAAGTACATATGGTCCCATCATATGAAGAGTCATTCAAATATGTTCATCGGGTGGACTTTCTAGGGGATTTTGTCCTTTCATCCATGCACATGTACATTAGGCTATCATCCCCTACCACACAGCTAGAAATAAAATCCAAATTAGTGTGAGGTGACCCATCCACATCGGTACCACCTTCAAATCCTAAAGCCATTGGTAATTTTGAAAAAATGACATCTAAGGCAAGATACTCTCAAAAACTAAAAGCACCCTAGGTGGAGGAAAGACCTAACAAATTTCCAACCAAAGCAACAGTGGAAATTCCAAATCCCATGGAGGAGGAATATTCCCAAGACATAGTCGAGGATGTACCTCAACCTACCTCACTTGCATCATCATCAATGTCATCTGCATCACAGGTGTGACATTTCACCTAGGTAATAGGGCTAGGTGAATATATTATGTAGAATTATACCTTCACTCTAATTATTGAGTCTGCATCGAATATGGGATGACCAAGAGTCCCAAACTTGCCCATAGGGATAGTGGTTCCATTGGGAATCCCCCCTAACCAGACCAATTTCATTTATGCTGGGTTGTATTATGCCCATAATGCTTTAAACATTGAAGAGGATGAATATGAGCCATTTACCATGAATGTTCATTACTTGTCCAATATTGAGTTTGCTCTAAGATACTTCAAACATAATCTTTGGTATGGCTATGGTTTGGGTCTATATGAGCAAGGGTGACGAAGACTAATTGAACCACGATATTAGTTACCTACTAATAGGTCTAGCCTAGGATATCATATCTAAAGCTACAATGATTCACTAGTATTTTCTCTGGATAGATTGAGCTTAGGGTTCAATGAGGACATTGAATGAGATACTTATCAATCAAACATAAACTACTTGAGTGATAGGTGGGTGGATATGGTCAATATAGAACCACTTGCTAAGTATCATCCAAATTTATTTCTTGAAGCAAGCCCATCAGGAATCATTCTATGGGAGGATGAACTAGGCTATGGTTATGAGTGATAAGAGAATGAGTATGTCATAAGTGAATCCAAGGATGAAGCTAGATTAGCCTATCATGGGCCTCGATATTTACATCATTTCTCTAGGTCAACTAATACAGAGAGTGGATACATCATAGATGAGAGTGGCTATGAGTCAAAATATTTGATGGAGATGGCCTACCTTAGGCCTAGACATTCACCTCATATTGTAGGGCTAGTGGAAATATATAATAGGTTCTTCATAGATGATAGTGATTATGAGGATGAGACTAAATTGGCCTATCTAGGGCCTCGACATTCATGTCATCTCATAGTACCAATAGATATGAATGATGGATTCTTCATAGATGATAGTGATTATGAAGATGAAACTGAGAGGGCCTACCTTGGACCTCACTACTTGTACCATCACAATGAACCATTTGACTTAGATGAGATGTATCATAGAATACATCTTGGCCCTCACCTCAAGGGAAGACCAGCCAATTTAGATGTAATCCATCGTATAGTCTTTCCTGATCATCCTACATTTAGAGAGCTAATTCAACCAAATGATCCCATATACCTATTTGTCCATAGACCAGATCCTGAGATAACCATACCCTTAGAGACACATCTTGGGTATGGAAGGCAAATAAACAATATAGAGTTACTCCCACATGGTTCTAGAGATTCCATTTTGTCCATTAAAATGATCTCCATTAATTTTATCACTCCACTCCAAAATTTGCCGATCCTTCTAAACCATTGTGTCTTAACTTAGAAACTATTGATTGGGATCATGCTGATTCACCCTTAGAGCCTGAATATTTCTTCCCTAATGAAGAAATTCTACAACCATTTTATTTTGCACCAGGCTATGCGCATGATGTTTATAATGCTGCTTTTGACCATGATTCAGTTGAACCTATTAGGAATGAAAAAAATGAGATATGTTATACAAGAAATGTGTTACAATATATAGACAGAAGATCTATATCAATACATGACAAGTGTCAAGTGAAACTGACAAGTGTCAAAATAGAAGGTATAGTGCACATTAATTCTAACATTCCCCCTTAATGTGCACTATCCTAACTATAGAAAAAAAACAAGTCAACATTAGGTAACATTCCCCCTTAATGTTGACTTCTCTAAAATAAATTTATCATCCTCATTTATTGTTGATTTGGTCTAGGCTCATGATCTTTGCACTTTGGCTCTCCAAATATGAATAATGCTAGATCCATGGTGTATACATCTCGGTATGTTGCCACAAGGTCAACCACATCCTTGGATCTATTTCCATTGGATCAGTCATCTAAGTGCCTTAGGGTCATCATAGGTACCTCAGGCTCAGCAACATCTAGATCTATTGCCTCTGAAGGTCATCCTCTAGGTATGTTGCCACTCGTAGGTCACTGACTAGATCCACCATGAATAACATCCCTCCTCATGGTGAACTCAATCTAGAAGGTGTTGGTCTTGCCAAAAATGCACCTTAATACAAAATAAATATGAGCCATATGAGAGTGTCGATCTCTACCGAAAAGTCACTCAATATAATAAAATGATCTATAGAAGCCAAATATGGAGGAGAAGAATAAATAATAATATAAGAGAATCTTATGAAGTGTCTTTGTCTATAGTCTTCAAAATTAGATCCAAAAAAATCCTTGGATAGAGTCTAGGATATCAAGATTCTATAGTCCCTAGAGTAGGTGTCTTTATTGTGACCTTTTCATCCCACCGGAATGCATGGGTAACCAACTGTTGCATCCACTAGGTGCTATAGAGAAGGTGACTAGATACTAGGATCACTTACAAATTCCTTGGGAGTGTCGGGTTCAACCGAGAGTGCACTCCAAGGTACAAAACATTTCAAGGCCAAAAAAGACATATGGACCAACCTCAAAATGAAAATAGGACACCATCATTATGTTCATCATGGAAAAAACTTTTCGACGACTATAAATATCCTTATGGTTGGGTTTAATGTGGGCCTTCATCTTATGGAAACAACACCAAAAGTGCTTGCAATCTTTTCACTTCCACTCTCCATGTGGAAATAATAAAAAATAGCCCCTTACAAACAAATAAAGTGGCCCTCACTTTATAAAAAAAGCAATGTCCCTTAATGTCCCCATTTACAACTTAAAGGTAATATTTAAGAAATATTTTATATGGGATTAATAAAAAACACCATGTCTTACCCCACATTTGTAATAACAAAACATTACTAAAATCCATTCAGTCTCCTTCAACACCCATGCACACCCATCAATAAAACACAAAGTGGACATGTAAATCATCACCACCCAATGCAAATAGGATAAAAATCATCAATACCCTTTACAACAACAACACATCGGGTATGCAAATCATCAGCTCCCATCACGGGAGCCCCAACTAGGTCTGAAATCAATTTACATATGGGTCCCACCACACGGATGTTGCCAATCACAGATAAGTGCACAAATGCTAAATTTTTCATGCCCCCACGATGCGGAAATGGCTTTCTCCACTTTCGTGCCAACTATATAGTCTTCTGCGCCACATCCGTCTCAACTTAAGCGCTCCACAAACAGGTTATCGAATCTATCAATTACGCAAGACCAAAAAATAAAATTGGACATATATTAAAACAAAATTGGCCAAAGTGGCCATATTGTCGGCCTTAAGGATTGCCATATAATAAAATATCATGAATATAAAATCACATAACCATCAAACTTCATGTGCAGTGAATTGATCACGACCTCCCACCCACTAGCGAGTCAACATGCATACGGATTTTAAAATTCCTCTTCACATGCATCACAACAACACAAGAAATGATGCCTCAAATGCACTCAAACAATAGATAAAAATATAGGATGTTCGTTCACTTCTGATTTCAATAGGCTCTTGATAATGGGGTCTCGCCACTTGCTTAAAAAACTAATTCACTGATCCACATTTCCTCCAGTGATACCATGGCACAATAAAAGAGTAATCATTTCAACCATCAGGTGCACGGGTGCTTCCCCCACACTGTCAAAGGCATATCTCAGGTGCACAACATAGAAACAAAGTGCACAAAAAAATTCAACATAAAGTTCAACTTGAGTGGTAAACTATGAACACTCCCACGCACTACGAACGGATCTGTTACTCCTCTTTGCTAACTTAGATGCACCACTCTATCATCAACCACAAGCATGCTCCATCATAATAGTCACCAAGGACTGAGATACCTCAGGAACATAGGAGCTCGTAGCTTATTATCAATACAACTACTTCCACTGCCAGTACGGGCTAGGATCAAGCTGCTAATATCAAAACTTCACGCGATCGCAATAGAAAAATAGAAAATCCACCACTCCACATGGCCACAACACAGAAATCTGGTGAATCATATATAGATCTAGAAATATGCAAAAAATACAGGAGTTCCCTCCAATGCCGACGATTGCCTCCGCTCATTCTTCAGCTAGGGGTCATGAAAAATAAATAAATAAAACTTCTAACATCATGGGTAGCCAAATTTCTCCATAGCGGGTTTACCGCCATCGCAGCACCCGTATCCACCTTTGTGTAATCTTGTAATATGTAAACATCACCACCGTTGACCGTTGCAACTCATAGTTGAAGGATAAAATATTGATCTCAATAGTTGACATAAAAATATCGATCTTGCAAGTGAAAAAATATTTTGATTCAACGTGGCGAGGAAATATTTGACCTGCCCAATGGTCTTTCGCCATGCATTCACACTACGCAGCTCCATGCCCAACCACATGTGGCCAATAATGATAGAAAAACAACCATATCTGCATTTCATTATTGAACCACTCGATAACATATTCAGGCACTTGGCAGTGTTCAATCTCTCCAGCATGTGAAAAATTGTAACACCAGTTGGCTAGGGCATCATGATAACATGTCTGTGGTTTTGCAATATCATAGGATGTCCTTCAGAAGCTCACCCTTTAATTTTTTGAACCTCTTTAAAGTGAGATCGCACACAAAAATTGTTTGATGCATCTAAAAGAAAATACGAGCATCATGAACACAGGCTGCAAGCACCAGCACACCGCTCAGGCATTTTAATACAAATTTGATACATAAATGTAGCGCACCAATTAACATGACTTTAGAAGATTCAGAAATCTGAACATTCTACGTGCGCACAATGCATGTATTTACATGTAGATGTCAAATAGCATCATCGGAGGTATTTGACCGTGTGGATGTAGAAGAACGTGAAATAAATCACTGATGACGATTATTTCTGAAAGTTCAATTGCAAACTAAGTTGGAGGTATGGATCTCCTTCAACATTAAACACAACATCTTTTGGATCCGTCTATGCCACCAAAATTCCACTATAAATTTATTGAAATCTTTGATACTATAAATTTATTGAAATCTTTGATATTGATGCGGACTAAGATCCTTCATCATGCACCACAGTAGGTCCTCCATTACCACAGTAGGTCCTCCATGCAAAACATCGGCATCCACCCTACAAAAAATCTGGCCATGAATAAAATTTTCATCCCATCTTGATCTCGTATTTGTGCTTGGCGATGGGCTGGCAAACTCCCTCAACACAAGAGCTAAAACTAGGTCTTCGTGTCGATTACCACGTATTATTTTGAAATATCAGGTTCAAAATGAGGCTCCAAAATGATGCTCCATTTTTTTTTTCTATCGATCATGTGCTAATGTATTAAATATATCAACAGATGCAACGAGCTTTCAATAGTATTGTTGCAAGCCCCTCCATTGGGCGGTTTGCAGAAGCTGTGCATTAGGAACACAACAAAAGACGATTTTCCAACATCTTCAAAACAATATAACAACAACATAATAGCAACATAAACCTACAAAATAAAATAGAAAAAATATTGGCAGTCGGTATCCCATTTTTCATTTCTCCATGGAGAAATTACTTCTTCGAATACAAAATAAAATCTTAACCTCTCCAATAAATCAGTCATAAAAAATAAATGGCAGCCATTTAATCTTCTAACTTTGGTTTCTGATCCATCTAAGGATGGAAAGCATACTCCCTAGTTAGTTAGAAGAAAACAATGGGGAGAAAATAATAGGAAGAGAAAATAAGGGGGGATTTCAAGACTTTCCCTGCCCTGTGAGCTTGGGAGGATTTTCTTCATGGAAATCCCCCTCCCCATTTCCCCACCATTTTATCCCATTTTTTTTCTTCAAGCTGAGGGAGTATGCTCTCCATCCTTGATGGATGGATCAAAAACAAAACATATGAAGAAATTAATGGTTGCCAGATCCAAATTTGTTTTAGGGTGAATCATTGAGGTATCTATCCAAAGTAGTTTCTCACTAGAGAAACGAAAAACGAGATACTCTCAATTTTTTTTTTTTTAAATATTCATGGTTGCAAAATAATTTTTTTAGAGTTTTGTTTTTTCAAGATGATGCTCATCCAGATCATGGGCATCCTATCATTGCGATCTAGCTTGCGATGGAGAATGAGTTTCCTGGATTTGATTTTGGACAGATTTTGCACAGTTGGAGGTGTGATATTCTAATTTGTTCTATGCATAGATGCAGATGCAATGGAGTATGTGTGTTCTACATGGTGCAAAACAAGCCATTTACTCCTCCTCTAGTTGCAACTATTTCCCACTTCAAACTGCTAACGAGAGACGACTACGAATATATGATATGAAACCAGTTTTTTGTTTATGTTGTGCGTATGGAGCCTTTGAGATGAAACCAATTTTTTGCTTATGTTGTGCATATGGAGTCTATGTGCATGTGAAAGAGTGAAGGAAAGGAGACATTCAGTGGACAAATTATTCAAGGGTTTTATATCCGTGGCTATCTACGAGAAAAAAAAATAGTCGGAATGTCCCAAGCAATTTTCTCGGCCCTGTGTTACTTTCACCGATGATGCATTCATTCATGTTTTTTTGAGAAATATCGATGCGTGTTCCCCTATTGCAACCCATCCAACATCTCTTTCAGCTTCAAATATGACATTGAGCTAGGTGGATAAGAATATAAGTGCTTCCTGTTGAATACGTCATGCAGGTTTAATAGTCCACGGTGCAAATCCTACTCAGATTTGTCGTTGGAGGTACATCCAAAGTTTTGGTGCATTACTATCCTTTTGTAGGAAGGCTAAGAGAGGCACCCGCTGGTAAGCTAGAGGTCGATTGCACAGGCGAAGGAATGCTATTTTTGGAAGCTAATGCAGCACCAAAAATTTCATAGGTAACATTTTTTTTCCATCGCCATACTTTCCCATGCGCCACACCGATCTTCCCTAGTATGGCTGGTGATTGAGCAAAAAATGTGATCAGACAATGAAATTCTTTTGCTAGACTTGTTAAGAACATGTGAGAGAGTGTTTTAATTTTTTCTAACACATATTCAGCCTGTGATGCCGTGTTCTGGGCTAGGCGAGCTGGTTTTCGAGTGGTTGTATGTGCTTCTCAGTAGCCATGCAGTTTGTTGGCAGACATTACGAAAACAATTTTTTTCCATAATTTTTTTTGGCGTAGTTGTTGTGTGTTGGTGGCTTCTCCTCTGTGTGTTTTTTGGAGCTGTTGTAGAGATAGAATTATTATTTTGATTCATTAGAAGTTGTCCTATACACATGTATGCATATGATCCCATGTTGAGCGTGGTGGACTATATCCCCAAAATCATGGAAGTTGTCATTTATGGGAGTTACCATTTGAAAAATACAAGACTACCAAAATCCCAGATCAGGCTAATGGCTGGTATTGAAGGTCCTGTGCATTGTTCACATTTAGATCTATGGAGGTAATAGTGGTAGGATTGAAGGAAGTTATAAAGTTATATGTTGAAGATAAGCATTTTGCTATGGCAAAAGTGGAGCAGGTGACGCAGATTCTGTGATGGCAAACTATAGCCGATAGTGAGCTAGAGAAGGCGACTCTAGGGTGGATTCCATGATGGCCACTTTATTTTTTTCAAAAATATGGATGCATCCATTTTTTTTTAATCCCACGGATGTGAAGGAATTAAATCAAATAGCGATTTAAATCGCTTCGGAAAAACTATTTCGGGTCGCAACCGGCCGGGTCCATCAACCGAAACTCCTGCCTTTGCGTATGCTGGCACAGGATATGAATCCGCGACTGGTGGATCGATTTCAATCGGCAAAAAGGGAGGCGGGGATCCCGATCCAGTTAACAATCTCGATTCATATACGTATTAACAATGTCGATTATTTCATTTATATTATTTAATTGATTTCTAAATTTCCTAGCTCATTAGTGAGATATGGTGGACGTGAAGAAATACGGGGTTTCTGACTCCCCATACTTCTCCAATAAATACATATCTTTGGTAGCTCGCGAGGCTCATAACCTTGAGGTCACGGGTTCAAATCCCGTCTCCGCTAGAACACGGTAAATTTTTCTTGCCCAAAGAGGATGACTCTGTCATTTGAGAATGGGCAAGTTTTAACCTTCGGCGAGGAAGAAAGGTTCGGGGAAATTTTCAGCGAGAGAGTTTCGGGGGAGGAGACTTCCGAAGTAAATTTACTTCGGGGAAAACACTCCCGAAGTTTGTACTTCGGGGCAAAGCTAGCCAAAGTAAAACTACTTCGGGGAGATCACTTCCGAAGTAGGTACTTCGGGGGAAAAACAGCCGAAGTGAAACTACTTCGGGAAGGCTGCGAAGTTCGGCAGCGCGCGGCAGTCTTCGACGAAACAAAGTGCCGCAATGTACTTCGGCACAAACAATTAAACCCGACTCCTTTCTGGATCGAACGGGTGTTTAGTCACTTCGGGCAAACCCTAGCTCTGAGAAATGTCTGCGGACAAAAAACAATGTACAGAGAACCAAATATATTTTATATATTAAATATATTCCCGGATTTACAAAGGGCTTCCTTCTGAAGCGATTACAGACTTCTGCCAGATAAACATCTGCAATATAAAAGCACAAATAAATCTTGGAGACTGCTGCTCCACGCTCCGGATAATGGCTGCTACTCCTTCACCCGTTCTGCTGCTGTGCTGGACGAAACCCTAGCTCTGCGGCTGTTCTGGGCTCTCCAAACTACTTCTTCTCTTCTCTCCTCTCACACTTCCTCTTACGCACCTCTTCTGTTTACGCTCCTCTTCTCTTTTAAATAACAAAATGGCCCCGGTATTTATAGGCAGGGAATGAGAACAAAGGGCGGGACAAACTCACCAACCTGCTGACAGAAATAAATGTCGAGGTGGCTTTTCAACCAACTGTTGGACAACCCCAACAACTCGCATGGTCGAGAATTTAATGCGTCGATTCCCTTGCTTGATTCCCATTTCAGCTGATTTTCACTTTGGAGGGCAAATGAGAACTGCTTCGTGATGAACCATTTTTCGGGGGCTGTCGATTTGTCTTTCGCACCGAAGCATTTTTCGAAGGTGTTTCGGAAGTGCTTCGCGCCGAATCTCCTTTGGGCGTGAAGTTAGATTTAATTTTTCTAACACCCTCCTTTAAATCAAACTTCACACGTTCTCTGATGCCCAACATATCTCGCAGTCTGGCGAAGTCCTCCTCCTTCAAGGGCTTTGTGAAGATGTCAGCTAGCTGCTCCTTTGACCTACAAAACTGCAACTATATTTCGCCAAATTTTACCAGCTCTTTGATGAAATGATATCGGATGTCCATGTGCTTTTTCTGGCCATGGAAGACTGGGTTCTTCGAGAGCGTGATGGCAGAGTTATTGTCACAAAATATTGTTGTTGCTGCTTTAGGCGAATGCTATAGTTCACTCAGAACTCTTCTCAGCCAGACTGCTTTGCAGGCTGTTGAGGTGGCAGCAACATACTTTGCCTCTGCTGTAGATAGAGCCACAATTGGCTGCTTCTTCGAGGACCAAGAGACGACTCCGAATCCAAAATGGAAGGCATTCCCCGAAGTGCTCTTCCTGTCATCTACGCTACCAGCCCAATCGCTGTCGGTGTAGCCAATTAACTCCAGCTGGTCCTTTCTGGCATAGTGGAGTCCATGGTTCCTTGTGCCATTGACATATCGCAGGATTCTCTTGCCTGCTTGCCAATGAGTGTCTTTGGGTGACTCCATGAACCGACTGATTAAACTCACGACGTACATCAAATCTGGCCTGGTAGCTGTCAAGTACATCAGGCTTCCAACTAAACTTTTATAGAGAGTTGGGTCAATACTTCTACTGTTGTCAGTCTTGCTCAGCTTGACGCTAGTGGCTATCGGAGTGATGGCAGGTTTGCTGTCCTCCATCTTAAAATGCTTCAGGACATCCTTTGCATACTTGCCCTGAGAAATGAAGATGCCATCTGCTAATTGGACAACTTCAATGTCGAGAAAATATTTCATCAGCCCCATGTCTGTCATTTCAAACTCGGACTTCATGGTTGTTCTGAACTGCGCGAATAGGTTGCTACTATTGCCAGTATAAATCATATCGTCCACATACAGATAGATGATTATCAACTCCCCTACTTCATTTATTTTTAGGTACAAGGAGTGCTCATATGGGCATTTCTGAAACCCATTCTCCTGAAAATAGCACCGTCAATCTAGATGTACCATGCCTAGGGTGCTTGCTTCAACCCATACAGGGCCTTCTTCAGCTTGAGGACCTTGTCTTCTTGCCCTTGCATCTCATAACCAGGTGGCTAGTCTATGTAGACCTCTTATTCCAACACTCCGTTCAGGAAGGCAGACTTGACATCCATCTGGTACATGCTCCATCCCTTTTGAGCTGCAAGTCCCAAAATCATCCTGATTATGTCAAGTCGGGCTACAGGTGTGTACACCTCATGATAGTCAACTCATGACTTCTGCTTGTAGCCTTTCACCACTAATATGGCTTTATGCCTGTCAACTTCTCCTTGGGCATTGAACTTTGTCTTATACAACCACTTGACCCCAATGGTCTTCTTCCCTGCTAGAAGATCTATCAGCTGCCATGTCTCATTCTTCTCAATGGCTGCTATCTCCTCATCCATCGCATTCACCCATGTGCGATTCGACTTGCCTCTTCAAACTCCACTGGATCACACTCCGTAAATAGGGCAAAGTCAGAATATTCTTCATCCATCTGATTATGGGTTACCTCATAAATGTCTTGCAAGCTCCGAGTCTTTGCGAGTGTTCTCAGATTTTGAATTTTGCTTGCAAGTGGAGGTGATCGGGATGATGTGGTTGTGCTACTGCTGGCACCACTATTGCTGCTTGAAGATATAGGTGGCTGCACACTATCTTCCTCCAAGTTTATAGGTTTAGCAATTGCTGGTTCAGGTTGACCAGTCTCTGATTTCCAGTTCCAAGCTTCATCCTCCAGGAACTTCACATCTCAGCTGATGAAAAGTTTCTTTGTCACAGGATTGTACAGCCTGTACACCTTTGTTGTTTTGTTGTATCCTGTGAAGATGCATCTTTCAGCTTTGTCATCCAGATTTTGCCTTTTCTCATCTAGAACATGTGCATATGCTATGCACCTAAAAACTCGCAAATGAGCCACACTTGGCTTCATATTGCTCCAGGCTTCCTCCAGAATTTTGTCCTTCACACTCTTGGTGGGACACCGGTTCAACAGATAAACTGCACAACTTACAGCTTCTACCCAGAATTCATGTGGCAAACTTTTTGCCTTCAACATGCTCCGTGCCATCTCCATGATTGTTCTGTTCTTCCTCTCAGCTACACCATTCTGTTGTGGTGTGTATCTGGTAGTGAACTGCGTACGAATTCCATGCTGCTTGCAGAAGTTATGGAATTCGTTGGAGATGTATTCACCACCTCCATCAGTTCTGAGAGTCTTCACATAGCTCCCGCTCTGTTTCTCAACCAGAGCCTTGAACTCCTTAAACTTCCCAAATGCCTCTGACTTCAACTTGATGGGATAAATCCAGGTCTTTCGGCTAAAGTCATCAATGAAAGTCTGGAATAATTTGTTGCCGACATATGTGGTGGTCTGCATGGGACCACAAATGTCTGAGTGCACCAGCTCCAATGGCCGTGATGCTCTCCAAGACTGTCCTACAGGAAATGCGTCCCTGTGCTGCTTACCGACAAGGCAACCTTCACAAACTTGGTTTGGTTGCTCAATGAGGGGTAAACCCTTCACCATCTGCTTCTGTGCAGCAAGTTCAGGCCACTGAAACTTAGGTGACCGAATCTGAGATGCCACAGCCAGGTAGCATCCTTCACAACTGCACTTAGAGACATCAAAGATTCATTCTGAATCTATAGCGGAAACATCTTGTTTTTCGTCATGGACACAGTTGCGATTTGTCCATGCACTTTGTCTCTGATTGAACAAACACCTTCTTTGAACTGAACAGTGTGTCAATTTTGCACAAGTTGTCCAACACTCAGCAGATTGTGCTTCAACCCAGGCACATAATAGACATTCTGAATTATTTTTCTTTCATCGTGTCAGGTGCGGATGGAGATTTTGCCTTTCCCCATCGTAGGAACTTTGCTGTTGTTCCCCATCTTGACTTCAAATTGGAAAGTTTCATCCAATTGTGAGAACATCTCCCTGTTCCCAATCATGTGGTTGCTGCACCCACTGTCAAGATACCAGATGTTCTTCTTGCTCTCCTCCTCAACACTGCAAGTTAGCAGCATATTTCCTCCTGTCGCATTTTTGGTTTCCTTCGTATAATGAGCTTTTTGTTGATTCTCGTTCGCCATATTTTTCCTACACTATGAGGCATAATGGCTAAACTTATTACAGTAGTAGCATTGGACCTTTGACATGTCCTTCTACTGAGAGCTTCCTTGCTGATTTCTGCCAGTGCCTCTTCCTCCATGCTGATGAAATTTACAACTGGGCTCGCTGTAATGAGGGTTTGACCTCCCTCCTTGCTTGTTACTTCTCCCACGTCTACTTCTGCCTCTTCCACCTTGAGAACTAGAGGCGCTGTGGTGGGAGTCTTGTCTGCCACTGTCTCGGATTGAGACTTTTGCTTTGAAAGCTTGCTCCAAAGAGGACTGAGTTGAGCGGCTCAACCTCTGCTCATGTGTCTGTAGGGAACCCATGAGTTCGTCCATCGAGAGGATTGTCAAATCCCTTGACTCCTCAATTGCGATTACCATAGAGTCAAACTTCACAGGCAGACTTCACAGGATTTTCTCCATGATCATTTGATTCTACATAATTTCACCATTCAACTGCATCTGGTTGATGACATTTGTCGTTTGGGTGAAAAATTCGCTCATGGTCTCTGACTCGCTCATCTGCAGGTTCTCGAACTGCCTCCTGAGCATCTACAATTTTACCAACTTCACTTTGTTGGTGCCCTGGTATGAACTTGCCAAAATTTCCCAGGCCTTCTTGGCCTTGGTGGCTCATGCAATCCACGAAAAGAAGGTTTCCTCAACCGCTTGCATGATATAAAATAGGGCTTTCTGATCTTTCTTTTGATTCTCCTTCAGAAGATATTTGTTAGCTTGGGAGAGGGCGGCCAGTGCTACTGCATCTGTCGGCTCTGGGTATCCATTCTTGACCAAGTCCCATAAATCCTGAGACCCAAAGAGGATCTTCATCTGGATGCTCCAGTAATCGTAGTTCTTATCGTTAAATTGTGGGATCTGCAACTATAGGGAACTCTTTCCAGAATCCATCTTCTATCTCTGCATCATGGAAACACAGCTCTGATACCAATTTTAAGGAATTAAATAAAATTGCGATTTAAATCACTTCGAAAAAACTACTTTGGGTCGCAAAAAAATGCTTCGGCAAGTTTTAACCTTCGACGAGGAAGAAAGGTTCAGAGAAATTTTCAGCGAGAGAGAGTTTCATGGGAGGAGACTTCCGAAGTAAATTTACTTCGGGGAAAACACTCCCGAAGTTTGTACTTCGGGGCAAAGCTAGCCGAAGTAAAACTACTTCGGGGAGATCACTTCCAAAGTAGGTACTTCGAGGGAAAAATAGCCGAAGTGAAACTACTTCGGGGAAGGCTGCGAAGTTCGGCAGCACGTGGCAGTCTTCGGTGAAACAAAGTGCCACAATGTGCTTCGGCACAAACAATTAAACCCGACTCCTTTCTGGATCGAACGGGTGTTTAGTCACTTCGGGCAAACCCTAGCTCTAAGAAATGTCTGTGGACAAAAAACAATGTACAAAGAACCAAATATATTTTATATATTAAATATATTCCCATATTTACAAAGGGCTTCCTTCTGAAGCGATTACAGACTTTTTCCAGATAAACATCTGCAGTATAAAAGCACAAATAAATCTTGGAGACTGCTGCTCCATGCTTCGGATAATGGTTGCTGCTCCTTCACCCGTTCTGCTGTTGTGCTGGACGAAACCCTAGCTCTGCGACTGTTCTAGGCTCTCCAAACTGCTTCTTCTCTTCTCTCCTCTCACACTTCCTCTTACGCACCTCTTCTGTTTATGCTCCTCTTCTCTTTTAAATAACAAA
The DNA here is from genome assembly GCA_028583015.1 of Wollemia nobilis. NCBI lineage: Eukaryota > Viridiplantae > Streptophyta > Pinopsida > Araucariales > Araucariaceae > Wollemia > Wollemia nobilis. Next base: position 6,243,525 of record JAQPPZ010000850.1, read on the forward strand.
ATGGCCCCGATATTTATAGGCAGGGAATGAGAACAAAGGGCGGGACAAACTCACCAACCCGCTGACAAAAATAAATGTCGAGGTGGATTTTCAACCAACTGCCGGACAACCCCAACAACTCGCATGGTCAAGAATTTAATGCGTCGATTCCCGTGCTTGATTCCCATTTCGGTTTATTTCTGCTTCGGAGGGCAAATGAGAACTGCTTCGCAGCACACCATTTTTCGAGGGCTATCTATTTGTCTTTCGCGCCGAAGCATTTTTCGAAGGTGTTTCGAAAGTGCTTCGCGCCGAATCTCCTTTGGGCGTGAAGTTAGATTTAATTTTTCTAACGGGATGCAAATTCGGATGCCAACTCACAGACCATGTTCGTGGAGATCAATTGGTGGAGATGATCTAGATTTTTTTGGATAATCTTGGCATACCGGGAGCATTGACATTGCAGAGATATGGAGTTGTGTGAAGAATTTTTGTTGGAGGAGTTATTTAGATTCCTGTTGACGTAATGGTCCCCTATCTATTACTCACCACCTATTTTCTATTTGTCGATAGAAAGTTCTCGCTTTCCACCCATAAGCAACTAGAATACCTCTTATGCCCATTAGATACGAATATTGCAGTGGATACAATAAGATAGATTGTTGTTTGCTGCACCAATATTCCCTCTCAGCATGTGTAGCTCGTTCGATCCATAAAATTTGTATGCGTTCGATTGTTTTTGGAATGATAGTGAGAAATGTTGTAGGTAATCCATGTGTAGATGTTGCAGTTAAGATTAACTAGACATATTTTTTGCATGAAGGTCTGGTAAAATCTTCGTGGGAGGTGAATACGACTGTGAAATTGGTTCTTCCCAATGAGCTTTTACATGCAGATAGCCATGAAATTAATGGTCGATTGTGTGCAAAATATTCCAACAATTGAATCAAAATCTAATACATATTTATTGTGATGTGCCTGTCCATAGAGAACGTCTTCAAACGACCACTAGAACGTGCAGTAATTTTACAGGCAATAAGAATTTTTTTATGGAGAGAGTACGACGGAGTTTTGAAGTTTTTTTTTGTTATCATGGAGCTTTATGGTCATGACTACCAAAATATCAAATGGAGATGCGCCTTGGCTCACCGTTTGTTGAAGAAACTAGATATGAGGTGGAGTTATTTGCGTGAACAAGACATTACAAATTTTTTTGTTGTGAATTGTCCATAATATTTTCCAAGTTGGGAAGCATCGTTCATTGCGGGGCTCAGGACTTATGGCCTATGTAGTAGTGGTGCAGCACTGTGTGTGAAGAGATAAAAATGTAATTTAATCATCTCTTGTATGTAACTGATTCCTAGTTTTGGCTATGCAACGTGGCAATCAGAGCTACAAATATGGGATACAAATTGAGAGAAAAGCTCCATGAGCTTGGCATCGATGGCTTGGGTTTGAGTCACTACATCTTGCATGACTACCATTGGTGAATAATTTCTCATTGGACTTATTCACTGCTCGTAACAACATAATCAATACGTAATATGGAGCCCTCGAAGTTACTTGAAACAATAAGTCATTTATTATCTGTTGTGTCAAGTGAAACTGACAAGTGTAAAAAAAAAATTATAGTGCACATTAATTCTAACATAACCTTTAAATCCAGTGTATGACATCCACTTGATCCCCACTCCTTACCAACTCGAGGAGGGGTCACACATGTCAATAGAGAAAACTTTCAAAGTGGACATCAGTGATGATCCTTCTGATCCAAGGAAATATAAGTTCAAATAAAGCTTATCTCTAAAATAACATGCCACCATCATACCTCTATTGAAAGAGAGACCTACTCTCTTTGCTTGGGATTACAAGGATATGTCGAGTTTAGGTCTAAAATTGGTTGTCCACAACATTTCGCTAGACCTTGCAAAGAAATTGGTCAAGTAGAAACTTAGGAAGATGCATCCAATCGTTGCCTTGATGGTAAAGAACAAGCTGCAAAAGCTATTGGATGTAGTCTTTATTACCCCCATCGACTATCCAAAATGGGTATCAAACATGGTGCCTGTAGGAACACTTGATGGAAGGATCCATATTTGCATTGATTTTAGATATCTCAATAAGGAAACACCGAAGGATTCATTCTTGTTTCCCAACATAGATGCTCTTATGGATGCAATTATAGGTCATGAGATGCTCTCCCTCATGGATATTTTTTTTGGTTACAATCAGACTCAGATTAAACCTGAAGACCAACATAAAACCATGTTCACCACTCCATGGGAGACATTTTATTACAAAGTAATGCCATTTGGTCTTAAAAATGTTGGTGCCACATATCAGCAGTCCATGATATATATTTTCCATGACTACATGCATAATATCCCAAAAGATTATATCGATGACTTACTGGCCAAGTCATTTCTACATAAAGAGCACATTAAGGTCCTGAGAAAGATATTTGATCGCCTGATTGAGCATAATGTCAGGTTGAATCCCAAGAAATGTGTCTTTCGCGTAACTTTAGGAAAACTCTTGGGATTCATCATTTCTAAATGAGGATCAAAGTCAATCCAGCAATGGTAAAGGCTATCCTAAAAATAGCTCCACCCACTAACATCAAAGAACTAAGAATCCTATAGGACAAAGTAGAATCCATAAAGTGTTTCATCGCACAACTATCGAACAAATTTTGACCCATGAATTGACTACTACACAAGGGGATCCCATTCCACTGGGATAAATAATATCAGCAAGCCTTTGATGAGATCAAGAAATACCTAGAAACATTGCCAGTCCTAGCTCCACCAAGACCATATGTACCATTTCTACTTTATATATCTGCTACAGATTTTGCTTTGGGTACCATGTTGTCTCAAAAGAACGTGCAAGACAAATAACAAGCGATATACTACATTAGTCGTAACTTGGTGAGTTACGATCTAGGATACGGATACGTAGAGAAGTTATGCTTAGTAGTGGTCTTTACGACTACGAAATTGCACCATTACATGCTAATAAATACAACATATATGATATCAAAACAAAACCCTTTGTAGTATATGATGAGCAAGACATATCATAATACATGTACTACAAAGTGGATCATGCTTTTGATAGAATTCGATTTGGAATTTATAAGCCAAAATTATATCAAGGGATAAGTCATAGTTGATCAACTAGTAGAGGCACCTCTTCAAGATAATAAACCTCTTACCATAGAACTTCATGATGAGACAGTCTTTACACTATCAAAAGCACCTAAACCTGAAGAACCTGATAATAAAGTTGACATGTCTTTGTTCTTTGATGGTTTAAAGTGTGATCAAGTGGGTGGTGTAGGGATTGTGTTTTTCATGTTGTAAGGTGCTCCAATTCCCTTGTCATTTAAGCTATATTTCCCTTGCATAAATAACAATGCTAAATATGAAGCCCTAATATTGGGTCTCCAAACAATAATCAACATGAATATTAAAAGGCTCAATATCTTTTGTGACTCCCTCCTCATCGTCAATCAAGTTAAGGGATTATTTCAATGCAGGTGTAATCATAAAATATTACAAAGAGCTTGTTGACACTTATCTATCCCAACTAGAATGGTATGACATTAAGGCAATCCCTCACACATCCAATAGATTCAGAAATGCTATGGCATCTTTGGGATCCTTGATCCCAAAATATGTCTACTAATTTCACTATCATTCATGTGAAGACATTCTCGTAATCAACAATGTAACGTGAGACTTTTAAAAATAAAGAATCAGTCAACATGATTCATATAGAACCAAACCATGAGTGGTTCTATAAAGCTAAATACTTTCTAAAAAATGTGCCTTGGGGGTCTTTGATCTCGCAAGGTCCTACGAGGAATGGTACCACCATTCACCACAAGGTTATCTCTCAATCTGCATTTGTGCACATCGAATTGCAGAGATAATAAGTCATCTTGTTTTTTGAGGTTGTAGCTTATCAGGATTGGCTAAGCCAATTACAAGACTTCCTTATGCTTGGAATCATCCTAAAAATATTATCACAAGACACAAAATAAGCATTAAAATAAAAATTTACAAAATATGTCTTTCTAGGAGATATATTGTATCATCAAAAATATGATGGAGTCGTCCTTTATTGTCTTGATCCCCAAGAATCATCTTGGGATATTTCACAAGCCCATGATGGTACATGCAGTGGCCATTTCAATGGCATGGCCATCATCATGTGCATCCTTTGAATGGGTTATTATTGGCCCATAATGAAAAAGGATTTATGTGAGTATGTCAGGAAGTGTGTTAAGTGTTAGCATCATGCGAATCTGACACACCTGCCATCGTAGGTCTTACAACCCATTCAGGTGTCTTGGCCATTTTCTTAGTGGGGTTTCGATCTAATTAGAAATATATCTCCCTCATATTCAGGTTGGCACATATTTATCTTAACGACCACTTAGTACTTCATTAAATGGGTGGAAGCGGTCCCCTTAACATCAACGACAGAACCAAGAATTATGGAGTTCATACTTCACAATATCATTTGTTGCTTTGGGATCCCATTCAAAATAATTTTGGATAATGGTCCTTCATTTAATAACAAAAATGTGCAGGCTTTAATATCCAAATACAACATTCAGCACATCTTTGCGATACCATATTATCTGCAAGAAAATGGGAAATCATAAGCCTCAAACAAAATAATTGTAGCCATCTTAAAGAAGATGGTGAAAGAAAATCATAAGGATTGGAATCTATAGTTACCTCTTGCATTATGGGTTTACAGAACTAGCGTGCGGACACCCACTAGGGCAACACCATTTTTTCTTGTATATGGTGTTGAGGCCATTATGCCCTTGGAGCTAGAAATTCCAATATTACATGTTGCATTGAAAGAGTTTATCGATGATGACACTGCACGACAAGCTCAACTTGATCAATTAACATTGCTTGATGAACATCACATCAATACTCTAGATCATCTCTGCATTTACCAATATCATCTAACACGAGCTTATAACAATAAAGTCCACCCGAGAGACTTTAAGGTTGGGGATATCATGCTCAAAGAGAACCAGTTTAATTCAAACCTACCGCTGCACCTATGAGATAAATTTGTGGTCAACTGGATAGGTCCTTATATCATCTCAAAAAATATTGGACCTGGGACATATCACCTAACATCGTTATAATGTTTTGAAGAGCTTGAGCCTCTCAATATTCTTCACCTAAAAGTGTTTTACGTATAAAAGCAACAAAATCTAAAAAATAATACATAAAACAAAAATTCAAAAACATTCAAAATAATCAAAATTTCAAAAACATTTGAAAATATTAAAATTCCAAACAAATCAAAAAACATCAAAATCAAAAGGTTCCAAAGGCATCATCAGCCCTTTGGTCAAACAATGCTCAAAAAGCATCATAAGACCTTTGGTCAACTTAAAAAATGCTCCAAAGGCATCATAAGCCCTTTGGTCAACTCAAAAAATGCTCCAAAGGCATCATAAGCCCTTTGGTCAACTCACAAAATGCTTCAAAGGTATCATAAGCCCTTTGGTCAACTCACAAAATGCTCCAAAGGAATCATAAGCCCTTTGGTCAACTCACAAAAGGCTCCAAAGGCATTTAAGTCCTTTGGTCAAAAGAAAAACACAAAACACACAAAAAAAATACATAAAACAAAAATTCAAAAACATTCAAAAGAATCAAAATAAAAAATAATGGAAAAATCAAAATCCATAAAAATAAAAAATCAATAAAACTCAAAAACATTGCAAAACATAAAAACAATAAAAGCATTTGCATCTTATATTTTAAATTTACATTCATGTAATTGCATTGCATTAGGTATGTTACATCCATTGCATTCACATTAGGATAAACTATGTTTTGAATCTTGCAAATGGCGCCACGTTTGTATGTCAATCATGCATCCTCAAATCTTCACTCATCCATAACCCATGTGAGTAATTATGTTTTTCAATAAAATCTCTTCCTATTGCAATGAAGAATATACTAGGGTTTTCCGATCATTCAACCATACCTAGTGATCTTCTCGGATTTTGTAGAAAGTTATATTTCATTTTGTAGATGAGGTATAGTTTTGATAGCACCTAGCATATATCAAAATTCCATCACTAATAAAAACACTAAAATCCTAGCTGGAACAAGGTAAATATGAACATTACAAAGTGATCCTTGTCACCTTAAGTGAAAGGTTTTTACTTTCTCATTTCGTGATGTGCATGGTCTAAAGTGTTGATCATTGGTAAAAGGACAAGCTCCCCCTACCCGAATGAACCCCTTACTTTATCAAAATCAGTAAAATTCCAAAATCAAATATAACCCCTTGCTTGAAATGAAAAAGAAAATAAAAATGCAAAATAAACAATGATTTGCATCACTAAGCATGAGCAAGTATCCCAATAAATCAAAATAAAATAAGGGGTGAAGAGCTTGAATACTTGGAATGGTCACTAATTGAAACCATAGAGTGATCCCAAATACAGCAATTGATTGAATGAATCCTGCCTGGTAGTGGAGTAGTTCTAAGAAATTCACAAAAAAAAGAGCTAGCTTTAGGTGTCCTATATCCCTAATGGTCTAATCCAACTGATTCCAACTGAGGATCATGATGAACATTTGGTGATCCACAATACGACAATGGGATGAATGAGTCCCGCCTGGCATTGGGTAGGCTTATGTTCCTCTAATATATTCAGTCGTACACATAGGGATAATGACTATCTTGGTCATTATAACAAAAAATTTCATCTTTCAAAAGGCTTGTATGGTCACTATACAACTTTTGAAAAATCAACTAGGGTGTTTGAGTTTCATGGAAAACCTCAAAATTTCCCTCATAGAAACAAATAATTCCATAAATCAAATCATCAATTTTATTTGTAAGGTTTTGTTCATTAAAGGGTGTTTATGAAATAGGATAGATACTAGATAAATATCAACAATAATATTTAGACGGCCATTGACTATTTGATACATATATTTTAATTTATAGAAGCTTATAAAAAAAGCACATATATATCACATCATTGCATATCACATATGGATGTTACAATTATTAATTCTCATGCTAAGATTTACCATTTTCATTCATGATGTTCATACATTATGTGGTGTCATCCATTAGATTTTTAAACACATTAGATTCATTCCTTATGTTTTAAGTGATTAAAGCATACAGGTTCATTTACATTAGATCATCATCATATAAATAATGCATTACATACATTGCATTCACCATATTGTAACAACATCAAATAAATGCATAAAAAATCAAAACAAATTAAACATACATTTAATATTCACCATTACATCCATATATGCATACATAGTAGTCTATCTACACATCTACATCACAACATCTAAGCATACATCCATCATCTAGCTAGTGCATGTCATGTATACATCACATCATATAGCATAAGAACATAAGCATTGCATCCATTTTGCATCACATAACAATAAAACCAAACACATGAAACACATAATGAGCCTCAAAAAATAATATCATATATATATATATATATATATATATATATATATGTTAAAGTATATATATATATATATATATATATATGTTAAAGTGTACATGAAGGTACAAAAATACTCGTAAGCTCTAACTGTGTAGTTCATTCAACCTTACACTCAAAAAATAATACAATATGCCAAAATCATGAACATGAGTGGCCTACCCACTAGTATCACCTCTACCCTTTCTGCCCTCTCTATGAGGTAGCCTAGAGCTAGTACCTACTGCCCTCTCTGATCGGGACCCTAACCTATAGTTGGGTTGCACTAAAGAATGCCCTGACACACTTTGCCTACTCTTGTGCAAGCCCCTTGTTGTAGACCTCTCTCAAGGAGTGTCACCTATAATTTGAATCTGAAGTTGTAGCGATGCACTGTACCTAGCATATCCTGACATCTAGGCATCACAATCCTCTAAGAGCCCCTATAGGCACCTAACCTCTACCCCTAAGTCTAAACCTACTGGCCCTTGATCAGTTGGAGCAACTGGTACAACCTATCTTCATGCAACATCTCTCTCTATAGTAAGCTACTCTATCCTGAGCTGCACTGAGTCAACCTACATCTAGAGCATAGCGATAGATATATATCACTACAATATCTACAGACAGGTCGTATGAAGCTTAGTCTCGATACTATGTAGCTAATCTTGAAGGGGAGACTTCTAATCCTCTGGAGTAACATCCTCTTCCTCCTTGAGTATGGTCTGCTCCTTTGCTACCTGCTCCTCTACAACCTAACCCCACTCCTCTATTTGGGCCCACACTCGATACCCCTCTAGACCCTCGATAGTAGCCTCTTCAATAGTCCATCCCATGTGACCACCACCATACCATAACCATGTAATCCATCACTGGGTATATTCCTCTATAACCATGGCATCTTCTATGCTAGCATTAACTACAGGAGGATCCACCTCCTTTGAAACTACTACAATCCAATGTGGTGGAAGATACTTCTCTATGGTGATCTACCTATAAAAAATTGGCTCAAAGGGGACATCCTAATGGATCCCAAACTATCAAAGCACCTAGGAGTATTGCAAGAACTCTCTGATACCTCCCTTGTGATCGATCACCCATCGGTCGTGCCTATTCTGAGATCAATATCTATCCACCTATGGCCATGCAAGGTACTCAAAATAGGGTCTCCATATAATATCCTTGGCCTACAAACTAGCCAAAGTAGCTACATAGTGCACTAGATCCTATGCATGGCATTGAATTTAATGCTTCTCTCACTCTCATGGCCACCTAAATCTGTAGCACTGGGCCCACTTCACTATGATACTGATACCCTAAGGTAATACTCCCGTGTGGTCCACCTTGATGTGCTCCTAGCCCCAGATCTGGAAGAGCAGACTACAAGCAATACTAGCCCATCCATGCTGCTAAATCTGATAGAGCTCATCATAGTATTGGGTAAGCAAAGCACCCCCCCAAGCCATAATTATAGGCTCCTCCCAGTATAAAAAATCTTGAACCATAGCCAAGAGGTTCCATGGGAACCTCACTCTTGAAGTGTCCGATAAAATCATGTTATAGATAACTGCATCAATACAGCCTACCACCACGTGAAGATATTCTCCCGATACCACTGAGCCACGGGAACTCTACCATGTTGAATATCTCCCAATGTTGCAACTACTCGAGCTCTAAAGACTCTTTTGAATATAGTATCTCTAGCATAAGTTGGGAAGACATGATAGCCACTCCATCAAAAGGGATCTTGAAGATCTTGTACACATCCTCTAGAGTAATGGTCATATCACCAGTTGAGAGATGAAAAGTGTTTGTCCGATAGTCCCATTTATGGTCTAGAGCAGTAATATATGCCTGGTTTGACATAATTGTAGGTAGCCTCATCACATACATAACCAAGCCTAATCTACATCATCCATCAAGTGTAGAAGTGCCACGAGCAAACTCGGATCTCGAGCTCAGGAAGACAAAAGCTAAAAGTGCAAAATACATGCCTAATTAAATGCACTTAAACTAAAAAAAACACAATAAAAATTCAAAAATGGTGTAACAATAATAAAAATCAAGTAGAGTACAACATTCTAATAAAATGCACCATAACATGCCAAAAAATCAAACTTTACATATGAAAAATCCAACAAAATAAATTAAATTCATAAAAAAAAATCAGATAAATTTTCTAAAGTTTTGCGACTGCTCACGCTGACAGTGGCCACCACAACAGTCGCTGATTCCAATAGTGGCTATCCACCAACAATAAAAAATTTGACCATTGGGATTCAAACTAGCTGCCCTAAGTGATAGTGGTCTCGATTTGCAAATTGGGGGCTGCCCTGAGCGACAATGGTCATGAGGTGACACGCCAACGACATCCACCCAAGCCCAAAAAAAACAAAAAAAATTGATAAAATGCAAAAACAAAATAAAACCCACCTAAATTAGACTAAATCTAAACCTATATACCGATGCGGTTCATTACCAACAGGTTTAATGGGGTTGATTTACCAATTAATTAGTGAGGTTCATTTTACCAATTATGGAGAAATACCCATGAAGCTCCGGCTCCTTCATTGGTGGATGCCTCACCTTGCTCTGCCATGGTGTATTGTGATCAATAAGTCCACTAGGATGCTCTCTCTTTTTCACTTGAGAGCTCCAATTTCAATTTGATAGCTGGGAATAATGAAAGTCAAAACCCTAATTTTCCTTTTATATGTTTTAGTTTTTCCATGGCCACTACTAGCATCAATGGCTAGAAAGTGTGGGTTGTTGACACTGATAGTGGCCATGAAATTGCAAAATTAGGCCGCTTTTACTGATAGTGGCTAGCAAACAACAATAAGTACACTCAATTTCTCGCCATGAGGAATCTTAAAATGGATAATTAAGCACATCTAACGATCCAAAATCATCAAAAATTACAAAATATAAAAAATAAATCACATAAATAAAAAATTCAAAAATAATATATATTTCATAATAACAAAAAAAATCATATTACATCAAATGCACCTCATATCCAATTATTTACTCTATACACTTGGTGGTTGCAGCGACTTGCACTCCATGCAATCCGGAAAAGATGAGTAAATTACCATAAAGCCATTTGGGGAAAATTAGTCATTGTTGAATTGAGATGCTTCACTTCAATCCTGAAGAAGGCCATGGTAGTCAGACTACCTCGTGGGAACGAGGCATTCATTTCATTTCTTCTATAACACTTTCAGTAGATAATCGAACAAAGTGATTAAACACAAGCCTAATTGGAATTACTATCACCTTGATTCCCTAAGAAAGGCCATTACGACCGGACTGCTCCTCGGGATAGGGATGTAAAATTACTATAAATGGTTGAAATCACACCTGTAATGGGACCTACCACTACCAACAGATGCAAAACTTGTAAATCATCCAAATCAATCATCTTGGCCAAGAGACTCATTGCTTTATTCACTTTCCTTCCATCATCAAATCGTCTCTTGAGGGGGTAGTCATAATATCAACAATCATAATCAAAATCAACAAAGGATTACTTGATAATGTCAAATTACATTCGTCCTATGAATCATTGCTAAAAACTATCATAATCTTACCCTTTGCTAGGGAAAAAAGTGTAGACACCTAAAACGTGTCATGCTTAGGGGAGCTACTCACATAGACACATTCATAAGATCAGATGACATAATCTTGGACTTTCCAAGCATCAACAGTGGTTCTCACCACTCATTTGGGGCATTTTCAAGCCATCCAAGCCTAGCCGCTCAAGCCAACAGCGACCAGATCTTAGCCACTGCAGACGACAGTGGCTAAACCCTAAAAGCAGTTTTATCGACAAACAGGCCTAATCACGGGTGGAAGTGGCACTCTGCATGCAATAAAGGTGAGCGGGAGTAACTTTGCATTCCCTTTCATGACCAATTCACATAGGAGACTTGAGTTTGCATTTAGACTTTAGTTAACTAGCCTCCAAACATAGACAAAGGACAAAAGCTTCTCATGCTAACAACCAGTTTGCATAGGAGACTCAAGTTGGCAGTTATATTTCAGTTAACTGACCTCCAAACATAGAAAAGACAAAAAAAGCTTCTCATGCTAACTCTCACTACGCATGAGAAATTCATTCCTAGGGCTTGGACATAGACCTAGGGTTTCACACTATAAAAGGTGCAAGCCTAAGAGTACCAAGGATCGATCTTTGAAGAGAGGAGAGACATATTTTATCTAAGAGATCTTTATCCAAGCAATTTATCAAGACAAGTCATTGAGGAGAGCTTTCGAGACTTGGAGAGTTCCCTTAGAGATCACATGTATGGTGAAGCCCTGATAGATTGGAGAGCATAGCAACCATTATTTCAACATCGGATACAAGCTTTGATCCATAGCTTTGGAGCAAAGAGGACGAGAGTCACTTTAGCGGCCGCTATCTTGGACAGTGGCCCGTGGGCTTAGCTTAGGGTTTTAGACATTAGATTCATTATTTTAGCATATCATTAGCATAGCATCATTTCATTCATTCACACTCATAGCATTAGTCTAATTTACACTTGATTTCATTTGTTATATTCAGTACTAACAACCTCATCCGAGGAGGTATTCTCGGACATCTAAGCATGTGTTGTTGTTTCATTGCTTACAGGGCCACAAGTTCATCAGATGAAATCTACAACATACGAGAGCAAAAGGGATCCCTCTAGGAAATAGGCCTAGAGAAGGAGGCATCTGTAAGCCCTCATACATTTCCATGTGTGGAACTAGGAAGCTTTTTGAAAGTGCACCACCTCTTCATGAAAGAGGCACTCTTTACCTATTTGTAACCTTATTGTATCGAAATGGGTATCCCTAAGAGGGACCGACATGTAACCGGGTTTCAATACAAATAAAGAGATCCATATTTGTTATTTTTATGTTATATGCTTCTCATTGTCTTCCATTTCATTTTGGGTTTTTAATACATTGCAAGTAGCATAAAAAGAGTGGTGCGTGCATCCCGGGGTCGCTACAGATGGTGATCATGGTGGGACCTCCACTGATTTTTCATTTTTTACCTAAATACTAACTTAGTTTTGTGTGTAGGTCTAGCCGCTCTGAGCTACAATGGCCAGAAATAAGTCGCTCTGAGCTACAATGGCCAATAGAGATTTAGCCGCTCCCACTAACAATGGCCAAGAATCAGCCACTCTGGTCAACAATGGCCAGAATTAGAGTGCAGCAGAGGTCAAAACATAGACTCTCTGAGCTAGATCAAAGGTTGGTACAACCTCTCTGATATTTTATAACTTTTTATTTGCCTCTGTGTGTCTAAAATAGAGAACTTAAAGCACATTTATGTTTGGAAATTGAAAGAATAAAAGGAGAAAGAATTAAGCATTTCGCATATCTTAGATCTTCTTTTAAATTTCCACTAGGCGTTGCTAGGAACAACGGCTTATGCCTAAAAATTTCACCCTAGAATCCAATGTGCTAGACATTGTATGTTGTTTGCTTGCTTTGAGGCCCTACTAGAGGCCATAGCTGCATGAAATAAAGTGTGCTCATACAAATCATAGTAGTTCATGCATATTTCTAAATATTGAAATGTATTTTTGCACTTAGGCATATAGGAAAGACTCATTGCTGCTATATGATGCACTTTATGTTATGCAAGCTTAAAATGAACACCACACATGCACGTCTCATTTAAACATTGGGGAGTTGGATTTCATCACCAACCTTCAATTCAGTCCAGTGACGTTGGAATTCATCTCCTTCCACTGGTTTACCCCCTAGAGCTTCCTAGAAATGGACTAAGAAACTTACTTATAGTGATACTAAGTTACTTGTGCTCAAACTATCTCCCACTATTGGAACAATCATTGGTTTAGAGTGGAAGAGCTAGGCGAACCCCCCATTGGGACTTCAATGGTGTACCCTAGCTTCTTTTGAGAAAATCATGTTTGGCATGGGTGTACTTGATTATCACTATGGATGAGTCTTCTCATTCTTAATCCAAGAACAAGAGCAAGAAATCAAAATAACAACACATCAAAACACACCAAACAATTTAGGGCACACTTAAATCGATAATCAAGATAAACATTTGTTTGGTATTGTGTGGTTATTCCTAAATTACAACTCAAAAGATCAATTCATAGACAACATGGTCAAAACAAGAAGTAAACACCCTCGGTATGATACCGAGGGAGAGACTGAAGCAACTCATACCCATAGGCGGAGTCATAGTAACATTGAATGACCTACCCGTAAGACCATGGGACGTAGCTCCATGAGCCTAAGGGGTGATAACTCAACCCTTGGGGGATCTCCTCGAGAAACCCCAAGTAGGGAACCACATCATGGAACAAAGTCACATAGACAAAAAGAGGCTTCACAGCCATCCTCATCAAGGAGACATGAGGAGACCTCAAGGGCCTCCTCTAAACACACAGAAACATCTCAAAGACGTGAGGAAGCTTCAAGGGCTTCCTCCTCACATGGACATAAAGAAGGTTCTAAAACTCATTCTTCACATAGGGATGATGAGACTTGCTACATCTCCATCCACATGGAGAAAACATGTCACCACAAAGCCCTCTTCATCAAGAAGGCAAGCAAGAGTTGCAACACCTCAAGATTCACAAGAAACATATGAAACAGGTCTGCCCACTGAAGGGCAGGAAACTAGAGCTACATCTAGTCATGGGAATCAGATAGAAGAAACCCTTCACACAAAAGGAAATATTCCCATAGACTATGACCTCATAGGAGTGAATGGCACCCCATGGGACCAGCCATGGAAAACAAGATAGCTAGATGGGTTGGATCGATTTCCTACATGACCAACTCAAAGAACTATAGCTACTGAGAACTCTGCATCTAGAAGCTCATGAACTATGACTTCTAAATACATCTCTCAATATAGGGGTACCTCAGAGTGACCCCATAGTAGATGCATAGAGTCTGATCATAGGGATACTCAATAGTACACTGAACAAGTCACATTAGCTAGCAAGAGTACAGGTACAATAGAAACCTCCTCGAGGAATCTACGAGTCAAGACAACAAGAACAGAGTTAGATAAACATGAGTCTTCTATGATAGCACAAATTGACCATGTGAGGTGGTTAGAAAATGTATTACATAAGGAGCGAGAGCTAGTGGAAGCTCTCAAACAGGATAAACAAAGAGAAAGACTCTTGCACCAACATGAGCAGTGCTTGAGAGAGCAAGTTGAGTGGCTAGCTCTTAGAAATTTATAGACAAATGATGATAACCACCAAAGAACTAGATGCATTGACTCACCTAAGGAGAGGCGCACTAGACAAGATAGCCCACAATGAAATCACCCACCAAACCATGAATGAAATCCAACTAGTGGGGAAAGGGTAAACATAACAAACCAGGATCACAATCCTGAGTCCCCTCATAGGAGGGAGGAAAATAGAACAAATCAAATGGATAGAGAGTTACCTCCATTGCCACTATGAGTAGGCCTACAAGAGGAGGAAATTCATGCCTCAAAGGTATTTCAAGAAATTGTTAAAAAGATAAAAGCCTTTGAGAAACAAGAGGCAGCTGGGAACTCGCCAACATTGAGCAAAATACACAACCAACCATTGTGCCCATCAATCCCTAGCCCTCCATATCCTAAGCACTTTGAGATGCCTAGGTTAGAAAAATTTAAGGGTGAAGAGGATGCACAAGAGCACGTCACCAATTTTATCAATGCATATTTTCATCTTGAAGACAATGATGCTCTCATGCTAAGAACATTCATAATGACATTTTTAGGTGCTGCCACTCAATGGTTCAACCAACTACCTAAGCATAGCATAACCAACTTTGAACAACTAGTAAACGCATTCCTAAAGCATTTCTCCTTTGGTGCTAAGAAGAAGGTGAACCTTTCAGACCTGGCCAACTTGAAATAGTATGATGATGAGCCAGTAATGGATTATGGGAATAGATGGAGAAAAGTCATGGTAAAATTATCATTCTTCATTCCCATAGAAGAGATCATTCGCATGTTCACCAAAATTTTCTCTAAACACATCTCCCTCTTGCTACAAATTTAGTAGTATCCTTCATTTGAGGAAGCTTTGGCACAGGCCAAGCTCATCGAAGAAATAAAAGTAGATGAGGGAACCATTAAACTCTAAAACAAAAAGGAGTGGAACAAGAATGGTAAGAATGACAAGTACAAGTAGAAATAGGGCAACCCTACTCTAGTCAATCAAGTCGTATTGGCTACACCCAAGGATGGGGGTGCACAACAACCCTAGAACTACCAAGCACATCCCCCACTAGCCAATTACGACCAAAGGAACAATCAGGGGTGAAATAGAGAATGCAAGCCACCTCGCTATTTCATGCCTCTGAAAGAATCAATGCAATCAATATTTAATCAGCTGAGCGAGGCCAGGAGGATCAGATTTCTTGATATACCTCTTATAGATCCCAACCATCCTAAGCCAAAAGGATATAGGGAAGATCAATTTTACCCTTATCACTAGATACCGGGGCATGACATTGAGGCTTGCATTGGTTTTAAGCATCAAGTGCAAAACATGATTGAGGTAGGAGAACTCAAAGTTGACAACCCACTGGCTCTCGATAATAGAGACATGGGCATATACAGAAACCCATTGCCCAATCATGAGGCCCCTAGAGAGCAAGGGGCCCAAGTCAATCAGGTTCGAGCTGATATACCTACCCACGGATGCATTGGGATGGTTGAGATTGTTAACATAGCAACAAGGACTAGGCGGTATGGTCAACCACAACCTCCTGCAGCTCCCATGAATGTCCCAGCCACACCTAGGCAGAGGCAAGACAACCTTCCAGGTCCACCAACATGACCTGTGGTAACTATCCTAAGTAGATTGGAGCAAAACCTATAGATGACTCCGACTAAGCTATCCATCTATGAGCTCATACAATAGTCCCCAAAGCATAGGGAGACTCTAATGGAAATTTTAAGAACAATTGAGCTCCAACCACAAGATGCGAATGCATTCACTCACTTTGTGGGACAAGTACAAGAATGCCAAGAACCTATAATTTGATTCTATGATTATGAGATTAAGATAGTACCTACTACCTTACCAGAACCTCCACTGAACATTGTGGTGGCAATCAATGACTTACCTTTCAAGAGGGTCTTGGTCGATACAGGTTCATCAATAAACATCATTACAACAATAACAATAGAGCACCTCAAGATCCCCAAGTCCAATATCATTCCAGGAGCTTACACATTAAGAGCTTTTAATGATGCTTTATGCAATACTATGGGAACAATAGTCCTACCCATCAAGGTGGGGCACAAGACCATCCCTATGATGTGTCATGTCTTGGAAGGAGCTATGTAGTACAACATCCTCCTAGGGCATCCTTGGATAAGGGCCATGAAGTGTGTGCCTTCGATCTTGCACCAGTGTGTCAAGTATGTGCACGAAAACAAAGTCTATGTGGTTCTAGCTGATGAAGAGCCTTTTAAATACATCCATCAGGTGGACATTCTAGGAGAATTTGTAATTCCTTCTACCCACCTATACGTAGCACCTTCATCTCCAACCACACAAATGGATAACAAAGACAAAAGGGTAAGAAAAGACCCATGCACATCAACACCTCCTGGTGCACTCAAAATAGTCAATGCTTCTAAAGTACCATCAACATCAAAACCAAAAGATAATCAGAAGCTAAAGGCACCCTTAGTCAAAGAAGAAAGGCCCAAGGAAGTGCCAACTATAGCCATTGCTAAAATGCCAAGTCCTATGGAAGAAGAAGATCTTCAAGATCAAGATGAAGATAGTGATTACCACCCCGCTTTTCCAGTATCATCCGTAGGGTCATCCACATCGCATGCATCAATACACTTGGCAAGCACAGGCATAGGAGAGTACCTTGTGCAGAACATTACATTTACGCCTATCATTGAGTCTGCACAAAACATGGGAAGACCTAAGGACTTGAGACCACCAGTGGGAACAGTGGTTCCACTTGGAATCCCTCCCAACCAAACCAATTTTGTCTATGTCAACCTGGACTATGCCCATAAGTCTTCAGACATAGAAGAGGATTATGATGAATTATTCATGATCAATGTTCATTACCTCTCTAATCTTAAGTTTTCTCTAAGCTACTTTGAGCATTGCCATTGGCATGGCTATGGCCTTGGTATATATGAGCAGGGGTGCAGGTGGCCATACGAGCCACAATATCAGCTCCCCTCTGATAGGTTTGGCTTAGGCTATTATATTGGAGGTCGAGATGACTCTCTTGTAGCAGCATTGGATAGATTAAGCTTAGGGTTAGGAGAAGACATCGATTTCATTCCTTATCACCCCCTAAGAATAAGAAATTTGAGCAATAGACAAGTGGCCATGGTGAACGTACCGCCACCAAAAATTTATCATCCAAACATCTCAATTGATTCCACCCCAATAGGGTACAACTCATGGGATGAGGAGAATGGATATGAAGCAAGTGATGATGAGGTGCAACTTGGCTTAGCCTACCATGGGCCTCGCTATTTACAAATATTCACATGGTCCATCCATAATGAGAGTGGGTACATATCGGATGAAAGTGACTATGAATCAGAAGACTCAACAGAAAGAGCCTACTTAGGCCTGAGCCATCAACCCCTGACTTTGGGGCAAGAGACAAATGCAAATGGATTCTTCATAAGTGATGAAGAATATGAAGATGAAATAGAGATGGCCTACTTGGGGCCAAGACATGAGCCCCTTGTCTTAGGACCGCATACCAATGCTAATAGTTTCTGGATAAGTGATGATGACTTTGAGGATGAGACCGAGATGGCTTATCTTGGACCTCACCACTTGTGACAAGTCAACGAGCTAGTAGAGAGAGAGGTGGCACTCCATGCCATAGACCCTCATCTACGATTTTTGGGGAGACCTGTTGACCTAGCTGCCATTCACCAGATGGTCAATCCCCCTCCACCTACATTCAGAGAGCGATTAGAGCCCAATGATCCTATTATCCGCCCTGCTCATGGGCCAGATCCAAAAATTCCCATTCCTCCAGAGCCTCATCATAAGTATGGAAGGGAAACCCCTGAGATAAGATTGCACCCATGTGGTCCTGAGATATCTCCCCCCACACCACAATATGATCTCCATTGATTTGACCACTCCACTTCATAATCCAGTAGATCCTACCAAATCATTGCATCTTGATATAGAGGCTATTGATTGGGATCATGCTAATTCACCCATAGAGCCTGAAGACCTCTTCCCCAATGAAGAGATGTTACAACCATTCCATTTTGCATCAGGTTGTGCGTATGACATCTTCCATGTTGGTTTGGATCCTGAGTCAGTAGGTCCTATAAATCCCGTCGATGACATTCATTTGATACCCATGCCTCATCAGCTAGAGGATGGGTCACATATGGCTATAGAAGCAACTTTTGAGGTGGACATCAGCGATGATCCTACCCAACCAAGAAAAGTCAAGTTTAGAGAAAGTCTATCTCTAGAGGAACAAGCCATCCTAATTCCTCTCCTCAAAGAGAGGCCAAATATTTTTGCTTGGACTTACAAAGACATGCTAGGGATAGATCCAAAGTTAGTCATTCACAACCTTTCATTGGATCCCATGAAGAAGCCAGTCAAGAAAAAGCTGAGGAAAATGCATCCAACCATCACTTTGATGGTGAAGAACGAATTGCAAAAACTACTGGATGCAGTATTCATAGTTCCTATAGACTACCCTGAGTGGGTGTCGAACATGGTACCCATGGGGAAACCCGATGGAAGAGTCCGTATCTGCATAGACTTCAGAGATTTAAATAGGGCAACACCAAAGGATTCATTCCCATTGCCAAACATAGATGCTCTTGTAGATGCAACCGTAGGTCATGAGATGCTCTCCTTAATGGATGGTTTTTCTGGATACAACCAGATCCGGATTAAGCCCGAAGATCAACATAAAACTACTTTCATTACTCCATGGGGAACATTCTATTACAAAGTGATGCCATTCGGTCTCAAAAATGTTGGTGCCACATATCAATGGGCCATGACATACATATTCCATGACTATATGCATAAGATCTTAGAGGATTACATGGATGACTTACTAGCCAAGTCCCTATTGCGGCAAGAGCACGCTGAAGTCCTTAGAAAAGTCTTTGATCACCTCATAGAACACAATGTCCGATTGAATCCTAAGAAGTGCGTATTTGGTGTAACTTCTGGCAAGATTTTGGGATTCATCGTATCCAAGAGAGGCATTGAAGTCGATCCTACAAAGGTAAAGGCTATATTGGAAATGGCCACCCCTACCAACATTAGGGAGCTGAGGAGCCTACAAGGCAAGATAACATCCATCAAAATATTCATCATGCAATTATCAGACAAATGTCGACCTATGAATCGGTTGCTATGCAAGGAGGTCCCCTTTCATTGGGATGAAGAATGCCATCAAGCCTTTGCAGAGATCAAAACTTATCTGGCCACACCGCTAGTATTGGCTCCACCAAGGCCAGACATACCATTTTTACTATATATATCGGCTAATGATTTCGCATTGGGCACCATGTTAGCCCAAAAGAATGCACAAGACAAAGAGCAAGCCATATATTACATTAGTCGCACCTTGGTGAGTTATGAGCTAGGATATGCGTATGTCAAAAAATTGTGTTTAGTAGTGGTCTTTGCAACTCGAAAGTTGTGACACTACATGTTGAGCCATACGACCTACGTCATATCAAAACAAAATCCTTTGTAGTACATGATGAGCAAGACATATCACAATACACATACCACAAAATGGATCATGCTATTGATAGAATTTGATCTAGAGTTCATAAGCCAAAATTCTATCAAGGGACAAGTCATAGCAGATCAATTAGCAGAGGTGCCTCTTCAAGATAACAAGCCTCTCACCATAGAATTGCCTGATGATGTGGTCTTTGCATTATCAGATCCGCCAGAACTCGAAGAACCTAAGAAAGAAAGAGACATGTCATTGTTCTTCGATGGTTCAAAGTGTGAACAAGGGGGCAGAGTAGGGATTGTCTTTATCACACCGTAGGGTGCTCCATTACCCTTATCATTCAAACTAGACTTCCCTTGCACAAACAACAACACAGAATATGAAGCATTGATCTTGGGACTCCAAACAGCCATAGCAATGGGCATTAAAATATTGAATATCTTTGGTGACTCCTTGCTCATAGTAAACCAGGTCAAAGGACTATTCCAATGTAGGTGCCCACTCTTGAAGACTTACAAGGAACTTGTTGACACTTACCTAGCCCGGCTGGAATGGTATGACATCGAGGCAATCCCTCGTACGTCAAATAGATTTGTAGACACCATGGCCTCTTTGGGATCCTTAATCCCTCAGAATCTATCTACTGATTTTACAACCATTCATGTGAAAGTGCTTTCACACTCAGCAATACGTCATGAAGCTTTTGACAATCAAGAATCAATCAACATGATCAACATCGAACCAAATCAGGATTGGTCCTTCATAGCTAGAGATTTCTTGCAAATGGCACCTTGGGGGTCTTTGATCTCCCAAGGACCTATGGAGTGTGGTGCAACCATACACCATAGAGTTGTTCCTCAATATGTGTTCACCAGCTTGTAAATGCAGAAGAAGCAAGCCATATTTTCTATAGAAGTCGTGGCTTATCAGGATTGGCTTTCCCAACTATGGGACTTCCTAAAACTTGGAATAGTACCTCAAGGTTTATCGCATACTGAAAGGTGAACGTTCAAATAGAAAGCAACAAGATACATCTTTCTAGGATAAATCCTCTATAGACGAGGATATGATGGAGTATTACTCCATTGTCTTGAGCCCCAGGAAGCATCCTAGGCAATTTTGCAAGCTCACGATGGCACATGTGGAGGGCATTTCAGTGGCATGGCCATCATTAAGTGCATATTGAGAATGGGTTACTATTGGCCCACCATGGAAAAGGACTACTGTGAGTATGTCAAGAAATGCATTAAGTGCCAGCATCATGCAAATCTAATGCACTTACCATCGCAAGCCTTGCAACCCATCCAGGCAGCATGGCCATTCTCATAGTGGGGACTAGACTTGATTGGGAAGATCTCACCCCCATCCTCAGGCCGACACACATTCATCATAATAGCCATAGAATACTTCACTAAATGGGTGGAAGTGATCCCCTTAACATCAACAACTGGACCAAGGATTGTGGAGTTTATACTCCACAATATCATAAGTCATTTTGGGGTCCCTTCAAAGATAATATCAGATAATGGGCCATATTTCAAGAACAAAAATGTGCATGCTTTAATGAAAAAATACCATATTCAACACAGTTTTTCAATGCCTTATTATCCACAAGCAAACGGGCAAGCAGAAGCCTCGAACAAGACAATAGTCTCCATCTTGAGGAAGACGGTGCAAGACAATCACAAGGATTGGCACATGCAGTTGCCTCTTGCACTATGGGCATACAGGACTAGTATACGGATGCCCACTAGGGCAACACCATTTTCACTAGTGTATGGCACTGAGGCCATCATGCCACTAGAGTTGGAAATTCCAACTCTACGCATAGCATTAAAGGACTTCATAGATGATGATGTCGCATGGCAAGGCCGCCTTGATCAGTTGATGCTTCTTGATGAATGTCGAGTCAATGCTTTAGAGCATCTTCATGTTTACCAAGATCGCCTTGCACAAGCTTACAATAGTAAAGTCCACCTAAGGGAATTCAAGGTTGGAGATCTAGTGCTCAAAGAAAACCAACAGAATTTGAATCGTCATCGCATCTACGAGACAAGTTCATGATAAACTGGATAGGCCCATACATGATTTCACAGAGAGTTGGGCCTGGAGCATATCACCTTATATCATTAGATGGTGTTGAGGAGCCTGAACCTCTCAATATCATTCACTTAAAGGCATTCTACACATAAAATACAAAAACATTCAAAATATGTCAAAAATACAAAAACATTCAAATATGTCAAAAATACAAAAATCAAATATGTCAAAAACACAAACAAATCATAAAAACATAAAAATTCAAAATACAATCAAAATGCTCCAAGGACATTCAAGCCGCTTGGTCAAAATCAATTCAAAATGCTCCAAGGGCATTCAAGCCACTTGGTCAAAATCAATTCAAAATGCTCCAAGTACATTCAATCCACTTGGTCAAAATCAATAAAAATGCTCCAAGGGTATTCAAACCGCTTGGTCAACTTCAATAAAAAATGCTCCAAGGGTATTCAAACCGCTTGGTCAACTTCAAAAAAAAATCTCCAAGGGTAATTCATCCCACTTGGTCGAAATCAAAAATCTCCAAGGGTACTTCATGCTACTTGGTCAAAAATCAAAAAGCCCCAAAGGCACAATAAGCCCTTTGGTCAAATTAAACAAAAATACAAAAACAACATAAAAATAAAAAATACAAAAACAATTGCATCTCACATCTTGCATCCACATAATTGCATTGCATTTTTCAAAACAATTACAATTGCATATGTCATGAGAGCCTTAAAAGTGATACCAAATTTTGTCGCACAAATCATTCAAATCCATACCTCCATCAACACATGTGTGTAATTGTGTTTTTCAACACAACCATTATTTGTTGCTATACATAATATACTAAGGTTTTTCGGTTAATCAACCACACCTAGTGATCTTATCAAATTTTGTGGAAAACAATCTTGGTTAGTAGAAGGTAAGGTCTAGCCATGATAATGCCTTGGATATTCAAGATCCCGTCACTAATTGAAACACTAAAATCCTAGCTGGTACAAGGAAAAGATGAAAGTTGCAAAGCGGTCTAGGTTACCTTAAGTGAAAAGGATCTTCCTTGCTTATCCCCCTATGCAACCGGTTTAAAGGTGCTGAGAATTGGCAAAAGGACAAGCTTTGCCCTATCCAAATCCCTTGCTTAAATCAAAATAAGCAAAAACCTGAATCAAAGTACATATTCAAAAATCCAAGCATACAGTCCAGATTTCAAAGCAATGATCCGATACACAAATCAAAGATTCCAAGAAACCTCGCTCAAAGAAAAATCAATAAAAAATAAATAGTGATTTTCATCACTACATATGAGCAAAATAAACAGTGATTATCATCACTACAAGAATCCTCGCTCAAAGAAAAATCAATAAAAAATAAACAATGATTTTCATCACTACATATGAGCAAATATCCAAAGCCAAAAGGAAGAAAAGAAGGGAATAAAGCTTGAATCCCTAGAATTCTCAACATTGTACAAAATTGGAAGGAGAGATCCTTACGCATGACGATATGTCTACCACAATTGCTTCATGCATTTGTGTAGACCAATGTTTGAATGTGGATGAGCTAGCTTAGGTAACCCAATATTGCCTAGTGGTATAGTCCAACTAAGTCCAACTTAGGACGAGATGAACACTTGAGAATCCTTGATCTTAGCAATGGGCTGAAAGAATCCCGCCTGACATCGGAGGAAATGCTTGAGTTCTATCTCAAAATATACAATCACTTGCACACACAGAGATCATGAATATCCAGGTCCATGGTAAAAGCCTTACTTTTCAAAAGTCTAGAGTGGTCAGTAGACAATTGTTGATAGGGTAACTAGAGTGTTTGAATCTCCGAAAAGCCCCAAAAATTCTTACATAGCAACAAATCATATCATCATTCACACCATCACTTTCTTTATAAGATTCTATAAATTAGGGGGTATCAACATAGTAGGACAGATACCACATATATATTAGAAATAGTATATAGACGACCACTGACTACTTTATATCTTTTAATTTACAGAAACTTATCAAGAAAATACATTACACACCATTACATCTCATATATGAATACTTAATCAATTCTTATGATAAGAGTGATTATTTAAATTCATGATTATTTTTTTACTTTCTGTGGTATCACCCATTAAGATTGTCAAATGTCATATGCATTCCTTATGTTTTAAGTGATTAGAGCATACAAGTTCATTTATACCATCCCATCACATAAGTTAGATGCATACAATTAAAGCAAAATTAAACATGCATTTAACAAATAACATCGCATCCATAAACACAAGTCATTAATCATCCATCATCACATCATAAAGCACATTATAAAACATATAGGCAATATCCATTTGCATACAATCATGAATTCATCATTCATCATCAAAATACATCACGTCATATCATCAAATCATATAAGCATCTACACATCCATATAAGCATCTACAATATCATCTATCATCTAACATATACATCAAATCATCATAATGCCATCATCACATCACATCATAAAACAAAATAACAACAAAAACATGAGCAATAAACGATACACATAATGAGTCATAATGCAAAGATATCATAAAAGTATGTGTGTCAAGTCCATGGATATACAAAAATACCCATGGGCTATAGTCATATAGGTCAGCCAACCTCAAAAATGAATCAAAACCAAGTGAACCATCAATCAAATACTGGGCCTATGCCCCCTGCAACACCACCCCCTATGGATGGATCTCTGGGAGAATGGTGCGAGCTGGACCCTGCTGGTCTCTCAATATGAGTTCGGGCCCCATGACCAGGCCGGATGGAATACTACCCTATGGTAGAACTCCTACTGACCTGTGACCCACCTGTGGCTCCTCTCTCCCTAGGGATGGCTCCTAGCCTCCTGATCTACCTCGAGAGAGTGGCAATCTGGGCTGCATCCTCAACAATCTGAACATCACTCTCATCCAACAAACCCTATAAATGATTGATCTCAGCCTCGAGAGCTACCCTCGAAGGACCCTCAAGAGTAGGAGGAGCAACAACAACCTACATCCAGGTAGCTCCTCCCAGAGCGGCCTACAAATCCTATACCTGATCTGACAACTACGCTATAGTAGTATCCCTCTGAGCTATGATGGCATCGCACTATTGTACCTATATCTTGGCCGACTAGAGCTCAACCTCCACATCATGTAGTTGTGCCCTAAGAGGAGAATCTCTCTCCTCAAGCTCCATCTCCTCCTCCACCTCCTCAAGAGCCTCCTACTCCTCCACTACCACCTGCTCTACCTATTGGCCCCATGCCATAGTCCTAGCATGAACCCTACGCCCCGATGGATCTGCCCCATCTCTACCATCATCCTCTCGGCCCAGAATACCCTCACCATGCCACATCAGGTCACCCCACCACCATGCAAATGCATCTATAACTCCACCAACTACTCCAAGATCAACAGTTGGGGCATCCTCCTCGTCAGCCAGCTCTATAACCTATCAGGGAGGGAGGTCTCTCTCTGCTCCGATGTGCCTATACAAAAATGGTACTAATGGCACATCCTACTGCAACCCATACTGACGAAGAACCCGAGAGTAGAAGAAGTGCTCCCGGATGTTAACCTTATGGCCAATGAGCCATCGCTCACACCGCATCCTAGAAGTAAAGTTGTCAGGGTCATCCCAAGCAGGACACTCATGATACGGGCACCATATGACATCTCCAGCCTGGAGTCCAGTAAAAGTATCAATATAATGAGTCAACTCCCCTGCAAAAGTGTGGCTCTTGTGCTCCTCGCTCTCTCTAGCCCATCTAGCACCATAGCACTGCATCCACCTATCCATAACTATGATCTTAATAGGAAGCCCCTTAGGGTGATCTACCCTAATGTGCTCCCATCCCTAGATCTGCAAAATCCAACTACAAGCGATGCTGACATGACCCCTCCGATGGATGTGGTACAACTCATCATAACACTGAGCCAATAGAGACCTACCCCATGCATAGATGATGGGTGCCTCACTATCCATCAAGTCCTGAACCATCGCAAGGAGGTTCCAAGGGAACCTCAACCCTGAACAGTCTAGGATAAGGACATTGTTGATGACCATCAGCAACACCGCATGCCTCACCGTGAAAACATGCTCCCGATACTAGCGGATGATAGACACTCCCCTAGACTTGGTGTCCTTGAGAGCATCCTCAGAATGCCCTTCGAACACCCGAGTGAAGACGACCACCTGATCATTAGTGGTCGAAGAAACAATCGCCACTCCATCAAAAGGGATCCGAAAGATCTTGTACACATCCTTCGATATAATGGTCATCTCATCGATCGAGAGGTGGAAGGTATTAGTCCGAGGGTCCCAACGATGGGCCAAAGCCATAAGGTAAGCCTAGTCCGACATAATATGAGGTAGTCTAGTAACATACTGGAGCCCATGAGCCTTAAGCCACCTCCAATCCATGTCATCCAGAAGAGGTAGAAGGTCATTCATGAGCCTCGAGTCCCGAGCCCGAGCAGTAAGGATCTAAGCAAAGCAAAAGAAATATGGAACATAACTACAGTGCATCTAAGGCATAAATCCTAATAAAACATAAAAAAATCTGACACTCTCCTAAATATGAGCAAATAAGGGGGGGATAAATACACCTAGGCATGCAACACATGCTAAAAAGTAGTTCAAAAATCCAATAAAAAGCAAAAATTTATGCAAAATTGGCTAAGGGGATTAGCCACTGTCACCTACAACGGCTAGAATCTGGCCATTGGAGACAGCAGTGGCCAAAGCCCAATGGTCAAATTTTTGACCATTGGGGTTCAAACTTAGCCGCTCTGAGTGACAACGACCAAATTTTTGCCACTCTGAGTGACAGTGGTCGAAAGGTAACATGACAAACCCATGAACCCTAGGCCATAAAATTAAAAAAAATTGAAAAAAACAAAAATGGGGACCAACCCACCACTTAAAAACCTAAACTAAGCCTAACTATGGATTTCATTCATTACCAACAGGTTTAGTGGGGTTCATTTGCCATTTACTTAGTGAGGTTTAGTTTTACCCAAAA
This sequence comes from Wollemia nobilis, assembly GCA_028583015.1. Classification (NCBI taxonomy): domain Eukaryota; kingdom Viridiplantae; phylum Streptophyta; class Pinopsida; order Araucariales; family Araucariaceae; genus Wollemia; species Wollemia nobilis. The sequence goes on from JAQPPZ010000850.1 coordinate 6,270,841, forward strand.
GCAGAAAAGAGGGTAGGGTTTGAAAGAATACCCGAGAAGCTTCGGCTCCTCCAACAACTGATGCCTCACCCTATGTAGCCATGTCCTCGATGCAGGTAACTTCAAAAATCGCAACTATCATTGTATCACCAGAGCTCTAAAAAGTGAATTGATAACAAATGAAAGTGACAGGTCAAAACCCTAAAAATACATTTTTTATATTTTCAAATTATGCCTTGGTCACTACTGGCATCAACGACCCAAACTTCATGGCCGCTCAAGGTGACAATGGCCACAAGCAGAGACTCAGAGGCCATTGGACCTGACAACGGCCTGCTCCATAGATAAAAACAAGAAAATTCCTTCCATGGGGGGATAACAAAAACATTAAATAAATGCATTTTGATAAATTGAAGTCATCTTAATGACCAAAATAACAAAAAAATTGCATATAAGCATAATCTCAAGCAGGCCTCATACCCAGTTACTTACTCTATCCACTCGACGATTGCAGCGATTCACACTCCATGCATTTCGATGAGATGAGTAGGCTACCATAAGGCTACTTGGGGCAAAAGCATTTCATTTTGGAATTACGATGTGCCACCCTTCAATCCCGAAGAAGACCAAGATGGTCGGACTGCTCCACGGGTGTGAAAGGATCATCCTAATTCCCCTATGATACCAAAAACATTAAGCCAAAGTGATACAATATGAACATAAATAGAATCACTCATCCTAACTCCCTAAGAAGGCTATTGATAGTTGGACCGCTCCTCGGGATAGGGATGGATGATTATCATAAACAATTGGAATCACACTTGGATGTGGGATTGCCCATTAAAAGCAACAAATGCTAGAAAGGAACCAGATTAGTCATATTGGTCAAGCGACTTGTCGCTTCATTCATTGTCATTTCTTCACCAATCCATTGTGTGAGGAAGTAGTTCAAAACTTCAACATAATCATAATCAAAATCAACAAAATATCACTCGATCATAACAAAATCATGTTCATCCTACGAATCATTGCATACAACAATCACAAATTTCCCTTGTTTGTTGGGAACGTAAGCAGACATGACATATTCAATTGTAGCTCTCCTACCGGTCGAAACTATTGTAGCAGCTGAAGCTACCCGATTGAGTTTGAGGAATGAGTGCAATTTAACATGCCCAAGCCACCGAGCTAAGTCCTCCGAACATTGAGGCAATGATTCAAAGGATGCATGCCATCTTGCATGATTGGGCCATCCAACATTGATCAGACCATTGATCACCATACACCCTACAAACAGATCAGTCTACATTTTTGCTCAGCGTTGTGTTTTCCACACAACGCGTCACAAAAAGGGGCATCTATAGACACCTAAAATGTGTCATGCTTAGGGGAGCTACTCACATAGACACATTCATAAGATCAGATGACATAATCTTGGACTTTCCAAGCATCAACAGTGGTTCTCACCACTCATTTGGGGCATTTTCAAGCCATCCAAGCCTAGCCGCTCAAGCCAAGAGTGGCCAGATCTTAGCCACTACAGACAACAATGGCTAAACCATAAAAGTAATTTTACCAACAAACAGGCCTAATCACGGGTGGAAGTGGCAGTCTACATGCAATAAAGGTGAGCGGGAGTAACTTTGCATTCCTTTTCATGACCAATTCACATAGGAGACTTGAGTTTGCATTTAGACTTTAGTTAACTAGCTTCCAAACATAGACAAAGGACAAAAGCTTCTCATGCTAACGACCAGTTTGCATAGGAGACTCAAGTTGGTAGTTATATTTCAGTTAACTGACCTCCAAACATAGAAAAGACAAAAAAACTTCTCATGCTAACTCTCACTACGCATGAGAAATTCATTCCTAGGGCTTGGACATAGACCTAGGGTTTCACACTATAAAAGGTGCAAGCCTAAGAGTACCAAGGATCGATATTTGAAGAGAGGAGAGACATATTTTATCTAAGAGATCTTTATCCAGGCAATTTATCAGGATAGGTCATTGAGGAGAGCTTTCGAGACTTGGAGAGTTCCCTTAGAGATCACGTGTACGGTGAAGCCCTGACAAATTGGAGAGCATAGCAACCATTATTTCAACATCGGATACAAGCTTTGATCCATAGCTTTGGAGCAAAGAGGACGAGAGTCACTTTAGCGGTCGTTGTCTTGGACAGTGGCCCGTGGGCTTAGCTTAGGGTTTTAGACATTAGATTCATTATTTTAGCATATCATTAGCATAGCATCATTTCATTCATTCGCACTCATAGCATTAGTCTAATTTGCACTTGCTTTCATTTGTTATATTCAGTACTAACAACCTCATCCGGGGAGGTATTCCCGGACATCTAAGCGTGTGTTGTTGTTTCATTGCTTACAGGGCCACAGGTTCATCGGACGGAATCTGCAACATACGAGAGCAAAAGGGATCCCTCTAGGAAATAGGCCTGGAGAAGGAGGCATCTGTAAGCCCTCATACATTTCCATGTGCGGAACCGGGAAGCTTTTTGAAAGTGCACCACCTCTTCGTGAAAGAGGCACTCTTTGCCTATTTGTAACCTTATTGTATCGAAATGGGTATCCCTAAGAGGGACCGACATGTAACCGGGTTTCAATACAAATAAAGAGATCCATATTTGTTATTTCTATGTTATATGCTTTTCATTGTCTTCCATTTCATTTTGGGTTTTTAATACATTGCAAGTAGCATAAAAAGAGCGGTGCGTGCGTCCTGGGGTCGCTACAAAAGAAAATATGATAGTTAAGCTTGTAACTCTCCTCCTTTTGGACCTATAGTAGCACTAATGCTACCTGATCATCGCTGGACTTGTGAAAGCTTTTGCAAATTTAATTCTTTCATATCGTTGGAAGCAATGATTCTAAGATGCACATCTTTCTCATGATTGGGGCATCTAATGTTTATCAGATCAATGATCATAATACACCCTACAATATGGCCCTAGGTGGTCTATTTTTTCTTAGTAATGTGTTTCCCATAATGCATCACAAAAAGAGGCATATGTAGACACCTAAAATACATATTTTTTAGAAGACTACTCATATGGGCACATCGAAAGACCATATGACTAATCTTAGACCTTTATAAGAGCTAGCAATGGTCCTAACCACTCACAACGGGTAGTTCTGGCCCACTCATGCATGGCTGCTATCAACGAGAGTGTCTACCAACCCAAGCTACTAAAGTTCAGAGTGGGCATCTAGCCATTGTTGGGGATAGCGGCTAGCAATGAGACACAAACTAGCCATGAATGAGGGTTTGAATCATGAACAGTGACTGCACTTGCATTGGATTCGAGCGATTTTTGGTGTGGATCTTCCAAAGTACCTCCTGACTACCACTTCCATGTAAATTTGGAACTGAGTGTTATGAACCTACAAATTGAAATATGAATTGAACGCAGAAAAGAATCGTTATTATTTGAATAGAATCGCAGTTTGTATTGAAATTCAGAAACCCACAATATAATAAATTAATGTTCTTGGATGATCTTTGGAGCATCCTCCTTGTCATATTTACATCTTATCTAAAATGTGTGAATGGTGAAGGGATGTGTCCCTTTATAATACAATATAATATATAATATGATTAAGAGTTACGTTATGAAGGTCCTAACATGCCACCCTCCTTTGAAAAAGCTTTGTCCTCAAAGCAAGAATTGCAAAAATTGTTGTTGAATCTGGTGGAGCATCTCCCATGTAGCATCCTCTAGAGGTAGACCTTTCCATTGAATCAATACCTCGATGATGGTGCGGTTACGAATGCGGCACATACGTTGGTCTAGGATAGCTTCTATTTCAACCACAAGAGCTCCATTATCTAAAAATTCTGGACGTTGAGTTTGTGTAACGATGTTAGTGCCTATTATGGCTTTAAGACAAGAAACATGAAATACCGGATGGATTTTGGTATATTCTGGTAATTCAAGTTTATATGCAATAGGTCCAATACATTGTAGAATTTTATAAGGGCCATAAAATTTTGGTGCTAATTTTTGTGACCCTTTTATTTTCAATGAAGTTTGATGATATGGTTGGAGGCAGAGAAATACCATATCCCCTTCTTGAAAAACCCTTTCAGTATGATGTTGGTCCGCTTGTTGCTTCATGCGATGTTGAGCGATATGTAGATTGTCCTTCAGAGCGTGAATGATATTATCTTGAGTGACCAGCTCCATCTCTATAGTAGGTACTTTTGTACTTCCTGGAATATAATATGTTAGAGATGGGGGTGATCGGCCATATAATGCTTCAAAAGGGGTCATTTTTATGGTTGTGTGATATGTGGTATTATACCACCATTCAGCTAGTGGAATCCATTTAAACCAGTGAAGGAGTTTTGTGGAAATAAAGCATCGAAGATAGGTTTCTAAGCACTTATTGACAATTTTAGTTTGACCATCCGTTTGTGGGTGGTAAGCGGAGCTCATCCGAAGTTGCATACCTTGGAGTTTAAATAATTCCTTCCAAAAATTACTAGTGAAAGTGGGATCACGATCATGAATGATAGTAGAAGGCATGCCATGTAATTTAAAAATATTTTCAATGAATATTTGAGCAATAGTACTAGCGGTATAAGGGTGAGCTACTAGAAAAAAATGGGCGTATTTAGATAAACAATCTACCACCACTAGGATCATCATTTTTCCTACATATTTTGGAAGACCTTCAATGAATCCATTGAAATATCCTCCCATGTCCTGGTTGGTATAGGTAGAGTTTGAATAAGGCCTGGTGTTGCCACTGTTTCACCTCTATTTCTTTGGCATGTTTCACATGCATTGACAAACTTATTGATATCATTTTTCATCCCTCACCAATAAAATGATTTAGTCACTCTTTTGTAGGCTTTTAGGAATCCATAGTGGCCTACAGTAGGTGTAGCGTGTAGCTCATGTAGAAGCTTTGGACGATAAACCGATGTAGGTAAGAGGACCAGACGTTCTTTGTAACAGAGTATTTTACCTTGCCAAGAGTAGTGGGGTTTACTCATGGGATTTTGTTGTAGTTGTTGAATTATGGTGTGTATAGTAGGGTCCGCATACCATTCATCCTTGACTTGTTTGATCCATGTAGGGATGGGGCAAGAAAAAGCATGTAATTGTGAAGTTTCTTCGAACTTTTTGTAAAGTGCATCCGCAACCATGTTATCTTTCTCTTTTTTGTAGATGATTTCATAATCATAGCCTAATAGTTTTGTTACCCACTTTTACTGTTCTAGAGTGGTTATCCTTTGTTCAAGAAGGTATTTTAGGCTATGGTGGTTAGTGCAGATAATGAAATGTTTTTCAATAAGGTATGGTCTCCAATGTTGGATAGCATGGACCATAGCTAACATTTTTTTTTCATAAGTGGAACGTGCTAAATTATTTTTGGAAAATGCTTTACTAGTAAAGGCTAAGGGCTTCTCATTTTGCATGAGCACCGCTCCCATTCCCAATCTGGAAGCATCGCTTTCAATAATGAATGGTTGGGAAAATTTTGGCATAGCTAGGACGGGGGTGGTACACATAACGTTTTTCAAAGTCATGAAAGCTTCATTCACTTTTGGAGACCATATGAAGGCATTATTTTTAAGTAGGGCTATTAAGGGTGCTGCTATTTTCCCATAGTCTTTAACAAATTTGTGATAATAGTCTGTTAATCCTAAGAACCCATGCAACCCTTTTAGATTTTTTGGAATTTGCCAATTTTCTACATATTCAATTTTTCAGGGGTCTACTTTAACTCCTTCCTTAGAGACAATATGCCCAAGATATTCAATTTCCTACTTCCCAAAGGAACACTTTGATCGCTTTGCATATAATTGATTTTCTTCCAAGATTTTGAGTGGTTGTGCTATATGTGTTAAGTGTTCTTCCCATGTCTTGCTGTAAATCAAAATATCATCAAAGAAAACTAAAATAAATTTTCAAATGAAGGGAGAAAATACCTTATTCATAAGACTTTGAAATGTGGATGGAGCATTGGTGAGGCCAAAAGGCATCACCAAGAATTCATAATGTCCCTCGTGGGTGTGAAAAGCAGTTTTGGGTATATCGCTTTCCTTAACTCGAATTTGGTGGTAACTTGATCGTAAATCGAGTTTAGAAAAATATGCATCTCCATTTAGTTCATCGAATAGGTCATCAATGATTGGAATAAGAAATTTGTCTTTAATCATTATTTTGTTGAGAGCACTAAAATCCATGCATAGGTTCCATGATCCATCCTTTTTTCTTACTAGTATGACTGGCAAAGAGTAGGGACTTCTACTAGGTCGAATGACCCCTACCCTTAGTAGGTCTTGCACTAATTTTTCTATTTTCGTCTTTTCTAAGTATGGATATCGGTAAGGTCTAATATTTGGAGGTTGGTGTCCCAGAAGTAATTGAATAGCATGATCATGGCTTCGTTGTGGAGGTAATCCATCTGGTTATTTGAATATTTTATCATGTTTCTCTAGGAGTTCTATTAATTCTGGTGCCTCTGGTTGCTCTTAGGTGGTGTTTTGCAAGGAAAATAGTTGGGCAACCATGCCTCTTCCTCATTTTTGAAGAATATTTTCCATTCTATGGGAACTTACGATTTGTGTGGGACCTTTTTTTAAACCTTGAATTGTGTATGTTTGGTTGTTTTGTATAAATTGCATCCATAACTCTTCAAATTCCTATTGAATTTTTTCGAGCATTCGTAGCCATTGTACTCCCAAAACAATATCACATCCTCCTAATGGTAGTACATACATATCTACTTTCATGTTATATTCCCCCATCATGAGTTTGATATTCCTGCATTTGCCTTTAGATGCAATTTTTCCTCCATTGGCAATCATGACTTCGACGTTATTGCAGGGATATATAAAGCAATTATCTTGTTTGGCCAAATTGGGGTCTATAAAATTGTGAGTGCTACCAAATTCTAAGAGTACAATAGGGTTTTGTTTCTTAAAATACCCTTTTACCTTCATTGTTTGTGGAATCAAATATCCTGCTAATGCGTTAAAGGATATTTTTGTTTTATCTTCTTGGTTTTCTTCTGCAACCTCAGTTATTACTTCCACTTCTATGTCATCCTCCTCTTTGGGAGTGCAATAAATTGTGTCCAAAATATATAATTTCGGTGAGATGCATTTATGGTTGGGGGTAAAATTTTCGTCGCAGTGGAAACATAGGCCCTTTTCTCGTCTTTCTTTTAGCTCTTCTTGGCTAATTCGTTTAATTGGCATGACCTTATTCAGTTTTTGGATGGTGTAGGTATTTGGTGTTTTTCCTAAAAAACTCTTCCTATTCGCCTTTGGTTATTGTTCTTCTCTTCTATCATTTGTGCTAATGCCACTGCATGCATCATATTTTGTACCTCCATTCTAATGTCTTCTTTTAGGCCACTAATGAAACAACTTTGGAAGAATGATGCATCTAGTCCTGTTGTAAGGTTCGTCAATTTCTCAAACTGTGCTTGGTATTCCCTTACGGTGGAGGTTTACCATAGTTTAGTGAGGTATCATGTGAAGTCTTCAAATTTAGTGGGGCCAAATCGCAACATTAAGTTTTTTGTAAATTTGATCCATGTGGACGGACTTTTTGTTTTCTCATACCATTGATACCATTGGGTAGAAATTTGTTCCAAGTGAAATGATGTGATACAAACTTTCTAAATTTAGAATTTGATATAAGGCACAATATTGGTCTACCCTATATATCCAATTTGTGGGGTCACCTCCATAAAATTTTGGATAATCTAGTTTTGTGGTACGAGGAAGGATTGATGTATGTGGTCCCCCTATTAATGCTTGTTGTGGTGGTGTAGTGTTATGTTGTCCATTTTGCATGAGCAGCAAATTTTGTTGTACTGAGTCCATGGAATGGGTTGTAGCATCCAATTTAGTGGATATATCTGTATTCGAGTTGGTGATGTTTATGGTTAGGTCTGCTATTTTGGTAGCAATTTTATCTTCTAAATTGTCCTTCCAAAATGCCATTCCTTGCATCATGTCTCTCATTTCCTTGGAAAACTATGAGAGTTCTTTCGTAATTTCTTTTGAAACCTCCTTCACAATCTCCTTCGTTGTGTCTTGAGATCATCTTCCCTCGGCCATTTAGGGTGTGGTTGGTTTATAAGTGAGTTGAATATGCATAAATTAGTTTTGTCAAAAAAATTGTCTGTCTCCACCACATTTAATTTTATGTACTTGCTGCTCTTTGTTCACACTTAATGATATTTTCCTCTCTTGTACTCGCTTTTGGGGTTTTCGAACTTCGGTAATGTGTGATGTTGTCCAAAAATTTTTGTATGCTACCTTTTCTGGCGACTTTGGCCTACTATGTAACAGTTATGTCAGTAATGGTTAGAATGTGTTCTGAAAATAAAACGTTGCCGAGTGATGGCCTATCAATAACTAGAGCGGGGTGTGGAAAAAATAGGTATTTTTAGCTCTGATCCAGTTGTTATGAACCTGCAACTTGAAATATGAATTGAATGTAGAAAAGAATCATTGTTTGAATAGAATCGCAGTTTGTATTGAAATGCAGAAACCCACAATATAATAAATTAATGTTCTTGGATGATCTTTGGAGCATCCTCCTTGTCCTATTTACATCTTGTCTAAAATGTGTGAATGGTGAAGGGATGTGTCCCTTTATAATACAATATAATATATAATATGATTAAGAGTTACGTTAGGAGGGTCCTAACACCGAGCCTTTCCCTCCAATGACCAATTACATGTAGATCTAGATCTTGTCTTCTCCAAGAAGCCAAGATCTAGAATTTAGGGAGGCTACATATGCATCCTCCCAGGAACAAGAAAGGATCTGATTTCTTATATAGTGAAGCCCTGTCTGAGTGAGCAGTGAGTTGACAACTCTTGAGAAGAGTTGAAGCGCTACCCAATTATATATTTTTGAGCCTACAACCATCCATGGAACTTCTGAAGGACTGAGAAGAACATTTCATAAATATACACCCATCTAATGTGAATCCCCATGATTTTCACCACCAATCTATCTTTGGACATGAAGGCAACCCTTTAACATCAATTCATATGAAGGATTGAGTGTCGCAACGCTTGGTTCAAGAGGTAAAACATCATAGTTCGTGGTTGCTATCATCAATAGTGGAATGCAGGTATAGTCACCCTGAGTGATAGACGCTAGGGTTTGAGTCACTATTTCTTGAGTTTTTAGCATAGATTTCCTATTGCTTCTACTTTATCAACTTATATTAGCATAGATCTATATTTTCCATTGCATTTGTATGGTTAATTCCTAGTTATTTGCGCACTTTTGCTTATTTTTGCACCTTTATGCTTTTTATCATGCTTCTTTGTCATTTTAAGCAGATATTCAAAAGAGCCTCATCATGAGAGGTATCATATGCTACTAATAATTCTATGTTGTTTCTTAAACATAAATCATAGGTCCTGGGACTAATTCAAAGCATCTTAGGCATCATATCCCTTCAAGGAAATGAGAAGAAGGCATTTGTAAGCCCTTGAGCAAATTCGTATCGAATCTAAGAAGCCTGCGGAGTGCACCATCTCCACCTAGGGGTAATTCACATTTGTAATCATTGTATCAAGCATTTAGTATCCCTAATAGGGACCTATTTGTAACCAAATTTCAATATGAATTAATGAAAAGAGATCTTATGTTTTATCAATTCATTATATCTCATGATTTAATGGTTTTATGCTTGATGTAATGATGCAAATAGCTCAAGTGTATTCTTTTTAGGATCGTACATATTGCATGCATTTAATATAAATTAACATATTATACTTAAGTGGTGTTTTTAGTGAAAATGTATGTAGATGCAGTACTTTGTTGTTTTTTTCACCTTTTAGTCGATGTCCCACATGGAAATGGCATTGGATGGCACATGCAAATGTGCTTATAGAGCAATGTGATGCTTGATGGAGATAACAATATTGGAAAAAGGCATCTAAATTATCTAAAGTATAGTGTCTATATCCCAACCACCAACTAAAATGTGTCTATATTCCTACGAAATGGAAAGCACCTATCTTCCTATGATAGAACAAGTACCTATTTGTTTTTGAAATAGGATAGAAGGTGCCTATATTCTAGCAATAGAACAAGTGCTTATCTTCTAGCAACCAGATGGAAGGTGCTCATATTCCAACAATAGAACAAGCATCTATTTTCCAAGGAAATGCTAGAATGTGCTTATCTTCTGAGGATAGAGTGTGTACGTATTTCCAATGACCAAAAAGAATAACAAGTCTCATAGAAATAGAAAGGGCCTACATGCAATGCCTTTATCTTGGTGACAAGCCAAAAAGGTGTTTGTATTCCAATGATGGGCCAATAGCTTTTATATCTAGCAAAATAAAGTGCACATTGAATGTCTAACTTGAAGGCCATACATAAGTTTAGAAATAAATTATTGTACAAACTTAGGGAATGCTATTGTTAACTTAAAAATATCAATTTTAGCATAGTCACTCTTTTATTAGACATCAATTAAAACTATGTATGAACCAGCCATAGCAAATTGCATGAAATGATTAAATAATAATATCTTTCTCTAACATGGGATGATCGTGTTTTGTATTAAATGTAGGCCACCCCTACAGCGAAGGATCCCAAACCTAAATTTTATTTTGCACTGCATTATTTTAATAAAAGTCTCAAGTGTTTTTTTTATTTACATGTTTGGAAGAGTGATTGTGTGAATTAGTTGGGCGGATGTCTACAGGAGCCTAGGCCCACTCTAGGGAGTATTTCTCCCGTGTTTTCTACTTTTATTTATTTTAGCAAGTGTGTTTATTTTATTTTTCAATTTATTTTAGAAAGTGTGGTTTTTTTTTTGTGTTTAATTTATTTTTGAAAGTGAGTTTAATTTTTACAATTTCAATAAATTTCCTTTTAGTCATGTGTTTGATAATGATAATTTAGTTTAATTTTCATATAGTTTTAGTTAGTATTTATTTTCTTGCATTTACTTATTGCTGGTTTGGATGAATTAAACTACAACATACGCCCCCCAAACCAAGTTATACATAGGACTCATCTTCCCAAATTCTATAGGCATATATTTTGCATAGGTACTCAACAAGTTTTTGAACAACTAGATTGATAAATTAGATGAAAGAAAAATAAATGTTTTTAGTAACATCAATTATTGCTTACCATTTTGGCACCGTTTCTAGGGAGTGCAAACTATAGTATTTAATATCTATAGGTCAGTCAACCTGAAAAAATCTTGTCAGATTATCTTAACCATACATCCCTTACTTGATAATATATGAGTCCACCACGATTAAGAGGACCAGATAGATATTTTATTAAAAGGATTGAGGTCACCCTAGAACCACCTAAATTATCTTCTAATATTCCTTCTGAAGCATCAAATTTTCTAATCTTGGAGTTATAAGGTATTCTACATCAACATAGGATTAATAGATTTAGAAGTCTACAAAGGTTAATCATGAAAACACATAAGCTTTTTCTTTCAGAATCTCAATTACTTAAAGGTCCTAATTATGCATCATGGAAAAACAAATTAAGATCTATATAGAGAGTATAAAAGGTTTGGGAGATAGTTAAAGGAGAAAAATCTAAACCTACTGAAGATGCAAGAGAAATTTAGAAATATGAAGAAGATGAAGCTAAAGCTCTAATGATAATAACTTTTTCTATTACAAATGAAATTCAACCATATACTAGTTCAATAGGAACATCCATAGAGGCATGGAACACTCTATCAAAAAAATTTGAAAGAAAGAATACAACTACCATATTGAATCTTCAAACTTAGTTACATTCTCTAAAAGTTAACAATGGAGAAAGTAGAGAGTTGTTCCTAAGGAAAGTAGTGTTGTGGCTGCTCCACAACGTGCCCCAAAATTTGGGATCCACCTTGTTTGTTTTGAGTTTTGGATAATCTTGGTCTCATTGGAATGATGATTTTGATAGGTCCTATCCTTGGCATATGCATGTAATTTTTCGTGGTTCTGAGTTGGGTAGTGTCTTATTTCATTGTCTTTCAAAATATTTGGTGCTTTATCTGTTGGAAATTTTGGGTACTTTAGGTACATTGCCTTTTCTCCAGTGTATAAGTTGTCATTGATGTCAAGAAGCTCTTGAAGGAATTTGATTTGATGTCAAATAACTTGTTTTGATGAAGGTTACGACATGACAGTTTCAAAGGTCTTTTGTAAACCCCAAGTTGGCAAGTTTAAAGATTACAGGTGGATGCATTAGTTTAATGCATTTGGGTCCAGGAGGAAGTATTTATTTAAATAATTAAAAACCTTGTTAAGGTTCCTTTTAATTATTTTTTAATAAATATTAATTTATTGTTTGCATTGGGTTCTCCTAACCCATGGCGCAAATGTCTTAACTTTGATGGCGCTATGTTCTAAGATTGTGGGCGCTAGCCAAGACCTTCGTCGACGTGTTAAACTCCTCCGCCGACGTGTTAAACTCCTCGTCGACGTCAAGAGTTTATGGGAAATATGCATATAAATCTCCCACGATGAAGATCAAAGATTATCCCATCCGCATTTTTGAAAAGTGTTGCTCGCTGTGAATTCACGATCTGATGTTCGATTTCTTCCTCGTTGTGATTTCGTGATCCATTGTTCGGATATCCATCGTTCATTTTTTGTATCCGCCGTAAGGTTTCGTCATCGTCGTTTGCGTCAGAAGATAGGGAGGCCTGTTGTTTATTTTAGCCCTGGCATAGAAGGTACAAGGGAAACAGAGTGAGGTTCAAACCTCACCGGATGCCTTTGGCGCACCGATAGCAGCTAGGCTGTTGGCGTGCTACCCGAACGGGAGGTTTCGCATTCGAATAACGTGAAAGGGTTTTTCTTCATTGAAGTGGACCCAGTGGGTGGTGTTGGAGTTCGTGCGCAATTTCTCCATAGCACGATTTTTGGTGTTGGCCAAGGTATTTTCGAAATTGATTTTTGCTAAGTGTATTTTGTGGATGGAGGAAGTTTATTAGAGAGAAAAATAGCTTAGGAGTTATAAGGAGTTTGAAGCTTGCTTTATTTTGATAAAATATTCTTTTGAAAGTGTTGTTTGCATTATCTTATTGCATTCTTATGAGAGATAAAGTTTATTGTTGATAAGACTATAAGGGAGAAATAAGGTGTATAAGGGATAAATATTTCTTGTAATGTTGAGAGTGCTTTTGGTTGATTATGGAAATGAAAGCATGATGTTTTAAGGTTAGAATTGCTTCTTGTGTGAAGTTGTGAAACCTTAAGTGGGCAGCTTTGAGATTGACATTAGCTTTCATTAAATTGGTTATAATCAAGCTATTCTTTACTTGGTTAAAGTGTTGGGCTTACTCCTTTGTTGATGATTTGAAAAGTTGTTTTGTGCTATTGAGATTTGAGTTGGTGGATGCTTTTTGTTCAAACAATATTGGAGAGAAAAGGAGTTCTACTTGTTTCCTTTTCTGATGTTGATTGTGAAATGCTTCAAGGTTGTGTTTTGAGTTGAATGGTGTTGATTGAACCTTGTTTGATGAGCATTGTTGTTGAAGCCCTAATTGATGGTGAAAAGAACATGAGTATCATTGTTATATGATTCTTTGCATAGTTGGAAATTGTTGGGGTTTCATGTTCTTGAAAGAAAGCATTCTATCCTATCCATTTCAGATATTGAGTTGAGTTTTCAGATTTGAGATTGAGATTGAGCTGAGTTGATTTGAGTTGAGTTTTGAGATTGGGAGTTGAGTATAGAACATATTGAGTCTCTAACAATTCTCTTTATGCTTCTATGAGTTTGAAAAATCACATTGGGTCTCTAACAATTCACTTTGTGATTTCCTACTAAGAAAATTTTTCTTGGTGAGCTTGCTGAGTTTTGGACAGGTTCTAGTGGGGACTTGTGAGTAGTTTTTGGACAGGTTTCGGTGGGGACTTGTGAGCAATTTTGGACAGGTTTCGGTGGGGACTTGTGAGCAGATTTGGATAGGTCCTAGCAGAGGACTTGTGAGCTGAGTTTGATAGTTCTATCAGAGAACTTGAGGACAGAGGTGCACTGGTTCTATGAGAAGAACCCGAGGACAGATTTGGCAAGTCTTTGAGAAGGCTTGTATGCAGAGGATTGATTTGTTCAAGAGTTGGACAGATCTGACAGACAAAGGAAGACTTGTACTAGACCGATTGACTATGTTTGGTATAGGTTGTTGGGCTGTTGTGGACGTGATCATAGAAGGTAGAGGTCTCTTAGGCTAAGCATTGAGGATAGGAGGTCTTCGATGGAAAGGAGTTCCACGTGCTGGCAAGAGGTAGAGGCAGTTGATCTTTTGAGGGATCATTTCCAGAGTAGAGGGGAAGGTATCTCCTTTGAGCAGAGGCTCATAAATTATGATTGGGGGAAGGTATCTCCTTTGAGCAGAGGCTCATAAATTCTGATTGGGGGAAGGTATCTCCTTTGGGCCGAGGCTCATAAACATTGTAATTGGGAAGGATTCCCAAAGAACTTTGAGATAAATTTTAGAGAAAAGTTTTGTGGATGTAGCCCGACCATTCTGGGTGAACCACATTAAAATTGGTGTCACTTTGTGGATGATATTGTGCATTGCTTTGATATTGCTTTGGGTATATTGCTTTACTATTTTGAAGTATAATGAAAAATGTAAAAAGAGGTCTTATACTGTTCACCCCCCCTCTCAGTATAAGCTTGTGTTCTTTAATTGGTATCAGAGCAGGTGCCTTCGAAAAGTTTAACAACTTGAAGGAAAAGCTAGTAAAGAACACAATGGATCATTCAAGTGGCAATGCAGCACCTATTCTTGATGGGTCAAATTTTGGTCTTTGGAGTGCAAGGATGAAGGTTCATCTAATGGCACTTGGGAATGAGGTTTGGGAAGTGATTGAAGATGAGTACACTATTCCTGAACATGGTCCTAATACTAAAGAAGAAAGGCTCCTACATCACAGCAATTCAAAAGCAATGAATGCAATCCTGAAAGGCTTACAAAAAGCAGATCTCACCAAAGTGATTCACTGCAAGACAGCTAGTGAAATGTGGAATCAGTTGAAGGTGGTTCATATAGGTGATACAAATGTCAGAAAGGCCAAGTTGAGACACTTCAAAGGTATGTTTGAACAACTCAAGATGAATGATGATGAAAATATTAGTGACTACATGCTTCGTATGGATGAGGTTGTTAACTCCATGAAAGACTTAGGTCTTGAGCTTGCTAAAAATGATGTTTGTGATAAGATTTTAAGATCTCTTCCTAATAGATTTAGTGAAAATATTTCTGCTATTGAGGAAGCTAAATATTTGGATAAGTTGAAAAAGGATGAGCTCCATAGTATACTTGCAGCATTTGAGTTGAGAACTCAAGTGAAGGTTGATGTCAAGAAAGAGGCATCTTTCAAGGCTACCAAGGAATCCAAGGGTAAACAACTTCAAGATAGTGATGAGTCTTCTAGTGATGAAGAGGCATATTATAGCAAGAAAGGCAAGTTCTCTAGAAAGCACAAAAGTATGAAAAATGTAAGATGTTTCAATTGTGGAAAGTTTGGTCATTATGCTACTGACTGTACTGTTCCCAAGAATGAAAGTGATGAAGATAAACAGGATTCTAAGAGCAAGGATTCTGAAAAGCACAAGCATCACAAGAAGAACAAATATGAGCACAACAATCAAGGAAAGAGGTATTCTCACAAGCACAAGAAGAGTTTCTACCTAGACAAAGCAAGTAAGTGTTCTAGTAGTGATAGTGAAAGTTCTTCAAGTGATGATGAAAATGATATGTTGTTCATATCATAAAAAGAGGAAGAATCGAAACATAGATTCATTATCATGAAATGTCTTAGATGTGGAAATTTTGGTCACCTTGAGGATGATTGCACAAATAATGATTTGGTTTCTAGTATGTATGAGGATGCTTCAGAAAACTATAAGGAAGATGCATGTATGGTTTTTGAAAAGGGTAGCACCTCTAGTGATAAGAAATCTGAAAAAGGCTTTGATGATTCAAAAAGCAAACAAATAAAGGAAGATATAGAGGAAGGTGAAGTAGATCTTAAAGGTGAACTTATTAGTGCTCTTAGTGCTTTGAAAAAGGAAAGAAAGAAGAATGCTAGACTCAAGGATAAGTTAGATGAATGTTGTATGGAGAGAGATGATCTTATAGAAAGTCTTGACTTCTCTATAGCTAAGACACAGGAACTCAAGGATGAGTTAGAGTCTAAGGTTCTTGAGTATAGTGAGTTAGAACAGAAAATGGCTTCTTTGAAAGAGGAAACTAAAGAGTACAAGGATAAGCTTTACATGTTCCAAGATAGCTCCAAAAAGGTTAAGTCACTCATCAAAGGTCAAAGAAAGACAACAGATAAAACAAGCCTTGGTTTTGTTAAGCCACACAAGGAACAAGTTGGAGAGTCTAGTAAGAGACTCCAAAAGGAAGAGAGTTCTGATGAGGAAAGTATTTCAGAAAAGGAGTCCTTGAATGATAGATGCACAGAAATAGAAAACAAAATTCAGAATGAGAAGAAGAAGTTTTCAAGACCCAAGAGGTCAAATAAAGGAAAGTTTCAAGGAAGATGTTTTGCTTGTCATAGGTTTGGTCACATGGCTTCACATTGCATGGCTCAAGTGAAGAAGGTAAATGATAGTTTCAGAAGTGCTAGTTACTTTCAAGGGTATTGCTACTCTTGTCAATAGTTTAGGCACAAGGCAGTTTATTGCAAGGCAAATAATAGGAACAGGTTTGGTCAGAACAGGTTTGGTCAGGATAGGTTTGGCCAGAACAGGTTTGGTCAGAACAGGTTTGGTCAGAATAGGTTTGGCCAGAACAGGTTTGGTCAGAACAGGTTTGGTCAAAACTGGTGGATTCAAAGATCAGGTTTACCTCAGAGAAACAACATCGTCAAGTGTTTCAAGTGCAACAATGAAGGTCACATAATCAGATAGTGTAGAGCTAAAATTCTAGAATACAAGAACATGAACAGTGGCATGATCAGGTCCAAGGATCAAGGCATGGACAAGAACAGGGATGAGAACAAGAACAAGAATAGTGACAAGAACAAGAATATGGGCAAAGAGTTCAAGAGAAGGCCCGACAAGGAAGTTATAGATGCTGATGATGATCAGTGCCTAATGGGAGTTTTACTCCCACCCCAGAATTAATCACCTCATCAGGAGGTGGTGGAGGGACTAAGCTAAGAGGCTCATTCTTAGTCCCGATCCCCAAAGGTGACCCTTTGCCATTCATGACAAAGGGGGAGAGATATGAGTAAGGGGGAGAGCTTCAAAGTGAAGAGGAGAGCTTCAAGTCAGGGGGAGAAAAACTTCAAAGGAAGATTCTCAGTTGTGGGCACAGTTGGTCAGTTGTTAGCACAGTTGGTTTCAGTTTTGGCTCTTGAGAAGTGTTTTTAGTAAAGGTTTGCCATCAATGACAAAGGGGGAGATTGTTGGCAATTTTGGGTACTTTGGGTACATTGCCTTTGCTCAAGTGTATAAGTTGTCATTGATGTCAAGAAGCTCTTGAAGGAATTTGATTTGATGTCAAATAACTTGTTTTGATGAAGGTTACGACATGACAGTTTCAAAGGTCTTTTGTAAACCCCAAGTTGGCGGGTTTAAAGATTACAGGTGGATGCATTAGTTTAATGCATTTGGGTCCAGGAGGAAGTATTTATTTAAATAATTAAAAACCTTGTTAAGGTTCCTTTTAATTATTTTTAAATAAATATTAATTTATTGTTTGCATTGGGTTCTCCTAACCCATGGCGCAAATGTCTTAACTTTGATGGCGCTATGTTCTAAGATTGTGGGCGCTAGCCAAGACCTCTGCCGACGTGTTAAACTCCTCCGTCGACGTGTTAAACTCCTTGTCGACGTCAAGAGTTTATGGGAAATATGCATATAAATCTCCCACGATGAAGATCAAAGATTATCCCATCCGCATTTTCGAAAAGTGTTGCTCACTGTGAATTCGCGATCTGATGTTCGATTTCTTCCTCGCTGTGATTTCGTGATCCACTGTTCGGATATCCGTCGTTCATTTTTTGTATCCGTCGTAAGGTTTCGTCGTCATCGTTCGTGTCAGAAGACAGGGAGGCCTGTTGTTTATTTTAGCCCTGGCATAGAAGGTACAAGGGAAACAGAGTGAGGTTCAAACCTCACCGGATGCCTTTGGCGCACCGATAGCGGCTAGGCGATTGGCACGCTACCCGAACAAGAGGTTCCATGTTCGAATAACATGAAAGGGTTTTTCTTCGTTGAAGTGGATGCAGCGGGTGGTGTTAGAGTTCGTGCGCAATTTCTCCATAGTGCAATTTTTGGTGTTGGCCAAGGTATTTTCGAAATTAATTTTTGCTAGTGTATTTTGTGGATGGAGGAAGTTTATTAGAGAGAAAAATAGCTTAGGAGTTATAAGGAGTTTGAAGCTTGCTTTATTTTGATAAAATATTCTTTTGAAAGTGTTGTTTGCATTATCTTATTGCATTCTTATGAGAGATAAAGTTTATTGTTGATAAGACTATAAGGGAGAAATAAGGTGTATAAGGGATAAATATTTCTTGTAATGTTGAGAGTGCTTTTGGTTGATTATGGAAATGAAAGCATGATGTTTTAAGGTTAGAATTGCTTCTTGTGTGAAGTTGTGAAACCTTAAGTGGGCAGCTTTGAGATTGACATTAGCTTTCATTAAATTGGTTATAATCAAGCTATTCTTTACTTGGTTAAAGTGTTGGGCTTACTCCTTTGTTGATGATTTGAAAAGTTGTTTTGTGCTATTGAGATTTGAGTTGGTGGATGCTTTTTGTTCAAACAATATTGGAGAGAAAAGGAGTTCTACTTGTTTCCTTTTCTGATGTTGATTGTGAAATGCTTCAAGGTTGTGTTTTGAGTTGAATGGTGTTGATTGAACCTTGTTTGATGAGCATTGTTGTTGAAGCCCTAATTGATGGTGAAAAGAACATGAGTATCATTGTTATATGATTCTTTGCATAGTTGGCAATTTTTGGGGTTTCATGTTCTTGAAAGAAAGCATTCTATCCTATCCATTTCAGATATTGAGTTGAGTTTTCAGATTTGAGATTGAGATTGAGCTGAGTTGATTTGAGTTGAGTTTTGAGATTGGGAGTTGAGTATAGAACATATTGAGTCTCTAACAATTCTCTTTATGCTTCTATGAGTTTGACAAATCACATTGGGTCTCTAACAATTCACTTTGTGATTTCCTACTAAGAAAGCTTTTCTTGGTGAGCTTGCTGAGTTTTTGGACAGGTTCCGGTGGGGACTTGTGAGCAATTTTTGGACAGGTTTCGGTGGGGACTTGTGAGCGCTTTTGGACAGGTTTCGATGGGGACTTGTGAGCAGATTTGGACAGGTCCTAGCAGAGGACTTGTGAGCTGAGTTTGATAGTTCTATCAGAGAACTTGAGGATAGAGGTGCACTGGTTCTATGAGAAGAACCTGAGGATAGATTTGGCAAGTCTTTGAGAAGGCTTGTATGCAGAGGATTGATTTGTTCAAGAGTTGGACAGATCTGAAAGACAGAGGAAGACTTGTACTAGACCGACTAACTATGTTTGGTATAGGTTGTTGAGCTGCTATGGACGTGATCATAGAAGGTAGAGGTCTCTTAGGCTAAGCATTGAGGATAGGAGGTCTTCGGTGGAAAGGAGTTCCACGTGCTGGCAAGAGGTAGAGGCAGTTGATCTTCTGAGGGATCATTTCCAGAGCAGAGGGGAAGGTATCTCCTTTGACCAGAGGCTCATAAATTGTGATTGGGGGAAGGTATCTCCTTTGAGCAGAGGCTCATAAATTCTGATTGGGGGAAGGTATCTCCTTTGGGCCGAGGCTCATAAACATTGTAATTGGGAAGGATTCCCAAAGAACTTTGAGATAACTTTTAGAGAAAAGTTTTGTGGACGTAGCCCAACCATTTTGGGTGAACCACGTTAAAATTGGTGTCACTTTGTGGATGATATTGTGCATTGCTTTGATATTGCTTTGGGTATATTGCTTTACTGTTTTGAAGTATAATGGAAAAAGTATAAAGAGGTCTTATACTGTTCACCCCCCCCTCTCAGTATAAGCTTGTGTTCTTCATTATCTAAGTCTATTGGATTTGTCTTGGTGGTTTTTGGTTTTCAAGCGATGATTCAAATGGCATTGGTTTGGCTTAATTTTATCACTTTGATTTTAATTAATTCACACATATGAAATTAGTTAAATCAAAGCTTATTAAAAAAAAGAATGAAATAAATAAATAGTTATATATATATATATATATAACTAAATAAATAAAGTTTTTTATGACTCATCTATTTTGGATGAGGAAGAGGTAAAATCTGCTCTTTCATTTTGGGATATTGAAAATTCATATACAAATTTGTATGATTGTTTTAAGGATTCAAATGAAGAGATACCATGGATAGTGAACAAGGAGTTGGAACCAAATGACAAAGAGGTTGATCTATTTGAAGCAACTCAACAGATTGATCATGAATATGGGTTACTTGACACACACCTTGACCAACAAGATTTAAGGTTTGAAAAGGATGGACATATTTTTAATTGGGTGCCCAATTTTGGTATGTTTGATGAACAGGTGATCAATGAAGATGAGATACTACAATATGATGAAAATGATAAAGACCATGAGGTAAAATAGGGAATTGCAAATCCTCACCAATCTTTGGTAAATGAAAATGGGCAAAAGGTAAATCCTAACCATTTGTGTCCAAACATCCAAGCTTCAGGTGAATATTTGTATAATTACTCATTGGATTCAAATTATGTTTATGATGAAATGCTATTGGAGGTGAATGAAGAACTAGGATTGATTTCTACTCACACCTCTAATAAGAATTCTTTGTTGAATGAAAAATAAGTTGTTGCGCTTGAATTGTTAAATAAAATTCACCAACATTTGGTAATAGAATCTAGGATAAAAACTCATAATGATTCTCATTTAGTAGGTATCCTAGATGATTGTAAATTTTTGTATAAGTTTGATTGGCCTAAAAACATGAATAATGAATGGGCTTCAAAAATTGTAGAAATAGGCTCTTGTTTGCAAAATCTCATGTTTGAAAAAGAAAGCCTAATCCTAAATCATGAATTGAGTTGTGAAGTTGACATCTTAAGGGATAGACAATAAAGAATTGAAAATTAAATGTTATCTAATCAATTTAATGATTTGAATCTCACCCATAGGATCATTAATGGAACTAAATCAAATTGGTGGGGTGAGAGAGGCAAGTTAAAGATTATTGTATTATTTAGCATAATCTTGTCTTTGTTGTATTTCTATAAAGCTTCGCTTTATTATCACTTTATTTGTCTTTTGAAATGTGCTAGTCATGTTTGGGATCTAGGGAAGTGATAGTTCAATCTTTGCACCATATTGTACATTTGTATATAGTGGTTTTCATTTTTTTTACTCTTTTTTCTCTTAATTTATTTTTTTTTACTTTTTTTTTTTTTATATTAATTTTTGGTTTGTGTTTTGAGTCTTGTGTTTTGGGTTGTTCCCTTGTTTTGAGGTGATATTTTGTGGTTGCTAACTTATGGTCTCTGGACCACTTTTGAAGCTCCTTTATTTAATAGGTTGGAGTACCTGATCTGAAAACTGAGTGAACCTAAGAAAATGGGGATGAGTTATTTGGTGATTATGCTCAGATTTTGGGATTAAAATGGTGGAAAGTGGAACAATGAAGTATTATCCAAAGCTCTACGTGGAACTCACACATGTTAAATGGTGTTTTTGGAATTAGGAAGGATAAAGTTATCTTGATCTGTAACCCTAGGTGAAAATCTAAAATGCTTCACTTGTAGGATACCTTACCCCAGTGATACTTGAAGCTTTATAAGGTTGCTCTTTTGAAAAGAAAAAATTTATATATGAAAAAAAATAGAGAAAAAAAAAAGAACAAGAATCCAAAATCTTGATCAAATAAATCACAAGATCTAGATAAACTCTAATGGGGCTATGGATGCTTTACTGGTAGTATGGCTCTATCTAGATATAGCTTAGGTAAAAGGAAATACTTTGCAAAGCATTGACCAAAACAAGGGTGAGTTAGATAAACCCCACCATGGCTATAGATGCTTGACTGGAAGTGGGGCTCTGTCTATATTTGTCTTGTTATGAGTGATACTTCATAGTCTAATGTAAAATAGGATGATGGAATTTGGAAGTTTCTCATAAATGTAGGAAATAAATCACTTTTGCACACACTGAGAAAAGGCAGATGGATTAATTATTTTTGTTTAAAGCTGTTTACCCCCACCTTCTCAGGACATTGCTAAATAAATTATGTTTCGCTGATCTTGTGTGTTCTCATTTTAGGTTGGGTTCTTCACTGAAATGCTCAGGAGCATTTTCCAACAGAGTCGCCATTTGTTGTGGTTGCTCCACAACGTACCCCAAAATTGGGGACCTACCTTGTTTGTTTTGAGTTTTGGATAATATTGGTCTCATTGGAACGATGATTTTGATAGGTCCTATCCTTGGCATATGCATGTCAGTTTTCATGGTTTCGACTTGGGTAGTGTCTTATTTCATTGTCTTTCAAAATATTTGGTGTTTTTTCTGAGTCTATTGGATTTGTCTTGGTGGTTTTTGGTTTGCAAGCGGTGATTCAAATGGCATTGGTTTGTCTTAATTTTATCACTTTGATTTTAATTAATTCACACATATGAAATTAGTTAAATCAAATCTTAATAAAAAAAAAAGAATGAAATAAATAAATAGTTATATATATATATATATATATATATATATATATAATATAAAAATTATATATATAACTATTTCTAGATAACAATTGGATATTTCCCAAGTGCTAGAGGTATTCGACAAGGAGACCCTATTTCTCCTTTGTTGTTAATTATTTTTTTTGAAGCTCTTGGGAGAACTATCAAAGAAACTTGTGATATGTGTCTCCTCAATGGCATTAGAGCAACGTCGCATACGAGATATGTTTATCATCAATAATTTATTGATGATACTATTATTACTAAAAAAACATCAATATTTGAAGCCCAAGTTATCAAGCATATTCTTTTACTGTATGAGGAAGCAGTTGGACAAAAAGTTAAGTTTCATAAAAGTAAAATTTACTTTGTGAATAATCCAATTCAAAGACAACAAAAAATATCTGATATTCTTGAATTCCCCATTCTTTCCTTTCCTGCTTCCTAATTGGGCATTCCTCTCTTTTTAGGACAACCCAAGCCTTCCATGTGGAACAACATTGTTGAAAGACTTCAGAAGAAATTGTTTGGTTGGAAGGGAAATTTGTTGTCTCAAGCTGGGAAGATAATATTGACTCAAGCTTCTCTTCAAAATATTCCCATATATTTTATGTCTGTCTTTAAAATTCCTGCCAAAGTGTGTCAAAAACTTGAGTAGATTCAAAGAAAATTTTTGTGGTCTGGGATAGAAAATAGGAACAGGTTCCATCTTGTGTCTGGGTACAAGGTTTGAAAACCAAAATATTTGGGTGGTATTGGTCTTAGAAGTATTCATCTCTTTAATTATGCCCTTTTAACCAAATAGGCTTGGATATTAATCACAAAAGAGGAATCTACTTGGACAGATATTGTTCATCGCAAATACATGCAAAATTCCACTTTCTTTGACATTGAAGTGCCCTCTAGCATTTCTTATTTTTGGAAGTCTATTTTGTAGGTCAAATCCTTGCTTCAACATGGTCTACATTGGAGAATATGTGATGGCACTTGATGAGTGTCGTTGAGTCTCATCATTTAATCTCAATGATTTATCAATCCGGGGTGGTGTCCAAGGTTGTCTACGATAGAAGGCTAGGGCAGAGTACAATTCAGGCATTCAGATTTCAAGCATTTATTGGTGAAGCAGATTTTGGTTTAGCCTTTTGGTGTCACACTAAACCTAGTCTGAAGAATGGAAACTAAAATAAATTACGAGAATTGAAAACTAAATCTAAGTTGCAAGAATTGAAATCTAACTACAATTGCATGAATTGAAATTGCTAAATTGAAATCTAATCTACTTTTGCAGAATTGAAATGACAGAATTGAAATTGCTAAATTGAAATCTAATCTACTTTTGTAGAATTGAAATCTAATCTACTTTTGCAGAATTGAAATGGTGCTTGTAAATGAAACTTATTCTAAAACACCTGTCAATGCCCTGCCACAAAAGGTCGTCAAGCTTCTGCTACAAGAATTGACAGCAAAATGAAATATGCTGAAAAATGGAAAGTTGCTAAAATAGAAAGCAGGGAAAACATAGAAAGCAAATGAAAAATGCTTAATATAATTTGTTAGGTGACATACACACAAATGTTGTACACAAACATAATAGGAAACATAAATCACACAATACAAAATAAAAACAAGAAAATGAAATTGGCAAGCAATCTATTAATTCTGCTGTAGCAAAATTACAGATTAAAACCTGCCATAAAATCCCTCCTTCTAGATCTGAAAGTGGGCCCATACTTCCTGATCTAGAAGGAGGTGAAAAGCACTCCTTAACTAATTAACACTCAGAACATAAAATGATAAAATACTGCACTTTTATTGATGACAAAACATGCTGAAAACTATTACAGAAAATCACTATACAGTCCTAATTGCTACTATTGAAAACTCTCCTCTATTCTAATTCCTAACTGCTCAACCAAGGAGGGAGTTGTGTTATTTATATAAATATTTACAATATATCCCATGCTCAAATCAGCCTATGTGCTATTTTACAGTCATTTGCCAATAATTCTGGATCTGAAATAAATGCAAATCTGGACTGTTTGTGTTGCAGCAATAGTCATTGGCCCTTAGAAAGCATCTTCAGTGGTGGGAGTACGTGGGAGGAGTCCAGAAATATCTCACACATATTTCTCCACTTCATAATATTCCATTTCTATCTTTGCAAACAACTTCCTATTATGCTGCAGTTATTTCTGTGTTAATCCTAGAAGAGGATCAAAGTTGATCTTTTCCATAAATGGTGGCTTTGGACAGCAAGGACGGCAAAATCATATGGGAGATATTTTCCTTTACCTTTTCCAACCTTTATTTCCCTTTTTCCAGCTTCAAAAATCGGTCAATAAGTCAAAAAGCACATTCTGTTTTCATTTCGAAGATAAGTGGCTTCATTCCGAAGACAATGCAATTCTCATTCCGAAGATCGCTCATTTCGAAGATACTGCAATTCTCATTCCGAAGATACTGCAATTCTCATTCCGAAGATACTGCAATTCTCATTCCGAAGATCCGCTCATTTCGAAGATACTGCATTTCTCATTTCGAAGATGTCTGCTCATTTCGAAGACACTGTGTTTTCTCATTTCGAAGATATCTGTTCATTCCGAAGATACTTCAGAATGAACAAATGTGTACTTTTCAAGTGATTTCTTCTGCATCTCTCAGGTGGGTTATCTCCTAGGATCAGATTCCAATGGTCTTCATCTCTTTTCATATGTGAATTCCATGCCTTGCTGTTTATTTGTAGCTTGCTGGAATTTACATGGTAAATTACTGCATTTTCCAGTTCTGCTGCACAGTTGTAAAATATTGGCATTTCTTGCAAATTCAAACAAATTAGAACATGGAAAAATTATTCAAGTATCAACATGAAGGAGTACATCAAGTTGCTACTGAATTTATACACTTCATTCACCAAGTAACCATGCTGAAATAGTGCAACAATGCTGCACAATTGTCCCTGCTCTGTTATACCCTGTTGCTGCCTATTTAGATCATGTGGGAATGCTTCTAAATAGGTCAGATGTCTTCTGTAGTCCTTCTAAACTCATTCCATCCATATTCTCATGCTTTGCTTGACAACTTCAAGGTGTTCCTATAAAGTGACAGCTTGCTGATTTTTATATGGCTATTTTTCTCAGATTTTCAGATTTATGACAGTCCTAAACTTTTGGCTTAAATGTGGATTTGAAACAAGTTGAAGGGCAGGAAAACATTCAAAAACCATTGAGAAGTTAATGGATATCAGCATACCACATTTGGTTAATTGAAATGCATGTTATTACTTGCTACTTAATCACGCAAAATCAGTCATAAAATGCTGAAAATAGTCAAAAACAGAGATATAGTATTCCTAACATAAAATCATGCAAACACTTAACAAATAGTATATTCTAGTCAACTATTTGGCAATTAACTTATCATATGGTAGTCAAACATTGTGCAATAATGAGTCAAACATTGTGCAATAATGAGGCATTTTTGGGCCTCATCATCCCCCCCAACTTGAAGTGATGCATGCCCTCATGCATCTTAGTAGGCCATAGTAATATGCAGGTTTTATTCTTGTGAACAACATCCTTTGCTACCTGCTAACTGAGAAATTCCTCCTTGCTGCACTATATCAAGTATTTTGCAATTAAGCACATGTATGAATTTTTTTCTATTTTTCTACAAGTTTTAGTGTTGCAAGGTACCTCTTAAAGGCTTGATATCATATGATTCATCTTGCAATAGTCTTATTGTGGAATCGTATTTGGCAGATGCACTACTACTGATGGGATTTTCTGTTCTTAACAACATTTCAGCTTGAATGCTTATTTTTGTTGTTTGCACCTTTTGAACAAAATTGATAAAATATTTGATTTGAAATGCTTGAGGGATGTACTTACTTGTGGTAGAGCCTTATAAACCTCAATATTTGATGTACCCTACTCTTTTTGCTATTCTGTAGCATTTCCAGCAATTCTGGTATAGTTTCTGCTCATTTCGAAGATATCCTGCTCATTTCGAAGATACTGCATTTCTCATTCCGAAGATGTCTGCTCATTTCGAAGAGACTGCATTTCTCATTTCGAAGATGTTTGTTCATTCCGAAGAGACTGCATTTCTCATTTCGAAGATCTTCAAAAAAAATGCAGAAATGACCTCCTATGAAAAATTTAGCTACAGATTCTATTGTGGGTCCATCTCTAGAGTGTATAAGCCTTCCATAACATCAAAAATCCCTTCTTCATCCTTTTGTTTAGATGCTATTCTTTGTTTTGTATGTTGCTATTTTATTCTAGTAGTACTAAAATAGAACCTTCGGTGCATTTTGTTGATTATCCTCCTTCAATTTATCAGACAATTGTGAGATATAAACTTGCAGTTCTCCTTCTAAAATTTGCCCTACAAATTGAAATAGAATTGCTGCCATGTCTGTCCCAAAATCAGGTTTTTGCATAGTTTTGGAATTTCCATGCAATTAATGGCATAAGGGGGTGTTTCTTGACATCTTGAACATGTTCCTTTTTTCAACTTGTCACTATTGTATGAATATTTTATGCCAAATACCGACTATCATACACTAAATGCTAAATGTTTACTATGAATTATATGCAAGAAACACATACCTTACTATCCTGAAAATTGGTCATGCACCTTACAAGCTGCTTTTGATGATTGTTAGCAGGCTATCTGAAAACATAAACAAACATAACACATGTGCAGTGTGAGATTTGTACAATGGTGGAACAATGATGGGTAGATCAACAAGGCAATGCATGCCGAAAAATTGGTTTTCATGCACGCCAACTCAGTAGCGCCTCCAAGAAGGTTTTCACTACTGAATTATTCATTTTTTTATTTTTATTTTCATCATTTTATTTTCATTTTTTTTTTCATCTCTTTTTTTTTTCATTTTTTTCATCAGAAGAGGCTGCCATTTCTGGTTTTCAACCAACTTCTGTCCTTTTTTTTTTTCAAGTGCTTCAATCAGAGAGAACATCTCTCACTCTTATTTGGATAAGACTAATCCTTATTCTGCAAAAACATGTCAATTGTTGTATGAAAACACCATCTCTTTCTGTTGAAACACTGCAACATTGATGCAACCTTCCTTACTAGATGAGCGGTAAGAATCTTCTTACATCATCATTGCCTCCTTATTGCTGGAAATGAAGTATTGGCTCCATTGTTCCTCTTTCTTGCTGAAATTGATGCTTGTCCTCATGTATCCCCATTTTGTGGGACATGCCTTTGCTGCAATTTTTTCTTTCTCTCTCTCTCTTTTTTTTTTCAATTTTTCTTGTCTTGCTTGTACCCAAGAAGGAAGTTCACAAACAAGACTATTCTTTTTTTGCTTTTCTTGTATTTTTTTTTCTTTTTTTCAAACTTTTTATCATCACTCTAAATCTGATATTGAAGAGAAATTCTCTTCCATTATGTGTACATCCAATGGAATCTCCTTCAAGAACTCCTCCTTAGTTAATGGTGCATGGTATACCCAAAGGCAATGTCCATTCACCACTAACATCCTCCATGAATTACCAATGGGAGAAAGAAGCACTTCTCCATATCTGAAAACTTCTTCAATCAAGTGTTGTCCATGCCTCCTAGTCTGCAAAATCTTGTCAATCTATTCTTGAAACAATTAAATACCAATTCCCAAAAGATGTTAAGTGCTTACATCAAGATAAAATCTTGATATACCCTTGTAATTCTATGTAAAGGGATTGAAATATTGTTTCAAAATAGCAACAATTTTGCTTTTTGTTTATAATTCAGCCGACTAATAATGTTCAAGTATTTTCTTGGCTGCACTTCAATTTGTTTCATTCCTAGGAGGACAAAATTTACCCCTTTGTAATTTCTTACTAAGGAGTTCAATGGAAGTAAATTTTCTATGTGTAGTTTTTCTCCTTTATCCAAGGCTAATTTCTATGTGTTTGGACTAAAGGTTTTTTGTGTATCTCCATTGATTTTTATCTCTTCAAGCTCAGGTAAGTTCTTGTTTGAGCACAGTTGGATGTTGCTGCAGTCAATAACATTTCCTGCAAGTTTTTTTTTTTATATACCAGATTCAACTACATAGACAGGGGTTGCCTATCCTGTATTATTCGGACCGATCATAGGTTGGGCTAAAAAAATATTTTTGGTTTGCACAATAAGACAAGAAGTGTACAACTTTAGCAGATCAACTACTTGTCAGGTAGGATCACCTCTAATGAGATCAACTATTGTCTGTGTAGGCTAAGAATTGCTAGGTTGCGGTTTAGCGCGGTAAAATCCTAACAATATTTAAGTAATAATGGAAAACTCTAGGATCATCATTAAGTTGTAAACTCCTATTTTTATTGTGCAAAAGTTTTTGTGATTTTTTTTTTAATAGATTCAGCTTACATAGACAGGGGTTTCCTGTCCAGGTTAGGCTGAAGGTGGTGGTTGCTTGTTTTCTAAATGGACTGAAATGCAACTATCAATAATTATTATTTATACCAGCTATTACATTCAGATTTAACGCTGAACTTCATAACTTAGCACAATAATAATTATTTGACTGCTTTTACCCTCTAACAACACCATGTTCCCCGAAACGGTGCCAAAATGATGAGTGTCATTGAGTCTCATCATTTAATCTCAATGATTTATCAATCCGGGGTGGTGTCCAAGGCTATGATATAGAAGGCTAGAGTACAATTCAGGCATTCAGATTTCAAGCATTTATTGGTGAAGCAGATTTTGGTTTAGCCTTTTGGTGTCACACTAAACCTAGTCTGAAGAATGGAAACTAAAATAAATTACAAGAATTGAAAACTAAATCTAAGTTGCAAGAATTGAAATCTAACTACAATTGCATGAATTGAAATTGTTGAATTGAAATCTAATCTACTTTTGCAGAATTGAAATTGCTAAATTGAAATCTAATCTACTTTTGCAAAATTGAAATCTAATCTACTCTTGCAGAATTGAAATGATGCTTGTAAATGAAACTTATTCTAAAAACACCTATCAATGCCCTGCCACAAAAGGTCGTCAAGCTTCTGCTACAGGAATTGACAGCAAAATGAAATATGCTAAAAAATGGAAAGTTGCTAAAATAGAAAGCAAGGAAAACATGGAAAGCAAAGGAAAAATGCTTAATATAATTTGTCAGCTGACATACACACAAATTCTGTACACAAACATAATAGAAAACATAAATCACACAATACAAAATAAAAACAAGAAAATGAAATATGGCAAGCAATCTATTAATTCTGCTACAGCAAAATTACAGATTAAAACCTGCCATAAAATCCCTCCTTCTAGATCTGAAAGTGGGCCCATACTTCCTGATCTAGAAGGAGGTGAAAAGCACTCCTTAACTAATTAACACTCAGAACATAAAATGATAAAATACTGCACTTTTATTGATGACAAAACATGCTTGAAAAGCTATTACAAAAAATCACTATATAGTCCTAATTGCTTGCTATTGAAAACTCTCCTCTATTCTAATTCCTAAGCGGCTCAACCAAGGAGGGAGCTGTGTTATTTATATAAATATTTACAATATATCCCATGCTCAAATCAGCCTATGTGCTATTTTACGAGTCATTTGCCAATAATTCTGGATCTGAAATAAATGCAAATCCGGACGAGTTTGTGTTGCGATAGTAGTCATTGGCCCTTAGAAAGCATCTTCGAGTGGTGGGAGTACGTGGGAGGAGTCCAGAAATATCTCACACATATTTCTCCACTTCATAATATTCCATTTCTATCTTTGCAAACAACTTCCTATTATCTTGCGAGTTATTTCCGTGTTAATCCTAGAAGAGGATCAAAGTTGATCTTTTCCATAAATGGTGGCTTTGGACGGCAAGGACGGAAAAATCATATGGGAGATATTTTCCTTTACCTTTTCCAACCTTTATTTCCCTTTTTCCAACTTCAAAAATCGGTCAATAAGTCAAAAAGCACATTCTGTTTTCATTCCGAAGACAATGCAATTCTCATTCCGAAGATCGCTCATTTCGAAGATACTGCAATTCTCATTCCAAAGATACTGCAATTCTCATTCTGAAGATCCGCTCATTTCGAAGATACTGCATTTCTCATTCCGAAGATGTCTGCTCATTCCGAAGACACTGTGTTTTCTCATTTCGAAGATATCTGTTCATTCCGAAGATACTTCGGAATGAACAAATGTGTACTTTTCAAGTGATTTCTTCTGCATCTCTCAGGTGGGTTATCTCCTAGGATCAGATTCCAATGGTCTTCATCTCTTTTCATATGTGAATTCCATGCCTTGTTGTTTATTTGTAGCTTGCTGGAATTTACATGGTAAATTACTGCATTTTCCAGTTCTATTGCATAGTTGTAAAATATTGGCATTTCTTGCAAATTCAAACAAATTAGAACATGGAAAAATTATTCAAGTATCAACATGAAGGAGTACATCAAGTTGCTACTGAATTTATACACTTCATTCACCAAGTAACCATGCTGAAATAGTGCAACAATGCTGCACAATTGTCCCTGCTTTGTTATACCCTGTTGTTGCCTATTTAGATCATGTGGGAATGCTTCTAAATAGGTCAGATGTCTTCTGTAGTCCTTCTAAACTCATTCCATCCATATTCTCATGCTTTGCTTGACAACTTCAAGGTGTTCCTATAAAGTGACAGCTTGCTGATTTTTATATGGCTGTTTTTCTCAGATTTTCAGATTTATGACGAGTCCTAAACTTTTGGCTTAAATGTGGATTTGAAACAAGTTGAAGGGCAGGAAAACATTCAAAAACCATTGAGAAGTTAATGGATATCAGCATACCACATTTGGTTAATTGAAATGCATGTTATTACTTGCTACTTAATCACGCAAAATCAGTCATAAAATGCTGAAAATAGTCAAAAACAGAGATATAGTATTCCTAACATAAAATCATGCAAACACTTAACAAATAGTATATTCTAGTCAACTATTTGGCAATTAACTTATCATATGGTAGTCAAACATTGTGCAATAATGAGTCAAACATTGTGCAATAATGAGGCATTTTTGGGCCTCATCAGCACTCTTATTGATTTCTTGAGGGACAAATGGATTCTTGGGAAAACCCTGATTCAACATCCTACTTTGACTATCCTCAAATAGCATACTGATATTTTATATGGGTCTAAAGTTGATTTCATAAAATCTCATAATGGTAGAAATATATAGGAAGCATCTGGCTATTCCTGCTCTTCAAAATGAATCTAATCAGCTACAATATATGTTAAGCTCCATATTCATCCCTTCAAGGAGATCATCATATCAAATATTTTGGTAAGCCACTAAATCAGGTGAGTTCTCCATTAAATTGACATACAATTTTTTGATTCCTGTTGAGCAGACTGATGTACCTTTTAATTTGGTTTGGATTAAATATTTTATTCCTAAAATTGCCTCATTTTTTTGGGTCATAATCCAAGAAAATATTCTCACCACTTATAATCTTTTGAAAATAGGATTACCCATACCTAATAGATGTTACCTTTGCTATTCTAATTGGGAATCCCCCTACCATATTTTTCTTGGGTGTTCCTTTGCCATTCCCATTCTTTATAAACTTCTTGATTTCTTTTTAATTTCCTAGGCTACCCCTCAATCCATGCATGAACTATTTATTCAATATCCTAATACATTCAACAACTTACGCCTTAAGACCTTATGGTAATTTTGTCTTCACGACTATGTTTGGAAGATTTGGCTAGAAAGAAATCATCATGTTTTATCTAAGGATTCTTAGAGTTCTGATTATATTTTCAATAAAATTTTATCCTTTGTGATGAAGAATGCATCCATGTGTCCCTTACCTTCCTCACCTCCCAAACATTTTGAATCTTGTCTGGTTAGGACTCTTAATTTCTCCATTGTTAATTCATGTGTCCAATCTTCATCCAATAGAATTCTTACGAGCTGGATTCATCCTCCTCCTCATTGGCTAAACCTAAACTTTGACAGCTCTGTCAAGGGCAACCCTGGTCATTTAGGTGTAGGTGGAGTTTTAAGATACCACCAAGGTAATGTTATTATTGTTTTTTTCTGAATTCATTGGGATCCAGTCTAACCAGGTTGTTGAGGCTCATGCTCTCTAATATGGTTTAAATCTTGCTCAAGGGATGACCAATCAGATTTTAGTGGAAGGGGACTCTTTAACCATAATAAAATATTTTAAAAGTAGCAATAACCCCTCATGAAAAGTCTGAAGTTGTATTGATGAAGCTAAAATCTTGCAGAACCAATTCCAAGATATTATTTTCCAACACACGTTTCATGAAAACAATAGAGTTGTTGATGCCTTTGCTAATTATGCCACATCCTTAAGCGAGTTTATGACATGGAATACTGACTTACCTCAATTCCCTCTTCCTATTATTAAAAAATATAGAGAACCTTTTGTATCAGTGCCTCTCCCTCCTGATGTGGAGCAAGTCAGCATTATTCAAACTGCCTCTCATGTTATTGGTCCTTAATTTTTTTGTTGCATCATTTTTGGCCTTCATTTATTATGATCATCATATGTTTTTAGGTGATGTCAACATTTTTTTCAGTTTTCCTACCTTCGAGGTAGACTTTTAGTATTGCTTACCATCATTTTAATCCACCTTGGAATATGGTGCCTCCTTTCGTGGTATGAGTCCCGTCGTCATCACAATTTTATCATCATAACCATACCCGATAACAACCCTAATATTATTCTCAAATATCTCAACTGCTTTTGCCCTGTCTTGAAGGTTTACCCTGTTATGTTCTCTATGTGCCTGAGTATCATGGATGACTATGTTGAACCTTCTAATATTGATATTGATTCCATTACCGAAGGGTTTCTCAATGGTAGAAGATTCCTTACTTTCTTCAAGAAGTTTGAAGGTGAAGATCCTAAAATCACCTTGGATTTTTTGGAAACTTGGGACGATGGGAAGGTAGTCATTCGAGAAAAAAAATTATGTTGTGGATATTAAGACTCTGGTGGAGCTTACTGGTCAATAGCTAAAAGGGAGGTCAATCAAGTAGGAGAAACATCATTGGGAGGTCAAACTGAAGGATGTTCATGACAAAGATCTTTGTAGGAGAGCTAAGTTGGGTATGCATCAGGACAAACTCCCCTTTAGTTGGGGAAGCATTATCAAGCCAATTATGGAGTTCATTATAGTCGATGACCCAAATAAACCTTTGAAAAGTTTTCATTTTTCTTTTTATAACCACTTTAGAGAAGTTAGGGTGTTAAATATACCTAAATTCATTTATAATTCTATCAGCCATTCCTTAGAGGAGTCCAGAGATAAATAGAAAGCCAAAATTCCCTCTCACTATGGTTTTTTTAATATTCTCTACAAGCATTGGCTTATCCATTGCCTATAAGGTGCTATTCTAAGTTCGACCCCTGATCCAAACTCGAATCTCCCTAAGGCTAGCTCCTTCCAGTCAACTCCCTAGACCACCAAAGTCTTGAAAGCCATTAAAGGTAAAAAATTGTCTGCCAAAAAGCAAAAAATTGTTGATACTATCGCCATGTTGAGAAAGAGGGCCAAAAGTGCCAACCATGCAAGTGATAGTGATCATACTTTTGACCATGAGGCTGAACCAGAGAAAGAACCTGAGAAAAAACATGTTCGTGCCTCTTTTAGACTGAATAATAAAGCTAAGCAACAGGAGTCACTGCTTATCGACTCTGAATATGACACCAAGGATGAACCTAATATCTGCCTGTAGGATTATATTATCAAATCAATTTCAAACAATATTTCCCAACTTGTTGATATACGTAATGCTTGAGCCTATGTTTTTTTATAAAATCATTCACTGATTGGTTTGTCATGGAATATTCTACTAAGCCTAAGATAAAACACGTCATGATAGAGGAGACCCCTGAAATTGGCAATGGCGCTGAAGTGAATGTTTCCACTGAAGGCTTGCATGATCTCTTTGTTAAGGCTACCCCTGTTAACTGATGTATATCTCATTTTCAGATTGTTTTTTGGTTGTTTTGGATCTCTGTTCTATTGCTTTATGTTCCCAGCTCTGGTTGGTCAAAGGATGGCCTTAGGTTGGTGTCACTTTTAGTTTTGTTTTTTTAGGTTCACCTCAATTTTAATTTTCATAGTTTTTATTGGCTTTGGTTAGTTTTTCTATGGACTATTATGAGGCTCGCCTCTTGTTTTGGCTTTGTAATTTCTCGTTGGGTTTGGTTGGACTCTATGTGGATTGGTTTTTACCTTTTATAATCAGGTTTTGGGTTCCTTTCAAAACCCTTTTTAATATATATCTCATATATTTAATCGACCAAAAAATAATAATTTTTATATTATATATAATTAAATAAATAAATAACCCAAGATAAAGTAAATCAAGTTTTAAATAAATTATATATATATATATATATATATATATATATATATAATTTATAATTTATAATTTATTTCAGCATATGCACATATGATTTCATATAGGTATATGTTTGTTTAGTCATTTTAATATTTTTTGTTTTAAGAATGGATTTTCTTGTGTGGTTCGTCCTCTTTATAGTTGATTTTAGCTTTGGTATCGCTCCTACATTTTAATTGGGCCTAATCGTATTTCGATGCATTATTAAAGTATTTGAATGCATAATTTGGTTTCATGTTGACTTGGTAGGTGGAATCCGCATCGACACGTAGTTTAGAGTCGAACCTGGAGCTCATGTTGATGACTTGTTCAACATTTGTGTCATACATGGAGCTTGTGTGGCAGAGGAACTGGACAGACGAATGAGGCAGATGCTCTAACACTGCAATATCACATCAGATGGGATGATCGAAAAGCTAGGGTTTACTTTAATATGGATAACAAGGAACCGCATGGAGTGGCAGCAACGAGCACCAAATGAGTTGAGCAGTGGCAATTAACATCAAGACCTAGGGATTCGATGAGCGATAAATTATGAATACCAAGCGGATGATGCGACATCCAATAGTGGGACCTGAGGATATGACTGGCCCATGTGATGATAGCATTCGTAGATATCACTTCCCATGAGCGATGGGATTTCGATAAATTGGCAAGACGCAGACCAAGCTGGCGTAGATGATGATTTGGGCATCGTCAAGGTAGAAAAATCACTGCAATGGCCTCTTGGTAGCTCATGACAGTCTTTGGATGAGTTTTACAACTGGCAAACAAAGGGACCGGATGTCAAGACTCGAACGTCAATGACGATGATTGCGGCGAAGGACAAGGTGGTGACTAATGAGTTTTATTGGTTCTCACTAGGTCAGACATCGATGGAGATAGCAAAGAAACATGTCAAGAGTTAGTGGCAGATGAAAGCCATGAGGTTCCCTGATAGTGACTTTAAGATACATGGCTGAAGGTAAACCCGCCATGAAATTGGCACGAAGATGTCAAAGTAGCTCGTGGGGTGCAATAGATAAACTCAACATGGCAACACCATAGGTAGTGGTTTTAATGGCACCTCAAAAAATATCGCACACAGGGATGGCTTAGATGTAGTGTATAGCCCTTGTCATGGTTTTTTTACCGAGTAGTGGTTATTTTAGTGAACGAAGGACCATTAAGAGCAAATACTTGGAGCTCCAATAAATAGTAAATAGTGTAGGAGAATGTGGGTTTCTAATGTGTATTTGACCAGCATCAAATGAAGGCATCCATGATCTAGGTACACTGAGAAACTCTAGCAACCTGAGGATAGCAGTGAAAGGACATCATTACATGATAAATGGAGAAAGCCAGATGATAGCATTGGGAGTCTATGTAAACAATGGAGGGATGTTCGTCAAGCTAGCATGTGGCCAATTTATTAGAATTGAGAGGTATGATGTCGATTCATGTAAGGGCCAGTAGTTGTCATTTCATGACTAACAGTACATCACTATAGTATTTGTGTCAACATAATCTCCTTGCACAGATGTACAGCATCATGGATAACCAAATTGTCATTATCATTGTCTTCCTTGTGGCTGTGGTTCGAGAAAGAGTAACCAAAGGTGAATGATACCTAATTATACCTAAGGTGAATGATCAAGGAGATGAATTTTAATATCCAAATATTACAACCACCTGAGATATTTTCCAAGAGGAGGTGCAAGTTGCCAAGACAACATCCACCAATGCTTATTATGTAGATATGGGTTCATTTCTAGAAGTACATGAGTATTTATATAATGGAGGTGTCCTAAATCTAATTAGTGTCGAGATGTGTGATAGGACAAAACCTACAATAGAATTGAATAAATTGGTTGAATGTGAAATTTAAAGAGAATCAATAAATAAATTTGAAGACATAATAGAATCTCACCACTGGTTCTTGGAAGATGCTTTAGATGAGATTGTTGAAACTAAGGGTCAAGAAGACCCACACCTTCCAAATTGTGATGAAATTGAATCATGGGTTACAAGTGTGGATTGTGATAGTCTTGCAAACTTGAATACAAAGAGTAACCCACTTTTGGAAATCATTGAACCATCTAAGGAAGGTGAAGATGAATTTGATGAGAAACACCTTGATGAATTGGAAGATGTTGAAGTAGTTGAGTATCACCACTTGATTTTGGAAGATTATTATTATGATTCTTGGAAGAAGTGGGAATATTACACTCACTTAAAACCTTCTAATGAAACTTTTGGGTCAATTGATATAGAGGATAATACAATTGCATTCTCGCATGAGAATATTACAAGTCCTGCACAATTTGAGAATGTTTTGGAAGAAGAGTTTTAATCTCATCAAATTTTGGAGAATGATAATGATTCTACTACCAAATACAAAGAAGAAAAAGAAATGATGGATGAATAAAAATATCTTTCCACAAATACCATAGAGTTTCATCCCACGACTTTGGATGACAATTTTTACAATGGTTGGGGAAGATATGGAGATGTATTATTTTCTCACACCCCCATTGATGAAACTTTTATTCCACTTGATATGCAGGAGGTTAAAAATTCTATTTCATATGAAGATCTTATATTCGTAATATTTGACAAGTTTACATATTTTGATCATGTTGAACATAAATTCATTGAAAATTTTGTTGAAATATAAAGGGAAGAAATGGTAAAAGTTTCTTATGACTCATCTATTTTGGATGAGGAAGAGGTAAAATCTGCTCTTTCATTTCGAGATATTGAAAATTTAGATACAAATTCACATGATTGTTTTAAGGATTCAAATGAAGAGATACCATGGATAGTGAACAAGGAGTTGGAACCAAATGACAAAGAGGTTGATCTATTTGAAGCAACTCAAGGGATTGATCATGAATATGGGTTACTTGACACACACCTTGACCAACAAGATTTAAGGTTTGAAAAGGATGGACATATTTTTAATTGGGTGCCCAATTTTAGTATGCTTGATAAGCAGGTAATCAATGAATATGAGATACTACAATATGATGAACATGATAAAGACCATGAGGTAAAATAGGGAATTGCAAATCCTCACCAATATTTGATAAATGAAAATGTGCAAAAGGTAAATCCTAACCATTTGTGTCCAAACATCCAAGCTTCAGGTGAAGATTTGTATAATTATTCGTTGGATTCAAATGATGTTTATGATGAAATGCTATTGAAGGTGAATGAAGAACAAGGATTGATTTCTACTCACACCTTTAATAAGAATGCTTTGTTGAATGAAAAATAAGTTGATGCGCTTGAATTGTTAAATCAAATTCACCAACAACTGGTAATAGAATCTAGGATAAAAACTCATAATGATTCTCATTTAGTAGGTATCCTAGATGATTGTAAATTTTTGCATAAGTTTGATTGGCCTAAAAACATGAATAATGAATTGGCTTCAAAATTTTTAGAAATAGGATCTTGTTTGTAAAATCTCATGTTTGAAAAAGAAAGCCTAATTCTAAATCATGAATTGAGTTGTGAAGTTGACATCTTAATGGATAGACAATAAAAAATTTAAAATTAAATGTTATCTAATCAATGTAATGATTTGAATCTCACCCATAGGATCATTAATGGAACTAAATCAAATTGGTGGGGTGAGAGAGGGAAGTTAAATATTATTGTATTATTTAGCATAATCTTGTCTTTTTTGGATTTCTATAAAGCTTCGCTTTATTATCACGTTATTTGTCTTTTGAAATGTGCTAGTCATGTTTGGGATCTAGGGAAGTGATAGTTCAATCTTTGCACCATCTTGTACCATATTGTACATTTGTATATAGTTTTGGTTTGTGTTTTGAGCTTTGTTTTTTGGGTTGTTCCCTTGTTTTGAGGTGATATTTTTTGGTCGCTAACTTATGGTCTCTGGCTCACTTTTGAAGCTCCTTTATTTAATAGGTTGGAGTACCTGATCTAAAAACTAATGAACCCAAGAAAAGGGGGATGAGTTATTTGGTGATTATGCTCAAATTTTGGGATTAAAATGGTGGAAAGTGGAACAATGAAATATTATCCAAAGCTCCACGTGGAACTCACACATGTTAAATGGTGTTTTTGGAATTAGGAAGGATAAATTTATCTTGATATGCAACCCTAGGTGAAAATCTAAAATGCTTCACTTGTAGGCTGCCTTACCCCAGTGATACTTGAAGCTTTATAAGGTTGCTCTTTTGAAAAGGAAAAAATTTATATATGAAAAAAAAGAGAAAAAAAAAGAGAGAACAAGAATCGAAAATCTTGATCAAATCAATCACAAGATCTAGATAAACTCTATCGGGGCTATGGATGCTTTACTGGTAGTATGGCTCTATCTAGATATAGCTCAGGTAAAAGGAAAGACTTTGCAAAGCATTGAGCAAAACAATGGTGAGTTAGATAAACCCCACCATGGCTATAGATGCTTGATTGGAAGTGGGGCTCTATCTATAGTTGTCTCATTATGAGTGATACTTCATAGTCTAATGTAAAAGAGGATGATGGAATTTGGAGGTTTCTCATAAATGTAGGAAATAAATCACTTTTGCACACACTGAGCAAAGGCAGATGGATTAATTATTTTTTTTTAAAGTTGTTTACCCCCATCTTCTCAGGACATTGCTAAATAAATTGTGTTTCATTGATCTTGTGTGTTTTCATTTTAGGTTGGGTTCTTACTGAAATGCTCAGGAGAATTTCCCAACAAAGTCGCCATTTGTTGTGGCTTCTCCACAACGTACCCCAAAATTGGGGACCTACCTTGTTTGTTTTGAGTTTTGGATAATATTGGTCTCATTGGAACGATGATTTTGATAGGTCCTATCCTTGGCATATGCATGTCAGTTTTCGTGGTTCCAACTTGGGTAGTGTCTTATTTCATTGTCTTTTGAAATATTTGGTTTTTTGTTTGAGTCTATTGGATTTGTCTTGGTGGTTTTTGGTTTTCAAGCGGTGATTCAAATGGCATTGGTTTGGCTTAATTTTATCACTTTGATTTTAATTAATTCACACATATGAAATTAGTTAAATCAAAGCTTAATAAAAAAAAATAATGAAATAAATAAATAAATATATATATATATATATATATATATATTATATATATAACTAAATAAGTAAAACATTCGAGATAAAGTAAATCAAGTTTTAAATAAATTATATATATATATATATATATATATATATATATATATATATATATATATATAATTTACAATTTAGAATTTATTTAAGCATATGCACATATGATTTCATATAGGTATATGTTTGTTTAGTCATTTTAATTTTTTTTGTTTTAAGAATGGATTTTCTTGTGTGGTTTGTCCTCTTTATAGTTTATTTTAGCTTTGGTATCGCTCCTACATTTTAATTGGTCCTAATCGTATTTCAATGCATTATTTAAAGTATTTGAATGCATAATGTGGTTTCATCATGACTTAGCAGGTGGGATCCGCATCGGCACGTAGTTTGGAGTCGAACCTGGAGCTCATGCAGATGACTTGAGCAACATTCATGTCAGATGTGGAGCTTGCATGGTAGAGGATCTAGATAGATGAATGATGTGGATGCCCTAACATTGCAATATCACACCGAATAGGATGATCAAGAAGCTAGGGTTTACTTTAACGTGGATACCAAGGAACCCCATGGAGTGGCAGTAATGAGTACCGAATGTGTTGAGTAGTGGCAATTGATGTCAAGACCCAGGGATTCGACAAGCGATAAACTATGAAGACCAAGCAGATGATGCGACATCCAATAATGGGACCCAGGCATATGACTTGTCCACATGATGATAGCAGCCGTAGATATCACTTCTCACGAGTGATGGGATTTCGATCAATTTTTGAGACACAAACCAGGCTGGTGTAGATGATGATTTGGATGTCGTGAAGGCAGAGAAATTACCATGAGAGCCTCCTAGTAGCTCATGATAGTATTTGGATGAGTTTTGCGGCCAGTGGACAAAGGGACCGAATGTCAATGATGATGATTGTAGTGAAGGACAAGGGGGCAACTAATAAGTTTTATTGGTTCTCTCTAGGTCAGAAGCTGATGGAGATAGCGCAAAGGAACATATCAAGAGTTAGTGGCAGACGAAAGCCAGGAGGGCCCCTGATAATGACTTTAAGATACATGTCCAAAGGTAAAACCCACCATGAAATTGGCACGAAGATGTCAGAGTAGCTCATGGGGTGAAGTATATCAACTCAACACTACAACACCATGGGCAACAATTTTAATGACACCTTGGAAAATAGCGCATGCAGGGATGTCTTAGGTGCAGTGTATAGCCCGTGTCATGGTTGTTTCACCGATTAGTGGTCATTTCAATGAATGAAGGGCCATTAAGAAAAAATGCTTGGAGCTCCCTTGTCATGGTTGTTTCACCGAGTAGTGGTCATTTCAATGAATGAAGGGCCATTAAGAAAAAATGCTTGGAGCTCCGGTAAACAATAAACAATGGAAGAGAATGTGCATTTGTAATGTATATTTGGCCTGCATCAAAAAAAGACATCCAAGTTTCGAGCGCACCAAGCAACTCGAGCAACCTGATGATAGCAACGAAAGGACATCATTACATGATAAATAGAGAAATTCAAATGATGATATTGGGAGTCTGTGTAAACAACGGAGGGATGTTCGTCAAGCCAATATGTGGCAAATTTGTTACAACTGAGAGGTACGATGTCAATTCATGGAAGGGCCACCAGTTGTCATCTCACAACTGACAATACATCACAATAGTTTCCATGTCAATAGAATCTTCTTGAACAGGTGTACAGTATTATGGATAACCAGCTTTTCATCGTCATTGTCTTCCTTGTGGATGTGGTTCGAGAAAGAGTAACCAAAGAAAATTGTATTCACTAGAGTGGGTATGCAGCACATCCCGTCCATTTCAATATGGACTTGTTCAAGGAAATTGTCGAGATTCGCTTGATGATTGTGGTATGTTAAAGTCGATAGCTCTGACAATATTCACCAAACTGACTATGAAATGGGTGTTATAAGTGTCTAAGGTTGTACGCAACTATCGCATTCATAAACATGGATTATTTGGTAATCGTTGGGTCTACGACTCGCTCGAACGATTGCTTCCAGGGTTAGGTGGTGAATGGTGAGTTGTGAATGGTGAGTTTAAAGATATTTTTTATGCTAAAAATTCTCTCAATATGCGAAAAGGCCACTCAATATGTGAAATTCCCATCCTAATATAGAAAATAAGTGCATACTATGGTTACGAGATAGTGTTGAAATATTAAAGAGAGGATTGATGTTATGGTCTTAATAAACTTAAGTTTATTTTAGTCATCCAAAGATTACTTTCTAGTGCATAAGGATAAATAATAAAAAAAAATGGTAGCTCACGGTCACACAGGGATGGGCCAAGTTTAATATACCATTCGGTTTTATATAATATCCTACTATGAAAAGATTGGTATAATTATAAAACACAATAAGAAAGCGTTACACAAGGAAACAATAGGTGAACATGAAGCCACCATCATAACTATTACCACGAATGAAATAGAAACAGTGAAAGGTGGAACATTTCAAAAACCAAATAAGGGGAAATGAAAAGTTATGGTAACATTTTAAATATCCCATCAAACAGAGGATAGAGGGCTGAATTTTTTGGCAAGGCCAAATGTTGCTGGAAATATTATGTAAAAATAAAGAGATATTTTTATGATTTTAAACGCAAATTTTAGCATATTTTTAGCACCTTGTTAGCAAGAAAGGAGGATTTTATTTCTGCATGTTTGAATTTAATGCTTATATTTTTCTCCTTTTTTGTTTTTAGGCTTGTAAACAATGTTTAATGCGTTTTTGGGTTGCATTGTTGAATACCATGAAACAGAAATTTATTTTTATCCTTAGAAGCTTGCACCTAGTTTATTCTGAGTTGTGCAAGTGCAGGTTCTAACAAAAAAGGTTGCATGTAGAGATTTCTCACGTCTTCGATTTTGCAGCAGGATAGGGTAGTATGGAAACTGCATTTTCTAGAATTTGCATTTTATTTCCATTTCCAATTTTATCTTTAGTTGTTTTTAATTTTCAGGCATTAAAATAAAAATAAAAAAATAAAATGAAAATAATAAGTGCATGGGTGTGAAGAATGATATTCAATATTTCATATGCAACAAATTCGGACTCATTCCGAGGTCATTTTGATTTATAAATATTTTTGAAAATTGTTGTTTTTAAGGGTTTTATAATTTCAGAAATTTATTTATTTTACATTTTCAAGGTAAATCATATTGTTAAACTTGGAATTTTCATTCAAGAACATAAGATGACCTTTATTTTATTAGAACTTGAATTTCGTTAAAGGAAGGTAAGTTTTATGGCATTTCATGAACCATAATTTTTGAAGCAATAAATGCACCTTTCTTTGTGAAAATTTTGATTTCATCAAAGAGAGGAAATTTATCATTACATCAAAGGTCTTGGTTTTACAACATGAAATTATTTTTTCTTAATGAAAATTTATTTCATTAAAGAGGGATAATTCATCATGACATTATGAGGTTATTATTTTCAAGCAATAAATTGGTGTCTCTTTATGAAAATTAATTTCATCAAAGAGGAACAATTTATCAATTATATCAAAGGCTTTCTTCATCTTCATGATAGAAGCTACATTTAATGGATATTTTCATCATTTTAAATTCATTTTCATAGATAGATTTAATCTTCTATTTCATTTTTTAAAGTAGGATTTAATGCAAGATAAAACTTGTTTAAAATCCACTTAATCAAGGAAGATAAAATCTACCTAAAAACCTCCAAGATAAAAGTAATTAAGGCTTACATCATGGTCATATGAGGGCCAATTCATATTTTCTTTTACTTAGTTTCATGAACAATCATTAATTTAGCATGGTAAAATGAACCAACACATGTCCCTTGTTAATAGTTA
This sequence comes from Wollemia nobilis, assembly GCA_028583015.1. Classification (NCBI taxonomy): domain Eukaryota; kingdom Viridiplantae; phylum Streptophyta; class Pinopsida; order Araucariales; family Araucariaceae; genus Wollemia; species Wollemia nobilis. The sequence continues at coordinate 6,314,840 of JAQPPZ010000850.1, forward strand.
CTTGCAATCACTAAGGTGTTCCTAGCATTCATTGATATTTTTTTTTAGATTACTAATATACATGTGTAAATGATAATATAGCGGAGACCTTGGAGAAGTTGTTTTTAAACTTCTTTGCAAGAGAGGGTTTTGGGATCAAAATCCTAAGGGAGAGTATAATTTCACAATTAGGTAAAATTACCACTTAAAATTTTGGTGCTAGAAGGAGGGCATGAATTGGTATTCATTGATCTAACGCTTTTGGATTGTTCATACAAGAAATAATGTGCTTTGGTATAATCATAAGGTTGTGAATTGCTAAATATTTCAAGTCCATTTTATTAGCATCTTTGGCTTCCTTTAGCACTCAACACTTTGGGAGATAGGAGAATTTGAATTGATTTATTTTATTGCCATTTAGATGCTAAATTGTTCATGTTACTTGAAAGATTTATTTAAAAACATTGGTCTTGACTAAAAAGGTTTTTGTTTCCATATGATTACTTTCATTGATTCTAACATTCTCTATTTTTGATGATGCATTAATGCTAACATGTTGTGAATTTGATAATGTTCTTCAATTTCATGGTTTAGTCATCTCTTGGTTGATGCTAACATGATGATTCATATGTTACATATTTGATATTGGTTAGTCATCTCATGCTTCTTTGTAAGAAATTTCCATTTGACTAACAAATTGGTCTTGAAGTTATTCTTTGAGTTTCACTAATGGCGACATTTGAGGAGCAAGTGGTATCTTTAAGAGAAAGTATGGTATCGGTGTTAGGGAAGTATTATGAGTGTTTTCCTATGTTTGGAATACCCTATCAAATTCCTAAAATGGTATTGGAGTTTCTATGATAGTTTAATCAAGATGAGACATTAGGATACATACAGAAGTTGCATATCTACAAGAGCATATTATTTCAATGGCAAATTTACCATGAGGATGTTGCTTGTAGGTTATTCTCATACATTTTGAATGACAGATCATTCTTTTGGTATGGCCAATTACCCATGGAGGTTAGGACTTCTTAGGTCCAAATAGAAGAAACATATATTTATCATTTTGGTAATTAGGTTGACTTAGATATGTTGCAAAATTAGTTTACCTCTATTCGTAAAGAGCCTAATGAATCCATGAGTCAATTTAATAGGATTTTTTTTGAGTTGCAATCTCAAATGTGGGAAAGTTTTGACATACCATAAGAAGAAGCAATTAAAGTATACATGGGAGCCATACCCCTGTACTTGCTACACTTTTAAATAAAAATATTGATGACCCACATTTGCATAGAATCTATGAGGTCGCAATAATGGTAGAACAAGGGCAAGTGGAGTAACAACATGTTCCCATGAGAGATTGCTCTTCTAGAGTTCTTGATGCCAACCTACACCAACCATATAATATAACACCCTCCACTCTAATGATACCTAAGGTGAATGATCAAGAGGATGAATTTGAATGTCCAAATATTACAACCACCTTAGATATTGCCCAAGAGGAGGTTCAAGTTTCCAAGCCAACATCCACCAATGAGGATTGGGTATAGATGGGTTCATTTCTAGAAGTACATGAGTATTCAAATAATGGAGGTGTCCTAAATCTATTTAGTGTCGAGATGTGTGATAGGATTAAACCTACCATAGAATTGAATAAAGTGGTTGAATGTGAAATTACAAGAGAATCGATAAATAAATTTGAAGACATAATAGAATCTCACCACTGGTTCTTGGAAGATGCTTTAGATGAGATTGTTGAAACTAAGGGTCAAGAAGACCCACACCTTCCAAATTGTGATGAAATTGAATCATGGGTTACAAGTGTGGATTGTTATAGTCTTGCAAAATTTATACAAAGAGTAACCCACTTTCATAAATCATTGAACAATATAAGGAAGGTGAAGATGAATTTGATGAGAAACACCTTGATGAATTGGAAGATGTTAAAGAAGAAGTTGAGCATCACCACTTGATTTTGGAAGATGGTTATTATGATTCTTGGAAGAAGTGGGAAGATTACACTCACTCCAAACCTTGTAATGAAACTTTTGGGTCAATTGATATGCAGGATAATACAATTACATTCTTGCATGAGAATATTACAAGTCCTGCATAATTTGAGAATATTTTGGAAGAAGAGTTTGAATCTCATCAGATTTTGAATAATGATAATGATTCTACTACCAAAGACAAATAAGAAAAATAATTTATGTATGAATCAAAATATCATGTCACAAATACCATAGATTTTCATCCCACGACTTTGGATGACAATTTTTACAATGGTTGGGGAAGATATGGAGATGCATTATTTTCTCACACCCCCATTGATGAAACTTTTATTCCACTTGATATGCATGAGGTTGAAACTTCTATTTCATATGAAGATCTTATATTCGCAATATTTGAGAAGGTTACAAAATTTGATCATGTTGAACATAAATTCATTGAATTTTTTGTTGAAATAGAAAGGGAAGAAATGGTAAAAGTTTCTTATGACTCATCTATTTTGGATGAGGAAGAGGTAAAATCTGCTCTTTCATTTTGGGATATTGAAAATTCAGATACAAATTCGCATTATTGTTTTGAGGATTCAAATGAAGAGATACCATGGATAGTGAACAAGGAGTTGGAATCAAATGACAAAGAGGTTGATCTATTTGAAGCAACTCAAGGGATTGATAATGAAGATAGGTTACTTGACATGCATCTTGACCAACAAGATTTAAGGTTTGAAAATGATGGGCATATTTTTAATTGGGTGCCCAATTTTGGTATGCTTGATGAACAGGTAATCAATGAAGATAATTTACTACAAGATGATGAACATGATAAATACCATGAGGTAAAAGAGAGAATTGCAAATCCTCGTCAAGCTTTGGTAAATGAAAATGTACAAAAGGTAAAATCTAACCATTTGTGTCCAAACATCCAAGCTTCACGTGAAGATTTGTATAATCACTCATTGGATTCAAATGATATTTATGATGAAATGTTATTGAAGGTGAATGAAGAACAAGGATTTATTTCTACTCGCACCTTTAATAAGAATGCTTTGTTGAATGAAAAAGAAGTTGATGCGCTTGAATTTTTAAATCAAATTTACCAACAACTGGTAATAGAATATAGGATAAAAAATCATAATGATTCTCATTTAGTAGGTATCCTAGATGCTTGCAAATTTTTGCATAAGTTTGATTGGGCTAAAAACATGAATAATGAATGGGCTTTGAAATTTGTATAAACAGGCTCTTGTTTGCAAAATCTCATGTTTGAAAAAGAAAGCCTAATTCTAAATCATGAATTCAGTTGTTAAGTTGACATATTAAGAGATAGACAAGAAAGAATTGAAAACCAAATGTTATCTAATCAATTTAATGATTTGAATCTCACCCATGGGATCATAAATGTAACTAAATTAAATTGGTGGGGCGAGAGATGTAAGTTAAAGATTATTGTATTGTTTGGCATAATCTTATCTTTTTTGGATTTCTATAAATCTTGGCTTGCTTATCACGTTATTTGTATTTTGAAATATTCTAGTCATGTTTGGGATCCAAGGAAGTGATAGTTCAAGCTTTGCACCATCTTGTACCATATTGTACATTTGTATATAGTTTTGGTTTGTGTTTTGAGCTTTGTGTTTTGGATTGTTCCCTTGTTTTGAGGTGATATTTTATGGTCGCTAACTTATGGTCTCTGGATCACTTTTGAAGATCCTTTATTTAATAGGTTGGAGTATCTGATCTGAAAACTGATGAACCCAAGAAAAGGGGAATGAGTTATTTGCTGATTATACTCAGATTTTGGGACTAAAATGGTGGAAAGTGGAACAATGAAATATTATCCAAAGCTCCACATGGAACTCACACACGTTAAATGGTGTTTTTAGAATTAGGAAGGATGAAGTTATCATGATATGTAAGCCTAAGTGAAAATCTAAAATGCTTCACTTGTAGGTTGCCTTACCCTAGTGATGCTTGAAGCTTTGCAAGGTTGTTCTTTTGAAAAGGAAAAACTTTATATATGAAAAAAAAGAGAAAAAAAAGAGATAAAAAAAAAGAGAACGAGCATCAAAAATATTGATCAAATCAGTCACAAAATCTAGAAAAACTCTATCTGGACTATGGACACCTGACCGACAGGAGGGCTCTGTCTAGATATAGTTCGGGTAAAAGGAAAGGCTTTGCAAAGCATTGAGCAAAATAAGGGTGAGTTAGATAAACCCCACTGGGACTATAGATGCTTGACTGGAAATGGGGTTTTGTCTATAGTTGTCTCATTATGAGCAATACTTCATAACTAATGCAAAAAAGGATGATGGAATCTGGAGGTTTCTCAAAAAAGCAGGAAATAAATCACTTTTGCACACACTGAGCAAAGGTAAATGGATTAATTATTTTTATTCAAAGTTGTTTACCCCAACCTTCTTGGGACATTACTAAATAATATGTGTTTCACTAATATTTTGTGTTCTCATTTCAGGTTGTATCCTTACCAAAATGCTCAGGAGCATTTCCTAGCAGAGTTACCATTGGCTATGGCTGCTCCACAACGTATCCCAAAATTGGGGACCCACCTTGTTTGTTTTGAGTTTTGGATAATCTTGATCTCATTGGAATGATGATTTTGATAGGTTCTATCCTTGGCATATGCATGTCATTTTTCATAGTTCCAACTTGGGTAGTGTCTTATTTCATTGTCTTTCAAAATATTTGGTGCTTTGTCTGAGTCTATTGGATGTCTTAGTGATTTTTGGTTTTCAAGAGGTGAGTCAAATGCCATTGGTTTGGCTTAATCTTATCACTTTGATTTTAATTAATTCACACATGAATTTAGGCAAATCAAATCTTAATAAAAAAAAAATGAAATAAATAAACAGTTATATATATATATATAATTTTTATACTTTATATAACTAAATAAATAAATAATCCCAAGATAAAGTAAATCAAGTTTTAAATAAATTATATATATATATATATATATATATATAGAATTTATAATTTAGAATTTATTTAAGCATATGCACATATGATTTCATATAATTGATTTTAGCTTTGATATCGCTCCTACATTTTAATTGGGTCTAATCATATTTTAATGCATTATTAAAGTATTTGAATGCATAATGTGGTTTCATTGTGACTTGGAAGTTGGGATCCACATCGACACGTAGTTTTAAGTTGAACCCGGAGCTCATGCAGATGACTTGAGCACCATTCATGTCGTACGTGGAGCTTGCATGGCAGAGGAGCTAGATAGATGAATAAGGTGGACGCCCTAATGCCTCAACATCATGTCGGACCGCATGATCGAGAAGCTAGGGTTTACTTTAACATAGATATCAAGGAATCCCATGGAGTGGCAGCAACGAGCACCGAATGAGTTGAGTGGTGGCAATTGACATAAAGACCCAAGGATTTGACGAGCAATAAATGATGAAGACCAAGTAGATGATGCATTATCCAATAGGGGGACCCAAGGATATGACTAGCCCACATGATGATAGTAGTCATAGATATCACTTCCCATGAGTGATGGGGTTCCAATCAATTGGGGAGATTTAGACCATGCTAGCATATATGACGATTTGAATATCGTGAAGGCAAATAAATCACCATGACGGTCTCCCGGTAGCTCACGATAATATTTGGATGAGTTTTACAGTCAGCGGATAAAGGGACCAGACGTCAAGACTCAGACATCAACGATGATGATTGCGGTAAAGGACAAGGGGGTGACTAATGAGTTTTATTGGTTCTTGCCAGGTCAAACACCGATGGAGATAGCACAAAGGAACATGTCAAGAGTTAGTGGCAGATGAAAGTCCTGAGGGCCCTTGACAATGACTTTAAGATACATGGCCAAAGGTAAAACCCACCATGAAATTGGCATGAAGATGCTAGAGTAGCTCGTGAGGTGCAGTAGATCAACTCAACACTACAGCACTGTGGGCAATGGTTTTAATGACACCTTGGAAAATATCGCACGTAGGGATGGCTTAGGTGTAGTGTATAGCCCTTGTCATGGTTGTTTCATCGAGTAGTGGTTATTTCAGTGAACGAAGGGCCATTAAGAGCAAATGGTTCAAGCTCATGTAAAAAATAAATAGTGGAGGATAATATGTGTTTCTAATGTATATTTGGTGAGCATCAAACGAAGGTATCCAAGTTCTAGGTGTACCAAGCAACTCCAACAACCCGAGGATAGCAGTGAAAGGACATCATTACACGATAAATGGAGAAATCCATACGATGGCATTAGGAGTCTGTGTAAATACTAGAGAGATGTTCGTCAGGATAGCATGTGGCCAATTTGTTAGAACTGAGAGGTACGATGTCGATTCATGGAAGGGCCACCAATTGTCATCTCATGACTGGAAATACATCATGATAGTATCCGTGTCAATAGAATCTCCTTGCATAGGTGAACAACATCATGGATAATCAACTTTTCATCATCATTGTCTTCCTTGTGGTTGTGGTTCGAGAAAGTGTAAACAAAGAAAATTTTGTTCACTAGAGTGGGTATGCGGCACATCCCATCTATTTTAATATGGACCTGTTCAAGGAAATTATTGAGATCCGCTTGATGATTTTGGTACGTTAAAGTCGTTAGCTCTAACAATATCCACCAAACTGACTATGAAATAGGCGTTATAAGGATCAAAGGTTGTACACGGTCAATACATTCATAAATAGGGATGATTTGGTAATCGTTGGTTCTACTACTTGCTTGAACGATTGCTTCCAGGGTTAGGTGGTGAATGGTGATTTTAAAGATATTTTTGATGCTAAACATTCTCTCAATATGCGAAAAGGCCACTCAATACATGAAACGCCCATCCTAAGATAGAAGTGCATACTATGGTTACGATACAGTGTCAAAATTTTGAAGAGAGGATTGATGTTATGGTCTTAGTCAAATTAAGTTTATTTTAGTCATCTAAAGATTACTTTCTAGTGCGAAAGGATAAATAATAAAAAAAAATGGTAGCTCACGGTCACAAAGGGGTAGGCCAAGTTTAATATGCCATTCGACTTTATATAATATCCTACTATGAAAATATTGGTATAATTATAAAATAAAAGAAGAATGCGTTACACAAGGAAACGACAGGTGAACATGAAGCCACCATCATAACTATTACCATGAACGAAACAGAAAAAGTGAAAGGTGGAACATTTCAAAAACCAAAGAAGGGGAAATGAAAAGTTATGGTGAAATTTTAAATATCCCATCAAACAGAGGACAGAGGGCTAGATTTTTTGGCAAAGCCAAATGCTGCTAGAAATATTATATAAAAACATAGAGACATTTTTGTGATTTTAAATGCAAATTTTAGCAAATTTTTAGCACCTTGTTAGCAAGAAAAGAGGAGTTTATTTCTGCATGTTTGAATTTAATGATTATATTTTTCTCTTTTTCTCTTTTTAGGCTTGTAAGCAATGTTTAATGCATTTTTGGGTTGCATCGTTGAATACCATGAAATAGAAAATTATTTTTATCCTTAGAAGCTCGCACCTAGTTTATTTCGAGTTGTGCAAGTGCAGGTTCTGATAAAATAGGTTGCATGTAGAGATTTCTCACGTATTCGGTTTTGCAGGATAGGGTAGTATGGAAACTGTGTTTTATAGATTTCTACATTTTATTTCCATTTCCAGTTTTATATTTATATTTTTTTAACTTTTATTTTGCAGATTTTTTTAACTTTTAGGCATCAAAATAAAATAAATAATTGCATGGGTGTGAAGAATGATATTCAATATTTCATATGCAACAAATTCGGAATCATTCCAAGGTCATTTTTATTTTATAAATATACTTTTGAAAACTGTTGTTTTTAAGGGTTTTTATAATTTCGGAAATTCTTTTTTTTTTTTTTACATTTTCAAGGCAAATCAGATTGTTCAACTTGGCATTTTCATTCAAGAACATAAGATGACATTTACTTTATTAGCAAATCAATTTCATTAAAGGGAGGTAATTTTTATGGCATTTCAGGAGCCATCATTTTCGGAGCAATAAATGCACATTTCTTTGTGAAAATTTTGATTTCATCAAAGAGAGGTAATTTATCATTATATCAAAGGTCTTCGTTTTAAAACATGAAATTATTTCTTCTTAATGAAAATTTATTTCATTAAAGAGGTATAATTCATCATGACATTATGAGGCTATTATTTTCAAGCAATAAATTGGTGTCTCTTTATGAAAATTAATTTCATCAAAGAGGAACAATTTATCAATTATATCAAAGGCTTTCTTCATCTTCATGATAGAAGCTACATTAATGGATATTTTCATCATTTTAAATTCATTTTCATAGATATATTTAATCTTCTATTTCATGCTTTAAAGTAGGATTTAATGCAAGATAAAACTTGTTTAAAATCCACTTAATCAAGGAAGATAAAATCTACCTAAAAAACTCCATAATATAAGGAATTAAGGCTTACATCGTGGTCATATAAGGGCCAACTCACATTTTATTTTACTTAGTTTTATGAACAATCATTAATTTAGCATGGTAAAATGAACCAACACATGCCCCTTGTAAACAGTTACTTGCAATCACTAAGGTGTTCCTAGCATTCATTGATATTTTTATTGAGATTACTAATACACATGTGCAAATGATAATATAGCGGAGACCTTGGAGAAGTTGTTTTGTTTAACTTCTTTGCAAGAGAGGGTTTTGGGATCAAAATCCTAAGGGAGAGTGCAATTTCACAATTAGGTAAAATTACCACTCAACAAGTAGCAAATACAAAGGAAAAGTTATTAACCTTAGGTGAAACGGTAGAAGACAAATTTTTGGTTTAATTAGTTTTGAGAGCACTTCCTAAAAGTTGTAAGTACTTAGTTACCTATTTACAAATTATGGGTAAAGATACACCATTTTATGAATTGGTTAGTAAAGTACAAGAACATGCAGTGGTGAATTCAGTTAGAGATGAAATGACTAATAATGCATTAGTATCAAAATATAATAAAAAAATAAATTTTGCTTCTACCTCAAGAGAAATACCAAAGTGGAATGATCGATATTGTTAAATTTTTAAGATAATAGGTCACAGTACAAGTTACTATAGATTTAGTCCAAGGAATAAATATACAAGGAACCAAATGAATCAACTAGAGAGATTGTTTCAACCAAGACCATACTCAAACCAATATAGATCATCTCAACCATAGTTTTAGTAATAGTACATGTTGGAAATTTGAGTTATTTTATGTTGTCATTGATGTCACATGGATCATTGATGTCATATGGAACACATTTGAATTTTGGTGGTAATAGCACTTCATAAATAATCATTTATGATATTTTGGAGAGCATGGATATATACGGGTTTTTTGTGAAAACCAAGGCAGGCAAAATAAAAGGTTTTATTTAAAACCATGGATGGCATATTTGAAATGGGTTTTTCTTGAAACCTAGGTTGGATTTTCGTTTCATCCAAAAAGGTGACCCGGTGATGGAGATATTTAATTTTAAATATTTTGTTTAAATTTTAAATTATTTAAAATTTTAATTTTAATTTTAAAATTAAAAATAAAATTATAGCGTCGATGTCTAAAGAAAGGAGGAAAGGCATATATTAAAAATAATAGCATCGATGTCTAAATAAAGGAGGAAAGGCATATATATATGCCACCAAAAGCTTCGATAAATTCTTGTCCTCGATTTTCGAATGCATTCGAATTGATAATGTAATGCGAAAAGAGCTTGTGTGTTAAAGCGTGTGTAAAGAGGCGTGTGAAGGGATTACAAAATTTGGGTCCATTGAATAATCATTCATGGAGGATAACAAAATGCATAGGCACCTTTGGCCTAGTTTTTCGTGCTTTGTGTAAGAAGCAGGAGGTCCTATGATCGAGTCTTGCTGGAGATGCTTACTGTGTTGAAACGCTCGAAGCTTTTTGAGTTTTTGAAGGGCGCAGAATATTGAGGTATTTGTTTTGGTTCATGCCCCTTTGAACACATGAGGGCGTGTGGTCCAACGATATCTTAGCCACAGTTAAGGCACTGAGTGAGGAGGTTTCAAGGGATCGAATCCCATTAGGGACAGAGGCAAGTTAATATTTTTTAATATTTTATTTTTCTAAAGTTGCCCTAGGAGAAATAAGGGTTATGATGCACCTTAAGAAAAAGAGAGATTTCTGGTGATTTTATTTTTGGAAGTATATCATATTATATATCGTTGGAAAGCTTATTTCAAGGGCTATTTTATTAACTTGCTTAGAAGGAGAAATAAGATGTGTGTAAAGAGATATTTATAATTTTGTAAAAAGGTTCAAAAGTGAAGGTTGCTTTGTTCTTTTTCAAAGAGGATTAATTCTTTCATGAGGGGACATGATGTATTTTATTGAGTAGGAGTAATAAGGTTTTATTTGGATATTATTGTTGTGTTATTAATCATGATCCCTAACCCTTATTTAAATTTGAAAAATAAAGTTTGTTGAGTGTGGCAGATTTAGTGGACAACTAATAAGGCATCAAAAAGGTATGAGCAATATTCTCCATTGACTTTGTTTATGGTGGTTTATTTCTAAAATATCATTGGAGAGAAAAGGATTGATTGTGGTTTCCTTTTTGAAATTGGTTGGTTGAATGCTTCAAGGTTTTCTGGTTTGAGTTGTGTTTAAACCTTGTTTTATAAGCATTGTTGTTGAAGCCATTAGTTGTGTAAAAAACCTGAGATAGGGTTTGAGAAGAACATGAGTATCATTGTTATGTGAAGAATGTTTTATAAGCATTATTGTTGAAACCCATTGGTTGTACAAAGAACTTGAAATTGAGTTAGAGGAGAACATGAGTATCATTGTTATGTGAGATTTGTGGTTAAGAATTTTTGGAAATATTTTGAGTTGGTTGATACATGTTTGGACTAGGGATTGTAAGAAAGAGTTGTTCCTTGTTGTGATTGGTTGAGTAGAGTTGTTTGAGCCTAGTCAAGTGAATGAGTGAAGTGGTTGTTCAAGTTCCATGAAACAAACTATTCTATATTCTGATTTGAGTTGATATCATTGTGAATCATTGTTGTCATCCATTGTAGAGTGCATTGCCATTCATTGTTGAGTTCATCATTGAGCCTTGCCTTCATAGATTTGTGGATGAGATTTCAATGCTACTTGAGCATGATTTATTGAGCCTTTGAGAAGGCTTTTGGGATAGATTTATGGACATATTTGTGGATAAATTTTGAGCAAGTTCTTGGTGAGCTTACTGAGCAGATTTGAGCAGGTTCTTGGTGAGCTTGCTAGAGCATATTTTGAGAAAGTTCTTGGTGAGCTTGCTAGAGCAATATTTGAGCAAGTTCTTGGTGAGCTTGCTAGAGCATATTTTGAGTAAGTTCTTGGTGAGCTTGTTGAAGCAAATTTTAAGCAAGTTATTGGTGAGCTTGCTAGAGCATATTTGAGAAAGTTCTTGGTGAGCTTGCTAGAGCATATTTTGAGAAAGTTCTTGGTGAGCTTGCTAGAGTATATTTTTAGTAAGTTCTTGATGAGCTTGTTGAAGTAGATCAGTGGATTTCCTACCGAAGCAGATCAGGATTGCCTACCTGAGCAGATTAGTGGATTGCCTAGTTGAGCATATCAGTAAATTGCCTTACTAAGTAGATCAGTCGATTGCCTACCTGAGCAGATCAGGATTGCCTACCTGAGAAGATCAGTGGATTGCCTACCTGAGTAGATCAGTAGATTTCCTAGCTGAGTAGATCAGTGAATTGCCTAGCTGAGTAGATCAATGAATTGCCTTGCTAAGAAGATCAATGGATAGCCTAACTTTGAGCAGATCAAAGTAATCATTTGTATTGGGATAAGGATCCCTATTTATTTGTGAAATATTATAAGGATATTATCTTGTGGAGTACCCCACATTAGGGGAACCACATTAAATCTTGTGTTTCAGTTGTGTGTGGTGATTTGTGCTCTTGCTTACTATTGCTATCTATGTCATTAATACAAATTGCTATATTTGGATATTGCAATTAAGGACACTAATTGATATTGGTTTGGAAATAAATTAAAACATGGGCACTACACTGTTCACCCCCCCCTTTCAGTATAAGCTTGTGTTCTTCAGTACAATACTCTTCAGCTATACTATAGAGAAGGAAATCAAAAGGGTAACTTAGTCCAAGAAATATAGGAATTAGAAGAGATTACAGAAGAACATGAAGCTAAAATGATATTAATCATGCTTTAATAAGATACTAATCATTTTATTCATCAGGATACATACCAAGAAGAGAATGAAGAAGGGAGGAGTTCCAACAATAGAATAAATATCCATATTGAATACTAAAGTCTTCAATAACCAAATAATGTAATATGAGGGGGTTTTGGAGTATATTACATTATTTGGTACATGTCTTAGTTTAGGCTTTACTTTATGTTATGTAATAAATGCACAAGTGTGCATAATATTCAATAATGTAAATGTGCATAATTATCCATGTACACATGAATCCATAGAATAGGAAGATGAAGAGTCTAGAAGTATGAAGGCCAAGAGAGCTCCATATGAAGAGACACATTACATTATATATACATAGTAATATGAGTATGTAAAGTGACATGATTGTAATAACATTACTTGGTTCTTTTAGTTTTATGGCACCATTTCTGTGAGCATTTGTTTATGCCATATTTAGGAGTAGATATTAGAGTCATTTTTGTGTTTTATATATTCAAAAAATTACATTTATCATATACATTGGGTTGTGACTTTATTTAATATATTATGTATTATTAATATTAATTAATAAGCTTCAAAATATAATAATAAGATAATCTAACCATTCACCTAATGACTCTATTAAAAGGAACAAGTTGATAAGAACTCATATACCATTTAATTTAAAAACTTATGATCATAAGATCAACAAGTAAGAAGCTTGAAAAACTATTATAATTTCTTGAACTACCAACCTATGGATCTAGATAAAATAGATCCGCATATCATATTCCATCTTCCCTTATAGAAAGTATAGACTCTTTGTGGATCTGCCCTTAGGAATTGTTTGATACACCTAGCTCTGAAGTCATGGCTAGTCAAATATTTTCCAGATGGAATAAAATTGGACTACTTGACTTATAAAATCTTAATGAAATTCCTCAAGTGGTGCTTAAATATTTGTTTACCTATAATGGTACCAAAAATATAGCTTATGATCATTTTCAACATGTGGTTGCCTTGGCCACTATTCACAATGATGATCACTAGAATTGCTCATTTTTTGCACATGTAAAATGGGGTTTTATGCGACATTATTAACATTAGAGATGTATTTTTATGAAATTATTGCATGTATTTAATATAAATTAATATATTATACTTAAGTGGTGTTTTTAGTGGAAAATGTATGTAGATGTAGTACTTTGTTGCTTTTTTGCACCTTTTAGTCAATGTCCCACATGGACCTGTCGTTGGATGACACAAGTAAATGTGCTTATAGAACAATGTGAGGCTTGATGGAGATAACAACGTTGAAAAAAGGCAAATAAATTCACTAAGGCACAATGCCTATATCCCAACCACAAACTAAAATATGGCTATTTTCCTTAAAAAGGGAAATTACCTGTCTTCCAATGATAGAACAAGTACCTATTTTTCAGCAATAGGCTAGAAGGTGCCTATCTTCCAGAAATAGAACAAGTGCTTGTCTTCTAACAACAGGCTGGAAGGTGCCCATATTCCAGTGATAGAACAAGTGTCTATCTTCCAAGGACAAGCTAGAAGTCACCTATATTTTGATGATAGAGTGTGTACGTATTGTCCAATGACCAAAAATAATAACTCTCATAGAAATAGAAAGGGCCTACATTCAGTGCCTTTATCTTGGTGACAAGCCAAAAGGTGTCTGTATTTTTTCGATGGGCCAATAGCATTTATATCTAGAAAAATAAAGTGCACATTGATTTTCTAACATGAATACTGTAAGTAAGTTTAGAAATAAATTGTTGTACAAACTTAGGAAGTGCTATTTTTAACTTAAAAATATCAATTTTAGCATAGTCACTCTTTTATTAGACACCAACTAAAACAATGCATGAACCAACCATAGTAAATTGTGTGAAATGATTAAATAATAATCTAATTCTGTAAAATGGGATGATCATGTTTTGTATAAAATGCAAGCCACCCCTAAAGTGAAGGATCCCAAACCTAAATTTTATTTTACACTGCACTATTTTTATAAAATTCTTAAGTGTTCTTTTTATTTACATGTTTGGAAGAGTGATTGTGTGAATTAGGTAGGCAGACGTCTACAGGAGCCTAGGCCCACTCCAGGCAGTATTCCTCCCCTATTTTCTACTTTTATTTATTTTAGAAAGTGTGTTTATTTTCTTGTTCAATTTATTTCAGCAAGTGTGTTTATTTTCGTGTTTAATTTATTTTCGCGAGTTTATTTTTTAAAATTTCAATTACAGTTGTGTGTTTGATTTCTATAAATTTCCTTTTAGTTATGTGTTTGATAATGATAATTTAGTTTACTTTTCCTGTAGTTTCAGTTAGTATTTATTTTCTTGCATTTACTTATTGTTGGTTTGGATGAATTGAACTACAACATGCACCCCCCAAACCAAGTGATACATAGGACTCATCTTCCCAAATGCTATAGGCATATATTTTGCATAGGTAATCAATAAGTTTATGAAAAACTGGATTGATAAATTAGATGAAAGCAAAATAACTATTTTTAGTAACATCAATTTTTGCTCACCATTTTGGCACCGTTGCTAGGGAGTGCCAACTGTAGTATTTAAGATTTATAGGTCAGTCAACCTAAATTTATTTTTTTAGATTATCTTAACCATAGATCCCTTACTTGATAATGTATGAGTCCACCATGTTTAAGAGGACCAGATAGACATTTTATTAAAAGAATCAAGGTCACCCTAGAAAAACCTAAATTATCTTCTAATATTCCTTCTAAAGCATCTAAATTTCTAAGCTTGGAGTTATAAGGTATTTTACATCAACATAGGGTTAAGAGATTTAGAAGTCTATAAAGGTTAATCATGAAAACACATAAGCTTTTTATTTCAGAATATAAATTACTTAAAGGCCCTAATTATGCATCATGTAAAAACAAAATAAGATCTGTATTGATAGTAGAAAATTTTTATGAGATAGTTAAAGGATAAAAGTCTATTCCTACTGAAGATGCAAGAGAAATTCATAAATATGAAGAAGATGAAGCTAAAGCTCTAATGATAATAACTTATACTATTACAGATGAAATTAAATCATATATTAGTTCAAAAATAACATCCACCGAGGCATGGAACACTCTATATAAAATATTTGAATGAAAGAATGCAGCTACCATATTGAATCTTCAAACTCAGTTACATTCTCTAAAAGTTAACAGTGGAGAAAGTATAGAGTTGTTTCTAAGGAAAGTAGAAGATATAAAGGGAAAAATTATTAACCTTAGGTGAAATAGTAGAAGATAAATTTTTGGTTCATTTAGTTTTAATAGCACTTCCTAATATTTATAAGTACTTAGTTACCTCTTTACAAATTATGGGTAAAGATACACCATTTTATCGATATTGTTAAATTTGCAAGAGAAGAGGTCATAGTAAAAGTTATTATAGATTTAATACAAGGAATCAATATCAAGGGAACCAAATGAATAAACTAGAGATATTTTTTCAACCAAGACCATACTCAAACTGATATAGATCATCTTAGCCACGGTTTCAGAAACAGTACAATCCTCTTCAATTGTAGTATAGAGAAGGAAATCAAAAGGGTAACTTAGTCCAAGAAATATAGGAATTAGAAGATATTACAAAAGAACATGAAGCTAAAATGATATTAGTCATGCTTTATGAATATACTAATCATTTTCTTCATCATAATACATACCAGGAAGAGAATGAAGAAGAGCACGAGTTCCAAAAAGAGAATAAAGATCCATATTGAATACTAAAGTCTTCAATAACCAAATAATGTAATATGAGGGGGTGTTGGAGTATATTACATTATTTGGTACATGTCTTAGATTATATTTTACTTTATGTGATGTAATAAATGCACAAGTGTGTATAATATTCAATAATATAAATATGCATAATTATCCATGTACACATGACTCTACAGAATAGGAAGATGAAAAGTCTAGAAGTATGAAGGCCAAGAGTGCTCCATATGAAGACACACATTACATTATATATACAAAGTAATATGAGGATGTAAAGTGACATGATTGTAATAACATTACTTTGTCCTTTTAGTGTTGTGGCACCATTTTTGTGAGCTTTTGTTTATGCCACATGTAGGAGTAGATATTAGAGTTATTTCTGTGTTTTATATATTCAAAAAATTACCATTATCATATACATTGGATTGTGACTTTATTTAACATATTCTAGATTATTAATATTAATTAATAAGATTCAAAATCTAATAATAAGATAACCTAACCATTTACCTAATGACTCTATTAAAAAGAATAAGTTGATAAGAACTCATATACCATTTAATTTGAAAACTTATGATCATAATATCAACAAGTAATAAGCTTGAAAAACTATTATAATTCCTTGAACTACCAACCTATATATCTAGATGAAATAGATCCCCATATCCTATTCCATATTCCCCTATAGAAAGTATAGACTCTTTGTGGATCTACCCTTAGGAATTTTCTGATACACCTAGCTCTGAAATCATGGCTAGTCAAATATTTTCTAGATGGAATAATATTTGACTGCTTGACTTATAAAATCTTAATAAAATTCCTCAAGTGGTGCTTAAAGATTTTTTGACCTATAATGGTACCAAAAACATAGCTTATGATCATTGTCAACATGTGGTTGCCTTGGCCACTATTCACAATGATGATCACTAGAATTGCTCATTTTTTGCACATGTAAAATGGGGTTTTGTGCAACATTATTAACATTAGAGATGCATTTTTGTGAAATTATTGCATGTATTTAACAGAAATTAATATATTAAACTTAAGTGGTGTTTTTAGTGGAAAATGTATGTAGATGTAGTACTTTGTTGCTTTTTTGCACCTTTTATTCCATGTCCCACATGGACCTGCCATTGGATGACACAAGTAAATGTGCTTATAGAACAATGTGAGGCTTGATGGAGATAACAAATTTAGAAAAAGACATCTAAATTCACTAAGGTACAATGCCTATATCCCAACCACCAACTAAAATATGCCTATTTTCCTATGAAAGGGAAAGTACATGTCTTCCAATGATAGAACAAGTACCTGTTTTTCAGAAATAGGCTAGAAGGTGCATATCTTCTAGCAATAGAACAAGTGCTCGTATTCTAGCAACAAGCTAGAAGGTGCCCGTATTCTAACGATAGAAAAAGCATCTATCTTCCAAGGACAGGCTAGAAGGTGCCTATCTTTCGATGATAGAGTGCGTACGTATCTTCCAATGACCAAAAAGAATAAAAACTCTCATATAAATAGAAAGGGCCTACATGTAGTACCTTTATCTTGGTGACAAGCCGAAAAGGTGTCTGTATTCCAGTGATGGACCAATAGCATTTATATCTAGAAAAATAAAGTGCACATTGACTGTCTAACTTGAATACCGTACGTAAGTTTAGAAGTAAATTGTTGTAAAAACTTAGGGAGTGCTATTTTTAACTTTAAAATATCAATTTTAGCATAGTCACTCTTTTATTAGACACCAACTAAAACTATGCATGAACCAACCATAGAAAATTGTGTGAAATTATTAAATAATAATCTAATTTTATAACTAGGGATGATCGTGTTTTGTATAAATTGTAGGCCACCCCTGAAGTGAAGGATCCCAAACCTAAATTTTATTTTGCACTACACTATTTTAATAAAATTCTCGAGTGTTCTTTTTATTTATATGTTTGGAAGAGTGATTGTGTGAATTAGTTGGATGGATGTCTGTAGGAGCCTAGGCCCACTCTAGGTAGTATTCATCCCCTATTTTTTACTTTTATTTATTTTAGCAAGTGTGTTTATTTTCTTGTTCAATTTATTTTAGCAAGTGTGTTTATTTTTGTGTTTAATTTATTTTTGCAAGTGAGTTTATTTTTTACAATTTCAATTACGGTTGTGTGTTTGCTTTTTGTAATTTTCCTTTTAGTCATGTGTTTGATAATGATAATTTAGTTTACTTTTCCTATAGTTTTAGTTAGTATTTATTTTCTTGCATTTACTTATTATTTTTTTGGATGAACTAAACTACAACATACACCAACCAAACCATGTGATACATAGGACTCATCTTCCCAAATGTTATAGGCATATATTTTGCATAGGTACTCAGCAAGTTTATGAACAATTGGATTGATAAATTATATGAAAGCAAAATAACTATTTTTAGTAACATCTATTTTTGGTCACCATTTTAGAACCGTTGCTAGGGAGTGCCAACTGTAGTATTTAAGATCTATAGGTCAATCAACCTAAACAAATATGTTTAGATTATCTGAACCATAGATCCCTTACTTGATAATGTATCATTCAACCATGATTAAGAGGACTAGATAGATATTTTATTAAAAGGATCGAGGTCACCCTAGAACCACCTAAAGTATCTTCTAATATTCCTTCTAAAGCATCTAAATTTCTAAGCTTTGAGTTATAAGGTATTCTACATCAACATAGAATTAAAATATTTAGAATTCTACAAAGGTTAATCTTGAAAACACATAAGCTTTTTCTTTCATAATCTCAATTACTTAAAGGTCCTAATTATGCATCATGGAAAAATAAAGTAAGATCTATATTGATAGTAGAAAATATTTGGGAGATAGTTAAAGGAGAAAAATCTAAACCTACTGAAGATGCAAGAGAAATTCAGAAATATGAAGAAGATGAAACTAAAGGTCTAATGAAAATAATTTTTGCTATTACAAATGAAATTCAACCATATATTAGTTCAACAGGAACATCCACAGAGGCATGGAAAACTCTATTTAGAATATTTTAAGGAAAGAATACAAATACCATCTTGAATATTCAAACTCAGTTACATTCTCTAAAAGTTAACAATGGAGAAAGTATAGAGTTGTTTCTACGGAAAGTAGCAAATATAAAGGAAAAGTTATTAACCTTAGGTGAAACAGTAGAAGATAAATTTTTGGTTTAATTAGTTTTGAGAGCACTTCCTAAAATTTATAAGTACTTAGTTACCTCTTTACAAATTATGGGTAAAGATACACCATTTGATGAATTGGTTAATAAACTACAAGAACATGCAGTGGTGAATTCAGTTAGATATGAAATGACTAATAATGCATTAGTATCAAAAGATAATAAAAAAGGAAATGTTGCTTCTACCTCAAGAGACATACCAAAGTGGAATGATCGATATTGTTAAATGTGTAAGAGAATAGGTCATAGTACAAGTTACTATAGATTTAGTCCAAGGAATCAATATACAGGTAACCAAATGAATCAACTAGAGATATTGTTTCAACCAAGACCATATTCAAACTGATATAGATCATCTCAGCCACAGTTTCAGCAATAGTACAATACTCTTCAACTATAGTATAGATAAGGAAATCAAAAGGGTAACTTAGTCCAAGAAATAAAGGAATTAGAAGAGATTACAGATGAACATGAAGCTAAAATAATATTAGTCATGCTTTATGAAGATACTAATCATTTGCTTCATTAGAATACATACCAAGAAGAGAATGAATAAGGGCATGAGTTCCAACAAGAGAATAAAGATCCATATTGAAGACTAAAGTCTTCAATAACCAAATAATGTAATATGAGGAGGTGTTGGAGTATATTACATTATTTGGTACATGTATTAGATTAGTATTTACTTTATGTGATGTAATAAATGCACAAGTGTGCATAATATTCAATAATGTAAATGTGCATAATTATTCATGTACACATGAATCCATAGAATATGAAGATGAAGAGTCTAGAAGTATGAAGGCCAAGAATGCTCCATATATATATATATATATAGTAATATGAGGATATAAAATTACATGATTGTAATAACATTACGTGGTTCTTTTAGTTCTATGGCACCATTTCCATGAGCATTTTTTTATGCCATATTTAGGAGTAGATATTAGAGTTATTTCTATGTTTTATATATTCAAAAATTACCATTATCATATACATTGGAATGTGACTTTATTTAATATGTTTTGGATTATTAATATTAATTAATAAGCTTCAAAATCCCATAAGATAACCTAACCATTCACCCAATGACTCTATTAAAAGTAATAAGTTGATAAGAACTCATATACCATTTAATTTGAAAGCTTATGATCATAATATCAACAAGTAAAAAGCTTGAAAAACTATTATAATTCATTGAACTACCAACCTATAGATCTAGACAAAATAGATCCCCATATCCTATTCCATCTTCCCCTATTGAAACTAGACTTTTTGTGGATCTACCCTTAGGAATTGTCTGATACACCTAGCTCTGAAGTCATGGCTAGGTAAATATTTTATAGATGGAATAATATTAGACTGCTTGACTTATAAAATTTTAATGAAATTCCTCAAGTGGCACTTAAATATTTGTTGACCTATAATGGTACCAAAAAAATATCTTATGATCATTATCAAGATGTGGTTGCCTTGGCTTCTATTCACAATGATGAGCACTAGAATTGATCATTTTTTGTACATGTAAAATGGGGTTTTTTACGATGTTATTAATATTAGAGATGTATTCTTGTGAAATTATTGCATGCATTTAATAGAAATTAACATATTATACTTAAGTGGTTTTTTTAGTGGAAAATGTATGTAGATGAAGTACTTCGTTACTTTTTTGCACCTTTTAGTCAATATCCCACATGGACCTGGCATTGTATGAAACATGTAAATGTGCTTATAGAATAATGTGAGTCTTGATGAAGATAATGACATTGGAAAAAGGTATTCAAATTAGCTAAAGTACAATGCCTATATCCCAACCACAAACTAAAAGGTGCCTATATTTCTATGAAAGGGAAAGCACCTATCTTCCAAAGATAGAACAAGTACCTATTTTTTGGCAATAGGCTAGAAGGTGACTATCTTCTAGTACTAGAACAAGTGCTTGTCTTCTAGAAATAGGTTGGAAGGCATCCATATTCCAGTGATAGAACAAGCTTCTATATTCCAAGGATAGGCTAGAAGGCACCTATATTTCGATGATAGAGTGCGTATGTATCTTCCAATGACCAAAAAGAATAACAACTCTCATAGAAACATAAAGGGCCTACATGTAGTGCCTTTATCTTGGTGACAAGTTGAAAAGGTGTCTGTATTTCAGCGATGGGCCAATAGCATTCACATTGAATTTCTAACTTGAATATTGTACGTAAGTTTATAAATACATTTTTGTATAAACTTAGGGAGTTCTATTGTTAACTTAAAAATATCAATTTTAGCACAGTCACTCTTTTCTTAGACACCAACTAAAACTATGCATGAACCAGCCATAGTAAATTGTGTGAAATGATTAAATAATAATCTAATTTAGTAACAAGGGATGATCATGTTTTGTATAAAATGTAGGTCACCCCTGAAGCGAAGGATCCCAAACCTAAATTTTATTTTGCACTACACTATTTTAATAAAAGTCTCGAGTGTTATTTTATTTACATGTTTGGAAGAGTGATTACATGAATTAGCTGGGCGGATGTCTGCAGGAGCCTAGGTCCACTCCAGGCAGTATTCCTCCCTTGTTTTCTACTTTTATTCATTTTAGCAAGCGTGTTTATTTTCTTTTCAATTTATTTTAGCAAGTGTGTTTATTTTCATGTTTAATTTATTTTTGCAAGTGAGTTTATTTTTTACAATTTCAATTACAATTGTGTGTTTGCTTTATGTAAATTTCCTTTTAGTCATGTGTTTGATAATGATAATTTAGTTTACTTTTCCTGTAGTTTCAGTTAGTATTTATTTTCTTGCATTTACTTATTGCCATTTTGGATGAATTAAACTACAACATACACCCCCCAAACCAAGTGATACATAAGAATCATCTTCCCAAATGCTATAGGCATATATTTTACATAGGTACTCAACAAGTTTATGAACAACTAGATTGATAAATTAGATGAAATCAAAATAACTATTTTTAGTAACATCAATTGTTGCACACCATTTTAGCATCATTTATAGGGAGTTCCAACTGTAGTATTTAAGATCTATAGGTCAATCAACCTAAAAAAATCTGTTTAGATTATCTTAACCATAGATCTCTTACTTGATAATGTATGATTCCACCATAATTAAGAGGACCGGATAGACATTTTATTTAAAGAATCGAGGTCACCCTAGAACAACATAAATTATATTCTAATATTTATTCTAAACCATTTAAAACACTTCTTGAAGTTGCACCATCATTTCCACCTGAGATACCTTGGCACATCAATCCAATAGCTGGACAAAATTCCTTTAAAACCAATCTAAGAGAAAAATATCTCGAAGAAGAATTTGCTTCAAGTTTTGATTTAGTATGTTTGTTTGAAAACACAAGAGTTGAAAGGGATTTATTGACTACCCAACAGTGGAAGGTAGTTGAAGATAGAACTATAACACATTCAGATTTAGGATTATTATTACAAGACAAGAAAATTGAGTGTAACACCTATTTTTTCCATTGCACAACTTACCCCAATTTGGGGACCCACTTAAAGTTTTGGAATTAATTTGAAATGTTTTCTTGCATCAAGATATTTACAATTTTCTTGCACTAAGATTTTTAAAATTTTGATTACATTGAGGTTTTGAAATTATTGACATTTTTGCATCTTGAAGAACTAGATTTAGTTGTAGTAATTATGATTGAATATTTTTAAATATTTACATCTTAATTGCATTATTTCAAATTAAATATTTTAAAAAATTCAAATTTCAATGTTTTCTAAGGTTCAAAAATTAAATTTCATTTTAGGGTTATGCAAATTTTGTCACTTTTGCCCTACAATTTGATGTAAAATTAAAATGGTCATAACTTTTGCCACAAAAATCTATTTGAGCTGATTCAAAATTTTATGGAAATATTTTGAGCTCCTCTTTACAATAGTACCAAATTTTCTAAATTTTAGATGTTAATCATTTCTAGAAATAGTAGTTTCGCAAAGCATCCTGTGAACTTCTAAATATAATATCTCTTGATATGAAGTGAATTGTTGAGTTTTCTCAATGTATTTAGATACCCATTTGGCTGATTTAGATTCTTAAAAAAATTCATGAAATTATGATCACTTTGAATTTTGCCCTATTTTCAACTACGAGACTCTTATGAGATTTCAATCATGCATTAAATTTTATTATTCTACATCAAATGATGTTTAAAACTGGATTTTATTCAAGTATAATTTTTTTTATTTTGCTGCTTCCATCCTCATTTAATTTCTATAGACACTAAAATCATGTCAATCCAATTAGGTGACCAAAAGCATTGGCTAATTGACATCATATGGCCCCCTTGGGCAACCCTCAAAGGTTACACAATGGTCCTAACCACTCTTGGAAGGCTCTACCCAACTTTTGAGAGGTTTTGAGCCACATAGACCTGATCGTCCCACCCTAGGATGGTCACATTTCATGACCATCCCACCTAAGGATGGTGGTAAGCGGTTGTCCCTGGGTGGGATGGCCACAGGCTTTGACTCCAAAAAAATCAAATTTTGGATAAATGGCACCCAAAAATTGTAATTTATCTTACCAATCATGCATAACTAAGGGTATATAATCCTTATGACATGCTACAGAATGGATGCCAAAATGGGAGATTATCTTCCACTTCCGATGCATGCTCAGTTTTAGACAAGTGGCACCTCTTGCCCTGCATGCCCTTGCATGCCTATTTTCCCAAAGGCCCCCTTTGGCTATAAAATGGATCCATTTTCTACCCAAAATATAGAGAGGATTTTTTAGGTATAGCAAAAAAGTTCTTCCAATATTTCCCCTCACCCTTTTGTGCTTTTTTCTCTTAAAATCTCTACCTAGTGAAGGAGGTTCTCGAGTGATTCAAGAGGTACAATTAGTTTGCAAAAATAAGCCAATTGAGTGAATTTCATAACCAAATTTTATGAAAAAAATATTAAGGAGTTTTTTGACCAATCCACTAAGGAATTGGTGGTAAATAAGCAGCAAAACTGGTGGTCGTCCCACCCCAGGATGGTCCCCATTCTATAATAGTCACCACCATCCCTGCAAGGTATGGTGATATATTCATGCATAATTTTTCTACTTTTTTTAATTAGGTATATTCTAGGTTATATTATGAGTATGATGTCCAAATTTCATGCAATTTGGAGTTATATTGAATGAGATATTGCAATTTTAAGGTTTTGTAGGCTTCTGGATACCATCTGAAGATGCACATGAAACTATGATTGATATTGCTAATACACTAATATGGATCCTCTTAAAATCTCATTTTATGTATATTTTCCAATTTTGGTTTGATTTGGATGTGTTTTGGTCCAAAAATTGCTTGTTTTGGATTTTGTAGGCTCTATAGGTACACTGTGAATTCGACATGGATTCGGAGGCAATTTATGTTCTATTTTTATTATATCTTCTAAAAATCATCTATTATGCATGTATCTATGATTTCATATCATTTATAGTTTTTTTAGATAGGCGTATTACATATTTACACTTTCTAGTCTATAGTTGCTTGTATTGCTTTTACATGTTTCACAATCTGCAGGTGTTATTGACAAAATCTGGTTTCCTTGTGTGCAAGTGTAGGTTTTATAGTGCATGAGGAATGAGTACAAGATCATAACAATGAATAATGAAGTAGAGGCATCATACATTTTCCCACCTCATTTGTGGGTACGAGGAAGAACATTGGAAGTGCACACGAGCTATTGAAAGGACTTGATCCTTGGGCACCCATTTTGTAAACAAGTGTATCAATCTAAGAGCTCTTAAGAGGACATTTATGTAAACATGTTCTGATTTATCAAATTGAATAAATAGAAACACCTTTTCTTGTACTTATTTGGCTTCCATGGTGTTGTGGCTAATCCACAACACACCCCAAAATTGGGGGCCCACCTTTTTGCATGCTTTCAAGGAAGACCTAAGTGACCCAGATGCTAAAAATCAAGAAAAAAAGCAAAGTTGCACAAAAATGAAAAAGTGTCGCGATATCGCGACATGTTGCTCCGTCGCGGCCGAAAATGAAAAAGTGTCGTGATATCGCGACATGTTGCTCCGTCGCGGCCGAAAATGAAAAAGTGTCACGATATCACGACATGTTGCTCCGTCCGCCGAAAACGAAAAACTGTCGCGATATCGCGACATGTCGCATTTTCGCGGCTCCAAACAGCCAGATGGTACGAAAGAGAAAAACGTCACGATTTCACGACAGGTTTGCATCCGCATAGCCCAAAAGAGAAAAGCATCACGATTTCATGACAGAAAGCAGCCACAGTTGTACGAAATGAAAAAGTGTCACGATTTCGTGACATAAATCAGCTGGACAGCCCGAAACGAAAAAGTGTCACGATTTCACGACATAAACGACACCAAAAAAAAGTTAATAAAAATTAAAAAATATTTAAAATAAAAAAATTATTTAAATTAATACAAAAAAAAGTGTCACGATTTCATGACAGGTTGCAGCGAGATGGCCCGAAATAGAAAAGTGTCACGATTTCACGACAGGTTGCAGCAAAGTGGTACGAAACGGAGAAGCATAGCGATTTCACGACAGGTTGCAGCCAAAGGCATACCAAGTGAAAAACGTCACGATTTCATGACAGGTTGCGGCCAAAAGCATACCAAGTGAAAAACATCACGATTTCACGACAGGTTGCGACCAAAAGCATACCAAGTGAAAAACATCACGATTTCATGACAGGTTGCGGCCAAAAGCGTACCAAGTGAAAAACGTCACGATATCGTGACAGGTTGCAGCCGAAGACGTACCAAGTAAAAAAGCATCGCGATTTCACGACAAAAAGCCGCAAGATAGCTCCGAATGAAAAAGCGTCACGATTTCATGACAGGAAGCAGCCGAGGCGTACGGAGATGAAAAACGTCATGATTTCATGACAGGTTGCATTGGCAAGGCTACTGGCAGGAAAATGTCACGATATCGCGACATGTCACGTTTTCATGATGAAAGCAAAGGAGCAAAGCTGCATGCATAAAAACGTCATGATTTACATGGGGCCATTATAGAACATGCAGAAAAGCGCTGAACACGTGGCACAAAGGCATGAGGGTCATGATAACGCTTCAGATCGACAGTTACAGTTAGCAGAGAAGACCAAACGTTTCAGGCTCGAGCAAAAGGTCAAAACACCAAAGAAGCGGGAAGATGAAACGAAGTGATCTGGGAAATGAAACGAAGCGTCACAGAGTGAAACCAAGAGCCGCAATAGAAAGTTTAAAAGCAGAAGTGAATGTAGATACAGGGGCTAGAAATTGTAAGAAGAAAAGCATTATTTTTTTGGAATAAAAAGGAGTTTATTTGGCAAGAGTAACTTTTGTGTGTGAAACCAAAAGGAGATTGAAGGCTAAGACTATTGTTATCTCTGTAGATCTTTCCCTTGCATTATTCTTTCTTGTATCTATTCATTTACACCATAATGTGGGTTACGATAGGTGAATGATAGAATGTTGCAATTATTTATTTCCTTAGAGTCTTGCATCTGATCTGATTCGACTGTGTTTTATTGCAGGTCTGTTAGGTCAGGTTGTTTTAGAGTTTCATCTCATAACTTGGGGTTTTGCAGGGAGGAGATTGCTAACCAAATTAACGTCCTGTTTCAGTTTTTCCAGCTGATTCTCATAAAGAATCTTTCTGTTTTAGTTTTTGATATTATATTTTTTAATCTTACTCGAAAATCTGCATGTTGGATTCTGGTACATTCCAGAATACTTTGCTAATTTTACTAACACCAAAAGCTAACATAGAAGTAGCAGAACAAGTGTTAAATAAAAGATAAAATGAACCCGTTAACTATTAAAATGAACCTCATGTTAAAGGCACGGAGCTTAAAATGAAGTGGTATATACCACGCATTTTCTCATTTGAAATATTTTTTAAGCTGAAAGATAAAAGAGGTCACTAGCTTATTTTAGGGTAGATTTCATTATTCTCAAGAACATTAAGAAAATATTTTTACGCGGTTGATTAATTTAATAGATTACGGTTGCAAAGTTTTCTTTGAATCATTAAAGGCCCCTTGTTAACAGTTACTTGCAGGTTTAAGTTATTCTAGTATACATTCATTTATTTGCGTTAATTCTTAACTGGTTATATGCATATGAATGTTTGTTCCACCAGAACCTTGGAGAAATAAAAAAATAACAAATTTTCTTTGCAAGAAAGAGTTTCATGTCTGAGACTCTAGTTGCGTGATCATTTTGTTACAAGGCAAAATATTCACTCAACATTTTGGCGCTAGAAGGAGGGCCTTCTTTATTGCTTTGTGATTATGATCTGTTCTAACGATTAACGTGGGTAGTTTTGTTTCCACCTATTGTGCTTGCAGGTATAACATTTAGATACTTTATTTTGCAAGTAAGTTGAGAGAAGTCTTTTAGAGTTCTAGAGTTTTCAAGCTGGCCCAACCTGAGTACATAGCTACTAGGTCCAAGACCACAGGGGAAACTATTTTCCAAAGCCTTTCTCCCACTGCTAGGAAGCCAAAAAACAAAACATTAGAGATCGAAATACCACCCAAGTATACTTGAGTTAGGGATTTCTTTAGACTCAAGTACGTCTAGCGGGCTTGAGCCCTTAATTTCAAGTGCGACAACAACACCAGGTGTATCTGTCTCCATAGTTCCAAGCATTTCCATTGTTCCCATAGGGTTAACACCTTTGAACAACATGGCCCAACAACAACAACAACCACCTGCCCTTTGGTATGGTGCGCAAAGTTCCCCCTTGGATATTCCTGGGGCAGTCCATGACTTGCCTAGAAACATTGAAAGGGGATTACCCAAATTCATGCACGATGGTCCCACAACAGCCGAAGATCATGTCCAAATCTACAAGGATTACATGTTTAGGCAAGGGGTTACTCACGAGGATGTTGCTTGCCGAGTTTTCCCTGCTAGTCTAGACAACACGGCCAATGAATGGTATAGGAATCTTCCAACAGGGTCCATCACTTCATGGGCCCAATTAGAAACCGCCTTCATTAGCCAATTTAGAATGTTATTGGATCCCTCCATAATTTACAATTTGTTCGTATCATGCAAAATATTACCCAATGAGCCCATACGAACATTCAATCAGAGGTTCCAAAAACTATACACGAATCTGACTCGTCACTTTGCGGTAGATCCTGCGGTCGCCTTGCAATTATATTTCGGAGCCTTAGATCCTTTAACATCTTTGTTGACTAGAAGGAATCCTCGAGGTTACGACGCTTCCTTTAGCCTATGCAGAGACAATGACTCTCGAACAACAAATGAACTTACCAGGAGCAGGATTGTCTCAATTGACTGGGATGGGACAATACGGTCCATACAGTCAATTCGCCATGATGAACCAGTTAATGGCACCACAGGTTCCTATGATGAACAATTTCCAAACACCCACCCAAGTGGCATCATTTCCAAGTTATCCTAATGCCTCCGTTCAAACGCAGGGATTAATTCAAAATAGCCCGATGGGTTTGCCTGGGTTCGGCATGGGCGGTAATTTGTTGACCATGCCGGGGTTTGCTCCGATTAGCATGCCAAGCCCAATGACTTATCCAACAATCACTCCGATTCAAAGTGTGAATCCAGGATGGAATCCAACTGCCCAGACCCAAGCCATTGTACCTATTCCAGAGGTGGCTAATGCAGCAAACACAACTGGACCCAGAATTACCGTGCCCCAACCACAAGGGTCCGAATCCGCCATAGAAAACATGAAGGAAACCTTGGCCAAAGTTTTGGTTACGGTGGGAAATGTCAATAAAAAGGTTGACCAAGCCATGGGTCATAACCGACCTCATAACCATAGAGGAAAAGGAACATACAACACGCAGCCGAATAATGGGCGAGTACCCAATCCCGTAGCCAATCAGGCAGATGTCTCGAAAGATTTTGGAGAATCAGGACCTTGTGACAACGATTGCCTGCACTGTGGCCACGGGAAGCATGAGTCTATACTGACTGAGGTTATACATTCCCAAGAAAGTGAAGAAGAGGAGGATGTGGAATTTTTTGGAAACGAAGATGAAGAAACATTGGAAGTTCATGCCAACAAACGTTTTGGGAAAGGAAATCACAAATATTACACTAGGAGTTCTAAGGAGCCCAAAACTTCCTCTACTCCTCCAAACAACCAATTACTCCCTCCCGATTTCAAAGGAGATGTCAATCCCTCTCCTCCATCCTTGGTGGAAAAGTCTAAGATGGTGCAAAACATGTCAAATTCAGAAAAACCCACTTATGACTTGGTAGAAGACATGAAGAAAACTAAGGCCAATGTCTCAATGTATGATATGTCCCGATTATTAGGCCAAGAAGTAAGTCCACCAAAAAGTTTAGATCCACCTGCCCAAGTTCATGAAGCTAAAAGTGTTGAGTCCCGATTGGTTTTGAAAAAGGAAAAACGAGATATACCTCCTTTTCTGATAACCATTAGAATTGCGGGTAAAAATCTGCACAATTGCTTAATAGATTCAGGGGCCTCGGCTACCATTATGCCCCTAGAAATCTATCAAAAATTGGGACTTACACCAAAACCTTCTAGAAGCAGGGTGGTGCAACTGGATAGATCAACCATGGAGGCAGTGGGAGAATTGGGTGATGTTCTTATTCAAGTCAATTCGAAACCTAGGGTTCAACATCACATAGACATATTGGTGCTCGACATTCCTATCAAATATGGCATGGTGTTGGGAAGAGATTGGAGTAAAAACCTAAACGGTTACATTGTGACAGATTCTTCACATATGTGGTTGCCTTGGAGGGGAGTGGCCAACCAAATTCGGATTGATAGTGAACCTAGGCTCAAGGAGATGATCACGGAATACAACAAACCAAATGAGATCCAATACATTGAAGCTGAATTAGGAGCATATTGTTTGGACATAGAAACACCTGAAAATTCCCAAAATGAAAGGATTGGATGCAACGTTACTGAAGGACATCAGGACATTTGGACTTTAAGATTTGATGGATCCAGGTCCAGACAAGGGGCAGGAGCCGGTATTGAATTGTCATGTTCAGACAGAGAGCCTATGTTCGCTGCATATAGACTACAGTTCCCTGCCACCAACAATATGGCAGAATATGAGGCCTTGATTCTCGGACTTCAATTGGCCCTTCGAAAGAAAGTTAAGTGTATCAAGGTCCTTGGTGATTCGGAACTGGTGGTAAAACAAGTGAAGGGACAATACGTATGTAAGAACAAGCGGCTCAGACTTTACCGAACCAGGGTTAGAGATTTAATAGATGAGTTTGATGCTTTTAACATATCTCTGATCTCTAGAAAAGGCAATCGTCTAGCAGACTCTCTAGCCGTAGCTGCGAGTATGTTGAAACCAGTGGAGCACAAGAAATGCAAGAAATTCTCCATAGAACTGGTCCCTTGCCCCTCGATACCGGATAATGTCACGAATTTCCAAGTGTTTGATAGTGACAGGCACATATTCCATTTTGTCACTAATTCTGGTATATTTGAAAAGCAGGTTATAGATGAAGACGAGAGGGATCTAGAAGATGCAGATTTGGAAGAAAAGATTGTTGGAAAATGTAATAAGATGCCAAATGAGATGGCTTCATTAGAAAAAACTTTCGATATCGGATACCAACCAAAAGAAGGTAGAAAGGTTCCACCTCCCAGAGAAGCCTGTGACTTGGTTAATATTGGAAGTGCAGAAAACCCTCGAGAAGTATTCATTGCAAAAGCATGTACAAAATAGGAGAAGGATTCCATTGCCAATACATTAAAAGAATACATAGATTGCATAGCTTGGAGTTATAAGGAGCTGAAAACTTATGATCAGAATGTCATAACGCATACGATTCCTTTGAAGCCAGACTCCAAACCCTTCAGGCAAAGACAAAGGCCAGTCAATCCATTATTAGAACCCTTGATAGAGAAAGAGGTAAAGCGATTGTTAGAAGCTAAAATCATCTTTCTCGTTAGGCATTCCACATGGGTTGCTAACTCTGGTCCCCGTGAGGAAAAAGAGTGGAGAAATAAGGTTATGTATCGATTTTAGAAATCTTAATAAAGCCTCACAAAAGGACAATTACCCTTTACCCACCATTGATGAAATACTTCAAAAGGTAAATGGGTCGGAGATGATGTCATTCCTGGATGGTTATTCGGGATATAATCAGGTCCTTATCCATCCTAGTGATAGGATGAAAACTGCCTTCACCACAAAGTGGGGCACCTTTGCATACAGGAGAATGCCTTTCGGACTATTGAACGCGGGTGCCACATTCCAACGAGCTATGGACTTTGCTTTTAAGGGGCTCATAGGTAAGTGCATTATTATCTATGTAGATGACATTCCTGTCTTTTCTAAGAACAGGGAAAACCACGTCAGGGATCTAAAGAAAGTCTTTCAAAGATGTAGGGAACATGGCATTTCACTCAACCCAAAGAAGTGCATTTTCGGGGTAACGGAAGGAAAATTATTGGGACATGTAATATCTAAGGATGGAATTTCCATTGACCCTGAAAGAATAGAGGCCATACAACAGATTCCTTGTCCCAACAGCAAAAAGGGGTTGAGATCATTTTTTGGGAAGATCAATTTCGTCAAAAAATTTATTGCAGATTTTGCAGAAATAGCAAAGCCTTTGAACGACATGTTAAAGAAAGAGGTCCAAATCAAGTGGACAGATGAAAATAGAGATGCTTTCAAAAATATCAAGGACGCGATTTCTAAAGCCCCGATTTTAGTGAGTCCCGATTATACGAAGCCTTTCTATATTTACACATTTGCTTCAGATCACTCCTTTGCGAGTGTTTTAACTCAGAAGAGTGAAGGCAACATTGAAAATCCTATTGCCTTCCTGAGTAGTCCTCTCAAAGATGCGAAACTGAGATACTCCATCTTGGACAAGCAAATGTATGCTCTAGTTAAGACCGTTAAAAAATTTAGGCATTATATAGTCCACAGTAGGGTGTTTGCTATAGTCCCGGATCCTGCAGTCAAAGCCATGTTTATACAGAATGAATTAGGTGAAAGACGAGGTAAGTGGATTTCAACTTTGCAAGAGTTTGATCTTGAGATTCAATCCATGAAGATAGTGCGGGGACAAGGGTTGGTTAAGGCTATAGCAGAAAAGGATCTCGCAATTTCATGTCAACATTATGAAATCATAGATATAACCAAAGATGAGTGGTATGCAGATGTGGTGTATTTTTTACTAAATGGTAAATGTCCACCACATTTGAATTCTACTCAACGAAGAGCCTTGCGCTTGAAATCTGCTAATTTTCTAATTAGATCCGGCACGTTATACAAGAAAAACCATGAAGGTATTTACCTTCGTTGTGTTGATCAAAAAGAGGCAGTGCAAATACTCGAGGAATTTCATGGTAAACATGGGACGGGACATGGGTCCGCTAATGCCACAGCCCATCAAATCCTTAGAGCCGGTTATTATTGGCCTCGACTGTTCAAAGATGCCCATACTCATGTGAGGTCATGTCATACATGTCAAACTGCAGCCAATAGAGACAGGGGTGCTTCCATGCCATTACAATCTGTAATTGAGTCTAGACCTTTTGCGCAATGGGGCCTGGATTTTGTTGGGATTATCAGTCCCAATTCATCCGATTCCCACAAGTACATTCTGATAGCTACAGATTATTGCACAAGGTGGACGGAAGCTATCCCCACAAAGAATGCTACTTCGGAGGTTGTTATTAAATTCTTAGAGGATAATATTGTCACTCGGTTTGGAATGCCTAACTCCATTGTAAGTGATAATGGTTCAGCTTTTTCCTCTCTGGAATTTGCTAATTGGGCATTTGACAACAGTGTGAGTTTAAAATTCTCTTCCAATTATTATCCGCAAGGTAATGGATTGGCTGAATCTTCTAACAAGAATTTGTTATGCGTCATAAAAAAATTGTTGGAAAGAAATCCTAGAGATTGGCATAACAAACTTAAGTTGGCTCTTTGGGCTGACAGAATCAGAGTCAAAGAATCAATAGGAACATCTCCTTACCATCTGGTTTATGGACAAGATCCCATTTTTCCTACAAATCTCAAGTTACAAACACTCCATTTCATGAAAGATTACTTCGGAACTGATGATAAACTTGAGTCTAGACTAACACAATTAATGCATCTGGATGAAAAAAGGGATGAGGCTATGCTTCATTTCAATAAACACCAGGATGTAGTAAAAATATGGTTCGACAAAAAGTCTAGAGCCAAGGCTTTTAAAATATCAGATCTAGTGTTGTTATGGGATAAAAGACATGAGAAGAAAGGAGATCATGATAAGTTTGACTACTTATGGTTGGGTCCTTACCAGATTTCAGAAGTCCTAGGGGAAAATAGTTTTAGACTAAAAACCTTGGATGGAAAGGATTTGGCATTACCTGTCAATGGGTTGCACTTGAAACACTATTTCCAGGCCTGAAGCGGCTGGGTTTTGTATTATATGTAATTATGCCATGCTTTGTTTCTTTTGTGTGTGCAGATTTGATGTTTAAGTTGTGTGTTTGTTTGACATGTTTAAGGTTTTGTATTATATGTAATAATGTCGTGCTTTGTTTCTTTTGTGTGTGCAGATTT
This sequence comes from Wollemia nobilis, assembly GCA_028583015.1. Taxonomy (NCBI): domain Eukaryota; kingdom Viridiplantae; phylum Streptophyta; class Pinopsida; order Araucariales; family Araucariaceae; genus Wollemia; species Wollemia nobilis. The sequence goes on from JAQPPZ010000850.1 coordinate 6,348,546, forward strand.
GACGTTTAGGTGGTGTGTTTATTTGACATGTTTTGGTTTCTTAAAAAAAAAAAATTGAATAAAAATTTGAGATGTTAACTCATGCCTAAGATCAGGAAAATATGAAACATTGGAATTATGTTGTAAAAGCTCCGCATGTAACACAAACAGTTAAATAATATCGTTTGAAGCTTGTGATGCATGAAGTAGTCAGTTTTACAAATTATGACAATACTTTATCTGCAATTCAAAGGGCAATGCATTCATATTACATCTCACTTTGCATATACATGCCATCTTAGTTGCATATGCATTTCAGATACAAATCATTAAAGTGTGTCAAATCCTCTTAGGGTTATGCTACAACATAAATAAATAAAAAAAATCCTAAGGTTGGAAACTGAGCCCCGAGATATCTAGAACCAAGCACATTTTATACACATTAAAAAGGATCTTGAGCAAAATGATCAAAACCTTGCTTGGAAGAAAAGGTCGAGCGAAAGAAGTATTTCATGTCTATCCTATTATGCAACATGATCCTTAAAACAGTGGTTTTTACCACTTCCATAAAGCTTAAAGCCTAAAATCAGAGTAGTAAGGATAGGGTTAAGTCCTCATCGAACTTAGGTTGAGGATCCAACTCCCCAAAGCTTTGATTTGACCTACATGGAGTAGTAAGGATAGGGCATAATTCTCATCTCGCCTAGGTTGAGAATCTGATTCCCCAAAGCTCCTATGTCTCATTTCATGATAAAGCTTGGATTGGAAGGATCGTACTACTTGTCCTCTCGCAAAGGATGGGTAGTCATCCCCAAGGTCCAAGCAATAAAATTAATATTCTTCATTTACATCTAAAGCTTGGATTGGAAGGATCGTACTACTTGTCCTCTACAAAGGATGGGTAGTCATCCCCAAGATCCAAGAAGTAAAAATTAATTTTTCCCATCTCATATTTATATTGGATTGGAAGGATCGTACTACTTGTCCTCTCGCAAAGGATGGGTAGTCATCCCCAAGGTCCAAAGAAATGAAGCTAAGTCATGGATTATGGGGTTAGGTATGCCCATGCATGGCAGACATGTCTTGTCTAAAAAACAAGACCACCGACTCGTTCAAAGGGTTAGACTAGCATGACCATTTCTTCCATAATTGGTTAAATTATTTTGCTCAAAGTGAGGTAATGAATTCCAAATCGGAGTAGTAAGAATAGGGTTAAACTCTCATCTCGATTAGGTTGGGAGTCCGATTTCCCAAAGCTCTGATTTCACTTTCACTTACACATGGGTTCAAGATAGTAGTGACTCATAACCAACTTTGGGATCTAATAAAACAATTCATTATACATATGGTTGATCCTAAGAGGGTTTGATAATCTTGAATGTTTGTGTATGATATTAGAAGGTCTATGCATTTATAAAAGCAAAATCTCTAAGCATATTTATTAGGTTACACAAATCATTCACAGCCTCACATATGCATGCATGTAAAACTGACAATGGAATGTTGATCAAGTTCAAGCGATATGGAATGAAAACAAATAGCACACATCGAGCTAATACTAATGATTCTGATGTTTCATGTACTTCCGATCTGTCGGTATTTGTTTATCTTTTATGTGCTGGACGCTCGTATCTAAGCTTGTATATTTCAGAGTGGGTTCTCACCAAAATGCTCTGGAGCATTTGACAGCAGAGTCGCCATTTGTTGTGGCTAATCCACAACACACCCCAAAATTGGGGGCCCACCTTTTTGCATGCTTTCAAAGAAGAAAAAAGTGACCCAGATGCTAAAAAAATCAAAGAAAAAAGCAAAATTTCACAAAAATGAAAAAGTGTCACGATATCACAGGCCGCAAAAAAAAGTGTCGCGATATCGCGACATGTTGCTCCGTCGGGCCAAAAATGAAAAAGTGTCACGATATCGCGACATGTTGCTCCGTCGCGCAAAAATGAAAATTGTCGCGATATCGCGACATGTCGCATTTTCGTGGCTCCAAACAGATGGTACGAAAGAGAAAAACGTCATGATTTCGCGACAGGTTTGCATCCGCATAGCCCGAAAGAGAAAAGCATCACGATTTCACGACAGAAAGCAGCCACAGTTGTACGAAATGAAAAAGTGTCACGATTTCACGACATAAATCAGCTGGACAGCCCGAAACAAAAAAGTGTCACGATTTCACAACAATTCAAAATAAAAAAACGATTTCGTGACAGGTTGCAGCGAGATGGCCCAAAACAGAAAAGCGTCACGATTTCGCGACAGGTTGCAGCAAAGTGGTACGAAACGGAGAAGCGTAGCGATTTCGTGACAAGTTACGGCCGAAGACATACCAAGTGAAAAACATCACGATTTCACGACAGGTTGCGGCCAAAAGCATACCAAGTGAAAAACGTCACGATTTCATGACAAGTTGCGGCCAAAAGCATACCAAGTGAAAAACTGCGATTTCATGACAGGTTGCGGCCAAAAGCATACCAAGTGAAAAACATCACGATATCGTGACAGGTTGCAGCCGAAGGCGTACCAAGTAAAAAAGCGTCATGATTTCACGAGAAAGCCGCAAGATAGCTCCGAATGAAAAAGCGTCACGATTTCACGACAAGAAGCAGTGAGGCGTACGGAGATGAAAAACGTCATGATTTCACGATAGGTTGCATTGGCAAGGCTGCTGGCAGGAAAATGTCGCGATATCGTGACATGTCACGTTTTCATGATGAAAGCAAAGGAGCAAAGCTGCATGCATAAAAATGTCGTGATTTACATGGGGCCATTACAGAACATGCAAAAAAGCGCTGAACACGTGGCACAAAGGCATGAGGGTCATGATAACGCTTCAGATCGATAGTTACAGTTAGCAGAGAAGACCAAACATTTTAGGCTCGAGCAAAAGGTCAAAACACCAAAGAAGCGGGAAAATGAAACGATATGGGAAATGAAACGAAGCGTCACAGAGTGAAACCAAGAGCCGCAATAGAAAGTTTAAAAGCAGAAGTGAATGTAGATACAGGGGCTAGAAATTGTAAGAAGAAAAGCATTATTTTTTTGGAATAAAAAGGAGTTTATTTGGCAAGAGTAACTTTTGTGTGTGAAACCAAAAGGAGATTGAAGGCTAAGACTACTGTTATCTCTGTAGATCTTTCCCTTGCATTATTCTTTCTTGTATCTATTCGTTTACACCATAATGTGGGTTACGATAGGTGAATGATAGAATGTTGCAATTATTTATTTCCTTAGAGTCTTGCATCTGATCTGATTCGACTCGTGTTTTATTGCAGGTCCGTTAGGTCGAGTTGTTTTAGAGTTTCATCTCATAACTTGGGGTTTTGCGAGGGAGGAGATTGCTAACCAAATTAACGTCCTGTTTCAGTTTTTCCAGCTGATTCTCATAAAGAATCTTTCTGTTTTAGTTTTTGATATTATATTTTTTAATCTTACTCAAAAATCTGCATGTTGGATTCTGGTACATTCCAGAATACTTTGCTAATTTTACTAACACCAAAAGCTAACATAGAAGTAGCAGAACAAGTGTTAAATAAAAGATAAAAATGAACCCGTTAACTATTAAAATGAACCTCATGTTAAAGGCACGGAGCTTAAAATGAAGTGGTATATACCACGCATTTTCTCATTTGAAATCTTTTTAAGCTAAAAAATAAAAGAGGTCACTAGCTTATTTTAGGGTAGATTTCATTATTCTCAAGAACATTAAGAAAATATTTTACGCGGTTGATTAATTTAATAGATTACGGTTGCAAAGTTTTCTTTGAATCATTAAAGGCCCCTTGTTAACAGTTACTTGCAGGGTTTAAGTTATTCTAGCATACATTCATTTATTTGCGTTAATTCTTAACCGGTTATATGCATATGAATGTTTGTTCCACAAGAACCTTGGAGAAATAAAAAATAACAAATTTTCTTTGCAAGAAAGAGTTTCATGTCTGAGACTCTAGTTGCGTGATCATTTTGTTACAGGGCAAAATATTCACTCAACACATGGTTGCTTGAATATGTCCTTTTGTAATGCTTTATTAATACCGGATATAGATGCATCTTGTTTAGCATTCTTAGGTGCACCATTTTTCCCATACTTCAGTGATGATCATGGTGGTACCCTACCCCTATTGAGTTGGTTAAATATCTGACCCTTTTTTTGCCTTTGTTCTATGGTAGGAACTGGTCATTCTGGCCTAAAACAACCATCCCATTCTAGGATGACCATCAAACTGGCCACCATCCCACCCTGGGATGATCACAAAAAAAGAGCTTTTCTACTCCACATTACAAAAATAGCAGGCTTATAGGCCATTGAGGTAAGTACCAAAACCCTCTGTTTTCATTTCTATTGTTCAAAACTGCTAAAATCTGGTTTTTCTTACCTATTTTGATTGCTTGAAAAGTAGAAGATAGGTTTTTCTTTTCTATAATTAAAAAACAACAAAAATAAGAAGAAAAACTAAAAATAACTAGGTAGAAATGCACCTATATGGTTTGATTGCTTCTAGCCTACCTAATGGGTAGGTTATCATTTAGGGAATGCATTTGGTAGGTTACTTTTTATCTAGCTTTTCTAAAAGTAAAACATCATTTCTTTACATTCAGTGAAATATCACTGAGTGCTTAATTGCTTAATTTATTTAAGGCTTAAAAATAACCCCACACACCACATATTATTTAAATGCTAGTGAGTTGGATTTCATCACCAACTACTAGTAGAGTTCAATGACGGTGTCTTTCATCTCCACCTGTTGGCTCAACTCCCATGAACCCTTGTTTTGGCCAAGGTCGGCTCGAAGATCTAACGTAGCTTGGAAAATTTACATGTAATTCTCCTAAGAGGGTATAATGTTGACCAAATGAGTACTGGGTGAGCACTGATAGGACATATGCTCCTTGACTAGGTATGGGATTCATCTCCATACTTTGGTGGGTTTACGTGATCGTGACTTTTATTGTCGATTGTCAAGTTGCGAGCATACAGGTGAAATCGACCTAAACACAAGTATATCATCCAGCAAAATTCAAACACATAATCGAAGGTCTTATTTACAAACAACACATCTAAACACACAAAACAACTTAGGGAACACACATTAATCCTTAAAAGAGATAAACATTTGTCTTATTACGTGTTTCCTTTCTTGTGTGTTGTTTTATTAGGAATTTGTAAAGGAGATAATCGTCTAGGGTTTGGTAGAGAGTAACAATAGTGTGGACCCGCAACCAAGCCCAATCATGGGTGGAAGCTATGAAGGGTGGACCAAGAGACACGATTCATATCCGCTTCAGCCCCAGGGAGTTGATCATACCTCCTTGGTGAGCCTCTACTCACCCAAGTTCTATAATAGTGGGACATGAACAACACCTACAAGGGAGACCTATGTTGGATACCCTGCTAGGTTTTGGACCTTACCCGAGAGAGTGAACCCGATATGTAGAGACATCACATGCCTTCTTTGAAGAAAGGCAACAACACACAGAGGTGCAAGTAGACAGATAAGTACCATGCATTCGCATGCTTTATAGGTCTAATACACCTACTTATGGGCCATATCATGACTTTACACATTGGGCAGAGCTGATTGATCATATTTTACCTTTACATCACCCTAATAGGTTCCATTAGATTAGAAAATAGGATGAGTATGATACTCGCCATTCAGGGTGAGCGAACTCAACCCTTTCCTACCTCATCAATGAATGAAGGTATGAAGAAATCCTCGATTATCCTCAAGAGTTGTATACCGTGCAAGCACGATGTGCCTTTGCACTCATTGAGCACAAAGAGCATATGCCTAAGATAGAACCTTAGGTAAAAATGGCTACCCTCAATTAAGGAAAGTGCATTATGGATATCATAGATTATCTTGAATGAGGTAGGCCTCATGGTGAGACTCCTAGGCCTCCTAGGCCTTGTATAGCAGAACAGATCAATCAAGTGGTTGCAAAATGTGTAGAATGCTAATAATAGATCAAGCAGATTCGATGGGACAAGGAGAAACTAGACCACTTGCATCAACTAGAGAAATAAATAATTGAATGGTAGAACAACGATTTGTTCTAGAAAACTTTACATGAGAGGGTCCCTATGCTAGAAAATAGAGATAGGAAATCCATTTGAGGAAACCTATTATCATTCAATATAGGTCTCCTAGGCCTTATCCAATATTACCTCCATGACCTCCTAGGCCGAATCAGGACATGCCTCTCAGGCCAAACATAAGGCACCCACCACATGTAGTTACCCCTCTCTATAGGTCGGCTCAGGAGATGCCCTATGGGGCTTACATCGAGCATAATTTGGAGGTGGAATATATGGAAAAACCTTATCAAGATAGGGGGCTAACATGCCACCAACCCAAAATAGGCCCGATGTTCCTCCCCCTCCACCATAGGATAGGAGCAATAAAGTAGAGATCCAATATTCAGATGTGTATCGAACATTACTTGAGTACCTATAGTTAGTAGAGAACAAGACCTCTAGGTATGGATCTCAAAATCCCACTTTACACCAGTTATCAAGTCAGCCCCTTCATCCTTTAGTGCCTATCCTTCCTATCCATAGTAGTTTAAGATGCCTCAATTAGCTACCTTTAAGGGATAAGAAGATGCACATGAGCATTTTACCAAATTCTTGAGCTAATGCTTTGGCATCCAAGATAATAATGTTTTACTCTTACAAATATTTGTGACTACCCTCTCTATCATAGCCATGGAGTGGTTTACCCAACTCCCAAATAATAGCATCCATAATTTGGATCAACTCGTAGACGCGTTCCTAGAATGCTTGGCCTTCAATACCAATAGGAAGGCGATATTGGCTGAGCTTATAGGGCTAAAACAATATGATGATGAGTCAATAGCGAAATATGATAACAGGTGGTGAGCATTGCTCACCAAGCTACCATATCTACTCCCCATGTTGGAGTTGACTCAAATATTTGTGAAGAGTTGCCTAAAGCCCATATCCTTATTGCTACAACTGCAAAAATATCCAACTCTTGAATATGCTCTAGTGTAAGCTAGAACAATCGAAGACATCAATATTCAAGAGGGATAAATTGTGAAACCTCATAAGAAGAAGTGGAACAAGAGTGCTAAGAATAACCTAGTGTAGCCTAAGCCAACAACAATCAATTAGGTTTCCATTAGTGTCCTAGGGCCAATGCAAACCATGTCATCTCAAAAGCCCAATTACCAGGCCACACCTGGGAACTATAACAAGGACAACCAAAATTATAAATGGTAAAATTAACAGTATCGACCCAAGTGATAGTTCACACCCATTATAGAGTCTATAGATTCTTTGCTTGAGTGCCTCTTAGCATCTAACGTGATCAATCTACTTGAGAATCGACCTATCGATCCAAATGCACCGAAGCCCAAAGGGTATTGAGAAGACCTATATTGTAAATTTCATAGGCAAAATGGGCATGACGTATGCATATGTTATAAATTCAAGAATTTGGTGCAAGACATGATCAATAGGAATGCCCTCCAAGTTAGAAATCCTATCACACCAAACAATAAATGGATGGGTGTTTTTAAAGAACCATTGTTTTCCTATGCAGAGCAAGCCAAGCTAGTGCCCCAGGTAAATGATGTTCATCATGCACCCCCTAAGCAAGGATTCATTGGCATGATTAGCATTGTGATGAGGAATAAGAGGTACCCAAGCCCAATTTCCCTGCTTGTGACTTCAAGTGATATTCCTTCGATGTCACATTCATTGCTACCTCTAGTGTCAAAATATCCCACCTAGGCTTGTGGCCATAATCAAGAGCAAGCTCACTCAAAGATTGAGAATGACACCTTCTCGAATATCCACCTATGAGCTCATTTAGCAATCTCCACCTCATAGAGAATCTCTAATGGAGATCCTCAAGGTAATAGAGCTACAGCCCCAAGAGTCTAACTCCAACAATTTTGTGGGGCATGTTTAGTAATGTATGAAATCGATGATTACCTTTCAAGAAGATGAGCTCAAATCGGTTCTAAATGATATGGTAGATCCCCCTTTGCACATCATCACATGTGTAAATAGAACACCACATAATCACTACAATAGCTCTCAAGCAGTTGGGGCTCTCGACATCCCATATTGTCGTGTCTACATACACCCTTTGAGCATTCAATGATATCATATGCTCAACAGTTGTTATGATAGTCATACCCATTCAAGTAGGGGAAAATACCATACCAACATTGTGCCACATGTTGGAGGGTAATATGGCATATAATATCTTGTTAGGTAGACCATGGATCATGGACATGAAGTGCATTTCCTCCATCTCTCACCAGTGTCTCAAGTACACTTATGAAGGGCAAGTTCATATCATCTCTATATACCTAAAGCCTTTCAAGTACTACAACATGGTGCAGCAACTCCCTGAGTCAACCTTATCATCAACGCATCTAGATTTTCAACCAAATAAATCTATCCAAGGTCTAACTCCATCACCATATCATACCATATCCTCATCATCGGTACCCTTTGATATTCCTCCATCACCTATGGATATTTTGCCTAGGAACATAGGGAAGATATCTATTTATGAGTCTCAGCCAACCATATCCACCATCTGCACTGGAGATATCCCTATCCCCATAGATGAGTTGTCGTATGAGGCCAACATTGAACCAACTCAAGCCTCACTCCCATCCCTTCCTTCTCCTTAGCCATAGGTAACAGTACACCTAGCTACCACCAGTTTAGGAGAGTACATGGTTAGGAATGTCACAGCCACCCCTACTATCAATTTGGTGCAAGATATGGGTCGACCTTGTCTTCCCATAGGTATTATCGTACCTCTTGGCCTTTCTCTTAATTAGAAAAATTTCATTTATGGGGGTCTCAACTATGGCATCAAGCCTTATCAATATCAGGAAGAGGACAAAGAGCCTTTTTCTAAGGACATAAAATACATGTCCAATCCTACCTTTGCCATGAGATATTTGCATCTCTACAATTGGCATGGTTATGGGGTTGGGCTTGTATGAGCAAGGCACCCACGTTCCTTACCAGCCCTAGTATCAAATACCTTATGATAAGTCTAGTCTAGAACACAACAAGCCTGTGCCCCTCGATGTCCTTTTGGATAGTTTAGAGTGCATGACCCTCAACTTTAGGCATGAACTCATGCGTGATCCATACGCCAACCCCAATCGTTTCTACTCACTGGGAGACTACTTCCCTAAACTTGTGAGTGATCAAGAGATACCTTGCGAGGTCAACCAATCTTAAAAGAGAGGTAAAAAATTTTATACCCTTCCATACAATAGTGAGGAAGAATATCAAGGTTCTCCCTATGAGTGGACATCTAATGATGAGTTGGATCATGAAGTGGCATCCATTTCCTCCTCTAGTTTGCATGTTGAGTATGCATGGATTGTCCCATTGGATTATGAGCATGAGGCTTATCTGTGTATGTTCCCCTTGCATGATCCTATATGGTTCTAGTTCCTCCCTACAGAATATAAGTTCACCCATAGCCACACAGACCACCTCTGATCATTCCACCTCTACCACAACCACCTCCACAGGTCTTGTGACATCTTGATATCACTAGACACCACCAATCACCTAGGGGAAATCATCCATCCATTAACATGATTTCCATAGACCATTTTACTCCCATGCAATATTCATATAATCCATCAAAGCCACTGTACCTTGACTTGGGGTCAATTGACTTCAATCAGGGAGATTCTTCTCCATCGGCTTCCAAGTACCAGCCTTGCGATGAGATACTACAACCATTTCATTTCTCTCCAAGGCCTACTCATGATGTCTTCCATGCTGAGGAGGAACTTGAAGTTCCAATTAATGAGCTAAACCTAGCATATGACATTCAGCTGATCCCTATGCCCCACCAGTTGAAGGAGGGGTTGCATATATCAATCGAGCCAATGATTGACAAAGATATTGGCTCAGATCTTGAGAATCCTCAATGTATCAAGTTAGGGGAAAGCTTGTTCCCCATAAAGTAGGCAGATTACATAACCCTTCTTGTAGATAATAAGGAAGCCTTTTCATGGTCCTACAAAGACATACCAAAACTAGATCCAAATATGGTCATGAATCATCTAATGCTTGACCCATAGGCCAAGCTAGTTAAGCAAAAGCTAAGAAAAATACATTTGATAGTAGCCTTAATGGTCAAATATGAGCTATAAAAACTATTGGATGTCAATTTTATCATATCATTGGACTATCCACCATGGATATCCAACATGGTTTCCATAAAGAAGCTTGACGAGAGGATTCATACTTGCACCAACTTTTGATACCTAAACAAAGTGAGTCCTAAGGATGATTTCTCTTTTTTAAGCATTGATATCATTGTAGATGCCATATCGGGCCACAAAATGTTATCCCTCATGGATGGTTTCTCTGGATACAACTAGATTCATAACAATTCAAAAGACCAGCTCAAAATGGCATTCACAACACCTTGGGGAACATTTTGCTATAAGGTCATGCCTTTTGGTCTTAAAAATGTCGATGTTATCTACCAGCGCTCCATGACATACATCTTCCACGATTACATGCATAAGATTTTGGAAGATTACATAGATGACTTACTAGCCAAATCATTATTACGCCATGAGCATATCGATGTCTTATGTAAATTCCTCAATTGCCTTATTGAGTATATGTTAGTCTCACAATGACACTGAGAGGGGGGGTGAATCAGTGTAGCTCTTTAAAACTTAAATCTTCAACTCTTAAAGCTGAAACAATGAAAACTTAAAATCAAATAAAGCAAACATAGCAAGAGAGCATCACACAACACAAGATGTAATAAGATTCACCGATTTGGCTACTCCTCAAAAATTGACTGCTTGGACTCCCATCCAAATCTAGCCTTTGCAAAGTAACAACTTTACAATCAATTTACCAAAGCACCCACTCGAAGGAGCACCAACCCCTGATTTATCTACACTAACGAGAAGGAGCACCAATCCCTGATTTACCAGAACCAACTGGAAGGAGCACCAACCCCTGATTTATCTACACCAACAGAAAGGAGCACCAACCCTTGATTTACCAGCACCAACTGGAAGGAGCACCAACCCCTGATTTACTAGAACCAACTGGAAGGAGCACCAACCCCAGATTTATCTACACCAATAGAAAGGAGCACCAACCCCTGATTTACCACCACCAACTGGAAGGAGCACCAACCCTTGATTTACCAGCACCAACTGGAAGGAGCACCAACCCCCGATTTACTAGCACCAACCTGGAAGGAGCACCAACCCCTAATTTACCAAGCACCAATCGGAAGGAGCACCAACCCCTGATGCCAAGCACCAACTTGGACTTCAATTTGAATATATAAGTTTGACAGTAAGATACCTTTGCTTTTACAAGACCCTGACTGGTCTTCTTCACCTTTGCGTTCTCTATGCACTCTGCTCTCTCTGCGCAATCACTTTGTACACTTTACTTCATTACAATAAAACTTCACGATCGTCTTCTCCCTTTTACGCACTCTGCTCTCTTTGCAAATTTTGCACTTTGTACGATTCGACACGACTTGCTCCCTACGCACAACAACTATATTTCACACACCTTCGACATGCATTCGATATTATCTTAATTCACCAAACAACCCTCCTTTTATAACAATATTTTTTATGATAAAAACCCTAATCTTAGTCGACTGTAAATCCTAATATTAGTTGGCTTTCATAACAACTATAAACCCTAATTTTAGTCAGCTGTCATCGGTCTTCGTCGGCTTCTTTTGTTGTTGTTGTCGTGAAAATACATGTCACGATATCGCAACACTTTCACCTCTGTACGCTTTCTCTATTCTTTTGTCGTGATATCGTGACATTTCTACCTCTATAGCTTCTTTTGTTGTTGTTGCCGCAAAAATACAACATGTCGCAATATCGCGACACTTTCACCTTCATACGTTTTCTCTATTCTTTTGTCATGATATCATGACATTTCCACCTTCACAGACTTTGTCTTTTCTTTTGTCACAATATCACGACATTTTCACCTCCGTATACTTTGTCTTTGCTTTTGTCATGATATCACGACACTTCTACTTCCATAGACTTCGACTTTGCTTTTGTCACGATATCGTGACACTTCTACCTCCATAGTCTTCAACTTAGCTTTTGTCGCAAAATCGTGACACTTCTACTTCTGTACTTAGCTTCTTTGCTTTTGTCGTGAAATCGTGACACTTCTGCCTTTGAAGTCTTCTTCTTTGCTTTTGTTGCAAAATCGTGACACTTCTACTTTCATACTTTACTTCTTTGCTTTTGTCACAAAATCGTGACACTTCTACTTTCAAAGTCTTGCTTTCTGCTTTTGTCGTGAAATCACGATAGTTCTGCTTTCGTACGCTTCCTCTCTTTCTTTTGTCACGAAAATGCGACATGTCGCGATATCACGACACTTTTCAAACTTACTTTCTCTCTCCTATTTTAGTCATGAAAATGTGACATGTCACGAAATCATGACACTTTTCCAACTTACTTTATCTCTCCTATTTTAGTCATGAAAATGCGACATATCACGAAATCATGACACTTTTCTTACTTGTTCTCTTTCTTCGAACTTGTCGCAAAATCGCGACACTTTTTCCTGCTTTCTCTTTCTCTTCCAACATGTCGTGAAATCGTGACAGTTTTTCCACTTGCATTTTTCTCTTCCAACATGTCACGAAATCGTGATAGTTTTCCCTGCTTTTTCTCTCTTCCAACATGTTGCGAAATCACGACAGTTTTTCTTGCCTACTGTATATGTCGCAATATCGTGACACTTTTGCTTCTCTGCCTTCCTGCCCTTTCTGAGTCGCGAAAATGTGACATGTCGCAATATCGTGACACTTTTGCTTCTCGGCCTTCTTGCCCTTTTTGAGTCGCGAAAATGCGACATGTCACGATATCGCGACACTTTTTCTTTCTCTACCTGCCTGCCCTTTTGAGTCACGAAAATGCAACATGTCGTGATATCACGACACTTTTTCTTTCTCTGCCTGGCTGCCCTTTTTGAGTTGCAAAAATGTGACATGTCGTGATATCGTGACACTTTTTATTTCTCTTTTTCTCCTTGCTTTGGCCCGCGAAAATACAACATGTCGCGATATTGCGACACTTTTTCTCCTTGCTCTTTTTCTTTCCTTTGGCCCGTGAAAATACATGTCGCGATATCGCGACACTTTTTCTCCTTGCTCTTTCTCTTAGCTTTGGCCTATGAAAATACAACATGTCGCGATATCGTGACACTTTTTCTCCTTGCATTTTCTCTTCTCTTTTGGCCGCAAAAATGCAACATGTGATATCGCGACACTTTTTCTCCTTGCATTTTCTCTTCTCTTTTGGTCGTGAAAATGCAACATGTCACAATATCGCGACACTTTTTCTCCTTGCATTTTCTCTTTTCTTTTGCATATGGGCCACTTCGGTCTTCTTGGACAACCTGTAACAACTTCACCCAAACATCAAAAAAATCCTCATGAGCTTTTAACTTCACTGTACATACTCTGAACTCCTGTCCACTGCATCAACCGATCTTTATGACTGTGTTGAAAACAATGACAATACTGTCGCTGCACCTTGCTCAATAGTATAACGTGAGACTAAACCCCAAGAAGTGTGTCTTTGGCATCACATTTGGAAAAATATTGGGATTCAATAGTCTCCAAAAGAGGCATCAAAGTAGATCCCAACAAAATTAAATTAATCCTTGAGATGCCTCTCCCAATAACCATTAAGTAGCTGCAAAGCTTGTAGGGTAAGGTCGCATCCATCAAGTGCTTCATAGCACAATTTTCAGACAAATGCCAATCCATGAACAAGCTACTACATAAGGGGGTCGCATTCCATTGGGATGACAAGTGTCAAGCTGCCTTTGATGCATTAAAACAATATCTGGATTCACTGCTAGTATTGGCTCCACCCTGATTAGGAGTGTTGTTCCTCTTATACATCTCAACCATTGAGATTGCATTGGGCATCATGTTGACCCAAAACAATGAATTGCATAAGGAACAGGCTACTTCCTACCTTAGTCGCACCTTGGTTAGTTATGAAATAAAATATACATATGTTGAAAAGCTATGCCTAGCGATGGTTTTTTCTACCAAGAAGATATGACATTACATGCTTAGTCATATCATGTATGTTGTATCAAAATAGAATCCATTGTGATACATGATGAGTCGTACTGTAGACACTAAAAGCATGTCAATTTGATTAGGCAACTGAAAGCATTGGCTAATTGACATCATATGGCCCCCTAGGGCAACCCTCAAAGGTTTAATAGTGGTTCTAACCACTCTTGGAAGGCTCTACCCCACTTTTGGGAGGTTTTGGGCCACATAGGCATGAACGTCCCACCCTGGGATGGTCATAGTTCATGGCCATCCCACCTAGGGATGGTTGCAAAGTGGCCATCCCTAGATGGGATGGCCACAAGGTTTGACTCCAAAAAAGTAAAATTTGGACAAATGGCACCCTGAAACTTCTATTTATCTTACCTGTTCAAGCATACAAGACCTAAGGGCATATAATCCTTATGACATGCAGTAGAATAGAGGCAAAAATGGGAGATTCTCTTCCCCTTCCATGCATGCTCAATTTTGGACAAGTGGCACCTCTTGCCATGCATGCCCTTGCATGCCCATTTTCCCAAAGGCGCCCTTTGGCTATAAAGTGGATCCATTTTCCATCCAAAATATAGAGAGGAGTTTTGAGACATAGCGACGGAGTGCTACCAAGATTTCCCCACACCCATTTATGGCTTTTTCTCTCGAAATCTCTACCTAGCGAAGGAGGTTCCTGAGCAATTCAAGAGGTGTAATTAGTTTACAAAACCAAACCAATTGAGTGAATTTCACCACACAAGTTTATTACAACACTAGTAAGAAGGCTTTTGACCAATCCATTTAGGAATTGGTGGCAAATAAGGAGCAAAATTGATGGTTGTCCCACCCCAGGATGGTCCCCAATCTATGATAGTCACCATCATCCCTACAAGGTATGGTGACCTATCTATGCATGATTTTTATACTATTTTAATTAGGCATATTCTAGGGTAGTATATGAGAATTTTGTCCAAATTTCATGCAATTTGGAACTATATTGAGTGAGACATTGCAATTTTAAGGTTTTGTAGGCTTTCGAGGACCATCTAAATATGCACATGAAATTGTGACTGATTTTGTAAATCTGATCATATGGGTCCTTTTAAAGTCTTATTTTATGTATACTATCCAATTTTAGTTTGATTTTGAGGTGTTTTGGTCCAGCAATTGCTTGTTTTAGGTTTTTTAGGCTTTGTAGGTACACTGCAAATGCAACCAGGATTCAGAGGCAATTTATATTCTGATTTTTATTATATCTTCCCAAAATCGTCTATTATGCATTTCTCTACAATTTCATATCATTTGGAGTTGTTTTAGATAGGCACATTGCATATTCACACTTTCTAGCTTATAGTTGCATGTATGGATTTTGCATGTTTCACATTCTACGCACTTGCTATTTAACAAATCTGGTTTCTTTGTGTGCAGATGCAGGTTTTATAGTGCATGAGGAAGGAGTACAAGATTAGAATAGTGATGAACAAAGTGGTTGTATCATAGGTTCACCCACCTCAATTGTGGGTATGAGGAAGAACATTGGAAGTGCACACGAGCTTGTTTTAAAGGACTTGATCCTTGGGCACCCCATTTTATAAAAAAGTGTATCAATATAAGATCCCTCAAGGGGAAATTTATTGTAACCATGTTCTGATTTATCAAATGAAATCAAGAGAAACACCTTTTTCTTACACTGATTTGGCTTCCATGGTTGCTTGAATATGTCCTTTTATAATGCCTTATTAATACCAGATATAGATGCATCTTGTTTAACCATTCTTAGGTGCACCATTTTTCCCCTACTTCAGTGTTGATCATGGTGGGACCCTATCCCTATTGAGTTGGTTAAAAATTTAACCCTATTTTTGTTTGAATTTTATTGCAGGAATTGGCCATTATGTCTTGAAACGGCCTCTGGACTATTGACCGTCCCACCTAAGGACAACCACACAACCATCCCACCCTAGTATTGCCATAAAAATGGCCACTATACCACCTTAGGACAATCACAAAAAAGGAGCTTTTCTACTCCAAATTCAAAAAACAGTAGGCTTATAGGCCATTGAGGTAAGTATGAAAACCCTATGTTTTCATTTCTACTATTTAAAACTACTAAAATCTAGTTTTTCTTGCCTCTTTTGATTGCTTGAAAAGTAGAAGATAGGTTTGTTTTTCTATAATTTAAAAAATGACATAAAAAAAAGAGAAACTAAAAAGGAACTAAGTAGAAATGCACCTCCATGGTTTGATTTCTTGTAGCCTACCTAATGGGTAGGTTATCATTTAGGGCATGCATTTTGTAGGTTGCATTTTATCTAATTTTTTTGAAAGTAAAATGTCCCTTTTATTGCATTTAGTGAAAGCTCATTGAGTGCTCTATTGTTTACTTTTTTTAAGCATAAAAGGAACCACACACACTTGCATGTATCACAATAATATTGGTAAGGTTGGATTTCATCACCAACCTCCAATTCAGACTTATGACATTGAATTTCACCTCCTTCCATAGGCTTACTCCCCCAACACCTTAAATAGAATAGGGCACTCTCTTAAGATGTAATAGGTCACTGGTGTTCAAAATCCCTCCCACTTTTGGAAACGCTTATCATTTCAGAGTGGAAGATCTAGGCGAACCCTCCACTCATTGTGGGTTTTAATTGGTGTACCCTAGAATCTTTTGAGAACCTCATGCTTGGAACTAGTGTTCCTAGTCATGAATTTGGTTGAGTTCCCTCATTCTAATTCCAAAACACAAACAAGAAAGGAAGAGAAACAACAAATCTAAACACACCAAACAACTTAGGGATTTACATCTAAAATTTAGAGATAATCACGTTGTTTGCTTGTGAGCTTCTTTGATCATTTGATTGTGTACTTCTAATATTTAAAAGAGATAATCATACACATCTAATCCTTAAAAGAGATAATCATATTGTCTACTTTGTGTGTCTCTTTATTATTTGGGTAATCAACATCAGATCCTACCATCTAGGAGCAAACCCTAATTTTTTTAAAAAAACCATGTGTGGTTTCTGTTGGCTATTTTCCTTGTGGAACCCATGTTAATTCTAGGGTCCATTATTTCACTCCTCCCATACTTCCCAATATCATAATTTCTCAAATAAAAAATTCTAAAAAATACCTTGAGCAACACTACGAATCTTGAGTCATTATCCCACATGTATCCCACAATGGCCCTCATGGTGGTATATAAAGCACAACACCCACATAGAGATTTGCAAATTAGGAAGTAGGCTTTTGGGTGAAATTCCCTAGTAGAAGTAGGCAAACCATGACCCAACCCATCAAACAAGTGAATCATGGCCATGTCATATGCTCCATCCTCTCCTATGCAAGCATCACTCAATGGTGGTGAGTGTGGAATTTTCTCCATGTGTGGTTTTCATTGGTTTTTTCCCCTCGTAGACCCCATGTTAATTCTAGGGTCCATTTTTTCGCTCCTCTTGTACTACCCAGTCTCATAATTTCTCAAGTAAAAAATTCTAAAAAATACCTTGAGCAACATTGCGGGAGTCTTGAGTCATTATCCCATATATATTCCATGATGGTCCTCATGGTGGTATATAAAGTACAACATCCACATAGATCTTTTCAAATCAAGAAGTAGGCTTTTAGGTAAAATTCCCTAGTGGAAGTATGACAACCATGACCTAGCCACTCAAACAAGCGAATCATAGTCATGTCGTATGCTCCATCCTCTCCTGTGCGAGCATCGCTCAATGGTGATGAGTGTGGAATTTTCACCATGTGTGGTTTTAATTGTCTATTTTCCATTATGGACCCCATGTTTATTCTAGGATCCATTATTTTACTCCTTTCGTACTGCCTAGTCTCATAATTTCTCAAATAAAAAAATCTAAAAAATACCTTGATTAAATCTGTGAGAGTCTTGAGTCATTATCCCACATGTATCCCACGATGGCCCGCATGGTGGTATATAAATCAAAACACCCACATAGAGCTTTGTAAATTGGAAGCAAACTTTTGGATGAAATGCCCTAGTGGAAGTAGGCCAACCATAACCCAACCCCTCAAACGAGCAAATCATGGCCATGTCGTATGCTCCATCCTCTCCTATGGGAGCATCGCTCATTGGTGGTGAGTGTGGAATTTTCCCCATGTGTGGTTTTCTTTGGCTATTTTCCCTCATGGACCCCATGTTAATTCTAGTGTCCATTATTTCACTCCTCTTGTACTACCCAGTCTCATAATTTCTCAAATAAAAAATTCTAAAAAATACCTTGAGCAACGTTGCAAGAGTCTTGAGTCATTATCCCACATGTATCCCATGATGGCCCTCATGGTGGTATATAAAGCACAACATCCACATAGAGCTTTACAAATCAGGAAGTAGGATTTTGGGTGAAATTCCCTAGCGAAATTAGGCCAACCATGACCCAACCCCTCAAATGAGTGAATCATTTCCATGTTGTATGCTCCATCCTCTCCTGTGTGAGCATTTCTCAATGGTGGTGAGTGTGGAATTTTCTCCATGTGTGGTTTTCGTTGGCTATTTTCCCTCATGGACCCCATGTTAATTTTAGGGTCCATTATTTTTCTTCTCTCGTACTACCCAGTATCATAATTTCTCAAATAAAAAATTCTAAAAATACCTTGAGCAACATTGCGAGAGTCTTGAGTCATTATCCCACATGTATCCCACAATGGCCCTCATGGTGGTATATAAAGCACAACACCCACATAGAGCTTTGCAAATAAAGAAGCAAAGTTTTGGGTGAAATGCCCTAGTGGAAGTAGGCCAACCATGACCCAACCCCTCAAACGAGCGAATCATGGCCATGTCCTATGCTCCATCCTCTCCTATGGGAGCATTGCTCAATGGTGGTGAGTGTGGAATTTTCTCCATGTGTGGTTTCCGTTGGCTATTTTCCCTTGTGGACCCCATGTTAATTCTAGGGTCAATTATTTTTCTCCTCTAGTACTACCCAGTCTCATAATTTCTCAAATAAAATATTCTAAAAAATACCTTGATCAATGTTGCGAGAGTCTTGAGTCATTATTCCACATGTATCCCATGATGGCCCTCATGGTGGTATATACAACACAACACCCACATAGAGCTTTGCAAATCAAGAAGCAGGATTTTGGGTGAAATTCCCTAGTGGAAGTAGGCCAACCATAACCCAACCCCTTAAACGAGTGAATCATGGCCATGTTGTATGCTCCATCCTCTCCTATGGGAGCATCGCTCAATGGTGGTGAGTGTGGAATTTTCTCCATGTGTGGTTTTTGTTGGCTGTTTTCCCTCGTGGACCCCATGTTAATTCTAGGGTCCATTATTTCACTCCTCCTATACTATCCAGTCTCATAATTTCTTAAATAAAAAGCTATTTTTTTATATTGTGACCAACATATTGATAATCATGCAAATTGGAGCTATAACAAAAAAGTTATGTTGGTTTTATGATTACTCTATTTTTGAAGCCGAAAATAGGGAAAAAAATGCACTAAAATTGTCATAAAATGGTCTAGAAAACTCCAAAAATCACCAAATTTATTTTGTTGTCTTAGTTAGATCCTTCTTCACATCTCACAAAAATTTTGAGTCCTAAATCTTCATGCTTCAAAATTTCCCAAAAATTCCTAAAAGTGGGCATTTCCCCACGAGCCCCGATTGACCAAATATTTCAAAAATACAAATTTTTGACCCAAAATTTAGATTTTGGAGCCCTAGACCATTGCGATCAGCTTGTCACATTGATCATTTTTGTATATAACACTTACAACATTTTTTTGAAAAGTCAAAATTTTCTAAAAATGGCCGGTGGACCCCACTTTTACAGATTTGGTTGAAAACAAGACCTTCAATTCAGATTGAGATTCAAATTTCATAACCATAGAATATCTCCAAATAATTCCAGATGACATGTCCATCCCTGAATGGCATCCCAGGTTCTATCATAACAACAATACAATCCTCAGGGGGGCAAACCTTCGAGATACCCCTACTAGGATATCACTCGTAGGTCCTCTAGGAAACCTTATTGATTTGGATACCTTGATGGAATTTTGTATAGTGAATAATCCATCCATTAAGGGGTATAGTGGGTCAATATCATGGATTCACATCCTAGCTTGCTCTATACATCAATCGAAGTATGAACATGAGACTACACCATGGCCTAGCTTGGATGAGCAAACCACCCCATCTGATCGAGCAAGTCACCTCCATACTCCTCATAGAGATTACTCAATGTATACATGTCATGTTTCCTTGCAACCTAAATATACAAAGCTTACATACAAAAATAAATATGAATCTTTTCGCATAGATGAGGAAGAAGATCCAAATCATCCTCCTACTCCTCGTGAAGAGTACTTGGTGCAACCACATGATGGCTCTACATCATCGAACTATACAGATCCGATTTATAAACTAGAGTCTTAGGTCAATGTAACCTTTAGGGAGTGTGGAAAAAAATCAATAGATCCTACTAGGGGGGAAATACATGATAAACCCATCCATATTTCAAATACAAGGGCACACAAACCCCATATAACTGAGCAACAAAATTGTGCTCATCAGGAACTTAGGCCAAATCTTAACATACAACAATATATAGATCAACTCCAGTTAAATAAATAATAATGAAATAAAAAATGGGTGGACTCACAATGAGAACACCTACAAAGGTTGTATCAACAAAAGATACAAGAACAAAAAAAGATACAACAAGAGCAATTGCAAAATGCATTACATAAAGTGGTGCTTATACCTAGGACCTATAAGATGCAACAGTGCGCAAGGCATCCAATACAATCTCAAATATTACCCCTTTGACCTCCTAGGCCTAATCGTGACTACAATGGGCTGAATGAATCCCACCTGGAAATGAGGTACTCTTATGTCTCATCTAATATATTCATTTGCACACATAGGTATAATGAATATCATGGTCTTCATGACAAAAGATTTTATCTTTGAGGAGTCTTGTATAGTCATTATACAACTTTTGATAAATCAACTTGGGTGTTTGAGTCTCATGGAAAACCTCAAAAATTCCCTAATAGCAACAAATAATTTCATCAAATCATACACATCTCACATCATATCATTTCACATATGGATTCTTAAATGATTAATTCTTATGATAAGAGTTATCATTTTCATTCATGATTTTCATACATTTTGTGGTGTCATATACCAGTTTGTCAAAATACATATTAATTGCATTCCTTATGTTTTAAGTGAATAAAGCATACAGTTTCATTTATATTATATCATCATCATGTAAATAATGCATTAAATACATGTCATTTACCATGTCATATCAACATAACTTAAGTGCATAACAATTGAATCAAATTAAAAATGCATTTAACATTCACCATTGCATTCATATATGTATACATAGTAGAGCATCTACACATCTAGATCACAACATCCAATCATACATTTATCATCTAGCTAGTGCATGTCATTAGTACATTGCATACATATAGCATATTAGCATCATCAATAAGAATCGCATCCATTAATGCATCCATAAATCATAACACATAATGCATCTAATGATCCAAAATCGCATAATTGCAAATCACAAAACCATTTGGAAACATAAACTAGGGCAGTATTGGTATCATACCTCCCCTAATCAACAATCAAACAGACAGGCAATCAACCCAAAATGCCCCAGTGGCATCCACTAAGCCCATTGGTCATAATAACAACATGTATAATCCAGATCAACAATTGATAACTTAATCAAGTTAATCACATTTATTTTATGAATCATTATCGAAGACAATCATGCACCCTCCTTGATTGAGGCAAATAAGCAAAAGGTCAAAAGAAAATTCAAGAAAACTAGTGAGCTCATCTTCCAATTGCCACCAATGCTAGGATTCGACTTAAGCTTGTCTCCTAATTGCCATCAAGGCTAGGATTTGACTTAATCATCTCTTAATTGCCATCAAGACTAGAATTTGACTTAAGACTTGTCTCCTAATTGCCATTAAGGCTAGGATTTGACTTAAGCTTATCTCCTAATTGCCATCAAGGCTAGGATTTGACTTAAGCTTTATCTCCTAATTGCCATCAAGGCTAGGATTTGACTTAAGCTTTATCTCCTAATTGCCATCAAGGCTAGGATTTGACTTAAGCTTTCTCTCCTAATTGCCATCAAGGATAGGATTTGACTTAATATTATCTCCTAATTGCCATCAAGGCTAGGATTTGACTTAATCTTATCTCCTAATTATCATCAAGGCTAGGATTAGACTTAAGCTTGTTTGCCAATATCCCAAATATTACCAAAATAAAGTTCCTTAACTTGTCGAAGGCAATGATTCTGAGATGCACACCCTTTCCATGATTGGGGCATAAAGCATTGATGAGATATACATTTCATTTCTTCTATGAAATCTCATCAAAAATAAAAAATTCAAAAACAATTGAAACAATAAAAAAATCAACTCAAAACAGCTCAAATTTGATAAAAATTCAATAGGCATCCAGATGAACCTAAATTGCTCCTAGAGAAATAGGAAAATGTTTACTTCACACCCTAATAAGACCATTGTGGCCAGATCACCCCATGGAAATGAATTTTTTAGCTCCTTTCTTCCATATAGCATCAACAAAGTCATCAAAATCCTATCAAAATACATCATTTTTCAATGGATAAAACTGAAGGAAACCTTACCCAAGTCATATGTGTCAAGTGAATCATCACTTTTCTCATTGGTCATTCCCTCATCGACTCATCGCTTGAGAGGGTAGTCATACCTAACAAATTCATAATCAGCAATCAACAATCAAACGCTCAATCATGCAAATTCCATTCGTTCAATGAATCATTCACAAAGACAATCATGCCCCTTCTTTGGATAGTAAACAAGTACAAATTTCAACTAAATAAATGCTTGGCATTATAGAATCATGAAGAACCAGGATTCACCACTTCATGAAGGAAAAATGTCCAAGATCAAGCCAACCTTACTGAAGAGGTTGTACTTGAAGCAAGTTCCTTAGCTCGTCAGAAGCAAGGATTCAATAATGCATGCTCTTTCCATGATTAGGGCATCAAGAGTTGGCTAGGTTATATAATAATCCTAATAATTCAATATTTTAGTCTCTCAGCGTTGTGCTACACACAACGCATCTCAAAAATGGGTATCTATAGACACTAAAATCATGTTCATTTGATTAGGCAATCAAAAGCATTGGCTAATTGACATCATATGGACCCCTAGGGCAGCCATCAAAGGTTTAATAGTGGCTATAAACACTCTTGGAAGTCTCTACCCCATATTTGGGATGTTTGGGTCCACATAGGCATGATCGTCCTACCTTAGGACGGTCATAGTTCATGGTCATCCCACCCAGGGATGGTGGCAAAGTGGTCATCCCTGGGTGGGACGACCACAAGGTTTGACTCCAAAAAAGTAAAATTTGGACAAATGGAACCCAAAAAATTATATTTATCCCACCTATTCAAGCATGCAATACCTAAGGTCATATAATCCTTATGACATGCAGTAGAATGGAGGCCAAAATGGGAGATTCTCTTCCCCTTCCAATGCATGCTCAGCTTTGGACAAGTGGCACATCTTGCCATGCATGTCCTTGCATGCCCATTTACCCAAAGGCACCCTTTGTATATTAAGTGGATCTATTTTCCACCCAAAATATAGATAGGATTTTTGATACATAGCGATGGAGTGCTACCAAGATTTCCCCTCACCCTTTTGTGCCTTTTTTTCTCGAAATCCCTATCTAGCGAAGGAGGTTCCCCAATGATTCAAGAGGCACAATTAGTTTGCAAAACTAAAAAAATTAAGTGAATTTCACCATAAAATTTTATGAAAACACTATTAAGAATTTTTTGACCAATACACTGATGAATTGGTGGCAAATAAGGAGCAGAATTGGTGGACATCCCACCCTAGGATGGTCCCCAATATGTGACAGTCACCAACATCCCTGCAATATATTGTGACAAATATGTACATGATGTTTCTACTATTTTTAATTAAGCATATTCAAGGGTAGTATATGAGCATGCTATCCAAATTTCATGCAAGTTGGAGCTATATTGAGTGAGATATTGTAATTTTAAGGTTTTGTAAGCTTCAGGGGACCATCTAAAGATGCACATGAAACTATAACTGATTTTGCAAATCTAATAACATGAGTCCTTTTAGAATCTCATTTTATGTATACTTTCTAAGTTTGGTTTTATTTGGAGGTGTTTAGGTCAAAACATTCCTTATTTTGGGTTTTGCAGGCTTTGTAGGTACACTACGAATGCGACCAGGATTTAGACGTAATTCTTGTTCTATTTTTTATTATATCTTCCCAAAATCATCTATTATGCATTTCTTTATGATTTCAGATCATTTGGAGTTGTTTTAGATAGGTGCATTGCATATTAACGCTTTCTAGCTTATAGTTGCATGTATGGCTTTTGCATGTCTCACATTCTATGCACTTTCTATTTAACAAATTTGGTTTCCTTGTGTGCAGGTGCAAGTTTTAAATCATATGAGGAAGGATTACAAGATCATAATAGTGAAGAAAAAATTTGTGACATCATAGGTTTACCCACATCAATTGTGGGTACGAAGAAGAAAATTAGAAGTGCACACGAGCTTGTTTGGAAGGACTTGATCCTTGGGCACCCCTTTTTGTAAATAAGTGTATCAATCTAAGAGCCCTCAATGGGACATTTGTTGTAACCATGTTTTTATTTATCAAATGAAATAAATAGAAACACCTTTTTCTTGCACTTATTTCACTTCCATGGTTGCTTGAATATGTCCTTTTATAATGCATGATTAATACCAGATATAGATGCATATTGTTTAAGTATTCTTAGGTGCACCATTTTCCCCTACTTCATGTTCTTATCACAATAGTCACATGATGAAATGGATCATATTGTTGATAGAGTTTGACCTAGAATTTATCAAATAAAAATCAATTAAGGGTCAGGTCATCATCAATCAACTCGCAGAGGCTCCTCTACAGGACAATCAGCCTCTTAATATGGAGCTACCTAACATGGAGTCTTCCACATTTTAGAATCACCTGATTTTGATGATCTTGAGTCACAAGCTGAAATGACTCTATTCTTGGATGTCTCCAAGTACGAGCAAGGGGGTGTCATGAGAATTATGTTTTTCATACATCAAGGGGCTCATATTCCCCTATATTTCAAACTTGATTTCCCGTGTACTAACAACAACACCGAGTATGAAGCCTTGCTCATAGGCCTTAAAACAATTGTCGCCATGAAAATAATCAATCTCAACATTTTTGGTGAATTCTTGCTCATCGTAAACCATGTCAAAGGGTTTTTCCAATGCAAGTGTCCAGTTATGTAAGCTTATAAAGCCCTTGTTAAGAAAATTATAGCAAATTTTGAATGGTACGATATCGAGGCACTCCACTCATCAAATCGTTTTGCGGATACAATGGCATCCTTGGAGTCCTTGACCCTACTAATGATATGAAAACAATTCAAGTAAAAATATTGTTGCAATCTATGGTTGAGCATGAGAACACTCAGTCCATGCCATAAGTCCACATGATTCAGATTGAACCTCATCAGGAAAGGTTCTCACAAATTCACAAACACTTGAATCATGCCACTTGGGGGACTCTGTTCCCTCAAACTCCTTTTGATAGTAGCACAAAATTATTCTTATAGGTTCTCTCCCAATCAATATTCACTCGGGATGAACTTCAAAAGGGATAGGAAATTCATGCAATTGAGGCTTCCTCATCATAGGACTGGTCCATCCAAATTAAGGATTACCTAAAGCTTGGTAATCTTCCTTCTGGGTTGTCGCATGCCACCAAAAGGACATTTAAATAAAAAGTAGCAAAGTATGTCTTACTAGGAAATATTTTGTACCATTGAATCTATGAAGGTATCCTCCTTTGTTGCCTGGAGCATCAAGAGTTAGTTTGGAAAATCACCCAAGCACACAATGGTACTTGTGATGGCATTTTTAGAGGTATGGCCATTGCAAAGCGCATTCTTAGTATGGGCTATTATTGGCCAAACTTAGAGAAATATTGTTGTGCTTATATTAATAAGTGCGTAAAGTGTCAACACCATGCTAACTTGACACACGTACCTTCTCAGGCCTTACAACCGATTCAATCGGCTTGGTCATTTTTGGAATGGGGATTTGATTTAATTAGAAAAATCTCACCTACATCCTTAGGCCATCACATGTTCATCATTACAGCTACCAAGTATTTTACAAAATGGGTGAAAGCAATTCCCCTTACCACTACGATAGGACCCCGCATAGCAGAGTTCATATTGCACAATATCATTTGTCATTTTGGTATTCCATACAAGATAATTTTTGATAATGGGATATTGTTCAAGAATAAATATGTGCATGCTTTGATAGCAAAGTATAATATCCAACACAGATTTTTGATGCCCTATTATCCATAAGCAAATGGGCAAGCAGAGGCATTGAACAAATCATTGATTGCCATTCTAAAGAAAACAGTCAAGGAGAATCACACCGATTGGCACATGCAAATTCCCCTTGCTCTATGGGTCTCCTGCACTATTATTCGGATACCCACTAGGGCAACTCCATTTTCTCTAGCGTATGGTGTCGAGGTAGTCATGCCTCTAGAGCTAGAAATTCCATCACTACATATATCTATGCAAGAGTTCATCGATGATGACACTACGTGGCAGACTCAGACTAACTTACGTTGCTTGACAAATGATGCATCAATGCTCTTGAGCACTTGCACATTTATCAAGAGTGACTTACATTAGACTATAACATGAAATTCCATCTTAGATACTTTCAATTTGGTGACCTCATTATGAAAGATAACCAACAAAATTCTAATTTGCTACCCCATATGCGGGACAAGTTTATGATAAATTTGTTAGGTCCTTTCATCATCACTAGTTAGATCAGACCTGGAACTTACTGCCTAGCCTCCCTTGAAGGAATCAAGGATCCTGAACCCTTGAACATCCTTCATCTATAGTCTTTCCATGCCTAGAATGCTCTAGGTCACCCCAAAATTCTCCAACGGTATCTAAAAACCACTTGGTCAACCAAAAATGCTCCTAGATGGTCTATGACCATCTAGGTCACCCCAAATGCTCCAAGGGTATCTACAAACTGCTTGGTCAACCCAAAATTCTCGTAGGTAGTCTATGACCATATAGGTCACCCCAAAATTCTCCAAAGGTATCTACAAACTGAATGGTCAACCCAAAACACTCCTAGGTGATCTATGACCGTCTAGGTCACTCCAAAATGCTCCAAGGCTATCTATAAACTGGTTGGTCAACCCAAAATGCTCCTAGGTGGTCTATGAACACCTAAGTCACCACAAATACTCCAAGGGTATCTATAAACCACTTGGTCATCCCAAAATTTGAAGAACACAAGCTTATACTGAGAGGGGGGGTGAACGATATAAGACCTCTTTTTACTTTTTCCTTTATACTTCAAAATAGTAAAGCAATATACCCAAAGCAATATCAAAGCAATGCACAATATCATCCACAAAGTGACACCAATTTTAACGTGGTTCACCCAGAATGGTCGGGCTACGTCCACAAAACTTTTCTCTAAAAGTTATCTCAAAGTTCTTTGGGAATCCTTCCCAATTACAATGTTTATGAGCCTCGGCCCAAAGGAGATACCTTCCCCCAATCAGAATTTATGAGCCTCTCGCTCAAAGGAGATACCTTCCCCCAATCAGAATTTATGAGCCTCTCGCTCAAAGGAGATACCTTCCCCTCTCGCTCTGGAAATGATCCCTCAGAAGATCAACTCGCCTCTACCTCTTGCCAGCACGTGGAACTCCTTTCCACCGAAGACCTCCTGTCCTCAATGCTTAGCCTAAGAGACCTCTACCTTCTATGATCACGTCCACAACAGCTCAGCAACCTATACCAAACATAGTCAATCGGTCTAGTACAAGTCTTCCTCTGTCTCGTCGATCTGTCCAACTCTTGAACAAATCAATCCTCTGCATACAAGCCTTCTCAAAGACTTGCCAATTTTGTCCTCAGGTTCTTCTTATAGAACCAATGCACCTCTGTCCTCAAGTTCTCTCGATAGAACTATCAAACTCAGCTCACAAGTCCTCTGCTAGGACCTGTCCAAATCTGCTCACAAGTCCCCACCGAAACCTGTCCAAAATTGCTCACAAGTCCCCACCGAACCTATCCAAAACTGCTCACAAGTCCCCACCGGAACCTGTCCAAAAACTCAGCAAGCTCACCAAGAAAAACTTTCTTAGTAGGAAATCACAAAGTGAATTGTTAGAGACCCAATGTGATTTGTCAAACTCATAGAAGCATAAAGAGAATTGTTAGAGACTCAATATGTTCTATACTCAAATCCCAATCTCAAAACTCAACTCAAATCAACTCAACTCAATCTCAATCTCAAATCTGAAAACTCAACTCAATATCTGAAATGGATAGGATAGAATGTTTTCTTTCAAGAACATGAAACCCCAACAATTGCCAACTATGCAAAGAATCACATAACAATGATACTCATGTTCTTTTCACCATCAATTAGGGTTTCAACAACAATGCTCATCAAACAAGGTTTAGTCAACCAACACCATTCAACTCAACATCAACCTTGAAGCATTCAACCAATCATCACAAGAAAAGGAAACAAGTAGAAATCCTTTTCCCTCCAAAGATATTTGAACAAAACAGCCACCAACACAATATCACCAAATGCAAAGAATAACTTGCTCAAATCAACTCAATGGAGTAAGCCCAATATCATGAATCAAGTAAAGCAATAACTTGATCAAACAACCTCTATGGAAGCAACTCAACCATCAAACTCAAAACAACCAACCAAGGGTTCCACCAACTCAATGCAAGTAGCAAGACTCACAAACATAAACCCTAGTGCACAATGCTTCCACTACCTCAAACCAGAATTATGCATTCACCAAAACTCTCATCAAGGATAACAATGCATAAGAAGTCTTCAACAAACCAGAAAATAGGATTTACACCCAACCAAAGGAAACCTAGTTGAAAACCTTTTCACTCCAACCTTATTTCAGAAAAACATACACCAATCATACTCATAAGGAAAATGTGCCCATACCTTTTTGGAGTAGAAGAAAATTGATCCTTAAAGCTGTCACCACACACAACCCTCAAACTTCCAACCAAGTTAGGGTTAGAACCAAGATAAATGAGCATATATAAAAACTTTCCTTAATACACCTTTTAGCTCCTCTTCTTTAAAAACAACCACCAAAGAAGCCAAAAACACAACAACCAAAACTTACACCTTATATCTCCATTTTTAAATTTAGCATAGCAAAAGACTAATCTCAAAAATACAACCAAAGAAATATCCCCTTATTTCTCCTATGTCTTTTAAACAATGCTAAACAATGCCAAAAATCATATCAAGAAAATAATCACACCTTATAATGGCTGCCCTTGAAGAATCCGAAATTCGCGGCACAAAACACGTTTTAATAAAAACGTGACTAATCCATGCACAGCTCCCTCCGCGGGGATCGAAACGCAGACCTCCGCCTACGCAAGGCCCAAACGCAGCCTTCGCTGCCACTAGCCCACAAGGGGCTTACGAAGTCCAAGACGGACTTCCTTCCACATAAACGGTCAAGCTTTCCGAAAGCTTTTCAAACCACGAGCTCTCCTCTTTCGCAGCGTAAACAGAACATTCGATCGCAGCCAAACCAATTAATTGCCTTCGATTTTCCAAGTGGGTTTAACCTTAGGAACCTTCTCATATTTATAGTCCATACGTGGACTTTAGAACACGTCGGTTGCAAAGAAAAGTAATTTCGAATTTAATCGAAATTTGCTTTCTAAAGGGTTTAAAAACCCTTAAAGTATTTTTAATAAATTAAAAATAATTTCTCCCTTAATTAATTAAATAATTAATTAATTAAAACCTTGAAGGGTTTTAAATAATAATTAAATAAATAATAAAGAGAACCTCCATTGGTTTTAATAAAAACCATTGCCAATGGAATCTCTCCGGATTCTCTTAAAAATATTCTCTTGGAATCTTCCACCTTTGAAGCCAACACATCCTCTTAACATTAATGCCATTTCCTTTTGACATCAATGACAACTCATAGACAAGAAGCTAGGATCTCAAACCCAAAATTGCCAACAATCTCCCCCTTTGTCATTGATGGCAAACCATGCTTCTCAACAACACAGAAACTCAACATAAACAGCTCCCCCTGTCTTGAGGCTCTCCCCCTTACTCATATCTCTCCCCCTTTGTCATCAATGGCAAAGGGTCACCTTTGGGGCTCGGGACTAAGAATGAGCCTCTTAGCTTAGTCCCTCCCCCACCTCCTGATGAGGTGATTAATTCTGGGGTGGGAGTAAAACTCCCATTAGGCACTCGATCATCATCAGTTTCTATAACTTCCTTGTCGGGCCTTCTCTTGAACTCTTTGTCCATATTCCTGTTCTCGTCACTGTTCTTGTTCTTGTTCTCATCCCTGTTCTTGTCCATGCCTTGATCCTTGGACCTGATCATGCCACTGTTCCTGTTCCTGTATTCTGGAATTTTAGCTCTACACTGTCTCATTGTGTGACCTTCATTGTTGCACTTGAAACACTTGACGATGTTGTTTCTCTGAGGTAAACCTGATCTTTGAATCCACCCATTCCGACCAAACCTCGTTCCGACCAAACCTGTTTCGACCAAACCTGTTTCGACCAAACCTGTTTCGACCAAACCTGTTCCTCGTTATTTGCCTTGCAATAAACTCGCCTTGTGCCCAAACTGTTGACAAGAGTAGCAATACCCTTGAAAGTAACTAGCACTTCTAAAACTGTCATTTACCTCCTTCACTTGAGCCATGCAATGTGAAGCCATGTGACCAAACCTGTGACAAGCAAAACATCCGCCTTGAAACTTTCCTTTAATTGACCTCTTAGGTTCTGAAAACTTCTTCTTCTCATTCTGAATTATGTTTTCTATTTTCGTGCATCTATCATTCAAGGACTCCTTTTCTGAAATACTTTCCTCATCAAAACTCTCTTCCTTTTGGAGTCTCTTACTAGACTCTCCAACTTGTTCCTTGTGTGGCTTAACAAAACCAAGGCCTGTTTTATTCGTTGTCTTTCTTTGACCTTTGATGAGTGACTTAACCTTTTTGGAGCTATCTTGAAACCTGTAAAGCTTATCCTTGTACTCTTTAGTTTCCTCTTTCAAAGAAGCCATTTTCTGTTCTAACTCACTATACTCAAGAACCTTAGACTCTAACTCATCCTTGAGTTCTTGTGTCTTAGCTATAGAGAAGTCAAGACTTTCTATAAGATCATCTCTCTCCATACAACATTCATCTAACTTATCCTTGAGTCTAGCATTCTTCTTTCTTTCCTTTTTCAAAGCACTAAGAGCACTAATAAGTTCACTTTCAAGATCCTTTATTTGTTTGCTTTTTGAATCATCAAAGCCTTTTTCAGATTTCTTATCACTAGAGGTGCTACCCTTTTCAAAAACCATACATGCATCTTCCTTATAGTTTTCTGAAGCATCCTCATACATACTAGAAACCAAATCATTATTTGTGCAATCATCCTCAAGGTGACCAAAATTTCCACATCTAAGACATTTCATGATAATGAATCTATGTTTCGGTTCTTCCTCTTTTTTGATATGAACAACATCTCATTTTCATCATCACTTGAAGAACTTTCACTATCACTACTAGAACACTTACTTGCTTTGTCTAGGTAGAAACTCTTCTTGTGCTTGTGAGAATACCTCTTTCCTTGATTGTTGTGCTCATCTTTGTTCTTCCTGTGATGCTTGTGCTTTTCAGAATCCTTGCTCTTAGAATCTTGTTTATCTTCATCACTTTCATTCTTGGGAACAATACAATCAGTAGCATAATGACCAAACTTTCCACAATTGAAACATCTTATATTTTTCATACTTTTGTGCTTTCTAGAGAACTTGCCTTTCTTGTTGTAATATGCCTCTTCATCACTAGAAGACTCATCACTATCTTGAAGTTGTTTACCCTTGGATTCCTTGGTAGCCTTGAAAGTTGCCTCTTTCTTGACATCAACCTTCACTTGAGTTCTCAACTCAAATGCTGCAAGTATACTATGGAGCTCATCCTTTTTCAACTTATCCAAATCTTTAGCTTCCTCAATAGCAGAAATATTTTCACTAAATCTATTAGGAAGAGATCTTAAAATCTTATCACAAACATCATTTTCAGCAAGCTCAAGACCTAAGTCTTTCATGGAGTTAACAACCTCATCCATACGAAGCATGTAGTCACTAATATTTTCATCATCATTCATCTTGAGTTGTTCAAACATACCTTTGAAGTGTCTCAACTTGGCCTTTCTGACATTTGTATCACCTCTATGAACCACCTTCAACTGTTTCCACATTTCACTAGCTGTCTTGCAATGAATCACTTTGGTGAGATCTGCTTTCTGTAAGCCTTTCAGGATTGCATTCATTGCTTTTGAATTGTTGTGATGTAGGAGCCTTTCTTCTTTAGTATTAGGACCATGTTCAGGAATAGTGTACTCATCTTCAATCACTTCCCAAACCTCATTCCCAAGTGCCATTAGATGAACCTTCATCCTTGCACTCCAAAGACCAAAATCTGACCCATCAAGAATAGGTGTTGCATTGCCACTTGAATGATCCATTGTGTTCTTTACTAGCTTTTCCTTCAAGTCGTTAAACTTTTCGAAGGCACCCGCTCTGATACCAATTGAAGAACACAAGCTTATACTGAGAGGGGGGGTGAACAGTATAAGACCTCTTTTTACTTTTTCCTTTATACTTCAAAATAGTAAAGCAATATACCCAAAGCAATATCAAAGCAATGCATAATATCATCCACAAAGTGACACCAATTTTAACGTGGTTCACCCAGAATGGTCAGGCTACGTCCACAAAACTTTTCTCTAAAAGTTATCTCAAAGTTCTTTGGGAATCCTTCCCAATTACAATGTTTATGAGCCTCGGCCCAAAGGAGATACCTTCCCCCAATCAGAATTTATGAGCCTCTGCTCAAAGGAGATACCTTCCCTCAATCAAAATTTATGAGCCTCTGCTCAAAGGAGATACCTTCCCCTCTGCTCCGGAAATGATCCCTCAGAAGATCAACTGCCTCTACCTCTTGCCAGCACGTGGAACTCCTTTCCACCGAAGACCTCCTGTCCTCAATGCTTAGCCTAAGAGACCTCTACCTTCTATGATCACGTCCATAGCAGCTCAGCAACCTGTACCAAACATAGTCAATCGGTCTAGTACAAGTCTTCCTCTATCTTTTAGATCTGTCCAACTCTTGAACAAATCAATCCTCTGCATACAAGCCTTCTCAAAGACTTGCCAACTGTCCTCAAGTTCTTCTCATAGAACCAATGCACCTCTGTCCTCAAGTTCTCTGATAGAACTATCAAACTCAGCTCACAAGTCCTCTGCTAGGACCTGTCCAAATCTGCTCACAAGTCCCCATCGAAACCTGTCCAAAACTGCTCACAAGTCCCCACCGGAACCTGTCCAAAAACTCAGCAAGCTCACCAAGAAAAACTTTCTTAGTAGGAAATCACAAAGTGAATTGTTAGAGACCCAATGTGATTTGTCAAACTCATAGAAGCATAAAGAGAATTGTTAGAGACTCAATATGTTCTATACTCAAATCCCAATCTCAAAACTCAACTCAAATCAACTCAGCTCAATCTCAATCTCAAATCTGAAAACTCAACTCAATATCCGAAATGGATAGGATAGAATGTTTTCTTTCAAGAACATGAAACCCCAACAATTGCCAACTATGCAAAGAATCACATAACAATGATACTCATGTTCTTTTCACCATCAATTAGGGTTTCAACAACAATGCTCATCAAACAAGGTTTAGTCAACCAACACCATTCAACTCAACATCAACCTTGAAGCATTCAACCAATCATCACAAGAAAAGGAAACAAGTAGAAATCCTTTTCCCTCCAAAGATATTTGAACAAAATAGCCACCAACACAATATCACCAAATGCAAAGAATAACTTGCTCAAATCAACTCAATGGAGTAAGCCCAATATCATGAATCAAGTAAAGCAATAACTTGATCAAACAACCTCTATGGAAGCAACTCAACCATCAAACTCAAAACAGCCAACCAAGGGTTCCACCAACTCAATGCAAGTAGCAAGACTCACAAACATAAACCCTAGTGCACAATGCTTCCACTACCTCAAACCAGAATTATGCATTCACCAAAACTCTCATCAAGGATAACAATGCATAAGAAGTCTTCAACAAACCAGAAAATAGGATTTACACCCAACCAAAGGAAACCTAGTTGAAAACCTTTTCACTCCAACCTTATTTCAGAAAAACATACACCAATCATACTCATAAGGAAAATGTGCCCATACCTTTTTGGAGTAGAAGAAAATTGATCCTTAAAGTTGTCACCACACACAACCCTCAAACTTCCAACCAAGTTAGGGTTAGAACCAAGATAAATGAGCATATATAAAAACTTTCCTTAATACACCTTTTAGCTCCTCTTCTTTAAAAACAACCACCAAAGAAGCCAAAAACACAACAACCAAAACTTACACCTTATATCTCCATTTTTAAATTTAGCATAGCAAAAGACTAATCTCAAAAATACAACCAAAGAAATATCCCCTTATTTCTCCTATGTCTTTTAAACAATGCTAAACAATGCCAAAAATCATATCAAGAAAATAATCACACCTTATAATGGCTGCCCTTGAAGAATCCAAAATTCGCGGCACAAAACACGTTTTAATAAAAACGTGACTAATCCATGCACAGCTCCCTCCGTGGGGATCGAAACGTAGACCTCCGCCTACGCAAGGCCCAAACGCAGCCTTCGCTGCCACTAGCCCACAAGGGGCTTACGAAGTCCAAGACGGACTTCCTTCCACATAAACGGTCAAGCTTTCGAAAGCTTTTCAAACCACGAGCTCTCCTCTTTCGCAGCGTAAACAGAACATTCGATCGCAGCCAAACCAATTAATTGCCTTCCATTTTCCAAGTGGGTTTAACCTTAGGAACCTTCTCATATTTATAGTCCATACGTGGACTTTAGAACACGTCGACTGCAAAGAAAAGTAATTTCGAATTTAATCGAAATTTGCTTTCTAAAGGGTTTAAAAACCCTTAAAGTATTTTTAATAAATTAAAAATAATTTCTCCCTTAATTAATTAAATAATTAATTAATTAAAACCTTGAAGGGTTTTAAATAATAATTAAATAAATAATAAAGAGAACCTCCATTGGTTTTAATAAAAACCATTGCCAATGGAATCTCTCCTGGATTCTCTTAAAAATATTCTCTTGGAATCTTCCACCTTTGAAGCCAACACATCCTCTTAACATTAATGCCATTTCCTTTTGACATCAATGACAACTCATAGACAAGAAGCTAGGATCTCAAACCCAAAATTGCCAACAAAATTATCCTAGGTGATCTATGACAATCTAGGTCACCCCAAAATGCTCCAAGGGTATCTGCAAACTGTTTGGTCAACCCAAAATGCTCCTAGGCAATATATCCTAGGCGATCTATGACAGTCTAGGTCACCCTAAAATGCTCCAAGGGTATCTAAAAATTGCTTGGTCAACCTAAAATGCTCCTAGGTGGTCTATTAACATCTAGGTCACCCCAAATGCTCTAGGGGTATCTATAAACCACTTGGTCAACCCAAAATGCTCCTAGGTGGTCTATGATTGTCTAGGTAACCCCAAACAGCTCCAAGAATACCTACACACTGCTTGGTCAACTCAAAATGCTTCTAGGTTGTCTACGATCATCTAGGTCACCTAAAACATCCCAAAGGAATCTATAAACCCTTTTTTTACCCAAAAATGCCCCAATGGCATCCATTAAACCTATTTGTCAAACTATGTATACATATATATATCAAAAATACAATAACATCATCAAAATAATAAAATACAAAATATTGCATCACATCACATTGCATCCCATTGCATTTTATAATCACTTGCATTAGGCATACTCATCATTGCACTTTGCGTTTTAGAGTTGCTCATACATGCCTAGCACCAAGACTGTACATTAGTCATTATTCAAAATCAATTTTTTCAAAGTCACCATTCACAACATTTCATACTTCACTTATCATTTCCATATATATTTCCCACCTTTCATATTCATTTTTGTTCTCTTCACCTAGCCATTTGTTCTAGTATGTCTTTAAGGTTTTGGTCACTCAGCTGTCTCTAGTTTTCTTTTCAGATTTTGTAGAAAGCTAGCCTGATTTTTACAAGGTAGAGTCTTGCTTAGATTGTACCTTGTATACATTATAATCCCAACACATGTTCACACTAATAAATCCAAGTTTTGCACAAGGAAATATGAAACCTACGAAGTGGTCTAGGTTGTCTTAAGTTAAAAGTTTATCTTGCTCATCCCCCTATGCAAATGGTTTAAAAATGATGAGAATTGACAAAAGGAAAAGCGCCTCCTTACCCAATTCCTAAAAATAAACAATGGTTCTCACCACTATCAATAAGCAAAAATCCAAAAATCAAAAATCAAAAGAGAAATAAATAGTGGTTATCGCCACTCCCCAAATCCCTTTCTCAAAGAAAATAAAATAGAATATAACTAGTTATTTTCATCACTATGTATGAGTAAGTATCCCAAGTCAAATAAAAGAAAAGAAGGGAGTATCAAACTTGAATCCCTAGATTTCTCAGTATTTGACAAACCATAGGGTGATCCTCATTATAGGTTAGGTGGAATCCTGCTTGGCAATGGTGGTATCCTTATGCATGATGATATTTTTGTCACATTATCATCCCACTTTTTTACAAACCAATGTTTGCATGTAGATGAGCTAGCTTTTGGTAGCCAGTACTAGCTAGTGGTCTAATCCAACTATGTAAAAAATTTAGGATTATGATCCTCATAGGGTGATATTTAGTATAGATGGGCTACATCAATCCCGTTTGGCACTGGGGTAACCTTATGTGTTATTATGGTAATGAAATCACTTGCACACACAAGGATATTGAGTATCTTGGTCATCCTAGCAGATTCATACCTTGTCAAAAAGTCTTGCATGGTTAGTATATAATTTTGACTAGTTGACTAGAGTTTTTGAGTCTCATGAAAACCTCAAGGACATCCTCTAACATCCCATTATTCATTCCATTTTCCATTCATAAGTAAAGCAGTTTACATCTTCACAAATCCATTACACAGTCTCATGATAAAATTAAACATGAATTGATGAATTCTATATAATTTATGGTGCCAACATAGTGTGCCAAATAATTCTACACATTTCATCATACAAAGAAATCAATCATCCATTTCATTAGGCATACATACATATCTGTATCATCAACAACATCAAATTACAAAAACATATGCATACATGATAAAGCATCCATCACAATATCATAAAGCAAATAGATACATTGCATACATCTCATAAATACATTATAGACATCCCATAAAGCAGTTTGGAAAAACATGATGTAAATGAAATAACATATATATATCTATGTATGGGGAAAAAAGATACATCATAATCCTCAAACTGCTCGTAGGCTACAATAAAGTGGGTCCTCAGTCCTCACATTCCCAAAAATCCAAAAATAAAAGAGCCATCAGAGTCTCAATAACCATGGTCATGTAGGTTCGGTACTATGACTCTCACTCCCACCAGCAATAGGAGTCCACCAACAACTTTCTACTCTACTACAACCTATCTCATATGCCCTTTGTATAGAACTTGGTGCCCCCATACTTGCGGATGACTATCCTATCCTACTTTACTGACTCTGGTGTGACCCACTAGCAGATTGATGGTCTGGTAAGCACCCCCTAAGGCACACTATCTCATCCTCTAAATTAGCAGTGTATATCCACTCCTATCAAAACCACACCTAGTAGGTCTCCACTAAGACTTAGAAATATGTCACCTCCTCCCATAGCCTGGCCATCTCCCCACTGCTAGGTCCCTCACGACTAGGGCTCTACGATATAAAATATACCCGTAGAGCCAATATCTTAGCCTGGGCATCCTGTACATGTGTTTAAATGAGATATCTCTCCCACCTGACCCTGCTTAGATCATCCCATAACTCATTATTTGTCTCACCTCATGTGACCTATTATGCCTACATCCCTTGATCCTCTACACCATCCTCCTCAAAACTATCTTGATCTCCTAATTCAAGGAGGTCCACCTGCTCATCTACCATATGGTGATGCCCATGTCACTCACTCACCTCTTTCTAGCCCTCATTCAGAGCATCATCTTGAGCCTCCTTTGTTGCCCCTACTACCTCACCTCCTAGTGGTCCCTCTCCCTACCACTAGTGCATCACCCACCATGATTCATAGTCATCTGTGGTCACAACATCGTCTGAATATGAAATATCCACTACAAAATCTGCCTCTCCTCCTACTACCTCCACTATCAACCATCTTAGTGTTATTTCATCCTCATGGCACTGGTAGACCACTGGCTCCTCAAGAAACTCCTACTATAACCTAAACTATCACAAGACTCAAGCATAAGGAAAGCACTCCCACTCAGTCCCATGTCATATGACTAGCCATATCCCTCGCCTCGCCCTGCGAAGCTATACCTCATCATCAAACCACACTTGGAAATCCCTATATGGTCTCTAAAGAACATCTACTACCCCAAGTTATGAAAAGGACTATGCATAATTATCCACATCACTTGCCCACTGGTAACATTGCCCTACCTCCTGATCCCGCTACCACAAGATCCTATAACCCATCTCCCCATCTACCAGTTGTGTCCATGACGTACAAGGCAATCCCTGTGGTCGATCCATAACTATGTGCTACCATCCCCACACCTATAGTAGAAATATGCATCCCAAGACTTTTCACCCCTAGGAGTGGATCTCATACATCTCATCGTACAACTATGCCAGTAGTGTCGTCCCTCATGCTATCACTAGTGGCTGCTCCACACTGTACCCTATCAGAGTAAACACTAACTCCATAAGGTTATATGGAAACTTGGGACCTTATGATTCTAGTAGTAGCATATTAGAGATCAATATCATTGGAAAAACATGCCTAGTCCTCAAAACACCGACCTCATACCAAAACCCCACTAGTATCCCTCCACTCAATGAGTCATGTATTGACTCCTCCCACTACATGTCAAAGTACCTCTCCATTATTGAATCTCTCAGGTCATAGTGAGTAGACACGATCAACCACCCCTCTATTATAATATGTAATATCCTATAGAAATACTCAAGCATCACCATCATCTCCCCTATTGATAAGTGGAAGGTATTGGTGCACGGATCCCATAAATTAATTAGAGTAGTTAGATAAGCATGATTGCCCACTACATGCTCTAACCACATCACATGCTTGAGTACAATGGCA
The DNA here is from genome assembly GCA_028583015.1 of Wollemia nobilis. Lineage (NCBI taxonomy): Eukaryota > Viridiplantae > Streptophyta > Pinopsida > Araucariales > Araucariaceae > Wollemia > Wollemia nobilis. The sequence goes on from JAQPPZ010000850.1 coordinate 6,388,090, forward strand.
TAAAGCCATTCCTAGTATACCTCCATCAATAAGTCTCTCATGGTCTCAAAGAGATTCAGAACTTGATACTGAATCTTAACCACCTAGAAGAGATAGGTCGATCAATAACAAGCACCAACTAGGCTTAAAAATACCCAAAAAAAGACAAAAAATGCCTCTTTTCAGGCCATTTTGTGACCATCCCACCTAGGTACGCTCCCCAAATGTATGACCATCCCACCCAGGGATGGCCCCCAAATAGCCCAGGTTGGCCATCCCACCTAGGGATGGCCTCCAAAATGGGCAAAAATGGGCCTTCCAGGCCACCAAAACAGTAAAAAAACAACAAAATAAAGCAATAAAATTGCACAAAAACTCCAAAATAAGCATAAAAAACTATAGTACATCTCTAATTAGGTTCAATTACCAAGTATTTAGTGTGCTCTACCAAAAAGCAAAAACAAGCCACAATTGCACTTCTAATGCTAGCGTAGGACAGTAAGAAATTCAATTCTTACCCATCTCGCATCGGCTCCACTGTTGGATGAGTCTGAACACTGGATCATGTTGACTATAGGATGATTTTGGTATTTCTCTATTATGTAAAACTACTCTTCTTCTCCTCACCTCTCAAATTACAAAGTTGGAAATGCACAAATGAGCCCAAATGACCCATTTTTGGCTTAAATAACCCTCCTAGGCCATGACCATCCCTACGTGGTATTATTGGATAATTTTCTGACCATACCACCTTGGTATGGTCATAAAGTGGGCCACCATCCCACCCTTGGACGGCCAACCAAAAATCAGCTCAAAATGCACCAAAAAAGGGTCCAAAACCCACCAAAAACAACTCAAATTTGGTCAAAATTTCACATGGATAAAAATGGAACTAAATTGATCCTGGATGAATGGAAAGGCACTTAATTTAATCCCTAATAGGGCTATTATGTCTGTAATACCCCACGGTAATGAGTTTTGCCATTCCTTTCTTCCATGGAACATCAACAAAATCATTAAAATCGTCTCAAAACTGCTCCATTTTTCAATGGGTCAAACTGAAGGAAACCCTAACAAAGTCATATAGGTCAAGTGACTCATCAATTTTATTAATTTTCATTCCCTCATTGACTCATCATTTGAGGGGGTATTTATACTTAACAAATTCATAATAAAAATCAACAATTAAACACTCAATCATGCAAATTGTGTTTGTTCAACGAATCATTGACAAAGACAATCATGCCCCTGCTTGGGGCAGCAAAAAAGAAAATTTTAATAAAAAAAATGCTTGGTATTATATGAAGTAACATAGGCCCTACCTTCCTTATGGCTGACAAATTTCCAATATCAAGTAAACCTTACTAGAGAGGTTGTACTTGAAGCAAGTTCCTTAGCTCATCAAAAGCAAGGATTCAAGAACACATGCTCTTTCCATGATTGGGGCATCCAAATTTGGTTAGGTTATTGAATAACCTTAATAATTCAACATTTTAGTCATTTATTTTTACTTAGTGTTGTGTTTCACACAACGCATCTCAAAAATGGGCATATGTAGACACTAAAATCATGTCAATCCGATAAGGTGACCAAAAGCAATGGATAATTGACATCATATGGCTCCCTTGAGTAACCCGAAAATGTTACATAGTGGTCCTAACCACTATTGTAAGGCTCTACCTCACTTTTGTGAGGTTTGGGTCCATATAGGCCTAACCGTCCCACCCTGGGATGGTCATAGTTCATGACCATCCCACCTAGGGACGGTGGCAAGTGGCCATCCATGGGTGGGATGACCACATGCTTTGACTCCCAAAAACTCAAATTTTAGACAAATGGCACCCAAAAACTACAATTTATCCTACCTATTCAAGCATGCAGACCTGAGGGCACATAATCCTTATGACATGTTATAGAATGGAAGCCAAAATGGGAGATTCTCTTCCCCTTCTAATGCATGCTCAGTTTAGACAAGTGGCACCTCTTGCCCTGCATGTCCATTTTCCCAAATGCCCATTTTGGCTATAAAATGGATCTATTTTCCACCCAAAATATAGATATGGGTTTTGAGACATAGCAATAAAGTGCTACCAAGATTTCCCCTCACCCTTTTGTGCCTTTTTCCCTTGAAATCTCTACCTAGCAAAGGAGGTTCCCGAGTGATTCAAGAGGCGCAATTAGTTTACAAAACCAAGCTAATTGAGTGAATTTCATAACCAAATTTGACTACAACACTATTAAGGAGGTTTTTGACCAATCCACTGAGGAATTGGTGGCAAATAAGCAGTAGAATTGGTGGTCATCCCACCCTAGGATGGTCCCCATTCTGTGATAGTCACCACCATCCCTGCAAGGTACGGTGATATATTCATGCACAATTTTTCTACTATTTTTAATTAGGCATATTATAGGTTATATTATGAGCATGATTTCCAAATTTCATGCAATTTAGAGTTATATTGAATGATATATTGCAATTTTAAGGTTTTGCAGGCTTTCGAGGACCATCTGAATATGCACATGAAATTGTCACTGATATTGCTAATCCACTAATATGGGTCCTCTTAAAATATAATTTTATGTATACTATCCAATTTTGGTTTGATTTGGAGGTGTTTTGGTCCAAAAATTGCTTATTTTGGGTTTTGTAGGCTTTATAGGTACATTGTGAATGCGACACGAATTCGGAGGCAATTTCTATTCTATTTTTTATTATATATTCCTAAAATAATCTATTATGCATGTCTCTATGATTTCAGATCATTTGGATTTGTTTTATATAGGCGCATTGCATATTTACACTTTCTAGTCTATAGTTGCATGTATTGCTTTTGCATGTTTCACAATTTGCAGGTGCTATTGACAAAATCTGGTTTCCTTGTGTGTAGGTGCAGGTTTTACAATGCATGAGGAAGGAGTAAAATATTAGAATAGTGAATAATTAAGTGGAGGTATCATAATTTCACCCACATCAATTGGGTATGAGGAAGAACATTGGAAGTGCACACGAGCTATTGAAAGGACTTGATCCTTGGGCACCCATTTTGTAAACAAGTGTATCAATCTAAGAGCCCTCAAGGGGACATTTATGTAACCATGTTCTGATTTATCAAATTAAATAAAGAGAAATATTTTTTCTTGTACTTATTTGGCTTCCATGTTTTCTTTAATATGTCATTTTATAATGCTTGATTAATACTAGATATAGATGTGTCTTGTTTATAATTGTTAGGTGCACCATTTTTCTATACTTCAATTTCAAACTAGAAATGGAGCTAAAAGATATTTGAGTCCAAATAATATAAATCACATAATCATCTAGGCACCAAAGCTTCAATTTTAAGTCATGACATCATCCCCCAAATGACTAAAAAACATTTCTTTACTATGACACATTTATTTACTATTAAATTTTTTGAAGTTGTTCTAATACCTATTTTATGTTCCTAAAGTCTGAAAATGAGAAACCTTTAAAAAAATTTAATAATCCTAAATTGGTTCACCCACCCCTTTAAAAATATTGTTTGTGTAGGTTTTTGATGCATATTAATTCTTAGATATCATCCTTTAATGACCCAAGTCCATGATGGTCAAATGCTTAAACCTCGTACATATCTATATGAATGTGTGGAGTGCACTAATCAAGCCTTGATGGGAGGGTGCACATCAAACTTCCCTTGTTGATCCTCCACCTTCACCCCCTCCCATGCATCTCCAAACATCCTCATCATCTTCGTATTTTGGTTGAGGCCAACCTCAACCTGGATCCCCTCCATCGACACCTTGAGGATGTGTTATACATCCTCCAAGGTAACGGTTGCCTCGCCTATGGGGAGCTAAAATGTCCCCCTGTCTGCATCCCACCTCTCTACTAAGGCAGAGAGATACCCCTCATCTGCCCTCACAACATCCAGTCGGACTACCTCCACTAGCCCCAAATCCTTGAGTAACTTCCACTCATCCCCCATAATCGCCTTCATCATCCCGAGGATGTAAGGCAAAAAATGGTGTCGAGCTTCCAAAAATCTAAGCTACAACACAACACAAAAATATTTTTTAATAATGCCAAAAAAAACAAAAACTTTTCTCAATATAAAAAGCATAATAAACATATTACCTCAGAAATACATGCCCCAATAGCAGCCCTGGACTCCACACCATCTCCCTCCACTGCCATAGCTTTCGTGTTCTAAATGCCTCACCTCACTTATCCTCACTCACCCTCCACTCCTCAGAATGTAGCTTCTCAAACTCTAAAGATGCACAAATGAGCTTCAATATCACCCAAAAAACTATTTATAGCTTCTTTAGGTGCTCTGAAGAGCCCATGGTTGTTTCCAGGTGCACTAAAGTGCCTGCATGTGTTTCTACATTACGCAAGCATCCACAATCATTTCATGTCAAAATTGACAAAAGTTAAATCAATGCAAAACAGTAGCTGCTCCCAACCATATCTCACCAAATTTCACTCATAAATGCATTTCATCAGGTTTTGTGAATATTATAACTTATTTGGATGCATAAATTCCCTTTACGACCACATTGACCACAATTCACCAAATAAATTCCAAAAGCACCTAAAATAGACCAAATATTCACAAAATAACCATCATCATTCATATCATAATTCATACGTCATCTCTGTATTATTTCACATCATCATATTTTCCAAGTTCACATAACAAGCAAGTGAATCTTGTATCTAGTGGGTTATTCTACACACTTGACGATTGCAATGATTTGGGTCTATGCAATTAGGTAAGATGAATAGCTTATAATAAGGACACTTGATCATGATAATCATCACTTATCTCCTTGCTCAAAATTAAAATAATATTTAGTATTTCCTCATATTTAGAGTGAAACATTGCCAAGAACAATTTGCACAACTGCTATCATTGATGGCCTAGTTCGTGAGGCTTAAAACATGGATAAAAACTCAAATTTCATCATTCACAATCTCCTTAACACCTTCGAGATAGGTACTAGCTAGGATGATTGGTTTTAATTGTGGGAATTATTCTATAGTCACTAGCAGGCCATCCAAGGTTGATAATTTTTCTTTTGCATCATCATTTTACTTATCAATGATGTCAAAAAGGGCAAAGTGTTTCAACAACATCGAATCACATCAAATTTTGGGACAACCATTTTTGGTTATGACTTTCCCACAATGGGATACACCTTACATGATCATGGCATCTACACTTGGAAAAAAATCCTTCCCACCATTGGGGTAAAAATAGTTTAAAATTTTACATCATTCATATCGTCCTCATCACCTCACATTTGCACAAAACCCATCTGTTGGGGCAAAAACAGACACATCATATCACATTTTCCACAAACCCCCTTCCCACCATTGGGAAAAAATGGTATCACATTTTACACCAACCCCCTTCCCACCATTGGGGCAAAAATAGTATCACATCATCCATCATTTATTTGCATAGATTTTTCAATTTGCTCATGAGATTCATTTGTAATATCATTCTCCAATTAAGGGGGTAAGCTACGTAAAACTCCAAATTATTTTACTCTTTTATATTCAAGCTCATTCTCTACATCCCAAGAGAAGCTGCTTCTACACCTGGTCAAAATAGGTGTCTCGTATTTTTGCATTGCATTGTGTTTCACGCAATGCAGTACAAAAAGGGGTATCTGTAGACACCAAATCCTAGCCATTTGCCTTCCATCTTAGCCTTCCCACCATTTCCACCACCAAATCTTAGTGAAATTTTCCACCATTTCTATTACCCACCATTTTCAATCATTATTCACATTTATTTATATATATTTATTTTATATGTATTTAAATATAATATTTTTATATTATATTTTAATATATTTGATAAATATGTGTTTATTTTAGTGAATTAATCCTAGCCATCCATTTTCATTTAATCCTGACCACCCATTTACATCAATTTATGCTACACCATAGATTTATTATCTACCCTTAGATGTGCTTTAATCTCAACCACATGATTAGTGTCATTGAAACCCTAGCATGTCCTAAGTTAGCTTATAAATAGGAGTCATTTTGATGGCTCAACCCCTAAGTTTCCTAAGTTCCATAAGTTTTGAATATCTTGATTCCTTGAGTTCCAAAGGCTTTGCAATAAGCTCTTTGTGCCCTAGCCTTATCCCATCCATCGTATTGCATACCCCTTTCTCACCATCATTTTCGCCACATCCCTCACCCTCATTCGATCTGCTTTTGTAGAATTTCCCATCAACTACTAGGTGCCTTCAGGTGCTTTTGATCAATACCAGGTGTCTCTAGGTTCCTCCCTACCAACACCAAGTGCCCACGGGTGTTTCCTATAGTTGTCAGGTGCCCACGGGTGTTTTAAGCTCCCATCCTTGAAGTCCCTCTAGCCTCTGGGAGATTCTAGGGCATCGCTGCACTAGCAACCTGCATCAGATGTTTCACATCAGAGAATAGAAAGTAAGTAAAATAGATCTACCTTGTTATTTATTTATTTTATATATGTGTTCCATATTCTATTCATTTTATTGGCAACATATAGTTAGTATTTTATCATTGCATATAGAGGGTTTCATGTTGTGGAGCCCTCGCATATACTACTAATTATTTTTCATATCATTGTGTGCAGATCTGGAGCACTACATTAGCATCTGGAGTGGCCCAACCTTGGATATCCTAAAAGCCCACTCAACCTTGTTGGGATCAAGACGTGATTGAAGACACCACAACCTTGCTTCTTAGGATTTGGGAGAACCCTAAATTGTTGTAATATTGTATCAAAAGTATTCAAGGATCCAAGCTTGTAATAATGGAGTTTCTAGACTCCCCCCATCAATAAAGAATTTATTCTATTGTGCAATATTGTGTTTACCTTGCATTTTATTTTGTTCAAAGCATTGTGTGTTGCATTTTGCATCTTTCACAAATATTAGGTAGGTTATATCTAGTTGGGTTCTATGCTAGGGGGTACTTATAGGAGGTACATTTTATTTATCAATATTCATACACTGGTTATAAAGTTGATGCATGAAGTATAGGTTATTTTTGAGGTTGTTTACACCAATTAATACCTTGTACAAGAAATTTATGACTCACCATGGGTGCTTGATTGGACCATGTAGGGTTTGCTAGGGCTTTTAAATAAATTATTTGATAGCTCAAGTAACCTATTGGGAATTTCTTGAAACCTTGGCTAATTTTATCAGCCATGGAACTTTTTTCCTTTTGATGAGACAGGATTGGATATGAGGATTTTTTTCTTTGAATTTTTCCTCTTAATATACACATGGATAATTTGTTCTTTTCACTTTCCTTTAGCATTCCTTTTATGTTAAGCAATGATGCCCACCAATTAATGCTCTTTTTTAATTTTGAGGCTTTAGATGATGTATTCATATGCTTACATGAAGAGAGTCCCAAGATTAAAATCTATAAAAAATAAAAAATTCTAAAAACTTACCTTTTTTGAGTGATTCACCTGCAAATTGGAGTGATTTGCTCATAATTTTAGACTATTCATTCTAGAATGGAGTGTCTTTATAAACTATCAATATGAGTGATTCACTTGTAAATTAGAGTGTTTTCTCACAATTTTGGGTGATTTTCTTATTATGTGTAGCAATTTTAGCAAACTAAAAAACTAAGCATTTTACTCAAAAAGTCAAGCAATTCACTTTATTTATTGAGCAATTCACTACTTTGAACTTAGCATTTTTTTTTGCAAAAACTGAAAATTGTTCAAGTGGGTCAATTGGGTAGGATTTCACCCTTCTTGGAGTGAATATCTTCCTTTATCAAGCAATTCACTAAATATTTTTAAACTTATGCAAAATAGTCTCGAATTTTACCTTAAGTGTTTTTGCTTATGGTAGATGTACATATGAGGTCATATTTGAGTTTTTTTGAATTAATTACATGTTGTTAAAGTCATATTTGCAAATATTTTAGTTTTCTAAAGTTTGAGTTAGAGTCTCAATCTGTAAAGTACCTACAAAATTTCAAGAACAAAAATTAAAAACATGGGTAGAATTACAAGCAAAAATAAATCAGAACCAATTTTTTTAGGCACATAACTTTAAATTCAATCTATGAAAATATAGGTCAAACCAAGCAATCCATTTTCTAAGATGAGAAAATTAGTCACTTCTTGCAACTTCTGAACTTACTTGCAAATTGATTGAATCACTCACTTTCATGAGTGAATCACTTGTAGAGTTACACTTAGTAAAAAACGTTGATTTTGAACCAATTACTCTATGCATGATGATGTGTTTTTTGATGTGAAAATACATAAAATAGGGTTTGTACCACTAGTAATGCTATAAACTATGTTGATCTAGGAAATTGTCTTGACTTCTAGTTAAGTGTTACAATCCTAAATCCTAGTTTCAATAAGGTTGGATGGGTTTTTTAAAGACTTTCCCTGACCTTTGAATTAAGGCCAAATCCCTATTTTTTTTTCATATAGATCTCTATTGTACTCTAAGTAATTTACATGAAAAATAAATGCATGAAAGTAAATTACAAAAATAAATTATGTAATGTGTGAAAAAGAAACTCATGAAGTTTTGAGTGCAAGATATGAAAGCAAATATGGTTATCACATTATGGTGAGGATAGCATGGAACCAGTAAACACATGGTAATCCAAATAACATTAATGTACGATAATGTCTACCTATTTATTTTATTATGAAATTGATAACAAAATAGCAAGATGGGCTAGAAGGGCTATATAACATTTGACAATGATACTTAGAAAACAAGGAGGGTGGTGTTATTGATAGGATGCATAAGGACTTGCCAATTTCTTACAACCTCATGAGTACAAATCATGATGTGGATTTCATAAAGTGTAGCTCTAAATTCTCATGGCCAAAGGATAATTATAATGAGGGTCCTTAGCCCCTATTTATAGTAAAATTTTGGTCTTAAGTTATCAAAGGTAAAAAACAATTACTCTTGGTGAAAGTAAATAATTAAGGGTAATTTTTACCAAAATGTTGCACCCCCAAATGTTACATGCCTCTAATTATTTTAATATCAGTCTTAGAAGGCTCCAAAAATGCTTAGTCTACCGTAAAATACCAAAATTTTCACTTTCTAGAAGATTATTCTTGAAATCCTCATTGATTTTCACTTTTACACCATATCCAAGCAATTTGTCTTGTTGAGTGATAAACTTGTATTATCAATTTATTTGATTTAGCAAGAGAATTTATCCTTTATTGAATTGACATATTTATTTAGTTAATCATTCCTTTGAACCAATCGACATGTTTTGCAAGAAAATCAATACTTTACAAAAATGTGCAAAATTTTAGGTTTTTTGGAAATTTTCCTACCATCTAGCCTCTTGTTGTTGTTTGTTTCTTCCAAAATGAGCAAAATTTGGCAAGGTGGTGTTGAAGTACTACAAATACTTACATGAGCTATACTTTTTTGAGCCTTAATTAGGTAGTTAACTTGTTGGAATAGGTAGAACATAAATTGACATCATGTAGATCCAAGATTATTCCAAATGGTAGTGCCTTGGTTGCATTCTATAAAGGTATACTACAAAGCTTCCACATAGTGTCATGAATATAAAGAGATTTTATAAAATCCAATGTACTTAATTGTGCTTAAACAAGAGATCCTATATTATGAAGCAATATATATGGTAATAGTTTTTAATATAAATCAACAATAAAACTATATATTTTGATATCAAGGTAAGCCACAAACTTTTTAATAAGATAATACTCTAAATTATATATAATTTTTTATATTGGAAAGAAGGAAATAATATTTTGATATATAGATCTTCTAGAGGGAGCATAAATATGAGTGTCCCAATGTTAGAGCTAATCTCTCTAGGGGATACATTTATTACTAGTTGACACCTTAAGTAGGAGATGACTACATAGAAGTTCATAGAGCATAGAAATCAAAGTCACATCATTGTTGATTAGATAGTATTCTTGTCATAGATTCTATAATTGCTTAAATCAATTATGGACCCTACAGTATCAAATATCCATGAAAGATATGATCATTTTGTTTAAGTATTTATCATATAAATGACGTTTTAGATGCAAGAGTGAACTATGTTGTCTAACCAACTTCTCCCACCATATGAGTGAAAACCGATTCACTATTTAATAGAATCAAATATTCATTGACGAAGTTTACCAATTATAAAAAAAAATTATATGGCATGAAGAATTAAGATACATTTATTATTATTATTTTTTAAATATTATTTTAGTTTAGGTTATGATCATCACCTCTCATTATTCCAACCAAATGTATAATGCATATTCTCAAACAAGGAGTACAAAAACTAGGTATAACATTGTAAAGACAAAAAGAATAAGTTATAACGTCTTTTTTGCAAAAGCCACGTTTTATTTTAAACGTCTATAATTTGCAAAAAAAAATTTGAACCATTATTTTTTAATTTAAAAATACTTATAAATAATAATAAATTTATAACATGTATTTATTTTTATTGAGAGGTGATATGTATATTTTTTATAAAATAAAACTAAAGTTATTAAATTAAAGTTAATTTTTTATATTTATTTAATCTTTATATCTTCTTAAAATTATATACAAATCAAAATTTAAGAATGTTGGAAATATGAGCAAGATTTGCTGAGTAGGAGTTGTTATCATTGATGTCAAAGAAATGTTGAGCAAGGTGCAGCGACAGTATTGTCATTGTTATCAACACAGTCAGATATATCGGTTGATGCAATGGACAGGAGTTCAGAGGTTATTCAGAGTATGTACAGTGATGTTAAATGCTTATGAGGATGTTTTTGATGTTTGGGTGAAGTTGTTACAGGTTTTTTGTGCCAAGTTGAATAGTTTTCAAGAAGACCGAAGTGGCCCATATGCTAAAGATCAAAGAAAAAGCAAAACACCGCAAAGAGAAAAAAGTGTCTCGATATCGCGACATGTTACATTTTTGCGGCCAAAAGAGAAGTGAAAAAGCAAAGAGAAAAAAGTGTCGCAATATTGTGACATGTATTTTCACGGGCCTAAGCAAAGAGAAAGAGCAAGGAGAAAAAGTGTCGTGATATCATGACATGTTGTATTTTCGTGGGCCTAAGAAAAGAGAAAGAGCAAGGAGAAAAAGTGTCGCGATATCGCGACATGTTGTATTTTCGCGGGCCTAAGAAAAGAGAAAGAGCAAGGAGAAAAAGTGTCGTGATATCGCGACATGTATTTTCGTGGGCCAAAGGAAAGAGAAAGAGCAAGGAGAAAGTGTCGTGATATCGCAACATGTTGTATTTTCGCGGGCCAAAGGAAAGAGAAAGAGCAAGGAGAAAAAGTGTTGTAATATCGTGACATGTTGTATTTTCACGGGCCAAAGGAAAGAGAAAGAGCAAGGAGAAAAAGTGTCGTGATATCGCAACATGTTGTATTTTCGTAGGCCAAAGGAAAGAGAAAGAGCAAGGAGAAAAAGTGTCACGATATCGTGACATGTATTTTCGTGGGCCAAAGCGAAGAGAGAGAGAAATGAGAAAAAGTGTCACGATATCGTGACATGTATTTTCGTGATCCAAAGCAAAGAGAAAGAGCAAGGAGAAAAAGTGTCACGATATCATGACATGTCATGTTTTTGTGACTCAAAAAGGGTAGGCAGGCAGAGAAACAAAAGTGTCACGATATCACGACATGTCACATTTTTATGACTAAAAAAGGGTAGGCAGGCAGAGAAACAAAAGTGTCATGATATCGCGACATGTCACATTTTCGTGACTCAAAAAGGGCAGACCAGTAGAGAAACAAAAGAGTCGCGATATCGCAACTCGAAAATGAACAATCATGACCAATAAAACGAACAGTCATCGAAGGAGAAAACAAATGCATGCACAAGGGAAAATAAAATGAACAGTCATGAAGGAGAAAATGAACAGTCATCGAAGGAGAAAACAAATGCATGCACAAGGGAAAAGAAAATGAACAGTCATGAAGGAGAAAACGAACAGTCATCAAAGGAGAAAACAAATGCATGCACAAGGGAAAAGAAAATGAACAGTCATGAAGGAGAAAACGAACAGTCATGACCGAGAAAATGAACAGTCATGGTAGGAGAATATGGTGTCAATTATTTGCATGTGACATGTTTGACGAAATGCCTTCTCAATATAAACAAAATGAGTTACATAAAGTAGTTACAATTGACAAGTGGCGTATGAGAATATGAAAGGAGTTACAACTGGAGTTACAAAGAGAAAGGATGGTTATAAAAGGAGTGTTGCTTGGAGAATTTCTTAGGTATTTTATCTTATGAAGAGAGCGAGAGGAGAGCATGAATAGCATGATAGGTGAGCAAGAAGGGTGTGTGTTTTGTGAAATATGGGTGATGTTGGGTAAGCAATAGACCAGTCAGGGTCTTGTAAAAGTGAAGGCATTTTTATGTCAATATTCTAGTTTCAAAATGGAAGTCCAAGTTGGTGCTTGGCATTAGGGGTTGGTGCTCCTTCCAGTTGGTGCTGGTAAATTAGGGGTTGGTGCTCCTTCTAGTTGGTGCTGGTAAATTAGGGGTTGATGCTCCTTCCAGTGGGTGCTGGTAAATTGATTGTAAAGTTGGTGCTTTGCAAAGGCTGGATTTGGATGGGAGTCCAAACAGTCATTTTTGAGGAGTAGCAAAATCGGTGAACCTCGATACATCTTGTGTTGTGTGATGCTCTCTTGTTATACTTACTTTATTTGGTTTTAAGTTTTCATTATTTTGGCTTTAAGAGTTGAAGATTTAAGTTATAAAGAGCTACATTGATTCACCCCCCCTCTTAGTGTCATTGTGAGACTAACAATTGATATCAGAGCCAAGTTTCCCTTGTCAGGCTAAATTAGCTAGGGTTGATCTTGTATTAGTATGCAATGGGTAAGAAGAATAGATCCTCCTCAAATAAATCATCTCAGTCAGTTTCAGTTCCTGTGGAAGAGAAAATTGAACTAGAAAAGATAGAAGAAGTGAATTCTGAAGTATGTGATGAAAACCTTGAGGGTGAAGTATATCTAGAAGGTGAGTTGATCGCTGCACTTGAAGAGTTGGATATAGAAATGAAAAAAAACAAAATAATGTCCAAGAAGTTGAAAGAATATAGGGATAATATTGAAGATCTCTTCTTACAAATTCATAAACCCAAGAAAATAGAAGAAGCCTTGAAGTCACACCTGGATGATAAAGGCGATGTATGTAGCAAACATGAAGAGGAATATAACAAAGTTATTAGTGATCTAAAGTTGCAAGTAGAATATTCCAAAAGGATTGAAGAAACTCTCAGGTCACAGATCAATGAAAAAGAGATTGTTTGCTGCAAACAAGAAGAGGAGATTGTTTTATTGAGGAAACAACTAGAAGAGACCAATACAAATCTCAAATTTGAGAAGAGCACAGAGTTGCTATATAAAATGATAAGGCAAAAAAGAAGCTCCATGGGTAAGCTTGGTCTTGGATGTGAAGCTGAACAACCTTCATCTTCTAAATATGCAAAGAAGAAGTCCATTGCTGAAGGATCAAAGCAAGAAAAGCTTGAAGCTGAATCTTCAAGAAGAAGAAAATCTCAAAGGATATCTACAGCAAAGAAACCACAACAAAAGAGGTTCTATCACTCTCACTTTATTCATAATAATGTTTTTAATGCCTATTGTTTTAGATGCAACCATTATGGTCACAAGGCAATTTATTGTGGATTGAATAATAGATCAAAAAGTTATGCTAGTAGAAATACAACTGCTTTTTCGATTGAACACCATGTGCAATGTTTTAAATGTAATGGTCATGGGCACATAGCAAGGTTTTGTCCAAGAAATTTTGTATCTAATCTAAGGCAAGACAGTATATTTCATCAGACACAAAGAATGCAACACATACAGGGAAGAAATCATGTGCATCAAAGAAAGGAAAATAATCATCCATCAAGGATACACAAGAGACAACCACCCAGTAGAAATGTTTTTTCACCTTTGATGGATTATACAGTAGAATGTTATAACTGTCATAATTTTGGGCACATTGCAAGAAATTGTCAAAGTACATTTGCATCAAATCAATTTTAGGGAAGAAAATTTCAACCAAATGGAATGAGACAAAATAGAAAAGTTCCCGAAAAACATGCACAAGCTACTAAAAAAGAAAAGTCAAAACAAGAGCCCAAAACTGTAATCAAACCAGAGTGGAGAAATAAAGAAGAAAGGAAATCGTGTCTCCTTGGACTGAAGGAGACTACTCCTCTATTGCACTAAGCAACTCCAGGTAGCACATCCTCAGGGGGAGCAATCTTTTAGTTTTATTTTAATACTACTATGTATTTTTTTGGTTATCTAAGGATGAAATGCAAGTAGTCAGGGGGAGTTGTCGTATAGTTGTCAAAGTGTGTTTCAGTTCATGTAGTTGTTTGTGGAGGTACTGTGAAAGGTGGTGATTAAATTGAGAGTTGTCACAATTTTCAGTATAGCTATATGTTAGTGTTGTACCTTTGATGGTTCTTACTACCATGGTTCAAAGTTATGGATTATAACAGTTCAGATAATTTTGTTTAGTGAAAGAATGTTGCCCTAGCTACATAGATGTGTTTTGATAAAAGCGGTGTGTATTTGTGTTGCACATTGATGTGAAGATTGTTAGATCTATTATGATGCTTTGGTAAGAATATTTAATTCGCGTGCAAAATCAGAAAGCTCACATTTTATTATTGCATTCAAAGTAGCTACATGAGTAGGAAGTTACATCATTACAAATTGAGTACAAATATTCAGGGAGACAATTTTTAGTAGCCATGACACCTCAGCAGAATGGTGTGGTAGAAATAAAGAACAGGACAGTGCAGGAAATGGCACGGACTATGTTGACTGAGAGCAAAGTAGTAGACAAATTTTGGAAAGAGGCAGTCCATACTATGGTATACATCCAAAACAGGTTGCAAGTTGAGCAAGGATGACAAATCTCCACATGTTGAACCATGTATAGATCTATGATTGGGAGCTTACTGTACTTGACAACTACCAGACCAGATATTTTGTAGGCAGTATGCATGGTAGCACAATTTTAGGCTAGTCCCAAGGAGACTCATGTGACAACAGTGAAGAGGATTCTTCGATACCTCAAGGGTACTATGGAGTATGGGTTATGATATCCGAAAGGTAAGGACTTCACCCTTATTGCGTATTCAGATGCATATTGGGTAGGATGTGTAGATGATAGAAAGAGTACCTATGGAGGTGCATTCTATCTTGGAGACAGGTTGGTCGAGTGGCACAGTAAGAAACAAGAGTCAGTCTCCTTATCCACAAAAAAGGCAAAATATATTGTAGCAACAGCGTGTTGTATGTAGGTATTATGGATGAAACAAACCCTAAAAGATATTGTAATTAACTTCAATGATCCAATTTTAGTTAAGTGTGATAACACCAGTGCCTTAACATCTCAAAGAATTTGGTTATGCATTCTTGCACAAAACATATTGCTATCTAGTATCACTTTTTGAAGGAGAAAGTTGTGAAAGGTAAGGTTAAGTTGGATTTTGTTCCAACAACAGAGGAAGTAGCGGATATCTTCACAAAATCGTTGCCCAAGGAAGTCTTTGAGTACCTTCGTAATAAATTGGGAGTGGTCACGCTTCCCAAGAATTGACTAGCTATCGATACCACATTCTCAGGTGGAGCATTTGTGTATTTGTTTATCTTTTTGCTCATGTTTGTGATTTTTACTAAGTGTAATAATTTTTGCCTGAGAATGTTGTGCATGGACTCAAGGGGAGTTTACAGTAGCCCTTTTGGTATTGTTGTCAAAGGGGGAGAAGAGTTACAGGAAATTGCACAAGAGTTACAGGAAATTGCACGTGTGTTGCCAACAATTCCAAAGGGGGAGATTGTTGAGCAAGGTGCAGCGACAATATTGTCATTATTGTCAACACAGTCAGATAGATCGGTTGATGCAGTGGACAAGAGTTCAGAGGTTATTCAGAGTATGTACAGTGATTTTAAATGCTTATGAGTATGTTTTTGATGTTTGGGTGAATTTGTTACAGGTTGTTTGTGCCAAGTTGAATAGTTTCCAAGAAGACCGAAGTGGCCCATATGCTAAAGATCAAAGAAAAAGAAAAACATAGCAAAGAGAAAAAAGTGTCACGATATAGCGACAAGTTGCATTTTTGTGGCCAAAAGAGAAGCAAAAAAGCAAAGAGAAAAAAGTGTCGCGATATCATGACATGTATTTTCGCGGGCCTAAACAAAGAAAAAGAACAAGGAGAAAAAGTGTCGCGATATCGCGACATTTTGTATTTTTGCGGGCCTAAGCAAAGAGAAAGAGCAAGGAGAAAAAGTATCACAATATCGCGACATGTTGTATTTTCGTGGGCCAAAGGAAAGAGAAAGAGAAAGGAGAAAAAGTGTCGCGATATCGCGACATGTATTTTCACGGGCCAAAGGAAAGAGAAAGAGCAAGGAGAAAAAGTGTCACGATATCGCGACATGTATTTTCGTAGGCCAAAGGAAAGAGAAAGAGAAAGGAGAAAAAGTGTCGCGATATCGCGACATGTTGTATTTTCGTGGGCCAAAGGAAAGAGAAAGATCAAAGATAAAAAGTGTCACGATATCACGACATGTTGTATTTTCACGGGCCAAAGCGAATAGAGAGAGAAAGGAGAAAAAGTGTCACGATATCGCGACATGTATTTTCACGGTCCAAAGCGAAGAGAAAGAGCAAGGAGAAAAAAGTGTCATGATATCGCGACATGTCACATTTTTGTGACTCAAAAAGGGCAGGCAGGCAGAGAAACAAAAGTGTCACAATATCGCGACATGTCACATTTTCACGACTCGAAAAGGGCAGGAAGGCAGAGAAACAAAAGTGTCGCGATATCGCGACATGTCACATTTTTGTGACTCAAAAAGGCAGACCAACAGAGAAACAAAAGTGTCACGATATCGTGACATGTCGCATTTTCGCGACTCAAAAAGGGCAGACCAGTAGAGAAACAAAAGTGTCACAATATCGCGACATGTCGCATTTTTGCAACTCGAAAATGAATAGTCATGACAGAGAAAATGAACAGTCATGAAGGAGAAAACGAACAGTCATCGAAGGAGAAAACAAATGCATGCACAAGGGAAAAGAAAATGAATAGTCATGAAGGAGAAAATGAACAGTCATCGAAGGAGAAAAAAATGCATGCACAAGGGAAAAAAAAACGAATAGTCATGAAGGAGAAAACGAACAGTCAATGAAGGAGAAAACAAATGCATGCACAAGGGAAAATAAAATGAACAGTCATGAAGGAGAAAACGAACAGTCATGACTGAGAAAATGAACAGTCACAGTAGGAGAATATGGTGTCAATTATTTGCATGTGACGTGTTTGACGAAATGCCTTCTCAATATAAACAAAAGGAGTTACATAAAGTAGTTACAATTGACAAGTGGCGTATGAGAATATGAAAGGAGTTACAACTGGAGTTACAAAGAGAAAGGATGGTTATAAAAGGAGTGTTGCTTGGAGAATTTCTTAGGTATTTTATCTTATGAAGAGAGCGAGAGGAGAGCATGCATAGTGTGATAGGTGAGCAAGAAGGGTGTGTGTTTTGTGAACTGTGGGCGATGTTAGGTAAGCAATAGACCAATCATGGTCTTGTAAAAGTGAAGGCATTTTTATGTCAATCTTCTAGTTTCAAAATGGAAGTCCAAGTTGGTGTTTGGCATTAGGGGTTGGTGCTCCTTCCAGTTGGTGCTGGTAAATCAGGGGTTGGTGCTCCTTCCAGTTGGTGCTAGTAAATCATGGGTTGATGCTCCTTCTAGTGGGTGCTGGTAAATTGATTGTAAATTTGGTGCTTTGCAAAGGCTGGATTTGGATGGGAGTCCAAACAGTCATTTTTGAGGAGTAGCCAAATCGATGAACCTCGGTACATCTTGTGTTGTGTGATGCTCTCTTGTTATACTTGCTTTATTTGGTTTTAAGTTTTCATTGTTTTGACTTTAAGAGTTGAATATTTAAGTTATAAAGAGCTACATTGATTCACCCCCCCTCTCAGTGTCATTGTGAGACTAACAAGAAATGCTAAGCCAATGCAAAATAAAATGGTAGCAAAGATATCTTTTTTCCATGGTGTTTGGAAGCAAATAATATGGTTATTTTAATGATGGCAAAATATTCTCCCACAAGCACAAGGAGGTTCACATTTTATTTCATTTAAAAATGCCAAATGGATATTAATTATTTAATTTATAATATTTAAATTCATTTTTGAATTTAAAATAATTATAAATTAAATATTAAATTCAAAATGCAAAGGTTAATTATCCTTCGACGTGAAGGTAAATGGCTAGAAAGGCATATAATTTAAATACACCGACATGAAGGAGAAACGCCTTAAAGACATATAAATATTACCTCAAACATAGGCTAAAGTGATCATTCAAATTTTGTGCAATAATAAAAGAGTGTGCTCGTCGATCGAATGTAGATGCAGGAAGGAGTTTTACATAGTGTTAAATCCAAGGAGGAGGAAGACATAAGGTCCAGAGGTGCCAAGCTCTTAGAACCATCTAGGTAGGTAGCCCAGACGGTGCTTGGCTTGGGTACTAAGTCGTAGCACCGGAGAGATCTCGAGTTCAAGACTCTATAGCAGTAAAAGGAGGAAGCCTTTTTGGTTCAAAGGCTCTTGGCAGCAACATTAAGGATAAGTGTGTGCAGGTGCACTTAGGTCTCATGTGGGCTTACAGCTCACATGGCGAGCTGACCATGGGCTAAGGCATTGGCAGGGAGAGATTCACGGGTTCAAATCATGCGCTCACCATTTTGCAAGGCGGAGAGGACAAATATTTTGTGTGGGTACCTTTGGCAAAGCAAGGAAGAAAATAATTATTTTTTCTAAGGTATGAGGGCCAAAATTTATTATTATAAAGAATTTAAAGGTTATATTGTGTTGAGAATTAAGGAGTGATAAGGTTTAGGTGGCTTATGATTTTTGAAGATAATTTTTTGAGTCATAAGGTGTAGAAAAAGTATACTATTTTGTAAAAGGCTTTTTGATATTATTGAATATTAAATTGAAGATATTGGAGTAATAAGTTGTATAAGGTGATGTTATTATTTTTAAGGGATTTTGCTAAGTAAACTTGTGTGGGTTATGGTCCTTGAGAATAATAAAAGAACTATTTTAGAATTCTTTGAGCATATTATTGGAGAAAAATATTAAGGATAGATATATGCTATTTAACCCTTGTGATTGGCAAAGAAAAGTGTTATTATTAAAAAAGGTATTTGAAGTTAGATCTTCTTCAAATAAAAGATATGGGCACATTATCCTTGAGAGTGATTGTTGAATATTGTGAATGCTAAGTTGGAGTGAAAAGGGTTGTTTGATAAGCATTGTTGAGTTTGGATTTTTCTGGAATGAAAGTTGATTCTAGAAACCTAGTTTGATAAGCATTGTTGGAAATAAGTGAGTGATACTTGGACTAGATTTTGTAAGAAAATATTATTTTATTGAGTAAGTGATTGAGTGGAGTTGATTGAGCCTAGTCAAGTGGAGGTGTTGAAGTGGTAGTTCAAGTTCTATGAAACAAATTGTTCCATATTCTAATTTGATTTGAGAAAGATATTGTAAGTGATTGATCATTATTATGAGTGTGAGGCATATTGAGTCTCTAATAATTATCTATATGTTTCTGTGAGATTAAAAATGATTCTGTGTGAAGCTTGTCTAAGTGATTGAATATTTTTTTGTGTTAAAGTTGAGTTGATTTGAGTAAGCTTTTGTGGAAGCTTACAATACAAATTTGAGGTAAGTCTTAGTGAAGATTTATCATTGAGCAAATTGGACAAGTTCTAGTGAGGACTTGTTGAGCAGATTCAAGGTAAGTCTTGGTGAAGACTTGTTGAGCATATTGGACAAGTTCTAGAGAGGACTTATGGACATATTAGTGTGAGCTTTTATAGAAGCTTACAAGGCAGATTTGAGACAAGTCTTTGAGAAGACTTGACAGATAAGTTGATTGATTTGTTCAAACCTTGGATTAAGGTTTGGGCTAGATCTAGCAGATTTGATTTGTGATTGAATCAAGCTTTGTGTTAAAGCTTGAGAACAAATTTTGGTGTAGATTTGAGGATAGGTTTGTGCCAAACCAGAGATAGAGATTGAGAATATTTGTGCTATACTGAAGGACTATGTTTAGTACATATCAGAGGAAAAATATTGATTAGATTTGTGCTAGACCAAAGTACTGTGTTTAGTGCAGATCAAAGGATAGAGATTGAGTAGATTTGTGCTAGACCAAAGGACCGTGTTTAGTGTAGATTTGAGATAGAGTTGAGAGCTAGCTTTAGAGGTGACAAAGTATAGAGGATGAT
Source organism: Wollemia nobilis (assembly GCA_028583015.1). Lineage (NCBI taxonomy): Eukaryota > Viridiplantae > Streptophyta > Pinopsida > Araucariales > Araucariaceae > Wollemia > Wollemia nobilis. The sequence goes on from JAQPPZ010000850.1 coordinate 6,408,408, forward strand.
AGTCTCTAGTGTATAGACATCCATTAGCTAAGGTAGTGAGGATAGGTCTTTTGAGTGAGGACATGAGTCTTCAATGGATAGAGATGTATAAGCCAGAGTAGTGGAGGCAGCAGTTCTTCTCGAAGATCACCAACTAGAGAAAAGGAGATTGGTGTCTCATGTGGATAGATATCCATAAACTTGATTATGGGAATAGTGTCTCCTTTGGAAAGAGGTCCATAAACATTGTAATAAGGAAAGGTTTCCCAAGATATTTTTTGATAAAATTTTAGTGAAAGATTTTATCTATGGAGTAGCCCCCATTGGGTGAACCACGTTAAATGGTGTCTCTATTATGTGTGGTGATTTGTGCATTTCTTTGATTACTGTTGTTGATATTGCTATTGATATATTACATAATATTGATTGAGAAAGAAAAGTAAAAAGTGGTATTATACTGTTCACCCCCCCTCTTAGTATACTTTTGTGTTCTTCAATTCGTATCATATCGGGTTCCTTCGAAAGAGTTTAACAGCTTGAAGGAAAAGCTTACAAGAACACAAATGAATTCTAAGATTGGATCCTAAGATAATTCAGCACCAGTGTTTGATGGAAGTGATTATGTATTTTTTAATATGATAATGAAGATTCACCTGATGGCATTTGGCAATTAAATATGGTAAGCAGTTGTAAATGGATACACACCACCAGCTACTCCACCTACACATAAATATGGTAAGATTATACATCATTACAATTTAAAAGCAATGAATGCAATTGTGAAAGGTTAGAGCATGAAGTAGCTTCACTAAGGAAGGAAGTAAAAGAATCTAAGGATAGGTTACACAAATTTGGAAGAAGCTCAAAGAATTTGGATAAGATTATCAAGATACAAAAACCTACATAAAGCAATACAGGTCTTGGTTTTGAACATGTACAAAAGAAACAAGGCGAGGAGTCAACCTCAAGTTCTGAAGAATAATAAACTTTAGAAGAAGAGAGTGTAATAGAGAGTGATACTTCAAAGGATGAATTGGACAACCAAAATTTCAACAAGGAAAGGAACAATGCACAAATGAGGAACAAATAGAACAGGAACCAACATAGGGTAAAAGAAAGTAAAAGACCAATGATGTCAAGGCAAGGTAGTTTCAATGGACGATGCTTCTCATACCATAGGTTTGGGCACAAAGCCTCACAATGCAGGACACATGGAAAATAGGAATATGGAAGGTTCAGCAATAGGTAACCTTTTCAAGGGTATTGTTACTCTTGTAATCAGTTTGGTCATAAGGCAATGAATTACAAGGTTCATGATAGGAATAGATATGGCTTCACCAGGAGAAATCCCAATACATTTGCACATCCAAGGAATGATAATATTAAGTGTTATAAGTGCAATAATGATGTACATACAACAAAGTGGTGTAGAGAAGAAATTCCAAAGACAAGCAGGGACAAAAATGGTCAGAGGAATCCGAAGGATCAAATAAGGAGGAAAGTTGACAAAGGTAAAGATTAGTGTTTGTTAGGAGTAGAAATACTCTTACCCCAAAATTAACCACCTCAAAAGGAGGTGGGGAAGGGGCTAAGCTAAGAGTTTCATTCTTAGCCCCGAGCCCCAAAGGTGACCCTTTGCCATTGATGATAAAGGGGGAGAGATTTGAGTAAGGGAGAGAAATTTGATTTAGAAGGAAAGTATTCAGTTAGGGGGAGCAGTTTACCAGGGGCATTAGAACAACAATAGGTTAAAAATTTGTAAAATATAAATGGGTTGTCATCAATGATAAAGGGGATATTGTTGGAAATATGAGTATGATTTTTTGAGTAGGATTTGTTGTCATTGATGTCAAATAAATGCTAAGCCAATGTAAAATAAAAGGGTTGCAAAGATATTTTCGTTCCATGGTGATTGGAAGCAAATAATATGGTTATTTTAAATATGGCAAAAGGTTCTCCCAAAAGTACAAGGAGGTTCACATTTCATTTCATTTAAAAATGCCAAATGGATATTTAATTATTTAATTTATAATATTTAAATTCATTTATAAATTTAAAATAATTATAAATTAAATATTAAAGTTGAAATGCAAAGGTTAATTATTCGTTGATGTGAAGGTAAATTCCTAGAAAGGCATATAATTTAAATCCACCTGTGTGAAGGATAAATGCCTTAATGGCATATAAATATTACCTCAAAAATAGGCTAAAGTGATCATTAGAATTTCGTGTAATAATAAAAGAGTGTGCTCGTCGATCGAACTCGGAGGCAGGAAGGAGTTTTACATAGTGTTAAATCTGAGGAGGAGGAAGACATAAGGTCCAAAGATTCCAAGATCTTAGACCCATCTATGCGGGTAGCCCAAATGGCACTTGGTTTGGGTGCTAAGTCGTAGCATCGAATAGGTCTCGGGTTTGAGACTCTACAGTAGTAAAAGGAGAAAACCTTTTTGATTCAAAGGCTCTTGGTGGCAGCGTTAAGGATAAGTGTGCACAGGTACACTTAGGTTTCATGTGGGCCTACAGCTCATACGGAGAGCTAACCATGGGCTAAGGCATTGGCAGGGAAAGAGTCGTGGGTTCAAATCATGCGCTCACAATTTTGTAAGGTGGAGAGGACAAATATTTTGCGTGGGCACCTTTGGCAAAGTGGGGAAGAAAATAATTATTTTTTCTAAGGTATGAGGGTCCAAATTTATTATTATAAACCATTTATAGGTTATATTGTGTCGATAATTAAGGAATGATAAGGTTTAGGTGGCTTATGATTTTTGAAGATAATTTTTGGAGTCATAAGGTGTAGAAAAAGTATATTATTTTGTAAAAGGTTTTTTGATATTGTTGAATATTAAATTGAGGATATTGGTGTAATAAGTTGTATAAGGTGATGTTATTATTTTGAAGGGATTTTGCTAAGTAAACTTGTGTGGGTTAATGCATGGTCCTTGAGAATAATAAAAGAACTACTTTAGAATTCTTTGAGCATACTATTGGAGAAAATTATTAAGGACAGATATATGCTATTTAATCCTTGTGATTGGTAAAGAAAGGTGTTATGATTAAAATAGGTGTTTGAAGTCATATCTTCTTCAAACAAAAGGTATGGGCACATTATCTTTGAGGGTGATTGTTGAATGTTGTGAATGCTAAGTTGGATTGAAAAGGGTTGTTTGATAAGCATTGTTGAGTTTGGCTTTTTCTGGAATGAAATTTGATTCTAGAAACCTAGTTTGATAAGCATTATTGGAAATAAGTGAGTGAGTGTTCATATACTTGGACTAGATTTTGTAAGCAAAGAGTGCTTTATTGAGTAAGTGATTGAGTGGAGTTTATTGAGCCTAGTCAAGTGAAAGTGTTGAAGTGGTAGTTCAGGTTTTGTGAAACAAATTGTTCCATATTCTAATTTGATTTGAGAAAGATATTGTAAGTGATTGAGCATTGTTGTGAGTGTGAAGCATATTGAGTCTCTAACAATTTTCTATATGTTTCTGTGAGATTAAACAAGATTTTGTGTGAAGCTCATCTAAGTGATTGAAGAGGATTTATATTAAAATTGAGTTGAGTTGAGTAAGCTTTTGTGGAAGCTTACAATACAGATTTGAGGTAAGTCTTAGTGAAGACTTATTATTGAGTATATTGGACAAGTTCTAGTGAGGACTTGTTGAGCACATTTAAGGTAAGTCTTGGTGAAGACTTATTGAGCAGATTGGACAAGTTCTAGAGAGGACTTGTGGACAGATTAGTGTGAGCTTTTATGGAAGCTTACAAGGCATATTTGAGACAAGTCTTTGAGAAGACTTGAGAGCAGATTTGATTGATTTGTTCAAACCTTAGATTAAGGTTTGGGGCAGATCTAGCAAATTTGATTTGTGATTGAATCAAGATTTGTGTTAAATCTTGAGGACAAAATTTTTTTAGGACAGGTTTGTGCTAGACCAAAGACAAATATTGAGTAGATTTGTGCTAGACCGAAGGACTGTGTTGAGTACAAATTAGAGGACAAATATTGAGCAGATTTGTGCTAGATTGAAGGACTATGTTTAATGTAGATAAGAGGATAGAGATTGAGCAGATTTATGCTAGATCAAAGGACCGTGTTTAGTGCAGATTTGAGATAGAGCTGAGAGCTAGCTTTGGAGGTGACAGAGTATAGAGGATGATAGTCGCCAGTAGATAGATATCCACTAGCCAAGGTAGTGAGGTTAGGTCTTCTGAGTGAGGACAGGAGTCTTCATTGGATAGATATCCATAAGCCAGTGCAGTGGAGGTAGTAGTTCTTTTAGAATATCACCAGCCAGAGTAGAGGAGATTGGTGTGTCCTGTGGATATATATCCATGAACTTGATTAGGGGATTGGTGTCTCATACAGAGGTCCATAAAAATTGTAATAGGGAAAGGTTTCCCAAGATATTTGTTGAGAAAATTTTAGTGTAATATTTTCTCCGTGGAGTAGCCCACATTAAGTGAACCATGTTAAATTGGTGTCTCTATTATGTATGGTGATTTTTGCATTGCTTTGATTACTACTTTTGATATTTCTATTGATATATTGCATAATATTTATTGGGAAAGAAAAGTAAAAAGTGGTCTTATACTATTCACCCCCCCTCTCAGTATAAGCTTGTGTTCTTCAAAGAAAGAATAATTTCCACTACATTAAATAATATTTAAAATTTTAAAAAATAATAATATATTTATATAGTGGATTTGGATTAATTAAATGCTTAAAAAAATTAATTATGTCCTTAATTTAAAAAAAAAAAAAAAAGTAAATTAGGAGAGCGAGGTTGAGCTTGGAACAACTACAAGGTGTAATTAGAAAGCAATAAGCAAAGTGTGAGCAAGGAGCAACACCACTTCTTGTTCCAGATTATAGGAGAAACTCAAAAACTAAAGGATTCATGTAAAATAATTAGGCAACATGGTAATAAAATCATATTTTTAAGCTCTTACTAAACATAAGGATGTCATAGTTAGCGGTAAGAGGAAGAGTGAATCTATCAAAAACCTTATAAAAGTAGTAGATACTACACCAAAAGTGATTATCAAGGATGAGATGATCAAGCATGATATAACGGTTCTTAAAACTAGAGGATTAATATGTAAGTGCTATGGATATTGGATATGTTTTTTTGAGATTAAAAGTTGAATCAAGAGGAAGTAGGGATTGAATTAAAATTATTCAATGACTTTATTTTGAAAGAATATTTCCTTATAATCTTCTCCAATTCATAAATAAGGGATAAACTAATGGATGAAGGCCCTTGGTTTAGAGGTAAATATGCATTATATTTAAGATCATGGAGTTATAATTTTCCTATGGATATAGAGACTATTACAAGGCTTATTGTGTGGATTAGGCTTTTTGGAATTCCTTATCAACTCATTAATAATGATGTTTCAAAGAATATTTGAAATACTCTAGGCGAGTTCATTTAAGAGGGACCAACTTCAAAGGAGAGAAGGTATGCTATATATAGTTGAATATATGTTGCCATGTATATTTAAAAATATTTATTGTGCTTTATTAGGATTAAATATGAATCAAGAGAAAGGTATCAACAAGTTTATTATGAAAATATTGTGTTATAATGTTGTAAATATCATGAAACTAGATACATGGTAAGATATTGCCAAGTGAAAATGATGAAGAAAGAAATAGAAATTTTGGGCATGAGGAATACTTCAATATGAAACAAGGATATCATATCATAGGAAAAGCTAGGTCAAATCAAGGATTTTACACTCCTAAGAAAGTGGCAAGAAAAACCCCTATGAATCATCAAATGACAAAGGTCATTATAGTTCACTCAAATTAACCACTAGAAAAAAATGATACAAGGGATGAGGAATTACAATGTGCAAGTTCAAATATAAAAGGAATTAAAGGTGTGAAGGAAGATGAGGAGGAAAATTTTAAAATGAATTAGGTGAAGGAGGTCAAGTTTAATCAAGTAAATCTTATTTTCCTCAATATTATCCTTTCAATAAAAATTAAATTAGTATAGAGTGTATCCTTTGCACTTTAGACTTTCAAGATCAACAAATTCATCTAGAGGATATATAAGAAAAATAAGGGTTTAAGGAAGCATAAAAAATTAATGATTGTGGAGGATCATTCATACACTTTAGGGTTTTTGGGGCAACACAAAGAATAAAGTGTTTGTGAGGCTATTCCTTGCCTTTCTTATTATTTAGGACAATTTAAACATTTAGAAGATAAGTCTCCTTATGAATAATATGAAAAAAAATAAGATATTGATGAAGACTAAGTGTTGGTGGAAATCATAAAAGGAGAGGAAGGCCATAAAAGCATGAACAAAGAAAAGAAACTCAAATATATATCAATTTGTGAAGCCAAATAAAAATATAATGTCTTAACAAGAAGTGGAGCTAAATTTTCTAATAAAAGTAAAAAATGATGATGATAAAAATGATATCATGGAATATTAGGGGAATGAATAAGACCCCTAAAAAAAAAAAAAAAAAAAATTAACAGGTTTTTATAGTTCTAATTTTATTCTAATACAAGAAATAAAATTAAGCAATGATAAATGTAAGGATGCTTTTAAAAATATTTGGAATATATCTGATTGTCTAGTAGTTTCTTCTATAGGAGCTTCAAGTAGTATTGCAACAATATGCGACAAATTCCAATGGGACAAACAACTATTAGAAACAAAAAGTAATTGGGTTATTGGACTATTTTGCAGGAAAGAGAAAAGCATAAAAGTTGGGGTTATAAATGTATTTACTCCAACTATAGTTACTCCTCAAAAAATATGTTGGAAGGACCTTAGTATATTTTTGTCAAATACAATGGTGATTCATAATTGTGATCTATGGATTCATGTGGGTGATTTCAATACTATTCTAACTCTTTCAGAAAAGAAGAGTGTTACTCCAAGATGGTCTAAATAAATGTATGATTTTGCTTCATTCTTCAATTCAAATGGACTTTAGAATATTAGTCTTTCAATTTTTTAATATACATGGGATAATAAATGCATTGGAAAAACACATTAGTGGAAATATTGGATGGTTTCTTTTTATCTAGTACATGGTTGTAAATAGTGTATACAATCTCTTTAGATATTTTATTGCAAGTATGATCATATCAAAAACCCATTATTTTGACTTGTTATTTATCCAATAATGGTCATCCAAATCCATTTCACTTCTAGTCTATGTGACTCCAAGACCTTGATTTCTTTCATATTGTAATATTAAGGTAGGATGGATAAATTTTGAAGGATAATATATTTATAGGTTTGTTAAAATATTAAATTTTTAAAGGATTAAATGAATATTTTGAATGTCAAATATTTTGGTAACCTATTTAAAGAAAAGAAATAAATTGAATCCAAGTTCAAAAATTTACAAGAGATAGTAGAAACTAATGGAATTAATCAAATATTTTATATGAAATAAAAACAATTACTTTCTAATTATTATAATGCATGAAAAAATGAGGATTCATATTGGTTCTAAAAATCTAGGGAGAAATGTCTCAAGAAAGAAGATATAAATATAGATTTTCATGATATAGCAAAAACTAATTCTTTTTATCACATCAAAAATATTTTAACTCTAGATGGTGTTGGGGTATATTACATTATTTGGTACATACTAATGTACCTCCATTGTACAAGGTACAATTATAAATAATATATTAGGGTTGAGTCATGGTTTAGAGTGTGAGTTATATTTCCCCTTTTATGTAAGCGTGAATGTGTAGGAAATGTACATGTTTCATATAAAGTTGTAATGTGCAGGAAATGCACAAGTTTCATATGAGTTAGTGTGTAAATGTAAGTTGAGTCGATGTGCACAAGTGTCTTATATGTAAGTGTGCAAATATATAATATAAAATATGTGCACAAGTATCTTAGATTAGAGTGTGCAAGTTATGGAAGTGTAAGAGTCATGTATAGGTGTGCATACAATATAGAGTCAAGTATTCATCAAGTATGCAAGTGTCAAATAGATAAGCCAAGTATATGGAGAGGAATAGTCAAGTATACAAGAGTCATATTACTATGGCTATATTATGGAGGTAATACTCCATAATCAAACATTACATTATAGATAAAATATAGCATCACTATCATATTTGTAAGAGAAAGAGGAGTAATAAAAATTCCATACAATTTGAGCAATTAATATTGTAAGTTGTTCTTCATGCATAGTACATAAATGATTTAAGTTATTTGAATTCATATTTCTACTTATTATTGAATGTTATTTGATATATTATTAGCCTTTATATACATATTAATTTTCTCATATTATTACCCAGGTGTTGCAGGTGAGTTGGAGAGGAGAGGGCAATCCTCCAAGGGAGGTCCCAGGTTCAAATCTCCACCCTACCAAAAAGCTGAATTGGGTATCCAAAATCCAATTGATAATGTTGGTGCGATCAGGGTCGGGTGCGACCCCGGGTGACTTTGACGGTGTAGACCCCCTATTCGTGGTCTACCAAGGCAGCTCCACAAGGGGTTTTTCGCTTAAAAAAAAAAAAATGCTCATATTATTCTACTCATATCATTATCTTGACCTTATTATATTAAGGCTACATTATATTTGATCCTATGATATTTAACCTATGATATTTGTGGTAGTATTAAGTCTTAAAAATCCATCAATAGTATTAGATATTATTTGGTATTATAAGATTTATTTAAGTCTTTATTATTTGAAGAGATAAGTTTAAGGTTTATTTGAAGTATTTAGATTAGATGGAGTGATAAGGTTAATATGGTTTGTTTTTAGCTATTTCTTTAAGTATATTTTAAAAATGTTGGAGTAATAAGGATGTCAACCAACTAGTTAATTTGTTTAAAGAAGTTTTTGAAAGAATCTTTAAAAGTTTTTTATTAGTTTATTTTTATTTTTTTTGAAAAAAATGACAATTTTGAATTTATTGAGTTTTTGCAAATTTATCTATTTGGGAGATAAAAGGTATTCAACATCAAACTTAGGAAAATATAAATTTGCAAAGATTTATTTTTAGTTTCTAAAACTAGGGAGACATAAGGTTTACTACCTCATAGGAATTAATTTAGAAAGTTTAATTTATTTTTTAAACTTAGGAGATATAAGGGTTTCTACAAAGTTTTTGAATGAGTACTATAATGTCTAATAACAAGTTTTTTTATTTTTGAGTCACAAATTCTAAAATGCCCAAACTTTGTTCCATGGAAAAAAAAAATTAGTTGTAGATAAACTTTGGGATATTGTTAGTGGAACAAAAATAAAATCTACTAAAAATGTAAGAGAAATTCAAATATTCAAAGAAGGTGAAGCTAAAGCACTTATGATAATAACACTTGGAATAACTAATGAAAATAACCTTATAAAAGTGGAGCAAAAACTTGTACAAAATCTTCAAATACTCTATGTAAATTACTTGAAGGGAAAAATAAAGCTACTATCCTTAATTTTAAATATCAGTTATACTCCTTAAAATTTAAAAGCGGTGAAAGTATTGAATTATTTCTTCGAAAGGTAGAAGATATAAAATAAAAACTATTAACTCTAGGAGAAAAATTAGAAGATAAATTTATTGTTTAAGTAATAGTGAGAGTACTTCTAGAAAGTTATATACATCTAGTCACATCTTTGCAAATCTTAAGAAAAGACACTACATTTGATGAGTTAGTCAACATTCTACAAGAATATGAAGTAGAAAATTTAGTCAAATATGAAATGACTAACAATGTCTTAGTATCAAAAGATAATTCACAAGGTAATATTGCTTCAACTCCAAGATATAGATCCAAATGGAATACAAGATATTATCAAATATACAAGAAAAAGGGTTATACCAAAAAAATTTATATATACAATCAAGAAAATTATATGAATATGAATCAAGGTGGTCAAATAAATATGTCAATACAACAAAGGTAATATCAATCCCAATACAATCAATTACAACAACAATTTGAACCTCAACATTTTCAACATCATTATCCTTCTCAATATTAGTATAGTAATCAACAACAACCACAGCTACAATATTAAGAGGGAAATTAAAAAAAGACATCTAGCTCAAGAAATTCATGAAATTTAGGAGTTAGAAGACACTACTAAATAAAATAAATTCAAGGCTCTTTCAGAAAAATTGATAGTCGATAAAGATGTATTTATTCCAAAGAATTTTGATGGTACTAACTTTGTAGTTGCAATAGATCATCAGGATATAGGAAAGCAATATGGTAATACCAAGACATAAAATAATAGAATAAATAAAAGTAGAAGATCACATGCATTGCAAGGTCACTTGATGATTGAAGATAAAGACCATGATTGAAGACTAAAGTCTTCAATAACCAAACAATGTAATACAAGGGGGTGTTGGAGTATATTACATTGTTTGGTACATGCTAATGTATCTCCATGGTACCTTCATGGTACAATTATAAATAATATATTAGGTTTGAGTCATAGTTTAGAGTATGAGTTATATTTACCCTTTTATGTAAGTGTTAATCTGTAGAAAATGCATAAGTTTCATATAAATTTGTAATGTGTAGAAAATGCACAAATGTCATATGAGTTAGTGTGCTAAATGTAAGTTGATTCTATGTTCACAAGTGTATTATATGTAATTCTGCAAATATATAATATAAAATATGTGCACAAGTGTGTTAGATTAGAGTATGCAAGTTATGGAAGTGTAAAAGTCATGTATAGGTGTGCATACAATATAGAGTCAAGTGTTCATCAAGTATGCAAGTGTCAAATAGATAATCCAAGAGTCATGATACTTGGAATATGGAGAGGAATAGTCAAGTATACAAGATTCATATTTATATGGCTATATTATGGAGGTAATACTCCATAATCAAACATTACATTATAGAGAAAAGAGAGCATCACTATCATATTTGTAAGAGAAAGAGGAATAATAAAGGTTGCATACATTTTGAGCAATTAATATTGTAAGTTTTTCTTCATGCATAGTATATGAATGATTTAAGCTATTTACATTCATATTGCTACTTATTATTGAATGCTATTTGATATATTATTAGCCTTGATATACATATTAATTTGTTCATATTATTCTACTCATATCATTATATTGATCTTTTTATATTCAGGCTATTATATTCGATCCTATGATATTTGTTTTAGTATTAAGGCTTAAAAACCCATAATATGGAATAATATTTGAGGAAGAAAAATATATAAAGAAATAATTAATCATTTAAAAAATATTTTTTCATATATTGGACAAGATAAGCAGGCACAAGATAAGATTTTGCAAAATATTCTATCAATTATCACACAATGACAATGAAATCTTGATGAAGAAGATATCTATAGAGGAGCTATATGAACCAATTTTCTCTTTCCATACTAACAAGGCACATGACAATGATGGATTTCCTACAATTTTCTTTCATAAAATTTAGGATTTATTAAAGAGTGATATACTAGTTGTGGTTGAAGAGGCCCATAAAATGAAGGCTATAATAAGTGAGATCAATGCCACTTTTATTACGTTGGTTTCCAAGAAAGGCAAGATAAAATATTTTGATAATTCTTATTCAATAAGCCTTTGTAATATGATTTATTAGATCAATTCAAAATTTATGGTAAACATTTTTTCAGTCAATTGGTACTCCCAATATTATCCCATTCCTATCCTTTGTGTAGTCTGTCTTGTGCCATGTTTGTGTTTTCTAGTGTCTATTTTCTATGGATAATTACTAAGTGGTCTGCAAATAACTCCAAATTAGCTTCTATAGAGGTCGTTTATTGTGCCAAAAATTTCTATATTTACAACCTTGGTCTGTGTCAATTCATTACCATCTGGTTTTATCTACTATTGTGTGTCCTAGGTAGTAAGAAGCATAGTGTCTGGTTTCTATGGTCTTTCTTTTTACTCAGTCTTACCAACATGGCCCTTATTGAGCCATCTAGCCTTTAGCTTGATCCCCTATCTCAGAACTTTATAGAAGCTCGTGGTCTCATTCCTTTCCTTAGCAAGTTCAAAGGGGTTGAGCAAGATATCACTGAAGCCTTTGTTAATTCATGGAATAATGGTTATGTCGTTGTGTGTAACCTCTATTTCAGATTTATTGTTAAGTTGATGGCCGATGTGATAGAAATTATGACGAAAGGGCGAGTGATGTGAAGAGATCATCATCACTTGGAACCTAAGCTCCATGGCTTCCAATTACTATTTTTAAGTTCTTTATTGCCCCTTCTTGGGCCTTTTTGAATACTATGTTTCTTCTTTTTCAGGTATCTATTATAGTTTTTATTGATCTTTTGTGAGCATACCCTATGTGGATTTTTGTTATAGCTCCTTTACAAGGTTTACAGGTAGTTATTTATCTTAAGAAACTCCTGCATGGGTATTGCTTGAGCTATATTTTTGTGTTTATGATGTCAGGCGTCCACTCAGCCTTCTCTACTATAGTTTGTTCCTTTTCATTTAGTTTTTAGTTGGTCAATGTGTAGGCCTGTGTCATATTATGCTATTGTTTTAGCTGCTAGTTTATGTATTGGGTTTGGGTCCCATTTAAACCCCGCACTTAAGAAATTTTACCTACCAAAAAAATAAATTATGGCAAACAAGTTGAAAGGTATTATAGATTATATTATATTAGAGGAACAAGGTGGTTTTGTTAATGGTAAATAAATTCTTGATGGTATAATAACTACATAAGAGACCACACAAAATATTCATTCCATAAAAAATTTATCTATGCTTATGAAATTAGATATAAATAATGCATATGATAGGGTTTCCTCAAGTTTTCTACATGGTATTCTCAAATATTTTGGTTTTGATTATAGTTGGTGTATATGGATTTTGTGTTGTTATATTACTATGAAATATTCTATTTTGATAAATGGTTATCCTGATGGTTACTTTAATTCATCTTGTAGATTGTGCCAATGTTATTGGTTATATCCTTATGTATTCATTATTCTTGCAAAGACATTAGGGAGAGCCTTCTCAAAGGTAAAACTGGAAGGAAAATAAAAGGTATTTAGGTAGCAAAAGTTGGTCCCTTCAAATATCATCAACAATTTGTTGATAATACTTTTCTTTTGGTTCATTCCTCAATCAATGATATTATGGAGTTTAAATCATTATTATCATGCTATGAGAAGGCTACTAGATGGTTAATACTACAAAATCTAGGATTTTTTCTTAACATTGCCCTAGATTTACAATGAATTATTATGGATGTTTTAGGGTCTAAAATTGAAAAATTTCTATCAACATAATTTGCTACTCCTTTATCTCATAAAGGAAATAAAAATGATCTTTGGATCTCTAGTTTGGATAGAATGAAATATTTTTTGATTGGTTGGAAAGGTATAAGTTCTTAACCATGACGAGAAGGCTACAAATCATAATACTACAGTGTAATCCATTCCTATTCATATGATGTCAGTTTCAATATTGTCAGTAGTTATAACATCAAAAATTGGTAAACTTAAAAGAGACTTTCTTTGGAGAGAAACAACAAACAAATTTAGGTATTTTCTTTGTAAGTGGGATAGGGTTTGCAAAGGAAATAATATTGGAGGTGCATGCTTTTGAAATACTGACTTATGAGTTTGGAATTAGCGATAAAGTTTGGGTGGAGATTATTTAGAGATAAAGGAATGAATTAGAAAAAAGTATTACATCAAAATATAGAGGTTATCTTGATACAATGTAATTATTTAGGAAATGAATCTTATCCAAATGATCATCAACATGGAAATTCATATTAAATAGTTTACAATTGATAAAAATATATTATATGGTTAATCAATGAGGGGAATTGTAAATGTTTTTTGGTTTGATGCTTGGTTGAATCTTTATCCTCTTATCTCTAACTTAAAATGACAACCATTGGTTTAGTCATGCCTAGATTGTAAAGGTTAAAAGGCTGGAGACTATGTTAATATGATAAATTGATGCTTGCTAATGCTTCGATGTTTTTGCATTATGGATTGAAGATATTTAAATACAATGCTTTACTCAATATGGCATAACAACCTTCAAATATGGATATCAACTACCCTTAGTTAAAACAAACAGATAGACCTTAGGTGGTTGTAACCACTATAATTATTATGCTATTACATATATTATGGTAATAATTCCTAGCATTCCCTCTCTTATTACATCATAGTTTAGAGTTTCTTGGAGAGGAAATCTCAAAACGCTTCAAACTTAAATTTTCCAAGGAGCTTGGTGAAGATGTTTGCATGTTGTTCCTAAGTAGGACAAACTTTGGGCTGCATGTTTTTTTGTTGAACATGTTCATGTATAAAGTGGTACTAAACATAAATATGCTTGGTCGACTCATGGAATACTAGATTACAAACAAGTTTCAACACACCTTGATTGTTGCAATATATGGTTGGTTTATTTTGTGATACGCTTATACTTGCCAGCATACATTTCAACCATATTACCTCACAAACATATCCTCCTACAATATGATATTTTGCTTTGATGGAATATTGATAAATTATTTGTTATTTCTTGCTTCCCCATGATATAGGTGTATATTATAGAAAGAATACATATCCAAAGGTGGATTTTTGATCATCAATACAACTTGCATAGTCTGCATTTGTGTAGCTAGTTAAAGGAACTGATAACTCTTCTTAAATTCTAGACCATACTCAATGGTACCTTGGACATATCTTACTACCCTTTTTACTATCTTCCAATGTGACATTTTTTGGTCCTTACATGAATCATGAAATATAACTTACTACAAAGCTAATATCTAGTTTGGTGTAAGTTTGGTAAATGAGACATCCAACTAACTAGCGATAGAGAGTTGTATTTACTAATGGAGAGAAATCAACAAGTGAGTTTTGTATCCCTAGTTCCATAGGATTTATCATGGAATTATAGTCATTCATGTGATACTTATTAAGACGTCTCTTGACATATTTTATTTGTGAAACAAATATATGATGATCTATCTACCACACCTCCAATCCTAAATGATAGTGTAATAGTATAGGATTAGTCATGTCAAAGAATCTTTTCAAGTCCTTATTTTTTCCTAGAATAAATATTTTACTTCCTATGATGAATAAATCACCTTCATATACAATTATATCAAAACTTTTCCCTTTGTTATTTGTGATACAAACTTGGATCATATAGATTTCTCTTGAAACCATGCTTATATACTAAGATCGAGGAGCATTTTTGAGACCATAAAGAGATTTGATCAATTTATATACATTTGTTTCTTGTCTAGTTATGATTAATCTCTTTAGTTGAGTCATGTAGACTTCTTTAAAGTCTTCATTGAGGAATGCACCTTATTTATTCATATGATGAATAATCCTTTGAAATTGTGTAGATAAATCAAGGACCATCTCGATGGTATTTATTTTTTATTATAGGTGCAAATGTTTCTTCATAATTGATGCCTTATTTTGTACATAACCTTTGGCTACAAATAAAGTCTTGTATTTATTGATATTGTCATCTAATTTATATTTTATTTTGAAATTAGATTTTCAATAGCCTTCTTCCTTAGTGGAGGATCAATAAAATCTTAAGTCTTATTCTTCATTAAAGCTTGATATTTAGTATTCACAGCATTCTTCCAATAATGACACTAAAGAGCTTCCTACACTGTGGATGGTTCAACAATACTCATTAGAATCATATTTACCTCATTATAATTCATGTTGTGTTTCTAGAATTCCATCTATCCCCGAGGATCCTCTTATGCTATTATACCACTTGGGTATTTTTTATGTGTTATTTGGTGGAGCACATTCATCCACATCTTTATTATTGTTGTCCCTAGCAATTTTCTCATTAGGATCTTCTTCATCTTCATCACTTTGAAGTATTATTAGAATAGAGTTGGATGAATATTCCTATGGAAAGGATGAGAGTGACTTTTCTTCTTTATCAAAGATGACATCACAACTATTGTACAAGTTTTTGGTAGCTAGATCAAATAATTTATAGGCTTTCGATTCATCACTATAGCCTAATAGAATGCATTGATGAGACTTCTCATCCATTTTTTATCATTTATCCTTTAGGATAAAAAAAATAATATATATATATATATATATATATATATATATATATATATATATATATATATATATATATATATATATATATATATATATATATATATATATATATATATATATATATATATATATATATATATATATATATATATATATATATATATATATATATATATATATATATATATGTTGTACAAAAAAATACACAAACATGAGATATCAATGGTTTATGTTTGATCCATGCTTCTTCTAGAGTAATGTGCTCAAGTGATGCAGTGGGGGTATGATTGAGCAAGTAGATTGTTGTATGTAAGAATGTGCAAGTTGATAATATTCCAACATACACCAATTCATTTCCATGATGGTTCTATTTCTATGTTTAACAACACCATTTTACTATGGTGTAGGCAGTAACCAATTCTTAACAAATACCATGTTTCTTCAAGAAAGCTAAAAACTTATTATTGGTAAAATCCCTCATTGATTTGAGTAGAGGACATGTATATGACAACTTGTGATAATCACATCTTGAGCTTTCAATTGTTTGAAGTAGAGAAAAGTATCATATTTTTTCTATAAAAATAATACCCATATTTTATGAGTATAGTTATCAAGAAAGAACTAAAAATATAAGGAACCATTATATC
Organism: Wollemia nobilis; assembly: GCA_028583015.1. Classification (NCBI taxonomy): domain Eukaryota; kingdom Viridiplantae; phylum Streptophyta; class Pinopsida; order Araucariales; family Araucariaceae; genus Wollemia; species Wollemia nobilis. The sequence continues at coordinate 6,425,081 of JAQPPZ010000850.1, forward strand.
TCACATCCATAGGTCCACAAAGATTATATATACCAAATCAATAGGTCCTTTGGCTCAATATTTCAAATAAACAAATGGATACTGATTGTTAGAATATATTACGTCATTTGGGTCATGTAAATGTACCATATTTGGTACATATCCAGAGTAGGAATTTACTTCAAAGTAAATTTAGTTAGTTACTTCATGTATTATAATAAATGCAAAAGTGTCAATGTGCAAGTTGTAAATGTGCATGTAGTCCACATGTACATGAGTCTTAGATAGAGTAACGGCGAAACAATCTATCTTTATAGATAAAGGCCTCATAGGTAGGGTGTAATAGAGAGAAGTAGGAGAGAATGATATAGTAACTACACTATGTGTAGTACATAGTGTATGTGTGTGTAGTAAGGTACAATGTAGTTATTTCATATACTTTCATGGAGTGTTCATATCCTCCATTATAGAGCATTGTATTATTTTCTTCACTCTCATTAATGGCATATTTCTGAGTTATTTGTAGATATTCATTTCCTTATTTTTCTACATATTATTATGACATTAGTTTTATAGTTATCTCAGATTAGTTATCTTTCATCTTGTGGTTGTACTACCTCCCATCAAAAGCTAACAGTGGTATCAAAGCACATGGTAGATCAATAGGAATAGGGAGAGACACAAGGAACTTTATTGCGTCTTTGCAAATGCCATCGCAAGAAATACTGAGAGACATCCAAAAGTCTCAATCCAAAATGTTTTGAGATTACATCTGGCTAGAGTTTTTCTAGAATGTTATGGAAAAACTCATGAAGACTAGGACTCGGCATAAATTCCACTAGTTTAACAAATAAACAAGTGAAGTTCATTATCTCTAGAATTATAAATTTTTCCATTCTAGTTTCTAACATCTTGTTGCAAGAAAAGGAGATTTAGAGAAAGTTGGGAAGCTTCCTACAATAGAGTTAGGAAGAAGATATTTATTAGAATCATTCCAATACTTCTAGCAACAAGTAGAAGACTGAATATTTTAGTGACCTAAAAAAAGGTCCCATTACAAGAGCTATGAACCTGCAGATTAAATAAAAGAAGAGAAGGTCATAATAGCCTTATTGTAGAATCAAGGAAGAAGAAGACTCCAGAGGTGAACCTAGAAGGATATATAATATTGGTGATCTCAATTGAATATCAAAAACTTGTGGAGTGCAGAATAAGAAAATACCATAGGATCCTTGCTACAAATTCAAGGAAGAGAAGAAGACTATAGTGAAGAGTCTTGGTGAAGAGAGGATATTGGTGATATCCAATTTAGATTGAAGACTTCACCTTGAATAAGCTAAAGATACCCTTAGAAGGTATAATTACAAAACTTCAAGTTCCATAAGATTGGAGGTTGGTGATCTCCATTAAATCCTACAATTTTCAAAAGTAAATAATGACTAGCAAAGGTCCTGTTCCAGATTCCAACAACAATAGTTTACATAGATCTAAGAATATTTCATTACCAACACTTTCTTAGTAGAATTTTGAAGGAATGGTCTCATTTGGAATATTGGAGAAGCTACAAGATTTAAGACCTTGGTGAAGTCCCAAGGACAAACAAGGACAAGGCTTAGAGAGCCTTAGTTCAAAATTCAAAGAATACCATTAAAGGAGTACTTAGAACTCACTAGATAAATCTACCAACAAAAAGAGGTTACTACCAAAGCATAATTTGGGACAATTATCACCATCCAATAATAATTCCAAAAGGAGAATAATTTGGCAATGAGTGTCAAATTATAGAGGATATTGCTAAATATCTCAATACATTTAGATTCTTGAGAAGAGGACCAAGATTGAAGTCAAAATTCAACAAGGAGAAAGGAGCCTAAGTTTACTACCAAACCTGAAAGGTTTGAAGATTACCATTAAAGGCTAGAAGGCTAATTCAGAGATAGTTATTTACTGAATCTTTAGAAAAATACTAAATATTTATTGAAGTAAAACTTAACTATGATTTGGGGGAAGTCCCTACCAAATTTATGAGTTTCAAGAACAACATTTTAGTACAAAAATTGATTACAAGAGAGCAGCAATCAGGACAACATTACTAGATATAGAACTTTAGATTGATAGAGAGCATTCTGAAGGAGAATAAAAACCACCATACTATAGTTTCAAAGTAGCAAGATAGAGGAGTTACTAAGCTATGAATTTGTGAGTTAAGAAGTTGTTGCAAAAATTCAAGAATAGCTACAAATCCATCTAGTTAAAGGTAACAATAAGGTGAGTCTAATCACCTAGAAATCCTTCATCTATAGATATTATTAAGGTAAGAAACTTGGGTGCAAATAGGTTCATTAGTTAAACTTTAATTTGGGTTATTATCAAGTTTCATTAAGCACCATTTAAGTTCTATAAAATTTGTAAAATACGGTTGCATATTATAGTCTTTAAGAGAAGTGCATAAGGAAGTTCTTTTAAGGTTTATACCTACACATTAAAATAGGAGTTAGATATATATCTTCCTATTATTCAATTACAACAAAGAAGACTACATTAAGTTACATAAGTTATAGTACAATTACTAGTGCATGATTTAAGGTTCATTTACAAGAGTAATAAGGAAAAACTATTACTACACTATATTATTTATTCAAAGTTCACTAAGGATTCTTAGTTAAGGTGAACATTAGTGCAAATTTAAACCTCTAAATTTTAGTTGCATGGTTAAGTGCTTGGATTCATTGGTGTTAAATTTATCCAAGTTAGAGGTTAGTGTTGTCTAAAAATAAAGGCAAGAACACATTGCTCTCAAGGATTAGAGCAAGCAATCGACATATATAAGAAGCAAAATAAAAGCTTCAAAAATCTATCTTCATTTATACTCAATCTATACAAGGAGGATATGACATATCGAAGGGAAGAATAGCATAAAAGGGAGACAAATAACTCTAAAAAATTTTGTGCAAAAATAAAGTATCTTATTTATGTTATAGAGATGCACCATATCCTTCCTAAAGAGGATATAATATAGAGTGTCCCAAGACACTAAAGGCAGCAAGTATCCTACATTCACGATCTCCTAAAATGTAGAAGACAAAGAAGGTGAGTCAACCTAGGGTACAAGTGTTGATTTGGGGAGACTAAAATATCATCTTTAGTAGCTTATCCAATGCCCACAATTGCATCAACTTGCATCACAACTACCTACATAAGGATAAATGAAAGGAAAATGAATAATAGTGGAATATCAAGGAGAATATCAAGGAGAATACCCACATAGCAACTAAGCTTTTTCGAAAAGAAGACATTAAAGACAAGCAACGAAGGACATTTGTTGGCAAACAATATACAAGGAGACGTTAGATGAAGGTTTACATGAATGAAACCTAAGTGCCATTTGGTACAAAAGGCATAGTCACCCTCTCATTCCTAATGCCCAAGAGAAAGGCACCCATTGGAATAATTCCTTTCATCATCATTCTAACGCTCGACAATCTTCAATGCCTACCAAGAAGAATTTCTACCTGTGCCACTAAGTCTAATGCCTTCAAGGAAAAATACGAGTGAAAGTGGAGATGGTAGAATATTTTTAATACCTTGTGCCACTTGGCACACACATCAATAAGGCAAAATCATGATTGTAGTCGCTATAAATAGGAGCACTCATAGAGGAAAATATATCCAAAATTAGCACCAAGTGGGGAACATATTGAAGGCACGAAGTTAGGAGTCAAAGGCACATTTAAGACTATCATAAGGGAAATTTTACAAGCCTATCATAAACCAGCAAGGAGGTATAGTATATTTCAAGGTGATTGAAGTAAAACATAGTGCCCATCTATCATACAAAGGTATTATCTCATAAAGCTTAATTATTTGCTTTCATAAGGAGTATTAAGGGATAGTATAAGGTTGAAACTATTATCACCATTTGCATTTATATTTATATGCAAAAATAAACCATACATTTGAAAGCAAATTCAAAGGAAGTTTAAATACTTAAATAGTTTAATATTTACAATTAAAACCATAGGATTTATAAGGGTTTCTACTTGGATAAATTAAATTATATTATTGCAAATATTATAGTTTTCTAATATTCCAAATTAGGGAGTTATAAGGTATACTACACAAAAAATATATAATTGGAATTTAGAAACATAAAACTATGAATATCAAGGGGTATAAAAATAAGTTCTTCATTTACTTAAAGGAGTTGGAATTTTATATTTAAACTTGTCTCATACTCATACTAAAGAGACAAAAGAAATTATACCATAGAGAACTTCAAATTAAGTGCATAGTTAATTAGGAGAGATAAGGTGAAATAGAAGTTGATTATTGTTACTTACAAAACATTACAAAATCAAATCAAAAGTGAACTATTAATCACTAAGCACTTTATTAAGCTTATAGCTTACTTTATTCACTAGGGAGACAAGGATTATACAAAATCTAAGTCTGGAAAGGTCTCTATCAAAAATAGAGTCATACACTAGGGATACATAAGGTAGATCTAAAGTATTAAAATAACTCTTTCATACACTACAATGGATAAAGCAAGAAGAGAGATATTTCATCACAATACATACTACAAAAGGACTCAAGATCATAATCTATCCAATATACCATATCAAATATGTAAAATTATGTCAATCTCAAATTGTTTCATTGGTCAAAGAAAAAAGACATTTGGTATATTGATTCAGGAGCAAGCCACCACATGACAAGAAATCTACATTGGTTTGATTATCTTGAGATCACTAACAACTATAAGTTAAAAATTGTAGATGGCAATAACTATCATATACATGGATATGGGTGTGTGTCACCTAGTAAATTATTTCCAAAATTTCTACTACATGATGTGATGTATGTTCTTGGACTAACATCTAATCTCATATTAGTATCTAAGTTAATAGAAAGTAAAAGGATGACTTCAGATACATAAATGGAGCTAAAATGTGTCTTATTATACATCAAAATGAAGTTGAAGCTATTAGATCAATCCATATAAATATATATGCTCTAGATTCTATCAAAACCTCACAAGATATTTTTGTGTTTCAAAACAATACTAATGCAATTTTTGAAGAGCAGATCAAAGATTCACCAATATGCAAAAATATCAAATCATTCACCCATAATACATTATCCACAATAACAATCTACAAATGAGTATGTTTCGTCCTTGAAACATATGAAGAAACATGATAATATGAATTGCTAAGCAATGTTAGCAATTGGTACCAATCTCGATCATCCATCCATCCAAGTGAAACATGTTGATGTTGGTATGCCATTTTTTTACTTGAGTATCCAAATATGCTTCATTGGCTCCACGCTTTTACTACTATATTTTGATAACTTGAATGATGGGTCCACTTGTTCCTTGATGCTGATGAACCACTCTAAAAACCATGATCACTATGCTTTCTCTTCCAAAAACTACCATATTTGGTGCCCTTCTGATTCCATGTAGAACCATAATATTTTTGCCTTAAACCATGCCCCAAGATTATTGTCGATCATGGTGGTGTGGATGGTGATATGGTGCAACCTTAACTTGATGTTCTACCTTCTTTGACTTCTCAATATTTGGCTACATTGTTTTAAATTTCTCTACACATTGTTCTTTCATGTTCTCTTTATTTGGTGTGTCATTGTGCTCTTCTATCAAAGCTTCCTTGGACTCTGTTACTGTTATTTCCATTGAATCATTTGCTGCTACTTCTTCCATGGACTCTTTGGCTACTACTGCCTTCTTAGATTCTGTTTTAGGTTCTTCAATTTGTTTTTCTACAACCACTTCTTGATTTTCCTTGGATCCTTGCTCCTTAAGCTAAGAAATATCCCGCAATGTTATCTTCTTTTTCCTGTGCCATAAATTCATAAACTTCTTTTGCACATTAATGTTAACAGTACCCAAATAATCTAACCAAGGATAACCAATAACAATATCCTTATCATCCATCTCAATAACATAGAAATATGAATGTAAAACATATTTATCCATGGTGATCTTAAAATATTCAAAAATCTAAACATGCTCATCCTTTAGATGTATGTCGTTAACTTTTGTTGCTTGAACTTGCAACTTCTTAGCCAAAGCAATATTAATAAAATTATATCTGCTACCAGGGTCAATGGAAATAATAACCTGTTCTTTTTTAATGCTTCCATGAACCTATAGAATAGAACTTTTAGATGAATCTAAAACCTTTTGATTCTTCTCTTGCTTTTGAAAATCTAAATATGTGACTTCATTCTTCTCATTATCTTCCTTAACATTTTCCTCTTTCTCCTTCTTGAGTAAGTTTATTTCTTTTTCATAGTCTTCATTTTGTTTCTTGAAAACTTCCCATCCTCCTTTTATTTAATTTCGCTCATTTTGAATTCCTTGTAGTTTCTTTTCAAGGTCTATGATGACATCCAACATGCTATCTATTTTATTATCCCTTCCTTCAAGTTTTCTCTTACAAATATCTAACTTTCTTTGTAGTTGAATAGGTACCCATGTGCTCAAGAATGTTGGTTAAATTTGATCCCATTTGTATGAGCCTTTACCACATTTAAGCTCTTTTATCCATTATAAAGCTTTCCCCGTAAACAAGGTATGACAACCATATTGTAACCTTTTTTCACTAACTTGAGATTTTACTATTTTCAACCACTCTCTCACATCAATATCATTTTCTCCATTAAACATTTCCACTCTCACATCAATATCATTTTCTCCATTAAAATTTTTCAATGACATAGTTGATGCCCTAATGCAACTAGGGTTTTTTGACAATATATATCATGCCCTAATTCAAACTAGGGTTTTATGGAAATAAATATCTTCCCACTGATTTGAAGCTAAAAGTCCACATAGACAACTAGATCTACATTTTTTCTTCCAAACAAAATATAGTGCAACTAATTTGCTTACCCTAACTAAACAAATTTCATCTTTTAAGAAATTCGTGATTTGAAAATTCGTCACTTCCCTTATTCTAGATGGCTACTTCAGAAAGTCGTATATCCCTCAATACTACTTGGATTCCTTCATATGACCACTCATTTTAAAGCTCTTCAAATTTTGCACAAACTGGTCTAAGAATCGCCTTAATCGAATAAACTCTCGCAGAGATATGGCTTCTGAAAATATGAGACGTTTTTTTAGAAAAAATCTATGAAATTCGTCACTATCCTTGTTTCGAATGACTAACTTCAAAAGGTCGTATCTCCCTAAATATTGCTCGGATTCCTTTATATGATCACTCATTTTAAATCTCTTCAAATTATGCATAATCTTATCCAAGAATAGCCTAAATCGGATAAAATTGCGCAAAGATATGACTCCTAAAAGATGAGATGTTTTTTGCAAAAACAAATTACCCTAAATTTACAATTTCACACAAAAATCCCCACTTTGCCAAAATCGTTGCTCTGATACCACTTGTTGTAGAAATTTATTATTATAAACATAAATCATTCACCAATATGCAAAAATATCAAATCATTCATCCACAATACATTATCCACAATAACAATCCACAAATGAGAGAGATAGATAATACCCTTAAGGTAGGGAAACACCAATAATAATCCTTAAGGAAGGAATAACTCCACAAGATCTTCCAAGGTGAGAGGCCACTTTGTGGGCATAGACGATTACATAAGATTCTTCTTCAATGATGATTACAATGACAAATATCTCTTCTTTATATATCCATCATCTTATTCTACTTTGGGGAGCCTACTACTAATATAATATTATATTATAATACAATCAACCTTGGGTTATGTGTGGCCCATGCCAACCCTTACACAATATAATAATATATCCCCAAATATCTATTCCTAGGTACCTTATCAATAATCTATATATCATATCAATAGAAGAAGAAATAGAAGGTTCAAAATTAAAAGGATGAGAGATCAACTACACTATGCCTTACTTGGCCATCTATAATATATAGAAGAAAGATATGATCAAGATGAAGAAAAACCAGACCAAGTTGAAAATTGTTCCAAAGACAAAGATTCATATTGAAGAGTAAAGTCTTCAATACCCAAATAATGTAATATAGGGGGGTGTTAGAGTATACTACATCATTTGGATCATGTAAATGTACCACCTTTGGTACATATGTAGAGTAGGAGTTTAGTTCAAAGTAAAGTTAGTTAGTTACTTCAAGTATTATAATAAATGCACAAGTGTCAATATGCAAGTTGTAAATGTGCATGTAGTCCACATGTACATGAGTCCTAGATAGAGTAAAGGCCAAAAAATCTATATTTCTATATAAATACCTCATAGGTAGTGTGTAATAAAGAAAAGAAGGAGAGAGTGATATAGTAACGACATAGTGTATGTGTGTGTAGTAAGGTACAATGTAGTTCTTTCATATAATTTCATGGAGTGTTCATATCCTCCATTATATAGCATTGTATATTTTTGTCACTAGTTATTTGTAGATGTTTATTTCCATATTTTCCTGCATATTATTGTGCCACTAGTTTTATAGTTATCTTATATTAGTTATCCTTCATCTTTTGGTTGTACTACCTCCCATAAAAATCTGACATTGATGGTGGTTTCTAGCTAAATGACAAGAGAAAATTTGAGTAGATTTCTTCAAAAGAAGGAAGACTTTTGACCATGTTTTGATTGTGTAGTTCATTAAGATGACAAAAACTTAGATGTTCATATTATTTATGCTAGAGTGATGAAAAAATATTAGAGTTAAAAATTTTAGTCAAATTGTCATGATGAACTATATGAACCTCAAATAATTTTTCTATTCCTTTGTCATATGCAATAATCATGGATTTTATAGCTTTATCATGAATAAGAAATACTTTATATCCCTATGGTTTTTCAAACTCATCCTTCAAATTAAGGTTCAGTACTTGATTGATAGAGAGTGGATTCTTAGTGAGTCCTAGAACATACAAGATTTTTTTTATCTTGCATGTGTGAGATCCATGTCAAAAATTGACATCACTTATACCTTTGATATCATAGGATGTGTCATCACCAAGAGAGACCTTTCTTGCATGACTATAATAGCCAAAATTCTAAAACCAATTTTTCTAACTAGTAATATATTTGATTTCTCCAAAATCAACATACCAAACATCATTAGGTTGGCTTAGCTAAACATTTAAAACAAATACATACTCTTCTTCTCTAGAGTGATTATTTTCTTCTTATCTAGAAATATCATCTTAGATAATATTACTATGTTGTTAATGTATTTTTTCAAGTTTAGATTTTTCTTATCCGATGATTTATTTTACTCTTAAGAAGAGGACCCATTTGTTAATGAATTATGTCAATATTCCTTCAATGTGTGGTCAACATGTATTTTATATGTGAACGTTATCTCTTTAGTGTTGGAAGTAATGTTGGGGTCGTGTGCCTCTTCTGACTAGTTGCTTACCCTTTTGATTTGAAAGAAGAACTTGATATTCTTTTTATGTTGTATGAGAGGCCTCTACTTTTTGAATTAAATTCACCAACTTTTCAAATGTTGGTTTTTGTTTAGTGACATTCAAAGTTCTCATAAATAAATTGTACCATGAAGGGAGATATCTCAAAATAATGGGAACAAGTGTGTCATTAGACACCTTTTCTCTTAATTCTTGTAGTGATGCACGTAGCTCTACAAATTTTCTTAAGGACTCAAATTTTTCTTCATTCTGTATTTTTAAGAAATGAAGTTGGATTTGGAGGAACAAGGTTTGGTTCTTGTTCTTTGCCTCATATATTATTTGCAGCTTGTCCCATGTGTCTTTAGATATGGTCAAATCATGAATATATCGTTGTACTTCATCACATGAAGATCAATCAAGCCTTTCTATCTTCTTCATAAAACTTTATTTGTTCTTGATCATCTATGTCAATATGGGTAATAGACCCATCTAAAACTTCTCATACTTCCTCAAACTCAAGTTAAGTTTTGAGTTTGGTTTTCCAAGAAACATAATTATCCTCTTACAACAATGAGGAATTGAGTAATAGGAAATTTGGTGCACCACTAGCCATGTTAATAGAGGGATATTTTCGGTTGCTGTTGGTTATTGTGTTTTGGATCGGCAGCGATTTGGTGAGGAGGAGGTTCCGTGGTGGAAGCAAGTTTGGAATAAGTTTATTTTGCCGAAGTGTAGTTTTTATGGGTGGCAGGCTACTCATAATCGTTGTCTCACTTGGGATAATTTTCAAAAGTGTGGGTTTGTTGGCCCCTCTTTATGCTATAACTGTGGGAAGGTTGAAGAATCTGTTGGGCATTTACTTCTCCAATGTGACTTTGCTCGACAAGTCTAGCATTATTGGTGGGGAGTATGGAATCACCCTTGTTCGCATGCTTCATCAATAGTTGATTTTTGGAGGAGTATGGGGCGGCCTCCTGCAGTGGCTTTCTTTTTACAAGTTGGATGGAGTATTGGTCCTTCATGCATTTTTTGGCAGATTTGGCTTGAACAGAACCATCGGATTTTCCAAGGTAAGGAGTTAACTACTTCCCAGGTCTGGCAGAGGATTTTGCGAATGATCCAGGAAACTGTGTTTGCAAAATGTCAGATTATTTCTCCCGTGGACCATGCGAAATGTCAGATCATGGAAAGATTAGGCTTGATGGTTAATGGTCCTGATCCTAATGTCTCTTGCAGACAGATGGGTCAGAATAATCGGGTGCGGAGGGCTGGCAAATGGAATCCGCCTCCTCCGGGAGTGCTGAAAATTAATACGGATGGATCTTCCCGGGGTAATTCGGGTAATGCTGGTATTGGTGGTGTGGGGCGGGATAGTAGTGGTACTATCCAATTTTTTTTCTCTTGCTTTAAGGGACATCATTCTAATAACTTCATGGAAGCACTCGCAATTTTATATGCTTTGGAGCAAGGGTATGCTTTGGGTTGGCGTCGGATTGTTTGTGAATCTGATTCTCAGATTGTTATAAATTTGTTAAATTCTGGAGATAGTCTTCATGGTTTTTGGCGGTTGAGTTGGGTTGCTCGGCAAATTCTTAATATCTCTCTTCACTTGGACTTCATTTCTTTTGTGCATATTCCTCGGGAGTGGAATAGGGTAGCGGATTTGTTAGCTAAATGGGCTTCTAAGTTTCAAGATGGTTGGGATGTTCAAAATTGGTCTCAACTTTCTTCTGATTGCTCTCAATCTCTCTCTTCTTTATTGAGAGCTGATATGTCTGAATAGCTTCTACTTTTTCTTTGTTTCATGAATGTTTTGCTGAGTTAATAAATTTTTATCCTCTTTTACAAAAAAAAAAAAACCTTCACAAAATTAGAAATTTTTAATTTCATTGGATTGACCTCAAAAAATGATATTTGATGAGTACATATATGCCTATGTGCATAAGTTGATTGGTGCCTTGAATCACAAGAAATTAATGTTTTGTCAGGCAAAAAATAGGTGGATGTGATTCTTCCTCTAACCAAAATCTTTAGTGAATATTCTTTAAGAATATTTCAATGCATTAAAAATGTTATGTGGATCTCCTTATTTTCACCTACATCTAAGAGAAAGAGAGTAGTAAATAATATAGGCTTAAATGAATCCTCCCATGGTGAATGTGGGATAGTTGATCATCATCTAAAGTTGGAAACACAAACACCCTATATATGATTTAGTAGATAAGTCTTGCTACTGTTGCTTTTGTCATCTTAGTTAGAATGTTATAACCATTATCCATTATGGTTCTCATGAATTTTCTAGCTAGTAATTATTTCACTAGCATGTGCTTCTCCTTCTAGAGTCTAATTCTAGGTGATCCTTCACGTTCAAAGTCCAACAGGAAGATGATAGGTAGTCTTCTATTCTGACATTGGTTTTGACTGGTTTTTTTAATTTATGGTGCAAAAGTCTTGGTAGGAAGTTCCAACCAAACTTTATAAAAAATTTAAAGTCAGTATTTATTGCTAATAGGTTGAAATCTCATTGCAAAAACCTCAAAGAAAACCTATAGTTCTCATATGTCCCAAATAGTTGGAGATAACATAGTGCTCGACTTCTAGATGAACATTTATACATAATTTTTTTTGGAAAGTAAAGCTCAACACCAAGGAAACAATTACCTTTTATTTGTAATTTCTCTATCAATGCTACTTATAAATGATCGATCAACCTCCTTCATGGTTAAATATCAAATATACTACTGCACGACATCTATCACATAATTGTGAATATTGTTTGGTAGTTATGTTGTGTTAGATTGACATAAAGGCTAAGGTATGATTGGGCATTCTCAAAGGTCTTCCTTTGCTTTGCTTGCATCTCGTAGTTGGAGGTTGATGTGTGGGGTGATAGTTTGATGTCCTAATGAATTATGATAAAAAATCATCATTGCATTGGTAGTTCTTCTTGGATTTCAAACATGTTTGCTCATTTTATTTTATCTTATCACTTATGATTGTAGCAAGACATGTGATGTGTATTCTTTGTTGATAGAAGTAGGTGGTGTAGGTGATTTCACAAGAGTTGGTGAGCCTGTGTTGGTGTAGACATTCACCTCTTTCTTTGGATGTTAAACCTTACTAGTATTTGATAGGGTTATTTACCCTAAGACCGCTTTTAAAAAAACTATTTTTGGAGCTCCTCTATGTTAAATCTTGAGAAATATCTTAGTGCTTTTTCCTCATTGAGGCATTGAGACTTGATTTGATACCAGTGATGCTTGCCAATGCTTCAATATTTTTTGCATTATAGATTGAATATATTTAAATACAATGCTTCGCTCAATATGGCATAACAACCTTCAAATATGGACAACTACCCTTAATTAAAATAGATGCACAAACCTTGTGAGTGGTGGTTGTAACCACTATAATTATTATGTCATTACAACCATGATCGTAATAATTCCTAACAACAATAATTCTAAATCATAGATTTCTATTAGTATCCTGATTGAAGGAGAGGAACTCAAATAAATTGTAGACGAACTTCAAAAGATGCTTCACGAATTTTATTTGTCAATTTTTACACAAAAAGATGAGTTGGTATGAAATCTATCAAACGATGGTGGATATTAAGTCATGTTGGGATATGAGGATCTAGAACAATCAAATTTTTTTACTCCTAAATATTTTCCTTACAAGAATGTTTGGTCACTAGAGGCTCTCCTTAAGGCCTCAACATTCCATTGGTTAATAGTTCAAAGTAAGATTCTTATAGGGGAGAGTCTACAAAGAAGAGGGTGCCATGGACCTTTCATACATGCCTTGTGTGAGAAGCAGGGTTATGCATAAGGGGTTGGACTCAAATGTACTTGTAAAAAAATGGTGAATCCTAATCAAAATCAAGGTGAATCAAGGCGAATCCTAAGAAAATTAAATCAATCATCTTCACACCAAAATTTGGGATATTTGAAGTCCTAAAAAGTATGGTCATATTTGGGTTAAAATTTGACCTATTAAATCATCTTATACCTTTTTAAAAACACCACCATTAGATCAAGTTCAAACAGAGCTTTCCAACGAGTACAAATATGCCTATGTTTGGATATATATTGTGGCGAATTGATCCTAAGAAAAAATTGGTCCTCAAAATTTTAGGTGAATGGGCTAACGTCGAGGGTCCTCATATTCACAAATTTCAAATTTTGGAAATCCTAATATTCGTCCAATTTGGGCATATTCACCACTATGCATAACCCTCGTGAGAAGGATTTAGAAACATTGGCCCATTTACTTCTTTATTTTATGTTTGCTCACATATTTAGTATTACTTTTTTAAAAATATAAAAATATATTGGGCCGCTCCATCAACATTAAAATAATTGATAAAATGTTGGATTGATTATTTGAAAGCTAAAGCATTATGTATTTTGTGGAGAAGAGTCTTAACATTATTTGTTGGAATTTATGGCTTAAAAAAATAATAGAATTGAAAAAAATAAATCTCAAATTCATGCCCAAGTTTAGAACTATATTATTGTTTCTACTGCAAAATGTTTATAAATATAGTGCTTTTAAAAAAAAATAAAAAAATAGTAACCATTTACTTATAAAATTCGAATATACATGAAAAAGTCTCCGGTGTTTTAAAGATGAAGGTTTAAAAATGAACGTAAAATAATTTTAAAATTTATATAACAATCCAAAAACTACGCTTTCCAGTGGCTTATGATATCGCTCGCTCTTTCTTGATTGAAATGGGCACCCAAATGAAATGAACATAACTGTTTTTTGTCCTCAATAATCGTTTGTAACATTTGCTTCCACTCATTTAAGAGGCCACAAAGAAGCCACATAGACAAACGTACACCACCAGTCATTATTTTCTTGGCTTTGCCCATTTGGGGATTTGGGAAGCTCCCGCATTCTAGGCCCAGACATATCCAGAAGAACTCTTACAAGACGGAACAAATTGAAATTATTGAATGTATATCTAGAAATGTTGGAAAGTTCTGCAATGAAAGTTCTGCAATGAAGGCCGAGATGAGTACAAGAGAAGTTGATTACCACTTAATCGATCAGAACCGTATAATCAAGGCCCGGTCTTTGGATGCAGGCGCCCTCTTTGTCTTAGAATCCAAAGGTATCATTCTATCCTTCTGTTTTTCTTTATTTGGTCTATTGTTAATGTTTGTATAAAATATCAAAGTTCACGTTAAATTATAATGCTTTTCATACTAATCAAGGATAAAAATCATTATCACCAGATTTAATATATAATACATACATAATTTTATCAATTTAAAAAAAAAAAAAAATCATACATAAATTAAGGTTTATATTTGATAGAAAAACCTTCAAAATTCATGATCACCAGTTTTTAATCTATTACACATACATAATTTTCAATATGATCAATTAAAAAAAAAAATGTTTGGGGTGAGATGCAGGAACATGGTTGCATGCTGGCTTTCATTTGACCACCTCCATAGTAGCCCCAGCGCTCCTGAGCTTGCCCTTTGCATTTGCATCCCTGGGATGGGCTGCAGGAATAATATGTCTCACCGTTGGAGCGGCGGTCACATTCTATTCATATAACCTCCTGTCTATGGTGCTGGAGGACCTAGAGCGTCAGGGTAAAAGGCAACTGAGGTTCAGAGATGTGAGCTATCAAGTTATGGGTACTGTCAATCTACTCTGTTTCCTGCCTTCTCTGTTTCCTGCCTTCATGGAAGTAATAGCAAAAGCAGAACATATATGAGATGTTTTGTAGATTTCCACAGTGGAAGTTTTGGCTAAAACAAAAGGCCCTGGTTTGGTTCTGTGATTTGGACAGGACCCAGATGGGCTCGCTTCCTGATAGGACCTATCCAGCTTTTGGTATGTTATGGATCTGTTGTGGGAAGCACCCTGCTGGGCGGTCAGACTCTGAAGGTCAGGAATCTCACACTTCGATTATAGTTATGATTGTTGTTTTTGTGTTTGTTTTCGTGTGAATGATTGCATCAATTGATGTGGGGTTCTAATTGCAGTTCATATATACCATATATCATCCAGATGGGTCAATGAAACTGTACGAATTTATCATCTGCTTTGGAGGGCTGATGCTGATCCTGGCCCAGATGCCGTCCTTTCATTCTTTGAGGCACATAAATCTGGTATCCTTTATTCTGTGCTTGGCATACAGTTTGTGTGCGGTGGTGGGTTCCATTTATGCAGGTGTGAGTGTGAAATTACTCGCCTATTGTCTATAAGCTTTGAATCACCTAGTCTACATACTTTTAAACTAGTCTGAAGAATCTGTAGTATTTTTTTTTTTTTTTTAATTTATATTTAATTACAGGAGGTGCTCTCAACAAGTATAATAAAAATTGTTATATCAGGGCATCAAAAGGGATCTGAGAAAGATTATTCTTTGGTTGGCAGTACAATTAGCAAAGTGTTCGCAGCTTTTAACGCTTTCTCGATAATTGCCACCACCTATGGCAATGGAATTATCCCAGAAATTCAAGTACGTTTCGTCTGCTTTCTTGATGGATTGATCTTTTTCCCTGATAGGCTAATGATAATTTTAAGTTTGCTTAATGTATATACATTTTGTTAGGAGCTTAATTGTGCTCGGTGTTTAATCACTTCTGGGTACATTCCATTCTATCTGTTTGATCAAATTTTTAAAAAAATTCTAAACTATGTAGTATGAACTATGGTTTTAAGCTGAACTTCTCGACTATGTTAAGAGGGAAAGAGCAATGCTATTGACTACTCTCTCATTCTATCTTCAAGATTAGAAATATGAATATAATGTACTTAAAAACTCCTAGCAGATGGTACTGATACTGATCGATTTGAGTATAATGTTTTCTTGATGTTTGAGATTTTAATAGTGTTTATAGGTTCAAGTTGTATTGAATTTAAACTTTTCACTTTCTGGGTTTAGAATTAGATTTCAACCCAATTTCCTCTGCCCATCACTCTTACCATTCTCTTGTGGCGATCAGAAAATTCACTTTCTGGGTTTAGAATTCAGATTTCAACCCCATTTCCTCTGCCCAACACTTTATCATTCTTTTGTGTGGCCATCAGAAAATTTGAATGTTGGGTATCCAGAAAATTTCACATCTTTGTTAGCTACAATTAGAATTATAGGGCTGATAAGAGCACAATATTTTCAGGCAACTCTGGTGCCTCCTGTCTCGGGAAAGATGTTCAAAGATTGTGTGTTTGTTATTCAGTGGTGGTGTCCACATTCTTTTCTGTGGCGATTTCAGGCTATTGGGCATTCGGCAACAAGGCCGCCGGCGATCAGACATTTGAACTTTTCACTTTCTGGGTTTAGAATTAGATTTCAACCCAATTTCCTCTGCCCATCACTCTTACCATTCTCTTGTGGCGATCAGAAAATTCAATTTCTGGGTTTAGAATTCAGATTTCAACCCCATTTCCTCTGCCCAACACTTTATCATTCTCTTGTGTGGCCATCAGAAAATTTGAATGTGGGGTATCCAGAAAATTTCACATCATTTTTGTTAGCTACAATTAGAATTCAGTGTATCCATTTTTTGGGTTGCTCCTCAGTTTATCAGTGATCTTATTATTCAATGGCCAAACCCCTTTAAGTCCACTCGTCTGAAGTTTTGGTGGGCGATCATTCTCCCTCACTTTATGTGGCAAATCTGGCTGGAAAGGAACAATCGTGCTTTTCGATATTCGTGCCTTGACCCGGAGTCGATTTCTTTGAGAGCTGTCATGTTTGCCTCAGAAAATGCTAATATCATTCCTTTGGACAATTGTCCTTCATCCCATTTGAGATTCAAGTGGCATGTTCTGCTAACCTATCTTTTGAGGTTTTTGGTCATCCCCAAGTTGCTGCGGACAGATCCCTGGTTTCATGGATTCCCCCCTCCTCATTGGTTCAAGCTAAATTTTGATGGTGCTTCAAAAGGCAATCCTGGCGCTGCGAGTTGTGGAGGAGTGATCCGGGATGACAGAGGTCAACTCATTTTGGCATATGCGAAAAAACTTGGAGTCCAATCTAATAATTTTGCTGAGGCTTGGGCAGCTTTTCGAGGCATCCAAATGGCCATCGATCTCAATATCCAGTACCTGATAGTCGAAGGAGACTCCTTAAACACCATAAACTATTTGAAGGGGGTCTCGAATCCTATTTGGAATGTGGGACCAACCATTGAAGAGTCCATTGTCCAGCTAAGGGCGATCAGCAATAGGTGTATTCAACATGTGTATCGGGAAGGCAATCAGGCAGCAGATACAATGGCACACTTTGGCTTAACTATTCAATCTTTTTCGACGTGGCAGGGGAATCTTCCTCAATGTATTGTTGATTCCTGTAGTGAACTTGTCGCTACCAATGATGATTAATGCCATGATTAATGTATTTATGGATGATCCCAAAGATGACGAGGACTACATCCCAGAGTAAAACAGCTGGTCTTGAACGGGATTATCCCCTTTTGTTTCCTGGGATGGTCTTTGTGCTCTCCCTGTCTCTTTGTATGCGGTTGTTTGGGAAGGTCCCTGCGATATCTATGCTGTTTTTGTTTTCTGTTTGTGCCCATGGGCGGTATGTTTGTAATAGTCTAGACTGTTTTAGTTTATGGATTCTGCGAATGGTTCAATTTTGGCTTGTTCTGTAGCGAGTTGAACCTTCACAGGATCCTCCTTGCAGCATGTTATAAGGTTTTGGGTCCCTTTTAAAACCCGTTACTAATAAAAAAAAAACAATTAAAATTATAGGGCTGATAAGAGCACAATATTTTCAGGCAACTCTGGTGCCTCCTGTCTCGGGAAAGATGTTCAAAGGATTGTGTGTTTGTTATTCAGTGGTGGTGTCCACATTCTTTTCTGTGGCGATTTCAGGCTACTGGGCATTCGGCAACAAGGCCGCCGGAACCATCTACAGCAATTTCGTTCCTTCAGACAGGTCTGCGCTTCTCCCCAATTGGTTTCTCTTCATGTCCAACATGTTCGTGCTTCTCCAACTCTCTGCAGTAGCAATGGTAAGTTTAACTCTGACAATTACAAATCTCCATTTCAATGTGGCTTTTCTAATATTTTATATGGAAACTAAATGAGTTCGTCTATATTAAAATCGTTATTATATTGCAACACTTTAGTAAGTACTGTATATATAGATGATTTGATAAATTTAAATCAAGAGAGGAGAGATTTGAATTTCATGAGAGGGGAGATTTGAATTTCACCTAAGAGTGGAGATTTGAATTTGGACCAATCAAGAGAGGAGAGATTTGAATTTCATGAGAGGGGAGATTGGGAGATTTGAATTTGGACCAATCAAGAGAGGAGAGATTTGAATTTCATGGAGACTTGAATTTCATCCAAGAGTGGAGATTTGAATTTGGATCTTTGAAAAGTTTTAACTACCCACTTGCTCTTCAACTCCTCTGCCTATACCAACTATGCAAACACCTCATTAAGTCTGTTAGAAATTTTTTTATTTTGTAGATGGCGTATACCCATGAGCCAGATTGTGAATTTTATTTGAATCAATTACTTAATTATTACTTGTTGTAGGTCTACATGCAACCGGCATTCGAGGTGTTGGAACGGCAATCTGCAGATGTGGAGATGGGCAGGTTTTCCGTGCGCAACTTGGTACCCAGATTGATTCTACGGACTTTGACGATCGTGATAGCGACGCTGGTAGCTGCAATGCTGCCATTTTTTGGGGATATTAACGCAGTGATTGGTGCATTCGGGTTTTTACCGCTGGACTTTGTGTTACCCATGGTCTGTTACAATCTCACATTCAAACCCTCCAAGAGGAGTATAATTTTCTGGGCAAATATCACCATTGCAGTGATATTTTCTATGATGAGCATAGTGGGATGTGTTGCAGCAGTCCGCCAAATTTCCCTGGATGCTCACAGCTATAAGCTTTTTGCAAATGTCTAAAGACGATCTTAATCATTTTTTTAATAAAATGTGATTTAAATTTTAAAAGATAATCCTTTAAGATACGTTTGTCATTGTCCATTGAAGTCCAGAGGACAACTATTGCGGTAGCTGTCGATGTGGAATCTTTCCCTTAGTTGGATGCATCTTTCAAGAAAATATAAAACTTTTAAGCTTATTTTTGTATGGGATTCTCAGCCTATGTATGCACGAATCCAGACTTAGAGTTAATCCCAAATTGGCTGCATGTACCCTGGCTTGTATCAGCTTTTAAGAATTAGATTTTCTGTAAAAGAGACGGTATGCTGTAACGAAACTTCAAATTTTAGAATAATTTTTTTTTATCTTTGTTGTAGTATTTTAGTGATATGTAATTAGATTTTTATTTAAGATATAAGTTTGAATTTAAAAAAATATATATTTGGTTTTCAATTATATTTAATTTATATTTTATATTATTTTATAAAAAAATTATTAAAAATATTAAAAATATATAAATTGATATTTGGTTTTCATTTATATTTTATATTATTTTAAAAATATATATAAATATTATTAAAAATATAAATTAAAAATATTAAAAAACAAAAATACTATTTAACCAAACATAATATACAACTATAACTTCAAAGTCAAACCAAACCATTTGGGTTGTGGGAATTCAAACCTTTTTGACTTTTCTAAAATTAAAATTCACCTACTTAAGTCAAACCAAACCATTTGGGCTGTAAGAATTGAAACCTTTTTAACTTTTCTAAAATGAAAGTCCACCTACCTTTTTGCCAATCTCTTAGTCTTACAAGAAGTGTAGCACTCTAAAATTGGCGCCGTAAAACTTAGTAAATAATTAAAATTACTTTAGTAATAATTTAAATTCAAATTTCAACCCCAAAATCGCTTCTAAATCGCCTGCTACCCGTTTCCTTGTTGTTCGCATCATTTTTAGAGTTTGTTTTGTCCGTTGGACGATATCGTCTCCGATCAGACGATATCGCCTCATATCGGACGATTTCATCTGGAGCAGAACGTCCAAACGATTTCGTCTCAAAACTAATTTTCATAATTAGCTTTTGTTTCAACAGCTTCTCTAACTCGGGCAGAGACGCGTCTGCACCGTTAGAGTCTCCCCCCGTTGGAGATCTCCCAAAATGGGATGATCTCCAACCTCCCAACCTCTTTCCTATGCCTATTTAATCTTAGGCCCTCCCCTTGACATCCCCCTGGCTGAAATTTTTTGCACTTCGAGTTTTACATGCTTCAGAATATCCTAGACTATTGTTCGCCTTTGTCCCTTCTCGAGTTTTCTTGCAGGAACTTTGTTATTCTTCAGTCGGAGCAAGCTCAGATCGTCGCAGACGATCCTATCTAATTCGAGACGATTTCGTACCAATCCGAGACGATTTCGACTGCAGTCCACATTAGGGGCAATCAGTGCCCAGAGTCTGCGTTTTCTCCACTCTTTTCTTCTGCATTATTCTGCATTTAGTTAATTCTATGGTTATTCCTTATTACTCTGTATTTTGGAGTTCACCCATATAGTTTTAATGCATGATAAAATCATAATTTGTCATTAAATCATTGAAATACACTCATATTTTGTTTATAATTATCCGTCTAATATTATTGTTGTCATTCTGCATCATTGCCCTCTATTTGTATTGCTGCATTTTCTGTATTTTGTATCTGCTTCTCTGATTGCAAGTCTCTGACGAATTTGTCAGATCTCAAACGATCCTGTCAGATCGGAGATGATCCTGTCAAATTCCAAACGATCTTGACTGCTTCAAAAATCAGAACCTCCATCAGACATCTGGATCAGGTATGTCTCTTTAATCTAGCTTATTCTCTTTGTTTTCTGTTCAAATCTATTTTTTGTATTCATTTAATTTGCATTTTCATATAGAAAAACTTAGATTCATCTAGCCAAACCTAGGACTTGGATGTTTAAAACTAAAATTGAACACATTAAACTCATTCCCAACTTAGGCGTGGAAACTGCCACTAAACGTTTCCTGGTGAACCCCACCATCCATCGAAAAATCATCTTAATACCCCTCCCCCGAGAGGCGGGACCTTCAAAGGGCCTCTCAGTCCGAGGTACCGTCCCATCCTTTTCCCATCCTCCTTTCGGGCGCGGATCCTTTAGCCTAAAGGTAAGGATGCGAAAAATTTGGAGTGATACATTTTGGTGAACCCGACGTGAAACTAAAACCTTTTGAAAAACAAAACAAAAATATAGATGCATTTCAAATCATTAGAAAAATACTAAGTTGCATATCATGTCTAGATGGTAGCTCCTAAGAAAAGATTAGCTGTTACTATAAATGTTGCAAACCAATTAGCAACCATAGAAGTTAATTTTGTGCTTAGTGTGCCTGAAACAGATAGAAACCAACTTTTGTGGAAAGAACTTGATAGGAGGCTAGGTATCATTTCATCTAAATCAACCGAACTTAGACAAATCAAGAGGTTTGCCCTAGATAGGATCCTGGATCCTCATCAACTCATTGTTTATCATGAACTTCAGAGAGCCTACCATAGGTGGTTAGCTTATAGGAGAGCTCTTGTGTCTTCAAAATTTTTCACCTTCGAGGAATACCTCGAGAACATAGTTGTTATACACCAATTCCTAGGTCGTGTAGAATATCAAGAGGTCGTTCTTACGGATAGGGAAAGATGGAATAGAGTTCCTAGGGTTGTGTTATATCGAGAGTATTGCCACGAACTTTATTTCTACCAACCAGAATCTGAGACAGATAATATCACTATAGCACTTTTTGTCAAATTCTTGAAAAAAAAATTTCAATTTGAAGAACACTTCATGACTCCTGAATAACTTGAGCCCATTAATGATATTTATAAATTGTTTATAGAAAACTAGATCATTGCTTTCATTATTATTATTTCTTGCATTTAGTGTGTTGTTTGTTATCTTTATAATATTGTTACAAAAACAAAAAAAACCAAAACATAACAAAAACCAAAAACATTTTATTTCAAATACTATAGTAGGTATATAATTAAAATATATACCTCTTAAGCTTGTTGCATATATATATATATATATATTTGCTGAAATCTAAATTTAAGCACAATGCCTAAACTTAGGAATGGTAAACAAACTGAACAAGAAGAAGAAGATTGGTTAGGAGACCAAACAAAAAACCCAAATGTCCTTCCTGAGGAATCAATTCCGGAAGGAGAAACTCTAGAACAGCCAGAAGATGACCTGGATGAAGAAAATGAACAAGAAGAAAATTTTAAAGAGGAAGGATCCTCATCCCCTAGAATAGCTCCAGATGGAACTATTGTTTTTGATAACTTAGATCATTTCTGGAAATTTTTCAATAATAACATTGGTGCTCTTAATATGGCAGTTCGTATTGATAAAGGACAAATTAGTGACACTCAAGCAGCCATGGAACATATGTTTGACATACACACTAATCCCTTGTCTTTCATTGATCAAGAAAGTGATAAAGCTAGACCATCCAATAGAGATATGGTCACTATGATTCAAAACATGCCAAAACAACAGGTTACCCAACCCCCTAAGGAACTCGTTATTGAGCCTAAAATCATTCCCACACAAAAGAAACCTTCATTCAACTGCTTTACTTCACCAAACTATTGATCAATATGCTTCAAGTAGACAAAAACCTAAAATGAAGCCAAACACCAATTTTCAACAATCGGGCATACAACATAATACAACTTCAAAATTTCTTGATAACACCCTTCCTACCAACAATTTACACAATAGCAATATAGCATCTAATCTCCATGTCCCTCCATCATATGCTCACAAATCCCATATTAATGCCCTACCGAACCAATATGGTGGGCAAACCGATAATCTGGAAGCCATGGTGAAACAGTTAGCTTCGCGCATGGACCGAGATAGATCCTTACCATCCCTCGTACAATTATCGAGAGATATGTAGTCAACCTCCGGATCCCATAGTTGTAGCACGACCATACCCTAAACACTTCCCCATGCCCGTCCTGTCTATATATAAAGGAACTGAAGATCCCATAGAGCATCTTCGCATGTTTAGGATAGCATGTCATGATATATCACATGATGACTTGCTATTACTAAAAATGTTCTCGAAAAGCTTAGGAGGAATGGCATTAGAGTGGTACTATCAATTGCCCACTCATTCTTTGAGAAATTTTGAAGAAACAGCTGAATCGTTTGTCCATCAATTTAGTGCCTACATCGAGAGGCATGTCACCATTAAAGATTTGTACAACTTAAAACAAGACAAAGATGAATGTTTTGTTGATTTCTTAGCTAGATGGAGGCAGTTGACAGGAAAACTGCACTTTGTGCTACCTTATAGGGAAATGTTGGACATTTTTATTAATAATTTACAAGAACAAATATCTTATAAGTTATCAACTGCTACCTTAACCACCTTCGATCAAGCTATAGACTTAGCTTGAAGGGTAGAAGATGCTCTCATTAGAAGAGGTCAGCTCAAAAAGAAAGATGATGAGAAAACATCTAGAAATTAGTATAAAAATAAACAAGTTGTAGGTGACGGAGTCACTGATAGTAGAAACGTTGCTAATATCAATACAACGAAGACAATAGAAAAATTTATATTAAAACCTCCTGATAAACCTCCTCGAGAATTTACTAGATTGAATCAACCTTTATCAACCATTCTTTCTCAATTATTAGCACGAGGCTTGATTCAATTACCAGCTATCCGAGAACCTGATCCAACTATACTCGGATACAGAGCTGATTTACATTGTGACTTTCATAGAGGACCTGGACATGCTACAAACTCTTGCAAAAGATTGAAACATAAAATACAAGATCTGATTGATAATAATGAAATGGAGGTGCAAGCCTTCCAACCTAAACAAAATGCTCCTAATAACGCTCAAAAGACCATTCTCCAAAATCAAAATCAAAATGCTAATCAATCATTGGATATATTTCAACATCCTTTACCAAACCATGGTAAAGAAGTGGCCAATCAAATCGAACATCATAATGTTTCCCCTCCTACCCGATATGTAGGGATTATTAGCGGACAATTATCTGTTCAGGATCCTCAAATATTTGGCACAACCTTATCCATGGTCACGACCAGACCCCTACATAATATTCAAACTCCCGATCCTAGTGATGTAGAATCAGATACTGAAAGTGAAGTAGACATCACCTCAAACCAATCGAATAGTTCTAAAAACGAATCAAATCCTATTCAACCCATCACAGATGCTATGGTTCCGGAAGAACCATTTCCTAGAAGAGTTACTACTCGACCCTCTTCTAATCAGTTCCTTCCTAATGAACAAGCCATAAACGCTCAACCAAGACCAGTTTAGCGTCTTCAATATAACATTGTAGGTACCATCGGAGCCGTTACCAGACAACAGGCTCAAAACTCTCAACAGGATCAAACTCGGAATGATGGATCAGCTCCATTTATTTTGAAAAATCCCAATAAAGGGAATCATATGTCTAATGTTCAACCAAAACCTCCTTACAATATTAATGAACAATTATCCAATACTACGACCAGAATTTCCCTTTTGGACTTGTTAAGATCTTCTCCTACCCATAAGGATGAGTTAATGCTTACATTAAGCCAAATGATGGTATCTCAAAATATTCAACCCGAAGCCATGTCCAATACTATCATCACTCGAGAAGTTGATTGTATTGACTTCCGGGATAAAGATATCCCACAACATAGTTTATATAAGGATAATCCCTTATATATTACTGCTCTAATTGGAGATGTAGTTGTTAAAAGAGTCTTGATCGATAATGGTTCATCTCTAAACATTTGCACTTTTGACTTCTACCAAAGATTTGGGTTTAGAAGTGATGAAATGAAGAAAACTGACATGATTATCAAAGCTTTCAATGACGAGACACAAGAAACGTGTGGAGTCATTACTATACCCTTGCAAGTTGGTCTTAGAACCCTAGATACAACCGTGTTTTTTGTACATTGCTCGAAATCGTACAATATACTTTTGGGTCGCCCTTAGATCAATGCGATGCGAGCGGTTCCCTCCACTTTACATCAGTGTGTTAAATTTGAATTTAAAAATCGGTTGGTCACTATCCATGGTGACCCTAGACCCTTTGATATGTGTGCTTTGGCAAAACCTGTTGGAGTGCAATTTTGCCCCGCTCTGTCATCCACACATCCTAATTCTTATTTTTCATCTAAACATGTGAAAAACACACACATAACATCATCTACTCCATCAACTACACCTATACATTTAACTCAACCATCTCCTGAACAAACCACACTAAAACCTCAAAAAGGTCTTCAATCCACAACCAATCCTTCATGTTCTATCCCTATAATTTCAAAACCTATAGACCCATTTATTGACACCTCCACATTATCAACATCTATCATACCTTCCACATCTAAAGATATAGGGAATGATCCTTCTACATCTTATGCTCTTTTTGATGAACTTTTATTGGATTTATCCACAATCTTAATATCAGAAAAAACAAATGCTTTTATGCAAGATTCAATTCTTTTAAACAACTTGCCACCATCTCCTCGTACTTTGGGCCTCCCACAACCTATGGGAAGTACTTACCAAGTAGGGAGTTGTGCTTTTATTTATAAAGGATATGATTGGGGAAGAATACCCAGGAATATCAAAACTCATCATGAGGGATATGCTCGATGTTATTTTGCTAATGAATATATTAAAGCTAAGCCCATAATGCTTAAAATGGGCTATAAAGGGAAAGGCTTGGGACCTTTCCAAAATGGTATGAAAGAACCTATTGAGGTAGAGCCATGGCCCGCCCGATGTGGTGTGGACCTATTTTCTAGTAAGGGTCAACCCTTCCCTTTTGAAGATGATGATCAACTCATATGTTATCAAGATTATCTAGATAAACAAGATTCTTTGTGTTCAAAGAATAATCCCTTTACCTGCAATATGCTATCCATAGCTTACCCTGAATTGATTGTTGAATCCGATGAGGAGTTGGAAGGAGATATTTTCCATGATGTCTCCGTTGAAGAGTTGTTACACAATGGTTTTTATTTTGATGGTTCTATACCAACTATAGCCCAACTTGAGGCCACCACTCATCAAGACGAATTATCCAACTTAACCTTAAAAGAATTACAAGAATTGGGCGTTTCACCCGCCCCACCTAATTTTGAAAGAGATCTACACATGGAAGTAGAAAACGTCCTTAAAGTTAACATTGGAACTGAGGATAATCCTCACATCATCAGTAATGGATCAGAATTAAGTCAAGAAAAACAAGAGCAATACATTGCATTCCTTAAAGAATATGAAGATGTCTTCGCTTGGACATATGAAGATATGCCAGGTCTGGACCCTTCTATAGTCATGCATCATCTAGTAGTCCATATGGATGCTAAACCTGTTAAACAAAAACTTAGAAAAATGCATCCCAAAGTGGCCCTGCTAGTCAAAGAAGAGTTAGAAAAACTCCTGAATGTTATTTTCATACAAGCTATTGATTATGCTGAATGGATCTCGAATGTAGTTCCAGTCACCAAGAAAGAAGCTACCAAAGTTAGGGTTTGCATGGACTTTAGAGATATTAACGTTGCATGCCCTAAAGATGATTTTCCTCTTCCAAACATGGACCAAATCATTGACTTTACCGTCGGGAGTGGAATGATGTCCCTAATGGATGGATTTTTCGGCTATAATTAGATCAAGATAGCTCCTGAAGATCAGGCTAAAACAACCTTTATTACCCCTTGGGGTACCTTTTGTTGGAAAGTGATGCCATTTGGTTTAAAGAATGCGGGCGCAACATATCAACGAGCTATGACTTATATCTTTCATGATATGATGCATGATATCCTACATGATTACGTAGATGATATTATAGCTCGCTCTATTAAAGAAGATGATCATTTAGATGATTTGAGAAAAGTATTTAATCGGTTAAGAGAATACCTTATTCGATTAAATCCAGTCAAATGCATATTCGAAGTTAAGTCCGGTAAACTATTAGGGGTTTTAGTTTCTTTACATGGTATCGAAATCGACCCTCTCAAGATTGCGGCTATCACTAATATGCCCGCACCTACCAATATATCTGAGTTACGAAGTTTACAAGGTAAACTTCAAGCCATCCGTCGCTTCATCGATAAGCTGGCGGACAAAACCACTCCCTTTCTTAAGCTCATTAAGAAGGATGTCCCTTTTAATTAGGACGACGAATGTAAAGAAGCTTTTGAACTTCTCAAACAATACCTCCTTAACCCACCTGTGCTTTCACCGCCTAGACCTGATCACCCGTTTCTCCTGTATATTTCAGCTTCAAATTTTTCTTTAGGAGCTATGTTAGCTCAGCTTGATGATGAAAAGAAAGAACGTGCTAATTATTACATTAGCCGAACTTTAATCAGTTATGAAACTCGTTATACCTCATTAGAAAAACTATGTCTAGCAGTCGTATTTTCTACGTAGAAATTACGCCATTATATGCTTAGTCAAAAAACATATGTCATTGCTAAATATGATCCCTTGCGGTATCTCATGAGTCGACCTTATTTATCGGGTTGCACAGCCAAGTGGGTTCTTGATCTAACCGAGTTTGAACTCACATTCATAGGACAAAAGTCTATTAAGGGTCAAATCATAGCAGATTAGTTAGCTGCTGCACCCTTAGAGTCTACCCATCTCCTCATAATTGAGTTTCCTTATGAATGCCTTCAATTAGAGGCAGACCATATTGAACAATGGTCCTTATACTTTGATGGAGCCCGATGCATGAGTGGGGTTGGTGCGGGTATTATTTTAATATCCCCGCAAAAACATCTTATACCTTTGTCCTTTAAATTAACATTTGCTTGCACCAATAATACTGCCGAATATGAGGCTCTAATCCTTGGATTACGAGCTGCCTTGGCATTAAAAATCAAACATCTGCTAGTTTTTGGTGACTCCCAACTTGTCATAAATCAAATTAATGAAGTTTATCAGACCAGAGATGATAAATTGTGCCCATATAAAGCATATGTTTTGCAATTATTATCCTTGTTTGATAAAGTTACTTTGGAAGCTATTCCGCGAACTAGCAACCGTGCGGCTGACGCTATGGCCGCAACTGCATCTCTTCTGCCCTTGGAGTTAGATGATGAATATGCCACCATCATTATTCGTCGACTCCAGGAACCCGCTTCAAATAAGTCATGTTTAGAACCTTTGGATGTGTTTCTAATCAATGAAACTACTCCTAACCCTTGGTATACAGATATAGTTGATTTTCTTCAAAATGGGACTTTCCCTGCCGATTCTAATAGAAACCAACGTCGGTTATTACGTAGACAAGCAAGTCGATTTGTAATAATTGGTAATACTTTATATAGGAGATCTTTTGAAGGTATCCTATTGAGATGTTTGAATCTAGAAGAATCCAAATCAGCTTTAAGTGAAGTCCACGATGGATCTTGTGGAGGACACTTCAGTGGTAGTGTCATTGCTAAAAAGCTCCTTAGGAGAGGCTACTTTTGGCCTACCATGGAAAAGGATGCACATGATTATGTGCGCCATTGCGACAAGTGCCGAAACATGCTGACCTTGTCCATGCGCCTGCACAAGAGCTGCGAGCTATTTCATCTCCTTGGCCCTTTTCAAAATGGGGCTTAGACATTATTGGCAAAATTAATCCTGTGTCATCTGATGGACACAAATTCATCATAACTGCCACTGAGTATTTCACAAAGTGGGTTGAAGCTATGCCTTTAGCTTCCTGCACTAGAACACAAGTCTCTAAATTTATTTTTAATCAAATCATTTGTAGGTTCGGAATTTTTGCAAATCTCATCTCAGACAATGGAACTTGTTTCAAAAATAAAGATGTTAAGAAATTATGCCAGAAATATAAGATTCAACATCGTTGGTCCACTCCCTATTATCCTCAGGGTAATGGCCAAGCAGAAGCATCTAACAAAACCTTAATCAAAATTCTCAAAATATTGGTCAATAAATATGGCCGCAACTAGCACATTCAATTATATCCAGCTTTGTGGGCCTATCGAACTAGTGTTCGAACTCCCACTGGAACTTCATCTTTTGTCTTGGTTTATGGCGCTGAAGCCGTTTTTCCTTTTGAATTAGTTCCTTCTTTGGATCTACTACTTCAAGATACCGAAGTAGGAGATGAATATCGAGCTAGCAGACTCAGTCAGTTGGAACTCCTAGATGAAAAGCGCATCAATGCTTTGGAGCATCTTCGTGCTTACCAAAATAAGCTTAAAAGATCATATGTCAAGAAAGTTCGTCATCGATCCTTTGAGGTCGGTGACCTTGTTTTAAAAGAAAATAAAAAAAATACTAATGCAACTAAAGATCTTAAAGGTAAATTTGAGCCCAACTGGCTTGGACCATATATTATCACTGGTAAATTTGAATCAGGAGCATACAAATTAGCTACCTTAGATGGTAAATATTTAAAAGAACCTATGAATATTATGCATCTTAAGCGATATTATGCATAAAATTTGGTCATTTCATCATTTGTACATATTTTGTATGTTGTCTCATTTTAAAAAAATATATAAAACTGTTTACACAAAAACAAATGAAAAAAATAAAAAGTCAAAACAACAATATTACTGACTCTTTTGAAACCCAAAAAAATAAAGAAGAAAGAGAGTCAAAATTATCAAACTCCTCAAAAATATTTGTTGTATATATTTCTTCTTCAAGTATTGCAGTTATATTTTCAAATTATTTTGGATAAATTAGCATTTATTTGGAATCCCCCACTATCACAAACACAAAATAAATATCTTGATTTTATCTGGCATGATTACTAATCTCTCTTATATCAAAGTCCACAAAATTTAATTAAATAAAGTTTGAGCATAGAGAATTGATCTTGGTATTTACTTAAACCAAGCATATCTTTGCACAATAAAATGATTACATTTGTAATTTCCATGCTATGCTGCATAGTAGAAGTGGTTTCCTGAGCGAAAAGTTTCCCCTGCTATCCTATCATGCACATGGTCTAGAATTTTTAAGAATTGGTAAAAGGACAAGTTCACCCCTACCCAGAATAAAAATCCCTTGCTCTACAGCTAATCCGAGCAAGTATCCCTAGCATAGGAAGAAAAGCAAAGTTCAAGAAAAATAGAAAAAGAAACAAGTTATTTCAACATTATCTCAAATATCAAGCCACATTACAAAAATACAAAAAAAAAGAGAAAAAGAAAAGCAAAAGCAAAGAAAAAAGAAACAAGCAAAAGCAAAAGCAATAAAATCCCTTTTCCTACCCATTGAAAAGAAAAGAAGGGTTGATGAGCTTGAATCCCTAGAATTCTCAATTATTCGAAAACTGTGAGGTAAGCCCCATAACAGGTGGTTTGTGCCCAACCCGCTTGGCCTTGGGTAATCCCTAGCGTGGCGATATGTCTGTCACATTAGCGACCTTATTTTGTACAGACCTATGTCTGCTTATGGATTAGCTAGCTCTTGATAACCCGACCTACATAGTAGTCTAGTATGGTTATATGCATCTAAATCATGGTTAACGAACACTTATTTGGTTCATTCAAATCACTTGTATCAAATTATCTTGCTCAAAACTGGTAAATGAACAATGCAATTGCACACACATTTTGTATTTGAGAGATTTTGTGTATCATTATGATAAATCAAGATTGGTAATGAACTCACCTATGCACATGGGATTCCTTATAAATCTAACTTTTGTCTTTAAAATACTTTGAAATATTTTTGCAAATTGTTTGGAATAAATTCATTTTCCTCTTTAAAGAACAGTTGTTTAATATAAAGACAACTATATGCATTATCAAAAATCAAAATCATTTTCAAAACATGCAATAAAGTTACGTTTATATATAACTTTTGACTTTCATGACGATGGTATAGTTTCAAAACCAAAATTGGAATTTTATGCCTAGCGCAAGTCCTCATCTTCATATTTTTTGACTATTTCAAAAATTAAAAATCAACCATGCAATAAAACTATTATATTATTTTCTTCTTTGGATTTCGCGATGATGGTATAAGTCTATACCTAAATATTCTATGCCTAGCGCAAACCATTGTACCAATTTTATTTTCCATTTATTCAAAATCATAAAAAAATATGACTTAAATCATTATGTTACATAATTATGCTTTAAAACAAACAAACAATTATTTTATTTTATGTCATTATGTCAAACTTCAATTTTGCAATGATGGTATAATTCCTAGGGAATTATCCAAAAATTTTATCACACTTAGGAATTTATGCCTAGAAAAAGTCATTTTAAAATATTTCATGCATAATATTTTCATGAAAATCTGAAAACAAATCATCATCATCATCATTTGCATCATCACAACAAAGTCTTAAGATAGTCTCTTAAGCACTCTTTTAATTTTAACAATATTTCTATATTAGGATTAGCTTGACGACCAAGTGAGCGGCGACTCTATGAAATGGTCTATAATAGCGACAATGTCCTTTGAAATTATTGTTAGAAGTCCCTTTTTTTTTTTATCAAATCACATCACAAACAACCAATTTGTTTATATCAGATTATTTCATTTAAATTTTAAAAACATGAAATTCAAACCATTATATTTTCAACCGACATAATTACATGAATCATCAAATCAATCACACCACAACAATAAAGCATCATACAAACACATAAGACAAGTCATATGATCAAAAATATCATATATATATCTCAACAATATATGTACATCATATCAAAACTAGATTGGTATGCCACAATCTACATCTTGGCATACTCAATCCTCTTAATCATATAATCAATCTGTACAGTGCAGTAGCCTAGCCTCGAGAACCCCTCAAGCTCTCAGCCTCATATCCTCCCCTGCCCTGAGGTGGACGAGGTGGCCCCATCGCAGTATGTGTGGTATTGCGAGTCCTAGTCGTCGATCGAGATGAAGTCCTTGACGACCCAACCCTGATCGGATCCGCAATGCTAGCTAGCAACTATACCCTCTGGCCCTCTGGCACCATCTGGAAGTAGATACCCTGATAGAACGCGGTCTGAGCAATCGATCGCGCCAGCTCCTGAGTGCTCGCTCCTCCGCTCTATGCTCTGAGGCGTGCAACCTCATCTCTAAGCTGTGTAGCCTCAGCTCGATGGTGTGCAGCCTCATCCTGTAAAGTCTGCACCTGTGCCTAGAGACGGACAGTCTCTGCCCGGAGAGTAACCATCTCACTACTCTCTCCTATGTTCACACCCTTGCCCTTATCGGGTGATGGTGGCCTCTCTCTCCATGGAGAAGGGGGTCTATCCTCCCTCCTCTCCTGCTGTCGCAACCTCTACTGAGCCTGTGGTCTCCTTTGCTCTCTCCCGTCGCGACCCTGTGTCGCCTCAATGGTCGTCTGGCGCTGCCTCCCCATCTGACGCATAACTGCATGAATCGGACCCTGAGCCCTCGTCATCCGAGGAGGGCGGATGCCTGTGTACCAAGCATCATAGCCGTCGGCTACCCCTGCATCGTCCCCATCCACCGGCTGAATGGGGGCATCATCTACGTCCTGAATCCAGAAGCACTGCATATCTGGAGCCTCGCTAACTGTAGTGTTATCTCGGACGATCAGGGAAAACTCGTAGTCTCTAAGAGATGGGATCCTCTGCTGTAGACCGAACTGCCTCAAAACTTAGTCGTAGCGGTGGAGCTTCATCTCTCCCCTCTCCATCCTCATCCAACAGGTTCGCCTAACGTGAGCCAGCTCTTGTCCGTCCTCGGCCCACCCTGGATGATCTCTCCAAGGCCTCTAGGTGATCTGGTCAGAGATAAGGTCGTCAAGTAGTCTCCGAGACATTGGTAGATCTATCCACCGTTGTGACCCTCTTCGGAGCCACCAGTAGAAATCTCGGGGCTCTCCTCGTCAATCCCTGTCAGTGGGATCCCTATCGGCCTTCGCACCACGATGTGCTCCCAGCACCAAACCTGCAGTAGTGATGTCATGACCAGACATCGGCCGCCCTTGTATACGACCCCATGAAGGATCCTATACAATCGGCATAGTACATAACTCCCCCAAGCAAACCTGTATCCGTGGTCTCTCATGTCATAGACCATATCTGTCAGTAGCCATGGTACTCTACATCCACTCTGATGGCATAGCAGTAGACCACCTACAACCCCAACCAAAACCTGTGTCAGTCTAGATGACCTAGGCATCTAGCGTAGCGACTTGATGTTCACTCCGCCCTTCTCCAGGGCAAAGCTCGGATCTCCGCACAGTCGCATCATCGCGTGGCCCTGATTGGCCACGAGAGTTATTAACCGTCCTTATATTGGGATCCTCAAAATCTTCCATACATCCTCCAATGTGGGAGTCATCTCCCCTGTCGGTAATCGAAAACAGGAAGAACCCGAATATCACCTCTTTGTTAGGGCTATCAATAGCCCCATATCTATAGAAACATGTGGCATCTCTGCCACATGCTGCAAGCCGACTTGTGTCAACTGATCTCGCTCTGCCTGAGATAGAGCGGCCAAGTCATCCCTCAACCCACCGTATTTCCATTCTCTGCTCTTTAGTAATCCTCTCTACAACATAAACAACAAAACAATAAAAATCATTAATAAAACAGTGATTAAAAATGCAAGTAAAGCAAGTTCAATTTCATCAATGATGATATCGTCCAAAATTTGAGCAAATTCGTCTTCGATTTTGCAAGCCGAAATCGTCCCTTTTTTGACGAAATCGTCTCCATTTTGCCAATTTCGCCTCTGGACAAAATCGGCGATATCGAGACGATTTCGACGAAATCGAGACGATTTCATCCCGACAACGTCGACGGCCCAAAAACGGCCGTGATGCTCAAAAATCATCAAAATTTAATCTAAAAAGCATAGAAAATCAAAATTCAAGCATTCTAAACTAAGTTTAGACCCTTACCCGTAGCCCGTGTTGGACCTCTGTCGATCTGTGCGCTGTCTCGACCATTTTGTTTGCAGAGCTCCACAAACCAGAAAATGAAAATGAACAGTAACAATGAATTAGGGTTTTTCCCTATTTTTTAATTTTATTCAAAAACAATTAAAAACATTTTAATTTTTGCTTTTCTACGTTTTTACCTCAAACGTTCGATTTGGGTAAAAACATGGAGGGGGCATCATAGTAAGCTGTCGTACGATTCGACCAAGAATCGTCGCCTAAAAATGAGAATAATTTTTGCTTTCTTGTAAATCGAGAAGAACTCATCTTTAATGCATTTTTTTTAGAAAATTCGCTAAAGAGGGGGCAAAATGTAGCACCCTAAAATTGGCGTAGTAAAACTTAGTAAATAATTAAAATTACCTTAGTAATAATTCAAATTCAAATTTCAACCCCAAAACTGCTCCCAAACCGCCTGCTACCCATTTCCTCGTTTTTTGCACCATTTTTAGAGTTTGTTTCGTCCCTTGGATGATATCGTCTCCGATCAGACGATATCGCCTCATATCGGACGATTTCGTCTGGAGCAGAACGTCTAGACGATTTCGTCCCAAAATTGATTTTTCATAATTAGCTTCTGTTTCAACAGCTTCTCTAACTCGGGCAGAGACGCGTCTGCACCGTTAGAGTCTCCCCCTGTTGGAGATCTCCCAAAATGGGATGATCTCCAACCTCCCAACCTCTTTCCTATGCCTATTTAATCTTAGGCCCTCCCCTTGACATCCCCCTGGCTGAAATTTTCTGCACTTCAAGTTTTACATGCTTCAGAATATCTTAGACTATTGTTCGCCTTTGTCCCTTCTCGAGTTTTCTTGCAGGAACTTTGTTATTCTTCAGCCGAAGCAAGCTCAGATCGTCGCAGACGATCCTATCCAATTCGAGACGATTTCGTACCAATCCGAGACGATTTCGACTGCAGTCCACATTGGGGGCAATCAGTGCCCAGAGTTTGCGTTTTCTCCACTCTTTTCTGCTGCATTATTTTGCATTTAGTTAATTCTATGGTTATTCCTTATTACTCTGCATTTTGGAGTTCACCCATATAGTTTTAATGCATGATAAAATCATAATTTGTCATTAAATCATTGAAATACACTCATATTTTGTTTATAATTATCTGTCTAATATTATTGTTGTCATTCTACATCATTGTCCTCTATTTGTATTGCTGCATTTTTTGTATTTTGTATCTGCTTCTATGATTGCATGTCTCTAATGAATTTGTCTGATCTCAGACGATCCTGTCAGATCGGAGACGATCCTGTCAAATTCCAGATGATCCTGACTGCTTAAAAAATCAGAACCTCCATCAGACATCCGGATCAGGTATGTCTCTTTAATCTAGCTTATTCTCTTTGTTTTCTGTTCAAATCTGTTTTTTGTATTCATTTAATTTGCATTTTCATATAGAATAACTTAGATTCATTTTGCCAAACCTAGGACTTGGATGTTTAAATCTAAAATTGAACACATTAAACTCATTCCCAACCTAGGCGTGGAAACTGCCACTAAACGTTTCTTGGTGAACCCCACCATCCGTCGAAAAATCACCTTAATACCCCTTCCCCGAGAGGCGGGACCTTCAAAGGGCCTCTTAGTCTGAGGTACCGTCCCATCCTTTTCCCATTCTCCTTCCGGGTGCGGATCCTTTAGCTTGAAGGTAAGGATGCAAAAAATTTGGAGCGATACAAGAAGAATCAAAGTCCAAGGGTAATGACTAATGTTAGCCTAAGTAGAAAATTTTCAAAAAAATCTTTAATATTTTATAATAAATAATGTAAACATGTCATCGTCAATTATTATTGATGGGAAAGATCCAGGGTCGTCACGGGATGAAATTATTTTATTCCTTCGGACATGTAATTGTAACTGTTATTGTAAATTGTAATTGTATTGTTTACGGAATATGAGGTGTAGTTACCAACGCTCCGCGATCCAATAGTTGTCAAACTACTCAATATAAATAGATATTTATTATTGATTAAACTATAAAAAATATCACGTTTGAATTGCTGTGTTACAAATTTGAGTTTGAACTGTGAATTTTGGTAGTTTTGTCGCTATGATGTGTTTCAACTATTTTTTTAAATACTTTTGTACATGATATTAAGTGTTTTTAAAAGCTTTTGTTCATAGGTTATTTTTAAATTTCAATAAGCTGTCACTATGGCTTAAACTCTAAGCATTTAGATAAGTCATCCTTATTTACAACAAACTTTAGTCAATATATTTTTGATTGGTTAATGAGTTTTGAAAGGGTCTAACTTTTTTAGACCAAAGCAAATAAACAGACGAAAATGAGGAATGAGATTTCACCAAAAAACCGAACAGGAACCACCAAGAAACAAAACCATACAAAGAACCAAGATAGTTACTCATTAGGATTGACAACTTAATTGGAGTCTTCACCTTCATCATCCATATTGATCAATTTGGATATGTGAATCTCATTCTGGAGAATTGAAACAGTTTTGGAAAACATTAACAAGGAATGTTCCAACATATCAGTCAAAATCATAGAGGGTTGACAGCTAGCTTTAGCCATTTTGATATTACCATAATTGGGATCGGGCTCACTGCCTTTGGAAATGCCTTGAATATCATTGCGATGAACCTCAATCCTCAAATTCTCAAGTAGAGCACAATCCTCCAGGTTGAGGATCTCTTTGACATTGATATCCTCCAAGATTTCCATAGGGGAGGACCTCTTCGATGTAGAAGCTCTTAGAGATCGGTGTCTTGGGACGGAAGTGGCACCAGAGATTCTTCTTTTCTTGGACCTTGGGCAGAAGTCTTCATCCTCTTCACTATCATCAGAAATGTTAAAATTGGAATGCTTCTCTGCATTGTGATACATCAGTAAGGAAGCCTTCAGAGAGTGTTTCTAAAGCACATGCTTGAAAATAATTAAGTGCAAACCTTTGTGCTTCCCCTTGATATTGTCATTCTTTTGGAAAGCTTCGATATTGAGCATTAAAGATCTTACAAAATAATCAGGCACATTTATTTCTTTTACATCCCTGAGATGATTTAAGAAAGTCAGACAAAAACTCCTTAGCAGCTTATCAATTGGATCCACAATGAAGTATTCCATAATAGGAATAAGAATTTTACACCATGGTTCAGGGAGGCCATTCCTCGTGATGTCACCATTTTCATGACCCAACTTCCTACCATGGTCCAAAAAATGCTCGAGTTCCTCAGTTATGGAATGTTTGTTCCTCTTAACGAGATCACTGTCAATGGGAAGTTCAGTGATCTCGGACAAGAGGTGCACAAAAATATTGAAGCATAAAACTTTGACAGTGACTTGGCCGTTGTTATAGGAATGAATGAAGTCATTAGTAATTTCCTCATCATGACCACTGAATTTTCTCAAAAAATTCAAGAAACCATGGATTCTGAGATTAGTTTTCACATTTTGTTCCAAGGAAAGGGTGTTGGGTTCAACGATAGCCATTTGAATCAGATGGAGGCTCACAGAGGAGGCAAGGAATGGGAGATAGATACTGAACCATGGATTCAAGTGGTTGATACTCCCAAAGGAGACAAAGATATACCTGCTCAATTCATGATCCAAAGGACTCAAGGTAGACATGTGAATGCTATTCTGAACAACCACTATGGAAGAAAAATATGAGCTTGAAAAAGCAAATAGACCCACACTCAAAAAATGAATTGAGAAAACACCTGAGAGGATTGGTCCAGGAGAGCCAAATTCAATATTGGTATTTATCGGAGAAAAACGCTAAAGGGGGAGAACAACTTAACACAAGCCACCAATTCCACATTGAACTCACTCTGACAATAAATCCAATGGGGATCGAACAAAGAGGCAATAATAATGACAATGAAGCAATCAACCAAAAACTGGAGGATTGGAAGGGACTTCACACAAACCACCAAATCTCTATTGGAAAAAGGTTAACAACATGACCAAAGAGAAATAATTATCTTGAAAAAAAATTGAAAAATAAGGCCAACTCCCAGATCACCCAAGACTAATTACATTGTTTATGGAATTAATGAGGATACCTTCTGGGAAATCATTCCTCCATATTTGCAAAGAAACAACGTCAACACCTATGTTGGCGAGCACATCCACCGCTTTGTTGGCCTCCCTATAAGCATGTTGAATGACGGTGGAAGGACGCTTCTGAATAAGTCTGATGCACTCATTGATTAGATTGGACAAGTTCCAAGGGATTCTATGCATTCCTTTGAGCTAGTTAATCACCAACAAGGAGTCCCCTTCGATAACCAAATGATCTAAATTCATTTGATCAATCAACACAAGACCTTGATGCAAAGCTTTGACTTCCACCTCATTATTCGACTTGAGCCTGAATCCATCACCATAGGTCAATAGGATTTTTCCTTTTTCATCTCTTACGATTCCTCCTTCACCATATCTCCTCGGGTTATTTTTGGTGGCACCATCGAATTGAATTTAAAACATCTTGGAAGAGGAGGTATCCACTTAATGCTCGATATGTCCACCAGTTGGCAATGTGACACAGGAGGTTGCATCATCAGAATAAAACTTTTGAATAACCTTACTTCAAGGTCTAACTTGGGAGTCTCTAGGACAGTAATATTTTGATCATTTTCTGAAACAATGGATATAATATGATGGAGGACAAAAACGGGATCAATATTGGTACCATTGAAATTTTTACTATTACGCTCCAGCCAAATCTGCCAAATGAAATGATGAAAGCACATAGACCAACAAAATTTGATCTAGGAATTGGAAAAGGGTTGGGGCCATTGATCAATCAAAAAGCTAAGAGAATGAGGAAAAACCCAACTCAAATTTGTAAATTGGAAGAGAGCATTAAGGACACCAAAGGAAAAAGGACATTCTAGGAAAAGGTGATTGACAAACTCCCATCCAGAGTAGCACAACACAATGGTTTGAAAACATCATACCTCTATGAATTAGGTTTTTTGTGATGAGAATTTTATTT
Organism: Wollemia nobilis; assembly: GCA_028583015.1. Taxonomy (NCBI): domain Eukaryota; kingdom Viridiplantae; phylum Streptophyta; class Pinopsida; order Araucariales; family Araucariaceae; genus Wollemia; species Wollemia nobilis. The sequence continues at coordinate 6,464,312 of JAQPPZ010000850.1, forward strand.
TGGGAAGATAGCCATGCAAAAAACCCCACTTTAGGAATGAGATGTTTGATCCATATGAACTTTGTTGGGCCCCAACGAGGAAGAGGATTTCCTTGGGCATAGTAAGCATATTTGACAAAAAATGACCCATCACTATTTAGCCTCCAAATAATAGTGTCATTGGTTTGGAAAAATGAAATGACATGCTCTCTAAGAAGGCTTGACTGAGCAACAACATCAGGGGAGAGATCAAGATCATTAATTTATTGAGAGAGATCAATCCATATAGGACCAGAAGCATTACGACACATGAAGTTGGAAACCATAAGCCTAAACAGATTGATAGTAATGGGTTTAAGGATAGCAAGAATTGGTTCATTGGAGAGTGGAAGACCAAAAATCCAGGGGTCCTCCGAGAACCAAATATTTATGTCATTCCCAAGCTTCCATATGAGCCCTTTACTGATTATTTATTTGGTTTTGCAAATGAATTTCTAGAAGAAAGATCAATTAGGGATTTATCCAATTTCCAAGAAAGGTAATTGGTGTAAAAAATTATCCTTGATTATAAATCTCCAAGAAGAAATATTGTTAGAGATAATTCTCCAGTCCTACTTAGCCAAGAGGGCCATATTCATCTTATGAAATTTCCTAAAGCCAATACCCCCTTCAGATTTCCTGTTACACACCTTATCCCAAGAAACCAAGAAGATTCGATTGCGATTGTCATTCCCGAACAATAAGAATTTCCGCTGGATTTGTTCAATTTTATAACAAACGGTCATGAGAGTTTTAAAAACAAATGTGAAGAAAACTGGGATGCTTTGAAGGTAAGCTTGAACAAGCATGGATTTCGCAGCTTGACTTAAAAGGTTCTTTTTCCACCCTGCAAGTTTCCTATGAATCTGTCAATCACATTATTCCAAAGGATGTTAGACATTGCTCCAAGGAATAACGGAAGGCCCAGGTAGATGGGGGAATAATTTAAGATGGTACAACCTAAGACTTTAGCAATATTGATCTATCTTCTTAAAGGAGTGTTGAGGAAGAAGATTCTACTTTTCTCATAATTTACTTTCTGGCCAGCTACACTCTCATGCCAATCGAAGATGGTTTTGATAATTTTAGCTTCAGGAACAACAACCTTGGTGGCCACAATAGTATCATCAACAAACTGATGATGAGTTATGGCTTGAGATCTAGGATCTGGTTTAAAACCGATGACAAGGACCTGATAACAAGCTCCTTTAAGATATATTTCCAACGATTCAACTAGGATGATGAACAGGAATGGCGAAAGCGGATCTCCTTGCCTCAATCCTCTGTGGTTTTTGAAATAACCTATAGTTGAACCATTAACTAAGACAAAGAACCAAGCCATTGTTACACATTCTCTAATGAGATGAATCCACTCAACATAAAACCTGAATTTAGAGAGGATAGCAAATAGAAAGTCCCAAGAAACCCAGTCTAAAGTCTTATTCATGTCAAGTTTGATGAACATACTGGCACTCTTGCTCTTGCTTATCGAATGAATCAGCTAGTGGATAGTAATTATGTCATCCGTGCTAAATGTGTGTTTAACTGAGCTCCCTTGGCACTGGTCAATGATGGTGGGCAGGATCTCTTTAAGTCTGTTGGCTTAGTCAATATATAAATGTTGAAGATAACTGTAATATAAAGTATGAGAAGACTATTTGAAGATTTTTGAAAAGAGGCTTGTTTCTTTATAAAATCAAGAGTGTTCTATGACAACAAGGTGAATAGCAAGCAAGTTTTCAGAGTATTTTTTTTAAAATATTTTAATAAAAAATTATTTATTTTGAAGTTAAGTTTAATGTGAGAAAATATAGTGTATAGTAAGTTTTAAGAGTGATTTTTATTGGTATAAAGATATTTTAATAAGAAAATTATTTACTTTTTCAGACGAAGAAATTTTTAATGCATTAAAGTCTATGAGCCCTCTTAAGGCACCTGGTCCTGATGGTTTCCCTCCAGGGTTCTTCCATAAGTATTGGTATATCTGCGGCTTAGATGTTTGTGCGATGGTTCGAGATTCTCAAGCTTCGATGGTCATCCCTAAATCAGTGAATTGGATGCTATTGGCCCTAATGCCAAAGAAAGACAATGTATTCTATTTCAACGACTTTCGACCTATATGTTTGTGCAACACTATCTATAAGATTCTTTCTAAAGCCTTAGCCAATAGGAATCGTGCCAGGTAATTCAATTGATCCGCCTGCATTTTCTATGTGGTTACTAAACTATCGAATTTCCACTCCATGGGGTCCACTACAACCTGTAACACATACTACCGCCATTTCTTCTCGACATCCGACGACCGTCATCCTCGGCCATGTATTCGCATAACTAACATTGGATTACATGTTTGGCATTTGAATTGGGTAACTCACATCATTTTTGCTTTCGTAGCTGCACTCTATATCAAACCTATCGATGCACTACTCAGTTGGCCGAAATGCTCGCCGTTGTTCTATCTTTGGCAAAAGACCCTCTGGAATATCGCCGATGTAGTGTCATAACCACCTTCCAATGCCATACCGAGTGCTATGTTGCATTGTCGAACATCCCATCACAATTGATGGCCTTCAGCTCTTCCTTCGCTGGCTATCTGCTTACTGGCAGACTGGCCATGGTAATCGGTATTGTTATCGGCCTAGCCTACGTGTTCGATGTGTCTTTGTGTAGTTAGAATTTGTCCCAGGTGTCATTAGAATCACACCAATTGCTACATTATGTCTGTACCGTGGACTGCTCTATGATTGTTGTTAAGTCAACGTCCATACTCTCACCTATGAGATGTTCATCCTGTTGTCCTCTACATTGATATCGGCTTCCCGAAATGTCCTCATCACCACCTTGTTGTCGATCTTTGGTTGTCACGGTTAGGGCTCTCGTTGATGTTTGTGGTCTCCATCTCATCGAAAGTGGGTCCCGAAGCCCTCAGCGATGGGTTTGGCATATTTCCCGAGGCACCTGCTTACTATCTGACATCACTCTGCCGCATGTGGGTCCCACGTCGAATCCTCATGAAATCCTGCAACCATGCAAACAAATTTTAAAACATAAAATCGAGAGGTAAAGGATGAAAACCCTACACCGACTTTGATTAGGCCTCATAATATAAACTAGTCAATTATTGCAATTAACATCAAAATGAAACATGAATAAAACATAATGCCACCCTCTTTTGCTTTTTACTTTTTCTTTTATTTTATTTTTATTCTTTGCCTTTTATTATTATTATTATTATTATTATTATTATTAATATTATTATTATTAATATTATTATTTGAAATATAATAATAATAATGATATTATATATTTTTATATTTTAGTTTTAAACTTTCATATATATGCATATATAAGTTTTTTTTTTTTTAAATATGAATTCAATTTTTTTTAAATATTTAAACCATTTTAATTGACAATTTGAATTAAAGACTAAGATCTACAAAACTTAAAACTCATAATCGAAGAACAAATGAAAATGACATCAAACCACTCACAAGCCTATCAACCTTCGAAGAGAAGGCAACAGAAGACCAAAGACCCTATGTCCAAAAGGAACCTTGGAATTAAATTTCAACTATCGAGGATGGGATATATCCAACAATATCGCTCCAAGGACACTAGGACTCTCCAAAACCCAAAATTTAAAAAGGTGGGTCCCCAAGTTTTGGGGCTAGTTGTGGAGCAACCACAACAAATGGTGACTCTGCTGGGAAATGCTCCTGAGCATTTCGGTAAGAACCCAACTCTGAAAACACACAAAACCCAAATATTAGAATTATAAGCATCAACAAGTATCCAGAGAATGAGAATAGACCAAAAAGACATGAACCATCAGAATCATTCAGCATCAGCTCAGTGTGTGCAAAGTGATTCATTCCTTATCATCTGAAACCATTCAACATTCCATCGTCAGTTTCACATGGATGTTTATGTCTTCATGATTTATGCATATGATATGTTATGGATGATTTATGCAAGATTGGATGTATTGAAAGGATGCTATAATATGAACGACCTGTTTTGCAGAGACTCAAACATTCTAGTAACATAAACAAACACACTAAAACTGTCTAACCCTCTTAGGACCAAATGTGTGTGCAGTGAATTCATTTACCAGATCAAGAGCTCAGTTATGAACCGCTACAATCCAGAACTAGTGTGTGTGCAAGTGGACTCAGAGCTTTGGGGAATCGGATTCTCAACCTAAGTATGATGAGAATTTGACCCTATCCTTACTACTCTAATTTTGAGTTTATTACCTCATTTTGACCAAAATGGTTAAACCTGTTATGGATGAAACCACAAGGCTAGCCTATCCATTTGAGCGGTCAGAGGTCTCACTTTTAAATGAGACATGTCACCATGCATGAGCATACTCCACTGCTAGTCAAGCATCTATAGCCCTAGTGGAGGTTAGCCCCATAGTCCATGATTTTGCTTTTGATTTCTTGAATCTTAGGGATGACTACCCATCCTTCTGAGGGGACATGTAGTACGATCCTTACAACCCAATAGTCAGTGGTGTGTGATGCAAGCAGACTCAGAGCTTTGGGGAATCGGATTCTCAACCTAAGTATGATGAGAATTTGACCCTATCCTTACTACTCTAATTTTTTTAGTTTCAAGTATTGTGATAGTGGTGAAAACCACTATTTTATGGACTATGTTGCATGATAGGACCGACAAGGATGACCCTTTTCACCTCACATTTTCTCCCAAGGATGGTTTTGGCCATTTTACCCAAGATGTTTTTAATATGTGCAAATCGTGTTTGGTTCAAGACAGTTTCGGCATCAGTTCCCAATCTCAAGATCTTCTTAGTGTATATTGTGCAATGATCCTAAGAGAATTTGACATGTTTTTCGGTGATTGTCTTTGAAATGTAGATGCAAGTGAGATGCAATGTTTATGCAATGTGAAATGTACCATGAAATACGGATGAATGAGATGGAGTATACAAAATATTTCACCCTAATTTGCAAAACCGATAACTTCACGCATCCCAAGTTTCAAACGATATTCTTTAATGTGTTTGTGGTACTCGTGGAGCCTTCTGCAATACAATTCCAATGTTTCATATTCTCCTTATCTTAGTTAACATTCATGAGGACATAAACTGACATCTCACTTTTCTTTTTTTTTCTTTTTTCAAAACAAACCAAAAGGGTCCAAAAGACCAACACCCAATGCTAAAGAAAAATCCAACACCAAAACATTTGAAACACACTCTACAACTCTAAAAATCAATGAAATCTTGGAAGCGAATGAATACAAAACACACAAATCAAACCCAAAAAACCAAAACTATATACAAATGTACAATATGGTACAAGATGGTGCAAAGTTTGACCTATCACTTCCCTGGATCCCAAACATGATTAGAACATTTCAAAAGACAAATAACATGATACGCATGCCAAATTTTGTAGGAATCCAACAAAAACAAGATTAGACCAAACAATGCAACAAACTTCAACTTGCCCCTCTCACCATACCAATTTGATTTAGTTCCATTAATAATCCTATGGTGGAGTTTCAAATTATCAAATTGATTAGACAATAATTGATCTTCAATTCTTTCATGTCTATTCTTTATTATGTCCATTTCACACTTTGATTCATGGTGTAGAAATAAGCTTTCATTTTTAGATATGAGATCTTGCAAATAGGAACCTATTTCTACAAATTTTAAAGCCAAATCATTTTTCAAATCTGTAGGCCAATCAAATTCATGTAACCATTTGCAAGCACCTAGGATATTTATTAAATGAGCATCATCATAAGTTTTTATCCTAGATTCTGTTACTAATTGATTATGAACTTGATTTAACACTTCAAGCATACCAACTTCATTTTCATTCAATAAAGCAATATCATTAGTGGTGTGAGGAGAAATTAAGTCAAATTCTTTATCAACCACAAATGACATTTCATCATTGATAGTATTTGAATCCATCAATCCATTAGACAAACCTTCACTTGAATTTCGAATGGTGGAACCTAAAAGGTGAGATTTTACCTTTGGCACATTTTCATTTACCATTACTTGAAGAGGATTTGAAACTTCCTCTTTTCTCTCATGACATTCATCATCATCATCATGTAGCACTTGTTCTTTCTCCATGACCTGTTTATCAAAGACACCAAACTTAGGCACCCAATTAAAAACATGTCCATCCCTTTCAAACCATAAGTCTTGTCTATCTAGGGATGGGTCAACTAACACATCTCCATGATCAATCACTTGGGTTATTTCAGATAACGTGATATTTTCAATTGGATCATCGGTGATATCAAACCCAAACCATTCAGGTTCTGAAATTTCCTCATTTTGAAATGGCATAGACATTATAGAACCAATAAGTGGATCAAGATTTTCAATTTCTTTTCCCTCAAAGGAATCCAAAGCAAATGATTCTCCTTCTTTATCCATGGTTGTAGAATCCTTATCACTTTCCAAAATTTGATGAGATTCGAATCCCTCTTCCAAAACTTTCTCAAATTGTACAAGATTTGTAATATCCTCATGTGAGAAAACAATTGTATTATCCTGCATATCAATTGACACAAAAAGTTCATTAGAAGATTTAGAGTGAGCATATTCTTCCCATTTCTTCCAAGAATCATAGTAATCATCTTCCAAAATCAAGTTGTGACGCTCAATTACTTCTTCATCATCTTTCGATTCATCAACATGTTTCTCATCCAATTCATCTTCACCTTCCTTAGATGGTTCAATTATTTCCAAAAGTGGGTTATTTCTTGAATTCAAATTTGTAAGGCTATCATAATCCAAATTTGTAACCCATGATTCAATTTTATCACAATTTGGAAGGTGTAGATCTTCTTGGCCATCAATTTCAATGATATCATCCAAAGTATCTTCCGAGAACAAGTGGTGAAATTTGATTATGTCTTCAAATTCATTTATTGATTTTCTTTCAAATTCACTTTCAACCACTTTTGATGGCTTAGGAGCTTCTATAATGGGATCAATTTTTACATCTTGCTCCATATAGTTGCCCCAATATTCCTTTGCGAGTACACATGACCAAATCATATCCTCATAAGTTTGTTCATCCAAATCCTCATTTGTGGGTAATGATTCTAGATATTTTCTTTCCAAAACAAGATGGTGATCATTTGATTCCAACTTCTTGTTACCCATCCATAGAATTTCTTCTCCAAAATCTTCATGCTCTTCAAGACATTCTGAATAGGCATTTACTTCAATGTAAGTCACATCAAAATCTCTTCTATCACCTGAAGGAGCATAACATGAAATATCATTAAGATTAGCATTATGAATTTTCTTCCTAGGATGATTTGGATGCATACATTGATGTGCTCATTTTTGTGATGGAACCACATCTCTACTTAACTTCTTAACCACCTTCTTTTGCTCTTTTACTTCCGATACAAGCTCTTTAGGTTGAGTGGTAGAAGTAGTAGGATTAGTTGGATTGATATCAACAGGTAAAGCCTGAACACTTGTTGCAATGGCTCCATGAGTGACCACATGATTCTCTAACCGTGGAGTAGTTGGATGGATAGATGTACTCGTATAAGCGCATGTGGGAGCATAAGTGGGTATGGTAGGGTAAAATTGATTATGGGGCAAAATATTTGATATCAAATTCTGTTGTGCCCATGCTTGATTTACCATCGAGGTTTGATTGCAAGCCCCTAGTTGTCCTACCATAGGCAATTGCTCCATCCCATAACCTTGTGGCCTCAATTGTTGATCTATAATCATAGCTTTCGTGTAGGTCGATGCAAGATTAGTGACCAAAGGATTTGTCCTAATGAACATGGCAAACAATGGATCCAATGCCCCAAAGTATATTTGAAGAGCACCGCTCTCCTCAATAGTATAGGGAGCAATTAATCTCGCATAGAGCTTTCGAAATCTCATGTTGAAAATTCTCACTAGCTCATTAGGTTCCCTCTTGCAAGAAGCAAATTGTTGATAAATCGTGACAGGATCAATGGGCAACCTAAATTGATTGATAAAAGCAGTTTCCAATTGGGCCCAAGATGTAATAGAGCTAGTGGGTAAATTGATGTACCAATCATATGCCACCTCATCTAGGCTCCCAGGAAACAATCTACATGCCACATCCTCATGTTCGACATTCCATCTAACTAGGATATCCACATAGGACTGAATGTGCTCCTCGGCTAATGTTGTGCCATTGTGCTTAAACTTGGGCAAAAGTTTCTCTATGTTCTTGGGTAAGTCATGAGCATCTCCACTAATGTTCAAAGGATTACCATGTACCCCATACCACTTTCCAGTATTTGTAGCCATTAGTGAAACTCAAAGGATAACTTCAAAACCAATTTGTTAGTCAAATAAATATTTCTTACAAATAAGCATAAAATGACTAACAATCTCAAATGTGCAACATATGAATGATCATGTTAGCATCAACCAAGAGATATGTATCCATTAAACCATGAAATTGAAGAACATTCTCAAATTTGCAAATAGATTAGCATTAGCACATCATCAAAAATAGAGAATGTTAGAATCAAATGAAAGTGATCATATGGAAACAAAACCTCGTTAGTCAAGACCAATGTTTTGTAAAATAAATCTTTCAAGTAACATGAACAATTTAGCATCTAAATAGCCATAAAATAAATCAATTCAAATCCTCCTAGCTCCCAAAGTGTGAGTGTTAGAGGAAACCAAAGATGCTAATCAAATGAACTTGAAATATTTAGCAATTCAAAAGCTTTCAAAATTATATCAAATCACATTATTCCTGTATGAACAATCAAAAAGCGTTAGATCAATGAATAGCAATTCATGTCCTCCTTTTAGCACCACAATGTTGTGTGTTAAAAGAGGTCTAAAGATAATAATCAATAGGGCATGAAATATTCCATAATTTAAATCCCTATAGCATTTAAAATCACAATAAAATAAACCACATCATGCCCTCCTTCTAGCGCCAAAATGTTGAGTGTTAATTTTACCCAATTGTGAAATTACACTCTCCCTTAGGGTTTTGATCCCAAAACCCTCTCTTGCAAAGAAGTTAAACAAAACAACTTCTCCAAGGTCTCCGCTATATTAGCATTTGCATATGTGTATTAGTAATCTCAATAAAAATATATCAATTCAATGCTAGGAACACCTTAGTGATTGCAAGTAACTGTAAACAAGGGGCATGTGTTGGTTTATTTTACCATGCTACTTTAATGATTGTTCATGAAACCAAAATAAAGTAAATGTGAATTGGCCCTCATATGACCACGATGTAGTGCCTTAATTCCTTTTATCTTGAGGATTTTAAGGTAGATTTTATCTTCCTTATTAAGTGGATTTTAATCAAGTTTTATCTTGCATTAAATCCTACTTTAAATGTGAAAGTAAAGATTAAATCTATCTATGAATGTAAATCCGAAATGATGAATAGGCTCCTTAAATGTAGCTTCTTATCATGAAGATAAAGATAGCTTTTGATATGATTAATAAACTATCCCTCTTTGGTGAAATTAATTTTCACAAAGAGACAATAATTTATGGCCTTAAAATAAGGGCTTTAAAATGTCACTTCAAATTATCCCTCTTAAATGAAATCAAATTTTCACAAAGATGAATAATTTAGTGCTTTGAAATAATGACCTTCAATGTAGTGCACAAATTACCCCTCTTTCATGAAATCAGAATTTTCATGAAGAAAGGTGCATTTATTGCTCCCAATATGCTAATTTGTGGAATGCCATAAACATAGCCCCTTCAATGAAATTGAAATTTTCATGAAGGAAATGTCATCATAGGCTCATGAATGAAATATAAGACTGAAAAAATTAAATTTGGCCCCAAAATGCAAATTCTGAAATTTCGTATTTTCAAAATCTGCAATAAAAACAACTTTGACTAATTTTTAAAAATACGAAATGACTCCAAAGTAAAAACGTCTAAGTGCAAAATGGAACTACGAAGTATACTCTACGCAACCATGCAATTATTTTTGGATTTTGAAATTTTTTTCATTTTTATTTTAATGTCCGAAAATTTAAAAAAAAATGAAAATAAAAAGTTAGAAAATAAAAATAAAATCTAAAAACTGAAAATGAAAGCTGAAAATGCAAAGTATGCTACAATCAGTATGATGCCATCCTATTTCGGCAAAACCGAAGATGTGAGGTATTCCATGCATGCAACCTAGCCTATTAGACCTGCATTTTGCACAATCAAAACAAGCTAGGTGCTAGCTCCTAGGGTACAAAAATAAATTTTAGATTTCAAACATTCGCATGAAGCAACCAATAAAACATGCATAAACTTCATCTATAAATCCCAAATCTGAAAGGGAAAGATAAACGATTAAATCTAGCATGCAGAAAAAATCTCCTCCTTTCTTGCCCATAAGATGCAAATTTCTGAAAATTTTTGCATTAAAAATGTTCCATTTTACAACAGCAGAATTTCTGGTTTTCCCCAAAAAACCAGTCCAAGTGGAAGGAAAAATAATCCCAAAACAAGCCCACAAATCTGCAACTTTGTTTTTGAAAGGAGTTTCCAACCCTGTTTCAATGCAATATTTATTCTTTCACATTTTGCTCCTTCGCATTACACCTTCCAACACTGCTGTTTCTGTCGCGCAGTCCCTTCATTTCCGCCTCTTCGTTTTACTTTCTTCGGTTTGGTTTCATTTCCTTTTTTCTTGGTAACGTTCCTTTTTATTCCTCATTTGTATTTCATAACGTTTCCATTTTTTAGTTTATTAAATGTTATTAAACATAATGTTTCCCCATAAATTCATTTGTTGTACTTGCGGTGCTCACGTGGCCTTTCATAAATGAAACTTATGGTCATTATCTAATAATAAAATCTTTCATGTTTTCCACATTTGACCATACACCTGCCATATAAGAGATGCGACTATCACCATACTTGATTTATGAGAATGTATCCTTCACACCAAACCACATTTGTCGTAGCTGTCCTTCGTTCCTACTGTCTAACTTACTCCATTTGTCTGTTGAAATGGTTGTAGTGTGCTCTGCCTTGTTAGTCTGCACTGTGATTACTGCCTGACTACCGTTGCGAGGCCTCCACCCATCACCCTGGTGGTTTTTCTAATGCTGTGCAGTGTACATCCATAACCGAAGTCACCACGTCTGCTGCATAATCCTGTGTCACACTCTATTCATATGCAACCCAAAAAATTTAGACGTGAATAGTCCATTAATCCCTTTGCTAGCTCATCGACACTATTTTTGGATGACACCCCCTTATTTACATGTAACACCGGTGTTCCCACTTGGAATACGCCACGTCACCGTTTTTGTTTATGTCGCTTACTACAAACTACCATTCGCAGATTTTGTGGCTAGGTTGCCACTATCAAACTTGTATCTAGCTATCGTGAATGGCTTATCCGCCTAACCTCTGAAAACCTCTGCATTTCATCATTAGCACCAAACTAGCTCTTCTGCTGAGAATGCACAATACCTTTCTTTTTCGTGAAATTCCTGCACCAGAGACGATGCTGTTGAGTTTGCTCGATGGGATCCATTTTATCCGTTTGCCGTGTTGTTGTCTACGGCTAAGATACCACTGTGGGATTCCTTGCTAGTTGCTGTTAGGTAACTCTAGTGTCCAAGCCAATCCCTGGGCTCATGTGGGTTCGGTTCTTCCCGTGGCCATCAAATCTTTCATCGCCCATGCTACCGTAATATACTCCCTACTCATGTCATGCGTGTGGCGGTCTCTACTAGACTGCACCTGCCATTTTGCCAGGTCATCATGGCCACATTTGTTGCTTGTTGTGGAAAGCATTGTGGCATACGTAACCCCCTCTCTACCGTGTATTCCACATGCTCACCACCTCCAAGACGTCCTCGAGGGGCCCATGCGGTTAGACCTTTACACTCACCATGATTTCTGTCGATGTTCGTCGCATCCACCCCACACTGTTCATTGTTGTGCATTGTCATTCTGGTTTTCTAAAACTATGCCCACCGATGTTCGTCCAACCTTATTTCACGTATGTGTCCAAATTCCTTATTGGTCACCACTTGACCGTCCACTGCATCACACAATGCCTTCGAGTTCACTATCTTAACACCTATGGCTATCTTCAAACTTAGACCAGCTGCACCGTTCACCCCGCTCACTATGGTTGCTGACGTATGACCTGTCTCTATAGTCACTAAGTCACTCGAAATTTGTTGCCTATCGTTATCTGCCAAGAACCATGTTGTGTAATTCAATTGATCCACCTATGTTTTTAACGTGGCTACTAAACTATCGAATTTCCACTCCGTGGGGTCCACTGCAACCTGTAACACATACTACCGCTAAATCTTCTCGACGTTCGATGATCGTCGTCCACGACCATGTCTTCGCATCACTGACAGTGGCTTACATGTTTGGTGTTTAAATTGGGCAACTCTCATTGTTTTTGCTTTCGTAGTTGAACTCTGTGTCAAACCCGTCGACGCGCTACTCAGTTGGTCGAAATGCTCACCGTTGTTATATATTTAGTGAAAGGCTCTCTGGTATGTCACCATTGTAGTGCCGTAACCACCTTCTAATGCCATACCGAGTGCTATGCTGCATTGTCGGACGTCCCATCACAGTTGATGGCCTTCAACTCTTCCTTCACCAGCTATTTGTTTACTGACAAACTGCCCATGGTAATCGGTATTGTTATCGGCCTAGCCTACGTGTTCTATGTGTCTTTGTGCAGTTAGCATTTGTCCCAGGTGTCATTAGAATCACACCAAATGCTATATTACGTCTGTGTCATGGACTACCCCATGATTATCGTTAGGTCAACGTCCATACTCTCGCCTACGAGATGTTCATCCTACTGCCCTCCACATCGATATCGAGGTCCACGTCGGCTTCCCAGAACGTCCTCGTCACCACCTTGCTATCGATCTTTGGTTGCTGTGATTAGGGCTCTCATTGACATTTGCGATGTTCGTCTCATTGGAAGTGGATCCCGATGCCCTCAGCGATGGATTTGTCGTATCTCCCGAGGCACCTGCTTGTTATCTCACATCGCTCTGCCACATGTGGGTCCCATGTCGAATCCTCGTAAAATCCCGCAACCATGCAAACGAAATTTAAAACATAAAATCGAGAGATAAAGGATGAAAACCCTACACCGACTTTGATTAGGCCTCATACTCTAAACTTGCCAATTATTACAATTAACATCAAAATGAAACGTGAATAAAACATAATGCCACCCTCTTTTGCTTTATACTTTTTATTTTATTTTATTTTTATTCTTTGCCTTATTTATTATTATTATTATTATTATTATTATTATTATTATTATTATTATGTTGTGAAACATAATAATAATAATATTATATATTTTTATTTTTTAGTTTTAAACTTTCATATATATGCATATATAATTTTTTTTTTTAAATTTGAATTCAAATTGTTTTAAATATTTAAACTATTTTAATTTACAATTTGAATTAAAGACTAAGCTCTACAAAACCTAAACAAAACTTAAAATCCATAATCAAAGAATAAATGAAAATGACATCAAACCGATCACAAGCCTATCAACCCTCGAAGAGAAGGCAATAGAATAACAAAGACCCTACATCCACAAGGAACCTTGGAACTAAATTGCAACCATCGAGGATTGGATGTATCAAAATTATCACTCCAAGGACATCATAATGCTCAAAAATCTAAATTTAAAAAGGTGGGTCCCCAAGTTTTGGGGCTAGTTGTGGAGCAGCCACAACAGTCCCTGGAAGACAAATTTTAGATGGGGCGATTGTGGTACACAAAATCCTCCACTCTATTAAAAAGAGTGGATGGGCAACATTCTTCCTCAAGTTGGATTAAGCAAGGATTACGACAGGGTCTCATGGAAATTTTTATTCTATATCTTGAGGAAATTTGGTTTTAGTGAAAGATGGGTGGGGCTCATAGAGGCTTGTGTTTATTATGTCTGATTCTCTATCCTGGTTAATGGCTCTCAAGCAGGGTTCTTTCAGTCATGCCATGGTCTATGCTAGGGTGACCCTCTGTCCCCATTCCTTTTCATTCTCATGATGGAGGCATTTGGTCGTTCAATTTCCCACCAAAACTTTGATATTGGTTAAGGTCGACACTCCCTTGCCCATCGATCTCTCACCAGCAGTTTGCTGATGACACCCTCCTCTCTTGTGAGGCATCAGTGTTCCATGCAAGGGATGTGAAGTCCATTTTGATGAGCTACGATAAGGCTGTCGGGTAGTAGATAAATTTTGAAAAAAACTTCATTTATTTTGTTAATACTCCAGAGACCCAGCAAAGGAGAATAGCTAACGTTTTAAATTATCATATTTCTTCTCTCTCGACCACTTGAGGCTCCCTCTTTTTGTTGGCCGCATTAAGGATGGGTTTTGGACCCCGGTTGTTGAAAGAGTCCAATGCAAATTAGCATCTTGGAAAAGGGTATTACTTAGTCAAGCGAGGAAGGTGGTGCTGGTCCAAAGTACCTTGTAGAGCATCCCCATCTATTTTTTATTTCTCTTTCATTTAACCTCTAATGTGGCCACTAAGCTAGATAGAATTTGCAAATCCTTCCTATGGGCGGACCCTGAGTTGAAAGAAAAATTCCACCTTGTCTTATGGGAGCCGATTTGTAATAGGAAGAGGCAAGGGGGTCTCAATCTCAAAAATGTGGTTGTGATGAACAAATATCTTGTGGTGAAACTTGGGTGGAAAGTTGCTACGAATTCTAACATTCTTTGGTGTAATATCCTTAAGGCTAAATATAACTTTGATTCTTTTTTAGTAGATTTCTTTCCTAGTGGAGGGTTGGCCTTCTGGAACAGCCTCATCAAATCTCATAGGTTCCTCAAGTCTTGTTGTAGTTGGATTATTGGAAGTGGTGAGGCGGTTAATTTTTGGGATGACATTTAGGCCAAGGAAATTCGCTTAGGGGATGATCCAAGGTATGCCTCCCTTGTTGCTCATTATAGAACCCACGGGCTTGAAAAGGTGGCAGAATTTATCATCGTCCAAGATGGACATAGATTTTGGTCTCCCTCCCTTCTTGAGTTGGTCGTCGATGCAGATGTAATATTGTGACATGCTTTATTGGTGGAGCTGAGGCTTATTGTGGTATGTAATATTTTAATAGATGATAGATTGGTGTGGATGGGGGATCCATATGGGTCCTATTTGGTTAAATATACCTACATAGCTCTTAGCTTAGTGGAGGAAGAATTTTTTCCTACAAATTAAATTTGGTTAAAAAATCTAACACTGAAGATTAACATTTTCTATTGGTTGGCTATGCAAAAAAAAACCTCTCGATCATAACCTTTTCAATAGGGGGATGTGCCTGGTCAACAGGTGCTATTTATGCAAGAATTATTAGGAATCGATGAATCATATTTTGCTCAGTTGTCATAGTGCACAAAATATTTTGGCTTCCATTCTCTCTTGGTTGGACGTTGCATGGGTGTTTCCTAATTCCTTAATGGACTATGTCATCCAATGGAAGTCACCCTTTCTTTCTTCCCATATTAAATGTTTTTGGAATTTTCTCCTCCCACTCTCCTTCTAGGGAGTGTGGAAGGAAAGGAACTCAAGAGTATTCAAATAAGTGGAAAACAATATCGTCCAAATCAGCCTTAAGATTCTATGGAAGGTGTCGAAAATATGTTTTCGGCTCTCAGCAATTTGAATCCTTCGAAATTAATTCTGGTGCTCTCCCCAAGTGAGCGATTGTTGGAAGAACAACTTGGTTTTGTGTCATTAGCCCACCCCCTCTTGATTTTGACCCAAGGAGGGAGGTTCATTGGTCTCTACCACCCGTTGGTTGGTTCAAACTTAACTTTGACGGTGCCTCTAAAGGCAACCCTAGCTTAGCTGGCATGGGCGGTACAATAAGGGACAACAATGGTGATCTTATTCTAGCTTTCACAGACTACCTTGGAGTCCAATCTTCCATGATGGTTGAAGCTAGAGCGACCTTCATTGGCTTGGAGCAGCTTAAGAACCTTGACATCAAAAATACAATTATTTAAGGGGATTGCCTATCCATCATCAACATGCTTCATGGATTTTCCCATCCGGAATGGAAAATAGCTAATTTAATTTATTAAGCAACTTGGCGTGCTTGTTTATTTTCTAACATGGAGTTCTCCCATGTTTTTAGAGAAGGAAATTTAGTGGTTGATCTCTTAGAAAACTTAGGAGTTTTTTCTCAAGGCTTATCTATCTGGCAGTGGGATTTCCAAGCGATATTGTACTTTGGGTCAGGGAGGAAGCTCCTTAAATCTTGTCATATTTTGGTTCCTTATGAAGATCTAGGCAATCTGTTTGGTTTCGACAAGTTTAAGTGCTTTATGGTGTGTACTGGCCTTTATTATGCTTTCCCTTCAGTACGTTCCTGCCTTCCTTGATTGTCCCTTTCGTCCCCTGGTGATGTTGCCCCTTCTTTTTCTTGAGCTTGTCGAATGTTGCAGCCTGTTGTGACTTTCAAATTTCAAACGATGCATTTATTCGGTTTGGTAGTTTATGGCCCCCCGTGTTGTCCTACTATTATTTAGGGTTGAGTTATTTGGGTTTTGCTCCCTATCTTGCCTTCATGGGGATGGTGTGAACTCCCTCGGTTCCCTTTCCCTGGGGGGTGTTTTCCTCGGTTTGTAATACCTTATTGTCCTTTTGGGTGGGCCTCCCTTATGGAGGTCGTCTTGTGCTTTAATTGGCCTTCGGGCTTACTTGTTGTATAAGGTTGTGGGGTTCCTTTCAAAACCCTCTTTTAATATTAATACCAAAAAATATATATTTATTTTAAAGTTAACTTTTATGTAAAAAAAAAATTATCTTTTAAATTTTCTATAAAATTAAATTAATTTAGACAAAGCTTAACAAAGTATTACTAATAAAAATATATTATTACATGAAAAATTATATTCAAATAGAGGATGGATGCATTATTTCTTCCAAGTATATCATGCTCTCTTTTGTTTTGAGATTCTCTTTGGGCCAATTGCAGGTGTGCTCTCATAAAATTCATATGAATTTAAAGCACCTTATCTTGAGATATCAATGTATGTATAGACTCTGATATCTCAAGATAAAGAAGAGTCTAGAATTTTTTCTACATTTGAAACTTTCCATGATGAGCATTATGCACAAAATTTCTAGAAGAAAGGCAGTAATTAAATTCCAAACTAAGACATGGTTTTGATATTTATTTTGTGGATTTTTACTATTCTTTTCAAGTGATAAATTCCTTCCAACAAATAAGGAAAGGAGCAATCCTTCACATAATGCATAACACTTTATATTTAAATTAATTAACCCAATAAGTTTTTACGAAGGACACACCTAAAAGGTTGATGATATATCTTCTTTGCATACAATCACCTATAAGA
Source organism: Wollemia nobilis (assembly GCA_028583015.1). Classification (NCBI taxonomy): domain Eukaryota; kingdom Viridiplantae; phylum Streptophyta; class Pinopsida; order Araucariales; family Araucariaceae; genus Wollemia; species Wollemia nobilis. The sequence goes on from JAQPPZ010000850.1 coordinate 6,481,703, forward strand.
ATCTTGATTTGGACTACTAACAAAAGGAACGTTGAGGACCTCTAGTGACCAAATAGTTTTTGAGGGAAATCATTAGGAGTAGAAAATTTTGACTGCTCTAAATCCATATTTTTTTTTAATTGTTCTTAATATTTTAAATTTATTTTCCTCTTCCTCAATCATCTTTTTTAATTTTGTCTTTGTATTAGATAGATAAAAAGAATAAAAATTTTGCTCCCAAAAAATGATGAATTTGGTTCTCTTCAATATGTAAATAAACTTCTTAATCAACGAACCTTTACATTAATATCATAAGCATTATTTTTAATAGGAAAGTTCACATGTTAAACTAAAAGTAATCTATATGTGTTACTTTTTTTTTGATAAGTTATTTATGGATTTTATTGGGGCCATTTTCATCAAAATAATAAACATTACATTGTTGTCAAGTCAATGAAATCATATATAGCTTACCTTTTTATCAAATATATTCTCATTTGCTTTTTTGTTAAAATTATTGTTCATATTCCTTAATTTGCTATGTTTTTGTAATCAACTCGTTGACATCATTTTCATTATGAAAAATATCACTTGATAAAGATCAACATCATGATTGGAAAAAATATTTGCTATTTGGTCTCCTTCTATATAGATATGCAAACATTTCCATGATATTGTCATTTTTATATCTTTTCTACACAAGAAACTTCCTATGATGAGCACCATACCTATAAACATTATATAAGAGAGGTAGTAATCCAATTCTATACTTAGGCATGATTTTGGAATTTATTTTTATAAATTCTATTATTCTTTTTAAGCCATACATTACAAAAAAAAAAATTGGAAGGACTAATCTTTTAAATTATTAATCTACCCATAAATTATTAATCTTTTGAAGTTCGTTCCCTCTTTCTTGTTTCATCTCTTTTGTAATTTTGTCTTTGTATCATATAGATAACAAGAATGAAATTTTTTGGTTCTAAAATATGATGAACCTAGTTCTCTTACATATGTAAATAAACTTCTTAATCAACCAACCTTTACATTAATATCATAAGCATAAATTTTAAGAGAAAAATAAATGCTAAAATAAAAGTAATCTAAATATGTTACTTTTTTTTTTAATCTTGCTAAGTTATGTATGGCTTTTATTGGGGCCATTCCCATGAGAATAATAAAACATACATTGTTGTCAAGTCAATTAAATTATATCTAGTCTACCCTTTTATCAAATATATTCTTCAGTTGCATTTGTATTAAGTTATTCTCTATCTTCCTCAAATATTCTATATTTATGTAATCAACTCCTTGACATAATTTTCATTAAGGGATAAAATATCACTAAGTCAATTCCTTCAAACTTTTAAATATTTTCAAGATTAAGTTCAACATCGTGATTGGTTAAATTATTTGCTATTTAGTTTTGTTCTATATGGATATGCTAACATTTCCATGATATTGCCTTGAAAAATAGTTGATGGACATTAGAAAATATGTTATTTTTTATTTGATTTGGACAATCATGTTTTCTTATAGAATTAATACTAATTTGTGAATCCACCTTTTTATGTCATTTTTTTTGTTTCCTAGCATCTACATAGTTATTAGTTGAGGTCCCATATGTTTTTAGTAAGTTAGAATATTTTACCTTTGTTATTTTGAAAAATAATACCTCCATCAACTTTGTCTAGAATTCTTTTGGAAACACCATTAATATTAATGTTGATAAAACTAATTTTTGGATATTTTTATTTTACCATATATAAAAGAAGACTCTTGCATTAACTCCATTGTCATAGATGTCCCTTTTGTGTTTATTCAAATCCTATAACTAAGAGTCTAAAACATATTTTTCTACACTTGAAACTTCTCATGATGAGCATCGTGTTTACAAAATTTGTACAAGATAGATGTTGGTCTTCAATCTGGCACCGCACGGAGGGTGGCAGTGGACCAACGTTAGTATATAATGGTCATTGAGTTGGTATGGGATGATCGATCTATAGAGGATGCCAGTTTCTTAGGGGTGGTTCCAGCTATCTACGCTTCAAAGTGGGAAAATGAAAAAGGAAGAAAAGAGATAGAAAAATGGTCATAGCCAAAACTCACAATGATGGGTATAGTCGCATTAAGACCTATGCAAGCACATCAACATGGGTGGAAACACAAAGACAATACCTAACAGATTAGCCCATGATGCCTTCGTCAAACTCTACTAAGCAGTGGATGGAGAGCGGATTCCAGAATCAACAAATAGGTGCATGAAATCTAGGATGTAGAATAAGAGCGCTCCTATCTGACTAAATTTAACAAAAATAAATCCCCAACCCATGTTTATAAATATGCATTCTCAAGTCACTAAGTGAATCCCATGAAATACAGGTTGCAGAATAATATAATACCACCTAACTGACTAAAATAGAAAGAAGCATTCATACATTGAATAGAAATATGAAGGCAACATCAGATACCAAACAGTGTTGAATCTATATTTAAAATTTACATATGAATTGTAATGGCTAAAGAGCCACACTTAGAAATGATCAAAATTCTACTATTTATAGGTATATTTACATTAGATTCAAAATTGAACATTAATGGTTGTAGGCAAGAAGACAACCCTTGAAGCTGACAGGTGCCAAACTAGTACGTTGTTCCTTGGGATAGTGTTGATCTTCTAGAAGGAGGCAGATGCATCTGGTTTAATCTGGGCCTTTGTATTCTCTAACATTTTTTCCCAGTTCATTAATTCTTAGCTACCTCATTCTTTTAATCTGGGCCTTTGTATTCTCTAGCATTTTTACTCATTGGATTCTCTAATATTTTTACAAGTATCAATCAGCTTGGGAGCACCGCACCTCCAATCTGTCACTTCTACATACAAGCACCTAGTAATGGATAGTTGTGGCAGTGGGTTTATCTCTTGCTCAAAATTTGAGCAATGGTAGGAGCTTCACGTGTCAGGTGGGTGCTTTCTTCATCCTTTTTTTCACCCATGGAGACATCAGGGAAGAGAGCGGATATTTATCCGTACTTTTGCCCAACTTGTGCTTTGCAACTTCTACCCGAGATGGGCGAGAGCTTATGTCTTCCCCAAGGGTGGGTTTTTATGATTTTTTTGCCCTTTACAGTTTCTTGAAAAGTCAGCCCAACATGTGGACGAGCCTTTTGGATAGTTTTGCCCAAGGCAACGGACAGGTCATCCACCCAATTTATCATTTGCTCACTACTTTAGTCCGTCCATCACTACTACTGTCACCACTTGTTATATTTTGCCCATCCATGAATGTTCCTCAAAATTTTTGTGACCTCCTTCTGAACAAAGGGAATCACTTTCTGAAGAGAAGAGTGGGTGAAGGGTGTAAAATTTCACCCACAGGAGATAGTAATTCAATTCCAAGGATAGGCATGATTTTGTGATTTCTTTTTAAAAATTCTATTATTTATTTCAAGCCATACATTTCAACAAAAAATATGGAGTAGTCCTTCATAGAATACATACTACTTCAGCTCTAAAATAATTAATCTAACATTTAAAAAAAAAAATTCTCTAAATGGTTTAAGTAAAGGGAAAACAAAGAAGAAAATGATTTGATATTTCTAGATCCTTTTTACACAAGGTACACCTATAATGTTTATAAGAATCATGATTTGGAGTGCTAAAAAAAGAAATTTTAAGACCTTAGGTAGATCTTATAATGACCAAATATGTTCTCAAGGGAAATCATTAGGAATAGAAAATTTTGATTGCTATGAATCCACCAAGTTTTGATAAATTCTAAAGTAACTCATTCTTATGTATAATCTAGACAAATAAAACTCTTAAAACATCTTTCAAAGCTCTTTGATTATTTGTTTAATGTCCTCTTCTTATATTAGGTTTCTAAGGTCCTCTCCTTGGATTAGATTGCTAACAAAATTCATGATCTCTAATTGTTGTTCATAGTAGTATAATTTTTTACCTTTGGACCTTCACAAGAAAAAAATTCCTAAGATAGTGATTGCACTTTTGGAATAGAAATAAGAGGATAAGACTCTAATTAAGCACTAGACCAAAAATTTATAAAATCCCCTCATTGAATGACCATCTAATATATTTCTTAATTAATTTTAAACTATTTTATATGAAGTTCCATGTTGTCAAACCTCTTAGTAAAGTTTATTTCTTGAATAATTTTATTGTATTTATAGAACATATATATTTGAAGTAACCCTTAATTCTAAATTCTAATTTTTTTTAGCATCCTTTTCAATGAAAATCTCCTTGAATTTTATCAATTTTGATGCTATACCTATTGATAATTTGAAAGTGGCATTATATATGTGTGTATTATAACACACACACACACACACATATATATATGTATGTATGTATGTATGTATGTATGTATATATATGTATGTGTGTATGTATATATATATATATATACATATATACATACATACATACATACATATATATCCTTATATATATGTATGTGTTTTATATATATATATATATATATATATATATATATATATAAACATACATATATATAAGAATAGGTTAGAATATACTTTTTATGATTTATAGCCTTCTAACAAGGATTAATAAATCACCTTTATAACCTGCCAAATATGATTTCACTCTATGCAAAATCGAATCCCTAATCTCCTTCTTTCCTTTATTAAATAGAAGATTAGCTAGATATGTTGATTTAAACTTTCCAACTTTAAACCCTAAAATTTCTATAGTAATCCATTGTAAGCATAGGGAAATATCAATGAAAAATATCCTAGATTTTATAGTCTTAACTAACTGTCTAACATCCTTCTAATAGCATAAAAATATTGATTTGAACTCTATGACCTCACTAAATGAGGTATGTCCCAAAGGAAAAGGATGATCAATAAATTGGGGATGAGATTCAAATGGACCATTAGTTAGAATTTTAATCCTCTATTTAATAAAGGAAATAAGGATATTAGGAATTCAATTTATTAATCCTTTTTGGAAGGATACAAATCATAAATTGTATATTTAAACCTATCCTTATACATAAATGACACAACAAGAATAATAAATATATGATAAGATAATGGGTCACTCTAGCATAGTCCATAGGATGGTTCAAAAGTATCAAGTCATGAATACATTGATCAAAATAAAATATTTTGGAGTTTTATAACATCTAATCCATTTACACCAACTTCGATCAAAACCATTTTTTTAATATTATAACTCTAGAAAACCCTCTCATATGCTTTGTTTATATCTAATTTTACAAGCATACCTAAATTTTTACTTGGAATGAAGAGAATGTCTAGCCTATTATGAAATGATCACACCATAAAAAACTTATTTACCACAAACAAAACCACTTTGTTCCTATAAGATAACATAATCTAGAATGCTTTCTAAATCTATTTTCCATAATTTTAAAAATTAGCTTATAAATCATATTACAAAGGCTAATTGGGTATAAATTATCAAAATATTTTATTTTAACTTTTTTAAAACCTAACTCAATAGAAGTTGATTTCATCACACTTATGTAGCCTTCGTTTTCCTAGCCTTTGCAATTGCACCAACATATCACCATTCAACATATCTAAAAAATTTAAAAGAAATTTGTAGGGAATCCATCATGGCCAGGTGTCTTTTAAGGATGGAAGGAGAAAATTGCCTCATATAGATCCTCCATAAATATATTATTGATCAATATTTTATTCTATCCTTGTGCAAAAATTTATATCTTGAATAATCTTACCCTTGGGCATCCTTATCTTGCCCAACTTCTAATAGAATATCTTTAAAATGATTAATTGCTTCTCTCCTACTATGAGAAACCTTCTTGTAAAATTAGGCACATCCACAACGATATTGCAATAATTAATAGAAAAAATAATTGAAATAACAATATTGCACTAATTAATGAAAATGCAACAACTTTATTACACATGAACAAAATTTGTAATACAAAGTTGTAGGCCTCTTCGAGGGGGAAACTTCCTTTGAAGTAGAGCTTAATTATAATATTAGAAAAATACTTGATATATGACCTCTTTGCCATTGCCTTTATAAATATTCCTATCAACCCTAACCCTTATTCTCAAATATTAGTTTCACATGCAAGTGGGGACCTGAGCTAGTAACTCCTAATGAAGAAACAATTACATGTTTTATAACAATTACATTTTATGGGACTATATGTTTAGAACCCAAGCTGCCACATCCGTGTTACAATACATCATATAATAATGTTGGTATGGGGTCCTAACATTCCCTTCCTCTTCAAGAAGCTTTATCTTCAAATATTGAGATGAGAGAACTATTGTTATAGTTGGTGAAGTGATTTCCAAGTGGTAAATTCTAGTTGTGATCCCCACAATTACACTAGAATAGTAGTGATGGTACAGTTTTGAATAAAGCAAGTCTACTAAACCAAAATTTTTTTGGGCTCCAAAATTATGGATCCTTATTCATCCAACTCAAGTAGCACCAATTGAACCTGTAATTTACTTCCAATGACCTTATTTAATGAAGAGATGAAAAATTGAATGAATCTTGGAAGAAGTTGATAGATTGAGCTTGTAGGTGGCTAAACCAATCCTTTGTAATACCTAATAGGGCCCATAAAATTTTATTGTGAGATTTTGGAATTCACAAAACTATATTGAGGATCGCTTAAACTACTATAGATAGAGAAATACCATGTACCCTACATTGAAACTATGCTTATAATAGTTTTTATTAGCTTGTTGACACATTTGGTTATGGGCTATCTCCAAATTCTACTTAAGCTACCATAGGAGTTCTACCAACTAGAATAAATTGGTATTTATAGCTTGGACCTTGAAAGTACCTAGAATATAGGAGGAAGGTGGTAGAGGAGGGTGTCCATAAACCACCTCAAATGGTGTGATATTGGTAGTTGTATGATAATAAGTTTTATACCACCATTATTCTAAGAGAATCCATTTGGATAATTGAGTAAGATGCTTTAATAGAAAGCAATAGAGGTACATATCCAAACACTTGTTAACAATATCTGTTTGATCATTTATTTGAGGATGGTATACCAAATTTATTTAAAATTGAGTCTCTTATAGTTTGAATAGTTTATATCAAAAGTGACTAGTAAAAGTGGGGTCCTAGTAAAATATAATGGATTGAGGTATGTTGTGTAAGTGAACAATGGAATCCAAAAATATTTGGGCAACTGTGGAGGCTGTGCAAGGATGGGTTAGGGAATAGAAATGAGAATACTATGTGATATGATACATTACCACAAGAATGACCAATTTACCTTTAAATTTGGAAGCCCTTCAATAAATTCCATGGAGATATTTGTCCAAAATTATGCTAGAGTTGGAAGAGGTTGAAGTGTGCCTAGGATGCATACAATTTATCCCTTAAATTGATGGTAAGTTTTATATTCAACCATAAAGGTTTGAATATCATTTTTTATTCCCACCCACAAAATATGCACTTCGTTCTTTCATAAGTTTAACAAAACTTAGAATATCCTATAGTTGGTTATGTATGCATTTATTGTAAAATGGATTTATGGATTAGCGAATGTTTATGAATAACAATATGGTCATGGTATCTCAAGTGCTATCCATCCCACAAGTATCCAGACCAAAAACTAGAATCATCTTATAGTTTCCTAATCAAGATTTTCAAGGTGGATTATTTGGCTATTTTTTCTCTATTCTAAAGGGACCACTAAGGAAGTGAGGTTGAGATGGCATACAATGCATTTTGATCCTCATATCAACAAGAGAGAGCATTGATCACTACATTATTCTTTAAAATTTTATAAATGATTTCATAATCATACCTTAATAGTTTGGAGATCCATCTATGTTGTTTAAGTGTGGATACTCATTGCTTTAAAAAATATTAGAAATTTTGATGGTATATCTTAATGGAAAAAAAATGTCCAATGAGGTATGGTTTCCAATGGTTGATAACATGTGGGATGGAAAACATTTCTTTCTCATAGGTTGATTTTCCCAAGTTTTTCCTTGATAGTGCCTTGTTATTTAATGCAAATGGTCTTACTTATCATATCAATACCACACCAAGTCCATTGCCTGAGCATCAATTTTATTCATAAAGGGCTTGGATTAATATAATGTTGCTAATGCCAGTGTAAATAGAATGGTTTTTTTGAGATATAGGAAAGTTTTTTCCACTAGTTTTGACCATATGAACAAATTCTTTCTCAATGTAGTTGTCAATGGGGCTATGATTTTTCTATAGTTTTGGATAATTTTATGATAGTACCTAGTGAGACCTCAAAAATATTGGAGACCTTTGAGTGTTTTGGGATTTGGCCATTCTTGTATAGTCATAATATTCTTTGGGTCTACTTTAACTCCTTTTGATACAATTAAGCCCAAGAATTATACTTCTTGTATTTCAAAGGAATATTTTGACCACTTTGTATATAGTTTATTCTTATTCACGAGCTACAAGGTCTGGTGCAATTTTTGGAGATGCTCCTACCAAGTGTGACTGTAAATTAGGATATCGTCAAAGAATACTAAAATGAACATCTATAAGAAAGGGTAAAAGATCACATTCATAAGACTGTAGAAGGTGGAAGGTGCATTGGCAAGACCAAATGGCATGACCAAGTATTCATAGTGACCTTCATGAGTTTGAAAGGTTATTTTGAGAATATTTTCTTCCTTTATTCTAATATAATTGTAACCTGAGCACAAATATAGCTTTGATAAATATCGAGCACCATAGGATTCATCTAACAACTCATAAATAATAAGAATATGAAATTTATCCTTGATAATAATTTTATTAAGCTCATGAAGATCTATGAATAACTTTCATGACCCATCCTTTTTGTGTACCAACAACACTTGAGATGAATAAGGACTAACATTGGGTTAAATAACCCTTGTTGCTAGTAATTCCTACACTTTTTTCTCAATATCTAAAGTTTACATATATGGGTACCTATCTAGACATATGTTTGGTGGGAAGATGCCTTGTACAAGTTGTATTGTATGATCATGGGCACATTGAGGTGGTAGACCTTTGGGTTCCTCAAAAATAGATGCATGTTTCTCCAAAAGGAATTGTAATTCCTTCCACTACTTAGTATCATTGTCATTTGGCACATGTATAACAAACAATAATGCCATTATTCCATGTGCTAACTTATTTAGAAGCTTTTCCATCTAATGAGATGAGATTCAAAATCTTTCAATCAACATAGGTATGAAATGTGCATCTGAGACTAGAGTCAATATTGGATAATTTAAAATCACTTACAGATCAACCTTTGAAGAAGGATGGATCCTTGAAAATGATTTAAAACACAAGAAAAGAGAAAGAGAAATAGAAAAGAAGGTAATATAAATAGGATTAAAGCATATGAAATTTATCTAACAACAAGAATGCAAGTTGAATGAACATAAATTATCTATTGTAATGAAGTGACTAACAATATTTCCCCCTAACAAAGCTCATATGAGATAAGCACAAAAATCACAACATCCTATATTCCAAATATTTCAATAAATGATCCAAAAAATATTTCACCTAATAAAATTATCCTAGCTAAAACTAATAGAAATATCAAGAGTGTAATTATTACAATATTCAACACCTCAAATTCCCTAAGAGTAATGATCCAAACAACTTCAAGCCTAACAAAATTTACTTCAATATTAATTGAAATAAGGCAAACAACATTGAGCCTAATAGAATTCACTACCATAAAAGCTTAAACAAAATGCTAAAAGTATAATGCATTACTATAAGTGCCACATAAAATTTGATAGAAAGAAGCCAAACAACCTTTGATTGGTATTAGAACAACCTAGAGCATCAACTCACATAAAGGAAAATACTAACATTTCTAACTCTTAAAAATGAGGAGTGTTGTTCCTTATATAGCTTTTGCTAACCTAAAATGAAAATAAATTATTACATATAATATTGGATAAAATTAATTAGGCACAATCATTTGTTGAGTTGGTACCACTTGATCTCTTCATCTTGCTCTACATGTTCTCTATCAAGCAATTATTGTTTTTTATATGCTTTGTCATGCTTGAATATGATTGTTGCTTTCTAGATCTATTAGAGGCTACATGGTGTAATTGTTCATTCTTGAGATATAATATATCCTTGATGTCCTTTATGTTAGATGCTACTACATATCTTGCCTTTTGAGCCTTGTTTTACTTAGTGTTAGTATGTCGGGTTGCTTGGTAGCTAGCCTATTCGATCCAAGTTGACACTCTGCTTTGCTTTGCATTCTAGAATCCCTTGTGAGTTTCCTAAATTACACTAGAGTCCTTGAAATATTGCTTTATGTCATCCAAAAAGTGTTCCAACTCATATAGGTAGAAGACTACTGATTGTTTTCTACCTTTTCTTTGTACTTATCCTAAATGTTTTTAAAAGTTGTTCTGATGTCAACTCCAAGTAATTCAAGCCCACTCTTTCCTTATGAGTTCTTTACTTTTCTAAAATATTTGAATATATTACTTAGTCTAACACAACATGTTCTAGATTGCATCCTTTATAGGTTTGAAAACAAGCTAGTATGGAAATTTTTTGGCTTACATGAGTAGGCCATCCTTCAACACTTTTGAACTTGGTATAGATCATCACTACTTCCCAGACAAAATGGATGAAAGAATTATATCTCTAAATATGTATTTTGAGCTTAAATGCTTATTTTTTTCTTGTTATGATGAATTCTCTTTGCTACTAATCTACTATTTACTTGTTATTTGATGCTTTCAAAGTTTCCAAGGATTTTGGGTAACTTATTTATATTTAAGTAAGCTCAAACAAGCTTACCAACCTCTCACCTTATCACCCCTTTCTTTTCTTCCTCTAGTGTTTTTGGGATTTTCTTCCCTAGGATGTTGTTGGTGCTTATTTTAAATTTCCTGGGGGTATTTTGTGTGTTGTAAAGCCCAATTTCCAAAAGAAGGTGGCTTAGTTTGTGAACCCACCATTTTTTTGAGAGGTGTGTCCATAGCTCCTAATTAGATGTAAAAATTACCAATGGTGGACCCCATTTAGTTATCACTGAAAGGGTTCCATGGTTCCTACCTATGGTAAGACTTCACTTAGTTACCATAAAAAGGTTATAAATATAAGTTATTAATTTTCTAATATGATGGGTCAATAGAGTCTTGTAGCATAGGGAGCTTCAAATTTATTGGGGGATTTCAACGCATGCTTTCCCTTATCAACATATTTGGCATATTTAAAATGTTAGCAACTTGATAGATTTGTGGATCTTTATGACCTCTCATCTAGTTCAATTTAGGGTAGCGACTTAGATTAAACTTTCTAATCTAGTAGTATTTTTCTAGCATAGCTAATTTCACTATAGTTTGGCAACTCATAGGGGACTTCTACTTGTAGGAGGTAAGCTACCTAGAAATGAAAGCCTTATATATTGGAAGCAAATTCTCTAAATACAAATCCTAAGAATTTTGGAGCTAAGGTGATGGGAGAATAATTTATTGCTTGAAGGACAAATTTTCTCAAGACTTATGAATTGTTGAGAAGGGATCCCCCTTATATAGACTTATTCAACTAAGAAAGTCATTGAAATCACTTATCCAATTAACCCTCTTTTTTATCCAACCTTCTCATGCAATCTCATTTATGTAGGCCCAAAATGGCCACATCCTTAGAAAATTTTGAAAATTTATTCTAAGGCATGAAATCTCTATTCCGCTGAGGACATAGAGTATTTTGGAGCGGATCCATGCAAAGAGTGCTCCAATCCGCTCAACACTTAGTGTTTTTTCCATAACAAGCTAAGTACTTCATTCCATTCAATGCCTAGTGTATTTGGCAGTAGGTTTCGGTGGGGTTTCCAATTCATAAATATTTTGAGCTTGGATGACATCAGCATGATAAAAAGTGTAGAATGGTGATTGCTTTTTGTTTTGTGTGCTCTAGCGACTAAGTTCTGAGAAGACACATTCCACTGAGGCTCAAGAGTATTTTGGAGTAGAATGGTGACAAGAAGGTTAGAGGCATTGAAAAGGAAGTATAAGGAGTGGAATGGTGATAAAGGTTATTTGCACTACTTTCAAAGCGGATTGGTGATTCCATAGTTAAACTAAGTCAGAAGTGACATCAATATGATTTTTGTGTGAATTGCAACTCTCACTTTATTCCATGGATGTGAGAAAGAAGTTAGAAAATTTGAAGGCTAAGTAAGCGGATTAACGACAAACTCCATTTCGCTCTCAACTTAGTGTATTTCTCGCCGAAACTCGATTCTGTTGGTCAAAGCCATCAAAGCTGATGTTAGCATTAATAAAGTGTGGAATGGCATTTTGTTTCTTCCCTACTAGTTTGTAGAGAATTCCTTGAGATTAAATCATAGCCATCTATTGAGAGCATCAATGATAGAGATTTTGTTGACATTATTTAAAATATACAAAGGTAGATTCTTGTTGGATCAGAGAACAATCAGTTCAAAGCGGGAAGGTAAAGCATCCGAGGGTTTTCAAGAACCAAGAACCAGAGTGATTATAGATCTATGGTGGAATGAAGTTTTAAATAATGTTGAGTGGTCCAGATTGAGTTTCCAACGGCCTGAGACCCAACTGCCATTACTGGACCAACAGGTTGTAGAGTCGAGCTACCATGGTGGATTGCTTCCAGTGGATTTCTCGGACTCCACCAGCGAATGAGATGATGCCAGCAAAGCTCTCTACTGAGCTATTAAAATTTTAATCTTTGTAATGTCTCCTTCAAATATTTCATTTGTAAACTATAAATAGAGGTCGAACCCTTAGTTTTTAGGGTTAGCTCTAGTGCGTTTGCTTGCCCTACTATGTAAATATTCTCTACAAACTAATGGAAGGAGCATTACTCTAATTTTTGACTCAAGACATGTTATCTTTGATATATTTTGTGCAAGAGGTTTGAAGCTATGAATTGCATTTCTATCAATGTTGTAATGGTTAGTTCATTCTAGTTTATTGGATTACTAGTTGTGAAAGTAGTTGAAATCTGTTCATAGTTAGATCTGTGTTGGTAGGAAGTTTATTTTTGCAAAGTCTGAATATTGGTCTATTATGCTAAATTGGATTATCAATATATTGGATATTGGAATTGCTTCCTACAACATATCTATTTTTATGCTTTAATGTATGAAGATTTCATGGTTTTGGGTGCTGCTAATCTTGAGTGATGGGACACTGGAAATAGTTTGTTGGATGTTTCTGTTGTAGATGCCTATGTTGTTAGCCTATCCTGACCATTGTTAATGCATATTTATCTAACCCTATTCTTCAAACCCTTATTGAGCTTTAATTGTGTCAACACCTTACTAAGTTGACAAGGAACCAGCCTACTCTAGAGGTTGGATTGAAGTTATTTTTGGTCCATCCAATGTTGAGTGTTGAGTTGTGACTATCGGGTGCAAGCCTGGATAGAGAATTGGAAGATAGACAATTGCAGTGTCAAGTAAAACTTGATGTCAATTTAGTGCCCAACAGTTTTTGGCATGCCCGATGGGACCTATTTGCAAGAAACACTAAAACCCATCATATGCTTTATTATTTAAAACCTTACCCGAAGGAATCAATATTTGGTGAATTGTCTTGACCTTGCTAAGAGGAGAATAGCAAATTCACCTAGTGACTCCCTGGTCTATTAAACCTAGAAAAAAGTTATCCCTGTAGACCATAGTTTTTCATGTATACCAGGTCATTCAAGAGGAATAATCCAAACTCCTTTTTCTATTGTGAGCTACCTTATAGAGGATCTACTATTATAAGGAATTTAAACCAAGATTTTCATTCAGAAGAAAATCCTCCTGAGGAGAATCCTATAGTTAATCCAACAACACCTCCAATAGGAGCTACACCTGGAAACATGGCATAAAATGTAGTTCCAAATCAGCCCTTGTAGAAGTACCCCAGATGGAACACAATTGGCCCCCTTAGACTAGCCCATATGCATGATATTCCTCAAGCTGTGTCTAAGGCTATTCCCACTTATGATGGATCTGGAAAAACTACATATGAGCACTACCAAGATATTCTAAATCTGGTAGCAATCCACAATATAAAAAATGAAGATGTTATTGTCAGGATTCTAGCCCTATATTTTAGAGGAAATATTCTACATTGGTTTAGAACCCTTGAGGACAATACCATTACCTCATGGGTAGCATTGGATGAGCCCTTTGTGGAAGAATTTAATGAATCTATTGATCCTTTCTCCCTCCTTAATCAGTTCACATCTATGCAGAAACATCAGCAAGAAACTATTTCAGATTTTAATTTGAGGTTCAGTAGAACCTAGAAGAGAATTCCCCCTACAACTAGACCAGTTGCAAGCCTTGCTTACATGTATTATATCAGAGCTCTTGGATCAGAGCTAGGCCTACAAACCCAACAATCTAGGGTGGAGACATTTCCATAGGTCTATAATGCAACTGTTCATGCAAAAAATATCCTTATTAATGTGGGAAGATTACCTCCAAAAGTTGTGCTACCTTACAATTTGGAAACCACTAATGTCCAAAGTCAAACTACTACTTCATATTATATGGACCCCCCTCCATTGTCATCCCCATTCCCACATATGACTCCCATTCCTCAGCCAAAAGCACCATCTACTGTAGTTCCTTTCCCTCCACTTCCTTCTTAGACTCCTCAAGAATTTTCTGTCATCCTTGATATATAGAATACTTTGAAAACTCTTAGCAACAAGATGAATTCAATGGAGAAGAGAGATATGGAGAGGTCTCAACAAAGGAGATTTCCTTATGTGAATAAATATCAAAGACCTGGTCCTAGCAATAGTATTGGAGTCAGAGTAAATGCAACATATGAAGAGCCTGAATGTTCTTTAAAGACAAGTCTGGTGAATGTATGGTGTTTGGTGTGTAATGATCCTCATGATTCACAATCTTGTGTTATGTACCAACACCATGTACAAGAAGGCCATGGAGAAAGCAGAAATAAATCAGAAAGGAAGAGTGAATATGCTCTGGCAACCTAACCAGATCATGGTTGGAAAAGATCTTGATGAGGATGGACCTATTTTTGTCATGACAAGGTCAGGAAAGAAAACACTACAAGTTGATCCATAGAAGATGGGTCAATTTTAGGTCCCCTCTCAAAAAAAGAAGGATCCACCTCCCCAAAGTAGTGATACATTTCCCTATCCCCTAGGCCAAAGAAAATGATGTCAATAGTTTCCCCAAAAGAATTGAGAAAGAAGCTGAGGGAGATAGAATGAGGTCTAAGGATGAAGCCCAAGAGAGGCTTAGATTCCCTTCCATTACTAAAAGGTAGAGAATTGAGGCCACTCAAAAATATAAGAGAAAATATGGTGAGCCAGAAAGAAGGCTTGAGAGACCCACCTTGGCTAAGTCTGAATACAACATTGTGGAGGAAATGAAGAAGATACCATCCAAAGCTAGTCTATATGATACTCTCTTCATTCCTGGCCAAATAGACCTGCTAAAATATTCTTTGAATAAATATCCATAGGAAAAGCAAGCCACCACAATCCTCAGCATACCCTCTAAAAAGAAAGAAATATCCCCTATTATTTTAAAGAATAAACCTCCTCATTTTTATATCTCTCTAAGGATGGAAGGGTGGGTTGTCCGAAATTGTATGATTGACTTAGGGGCATCTACTACAGTTATGCCTAAAGTAGTTTGCAAGGAGATGGGTATGGAATACACCCGATCCTACCCTGGAGTCCTACAGATGGATGGGACACTTGTGAAGATAGTGGGAGTGATAAAATATGTCTTGATGAGGCTACATAGAGCACCTGAGGTAACTATAGTACAAGAGATAGTAGTGGTGGATCTAGAGCCCTACTTTGGCTTATGCCTTTCAAGAGAGTTCACTACAAAGTTGGGTGGATGCATGTATATGGACTATTCCAACATGGTGATTCCTTTCAAAGGAAAGAGGATAAGAATAACACCTGAGAAGCCTATGTCTTATCACATAGAAAAAATTGAAGAGGACATGTGCAATCTCACTCCTCTTGAGGAGTTTGAACTGGTTGACAATTTTGAAGAGTTGGAAATTGAAGATGAGTTGCCTTTCAGAGAGGATTATAGCCAGTTTGGGATAGGTATGGGCACATACAATATTTCTACAGAGTCAAATAAGAGAGTTCCTACTATATCTAATCGACTCTCTGAGAGAAACAGAAACATGGACCATGCACTTTGATGGTGCTAGATGTAGAAATGGTGTTAGTGCTGGTGTGGTATTACAATCCCAATCAGAAGGGACAAAGAGTTTTGCATATAGGCTAACATGGTCATGCACTAATAATGTTGTAGAATATGAGGCTCTATGCCTTGGACTGATGCAAGCTGAAAGCATGGGCATTAATATTTTAAACATATATGGCGACTCTGAATTGATTGTAAATCAGGTAAGAGAAAGGTGTAGCAGTAAGCATCATTACCTGAAAGCATATAGAAATAGGGTATGGGATTTGATGGAATCCTTTCATACCCTAAACATAAATTTTTTTTCCTAGAGAAAAGAATACTTTGGTAGATTCCTTAGCAGTAAGGGGAGCTAACTTCAACCCTTATGTAGACATAGGAGTTAAGAAGGACAAAGGGATCAAAATGATTTTTAGGCCTATAGTGCCAGATAAGCAGATTTTTTAGCAGGTCTTTGAAAGTGATGAACAAATCATTGATTTTATGGTGAGAGAAGCCTATTTATCCACTTTTCAAGAAGAAAATATAGAAGAAATTGATCAATAGGATGTCATTCAACTCAAGAACAATCATATACCTAGAGGTTTGGTTACTCTAGAGAGCCTATTTGACAATGAAGATAGGAAAAATATCAGATCCATGGAAGTCAATGAGAAAATCTATAAAGAAGTTGAAATAGAAAAAGAAAATAAGCTCAAGGTTGGAATCCGATGTTCTCCAGAGGAAGAAGAGGATATCAAAGCTTTATGCCTAAAGTACCAAGACATTGTAGCTTGGTCATATGAGGACCTCAAAGTGTATGACAAGAAGGTTATCCAACACACCATTGAGCTAGAGCCTAATGCAAAACCATTCAAGCAGAAATAGAGGCCTGTAAATCCTAGGATCGAAGCCATAATGAGAGAAGAACTATTAAAGTTGCTAAAGGCTAAGATCATTTATCCAATCAAACATTCAACCTAGGTAGCCAACTTGGTACCTGTGAGGAAGAAGAATGGTGACATCTACCTGTGTGTAGATTTTAGAAATCTCAATCAAGCGTCACTTAAGGACCACTACCCCCTCCCATAGATTGATAAAATATTGTAGATAGTGGTAGGGGAAGAAAGGTTCTCACTACTAGATGGTTTCTCTGGATATAACCAAATTTGGGTGAAGAATGAAGATCAGTATAAAATAGCATTCACCACAAAATGGGGGACCTTTGCATATCAAAGAATGCCTTTTGGGCTATCTAATGCAGGAGCCACATTCAGAGAGCAATGGACTATGCTTTTGGGAATATGATTAACAAGGTCATTCTAATCTATTTAGATGACATGACTATGTTTTCCCACAACAAGCAAGACCACTTGGCACACCTAGAACAAGTCTTCCAAAAGTGCAGAGAATTTGGCATCTCCCTCAATCCTAAGAAGTCATTTTTTGTAGTTCATGAGGGAAAGTTTCTAGGTCATGTGGTCTCCAAAGAAGGTATGTCCATTGATCCAGATAGAATCAAATCCATTCTTGCTCTTCCACTACCTGTGAACAAGAAAGCCTTCCAGTATTTCTTTGGTCAGATAAACTTTGTCAGAAAGTTCATCTCTGACTTTGCTCAGAAGGTGAGGCCTATATCAGAACTGTTGAAGAAAGATGCAGATTTCAAATGGACTGAGGTAAGAAAGCAAACCTTTGAAATCATCAAGCAGTCCATTGCTACAGCTCCAGTGCTAGTCAATCCAGATTTTAGCAAATATTTCATCCTTTATGCTTATGGAGATGAGGAAAGCTATGCATCAGTACTCACCCAGAAGAATGATGAAGGAGAGGAGCACCCCATATTATTTTGGAGCTAGAATCTTCATGAATACCAGGTTAAGTATAATTTCATTGAGAAACAAGTATTTGCTATAATGAAATCATTGAAAAAATTTAGGCAATATTTGGTTCAAAGCAAGACCCTGGTTTATGTTGTTCATCCGGATGTAAGAAGTTTTATTCTACAAGGTGAACTAGGAGATAAGAGAGTTGGTTGGATCACTAAGATCCAAGAATATGATGTGGAAATCCATCCTACCAAGCTAGTAAGAGGTAGAGCCCTATGCCAAGGTCTGACAGAAGCAATAGTTTCAGTAGAAGTGACAGCTTGTCAATCAATAGCAGATGATCAGACTGAAGAATTACAGTCAGGTGAATCAGATTGGGTAGATCAGATGACTAAGTACTTTAAAACTGGGGTATGCCCTCCTGATCTTAATGCATCATAGAGAAGAAGATATAGACTTTAGGCTTTGAAGTATGTCTTATTTCTAGAAGGTATGTACAAAAGAAACCTTGATGGAGTTCTCCTTAGGTGCTTAAAATATGATCAACAACAAAAGGTCATAGAGGAGTTCCATGGAGGACTATCCAGAGGACACTTCTTAGGAAGAGTAACAACTTTGAAGATTATTAGAGTAGGCTATTACTGGCCTACCATATTTGTAGACACCTTCAAAGTCACTAGAGCCTATGATAAATGCCAACGACATGTGGGAAGAACAAGGAATGCATCATTTCTCCTTAAGCCAATTCAAGTGGAAGAACCCTTTCAGCAATGGGGTTTGGACTTCATAGGAGTTATTAATCCATATTCCTCAACTGAGCATAAGTACATTCTGACTACTATAGACTACCTCACTAGATGGGTAGAAGCTATTCCTACAAAGAAATTAGACCAAGAAGTGGTGATAAATTTCATGGAAAGCTTGATTTCAAGGTTTGGTGTTCCAGAAAGCCTTGGTGAGTGATAATGGACCAACATTCATAGGAGCCAAATATATTGAGTTTTCCAACAAGTATGGCATCACTATAAAGAATACTTCAAACTACTACCCCCAAGGAAATGGACTTGCAGAATCAACTAACAAGAATCTATTGAGGATTTTGAGGTCACTAAAGGGTAATAAGAGAAGTTGGCACCTATTGTTGGAGCAAGCTCTATGGGTAGACAGAATTACTATAAAAAAGTCCATCAAAACCTCCCCCTATGCCTTAGTATATGGCAAGGAGGTAGTGTTACCTATCCATTTGGAGATTCTAGCACTCAAGCTGATAAACACAGAAGAAGAATCTAAAGAAAATCTAGTGGAAATAAGGTTGACACACTTGCTATAATTAGAAGAGAAGAGAACTCAAGCATATGAGGATTTCCAAAAGCATTCAATTGACATCAAGGCATGGTTTGACAAGAAGGTAAGGTTCAAGAAATTCTAGGTTGGAGATTTTGTACTCAGGTGGAATGTTGAAAGAGCTAAACCAAGACATCATCAGAAGTTTGACTCCTTCTAGGATGGCCCTTTTAGAATAGCAAAAGTTAAAGAAACCAATGTTTTCCAGCTTGAAGACCTTGAGGGAAACATACAACCGATTTCGGTCAATGGTTTTCACCTTAAACTCTATTTTGATTAAGCTGAGCTCATTGTAATATATGTACATATTTTGTACCATATTCTTTCCATTTTTATTTCAAGTTTTCATTTTTGATAAAATGCTAAAAATATAAAGTGTAAAAGTTGCAAAATAAGCTAAGTGTCATCAAAAGAGCAACAAGTTTCCATTCCACACTCAAATGCACTAAGGAAGAAGTAGAATGACTTAACATTTCTAATCCGCTCTTTAGGAGACCAATGAGACAACGAATGAGGGCAAATTTTCTAATTCACCAAAGTTCATGACTACTTTTAAGTGGAAAATTAGTTCCACACCATGCCACTTCCAAAAGGAGAAATAATTCATAAATTAATGCTTGAGTTTCCCACACCGCTCCAAAGGAAAATAAAAGGATGAACAATTTCGCAAGTGCAAGGAAAGTGTTTGAATTTTTTCCAATCATAAATTAGCATAACGCTTTCAAGCCACCAAAATGAATGAGTTTAATCTGAAAAGTGTGCTAACGGGTAGTTCGCACAGTGGTCGCATTTATAGCAGAAGGTTTGCATGCATGAGCGATTAAAAGTGCTAAAGAATTCAAAATACAACCATTCATTGAAAGCTATGCCTATCGAGCAAAGAGAAGAGAAAAATAGCTAAGCACTATCTGCAAACTCTAGAAAGAATATTCTAAGAAATTTCTTATGAAAATGGCACTAACAAAAATACAAAAAAGAGAAGCAGAGCTATACGACCATGTGCACCAAACAAGGCTGTATCATCACTATAAAATTTTAAATTCAGATACTTTGAATGGAGATAAATTCGACCTCAAGGTATCACCTTGTAAAATACTTCTTATTTTATTATATCTATGATTATGTTCACCATTGCCCTGAGTTAGTTTTTGCAATGATTAAATTTTATGACCCTAAGAAGAGAACAATGAAAAATCTCAATGGCATACCACTATTCACCATTCAAAGAACTATGTCATGAACTTTTTGTTCTAGGGGTAGAGTCCACCCTTAGAGCACCAAAAAATTTAATATATCAGAATAAGCTAGGTATTATGCTTCATTAATGGCTACGAAAGAGAAATAATTTATAGAAATATGGCTTTATAATCCAATTTAGAACGATTAAGAGAGGAAGATGAAATACCTAAATTTCCAATACCCATCGAGTAGTTTACTCACCCAGAGCTCTATTCCATGTTAGCTTGTATGGAGGGTTTGGATTCTGATCAAATTGTGAGAGATTGGCAAATAGCCACTACATATTGTATTTCAAATGAAAGAATGTATGAGGAAGATGTAGAAAAGAAAGGTCATTAGGGTCATCTATTTTGATTGGTCGACTTTCCTAGCTCAAAGAATACATGAGCAATTAGTGAGAATGAAAAGGAGTTCTGATGCACCCTATTTCCTGATATTGCTCAAGTCTGGTTTGGATGTTCTTTGCTGCTATGAGGAAAATGATGCCCTGGATTCCGATCAAGGAAAAGAATGATAAAGGAGACCCCATTCCTATGTACTATTAGACTTCTCATCTGAGGAGCACTGAATCCTTTTATAGATTTAACTTGGAATTTTTAGGGCCAACACTGAAGATAATGTATGGGAAATACCCTAGGCTACCACCGTTGGCCAAGAAATTATTAAGAATAGAAGGTGCTAAAGAAGGAGATTGGTACATCCTTATAGAGGGCATAATCATTAGACTGTATGGCTTCACTGGTAAGCCTTTTTTCCTACCTCATTTTTTTATAGATATATTATTAGCCCTAGAATATTTGAGGTAAGAAGAGTTCATTAATATGAACTATGGTTCTAGGAGGAAAAGGAAGTGTTTGTTGACCTACCATAGTGTTGATGATATAACCATCACCAAGAAGGGGTAAGGTGAGAAAATTGATCAGTATTTGGATAGATTGGGCCTATTCTACATTCCCCAGAGATGGAGATATGACCCGGATGATATATTCTACAAGAGGAACATAGCCCTGAATGGAGAAAAGGCCTACAAATTTGAGAAAAAATCTAGGCCTCATTTTGAACAGGGCAGAAATAATAAGGAAAATGCTCCTTTGGAGTGGAATGTTACCAATATGGAACAACTTCCTCCATGGTTAGACTTCTATGAGCAAGTTGTTGATTTTGATTCAGATAAGAATAAAAAACATCAGTTGCAGGAGTCTACCATCAGAGAAGTTGAGAACAAAATGAAAGGTAATGAAAGCCAAGAGTTGCAAGAGTCTACCATTAGAGAGGTCGAAGGTAAAAAGAAATGGAATGAAGCCAAGATAGTAGACTGGTGGAGGATGAGAGTTGAAATTGGTAAAGAGAAATCCAAGTTTGGATTGGTGATTGACAATGAATTTTTTGATAGATATGACAAGAATATCGCAACTTGGAAAGCAAAAGACCCAAAGAATATAGTGCTAATTTATAAGATGCCACAACTAGGGTCAGACTCCCCATCCCCACCTTCACAAGAAGAAGCTCAAGAAGAAGGAGTTGATACTCCATTAACTACTGCTAAAGTTTTGAAAATATTTCAGCCTTCAACTGAACAAATAGATAATTTTCCAAAAGGGGCACAGTTAATGAGTAAGATGCATTATTATGATGAGAGGGCTATTAGCACACCAATCATTCAAATAGCAAGTAGGCCCAAGTACCTAGCCCTAGGTGGAAAACCCCCTACTATAGATATAGATTGGAACAAAAAGGATGAAAGCTTTGTGTTTACACCGATGAGTTTCACTACTGCAACTACAATGGAGCTCAATCCTATTTTTGAGGAAACATTGCAGGAGGAACCATCACAGGAAGGAATTTCTGGGGAAGATACAAAAAATGAAAGAGTACCTACATTACAAGTTTTTAAGAGGAAAAAAAAAAGGGCACCAAAAGAAATGCAAAAGGAGATCAGTAAGAAACAAAGGTTAGACAAGGAGAAAAGTGCTGAAGAGATCCCTGTTTTAGCTGTGATTGAATCAATAGAACAAACACAACAACAAACTAAAGAAATAGATCTGGAACTCCCTACATTAGTAGGTGAAGGTATGAATTCTACTCCTCCCTCTCTTTCTCCTCCTCCTTCCCCAAAGAAAGCTCCTTCCCCTTCTCTAGAATAAATTGTAATAAAAGTGCCCTCTCCCCCTCATAATTCACCACCTCCTTCACCAGTAAACACTGAGGGGTAAACTAATTCATCACCTCCCCTATCACCTAAAATTCCCCCTTCTTCATCTCCTGTAATTTCATCTTTGCCATATCTATCACCTACATCATCAAAAATTCAAGCTATTTCATCCACATCCGCTCACCTTTCTTCTGGTTTTACTTCAATTCCCATGACTCTCCTAGTTGTAACAATAGCAGTGGTTACAGACTTGATTATAGTCACTTCCACCCCTTCTCAGTTAGCTTTTGAGTTTGCTCTCTCTCATATTATATCCTCTCTTTCTCCTGTGAGTTATCCTACACTATCAATTTTACAAAAAGAGAAGGAAACTACATGAAAGATTCAAGATTTTTGGGTAGAAAAGTTGTCCAAACCTTCGAAGAGGATAGCCACCAAGAGAAGCACTATGTTTGTTGATCCTATTTCAAGGTAAAGAACATCCAGATCCATTATTCCTCTTGTGAGTAAGCCTAAAACTGATATGACTGCTCAAGACTATCATCTAGAGGAACATACAAAGGATATTGAGCAACTGCCTGCAGAAGATGAATTGGTCATGGCAAAAGCTCACTTGGACACTTTTTATGTCAAAACTAATATATACAAAGAAAATGTGGACAAGTTGGAGAGAAAAATAGAAAAGCTTCAGAAGACCATTGATAATCAAAAACAAGTGGAGAAGGCCCTAAAAAAAAAGCAAAGAACTAGCAGGACAAATTTCAAGAGGCCAATAAGCTCAAGGAGTAGGTAGAGGAACAAAAGAAGAAAAATGAGGAACAAGCCAAGGAAATACAGAGCTTGAAGCATCAAATTTAGATTGAAAAGGCTAAGTCTTTAGGTTTCTCTAAAGAAGGGTTGAAGAAAGTAAGGAAAGAACTGTGGTCTGAGGTTTTGGAGAAATGCTCAGATTTGCAGCCCATTATTGACTACATGGATGATGCTAGCCACCTACTCCAAAATATTCAAGAAGACTTGGATAGCTGCACTGAAGAACTACAACCTATGGTTATTCTAGCTGAGAAGATTTATAAGCTGGCAGATAGCAGGCTCAATGAGACTGCTAAGCCTATTCCCAACAAAGAATGGAACATTGCCAGACTAGCTTCTAAGTCATAGTGAAGAAGCACAAAATGCTGCAAAAGGCTTGGCTATTGTTTGATAAGGTGGAGAATATGATCCAGGATGTAGTAGATATAAATAAAGAGATGATGCAAAATGGCTTCGGTGGGATATGGATGGAAGATAACTCTTTGCTATCAATAGGAGAGATTAAGAAGAGAGTTGCCAAGGACCTCCAGGATGAGTCTAAAATTGATGCCTTAGAAGAGCCAATTGATCAGGAGCAGGTTTTACAAATGATTATTGATTTAACCAGGCTCCGAGATCTTATGGAGGACTTGGTGAATAAAGGAAGTGTAGCAAACTATGAAGACACTACTAAGTTGGAGTACATCCATAAGTAGCTAAAAGAAACTTCCAACCCTTCTAAAGTAGTTTGGAAACAGGCCCTACAAACTCTAAAGTTGATGGTACAATTGTTTGGAAAAGATGCTGGAGAGGAAGATAAGGAATAGGAATATCTAGAGGAAGAAGAGGCCAAGCAGGATCAAGAGGATAATGCCAAGGAAGAGGCTCAACAAGAGGAGGAAGAACCAAACAGAGTTGTTGCAGACCCTAAAGGGACACAAGATTAGAATTTTTTGTTTTGTACATTTTTGTAGTCATGCAAATGTTTTGTATTTTGTTTGATTTATTTTTACTTTGACATTATCAGAAGGCAATAATAAAAGCATGAAGCTAGAAGTGTAGAGAACAACAATTTTTTGTGAAGGCATTCATATCATTTGTTTTGAAGAAGCTTTATAAGGAGAACATTACTTTATTTTTGTTTAAGCATTGGTGCAGTTTTGAAGGAATGGCAGAGATATTTGTGTTTCCAGCATGGTCTCGATATGAACGTTTATCCTCTAGGATGTTTCATGAAGTTTTTAGAGGGTAGTGTTCATATGGAAATTATTCTTTGAAGCATTCTTTTGAAGATAAGAATTTTTGACTCCTGATACCCAATGGATAAGACTCTGAGTTTGATGGCTTTGTGAGCAAATCCACCCGGGAGGCACTAGAATGTAGGCCCAAAATGGCCACATCCTTAGAAAATTTTGAAAATTATTCTAAGGCAGAGAAATCTCTATTCCGTTGAAGATATAGAGTATTTTGGAGTGGATCCATGAAGAGTGCTCCAATCCGCTCAACACTTAGTGTTTTTCTCCATAACAAGCTAAGTTTTCATTTCACCCGATGCCTAGTGTATTTGGCAGCGGATTCCTATGAGGTTCCCAATCCACAAATATTTTGAGCTTTGATGATGTCAGCACTATAAAAAGTGTGGAATGGCGATTCCTCTTTGTTCCATGTGCTCCAACGACTAAGTGCTGAGAAGACACATTCTATTGAGTCTCAAGAGTATTTTGGAGTGGAATGGTGACAAGAAGGTCAAAGGCATTGAAAAGGAAGTTAAAGAGGAAAATGGTGATAAAGGCTATTTGCACTACTTTCGATGTGGATTGGTGATATTGCGGTTAAACTGAGTCAAAAGTGACATCAGTACAATATTTGTGCAGATTGAAACTCTCACTTTATGCCACGGATGTGAGAAAGAAGTTAGATAATTTGAAGGCTAAGTAAGAGGATTAATGACAAACTTCATTTCGCTCTCAACTTATGTATTTCTCACCAAAACTTGATTCCTCTAGCTAAAGCCATCAAAGATGATGTCAGCATTAATAAAGTGTGGAATGATGTTTTGTTTCTCCTCTTCTAATTTGTAGAGCATTTCTGAGATTAAATCATAGTCATCTATTGAGAGCATTGACGGTTGAGATTTTTTTGACATTATTTAAAGCATACAAAGGTGGATTCTTGCCAGATCAGAGAATAGTCAGTTTGAAGCGGGAAGGTGAAGCGTCTAAGGGTTTCCAAGAACCAAGAACTAGAGCAGTTGCAGATCTATGGTGGAATGAAGTTTTAAAGAATGTTGAGTGGTCCAGATCCAGTTTTCAATGGCCTAAGACCCAACTACCATTACTGGACCAGCAGGTTGTAGAGTTGAGCTACCATGGCGGATTGCTTCCAATGGATTTCTAGGACTTCACTAGAAAATGAGATGATGCCAAAATTTTTTTTTGCTAATCTGTAAAAAATTAAATTTTTATAATGTCTCCTTCAAATATTTTGATTGTAAAATATAAATAGAGGTCGAACCCTCGATTTTTAGGGTTGGATCTAGTGCGTTTGTTTTCCCTACTATAAATATTCTTTGCAAAATAATGGAAAGAGCATTACTCTGATTTTTGACTCAATATGTGTTATCTTTGACATCTTTCATGCAAGAGGTTCGAAGCTATGAATTGCATTTCTATCAATGTTGTAACGGTTAGTTCATTCCAGTTTATTGGATTACTAGTTGTGAAAGTAGTTGAAATCTGTTCATAGTTAGATCTATGTTGGTAGGGAGTTTATTTCTGCAAAGTCTGAATATTGGTCTATTCTACTAAATTGGATTATCAATATACTGGATATTGGAATTTCTTCCTGCAACATATCTCTATTTTATGCTTTAATGTATGAAGATTTCATTGTTTTGGGTGCTGCTAATCTTGAGTGATGGGACACTGGAAATAGTTTGTTGAAGGTTTCTACTGTAGATGCCTATGTTGTTAGCCTATCCATCCATTGTTAATGCATATTTCTCTAACCCTAAACCTTTTCTAACCCTATTCTTCAAACCCTTATTGAGCTTTAATTGTGTCAACATCTTACTAAGTTGACAAGGAACCAACCTACACTGGAGGTTGGATTGAAGTTATTTTTGGTCCATCCAATGTTGAGTGTTGAGCTATGACTATCGGGTGCAATCTTGGACAGAGAATTGGAAGATAGATAGTTGCAGTGTCAAGTAAAACTTGATGTCAATTTAGTGCCCAACAATTTTAATGTAGCTAAGTCAACATAAACATAATTATTCACTCTTTCTTAGTTGTTTTATTGATCGTTGGACCTCTAAATTTGTGCCAACATTCCTTAATATTACATGTGAATTGTATGTTGCACTTTTCTAAAAGTTGGTTTTGTGTGAGAGTTATGCTATTGCTTGATCTAGCCAATATCTATACAACACTTGTTGGAATTATATTGAATATTTTCCATGTTATTTAGGAGGGGTTAATTTTGAAAGGACTTTACACTATAAATTTTTTTCTCACCGAGATTCAGGGCCAGACAGGGTCCCGAGTAGGGGTACATGGGTGTTAGCCCCCGAGGAAATTGTTTTGGGGGTTTAATCTATTTTTAGATCCATATGGGTGTTTTTGGGTTAATTTAATGTTAGCTCATGGTTTTTTTCCCATGGTATTGTAAAATTCCTTGTTGTGTTGTTAGTATATAAATCATCACTTGCATTAGGGTTTGGTAATGAATTAGAAAAATGTAATCACAAGCGAAAAGCGAGCAAAAGGATATTATTGTATTAAATATGGTAAATTTTATACAACAAGGAAATATTCTTGCTAGGGATTTTCCCGAAAGGGTTTTCCAAGATAAATTCTTGTGTAATGTGTTCTCTACTTTTCCTTTGATTATGCAATTATTGTTTTTCTAGAATTTGTTTATGAAGGTATTATTTCTCTTCATTTGGTATTAGAGCTAGGTTTTAGCTTTGTTTAAGGAATAAGGGTTTCAACCCTAGAATAAATTGATTCTTGCGTGGGAGTAGTGTGTAAAAGAATTTGGATGAAGGAAACATGATAAGAAGCACACAGTTAGAGATCAAAATATTTAATGGATAAAATTTTGAGTTATAGAAATTCAATATGGAGGATCTGTTGGTGGACAAAGATCAATGGGTTGCAGTATCAGGAGTAAAACCAACAAGATTGACAAATGAGGAATGGCTAAAGATTGATAGGAAGGCAAGGAAATCTATCATATTATGCTTGTTTGATTCAATATTGTTGAATGTATCGATAGAGGCCACAATAAAGTTGTTATGGAAAAAGTTAGAAGCACTGTATCAGACAAAGTCATTGGTAAATAAAATCTTTCTTTGAAAGAAGCTTTATTATATTTGAATGAATGA
Organism: Wollemia nobilis; assembly: GCA_028583015.1. NCBI lineage: Eukaryota > Viridiplantae > Streptophyta > Pinopsida > Araucariales > Araucariaceae > Wollemia > Wollemia nobilis. The sequence goes on from JAQPPZ010000850.1 coordinate 6,509,620, forward strand.
TGGTGACTCTATGACTGAACATTTAAATTCTTTTAACATTGTGGTAATTTAATTGAAATTCATAGATGTAAAAATGGATGAAGAAGAAAAGAGTATTACTTTACTTTGTTCATTACCTAACTCCTAGGATAACCTAGTTATGGCTATCTCCAATACTACTTCTATACTGAAAGTAGAGGATATAGTAGAAATATTTCTATTTGAGGAAATAACATGAAAATATTCTAAGGATTATCATCAAAATTATGCCTTTGTTGTGATAGGTTGTTCTCAAGAAATAAGTAAAAATAATCAGGATAAAGGAGATCAAAATATGGGGAAAAATCTATTGTTCCTGACAAAAGGAAATGTTGGAAGTGTGGTAAAATAGGGCATTATACAAGAGATGAAGAACATGAACTTATACTGAGAGGGGGGGGTGAACAGTATAAGACTTAACCATTTAATAATTTTAATTTCAGATAGCAGTGGCATCAACACAACATTAAACAAGACAGAAAACATCACACATTGAAGACCCATTTTTAACGTGGTTCACCCGGAAGAGTTGGGCTACGTCCACAAAACTTTTCTCTAAAAGTTTATCTCAAATTCTTTGGGAAACCTTCCCAATTACAAAGTTTATGAGCCTCGGCTCAAAGGAGATACCTTCCCCTAACTCTGCTCTCGACCGGTGATCCTCTAGAAGACCTCTCGCCTCAGCTGCCCTTAGCAAATGGAACTCGATCCACAGAAGACACCTATCTTCCCTGCTCCGTCGGAGACCTCTGTCCTCAACTCTATCACCTCAAAGCTGGTCCTCGAATTTGCACTAAACACAGTCCTTCGGTCTAGCACAAATGTCCTCGATTTCTCTTTCTTTGATCTGCACCAAACACAACAGCACTCAGCTCTCGACGATCGAACTTCTCACTCTGCGCATCAACTCGCCACTTCTGCGCTATCTGCACTGTTATGGCTGCATCTCACACACTTCGCTCGATTCGACACGACTCGCTCTCTGCGCACCGTGGACTTAACTTGCGCAAGTTCGATACTTATTCAATTCTTTCAATCTCGAAACAACCCTCCTTTTATAGTATAAATTTCAAGAACAAAACTTAAACTATAGTCGGCTGTTACCCTAAACTCCGTCGGCTGCACAACCCTGAACTTCGTCGGCTCAAAGTTAACTCTGTCGGCTTCAACCGCCTCTGGTTCTGTAGCTTTTCTCGTGAAACTACAACATGTCGCGATATCGCGACACCTTTGCAGCCGTACACTTTCTTTTGCCTGTTGTCGCGATATCGTGACACTTTTGCTTCTTTAGACTTCCTTTGACTAAGCTCTTGTTCGCGATATCGCGACATCTTCTCGCATTCTTATCCACTTCTTTCACAAGAAAAACATGTCACGAAATCATGACATCTTCCTCGCTGCCTTCACTTCTCTCCCGTCACGTACAGCACATCAAAACTCGACGCTTCTCATTTCACTCCGCATGTCGCAAAATCGATGACATTCTCACTTTCTTTTGCACATGTCACAAAATCGTGACACTTTATCTTGCTACTTTCTCTCTTCGAACTTGTCGCGAAATCGCGACAACTCACATTATGGACTCTCTCTTCTATATTATGTCATGAAATCGTGACACTTTTTCTTTCGGACTCCCTCTCTTGCAACATGTCACGAAATCGTGACACTTTTTCGTCCATACAATTCTTCCTTGCAATATGTCGCAAAATCGTGACACTTTTTCTTCTCGGCCTTCCTACTCTTTTCAAGTCACAAAAATGTGACATGTCGCGAAATCGTGACACTTTCCACCTTGCTCTCCTTCTCTGCCAACATGTCATGAAATCGCGACAGTTTTCCCTGCTTCTTCTCTCTCTTCCAACATGTCATGAAATCGTGACAGTTTTTCCAGCTCTTTCTCTCTCCTCTAACATGTCGCGAAATCGCGACAGTTTTTCTAGCCTGTTGCATACTTTTTCTAACTTGTCTTTTTCTTTGATCTTTAGCAAAAGAGCTACTATGATCTTCTTGGAAACTCACTGTCCATGCTCTGAATAATCTGACATTAAATCAAATTCCTTCAAGAGCTTCTTGACATCAATGACAACTTCTACACTTGAGCAAAGGCAATGTACCCAAGGTACCCAAAATTGCCAACAATCTCCCCCTTTGTCATTGATGGCAAACCTTTATTGAAAACACATCTCAAGAGCCAAAACTGAAACCAGCTGTGCTAACACTGAGAATCTGCCTTTGAGGTTTTGCTCCCCCTGACTTGAAGCTCTTCTCTTCACTTGAAGCTCTCCCCCTTACTCATATCTCTCCCCCTTTGTCATCAATGGCAAAGGGTCACCTTTGGGGCTCGGGACTAAGAATGAGCCTCTTAGCTTGGTCCCTCCCCCACCTCTTGATGAGGTGATTAATTCTGGGGTGGGAGTACAACTCCCAATTTCTCCCTTAGATACTCAAACGTATCTCTTGGAAGAGGTTTGGTGAAGATATCTGCAATCTGCTCTTTAGTAGACACATACTCTAGCTTGACCTGCTTGTCTTGCACTTTCTCCCTTAGAAAATGATATTTGATGGAAATGTGCTTCGTCCTTGAGTGCATTACCGGATTTTTGGAAATACTTATGGCACTTGTATTATCACAAAGAATGGAGATGGGTTGTTCATGCTTGACTTTGAAATCCTCCAAGGTGGTTTTCATCCATAAAACCTGTGTGCACCCAGCCACTACTTCTATGTATTCAGCCTCTCTTGTAGATAAGGAAACTGAAGGTTGTTTCTTACTTAGCCAAGAGACCAAACTCTTTCCCAGAAAGAATGCTCCACCACTAGTGCTTTTCCTATCATCAATACTGCCTGCCCAATCTGCATCTGTATAAGCCGTGAGGGTGAAATCATCACCTTTGGGATACCAAAGCCCAAAGTCCATAGTGCCCTTCAAATATCTGAATATCCTCTTAACTGCTATAACATGAGATTCTTTTGGAGCTGCCTGAAATCTTGCTACTAACCCAATGGCCTGCATGATATCCGGTCTGGTAGCCGTATCGTATAGTAAACTGCCAATCATAGATCTGTACAACCTCTGATCTGCCACTGGAGATTCATCATCTTTACTCATATTGCACCCTGTAATCATTGGAGTACACACGGGTTTGTTGTCCATCATCCCAAATTTCTTCAACATTTCTTTGATATACTTTCCTTGAGAGAGAAATATACCATTTTTTGATTGAGCAATCTGAAGACCTAAAAAGAATGACAGCTCTCCAATCATAGACATCTCGAATTCCTTCTGGATGGTGTTAGCAAAAGCTTTGCATATCTGAGTATTATTTCCCCCAAAAATAATATCATCAACATAGACAACTATAATCAACATATCATCATCTTCATTCTTAATATACAAGTTGCTATCTGCCACGCCTTTCCTGAAGCCTTGCTCATGAAGATACCCGTCAAGTCTTGAGTACCAAGCCCTTGGTGCTTGCTTTAACCCATACAAGGCCTTTTTCAGTTTACACACATAGTCTGACTGTTCTGAGAGAGACACTCCTTCCGGCTGTTCTATGTAGACTTCTTCTACCAACACCCCATTTAGAAAAGCCGACTTTACATCCATTTGATATACCTTGAATGATTTGAAGCTTGAAAGGGCCAAAAACATCCTGATAGCTTCAAGACGAGCAACAGGCGCAAACGTCTCTTCGAAATCAACACCTTCTACTTGAGCATAACCTTTACAGACTAACCTAGCTTTGTTTCTGACAATCTTTCCATCCTCATTGAGTTTATTTCTGAATATCCATTTTGTGCCAATGACATTCTTGTCCTTAGGTCTTGGAACCAAATCCCAGGTTTCACTTTTCTCTATTTGATTTAGCTCTTCATCCATTGCTTTTACCCAAAACTTATCTGTACATGCTTCACTGAAATATTTTGGCTCAATCTGAGATAACAATGAAACATTCGCAGAATCATGTGAAGGAATGACTCTTCTTCTTGTTTGCCTGCTATTTGGATCACCAATGATCAAATATTTGGGATGATGTTTTTGAACATACCGTGAAGGAGTTTTGGGAAGCAGTTGTTGTCTTTCCTCTTCTTCATCTGAAACCTCTCTGAATTCTTCTTGACAGATTTCATCACTGAGTTCCTTGATCGGTTCTCTTATCCCTGTATTTTCATCTACTCGTTACATTTATGCTTTCTACAACTCGTATGAGTTCTTTTGTTGAAGAATATCGTAGGCCTTGCTTCTGCTGGAATATCCAAGAAAAATTCCCTCATCACACCTAGGATCAAACTTACCCAAATTCTGATCTTCCCTTTTGATGAAGCACTTACTCCCGAACACTTTGAAGTATTTTACCGTAGCTGGTCTTCCTTTCCACAACTCATAGGGAGTTTTATGGTGATTGACTCTGAGTTGAGCCCTGGTGATGATGTAGACTATTGTACTGACTGCTTCTCTCCAAAAGCCATCTAAAAGTTTTGACTCATTTAACATTGCTCTAGCCATATTTTCAACAGTTCTATTTTTCCTTTCAACTACTCCATTTTGTTGAGGAGTTCTTGTTGCTGAATATTCTCTTTTGATTCCGTGTTGCTCACAGTATTCCACAAATTCATTTGAAGTGAACTCTCCTCCTCTATCTGATCTTAAGCATTTGATTCTCTTGTCAGTCTCATTTTCAATCATTTCTTTAAAAGCTTTAAATTTTTCAAAAGCTTCAGATTTTTCTTTGAGAAAAGTAACCCAAGTCATTCTAGAATAATCATCTATAAACAACATGAAGTAGCTTTCTCCCTGAATGCTCTGAGTTTTGGTAGGGCCACACAAATCAGTATGAATAAGATCCAATGGTTTTGAAGATGTATACCCTTTTGATTTAAAACTGGTTCTGGTCTATTTTCCATGTTGACAAGGACCGCAAATGATGTTATGGGGCCTTTTTATTTTGGGCAAGTCTCTAACTGCTTCCTTGTTACTAATATTGACAAGATTATCAAAGCTCAAATGCCCCAATATTTTATGCCATAACCAACTCTCATCTTCTTGAGTTAGAAAACACTTTTCCCTTTTTATCTCACTTAGCATGTAAAGATTGTTTGGAGTCCTTGTAGCACTAGCAATGAGTTTTCCATTTTTTTCTTTACTTATCTCACATCTATCTGAAAAGAAAGATACTATGTGCCCTTGATCACAAAGTTGACTCACACTAAGAAGATTATGTCTTAGGCCTTCTACATAGAGCACATTTTCTGTTTTGGATTTCCCATCCAAACTAAGAGTCCCTTTACCATAGATTTTAGCTGACCTATTATCTCCAAAACTGACTGTTCCTCGGTTTGTTTGTTTTAAGACCAAAATTTTTTCCTTTTCACCAGTCATATGTTTTGAACAACCACTATCAAGATACCATTTTTCTACTTTGTCTTGAGCATGAAAAGCAGTTTGAACTATCATTGACTTAGATTTGATCTCATTTTTCTTTTTAGTGAACTCAAGGCTAGATCTATCCAAACCGCACATCCTTGTCTGTATGCCCAAAATTCTTGCACTTGACACACATGAAATTTTTATTCATAAGAGGTGCAAATGAGTTAACATTTTCCTTACTATGGCTATTCAAGGATTTATTGCAATGCATAGCTTTGTGACCAAAATTCTTGCAGGAAAAACAATAGCCATGGAAAGTATTATGTAACCTGTTTTGATGCCTTGGATGATTGTTCTTCTTGTGACCAACTGGAATCCACCGCTCTTCAGGATGAAGATTGGTCTTGCTTGAAGACCCTATTTCATGAATAGTGATACCATCCTTCTTTTGCTTGTCATACGAAGTATTCTGTCTGAGAGCCAATTTTTCCAGCTTCATTCTAAGAGACATAACCTCTTCTTCTAGTTTCTCGCAATCAGTTTCCTTTCCTTTTAAAGCCTCTGTCAGAACCTGTTCAACCTTCTTTCCTTCTTCAACTAGAATTTTGAAGTCTATAACTCTTTGAGATAATCTTGATCTTGCAATCTCTTCTTCCTGAATTTGATGCTTGAGAACAAAATTTTCTTCCCTGAATTTCTCAAGCCTTTTTAAAACCAAGAAGAATTCACCTTTGAGATCGAACCCAACCTCTTCATTTCTTTCTGAATCTGTATGTTCCTCTGATAGATCCTTCTCCAAGCTGTTAGGCTTTTTTTGGAGAAACCCGCTTTGATACCAATTGAAGAACATGAACTTATACTGAGAGGGGGGGTGAACAGTATAAGACTTAACCATTTAATAATTTTAATTTTAGATAGCAGTGGCATCAACACAACATTAAACAAGACAGAAAACATCACACATTGAAGACCCATTTTTAACGTGGTTCACCCAGAAGAGCTGGGCTACGTCCACAAAACTTTTCTCTAAAAGTTTATCTCAAATTCTTTGGGAAACCTTCCCAATTACAAAGTTTATGAGCCTCGGCTCAAAGGAGATACCTTCCCCTAACTCTGCTCTGACTGGTGATCCTCTAGAAGACCTCTGCCTCAGCTGCCCTTAGCAAATGGAACTCGATCCACAGAAGACACCTGTCTTCCCTGCTCTGGCTGGAGACCTCTGTCCTCAACTCTATCACCTCAAAGCTGGTCCTCGAATTTGCACTAAACACAGTCCTTCGGTCTAGCACAAATGTCCTCGATTTCTCTTTCTCTGATCTGCACCAAACACAGCAGCACTCAGCTCTCGACGATCGAACTTCTCACTCTGTGCATCAACTCGCCACTTCTACGCTATCTACGCTGTTATGGCTGCATCTCACACACTTCGCTCGATTCGACACGACTCGCTCTCTACGCACCATGGACTTAACTTGCGCAAGTTCGATACTTATTAAAAATTTCAATCTCGAAACAACCCTCCTTTTATAGTATAAATTTCAAGAACAAAACTTAAACTATAGTCGACTGTTACCCTAAACTCCATCGGCTGCACAACCCTAAACTTCGTCGGCTCAAAGTTAACTCTGTCGGCTTCAACCGCCTCTGGTTCTGTAGCTTTTCCCGTGAAACTACAACATGTCACGATATCACGACACCTTTGCAGCCGTACACTTTCTTTTGGCTTTTGTCATGATATCGTGACACTTTTGCTTCTTTAGACTTCTTACTAAGCTCTTGTCATGATATCGTGACACTTTCAAATTCAAGCTAAACATGCCACCCAAGCCAATCCTTTTGTCGTACGAAATCGTGATGCTTCTTTCATTTCAAATCTTCCTTTATGTCACGAAATCGTACACTTCTCTCTCTTCTTGAACTTTCATGAAATCGTGCAACTTCACTATGACTCTCTTTGCATTATGTCACGAAATCGTGACACTTTTCCTTTGACTCCTCCTACAACATTCGCGAATATGACACTCTTGCAATATGTCATGAAATCATGACACTTTTCCTTCTCGGCCTTCCTGCTCTTTTCAAGTCGCGAAAATGCGACATGTCGTGAAATCGCGACACTTTCCACCTTGCTCTCCTTCTCTGCCAACATGTCGCGAAATCGCGACAGTTTTCCCTGCTTCTTCTCTCTCTTCCAACATGTCACGAAATCGTGACAGTTTTGCCAGCTCTTTCTCTCTCCTCTAACATGTCGCGAAATCGCGACAGTTTTTCCAGCCTGCTGCATACTTTTTCTAACTTGTCTTTTTCTTTGATCTTTTGCAAAAGGGCTACTATGATCTTCTTGGAAACTCACTTGTCCATGCTTTGAATAATCTGACATTAAATCAAATTCCTTCAAGAGCTTCTTGACATCAATGACAACTTCTACACTTGAGCAAAGGCAATGTACCCAAGGTACCCAAAATTGCCAACAATCTCCCCCTTTGTCATTGATGGCAAACCTTTACTGAAAACACATCTCAAGAGCCAAAACTGAAACCAACTGTGCTAACAACTGAGAATCTGCCTTTGAAGTTTTGCTCCCCCTGACTTGAAGCTCTTCTCTTCACTTGAAGCTCTCCCCCTTACTCATATCTCTCCCCCTTTGTCATCAATGGCAAAGGGTCACCTTTGGGGCTCGGGACTAAGAATGAGCCTCTTAGCTTGGTCCCTCCCCCACCTCCTGATGAGGTGATTAATTCTGGGGTGGGAGTACAACTCCCAATTTCTCCCTTAGATACTCAAACGTATCTCTTGGAAGAGGTTTGGTGAAGATATCTCGCAATCTGCTCTTTAGTAGGCACATACTCTAGCTTGACCTGCTTGTCTTGCACTTTCTCCCTTAGAAAATGATATTTGATGGAAATGTGCTTCGTCCTTGAGTGCATTACCAGATTTTTGGAAATACTTATGGCACTTGTATTATCACAAAGAATGGAGATGGGTTGTTCATGCTTGACTTTGAAATCCTCCAAGGTGGTTTTCATCCATAAAACCTGTGTGCACCCAGCCACTGCTGCTATGTATTCAGCCTCTACTGTAGATAAGGAAACTGAAGGTTGTTTCTTACTTAGCCAAGAAACCAAACTCTTTCCTAGAAAGAATGCTCCACCACTAGTGCTTTTCCTATCATCAATACTGCCTGCCCAATCTGCATCTGTATAGGCCGTGAGGGTGAAATCATCACCTTTGGGATACCAAAGCCCAAAGTCCATAGTGCCCTTCAAATATCTGAATATCCTCTTAACTGCTATAACATGAGATTCTTTTGGAGCTGCTCGAAATCTTGCTACTAACCCAACGACCTCGCATGATATCTGGTCTCGGTAGCTGTAACGTATAGTAAACTGCCAATCATATATCTATACAACCTCTGATCTATCGCTGGAGATTCATCATCTTTACTCATATTGCACCCTGTAATCATTGGAGTACACACGGGTTTGTTGTCCATCATCCCAAATTTCTTCAACATTTCTTTGATATACTTTCCTTGAGAGAGAAATATACCATCTTTTGATTGCGCAATCTGAAGACCTAAAAAGAATGACAGCTCTCCAATCATAGACATATCGAATTCCTTCTGCATGGTGTTAGCAAAAACTTTGCACATCTGAGTATTATTTCCCCCAAAAATAATATCATCAACATAGACAACTATGATCAACATATCATCACCTTCATTCTTAATATACAAGTTGCTATCTGCCACGCCTTTCCTGAAGCCTTGCTCATGAAGATACCCGTCAAGTCTTGAGTACCACGCCCTGGGTGCTTGCTTTAACCCATACAAGGCCTTTTTTAGTTTACACACATAGTCTGATTGTTCCGAGAGAGACACTCCTTCTGGCTGTTCTATGTAGACTTCTTCTACCAACACCCCATTTAGAAAAGCTGACTTTACATCCATTTGATATACCTTGAATGATTTGAAGCTTGAAAGGGCCAAAAACATCCTGATAGCTTCAAGACGAGCAACAGGCGCAAACGTCTCTTCGAAATCAACACCTTCTACTTGAGCATAACCTTTACAGACTAACCTAGCTTTGTTTCTAACAATATTTCCATCCTCATTGAGTTTATTTTTGAATATCCATTTTGTGCCAATGACATTCTTGTCCTTAGGTCTTGGAACCAAATCCCAGGTTTCACTTTTCTCTATTTGATTTAGCTCTTCATCCATTGCTTTTACCCAAAACTTATCTGTACATGCTTCACTGAAATCTTTTGGCTCAATCTGAGATAACAATGAAACATTCGTAGAATCATGTGAAGGAATGACTCTTCTTCTTGTTTGCCTGCTATTTGGATCACCAATGATCAAATCTTTGGGATGATGTTTCTGAACATACCGTGAAGGAGTTTTGGGAAGCAGTTGTTGTCTTTCCTCTTCTTCATCTGAAACCTCTCTGAATTCTTCTTGACAGATTTCATCACTGAGTTCCTTGACTGGTTCTCTTATCCCTATATTTTCATCTACTGTTACATTTATGCTTTCTACAACTGTATGAGTTCTTTTGTTGAAGCATCTGTAGGCCTTGCTTCTGCTGGAATATCCAAGAAAAATTCCCTCATCACACCTAGGATCAAACTTACCCAAATTCTGATCTTCCCTTCTGATGAAGCACTTACTCCCGAACACTTTGAAGTATTTTACTGTAGTTGGTCTTCCTTTCCACAACTCATAGGGAGTTTTATGATGATTGACTCTGAGTTGAGCCCTGGTGATGATGTAGACTATTGTACTAACTGCTTCTCTCCAAAAGCCATCTGAAAGTTTTGACTCATTTAACATTGCTCTAGCCATATTTTCAACAGTTCTGTTTTTCCTTTCAACTACTCCATTTTGTTGAGGAGTTCTTGCTGTTGAATATTCTCTTTTGATTCCGTGTTGCTCACAGTATTCCACAAATTCATTTGAAGTGAACTCTCCTCCTCTATCTGATCTTAAGCATTTGATTCTCTTGTCGATCTCATTTTCAATCATTTCTTTAAAAGCTTTAAATTTTTCAAAAGCGTCAGATTTTTCTTTGAGAAAAGTAACCCAAGTCATTCTAGAATAATCATCTATAAACAACATGAAGTAGCTTTCTCCCTGAATGCTCCGAGTTCCGGTAGGGCCACACAAATCCAGTATGAATAAGATCCAATGGTTTTGAAGATGTATACCCTTTTGATTTAAAACTGGTTCTGGTCTATTTTCCATGTTGACAAGGACCGCAAATGATGTTATGGGGCCTTTTTATTTTGGGCAAGTCTCTAATCGCTTCCTTGTTACTAATATTGACAAGATTATCAAAGCTCAAATGCCCCAATATTTTATGCCATAACCAACTCTCATCTTCTTGAGTTAGAAAACACTTTTCCCTTTTTATCTCACTTAGCATGTAAAGATTGTTTGGAGTCCTTGTAGCACTAGCAATGAGTTTTCCATTTTTTTCTTTACTTATCTCACATCTATCTGAAAAGAAAGATACTATGTGCCCTTGATCACAAAGTTGACTCACACTAAGAAGATTATGTCTTAGGCCTTCTACATAGAGCACATTTTCTGTTTTGGATTTCCCATCCAAACTAAGAGTCCCTTTACCATAGATTTTAGGTGACCTATTATCTCCAAAACTGACTGTTCCTCGGTTTGTTTGTTTTAAGACCAAAATTTTTTCCTTTTCACCAGTCATATGTTTTGAACAACCACTATCAAGATACCATTTTTCTACTTTGTCTTGAGCATGAAAAGCAGTTTGAACTATCATTGACTTAGATTTGATCTCATTTTTCTTTTTAGTGAACTCAAGGCTAGATCTATCCAAACTGCACATCCTTGCTGTATGCCCAAAATTCTTGCACTTGACACACATGAAATTTTTATTCATAAGAGGTGCAAATGAGTTAACATTTTCCTTACTATGGCTATTCAAGGATTTATTGCAATGCATAGCTTTGTGACCAAAATTCTTGCAGGAAAAACAATAGCCATGGAAAGTATTATGTAACCTGTTTTGATGCCTTGGATGATTGTTCTTCTTGTGACCAACCGGAATCCACCGCTCTTCAGAGATGAAGATTGGTCTTGCTTGAAGACCCTATTTCATGAATAGTGATACCATCCTTCTTTTGCTTGTCATACGAAGTATTATGTCTGAGAGCCAATTTTTCCAACTTCATTCTAAGAGACATAACCTCTTCTTCTAGTTTCTCGCAATCAGTTTCCTTTCCTTTTAAAGCCTCTGTCAGAACCTGTTCAACCTTCTTTCCTTCTTCAGCTAGAATTTTGAAGTCTATAACTCTTTGAGATAATCTTGATCTTGCAATCTCTTCTTCCTGAATTTGATGCTTGAGAACAAAATTTTCTTCCCTGAATTTCTCAAGCCTTTTTAAAACCAAGAAGAATTCACCTTTGAGATCGAACCCAACCTCTTCATTTCTTTCTGAATCTGTATGTTCCTCTGATAGATCCTTCTCCAAGCTGTTAGGCTTTTTCTGGAGAAACCCGCTCTGATACCAATTGAAGAACATGAACTTATACTGAGAGGGGGGGTGAACAGTATAAGACTTAACCATTTAATAATTTTAATTTTAGATAGCAGTGGCATCAACACAACATTAAACAAGATAGAAAACATCACACATTGAAGACCCATTTTTAACGTGGTTCACCCAGAAGAGGTGGGCTACGTCCACAAAACTTTTCTCTAAAATTTTATCTCAAATTCTTTGGGAAACCTTCCCAATTACAAAGTTTATGAGCCTCGGCTCAAAGGAGATACCTTCCCCTAACTCTGCTCTGACTGGTGATCCTCTAGAAGACCTCTGCCTCAACTGCCCTTAGCAAATGGAACTCGATCCACGGAAGACACCTGTCTTCCCTGCTCTGGGCTGGAGACCTCTGTCCTCAACTCTATCACCTCAAAGCTGGTCCTCGAATTTGCACTAAACATAGTCCTTCGGTCTAGCACAAATGTCCTTGATTTCTCTTTCTCTGATCTGCACCAAACACAATAGCACTCAGCTCTCGGCGATCGAACTTCTCACTCTGTGCATCAACTCGCCACTTCTGCGCTATCTATGCTGTTATGGCTGCATCTCACACACTTCGCTCGATTCGACACGACTCGCTCTCTATGCATCGTGGACTTAACTTGCGCAAGTTCGATACTTATTCAATACTTTCAATCTCGAAACAGCCCTCCTTTTATAGTATAAATTTCAAGAACAAAACTTAAACTATAGTCGGCTGTTACCCTAAACTCCGTCGGTTGCACAACCCTAAACTTCGTCGGCTCAAAGTTAACTCTGTCGGCTTCAACCGCCTCTGGTTCTGTAGCTTTTCTCGTGAAACTACAACATGTCGCGATATCGTGACACCTTTGCAGCCGTACACTTTCTTTTGGCTTTTGTCGCGATATCGTGACACTTTAGCCTTTGACGACTTTGACTAAGCTCTTGTCGTGATATCGCGACACTTCTCGCTTTCTTATCCACTTCTTGGCTCGCAATAGCAAAAATGAAACATGTCACGAAATTGCAAAACTTTCACTGCCTTGAGCTTCTCTCTCGCCTTACACCCGCAATTGAACATGTCATGAAATCATGACACTTTCGCCTTGAAGCTCTTTCTGGCCTTACGCCCGCAACTGGAACATGTCGTGAAATCGTGACACTTTCGTTGCCTTAAGCTTCTCTCTGCCTTACACCCGCAAAACTGGAACATGTCACGAAATCGTGACACTTTTGTCTTCATAGCCTTCCTCTCTGCTTTTGTCATGAAATCGTGACACTTCACCTATGGAAGACATGCTTTCAATTTTGTATTGAAATCATGACACTTAGCCGTCTCCTCTTTTTTGCTGTCGCAAAATCGTGACACTTTCTGCATCCGTACGCTATCTTTTTCGCCTGTCACGAAATCGTGACACTTTCTGCATCCGTACGCTTTTCCTTCATCTTGTCACGAAATCGTGACGCTTTCAGCTTTCGTACGCTTTCTTTGTAGCCTGTCGTGAAATCGTGACGCTTCTCATTTCAGACTCTTCCCTTTGTTGCATGTCACGAAATCGCGATAGTTCTCACTTCGAGTTTTGTAGCATGTCACGAAATCATGACACTTTATCTTGCTACTTTCTCTCTCTTCAAACTTGTCGCGAAATCGTGACAACTCACATTTCGGACTCTCTCTTCTACATTATGTCGCGAAATCGTGACACTTTTCCTTTTTGACTCCTGCAACATGTCGCGAAATCGTGACACTTTTTCTTTCGGACTCCCTCTCTGGCAATATGTCGCGAAATCGTGACACTTTTCCTTCTCGGCCTTCCTGCTCTTTTCAAGTCGCAAAAATGCGACATGTCGCGAAATCGTGACACTTTCCACCTTGCTCTCCTTCTCTGCCAACATGTCACGAAATCGTGACAGTTTTCCCTGCTTCTTCTCTCTCTTCCAACATGTCGCGAAATCGCGATAGTTTTGCCAGCTCTTTCTCTCTCCTCTAACATGTCGCGAAATCGTGACAGTTTTTCCACCCTGCTGCATACTTTTTCTAACTTGTCTTTTTCTTTGATCTTTTGCAAAAGGGCTACTATGATCTTCTTGGAAACTCACTGTCCATGCTTTGAATAATCTGACATTAAATCAAATTCCTTCAAGAGCTTCTTGACATCAATGACAACTTCTACACTTGAGCAAAGGCAATGTACCCAAGGTACCCAAAATTGCCAACAAGAGATTACAGATCTAAAAAGGTTGATGAAGGAATATCTATAGAAATGAAGACCACAAATGAAGATTTAGGGGACCTACAAAAGCACCATCCTTAGGTAAATCCATCTATTTTGTTACATTTATAGATGACTTCTCAAGAAAGATCTGGGTATTCTTTTTACGGTACAAATATGATGTTTTCAATAAATTTAAAGAGTTCAAGGCTCTTATAGAAAATAAAATAGAGAAAAATATAAAGGTTTTGAGAAGTTATAAAGGTGGTAGGTATTCCTCTAATAAATTTGAGCAGTTTTGCAAGGATTGTGGAATAGAAAGGCATAGAACAACTTTGTATACTCCACAAAATAATGGAGTTGTAGAACAAATGAATACAACATTGATGGATAAGGCTAGAAGTATGCTAAGTGGTGCAAGGTTAGAAAAGAAATTCTATGTAGAATCTGTGTTACCTGCTTGGTACCTCATCAATAGATATCCTACCTCAGATTTGGTGGATAAAACTCCATAAAAAGTATGGACTGCTAAGAAACCCTCTCTCAATCATATAAGGGTTTTTGGTTGCAAAGCTTTTATGTATGTCCTAAAAGAGAAAAGGACTAAGCTAAAGTATAAATATGAGAAATGCATATTTATAGGTTATAAAATTGGTGTGAAAGGATATAAATTGTGGAATCCAAAAAAAAAAATATTACTTACAGTTGTAATGTGATCTTTAGAGAAACAAAATGGGTTCCAAAATAGTAAATGTAACCAAGTAAAGAACCAGAAATAGTTTAGGTAAAATTTGAACAGGAGGAAGAACTTGTGGTAGAACCTGAATTACAAAGAGAGTCTAAAGAGGAATATTCATAGGAAGAAGGTGATAAGGAAGTTGAAGATGCAAAACCTGGAACTCCAATTTTGAGGAGATCAGATCGGGTGAGAAGACTCCCAAAAAGGTATAGCCCTTCAAATTTTTGTTCTACATTTAATTTATTAGTTATTGATGAAGAACCCAATATTGTAAAGGAGGCACTTCAATCAAGTGAGAATAGATCTTGGAAAAATGCTATAGAAGAAGAAATGGATTCCTTGGATAAAAATAAGACATGAGACTTGGTGAAATTACCGCTTGGTAGAAAAATGTTGGTTGTAAATGGTTATTGGAGAAAAAGTACAATGTAGAAGGAAAGTTGGAGAAGTATAAAGCTCACAGGTAGCAAAAGGATTTTATCAAGTTGAGGGAATTGATTTTGGTGATATTTTCTCTCCTATGGCTAAACTAACATTAATTAAAGTTTTGTTGGCTATTTCTAATGCTTTTGATTTTGAAATAGAATAGTTTGATGTAAAGATAGCTTTTATACATGGTGAAATTGATGAAGACATATATATGTCACAACCAGAATGCTTCAGGGTAAAAGGTAAGGAGGACTTGGTATGCAATATGAAGAAGTATCTTTATGGATTGAAGCAGTCTCCAAGGATGTGCAACCAAAAAGTTTACAAGTTTGTTTTGACACTTGGGCTTGGAAAAGTAGAGTAGATCCATTTGTATATTTTAAAAAGGAAAGTGAAAATTTTGTTATCATTGTATTGTATGTGGATGACATGTTGTTAATTGGTAACAATAAGGAGATGATAAAGTTACTAAAATATCAATTAGTTTTTGAATTTGACATGAAGGATTTGGGTGCTACAAAATTTATTTTGGGTATGGAAATAATAAGGGATCGTGCAAATAGAAATTTATGATTAAATCAAAGGAAATATGTTGATTTGATACTATAGAGGTTTAGGATGCATTATTGTAAACTAGTATGTACTCCATATCTAGTTGGTAAAAAGTTATTTGCTAAATAGGTTCTTAAAATAGATGAGAAAATTGAAGAAATGCATCATGTTCCTTATGCTAGTAATGTGGAAAATCTGATGTATGTAATGGTTTTTACTAGACCTGATATTGCACATGTAGTGGGAGTAGTTAGTAGATATATGTCCAATCCAGGAAAGGAACATTGGACTATTGTGAAGAGGATATTTAGATACTTGTGTGGAACTATATATTATGCTATCTATTATGAAGGAAAATTTGGAGACAATAATACTGTAAATCTACAAGGGTTTGTGGATGTTGATTGAACTAGAGATATTAACAAGAGAAGATCCATGAGTGCTTACGTTTTTAGGTTGATTGGAGGGGTAGTAAGTTGGATGAGTAAAAAGCAATCAATCATTGCTTTATCCATTATAGAAGTAGAGTACATTGCAACAAATAATGCTTGTAAAGAAGTAGTGTGGCTACATAGGCTGTGTTCAATAAGTTGGTATTAAGTATAAGATTGTGAGAATTGACAATGATAGTCAGAGTGCAATATTTTTGGTAAACAATCCTAGTTTTCATGATCAATCAAAATATATTGATATCAAGTACCATTTTTTGAGAGAGATGGTTGAAGAGAACTAGATGATATTGGATAAAGTTGATATAGGGAAGAATATTGTGATTTGTTAACAAAGGTTGTACCTACTCAAATTTTTTCTTGGTGTAGAAGATCTATGGGCATGATTACCCTTGATAGTTGATAATGATAGTTATTAGCCCATATGGAAAGTATTCAACATGTGGGAAAATGTTGAAATTATGTTGAATATTTTCTATATTATTTAAGAAGGTTTAACTCTGAAAGAACTTTACACTGTAAAAATTTCCTTGTTGGGGTTCAGGGCCGAGAAAAACCCTGAGTAGGGGTATAGGGACGACAATACTTGTTTGGGGATTCAGGGACATTAGCCCTTGAGGAATTTTTTTTGGAGGTTTAATCTATTTTTAGATCCATATGGGTGTTTTGGGTTAGTGTAATGTCGTCCCATGGTATTGTAAAACCCCTTTTTGTGTTGTTGGTATATAAAGCAACACTTGCATGAGGTTTTGATAATGAATTGGTAAGAAATGTAATTGAAAGTGAAAAGTGAGTGAAATGATATTATTGTATAGAATATGGTCAAGTTTATACAATAAGCAAATGTTCTTGCTAGGGATTTTCTCGAAAGGCTTTTCCAGGATAAATTCTTGTGCAATGTATTCTTCTCCTCTGCTTTTCCTTTGATTCTACAATTACTATTTTTTTGGAATTTGTATATTGGGGTGTTATTTCTCTTCAACACTTAGCTTCTATTGGATTTATTTACATGCTACATATTTAAACAAAATTTTGGCAAGTTTTCCCCTGCTAGCCATTTCACGTGTTACTAATTCATTAGAATTGATAATGTTTAGATAAAAATGACCTAAAATTCTTATGGTTTCACTTGTTGATCTTCTAGAACATGTTACTTGATTGAGTTAGAAGTTGTTGTTGGGTTGGTCTTGACAAAGAATTAGTTCCAAATCTTGAATGGGTTATGGCATTGAAACTTAGAAAAGATAACTTAGCTTTGGCTTGTGACTTTTCTATAGACGTCTCCATGTAATCTGGATCCTATGCCATATTGAAGCCTTGCTCTACATGGATTGACAAGATTTTGTGTATTAATGCATCAAAATAGAGTATGAAAAACTAACTTTCTAATAAGGAACCACTTGTAAATTTCTCTGGACCTTTTGAATGTATTTTCTAGGACATGTGACTGGTTGAAGCCTAAAATCAACTATTGGTTGAATTTGAACTATGTTGAGTTTCCATGTCTGAGTAGATTATTGCTTTGAGATCAAAAATAGAAAAATTTATCTCCTTTAGTAAAAAATCTATTATATATTTTGGGATTTCCATCCAATCTTCTATCTCCACTTGTGGGTGCTTTGATACATCTTTAGCTAGATTGACCATTTGCTCCTAAGTGGTAGGGGTTGAGATTCTTGATATAGATCCAAATCCTATTTTCTTTGTAAGGAATTATCATATGAGTGTAGTCCAATGAAAAATTCCCCCAAGATTTGTTATGATCTTCCTTAATAAGAATAATACAAATAGCATAGGAAAGCCTACCAATATCACCTCCTAGATTACTGAGGTATCCAAAATGTTTGCAATAAAATTAGAATATCATTTATAGACCCAATGTTTGGATAGGTATCTTGTCAAGCTATAACACTTCAAATCTAGTCCAGGTGTATTCTAAGACCATTTTATCACAAATAAAATTAGACATGACCATTGTGGAAGATTTTAAATCCACCTTGTAGTTGTGTACTAACTAGCCTTCTATGCATAAGGACATATAAAATGGTAGAGTCTTGATCTTACCCATACCAAGAAAAGGCTTGATATTATCGATAGTTAAATGATTTTACACCAAATTGAAGTTCAAGAGGGTAATTACACCTACTATCGAGTTACCTTTAACAAATCAATTTGTTTAGGAATTAAAAAAGCATCATACATATTGATTCTTGAGGGTTTCTTCTTCAATTCTTCCAAAGTTGAATTTGGGGGCTTCTAGAAACTTCTCCTCCTTCTAGGCTAGTTTATTGAATCTACTTTAATACTAGTAAGCAAATTTTCTTTACTTTCTAGTCACTGAAGGGTACTAAAAATTTCTTAAGACTTGCTCCCTTGAATCTTATTAATGAGCTCCTAAAATTTGATTAGATTTTGGCACTTTTGACCCTTGGTTAGCCTTAGGTTCCTCTGGCCTAGATTTTTCCTTAGGTGCTTTTGGATTTGGATATATTTGAAAAGGATTGAAAATCCAACTAACTTCATATTATTTACAAACTCATTATATAGGCACTAATGGTCCAAAATACATAACCAAACCCATCAAATCATGGATTTGATCCAATATGCTTAACCATAAGCTACAAAAGTGCAAAAGAGAATGCACGTAACTTCTAAGTTAAGAGAAAAGGAATAATGCTAACTATAAGATCCATTTTAGCTATCTTGAAGTACACACTTCCTACTTTGAGTTCACACTTACTAACTAACACTCTAAATGACAACTAGAAGATAACTAGTGCCCACAAGTGCATGTGAGAAAGAGACTCACTTACAATTATTAATTTGCAAGAAATAAACTATGCAAACCTAGCTAGGAACTACTAGAGGGGTCATATGAGTGATAAAACATCAATACTCATCATGCCTCACCACAATAGAAGCATTGGACTCCAATGCTTTCAGAAGAGTAGGAAAGTCACGGGACATCTGATGAAAAGAAATCCAACAAGCCTGATGCGGCAACTATCCTCGCCAAGCCACAAGATATGAGGTGGTAGACCCTTGATGAGTCTATCAAGTCTTTGTGTCATAGAGCTGATTAGAATCCAATGGTAACTGAGAATCAGGAACCACGTCCATAGGATGACTGATAGCTAGTGCGGTCTCCAATGTAGAGTCAAAGTACAACTTCAAAAGATCTACATTGATGACGTCATGAATTCCCAAGTGTGCGGGAAGATCAAGGCAAAAAGCATTATCGAACACCTATTGAAGAATAGTATAAGGCCCATAGCGAATTAGTTTTATTTTACTGAGTCTTATCAATGAAACGCCGCTTGTCAAGATGCAACCAAACTTTGTCACCAACCTGAAATGGATGAGGAATTTGATGTTGATCCATGGCATTTTTCTGCTGCTGCTGTGTCTTTTGCAAAATATCAATCAACTTTGATTGTAGATTGTGCAAGTGTTGAATAAATGAGTGTGCCTTGTCTTGCTCCTTCTGAAGATGTGAAGTGATAGGAGAAGGCAAATACAAAGGTAACTCATAAGGTGCCAAGGGCTGAAATCCCATACAAACCTCAAAAGGTGAGTGACCTATAGAAGAATGTAGGGCCCTATTGTAGGCATGTTCAATATGAGTGAGACTCAAGTCCCACTTTGCTGGTGAAGTGTGATGATAGATTCGTAAACTTTGCACAAGGGTACGGTTTACAACTTCAGTCTGCCCATCTAACTACAGATGATAGACGATGGAAAAGTTAAGGGAAACTCCCAAAATTTTCCACAAAAAAGTGACCCACAAAGTGTGAATCATGATTCAATATAATGATGGTAGGTAGACCAAAGGAATGCCAAATGCTGTCAAAGAAAAATTGGGCTAAGTCGGCTGCAGAACTTGTCTTGCGGCATGGAATAAACTTAGCTATCTTACTGAATCTGTCAACCACCACGAACACACAATCATGTTGTCGCACTGTCATGGGAAAACCACTAACCAAATCTATGGAAATGCTTTCCCAAGGATGGGAAGGAATGGACAAAGGTACACCTAAGCCAAACTTTCTATTAGCTGGTTTTGAGCGACAAAAAATGACACACTGTTTGAGAAATATTAATAGATCTCTCTACATTTTAGGCCAGTAGAAAAATATTTGCAAGTGATGAAGTGTTTTGTGCTTCCCAAAGTGACCACCATAAAGTGTAGAATGAGCTTCCTTAAGAAGTGACACTCTAGGCTCACAAGGAACACAAACCTTGTCCAATTTGTAAAGAAGTCATTCTTTGATGTAGAAATCTTGGAAAGGACGCAAATTGGAAGAAGAAGGCTTACTCACTTGCTCAAATATTTTCCCAAAATCAGGATCCTGTGAATACTAATTAGGCCAAATATGAAATCCCAAGTGTGAAGTGGACATAACTGTTAAGGAAAGAGCAGTAGGAGGCCTACTAAAACAATCAGCAATAGTATTACTCTTCCCCTTTTTGTACTTGATCACCAAGTGAAATTGTTGGAGGTAAGAGGCCCACTTCATATGTCTTGATTCTTCAATTTTACTTTGATATTGTAAAAACTTGAGAGGCTATGATCAGTGTGTACTACTGTATCTTTTCCCAAAAGATAATGTCTCCAAGTACTTGATAGCTTGAACTAATGCATACAACTCCTTGTCATATGTAGAATAGTTCAACTTAGCAAGAGAAAAAGTTTTTGAATGATAAGCAATCGGATGACCATTCAGTTTGAGCACAGCTCGTAAGGAAACTTTAGAGGCATCCGTTTCAATCTCAAAAGGTTGAGAGAGGTCAGGTAAAGTTAACACAGGTGCTATACAAAGTTTCTTTTTGAGTTTATCAAAGGCAATCTCTTGGATTTTCTCCCAATGAAATGGAACTTTAGACTTAGTGAGATAATGCAATGGAGCTGCAAGAGTGGAATATTGAGGAATGAACTTGCGATAAAAATTCGCAAGTCCTAGGAAACTCCTTAACTCAATGAGAGTTGAAGGAGGGGACAACTTAAGTAAAACTTCAACTTTTGTGGGATCTACCTGAATTCCACTTTCACTAATCACATAACCAAGGTAAGAAACTGAAGTATTGCCAAAAGAAGACTTGGAAGAATTGGCATATAATTGATTCTTCACAAGAAGATCAAGTGTATGATGGATATGCCAGAGGTGTTCCTCCCAAGTTTTTGAGAATATAAATATATCATCAAGATATATTATTAAAAATTTGTCAAGTACATCATGAAATACATCATTCATCAACCTCATGAAGGTTGCAGGAGCATTAGTAAGACCGAAGGGCATGACCAACCATTCAAAGAGGCCCATCTTCATTTTAAAAGTTGTCTTCCATGTATACTCAACTTTGATACGCACTTGATGATATCCACTTTTGAGATCTATTTTTGAAAAGAAATTAGCTCCTTGGATCTGATCTAATAAATCATCAATGCATGGTAGTGGATATCTATTCTTTACAGAAATTCTATTCAAAGCACGAAAATCAATGCACAATCTCCAAGTGCCATCTTTTTTAAGAACCAAAAAAATAGGTGAAGCACAAGCAAAAGTACTTTCCTTAATGAAACCCTTAGACGACAAATCTTCTATTTGCCTTTTTATTTCTTCATTTTGCAAAATAGATTGTCTATACATGGGAGCATTAGGTAGTGAAGAACCAGGAATGATTTCAATGCTGTGATTAATTGTGTGAATTGGAGGAAGAGACTTTGGCTCTCGAAATATGTGTGAGTAATTTTGCAATATTTTATCCATTGAAGAGTGTTGCTTTGGAATGGATGTGGATGTAGGAGTGTTTTGAGAACGAATGAAAATTAGAGCAACATCACCACCTTTTTAAATTACTCTTTTTGTTTTCTTGGAATTTAGAATGATGTTAGGAGTGTTGGTGCTTTTAATGATAAAGACCTGACCATATTTTTGAAGCGTGTAGGTTCTTTTGAAAGCATCATAAACAGCTCTCCTATCATACTGAAAAGGTTGTCCAAGAAAAATCTCACAACAATCCATAGGAGTCACATCACAAGTGACTTGATCTATGAAATGTGGGCCAAGTGCAAATTTTAATGTGCAAGTGTGAGTGATTTCTAAGCCCCTTCCACTATCCTTCCAACACAAAGAATAAGGTTGAGGATGAGGCTCCATAGGTAACTTCAATCCCTCGACAATGGACCTTGCAATTAGATTTTTTTGCAAGCCATTATCCACTATACAATATGTTGCAAAATTATGGAGCAAATGAGCTCGAGTGATGAACAAAGCATCACGAGCGCCCCCTGATGAACTTACATTTACCAAAGTAACCTCATTGAGCTTACCTCGTAATTATGTGTATACTCTACTTTCTCCTACTGACTCAAGAGGACCTTTGGAAGCATCATGTTCTTGAGTAGTGATGACTAAACTTTTCTTCTTAAGCTTAAAACAATCAGCTTTTTCATGACCTTTCTTCTTACAATAGTTACTATTTTTTTTTTTTTTTGAAGAAGGATTGGAAGAAGAAGAAGAAGAAGGAGAAGAAGCGGAAGGGGAAGGAGAAGAAGGATATGGAGAAGAAGAATTATTCTTTTGAGCAAAGTTCTTCTTTGGTGAGAAATAACTATTCCCTTTGGATGAGTTCGCAACCACTTGAGTAGCAGGTGCACGGAATGCCTGCGAATGCGCCTTAAACTTGTCCTCCGCAAGTTGCGCCTGGTTGAAAACTGAATCCATGTGTCCATAGAAACAAACATAATTTCCCTGTATAAATGTTCCAACAAACCACTTTGAAATTTGAGAATCAAAGATTTAATATCTTCCTCCACATTCAAAAGTATCTTGTACCTGTTGAATTGAAAGATATACTCCTGCACAGTCATATTAGTACTTTGTCGAAATCGAAACCACTTAATGACCAATTCCTTAGAATAATTGGAAGGATAAAAATTGGTCTTAAGACAGTCTACAATCTCATCCCATGAAGTGAGTTCATCATGACCTCTTTTTATTTCAACAAGTACTTTAGCTAAACCAGAAAGTTTGAGTTTAGCATATGGAACCATATCCTCATCTAAAAGTTGAGTGTAAGAAAACCAAGAACTCATGTCAAGAATCCAACTATTCAAGACTTCTGGGTTCTGGGAGCCATCATAAAGTGGCACTTCACAACGAACTCTCAGGCAAGAATCATTAGCAGAAGTTGAAGCATTGTGGACAGTAAATGTCATTTACCTTCATTGCAAGGTTACCAAGAACTTCCGCCATGGTAGTATCATTAGCTTTATCTGCTAAAGCATTTACAACATGTGCAAGTTCTGCCACTTGGGTAGCCAAGTCAGAAGCCATGTGAGATCGGGTATAAGCCAGGAGGAAAAGGAAAAAGCACTAAAAATCAAGGTAAAAATTGGAAATTCCTTGTTACAATGTTGTGCCCTGAATTGAAAAATACTCCTAAGGCTCAAAATTTAAAAATTTAAACTAACCTAAGGTTTACAATTTATATTTTATTAATTTAAAAATAACTTAATTAAAAATTAAATTATAATTAAGTTATTAAAAATTAAATTAATAAAAAATAAAAATGACATGCATAACCTTAGAATAGTAAAATTTTAAAAAATTACAATATTTACCCTCAGTCTTATCGAAACTGCACTCCACCTGCTTGGATGAATTTTCGAACTTCAATGGCACATTTCCTGAGGTAGCAATTGCCAAGCCAGTGAAAACAAAAAGTCAGTGCAAATAAAATTTTATGCCTGGTGCAAGAAAATTTGGTTGCAGCCTCCTGGCGGCATGCAGGCTGCCGTCTGTCGGCTGTTGGTAGTGGATGCGACACAGCCAATGTTTCATCAGTTGTGTGGCGTGTCGACGTCTGTGCTTGCAGTTCATGCAGGTGGACGGATTGTCCTACCGGCCTGTCAATCGTGGTAGGACTGACAAAATCCTACAGGCCTGTCAACCACGACAAGATTGACAGATCCCTGTAGGCCTATCAGTCATGGCAGGGCTAACAGAGCCATCAGGCTATCAGCCACAACAGGCCTGACAAATCTCTGCAGGCCTATTAACCATGGTAGGCCTGACAGATCTCTGTAGCCCTGTAAACTGTCGCAACAGGTCTGATAAAGCCATCAGGTCTATCAGTCGTGATGTAACACAGTCGACCTCCTGTTGGTTGTGTTGGACGTCGGCCGACATCCATCGACAGCCGATAGGCAATGGCTGTCGGTCGATAGGCGTCCATTGGCTGACGTCGATAGGCAGCGGTGCTAATGCATCCAAGCCCCCTACAAAGATTGGCCCTCAGCTCCTGCTGAGATGGGGCCGAGGGGCTAATTTTTTTTTTTTTTACAATCAATATTTAATTAATATATAAAGAAAAATATATATTAATTAAAATATAAGTTTTCTAATAAAAACTATGAAATTTTTAAAAATTAACCAGGAGGGTTAATTTAAAAACATGGAAAACTTAAACTGTTACAAATATTAGCAAATTTTGAAGGCAAATTACCTTCAAATAATTTTTTTTTTGCTAATTTCTCTTGATTATCCCAAGACTCCTTCAGTAGCTCTCCTTTCAAGATCCAGTTGACACACGACCAATGTTTGAAAGGCAACCAGATCTAAGTTGACACACGACCTAGTTTGATGATGCTCGATCTTCAAGACTCTAAAATGGCAGGAACATCAGGAATAAAAGGCTCCCTAATTCACATTTCACCGTAGGAGAAATCCAAACCTGCCAAGGGATTTTTGTAAGATAGAAATCGGGGTAAACTTCTCCTATACTTCTTGAGCATACAAAGAAAGTTGGAATGAGGATTTTGACGCCTAAGGAACTTCCTTCTGTGAATGGTTTTCAAGCTCCCCTTGAGCTTGAACCGAGTCCTCAATGAGAACAAGTTTCTCATAAGAAAACTAACTCCTTTCCTCTCACCTCACAAGCCCTAGTGCAAACTTGAACTAGGCTCTGATACCAATGAAAAATATTGAAAATCCAACTAAATTCATATTATTTACAAACTCATTATATAGGCACTAATGGCCCAAAATACATAACCAAACCCATCAAATCATGGATTTGATCCAATATGCTTAACCATAAGCTACAAAAGTGCAAAGGAGAATGCACGTAACTTCTAAGTTAAGAGAAAAGAAATAATGCTAACTATAAGATCCATTTTAGCTATCTTGAAGTACACACTTCCTACTTTGAGTTCACACTTACTAACTAACACTCTAAATGGCAACTAGAAGATAACTAGTGCCCACAAGTGCATGTGAGAAGGAGACTCACTTACAATTATTAATTTTTAAGAAATAAACTATACAAACCTAGCTAGGAACTACTAGAGGGGTCATATGAGTGATCAAACATCAATCCTTATCAATATTGTTGGTGCTTATGGCCTTAGATTGAATTCCAAACTTTGATTTGTAGTTGATTTTTCTAGTCTGGCCTATTTTGTAGGTGCTTTTGATTTTTAATAGGATATTGGTGTTTTTGGCTTTTGATTATCATTTGGTACTTTTGACTTAGGTTGTTCCAATATTTGATAATATTTTGGCACTTCTAGCCTCAACTACTCCTTAAGTAAGTCATTTTTCTCCTTTTGAAGTTGTGGGGGAATTTTTTTCCTTTGGGCATTTGATAGAAAAGGTATTTTTTGGGACCTTTATGTAGAGTGGTGTTGTGGTTGATCCACAACACACCCCAGAATTGGGGACCCACCTTTTTGCAGGTTTTCAGGGAAGATCTCAGTGGCCCAGATGCTAAAAATGAAGAAAAAGAAAAAAATGTGCAAGTGTAGGAAGTGTCGCGAAATCGCGACACGTCGCGCCATCGCTGCAAAAAAACAAAAGGCATCGCGAAATCGCGACGTGTCACTTGCAAAGTTGAAAAGGTGTCGCGAAATCGTGACGTGTCGCTGGCAAAGTTGAAAAGGTGTCGCGAAATCGCGACGTGTCGCTGGCAAAATTGAAAAGGTGTCGCGAAATCGCGACGTGTTTTAGCAAACTGTACGGATGGGAAAAATGGTCGTGATTTCGCGACGTGTTTCGGCAAAGTGGCCCGAAGGAGAAAATGGTCACGATTTCGCGACGTGTTTCGGAGAAGAGGCCCGAAGGAGAAAATGGTCGCGATTTCGCGACGTGTTTCGGCAAACTGTACGGACGGAGAAAATGGTCGCGATTTCGCGACGTGTTTCGGCAAAGTGGCCCGAAGGAGAAAATGGTCGCGATTTCGCGACGTGTTTCGACAAATTGTACGGAGAGAGAAAATGGTCGCGATTTCGCGACGTGTTTCGGAGAAGAGGCCCGATGGAGAAAATGGTCATGATTTCGTGACGTGTTTCAGAAAAATGTACGGAGGGAAAAAGTGGTAGCGATATCGCGACAGTTTGCACGAGAGAGCTCGAAGGAGAAAATGGTAGCGATATCGGAGTTTAGAAAGAAAGAGAAAGCGGTAGCGAAATCGTACGATGTGGAAAGAAGGCCCAAAATAGAAAATGGTAGCGAAATCGCTACAGCTTGTGGAAAGAAGGCACGAAAGAGATAATGGTCACGATTTCACGACAAGAAGCGGCTGAAGACGTACGGACGAGGGAAGCGTCGCGATATCGTGACATGTCACGATTTCGTGACATGTCGCGTTTTCATGGCTAGGAAGGTGAACAGGCTGCATGCTATTTTTGTCATGATTTGCATAGGAAGACGTTATAGAAGGCGTAGAAAACGTAGGACACGTGGCGTATAGGTGTCAGAGTTGCAGAAATGTTACATGCAATGGAAGATTTCGCACGTTTAGGCATCGAGCATGAATTAAAAGTAAGGAAAAAGCGAGAATTTGAAAGGTCACATGCAGGAAGGTGAAACGAAGTGACACAGGGAGAATCGAAGAGCCATTTCAGTTAGTATAAAATCAAAAGCGCGGATTGAAAGAGGGGTTGGAAATTGCTGCTTGCAGAGTTGTAGAGACAAGGGCTTCATGCCATTCTGGGCCTGCACTTGGGCAATTTCCTTCATTTGTTCTGGAATATTTATGCCTGGAACATTCTGTAAATGTAATTGATATATTCATTTTAATACAGAAATACAGAGAGTTGGCATCTCATTGATGAGAAAGAAGGAGTCATTTTTTGCATGCATGATTTAATGTTTATCATTCATTTCAGATTTCTTAGGCTTTTAGGTGAAGTTTAATGCAAGTGCTCTTGGTTGCTTCATGCGAATGCCTAAATCTGGAATTACAGTAGAAACCCTAGAAACCAGCACCTAGCTTATTTGGATTGTGCGAATTTGCAGGTTCATTAGGTTAGGTTGCATGCAGAAAACCTCATTATCTTCGGTTTCATCGAATTGATGGCAGCATTCTGACTGTAGTTTAGTTTCACTTTCATTTGCTTTTCTTTATTTTTCAAACCCTTACTTTATTTTCTGCAGTTTAATTACTGTATTCAAATAAGTAGCTGAAAATCCATCAGAACTGAAGATTAGAATAGATCTTATTCATTTTGAGTCCACTGTAAATTCAAATTAAATAAACCACAGTGCCCCTTGTTAACATCCACTTGCAAACCCTAAGGTATTCCTAGCATTTCATTTGAACAACATCATTGGTAATCAAAGAATCAGCATAACAGAACCTTGGAGAAATTATCTTTCTTTGCAAGCAGAGGATTTTGGGACTCAGATCCTACCGGAGAGTGTGCTTTCACAATCGGGTGAAAACACCACTCAACAGATTGGCGCTAGAAGGAGGGCCCGAATTGGTTTATTTTGATTTTAATTTTCATACCTGAATAATTTGTTTTTGATTTAATTTTGAAATCATTTAATAAATCTCACAGACGGCTAAACTGCAACACTGTTTTTGTTTCTGTTGCAGGTTTTCTTCGAAATAGCCGAGGGTTTCATCAGGCAGGCTGGACCCACCACGTCGTATTGCAACCAGGTCCCAAACAACCGGGGAAACCATTTTTCATGACCTTACTGGTACTCCCAAGAGTAAAGCCAAGCAAGTCGTAAGTTCACCACCGCAAAAGACCTGTTTTCTCCAGGAACATCGAGTGGACCTACGTCAATAATATCCGTTTCCCCTAGTGTGCCTATAATAAGTAATATTTCTACCGCTATTGTAGGTCTGTCTTCATCAATTTTGAGTCAAATGGCTCAAGCTCCAAGAGCTCCTTGGTATGGAGCTAACAATACTCCTTTGAATATTGTCGGGGATATCCATGAAATCCCCAAGAACATTGAAATATTTCTGCCTAAATACAAACCAGATGGCCCAAGAACAGCAGAAGAACATATCCAAGCTTATAAGGATGTTTTAATTAGGCTGCAAGTTCAATATGAAGATGTGGCCTGCAGACTTTTCCCTATGAGTTTAGATCCAATAGCATATGAATGGTATATATGCTTGCCAACTGGTTCAATCACTTCTTGGATTCAAATGGAAAATGCCTTTGTTAATCAATTTAGATCACCCTTAGATCCTGCAACTATTTACAATCAGTTTATTACATGCAAAAGGGGCCAAGGGGAACCAATCAAGATGTTTAATCAAAAATTTCAAAAGTGCTATAATAGAGCAATTAGGCACTTTGCTATTGATCCCGCAGTGGCTTTGCAGATATATTTTGGGGCATTGGACCCCATGACAGCCATGTTTGCAAGGCGCAATCCTCAAGTCACCACGCTGGCTTTGGCCTATAATGAAGCCATGACTATCGAGCAACAAATGACACCACAGGGCTACGGGTTTCCCCAGATGCCTATGATGGGACAGTATGCTCCATATGGTCAAGCTCCCCAAGCAAATCAGCTCATGGCACCACAAATGCCAAGCATGAACGCCTTCCCTTATCAGCAGCCGTATCCACCAGTACCCGCGTATGCACCCATTCCAATCCAACCAATCACAACCATTCCACCTGTCCCTGCATTTTTGCAGAACAGTCAACCAACTATGCAAGGAACTAGTCAAGCCAATCCTCGAGCCATAGTTCCTTTTCCAAATCCAACCCCGATTCAAAGTGTCAATCCATACGGGAATCCAATTCCTCAGAACCCGACCCCAATGTTGAATCAAGACCCCATTAATTATGCGAATCCAACGGGGGTTAACAACAATATGATTCCACCAAAGGATGTTTATTCGGAAGTCGAAGAGCTCAAGAAATTAGTGCATAAACTGAGCAATGACAGGGTTCAACAAGAGAAGTATGAGTCCCATGCCCCTCACCCAAATCAAAATTTTAACAATAGAGGGAGGCACTCGAACACCAAGCCAAACAATGGGGGAGTTCCCGCTCCCATTGCTAATCAATTAGATGCTTCTGCAGGACCTAGCCAATCCAATTCTCTTTTGAATCTTTCAGATTTGGCATGGGAAAGGGGGTGCAGGTTGCATAACACAAAAGAACACAATGAGAGGAATTGTCCTGAGATTGCTAGATACACTCATTGTCTTCAGGCACAAGTTGATGATTTGGAACTGGTATCAAATGAGAATCCATCACAACATCAAGATGATAATATTATGGTGATGGAAACTGTATATCATCAAGAAGGTGAGAGTGAGGAAGAAGAAGATGAAATTCTGGAACAGGAGGTGCAAGCTTTTCGAGATTTCAGAAAGGGGAATCATGGATACCATTTGAGAAGTAAGTCTAAAGCCCCTAAAACCTCATCGACACCTCCAAACAATTCTATTCTTCCTCCAGACACTAAGGCAAATAATAATCCTCCCCCTCCACTCAGAAGAGAAATGTCTAATGATGTGCGTAAGACAATCAAATTTGAAAAGCCAAACTATGACATAGTGGAGGATCTAAAGAAGTCCAAATCTAGCCTTTCATTCCTGGACGCAGCCTAGATTGCCCGGCCAAAAGGAGGCGTTGATAAGAGCTTTGAACTCACCTGATCCAATGTGGAAGGAAAAAAGAGTTGAATCCCATCTTATTTTGCGAAAGGAGAGAAGGGATGTCCCGCCATTCTTACTGACTCTGAGAATTGCGGGTAAGAATTTGCATAACTGTTTGGTGGACACAGGTGCCACGAGCAACCTCATGCCTACAGAAATATGTAAAATGCTAGGTCTGCAGCCTGTTTCATCCAAATGTACAATCCTGCAACTGGACAGATCAGAGGTAAATGTGGTAGGGACCTTATATGATGTCAAGATTCAATTGAATTCTGAACCCAGGGTCCAGCAGGTTGTAGACATTTTGGTGGTTAATATCCCAAGTAGGTATGGAATGTTACTTGCTAGGGATTGGATGAAAACTCTGAATGGCTATTTTTCAATAGATCGCTCGCATATGTGGCTACCATGGAAGGGAATTGCAAACCAAATAAGAGTGGAAAACGAACCGAGGCTTAAAGAGATTATAACAGATTTTAACAAGCCGAATGAAGTTCAGTTTTCTGAGCCGAACTAGGAGTCTATGCACTTGATGTTGAGGAAGCTGCTGAAGAGCCTAAAGAGGAGGTGTGTCATGGTGGCTCTTCTGAGGAAAATGATTACACGTGGTTGCTCAAGTTCGATGGATCAAAATCTAGACAGGGAGCAGGAGCTGGAGTCGAGCTCACTGGTCCAGGAGGTAAACCATTGTTAGCTGCTTACAGACTGCAATTTCCTTGCACAAACAATGTGGCAGAATACGAAGCATTGATCTTTGGTTTACGTCTAGCATTGAGCAAGCATGTTAAATGCTTGAAGGTTTTGGGAGATTCTGAGTTGGTAGTCAAGCAAATCAAAGGACAAGTACACATGCCGCGACAGAAGACTGAGCCTTTATAGAACTAGGGTTATGGACCTCATGGAGGAGTTCGATGCATTCAACATAGCCCTTATTTCTAGGAAAGGAAATCGAATAGCAGACTCTCTTGCAGTCACCGCGGGCATGTTGAACCCGGTTGATATAAGAAGATGTAAAAAGTTTTCCATTGAATTGGTTCCTTGTCCATCAATACCCGATAATGTAAAGAATTTCCAAGTTTTTGAAAGTGACAGACATATTTTCAAATTTGTCACGAACTCGGGTATTTTTGAAAATCAGGTGATTGATGAGGAGCAAAGGTGGCAGGATGAAACAGAAGATGAAAGTGAAACTGCGTATCAATCCAACAAAATTCCTAAAGACGTGGTTTCATTGGAAAAGATGTTCGACATGGAATGCAAGAACAAGAAAAGAAAAAGAGTCCCACTCCCCAAAGATGCATGTGATTCAATTAATCTAGGGAGTGCAGACAATCCAAAGGAGGTGTACATAGCAAAGGCATGTACAGAGGAAGAAAGGAGCAATATAATACAGGCATTGAAGCATTACATAGATTGTATTGCTTGGAACTACAATGAGCTGAAGACTTACAACCAAAACATTATCACACATACCATCCCTTTGAAGCCAGACTCCAAGCCTTTTAGGCAAAGACAACGAGTTGTTAACCCGCTATTGGAGCCTTTGATCGAAAAGGAGGTTAAAAGATTATTGGAAGCGAAAATCATTTTTCCCGTTAGGCACTCAACCTGGGTGGCTAACCTCGTTCCAGTGAAAAAAAAGAGTGGAGAGATTAGGTCGTGCATAGATTTTCGAAATCTTAATAAAGCCTCTCAAAAAGATAATTATCCACTGCCATCAATCGATGAAATTCTACAAATGGTAAATGGATCTGAAATGATGTCCTTTCTCGATGGGTATTCTGGGTACAACCAAATTCTTATACATCCAGATGACAGGATGAAAACAACCTTCACTACCAAGTGGGGGACATTTGCATATAAGAGAATGTCGTTCGGACTGTTAAATGCTGGTGCAACTTTTCAACGCGCCATGGATTACGCATTCAAAGGGCTCATAGGCAAATGCATCATCGTGTATGTGGATGATATCCCAGTTTTCTCGAAGAAGAGAGAGGACCATGTCAAAGATTTAAAGAAAGTGCTTCAAAGATGCAGAGAACATGGAATTTCCTTAAATCCCAAAAAGTGCATTTTCGGAGTGACAGAAGGAAAATTGCTGGGTCACATCATTTCAAAAGAGGGCATATCCATCGACCCATAAAGGATACAAGCTATCCAAAACCTACCTCTCCCGAGTAGTAAGAAAAGAATTGAGATCTTTCTTTGGGCAAAGTTAATTTTGTGAGGAAGTTTATCTCTAGCTTTGCCGAGATAGCCAAACCTCCGAACAAGATGCTCAAGAAAGATGTGGATGTAAAATGGAACGAGGAAAGTAGAGTGGCTTTCCGTAACATCAAAGATGCCATTTCCAGAGCCCCCGTCCTTATAAGCCCGGACTACTCCAAGCCTTTCTATATTTATGCTTTTGCATCGTAACACTCCTTTGCGAGTGTCTTAACCCAAAAAGGCGAGGATAGTGCCGAAAAACCCATAGCATTTTTAAGTGCCCCCATGAAAGATGCTCAATTAAGGTATTCAATCCTTGATAAGCAAATGTACGCACTTTTTAAAACTGTGAAAAAATTTAGGCACTACATTGTACACAAGCAGAGTTATTGCCATCGTGCCCGACTCGCTGTCAAGACCATGTTTTTACAAAATGAACTAGGTGAGAAGAGAGGAAAATGGATTTCCACCATCCAAGAATTTGATCTCGAAATCCAACCAATGAAACTAGTTCGAGGACAGTGACTGGCGAAGGCGATCGCAAAAAATAATCCGCAAATAACGAGGCCAATGCTCAAATACAGTAATACATTGCTAAGGATGACTGGTATGTTGATATTGTGCAATTTTTATTGACTGGTAAGTGTCCTTCTAATCTGAATTCAACACAGAGAAGAGCTTTAAGGCTTAAGTCTGTCAATTATCTGATAAAATCTGGTGTGCTTTACAGGAAGAATCATGAAGGTATCTACCTGAGGTGCTTGAACAAAGAAGAAGTTGCCAGGGTGTTGCAGGAATTTCACGGGAAACATGGAACTGGTCATGGTGCAGCCAATGCTACAAAGACATCAAATCCCGAGAGCAGGATACTACCGGCCACATATTTTCAAGGATGCGCATGCCCATGTACGATCTTGTCATATCTCGTCAAGTGGCTGCAAATAGAGAAAGAAATGCAGCCATGCCGTTGCAACCTCGTAGTTGAAATGAGACCATTTGCACAGTGGGGACTAGATTTCATCGGGGTTATTAACCCAAATTCTTTTGATTCTCATAAATTCATTTTGACAGCTACAGACTATTGTACAAGGTGGACAGAAGCGATTCCTACTAAACATGCCACCACGGACGTTGTGATTAAATTCCTTGAGGATCAAATTATAACAAGATTTGGAATGCCCGATTCTATTGTCAATGACAATGGTAAAGCTTTTATTTCTACACAATTTGCAGATTGGGCATATGATAACAAAGTGAGCTTAAAATTTGCATCCAATTATTATCCTCAAGGAAATGGGTTGGCCGAATCTTCAAATAAGAATTTGTTGAATACCATTAAGAAGTTGCTGGAAAAGAACCCTCGGGATTGGCACAACCAATTAAAGTTTGCCCTTTGGGCAGATAGGACCAGAGTGAAAGAGTCCATAGGGAATACTCCCTATCATTTGGTCTATGGGCAAGACCCGATATTTCCAGCAAATTTGAAGTTGCGGACCTTACATTTCATACAAGAGTACTTGGGGACAAGATGATCAAGTTGAAGCCAGTGTTAAGCCAGCTTGTTGCACCTTGATGAAAAGAGAGAAGAGGCCATGAATCACATGAATAAACACCAGGAAGTTATCAAAAGATGGTTTGACAGAAGGGCCAAAGTTAAATCATTCAGAATTTCAGATTTGGTATTACTATGGGACAAAAGACATGAGGAAAAAGGGAATCATCAAAAGTTTGATTGTCTTTGGTTAGGCCCATATCAGATTTCGGAGATTCTTGGGAAGAATACCTTCAGGCTAAAAACCTTAGAAGGGAGAGATTTCATGCTACCGGTTAATGGGCAGATTTTAAAGCATTATTTTAGCCCTTAGGTTGTGAGATTTTGATATTATTCTTTTGGTTTTGGTGGGGATTTTCAGATTTTGTTTTTATTGTTTAGGATTGTTAGTCTAGCTAGGATTTTGGTTGTGGATTTGATTTCAATTGACATGTTTTGTTAATTTTGATAAAAAAAAAAAAATAAAAAAATAAAAAAAAATAAAAATAAAAATAAAAAAATAATAATAAAAATAAAAATTGAGATGTCAACTTATGCTTAAGGTTAGGAGAATATGAAATATTGGAATTGTCTTGTAAAAGCTCCACAAGTAACACAAGCAATTTAAGTTATATTGTTTGAATTTTGTGATGCATGAAAGAGTCGCTTTTGCATGACAAATCATTTCATTTGCAATTCAAGAAATAATGCATTCATGTTCCATCTCACTTTACATACATCTCATCTTAGTTGCATATGCATCTTAGGTACAAGTCATTAAAGTATGTCAAATCCTCTTAGGGTTGTGTTATAACATAAATGTAAGTAAATCCTAAGGTTGGAAACTGAGTCTTGAGATATCTAGAACCAAGCACGTCTCATACATTAAAAAGGATCTTGAGCAAAATGATCAAAACCTAACTTGGAGGAAAAGGTTGGGCGAAAGAAGTTTTTCATGTCTATCCTATTATGCAACATGATCCTTAAAACAGTGGTTTTGACCACTTCCATAGAGCTTAAAGCCTAAAATCAGAGTAGTAAGGATAGGGTTAAATCCTCATCAAACTTAGGTTGAGGATCCAATTCCCCAAAGCTTTGATTTGACCCACATGGAGTAGTAAGGATAGGGTATAAATTCTCATCTCGCTTAGGTTGAGAATCTGATTCCCCAAAGCTCTTATGTCTCATTTCATAATAAATCTTGGATTGTAAGGATCGTACTATTTGTCCTCTACAAAGGATGAGTAGTCATCCCCAAGGTCTAAGCAACAAAATTAATATTTTTCCATTTCACCTAAAGTTTGGATTGTAAGGATAGTACTACATGTCCCTAGCCAGGATGGGTAGTCATCCCCAAGATCCAAGAAGTAAAAATAAATAAATTTTTCCCATCTCATCTTTATATTGGATTGTAAGGATCGTACTACTTGTCCTCTGCAAAGGATGGGTAGTCATCCCCAAGGTCCAAAGAAATGAAGATAAGTTTTGGATTGTGGGGGTTAGATATGCCCATGCATGGCATCATGTCTTGCCTAAAAAACAAGACCACTGATTGTCTAGAGGGTTAGACTAGCATGACCATTTCTTCCATAATTGGTTTAATTATTTTGCTCAAAGTGAGGTAATGAACTCTAAATCAGAATAGTAAGGATAGGGTTAAACTCTCATCTCGGTTGGTTGGGAGTCTGATTCCCCAAAGTTCTGATTTCACATTCACTTGCACATGGGTTCCAGATAGTAGGGACTCATAACCAACTTTGGGATACAATAAGGTAATGAATTAGTGGATCCTAAGAGGGTTTGGCAATCTTGAATGCTTGTACATAATAATAGAAGAATGACCATGCCTTTTATGAAAGCAAAATCTCCTAGCACATTCATTAGGGTACACAAATCATTCACCATCCCACATATGCATTCATGCAAAACTGATAATGGAGTGTGGATCAATTTCAAATGATAGGGAAAGAAATTCATTGCACACACTGAGCTAATACTTGATGATTCTGATGATTCATGTACTTCTGATCTTTGGGCATTTGTTATATTGCTTATGTGCTAACACATGTTTTCGAGTTTGTGATATGTTTCAGATTGGGTTCTCACTAAAATGCTCAAGAGCATTTGACAGCAGAGTCGCCATTTGTTGTGGTTGATCCACAACACACCCCAAAATTGGGGACCCACCTTTTTGCAGGCTTTCAGAGAAGATCTCAGTGGCCCAGATGCTAAAAATGAAGAAAAAAGAAAAAAATGCGCAAGTGTAGAAAGTGTCGCGAAATCGCGACATGTCGCAAAATCAGACATGTCGCGAAATCGCGACACGTCACGCCATCGCTCGCAGAAAAATAAAAGTTGTCACGAAATCACGACATGTCCGAAATTGAAAAGGTGTCGCGAAATCAGACTGTCCCGAATGAAAGGTGTCACGAAATCGCGACATGTGGCAAAATCACAGCCAAAATGAAAATGTGTCACGAAATCGCGACATGTTTTCGTAGAAGGAAAAATGGTCGCGATTTCGCGACGTGTTTTGCAAAGTGGAAGGAGAAAATGGTCACGATTTCACGACGTGTTTCAAAGTGCGACGGAGAAAATGGTCACGATTTCGCGACGTGTTTCGACAAAGCGTACGGACGAAGAAAATGGTCACGATTTCGCGACGTGTTTGCAAAGTGTCCCGAAGGAGAAAATGGTCACGATTTCACGACGTGTTTCGAAAGTGTACGGACGAGAGAAATGGTCGCGATTTCGCGACGTGTTTTGCAGAAGATGCCGAGGAGAAAATGGTCACGATTTCGCGACATGTTTTGCAAAACGTACGGAGAAAAAGGTAGCGATATCGTGATAATTTGAAGAGGCCCGAAGGAGAAAATGGTCACGAATCTCCACGCTTGGCAGAGGCCAAAGAGAAACGGTAGCGAAATCACGACAGTTTGCGAGAAGGCCCGAAATAGAAAACGGTAGCGAAATCCGTGACGCTTGTGAGAAAGAAGGCACGAAAGAGAAAATGGTCACGATTTCACGACAAGAAGCGGCCGAAGGCGTACGGCGAGGAAAGCGTCGCGATATCGTGACATGTCACGATTTCGTGACATGTCACATTTTCGTGGCTAGGAAGGTGAACAGGCTGCATGCAGTTTTGTCATGATTTGCACAGGAAGACGTTACAGAAGGCACAAAAAACGTAGGACACATGGCGTATAGGTGTCGAAGTTGCAGAAGCGTTACATGCAATGGAAGATTTCGCACGTTTAGGCATCGAGCATGAATCAAAAGTAAGGAAAAGGTGAGAATTTGAAAGGTCACATGCAGGAAGGTGAAACGAAGCGACACAGGGAGAATCGAAGAGCCATTTCAGTTAGTATAAAATCAAAAGCGCAGATTGAAAGAAGGGTTGGAAATTGCTGCTTGCAGAGTTGCAGAGACAAGGGCTTCATGCCATTCTGGGCCTGCACTTGGGCAATTTCCTTCATTTGTTCTGGAATATTTATGCCTGGAACATTCTGTAAATGTAATTGATATATCATTTAATACAGAAATACAGAGAGTTGGCATCTCATTGATGAGAAAGAAGGAGTCATTTTTTGCATGCATGATTTAATGTTTATCATTCATTCCAGATTTCTAAGGCTTTTAGGTGAAGTTTAATGCAAGTGCTCTTGGTTGCTTCATGCGAATGCCTAAATCTGGAATTACAGTAGAAACCCTAGAAACCAGCACCTAGCTTATTTGGATTGTGCGAATTTGCAGTGTTCATTAGGTTAGGTTGCATGCAAAAACCTCATTATCTTCGGTTTCATCGAATTGATGACAGCATTCTGACTGTAGTTTAGTTTCATTTTCATTTACTTTGCTTTATTTTTCAAACCCTTACTTTATTTTTTGCAGTTTAATTACTGTATTCAAATAAGCAGCTGAAAATCCATCAGAACTAAAGATTAGAATAGATCTTATTCATTTTGAGTCCACTGTAAATTCAAATTAAATAAACCACGGTGCCCCTTGTTAACATCCACTTGCAAACCCTAAGGTATTCCTAGCATTTCATTTGAACAACATTATTGGCAATCAAAGAATCAGCATAACAGAAACCTTGGAGAAATTATTTTCTTTGCAAGTAGAGGATTTTGGGACTCAGATCCTACCAGAGAGTGTGCTTTCACAACTGGGTGAAGACAACACTCAACAAGTGGATTAGGATTTAGAGGATCCTTAGTGGTAAGGTTTTATTCTAAATATTTTAACATACCTAAAAGCCCTTTTGATTTTTTTCTACTTCTTAGGTTATAATGAGCTATAACTGATATTGATGAACTACATAGGTGTCACCATTATGTGGATCATTGCATGCTAAACACTAGTAGTTATCTAGAGCTATGGAAAATTCTTATATTTCAGCAATAGCTACCTACTTTCCAGTAGAATTCACTTCATCTTTTGATATGTGGGGCATTATGACTTTAGGAGGAAGCTTACTGTAGATACCTAAAACACATCATATTTAAAAGACTACTCATATGGGCACATTTGTAGAACATATGAATGAGCTTGGATCTTGCTAAGACTAAGCAGTGATTCTAATCACTCATTTAGAGCATCCTAGGCCTATGCAACCTTAGTCACTAATCTTAATAATAGCTAAGATCCTAGCCATTGATGATCAGAGTGGCAAGTTCTAGCCATGAATGTTGATAGCAACTAAGGAAAACCATACCCCTAGCCACACTGAGCAAGATCGGCTAGCCTTGTAACCAACTCGGGCTCCCTGAGCCAAGAAAAATTAGTTGTAATGGATAAATTTGCAATGGTTCTTAAATGATTTGAGTTGCGAAGCTTATGGAGGATTCTTCCTAACAACTCTGGCCAACCAATTCTTGATTTTGGCTTCCTTTAGAAGCCAAGATTAGGATTTGGGAAGTCTATAATATACCTCCCAAAATTGAAGAGACTAAGCTGATTAAATCATGAATCTACCATAGCAAAGCCCTACTGAATTGGAAAGTGAATTTGTGTATCCCTTGAGTAGTACCAAAATGTTTTCCAATTGTGGAGTGACAACTATTGCTATTTCTATGGAGCTTCCAACAACTTGAGGAGTAAGCTTACAATTATTAACCGAGAAACCACAAATCCAAGGTACTATGCCACTAATTCCGTGTTTTAAGACACATGAAACTCTTGACCATAAATTTATCAAGGAAATTAAGCATCACCAAGCCAAATTTAAGAGGTAAAACACTTCTCTCATGGATTTTCTTTTCAAAAATGACCCATAGGATTAGCTATTGACTGTAATAGTGACTAGCAGATCCAAATACTATGAGCGATAGAGTCTAGGGTTTGATGAGCTATTTTCCTTTCTTTAGCCATATATTTCCTATTATTAGCATGTATTTAGCTTTATCTAGTATAGATTAGATTTTTCCACTACATTTCCATTATTCATTATCAATTTCATAGGTATCTTTGCTTTATTTTACATGGTTTCATACATTAGGTTCTTTATGTTCCATTTGCAAGTTTACATACATATTTAGGATCCTTTGTATGTTTCAAGCATTCCTTCATGCTTTCTTTCCAATATTTTAGGTATCTTTATGCATATTTATACACATTAATGCTTCGCTTTACAATTTCCATTAGCAAATATACAAGCCTCATTTCGAGAGGTCTCATATGTTGCTAATATTTCTTGAGTTTATTTGTGTGTAGATATTAGGGTAACATAGAGCAAAGGAATATCAGAAATTGATTTCTAGATATAAAGATATGGAGGTGTTGGACATTTTGAGTCCCTAAGCTAATATGTTGTCATTGATGTCAAAAGATCATTTAATGTCAAAAGGATCAATGAAGGGTTTTTGTGAAAACCAAGACAGGAAAAATAAAAGGTTTTATTTAAAACCATGGACAGCATATTTGATCTGGGTTTTTCTTAAAACCCAAGTTGGGCTTTCGTTTCATCAAAAAAGGTGCCCCGGTGATGGAGATATTTAAGTTTTAATATTTGGTTTAAATTTTAATTATTTAAAATTTGAATTCAAATTTAAAACTAAATATGCAAGATTTTTACCGACATCATCAAGAAAATAAAAAGTCATATTTCCGTCGACGTCTTCGATATGATTAAAGGACTATATAAAGGGGGCTTCAATTGATTATTATTTTATCCTTGCTCGTGCAATCAAATCGTTGGCTATCGAATCGTTTATGAGCTCATGCGAATTTCTTGAGAAGTGAAGCAGCGAATAAGATAGGCAGCGTTCGGAGAAACAAACATCATGGGCAGCGTGGCGCATTGGAAATTGGTTTTGGCTAAGGCATAGGACAGACGAAAATTCCAAGGATCGAATCCCCTTGATGATGTTTTGGAAGGCGTGAGAAAGGCGCTTCAGCGCTTTTGATTTTGTGGAAGGTGGAGAAGGGGATTAGGCACGTTGTGCCTTTCCCTTTCCAATGAGTGGCTAGCTCGGTTGGAATCTTAGCCACGGCTAAGACACTCGTGGCATGTGCAAGTCGGGGGTTCAAATCCCCTTGAGGAGGTAATTACGTTTTGCATTAATTTAATTTTATTTAGCCCTAAGGTTGGAGTTATAAGGTGGTTAGTGGAAATTAAAGTTTTAATTAAGCTTTGTTTATTTGGGCTGTGTTGATTATTGCAAAACTTGAGGGGTTTAATGATTTATTTGATGGTTATTAAGAATTGAATTTAGGAGAAATAAGGAGTTGTTTTAAAGTATTTTTGAAAGGCTTATTGATTGTTATTTTGATAAGGGTTTTATTAAAAAGGGACTTTGGTGGATGTGTTTATTTAGTTGGAGTAAAAAGGGTGTAAATTGAGTTATGCTTTATATTGTGATTATTTGAAGTCCACTAACCCTTATTGATATTGGAAAGGAAAGTTGTGTTTAAGTGTGGCAGATTTTGTGGACAACTCCTTGGCATCAAAAAGGTATGGGCACATTCTCCTATTGATTGTTTATGGTGGTTGATTTCTGAAATATCTTTGGAGAGAAAAGGATTGATTGTGGTTTCCATTTTTGAGAGTTGTTGGTTTAATGCTTCAAGGTTTTCTGGTTTGTGAGTTGTAATTAAACCTTGTTTTAGAAGCATTGTTGTTGAAGCCCATTGATTGTGAAATGAACTTGAACTTGAGTTAGAAAAGAACATGAGTATAATTGTTATGTGAGATTTGTGATTGAGCATTGTTGGAAACATTTTGAGTTGGTTAAATACATGCTTGGACTAGGGTTTGTGAGAAAGGATTGTTCCTTGAGGTGATTGGTTGAGTTGAGTTGATTTAAGCCTAGTCAAGTGGATGCATGTGGTTGTTCAAGTTCCTAGAAACAAACTATTTCATATTCTGATTTGAGTTGAGATTGAGGATTTAAGAATAGAACATATTGAGTCTCTAACAATTCTCTTTATGCTTCTATTGAGTTGAGATTGGGATTTGAGTATAGAACATATAGAGTCTCTAACAATTATCTTTATGCTTCTATGAGATTGATTTGAGTTGAGATTGGGATTTGAGTATAGAACATATTGAGTCTCTAACAATTCTCTTTATGCTTCTATGAGATTGAATTGAGATATTGATTGAACATTGAGCTTAGAACATATTGAGTCTCTAACAATTCTCTTTATGATTCTATGTGATTTGAGACAAGTCTTTGAGAAGGCTTGTGGACTGATTTGAGTTAAGCTTTTGTGAAAGCTTACTATGCAGATTTGAGCAAGTCCTAGAGAGGACTTATTGAGCAGATTTGAGCAAGTCCTAGAGAGGACTTATTGAGCTGATTTGAGCAAGTCTAGAGAGGACTTATTGAGCAGATTTGGACAGGTTATATGTGGACCTGTTGAGCAGATTTGAGAAGGTTCTATGTGGATCTATTGAGTAAATTTGAGCAGGTTTTGTGTGGACCTGTTGAGAAGATTTGAGCAGGTTCTGTGTGGACCTGTTGAGTAGATTTGAGCAGGTTCTGTGTGGACCTGTTGAGCAGATTTGAGCAGGTTCTATGTGGACCTATTGAGAAAATTTGAGCAGGTTTTGTGTGGACCTATTGAGCAGATTTGAGCAGGTTCTAAGTGAACCTATTGAGCAAAATTGTACTAGATCGATTGTACTATGTTTAGTACAAGAGATTGAGCAGAACTGTGCTAGACCAACTGAACTATGTTTGGTACAATATTGAGACAGAGCTTTGGAGGTGACAGAGTATAGAGGACAGAGTCTCAGTGGATAGAGATCCAACAACCAAGACAATTGAAGATAGATCTGAGTGAGGAGTCTTCAAGTGGAAAGAGATCCACCAGTTAGTGCAACATAGAGACAGAGTCTTCTAGAAGATCACTAGCCAGAGTAGAAGGGGAAAGAGTTCTCCTGTGGAAGAGATCCACGAACTTGAGATTAGGGGATCAACATCTCCTTTGGATAGAAGTCCATAAACATTGTAATTTGGGAAATATTCCCAAGAGATTATTTGAGAAATATTTAGAAGAAATATTTTCTCTGTGGAGGTAGCCCACACTGGGTGAACCATGTTAAAATTTGTGTCTCTATTGTGTGTGATGATTGGTGCATTGCTTTGGTTATTGCTATTGATATTACCATTGATTATATTGATTAATACTATTTGGGAAAGAAAAGTAAAAGTGGTCTTATACTGTTCACCCCCTCTCAGTATAAGCTTGTGTTCTTCAATTGGTATCAGAGTTGGTTCCTTCAGAAAGGGTTTAACAACTTGAAGGAAGATCTTGCAAGAACATAAATGGAAAATAAAGGCAAGAGTAAAAGCATGAGACACAAGAAGAAAAGAACACCTATGGTCATGAAAAAAAAAAAGATGATTTTATATTATTTGAGTTAGAGAGAAAAAAGAAAAAAAGAATAAAAAAAAAGAAAAAAAAAAAAAAAAAAAACACCCAACTATATATAAAAAAGAGAAGAAAGAGGGGAGCAGATAAAGAAAAGGAGGAAGCCACTCTTAAGGAACTTGTTGAATTGAAAAGAGAAAATTCAGAATTGAAGGCTCAAATACAAGAAGATGATAAATGTAAGACAAAGCTTCTACAGGATATATCTGACTTGAGAGATAAGGTTGAAAAGGCAAGAAGAGTTGAAAAAGGTATGGTTGAATAGTCAAAGGTAAAAGAGATAGAATGTGAAAGGCTTATGGTTACTCTTGAAGAATTAAAAAGGGAGAACTCAGGATTAAGGGTCCAAGCTCAAGAAGATGAAAAAGCAAAAGCAAGGTTTTTATAGGAAC
Organism: Wollemia nobilis; assembly: GCA_028583015.1. Lineage (NCBI taxonomy): Eukaryota > Viridiplantae > Streptophyta > Pinopsida > Araucariales > Araucariaceae > Wollemia > Wollemia nobilis. The sequence goes on from JAQPPZ010000850.1 coordinate 6,552,865, forward strand.
TCACCAACTTCAAAATCAAAGTTGAAGAGACAAGAAAAATTGAAGAAGGTATGGTTGAAAAATTAAAGACAAAAGATCTAGAGTGTGAAATATTAGAGCATGAGATAGTTTCACTAAGGATGGAAGTAAAAGACTCTAAGGATAAGCTACACAAGTCTGAGGAAAATTCAAGGACCTTGGAAAGGACTATCAATGCACAAATATCATCAGTCACCATAACAAGACTTAGTTCTAAAGAAGAACAAGGGAGACAAGAAGCAGAAAAAGGAGAGCCAAGCTACTATGCGAATAATGCAAGTAAGTACTCAATTGATAGTGATGCTAGTTTTTCAGACAATGATAGAGATGAAGTCTTGTTTATGGTTGAAGAAAAATATCTAGTTAAGAAAAAGACTCTAGTTATTCTCAAGTGTTTTAGATGTGGTAAATTTGGACATCTTGAAGATGATTGCACTAGGGATGGCTATAGTTTCAGTGATGATGATTTTGAATATGCACTTGGTAAACCGGATGAGAATATTCTAATGGCATTAGAAGAAGAAGAAGTGAGTGATCCTATAGAAGATAAGTCAAAAGAAAGGAATGATATGGACAAAGGAAAAAAATAGAGGACTATTCAATAGAGAATGGTTATGATCTCAAGGGAGAACTTATCTATGCTCTTGACACAATAAATAAGGTAAGAAAGCAACACTCTAAACTTGAAAGTCAATTTCAAGAATGTGATGAAGAAATATTACTACTCATAGAGGACTTAGAAAAGTCAAAGGCTAAGGCAAGCAAGTTCAAAGATAAGTTAGAAGCAAAGATTCTGGAATGTGAAAAGTTAACACATGAAGTTGCACTACTAAAGGAAGATCTAGAGGATTCCAAGAATAAGCTATACAAGTATGTAACCAGTGAAAATAATGTGGATAAAATAGTCAGGATACAAAGAGGAGCATCAAACAAAATAGGTCTTGGTTCTAAACAGGTTCAAAAGAAATGGGTAGAAAAGTCTACTTCAGGTCTTGAAGAAGAAGGTACTTAAGAAGAAGGATTCTCAGAGGTAAGTGAAAGTGAAAATGAAACTTCTAAGGATGAGTCAGATTGCAGTGAGTCCAACAGGGATAATGGGCAAAGAAGATACAGATGGAACAACAATCAGAATAGGAGACCAATGAGGTCTAGGCAAGGAAGCTTCAATGGGAGATGCTTCTCATGTCACAAGTTTGGGCACATGGCTTCATAGTGTAGGTCACATGAAAGATAGGTATATGGAAGAGAACAAATTTTCCGAGGATATTGTTATTCATGTAATGAATTTGGTCACAAGGCAATGAATTGTAGGATTCATGACAAAAGAGGATATGGCTTCACCAGGAGAAATCCTAAGATAGTTGTACATCCAAGGAATAATAACATTAAGTGTTATAAGTGCAATAATGATGGTCACATAGCAAGATGGTGTAGAGAAAATATTCCAAAATCAGGCATGAACAGGAATAGGAATATGAATAGGAACAAAAACATGAACATGAACATGAACATGAACATGAATATGAATAGGAACAGAGACTCAGAAAAGAAAAGAGACTCAAAAAATATTGAGAACAAGAACAAGTACAAAAATAGGAACATGGATGAGAACAAGAACAGGAATAGGAACATGGATGATGACTTGGAAAGAAACAGTGAGAGGATTCAACAAAAAGGAAGAGGAAAAGATAAAGGTAGAGAACAATGCTTTCGGGGAGTAGAAATACTCCCACCCTAGAATTAACCACCTCATGTGGAGGTGGGGGAGGGGCTAAGCTAAGAGGCTTAATTCTTAGCCCCGAGCCCCAAAGGTGACCCTTTGCCATTGATGTCAAAGGGGGAGAGATTTGTGTATTATGGGGAGAGTTTTTGATATGAGGAGAGATTTGATATCTAAGAGAGCATTGAGCCAAGGGGAGCAAAGTCCCAGGGGGAGCAGAAAAGAAGGTCAGATTTCAGTAAAAGGATTTGGGTTGCCATCAATGACAAAGGGGGAGATTGTTGGACATTTTGAGTCCCTAAGCTAATATGTTGTCATTGATGTCAAAATATCATTTAATGTCAAAAGGATCAATGAAGGGTTTTTGTGAAAACCAAGACAGGAAAAATAAAAGGTTTTATTTAAAACCATGGACAACATATTTGATCTGGGTTTTTCTTAAAACCCAAGTTGGGCTTTCGTTTCATCGAAAAAGGTGCCCCGGTGATGGAGATATTTAAGTTTTAATATTTGGTTTAAATTTTAATTATTTAAAATTTGAATTCAAATTTAAAACTAAATATGCAAGATTTTCGCCGACGTCATCAAGCAAATAAAAAGTCATATTTCCATCGACATCTTCGATATGATTAAATGACTATATAAAGGGGGCTTCAATTGATTATTATTTTATCCTTGCTCGTGCAATCAAATCGTTGGCTATCGAATCGTTTATGAGCTCGTGCGAATTTCTTGAGAAGTGAAGCAGCGAATAAGATAGGCAACGTTCGGAGAAACAAACATCGTGGGCAGCGTGGCACATTGGCAAATGGGCCTTGGCTAAGGCACAGGATAGATGAAAATGCCAAGGATCGAATCCCCTTGACGATGTTTTGGAAGGCGTGAGAAAGGCGCTTCAGCGCTTTTGATTTTGTGGAAGGTGGAGATGGAGAAGGGGATTAGACACGTTGTGCCTTTCCCTTTCCAATGAGCGGCTAGCTCAGTTGGAATCTTAGCCATGGCTAAGACACTCACGACATGTGCAAGTCGGGGGTTCGAATCCCCTTGAGGAGGTAATTACGTTTTGCATTAATTTAATTTTATTTAGCCCTAAGTTGGAGTTATAAGGTGGTTAGTGGAAATTAAAGTTTTAATTAAACTTTGTTTATTTGGGCTATGTTGATTATTGCAAAACTTGAGGGGTTTAATGATTTATTTGATGGTTATTAAGAATTGAATTTAGGAGAAATAAGGAGTTGTTTTAAAGTATTTTTGAAAGGCTTATTGATTGTTATTTTGATAAGGGTTTTATTAAAAAGGGACTTTGGTGGATGTGTTTATTTAGTTGGAGTAAAAAGGGTGTAAATTGAGTTATGCTTTATATTGTGATTATTTGAAGTCCACTAACCCTTATTGAGATTGGAAAGGAAAGTTGTGTTTAAGTGTGGCAGATTTTGTGGACAACTCCTTGGCATCAAAAAGGTATGGGCACATTCTCCTATTGATTGTTTATGGTGGTTGATTTCTGAAATATCTTTGGAGAGAAAAGGATTGATTGTGGTTTCCATTTTTGAGAGTTGTTGGTTTAATGCTTCAAGGTTTTCTGGTTTGTGAGTTGTAATTAAACCTTGTTTTAGAAGCATTGTTGTTGAAGCCCATTGATTGTGAAATGAACTTGAACTTGAGTTAGAAAAGAACATGAGTATAATTGTTATGTGAGATTTGTGATTGAGCATTGTTGGAAACATTTTGAGTTGGTTAAATACATGCTTGGACTAGGGTTTGTGAGAAAGGATTGTTCCTTGAGGTGATTGGTTGAGTTGAGTTGATTTAAGCCTAGTCAAGTGGATGCATGTGGTTGTTCAAGTTCCTAGAAACAAACTATTTCATATTCTGATTTGAGTTGAGATTGAGATTTGAGAATAGAACATATTGAGTCTCTAACAATTCTCTTTATGCTTCTATTGAGTTGAGATTGGGATTTGAGTATAGAACATATAGAGTCTCTAACAATTATCTTTATGCTTCTATGAGATTGATTTGAGTTGAGATTGGGATTTGAGTATAGAACATATTGAGTCTCTAACAATTCTCTTTATGCTTCTATGAGATTGAATTGAGATATTGATTGAACATTGAGCTTAGAACATATTGAGTCTCTAACAATTCTCTTTATGATTCTATGTGATTTGAGACAAGTCTTTGAGAAGGCTTGTGGACTGATTTGAGTTAAGCTTTTGTGAAAGCTTACTATGCAGATTTGAGCAAGTCCTAGAGAGGACTTATTGAGCAGATTTGAGCAAGTCCTAGAGAGGACTTATTGAGCTGATTTGAGCAAGTCCTAGAGAGGACTTATTGAGCAGATTTGGATAGGTTCTATGTGGACCTATTGAGCATATTTGAGCAGGTTCTATGTGGACCTATTGAGAAGATTTGAGCAGGTTTTGTGTGGACCTATTGAGAAGATTTGAGTAGGTTCTATGTGGACCTATTGAGCAGATTTGAGCAAGTTCTATGTGGACCTATTGAGAAGATTTGAGCAGGTTTTATGTGGACCTATTGAGCAGATTTGAGTAGGTTATATGTGGACCTATTGAGAATATTTGAGCAGGTTCTGAGTGAACCTATTGAGCAAAATTGTACTAGATCGACTATACTATGTTTAGTACAAGATATTGAGCAGAACTATGCTAGACCGACTAAACTGTATTTGGTACAGTATTGAGATAGAGCTTTGGAGGTTGTTGAGTGAATATTTTGTCCTATTACAAAATGAACACGCAACTGGAGTCTCAAACCGGAAGACTCTTTCTTGCAAAGAAATATATTATTTTTTTAATTTCTCCAAGCTTCTTGTGAACAGACCTCTATATGCATAAAACCAATTTTGACTTAATGCAAATAAATGAATGTATCCTAGAATAGCTCAAATCCTGCAAGTAACTGTTAACAAGGGGCCTTTGTTGATTCACAACAAACTTTGTAACCCTAATTTGTTAAAATAACCAACCATGTAACAAAAGAAAGAAAAATCCTTTTATGTTCTGACATTAATGAAATTAACGTGCGGTTTATTTTAATGTTAATTGGTTCATTTTATCTTTTGTTTAATTGTTCTGCTATTTTAACGTTAGCTTTTAAATGAGATTAAAAATATATCAGAAACTAAAACAGAAATGTTCTTATGCGAATCAGCTGGAAAACCAAAGAAGGACGTTAATCTGGTTAGCAATCTCCTCCCTGCAAAACCCCAAGTTATGAGATGAAGCTCTAAAACAACCTGACCTAACAGACCTGTAATAAAACACAGTCAAATCAAATCAGATGCTAGACTCTAAGGAAATAAATAATTTGCATCATTTTATCATTCACCTATCGCAACCCACATTACGGTGTAAACGAATAGATACAAAACAAAATAATGCAAAGGAAAGATATACAGAAAAATAGTAGTCTTAGCCTTCAATCTCCTTTTGGTTTCACACACAAAAGTTACTCTTGCCAAATAACTCCTTTATTCAATAAAATAATGCTTTCTGTTTACAATTTCCAGCCCCTGTATCTACCTACACTTCTGCTATTTAAACTTTCTGTTGCTGCTCTCGGCTGCTCTGTGACGCTTCGTTTCATTTCCCATGACGCTTCGCTTCATTTTCTCGCTTTTTGGTGTTTTTGACCTTTCGCTTGAATCTGCAACGTTTGATCTTCTCTGCTGTTGTAACTGTCGATCTGAAGCGTTACTATGACCCTCATGCCTTTCTGCCACGTGTTCAGCGCTCTCTGTATGTTCAATAACGGTCCCATGAAAATCATGACCAAAAATAGCCCACGGCCTTGCTCCTTCGCTTTCACAGTGAAAACACGACATGTCGCGATATCGCGACGCTTTTGTTCTCCGTACGCTCCCGCAACCTCAAAATCGGATTTCCCCCCTCATGAAATCGCCACCATTTTCTATCTCACTTCCTACAAAATCGCTACCATTTCTCCTTCAAATCTTTTTCTACTTCACAAAATCGCTACCATTTTCTCTTTTCGGCATGGTCTTCACTTTCTGTCATGATTTCACGACGTCTTTGTCTGGTTGGAACGTCTCGCCAAAAGTTGCACGAAATCGCTACCCTTTTACCACTTAGGTTTTTTTATCCACTTGCATACACGTCACATTTCGACCTTCCTTTTCACGCTCCTTTCGACTTATGCACCTTTGTCTCAGTTTTGTCATGATTTCGTGACCATTTTCTACTTTGTGCCTCCTGCCCGCTTTCAAGCCACGAAAATCAAACACGTCACGATTTCACGACGGTTCCGCCCACCTGCTGCCATTGACCACGTTGACCACGATTTTTTGACACGTCATGATTTCGCTACAGTTTTCCATTCTACCTTTCTCTCTCCTCTCTGAGCCGCGACGGAGCAACATGTCATGATTTCGCTACACCTTTTCATTTTCTGCGACGGAGCGACATGTCGTGATTTCGCTACACCTTTTCATTTTCTCGGAGCGACATGTCACGATATCGCGACAACTTTCGCCACAGAGCGACATGTCGCGATATCGTGACAACTTTTTGCCTTAGTGAAAATTTTGCCTTTTTCTTTGATTTTCTTAGCATCTGGGTCACTGTTTTCTTCTTTGAAAGCATGCAAAAAGGTGGGCCCCCAATTTTGGGGTGTGTTGTGGATTAGCCACAACAAATGGCGACTCTGCTATCAAATGCTCCAGAGCATTTTGGTGAGAACCCAATCTGAAATATATAAGCTTAGATACAGGCGTTAGCATATAAAAGATAAACAAATACCGACAGATCAGAAGTACATGAAACATCAGAATCATTAGTATTAGCTCAGTGTGTGCTATTTGTTTTCATTCCATATCGCTTGAACTTGATCAACATTCCATTGTCAGTTTTACATGCATGCATATGTGAGACTCTGAATGATTTGTGTAACCTAATAAATATGCTTAGAGATTTTGCTTTTACAAATGCATAGACCTTCTAATATCATACACAAATATTCAAGATTATCAAACCCCCTTAGGATCAACCATGTGTATAATGAATTGTTTTATTAGATCCCAAAGTTGGTTATGAGTCACTACTATCTTGAACCCATGTGTAAGTGAAAGTGAAATCAGAGCTTTGGGAAATCAGACTCCCAACCTAATCGAGATGAGAGTTTAACCCTATTCTTACTACTCTGATTTGGAATTCATTACCTCACTTTGAGCAAAATGATTTAACCAATTATGGAAGAAATGGTCATGCTAGTCTAACCCTTTGAACAGTCAGTGGTCTTGTTTTTTAGACAAGACATGTTGTCATGCATGGGCATACCTAACCCCATAATCCATGACTTAACTTCATTTCTTTGGACCTTGGGGATGACTATCCATCCTTTGCAGAGGACAAGTAGTACGATCCTTCCAATCCAATATAAAGATGAGATGGGAAAAATTAATTTTACTTCTTGGATCTTGGGGATGACTACCCATCCTTGCTAGGGACATGTAGTACGATCCTTCCAATCCAAGTCTTAGATGAAAATGGAGAATATTAATTTTATTACTTGGACCTTGGGGATGACTACCCATCCTTTGCAGAGGACAAGTAGTACGATCCTTCCAATCCAAGTTTTATCATGAAATGAGACATAGGAGCTTTGGGGAATCAGATTCTCAACCTAGGCGAGATGAGAATTATGCCCTATCCTTACTACTCCATGTAGGTCAAATCAAAGCTTTGGGGAGTTGGATCCTCAACCTAAGTTCGATGAGGACTTAACCCTATCCTTACTACTCTGATTTTAGGCTTTAAGCTTAATGGAAGTGGTAAAAACCACTGTTTTAAGGATCATGTTGCATAATAGGATAGACATGAAATATTCCTTTCGCTTGACCTTTTCTTCCAAGCAAGGTTTTGATCATTTTGCCCAAGATCTTTTTTAATGTGTACAAAATGTGCTTGGTTCTAGATATCTCGGGGCTCAGTTTCCAACCTTAGGATTTTTCTTTATTTATGTTATAGCATAACCCTAAGAGGATTTGACACACTTTAATGATTTGTATCTGAAATGCATATGCAACTAAGATGGCATGTATATGCAAAGTGAGATGTAATATGAATGCATTGCCCTTTGAATTGCGGATGAAGTATTGCCATAATTTGTAAAACTGACTACTTCATGCATCACAAGCCTCAAACGATATTATTTAACTGTTTGTGTTACATGTGGAGCTTTTACAACATAATTCCAATGTTTCATATTTTCCCGATCTTAGGCATGTGTTAACATTTCAAACTTTTTTCTTTATTTCTTTTTTTTTTTTTAAGAAAATAAAACATGTCAAATAAACACACCGCCTCAACGTCCAACCTGCACACACAGAAGAAACAAAACACGACATCAATACAAAACCTGAACATGTCAAAAAAAACACAACTTAAATATCAAATCTGCACACACAAAAGAAATAAAGCATGGCATAATTTACATATAATACAAAACCCAGCCGCTTCAAGCCTGGAAATAATGTTTCAAGTGCAACCCATTGACAGGTAATGCCAAATCCTTTCCATCCAAGGTTCTTAGTCTAAAACTGTTTTCCCCTAGGACTTCTGAAATCTGGTAGGGACCCAACCATAGGTAGTCAAACTTATCATGCTCCCCTTTCTTCTCATGTCTTTTATCCCATAACAGCACTAGATCTGATATTTTAAAAGCCTTGGCTCTAGACTTTTTGTCAAACCATATTTTTACTACATCCTGGTGTTTACTAAAATGAAGCATAGCCTCATCCCTTTTTTCATCCAGATGCATTAATTGTGTTAGTCTAGACTCAAGTTTATCATCAGTCCCAAAATAATCTTTCATGAAATGCAGCGTTTGTAACTTGAGATTTGTAGGAAAAATGGGATCTTGTCCGTAAACCAGATGGTAAGGAGATGTTCCTATTGATTCTTTGACTCTGATTCTGTCAGCCCAAAGAGCCAACTTAAGTTTGTTATGCCAATCCCTAGGATTTCTTTCCAACAATTTTTTTATGACGCATAACAAATTCTTGTTAGAAGACTCGGCCAATCCATTGCCTTGCGGATAATAATTGGAAGAGAATTTTAAACTCACACCGTTGTCAAATGCCCAATTAGCAAATTCCAAAGAAGAAAAAGCTGAACCATTATCACTTACAATGGAGTTAGGCATCCCGAACCGAGTGACAATATTATCCTCTAAGAATTTAATAACAACCTCCGAAGTAGCATTCTTTGTGGGGATAGCTTCAGTCCACCTTGTGCAATAATCCGTAGCTGTCAGAATGTATTTGTGGGAATCGGATGAATTGGGACTGATAATCCCAACAAAATCTAGGCCCCATTGCGCAAAAGGTCTAGATTCGATTACGGATTGTAAAGGCATGGAAGCACCCCTGTCTCTATTGGCTGCAGTTTGACATGTATGACATGACCTCACATGAGTATGGGCATCTTTGAACAGTCGAGGCCAATAATAACCGGCTCTAAGGATTTGATGGGTTGTGGCATTAGCGGACCCATGTCCTGTCCCATGTTTACCATGAAATTCCTCGAGTATTCGCACTGCCTCTTTTTGATCAACACAACGAAGGTAAATACCTTCATGGTTTTTCTTGTATAACGTGCCAGATCTAATTAGGAAATTAGCAGATTTCAAGCGCAAGGCTCTTCGTTGAGTAGAATTTAAATGCGGTGGACATTTACCATTTAGTAGAAAATACACCACATCTGTATACCACTCATCTTTGGTTATATCTGCGACTTCATAATGTTGACATGAAATTGCGAGATCCTTTTCTGCTATTGCCTTAACCAACCCTTGTCCCCGCACTATCTTCATCGACTGAATCTCAAGATCAAACTCCTGCAAAGTTGAAACCCACTTACCACGTCTTTCACCTAATTCATTCTGTATGAACATGGCTTTGACTGCAGGATCCGGGACGATAGCAAAGACCCTACTGTGGACTATGTAATGCCTAAATTTTTTCACAGTCTTAACCAGAGCATACATTTGCTTGTCCAAGATGGAGTATCTCAGTTTCGCATCTTTGAGAGGACTACTCAAGAAGGCAATAGGATTTTCAATGCTGCCTTCACTCTTCTGAGTTAAAACACTCGCAAAGGAGTGATCTGAAGCAAATGTGTAGATATAGAAAGGCTTCGTATAATCGGGACTCACTAAAATCGGGGCTTTAGAAATCGCGTCTTTGATATTTTTAAAAGCATCTCTATTTTCATCTGGTCCACTTGATCTGGACCTCTTTCTTTAACATGTCGTTCAAAGGCTTTGCTATTTCTGCAAAATCTGCAATAAATTTTTTGACGAAATTGATCTTCCCAAAAAATGATCTCAACCCCTTCTTGCTGTTGGGACAAGGAATCTGCTGTATGGCCTCTATTCTCTCAGGGTCAATGGAAATTCCATCCTTAGATATTATATGTCCCAACAGTTTTCCTTCTCGTTACCCCGAAAATGCACTTCTTTGGGTTGAGAGAAATGCCATGTTCCCTGGCATCTTTGAAAGACTTTCTTTAGATCCCTGACGTGGTTTTCCCTGTTCTTAGAAAAGACAGGAATGTCATCTACATAGACGATGATGCACTTACCTATGAGCCCCTTAAAAGCAAAGTCCATAGCTCGTTGGAATGTGGCACCTGCGTTCAATAGTCCGAAAGGCATTCTCTTGTAAGCAAAGGTGCCCCACCTTGTGGTGAAAGCAATTTTCATCCTATCACTAGGATGGATAAGGACCTGATTATATCCCGAATAACCATCCAGGAATGACATCATCTCCGACCCATTTACCTTTTGGAGTATTTCATCAATGGTGGGTAATGGGTAGTTGTCCTTTTGTGAGGCTTTATTAAGATTTCTAAAATCGATACATAACCTTATTTCTCCACTCTTTTTCCTCACAGGGACCAGGTTAGCAACCCATGTGGAATGTCTAACAGGAAAGATGATCTTAGCTTCTAACAGTCGCTTCACCTCTTTCTCTATCAGGGGTTCTAATAATGGATTGACTCGCCTTTGTCTTTGCCTGAAGGGTTTGGAGTCTGGCTTCAACGGAATCGTATGCATTATGACATTCTGATCATATGTTTTCAGCTCCTTATAACTCCAAGCTATGCAGTCTATGTATTCCTTTAATGTATCGACAATGGAATCTTTCTCTTGCTTGGTACATGCTTTTGCTATGAACACTTCTCGAGGGCTTTCTGCACTTCCAATGTTAACCAAGTCACAGGCTTCTCTGGGAGATGGAACCTTTTTACCTTCTCTTGGTTGATATCCGATATCGAAAGTTTTCTCTAATGAAGCCATCTCATCTGGCATCTTATTGCATTTTCCAATAATTTTTTCTTCCAAATCTGCCTCCTCTAAATCCCTCTCATCTTCATCTATAACCTGCTTTTCAAATATACCAGAATTAGTGACAAAATGGAATATGTGCCTGTCACTATCAAACACTTGGAAATTCGTGACATTATCTGGTATCGAGGGACAAGGGACCAGTTCTATGGAGAATTTCTTGCATTTCTTATGGTCCACTGGTTTCAACATACTCGTAGCTACGGCTAGAGAGTCTTCCGGACGATTGCCTTTTCTAGAGATCAAAGATATGTTAAAGGCATCAAACTCATCTATTAAATCTCTAACCCTGGTTCTGTAAAGTCTGAGCCGCTTGTTCTTGCATACGTATTGTCCCTTCACTTGTTTTACCACCAGTTCCGAATCACCAAGGACCTTGATACACTTAACTTTCTTTCGAAGGGCCAATTGAAGTCCGAGAATCAAGGCCTCATATTCTGCCATATTGTTGGTGGCAGGGAACTGTAGTCTATATGCAACGAACATAGGCTCTCTGTCTGAACATGATAATTCAATACCGGCTCCCGCTCCTTGTCTGGACTTGGATCCATCAAATCTTAAAGTCCAAATGTCCTGATGTCCTTCAGTAACGTTGCACCCAATCCTTTCATTTTGGGAACTTTCGGGTGTTTCTATGTCCAAACAATATGCTCCCAGCTCTGCTTCAATGTATTGGATCTCATTCGGTTTGTTGTACTCCGTGATCATCTCCTTGAGCCTAGGTTCACTATCAATCCGAATTTGGTTGGCCACTCCCCTCCACGGCAACCACATATGTGAAGAATCTATCACAATGTAACCATTTAGGTTTTTACTCCAATCTCTTCCCAAAACCATGCCATATTTGATAGGAATGTCGAGCACCAATATGTCTATGTGATGTTGAACCCTGGGTTCTGAATTGACTTGAATAAGAACATCACCCAATTCTCCCACTGCCTCCATGGTTGATCTATCCAGCTGCACCACCCTGCTTCTAGAAGGTTTTGGTGTAAGTCCCAATTTTTTACAGATTTCTAGGGGCATGATGGTAGCCGAGGCCCCTGAATCTATTAAACAATTGTGCAGGTTTTTACCTGCAATTCTAATGGTTATCAGAAAAGGAGGTATATCTCGTTTTTCCTTTTTTAAAACCAATCGGGACTCAGCACTTTTAGCTTCATGAACTTGGGCAGATGGATCTAAACTTTTTGGTGGACTTACCTCCTGGCCTAATAATCGGGACATATCATACATTGAGACATTGGCCTTAGTTTTCTTCATGTCTTCCACCAAGTCATAAGTGGGTTTTTCTGAATTTGACATATTTTGCACCATCTTAGACTTTTCCACCATGGATGGAGGAGGGGGATTGACATCTCCTTTGAAATCAGGAGGGAGTAATTGGTTGTTTGGAGGAGTAGAGGAAGTTTTGGGCTCCTTAGAACTCCTAGTGTAATACTTGTGATTTCCTTTCCCAAAACGTTTGTTGGCATGAACTTCCAATGTTTCTTCATCTTCGTTTCCAAAAAATTCCACATCCTCCTCTTCTTCACTTTCTTGGGAATGTATAACCTCAGTCAATATAGACTCATGCTTCCCGTGGCCACAGGGCATACAATCGTTGTCACAAGGTCCCGATTCTCCAAAATCTTTCGAGACATCTCGCCTGATTGGCTACGGGATTGGGTACTCGCCCATTATTCGGCTGCGTGTTGTATGTTCCTTTTCCTCTATGGTTATGAGGCCGGTTATGACCCATGGCTTGGTCCACATTTTTATTGACATTTCCCACCGTAACCAAAACTTTGGCCAAGGTTTCCTTCATGTTTTCTATGGCGGATTCGGACCCTTGTGGTTGAGGCACTGTAATTCCAGGTCCAGATGCGTTTGCTGCATTAGCCACCTCTGGGATAGGTACAATGGCTTGGGTCTGGGCAGGTGGATTCCATCCTGGATTCACACTTTGAATCGGAGTGATTGTTGGGTAAGTCGTTGGGCTTGGCGTGCTAATTGGAGCAAACCCCGGCATGGTCAACAAATTACTGCCCATACCGAACCCAGGCAAACCCATCGGGCCATTTTGAATTAAACCCTGCGTTTGAACGGAAGCATTAGGATAACTTGGAAATGACGCCACTTGAGTGGGTGTTTGAAAATTATTCATCATAGGAACCTGTGGTGCCATTAACTGGTTCATCATGGCAAATTGACTGTATGGACCATATTGTCCCATCCCAGTCAATTGAGACAATCCTCGCTCCCTGGCGAGTTCATCTGTTGTTCAAGAGTCATTGTTTCTGCATAGGCTAAAGGAAGCGTCGTAACCTGAGGGTTCCTTCTAGTCAACAAAGACGTTAAAGGATCTAAGGCTCCGAAATATAATTGCAAGGCGACCGCAGGATCTACCGCAAAGTGACGAGTCAGATTCGTGTATAGTTTTTGGAACCTCTGGTTAAATGTTCGTATGGGCTCATTGGGTAATATTTTACATGATACGAATAGATTGTAGATTATGGAGGGATCCAATAACATTCTAAACTGGCTAATGAAGGCGGTTTCTAATTGGGCCCATGAAGTGATGGACCCTGCTGGAAGATTTCGATACCATTCATTGGCCGTGGGGTCTAGACTAGCAGGGAAAACTCGGCAAGCAACATCCTCGTGAGTAACCCCTTGCCTAAACATATAATCCTTGTAGATTTGGACATGATCTTCCACTGTCGTGGGACCATCGTGCAAGAATTTGGGTAATCCCCTTTCAATGTTTCTAGGCAAGTCATGGACTGCCCCAGGAATGTCTAAGGGGGAACTTTGCGCACCATACCAAAGGGCAGGTGGTTGTTGTTGTTGTTGTTGTTGGGCCATGTTGTTCAAAGGTGTTAACCCTGTGGGAACAATGGAAGCGCTTGGAACTGTGGAGACAGATAAACCTGGTGTTACTGTCGCACTTGAAATTAAGGGCTCAGGCCCGCTAGACGTACTTGAGTCTAAAGAAATCCCTAACTCAAGTATACTGGGTGGTATTTCGATCTCTAATGTTTTGTTTTTCGGCTTTCTAGCAACTGGAGAAAGGCTTTGGAAAATAGTTTCTCCTGTGGTCTTGGACCTAGTAGCTAAGTACTCAGGTTGGGCCAGCTTGGAAACTCTATAACTCAAAAGACCTCCCTCAACTTACTTGCAAAATACAGTTTCCCAAATGTTATACCTGCAAGCACAATAGGTGGAAACAAAACTACCCACGTTAATTGTTAGAACAAATCAAAAATCACAAAGCAATAAAGAAGGCCCTCCTTCTAGCGCCAAAATGTTGAGTGAATATTTTGTCCTATTACAAAATGAACACGCAACTGGAGTCTCAAACCGGAAGACTCTTTCTTGCAAAGAAATATATTATTTTTTAATTTCTCCAAGCTTCTTGTGAACAGACCTCTATATGCATAAAACCAATTTTGACTTAATGCAAATAAATGAATGTATCCCAGAATAGCTCAAATCCTGCAAGTAACTGTTAACAAGGGGCCTTTGTTGATTCACAACAAACTTTGTAACCCTAATTTGTTAAAATAACCAACCATGTAACAAAAGAAAGAAAAATCCTTTTATGTTCTGACATTAATGAAATTAACGTGCGGTTTATTTTAATGTTAATTGGTTCATTTTATCTTTTGTTTAATTGTTCTGCTATTTTAACGTTAGCTTTTAAATGAGATTAAAAATATATCAAAAACTAAAACAGAAATGTTCTTATGCGAATCAGCTGGAAAACCAAAGAAGGACGTTAATCTGGTTAGCAATCTCCTCCCTGCAAAACCCCAAGTTATGAGATGAAGCTCTAAAACAACCTGACCTAACAGACCTGTAATAAAACACAGTCAAATCAAATCAGATGCTAGACTCTAAGGAAATAAATAATTTGCATCATTTTATCATTCACCTATCGCAACCCACATTACGGTGTAAACGAATAGATACAAAACAAAATAATGCAAAGGAAAGATATACAAAAAAATAGTAGTCTTAGCCTTCAATCTCCTTTTGGTTTCACACACAAAAGTTACTCTTGCCAAATAACTCCTTTATTCAATAAAATAATGCTTTCTGTTTACAATTTCCAGCCCCTGTATCTACCTACACTTCTGCTATTTAAACTTTCTGTTGCTGCTCTCGACTGCTCTGTGACGCTTCGTTTCATTTCCCATGACGCTTCGCTTCATTTTCCCGCTTTTTGGTGTTTTTGACCTTTCGCTTGAATCTGCAACGTTTGATCTTCTCTGCTGACAGTAACTGTCGATCTGAAGCGTTACTATGACCCTCATGCCTTTCTGCCACGTGTTCAGCGCTCTCTGTATGTTCAGTAACGGTCCCATGAAAATCGTGACCAAAAATAGCCCACGGCCTTGCTCCTTCGCTTTCACAGCGAAAACGTGACATGTCACGAAATGCGACATGTCGCGATATCGCGCTTTTGTTCTCCATACGCTTCGCCGCACTCAAACGTTTTCAAATCCATTTTTACCTTTAAATCATTTTTCACCTCCAAATCGCTACCATTTTCTCTTCCACAACCTCGTGAAATCGCTACCATTTCTCTGTTTCGGGCATGGTCTTCACTTTCTGTCACGATTTCGCGACGTCTTTGTCTGGCTGGAACGTCTCGCCAAAAGTTGCACGAAATCGCTACCCTTTTACCACTTAGGTTTTTTATCCACTTGCGTCGCGAAAACGCGACACGTCACGATTTCGCGACGCCTTTCGACTTATGCGCCTCTTGTGTTCTTGTCTCGATTTCGCTACATTGTTGGGGCTTAGACCCTTTTATCTGATGCCTTTCGACTTATGCACCTTTGTCTCAGTTTTGTCACGATTTCGTGACCATTTTCTACTTTGTGCCTCCTGCCCGCTTTCAAGCCACGAAAATCAAACACGTCACGATTTCGCGACGGTTCCGCCCACCTGCTGTCGTTGACCACGTTGACCATGATTTTGCGACACGTCATGATTTCGCTACAGTTTTCCATTCTACCTTTCTCTCTCCTCTCTGGGCCGCGACGGAGCAACATGTCACGATTTCGCTACACCTTTTCATTTTTTGCAGCGACGGAGCGACATGTCACGATTTCGCTACACCTTTTCATTTTCTGCAGCGACGGAGCGACATGTCGCGATATCGCGACAACTTTCGGCCGCGACAGAGCGACATGTCGCGATATCGCGACAACTTTTTGCCTTAGTGAAAATTTTGCCTTTTTCTTTGATTTTCTTAGCATCTGGGTCACTTTTTTCTTCTTTGAAAGCATGCAAAAAGGTGGGCCCCCAATTTTGGGGTGTGTTGTGGATTAGCCACAACAGAGGTGACAGAGTATAGAGGAAAGAGTCTCAATGGATAGAGATCTAGCATCTAGGACAATTAAAGATAAATATGAGTGAGGAGTCTTCAAGTAGAAAGAGATCCACCAGTAAGTGCTGTATAGAGACTTCTAGAAGATCACTAGCTAGAGTAGAAGGGGAAAGATTTCTCCTGTGGAAGAGATCCATGAACTTGAGATTAGGGGATCAACATATCCTTTGGACAAAATTCCATAAACATTGTAATTTGGGAAAGATTCCCAAGAGATTATTTGAGAAATATTTAGAAGAAATATTTTCTCTGTGGAGGTAGCCCACACTGGGTGAACCACGTTAAAATTTATGTCTCTATTGTGTATGTTGTTTTGTGCATTGCTTTGATTACTGTTATTGATACTGCTATCTATACACTGCATAATATTTATTTGAGAAGAAAAGTAAAAAGTGGTCTTATACTGTTCACCCCCCATCTCAGTATAAGCTTGTGTTCTTCAATAGGTAGCTAAGTAATCCCTCATATGAACAAAGTGGCACCATGAATTTGAGCGACAACGGCTAGCAATCCTAGCCATAGATGACATCAGCGACTAGTATCCTAATCAACCTGATTGACAACAACTAGCAAAAAATATAGCAAAGACTATAAGCAACATGTCTATTCATTTGATGAGGATCTACAGGTAAATAGTCCTCACTATATTTTTTTTTATTCTATACTTTTTTGTGTGCTAAAATAGTAAATCTAGAAATAAGTAGCAAACATAGAAAAACTTAAAGGTAAATTCATGAAAATACCATGTTTGTTGCTAATCATTGCTAGGAACAGTGGCCTGTACTATTGGCTGCCCTAGAATCCAGTGGTTAGAATTCTTGACTGCTATTCTATATAGCATTCGAGTCTGTTGCCTACTATATAGAACAACAACTACTATTTAATTTGTATGTTTAATTATGCTTGCTTTAGACCCGATCAAAGGCTATTTTCATGATTAAACTTGCATTTGCATTATCTAAAATTAAATACAATTTAATTGTGTATTCTTTGAAGATAAAACATAATTTCTAGGCATATAGAGAAAAATAATTTGAATGCTTCTTGATGCATATTTCTTTCATGCAAAATTGAAAAGAACACACACACACCACGATCCAAAGTAAACATCAATGATGTTGGGCCTTCACATCCAACCCGTTGATCAAGACCAACAATGGAAGTTATTACCACTTAGTTGGCTTGTCTAACATTGTATCATCGATACTCGTCCATGACCAAGGTCGATTCAAGAACTATCCTATCTAAAGAAAATAGCATGTAATCTTCTTCAAAA
This sequence comes from Wollemia nobilis, assembly GCA_028583015.1. Taxonomy (NCBI): domain Eukaryota; kingdom Viridiplantae; phylum Streptophyta; class Pinopsida; order Araucariales; family Araucariaceae; genus Wollemia; species Wollemia nobilis. The sequence continues at coordinate 6,570,649 of JAQPPZ010000850.1, forward strand.
GGTATATCACTCCCTACAATGTGTTGGGTGATAATTGCTAGTACTTATGCTCCTTGAATGGCTATTAATTTTATCTCCATAATTTGGTGCGTAGACAACCTAGATGTCATTACTGGGATTATCGCTGAGAGTGTATAGGTGAAAACCTTTAACAATATAAGAGCTTCATCAACTATTGCAAAACATGATAAGATTTAGATTATATACACAACAAATCAAAACACAAAATAATTTTTTTGGGAGAACAAATATAACTTAAACAAGATAATCACCTTGTATACTTTGTTTACCTTAAAAATTACATACAAGATAATTCACAAGCTATGGTCACAACACGGGGCCACCACCCTTGATTCATGATTGAGGTGGAGACCTATACCCCAACCAACACATAAAACAATGAAGTTGAGCCTCCCACACAAAATTCTCCTAAACAATGTTCAGATAGCATTAGAGGTAATAATACAACTCATGGGGGTTATCACTAGGACACCCTAATTAGAGTATAAAATACAAGATCCTCTCATGAAAGAAATGAGGGTGGTTCAAGACCCCCACCATCACAAGATAGACATAGAAAAGATCCATCCAATGAGGGGTAAGATAAAAGGGCTGCATTAAATCGTAGATCTACAAGAAGTCCAAACCACATTGAACATGGGAATTTTGTGCTAGATATAAATACTATTGGGATAAATGGTATGCCTCCTGACCAACCTTGGAGAACTAGTCAACTCAATGGACTGAATCAAGTTCTAGAAATATTAGAGCATGGGACCTCTACTACCCACTCTCATTTTGAGAGTACACATAGTGATAATAGAGGGAGGAATACTTATGCCTAGGAGGGAATTCCTAAAATTCGCCTACAACACACATGCCCCATCCATGCATGTGGGCATGGAACAAAGGTCTCAACACAATATCAATGCAAGTTATGTTGATAAAAATAAGAACATAGCAGATAAATCTGCTAAGAATCATACCACTAGAGCTCCATACATAGAGCTAAGAAGCCAAAGATCCTACATAGCTGATCCTATAGATCAAGCATATAGGATTTGTTTAGGATAAATAAAGCAAATACTCCAATATCAATTGGATAATTTGCATGTAGAGTGTGAGCGACTCAAACAAGATGATAGACAATGATAAATGTTGCTTCGATAATATTTGTATGAGCACCACTTATGGGAGCAATGCATCCTTAATAAGAAGGAGTGTGAAGAGAGAGAGGACATGTTAGTTAGGGCTAATATACCTCCCACTAGTGAATATAGGGAGCAGTGTAACACTAGACGTGTTATATTGCAACTAGAGATACACCCTAGGTAAGTTGAGCACAATGTTCACCGTACTTCTCAAAATGCTTCAAGGCAACAAAAGTGTCAAATGTTGGATCATCCTGGGCATAGTCAATACGAGAAATCAGAAAGATATGGCCAAGATTAATAGTATATTGAACCCTCTTCTATATATGTGGATGATAAGCACAATCATCCATCTCAATCTCAGAGAAATTTACCACCTCTTGTACCACAAAGGTCACTTAGAGAAGAATAAATAATCCCTTATCAAGCATACAAAGTCCTTACTGAGAAAATTAAATCTCTTGAGAAATAAGGTATGGCTTACCAAAAGCCTACTCTAAATAATATTTATAATCAGCCTCTGTGTCTCTTGATCCCTAGTCCAACATATCTTGATCATTTCGAGATGCCAAATATTCATAAATTTTGAGGCGATGATGATGCGCAAGAACATGTGACTAGTTTCATGAATCTATGCTTTCAGATTCAAAACAATGATGCCCTACTACTAAGCACTTTTGTGATCACCCTTTTAGGCCTAGCATTGGAATGGTACAACTGGCTACTAAGGCACAACATTACCAACTTCAAATATCTGGTGAATGCTTTTCTTGAATGCTTCTTTTTGGCATCAAGAAAATACCAATATGACTGATCTGGATACTTTACGACAATACGATGATGAGCTAATCAATGATTATGGAAACAAATGGAGAAAATTAATGGCCAAACTTCCATTCTCCATTCCAACCATAGAACTAACCTGAATGTTTACAAAAATCTATGTGAAGAAGAGGGTTCAAGATACTATTAATCTTGGCCAAATTCATTGAAGAGGCTTTGGTGCAAGCCAAAGTCATTGAGGATATCAAGTTGCAAGAAGGAGACTTAAAACTCTAGACTAAGAAATACTGGAACAATAAGAACATGAGAAATCAACATCATCAGGCCAAACCTGCACTTGTTAATCAAGTCATGTTGAATCTTCCAAAGGGGGATAAAATCCAAAAACATAAAAATTATTAGGTACAACAACCCCATTCATAGTACAATCAATGCAATAATAATAAGGGCAAATATAAGCAACATCACCCACCTCGCCAGTTCACGCTATTTTCAGATACTTTGGTATGAATTTTTAATCAATTACATGAGGTTAAGGTGCTTCGATTGCTTGAAGTGCAGCTACTGGATCCTAACCATCCTAAGCCTAAGGAGTTTAGGAAAGATCACTCTTACCCATAGCATAGATAAAAAGGGCATGACATATAAGTGTGCCATAGGTTTAAACACATGGTGTAGAATATGATCGATAGGGATGAGCTACAAATTGACAATCCCTTGGTTCCAGATAACCAAAATATGGGAATCTTCAAGGATCCCTTACCAAATCATGAGCTACCAAGGAACCATGCTGATCAAGTCAACCAAGTGCGGATAGACCCACCTACTCAAGGATTTGTTGGTATGGTAAATGTGGTAACAAGGCACATAAGGTATAATCAACTGAAGCCACCTATAGCTCCCATTCATATCCAAGTTGCACCTCAATAGAGGCCAATGCAAAATCCATTGCTAGGCCCACCAACAAGATCAGTGGTAACAATTAGAAATAGACTCACCTATAGTCTACATACAACCTTGGTGAAGCTATCAATATATGATATCATACAATAATATGCTAGGTACAGAGAGGCATTAATGGAAATTTGAAAGTCATAGAACTTTAATCCCAAAATCTTGGAGCTTTTACTAACTTCGTGGGGTATGGGCAATAGTTTTAGGAACCCATGATCAGATTCTATGATCATAAAATCAAAATAGTATCCACTGCCATAGCGGACCCACTGCTACATATCATCGCGTGTGTTAATCACACTCCCTTTAAGAGGGTATTGATTGACATAGGATCATCAATAAATATAATAACCACTAAATCCTTAGGAAACCTGAACCTCCCTAAGTCACATATTGTAGCCTCAACTTTTATGCTACGAGAATTCAATGATGCATTGTGCTCAATAGTAGGTACAATAGTCCTTCCTATTTAGGTTGGGCTAAAAACCATCTTGATGATGTGCCATGTTCTAGAAGGTTCTATGCAGTACAACATCCTCCTAGGTTGTCCATGGATAAGGGACATGCATTGCATCTCCTCGATTTTGCACCATCGATTTTGCACCAATGCATCAAGTATGTGCATGAGGGATAAGTACATGTGGTCCTATCAAATGAAGAACCATTTAAATATGTGAATCAGGTTGAATTTTTGGGAGACTTCATCCTCCCATCAAATCACTTGAATATTCAACCTATGTCTCCCATTAGACATCTAGTGGGTAAATCAAAGTCAATGCACATCGATCCTTCTATGTCGGCACCACAACCAACCCCTAGTACAATAGCTACTTCTAAAAAGCCTACAACATCATCAAAACTAAATAACAATCAGAAGCTAAAGGTATTTTAGGTGAAAAGGAACCTAGGGTGATCCCAAACATTGCAACCACAAAAATTCCAAATCTTATGGAAGAGGAAAATTCGCTTGTGTCATCAATCACATCATCTGAACTGTAGGTGATGATTCATTTAATTAACCCTAGGTTAGCTGAATATCTTATGTAGAATATAACTTTCACACCTATTATAGAGTCTGTGCAAGACATGGGGAGGCCTCAAGCCCCTCATTTTCCTATTATAATGGTGGTACCACTAGGGGTGCCACCCAATCAGACTAATTTTATTTATGGGAGCTTGGATCAAGCTATAGATCCCTTGCCCATAGAGAATGATGAAAATAAACCATTCATTTCTAATATTCATTACCTATCCAAACCACAGTTCACCCTTAGGTATTTTTAATATCACCATTGGTATGGTTATGGGTTAGGTTTATTTGAAAAAGGGTGTAGAACTCCATATCAGCCATAGTACCAACTATTGACTAATAGGTTTGGCCTTGGATATCACATTTGAGGGCAAGATGAATTATTAGCAGCATCCTTGGATCATCTAAATCTAGGCTTGGGGGAGGATGTTGATTGGAATCCCTATCACCCCAACCCTTTGCACTCATGGAGGGGTAACTGGCCTATGACCATGGTTACCATAAAACCACCATTAGTATATCATGAGAACATTTAGATGGAGGCTAGCTTAGAAAGCATCCTAGGGATCAACTGGGTGATAAAAAATAATGAGTATGCCAATGAAGTTGGCATTGAACCTCATAGCCCTAGCTTAAATGAAGAGTTCAATTCAAAATCCATTTCTAAAGAAGATGAATCAGGGCACAACTATGAAGAAGATGATGGTGAATATTTCTCAGATGATGAGGAATATGAGGATGAAATAGATATGGCCTACCTAGGGCCTCAACATCTACATCATCTTAGGGAGCCTGTGGACATGGAGGAAATTTATCATGTAGTCTTCCCAGGTCCTCCCATCCAAAGGAGACCAGTGAATTTAGAAGAGATATATCACATAGCTTTTCCTAGTCCTTTAAACTTAAGGCAATTGCTTCCCCTTGAGGATCCAATTATTGTGTCTATTCCTAGAGGAGACTCGGTGATCCCCATACTTATTGAGCCACATCTAGAGCATGGGGGAGAACCCAAAAATAGTGAGTTTCATCCACGTGGTCTTGGATATTTCTTCCATTCCATTAACATGATCTCCATCGATCTTACCACTCCACTTCACAATCCATCAGATCCTTCAAAACCTTTGCACCTCAATCATGAGGCCATTTATTTTGACCATATCAATTCACCCCTAGAGCCTGAATATTTCTTCCCTAACAAAGAAATGTTGCAATCATTCCATTTTGCACTAGGTTGTGCACATGATGTCTATCATGTTGAGGTTGATCTTGATTTTGTGGAACCTTTAAACCCAGCAGATGACATCCATTTGATCCCTATGCCTCACCAACTTGAGGAGGGATCGCATATGTCAATAGAGAAATTTTTTGAAGTGGATATCAACAAAGATCCCACCCATCCAAAGAAAGTTAAATTTGGAGAAAGCTTATCTCCTGAGGAATGCGCCATCCTCATTCCTCTATTGAAAGAGAGACCTGATCTCTTTGCTTGGACTTATAAGGACATGCTAGGTTTGGATCCGAAATTGGTTTTCCACAACCTTTCTCTAGACCCTACCAAGAAATCAGTCAAGCAAAAACTCAGGAAGATGCATCCAACCATCGCCTTGATGGTTAAATATGAACTGAAAAAATTGTTGGATGTAGAGTTCATAATTCCCATCGACTATCTAGAATGGGTATCAAACATGGTACCCATAGGAAACCTTGATGGAAGAATCCATTTATGCATGGATTTTAGGGACCTCAATAAGGCAACACCCAAGGATTCATTTCCATTACCTAATATCGATTCTCTTGTAGATGCAACTATAGGTCACAAAATGCTTTCACTCATGGATGTTTTTTTTGTTACAACTAGATTCATATTAAACCTAAAGATCAACACAAAATCACTTTCACCACTCTATACAAATTTATGCCATTTGGCCTCAAAAATATCGGTGCCACATATTAGTAGACTATGACATACATTTTTCATGACTATATGCATAAAATATTAGAGGATTATATTTATGACTTACTGTCCAAGTCATTACTGCATGAAGAGCACACCGAGTTCTTGAGGAAACTCTTCAATTACTTGATAGAGCACAATGTTAGGTTGAACCCCAATAAATGCATCTTTGGCGTAACTTTAGATAAACTCTTAGGATTCATAATTTCTAAATAAGGGATCAAATACAACGATGGTCAAGGTTGTATTAGAAATGGGCCCTCCCACAAACATCAAAGAATTAAAAAGCCTACAGGTCAAGGTAGCATCCATAAAGCGCTTCATCACACAGTTATCTCATAAATGTTGACCCATGAATCGATTTCTACACAAGGGGTTCCCATTTAACTGGGATGAAGACTATCAAAAAGCCTTCACTGAGATCAAATAATACCTAGCATCACTAGAAATATTAGCTCCACCTAGACTAGATGTGCTATTTTTGTTGTATATATCCACCAAAGACTTTGCATTGGGAACCATGCTAGCCTAGAAGAACATGCAAGACAAAGAGTAGGTGATATATTACATTAGTCAAACCGTAGTTAGTTACGAGTTGTGATATGCATACATAGAAAAGTTGTGCTTAGTAGTGGTTTTCACAACTAAAAAGTTGCACCACTACATTTTGAGTCATATGACGCATATTATATGAAAACAAAATCCTTTGTAGTACATGATGAGCAAGACATATCATAACACATGTACTGCAAAGTGGATCATGTTATTGACTAAATTTGACCTAGAATTCATCATTCAAAAGTCAATCAAAGGGAAATTCATAGCTGATCAATTGGTAGAGGCTCCTCTTCAGGATCATAGACCTCTTATCATAGAACTCCCTAATGATGTAATTTTTGCATTGTTGGAGTCACCCGAACCCGAAGAATTGGATAATAAAGTTGATATGTCTTTGTTCTTTGATGGTTCAAAATGTGAGCAAGGGGGTGGTGCAAGGATTATGTTTTTCATGCCACAAGGTGCTCCAATACCCTTGTAATTTAAACTCAACTTCCCTTGCACCAATAAAAATACTGAATACGAGGCCCTAATCTTGGGTCTCCAAACAACGCTCACCATGAAGATCAGAAAGTTGAATATCTTTTGTGACTCCCTTCTCATAGTTAATCAAGTTAAGAGAATTTATCAGTGCAAGTGTCCCATATTGAAATAATAGAAAGACCTTGTGGGCACTTACTTATCCCAACTAGAGTGGTATGACATCGAGGCAATCCCTCGAACGTCCAACAAATTTGTAGATACTATGGCATATTTGGGATCCTTAATCCCTCAGAATCCATCTGTTGACTTCACTACCATCTAGGTAAAAATGCTATCATAATCCATGATACGATGTGAGGCTTAAGAAAATCATGAATCAATCCACATGATTCATATATAACCAAACCATGAGTGGTTCTATAGAGCTAGAGACTTTCTGAAGAAGGCACCCTGGGGGTCTTTGATCTCGTAGGGTCCTACGGAGAATGGTACCACTATTCTCCATAAGGTTGTTTCCCAATATGCATTTGTACAAGTTGAATTATAGTGGGAACACGTCATATAGTCAGTCAAAGTTATTACTTATCAAGATTAGTTATCACAATTACATGATTTCCTTAATCTTGGAGTAATCCCATAGGGATTATCGCATGCAACAAAAAGAATATTTAAACAAAAAGTGACTAGATATGTCTTTCTAGGAGACATCCTGTATCATCATAGCTATGATGGAATTCTCCTTCATTGCCTTGAGCCCCAAGAATAAGCTTGGATGATTTCACAAGCTCATGATAGTACATGTGATGGCCATTTTAGTAGCATGGCCATTATCAAGTGCATCCTTCAAATGGGTTACTATTGGCCCACAATGGAGAAGTATTGCACAATGTATGTCAAAAAATGCATTAAATGCTAGCATCATGCTAATATTATGTACCTGCCATCATAGGCCTTATAGCCCATCTAAGCGACTTGGCCATTTTCTTAGTGGGGTTTGGATCTAATTGGTAAGATCTCTCCACCATTGTCGGGCCGACACACATTTATCATAACGACCACTAAGTATTTCACCAAGTGGGTGGAGGTAATCCCTTTAACTACAATAATAGGAGCACGTATTATGGATTTCATACTCCATAATATAATATGTCATTTTGGGATACCATCCAAAATAATTTTGGATAATGGAACTTCATTAAAAAACAAAACTGTAAGGGCTTTAACATCCAAATATAATATTCAACATAGTTTTGCAACTCCATATTATCCACAAGCAAATGGGAAAGTAGAGGCCTTGAATAAAATAGTGGTAGCCATATTAAAGAAGACTGTTCAAGAAAATCATAAATATTGGCATATTCAGCTACCTCTTGCATTATGGGCTTACATGACTAGTATACGAATGCCCACTAGGGCAACACCATTCTCACTAGTATATGGTGTTGAAGCCATCATGCCCTTGGAATTGGAAATTCCAATATTGCATGTCGTATTGAAATAATTCATTGATGATGACACTGCACAACAAGCTCACCTAGATCAATTTATTCTTCTTGATGAATGTTGCATGAATGCTCTTGAGCATCTTTGATTTTACCAAGATCGGCTAAAATGAGCTTACAATAATAAATTCCATTTGAGAGACTTTACAATTGGGGATCTTGTGCTAAAATAAAACCAACAAAACTCAAACCTGTCACCGCATCTACGAGACAAATTTGTGGCCAACTGGTTAGGTCCATTTATAATTTCAAAAAATATTGGACCAGGTACCTATCACCTAACATCGCTAGAAGGTGTTGAAGAGCCTGAACCTCTCAACATCCTTCACCTAAAGGCATTTCATACATAAAATCAAAAATCCAAAAATATTTGAAAAGCACTCAAAATAACAAAAAAATTAAAAACATCAAAAATCCAAACAAATCAAAAAGCAATAAAATTCAAAAACATTGCAAAACATAAAAAATACAAAAATATTTACATTATGCATTTTCATTTTGCACATGCATTCATTTAATTGCATTGCATTAGGCATTTTCCTCCATTGCACTTGCATTAGGATAGGTTGTGTTACAATATTACAAATGACACCACATTTGTATCCTAATCATGCATCTATTCATCATCATCATCCATCACCCTTGTGAGTAATTGTGTTTTTCAACACAACCCTTCCTATTGCTATAAGGAATATACTAGGGTTTTCCATTCATTCAGCCATACCTAGTGATCTTCTCATATTTTGTAGAAAGCTATCTTTGCTTTTGGAGATGAGGTCTAGTTTTGATAGTACCTTGCATATATCAAAATCCCATCACAATTTAAACATTAATAATCCTAGTTTAAACAAGGAAATATGAACACTACAAAGTGGTCCTGGTTACCTTAAGTGAAAGGTTTTACTTGCTCATATTGTGATGCACATGGTCTAGGATGTTGATCATTGGAAAAAGGACAAGCTCCCCCTACCCGAAGAAATCCCTTGCTTTCATACAAAATAAGCAAAATAAATTCAAAGCAAATTCCTTGCTAAAAAAAAATGCAAAATAAACAGTGATTTTCATCACTAAGCATGAGAAAGTATCCCAATAAATGTGAAGAAAAGAAGGGGGTGAAGAGATTGAATCCCTAGAATGGTCAGTATTCAAAACCATTGAGTGATCCCCATTACAACAATGAATCTTGCCTAGAAATGGGGTAGTTCTAATTAATTTACAAATGAGCTAGCTTTAGGTGGCCTATATTACCTAGTAGTCTAGTCCAACTGCATCCAAACTTAGGATCATGATGAGCATATGGTGATCCTCATTATAGCAATGGGTTGAATGAATCCCACATGGAAATGAGGTAGTCTTATGTTTCATCTAATATATTCATTTGCACACATAGGGATAATGAATATCTTGGTCTTCATAACAAAATATTTTATCTTTTAAGAGTCTTGTGTAGTCATTATACAACTTTTTATTAATCAATTAGGGTGTTTGAGTCTCATGGAAAACCTCAAAAATTCCCCTAATAGCAACAAATAATCTCATCAAGCATACACAATTTTACTTATAAAATTTTGTTTATTAAGGGGTGTTCATGAAATAGGATAGATACCAGATGGATATCAACAATGATATTTAGATGACCACTGACTATTTTTGTGCATATCTCTTAATTTACGAAAGCTTATAAGGGAAAACCATACATCTCATATCATCACATATTACATATGGATGTTTAAATGATTAATTATTATGAAAAGAGTTATCATTTTTATTCAATATTCTTATACATTCTGTGGTTTCGTCCATTATTTTGTAACAAATATTAGATTCATTCCTTATGTTTTAAGTGATTAAAGCATACAGGTTCATTTGCATTAGATCATTCTTATGTAATTAATACATTACATTACACATCATCTATCATATCATATCACATAGATTATATGCATAAATAATGGAAACAAATTAAGCATACATTTAATGTACATAATTGGATCCATATATGCATACATAATAGTGTATCTATACATCTAGATCACAACATCTACTCATACATATATCATCTCACTAGTGCATGTTATTAGTACATACCATACATGTAGCATAATCAAATCAAAGCATCATACAAACATTGCATCCATATAGCATAATCAAAGCATCATATAAGAATTTTATTCACATTTGTATTACATGAACATAAAGCAACAACATAATACACATAATGAGAAATAAAAATATTATCATCTATATATGTGTAAATGTCATAAGTACATGAGGTACAAAATTTTCGTAGGATACAATAGTGTAGGTCCTCAAACCTTACACTAAAAACTTTTATAAGCTATATCATGACATATCAAGCAATGCCTACACCCCCAGATTCACCTCCACCCTCAACTCCCTCTTCACAAGGCTATATAGAGCTAGTACCTATTGATCTCTCAGATCAGGCACCTGTCCTATGGCTAGGGTGCACTAAGGAGTGTCTAGACTCACTCTGCTAACTCCCATGAGATCCTCCTATAGTAGACCATGTAGGTATAGTACCACCTAGCATTTCCACCTATCACTCTAGCTACTTGATATATGCACCATCATACTAGTGCCCAAAATCATACTAGTTGATCAAACCCTACAATCTAGCCACATGTGCTTGCAATGCTAATGCATCTCCTACAATAGGGATACCCGTTGTAACTTCATACTACAACCTACCCTAAAGTAATAGGATCCCCTAGATGAGTCTTGATAGCCTCTCTGTAGACACCTAAAATACATCATGTTTAGGAGACTACCCATATGGACACATTCATAGACCATATGAACCCTCTTGGATCTCTCCAAGAGCAAGCAGTGGTCCTAACCACTCAAATAGGGTAGTTCTAGCCCATCCAGGCCTGGCCTCTCTCAAGAGGAGCAACCACCACACCTGGCCACTGAAGACTACAATGGCCACACCTAGCCACTGGACCTGACAGTGGCTAGCACCATGCACAGTCTGGCCATGAAAATGGGCCCAGATCATGCAGTCTGACTACACCTTTGCATTGTTTATGGGTGGATTTTGGTGAGGAACTCCCTGAGTTCCTCCTAACTACCCCTTCAATGCCAGTTTGTGACTGATGCTTCCCACCCAGAATGGTCAGTCGCATGAGATTTGGATTGAAGCTTCTCCAGGAAGCCAAAGTCCAGATCTGAGAGAGGGAAGTCTACATATGGACTCTCCCACAAAGAGCAAAGAGAGACAATTTTTAGAGCTTATGCAATGGAGCCCTATCAAAATGGAGAGCCAAGCTATATCCTTTTGAGAAGCATTGGAGCGCCATCCGGTCGAGCCACGTCCACGCATCAGTATTCAGATCCATCATTCCTAACCACCAAATCAGTGTAGGAGACACACCTGGCGACCCTTGAACATCAATTCTAGCAAGGAGGATAGCGCTACAGCCCTTGATTCATGAGGAGAAGAGTTTCATATCATGGCCGCTATCTCGGATAGTGGCCCATAGGCATATTTTAGGGCATAGAAGTTATTTTCCTTTGCTTTAGCTTAGATTCATTATTGCTTGATTTGTTGATTAGTCATAGCTCAGATCTGGTTTCATTAACGCATCTATTTCGTATTTCTTAACTTTTCATGCATTTATCATTTTGTTTATGCTTATATTATCATATCTATCAGATCCACTGACAAAGGCCTCATCCGGAGAGGTGGCCCATCCTATTAAGCATGCTTTGTTGTTTACATGAGTGTAGGTATAGATCTTTAGGATCGGATTGAAGTAGTAGGAGCACAAAGATCCCTCTAGGACCAGATCTGGAGAAGGGGGCATCTGTAAGCCCCCATACAATTTCATGTGTGAGACCAGGAGGCCTATGTAGGTACACCATTCCTTGCAGGGAATATATCCAACCGCTACTCTATTGTGTAAATATTTGTATCAAAATTATGGGTATCCCTCAGAGGGATGAACTTGTAACCGAGGACTTGAGATATCAATAAATAAAGCATCTTTATTTGTTTCTTATTTTTGTGTTACATGTGCTTTCAATACTTTCATTTTTGTGCAAGTAATAATATACATAATAAATCAAATTGCAAGTAGGGTAGCCAAGGTGCATGCTTCCTAGGGTCGCACAGATGGTGATCATGATGGGACCCCCACCAAGTTTTATTTTTTAGTCAATTTATTGACATTCATAGGTTTTTCTGTGTGTAGGTTTGGCCGCTCTAGTCGATAATGACCCGTAGGTCTTGGCCACTCTAGTCGATAGCAACTAGCTGATCTCAGCTACTCCTATAGTCAGTGGCCAGAATCAGCCACTCTGGTCAATAGTGGCTAGCAACAGAGTGCAGAAGAAGTCAGAATTTCCATCATCAGAGTAGGATTTGAGGTTGGTTTCATCCTCTATTTTCTCTATGTTTTCTATCTACAACTTTTCATTTCTAGAAATAGCAAGTGAAATCATAGTTTAATTAGGAAAAATAAAGAAAATGGGAAAATAAATTGCACTTGATGTTTCCTAGGACTTTCTTTAGTTTCTCTAGGTGCTTCTAGGAACAATGGGCCTCTGCTTGTAAGGTCTACCCTAGTCTCCAGCATGCTAGGCCTTTTGTGTGTTTAGTTTGCTTGCATGTGGCCCAACCAATGGCCCTTAATTCATAGAATAGAATGCATTCTTTGAAGATCATATAAGTGGAATACATGCATCTTTCTGAAATAAAACATCTTTTATCTTAGGCATATAGGAAATATCATGCTTGCTTGGTGATGCATTTTATTTACATGCAAGGTTAAAAAGAACCCCACACACATCACATTTCATATTTAACATCAATGGTATTGGGCTCTCACATCCAACCCATTGATCGAGACCAATAGTGGAGGTCATTACCACTTGGTTGGCTCATGAGGAAAAGTATCATCGAGACCCATCCATGGCCAAGGCCAACCCAAGAACTATCCTAACCATGCAAAATAGCATGCACTCCTCCTTGAGGGGTGTATCACTATGCACGGGGTGTTGGGTGAGGGTTGGTAGTACCTATGCTACCTCATCGAGTATGGATTTCATCACCATATTTGGCTTGTGTGAGTATATAGGTGAAAACCTTTAAACATATAAGTATACCATCCAACAAGAATGAAACATGATGAGAGTTAGCTTATGTTTCCAATGAATCAAAACACACCAAATAGTTTAGGGAACACATAAATCCTTAAAAGAGATAACCACATGCTTGTTTTGTTTGTGTGCTTTTGAATCTACCTAAGAAGATAACTCATAAGTCACCATGGTATACACACAGAGCAACCACCCTCGGTCCAGCACCGAGGGGGAAGCTAATGCTCCACACACTCACAATCACACTAGCATTGAGCCACCCACCCATAGTGTCACCGAACGAAGTTTGGCAAGTCTTAGGGGTGATAACTCAACCCTTGGGGGGACTCCTCGAGAAACCCCAGCAAGAGAGCCACATCCTGGTTCCTCATCACATAGACATGAGGAGGCCTCATGGCCTCTCTCATAACTCAAGCACACGGAGGCATCATGACCTCCTTCATCACATAGGTACGAGGAGGCCTCAAGGTCTTCCTCATCACATAGACAAGCAGAGGCATCATAACCTCCCTCTTCACACCAACATGCGGAGGCATCATGACCTCCCTCATCGCATAGACATATGAAGGCTTCAAGGCCTCCATCATCACACCAACATGAGGAGGCATCAAGGCCTCCATCATCGCATAGGCATGCAGGGGTTGCAAGACCCCAAGTTTCACATGATACACATAGGATAGATCAGCCCACTAAGGGGTAAGACCCTAGGGCTACACCTAGTCATAGACCCAGGACATCCTACAGCCTCCCTACAGATGGGAGGATACCCTTGGACTATGAGCTCATTGGTGCCAATGGGACTCCATAGGATCAGCCATGGAGAACCCAACAACTTGATGAGTTGGATCAAGTTCCCTCGAGACCAGCTCCTAGAAGTATTGCTATCAAACATTCTACTTTAGGAAGTTCATATAGCATAGCCACTAGATGCACCAATGAACTAGGGGAAGCTTCAAAGTGACCCTGCAACACATACACTACTTTAGAACATGGGGGTACTCAACCCATAACATAGTACATAGAATAAGTTACCCTAGTAGACAAGGGCAAACACACAATAGGAGCCTCCTCAAGGGGCCTAAGCATTAGAACTCCTTGCACAGAGTTAGAAAGGCATGAACCTTTAGTAGCAGGTCGATCTAACCGAATACATAGGTTAGAGGAAGCACTACGCATCGAGCATGAGCATGTAGAAGCTCTTGAGAAAGAAGAGTGAAGGAAGAGGTACCTACACCTACAAGAACAATGCTCAAGAGAAGAAAGAGTTGAGCATGAGGAGCTAGTAGAGAGGCTAGCTCGAACAGATGCACACATAGGTGGTGAGAGATACCGACATGAGAGACATATTGATTCTCAGTAGGAGAGAAGCACTAGATAAGGAAATGAATGTGCTCACCACACTTCACAACATCAACAACACCTGGACCTCGAACAAACATAATTCAATGAGGAAAGGGTAGGGATGGAAGACCAAGAATAGACATATCCTAAACCTCCATCCATGGTTATGGGAGATGAGTATAGATGCCCAAACTGGGCCAACACAGGACTACCTCCCTTGCCACCATGAGAAAACCTTCAAGAACATGAGATTATTTCCTCGAAGGCATACCAGACACTCATCGAGAGAGTCAAGTCTCTTGAGAAGTAGGACACAGGTGGACAGAAGCCAACATTGAGCAAGATACACAACCAACCTCTGTGCCCCTCAGTCCTGAGTCCCGCATATCCTAGGCACTTTGAGATGCCTAGGCTAGAAAAGTTTAAGGGGGAGGGAGATGTGCAAGAACACGTGACCAACTTCATGAACGTGTGCTTCCACCTTGAGAAGAATGATGCCCTAATGCTGAGGATATTCATCATGATATTCTCGAGTGCAACAACTCAATGGTTCAACTAGTTGCCCAAGCATAGCATCACTAGTTTTGAGCAACTGGTGAATGCATTCCTTGAATATTTCTCCTTTGATGCAAAGAAGAAGGTGAACCTATATGATCTAGCCAACTTGAAATAGTATGATGATGAGCTAGTGATGGACTATGGGGATAGGTGGAGAAAAATCATGGCAAAACTATCATTCTCCATCCCCATAGAAGAGCTCATCTGAATGTTCATAAAGAGCTACACAAAACACATCTCTCTACTATTACAATTATAGCAATATGAATCATTCAAAGAAGCCTTGGCTCAAGCCAAGCTTATTGAAGATATTAAGGTCGATGAGGGAGACCTTAAGCTCTACAAGAAAGAGTGGAGCAAGAACAATCAGAATAACAAGAATAAGCAGAAGTAGGCCAAGCCTACTTAGGTTAATCAGGTTGTATTAGCCATGCCAAAGGAGGGGAATGGACAACAACCCCAGAATTATCAGGCTCACCCCCCATCAGCCAACTATGATCCTAAGAACAACCAAGGCTAGAACAAAGAGCATCGACCACCTCATTACTTCATGCCTCTAAATGAATTGATGCAGTCGATATTTAATCAATTGAATGAGGCACAGAGGATAAGGTTTCTTGACATCCAACTTCTTGACCCTAATCATCCCAAGCCAAAGGGATATAGGGAAGATCAACACTACCCATATCATAGGATACAAGGGCATGATATCGAGAACTGCATTGGATTCAAGAATGTTGTACAAAACATGATTGAAAAGGGAGAGCTAAGAGTTGACAACCTGCTAGCTCCCGATAATAGAGATATGGGGATATTCAAGAACCCATTGCCCAATCATGAGGCCCCTAGAAATCAGGGCACCCAAGTCAACTAGGTCTGAGTCGAGCCACCTATTCAGGGATGCATCAAAATGGTTGAGTTAGTTAATGTGGCAACCAAGAGTCAGAGATATGGGCAACCATAGCCTCCAGTGGCTCCCATTAATATCCTTTTGCTACATCGATAGAGATAGGTGCATGACAATCCTCCAAGTCCACCAATAAGACCTATGGTAACTATTCAGAGTAGACTAGAACAAAATCTACAAATGACTCTAGCCAAGTTATCCATTTACGAGCTCATACAATAGTCCCCTAGGCACAGGGAGACTCTAATGGAGATTTTGAGATCAATCGAGCTCTAGCCCCAGAACCCAGATATGTTCACACATTTTGTGGGGCAAGTACAATAGTGCCAAGAGCCCATGATTCATTTTTATGATCACAAAATTAAGGTAGTCCCTACTACCTCAATAGACCCACCTCTACACATTATTGCATCAATCAATGACATACCATTCAAGTGGGTTCTGATCGATACAGGCTCATCGATCAACATCATCACTACCAAGGCTATAGGGCACTTGAAGATCCCTAAGTCCAACATCATCCCAACTTCCTACATGCTCAAGGCTTTCAATGATGCATTATGCTCCACCATGGGCACAATCATTTTACCTATAAAGGTAGGACATAAGACCATCCCCATGATGTGTCATGTGTTAGAAGGGGTGATGCAATATAACATCCTTCTAGGGCATCCCTAGATTAGGGACATGCAGTGTGTACCCTCAATCCTGCACCAATGCATCAAGTATGTGCATGAGGGACAAGTTCATGTGGTTCCATCCGATGAAGAGCCATTCAAGTACGTGCATCAAGTCGACTTGCTAGGGGACTTTGTCCTTCCATCAACTCACTTGTACATAAGGCCTTCATCCCCAACCATACAGCCAAGAAGCAAAATCAAATCAGTGCAAGGTGACCCATCCACGTCGGCACCACCTCCTACATCCAAAGCTACTGGCACTTCTAAAAAGCCTTTGACATCTAAGGCAAAATATAAATAGAATTTGAAGGCACCCCTAGTGGAGGAAGGACCCAAGGAGCTTCTAACCATAGCAACTATAGGAATCCCTACTCCCATGGAGGAGGAACATTCCCAAGAAATAGTCAAGGAGGTACCTCAACCTACCTCACCTACATCATCAACAACATCATCTACACCATAGGTGATAGTTCACCTAGCCAACATAATACTAGGTGAATATCTTGTGCAGAATGTGACCTTCATACCAATTATTGAGTCTACACAAGACATGGGATGACCAAGAGTCCCAAATCTACCAGTAGGGATAGTGGTTCCCTTAGGGGTTCCACCCAACCAAACAAATTTCATATATGCTGGTCTAGATTACGCCCATACTGCTCCTGATATAGAAAGGGATGAGGATGAGCCATTCACCATGAATGTTCATTACTTGTCAAATCTTGAGTTTGCTCTAAAGTACTTTGAGTAGTGTCACTAGCAAGGCTATGGCTTAGGCCTATATGAGCAAGGGTCAACTACCATTTTAGCCATAGTACCAATTACCTACTGATAGGTGTGGTTTAGGCTATCAAATGTAGAGTCATGATGACTCTTTAGAAGTAGCCCTAGATAGGCTAAGCATTGGGTTCGAGGAGGACATCGATTGGAA
The DNA here is from genome assembly GCA_028583015.1 of Wollemia nobilis. Lineage (NCBI taxonomy): Eukaryota > Viridiplantae > Streptophyta > Pinopsida > Araucariales > Araucariaceae > Wollemia > Wollemia nobilis. The sequence continues at coordinate 6,588,605 of JAQPPZ010000850.1, forward strand.
TCCCTATCAACCCCCTAGCAGAAACTACTTGGGTGATGGATGGGTGTCGATGGTCAATATCACACCACCTGATCAATATCACCCTAAATCCTCTCTTGAAGCACCCCCATCAAGAGCCATCCTATGGGAGGAAGAGCCAATGCATGGATATGAGTGAGAGGAGTATGACTATGTCCCAAGCGAGGATGAAGATGAAATTGGCTTAGCCTACCATGGGCCTCGATATGTGCAAAACCTTGCTTGGATAGGCCACACAGAGAGTGGCTACATCTCATATGAGAGTGAATACATCTCGAATGAGGGTGGATACATGTCAGATGAGAGTGGCTATGAGTCAGAGGACTCAATAGAGATGGCCTACCTATAGCCTAGACATACAAGCCACATCATTGGGCCAGAGACAAATGCCAATGGATTCTTCATAAGTGATGATGACTATGAAGATGAGACTGAGATAGCCTATCTGGGGCATCAATAGGCAAGCCACCACCTCATCCTAGGGCCAAAAAATACCAATGGTTTCTTTATAAGTGATGATGACTTTGAGGATGAGACCGAGATGGCTTATCTTGGGCCTCGACACTTACATCCAGTCAATCTACTTGTGGAGAGAGAAGCGATACTCCATACCATAGATCCTAATATTCACTTCCTAGGAAGACCAGTAAACCTAGATACCATCCATCGCATGGTCAACCCAGATCCCCCAACATTTAGAGAGCAGCTATTGCCTAATGATCCCATCATCTCATCTATCCATAGACCAGATCCTGAGATCCCTATGCCCCTAGAGCCTCATCATGAGTATGGAGGGCGCACCCAGGATATAGAGTTTCACCCACATGGTCCTAGAGATTTCATTCCATCCATCAACATGATCTCCATTGATTTGACCACTCCACTCCATAACCCAATAGATCCATCAAAACCATTGTGTCTTAATGTAGATGCTATTGATTGGGATCACATTGATTCACCCCTAGAGCCTAAATATTTCTTCCCTAATGAAGAGATGCTACAACCATTCCATTTTGCATTAGGATGTGCACATGATGTCTATCATGTTGGTCTCAACCCTGAGTTAGTGGGAACTATAAATCTAGCAGATGACATCCATTTAATCCCCACTCCTCACCAACTTGAGGAGGGGTCACATATGGCAATAGAGGAGACTTTCAAGGTGGACATCAGCAATGATCCTTCTCAACCAAAGAAAGTCAAGTTTAAAGAAAGCTTATCTCCAGAAGAATAGGCCATCATAATTCCTCTACTAAAAGAGAGACCAAATCTCTTTGCTTGGACCTACAAAGACATGTCGAGGCTAGATCCAAAGTTGGTTGTCCACAACCTTTCGCTAGACCCCACAAAGAAACCGGTCAAGCAGAAGCTCAGAAATATGCATCCAACCATCACTTTGATGGTTAAAAATGAGTTGCAAAAACTATTGGATGTAGTCTTTATTGTTCCCATCGACTATCCAGAATGGGTATCAAACATGGTGCCCATAGGTAAACCTGATGGAAGAGTCTACATTTGCATGGATTTTAAGGATCTCAACAAGGCAACCCCAAAGGATTCATTCTCATTGCCCAACATAGATGCTCTTGTAGATGCAACTATAGGTCATGAGATGCTCTCCCTAATGGATAGTTTTTTTGGTTACAATCAGATTTAGATTAAACCTGAAGACTAGCATAAAACCATGTTCACCACTCCATGGGGGACATTCTATTACAAAGTGATGCCATTTGGCCTTAAAAATGTTGGTGCCACATATCAGCAGGCTATGACATACATTTTTCATGACTACATGCACAAGATCTTGGAAGACTACATCGATGACTTGCTAGCCAAGTCATTGTTGCGAGAAGAGCATGTTGAGACCCTCAGAAAGGTCTTCGATCACCTGATTGAGCACAATGTCAGGTTGAACCCCAAGAAATGCATCTTTGGCGTAACTTCTAGAAAGCTCTTGGGATTCATCATTTCTAAATGAGGCATCGAGGTAGACCCAGCAAAGGTAAAGGCTATCCTAGAAATGGCCCCACCCATGAACATCAAAGAACTGAGAAGCTTACAGGGCAAAGTAGCATCCATAAAGTGATTTATCGCACAACTATCAGATAAATGTTGACCCATGAATCGACTGCTACACAAGGGGGTCCCATTCCAGTGGGATGAAGAATGTTAGCAAGCCTTTGCTGAAATCAAGGAGTACCTAGCAATGCCACTAGTCCTAGCTCCACCAAGGCTAGACGTGCCATTCCTACTGTACATATCCACTATCAATTTTGCTTTGGGCACCATGTTGGCTCAAAAGAATGTGCAAGACAAAGAACAAGTGATATATTACATCAGCCACACTTTGGTGAGCTACGAAATAGGATATGCATACGTAGAAAAGTTGTGCTTAGAAGTGGTCTTTGCAACCAAGAAATTGTGCCACTACATGTTGAGCCATACGACATATGTAATATCCAAGCAAAATCCTTTGCAATATATGATGAGCAAGACATATCATAATACATGTACTACAAAGTGGATCATGCTATTGATAGAATTTGATTTGGAATTCATAAGCCAAAATTCCATCAAGGGACAAGTCATAGTTGATCAGTTGGCTGAGGTGCCTCTTCAGAATAGTAGGCCCCTCACCATAGAACTTCCTGATGATGCAGTATTTGCACTATCAGAAGCACCCAAACCTGAAGAACCAAAAAATGAAGCTGACATGACTTTGTTCTTTGATGGTTCGAAGTGTGAGCAAGGAGGTGGTGTAGGGATTATCTTTTTCATGCCACAAGGTGCTCCAATGCCCTTGTCATTCAAGCTAGACTTCCCTTGCACTAATAACAACACCGAATACGAGGCCCTAATCTTGGGTCTCCAAACAACCATCACCATGAGAATCAAAAGGCTAAATATCTTTGATGACTCCCTCCTCATAGTCAACCAAGTCAAGGGACTATTTCAATGTCGGGATCCAATCCTGAAAGCTTACAAGGAGCTTGTTGACACATATCTAGCCAAACTAGAGTGGTATGACATTGAGGCAATCCCTCATTCATCAAATAGATTTGTAGACACCATGGCATCTCTGGGATCCTTGATCCCTCAGAATCCATCTACTGATTTCACTACCATTCATGTCAAAATGCTCTCACACTCAATGATCCAATATGAGGCTTTTGATAACAAAGAATCAGTCAACATGATTCATATAGAGCCAGACCATGACTAGTTCTGTAAAGCCAAAGACTTCTTAAAGAAGGCACCTTGGGGGTCCTTGATCTTGCAAGGTCCTACGGAGAATGGTACCACTATTCACCATAAGGTTGTTTCTCAATCTACATTTATGCAAATCAAATTGTAGGAGGAACAAGTCATCTTATCAATCAAGGTTGTAGCCTATCAGGATTGGCTATCCCAATTACAAGACTTCCTTAGGCTTGGAATTGTCCCATAGGGACTATCGCATGTTGAGAGATGAGCATTCAAGAAAAAAGTGATAAGATATGTCTTTCTAGGAGGCATATTGTATCATCGAAGCTACGATGGAGTCCTCCTACATTGCTTAGAGCCCCAAGAATCAGCTTGGGTGATTTTGCAAGCTCACGATGGTACATGTGGTGGCCACTTCAATGACATGGCCATTGTCAAGTGCATCCTTCGAATGGGTTATTACTAGCCCACCATGGAGAAGGATTGTTATGAGTATGTCAAGAAATGCATTAAATGTCAACATCATGCAAATCTGATGCACTTGCCATCCTAGGCCTTACAACCCATTCAGGTGGCTTGGCCATTTTCTCAGTGGGGTTTCGATCTGATTGGAAATATTTCTCCCCCATATTTAGGTTGACACATGTTCATATTAACGGCCATTGAGTACTTCACCAAATGGGTGGAAGCGGTCCCCTTAACCTCGACAATTGGTCCTCGGATTATGGAGTTCATACTTCACAATATCATTTGTCATTTTGGGGTCCCCTTCAAGATAATCTTGGATAATGGTCCATCATTCAAAAACAAAAATGTGTGAGCTTTAATGACCAAATACAACATTCAACATAGTTTTATGACACCATACTATCCATAGGAAAATGGGCAAGCAGAGGCCTCAAACAAGATAATAGTAGCCATCTTAAAGAAGATAGTGAAAGAAAATCATAAGGATTGGCATCTACAATTGCCCTTGGCATTATGGGCTTATAGGACTAGCATACGAATGCCCACTAGGGCAACACCATTTTTACTTGTATATGGCACTGAGGCCATTATGCCCTTAGAGTTGGAAATTCCAACATTGTGCATCGCATTGAAAGAGTTCATCAATGATGACACTGCGTGACAAGCTCACCTGGATCAGTTGACCCTTCTGGATGAACGGTGCATCAATGCTCTTGAGCATCTTCGCATTTACCAGGATCATCTAACATGAGCTTATAACAATAAAGTCCACCTAAGAGACTTTAAATTTGGGGATCTTGTGCTTAAAGAAAACCAACAGAACTCAAATCTGCCATCGCATCTGCGAGACAAATTTATGGCCAATTGGATAGGTCCCTATATCATCTCTGAGAATATTGGGCCTAGGGCATATCACCTAACAATGCTAGAGGGTGTTGAGGAGCCAGAGCCTCTCAACATCATTCATCTAAAGGTATTTCACACATAAATAAACAAAATATCAAAAACATTCAAATAAATTTCAAAAGTTTCAAAAATAATAGAAATCATAAAAATCCAAACAAATAAAAAAATATCAAAATAAAAAACAAAAGGCTCCAAAGGCATCTTAAAGCCCTTTGGTCAAATCACAAAAGGCTCCAAAGGCATCTTAAAGCCCTTTGGTCAAATCACAAAAAGCTCCAAAGGCATCTTAAAGCCCTTTGGTCAAATCACAAAAAGCTCCAAAGGCATCTTAAAGCCCTTTGGTAAACATCACAATCTTCCAATTAAATACCCTTTGGTCAAATAACAAAAAGCCCCAAAGGCACCATAAGCCCTTTGGTCAAAAGCAAAACATAAAAGCACAAAAACAATTTAAAATCAAAAAGTTCAAAAACATTCAAAATAATCAAAACTCAAAAACAATTGAAAGCATCAAAAATACAAAAACATTTGCATTTCGCATTTGCATTCATATAGTCGCATTGCATTAGGCATTTCCATCCATTACATTTACATTTAGATACATTTGTATTCACAATCTTACAAATGACACCACATTTGTACATCAATCATGCATCTTCAAAATCCATCATCATCCATCACCCATGTGTGTAACTATGTTTTTCAACACAACCCCCTCCTATTGCTATGAGGAATATACTAGGGTTTTTCAGTCACTCAACCATACCTAGTGGTTTTATCAAACTTTGTAGAAAGTTATCTTAGCTTTTAATAGGTGAGGTTTAGTTTTGATAGCACCTAGTATATTTCAAAATCCTATCACTAATAAAAACACTAAAATCCTAGTTGAAACAAGGGAAATATGAATGCTACGAAGTGGTATTAGGTATCCTAAGGTGAAAATTTTATCTTGCTCATCCCCCTATGTGACCGGTTTAAGAATGCTGAGAATTGGCAAAAGGACAAGTTCACCCCTACCCAAATAAATCCCTTGCTTTAATCAAAACAAGCAAAAATCCTAAACAAAGAAAAATTCAAAAACAAAATAAATAGTGATTATCATCACTACATAAATCCCTTGCTCAAAAGAAAAACAAAAATTCAAAATAAACAGTGGTTTTCATCACTAAGCATGAGCAAGTATCCCCAAATAAATATGAAGAAAAGAAGGGAGTATTGAACTTGAATCCCTAGAATTCTCAACATGAACGAGTCGTAAGGTATCCTTACGCACGATGATATGTCTATCACATTAGCATCTTGCTTTTGTATAGACCAATGTTTGCATGTGGAAGAGCTAGCTTTAGGTGTCCTATACCGCCTAGTGGTCTAATCCAACTAAGTCCAACTTAGGATCAGGATAAACATTTGAGGATCCCCAATACAACAATGGGCTGCATGAATCCTGCATAGCACTAGGGTATGCTTATGTTTTATCTAATATATTCATTTGCACACACAGGGATAATGAATATCTAGGTCTTCATAACAAAACTTTATCCTTCAGAAGCTCTGTATGATCAGTATACAACTTTTGATGGAGCAACTAGAGTGTTTGAGTCTCATGGAAAACCTCAAAAATCTATTCATAGCAACAAATCATTCCATCAATCAAATCATACATACATATCACATCATCTCATCTCACATTTGATGTTTAAATGATTAATTCTTATTATAAGAGTTATTATTTATTCATGATTTTTATACATTCTGTGGTGTCATCCATTAGATTGTCAAAACCCATGTCACATCATACCATATGTTTTAAGTGATTAAAGCATACAGGTTCATTCACATTAGATCATCACATAATGCATAACAAATTTCATTTACCATATCATAACAACATAAGTTAAATGCATACAATACATCAAAATTGAACATGCATTTAAACGATAAGCATTGCATCCATATATGCATCCATCATCATCATCTAGATCATGCCATCTAAGCATCCACACATCATAAAGCATAAGTCATATAAACTACATAAGCATAAATCATAAAGTAGTCCATCTACACCTACACATCATAACATCTAAAGCATCACATCACATCATATCACATAAGATCATGATACTGCATCACATAAACATAAAAACATAATCATAAAGGATACACATAATGAGTCTCAAAATCTAGATATCATATAAATATGTGTCAAATAAGTACATATAGGTACAAAAATTACCATAAGGCTACAATCATGTAGGTCATATGACCTTACACTCAAAATAGTATAAGATGCCAAAAAGCCATAGTGCTCAAGAGTGGCCTACACCACTAGCATCACCTCTACCCTCACCGCCCCCTCTGGGAGGTGGCATAGAACTAGCACCCCCAATCCACTCTATCTAGGACCTAGTCCTATGGCTCGATCAAGTTGATGACTACCCTGAAGTACTTTGACTGGTCCTCTATGACCCTCCTACCATACGCCTCTCTGGTAGGTAGTCTCCTCAAAGCTTGACCTCATGCTCTAGAGCTAGGATGTAGGATGCATCTAGAGTGTGCTACTCCAAGTCCTCTACTAGAAGCCCATGCAAACATTAGATCTATACACCTACATCTAAACCACTAGGTCCCTGAGGCACTGCAATAGGTGGCACAATCTATCCCTAAGTAGCAACCCCATTGGTAGTAAGCTGATCTATCCTATCCTATAGTGTGGTCTACTCTACCTCAAGGTACTAAACCTAAGCCCAAAACCCAAAAATGGTGGCATCCCTCTACTACACCTAAATATAAGATATCTATAGCTCAACCTCAACCTAGTGCAGCTAAGCCTAGATAGGGGACTCCTACTCCTCAAGAGCTAACTCCTCCTCCTCCTCTAGGGCAACCTACTCCTCTACCACCTACTCCTCTACTCCTACTACCCTACCTACCCCCAATCATCTATCTAAGCCTACACTCAATGCCCATACATATCCTTAACCTCTACCTCATCCAAAGTCCACCCCAAGTAACCACCACCCTACCATAATCACATACCCCACCAGTGGGTATACACCTCTATAACTCCAACATCAACCATACTAAGATCAACTATAGGAGGGTCATCCTCCTCTAAAACTATTATAACATGAGGTGATGGAAGGTTCTTCTCTACAATAATCTGATGATACACAACTAGCTCAAGAGGGATATCCTACTAGATGTCAAACTATATAAGCACCCTAGAATAGTAGAAAAACTCTCTGATGCCATCCTTATGATCGATAACCCATCGATCACATCGAGTGCAAGCTATGAAGCTAGATGGGTCCTCATAAAAGGATCAAAGAAGTCATGTAATGGGAAATATCCCCTACAAAAGGCTGACTCTTGCACTCCTCGAGCGCTCTAGGCCACCTAGATCCATAGCACTAGGCATCATCATCTACATAGTGATCTCCATAGGAAGTCCTACTAGGTGATCCACCATAATATGCTCCCATCCCCAGATCTGAAGGAGCAAGCTACAGCAATACTGGCCCATCCATAGCACTAAATGTGGTATAACTCATCATAGCACTACACCAGTAGTGCGCTCCCCAAGCATAGATGATAGGTGCCTCACTATCAATCAAGTCATGTACCATCGCTAAGAGGTTCCATGGGAACCTCACTCTAGAACAGTCAAGTATAAGGATGTTACAAATAACCATCAAAAAGACAACATGCAGTCAAGAAAAGACATCCTCCTGGTACCACCAAGTAATGAAAATCCTACCAAAATGAGTATCTCAAAAGGTAGCAACGACATGTCTCCCAAAGACCCTAGCAAACACTGCATCTCTAGCAGTAGTGGGAGAAGAGAAGATGGGCACTCCATCAAATGGGATCCAAAAGATCCTATAGACATCCTCTGGCATAATGGTCATCTCACCAATAGGAAGGTGGAAAGTATTAGTCCTAGAGTCCCACATATGGGCCAGGGTAGTAAGATAAGCCTAATCCAACATAATCATCAGAAGCCTAGTGACATACTAGAGCCCACGAGCATCAAGCCAATCCTAGTCTATGTCATCCAAGAGGGGCAGAAGGTCCACAAGTAGCTTTGTCTCGAGCCCGAGCAGATAAAATCTAAGAGTGCAAAATGAATCTAAAATAAATGCACTTACAAGATAAAAGCAATAAAATCCTAAAAATGGTGCAAGCTAATCTACAAATATGCCTAAGGAAACAAACATTATGATTAAATGCACCTAAAAATTCAAAAAAATAAAAAACAACACTTCAAAATTAAAAAAATCAATTAATTTGCTCAAAAATTCAAAAATATAAGTAACAAACCTAAGGCTACCGCACTCGTGCCAAGAGGCCACAAAGATCATAAAGCTAGCAGTGAAATTTCCAATGATAAAAAATTTGACCATTGGAGTTTCAAACTGCCGCTTAAATAGAACCAGCCTGAGCCAAGCTAGCCACTCTAGGGGAGCAGAGGTGGCATGCCAACGATGTTTCCCCTAGGCCCAAAAACACAAAAAATTCAAAAAAACCTAAAACTAAAGGAAACCCACTAAAATTGACCCTAAACTAGTCCTATCTATTGGTTTAGTTCATTACCAACAGGGTTAATGAGGTTCCTTTACCAAATTATTTAGTTAGGTTCATTTTACCACATTAAAAAAAGGAGGTTAGGGTTTAGAAAGGTACCCATGAAGCTCTAACTCCTCCACTAGTCAAAGCCTCACCCTACTTCATCATCAATCGTAGCACTAGTCACAATCACTCTCCTCAGAGCTCTCAAAGTACAATGACAGCTAGAAATAATGATAAAAACCCTAATTTACTTTTATATTTCCCTCTAGCCTCGCCGCTTGCATCATGGCCCAAATTTTTGGCCATTGGACCTGATAGTGGCCAAGAAGCACCAATTAGGGGTCGCTGGACCTAACAATGACTAGAACCAATGAGAAATTTACTCAATTTCTCACCACAAAGCACCTCAAAATGGGCCATAAAGCACACCTATTGGTCCAAAGCAACCAAAATAAGCACAAATACCAAAAAAAATTACATATATCAAAATCCAAAAACATCATAAAATCAAATAACAAAAAAAATCCCAATTGAGCCTCGTATTCAATTATTTTCCCTATACACTTGGTGATTGCAGTGACTAGCGCTCCATGCAATTCGACAAGATGAGCAAATTACCATAAGGCCACTTGGGGCAAAATAGTTATGGAAGAATTGAGATGCTTCACTTCAAACCCGAAGAAGGCCATGACGGTCGGACCGCCCCATGGGAGCGAGGATCCATCTCATTTCTCCTATAGCAAATAGTGATTCAACAAGCTAAAATAGAATTGCTATCACCTTGATTCCCTAAGAAGGCCATTATGGTCGGACCGCCCCATGGGATAGAGATGCACAATTACCAAACAGGGTTGAAATCACACCTGGATGGGAACTTACCCTATAACAACAAAGCAACCCTCTAAGGAGGTCCAAATCATTCATTTTGGTCAAGCGACTCATCGCTTTATTAATTGTCCTTTCCTCATCGACTTGTCGCTTGAGGGGGTAGTCAAAATTTTCAACAATCATAATCAAAGTCAACAAAATATCATCTCGATCATGTCAATATTGCGTTCATCTTATGAATCATTGCCAACAACTATCATAAGCTTACCCTTTGCTGGGGCAAAAAGCAAATATGATAGTCAAGCTCGCCTCTCCTCCATTCGGACCAATCGTAGCATCCCGACTACCCGAATAGCCTCTGAGGAATTCAGGAGAGCTTCCACAAATTTAAGCCTTCCATTCCATTGGAAGCAATGATTCTAGGATTCGTGCCCTCCCGCATGACTGGGGCATCCAATGTTGATCAGATCAATGATCATCATCCAACCTACAATGTGACCCTAGGTGGTCTATTTTTTCTTCGTGCTATGTTTTCCCACAATGCATCCCAAAAAGGGGCATCTGTAGACACCTAAAATACGTCATGTTTAGGAGACTACCCATATGGACACATTCATAGACCATATGAATCCTCTTGGATCTCTCCAAGAGCAAGCAGTGGTCCTAACCACTCAAACAGGGTAGTTCTAGCCCATCTAGGCTTGGCCGCTCTCAAGTAGAGTGGCCACCACACCTGGCCACTGAAGACTACAATGGCCACACCTAGCCGCTGGACCTGATAGTGGCTAGCACCATGCATAGTCTGGCCATGAAAACGGGCCCAGATCATGTAGTCTGATTGCACCTTTGCATTGTTTACGGGTAGATTTTGGTGAGGAACTCCCTGAGTTCCTCCTAACTGCCCCTTCAATGCTAGTTTGTGACTGATGCTTCCCACCCAGAATGGTCAGTCGCATGAGATTTGGATTGAAGCTTCTCTAGGAAGCCAAGTCCAGATCTGAGAGAGGGAAGTCTACATATGGACTCTCCCACAAAGAGCAAAAGAGAGATAATTTTTAGAGCTTATGCAGTGGAGCCCTATCGAAATGGAGAGCCAAGCTACGTCCTTTTGAGAAGCATTGGAGCATCATCCGGCTGAGCCACGTCCATGCATCAGTATTCAGATCCATCATTCCTAACCACCAATCAGTGTAGGAGACACACCTGGCGACCCTTGAACATCAATTCTAGCAAGGAGGATAGTGCTACAACCCCTGATTCATGAGGAGAAGAGTTTCATATCATGGTCGTTATCTCGGATAGTGGCCCGTAGGCATATTTTAGGGCATAGACGTTATTTTCCTTTGCTTTAGCTTAGATTCATTACTGCTTGATTTGTTGATTAGTCATAGCTCAGATCTGGTTTCATTAACGCATCTATTTCATATTTCTTAGCTTTTCATGCATTTATCATTCTTTTTATGCTTATATTATCATATCTATCAGATCCGTTGACAAAGGCCTCATCCGGAGAGGTGGCCCATCCTATTAAGCATGCTTTGTTGTTTACATGAGCATAGGTACAGATCTTCAGGATCGGATTGAAGTAGTAGGAGCACAAAGATCCCTCCAGGACCAGATCTGGAGAAGGGGGCATCTGTAAGCCCCCATACAGTTTCATGTGTGGGACCAGGAGGCCTACGTAGGTGCACCATTCCTTGTAGGGAATATATCCAACCACTACTCTATTGTGTAAATATTTGTATCAAAATGATGGGTATCCCTCAGAGGGATGAACTTGTAACCGAGGACTTGAGATATCAATAAATAAAGCATCTTTATTTATTTTCTTATTTTCGTGTTGCATGTGCTTTCAATACTTTCATTTTTGTGCAAGTAATAATATACATAATAAATCAAATTGCAAGTAGGGTAGCTGGGGTGCGTGCTTCCTGGGGTCGCACACTATCTCAACAATCCTAGCATCTAACTAAGCCTATAGAAGATCCCTCTATGTAGTGATATTCTCTAAAGTGGTCATGGCTGAATCAACTTGCGCCTACAACGTAGTCCTCTCCTCTACATATCCTTACCACTACCTCTACCTTGCACTTAGTTGGATCCATGCTATAGTGAGATATGTATCTTGCTCTAAGATCTACCTCTATGCTATCTAGAGCTATACTTGTAAACTATGAACCTAAGATCATAGCTAGGACACCTCGTTTTCTAGGTCCTCCTCATCCCCCTACTCCTCCTCATGCTTCTCCTCTACCTGCTTGTATCCTGGCCCCACTTACCATCTATCTTGCTATGCACTTGTTGCCCATGTGGATCATCAAATGCAACATTAGTAGTGTCCTCTCCTTCATCGATCATACCATCTCTAACCCTACCTAGGCTGCCACCACCTTGCCATAGCAGTGTAGTCCACTAGGTTTCATACTCACCTGTGGTTCTTGCATCAGTTACCATTGTATCTATGGTAAGATCATCATCCTCATATTACAAAGTCGTAACCTAAGGCCATATGAGTTGTATCTCTACCTTCAGGTAGAAGTAGAGGAATGGATCTATAGGGATATATTATCTGATCCTGAACTACCTAGTGACACAAGAAAAGTTGAAGAACTTCCTCGCCCTAGGCTTGCACCCAATGAACCATATGTCTTGCCTCATTTGGGCAAAGTATATGTTAGCATCCTCCCAAGCTGAACAATCCAAATAGGTCCTCCATATGATACGGCTTACTTGTAACCCTGTAAATGATCCCATATAGTGAGTTAGATCCCCAGCATGAGACCTGCTCCAATGCATCTCTAACTCCTATGGCCATTTGGCACCATAACACTATGCCACCACTACTACTATTGTAATCCCTATGAGCAATCCACCAGGCCTATCTATCTTGATATGCTCCCATCCCTAGATCTATAGGAGCAAGATGCACCCAAATCCAACTTGTCTACATTATGTAATCCTATACAACTCATTATAGATATGGGATAGAAGTGCACTCCCCCATGCCATAATCAGTGGCCTAGTGAAATCAAGTAAATATCGTACCATCGCCAAGAGATTCCAAGGGAACCTCACACCTGAGGTATCTGGTAAGAGCACATTATAGATAATGTGCATAAGAATGGTCTAGAATCATGAGAAGACATCCTTCCTAAACAATTAGGTCATTGGCACTCCACCATGCTCGATGTCACCTAGTGCCTCAATCACTTTATCACCAAAAACCCTATGAAATATTGTTGCCTTCACTGTAGTAGCTAAAGAGGTTATAGCCCATCCATCTATGGGAATCCTAAATATACGGTAGACATCCTTAGGTGTCACCATCATCTCTCCATTTGAAATATAAAAAGTGTTAGTCATATCATCCCATCGATTGGCTAGGGCTATGATGTAGGTCTAGTCTGACATGATTGTCAATAATTTGACAATATAGCTGAGATCCAATGCCCTAAACCAATTTGAGTCTGTGCAATCTAACTAGGGCAGTAGCTCAAGCAGAAAATCAAGCTTTTCACACCCATGCAGTCAAGGGCTAAGGTGAAAATCCAAATGCATAATCAACTTCAAAATTTTAAAAAAATAAAAATAAAAAATTTGGCTAAGGTTCCTTAGCCGCTCATGTTGATAGTAGCCACCATGGTCGCCATCGACATCATCAACGACTAACCACTAATGGTTATTTTTTTTACTATTGGGATTTGAATCTTGCCATCCACAGTGACATTGACTTTGAATTGGTAAATTGGGAGCCACCAACACTGACATCGACTATGGGAAGGACCCCATGCGAGGTCATTTCTTGCCCTAATATTTTCCAAAAATTAAACCCACCCATCTAAGCTAACCTAATGCTAAACCTAACTAAGGTAAGGTTCATTACATATAGTTTAGTGAAGTTCATTTAAACTCAATACTTAATGAGGTTCATTTTATTAATGCTAAATTCACTAAAGAGATATGAAGAGTATACCTTAGGAGCTCTAGCTTCGCCACTAGTAAAGGCCTCAGACTGATCTACCATGATGGTCAATGGTAATTTTACAAGCGTTTCGTATCAAATTTCTCTTTCTCTCCCTCAAAGCTCACTATTCACTCAAGCCAACTAGAAATAATGAAGAATAAAAACCCTAAATTTTATTTTATATTTTCCATTTTTCCCATGATTGTTGACATCAACTGGTGTAGATTAGGGCAATGTCGATGGTTAACATTAACAGAAGCTAGGAATATTGTAAAAACTAGTCGTGGCTTTCAATAGTGGCTAAGAACTTGCAATAAATACTCCTAATTTCTTACCATGAGAAGCCTAAAAATGGACATTAATGTATATCTACCAATCCAAAATATACAAAAATCATCAAAATAACAAATAAATCAAATAAATCAAAATCTCAAATGCGTCTCATATCTAGTTACTTACACTAAACACTTGGTAGTTGCAGGGACTTGCACTCCATGCAATCTAACAGGATGAGTAAATTACTATAAGGCTATTTGAACCAAATTATTCATCGTTGACTTGAAATGTCTTCACTTCAATCCTAAAGAAGGCCATGGAGGCCTAACTATCCCATGAGAACGAGGTATTCATTTCATTTCTCCTATGAATTTTCATAAAACCATTGAACATAGTGATTCAACACAAGCTTAAATGGAATTGCTATTATCTTGATTCCCTAATAAGGCAATTGTGGTCAGACTACTCCTTGGGATAGATATGTACAATTACTATTAATGGTTGAAATCATAGTTGTAATATGACATGCCTAATAACAAATACAAACATATTGAACTATACAAATCAATCATCTTGGTCAAGCGACTCATTGCTTTCATCACTTGCCATTTCCTCATCAACTCATTGCTTAAGGGGGTAGTCATAATAACAATGTTTAGAATAAAAATAAACAATTGAACAATCAATCATGTAAATTGTATTCATCTTATGAATCATTGCTAAAAACTATCACAAGCTTACCCTTCTAATGGGGAAAAAGTATACATAATGAACTAAATATTTGGCAATATATTTTTTGGTCATTGTCATTTGAACAATTCATTTCAATTTCATGCAGATCATGTCCAAATCTTTACTCAAAGCTAAGCCTTTCATCCCATTGGAAGAAATGATACTGAGATGCACGCCCTTTCTATGATTGGGGTATCCAACATTGACCAGATCAATAAACATCAATTAACCTATAATATGTCTTTAGATGGTCTATTTTTTATTAGCGTCATATTTTTCCACACAATGTATCCCAAAAGGGACATTTATAGACACCTAAAACACATCATGATTATGAGACTAATCATATGGGCACCTTTGCAAACCATATGAATGATATTGGAACTTTCCAAGACTAAATAGTGATTCTAATCACTCATTTAGGATATCCTATGCCTATGCAATCTTATCTACTAATGTTAACAATAGTTAAGATCCTATCCACTTACGATCAGAGTGACTAAGCACTAGCCATGACTATCAATAGTAGCTAAGGTTTGTCATGTCCCTAGCCATGTTGAGTGAGAGAAGCTAGGCCTATAACCAACTCGAGCTCCCCGAGACAAGCAAAATCAGTTGCAATAGATAAATTTGCAATGGTTCTTGAGTGGTTTGAGTTGCGAAGCTTTTGGAGGATTCTTCCTAACTGCTTAGGCCAATCGATTCTTGATCTTGGCTTCCTTGAGAAGCCAATATTAGGATTTGGGAAGTCTATAAGATGCCTCCCAAAATTGAAGAGACTAGGTTTATTGAATCATGAATCTACCATAGTGAAGCCTTGATGAATTGGAATTTGTGTATCCCTTTAGGAGTACCAAAATGCTATCCAATTGTGGAGTGACAACTGTTGTTGTTTATATGGACCTTCCAATAGCTTGAGGAGTAAGCTTGTAATTCTCAACCAATCAACCATGAATTTGATACAATATGCCACCAATTTCATATTTTAAGATACAAGCAACCCTTGACCATCAATTTGTTGAGGAAATTAAGCATCAAAAAGCTAGATTTAAGAGGCAAAATACTTATCTCATGGTTTTTATTTTCAACAGTGGCCCATAGGCTTAGCTGTTGATTGCAATAATGGCTAGTAGATCCAGCTACTATGAGCTATAGAAACCAGGGTTTTACGAGCTCTTTTCCTTTATTTAGCCATATATTTCCTATTCTTAGCATGTATTTAGCTTTATCTAGCATATATTAGTTGTTTCTATTGCATTTCCATGGTTCATTATCAATTTCACAGGTATATTTGATTTATTTTACATTCATTTATACATTAGGCTCTTTATGCTTCATTTGCAAGTTTACATGCATATTTAGGTTCCTTTGTATGTTTCAAGCATTCCTTCATGCTTTCTTATCAATATTTTAGGCATCTTTATGCATATTTATACACATTTATGCTTGGCTTTATAGTTTGCATTAACAAAGACACAAGCCTCATTTTGAGAGGCCTCATATGTTGCTAATATTTCTTGAAGTTCTTTGTGTGTAGATCTCAGGGCATCATAGAGAAAAGGATCATCAAGATATGGTTTCTAAATATAAAGATATGGATCTGGATAAGCAATACCTCATATAAACAAAATGGTGGAGTCATGAAGACCTCCTGAAGTACATCTTCCCCCATTTTGGGGTCATTTGTATTTGTAACATTGTATCAAGATTTGGTATCCCTTAGAGGGATGAATTGTAATAGAATATTCACTTGATTAATAAAAGAGAGAATTCCTTATTGTTATTTCATTTTTTCAAATGATTACATAGATTATATGCTTTCAATTCCTTATCATGATGCAACAACTTTAGATGTGTGGTTTTCAGAGATTTACACTTACCAACTAAGATGAATGAATTTTTAGCTACAATAACCACTTGGAAGATTTGAGGAAACCTCATATCATTGATCTACCAGATCTAAAGATCTAATTCTACAATGAAAGCACACATATTATAGATATAGGCTTGGGTATGTGATGGTCTAATCTCCTAAGGAATTCTTCTCCAAGTCTTACTGAACTAGATACTAAAATCCAAAATATTTTCTTAAGGATACCTTTGAATAGTGGTGAATTGGGTAAGTAGAGAAAAGGGATCCCCTAGATCATTGAACTATATAATGAATGGTTTAGCAATATTGAAACAACTACTAATACTACCTTCCTCTAGTGAATGATACCAGGATAATATTTTACCTCTAAAATATAGATTAAACAACTTGGCCAATACATATTCATCAATAATATTATGGATAGTAGCTAAACTAACAATATTTTGATAATGTTCATAGACTACCTTATTGCTACTATCATAGGAGGGAAAATATATCAATACTAATATCATGGATATTTGTGAGATTGAGGGATATGACACTATTACATTTAGGAAAAATATGTCTAGCCATAGCTTCTAGTAGATATCTAAAAAGTGAGTATGGGGATATGGACTGTTAAGAATTAGGACTTTGAATTGAGAATACTTGAACAAGTGAAAGTGAATTATCTTTCTGAAATGTTTGGATAGCTGGTAGCTCAAAAAATTACACTAGTTATTTCAACTTCTTGGATTCTAATTTGGTGATCATGCAATTCTATATTTGCATCCTCCAATGAGTTGTCATTCTTAGGTTCTTTCAATAGTGGAGTTACCAAGTGAATATATTTTATTTTATTGTGACACCAAGTTATTCACTAATATGTGATAATCTAAAAATGCAAGCATGCCAAATTCTCTTATGAATATGGTGGCTCTAACTTCTAATCAGATGTTTGTTATGATTTGGGTCCCATCGGGAGTGCCAAAACCCTTCAATCATTGATAGGAATAGGTATGAAATGTGCACCTTATACCAAATTCAAGATTAGATGATCTCAAATTGCTTTTATATCAACCTCTAGTGAAGGTTGGATCCTTGGAAATGCTTTAAAATATATAAAAAAGAGGAGAGTAACAAGGAAGAACGAGATACAAGGAGGATTGAAGTAGATAGAGTTCAACTAATAATAAGAATGCAATCTGAATGAACATAAAATACCTATTACAATAAAGTGCCTAACAAAATTTCTCCTATTAAAGCTCACATAAGATAAGCACAAAAATCATAGCATCCTATATTCCAAAATTTTCACTAAATGACCCAAAAAACTATTTCACATAATAGAGTTCACCAAGCTAAAAATAATAGAAATATCAAGAGTGATATTACTATATTAAACACCTTAAATTATCTAAGAGCTATGATCCAAACACCTTCAATCATAACAACATTTTCTCCAATATTAGTTGAAATAAGGCAAACAACATTGAGCCTAATATAATTCACTACCATCAAAGCTTTAATGAAATGTTGAAAGTGTAATGTATTATTATAATCGCATAAAATTTAACATAAAGAACCCAAAAAACCTTTGATTTCTATTAGAAAAAATTAGAGCATCATCTCATAAAAAATAAAACACTAAATTTTTTGACCCTTACAAATGAGGAGCACTACTCCTTATATACCTTTCACTAACTTAAAATGAAAATAAAATATTATATATGTTATTGGCCAAAATTGATCAAACATAATATTTTATTGAGTTGACACTACTTAACCTCTTCATATTACTCTACATGTCCTCTATTAGGTAGTTATGATTTTTATATGCTTTTTCATTCTTGAAGGTGGATACTACTTTCTAGATCTATCAATGGCTATATGGTGTAACTACTCATTCCTAGGATATCATATGTCCTTGAGGTTCTTTTGTAGACACAAAAACCTAGCTACTTGTCATCCATTCTAGTTTTCCTACCATTTTCACCCTTTATTTACATATATTTATATTTATTTATTTTATATATTTAAATATTAATATTATATATATATTTAATAAATATATATTTATATAAATGAATTAATCCTAGCCATCCGATTTCATTTAATCCTATCCATCCATTTCCATCAATCCTTGCCACATCCTAGATTTAATATCCACCCTTCGATATGCTTTTATCTTAGCCACACGATTAGTGTTGTTGAAACCCTAAGTATGCCCTAGGTTGGATTATTAATAGGAGCTATTTTGATGGCTCAACCCCTAAGCAATCCCTGAGTTTTCCATGTTTTTAATACTCATCCATTTGTCCTTGAGTTCCTTGGAGCATCTAAGCACTCTCGCCTTCCATCCTTACTTGCCACAACCTCCACATCCATTGCCACCCCTCTTGCCCTATAAGATCTGCTTCTCTATACTTCTCCCTTAGTCGTTGAATGCCCTCAGGCACTTTTTATTACAGTTGAGTGCCTCTAGGTACTTCCCACTTCACTTCAAAGCACCTTTGGGTGTCTTATGCTATCATCGAGCACCCACGAGTGTTTCTTGCAACCACCAAGCACTCAAAAGTTTTTCACACCAAAATTCTAAAATCCCCTAGCCTCCGACTGATGCTAGGGAATCGTCGCACCAGTCCACTACAACAAATTTCATCAAATCAAAAGATAACATATAAGTAGGGTAAATATTTCATTTGTTATTTTATTTTTTGCACTTTTAAGTTTTGTTCATTTATTTATATTGCATAGCTAGGGTTTTTATAATGCATTCTGAGGGCCTCACATTGTGGATCCCTCATAGTTGTTATTAACCCATTTGTTTTTTTTATTGTGTGAAAATATGGAAGTGTTACATTAGCGTTGTGTAGCTTCTTAAGTTGGAATGGTCCATCATCAAATAACTAGAAGCCCACTCACTTCTGTTGGGAGCAAAGATGTGTTTTGAGACACCACCAACATTGTTTTCTAGGGTTTCAGAGAACCCTAGCCACTGTAAATTCTATAAAATAATTCAAGAATTCTTATTGTAACAATGGAGTTTTTAGGCTCCCCCATTAATATAAAATTATTCATTGTGCAATATTGTTCTTTGAGTTCTACTTTATATCTTGTTATTTGGTGTTGTATTTTTGTCTCTTCAAATGACGATCACGGTGGGACCCACTAAGAGTTTCTTTTTATGATTTGCTTTACTAAATTATTTTTTTAATTTTTTGTCATCTTGCAGGGTTTTCAGAAGCATATATTTCATAGTTTTTACTGGATCTAGGGTTTCTGGAAATTTATAGAAGGTTGCAGAAGATGCATGAACACCTATTAGTGCTCGAGGGCTATATAGAAATTCCTAGATGTGTTTCAAAAATACCTAGGGGTATTTTATAAAGATTTGGAATAGAAATGTAGGCTATTTTGTAAGTCTACTATTGAAACCCTAGATTTTATGTTTACAAATTCTAGCAATCTTACATTTTTTTAGGTTTCTAAGCTAAAAAGAACATAATTAATTAATTTGGGAAAATTATTCATGCTATCTTGCATCTTAGGTTTTAGATTAGTCATTTTCATCCATCCACACTTTTTATTTGAAGTTTATGGTTTCTGCTATATTCATAAATTGAAAAATATTGCATTATGATTTCATGTGAATTGAAAAATTGTATAATTAGTTTACATTATAGGGTTAGGGATTCCTATTTTTGTAGGTCTAATTAGGAACATTATTTAGATACCAAAAGTATCCTCATACTTTGGTGATTCCATATGGAGGAGTAGATGAATCTTCCAGTTGTCTAGAGTGGGTCTTAAGCGGTGTACTCTACATCCTTTGGAAAAATTGGTATTTTGGGTAGTGGCTTCTTATTTATACTATCGAAAGTAGTTATATTCCTAACATTGTATGACCACAATAGCAAATCAAAAATTAAAAAAAAAAATCATGCACTGCATGATTCACATTTAATAGCAATGGCTAGATTTCATTACCAAATATTTCTTGAGATTTGGTGATGGTGACTTTCATCTCCATCCACCAATATATGCCCTTAGAAACCTTAGGTCACCCCCGATAAAACTTGCTAGATTTTATCACCAGCAAGAATATCATTACCCCAGCTTAGCCATAGTTTTTACCTTTCTTTGGATTAATTTAGATTAGCACATTTGAAACACACAAGATCAAAACCTAAGGAAATGAACTCACATTAAAAGGATATAATAAATGAATGAGGTAAGACACACATGTTAAACAAACTTAGCATTGATTGTTTATTTTTCTTGTAAAATTCAAAATTTTTGTTTCATTTTACTACATAATCTATATTTTGGTTTATTTTCTTTATGGTCTTAACAAGAAAAAAAAAGAAAGCATTAAATCAAGATAATGCAATGGAACCTTCATCCACCTTCCACACCACTTATGTGGTATATTAACTGAATGTGACACAAGTAGATTTATCTATAGGTCCCTCACATTCCTTGTCACCCACAACCTTTCATATGGTTGTTTCCCAAGTAGATTCAACCTCACCAATCATTGATCACCATATTACCCACATAAACATGGCATGAGTAGAAGCTCTTATGAAATATTATAACTATGTCTTAGAGTCAGTCCCCAACTCATCTATACATGATCCTACTTTACAACAAAAACTTATTTATTCCTAGCCACCATCCAGATTTAACCAAGTGTATACTAACCCTCTTTTTGAGGTATTAGTTGCACCTTCCTCTCATATGTCAATTACCCAACCCTCATGTGCTCCTAGAACTTCATACACATCCACATATACTAACCCCTTGTATTAAGCACATGTAAATGCTACTTCACAAGTTTCATCCTCACAAATTACTATACTAAGTGTAACTTGTCTCCCAACCATATCTTCTATACCATCTACTTCCATACCTTACATTTATGATAGAGAGATTAATGATGCATGGGAACACTTGAACAAATTGCTTAGGCAACATCAAAACACTCAACAAAAAGTACAAGTGAACCCTAAGCCTTTATAAAACTCTACTCAAATTGTCCTCATTAACCAGGATCCACCATTGACACCACCGTATTTTGTGGTTTCTATCCCTATTCCTCCACCAAGATATACCACTACCCATCCTATTCCCACTAGCCAACCCAACCATAACCCTCATGCATCAACACCATTCTAAAATTCTCCATCCTTTCATCATCAATATCCCATCCATAAATTTCCATAAAATTCACCTAGTCATCACCACCAATCTCATCATCATTTGGCCACCCCACAACACTTTTCCACCCCACCTCAAAAACATCAGGTAATTTAGGGCTTCCACATTCCTGAAGAAGACCCTCTAATTAAGGCCATACAAAAATAGATAGATCAATTGATCCAACATACTCCTAGTTTGACAAACTAGAGGTTAACCTTACGTCAATTGATCAATCAACCCATCCATACTTTGGTGCCATCACCGCCATATCCGAAAGATTTCATGGTGCATACGTTTGAAAAATTCAAGGGAAATGAGGATCCCAAAGAACATGTGAGCATGTTTGCACATGTTTGTTTTAAAATTCAAAATGACAATGCTCTCATGCTCATAATTTTTCCTTAAAAATTAGGAGTAGATGCCATAGAGTGGTATAATCATTTGCCTAGTCATAGTATTTATACTTTTGATCAATTTATTGACCAATCCTTTGATTATTTTATCTTAAATGTTAGAAAGAAAGTATCATTATCTGACGTCTATGATTTAAGACAACATGATGATGATTCTATCTACAATTTTGGAAACTATTGGAGAGTTGTTATTACCAAGTTGCCATCCACCCTACCAATGGACAATCTAATCAAATTATTCACCAAGAGTTGGTTAAAAACTATCTATTAGATGCTTCAACTACAAACTTATCATTCATTTGAAGAAAATTTAGCTTAGGCTAGTGTAATTGAGGAAATAAAAATCCAAGAAGGCATACTCAAGCCTAAGAAAAATAATGGAAAAATAAGGGCCAATATAAAAGCAACTATTCTAGCCAACCAAAATAAATACAGGCTACCCCAGCCAATAAGCCCAATCACATTAATCAAGTGGTCATGAGCTAACCAGTAATGGCTCAACAATAATTAGTGCAACAAACACCACAACAAATTTCTTACTATGTGGTACCATCGACAACTCAAGCCATGCAAAACATAATACCAACTATAGAAAACCATCCCCGGTGATAGTTTGTCTAACAAAATCACCAATACACACCTTTATCCAAGTCATATGCTTCCATTTTTTGAAGGTTTTATGACACAAATAAATTTGCTTTACCCGAAATCATACTGGGTGATCTTGCTAAACATAGTAAACACTATCGAAAACATTTATTATATCCTTATAATAAGCAAAATGGGCTTGAAATTAACAATTGCCATACATTCAAAGACATAGTGCAAGACCTTATTGACTTGGGGGCAATCAAGCTTGATAATCCCCTTGCTCAAAAAAACCAAAACCTTGGTATTTTTCAAACACCACTTTCTCACCAGGAGGAGGTGTAACCCAACATAGGAGGAACTAAAACCAAAAATCCTCCTAATTAAGTGAATCATGTCCAACAATACCAAGGGTTTGTAGGGACCATCCATGTGGTCACTAGAGGTTAAAAAAATAATCAACAAAATGTAAGGCAACTACCTCAAGCAAGTGTCTCACAACCTCCCACATTGCCACCCATTCAAATTTCCTCCAATCCTTCATCACCAATCCATATCCCTAGCCAATAAAATCCTCCAAATTCACCCATCAATCATCCACCACAACTAGTTATCTCATTGAGTAGTCGGTTAACGACAAGTCTAAATATGGCTTCCACCAAATTATCAATTTATGAGTAAATTCAACAATCCCCCCCACATTGTGAGATATTAACAAATATTATGAAATACATTGAACTACAATATCAAGATTCTAATGCCTTAAAAAAATTTGTAGGGAGCATCCAAACATGCATGGAGCCTTCCATAACATTTTATGACTTTGATATTAAGCCAATCTCATCGGAATCAGTAGATCCTCCATTGTATGTCATGGCTCTAATTGACAAGAAGCCTTTTAAAATAGTGCTAATTGATATCGTTTCCTCTATCAATATCATCACCACATCCACTCTTCATCATATTAACATTCTCCCATCCCATATCACCAAGTCATAATTCACCCTAAAAGAATTCAATGATGCTTTATGTTCCATAGTTGGCATTGTTTCTTTACCCATAGAATTAGGTATTAAAATGTTGCACACTATGTTCCACATCTTGGAAGGATCCATGGTGTACAATGTGCTCCTTGGAAGACATTGGATGAGGGAAATGAGATCTATCCTTTCCATTTTACATCAATGCTTGAAATATGTTCATGAGGGACAAGTACATTGCATACCGATATACGTCGAGTCGTTTAAGTATTGCAATTTTATATTGAATCCGTATTATTCCATGTTTCCTTCCACTCATTTTTTCCTATCACCATCATCCAATCCATATACCACTTCACAAATTTATTTATCAAAGGATTCCATTTCTAAGGACTTTTGTATCACCAATCCCCCATAATATTCATCATTGACTACTTGCATATGTAGTCAGAATCAATCCACATAATCATCCTTGCCATCCACGTCATCATCATCCATTCAACAACCTTCCCAATCCAATCCATTGCTATCACCTAATGTTTCACAAGTCGAGTTGATAATTTGTGAGACATCTCCATCTTCACAACTTCCTGAGTTATCATCCAACCAAGGTCCTTCCATATCTTCTAAATTTGAGGTCCACCTCACTAATCTCGATATTGGTGAATATGTGGTCCAAGACATCACCGTCATGCCCCTCACCATTCCTAAGGGTAAGGATTTCGGTTGCCCATGTGACCCATATTTATCCATATGAGCAGTATATAACATGGGTTCAGGTCCAAATAACATAAATTTTATATATGGAGGGATTGATTCTTCATCAAATATAGCATCCCTAGAAGAACCCAAAGAACCATCACTTTCCAAAATTCAAAACATGTTGGGATTTCCATCTCACTATTTTCACATAGTCAGTTGGCAAGGTCATGGCCTAGGATTGCATGAACAGGGAGTATCTCAGCCTATTGATGTTCCATATCAAGAAGTACACAATCATTCAGGTCTAAGTTACCACCACTTTCCCCTACCTCTTCTCTTGAACAAGCCTTCCAAATGCTTAATCTAAATTTAGAAGAAGCCCTCCATCCCAATTATTTTGATGATGAAATCTATGAATAATTTGAACTTATGTCGATAAATTTAGATGAATCTAAAGAAAAATCAGAACCCATTATTCCCTATACCAAACAAGATGAGTTTTATCTCAACATGTTCCCCATCCACGAGCCCATATTTCACTTGCTTCTTCCACAAGAGTGAGCCGCCCCTACTGGTGAACCACCACCTCCATTCCATTAAGCCATTTCATAATCCAACTTTTAACATATGTACATAACACAAAAATAGTGGTTTTTCACCACTAACAAAACTATTAAAAATATAAAAATATAAATTTTTTTATTTCCTTGCATTGCATGTATATATCATTTAGTTAAATACATTTATTTATGTTGATTTTTTCTATCCAGGTTTACCAAGCTCCTAGAATTGTTTCCATCCATTCCATCCAACATTATCCACTTTGTCCATAAATCAACATGAATCCTATTGATTTATTCTCCCCACTCCATAATCCATACGATCTGGCTAAAAAAAATCCAATTGACATAAGTCTTATTGATATGAACCGGATTTGCTCACCTCCATCCTTTTTCAAATTTGTCTTATCCGAGGAATTATTAAGGGCTTCCACAAATTACATTCCTACATACCCTCTACTTTTACCTTCACCCTCACCTTAAAATCCTTAGGTTTTCCAGGTAGATATAGATGAGAATAAGCCATAATATTTTGATGACATCTTAGATCCCTACGCCCCATTAGCTTGAGGAAGGTTCCCACATGTCTATTGAAGATACTATCGATGCAAACCTTAGTTAAGACAAGGAAAATCCTCGAATTTTCAAGCTTGGTAAGAGTTTATCACCCGAAGAACAAGAGTAATTAATTCCTATCCTCAAGAGGAAGAAGGGCATATTTTCATGGTCCTATAAGGACATGCCCGGTCTTGATCCTAGTTTAGTTGTCCATAATATCACCTTACATCCTGATGCTAAGCTAATCAAATAAAAAACTTAGGAGAATGCATCCTAATATGGACCTCTTGGTAAAAAAAGAGCTTCAAAATTCTTAGATGTGAACTTCATAGTTCCTATAGACTATCCTGAGTGGCTTTCAAACATGGTACCCATTCAAAAATCTAACGGGGTGATACACATTTGCACTAATTTTCGAGATCTCAAAAAGCGTATCCTAAGGATGAATTTCCTCTCCCAAAAATTGACACTCTTGTCGATACCTTTGCTAGCCATGAAATGCTTTCACTTATAGATGGTTTTTCAGGATACAACATAATTTGAATAAATCCTGATGACCAACACAAACCAACATTCACTACACCTTGGAGAAATTTTTGTTACAAGGTGATGCCCTTTGGCATTAAAAATGTAGGTTTCACTTATCAACGTGCCATGACATACATTTTCCATGACTACATGTATAGGATTATTGAATATTATATGGATGATCTCTTGGATTAATCTAAAACTCGACAAGAGCACATTGGTGTATTGGAGAAAGTTTTTGACTGACTCCTAGAGCATAATGTAAGGCTGAACCCAAAGAAATGTGTCTTTGGTTTTATCTCGGGTAAAATTCTAGGATTCATTATCTCCAAAAGAAGTATTTAGATGGACCCAAACAAGGTCAAGGCCATCATGGAGATGCCTCCCCAACTAACTTAAAGGAATTATGTAGTTTACAAGGAAAGATCCAATCAATCCATCATTTTATTACACAAATTTTTGATAAATGTAGGCCATTCAATAACCTACTACAAAAAGGGATGCCATTATCTTGGATAGATGAATGTCAAAAAACCTTCGATGACATTAAGGAATACCTATATTCTCAGCCAGTATTAGCTCCTCCTCATTCAGAGGTCCCATTATATCTTTATATTTTAGCAATGAACTTTGCATTAGGGATAATGCTTGCACAAAAGAATGAAAAAAATTGAGAGCAAGTTGTCTATTACATTAGTTGAACATTGGTAAGCTATGAAACTAGATATGCTTACATAGAAAAATTATGCTTAGCAAAGTATATTTTATGTAAGGGTTTTATTGGCCCACAATGAAATGCGATTGTTGCGCTTATGTCAAACATTGCAATAAATATCAAGACCATGCTATTTTAACTCATGTACCATCACAATATTTACAACCTATTCAAAGCCTTTGGCCCTTTTCACAATGGGGCATAAATCTAATTGGAAATATTTTGCCTCCTTTTGGATAACATACATTCATAATCCCAACCACTGAATACTTCTCAAAGTGGTTTGAGGAAATTCCTCTAACCAGTATGACAGGACCTAGAATTATGGAGTTTATACTTTGCCACATCATTTGTCATTTTGGTATACCCTTGAAAATCATATCTGATAATGGTAAGTATTTCAAGAATAAGAATGGTCGAGCACTTTGTGAGAAATATAACATTCAACACAATTTCTTGAATCCTTATTACCCACAAGAAAATGGACAAGTTGAAGCTTCCAACAAGAACTTAATTGCTATTCTCAAGAAACCTGTCAAAGAAAATCATAGAGATTGTCATACACAAATTCCCTTGGCATTATGAGCTTATAGAACAAGAATCCACACATCTATAGGGGCAACACCATTTTTATTGGTCTATGGAGCTGAAGCAATCATACCTCTTGAGCTTGAGATATCCTCATTACAAATTTCTTTGTAGGAATTCATAGATGACAACACTACTAGACAAGCACATATTTACCAACTCACACTTCTTGATGATAGGTGAGGCAATGCTTTAGAGCATTTATAAATTTATCAAGACCACCTAAAGTGTGCTTACAAATCCAAATTTCATCTCCATGAATATCAAGTAGGTGATATTGTACTTAAAGAGAACCAACAAAACACCAATGCATTATTGCATCTTCATGATAAATTCATGGCTAATTTTTTAGGTCCATACATTGTTATGCAAAGAGTGGGTAACGGTACTTATAGGCTTGCTAGTCTAGAGGGAGAGGAAGAGTCTGAACCTCTTAATGTTATACACTTGAGAGTATTCTATGCATGATTGGATTTCTATATATGTATATATGACATGGCTAATACACAAACATTTTCATACATTTCATTCACATCATTGCATTCCATATTTGCATATACGCTTCATTTCAAAAACAATGCATTAACATACATTTCATATTGCATTTTAAAATTTCACAAACATTGCATTAACACACATTTCACATTGCATTACAAATTTCACAAACATTGTATTCACACAAATATGCATCTCATACACCCCCACAACATTACACATTTCATATTAGGGATCATTTCTTAAGTTAAAGATTTTAATTGATCCAATAAAGTCATGTTGCCTTAATCAGGAGGACCTTCACATCATCATCCATTTTTCCACCAAGCCAAATTATCATTTGCAAAACACATGTCCATAATACCTAGGTGTTTTTGGTCACTCAACCACTCCTAGTGTTTTAAGAAACCTCCAAAATACATGTCGAGTTCCTCTTAGGACCATCACACATATACACTAATAAAATCTTGAGTTTTGGTAATTGACTCCCAAAAAATCTTGAACCAAACACAATTTTACAACTTAAAAAAAAACATCTTGTGTCAAAGAGGGATAACACCATACTTGGTATGAAACTCAAAGTGAAAAGGGTCATCCTTGCTTGTCCCATCATGCAACATAGTCCATAAGAACAATGGTTTTCACCACTATCATAGTTGCTTCCAAATTCAAAATATAGAGTAGTAAGGATAGGGTACAATTCTCATCACACTTATGTTGAGAATATGATTCCCCAAAGCTCTAAATATTTTACATCACACACCACTGATCATCGAGTTGTAAGGATTGTACTACATTTCTAGTTAGACGGTTAGGTAGCCATCCCCAAAAATTAAGAGTTAATTAACACAAATCATGGACTATGGAGTTAGCCTCCATATAAGCTATAGACACTTTATTGGTAATGGAGTACGCTCATGCATGGTGACACATATTTTTCAAAGATACCTCTGACTACACATAAGGACAAGCTAGCTTCTTGGTTTAATCTATAACATGTTTATCTAATTTACTCAAAATCACTTGCACATACATTGGTTTTTGATTACCTCAAGTCATTACCATGCTCTTGATTTGGTAAATGAATTCACTACACACACATTTGGTCCTAGGGATATTAGGCAGTGTTAGTGAGTTTGTTTTATGCCACTAGTATGTCTAAGACTCTACAAAATAGTTAGTATTCCATATCAACATCCATATCTTCTTCCATTTAATCACCCATATCTTCTTCCATATCAACATCCATATCTTCCATTCATCCCATATGGCACTGTTGGCATTTTTGCCACATTGTTTTGATTGATGATTATTCATGCATTAACTGTTAAAGTTCTCACTCCTCTGTGTTTCTCTACGAGTTTTGGTGCCAAAACAACTAAGTCCGAAGACTGTCGCGATATCGCGACCAAAAGCAACATGGAGAGCACGGGTTCAAAACCGTCGCGATATCGCGACATGTCGCGCTATCGCGGGTCTTTTGAGGAGAGAGAAGCCAAAGTCGGAGAATGTCGCGATATCGCGACGTGTTCCAAAATCACGGTCAAAGTGGTCAACGGAGGCAAAGCAGCAAAACAGTCGCGATATCGCGACATGTCGCGTTTTCGTGACTTGCGATGGCCATGGAGCAAAGTGATAGAAAAGGTCGCGAAATCATGACATAATTGAGCAAAGGGCAATGACAATGAACTACGTCGCGATATCGCGACAGAAAAGTGAACAAGGGCCAGAATGTAAAAAACGTCGCGATATCGCGACATGTCGCATTATCGCGGTCAAGTTGAAGAAAAAGCATAAGGCATGAAAGACGTCGCGATTTCGCGACATTTTTGACGATGGGGCCAAGCAAGAAGAATACGTCGCGATTTCGGCGACAAGTAGAGAAAGCAAGGAAACGTCGCGATTTCGTGACATATTGTGGAGAAGAGGCTAAATAGAGAAGATACGTCGCGATTTCGCGACATGTCTTGTTTTCGCGATGTGAAAGCGTAGAATGAACAAAATGGTACGGAACGTCGCGATTTCGCGACATGTTCCATTTTCGCTGCTTGAAGGAGGATGAAGGCCACAGAAGAGAAAACTGTCACGATTTCGCGACATGTCGCATTTTCGCGACGAGGAGCAGTGAGGAAGCCATAAGAGAGAAAGATGTAGCGAAATCGTGACTTGTCGCGTTTTCGCGGTTTGAAGCAGCGCAAGGACAACATAGAGGAAGGATGTCGCGATTTCGCGACAGGTCATAGTTTCACAGGCAGTAGAGCAGGGAAGAAGCAAAATAGTATGGAGCATCGTGAAATCGTGACATGTTGGATTTTTGCGACCTGGAAAGTGATAATGATGATGATGAGCAAAGAACGCCATGATTTCGTGACATGTCACAATTTCGCTGCTTGTCGCGTTTTCACGAAAAGACATAAAGAAGAAGGTAAATAGCAAGAATACGTCATGATTTTGTGACACGTCACGTTTTCGCGGCCTAAGGTGACGAGGGAGAACAAAGGAGCCGAATACGTCACGATTTCATGACACGGTTGGTTTTCGTGATCCAAAATGACAAAAGCGTACGAAGCAAAAATACGTCACGATTTCGTGACATGTCGCGTTTTTGTGACTCGTCACAATTTCATGCCAGGAAGCAGTTCAAACGGCCCGATGAAGTATTATGATTTCCAAGGATTAAAAGCATTCCAAAATTGAATGTTTTGCTGCTTTTCGATGCGTACAAGATAGAAGAACGTGCTCAGGCCTGTAGATTTTGAAGCCACCAGAATTGAAGATGCCTCCATTATTCAAAGCTTTTGTTCATGATTTTCTAACGGTCCAAGCATGCTTCGAGAATGACCATTTAATGAAGACGACCGGTTCCTTGTTTCATTTAATTTCTGGTTTCTCCGAGGCTGGTTTAAGGGGATCATTTCCTTATTTTTGTTGCACATTTTGTAGATCTCGAGGAGGTTCGTTTCATATTTTAAATGCTACAAAGAGGCAAGACCTCTATAAATATCAATGTAGATCTCAGAAAGAGACATCGAGAGAGAGACTTTTGCTGAAAGCTTTTCAAGTTCTTTGCATGAATGAAAGATATTTGGCCTCTGGTTTTGCAAGCAACTTTCTGTGTGTTTTTTCCTTCTATCTCATGCATTCCTCATTTACGCTCGTATTTCTTATCTGTTGCTTAATTTGAATTCTGTATCTGAGTTTAAATATTGTTGGTGAGGAAGTGAGTTCTAGGATGCGATTCTGAAGGTTATCTGTGCAAGGTTGTAAGTAAATTACGTCGATATCTCTTGTTATATGTTGTTAGTGTGCTTAAGGTTATCTGCTGCTAATCTTTCCCGATCTGACAAATTTGGCCTGTGGCTATATTTCCCGTTTCTTTCTGCATATTTCCTATTTCTTTCCTGCAACTCTAGTCTTCATCAAGCTTAGATTTAGTAAGGGAACCAGCCCTCTCTGGAGATTGGTCTGGGAGACATTTCTTTCTCCCAGCCTTTCAATGTTGGTCGGGTCTAGGGTGCATTTATTTTAAAATCCTTTCCTGTGGCAGATTCGTGACCAATAGTTTTTGGCACGCCCGGTGGGACAGACTATTTCTATCTCAAAAAGATCCTATAGTATTGAGGGTTTAATGTTCGCCTTCATGCCGTATAGTTAGAACATTTGGTGACTCTACAGTACCCAAAAATCTCTGAACGTGGATACAATGAAAGTTGTACTTCATGATCACGAGATCAAAGTCCAAAAAAGTTGAAAATCTTGTTGAGTTTTTTGAACTTGACAGCACAAAAAAAGGTGAACACTCTAGGTTGGTTTCCCCATCGCTTGCATCATCTGCCATATCCACACAAATCCCTGGCATTGTTACTAGTTTTCCATCTTCTCAGTCACATACACTAGTCCCAATGGCCCAGTATCCTCAACCCAGGAAGTTCTCGGCATGGAATGGTTCGGGAGCTTTGAACTTATTGGCACAAAATCCAGTCCCTCAAGCTGCTTTGAAAGCTTTGCCGACCTATGATGGTACTGGTAAGACTGCTTATGAGCATATTAATGATGTAGCTTCTTTGGCGGCCATTCATGACATAACCGATGAAGATGTGATGATAAAGTTGTTGGTGTTATCCCTGAGAGGTAAATTGTTGTATTGGTACCGATCGTTGCAACCAGGCACCATTACATCATGGGATCAATTAGGAGAATTGTTAGTCAAAAATTTTCATGAACAAGCTGATCCATACTCTTTATTGCATCAATTTAATGTAATTCAAAGGCACCCGCAGGAAGAGATAGCTGACTTCAATGTCAGATTTACCGAGAACCGGCAGAGAATTCCTGATGGTCTTCGGCCTGCTGATGAGCTAGCTGCATTTTACTACCTTAGAGCGTTCAACACAGACATCAGTTGGGTTGTCCGGCAGTCCAACGTGACTACATTTCTAGAGCTGTTCGAACAAGCGATAAAGGCGGAAGCTGATTTGATTGCTATAGGTAGGCTTCCTCCAAAGGTAACAATGCCTATCATACCTGATCTTCCTAAGTATTTGTACTCTGGTTCGCTTTCACAGCCCATGCCTTCCATGTATCCTACCCCATCATGGAGCTCAAGTGCGCCTCAGATCGCACCCATTCCAGTTCCTCAGCTCCCTACTTCAGCAAATCCCTAGTTGCCTGCACCCAACATTCTGCCATTCCCTGCTTCCACTTCATTCCCGGCATTGTCGATGCCACTAGCACCTTTGCCCTTACCAGCACCTCCTGCGCCTGTAAATCCTGATCCTTATACGACACTCTTGCAAGAGGTAAAATCTGCCAATTCCGCTATAAGAGCAATGGGCAATAAGATCACACTTATTGAAAGGAAGCAAGCTGAGCGAGATTTCCAGCCCAGGAGATTTCAGCCTCCGTCGATTACTAGAGAACAAGCTGCTTCAACAAGCAAAGCACCCGAGAAGAACCTGACTGTTTTGGCAAATGAAGATGCAGTCCTTGCAGAAAGAACATATTGGTGTTCAACATGTAATGATCCACATGGCGAAGACACTTGCATGGTTCATTTGAATTATGTGCAGACATTGGCCGCTAGTTCTTCGGGAGGGCAAGTCAACATGATCTCTGAGGTAGGTCATAGCTTAATGGTTCCATCTGAAGAACAAGTTTCAGTTCTCACGAGGACTGGAAAGAAGCCTGTTACAGTAGATCCTGCTGAGCTAGAGCCATTAAAAGTGCCAGATGATTTGAAGAAACAAGTGAAAACTCCTGTGTCAGTATCAAAGCTAGATGCACCTATTTTACCAAAAGATCCTGTTCCACATAGAGTACAAGAAAAAGCCGCAGCTACACAGGCAAGATCGAAAGCAGAGGAACAAGCAAGAGAAAAGCTGAAGTACCCATCATTAACTAAAAGGTTGAGAGTAGAAGCCACTCAGCAGTATCGGAGCAGATATGACCCCCCAGTTGAAAAGAAGGAATCTACTGTGGTTGCATACAACATTGTCGAAGAATTGAAGAAGATCCCAGCTAAGGTTAGTCTTTATGATGCATTACAATTGCCTGGACAGGTAGATTTATTGCAAGAATCCTTGAAATCTGTAAAAGATAGTGAGAAGAATTCAACCCAGACAATTTATGCTCAAGCGTTAACCACTTCAATCACTGGAAAGAATAGACCACCCCCATTTTATCTGTCACTTCGAATGGAGGGTTGGATCGTGCATAATTGCATGATTGATTCTGGTGCCGCTACAACTGTCATGCCAAAGGCAGTTTGCGAAGTTATGGGTATGGAATACACACGAAGTAGCCCTGGAGTCTTGCAGTTGGACGGTACTCCTATGAAAATGGTAGGTGTAATCAAGGATGTCCCGATTGTTTTACACAGTATGCCTCAGATTACAGTCATTCAGGAGATAGTTGTGGTTGATCTAGAACCGTATTTCAGTATGTGCTTATCAAGAGAATTTACTGCTAAGTTGGGAGGCTACCTTTCACTGGATTATTCTCACTTGGAGATCCCTTTTAAAGGTAAGAAGATCTGGATTCATAATGAAAAACCTTCCTCTTTTCATATTGAAAGGTTGGATGAAGCAGGAAAGACCATGCAGTCTGTCAACATGCTAACCGAAGAGTTAGAAGATTCTGATTTGATGAATGAGGTTTTGGATGAGCTTCAGTTGGAAGACAAGTTTTCGATGCTTGATTTCAATGCTATGCTGGAGACCGAAATCGGTTGTTATTCTATTACAAAGCCCGAGGATGGTGCAATGCAGGTATTCCTTAACCAAGATGATCAGAGCTCTGTCCCTGATCAATTATGGAAGTTGTATTTTGATGGGGCAAGATGCAAAAATGGTGCAGGAGCAGGTATTGTTCTGATTTCTCCCTCTGGCTTACAAAGAACATATTCATACCGTCTCACTTGGAATTGTACTAACAATGCTGTCGAGTACGAAGCATTATGCCTAGGCTTGAAAAAGGCAAGGAAATTGGGAATTGAACAGTTGCAGATTTTTGGTGATTCTGAGTTGATTGTAAACCAAGTAACAAACAGGTGTATTTCCAAGCAGCATTATCTCAAAGCATATCGCAACCAAGTGTGGGACCTGTTTGAGTCTTTCACAGCTCTGAGTATTCAAGCCATTTCACGAGAGCTGAATAAGCATGCTGATCTTCTAGCATCTCTTGGAGCAAATTTTTCTCCCATTGAGCAGGTAGTAAAGAAACCAAAAATAGTAAGAATGGTGTACAGGCCTAGTGTCCCAGACAAAGATACTTTCTGGCAAGTCTTCGAGAGCGATGAGCAAATCATTAACTTTTTGATTCAAGAGGCTGCCACTATCAAAGGAAGAACCTTGGAGCACGAAGAGACCGATGGTCTGATTCAGTTGTGGAATAATCATATTTTGAAAGGTCTTATCACTCTAGAGAGTTTGTTTGATCAGCATGATCGGTCCAAGAAACATCGGATTGAGATCGACAAGAAGGAGTATATGGAGCTGCAGTTGGAACCCAATAAGGTCATTAAGATTGGGACTGATTCTACTCCTGATGAACTGCAAGAGATTAGGCAACTGTGTCAAGAATTTTTTGATATTGTGGCCTGGAGTTATGAGGATCTGAGGGGATATGACAAACAGATTATTCAGCATACTATTGAGTTGGAGGAAGGAGTCAAACCCTTCAAGCAAAAGCAGTGACCAGTGAACCCAAAGATTGAGACTCTTATGAGGGCCGAACTTGTGAAAATGTTGCAGGCCAAGATTATATATCCGGTTAAGCACTCGACTTGGGTCGCTAATCTGGTTTCGGTTCGAAAGAAAAATGGAGACATACGACTGTGTGTAGATTTTCGAAATCTGAATCGTGCATCTCTGAAAGATCACTATCCCTTGCCTCGCATTGATCAGATACTCCATGTTGTTGTTGGGGCTCAGCGTTTCTCACTGCTAGATGGTTTCTTTGGATATAACCAGATTTGGGTTAGGGATGAGGACCAGTACAAGACTGCATTCACAACCAAGTGGGGCACTTTTGCTTATCAGCGAATGCCTTTCGGATTGTCCAATGTTGGGGCCACATTCCAGAGAGCCATGGACATTGCATTCGAGGAGCTTTTGAACAAGATTATTGTCATTTATCTTGATGATATGACTGTCTTCTCACATAAACGGGAGGATCACTGTTCTCATCTGAGGCAAATCTTTGGGAAATGCAGAGAGTTTGGTATTTCCATTAATCCAAAGAAGTCGGTTTTTGCAGTAAAGGAAGGTAAACTCTTGGGGCATGTCATTTCAGAATATGGTTTGGCAATTGATCCATCTCGAGTTGAAGCATTGAAGAAACTGTCGCTCCCTGCCAATAAGAAAGAGCTGCAGTCTTTCTTCGGGAAGATTAATTTTATCAGGAAGTTCATTTCTGACTTTGCCCAAGTCGTCAAGCCCATGACTGAGTTGTTGAAGAAAGATGCAGAATTTAAGTGGACGACCCAGAGGAAGGAGGCATTCCAGGAAATTAAGGACAGAATAGCGCAGGCTCCTGTATTAATTAATCCTGATTATTCAAAAGATTTCATTCTGTATGCAGTTGGAGAAGATGAGAGCTATGTCGCAGTACTCACACAAAAAGGAGATGATGGGAATGAAAGGCCCATTGCTTTCCTTAGTCAGGTTATCTTACCTCATGAGGCAAGATATAATTTCATTGAAAAGCAGGTGTATGTTGTCATGAAGTCCCTTAAGAAATTCAAGCATTTTATATCTCAGAGTAGGACAGTCGTCTATGTTATTCATCCCGATGTA
This sequence comes from Wollemia nobilis, assembly GCA_028583015.1. Taxonomy (NCBI): domain Eukaryota; kingdom Viridiplantae; phylum Streptophyta; class Pinopsida; order Araucariales; family Araucariaceae; genus Wollemia; species Wollemia nobilis. The sequence goes on from JAQPPZ010000850.1 coordinate 6,625,048, forward strand.
AGGAATTTCATCATTCAGGGTGAGATGGGTGATAAACGCGTTGGTTGGGTCACCAAAATTCAAGAATTTGATGTTGAGATTCATCCGACCAAGCTGGTGCGAGGTAAGGCCTTATGCCAACACTTAGCAAAGACTGCAGCATCTGGGATAGTTGATTTTCAAGCAGATGATCTGGCTGGAGATAAGAATCTGATGAACCTCTCAGTACAAGGACAAGATTGGGTTGATGACCTGATTAACTATTTCACAACTGGCAGATGCCCTTCATAGTTAAATGCCTCACAACGGAGAAGGTTTCGCCTGCAAGCTCTCAGGTATGCGTTGCTGCCCGAAGGATTGTTTTTCAAGAATATTGATGACGTTCTTTTGAGGTGTGTCAAGGAATCAGAGAAGGCTAGACTCCTGGAGGAGTTTCATTCTGGCATATCAGGAGGACACTATGCAGGTAGACCAATGGCTTTGAAAATTATTTGGGCTGGTTACTATTGGCCAACTTTGTTCACAGATGCTTTTAGGATTGCCCAAGCATGTGACAGATGTCAGAGGTATACAGGAAGGGTTAGAAATGCATCATTGCCCCTGCATCCAATTCAGGTTGAAGCACCTTTTCAGCAGTGGGGATTGGACTTCATTGGGATTATTGATCCGAATTCTTCAGCTGGACACAAGTATATCTTGACAGCTATAGATTATTTCACGAGATGGTCTGAGGCTATTCCAACCAGGGTTGCAAATCAAGATGTGGTGATCTCTTTCATCGAAGGGTTGATCACACGTTTTGGCATTCCTGATGCTATTATCACAGATAACGGAACTCCATTTGTTGGAGCTGAGCTAGCAGAATTTGCAAACAAGTATGGTGTTTTCCTGAAGACATCCTCTAACTATTACCCTCAGGGGAATGGCTTGGCGGAGTCCACAAACAAGAACTTGCTACGGATTTTGAAGAGATCCTTGGGGGATAACAAGAGATCATGGCACCTTCTACTAAATCAAGCCTTGTGGGCAGATAGAATTTCAATCAAGAAGTCTATCAAGACTTCACCATATGCCCTGGTATATGGAAAAGAGGCAAGGTTGCCTGTTCATCTAGAATTGCCAGTATTGCAGCAGTTGCAGGGATTTCAGGATGATGAAGCAGATATGGATTCCATGGGTATGCGATTGGCTCAGTTGTTATAGTTGGAAGAGCAACGTTCTTTGGCCTATGAGGAGTTTGCTAAGCATACACAGGTTATTTCAAAATGGTTCCATAAAAATTCCATTGATCGTCCACTTAAGGTGGGTGATTTGGTCCTGAAATGGAATGAAAAGAAAGCCAAGCCAGGAATGCACAAGAAGTTTGATGCTCTATGGGAGGGTCCATTCCGCATCGTCAGTGTCGGTGCAGCAAATTCGTTTCATCTGGAAGATTTGGATGGCAGCCCACTTCCTATTTCAGTGAATGGCTTTCATCTGAAAGCCTACATTCCATGAAGTATGAGTCCAGTATTACCTTGTACAGTTATTTTGCTTTTGTAAAAAAAAAAAAGAAAAAAAAAAAGTATTGTGATCGTCAACTTCGGCTCTTTTTGTATGCGAGCCCGCAGGTACGTTTATTTCTTTCTTTATTCTTCTTCCTTCCCAACAGGTAGTGGCTTTTGTTAATTTCTTCCTTCCCCTTCCTTATTTTCATTCCCTTCCTATTCTTCCCTTCCCTTCTTCACTCATTTCTTCTTCTGTCATCTGTAATTAAGCCACTACTATTGTTTCTACTCCTCCCTCTGATATTCCCATTTCTTCTCTTCCTTTTCTTCTAATCTGTTGTCGTTTCAGTATTTATCCGTAATTTCCACCGCTTTCACCATCCCATCCACTTCCATTTCATTATTCATTTTTTTCTCCATCCCCGTAGCTGGTGACACAGTAGCTCTCTCTTTAGTTGTTGTATCTACCGCTTCACTCTTTCCACTCCCATCATTCCATCATTTACTATTTCCATTCCATAGTCCTCATTCCATTCATTCCCATTTTGCAACCATGGTGCTTTCATAACTGTCATGAAAATCCTTTTACAGCACCTGGTGAGCTAAGCCAAATACAAATTTATTTGATTTTTCTGTCAGTCAGCAAAAGTTGTTGCAGCAGTCCATAGAGATGTTTCCCATCAGTCAACATTCTATTCTTTCAGTTTTTCTTGACTTTGTTGCCCAATGGATTCAGGCCTGGAGTTCGTGCATACAACAGAACTGTATACCCCACGAGCCGCCAAGAATGTTGGCATTTTTGCCACATTGTTTTGATTGATGATTATTCATGCATTAACTATTAAAGTTCTCACTCTTCTATGTTTCTCTACGAGTTTTGGTGCCAAAACAGCTAAGTCCGAAGACTGTCGCGATATCGCGACCAAAAGTAGCATGGAGAGCACAGGTTCAAAACCGTCGCGATATCGCGACATGTCGCGTTATCGCGGGTCTTTTGAGGAGAGAGAAGCCAAAGTCGGAGAATGTCGCGATATCGCGACGTGTTCCAAAATCACGGTCAAAGTGGTCAACGGAGGCAGAGCAACAAAACTATCGCGATATCGCGACATGTCACGTTTTCGCGACTTGCGATGGCCATGGAGCAAAGTGATAGAAAAGGTCGCGAAATCATGACATAATTGAGCAAAGGGCAATGACAATGAACTACGTCGCGATATCACGACAGAAAAATGAACAAGGGCCAGAATGTAAAAAACGTCGCGATATCGCGACATGTCGCTTATTCATCGGGTAGTTGAAGAAAAAGCATAAGGCATGAAAGAAGTCGCGATTTCGTGACATTTTTGACGATGGGGCCAAGCAAGAAGAATACGCGATTTGAGAGAACGTCACGATTTCATGACATATTGTGGAGAAGAGGCTAAATAGAGAAGATATGTCGCGATATCGCGACATGTCTTGTTTTCATGGTGTGAAAGCGTAGAATGAACAAAATGGTATGGAACGTCGCGATTTCGCGACATGTTCCATTTTCGCTGCTTGAAGGAGGATGAAGGCCACAGAAGAGAAAACTGTCACGATTTCGCGACATGTCGCATTTTCGTGACGAGGAGCAGTGATGAAGCCAGAAGAGAGAAAGATGTAGCGAAATCATGACTTGTCACGTTTTCACGGTTTGAAGCAGCGCAAGGACAACATAGAGGAAGGATGTCATGATTTCGCGACAGGTCATAGTTTCAGAGAGAGAGAGGAAGAAGAGAATAGTACAGAGCATCGCAAAATCGTGACATGTTGGATTTTCGTGACCTAGAAAGTGATAATGATGATGATGAGCAAAGAACGCCGTGATTTCGTGACATGTCACAATTTTCTGCTTGTCACGTTTTCACGGAAAGACATAAAGAAGAAGGTAAAGAGCAAGAAATTGTCACGATTTCGTGACGCGTCACGTTTTCGCGGCCTAAGGTGACGAAGGAGAACAAAGGAGCCGAATACGTCACGATTTCGTGACATGTTTGGTTTTCGCGATCCAAAATGACAAAAGCGTACGGAGCAGAAATACGTCGCGATTTCGTGACATGTCACGTTTTCGTGACTCGTCACAATTTCGACGCTAGGAAGCAGTTCAAACGGCCCGATGAAGTATTATGATTTCCAAGGATTAAAAGCATTCCAGAATTGAATGTTTTGCTGCTTTTCGATGCGTACAAGATAGAAGAACGTGCTCAGGCCTGTAGATTTTGAAGCCACCAAAATTGAAGATGCCTCCATTATTTAAAGCTTATGTTCATGATTTTCTAACGGTCCAAGCATGCTTCGAGAATGACCATTTAATGAAGACGACCGGTTCCTTGTTTCATTTAATTTCTGGTTTCTCCGAGGCTGGTTTAAGGGGATCATTTCCTTATTTTTGTTGCACATTTTGTAGATCTCGAGGAGGTTCGTTTCATATTTTAAATGCTACAAAGAGGCAAGACCTCTATAAATATCAATGTAGATCTCAGAAAGAGACATCGAGAGAGAGACTTTTGCTTGAAAGCTTTTCAAGTTCTTTGCATGAATGAAAGATATTTGGCCTCTGGTTTTGCAAGCAACTTTCTGTGTGTTTTTTCCTTCTATCTCATGCATTCCTCATTTACGCTCGTATTTCTTATCTGCTGCTTAATTTGAATTTTGTATCTGAGTTTAAATATTGCTGGTGAGGAAGTGAGTTCTGGGATGCGATTCTGAAGGTTATCTATGCAAGGTTGTAAGTAAATTACGTCGATATCTCTTGTTATATGTTGTTAGTGTGCTTAAGGTTATCTGCTGCTAATCTTTCCCGATCTGAAAAATTTGGCCTGTGGCTATATTTCCCGTTTCTTTCTGCATATTTCCTATTTCTTTCCTGCAACTCTAGTCTTCATCAAGCTTAGATTTAGTAAGGGAACCAGCCCTCTCTGGAGATTGGTCTGGGAGACATTTCTTTCTCCCAACCTTTCAATGTTGGCCGGGTCTAGGGTGCATTTATTTTAAAATCCTTTCCTGTGGCAGATTCGTGACCAACAGGCACCAAAGTTTGGTGCCCTTGATTAAACAACAATGCTAGAAAAAAAATGGACAAGCAAGACCTAAACTATGAATGATCATTAGCACATTTGCATTCCATACCTTGCCTTAATCATCCATATATTCCACCTTGCATTAATAATCCATACATTCCACCTTGCTTTAATAATCCATACATTCCACCTTGCATTAATCATCCATAACATATCATATGCATTAATCATTCATATAAACATACATTCCACAAAAAGCATTCACACAAACACATAATACACAAACGGTAAAAGCCATGTATATATATGTATAAATATATCATGTACAATGAATGCCAAAAGGCTACATACAGTGGATCACCAAGGCTCACATATACAAAAAGTGCATCTAAGCACTAGATACATCCTCCAAGAAGACCCCTATGACCTAGGAGGATACCTAGACCTAGAGCTATGCCTAGACTCACTATGCCTAGAAACCTATAATACAAATGAGGTTGGAGGATCAGGAAGTGGAATATAATGTTTCATCAACCTATCCTCCAAGGCCTCGATATACCTATGTCGAGACCGAAGGCTTACTATGTCAACATTAAGTTTATGCTCCCTCTTTGGTAGCTCTACCTAGAGCCTCGTGATCCTCTCATATTGAGTTGCCACCATCACATTTTTCTCTATTACCTATTGCTCTAGCCTAGTCCACTCCTCATCACCTTGATATAGAGGACCATCCAAAGTCTCCTCTACATCATCCCCATCTCTGTCATATCCCCTACCTGTGGGATCCTACCTAGCCACACCCTTAGTCCTCCTACTTTGAATATTTGATCAAATATACCACTATCACTTAAGGATCTCATGGATACTCTCATCATCACCCTCACCCTCATCCCCACCTCTATCAACCACTACTCAAGGAGGTACCCATGGTGGATGTGCAGTGAATCATACCTTATACTTCATAGTAGTTCTTGAATCATCCACATTCAAGAGATCAAGCTCCTCATCATCCTCATACATCACCCTCCATGGCTCTGTACATGGTAGCCCTATCTCCTCTTGATGTCTCCTATAGTGCATCGGCTCATATGGGAAATCCTACCTCAACCTAAATTGTCAGAGCACTCGCGAGAACTAAAAGTACTCTACTTCACTTTGATATCTCCCAACCACCCACCTAGCTCATTGCACCCATCGTAGATGCTCTCCATATCGGGTCCACTTACCACCTCACCACAGTATCCATATCACTTGGGAGAATTATAGTCCAGCCCAAAAATCTCATTACCACTAACTCATCCACACCAATCGAATCAACTATACCTTATCATCCACTATCCATCTCCTAGCATAGGGCTTCTCCCTACCAGAGTTGGCTACTGGTAAGTCCTTTAGTTGAGCAATATATAAGTGCTCCCATACCCAATGTTGTAGTAGTAAGTTGCATCATAATCCCTTCCTACCCCATCTCGTCACCTCATACAACTCCTAGTATACCTACACCAACAAGGCAAGAGCCCATGCATACACCTACTTTATAGTGAGCATATCACTCACTAACCTTATCAGGTTCTAAGGGAACTTGCACCCAGTTTTGTTCAAGGCCACGATGTTGGCCAACATGAACATAACCAAGGCTTGAAGGGCATGCAACTCCTTGTCCACATACATGGACAAGTAAGGTATACCTCCACTCTTCACCTTCACACCCTAACAACCATCACCAAACATATTCCTCATCTCCATACTCTAGTTGCATCCAACCTCGATGCACTCCCCCTCCACTATAATCTTGAGTATGCGATATACATCCTCCAAGGTGAACATCACCTCTTCGATGGGGAGCTGGAATGTTCCCCTATATGGATCTCGTATCTCCACCAAGGTAGAAATGTATCCCTCATCAGCACTCACCACATCAATCTAGGCTACCTTCGCTAGCCCCACTACCTCCATCAAATCCTATTCATCCTTCACCACCACATTCCTCATCCTAGGAATGTACAGTGAGAATCAGTGTAGAGCCTCCAAAATATGAAGCTGCAGCACAACATAAAATATTTGTTATTTACACAAAAAAAATAAAAAACAACACAAAATTTTTACATAATACACAAAAAATGAAATTACCTTATTAGCTCATGCTCCTGCCTTAGTCCCAACCTCCAAACCTGCTCCCTCTATTGCAATAGCTTCCATGCCCAAATCACTTCACCTCACTTCACTCCACTCTCCCAAACACAACTTATCAAACTCTCATGCACACAAATGAGTTTCATTTCTTGTCCTGCCAGCTATTTATAACTTCTTCAAGAACCTTGAGATGCCCATGGGTGTTTCTTGGTGCACTCAAGTGTACCAAGGTGTTTGTAGAGCACCCAAACACCGGAGGGTGTTTCTGCATGCCAAAAATGCCAATAAGTGTTTGGCATCAATTTCAACAAAAGATAATTTTTTTACAAAATAGTGGCTTCTCCCAATCAAATCATTCCATATTACATCCAATAATCTCATTCATCATACTAACAAGTTTTATGAAGATTCAAATGGATTTGGATGCATAATTTTTTTTTGCAACCACAAATTACAAATTCTCTTAACAAGTTATAAAAGCACTCCAAAATGATCCAAATCTTCACAAAACGACCATAATCATCATTCCAATCCTCAATACATCATTCATACATCATCATAAAAATAATTCCATATCATCATGTGCATATTTTCAAAGTTCAAAACAACATGTTAGTGAGTCTTGTATCTAGTGGGTTTTTCGATATACTTGGCGATTGCAGCGATTTGCATCCATGCAACTCAATAATATGAAAATCCTACCATAAGAACATGATCATTTTCATCATTCCATATCTCTTTGTTCAAAATAACAATAATATTTGGTGCTTCACCTTTTGAGTAAAACCTTGCCAAGAAAAATTTGCACAAAAGCTATCATTGATGGCCTAGTTCATGAGGCATAAAACATGGACAAAAACACCTCATTATTTCACATCTCCTTGACAGTCATCATGGTGACTAGCCTTAACTAGGGTGATTGGTTCTGATCATAGGAATTATATAACAACCACTAGTTGGCCCTTGGAGGTTGACTATTTTTACTCTTTGTATTTTTCATCTTTGCATATCAATGACGCCAAAAGGTAAATTCTTCAACTGCATCGAATCACCCCAAATTTGGCACAACCACTTTTGATTTTGATTTTTCACAATCATATACATATTACATGATCATGACATCTACACTTAGAAAAAATCCCTTCATATGTTAGGGTAATAATAGACACATTCTGCATTACATCCTTCACAAAGCACTTCATATGTTGGGGCAAAAATAGACGCACCATATCACATATTTCACCAATCTCCTTCCCACCGTTGGGGCAAAAATGGTATTACATTTGCATCATTCATTTGCATAGATTTTTCAATTTGCTCGTGAGATTCATCTGTAAACCCATTCACCAATTGAGGGGGTAAGTTATGCAAAATTAAAAATATTTCTTTCTTTTGTCTCCAATATTGTGTTTCACATCCCAAGAGAAAGCTACTTCTACACCTTGCCCAAACATGTGTCTCATGTTTTTGCACTGTATTTTGTTTCACACAATGCAATACAAAAATAGTCATCTGTAGACACCAAAAGATAGCCACTTGTCATCCATTCTGGTTTTCCTTCCATTTCCACCTTTTATTTACATATATTTACATATATTTATTTTATATATATTTAAATATTAATATTTTATATATTATATTATATATATATTTAATAAATATATATTTATATAAGTGAATTAATCCTAGCCATCCGATTTCATTTAATCCTATCCATCCATTTCCATCAATCCTTGCCACACCCTAGATTTAATATCCACCCTCCGATATACTTTTATCTTAGCCACATGATTAGACTTTTCCCTCAGCCATCGAACATCCTTAGGCAATTTCTATCACATCCAAGCACCTTTGGGCACTTCCCACTTCATCTCCAAGCACCTTTGAGTGCCTTCCACCATTATCGAGCACCCACAGATGTTTCCTATAGTTTTCAAGTACCTGCAGATGTTTCATGCTAGAATTTTGAAGTCCCCTAGCCTCTTGGTGATGGTAGGACATCGCCACACCAGTCCATTGCAACAAATTGCATCAAATTAGAAGACATCAGATAAGCAAGGTAAACCTTTCATTTGTTATATCATTTTATTCACTTTCAAGTTCTTTTCATTTATTTATATTGCATAGATAGGGTTTTTAGATTGTATTCTAAGGTCCTCACATTGTGGAGCCCTCATAGTTGCTATTAATCCATTTATTGTTTTATTGTGTACAGATCTAGAAGTGTTATATTAGCATTGTGCAACTGCTTAATTTGGATTGGCATGACATCAGATAACTATAAGTCCACTCATTTTTGTTGGGAACAGAGACGCGTTTTAAGACACCACTAGTGTTGTTTGATAGGGTTTTGAAGAACCATAGCCATTGTAAAATCTATATCAAATAATTCAATGATTCTTATTGAAATACTGGATTTTTTAGGCTTCCCCATTAATATAAAATCATTCATTGTGTAATACTATTCTTTGAGTTCTACTTTATATCTTGTTATTTGGTGTTGCATTTTTGTCTCTTCACCTTTATACTAGATACTACTATGTATCTTGCCTTTTGGACCTCTTTTTTCTTAGTGCTAGTATGTCAGACTACTTGGAAGCTAGCCTAAATGATACATGATGCCTCTCTACTTTACTTTGTGTTATGGAATCTCTTGTGAGTCACTTGCATTATGCTAGAGTCCTTGAATTCTTACCTAACATCATTTGGAAAAGTGTTTTGACTCATATTGGTAGAAGGCTATTGACTACTTGTATTTTCTCTACACTCATACAAAATATTTTTGAAAGTGTTGATGTCAACTCCAATAAATTCTAGCTTAATATTTCCTTATGAGTTATTTACTTTTATAGAGCCCTTGAATGTTTTACTTAGGCTCACACATGTTCTGGATTACCTTCTATGTAGGTCCAACAACAAGCTAGTTTGACCAACAACTTTTGACATGCATGAGGAGGCCACCCTTCAACACTTTTGAAATCGACATATCTCATCACTAGTTATGCAAAATGGTTGAAATAATTATATATTTGGATAAGTTTTTTGATATTTAATTCTTATTCTCTATTGTTTTGATGAATTTCCTTTGTTACTGATATGCTCTTTTCTTGGATTTTGATGCTTTTGAAGTTGCCAAGGATTTTGTGATAACTTCTTTATGTTTAAGTAATATTTGACAAGCTTACTGATCTCTCACCTTGTGATGCCTTTTTCTTATTTTGGTTTTCTTGGTCCTTTATTCCCTAGGATTTTGTTGGTACTTATTTTTAATTACATTAGGGTATATGGTATATTGCAAGCCCAATTACCAATAGAGGATGGTATAATTTAAAAATCCACCCCCTTGTTTGAGAGGTGAGTTTGCAACTAATGATTAGAGGAAAACCTTACCAATGGTGGACCCCCTTTAGTTACCACCAAAAGGGATCCAAGGTTCCTACCTATGGTGATACTTGAGTTAGTTACCATCGAAAATGCCATAGATGTAAGATATTACGTTTTTGATCCAATGGGTTAGTAGAGCCTTATGGTACAAGGAGATTCTAATTTATTAGAATATTTTTATGCATGTATTCCCATATCAACATCTTCGACATATTTACAATATCACAAATTGATAGATTGATGGAGTTTTAGGACCTCTCATATTTTTTAGCTCTATGCAATGACTTAGCTCAAACTTTCTATATCTGATAAGATTTACCTAGTGTAGTGAAATTTCACTATAGAGATAAGTTGAGTAGTGCCTATGATCATTTCCTAAAGAGTGTATTGTATGTCATGTTGGCTGAATTTCATCCATAATTTATAAAATATACTAGACTACTGGGACCAAGGTTTGAAGCCACTATGTTCCCAATAAAATATTGCATCCTTCCAAAGGAAATACAAACATGTTATTCTTGATAGTATACTCTCCCATATGTACCTTGATATTTCTACAATTTTTCTTACATGGTAAATTTATCCCATTGACTATAATAACCTCAAAGGAATTATAGGTATTTATATAATAATTTATCAGTTTGAAAACTCGAAGATCAATTAAATTGTGTGTGCTACTAGATTCAATGAGTATTATTATTAATTGTACCTTAAGATATCCTACCACCTTCATAGTTGAGGGAGTGGATATTCCTTCTAGAATGTGTACTAGAATTTTTGGATGAGGCTCCTTTGGTTGTTTGGGTTCTTATAGATGCTCTTCCTCTTGATGATTTCTTCCTTTTCTTGGGGTTCATTAGTTGAGGATTTTCCCACATCAAAAAAATACAATATTTGTTGTACCCATTATGTCTTGGGAAATATTTCTTATCATAGTTATAGCATAGCCCTTATGCTCTATAGGCTTCTATCCCTTCCCAAGTTTGTCATTTGATGACTAGGGATTTATTGGTAGAATTTACTATTGATTTAGATGGAAGTGTGGGTTAAGCTTTTGGAAATTTGTATGTGTGTCTCCTAGTAAAAAAATTATGCTCTACCAATCTAGCCAACCCAATTACCTACATCATGGTTTATGGTTTAAACATTTTCATCCTAGCTTTAATATCATATTTCAACAAACTAATAAAACAACTTTGAAAATAATCTTCACTCAAGCCCCTTGTGGGGTTGGCAATTTTTTTAAACTAAGTCTAATATTCACAAACTATTGAGGGTTTTTTCAATTTGGTGAGGGCTCTTGTGAATTCCTCATATTCAGTAGAGCCACATCGAGTGAGTAATTTCCTTTAAACTCCATTCCAAGAAATATTTGGATTTATATTTCTTACCCACTGGTATCATTTACGTGCATCAAATTCAAAATTAAAATATGTGATTGTGAGTCTTAAAGTTTGAGGAACATTATAAAGAGAAAAATACTGGTTTTCCTAAGTCAACCAATCATAAGGGTCCTTTCCATCAAATTTTGGAAATTCTGATTTGGATATTTTATATATACTATTATTGAAAATTGTATCACATGATTCCCTTTTCAATATCCTCAAACTTCTTGCCTTATACTCAAAGTATTTATTTCCAAGTTGATTATATGCATGATTCACTCATAGTAAACAATTATCAAGGTTATTGAGTTTATCATTAACTATCTTAAATTGTTCTACTCCTTTAACACAATTCAAAATATCATTTAGTCCTTCTACCAATGTATTTGGGCCTTCAATTTGACTTATCTCATTTTACATGACTCATTTATTGATGTATTTGTTAACCTAGTGTTGACTTAGTTGTTCTTCTAAGTGGGTAAATTGTTGCTCCATGTGGTAACCTCTAGTACCTACAACCATGTTTTGGTTATTTATGCCTCGTGAAAACACTAATGGATGATATATACTAAAATTATTAGCTCAAAAAGATGATCAATATGGAATACACCTCAAAATGATAAATTTTGGCTCTAAAAAAGCTCATGGGTGCTATATACCAAAATGATTAGCTCGATGAGATGATTTTAATGGACTATTTAAAGAATCATATTTTGTTAACACCCTAGAAATTTTTGGTCAATGTTTTTCACCTAGGTCCTTTCACGGCCTAATAGGATGCTTTTCTAAACTAACATACTAACACCTATCAACTATGTGTTCTAATAACTTCCACTAACTATTACTTGCCTGTCTAGATCCCAACTATTACTATTCTAATTTTTTGTCAATGGTTACTATACCTTACTATAAATAACTATTACTATATCAACAATCTATGATAGTGTAGTATCCATAGTGTGCTCAAGTTTGAGTTTTGTTTAAACAGGGTTGAGAGGTGACCAAAATAAGTTGTTAAGGAAAATCTAAGCCAGAGTATGTCTAGTTATATAAAAATCTAATATACTTGCTTTATCATGATTAGTTGCCTTCCCAATATCATAGAGCTCTAATTATGGAGAGTTCCACCATATTTATGACTAAATTATCTATTTTGAGTGTATTGTAAGAGTAACTTCATGGTATGCCATTTACCAATGCATTATAAAATTCAAATGGTTGATATCTTCCTATGGCTAAATTTTTATTCTATTCCTTGGGGGTATCCCTATATACTTGAGGGTATGTGGGAACTCACCACCATAAATGAGTTATGTCTCAAGACTAGGTATTGGAGTTTGTTCACCCCTTCACTAGATAAATTTTATGAAATATAGGTTAGAAAAAAATGACAACTCCTCTATGATCTTTTAAAACCCCAAACACATTTTTTCTAACCTATTTCGTTATAACAAAAAAAATAGGATAGTTTTTTACAAGGTATTTAGCAAAAAATAGAAGGAAATATTATAACTAAGAAGGGATGGGTGGCAAGATAATAGTTGTTGCAAATATAGCAAAACTGGTGTAGATATATAATTTTAACATGCTTTATTAATTAACATCCTAGTCATGACACAAAATTTGACCTTAAGTCAATCAAACCAATCCAACCTGAACCTAACTTGTTTCTGCCTTAAATAAATAACAATGGTATTCTATGATAGTGTTGTATGCAATGCCATTGCAAAAACTTGATGCTATTACAAATTGACTAATTTTAACTAGTTTGACCCTCCAATAGTCAAATTTGTCAAAAATGTTGACATTCAATGATAGAACTACTATCATCACTATTGCAAAAACCCAACACTATCATTGGAATGAGTTGAATCTCTATAACATATGCCAAGAGGTAGTGGATTCCTTCCTCTACTCTTTGGCCAATTCATGCGTGCTACCTCCTCTATTTAGGCCTACAAAATTTGAATCCCTTCCCTTATCCATATGGAATATTTGGCCTCTCTTTCCATCCAATAATATTCCCTCCTAAAATCTATAAGTTAATCCCATGGGATGGGAATTCAACAAATATTATTGAAGCATCAAACTCTATCAAAATTTATTTTTGATCTCTCTTCCTCTCTTACTCATTCTCTATTATATTCTAATAAATTTCATAGCATTTGGGATAAGCAAAGCAAGACATAAGGGCATTTGGAAAAAGGCCACATCCTCTTGGCTAATAGGAGGCTTTGCTAGGATTTTATTGTAATACTTCATTCCTAGCTTACTTTTCTCTGCATTTTGCTTCTTACTTTATGCATTTATTCCCTTATTATCTTGTTAACACTTTTTGGGTGTAATTTACAACTGCTAACATTTATCTACTACTTTTCTTTTGCTCATAGTATCTCATTTCATATTATCTAACCTTTTTTTTTGCTATTGATCTTAGTTGATCCTCATTTTATATTATTTATAGGTATCTATAGGCTATTGTTTATCTATTTAACCTCTATTTATGCTTATTTTATGCTATTTGGCATACATATCCTTTCTTGTATTTTATAAGAGTATCTCTAATCATTGCAATCTCCTTTCTTGTGTTTTATAACTCTCATTTATCCATATGTAACTAATTTTCAACATCTAGCTCTTGCTTGGTGATCTTCTTAGGCTTGAATTATATAATCCTATAGGTGTTTCATTTACTCAATCATTAAATTCCTTATTTTGATTAAGTTTTATAATAATTATTCATTCATTTACAGTCATAATAACATCTAACCTTATTTTAGGATCCCCTTTAAACTCCATTTTGTAGGGCTTTTGGAGATATTACATCACTAATATTGTCAATATATAAGCTCTCATAATCCTCTTGTATATTTTATAGATATTAGACATTAGATTATAGTATTTTTTAACTCATTTATCAAATAGACATCTACCACTGAGCTTAGATCATATTTTGTCACATACCCTTGCATCTGACTGATTTTTTGCATTATTTTAGGTCCTTTAGGTCTCTACCCAAAATTTTCAAGAAAAATAGCATTAATAATACCTAGGAAACCCAATTATTCTACTCTCTATCTATTGTAGAATGATAGCACCACCTTTCTACAATAGCACCACTACCGACACTATTGCTAAATTTTAGTGCTATTGCGAGGACTCCAAATCTACTTCCATTTCAAAGTCAAATTTTTATTGTCAAAAGATATAGGTCTAAATAGTCTAACTAGATAGTACCTAAAACCTAATCCATATTACCTTTTTCTTAGTTTTGTAGGTACATCTATGATAGCGCTAGTACTAGTACTACTATAGAAAGTCAACACTATTGCCGAGACACCAAAAATAGGTAATCTCTATTTATGATTAAAAAAAAATAGTTCTTTGTGGTTTTATTATAATTTATTCTTTATCATAGTATTTGTTTCTCTATTTTAATTAATTAATAACAAAAGAAAAGGAACCAAATCTAGGATAATTTATTTTGATTAAACACTTTAGGCATGGAATTGCAAGAGAATCTAGTTGTATTTGGCTAGATTATTAATTTGAATCATATCTATATCCTTGAAACTAAAAGACTCATTTATTTTCTTGTAATCATTAAAATAAAAAGAGCACATAGACTAGGACTTGTTTGCTTGTACACTTGTATTCTTGCATATTTTTTATCTTTCATTTTAGCATATAGTGGTCTTGTTTAAGAGTTATTAAGATTATGTATAGAAAAACCTCAGGTGATTTGTCAATTTGGAACATAAGATATTCATTGAAACATATTTTTATATTTTTACATATACATGTGAGTGTAGACCAACCTACATGAAATTTTAGGTCCCCTTTGGAAAGGGATTTTGGGTCTCAACCTATGTAGCTTGTTGTACTACATCTTTGGTGAACCCAATGTGAAACATACATATTGTATTAATAAAAATAAAATTAATTTAAACTTGATAAAGACCATATAAGTTTTATTTATTTATATTAAGACACATTAATTAAGAATTAAGAATTTTGTTCCCTATACCATTGTGAAAGTATCAATACTTAGTCATGTATCACGGTGTGGTTGATCCTTATATCTGACCTCATTCATATAGCTTAATGTTTTCCTTTAGATACAACCATGTATATCGAGGTAAACAATAATCTTCCATATACATACAAGTATCCTACAAGGTAAGTTATATTGAATAGGTTTAGGTGTATCAGGGGATCCTCCTAAGGTATATCAATCATGGTAGGTGAAGGGGTGACATGGGTGGGTGATAGGGTGAAATAAAATGACCACGTAAAGGGTAGGTTTGATGTTAATATTTATTCTATTTGTTGCACTTGAAATTCCTTTAGGATTTGAGCACATTTAGCTATATAAATCCTATCATAGTCATTATTTTGTTGCTTTAAGCACGTGGCTACCAAAATTGGTGTTCTTATTTATAAAATTTATGCTATTACATTTTATATTTTGTAGTATTTGAAATTTGCTTTTGCATAATTAATGACAACTCAGTTAAATCATCACCTTTGCATTCAACAATATTCGTAGCATTTGTTGCCTATCTAAATCAAGATTTAATTAATTAATAAAATCCCATTTTATCAACCTCTACCTATGGATAAAAATCAATATAATATTAATAGTAGAATATTACCATCAACTTCTTACCCTCATTTTCCACATGCTCAAGAAGAACAAAAAAAATCCATGGGTAAACCCTAATTATAGAGAAGAAGAACCCATTATTGAGAAAGTAATATTTAATTGCATAGATCATATTAGGGAATATGTAATATGAATAAAAAATATCTTCTTTTTATGCCCTTTGAGAGGAACTTGAAAATAAAAATAGGGAATAACTTACAAATTCAAATCTAAGAAATGATAATGTTGAACACTTCAATACTCAACCTATTACCATTGAATGAAAACCAACTTAAAAATTCTAGTCTTAATATGGCTATGAATCATCTCATTTATTCCACTACTCATTCTATAATATCTATAATCATACCCATTTTTATCCCATCCTCTAGTGTTACTTTATCTATCCCCCTTATTCCAAATCCTATTTCCACTAATCCTTTCTTGTCAATTGATTAGGGCTTATGGGTCAATACAATTTTCCAAATTCACAAGTCCTTGAGAGTCAGACCAGACTATAATTTTCCTAAGATTTTATAAATTTTCTAATAATGTAGGAGCCTACACATTTGACTAGAAGTGTCACTTTTACATAAGTAGGATACTGGTGTCCCAAACACATCAATCCAGGGCTAAATTTTAGAGTGGTTAAGTCTTTTTAGAATGGATGAGATTGTAGAAAAAACCATAAAAATTAATGCACTTGGTTGGGATGAAATAATGACTAAGTCTAAACATAATATAATAACACTTAAACCTAGAATGAGTTTATTAGTGATGATATCACACCAATATTTAGAAAATTCCAAGAATGAAAATATCGGAGTAGTGTGATCCCATTATTCTCAAGCAATGACCTCACTAAAAGGATTCAAGGAGTATGGGATGGGAATAAACATCAAATTAGGATTTTGAAGTATTTACATAATCATAAGTTCTACAAAAGTTACATATGACCAAAGACTAGAATGAAATAATCCTAGGATTTCTAATTGATGACATCATGGTAAGCCTTAAATAATTCTAGGAAAGCATAAGTTGGAAAACAAGACATATCCTAGGAAGATGTGAACCCACATTTTCTAAATAATGACATAAGCCAAACCCTTTTGAAATATTGACCTTACCTTTAAAGCCACTATTGTAGCCAATAGATTCTGATAATGCTTCAACAACCTAATAATGAATAAGGAGCTCCTGGATGCACCCTTTCACCAAGATCATACATGTAAAAATTTGTAACCTCCTGGATGCTTCTCAACCACTCAAAAGTAAATATATTGAGCTAAAAGTTATATCTCTAATAGGTCATTACTATAGTTAAGCATTGTTTTAGAAAATGATAGTCGATGATCTATGGACCTACTGAAGACATGTGTATGCCAAGATGGAAGAAGATATCTAGACTAGCCACATCAAAAAAATAGAATATGAGCAGTTGAGCTATGCTAATTGATACTGAGCAAGAAAATGAAATCTACTCCCATGAGTGTGTAGGCTAGGATATTTTCTAATAGACCTTTAACAAACTGTATTATAAGGCTTGGGATATAAGATTCATTATGAACTTATAAATAGCCAGATTTACCTCAGAATGAGGGTTGAATCTTTAGTATTTTCTTGACGTATATTGTATACTTTGCTTTGTAATCAATTGAAGAATAAAGTTATTTTGTTAGATTTTGAGGATGTATATTAAAGGAAATGCAACAACAAGATGTGAAATAAGTAATTTATCATAACTATATGATAATGGCACTATAATATGTAGGAAAATAATGAGATAAAATTCTACAATAACTTAGTAATATTCCATTAATGAAATATCATGAAAATAGTATAATTAAATATAATGGAGGACTTGAACACTCTTGAATTTTAAATGAACTACATTGTACCTACTTGCTACTCACTATAGTAACATTGTATCTATCTCTCTCTCACACACACTTTTCTCGCTATCTCACTTACTACCTTAAATGTATATATAGGAAGATATGTGCCTTGGAATTTACTCTTCCCATGAATCTTCATCTACCTTATCCTATGAATCATGTACCTATGGACTACATGGACATTTAAATCATTTCACGTTATAACATTTGTACATTTATTGCATTGCATGAAATAACTCTAACTTTACTCTAAAGTAAAATCCTACTCTAGCTATGTACCCAAGGTGGTATATTAGCATGTACTAAATAATGTAATATACTCTAACACCCCCCTTACATTATTTGGGTACTGAATACTTTAGTCTTCAATATGGATCTTCATATTTAGTTTTGATCAGGTCCTTTAATTTACTTTGCACTGTATACCTCCTTGATATGGTTCCTCTTCTTCTTCTTCTTTATCCTTATATTTGAATCTAGTTTTTGCACTTTCATAAGTGGCCATGCTATTACTTGGTTCCTGCAAAAGTATTTCCTCTTTGCATTTGTCCTTCTTATTACTATTCTTGTTGTGTACAAAGGTTTCAAACACTTAAGGCATCATGATAAGATCTTGAGTAAGAGAGAGGAGGCATAGGTTGTGTGTCTTTTGCCCCCAAGATTTGAGAAGTTGAAATCATGCCTTCCAAGTTTAGGCTATGATTTTGACAATGTAAGGTTGTTCTGAGGGACAAGGATAAAAATGAGTTTCCTAATAAAATTAGAGACAAATAAAGAGGTATATAATGGTAGGGATACAATATGATAATGAAACCAAGAAAAGCAACATGGAACCATTAAAAGGAATATGAGGATCACCAAATCCTTCTAGACATGAAATCACACCTTAGAATTTTGTATCATGAATTTATTTCTATAGGCTTGGCTAAAGCAAATTTAGATCAAAGAGAGGGTCCATTATGGTACTAAGCTAATGCAGGGGTTTTTCTAGAGCTAATATTGCAACAAAAAAATACTTGTAAGGGAGTTTAAATATAAAATCATCTAATGACAAAAGAAAATAAATATTAACGCTAAATAAATCAATAACTAACAAGGAATATTAATGAGTGTGAGACAACATAGGAGAGAAGATTTATCTCCTATATTACCAATACAATCTCCTAAGTACTAATCAAAGCACCAACCAAAGAAAATATTTGAGTCCCAAAATTGTCAGAGTTTCACTACTTAAAAATTCTTTCTTGAGAATGAGGGCCCAATAGAAAATATAGGCTTGGAGGGAAGATAAAATGTATTCATTAAAAGGAGTGTTGGAAATTTTGAGTCCCTAAGTCAAAAGTTGTCATTGATGTCACCAAAAGAAGTCATCATTAATTTCAAGGAATTTGGAAAGAAATAAAGTCATCAAAGGTGTCACTAATATCTAGGAAGAAGATTCAACAGTGCAGAAGTTAAAGGTAAAAGAGCCCCATAATATTTTAATATTATATGAGAGCTAAGTTAAAAAGGGTTTTCATAAATACCCAAGTAGGCCTATTGCAAAGTTCAAAGGAGGGCTAATATTTATAAAATATTTAAATTCAAAAGGAATTTAAATTTTATAAATAAATATCATCAATACAAAGTTGTGCAATAAGATAAGGCATTATAAGCCAAAGGTTATAATTATAATTTATAAAAATTGAATTCCTTGGAATTTAAATTATTTATAAATTACAAAGGTTAAATGCACAGACATCATCAAAAAATTTGGAGTACCGATGTTTGAAGACAATAGAAACTTTGTGTATAAAAGGGAGGCCAAAAGACCTTGCAAATTATCCCTCATCGATTTAATTAATGCGACCAAGGAAAATTTGCATGTGCGAATTTGAAGGCACGAGTGAGGAAGAAGACGAACGACTTTTTGTCTTATGCACAAGGGTTATAGTGAGCAAGGTTAGTTCTAAAGACAAATGTGGACACGATGCTCCATTGGCAGTGCATGTTTTTGCTAAGGCAATTTTGGGGAGACGGACCCGCATTTGAATCCCATTGAGTACGTGCGCAAAGGGGAAAGATTTCATGCTTCGCATTTTTCAATTAAGGTGCCAGGGAAGGAATATAGTGCACATAGAGACTTTTGGTTCTCAATGTGTACTGAGCACACATGGTTGTGGAGCCCATGGCTAGGGTGTTCGTGAAGGCAGAGGTTAAGGGTTCAAAACCCATGGAGAGGCAAAGGTAATTTTTGTTAATATTTTTAAATGCTTAAAGTTTAAATTAGAACCTTTATTAGGAGTTAAAAGGGGTGTTAAAATGTTTTTAATTAGGAAATGATATTAGTGGTTAGGAGAAATAAGGAGTGATAGTAAATTTCTATGTTTTGAATTGTGATTTATAAAAAGGAAATATACTATTTTTAATTGGAGTAATAAGGTAAAAAATTAGTTTGCATTAAGGATATTTAAGGTGTTTTCTAAAGACCTATTTGTGGGTGTTAAATTTATTTTTGAGATTGTGGATTTTATAAGGTGTATATATGACATGCTATCTTTGTATGAAAAATAATATTTGAGCAAGCATTTACAAGGGATTTAAAGTGAATATTTTTCCACCTAACCATTGAAGTTGTCAAAGAAAAATTGAGTGTGATTGGAATAGGTTTTGAGATCTATTTTTCTATCTCCAAGAAAAAAGGTATGGGAAAAATTTTCCATGGTTAAGTTGATTGGTTGGTTTTCTGAAAATAAGTTTGGAGTGAAAAGGACTTGATTAGGGTTTCCTTTTTGAGAGTGTTTGAGTTAATTCTTCAAGGTTTTTTGGAATTAAGTGTTGTGATTAAAACCTTGTTTTATAAGCATTGTTGTTGAAGTCGTTGGTTGTATGAAAAACTTGAGTTAGGGTTGTGCAAAATAACATGAGTATAATTGTTATGTGAATATTGATGTATAAGCATTGTTATTGAAGACATTGGTTGTGCAAAGAACTTGAACTAGGGTTTGAAAAGAACATGAGTATCATTGTTATGTGAGATTTGTTGTTGAGCATTGTTGAAAATATTTTGAGTTGGTTGATATATACATGGACTAGGGTTTATGAAAAATAGGTGTTTCATTGAGTGATTGGTTGAGTATAGTTGATTGAGCCTAGTCAAGTGGATGTGTGAAGTGATTGTTCAATTTCTATAAAACAAACTATTCTATATTATGAATTGAGTTAAGAAAGTGATTGAGCATTGAGTGTAGAACATATTGAGTCTCTAAAAATTCTCTTTATGTTTCTATGAGATTGAAAAAGTTATGAGTGAGCTTGTTGAGCATATTTGAATAAGTTATGTGTGGAATTATTGAGAAGATTGGACAGGTTCTAAGTGAGCTTGTTGAGTAGAGTTGAGAAAGTTCTGTGTGGACTTGTTGAGAATATTTAAGCAAGTTCTGTGTGGACTTGTTGAGCAGATTTGAGCAGGTTTTGAGTGGCCCTATTGAGCAGATTTGAGAAAGTTTTGACTGGACCTATTGAGAATATTTGAGCAAGTTCTATGTGGAATTGTTGAGCATATTTGACTAAGTTATGTGTGGACTTGTCGAGTATATTTGAGAAAGTTTTGTGTGGAATTTTTTAGAAGTTTTGAGCAAGTTCTGTGTGGACTTGTTGAGCAAATTTTAGCAAGTTCTGTGTGGACTTGTTGAGAAGATTTGAGCAAGTTCTGTGTGGACTTCTTTGGGCATATTTACGCTAGATAGAAGGATTGTGTTTAGTGCAAATTTGAGATAGAGCTTTGGAGGTGATAGAGAATATAGGACAAAGGTCTCCAGTGGATAGAGATACATCAACCAAGGTAGTGATGACATGTCTTCTAAGTGGGGACAAGAGTCTTCAGTTGATAGAGATCCACAAGCCAGTGTAGGGGAGGATCACCAGCCAAATCATCGACTAGATCAGATGAGGATTTCTCCTATGGATAGAGATCCATGAAATTGATTTAGGGGATTGGTATCTCCTTTGGATAGGGGTCCATACACATTGAAATTGGAAAGGATTACCAAGAGATTGATTGAAAAAATTTTAGTGAAATATTTTCTCTGTGGAGTAGCCCACATTGGGTGAACCATGTAAATTGTGGTGTCTCTATTGTGTGTGATGATTTATGAATTGCTTTGATTACTACTATTGATATTCTATCTACAAATTGCATAATATTAATTTGGAAATAAAAGTAAAAATTAATCTTATATTGTTCATCCCCCTCTCAGTATAAGCTTGTGTTCTTAAATTGGTATCAGAGCAGGTTCCTTCAAAAAAATTTAATAGCTTAAATGAAATTCTAATAAGAACACAATGGATCCTATGAAAGTGTCCTCAAATAATTTAGCACCAATTTTTGATGGAAGTGACTATATGTAGTGGAGTATGATGATGAAGATCTACCTGATGGCACTTGGTAATGAAATTTGGGATTTAGTGGAATTTGGATATGATCCCTTAATCAATACTTCTATAGATAAGGAAGTTAAGCTTCTACAACACTATAATTCAAAAGCTATGAATGCACTTGTGAGAGGTTTGGGTAGAACAAAGTCTATAAAAGTTATACATTGTCAAACTGCAATAAATTACAAAATATATATGAAGGAGATAAATGTGTCAAGAAAGCAAATAATTAAAACCTCAAAAGACAACTTGAAGAATTAAGAATGAACAAAGAGGAAAATATTAGTGCTTACCTAATTCGAATTTATGAGGTTGTTAATAATATGTGAGGACTTGGTATGAATATTTATGAATTTGATGTTTGTGATAAAGTCTTAAGATCTCTTCCAAATAGATTCAATGAACAGGTTTTTTCTATAGAAGTATCAATAGATGGTGATAATTTGACAAGAGATTAGTTGCTTGGTATGCTCACAACATTTGAGATAAGAACAAAATATCATATGTCCCAAAAGGAAGCAACATTAAAAGCAACCAATAAGATAAAGGGTAAGAAGTCAGAATCAAGAAATGAGTTATCTAGTTATGAAGAAGCTAACTATGGTAGAAGAGATAAGGACTATAGAATATCTAGAGATAAAAGATCTATTAAGTGTTTCAATTGTGGAAAGTATGGATATTTTGCAACAGATTTTCAAGAACCTAAGAACAACAATGATGAAGAAAAATAGGATCACAGGTACAAGGAATAAAAAATATATAGGTGGGATAAGCATCAGAAGAAAAGCAAGGATGGATAAAGCAGACAAGGAAAGAAGTTATTTCAAAGGCAAAAGAGAAGCTACTATGCAGATAATGCAAGTAAGTATTCAAGTGATAGTGATGCTAGTTTTTTAGATAATGATAGATATGAAGTCCTATTTATGATTGAAGAAAAAGAACCAATTAAGAAAAAGACTCCAGTTATTCTCAAGTGTTTTAGATGTGGTAACTTTGGACATCTTGAAGATGATTGCACAAGGGATTGTTATAGTTTTAGTGATGATGAATATGCGAATGCACTTGAAGGACAAGATGAAAATATTCTAATGGATTTAGAAGAATAAGTAAGTGATCCTATATAATACAAGACAATAGAAAATAAAGATGAGAACAAAGGTAATCAAATAGAGGAATATTCAAAAAAGAATGGTTATGATCTCTAGGGATAAATTATTTATGTCCTTGACATAGTAGAGAAGGTAAGGAAGCAACACTCTAAACTTGAAATTCAATTTCAAGAATGTGATGAAGAGAGAAGATTTCTTATATAGGATTTAGAAAAATTAAAGGCCAAGGAAAAGAGGTTCAAAGATAAGTTAGAAGCAAAGATCTTGGAATGTGATAAGTTAGCACAAGAAGTGGCACTACTAAGAGAAGATTTAGAAGACTCCAAGGTCAAGATGAAAGGGTTTAAAAATAGATCAAAGAACTTGGATAAGTTCATCAAGATACAAAAGCCTACATCAAGAAAAATAGGTCTTGGATTTGAATAGGTTCAAAAGAAATGGGAAGGAGAGTCAACTTCAAGTTTTGGAGGAGAAAAACTTCAGATGAAGATAATTCAAAAAAATACAGTGTAAAATATAGCGAGACGTCTGAGGATGAGTTGGAAAATAGAGAATTCAACAAAATTGGGAACAATGTTCAAAGAAGATACATATGGAACAACAATTAGAATAGGTCAAGAGAGACTAAGAGACTAATGAGATCAATACATGGTAACTTCAATGGAATATGCTTCTCATGTCATAGGTTTGGGCACATGGCTTCATAGTGCAGGACACGAGAAAGACAAGAATATTGGAATAGATAGTCATTTCATGGGTATTGCTACTCATGTAATCAATTTGGTCACAAGACAATGAATTGTAGGGTTCATGATAGAAGACGATATGGCTTCACTAGAAGAAATCCTAAGATGTTTTCACCTCCAAGGAATAATAACATTAAGTGTTATAAGTTCAATAATGATGGTCACACAACAAAGTGGTGTAGAGTAGATATTCTAGAAACATGGATATGAATAGGAACAGGAACATGAACATGAATATGGACAGGAACAGGAACGGAAACATGGATATGAACATGAACAAAAATAGGAACAATAATGTAGACACGGACAAGAACATGGACATGGATAGAAACAGTTAGAGAAATCAAAAGGATTAGATAAGAAGGAAAGAGGATAAATGTAAATAATAATGCATTTTGGGAGTAGAAATACTCCCACCCCAAAATTAACCACCTCAATAGAAGGTGGGGGAGGGGCTAATCTAAGAGGCTCATCCTTAGCCTCGAGCCCCAAAGATGAACCTTTGCCATTAATATCAAATGTGGAGAGATTTGATTAAGGAGGAGAGAATTGATAATTGAGAGAGCTTTAAGCCAGGGGAGTAATGTCCCAGGGGGAGCAGAATAAAAGAAAGGTCAAGTTTTTAGTAAAAATAAGTTGGGTTGCCATCAATGATAAAGGGGGAGATTGTTGGACATTTTGAGTCTCTAAGTCAAAAGTTGTCATTGATGTCACCAAAATAAGTCATAATTAATGTCAAGGAATTTAGTGAGAAATAAAGTCATCAAAGGTATCACTAATATCCAGGAAGAGGCTTCAACATTGCAGAAGATAAAGGCAAAAGGGCTCCATAATATTTTAATATTATATGAGAGCATAAGTTAAAAAGGGTTTTCATAAATACCCAAGGAGACCTATTTCAAAGTTCAAAGGAGGTCTAATATTTATAAAATATTTAAATTCAAAAGGAATTTAAATTTTATAAATAAATATCATCAATACAAAGTTGTGCAATAAGAGAAGGCATTAAAAGCCAAAGGTTGTAATTATAATTTATAAAATTTAAATTCCTTGGAATTTAAATCATTTATAAATTACAAAGGTTAAATGTGCCGACGTCATCACAAAATTTGGAGTGTCGACGTTTGAATACAATGGTAGCTTCGTGTTTAAAAGGGAGGCCAAAAGACCTTGCAAATTATCCCTCATCAATTTAATTAATGCGACCAAGGAAAATTTGCATGTGTAAATTTGAAGGCACGAGCGAGGAAGAAGACGAATGATTTTTTGTCTTATGCACAAGAGTTATAGTGAGTAAGGTTGGAGCTCAAGATAAAATTGGACATGGTGGTCCATTTGCAACGCATGTTTTTGCTAAGCAAGTTGTGGGGAGATGGACCCACATTCAAATCCTGTTGAGTATGTGCACAAAGGGGAAAGATTAAGTGCTTCATGTTTTTTTATTAAGGTGCCAAGGAAGGAATATAGTGCACATAGAGCCTTTTGGTTCTCAATGTGCATTGAGCACATGTGGTTGTGGAGCCCGCATCTAGGGCATTCATAGAGGCAAAGGTTAAGGGTTCGAAACCCGTGGAGAGGCAAAGGTAATTTTTCTTAATATTTTTAATTACCTAAAGTTTAAATTAAAACCTTTATTAGGATTTATAAGGGGTGTTAAAAGGTTTTTAATTAGGCAATGATATTAGTGGTTAGGAGAAATAAGGAGTGATAGTAAATTGCTATGTGTTGAATTGTGATTTATAAAAAGGGAAGATATTATTTTTAATTAGAGTAATAAGGTAAAAAATTAGTTTGCATTACGCATCTATTTGTGGGTGTTAAATTTATTTTTGAGATTGTGGAGTTTATAAGGTGTATATATTACTTGGTATATTTGTATGAAAAATAATCTTTAAGCAAGCATTTACAAGGGTTTTAAAGTGAAGATTTTATAAGGGATTTTGTATGAAAAATTGAGTGTGATTGGAACAGGTTTTGAGATCTATTTTTCTATCTTCAAGAAAAAAGGTATGGGCAAATTTTTCCATGGTTAAGTTGATTGGTTGGTTTTCTAAAAATAAGTTTGGAGTGAAAAGGACTTGATTAGGGTTTCCTTTTTTAGAGTGTTTGATTTAATGCTTCAAGGTTTTCTGGAATTAAGTGTTGTGATTAAAACATTGTTTTATAAGCATTGTTGTTGAAGCCATTGGTTGTATGAAGAACTTGAGTTAGGGTTGTGCAAAAGAACATGAGTATCATTGTTATGTGAATATTTATGTATAAGCATTGTTGTTGAAGACATTGGTTGTGCAAAGAACTTGAACTAGGGTTTGAAAAGAACATGAGTATCATTGTTATGTGAGATTTTTTGTTGAGCATTGTTGGAAATATTTTGAGTTGGTTGATATATACTTGGACTAGGGTTTATGAAAATGGGTGTTTCATTGAATGACAGGTTGAGTAGAGTTTATTGAGCCTAGTCAAGTGGATGTGTGAAGTGATTGTTCAAGTTCCATTAAAAAACTATTCTATATTCTAGCTTGAGTTAAGAAAGTGATTGAGCATTGAGTGTAGAACATATTGAGTCTCTAACAATTTTAATTATATTTTTATGACATTGGACAAGTTCTAAGTGAGCTTGTTGAGCAGATTTTAATAAGTTTTGTGTGGACTTATTGAGCATATTGGACAGGTTTTGAGTGAGATTGTTTAGTAGAGTTGAGCAAGTTCTATGTGGACTTGTTGAGAAAATTTGAGCAAGTTTTGTGTGGAATTGTTGAGCAAATTTGAGCAAGTTCTGAGTGGACCTATTGAGAATATTTGAGCAAGTTTTGAGTGGACCTGTTGAGAAGATTTGACCAAGTTTTGTGTAGACTTGTTGATCAAATTTGAGCAAGTTCTGTGTGGACTTGTTGAGTAGATTTGAGCAAGTTCTGTGTGAACTTATTGAGCAGATTTGATCAAGTTCTATGTGGACTTGTTGAGTAGATTTGAGCAAGTTCTATGTGGACTTGTTGAGCATATTTGAGAAAGTTTTGTGTGGACTTGCTAGGTAGATTTATGCTAGACTGAAATACTATGTTTAGTGTAGATTTGAGATAGATCTTTGTAGGTGATAGAGAAGAGAGGACAGAGGTCTCTAGTGGATAGAGATACATTAGCCAGGGAAGTGATAACAGGTCTTTTAAATGGGGACAAGAGTATTCAGTGGAGATAGATACACAAGGCAATGTAGGGGAGGCATTAGTATTCTAGAGGATCATCGACCAAAGCAGAGGAGAAGGATTTATCTTATGGATAGAGATCCATGAACTTGATTTAGGGGAATGGTGTCTCCTTTGGACATAGGTCCATAAATATTGTAATTGGGAAGGATTCCCAAGAGATTGATTAAGAAAATTTTAGTGAATGATTTTCTCTGTGGAGTAGCCCACATTGGGTGAACCATGTAAATTTTGGTGTCTCTATTATGTGTGATGATTTGTGCATTGCTTTGATTATTACTATTGATATTGCTATCTACACATTGCTTAATATTGATTTGGAAAGAAAAGTAAAAAGTGGTCTTATATTGTTCACCCCCCTCTCAATATAAGCTTGTGTTCTTCAAGGAGGAGGTTGTTGAATTTGAAATCCACCAAATCCAAGGTAGGTTGCCTAGGTATTTGGCTGCAAGGGTGGGTGTCCTCAAGGGATGGCACTATAAAAGTCCCAAAACCCCAAGGAGCATAATGGATCCAAGATTCAAAGCATAGGGTGTCTCTAGATATTGCAATTCCATTTATTTGGTCATTAGGGGTCACTTGAAGTGGGGATAGATGGCTCTTCAAAAAATTACTAGGAAAAAATCCAAAACAAGATTGTAGGGTGTCTTGAAAACCTATGATTTTGTTTTAAGGTAAAATTTTAGGACCCCATATTATCATTATTTTTGTAATTCTCATAGGATTATGTAATAATACCTTTCCAACATGGGGTCCCATTTATAATTTTATTTTGTAATACTTTTTAATGGTATGTAGCAAGTGAGGTGCCTAGACAAGTGGGGATATTTCATGTAACCATTATTAATAATGTAACTAATGTTTCGTAGAAGATTTTAGCTCAAGTGGCACTTTGCATGTAAGTCAACTCTTGAGCATTAGGTTAAACTTGCATGAAGTGTATATTTAAAATACAAGGGCCCATAAATGAATGTATCTTTTTTAAAATTAATGAAATTATTTAAGGAGGTTTCCCCCTCGAAGAGGCTTGTGATTCTATGTTGTTTTATGAGATTGTTATAATTTTGCATTTATATTTTGTATTGCAATATTTTGTTCTTTCATGATTTTTTTTTAATTGCAATATTTATGTGAATGAGTTTATTTTTATGAGAAGGTTCCTAACAAGAGGTATCAAATCTCTTTATAATGCCAAGTTCCATTGCGAATACGATAGTTCTTATCCTTTCATTTTGACTAGTAAGTACAAATTTCTCATATTTTCAATTTTTTGCTTGTTTCCATACTAAAAAAACATAATATTTTTTTGCATTAGTTTATTAGGTTATAAATCTTGTGTCAAGGGTTTTAAAATATCATATATGAACTATCATTATTAGCTAATCTAGATTACCCATGAAGCATCTAGTGAAGTGAGTGGTGATCAATCTCTAATACCTACGTCTCAGACAACACCCATCTATGGAATTGAGCTCCCACATATCTTTGGGTATATTAGGAGATCCTTTAGGATTAGGAGAAAAATTTAGCCTTAGGAATATTTTTGGCCTTGTATTATCCATAGTATAATGGATATAACATCTAGAAAGATCACCCTCATCTACTATTAGAGAGGTAGGTAGTGTGCTCATGGGTATGCATTGAATCATCCTTGAGAAGTGGACTAAAATATTGATCTAAGCACTATCATTCATCACTGTGATATTGCAAAGGGCCTATGGATAGTACTAACACCTTGGCTTAGAGTACCCTATTCTACTGAATGTTAAACCTACAAAAAATCCTATTCTATTGAATGTTAAACTTGTAACCAATCCTACCATAAATTGAGCACACAGAGGAGACTTCCCTATCCCAAAATTATTGAATGAAATAGATGAAAGAATTTGGAGAGAAACTTAACAGCCAAGATATAAATAGTTAGAGTCAATAACAGTCGAGACATACTTTACCAATGTTAGTAACAATCATGTATAAATTTAGTCAGAGTTAATAGTAGTCAGGATATAATTATTGGTTACTAGTATCATTATATGGAACACACAATTACAAACATACAACCAAAGGTTTGCATGAATGAAAATTGTATTGTATTACCATAAGATGCTTATAAATAGGCATTACAAATAATAAGTTACAGATAAGGTTATATTAATGATGATACAACCTTAACCATTACAAAAACTAACAACTTATTAAAAATAAACAATGGTAATACATGATTCCCTATCATTCCTCCCCACTAAGAAAGCATTGGTCCCCAATGCATACAAAGGTGGAAGAGAAAGAGGGAAAGAGAACAGAGTATCAGGTACAACAAAAAATGTACTCCTATTACAAAATAAGAAGACCAAAATGACAAATTTTTACAGATCTGTAGAAAACCAAAAATTTATGCTAGTACTAAAATAGGTTCTAAAAACGCTCTCCAATTACTGTAAACACTGCTATACCGGTGAATAACTGAATGGGTCCCTTGATTCGGTAGAAGAAAGCAACATCAATAATACAACAACTAACAACTTAACCATATTTCCTTAACCATTACAACAACTAACAATTTATTAAAAATAAACAATGGTAATACATTATTCCCTATCATATCAATAATGGTTTCCTGTGACATTCAAAAATCATAATAAATAGGGAGTTGTCAATAATAGAATCAAATAAAAAATCATTAGAATAGTGATTCATAGTGTCAGTCATAGAACAATGTCAGTAATAGATAGTGTAGAGTCTTATGAGGTATTGTCCGATAAGAAACCAATTTTCTAAGTGAACCAAGCCTCTAGAAGAAAAACCAAAACTTGAGGAAAACACTTTTCCTATAAAAAGAAAAAAAATAGGGTTGTAGTATATAGCTCATTGTGATTGTCTCATTGATATGATAAATTTGGTATATAGCCTCCATGCACTTTTTTAGGGTTCCAAAAAATATCATTTTTGGGCGTAGTCTATTATGATCATATTTTTGAGTTGGTCATTTTGATATATAGCACTAAAACACTCTTGTTAGCTCTTTAAAAAAAGTAACTCCTAGAACAATACTTTTATTTTTAGTAAGTTAATAGAATTGGTTCAAATCATACCAAAATGGCTAGCAAAACTAGAGGACACCAAACGGAGAGAACAAAATAGATTTTTGGAGCAAATGCATACAATAATTAATAACCTTTTTAGTGGTTTTAAACAATTGAAGGAAGAAGTAACACTTTTGAGAGGTGAACACATAATATCCAAAGATTCAATGGAGGAAAAAATCTTAGAGGTTGAGGAAAATGTTAGGGACAGCCCAAAGGTGTTTGGGCATCATAACATTGACCAACCAGGTGGTTGTACTACCAATAAAGTGAAAGGAATCCATAAGGAGAAGGATGGCTATCATTATATTTTGACAAATATACTCTATTTAAGATTCCTAAATTAGACTTTCCTAAGTTCAATGGAAAGGATGTTGATGGGTGGTTATGTCGAGCAAATCAATTCTTCAAACTTCACAATGTCCCTAAATATTTATGGGTCACTATGATATATTTAAACTTTGAATCTAAATCCTTACAATGGTATAAATGGTTATAGAACACAACTCTTAACCCTTCTTGGGAAGATTTTTAGTCATATTTACTCACTCATTGTTGCCCTAGTGAGTATGAGGACTTTATAGGAGAATTAACCACACTGAACAAACCTCTATGGTTAGAGACTATCAAACCCAATGTGAGAAACTAGCTAATAGGACTAATGAGTTGAATGAAGTATTTTTAAGAGTTGTTTTATCAGTGGTTTGAAAGATGATATCAATACTGAGGTCAAGATATTCAAACTAAAATATATGATGTAGACCATAGGATTCGCAAGATTGTCAAAAGAAAATATTTTGGCACAAAGGAGGCCACATAAATTTCCAGAGGCCAAACCCACATTTGCTTCCAATTTCACACCCAATATTAGCAATAAATATACCGCCTACAAGTTCTTGATTACATGGATGCCTGATGCACATAAGGCTTATGTTAAAATTGTGATGAGAAGTATTCACAAAGGCATAAATGTATCTAAAAAAAGCTATTTTTGTTGGATGTAGAGGGATTATTAAGTAGTGAAAACATTGATGATGAAGCATAACCATAAAAGGAAGCACTTTAGGATGAGGATGAAACACAAGAAGAACCACAACAAAAAAAATTTATCCATGTTCTTGCAAGAATTACTACCCTTCAAACGATGAAAGTGGTAGGATTTTTCAAAGTACATCTTACAAATATCATTAATTCAAGAAGTATGCACATATTTATTGATCCCCAAGTCATCAAATAATCCAATTGTTACATATATGCTTACAACTCATTTGAGGTTATGGTGGAATATGGTGGAACATTGCCTTGTAAAGAAAAGTGTCACAATGCTAAGTTGAAGATATGGGATTACAAACTTAAAATAAATATATTTTATCTTCAAATAGGATGATATGATGTTATGATAGGAGCTCAATGGTTAGGCACTTTGGAAACCATAGCCTGGAACTTTGTAGAGTTATGGATGTATTTTTCATAGAATGGTAGGTCCTACACTCTGGTTCACTAGGAAGATCTCCCAGATTATCAGTTCAAATAATATGGAGAAGTTTTTATAAAAAATTCCATGGGGTAGTTCCTTAGGTATTTGTAATTCAACTACCAACTTTAGTAGAGGACCAACTTCTAGAAGATTTACAACTCATTCTAACTATGCATGTTACAGTTTTAAAAAAACTAACATAATTACCACCCTAACATTTCCATGATCATGCAATATCATTGGTACCTAGTAGTATGCCACCTAACTTATGATATTACTAGTACCCATATGCACTTAAATAATAAATTTATAGATTAGTACAAGATTTGTTATAAGTTGGAGTCATTTGGCCTAGTAACAATCCTTATTCTTCTTAAGTCCTATTGGATTGAAAGAAAAATGGGTCTTGGTATTTATGTATATATTTTTGTGAGCTCAATAATCTCACCATTAATGATAAGCTCACTATCCCAATGGTAGATGAATTTTTTGATGAGCTGCATGGTGCTATGTTTTTCTTGAAGTTAGATCTTCACTTGAGTTACCATCAAAGAAGGCTCATGGAGGATATTCCCAAAATAACATTTAACACTCATGATGACCATTATGAATTCTTGGTTATGCCATTTGGCTTAATGAATGCACCTTCCATATTTTAGATCCTCCTAAACAACATATTCCACCCATTCCTTCACAAATTGATTTTAGCTTTCTTTGATGATATTTTGGTTTATAGTCACTCTTGGGAGGAGCACCTCGTCCATTTATATTAGACTCCATAACTTTTGTCTCATAACCAACTTTATGCTAAGAGGTCTAAGTGTTCTTTTGGATTGACTAAAGTAGATTATTTGGGACACATTGTCACCAAATATGGAGTTAAATTTGACCCTAATAAAGTTCAAACCATTCAATATTGGTCGAAGCGTCACACTCTTAAGGGACTTCACAAAATTTTGGAACTCATAGGATATTACTACAAATTTTTCCAAAACTATGGAAAAATAGCTACTCTTTTAGTGGTCATGTTAAAAAATAATTCTTTTGCTTGGTCAATCCCAATTGAGAAGGCTTTATTTGACCTAAAGCATGATATGACAACAACTTCAAATTTAGCCATGTCTGATTTCTCAAAATCTTTTGTAATTAAAAGTGATGCTTCGGGCAATGGCATAGGATTCATGTTGATGTGAGAGGAAAGACCATTGATCTTCACTAGTAAAGCACTTATAGATCAAAATCATGGCAAATCAACTTATGCAAAGGATATTCTATCCATTCTTCATGTGGTTAATCATTGGTGACCTTATCTTAATGGGCATCATTTTTCCATAAGAACAGGCCACCAAAGTCTTAAATACTTCATGGAGCAACGAGATGGTACCTCCAAACAACAAAAGTGGATATATAAATTAATGGGCTATGATTATGAGATTACATATAAAAAATAAAGGATAACATTGTGGTTGATGTCCTCTCTCAACACTTTGAGGATTAGGGTATGTTATTTGATATCTCTTCACACATGCCTAAATGGATTAATTATCTTAGAGAGGACTTGCTCAAGGAATTTGGATTGCAAACTTTGATTGACACACTTGAAATAGATCCTATCTCATGCTTGGGATACACTTGGGATGGACAAGATTTGAGATATCTTAACTAGCTTGTTATTCCTCAAACTTCTCAACTACGGAAACTCATATTTAAATAACTGCATTCTTCACCAACTATAGGTCATTCTAGATTCCTCAATACTTAAGAAATTATTAAGGATAATTTATTATAGAAGGGAATGAATAAGGGTATTCAAATATTTTTAGTAGTGTATAACATATACCATTGTATGAAAGGAGAAAAATGCATTCCCCTAGAACCCTTTAGCCCTTGTCTATTCCAAAATAAGTATGGATAGAAATTTCCATGGACTTTATTGAAGGGTTACCTAATTCAAGAGGTAAATCAATTATTTTTGTGGTAGTGGATCATCTCATGAAGTATTCTCACTTTTGTTTCTTCTTTTGCCCCTACATAGCCTTAGTAGTACCCCAATTCTTTCTAAATTCTATTTTTTACCTTCATGGCATGACTGCATCTATTGTTTCCAATCAAGACCATACCTTCACTAGTCATTTTGGCAAGAATTGTTTAATTTTCAAGGGACACAACTAAAAATTAGTTCAGTCTATCATCCACAAGTGGATGGTTAACCAAAAATTGTAAATAAATGCTTGGAGATCTACCTTCATTGATTTGCTTCTAAACATCCTATATAGTGGGCAAAGTGTCTTCCCTTGGTTGAATGGTGTTATAACACTTCATACCACACTACAATCAAGGTTACCCATTTTTAAGTAGTTTACGATTGACCTCCATAAACAACCTCCTCCTACATTACAATAAGCTCCAAGTTCCATGTTGTTGACACTACACTCAGCCAACATGTCATAGTCCTCTATCAACTGAAGATGAATTTGGAATTGGCCTAGAATTATATGCAGCAATAATATTATCATCACCATTATGACCATAAATTTGAAGTAGAAGATATTTTTTTTTTTCTTCTTACAGCCACATAAACAATCCTCACCCTAGCTTCATAGATACCAAAAACTAACTGCCAAATACTATGGACCCTACCAAATATTACAACAGATTGGTGCAATGGCCTACAAATTAGCCCTACCATCTACATCAAAGCTCCATACTATCTTTTATGTTTCCTCTCTCAAGAAGGTTATGGGTAATCAGGTATATTATCAATCTACTTTATCAAAACTAGATGAAGAAGATTTCATTTTGCTCGGGCTGAAACTACTGTTAGACTATAGATCACATACTCTTTAGAATCATGTCATTACTAAGGTTATTATTCAATGGAATGGAATAAAACTAGAAGATACCGCCTGGGATTCTCTCTAGTATCTACAACACAAATTTACTCATCTATAACTTTGAGGATAAAGTTTTTTGAAGGAGAATGACATGTTAGGACCCCATCCTAACACTAATTTTGTAATTCTCATATGATTATGTAATGATACCTTTCCAATGTGGCTATCCCTTTATAATGTTATTTTGTAATATTTTTTAGTGGTATGTGGTAAGTGAGGTTCCTAGACAAGTGAGGTCATTTCATGTAACCATTATCAAGAATGTAATGGATGTTTGGTAGAATATTATAGCTCGAGTGGCACTTTGCATCTAAGCCAAATCTTGAGCATTATATGAGAGTTACATTAAGTTCATATTTAAAATAAAAGGGACCATAAACAAATGTATATTTTTGAAAACTAATGAAATTTTTGAAGGATGTTTCCCCTCAAAGCGGCTTGTGATTTTGTGTTATTTTTTGAGATTTTTATAATTATGCATTTACATTTTTCAATATTATGTTTTTTCATGAATTGTTTTTTATTTCAATATTTATGTGAATGGGTTTATTTTTATGAGAAGGTTCTTAACATAAAAACATTAGAAAATAAGGATTGAATGGATCAAAACTTGCACTTAGAAATATTTAATGGGTTACATAAGCATCTAGGAAAAATTAACTCATTTAGATGGGTCAATTTTGGATGTTTACAATAGACACAAGTAGACATTACCTAATGCCTTCTAATGTAGCCTACATTACTAGCTATATCCAAAAATGAGGGATATTTTACCTCCAAAAATGTGTAGGATATACAAAAATGCATTCTTCAATACATGCTAGGGATCAATCTTAATTCAATTGTTAATGATCTAACTTGAAACCATATGATAAAAGGTTCTAGGTCTTTGGATGTGGATCCTTTATTTTTATTGCCAACTATTTATCGAAAACACCCAAAAGTTGAGTGTAGGGATTCTTTACAAACTATTTCACTAGGCTTGAGGCTCTTAGAACTACAACTTTCATTGCGAGTGTCTTTAAGATGTCATGCTAGGAGGTGTAGGTAGGTATATTTGAGATCTTTAGCAGTTGCCTTCTTTATGAGTTTAAATAACCTAATTGGGAGGTTGTTCATTTTACTAAAGAACCTATAGGTCCTTTATTAGGTAAGGCTAAAGGTTAATAATGATCTCTAGTTATCTGTTATTGCTACCTTTTCCAAATTATGACCCGTAAAGATGGACTATTTTTCTTTGATCGAATGACTTGTAAAGCTTCTTCAAATTTCATTTAGATTTGTGAACTTCTTAGGTCATTTATTATATACATTGAATATATTATTGGATGTTTTGGGCAATTATATGGTTTGGATGACTCATAGGGTTTTCTTATTCTTCATGTTCTAATATCTCCTTTAAATTTTTGTAAGTCATTAGAACTACTACATGCCTAGAATTGATGGTGGATTTCCATTGGATGCATCCCTTGATGGTACAAATAATTTTTCTCCCATGGATCATCATCACATTATTACATATTTATAATAGAGCTATCCTTAATAAGAATACCCTCTTGATATAACAAGGGTTATTGATATAATATTGGGTAGTATACAAGATTTTTCTTTACCCATCTCCATAAAATCTCTTTTCAAATTATGTGAACCATTGATTTACGATTAGATGGTTGGCACAACTTCATGACTCATAAATCTCTATATTTTTCTTCTTTTATTTGTAGGTCATTGGTTATTGGTTTTTCCTAGGATTGACAACATATATTCTTTGGTTGGGCTCTTTGGTGGAACATCCTTCTTACTTCCCCATGGGTTAACCATGCAAATACCATGTGCTTAATTATTCAACCACCCTTAGATAATTATTCTAATAAACTCTTTGGTAATTTTATGAAAAAAAACAAGCCATGACATTCATAATAAATAGATAATGAAGCTCTTATGACCCCCTTGTTTCACTTAGCTTCCATGGGCTAGTACCTATTATATATTTGGAAAATTTATGGTATGCACTCCTTAAAACTCAACTTCTGATGTCAATCCAAATTGATCAGTAGTGTATGTATCTTTGGGAAACTTAGGCAACCTTACTCCTTCCAAATCAACACTAACTAATTATTGGAAGGGTCTTATGGTCTATCAAGGCTACCTTTAAAAGCAATATTTTTTGGGTTTAATGAATTTTCACTATATAAATATTTCTACTTAAAATATTTTCTAATAGTATTAGTGGTCATGCCTTGGGATTGTACTACCAAATACCAAGCCATTCCTTGAAAACCTTTAAGGACCTCATTGAAATATTCATTAAGTAGTTCTTAATCTATATTAAGAAAAAGGTCATCATTAGTTACCTATAACAACTTAAATAGTCCAAAGATGATAATTTTCCAACTTATTAAAATTATGGTAAAGATCGAATGGGGAGATTGTAGTATGCTCCCATAGCAAGGGACCTATTGGACATATTTATATGAAATTTCAAAAATCAATTAATCTTCTACTTAGAGACAACTAATGTGTAAGCCAAGAGAGTAGATACTTCCTTTTCCAAATGGGGGAAATTGAGGACTGTCTAATGAATAGGAAGATAAATATTACTCTAATACAAATGATTAATAAAAACTCAAACACATTGTAGTCAATGGAGTTTGGTTCATGCCATGTCAAAAATGTTAGTTCCACCACAAAGCTTTAAAATTTTGTCTTACATAATTTTCAATAATAGAAATACAAAAGGAGGTACTCTTGATTAGATAAACCCCTTTCATCCATCCTTGAGAAACTCCTAAAATATAGAATTACAAAGATTCATCCTATTAACCTATTAAACCCTCAAGGAAAAAGGTCCTATGCTTCCATACAAATAGGTAAAGTGCCTTCTACTACATCAATAGTCATGCAATAAAAAAATGCATAGGCCTCAATAATATGGTCTAGTACCTCATTGACAACAACCAAATAATTCTCAATAATTCTAACTCTCAATCATCTTTCAATTGAGATCTAAGAATATTCTAGAATTAGTTGCCTAATCATAATCACAACTAAAATATAATAAATATCATTCACTATAGGAATGTTTCATGTCCAAACCAAGGGATGGTGGGTATGGTTCATTATTCTAATCATATACATCATATCTCCTACATTTGTGTTCTTACCAAACATAAATAAAAAAATAGTCATCTGACTAACATTCAACATTACCTCTAATATTTCATGCAAAAAGAACTTATCCATCTAAAGGAACTCCTATTATCATTTAATCATAGAATAATGTTAAAGGTGTTTATAATGTACTCTAACAACTTAAGAATACTTTCAATAATATCTCCCTCCTTAAACTTATTAGGTCTTATTTGATTCATAGAGACATATTAATCAATTTTTTTAGTGAATAAAATGTTCCCTAAGACCTCAACCATAATGACCTTACTTTTATAGTAGGTTCTATTGTAGATAATCAAACCACCATATCATTTGACAAGGATTATATTCCTCAATAATATTTGGATGGAAATCTTCCATTATATATTACAAGTCATATAAATGAAACGATCATCAAATGAATCTTAGTTGATAATGGTTCCAATATCAATGTTTGTAGTATATATTTAATCAATAATTCTATAATAACCAAAATATATCTACATAAATCCAATCTTGTTATTAGAGCTTTCAATTATAGGGAATGTGAAGCTAGTGGTACTATAGTTTTACCCCTTAGAGTCAAACCTTGTACTCTTAACACTCTTTTCTATATCATGCCTTGTGATGTGATATATAAAATTATCCTTAGGAGGCCATAGATTCATGAGATGTGTATCATCCCTTAAAATATCCATTAAAACCTCAAATATGAATACAAGAGCAAGCATTATCATATTCTAGTCAACACTAAACCTTTAATTTATTATCAATTAATCAAGGTTGAGAATCCCAAAAATCATATTTTTCCTTTCCTAAATTCATTTATTGAATCCTCTATTTCTTCTTAGTCTCCTAAGAATAATGTATTAAGGTCTCTCCATCTAAATGATAATGAATATAAAATTCAAAATCCAATCACTATTAATAAAATGAATACCATTTAATTTGTTCTAAGACCTAGCAAATATTCCTTCATCTCCTTAAACCTTAGGCTTTCCCTCTAGCAATAAGGGTAAAATAGTTCAAATACGAAGTTGTTCCTTTGTCTTTTCTAGCATTTCTAACGAGTATAAAATATATGATAGTAACCCTTATCCAATTGAGCGATAATATATTTTATATTTTCTATCAAGATTATAACACATGCTAGAATAGATGCTTTCCAACATGGGATATCAAGCTAAAGGACTTAGCCCATATGAATAGGGCATCAGATATCCCATACAAATGAAATATTATCCAATATGTTAGGGGATAGGTTATATCCCTAGCCATATCAAACATTCTCCTTTGTCTTCAAATAATGAAGAAGAATTTGATTGTCTTAACCAGTGTGATAGAATGACCCATGACAACATGGTCTCTTTAAACAGACTTTATTTGGATTAGGATGATAATTATGGGTCCTAACTCATGATAGATCTTATTTTTTCAAATTTAATTGATCTATTATAAAAAATATATAACACTAGCATACCTTGAGCTCATTGTTGATGAGGATAACTATGAGTAGGAAGAAATTGTGAATGATCCTCCTTAAGATGGTCCCTTCAATTATCTAGAACACAATATTTTTTATTTTGGTTGATTATTTCTATAAATTACAAACATGGCTATCTCCCAGTAAATCAAAAGTAGTTAGACAACTTTGAATCTTGTATATCTAGAGATCCTAGGAATGCTTCTATCTCCACCTCAATTGGAGGATATATCTAATATATTAATTAAGAAAATGATCGATATTTAAAATTTGAATGATCTTAATATCCTTAAACAATAAAATCTCTTAAACATAATTTAGAGAACACAACAATCTCTTAAGGCAATTCAAAGATTTTATTACTTTGTCCTATGTTGATATGCCTAGTATAGATCCTTCTCTAGTTGTCTAACACCTAGTCATCACTCTTTGTGCAACACACATAAATTAGAAATTACAAAAAATACATCCAAAATTTATACTTTTGGTCTAGGACATTTTTTTATTGAGTAAATAATTTTTATACATATACATATCCATCGTGGGAATTGAAACCAGGTCACATCATCGATAATGCAAGTGGTATCCTTTATTGTATACCACATAACGTAGATTTCATAAAATCCATTGACTATTCTAACTATATTTCTAAAATTATTACCATTTCTAAGAAAACAGGTAGTGTTAGAGTATGTGTTGAATTTCAAGATATTAACAAGGCATATTCCAAGTATGAATTCCTTTTTCCCAACATCAAAATAATTTTTTATTTCACTAAAGTATGTGGAATGATGTCTTTAATTGATGGATTCTTAGGTTGTAACCAAATTAAAATCGCCCTTGAGAACCAATCTAAAATAACTCTCACCACCCCATGGGGAAATTTATACTATCATGTCATGCCCTTTGGTAAAAAATATGTAGGGTCTACCTAGTAGAGATCCATGGCATACATATTTCATTATATAATATATGAAATTATGAAATACTATGTTTATAATATTCTTGTTTGGTATTTAAACTAGGAAGAGCATGCTTGTGAGTTAAAATGCATCTTTGAGCAGATAAGGGAGTACAAGGTACACCTAAAGTTTCAAATGTGGATCTTCAAGGTTACATCAAGACAAATATTGAGATTCATTGTGTCCCAACTAGGAATTGAATTTTATCTTAATAAGATATTAGTCATTATTAGTATGTCACCCCCTCAAAATCTATCCCATATTAAGATACTCCAAGAAAACATCTAGACCATTTGAAAGTTCATATCCTAGCTAGTTGATAAATATCATATTTTTACCAAATTTTTAAGGATTTGATTCTCAAATTGAATGATAAAGGCTAATATCCTTCTATGCTCTTAAAAATTCTGCCTTTTGTCTCCTCTAATCCTTATACCACCTAATCCCCTTAGGCCTTTGTTTCTATACATAGTAACCATCGACCATGCCTTAGGTGACATGTTGTCACAATACAATGATCATCATAGAGAAAGGATTATCTACTACATTAGTTGAACTTTGGTTAATTATGAAGTCTAATATATACCCTTAAACAATATTTGACTATTCACAATGTTTGCTTTCCAAAAGCATAGATATTATATGTTCAATGACCTTTTTTATTGCAAGTATTGATCCCCTATGATACCTCATGTCTAAGCCTAACCTATGAGGAAGAAACACTAAGTGGTGCATTGTGCTTAGTGAAATTGTTATTAATTCCATCAATTAGAAGTCTATGAAATATCAAGCCATTGCTAACGAAGTAGCAATTATACTTTAAGAAGCTAGCCAACCCTTAGTGGTAGACTTTACCAATTAGTTAATACTCAACCTTTAAGTAAATCACCATGACTCTTATACCATATACTTATATGGTGCTATATGTATCAAAGGAGTAGTAGAATAAGTCATTTTGGTCAATCCTCAATAATAGATAATTCCTTTATCCTTTAAAACCAAGTTTTCTTATACCAATAACATTATCAAATATGAAGCTCTTATCTCAAGGCTACATGTAGCATTATCTCTCTAGGTATGAGCTCTTTCTATCTCTAGGGCTTCCAACTAATAGTCAACTAAGTCAATCGTATTTATCAAACCAAAGAAGACAATCTCAAGCCATACAAATATAGTTTCAACTAATTAATTGGCTACTTTGTTAAAGTTATTATTGATATTATTCCTAGGTATATTAACCAACATGCCAATGCTATGGCCTAGTATAAATCCTTGATATTATAGATTCATATGATGAAAAAGCTATGATTATCAAATGGAAAATTAGGGAACCTTCCACCTTGGAATCTATATAGCTTCTTCTATATGTTCTTTTTATATAAGTAGTTGCATCCTTTAATCCTTGATACAAGGATATATTTTATTACCTCAAGGATGGAACTTTATCTAATGATTTGAACCATAATGAGTTTAATAACCTCAAGCAACAATTTTGTAGGTATGTCATAACTTAAAAATATTCTATACTACCATACCCTTGATGGCATTTTACTTAGATGCCTATACTTTATTTAATATTAAACAATAATCAAAGATATCCATGATGGATCTTATTGTGGTTTCTTTAGGAGTGTTTCCATTGCCAAGAAAATACTATGGATGGGTTATTTTGCCTTCCATGTAAAATTACTCTTAAAACTATGTCAAGAGGTATGATAAGTGTTAAAAACATGATAACCTTATACATGATCTATCCCAAGCCCTTCAATCCTTGATATCACTTTGTCCTTTCTATATTTGGGGCTTGGATGTTAATGAGA
This sequence comes from Wollemia nobilis, assembly GCA_028583015.1. NCBI lineage: Eukaryota > Viridiplantae > Streptophyta > Pinopsida > Araucariales > Araucariaceae > Wollemia > Wollemia nobilis. The sequence goes on from JAQPPZ010000850.1 coordinate 6,667,340, forward strand.
AGATAAACCTTGTGTCATATAAAAGACATTAATTTATTATCATGACAATTGAAGACTTCACAAACTATTTTGAAATTATACCTTTAGCCTCAATAATTGGAGTTCAAGTCTTCAAGTTCATCCTTAATAATATTTTTAGTTATTATGGCATCCCTTATATAATAATATTTCATATAGAAACACCTTTTAAGATCAATAATATCTATAAAAAATATTCTAAGTATTGTAGACATGGAGAATTGACCCATCAAAATGCATCAATCTTTCCTTAGATCCTTAGGAAGCCACCCAAACTTGCCAAGTGTAAATTTGGGGCTCTTTTCCTCTCTTCCTCTAACTTTTTTTCCCTAGCCTTCCCAAATTCATTCCCGGTCCATGTGGGGTATGAAATTTTTTTTTAAAAATTATGCCTTGTAATTACTAGGCATGAATTTGGTGTTCTAGGGGTTTTTATCTCAAAAACCCCACCCCTCGTTGGACCGTTTTGGTGTTGACTCTTGCCTGCAATGAACTTTCATTTTCTTGCCCTTTTAGCCCTCCAAACCTATTAATAATAGAGGATTGGACTCCCTATTTTTCCCCAATCAATATTATGGAGAATCCTAGATATTAAGTCACATATTTCTCACTAAAAAGTGCTATTTTATTGTGATTTATTGTTTTTGTTGTTTTTTTGCTTTGGTGTTGTCTACCCTTGGGGATAAAATGGAGGATTCTTAACAGTCAGATAAGTCCACCATTTTGATGTGTTTCCTTAATATTCTCATTGCTCCTTACTATCTCCATCAACTAACCAGGATCTTTACTTGCATTATTAGTTGTTAGCTCATTTTTTTGTTATTTTGCATCACATTTTTTTGGTATTTTTGGACCTAAAAAGTGCCTTTGAACCAAATTCGTGACCTACCCATATAGGGCATAAATTTGTCTTTCTATATTTATGCTCTCTCATTAAAATACATGAATTTGGTCAATTAGGACTTGGGGGAAAAGTTTTGGTTCCCAAAAACCTACTTTGTTTCCTACATTTTAGCTTTTTATCACCTGTATTCTGTTTCATTTCATTTCACTCTTGCATGTCCATCCCATTTTGTTTTTTCTTGTTCCAAATGTTAAATATAATTTTACTTTTAAATGGTCAGCTAAAAGGACCAAGGGGAATTGACTACTATTCATCTAAGCTTAGTCATACAATAGCCTAAGAAGATCCCCAACCATTGATCAAAATTTTTAGGGTTTCGTAAGCTATTTCATAGGTTGAATATCTCTAGATATTGAAGATGTAAGTTAAATCTTGGACCACCCATCAAATCAGATAAGTGCTCTAGTAAATATTTAGGTTTTTTGATGAATGTATTTATCCTTTCCTATTTTATATTTTGATCATACAAGATAAAGAAAATACTTGATTTTTTATTTCTAGGTATTTGAAAAAATAAAAGCATATAGCTTTCATCCTAGGGTTAATATTGATTGTGCATTAACAAAAATCCTTAATCAAAACAAAAGAATCTATTTTATTGAAAGTTAGGGTTTTAGTCATCATTGAAAAAAAAAATCATTCTAGGGTTAGTTTCTTGTCTTCTTTCATCTTCGCTTGTCTTGCATTGTTCTTTCATTTCCATAGCTTAGATTTTAGAAATACCAAATATAGGATTTTGCATAATATATACATCAAAAATTTCCACCCTAGAATTGGAGTGAGTCCTTAAACCATTCTTGATGAACCCTTCAATACCCAATCCCTCAAGTGTAGAGAATAAAACACAACCCCATGGTAATCTCGGCTCCTAGTGGATCCAACCAAGAAACATATGCAACAGGGAAGTTTTTCCCCTCTACATATTTGGTGAACCCAATGTGAAGACATGTCTTAGTGGCCAAGATAGGAAGTCTCTTTCTTTTGTTGTTATTTTTGAGAAATTTAAACAAGACCACCAAATTTGTTCACTTGGAATTAGAAAACATTAAAAACATCTTAAAATCTTCTTGTGTGTCTTTTTTTAGTGTTCTCATCTATCCTTTGTCTTTCTCCTAATGGCTCTAAACACTAGGGGTAAGTAAAATATTTTAGAATCTAATCAATTTTTTCAAGAAGATGATCATATTGATAGGGAGAATCACAATATAGATGAGGAACAGGAAGAACATGAAGAAATTGGTGCCAAATTTGATCCTCTTGAGGGAACCAATAAAGGCTTTACTTTCACATATTTTGATCATATATGGGGTTTTATGAAACATCATAGGGATGATTTGTCTAAGGCTATGAAATAAGAAGCCCAACTTGAAAGAGGTGGGACATCTCATCCTCCAACCATTTCTCCTAGGCATGTTCATAACAACCTCTTGTTTGAATCTTCACATCATGTTAATCCTTTTTATAAACCAACATATGCTACTATCATGACCACCAACATTGGGGTAGTTCCACAAGATCCTCCAACTGGTAGTGTATCTCAAAATTATGTTCAATTTCCTCCTTATTCTACTCATATAAATATTTATGGTTTTGTTCCACCAAATTTTAGTTATCCCCCATAAAAATATACCACATATCATAACCCATACCATATCAGTTTCAATACCTTTAACATTGGCCAAGTTACCTTTCAAGCCTACCTATACGCCTCCCCTAGGGAACCTAAGGGCTTTGCACACTAACAATATTGATATACAAAGTTTGAGAAGTATGGTGAAACAATTTGTTTTGAGAGTGGATATGATACAACCTCCTAGTTTCACCTACAACTACAAGAAAATATGAAATCAACACTTAGACCCTATTGTCACTTTTAGGCTCTACCCTAAGAATTTTTCAATGTTTATTTTGCCTATTTATAAGTGAACATAGGACCCAATTAAAAATTTAAGGATGTGTAGGACAACATTCCATGATATTATATATGATGAAATGTTGTTGCTAAAAATATTCCCTTAGAACCTTGGTGGTATGGAATTGGAATAGTATTATCAATTGCCCCATCATTCTTTGAGGAATTTTGAGGAGACAAAAAAAATGTTTGTTCAACAATTTAGGGTTTATGTTGAAAATAATGTGACTATGAAAGATGTTTATATGTTGAAACAAGGAAATGAGAAATTTTTATCAAATTTTTTATCTTATTGGAGGATTTTATTTGGAAAGTTGAGATATACTGTACCTCCTTGAGACATGTTAGAGGTCTTCATTGTAAATTTACAAGATCAAATATCTTATGAATTGGAAGCAAAAACCATCACCTATTTTGACTAAGAAATAGTTATATAAAGAAGGGTAGAGTAATCCCAAGGGGTCAAATTAAGCCAAAGAAAGAAGAAGATAGAACAAAAAAAATTAGTATAAGAATAAGCATGTAGTTGGTGATGGGGTAACAAATAGTAGGCTTGTTAAAAATGTTGTTAATGCCCTACAAAATATGGTGTTTTCCCAACCTCAAAAACCCCCACCAAATAATTTTACAAGACTCAACATGCCTATGAACATGGTCCTAAAGCAGCTTTTAGAATATAATATGATTGAGTTACCTCCTATAAGGTAACCCGATACCATGAATTATTGGTATAAGCTTGGCCAACATTGTGAGTATCATAGAGTAGAGGTGCACATAAAACATTCATGTAAGAGGTTGAAATGTGTGGTTCAGGACTTAATTAATGAAGGTTTTCATGTTATAGAGGGTCCTCAACTTAATCCTCCAACAAACAATCAACCTCCTACTCAATAATAATCCATAACTAATCAAAACATGGGTATCTTCCAAGACTCCCTACCTAAGCACGAGAAACAAGTAGCTAATAAAGTGGCATATCATAATGTGCCACCTCCCTACACAATATGCTCGATATGATAACATTAAATACAAGGCAACAAGCTTAAGCACAACTAAATCTATGATCTTAGGAGGATATGAGTTCTACATCCAACCAACCTTCAAAACTACCCATAGTTTTGAAGAGCACCCAAGAAAGGAGCACAAGAGTAGAAAACACACCTTTAGTGTTGAAACCAAAACCTAAAATCTCCTTTGATAATCAACAATAGTTAGCTAGTACCCCAATTAAGATCTCCCTCTTAAAGCTTTTACAAAATTCTCCTATTCATAGGTAAACCTTGATGAATCTTCTATGACAACAATCTATTCCTCAAGATATTTCCCCTAGTGCTATAGCTAATGTTGTAGGCCCTCTTGGGATACATCATATCACATTTTCAGATGATGATATTCCTTCCTTAGACTTATGAAGGGATTCTTCCCTATATATTATTGCATTTGTTGGGGAAATATTTATAAAGTGGATCTTGATAGATAATGGTTCCTCCCTTAATCTATGCACTTATCAATTTTTTTAAAATTTTGAAATAAAAGAGGAAGCTTTAACTAAATCTAATATCATCATCAAAGCTTTCAAAAATGAGTTCCAAGAGACATGCGACATCATATATCCCCCTTAGGGTCAGACCTAATATCTTAGATAAATTTTTCTATATGGTATCATGCCTCGCATATTTTATTATTCTTCTTGGATGCGTTTGGGTTCATGCGATGAGGGTTGTCCCTTCTACTTTTCATCAATGTTTGAGGTTCAAATTCAAGGATCAACTTGTCACCATTCTGGGTGACCCTCGTCCATTTCAATATTATTCAATGGTTGAGCAAGCTCAATCTAATATCAATTTATGTTCGTCAATTTCTTCATCTCATATCACCAAGAAATTTGAAAATATAAATGTGAGTGAGGAACCGTTAATAAAATTTTCATCACAAGATCAAGTCAATCCTTTCTCCAAGGAAATCCTATTTAGCATGGGATATATAGGTAAATGTTTGGAGCTATAGGCCCAAAATGGCTAAATACTTAGAAAACGTTTTGCAATTTTTTTCTAAATAATGAAGGTTTTTCTACCCTACGGTAATGTCACAACACATGATGCTCTACCACGTGGTCAACATAGTCAATTTTGTACTTAGCAATTTTAAGATCGTAGGCCAAAAAATAGTCAAGATACAGTGGTTTGTAGCAGTGTTTCATCCTATGTAGCACAAAACAATGTTCTAGCCCACGGTCAACGTAGTCAAACTTGACAAATCCACTCTCTGAATCATGGCTCACAACACTACTCTACCCTACGTAGGTCACAACATGTTCTATACTATGTGGCTCAAAATAATGCTCTAGCCCATGGTCAAAGATGTAAAATCTTACATGTGAGCATTCCAATACACAGACCAATGTAAGGTTCTACCTTGTGCGGGCTAAAACAAGGTTCTACACTGCATGGCTCAGTGGAGTGCTCTACCCCATGGTCCTTGTCAATCAAACTTGCTCATGTAAATTTCAATTCATGGGCTATGAAACGACTAGGATGTGGTTCTATGTCATGGCTCAAAAAAAAGGAAGATGACCTAAATACTAAGAAGAGTGGGCCAACACATGGCTCTACCCTATGTGGCTCAGAGTACATTTATACAATGAAGCATCCTTTGCTCCAGCCCATGATAAAAGAGGTCAACTTGTTCAAATAATATTTTCAATGCACAGGCTATGACATGATTCTACACCACTGATAAAGCTAACAAGCATGGGCTACAACATGGTTCTACACCATAGGGTATTAGTAAAGTGAACGTATTAGGCCTGAACTAATCTCAACCATTCATGGAGAGATTAATGACCCGTTTGTTCTGATGCTATCAAAGAATACAAAAGTAAGATGTCTAGTTAACAAGATCTAGTTGATCAAATGTTGATGGTGGGCTAGAAGATGAAGCAGTGAATGGATCAAGAACCAAGAAGTAAAGACAGTTGCATATCTATGGTGAGATATATTTGATAAGAATGGTGAACGGTCTAGATAAAATTTTGACACAATCTAGAATCAAATACCATGAAAGTCAAGCAACTTGTAGAGGACAAGTTGTAGAGGAGTGCAACATCCTATGATTACTTCTTCCTCAAAAAATAAATAAGAGGATGCCACATCAGCACCTGGATGATTTTTAGAATTTCCATTCCTTGTAATGTTCTATTTTTATTTAATTTTGTAACATGCAAAACTATAAATAGAGTTCAAACCCCCATTTTTTAGGGTAGGCTCTAGAGTTTTTGCTTTTCCTACTATGTAAATACTTTTTGCAAATCAATAGAAGGAACATTACTTGGATGATTTCCTTAGGATGGTGTCTTCTGTATCTTTTGGATATTTAGATTGTGAATGCATTTTTTCTACTATTGATATGGTTAGTCTATTCTATTGATATTGGATTGCTAAATTAGAGCACTTTGAAATATTTCATGAATTGAATATATACTTGAAAGGAATTCATTTTATATTTGTCTAAATGTTGATCTAATTCTACTATTTGGATTATTAGTATGTTAGATGTTCGAAATAATTTCTTGAGACATGTTTATGCTCCTTTAATTGATGAAGATTACATGTTTTTGAGCGTTGTTAATCACAAGCGTGGGATATTGGAAATTGATTGATAAAGGTTTTCCTTTATATGCCTATACTATTAGCTTTATATGGCCATTGTTTAACCATTATATTTCTAACTCTAAATCTATTTTTATCCCTAGATTTTAAATATTTAACTAAGCTTAAATGATACAACACCCAAGTTAGTTGACAAGGTGTACCAGCCTACTCTAGAGGTTGGATTAAAGCAGTCTTTAATCCATACAATATTGGGGTTTGGATTGTGATTAGTTGGTGCACGCATAGTCAGAACACTAAATATAATAGTCACAGTTTTGAGATTTCATTGATATCAATTTAGATCCCAATAGTTTTGGCACACCTAGTGGGACCCTGTTTACAAGAACATTAGCTAACCCACGAAGTTTCATTTTTACCTTTCTCGAAGGAATCAAGATTTAGTGGATTTTTTTGACCTTATTTAGCAGTGAAAATAAATTCACTTGGCAACTCCTTGAATGCAAGAAACTAAAAATGCCATTCCAATAGATCATATTTTTCATGAATAATAGGTCATCTATAAAAAACAATCAAGATCCTATTATATTTTATGAGCTCCCTTTAAGGGGATCCAATATTATAAGAATTTTATCCTTGGAATTTTAGTGAAGAGAGGTTCCATTTGATTCAGCCCTTGAAATACCTCCAAGACCGCCTCCAACAAGGATAGTACCAGTAAATATGGTTGGATAGAATAATGTGAATCCAAATCAGCCTCTATACAAATACCATATTTGGGATACAATTGGTCTCCTGAGACTTGTCCAAATGCATGATATTCCTCAAGTTTTATCCAAAGCTATACCTACTTATGATGGATCAGGAAAAGCTACTTATGAGCATTGCCAAGATATCCTAAATCTAGTAGCCATTCATAACATTATAAATGAAGATGTGATTGTTAGAATTTTAGCCCTATCGTTTAGAGGGAAAATCCTACATTAGTTCAGGATATTAGAGGACAACAACATTACTTCATGGGCTGCATTATCCAAGGCTTTTGTAGAAGAACTCAATGAGTCTACTGATCCCTTTTCGCTTCTAAACTAGTTCACATCCATGCAAAAGCATCAACTAGAGTTAGTTTCATATTTTAACCTAATATTCAGTAGAACTTGGAAGAAAATTCCACCTGAAGCTAGGCCATCTGCCCCCTTTCTTTTATGTACTACATTAGATCCATTAGATCAAAAATTGGCTTACAAACTCAACAATCAAGAGTAAACACCTTCCCTTATATTTATAATGCAACATTGTAGGCTGAGAATATCCTTGTTAATGTAGGAAGGTTACCTCAAAAAGTTGTTATGCCTTACTATTCTAATATTCCTCATACCCAAAGTCAGGCAACTACATCTTCCTATATGGACATCCCTCCTTTGTCATCACCACTTCCTATAATGGATCCAATTCCATCCCCTAAAATACCATCTACTTCAATTTCCTTTCCACCACTTCCATCTCAAGCACCTTAGGAATCCATCGTGTTGCTTGATATTCAAATTACTTTGAAAAAATTCAATAATAAGATGAATGCGATGGAGAAAAGATATATGGAGAGGTCTCAAAAAAGGATATCAAAATCTTGGTACCAACAATAGTGTAGGGATAAAAATTAATACCAATCAAGAATATCAAGAATATGCTCTTGAGACCAGTCTTGTAAATATATGGTGCCTTGTGTGTAATGATCCTCATGATTCAGATTCATGTGTTATGTACCAATACCATGTGCAATAGGCCATGGAAAAAATGGAAATAAATCAAAAGGTATAGATAACATGCTATGGCAACTAGAGCAGATTATGGTTGGACTATATCTTGATGAATATGAAGAACACAATCTTATACTGAGAGGGGGGGTGAATAGTATAGCGTCTAGTTTTTACTTTCTTTCCAAACCAATATCAATTAGTGTCCTTAATTGCAATAACCAAATATAGCAGTGTGGATTAATGACATAGATAACAATACTAAGCAAGTGCACAAATAATCACACACAATTGAAACACAAGATTTAACATGGTTCCCCCAATGTGGGGTAGTCCACAAGATAATATCCTTATAATATTTCACAAAGAAATAGGGATCCTTATCCCAATAAAAATGATTACTTTGATTTGATAAAATCTAGGCTATCCTGATCTTCTCAAGTGGGCTCCACTGATCTGCTTAGCTAGGCTATCCACTGATCTTCTCAGCTAAGCTATCCACTAATTTACTCAACAAGGGTATCCATTGATATGCTCAACTAGGCTATCCACTAATCTTCTTAGCTAGGAAATCCACTAATCTACTCAACTAGGCTATCCATTGATCTGCTCAACTAGGCTATCCACTGATCTGATCATCTAGGTAATCGATTGATCTACTCAGTTAGGCTATCCACTGATCTTCTTAGCTAGGCAATTGGTGTTGGTATGTTTTTCTATTTCTGTCCTATCTCTTTTATTGATCACAAATCTACCTCAATGCCTTATCACAAGGCTCAAACAATCTTGCTCAAATACTTTCCCAAATATGTACTCAATGCATTCACAAAAAGGCTCAAACAATGATACTCAAATGTTGTCCCAAATCTATCCCAAAAGCCTTCTCAAAGGCTCACTCAATCATGCACAAAAATTGCCTCAAATTTATCTAGAAATTCTGTCCCAAAAGCCTTATCAAAGGCTCAATCAATCATGCTCAAGTAGCACTCAAATATCATCCACAAATCAACGAAGGCAAGGCTCAATGATGAACTCAAAAATTAATGGCAATGTACTCTTCAAAGGATGACAACAATGATCCACAATGATCTCAAAAATGTATGACAACTACTCTCTCAAATGGATGATAATAATGCTCAATAATGAACTCAACCATGTATGACAAATACTCTCTCAAATGGATGATAACAATACTCAACAATGAACTCAACCATGTATGACAAATACTCTCTCAAATGGATGATAAAAATGCTCAACAATGAACTCTCAAATATATGGCAAATGATCTCTCTAATGAAAACCTCTCCAAGAAATAACAATGAGGACTTCAACCAACCAAGTACAATCTCCACAAGTGATAGCAATAGGTTCTCAATAATATCTTCCTCATGCAATGTCAATAAGCTCTCAAGAAACAATCACAACTCCCTCAAGAAAAGAGCTCTCAAATAGCCAACAATGATCTCCTAAAATGAAAGACAAATGTATCAACAAGTGACTAGCAAATGATCTAATCAATGGTCTCAAATAGGGGCAATGTACTTCAACAAGTAACCAACAACAATATCCTCAAGGAATGGTAAAAACCTCCTCAATAATGGCAATACTCTCAATGAACTTCACTAAAGGAATAATGAACTCAAGCATCAATTTTATCCACAAAATTGATTTTCTAATCCATCCACTTATTCTTAATAGCCAAGGCACATAATCAAGCAATTTGTCTTCAACTTCAAACCCTAACTCATGTGCATGTCTTCTAAATCAAGGTGACAATTAACTAGGTCTCAAGTTCCTAATTTAATTTCATAATTAAATCATGCACTAGAACATATAACAAGTTCAACACTTTCCATCCTTATGACTCCCTAATTTTTATTAATACATACAACAAGCACCTATGCTTTTATTTTTAATTCCAAACCTTATAACTCCACATACAACAATCACAACTTCAAACCTTATAACTCCCTAAGCACATACATGAATCATTTATTTTTACTAAATACCTTATAACTCCCTAGTTATAATAGAAATGATTTTCAATGCATCAAAACTTTGGAAATATCAAATATTACCATTCGTTAGAGATAAATACCTTTTTATGAAATTCATAGCCCTCACAACTTTATAAATCAATAATACCTTTTCCAAAATTAATGTGCTTTCACCATCTTCAAAATAGTTAATGCCTTGCCAAAAATAATGCGCCTTCACACCTTTGCGGGAGTCAAACTTTGTTCCTCTCACTTAGCACTGTGAAGAGCTTACCACATGGGTGTCATCCCATGTTGGGATTTAATCCCAAACACCCAAATTTTCTTGCGCTTAAATATGAAAACTCAAATTGCCTTCCTTAGCAAAACACTTTGCCCTTGGCGGGATTCGAACAACGAACCTACCTTGTGCAAAGTTCATTCTCTACCAACTACGCTATAGGCTCCTGGATGATGTCACTTTCTTGCACTATCTCCTTGATCTTGCTATCAAACAAAAATAATTTTTCTTTATTTCTTCGATGCGCCCCTTCCGACGGTTCTCACTCATGTGCAATATTCCCAATCTCTTATAAAAAAAAGGTTTTACCTTTTATTTATATGCACCTCCATGCCTTCGAATTATGTCGGTGGATTTTATTAATCTCCCCAACCATTGCACGCCGACGAATAATAAAATTCAACTTTAGACCTTAGAACTATTAAATAAGAATTTAATAATTCACCTCGTAACTTTGAATTGGGATATCTCCTTCATTCTTTTGAATTTTGCCATGAAACTTTTTGCACCTAGGTTTTATTTGAAAAACCTTTTCATCCATAATTATTGGAGAAGTCTTAGCATAGTGGTTTTAATGAAAAACCCTTTCCAATGGTTTTAATAAAAACCCTTTCCATTGGTTTAAATAAAAACCTTTGCCATTGGTTTTAATAAAAACCCTTACAATTGGTTTTAATAAAAACCTTTACCATTGGTTTTAATAAAAACCATTAATATAATATTTAAAAATTAAATATGATATACCTCTTGTGACACAAAACCCTGTATAAAACTATGCTCTCCAAAATATCATAAATGATTATTTATGAAGTGCTTTTGCCACCAAAATTCAATGTGATCCATGTGACATCAATGACAACACAAAATAACTCAAACTGCGAACATAAGAAGAACCTATTTCTATCATGACAAGATCAGGTAAAATAAAATTGCAAGTTTCTCCATAGAAGATGGGTCAATTTCATGTCGCTTCTCAAAAGAAGAAATATCATCCACTACAAAGTAATGATCAATTTCCTATTCCCCAAGAAGCTAAAAAGAGGGACTTATTTTTTAAGAGCCAAGAAAGAGAAATCAATTTTCTCAAGAGGTATGAAAATGATATTGACAAATAAAGAATAAGATCCAAAAGTGAAGCACAAGAAAAGATAAGATCCCCTTCCATCACCAAAAGACAAAGGATTGAAGCTACATAGTTGTATAAGATAAAATTTGGTGAACGAGAAAATAAGTATGAGGAACCTCCTTCAGGAAAATTAGAGTATAACATTATGGAAGAGATGAAAAGAATCCCCTCCAAGGCAATTCTCTATGATACTCTCTTTATCCCTGGCCAAATAGATCTTCTCAAGGCTTCTTTGAGTAGGAATTCATAAGAAAAACATACTACCACCATCCTTAGCATGAATTATGGTAAGGATAAGATATATCCTACTACTATAAAGAACAATCCACCTCCTTTTTACATATCCTTGAGAATGGAGGATTGGATGGTCCATAACTGTATGATTGATTCAGGGACCTTGATCATAGTCATGGCCAAAGCAGTTTGTGAGGATACGAGTATGGAATATACCTGATCTTGCCCCAAAGTTTTGAAATTGGATGGGACACCAATTAAGATAGTTGGGGTGATAAAATATGTGCTAATGAGACTACACAGAGCTATAGAAGTGACTATTGTACAAGAAATTATGGTGGTAGACCTAGAGCCTTATTTTAGCTTGTACCTTTCCAGAGAGCTCACTGATAAGATTGGTGGTTATATATACTTGGATTACTCTAGCATGATAATCCATTTCAAAGGAAAGAGGATAATCATAACACCTAAAAATCTTGTGTCCTATCACATTGAGAATATTGAAGAATATATGTGCAATATCAAACCCCTATATGAGTTTGAGCTAGAAAAAAGCTTTGAAGAGTTAGAGGTGAATGATGAATTGCCATTTAGAGAATATTATAGCCATTTTGGGACAGAAATGGGCACATATAGCATTTCTTCAGAAGCAGATAAACGAATCCCTACTATATCCATCCAATCCCTAAGAGATACAGAGATATGAACTATGCATTTTGATGATGCAAGGTGCAAAAATAGAGTTGGTGTCGGTGTAGTTTTGTAGTCTCCCTTAGAGGGTGTAAAAAGTTTTGCATACATATTGACATGGTCTTGTACTAAAAATATTGTAGAGTATGAAGCTTTATGCTTCGGATTAATGCAAGCAGAGAGCATGGGGATCCAAATGCTTAACATATATGGCAACTCTGAGTTGATAGTCAATCATGTAAGAGAGAGATACATCAGTAAGCACCATTACCTGATATCATACAAAAATAGGGTATGGTATTTGATGGAATATTTTGACACCCTTAATATTTGCTTCGTCCCCAAAAAATAGAACATGTTGGCTGATTCCCTAGTTTTTAAATATTCCAATTTTAGTCCTTCTTCAAATATGGGATCATCTAAAGATAGAAGAGTCAAATTGATTTTCAAGCCTACAATACTAGATATATAGATTTTTTGGTAGGTTTTTGAAAATGATGACCAGATTATTGACTTTTTGGTAAGGGAAGATTCCTTATCCAGTATATAGAAGGAAATTCTTCATGATATAGATCGACAAGATGTTATTCAATTAAAAAATAATCATATTCCTAGGGGTTTGGTCACCCTAGAAAGCCTCTTTTATAATGAATAAAGGAGAAAAATTAGAACCATGGATATTAATGAAAAAATCTATAAAGATGTTGAGATCAAAAAGGAAAAGAAGCTCAAAGTTGGTATCCAATGTTCTTTAGGAGAGGTAGAGGAGATAAAAGCCCTGTGCTCTAAATACCATGACATTATGGCCTAGTCATATGAAGATCTAAAAGGTGTATGATAAAAGGGTGATCCAACATAATATTGAGCTAGAACCTGATGCAAATCCTTTCAGATAGAAGCAAAGACCTATAAATCCTAGGATTGAATCCATAATGAAAGACGAGTTGCTCAAATTCTTGAAGGCTAATATTATATACCCAATTAAGCACTCCACATGGGTGGCTAATTTGGTCCTCATCGAAAAGAAGAATGGATACATTCATCTATGTGTAGATTTTAGGAACCTCAACCAGGCATCATTGAAGGACCACTACCCTCTCCCTCAAATTGATCAAATTTTACAAATTGTTGTAGGGGCAGAGAGGTTCTCATTATTAGATTGTTAGATTTTGATGAATGAGCACTGGGAGATAACAATCACAAGATGCAGAATAATATGAAAGAAAGTAAATCTGCTAGATGACTGAAATATGCTGTAAATAGAAATCATATAAAATATTACAATGTAGCTATGGAGGAAATGAACACTCCATTAATAAAGCTATTGAACTACATTGTACCCATCACCAATGGATGGTGAAGTACACAGAACTGTACTATCCCCTAAGCTACACTATCTGACTATGTCCCTCGACTCTCTATATCTATATCTAACAATGAGGCCTTTCTTATATAGGAACACAGGTTCCTTGGCCAACACTCTACCTAGTTGTGCAAGGGATAACTTGCACATATACAACTTGCACATTGACACTTGTGCATTTATTACATTGCATGAAGTAACTAGATAACTTGCACATAAAGTAATCTAAGTATGTATCTTGGAAGATACATTTACATAACCCAAATGATGGAATAGACTCTATTTCTAACACCCCCTGTATTACATTATTTGGGTATTGAAGACTTTAGTCTTCAATATGGATCTTCTTCATCATCTTCAACTTGATCTTCATACTCTTCCTCTACATTCTTTGTATTTAGGTTCAGTAGGTAATCTGTGTCTTCATATGATGCAGAGTAAGTTGTAGCTGGAGCTTCTTCTTTCATTGGATGATCTTTGGCATGTTCAGATTCATCTTCTATCTAGCCACCTTTATAGTTCTCCTTGCAAGTATCTTCATTTGATTTTGATTGTTGATGAATGAGTAGGGCATGGTGTAATTGTCCTCTCATATTTTTGTTTTTGATCCTTTTGTACTTGCCTTTTTGGTGTACTGGTTCTTCATTTTCTTCAACCTATTCTTCTGCAAATATGTTAGAAGCATTTTGAAACACCACAATATCTTGTGAGATTTCCATTGAGTCTAGGATGTATGTATTTTCATGGATTGAACCTGTTGCTTTTATTCCATATTGATTCATAATGAGACATGTATTGATCCCATCCATATATCCAAAGTTAATCATGTAGTTATTTTCTACTAGCTTGCTTATTGAGATGAGATTGAATGTTAATCCAGGAACATACAATACTTTTTGTAGTAGAAGATTTGGAAATGATTTACTGGGTGTTACACATCCATATCCATGTATAGGATAAGTTTGGTTGTCTGCAATTCTTAATATGTAACCTTTAGCAACTTCAAGATAGTCAAACCATTGTATATTTCCTGTCATATGATGACTGGATCCTGAATCAATAAATCACATGTGATCATGTTTTGTGAACTAGTTCTTGTTGGAGCAAGTTTTACATTCACTGTATGACATTCCTTTACCCATTTAAAAGGTTGAACTTGAAGAATTGAGATAGAATTGTAGTCTATCTTATAGCTCCTTATATATGATACCTTATTGAAGTATATAAGCTTGATTTGATAAAACCTTTATAGAATCTTAGGTTTGTAGGCTACCTTATGTCTCCCTAGTGATGAACACCTAATTTTAGTTTTTGAAGAAAGCTTATATCTTCCCAACTTGATAATCTTAGACAAATATTATTGTTATCAAGTTTTTTAGAATGCCTTATGACTCCCTAATGTTTTGGAGTATGATATAGTGCTTTTGTAAAAATATAGTTCAATTCTGGTTGATTTTGTACAAATTTTGTAAAGATCAAAAATCAACTTCTTAACACCTTATTACTCCTAATTGAACTAAGCACTTTTCAATTTTTGAAGAGGTTTTAATGTTGGAATTCTTTTGTCCCTTTTAGAAGGTTTGAGACAAGAAAAATATAATTATCCAACCTTAGTAAAAACCCTAATAACCTCTTTTTATATCCCTTGGATTATTTCTAATTTCCAATAAATTAAATTTGATGTAGTAACCCTTGTGGCTCCCAAGTTTGGAAAATTAGAAAAAATAATAATATTTGCAAAATGTTAAATAATTTAATCCAAGTAGAATTCCTTATTTCTCCTAGGTTAAATTGCAAATATTAATTCAATGAGATAAGTTATCCCTTATAGCTTTTGCTTTCAAAATCTAAGTTTTAACCTTAGTTTATAACCCTTATATCTCCAACTATGAAAGCAATAATAAAATGGGATTAAACCTTACCTTTTTAGATGCTAAATCTCCTCACTGTTCGACGCTTTCTACGGCTGGATATAACAGCAATATAAGTGTCACCTTTGGTGCTAGAATCAATGGAGATACCTTGGAGTTGCTTGTCTTCAATGTTGGTACGTAGGTGTTGAAGGTTTGACCTTCAATACTAGGAGCCTTTAATGCTCCTTCTTCCTTCCTTCCACGTTGTGCTTCAGACATCTTTGACCGTGCTTTGCTCCCTGTTGAACTTTGGACTTTGAATACCTTTTATGGATGAATAATCATGGACTTTGTGACATGTGTCACATTCATTACAAGTGAGTGCTCCTTTCCTTCTATAACATCCCAAATTCTTGTTCAATGCTCTTGAATCAATCTGTAATGTATGGGCACTTGTGTGAAGCTAGTGGAGGATACCAAGTGTCACCACTTCATTGTAACTCTTGCATGGGGTTTCTTGAGCGTTGAGAGAGGAATGATGTCTATTATACCAAGTGGTATCTCTGCATGAAGTCCTTCCCTGTAACATCTTCGAAGATGGAGATTATAACTCCTCAAACCCTTTTGTATACCATTCCTTTGCTTTGCTATGTTGCTTGGGCAGAAAGCAAGCTATTCTTCTATAGGTGGATTGACGATGTGCTATGGAGCTTT
The DNA here is from genome assembly GCA_028583015.1 of Wollemia nobilis. NCBI lineage: Eukaryota > Viridiplantae > Streptophyta > Pinopsida > Araucariales > Araucariaceae > Wollemia > Wollemia nobilis. The sequence continues at coordinate 6,683,793 of JAQPPZ010000850.1, forward strand.
GAACACCGATTTTGGAGCTTCCTTTGGTGGATGGTCTTCTCCAAGTTAGAGACCTTGAATGTAACACCTTTGCTCCTTCTCTTTTATACCTCCAATCGTGTTGAATCCTTTGTAGATTTTTGATGTCTTTTAGAAGTAGATGTGCACTCTTTTGTCTACGTAAATGTAGCTCGATGATAGTCTGATATGAGCTTTGATTCTGTAGGTTCATACATCCAATATGAGCCCTTTGAGTGGCTCCTTTTTCTTGGGAAGAAGAGTGCTGACGTTCAGCCTTCCTTGGCTGATTTACCCTGTAGTTAATGTGCCCTTTTGTGGCACTTTCAAATCTGCTCTTATTGCTGTAAAAACCATATTAGAGTAGTGCAATATAATGTATTATAAATTGTATATAAGGCTTCTTTTAATGTACCTTCTTTTGCACTCTATTTCCAGATCTGAAATTCTGGTTTTGTGGCAGATTTTTCCTACAATACAAGGGTTTTGAGGTTGTCTTTTATGAGTAGACACACCTTTCCATTTTTTCTTGGACACTTTGATAACAAATCCAAGCTTAAATAATAGTAGATAGAAGCTTTTCAATTGATGCAATTTTCTGCACTTTCTTTCCTTGCATCTAACCTTGTAATGCTTTGGATTTGAGACTCACCAAGTCTCAATATTTGAAGCTTCTATTTCTATTTTTGGTTAGTTAAGTTCTTCTCCAAGTTTTGGAGGATTCTAACCTTTTTGGGTGGCTTCTTTTGGCCACTACAAGTTGCAGATTTTTATGCTTCAATAGTGTCTTTAGACACTTGATACAAATCAGATTTTGTGCCCTTCAAAAAACACAAAACTAATTTCCTTTTGAGAGTAGTATAATAGTGCAAGTCTAATTCACTTTTAATGCACTAATATTACACCTTATCACTCCAATCAACTCTCAAATTAATGCACTAACAATTTACTACAACTAATCAAGAATAACCTAAAATGAATCTTTAAGAGTTATTCTGCAATTTCACTACAATTTAGTATTGTAGGACTTAGTCTTCTTTTTATTTTTCCAAAGTAGATGATAGGTAGTTGATAGAAGCAATTCTGAAATCTAATCAACTCCTAATAAATGTGCAAATAAATCCTTAAAAATAACCTTTTTCCTTTTGCACTTTAGAAGATTGTAATCTAATTTTCTTCTTGCAACTTTAATCCAAATTTAGGTGCTCTAATAAATCTGATAAGTAATCCAATTAATGAATCTACTTGCACCAAAATTTGCTTACATTTTTTTGTAGCTCTTCTCCCACTTTTGTAGAGGATGTAGATCTTGGTGTCTAAAATCACCAAGTTGTTGCTTCAAGTAGGATGTCCTGAACAACTCCTTCTTCACCAAATGATGGTCTCGAACTTTCTTTCATGAGCCTAGGATTTGGTGGCTTGTTCTCCTCTTGTGTTCTCCTCCTTATTATAGATTTGGAGAAGTCTTTATCTCTAAAGCGGTGCCTTCTTGCTGTGAGAGGTAATCTTCAAATCTCCAAGATTTGGTGAGCTTCTTCTATCTTCAAGTCTTCTTGTCAAATTCTAACTTCAAGATTTTCTTCTGTTTCCTCCTTTTCTATTTTTTTTCATTTGGCACTCCTTGCCAAATTCTTCTTCACAAATTTGGTACTCCTTGCCAAATTCTCCTTCACAGATTTGGAACTCCTTGCCAAATTCTCCTCTTGGGCTTGTTGTCGGATGGCGACAATTGTCCCAAGTCCTTCACTATCAAGGACTTCACCTTGGTAGTGGATTTCTCCAACGAGTTCTCCAAAGAACTCTCTTGATGATCTTCAACAAGGCTCTCCTAGCCTTTTTCTGGATGCTCGATGAGACCTTCTCAAGGTCTTTGATCTTGCAGCTTCTGATGGTCTTCCTTGAGACCTTCTCTTCAACCTTCTACTCCTGGAAGTGTTGGTGGTGAGATCTTCTCCTAGATCTTCTGATTTTGTTGCTTCTGGATTCGAGCAAGACTCTCCTAGTCCTTCTTCTTCCAAGACTGGAAGTTCTTCAATGAGATCTTCTCCTGATCTCTTCACTTTTGCTTCTAGGCTGAGTTGATTCTGAAGAAGATACTCTTCCTAACTTTCTTGTAGGAAGTTTCCCAACTCACTGAATCTTCTTTCCCTGCAACAAAGATATTAGTACTAAAATATTTAGTCTACTTTTGAATCAGATATTCTTTTTGAATTCTTCTTCAGGATCAAGGCTTCTATGGCCTTTTTCAATATCAAGGCTTATGTGGCATTTTTCAATATCAAGGCTTTTATGGCCTTTTTCAATATCAAGGCTTTTGTGGCCTTTTCAATATCAAGGCTTCTATGGCCTTTTTAGTATCAAGACTTTTATGGCTTCTTCTTCAAGGATTCTATGGCCTATTCTTCAAGGCTACTATGGCCTTTTTGTATCAAGGCTCCTATGGCCTATTCTTCAAGGCTACTATGGCCTTTTTGTATCAAGGCTCCTATGGCCTATTCTTCAACTATGGAGTTCTTCAATCTAGTAATGGAGATCTTCAATCTCCTATCTTCACCATGATCCTTCACTAGAAGTCTTCTTTCATAGTATTCTCCTCTTGCACAATGAACTAATATCTGCACTATGAGGGCACATCGACCTTCGAGCAATGAAGTTGGAGTCTCCTAGATTTCTATCGTAGGAGGAGTCCCAATCCTCTGAGAATTAATTTTTTGCAACAAAAGAAACTTTAGGCACTAGTTAGAAAATTCCAGATAACCTGGATGATCTTCACTAGATGATTTGTCAATCTAGTGGATTGAATGTTGAGTCCTAGTCTTCACGAGTTTTCCTTGCAACTCTATGGAAAAGACTCTAGACAAAAATGATCTCAGTATTTTTTGAAACTGAGATTTCTTTCAGTCCTAACTTTGTGACTCTCCCTAATTCTACCACCTAGATTCTTCTGAGATATTTTGACAGTGGTTGGTCCAGTGGTGCATTAGTTTGACAAAATACTTAGGCTAAATGATAATGGTGGTTTCCCTATTGACCTACATAGACTAGATCTACCATGGCTCTGATACCACTATTAGCTTTTGATGAATGAGCCTTGGGAGATAACAATCACAAGATGCAGAATAATATGAAAGAAAGTAAATCTTCTAGATGACTAAAATATTTTGTAAATAGAAATCATATAAAATATTACAATGTAGCTATGGAGGAAATGAACACTCCATTAATAAAGCTATTGAACTACATTGTACCCATCACCAATGGATGGTGAAGTACACAAAACTATACTATCCCCTAAGCTACACTATCTGACTATGTCCCCTGACTCTCTATATATCTATCTAACAATGAGGTCTTTCTTATATAGGAACATAGGTTCCTTGGCCAACACTCTACCTAGTTGTGCAAGGGACAACTTGCACATATAGCTTGCACATTGACACTTGTGCATTTATTACATTGCATGAAGTAACTAGATAACTTGCACATAAAGTAATCTAAGTATGTATCTTGGAAGATACATTTACATAACCCAAATGATGGAATAGACTCTATTTCTAACATAGATAGTTTCTCTAGATATAGCTAAATCTAGGTAAAATATGAGGATCAATTAAAGATAATATTTACCACCAAATGGATAAATTTTACTTACCAAAGGATTCCTTTTGGTCTATATAATGCAAGGGCCACCTTCTAGAGAGCTATGAATTATACTTTTGGAGGGCTAGTCAATAAGGTCCTTCTCATATACTTAGATGATATGACTGTGTTATCTCATAAGAAATAAGCTCATCTAGAGCACCTAGATCAAGTATTTGATAAATACAAAGAATTTGGTATCTCTCTAAACCCAAAGAAGTCATTTTTTGTAGTCCATGAAGTGAAGCTATTAGGACATGTGGTTTATAAGGAAGGAATATCTATAGATCCATATAGGGTAAAATCAATTCTAGCACTCCCCTTGCCTATGAAAAAGAAGGTATTGCAATATTTCTTTGGGTAGATCAACTTTGTAAGGAATTTCATCTCAAACTTTGCTCAAATAGTAAAGCCTATATCAAAGTTGCTAAAGAATAATGTAAATTTCAAGTGGACAGAAGTAAGGAAGAAATTTTTTGAAGCCATAAAATAAGTCATTACTACTGCATCAGTCATGGTGAACCCTTATTTCACTAAAAATTTCATTTTGTATGCTTATGGAGCTGAAGAGAGCTATGAAACTATGCTTACTTAGAAGAATGACAATGGAGAAGAATATCCCATATTTGTTTGGAGCCATATCCTTCATGAGTATCATATCAAATAAAACTTTATTAAGAGATAAGTATTTGTAGTAATGAAGTCATTAAAGAAGTTTAGATAATACTTAGCTTAAAGTAAAACCCTTGTTTACGTAATCCATCTAGAATTGGGAGACAAAAGAGTTGGTTGTATCACCAAAATGTAGAAGTATGATGTGTAAATCCATACTACCAATCTAGTCAGATGTAGGGCACTATACCAATGGTTGACATAAAGGGCTATTGGAGAAAAAATGTCAACTTGTCAATCATCAAAAATAGATTAGAGTGAAGAGTTTTCATTAGAAGGTTCAGACTAGGTTGATCAAATGACAAGCTATTTCCAAATAGGAACTTGTCATCAAGGTATTAACCCATCATAAAGGAGGAGATATAGGCTTCAAGCCTTGAAGTATGTCCTATTACCAGATGGATTATATAGATAGAATATTGATGCAGTCCTCCTAAGATGCTTGAAATATGATCAAAAGGAAAATGCCATTAAAGAATTCTATAGAGGATTATCTGGAGGAAATATTTTAAGGAGGATCACAAATATGAAAATTATTAGGGTAATTTATTATTGGCCTACTATTTTTGCGGACACCTTCAAGATAACAAGGACATGTGATGAATTCTAGAGCTATGTGGAGAGGAATAGAAATGCATCATTTTCCCTCAAACCTATTCAAGTAGAAGAGTCATTTCAATAGTGGGGACTGGAATTCATTGGAGTGATAAACATGTTACTATTGAAGAGGACATCTTCCTCTCCATCCTACTTCCACATATTTCTTCATATTTCTTCTTTCTCTTATGGCAGATGTTTTTTTCCACGTGGTTTTTCATCATCTCTCCAATAGAGTATTTTTATGGATATATTATACATGAGTACCTTATCAGGCCTTGTTGTTAGGACTCATATATGTGGATATGCCACTTGTTTGGTTTTGTTGATTCACTACCTCCTAGTACCACTTAAGGGGGGTGTTAGAGTATATCTTAAGTTTTTACTAGGTATATTTAGGATATTTATTTTCTAGATATTATATTTAGGATATTTATTTTCTAGATATTATGTTATTACTTTTTTTGGAGTTATCTATCTTGCATGAGGTTAGTAAAATCCTAGTTTTTTGTGTGGCTAAGATATATTTATTTTATTATGATCCAATGGCTCATATTGTACACCTTTGCTATTTAATGCAAGGTCCCTCTCATGGAATATAAGTTCTTGAGATTCTATCCAATTTCTTGTGGTGCTTTGCATGTCTATTTTATTGGGTTTGAATATTGATTTTTAATATTCTCTACATGGTACCAGATCTAGATAGATTTTGTTTTGCAAGCATTCAAGAAATTTCTACAATTTTTATTTTACAGGTTTGAAGACATTTGAAGGAACATTGTGAAAGTGTGGATCTCGCATTTTAGAGTTTGACCATCGTATTCTCTCACCTTGCATATTTTATTGGGGATATTGGTGACCATAAATTGGTTTCAAACCTTGTTACAGGTCCCTCTTTTCAGACTCAAGCCATGGCTTTTTCACTGCAAACCTGTAGCCTAGTAGTTTTATGAAGAAGCAAATTTTGTATGACGTTTCTCCCTCTTTCGAAATTCATTTTGGGTCAATTTTTTTTTATCTTGAATTATTTTTCAAGGGATTCACATTGGTGTAGTCAGATATATATTTTTGTGGATGGGAAAACCATAGTTTTTTAACTGCAAACCCGCAGCCACACAGTTTTCTAGAGAAGCAACTTTTGGAGGTCATTTCTCCCTCTTTCGGAATCTGTTTTGGGTCAAATTATTTTTGATATTTACTGATATTTCGAGGTATTCACATTGTTTTATTCAGATTCACATTTTTTTGGATGGGATTTTTAGAAAACCGTAGTTTTTAACTGCAAACCCGTGACCATCCAGTTTTCTAGAGAAGCAACTTCTGGAGGTCATTTCTCCCTCTTCCGGAATCAGTTTTTGATCAATTGTTTTTTGATCTTGACTGATTTTTTGAGGGCTTCTCACTGATGCATTAAAAATTTAGATCTGGTGGATATATATTTTTAGAAAATTATTTTTTTCTATCATATATTTAAATAAAAAAATCTATTTTTTCAATGGGGGGCTTTATATTATCGTTGTAAGCCTGAATTATAAAGGTATTTTTTGGGGGATTTTTTGATCCTATGGACTAAATTTATAAAGTTATTTTTACCCTTGTTTGGTTGTTTGTGCATATATTTTGGACCAAGTTATCAGCCCATTGTGTTCGTATAGGTGGAAACCACATATTTGTGCTTGTGGAGTCATTTTGGACTACCCTTGTGATTGTGGTGCTTCTTTCTCCATCCTATTTTCTCACTCTCCTTTTGTGAGACACTTTGGTTTAAGGGGGGTTTTATTTGGTGATTTTTTCATAGTTTTACAGCTACATTAGTGTCTTTGCAAGTTACCATGTTGGATATTTCAGCACTTCCCATCACTCCATGCACTGATAGTGATTCATATCCTGCTTGGCGAGATAGTCTTGTTGAGCACTTATGCTCAATTGAGATTTTGCCATATCTTCTTGGTCTTATTCTTGAGCCTCGCCCTCACACACCTTAGTGGTATTTTTGGCAAGCTAGATTAAATCATGTGTGTAGTATTATCAGATACACCACAAATATTATTTCCAATGATATTTTACCACCTATAAAATGGGATTCACAGGCATCTTCCCATATAGATTTTTCCATACTTTGTGCACATTTTGAGAATATATTATCTTGTGATGAAGAATCCTTGATGCATAAATATTCTTTGAATGAGATAAATGTTTCTATACCAATTAAAGATATTTTGCAGGATACTAATACAGCTTCAGAGACTTTGGAGTCCCTACATTCTTTTGTGGATTATCCTAATTTATCGACACTTGAAGAGGAAATTTTGGATGGAGTTTCTTCTCTTTTCATTGAGTCACACATTTTGGATGTTGTTGATCTTCATGAGGAGCTTACATTCTTGTTTTATGTCCCTCCATATGTTGCTCATATAAAGCATTTTGAGGACTTTATTGTGGTGTGCCTTCCTTATTTTGATGAGCCACCTTGTCCTCCTACTCTTGTTGCCTTGGAGCCTTGTTTTGCTTCCTTTATATTTTATTAGGAATATTTTAAGACTCTCTCATAGGTATCTTTTGTTGGACTCTCTTTAGGATATCTCGAAGACCATTTTACGGCTTATTTATCTTCTTCTCTTGTTGCTTCCATTGTTATTTTTCTTATGCAACAGAACATTGAGTCTTCAAAATCTACACTCATTGGTTTGTTGATGACTTCTTCACTTCGATATAGTTCACAACCTTGTTCATCATCACAAGCATTAGATTTCATGTTGTTCCCTCCTCATACCTTCTTGGAGTGGGAATATTTTCGATGTATACCTCCTGGCTTCTTTCTTCCTCGTGGGAGACATTCAGTTTGGTGATGAGGCATCTATACATTTTGGGGCCATCACATAGATCCTTTGCAGGACTTTCTTGATGGATGTTGTCCTAGGGGGGTGTTGAAGAGGACATCTTCCTCTCCATCCTCCTTCCACATATTTCTTCATCTTTCTTCTTTCTCTTCTGGCAGATGTTTTTTTCCATGTGGTTTTTCATCATCTCTCCAATAGAGTTTTTTATGGATATATTATACATGAGTACCTTATCAAGCCTTGTTGTCGAGACTCATATATGTGGATATGCCACTTGTTTGGTTTTGTTGATTCACTACCTCCTAGTACCACTTAAGGGGGGGTGTTAGAGTATATCTTAAGTTGTTACTAGGTATATTTAGGATATTTATTTTCTAGATATTATATTTAGGATATTTATTTTCTAGATATTATCTTATTGTTTTTTTGGAGTTATCTCTCTTGCATGAGGTTAGTAAACTCCTAGTTTTTTGTGTGGCTAAGATATATTTAGTTTATTATGATCCAATGGCTCATATTGTACACCTTTGTTATTTAATGCAAGTTCCCTCTCATGGAATATAAGTTCTTGATATTCTCTTTAATTTCTTGTGGTGATTTGCATGTCTATTTTCTTGGGCTTGAATATTGCTTTTCAATATTCTCTATAGTTACAACACCAATATAGCCAAGTTAGCTATATTTCCAAGTTTAACCTAATCATTGATTTATTGATATAAGTAGGAGTAGAATGATTTAGTTTTAATCATCTATCATCTTGAATAATAATTTGCGTAATTGCAAGGACTAAGCCCTCCTTAGTGGCAAAGGACTTAGCCCTCCTAAAGTGGCAAGAATATTATTTGATTTCATTCATTCGTATTGTATTCTTATTGTTTGTGGAAGAAATCTGCTTCAAGTGGTATCAAAGCCCACTATTTTGGAAGCACACATACTAGAATTTTTTTCTCTCCTGTGAGTTCAAAAAACAAGATAGAGAATCATATTTATTCACTACTATCTCACTAGTCAAATTAACATTCATTTTTGGCTACCATATGAACATAGAATTAATCTACTAAAGTCTCCTAGCAACGTTTATACAACCTTGCAGTATCTCAATCAAAGGTAAGGTTACGCATCCATGGTCACAAGATTAATTTGGTACAAATAAAATATGGCATCCAATAATACACAATGAAATACATTTGTTGTAAGTTGTGTCAGTAAAATCGACGTATCGTGATGTTTCCCATAGGTACGTGATAAACTGGTTTGTTTCAAGTGGTTTAGGGTTTGTCTAATAATTTTGTGAACAAAATTTTATAAATTAAACCTAAACTGATCCTATCATCATTGTATCCTTCCGAAGACATGTGTTGAAGGATTTTTTGAGTGGTATAGATCTTTTTTTTTGGCATTCATAAATGTGCTAAGTTTTTGGCTGATCCATATTATGATGGTTTCCCTACTAACTTAAATGAATAATCAAGTAGAAGATTTCACAAGTAGTTCGATAGCGACCATTCAAAGATCTTAGATTTGAAACCATTGGATACGGGTGCTCAGTGCAAAATAGATATCAAATTTAAAACAATGGATGGTTAACTATTCCTGGAGCTTTTGATAGTTCAAAGAAGTCATTTTTTGAAATTCAAACCAAGGAAATTAAGCTAGTCATCGTCAAAATTCATTCCTTGATTTCATACTTTATTCACTCTCTTGGAGATGAATTCGGCCAATAATTCGTGAATCAACAAACCAAAGATAAATATATTGCCTCCAAATATCTAAGGTGCATAATATTCTTAATTCATTCTCCATAATTCGTAGTAAATAAATTCCTCTACAAAGTATAGTGTTGACTCATATTAATTTTTTTTTTAAAAACATCGATTTATTATCTCACATGTGTAGTGTTGAGTGCACAAAGGGTTTTTTAAATATTAGCACCCATTAAAGAAGTGTGAATACTTAGGTATTCATGGTGTCTCTCTCAATCAATATCTCTCCTCGAAGCATGATTAGAGACGATATTTTTAGTTAACATCACTATGGATCAAGTTGTCCTCATTTTTGGTGTGTTTGTCATCTAATTAGTGTCTCTGTGTATCCAATTATCATTGATCATCGTCGTGTTTGGTGTCTATTCAACATCACCACATGTTTGGTGTGTTCAATGTTGTTATTATTCTCTAGTAAATATTATTTTTTGGCTATCATCATCGTTCTGGTGTCCATATAGCATCGTGTGACTAGTAATCCTCATTCGGGTGGTATGTTGTCTAGTTAGCATCATTATCATGTCCAGGGTCTAGTTAGCATCATTGTGTGTAAAGTTAACATGGCATAGGTATATTATTTGATACTTACCCTAAGTCATCATCCCTTTCATGTTCATGGTATCTGAGGCCTAGTCAATATCATTATGTGTCAAGTCAGCATTGTATTGGTGTCATGTTTGGTGCTTACCCTAGGTCATCGTCCCTATCAATAAATTAAAACATAGCAGCCCTTGGGTATAAAGTGAGAACGAAAGTAACATAGCAGATATTGGGTATCAAGGGGAACGAAAGTAATTATCATAGTTGAAACTTATTTATACCATTTTGGGAATCATAAAAGAAAATAACTATTGGAAGTAGAAGGAAACTAGACGTTGGAAGACCAGGTGAAGGTAGAAGGAAACTAACCATTGGAAAACCAAGTGAAGGTAGAAGGAAACTAGTCTTTGGAAGACCAAAGTGAAGTAGAAAGAAACTAGCTGTTGAAAGACTAAGTGAAGGTAGCCATTGTAAGACAAGATGACAAAAAGTAATCGTTGGCTATTTATAGTAACCAAATTTTTGATCAAATTGGTCCAAAATATTTTATTATAAAGCAATTTCATGAGCGATAGGTGGAATAAATGGCCAAATGGAAGGTTATATAGCCCATATAATACAAAAAAAGGACCCTCAAATTTACCAATAAGACCTTCACAAAATAAAGCTACGTAACATAAATCCCCTTTATGCATTAACAACTTTAACCCCAACCATCCTGCTATTAACCCCATGGCTCCTTCCAACTCACCCAACTCATCCCACGAAAATCTCACACATGAGGAAATGGAAACCCCCAATACAAGTAACCAATAAGTACAAGCATGTTTGACTCAACTAATGTCTAGTGAGAACAACATGACATTAATGCTTGGGCAATTATTGAATAAAAAAAATCAATAAGCTCCTCCTTACCCAAATAACTACCATAGAAAAAATGATAATAAAGATCAAGATACAAAGGAAGTTTATCAACAAGTAAGATGGCCTACAAGTGTTAATAATCCATGTGTAGATATGCCTACCTTTGAGGGTGGAGATCCATGTGGTTGGGTAGCTAAAATGGAGGGTATCTTACACCTATATCGAGTGCCTGAATCTGAAAATGTTTCTTATGCCTCCTCCAAATTAGGTATTGAATATTACCAATGGTTTGCTTGGAAAAAATGTCAACATATTCATCCCATATTATGGCTTGAATTAAAGGATCTTTTCCTCAAGAGATTTTATGAAGGTAGTTCATATTCATACATCATTCGCCTATTGGTACTTAAACAAACAAGGTCGGTTAGAGATTATGTTTCAGAATTTACAAGTCTTCTTGCTTATATAGGAGATGTACAAACTGATGTGGTGGTTTTGGACTTTAGACATGGGTTGAAATATAATATTCAAATTGAAGTAGACTTACATGATCCATACTCTTTGGATGATACTATAAGGATTGCTAAACTTGCTGAGAAAAAAATACAAAATTTGACATCTTGTAAACGTGACTCCTATAATAATCCTCAATATCACAACAATTTCTTTCATAGAAATGATCAATGATCAAGATATTATTGCTATAAATATTGCAATCATCATCAAAAAGATCAAGCATGTTTACGAAGACAAAAATTTCAAATAGAATATGATAATAAGGAAGACAAATAGGAAGTAGAGGATATCAATCAACAAGAATCATCTTTGTATGAAGAAAAAATGGTTAATAATGAAGCACCATTTGATGAAGATACTATGGCTATTTCAGTACATGCTCTTATGGGATTAACAGCTCACCATACAATTAAGGTACCAAGATTTATTAGGCAAAAAAGGATAAATGTGTTGATCAATTTAGGTAGTACTCATAATTTTATTGACCTCAAAACTGCTAAAACATTGAACTTGCACATTAACTCCTCCAATCAAGATAAGTTTCCAATTTTAGTTGCAAATGGAGGAAATGCTCAATGTATTGGTAGAACATCTTCAGTTTAAATACAAATGGGGAAGTTATACTTGGCATGGAACTCTCTTTGTCACAAGTCTAGGAAATTTAGAGGTTATTTTAGGAGTTGAATGGTTAGAACAACTAGTCATTGTCAGTTTTAGTTTCAAAAAACTATTTGTGGAATGTAAATATAATGGAAAGACTATTCACCTCAAAGGAATTCAAAATCCACCATTAAAGGTAGTGAATTATCACAGCATGGAAAAAATATTAAGGAAATGGGGTTATGGATTCATAACTCAAATCATGGATTCTAGGATGGTCCTTTCAAATTGGATAAGGTTAAAGAGAACAATTCTTTTCATCTCCAAGATCTAGAAGGAATCATGCAGTTGATTTCGATTAGTAAATTCCATATAAAGCTCTACTTTGAGTAAGAGTTATTTTCATGTAACATATATATATATATATATATATATATATATATATATATATATATATTTGTACTATACAATTTTTTATTTTTTATTTATTTGTACAAAAAAAAAAAGGCAGTATAGCGGCTCACAACACATTATTAACCAAGAGTCAATATGGTCAAATCCAAGAAAGTGCTCTCTCCCACGCTGTGTTTCATGCCGCACTCAAGGAGAATAAGGTAAATATAGCCACGGGTTGTAACATGTACTACACCATGAACAATAAAAAAATCACGTGATGTTTTCCACCATCAAGCCATCCACCTTTTAAATTATAAAGTGTGTAACATGTAGTTTCCTATCAATCGCATTAATAATGGAAGGTGTGCATGTGATATATTTACACTCGAAATTCAATTTCTATTCATTTTTAAAGCAATGGTAAGTTACCAAAAAGAGCTAGATAAGTGGTGGGACGAAGCTACCAAGCAAGAGCAAATTTCCTCAAAGATGGCACCAAAAGTAGCTCGGGAAACTATCCAATAGGTGAATTTTGAACTAGAACACTATGTGGATAAAGCGAAGGCAGTATTAGACACTAAAATGATGTGGTAAATAAGGACTAAACTCATAATAGAAATTGACTATAATTACTTTGAAGGGCTATCAATTTTATTTCAAGGTATTATCACTATAAATTCCTTCTTGTCATTTTATATCTGTGATTTAGTTCACCATTGCCCTGAATTAATATCTGTAATAGAAAAATATTTTGATCCTGAAACAAAAGCAATATAGATAGCTAAGGGTAAAAACTTTTTTAGTATAACCACTAAAGCTTATCGAGATCTATTTTCTATAGGCGTAGACCCTCCTGTGAACCCTAAACCCTTCAAACCATCAACACACACCAAATATTACTCATTGTAGGTGTGTTATCATGATGGTGAACCTTTTAGAAAGTGGGTTTATAGTCAATTTAAAACAATCAAGTCTAGGAGTACTTTTCCAAAAACCCCAATTATTACTGAACAATTTTCTTACCAGGATCTCTTCATTATGTTAGCCTACTTACAAAGTTTAGATTTTGATCGGTACGTAAGGGATTGTAAAATGGCCACTGTTTATTGCATATCCAATGATAAAATATATAAATATTCGATAGAATAAGAGGGTATTAAATCAATTTATTTTGATTGGTCAGATTATCTCTCTAAAAGGATGCATGAACAACTGGTTAGCATGAAAAGAGATATATAGACCCCCTCTTTTCAGCATTATTCAAATTTAATATGGATGTTCTTTAGTTTCGTAAGGCAAATGATGCCCTGGATTCCTATGGTGGATAAGAATGACAATAGAGATCCTATACAAGTTTATCAATGGACCAGTCATTTGAGTAACACAAAGTCGTATTACAAATTCAACATGGAATTTTTAGGGCTAGCTTTGAAGTTTATGTATGGACAATGCCCTAGGATTCTACCTCTTGCTAAGGAATTATTACATGTAGAGAATGCCAAAGAAGGATATTGGTATATCCTTACTAAAGGAACTATCATCAGACTCTACAGCTTCACTGGTAAAACTTTCTTGTTACCTCATTTTATTATCAATAGGCTATTAGCTTTGGAATATTTGAGACAGGCCAACTTCGTCAATGTCAAATTTGGCACTGGTAAGGGAAGGAAGGAAATTATGATTTATTCTCACAATGTGGATGATATAACCATAACCAAAAAGGGTCAACATGAAAAAATTACCCAATATTTGGAGATACTTGGTCTTTTATATATTCCACAAAGATGGAGATACGGCCCTGATGACAAGTTTCTGGAAAGAAATATTGCCCTAAATGGAGAAAGGGCCCTCAAATTTGAGAAAAAATTGAGGTATCATTTTGAAAAGGGTAAAAATAACAAAGAAAATGCTCCACTGGAATGGAATATCATAAAAATTGAACAAATTCCCCCATGGAGAGATTTTTATGAACAGGTAGTTGATTTGATTCTGAGAACAACAAAATCCACCAATTGAAAGAATCCAAGATTAAAGAATTTGAGGATAAGCATAAATGGGATAATAGTAAAATTGTGGAATGGTAGCAGATGATAGTTGAATCAGGTACAGAAAAGACTAGTTTCGATCATCAATTAGATATTGATTTTTATGAGCTATATGAAAAGCATATCAAAATATGGAAGGCCAAAAATGATATGAATTTGGTGCTAAGTTACAAGAAATCAGGAGTAAAGGGAAAGAGGAAAAATCAAGTATCATTGGATTCCCTTTCCTCACCTTCACAAGAAGAAGTAAAAGAAGCTATGATGAATGCTCCATCAATAGTTGAGGAAACCCAAATTGCATTTGAGTCTTCACAAGAGCAATTACAACAATACTTTATGGGTGCTCAAATTATGAGCAAAATGCATCATTCTAGTGGTGGTCTAGATAAGGATGAAGTAGGAATAAAAATATTCAAGCAAGAAAAATACCAAAGTGTCTATCCTTAGGTGGAGAACCTCCTTTACAAGAGATAGAGGGAAAGAAAAAATAAGACAAATTTGTTTTCACTCCTATAAAATTCACCATTGTAGTGGTAGTAAAGCCATCCTCTATTTCTAAAGTTGCATCACAAGAGGCATAACATGAAGAGAGTACTAAGAAAGATAAGTCTACAAATTCTATTGTGTTCAAGATAAAGGTAAAGGATTTAGTAGGGGAGCCTAAGAAGAAGGTCTACAATAAGTAGAAAATGGATAAAAAGTAAACTACTGAACAAAATCATGTATCAATTGTAGAGCAACGGGTTCAACAAACACAACATCAAAATATAGATAAATTTTTCCAATAGACTACTTCAGTAGGGGAAGGTATGACTTCTATCCCTTCTTCTCCTTCTCCTTATCTGAAAGTATCCCCCTCCCATTCTTAAGAAAAAATGGAGCATAAGGTAACTCCCCCCCCTCATAGTTCACCACCTACTTCACCAGTCTTTACAGAGTCTCAAACCAACCCATCACCTCCATATTCACCAAACATTTTAGTAACACCATCACCAACTCACTCACCTCCATCCTAAAATTCATCACTATTGATAATTTTATAAGGGTAATCTCTTCCATATTCCCCATATCATTCCATGGTTGTAACATCTACTACCATGTCCTTTCTATTTATAACTTCCACAATAAGCACATAGTCCACTATCCTCACAACCACTCCCATTTCATAAGTGCTCGATTCATTTTTCCCTTCACTCATGACTTATTCCACTCCTACAAATTATCCTACAGTAGTATCTTTGTAGAAAGGAAATGAGGTTTCACAAAAAATCAAATATTTTTGGGCTAAGAAATTGTCTAAGCCTTCAAAACAGATGGCTAAATGAAGAAAAACCATGATCATTGATCCAGTGACTAGGCAAAGGACAACTAGATCCATCACTCCACACATCAGAAAACCAGAAGAGGACATGACTATAGAAGACCACAAACTGGAGGAACATATATAGGATATCAACAAATTTCCAATGGAGGATGAGTTAGTTATAGCCAAGGCTCACCTTGAAACCCTTTATATCAAGAAAGATATCTATCTACAAGGAGCAATGTGGAAAACTAGAGGAAAATATAGAGAAGTTGGAGAAAATTATTAGCAATCATAAGAAGGAGGAGAAGGCTATAATAAATAAGGTTAAGAGTTGGTAAAATAAATATCAAGAGGCCATAAAATTCAAGGACCAAGTTGAAGAGCCAAAGAAAAAGAATGAAGCTCAGGCCAAGGAAATACAAGATTTGAAGCATCAACTCTAGATTGAAAAGGCCAGAGCTGTAGGATTTTCTAAATTTGGGGTCAAATAGGTTAGGAAATAGATATGGTTCGAAATACTTGAGGAATGTTTAGAAATCCAGCCTGTAATTGATTATATGGATGATGACAGCCATTTGTTGCAAGCGACCAAGAAATATCTAGAAAACTTCACTAAGGAGCTACAACCCATGGTGATACTAGTGAAGTAGATATATATAATTATTCGAGAAAAAAATCAATAAATCTGCTAAGCCCATTCTAAACAAGGTATGGAATACTTCCAAATTGACTGCTAAAATTGTGATTGACAATAATATGATACTCCAAAAGGGTTGGTTAATATTAGATAGAATTGAGGGTAAACTACAAGAGATTGTATATATCCACCAAGAGATGATGCAATATGGTTTTGGAGGACTTTGGATTGAAAATAAGACCTTATTGATAGAATAAGACCTTCAAAATAATTAAGCCTTAATAATCCAAGACGATTCTAAAATAGATGCTTGGGAAGAGTCGATTAATCAAGAACAAGTCTCTCAAATGATCAAAGATTTAACTAGACTCAATGATTTAATGGAGGACTTGGTGAATAAAGGTAATTCCATATCTTATGAAGAGACCTCTAAATTGGAGTATGTTCATAAGAAGCTTAAAGAGATAATTAATCCTACTAAGTCAGCTTGGAGCCAAGCATTAAAAACACTAAAGCAAATGATCAAGCTATTTGGAGCAGAGCCAGAAGTTGAGGATAGAGAAGAATATGAAGAAGAAGAATAAGCCGAAGAGGATCAAGAATATGACAATGGATGAGAAATATAAATAAATGAAGAGGAAACACACCAAAAGGAGGAGGATTAATTAGAGAAGATTATGGAAAATACTGAAGAGGTGCAAGATGAAAAACTTAAAGTGCAAGAGAAATAGGAGAATGTACAAAAGTAAGCAGTTTTGTAGGAGAGTGAGCTAAAAAAAATTTGTATCATAGGCCAGTAATGAAGCTATATATTTATATATTTTTAATTGACCCTGGAATTTTCAAATAATAGTCATAAGGTATGAACCTATCACAAGGAGCATGAAAAAACCATGAAGATATTTTGCAAGGGAAAGTCTGATCTAGTTAAGGTTATAAAAGGAACATAGTTTTATATAACAAGAGCAAGACTAGGCTTATGAAAGGATTTATAGAGTTTAGTTGCTTCTTGCATGATTTTCATATGAACCATTACTCTCTAAGTATCTTCACAAATATCTTAGAGAGTGATGGTCATATTGAAGTCATTCTATGAAACATGGCTTACCAAATATTGGAGTCTATCTTTTTTCTTTCATCTCTTCTCACCTCCCACTACATATACTCTTTTCCTCACTTCATGAATTTTTTCCTTTAAACATTTCCTTCCATTCATATATCTTACTCTACTGTTATTTCTCTTCATCAATTTTTGACTCTTTATACCCAATGGATAAGATTTTGAGTTCTAGGGCTTTGTAAGCAAAACCCCCTAGGAGGCACCAAATTGTAGGCCCAAAATAGCTACATAATTACAAAAGTTTTTGCAAAATTTTTCTAAGTCATGAAGAAGGTTTTTCTAACCTGTGGTAGTAGCACATCGCATGATGCTCTACCCCATGATCAATACAATCAACTTTGTACTTAGCAATTTTAAGATCACAAGCTAGAACATAGTCAAGATGTAGCGGTTCGTAATAGTGTTTCATCCCATGCAACCCATAACAATGTTCCATCCCATGGTCACCATAGTCAAACTCGACAAATCCACTCTCTAAATCATGGTTCACAATACTGCTCTACATCGCACATGTCACAACATGTTCTATATCGTGTAGCTCAGCGTAATGCTCCAACTCGTGATCAAATAGATCAAATCTTACATGTGAGCATTCTAACACGTGGGCCAGCACAAGGTTCTATCCTACATGGGCTAGCACAAGGATCAAATCTACATAGGTTAATGCAATGTTCTACACCACATAGCTCAACATAGTGCTCTATCCTACGATCCTTGTCAATCAAACTTGCACATGGAAATTTCAATTCATGGGCTATGACACGATTATTGTGGCTCAAAAAAAAAGGAATATGGATTGAATACTAAGAAGAGTGGGCCAACACATGGCTCTATTCTATGTGGATTAGAGCACATTTATAAAATGAAGCATCCTTTGCTCCAGCCTATGGTCAAATAGGTCTACTTATTTGAATAATATTTTCTATGCACGGACTATGTCATGGTTCTACGCCACTGAGAAAGCAAAGAAGTGTGGGCTATGACATGGTTCTACACCATGGGGTATTAATAAAGTGAACATATCAAGCCTAAACTAATCTCACATGTTCATGGGGAGATTAATGGTCTATTTTTTTTATGCTCTTTGTAGACACCAAAATATAGGCATTTGCATTTCATCACATAATTCTGCATATTAAATTATATGCCTAGGTCTAAACTTAGGCATATCAATTACTGTACATTTCACCCACATTGCACATCACAATTTTGCATAATAATATATGCCTAAGTCTAAACTTAGGTGTATTTTCTTGCACATTAATTTATATTTTCTAGATTTATTAAATCTAGAAAATCTGCATAAGATACCCTATCTCCCCACTTGACATGTGTCCTAGCCACATCACCATCACCCCTTGCCACATCTCACACCTCACTCCACACTTCACTCCACTTCCACCTACCCACTTGCCACATCTCACACCTCACTCCACTTCCACCTACCCACTTGCCACATCTCACACCTCACTCCACACCTCACTCCAGTTCCACTTACCCACTTGTCACTTATCACACCTCACTCCACCTACACCTACCCACTTGCCACATCTCCCCATTTAAGTGATACACTTCTAGTGACTCACTAAAACTACCCAAGATAGGTGGCTACCTAGTCCTTGCCACTTGGCATCCCTATCTTACCACCTATCCTTCCCTCCAAAACCCTGAAATACACATAAAGACACCATCACTTCACCAAGAAAAGAGAGAGAGGCAATGCTAATGTTATGCTTCCCAAATCATGACTTATGTAAGCAATCATCATATTCATTTCCTTTTATGCAATTTACATTAGTCATTACATTTATCATATTCATTGTGATAGGTGCTACTAAACCCTTGGTCATTTACATGTGTGTAGGTTTTAGGTTTCATAATTTCAACTCCAGCATGGTAGTCACGACAAACCCACCACCCCAACATTTATTGTAGCATGAAGAAGAGTCAAACACCATTTTTTATTGTAAAAGGGGATCACCCCCTTCGGGCATTTTTATTGTGAAGCACCCTACAAAGGGGCTTATTGTATTTAAAAACTTATTTTACGAAATATAATGCAATGCTTCATTTTTAGTGCAATGGTGTTCTTATTTATGTATACAAGTACTATAATTTCTAATAACAAGTTTTTTATTTTTGAGTCACAACTTCTAAAGGCCCAAACTTTGTTTCATGGAAAAAAAGTGAAAAAAAAATTAGTTGTACAAAAACTTTGGGATATAGTTAGTGGAACAAAAATAAAACCTACTAAATATGTAAGAGAAATTCAAATATTCAAATAAGGTGAATCCAAAGCACTTATGATAATAACATTTGGAATAATTGATGAAATACAACCTTATATAAGTGGATCAAAAATTCTACAAAATGGGAGGTCTCAGGTTCAAATCTCCACCCTACCAAAAAGCTGAATTGGGTATCCAAAATCCAATTGATAATGTTGGTGCGGGTAGGGTTGGGTGCAACCCCCGATGACTTTGACAGTGTAGAACCCCCAGTTCGTGGTCTCTCAGACCAAGGCGGCTCCGCAAGGGGTTTTTCGCTTTAAAAAAAAAAAAAAAACTTCTACAAAATCTTGGAATACTCTATGTAAAATATTTGAAGGAAAAAATAAAGCTACTATCCTTAATATTCAATATCAGTTATACTCCTTAAAAGTTAATAGTGGTGAAATTATTGAACTATTTCTTCAAAAGGTAGTAGATATAAAAGTAAAACTATTAACTCTAGGAGAAAAAGTAGAAGATAAATTTATTTTTTTAGTGATATTGAGAGTACTTCCAGAAATTTATATACATCTAGTCACATATTTGTAAGTCTTAAGCAAATAAAGTACTTTTGATGAGTTAGTTAACATTCTACAATAATATGAAGTAGAAAATTCAGTCAAAGATGAAATGACTAACAATGCCTTAGTATCAAAAGATAATTCACAAGGTAATCTTGCTTCAACTCCAAGATATAGATCCAAATGGAATACAAGATATTGTCAAATATGCAAGAAAAAATATCATAGCACAAATTTTTGTAGATACAATCAAAGAAATTAGTATCAAGGAAATCAGATGAATATGAATCAAGATGGTCAAATAAATAAGTTAGTACAACAAAGGCAATATCAATCTCAATACAATCCATGACAACAACAATTTCATCATCAGTATCCTTCTCAATATCAGTATAGTCATCAACAACAATAACAGTTACAATATAAATAGGGAAATAAAAAAGGACATCTAGATCAAGAAATTTATGAAATTCAAGTGTTAGGAGACACTATTTAAGAAAATAAATTCAAGGCTCTTTCAGTAAAATAGATAATCGATAAAGATGTATTTATTCCAAAGAATTTTTATGGTACTAACTTTGTAGTTTCTACAGATCATCAGGATACAAGAAGGCAATATGGTAAGACCAAGACATAAAATAATAGAATAAAGAAAAGTAGAATATCACATGCATTGCAAGGTCACTTAATGATTGAATATGAAGACCATGATTGAAACTAAAGTCTTCAATAACCAAATAATATAATACAAGGGGGTGTTGGAGTATATTACATTATTTGGTACATGCTAATGTACCTCCATGGTACCTTCATGGTACAATTATAAATAATATATTAGGATTGAGTCACAGTTTAGAGTGTGAGTTATGTTTCCATTTTATGTCAGTGCGAATGTGTAGCAAATGCACACATTTTATATAAATTTGTAATGTTTAGGAAATGAACAAATGCCATATGATTTAGTGTGCAAATGTAAGTTGAGTCTATGTGCACAAGTGTCTTATATGTAATATAAAATATGTGTACAAGTATCTTAGATTAGAGTGTGCAAGTTATGGAAGTGTAAGAGTCATGTATAGGTGTGCATACAATATAGAGTCAAGTGTTCACAAAGTATGCAAGTGTCAAATAGATAATCCAAAAGTCATGAGACTTATCATATGGAGAGGAATATTCATCAACAACAATAACAGTTACAATATAAATAGAGAAATAAAAAAGGACATCTAGATCAAGAAATTTATGAAATTCAAGTGTTAGGAGACACTATTAAAGAAAATAAATTCAAGGCTCTTTCAGTAAAATTGATAATCGATAAAGATGTATTTATTCCAAAGAATTTTTATGGTACTAACTTTGTGGTTTCTACAAATAATCGGGATACAAGAAGGCAATATGGTAAGACCAAGACATAAAATAATAGAATAAAGAAAAATAGAAAATCACATGCATTGCAAGGTCACTTAATGATTGAATATGAAGATCATGATTGAAACTAAAGTCTTCAATAACCAAATAATATAATACAAGGGGGTGTTGGAGTATATTACATTATTTGGTACATGCTAATGTACCTCCATGGTACCTTCATGGTACAATTATAAATAATATATTAGGGTTGAGTCATAGTTTAGAGTGTGAGTTATATTTCCCTTTTTATGTAAGTGCAAATGTGTAGAAAATGCACACATTTTATATAAATTTGTAATATGTAGGAAATGAACAAATGCCATATGAGTTAGTGTGAAAATGTAAGTTGAGTCTATGTGCACAAGTGTCTTATATGTAAGTGTGCAAATATGTAATGTAAATATGTGTACAAGTATCTTAGATTAGAGTGTGCAAGTTATGGAAGTGTAAGAGTCATGTATAGATGTGCATACAATATAAAGTCAAGTTTTCACAAAGTATGCAAGTGTCAAATAGATAATCCAAGAGTCATGAGACTTATCATATGGAGAGGAATAGTCATAAACAACAATAACAGTTACAATATAATTAGGGAAATAAAAAAAGGACATCTAGATCAAGAAATTTATGAAATTCAAGTGTTAGGAGACACTATTGAAGAAAATAAATTCAAGGCTCTTTCAGTAAAATTGATAATCGATAAAGATGTATTTATTCCAAAGAATTTTTATGGTACTAAATTTGTAGTTTCTACAGATCATCAGGATACAATAAGGCAATATGATAAGACCAAGAAATAAAATAATAGAATAAAGAAAAGTAGAATATCACATGCATTGCAAGGTCACTTAATGATTGAATATGAAGACCATGATTGAAACTAAAGTCTTCAATAACCAAATAATATAATACAATGGGGTGTTGGAGTATATTACATTATTTGGTACATGCTAATGTACCTCCATGGTACCTTCATGGTACAATTATAAATAATATATTAGGGTTGAGTCATAGTTTAGAGTGTGAGTTATATTTCCCTTTTTATGTAAGTGCAAATGTATAGCAAATGCACACATTTTATATAAATTTGTAATGTGTAGGAAATGAACAAATGCCATATGAGTTAGTGTGCAAATGTAAGTTGAGTCTATTGGTACAAGTTTCTTATATGTAAGTGTGCAAATATGTAATATAAAAGATGTGTACAAGTATCTTAGATTAGAGTGTGCAAGTTATGGACGTGTAAGAGTCATATATAGGTGTGCATACAATATAAAGTCAAGTGTTCATCAAGTATGCAAGTGTCAAATAGATAATACAAGAGTCATGAGACTTGGCATATGGAGAGGAATAGTCAAGTATACAAAGAGTCATATTACTATGGCTATATTATGGAGGTAATACTCCATAATCAAACATTACTTTATAGAGAAAAGAGAGCATCACTATCTTATTTGTAAGAGAAATAAGATTAATAAAGGCTGCATATATTTTGAGAAATTAATATTGCAAGTTGTTCTTCATGCATAGTACATAAATGATTTAAGCTATTTGCATTCACATTGCTACTTATTATTGAATGTTATTTGATATATTATTATACTTGATATACATATTTATTTCCTCATATTATTCTACTCATATTATTATCTTGATCTTATTATAGTGTGGCTACATCATATCCGATCCTATGATATTTGTGGTAGTATTAAGGCTTAAAAATCCATTAGGTGGAAGAATTATTGAGGAAGAAAAATATATAAGGAAGGAAATAATTAATTATTTCAAAAATATTTTGTTAGATACTAAGCAAGATAATGAGGCACAAGATAAGATTTTGCAAAATATTCTATCAATTATCACAAAATAACAAAATTAAATCTTGACTAAGAAGATATCTATAGAGGATCTATGTGAAGCAATTTTCTCTTTTCATCCTAACAAGGCACCTGACAATGATGGCTTTTCTACAATATTTTTTTTTAATTTTGGGGTTTATTAAAGGGTGATATACTAGTTGTGGTTGAAGAGGCCCATAAAAGAAAGGCCATAGAAAGTGATATCAATACCACTTTTATTACGTTGTTTTACAAGAAATGCAAGATAAATTATTTTGATAATTTTTATTCAATAAGCCTCTATAATATGATTTATTAGATCAATTAAAAATTTATGGCAAACAAGTTGAAAGGCATTCTAGATTACGTTATCTTGGAGGAAAAATGTGGTTTTGTTCATGGTAAACAAATTCTTAATGGTATAATAATTACACAAGAGACCATACAAACTCTTCATTCCATGAAAAATCTAGCTATGCTTATGAAATTAGATATAAATAAAGCATATGACAGGGATTCCTCAAGTTTTCTACATGGTATTCTCAAAAAGTTTTATTTTTATTATAGTTGGTGTAGATGGATTTTGTGTTGTTATAAACTATGAAATATTCTATTTTGATAAATGGTTATCCTGATGGTTACTTTAAGTCATCTTGTAGATTATGTCAAGGTTGTTTTTTTTTAAGCAAAAAATCCCTTGCGGAGCTTCCTTGGTCTGAGAGACCACGAACAGGGGGTTCTACACCGTCAAAGTCACCCGGGGGTCGCACTCGACCCTGCCCGCACCAACATTATCAATTGGATTTTAGATACCCAATTTAGCTTTTTGGTATGGTGGAGATTTGAACCTGGGACCTCCTTTTGAGGATTCCCTCTCCTCTCCAAATCACCTACAACACTTGGGTAAAACTAATTTATAGTGGAAAAAACCCCTTTCGAGGTGCCACTTTCAACAGGATGGGCATAGGAGGAATGGATCCTTGTCGGCCTCTACCAGTACATAGGATATTCCTAACTATACCATATATCTGCAAGATGGAGACAAGGGGAATGGAACTTGGGTCGGCCTCTACCAACACCCAGGGCATTTACCATTGCACCACAACAAGTAGATGATTGTGTCAAGGTTATTGACTATCTACTTATGTATTCATTATTCTTGAAAAGACATTAGGGAGAGCCTTATCAAAGGCAAAAATAGGAGGAAAAATCAAATGTATTCAGGTTGCAAAAGTTGGTCCCTTCAAATCTCATCAAAAATTTATTGATGATACTTTTCTTTTGGGACATTCCTCAGTCAATGAGACTATGGAGTTTACATCATTATTATCATGCTATAAGAAGGCTACTAGATGGTTAATACTACAAAATCTAGGATTTTTTTCTTAACATTACCCTAGATTTATGAATTATTATGGATACATTTAGGGTCTAAAATTGAAAAATTTCCATCAACCTACTTTGGTATTCCTTTATCTCATAAAGGAAATAAAAATGAGTTTTGGACCTCTAGTTTGGATAGAATGAAAGTTTTTTTTATAGGTTGGAAAGGTAAGTTCTTAACCATGATGAGAAGGTTACAACTCATAATACTACATTGCAATCCATCCCTATTCATATGATGTCATTTTCAAGATTACCAATAATTATAACATAATAAATTGGTAAACTTAAAAGAGACTTTCTTTGGAAAGAAAAAATAAAAAAAATTAGGTTTTCTCTTTGTAAGTGGGATAGGGTTTACAAAGGAAATAATAATCGAGGTGTAGGCTTTTGAAATCACAGACTTATGAGTTTGGCCTTAGGGATAAAGCTTGGGTGGAAATTATTTAGAGATAAAGGAATGAATTGGAAAAAAGTATTACATTAAAAATATAGAGGTTATCTTGATGCAATGGAATTATTTAGAAAATTAATCCTACCTAAATATCATCAACATGGAACTTCATATTAAATAGTTTGCAATTGATAAAAAAACATATTATATGGTCAATCAATTAGGGGAATTGTACAATTTTTTTGTTTTATGCTTGGTTGAATCCTTATCCTTTTATCTCCCACTCGAAATTACAACCATTGGCTTAGGCATGCCTAGCTTGTAAATTTCCAAAGGTTGGAGACTACATTAATATGAGTAATTAATGCTTGCTAATGCTTTGATGTTTTTGCATTATGAATTGAAGATATTTATGTACAATGCTTTACCCAATATGACATAACAACCTTCACATATGGATGGCAACTACCCTTAGCTAAAACAAACACATAGATATTAGGTGGTAGTAATGACTATAATTATTATGCCATTACATATATGATGGTAATAATTCCTAGCATTCCCTCTCTTATTACATCATAGTTTAGAGTTTCTTGGAGAGTAAATGTTAAAATGCTTCAAACTTAATTCATCCAAGTGGGTTGGTGAAGATGTTTGCATGTTGTTCCTAAGTAGGACAAAATTTCAATTGAATGTTGTGTTTTTGAATATGTTCATGTATAAAGTGGTACTAAACATTAATGTGCTTGGTCTACTCATGGAAAAAATAGATTACAAACAAGTTTCAACACACCTTGATTGTTGCAATATATGGTTGGTTTATTTTGTGATACCCCCTTACTCGCTAGCATATGTTTCAACTATATTACCTCACAAACATATCCTTCTACAACATGATATTCTGCTTTTATGGAAGATTGAGAAATTGTTTATTGTTTTTTGCTTCCCCATGATATAGGTGTAGGTTCCAAAAAGAATACATATATAGAGGTGGATTTTTGATCATCAATACAACTTGCATAGTTTGTATCTATGTAGCTAGTTAAAGGAACTGCTAACTCTTCTTAAATTCTAGACCATACTCAATGGTACCTTGGACATATCTTACTACCCTTTTTACTACCTTTAAATGTAACTTTTTTGATCCTTACATGAATCATGAAATATAACTTACTACAAATCTAATATCTAGTTTGGTGTAAGTTAGGTAAATGAGACATCCAACTAACTAGTGATAGAGAGTTGTATTTACTAAAGGAGAGAAATCAAAAGTGAGAGTTGTAGCTCTAATTCCATAGGATTTCTCATGGCATTATAGGCATTCATGTGATACTTCTTAAGACGTCTCTTGACATATTTTATTTGTGAAACAAATATATGATGATCTATCTACCACACCTCCAATCCTATAAAATAGTGTAATAGTTAGGATTATTCTTGTCAAAGGACATTTTCAAGTTCTCCTTTGATCCTAGAATAAATATTTTACAACTTCCTATGATGAAAAATCACCTTTATAGACAATTATGATCACAAATTCCCCCTTTGTTCTTCGTGATACAAACTTGGATCATATGAATTTCTCTTGAAACCATTCTTTTTAAAATGTTCATATATGTTTATATACTAAGATCGAGGAGCTTGTTTGATACCATAGAGAGATTTGATCAATTTATATACCTTTGTTTCTTGTCTAGGCATGATTAATCCCTCTAGTTGAGTCATGTAGATTTCTTTAAGGTCTTAATTGAGAAAGGCACCTTTTAATCCATATGATGAATCCTCCATTGAAATTTTGTATATAAAGCAAAGATCATCTCGATGGTATTTCTTTTTACTATAGCTGCAGATGTTTCTTCATAATTAATGCTTTCATTTTGTATATAACCTTTGGATACAATTAAATTCTTGTATTTATTAATACTGTCATATAATTTATATTTGATTTTTAAATTTGATTTGTATTTGATAGCCTTCTTCCCTAGTGGAATATCAATAAACTCCTAAGTTTATTCTTCATTAATGCTTGATATTTAGTATTCATAGCATTATTCCAAGAATGATACTAAAGATATTCCTACTATTTGGATGGTTCAAAAATACTCATTAGAGTAATATTTACCTCATTATGAGTCATGTTGTGTGTCTAGAACTCCATCTATCCCTGAAGATCCTCTTGTGCTATTATATCACTTGGGTATTTTTTATGTGTGAGCTGGTGGAGCATATTCATCCACATCTTCATCATTGTTATCCCTAGCAATTTCCTCATTAGTATCTTCTTCATATTCATCACTTTGAAGTATTACTAGGATAGAGTTGGATGAATATTCCTATTAAAAGGATGAGAGTGACTTTTCTTCTTTATCAAAGATGACATCACAACTATTGTACAAGTTTTTGGTATCCAAATAAAATAATATATATGATTTTGACTCAACACTATAGCCTAATAGAATGCATTGACGATATTTCTCATCCATATTTTATCTCTTCTCCTTTGGTATATGAATATATGTTTTACAACAAAACACAAAAATGAGAGATTAATGGCTTATGTTTAATCCATGCTTCTTCTAGATTAATGTGCTCAAGTGATGCAGTGGGGGTATGATTGATCAAGTAGACTGTTATATGTAAGAGTGTACAAGTTGATAATCTTCCAATATACACCAATTTATTTCCATGATGGTTCTGTTTCTATATTTAAAAATACCATTTTACTATGGTGTGTAGGCAGTTGCCAATTCTTGAAAAATACCATGTTTCTTCAAGAAAGCTAAAAACTCATTATTGCTAAAATCCCCCATTGATTTGATTAGAATACATGGATATGACAACTTGTGATAATCGCATCTTGAGCCTTCAATTGTTTGAAGTAGAAAAAATATCATCTTTGTTCTATAAAAAGAACACCCATATTTTGTGAGTATGGTTATAAATAAAGAACGAAAGAGATATAGAACCATTATAGCTCATGGCCATGGATCCACAAATATAATATAGAACAAATCGAGAGCTCCTTTGGATCAAGATTTCAAATAACCAAATGGATCTTGATGGTGGTTTATAGCTAAGTGACAAGAGCAAATTTGAGTAGATTTCTTCAAAGAAGGAAGATTTTTTACCATATTTTTATTTTGTAGTGCAATAAGATAACCGAAACTTAGTTGTTAATATTATTGATGGTAGAGTGATGAAAAAATATTAGAGTTGAAAATTAAAGCCAAATTGTCATGATGAACTATATGAACCTCAAGCAGTTTTCCTATTCCTTTGCCATATGCAATAATCATGGATTTTCTATCTTTATCATGAATGAGATATATTTTGGATCCCTATGGATTTTCAAACTCATCCTTAAAATTATGGTTGAGTAATTGATTTATAGAGAGCATATTCTTAGTGAGTCCTAGAATATACAAGATTTTTTTTATCTTGCATGTGCGAGATCCAAGTCAAAATTTGACATCACTTATTCCTTTGATATCATAGGATGTGTCATCACCAAGAAAGACCTTTCTTGCATGATTAGAATATTCAAGAGTCTAAAACCAAATTTTCTAATTGATAATATATTTGGTTTCTCTAAAATCAACATACCAAACATCATTAGGTTGGCTTAGCTAAGCATTGGAAACAAATACATACTCTTCTTCTCTAAAGTGATTATTTTCTTATTCTCTAGAAATATCATTTTTACATTACTATGTTGTTGATCTATTTTTTTTAAATTTAGATTTTTCTTATCTGATGATTTATTTTACTCTTAATAAGAGGACCCATTTTTGAATGAATTATGGCAATATTCCTCTAATGTGTGGCCAATATGTCTTTTAGATTTGAAAGTTATTTCTTTAGTTTTGGAATTAATGTTGAGGTCATGTGTCTCTTCTAACTAGTTGCTTCTCCTTTTTATTTGAAATAATTTGATATTCTTTTTATGTTGTATGAGATGCCTCTACTTTTTGAATTAAATTCACCATATTTTCAAATGTTGGTGTTTGTTTAGTGAAATTCAAAGTTCTCACAAATACATTGTACCATGAAGGGAGATATCTCAAAATAATGGAAACAAGTGTGTCATCAGACACTTTTTCTCCCAATTCTTGTAGTGATGCATGTATCTCAAAATTTGAGTAGATTTCTTCAAAGAAGGAAGAATTTTGACCATTTTTTTTTATTTTGTAGTTCATTAATATGACCAAAACTTAGATGTTCATATTATTGATGCTAGAGTGATTAAAAATATTAGAGTTAAAAATTTAAGTCAAATTGTCATGATGAACTATATGAACCTCAAATAATTTTTCTATTCCTTTGCCATATGAAATAATCATGGATTTTCTAGCTTTATAATGAATGAGGCATACTTTGGATCCCTATGGTTTTTCAAACTCATCCTTCAAATAATGGTTGAGTACTTGATTGATAGAGAGTATATTATTAGTGAGTCCTAGAACATACAAGAATTTTGTTATCTTGCATGTGTGAGATCCATGTCAAAAATTAAGATCACTTATTCCTTTGATATCATAGGATGTGTCATCACCAAGAGAGACCTTTATCACATGACTAGAATAGCCAAGAGTCTAAAACCAAATTTTCTAACTAGTAATATGTTTGATTGCTCCAAAATCAACATACTAAACATCATTAGGTTGGATTAGCTAACCATTTGAAACAAATACATACTCTTATTCTCTAGAGTGATTATTTTATTCTTCTCTATAAAGATCATCTTCGACAACATTACTATGTTGTTGATGTATTATTTTTAGATTTGGATTTTTCTTATCTGATGATTTATTTTACTCTTAAGAAGAGGACCCATTTGTGAATGAATTATGTCAATATTCCTTCAATGTGTGGCCAACCTGTATTTTAGATGTCAAATTTATCTCTTTATTATTGGAAGTAATTTTGAGGTCGTGTGCCTCTTTTGACTAGTTGCTTCCCCTTTTGATTTGAAAGAGAGTCCTCTAATTTTTGAATTAAATTCACCAACTTTTCAAATGTTGGTGTTTGTTTAATGACATTAAAATTTCTCACAAATACATTGTATCATGAAGGGAGATATCTCAAAATAATGGGAACAAGGGTGTCATTAGATACTATTTCTCCTAATTCTTGTAGTGATGGACGTAGCTCTACAAATTTCCTTAAGGACTCAAGTTTTTCTTCATTTTGTATTTTTAAGCAATAAAGTTGGATTTGGAGGAATAAATTTTGGTTCTTGTTCTTTGCATCAAATATTATCTAGAGCTTATCCCATGTATCTTTAGCTATGGTTAAATCATGAATATATGGTTGTACTTCATCAATAATACCAAACATGATGATCAATCAAGCCTTTCTATCTTCTTTATCAAACTTTATTTGTTCTTGATCATCTATGTCAAGATGGGTAATGGACCCATATACAACTTCTCATACTTCCTCAAACTCATGTTAAGTTTTGAGTTTGGTTTTCCAAGCAACATAATTATCCCCTTACAACAACGAGGAATTGAGTAATGGAAAATGTGGTGTACCACTAGCGATGTTAAACCTTCACAAAATTAGAAAATTTTAATTCCATCGGATTGGCCTCAAAAAATGTTTTTTTATGAGTACATATATGCCTATGTGCATAAGTTGATTGGTGCCTTGAATCACAAGAAATCAATGTCTTGTTAGGCAAAAAAATAGGTGGAGGTGATTCTTCCTCCAACCAAAATCTTTAGGGAATGTTCTTTAGAATATTTCAATACTTTAAAAATATTATATGGATCTCTTTCTTTTCATCTACATCCACGAGAAAGGGAGAGGTAAATAATATAGGCTTAAATGAAGCCTCCCTTGGTAAATGTGGGATAGTTGATCATCATCCAAAGTTGGAAACACAAACACCCTATCTATTATTTATTTGATGAAGTAGATAAGTCTTGCTACTTGTTGAGTGGTATTTTCACCCGATTGTGAAAACACACTCTCCGATAGGATTCGAGTTCCAAATCCTCTCTTGCAAAGAAATTAAATAAAAAATTTCTCTAAGGTCTCCGCTATGTTAGCATTTTGTATGAATAATAATGTTCAGTTTGAATGCTCGGAACACCTTAGTGGTTGCAAGTAACTGTAAACAAGGGGCACTATGGTTTATTTTATTCTAAAATTATAATGATTGTTCATTTAATCAGAATGAACTCAATGTGAATTAATCTTAATGATGAAATTATTTTATTTTCAATTTCGGTAAATTTTCAAGTGTTTTATTTTAATGATTGTAAATTAAACTAAGGTTAAACTTTCGGGAAAATAAAAATGCAGAGAATTTGAAGAAATGAAAATAAAATGCAAAGAGACTAAAACTAAAGTACATTCAGAGTACTACGATCCTATTTGACAAAATCGAAGATAATGAGGTTTTCTGCATACAACCTAACCTATTGAACCTGTAAAACTCGCACAATCCAGATAAGTTAAGTGCTGGTCTCTGGAGTTTTAACTGTGATTTTTAGATTTAGACATTCGCATGAAGCAACCAAGAGAACTTGCATTAAACTTCACCTATAAGCCTAGAAATTTGAAAATAGGAAAGATAAACATTCAATCTTGCATGCAGAAAATAACTCATTCTTTCTTGTCAATGAGGTGCAACTCTCTGAATTTTCTGTATTAAAAATTGGTCATTTTACAACAACAAAACTTTCAGTTTATAAAAACCAGAACAAATGAAGGAAAACACTCCTAAGCAGGCCCAGAATGGCCTATCGCCTTCAGCTCTGCAACTCTGCTGCAGCGGTTTTCGACCCCTATCCATGAAGAAGAAAAACCAGTCCAATGTGGAAGAAAATATCCAGAGAAACCCAGTGCTAAGGCCTTGCCTTTATTACTGTAATATTCTCTGAATAGTTCTGTCCCCCTGTATCTATCATTGGCTTCTGCTTTTAAGCTTTTTGGTATGGCCCTCTGTTTCACTCTACGATGCTTCATTTCATTTCCCAGGTCCAGTCATTTCGTCTCCCCAAATCGCTTTGTTTTGTCTTCTCGCCTCTTTGTTGTTTTGGCTTCTTGCTCGGGTGTGAAACGCTTGGTCTACTCTGCTAACTGTAACCGTCGATCCTGAAGTGTTATCATAGCCTCTATGCCTCTGTGCCACGTGTTCAATGCTTCCCTACATGTTCTGTAATGGCCCCCTGTAAATTGCAACAAAAAATAGCATGTCATGATATCGCGACATTTTTATGTATGCAGCTTTGCTCCTCTACCTATATCGCAAAAATGAGACATGTCACGACGTCGAGACAACTTTGACATCTTGCTCTGTTTGACTATTTTGATCGTGATTTCATGACATGTCACGATATCATGACATTTTTCACTTTATCTTTCTCTCTCCTCTATGAACCACGATTTCATGACATGTCGTGATATCGCAACATTTTTCACTGTCTTTCTCTCTCCTCTGTGAACTGCAATTTCATGACATGTCACGATATCGTGACACTTTTTCCTATACGGTCACAAAAATGCAACATGTCGCGATATCGCAACACTTTTTTCTGTACGGTCACGAAAATGCAACATGTCGCGATATCGCGACACTTTTTCCTGTACGGTCGCGAAAATGCAACATGTCACGATATCGCGACACTTTTCTCCTCTGATTCTTTCTTTCCTCGTTTGGCCGCGATGGAGCAACATGTAGCGATATCGCGACACTTTTTCACTCTAGCCGCGATGGAGCAACATGTAGCGATATCGCGACACTTTTTCACTTTAGCCGCGATGGAGCAACATGTCGCGATATCGCGACACTTTTTATTTTTAGCCGCGATGGAGCAACATGTGATATCACAACACTTTTTATTTTTAGCCACGATGGAGCAACATGTCGCGATATCGTGACACTTTTTCTTTTTCTGCCGCGTTGGAGCAACATGTCGCGATATTGCGACACTTTTTCATTTTTGGATTTTCCTTTGCTTTTGGCCGTGATGGAGCAACATGTAGCGATATCATGACACTTTTTCATTTTTAGCCACGATGGAGCAACATGTCACGATATCGTGACACTTTTCCTCCTTGTGATATTTTGCTTTTTTTTCTTGATCTTTAGCCTATGGGCCACTTCGGTCTTCTTGGAAAGCATGTAAAAAATGTGGGTCCCCAATTTTGGGGTGTGTTGTGGAGCAGCCACAACAAATGGTGACTTTGTTGTCAAATGCTCCTGAGCATTTTGGTAAGAACCTAACCTGGAAGTATACAAACTAGGAAATAGGCGTTAGCACATAAGAAATATAATGCTAGATCAAAAATACATGAATCATCAGAATCATTAAGTATCAGCTTGGTGTGTGCAATGTGTTTCATTTTTATTGTTTGAAATTGATCCACATTCTATTGTCAGTTTTACATGAATGCATATGTGAGGTTGTGAAAGATTTGAGCAGCCTAATAAATGGGCTAGAGATATAACTATCTGCTTTATAAAAGCTTTAAACCTTTTAATATCATATACAAACATTTAAAATTATCAAACCCTCTTAGGATCAACTATATGTATAATGAATTGATTTATTAGATCCCAAAGTTGGTTATGAGTCACTACTATCTTGAACCCATGTGCAAGTGAAAGTGAAATCAGAGTTTTGGGGAATCGGATTCCCAACCTAAGCGATATGGAAATTTAACCCTATCCTT
Organism: Wollemia nobilis; assembly: GCA_028583015.1. Classification (NCBI taxonomy): domain Eukaryota; kingdom Viridiplantae; phylum Streptophyta; class Pinopsida; order Araucariales; family Araucariaceae; genus Wollemia; species Wollemia nobilis. The sequence goes on from JAQPPZ010000850.1 coordinate 6,717,826, forward strand.
ACTACTCTGATATGGAATTCATTACCTCACTTTGAGCAAAATAATTTAACCACTTATGGATGAAATTGTCATACTAGTCTATCTGTTTGAATAGTCAGTGGTCTTGCTTTTAGACAAGACATGCTGCCACGCATGAGCATACTCCACTGTCAGGCGTCTATAGCCCCGGTGAAGATTAACTCCATAATCAATTATTTGGCTTCATTCAATCATTTTTATTTATTTTTTATTTTCTTGGATCTTTGGGATGACTACCCATCCTTGCGAGGGACATGTAGTACGATCCTTCCAATCCAATATTAAGATGAAATGGGCAAAATTAATTTTACTTTTGGACCTTTGGGATGACTACCCATCCTTTGCAGAGGATATGTAGTACGATCCTTCCAATCCAATACTTATGATGAAATGGGAAAAAAAATGAAGCTTTGGGGAATCAGATTCTCAACCTAAGCGAGATGAGAATTATGCCCTATCCTTACTACCCCATGTAGGTCAAATCAGAGCTTTGGGGAATTGGATCCTCAACCTAAGTTCGATGAGGATTTAATCCTATCCTTACTACTCTGGTTTTAGACTTTAAGCTTGATGGAAGTGGTAAAAACCACTGTTTTAAGGATTATGTTGCATGATAGGATAGACACGGAATGCTCCTTTCGCCTGACCTTTCTTCCAAGTACGGTTTTGATCATTTTGCTCAAGATATTTTTTAATGTGCATAGAATGTGCTTGGTTTAAGATAGTTCGGGCATCAGTTCCCAACCTTAGGATTTTTTTTTTTTATGTTATGTAATGACCTTAAGAGGATTCGACACATTTTCAATGATTTGTATCTGACATGCATGTGCAACTAAGATGGCATGTATATGCAAAGTGGGATGTAATATGAATGCATTGCCTTTTGAATTGCAGATGGAGTATTGCCATAATTTGTAAAACTGACAACTTCATGCATCACAAGATTCAAATGATATTATTTAAAATGTTTGTGTTACTTATGGAGATTTCTACAACACGATTCCAATGTTTCATATTCTCCTGATCTTAGGCATAAGTTGACATCTCCATTTATTCTCCTTTTTTTTTTAGGCAAACCAAACATGTCCAGAGGACCAACACACAAAACTTAAAACCAAACCCAAAAAACAATTCCAAAAAATGAACTTGAAAACACAAACCAAAACCAAAAACCAAAATCTATATACAAATGTACAATATAATACAAGATGGTGCAAAGCTTGGACTATCACTTCCCTGGATCCCAAACATGATTAGAGCACTTCAACAAAAATATAACGTGATACACATGCCAAATGTTATAGGAATCTGTATCGTTCCAAATTTTCCGCACCCTTACCTTCAGGCTAAAGGATCCGCGCTCGGAAGGGGGATGCGGGAAGGATGGGACAATACCTCGGACTGAGAGGCCTTTCGAAGGTCCCGCCTCTCGGGGAGGTGTATTAAGGTGATTTTTCGACTGGATGGTGGGTTCACCAGGAAACTTTTGAATGGCAGTTTCCACGCCTAGGTTGGGAATGTGTTTGATGTGTTCAATTTTATGTTTGATCATTCAACTCCTAGGTTTGGCCAAATGAATTTAAGTTGTTCTATATGAAATGCAGATTTAAATGAATACAAAAAATAGATTTGAACAGAAAACAGAGAGAATAAGCTAGATTAAAGAGCCATACCTGATCCGGATGTCTGATGGAGGTTCTGATTCTTGAAGCGTCAGGATCGCCTCTGATCTGATAGGATCGTCTACGTGATCAGACAAGGATCGTTCGAGATCTGACGAATTCGTCAGAGACCTGCAATCAGAGAAATAGATACAAAATACAGAAAATGCAGCTATGCCAACAGAGGGCAATGATGTAGAATGACAGTAATAATATTAAAATGATAATAATAAACAAAAACACGAGTGCATTACAATGATTTAATGACAATTTATGATTTTATTATGCATTAAGACTATATGGGTGAACTCCGGGATGCAAAATAATAATAAGTTTAACTAATGCAAAGCAAAACAGTAGATAATGGAGAAAGAATGCAAACTCAGGGCACTGATTGCCCCCAATGTTGACTGTAGTCGAAATCATCTCGGATTGGTACGAAATCATCTCGAATTGGACAGGATCGTCTGCGACGATCTGAGCTTGCTCCGGCTGAAGAATAACAAAGTTCCTGCAAGAAAATTCGAAAAGGGACAAAGGCAAACAATAGTCTAGGATATTCTAATGCATGTAAAACTCGAAGTGCAGAAAAATTCAGCCAGGGGAATGTCAAGGGGAGGGCCTAAGATTAAATAGGCATAGGAAAGAGGTTGGGAGGTTGGAGATCATCCCAATTTGGGAGATCTCCAATGGGGGAGGTCTCTAACCGTGCAGACACGCTTTTGCCCAGGTTAGAGACGCCGTTGAAACAGAAGCTAATTATGAAAAATCAGTTTTGGGACGAAATCGTCTGGACGTCCTAGTCCAGATGAAATCGTCCGATCTGAGGCGATATCGTCTGATCGGCGACGATATCGTCCAACGGTCACAACAAATCCTAAAAATGGCATGGAAAATGAGGAAAGCGGTTAAAAGGCGGTTCGGGGTTGAAAATTTGAATTTGAATTATTACCAAGATAATTTTAATTATTGCTAAGGTTTACTGCGCCAATTTTAGGGTGCTACATTTTGCCCCCTCTTTAGCGAATTTTTCGAAGAAAATGCGTTAAATATGAGTTCTTCTCGATCTACGAGAAAGCAAAAATTATTCCCATTTTTAGGCGACGATTCTAGGTCGAATCGTACGACAGCTTACTATGGTGCCCCCTCCGTGTTTTTACCCAAATCGAACGTTTGAGGTAAAAACGCAGAAAAGCAAAAGTTTAAAATGTTGTTAAGTTGTTTTTGAATAAAATTAAGAAAAATAGGGTAAAACCCTAATTCATTGTTATTGTTCATTTTTACTGATTTCTAGAGCTCTGCAGACAAGATGGTCGAGACAGCGCACAGATCGACAGAGGTCCGGCGCGGGCTACGGGTAAGGGTCTAAACTTAGTTTAGAATGCTTTAATTTAGAATTTTATGCTTTTTAGATCAATTTTGACTGATTTTTGAGCATCGCGGCCATTTTTGGGCCGTCGACGTCGTCGGGACGAAATCGTCTCGATTTCATCGAAATCGTCTCGATATCGCCGATTTCGTCCAGGGGCGAAATCGACGATATGGGGACGATTTCGTCCAATAAGGGACGATTCCCTCATGCAAAATCGGAAACGAATTTGCTCAAATTTGGGACGATATCGTCCAATAGTGGACGATATCATCATTTATATGAAAGTGAACTTATGTTACTTGCATTTTTTAATTAATGATTGTATTAATGATTTTTATTGTTTTGTTGTTTATGTTGCAGAGAGGATTATTAAAGAGCCGAGAATGGAAATACGGCGGACTGAAGGATGACTTGGCCGCTCTATCTCAGGCAGAGCGAGATCAGTTGGCGCAAGTCGGCTTGCAGCACGTGGCAGATATGCCACAGGTGTCTACAGATATGGGGCTATTGACAGCCCTAGCAGAGAGGTGGTATCCGGGTTCTTCTTTTCGATTACCGATAGGGGAGATGACTCCCACATTGGAGGATGTATGGAGGATTTTGAGGATCCCCATACAAGGATGGCTAATCACTCCCATGGCCAATCAGGGCCACGCGATGATGCGACTGTGCGGAGATCCGAGCTTCACCCTGGAGAAGGGCGGAGTGAACATCGAGTCGCTACGCCAGATGCCTAGGGCATCCAGACTAACATAGGTTTTGGCTGGGGTGGTAGGTGGTCTACTGCTATGCCATCAGAGTGGATGCAGACTACCATGGCTACTGATAGATGTGGTCTATGACATGAGAGACCATGGGTACAGGTTTTCTTGGGGGAGCTTTGTACTATGCCGATTGTATAGGATCCTGTATGGGGTCGTATACAAGGGCGGCCGATGTCTAGTCATGACATCACTACTACAGGTTTGGTGCTGGGAGCACATCACGGTGCGAAGGCCGGTAGGGCTCCCACTAATAGGGATTGATGGGGAGAGGCCCCGAGTTTTCTATTGGTGGCTCCGGAGAGGGTCACAGTGGTGGATAGATCTGCCAGTGTCCCGAAGACTACTTGATGACCTTGTCTCCGACCAGATCACCTGGAGGCCTTGGAGAGATCATCCAGGGTGGGCCGAGGATGGACAGGAGCTGGCTCACATCAGGAAAACCTGCTAGCTGAGGATGGAGAGGGGAGAGGTGGAGCTCCACCGGTATGACCGAGTTTTGAGGTAGTTCGGTCTACAACAGGGGATCCCATCTCTCAGGGACTACGAGTTTTCCTGGACCATCCGGGATAACACTATAGTTAGCGGGGCTCTAGATATGCAATGCTTCTGGAGTCAGGACGTAGATGATGCCCCCATTCAGCCAGTGGATGGGGATGACATAGGGGTCATAGATGGCTACGATGCCTGGTACGTAGGCATCCGCCCTCCTCGGATGATGAGGGCTCAGGGTCCGATTCATGTAGTTGTGCATCGGATGGGGAGGCTGCAGGCGGCCATTGAGGTGGCACAGGGTCACGATGGGAGAGAGCAGAGGAGGCCACAGGCTCGACAGAGGCCATGACAAGTGGGAGAGGAGGGAGGAGAGACCCCCTTCTCCATGGAGAGAGAGGCCACCATCGCTCGATAAGGGCAAGGGTGTCGAGGCAGGAGAGAGTAGCGAGATGGCTACTCTCCGAGTGGAGACTGTTCGTCTCCGAGCTCAGGTGCAGTCCTTGCAGGATGAGGCTGCATGACTCAGGGCTCGGGGCGGAGGGGCGAGCACTCGAGATTTAGCATGAGCTATTGCCTAGGTTACATTCTATCAGGCTCTATATTACCAGGCGGTGCCAGCAGAGCAGAGGGTGCCATTACCAACTCATATTGCAGAGCCTGTCATGATGGGGTCATCTAGGACATCATCACGATCGGCGTCCAGGACTCATGGCACCACACGGACTACGATGGGGCCACCTCCTCCACCTCAGGGTGAGGGAGGAGATGAGGCTGAGAGCTCGAGGGCTTCTCGAGGCTAGCTGCTATAGACTACATTGCACAGATTGATACATAGTGTTGATATTTTTGATAGAGGATCGAGTATGCCGAGGTACAGATTGTGGCATACCGATCCAGTTTTGAGATGATGTATATATTGTTGATATATATATAGAGATGAGATATTTTTGATCATATGACTTGTCTTATGTGTTTGTTATGATGCTTTAATGTTTGGTGTGATTGATTTGATGATTCATGTAATTATGTCGTTGGAAATATTATGGTTTGAATGTCATGCTTTTAAAATTTAAATGAAATAATCTGATGTAAACAATTGGTTGTTGTGATGTGATTTGATAAAAATAAAAGGGACTTCTAACAATAATTTCAAAGGACATTGTCGCTATTATAGACCATTTCATGGAGTCGCCGCTCACTCGGTCGTCAAGCTAATCCCAGTATAGAAATATTGTTAAAAGTAAAAGAGTGCTTAAGAGACTGTCTTAAGACTTTGTTGTGATGATGCAAATGATGATGATGATGGTGATTTGTTTTCAGATTTTCATAAAAATAGTATGCATGAAATATTTTAAAATGATTTTGCTAGGCATAAATTCCTAAGTGTGATAAAATTTTGAACAATTCCTTAGGAATTATACCATGGTTGCAATATTGAATTTGAACATAATGACATGAAATAGAATAAGTGTTCGTTTGTTTTAAAGCATAATTGTGTAACACAATGATTTAAGTCATATGTTTTTGATGAATTTATTTGAAATAAATGGGAAATAAAAGTAAAACAATGGTTTGCGCTAGGCATAGAATATTTAGGTATAGACTTATACCATCATCGCGAAATCCGAAGAAGAAATTGATATTGTAGTTTTATTACATGGTTTAATTTTTAATTTTTGAAAATAAACAGAAAATATGAAGATGAGGACTTGCGCTAGGCATAAAATTCCACTTGTGGTTTTGGAACTATACCATCGTCACGAAAGTCAAAAGTTATATGTAACTTTATTACATGTTGTTGAAAAATGATTTTGATTTTTTTTTGGTAATGCATGTAGTTGTCTTTATACTAAACAACTGTTCTCAGAGAAGAAAATGAAATTATTCCAGACAATTTGCAAAAATATTTCAAAGAATCTTAAAGACAAAAGTTAGATTTATAAGGAATCCCATGTGCGTATGTGAGTTCATTTCCGATCTTGATTTATCATAATGATACACAAAATCTCTCAAATACAAATGTGTGTGCAATTGTATTGTTCATTTACCAGTTTTGAGCAAGATACTTTGATACAAGTGATTTAAAGTAACCAAATAAGTGTTCATTAACCATGATTTAGATGCATATAACCATACCAGACTACTATGTAAGTCGGGTTATCAAGAGCTAGCTAATCCATAAGCAGACATAGGTCTGTACAAAAGAAGGTCGCTAATGTGACAGACATATCACCACGCTAGGAGTTACCCAAGGCCAAGCGGGTTGGGCACAAACCACCTGTTATGGGGCTTACCTCACAGTTTTCGAATAATTGAGAATTCCAGGGATTCAAGCTCATCAACCCTTCTTTTCTTTTCAATGGGTAGGGAAAGGGATTTTATTGCTTTTGCTTTTGCTTTCTTTTGCTTTCTTTTCTTTTTGTATTTTTTTTTTGTACTTTTGCTTTGATATTTGAGATAATGCTGAAATAACCTTTTTCTTTTTCTCTTTTTCTTGAACTTTTCTTTTCTTCCTATGCTAGGGATACTTGCTCGGATTAGCTGTAGAGCAAGGGATTTTTATTCCGGGTAGGGGTGAGCTTGTCCTTTTGTCAATTCTCAAAGATTCTAGACCATGTGCATGATAGGATAGCAGGGGAAACTTTTCGCTCAAGAAACCACTTCTACTATGTAGCATAGCATGGACATTACAAATATAATCATTTTATTGTGAAAGGATATGCTTGGCTTAAGTAAATAACAAGATCAATTCTCTGTGCTCAAACTTTATTTAATTGAATTTTGTGGACTTTGATATAAGAGAGATTAGTAATCATGCCAAATAAATCAAGATATTTATTCATGTGAATGTGAAAGTGCGGGATTCCAAATAAATGCTAATTTATCCAAAATAACTTGAAAATATAACTGCAATATGTCACAATTTGAGAAGTACAAAATAAAAGATGTTTTTGAAGATTTTGATGATTTTGGATGTTTTTGGTGTTTTTAATTTTAAGTTATGAATTGAGAGAAATATAAGATAGTGATTTTTTTGAAATATTTTAAACAAATATATACAATGATGAAATGACCAATTTTTTATGCATAGTAACGTTTAAGATGCAAAATATTCATGGGTTCTTTAAGTTCTTTTCCATCTAATGTAGATAATTTGTATGCTCCCGATTCAAATTTAGCAGTGATAATATATGGTCCAAGCCAGTTGGGCTCAAATTTACCTTTAAGGTCTTTAGTTGCATTAGTATTCTTTTGATTTTCTTTTAAAACAAGATCGCCGACCTCAAAGGATCGATGACGAACTTTCTTAGCATATGATCTTTTAAGCTTGTTTTGGTAGGCACGAAGATGCTCCAAAGCATTGATGCACTTTTCATCTAGGAGCTCCAGCTGACTGAGTCTGCCAGATCGATATTCATCTCCTACTTCGGTATCTTGAAGTAGTAGAGCCAAAGAAGGAACTTCTAATTCAAAGGGAAAAACGGCTTCAGCGCCATAAACCAAAACAAAAGGTGAAGTTCCAGTGGGGGTTCGAACACTAGTTCGATAAGCCCACAAAGCTGGATATAATTGAATGTGCCAGTCGCGGCCAGATTTATTGACCAATATTTTGAGAATTTTGATTAAGGTTTTGTTAGAAGCTTCTGCTTGGCCATTACCCTGAGGATAATAGGGAGTGGACCAGTGATGTTGAATCTTATATTTTTGGCATAATTTCTTAACATCTTTATTTTTGAAACAAGTTCCATTGTCTGAGATGAGATTTGTAGGAATTTTGAACCTACAAATGATTTGATTAAAAATAAATTTAGAGACTTGTGTTCCAGTGCAGGAAGCTAAAGGCATAGCTTCAACCCACTTCATGAAATACTCAGTGGCGGTTATGATGAATTTGTGTCCATCGGATGACACAGGATTAATTTTGCCAATAATGTCTAAGCCCCATTTTGAAAAGGGCCAAGGAGATGAAATAGCCTGCAGCTTCTTGTGCAGGGGCATGTACAAGGTCAGCATGTTTCTGGCACTTGTCGCAATGGCGCACATAATCATGTGCATCATTCTCCATGGTAGGCCAAAAGTATCCTATCCTAAGGAGCTTTTTAGCAATGACACTACCACTGAAGTGTCCTCCACAAGATCCATCGTGGGCTTCACTCAAAGCTGATCTGGATTCTTCTAAATTCAAACATCTCAATAGGATACCTTCAAAAGATCTCCTATATAAAGTATTGCCAATTATGACAAATCGACTTGCTCGTCTACGTAATAACCGACGCTGGTTTCTATTAGAACTGGCAGGGAAAGTCCCATTGTGAAGAAAATCAAATATATCCATATACCAAGGTTCAGGAGTAGTTTCATTGATTAGAAACACATCCAAAGGTTCTAAGCATGACTTATTTGAAGTGGGTTCCTGGAGTCGATGAATAATGATGGTGGCATATTCGTCATCTAACTCCAAGGGCAGAAGAGATGCAGCTGCGGCCATAGCGTCAGCCATGCGGTTGCTAGTTCGAGGAATAGCTTCCAAGGTAACTTGATCAAATAAAGATATTAATTGTAAAACATATGCTTTATATGGGCGCAATTTATCATCTCTAGTCTGATAAACGTCATTAATTTGGTTTATAACAAGTTGAGAATCACCAAAAACTAGCAGATGTTTAATTTTTAGCGCCAAGGCAGCTCGTAATCCAAGGATTAGAGCTTCATATTCAGCAGTATTATTGGTGCAAGCAAATGTTAATTTAAAGGACAAAGGTATAATGTGTTTCTGTGGAGATATTAAAATAATTCCTGCACCAGCCCCACTCATGCATCGGGCTCCATCAAAGTATAAGGACCATTGTTCAACATGGTCTGCCTCTAATTGAAGGCATTCATCAGGAAACTCAATGATGAGGGGATGGGTAGACTCTAAGGGTGCAGCAGCTAATTGATCTGCTATGATTTGACCCTTAACAGACTTTTGTCCTATAAACGTGAGTTCAAACTCGCTCAAAGCAAGAACCCACTTAGCTGTGCGACCCGATAAATAAGGTCGACTCATGAGATACCGCAAGGGATCATATTTAGCAATGACATAAGTTTTCTGACTGAGCATATAATGGCATAATTTTTGCGTTGAAAATATGACTGCTAGACATAGTTTTTCTAATGTTGTGTAGCGGGTTTCATAACTGATTAAAGTTTGGCTAATATAATAATTAGCACGTTCTCTTTTCTCATCATCAAGTTGAGCTAACATAGCTCCTAAAGCAAAATCTGAAGCGAAAATATACAGGATAAATGGGCGATCAGGTCTAGGCGGTGAAAGCACAGGTGGGTTAAGGAGGTATTGTTTGAGGAGTTCAAAAGCTTCCTTACATTCGTCGTCCCAATTAAAAGGGACATCCTTCTTAAGGAGCTTAAGAAAGGGACCGGTTTTGTCCGCCAGCTTATCAATGAAGCGACGGATAGCTTGAAGCTTACCTTGTAAACTTCGTAACTCAGATATATTGGTAGGTGCGGGCATATCCGTGATAGCCGCAATCTTGAGAGGGTCGATTTTGATGCCACGTAAAGAAACTATAACCCCTAATAGTTTACCGGACTTAACGTCGAATATGCATTTAGCTGGATTTAGTCGGATAAGATATTCCCTTAACCGATCAAACACTGTCCGTAAGTCATTTAAATGATCATCTTCTATGATGGAATGAGCTATAATATCATCTACATAATCATGTAGAATATCATGCATCATATCGTGAAAGATATAAGTCATAGCTCGTTGATAGGTTGCACCTGCATTCTTTAAACCAAATGGCATTACTTTCCAACAAAAGGTTCCCCAAGGGGTAATAAAGGTTGTTTTAGCCTGATCTTCAAGAGCTATCCTGATCTGATTATAACCAGAAAATCCATCCATTAGGGACATCATTCCACTCCCAACAGTAAAATCAATGATTTGATCCATGTTGGGAAGAGGAAAATCATCTTTAGGGCATGCAACGTTAATATCTCTAAAGTCTGTGCAAACCCTAACTTTAGTAGCTTCTTTCTTGGTGACTGGAACTACATTCGAGATCCATTCAAGCATAATCAATAGCTTGTATAAAAACAACATTCAAGAGTTTTTCTAACTCCCCTTTGACTAGCAAGGCCACTTTGGGATGCATTTTTCTAAGTTTCTATTTAACAGGGTTTAGCATCCGGATGGACTACTAGGTGATGCATGACTACAGAAGGGTCTAAACCTGGCATATCTTCATATGTCCAAGCGAAGACATCTTCATATTCTTTAAGGAATGCAATGTATTGCTCTTGTTTTTCTTGACTTAATTCTGATCCAATATTGATTATGTGGGGATTATCCTCAGTTCCAATGTTAACTCTAATGACGTTTTCTACTTCCATGTGTAGGTCTCTTTCAAAATTAGGTGGGGTGGGTGAAACGCCCAATTCTTGTAATTCTTTTAAGGTTAACTTGGATAATTCATCTTGAGGAGTAGTGGCCTCAAGTTGGGCTATAGTAGGTATAGAACCATCAAAATAAAAACCATTGTGTAACATCTCTTCAACGGAGACATCATGGAAGATATCTCCTTCCAACTCATCATCGGATTCAACAATCATTTCAGGATAAGCTATGGATAGCATATTACATGTAAATGGCTGATTTTTTAGAGGCAAATCATCATGCCCATCCAAATAATCTTGATAACATATGAGTTGATCATCATCTTCAAAAGGGAAGGGTTGACCCTTATTAGGAAATAGGCCCACACCACATCGGGCGGGCCATGGTTCTACCTCAAAGGGTTCTTTCATACCATCTTGGAAAGGTCCCAAGCCTTTCCCTTTATATCCCATTTTAAGCATCATAGGTTTAGCTTTAATATACTCATTAGTAAAATAACATCGAGCATATCCCTCATGATGAGTTTTGATGTTCCTGGGTATTCTTCCCCAGTCATATCCCTTATAAATGAAGGCACAACTCCCGACTTGGTAAGTACTTCCCATAGGTTGTGGGAGGCCCAAAGTACGAGGAGATGGCGGCAAATTACTTAAGATAATGGAATTTTGCATAGAAGCATTTGTTTTTTCTGATATAAGAATGTTAGATAAATCAGGTAAGAGTTCATCAGAAAGAGCATAAGATGTAGAAGGATCATTCCCTATATCTTTAGATGTGGAAGGTATGATAGATGTAGATAATGTGGAGTTGTTAATAGATGGGTCTATAGATTTTGAAATTATAGGGACGGAACATGAAGGATTGGTTGTGGATTTAAGATCTTTTTGAGGTTCTAGAGTAGTTTGTTTAGAAGATTGTTGATCTATATATGAGGGTGAAATTAATGGAGGAGAAATAGATGAAGTTATGGGTGTGTGTTTCACAGTTTTAGATGAAAAATAAGAATTAGGATGTGTGGATGACAGAGCAGGGCAAAATTGAACTCCAACGAGTTCTCGCCAAAGCACACATATCAAAGGGTCTAGGATCACCATGGATAGTGACCAACTGATTTTTAAATTCGAATTTAACACATTGGTGTAAAGTTGATGGGACAGCCTGCATTGCATTGATCCAAGGATGACCCAAGAGTATATTGTATGATGCGGGGCAATGTACAATAAACACGGTCGTATCTAGGGTTCTAGGACCAACTTGCAATGGGATGGTAATAACTCCACACGTTTCTTGTGTTTCGTCATTGAAAGCTTTTATGATCATGTCAGTTTTCTTCATTTCATCACTTCTAAACCCAAATATTTGGTAGAAGTCAAAAGTGCAAATATTTAGAGATGAACCATTATCAATCAAGACCCTTTTGACTGCTACATCTCCAATTAGGGCAGTAATATATAAGGGGTTATCCTTATGTAAACTATGTTGTGGTATATCTTTATCTCGAAAGTCAATACAATCAACTTCTCTAGTGATGATAGTATTGGTCATGGCTTCAGGTTGAATGTTTTGTGGTACCATCATTTGGCTTAATGTAAGCATCAATTCATCTCTATGTGTAGGAGAAGATCTTAATAAGTCCAAAAGGGAAATTATGGCTATAGTATTGGATAATTGTTCATTAATATTGTAAGGAGGTTTAGGTTGAACATTAGGAGCATGATTCCCTTTATTGGGATTTTTCAAAACAAATGGAGTTGATCCATCATTCTGAGTTGGTTCTTGTTGAAGATTTTGAGCTTGTTGTCTGGTAACGACTCCGATGGTACCTACAATGTTATATTGAGGATGCTGAATAGGTCTTGGTCTAGCATTTATAGCTTGTTCATTAGGAAGGAACTGATTAGAAGAAGGTCGAGTAGTAACTCTTCTAGGAAATGGTTCTTCTGGAATCATAGAATCTGTGATAGGTTGAATAGGGTCTGATTCATCTTTAGAACTATTCGATTGATTTGAGGTGATGTCTATTTCACTTTTAGTATCCGATTCTACATCACTGAGATCCGGTGTTTGAATATTATGTAGGGGCCTGGTCGTGACCATGGATAAAGTTGTGCCAAATTTTTGTAAATCATGATTAGGTAAATGTCCGCTGATAGTTCCTACATATCGAGTAGGAGGAGGGACATTATGATGCTCAATTTGATTGGCCACCTCTTTACCATGTTTTGGTAAAGGATGTTGAAATATATCTAATGATTGATTAGCATTTTGATTTTGATTTTGGGGGATGTTCTTTTGAGCATTATTAGGAGCATTTTGTTTAGGTTGGAAGGCTTGCACCTCCATCTCATTATTATCAATCAGATCTTGTATTTTATGTTTTAATCTTTTACAAGAGTTGGTAGAGTGTCCAGGCCCTCTATGGAAATCACAGTGTAAATCTGCTCTGTATCCAGGTATGGTTGGATCAGGTTCCCGGATAGCTGGTAATTGGATCAAGCCTCTTTCGAGTAATTGGGGTAGAATAGTTGATAATGGTTGATTCAATCTAGTAAACTCTCGAGGAGGTTTATCAAGAGGTTTCAATATAAATTTTTTTGTTGTCTTCGTTGTATTGATATTAGCAACATTTCTATTGTCAGTGACTCCGTCACCTACAACTTGTTTGTTTTTATATTGATTTCTGGATGTTTTCTCATCATCTTTCTTCCTAAGTTGGCCTCTCCTAATGAGAGCATCTTCTACTCTTCGAGCTAAGTCTATAGCCTGATCGAAGGTAGTCAAAGTAGCAATTGATAACTCATAAGATATTTGTTCTTGCAAATTATTAATAAAAATGTCCAACATTTCCCTATAAGGTAGCACAAAGTGCAATTTTCCTATCAACTGCCTCCATCTAGCTAAGAAATCAGCAAAACATTCATCTTTGTCTTGTTTTAAGTTGTACAAATCTTTAATGGTTACATGCCTTTCGATATAGGCACTAAATTGATGCACAAAAGATTCAGTGGTCTCTTCAAAATTTCTCAAAGAATGAGTGGGCAATTGATAGTACCACTCTAATGCCATTCCTCCTAAACTTTTTGGGAACATTTTTAGTAATAACAAGTCATCATGTGATATATCATGACATGCTATCCTAAACATGCGAAGATGCTCTATGGGATCTTCAGTTCCTTTATATATAGGCAGAACGGGCATGGGAAAGTGCTTAGGGTATGGTTGTGCTACAACCATAGGATCTAGAGGTTGACTACACATCTCTCGATAATTGTACGAGGGACGGTAGGGATCTATCTGGTCCATGCGGGAAGCTAACTGTTTCACCATGGCTTCCAGATTACTCGGTTTGCCCACCATATTGGTTCTGGTAGGGCATAAATATGAGATTTGTGAGCATATGATGGAGGGACATGAATATTAGATGCTATATTACTATTGTGTAAATTGTTGGTAGGAAGGGTGTTATGAAGAAGTTTTGAAGTTGTATTATGTTGTATCCCAGATTGTTGAAAATTGGTGTTTGGCTTCATTTTAGGTTTTTGTCGATTTGAAGCATATTGATCAATAGTTTGGCGAAATAAAGCAGTGAATGAAGGTCTCTTTTGTGTGGGAATGATTTTAGGCTCAATAACAGGTTCCTTAGGAGGTTGGGTAACCTGTTGTTTTTGCATGTTCTGAATTATAGCGGCCATATCCATATTGGATGGTCCAGCTTTATCACTTTCTTGATCAACGAAAGACAAGGGATTAGTGTGTATGTCAAACATATGTTCCATGGCTGCTTGAGTGTCACTAATTTGTCCCCTATCAATACGAACTGCCATATTAAGAGCACCAATATTATTGTTGAAGAATTTCCAGAAATGATCTATGTTATCAAAAGTAACAGTTCCATCTGGAGCCATTCTAGGGGATGAGGATCCTTCCTCTCTAACATTTTCTTGTTGTTCATTTTCTTCAACCAGGTCATCTTCTGGTTGTTCTAGAGTTTCTTCTTCTGGAATTGGATCCTCAGGAAGGGTATTTAATTTTTTATTTTTCTTGCCTAACCAATCTTCTTCTTCTTCTTCTTCTTCAGTTTGTTTACCATTCCTAAGTTTAGTCATTGTGCTTAAACTTAGATTTCAGCAAATATATATATATATATAAAATATATATATATATATATATATATATATATATGCAACAAGCTTAAGAGGTATATATTTTAATTATATACCTACTATAATATAAAAAAAAATGTTTTGATTTGATTATGTTTTTTTTTTTGGTTTTTCTTGTTTTTTTTTTTATAACAATATTATAAAGATAACAAACAACACACAACACGCAAGAAATAATAATAATGAAAGCAATGATCTAGTTTTCTATAAACAATTTATAAATATCATTAATGGGCTCGAGTTCTTCAGGAGTCATGAAATGTTCTTCTTCAAATTGAAAATTGTTTTTCAAGAAGTCAACAAAGTGTGCTATGGTGATATTATCTGTTTCAGACTCTGGTCGGTAGAAGTAAAGCTCGTGGCAATACTCTCGATATAACACAGCTCTAGGAACTCTATTCCATATTTTTCTATCTGTAAGAATGACCTCTTGATCTTCTACACGACCTAGGAATTGGTGTATAATAGCTGCATTCTCGAGGTATTCCTCGAAGGTGAACAATTTAGAAGACACAAGGGCTCTTCTATCTGCTAACCACCTATGGCAAGCTCTCTGAAGTTCATGATAAAGAATAAGTTGATGAGGATCCAGGATTCTATCTAGGACAAGCCTCTTGATTTGTTTAAGCTCTGTTGACCTAGATGAAATGATACCTAGTCTTCTATCAAGTTCGTCCCACAAAAGTTGGTTTCTATCTGTTTCAGGCACACTAAGCACAGAATTAATTTCTATGGCTGCTAATTGGTTTTCAACATTTATAGTAACTGCTAGTCTTTTCTTAGGAGCTACCATCTAAACATGATATGCAACTTAGTAGTTTTCTAATGCATCTATTTTTTGTTTTTGTTTTTGTTTTCAAAAGGTTTTAGTTTCACGTCGGGTTCACCAAAATGTATCGTTCCAAATTTTCCGCACCCTTACCTTCAAGCTAAAGGATCCACGCCCGGAAGGGGGATGCGGGAAGGATGGGACAATACCTCGGACTAAGAGGCCTTTCGAAGGTCCCGCCTCTCAGGGGAGGTGTATTAAGGTGATTTTTCGATGGATGGTGGGTTCACCAGGAAACTTTTGAATGGCAGTTTCCACGCCTAGGTTGGGAATGTGTTTGATGTGTTCAATTTTATGTTTGATCATTCAACTCCTAGGTTTGGCCAAATGAATTTAAGTTGTTCTATATGAAATGCAGATTTAAATGAATACAGAAAATAGATTTGAACAGAAAACAGAGAGAATAAGCTAGATTAAAGAGCCATACCTGATCCGGATGTCTGATGGAGGTTCTAATTCTTGAAGCAGTCAGGATCGCCTCTGATCTGACAGGATCGTCTGCGATCAGACAAGATCATCTGAGATCTGACGAATTCATTAGACGAATTCATTAGAGACCTGCAATCAGAGAAATAGATACAAAATATAGAAAATGCAGCTATGCCAACAGAGGGCAATGATGTAGAATGACAATAATAATATTAAAATGATAATAATAAACAAAAACACGAGTGCATTACAATGATTTAATGACAATTTATGATTTTATTATGCATTAAGACTATATGGGTGAACTCCAGGATGCAAAATAATAATAAGTTTAACTAATGCAAAGCAAAATAGTAGATAATGGAGAAAGAATGCAAACTCAGGGCACTGATTGCCCCCAATGTTGACTGCAGTCGAAATCATCTCGGATTGGTACGAAATCATCTCGAATTGGACAGGATCATCTACGACGATCTGAGCTTGCTCCGGCTGAAGAATAACAAAGTTCCTGCAAGAAAATTTGAAAAGGGACAAAGGCAAACAATAGTCTAGGATATTCTAATGCATGTAAAACTCGAAGTGCAGAAAAATTCAGCCAGGGGAATGTCAAGGGGAGGGCCTAAGATTAAATAGGCATAGGAAAGAGGTTGGGAGGTTGGAGATCATCCCAATTTGGGAGATCTCCAATGGGGGAGGTCTCTAACCGCGCAGACACGCTTTTGCCCAGGTTAGAGACGTCGTTGAAACAGAAGCTAATTATGAAAAATTAGTTTTGGGACGAAATCGTCTGGACGTCCTAGTCCAGACGAAATCGTCCGATCTGAGGCGATATCGTCTGATCGGCGACGATATCGTCCAACGGTCACAACAAATCCTAAAAATGGCACGAAAAATGAGGAAAGCGGTTAAAAGGCGGTTCGGGGTTGAAAATTTGAATTTGAATTATTACCAAGATAATTTTAATTATTGCTAAGGTTTACTGCGCCAATTTTAGGGTGCTACAGAATCCAACCAACACAATATTAGACCACACCATGTGATAACTTTTAACTTACCTTGCTCACCCCACCAATTAGATTTAATTCCATTAGTATTCTCATAGGCGAGCGTCAAATTACTAAAATTATTAGACAATAAATGATATTCAATTTTATCTTGTCTATTCTTGAAAATATCTATTTCATAATTCGATTCATGATTTAAAATTAGGCCTTCCTTTTCAAATGTGAGATGTTGCAAACAAGAGCCTATTTCTAAAAGTCTTGAGTTCAAATCATTTTCCAAGATTTTAGAGCAATCAAAATAATTCAAGACTTGACAAGCCTCAACAAAATTTGACATTTCCCCATTAATGATATTACCATCCAAAGGGACACCATGTAACCTATCACTTAAAACTTTTGTAGCTACTACCAACGGTAAAGATTTCACCTTGTCATCCATACTCAACCCATCATGATTAAAATTTACCATAACTTGATGAGTTTTAGTAGCCTTTTCTTTTTTCTCATTATCTTCTTCATCGTCCAACACCTGTTCAAAAACACCAAAGTTAGGCACCCAATCAAATATGCATCCATCCTTTTCAAAACAAGAGCCTAGTTTTTCAAGATATGTGTCGTGTGACACCTTTTCGTGATCAATGTCTTGAGTTGCCTCGAAATCCACATTTTCATTAGGATCATAAATAGTATCAAACCCACACCACTTAGGTTTTGTAATTTCATCATTTTGAGATGGCATAGACATTGTAGAAACAATAGGTGGATCAAGATTTTTGATTTCTTGCCCCTCAAGGGGAACAAAATCAATTGATTCTCCTTCTTCATCCCTGGTAGTAGAATCATTATCCTTCTCCAACCTTTGATGAGATTCCAAACCTTCTTCCAAAACATTCTCAGATTGTATAGGAGTTGTAATAGCCTCATATGAAAAGGCAATTGTATTATCCTGTATATCAATAGGCACACAAAATTCATCACAAGGTTTGGAGTGAGCATACTCTTCCCAAGAATCATAATGATCATCTTTCAAAATCATATTGTGATGCTCAACTATTTCTTCATCATATTTTAATTCATCAACTTGTTTCTCATCAAATTTATCTTCACCTTCCTTAGATGGTTCAATTACTTCCAAAATTGGGTTATTGCTTGTATTCAAATTGATAAGGCTATCATAATCCACATGTGTAACCCATGATTCACGTTTAACATAATTTGGAAGGTGTGAATTGTTTGGGCCATTACTTTCAACAATGTCATCCAATGTGTCATCCGAAACAGATTCATTCTCATAGAATTCATCTTTTGGTGATTCAAGGGTTTCCAATCTGTCACATGTTTCAATACTAGTTGGATCTAGTACTCCTCCCTTGCCTAAAATCATATTCTTATGAAAATCATTGAAATTGATTTTAGAAACATCTTTTGAATCAAGATGAGTATTTTGAATTTGATTCATACTTAAGAAATATGGTTGATCTTGCATAGTAGGTTGAGGATTTTGAAATTGATTGAAGCTTGGGAATGATTGTTGATTATGAAATTGATTCACACTTGAACTTGGTTGAGGTGGATAAATCATTGGGTGGGTAAGGGAGGTATTAAATTATTGAAAATTATATGATCCAAAACCCACACCATAATATTGACAACTTAATTGTTGCTCAATTGCCATTGCTTGAGTATAGGCTTGTGACAAAGATGTGATTTGAGACATCCCTCGCAAATATGTGGAAGTGAGTGGGTCAAGAGCATTGACGTATATTTGGAGAGCCGCTTCTTCTAAAATAGCATAAAATGTCACTAATTGAGTATATAATCCAAAAAACCTTTTATAGAATGACTTCACATTTTCACTTGGTCCTTTTTTAATAGTGAAAAAATGCTCATACATGTGGATTGGGTCAACTTGCTCTCTGTTGAATTGATTAAGAAATGCTGCCTCTAGCTGAGCCCAAGAAGTGATAGACCCTAAAGGCAGACTTGTAAACCAATCATATGCCACTTTGTCCAAGGTGTAAGGGAACATTTTACAAGCAACATCATCATACCACATTGTTAAGTGATTCGCACAGAATTTGAATGCTTGAATATGTTCTTCTACAATATTTGTCCCATTAGACGAAAATCGAGGAAGACATCTCTCAAAACCAACGGTCAAATAATGTTGAACTCCTGGTATGTTCAATGGGCTACCTGTCATCCACGGTGTAAACATAGCCATTAGTAAATCTTAAAGAATATAACTTTAATACCTAAAAATTCTTCTTCTTTTTTATTTTTTATTTTTTATTTATTCTTTTTAAAATCAAATCAAATCACATTATTCCTGTATGAACAATCAAAGCATTAGGAAAGTGCATAGCAATTCATGTCCTCCTTTTAACAGTACAAAGTTGTATTGTTAAAATGGAGCTAAAAATAATAACCAATAGGGCATGAAACATTCAAAATTGAAATCCCTGTAGCACTTAAATCACATTGAAATAAACCAATTCAGACCCTCCTTCTAGCGCCAATCTATTGAGTGGTATTTTCACCCGATTGTGAAAACACACTCTCCGATAGGATTCGAGTTCCAAATCCTCTCTTGCAAAGAAATTTAATAAACAATTTCTCCAAAGTCTCGCTATGTTAGCATTTTGTATGAATAATAATGTTCAATTCGAATGCTCGAAACACCTTAGTGGTTGCAAGTAACTGTAAACAAGGGGCACTATGGTTTATTTTATTTTGAAATTGTAATGATTGTTCATTTAATCAGAATGAACTCAATGTGAATTAATCTTAATGATGAAATTACTTTAGTTTTAGTTTCTTTGTATGTTATTTTCACTTCTTTTATTCTCTGCATTTTTATTTTCTCAAAAATTTAACTTTAGTCAAATTTATAGTCATTGAAATAAAATACTTGAAAATATACCGAAATCGAAAATAAAATAATTTCATCATTAAGATTAATTCACATTGAGTTCATTCTGATTAAATGAACAATCATTACAATTTCAAAATAAAATAAACCATAGTGCCCCTTGTTTACAGTTACTTGCAACCACTAAGGTGTTTCGAGCATTCGAACTGAACATTATTATTCATACAAAATGCTAACATAGCGGAGACCTTGGAGAAATTTTTTATTAAATTTCTTTGCAAGAGAGGATTTGGAACTCGAATCCTATCGGAGAGTGTGTTTTCACAATCGGGTGAAAATACCACTCAACACTACTCTGTTGCTTTTTTCACCTTAGTTATAATGTTATAACCATAATCCGTTATGGTTCTCATGAATTTTCTAGTCAGTAATTATTTCACTAGCATGCGCTTCTCCTTCTAGAGTTTAATTCTAGGTGATTGTTCACGTTCAAAATCCAACATGAATATGATAGGTAGTATTCTATTCTAACATTGGTTCTGAATGTTTTCTTTTAATTTATGGTGCAAAAGTCTTGGTAGGAAGTTCCAACCAAACTTTATGAAAATTTTAAAGTCAACATCTATTGCTAATTGGTTGAAAACTCATTGCAAAAGCCTCAAAGAAAACCTATAGTTCTAAGATATCCCAAATAGTTGGAGATAACACAATGTTCAAATTATAGATGAAGAACATTTATACACAAGACTTTATGGAAAGTAAAGCTCAACACTAAGGAAAAAATTACCTTTTATTTGAAATTTCTCTATCAATGTTACTTATAAATGATCGACCAACCTTCTTCATTATTGAATATCAAATATAGTAGTGAATGACATCTACCACATAATTATGAATATTGTTTGGAAGTTATGTTGTGTTATAGTGACACAAAGGCTAAGGTATGATTGAGCATGCTCAAAGGTATTCCTTTGCTTTTATTTCATCTTGTAGTTGAAGGTTGATGTGTGGGGTGATAGTTTGATGTCCTAATGAAGTGCGATAAAAAATCATCATTGCATTGGTAGTTTTTTTTGGATGTCAAACATGTTTGACTCTTTTTTGTTCCTTTTATTTTATATTATCACATATAATTGTAGAAAGACATGTGGTGTGGATTTTTTATTGATGTAAGTAGATGGTGTAGGTTATTTCAAAAGAGTTGGTGAGCTTGTACTTGTGTAGACATTCACATATTTCTTTGGAGGTTAAAACTTACTAGATTTTGGTAAGGTTATTTACCCTAAGACGCTTTTAAAAACTATTTTTGGAGCTCCTCTATGTCAAAGCTTGAGAAAGATCATAGTGCTCTTTCCTCATTGGGGCATTGAGACTTGCTTTGATACTAGTGATGCTTGCTAATGCTTCAATATTTTTGCATTATGAATTGATTATATTTAAATACAATGCTTTGCTCAATATGGCATAACAACCTTCATATATGGACAACTACCCTTAATTAAAATAGATGCACAAACCTTGTGAGTGGTGGTTGTAATCACTATAATGTTAGATTTTGATGTAATGAGCACTAGGAGATAGCAATCACAAGATACAAAATAATATGAAAAAAAGTAAATCTGTTAGATGACTGAAATATGTTGTAAATAGAAATGACATAAAATAATACAATGTAGATATGGGGGAAATGAACACTCCATTAATAAAGCTACTAAAATACATTGCCCCCATCACCAATGGATGGTGATCTACACATAATTGTACTATGCTCTAAGATACACTATTTGACTATGCCCCTAGAATCTATATCTATCTAACAATGAGTTCTTTCTTATATAGGAAAATAGGTTCCTTGGACAACACTCTACCTAGTTGTATAAGGGAAAACTTGCACATATACAACTTGCACATTTATTCTTTTGCATTTATTACATTGCATGAAGTAACTTGATAACTTCCACCTAAATTAATCTGATGTCCTAAGTATTTACCTTGGAATATACATTTACATAATCCAAAGGATGGAATAAACAATATTTCTAACACCCCCTGTATTACATTATTTGGGTATTGAATACTTTAGTCTTCAATATGGATCTTCTTCTTCTTCATCCTAAACTTTGTACTCTTCTTCTGCATTCTTTGTATTCAATTTCAATAGGTAATCTATGTCTTCATGTGATGCAAAGTAAGTTGTAGCTGAAGCTAAGGATTCTTCTTTCATTGGATGATCTTTGGCTTGTTCAGATTCATCTTCCTTATCTTCTATCCAACCATATTTATAGTTCTCTTTGCAAGTATCTTCATTTGGTTTTTATTGTTGATGAATGAGTAGGGGTGCAATTATCCTCTCACATATTTTTGTTTTTGATCCTTCTATGCTTACATTTTTGGTGTACTAGTTCTTCATTTTCTTCAACCTATTCCTTTGTAAATATGTTAGTATCATTTATAAATGCCACAATATCTTGTGAGATTTACATTGAGTCTAGGATGTATTTATTTTCATGGATTGAACCTGTTGCTTTTATTCCGTATTGATTCATAATGAGACATGTATTGATCTCATCCATATATCCAATGTTAATCATATAGTTTTTTTATACTAGCTTTCTTACTTATATAAGATTAAATGTTAATCCAGGAACATACAATACTTTTTGTAGTAGAATATTTGAAAATAATTTGTTGGGTGTTACACATCTATATCCATGTATAGGATAAGTTTGGTTGTCTGCAACTCTTAGTCTGTAACCTTTAGAAAATTCAATATAGTCAAACCATTGTATATTTCTTATCATATGATGACTAGCTCATGAGTCAATATACCACATATGTTCATGTTTTGTGAATTGGTTGAATTTTAAGAAATGAGGTAGAATTGTAGTCTTTCTTATAGCTCCCTATATTAGAATATTTGATCCCTAGTTGAAGTAAATAAGCTTGATTTGATAAAACCTTTATTAATCCTTAGGTTTGTAGACTTCCTTATGTCTCCCTAGTAATGAGAGTATGAATACCTAATTTTTAGGTTTTTGTAGAAAGCTTATATCTTCGAAACTTGAAAATATTTTAAGGATATTATTATTATCAAGTTTTGTAGAATGCGTTATGACTACATAATGATTTTTATAAGATAGTGCTTTTGTAAAAATATAGTTAAATTTTGGTTGATTTTGTACAGTTTTTGTAAAGATCAAAAATCAATTTTTCTAACACCTTATTACACCTATTGAACTAAGCACTTTCCAATTTTGAAGAGGTTTTAATGTTGGATTTCTTTTGTCCCTTTTGAGAAATTTTGAAATAGGAAAATTATAAATTTCCAACCTTAACAAAAAATCTTAATAACCTCTTTTGTAACCCTTAGGATTTTATTCAAGTGTTTCTAATTTCTAATAACCTAGTTTGATGTTGTAACCCTTATCACTCCCAAATTTGGAAAATTAGAAAATTAATAATATTTGCAAAATATTAAATAATTTAATCCAAGTAGAATTTCTTATTTCTCCTAAGGTTAAATTGCAAATATTATTTCAATTTGATAAGTTATCCCTTATATATTTTGATTTTAAAATCTAATATTTAACCATAGCTTATAACCCTTATATCTCCAAAAAATAAAAGCAATAACAAAATGGGATTAAACCTTACCTTTGGATGCTAAATATCCTCACTGTTCAACACTTTTTTTTTGTTTTATATAACAATAATATTAAGGTTACATTTGATGCTAGAATCAATGGAGATGATTTGGAATTCCTTGTCTTCAATGTTGTAACGTAGACACTACAAAAATAGGAAGGTTTGACCTTCAAGACAAGGAGCCTTTAATGCTCCTTCTTCCTTCCTTCCATGTTGCATTTGGATGGATTTTATTGTGCTTTGATATACCTTTGAACTTTGGACTTTGGAAACATTTTATGGAGGAATAATATTTATCTTTGTGACAAGTGTCACACCCATTACATATGAGCGCTCCTCCCCTTATTTAATGTATAAATTCCTTGTTCAATGCTTCTTGGTCATTATGTAACATATGGGCACTCGTGTGGGCACTTGTGTGAAGCTTATGGAGGATAATAAGTGTCAACACTTTCTTGATATTCCTTGTAACTACTACATGAGGTTTCTTGAGCATTGAGAGATGAAATGATGCCTTAGAAAGTTTATGCCAAGTGGTATTCAAGCTCTCTGCATGAAGTCCTTCCTATAATTCCTTCCAAGGAGAATATTATAACTCCTTAAGTCCTTTTATATGATATTCCTTTGATTTTCTATGTTTCTTGGGCAGTAAGAAATGTTTTCTTTTATAGGTGGATTGATGAGGTGTTATGGATCTTTGAAGGGTGATTTTGGTGCTTCCTTTGGTGGATGATCTTCTCCAAGTTTAAGACCTTGAATGTAGCACCTTTGCTCCTTGTCTTATATACCTCTAACATGTTGATTCTTGTGTATATTTTGATTCCTTATCTTTGTATATGTACACTCTTTTTTTCTATGGAAATGCAACTTGATGATAGCCTTATGTGGGATTTGATTTTGCAAGTTTGTCCATCCAAGATGAGCCCTTTGAGTGGATCCTTTTTTCTTGGGAAGAAGAGTGTTGACGTTCAACATTCCTTGGATGATTTACCCTATAGTTATTGTGTCTTTTGAGGCACTTTCAAATCTATTTTTTTGCTGTAAAAACCAGATTAGAGTAGTGCAATAAAATGTACCATAAATTGTATATAAAACTCCTTTAATGCACCTTCTTTTGCACTCTTTTTTTAGATCTAAAATTTTGGTTTTGTGATAGATTTTTTTCTGCAATATAAGGGTTTTGAGGTTGTCTTTTATGAGTATACACCTTCCCCTTTTTGCTTGGACACTTTGATAACAAATCCAAGCTTAGATAAAAATAGATAGAAGCTCTTTAATTGATGCAATTTTCTGCACTTTCTTTTCTTGCATCTAACCTTGTAATTCTTTGGATTTGAGACTCACCAAGTCTTAATCTTTGAAGCTTCTATTTCTATTTTTGGTTAGTTGTGTTCTTCTCCAAGTTTTTGAGGATTCTAACCTATTTTGGTGGTTTCACTTAGCCACAATGTGTTGTAGATTTCTATGCTTTAATAGTATCTTTAGAAACTTGATACAAATCAAATTTTGTGCTCTTCAAAAATACAAAACTAATTTCTATTGAGAGTAGTATAATAGTGTAAATGAATCTAATAATATTTCACTTTTAATGCACTAATAATTAAATGTTATCACTCCAATAAACTCTTAAGATAATGCACTTAATCAAATGTACTGCAACTAATCAAGAATAATTTGAAATGAATCTTCAAGATTTATTCTGTAATTTCACTACAATTAATATTGTAGGACTTAGTCTTATTTTTCTTTTTCCAAAGTATATGATAGGTATTTGATAGAAGCAATTCTGAAATCTAATAAACTCCTAATTAATGTGCAAATGAACCTTAAAAATAACCATTTTTTTTCTTTTGAAGACTGTAATCCAATTTTCTTCTTGCAACTTTAATCCAAATTCAAGTGCTCTAACAAATCTAATAAGTAATCCAATTAATAAATCTAATTACACCAAAATTTTCTTACCTTTTGAAAGTTTTTTTAGCTCTTTTGTCACTCTTTTGTCACTTCTATAGAGGATGTAGATATTGGTGTCTAGGATCACCAAGTTGCTGCTTTGAGTAGGATCTTGCAACTTTTTATAGACTATTACTCGAAGCAAATTTTTGTAGACTATCTTAAACAACTTCTTCTTCACTAAATAATGGTCTCAAAATTTCTTTCATGAGCCTAGGATTTGGTGGTTTGTTATTATCTTGTGTTCTCCTCCTTCTGCTATAGATTTGGAGAATTATATCTCTGAAGCGGTGTCTTCTTATTATGAGAGGTAATATTTAAATCTCCAAGATTTGGTGAGCTTCTTCTATCTTCAAGTCTTCTTATTGAATTATGACTTTAAGCAAGATTTGCTTCTAGGATTTGGCACTTCTAGCCAAATTCTTCTTCATGGATTTGGTGCTCCTTGCCAAATTATCCTTCATGGATTTGGTACTCCTTACCAAATTCTTCTTCTGTTGGGCTTGTTTTCAAATGGCAAAAATCATCCCAAGTTCTTCATTATCAGGGGATTTTCCTTGGTAGTCAATTTCTCTAATGAGTTCTCCTTTGAGAATTTTTTCAATAAGGCTCTCCTAGTATTTTACTAGATGCTCGTTGAGATCTTCCTAAGGTATTTGATCTTGCAACTTCTGATGGTATTCCTTGAGACCTCTTCAACCTTC
The DNA here is from genome assembly GCA_028583015.1 of Wollemia nobilis. Classification (NCBI taxonomy): domain Eukaryota; kingdom Viridiplantae; phylum Streptophyta; class Pinopsida; order Araucariales; family Araucariaceae; genus Wollemia; species Wollemia nobilis. Next base: position 6,744,135 of record JAQPPZ010000850.1, read on the forward strand.
TACTCTTGGAAGTGTTGGTGGTGAGATCTTCTTATGGATCTTTGGTTCCACTGCTTCTAAATGTGAGCATGACTCTCCTAGTCCTTCTTCTTCTTCTTCCTTGACTGGAAGTTCTTCAATGAGACATTCTCTTGATCACTTTGATTTTTCTTTAGGTGTTGAGTTGATTTTGACGAAGATACTCTTTCTAAATTTCTTGTAGGAAGTTTCCCAACTCATTGAATCTTCTTTCCCTACAGTAAATATATTAATACTAAAATCTTAATCTACTTCTAAATCATATATTCTTTTCAAATTATTCTTCAAGATCAAGGCTTCTATGGCCTTTTCAGTATCAAGGCTTTTGTGGCCTTTTCAGTATCAAGACTTTTGTGGCTTCTTCTTCAAGGCTTCTATGGCCCTTTCTTCAAGGCTTCTATGACCTTTTTGTATCAAGGCTTCTATAGCCTATTCTTCAACTGTGAAGTTATTCAATCCAACAATAGAGATCTTCAGTCTCTTGACTTCACCACAACTCTTCACTAAAAATATTCTTCCATAATATTCTTCTATTGCACAAGGAACTAATCTTTGCACTATTAAGGTACGATGACCTTCGAGTAACGAAGTTGGAGTCTCTTAGATTTATGTTGTAGGAGGAGTCCCAATCCTGTGAGAATTAATTTTCTACAACAAAATAAAATTTAGGCAATAGTTAACAAAATTTAAATATCCTAAATGATCTTCACTAGATGATTTGTCAATCTAGTGGATTGAATGTTGAGTCATAATCTTCACAAGTTTTTCTTGCAACTCTGTGGAAATGCTCTTGTAAAATGTAATCTCAGTATTTATAGAACTGAGATTTCTTTTAGTCCTAAATTTTTGACTCTCCCTAATTCTACCACCTAGACTCTTATGAGAGTTTTTGATATTGATTGGTCCAAAAATACATCAGGTTGACAAAAAAATTAGACTCAATAATAATGGTAGTTTTTCTATTGACCTACTATGGCTAGATCTACCATGGTTTTGATACCACTGTTATTTTTTGATGTAATGAGCATTGGAAGATAGAAATCACAAGATGCAAAATAATATGAAAGTAAATCTACTGGATGACTGAAATATATTTTAAATATAAATGACATAAAAGAATACAATGTAGCTATAGAGTAAATTAACGCTCCACTAATAAAGCTATTGAACTACATTGCACCCATCACCAATGGATGGCGATCTACATAAAATTGTACTATGCTCTAAGCTACACTATCTGACTATGTCCCCTAACTCTATATCTATCTAACAATGAGGCCTTTCTTATATAGGAAAAAAGTTTCCTTGGCCAACCCTCTACCTAGTTGTGCAAGGGACAACTTGTGCATATACAACTTGCATAATGACACTTGTGCATTTATTACATTACATGAAGTAACTAGATAACTTCTTCCTAAAGTAATCTAATGTCCTAAGTATGTACCTTGGAAGATACACTTACATAACCCAAATGATGAAATAAAATCTATTTATAAAATATAATTATTATGTCATTACAACTATGATCATAATAATTCCTAACAATAATAACTCCAAATCATAGATTTCTATTAGTTTCTTGAATGAAGGAGAAGAACTCAAATAAATTCTAGATGAACTTCAAAACATGCTTCAAGTATTTTATTTATTAATTTTTACACAAAAGGATGAGTTGGTTTGAAATCTTTCAAAATATGGTGGATACTAAGTCAAGTTGGGATATGAGGATCTAGAACAATCAAAATTTTATACTCCTAAAGGTTTTCCTTACAAGAATGTTTGGTCACTAGAGGCTCTCCTTAAGGTCTCCTTATTCCATTGGTTAATAGTTCAAAGTAAGATTCTTATAGGGGAGAGTCTACAAAGAAGAGGATGTCATGGACCTTTCAGACATGCCTTGTCTAAGAATATTTAGAAATATTAGCCAATTTACTTCTTTATTTTATGTTTTCTCACTTTATTAAGGATTAATTTTTAAAAACTATGAAAATATATTAGGCAGCTCCATCAACATTAAAATAGTTGATGAAATGTTGTATTGATTATTTCAAAGCTAAAGCATTATGTATTTTGTGGAGGATGAGTCTTGCCATTATTTGTTGGAACTAATGACTTAAAAAAATATAGAATTTTAAAAAATAAATCTCAAATTCATGCCCAAGTTTGGAACCATATTATTGCCTCTTTTGCAAAATGTTTATAGATATGGTTCTTATCATGGAAAGTCTCCAGTGTAGAAAAAAAGGTGGTAACAATTTGGTTACAAGATTTGAATATACATGCAAGAGTCATTTGCAATAATAACATTAGAACAAAGGCTCTACTTTGATCTAAGGTAAAATGGAAATGTCTAGAAATTGTGTTTATCAAAATTAATTTTAATGTGCTTTTAAAAGAAATTTAAGAAAAGCATGTGGAGGTGGTGTTTTTCAAAATAACGAAGGCAAACTTCTCCTCACTTACTCAAAACCATATAAAACTTCAACTAATAACTATGTAGAGGCTAGGACACTTCTTAGAGTGATTAAAATTGCAATACAAAAAGGATGGAAATATATTTCAAGTAATGGGAATCACAAATTATCATTAATACTATAAAAAAAATTGATGTGAAGATTAAATAAAAAAATAATGTTGTTGTTGATGTTCATCTTCTATTATTGGAGGCAATCTCTTGGAAATATGAGCATATTTATAGAGAAGGAAATTAGGTAGCAGATAATTTAACTCTCACATTTGAGGGCGGGGTGGGGAAGTAACTACATCAAAGTTTATCATTATATCGCTAAAATTCATTTTTATTTTCTTTTTAACGTGGTGGAATCGGTAGCCGCTACGAATCCAGGCAGGCTATCCAGCTTTTATGGCCGCCACAGTATCTTGTGTTGTCCGCCCCGGAAGCCCCCACACAGATCTTCGCACAGTCTGCCCCTATAACCGTCATGCCACAATCATTTTAAACCTTTTACGCCGACTAAAATTCAAATTTTAAAAGACAATTGATCAAGTGATATTTTATCTCTTAATTAAAATGATATGAAAGAGCTAATTAAAAAAACATAACATTTTAAAAAAGTTAAATATATCTAATAGAAAAATAAATAAAAACATATATAATAAATAACAGTTTAATTGATGTGACAACAAATATAATATTTTAATAAAATAACCTCAATAAAATTCATATATAACTTATTTAAAAAAATTAAACCTAAAGAAATCCACCCCACCCACTAAAACCCTTTAGCAGACTTACCTTTAGGAAAAACTTTCCAAAATCATTCCAAACCACATTTAGATTCTTGTCTGTCTCTTTCAGCAGGGTCTCATGTAGGGCTATTTCTCTTTCACATGGGTTTTGTATACAGACTTTAAGAAGGATTAATTAAAAAAATGTTTTAAGAAAGATAATTTTTATTTTTAAAGATGGAAGGTTTAAAATGAAAGTAAAACAATTTAAAATTTTATATAACAATCCAAAAACTACGCTTTCCAGTGGCTAAAGACATCGCTCGCTCTTTCTTTGTAGCATGATTGAAATGGGCACCCAAATGCCGTGAACATATCTGTTTTTGTCTTCAATAATCGTTTGTAACATTTGCTTCCACTCGTTTAAGAAGCCACATAGACAAACGTGCACGACCAGTCATTAGTTTCTTGGCTTTGTCCATTTGGGGATTTGGGAAGCTCCCGAATTCTAGGCCCAGAAATATCCAGAAGAACTCTTAAAAGACGGAACAATTTGAAACCATTGAATGTATATCTAGAAATGTTGGAAAGTTCTGCAATGAAGGCCGAGATGAGTACAAGAGAAGTTGATTACCACTTAACCGATCAGACCCGTATAATCAATGCCCGGTCTTTGGATGCAGGCGCCCTCTTTGTCCTAGAATCCAAAGGTATAATTCTATCCTTTTGTTTTCTTAATTTGGTCTATTGGTAATTTTCCTATAAAATATCAAAGTTCACGTTAAAAAATAATGAGTTTCATACTAAAACAAGGATAAACCTTAGAAAAATTCATGAACACTAAATTTTAATATATAATACATACATAATTTTATCAATTTAAAAAAAAAAAAAAATATCATACCTATATTAAGGTTTATATTTGATAGATAAACCTTCAAAATTCATGATCACGAGATTTTGATCTACTACACAAACATAATTTTCAATAATATGATCAATTAAAAAAAATGTTTGGGGTGAGATGCAGGAACATGGTTGCATGCTGGCTTTCATTTGACCACCTCCATAGTAGCCCCATCTCTCCTGAGCTTGCCCTTTGCATTTGCGTCCCTGGGATGGGCTGCAGGAATAATATGTCTCACCGTTGGAGCGGCGGTCACATTCTATTCATATAACCTCCTGTCTATGGTGCTGGAGGACCTAGAGCGTCAGGGTAAAAGGCAACTGAGGTTCAGAGATGTAAGCTATCAAGTTATGGGTACTGTCAATCTACTCTGTCTCCTGCCTTCATGGAAGTAATAGCAAAAGCAGAACATATATGAGATGTTTTGTAGATTTCCACAGTGGAAGTTTTGGTTAAAACAAAAGACCCTGGTTTGGTTCTGTGATTTGAACAGGACCCAGATGGGCTCGCTTACTGATAGGACCTATCCAGCTTTTGGTATGTTATGGATCTGTTGTGGGAAGCACCTTGCTGGGCGGTCAGGCTCTGAAGGTCAGGAATCTCACACTTCGATTATAGTTATGATTGCTGTTTTTGTGTTTGTTTTCGTGTGAATGATTGCATCAATTGATTTGGGGTTCTAATTGCAGTTCATATATAACATATATCATCCAGATGGGTCAATGAAACTGTACGAATTTATCATCTGCTTTGGAGGGCTGATGCTGATCCTGGCCCAGATGCCGTCCTTTCATTCTTTGAGGCACATAAATCTGGTATCCTTTATTCTGTGTTTGGCATACAGTTTGTGCGCGGTGGTGGGCTCCATTTATGCAGGTGTGAGTGTGAAATTACTCGCCTATTGTTTATAAGCTTTGAATCACCTAGTCTATATACTTTTAGACTTGTCTGCAGAATCTGTATGATTTTTTTTTAATTACAGGAGGTGTTCTCGAATCTCAACAAGTATAATAAAAATTATGTTATATCAAGCAGGGCATAAAAAGGGATCTGAGAAAGAGTATTCTTTGGTTGGCAGTACAACTAGCAAAGTGTTTGCAGCTTTGAACGCTTTCTCGATAATTGCCACCACCTATGGCAATGGAATTATCCCAAAAATTCAAGTACTTTTCATCTTCTCTCTTGATGGATTGATCTTTTTTTCTGATAGGCAATGATAATTTTAAGTTTGCTTAATGTATAGACATTCTGTTAGGAGCTTAATTGTGCTCAGTGTTTATTCACTTCTGGGTACATTTCATTCTAATTGTTTGACCAAATTTTGAAAAAAAATCTAAACTAGGGTTTCAAGCTCAACTTGTTCAGAGAGAAAGATCAATGCTATTGATCCCTCTATCATTCTATCTTCAAGATTAGAAATATGAATATAATGTACTCAAAAACTCCTAGCAGATGGTACTCATCTCTGCTGCATACAATTGGAATATGATACTGATCGATTTGAGTACAATGTTTTTTTGATGGTCTGTTTGCAATTTTACTAGTGTTATAGCTTCAAGTTTTATTACATTTAAACTTTCAACTTTTTGGGTTTAGAATTCAGATTTCAACCCCATTTCCTCTGCCCAACACTTTATCATTTTCTTGTGGCCATTAGAAAATTTGAATGTGGGGTATCCAAAAATTTTCACAACATATTTGTTAGCTACAATTAGAATTATAGGGCTGATAAGAGCACAATGTTTTCAGGCAACTCTGGTGCCTCCTGTCTCTGGAAAGATGTTCAAAGGATTGTGTGTTTGTTATTCAGTGGTGGTGTCCACATTCTTTTCTGTGGCGATTTCAGGCTACTGGGCATTCGGCAACAAGGCCGCCGGAACCATCTACAGCAATTATGTCCCTTCCCACAGGCCTGCGCTTCTCCCCAAATGGTTTCTCTTCATGTCCAACATGTTTGTGCTTCTCCAACCTTCTGCAACAGCAATGGTAAGTTTAACTCTGACAATTGCAAATCTCCCTCTTTTAATGTGGCTTTTGTAATTTTTTTATATGGAATCTAAATGAGTTTGTGTATATTAAGATCGTTATCATATTACAACAACAGTTTAATCTGACAAATTTTAACCACTTAAACTCAGCCATTTCAGCTTTTCCGACTCAATATTGCAACACCTCACTAAGTCTACTAGACAATTTTTAACCATATATTTTGTTAGTGGCGTATACCCATGAGCCAGATTATGAATTTGATTTGATTCAATTACTCAATTAATTATTACTTTTTGTAGGTCTATCTGCAACCGGCATTCGAGGTATTGGAACGGCAATCTGCAGATGTGAAGAGGGGCAGGTTTTCCATGCGCAACTTGGTACCCAGATTGATTCTACGGACTTTGACGATCGTGATAGTCACGCTGATATCTGCAATGCTGCCATTCTTTGGGGATATTAACGCAGTGATTGGTGCATTCGGGTTTTTACCGCTGGACTTTGTGTTACCCATGGTTTGTTACAATCTCACATTCAAACCCCCCAAGAGGAGTATAATTTTCTGGGCAAATACCACCATTGCGGTGATATTTTCTATGATGAGCATAGTGGGATGTGTTGCTGCAGTTCGCCAAATTTCCCTGGATGCTCACAGCTATAAGCTTTTCGCAAATCTCTAAATACGACCTTAGTTATTTTTTTATAAGCTCTTTTAGATAATCCTTATAATATGTTTCCCATTGTCCATTGAAGTCAATAGGACAACTATTGAGGTGTTGTCGATGTGATAATCCTTTAAAGTATTTTTGTCATTGTCCATAGAGGCCAAGAGGACGGTGAGGGAATCTTTGACTGTTGAGGTGGTTGTCGTGGGAATCTGGGAATCTTTTCCCTAGTTGGATGCATCTTCCATTAAAAAAAATAAAAGTTTTTAATTTTATTTTTCTATCCAATAGAATTTTCTGTAAAACAGAGTGTATGCCATTTGAAAGACAACTTAAATGGGTGGTGCAGTTGTTTATCAAGGATATTGTTTATAGATTAAAGTTGTTGTTTATCATAAATTATATAAAATAATTTTTATAAATAATATTTTTTAATTAAGTATAGTATATAATTTTAACTCATAAGATTTATTAAACTTTTATTTTTTAAATTTTCACCATTAAATTTAGTAAAGACATCTTAATAATATATTTTAAACTCTTTTGATTGTAACCAAGTCATATATATATAATCCAATCTATCCAAATTCAAATAACAGAAAACAAAAACTTTATTATATTTCTTAAAAATATAACCCTTTATATTACTTAAAAAAATCCTACATTAAACCACTTAAACCACTCGATTTTAAAAATTCAAACCTTTAATTTTTTAAAATAAACTCCCCACAACTTTCTCCTAACGTCGTGGTCTTACAAGAAGATTCAAGTCAAAGGGTATGACTAATATGTTAGCCTGTGACATTTCAATTATGGAAATTTTCAAAGTATTTTTAATATTTTATAATAAATAATGTTAATAAGTTATTGTTTTTTTAAGATTTGGTTAGGGTGAAAACTTTTTATTACTTCCGTTTAGGGTTGGGTAGTTTTATCTTATTATGGCCTCTTATAAGGAGGATCTGAACTTATTAATAGGGGTCAAACACATATCACCCCTCACACTCTCATACACTCACCCACTTACCCACTCATCCATGCTCAGTTTAAACCTTAGACCTCCAGGAAAAAACCAAAACCCAAAACTTTTTGTTACATACCCTTAAACCAAACTCTTAAATAAAAAAAAACTTTACCTAACAGTATTATCCTATTTAAATATACCAATCATTTTTGTATGCCACTCAATCTCGCAACTTCTTAGATAGAAAGAGTTGTTTGCACATGCGGAGTATGTCACCGTCAATTATTATTCATAGGAAAGATCACGGTAGTCACGGGATGAAAATAATTTATTGAAAGATCAGCGTAGTCACGGGATGAAAATAAATTATTGTATCAGTAGTTGAGTTTTCCATACGTAATTTTATCAAGTTAATGGGTCTCCTTTACTTCGGGTCGTGTTTATCGAGGGCGAGGTAAGGGTTATAGTGGTAGCATCATCATTTACCATTATGATCAGAATCAATGCGACTGGACTTTGTAACAAGTTGTTCAAAAACGAAAGGTAGTTGTCAATTCTTTTATATAAAAAAAAAAAAGTTTAATTACAGAATATGAGGTGTATTTACTACGCTCCAGGATCCGGTAGTAAAGGGGAACTAGGTGTCAAACTGTTCAATAATTTTTTTATTTAAATTAATAAATTGTATATTTTTATTTTCTTAATATATATATTTTGATTTGGTTAGTGTGAGAAACAGTCTCCTCTCAACCATAATCTCTATAAATTTGAGAGCTATGCTTATCAATAGGGAATTTAACACACAGTCACCACACATTCGCCTACGATTTGAACTTTGGACTACCCGAAGAAGAGCCAAAACTCGAACTGTTGCACTGCCCCTCGAGGACTTTTAATAGATATATTTGAGTTAGTTATTAATAATATAGAGGTGATATTTTTTTCTTATAAGATTCATTCTTATATATAACATTAAATTATTCTTAAAAAAACCTAAAAATATTGAATAAATTAGAGCAAATCATCAAGATAGATAATAGTCATAATGATTTCTTAGTTTGTTGCGACCACCACCTAGGGAGAACTCTATAGTATGATATCGTCCTTATCTAAAGTTAAATTATCCAATGCATCCACTACCTTGTTCTGTTCTCGAGGGATGTGTGTTAACTCTACTATCTGAATTTGCTCAACTATGATCTTATAGCATATATCATTTTGTCAAGTCTCCAATACTTCATTTTCTTAGTCTTTAGATTCTTCAATTTGTTGATCAACATATAAGAGTTCGATTCTATTTGTACTCTAGTCTAGCTTGCCTTGAGGGCTTCCTGGATTCCTTTAATCAAAACAAGTTCTTGAGTTAGGTTATTAAGAAGAATTCCTAATGTTTTTGCAAAAATAAAGGTAGGGGTACCATCAAATAATCTTCATATCCCCTTGCACTAACTTTACTTGGATTTCATCTTGATGCGCCATCAATATTAACATTACCCATTCCTTTTGGTGGCAAGACCCACTTTTTGGTTCTATAATTTTTTTAGGCAAGGCTTGTCAATCGGTGTTGATTACTTTTGGTTGCATTTATCTCTAATCTAGCAAGGATTTGGTTGTAGTTGTCACTTGAAAACTGAGGAATTTTGAGTGTGTGTTGGATGGACTCTACGAAATTAGTTATTTTTTTGTTATAGATAAGGTAGTTGTCTTGATAGTTCTAATTAAAGAATCTATTGTTTTCTCTCTTTCTAGAGGTTTCAGACTACAAGAGAAGTTCTTACCCACACCAACTGTCTATAGTCTATCCCTCTTTTTACTTGATTTTCTATTCTTCTCATATATGTTCAAGAGACCTCGATTGTTTCCATATGATTCCCAAGAGTAACTTCATTGTTTTCCAAATTTTTATAGGGGAATCTATGAAGAGGTGATCTATGGTTTCCAAAATTTTCCAGCACATATCACATCTAAATGGTCCATGTATACCCCTCTTCATGAGTTGATCCATTGTAAGGGTCCTTTTGTGTAATAATAACCAAAGAAATAATCACACCTTAAGCCACAAAATCTATTTTCAAATATACTTAAAAATGTCCTTGAGGTGACTATTATGGGGCAAAGTAAGTGTTTGATAACCTAGAGCAATTGTGTATTTCCCTTGGTTATATCTATCCCATCCCAAAGAGTCATCTTCCTGAGAACAAGAACAAGACCTTATATTTAAAATGCTCTATGTTTCTACTCTTATGCTGGGGCATATCTCTCATCTCTCGCTTAGTGGACATTATTCTAGAGAATAGACTGATGACTTGGTCCAACAGAAGGAAAGGAGAAGATTGTATCCTAGAGAGAATGGATAGGTTCTTACCACTACACCAAAAATAGTCTTTAAGGGTGGTTAAAAAATCACCCTTAAAGACCTTTAAGGGTGGTTATTGAGCCACCATTTATGAGGGCATCGTAAAAAGTCAGCATCATACAAGGGTGGTTAAAACCTGCCTAAAAAACTGTTGGGGTGGAGCCCGATTCTCCACTCAAATTCTTTGTACGGTTGTGGAGTCGGATGGCGAAGACCTAATATTTCTATGGTGTAGTAATATTGCAATATATATTATTGTTGAACAATATAAATGACATAGTCTCGTGGTTGCATACGCTTTGATAAAGATGCAATGTCCAATAATGAATATGTATTGCCAAAGGCAGTTTGAGTCATTCGGATAATCTGGTGTGAAACAACAGAGACGCTTGATCCCGTGGCAGGTTGGAGATGCTGTGGCGAAGATAGCATCGCGAGGTGGTTGTTTTTGTTGAGTATCCAGACAGTGGTGATTGGTATTGTTTGGCAGCCTGTGTAACAACATATTTATTTTATTGTTATTTGTTGAAACAAATCAAATGTTGTGTATATATAAAGGCTTGTAGATGATTGGGTAGTAATGCCAGTAGGCATACGGGGTTGTATTACCAGGGAGTGTAATGTCGAAATGGCATACAGGAAGGCGGTAATGCCTTGGAGGATGCCCAAGAGGTATTTTTGTCATTGTAATCCTTCATTGTAAGCTGATTGTAGAGAGGCTGTATTACTGTAGTGAGAGTGCAGTGAGGTGTTTGGAGATGCACAATGACACAATGTGGCAGATTACTCATTATGCATAGTAGCACAACAATCGTGTAGCCTTTATGGAGAATTACAAGGGAATATATCAGTTTGGTGCAAAGCTCATGTTGTAATCATGGTGGAGTGATTATGGCTTTATGGGTGAGGAGAAACTCATGAGAAGTTTGCTAGAGTTGGAGAGAGGGTGTTGCAGCCATACCGTTGTGCGGTTCTTCCTCATTGTATTTTGTAATTGCCAAAATAATGGAATTACTGTGCTGGTGCTTCTTCGGGGATGTAGCTCAACAAGATGTTGAGTGAACCTCATCAAATATGGTGTTTCTCTCTTGTCTGTGTGTTTGATGTTTATTTATGTTGTTCTTAATTTGCTCACACATAAATCATATTGCTAAATCCCAACAAGTGGTATCAGAGCTTAATGTTGGATGGATTCCAGTTTGAGTGGGAGCTGGGAGCTACAACAGAGATGGGTTGCTGGCATTTGCAACTGGTTTGAGCTCATATTACTTGACTTGGGAAATCAGATAAGTAGTAAGAGAGATTGGCCACCTCTCTTGCTCTATCCCTTCCCCATCTTGTATATGTAGTTTGCAATTGGAAAAGGGTTTTTCAATGTATTGATCCTGACTGCGTAAGAGCAGAGATTGAAGAAGTAGTGGGAGCAATGATGTTGGAGATCAGGTGAGATCTTGTAGAAAGAGGATTCAAGGAGGTGATATGGATACCAAGGGTGCAAAGGATCTTATGCATCAGGATAGAGGAAATTCCACCAAGAATGTTCGAAGATGGAGGTGAAGTCTAAAGTTTCCTGTAGTTTTATATGATTTGCATACTGATGGTGGTGAGTGTTTATGCAAGGAAATCCAAGAAGGAGTGGGAGTTGGCAACCCACAAGGTCGAATGGTGCATGGTGTTTTGTATGCAGGATGAAAGCAGAGGGACAAGGGCGCAAGGAAAGACTTGAAGAAGATTGCACGAGGATATGGTTGATCCAGGATGGACCAGAAGGAGTTCATGGAGCATCACAGGAAGAAGATGAAGTTGTGTTGCTATCTAGAGCAGTGAATCGGTCTCCAAGTGGGAGATTGTTGGGGTGGAGCTCGATTCTCCACTAAAATTCTTTGTACGATTTTGAATTCGGATGACAAAGACCTAATATTTACATGGTTTAGTAATATGACAATATATATTATTTTTTAACAATATAAACGACATAGTCTCGTGGCTGCATACGCTTTGATAAAGATGCAATGTCCAATGATGAATATGTATTACAGACACTGGCAAATGTAGTTTGAGTCATTTAGATAATCTGGTGTTAAATGACAGTGACACTTGATCCCATGGCAGGTTGGAGATGTTGTGGCAAATATAGCATCACGAGGTGGTTGTTTTTGTTGAGTATCTAGACAGTGGTGATTGGTATTGTTTGGCAGCCTGTGTAACAACATATTTATTTTATTGTTATTTGTTGAAACAAATCAAATGTTGTTGTGTATATATAAATACCTGTTGTAGATGATTGGGTAGTAATGCCAGTAGGCATACGGGGTTGTATTTCCAGGGAGTGTAATGTCGAAATGGCATACAGGAAGGCGGTAATGCCTTGGAGGATGCCCAAGAGGCATTTTTTTCATTGTAAGCTGATTGTAGAGAGGTTGTATTACTGTAGTGAGAGTGCAGTGAGGTGTTTGGAGATGCACAATGACGCAATGTGGCAGATTGCTCATTGTGCATAGTAGCACAACAATCTTGTAGCCTTGATGGAGAATTACAAGGGAATGTGTGAGTTTGGTGCAAAGCTCATGTTGTAATCATGGTGGAGTGATTATGGCTTTGTGGGTGAGGATAAACTCATGAGAAGTTTGTTGGAGTTGGAGAGAGGGTGTTGCAGCCATACCGTTGTGCGGTTCTTCCTCATTGTATTTTGTAATTGCTGGAATAATGGAATTACTATGCTGGTGCTTCTCCGAGGATGTAGCTCAACAAGATGTTGAGTGAACCTCGTCAAATATGGTGTTTATCTCTTGTCTGTGTGTTTGATGTTTATTTTTGTTGTTCTTAATTTTCTCACACATAAATCATATTGCTAAATCCCAACAAAAACCTCCTTAGTTTATCACTATGAGGGAAATTAAAAAATGCCCTCTTAGGGTCTATTAGAGCGGTTAAAAATTGCCCTCTTAGGTCTATTAGGGTGGTCTAAAACTACCCTCTTAGGGTCTAATAGGGCAGTTTATAATCACCCTCTTAGGGTCTATTAGGGAAGTTTATAACCGCCCTCTTAGGTTCTAAGAGGGTGGTTTATAACCGCCCTAATATACCCTAAGAGGGTAGTTTTAAACCGCCCTCTTATTATTATTAAAAAAAAAACTAAAGATACACTTAAAAGGGGCCTTAGCTCTCATGTTGTATACCAAGGTTTGAACTTATATCTCTTAAATAAAATCTAAAGATACACTAAGAAACTAGGGGATCCAAATCTGTTCTCTAAAAAAAAAGATAATAATTCAACTTTCATGCACCTAAAATTTAGAAGATGCAAATGTTGAAAAACCACACTAGTTGAACACTTTGTGTTTAAACAAATCTTGAAATAAAACAAACATCTAAAAGGAAACATGATAAGCTTTTAAGAATGAAAGTAAATGGTATCCATTAGGTCAAATTTTAAGTAAACAACTTAAAGAGACATTCAGATGATAGACCAAATAATGACACACCATTAAGTGGTATTCTCACATGCTGCCACACACACAGGAGACATGCAAGCCTTAATGGCTAATCTCTACAATATTAAGCAAGAAAGGCTTCACCCTACACATCTTAGCAATAAAGACGATAACAATCAATATTTCCAAAGCAAAATGAAGAACCTCCTAGGTTCTTAGAGACTCATCACACATGAATCAGACTGAATATAGCTATAGTCAATTCTTCTAATTAATCATAAGACCATAAGGAGGTTTTATGGCTTTGCATGGATGAATATTGGTATTATAGTAATTTTTCCAATAAATTGTTTGACCAAATTGTCCATGTATTCCTTTGATTTGTAATACCTGTAGGCAAATGCCTTTGAGAATTTTGAATAAAAAATTGATTGGATTACCACTTAGAAAAAAGAAAAAGAAAAGTAGTTCTTAATGTCCACAAGGTCGTCAACCATATGGGATGATGTTTTTTATGCAATATATGTTAAGTTGCTCAATCTCTAAAATCTAATTACTAAAGTTTGGTGTACAACCCTACCCCATTTTGGATTTAAATCTTAAATCTCCTATTTGGAGTACCAAAGTCTTAACCATCACTAGTGGATTTTATGATGACTAGATGCTCAATGACACATAAGACCACCACTTCACGAGATATAGGTTGAGTTGTAGTTAACAACACAATGTTAAGTATCCTTGTTGAACTTAGAGATAGGTTTTGACAACATTATCCTTACCACTTGACAATATGCTATGATGGAGGTGGTGCATTGTAGGGAAAGTTGATTGCTCTTACCTTAACTTGTCAAAATGCTAGGGAAGTAAGGGATAAGGGTCTGAATTTGACACATCTTGGTTCAAGGTATGAAACTTTGCTCGCTAACCATTTGATCCAAACACCTGGTTGGATATGGAATTTGATGCACTTATTATATAGGTACCTTCCTTGAATATGGGGCCTACACAACCCACTAATCAACTTACTTGGAAAATTTATAGAATGTTGAAAACTATTGTTTGATGTTGCAAAACCACTCAAAAAATAATCATCGATGATGCCCATATGTGCAAGGAAAATTCCACAAAATTTTCCAAAGACTCAAAATTCAAAATATTTAATTTTTAATTTTTTGCACCAAACACAGGGTAACTTTGACTACATTTTCATGGCTTAGATAGATGAATTTTGTAAAGTGCCAAAAAGTAAGCCCTATTTCCCACAGAGATTCTAAATATACAATCAATTTTTTGACATTTGATTTATGCTTCAAGATATGTGTATTTTATCAATCATAGAAAAGTCATAATATTTATGCAATTGTTTAGAGTTACAGGTCACCACTTAGACCACAAGCTCTATGAGTCTTCGTCAATAACTAGGTATAGGAATTCAACTATTTTTAGATGGGGAAAAAATCACAAACCTCACCCTTTCTCCAGTTAGCTCCTAAAGAGTTTTTCCAACCTGAAAATGAAGTCAATATTCTTGAGATGACATTTTAGAGGTGAAGTGCATGGTCTTCTTGATAAAGGATTCATGGTGCAATCCCATCATCTTCCTACTTCACTAAGACTCTCCCACTAGTTGCTCAAAAAAAATTGAGCTTAGGTCCTAATGCTTGTCACCTTATCCTCTGAACACAATGTTGGAGGATCCATACATTCAAAAGTAAGACCAAAGAATCGAGATAAGGAATCCTTAAAAGGAATGAATAACAAACGATGATGAAGTGATAGAAATGATATATGATAAATGTGATAAAAGAGTAGGCCTCAACCATGCATAATGAAGTAATAATAAAATATTTCTAGTGTCCCAAAAAACACTGACCCAAAATTCAATTACAAATGATGCCAAAGGGCCCCATAGGCAGGTATAACACTTTCTAACATTGTGTAAATTATAATATAATTGTATTCTAGCCAACTTACATTGAGATAAATTTTACATTCAATCTTATGGTTAAGAGTGTTCATTATTTTAAAAAGATTGCTTGCTTAAACTAATAGTTATTCCAAGATTTGTGATTAAGATGGATCATCACAACATGTTCAATTGAAGTGTCTGGCTTGTGAATACAAGAAATACTAAATCAAGTTTGAATCAAAAATATGAGAATTGTAATTTTTAGGATAAACCAACAAAAGGGGTCCCAAGCTACTTGAATAACAATCTAAAAATTGGCTTGTTGACTGTCTAGCCCTCATGTTATAGTGAAATCACCCATAAAACTATTTTGAGGTGTCCAGAAGCATGATATAACTTTCTCCCTTATGATGAAAGAAAAATAAAAGGTTCATTTAAATTCAGTGCTTCTAGAAAAATGACCCAAAAAAGGCTTAGAAGATAACCCAAAATCCCACTTAGTACTAAGTTGTACTTATTACATCATCTTATAGTACATAACTATAGTCCAATTTTAGAAAGAATTTCAATCCTTACTAAGGGATTTCAAAAATAAAATAGTTTGTTTTTGGTGTACATTCTAATCATATGTATTAGGCGTGTGACTTAACTCTTCTGGATAATAACATAAAATGCATAATGCAAGAGATTTATTTCATGTAAAAGATAAAAAATACATCCATGATCTATTTGGCTTGTGACTAGAATTGGCTTCCACATTCTCAGAATCAAAACGTAAAATTAGCCAGGTAGAGTCCTCAACTAAAACCAAAGTGTACTTTAGAGATGCTACTCATATGGATTTATGTGTTTTATGATTGGAACTTCAAATATAGCCTAAAATTATGTCTTGGTATAATAAATAGATATACTAATATATGATTATATACCCATATTCTAGATAAATGCCTATACATTTTAGTGGATACTGATGAGTTGATAACTAATGCTATGTCAAAATGCACAATATACATATAATGCAATCAAACAAATATATTTATGAAAGTGGAACTTAAATAGAATGATCACCTCCTCCACAAAGTCTTTTATGATGGAAACACCAAGTGTCATAATTGCTTCCCAAACAAGAAGAGACTTTGGCTCCTACAACTGCCTAGATGTATTAATTACAAACCTACCAAAACAAATTGGATTGACTCATTTCAGATGGTCCAATGTTCAATATTGTATCTTTCTTCCTCCACCCCACATATATGTTGTTAAATAAAAAACATATAGAAATAAATTCAAAGCACTTTTTAATGTCATAAATGCAATTATCTATTTTCTTGCTCTTTCGCTTCTTCTTGTGAGGTTTTCTTTGAGAAACATGCTTTGAACTACTTATGACCTTTTCTAAATTTTTCTTTGTTGCTATATAACCCATAAAATTAATAATATTATTCTCTCCTTAAAAAATTCTATAGGCCAAGAAGAGAACACAAATAATATCAATCAATTATGAAATTTTGTTGTTAGTCTTTGGTTGAAAGAATAGCAAAGGTGTGCATTACCACAGAAATAGGGTAAACACTAAAGGATGGCTACAACTTACTCCGGTGCGAGAGGAGCATTTGTGCTAAAACTAGAGTTCAAGAAAAACAAGTACAACATCATTCATTTAATGAGGAAATTTGAGAATGAGATCTTATTTGTAAAATATTTAAACTTTTTTGGATGATTTCCCCTCAAAATGGGTATATCATAATCTCTTTAAGAGAGATTGCACAATAAAATATCAATTCAAAAACTATGGACATCAACTGTGCACTGACTTCAACAATTATTTGCATTAGTTGATTTTATAGAATTAGGAAATCTAGCAATAGAAATTCTAGACTAGATAACACCATAAAATATAAAATATTGTCATGATACCACTTAACACTAAGAGAATTCAAAATTAATACGATATAAATATTCACCTTTGACTACAGGGTCCTTGCACAAGGCTAGTGCCAAGGTGGTCTTGCCACTTTGGTTATTCTAAAATGCAACACAAGGCTTCAATCCTCATTTGCACAACTTGAGCCCTCCATATAATATGTAAATGTCTAAACATACCTACCCACCCCAACCATAAGAGATGAGGTGAGAGGATATCCTAAGACTTCTGTCAAATACATAAATATATGACTTGCCAACCTCATGCTCAGGATACCTACTTGCCTCATTCCTAGCTTAGCTGCCTATTGTACCTGTAAGATGCCACAAGATCTCAATAGTACCAATTTTACAAGAGGAAATCACATGTATGCTTATGAATCATGAAAATATTCAAAAACACAAGAAAATTGTATACATATGGTAAAAGAAAAAGTGTGCAATGTATTATTTATCTACTTATATTTAATTTAATTTAAATATTAATATCCATTAGCTACCAAGATGGCTAATAGGACTACAAAATTATAGTGAATATAGTGTATGATAGTAACATCTGATGCACCCCTAAAGAGTAATATTGGACAAGAAAATAATAGACACAAAAATGTGAGCTATACAAGAAATATAAAGAAGCAAAAATAAAAAAAAATCAAAATAAAAAGTGAAACTAGTATAAAGAGTTGCCAAAAAAGAAAGGACATACAAAGAAGCTCTAAAAGAGTTAAAATGTAGCAATGATTTGCATATCATTAACCAAAAATACTCCTAACACCCAATTCTAGAAAATATCAGTGAAAAGATTCATGTTGTTCACTAGATAAGGCCTTTAAAGTCTATGTTGTCACATGGTCTACATATTGACATAACTACTCACATATCCTGAATATAAAATAGACCAGCATATCTTAAAAATTTATTTTACTCATAATTATATATGCATAAACAGTAAATGTAAAAAATGTCCACATCCTAACATAGCATTCCTTCCTACAAGGTACTTATGACTGCACAAAATAGCATAGAATATTGCATTTAGGGTACTAATGACTGTAGGGTACCTACTAGATCATGCTTCCAACCATTTACCCTCACATTATTCACGAATGTATTGAATATTATCATCATTTGTATTTTCATCTTGTATAGTTTTAGGTCCAACAAAAACTATTGCTCTAGAGATATTGATATATTTTTCCTCGTATGCTTTAGTGTCTTTGATCCCTCTTGGAGGTGATGTGAGAACCACATACCAGCTGGCATCAAGTGGATCTTATACATTCAAGACTTGTATAGCTTGTGGTGCTAGGATAAATGGATCATCATTTAGTCTAGTAATCTATTCATGTTGACTAGTGTGAATCCCATTTCATCCCTTCTACATATATTCCTTGTATCAAGAAGATTCACCAAATCACATTTGAACAGGGGCTATCAAAATTGATAATGATCCACCAAGATTATTTCCCTAATAACACCATAATATGTGATTGTTTGAAATACCAAGTTTGTGTCTTTTGTTCTTACTCTACAAAAAGTAGTAGCATCGACACACACACCATTGTTTTGATTTGTTCTTTGTTCCTCTTTGTATTTGATATGAAATCTATAACTATTTGATCAGTCTTTTGTTCTTACTCTACAAAAAGTAGTAGCATCGACACACACACCATTGTTTTGATTTGTTCTTTGTTCCTCTTTGTATTTGATATGAAATCTATAACTATTGATCAAATATCCTGCATGTTTGACTACAACTTTCCTCAGACCACATGCCAACCATTTTATTATGTCAGAATATTCGCCACTATTCATAACCCTGTAGATATTTTTCTCCACATGCATCACATCCAAGTTGTGATGAACTAGAAGATCTTGTTCATAGATAACAACATCAAACTAAAATTACTTGACATTGAGAGACAATAATAGATACAGAAAAAACATGTTTCATGTCATACCTCCCAATACAACATATCAAAGAATATAGATTTCTCTTTCCATCCTGCTACATAAATAAACATGTATCATCATCTGTGTTGTGTTTCCTTTATTTGAGTTTCTCTTTTCCCAATTTGGTGGAATTTACCATACTATTTTTAGTATTTCCATACCATTTAAAGGTTTGGGTGGTTTACCGAGCTCTTATTTGCCATTGAAATATATCCTTTGATGATAAAACAGATGATCTAGAGGAAGTAATATACTATGGCCCATGTAAGTGATCTTTCTACTAGATTTAAGATATTTTACATAGGTATTCTCCTTGCATATTGGATATGTTGCCTTTCCCTTTATCATGCATCCTGATAGGTTTCCATAAGTAGAAAAGTCATGGATGACCCACATTATTATTTCTCTCATATTGAACATAGTATTGGAAAATGCATCATACATTTTTGCTCCTTTAGTCCATAGTTCATGCAAGTCATCAACTAAGGGTTGTAGATAAACATCAATATCATTGCTTGGTTTCTTGGGGCCAAGTATTAATAAGGTGAGAATTGAATGTTTTATCTTCATACACATCCATGGTGGGAGGTTGTAAGTGACCAATACAATGAGCCAAAAACTGTAAATAGTACTAAAGTCAGCAAAAGGGTTGAACCAATTAGTTACCATTGTATGTCGTACACTGCATGGATCATCGATAAAATATTTCCACTTAACATATATAGTTTTTCAATCTGAGGAGTCGATTAGATGGTACATATTGCAATTTGAACTCCTGTGCTCGAAATGTTGGAAATTTTGAGTGTAGTGTTGTCATTGATGTCAAAAGTTTGTTGTCATTGATGTCAAAGGTGAAAAGGTTGAGTTTCATCTTCAAGATTGAAATAATAAATGCAAAGAAATTTTCAATGGTTGTGAAAGCAAGCAAAGATAATTTTGAAGAAAAGGATTATAATATTTAAATATTATTAAGAGAGTTTGAAAGTAACAAGGGTTTAATTTGGTAAATAAAAAACAAAGGGATATTTTAAATTGCAAAGAAAAGATAAGACTTCTCATTGGTGGAAAAATACCCAAGGCAAAAGGTTTATTATAATATTTTTTTATAATACCTAAGTATAAAGTTACATGGTGCCAATTAATTCAAATTATTTTTTAATTAATTTGAAAGAGGACCAATGTCTAAAACATTCATGGAAAGCATATAAATACCCTAAGACTTTGGAAATAAAATGCAACACTTGATTTTCGTGCAATCGTGCAAAGTGGTGACAGTGAATAAGATAGAGGGGACAACGTTGTTTTCAGAGCACAGAAGAAGAAAAAAATGAGTACATTTCGTTCGCTCCTTGATGGTATCTTCCAGGGTGGTCCAACAATGGTTATATTTGTGGTAAGACGTTTGTGAGATGAAGGTTCGCAGTTTGATTCTCCCTAGCACCAGTTTTAAAATATTAAATTATTGTTTGGCGAATGCACCAATGGAATAAATTTGGAGGCCTATACGTTAGGTCTCAATCACTTGGCTAGTGCAAGTGATCATGCGCTACGTTAGGCATTTGAAGTTTGAGGGTCGATTCCCGTCCACATAAACAATAATATTTTTGTTAAAATGTATGTGCTAAGGTTGATTAAATTTTCTTTACATGAAGTTTGAGGGGTGTGCTATGGTGTAAAGGTTTTTGGCATATAGGAGGTATAAGGGTAATTTATTTTTTGTCAAATATTTTTGAAGATATTGTTGTCATTAAATTTTATTTTTATATATGCAAAAGTAGGAGTGATAAGGTATAAATGATTGATTTAGTATTGTAAATCTATGTTATGGGACATTAAGTGGCTTGGAATTTTTTTTATGAAAGTGGGAGATAAAAGGTGTAAAATGTGTCTTGATTTTTTGTAATATTTACGTAAAATTGGTTCATGATTTGATGTTTTATTTTGAAAAACCAAGAGAGTCATAGAGCATTGGTTTGGAAAAAAATTGAGCATATCTTTTTGAGAAGGAAATTCATGTGGATGGTTTGAGAAAGTATTTTGCTATCTAACCCTTGAAGTGGCACTAGAAAAATCAGTTTTTTGTGAGACAGGTTTTTGAAGACATATCTCCATAAGAAAAAATTAAGAGGTATGGGCACATCATTCCTTATTTAAGGTGTTTTGTTGAGTAAATGTTTTTGAAATATAAGGTGGAGATAAAAGGGTTGTTTGGTAAGCATTGTTGAAAATATTTGAGTTAGGGTTTGATACCTACATGTGCATCAATTGTTGAGAGAAAGTGGAAACAATTGTATTAGGGCTTGTACTTCATTATTGAATGGTTTTGGAAATATTTGGGATAGATTTTGAGAACAAGTGTGCTTCCATTGTTGAAATATATTGAGACATTTGTGCTAGAGATTGTGAACTACTTATGTTAGGTTTGAAGACAAGTTTGTGAATCATTGTGAAACCTTTTGAGCATTGGTAGAGAGATATTGAAAGCATTTGTAAAAGTGTTTGAGATCAATATTGTGAAGGAAATTTATGCATTATTTAGACTGATGTTTGAGAGTAAATTTGCAAGAAATATAGATTAGTTTTGTGAAGCAAGTTATACATTATTTTGATTTGATTTGAAAGGGATTTTGCAAGAGATAGAGATTGGATGTGAAGAACATATTGGAATTTTGATAGTGCATATCATTCTCTATATGTTCTAGAGGTTAAACGAATTCTAGGTAGAATATGTTTAAATTGCCTAGTTGAAGAAAGTATTTCTAAAAGAGATATAAGCATTCAATTATATGCAAGATTTGGAAATATTTGAGCAGGTTTTATGAGTGGCATTGAAGGCAAATTTGAGAAAGTCTTTTGAGAAAGCTTGAAGGCAGATTTGAGCAAGTCTTTTGAGAAGGCTTGAAGGCAGATTTGAGCAAGTCTTTTGAGAAGGCTTGAAGGCAGATTTGAGCAAGTCTTTTGAGAAGGCTTGAAGGTAGATTTGAGCAAGTATTTTGAGAAGGCTTGAAGGTATATTTAAGCAATTCTTGTGAGAATAATTGAAGCAGCCTTGAGATATAATTGAGAGTAGGTTTGGTTACTGATTTGTTCAAGATTTGTGTTAAGGCTTGGGGTAGATTTGAGATAGAATTGAGAGCAGGTTTGGTTGCTAATTTGATCAAGCTTTGTGTTAAGGCTTGGGGTATATTTGAGCAGAGTTAGATCATATTTGTGCTAGAATTGTGATAGGGTTTGGTGCAGATTTGAGAAAGATTTGAGAGCAAACTTTAGATGTGACAAGAATAGAGAGGACAAAGATCTCCATTGGATAGAGGTCCATCAACCAATGTAGTGGGGATAGAGGTCTCCTATTGAGAAAGATCCACAAGTCAGAGCAGTGGGAATATAAGTCTTCTAGAAGTTCACCAACCAAAGTAAAGGGGATAGAGTTCTCCTATGGAGAGAGATCCAAGAACCAGAGCAAAGGGGAAAGAGTTATCCTATGGAGAGAGATCCATGAAACATAGCAAATGGGAAAGAGTTCTCCTATGGAGAGATATCCACAAACCAGAGTAAAGGGGAAAGAGTTCTCATGTGGAGATAGATACACAAACTAGAGCAAAGGTGATAGAGTTATCCTATGGAGAGATCCACAAACCAGATAAAAGGGGATGAATTTCTCCTATGGAGAGAGATCCAAAAATTAGAGTATAGGGGATTGGTGTCTCCTTTGGATAGAGGTCCATAAAAATTGTAATAGGGAATTGATTTCCAAGAGATTTGTTGAGAAAATTTAGAAGAAATATTTTCTTCATGGATGTAACCCATATTGTGTGAACCACGTTAAATTTGTGTCTCTCATGTGTGTGATGATTTATGCATTGTTTTAATTACTGCTATTGATATTGCCATTGATAATATTTTTTGGGAAAGAAAAGTAAAAGTTGATCTTATACTGTTCACCCCTCCTCTTTGTATAAGCCTGTGTTATTTAGGGAATGCCACCTCATATTCTCTATAACCTTCATAGAGCTACACGAAGAAAGCAACTCACTTCGTAATGTCTAACAATGTTGAAATAAAAACACACATCAAAGCTAATGATATAGTAAAATTACTTACCTATACACTCTCTTCAACCTTGGTATAATGAGGAAATATTTGAACACCTTCGTAGGAATATTAATGCATACCTTTTGTGAATGAGGTTCAAATTTCCATCGAGATGCACCACATGTTGGGCAAGCTTACTTCTTTTCATGATATTTCCAATATAAAATAAATTTATTGATGCAATGCATGTATCATTACATATTGTAATCCCAATGGCCTCATCATTTTCTTTACCGTAAATGTGGACTCTAGAATTGTATTGTCGATTAGGAGCATATATTTTAGCAGCTTCAGTAAGTCACCAAAGCTTTTGTTTGACCAACCATATTTTTCTTTGATATTATACAATTTATCGATCGTCGATAGCTTCGTGTACTTTGTACAACTTGGGTATAATGATATTTTGGCATCTTCGATCAAGCTACGATATTCATTAGTAGGAACTGATCCATAATATGATTGGAACTCAATATCATTATCTCATAGTTCTTGTCCACTCTTTGAGTAATTGAAATTGTACAATATGTATGTATCATTGAGCATTCCAACGATTTCATCTTATACATCTTCGGTAATTGGACCCTCATCAATGGTAAAGCATGTGTTTGATGTATATTTTTAAAACTAGAGGGTTGTTCTCCATGCAAAACAAACTCAATATATATCTTGTCAATCCCACCAAATCAGGTGGTCATGAACCTTCGAAAAACCAAGACTGTCCATATTTGAGCACTTTTACCATGGACATGTAGTTCTTTTAGGGTCCGTTGAAATTTTTCTTGCAAAATCTAGGAATTGGTGAGACCCATGATAATAGTCCTTGATACTTCTACAAATAGATCCCCACCAAAAATAAGAGAACATAGTTATACGGGTAGATCTGATCGAAAGTACAACTTTTATTCATTAATGGAGATAACATAATTGAAATACCTAGTTGATCCTAGACAATATTTGTCCATGATGCTTGATGGAAGATCTCACTATACCTAGCCACATCATAGATAAGGTGCA
The DNA here is from genome assembly GCA_028583015.1 of Wollemia nobilis. Classification (NCBI taxonomy): domain Eukaryota; kingdom Viridiplantae; phylum Streptophyta; class Pinopsida; order Araucariales; family Araucariaceae; genus Wollemia; species Wollemia nobilis. Next base: position 6,768,548 of record JAQPPZ010000850.1, read on the forward strand.
ATCTATATTTTATTCAACATTTGTACAACTACACATTGCATTTTTATTATGGCCATAATGTAATTTATCTTTGATCGAAAGCACAACTTTTCTTCATTAATGTAGATACCATAATTGAAATACCTAGTTGATCCTAGTCAAGCTTTGTCCATGATGCTTGATGGAAGATCTCCTTATACCTGGCCACATCATAGATAAGGTACAATTTATCTTTGATTCAACATTCGTACAGCTACAGGTCTCGAGGTGTAGACCAATTGGTTCCCCCAAACCCCGTAAGGGGGTAGAGGTCCAAGGTTCAAATCTCAAGCCTTGTTGGACTGAATGCTTGTCCCCCGCCTGGTGCTTTTAGCGATGTTAAAGGTTTAAAATAATCGTTGCATGGTGGTTATAGGGGTAAACTACGCAAATATATGTGTGGCGGCTTCTAGGACAGACAACATAGAATACTATGGTGGCCATAAAAATCTGGACAGCCTACCCGGATTCATGGCGGATACCGATTACACCATGTAAAAAAAACATTCGTACAACTACACATTGCATTTTACTTATGGCCACAATCATTTTCAATTTTATTTGGGCATGCAATCCCATATGAAAATTGATAATTCATTTGATACAACATCATTATTTTCCCTACCATACGTCTAACATGTGAGAGAACACTAATAAAAATATTAGGCATATTGAAGCACTTACGAACATTCACAATGGTATTAAATTACATAGGAATAGATACTAAGAGAAAGTGAGAGATGCAAAGGGTTGAGCTTACATAATTAATCATTAATATAATATTATTATTTTCATTATGAGAAAAATGAATAGAGAAAAGTAGACATAAGATACATTAATCGAAGTGCATAAGCCAAAGGTTGTGAGGTAAAAATTCCACTCAAGGAATATATTTCTTGGGATGAAGATGCCAGTGACTGAAAGCTTGAGAAAGTACATCTCCTTTACCATATATTGTAGTGCAACAATTTCTAATGAATATGCTATGATCACCCTTCTTGCAAGTATACCTCCTTCATATGAAGGATTTGAAGACCCAATCAAATAGAAAAGCCATTTTTGGGTTTGAAGAACCATTGAAAAATAAAATGGTCATTGGAGGAGGAACTGGAGTTAAAGGCATGATTTTTGAAATTTAAGTAAAGCTAACCTATTGTAGTGTGTTGGGAAGCAAAATTGACTGTGAAAATCTTGGGATCTTGCACATATGAGTTTATTGCCAATCAAGATTGATAATATCCAAATTAGTGATTAGGTATTTTGCTTCTAGTTCCTATCAGCGTTATGCATAGCGGTGAAACTTCGCCATTGGGGCGAAAAAACCCATTTTCAAAAATTCAAATTCGTAAAATTTTTGAGACCCGGACGTCGGCCATGTAGCCAAAATTTTTGAGAAAAAATAAATTTTTGGTGTCGGTTAGCCATCCTTTGATGAGAGTATCACGAATATTTTAAAAAATTTGCAAGTAATCCCGCCTAAATAAAGTACCCTTTTAGCCCTAAAATTTTAGAATTTCTAAATTATCCCGCCAAACTCGCCAAGTATACCTCTATATATAATTAACACCCTAGGGAAAATACCTACACAATTCGTCACAACATCGAAACCTTTTTTGCTACCGATCGCAACAAATTCAGCAACCGAACGGAACAGTGTCATGTTCTACTGCCGGACGGAACTAATTCTGCAACCGATCGAAATAGTGTCCTGCTCTACAGCCTAATGAAACTAATTCTGAAACTAGCCGAAACTGTGTCCTGCTCTGCAGCCAGATGAGACTAATTCTAAAACTTGCCGAAACTGTGTCCTGCTCTACAACCGGATGAAACTGTAACCTACTCTACAACCGGATGGATCTGTGTCCTGCTCTACAGCCATACATAATCAAATTCTCTCTTGTAGACGGATGGAACCTACTGTGCAACCACCCAGACACTTTTGTATATGTAACCTTCTATGCAGTCGAGCGGTGCCTTCCTAGCTTTTGGTCACTGTCATGCAACCGGGCAGAATTTTTATGCTTCCAGATACAACCGTGCAACTAGGTGAAACTTTTATGCAATCGAACGAAACCATTTCTGAATTCGTACACTTCAGTGCAATGAGACGGAACCATTTCTAAATCCGGACACTTTTGTGCAATCGAACGGAACCATTTTTGAGTTCGAACACTTTCGTGCAACCGGACGGACCTATGTTTACCAAGATCATTGTCTGCATCCGATCGAAACTAGTATCTCTGCATACGGACATAATATCTTTTAGCACCAGGTTCTCTGTCACTTCTCTACTTTTCTTTATATTGCCATGTTCTGCTTGTTATTTTTCCAGGTTTTGAATGTCATTGCTCTGTTGAGTGTGTTCCCTTTTTTTTCTTTGTTTTGTCATTGCTCTGTTGAGTCTGTTCCCTTGTTTTCTCTATTTTGCTTTGATTCTTAGTTTTAATTAAGATATTTTTTTATTGCTAAGATTATACATAAGTAAATGCTTTGGTTCTCTATTGACATATTGATGCTCTTTTTCTCTGTTAGAGTGCTTTCACCATAATAATAACTAGTGGCATAAACTGATAAATTCACAATAAAGAATGGCTGAAAAAAAGTATGTATAATTTACTACCCAACAATTGTTTATTCTATTTACAATAATATCTAAAGGCCTCCAGAAAATACACCCTCTTTAACTTTATTTTGTCACTAGTAAATTGTCACCCAGTGATGGAAAGAAGGGCACCAAATCTTCTGCTGAAAAGAGTATCCTCAAATATTTTAGCCAAACTTTGAAATGCGATGAGCCAACGACATCTATGCAAATTCAAGGTACAAATGATTTTTTACTTCCCAGTATGTGCTTGATTGACGATTTGTATATTTTTTTGTAAATTTTTTCATCCAATAGTGATAAAAAATATTATGGTATCCTACTATGCAGAATACCCTATCGATCTTCATATGCCTCCACTTGAAGATATTCCCCAAGAAGAGATGACTTTCATTGAAAATCCCCTTAGAAATGATATCCAACAAACACCTGATGACAACACGCAAAATGACATCACAATTGAAAATGAAAGTGATAAATCAAAATCATTACAAGCGTCAATTGAATCTTCAACCAAAAATTCCAAAAAAAGAAAAGCATCTCTCTAGGATACTTGGAAGGGGATTTAGGAAAGAATGGGCAGAAATATTTCCCTGGCTTGAGCCTGTCATGACGAGGATAACCAAATTGATGAAAAAGAATGTAGATGCAAAATTTGCAGTTGGAGACTTGGTAAGGATCATAGGCTTCAAAACAAGATTGATACAATTGAAAAACATGCTTGGCAAATGTTATGTTAAAGTTATAAAAAGTAATGGTGAAGTTAGTAAAGAAGTTAAGTGGAAGGATGCATCAGAATGTATGCATTTAAGATATGCTATAGAATATGACAATCACTTAAAGCAACAACAATCTCTTGTTGAGAAAGGTGGAACAATTGGAGCCCAATTTGACAAATTACAGAAGACTGTTTTAGCTTCAAAAAGTAAGCAGTTTGCCATTGTTTACAATATTCTCAAGAAAGGTAGACCAATGTCCGATTTTATTGATTATAAGCAGCTATTATGCCTTTTTAATGTGCAAAACCTTCCTAGTTCTCATTGGTCAGACCGAAGTGGTTGGGAAATGGCAAAATGTTTATCTTTGGTTGAGAAAGAAGACCTAAGGCAACAAGTAAAACTTGCCAAATTCATTTCACTTTCTATTGATGAGGTAACAACTATGGATAACACTTCTTGGATTTGCATGCATGTGTACACATTTCAAAATCATGTTAGAAGGCCTATTTTGTTGGGAATACATAAGATGTTGGAAAGTTCAAATGCAAAAAATATTTATAATGTTGTTGTTAAAAGTTTAAAGAATATTGCGGGAATGAATGATATAGACATTGCAACAAAGTTAATTTGTGTTGGAGCTGATGGAGCTGCTATTATGCAAGGTCACAAGTCCGGTCTGTGTGTTCGACTCCAAACCACAGTTTGCCCCATATATGATCCCCATTCACTCGTATGGCTCATAGAGTAAATCTTGCATATAAAATTGTGAGCACATTTTCAAATGTTGCTAAAGTTGAAAACCTTGTTCGTGATATTCATTCTTATTTCTCATTAAGTCCGAAAATATTTGCAGAGTTTCAACAATTTGCACTAGGAGTTACAGAAGGGAAAAAATTGTTAAAAGATGTGGATACAAGATGGATTTCACTGTTTCAACTTGCTCAGAGAGTTTTGGCAGAATATCAATCACCGAAAGGGTTTATGCATGCAAATCGCATAATAGTTGATAAGGCAAAAGATATGTTGTTCCGTTTGACTGACTTGGAAACACTTTTGACATTATGTGGTATTCTTCCAATGTTAAAAGAAATGAACAGATTAATTAATCTTGCACAAGAGAGATCTATCTATATCGTTGATTTTATGAGGATGAGAAAACAAATATGCATGCTTCTTGATTCATTATATGTGTCTAATGCAGATTTTACAGAACCTGTATTTGATAGTTGGAATACATTGATAAACGTGAACAATCCAAAAAGCTTTTTGAAGTTTGACATCAATGATCATCTCTGTATTAATGTTCATGAAAAGATGATACCTGTTTATTGTTTTGAAAGGCAATCAAGTATTGTTGTGGAATATTTTGAAGAAGTTCCTGTAACACATAATAGATTTCATGTTGTAATACAAAAAACAAAGAGTAATTTGTCAAATATAGCAAAAAATTTGACAGGTGAGATAAGAGAACGGTTTCAGAGAGATGAGTTGCTTGAGTCCATGGGTGTGGTTAACCCCATGTTTTGGGGGCCTTGTACTGAATACGATTCTGCAAATGAGTTGTTTATTAAATATATGGGTAATCTCATTGACCATTTTAGTAAGAGTGTGGAAGTCAATGGTGTAGCAATTAATGGTCTACTCAACAGTGAACTTTTGAAAGAACAGTCATCGCATTTTGGAAGAACAATGGTTTTGCAAACATCACTTATGACAGATATCCATGAGATTGGTTCCACTACACGTTTGTGGCAAAAATTGTATCCAAGCACAGTCTTAAAAGATACTATAAGTGAATACTTTCGTTTATATGAATTATGTGAAACAATGATTTTGGGGTCAGTCGAAGATGAAAGAGTTTTCAATGCACTTGCTTTTGTTAAATCTAAAATCCGCAACAGACTTGACAAGAATTTAGAAAATTGTTTAAGAATTTATGTGTCCTCATATCAGTTGGATACATTTTCGTATGACAGGGCGTTGGAATACTGGAGTTCCTTGGTAGACAGAAGAGGAACGTTGAATACGATTGATAACGATGATGATGATGCTTTCAGTGATCAGATGGTGGAGACAGATTTTTGCTATGCTTCATAATGATTCTGGACAAGCTGATATGTTTCAGCTTCCATAGTGATAATTTTCCATGATTTCATTGACAATAATAAACACGAAGTGATTTGATAGCAAATTTCTCAATATTGTTCCGGATTTATATGATTTCAATGAATTGTTGTTTTAAATCATATTATTGTTTTAAAATTACATGGCTTAAATCATTTTTTGTAGATTGTAAAATTTTATGTTTGGGTCTTAGTGTCTCAACTCTCATTTCATGGAATATGATAATAACGAATTGATTTGATAGCAGATTTCAGAATATTGTTCCAGATTTATATTATTTCAAGGAATTGTTTTTTTAAATCACGTTATTGCTTTAAAATTACATGGCTTAAATCATTTTTGTAGATTGTAAAATTTTATGTTTGGGTCTTAGTTTTTGAACTCTCATTTCATTGACAATGATAAACACAAATTGGTTTGATAGCATATTTCTGTATATTGTTCCAGATTTATATTATTTAAATGAATTATTTTTTTCATAACTTTCATGTGCATCATAACTTTTTCAAACCGAAATAAGCTATTGCAGTCTTTTTAAAACGTTTTCAAACAAAACTAGATATTGCATCATAACTACAAATTAGATATTAGATATTGCAGTCTTTTTCAAACCCAAATTATGTGCATCATATCTTTTTCAAACCGACATTAGATATTGCAGTATTTTTAAAACATTTTCAAACAAAAAATTTCAAATTAACTAGTTCAAAAATATTTATATTACATCGTTCAAAATTAGATATTACAATATTTTTAAATCAAACATAAATTACATGACATTTTCAAACAGAATGTTTCATATCAACTAGTACAAAAAGAAACATAACATTTTCAAACAAAAATTAATATATTGCAATTTTTTTTTAAACATTTTCCAACTCATATCTCAAATTTTACATACCAATTACAAACATAAATTCCCAAATATTAGATAACATTTTCAAACTCAAATATTACATAACATTTTCAAACCCAAATTTTGTGCATCATAACTACAAATTAACTATTTCAAAAAGACATATATCACATCTTTCAAACACTTTAAACCCAAATATTACATACCATTTTCTAACTCTACTACATAACATTTTCAAACCGAAAATAAATATTCCAATATTTTTAATACATTATCAAACATAAATTACATGACATTTTCAAACAGTAATGTTTCATATCAACTAGTTCAAAAAGAAACATATTACATCATTCAAACATTTGTAAACATAAATATAACATAACATTTTCAAACAGAAATTAATATATTGCAATCTTTTTTAAAACATTTTCCAACTCATATCTCAAATTTTACATACCAATTTCAAACATAAATTCCCAAATATTAGATAACATTTTCAAACTCAAATATTACATAACATTTTCAAACCCAAATTTTGTGCATCATAACTACAAATTAACTATTTCAAAAAGACATATATCACATCTTTCAAACACTTTAAACCCAAATATTACATACCATTTTCTAACTCTACTACATAACATTTTCAAACCGAAAATAAATATTCCAATCTTTTTAATACATTATCAAACATAAATTACATGACATTTTCAAACAGAATGTTTCATATCAACTAGTTCAAAAAGAAACATATTACATCATTCAAACATTTGTAAACATAAATATAACATAACATTTTCAAACAGAAATTAATATATTGCAATATTTTTTAAACATTTTCCAACTCATATCTCAAATTTTACATACCAATTTCAAATAGAAATTCCCAAATATTAGATAACATTTTCAAACTCAAATATTACATAACATTTTCAAACCCAAATTTTGTGCATCATAACTACAAATTAACTATTTCAAAAAGACATATATTACATCTTTCAAACACTTTAAACCCAAATATTACATACCATTTTCTAACTCTACTACATAACATTTTCAAACAGAAAATAAATATTCTAGTATTTTTAAAACATTATCAAACAGAAATTACATCGTTCAAACATTTGTAAACTCAAATATAACATAAAATTTTCAAAGAGAAATTAATATATTGCAGTATTTTGAAAACATTTTCAAACTCAAGTCTCAAATATCACATACCAAATTCAAATAGAAATAACATATTTCAGTCTTTTAAAAACATTGTCAACATTTTCAAATTTCAATTTTTTGATTGGTGCATGGATGCTTCACTAGTGTTTGGAGTTGTCGTTTCTTTTCCTTTATCAACTTCTGTTTCTTCTGGCAGTGCTCCAACTCTAACAAGGTTGTCACGTACTTTCACAATACTTGACACACATGCAACTTCTTCTTTGTTTGGATCTTCAAGTATTGTTGGAAGTGTTTCTTTCATTTTATCAAGCACCATTTCCGGATCTTCATGCAGCTTCTCTCTGATGAATTTTTTTAACTTATTATTTTCTGCAATCTTTGACTGCATTTTCTTTTTCATTTCCATTGATTTCATCAAACATGATTTTGCTGTAAGAATATTGACATCCATGCTCTTAACTCGTGTTTTCAAGTTTTCAAAGTTTGACTACAAAACAAATTGAAAACTTTATTCAAAAGGGATATATTGAAATTATTACAAATTTTCAAGAAATATAAAAATTTAAATGCAATAGAAAATTGGAATATATATAACTTTTTTACCTCAACCAATTCTTTTGCAACCTCAGCAACTGCAACCCTTTCCTTATCAGAAGCCCATAAGTTGTAAAATGCTTGGGCTTCAACATTAACATTCTCCAATCTACCAACAACAACATTTAAGACATCATCTTCATAAATAAAATCAGATTTAACTATTCCTGAAGTAGCTTGTTTTAGCAAGCCATCAAGTTTTTCAAGTTCATATTTGACTAAAGAATAAATAGAATCTCTTTTTTCATAATTTTTATATCGGGCATTAATTTCCTTAATAAGGACCTTTGCTCGATATTCCCATTCTTTCAACTCCTGCAAATATTTCAAAACAAACTCCTGAATTGTTGACTCGATACTGGTTGCCAATGAAATATTTTCATTAAAATTGACAACATCATCCTCAGTTTGAGGACCTTGAGGATGACGGTTGTCTCCTTGGATGGGTGGTTCTGATGTCTGCTGAGCTATAGGGACTTCTTCTCGTGCTCTATCTTTAAGCACATATGTTGCCCTGAAGCCTTCAATCGGGCCCTGCATCATGTAATCATCATCAAGTGGAATATTTTCCAATCCCTATCCAGAACATTCAGGTGCCTGTGAATTTGAAGAAAATGTAAACTGAGAGAATCCAATTCCTGCCAAACTTGGTGCTGGTCTTTGTGATCTCTGTGGTTGTGAAATCCCATGCCCAGAACTTCATGAAGTGGCTTGTGAAAACAAATGTTTTCCAACACCGACTTGCCCTCGCATAGGCTGAGGTTGTGACTGTCCCTATTGTTGATTGCGTGTAAAGGGTGACTGTCCTTGTTGTTGATTGCGTGTAACCGGTGAGTGTGATGCTTGTGGAGGAGGTGGTGGTGGCATATGCCCTCTAACTTGTGATGTTACTACTTGATCACGAGAATCAATTGAAAATAGTCAAAAAAATTTGTTACAATTTTGCTTAAAATAAAAAGAAATCTAAATTTTAATTAACTACACATAGAATCATAGATTTACTAGATGAAATGTGATGCAATTGTTCTGCATTGGGGGAGGGGTTGGCCACACTAGATTTGGCTTGCACATTTTGTGCAAACCTAGGTGTACGAGACACCCCATGAGTAGCTGCTTGCCTGGCACGTTTGTGTGACCTCTACATAGTAACAGGTGTTGCTTCAGAGCCTGTATCTTTAGAATCACCTGTTTGCTTCGGCATGTGACCCCTATTGGCAGCAATCTATTTAGTCCTTGAAATTTTTGCCTTCTCCTGCATATAGATGAAAAAAATTAAAAAATAAATATGGTAAACTATAAAATAGTATGTCAAATACAATGATGTAGTTATTACCCTCAATTCCTCTGGTGTCATGGCAATAGACAATAGTTTTGAATGCATAACAGTTGGTACAGGAGTAGTTGACAAATTATGAAAAGACTCAAAATATAAAGCTAAAATATAATTTACACTGCCCACAATGGGTTGTCTTGGGGGGCTGAGTCTTGGTGGTTGCAAGTTGGACCGCGTGCAACTCAGTCCTGACTAGATAAAAAATATATGTACACCAATCGAACTTTTCTTTTTTTTTAAGACTGAACAATATAATACAGTGCCCAAAATGGAATTTTTGGTCTTCCCAACAGAATAATCCTGGCCTGGAAAAACTCGATAATGGCCTTTAGAGTTTGATGGTTAACATCGTTAATCGCTAAACCTCTTTTTGTTTTGGCGTTAGAAGCTGCATAAAAAAATTTGATGTCAATTTAGAAATTTGAAGCTGCATAAACCCCTTGGAGGTCCAGTGCATTTTTGTCCTTGTGTCAATTTTATCTTGCTTGACATAGTCAACAAATAGAGCCCTAGCATTGGTTTCACTATATATTTCTTTGATAAGAATTTCTAGAAATGCCATTCTTCTTGAATTATCAATTACTACTTGTTTCTCCTTTGCTATGTTCATTAGGGTATTCATGTTTATTGGAAAAAAAGAAGACTTGGGAAGATCCATCAGTATAAGGGAGCAATACAAGGACTAATTCAACCTAATTAACGAATTCTCTTGAAGAGATGTTGAAACTAGGGGGTTATAGTCGATCAAGAGCCCTTCCTAAGGTGTTGCAATCCCAGTCAAACAAAATAACAACTACAAATGTTAAAAGACTATTCCTTTCCAAGGGTTTGAACTACCTTGACTCTAAGATCCACCATGCTTCATTGTAAACTTGGCAATGATACCACTGATTTTTGAACTCTTTTCCTCCCGATTTTAATATAATCTTCTTAATGCTATTGTTTGTATATATATGAAGTAAAAAAATATTATACATTCACAACTTAGGTAAAAAGGTAATTTGGGTCAAACAATGTTTCAAACCAATTTAAAATTTAACTTTTAAATATTAAAGTGGTTTTAATTTTCACTTGGGAATATTCCAGGCTTGCAAACATCACATATTTTTATTTTCCTCAATTTTTAGTTATGAATATCTAAAAACTCATATTTGATCATATAAGTTGGTGTAAATATCTTTTTAATATTTACTCTGTTGGATGTAGTGGTACTCAAAATCATTGATGAACATAACATAGAAAAAATGAACAGAAAACATATTTACAAAATTCTGCCTACATTGCATAAACACTAAACTATAAGTTAAGAGTCTATTACTTTAAAACATCATATATACACAATATATCATAAAATACAAGTCAAAAGTATTTCTATCCATATAACAATAATAGATCACGTTAAAATGATTAGCCCTTTTAACTTTTAAAGAATTCATTGTATTACTATTTTAGTAACATGATGATATTTTGTTACACTTCCTATGTGATATTTAAAGTATATAAAAAAATTATAAAACTTTATCCAATTAGATACGAACCTCTCAAAATATCACAATAGTTTTATGATAATGATTTCCCATTGGAATTACCCAAATATATGCATATGTATTCAATTTTCAATACAAATTGTTTACATTATTTTGAACTATCAATGCTTGATGATGAACAAGACAATGATCCTCTCATTTTAGAGCCTAGTGAGCTCATTATAGATTTATAGATTAAACTATGACAAGAAGATGCAAACAAAGTACCTTATCATAAGCAAACTAGCCACAAATTCAATTCTGGGAGATCTAATTTGCCTAGCAAAGTAGTGTGACTCAACAAAAAGTCAAAATTTAAAATTATTTTCTTAAGAGAAAAATTACATAATAAACAGGGACCAGTCCATTGAGTGAAATTCCCCAACTATTTTGTCTGGTATATATTACATTGAGTATTGAAAAAAAAATATAGGGAAAAATATTTTGTTGTAGTATGTTTTCAAATGTGAAGAGTAGAAAGAAGGCTATGTCTTAGAGAGATGTAGAGTCCTTTGGAGTTTGGAGAGATGGAACACCTTTTGTATGTTTTACAATAGTCTTTATGACTAAATCAATATGACAAAAAAATTTTTTTTCCACATTTTATCATGCCCTGTTTATATTTTTTAAAATATATATTATATTAATTAAAAAAAATAGTGTTTCCACAAATTCTTTCTTTATGTTGTTTCCATAAAGAAATCAATGGACAACTCCATATCAGTATCAAATATGTTGTACTGATTTATACATTGGAGATAATTTTAAGCTAGTTATATGAAGTATGCCATAGTTCATTAGTTGTATCAAATATGCCATAGTTGTTGAATGGGATAATTGCAACATGTCATGAAAGTGTGAAGTACTTAACATCAACCTCATATATGTGTAGAGTCAACTTCATAAGCGTACACATGCATTCTAACTAATGAAACTGTTAGCTTTTGATGTTGTATATTTAATGAAATAACCACAAGTTATAAAATTAACATGCAATATTAAATATTTGAAAAAGACAATATACTAAGAATGTAAATATCATGCAAAACTTCTGCAACTACTCATATATTAGCCATTAATGAAAGCTCATGAAAATAGTATATTGCTATAAAATAGAAATCTCAAACTCTCCATATTTCATACATGCTCTACATTGTATTTATCATATCAACTACTACTACTCTACCATGTGCACACCAAAATTTTGTCTCTATCACTCACATAGTCCTTATAAAAGCATATATATAATGAGAAGTGTCTCTTGACCTTCCATATTCATATGACTCTTCACATTTATATTCTGTGGACTCATGTGCACATGGACAACATGCACATTTACATCATCAAGTATTTTGCACATTCTAACACTTGTGCATTTATTACATTACATTAATTAAATACTCAAACTCTAATCTAATGCACACTCCTAATCTATAGATGTACCCATGATGGTACATTAGCATGTACCAAGTGATTCAATTATTTCCTTCTGCTTCATATTTTCTTATTTGTAATATATGAATGTAAGTAATTCCATATATAATATGCTAGTATTATTAAGAGGAATCACGACGCTATCTTTATCATTGTCTATTACTTCATACATTATTGCATGCATATACTATTCTAATATTTCAAAACTTTCTTCTAAATATTCCTTATAGATGAAACTTGAAACTAAGTCTAACTTTCCTTTAGATTTTTCAATCAAATTTTTGATTCCAAATTTTATAACTTTTACTCTTTCTTTTCTAATTTCATTTTCCATTTCATTATTCAATGAACCTTTTGGAGTAGACATCCTTTTTGCTCCCTAGTATTAGATATTGAGAATAGTTTTGATAGAATCTCTTAACTTTCAAAAATGTTGAGGTTGACTACCTTATGACTCCCTAATTTAGTGATCAAATTCAATGTACTCTTTTCAATTCTCAAATTTGTAGGATACCTTGAAATTTCTAATATTCAATCAATGGTTTTGACAAGGTTTTAATTTTTCAAATTTCTAGGTAGAATTCCTTTTAACTCCCAAGTATTTTGAGTATAAGATCAAATTTGATAAGATCTTTCCAATTTTTTAGGTTTTGTAGAATATCTTGTATCTATCAAGTGTTTTGTATATGGCTTTGATAAAATGCTTTCTAAGATTTCCTTTGAGTTGAATTCCTTTTGTCTCCCTAATGTTCAACTTCTATTCTTCACCTTATTTCTCCCTATTAATGAATAGAAAGCTAAAGATATTTTTTATGCACTTTCAATTGATAAATTTTTCTATCTTCAAGACTTTAGAGTTGGATTCCTTATGTCTCGTTAATTTGAGCATGAGACTAATACCAATATAATTTTCCAACTTTTCAAACAACTCTAGGTTGTGATTCTTATACCTTTCAATTTTCAATAATGTAGTTTCTAAATTTCAAAGCTTTAAATTGGTGTTGAACTCCTTATAACTCCCTAATTATAGATTTAAAAAACTAATATATTTGCAAATTCAATGTGGAAATCCTTATTTCTCCAAGTTAAACAATTTGCAAATATTTCAATGCAATATGAATTTCAAAAGTTGTATAAAGTAATTTCAAAACCTTTCAAAATACTCCTTGCTTCAAATATTTCTAAGGCATTCAATACTTCTTCTAAGGTTATAATTGTTAGAAATAGCTTAAATTACATTATTTAGGTCATGTAAATGTACCTTACTTGGTACATACTTAGGACATTATATTACTTTAGGGGGAAGTTACCCGGTTACTTCATGCAATGTAATAATTGCACAAGTGTCAATGTGCAAGCTATAAATGTGCAAGGTGTCCCTTGTACAACTAGGTAGAGTGTTGGCCAAGGAACTTATCTTCCTATATAAAGGGCCATAGATATAGAGGAGTGATATAAGGTAGTAGTGTAGGATAAACACAATAGTATAGACTGTGTGAGCTATAAGCTTAAAGCTCATTCAATGAGCAGTAGTTTGTATCATGGAGTGTTCATTTCCTCAATAGTTATTACTGTACTCATTTTTATAATTTCTATTTATAGCATATTTCAGTCATCTCACATATTTGCTTTCTTTCTTATTATTCTACATCTTGTGAATGTTATCTCCCATTACATGTTGTTGTTGAGCAAGGTGTAGCAAACAATATTGTCATTGTTGTCAACACAGTCAGACAGATCTGTTGATGAAGTGGACAGGAAGTTCAAAAGCTATTCAGATGCAGAAGACAGGAGTTAAGAGGTTCTTCAGAGTATGTACAGTGATTTTCCAAGAAGACCGAAGTGGACCACTTGCAAAAGATCAAAGAAAAAGACAAGTAAGAAAAGTGTCACGATATCGCGACATATACAACAGGCAAGAAAAACTGTCGCGATTTCGTGACATGTTGGAAGAGAGAGAAGAAGAAAGAAAAACTGTCGCGATTTCGTGACATGTTGGAAGAGAGAAGAAGAAAGAAAAACTGTCACGATTTCGCGACATGTTGGAAGAGAGAGAAGAAGAAAGAAAAACTGTCATGATTTCGCGACATGTTGGAAGAAAAAAGACAAGTGGAAAAAGTGTCGCGATATCGCGACATGTTGAGAAGAAAGAAAAACTGTCACGATTTCGTGACATGTTCGAAGAGAAAGTGCAAGCAGGAAAAACTGTCACGATTTCGTGACATGTTGGCAAAGAAAAAGGCAAGTAGAAAAAGTGTCACGATTTCATGACATATTGCAAGAGAGATAGTATGGAAGAAAAAGTGTCACGATTTCATGACATGTTGGAAGAAAAAGAGGCAAGTAGAAAAAGTGTCGCGATTTCGCGACATGTTGAAAGAAAAAGAGGCAAGTAGAAAAAGTGTCGCGATTTCATGACATATTGAAAGAAAAAGAGGCAAGTAGAAAAAGTGTCGCGATTTCGTGACATGTTGAAAGAAAAAGAGGCAAGGAGAAAAAGTGTCGCGATATCGCGACATGTCACATTTTCGCTACCCGAAGGCAAGAGAAAGCGCTAAGGAGGAAAAGTGTCGCGATATCGCGACATGTCACGTTTTCATGACCCGAAGGCAAGAGAAAGTGCTAAGGAGGAAAAGTGTCGCGATATCACGACATGTCGCATTTTCATGACCCGAAGGCAAGAAAAAGCGCTAAGGAGAAAAAGTGTCGTGATATCGCGACATGTCACGTTTTCACGACCCGAAGGCAAGAGAAAGCGCTAAGGAGAAAAAGTGTCGCGATATCGCGACATGTCACATTTTTGCGACTCGAAGGCAAGATAAAGTGCTAAGGAGAAAAAGTGTCGTGATATCACGACATGTCGCATTTTCATGACTAAAGGAGGAGAGAGAAAGTAAGAAGGCAGAAGTGTCACGATTTCACGACAAAAGTAAAGAAGGAGAGTACGAAGGCGAAAGTGTCACGATATCGCGACATGTTATGTTTTCGCGGGTGCAAGCCAAGAAAAGTAGCAAGGAGGCGAAAGTGTCGCGATATCGCTACATGTTGTATTCTCATAGGCCAAAGCTAAGAGAAAGCGTACGGAGGAAAAAGTGTCACGATATCGCTACATGTTGTATTCTCATGGGCCAAAGCTAAGAGAAAGCGTACGGAGGAAAAAGTGTCGCGATATCGCTACATGTTGTTTTCTCGTGGACCAAAGCAAGGAGAAAGGCAGAGAAAGAAAAAGTGTCACGATATCGCGACATGTTGTGTTTTCGTGGCAACAACAACAGAAGAGTTATAGGGGCAGTTGAAGTCGATGAAGACCGATGTAAGCCGACGAAGATTAGGGTTTGCAGCCGATGAAGATTAGGGCTTGCAGTCGACTAAGATTAGGGTTTACAGCCGACTGAGATTAGGGTTTTCATCATGAAAATGTTGTTATAAAAGCAGGGCTATTTGGAGAATTGAGGATGTGTTGTATAAGTCGTCGAATGCGAGTCAAAGTGTGAAATGCGGTCGTAAGAGCGTAGAAAGCGTAGAAGCGGTGAGATGATGGTGAAGTGCGCAAAGTGAGCGAAGTTCGGTCGTAGTGCATAGAGAGCAAGTCATGTCGAATCGTGCTAAGTGTGAAACTTGCAAAGAAAGCAGAGTGCACAAAAGGGAGAAGACGATCGTGAAGTTTGACTGTGACGAAGCAGAGTGTGCGAAGTGATTGTGCAGAGAGAGCAGAGTGCGCAGAGAACGCAAAGGTGAAGTAGACCAGTCAGGGTCTTGTAAAAGCGAAGGTATTTTTTGTTAAACTTCTTGATTCAAATTGAAGTCCAGGTTGTAGCTTGGCATCAGGGGTTGGTGCTCCTTTCTGTTGGTGTAGATAAATAAGGGGTTGGTGCTCCTTCCAATTGGTGTTGGTAAATCAGGGGTTGGTGCTCCTTTCTATTGGTGCAGATAAATCAGGGGTTGGTGCTCCTTCCAGTGGGTGTTGGTAAATTGTTTGTAAAGTTGTAGCTTTGCAAAGGCTGGATTTGGATGGTAGTCCAAGCAGTCATTCTTGAGGAGTAGCCACATTGGTGAACCTCGTTAAATCTTGTGTTGTGTGATGTTCTCTTGCGATACTTGCTTTATCTAGTTTTAAGGTTTCATTATTTTAGTTTTAAGAGCTGTAATTTCAAGTTTAAAGAGCTACACTGATTCACCCCCCTCTCAGTGCCATTGTAAGACTAACAATTGGTATCAGAGCCAAGTTCCCTTCTCAGGCTAAATCAGTCAGGGTTGATCTTGGATTAGTATGCAATGGGTAAGAAGAATAGATCCTCCTCCAAAAGGGCATCTCAGTCAGTTTCAATTCTTGTGGAAGAGAAAATTGAACCAAAAAAGGTTGAAGACTTCTCATCAAACCAAGCACCTTTGTTTGACGGAACAAATTACGTGATCTGGAGAATCAGGATGAAGGCATATCTTTGTGCTTTGGGATACGACATCTGGGATTCAGTATATAGTGAATACACAATACCCATCACTCCTCCAACCGAGGCTATCGATAAGAATCTATTTGAGAATGACTCAAAAGCAAAGAAAGCTATCGAGAGTGGATTAGTAGACAAGTGAACTGGTAAAGATCATGAGTTGTAAAATGGCAAAAGAAATGTGGGACAAACTGAGGAGTATTCATGAAGGAGACGATGAGATCAAGGAGGCCAAGTTACAAACACATCAAGCTCTCGAAGCTTTAAAGTTAAATGACGATGAGATCTTAGAGGATGATTCTAAAAAGGAAACAGGTGGAAGTCTTTTCATGACACTCGAAGAAGAAACAAAAAAAGAACAAGAATGTGATGAAGAAGAAATTGATGCAGAAATAAATTTGAAAGAGGAACTAATTGCAGCTTTGGATGAATTGAAGATAGAAAGAAAAAAGAATAAGGAAATCTCAAGAAAGCTTGAGGATGCAAATGAAATAATAACCACTTTGAAAGTATAGGTAGAAGAATTCAAAAGGATTGAAGAAACTCTCAGGTCACAGATCAATGAGAAAGAGATTGGTTGCTGCAAACAAGAGGAAGAGATTGTTTTATTGAAGAAACAACTAGAAGAGGCCAATACAAATCTCAAATTCGAGAAGAGCACAGAGTTGCTAGATAAAATGATAAGCCAACAAAGAAGCTCCATGGATAAGCATGGTCTTGGATATGAAGCTGAACAACCTTCATCTTCCAACTCTGCAGAGAAGAAGAAGTTCACCGTTGAAGGATCGAAGCAAGAAAAGTTTGAAGCTGAATCTTCAAAAGGAAGAAAATATCAAAGGAGATCTACAGAAAAGCAACCACAAAAAAAGAGGTTCTATCACTCTCACTCTATTCATAATAATACTTTTAATGGCTATTGTTTCGGATGCAACCAGTATGGTCACAAGGCAATTTATTGTGGATTGAATAATAAATCAAAGAGTTATGCTGGTAGAAATACTTCTACATTTTTGAGTGAACAAAATGTACAATGTTTTCAATGTAATGGTCATGGGCACATAGCAAGGTTTTGTCCAAGCATTTTTGTATCTAATCTAAGGCAAAACAGTAGATTTCATCAGACACAAAGAACGCAACACAGACAGGGAATAAATCATGTACATAAAAAGGAAAATAATCATTCATCAAGGATGCACAAGAGACAACCACACAAGAGAAATGTTCGAGTTCACGAAAAGGTGCAAAACAGGGATGTAGTTGAAAAATCCAAGCCCGAGTTCAAGAAAGTTTGGAGAAAGATAGAAGAAAGGAAATCATGTCTCCTTGGACTCGAAGGAGACTACTCCGATATTGCACTAAGCAACTCCGGGTAGCACATCCTCAGGGGGAGCAATCTTGAAGTTTCATTTTAATGCTCCTATGTATTTGTTTGATTACCTGAGGATGAAAGGCAAGTAGTCAGGGAAGTTGTCGTATAGTTGTCGAAGTGTGTTTTCAGTTCATGTAGTTGTTTGTGGAAGTGCCGTGAAGGGTGGTGATTAAATTGAGAGTTGTCATTATTGGTAGTATTGCTATATGTCATTGTTGTACTGGTGATGGTTCTTACTGCCACTATCCAAAGTTAAGGATTATAACAGTTCAGATAATTTGGTTAGTGAAAGAATGTTGCCCTAGCCGCATATATGTGTTTCGATAAAGGCAGTGTGTATTTGAACTACACATTGACGTGAAGATTGTTTATCTTTTATGACGCTATGATGAAAAATATTGAAGTCTGATTATTGATTCATGTTTAGCTCATCAAGATGAGCGACTTTGCTTTGTGAATCATACCTATCCGAGGTCCAGAAGTATGAGTTTGAGTAAGGTGCACTATAGTTGGTCGTGAAGTGTTTAACAAAATTTTGTCTCCTGATTCGAACAGTTGAAAGTATGGTGTGACCAGCGGTGACTGTAGAAAACATAGACCAAGTTGAAAATGTAAAAAGGGATTTGGTTGGTGTTGTGATACAGTGTTTGATGCTTGCACAGAGTTGGCAGTAAAACTACAGTGTCGGTACAGTGTTGGACAAAAGTTGGTACAAGTGTGAGTCACTTGTCAATTTTGTTGACAGATGTGAAATCAGCATTTTTGAATTGGAAGCTTACTGTTCCTGATAGCTATCAGACCAGATATTTTGCAGGCAGTATGCATGGTAGCACGATTTCAGGCTAATCCCAAAGAGACTCATGTGACAACATTATGGTGGTTGATTTCTGAAATATCATTGAAGGGAAAATGATTGTTTGTGGTTTCCTTCTTTGAAAGTGGTTGGTTGAATGCATCAAGGTTTTCTGAATTGAGAGTTGTGTTTAAACCTTGTGTTATAAGCATAGTGGTTTAAGCCCATTGGTTGTGAAAGAACTTGAGTTAGAAAAGAACATGAGTATCATTGTTATGTGATATTTGTGGTTGAGCATTGTTGGAATTATTTGAGTTGGTTGATACATACTTGGACTAGGGTTGTGTGAGAGAGAGTTGTCCCTTGTGATGATTGGTTGAGTTGATTTGATTGAGCCTAGTCAAGTTATGTGTGAAGTGATTTTAATTCTATGAAGTGGATTTGATTTGAGATCGCCATTCATTATTGAGTTCATTTTGAGTACTACTTGAGCATGATTGATTGAGCCTTTGAGAAGGCCTTTGGGAAATATTTGAGGACAATGTTGGGACAGATTTCTAGAGTAGATTTGGGCAAGTTCTTGGTGAGATTGCTAGAGAAGATTCGGACAAGTTCTTAGTGAGCTTGGTGGAGCAGATTTGGACAGGTTTTTATGAGCCTGTTATTCAGCATTGGACAAGTTCTATGTGAGCTTGTTAAGCAGGTTCTATGTGAGCCTATTGAGCAGGTTCTTAGTGAGCCTATTGACTGAGCTTTGGAGGTGATAGAGTATAGAGGTTAGAGTCTCAATGGATAGAAATATAGCAGCAAACATAGTTGAAGATAGATATGAGTGAGGATTCTTCAAGTGAAGAAGAGGTCCACCAGTCAGTGCAGTAGAGAGACAGAGTCTTCTATAATATCACAAGGGTACTATGGAGTATGGGTTATGGTATCCTAAAGATGCAAATTGGGCAGGATGTGTAGATGATAGAAAGAGTACCAATGGAGGTGCATTCTATCTTGGAGACAGATTGGTCATGTAGAACGAGTAAGAAACAAGAGTCAGTTTCCTTATCCACAGTAGAGGCAGAATATTTTGTAGCGACAACATGTTGTACGTAGGAGAAAGTTGTAGAAAGTGAGGTTAAGTTGGATTTTTATTCCAACAACAGATTGTGGAGTGGTCACATTTCCCAAGAATTGACTAGCTATCGAGATCACATTCTCAGGGGGAGCATTTGTGTATTTGTTTATCTTTTTGCTCATGTTTGTAATTTTTGCTAACTATAATAATTTGTGCCTGAGAATGTTGTGCATAGACTCAAGGGGAGTCTGCAGCAGCCCTTTGGTATTATTGTCAAAGGGGGAGAAGAATTATAGGAAATTGCACATGTGTTGCCAACAATTCCAAAGGGGGAGATTGTTGAGCAAGGTGCAACAAACAGTATTGTCATTGTTGTCAACACAGTCAGACAGATCTATTGATGCAGTGGACAGGAAGTTCAAAAGCTATTCAGATGCAGAAGACAGGAGTTAAGAGGTTCTTCAGAGTATGTACAGTGATTTTCCAAGAAGACCGAAGTGGACCACTTGCAAAAGATCAAAGAAAAAGACAAGTAAGAAAAGTGTCACGATATCGCGACATATACAGCAGGCAAGAAAAACTGTCACGATTTCATGACATGTTGGAAGAGAGAGAAGAAGAAAGAAAAACTGTCACGATTTCACGACATGTTGGAAGAGAGAGAAGAAGAAAGAAAAACTGTCATGATTTCATGACATGTTGGAAGAGAGAGAAGAAGAAAGAAAAATTGTCATGATTTCGCGACATGTTGGAAGAGAGAGAAGAAGAAAGAAAAACTATCACGATTTTGCGACATGTTGGAAGAAAAAAGACAAGTGGAAAAAGTGTCACGATATCGTGACATGTTGAGAAGAAAGAAAAACTATCACGATTTCATGACATGTTCGAAGAGAAAGTGCAAGCAGGAAAAACTGTCGTGATTTCATGACATGTTGGCAAAGAAAAAGGCAAGTAGAAAAAGTGTCACGATTTCATGACATATTGCAAGAGAGATAGTATGGAAGAAAAAGTGTCATGATTTCATGACATGCTAGAAGAAAAAGAGGCAAGTAGAAAAAGTGTCACGATTTCGTGACATGTTGAAAGAAAAAGAGGCAAGTAGAAAAAGTGTCGTGATTTCATGACATGTTGAAAGAAAAAGAGGCAAGTAGAAAAAGTGTCACGATTTCGTGACATGTTGAAAGAAAAAGAGGCAAGGAGAAAAAGTGTCGCGATATCGCGACATGTCACGTTTTCACGACCCGAAGGCAAGAGAAAGCGCTAAGGAGGAAAAGTGTCGCGATATCGCGACATGTCACGTTTTCACGACCCAAAGGCAAGAGAAAGCGCTAAGGAGGAAAAGTGTCGCGATATCGTGACATGTCGCATTTTCATGACCCGAAGGCAAGAAAAAGTGCTAAGGAGAAAAAGTGTCGCGATATCGCGACATGTCACATTTTCGTGACCCGAAGGCAAGAGAAAGCGCTAAGGAGAAAAAGTGTCGCGATATCGTGACATGTCACATTTTTGCAACCCGAAGGCAAGATAAAGTGCTAAGGAGAAAAAGTGTCGCGATATCGCGACATGTCGCATTTTCGCGACTAAAGGAGGAGAGAGAAAGTAAGAAGGTAGAAGTGTCACGATTTCACGACAAAAGTAAAGAAGGAGAGTACGAAGGCAAAAGTGTCACGATATCGCGACATGTTATGTTTTCACGGGTGCAAGCCAAGAAAAGTAGCAAGGAGGCGAAAGTGTCGCGATATCGCTACATGTTGTATTCTCATGGGCCAAAGCTAAGAGAAAGCGTACGGAGGAAAAAGTGTCACGATATCGCTACATGTTGTATTCTCATGGGCCAAAGCTAAGAGAAAGCATACGGAGGAAAAAGTGTCGCGATATCGCTACATGTTGTATTCTCGCGGACCAAAGCAAGGAGAAAGGTAGAGAAATAAAAAGTGTCACGATATCGCGACATGTGTTTTCACGGCAACAACAATAGAAGAGTTACAGGGGCAGTTGAAGCCGACGAAGACCGATGTAAGCCGACGAAGATTAGGGTTTGCAATCGACGAAGATTAGGGCTTGCATCCGACTAAGATTAGGGTTTACAACCGACTGAGATTAGGGTTTTCATCATGAAAATGTTGTTATAAAAGCAGGGCTATTTGGAGAATTGAGGATGTGTTGTATAAGTCGTCGAATGCGAGTCGAAGTGTGAAATGCGGTCGTAAGAGCGTAGAAAGCGCATAAGCGGCGAGATGATGGCGAAGTGCGCAAAGTGAGCGAAGTTCGGTCGTAGTGCGTAGAGAGCAAGTCGTGTCGAATCGTGCTAAGTGTGAAACTTGCAAAGAAAGCAGAGTGCGCAAAAGGGAGAAGACGATCGTGAAGTTCGACTGTGACGAAGTAGAGTGTGCGAAGTGATTGTGCAGAGAGAGAAGAGTGCGTAGAGAACGCAAAGGTGAAGTAGACCAGTCAGGGTCTTGTAAAAGCGAAGGTATTTTCTGTTAAACTTCTTGATTCAAATTGAAGTCCAAGTTGCAGCTTGGCATCAGGGGTTGGTGCTCCTTTCTGTTGGTGCTGATAAATAAGGGGTTGGTGCTCCTTCCAGTTGGTGCTGGTAAATCAGGGGTTGGTGCTCCTTTCTATTGGTGCAGATAAATCAGGGGTTGGTGCTCCTTCCAGGTGGGTGCTTGGTAAATTGTTTGTAAAGTTGTAGCTTTGCAAAGGCTGTATTTGGATGGTAGTCCAAGCAGTCATTCTTGAGGAGTAGCCACATTGGTGAACCTCGTTAAATCTTGTGTTGTGTGATGTTCTCTTGTGATACTTGCTTTATCTGTTTTTAAGGTTTAATTATTTCTATTTTAAGAGCTGTAATTTCAAGTTTAAAGAGCTACACTGATTCACCCCCTCTCTCAGTGCCATTGTAAGACTAATAGTTGTATCAAAATCTAATAGTGGTATCAGAGCTATGGTAGATGAGAGCTATGGTAGATCAATAGGAAAATCACCATTATCATCGATCTTGAGTTTTTTGTCAACCTTATGTGCCATTGGATCAGTCACTATAAAAATTTCTCAGAATATTCTATGTGATAGAATTAGGGAGAGCCACAAGTGAGGACCGAATGAAATCTCAGTTTTAAAAATATTGAGATTGCATATGGCTAGAGTCTTTCCATAGAGTTACAAGAAAAATCATGAAGACTAAGACTCAACATTTGATCCACTAGTTTGATGAATCAACTAGTGAAGCTCATTCTAAGAGATCTGGAAATATTTACATGAATTTTATTTTACTATAGGGAATTAATTCTCAGATTATTAGGACACCTCCTACAATAGAAATCTAGGATACCTCATATTTGTTGCCCGAAGGTCAAAGTGCCTTCATAGTGCATATATTAGTTGTTACAGAAAGGAGAATACTTCAGAAGAAACTTCTGGAAAAGAATTGTGGTGAAGTCAGGAGACATGAGATCTCCATTGCTAGATTGAATAACTTCACAAAAAGAAAAAGGCCATAGATTCTCTGATTCAAAATAAAAGACTATAAAAAAATTGATCTAGAAGAAAATACCACATAATCCTATAAAAGGCCATAGAAGCATTTATCCAAAATAAAAGGCCATAGAAGCCTAGAAAAGGCCATAGAAGCCTTGATATTGAAGAAAAGGCCATAAAAACCTTGATATTGAATAAAATGCCATAGAAGCCTTGATATTGAATAAAAGACCACATAAGCCTTATTATTGAAGAAAAGGCCACAAAATCCATGAAAAGAACACATAAGCCTTGATACTGAAATAGGCCATAGATGCCTTTATCCTAAAGAAGAATCCAGAAGAGAGTACCTAATTCATAGGTAGATTTCAATAATAATATAGTAAGTTGGTAAAGCTTCCTACAAGAAATTTAGTAAGAGTAGCCTCCTCAAAATAAATCCAGCACCTAAAGTAAAAGAGATCAGGAGGAGATCTCACTAAAGAAATTCTAGACAAGGAAGAAGGACTAGAAGAGTCCTACTCAAATCCAGAAGTAGCATAATCAGAGATCTAGGAGAATATCTCACCACCAACACTTACAAAATCAGAATATTAAAGATAAGGTCTCAAGGAAGACTAGAAGAAGTTGCAAGATCAAAGACCTTGGCAAGGTCTTGATGAGCATCCAGTAAAAGGCTAGGAGAGCCTTCCTGGAGAAATAATAAAAGGAGAACTCACTAGAAAATTCCACTACTAAGGAGAAGCACCTGATAGTGAAGGACTTGGGAAAATTGTCACCATCTGACAATAAGACCAAGAGGAGGATAATTTGACAAGGAGTGCAAAATTTGAGTAGAAGAAGAATCCAGTGAAGACCTCAAGAAATTTAAAATCTTGAGAAGAAGATCCTGATTGAATTTAGAATTCAATAATAAGACTTAAAGATAGAAGAAGCTTACCATAACTAGAATATTGAAGATTACCTCTCATAGAAAGAAGGTATTACTTGTTGAGAATCTACAACAAGTTGGAGGAGACTACAAGAGGAGGACGAGCCACAAAATATTAGTTCCTGAAAATAAGTTTGAGACTATAATTTGGTGATAAAGAAGCTGATCAAACATCAAAAAAGTAATAAGATATACAACCTCTATGTAAACTACATCCTCAAAATGGTATGCAACAATTGGTGCAAAAAGATTTATTATTAACAGATTCATTGGAGCACAATGTTTGGATTAAAGTTGCAATCTAAATTATAGTCTTTAGAAGTGCAAAATAAAAAGGTTCCTTTTAGAGGTTCATTTTCACACTAGGATTTAATTAGATTCCAAATATTAATTATCTATCAACTACCTATTATCTACTTTGGAAAGCAAAAAGAAGACTGAATCCTACAATACTAATTATAGTGAATTTGTAGAATATTTGAAGGTTCATTTCAAATAAATATTGATTAGTTGCATTGAATTTATTAAGTACATTTTCTTGAGAGTATATTGAAGTGATAAGGTTTAATTTGTTAGTGCATTAAAAAGTAAATTTTGTTAGATTCATTTGCATTGTTATTACTCTCAAAATAAATTAGTTTTGTGCATTGGAAAAAGACTACAAAATCTAGTTTGCATCAAGTGTCTAAAGGTATTCTTAAAGCATAAAAATTTACAACTCTTAGTGGCCAATAGAAGCCACCAAAATTGGTTAGTATAATCAAATAAAATATAACCAAAAAGAAGCTTTAAAATATTGAGACTTGGTGAGTCTCAAATCGAAAGCACTTAGGGGTTAGTGCAATTGAAACAAAGCTTATATTTTATAGTTTTTACCGGTGTTCCATGGGGATGTGTCCCCCACTTGAGGATGCATCCCCCCATTTCCCATGTCCCCCAGCATGGGGGACGACAAGGGGGATGTTTCCCCTCGTCCCCTTTTTGGGGGACGATTGGGAAACATCCCTGGGATGGCTGAGGTCTATGGCCTCCCGTCCCTGGGACATCCCATTTTTTGGAGCATCCCTAGGGATGGTCAACCATCCCCGAGGATTATTGGGTTCCTTTGGGGATGCTTGGGATGTCCTTAGGGATGGTTGGGCATCCTTGGGATGGCTGGGCACATTTTAAAGATGCCCAACCATCCTCAGGGATGCCCAACAATTCCTAAGGACAGTTTAAGTGTCTCCAATGGTGCCCAATTTTCCACCATGACTGGGCATCCTCACTCAAAGGGGAAATAAAAAATAAAAATTAATAAAAAAAAAGGTAAGTGGTGGGACCCATTGTAAGTCTCACCCCCAACCTTAAACCTAAAAGAAACTCTATATAAAGTGAAAATAAAAATAAAAAGTCAAAACAAACTTACTCATCTTTCAAGATTCAAGAGTGAATAAGAAAAAGAGAGCTAGGAGAGAAAAATGAGGCAACAACAGTAGGAAACAAGGGTGGCATAGAATTAAAAAGAAACAACAAAAACAAGCAACCAAAAAAGGAGGCAACAATAGTAGACAACAAGTTTAGGGATAGAACCAGCACTAGTAGGAAGCAACAACAAAGATAAAAAAACACTAGCAGACAACAACAACACTAGGTTTTCAATTTTTTTTTACCTCTTCCAAGTTGTTTTCAAATTTTATATTTTTATTTCAACATAAAACATGGCCAATAGTGCATCAGGTTCATTTGAGGTTAATTTGGAGGAGGGAAACCAAACTAAAAATCAAACTATAAACATTAATGTTGTTGTTAGGGATTCATCCTCTACCATCCAACCCCAAACTTTCAAAAGGGTCATCAATGCTTCTCAACCCAGTTTTGACTACCCATATTCGTTATTAAAAGCATATGTGAAGGGTCCATTTAGTATCAAAAAACCTCTACTATGATTTGTAACTAATTGTGACAAAGGAAAAAAATTTGGGGCTCAAGAACATGGTTGTGTAATTTTTGCAAAACTACATTTAAGGGCAACTATACTAGGGTTGAGTCTCATCTCATGGATAAGGTAGGTACAGGGGTTAGGGCTTGCCAAAAATGACCTAGGAAGAAGTTAATGAAGTACATAAGATAGTACAAGAGTCTAGATTTAAAAATTGTGGCTTGTATTTACCTACAGCTAGCCAATCATTTAGAGGGGACATTGGGGCTACCTCAGAACAACCACAAGAATCAACCCAAACATCTAGTATGCCATCGCTGCCCTCAAATAAAAAGGAAACCATAAATGAGATGTTTAATGTGTAAGAAAGAGAAGAAGTAGATGATGCTATAGAAAAATTGTTTTTTGTACATGGACTTCCTTTCCATATTGCATGCTCCCCTTATTTCAAGGACGTAGTAAGACAAATAGCAAAGGTAGGGACTTCATATCTACTGCCTAGAGAAACTAGGCTGCGTACCTCTCTTTTGGATAAACACTATTCCAAATGCAGTGTGGTTATGGAGCATATGAGGAACATATGGTTGACTCATGGATGTTCTATCATCATCGATGGGTGTACTGACATTCATAAACGTCCACTCATCAATATCATTGTCACATGTAAAGCAGGTCTCTATTTTCTTAAAGCCATTGATTGCATAGGGAAAAAAAGGATGTTGAGTTCCAGTTCCTTAAATTTAAGGAGGCTATTGAGGAGGTTGAAGCCTCCAATGTTGTAAAGGTAATCAATTCAACAATTCATTTTAACTTTTAAGTTTTTCAGATTTTTTTTTATGAAAATCAAAATCTTTAAATTTTAAAATTATAAATCTAGATTCTAAATTGTTGTTAAATGAGACCATTTTTGTTGTACACTACAAGTAGTTACAGATGCAATCCCTATTTTCTAACATTCAAGGAAAATGATAGAACAAGAATAAAGACATATTTTTTGGACCCCATGTTGTGTTCATGCATTGAACAATGCATTGAAGGACATTGGGAGGATATATTGGGTGAAGGCTATGGTTGCACAAGCCAGATATATACAAATATTCATTTACAACCATCACACTTCTTTAGCCCTCTTTCGGTCCTTCTCAAAGAAGGAGTTCATCAAACCAGGAGACACTAGATACACCACCTACATCATTTTATTGGAGAGGATGATTGAGGTGCAATATGCTCTACAATCCATGGTAGTATGCATGGAGTGGAAGAAGTATCCGGAATCAAGGACAGAGGAGGGAAAAAAATAGAGATAAAACATTGGATGATAGTTGGTGGACTCAAGCCAAGTAAGAAATTTCATTTATGAATTTTCAATTTTCATTTTTTGTTTCAAATTGGATTTACTCATATGACAATGTGACATATAGTCTAAGTTTATAAATTTTGTTTTTGATTTCTTGTAGGTATGTTGTGTCTTTTGTTTCCCCAATTGTTGCAATCATCTAATATGTTGACACATATGCTCTTAGCCTAGGAGAGATCTATGAGAATTTTGACAACATGTTGGGGGATATTAAAAAAATTATTTCTTCTATAGATCCATCCCTATTATTATATGAGGCCTACATCAGGCCTATTATACAGAGGAGGTGGGATAGGATGAACACCCCCCTTCATATGGTAGCATATGCAGTAAACCCAAAGTGGTATGAGCCTAGGCTTGGGAGAGTGCCTCCCCATGATGATGCAAAGGTAAGACAAGGACTTTTTAATACCCTTAGAAAGATATATGTGAGGGAGGAGGGCTCAGCTCTTAGATATGAGTGGCTAAAATTTTCTAATCTCGAGGGACCTCACTTCAAACACCTAGAGTGTATGGAGGATAGGGCTACCATTTCCTAAAGAAATCCCATTGGATGGTGGCAGCTATATAGGTATAACACACCTAACTTGAAACATTTTACAATTAGGTTTCTTTCACAGGTTGCTATTTCCTCTACTGTTGAGAGGAATTGGTCTACATATAGCTTTTTCCACAATGTGAGGAAGAATAGGCTTACCTCTCGTAGAGTAGAGAAGCTAGTTGTAGAGCATAGCTCTCTTCATATTCATAAGAGAGTTAATCCATAGTACAAGAAATCTCCAGGTACATGATGGGATGTTGATTTGGAGGATGTAGGACAAATTGATGAGGATGAGAGTCATGAGGGGTTGGTTGGAGTTTCATTGGAGGATATTCACTTAGATGATGAGAGCATCTCATAAAATAGTAATATAAATTTTGATAGTGATAGCCCAACAAAATTTCCATAGGAGTTCCATACAGTCTCATTCCTATTTTTCCTATTTTAGTATTTACTAATTTAGTTTTATTATGTACATTGTATACTCTTTTGAGTCTTTTTGTTGTAAATAAGCATTGATACTATGAGTATTTCAGATTTCTGATTGCTATCATATTTGAACAGTTAGTGACTGAAAAAATTAAAAAATGACAGTATTTGTTTGAACATTGGTGGCTGAAAAAATGATGACTGTTATTACTTAAAATGATGATTGTTTGAAAATTGTTTGCACTTGATATCCTTGGCTGAACCTTCAATTTATAGTTGTTGAACTTGAAATAATTAAATGGTTGCACTTAGTAACTAATATGAATATCCTAATACCACTTATGTGTTAGTAACTAATATGAATATGAATGGTTGCACTTACATAATTGATTACTAATATCATTTTTGTTGGGTGTAGAATTTTGAATGTGTATATTATTCTAAATTTCTAAAAAAAATCAATTTTTATAGTATTATACCAGCCATCCCCCCCATCCATCCTCGATATGTCCCCTAGAATCGGCCTCCCATCCCCTGTCATCCCCAGAAACCCATCCCCCAATCCCCCATCCCATTGTCCCCCAGGCTCGTGGAACCTTGGTTTTTACAAAGCTTAGATTCACCATAAAATATCCAAGTAAATAGGGTAAGGATTCTACTCAAAAGGAAATTCTTAGACCCCTCATTTATGCATTCAAAAATCTACTACAAAATCAAACTACAAAACCTAAAAAGGAAGTATAAAAAGGGTGCAAAAAAATGTGTTTTATTTACAAGGTATTGCACTACATTTTCTATAGAAAGGAAGCAGATATAAGGTGCTATTAAAGGCACAAAAGTAACAAGGAATCCATCCAAGAAGGACGTACGAAAAGTTCTCCATATCTGTGACACAAGGAGCCATAACAAATTCTCATTCCTCACATATCTTGGACGGATGAACCTGCACAACACAAACACACAACAAAAGATCAATATTCTATATTTACATAGAAGAACAAGTCATACTACAAGCAAAGGCATCACTATTACCTCATCCAAACGTGCATGAATAATGTTGCAATTTGCACCTCAAAGGGAACCAAAAGTGAGGATAAAAGGTACTAATTGCAAAGGTATAAAACTTGGTGAAGAAAATCCATCGAAGGAAGTATCTTCCTTGCCATTTAGAGCTCCAATATCACCTCAAGGATCGACTACAAGAGAAAATAGTTTGCTTGCACCTAAAGGAATGTAGCAAGCAAAGAAAGAGGTATAAGGAGTTACATTATTTTTGGAGGTGTTACATCGATAGATGTCATGCAAAAACTTTGAGTGCCACTTGGCACAATCTCTCAACAATGCTTAACATCCAAGAAAATTTGCAAGGAAGGTTGCAAGTGCCTACTCAAATTTGAACCATTATAAGAGATGGAAGATGTGTTACTAAAGGTTGGTAGGGGAATTACGTAAAATATGTAAATATTACATAGGATGAAGCACCCATGAGTAACATAAGTGACACTTGGTAGCTTTTATATCCATTAAAACCATGCAAACCTTAAGCGAACAAAGTGTTGAGCAAGGTGCAGAAATAGTATTGTCATTGTTGTCAACACAGACAGATAGATCAATTGATGCAGTGGACAAGAGTTCAGAGGTCAGTGAGAGCATGTACAATAAATTTCCAGGAAGACAGAAGTGGCCCAGATTCACAGAATCAAATAAAAAGACAAGTAAGAAAATTGTCGTGATATCGCGACATGTTTTCTATCGTGATTTCGTGACATATCGGAGGAGAGAGAAAAAGCTAGAAAAGCTGTTGTGATTTCACGACATATCGGAGGAGAGAGAAAATGCTGGAAAAACTGTCATGATTTTGTGACATGTTGGAGGCAAAGAAGCCAAGTGAAAAACTGTCACGATTTCACGACATGTTGGCAGAGAAGAAGGCAAGTAGAAAAACTGTCGTGATTTCGCGACATGTTTGAAGAAAAAGCGCATGCAAGAAAAACTGTCATTATTTCACATGTTTGGAGAGAAGGCGCAGGCAAAGAAAACTGTCATGATTTCACGACATGTTTGGAGAGAAGGTGCAGGCAAAGACAATTGTCGCGATTTTGTGACATGTTTGGAGAGAAGGCGCAGACAAAGAAAACTGTCACGATTTCGCGACATGGTCATAGAGGAGGCGCAAGCAAAGAAATGTGTCATGATTTTGTGACATTTTTGAGAGAAAGAGCTTAAAAAGAAAAGTGTCACAATTTCGTGACAATTTGCAATAGGAAGCGCTAAGGAGAAAAAGTGTCGTGATTTCATGACATGTCGAGTTTTCACGATTCGATGAGAAGAAAAGCGCTAAGGAGGAAAAGTGTCACGATTTCGTGACATAATGCAAGAGAGAGAGTCCGATAGAAAAAGGTGTCACGATTTCGTGACATGCTTCATTTTCATAGTCCAAAGAGAAGAGAAATAGGAGAAGGATGAAGTGTCACGATTTCACGACATGCTTCATTTTCATGGTCCAAAGCGAAGAGAAATAGGAGAAGGATGAAGTGTCGCGATTTCGTGACAGAAGCAAAATGAAGGAGCATGGAAGTAGAAGTGTCACGATTTTGTGACAAATTCAAGGAGGAAGAGCTCAAAGGCAAAAGTGTCACGATTTCGTGACATGTTCTATTTTTGCGGGCCAAAGACAGAAAAGGCACAAGGCAGCGAAAGTGTCACGATTTCGTGATAGGCACAAGGCAGCGAAAGTGTCGTGATTTTGCAACATGTTCCATTTTTGTGGGCAAAATGCAGGGAAGTGAAAGGAGGCAGAAAATGTCATGATATCACATGTCATGTTTTCATGAGTAAAAGGCGAGAAGAGCACAAAGAGATAGAAGTGTCATGATTTCGTGACAGGTCGCAACAACACGATTACGGATAGTTAACTGGAGTCAGTGTGATAGTTACAGGTGCAGTTATAGATAGAAATCATGCAAGATATTTTAAGAACTTTCGAAGAAGGAGAGATCAAACAGTCACATAAATAGAATCAAAAAATGCATGCATGCACAGAAAAGGATACGAATAGTCATGACCGAGAAGATGAACAATCATGGTAGAGATATACGTTGCATGTTATGTGTTTAACGAAATACCCACTCTATATATACAAAAGGAGTTACATAAAGAAGGAGTTATAGTTGTCAAGTGGCAGAAGAGAATATTAAAAGAACAGTTACAATTGACAAGTGGCATATGAGGAATGAAAGAAGGCGTTATAACTGAAGTTACAAAGCGAAAGGTCAGTTATAAAAGGGGAGTCACGCAGAGAATTAAAGTTGCCACAAAATGTGTGAAACTGTTGTCGAAAGAGGGTTAGAAGTGTGCTGTAAGAGAGAGACAAGCAGAGCAGTAAGGGTTTACTAAGTTTTGATAAATTGGAGACCAGTTAGGGTCTTAAAAAACTAAAGGCATTTGTATGTCATTAATATAGCTTTCAAAACTGAGATCCAAGTTGGTGCTTGGATAGGGGTTGGTGTTCCTTTCTGTTGGTGCAGATAAATCAGGGGTTGGTGCTCCTTCTAGTGGGTGCTGGTAAACAGATTGTAAAATTGGTGTTTTGCAAAGACTAGATTTGGATCGTAGTCCAAGCAGTCATTCTTGAGGAGTAGCCAAATTGGTGAACCTCGTTACATTATGTGTTGTGGTGTGCTCTCTTGTGATAATTGCTTTATCTATTTTTAAGTTCTCTTTGCTTCAACTTTAAGAGTGATATATTTGAATTTAAATAGCTACACTGATTCACCCCCCCTCTCAGTGTCATTGTGAGAATATCAATTGGTATCAGAGCAAGGTTCCTAAACAAGCTTAATCAGCTAAGGTGATCTTGGAAGGAACACAATGGCATGTGGTGAAGGATTCTCATCAAATAATGCTTTTTTGTTCAATGGAAATAATTACTCAATCTGGAGACTCAGAATGCAGACATATCTGAGTGCATTAGGATACAAAATTTGGGAGTTAGTATAAAGTGGATACACAGTACCCGCTACTCTTCCAACAGATACTGATGAGAAGAAAAAGTTTGAGAATAACTCCAAAGCAAAGAATGCCATAATGTGTGGGCTAGTAGATAGTGAACTGATAAGGATCATGAGCTGTAAATTGGTAAAATACATGTGGGACAAACTGAAGAGCATCCATGAAGGATACAACAAGATCAAGGAAGCCAAGCTACTTTTAAAGAACACAAAAATATAAAAGTTGAACAAGAATCTGAGGATCAAAAGACATCGGATGAAACAGAAGCTAACTTTGTTCGAAAACTTATAAAGGGAAAAGAAAAATATAGAGGAAATTTACCGTTTAAGTGCTTCAATTATGGAGGGGTCGATCACTTTGTAGCTAAGTGTCCAATGAATGAGAAAACCAAAAGTGATGAAGGGTCACACCAAGAAAGAAGTGACTGGAAGAAGAAACTAAATTTTAGAAAAAACAACTTCAAAAAGAAAAGTTTCATATCCAAGAATGTCAGCTCATCTGAAGATAGCTCGGGTGAAGATTCTGAAGAAGAAGCAGGTGAAGCTCTGTTCATGGCATTTGAAGAAGACAAAACACAAGAAAAATAGGAAGGTGACACAAACATTAAGGATGAGGCTGAAGTATATTTGGAAGGAGAGTTGGTTGCTGCACTTAAAGAGTTGAGTACAGAAAGGAAAAAGAATAAAAAGGTCTCAAGAAAGCTTGAGGATGTGAATGACATAATAAACACTTTGAAAGTACAAACAAAAGAATTTAAGAAAATTTTTGAAGAACTCGAAGTGCAGTTAACCATGAAAATAGATGAGTGCAACAAACTGGAAGAAGAGATTGTTGTCTTAAGAATGCGGCTAGAAGAAAAGAATCAAAAATTGAGTTGCTATCACAAACTTGAAGGAAGTTCTGCAAAGCTTGAAAATATTATAAATAGTCAGAGGACTACAGGCATCAAATTTGGCTTGGGCTTTGTCGAAGGAGAATCGTCAAGTGTATCAAAGGCCATAATTGTAGAACAAGTAAAGAAAGAAGATAAGATCAAGGTTGATCAAGGAAAAATGAATCAAGGCAAAAGAAAGCAACAAGTGCTGTGCACGAGAAGAGTGCTGACAATGAGGGATTCATAAAAGTCACATATCAAAGGAGAAGAAAATTTGTGGCTCCTACTACAAAATGGCAAAGACCGATTCCCAGGTTTAATCATTCCTTTTCTAGTTATTGTTTTAAATGCAATGCTTACGGTCATAATATTTCAAACTGTATTCATAATATAGGACAAAGAAATTTCACCAGTAGAAATGCCTTTTCACCCTTGATGGATTATGCAGTAGAATGCTATAACTCTCATAACTTTGGACACATTGCAAGAAACTCGCAGAAGCACATATGCAGCAAACAGATATCAGGGAAGAAGATCTCAACCAAACAGTTTAAGGCAAAATAGAAAATTCCCAGAAAAACATGCACATGCTAGTGACAAAGAAAAGTCTAAACAAGTGACCAAAAATGTAATCAAACTAGAGTGGAAAGAAAAGGAGTGACCCAAGGAAGAAAAGGAATCCTTGATTGTTCAAACAACATTCAAAGCACATAACAAATCTGCACCATGGATATTGGATAGTGGATGCTCTAGCCACATGATAGGAGATAAACAAAAATTTGAAAAATTACAAAAATATGAAGGGGGCTCTGTAAAGTTTGGAAATAATGATGGAGCTAAGATAGTTGGCAAAGGATCAGTCAAGATAAGTGATGGAAAGATCAATTCCAAAGAAGTTCTGTTTGTGATTGGTTTGAAGCACAACTTACTAAGCGTAAGTCAAATCTATGACAGAGGTCATGAAGTCATCTTTAAGAAGCAGGGCTGTGAAGTAAGAAAAGCACACAGTGGGAAGCTGATAGCTATTGGATCGAGGAATTCTAGAAATCTATATACTCTCTCAAAAAATTTAGAAGGAGCATGCTTGATTGGATAGGAAGATGAAAATTGGTTGTGGCACAAGAGGCTCGGTCATATTAGCTTTGACAATCTAGTAAAAATAAGTTCAAAAAGGGCAGTAAGAGATATACCCACCATTGGCAAACTAGTAAATAGCATATGTGCTTCATGCCAAAAAGGGAAGCAAACTAGAGCCACATTTAAATCAAAGGAATACTTCACCAGTAAGCCTTTAGAACTAATACATACTGATTTGTGTGGACCCATTAGAACACAAAGCATAAATGGTGACAAATACTTTATGATGTTCATAGATGACTACTCCAGGATGACATGGGTACTTTTTTTAAATCTTAAATCAGATGCCTTCAAGATGTTCAAGATTTTTAAAAAATAGGTTGAGAATCAAACTAAAAAAAGAATTAAATGCCTAAGATCAGATAGAGGAGGAGAGTTTATCTCAGAAGAGTTTGAAGAGTACTATCAAAAATATGGGATCAAAAGACAGTTTTCAGCAGCATGGACACCTCAGCAGAATGGTGTTGTAGAAAGGAAGAACAGGACAGAGGCAGGAAATGGCACGGACAATGTTGGCTGAGAACAAAATAGCTAACAGATTTTGGAAAGAAGCAGTCCATACTACGGTTTACATCCAAAACAGGTGCATGCTAAGGATGCATGAAAGCAAAACACCTTATGAGTTGTGGTTCGACAGAAAGGCAACAACAAGATATTTCAAAGTGTTCGACAGCAAGTGCTACATCAAAAAACTCGAAGATAATCTCGGTAAGTTTGAAGATAGAGTCGACAAAGGTATTTTTCTTGGTTACTCGAAAAAAAGCAAAGCCTACACATGTTACAACAAGAGACTAAAGAAAATTGTGGAGAGTGTCGATGTTAAAGTTGATGAAGGTAGAGAACGAGAAATTACTTATCAAGAAAACTACCCTATTTATGAAGAAGTCATTGAAGGAGATGATAAAAAGGAAATAGATGAAAATAAAAAAATTGACCCAAATGATTTAAGAATTGACTCAGAAGAAGAAGAAAACAAGAAATTCAAAACAGGCAACTGGCAGAAAAATCATCCCAGAGAACAGATTATTGGGGACCCAACAGTTGGTATTCATACAAGAAGAGCAGTAGTACGAAACTACTCTCTATTATCCAGCATTGAGCCCAAAAATGTTGCTAAAGCAAGCATAGATGAAAGTTGGATGAAGGCTATTAATGAAGAACTAGATCAGATTAAGAAAAACAAAACCTGGGAGTTAGTACCAAGGCCGACAAATAAAAATATAATCAGTACTAAATGGATTTTTCAAAATAAATTGAACGAAGATGGACAGGTTGTAAAGAATAAAGCAAGACTGGTTTGTAAAGGCTATGCACAGGTTGAAGGTATTGATTTTGAGGAAACCTTTGCACCAGTATCCAGACTAGAAGCAATCAGAATGTTTCTAGCTTTAGAAGTTCATAAAAATTTCAAAGTATATCAAATGGACGTAAAATCAACATTTCTGAATGGAAAACTGGAAGAAGAGGTTTACATTGAGCAGCCAAATGGTTTCCAACTCAATGATAATCCCAAATTTGTTTGCAAGTTGAGGAAAGCTTTGTATGGTTTGAAACAGGCACCCAGAGCATGGTATGCAAGGTTGGATAACTATCTGATTCAACAGGGGTTCAAGAAAGGTTTGGTGGATAGCAATCTGTATGTCAAAACAGAGAATGACTATCTTATTGTCCTTGTTGTTTATGTAGATGATATCGTTTTTAGCAGTAGCAATGATAAGTCCTGTAGAGACATAGCAAATAAAATGAAAAAAGAATTTGAGATGTCTATGATTGGTGAACTTTCTTATTTCCTTGGACTGCAAGTCAATCAAAGTGAAAAGGGCATTTTTATCTCTCAAGTTAAATGTGAAAGAAATGTTGAAAAAGTTCACAATGGAGGATAGTAAACCTATTAGCACTCCCATGACAATAGGTTGCAAGTTGAGCAAGGATAACAAATATCCAGATGTAGATCAAACCATGTACAGGTCTATGATTGGAATCCTCATCGTATTTGGATGACTACTGCACCGGATATCTTACAAGCAAGTATGCATGGTAGCAAGATTTCAGGCTAGTCCCAAATAGACTCATGTGACAACTGTGAAGAGGATTTTTAGGTACCTCAAGGGTACTATGGAGTATGGGTTGTGGTACCCAAAAGGTAAGGACTTCACTCTTATTACATATTCTGATGCAGATTGGGTAGGATGTATTGATGACATAAAGAGTACCAGTGGAGGAGCATTTTATCTTGGAGACAGGCTAGTAGCATGGCACAACAAGAAACAAGAATCAGTCTCTCTATCCACAGCAGAGGCAAAATACATTACAGCAACAACATGCTGTACACAGATATTATGGATGAGACAAACCCTAAAAGATCTTGGTATTCACTTCAAAGAGCCAATTTCAGTTAAATGTGATAACACTAGTGCTATTAACATATCAAAGAATCTGGTTATGCATTCTCGAACCAAACATATTGCAATCCGATATCACTTCTTGAAGGATAAAGTTGTAGAAGGTGAGGTCAAATTGGATTTTATTCCAACTACAGAGCAAGTAGCAGATATATTCACAAAACCATTACCCAAGGAAGTTTTTGAGTACCTTCAAAGTAAGTTGGGAGTGGTCACGTTTCCCAAGAACTGACTATCAATTGGGATCACATTCTCAAGGGGAGCATTTATGCCTATGTTTATAGTTTTGCTCATATTCATGATTTTTGTGAACTATAATAATGTGTGTCTGAGAATGTTGTGCATAGACTCAGGGGGAGTCTATAGCAGCCCTTTGGTATTATTGTCAAAGGGGGAGAAGAATTACAGGAGATTGCATGAGTGTTGCCAACAATTCCAAAGGGGGAGATTGTTGAGCAAGGTGCAGAAACAAGTATTGTCATTGTTGTCAACACAGACAGATAGATCAGTTGATGTAGTGGACAAGATTTTAGAGGTCAGTGAGAGCATGTACAGTAAATTTCTAGGAAGACAGAAGTGGCCCAGATTCATAGAATCAAATAAAAAGACAAGTAAGAAAATTGTCGCGATATCGTGACATGTTTTTTGTCGTGATTTCGTGACATATCGAAGGAGAGAGAAAAAGCTGGAAAAGCTGTCGCGATTTCGTGACATATCGGAGGAGAGAGAAAATGCTAGAAAAATTGTCATGATTTCGTGACATGTTGGAGGCAAAGAAGCCAAGTGAAAAACTATCGCGATTTCGTGACATGTTGGCAGAGAAGAAGGAAAGTAGAAAAACTGTCACGATTTCGTGACATGTTTGAAGAAGAAGCGCATGCAAGGAAAACTGTCGTGATTTCGCGACATGTTTGGAGAGAAGGTGCAAGAAAAGAAAACTATCATGATTTTGTGACATTTTTGGAGAGAAGGCGCAAGCAAAGACAACTGTCATGATTTCACAACATGTTTGGAGAGAAGGCGCAGGCAAAGAAAATTGTCATGATTTCGTGACATGTTCGGAGAGGAGGCGCAAGCAAAGAAATGTGTCACGATTTTGTGACATGTTTGAGAGAAAGAGCTTAAAAAGAAAAGTGTCACGATTTCATGACAATTTTCAAGAGGAAGCGCTAAGGAGAAAAAGTGTCATAATTTCACGACATGTCGGGTTTTCACGATTCGATGAGAAGAAAAGCGCTAAGGAGGAAAAGTGTTGTGATTTTGCGACATAATGCAGGAGAGAGAGTCCGATAGAAAAAGGTGTCACGATTTTGTGACATGCTTCATTTTCGTGGTCCAAAGCGAAGAGAAAGAGGAGAAGGATGAAGTGTTGCGATTTCACGACATGCTTCATTTTTGCGATCCAAAGCGAAGAGAAAGAGGAGAAGGATGAAGTGTCACGATTTTGCGACAGAAGCAAAATGAAGGAGCATGGAAGCAGAAGCGTCATGATTTCATGACAAATTCAAGGAGGAAGAGCTCAAAGGCAAAAGTGTCGTGATTTCATGACATGTTCTGTTTTTGCGGGCCAAAGACAGAAAAGGCACAAGGCAACGAAAGTGTCACGATTTTGCGACATGTTCCGTTTTCACGGGCCAAAGATAGAAAAGGTACAAGGCAGCGAAAGTGTCACAATTTTGTGACATGTTCTGTTTTCATGGGTGAAATGCAGGGAAGTGCAAGGAGGCAAAAAATGTCATGATATCATGACATGTCATGTTTTCGCAAGTAAAAGGTGAGAAGAGAACAAAGAGACAGAAGTGTCACGATTTCATGATAGGTTACAACAGCATGATTACTGACAGTTAACTGGAGTCAGTGTGATAGTTACAGGTGTAGTTATAGATAGAAATCATGCAATCTATTTTAAGAACTATCAAAGAATGAGAGATTGAACAATCGCATAAATAGAATCAAAAAATGCATGCATGCACAGAAAAGGATACGAACAGTCATGACCGAGAAGACGAACAGTCATGGTAGAGATATACATTGCATGTAATGTGTTTAACGAAATACCCACTCTATATATACAAAAAGAGTTACATAAAGAAGGAGTTACAGTTGTCAAGTGGCAGAAGAGAATATTAAAAGAACAGTTACAATTGACAAGTGGCATATGAGGAATGAAAGAAGGCGTTATAACTAGAGTTACAGAGCGAAAGGTCATTTATAAAAGGGGAGTCATGCAGAGAATTAAAGTTGCCATCGAATGTGTGAAAGTGCTACCGAAAGAGGGTTAGAAGTGTGCTGTAAGAGAGAGACAAGCAGAGCAGTAAGGTTTTACTGAGTTTTGATGAATTGGAGACCAGTTAGGGTCTTGAAAAACTAAAGGCATTTGTATGTCATTAATATAGCTTTCAAAACTGAGATCCAAGTTGGTGCTTGGATAGGGGTTGGTGCTTCTTTCTGTTGGTGCAGATAAATCAGGGGTTGGTGCTCCTTCCAGTGGGTGCTGGTAAACAAATTGTAAAATTGGTGTTTTGCAAAGACTATATTTGGACCATAGTCCAAGAAGTCATTCTTAAGGAGTAGCCAAATTGGTGAACCTCGTTACATTGTGTGTTGTGGTGTGCTCTCTTGTGATAATTGATTTATCTTTTTTTAAGTTCTCTTTGCTTAAGCTTTAAGAGTGATAGATTTGAATTTAAATAGCTACACTGATTCACTCCCCCCCTCTCAGTGTCATTGTGAGAATATCACAAAGTAGGAGGAATAGCATTTTCATAGCCAAAGCTCTTGGAGAGGAAAACACAGTCAAACTAGTTTTTGAGCACAACATGTAAGAGAGGAAAGAAGGAGCATTTAAAGCTCCATGAAAGGGAGGTCAAATTTGTAGCGAAATTCTCTCTAGCATCGAAGAAACACTTAGCCAATCATCTCTCAAATAATCCACACTTGTCCAAATTGCACTCACCATCTCAAGTGCTAGAAGCTATGTCTTAATGTTGTTACACCCAACCAAAATCAGCGTTATACAAGTGTGAAGATAAAGGGCCAAGGTAAGTTTAATTATCTCATTTAATTTTGCTTTCTAACATTGGAAAAATAAGGTTTTAAATAAAGGATAAATTGTAAGATTATGAAAGTAAATTATATAGGAGATAACTTACCCAGATCAAAATAATATTTGCAAAACAACCTTGGAGATAATTATTTAATCCTAACAACTGGTATTTGAGCCTAGGGTTTGAAAAATGCACTTGAAAGGAAGGTTTCCAGTTTGAGTGGGAGCAATGGTAGAAGAAGGTAGGTTTAGGTTTGAGAAGTTTAATGGCCAAAATTACTAGCTATGGAAGATGTAAATGGAGGACTATATTTATTAGAAATATCTTTACCTACCATTAGGTGGAATAGCAAAGAAACCAGCAAAGACATTAGACGAATAATGGGAAGTTCTAGATAGAAAGGTACTAGGAACAATACGACTGTGTCTGGCATCGTTGATGGCCTTCAATATTTCAAAGAAAAAGACAAATAAGGGTTTAATGAATGTGTTGGCTAAACTATATGAAAAATCCTCAGCTTCAAACAAGATATTTCTTATGAAGTGTTTATTTAATATACAGATGTCAGATTGTGGGTCTATTACTGATCACTTAAATGAGTTTAACACTATTACTAATCAGTTAAATTCTACTAGAGTAAATTTTGATGATGAGGTTAGGTCTCTTTTGATCTTATGCTTATTTCCAAAAAGTTAGAATGGCTTGGTCATGGTTGTGAGTGATTTTATTTTTTGTTCAAATACTTTAAAATTTTATGTTGTTATTGTTGTTATCCTTAGTGAGGAAATGCGACAGAAAAGCATAGATGAGACATCGAGTAATGCCTTGACTATGGAAAACAAAGGTAGACAAAATGAGAGAGGAAAGAGTCCAAGAAAACATGGAAAATAAAAGAAAGGTAGATCCAAATCCAAATGGAAGTAGTTGGAATGCTGGTATTGCAAAAAGGAAGGACACCTAAAAGAGATTGTTGGACTCAAAAAGAAAAATAGGGAGAAAAAAAATAAGGTAATCAGGAAGCAAACGTAGAAGGTGATGTATTGCAATATGTTTTAATCCTTTCACTATATAATATTAATTATTGTTGGGTTCTAGACTCAGGGGCTTCATATCATGCCACACCTCATAAAAAATGTTTTCTAGATTACGTTCAAAGCGATTTTGGACAGGTCTATTTGGGTGACGATAAACCATGTAAAATTGTTGGAAAGGGTAAGATATAGATAAATTTAGAAAATGAAAACCAATGGTCTATGTAAATATGGATCATTTGTTATTAGGTCACAAATCATACGATGGATTTTAGGCGGGATTTTTTCCCTAAAATTATAATGTACTTTTATAAGAGGATGATGTATGGTGACTCATTGTAATGTTTTATGCGCGATTGTGTATGGAAAGGTTTTCTGTACGGAATACAAGTCTTGGTTAATTTCTCCATGGATGTAGCTCATATTAGGTGAACCACGTTAAATCTGTGTCTCATGAGTTTCTTTATTCTTATATGTTTTTATTTTTGCATTTAATTATTGCTCAAGTTTGTTATTTAATCCTAACACTACTTAGTTTTAACCATTTAATACTTTGTAAATATTGTTATATTTTCTAATTTTCCAAAATTGTGAGTCATAAGGTCTACTACATCAAATTGATTTATTGGAAATTAGAAAAATTAAAATCAAATTTCAAAGGGCCATTATAAGAGGTTTATTAAAAGAATTATAAAGGTTGAAATTTTATAATATTATTGTCTCAAATGTTATCAAATCGAGACAAAAGATCCAACATTAAAACCTATTTAAATTTGGGAAAATTTCTTAGTTCAATAGGAGCAATAAGGATAATAGAAGTTGATTTTGGTATTTACAAAACTGAACAAAATCATCCAAAATTGAACTAAAATTTATAAAAGCACTTTATATCTTATCCAAAAACATACTAGAGAGTCATAAGGTATTACAAAACTTGGTAATATCAAAATTTATCAAAATTATCAATTTGCAATATATAAGCTTTCTACAAAACCTAAAAATCCTCAAGAGTGTATAATCTCATTACTAGTGAGATATAAGGAAGCCTACAAAAACCAAGGATTAATAAAGGTTTTACTAAATCAAGCTTATATACTTCTATAAGGGATTATATATCCTACTAAGGAGTCATAAGATAGACTACATAGAA
This sequence comes from Wollemia nobilis, assembly GCA_028583015.1. Lineage (NCBI taxonomy): Eukaryota > Viridiplantae > Streptophyta > Pinopsida > Araucariales > Araucariaceae > Wollemia > Wollemia nobilis. Next base: position 6,810,914 of record JAQPPZ010000850.1, read on the forward strand.
GATCTTATCTCATTTCTTCTATTTATTCAAATGAAAAAAATAATGTCATATAATGAATGTGGAATTTGTTCCAACCAAAAATAGTCTAAAAAACATGAAAATATGTGGTACATTGACTCAGGATCTAGTCATCATATGACAAGAATATGCAATGGTTCGACTATATTGAAGATACCATAGGTTATAGACTAAGAATTGTAGATACCTAAACTTATCCTATACATGGATATGGATGTGTGACACCTAGTAGATCATTTCCAAATATTCTACTACAAAAAGTAGTGTTTGTTCCTAGATTAACATTCAATCTCATTTTTGTAAGCAGGTTGGTAGAAGAAAACTATATGATCTAATTTTTATATATGTATGGAATCAATACATGTCTCATCAAGAATCAAGGTGAAATAAAAGCAATAGGATCAATCCATGAAAATACATACATCCTGGATTCAATAGAAATCTCACAAGATATTGTGATGTTTCAAAATGATGCTAACCTATTTTCAAGGAACAAGTTGATGAAAATGAAGAACCAGTACAACACAAAGCCAAGCCAAGATAAAACAATTATCAAGAAGATGAGAGGACAAGTGCACCATGATTTACTCAGCCATCAACACTCAAAATCAAATGAATATACTTGCAAAGAGACCAATAAAGGTGACTGGATAGAAGATAGAGATGTTGAACCTAAAGAAGCTAGAGATCATTTTCAAGAGAAATATCCACATTGAATACTAAAGTCTTCAATACCCAAATATTGTAATATAGGGGGATGTTAGAAATAACTTATATTACATTATTTGGATCATGTAAATGTACCTTCCTTGGTAAATACTTAGGGGAAGTTACCTACTTACTTCATGCAATGTTATAAATGCACAAGTGTCAATGTGCAAGCTGTAAATGTGCAAGGTGCCCCTTGTACAACTAGGTAGAGTGTTGGTCAAGGAACCTATCTTCCTATATAAAGGCCATAGATATAGAGGAGTGATATAAAATAGTAATGTAGGATAGATAGTAGTGTAGGATAGACACAATATTGTAAATTGTGTGATCGATAAGCTCATATATCATTCATTGAGTAGTAGATTGTATCATGGAGTGTTCATTTCCTCCATAGCTACTATTGTACTTATTTCCATCATTTCTATTTATAGCATATTTCAGTCATCTCGTAGATTTGCTTTATTTCTTATTATTCTACATCTTGTGAATGATATCTCCCATTACATGGTGTATTAAAAGCTAACAATAATGTATTACCTTATATCTACTTATATTTAAATAACCTTAAGTATAAAATATTAATTAATCGTATCCTTAAAAAATAAGCTTTATACCTCCTTTAATATTTGCAAAGGTTTTGATTTAAATATTTCTTACCTCCTCATATATGAGATGTGCCAAACTTGACTTGCTTCAACTCTCCAACTTACGCTCAAAATAGTCTTCTCTCTTACTACAATTAATGTGTCTCCTTGCTCATTAAATTTGGCCTTATGAAGTTTGACTCTCCTCTACACTTTTCAAGCTTTTCCAAGGTGCTCAAGTTTGATTTCCATGCGCTCGCTCTATTCTTTATAGACTATATTCAATCCATGCATTAATATATGCTCTTAGATGTTGCACCTTCCTCCAATCATGATTTACATTCTAAGTTTCAAGTGCCAAGTGGCATCAAATATCCTTTGTTCTTCTATGGTTGTTACTTATGGTGCTCTATCCAACTGATCTTTGCTCAATGCTTAGCAAGAGCATTATATTTCTTGAGCCTTGAATTATCTGATGATATTATGACTCCTTGAATGTTATAAATGTAATTGTGCTCTTCTCCAATGCCAATTTTAATGTCCTCCACATGGCAAATGGCTTCTTCAATGCTTTACCTTCCTTATGATGCTCCTAACACACCCTAAATTGGTTCTTTTGTTGCTTGGGTATCAAGCATTTGAAAATTCTTTGTTTTGTTTAGATTACCAATATTCACCTAAGTTCTTTTGGCTATCACTTCTCCAACATTGTCCTCCTGTGGTATTTTCAATGGTCAATGATTCCTTTGTAACAAAGCTTGCTCCAGATTTGATGGTGCTCAAACTCTTCGACATTTCAACTCCTCCAAGTAACATTACCTTCTATAATGCTTTTTTTTTTCCTTTTTATGTTACTTTATTTGTCTAATGTTGTGGTTTTTCTTCTCTATGGTGGCTCAAGTTTGTTACGGTGGCTCCTCTTTCAATATAGTGGTGCTTCTTCACTATGGTGGTTCTACCTTTCAATGGTGGCTCAACTTCACTATGGAACCTCTTCTATGCCTTTGGTGATTTATCTTCACCAAAATTTTGCCACACTAAGCACACCTCTCAATGTATTTAGACACTACAAATCTACCCTACCTTTGTTCACTATTGAATCTCTTTATTTTGCTCAATAGGACTTAGAAAAATCTGCACTTCAATTATAAACACAACATATGCTTCTTCTACTTATCACTCCCTTTTTGAGCAAGTTTTAACTTCTACCTTTGTTGTTTTATTTTGCATATTTCAAGATAATAAATAAGTCTCCTTCCTTGGCTTGGATATACTTAAATAAAACTAGCTTTTGATCCTTAAATAACTCTTAATATGGTGCTTTCAAAAACCTTAAAATTAACTAATACTTTAAAAATGAACTTTCATAGCACCATTTTTACACACCTTTTGGCCTCCTTTTGTAGCTAGTCTTTTTGGTGATTTGGTTCACCTATTTGCTACCCCAATTTAGTGGAATTTGCAGCTTCAGTTCCTTTTGCTTTGTTTCCCTAAACTTTTCAATATTACAGCTCTTCCTTCTACTCAAATGCTACCTTATATTTTTCAATTTTGCAGCACTAATTACTGCCCAATTTTTTTGCTTTTTAGCCTTTAATTTGCTACTTGAAAAATATGATTTTTGTGGATTCAATTCTCCTCTAAAATCATTCTCTTGGACTCTAAAATTTATAGCTATTAATGCTGCCCAAATGATGTCCTCTTGTTGTCCTTAACTCTCTCATATTTTCTAGGAAACTCCAATTCGTAGCTCTAATATTGATTTCTAAAATATTTTAGTTTTTTGTCCAAAACTCTTTTAATTTGCAGCCTCCAATGGTGCTTGAAAATCAGCTTCTATGCTGTCAAAAAATGCTCTCAATTCTTCCTTAAGATTCTATAATTTGCAATTTTATTTGCTCCTTCTAATGCTACCCAATTTTCTTGATTTGTTGTCTTCTTATTCTGCCAACTCCTCCTTCAATTTATTGTTCAAGTGCTATTCAAAATCTGCCCAAATCCTCTCTAAATTGCAGCTCTATGTCAACTTGAATTTGTTGTCCTGCAACTCTTCAACTTTTGCTGCAAAATGAATATTCTCTTTTGTAAAGCAACCTTCAAATCCTTTGTGGCTATCCTCAAAATTCTCAAATTTGGTGGTCTCTTCCAACTTCTTTCTCCAATATTCCTTGTCGAATTTTGACTTCAAATTGAACCTTTTTGTTGGTCTTCTCCTCAAGAATATGAATATCTTGAGGTCTTAAAAAATCTCTTCCAAAATTTGAAAAACATATTGCCAAATCCTTCTTCCTTTTTGGGCTTATTTTCGAATGGCGATAATTGTCCCAAATTCTTCTTTTTAGGAGCTACTCCTTGCAATCTTCTCCCTTGAGATTTATTCAAATCTCCACCAATGACCACTTCTTCAATTTCTTAAATAGGGATTTTCTTAGTCCTTATCTATCTTCAATATTTAGTCTTCTTTCTTCCAAATCTAGAAGTTTTCCAATGGGACCTCTTTCTTGGATCTTCTCTGTCTCAATTTTCAATAAAGTTTCTTTCTTATTTATTTAGAGTCTTCAATCTTCTAGCTTCTATGAGGAACACCTTCTTGGTTATCCTCAATCTTCAATATTCTATGAAAATATCTTTCTTGAATCTCCTCAATATATTATCTTTAATAGGGCTCCTTTGGCCTCTTTATCTTTTCTCAATCTTTAATCTTCAAATTCTTAAATCTTCAACTTGTTGCTTTAAGTATTGGATCAATTCCAAAGAAGATATTCTTCCTAGATATTGTAGGAAGCTTCTCAACTTTTGAGAATTAATTTTTTGTAACAAAAAAATTAGATAATAGCAAAAAAATACATGCAAATATCTAGATCTCTATAAATCAATAAGCATAACTAGTTATCCTTCAATCTAGTGGAAAAAAATTATGTTGAGTCCTAGTCTTCATGAGTTTTCCTACAACCATGTGGAAAGACTCTTGCCAAAAAGCAATTTCAAAAATTTTGGAAATGAAATATTTGTATCTCCTCTCAATATTCTTATGGCTCTCCCTATATCTTATCAATCTCCCTTATGGATCAGATACCACTGTTATATTTTGATGTTGTATATTTAATGAAATAACTACCACAAGGTATAAAATGAGCATGCAATATTAAATATATGAAAAAGGTAATATACTAAGCATGTAAATATCATGAGAAACTTCTACAACTACTCATAAATAATCCATTAATTAAAGCTCACAAAAATAATATATTGTTATAAAATGGAGATGTCATACTCTTCATATTTCATACATGCTCTACATTGTATCTATCATATCAACTACTACTACTCTACCTTGTGCACACCAAAATTGTATCTCTCTCTCACTCACATATGTCCATACAAAAGAATATATAATGAGAGGTGACTTTGACCTTCCATATTCCAATGACTCTTCACCCTCCTATTCTATGGACTCATGTGCACATGGACAACATACACATTTACATCATCAAGTACTTTACCCATTCTAACACTTGTGCATTTATTACATTACATTAAGTAAATTATCAAACTCTAATCTAATGCACACTCCTAATCTAAATATGTACCCATGATGGTACATTAGCATGTATGAAATAATCTAATATATTTCAACAGAAACAAGGGCCTTGAGCAACCTGATTCTAGTGTAACAACAATAAAGGTCACTCTCTTTTTATGGTCTACATATACTTCTAACTTATGGAGCAAGGAAATTTATGCAGAATTTCACAATCCATCAATGATTGATGAAATATAAAGAGAGAGCATTTTGTCTTAGTGTGCACACACACTTTACAAGAGGTGATACCCGGTCATATTTCTACATCTTATGGAGATACATGTATGGTACAACCCCTATGATATCTGGCATTCATATAGGACATACCTTAATTTAGAGCATGTTTCTTGCAAAATGTATTTGCACATAAATAATTATTTCTTGTAAAACCTATTCACATCTGAAACAATAATAGATGCGGTTGATTTTTAAACATCCTTAATTTGGATATGACTGAGTAAAATATGCGTATTATATGTATTGAAATTAAGGGAAAAAATATAGAATCTTCACCAGATTTTTCTACATTTGGGGTTGGTAGGTCAAGATGAAGAATGGATCAATTATAGGATCTAAGGATAGACCTATTTCAACACAATGGATGGCAGGTTGGCTAACATTCCACTTATGGAGCAAACAAAATATTCTTTATCCAAGTACGTTACATTGTATAAGAGGCTTTGGGTGGAATCAAAGAAGATATGAAGAATTGTAGGCTCCATTATTGTGTATCACATTATAATGTACGTGTTAAATAAAAAAAATTTCCTATTGCACTCTAATACTGAATATGCAAAGAAAACTAAAAATTTTCTGTTGTATGGTTAAAATAAACGATATTCACTAATATTAAAAATTAGTTCAATCTACATTATAAACCATCTTATTTTATGCTCCAACTATGATAAATATAACCACACCCTTTGGGAATACCTAAACCTAATGTTCTAAGAAAAACCCTAAGCATACATGGCAAAATAACATACTTACTAGTCACTGCCCCAATGCCTACGAAATAAGTTATTAGATTCATACAAACCCACTACAACAAACTACATTAAAACTGATAAAAATACAACACAAGGGTTTAGCCTATCTATGAATATTTTAAGAATGCACAAACCCTAGCTTCCCTTACAAAGGATGAGGTACAAATTGTTTAAAATAGGTAAATTCATTTAGCATATTTTGACATTTTTAGGAGAAAAAATGCATTGAATTTGTTGCGAGAGAGGAAAATTAAAGAATGAAGTAAAAGCATACCTCAGTTCCAATGCTTCTAAAAATGTAAAATGTTCAAACATTACAATTTAACACAAATATCACATTCAATCTCTAGTTGCATGTCCTATCTTCTTAAATCATTCCAAAAACCCTAACTCTTACCAAACATTCATTCAAGAAATCATTCCAAAAAGTCTAAATCTTACCTACAACTTCCTTCTTATTGCATCAACACTCCCAAACCTTATGTCACTTTCGTAGTTGTCTTTTACAGTCCCACATCTCCTTAAGAGAGTGCATTTTTGGCATGTAAGAAGATTTCTAGGGCTTGAACAAGACTGTGCAAGAAGAAAAGGAAACCAAAAGTTTCATAGAAAAAGGTTCACAAATCTTTTATATTTTTTTTTGAAGGCTAATTTTTAAGGGTGGTTATAAACCACCCTCGTAGGGTCTATTAGGGTGGTTTTATACCATCGTAAAAAACCATCATCTTTTAGTTGCCCTTAAAAGCCTTTTTTGGTGCAGTGTTTTAAGGGCAATTTTAAACCACCCTCTTAGGGTCTATTAGGGTGGTTTTTTACCACCGTAAAAAACCATCATATTTTAGCCACACTTAAAAGCCTTTTTTGGTGTAGAGTTTTAAGGATGGTCTTAAACCACCCTCTTAGGGTCTATTAGGATGGTATTTTATCATCATAAAAAACTACCATCGTTTAGCTTCCTTTAAAAGCCTTTTTTGATGTAGTGTATTGTTAAAAAAATTACTATCAAAGGACATATACCAAGAACTAGAACTATGGATAATCTAGGATTGAATCATTTTTTAGTGCTAGTAGAAACGTGGAGGTCCATAAGATACAATGCACCCTTTAGATTCCAACTTATTCGGTTAAGAGATAACAAGCTATGAGATAACATCCTTTAGTGATCGTGAGAATAAAAGACCAAATATGGTACCCACATGTTCATATCTTCCAAAATATTATAATATATAAAAAATCAACTCAAGAAGTGGAATTGGGAGCAGTTTGCTGATGTACTATAAAAGAAAAATGAAATCACTATATAGTTGAAGTAGTTGAATGCAAATATTAGGACTCAAGGCCTAAGAGAGGAGTGGAGTAGGGAGGAGCTTAGACTTCCAACACTTTTGGAAGAATGAGATAAAATATAAGAGTTCCTCTAGAAAAAAAAATCAATATTGCAATAGTTGTAAGAAGGGGATCGAAATATGAGACTCTTCCACAAATCCCTTTTGTCAAGGTAGGCCCACAACTTCATAACATCATTGAAGGACCATAATGGGGAACATGTGTATACAAAAGAGGGGAAGGAGGAAGTAAGAGTGGATTACTTCTCTAAACTCTTCTAGGCCATGGAGCTGGATTCAAAATCCCAAAAGGGAATTCTAAAGAATATCCCCAACACTATAATATATTTAGAGAATAAAGTACTTATTGTACCGATAACAAGTGAGGAATTAAAACAAGTGGTGTTTAAAACAAAAAAAGGGAATACTTTGAGGCCAAATGAATTCTCAATTTAGTTCTACTAAGAATTTTGGGATATCATCGAAAGAAGTCAAAATTGCAACGGTGGTGCTAACTACTAAAAAAAGTTAATAGAACTTATATAGCACTATTACAAAAAACTCAAAAAATAGACACAATATCCAATTTTAGACCAATAGCCTTATGCAATGTCCTCTATAAGATCATCATAAAAATAATGGTTGAAATATTAAAGCCCTTACTCCATAATATAATCTCTCCAAAATATGGGGGCCTTTGTATAAGGTTGACAAATAATTGATGAAACTGTATTGGCTCAGGAGATGATTCATTCCAATGCATATGCAAAGGAATACCTCCATGTTCATTAGATTAGATTTGTCTAAAGCATATGATAGAGTGGACTGGTAATTTATCCAAAAAGTGTTAATACATTTGGATTTTCTTAAGAGTGGATTCAATGGACTATAGGGTGCATATTATCAGTTTCATATTTAGTGATAATTTTTGGCTGCCCCTCTCACTTTTTCAATGCTTCAAGAGGAAATAGACAAGGAGATCCTCTATTCCCCTATTTATTCATCATATTAACAAAAGTGCTAGGGAGAATATTAGCCAAAATTAGAAACATAAGGGACTTGTAAGGAATAATAGTGGCAGTAGGGGCTACTTTTATTACTCATCTACAATTTTTTTATGATTCTACCTTGGTCAGTAAGACACCAATAAAAGAGACATCCATATTTAAAATAATACTCAGAGCCTTTATAGCAGCAATGGGTCAAATGTTCAATGAATATAATTCAAATGTCTTATTTTTTTATTGCTCTTCCAAATAGGAGGCTATATTATTAGATAATATTATATTCTAACGAAATTCTCTTCCAATGCTCTATTTGGGAATTCCACTCCATTTTGGTAGGCAAAAAAAAAGAGGAATGGGTATGGTTAACATACATGGTAAAGAAAAAATTAGGCAAGTGGACAAATAGATGAGGAGGAAGAATAACCTTGGCTAAAGTTGTACTCCAATACATACCCATCTATGTTTCATCAGTGTTGAGTGTCCTGTTGGTTGGAGATTTGACACCAGCGTGGATCAGTGCCAACATTGAATGACTACCATCGCACCCGAGGAGAGGCAGGGCGGTCGATCTCTCGAGAAGGCCGGTTCCTGGGAGGATGTCCTAGCTACCTATACCTAAAACACAAAGGGAGAAAAAGGAGTTGGAAAGAGACGAAAGAAAGTAGGTCATAGTAAAAACTCACAAGAATGGGATATGGCCACATCAAGACATATGCTTGCCCAACCCCACCAGCAAAAACATGGGCGCACTGCCTAACAGATTAGCTAATCAAGCCCTCACTCAATACTTTAGCATGGTAGATCAAAAGATGAATTCCAGAATCGATGGATAGGTGCATGAAATCTAGGATTCAAAATTAAAGTGCTCCTACCCAACCAACCTTAGCAAAAATAAACCCCTAACCCAATAATGATGTGAATTCTAGAACTACTAAGCAAAACCCATGAAATCTAGACAACAAAATTAAATGAGATCTACTTAGATAGCCAAAGCAAAAATAAGCATATTAAATCAAACACATGTGAAGACTAGATTAGAGACCAAACAGTAGTATCCTTGTATTTACAAAATGATGAGAAGTATTACATATGAATTGTAATGGCCAAAGAGCCACCCCTAGGATATCTAACATCCCAGTATTTATAGAAATTTTACAATAAATTCAAATTACAAGCATTAATGGTGGTAGGCAGGAAAATATCACTGTGGCATACTGGTACTTAGTCGGTACTCTACTCCTTGGGATAATGGTGATTTTTTGGAAAGGGGGTAGGTGCTTCTACACCAATATGATCCCTTGATCACTTTATCATTTCTTCTTGGCTCTTTAATTGTCATCTACTCTATCCCTTCAACCATTCGGAGGTCCTCTAGCTAAGTAGTGAATGACTAGGGTTGATTATCTTTGGAGTAGCACATTTTAAATCAAACACATTCATGCACAAATTACTGGTACTGGGTAGTTGAATCCATTAATATTTCCTTTTTTTAAACTCTAAATGATGGCAAGAATTTAGGCATTCGACGATTGTTTTATTTGCTTCATCAGATAACAACCTTTCGCTCATGGCAACATTATAAAGGAGGATGGACATTTACCAAGGTTTGACCCAATCATTGCCCCAAAGTTCCTCCTAATAATGGGCAAGGTTTTTCGTATTCCTTGGGGGAAGGGATTTGTGATATTTTTACCCTCGTTGATCAGTCAAATTTTTTGCCCAACCAACGCGTGAGTTTTTAGAATACTTTCGCATTGAGGCAGAGCCCAAGTATTCACCAGACCTATTTTTTCCCCTATCCTTTTGAACAATTCTTGGCTTCAAGGTGGGCTTGTGGAACTAAAATCATTCAAACACCTTGAAATTTCCATCCACATGCTATGAAATAATGCACATTGAATTAATTCGAAACCAAGATTTACACACAACTATATAGTTTGGAAAGCCTAAAAAACCGCTAACCAATAAGCTTATAATAAAAATAGCTTACAATAATGCATAAATCTCTAACCAATCTTGAGCAAGAAGATGCTTTAAAATTAATAATATCCTAATAGCATAATTATATGCTAACAATACTGAATAGGAGACTACGTAGAGGGAGTAATTCTAACATTATCCCCATTAAGTTGAGAGGGCTGACAAGACAGTCTCTCAACTTTATATATTAAGCTTTAGCAACCCCTTTTGTGAATATGTCCGCCATGTTATCCAAAGTGCTACAATGTTGAAGCTCAACCACTTGTTTCTCCACCATGTCTCTAATGAAGTGATACTTCATGTCAAAGTGCTTGGACCTGCTATGGTGGATAGGATTATGTGCCAACTGAATGGTACTCATATTATCACAATATAATCTAGTAGGACCACTTTGTCTCTCTCATATTTCTTCAAGATTTTTTCTCAACCATAAAGCTTGGGTACTAGCATTTGTGATTACTATGTACTCAGCTTCAGTAGATGATAATGCTACAACAGTCTGCAGTAGATTTTCTATCATCTATATTGTTGCCCCAATCACTGTCACTAAAACAATTTTCTGAAGTAGATTTTCTATCATCTATATTGCTGCCCCAATTAATGTCACTAAATTCAACTAATTTTACAGAATTACATTTGTGGTAATGGATCCCAAAATCCAATGTACCTTTTACATATCTCATAATTATTTTATTTGCTTGTATATGAAGTTCATATGGATCAGCCATATACCTTAAAACAAGAGAAACAACATATTGAATATTCGGCCTTGTGTTGGTGAGGAACATTAGACTCCCAACCATTCTCCTGTAAGTGGTCATGTCAACTTTTGGTGCTCCATCTTCTTTACTCAATTGGATCCCATGACCTATTGGAGTTGCAACAGACTTGCATTGCTCCATAGAAAATTTCTTGATCATATCTTGAGCATATTTGTGTTGACATATGAAGGTCCCTTTACCTATTTGATGTACCTCCATGCCTAGGAAGTAATGCATTAAACCTAGATATTTCATTTCAAATTCTTTCATCATGGAGTGTTTGAACTCCTCATTCATATTAGCACTACTACCCATGAATATTAGATCATCCACATATAAGCATACAATGAGAATGTATTTACCTTGTTTCATTTAGTAGAGATTAGGTTCACTTTTGATCCTAGTGAATCCATACCTTTGAAAGTATCCATCAATACGTGAGTACCATGCTCTTGGTGCTTGCTTGAGGACATACAATGATTTCTTTAGTTTGTAGACAAGGTGCTCCTTACCTTGTTCTTCAAATCCTTGAGGTTGTTGCACAAAAACCTCTTCATTCAAGTACCCATTGAGAAAGGTACTCTTTACATCCATGTGCTAAATTTTCCACCCTTTGTGGGAAGCCAAGGAAAGTACTAATTTGATAGTCTCCTGTTTAGCAACAGGAGCAAAGGTCTACTCATAGTCAATCCCATACTTATGAGTGAAGCCTTTCGCTACTAGTATTGCCTTGTGTCTTTCAATGCTTCCATCAGCATTGAATTTGGTCTTGTAGACCCATTTGCATCCAACACATTTATTACCCTTAGGAAGCTTCACTAGCTCCCAAGTATCATTCTTTGTTATAGAGGATATTTCCTCTTCTATGGCTTGTTGTCATACATCATGAGTACATGCTTTTTCATAGCTAGATGGCTCTAGATCTACACTAGTCATTAAAGCAGATTTGACTACATATCCCTTAGGTTCTTGGGAGTCATCATCACCATACATATGGAGATTTTCAAGTCTTTTCAAAACTGCATTCATTTCACTAGCTTGACTTCTAGTGTATCTTTTTGTAAATTCTTATCCAACATTTGAAAAGATGGATGGTGTTGAAGTGTTATTTTACCTCTTTATGGAGAATCAATATCCATTGGTGAAGAACTTACTGACATTTGTGGAGAAGGAATTGGAGTAGCATTTGTTGTACTTGAAGTAGTACTCATACTTGGGCTTGGAGGACTTCCCTTGTTGTTTTTGGGTTGCACTTGCTACACTCGATAGGAACTTGCATCATGAGATCCATCATCAAAAATGTTTTTGATGACTCCATTATCCCCCTTCATCAAAAATTACATTCTTGGAGAATAAAATTTTATGTATTTTGGGATTGTAGATCCTATATGCTTTGGAAGACTCACAATATCCAACAAAAATACATGCTTGACTTTTGGGGTCAAGTTTCTTTCTTTGCTCATCAGGAATGTGGGCATATGCAAGACAACCAAAAACCTTAAAGTGTTTTACATTTGGATTTTTGCCATACCATCCTTCATAAGGAGTAATCCCATATAAAATAGAAGTAGGACTCCTATTCAAAATGTAAACACTAGTTCTAACAACATCAACCCAATACATGTTACTTAGATGCTTAGTTTGCAGCATTGATCTAGCCATTTCTACTATAATGCGGTTCTTTCTTTCAGCGACACCATTTTGTTATGGGGTGTAGGTAGTTGTGAACTACCTTTTTATTCCATAATATTTACAATATTTTAGAAATGCATTTGAAGAATACTCTCCTCCTCTATCAGTCATGAGACTTTTTACAACAAACTCACTTTTATTCTCTACATTATTTTTTAAATCTATGAAACAATCAAAAGCTTCATCTTTAATTTTCAAAAAATAAATCTAACACATCCTAGAGAAATCATCAATGAAAGTGACAAATTAAAAATTGTTACCAATGCTTTTGGTTTGCATTGGACCACAAATGTTCGAATACACCAATTGTAGTGGATGGCTTGCTATCCATGCTTGTCCCTTTGGAAACTGTGATCTTGAGTGCTTTCCCAAAGCACATCCTTCACACATATCCTTGTGTTCTTCAACTCTTGGAAGTCCACTCACCATAGCTTGAGAATTCAACAACTTCAAGCTTGCAAAATTAATATGACCAAATCTCAAGTGCCAAAGCACACTTGGATTAGCAATAGCTACACTAGCAAGTTGAGCACCTCCTTGTTCCCCAAAATTAAGAGGAAACAACCTATTATTTGTCATAGGTACTTGTGTAACAACTCTATTACAATTTTTTTTGTCAAAAATGATACATTTTCCATCTTCAAAAACAAGCTTATAATTATTTTCCATTATTTGTCCAACACTAAGAAAATTTTGTTGAATTTTGGGGGTGTAATAGATGTTATTTACCTTATTGGTGCCTTCTTTTGTTGGAACCTCCATGGCTCCCATGCCTTCAAATTGTAGTGTTTTGTCATCTCCCAATTTGATCTTTGATTTGTAGGAGGAATCCATTGTAGCAAAAAGCTCTTCTTTACCAATCATGTGATTGGAACAACCAATATCCAAAATCCAAGTTTCATTAAGATTTTAATTTGATTTTCCATAGGTTAGAAATAAATTTGAAGAACCTTATTCCTCTCCATAGTTTCCATATTGACCTCTCCCTTCTTGAGAAGTCTTGGACCAACAATATTTTTCAAAATGACCAAGCTTACCATAATTGTAACAAGCTTTCTTTGATTTGTCACCTCCTCTTCCTTGATTGCCACCTCTTGAGCTACTTCTTCCTTTGCCTCTCCTTTGTCCTCTTCCTTGTCCTCTTCCTTGGCCTTTTCCTTGACCTCTTCCTTGTCCTATTCATTGTCCTCTTCCTTCACCCTCCTTGGATGAGAAATCTTTGTCATCACCTCCATAGCTTGTTGATTTAGAAACCTGTAATATTTCTTCATGAGACATTAAAGAATCAATTAGAGCATCATTATATAGAGTAGACAAATATTTAGACTCCTCAATTATGATAGCAATATGGTTCCATTTATGAAGAAGTGTTCTCAACACTTTATTCACCACAACTTCAGTTTTAATGTCTTCTCCAAGGGTTTGCATTTTGTTTACAATAGATTTCACTCTAATACAATAATCACCAATATTTTCATCATTTTGCATTTTTAGATTTTCAAAATCCCTCTTCAAGGTTTGAAGCCTCACTTGCTTCACCTGATCACTACCTTGATAGCTATATTTCAAGGCTTTCCATGCATCTTGGGCTGATAAACAAGAAGCAATCCTTGGAAAGATGCTCTTCTCCAAAGCAGATTGAAGATGATAAAAGGTAGATGAATTTTTATTTTCTGCATAATTCTTGTTGGTTTTATTTTCTGCCCTTAAAGTTGTCCAATCTGTAGGTTCTACATAACCTTCTTTGACTATATCCCATAGTCCTTTGCCAATAAGTAAGGTCCTCATCTTGATGGATCAATACTCATAATATAACCCATTAAATTCTAGAATGGAAAGATTATTATTGGTTGCCATTGCTCACAAATGAAACAAAAAATAGTGTCTATGTTTTCAATATATTAGCAGCACTACAAGGTATCCAATAAACAATACAGTCTTACTTGTAGTAAACAACAATGAAACAACAGTCTTCTCACAGTTTGTTGACAACAGTTTTTAGTAGGTTTAAATAAGGATAATACCTCTCTCTCTGTCAACAAAAAAATAGTAGTAGCATAGGCAACACAAGTTTTTCCTTCAACCGACGTTGCACCCTTCAACAAATGATGACTTGTTACTATGTTCTTCTCATTTGTAGAACATAGTCTGTCTCCACAGTCAGTAAATATTTTCACACCTCAAAACTGATGTTCAATTCAACGTCTTCATAGTCAGTCAGGCTTTTCCACACTACAATGTCCACGAGTTCTTATGCGAATAAAATTATACTCAATAAAATCTCCTTTAAATGACCTTCGCACATGCTATAGGATACTTTTCCATGTTGCATATTGTGAACGCAATCTACTAATATACAGAATTCATAACAAATCAACAGATTGTTTTTCTCGACACGAATTTTATAGTAAAGATAAATTGCACAATGATATTCTCACAATGACACTGAGAGGGGGGGTGAATCAGTGTAGCTAAAAATCTGATCTACAATCCTTAAAACTGAAGCAAAGAGAACTAGAAAACAGATAAAGCAATAATCACAAGAGAGCACACCACAACACACAATGTAACGAGGTTCACCAATTTGGCTACTCCTCAAGAATGACTCGCTTGGACTACGGTCCAAATCCAGCCTTTGCAAAACACCAATTTTACAATCTGTTTACCAAAGACCCACCTGGAAGGAGCACCAACCCCCGATTTATCTGCACCTACGTAAAGGAGCACCAACCCCTTATCCAAGCACCAACTTGGATCACAGTTTTGAAAGTTATAACAATGACATACAAATGCCTTCACTTTTACAAGACCCTGACCGGTCTCCAATTTATCAAAACACAATAAATACTCACTGCTCAGCTTGTTTCTCTCTTACAACACTCTTCTCACCCTCTTTCGGTAGCTCTTTCACACATTCAGCAACAACTCTAATATGTTTGCGACTGTCCTTTTATATTCCTTTTTCACCTTGAGACTATTCGTCTTCTGTCGCTTTTGCAATCCTGCATGCAGTCTATTAATATTCTTTTTTGCCACTTGTCAACTGATAACTGCATTTTTTTCTGTAACTCCTTTCGAATATATATAAAGGGCATTTCGTCGAACACGTTACATGCAACAAATACCTTTACTATGACTGTTCGTCTTCTTGGTCATGACTGTTCGAGTTCTTTTCTATGCGTGCATGCATTTTTTGATTCTACTTATGCGACTGTTAGAATTCTTTTTCTATCCGTGCATGCCTTTTTCAATTCTTGCCTATGCAACTGTTCGTATTCTTTTTCTATCCGTGCATGCCTTTTTTAATTCTACGTATGCGACTATTTTTCAAAAAAGCTGCATGATTTCTAACTGTCATTGCACTTGTAACTGTTGCACAGACTCCAGTTAACTCTTCTTATTTTGGCTCCCTGCTTTTCCTCTACCACTGCCCCTTTAACTGTAGTTCTGTTCCAGTTAACTGTCTGTTATCATGCTGTAGCGACCTGTCGCGAAATCGTGACACTTCTATATCTTTCTGTCCTTCTCGCCTTTTGCCCGCAAAAATACATGTCGCGAAATCGCGACATTCTCGGCCTCCTTGTTCACTTCTTCGCTTGCAACCGCGAAAACTAGACATGTCACGAAATCGTGACACATTCGCCCTCTCGCTACTCTTCTTGGCTTGCTCTAGCGAAAACCAGACATGTCGCAAAATCGTGACACTTTCACCTTCTCGCTACTCTTCTTGGCTTCAACCAACAAAATGGAACATGTCACGAAATCGTGACATCTTTCTCTCCCTTGTGCCTTTTCTGCCTTCCACCCGGCAAAATGGAACATGTCACGAAATCGCGACATCTTTCTCTCACCTTGTTCCTTTTCGCCTTCCGCCCGCGAAAACGGAACATGTCACGAAATCGTGACACTTTCGCTGCCTTGTGCCTTTTCTGTCTTTGGCCACGAAAACACATGTCATGAAATCGTGACACCTTTCTCTATCAGACTCTCTCTCTTGCATTATGTCACGAAATCGTGACACTTTTTCTCCTTGGCGCTTTTCTTCCCGTCGAGTCGCGAAAACCCGACATGTCGCGATATCGTGACACTTTTTCTCCTTGGCGCTTCTTCTCCAAACATGTCATGAAATCATGACAGTTTTTCTACTTGCTTTCTTCTCTGCCAACATGTCACGAAATCACGATAACTTTCCTTGTGCTTTCTAAACATGTCACAAAATCGCGACAGCTTTTCTTACTTGCCTTCTTTGCTTCCAACATGTCGCGAAATCGTGACAGTTTTCCTTGCGTCTTCTCTCTCCTCGTTCATGTCGCGAAATCGTGACAATTTTGCTTGCGCCTTCTCTCTCCTCGTTCATGTCACGAAATCATGACAATTTTGCTTGTGCCTTCTCTCTCCTCCGATATGTCATGAAATCATGATGTTTTTCTTTCTGCCTTCTTTCTTCTCAACCTGTCGCGATATCGCGACAAAAAACATGTCGCGATATCACGACAGTTTTCTTACTTGTCTTTTTCTTTGATTTTTTGAATCTGGGTCACTTCTATTTTCTTAGAATTTCACTGTACATGATCTGACTGATCTCTGAACTCCTGTCCACTGCTTCAACTGCATCAACTGATCTATCTGTCTGTGTTGACAACAATGACAATACTTTTGCTGCACCTTGCTCAACAATCTCCCCCTTTGGAATTGTTGGCAACACTCATGCACTCTCCTGTAATTCTTCTCCCCTTTGACAATAATACCAAAGGGCTGCTGCAGACTCCCCTTGAGTCTATGCACAACATTCTCAGATACACATTGTTATAGTTAGCAAAAATCATGAATATGAGCAAAACTATAAACATAGGCATAAATACTCCCCCTGAGAATGTGATCCCAATTGATAGTCAGTTCTTTGGAAATGTGACTACTCCCAACTTACTCCGAAGGTACTCAAAAACTTCCTTTGGCAATGGTTTTGTGAATATATCTGCTACTTGCTCTGTAGTCGGAACAAAATCCAATTTGACCTCACCTTCTGCAACTTTATCCTTCAAGAAGTGATACCGGATTGCAATATGTTTGGTTCGAGAATGCATAACCGGATTCTTTGATATGTTTATAGCACTGGTGTTATCACATTTAATTGAAATTGGCTCTTTGAAGTGAATACCAAGATCTTTCAATGTTTGTCTCATCCATAATATCTGTGTACAGCATGTTGTTGCTGCAATATATTCTCGCCTCTGCTGTGGATAAAGAGACTGATTCTTGTTTCTTGTTGTGCCATGCTACCACCCTGTCTCCAAGATAAAATGCTCCTCCACCGGTACTCTTTCTGTCATCAATACATCCTGCCCAATCTGCATCAGAATATGCAATAAGAGTGAAGTCCTTACCTTTTGGGTACCACAACCCATACTCCATAGTACCCTTGAGGTACCTAAAAATCCTCTTTACAGTTGTCACATGAGTCTCTTTGGGACTAGCCTGAAATCTTGCTACCATGCATACTGCCTGTAATATATCTGGTCTAGTGGTCGTCAAATACAAGCAGGCTTCCAATCATAGACCTGTACATGGTTTGATCTACATCTGGAGATTTGTCATCCTTGCTCAACTTGCAACCTGTTGTCATGGGAGTGCTGACAGGTTTACTATCCTCCATTGTGAACTTTTTCAGCATTTCTTTCACATATTTTACTTGGGAGATAAAAATGCCCTTTTCACTTTGATTGACTTGCAGTCCGAGGAAATAAGAAAGTTCACCAATCATTGACATCTCAAATTCTGTCTTCATTTTATTTGCTATGTCTTTACAAGACTTATCATGACTGCTGCCAAAAATGATATCATCTACATAAACAACAAGGACAATAAGATTGCCATTTTCTGTTTTAACATACAGATTGTTGTCCACCAAACCTTTCTTGAACCCTTGTTTAATAAGATAGTTATCCAGCCTTGCATACCATGCTCTGGGTGCCTGTTTCAGACCATACAACGCTTTCTTTAACCTGCAAACAAAATCGAGATTGTCACCGAGTTGGAAGCCATCTGGCTGTTCAATGTAAACCTCTTCTTCCAGTTTTCCATTCAGAAATGCTGATTTTACGTCCATTTGATATACTTTGAAATTTTTATGGACTGCTAAAGCCAGAAACATTCTAATTGCTTCTAGTCTGGCTATTGGTGCAAAGGTTTCCTCAAAATCAATGCCTTCAACCTGAGCATAGCCTTTACAGACCAATCTTGCCTTATTTCTCGACAACCTGTCCGTCTTCATTTAATTTATTTTGAAAAATCCATTTAGTACCGATTATGTTTTTATTTGCTGGCCGTGGTACTAATTCCTAGGTTTTGTTTTTCTCAATCTGATCTAGTTCTTCATTAATTGCCTTCATCCAACTTTCATCTGTGCTGGCTTCAGCAATATTTTTGGGTTCAATGTTGGATAATAGAGAGTAGTTCCGTATTACCGCTCTTCTTGTCTGAATACCAACTATTGGGTCCCCAATAATCTGTTCTCTGGGATGATTTTTCTGCCAGCTTCCTGTTTTGAATTTCTTGTTCTCTTCTTCTTCTGAGTCAATTCTTAAATCAGCTGGGTCAATTTTTTGATTTTCTTCTGTTTCCATTTCTTCATCTCCTTCAATGACTTCTTCATAAATAGGATAGTTTTCTTGATAAGTTGTTTCTCGATCTCTACCTTCATCAACTTTAACATCTGCACTCTCCACAATTTTCTTTAGCCTCTTGTTGTAACACGTGTAGGCTTTGCTTTTTGTTGAGTATCCAAGAAAAATACCTTCGTCAGCTCTATCTTCAAATTTACCGAGATTATCTTCAGTTCGTTTGATGTAGCACTTGCTGTCGAACACTTTGAAATATCTTGTTGTTGCCTTTCTACCGAACCACAGCTCATACGGTGTTTTGCTTTCATGTGTTCTTAGCATGCACCTGTTTTGAATGTAAACTGCAGTATGTACTGCCTCTTTCCAGAATCTGTCGGCTATTTTGTTCTCAGCCAACATTGTCCGTGCCATTTCTTGCACAGTCCTGTTCTTCCTTTCAACAACACCATTCTCGCTGAGGTGTCCTTGCTGCTAAAAACTGTCTTCTAATCCCATATTTTTGACAGTATTCTACAAACTCCTCTGAGATAAACTCTCCTCCTCTATCTGATCTTAGGCATTTAATTCTTTTTCCAATCTGATTCTCAACCTGCTTTTTAAAAATCTTGAACATCTCAAAGGCATCTGATTTAAGCTTTAAAAATAATACCCATGTCATTCTGGAGTAGTCATCTATGAACAACATAAAGTATTTGTCACCATTTATGCTTTGTGTTCTCATGGGTCCACATAAATCAGTATGTATCAGCTCTAACGGTTTGCTGGTGAAATATTCCTTTGCTTTAAATGTGGATCTGGTTTGCTTCCCTTTTTGGCATGAAGCACAGATGCTATTTACTGGTTTGCCAATGGTAGGTATATCTCTTACTGCTCTTTTTGAACTTATTTTTACCAGATTGTCAAAGCTAATATGACCGAGCCTCTTGTGCCACAACCAATTTTCATCTTCCCGTCCAATCAAGCATGATCCTTCTGAAGTTTCTGAGAGAGTATATAGATTTCCAGAAGTCCTCGATCCAATGGCTATTAGCTTCCCACTGTGTGCTTTTCTGACTTCACAACCCTATTTTTTAAAGATGACTTCATGACCTCTGTCACAGATTTGACTTACGCTCAGTAAGTTGTGCTTCAAACCAACTACAAACAGAACTTCTTTGGAATTTATCTTTCCATCACTTATTTTGACTGATCCTTTGCCAACTATTTTGGCTCCATCATTATTTCCAAACTTTACAGAGCCCCCTTCATATTTCTGTAATTTTTCAAATTTTTGTTTATCTCCTGTCATGTGACTGGAGCATCCACTATCCAATATCCATGGTGCAGGTTTGTTCTGTGCTTTAAATGTTGTCTGTACAATCAAGGATTCCT
Source organism: Wollemia nobilis (assembly GCA_028583015.1). NCBI lineage: Eukaryota > Viridiplantae > Streptophyta > Pinopsida > Araucariales > Araucariaceae > Wollemia > Wollemia nobilis. The sequence continues at coordinate 6,831,555 of JAQPPZ010000850.1, forward strand.
TTTCTTCCTTGAGTTGCTCTTTTTCTTTCCATTCTGATTTGACTCGTAGTTTTGGTCACTTGTTTGGACTTTTCTTTGTCAGTGGCCTCGTGCATGTTTGTCTAGGGAATTTTTTGTTTTGCCTTAAACTGTTTGGTTGAGTTCTTCTTCCCTAAAATTTATTTGTTGCATATGTGCTTCTACGCTTTCTTGCAATGTGTCCAAAGTTATGACAATTATAGCATTCTACTGCATAATCCATCAAGGGTGAAAATACATTTCTACTAGAAAAATTTCTTTGTCCTATATTATAAATGCAATCTGAAATCTTATGACCGTAAGTATTGCATTTAAAACAATAACCAGAAAAGGAATGATTGAACCTGGGAGTTGGTCTTTGCCAATTTGTAGTAGGAGCCACAAATTTTCTTCTCCTTTGATGTGTGACTTTTGTGAATCCCTCATTGTCAACAGTCTTCTCATGCCTGGCATTGTTGCTTTCTTTTGCAAGATTCATTTTTCTTTGGTCAACCTTGATTTTATCCTCTTTCTTTACTGGTTCTACAGTTATGGCCTTTGATCCACTTGATGATTCTCCTTCGACAAACCCCAAGCCAAACTTGATGCCTATAGTCCTCTGACTATTTATAATCTTTTCAAGCTTTGTAGAACTTCCTTCAAGTTTGTGATAGCAACTCAATTTTTTATTCTTTTCTTCTAGCCGCATTCTTAAAACAACAATCTCTTCTTCTAGTTTGCTGCACTCATCTATTCTCATAGTTAACTGAACTTCAAGTTCTTCAGACATTTTCTTAAATTCTTCTGTCTGTACTTTCAAACTGTTTATTATGTCATTCGCATCCTCAAGCTTTCTTGAGACCTTATTATTCTTTTTCCTTTCTGACTTCAACTCTTTAAGTGCAGCAACCAACTCTCCTTCCAGATAAACTTCAACCTCATCCTTACTTTTTGTATCACCTTCCTGTTTTTCTTCTGTTTTTGCTTCTTCAAATGCCATGAACAGAGCTTCACCTATTTCTTCTTCAGAATCTTCACCTGAGCTATCTTCAGAAGAGCTGACATTCTTGGATATGAAACTTTTCTTTTTGAAATTGCTTTTCCTAAAATTTGGTTTCTTCTTCCAGTCACTTCTTTCTTGGTGTGACCCTTCATCACTTTTGGTTTTCTCATTCATTGGACACTTAGCTGCAAAGTGACCGACCCCTCCACAATTGAAACACTTAAAAGGCAACTTTCCTCTATATTTTCCTTTTCCCTTTGTAAGTTTTCGAACAAAGTTGGCTTCCGTTTCATCCGATGTCTCTTCATCCTCGGATTCTTGTTCAGCTTTTGTATTCTTGTGTGCTTTAAAAGCAGCTTCTCTGTCTATGGGCTTAGTTTGTCCTATTCTCATTTCGTATGCAGTCAAGGAACCATGCATCTCGTCCATGCTAAAATTGTTTAGATCTTTAGCCTCTTCTATTGCAGAAACTTTAGAATTAAATCTTTTGTGAAGAGTTCTAAGTACCTTTTTCATGACAACCGCATCTTCGATCTCTTCGTCGAGTCCTCTGATTGCATTAATGACTCCATTGACTCTCAACATATAGGCCTCTATGTTCTCATCGTCATTCATTTGTAATGCCTCGAACTGAGCTCGATGAGTTTGTAGCTTGGCTTCCTTGATCTTGTTGTCTCCTTCATGGATGCTCTTCAATTTGTCCCATATGTCTTTTGTCGATTTACAGCTCATGACCCTTATCAGTTCACTGTCTACTAGCCCACACATTATGGCATTCTTTGCTTTGGAGTTATTCTCAGATAGTTTCTTATCGGCAGTATCTGTTGGAGGAGTAGCGGGTGCTGTGTATCCACTTTCTACTGACTCCCAAATGTCGTATCCTAACGCACTCAGATATGTCCGCATCCCGAGTCTCCAGAATGAGTAATTAGTTCCATTGAATAAAGGAGCTTTGTTTGATGAAAATCCTTCATTACCTGCCATTGTGTTCCTTCCAAGATCACCTTAGCTGATTAAGCTTAGTTCAAGAACCTTGCTCTGATACCAATTGATATTCTCACAATGACACTGAGAGGGGGGGTGAATCAGTGTAGCTAAAAATCTGATCTACAATCCTTAAAACTGAAGCAAAGAGAACTAGAAAACAGATAAAGCAATAATCACAAGAGAGCACACCACAACACACAATGTAACGAGGTTCACCAATTTGGCTACTCCTCAAGAATGACTGCTTGGACTACGGTCCAAATCCAGCCTTTGCAAAACACCAATTTTACAATCTGTTTACCAAGCACCCACCTGGAAGGAGCACCAACCCCTGATTTATCTACACCTACAGAAAGGAGCACCAACCCCTATCCAAGCACCAACTTGGATCATAGTTTTGAAAGTTATAACAATGACATACAAATGCCTTCACTTTTACAAGACCCTGACTGGTCTCCAATTTATCAAAACACAGTAAATACTCACTGCTCAGCTTGTTGCTCTCTTACAACACTCTTCTCACCCTCTTTCGGCAGCTCTTTCACACATTCAACAACAACTATAATCTGTTTGCGACTGTCCTTTTATATTCCTTTTTCACCTTGAGACTATTCGTCTTCTGTCGCTTTTGCAATCCTGCATGTAGTCTATTAATATTCTTTTCTGCCACTTGTCAACTGTAACTGCCTTTTTTCTGTAACTCCTTTCGAATATATATAAAGGGCATTTCGTCGAACACATTACATGCAACAAATACCTTTACTATGACTATTCGTCTTCTTGGCCATGACTGTTCGAGTTCTTTTCTATGCGTGCATGCATTTTTTGATTCTACTTATGCGACTGTTAGAATTATTTTTCTATCCGTGCATGCCTTTTTCAATTCTACTTATGCGACTGTTTGAATTCTTTTTCTATCCGTGCATGCCTTTTTCAATTCTACTTATGCGACTATTTTTCAAAAAAGCTGCATGATTTCTAACTGTCACTGCACTTGTAACTGTCGCACAAACTCCAGTTAACTCTTCTTATTTTGGCTCCCTACTTTTCCTCTACCACTGCCCCTTTAACTGTAGTTCTATTCCAGTTAACTGTCTGTTATCATGCTGTAGCGACCTATCACAAAATCGTGACACTTCTATCTCTTTCTGTCCTTCTCGCATTTTGCCCGTGAAAATACATGTCACGAAATCGTGACATTCTCGGCCTCCTTGTTCACTTCTTCGCTTGCAACCAAAACCAGACATGTCACAAAATCGTGACACATTCGCCCTCTCGCTACTCTTCTTGGCTTGCTCTAGCGAAAACTAGACATGTCGCAAAATCGTGACACTTTCACCTTCTCGCTACTCTTCTTGGCTTCAACCAAAAACGGAACATGTCGCGAAATCGTGACATCTTTCTCTACCTTGTGCCTTTTCTACCTTCCGCTCACGAAAATGGAACATGTCACGAAATCGTGACATCTTTCTCTGCCTTGATCCTTTTTTGCCTTCCGCCCGCGAAAATGGAACATGTCACGAAATCGTGACACTTTCGTTGCCTTGTGCCTTTTCTGTCTTTGGCCAACGAAAACACATGTCGCGAAATCGTGACACCTTTCTCTATCGGACTCTCTCTCCTGCATTATGTCGCGAAATCGTGACACTTTTTCTCCTTGGCGCTTTTCTTCCCGTCGAGTCGCGAAAACCCGACATGTCGCGATATCGCGACACTTTTTCTCCTTGGTGCTTCTTCTTACAACTTGTCACGAAATCGTGACACTTTTTCTCCTTAGCGCTTCTTCTTCGAACATGTCACGAAATCGTGACAGTTTTTCTCTTAGCGCTTCTTCTTCGAACATGTCGCGAAATCGTGACATTTTTCTACTTGCTTTCTTCTCTCAACATGTCGCGAAATCAGGATAACTTTCCTTGTGCTTTCTAAACATGTCACAAAATCATGACAGCTTTCCTTGTACTTTCTAAACATGTCATGAAATCGTGACAGTTTTCTTACTTGCCTTCTTTGCTTCCAACATGTCACGAAATCATGACAATTTTCCTTGCGTCTTCTCTCTCCTCGAACATGTCGTGAAATCATGACAATTTTGCTTGTGCCTTCTCTCTCCTCGTCCATGTCACGAAATCATGACAATTTTGCTTGCGCCTTCTCTCTCCTCCGATATGTCATGAAATCACGACGTTTTTCTTTCTGCCTTCTTTCTTCTCAACCTGTCGCGATATCGTGACAGAAAACATGTCGCGATATCGCGACAATTTTCTTACTTGTCTTTTTCTTTGATTTTTTGAATCTGGGTCACTTCTGTTTTCTTGGAATTTCACTATACATGATCTGACTGACCTCTGAACTCCTGTCCACTGCTTCAACTGCATCAATCGATCTATCTGTCTGTGTTGACAACAATGACAATACTTTTGCTGCACCTTGCTCAACAAAATATCCTTTAAATGACCTTCGCATGTGCCACAAGAAACTTTTCCATGCTGCAGATTGTGAACGCAGTCTACTAATATGCAGAATTCATAGCAAATCAACAGATTTTTTTTCTCGATGCGAATTTTATAGCAAAGATAAATTGCACAATTTTATGCGCAATAAATCATGTCTTCTCTCCTTCAGCATAGCACGTGATTTTTTTTAAATTGTACGACGTGGTAATTATTTAGAAAAACCACACACTGTGTTTTCACTCGTCACAACAAGACACTCATCAAGCTTCCTTCATAGCATCGTGACTTCTCCTTACACAACTTTTTCTTCCTCACAAAAAAAAACAATCTGTTATTCAAAGCCTTCACAGTAATAATCTTCAAATATGCAGTCTTCTTCAATATGCAGGATCAAATCAACGCATTCAATGTCGTACAACTTTCGTTAATCAATCAACGCACTCTCACTCAATTTGTCTGATATCCAAATGTTTGCTGAAGGCACATCGTCATTCATGGTTATCTCATCAATTTTTTTTTATTTGGTAATAATCTACAATCTGTCAATGACTGCCATTACTCAACATAGCTATGTCCTGCAGGTTGAGAGCTTTGTCTCAAGCTCGAGTGTAGCTCTATCACGAGCTTCATTGCGGGGCTTTGTCACGATTTTTTTTTTAACTCTACAAATTAGTCCCACATGGGACATACAAATTGCAAAAAGAAGTTTTAAAAAAACATACACTATTAATGGAATGTCTACCTGTGGTAGATTATACCCCATGAAACTGTCTCGTAAACTATCCTCCAAATACCACGTGTTGTGAAGAAATTTTATCGTAATCCTTCCTCATGAGCCGTGTCACCTCTCTCCTTACTACACCCACATCCTATCTTTGGATTATGTCAGGTCACTTGTCCTTAGGTTACGTGTTGTCCTCATGTCATCTTCAAAAAGCTATCAGGGTCTAAGATTACGTGTATCATCTTATCCTCGTGTATAGGGATCCGTGCCAGGTCAGAGTCAAATCTGCTATCTGCAAATCAACATTGGCCTTTAGGCCTTAGATCCGTTGCATCAGGTTGCTCTGTCAGTCATCCGACCATCCAAAGATCCAATCACGAGCAAGCACCTTCAATCCTCAGCCTCGTCTATCCTCTCGGTCCACTTGTACAGTCTAGTCACAAGTTAATATGCCAGATCATGCGAATGCAACACATGTTGTCAACTAGTGATCAATTCGAGGGTCCAATCAATCTCAGGACTGATTCCACCAAGATATCACCAACCAACATTCACCACTCGTAATCTAGCTTTGATACCACAATGTGAAATAATGCACATTGAATTAATTCAAAACCAAGATTTACAATGGCTATATAGTTTGGAAAGCCCAAAAACCCGCTAACCAATAAGCTTACAATAGAAACAACTTACAATAGCGCATAACTCTCTAACCAATCCTGAATAAGAAGATGCTTAAAATTAACAATATCCTAACAACATAATTATATGCTAACAATACTGAATAGGAGACTACGTAGAGGGAGTAATTCTAACACCTACTGCTTGTTACCACCCATTAGTGCTACTCTCTCTATCTTTCGCCTGACCATTCATGCTTCAAAATTTGGCTCATCTTTGAAGAGCATCATCCTACAAATAAGAGTGAGTGAAGCAATGTAAAATTTCACCCACATGTCCCCACAACTATACTAAGAGAATTTGATAAGATTTGGCATGGTGAGGTGCAAAGGAAACTAAAAAGTGGGCCCTTCTTAGCTGGAAGAAAATATGTTGGCATAAGGAAGAAGAGAGACTAGGTCTTAGGGCTACAATTTGATAGGCATTAGCATGTTTTGTTACATTATATATCATATTTTATATTGGTCGACAAATAATGTTTCATTTTATTTGTAGGCCACCAACAATTTAATTAATTGTCAATTGCTTGTGAGCTAGAAAATCATCAGGTAGGATTTTTTGACAGGTTTATATAATTTGATCTATCTAAAGGATCCGCCCTTAGAAAGTGTAATCTCTATTTATAGGCAGTTTTGCAATACATTTCATCACTTTTTCATTGCCAAGTCATCAATTTTTCATTGCCAAGTCTTTCTTTTGTGTCTACTTGTGGGTTCCTGTATCATTTTGGTATCAGAGTAGAGAAACTGGAGACTATCCTCTTCCCCTAGGTCAGTCTAGTTCAAAAGGGCAATGAAAAATCTCCACTAGTAGATTCTCCTTCGTTTGAATGGAGTCAGCCTTTATCTAGTGCTTTTCAATCCTTTGGGAGCATTTCCATACATAAAATCAAGTCCAAAAAAACTTTGCCTGGTTGTCCTGTTGTAAATCCGAAAACTTTCTCTGGTAGACTAACAGACTGTAAATCTAGAAACTTTCCCTGCCCGTCTTGTAGTAAATCCAAAAACTTTCTCTGTTTAGCCTCCTCATAATTAGGCTCCATTCCTAACAATCTCCCACTTGGAGACTAATTCCATTGCACCATACTGCAACCAAGGACTGAAAAATTCTCATCATGGCCTCTTATTCCTTAAGGCCAACTGAAGTTGAGCAAAAGCTCAACTTTTCTCTTGACACCACTTTTGTAAGCATATCAGCAGGATTTTGTGATGTGTGAACCTTCCCTAATTTCAAAGATCCATCTTCCACTACTGATCTAATGAAATGATACCTGAGTTTGATGTGTTTAGTTTTTGAATGGAATGTCGAATTCTTCGCAAGGTGTATAGCACTTTGGCTATCACTCCACAACCTATTATCCTCTTGCTTCTTCCCCAGTTCTTCCATTAGTCTTTGCAACCAAACCATCTCTTTGCTTGCTTCTGTAGCAGCAACATATTCAGCTTCAGTGGTTGAAAGGGCAACTACGTGTTGGAGTTTAGAAATCCAACTAACCGCTCCTCCTCCTATAGTAAATATGTAGCCAGTAGTGCTCCTTCCACCATCAAGATCACCTGCCATATCAGAATCTACAAAACCTTTCAAGCATATATTAGAGCCTCCAAAATTCAAAGAATAATTTGAAGTTCCTCTCAAGTACATGAGTATCCATTTTACCGCTTGCCAATGTCCTTTTCCTGGATTACTCATAAATCTACTCACTACTCCCACTTGCATGGGCAATGTCCGGTCTTGTACAAACCATTGCATACATCAAGCTTCCAACCGTTGATGCATAGGGAACCTTAGCCATATGCTCTTGTTCCTTTTGTGTCTTGGGACACAAATCTTTGGTGAGTTTGAAATGCTTTGCCAATGGAGTAGCAACAGACTTTGCATTGTTCATGTTGAATCTCTTAAGCACTTTTTCAATGTATTTTGCTTGTGATAATTTTAGAGTGTGACTCTCCTTGTCTCTTGTTATCCTCATACCAAGGATTTGTTTGGCTTCTCCCAAATCCTTCATGGCAAAGGATTTAGCCAACTTCTTCTTGAGCATGTTTATATCTTGCATATTTGTTCCTGCAACTAACATGTCATCCACATACAATAGCAAAATAACATAGTTACCATTTCCGGTTTGCTTAAAATATACACGGTGATCACTTTGACATCTTTCAAACCTTTGATTAGCCATGAACTTATCAAATTTTAAATACCACTTGTCTAGGAGCTTGTTTTAACCCATACAAGCTCTTTTTCGGTTTACATACCCAATCCTCTTTACCTTTCACTGAAAGCCTTCGGTTGGTGCATATAAATTTCCTCCTCCAAATCACCATGAAGAAATGTTGTCTTCACATCCAATTGCTCCGAGATACAAATTTTCTATAGCTACAAGACTCAAAATAGCTCTAATAGAGGTCATTTTTACAAGCTGGAGAAAAAATCTCATCAAAATCAATACCTTTTTTATGAGCGAATCCCTTGACCACTAGTCTTGCTTTGTATCTCTTATGCCCTTCATTCTCCTCTTTAATCCTGTACACCCATTTATTGGTCAAAGCTCTTTTACCTTTGGGTAGCTCAACCAAATCCCAAGTTTGGTTGTGGAATAAAGAGTCCATTTCTTCATTCATTGCAAGCTCCCACTTATTCCTGGTATCCATCTGTAATGCTTCCTGAAAACATTATGGCTCACCAGCATCGGTATACAAAACATAATCAGAGAAACGTTGAGGAATTTTACTTATCCTGGTAGATCGTCTAACAACACTTTCTGGAGATTGAGGTGCTTGTTGTTGTTGCTGTACATTTTGATCTTCTACCACTTTTGGAGTTACCTTTTCTATGTGTCCATCAAGGTCTATGTATTCAGCAATTTCCTCTTTCTGTTTCTTTCCACTGCAACCGATCTTTATACAAGTTTTTTCATTAAATATGACATCCCTACTTCTAATGACTTTTCGGTTATCACAATCCCATAATATGTAACCCAAGCCATCAATACCGTAACCAATAAAATAGCACTTTTGGGCCTTAGCATCTAACTTATTTCTGTTCTCTTTGTCTATATGCATAAAAGCCTCACATCCAAATACCTTAAGGAAAGAATAATTTATTGGTTTACCTGTCCAAAGCTCTTCGAAATTCCTCCATCCAAGGCACTAGACGGTCCTCTATTAATCGGATATACTGCAGTATCAACAACATGAGCCCATAAAAATAATGGTAAGCTCTGCATGTATTCTCATGCTCCTAGCACGCTCCATGATGGTTCTATTCATTCTTTCTGCAACCCCATTTTCTTGAGGTGTTCTTGGAACTACCTTGATTCTTCTAATTCCATTTTTAGAACAAAACACATCAAATTCTCTACTTCAATATTCTCCACCATTATCCGACTTTAGACACTTTAACCTTTTTCCAGTTTCATTTTCAACTAATGCTTTCCAATTCTTGAAGGTATTAAAAACATCACTTTTATTCTTAATGCAATATATCCATGTTTTCCTTGTTGCATCATCAATAAAAAGTACATAGTAAGAGGAACCTCCAAGAGAAGTTACATGAGTTGGGCCCCAAACATCTGAGTGCACAAGCTCCAATTTCTCTTTCTTCCTTTCCTTGCCATCCTTGAGAAATCTAACTCTCTTTGCTTTACCATAAACACAATCCTCACAGAATTCCAAATCAATCTCTTTTAACTTAGGCAATAACTTTCTTGAATGTAAAATTTCCATACCTTTTCCACTCATATGGCCAAGTCTTTGGTGCCACAAAGATGCACTCTCACCTGTAGAAACTAAATTCATGGAGCGGTGAGAAAAATCAATAAGTAAATAAAGAGTACCCACCAATTTACCTCTAGCTACTATCAATGAACCTTTAGTAACTTTCCAAGCATTTTCTTCGAATGCAACCGTGTATCCTTCACCATCAAGCTTACTTGCCGATATAAGATTTCTCTTTAAATATGGTATGTGTCTCACCTCTTTAAGAGCCCATTGACATCCATTTGGGGATTTAATCAAAATCTTTCCAATACCCACGATTTTACATGGTTGGTCATTTCCCAATAGAACCTGTCCATAATCTCCAGAAACATAATCTATGAAGTATTCCTTATGTGAGGTAGCATGGAATGAAGCACCACTATCAATTACCCAATAATCACTATTTCTATCAAGAGATAAGATTAAAGCATCTTGTAGAATTTGTCCAGTAATATTGGCTTCTGAAGTGTTACCATTATTATCATTACCTTCATTTCCATCACCCTTTCTTTGCCAACAGTCCTTCTTGAGATGACCCTTTTTGCCACAGTGCCAACACTGTAGCTTTCCTTTTCCACGTGATTTGGATCTGCCTTTGGATTTGCCACGATGTGAACTCTTGCCTCTTTCTCTTCCTCTTCCTCTATTCTCAACAGTTAAGGCGGTGCTAGATGATTCTCCTGTGGTTTTTCTTCTCATGTCCTCACTTAGTATCACACCAACCACATCATCAAATTCTAATTTATTTGAACTCGAAGCGGAGTTACTTACCGCCATTACCAAATTGTTCCAACTTTTTGGAAGAGAGCATAAGATTAATAAGGCCCTAAGCTCATCATCAAAATCCAATCCTACTGAATGCAATTGATTAGTGACAGTATTAAATTCATTTAAATGATCATGCACAGATCCTCCTTCACTCATTTTCATGTTAAATAACCTTTTCATTAAGAATACCTTATTTGATGTTGATGGTTTCTCATACATCTTGGCCAACTTATCCATGACTCCCTTGGTAGTCTTTTCATCAGAGATGTTGAAGGCTACGGTGGCTCCCAAGCACGGCCTCACAGTACCCAATGCCTTTCTATCAAGGAGACTCCACTCCTCATCAGACATAGATGAAGGTCTCTCTGTTTCCCCCTCAAGAGGTAAGTAAAGATCCTTCTGGTACAAGTAATCCTCCATCTGCATCTTCCAGAATTGAAAGTTCTGGCCATTGAATTTTTGAACTCTAAACCTCCCTTCTTTCGCCATTGCTCCCACTTGATCCAGAAATTCTCCTTCTGTCAAGTGCACCCAACAAAACAACCGCTCTGATACCACTTGTTAGAGTAAATCACTATATAAAATATATTTATATAGAAAAGCAATTATAGTGTTTCAAACTTTAACAACAGAATTAAAGAAAAATAAGACAAACACACATAGAAGAAGAGACAACGATTTTAACGTGGTTCACCCAATGTGGGTTACATCCACCGAGAATTTTCAGTCCTTCCTTTCTCAATCCAAGCAATAGAGGGTTACAACCTACAACAAACATCTGCTGTAATTTCCTCTCTATATTTCCAAGGAATCAACACAGTAATTTTCATTGTCATAGTCTCTGTTTTTCCTCACAACTATATATAAGAAAAAAACAGAAAAAACAAACTGCTTTTCTTAATACATTCCAAGATTAACATTGAGTTCCCAACATCTAATTTTGGGATAAAAACAAAAAAAACTTTCCCTGGCTGTCCTGTTGTAAATCCGGAAACTTTCTCTGGTAGACTAATAGACTGTAAATCTGGAAACTTTCCTGCCCGTCTTACAGTAAATCCAAAAACTTTCTCTGTTTAGCCTCCTCATAATTAGGCTCCATTCCTAACACATCGGTTCTAGGCAGCCTCAACCATAGCCCCGTTTCAACCAGGTGGCATAACAGATAAAAGGAACGGTCAACTTTTCTATGACGTTTAAATTTCAAGGTCACATTAACTCATTTTTAGCTACATATTGGAGTACATGTCATAAACATATTTGTTTGGTATGCACCAATACACATTTAAGTTTTTACTTGTCCATTTCCTCCTTCAATTTTCAGAGACCCATCCAACCAATTGCATAAATTATTTTTTACATAGATAGGGTGTTGATTATAATCATATTATTTTAGTAATGGATAAACGCAGTTTCAAATTAGGAAGGTTGCTTTCAACAAGCCTATTTCAATTTATTGTTGTTGAACCAACATGAGGGGAAAACTACCCTGAGATTTGTACAGTCATCGTGGGTTTGATACGTAGAGGATTCAGAACAAACTACTACCTTTGCAAATTGGTACCTCCAAAGTTTGAACCTAGACCTTTTCTTCGTGACCAGACAAACAAACTATCAATCCACCCAGCCTTTGAAGGCTTTACCACAGACCAATAAATATGACCAATTACATAAATTATTAGTAACAAAAAAACAAAACAATAAGATCTGTTCCATAGTAAATGTGGATATTTTATTTTTTTGGGTTACATATGAGAGTTGGTCACAACCACACTATTTACAAGCACAAAGTTCAAACCATAAAAACTCTGTAGATATTCATTCTCCATTTTTAAATAATAACATTTAATATTTATAGTTTGTTCACTTTGTGCCAAAGTGAACAAACACATTTGTTGGAGATTCTTTTTAAAAGGAAGCTAGAATTAAGGAAGTATGGCTTCATTATAGATTGTTAATACTTCAATATAGATTGTTAATACTTCAATATAGATGTTTCCAGAGGAACAATCCAATGGTTCGGACTTTGATCATTTTTGGGAAGGTCCAAGGTTCAAACTGCCGCATGGGCGAGTGTGTGAGGGGGTGGGTGTGTGGTGGTTGTGTGTTGAATTTACTATTGATAAGCATAGCTTTCAGTTTTACCATAATTCATAGTTGGGAGGAGACTGTTCAGCGCTCTCACACTAACCAAATAAAAAAAATACTTAGTTAAGACAATCGATTTATCAAAAACGGAGACTGCTGCTCAACCCCACATTGGTCATAGGAGTTTCTCACACTAACCAAATCTCAATTTTCTCGCACTAACCAAACAAAAAAAAATACATAATTAAAACAATCGATTTATCAAAAAAAAAAAAAAGGACTGCTCAACCCTATGTTAATAGTAGAGTTTCTTACACTAACCAACTAAAAAATAAAAAATAATAATAATAATAATTAGTTAATACAATCCATTTATCAAAAACACAAACACATATGCAATGAGAACAAGATAGGAATTGGTCTTCAATTAAACCAACACATATTATCAGCCCTGTTTCCGGAATCTTAGAAAAGAAGAAAACATCATAAAATATCTAAGAAAAATACAATTCTTACTAACATCAATAAAATTGAATTTACGCTAATGCAGGTGTTGTAGCTGAGTTGGAGAGGAGAGGGCAATCCTTGAAGAGAGGTCCCAGGTTCAAATCTCCACCCTATCAAAAAGTTGTATTGGGTATCCAAAATCCAATTGATAATGTTGGTGCAGGCAGGATCGGGTGTGGCTTCCGGGTACCCTGTTCTTGGTATCTCAAACCAAAGCGACCCCACAAAGGGTTTTTCACTAATTTACACTCCAAAAACTTTCCGCATACTAATCCAACACGTGATAAAGACAACTTCTCTTGATGAAACAAACTCCGTGCATTGGCTTTTATAGGATTTTTTATTTTTATTTTTTTCACATGCATCCTTTTGACTGTGCAACTTTTTTTTCATGTGCAACCATTTATAGGATTTTTTTTTTTGTGCAACCTTTTGACTCAACAAAGCTGAGCACTCTAACAAATCGAGCTACGTTTGCAGTTGCCTGAAGTGACAAAACCAGTTTTAGTGGTGGGGCGACTCATTTTGCCTGTTCTAAAACTCTCGGCCATGCCAGTTTGGATGTAGTCATGGGAAGCAATAGCGCTATAACTCACTCAGTCTTGTGACGTCCACATTCAGTCGTTTGCCAGCAAAGGAGTTCTCTGTAGACATTTGGCATAGGTCCCCATTGTTCGATGTTACTGAGGTCCAATGGGTAGAGCATTTTGAAGATAAAGTGCCTGCTTTAGTGAAATATAAAGTTGTTTTTATTATTACATCCACTATAGTTGTTGATAAAGCACTTTAGTTTGATCCAACAATATATTCTCCCTGGCTCAACATCGTATACTTGTGCCTATTTCTTTTATTATGTCATGAAACTGTGCATTGCTCATTGATTAAACTCATAGAATCTCCGTGGTCCGATATAGGTTTTAAAGTGCTTGCTTTAATCAAATATAAAGTTGTTTTTGATTATTACATCCACTATAGTTGTTGATAAAGCACTTTAGTTTGATCCACCAATATATTCTCTTTGGCTCAACATCATAGAAACATGGCATGAAACTTGGTTCTATCAGATACGGTGGCTTTATTAGTCATTTTATTGGATGATATTATTAAAGATTTTAAAATGCAATCATTTATTCTTATGCAAAGTCTCATTTATCACCCAACTAATCCCTCTTGACCTATACATATCAACCCTGATGCCATAAACTTCAACATCTCCTCCTCTCCTTCTCTTGATAACTTCTTTTCCAATAAACACTTGTGCAAAGGTAATTCGTCTTCCTCTTATTCTATCTACCAATTTAAAGTAAGTGACATTGAGCTATCTTCTCCCATAGATATTTTCGATGACTTTCATCTCATCCTAACCCACACTAGTTAGAGGATGGTTCTCACATGCTTGTGGAAGAGACCATTGATATCAACCTTAACTCTGACCCTGCTAACCCACACATTCTTAAACTTGGAAAAGGTTTTTCATTTACTACCCTCTTAAGATAATATAAATATGTTTTTGCATGGTCCTAGAAATATATGTCTGACCTTGATCCAAATATCATTATCCACAACCTCATCCTCAATCCTAATGCTAAACCAATCAAGCAAAAATTGAGGAAGCTTCATCCTACGATTGCTCTCATGGTTAAATAGGAGCTATAAAAACTTTTATATGTAGGCTTCATACAACACATTGATTATCTAGAATGGGTTTCAAACATGGTACCCACTGGAAAACCCAACGGAGGAATTCACATATGTACTATTTTTTGTGATCTTAATAAAGTGTGTTACAAGGATGACTTCTTACTTCAAAAAATTGATACGCTCGTGGATTCCACTACTGGTCATGAGATTCTTTCCCTTATGGATGATTTCTCAAGATATAATCAAATTCACATCAATCCTAAAGATCAACATAAAACATAATTCACAATACCATGGGGAATATTTTGTTATAAAGTCATGCCATTCGGACTAAAGAAGTAGGTTCCACTTATCAGCAAGTTATGACTTATATTTTCCATGACTACATGTATAATATTACCAAATATTATGGTGATGATCTCTTGGTAAAATCTAAATATCGACATGAGCGCCTCAATGTCCTTCATAAAGTCTTTGATCGACTTATTGAGTACAATGTACAATTAAATCCTAAGAAATGTTTCTTTGGTTTCCTTTCTAGAAAAATATTAGGGTTCATTGTCTCTAAAAAAAGCATCGAGGTGGACAGTACCAAAGTCAAGGCCATCATAGAAATGCCACCCCCAACAAATCTCAAGGAACTTTATATTCTACATGGAAAAATCTAAGCAATCCATTGGTTCATTATCCAATTGTTTGACAAGTGAAAACTCTTCAATCACCTTCTACAAAAGGGGGTCTCCTTTAAATGGAAAAAAAAATTCTAGGTGGATTTTAATTCTCTTAAATGCTACCTTACCTCCCCACCGATTTTATCACCTACCAAACTTGGTATACCATTCCACCTATACATTTTTATCTCTAACTTTTCTCTTGGGACCATGTTGGCCCAAAAGAATGATGATAATAAGGAGTAAGCCATTTACTATATTAGTCAAACCTTGGTTAGTTACAAGTCTAAATATGCATATGTGGAAAAACTATGCCTAGCTATAATTTTTACCACCAAAAAGCTCCATCATTACATGCTCAATCACACCACATACGTCATCACCAAGGAAAACCCATTGCGATATATGATGAGTCACACTTACACAAATGCTAGAACCACAAAATGGGTTATGTTAAATTTGATCTTGAGTTCATTAGCCAAAAGTCCATAAAAGGGTAGGTCATTGCTGACCAACTCATGAAAGCTCCTCTCCCAACTGACAAGCCTCTCACGATTGAGCTCCTTGATGATTTTATCTTCAATTTTGAAGAACTCAAAGAACATATCAAACCCAAATATGAAGTAGACCTCACCCTTTTCTTTGATGGTTCTAAGTGCAAACAAGGGAGCAGTGTAGGAGTTGTTTTCTTTACACCACAAGGGGTCCCTATCCCCCTCTCATTCAAACTTAATTTCCCTTGCACTAATAATAATGTTGAATATGAAGCTCTTATCTTAGGACTTCAAACTGCAATAGCCATGCACATCAAGTGCATTAAAATCATTGGTGATTCCTAACTCATTATCAATCAAGTTCAAGGGGTATATCAATGTAAATGCCTAGTATTGAAGTCCTACAAGGAAATTGTGGATAAATTACTAGTGCACTTTGAGTGGTATGCTATTGAAACCTCTCCAAGGTCATCCAACCACTTTGTTGATACAATGGCCTCTCTTGGTTCCCTTATTCCATATAACCCTTTTGATAATGTCACTAATGTTCACATTAAAACCCTTTCTTAGTCTACCATTTCTCGTGCAACCTCTATGGATGAATGAAATATCCATTTTGTTCAAGTAGAGCCTTATCACGATTGGTTTTCTCAAGTGAAGGACTTCCTTAAGCTTGGTACTCTCCCAAAATATTTGTCACCCATTTTCAATTGCACATTTAAATAAAAACAATATGGTATGTTATCTTGGGGGATGTGCTCTATCACCGTGGCTATGATGGTGTCCTACTTCATTGCCTAGAATCCAAAGAGGCACAATGGGTGATTTCTCAAGAACATGATGGCACATGTGGTGGCCATTTTAGTGGAATAGCTATTGCTAAATGTATCCTACACATGGGATACTATTGGCCCACCATGGAATAATATTGTTGTGCATATGTCAAAAAATGTATCAAATACCAAAATCATGCCAACTTAACCCATGTTCCCTCACAAGCTTTACAACCCATTCAGTCACTTTGGCCTTTCTCCTAATGGGGCCTTGATCTCATTGCAAAATTTCACCTCCCTCTTTGGGGTAACATACTTTCATCATCACTACCACTGAGTACTTCACCAAGTGGGTTGAATCCATTCCCCTCACTAGTATGATAGGTCCTCACATCGTAGAGTTCATACTTCATCACATCATCTATCATTTTGGTATCCCCTCAAATATTATCTCTGACAATGGGACTCCCTTCAAGAATAAGGATGTTCAAGCACTTTGCACTAAATATCACATCCAACATAGTTTCTCGACTTTGTATTATCCCCAAAGCAATGGTCAAGCCAAGGCTACCAACAAGACTATCATCACCATCCTCAAAAAATTGTTAAAGAAAACCATAAATATTGGCACCTCCATCTCCCTTTGGCATTATGGGATTATCAAACAAGCATTCGTACACCCATAGGGGCCACCCCATTCTCTCTCATCTATGGTGCTAAGGCTATCATACCTCTAGAACTTGAGATCCCTTCCCTACGTATCTCCTTACAAGAATTCTTGGATGATGATGTAGCTTGTCAGGCTCAACTTGATCAACTGACACTCCTTGATGAGCATCACATTATTGATCTTGATCATCTATGTGCTTATCAAGATCAAATAAAATGAGCCTACAATAATAAATTTCATCCACAAGAATTCTAGGTTGGCAACCTTGTCTTGAAAGAAAATCAGAAAAATTATAGTCTTCCTCCTCATTTGCATGACAAATTTACTGCTAATTGGCTTGGCCCATTAATAATTAAACACAAGTTTGGACACAAACCTTATAAGCTTGCTGATTTTGAGGGGATTGAGGAGCCCGATCCCATAAATATTATTCACTTGAGAGCCTTTTATGCCTAACTCCTTCATGCCTACATTCTTTGTACATAAGCCCAAAAAAATTAACAAATACAAAAATCACATTGCTAGTCACCTTCTTCCTCCCATCACTTTTCATTTATATCTAACCATTCTCCAGTATCCTTATTGAATAATGATTGATGAGTTCCATATTTTACACAAAGTTGATGATATGAAGATAATACTAGAGGATCTTGATGAATGATTGGAGGGAAATGAAGAGTACTCCTTCCCCTCCATTTCTCTCCCCATTTTGTGCTAGATCATTTCGATTTAATTCATTCCATATTTCTTCTTTCATTCTCCTTCCATATCCTTTTTTCATATCACACATCCCTTTCCTTTTGCACTTGTTCAGTCACCCTTTGGATAATCGGATTATTTTTTTGGCCAATATCGATTGATACTCCTTAATCAAGGGCATATACATAGTCATGAGTATGGTCTTTCTAT
Source organism: Wollemia nobilis (assembly GCA_028583015.1). Lineage (NCBI taxonomy): Eukaryota > Viridiplantae > Streptophyta > Pinopsida > Araucariales > Araucariaceae > Wollemia > Wollemia nobilis. The sequence goes on from JAQPPZ010000850.1 coordinate 6,849,673, forward strand.
TCCACTTTCTTCCCTCCTCTTTTGTTCATTCTTCTACCTCTTGGTCCTTGATTGATGAGTCTCTAGAAGTTATTTTTGGTCACTCAGCCATACCTAGTGTTCCCTTCAAACTTCATTGAAATCCATCATGACCTTTGAATATTTAGCCCTCCCCTGGTTATCTTGAGCCTTCTCTTGGGTCCACACACATTATCACACCTTTAATCATAATTTTGATATTAGGGAGGATGACACCATGAGTAGTTCTCACCATGAAGTGAATAGTTTCCCTTGCTCATCCTATCATGCACATGGTCTAAAACTAAGGATCCATGCTAAAACAAAAGAGAGAAGAGATCATCAATTAATATCATTATCATAGCCTATATCCTTGGGTATTTTAGGCATCTCCATTGAGACTATATATGTCTGACTCATAGTGGAGTATACCCTCTACATGGTGACATATCTATCACATTAGCACCCTTATTTTGTATAGACCTATGTATGCTCATGGATGAGCTAGCTTCTATTGGCTTAAACTATAAATGGTTAAGTCCAAGCTCACTCAAAATTTGGTCAATGAACTTCACTACACATACATGGACCCTTGAGCACCTTGATTACCCAAGATGGTCATTATCCTTCATAGTTCTTGATTGGTCACTAGATGAACTTGATTGGTTCACTAGGGTGTTTGAGTCTCTTAAAAACACCTCTAAATACTCAACAACCTATGATATTTGAGGTCCCATTTTTCTCTACTTTTCCAACCCCTCCTTCTTACCCTCACTCTTTCTTCTCCATTTCTTCTATCTTCCTACCTCGTCATTCCATAATTTTGATCATGTGTATACCCTTAGATAATATGCTCAATCATGCATTGTATTAAACATACACACCTATTTTCAACTCATTATATTGCATTAACTCCTCTATTTATTCTATCTATCATATTCATCATACCATTTAGCATGTTTTATGTAATTTTTCCAAAAAAAATATTATAGCTAGTCCAAATATATCATAACCAATTACATTCCATCAACTAAGCATCCATATAACATCATATTTTATTAAGTTTAGTTACATGATCCTATAGAAATTATCATCAAACATAACACATCCACACCATCAATCATGAATCACATACCATAATTCACATACGATATATATATCCTCATCCATAAATAAATCATGCCCAAAGGCTACAACAAACTTGCTCGTAGGCATATTACTTCATAAATCCATATAACATATAAAATAGTGGTCTCTTAGGCCATACCAAAAATAAGTCATCATTGTTGTTACTCTATCACCTATCTCACCACTCACCTCCTCTCCTTTTAGTTGATCCTCCTCAACCCTCTCATGCCAACTCTAATGCTTCCCTTCAATTCCTTATTGTCCCTCATCAACCGGTGATGAAGTAATTCTTGAAAACTATGTACCTATGGTATCTATGACTTGTGTTATTACCACACCCATCATTTTTATTCTCCCTTGGCTAAGCTAGGATTGATAAGTTGATTATGAGGGAACAAGCAACCCATGACTCACTAGCGCTTCAAAATAGGATACTAAAAATGTTTCCCTATAATATTTCCTTGCATGATGTAACTGAACACTCTTGGCTTGCATAACAATCATATCTTCCCCAACACTTGTGGCATCCTGTACAACCCATGGCACACCATCCCCTATTCTTGCACTCCTCCATCTACCAATCTCCATGTTATCAGGTCCCATCCCACTCCAAAAGCTTTTCATTAGCTCCTCCTCAACCCTTGTCCCTAAGATACTAGCTACCTACTCCATTAGAAGACATAAGTCTTGTTCAAGAGACATATCATTTCCCACCTCTCCCTCTGCCTTGCAGACCACATCTCATCCTACACTAGCAACCTCTGTTGCCACTCCAATGGCCACTCCAACCACATCTTCCTCTAGTATTCCCCCTACCTGAGACTACTATGTAGCCCACCTATCATCAAAACTCTGGTGTGGTACCTACATCAACACCATAAAATACTACAATGGGCTCATCTAGTTCCCTATTTTTGAGAACTACCATTGGGACAGATGTAGCATAATTATATCTTCATGTGTACACCATAGGGGGATCAAGTATCCCCTACCTTAACCCAAACTAGCATAAAACTTGAGTATACTAAAAATACTCAACTTGCACACTACTTCACCCAATCAACCATCTTCCTCATCTCACATGAGCCAATTGTCTCGCCTCATCACTCCATCTCGGCCCCCTTCTCCATGGTCATCAACAGACATCTTGTGGCATCAAACTCTCAAAGATATTATGGCGATAGTGATATCCATCCTTCACATATGGTCTACTCCCATTTATCTCCATAGTCATATACCATCTCAATACATATGGCACCTCTAATCCCATAAACCTATGGGTATCATAAGGTAGACCTTGCGGTCTCTCCACTACTATATGCTCCCACCCCTATACATGCACTAGTAGACTACAACTCAATCTGATTTGAGTTATCCTCTTAAATTCATAAAGCTCCCTATAAGTCTATGATAATAATACTAGAGCCCATGCAAATATCACTAACCTCTCCACTAAGTCTGTTACAACCCCTAGCATATTCTATGTAAATTATTCCCTTAATGAATCAGGTAAAACCCCATTAGATATAAGCACCATCACCAAGGTTTATCTCAATGATAATACTTTAGCCTCATAAAATACCTCATACAACACCCCACCACTATTGATATTAATAAAATACCATCTAGTACCAAATACCTCCTCCATCACTAATCTTTTTTATGAGTGATCCACCACTCTAATGATAGAACCCTCTATCAGTAACCAAAAAATCTGGCAAACATCCTCTAGGGTAAGAGATATCTCCTATAGGAAAATGAAATGTGCCACTACCCCTATTCATATTCTACCTCTCACATAATTTCAATAGATACATCGTGTCTACATACACTATCTTCACCTTAGCCATCCATGCAAACCTTATCACTTCCAAACATATCCAATCCTTCATAGTCAATAATCTCCTTAAATTGTCAACAAGTGGCCTATGTCAGTGTCGGGGTTGCAATACCTTAAGCTATCACCATATTTCATAATCTCATAAATAATTCCACCTATCCCATGTAAATATAATAACAAAAATAAAAAATAAATATCACATTTTATACAATAAAACCCTATACCCACCCAACCATAATATAGTTTTCATCCTCCTATGTTAGCCTACTTCATTTCCAATTTTATTTCTCAAAAACATAAAAATAAAATAAAATAAAATAAATACGCTAAATAGTAAACTTCAAAAATGCTCCGTGTCCATTTTTGGCATCCATTTCTCTCTCTTATCGCACGTGGTATCTCACATACACAACATAGTACCCCATGAGGGCTCTTCAAAATACTAAAGTTAATCGTCAATATTTTGAATCTTGCTTATGCCTTAAAGCATATGGAGTAAATTTTTTGCAAACACTAACAAAATAATAACAATAAACACTATCGGGAACATAACATATATGCTCCATAGGACAAGTAATGCCAAACGTACATCATGAATAACAAAACCAAATGATATATGTAGTTGATATATCGCCACTCGAATAATATTATCTATGAGATGTTGTTTTTCCTATGTGCAAATGCAAACCCTACTTCTCAAAATTATGGATTTAGTGCTTTCAAAGTTAGAATTTAATAAAAGGGACAAATTTCAACGATTCACGACAAAGACCTAATATAAAGTGGACAACTATTATCAACCACATAAAGTAGATCCCTTTCAATAAAAAACACGTCAATATTACACAATGAATCACTTTTTCAAAGATAAACAACACATAAATATTTACACACATATGGGTAATGTGCCCCCTTGCATCCTATGCTATCAAAACATTTATTCACTGTCTAACTCAAAATAACTAGATGATGTTACATATTTCCAAGTACATCGATTACCTATTAACCCCCAATGTTGGTTAAAACTAATATGATTTGGCCATTCAAACTCGCTAAAATAATCCAAATCAATGGCTTGTTGCATCACATAATAATAATGGTTTACTACCCTACGGTCGAACTCATACCTCGGGCCATCTACCAACCATGCGATCCATTTGTCAATCACAATCATTTGTTAAGCATAAATCCCAAATTAAATTTATTAGTGGCTTGTTAAGAGTAATTCATATTTTGACTTTGTTGAAGTACTTGGAGGAATCCTTTAGCAAATTGAAGGACAAACCTACTGGCTATCAAATTTGGCTTCAAATATGAGGAATTTAAATCATAATGGTAAAAATTCCAATATAAAATTTATGCTCCTACTAGAGCAATGAAATTATACCAAATTAAATTTTTACATAGGGAGATCACTTCTTGCTTCCTCTGATAATACAAATCCCAATTTATGAGATGAACCAAAATCAACCCCCTTATTGAATAAGCAATAGTGATAGGACAATACAAAGGCTCAACTAAACCAAGTCTAGAAGAAATCCAGACATCCCCTTCACCCTAGTGGATATCCAATACTTAAGGGATTGGATAAAATTTGCTTTTCACGATGCAGTAATATTAAGTGCAAATATTCTTTCCTGAAACCCATTGGAAATTTCAAACATTAAATTCCTCTCTAACAAATTATCAAATCTTATCTCAGCCATTGATACCTCCATGGGATTAAGGATTCTTCGACATTAATAGTCTATATGTTCATTCTTCACACTTTTACCATAAATTATATCATCATCATAATAAGAGAATATGCCTTACAATAGGGTAAAATTGGATTTTATAAAGATTCTAAACATTCTATATGATTCCTTCTCAACCACTCCATGTTGCATGTTTTTATGATACCCGATAGTTTATCCTCAAGACATCTAAATAATTGATACATAATTTATCTTTTTGAACCCTATTCTCTACCTAAGTTTCTTTTCATGTACTATTATATCCTTTCAATGATTTCACATGTTATTTCCTTGCTCATTTTAGCTCTCATTTCAAGTTATAAATTAGCCTTTTATTCATATTTTGATGTCTTAACTAGTTTAAATGTCATGTGTAGTTAGCATAATTTACTTGAATTATTTTCAAATTACATACAAAAAAAGGAGAGAGAAAAAGGGGGATATAAATTATTTCTCTATTCATACCTAATTTCATTCTCTAATCATCTCATCAACCTCAGTTCTATCAAGTGATTCGTCATTGTTATCCATTTCTCCCTCCACTAACAAATCACTTGATGGGGTAGAAAACACCCACAAAATTTTCATTCCAAATAAACTTCACAACCAAATATTCAATATCAAAAACTCCAATCAATAGCCCTATTATTCTAGGGTAAAACAAAAATTAATCAATCCTTCATCATTAGCCCTATTCTACTAGGGAAAAAAAGAAAAAAATAATCCCTCATCTAGCTAATCTTGTGTCATATATTTTTACATTGTATTGTGTTTACACACAACACGATACAAAAAAGGGCATATGTAGACACCAAAGATATGTCACTTTATATCTCATAAAAATCCAAGTTTTGATTCATTCCCAAGTTCTTATAATTCCCTCCCAAAATCCTCAAAATCCCTAATTCTCTCTAATTCCTCCCAAAATCCTCAAAACCCCTAATTCTCTCTAATTTCTCCCAAATTCCTCTAATTTTCCTTCAATATCTCCAAATTTATCTAAATTCCTCTAATTCCTCTCAAGTTTCTTCCAAAATACCTAATACTCCTAAATTCACATAATTCCTCTAATTTCTCCCTAATCCTCCTTAATTCCTTCTAATTCCTACATAATTCCTCTAATTTCTCCCTAATCTCTCTAAATTCCCTTCTATTACCCCTACTTTCTTCTAAACCTCTCTAATTCCTTTAAAAGCATTATTCACTAGTCACTATTCACTATTCACTAGTCATCATTCACTATTTACTAAACCCCCTCCTACACCTAGCCCCTAGTCACCATGTGATCATCCCCTTATGCTATGTGCACCCTTAACCATGGTCAACCATTAACCTTGGTTAACCTTTAACCCTAGTTAACCTCAACTCATGCTCCATCTACCCCACTTGCAAATAAGACAAACACTTTGCCTTTCATCCAAATGGTCTAGATTATTCACTCATTGGAATGAGACAAACACCTTGTCTCCCACCAACATTTTTATAATTTTAAATTCTTCACTAACCTTTGTTCTCATCTCAATCCCTCCCATAGACAAGCAAGGCCCATATTCAACCACTTCATCTTGTCTCCCACAAAACCCTTTTATAATTTTAAATTCTTTGCCAACCTTTGTCTCCATACCAATTCCTCACATAAGCATATAAGGCCCATACTTTACTCATCTCATCTTGTCTCCCACCAACCCTTTCTATAATTTAAAATTCCTCACCAACCTTTGTCCTCATCTCAATCCCTCACATGGGCAAGTAAGGCCCATATTCAACCACTTCATCTTGTCTCCCACCAAACCTTTTTATAATTTTAAATTCTTCACCAACCCTTTATCTCCATCCTAATTCCTCACATGGGAATACAATACCCATACTCCAATCATCTCATCTTGTCTCTCACCAACCTTTCTATAATTAAAAATTCTTCACCAACCTTTGTCCTATCCCATATTCCTCACATGGGCATACAAGACCCATACTCCACCCACCTCATCTTGTATTCCACCAACCCTCTTTACAATTTTTATATTTCTTATCTTGTCTCCCAAGTCTACTCATATGCCACATCATTCTTATCCCTTCTCTCCTCCAAAATTCTATAAATACCCACCCATTTCTTTCATTTGGTAACAAGCAAGGAGAGCTTAGCATAATTCTACAGGCGTTGTAATACTAATAACATTTTTGGTTTGTTTATTTAGTGATTACTAAGATTTATTTTATAGTCTTTGTCTTGGTTTCTTTTCTAAATATTAGGCCTAAGTAAGGTAAGGTCCTTTAGATGATACAAACAATTTATTGTGAAGTTGTGTGCAGGTTTTTCTAGGTACAAGAAAACAAATGAGGGTTTGAAATAATTCAAACTTCATCATCATAAACCTTCCAACATTTTCATTGTAATAAAGGGAAAATTTTGCATATGCACCATTTGTTATATCAAAAGAGATATTTCTCATTTTCATGTTATTAAAGCCATAAAAGGCTATTCTTGTAAAAGGATAGAAAGATCTTGTAATGAAAGAATTATCATTTCTTTAGTTTATGTAATCATGAATTTATTCTTATTACAAGAATATAGTCCCATTTTTCTATCTGGTTCTTTTTTATGGTGGTGCTTTTGAAAAACAATGCCCTTTGACTCTATTTAAGCTTTAGAATGATAACATGCCTTAATGGATCTTTGTTTATTGCTCACCTTTGGATGATAGTGCTTCTTGATAACACTTATCATTCTCTAGTAGCTTTCTTTCTTACTTTCCAAAATAGCTCTTTTTAATAGCTAAAAAAATGAATGCCTTTTCATACCTTAAGAATATCGATTCTATGGCCAAGACTAAAATATATGTAGAATTTTTAGTCAACCTTATCTTTTTGGTTGTATGATTAACTAAAACTTTAACTTTTCTCTATGCCTCTATATTTTATTATCTCTAGAGCCTTCTTTTTTATACTTCTCATTACTAATATCCTATCTATTCTTAGGAAGCTTATATTTCTTCTATTTTCTCTACTCAAGAAGCTTTGATGTTTATCTATCTTCTAGAAGCTTTGATGCTTCTCAATCTCTTGGAAGTTATGATGCTTCTCAATCTCTAGAAGCTATTATGCTTCTCATTATATGGAAGCTATGATGCTTCTCAATCTCTAAAATTTGTCTATGAACATATTCAAACCTAAGAACAAAATGATTTTCCTCTTTTGTAGGGAATCCAAAATTCAATATCAAAGTGACTATGAATGTCACTACACATCCAACTATCTTCTAATTTGACCCTTAATCAATTGAATTTAAGTACTAGTCTTTATTGGTTTTTCTTTAACTAAGTGGAAAGACACAAAATTCTAATCAAAGTGACTTTACTTGTCCCCTCAATATCCACTCAATCAGACCTTTAAAAAGTAAAGTCCAAGTCTTCACTACTTTCAAAGTGGATGGACTCCAATATTATGGTGGCTCTGAAATATAACTCCAATAGAAGGTCTAAAAAATCAACTGGGAAGCCATCTAGACCTGACATTTTCCTCATATTTATTCCAAAGACTACCTTCTTCACCTCCTCTTTATCAATGGGTTTAAGTAAGGCCTAATTTTTTTCTTTGAAGATAATAGAAGGTATGATAGAAAGAAATTCTTTTTAAGCCTCTTCATCTTACAAAATACCTTAAATAATTTAGAAAAATAATCCATTGAATAAAAACATATACCTAGGATTGTATCAAAGGACAACTCATTCTCATATTGAAGATATTCCATCTTGTTCATTTATCTTCTAGCACAAGTAACCTGATGAAAATATTTGATGTTTCTATCACCTTCCAATAACCAAGTGGTTCTTTCTCTCTGTTTCTAGTAGATCTCTTATTAATTATTAATGTCCTCAACTACTTTATGCAACTCATCATCCTCTTCTTTGATCTTCTCTACAATTGTTTCTTCCCTCAAGAGTTTTTGCACCTCATCCCATCTAGCCATAAATGGAGATCTTTGGGCTTGGAAGTCCAATTTATTTGCTCTCCTCCATTATTTCAATTGATCCTAAACATAATGAATTTGAATTTAGAATTTAAAAATTTTTGTCCCATATATTGATCATCCCTATTCCAACCACTGTGGGATTTTCTTTCGAAGTTTCTCATTTTGTAAATAGAAGTTTCTTCCCTTAATATTTTTTGCACCTCATCCCATATAGCCATAAATGGAGCTTTTTGGGCTTAGAAGTCCAACTTATTTTCTCTCCTTCATTGTTTCAATTGATCCTAAACATAATGAAGTTTCTTTTAGAATTTAAACACTGTTGTCCCATATATTGATCATCCCTATTCCAACCACTATGGGATTTTCTTTCGAAGTTTCTCATTTTGTAAATAGAAGTTTTCAAATCTGAATGGTTTATGATGTTGTTCTATCTTGACCCCTATTCCAACATAATGGGGAAGTGATCTAAGACCAAACCCTCTCAAATTTGAAATATCAGATTCCATTTCATAAATACCTCCTCTAAAAATAAAAAATGATCTAACTTCACCTTCCTTCTATGTGGCTCTCTCCTTTTATTAGTCCACATATAGTTGGTTATAGGACATCTAATATCCATCAAGTGTAATGCATGGATCTAGGAAATCATAATTTGATCCCTTAGGACCAAAATTGGAGTTTTACCTTGCCTAATATTTGGATGATAATTTAGCATTAAAATCCCTAACAACAATCTAGTCTAACTACTCCCTCGAGACTCTCATATTATGCATCACTTTTTATTGATGAATTTGGTCATCTAAGTTCTAAACCATAGAAATTTGCGATTAAAATCTACTCAGCTGTCACATTGTTCCTAAAATGTAATGTGAGCACACCCTTCCGAGTTATATGTTCTATTTTTGAACATTCAAGAGAATTTCAAAAGTTAACTATCCCCTCAAAGGTCCCTTGAGTAGCCCCTTCTATATGACCATCAAATCTCCAAAGTCTATTTACTATTTTATACATGAGATCTAGTGATATTTTTGTCTTCTGGATAAGAAAGAAATCTATTTTACTTTTCTCTAAGAGTATTTGAATAGTAGATTGATGGATTCTACTATTTAAACCCCTAATATTCCATGATTGTATAATCATTGGTTACCTTGACACCAACAATATTCTATTGGCCTTACCAATCCCCTAGGGATCAAGTTGTCTCCTTGAGATGTTATCAATTCTTTATTTGATTTTCTATCCACTCTTTGAGAGTTGATATTCTTTGATATCTTATCCACTTAGCTTATCCCTAGATTTGATTTTATTCTATTATTTTTTGCCACACCCATGATGATATCCTTTATTATCGGTTGCTTATGGATATGCACTATTAATGCCCCTGCAATATTTGGTTGTGGTAACTCATTGTAATTTATTACCTGCTCTAGTATATGAGGAGTTGAAAGAGGGACTTGAACATGGTTGTTATTATTTTCATTATTCCTATCTATTCCTTCCATGAGTTCTTCTTCCTGCTCCACCAGTGTCTTAAAGATCTCATACATATTTGAGGGATTGGGTTGGGTTTACTCTTTACAATATTTTTTCTTTTTCCTTCTCCTTCTTTTGGGCTATTTAACATCATCTCCTAATGCTTCTCCTTCATGATAAATGTCGGTTGATTCTTTATTTATTATAGACCTACCCTCCTTAGGAAGATTCAACATTCCCAAAGGAGCCCCCATTTTTGTGATCATATTGTTTAGGTAGGACTATGTCAAATGCCCATATTTATGGTAAACTCTACACTTGAAGGGTGACACTTCATAATCCAGTTGTTGAATCCAAGATAAACCTACAAGTTCGACTTCCACCTTTGCTGGCAAAGATCCATTTCAATGCATAATCTAGCATAAATGATTGTGTTCCCTTCCATTGTGTCTCTAGAGACACCCAAATATCTTCGAAGAAAATTATTGATGATGTTCAATGTCTGCTCACTCCAGATTAACATTGGAAGCGTATACAAATGGATCCAAACTATGATAGCAGTGGGTTCAATTCAAGGATCAAATCTCACTCTTTATGGTTGAACAAATAATCCTCTTGGACCATGATTTCTCTTTTCTAATTCAAATACCCTATTTTTATTAGCAAGTGATAAAAAGAAACGATAAAATATTCATTACTAATAAACCACAAAGAATACTCACCAAGAGGCTTCCAATTCTGCCAAACCCACAAATGTAAAAAGTTTAGGGTAAAGTGAATACCCATGAATTTATAAATAAGGTCATGATTGGCTCTATATAAGATCACTGTATCTACTATACTCTACTCAATTATGATCTTTGGTCTTGATTTCGACTGTGGCAAGCATCCATTAACTCTTTGATATGTTGATCTTTTCTCAGCCATCACAAAAAGATTTTTTAGTACAATTTTTTGTGCTTCTTTAGTCTCTACAAAATATTATTCCTTCAACAAATTTGTAAACTCACTCTGTCTATCTAAAAGAGGATCTCGAGGTCTCCCCATTAAACCCTCCTAGAACAAAAATATTATCTTTAATTCCACAACAACCAAAAAAAACTTCAACATGCCCTAATTTTCCTTTCCTTTAGATCCACCCCAATATGCAAAAATGTTAAACAACATTCACAATATATTATAAAAAACGACTTTATAAGTAATCTATCAAAATTAGTATAAAAGTTCCTATGGGGTGGTATGTATGTGATTAAAAAAAAATTGGCACCACCATAACAAAAACTTGTTGCCGAAAATGTTTTCCCTCAAGAGGTTTACCTAGGCAAGCACATAAATAAATAAGTAAATAATTCCCCCAAGAAATTCGCTGGCATTTTTTAAGGTCAATTCCTTAAAGTTAATGTATACACTATCTTTAAAAGTAGTCCATAGATTTCCATAGATTTCCATAGTCGATGTATACACTATCTTTAAGGTCAATTTTTTGAAGTAGATTTTCTATCATCTATATTGCTGCCCCAATCACTGTCACTAAAGCCAACTAATTTTACAGAATTACATTTGTGGTAATGGATCCCAAAATCCAATGTACATTTTACATATCTCAGAATTATTTTAGTTTCTTGTATATGAAGTTCATATGGATCATTCATATACCTTAAAATAAGATAAACAACATATTGAATATTCGGCCTTGTGTTGGTGAGGAACATTAGACTCCCAACCATGCTCCTGTAAGTGGTCATGTCAAATTTTGGTGCTTCATCGTCTTTACTCAATTGGATCCCATGACCCGTTGGAGTTGCAACAGACTTCCATTGATCCATAGCAAATTTCTTGATCATATCCATATTTGTGTTGACATATGAAGGTCCCTTTACCTATTTGATGTACCTCCATGCCTAGGAAGTAATGCATTAAACCTAGATATTTCATTTCAAATTCTTTCATCACGGAGTGTTTGAACTACTCATTCATCTTAACACTACTACCCATGAATATTAGATCATCCACATATAAGCATACAATGAGAATATCTTTACCTTGTTTCATGTAGTAGATAGTAGGTTCACTTTTTATCCTAGTGAATCCATACCTTTGAAAGTAGCCATCAACACGTGAGTACCATGCTCTTGGTGCTTGCTTGAGGACATACAATTCTTTCTTTAGTTTGTATACAAGGTGTCCCTTACCTTGTTCTTCAAATTCTTGAGGTTGTTGCACAAAAACCTCTTCATTCAAGTACCAATTGAGAAAGGTACTCTTTACATCCATGTGCCAAATTTTCTACCCTTTGTGGGCAGCCAAGGAAAGTACTAATCTGATAGTCTCTTGTCTAGCAACAGGAGCAAAGGTCTCCTCATAGTCAATTCCATACTTATGAGTGAAGCCTTTCGCTACTAGTCTTGCCTTGTGTCTTTCAATGCTTCCATCAGCATTGAATTTGGTCTTGTAGACCCATTTGCATCCAACATATTTATTACCCTTAGGAAGCTTCACTAGCTCCCAAGTATCATTCTTTTTTATAGAGGATATTTCCTCTTCCATGGCTTGTTGTCATACATCATGAGTACATGCTTTTTCATAGCTAGATGGATCTAGCTCTACACTAGTCATTAAAGCATAATTGACTACATCTCCCTTAGGTTCTTGGGAGTCATCATCACCATACATATGGAGATTTTCAAGTCTTTTCAAAACTGCATTTATTTCACTAGCTTGACTTCTAGTGTATCTTTTTGGAAATTCTTATCCAACATTTGAAAAGATGGATGGTGTTGAAGTGTTCTTTTACCTCTTGATGGAGAATCAATATCCATTGGTGAAGAACTTACTGATATTTTTGGAGAAGGACTTGGAGTAGCATTTTTTGTACTTGAAGTAGTACTCATACTTGGGCTTGGAGGACTTCCTTTGTTGTTTTTGGGCTGCACTTGCTACACTTGAGAGGAACTTGCATCATGAGATCCATCATCAAAAAAATGTTTTTGATGACCCCATTCTCCCCCTTCATAAAAAATTACATCCCTAGAGAGTAAAATTTTATGTATTTTGGGATTGTAGATCCTATATGCTTTGGAAGACTCACAATATCCAACAAAAATACATGCTTGAATTTTGGGGTCAAGTTTCTTTATTTTCTCATCAAGAATGTGGGTATATGCAAGACAACCAAAAACCTTAAAGTGTTTTACATTTGGCTTTTTGCCATACCATCCTTCATAAGGAGTAATCCCATATAAAATAGAAGTAGGGCTCCTATTCAAAATGTAAACACTACTTCTAACAACATTAGCCCAATACATGTTACGTAGACGCTTAGTTTGCAGCATTGATCTAGCCATTTCTACTATAGTGTGGTTCTTTCTTTCAGCCACACCATTTTTTTATGGGGTGTAAGTAGTTGTGAACTGCCTTTTTATTCCACAATATTTACAATATTTTAGAAATGCATTTGAATAATACGCTCCTCCTCTATTGGTCATGATACTTTTTACAACAAACTCACTTTGATTCTCTACATTATTTTTTAAATCTATGAAACAATCAAAAGCTTCATCTTTAATTTTCAAAAAATAAATCTAACACATCCTAGATAAATCATCAATGAAAGTGACAAAGTAAGAATTATTACAAAATGCTTTTGGTTTGCATTGGACCACAAATGTCCGAATGCACCAATTGTAGTAAATGGCTTGCTATCCATGCTTGTCCCTTTGGAAACTATGATCTTGAGTGCTTTCCCAAAGCACATCCTTCACACAAATCCTTGTGTTCTTCAACTCTTGGAAGTCCACTCACCATAGCTTGAGAAGTCAACAAATTCAAGCTTGCAAAATTAATATGACCAAATCTCAAGTGCCAAAGCACACTTGGATTAGCAATAGCTACACCAGCAAGTTGAGCACCTCTTTGTTCCCCAAAATTAAGAGGAAACAACCTATTATTTGTCATAGGTACTGTTGACACTTTTTGTCACATTATACAAGGGGTAGAAGAATAGTAGAATTTTTGTATAATATTTCTTTGTTGAAAGTTTTTCTTTTATTTTAAGTTACAACAATTTTGACCCTATCGCCCCTTTTATAAAATGAAGAAGAAAGAGCTTCGCTACCAAACAAGCCAAGGAAAATGGCTTCGCCAAAAGAAAAGAAGGAGAATGTGAAAAGAGCTTCGGGCCCGAAACACTTCAAATCACTACTTCGGGCGAAAACCTTGCGAAGTAATTTCGTCGAAGAAAATACAAAGATAACGCTTCGCACCCGAAGCATTTTCAGCAGCCGCTCGGGCGGGAGTTTTGCGACGACATCCAAACGACTTCGCCGAAGGAGGAGAGCATAATCCAAAATCAGCTAAGGTAAGGAAACTACTTCGGGCCCGAAGTATTTCCAACACCTACTTCGACCAGTTTTCACCCGAAGCAGTGGTGCCCGAAGCAAAATGACAATGTGTCAAAAACAGAAGAGTGCTTCGGGAGGATATTCCCCGAACCACAGTTTTGAGAAGGAGTCGGGCCGAAACATTTTCCATCCGAAGCAGTTTCGCCAGCAAAGGACAAAAGGCCCCATTTCAAAGATGGAATTCGCTCGGCACTCGACATCCCCGAAGTAGTTTCTACGAAGCATTATTTTGCGAAGAACAAATCAAGGAAGATCTACTTCGGCCCAAGGCTTCGACGAGGCGGAGATGTAGCGAAGCACTTTTTGGGCCCATGTTCCAAGGCGGGAAGCTTCCCAAGGTGATCGAAGGCCCCTTATAAATACCTCCTTTCTTGCTCGATAAGCCCGTTGACCATTTTTGGCAAACGAAAGGGACGTAATAGTCCTCGAAGTAAAACACGACGGGCGTAACGATCACTCAAGCACAGCATCCAGAAGCCAGGGACACTCGGGCGACGCATTAAATGAACATTTCCATGGTTGACCCAGTCGCAGTTGCCAGTTTCGACAACCGATTTGAAAGCTCAGTCGCAGCAGCAGCGAGGCACCGATTTCTCAGGGCCCGAGGGTGTACTTCACCATTTTTTAATAATGACTCAGAGGGCCGGGTCCTCTATAAAAACCCAGGCATGTAATGTAAAAAGGGGGGAACTTTCTGCTAGAAAGCTGCTGTAACTTGATGTCCTGCGTTTAATACTAAAGATCTTTTGTGCTCTATTTCTCTCTTTTATGTTGCCTTTTGTGCTTAATTCTTTTGTCTTTTCTCATTCGCATATTGAGACTCTGAATCCTGAATCCGGTGCGCGATCGGGGACCGAACCCCTAAAATTTGCCCTGAAGGATACATAGGAGAGGAAAAACGTCTTGTCGCTTTCCTTTATGCTGCTGGTGGATCGAGGTTTTTGTTATTCCCTTATCTCAATCGTTGTTACTCTGAACCCTGAATTCCAGCGAGAGAGAAAGGAGAACCCTGCGAACCCGTCCAGAGGATACATAGGAAGTTCGGCATTTCGTTTCTTTTGCATTGTTCTTGGTATTTCTTGCTGCTATTCGAGTTGTTAGCGAGTAATCGTGCTTCCTGTTCTCTCCCACCTTAAATCATCATTCTCTAACCCTTACCCTTTTTATTTCTTTTCTTAACCCTTACCCTATTTATTTCTTTCCTGCACTCTTGTCTCAAACCCCAAAAGTAGATTAGTATAGGAGCCGACCTTTCTCCGGAGATCGGCACGAGGGGCATCTCTTCCCTTCGGCCTTTCAATGTTGGTCGTAGGTCCAGGGCGCACAAACCCACCGAAAGTCCTTTCCTATGTGGATTTGATGACCAACAATTTTTGGCACGCCCGGTGGGACCCAAGGTCCCATATTTGAGAAAATTTCTAGCCCGTCTTCACCGGGGCCGATAGTTCTAACAAGTTCTCGGTGAGATCCGGTCAGTCTCATCTTCCGAGTAGTAGTGAGAATCGATGCCCTCATTACCAAAATACTCTTAGCATTTGGCGACTCTATTTTAACCGAGAATCTCTGAAGTCATGGAGACCAGTACCTAAACCTGGTTTTCGTAACCAGGAACCCCCATGTTTTGAGAAGGTCCGAGTTCGGTGAATCTCTGGCCTGTCTTCATCTGATAAAATCACCTGGCGACTCGATTGAGCTGAAGATCCAGATTTCCTGGTCGTAGGCGCCTTTCAAATCCGAAAGAAGATATCCCAGAGGAATCAAGGTTCGGTGAGCAGCCTTGACCTCACAAGCGGAGAAAGAATGCTCATCTAGCGACTCCGACTTAGCGACGATAACCGTGATCTCTACAGACCGTTGCTATAATGGCAGGGGTAAGTTTTCCCAGTTGGGATGACCGAGGCCCCTTGAATCTTCAAAGCTACCACAAGATTCCCGAGATCGCCTTGAAGGCATTGACAATATATGATGGCACCACGGGAATGGCCCGAGAGCACCTTGAAGCTATTGCTGCTTTAGCATTCCTCTACGACATAATCCATGAAGATGTCATGGTCCGACTTCTGGCTGCATCCCTGGAAGGGAGGGCACTACGGTGGTATAGACTGCTCGGGTCTAAAAGCGTCTGTTCATGGGATGACTTGGCGGGAGCACTATTCGAAACATTTGATGGCTCTCAGGATCCCTTCCAACTTTTGGCATACTTCTCCACCATCAAGAAAACACCCTTGGAGAGCGTCACGGACTTCAATGTCCGATTCTATAGAACTTGGAAGAAAGTTCCAGGGGAGATTCAACCAACGCCCGCCCAAGCCCACCTCTACTATGTTCGGGCTTTCCACCCGGACATAGGCCTCCTCTTGCTGCGATCAGGCGAACAAAGATTCCCTCAAATTTTTGAGGAAGCAGTACGAGCGGAGTAGTTTCTATCGAGAAAGTGGCAGTGGGGAGAAGCCCCATCACTTTCTCCGATAATCGCTTCTCCTATCTGCCCAACGTAGTATTCTTCATGGCAGACTCCTCATACTGAGCAGAAGCCTGAGATGCAGTCATGTGGAGCTCAAGAGGCAGATCCCATCCAAGTCCAACCATGGCAATTTGCGAGCTTTGCCCCGACGATGAACAATATGGGTGCTTGCAATCTCCATCAGAGGACAGACCAAGAAGAGAAACAAGCTCAAGTGGTAGCGCCTGAGAATGAAGAGGGGACATTTTTGCACCCTTTTTGTATCCCAGAGCATGGCATGCAGGTGTTCAGCCAGAATCCATCAAGCTTACCTCAAGAGGCTGAACCTGAGGAGATCATAGAAGTTTGCTCTTTGCCGGAAGAGCCCTATTACAACATCAAAGAGATGGAAGAACTTGTACCCAGTCCACAGTTGCTGAACTCTTCGATATTCTGGTTCCAGCCATCACTACAACCATTACCCCAAGAAGGTCCTCACGTGGCGAACTGCTTCGCCACATCCTGCATCGAGCGGCAAGTATCGGCGGGAGCGACGAACTATTGTATTGCTTTCTATTCGCAGCATGGAGAACTTCGGGGAGGAGCCATCCGGACTTCAAGAATCAACTGAAGTTCAATATGATCTGGTCCGGGCACTGCAGATTCATCGGATAAGTATCCAAAGCTGAGTTTGTGGTGGCGGCATGCCTATTATGCCGCAAGCCTATGTAAATATTGTAAAAAGTTTCGCTATTAAATAAAGTGCTGCTCAGAAACTCAGGTTGAGTTTTACCTCGGCAGCTATATACAAAAAAAAAAAAAAAACTCCTTTGGGAACTTGGCTTGCGAAGTAGTGGATGCGAAGTGGTTCGCAGCGAAGTACGATTGGCCGAGCAAGGTTCCGACTAAGGTATGAAAGATGTTCGCTTAAGAAAAGTCCGAGCGAGCTGCTTTTAAAAGGGGGAAACAAGCTTCGCGAGCAGCCTCGCGTAGGAGGAATCACATCGGGCCCGAAGCATAAAGGATTAGCTGGCGTGAAAGGTTCGCCGCGAAGTATGTCAGCTCCGATTTTGGCTTCGTTGACCCAAAAGATGCACAAGGCAAAAGCATTTATTGCTCGCCTAGAGGAACGTGTCGATAGCCGCCTTCAATAGGCATCCAAAATAGGTGAGTTAAATAAAAAGGCATCGGGTACATCCTCAGGGGACTCGATTGAGAGAAAAGTCTACCCCCAGGTACTAGGTGGCAGACGGCTACGTTCCCAGAATAGCCGCAATCATCACAACGCATGGCCCTGTGTACTACGCCATCGTATGGCCAACCCGATGAACCGATGATCTCTCAGGTGAGAAGTGCAGCATTAATTATGGCACATGCCATAAATGTGGGTAGTTGTCTTTGGCGGTTATATAACGTAGACTCCAAGTAGCAAAGGGATTACTCGCTCAACGACTCATACAGACCCTACTGCCAACCTGCAAACTTTTCCACTTCGACGCCAATTTTCTCCATACTGCAGATTCCGTTGCCCTAAGCATCAACGATGGAAAGTTCCAAGGAGAAAGGAAAAGGGGTAGAAGTAGTAGCCCCCGAGAAACCAAAGGTAAAAGGCCATGGAAAAAGGCTGAAGCCAAGGCCCATTGATTCGGGTCTCCGCCCAGATAAACGCGTCTTGGAAGAAAGGGAGGATTCTGAGGACGAGCAACCCCTAGAACCACCAGTCGACAGGTGGGAAAGAATCAGGGATACAGAGCTATCGAAGAGCGTAGCTGAACTCAGGAGCACCGTTGAGCTCATGAGAAGCAGGCTTCCGACAGAGAGCATGCGAGCTGCAACCTACTACTCCCAGATATACTGGTATCTGACGCCCCCTACTCACCATTGTCCTGAGCTGATCAATGCCATCGCGTAGAATTACCAGCCCGCCACCAGACAGGTGTTAGACACATCTAGCCGAAAGTTATTTTCAATTTTGAAAGAAGATGTGCAGGCAGCTTTCGCGCCACAACAGGGTCCACCCGAGGGATGTATAGTTCGCAACATTGTTTTAAGCGAACAAACGGAGAGGTTCACGTCTGCTGGCTACATGGTCAAATTTTTGCAGCAAAGCCTCAAAAGCGGGCTCCCTTCGGGCAAATTGCCCCAAATGCCCCTTCCCTTGGAGGCTTTTAAAAATGTCGACCTCTTCTCCATCATTGCATGGGTGGCAGGCCTATCTACCGACGCTTCGGTATATCCATGGCAGGTGTCCCTGGCCGAGTGCATTTCTAGAGGAGAGTTCAATGCCCCCGATACTTCGAAACCCAGCACCAACCCAGTCTTTGTCGACTGGGCAGAATGGGTGGCCAGGGGCTTACATGCGCAACTCACCAGCATGAAGAATGTTGGGACCAGCCAGCGCTTCGGGCCCTGCTCCTTTCTTGTTTGGCTATTTTTCTTTCATGTTCATAATAGTTTTCCTCATATTGCCATTACGGCAAACGGTGAGGATGGAAGTCCTTTGCCAGTATATCAGTGGACTCCCCTACTGTTGACATCGGAGTCCTACTATCCCTTTAATCAGCAATTCTTGGGACCCGCCATGTGTATGTTAACAGGGTCCTCCCCGCGAGTCCCCCTCGGCTTGAGAAACAAAGTAGTCCGGGAGAAGAGGGGAGACATTTTTTGACTAACGCAGGGGCTGGTGATTCGCATCTTTGGCTTCATAGGGAAGCCCTTCTTACTACCAGTTTACCCCTTCGAGTATCAATTCACGATGGAAGTCGCGAGGCAGAGTGATGCAACTAATGCCATCTATGGCAAGGGTCGAAAATGGGCCCACACTTGTGACTTCCCTCTCAGGATAGGAGTTATCGAAGTGTTCGCCCTGAATCGGAACGTCTTCTTGGAAGAAAAGCTTGCCAAGTTTGGCCTGCTCCAAATTCCCCAACAATGGCTCTATGATCCTTTGGGAGTGATGAGGGACCACATACGGGTCAAGAGCTTCCATGTTTGCCCCTATCCCAAAATTGTGAAACAAAGAAATAATCCTCGGGGAAAGGATCTGGAGTGGCATCTGGAGAGGATGGAATCCTTACCTCCCTGGCATGAATTCTACCCAATGGAGGTCGCATATGACCCAGATCGGCATTCACTCCCGAGCCCCAACTCCACCTTCTGGAAGAAAGCGAAAGATGACTTGAAGGAGGGAGTAAAATATTGGGACGCGGCTCAACTGAGAGAATGGTGGATAATGAGGGTCCACCGATAGAAAATGAACTCTTATGGATTCTTGGCAATGGACAGGGACTTCGCAAAAATCTATGAAGCCAACACTGGAAAGTGGAAGCCTTCGTCCTTCGCCACCCTCATCCCTCCAGCTATCCCAGGCTCGGGCGAAAGCCCAAAAAGAGATGATACTACTTCGGGAAAGGAAACGGCCCAAGTTACACCTCCAAGATCACCTCAGGGGCCTGTAGGTGGCCACGACTCAAGCACTGAAGGGTCAGAATAGCCGCTGGTGAGGAGGAAAAGGAAAAAACAAGAACAGACCCTGGTGCCCCCAAAACACCCAAAGCGACCTCGCACAAGACTTGTAGGCCCCTCCACTGGGCGACCGATATCAGACCCATCCAAAGCAAATGTCGAGGTCGCAGCCCTACCGAGTGCCGAAACCAAGAAAAAACAAGATGCGGCTGCATCGAAAGTCACCACTGCCACAAAGCCAGGAGGGCATGCAGGTACGCATTCTTCATCCCTTGCCCTAGTCTCACACATTTTTGTTGAAACTCCAGCTGAGAGTTCTCACCAGTCTCCCCTACATAGCCCATCACCCCCTCACACGTCACCTATTGCTGGTCCGGCCTCATCCCATGATTATGATGAGGGTAAGACCATTGACCCTACTTCGCCCTTCCACACTGTCGTTCCCCTGGTCACTAGCAGAAGCAGGGGTCCCACTTCAACGCCGAGTCCCACCACGTCTGTCGTCGAGCCTTCTGGTGAGGCATCCCCCGCACATTCTTTATATTTGTTTACTCCCTCGGTTGGAGATCTAGCCTTGTCTAAATCAGAGATGTCCTTAATTAAGGACCACCCCCTTGCCGAGAAGCTATTGCAAGCATGGCAAAACACTGAGCAAATACTAAGGGAGGCAAGGAAAAGAAGAGGGCGCTCGACGACATCAGTTGAAAAATGTGCCATTTTTTATTTAGAGGCCGAAAAGGTGCATAAAATCAAGAAGGTCCCCAAGGTACAAAAGCCTCTGGATGAAATGACTCCAGTGGACTACGATTATCAAGAGACACCTAAGGACCTGGAACACCTGAATGTTGACAATGAATCGGCCTCTATGCATGTCCGAATCGAGACTTTTCGGGCACATGCAACCATTGCTAACCAACGCAGGTTTGAAGCAGAGGCCGCCAATGTCAAGCTAGAGGAAAACCTAGCAAAGGTCCGCTCCAAGTTAGCAGAGGTTGAGGAGCAATGTAAATTGATGAAGAAGGAGACGCTCGACCTAAAACAGCAGGTTCAACAGCTCCAGTCTACAGCCGAGAGTCAAGCGCAGAAGCAGGCCGAGAGTGATCTGAAGGCCAAAGAGATGGAGGATAAAATCATGCAGATGCAAGCTCCACTGTATGCAAAAGAGGGTCCAACGCTATTTGACAGGGACAAAATTAAGGAGATTCACGCGCACCTGCTAAAAAAATTTCGGTCTCGGTGCGCTAGTGCTTTTTCAATTTTGACGTATGTCACCGAAGCACAGTAGGCCATTGCCGAGGGAGGACCAGTCATCGACGAGGTCACGCAGAAAGCCAGGAGTCGACTCAAGCTAGCGTTCGACATCCAGAATGCTAGATATCAGGACCTGCAGGTCACTGCAATGACCCGGACAACTAGGGACTGGTCCATGGCCCAGGCCACAGTTCGCGCTTTTTTCTCCAAGGTGCGAAAAGCTCAGAAAGCCAGAAGCCTCCAGGACATTTTTGACAATGAGCAGCGTGCCACAATGAATTATTTTCAAGATCTTTCTTCCTTGGGTTTCCCGAGTTTCACGGATGATGACAGAAATCTTCTCAGCAAGGATGACCTCAAACCAATCTGGCTGCAGTTCGAGAACGATGTCTCGGAGATCGATGGCTGGGAAGAACCAATCGCAGAAGGGCAGGTGACAGATTTCATCCTCAGATACTGTAAGATCATGGCTTGCCTCGACGACCTATTCACCAGGGCCAAGAATGCTGACGTTGGGCAAATCAATCGATTTCATGACTTGGTCAAAGCACTGCAAGATCGAGAGCCATTCCAAAAAAGTGCCTGGACCCATGTTCGAAGAACGATGAAGCGCATCCATGATCGCCTCGAACCATCGCCTCAACCAGAAGCCGCATCAAAAGAAGGAGAAGAAGGATAAGAAGAAGGAGAAGAGGAACAAGGAGAGGGACAGACCACAGAAGCAGGGTCTGGGGAAAATCAGTGACTCATCAGCCCAATGGATCAGGGCTAAAGGGTTCTTTTGCCGAGGCGAGCTCGTCACCCCGCGAGCCGCCAAGAATGTTGACACTTTTTGTCACATTATACAAGGGGTAGAAGAATAGTAGAATTTTTGTATAATATTTCTTTGTTGAAAGTTTTTCTTTTATTTTAAGTTACAGCAATTTTGACCCTATCGCCCCTTTTATAAAATGAAGAAGAAAGAGCTTCGCTACCAAACAAGCCAAGGAAAATGGCTTCGCCGAAAGAAAAGAAGGAGAATGTGAAAAGAGCTTCGGGCCCGAAACACTTCAAATCACTACTTCGGGCGAAAACCTTGCGAAGTAATTTCGTCGAAGAAAATACGAAGATAACGCTTCGCACCCGAAGCATTTTCAGCAGCCGCTTCGGGCGGAAGTTTTGCGAAGCAGCATCCAAACGACTTCGCCGAAGGAGAAGAGCATAATCCAAAATCAGCTAAGGTAAGGAAACTACTTCGGGCCCGAAGTATTTCCAACACCTACTTCGGCCAATTTTCACCCGAAGCAGTGGTGCCCGAAGCAAAATGACAATGTGTCGAAACAGAAGAGTGCTTCGGGAGGATATTCCCCGAACCACAGTTTTGAGAAGGAGTCGGGCCGAAACATTTTCCATCCGAAGCAGTTTCGCCAGCAAAGGACAAAAGGCCCCATTTCAAAGATGGAATTCGCTCGGCACTCGACATCCCCGAAGTAGTTTCTGCGAAGCATTATTTTGCGAAGAACAAATCAAGGAAGATCTACTTCGGCCCAAGGCTTCGACGAGGCGGAGATGTAGCGAAGCACTTTTCGGGCCCACGTTCCAAGGCGGGCAGCTTCCCAAGGTGATCGAAGGCCCCTTATAAATACCTCCTTTCTTGCCCGATAAGCCCGCTGACCATTTTTGGCAAACGAAAGGGACGTAATAGTCCTCGAAGTAAAACACGACGGGCGTAACGATCACTCAAGCACAGCATCCAGAAGCCAGGGACACTCGGGCGGTGCATTAAATGAACATTTCCATGGTTGACCCAGTCGCAGTTGCCAGTTTCGGCAACCGATTTGAAAGCTCAGTCGCAGCAGTAGTGAGGCACCGATTTCTCAGGGCCCGAGGGTGTACTTCACCATTTTTTAATAATGACTCAGAGGGTCGGGTCCTCTATAAAAACCCAGGCATGTAATGTAAAAAAGGGGGGAACTTTTTGCTAGAAAGCTGCTGTAACTTGATGTCCTGCGTTTAATACTAAAGATCTTTTGTGCTCTATTTCTCTCTTTTATGCTGCCTTCTGTGCTTAATTCTTTTGTCTTTTCTCGTTCGCGTATTGAGACTCTGAATCCTGAATCCGGTGCGTGATCGGGGATCGAACCCCTAAAATTCACCCTGAAGGATACATAGGAGAGGAAAAACGTCTTGTCGCTTTCCTTTATGCTGCCTAGTGGATCGAGGTTTCTGTTATTCCCTTATCTCAATCGTTGTTACTCTGAACCCTGAATTCCAGCGAGAGAGAAAGGAGAACCCTACGAACCCATCCAGAGGATACATAGGAAGTTCGGCATTTCGTTTCTTTCATGTTGTTCTTGGTATTTCTTGCTGCTATTCGAGTTGTTAGCGAGTAATCGTGCTTCCTGTTCTCTCCCACCTCAAATCATCATTCTCTAACCCTTACCCTTTTTATTTCTTTTCCTAACCCTTACCCTGTTTATTTCTTTCCTGCACTCTTGTCTCAAACCCCAAAAGTAGATTAGTATAGGAGCCGGCCTTTCTCCGGAGATCGGCACGAGGGGCATCTCTTCCCTTCGGCCTTTCAATGTTGGTCGCAGGTCCAGGGCGCGCAAACCCACCGAAAGTCCTTTCCTGTGCGGATTTGATGACCAACAGGTACTTGTGTAACAACTCTATTACAATTGTTTTTTCCAAAAATGATACATTTTCCATCTTTAAAAACAAGCTTATAATTCTTTTCCATTATTTGTCCAACACTAAGCAAATTATGTTGAAGTTTGGGGGTGTAATAGATGTTATTTACCTTATTGGTGTCTTATTTTGTTGGAACCTCCATGGCTCCCATGCCTTTAGCTTGTAGTGTTTTGTCATCTCCCAATTTGATCTTTGATTTGTAGGAGGAATCCATTGTAGCAAAAATATCTTCTTTACGACTCATGATTGGAACAACCAGTATCCAAAATCCAAGTTTCATTAATATTTTAATCTAATTTTCCATAGGTTAGAAATAAATTTGAAGAACCTTATTCCTCTCCATAGTTTCCATATTGACCTCTCCCTTCTTGAGAAGTCTTGGACCAACAATCTTTTGCAAAATGACCAAGCTTACCACAATTGTAATAAGCTTTCTTTGATTTGTCACCTCCTCTTCCTTGATTGCCACCTCTTGAGCTACTTCTTCCTTTTCCTCTCCTTTGTACTTTTCCTTGTCCTCTTCCTTGGCCTATTTCTTGACCTCTTCCTTGTCCGATTCCTTGTCCTCTTCCTTCACCCTCCTTGGATGAGAAAGCTTTGTCATCACCTCCATAGCTTGTTGATTTAGAACCCTGTAATCTTTCTTCATGAGACATTAAAGAACCAATTAGAGCATCATAAGATAGAGTAGACAAATATTTAGACTCTTCAATTATGATAGCAATATGGTTCCATTTATGAAGAAGTGTTCTCAACACTTTCTTCACCACAACTTCAGTTTTAATGTCTTCTCCAAGGGTTTGCATTTTGTTTACAATAGATTTCACTCTAATACAATAATCACCAACATTTTCATCATTTTGCATTTTTAGATTTTCAAAATCCCTCTTCAAGGTTTGAAGCCTCACTTGCTTCACCTGATCACTACCTTGATAGCTATCTTTCAAGGTTTTCCATGCATCTTGGGCTGATAAACAAGAAGCAATCCTTGGAAAGATGCTCTTCTCCAAAGCAGATTGAAGATGATAAAAGGTAGATGAATTTTTCTTCTGTGCATAATTCTTGTTGGTTTTATCTGCTGCACTCAAAGCTGTCAAATATGTAGGTTTTGCATAACCTTCTTTGACTATATCCCATAGTCCTTTGCCAATGAGTAAGGTCCTCATATTGATGGACCAATACTCATAATATAACCCATTAAATTATGGAATGGAAAGATTATTATTGGCTGCCATTGCTCACAAATGAAACAAAAAATAGTGTCTCTATTTTCAATATATTAGCAGCACTACAAGGTATCCGATAAAAAATACATTCTTACTTGTAGTAAACAACAATGAAACAACAGTCTTCTCACAGTTTGTTGACAGCAGTCTTCAGTAGGTTTAAATAATGACAATACCTCTCTCTGTCAACAACAAAACAGTAGCAGCACAGGCAACACAAGCTTTTCCTTCAACCGATGCTGCACCCTTCAACAAATAATGACTTTTTACTATGTTCTTTGTAGAACGCAGTCTGTCTCCACAGTCAGTCAGGATTTTCACATCTCAAAACTGACGTTCAATTCAACATCTTCACAGTCAGTCAAGCTTTTCCACATGACAATATCCATGAGTTCTTATGCGAATGAAATTGTACTCAACAAAATCTCCTTTAAATGACCTTTGTACATGCTAAGAGATACTTTTCCACACTGCAGATTGTGAACGCAGTCTACTAATATGTAAAATTCACAGCAAATCAACAGATTGTTTCTCTCGACGTGAATTTTATAGCAAAGATAAATTGCACAATTTTATGCACAATAAATCATGTCTTCTCTCCTTCAACATAGCACGTTGTGAATTTTTTAAATTGTGTGACGTGGTGATTATTTAGAAAAACCACACACTATGTCTTCACTCGTCACAACAAGACACTCATCAAGATTCCTTCGTAGCACCGTGACTTCTCCTTGCACACAACTTTTTCTTCCTCACAGCAAAAAACAATATGTTCTTCGAAGCCTTCACAGTAACAATCTTCAAATATGCAGTCTTCTTCAATATGTAGGATCAAATCAACGCATTCAATGCCACACAACTTTCGTTAATCAATCAACGCACTCTCACTCAATTCGTTTGATATCCAAATGTTTGCTGAAGGCACATCATCATTCATGGTGATCTCATCAATTTTTTTTTATTTGGTGATAATCTATGATCTGTCAATGACTACCAGTGCTCAACACAGCTATGTCCTGCAGGTTGAGAGCTTTATCTCAGGTTCAAGCGCAGCTCTGTCACGAGCTTCATTGTGGGGCTTTGTCACGATTGTTTTTTAACTCTACAAATTAGTCCCACATGTGACATACAAATTGCAAAATGAAGTTTTAAAATAACATACACTACTAATGGAAAGTCTACCTGCAGTAGATTATACCCCATGAAACTATCTCGTAAACCATCCTCCAAATGCCACGTGTTGTGAAGAAATTTTATCGTAATCCTTCCTCGTGAGCTGTGTCACCTCTCTCTCCCTGCTGCGCCCACATCCTATCTTCGAATTATGTCAGGTCATTTTTCCTTAGGTTACGTGTTGTCCCCATGTCGTCTTCACCAAGCTATCAGGGTCTAATATTACGTGCATCATCTCATCCTCGTGTATAGGGATCCATGCCAGGTTAGAGTCAGATCTGCTATCTATAGATCAGCATCGGCCTTCAAGCCTTAGATTCGTTGCAAGGTTGATCTGTCAGTCATCCGACCATCCAACAATCCAATCATGAGCAAGCGCCTTCAATCCCCGGCCTCGTTTATCCTCTCAGTCCACTTGTACAGTTTTGTCACAAGTTAATGTGCCAGATCGTGCGAGTGTGACATGGGTTGTCAACTAGTGGTCAGTTCGAGGGTCCAATCAATCTTAGGACTGATTCCACCAAGATATCACTAACCAGCATTCGCCACTCGTAATCTAGCTTTGATACCACAATGTGAAATAATGCACATTGAATTAATTTGAAACCAAGATTTACACATGGCTATATAAACCGCTAACCAATAAGCTTACAATAGAAACAACTTACAATAGTGCATAACTCTCTAACCAATCCTGAACAAGAAGATGCTTTAAAATTAACAATATCCTAACAACATAATTTTATGCTAACAATACTGAATATGAGACTATGTAGAGGGAGTAATTCTAACACTTGTTGCTTGTTACCGCCCATTAGTGCTACTATCTCTATCTTTCGTCCAACCATTTCTTCAAAATTTGGCTTATCTTTGAAGAGCATCATCCTACAAATAAGAGTGAGTGAAGCAATGCAAAATTTCACCCACATGTCCCCACAACTATACTAAGATAATTTGATAAGATTTGGCATGGTGAGGTGCAAAGGAAACTAAAAAGTGGGCCCTTCTTAGCTGGAAGAAAATATGTTGGCATAAGGAAGAAGAGAGACTAGGTCTCAGGGCTATTTGATAGGCATTAGCATGTTTTGTTACGTTATATATCATATTTTATATTGGTTGACAAATAATGTTTCATTTTATTTGTAGGCCACCAACAATTTAATTAATTGTCAATTGCTTGTGAGCTATAAAATCATCAGGTAGGATGTTTTGATAGGTTTATATAATTTGATCTATCTAAAGGATCCTCCCTTAGAAAATGTAATCTCTATTTATAGTCAGTTTTGCAATGCATTTCATCACTTTTTCATTGCCAAGTCTTTCTTTTGTGTCTGCTTGTGGGTTCCCGTATCATTTTGGTATCATAGCAGAGAAACTGGCTCTGTAGAGACTATCCTCTTCCCCTAGGTCAGTCTAGTTCAAAAGGGCAATGAAAAATATCCACTAGTAGATTCTCCTTCGTTTGAATGGAGTCAGCCTTTATCTAGTGCTTTTCAATCCTTTGGGAGCATTTTCATACATAAAATCAAGTCCAAAAATCTTTGTTATGCTAGTCTACCTAGTATGTAACTAACTCAACCTAATTTTCCAGTATTAAATGTGCTTGTAACGATCTCTTTGCTTATCAATTCAAAAAGTCTAGTTGTCTAGAAGCATATGAGCTATGTGAAAATCTTGTAATGACACTAGGTAAAAAAATTTCCACATAAAATATTGTGCTACATAATCTGGTCTACAATTTGGTCATAGTTGCAGGTTACAATCCTCTTTACACTGGTTTGACATTTTGCTACTAGTAAACCGATGGTTTAGACAACTCTGCTATGTGCTCTCTAACCACTTGAAGAAAAGACAAAGCTGGTTCATGACGATTCTGTTTTTAGATGCCTTGCTGCAAAACAATCCCTATGGAGTAGGTAATACCTTAGAGAAGAGGTATTCTAAAATACATTGGTGATAAAGCTAGGCATATGGATGTTTGCATCTTATAACCCACTTGTGACATTTTTTTTATTAGGGTAAAAATAAGATTTCGAAAGGGCCCAAACTTTTTTACAACACAAAGTCAATCCATCAACTGCACAATTGCCAAGGGCAAGTAACCAAAAATCCCATATCCATCCTGGACCCCAATTAGCTGCAGTCCTCCCTCATGAACTTTTCTAAATCCTCATGGACCCCCGTGGAGGGATCCATCACCTATCCTCTTCTTTAATGGCACCAAAGTTCGCTAGCCAGTAATCTAATGGGTTGTTACCTTCTCTACATATGAACAAGTCAACTTCTTCAAAATGCTTTACAATCTCCTAATATCTTACATCTTGCCACCTGTGACATTAAGCTTACACAGGGAGGGCATTTACAGGCCAAACCTAGACCATCGATCAACGAGAGACATTTATCCGGTGGCCACATGCAACCGCGAAGTTTTGCTTCCTTTGAGTTTTTTCGTCTACAAGCAGACAAGACATCCCTAAAGCGACATAATCCTTGCAATCTCAGGCATATCATCTCAGGCATCTCGCATTGGACGTCTAGTTTTATCACCACAAGCTTGCTACACATCCACAACTACGTCCGTTGCTTGAGTTGTTGATGTCACAACCGCGTTATTGTTGCAAGTTTGGAACGACGACACAGTTGCTAGACATCGAATAGTTGAGCCAAGAATTTGCAATGGGCTTTCATAGAAAGCACACAGGCACATGAAAGTGTGAGGGCTATTGGAGACAACCATGTCCCGAAGTTCATTCAACCACGTTTCACTTTCAAAAAATTGCCAGCCAATCTCAAAAACCAGCCCACATTCCAATTTGACTATGTTGACATTAGCCTCATTCTCTTGTGGATGCGCATCGGTTCTAGCCAGCCTCAACCATAGAGCCAGCCTCAACCATAGCCCCGTTTCAACCAGGTGGCATAACAGATAAAAGGAACGGTCAACTTTTCTATGACCTTTAAATTTCAAGGTCACATTAACTCATTTTTAGCTACATATTGGAGTACATGTCATAAACATATTTGTTTGGCATGCACCAAATACATTTAAGTTGTTACTTATCCATTTCCTCCTTCAATTTTGGGAGACCCATCCAACCAATTGCATAAATTATTTTTTACATAGATAGGGTGTTTGATTATAATCACATTATTTTAGTAATAGATAAAAGCAGTTTCAAATCAGGAAGGTTGCTTTCAACAAGTTTATTTCAATTTATTGTTGTTGAACCAACATGAGGGGAAAACTACCCTGAGATTTGTACAGTCATCGTCGGTTTGACACGCATAGGATTCAGAAAAAAACTACTACCTTTGCAAATTGGTACCCTAAAGTTTGAACCTAGACCTTTTCTTCATGGCCAGACAAACAAACTATCAATCCACCCAGCCTTTGCAGGCTTTACCACAAACCAATAAATATGACCAATTACATAAATTATTAGTAACAAAAACCAAAACAACAAGATCTGTGCTACAGTAAATGTGGATATTTTATTTTTTGGGATTGCATATGAGAGTTGGTCACAACCACACTATTTACAAGCACAGAGTTCAAACCATAAAAACTCTGTAGATATTCATTCTCCATTTTTAAATAATAACATTTAATATTTATAGTTTGAAACTTTGTGCCAAAGTGAACAAACACATTTGTTGGAGATTCTTTTTAAAAGGAAGCTAGAATTAAGGAAGTATGGCTTCGTTATAGATTGTTAATACTTCATTATAGATGTTTCCAGAGGAACAATCCAATGGTTCGGGCTTTGGTCATTTTTGGAAAGGTCCTAGGTTCAAACAGCCGCATGGGCGAGTGTGTGAGGGGGTGGGTGTGTGGTGGTTGTGTGTTAAATTTACTATTGATAAGCATAGCTCTCAGTTTCACACTAACCAAATAAAAAAAATACTTAGTTAAGACAATCGATTTATAAAAAACGGAGACTGCTCAGCCTCACATTGGTCATAGGAGTTTCTCACACTAACCAAATAGAAAAAAAATACATAATTAAAACAATCCATTTATCAAAAAAAAAGACTGCTCAACCCTACATTGATAATAGGGTTTCTTACACTAACCAAATAAAAAATAAAAAAAAATAATAATTAGTTAATACAATCCATTTATCAAAAACACAAACACATATGCAATGAGAACAAAGATAGGAATTGGTCTTCAATTAAACCAACACATATTATCAGCCCTGTTCCATCGTCAATTCTTATTACCGACCTTCTCCTCAAATGTTACGTGTGACATACGTCGGAATATTAGAAGAGAAGAAAACATATTAAATATCCAAGAAAAATGCAATTCTTACGAAGACCAATAAAACTGAATTTACACTTTAAAAACTTTCCGCATACTAATCCAACACACTAATCCAACACGTGATAAAGACAACTTATCTTGATGAAACAAACTCCGTGCATTGGCTTTTATGGGATTTTTTATTTTTATTTTTTTCACATGCATTCTTTTGACTGGGCAACTTTTTTTTCATGTGCAACCATTTATAGGATTTTTTTTTCATGTGCAACCTTTTGACTCAACAAAGCTGAGCACTCTAACAAATCGAGCTACGTTTGCAGTTGCCTGAAGTGAAAAAACCAGTTTTAGTAGTGGGGCGACTCATTTTGCCTGTTCTAAAACTCTCGGCCATGCCAGTTTGGATGTAGTCATCGGAAGCAATAGAGCTATAACTCGCCTTGACAAAGCTGTTGTAACATTTTTGTTGCCACCTATTTATTCAACGTGTCGCTGCTCCATCTGTTCATTCAGTCTTGTGACGTCCACATTCAGTCGTTTGCCAGCAAAGGAGTTTTCTGTAGACATTTGGCATAGGTCCCCATTGTTCGACGTTACTGAGGTCCAATGGGTAGAGCATTTTGAAGATAAAGTGCCTGCTTTAGTCAAATATAAAGTTGTTTTTTATTATTACATCCACTATAGTTGTTGATAAAGCACTTTAGTTTGATCCAACTGTATATTCTCCCTGGTTCAACATCGTATACTTGTGCCCATTTCTTTTATTAAGTCATGAAACTGTGCATTGCTCATTTATTAAACTCATAGAATCTCCGTGGTCCGATATAGGTTTTAAAGTGGTTTCTTTAATCAAATATAAAGTTGCTTTTGATTATTACATCCACTATAGTTGTTGATAAGGCACTTTAGTTTGATCCACCAATATATTCTCTTTGGCTCAACATCATAGAAACATGGCATGAAACTTGGTTCTATCAGATAAGGCCGCCTTACTAGTCATTTTATTGGATGATATCATTAAAGATTTTAAAATACAATCTTTTTCCTTTTTTCTTTTTTTTAGTTATTCTTATGTAAAGTATGAAGTCAAAATTTATGAAGGTTTTAGGAATCTCGAAGTCCTTAATAGTTAGATTCTAGATAGAGAGACTTGGTTTGCATATAGTCAAACATTGGATGATGACAACATTTCTTTTGTCAAACTCAAGCTTATCACCGAATGCCAAGGAACTCAAAACCCCATCACCACTTGGAATGAGTTGGTTACTTTGTTTAAGGCCACCTTCTACCCATCCAATTATGATGATGACTTACTTAATAAATGGCTTTACCTTCAACAAGGAAAGCACACCTTCGTGTAGGACTACGTTCATCAGTTCAACCAACTATGTGTCTTGCTTAGCATGTCCAAGTCTGCACCTTCCCTCATTGCTAAGTTTAAAAGTGGCCTTCTAGCACACTTATACTAAGAATTGAAATACACTTCTTGCACTACTCTTGATGCTGCTTTTAATCAAGCACAACTCGCAAAGGAGAAGTTCACAACACAAAATAAAAGGACTCGATACTCTTTAGGAGGTTCCAAGCCATCACCTCATCCACATTAGTAGGCATCGATGAGATATTCTACTTTTTCTCCTTCTTCTCCTAATCTCACTCTTGCTCAATCGTCTACTTCTAAGCATACTTTTCATGCTTCTTCTTCTTCTTCTCCATCTAGTTTTCAAAATTATTTTAATAATTATAAGAGAAAGGGACATAATAGATATGAGTGTAGAAAATTACAAAAGTATAAGAAAAATTTACTTGTACAAATTGATGAGAAAACAAGTGATAACCCCATCAATACTATTGGAGAGGATTAGGTTTATGAGGAGTTAAGGGAAAAAAATAAATCATGTAACTTTGATGAATTATCATTCCATCGTGACAATTTGTTAATCACATGTGCTCACTTGCTTCATGATTTTACAATTGATTGTATCATCGATAATGGATCGTAAAAGGACTTGATAGTGAAGTCCATTTTAAATAGACTCAATATCCCTACTACACCACATCCTCATCCTTACTCTCTCAGATGGAAGGATAGTGAGACCACTTCTTAGATCACACACACATGCACCATTGTATTTGCTTTTAGTGTTAAGTTTATTTATAAGATCACCTGTGATGTGACCCCAATAGATTATTGTGGTGTATTGCTTGGTAAGCCTTATCAATATGATAGTTGTGCTTAGTATGATGCTTATAAAAATACCTACACACTCCAATAGGATAATAAGCAATATCTCATTAAGTCTACTAAGCACACCTCTAACTTATTGCTTAGTTGCAGATAGGCCAAAAAAATATTAAATCAAGCACAAGCACACGCACTCATTTTCATATACCCATAGCATAAGCACTCATTAGCACTAGTATCTAAGCCCACTCGACCCACAACACTTGATAAAATTTTATAGAAATATGAATGTGTTTTTCAGGATCCCACTTCTTTACCTCTAGAGAGGGCCATTAATCACAATATTGATATCAT
Organism: Wollemia nobilis; assembly: GCA_028583015.1. Lineage (NCBI taxonomy): Eukaryota > Viridiplantae > Streptophyta > Pinopsida > Araucariales > Araucariaceae > Wollemia > Wollemia nobilis. The sequence goes on from JAQPPZ010000850.1 coordinate 6,883,251, forward strand.
TCTAGCAACACCTCTCCCTAATGCACCCATGTATAGACAATCACTTCCTTAGTATGATGAAATTAAAAAGCAACTTCAAGACCTATTAGCTAAGGGGTTCATCAAACCAAACATCGATCCTTGTGTCTATCCTATTCTTCTTGTTCTAAAAAAGGATGGCACTTGGCGTCTTTGTATTGATTTTGGGACACTTTAAAAAATAACTATCAAAAACATATATCCACTCCCTTCCATTGATGATATTTTAGATCAACTTCAGGTTTCTAAATTTTTCACTAAGATTTATCTTAAGAGTGAATACCATTAGATCCATGCTTAGGCTAAGAATACAAGGAAGACTGCTTTAAAAACTAAGATGGGTCTGTTTGAGTGGCTTGTTATACCTTTTGGTCTCACTAATGCTCCTACTACTTTTATGAGGTTAATGAATGAAGTTTTTAGAGAGTGCTTGGATAGATATATCATTATCTATCTTGATGATATTCTTATCTTTTCTCCTACATGGTAGACACACTTGGAGCACATTGAGCATGTTTTTTCCACTCTCCAACAATATTAGCTTTATGCTAATTTGCCTAACTGTTCTTTTGGACTTCCATTTCTTACCTTGGCTTCATAATTAATGAGCAAGGTATTCAAGTGGGTCCTATCAAAGTAAAAGTCCTTAATTGGCCTACTCCCACCAACATCACTAAGTTATAGAGTTTTTTTAGCTTGCTAACTTCTATTGTAAGTTCATCCCAGGGTATTCCACAATTGCTAATCCTTTGCATCAGTTGAATAAGGCCAAAGTAGTATTCCATTAGACTCATGATCATACCTATGCCTTTTCCATTCTAAAATATAAGCTATTTTTTGCTCCTATTTTAATCATCCCTAATATTTGATAGCCTTTTGAGATTGAAATCGATGCTTCTTAGTTTACCCTTGGTGTTATCTTGAAACAAAATGGTCATCTCGTAGCTTATCATTTCGAGTCTTTTTTAGCAGCTAAGTAAAACTATTCCACCTATGATAAGGAGTTGTATGCCTTAGTCCAAGCCATAAAATATTGGCACCACTACCTCCTAGGCAAAGAAACCATTATCCATACTAACCATTTGCCTTTATAGTTCCTTCAATCCCAAAATAAGATCCAAGAAGCTCACCACATGAAATGGGCTTCCTACCTTTAGTAGTTCCACCTAGTCATTAAGTATAAAAAGGGTAGTAAAAATTCTATGGATGACTGTCTAAGTTATCATCCTTCATCCCATACCTTGACCATTGTCATCACCTCACACTTGGGATTTTAGTCTTGGCCTTCTGACTATGCTCATGACCTTGACTTTGCATAGGTCTACCAACATCTCGAACATCCTTCATTCTCTACTTTGATCACTTTCTAGGACTATTATCTGAAGGAGGGTTTGCTCTACCATTTGTATAAACTGTGTATCCTATGAGCATAGGTCATTTCTTCTTAAGGAAGCACATTCTACTCTCTATGGTGGATATTTGTCAAACACAAGACTCTGCATCACTTACAATGCTTCTTCTAGACCTACATGTAGTGTGATGTTTTGAGGTACCTGAGATAGTGTGCCCTTTGTTGTTGATCTAAGCCAATTAACAGGAAGCTAGGTCTCAGTGTACCTTTACCTATTACTTTTGTCCTTGATAGAGCATTTATATGAATCAAGTCAGTGGTTTCCCTCTTGTAGTTTGTCAGCATGATTGTTTTTTTGTTGTAGTAAATCATTTTAGTAAAATTACTAAGTTTAACCCATGTTGTAAAACTATTTATATCATTGACTTAGCCTAATTTTTATTTGATGTTGTCTGGTGTTCTTTGGGTCTTCCCACTAGTATCATGTATGATCGTGATTCTCATTTTGTTGGTCATTTTTAGCATTTTTTGTGAAAACTATTAGGTGTCTCTTAACTTTTCTATCACTTTTCACCCACAGTTTGATGGTCAAACAAAAGTTATCAACTATATACTTTTCTAGAGTCTTCATATCTTCCATAATTCATATTTTTCTAAGTGGTATTTGAGTCTAACACACATTGAGCATGCATATAATAGGGCTATGAATTCATCCACAAGTCACTCCCTTTGAGGTTTATCTATATTTTCAACCATTAGCTCCATATGAGTTACTATTATCACTTCCATCCCCTATCACAGTCCACATACAAAAATAACAAGATAAAGCCCAATCCTTCATTCAATATTTGCAGTAGCTCTAGTTAGTTGTTCAAATTTTACAAAAGACTCAACTACAACAAAAGTAGGCCATGGACTAACACCATTTTCCACATCACTTCAAAGTTGGAGATAGAGTTTGGTTGTACCTCGACCATTGTCGCTTTCTAGAAAAGGAACATAACAAAATCAAACTTCTTTGATATGGTCCTTACACTATCTTGTAATAGGTGTTCAAGAATACTTTCTACCTTGATCTTCCAACACTCATATGCATCCATGACATCATCAATGTTGATCTACTTAGGTTGTACCATGATTCCACATTGGAGACAACACCAACCATTAGTCATCCTATAGATGTAGTACCTAATTTTTAGCTTCCACTTGATGATGATTGTGTGTTCAACACCAAGATGTGCCACAATCACTAGGGATCTTCCACTTCCTACCTTGTTTCTATACAAGGATAACTTCTACACCAGGCTCGAAGGATCTCTTTACCAAATGGTTTAAGAATTTTCTTCCCTTTTGTATGCATTGGAGTCTAATTCTTCTATGATGGGGAGGAATGATAGGGATTAACATGTTTTGTTACATTATATATCAAATTTTTTATTGGCCAACAAATAATGTTTCATTTTATTTGTAAGCCACCTACCATTTAATTAATTGTCAGTTGCTTGTCAATTATTAAAGCATCAAGTAGGATTTTTGATAGGTTTATTTAATTTGATCCTATCTAAAGGATCCTTTCTCATGTGATGTATCATCTATTTATAGCTAGTTTTGTAATGCATTTCATCAATTCTTCATTGCTAAATATTTCTCTTATGTCTACTTGTGAGTGCTCATATCATAGTTATTCAAGACTATTAAAGAACTCAAATGAGCTCTAGGAAAAAAACCTCAGATTGAAATATGCAGAAGATAAAATATTAGAGGATATGGTTTGATCAACACTACCATTCAAAGGCTCTCCTATCATATTAGTACTAAGAATAGGAGAGGATATGATAAAAAATAAACTCTTTTGGTTTATACATAATGGAGAAAAGGCTATATTCTGGTTGGACTCTTGGGATGACTCTGCCTCTCTCCCACTAATAACATAATTTCTAGAATGGGGACCTACTATAGAAGAATTACATAGAATCAATTGGTTGACAGTGGAGAATTATAGTAGATTGATTGATAGAAGCTAGGAAGTGGGAAAGCAATGGATTCTTATCTTACAATGACAAATACAACTGTAATAAATTTTTTTGATATATAGGGGAAACGGTAAACATTTGTAAACCCTATCTAATAGGGTAAGATGAAGTCAAGAGGACCTAATGAGATGCTACTATTATAAATCCTAGCATGTTGGATAAGGCAAATTCAATGAGATCTAATCCTCTAGAGAATCAAATTAGGGTAGCCAATTGAGAAACATTCAACCGCTACCAACCAACCTATCCCATTATGGGTATGATGTGGTTTAAACCAAGATCTTAAAAAGAGTCAAAAACTCTAACCACTAATCTATTAAACAAACCAGACTATTTAATAGATATTTATTATTGATTACACCATAAAAAAATCAAGTTTCAATTAGTGTGTTACAAAACTATGGATTGCAACAATTTTTCATATGTTGTTATGCAGTGTTTTAACTACTTTTTGTACAAATAATTTTGTACACACCCATTCCTGATATCAAGTGTTTTTTTTAAGTTTTTCTTTAGAGGTTATTTTTAAATTTCATTAAGCTATCCCTATGGTTTAGACTCTAAGCATTTAGATAAGTCATTATTTATTGACAAAATTTAGTTAATATGTAAATTTTCAAGAGAACTGTCATATAAAGTATGAGAAGACTTTTTGGAGAATTTTGAAGATAGAATTTTCTATATGAAAGTAAAGAGTGTTTAAAAAAATAATAACAAAAAAATTATTTATTTTAAAGTTAAGTTTAATGAAAAAAATAGTGTATAATAAGTTTTAAGAGTGATTTTTATTGATATAAAAATATTTTAATAAGAATATTATTTATTTTAAATTCAAGTATAATGTAATGTTTTAAAAAATATCTTATAAATTTTACATAAATAAATCTTCTATAGAGGTATTTTCACAACAATAGATTTCTCAATGATGAGTGGGATCTACGTGAGTCTTCTTCAAGTGTGGAGGCCCCCTAAAGTATGCATTATTGGAGGGAGAAGATATCATTACCACTAATATCTTCTTCAAGCGTGAAGGCCCACTAAAGTATGCATCATGGGAGGGAGAAGATATCATTACCACTAATATCTTCTACCTTTGACCGCTTAGTTATTGAGGGGATATTAGAAATGTATTTAATTTATTATATTATTTTATTATATAATCCCCATGAGCTACAATTAACCTTGTTATTGTTAAACCCACCTTGTAACTTATAATAAACCTTTAAGCCCTCTTGTGATGTTGGCTTAGGTTAAGCTCATTTGTGTAATTGAGATTTTGGTATTAGTATAAATACCTTCATCATTTCTACCATTGTATTGAAGTGTTTTGATTAATATCTATATATAATTAAGTGAATATATATGGTTTTTGTGGTGGCCATGATATTTTTCTCTCTTTTATTCATTTTATATTTTTTAAGTAAGATTTAAGTGAATGGTTTACTTTTGTTTATTTTTAGAAATAAGTATCAAATACCAACATATACCAATAAACCAATAGTATTCTTTGTTCTTATGTGGATGCAATAGTAACCTAAGCATCCAATCTTAGATCAAGAGAGATGATATGGACAAGGTATTTTTGATAATTACTATTGGCCTATAATAAGTGGGAACCTTTAAATCCTACCTTGGTTTTATATATTATTTGAGACTAGCATGCTAAAGGTTTAAATAAGAATAATGAAAAACTATACATTTATGATTTTGTTTTAGTAAAGGATAATTTTTTTTTTTGGTTTTATATATTATTTGAAACTACCATGCTAAAGGTTTAAATAAGAATAATGAACTACTATTATATTTATGATTTTTTTTTTAGTAAGGGATAAATATTTTTTTTGCTTATGTTTTATTTTGGGATACCCTCATAGTAATATGAGGGACAATCTCATAAGCTTAGATTCAACTTCTATTACTATAACTTAATTTTTATAAATATTTTAAAATAAAAAACATGGACACTTTAAAAAAGGATGACATATTAATATTATTAGAATTTTTTTTTGCATTGTATGCAATTTTTTATTCTAATATACTTGTGAATTTTAGTTATTTAAGAAATTTTCTTTTGGTATAAAAATATCATTTTTGTGTATTAATCCTAGAGGTTATATAAAAAAAAATTTCGGAGTAAAATAAAAACTTTTCTTTTCATATCGCAATGTGTAAAAAAACCAATAAAAATACAATTGTAAAAAATAAAAATAAAAAAGTAAAAATAATTCTTGAAAAAAAACTATCCCATCACCAATCATATGAGCAAAATAGTTATATTGAAAGTTTTGAAACAAAAATAAAAATATTAATACATTTCACTCTCAAAATCAATAAATATAATCTCTTCCTTTTATTACCAATTTTACAAATTTCAAATAGATTAAACATCTTGAATACTCTGATCTTCAAAAAAAAACTATTTTTTTCCCTTTGGCTATCTATTCAATCCTTTTTATATTTTGACTTCTTGTACTTTCTCTTTAAGCTCCTACCCTAATTTACAACTACTCAAGCTTAATTTTAGGCTTCGATTTTCTTTCTCTTCTAGAAAGCTTAAAAGGTGAAAGTTCTTGGTCCCACTTATATGAGACTCCACACCCTTATTAACATGAGTCTCGGTATGTGTGAATGTAATTGTCCCTCTTGCTTTCTAACCATTTCATGCAATGTTGTTACATACAAGCTATTTATTTCCAATGACATATTCCTACGTAAGAATTTCTTTCCACTTAATACCTGTCTTCTAATTTATAGCTCTTCAAACTTTTACTTTAGGCTTTAACTTTCCTTAGAGCTAGATTTACAATGTTTGGATCTAAGTTTTTGCTCTTTAAACTTCAACAACCTTGGCTTTTGTTCGTAGTTCTCACTAGTTTTGTTTAATACATTTTTAGTTTAATATAAAAAATATTTTGTTTTACTTTTTGAATTTAATAATTAAACTTATTTTTGATTAAAAAAATTGTTTAATTATTGAAAAATGCTTACAAATATGCCTCTTATAGATCTTTAATTTTTCATTGATATTGATTATGGTGTCTTGACTCCGTTTCAAGAGAGAAAGTCCAAGAGAGAAAGTCCTATTTGAAAAACAGAAAAGCTAAGACTTTGCTTTCATGTAAAATTAAAAAACAATTACCTTACTGTAAAGTAATCTTATACACATAATTTTCAAACACTAAAACATAATTTATTTATTCATGCACCTTATTTCTCTACTTAAAAATCATACCTCACATGCACAACACTACACACTTTTTATAATCATTTCTTACACTCTACTGAAATATAAAGCTAATAAAATATAATAGTTGTAATACAGAGTGAGTGAAAATTATGACTGTAACACCAATGAGTCCAAAGATTTCCATTGATAATTTTGACGTCGCACATAAAAAGTAACCTCCGGTTGTGCCCTCCGCGCCGAGAAGACTTGAATGGATAATTGCAAAAGCACTTTGAAAGGATTCTCCGACAAAAAATATCACTGTACTTATACGTCCGCAAAAAGCTTATAGGTGTTAGCATCTAGCGACGTTTGACGGACTGCAGCAACGCATCCCACTATGCTCATCATAGAAAATATCACCGCAATAGTGATATTCACCCAGAAAATTACGCTCTTCTTAGAGGGTTTGAATGTGAGATTGTAACACACCATGGGCAACACGAAATCCAGCGGCAAAAACCCGAATGCGCCGATCACTGCGTTAACATCACCCAAGAACGGCAACATGGCGGCCATCAGCGTGCCAAACACGACCGTCAAGGACCGTAGAATCAATCTCGGCACCACGTTGCGCATAGAAAACCTCCCCTTTTTCACATCTGCAGATCGTCCTTCCAGCAGTTCGAATGCCGGTTGCAGATACACCTGAAAGAGAAAATAATAATAAATTGATTGTTCAACTTTAAACTAAACCTCATTCATAACATCGAGTTTGGTCCTACTTTGGTCTTGGGATTCTTCACCTTTATTAACATCGAGTTTGTGCATGTGTAGGGTTGGCCCTTTTACTTTCTAACCTATTAATGTAACGATACAAATCTAATAGCATATTTCAATATTCCAATATTCCATGAATTCCAACATTAACATTGATAATAGATTTACTGAGATGTCGGGGTTTCACTTTACCGTTGCTATTGCAGCCAGTTGTAGAAGCACAAACATGTTAGACATGAAGAGGAACCAGTTGGGGAGAAGCGCAGGCCTGCCAGAAGGCATGAAATTGGCGTAGAGGTTTGCGGCGGCCTTGTTTCCGAATGCCCAGTAGCCTGAAATCGCCACAGAAAAGTATGTGAACACCGCCACTGAGTAACAAACACACAGTCCTTTGAACATCTTTCCCGACACAGGAGGCGCCAGAGTTGCCTGAAAACATTTTGCTCTTATCAGCCCTATAAATCTAATTGTTGTTAACTAAGATATCGTAGAAATTTAAACCTTTTTGAACTGTTACTTCCCACGAGGTAAGTTTTTACGTTATAAATAAATAAATATTTAGATAACTACATTAAAGCTTACCCTACTCTACTTTAAAGGATCAAAGACAACATAAGAGACTTACTTGAATTTCTGGAATAATTCCATTGCCATAATTGGTGGCAATTGCGGAGAAACCGTTCAAAGCTGCAAACACTTTGCTAGTTGTACTGCCAACCAAAGAATAATCTTTCTCAGATCCCTCCTTATGCCCTGCTTGATATAACATGAATTTTTGTTAACTCGTACTGGGAAAAAAAAAAAATTACAGATTCTTCACAAAAGTCTAAAAGTAAGTAGATTCAATGTTTCAACGTGCATAGAGTAGGGACGCTATGCAAGTAAATTCACACACAAACCTGCATAAATACAACCCACCACTGCGCAGAAACTGTAGGCCAAGCATAGAATAAAGGACACCAGATTTATGTGCCTCAAAGAATGAAAGGATGGCATCTGAGCCAACATCAACATCAGCCCTCCAAAGCAGATGATAAATTCGTACAGCTTCATTGACCCGTCAGGGTGATATATCGTATATATGAACTGCAATTAGAAATCCCACATGATTGGATTCAAACATTCATACCAAGAACAACAACAACAATAATTAGATGATGATGAACAACAGTAATTAATTAGATGGTGAGATTCCTGACCTTTAGAGTCTGGCCTCCCACCAACGTAGATATTACAACAGCCTCAAAACACAACAAAAACTGGATAGGCCCTACTAAGTAGCGAGCCCATTTGGGTCCTGTTAAAATCACAGAACCAAGCCATCATATATTCATTCATATGATTCAGAACCAAAGCCAGAATCTAGAAAATTTTACACAAATGTTCTGGTTTTGCTATTACTTCCATCAAGAAAGGAAACAAGGGAGATTGGTAGTACCCATAACATGAGAGCTCACATCTCTGAACCTCAGTTTCCTGTTGCCCTGTCGTTCTAGCTCCTCCAACACCAGAGATAGGAGGTTGTATGAATAGAATGTGAACGCCGCTCCAACAATAAGACATATTATTCCTGCAGCCCAACCGAGAGAGGCGAAGGCAAAAGGCAAGCTCAGGAGCGCAGGGGTTACTATGGAGGTGATTAAATGATAGCCAGCATGCAACCATGTTCCTGCATCTCACCCACCATTATTAGTTTAATAATTCTTAAATTCCTGAGTTTTAGGGGAAAAGGTGTCTACCCGATCCTTTGAAAATCAAAAATGAATATACCATAAGGATATTCTAGTCAAACAATTATGAGCTGAACAAATTGCCTTGCGAAAAAGATGGGTATACAGATAGGATGATACCTTTGGATTCTAAGACAAAGAGGGCGCCTGCATCCAAAGGCTGGGCCTTTATTATACCGTTCTGATCGCCTTCCCTTTTACTGGGGTTGGTTCCCATCTGGACCTTAACCACACTACTTTCCAACATTTTCCCCGTATGCATGCAATTCTTCTTTGCACACTTTTTTCGAAATTTTTACTCTGTCAAATTGATGTAAGGTTTTTACTCTCGCTCAGGATAAAATTCTCGGCATTGCAGATACATTCAAGGATGAATTATCGATGCAACGCTATAATCATCCACTTAATAAATAGATGATTCAACCTACGAGGAAGCGATTTTTTAAAATTTTCAAATAATTGAATTTTTTTTTTCTTCTCTGAAGAGAAGAAGAGGAGAAAATTCTTGCATAGGTTTAACGCGTGTTTCTGTCGTGCTGGTTCTTGAGGAATAAATTTTTTTACATGGGACCGGAGATGATGTTGTCATCTGATCAGTAAATAGGAAATTTCTGTAGTCATCACTTCTCTAAGAAATGTTTGACTCGCATTTCACCAAGAAAAGGACGCTCACATTTCACTCTGCTAAAAACTCGTAATCTGGTTTAATAGGCAGCGCTATTTTGCGAAAATTTCTGATATCTGAACATTTCGGAAGTTTGATTGGCTTGTAGAATGTGTGAAATCACGTGTTACGGATTAAGATTGTACGGACACGGAAACGTGTTTCGCTTACAGACCTTACGTTCTCTTTTCAATATTTGTGGAAAGAAAACTTCGGGTTCTTTTCAATCTTTAATATGGCTTTTCAGTAGTGACGTGAAATAAATTGAAATTAAATGATTCGAAACAGACTCTTAAAGTAAGAAACTTTTACAATGGATTTGGTATTCTTATTTTAACCATGATTTTTAAGACATAAAATTAAGCTTGTTAAAAGGGTTAAATATACAGCTATACACATCCACTCCTTCACACACTCAGCTCACAATCCTATTCCAACCATGACTTTTTGTAAGGCCGAAAGCTAAACTTGTCAATAGGAGCTAAACACACAACCATACACACCCACCCCTCACACACTTGCTCACACAGTTTAAACCTTGAACCTTCCCAAAAAAAACCAATAATTAAAATCTGAACAATTACCGTATTTTGATACGATCGTAACGATGGTTGTGTTATACATTGGTTTATTGGCATGCTTGAGGTATTCCCTAGATGAAGCCAACCCAAAGAGTAAGGTTGTGCATATGTTGTAGTTTTCAATACAACGTGTTTAATTGTATCTTATACTATGATGGTTTTTTTTGGATCCATTTCTTAATGATGACATGGAAAAACTAACCCTTTACCAATCATTTGGCAAGAAAAAGGTACTCTTTTTCTTTAGAGGAATATGATATAAATGCATCACCTGCCTATTGAGTCCTGTCACTTCGACATATGGCATTTGCTTTCATTTGTCTTCCATTATTTTGTTACATTTGATAATGAGTGTGAATCTCATGGTAATTGCATCATTTGCTTGTTGCCTATTCTATGCTAGCTGGTTTTCGGAATTGGATGACACTATGGATCCATTTGACGATAAAGGTAGTTAGGCAACTGGTGGCTTTAACTTTCGTGAAAACAATTTGTATAAGACTAAATATTTGGCTTATGATCTTCTACTTTTGATGTAAAGTGAAATGCTTGCACCAATGAGTCTATTGGAAGAGGTTCCATTTCTATAGTTAATATAAAATATATATATTTTTTAAGATTTAATATTTTTTATAATTATAAATTTATAAATAATTAAAAAGTTTATTAAATTTATTGATGTATTACTAAATAGATGATGTTGTCAAGAGATCAATAATAGGAAGTTTTCTTTACTCATCAATTCTCTAAAAAAATGTTTCACACACATTTCACCAATCTCACTTTTTACTCTACTAAAAACTCGTAATCTGGTTTAATTCTTAAATAATTACATATTTGGTAGCGCTATTTTTCGAAAAAATCGGACATCCTAAGATTTCGGAAGTTTGACTGGCTTCTCAAATGTGTGAAAGCACCTGTTACAAATTACGGTTGTTCGGACACGGAAACGCGTTTCGATTACAAAACTGTGTTCTCTTTTCAACCATTGTGGGAAGAAATTTTTTTGGTTTCATATTTATTGATGTGGGGAGTTGGAGAGTAATGAGTAGTTAAAATTTTTAAATTGTAGGGAATTGGAGAGCAATGAATAGTTAAAAATTTCAAATTAAAAAAGAAAGGTGGTAAGTTCAAATCTCTCCCCTCATATGTTGTAGATATGCAAAGTCCAATCGACAGTTCCTTAAAGCAGTTGACGTGAATGGATTTAGTAGAAAAAAAAACTTTAATTTCTTTCTCGATTTTTAATATGGGTTTTAAGTAGAGAAGTGAAATAAAATGACTTTAAACGGCCTCTATCTTAGCGTTATACACGATGGTATTTTGATCGTAAACTTTATTACCATAAAATAATACAACACATGGTGGTTTGAGCTTATAGTTTTTATATTTTAAAAAATATATAAATTAAATAAATATAAATATTTAACTTTAATTTAATATTTTATAAATTTTATTTTTTAAAATTTAAAATTGCATCGAATATTGTTCTCTTTTTAAAACTTTTATCTTTAATAGTTTAAACAGCAAGTTATTGTTTTCAAAAGATAACATGAACTAAGTTAAATAAATGATTGATGTTAAAAAGTGTGGCTTTTATAAAAAAAAAATTGTTATTATTTCTTTAATAACTATATTTTCTAATAGTTAAATGGTTGGTAAAATAAATTTTGATAATTATAATCTAAATCAAAATATTGAATATTCAATTTTTAGAATAAAGGTTTTTTTATTTTTTAAGGACAAAACATTGATAATAAGATAATGAGTTTTTTAATGGGAAAGTGTTGGCTTTTTAAGCCTAACTATCTCAAAATATCACAAGTCTTAATATAAATAAACCACAAGGTCGAAATATCAATAATCAAGAGTATAATTATATTTATGAGCAATCAAATATATATCGAGGCCAATATAATAATGAAATAACATTCACTTATAATATTAAAAATGAATATAAATGGCCAAAATAATTCATGTACATGCATGAAGAATACTTACAATAAAATTGCTCAAAATCTGTATACAAGCTTTATTATCAATGTTTGCTATGTGGTGATCGCTACAGACTGTTTTTCCTTACATTGTATGGAGATTTGTCTCCATAATATAGACATAGTAATGTGACTCTTCAATACTTTTCTATTGTTCTCCTCATATATCTTAGAGTTGCAACCTTTCCTAATCTTGACCTTTGGCTTTTCATCTTGCCACTTGTATACTAGACTCTTCACTCTCTTCTTACATGCATACTTTAACTCTATGACAATTGCACACTTCTACATGATTCTTACTCTCCTACATGCACTCCTAATACAAGGCACTTGTGCTCATCGTCACATTACATATTTGCACACTTACATACATGATGCTTATGCACATTCTCTCAATACACACTTGCACTCTTACTTACACGGCACTTGTACATATATTGCACGTTACACTTTTTTTTTTGAGGAATACTTCTTATACACATCCACCATGGGGATTGAAGTCGGGTCACATCATCGATAATGCAAGTGGCATCCTTACCAGTAGATCACACTCATGCACATTACACTCTTACATGACACTTACATAAAATATAAATCATTCATCAAAACTATAAACACAGACCTTAATCTATTATATATTTACATTTGTACCATAAAATTCCATGGGATACATTAGCATGTACCAAATAATGTAATATTCTCCAACACCTCATGTATTACATTATTTGGTTATTGAAGACTTTAGTCTTCAATATTTATCTTCATATTCATGTGACCTTGCATTGTTCATGAACCTTTGTTTGAGATTCATCTTCAACTTCTTTCTTGAGTTTCACTTTGAGTTCTTCATCTTTGGTTCTTCAGAATTTACATCTTCATTATATTGTTCATGAATTGCTTCTTCTTTGGCTTTTGGTTCATGTGCTTCTTTCTTGATTACTCTGCAAGATAAATTTAGACCATACTTAATCCATTTCCCTATTATTATTTTTGTGATGACCAAATAATTTTGATCCTCCTTTAATGTTGTGATAAGCCAAGTGTTGGTCAGTGTACAAAATTAATGCTTTATTCCTCCAATGCTCATACTTACAAATGTTTGAAATTCCTTTTGTCTTTTATGTGTTATTCATTTGTTTTGTTGCGAAGAATATTTTGCATCCTCTTACTACTCTTAAGTGTCTTACTAATAATAGCATTTGCATGTTTGAATGCTACTCTAGATGGTGCTCATCTCTAGTTATAATGTTTACATGTCTAAATGATACTCTAGATGGTGCTTGTCTTAGGTGACAATGATCTATATGGTGCTCATATTTGGTGATAGTAATTGTAAATTTGAATGATATTCTAGATGGTACTCATCTCAGGTGATAGTACATAAAATGGTGCTTATATCTGGTGACAATATTCTAGATAGTCTAGATGAATATCTTAGATGGAACATTGGATAGCACTTGACTCTATGTCCAAAATTCATTGCAAATGGTGCTATAATAGCATTTAAATCCCTATTTGATTCTCACTAAAATTTGTGCTCTAAATAGCACTTGAATCCGTATTCTATTCTCTCTACAAATGACACTCTAAATAGAGCTTGAATCCCTATTTGGTTTTCTTTGATCGTGGCACTTAGAATGGCATTGGGATCCTTGTTTGATTTTTTGATGGTGGTGCTTTGGGAAGTGTAGACACAAAAATATGTCACTTTATATCTCCTAAAATCAAAGTTTTGATTAATTCCCAAGTTCTTTTAATTCCCTCCCAAAAATCTCAAAATCCCTAATTCTCTCTAATTCCTCCCAAAATTCTTAAAATCCCTAATTCTCTCTATTTTTTCCTAAATTCCTCTAATTTACCTTTAATATCTCCAAATTCATCTAAATTCCTCTTACCCCTTTCAATCTCCTCCAAAATACTTAATACTCATAAATTCACATAATTCCTCTAACTTCTCCCTAATTCTCCTTAATTCCTTCTAATCCCTACATAATTCCTCTAATTTCTCTTTAATATATCTAAATTCCCTTCTAATACCCCTAATTTCTTCTAAACCTCTCTAATTCCTTTAAGAACACTATTCACTAGTTACTATTCACTAGTCACTATTCACTATTCACCATTCACTATTTACTAAACCCCCTCCTACACCTAGCCCCTAGTCACCATGTGATCATCCCCTTAAGATATGTGCACCCTTAACTTTGATAAACCCTTAAACCTAGTTAACCTCAACTCAAGCTCCATCTACCCCACTTACAAATAAGATAAACACCTTGTCTTTCATCCAAATAGTCTAGATTCTTCACTCATTGGCATGAGACAAATACCTTGTCTCCCATAAACATTTTTATAATTTTAAATTCCTCACTAACTTTTTTCCTCATCTCAATCCCTCACATGGGCAAGCAAGGCCCATATTCAACCACTTCATCTTGTCTCCCACCAAACCTTTTTATAATTTTAAATTCTTCACCAACCTTTGTCTCCATCCCAATTCCTCACATGGATATACAAGGCCCATGGTCCAATCATCTCATCTTGTCCCCCACAAAATTTTTCTATAATTTAAAATTCCACACCAACCTTTGTCCTCATATCAATCCCTCACATGGGCAAGGGCCATATTCAACCACTTCATCTTGTCTCCCACCAAACCTTTTTACAATTTTAAATTCTTCACCAACCCTTTATCTCCATCCTAATTCCTCACATAGGCATACAAGGCCCATACTCCAATCATCTCATATTATATCCCACTAACATTTCTTTAATTTAAAATTCTTCACCAACCTTTGTCTTATCCCATATTCCTCACATGGGCATTCAAGGCCCATACTCCACCCACCTCATATTGTCTTCCACCAACCATATTTATAATTTTTATATTTCTTATATTGTCTCCAAAGTCTACTCATATGCCACATCATTCTTATCCCTTGTCTCCTCAAAAATTCTATAAATAGCCACACAATTCTTTCATTTGGTAACAAGCAAAGAGAGCATAACATAATTATGTAGGAGTTGTAATACTAATAATGTTATTGCTTTATTTCTTTAGTGATTACTAAGCTTTCTTATATAGTCTTTGTCTTGGTTTCTCTTCTAAATATTAGGCCTAACTAAGGTAAGGTCCTTTATATGCTACTAATAGTTTATTGTGATATTGTGTGCAGGTTTTTGTAGGTACAAAAACAACAAAGGAGGGTTTGAAATCATTCAAACTTCATCATCATCAACCTTCCAACATTTTGATTGTAGCAAAGGGGAAATTTTGTATATGCGCCATTTGTTATATTAAAATAAAAATTTCTCATTTTCATGTGATTAAGGCCATAAAAGGTTATTCTTGTAAAAGGATAGAAATATATCGTAATGAAAGAATCATCATTTTTTTAGTTTATGTAATGGTGTATTTCTCCTTATTACAAAATGGCACGCTCGATGGGACCCTTCCATTGACCATACTTGGCATTTATTATTTTGAAGGTATTAAAATTAGTTAGTTTCTTGTTGTCCTTCATTTTTATATGCCTTGTGTGTTCTTTCATGATCTTTTCTTTATTGCTCACTTTGTTGTATTTTGTTTGTTTTTCAGGTTTGAAACAACATCTACACAACCCTTAAACCAGTGTTGGACCACAAGTAGGAGACTTTTGTACTCAAAATTTTAGTTTGATTTCATAAAATATATCACATTTTCATAAAGTTGAATTTTGGGATAATTGATATTTGTTACTTTTTACACTCTAAAAAAGAGTAGTTTTTCCTACTCGTATGGTCTCATCTCACATCCATAGGATGATCTTGAGGACCAAAATGGAGGAAGACACTTTTGGAGTTAAGGAATCTTCAATTCTTTTTTTGCTATATTTTCATCTTTCACTCCAATTTTCATTCACATTAAAAGGAAGGTAGACCTCATATGCTCTCTCCTTACACCCTAAGGTGATATTGGAGATAAAAAGAGCATCTATCATTACTTATAGGTTAAAAAATATCACTTTACATAAACACCTCACATGAATGCTCTTCCCTTACACCTTGCTTTGATTGTCTTTTAAATTCTTAGATTAGATTATCTCTTAATTTCATAGATTAGTTTATCTTTTATTTAGTTTTGTTTTTTTAATTTCATAGATTAATTTCCTTTTTCATTTTCATATATTAGTTTACCCTTTCATTAGCTTGTCTAAAACAAAAAAAAAAAACATCACCAAAAACCTTTTAAATCACTTCTACATCCATACCTTCCCACTTTACCATATATTCTATTCTATGGTCCAAACCCGAAGTCAAGTGCATGCTCAAGAATGAATTGCTATGGAGAATTCAGAGCATATCCCTCCTCCTCCTTCATCCACCTCTCACATGCACTTGGAAAATACTTCCCATCCATCCCATGATGATCCATACCCTTACCATAATCTAAGAAAAAGAACATATGAGGTTCTCACCCAAACTATCTCCCCTAAGACCCCTAGTGAGGCATCCCCTTCGCATTCCCAACATATTGAAGAACATGTTCTCCCTTTGGACTCACCTAGGGTCTCCTTAACCCTTCTTTGCATTACTACACACTTCCTCCTCCTCTTTCCAAGAACAAACCACTTATCAAACCATTGGCATTGTGTTAGTGATTGTTGAACCCAATCATCCTTCTCCTTCTAATATTACCCCTATATCACAATGTCCATCCTCTTCCACAACACCTTCCTATGTTGTTCCTGATCTTAATAAACATGCTAATTCCCAAATACATATCGTTCCTCATATCACTTCTTCCACTCTTCCAACATCTTTACATTTCCCTACTCTACCATCCCAATACTTATCAACTAACACAACTTCTTTCATAAATTCTTCTTCTTCAACCACCCTTCCTTTCATTAGGATAAATATTGCATATTCCTCTATTCCTTATTACCCTTCTCCTCCCCCTACTTATTTGGTTCAAACTTCTTCTTATTCCTCTACTCCTTATCCTACACAATCTCAACCCCCTCTTGTTCCTTCTTCTAACCATTCTTCCTTGTAGCAAGTTACCCATAGTGGCTCTCAACAACCTCCTCACTTTTTACATCATACTCTACAATCTTCACTTCTCTCTAATCCTTCATCATCTAATCAAGCCTATTTCTTCACCCAACCTCCTTCATGGGTCTCTCGTCCACCCACGATAAACACATCACCTCTTCATCCTCCCTCAACTTATCCTCAATTGTCATTGATACACCCAAAACCCTTTTATTCGACCACTATCAACCTCCACCTAATCAATACCAAATACCTTCAACCTCAACTCAACCCCCTTCGAATTACAAATTATACCATAAACATACACCCACTCAACATAAGCCCCTTACAAACTAATATCAAGTTCCTCCAACATAAAATCAACCTCCATCTACCAAATATCAATCCCCACATACTAATTATCAACCTCCCCCATTGATATCAACCACCACATAATCAATACCAATTACCTCCCACATATTCTCAATCCCAATTTGGTTAGCTTAACCCAACAAATGAACCTCAAACTTATCAATCCCCTTCGATTACTCCAAATGTCCAAAATATTTACCAAAACCCTTATCATCAACCTCATTTTCCTTCCCTATTTTACCAAACGCCACCTAGTAGTTAAACCACATACTCTTATGCTCCACCTATTCAACATTACTGCCATCTATATTTACCTCATAAGGCTCAATACTTTGCTACCCCAATTGAATATATCCAACCACCTTAAAACCTGCAAGATGAAATACAAAAAATGATTAATCACATGAATTCGTTAGAGTTACAAACCATGGGTTCAAGATATCAAAAACCCACTCTTATACAAATACACAATCAACCTATTCATCCTTCAATACCTCCACCAATTTACACCTATCGCTTTGAGTTGTCAAAGCGAGAAAAGTTTAAGGGAAAAGAGGATCCAAGAGATTTCCTAAGCAATTACATCAATGCTTGTCTTTTATTAGCGAAAGTGATCATCTCATGCTTCGCACCCTCCTCCCTTACCTTGAAGGAACAACCATGGAGTGGTATAATAGATTACCTCAAAGTATTTATACCTTTGAACAATTGGCTAATCTATTCTTGGAACGCTTCACTCTTACTGTAAAAAAGAAAGCAACATTGATAGACCTTGTAGCACCCTAAAATTGGCACGGTTAAAACATTAGTAAAAAGATAAAATATTAAAATTTGAATTTCAACCCCAAACTGCCCGTTAAACCACCTTTTACCCGCTTTCCCCATTTTTCGTGCCATTTTTAGGATTTGTTTTGACCGTTGGACGATATCGTCTCAGATTAGACGAAATCGTCCCCGATCTGACGAATTCATCTGGAACAGAACGTCCAGACGATTTCGTCCCAAAACCAAATTTTCATAATTAGCTTCTGTTTCAATAGCCTCTCCAACTCGGGAAGAAGCGTGTCTCGCGCAGCTTGGAGATTTCCCTGTTGGAGATCTCCCAGATTGGGATGATCCCCAACCTCCCAAACCTCTTCCTAATCCTATATAAACTAGGATTTTCTCAGTTTATCCCCTGGCTGGCTGGCTGATTCTCCCTGAACTCCCAACCCCTTAGTTGACGGATTTCATTGCAGAGTTAGCTCCTTATTCCCTCGCACTACTTTGCTTGCATTCGGTATTTTTACATTTTTATTGCAGGAACTCTACTATTTTCAGTCGAAGCTAGCTTGGATCGTCGCGGACGATCTCGGACGATTGGAGACGATCTCGTACGATTGGAGGCGATCCTGACTATAGTCCAGATTGGGGGCAGTTCGAGTCTAGAGTTTGCATTTTCTTAGCTTTTTTTGCATTTTTCATATCATATCTCTACACTGTTTTAAGTTATTATGTTTTATGCATCTTGGAGTTCACCTCATTTAGCATAATCGCATGATAAAGTTAAAATCAACCATTAAAACTACTGCATTTCCTTATTTTTTATTAGAGTCTATTATTTAGGCATGTTTGTTGTTATTTCTACCCTTATCCTTTGCTTTTGCACTTGCATATTTGGTATTTTGTATCTATTTTTGTGATTGCAGGTTTCTGACGAATTCGTCAGATTTTAGATGATTCTGTCTGATTTCAGATGACCTTCTATGATTTGGGATGATTATGTACAAACTGAGATGATCTGAACTGCTACAAGACTCAGAATCTCCATCAGACATCCGGGATCAGGTATGACACCTTCTAGTTAGCATATTCTCTATTATTTGCATCCATTTCTATTTTTTGTATTCATTTAAATCAGCATTGGCATATAGAATAGTTTAGATTCATATCGGCCAAACCTAGGAGTTGAATGATTAAAGCACGAAATGAACACATCAAACACACTATCAACCTAGGCATGGAAACTGCCATTCAAAAGTTTCCTGGTGAACCCACCATCCATCAAAAATTCACCCTTATACACCTCCCCCGAGAGGCGGGACCTTCAAAGGGCCTCTCAGTCCGAGGTATTGTCCCATCCTTTTCACATCCCCCTTCCGGGCGCGGATCCTATAGCCTGAAGGTAAGGGTGCGAAAAATTTGGAGCGATACATTTTGGTGAACCCGACGTGAAAACAAAAAACCTTTTGAAAACAAAAACCTTTTAAAAATAAAAATAATAAGAAAACAAAACATAAATGCATTTAGACTTAAGAAAATTTGCATGTCATATTTAGATGGTAGACTATAATAAGAGACGAGTTGTCACCATTAATGTTGAAAATCAATTAGCAGCTATAGAGATTACTTCTGTCCTTAGAGTACCTCAAACAAGTAGGGTTCAACCTTTGTGGGACGAACTTGATAGGAGATTGGATCTCATTTCATCTAGAGCAACCGAACTTAGGCAAATCAAGAGGTTTGTCCTAGATAGAATCCTGGATCCCGATCAAGGGATTTTGTATCATGAACTTCAGAGAGCTTGCCATAGGTGGTTAGCAGATAAAAGAGCCCTTGTGTCTTCTGAGTTATATACCTTTGAGGAATACCTTGAGAATGCAGCCATAGTACATCAATTCCTAGCTCGTATAGAGGACCAAGAAGCTGATCTTACGGATAGAAAAATATGGAATAGAGTTCCCAGAGTTGTGTTATATCGAGAGTATTGCCATGAGATTTATTTTTACAAAACAGAATCCGAAACAGATAATATCACCATAGCACACTTTGTTGACTTCTTGAAAAACAATTTCCAATTTGAAGAGGAGCACTTTATGACTCCTGATGAACTTGATCCTATCAATGATATTCATAAACTCTTTTTAGAAAACTAAGCTATTATTTTATTATTGTTATTTCTTGTATTTAGTGTGCTATTTGTTGTCTTCATAAGCATAAAATAAAAAAAAAAAAACAAAAACAAAAACAAAATAAAATCATAACAAAAAAATCAAAACATTTTCTCTTTTAAGCATTATAGTAGGTATATAATTAAAATATATACCTCCCAAATCTGTTGCAAATATATCAGTATATATTTGCTAAAATTTAAGATTTAGACATAATGACTAAACTCAGGAATGGAAAACAAATTGAAGTAGAAGAAGATTGGTTAGGAAAAACCACCAATAAACCAGATGCCCTTCTTGAAGACCCAATTCAGGAAGAAGTAACCTTAAACCAACAAGAAGAAGAATTTGTGGACGCAAATGAACAAAAAGAAAATGATAGAGAGGAAGGATCCTCATCTCCTAAAATAACTCCAGAAGGAGCTATTACTTTTGAGAACATGGACCATTTTTGGAAATTCCTCCATGATAATATGGGCACCCTTAATAGAGCAGTTCATATGGACAAAGATCAAATTAGTGACACTCAAGCAACCCTAGAAGATATATATCACACACGCACTAATCCTTTGTCCTTTGTTGATCAAGAGAGTGATCAAGTTGGACCGTCCAATTTGGACATGGCTGCTATAATCCAAAACATGCAACAACAACAGGTTACCCAACTTCCTAGAGTGCCTGTTACTAAGCCAAGGGTTATTCCCACACAAAAGAAACCTTCATTCACTACTTTATTTCGCCAAACTATTGATCAATATACCTCAAATCAACAAAAGCCTAAAACAAAACCAAATGTTAATTTCCAACAATCTGGGATACAACATAATGCTACAACAAATCTTCTTCATAATACTCTTCCTACCAACCATTTGCATAACAACAATATAGCATCTAATCCTTATGTCCCGCCTTCCTATGGTCACAAATCCCATACTCATGTACCACCAAACCAATATGGTGGACAAACTGGTAATTTGGAAGCCATGGTGAAACAGTTAGTCTCTCGCATGGACCAGATAGATCCCTACCGTCCCTCATACAATTATCGAGAGATGTGTAGTCAACCTCTAGATCCTATAGTTGTAGCACAACCATATCCTAAACACTTTCCCATGCCTGTCCTACCTATATATAAAGGAACCGAAGATCCCATAGAGCATCTTCGTATGTTTAGGATAGCCTGTCATGACATATCACATGATGATTTGCTATTACTAAAAATGTTCCCGAAAAGCTTAGGGGGGATGGCATTGGAGTGGTATTATCAATTGCCCACTCATTCTTTGAGAAATTTTGAAGAGACCGCCGAATCTTTTGTGCACCAATTTAGTGCCTATATTGAAAGGCACGTAACCATTAAAGATTTGTACAACCTAAAACAAGACAAAGATGAGTGTTTTGCTGACTTCTTAGCTCGATGGAGACAGTTGATAGGAAAATTACACTTTGTGTTACCTTATCGGGAAATGTTGGATATTTTTATCAATAATTTACAAGAACAACTATCCTATGAATTATCAATCGCTACCTTGACCACCTTCGATCAAGCTATAGACTTAGCTCGAAGGGTGGAAGATGCTCTCATTAGAAGAGGTCAGCTCAAAAAGAAAGATGATGAGAAAACATCCAGAAATCAATATAAAAATAAACAAGTTGTGGGTGACGGAGTCACTGATAGCAGAAACATTGCCAATGTTAATACTACGAAAACAACAGAGAAGTTCATATTGAAACCTCCTGATAAACCACCTCGAGAATTTACTAGGTTAAATCAACCTTTATCAACCATTCTCCCGTAGTTACTAGCACGAGGATTGATCCAATTACCAACTATCCGGGAACCTGATCCAACCATACCCGGATACAGAGCTGATTTGCATTGTGATTTCCATAGAGGACCTGGACATGCTACCAACTCTTGCAAAAGATTAAAACATAAAATACAAGATTTAATTGATAACAATGAGATGGAGGTGCAAGCCTTCCAACCTAAACAAAATCCTTCTAATAACGCCCAAAAGAGTATTCCCCAAAATCAGAATCAGAATGTCAATCAATCATTGGACATATTTCAACATCCTTTACCAAAACATGGTAAAGAGGTGGCTAATCAAATTGAACATCATAATGTTCCCCCTCCTACCCGATATGTAGGGACTATTAGTGGACAATTACCTGTTCCTGATCCTCAAATATTTGACACAACTTTATCCATAGTTACGACTAGACCTCTACATAATATTCGGATGCTTGATCTTAGTGACACCGAATATGAGACTGAAAGTGACATGGAAATCACCTCAAATCAATCGAATAGTTCTGAAGATGAATCAGATCCTATTCAACCTATCACCAATTCTATGGTTCCGGAAGAACCATTTCCTAGAAGAGTTACTACTCGACCCTCCTCTCATCAGTTCCTTTCTAATGAACAAGCCATAAACGCTAGACCGAGACCAATTCATCATCCTCAAAATAATATTGTAGGTACCATCGGAGTCGTTACCCGACAACAGGCTCAAAACTCTCAACAGGATCAAACTCGGAATGATGGATCAGCTCCATTTGTTTTGAAAAATCCCAATAAAGGGAATCATATGCCTAATGTTCAACCTAAGCCTCCGTATAATATTAATGAACAATTATCCAATACTACAGCTAGAATTTCCCTTTTGGACCTTTTAAGATCTTCTCCTATCCATAGGGATGAATTAATGCTCACATTAAGCCAAATGATGGTACCACAAAATATTCAGCCTGAAGCCATGTCCAATACTATCATAACTCGAGAAGTCGATTGTATTGACTTTCGAGATAGAGATATACCACAACATAGTTTACATAAGGATAACCCCTTATATATTACTGCCCTAATTGGAGATGTAGTCGTTAAACGCGTCTTGATTGATAATGGTTCATCTTTAAACATCTGCACTTTTGACTTCTACCAACGATTTGGGTTTAGGAGTGACGAAATGAAAAGAACTGATATGATTATAAAAGCCTTCAATGACGAGACACAAGAAACGTGTGGAGTCATTACTATACCCTTGCAAGTTGGTCCTAGAACCCTAGATACAACCGTGTTTATTGTACATTGCCCAACATCGTACAATATACTTTTGGGTCGCCCTTGGATCAACGCGATGCGAGCGGTTCCATCCACTTTACATCAGTGTGTTAAATTCGAATTTAAAAACCAGTTGGTTACCATTCATGGTGATCCTAGACCCTTTGATATGTGTGCTTTGGCAGAACCGGTTGGAGTTCAATTTTGCCCTACTCTGTCATCCACACATCCTAATTCTCATCATCCGCCCAAACGTGTGAAACACACACCCATAACCTCATCTACTCCTTCAACTACACCTATACATATAGCTCAACCATATTTTGAACAAAGCACATTAGGACCTCGAAAAGATCCCAAAATTACAACCAATGCTCCTTGTTTTACCCCTATAACGTCCACACCGATAGACTCATCCATCGATATTCCTATAACATCACCTACAGGCATTCTTTCCACATCAGAAGATCAAGGAAATGTTCCTTCTACCTCTTATGCTCTCACTGATGAGCTCTTACCCGATTTATCTAAAATTCTTATATCAGAAGAAACCAACACTGCTATGCAAACTTCCCTCCTTTTAAATAAACTCCCACCCTCTCCTCGTACCTTGGGCCTCCCACAGCCTATGGGAAGTATCTACCAAGTCAAGAGTTGTGCTTTTATTTATAAAGGATATGATTGGGGAAGAATACCCAGAAACATTAAGACACATTGTGATGGGTATGCTAGATGCTATTTTGCTAATGATTATATTAAAGCTAAGCCCATAATGCTTAAATTGGGATATAAAGGGAAAGGTTTGGGACCTTTCCAAAATGGTATGAAAGAACCTTTTGAGGTAGAACCGTGGCCTGCCCACTGTGGTGTGGGCCTATTTTCTAGTAAAGGTCAGCCCTTCCCATTTGAGGATGATGACCATCTCGTATGTTATCAAGATTATCTAGATAAACAAGATTCTTTGTGTCTAAAGAATAATTCTTTTACCTGCAATATGCTATCCATAGCCTACCCTGAGATGATTGCCAAATCCGACGATGAGTTGGAAGGGGATATCTTCCATGATGTCTCCGTTGAGGAATTGTTATATAATGAATTTTATTTTGATGGCTCTATTCCGAATATAGCCCAGCTTGAAGCTACGACTTCTCAAGACGAATTATCCAAGTTAACCTTGGAAGAATTACAAGAATTAGGTGTTTCATCCACCCCACCTAATTTTGAGAGAGATTTACATATGGAAGTTGAAAACGTTATAAAAATTAACATTGGAACCGAACATAACCCTCACATAATCAATATTGGATCAGAATTGAGTCAAGAAAAACAAGATAAATACATTTCATTTCTTAAAGACTATGAAGATGTCTTTGCTTGGACATATGAAGACATGCCAGGTTTGGACCCTTCCATAGTTATGCATCATCTAGTAGTCCATCCAGATGCTAAACCTGTTAAACAGAAACTTCGAAAAATGCATCCTAAAGTGGCCTTACTAGTCAAGGGAGAACTAGAAAAACTGTTGAAAGTCATTTTTATACAAGCCATTGATTATGCCGAATGGATCTCAAATGTAGTTCCAAATAACTAAGAAAGAAGCCACTAAAGTTAGGGTTTGCACCGATTTCAGAGACATTAATGTTGCATGCCCTAAAGATGATTTTCCTCTTCCCAACATGGATCAGATCATTGACTTTACTGTTGGAAGTGGAATGATATCCTTAATGGATGGATTTTTTGGTTATAATCAGATCAGGATAGCTCCTGAAGATCAGGCCAAAACAGCCTTTATTACCCCTTGGGGAACCTTTTGTTGGAAAGTGATGCCATTTGGTTTAAAGAATGCAGGTGCAACTTATCAACGAGCCATGACTTATATCTTTCACGATATGATGCATGATATTCTACATGATTATGTAGATGATATTATAGCTCGTTCCATCAAAGAAGATGATCATTTAAATGACTTGAGAAAAGTATTTGATCGGTTAAGGGAGTATCTTATCCGATTGAATCCAACCAAGTGTATATTCGGAGTCAAGTCCGATAAATTATTGGGGGTTATCGTTTCTTTACGTGGCATTGAAATTGACCCTCTCAAGATCGTGGCTATCACAGATATGCCCGCACCCACCAATATATCAGAATTACGAAGTTTACAAGGTAAGCTTCAAGCTATTCGCCGCTTTATTGATAAGTTGGCAGACAAAACTGGACCCTTTCTTAAGCTTCTTAAGAAAGATGTCTCTTTTCATTGGGACGAAGAATGCCAAGAAGCATTTGAACTCCTTAAGCAATATCTCCTCAAACCACCAGTGCTTTCCCCACCTAGATCTGATCATCCATTTATTTTGTACATTTTTGCTTCTGATTTTGCCTTAGGAGCTATGTTAGCTCAGCTTGACGATGAGAAGAAAGAACGTGCTAATTATTACATTAGCAGAACCTTAATCAGTTATGAAACTCGCTATACCATATTAGAGAAGTTATGTCTTGCAGTCGTATTTTCTACACAGAAACTATGACATTATATGCTCAGTCAAAAAACGTATGTTATTGCCAAATTCGACCCTTTGCGATATCTCATGAGTCGACCGTATTTATCTGGTCGCACAGCCAAGTGGGTTCTTGCGTTAAGCAAATTTGAACTCACCTTCATAGGACAGAAGTCTGTTAAAGGTCAAATCATAGCAGATCAATTAGCTGCTGCACCTTTAGAATCTACTCATCCCCTCATCATTGAGTTTCCTGATGAATGCCTTAAACTAGAGGTAGACCATTCAGAGCAATGGTCCCTATACTTTGACGGAGCCCGATGTATGAGTGGGGCTGGTGCGGGAATTATTTTAATATCTCCACAAAAACATCTTATACCTCTATCCTTTAAATTAACGTTTGCTTGCACTAATAATACTGCTGAATATGAGGCTCTAATCCTTGGATTACGAGCAGCTTTGGCACTAAAAATTAAAAATTTGTTAGTTTTTGGTGATTCCCAACTTGTCATAAACCAAATCAATGATGTTTATCAGACCAGAGATGATAAATTATGCCCATATAAAGCATATGTTTTGCAGTTATTATCCTTGTTTGATCAAGTTACTTTGGAAGCTATTCCTCGAACTAGCAATCGTGCGGCTGACGCTATGGCTGCAGCTGCATCTCTTTTACCCTTGGAGTTAGACGATGAATATGCTACCATCATTATTCATCGACTCCAGGAACCCGCTTCAAGCAAATCATGCTTAGAACCTTTGGATGTGTTTCTCATCAACGAAACAACTCCTGAACCATGGTATATTGATATATTTAATTTTTTGTAGAAAGGAACCTTCCTTGATGGTTGTACTAGCAACCAGCGTAGGTTATTACGTAGACAAGCAAGTCGCTTTGTGATTATTGGTAATACCTTGTACAGAAGATCTTTTGAAGGCATCTTATCGAGATGTTTGAATCTAGAAGAATCTAGATCAGCTTTGAATGAAGCCCACAATGGATCTTGTGGGGGACATTTTAGTGGTAGCGCCATTGCTAAGAAACTCCTTCGGATAGGATATTTTTGGCCTACCATGGAAAATGATGCACATAATTATGTGCGACATTGCGACAAGTGCCAGAAACACGCTGACCTTGTCCATGCGCTTGCACAAGAGCTGCAGGCTATTTCATCTCCTTGGCCCTTTTCAAAATGGGGCCTAGACATCATTGGAAAAATCAACCCTGTGTCATCCGATGGACACAAATTCATCATAACCGCCAGAGTATTTCACTGAAGTGGGTTGAAGCTATGCCATTAGCTTCTTGCACTGGAACACAAGTTTCCAAGTTTATTTTTAATCAAATTATTTGTAGGTTTGGAATTCTTGCCAATCTCATTTTCGATAATGGAACTTGTTTCAAAAATAAAGATATTAAGAAATTATGTCAAAAATATAAAATTCAACATCGCTGGTCCACTCCCTATTATCCTCGGGGTAATGGTCAAGCAGAAGCATCTAATAAAACCTTAATCAAAATTCTCAAAAAATTGGTCAATAAAATCGGTCGAGATTGGCACATTCAGTTATATCCTGCTTTGTGGGCCTATCGAACTAGTGTTCGAACCCCCACTGGAACTTCACCTTTTGTCTTAGTTTATGGTGCTGAAGCCATTTTTCCCTTTGAATTAGAAGTTCCTTCTTTAGCTCTACTACTTCAAGATACTGAAGTAGGGGATGAATATCGTGCTGGCAGATTTAGTCACCTAGAACTTCTAGATGAAAAGCGCATCAATGCTTTGGAGCATCTTCGCGCCTACCAAAACAAGCTTAAGAGAGCATATCTCAAGAAAGTTCATCCTCGATCCTTTGAGATCGGTGACCTTGTCTTAAAAGAAAATCAAAAAAATACTAATGCAACTAAAGACCTTAAAGGTAAATTCGAGCCCAACTGGCTTGGACCGTATATCATCACTGCTAAATTTGGATCGGGAGTATACAAATTATCTACCTTAGATGGTAAAGAACTTAAAGAACCTATGAACATTATGCATCTCAAACGCTACTATGCATAAAACATTGGGTCATTTCATCATTTGTATATACTGTATTTTGCATATTGTTTCATTTTTAGCCATTTCTATCAAAATATTTTTCAAAGAACAGTAATAGTATTTCTTCTTGCAAATCATCAATTAAAATCAAATACAAAACATCAAAATTGTCAAAATCTTCAAAAACATCTTTTTTTTATATACCTGTC
The DNA here is from genome assembly GCA_028583015.1 of Wollemia nobilis. Lineage (NCBI taxonomy): Eukaryota > Viridiplantae > Streptophyta > Pinopsida > Araucariales > Araucariaceae > Wollemia > Wollemia nobilis. Next base: position 6,911,696 of record JAQPPZ010000850.1, read on the forward strand.
AATTCTTGGAGTTTACAGTTATATTTTCAATTATTTTGGATAAATGAGCATTTATTTGGAATCCCACACTTTCACACTCACATGAATAAATATCTTGATTTTATTTTGTATGATTATTAATCTCTCTTATATCAAAGTCCACATTGGCATTAAATAAAATTTTGAGCATAGAGAACTGATCTTGTTATTTACTTGAACCAAGTATATCTTTTCACATTAAAATGATTTCATTGCAAATTCGATATGATGCTACATAGTAGAAATGGTTTCCTGAGCGAAAAGTTTCCCCTGCTATCCTATCATGCACATGGTCTAGAATCTTTGAGAATTGACAAAAGGACAAGCTCACCCCTACCCAGAATAAAAATCCCTTGCTCTACAGCTAATCCGAGCAAGTATCCCTAGCATAGGAAGAAAAAGAAAAGTTCAAGAAAAAGAGAAAAAGAAAAAGGTTATTTTGTATCATCACAACAATATTTCAGTATTTTCTCCAATATCAAGCAAAAATACAAAAGTACAAAAAAAAAAAAAAAAAAAAAAAAGAAAGAGAAAAGCAAAAGCAAAATGCAATAAAATCCTTTCCCTACCCCTTGAAAAGAAAAGAAGGGTGAATGAGCTTGAATCCCTGGAATTCTCAATTATTCGAAAACTGTGAGGTAAGCCCCATAACAGGTGGTTTGTGCCCAACCCGCTTGGCCTTGGGTAATCCCTAGCATGGTGATATGTCTGTCACATTAGCGACCTTCTTTTGTACAGACCTATGTCAGCTTATGGATTAGCTAGCTCTTGATAACCTAACTTGCACAGTAGTCTGGTACGGTTATATGCATATAAATCATGGTTAACGAACATTCATTTGGTTACGGCAAATTACTTGTATCAAATTATCTTGCTCAAAATTGGTGAATGAACAATACAATCGCACACACATTTGTATTTGAGAGATTTTGTATCATTATGATAAATCAAGATCAGTAATGAACTCACCTTTGCACATGAGGATCCCTTATAAATCTACATTTGTTTTTGAGATAATTTAAAATATTTATGTAATTCTTTTCAGAACAATTTTATCCTCTTTCAGAATTTTGTTTTGTATAAAAACAATTATATACATTATGTCACAAAATTGCAAAAAGATTGCAATCAACATGTTCATCATATTATTATTATTTGTTTATCAAAAAATCAAAAATAAAAAATCAATCATGCAATCAAACTACAATATTTATTTTATCTTTGGATTTCGCGATGATGGTATAAGTCTATACCTATAATTCTATGCCTAGCGCAAACCATTGTTCTAATTTTATTTTCCATTTATTTTAAAACAAATTCATCAAAACATATGACTTGCATCATTATGTTACACAATTATGCTTTACCAACGAACGAACACCTATTCTATTTCATGTCATTATGTTCAAATTCAATTTTGCAACCATGGTATAAATTCTAAGGAATTGTTCAAAATTTTATCACACTTAGGAATTTATGCCTAGCAAAATTATATTTCTTTTCGTCTCTCATGCATACTATTTTTATGAAAATCTGAAAACAAATCATCAAACCATCATTATCTCCATCATTACAACACAAAGTCTTAAGACAAGTCTCTTAAGCACTCTTTTACTTTTAACAATATTTCTATACTGGGATTAGCTTGACGACCGAGTGAGCGGCGACTCCATGAAATGGTCTATAACAACGACAATGTCCTTTGAAATTATTGTTAGAAGTCTCTTTTTATTTTTTTATTTTTTTATCAAATCACACCACCACAACCAATTGTTTACATCAGATTATTTCATTTAAAATCTTACAGCATGACATCAAATTATAATATTTCAAAACGACATAATTACATGAATCCTCAATCAAATAAGCAAACAATTCAAACATTAAAGCATCATAAAAACATATGAACAAGTCATATCATCAGAAACAAGATCATATATATATATATATATATATCCAAAAATTATATACATCATATCAAAACTGGATTGGTATGCCACAATCTATACCCTGGCATACTCAATCCTCTCAAACAATCTCTACAAAATCTATAGTCCATAGACACCTAGCCTCGAGAAGCCCTCGAGCTCTCGGCCTCATCTCCTCCCCCACCCTGACGTGGAGGAGGTGGTCCCATAGAGGTCCGGGCTGTATCTCGGGTCCTCGTCATCGATCGTGAGGATGTCCTCGATGATCCCATCATGACCGGCTCTGCAATGGGGGCTGGCAATGATATCCTCTGTCCCTCTGGGACTGCCTGATAGTACAAACCCTGGTAGAATGTGGTCTGAGCAATAGACCACGCCAGATCTCGAGTGCTCGCTCCTCCACCCCGAGCTCTGAGCCATGTAGCCTCATCCTGCAATGTCTGCACCTGAGCCCGGAGGCGGGCAACCTCAGCCCGAAGAGCCGCTGTCTCGTTGCTCTCCCTTGTGTCAACACCCTTGCCCTTATCGGGCGATGGTGGTCTCTCCCCCTACTACGAAGGGAGTCTCTCCTCCCTCTGCCCTGTCTCCCATGGCCTCTGTGGAGCCCGTGCCATCCTCTGGCGTCTCTCCTATGGGATCCGTCGTTGCTCTCTCCCCCCGTGACCCCGCGCTGCCTCAATAGCAGCCTATCGTCGCCTCCCCATCTGGCGCACCACAGCGTGCACTGGACCCTGCGCCCTCATCATCCGAGGAGGGTGGATGCCTACGTACCAGGCATCATAGCCATCCGCAACCCCGGCGTCGTCACCATCCACTGGCTAGATGGGGGCATCGTCCACGTCCTGACTCCAGAATCGCTGCATGTCCGGAGCCCCGCTCAGTGTAGTACTATCCCGAATAGTCCGGGAGTACTCGTAATCCCCGAGAGAAGGGATCCCCTACTGTAGACCGAACTATCATAGTACTCGATCATAGCGGTGGAGCTCTACCTCTCCCCGCTCCATCCTCAGCCAGCAGACTCGCCTGATGCGAGCCAGCTCCTGCCCATCCTCTCGCCCACCCGGGGTGCTCTCGCCATGGCCTCCAGGTGATCTGGTCCGGGATGAGGTCGTCCAGCAACCTCCGAGACATCGACAGATCTATCCGCCACTGTGACCCTCTCTGTAGCCACCAATAGAAAACCCGGGGCCTCTCCCGATCAACCCCTATCAATGGGAGCCCTACCGGCCTCCGCACCGCAATGTGCTCCCAGCACCAAACCTGCAGCAGCGATGTCAAAACCAGACATCGACCTCCCTTGTATACGACCCCATACAGGATCCTATACAAGCGGCAAAGAACAAAGCTGCCCCATGCAAATCTGTACCCGTGGTCTCTCATGTCACAGACTATGTCTAAGAGCACCCACGGTAGTCTACATCCGCTCTGGTGGCACAGCGATGAAGCCACCGACAACTCCTGCCAAAACCCGAGTCAGCCTAGATGCCCTAGGCATCTGCCATAGTGACTCGATGTTCACTCTGCCCTTCTCCAGGGCGAAGCTCGGGTCTCTAGTGAGCCTCATCATCGCCTGGCCCTGATTGGCCACAGGCATCATCAGCCGTCCTTGTATGGGGATCCTCATGATCCTCCATATGTCCTCTAGAGTGGGAGCCATCTCCCTTGTCGGTAACCGAAAGCAGGACGACCCCGGATACCACCTCTCTGCTAGGGCTGTCAGTAGCCCCATGTCAGTCGGCACTTGTGGCATCTCTGCCACATGCTGTAGACCGACCAATCCAAGTCGGTCACGCTCTGCCTGGTCAAGCATGGCTATGTCATCTCTTAGCCCATCGTATTTCCATTCTCGGCTCTTTAGTAATCCCCTCTGCAAAACAAACAATAAACAACAAAATCATTAATAAACCAATCATTAACATCAAATTAAACAACTTAAAATCAAGTTTAAAATGATATCGTCCACCATTGGATGATATCGTCCCCAATTGGGCAAAATCATCTTTTGTGAGGATGAAATCGTCTCCTATTTCGCAACTTGGGAATCGCCCCTTGTTGGACGAAATCGCCCCTAATTCGCCGATTTCGTCGTCAGACGAAATCGACGATCTAGGGACGATTTCGACGAAATCGGGACGATTTTGTCTCGACGACGTCGACGGCCTAAAAATGGCCGCGATGCCCCAAACAATCAAATTTAGGTCAAAAAAATTGCACAAAGTTAAATTAAACCTAATCTACTAGGATTAGATCCTTACCCGTAGCCCGCGCCGGACCTCTGTTGCTCTGTGCGCTGTCTCCACCATTTTTTTTCTTTCTTCTCTGTAGAGCTTTGGAACAGTAAAAGTGAATAGTAAAAATGAATTAGGGTTTTCCCTATTTTCTTTAATTTATTTAAAAAATCAGCATTTTAAATTTTGCTTTTTCGCGTTTTTACCTCAAACGTTCGATTTGGGTAAAAACACGGAGGGGGCACCATAGTCAGCATTCGTACGATTCGACCAAGAATCGTCGTCTAAAAAATTGAGTATATTTTTGCTTTCTCGTAAAACGGGAAAAACTCGTCTTTAACGCATTTTCTTCGAAAAATTCGCTAAAGAGGGGGCAAAATGTAGCACCCTAAAATTGGCACGGTTAAAACATTAGTAAAAAGATAAAATATTAAAATTTGAATTTCAACCCCAAACTGCCCGTTAAACCGCCTTTTACCCGCTTTCCCCATTTTTCATGCCATTTTTAGGATTTGTTTTGACCGTTGGACGATATCGTCTCGGATTAGACGAAATCATCCCCGATCGGACGAATTCATCCGGAACGGAACGTCCGGACGATTTCGTCCCAAAACCAAATTTTCATAATTAGCTTCTGTTTCAACGACCTCTCCAACTCGGGCAGAAGCGTGTCTACGTAGTTGGAGATTTCCCTGTTGGAGATCTCCCAGATTGGGATGATCCCCAACCTCCCAAACCTCTTCCTAATCCTATATAAACTGGGATTTTCTCAGTTTATCCCCCTGGTTGGCTGGCTGATTCTCCCTGAACTCCCAACCCCTTAGTTGACGGATTTCATTGCAGAGTTAGCTCCTTATTCCCTCGCACTACTTTGCTTGCATTCGGTATTTTTACATTTTTATTGCAGGAACTCTACTATTTTCAGTCGAAGCTAGCTTGGATCATCGCGGACGATCTCGGACGATTGGAGACGATCTCGTACGATTGGAGGCGATCCTGACTGTAGTCCAGATTGGGGGCAGTCCGAGTCTAGAGTTTGCATTTTCTTAGCTTTTTTTGCATTTTTTTATATCATATCTCTGCACTGTTTTAAGTTATTATGTTTTATGCATCTTGGAGTTCACCTCATTTAGCATAATCGCATGATAAAGTTAAAATCAACCATTAAAACTACTGCATTTCCTTATTTTTTATTAGAGTCTATTATTTAGGCATGTTTGCTGTTATTTCTACCCTTATCCTTTGCTTTTGCACTTGCATATTTGGTATTTTGTATCTATTTTTGTGATTGCAGGTTTCTGATGAATTCGTCTGATGAATTCGTCAGATTTCAGATGATTCTGTCTGATTTCAGATGACCTTCTATGATTTGGGATGATTATGTACAAACTGAGATGATCTGAATCGCTACAAGACTCAGAATCTCCATCAGACATCCGGGATCGGGTATGACACCTTCTAGTTAGCATATTCTCTATTATTTGCATCCATCTCTATTTTTTGTATTCATTTAAATCAGCATTGGCATATAGAATAGTTTAGATTCATATCGGCCAAACCTAGGAGTTGAATGATTAAAGCACGAAATGAACACATCAAACACACTATCAACCTAGGCATGGAAACCGCCATTCAAAAGTTTCCTGGTGAACCCACCATCCATCAAAAATTCACCCTTATACACCTCCCCCGAGAGGCGGGACCTTCAAAGGGCCTCTCAGTCCGAGGTATTGTCCCATCCTTTTCACATCCCCCTTTCGGGCGTGGATCCTATAGCCTGAAGGTAAGGGTGCAAAAAATTTGGAGCGATACGGACCTTTATAACCTTCGTCAGTTTAATGATGAGCATATTTTAGATTATGGTGCCTGATAATGAGCAGTGATCAATGAATTACCATTCCCCTTACCCATTAGTAAAATAACATTCCTCTTCACCTAAAGTTGCTCAAAGCATATTTATTTATTGTTACAACTGTAATGATACGACACCTTTGAGGAAGCTTTAGCATAGGCAAAGGTCATCGAGGACATCAAATTCCAAGAAGGTGAGATTAAACTAAAAAAAAGGAATGACCAAATAAAATCCCTAAGGGAAACACCAGTAGTTACCCCAAATCTTCTAAAATCGATCGAGTGGTCTTGATCAACTCAATATCCCCTTGCCCTTCACTAAAACAATCTTCTTATTTGTCCCATAACAAAATTATCAAACTCAATCCCCTCCACCACAATACCAAAATCTCTCTTCTTTCTAGCCTTCCAGCTATCCCCGTCGCCAACCTAGATCACCTCAAAATTTCATCCTTCTCAACCATATTTCAAAGGCTTTGTGAGGCACATGCAATCTCCTTACTTGAGGTTAAACTAGAAGATCCCACCAAACCTAAGCCCAAGTCATATAAAGAGCATCTCTATTGTGTTTATCATCACCAAAAGAGCCATGATATAAATGATTGCATACAATTTAAATAGTGAAATACATGATGATAGGGGAGAGATAAAAATTGATAACCCTCTTGATCCTCCTAATCAAAACCTTGGCATATATCAAAATCCCCTACCACAACATGAGATATCACAACCCTACAATGGAACTCCAACTTCCACCATTCTTTCAAATCAAGTTAATCATGTGAATAATGTCTCATATCCTCAAGGTTTTGTTGGAAGTATTCATATCATTACTAGAAACCAAAGTTATCCTAAAAAGAAATCACAACCAACTGTTCCTTCTAACATACCTCCATATTCAACAAAACTGCCTCCACCTATGCAATTCACACCACTGTAGCCATGACTGATCCTCCATTTTAAATATCAACTTACCCATAGTATTAAAATGGCATCAACTAAAATCTTGATTAAATAACTCATACAACAATCACCCCCACATAGGGATGCCTTAATGGATATTCTCAAATCCATTGAAATTCAATATCCTAATGCTTTTTCCAATTTTATGGGAAATATATAGACCTGTGCAGAATCTGATATTACATTTTATGATCATAAAATTAAAACCATACCAATAGAGGCTGTAGACCCACTCATGCATATTATGTCATTTGTGGATGACATCACATTTAAACAAGTCTTGGTTGACACATTCTCATCTATCAATATCATCACTTCAACTACCCATAAACATCTTAACCTCCCCTCTTCCCATATTATCACTTCCACCTTTACTTTACGAGCCTTTAATGATGCTTTGTGTTCAACACTTGAAATAGTCATTCTCCCTATCCAAGTGGGGGTAAATAATATCCATACCTTATGTTACATCCTTGAAGTAGAAATACAATATAATCTACTATTAGGATGACCATGAATTCGAGATATGTGATGTGTACCCTCAACCTTATACCATTATCTTAAATATGTGTATGAGGAATAAATTGATTGCATCTCTATTGATGATGAACCTTTTAAATGGTGTAACATGATCATTAACCCACATGAATCTCCATTGTCATCCCCTTATTTTTACCTTACTACTCCCCAACCTCCCCAATAAAACTACTAATCCTTCTTCATTTATTCCATCCATATCTCGTTCACAACCTTCTCCCTCTAACTACCAACCTTCCCCCTCACACCCTAACCAATTTCCTTCTTCACCAACCTCTACTTCTCACTCCACCAGTGCTTCATCAAAATTTCCTCCCATTACAAATTCATCCACTAATCCTCCTTTGTTACCTAATCCACTTTATCACCTCATTCACCCACTCTACTCTTCTACCACTCTTCCCTTTCATAACTCGAGATCAAACACCTCACAACCTCCTAAATGCAATACTCCTTTGCCCACTTTTACTCATTTAAATTCTTCTCCCTCTACTTTATATTCTACTCTATCTCCTCAAACAACAACCTACACCTCTACTCTCTTAATTTCCATCATTTTCCTTCCACAACCCCCTACCTACTTCCTCCATCTCTATCTCCTCCCAACCTTCACCTACCTCATATTCCACCTTATAAACTAAGGACCCCATTTCTTTGGATACTACAAATTCTTCCTCATCTATTCCTAAGCACAAACATGACACCCTCATATCTTCTTCATTTTCTTCACTAACAACCACGTCGACTTCTTCCACTCCCATGCCCTCCTCGAACTCCAAATCTTAATCTCCTTCATCATCATTCTCAACCCTGCCTCCTCATGTTGATGTACACATGTCCAATCCTAGTATAGGTGAATACCTTATACATAATGTTATATTCACCTCCCTTCCTTGGATAGAGGTAGTTAAGGATTTTAGTTACCCTCATGACATTATTTTAACCATTGGTGCTATTATCACCCTAGGTTATTCTTAAAATTACACCAATTTTGTATATGAGAAAATTGATACTTCTTCTAAATGATCTCCTCCCACATAATTTGAACCACCATTTTTTTCCAACATTGACTATTTATCTAATACATCCTTCACCACATGATATTTTTGATGCTTTCATTGGTAAGGATATGGTCTAGGTCGATATGATCAAGGTACACACTCCATTATTGAACCCAAATATCAGTTGCCCATAGACAAGTTAAGTCTAGGGTATGATAGGAGTTCTTCAATTTCCCTCCTTGAGGATGATATCCAATAAATTACACTTGGTATTGAGAAGGATTATGAAGATAATGAATACATTGATCCAAAATATATCCATTTGATACCCGATGAATTCTTTCAAATTACCACCATCCATGCTTCCCCATCCAATACCTCAAAGAATAAAATTTTGGATTAATTAAATACACATTTCATTGCTTCCAATATCTCAAAAGATGAATCATTTTATTTTATCCCTACAGTCAATCCTTTCAATGATGATAATTTTTATCTTCATATGTTTCCCATTCCACCCATCCTATCACAATTTCTCCCTCATGACAAAGAATCAAAGATCTCATTTTTTACAAATCATTTTCTTCCCAATTTACAAATCAATATGATTTTTATCGACCTATTTTCTTCCCTTTATCACCCAAATAATCCCTCTTGACCTATACATATCAACCTCGATGCCATCAACTTCACCAACATCTTCTCCCCTCCTTATCTTGATGATTTCTTTCCCAATAACCACTTGTTGCAAAGCTCATTTGCCTTCCTCTGATTCTATCTACCAATTTGAAGTGGCATTGAGCTATCTCCTCCCAAAAATGTTTTTGATGACTTTCATCTCATCCCCATCCCACACTAGTTAGAGTATGGTTCTCACATTCCTATGGAAGATACCATTGATATCAATCTTAACTCTGACCCTGCCAACCCATAAAATCTTAAACTTGGAAAAAAAAATTCAATTGATGAACTTGAATAATTCACTACCCTCCTAAGAGAATACAAACATGTTTTTGCATGGTCCTAAAAATATATGTCTGGCCTTGATCCAAATATCATAGTCCACAACCTCATCCTCAATCCTAATGCTAAGTCTACTCATATGCCACATCATTCTTATACCTACTCTCCTCTAAAATTCTATAAATAACCACCCATTTCTTTCATTTGGTAACAGACAAGGAGAGAATAACATAATTTTGTAGGAGTTGTAAGACTAATAACATATTTATTTATTTATTTAGTGATTACTAAGCTTTCTTATATATTATTTGTCATGGTTTCTTTTCTAAAGCTTGGGCATAACTAAGGTAAGGTCCTTTAGATGCTACTAATAGTTTATTGTGAGCTGTGTGTAGGTTCTTCTAGATACAAAAACAACAAAGGAGGGTTTGAAATAATTTAAACTTCATCATCATCAACCTTCCAAAATTTTAATTATAGTAAAGGGAAAATTTTGCATATGCACCATTTGTTATATTAAAAGAAATATTTCTCATTTTCATGTGATTAAGGCCATAAAAGGTTATTCTTGTAAAAGGATAGAAATATCTTGTAATTAAAGAATCATCATTTTTTTTTTATGTAATGGTGTATTTGTCCTTATTACAAAATGGTACGCCCGATGGGACCCTTCCCTTGACCACACTTGGTATTTTTTATTTTTTATTTTTAAGGCATTAAAATTAGTTACTTTCTTATTGTCCTTTATTTTTATATGCCTTGTGTGTGATTTCATGATATTTGATTTATTGCTCACTTTGTTGTATTTTGTTTATTTTTTAGGTTTGAAACAACATCAACACAAACTTCAAACTAGCATTGGACCTCAAGTAGGAGATTTTTGCCCTAAATTTTAAGTTTGATTTCATGAAATTTATTACATTTTAGAAAACTTGAACTTTGGGACAAATGATATTTAATTTTTAATTTTTTTTACACTTTAAATAATAGTAGCTTCTCCTACCCGTATGCTCTCCTCTCGCATCCATAGGATGATCTTGAGGATCAAAAGGGAGGAAGACACTTTTGGAGTTAAGAAAATTTGTATTCAATTCTTTCTTTTTGTTTGCTAATATTTTCATCTTTCATCATTTCACATTAAAAGGAAGGTAGGCCTTGTATGCTCTCTTCTCATGCCCTAAGGTGATATTGGATATCAAAGAGCGTCTATCCTTCTAGGTTAAAGAATATTTCTCTACATAAGCATCTTACCAAAGGGAATTTTTATTAAATGAATGTTCTTCCCTTATGCCTTAGAATATCTTTTCATAGAATAGTTTGTCCTTCCAATTTCATAGGTTAATTTGTATTTCAATTTCATAGATTAGTTTATTCTTTCAATTAAAATGTTTTTTTTTTTTATTATTTTTCATAGATTAGCTTATCCTTTAAATTTCATAAATTAGTTTATATTTTTAATTTCATAAATTAGCTTGCCTTGTCATTTCCATAGAATAGTTTATCCTTTATTTCCTTATTAACTTGATATTAAAAAAAAAAAACATCACAAGAATCTTCAAAACCACTCCTAGATCTATCATTTTTCCATTTTACCCTCTACCCTTTTGTCTATGGTCCAAACCTGAAGCCAAGTGCATGCTCAAGAACAACTTGCTATGGAGCATTTCGAACATATCCCTCACCCTCCTTCATCCATCTCTCCCATGCACTTGGAAAATGCTTTCCATCAATCCCATGATGATCCATACCCTAGCCATAATCCAAGAAAAATAACATATGATGTTCTCACCCAAATTGTCTCCCCTAAGACCCCTAGTGAGGCATCCCCTTCACATGAACATCTCGAACAACATGTTCTCTCTTTGGACTCACCTAGGATCTCCTTAACCCCTCTTTACATTCCTACATCCCCTCCTCTTTTCAAAGAATAAACCACTTATCAGACCATTGGTATTGTATCGGTGATCGTTGATCCCAATCATCCTTCTCCTTCTAACCTTGACCTTATATCATAATTTCCATACTCTTCCACAACACCTTCCTACATTGTTCTTGATATTAATCAATATGCTAATTCTCAAATACATATTGTTCCTCATATTACTTATTTTTCTCTTCTAACATATTTTCATTTCCCTACTCCACCATCCCAATACTTATCAACTAACATAACTCTCTTTCACAGATTCTTCTTCTTAAACCACCCTTCCTTTCACTAGGGTAAATGCTACATACTCCTCTATTCCTTATCCCTCTCCTCCTTCTCTTACTTATTTGGATCAAACTTCTTCTTGTTCCTCTACTTCCTATCCTTCACAATCTCAATTCCCTCTTGTTCCTTCTTCTAATCATTCTTCATGGCAATAAGTTACCCCTAGTGGCTATCAACAACCTCCTCAGCTTTCGCATCATACTTCATCTCTTCCTAATCCTTAATCATCTAATAAAGCTTACTTCTTCACCCAATATCCTTCGTGGGCCTCTCGTCCACCCACGGTGAACATATCATCTCATCCTCTTCCCTCAACTTATCATCAATGGCCACCAACACATCCACAAACCCCTTTACTAGACCAGTATAAACCTCCATCTAATCAATATCAAATACCTTTGACCTTGAATCAACCACTTCTAGATTACAAATTATACCATCAACCTACACCCACTCAACACAACCCTCTTACAAGCCAATATCAAGTTCCTCCAACACAAAATCAACCTCCACCTACCAACTATCAATCTCCACATGTTAATTATCAACATCCTCCCCCTCAATATAAACCACCATATAATCAATACCAATTACCTCCCACATATTCTCAATCCCAATTTGGTCAGCCTAACCCAACAAATGAACTTCTAACCTATCAACCCCCATCAATTACTCCAAACTTCCAAAATCCTTACCAAAACCCTTACCATAAACCCTCTTTTCCTTCTCAATTTTCCTAAGCACCACCTAGTGGTCAAATAACATACTCTTATGCTCCACTTCCTCAAAATTACCCTTATATATATCCATATCCTGAGGCCCAATACTTTACTCCCTCAACTGAACCTACTCAACCACCTCAAAACACATAAGATGAAATACAAAAATTGATTAATTGTATGAATTTGTTAGAGTTACAAACCATGAGTTTGGATATCAAAAATCCACTCTTAGTCAAATACACACTCAACCTATTCATCCTTCAATACCTCCACCAATTTATCCCTATTGCTTTGAGTTGCCAAAGCTAGAAAAGTTTAAGGGAAAAGAGGATCCAAGAGATTTCCTAAGCAATTACATCAATGCTTATTTCTTTATTAGTGAAAGTGATCATCTCATGCTTTGCACCCTCTCCCTATACCTTGAAGGAACTACCTTGGAGTGGTATAATAGCTTACCTCAACATAGCATTTATACCTTTGAACAACTGGCCATCTACTCTTGGAATGCTTTGCCCTCTATGTCAAAAAAAAAGCAACATTGATAGATATTTATAACCTTCATTAGTTTGATGATGAGCCTATTTTGGATTATGGTGCTCGATGGAGGGCAGTAATCAATGAACTACCATTCCCCTTTCCCATTGTTAAAATCACATGCCTCTTCACCCAAAGTTGTTCAAAGCATATTTCTTTATTGTTACAACTTCAACAATACCAAACCTTTGAGGAAGCTTTGATGCAAGTAAAGATCATCGAAGAAATAAAAATCCAAAAAGGAGATATTAAACTCAAAAAGAAGGAATGGCCAAATAAAATCCTTAAGAGCAACAACAATAGTTATCCCAAATCACCCTAAATCAATCAAATGGTCTTCAGCAACTCACACACCCCTCACCTTTTACCTCAACAATCTTCTTATCCACACCCACAATCAAACTATCAAGCTTAGCCCCCTCCACTACAATACTAAAATCCCTCTTCTTCCCAGCATTTCATCCATCCCTATCGCCCACCTGGACTACCTTCACCCCTCTACCTAAGCCCTTGTCAATCATATTTCAAAGGCTTTGTGAGGCACAAGTAATCTCCTTACTTGAGGTTAAGCTAGAAGATCCCACCAAACCTAAGACTAAGTCATATAAGGAGCATCTCTATTGTGTTTATCATTGCCAAAAGGGTGATGATGTCAATGATTGCATACAATTTAAACACCTAATGCAAGATATGATTGATAGAGGAGAGATCAAAATTAATAATCCTCTTGCTCCTCCTAATCAAAACCTTGGCATATATCAAAATCCCCTACCACAACATGAGACATCACAACCCTACAATGGAATTCCAACTTCCACCATCCCTACAAATTAGGTTAATCATGTGAATAATGTTCCATATCATCAAGGTTTTGTTTGAATGATTCATATCGTTACTAGAAACCAATGATATCCTAAAATGTAATCACAACTAATTAGCCCTTCTAACAGACCTCCATATTCAATAATGCCACCCCACCAGTGTAAGCTATACCATTGCAACCATGATCGATCCTCTATTTGAAAATTCAACTCACCCATAGTCTTAAAATAACATTAGCTAAACTCTCCATGTATGAGCTTATACAACAATCGCCCCCATATAGGGAGGCATTAATGGATATTCTCAAATCCATTGAACTTCAAGCTCAAGATCCTAATACTTTTGCCAATTTTATGGGTAATATATGGATCTATGTGGAGCCTGCTATTACATTTTATGACCATGAAATTAAAACCATGCCAATAGAGGCTCCAGACCCACTCATACATATAATGGCATATGTGGATGGAATCACCTTTAAACGAGTCTTGGTTAACATAGGCTCATCCATCAATATCACCTCAATGGCCCTTAAATATCTTAACCTCTCCCCTTCCCATATTGTCACTTCCACCTTACTTTATGGGCTTTTAATGATGCTTTGTTTTCAATGCTTAGAATAGTCATCCTCCCTATCCAAGTAGGGGTAAAGGTTATCCATACCTTATGTTACATCCTTGAAGGTAAAATGCAATATAACCTACTATTAGGACAACCATGGATTTGAGATATACGATGTGTACCCTCAAATTTACACCATTATCTTAAATATGTGCATGAGAGATGTGTTCATTGCATCCTTGTTGATGATGAACCTTTTAAATATTGTAATATGGTCGTTAACCCACATGAATCTCCATTTCCATCCCCTCATTTTTCCCTTACTCCTCCCAAACTCCCCAATCAAACTCTACTAACTCTTTTGCATCCATCCCTTATTCACAACCTTGTCCCTCTACCTACCAACCTTCCTCCTCACCCCTTAACCAACCACCTTCTTCACCAACCTCTCCCTCTCACTCCATCAGTACTTCCTCATTAGTTCCTCCCATTACAATTTTATCCACTAATCTCCCTTTTTTACCTACTCCACTTTATCACTCACCCACTCTACTCTTCTACCACTATTTCCTTATATAACTTGATACCAACCACCTCACGACCTCCTACATGCACTAATCCTTCATCCACTTTTACTCATATTAGTTCTCCTCCCTCTACTTCCTCTTCTACTCTACCTCCTTACACAACAACCTACACATCTACTCTTTCCATTTACATCATTTTTCCTTCCACAATTCCTCAACCTTCACCTACCACATCTTCCACCTCATAAACTAAGCTTCTCATTTCTTTGGATACTTCAAATGCTTCCTCATCCATTCTTGAGCACACACATGACACCCCCACATCTTCTTCCTTTACTTCACTCACTTCCACATCAACTTCTCCCACTCCTATGCCCTCATCGACCTCTAAATCTGCATCTCCTTCATCGTCGTTCTCACCCTTACCTCCTCATGTTGATGTACACATATACAATCCTAGTATAGGTGAATACCTTATACATAATGTGATATTCACCTCTCTTCCTTGTATAGAGTTAGTTAAGAATTTTGGTTGCCCTTGTGACATTCCTTTAACCATTGGTGCCATTATCCCCCTAGGTTCTTCTTCAAATTATAACAATTTTGTATATGAGAGAATTGATACTTCTTATAAATTATCTCCTCCCACATAGTTTGAACCACCATTTTGTGCCAACATTGACTATTTATCTAATCCATCCTTCACCACATGATATTTTTGATGCTTTCATTGGCAAGGATATGGTCTAGGTAGATATGAGAAAGGTACACACTCCATTATTGAATCCAAATATCAGTTTCCCAGAGATAAGTCTAGGGTATGATAGGAGTTATTCAATTTCCCTCATTGAGGATGATCTCCAATAAATTAACCTTGGTATTGAGGAGGACTATGAATATGATGAATACATTGACCCAAAATATACCCATTTGATACCCGATGACTTCTTCTAAATTGCCACCATCCATGCTTCCCCATCCAATACCTTGAAGAACAAAATTGTGGATTAATTAGATACACCTTTCATTGCTTCCAATATCTCTAAATATGAATCATTATCCTTTATCCCTACATTCAATCCTTTCAATGATAATATTTTTTATCATCTATTTCCCATTCCACCCATCCTATCATAATTTCTCCCTCATTAGAAAGAATCAAAGAACTCATTTTTTAGAAATTATTTTCTTCCCAATTTACAAATCAATATGATTTCTATTGACCTATTTTCTCCCCTTTATCACCTAACTAATCCCTCTTGACCTATACATATCAATCTTGATGCAATAAACTTCAAAAACATCTCCTCCCCTCCTCTTGATGATTTCTTTCCCAATAAACACTTGTTGCAAAGGTCATTCACCTTCCTCTTATTCTATCTACCAATTTGAAGTAAGTGACATTGAGCTATCTCCTTCCATAAATGTTTTTGATGGCTTTCAAATCATCCCTACCCCACACTAGTTAGAGGATGGTTCTCACATGCTTGTGGAAGAGACCATTGATATCAACCTTAACTCTGACCCTGCTAACCCATAAATTCTTAAACTTGAAAAAGGTTTTTCAATTGATGAACTTGAACAATTCACTACCCTCCTATGAGAATACAAACATGTTTTTGCATGGTCCTATAAAGATATGTCTGACCTTGATCCAAATCTCATTATCCACAACCTCATACTCAATCATGATGCTAAACCAATTAAGCAAAAATTGAGTAAGCTTCATCCTATGATTTCTCTCATGGTTAAAGAGGAGCTACAAAAACTTTTATATGTAGGCTTCATACAACCCATTGATTATCCAGAATGGGTTTCAAACATGGTACTGTTAGTCTAAAAAGACTACCTCCAGAAGATAGCAGATTTTTTGCATAAAAAGATCAACATTTTATTTTTGAGATATGAAGCAAAGAATTTTTTAAGGCATGAAGAAGGTCACAATTTTGCGACATATCAATTTTTCGTCAAGGTATGGTTTGAAGTTGTTAGAAAGGGGGAAGGTGTCACGATTTCGCGACATAAGCAAGTTTTCGCTCACAAAGTAGTCTGAAAGGACCAGGAAGGAAAAAGTGTCATGAAATCGTGACATAGCTAGTTTTTGCCGACATATACATATTTAGTAATAAATAAAATGCCATCAAGAGCTTGTGTCAGTAACTAGAAGTAGACAGTAGAGTAAATCAATTCCTAGATTCTTGCTATTAGAATTTATCTATTGTAAGACATGCAAAAGATATGGAAGCACAATTATATTCTGATTGCTTGTAATTGATTGTATATCAAAATGTACTAATTATAGAGATTCCCCATAGGGTATATATGAGAGTAAACGTATTCTAAAAAGAGGTCGGCTCTTGGATGTTTACAAGACTGGATGTATGTACTTTGAATACAAGCAATAAGATTACTCTTCTATTGGCTTCTGGTTCACATTGTGCAATTGTATGTATTAACATTTCTTACTTCTATTTCACATTATTGAAATATAGATTGTGTTGGTTCTAAGATCTGGACTTACGCAAAACATAAATCATATTGCTGGAGTTGAAATCTGATATATACATGTGTTAGATATACTTCTGAATCACATTGAGAAATCCATGATTTCTGTGGGAAGATATATTGAATGCTTTGACAAGTAAAGTATATGTGTTCATCTTAGTTGTTGTTTAATCTGTACCATGTGCAAGTTCTAGCTTCGACTATATTTCCCTCTCTTTCAGTAATATTCTTTTCCATTTTCCTATAAAAAACCATTAAGGAACCAACCTCCTCTGGAGATTAGATGAAAGATCTCATGATCATTTTCATCTATTCAATGTTGAAAAAATCAAGGCGCAAATAATAACCAAAGGCAGATTTTGTTCCAATAATTTTTGGCATGCCCGATGGGACACTAAAATCCCATAGTATTTTATAAGGTTTGGTGTTTGCCTTTGATATTTTTAAATCTAAATCAAATCACCTGGCGACTCCATCCGAAGGTATAGACCCAAGAAATACCTTATCTATTTATCTGGTTAAAAGACTCATGATTATTTACTTATATGATAACCAGATCCAAAGCAAGAAACTCAGAAGAACCCATTGAGTTCTTCGAGTTGCATCTAAGTAGCCTAAAGGTGCATCCAATTTTATCTGCTAGATCTAATCCACCTGCTACCAGTATTACCACCCTTGTATCTTCTATTTTGCCTATTTCTAGTATTAATCCATCTTCAACAACTACCAGTAGTTCTATAGTATAGGCAAGTACAGTTGTTACAATGGCTGCTGCTCAAGCACCGACTTATCTTACATGGAACCACACGGGTCCACTAAATTTGGTGGCTCAGAACCAGATCCCTGCAGCAACATTGAATGCATTGCCTTCATATGATGGAATAGGTAAAATGACATATGAACATTGTTTAGATGTTGCAGCCTTGGCTGCAACTTATAACATCACTCAAGAGGACGTGATGATCAGATTGTTAGTCATTTCCTTAAAAGGAAAGATGTTATATTGGTACAGAGTGCTTCCTCCTCAATCAATAACATCATGGGCAGTTCTCATTGGAAAACTTGTAGATGAGTTCAATCAACATGCAGATCCATTCTCACTACTCAGTCAGTTCACCATTATTAAGAAACATCCTCAAGAGGAAATTATTGATTTTAATATTCGATTCAATCGAACTTGGGAAAGAGTACCCGTTGGATTAAAACCAACTGAGGAGCAAGCAATATATTATTATTTAAGGGCTTTTGATACAGATATTAGTATGATAATATGACAATCATGGGTATTCACTTTCCCTACCATTTATCAAGAAGCTTCTGTAGCAGAAAGAGATCTCATTGCCACAAGGAGATATCCACCTAAAGCAATAATGCCTATTTTTCTTGATATTCCCCAAATTCCCAATGCTATCTCTTCTGGCCCTTCTCAGCTTCCGAACGCAAGCCTTCCAAGATGGAATGGATCACCTTCCATCCCTACAATACAGTTACCTCAGAATCCTCTGGCATTACCTCATGTTCCAGTTGTGCCCGCACTACCTGCACCACCTTCTCAGCCAGTCCTAGATAATCAGCTTACTATTATACTGGATACAATGAAGAATCTGGAAAATGATATGACGTCTATGAAGAAAAGGGAAGCTGAGAGAAATTTCCAACCAAGAAGGTTCCCTCAGATAACAAGAGATGCAGCGTAGTCAAGTAACAGGGGACAGGAACGATCAAATGTTGTTTATGCAAATGAAGCAGAAGATGTCGTAGAGCCTTCTATAAATTTAGATTACTGGTGCACTACGTGTAATGATCCACATGGAGAGAATTCATGTATGATTCATCAACATTATGTACAGAGTATAGCTATTGAAAAGGTAAAAAAAAGCATGAAAGGTCATGTAAATATGATTAGAGAAACAGACCACAATCTCATGATGCCTACGGTGGAACAAGTTACAGTCCTAACCAGATCTGGTAAAAAACCTCTACAGGTTGATCCTAAAGAGCTTCAGCCTTTAAGTTTTCCCCCAGCTCCCAAAATAGCTCCTATAGCAGTTTCCAAAGGAAGTTTACCTTATGAGAAAAGATCTCAAGTTCCAGCTCAAAACCCAAGGCAAGAAATCCATAAAGAATTCACTCCATGAAAGGAAACTGAAACTCAGGATCAAGCTAAAGAAAGGTTGAGATTTCCTTCATTGACTAAGAGACAAAGGACTGAAGCTACTCAAGGATACAGAAACAGATATGATACTTTCACCAAGGAAAGAGAAAAAATTGTTGAATCATCTACTTTCAATATAGTTGAAGAAATGAAAAAGACTCCCTCAAAGGCGAGTATGTATGATGCTCTTCAGTTCCCTGGTCAAATTGATCTCTTACAAGAATCTCTAAAGATGATGAAAGATAAAGGTAAAACTATATCCTCTTCAAATACAGTCCAGGAAAATCTAACATCAACCACTGGAAAAAATAGACCTCCACCCTTTTATTTATCTCTTCAGATGGAAGGATGGGTTGTTCACAACTGCATGATAGATTCAGGTGTTGCTACTACAGTGATACCCAAAGCGGTATGTGATATTATGGGGATGGAGTACACTAGGAGTAATCCAGGTGTCCTGCAGTTGGATGGCACTCCTATAAAAATTGTAGGAGTGATTAAAGACATTCCCATACAACTCCACAAGATGCCTCAAGTGGTGGTTATACAAGAAGTAATAGTGGTAGATTTGGCACCATATTTTGGTATGTGCTTATCAAGAGAATTCACGAAAAAAATAGGAGGATACCTATCCTTAGATTACTCTCATTTAGAAATACCTTTCAAAGGTAGAAGGATTAAAATATTTAATGAGAAACCATCTACTTTCCATGTGGAAAAGATAGGAGAAGCTGAAACAGTGAATACAATGACTGAAGAAATTGGAAAAGTGGACCTGATGGAGGAAACCTTGGAAGACCTTCAAGCAGAAGATCAATTTTCTATGCAGGATTTCAATGCCATGATAGAAACAAAAATAGGAAGTTATTCCATTGAAAAACCAAAAAAGCAATTGACACCTGCTCTCGAAGAAAATAACTCTATTAATCAATTGTGGAAGCTTTTCTTTGATGGAGCTAGGTGCAAGAATGGAGCAGGTGCTGGGATAGTTTTGATTTCCCCCACTGGAAAGGAAAGGGTGTTCTCTTACAGATTGACATGGAGTTGCACCAATAATGCAGCTGAATATGAGGCACTTTGTTTAGGATTGAGGAAAGCTAAAAAACTGGGAGTAAAACAACTGCTCATTTATGGAGACTCAGAACTTATTGTCAATCAAGTCACAAAAAAATGCATCAGTAAACAACACTACTTAAAGGCTTATAGAAATAAAGTATGGGATCTTTTGGAAGCCTTTGAGGCTCTGAATATAAAGTCTATTCCTAGAGAACAGAATACCCACGCAGATTTATTGGCATCAGTGGGAGCTAATTTATGTCCTGTCAGTAATGTTATTCAAAAATCAAAGATGGTTAGACTTATATATAGGCCCTCGGTGCCAGAAAAGAATATATTCTAGCAAGTTTTTGAAAATGATGAGCAAATATTGGATTTTTTAATCCATGAAATGAACTGTTCAAGTAGCAAATATTTACAAGACAAACAGGAAGAAGATATGATTCAATTAAAAAATAATCATATCCCTAAGGGACTTATCACCCTTGAAAGTTTGTTTGATAACAATGATAGGGCTATAGGCCATAAAATCAAAGTTGATAAGCGTTGGTATAAAGAGGTAGAGTTAGAACCGAGAAAAATGATTAAAGTTGGGGTTGGTTGTACAGAAGAAGAATTGAACCAAATCAGAGAATTGTGCAAAAAATTTCTTGATATCATAGCTTGGGTGTACAGTGATCTAAAAGTATATAGAAAAGAGATTATCCAGCATACCATTGAATTAGAAGAATGAGCTAAGCCTTTTAGGCAAAAGCAAAGAATGGTAAATCCAAAGATAGAATCTTTGATGAAGCAGGAGTTGCTAAAACTTCTTCAAGCTAAAATAGTGTATCCTATTAAACATTCTACTTGGGTGGCAAACTTGGTACCAGTCAGGAAGAAAAATGGAGACATCAGATTGTGTGTAGACTTCAGGAATATGAATAGGGCATCACTCAAAGACCATTATCCCCTTCCTCAAATTGATCAAATTTTGCACACAGTTGCAGGGGCAGAAAGGTTCTCTTTACTAGATGGATTTTTAGGGTATAATCAAGTATGGGTCAGAGATGAAGATCAATTCAAGACTACTTTTACCACAAAATGGGGAACATTTGCTTACCAAAGAATGCCTTTCGGCTTATCTAATGCTGGAGCAACTTTCCAAAGGGCTATGGATGTAGCTTTTGGTGAACTTGCTACTAAGATTATAGTCATCTATTTAGATGATATGACTATCTTTTCCCATCATAAGCAAGATCATATAACACACCTTGAACAAGTATTTGAAAAATGCAGAGAATTTGAAATATCTTTGAATCCAAAGAAATCCATATTCATTGTAGAAGAAGGTATCCTACTTGGTCATGTCATCTCTAAAGTTGGATTAGCCATTGACCCTGATAGAGTGAAAGCACTTTTGGAACTGTCCTTACCAGTTAATAAGAAAGGTTTGCAATATTTCTTTGGGAAAATAAATTTTGTGCAAAAATTTGTTGCAGATTTTGCACAGATTGTTAAACCAATGACTGAATTATTGAAGAAAGATGCTCCTTTCAAATGGACTGATCCAAGGAAGAATGCTTTCAGAAAAATCTTAGAAGAAATAGCCCAAGCACCTGTACTGGTTAATCCTGACTACTCACGTGATTTTATTTTATATGTTGTTGGTGAATCAGAAAGTTACGCTGTAGTCCTTACACAGAAGGGGTCAGACAATGAAGAAAGACCCATAGCTTTTCTGAGTTCCACTATGCATGAGCATGAAGAGAAATATAATTTTATTGAAAAACAAGTTTATGTTGTCATGAAATCCTTGAAAAAATTTAAGCACTTTCTGTCACAGAGCAAAATCATTGTTTATGTGATCCATCCTGATGTCAAAAATTTTATAATACAAGGAGAACTTGGCGAAAAAAGAGTTGGTTGGGTGACTAAGATACAGGAATATGATGTAGAAATACATCCAACAAAGATAATAAGAGGAAGAGCCCTGTGTCAAGAATTGGCCAAGCAAGCTACAGATGAGCAGGTAGAACCCCAAGGTGTAATGGCTAATACAGAATCAGATCCAAATCTGAGAAACACTGATTGGATTGATGATCTTGTGGAGTACTTTCAAACTGGAATGTGTCCTAAAAGTTTGAATGCTTCACAAAGAAGAAGATTTAGAGCACAAGCTTTGAAGTACACCCTTCAATCAGAAGGGTTGTATAGAAAAAATATAGATGGTGTACTTTTGAAATGTATAAGAGAAGATGAGAAACAAAAAGTGTTAAAATAATTCCATGGAGGTCTCTCTAGGGGACATTACTCGGGAAGATCCACTGCTTTGAAAATACTCCGAGCAGGTTATTACTGGCCTTCTATTTTTTTAGATACTTACAAGGTTACCAGAAGCTGCGAGCAGTGTCATAGATATGTAGGGAGGAATAGAAATGCTCCTATGCCCTTAAAACCTATCCAAGTCGAAGAACCTTTCCAGTAGTGGGGGTTAGACTTTGTAGGGATAATAGAGCCCAATTCATCAGCTGGCCATAAGTATATACTTACTGCCATAGATTATTTCACTAAGTGGGCTGAAGCTATCCCTACTAAAAAAGTTGATCAAGAGGTGGTGATTGAATTTGTGGAAAGTTTGATAACAAGGTTCGGTGTACCAGATTCACTGATTACAGATAATGGATCAGCCTTTATCGGAGCAAAAATGATTGAGTTTACTAGCAGATATGGTATATATTTGAAAACTTCTTCCAATTATTACCCATAGGGTAATGGTCTAGCTGAGTCTACAAATAAAAATCTTCTCAGAATCTTGAAAAGAACACTAGAAGAGAATAAGAGGAACTGGCATTCCTTGATCAATCAAGCATTATGGGCTGACAGGATCTCAATAAAAAAGTCCATTAATACATCACCTTATTCTTTAGTATATGGTAAAGAGGCTATTTTGCCCATTCATATGGAGATACCAGCACTAAAGTTGCTAAATCAGATAAATGAAGAAGGAGGTCAACCTATGGATGCCCGATTAATGCAACTCTTACAGTTGGAAGAACAGAGGGAAGAGGCTTATAATCATCACCAGAAACATATGGTAGAAATAGAAGGATGGTTTAATAAAAAGACAACCTACAAAAAATTCAAAGTGGGAGATCTGGTTTTGAAATGGAATGTGAAGAAAGCAAAGCCAAGTAATCATGACAAATTTGATGCTTTTTGGGAAGGTCCTTTCGAAATAATTGTTGAAAAGCAATTTAATTCTTTTCAATTACAGGATCAGCAGGGTATGGTTCTACCCATCACAGTGAATGCATTTCACTTAAAACTCTATTTTAAATAAAAAGGGTGGGAAAACGTATGTATATAATGTATATTATAGTAAGTGTGTAAATATTTTTGAAGTTATTTTTATTTCAGAAATCTTTGTCAGTATCCAGTAACCAATCAAAAATCACCAGCAACAGAGAGATGAAATTAGAAGGTGCCATATTGTCAGATATAGTGGTTCGAATTCAACATTGCCATGTGGTTTGCCGACTGTTGGCGGGAGAAGACCATTTTTGAAGAACTTTGATATGCGTTCCTTTTATTAAAAATGGT
Organism: Wollemia nobilis; assembly: GCA_028583015.1. NCBI lineage: Eukaryota > Viridiplantae > Streptophyta > Pinopsida > Araucariales > Araucariaceae > Wollemia > Wollemia nobilis. Next base: position 6,935,861 of record JAQPPZ010000850.1, read on the forward strand.
GAATGATCGATTGTCGGTAGGAATTTAAAATGTGCCATGTGGTCTTTCAATAATTGCAAAAAGGAACCACCTTCATAAATGGGAAAGCTTTGATAAGCGTAATTTTAATGTGCACAATGAATAATCATTGATCAGGTTCCCGAAACATTCGAAAAGGTGTCAAAAATAATGCACAAAGGGATCCGAGCAGATCTAGCCCACCAACCGCAATTAATGCATGCCATGCATATGTTTCCAATTGACGTAAAATCCTAATTTTTCTCCTGAGTAAAATCCGCTGCATCACTTTCTATTCCTACTTTTCAAGTTCAGGTTCAAGTTTAGAAAGAAAGTTCAGTTCAGAAAGAAAGTTCAGTGTGATAAAAATCTCATGGCTCCAAGAAAAAACACTCAAAAAACAACAATGGCGGGTCCGTCTGCTTCACCTTCAACAAAAAGACGCGGAGAAGAAGTGAGTGAAAATTTTGGTGATCGGGATGCTAGAATTGGAGATACAGTGATGACATGGAAGGACCCAGTAAAAATTCGAAAAGATATTGAAGATAGAATGTCCACTGGGGTTTCTGCATCTTCTCCTGCTACTTTTGCCTTTCATTCATTGCTATACTGGTATGTGTATATTCCTGTGCATCCTTGCCCTGAACTAGTTAAAGCAATTGCAAATTTTTATGATGAAAAGAAAGGGGTGGTTACAAATAAGAGTGGGAGAGTTCTTTTTGCCTTAAACCCAGATGCTTTCATTTTTGCTTTTGCTACTGGGTATGTACCCGCCTTTGAGCCCAAAGCTTTTGACCCGACAGATCAGGCAAAGTATTTTGTTCCCTCTAAAAAAATCAAGAATTTTCTTTATACACAGTTGAGAAATCCACCTAATGGAGGAAGGATGCCTGAAACTCCTATTTCCATAGCCGAATTCAAAAACCCAAAATTATTTTCCATATTGGCTATGGTGGCAGGGTTAAAAACTGATGAAAAAGTTCATGGGTGGCAAATTGCTTTAGTCAATTGCCTTTCTAACCCAAAAAATTATGACTCTGCAGTTATGGATAAGAGTATTCGACCTATGTTTTTTGATTGGCCAGGGTATTTATTTAAAGAAATACATGAAGGGTTGTCTGCTATCAAGAGGGGTTCTCAGTACTCTTTCTGTTTCTCTTCCTATTTAGTGTGGTTGTTCTTTTTCTTTATGGCTAAAGAGCTAGCATTTATTTCTGTAAATGATAAAGATGATAAAGGAAGGACTTTGCCAGTATATGATTGGACCAATGTATTGTATAGAACAGAGTCATATTATGATTTCAATAGGGAATTTCTAGGTCCTGCATTGAAAATAATGTATGGGGAAGTCAGAAGGTTAACCTCCAGGGCTGAAAATATTTTACAAAATAAACACGCTGAGGAGGGTGATTGGTTTATACTCACCCAAGGGGTTGTTGTTAGGTTGTATGGTTTTACAGGAAAACCTTTCTTACTCCCGCATTATGTTACTGATAGATTGTTTGCATTGGAATATGTAAGGCAAACTGAATATATTAATGTGAAATATGGCACGGGTATAGGTAAAACTGGTACCTGTACCATGCCTTTCCAGCTTGAAGGTATTGTGGTTTCTAAACGAGGTCAAAATGAGCAAATTGTTGAGGCTCTGAGAGATTTGGGGTTAGTAGAAATCCCTCAGAGATGGAAATATGATCCTCTAAACCGATTTGCAGAGAGACAAGCTATTCTGAATAGAATTCCGTTGAAAGTATACCATGCTTCTATTAGGTCGGATATCGAAGCCTGTAGAAATAATGATGAAGATGCTCCATTGGAATGGCACGTGGAACAAATGCAGCCATTGCCTCCTTGGCATGAATTTTATGAGCATGTGTTGCATTTTGATCCAGGAAATAATAAGGGGCATGTGTTAACTGAAGGCACCATTGCTAGAATGTAGAAAAAGGGTGCATATTGGATGATAGGAAAGATTCATGAATGGTGGACTATGAGAGTGCAAACAGACATGATTGAATCTAGGTATCCCATAAAAAATGATCTTGAATTCTCAGTAAGATATGACCATTATCAGAACTCCTGGTTAGGAATTTTCCCTGTGAAAATACCTCGCAGCGTTGGTGGTAGCAAAGGGACAAGCCCTAAAGCTGCTAAAAAACAAAATGTTGAACAAGGGAAAGGTAAGAAGGTTGCAGTTGAACGACCATTAGCTCAAACACAAACCAGGTTGAGAAGTTCAAAGAAAAGGGCCCCTACAGAAGTCTTCACAAAAGAACAAGGAGAAGCATACGGGAAGGCCGCTCAGATGATGTTAAATATGGGATATGAAGGCAAAGGTCTAGGAAAAGAAGGACAAGGGATCACTGAACCCTTGCAGGCTGAAAGAAGAGGAAAACGCCTAGCCTTAGGAGCTGATTCATCCAGAGGTAAAACTTTAGTTTCTAAAAATGTTAAGTTTGTTCCCCCATCTAGTTCAGCTACAGAATCTGATGAAGAACCTCTTTGTATTAAGAGGAAGAGGCTAAAGTCTATAGTAGAAGTTAAAGAAAAAAGTAATAAAATTGTTGAAGGAAACCCAGTTTTTGAGCAAATCGCTCAAAATATTGATGTTGATCAAATAGAAATGGCCCTTGAAAATGAACAGATTGTTCAAGATAATGAGGGTAATGTTCTAAATCCAGAGGTTACTGAACAAGAAAATGTCCAGATTGGGACTTTGGATGATCCAAATGACTTTGTTCAGGAGGATCAAAATGTAAATATTTCTAAGGAAATTACTGTGAAACAAGAGAATGTGGAACGTAAGAGAAGACAGCCTGGAGGAATTCCTCCAAACGTTGAAATTATAAATCTTGAAGGAGTTGTTGATGGTGAAGACAAAATTGATAACAACAGAAATGTTGAGGTCCCTATACAAAGTGAAAATCCAGATCAGATGATGAATGAAAGGGACCATGACCATGGAGAAAGAGATCAACATCAACAAGTGCTACACACAGACAAAGGTATGATTTCCTTTTTCCTTCAATATTTTCTCTCTACTTATTCCTACGGTGATTTTCCTTCCATTTCTTGTTCAAAGAAAGATATAATGTTCCCCTTGAATTCATGTTTTCTTTCCCAGAACCAACATTATGTTCTCAACTTCAATCTGAAGTTGATGTTGAGTTGATCCCCAATCCATTTCTTTCTAGCGCAAGTATTCCAGCTATTAAGTCAAGATCTTCTCCCAATGATGAAAATCATCCCACTCTTTCAAAATTGAAAGGGTTGAGAAAAGCGAATAAAAATGCTTTAGATTGGTGGGCATCTCATTATTATTAGAAGAGGTAAGACAAGAATTAAGGTTTTATTAATATCATCAACTATAGCATAGGATAGCTATAGGATTAAGTAGGTTACAAAATAGAGTATTTAACAATAGATCTTATGTCTACGCTAACAACTAACACGTTGAGATAAAAGTGCTTAACCTACTAACAACTAACCTATCTGCCGTCCAAAGGGAAATGACGGTAAGATAGACTACTAACCAAGGTAACTGGTAATAGTAACTACTAGTGGTAAAAAGTAAGAAATTACTTTTTACCATGTGGTAAATTATATCTACCTAGGTGAAACTTAAATATTACCTAAATGAGGTAATAATCATAGTTACTAACATAGTGACTCTAACATCCCCCCTTATTACATTATTTGGATAATACATACATATCCCTCTATACAACAATATTTGGGTAAAGTATATAGTTGTCCCAATACAATGAAGAAGATGTTGATCTGCTGGTTCTTTGCTCTGTCACAGTGCTCTGGCTACTTCTAAACAAAAAGTGGATCATTCCTCACTTTGTCTTCATGCCAATGAATGCCCTTATGGTAATCACATCATCCAACCAATTTGCATGGGTAACCAGCCACTACAATCGCTAGGTGTAGTAGAATAGATCACTTCATACAAGGTTCATTTATTTACAATATGAATTTTTAAAATATAAGGTAGCTAAGGTGTCGATCGCTACCGAAAATGCACCCTTATAAGTTCCCCCCTTCTTTTTTCAAAATATAGTGTAATTAATTTCTGAAGGAAGTGTGACTAAGGTGTCGATCAAAGCTGAAAATGCACCCTTATAAGTCATCTTCCCTATTTACAAAAATCAGTGAAGAAAAGAAATGGATATCCCCCCTCAATTGCAAAAAGTGTGCAACTCAAGAGTGTTGTGAAGGATTTTACAAATATTGCCTCCTAGACAATTGTACACCACAAAAAATCGCTCCTCTTGTTACAAGTACTTCAAACACAGAATTTGCTATTTATGAAGCCTAAAAGAGGTACAAGCACCCCTTATTGCAAGGTCTTCAAACAAAAAACTTATGCTATTTATGAAGCCTAAAAGAAGAGTGAGAGAAAATGGTGCTTTTCCCCAAGGGACATGTGTTTTCCCTCTACAAAATTGTTTTAGAAATTTAGCACTCCTTGTGCTATCTTTGAACCAGAAACAAAATCAGAATGAGACACTTCACAAGAAATATGGCTTTTGTGTTGTGTCGTTGCCATTTTAGTTTTGCTTGTTTTGAAACCAACATTGAATGGTGTCTTGGTTTTCATTTTTACAATTTGTGCAAAACTATGCTTTCTAGGCAATTTGATAAAAAAAGTTCACCAATTTGTCCTTTCTTATTGCAAGTACTTCAAGCATGATTGCTATTATGAAGTCTAAAAGAAAAGGTTTAATGTTGATGATTTGGACTTTTCTATGTTGCCTTTACAAGTTTTATTTCCCTCTTATCAAAATCTATGTTTGAAGGAAGAAAGGAATTATCCCCCCTTAGTGCAAAGGATTGCAACTTTTAAGGTTCCTTATTTTCAAAAAACTTGTTATTTCTTTTGATTACCCTAAAAGAGTACCAAAATATAATTCACTCAAACAGATATTTAATGGCACCTGCCTTAACTCCCTTCAAGAAGGATGAAAAGTTTGAGGAAATTAAGCCAAACAAATAAGAGTGAATTAGGGGTTTTGATGATTTAGGAGAGAATATCAAGTAATTTTGGCTTTAAATATGTGCAAGGATTTACACAAATTTGTGAAATTTTGGGGTTTAGTGTGTTCTTGATTCTATGACTTATAATTGCAAAAGAAATAATGCAATAATGAAACAAAAATGCCCACAAAATTTTTATCACCCAGGTGTCAGATGCAACCGAATATGCACCTAATTTTCCAATAAAGGTGTCGAGTAAAATCGAAAATGCACCTATTAATTTTTGCAACAAAATGTGTATTTGTGTTGTGCAAAAAAAATGATATTTTTATGTCTCCTACTTTGTTTTCCAATTTTGCAAAAGAAGTACAATGTTGTCTTCTCCCCTGAATTTTGCAAAATTAACAATTTTGAGCACTCCTTCCAAGACAAGTCGACACACGACCCACTTTTGAAAGGCTTCCGAACTAGTCGACACACGACTTAGTTTTTATGGACCCAAGGTTACAAGTTCTTCTCAAGTTTGCAAAAAAAAGAATGTGCAATTTTATGTCTTATATCTCCTTGGAGAAAACAAATGCACTCTTTGAATTTTGATTCTTACAAAAATTTCAATCTCCTTGTTGTCTAATTTGCAATAAAAAATCAAGTGTGATCCTTTCTTGTATGCTAAATTAACAAGGTTTGAGAAGAGTTTTAAGTTTTTTCTAATTTGCAAAAATATAGGTGCTCTTCCTTGTCTTATATCTCCCTTTGTGTAGAAAACAAAAACACTCTTTATATTTTGAATTTGAAAAAAAAACTTTGTTTTCTTTTTTTTTAATTTGCTAAATTTAAATAAAAAGTTAAATCATATAATCTAAATAATAATAAAAATAAAATTATGTTTTATATAATAAAAAAAATCAATTTTTTTTTTTAAACATAATTTATATTTTAATTATTAAAAAAAATATAATAAAAACTTTAAATTTAAATAATGAGAAAAAAAAATTAATTTTTTTTCTTTTTACCTTTTGTCCCCGCCGGGACTCGAACCTGGGTCTGGTGGGCAGCGGCTTAACGTGGCCACAGTTTCCAGTCGGGCTAGCTAGCCCGATGACAATGGAAGGTTGTGACCTTCCATATGAAGGCTATCTAGCCTTCATGCAGGAGAAAAAATGGGATTTAATCCCACATTCATCCTGCAACAGCATTTTTGCTGTATAAAGGGCCTAACGCACCCTTACTTTGTTGACTGCCTTCGGGCAGTCAACTTGATCCATGCCACATGTCGTAGCAAGGTGTCGGGTGGCATGTGGTATTTCTACCACGTGTTGCCCATGTGTCGTGTCTAGTCCAAGTGGCACGTGCCACGTGTCATGTCCGAGTCCAGTGGTTGTCCGCCACATGTCATGTCTAGTCCAGGTCAAGTCCAATGGTTGTTCGCCATGTGTCGTGTCTGGGTCCAGTCTAGTCAGCACCTCGGGGTGCATGCTAAGGTCAGTGGATATTCGCCACGTGTCTGATATCAGTCAAGTCCAGTGGTAGTGCCACGTCAGAACCTCAGGATCTGTGCTCAAGGTCGAGTCCGTGTCTCAGGATCTGTGCCCAAGCATGCATGGGTCCCAACTGCGATTGTCCTCAGGATTTGTGCCTGAGATTTTGTTCCCCCATCAAGTTCAACTATAGAATCTGATGAAGAACCTATTTGTATTAAGAGGAAGAGGCTAAAGCATGTAGCAGAAATTAAAGAAAAAAGTCATAAAATTGTTGAAGGAAACCCAATTTATGAGCAAATCGCTCAAAATATTGATGTTGATAAAATAGAAATGGTCCTATAAAATGAACATATTGTTCAAGATAATAAGGGTAATGTTCTAAATCCAAAGGTTACTAGACAAGAAAATGTCTAGATTGGGACTTTGGATGATCCAAATGACTTTGTTCAAGAGGATCAAAATGTAAATATTTCTAAGGAAATTACTGTAAAACAAGAGAATATGGAACGTAAGAGAAGACAACCTAGAGGAATTCTCCAAACGTTGAAATTATAAATCTTGAAGGAATTGCTAATGGTGAAGACAAAATTGATAATAACAGAAATGTTGATGTCCCTATACAAAGTGAAAATCCAGATCAGATGATGAATGAAAGGGACCATGACCATGGAGAATGATATCAACATCAACAAGTGCTACACACAGACAAAGGTATGATTTCCCTTTTCCTTTAATCTTTTCTCTCTACTTATTCCTACGGTGATTTTCTTTCCATTTCTTGTTCAAGGAAAGATATAATGTTCCCCTTGAATTCGTGTTTTCTTTCCCAGAACCAACATTATTTTCTCAACTTCAATCTGAAGTTGATGCTGATTTGATCCCCAATCCATTTATTTCTAGTGCAAGTATTCTATCTATTAAGTCAATATATTCTCCCAATGATGAAAATCATCCCACTCTTTCGAAATTAAAATATTTGAGAAAAGCGAATAAAAATGCTTTAGATTGGTGGGCATCTCATTATTGTTAGAAGAGGTAAGACAAGAATTAAGGTTTTATTAATATCATCAACTATAGCATAGGATAGCTATAGGATTAAGTAGGTTACAAAATAGAGTATTTAACAATAGATCTTATGTCTACGCTAACAACTAACATGCTGAGATAAAAGCGCTTAACCTACTAACAACTAACCTATCTGCCGTCCAAAGGGAAATGACGGTAAGATAGACTACTAACCAAGGTAACTAGTAATAGTAACTACTAGTGGTAAAAAGTAAGAAATTACTTTTTACCATGTGGTAAATTATATCTACCTAGGTGAAACTTAAATATTACCTAAATGAGGTAATAATCATAGTTACTAACATAGTAACTCTAACATCCCCCCTTATTACATTATTTGGGTAATACATACATATCCCTCTATACAACAATATTTGGGTAAAGTATATAGCTGTCCCAATACAGTGAAGAAGATGTTGATCTGCTGGTTCTTTGCTCTATCACAGTGCTCTGGCTACTTCTAAGCAAAAAGTGGGTCATTCCTCACTTTGTCTTCACGCCAACGAATGTCCTTATGGTAATCACATCATCCAACCAATTTGCATGGGTAACCAGCCGCTACAATCGCTAGGTGTAGTAGAATAGATCACTTCATACAAGGTTCATTTATTTACAATATGAATTTGTAAAATATAAGGTAGCTAAGGTGTCGATCGCTACCGAAAATGCACCCTTATAAGTTCCCCGCTTCTTGTTTCAAAATATAGTGTAATTAATTTTTGAAGGAAGTGTGACTAAGGTGTCGGTCAAAGCCGAAAATGCACCCTTATAAGTCATCTTCCCTATTTACAAAAATCATTGAAGAAAAGAAATGGATATCCCCCCTCAATTGCAAAAAGTGTGCAACTCAAGAGTGTTGTGAAGGATTTTACAAATATTGCCTCCTAGACAATTGTACACCACAAAAAATCGCTCCTCTTGTTACAAGTACTTCAAACACCTAGAATTTGCTATTTATGAAGCCTAAAAGAGGTACAAGCACCCCTTATTGCAAGGTCTTCAAACAAAAAACTTATGCTATTTATGAAGCCTAAAAGAAGAGTGAGAGAAAATGGTGCTTTTGCCCAAGGGACATGTGTTTTCCCTCTACAAAATTGTTTTAGCAATTTAGCACTCCTTGTGCTATCTTTGAACCAGAAACAAAATCAGAATGAGACACTTCACAAGAAATATGGCTTTTGTGTTGTGTCGTTGCCATTTTAGTTTTGCTTGTTTTGAAACCAACACTGAATGGTGTCTTGGTTTTCATTTTTACAATTTGTGCAAAACTATGCTTTCTAGGCAATTTGATAAAAAAGGTTCACCAATTTGCCCTTTCTTATTGCAAGTACTTCAAGCATGATTGCTATTATGAAGTCTAAAAGAAAAGGTTTAATGTTGATGATTTGGACTTCTCTGATTGCCTTTACAAGTTTTATTTCCCTCTTATCAAAATCTATGTTTGAAGGAAGAAAGGAATTATCCCCCCTTAGTGCAAAGGATTGCAACTTTTAAGGTTCCTTATTTTCAAAAAACATGTTATTTCTTTTGATTACCCTAAAAGAGTACCAAAATATAATTCACTCAAACAGATATTTAATGGCACCTGCCTTAACTCCCTTCAAGAAGGATGAAAAGTTTGAGGAAATTAAGCCAAAAAAATAAGAGGGAATTAGGGGTTTTGATGATTTAGGAGAGAATATCAAGTAATTTTGGCTTTAAATATGTGCAAGGATTTACACAAATTTGTGAAATTTTGGGGTTTAGTGTGTTCTTGATTCTATGACTTATAATTGCAAAAGAAATAATGCAATAATCAAACAAGAATGCCCACAAAATTTTTATCACCCAGGTGTCAGATGCAACCGAATATGCACCTAATTTTCCAATAAAGGTGTCGAGTAAAATCGAAAATGCACCTATTAATTTTTGCAACAAAATGTGTATTTGTGTTGTGCAAAAAAAAATGATATTTTTATGTCTCCTACTTTGTTTTCCAATTTTGCAAAAGAAGTACAATGTTGTCTTCTCCCCTGAATTTTGCAAAATTAACAATTTTGAGCACTCCTTCCAAGACAAGTCGACACACGACCCACTTTTGAAAGGCTTCCAGAACTAGTCGACACACGACTTAGTTTTTATGGACCCAAGGTTACAAGTTCTTCTCAAGTTTGCAAAAAAAAGAATGTGCAATTTTATGTCTTATATCTCCTTGGAGAAAACAAATGCACTCTTTGAATTTTGATTCTTACAAAAATTTCAATCTCCTTGTTGTCTAATTTGCAATAAAAAATCAAGTGTGATCCTTTCTTGTATGCTAAATTAACAAGGTTTGAGAAGAGTTTTAAGTTTTTTCTAATTTGCAAAAATATAGGTGCTCTTCCTTGTCTTATATCTCCCTTTGTGTAGAAAACAAAAACACTCTTTATATTTTGAATTTGAAAAAAAAACTTTGTTTTCTTTTTTTTTAATTTGCTAAATTTAAATAAAAAGTTAAATCATATAATCTAAATAATAATAAAAATAAAATTATGTTTTATATAATAAAAAGAATCAATTTTTTTTTTTAAACATAATTTATATTTTAATTATTAAAAAAAATATAATAAAAACTTTAAATTTAAATAATGAGAAAAAAAAATTAATTTTTTTTTTTTTTTACCTTTTTGTCCCCATCGGGACTCGAACCTGGGTCTGGTGGGCAGCGACTTAACGTGGCCGAAGTTTCCAGTCGGGCTAGCTAGCCCGACGACAATGGAAGGTTGCGACCTTCCATATGAAGGCTATCTAGCCTTCATGCAAGAGAAAAAAATGGGATTTAATCCCACATTCATCCCATAACAGCATTTTTGCTGTATAAATGGCCTAACGCGCCCTTACTCTGTTGATCGCCTTCGAGCGATCAACTTGATCCATGGCACATGTCATAGCAAGGTGTCGGGTGGCATGTGGTATTTCTACCATGTTTTGCCCATGTGTCGTGTCCAGTCCAAGTGGCACGTGCCACATGTCATGTCTGAGTCCAGTGGCTGTCCGCAACATGTTGTGTCTAGTCCAGGTCAAGTCCAATGGTTGTTCGCCATGTGTCGTGTCTGGGTCCAGTATCGTCAACACCTCGGGGTGCATGCTAAGGTCAGTGGATGTTCGCCACGTGTTCGATATCAGTCAAGTCCAGTGGTAGTGCCACGTCAGCACCTCAGGATCTGTGCTCGAGGTCGAGTCCGTGTCTCAGGATCTGTGCCTAAGCATGCATGGGTCCCAACTGCGATTGTCCTTAGGATTTGTGCCTGAGAGTTTGTTCCCCCATCAAGTTCAACTATAGAATATGATGAAGAACCTATTTGTATTAAGAGGAAGAGGCTAAAGTCTGTAGCAGAAATTAAAGAAAAAGTTCATAAAATTGTTGAAGGAAACCCAATTTATGAGCAAATCGCTCAAAATATTGATGTTGATAAAATAGAAATGGTCCTAGAAAATGAACATATTGTTCAAGATAATGAGGGTAATGTTCTAAATCCAAAGGTTACTAGACAAGAAAATGTCTAGATTGGGACTTTGGATGATCCAAATGACTTTGTTCAATAGGATCAAAATGTAAATATTTCTAAGGAAATTACTGTAAAACAAGAGAATGTGGAACGTAAGAGAAGACAACCTGGAGGAATTCTCCAAACATTGAAATTATAAATCTTGAAGGAATTGCTAATGGTGAAGACAGAATTGATAATAACAGAAATGTTGAGGTCCCTATACAAAAGTGAAAATCCAGATCAGATGATGAATGAAAGGGACCATGACCATGGAGAAGGATATCAACATCAACAAGTGCTACACACAGACAAAGGTATGATTTCCCTTTTCCTTTAATCTTTTCTCTCTACTTATTCCTACGGTGATTTTCTTTCCATTTCTTGTTCAAGGAAAGATATAATTTTCCCCTTGAATTTGTGTTTTCTTTCCTAGAACCAACATTATTTTCTCAACTTCAATCTGAAGTTGATGCTGATTTGATCCCCAATCCATTTATTTCTAGTGCAAGTATTCTATCTATTAAGTCAATATATTCTCCCAATGATGAAAATCATCCCACTCTTTCGAAATTAAAATATTTGAGAAAAGCGAATAAAAATGCTTTAGATTGGTGGGCATCTCATTATTGTTAGAAGAGGTAAGACAAGAATTAAGGTTTTATTAATATCATCAACTATAGCATAGGATAGCTATAGGATTAAGTAGGTTACAAAATAGAGTATTTAACAATAGATCTTATGTCTACGCTAACAACTAACACACTGAGATAAAAGTGCTTAACCTACTAACAACTAACCTATCTGCCGTCCAAAGGGAAATGACGGTAAGATAGACTACTAACCAAGGTAATTGGTAATAGTAACTACTAGTGGTAAAAAGTAAGAAATTACTTTTTACCATGTGGTAAATTATATCTACCTAGGTGAAACTTAAATATTACCTAAATGAGGTAATAATCATAGTTACTAACATAGTAACTCTAACATCCCCCCTTATTACATTATTTGGGTAATACATACATATCCCTCTATACAACAATATTTGGGTAAAGTATATAGATGTCCCAATACAGTGAAGAAGATGTTGATATGCTGGTTCTTTGCTCTGTCACAGTGCTCTGGCTACTTCTAAGAAAAAAGTGGGTCATTCCTCACTTTGTCTTCACGCCAACGAATGCCCTTATGGTAATCACATCATCCAATCAATTTGCATGGGTAACCAGCCGCTACAATCGCTAGGTGTAGTAGAATAGATCACTTCATACAAGGTTCATTTATTTACAATATGAATTTGTAAAATATAAGGTAGCTAAGGTGTCGATCGCTACCGAAAATGCACCCTTATAAGTTCCCCCCTTCTTGTTTCAAAACATAGTGTAATTAATTTCTGAAGGAAGTGTGACTAAGGTGTCGGTCAAAGCCGAAAATGCACCCTTATAAATCATCTTCCCTATTTACAAAAATCAGTGAAGAAAAGAAATGGATATCCCCCCTCAATTGCAAAAAGTGTGCAACTCAAGAGTGTTGTGAAGGATTTTACAAATATTGCCTCCTAGACAATTGTACACCACAAAAAATTGCTCCTCTTGTTACAAGTACTTCAAACACCTAGAATTTGCTATTTATGAAGCCTAAAAGAGGTACAAGCACCCCTTATTGCAAGGTCTTCAAACAAAAAACTTATGCTATTTATGAAGCCTAAAAGAAGAGTGAGAGAAAATGGTGCTTTTCCCCAAGGGACACATGTGTTTTCCCTCTACAAAATTGTTTTAGCAATTTAGCACTCCTTGTGCTATCTTTGAACCAGAAACAAAATCAGAATGAGACACTTCACAAGAAATATGGCTTTTTTGTTGTGTCGTTGCCATTTTAGTTTTGCTTGTTTTGAAACCAACATTGAATGGTGTCTTGGTTTTCTTTTTTACAATTTGTGCAAAACTATGCTTTCTAGGCAATTTGATAAAAAAAGTTCACCAATTTGTCCTTTCTTATTGCAAGTACTTCAAGCATGATTGCTATTATGAAGTCTAAAAGAAAAGGTTTAATGTTGATGATTTGGACTTCTCTGATTGCCTTTACAAGTTTTATTTCCCTATTATCAAAATCTATGTTTGAAGTAAGAAAGGAATTATCCCCCCTTAGTGCAAAGGATTGCAACTTTTAAGGTTCCTTATTTTCAAAAAACTTGTTATTTCTTTTGATTACCCTAAAAGAGTACCAAAATATAATTCACTCAAACAAATATTTAATGGCACCTACCTTAACTCCCTTCAAGAAGGATGAAAAGTTTGAGGAAATTAAGCCAAACAAATAAGAGTGAATTAGGGGTTTTGATGATTTAGGAGAGAATATCAAGTAATTTTGGCTTTAAATATGTGCAAGGATTTACACAAATTTGTGAAATTTTGGGGTTTAGTGTGTTCTTGATTCTATGACTTATAATTGCAAAAGAAATAATGCAATAATCAAACAAGAATGCCCACAAAATTCTTATCACCTAGGTGTCGGATGCAACCGAATATGCACCTAATTTTCCAATAAAGGTGTTGAGTAAAATAAAAAATGCACCTATTAATTTTTGCAACAAAATGTGTATTTGTGTTGTGCAAAAAAAAATGATATTTTTATGTCTCCTATTTTGTTTTCCAATTTTGCAAAAGAAGTACAATGTTGTCTTCTCCCCTGAATTTTGCAAAATTAACAATTTTGAGCACTCCTTCCAAGACAAGTCGACACATGACCCACTTTTGAAAGGCTTCCAGAACTAGTCGACACACGACTTAGTTTTTATAGACCCAAGGTTACAAGTTCTTCTCAAGTTTGCAAAAAAAAGAATGTGCAATTTTATGTCTTATATCTCCTTGGAGAAAACAAATGCACTCTTTGAATTTTGATTCTTACAAAAATTTCAATCTCCTTGTTGTCTAATTTGCAATAAAAAATCAAGTGTGATCCTTTCTTGTATGCTAAATTAACAAGGTTTGATAAGAGTTTTAAGGTTTTTCTAATTTGCAAAAAGATAGGTGCTCTTCCTTGTCTTATATCTCCCTTTGTGTAGAAAACAAAAACACTCTTTATATTTTGAATTTGAAAAAAAAACTTTGTTTTTTTTTTTTTTAATTTGCTAAATTTAAATAAAAAGTTAAATCATATAATCTAAATAATAATAAAAATAAAATTATGTTTTATATAATAAAAAAAAATCAATTTTTTTTTAAACATAATTTATATTTTAATTATTAAAAAAATATAATAAAAACTTTAAATTTAAATAATGAGAAAAAAAAATTAATTTTTTTTTTTTTTTTACATTTTTGTCCCCGCCGGGACTCGAACCTGGGTCTGGTGGGCAGCGGCTTAACGTGGCCGCAGTTTCCAGTCGGGCTAGCTAGCCCGACGGCAATGGAAGGTTGCGACCTTCCATATGAAGGCTATCTAGCCTTCATGCGGGAGAAAAAATGGGATTTAATCCCACATTCATCCCGCAACAACATTTTTGCTGTATAAAGGGCCTAACGCGCCCTTACTTTGTTGACTGCCTTCAGGCAGTCAACTTGATCCACGCCACGTGTCGTAGCAAGGTGTCGGGTGGCACGTGGTCTTTCTGCCATGTGTTGCCCACGTGTCGTGTCTAGTCCAAGTGGCACGTGCCACGTGTCATGTCTGAGTCCAGTGGCTGTCCGCAACGTGTCGTGTCTGGTCCAGGTCAAGTCCAGTGGTTGTTCGCCATGTGTCATGTCTGGGTCCAGTCTAGTCAGCACCTCGAGGTGCATGCTAAGGTCAGTGGATGTTCGCCATGTGTTCGATATCGATCAAGTCCAGTGGTAGTGCCACGTCAGCACCTCAGGATCTGTGCTCGAGGTCGAGTCCGTGTCTCAGGATCTGTGCCCAAGCATGCATGGGTCCCAACTGCGATTGTCCTTAGGATTTGTGCCTGAGAGTTTGTTCGCAGGTGTAGGGTCTCTGATCCGATCGTCGAAGATCGGAGGGTGCTCCTGCCCTCTCAGATCTCGGTCGTCGGATCTGTGTCGCTGGTCATCGAGGATCGGAGGGTACACCTGCCCTCGCAGATCTTGATCGTCGAATCTGTGCCACTGATCACGGTTGTCGAGGATTGGAGGGTGCACCTGCCCTCGCATATCTCGGTCATCGGATCTATGCCACTTGTCCACTATCGGCCTATCAGGTCTGGCAGCAAAATTTTTTCGGACCGATAGGCCTTCTCCTGAGGCCACCGATGACGTGGGCCTGCGGGCCCT
This sequence comes from Wollemia nobilis, assembly GCA_028583015.1. NCBI lineage: Eukaryota > Viridiplantae > Streptophyta > Pinopsida > Araucariales > Araucariaceae > Wollemia > Wollemia nobilis. The sequence goes on from JAQPPZ010000850.1 coordinate 6,951,155, forward strand.
CTCCCGAGGCCACCTTGTGGTGGGAGCTATCAGGCCTGCGGGCCTTCTCCCGTGGCTTCCCGATGAGTTGTCGGGGCTGTGGGCCTGCCTAGGGATTCGTGTAGGTCCTGAGGGCCAGCAAGGCCCTCGAAGATCGTGCCAGGTCCAGGTCCGATGGTACGAGCGGAGCTCGTATTAGGCCACCCAGCTGCGATGATACCAATGTTATAAGAGGTAAGACAAGAATTAAGGTTTGATTAATGTCATCAACTATAGCATAGGATAGCTATAGGATTAAGTAGGTTACAAAATAGAGTATTTAACAATAGATCCTATGTCTACGCTAACAACTAACACGCTATGAGATAAAAGCGCTTAACCTACTAACAACTAACCTATCTACCATCCAAAGGGAAATGAGGGTAAGATAGACTACTAACCAAGGTAACTGGTAATAGTAACTACTAGTGGTAAAAAGTAAGAAATTACTTTTTACCATGTGGTAAATTATATCTACCTAGGTGAAACTTAAATATTACCTAAATGAGGTAATAATCATAGTTACTAACATAGTAACTCTAACAATTATGCTGAAGATTCTAAAATGCTAGCTTGTGTTCAAGAGATAATTTCTCAGGACCCCACCATAATGCATAGGAAAAAGGTTAAATTAACACCAGTTTCCCATAAATCAAAGAGGGATATGACCATTGAAGATTATCAAGCAGAGGACACATCTGAAGATATTACTTAGCTACATATGTCAGATGAGTGGGGAAAAGATCAAGCCCAATTTGGGACTATTTACTTACATAGAGAATTTTTCAAATAGAAGTTCATCAAGGAGCAAGAAGCTAGGAGGGATTTAGAATCCGTCCTGCAAGAGCAAAAACTAACTGAAAGGCTCTAAAGCTAGAAGCTAAGAAGTGGGAGGATAGATTTGGTGAAGCTGCTAATGAAGTAGCTACATTGAAATAAAAATTGAAAGAATATGATGAACATGTTCGCTCCCTAACTCTACAAGTTCAAAAATTCTAGCAGTAGTTGATTGAAAAGTAGAACAATCCATCTGGTTTCTCCAAATAAAAAGTCATGGTAGTAAGAAGAGAAATGGTTGAAGACATATTGGTATTGAGCCTTAAGGCAAGTCCCATGTTATTGTACCTGGCCAAAGTGAAAGAATTTATTGAAGTATTCGATGAAGAATTAAAGGCCTTAGTAACCTTTCTTCAAGGAATATCAAATGCGGCCACAAAAATTCAAGTTTTATCAAAAAAATGCCCAAGAGTGTTGCTGCTAAAATTTGTAGTGAAGCATGGTCTAAAGCTAAAATTGCAGCAAAAAGTTTCTTTAGGAGACTTAAACGGGCGACTCAGGGTGATAAGCTACTTCAATAATTGGAAGCTAAACCAAAAGGATTAGTGAAGCATTTAAATTTAGCTAATAAGTGTGGTCTTCCCTATTTATGGGATGATAATTCAAAAGTGTTGAGTGAAGATGCGCTAACACTATCCCTTAAAGCTTTCACAGAAGATGAGTCAAAAATAGAAAATTGGGAAGAGCCTGTAGATGAGAGTTTGATATTTACCATGGTGTAGGACCTTACACAGATTAATTCTTGCCTACAAGAGTTGATTCTAAGAAACAAGATAGTGTCCCATGATAAAGTGGAAGATTTGCAGTACATATATCAGTTGTTTATGGATTCTTCAGATCTTGAAGATGAAGACTGGAAGTAGGTTTGCCTTACCTATAATGAAGTGGTTAGAACAATTGAAAAACTAAAGAAATCCAAACATGATAATCAAAAGCAACAAGTAGGAGGGACCAGCAGCAAGCCGTGAAATTTATTTAAAATTATCTTGAGTTGTTAATGTATTTTTAGTTAAAAATCCATAAGCTACAAAAGATATCCTATAAAGGTAATGCTTTATTTTGCATTTCTTCTTGAATATTATTTTCAACAAAAATCTCTTCTCTTGTATTATTTTTATATTTTAACTCTGTTTCCTAATGGATGAAGGTCCTGGATTCTAATATTTGTACCAGTAAAATTTCCCCAAAAGGCACCAAGAATGTTAGTCTAAAAAGACTACCTCTAGAAGATAGCAAATTTTTTGCATAGAAAGACCGACATTTCATTTTTGAGATATGAAGCAAATAATTGTTTAAGGCATGAAGAAGGTCGCGATTTCGCGACATATCAGTTTTTCTTCAAGGTATGGTTCGAAGTTGTCAGAAAGCAAGAAAGTATCACTATTTCGTGGTATGATAGGTTTTCGCTCATAAAGTAGTCTGAAAGGACGAGGAAGGAAAAATTGTTGCGATTTCATGACATAGCTAGTTTTTGCCAAAATATATATTTAGTAATAAATAAAATACCATCAAGATCTTGTGTCAGTAACTAGAAGTAGACAATAGAGTAAATCAATTCCTAGATTCTTGCTATTAGAATTTATCTATTGTGAGACATGCAAAAGATATGGAATCACAATTATATTTTGATTTCTTGTAATTGATTGTATATCAAAATGTACTAATTATAGAGATTCCCCACAGGGTATATATGAGAGTAAATGTATTATGAAAAGAGGTCGGCTCTTGGACGTTTACAAGACTGAATGTATGTACTTTGAATACAAGAAATAAAATTACTCTTCTATTGGATTCTGGTTCACATTGTGCAATTGTATGTATTAACATTTCTTACTTCTATTTCACATTATTGAAATACAGATTGTGTTGGTTCTAATATCTGGACTTACACAAAAAATAAATCATATTGTTGGAGTTGAAATCTGATATATACATGTGTTAGATATACCTTTGAATCACATTGAGAAATCCATGATTTTTGTGGGAAGATATATTGAATGCTTTGACAAGTAAAGTATATGTTTTCATCTTAGTTGTTGTTTAATTTGTACCATGTTCAAGTTCTAGCTTTGGCTATATTTCCCTCTCTTTCAGTAATATTCTTTTCCCTTTTCCTATAAAAAACCATTAAGGAACCAACCTCCTCTGGATATTAGACGAAATATCTCATGATCATTTTTGTCTATTCAATGTTGAAAAAATCAAGGCGTAAATAATAACCAAAGGCAGATTTTGTTCCAACAGGTACCCACTAGCAAACCCAAGAGAGAAATTCACATATGTACTAATTTGTGTGATCTTAATAAAGTGTATTCTAAAGATGACTTCTTACTTCCAAAAATTGATACGCTCGTGAATTCCACTATTGGTCATGAGATTCTTTCCCTTATGGATGATTTCTCAAGATATAATCAAATTCACGTCAATCCTAAAGACCAACATAAAATATCATTTACAACATCATGGGAAATATTTTGTTATAAAGTCATGCCATTCGGACTAAAGAAGTAGGTTCCACTTCTCAGCAAGTTATGATTTATATTTTCCATGACATGTATAAGACTATCAAATATTATGTTGAAGATCTCCTGGTAAAATCTAAATATCAACATGAGCACCTCGATGTCCTTGAGTACAATGTACAATTAAATCCTAATATGTCTTTGGTATCCTTTCTAAAAAATTCTTGGGGTTCATTGTCTCTAAAAAAGGCATCTAGGTGGACCCTACCAAATTCAAGGCCATCATGGACATGCCACCCCCAACAAATCTCAAGGAGTTATTCTACAGGAAAAAATCTAAGCAATCCATTGGTTCATTGTCCAATTGTATGACAAGCGAAAACCCTTCAATCACCTTCTACAAAAGGGGGTCTCCTTTAAATGGACAAAAAAATTCCAGGTGGCTTTTTATGCCCTTAAATTCTACCTTACCTCCCCACCTATTTTGTCACCTCCCAAACATGGTATACCATTCCACCTATACATTTTTACCTCTAACTTTGCTCTTGGGACCATGTTGGCCCAAAAGAATGATAATGATAAGGAGTAAGCCATTTACTATATTAGTCGAACCTTGGTTAGTTAAAAGGCTAAATATTCATATATGGAAAAACTATGCCTAGATATAATTTTTACCACCAAAAAGATATATCGTTACATTCTCAATTACACCACATATGTCATTGCCAATGAAAACCCATTACGATATATGATGAGTCGCACTTACACAAATGCTCAAACTGCAAAATGGGTTATGCTTTTTATTTCATTAACCAAAAATTCATAAAAGGGTAGGTCATTGCTGACAAACTCGTGAAAAATCCTCTCCCAACTGATAAGCCTCTCACGATTGAGTTCCTTGATGATTTTGTATTCAATTTTGAAGAACTCAAAGAACATTGTGAACCCAAATATGAAGTAGACCTCATCCTTTTCTTTGATGGTTCTAAGTGTAAACAAGGAAGAAATGTAGGAGTTGTTTTATTTACACCATAAGGGGTCCCTATCCCTCTCTCATTCAAACTTAATTTCCCTTGCACTAATAATAATTTTGATTATAAATCTCTTATATTAGGACTTCATATTGCAATAGGCATGCACATCAAGCACATTAAAATAATTTGTTATTTCAAAATATCTTTTAATCAATTCAAGGAGGATTATCAATGTAAATTCCCAATCTTGAAGTCCTACAAGGAAATTATGGATAAATTACTAGTTCACTTTGAGTGGCATGCTATTGAAACCTTTCCAAGATCATCCAACCACTTTGCTGATACAATGGCCTCTCTTTGTTCCCTTATTCCATAGAACCCTTTTGATAATATCACTAATGTTCACATTAAAATCCTTTCTTAGTCTACCATTTCTTGTGCAGCCTCTATGGATGAATGAAATGTCCATTTTGTTCAAGTAGATTCTTATCACGATTGGTTCTCTCAATTGAAAGACTTCCTTAAGCTTGGTACTCTATCGATAGATTTGTCACCCTCTTCCAAATGCACATTTAAATAAAAAGTAGTGTGTTATGTTATCTTATGGGATGTGCTCTATCATCGTGGATATGATGGCATCCTACTTCATTGCCTAGAATCCAAAGAGGTACAATAGGTGATTTTTAAAAAACATGATGACACATGTGGTGGATATTTTAGTGGAATAGTTGTTGTTAAATGCATCCTACACATGGAATACTACTGGCCCATAATGGAATAATATTGTTGTGCATATGTCAAAAAAAGTATCAAATTTCAATATCATGCCAACTTAACCCATGTTCACTCACAAGTTTTACAACCCATTCAATCACTTTGGCCTTTCTCCCAATGGGACCTTGATCTCATTGAAAAAATTTTGCCTCCTTCTTTAGGGCAACATACTTTCATCATCACTACAACTGAGTACTTCACCAAGTGGTTTGAAACCATTGCCCTCACCAGTATGACAGGTCCTCGCATTGTAAAGTTCATACTTCATCACATTATCTATCATTTTGGTATCCCCTCAAATATTATCTTTGACAATGGGACTCCTTTCAAGAATAAGGATGTTTGAGCGCTTTACACTAAATATAACATCCAACATAGTTTCTCAACTTCGTATTATCCCCAAAGCAATGGTCAAGACAAGCCTACCAACAAGAATATCATTGTCATCCTCAAAAATTATTAAATAAAACCATAAATATTGTAACCTCTAGCTCCCTTTAGCATTATAGGATTATCAAACAAGCATTCGTACACCCATAGGGGCCACCCCATTCTTTCTCATCTATGGTGCTAAGGCTATAATACCTCTAGAACTTAATATTTATTTCCTACGTATCTCCTTACAAGAATTCTTGGATGATAATGCAACTTGTCTTGATCAACTTACACTACTTAATGAGTATCACATTATTGCTCTTGATCATCTATGTGCTTATCAAGATCGAATCAAACAAGCATATGATAATAAAGTTCATCCACAAGAATTTTGGGTTGGCAACCTCATCCTGAAAGAAAATCAACAAAATTATAGTCGTCCTCCTCATTTGCATGACAAATTTTCCGCTAATTGGCTTGTCCCATTAATCATTAAACATAAGTTTGGACACAAAGCTTATAAGATTACCACATTTGAGGAGATTGAGGATCCTGATCTCATCAATATTCTTCACTTGAGAGCCTTTTATTCCTAACTCATTCATGCCTACATTATTTGTACATAAGCCCAAAAAAAACAAATATAAAAATCACTTTGCCACTCACCTTCTTCCTCCCATCACTTTTCATTTATATCTAACCATTCTATAGTATCCTTCCTGAATAACGATTGATGAGTTTCATATTTTACACAAATTTTAAGAAATTAAGATAATCCTAGAGGATAATGATGAATGACTTGGGGGAATGAAAAGTACTCCTTCCCCTCCATTTCTCTCCCTCTATTGTGCTAGATCCTTTCAATTCAGTTTGTTCTATATTTCTTCTTTCATGTTTTTTCCATATCCTTATTTTTTAATATTACACATCCTTTTCCTTTTGCACTTTTTTGGTCACCCTTTGGATAATCGGTATGTTGTTTTGTCCAATATTGGTTGAACCTCATTAATCAAAGGTATATACATAATCATGAGTATGGTCTTTCTATTCCACTTTCTTCCCTCCTCTTTTGTTCGTTATTCTACCTCTTGGTCCTTGATGGATGAGTCTCTAGATTTTTTTTTTGGTCACTCAATGATACCTAGTGTTCCCATCAAACTTATTCAAAATCCATCATGAACTTTGGGTATTTGGCCCTCCCCTAGTTATCTCGAGCATTCTCTTGGGTCTACACACATTATCACACCTTTAGTTATAATTTTGATATTAGGGAGGATGACACCATGGTAGTTATCACCATGAAGTGAATGGTTTCCCATGCTCATATTATCATGCAAATGGTACAAACCTATGGATACATGCTAAAAAAAAGAGATAAGAGATCAACAATCAATATAATTATCATAGCCTATATCCTTGGGCATTTTAGGCATCTCCATCGAGGCTATAGATGCCTGACTGGTAGTGGAGTATGCCCTCTACGTGGTGACACGTTTGTCACATTAGAACCCTTATTTTGTATAGATATATGTATCCTCATGAATGAGCTAGCTTCTATTGGCTTGCACTATAAATGGTTAATTCCAAGATAACTCAAAATTTGGTCAATATACTTCACTGCACGTACACAGACCCTTGAGCACCTTGATTACCCAAGATGGTCCTTATCCTTAACAGTTCTTGACTGGTCACTAAATGAACTTGATTGGTTCACTAGGGTGTTTGAGTCTCTTAAAAACACCTCTAAATACTCAATAACCTACGATATTTTATGTCCTCTTTTTCAACCCCTCCTTCCTACCCCCACTATTTCCTCTCCATTTCTTTTATCTTCCTACCCACCATTCCATACTTCTGATCATGTGTATACCCTCATATAATATGCTCAATTGTACATTGTATTAAACATACACACCTATTGTCAACTCATTATATTGCAAGCACTCTATTTATTCTATCTATCATATTCATCATACCATTTAGCATGTGTTGTGTAAGTTTTCCAAAAAACAAAAAATATATTATAACCAATTACATTCCATCAACTAAGCATCCATATAACATCATGTTTTATTAAATTTAATCTACATGATCCTATATAAATTATCATCAAACATAATGCATCCACACCATCAATCATGAATCACGTACCATAATTCACATACGATATATATCCTCATCCATCAAAAAATCATGCCCAAAGGCTACACCAAACTTGCTCGTAAGCATATTACTTCATAAATCTATATAACATATAAAATAGTGGTCTCTTAGGCCATACCCAAAACAAGTCATCCTTGTTGCTTCTCACCTATCTCACCACTCCTTTCCCCCTCTCTTAGCTAATCTTCTCCAACCCTCTCTTGTCCACTCTGATGGCTCCCCTCATTTCCCTCCTGACTCAACCTATGATGAAGCAATTCTTGAAAACTATGTAGCTATTGTATATATGACTTATGTTATTCATACACCCATAATTTTTATTCTCCCTTGGCTAAACTAGGATTGAGAAGTTGATTGTGAGGGAACAAGCAACCTATGACTCACTAGCGCATCAAAATAGGATACTAAAAAAGTTTCCCTGTAATATTATCTTGCAAGATTTAACTGAGCACTCTTGGCTTGCATAACAATCATATCTTCCCCAAAAATTTTGGCATCTTGTACAACCCATGTCACACCATACCTTATTATTGCACTCCTCCATCTACCAATATCCATCTTATCATATCCTATCCCACTCCAAAATCTTGTCATTAGCTCCTCCTCAATCCTTGTCCTTAAGATACTAGCTACCTCCTCCAATGGATGACATAAGTCTTGTTCAAGAGACATATCCTTTCCCATATCTCTCTCTCCCTCGCATACCACCTCTCATCCTACACTATCAACCTTTGTTGCCACTCCAACGGCCTCTCCAAATACATCCTCCTCTATTGTTCCCCATACATGATACTGCTATGTAGCCCACCAATCATAAAACTCTAGTATGGTACCTACATAATCACCATAAAATACTACAATGGGCTCATCTAGTTCCTTATTTTTTAGAACTACCATTGGGGCAACTGTAGCATAATTATATCTTCATGTATGCACCATAGAGGGATCAAGTATACCCTACCTTAACCCAAACTGGCGTAAAACTCAAGTATATTAAAAATACTTAACTTGCACACTACTTCAGGCAATCAATCATCTCCCTCATCTCACATGAGCCAATTGTCCTACCTCATCACTCCATATCAGCCCCTGATTACCAATAGATATCTTGTGGTCTCAATCTCTCAAAGATATTATGGTAGTGATATTCATCCTTCGCATATGGTCTGCTCCCCTTTGTCTCCATAGTCATATACCATCTCAATACATATGGTACCTCTAATCCCAAAAACCTATGGGTATCATAAGGTAGACCTTGTGATCTCTCCACTACTATATGCTCCCACCCCCATACATGCACTAGTAGACTACAACTCAATCTACTTCGAGTTATCCTCTTAACTTCATAAAGCTCCCTATAAGTCTATGATAATAATACTAGAGCCCATGCAAAGATCACTAACGTCTCCACCAAGTCTGTTACAACCCCTAGCATATTCTATGGAAATAATTCCCCTAATAAATCAGGTAAAACCCCGTTAGATATTAGCACCATCACCAAGTTTTATCTCAATGATAACACTTTAGCCTCATAAAATGTCTCATACAACACCCCATCACTATTGATATTAACAAAAGAACATCTAGTACCAAATACCTCCTCCATCACTAATATTTTTTATGAGTGATCCATCACTCTAATGATAGAACCCTCTATCAGTAATTAAAAAATTTGGTAAACATCCTCTAGGGTAAGAGATATCTCCCCTAGGAAAATGAAATGTGCCACTGCCCCCATTCAGATTCCACCTCTCACATAACATCAATAGATACATTGTGTCGACATACATTGTCCTCACCTTAGGCATCCATGCAAACTCTATCACTTCCAACCATCTCCAATCCTTCGTAGTCAACAAACTCCTTAAATTATCAAGTGGCCGATGTCAATGTCGGGGTTGCAATACCTTAAGCTATCACCATATTCCATAATCTCATCAATAATTCCACCCATCCCATGTAAATATAATAATAAAATTAAAAAATATATATCTTATTTTATACAATAAAACCCTATACCCATCCAACCATAATATAGTTTTCATCCTCATATGTTAGCCTACTTCATTTCCAATTTTATTTCTCAAAAACATAAAAAAAACAATATAAAATAAATACGCTAAATAGTAAACTTCAACAATGCTTCGTGTCGGAGAAATTGGATTATTGTGGATTTTTTCCTCTGAACTAGGGTTTTTGGAACTTCGAAAAATCTAGGGCATCAGCTGGATTGCAGAAGTGCCTTCGGGGTACGGTGGATCTGAAGGCTAGATTGGTGCCCCAGGAGGGTCCAATGGGGACTTCTCCGGCTCCTTTTCCAGGGAGTAGCAGCTCATACGCAGATTTGTTTAAAGAAAATTCTCCTCCAAAGAACGACGAAGCTCAAAAAATGGCATATAAAATGCTCTTCACGGCTGCTGGGAATAGGTCGACAGCACATCGTGTGAATGGATGTTTGCCGCAGGCCGAAACCAGGCCAAAAATTGTCATCGAGCCAAGTATGGTTGAAGAATCAGTCATTTACAGAGCTAATCACGATTTAATCTGCAAGTTCATGGGTATACGTCCTTCCCTGAATTTTTTGCACTCTTGGATCCGCCAAAACTGGGAGCCTCACGGTGAGTATTCATTGTGGTTTATTAGCAATGGATATTTTATTGTTAGCTTTTCATCTTTGGCCGATAGAAATAGGGCTTTCGAGTCAGAGAAGAAAAATCATGGCCTGGCAGGGCTATTTTTTCAACCATGGAGAGTGGGATTCGATCCCCGAGTTGAACCTCATCGCTGTCCCAAGTATGGATCCGACTATATGCTCTTCCAATGGAATTCTGGAGTGAGCAGGTGTTGGCAAGGATTGGCAATTCTATTGGAAGACATCTGGGTGTTGCCAGAGACACAATTGAAGGGAGCATGGCGGTGTATGCAAGAATATGTGTGGAGATGGATCTCAGCCAGCCTTTGCCGATAGAGATGGAAATTGAATTGGCAGGACTCTCCTGGATTCAACAACTGGACTATGAGGCCCTACCCTTTAGATGTAGGGTTTGTCACAAACATGGACATTTGGCCCGTTTTTGCCCTAATAATATGAATGCTAAAATGGAGGCCCCTTTAGGAATGCCAAACCTGCCTAAAGAGGATAAGGCAACACTTAATAAAGATTCTAATAGCACCGTTCGGGGCCAAGAAGCTCAGAGAGAGGGTTTTGAATAGCCCAGAAGAAAAATACGGACAAAGAAAAAAGAGGGAAAGGAGCAATCCCATCTCAGACCTGCCAATAGGTATGAGATTTTTAAGTCACTGGTTGACGAAGAGGAACAATCTATGGAGGGCATGGAGGGTAATAAGGAAAATTCTAATATTCTCGGGCAACTCCCTCTCTCATCTCCTCCCGTCATACAACAGGTAGTTGAACTCTGTGAGGTATCACAACCAGTGTGTTCAGGGGCTTTAGTAGTGCATAACCAGGAGCAGACAGTATCTCAGGATGTCAGCATGGGAATAGCAGAGAAGAACAGGGAAAGGCCAACTTTGGGGATAACCCAGGTAGAAAAAAGATCAAAAAATAGCAATTCTCAGGGAGTAGGTAGAAGATCCAATAAGGAGTTGCTAGCAGCCCAAGGAGACAAACTGATCACGGGAGGATCGGTGAGGACAATAGACTCTTATTGCTCCCAGGGTAACCAATGATTATACAATCATGGAATGTGAGGGGTTTAAACAATGAGAACCCATCAATCTGTTGTTCGAAGACTTTTAGAGAATCGTAATACTGATTTTTTGCTTTTACAGGAGACTAAGATGTCATTAGATCTTATGTCCAAAATAGTCAACAAAATTTGGAGGGGTGCTGGTCATATGGATGTGGCTGCCCAAGGTGCCTCAGGGGGGATTGTTACTCTGTGGAACTCTCTTGAATGGTCTGCAATAGAACATCTTGCCTGGAGGGGTGTTCTCACTTCTCTTTTTAGGAATAATGTCACTGCATGGAACACGTTCTAATCACAAACTTTTATGGGTCTCAAAACCTAGATGGTCAGAGGCGGCAGTGGAAGGTTGTGCATAACATGCGAACCTCAAGGGAAGATCTAGACTGGATTATAGCGGGGGACTTTAACGCTAAATTATCTTCTAGAGACCAGGAAGGGGGAACACCATTTTTGGACCCAGGGGACCGTTTCATGATTGCCCAAGTCCAGGCTTTGCACTTAGTGGACATTAAATGTCCTGGCATTAACTACACTTGGACTAATAAAAGGTGGGAGCCACATAGCAGGAAGGTTAAGCTAGATCATTTTCTGGTTTCAGAGGAGGCGTTTGTAAAATGGAATATAAATTTTTAGATTTTAGAAGGCCCGATTTCAGATCACCTGTCCCATTCTCGTTGGTAGGCGGGACTAGGATGGGGCAAGCATCACAAACCTTTCAGATTTGAGAATTTTTGGCTTCAGAAAGAAGAACTTCGGGAGAAAATTCCACAGTGGTGGGAAGAAGGCCGCCCAACTTATGGGAGAGCAATGTTCAGAATCCACAAACAACTACAATATGTCAAAACTCAGTTGAAGTATTGGAGGCGTGCTAATAAAACAGACTTCCAGGCCCAAAGAGCTCCATTGGTGGCCAGATGGGATGAGGTCCAAAAATAGTTCAGAGAAGGAGTAATTACAGACCAGCTCAAAGCTGAGGATGATGCCTTGCGTACAGCGGTTGAGGACATTGACAACCAGGAGGAGACCTATTGGAAGCAGAGAGCAAGAACCACCTGGTTATTAGAAGGGGACAAAAATACAAAATTCTTTCATCGGACTGCTTGTGCTCGAAGACAGATGAATAAGATGGAGGCCCTTCAAGATGAGAACGGTCATTCCTTTGATACACTTCCAGGTATGCATTCCCATGCTATGGATTATTTTTCTAAGCTTTTTAAGGAAAGTGTGGTACAAGATGTAGAGGCCCAAAATGAAGTTATTTCTGTCATACCTGCTGTTATTTTTGAGGATGAAAATCAGGCCCTCCTCAAACCCATTGATAGAGATGAATTGAAAACTGTGGTCTTTGGAATGAGCACTGGTAAAACTCCAGGTCCAGACGGCTTCCCAATTGAGTTTTTTCAGGCTTTCTGGGACTACTTAGAGGAAGATGTAAGGGTTGTTGTAGAAGAGTCCAGAGAAAATAAGAGAATGCTTAAAGCTATAAACCACACTTTCATTACCTTAATTCCAAAAGGGGAGGAGGGGGTTCATATTTCAGATTATAGGCCTATTGCCTTATGTAATGTGCTGTACAAAATAATCACAAAGGTAATGGCTGAGCGCCTAAAACCTCTTCTTCACAACATTGTCTCCTCTGAGCAAGGGGGTTTTGTTGAGGGACGACAGATTCTGGATGGGGTGGTTGTGGCCCAGGAAGCAATCCATTCAATGCACACTTCGGGTAATAAAGGGATGTTCATAAAACTGGACATGTCAAAGGCTTATGACAGGGTTGAATGGAGTTTCCTGGCTAAAATGATGGCAGCCTTTGGTTTCTCTCAAGACTGGATAGAGTGGGTCATGAGTCGTGTCTCTACCCTGACTTACTCTGTGCTAATCAAGGGCCTTCCTTCGCAACCATTTGGAGCTACTCGGGGACTGCGCGCTGAGGGGATCCATGTTCTCCTTATATTTTTCTCATTTTGGCTGAAGGTCTTGGCAGACTTTTCTTGAGGAGAAGACAACAAGGTAGATTATTGGGTATCAGGGTGGGTGACGAAGTTTTAACGCACCTGCAGTTTGTGGATGACACTGGTTTGGTGGGAGTGGCCAACTTCAGGGAAGCAAGAATGATTAGGGATACTCTTAATGTCTATCTCAGGGCTACTCAACTGGTCATTAATGACAAGAAATCCAAAGTGGTTTTTTTTAATCTGGAGCAAAGGCTTCAGAACAAAATTTTAGAAATCCTGGGATTCACAAGGACTTCTCTCCCGAGTGGTTTACTTGGGGGTCCCCTTGCACTTTAAGAAGCTAAAATTAGACACATGGAGGAATCTTCTGGAGTGTATCAAGGACAAAATTAATCACTGGTCTCACAAGTGGTTAAGTTATGGTGGCAGATTAACGTTCTTACAGTCAGTCATTCAAGCCATGCCAATTTACAAATTCTCTATCCTGGCTGCCCCGATTACAATATGGAAAGAGTTGGACAGGATGGCTAGAAAGTTTTTATGGGAAGGAGCAAAGGGAGAGAGAAAGTGGGCCTTAGTGGGCTGGGACAAAGTTACCCAGCCCAAGGTTAAAGGAGGTCTGGGTTTGAGAAAATCTAAGCTGAATAATAAAGCTTTGGTTGGAAAGCCATATCTTGGAGATGGATCTCCCAACCCACCTCCCTTTTCAGTAGAATCCTAACTAGCAAATACCTGGGACAGGCCAACCCAATCGATGTAGCTCGCATCCCCTTGGATGGTACTGGGTCCCTAGTTTGGCAGGCTCTCAAGTTAGGGTCTCAGGTTGTTAAAGACCGCTTATTTTGGAAAGTGGGAAGAGGGGAGAAGGCTCATTTTTGGATAGATTCTTGGGATCAGTTCCCACCCATCATTGCTGAATTTCTAGAATTACAGCCAATAAAAGCAGCCATTGAAGCCAAGGGATGGATCCGTATTGAAATTTATTTCACAACTACTCAGCTGGGGAGTGTAAGTTTAAGCAGTTCAAGAAGTTGGATGAGTGGCCCATTTCAATCCCTCCGGATTTGACTCCCATCATGACTAAAATTTTGACAGAAATATTTCTTACAGGGGGAGACGTGGAGGATGAATTAGCCTGGGGCTTTGGGAGTCTTGGCGTCTATACAGTAAAGGACGGATATGACAGCATTCTCCCGAGCCCCCCCTCATACTTTTCTAGGTTGAGGACTGGAGGAAAATCTGGCACTCTAAAGGCTGGCCGAAAGTTAACTTTTTTGCCTGGCAGTGCATGCACAATGGAATCCTCACTTTTGATAATCTCAGATCAAAAGGTATCATCGGCCCTTCTCAATGTGTACTATGCTACAAGAGCGAGGAAACTGTTGACCATTTGTTGTTTGGTTGCCCTTTCACCCGACAGATTTGGCTGCGTTGGTTTGCATACTTTAAAATTCAAGTAAGTGGTGACTTGAACCGGATGAATATCTGGGCAAAATGGTAGAAAGGTAGATTCAAATCTAAAGCTCTTCATTTTGGCTGGGAGCTCGGTTTAAGCTTTATCTGGTGGCAAGTATGGCTGGAAAGAAATGCCAAAATTTTTAGAGAAACTTTTACTGCTCTAGACGGGGTTTGGCAGACCATTTGGAGCAAGGTTACCGAAACTGTGGCTGTTCATGCTGAGGAGGAAGCTCAAATTGACATTGGAGCTTTGGAAGAACGCCTTGAACTGCAAGAGGGATAGGACAAAAATTGTTGGAAACCTCCCCTTGAAGGTTGGATTAAAATCAATACTGATGGAGCTGCAAAAGGCAATCCGGGTAGAGCCGGAATTGGAGTGGTGTGCCGAAACCATGCTGGGACTGTGCTCTATTGGGAATTGCAAGGCCTGGGAAGATCCACTAACAATGAAGCCGAAGCCATTGCCATCAAGTCTGCTTCTGTTTGGGCAGTGAAACATGGCCACCGCAGGATTATTCTTGAATCAGACTCGCAAATAATGGTTGGAGCTCTAGACTGCATGAGGAACTTTGATCTGAAAGCTTGGAGGTTGAGGGCTCTTGTTACCCAAATTAAAGAATTATGGAAGGAATTGGAGGACGTGATCCCAGTTTATGCGAGTAGAGATTTGAACAAAGCGGCTGACTTTCTGGCTAAGATGGGTGCGGAAAAGGAGGTTGGAGTTCAGTTGCACAGTGACATGGATATTGAGGATGAGGTGATTAGACAGGGTCTGGAAAGGTCCTTGAGCCAATGATCAAAGAAAAAGCAAAGGGAGGAAAGTTGTCGCGATATCGCGACATGTTGCGCCGTCGCGGTCACTGGAGGAAAGTTGTCGCGATATCGCGACATGTTGCGTCGTCGCGGTCACTGGAGGAAAGTTGTCGCGATATCGTGACATGTTGCGTCATCGTGGTCAAGGGCAAAAAGTTGTCACGATATCACGACATGTCGCTTCGTCGCGGCCAAGGGAGGAAAGTTGTCGCGATATCGCGACATGTTGCTTCATCGTGGCCAAGGGTGGAAAGTTGTCGCGATATCGCGACATGTTGCTTCGTCGTGGCCAGGGGTGGAAAGTTGTCACGATATCACGACATGTTGCTTCGTCACGGCCAAGGGTGGAAAGTTGTCACGATATCGCGACATGTTGCTTCATCGCGGCCAAGGGTGGAAAGTTGTCGCGATATCGTGACATGTTGCTTCGTCGCGGCCAAGGGTGGAAAGTTGTCGCGATATCGCGACATGTTGCTTCGTCGTGGCCAAGGGAGGAAAGGTGTCGCGATATCGCGACATGTTGCATTTTCGCGGCTAAGGGAGAAAAGGTGTCGCGATATCGTGACATGTTGCATTTTCACGGCCAAGGGAGAAAAGGTGTCGCGATATCGCGACATGTTGCATTTTCGTGGCCAAAGGAGAAAAGGTGTCGCGATATCGTGACATGTTGCATTTTCATGGCCAAGAGAGAAAAGGTGTCGCGATATCGCGACATGTTGCATTTTCGCGGCCAAAGGAGAAAAGGTGTCGCGATATCATGACATGTTGCATTTTCATGACCAAAGGAGAAATGGTGTCGCGATATCGCGACATGTTGCATTTTCGCGGCCAAAGGAGAAAAGGTGTCGCGATATCGCGACATGTTGCTTCATCGCGGCCGAGAGAGAAAAAGTGTCGCGATATCGCGACATGTTGCACTTTCGTGCCCAAAGGAGAAAAGTGTCGCGATATCGCGACTTGTTGAATTTTCGCGGCCAAAGGAGGAAAATGTCGCGATATCGCGACATGTTGCTTTTTCGCGGCCAAAGGGGAAAGGTGTCGCGATATCGCGACATGTTGCATGTTCGCGGCCTAAGGAGAAGAATAGTGTCACGATTTCGTGACAAGCTGCATCAACTGTCCATGCCGACCCCCTGCTAGCTAGTTAATGGTTCAGGAGATTTGGCTCCATTGCAAATCTTCTTCTACTATTGTAAGCTTGTGTTCTCTCTGAATTCGGCTGGGAAGAGTCTCTTCCCATATTGTAATTGATCTTTGTTTTAATACAAGTTTTTTCAAATTTTTCAAAAAAATAATGCTTCGTGTCCATTTTTGGCATCCACTTCTCTCTCTTATCCCATGTGGTATCTCACATACACAACATAGTACCCCATGAGGGCTCTTCAAAATACTAAAGTTAATCCTAAATATTTTGAATCTTGCTTATGCCTTAAAGCATATGGAGCAAAATTTTTGCAAATACTAACAGAATAATAACAATAAACACTATCGGGAGCAAAACATATATGCTCCATAGGACAGGTAATGCCAAACGTACATCATGAATAACAAAACCAAAAGATATATGTAGTCGATAGATCGTCACTCGAATAATATTATCTATGAGATGTTTTTTTTCCTATGTGCAATTGCAAACCCTACTTCTCAAAATTATGGATTTAGCGCTTTCAAAGTTAGAATTTAATAAAAGGGACAAATTTCAACGATTCACGACAAAAACCTAATATAAAGTGGACAAATATTATCAACTACATAAAGTACATCCCTTTCAGTGAAAAACACATCAACATTACACAATGAATCACTTTTTCAAAGATAAACAACACATAAATATTTACACACATATGGGTAATGTGCCCCCCTGCATCCTATGCTATCAAAATATTTATTCACTATCTAACTCAAAATAACTAGATGATGTTACATATTCCCAAGTACATCAATTATCTAATAACCCTCAATGTTGGTTAAAATTAATATGATTTGGCCATTTAAACTCGCTAAAATAAGCAAAATAAATGGCTTTTGCATCACACAATCCTAATGGTTTACTACCCTATGGTCAGAATCATACCTTGGGCCACCTACCAACCATGCGATCCATTTGTTGATCACAATCCTGTAAAATAAAAAGTTAAGCATAAATCCCCAATCAAGTTAATTAGTGGCTTGTTTAGCGTAATTCATATTTGACTTTGTTGAAGTACTTGGAGGAATCCTTTATCAAATTGAAGCACAAACCTACTAGCTATCAAATTTGGCTTCAAATATGGGGAATTTAAATCATAATGGTAAATATTCCAATCTAGAATTAATGCTCCTACTAGAGCAATGGAATTATATCAAATCAATTTTTACATAGGGAGATCACTTCTTGCTTCCTCCGATCATGCAAATCCTAATTTATGAGATGAACCAAAATCAACCCCCCTATGGAATAAGCAATAGTGATAGGACAATACAAAGGCTCCACTAAACCAAGTCTAGAAGAAATCCAAAATTTTGATGACATCCCCTTCACCCTAGTGGATATCCAAGACTTAAGGGATTGGATAAAATTTGCTTTTCATGATGCAGTGATATTAGGTGCAAATATTCTCTCCTGAAGCCCATTGGGAAGGTCAAGCACTAAATTCCTCTCTAAAAAATTATCATATCCTATCTCAGCCATTGATACCTCCATGGGATTAAGGATTCTTCGATATTAATAGTCTATATGCTCATTCTTCACACTTTTACCATAAATAAAATCAACATCACAATAAGAGCATATACCTTACAATCGGGTAAAATTAGATTTTATAAATATTCTAAACATTCTAGATGATTCCTTCTCAACCACTCCATGTTGCATGTTTTTCTGATACCCGATAGTTTATCCTCAATACATCTAAATAATTGATACATAATTTGTCTTTTTTAACCCTATTCTCTACCTAAGTTTATTTTCATGTACTATTATATCCTTTCAATGATCTGTCATGTTTTTTCCTTGCTCAGTTTAGCTCTCATTTCAAGTTATAAATTAGCCTTTAATTCATGTTTTGATGTCTTAACTAGTTTAAATTTCATGTGTAGTTAGCATAATTTACTTGCATTATTTTCAATTTACATACAAAAAGAAGGAGAGATAAAAATGGGGAGAGAAATTATTTCTCTATTCATACCTAATTTCACTCTCTAATCATTTCATCAACCTCAGTTCTATCAAGCGATTCATCACTGTTATCCATTTATCCCTCCACCAACTCATCACTTGAGGGCGCAGAAAACACCCACAAAGTTTTCATTTCAAATAAAATTCACAACAAAATATTCAATCTCAAAAACTCCAATAAATAGCCCTATTCTACTAGGGTAAAAGCAAAATTAATCAATCCTTCATCATTAGCCCTATTCTACTAGGAAAAAAAACAAAAAATAATCCCTCATCCAACTAATATTGTGTCATCTATTTTTGCATCGTATTGTGTTTACACACAACACGATACAAAAAGGGGCATCTGTAGACACCAAAGATATGTCACTTTATATCTCCTAAAAATCCAAGTTTTGATTAATTCCCAAGTTCTTCTAATTCCCTCCCAAAATATTTAAAATCCCTAATTATCTCTAATTCCTCCAAAAATCCTCAAAACCCCTAATTCTCTCTAATTTCTACCAAATTCCTTTAAATTCCCTTCAATATCTCCAAATTCATCTTCCCTCTCAATCTCCTCCAAATACTCCTTCTAAATTCACATAATTCTTCTAACTTCTTCCTAATTCTCCTTAATTCTTTCTAATTCCTCTAATTTCTCCCTAATCTCTTTAAATTCCCTTCTATTACCTGTACTTTCTTCTAAACCTATCTAATTCCTTTAAGAGCATTATTCACTAGTCACTATTCACTATTCACTAGTCACTATTCACTAGTCACTATTCACTAGTCGTCACTCACTATTTACTAAACCCCCTCCTACACCTATCCCCTAGTCACCATGTGATTATCCCCTTATGTTGTGTGCACCCTTAACCATGGTCAACCCTTAATCCTAGTTAACCTCGACTCATGTTCCATCTACCCCGCTTGTAAATAAGACAAACACCTTGTCTTTCATCCAAATAGTCTAGATTATTCACTCATTGGCATGAGACAAACACATTGTCTCCCACCAACATTTTTATAATTTTAAATTCTTCACTAAACTTTGTTCTCATCTCAATCCCTCCCATGGACAAGCAAGGCCCATATTCAACCATTTCATATTGTCTCCCACCAAATATTTTTATAATTTTAAATTCTTCACCAACCTTTGTCTCCATCCCAATTCCTCACATGGGTATACAAATCCCATGCTCCACTCGTCTCATATTATCTCTCACTAACCTTTCTATAATTTAAAATTCCTAACCAACCTTTGTCCTCATCTCAATCCCTCGCATGGGCAAGTAAGGCCCATATTCAACCACTTCATCGTGTCTCTCACCAAACCTTTTTATAAAATTAAATTCTTCACCAACCCTTTTATCTCCATCCTAATTTCTCAAATGGGAATACAATGCCCATACTCCAATCATCTCGTTTTGTCTCTCACCAACCTTTCTATAATTAAAAATTTTTCACCAACCTTTGTCCTATCCCATATTCATCACATGGGCATACAAGACCCATACTCCACCCACCTCATCTTGTCTTCCACCAACCCTCTTTACAATTTTATATTTCTTATCTTTTCTCCCAAGTCTACTCATATGCCATGTCATTATTATGCCTTCTCTCCTCCAAAATTCTATAAATACCCACCCATTTCTTTCATTTGGTAACAAGCAAGGAGAGCTTAGCATAATTCTACAAGAGTTGAACTACTAATAGCATATTTGGTTTATTTATTTAGTGATTACTAAGCTTTATTTTATAGTCTTTGTCTTGGCTTATTTTCTAAATATTAGGCCTAACTAAGGTAAGGTCCTTTAGATTTTATAAATAGTTTATTGTGAAATTGTGTGCAGGTTTTTCTAGGTACAAAAAAATAAAGGAGGGTTTGAAATCATTCAAACTTCATCATCATCAACCTTCCAACATTTTAATTGTAGTAAAGGGAAAATTTTGCATATGCACCATTTGTTATATTAAAAGAGATATTTTCCATTTTCATGTGATTAAAGCCATAAAAGGCTATTCTTGTAAAAGGATAGGAAGATATTGTAATGAAAGAATTATCCTTTATTTAGTTTATGTAATGGTGAATTTCTTCTTATTACAAGAAGATAGTGTCCTTTGTCTATCTGGTTCTTTTTTATGGTGGTGCTTTTGAAAAACAATGCCCTTTGACTCTATTTAAGATTTAGAATGATAACATGCCTTAATGGATCTTCGTTTATTGCTCACCTTTGGATGATAGTGCTTCTTGATAGCACTTATCATTCTCTAGTAGCTTTCTTTCTTACTTTCCAAAATAGCTCTTTTTAATAGCTAAAAAAATGAATACCTTTTTATACCTTAAGAATATCGATTCTAACGCCAAGACTAAAATATATGTAGAACTTTTAGTCAACCTTATCTTTTTGGTTATATGATTAACTAAAACTTTAACTTTTTTGTATGCCTCTATATTTTCTTATCTCTAGAGCCTTCTTTTTTATACTTATCATTACTAATATCCTATCTTTTCTTAGGAATATTATATTGCTTTTATTTTCTCTACTCAAGAAGCTTCGATGTTTATCTATCTTCTAGAAGCTTTGATGCTTCTCAATCTCTTGGAAGTTATGATGCTTCTCAATCTCTAGAAGCTATTATGCTTCTCATTATATGAAAGCTATGATGCTTCTCAATCTCTAAAATATGTCTCCAATGTCTTAGGTCAAATCTAAGAACAAAATGATTTTCCTCTTTTCTAGGGAATCCAAAATTCAATATCAGGGTGACTATGAATGTCACTGCACATCCAACTTCCTTCTAAGTTGACCCTTAATCAATTCAATTTAAGTACTAGTATTTATGGGTTTTCCTTGAACTAAGTTGAAAGGCACTAAAATTCAAATCAAAGTGACTTTACTTGTCCCCTCAATATCTACTCAATCAGACCTTTAAAAAATAGAGTCCAAGTCTTCACTACTTTCAAAGTGGATGGACTCCAATATTATGGTGGCTTTGAAATATAACTCCAATACAAGGTCTAAAAAATCAATTGGGAAACCATTTGGACCTGGAATTTTCCTCATACTTATTCCAAAGACTACCTTCTTCACCTCCTCTTTATCAATGGTTTTAAGTAAAGCCTAATTTTGTTCTTCGAAGATAATAGAGGGTATGATAGAAATAACTTATTTCTAAGCCTCTTCATCTTACAAAATACCTTAAACAATTTAGAAAAATAATCCATTGAATAAAAACACATACCTAGGATTGTATCAAAGGACAACTCATTCTCATCTTGAAGATATTCCATCTTGTTAATTTATCTTCTAGCACAAGTAACCTAATGAAAAGACTTGGTGTTTCTATCACCTTCCAATAACCAAGTGGTTATTACTCTCTGTTTCTAGTAGATCTCTTCTTAGTTATTAATATCCTCAATTACTTTATGCAATTCATCATCCTCTTGTTTGAGCTTCTCTATAACTGTTTCTTCCCTTAATATTTGTTGCACCTCATCCCATCTAGCCATCAATGGAGCTCTTTGGCCTTGGAATTCCAACTTATTAGCTATCCTCCATTGTTTCAATCAATCATGAACATAATGAAGTTGCTTGTAGAATTTAAACATTATTGTCCCATATATTGACCATCCCTATTCCAACCACTATGGGATTTTATTTCAAATTTTCTTCTTTTGTAAATAGAATTTTTCAAATCTGAATGGTTTATGATGTTGTCCTATCTTGACCCCTCTTCCAACAGAATGGGAAAATGATCTAAGACCAACCCCTCTCAAATTTGAAATATTAGATTCCATTTCATAAATACCTCCTCTAAAAACAAAAAATGATCTAACTTCACCTTCCTGCTATGTGGCTTCCTCCTTTTATTAGTCCACATATAGTTGGTTATAGTACATTGAATATCCATCAAGTGTAATGCATGGATCTAGGCAATCATAATTTGATCCTTTATGAACAAAATTGGAGTTTCCCCTTCCTAATATTTGGATGATAATTTAGCATTAAAATCCCTAACAACAATCTAGTCTAACTACTCCCTCGATACTCTCATATTATGCATCACTTTTCATTGATGAATTTGGCCATCTAGGTTCTAAACCCCATAGAAATCTACGATTAAAATATACTTAGTTGTCACATTGTTCCTAAAATGCAATGTGAGCACACCCTTATGAGTTATATGTTCTATTTTTGAACATTCAAGAGAATTTTAAAAGATAACTATCCCCCCAAAGGTCCCTTGGGCAGCCACTTCCATATGACCAACACCTCTCCAAAGTCTATTTACTATTTTATACATGAGATCTAGTGATATTTTTATCTTTTGGATAAGCTAGAAATCTATTTTACTTTTCTTTAAGAGTATTTGAATAGTATATTGATGGCTTCTACTATTTAAACCCCTAATATTCTATGATTTTATAATCATTGGTTACCTTGAGACCAATAAGATTCTATTGGCCTTACCAATCCCCTAGGGATCAAGTTGTGTCCTTGAGATGTTATCAATTGCTTATTTGATTTCTAACCACTCCTTGAGAGTTGATATTATTTGATCTCTTCTCCAACCAACTTATCCCTAGAGTTAATTTTTTTTCTATTATTTTTTGCCACACCCATGATGAAATCCTTTATTATCGGTTGCTCCTAGATATGCACTATAAATACCCCTGCAATATTTGGTTGTGGTAACTCAATGTACTTTATTACCTGCTCTAAGATATGAGGAGTTGAAATAGGGGCTTGAACATGGTTGTTATTGTTTTTATTATTCCTAGTTATTCCTTCCATGAGTTCTTCTTCCTGCTCCACCAATGTCTTAAAGATCCCATACGTATTTGAGGGCTTGGGTTGGGTTTACTCTTTACAATATTTTTCTTTTTCCTTCTCCTTCCTTTGGGCTATTTAAAACCATCTCCTAATACTTCTCATTCATGAGAAATGTTGGTTGCTTCTTTATTGATTATAGACTTACCCTCCTTAGGAAGATTCAACATTCCTAAAGGAGCCCTCATTTTTGTGATCATATTTTTTAGGTAGGACTAGGTCAAATGTCCATATTTATGGTAAACTCTACACTTGAAGGGCGACACTTCATAATCCAATTATTGAATCCAAGATAGTCCTACAAGTTTGAGTTCCACCTCTGTTGGCAAAGACTGGAAAAGATCCATTTCAATGCATAATCTAGCATAAACGATTATGTTCCCTTCCATTGTGTCTCTAGAGACACCCAAATATCTTCGAAGAAAATTATTGATGATGTTCAATGTCTGCTCACTCCATATTTCCATTGGAAGTGTATACAAATGGACCCAAACTATGATAGTAGTGGGTTCAATTCAAGGATCAAATCTCACTCTTTATGGTTGAAAAAATAATCCTATTGGACCATGATTTCTCTTTTCTAATTCAAATACCCTATTTTTATTAGCAAGTGAGAAAAACGAATGATAAAATATTCATTACTAATAAACCACAAAGAATACTCACAAAGAGGCTTCCAATTCTACCAAACCCACAAATGTAAAAAGTTTAGGGTAAAGCGAATACCCATGAATTTATAAATTAGGTCATGATTGTCTCTATATAAGATCATTGCATCTACTATACTCTGCTCAATGATGATATTTGGTCTTGATTTCGACTGTGGCAGGCATCCATTAACTCTTTGATATGTTGATCTTTTCTTAGCCATCACAAAAAGCTTTTTTAGTACAATTTTTTGTGCTTCTTTAGTCTCTACAAAAGATTATTCCTTCAACAAATTTACAAACTCACTCTGTCTATCTAAGAGAGGATCTCAAGATCTCCCCATTAAACCCTCCTATAACAACAATCTTATCTTTAATTCCACAACAACCAAAAAAAACTTCAACATGCCCTAATTTTCCTTTCCTTTAGATCCACCCCAATATGCAAAAAAGTTAAACAACATTCACAATATATTATAAAAAACGACTTTATAAGCAATCTATCAAAATTAGTATAAAAGTTCCTATGGGGTGGTATGTATGTGATTAAAAAAAAATTGGCAACACCATAACAAAAACTTGTTGCCGAAAATGTTTTCCCTCAAAAGGTTTACCTAGGCAAGCACATAAATAAATAAGTAAATAATTCCCCCAAGAAATTCGCTGGCATTTTTTTAAGGTCAATTCCTTTAAGTCGATGTATACACTATCTTTAAAAGTAGTCCATAGATTTCCAGACATGGATAACTTCGACATCGCTTGTTCAAAGTGGTCCACAATCATATAGACAGTAACCTCCATTAGTGCGTTCAGCACCGATAAGACTTGAATGGACAATGCGAAAAGCACTTCGAAAGGAATCTCCGAAAGGGTTAAAACAAAAATTGACGGACTGCAGCAACGCATCCCACCATGCTCATGATAGAAAATGTCACCGTCGCCCAGAAAATGATACTCTTCTTAGAGGGTTTGAATGTGAGATTGTAACACACCATGGGCAACACGAAATCCAGCGGCAAATACCCGAATGCGCCGATCACTGAGGTAGCATCCCCCACAAACCAATTCACATCGGCAGATCGTCGTTCCAAGTTTCCAACAATTCGAATGCCGGTTGCAGAAAGACCTGAAAAGTAATAATAAATTGATTGTTTAAAGTAAATCTAATTCATGACCTGGCTGAAGGGACATTAGCAAGCCCATTTGGATAGAACCTACTAAGTAGCAAGCCCATTTGGATCCTGTTAAAATCACAGAACCAACCCATCATAGATTCATATGATTCGGTATTGAATATGGGTTTTAAGTTTTGAATTCAAAACAATGGGAATCTAGAAAACGGTAGACAAAGGTTCTGGTTTGGCTATTACTTCCATCAAGGAAGGAAACAAAGGAGATTGGTAGTACCCATAACATGAGAGCTCATATCTGTGAGCCTCAGTTGCCTGTTGCCCTGTCGTTGTAGCTCCTCCTACACCATAGATAGGAGGTTATATGAAAATTTGAAGACCTAATTGTTTATGAAAAAAGGAGTAGATGAGATTTTTTTTTTTTTGAAAAAACTCAATTATTAAACCATAGTTGCATTGGAAAAGTTCTTTCGGATTGAGGTTATGGAGTTGCCAATATTCTATGGAAAATATGCTTCAGGAGAAAAGCTTTAAAGTGGTTTATAAACTTTGAGAATATCCATCATTTATGGGAAGAATTTAAAGTTGTATTTTTAATTAAATGAGGACTAAAAAATGAGTGAAAAGATAACTAGGCTCTAGGATAAACAAAAGGAATTAAGAAGATAGTTTAAAATTTTCAAGAAATTAGCAGAAGGAAAAGAAAAGGTGATAGTGTGTAGGCTAAAGGAACCATAACTTTAGTGATAAATAGGCCAAACAATTTTAACAAGGATATGTTTAAATCAACAAAATCTACTTTTTAGGTTCACAACTTCCTTCAAAAGGAAAAGGTTATTATTTCTATAGAACCTAGTAGTAGATATAATTTGTCAATATTGCTTTGGATAATAGGTTGCAGGTTTCGACAATAAAAATTAAAGACATACTACTTGAGGGTGAGAATGTTTAAATTTTTGAATATTTGAATACCACTATGGATAAATAATTTTCTACATTTAGAATTTTTTGAAAAAGAATTTGAAAAAACTATATTAAAACAAGATTATTTACAATTTGGGACAAGACTCCTCATAGCATAGCTAGCAAGAGAACCCATTTCTTCCTTTTACCTTTTCAACAAACTTCCATAACTTTAAAACCCAAGATCCTAAGAACTAACCACTTTTGGTTACAACACTAAAAGGAGATCTGCATTGGAGCTAAATATCCTAAACCATATGTCTTCAATGGCTATCCAAATTAACTAAACATTAGATTTATTCACCAATCTGTTAATCCTTTGATCTTTTATAGTCATTCCACTATGCCACTAAACCCCTACGTCCTTCTCAATACCCAACTTAGCTAGGAAGTCTGACTCTTTATATATATCTCTACCCAGATAAATTGAAATCACATCATCCAATTCTCTCTACAACTCCTTAATTTGGGTGACAAGCATCCTCAACCTCCATGTCTCCAAAGTTCCTCATGCAATCCAGAGCTCCTACCAAGATTTGAGAATTTGATTCTTGATTATCCTCCTATGACCTTATATTATTGCTCAAATAGAAGCCAATTTGATAGCTAAGGCTTCTACTTCATTTTCCGTAGCCCTATCCAGGCCTTGTAGTTCTCCATAGATCATTATCCTAACATTTTTCTTGTTGAACACTTCAGTTCAAACTCAACTTAAATTTCCTTTTGCAACTCCATCAATATTAATTTTAATCTAGCCTTTCGAGGGTATTTGATGGGGAACGAAAATTACATTCAGCAAAATCAAATTTTCATTCTATATTTTCACTGTAAAATTACAGTTTACAGCAACAGCCCGCAGGCTTTACAACAACTGGTGCATAGGCACAGTTTTTCCTTTGGTCACAGTAGACCAAACACAACACTAGCCCGCAGGCGTAGTTTTTCCTGGTGCTCCCAGGAAGAATTTTCCAATTCTGGAAGGAAAACGCACTCTAGCCGGTCCGAGTGGCCCTCTGCCTTCAACTCTGAAACTTGACTGTACAACTCTGCAACTGCAGTTATCCATCTCTGCAATCTGCCGTTTTCCAACCCCTCTACACGCCTCTGCTTCATCCTTTTATAAATTTTTGCGTGACTCTTCGTCTTCCATCTGGCGGTCCTTCGATTCATTTTCGCCATGACTGTTCGTCTTCGTCTACTCCATAACTAAAATTCGTAACGTCCTTTGTAACTGGCATAACATCTTCCGTTAATTGTTCATCTGCACCTATTTTCACTGCACCTTGGTGCCACGTGTTTTTCTACGCTGCCATGTGTCATTCTATAACGGTCCCTAAAAATATCGCCAGTGACGATTTCACGACGTCTCCTCCTTCTTTCGCGTCTTCTTCTCCTCCTGTCGCGATATCGTGACATTCTTTCCTTCATGCCTTCTTGCTTCTGCCTTGGTCGCGATATCGTGACGTGTCGCGATATCACGACGTATTTCCATCGCGTCCTCGTTCTTCTGTTTTGGTCACGATATCACGACATGTCGTGATATCATGACATCTTCCTTCGGACGCCTTTGCTTTTTTGCTCCGATCGTGATTTCGTGACATGTGAAATCGCCACAATCTCCTTGGCATCTTCTTCCTCTTGCTACTGGTCACGATTTTGCGACAGTCACGATTTTGTGACAGTTAAATCGTGAAAATCTCCTTGGCTCTTGCTCCCGGCTGATTTGCGTCACGATTTCGTGACAGTCGTAATTTTGCGACATGTCACGAAATCGCGGCATCCTCCACGGCTTCTGCGCCTGGCTACTCTGCGTCATGATTTCATGATGGTCATGATTTCGTGAAATATCATGAAATCGTGACATCCTCCATGTCTTCTGCGCCCGGCTGCTCTGCGTTGCGATTTCGTGACGGTTGCGATTTCACGACATGTCATGAAATCGTGACATCCTCCATGGCACTTTATATCTCCTGCTGCCTGTCGCGATTTTGTGACACTTTTTTTGTCGCGATTTCACGACACCAAGGCAAATACTGAGAAATTTTATTATAGATGCAAGGTTGTTCGGCCGCCACTGGATGCTCCTGCATCAGACACCCGGGGTTGATGGAGAAGTGATCTTCACTTCTGTGTTGTCTGGTCACCGCCTTCTGCAATACTTCCAGACATTCACCTGCCTCTGCAGTCCGCTTCAACTCCATTTCCTGGCCTCTACTTCTCAGTTTATCTTCACGCTTTCTATGCAGCTCCTCTTGCTTTCACAAATTCATTCTGAGCAGCTCCTCTTGCAGGGCTTTCACTTGCCTTTGCAAAGATCTGAACATCTGTAACTGTGAATCTTCAGATCTCATATCTCTCCCACCACCACGGTTTCTTCGCGACAGCATTCTTCTCACTCCTATCACAAAGCTCTCCCACAGATCCTAGTGTAACTGCCTCACGTTCGACGATCTGTTACACACTCAGGAACTTCTAGCTCTGATACCACTTGATGGGGAATGAAAATTACATTCAGCAAAATCAAATTTTCATTCTATATTTTCATTGTAAAATTACAGTTTACAGCAATAGCCCGTAGGCTTTACAACAACTGGCGCACAGGCACAGTTTTTCCTTTGGTCACAGTAGACCAAACACAACACTAGCCCGCAGGCGTAGTTTTTCCTGCTACTCCCAGAAAGAATTTTCCAATTCTGGAAGGAAAACGCACTCTAGCCGGTCCGAGTGGCCCTCTGCCTTCGACTATGCAACTCTGCAACTGCAGTTATCCAACTCTGCAATCTACCATTTTCCAACCCCTCTACATGCCTCTGCTTCATCCTTTTATAAATTTTTGTGTGACTCTTCGTC
Organism: Wollemia nobilis; assembly: GCA_028583015.1. Taxonomy (NCBI): domain Eukaryota; kingdom Viridiplantae; phylum Streptophyta; class Pinopsida; order Araucariales; family Araucariaceae; genus Wollemia; species Wollemia nobilis. Next base: position 6,980,258 of record JAQPPZ010000850.1, read on the forward strand.
TTCCATCTGGCGGTCCTTCGATTCATTTTTGCCACGACTGTTCGTCTTCGTCTGCTCCATAACTGAAATCCGTAACATCCTCTATAACTGGCGTAACATCTTCCATTAACTGTTCGTCTATGCCTATTTTCACTGCACCTTGGTGCCACGTGTTTTTCTGCGCTGCCATGTGTCATTCTATAATGGTCCCTAAAAATACTGCCTGTCGCGATTTCACGACGTCTCCTCCTTCCACGTCTTCTTCTCCTCCTGTCGTGATATCGCGACATGTCACGATATCGCGACATGTCACGATATCGCGACATGTCACGATATCGCGACATTCTTTCCTTCATGCCTTCTTGCTTCTGCCTTGGTCGTGATATCACGACATGTCACGATATCACGACGTATTTCCATCACGTCCCCGTTCTTCTATTTTGGTCGCAATATCATGACATGTCGCGATATCGCGACATCTTCCTTCGGACGCCTCTGCTTTTCTGCTCCGGTCGTGATTTTGTGACATGTCGCGAAATCGTGACAATCTCCTTGGCTCCTCCTCCCGACTAATCTGCGTCGTGATTTCACGACGGTCGTGATTTCGTGACATGTCACGAAATCGTGACATCCTCCACGGCTTCTACGCCCGGCTGCTCTACGTCGCGATTTTGCGACGGTCGTGATTTCGTAACATGTCACGAAATCGTGACATCCTACACATCTTCTGTGCCCGGCTACTCTGCGTCACAATTTTACGACGGTCGCGATTTCGTGACATGTCGCAAAATCGCGACATCCTCCACGACACTTTCTCTCTCCTGCTGCCTGTCACGATTTTGCGACACTTTTTTTGTCGCGATTTCGTGACACCAAGGCAAATACTGAGAAATTTTCTTGTAGATGCAAGGTTGTTCGGCCGCCACTAGATGCTCCTACATCAGTATTTTCCAAATAGCTCTGTCCTACCCCTCCTACACTTCAGTTTTATTTTTCATCATCCTTATATCAGCTTGAGTTTCCTCTTTAGCATACAATGCTATAGTTTTTGTGACTTTAATCCAAATGAATTGTCAAATGTCATCCAAGGATGAAAAAGCTTCTCTAAATATCCTACCATTTCTCTCCAACCATATAAAGTATAGTCCAAGCTTCCACCTGATATAAAGAGCTTTAGATTTAAATCTACCCATATTCCATATTTTCCAAATATTAATCTAGTTCAAATCAACATTGGCATAGATTTTATAAGCTAAAAACCATCGCTCCTAGATTTGGCATTTGAACAGGTACCCAAACATCAAGTGATTAGATGTCTCCTTACTTTTGTAGCATAAAACACATTGCGATGGATCAACATTTCTCCTACATATTAGATTATCAAAAGTAAGAATTTCATTGTGCATGAAATTCTACATAAAGAAGTTTACTTTTGGCCAACCCTTGGATTGCTAAATCTTTCTCTAATTCTCAACCTAATATGCATGAGGATAAGGTTCTAGAAGGATATTATCATATCCATTCTTCATAGTGTAGACTTCAAGACTCACGTTAACCCCAAGCTAATTCATCCTCCTCATCTCTACCTATGATAAATATTTCTACCAAGATTTTAGTCATAATGGGTGTCAATTCTAGAAGGATTAGAACTAGCCACTCATCCAACTTCTTAAATTGCTTAAATATATAATCCCCCAGTTGACTAGTGTTGAAATAACTTTTAATCCTATGGGCTAGCCTGCTGAAAGCACGAGATTTCGGAAGTAAAATGAAAATCAATCTCATAGAAGCATAAAGAGAATTGTTAGAGACTCAATATGTTATTATTTATTCCCTGTCTGAATAATTGTTAGAGACTCAATCTCTTGTGCATCCTTGATGAATAATTATTTTCCTTTCTTTTATGTACATTATTTATTCCCTGTCTGTGTTGCGTTCTTTGCGTCTGATGAAATCTACTATTTTGCCTTAGATTAGATACAAAAGTGCTTGGACAAAAACTTGCTATGTGCCCATGACCATTACATTGAAAACATTGTACATAGTGTTCACTCGAAAACACAGATGTATTTCTACTAGCATAACTCTTTGATTTATTATTCAATTCACAATAAGTTGCCTTGTGACCATACTGGTTGCATCTGAAACAATAGCCATTAAAAGTATTATTATGAATAGAGTGAGAGTGATAGAACCTCTTTTGTTGTGGTTTCTTTGCTGTAGATCTCCTTTGATATTTTCTTCATTTTAAATATTCAGCTTCAAACTTTTCTTGCTTCGATCCTTCAACAGTGAACTTCTTCTCTACAGAGTTGGAAGATGAAGGTTGTTCAACTTCATATCCAAGACCACGCTTATCTGTGGATCTTATTTGTTGGCTTATAATTTTATCTAGCAACTCTGTGCTCTTCTCGAATTTGAGATTTGTATTGGCCTCTTCTAGTTGTTTCTTCAATAAAACAATCTCTTCCTCTTGTTTGCAGCAACCAATCTCTTTCTCATTGATATGTGACCTAAGAGTTTCTTCAATCCTTTTGAATTATTCTACCTGTACTTTTAAACTGGTTATTATTTCATTTGCATCCTCAAGCTTTCTTGAGATTTCCTTATTCCTTTTTCTTTCTATCTTCAATTTCAGAGCTGCAATTAGTTCCTCTTTCAAAATTATTTCTGCATCAATTTCTTCTTCATCACATTCCTATTCTTTTTTTGTTTCTTCTTCGAGTGTCATGAAAAGACCTCCACCTATTTATTTTCTAGAATCATCCTCTAGGACTTCATTAACTCTCAGCATATATGCCTCTATGTTCTCATCGTTATTCAACTTTAAAGCTTCAAACTGAACTTGATGTGTTTGTAACTTGGCCTCCTTGATCTCATCATCTCCTTCATGAATACTCCTCGGTTTGTCCCATATTTATTTTTCCATTTTACAACTCATGATCTTTACCAGTTCACTTGTCTACTAATCCGCACCTGATAGCATTCTTTGCTTTTGAGTCATTTTCAAACAGATTCTTACTGACAACATCGATTGGAGTAGTGATGGGTATTGTGTATCCACTAACTATTGAATCCTAGATGTCGTATCCTAAAGCACAGATATATGCCTGCATTTTTATTCTCTAGATCACGTAATTAGTTCCGTCAAACAAAGGTGCTTTGTTTGATGAGAAGTCTTCAACCTTTTTTGGTTCAATTTTCTCTTCCATAGGAACTAAAACTGATTGAGATGCCCTTTTGGAGGAAGATCTATTCTTCTTACCCATTGCGTACTAATCCAAGATCAACCCTAACTGATTTAGCCTGAGAATGGAACTTGGCTATGATACCAATTGTTAGTCTTACAATGGCACTGAGAGGGGGGGTGAATCAGTGCAATTCTTTAAACTTAAATTCATAGCTCTTAAAACTGAAATAATGAAACCTTAAAACCAGATAAAGCAAGTATCACAAGAGAACATCACAGAACACAAGATTTAATGAGGTTCACCAAATTGGCTACTCCTCAAGAATGATTGCTTGGACTACCATCCAAATCCAACCTTTGCAAAGCACCAAATTTACAATCAATTTACCAGCACCCACTCGAAGGAGCACCAACCCCTTATTTATTTGAACCAAAAAAAAGGAGCACCAACCCCTGATTTACCAACACCAACTAGAAGGAGCACCAACCCCTAATTTACCAACACCAACTGGAAGGAGCACCAATCCCTGATGCCAAGCACCAACTTGGACTTCAATTCTGAAACTAGAAGATTGATAGTAAGATACCTTTTATTTTGCAATACCCTGACTGGTCTTCTTCACCTTTGTGCTCTCTGTGCACTCTGCTCTCTACGTAATCACTTTGCACACTCTGCTTCATTATAGCTACACTTTGCATTCATCTTCGCCCTTTACACTCTCTGCACCTTCTGCTTTCTTTACGCAATCACAAACGCACTTAGAACAATTTGACACGACTCTTCTCTCACTTTGCGCACTTCGCCATCATCTCACCGCTTCTACATTTTCTATGCTCTTACGGCCACATTTCACACTTTGACACGCATTCGATGACTTATGCAACAACACCACAATTCTCCAAATAGCCCTCCTTTTATAACAATATTTTCATGATGAAAATCCTAATCTTAGTCGGTTGTAAACCCTAATATTGGTCGACTTTCATAACAACTGTAAACCCTAATTTTATTCGGCTGTCATACTTCTCATTTCAGTCGGGTTTTCCTTCTTGACTTGCGCATTTATGACCTATCGTGAAATCATGACATTTGTGCCTCTGTAGCTTCTTTTGTTGCTGTTGCCGCAAAACTACATGTCGCGATATCGCGACACTTTTTCTCCTTGATCTTTTTCTTTGCTTAGGCTCATGAAAATACAACATATTGCGATATCGTGACACTTTTGCCTCCGTACACTTTCTCTCTTCTTTTGTCGCGATATCGTGACATTTCTTCCTCAGTATACTTCGTCTTTGCTTTTGTCACGTTATTGCGACACTTCTGCTTCCATAGACTTTGACTTTGGTTTTGTCGTAATATCATGACACTTCTACCTTCGTAGTCTTCAACTTAGCTTTTATCACGAAATTGCAACACTTCTGCTTCCGTACTTAGCTTCTTTGCTTTTGTCACGAAATCATGACATTTATGCCTTTGAAGTCTTCTTCTCTGCTTTTGTCGTGAAATCATGACACTTCTGCCTTCGAAGTCTTCTTCTCTGCTTTTGTCACGAAATCGTGACACTTCTGCTTCCGAAGTCTTGCTTTTCGCTTTTGTCACGAAATCATGACAGTTCTGCTTCTGCACGCTTCCTCTCTTTCTTTTGTCGTAAAAATGCGACATGTCGCGATATCATGACACTTTTGTTTCTCTACCAGCCTACCCTTCTTGAGTCATGAAAATGCGACATGTCACAAAATCGTGACACTTTTCCAACTTACTTTCTCTCTCCTATTTTAGTTGCAAAAATGCGACATGTCACGAAATCATGACACTTTTCCAACTTACTTTCTCTCTCCTATTTTAATCACAAAAAATGCGACATGTCACGAAATTGTGAAACTTTTCCAACTTACTTTCTCTCTCCTATTTTAGTTGCGAAAATGCGACATGTCGTGAAATCGTGACACTTTTCTTGTTCTCTTTCTTTGAACTTGTCGCGAAATCATGAGACTTTTTCCTGCTTTCTCTTTCTCTTCCAACATGTCGCAAAATCACGACAGTTTTTCCACTTGCCTTTTTCTCTTCCAACATGTCACGAAATCACGATAGTTTTTCCTACTTTTTCTCTCTCTTCCAACATGTCGTGAAATCATGACAGTTTTTCCACTTGCCTTTTTCTCTTCCAACATGTTGTGAAATCATGACAGTTTTTCCTGCTTTTTATCTCTCTTCCAACATGTCGTGAAATCGTGACATTTTTTCTTGCTTTTTCTCTCTCTTCCAACATGTCGCGAAATTGTGACAGTTTTTCTTGCTTTTTCTCTCTCTTCCAACATGTCATGAAATCGTGACGAGTTTTTCCTGTTTTTCTCTCTCTTCCAACATGTCATGAAATCACGATAGTTTTTCTTGCTTTTTCTCTCTCTTCCAACATGTGAAATCGTGACAGTTTTTCTTGCCTACTGTATATGTCTCAATATCACGACACTTTTATTACTTGTCTTTTTCTTTGATCTTTTGCATATGGGCAACTTCGGTCTTCTTGGAAAATCATTGTACATACTCTGAATAACCTTTGAACTCTTGTCTTCTGCATCTGAATAGCTTTTGAACTTCCTGTCCACTGCATCAACAAATCTATCTGACTGTGTTGACAACAATGACAATACTGTTGCTGCACCTTGCTCAACAATTCCATCCCCATTATGTCACATACGGCTTTCGACATCACCATAGTTGCGGCCCCTGAATCAATCATGTAATTGTGAACTATCCACCCCTCCATTTGCAAATATAGATAGAAAACCTCCCTTTACCTTGGGCTAGCCTGCTGAAAGCACGAGATTTCGGAAGTAAAATGAAAACTATAACTATGCAATATAAGACGAAATGTAACGCTTTAATCATATGCACAAAAACAAGGAAAAGATATAAATTGGAAATGAAAGCACAGATGTAAGGAAATCACAGCCCTCTTTATTCAAATTTCTTATCCTCGGTTACATATACGTCTCCTCCCCTTTTAGGGGCTAGAAGCGTTAAATTGGTCTTTGTTACAATTTGTGATTTTAGTCTTCCTCCTTCCGCATGCCCACGTTTGGAATGGGCGGGCCAAATGTTGCCGCCGCTTGCGTTGGTAAGGTAGAATCCTCGCCGCTCCTCTAATGCTGCAACTCTGCATTCAAAGAAACAAACAAGAAAGTCAGTAGCACCTGTGTATGAAACATAAAATATGAATCTAACGATGGTTGAAATGAATCTAAATGAAATGAAAGACTTGACAAAAGCATAAACATGAAACTAAAAGAAATACCACGATTATGAAAGCACAAATCGCCAGTAAGTGAACTAGCAGCACTTCGTCGCTCAAAATGCTCCTTCTCTGTATATCTTTGGGAGAGAAAACTCACCATTTTATAGACCCAAGGGGTCTCTTTGAATTAACATGCAAAAGTGTTTCTTTGCATGAATGCTTTTGTTTGTGAAGAGAAGACTTCTTCTTGATCAAGGGCTTCTTAACTGCCTATGTGCATGTCTTTGTGTGTTTTAGAAAAGCTCACTTGCACTCCCATGCAATGAAGGGATAACTAAGTGGCAAATCTAAGTTTTCTTAAAAAGCTTACTCTCATTCCCATGCAGTGAAGGGAAAGTCAATTGGCATATATGTGTTGTTAAAAGAACTCACTCGCACTCCTATGTCATGCATGAAAAGCCGAGTGGTAGTTCTGAGTTGTCATGCGCTGAGGTCTGACTTTTGCTGGTCAAACCTGGCATTCGTCCCACCCCAGAGCGAGCGCTAATAATCGTCCCTGGGTGAAACGAGTATAAATCCATACTCGTCCCTGGGTAGGACGAGTACAAATTTGCACTCGTCCCTGGGTGGGACGAATAAGAAATAAAGTGTCTAAAAGGTGCCAAACTGATTTTTGACTTGTAAAACTACTGTGTAAGTGGTTAGAACCACTGTTTAACCTCTGGGGGCTACCTTGGGGGCTGTGTGTGTTAATGTGATCAGTGTTTGTAGTCACATAATCGGATTGGTGCTGTTTTGGTGTCTACAGATGCCCCTTTTTGGGAAGCGCTGTGCATGGCACAGCACGAGCAAAAATAGATAACCAAAGCACTAATGATTAGGGTTTCTCAATAACCTAACCAACTCTTGATGCCCCAAGAATGGAAAGGGCATGCATTCTTGAATCCTTGCTTTTGACGAGCTAAGGAATTTGATTTCAAGTATTAACCTATTTTGGTGAGGTGTGACTTGAGCTTGGACATTGATCAGTCATGAATAGGCAAAGGGTGCAACCTTTTATCCACGGGGGAACCTTGTGTTCATGCTTCGGGAATGCCAAGTGTTTAATAAGTTTGTGATAATTGCTTGTTTGCTGCCCCAAGCAGGAGCGTGATTGTCTTTGTCAATGATTCTTTGAATGCATGCTATTGCCGTGATTGGGTGTGTGGTTGTTGATTGGTGACTTAAGTGGTGTGTGGTTGTTGATTGGTGACTTAAGTGTGACTACCCCCTCAAGCGACGAATCGATGAAGGAATGACTGACATGAGACAAGCGACGAGTCGCTTGATCCAAGATGACTTAAGTGAGGGTGCCTTCAGATGTTGTCCGTTGAATGCTCGAGCAGTTTCCCGATTCTTTTTGTGGACTTGTTTTTGGTGGGTGTGAACCCATTTTGGGATGCCATTTGGGGGTAACATGGGCGAAAATCCGTCTTCCCATGGAGCATTCTGGCTATGGTAGCCTTCTTGGGGAGTAGGATAACGACAAGGTAAACCCTGACATCAGTTTTCTTATGCCAAAAGGTTAAGTGCAAGAGCACTTTTGTCCGGGAAAGCACGAGATTCCGGAAGTAAAAGGAAAACTATAACTATGCAATATAAGACGAAATGTAACGCTTTAATCCTATGCACAAAAACAAGGAAAAGAGATAAATTGGAAATGAAAGCACAGATGTAAGGAAATCACAGCCCTCTTTATTCAAATTTCTTATCCTTGGTTACATAGACGTCTCCTCCCCTTTTAGGGGCTAGGAGCGTTAAATTGGTCTTTGTTACAATTTATGATTTTAGTCTTCCTCCTTTCGCATGCCCACGTTTGGAATGGGCGGGCCAAATGTTGCCACCACTTGCATTGGTAAGGTAGACTCCTCGCCGCTCCTCTAATGCTGCAACTCACGATTATGAAAGCACAAATCGCCAGTAAGTGAACTAGCAGCACTTCGTCGCTCAAAATGCTCCTTCTCTCTATATCTTTTTGGGTGAGGAAACTCACCATTTTATAGACCCAAGGGGTCTCTTTGAATTAACATGCAAAAGTGTTTCTTTGCATGAATGCTTTTGTTTGTGAAGAGAAGACTTCTTCTTGATCAAGGGCTTCTTAATTGCCTCTGTGCATGTCTTTGTGTGTTTTAGAAAAACTCACTTGCACTCCTATGTCATGCATGAAAAGCTGAGTGGTAGTTCTGAGTTGTCATGCGCTGAGGTCTGACTTTTTGCTGGTCAAACCTGGCATTCATCCCACCCATAAGCGAGCGCTAGTAATCGTCCATGGGTGAAATGAGTACAAATCCATACTCGTCCTTGGGTAGGACGAGTACAAATTTGCACTCGTACCTAGGTGGGACAAATAAGAAATAAAGTGTCTAAAAGGTGCCAAACTAATTTTTGACTTGCAAAACTGCTGTGTAAGTGGTTAGAACCACTGTTTAACCTTTGGGGGCTACCCTGGGGGCTGTGTGTGTTAATGTGATCAGTGTTTGTAGTCACATAATCGGATTGGTGCTGTTTTGGTGTCTACAGATGCCCCTTTTTGGGAAGCGTTGTGCATGGCACAACGCCGAGCAAAAATAGATAACCAAAGCACTAATGATTAGGGTTTCTCAGTAACCTAACCAACTCTTGATGCCCCAAGCATGGAAATGGCATGCATTCTTGAATCCTTGCTTCTGACGAGCTAAGGAATTTGATTTCAAGTATTAACCTATTTTGGTGAGGTGTGACTTGAGCTTGGACATTGATCAGTCATGAATAGGCAAAGGGCATAACCTTTTGTCCACGGGGGAACCTTGTGTTCATGCTTCGGGAATGCCAAGTGTTTGATCAATTTTGTGATTATTGCTTGTTTGCTGCCCCAAGCAGGAGCGTGATTGTCTTTGTCAATGATTCTTTGAATACATGCCATTGCCTTGATTGGGTGTGTTGTTGTTGATTGGTGACTTAAGTGTGACTACCCCCTCAAGCGACGAATCGATGAAGGAATGACCGACATGAGAAAAGCGACGAGTCGCTTGACCCAAGATGACTTAAGTGAGGGTGCCTTCAGATGTTGTCCGTTGAATGCGCAAGCAATTTCTCGATTTTTTTTTTTGTGGACCTGTTTTTGGTGGGTGTGAACCCATTTTGGGATGCCATTTGGGGGTAACATGGGCAAAAATCCGTCTTCCCGTGGAGCGGTCCGGCTATGGTAGCCTTCTTGGGGAGTAGGATAACGACAAGGTAGACCCCGACATCAATTTTCTAATGCCAGGAGGTTAAGAGCAAGAGCACTTTTGTCCGACAAATTTTAGTGGTTTTGTTGGCATTTGTCATTTTTATATTTTGGTTGTTTTGTTGTGTTTGTTGTTTTTTTTTTTTTTTTTTGTGGCGTGTTTTGTATGTATGTGTTTGATGTATGCAGAGGTGATTATGAATGGGATGTTTCTAATTTGTATGATGTATAGATATGGAATGAATGAAAGGAGTCGTTGATGATGTGTCGATGCACCATAGACTGTACAAGATTTGACTGACTTGCTATACTAATGGGATGACTTTGTGGAATGACTTTGCATGTGATAACTGTGTTTTTGTATTTTGCATATATTTTGATGGTGATGTACGGAATGAAATCTACCAGTTGTTTTTAAAATGTAGTTAAGATTTTCTTAGATGCAGATATTTTAACTAACTAACCAAGACTGTTCGTTTATCTCACAAGACTTCTGAACAAGGTCTAAATTTGACTTGAATTTAACCAAGTTATTTCACATCCCTGTGTGTGCAATTGAGTTCATTTATGTGTTATTCATCAGGATACCGCCAGTGCCAGATGGGCTTTCAACCGAACCTGTACTGAGGATCACCTAATTAGCTCCACTAACTCCTTTATTGTATTTAGTCAGATTTGTCTGTGATGTTATCTAGGATACCATAAGCTAGCTCATCCACATGCAAACATTGATCTGCACACAAGTTAATGTGACAGATATATCATCATGCGGGAGGTTTACCGCTAGTGACCGATAGGCTATCAACCAAACCGGTACTGAAGCTTGCCTCATGACCTATCGAAATGCTGAGAGTTCCAGGGATTCAAGTTCGACTCCCTTCTTTTCTTCAATTGTATTGGGATACTTGCTCTCTTGTAGTGATAAAATCACTGTTTATTTTTATGATAGTACTCGTCTTTTTTTTTTTTTTTTTTTTTGAGCAAGGGATTTGAATATGGAGTGACGAGAATCACTATTGTTTGTGCCTTTTGATGTGTGCACTATAGGATGTCAAATTTTAGTGTGTTGACAATTTGCAAATTTTTGATGTTTTGCAACTTTTGAGAACTTGGGATTCATGGGGAATTGGGTAGGGAGGATGCTTGTCCTTTTGCCAACTCTCAGCATTTCTAGGGTCATTTGCACAGGGGGATAAGCAATATAGTCGTTTCGCTTATGGTAACCGGGATTACGGTGCAAGTTTCATCTTTCGTTCACATAACTTAGGAATTTTTTTATATGTGTGTTAATTGGTGTTGGGATGCTACGTAACAAGGCGTGATCCAAGTAAAAATTTTCCGTGTAAAATTTGTTTAACTGTGTACAATTTTTGGCTAAAAATTTAAAGACATCTGAATGACGAAAACCCTATATACATTAGGAAACAACTGACTATGCTAAAATAAAAAGGTGATATGCTGGATGTATGCGTTTATGGAAATGGATTTGAGGTCGAAATGATGGAATTGCCAAGTAATGACAGACTATGGTGCTTTTGACTTGTATGACCTATCGAAGTATGCAAGGGATGGATGCAATGTTTAATGCAACCTATATTTTTGTATTTTGATTTTTATGAAAATGCATGCAAATGTTTTGGTGATTTCTTTTTTTTTTTATGAGAATGTATGGAAAATGCAAATGTTTTTGTGATTTTGTTTTTTTATGAGAATGCATGTAATTGAAATGCAATTGTTTTTGTGATTTTGTTTTTTTATGAGAATGCATGTAATTAAAACGCAATTGTTTTTGTAATTTTGATGTGTTATGAGAATGCATGGAATTGAAATGCAAATGTTTTTGTGATTTTGATTTTTATGTTGTTTTTGTTGATTTTTGAATACTTATGTTGACCAAGCAGTTATGGTAACTCTTGGAGCTTTTGGGTTGACCAAGCGATTGTGGTAATCCTTAGAGCTTTTGTCTTGACCAAAGGGTTTATAGATACCTTTGGGGCATTTAGGGTTTGACCAAGCGATTATGAAAAATCCCTAGAGCTTTTAGGGTGACCAAGTGATTGTGATAATCCTTGGAGCTTTTTTGGGATGACCAAGCGATTGCGATAATCCTTGGAGCTTTTTGGGATGACCAAGCGATTGCGATAATCCTTGGAGCTTTTTGGGATGACCAAGAGATTGTGATAATCCTTGGAGCTTTTGGTTTGACCAAAGGGTTTATGGACACCTTTGGAGCGTTTGGTTTGACCAAAGGGTTTATGGACACCTTTGGAGCATTTGGTGTAACCCATTGGCTCTTTAGGGAATAGAGGTACCCCCAGCGTGATGATCTTTGTGCACCGGATCTGGCTCTGTAGGAATTGGCACGAATGGATCGGCCTTATACACGGATAGGAGGGCAAGGTATGCCTTCGGCACTGATGGTGCTATGATATCTCTGGGTGGAAGGTGCTCGCGATCTTCCCAAAGAAGCGGAATTAACATGTGATACCAGTGGGTCGGGTCTATGCGCCACTCATGCCCTAGTCTTATGCGTAGTTGGGCCATTAGTTCGTCATGGGTGACAGGGTGATTGTGCCGTCGTGCATGATTGAGATAAGCCATCTCAGTTTCATCTTTGTAATCATCGTCGATGATCCAAAGGCCCTCGTTGGCCCCGACAGCTATCTGTGACATGCGAAGCTCGTTCGGCTCGAGCAGATTGGCATGGTTCTGATGGGGTTGTTCTGTGCTTTGCGAGGGGACCGGATTTTCTGGCGATGGCACGGGCTCTATGGGAGCCTCCAAAGGGAGTAATGTTAAGAGAATTTTGTGATGCTCATCCATGGGGACCACCTGTGAATTAGTGATGTCAGACTCGAACGGGTCCCATAGCACTATTGCATATGCTAACTCGTCTTTGGCAAGAGAGTCAGGCTTATCAGAATCTGGTGATTCTAAGATATGGAAGACCTCATCATCAGGTAGCTCTACAACCAAGGGTTGATCCTCTTTGAGAGGAGTTTCGCATGAGTTGGGCTTTTGTGGCCCCAAAATCTTGGTCTCTACTGACTCTAAGTGCTTGGGTAGCGCATTGCTTGTATCAAGGGATTTGAGCTCCTCCTGTTTGATTTGTTCCCATTGCAAGTTGTGGGAAACTTGATGCCTTGAGAGGGATGACTGAATAGCACCCCCCATGCTTTGGTATTTCATTTTAGTCCACTCTTTTTCTAGCTCAGGTTCCTCAGAGGCTTCTTGAAGAATTTTTGGGGGTGGCTGAGGAAGGCACCCGTCATTGGTTATAGGAGCGGCCTCCCATTCATGTCTAGGAGGCGTCGGGGATGGTGCTTCAGGAATCGGGAGAGTAGCTTCCCGCTCCTTTCTAGGAGGTGTTGGGGGTAGCTTTTGATGAGGTCGTGATGACCTATCTTCCCCCCATGGGTTGTGCCACTCAAAATATTTTGTCTTATGCATGTGAGGGGTTGGAGTCCTTTCTTGCATAGTGTGTTGGAACAGATCATCCTTCTGGTGCTGAAGGTGCTCTTCGTTAATATGGTACGGTTCTTCTAACGGTAGTCGTTCGAGATCAAGTTGCGTGAGTTGCTTGAGATGTGTGATATATTCGGCAGATTCTATGATAGTTGGTCCCATCGCCTCATGTCTAGAAGGCCTAAACGCCTCTCTTAGATAAAAATCTCGGTCGTAGTGATCCAAGATCTCTATAAGACACATCCCTCTGTTAGGGGTAGCAGCATTCTCTCGGGGCTTTGGCCTCAGTGAGTGGTCCTGATAGATAGCAGGTGCGAAGGCGTATTGCTCCCGCACGGTATATTGCTCTCGAGGAAGGTAGATGTCTTCCTCGTTCTATCTTTCATAAGTGAAAAAGGGGTGGACGGAGTTATCTCGCCCTGCCCGAAGAGCCTTGTGCTCTGGATTTGTCTTTGTAGTCCTGACAACTAGTGGGGGTGGAGGGGTAATGTAATCATGTGGTTCCTCCCATCGAACCCTATGTTGACCTAGCACTTCATCGTGCGATGACCACTCATAGCGAGCATCTAAGGGAGCTCTCTTACGACTATACCCCTCATGGAAGGGTGTGTGTTGAATGCTATGCCGAATAGGAGTGCTCCTCGAAGAGGTGTCCCTGTAGTCCCTTTCCTTTAAGGTGTGGAGGGGACTGCATTGTGTGTTAGGTCGCCAAGGTGGTATGACCAAATCCTTGGGATTGTAACGGAGGTGACTCGTGCCTCCTGGGACATCCCCCATAGCCTTCGTCCATGATTGGGCTTGGCTACGGGTTAGCACCATGACGATGTCTCTCTAAAAACCTTAAAAATTGAAATGAGTTAGATGGGGCCCAAAATTGGCGTGCGCATCCCTCTTATAGTAGATAAGACAAAAATGAAGTTTCAAGTCCTAGCTCTAAACACATTAGGAGATATTGACATCCGAACAGCTCAAAAAGTGCATAGAATTGCATGCCCAATTTTAAAACCTAATTTCGGGGCACTAGATGATGGAATTTGGCCCCGAAAACTGACTTTTTTGGGCAAATAGGATTCAAAGGAATCATATTTGTTTAAAATTATCCCAACTAACTCCCTATAAAATTTCAAGTCAATCGGAGCTACGGTTGAGAAGTTATGGCCCCGACAAGATGCACTAAAATTTAGGGAAAAATATAAGATTTCCCATACTTTGTTGGATGGTCTTGCATCACTTATGGGCACATTTGGGGTGCTTTTGGGTTGACCAAAGGGTTCATGGACACCTTTGGGGCATTTTGGAGTGACCAAGCGATTACGAGAATCCTTGGAGCTTTTTGGAGAAAATGACAAAATGCGTAGATTTTTTTTATCTTTGTTTTTAATGATTTTTTTTGTCTACACTAAACAGAATTAAACACACACATTCACAAAACCATGATTATCTCTTTTAAGGATTCTTGGTGTGCCCTAGACTGGTTTAGTGCATTTTGGTGTTTTGTTTTTGTTTTTGTAGGTTTTGTAGAACGTTTAAATGCATTATGTAGGCTCTTATAACTCCCAAAAGGTCGCCCCTTCAATATACCAACCAGGTCGATATACCAACCTCTCTATATACCCGCCCTTACGAGAGGGAGACTATAGGTACGTGAGAGCAGAAGGTACGTGGTACGTAGGCGGTACGGAAGGGGGATTGTCCTGTTAATGGCACCTACCATAGAAAACTTATCCTCGCGCGCATGGGAATCACCCCGACTACGCTCGGTCCGTCTTCGTCGGGATTTACGCCTAACAACGAGTTGACAATCGGGAAATGTATGCAAATCAAGCCAAGGTGGTGATTAAATCCACCAATGGTCTTGATCAAGGGCTGAGGTCTTATGACCAGCTCCTTGGTTTAAAATTGTTTCGTGGAGTGTGTGAGGTTCATTTTATCCAACGAAAATGAAACATGCATGAATGACTTTTCCTAAGCAATGCAAGCTAAAATGGAAACAGTCAAAGAAACAGAAACAGAAATAGAAAATTTCAACAAAGATGATGAAAATCCCTACCTCTTCTCTCGCCTGCTCCAGTTGCCTCCGAAATTTTGCTCCGAAAAGTTGCAGACAGAAAATCGTCCCTTGGTGAGACGATTAACGAAACGCAAATCGTCCCTTGCAGAGACGATTTTACAATCGTCTCGGGGTGAAACGATTGTCGGAACAGAAATCGTCCCTGGCGAGACGATTTTACAATCGTCCCGGGGTGAGACGATTTCTAGAAAGAAATCGTCCCTTGCAGAGACGATTAACAGTCTACAAGAAAAAAAATGTACCTGTCAAGCACAAACACAAAAATTCAATCAGTTTCTGTGATTTTAAAAACATGGGGACAGTGTCCCACCGTGATCGCCATTGAAAGCACGAGATTTCAGAAGTAAAAGGAAAACTATAACTATGCAATATAAGACGAAATGTAACGCTTTAATCCTATGCACAAAAACAAGGAAAAGAGAAATTGGAAATGAAATCAGCGGATGTAAGGAAATCATAGCCCTCTTTATTCAAATTTCTTATCCTCGGTTACATAGACGTCTCCTCCCCTTTTAGGGGCTAGGAGCGTTAATATTGGTCTTTGTTACAATTTGTGATTTTAGTCTTCCTCCTTCCGCATGCCCACGTTTGGAATGGGCGGGCCAAATGTTGCCGCCGCTTGCGTTGGTAAGGTAGACTCCTCGCCGCTCCTCTAATGCTTGCAACTCGCACTCAAAGAAACAAACAAGAAAGTCAGTAGCACTTTGTGTATGAAGCATAAAAGATGAATCTAACGATGGTTGAAATGAATCTAAATGAAAGAAAACTTGACAAAAGCATAAACATGAAACTAAAAGAAATACCACGATTATGAAAGCACAAATCGCCGATAAGTGAACTAGCAGCACTTCGTCGCTCAAAATGCTCCTTCTTTGTATATCTTTTGGGTGAGGAAACTCACCATTTTATAGACCCAAGGGGTCTCTTTGAATTAACATGCAAAAGTGTTTCTTTGCATGAATGCTTTTGTTTGTGAAGAGAAGACTTCTTCTTGATCAAGGGCTTCTTAACTGCCTCTGTGCATGTCTTTGTGTGTTTTAGAAAAACTCACTTGCACTCCTATGTCATGCATGAAAAGCTGAGTGGTAGTTCTGAGTTGTCATGCGCTGAGGTCTGACTTTTTCCTGGTCAAACCTGGCATTCGTCCCACCCAGAAGCGAGCGCTAGTAATCGTCCCCTGGGTGAAACGAGTACAAATCCATACTCGTCCTTGGGTAGGACGAGTACAAATTCGCACTCGTCCCTGGGTGGGACGAATAAGAAATAAAGTGTCTAAAAGGTGCCAAACTGATTTTTGACTTGCAAAACTACTGTGTAAGTGGTTAGAACCACTGTTTAACCTCTGGGGGCTACCCTGGGGGCTATGTGTGTTAATGTGATCAGTGTTTGTAGTCACATAATCGGATTGGTGTTGTTTTGGTGTCTACACCTGCTTTCTCCCAACATACTAATATTCATTTTCTCTTTCCTTTTAATCCTCCTCATAAACATTTTCTAGTCATCTTGTCCAACTCTTTCCATATAGAAAATTTATAAATTGGCATGGTCTAAATGATTGATTGTAAACAAATTAATCTATCCCCAAAGGTTAACCATGTGTGAGACCAATGGTTAATTATTTTATTGATATGATACAAAATATTCCTCTATATAGTTATCTTTAATTTTATTAGATACAAAAGGACCCCAAAATAGACCACTAGGAGAGAAGTCCTCATGAATCCCAAGATCTCTAAAATTATGTCCTAAAGCCTTCAATCAAGATTGAAGAAGACCACTTGAGATTTATTATCATTTATGACTTGATTTGTGACCCTTAAGTAAACATTAATAGTATCTCTAATCATTCTTTCTTCACTGAGGTTAGCCACTCCCACCAATGTTGTATCATCCACAAATTGTAGGTGAGTCAAAATCTCCTCGCCCAACTTGATACTTGTTAGCAAACCTTGTTGTGTTCTCCTCAAGACAAGTCTACCCAAGCTTCAACCAATAAGAGAAAATATAATGGGAACAAGGATCTCCCTAACGAAGTCCTCTAGTGGCTCAAAATGGTTGTGAGGGAAGACCTTTAACTAACACTAAGTATGTCAAAGTAGACGTAATTCATAATCCATTCAATCCAATCTTGAGAGAAGTCAAAAGCTGCCATCATCCTTGACAAGAAGCTACACTCCACCCTATCATAAGCCTTTGACATATCCAAGTTTATGAATATTCCTCTATTGCTAGATTTTTGCATTGATTGAATTACCTCTTGAGTTAGAACCACATCATCCAAGATCTACTTACCTACAAAACCCCCTTGCTCTGAGGAGATAATGTTGTCTATTAGAGGTTTTAACTGCTTAGCCATTACCTTCGTGATTATTTTGTATATAATATTGCATAAGGAAATATGTTTATAATCTAAAATATGCATCCCCTCCTCCCCTTTTAGAATTAAGGCAATGAATGTATGATTTAATGCTTTAAGCATTCCTTTACTGGCTATGGAATCCTCTATAATAGCCATGACATCCTCCTCCAAGCTATCCCATTAGGTCTTAAAAAAATCAATTAGGAGGCCATCTAGACTTAGCATTTTTCTCATACTCATTCCAAATACTACCTTCTTCAGTTCATCTCTATCAATGGGTTTAAGCAGGGCCTAATTTTGTTCTTTAGAGATAATAGAGGGTATGACAATAAAAAAAAATTCTAAGCTTATTTGTCTTACAACATACCTTCAAAGATTTAGCAAAATAATCCATTGAATGGAAATGCATACCTAGGATTGTATCAAAGGACAACACGTTCCCATCCTAAAGAGCTTCCATCTTGTTCGTATGTCTCCTGGCACAAGAACCCCAATGAAAAATTTTCTTTTTTCTGTCACCTTCTAATAACCAAGTGGTTCTTACTTTTTGTTTCCAGTAGATCTCGTCTTAGTTGTCAATGCCATCAACTGCTTTATGCATTTCATCATCCTCTTCTTTGAGCTACTCTGTAATCATCCTTCCCTTAAAAATTTGTGCACCTCATCTCATCTAGCCATCAATAGAGCTCTTTGGACCTGTAAGTTTGACTTATTAGCTTTCCTCCATTGTTTTAATTGATCCTTAACATAATGAAGTTGCTTGTGGAATTTAAACATTGATGTTCCTATTCCCACCACAATGGAATTTTCTTCTATATTCTTCTTTTGTAACCAATTTTTTTTGAATCTGAATGGTTTATTGTGTTGCCCTGTCTTGATCGCCCATTCCAATAGAATGGAAAAGTGATCTAAGATCAGACCCTCCGAAATTAGAAATTTTAGATTCTATTTCATAAATGCATCCTCTAGAACTAAAAAATAGTCTAAATTCATCTTCCTACTATGTGGTGCCCTCCTTTTACTAGTCCAATTATAGTTCATTCCAAAATATTTAATATCCACCAAGTGTAATGCATGACAGTAGATTCCGTGGATCCAAAATTGGAGTTTCTTCTTCTTGATATTTGGATGATATTTTAGCATTAAAATCCCTAGCAACAATCCAATATGAAGAAAGACAACATAAGAGACTTACTTAAATTTATGGAATAATTCCATTACCAAAATTGGTTGAAATTATGGAGAAAGCGTTCAACAGCTTTTCTTGTTGTACGACCAACCGAAGAATAATATTTCTCACATTCCTCCTTATTCCCTGCTTGATATAACATGAATTTTTGTTAACTCGTACTCAACAAAAAAGCTACATATTCTTCACAAAGGTCTGAAAGTAAGGAGACTCAATATTTCAACGTGCTTAGATTAGGGACACTATCCAATTAAATTCACACACAAACCTTCATGAATACAACCCACCACTAAGCAGAAACTGTAGGCCAAGCATAGAAATAAGGACACCAGATATGTGTGCCTCAAAAAATGAAAGGATGGCATCTGAGCCAACATCAACATTAGCCCTCCAAAGCAGATGATAAATTCGTACAGCTTCATTGATCCTTTAGGGTGATATATAGTGTATATGGACTGCAATTAGAAACCCCAAATAAATGGAATCAAACATTTATACCACGAAAAACATCAATAATAATTATATGGTGAGATTCCTTACCTTTAGATTCTGGCCACCCACCAACATGCATCCTACGACAGCCCCAAAACACAACAAAAATTGGATAGACCCTACTAAGTAGCAAGCCCATTTGGATCCTGTTAAGAACCAAGCCATCATAGATTCATATGCATCGATCATGAATATGGGTTTTAAGTTTTGAATTCAAAACAATAGGAATCTAGAAAACTTTACACAAATGTTCTGGTTTTACTATTACTTCCATCAAGGAAAGAAACAAAGGAGATTAGTAGTACCCATAACATAACATGAGAGCTCATATCTCTGAGCCTCAGTTGTCTGTTGCCCTGTCGTTCTAGCTCCTCCAACACGAGAGATAGAAGGTTATATGAATAGAATGTGAGCTCCAACAATAAGACATATTATTCTTGCAGCCCATCCGAGAGAGGCGAAGACAAAAGGCAAGCTGAGAAGCATAGGACTTACTATGGAGGTGGTTAAATGATAGCCAGCATGCAACCATGTTCTTGTATCTCACCCACCATAGTTGAGTAATTATAAAACTCTCGAGTTTAAGCGGATAAGAGGTCTACCCGATCCTTCGAAAATCAACGTACCTGTTGCTAGAAATATTAACCCAGATTTCATGCCTCAGTCGGACTGTGCTCGCGCAGTCAGGGATCCCAAAAAAAGTTTGACATGATGTTATACCTACCCTCTGATAGATGTGAAGTCTGACAGATCCGATCACCGCAGAAGTTAATGCCAGTTCGGTGATTTAATGCCAGTTCGATGATTGGTCAGAAACCCTAGTTGAGGGTCTATTAGAACCTGTCAGAGGACAAACCCTATCTTCCTCTCCTCGCGGCTATATAAGGCAGTTCAGGTTTTTAGACATTAGTGTGGAAGTGTGGAGAAGAGAGCAGAGAAAGAGAGGAGAGCGTTTCAGTGAGCAGTGTGGCTCATCTGTTTAATGTCCGAGCAACCGACTTGACATTTGTTTTTCCTTTTAGTTTATCTTGTAGCTTAGTCTGCAGATGTTATTATTTCCTCAGTTGAGGACTTCTGTAACCCTCGTTTTATATGAATAAATTTTATTGTTGTTTAAGGCATCTATAGGGTTTGTAGTTATTTCTATGTGCTAAAGTCTGTTGTTCTCTATACAAATCACCTCAAAGCAATTTTGTTTGGGTTCTATAAGTTAGAGCTCAGATATGAAACATTGCACTCAGATCCGATTTTTCTCTCTTCCATACAGTCCTTGCCAAGCCAGGCAAACCAATGTCGAAGCCGCACAAGCCTTCGGAAAGTAAAAGTTTGCAAGGAAGAAAGATCTTGCAAAGGCCAAAATTTGGCTAAGTCTGGAGCTATCTTCCCAACTTCGTAGCGAAGTCAAACTTTGCTGCCTTTGCCTAGCGCAACTTGACTTCACACCTTTGACCAGCGCATTCGGGCGTTGAACAGTGCAGTCAAGCGTTGACCAACCACTCTCCAAAAATTTGGCTAAGTCTGGAGCTGTCCTCTTGACTTTGTAGCAAAGTCAGACTTCGCAACCTTTAACTAGCACAGTCGGGCGTTGAACAGTCACTTCCAGACTTCGACATCGCTCCTGATGGCAAAACAAAAAATTAAAATTTCTTCAAACTGGTATCAGAGCTACTGATCCCTTGACGCAGAGATTAAAGTAGAATGGCTTCCACCAGCAACAACTTCCAGTTGCAGATCTCGTGCTTCAATGGAAAAAATTATGATTACTGGAGCATCTAGATGAAGATCCTATTCGGATCTCAGGAGTTGTGGGAGTTAGTCAAGAATGGTTATCCAGAACCGGTAGATGCAGTAGCACTAGTCGCCCTCTCTCAAGTAGACAAGGACCTGTTGAAAGAGAATACGAAGAAGGACCAGAAGGTCCTCTTCTACATCATGCAAGTGGTCGAGGAGTCTAGCTTCCTGTGGATCGCATCAGCCACCAAGGTGAAGCAGGCCTGGGAGATTCTAGCCAACTCGTACCAGGGCACCAATAAAGTAAAGTTAGTGAAGCTACAGATGCTCAGGAGGGGGTTTGAAAATCTATAGATGAGTGAGTCTGATTCCATGAGTTATTTCTTCACCCGGACTACAGACATTATCAACCAGATGTGGTTGAACGGAGAAAATGTGTAGAGCCAGAGAATCATGGAGAAAATTCTTAGAAGTCTGCCTGCCAAGTTTGACTCGGTTGTGATAGCAATCGAAGAGTTAAGAGATCTGAAAACCCTCTTGATAGATGAGCTCATGGGGTTGTTGCAGACACATGAACAGAGGTTGAGTAGTTCGTCTCAGACCTCTCTGGAGCAAGCATTCAAGGCTCAGGTCTCATTCTGAGACATCGGTAGACAAGATTCCCACCATGACGCCTCTAGTTCTCACGGAGGAAGAGGCAAAGGCATACGTGGGAAAGGCAACAAGTAAGGAGGAAGGTCAAATCCTAGCGAAGGAGAGACTAACTGTAATTTCCATCAGTAAGGTGGAAGAGGCAGTTCAAAAAATTAGTAAGCTGGATCTGGTCAGAAGGACATGTCAAAGGTCCAGTACTATTTTTGCAAGAAGTTTGGCCATTATATCTCATAGTGTAGAAAATGGATGGCCAAGGAGAACCAGCAGTAGGCCCATTACACAGATGAAACTGGAAATGCGGTAGGAGGAAATGTTTTGTTGACTTGCAACATTGAGGAGGAGTGCCAGAAGAATGTCTGGTATTTAGATAGTGGGTGCAGCAACCACATGACGGGGAACAAGGAGATGTTCTCCCAACTGGATGAAACAATCTAGTCTGAGGTAAATATGGGGAACAACAACAAAGTTCTCGTAATGGGGAAAGGAAAGATCCTCATTCACACCAGGCACGGTGAACGAAAGAAGATCTATAACATCTACGATGTGCCTAGCCTAAAGCACAACCTGCTGAGCATTGGGCAACTTGTGCAGAAGGGACATACGATCCAGTTCAAATATGAAACTTGCACCATCAGAGACAAGTCACATGGGCAGATTGCTATAGTGTCCATGACGAAGAATAAAATGTTTTCGATGCATATTCAAAATGAATCATTAATGTCTCTAAGTGCAGTTATGAAATATTCTACCTGGCTGTGGCATCTCAGATTTGGTCACCTAAACTTTAGTGGCCTGAATCAACTGCACAAGAAGTAGATGGTGAAGGGTTTACCCCTGATAGAGCAGCAAAATCAAGTTTGTGAGGGCTTCTTAGTTGGCAAACAACATAGGGATTCATTCCCTTTCGATCAGTCTTGGAGATCATCATAGCCATTGGAGCTGGTGCACTCAGACATTTGTGGTCCGATGCAGACCAGCATGTTTTTCGACAACAAATACTTCTTAACATTCATAGATGACTTCAACCGAAAGACTTGGATCTATGCCATCAAGTTGAAGTCAAAAATATTTGCTAGATTTAAGGAGTTCAAGGCTCTGGTGGAGAAACAGAGCGGATATCAGATCAAGACTCTCAAGATAGATGGCGGAGGTGAATACATCTCCAACAAATTCTATAACTACTACAAGCAGCATGGAATTCGAAGGCAGTTCACTGCTAGATACACGCCATAGCAAAATGGCATAGCTGAGAGGAAGAACCGGACCATCATGGAGATGGCACAAAGCATGATGAAGGCAAAGGGATTGTCGCATGAATTTTGAGCAAAGGCTCTAACATGTGCAGTCTACCTGCTAAATAGATGTCCCACCAAAAGTGTGAAGGACACAATCCCTCAGGAGGCCTGGAGCAGTGTAAAACCAAGTGTGGCTCACTTGCGTGTGTTCGGGTGCATTGCATATGCACATGTTCCAGAAGAGAAGCGGTAGAAGTTGGATGATAGAGCTAAGAAGTGCATTTTCGTAGGGTATAGTGAGAAGGCGAAAGCATATAGGCTGTACAACCCTGTGACGAAGAAGCTCATCATCAGCCATGATGTGAAGTTTCTTGAAGATGAAGCCTGGAACTGGGAGTCGAAGACTGGCCAGTTAGAGCCAGTAGTAGTGCAGTCGATTGACTTGGAAGAAGGAAGTGTGCAACTACCTACAACCTCCAGTAGCAGCAGCGATGCCAGTAGTAGCATAACCACTCCATCTCGGTTGCCTCCATGTGTAAGTAGAATCCAAAACCTGGTAATGCTAGTGAATACAAGGAGCTTACAAGAAATCTACGAGGTAACCCAAACCCATGTAGATGAAGAGCACTCTAACTTTGCATTCTTTACTGAAGTTGATCCAGTAGAGTTCGAAGACATAAGTTAGAATCAGAAGTGGGTGCAAGCGATGGACGAGGAGATTAAAACCATTGAAAAGAATGATACATGGCAACTGACAGATCTTCCAATAGGGAAGAAGACCATTGGGGTCAATTGGGTGTATAAGACAAAGTTCAACGCCCAAGGAGACATTGATAAGCATAAATCCAGACTGGTGGCGAAGGGTTATAAGCAAAAGTTAGGCATCGATTATCATGAGGTATATGCGCCTATATCCTGACTTGACACAGTCAGGATGATCCTGGCATTAGCAGCCCAACAGGGTTGGAAGATGTACCAGATGGATGTCAAGTCAGCATTCCTCAATGTAGTGTTAGAGGAAGAGGTCTACATAGACCAACCACCAGGTTACAAAATTGAATGCTAGGAGGGCAAAGTCTTGAAGCTTAAAAATGCCCTATAAGGTTTGAAGCAGGTGCCCCAGGCTTGGTACAGCCGGATTAACAATTATTTTCAAGAAAATGAGTTTGTCAAATGCCCATATGAGCACACCTTGTACATGAAGACAAATGAAGCAGGTGAGCTCAATATCGTCTGCCTGTATGTGGATGATTTGATTTATACTGGCAACAACAATGTCTTTTTCAACTAGTTCAGAACAGCCATGAAGGAGTTCGAGATGATGGACTTAGGGCTGATGAAGTATTTTCTCAACATTGAAGTTGACCAATCGACAGATGGCATCTTCATTTCTTAGGGCAAGTATGCGAAGGATGTCCTGAAGCGGTTCAAGATGGAGGACAGTAAACATGCCATCACACCTATAGCCACATGTTTGAAGCTAAGCAAGCTGGATTCAGGGAGGAATGTAGATCCAACCCTGTTCAAGATGCTAGTTGGTAGTCTGATGTATTGTACTGCAACTCGGCCAGATCTGATGTTCGAAGTCAGTCTGATCAGCTATTTCATGGAGAATCCAAAGGACACACACTGGAAAGTAGGTAAGAGGATCTTGCTCTATGTCAATGGAATGCGGAACAATGGCCTATTTTACGCTAGATAGGACCATTTGGAACTGGTCAACTTCACAGATAGTGATTGGGCTGGCAACATTGATGATCGAAAGAGAACCTCTGGGTATTCTTTCCATCTCGGATCAGGGGTAGTCTCATGGGCGTCTAAGAAGAAACCCATCGTTGTGTTATCCATAACCGAAGCAGAATATGTCACCGCCACATCAGCTGCATGCCAAGCAGTTTGGTTGCGAAGAGTTCTGAATAAACTAAACCATCCTTTGGAAGGCGCGACAACAATTTTTTGCGATAACAATTTGGCCATCGCACTATCAAAGGATCTCGTGTTCCATGGTCGGACGAAGCACATCGATATTTATTATCACTTCATCAGAGAGTTGGTGAATTCTAGAGAAATTCAACTGCAGTTTTGCAGATCCAAGGAGCAGTTGGCAAATATTTTCATGAAGCCTTTGAAGGAGAAAGACTTCAACAAATTGTGAGAGCAGCTTGGAGTCAGAGCACTCGTGAAATCAGGCTTAAAGGAGGGTGTTAGAAATATTAACCCAGATTTCACACCTCAGCCAGACTGCGCTTGTGCAGTCAGGGATCTCGACAAAAGTTTGACATGACGTCGCACCTACCCTCTGATAGATGTGATGTCTGACAAATTCGATCACCGCAGAAGTTAATGCCAGTTCAGCGATTTAATTCCAGTTCGACGATTGGTCAGAAACCCTAGTTGAGCGTCTGTTAGAACCTGTCAGAGGACAAACCCTATCTTCCTCTCCCCATAGCTATATAAGGCAGTTCAGGTTTTCAGACATTAGTGTGGAAGTGTGGAGAAGAGAGCAGAGAAAGAGAGGAGAGTGTTTTAGTGAGCAGTGTGGCTCATCTGTTTAATGTTCGAGCAGTCGACTCGACATTTGTTTTTCCTTTTATTTTATCTTGCAGCTTAGTCTACAGATGTTATTATTTCCTCAGTTGAGGACTTCTGTAACCCTCATTTTATATGAATAAAGTTTGTTGTTTTTTAAGGCATCTATAGGGTTTGCAGTTATTTCTATGTGCTAAAGTCTGTTGTTCTCTGTACAAATCGCCCTCAGAGCGATTTCGTTCGGGTTCTTGTTGGCATTTTTGCCACATTGATTCTCATTGATTAATGCATTAGTGTATTATTGAAAATCTGACCTTTAAATATCAGCTTTGATGCAGCTTTGGCGAAAAAAGAAGAAAAAATGAGCAAAAAATGACTAAGTCTAAAAGCTGCAGCGATTCGCTGACATGTCACGAAATCACGGTCAACGCATTCAACGCAAGCAGGTTGGGCGGAACCGTCGCGATATCGCGATGTGTTCCATTTTCACGAATTTCGGAAGGCAAAGGAGGAACAGCGACAAAATGTCATGAAATCGTGACAAAAAGTCCAGCCGAAGACACAAAGCAAAAGTTGCAGCGCAGCGCCGACGTCTCATTTTTGCGTGGTGTTTGGCTTCGAAGACCTAAGGTTAAAAGCTGCAGCGATTCCTGCATGATTGTTAAGAAGAGGAAGCCATGGAAAAGTTGCAGCGATGCGCTACCTGTAGCATTTTCGCGATGACAAAGTGGCAATTGGTATGGAAGGAGCAAAACGTAGCGATATCGCTACATGCTTCAAAATCGCGGCCATTTTGGTCCAAGAAGCAAAGGAGCAGTAAGTTGTAGCGATTCGCTGCAATATCAACAATAAGGCCAACTGACATGAATATGCAGCGAAATCATGCAAGGGATGAAAATTGATCAAAAAGCATGAAAATGGTTAAGTGCTCAAATTGGTAGCGAAATGGAGACAAGGAAGAATTGAAGACATTCAAGTGCAAAAGGTGTTATGTTTTCGCGGATCGTCTTCAAGGCCGTACAAGGTGCTCGAAACATGTAGCGATATTGCTACATGTTCCATTTTCGTGGCGTTTGGCTTCAAAGGTTTCAGTGTTCAAAAGTGCAGCGATGCGCTGACTGTTTTTGCAAAAGACAGAAAATGCAGTGATTCGCTGCAAGTTCTGGGCGACAAGGTGAGTGCGGTGCAGCGATGCGCTGACTGTTTTCACAAACGGTATAGACAATGTAGTGATTCGCTACAAGTTCTGGGCGACAATGCGGAGTGCGAAGAGAATCATGCAAAAAGCAAAAGGCGTCGCATTTTCGCGACCCATCCAGAAGACCGTACAAAGTGCCGAAAAGTGCAGCGATGCGCTGCATGTTCCGTTTTCGCGGTATTAAGCTAGCGATAGAGAAGACAAAGCCGAAGATGCAGCGAAAGCGCGACAGGGAGCATTTTCATGGGTGTAAGTGACAAAAGTGTACGGCATGAAAATACGTCATGATTTCATGACCCGTCACGTTTTCGCGACCTGTGACAGTTTCCCGCCAGAACATAGTATGAACGCCCGAGGAGATTTTTTTGATTGCCGATGATTTAATGCTGACCCGAATTTAATGATTTGCAAATTTCCAAGGCATTCAAAGTAAAAGACGCGCCCAGGCCACCAAGATTGAAGATTTAATGCATTCAAGGCTGTTGTTCGTGGATTGTCGTAACGGTTTCATGCACATGTTCGAAGAATCAAATTTAATGAAGGACCGCGAACGTTTCATTGCATTTAATTTTTGTTTCTTCGAGGCTGTAATCAAGGGATCGTGTATGTAATTTCCAATGCAAAATTGTAGATCACGAGGAGGATGGTGGCAAACATTTAATGCTTTAGAGAGGACGGACCTCTATAAAAACCAATGTAATTCTCATTTAGGTTGGGAAAAATTCTCTGCTAGAGACTGGAGATGCATTTGCAGGAATAACAGAGTTGGTTTCTAATTTGTCAAGCGGTTGTATGGGTGATTTCCTTTCTGTTCTATTGCATTTCTAATAGCTTTGTATTTCTTCATGGTTGTTGCATTAAAATTCTGCATATTGGATTTATGTACCACCGTGAGAGTATGATTTCTGGAATGTAGTTTTGGAGGGTTTCCCCGCATACATCGTGCGAAGTTTTAAGTTAATAATTTTTATTACTTGCTGTTGTTGCATTTTTAAGTTTCCTGCTGCTATTTTCCCGGTCTTATAACTTCGACCTGTGGCCATATTTCCCATTTCTTTCCGCAACTTTTAAATCTCTTTCCTGTAACCCTTATCTTAAAACCAGATTTTAGAGTAGTGAAGGGAACCAACCCACTCTAGAGATTTGTCTGGGAGCCATTTCTTGCTTCCAGCCTTTCAATGTTGGCCAGGTCTAGGGTGCATTTGTAAAATCCTTTCCTGTGGCAGATTTTGGACCAACAGTTTTTGGCACGCCCGGTGGGACAGATTTTATTTGTCTCTAAAAGATCCCATAGGGTCGAAGGTTTAATGTTCGCCTTCAGACTGTAAATTAGAGCATTTGGTGACTCTGTTGTTTTTGGGACCCTGCTGAACCCAGAAATACTTCATGATCACAAGATCACAGTCAAAGAAATTTGGCGATCTTGTTCGATTTTTGAGCTTGATAGTTCGAGAAGTGGTGAGCATTCTAGATTAGTTTCCTCATCCCTTCCATCTTCTGTTATACAAATACCCAGTATTGTTGCTAGTGTTGCACCCCTACAAGTTCCACCAATGGCACAATTTCCTCCACCTAGAAAATTCTTGGCATGGAATAGCACTGGAGCCTTGAATCTGCAGGCTCAAAATCCAGTACCTCAGGCTGCACTGAAGGCTTTGCCCACTTACGATGGTACTGGTAAAACAGCCTATGAGCACATAAATGATGTGGCTTCCCTGGCTGCTATCCATGACATTACCGATGAAGATGTGATGATAAAATTGTTAGTATGTTCTTTGAGAGGTAAACTGCTATTTTGGTACAGAACTCTGACTCCCGGCACCATAACATCATGGGATCAGTTTGGTGATTTGTTGGTGAAACATTTTCATGAACAGGCTGACCCTTCCTCATTGTTAAATCGGTTCTTGTCATACGGAGACATCCACAAGAAGAGATACCTGATTTTAATGTCCGGTTTACCAAAACTTGGCAAAGGATTCCTGATGGTATTCGGCCTGCTGATGAATTAGCTACGATGTACTACCTCAGAGCATTTCACTCAGATATCGGTTGGGCGGTTCGGCAGTCTAATGTGATAACGTTTCCAAAAATATTTGAAGCAATTAAAGCAGAAGTTGATCTGGTTGTTGTAGGAAGACTGCCTCCAAAGGTAACTATGCCTCTTATTCCAGATTTGCCTCAATATTTATATGGTTCACAACCACACCCCATGCCAGCTATGTATCCTACACCCTCATGGAACTCTAAAGCACCTCAGGTTGCACCTGTCCCAGTTCCTCAGTTGCCTGCTTTAACTCCTTTACCGCTCCCTACACCCAGCATTCAACCATCTCCCGTTTCCACTGCATTTCCAGCTTTGCCAGCACCACCAGCTCCTTTGCCCTTACCAGCACCTCCTGCACCTGCAAACCCCGATCCATATACAACATTATTGCAAAAGGTGAAGTCTGCAAATTCTGCCATTAGATCCATGGGAAATAAGATCAAACTCATTGAGAGGAAGCAGGCTGAGAGAGATTTCCATCCAAGGAGATTTCAAACTCCTCAAATTACTAGAGATCAAGCTGCCTCCACAAGCAAAGCACCTGAAAATGGCTTAGCTATTCTAGCAAATGAAGATGCAGCCCATGCAGATGGAGTATATTGGTGTTCCACTTGTAATGATCCTCATGGAGAAGATACATGTATGGTTCACTTAAATTATGTGCAGACCTTGGCGTCCAGCTCTTCAGGTGACCATGTTAATGTGATCTCAGAAGCTGGTCATAGTTTGATGACTGTAGTGGAAGATCAAGTTTCAGTTCTAACAAGGACTGGAAAGAAGCCTATGAATGTTGATCCTGCTGACTTAGAGCCGTTAAGAGTACCGACTGAAGTAAAGAGGCCAGTGAAAGCTCTCGTGCCAGCGCCAAAGTCTTTGCCCAAAGATCCGACTTTTAACGAGTTCAAGAAAAGGCAGCAGCTGCACCAGTAAGATCAGAAGCAAAGGAGCAGGCACGTGAAAAATTGAAGTATCCATCACTGACCAAGAGGTTAAGAGTGGAAGCTACACAGCAGTACAGAACCAGATTTGAGCAGCCTGTTGAAAAGAAAAATTCGGCTGCAGTTTCATACAATATTGTTGATGATCTTAAGAAGACCCCTGCTAAGGTAAGCCTTTATGACGCTTTGCAATTACCCGGTCAAGTAGATTTATTACAAGAGTCATTGAAATCTGTGAAGGAGAGTGAAAAAGGGCCTACCCAGACCGTCTATGCCCAAACTTTAACCACCTCTATTACTGGTAAGAACAGACCTCCTCCTTTTTACTTGTCATTGCAAATAGAAGGTTGGGTTGTACACAATTGTATGATTGATTCTGGAGCTGCAACCACTGTCATGCCCAAGGGAGTCTGTGAAGCTATGGGAATGGAGTATACCCGGAGTAGTCCTGGAGTTCTGCAATTGGATGGTACGCCTGTAAAAATAGTAGGTGTCATTAAATATGTACCCATTGTCCTGCATACAATGCCCCAAATCACTGTTATTCAAGAAATTGTTGTAGTAGATTTAGAGCCCTATTTTAGCATGTGTTTATCCAGGGAATTTACCGCAAAATTAGGGGGTTATCTGGCATTAGATTCTTCCCATCTGGAAATTACTTTTAATAATAGACGTCTCAGAATACAGAATGAAAAGCCTTCCCCATTTCATATTGAGAAGTTGGAAGATGTTGGAAAAGACATGCAGTCGGTCCATATGCTCACTGAAGAGTTTGAAGATGCTGTTTTAATGAGTGAAGTTTTAAACAATCTTCAGTTGGAAGACCAATTTTCAATGCTTAACTTCAATGCCATGCTGGAGACAGAGATTGGCTGCTATGCCATTCAGAAACCTGAGAGTGAGACAAAGCAGGAATTGTCTAACCCAGTTGATCAGACTGATGTTACAGATCAATTATGGTGACTGTATTTCGATGGAGCTAGATGCAGGAATGGTGCTGGAGCAGGTATTGTGTTAATTTCTCCCTCTGGTGTACAGAGAACTTATTCATATCGACTTACATGGAGTTGCATAAATAACGCTGCTAAATATGAAGCATTGTGCTTGGGTCTGAAGAAAGCAAAGAAGTTAGGAATAGAACAGCTCAATATTTTTGGTGATTCCGAGCTTATTGTAAATCAGGTCACAAGTAGATGCATCTCAAAGCAGCATTATCTGAAAGCATATCGTAATCAGGTTTGGGATTTGTTTGAACTTTTCACTGCGCTTAATATTCAATCTGTTTCCAGAGAGATGAATAAACATGCTGACTTATTAGCATCTCTTGGAGCTAACTTTTCTCCTGCTGATCAAGTTGTGAACAAGCCCAAGACAGTGAGAATGGTATACAAGACCCAGTGTGCTGGACAAGGAAACTTTCCGGCGGGTCTTTGAAACCGATGAGCAGATTGTTAATTTCTCGATACATGAAGCTGCAGCTGTTGAAGGCGGAACTTTGGAAGATGAGGAAGCCGAAGGTCTTATTCAATTAAGGAATAACAATATTCCAAAGGGTCTAATAACTCTGAAGAGCTTGTTTTACCAACATGATCATTCCAGAAATCCTCGAATGGAGATTGATAGAAAGGAATTCGTGGAGTTAGAGCTTCAGCCTGACAAAGTGATTAAGGTTGGCACTGACTCAACCTCAGAAGAACTACAGAAAATCAGGCAGCTCTGTAAAGAGTTTTCTGATATTATAGCTTGGAGCTATGAAGACTTGAAAGGCTACAACAAGCAGATTATACAGCATACAATTGAACTGGAAGAAGGAGTTAGGCCTTTTCGACAAAAATAGAGACCTGTAAATCCAAAGATTGAGGCATTGATGAAGGTTGAGCTTGTTAAAATGCTGCAAGCTAAGATCATCTATCCGATCAAGCACTCCACATGGGTCGCAAATCTGGTCCCAGTCCGTAAGAAGAATGGAGATATTAGATTGTGCATTGATTTCAGGAATTTGAACCGTGCTTCATTAAAGGATCATTATCCTTTGTCGAGAATAGATCAAATATTGCATGTTGTGGCTGGGGCACAACGTTTTTCTTTGTTGGATGGATTTTTTGGGTATAACCAGATCTGGGTAAAAGATGAAGATCGGTTTAAGACAGCATTCACCACGAAGTGGGGTACTTTTGCATATCAGCGAATGCCCTTTGGATTGTCAAATGCTGGAGCTACCTTCCAAAGAGCAATGGATATTGCTTTCAAGGATTTATTGAATAGGATCATTGTAATATACCTTGACGACATGACGGTATTTTCACATAGAAGGGAAGACCATTGTTCTCACCTGAGGCTGATTTTTGAGAAATGCGAGAGAATTCGAAATCTCCATTAATCCGAAGAAGTCCGTGTTTGCTTGTAAAAGAAGGTAAGCTTCGGGTCATGTGATTTACGAAGATGGATTAGCAATTGATCCAGCCCGTGTTGCAGCCTTGAAGAAATTGTCACTCCCTGCAAACAAGAAGGAACTTCAATCTTTCTTTGGACAGATAAAATCCATTAGAAAATTCATTGCTGATTTTGCTCAGGTTGTTAAACCAATGACCGAATTGTTGAAGAAAGATGCAGTTTTCCAATGGATAGCTCAAAGAAAGGAAGCATTTCAGGAGATCAAGGAAAGAATAGCGCAGGCCCCTATCCTGATTAATCCTGACTACTCCAAGGATTTCATCTTATATGCAGTTGGAGAAGATGACAATTATGCTGTAGTTTTGACGCAAAAGGGAGATGATGGGAATGAAAGGCCCATTGCTTTTCTGAGCCAAGTCATTTTACCTCACGAAGCAAAGTACAATTTTATTGAGAAACAGGTATATGCTGTGATGAAATCCCTGAAGAAATTCAAACATTTTATTTCCCAGAGCAGGACATTTGTTTATGTTATTCACCCAGATGTGAGAAATTTCATTCTTCAAGGAGAGTTGGGTGATAAACGTGTTGGCTAGGTCACCAAGATCCAGGAATTTGATGTAGAAATTCACCCAACT
Organism: Wollemia nobilis; assembly: GCA_028583015.1. Classification (NCBI taxonomy): domain Eukaryota; kingdom Viridiplantae; phylum Streptophyta; class Pinopsida; order Araucariales; family Araucariaceae; genus Wollemia; species Wollemia nobilis. Next base: position 7,012,850 of record JAQPPZ010000850.1, read on the forward strand.
AAATTAGTGCGTGGTAAAGCTCTGTGCGAGTAGTTAGCAAAGATGGCAGCATTTGATGTATGCGAAGATCAGGAAGAAGCTCTTGCTGGTAATGACAGTTTAATGAATTTCTTAATTCTGGAAAAAGATTGGACAGAGGACCTGATTGATTACTTCACAACTGGAAGATGTCCATCACAATTGACTGCTTCTCAGAGGAGGAGATTTCGGTTGCAAGCTCTGCGGTATGTTTTGTTTTCAGATGGTTTATTTTTTAAAAATATTGATGGTGTTCTTTTGAAGTGTGTTAAACAAGCAGACAAGGATAAGATCTTGGAAGAGTTTCATTCAGGTCTCTCAGGGAGGTCACTATGCGGGAAGACCGATGGCCTTGAAAATCATTCGAGTTTGGTTATTACTGGCCGACCCTATTCTCGAATTCTTTCAAGATTGCATAAGCACTGTGATAAGTGTCAAAGATACGCAGGAAGAGTGAGGAATGCAGCTACTGCCTTTGCATCTAGTTCGAGTTGAAGCACCCTTTCAGGCAATGGGGGTTGGATTTTATTGGAATAGTTGATCTTAATTCCTCAGCTGGTCACGGATACATCTTAACGACTACTGATTATTTCACAAGGTGGTCCGAAGCCATACCTACAAAGATGGCCAATCAATCTGTAGTGATTTCTTTTGTTGAGAGTTTGATTACACGTTTTGGTGTTCCAGACGCCATCATTACAGATAATGGAACTCCATTCATTGGAGCTGAACTGGCTGAGTTTGCTAACAAGTTTGGAATTTTCCTTAAGACGTCTTCCAATTACTATCCACAGGGAAATGGCTTGGCAGAGTCAATGAACAAAAATTTGCTCAGAATTTTGAAGAGGTCATTGGGAGAGAACAAAAGATCATGGCACTTGTTATTGAATCAGGCGTTATGGGCAGACAGGATTTCCGTCAAGAAGTCCATTAAAACCTCACCATATGCCCTAGTCTATGGCAAAGAAGCAAAGTTTCCGGTTCATCTTGAGTTTCCAGTATTACAGCAATTGCAGTCTTTTCAAGATGATGAGACAGACCTGAGTTCCTTGGATCTGTGAATAGTACAGTTGTTGGAATTAGAGGAGTAGCGTTCCAAAGCATATAATGAATTTGGCAAGCACACGCAAGGGATTTCGAAGTGGTTTTATAAGCATTCTGCAGCCCGTACATTCAAGACAGGAGATTTGGTGCTGAAATGGAATGAGAATAAAGCTAAACCTGGCAATCATAAGAAGTTTGATGCATTCTGGGAGGGTCCCTTTCGCATTTCCAGCACAGGTGCAGCTAATTCTTTCTATTTGGAAGACATGGATGGTAGCTCACTTCCAATTTCAGTTAATGGCTTTCATTTGAAAGCCTACTTTTCATGAATTCGCAAGTTCAATTTGAGTTTGTATATAATATAAAATATATATATATATATATATATATATATATATATATATATATATATATATATATATATATATATATATATATAAAAGAGGAAGTGAAGAAGAAGAAAAGAGTATGTATATATGTTTTGCCTTTTGTTGTCACCTTGGCTCTTGTTGCTTGTGAGCTGTAGGTGTTTGTTTCCCTTTTGTCCCTCCTTTCCCGGCAGTTTGTGGTTTCCAAAGAATTCTTCTTTTCCCTCCCCTGCTTTCTATTTCCTTTCTTCATCTTCCTCTTCCTTCTTTTGTTTCTTTCTTCCTGCAATATAAAAAACAAAAAGAATAAGCCATGGCTGTTGTTTCTTCTCCCCTTTTCTATTTTCCCCATTTCTTCTTATCCCTTTCTTCTCAGTTTGTTTTGTTTTAAAAAAAGCATTTATTTTCCAGCTTAGTTCATTTTCATTTCACGCTTCAAAACTTCCATTTCTGTTCCATCTATTCGTTCATTCCATCTATTGTCGCTGGTAGTGTAGCAACATGCTGTTGTTATGTCTACTACGTCACTTTTGCTCCATCATTTTATTATTCACACCACTCCATTGCAGTCATCGCCTGCGCAATCGCAGGAGCTCACTTCACCATCACATTCCATTTCTTCAGTTCATAACCGCTTCTATGCAGGTTCTTCCGGTTCTAATTTTCAGCAGCAGAAGAAGTTTTGCGACGACCCTCCGACATGTTTTGCGACGAGCCAACCTTCCTGTTCCGATATGACTCCGTGCCCAATGGACTAAGGCCTGGATTCTTGCATACAGCGAGTTGTATACCCCGTGAGCCACCAAGAATGTTGGCATTTTTGCCACATTGATTCTCATTGATTAATGCATTAGTGTATTATTGAAAATCTGACCTTTAAATATCAGCTTTGATGCAGCTTTGGCGAAAAAAGAAGAAAAAATGAGCAAAAAATGACTAAGTCTAAAAGCTGCAGCGATTCGCTGACATGTCGCGAAATCACGGTCAACGCAGGCAGGTTGGGCGAAACCGTCGCGATATCGCGACGTGTTCCATTTTCGCGACTTTCGAAAGGCAAAGGAGGAACAGCGACAAAATGTCACGAAATCACGACAAAAAGTCCAGCCGAAGACACAAAGCAAAAGTTGCAGCGCAGCACCGACGTCTCATTTTCGTGCAATGTTTGGCTTCGAAGACCCAAGGTTAAAAGCTGCAGCGATTCGCTGCATGATTGTTAAGAAGAGGAAGCCATGGAAAAGTTGCAGCGACGCGCTACCTGTAGCATTTTCACGATGACAAAGTGGCAATTGGTACGGAAGGAGCAAAACGTAGCGATATCGCTACATGCTTCAAAATCACGGCCATTTTGGTCCAAGAAGCAAAGGAGCAGTAAGTTGTAGCGATTCGCTGCAATATCAACAATAAGGCCAACTGACATGAATATGCAGCGAAATCATGCAAGGGATGAAAATTGATCAAAAAGCATGAAAATGGTTAAGTGCTCAAATTGGTAGCGAAATGGAGACAAGGAAGAATTGAAGACATTCAATTGCAAAAGGTGTTATGTTTTCGCGGACCGTCTTCAAGGCCGTACAATGTGCCTAAAACATGTAGCGATATCGCTACATGTTCTATTTTCGTGGTGTTTGGCTTCAAAGGTTTCAGTGTTCAAAAGTGCAGCGATGCGCTGACTATTTTCGCAAAAGGCATAGAAAATGCAGTGATTCGCTGCAAGTTCTGGGTGACAAGGCGAGTGCGGTGCAGCGATGCGCTGACTATTTTCACAAACGGTATAGAAAATGTAGCGATTCGCTGCAAGTTCTGGGCGACAAGGCGGAGTGCGAAGAGAATCATGCAAAAAGCAAAAGGCGTCGCATTTTCGTGACCCATCCAGAAGACCGTACAAAGTGTCGAAAAGTGCAGCGATGCGCTGCATGTTTCGTTTTCGTGGTATTAAGCTAGCGATAGAGAAGACAAAGCCGAAGATGCAGCGAAAGTGCGACAGGGAGCATTTTCGCGAGTGTAAGTGACAAAAGTGTACGGCATGAAAATATGTCACGATTTCGCGACCCGTCGCGTTTTCGCGACCTGTGACAGTTTCCCGCCAGAACATAGTATGAACGCCCGAGGAGATTTTTTTGATTGCCGATGATTTAATGCTGACCCGAATTTAATGATTTACGAATTTCCAAGGCATTCAAAGTAAAATACGTGCCCAGGCCACCAATATTGAAGATTTAATGCATTCAAGGCTGTTGTTCATGGATTGTCGTAATGGTTTCATGCACATGTTCGAAGAATCAAATTTAATGAAGGACCACGAACGTTTCATTGCATTTAATTTTTGTTTCTTCGAGGCTGTAATCAAGGGATCGTGTATGTAATTTCCAATGCACAATTGTAGATCACGAGGAGGATGGTGGCAAACATTTAATGCTGTAGAGAGGACGGACCTCTATAAAAACCAATGTAATTCTCATTTCAAAAGGTTGGGAAAAATTCTCTGCTAGAGACTGGAGATGCATTTGCAGGAATAACAGAGTTGGCTTCTAATTTGTCAAGCGGTTGTATGGGTGATTTCCTTTCTGTTCTATTGCATTTCTAATAGCTTTGTATTTCTTCATGGTCGTTGCATTAAAATTCTGCATATTGGATTTATGTACCATCGTGAGAGTATGATTTCTGGAATGTAGTTTTGGAGGGTTTCCCTGCATACATCGTGCGAAGGTTTAAGTTAATAATTTTTATTACTTGCTGTTGTTGCATTTTTAAGTTTCTTGCTGCTATTTTCTCGGTCTTATAACTTTGGCCTGTGGCCATATTTCCCATTTCTTTTCGCAACTTTTAAATCTCTTTCCTGTAACCCTTATCTTAAAACCAGATTTTAGAGTAGTGAAGGGAACCATCCCACTCTGGAGATTGGTCTGGGAGCCATTTCTTGCTTCCAGCCTTTCAATGTTGGCCAGGTCTAAGGTGCATTTGTAAAATCCTTTCTTGTGGTAGATTTTGGACCAACAGTTCTATAAGTTAGAGCTCAGATATGAAACATTGCACTCAGATCTAGTGTTTCTCTCTTTCGTACAGTCCTTGCCAAGCCAGGCAAACCAACGCCTAAGCTGCACAAGCCTTCGAACAACAAAAGTTTGCAAGGCAGAAAGATCTTGCAAAGGCCAAAATTTGGCTAAGTCTGGAGCTGTCTTCCCAACTTCGCAGCGAAGTCGGACTTCGTTGCCTTTGACCAGTGCAACCCGACTTCACACCTTTGACCAGCACAGTCGGGCGTTGACCAGCCGCTCCCCAAAAATTTGGCTAAGTCTGGAGCTATCCTCTCGACTTCGTAGCGAAGTCGGACTTCACTGCCTTTAACCAGTGTAGTCAGGCATTGACCAGCGTAGTTGGGTGTTGACCAGTGCATTCGGGCATTGACCAGCACAGTCGGGCATTGACCAGTCACTTCCAGACTTCGGCATCACTCTTGACGACAAAACAAAAAATTAAAATTTCTTCACCTGTCCCATGTTCGGTAAGGATATTCTAGACAAACATTATGAGCAGAATAAATCAGCTTAAGAAAAATATGGGTATACAGATAGGATGATACCTTTGGATTCTAAGACAAAAATGTCCCCTGCATCCAAATACTGGGCCTCGATTATACTGTTCTGATCGCCTTCCTTTGTACTGGAGTCGGTTCCCTTCTGGACCTTAATCGCACTACTTTCTAACATTTTCGCATGTGTGCAATTCTTCTTTGCACACTTATTTCAGAATTTTTAATATATCTATCAATTTCATGTAAGGTTTATTGTTCCTCCAGTGACAAGATTTATATAGCCTCGTATTCAAACTAGAGTCACTCCAATTATTCGTATAAAGATTCTCCACCAGGGCTCACGTTAATATTCCCAACATGTATAGAAGGATGATGCTAGGTGCCTAGGATAGAAATAAGTGGATATGATATTATGGATAGTTGGAATATGTTACATGTGAATGAAGGTTGATTGTATTATAATGATGAGTATGGATAATAGTTTTAGAAAAGTGTTTATGAAGATGGAGATATAAAAAAAAAAAAAATTGTAGTAAGGTGATAGTATTTTTTTTAATATTTTTGGTTTTTGGATTGGATTTGGAAATTTTTTTCTTAAAAAGTATTTTTAATGTTGCGCTACCTTAATCTTTATGTGTCTTGTTGTGTAGATTGTTTTTCGTAGATGAATGTTTTGTTATTTTAGTTTATGGTGGATGATTTTTGTTAACAAGAATAGAGGTTTGTAACAAGTGGTATAAGAACAATGAGCAAAGTGGATATTGTGTTTTTATGGATTGCAAAATTTCAGAAAATGTTTATGAGAACTATATTTTTTCTTTAGTAGTTGTATTTAAAATATTTTTGGACTATCATGTAGATCATTTTGAGTGCTACAAAATGACTAGTTATATGTTAAATTATGGTCAGTATTGAAGGAGTTATGGTTGTTTGAAGGGGTTATTAACATTGTTTTTGCTTGCACAAAAATTCATAAAAAAAAAAGGAAAAAAAACTCTTCATTTGAGGATCCAATATGTTATTTTATTTGGAATTTGAAGAGTTTTACCATGAGTGGTCATATCAAGGAATCTAAATAGTGTTTCAAAATAAAGGCAGTGATGATTTTTCAAATTATGTTTTTCTTCAAAAACAAAATTCAAAGATATCTATCAATTGTGGTAAGCAAATCAATTACAGTTTATTTTATTTTGAATAAAAATTGCAAATCTAATTGTTTATAAAAAGGTATAGATGAGATTTAGTTTTTTTTTTTTTTTGGAGAAATCTCAATTATTAAATCATAGTTGCTTTGGAAAAGTTTTTTTGGATTGAGGTTATTGAGTTGTCAATATTCTATGGCGAATATGCTTTAGGAGGATAAGCTTTAAACTGGTTTATAAAATTTGATAGTGCACATCATTTTACATATACATAGGAAGAATTTGAAGTTGACTTTTTAAGCAAATGGGGATGGAAAAAAAGAATGAAAATATAACTATGCTCTAGGATGAACAAAAGGAATTAAAAATAGAGTTGAAACTTTTCAAGAAATTAGCAAAAGGAAAATAAATGATGATAGTGTGCAAGCTAAAGAAACCACAACTTTGATGACAAATAGGACAAACAATGTTAACAAGGATATGTTTGAATCAACAAAATCTATTTTGTAGGTTCATGGTTGCATTCAAAAGGGAAAAAAATATTATTTCTACAAAACCTATTAGCAGATATATTTGTTAATATTGCTTTAGTTAAAAGGTTATAGGTTTCAACAATAAAAATCAAAGACATACAACTTGAAGGTGAGAATTTTCAAATTTTTGAAGATTTGAATATCACTATGGATAAATATGTTCTACATTTAGATTTTTTATGCTACTGAGATGAATGATGTGGATATTGTTCTTGGTTATCACTGGTTGGATTCTTTAGGGTATGATTAATATTAATGTGCAAAAGAAGTGTATGAAGTTATGGTACAAAAAAAATGAAAACACTGCAAGATATTTTTTTGTTTGAAGAGCAAGGATCCAAGGAGAAGTAGGAAGTAGTTATGTTAGGAAAACAAGTTGAATCTACAAAAGCAATAGCAATAGATTCTAGGGAAGAAACAACAATAGAGTCTATAGAAGAAGCAACAACAAAGAAAAATTTATTAGAAGTGCTCAAGGACACACCAAAAGAAGGGAACAAAAGAGAAGGGCATGGGGAGAAACTTAAAAGAAAAGAACAAAATGATGAAGAATCAAAAATAACAAAATTTAAGGTTGCATCATATCACCACCGACACCACCACAAACGACAATAATCTTGGAGGCAAGGCCTAGGGCATCAACATTAATATGGATCTAAATGGAGCCAATAAAGCAATTATGGATATTCAAGTGGCACAAGGGCAACTTAGCATCAGCGTAGACCACCACCAATCAAGACTTCACTTGGATGGAGGGATTATGGATTGACACCAATTGCTAAATTTGATTAGAAAATCATATTATTTAGTTTCTTCTTATATTTCGAGGCAAAACATTTGTAAGAAAGGTAGATGTTAGATACCAAAGGATAGGAATTGTGAATATGATATTATAAATATATGGATATTATAGATAATTGACATGAGCCACATGTAACCCAAGGTTAATTATATTATACTAATAAATAAGGATGAGAATTTAAGAAAATGAAAGGTTTAAAAAATAAATATACAAAAAATATATTATAGTAAAAATTATTCCTTCCTTACAAAATATTTTTGATATTATCATATCTCAAAAATATCATCTATTTATATATCTTATTATATAATTTATTATTATAAATTTTATTTATAAATAACTAATTTATTATTTTAATATATAATAAATAATTTATGTTAATAAAATCGAAGGTTCTAACATATAAATAACCGATACAATGTTATAACCATCTGCGTAATAAATAGTTGATTCAACACAAGGAGGAAACAAATTTTCCAAGTTCTTTTATCTTTTTTAAAGAGGAGAAAATTCTTGCATAGCTTTGAAAGTTTTCTTGTCATACTAGTTGTTGAAAAATAAAAGCTTTTACATGGGACCGGAGATTATGATGATGATGAGATGAGAGATTTTAATTACGTCCACGAGACCCAAATATGGTCTATGGGACCTCAAATATGGAAGTACAATTACTCAAATCATATCATATGATCTTTAATATATTTGAGAAGGTTGTTCCTTCTCTTGCTGATTTGTGTTAGCAATTCTCCAACTTTTTTTATTTTACTGTCTTCAAATAAATCTGTAATAAACTCGTTCCCAAGTGTTTCTTTGTATTTGTCACGGATATCTGAAAAACTCGGGCATTTATAGATGAAGTGTTCCTCTGTCTCTACTGCCTTGTGCTTGCATAGAGTACATATCCTTTCTTCCCATTGTTCTTTGGGTGTTGTCCATATCCTTGTTTCACATCTAAGCCTATGAGAGCTAGTCCTTATCTGAGCAATGAGTATTTTTTCCTTCCACTTGATTTCAGCGCCTATATACGCTTTTTCCTTGTGGTCATACGTTGGGTTAAAATTTGCAATATAATATTGTCTTTTCCTACTTGCATTTTTCCACATTCCACTTCTGAACTTTTCATTCACATAATTTTTTATGTCTTTGTTGACATTTGGGCATTCATTTATGTTGATTTCCCAACGTTTCATCCATTTCTGATTTTGTTTCATCCACGTATTCTTTCGCCTATGCAACTCTTCGTCCCTAGCTGCTCTAGGCCATCTATCATTTGTCATGTTTTCTATTTTTTTCAAGTAACATAACAACTTGGTCATAGCAATTTCTTCTAAAGGGAACATTCTAGTTTCAGCTAGAATAATTTCATAAGGGGTTGTGGCCTTAATTTTGAGAAATTTTGTGATTAGATATTTTTGAATCCTTTCTATTTGCCTCCATTTTGCATTTGTTGTGCCACTAGCCCACACCTCGCAACCATACAACAGAACCGGTGTAACAAGTAGGCCAAATAAGACCTTGGTGGTCTTCCAGTCCCACAACTCGACATTCCTACACCTATTTTGAAGTGCATATAGTGCTCTCCAGCCACTTTGATTTCTTTTCATCCTACATGTATTCCAATTAAGTTTTTCATGAAATTCTATGCCCAGGTATTTGTATTCTACTACTACATCAAGCGGTTCTCCTACAAACTGAAATTTGAGTTGTTGCTTCTTTTTTGCTAAAAAAATCATAATTTTTGTTTTGCTCATGTTCACCTGCATCCCAACTTCTTTACAAAAGAGTTCTAGAGATTGAAGGTGATCTTCTAGATCTTTGGTTGTTTTGGCCACAAGAATTACATCATCTGCATACATGAGGAGTTTTACCACATATTTGGCTAAATGCACACCCTCTCCCCCAAATTTGTTTATCCATTCTTCTAACTTGTCAATGTACAGCCCAAATAAGGTCGAAGATAGAGGGCAACCTTGTTTGACACCTATGTCACTACCAAAACATTCAGATAACCCTTCCTGTGTTTTGATTCTAGCCTTTACATGCTCATATAGTATGTGAACTGTTGCCCTATAGTGAATTGGAACCTCTAGCTCTTCCATTCTGCTCCATAATTTTTTCCTTTGCACTGTGTCAAATGCCTTTTTGAAGTCTACAAAATAGCAAAAAGCCTCCTCTTTTTTGTCCCATATTTTTTCCACTATGTGTCTGAGCGTGATACAGTGATCAATAGTTGAGTGTTTGGGCCTAAAACCTGCTTGCCCCTTTGCTCTCTTTCCCTTTTCTTTCGCCCATATGATGATCCTACGCTCTATCATACTCCCAAACAACTTTGCAAAGAGAGGGTTGATCATGATAGTTTGATAGTTTGAGGGATTATTTACATCTCCACTTTTAAACAAAGGAATGGTCAAGCTAGTTGTCCACTCGGTAGGGAAGTCATTTTGTATGACCTCATTGAAAATTTCTTTGATTTGCGGTGCCAAGATATCTACCCCCCATTTTATATGCTCTGCTTGAATATTTTCTATGTCACGGGCTTTACCAATTGCTAACTTTTTTATCCCTTGAATAATGTCTTCAATTGTGAAAAGTTCTTTCTTGACAATGATAGTAGGGGGTGTCTCCTGCTGGTTACTACGCTGATACAGTTGTTTTGAATACTCCAACCATCGATTAACTATTATGTTATTTTCAGTTTGCATCCTTTTTACGCTTAGTTCCTTCCAAAATTTCTTTGGTTCATGCTTCCCTAAATAAATCAATTCTTTCCTCCTTGTTCTAGTGTATTCTTCTTTTTTTGCCCTTACTAGTTTCTCATATGCTTTTTTGTTTGCTCTTGTTTTACCCGTTGGTTCCTTTAGTAATCTTCGCATTTTTTTGCAATCTTCATCAAACCATGGGTTGGTTGGGAAGTTATTCCTTTCTTTCTTTTTAGGTTTAGCTCTCTTGCATTTGTTTAGAGCTTCTTGAATAACTTGCATTAACCATTCACTCTTACTGTAATCTCTACTACTGTGATGTAGTTCTTCCCTTTCCTATAACTTATTATTTAATACTGCTCTAAAATTTTGTCGATTTTCATCTGTTAAGAGAATGTTTCCCTTGTGAGGATATTTATTATGATTGCCTTGCAAGTGTTTTTACCTTGGTTTGTCTCCATGCATTCGAATTTTCATAACAATTGGGTTGTGATCTGACTTAAGTTCCACTAGAGAATCTTCCACTTCTAGCTCCTCTAATTTTGGTATGTAATTCTGTGAGCATATTACATAGTCTATTACACTTTGTCCCTTATATGTTTTGCATGTATACTTTATTGAATTTTTCCATTTATTCATCCCATTGCAAATAATCAAATTGTATATGTTGCAAAGACCTAACAACTCTTCTCCATATTGTGTGATAACCCCATGCTCATCTTCTGAAGTCCTGGTCCACTGTTGATTTTCCTCTTCTAGCATCCAAAGAGGATTAATCTCGATATCTTTGTTACCTTCTAGAATGTTAGCTTGCTTATTTGTTGTCCTTGCATTGAAATCTCAAATTAATATAATCTCCCCCAACTTACTGTATATTGAAATATCTCTTTTTAGGGAGTATGGGTCTTCTCTGTTAAGGTCATGTTTCTTATAGAATTTAGAATTCTTGGGAGCAAAATAACATGCTGCTATGCTAATAACTGACTTACTTTCTAGGATCTTTATCCAGATGTACTATTTTTTTTCATATTTTTTTTCAATTTTAATGACCCTATCCCATTCCTCTTTTATTAAAACCATAATACCCCCATGCCCTTTGCCATTTTCTGCTGCTTTATTCCATATTGCTGTTTTTTTGTATCCCATAAATTTTGAGTCCTACATCCATCGTGTTCATGTGTTTCTGTCAATATGATTATATCTTTGTCTTTAGAAATGGGCCCTAACCCGGGTCCTCTTCTCCAATGGAAACCTCTACAGTTCCAACTTACCATTGTAAGATGTTCCCGGGTGGGCCATACTCCCTATTTATTTTGGATTTGTTTAGATGTGATGTATGCCTTTCCATTTCTTAAATATGTATGTTTCCCTTCATTCCTTACTGCCCTCACCTTTTCCCATTCCTTATTTCTTTTTTCCTGTTGTAAAAATGTTAGGTCATCATCTAAATAAAATTGTGACCCTCTCAGCATGCCTCTGTTTTTAAGTAACCTTATTTTATCCTCGTAGCTCATCAATGTGACCCGAATATGTCTATCTCTGCCTCCTTCTCTCATCCTGCCAATTCTTCTTACTTTTTTTATCTGACCCTTCTATTGTAATCGATCTGACAAGAAGTCCCTGGTTAAACGATTTGTGTCTTCCCTGTCCCCATAATCTTTCAACCCTTTGATGATTATATTTGTTAACTTCTCATGTCTTTATTTCTCTTCTGTTATTTGAATTTTTACTTGCTTCTCTATCAACTCTTTTTGTTGATTGACTGGTTCTTTTACTACTTGAGACCATGTCTTTGCCTTTGCTAATTCATTTCGTAGCTCATTTTCTCTTGTTTCAATGTTTTGGAGTGTTTTCTGTACCTCTTTTATTTGATTTGCATTTGTTTTTTCCACCTCTATTGCATCATTTATTGGGGGATGGATGGCTTGTTTGAGGACATGCCATTCATGTTGACCCATGTTTGCAAGGTTTTGTAGCTTTGACACTTGCTCCTTGAGTTGGTTGTTTTCTTTTTCCAGCCTCCAAATGGTGTTTATAACCTCATCTGATTTAGTTTCTCTTAATTTCTCCCTCCTTTCCATGCTTTCAAGTTTCTCTTTCATCTTCATTAGCTCTTGCACATAAAGTCTTGGTGCCCACATGAGTGGTGTAGTTGTGGGACTGTAAGTTTCTTCCTCATCTGAAAACTCATTTTGGTGATTTGCCTTTGATTTTTCCTTATTCTCCACCTGTTTATGTGGTAGAATATTTTTTATTTTTATTTTTTGATATGTCCTTTTCATTGTTGTTGCCCTTGCTTGAGCTTGTCGATGCCTTAATATCCTCCAATACTGTTTCTCATTGACATATATTGGTTCTTGCAATTGTTGCTTCCCTTCTTCCATTTTCAAACCCTTTATAGCCGAACCCTCTGTACTATTGATCCGTTGAAATAAATGTGTAATAAAACCCTCTTGCTCTGCAAACCCTCTGCTGCAAACCCTTACTGATAATAAAACCTTCTGTTGTAAACCCCTATAACGAATGTATTAGAGGTCCTGTCCAGTGGATTTTCCCAAACATTTCGGTGAAATGAGTGAAAGCACGGGTTACAAAGTACAATTGTTCGGACACGATAACACGTTTGGATTACAAAACTTGGCTTTTCTTTTCAATCATGCTTGGAAGAAAACTTTGGGTTCTCTTTTCAACTTGAACATGGATGTTTAATAGTGAAATGAAATTAAATGATCTAAATGTGGTTGGGATTAAGTGAATAAAATATATACATTATTTATTTTTATTTGGTTAGTATGAAAATTTTTAATTATGGTAGGGTTAAGTGTTTCTATTTCGGACCTTTTCAAGGAGTCAAATTTTTTTATTATTATATTACATAATGGTATTTTGATATTGTATTAAATTTTATTTGTTTATTTTTTATTTTGATACATAGGGAAGTTGGTTACATCCACACTATTTTTAGTAATTGGCAATAGCAATTGTCAAGTGCAGGGTTTAAACTGTAAGGATTTGAATAGATGAGATGATATTATACATAAAATAAGTATAATATATAGGCATAAGTTTATATAAAGAATATGACAAGTGTCAATATGGAAGGCATAGTGCACATTATATTCTAACAATTCCTCTTTAATGTGCACTATCCTAACTATAAAAAAACAAATGTAAGGATTTGAATATATGAGATGATATTATACATGAAATAAGTACAATATATAAGCATAAATCTATATGAAGAATATGAAAAGTGTCAATAAAAACTGACAAGTGTTAATATGGAAGGCATAGTGCACATTATATTCTAACATAAACCACAGGGGTTGTCCTCAAGAAGCCTATACCACCTCGTTATTTTATAACTCGATGTAAAGAGGACGAGGACCACCGGTTGCTCAAAATTCATACCACCATCGTTAGTTTGGAAAAAATAACCCTTAGGATGTATACCATTGTCAGTCTGGCATAAATAACTCATTGTAAAGAGGACCACAAATCACTTGGGATTCATACTGTCATTGTCAATCTAGCACGCACTCAAAGGATTTAGATTAGACTACTACCTTTGCAAATAAGCATGCCCCTAAGGTTTGAACCTAGGTCTCTTTTGGGTAAGTGCAAAAAACCACATGGGCTGCCCCCAACAAGCCTATATCACCTTGTTATTTTATAACCTGACGTGAAGAGGACCATCGGTCGCTCAGGATTCATATCGTTTTCATAAGTATGATGCATACTCAGAGGATTCAGATTAGACTACTACCTTAATCTACCTTAATCTACTACCTTTGCAAACAAGCATGCCCCCAAAGTTTAAACCTAGGTCTTTTCTGGATAAGTGTGACCAAAGAGACAATTACCAATCCACCTAGCCTTTGAGGGCATTGTATTAACTTTTATTACTCTGTGGGAATTTTGATATTAAGTTTGATTATGTAATGGTATTTTGATATTGTATTTTTATTAACATATTTTTACATTGGAATTTCGATTCACTTTAATACCTCTTCTTCTATTATAAATTCAAAATTTTACTTTTAATTTTATTATATATTAATTTATATTTTTTATATTTTTAAAAATATATAAAATTAAATAAATATGAATATTTAACTTCATTTAACATTTTATTAGTTTTATTAAATTTTAATTAAAATGTAATTATGTGGTTCCCTCTAATTAAATTTCTTGTCTTTAAATAAATTTAAATAAAAAACTATTGTTTTCAAAACATAACATCAACTAACTTGATTAATTTTGAATTTTGGTTTTCACAAGGAAAGAAAATATTATATTTATTATTTTTTATATATAGGGAGTTGGTTATATCTATATTATTTTTTAGTAATTGTTAAGTGTAAGGTTCAAATTATATGGGTTGCTTCCAACAAGCCTATACCACCTCATTATTGTTGACCAAGTGTGAGGAGGACCACCGGTCACTCGAGATTTGTACTACCATCATCAATAACTCAAGATTTGTACTGTCATCATCAGTAGGATTTAAATCAGTTCAGGTTTTGTACTGTCATCGTCAATAGGATTTAAGTCAGACTACTACCTTTGTAACATGCATGCTCAAGAGGTTTGAACCTAAGTCTCTTCTTAGTAAGTGCATGGCTAGACAATTACCAATCCACCTAGCCCTTGAGGGCAAAGAAAGTATTATTATGATGATGTGGTCGGGATAGTGTACTGGTTAGGACTTGGTTTCTCTTTGGGAGGTCTAAGGTTCAAACCACCATAATATGTGTCGCATGTGTGCGTGTGTAATTGTGTGTGTTGTTTATAAAAAAATATTATTATTTTTTAAGTAATGTGTTCAACGGTGGCACTTGGGGCCACATTCCTCAAGGACATAGCAACATGGGCCCTCCCTCCGTGATTCATACTCAAGCCATCAAGATGAAACGTCAAACATATACCATTGAGGTGTTATTATTTTTCAAATAATGTGAAGTACAATGAGGCCACATTCCCTTGGGGCATAGCAATAGGGACCCTCCCCTCATGATTCATACTCAAACCATCAAGATGAAACACCAACCATATACCATTGAGGTGTCTCGCATGAATGATTCATAATCAAGTCATTAAGATGAAACACCAACCATACCCTGTTGGGGTTTCATGCACAAACAAAATGTTATTATATTTATATAACTTTATATTTTAAAAGTTAGTAAAAAAATTGTTGATATAATAAATTTTGATAATTACATTCTAAACCAAAATATTGAATGCTTAATTTTTATTGATAAAATGATAAAAAAATCCTATGGGTTAGTTGGATTGGTAAGTTATGGCTCTTCAAGAAGAGATCTAGGTTACAATATTGGAGCTTGCCTTAAGGGTAGTAGTTTGACCTAAATCATGTATGTCAGTCCAACAACAATGATGATACCAATCTCGAGCTACCAGTTTCATGTTAGGTTAAACAATAACCAGGTGGTACAAGGGTTATAAAAGGTAGTGCTTGGTAGTAAAAAAGACTACAAATGTAACTGATCTAGGTTACAACCTTGGAGCTTGCCCTAAGGATAGTAGTTTGACCTTAATCATGCATGTCAATCCAATAATGACGATACCAATATCGAGATACCAGTTTCATGCTAGGTTAAACAATAACCATGTGGTACAAGGGTTATAAAAGGTAGTGCTTGGTAGTAAAAAAGATTGGAAATGTAACTAATTACCATATATATATATAATAATAAGTTTCTTAATGGAAAAGTGATTCTCATAAATATGAACTCAATTTTTTTGTCATTACATAATGCAAAAGTTGATTTGGTAAAAAAATTAATCTTGAAACTAAAATCTTAACCAACATGTTAAGAGTATCTAATTTTTGATGAATATCTACGATTATATGGTCTATAGTTAGAAGCTATCGTCAACCTCAAGCCTCACGCCTCACTCATCTCATGTGTTGTTTTTAGGCAAATAGTTAGAAGATGTCGTGAGACTCATGCCTCACTCATCTCATGTGTTGCTTTTAGGCAAAACTTCAATTTTGCATGGTAATTCTATCCACAAATTGTTGGCAATTTTGGGTACTTTGGGTACATTGCCTTTGCTCAAATGTATAAGTTGTCATTGATGTCAAAAGGCATTTTTGTGTTGATTTCAAAAGAGTGGAATATCTTGAGAAGCTTCATTATGTTAAAGGGTTTTTATTAAAACCATGGTGACAAGGCTAAAGGTTTTTCTTAAAACCATTTGGACTCATTAAGGGTTTTTATTAAAACCAAGCTTAACTTAATGCAAAGGTCCATGTGTATTATTAATAATTAAATTAACTCAAACCTTTGTCAAAGGTCCAAGTTTAATTTATTATTAATAAAATAATAATTATTATTATTTTAATTATTATTAAAGGGTCTTTCAACCCTTAAGCGAGGAGAAGCGCCGACGTCAAACAATGAAGGAAAAATGGCTATTTAAGCAGGGATGATTCTCAAAAGTGAGCACCTCCAATTTGACATTGATAATCTACGATTTGTGGTTCGCTGTATTTTTTTGATTTGCACTTGGTATCTATGATTTGATTTTGCACCATTTTGTTCGATCTGCACTTGGCGTTTGTGACTTGCATTGCTCTACATCCTTCGAAAAGCGCTTGGTGTCTTCGTTTAAGCTTGCTCTATGTTTTTGATCTCCGTCGATGTCTTTGAGATCGTGCATGTTCTATGTCATGGAGACTATGCTTGGCAAACTCAGTTTTGAGCTTAGGCAGCATCCTTACCTTTTGGCTTGACGACAGTGGTTTGTTTGCATGCGGTTTGTGGAAGACGTTTATGTTTTCCAGTTTCTTGGCGTCAAAGGAAGATAAAAGAGAGGGCAGTAGTTTGTTATTTCGTTGGGCTCTTGTGACCCAATGGCGGTGGCATTTAAGCGAAAGCACTAGACGGCAGAGGTGCCGAGTTCGATTCTCTTCGTTGGGAATTTCCTTTTGGTCGCGGTGTGCAAAGAATGGTGGCTGTAAATGCGCGGGAGGTATAAGGTTAAGGTATCATTTTTGTTTTGACATTGGTTTATTGTTGTTTAATGTTTATGTGGAGTAATAAGGTGTAAAGAGGTTTTACCTTGTATGTTATTGTACTTTGGTGTTTTTACTAAGTTGGAGAAATAAGGTGTTATATTTGGATCTTTATTATTGTGTATTATTGTATAGTTGCTAACTCTAATTGGTGGCAAATTGAGAGTTAGTGTTGTGACAGATTTTGAGTTCTCCTTCTTCATCAAAGTAAAGGTATGGGCAACTTCTTCCATGTATGTTGTTTATGGTATATTTTCTAAAATTGAGTTTGGAGTGAAAAGGTTGTCTACTGGGTATTGTTGTGTAAATATTATTTTCTGGATATTGAAGATTGTTTATGCATTAAAGTTATTGTTGAATTTTTGGGTGAATGCATAATTCTGGTTGAGGAAGAAGAAGCATTTTTGCAATAGGGTTTATGTTAATAAGTCTTGCTACTTGCATTGAGATGATGAAACCCTAGTTGTTGGTGAAAAGAATATAAGCATCATAGTTATATGAGATATTGCATAGTTGGCAATTGTTGGGTTGTGTTTTATATTCTTGAGAAAAGCATACTACATCTATCTTATTCTTTTGAGATTGAGTTGAGATTGATATTGAGAGTTAAGTATAGAACATATTGAGTCTCTAAAAATTCTCTTTATGTTTCTATGAGATTTGAGATTGAGATTGGGAGTTAAGTATAGAACATATTGGGTCTCTAACAATTCTCTTTATGTTTCTATGAGATTTGAGATTGAGATTGGGAGTTAAGTATAGAACATATTGAGTCTCTAACAATTATCTTTATGCTTCTATGAAGTTTGTGAATCACATTGGGTCTCTAACAATTCTCTTTGTGAGTTCATGCTAAGCAAGTTTTTCTTGGTGAGCTTGCTGAGGTTTTGGATAGGTTCCTGTGGGGACTTGTGAGCAGGTTTTGGACAGGTTCCAGTGGGGACTTGTGAGCAGGTTTTGGACAGGTTCCAGTGGGGACTTGTGAGCAGATTTGGACAGGTTCTAGTGAGGACTTGTGAGCAGATTTGGACAGGTTCCAGTGGAGACTTGTGAGCAGATTTGGACAGGTTTCAGTAGGGACTTGTGAGCAGATTTGGACAGGTCCTAGCTAAGGACTTGTGAGCTGAGATTGATAGTTCTATCAGAGAACTTGAGGCCAGAGGTACATTGGTTCTATTAGAGAACCTGAGGATAGATTTGGCAAGTCTTTGAGAAGGCTTGTGTGCAGAGGATTGATTTTTTCATAGAGTTGGACAGATCTGATAGACAGAGGAAGACTTGTACTAGACCGATTGACTGTGTTTAGTACAGAGTAGCCGAGCTGTCTTGTGGACGTGATCATAGAAGGCGGAGGTCTCTTAGACTAAGCATTGAGGACAAGAGGTCTTCGATGGAAATGAGTTACATGCGCTAGCAAGACGTAGAGGTAGTTGATCTTCTGAGGGATCATTTCCGGAGCGAGAGGGAAGGTATCTCCTTTGAGCAGAGGCTCATAAATTCATATTAGGGGAAGGTGTCTGCTTTGGGCCGAGGCTCATAAACATTGTAATTGGGATGGTTTCCCAAAGAACTTTGAGATAACTTTTAGAGAAAATTTTTTGTGGACGTAGCCCAGGCTTTCTGGGTGAACCACATTAAAATTGGTGTCACTTTGTGGATGATATTGTGCATTGTTTTGATATTTCTTTGGGTATATTGCTTTACTGTTTTGAAGTATAAAGGAAAAATTAAAAAGAGGTCTTATACTATTCACCCCCCCCCTCTCAGTATAAGCTTGTGTTCTTCACAAATAGTTAGAATTTATCATTAGAATTAGTCCTCACTCATCTCATGAGTTATTTTTAGGCAAAACTTCAATTTTGCATGACCATTCTATCCACTGTTAGGTTGTGGAGTCCGATCTCGGCTAAATATGGATAAAATATTTATCTATTCCTTAACTGGACTGTAGATGACCAATCCCAAACTAGAGGTGGAAAAGGAAAAGTTAATTTTAGGATTGTCTAAAATTAACCTTTTTCTAATTGTAAAATTTCTAAGTTTGAAGTAGGCCTTAAGTGAGGATTGGGTTAATTATAGGATGCTTGTTTTAGCATGCATGTAATTGGTTTCCCTATTTATGTAATACCTCCGGTAGAGAGGATTGTAAGTTTGAACTAGGCCTTAAGTGGGGATTGGGTTAATTATAGGATGCTTGTTTTAGCATGCATGTAACTGGTTTCCTTATTTATGTAATACCTCCAGTAAAGAGGATTGTAAGTTTGAACTAGGCCTTAATTAGGGATTGGGTTAATTATAGGATGCTTGTTTTAGCATGCATGTAACTGGGTTTCCCTATTTATGTAATACCTCTAGTAGAGAGGATTGTATCTTGTTTATGGGAAGTGCATAGGATTGTGCATCTCTTGTAGAGAGATCAGGAAGCTTGGTGTAGAGCTTGATGCAAGGGTGTTTGCATGTTGAATTATTGTTAGAGTAATTGTGTGGAGATGTTGGTGTTTTGAAGAGGAATTTGTAACTGGTTGTGTTGCAGGATTACTCCCTTCAGAGATTGTATTGGTGTTAATGCAAAAGACTAGTATTTCTTGGTGGATGTAACCCACACTAGGTGAACCACATTATATGTCATGTTTTCTCTTGTCTTGCTTGTTTATTACAGATAGATATGGAGGAGAAAGGTCAGATGTGAATCTAATGAGTGAAATTTTTTCACTTTCTGATATGGCTAGTCTTGACATTGACATTGGAGGACCAGAGAGTTCTCAAGCAGTGGGAACTGGGAGACATGTCTAGGAAGATGGACATGGCTCAAGATTTAATGTATGATTTTTTAGGATGGAACACATAATATGGTTATAGTTTTGGATCATTACGACCCCAAGTCTCTAATTTGGAAGGTAATTCCACACTCGAGGAGTGTGCTTTCAAATCTAGTGGCAAAGCCATATTGTGTGTGTGCATGCTATGGGTCATCCATAGTATGTAGATATTTCCATGGTGGTGATGTTTGATTCACCATGATACAAAGTAATTCTGAGGATGTTGTTATTATCACTGATTTATGGTAGAGATATTGTGTGTTGCTTTTTTATCATAGGATAAAAGTGCGTGGATGAAACTAGTCCAATGTGATGGTTCAAAGCATGGTTACAACAATATGGAGTTGACATTCCTTGTTTGGCTTAAAGATATTCTTTGGTGGATGTAGCAGCGATAGAGTTGTTGTGGATCAGTCTCCAAGTGGGAGATTGTTAGGTTGTGGAGTCCGATCTCGGCTAAATATGGATAAAATAGTTATCTATTCCTTAACTAGACTGTAGATGACCAATCCCAAACTAGAGGTGGAAAAGAAAAATTTAATTTTAGGATTGGCTAAAATTAACCTTTTTCTAATTGTAAACTTTATATGTTTGAAGTAGGCCTTAAGTGGGGATTGGGTTAATTATAGGATGTTTTTTTTAGCATGCATGTAACTGGTTTCCCTATTTATGTAATACCTCCGGTAGAGAGGATTGTAAGTTTGAACTAGGCCTTAAGTGGGGATTGGGTTAATTATAGGATGCTTGTTTTAGCATGCATGTAACTGGTTTCCTTATTTATGTAATACCTCCGGTAGAGAGGATTGTAAGTTTGAACTAGGCCTTAAGTGGGGATTGGGTTAATTATAGGATGCTTGTTTTAGCATGCATGTAACTGGGTTTCCCTATTTATGTAATACCTCCGATAGAGAGGATTGTATCTTGTTTATGGGAAGTGCATAGGATTGTGCATCTCTTGTAGAGAGATCAGGAAGCTTGGTGTAGAGCTTGATGCAAGGGTGTTTGCATGTCGAATTACTGTTAGAGTAATTGTGTGGAGATGTTGGTGTTTTGAAGAGGAATTTGTAACTGGTTGTGTTGCAGTATTACTCCCTTCAGAGATTGTATTGGTGTTAATGCAAAATACTGGTGTTTCTTGGTGGATGTAACCCACACTAGGTGAACCACATTATATGTCATGTTTTATCTTGTCTTGCTTGTTTATTATTGCTCTTCTATATTTTATATTTATGCAGTGAATCCTAACATCCACTACTTTATTTCTAGTTGGGAAAATAAAATAGGTTGTGCATAGGCCTCACTCATGTCATGTGTTGTTTTTAGGCAAAACTTCAATTTTGCATGGCAATTCTATCCACTACTTTCTTTCTAATTGGGAAAATAAAACAGGGTGTGTCATGTGCTGGAGTCAGTACATAGCAATTGAATAGAACGGAAAATTGTGAACCAACCACAGGGGACCTGCCCCACAGATATAGGCAGAGAATAATTGTATGTGCAACCTAAGTAGACTATAGATTCTCTCAAGAGTAAGTGTTATAGACGTTCATATCACATTTTCATTACTAGACTCGACCTGATATACATTGCATTTTATATCCTATTTCGACTGCTATTAAATTAGATATCTATCTGTAACATTTGCTCAATTTTGAGCAGCAATTTCATTTGTTTTTCAAAGACAGGTAGATAAGTGGCAGCCTTTAGTATTTGTCACGTCTTCTTTCCCACAACCTATATTTATGTTAAATACAGTTTTATGTAATGACATGAAGAGATGTAAGATCTACAATAAGAATATCATCTCATTGTCAATTATATGCCTTTGATTTCTACATGTTCTTGTACTAAGCATCTCTTATTTAAGATGTCAAATATTAAAATATGTAGTCTTTAGAAAAATTAACTCTGGTCTTAGAAAAACTTATATCGACAATCTCCATACAAGATCAACCTATTAGAAAAATGAACTCTGGCCTTAAGACACTTATATCGACAATCTCCATACAAGATAAACCTATCAAGCCATTGTTCCCTTCTAATTTTAAAAGGACTAAATTTGTATCTCCTTATTAAAGAGTGGCTTTTTTTAGCTCAAGATATTAATTTAGAACTATCATTTTCTTTTCCAAACTATAGGCCTAAATATTACTTGATGGTAGACCTCTTACTAAAGCAAATTAAATAAGTTGGGATTACAAACTCCCTCTATTGGATTTGCCATTATATAGAAATTTATAAGATGTCTTTTACAAGGACTAAATTTGGAGTATGTCCTTATTAAAGAGTGGCTTTTTTTAGCTCAAGATATTAATTTAGAACTATCATTTTCTTTTCCAAACTATAGGCCTAAAGACTACTTGATGGTAGACCTCTTACTAAAGAAAATTAAATAAGTTGGGCTTACAAACTCCCTCTATTGGATTTGCCATTCTATAGAAATTTATAAGATGCATTTTTGTAATGTAAACATACCTCTACCATTTAGTATGAAGTCATATCCACTCATATCAATCCTATTTTTCCCACCAAACTCAAAATTTTATTAGAACTCAAATTTGAATAAGTTATAACCTATACATGGATCCTTATCAAACTCGTATTTCCCAAGCCTATCTTAAGACCACATTGTAAGTTAATATTTGATGGTTGACATATTATTCTCTTGGTTTATAGCATATTTAATAATATGAGGCTTTAGACTAGGGTTATTATTAGTACGTTGAAGACTGTCAATAATAGGAATGAAGTCTCAAATTGCATTAGCTCAACTACTTAAATTCCTCAAATTTTAAGGAGAATATCTAGGTTCGAATCTAGGTAGTTTATACATGTGTAATTGACAGACTATTGTAATACCACTATATTGTCATGATATAATACAGGTGGACTAGTTTCAATCCTATATAACCAATTTCAAAAGGAAAAAGAATGAAGTGTTAAAAAAATCTATTAAATAAATTAAGGAGCAAGTTTAGGAACCAATTCAATATAAAATACAAGAAGACAAGCTAAAAATAATCTAGAAATTGCTAGAATATATGTCAATCTCTACTACAAATTGAGAAAGAAAAAATAGATTAAATAGGAAAAATAATGTGTATAATTAAAAAATAAATATGATTATAGAGGATATTACATTGAAGCATCATATCAATCTTCCTTATATCATTGAAAAAGAAGTTTTATACGATGTATGAATATATTTGTGTATAATTTATAAATAAATGTGATTGTCAAGGATATTACATTGAAGCATCATATCGATCCTCATTATATCATTGAAAAAGAAGTTTTATAAGGTGTATGAAGAAATTTGTATCTATTTATTTTAATTTTGATACTTAAAAAAAAATAAGATATATAATTTATGTCTCATTTTCTATTTGGAGAGTTGAATATTTGCTTTACAATCTATGAATCATAATTCTTACTTCTTGTATAAGATGTATTAATTTGACTAGCTTTTGGATTTTATATTAGCCAAACAACCATTAAAAATTATATTTTTAACATTCAATGATTTGAAATACTTTTCTTTGTCTTCTCCTCATACTCTCTTATACGTGATCCCTACTTTTTTTTAGACACCCTTGTTTCTTGTTAGAAATGACAAATTTCATAAATTCCTACTATTTTAATTTGAAGCTTGCTTTTCTACAAGTTCACCTAATGCTTCATCAAGTAAATCAAAGATAGTTTCATACATTGACGTATTTCTAATTCTTTTTGCGATATATTTCAAATGAGATCTACCACCATGGACAAATTAATACCAAATATTTTATGTATATCTTTGTTATGTCAATGAGTTTTTAATAAAATTTGTCTTGTCATGATCTAGAACTATATGTTCTTTATTACAACCATGAACATGACATCTTGACCAAAATGGAACTATATTAGGTGATTTATTATACTCAAAGACCAATATTTGTTTGTTATGTTGGCTCAATAATTATGGAGAATAAAAAATAAAGTGAATGATTTGCTTCAAATAGTTGTCATACTCAAGCCTCAATATGATAAAAGCCATTTGATGGTGTGATTAGATATATCATCTAGGGACATTATACTTTGATCAAGATTACTAGGAATTCAAATTATTATTTTCTAATATATATAAACATGATGCAATATATATACACTCAATTTGACATACTTATTTCTTATAATCATATGTCATTCTTAATAATTACCAGTAAAAAATAATAACATTTTAGTCTTGCTAACGTTTGGAATTCAAACTCGTATTTCCCAAGCCTATCTTAAGACCACATTGTAAGTTAATATTTGATGGTTGACATATTATTCTCTTGGTTTATAGCATATTCAATAATATGAGGATTTATACTAGGGTTATTATTAGTACATTGAAGACTGTCAATAATAGGAATGAAGTCTCAAATTGCATTAGCTCAACTACTTAAATTCCTCAACTTTTAAGGAGAAGATCTAGGTTCGAATCTAGGTAGTTGATACATGTGTAATTGACAGACTATTGTAATACCACTATATAGTCATGATATAATACAGGTGGACTAGTTTCAATCCTATATAACCAATTTCAAAATGAAAAAGAATGAAGTGTTACAAAAATCTATTAAATAAATTAAGGAGCAAGTTTAGGACCCAGTTCAATATAAAATACAAGAAGACAAGCTAAAAATAATCTAGAAATTGCTAGAATATATGTCAATCTCTACTACAAATTGAGAAAGAAAAAATAAATTAAATAGGAAAAATAATGTGTATAATTAAAAAATAAATGTGATTATAGAGGATATTACATTGAAGCATCATATCAATCTTCCTTATATCATTGAAAAAGAATTTTTATACGATGTATGAATCTAGTTGTGTATAATTTATAAATAAATGTGATTGTCAAGGATATTACATTGAAGCATCATATCGATCCTCATTATATCATTGAAAAAGAAGTTTTATAAGGTGTATGAAGAAAGTTGTATCTATTTATTTTAATTTTGATACTAAAAAAAAATTAAGATATATAATTTATATCTCATTTTCTATTTGGAGAGTTGAATCTTTGCTTTACAATCTATGAATCATAATTCTTACTTCTTGTATAAGATGTATTAATTTGACTAGCTTTTGGATTTTATATTAGCCAAACAACCATTAAAAATTATATTTTTAACATTCAATGATTTGAAATACTTTTCTTTGTCTTCTCCTCATACTCTCTTATAAGTGATCCCTACTTTTTTTTAGGCACCCTTGTTTCTTGTTAGAAATGACAAATTTCATAAATTCCTACTATTTTAATTTGAAGCTTGCTTTTCTACAAGTTCACATAATTCTTCATCAAGTAAATCAAATATAGTTTCATATATTGACGTTTTTCTAATTCTTTTTGCGATATATTTCAAATGAGATCTACCACCATGGACAACTTTATACCAAATATTTTATGTATATCTTTGTTATGTCAATGAGTTTTTAATAAAATTTGTCTTGTCATGATCTAGAACTATATGTTCTTTATTACAACCATGAACATGACATCTTGACCAAAATGGAACTATATTAGGTGATTTATTATACTCAAAGACCAATATTTGTTTGTTACATTGGCTCAATAATTATGGAGAATAAAAAATAAAGTGAATGATTTGCTTCAAATAGTTGTCATACTCAAGCCTCAATATGATAAAAGCCATTTGATGGTGTGATTAGATATATCATCTAGGGACATTATACTTTGATCAAGATTACTAGGAATTCAAATTATTATTTTCTAATAGATATAAATGTGATGCAATATGTATACGCTCAATTTGACATACTTATTTCTTATAATCATATGTCATTCTTAATAATTACCAGTAAAAAATAATAACATTTTAGTCTTGATAACGTTTGGAATTCATATATTATGGAGACTAAGGGATCTCAAATGCTTCCTCATTTTCATATTGATATTGACTATATGATCACCACTAACAAACACTCTTACTTACTCTATTCTTACTAGTACTTATGTAGATTTAACTTTTTAATGTCTATATAATTAATCCACACTATAGGTCCTAGGAAGTGGTGGTATGGAGGACAAGTCCATAAAATAGCTTGTGGTGCCTAAAATTTATGCTTCAAAGATATGTAGTAGGAGAAAGGGTACAATGATCTCTCCCTCTCTCTCTATCTCTCATTCACTCTCTAATAGATATACACACACGCACATAATAAATAAATGCACCTCATACAAGATATCAAAATCAATCATAGATTATGATAAAAATTCAAAAAATATACTATAGAATATAAGATCCATGTATTAAGTAAAGCAACTACATAATAGTTTAATACTAGGGATGTGAAATTGTAAGGTGCAAGGAACTTTATTATGCTATGGATATAGGAACAAATTGTATCAAAATAAGGGAGAAGAAGATACAAATATGATAAATATATAGAATATAAGAAGACTCCTTAGAAGAACATAAAGGATTTCCTACACTATACTTTATACAAAGTATATATCAATTATAAAATAGTGATAGGTGAAACACTTTAGCTTTTAACTAATCAATAAATAGTTTTTAATGTAGTTGAATAATAATTCCTTCTTTCTTTATGTTTGGTCCATGTATTTGGATTGACAAGTGGCTAAGTTTTTCCAGTATAGAGATGTGTCTAACATTTAGCATATAAGGTTATTTATGCATTTAATATTGGATAGTGAGACATGGAGTTGGAACCCTAGGTTTATCTATGTTTATGTATTGGTACCATTATGGTTATATTTAGAGATATGTTAACACCATAGAAGTCATGATGTCATAAGCTAGATTAGGACTAGCCCATTTGTTAAAGAACCTAGATAAGTGCAAGGTCTACATGTTGGAAATGCTATAGTACTAATTTCCTAGGACTCTAAGCAATCCCTACTTTGATCATATTATTCATCTTCCCTTAGAAATTAATGGTCCCTATTGTGTTAGCCTTAAACTTTGGAAAAATATACTTAATTGGTCAATGTACTACTTGGTTTATGAAAGAAAGTAGCCTTTTTTGTAACCCTAAATAGATTTTTTTATCCTTTGGTAGGTACTCTTGCTAGTCAAATTGATCAATTAGTCTACTATAATATATTCTCATTGAGTTGGATATACATCTATGGGGTGTTGCACTACCATAAGCTCTAACAAGAAAGGAAGGTATGACTTGAGGCATTCTACAAGAAAAATGAATGCATCCCCAAGTAAGGTACTAATTCAAAATTAAAAGTATTCTTACCTTCCTAGAACTCAATTTATAAGGACCATAGCATAGTGGTTAGAACTTATAGTGAGGTTTAAAGAAGTGTTTCTTATTTAGATGGAGCCAAACTTATTTGCAACCTAAAATATGTGTGGATTTCTATGATGATCATGATGATTTTTGTACTTCTACTATTGATGTTATAGGATCTCCTAGACCTAATTTTGTATGTTATACACATATTTTAGAAAATTCATAGCCTTATATGCTTTCTTGAACTATGTTGGAATCATAGTGTCATTCGAAGTATAGAAGGAAACATCTATTAGGGCACTATGCTAAAACTCCAAATATTTTTAAAATGGAATAAGACCCATGGAGATGTTGATATAACTATTATACAAATGCTATATGTATATTATCCCATGTGAGAGGATGATTATGGTTGATCATCTAGAGAAGATGCATTACCATTTGATTTATTAGGTTTTTTTTTCATATGCCTATGGATGGAAGTTGCTGGAATATTTTATCTTAGCATCTAGTAGGTTCTAAAGATGGCATCAAAAATTGTTGAAGAACCTAGCATATCTATTTTATATTATTGATCTAAGTACCCTAAAGTGAAACCTAATTTATTGAATAAATAGATAGCTAGTATCAACTACATCTATGTTTTCATTGCATGGTGCCATTATAGCCATAATATTGAATCTATCCACAACCAAGAAGATAAAATCATGTTCTTGCTTGGTGATCAACAACCCTATAACAAAAGTCTTTGTTTATGAACTCTAAATCTTTAAAAGAGCCTATAATGGTTCATGGAGCCCTTGTTTCTTATTTGTTAGTTTTATGATATTATAGGATGCAAAGGAACAAACATAGAACTCCACCTCTTAGTGCATGTGATGTTAGTGGAAGTACTACTATAGCACCATAACTATCTTGTTTTTTTTATTAAGTAGAAGAGGTTTTGAAAGGGACCCAAACCTTTTACAAAGTATTTTTAAGGGTCCCAAAACCTTTTAAAACAAATACGAATATCAAATAATAGCCCCAAGAGATAAAAATATGAAGATCCAAAAGAGATGCATCAAGAGCTAAAGGTCAATCTCCAAGAGAAATATCTAGATATCCTAGGTTCCAGATTAACCTAACAATAACAACTAAAGAAGGCATAGATCTCAAGAAGAGATTCAACTACTGATTAAATAGCCAAGATCCAAAGAGAAATTTAAACTTTAAAAAATCTAGCTCAAATTTAAAACTAAAATTTGAAAAAAAATCCCCACCAAACCAAACAAAAATAGACTTGAATCCAAAACTCAACCACCAACCTAAATGGGTTGCTCATATTTGAGTTCAAAATTTCTTTCCCGCTCAAAGGAAGAAGCAGGCATTCAACTAGTAGGCAAGATCTGATGGGTCAATCTAGAAATTACAAATCCAACATCTCCCAACAAAAATATGGATTTGATCCCTTCAAAGACCAGAGATAATGAACTTAAATCCTGAAAAATATAAGATTAAGACTTAAATCCAAAAACCTCTAGAGAGACGATTCTTCTAGTTTAGCCAATATCAGATAAAACCTCAACCATTCTTAAAAGATATACAAAACATAAGTTTTATCCTGAATACTGGTCACCAACAATAAAAAATTTAAAATATCCATAGAAATGACGTGCCTAGAGCCCAAAATCTTAGACAAATCAACCTCTATCCAAGCAACCATTGGGAAGATATTTATGCCAGCCAAGCCAATCTCTAACAAAAACTCTATCATTCTTGAACTCAAAAAAATTTATAGCATTCTCCCTAGGATGGAGATCAAAGTATAGATCTCTTGGAAAAAATCCCTAGAATCTAAGACCACTAGAGGGAATAGATCCACTCCAACAACAACAAGATTCATGCCTTCTAGCACTACAAAGCCATCCCAAAAAAAGGAGTCCAAGGAACAAAAATTCAAAACCATAGTCTAGGCTACAAAAATAGAAAACCTTGGAAAGGTGCATCCTCTCACCATAAATATCTCCTAAGGAGAGTTCCCAAGACCCAAAATCAGATCCACAAACTCAGCCAAGAAACCTCTAGGAGTAGTTGCAGAGCCCCATGCAACCATAACTATGCAAGCAAAATCTTTAGAAATTCGAATATTTCTCCCTTCAAAAATGAGGGAGATAGCCTACAACAACCTCCAAGGATCTACCATAGGATCCGTGTTCTTTGACACTATAGATCTAGGGTTAGTAGATAAACAAGAATTAACTAAACACCTATTTACATCAATATAAAAGGAATAAACCGCTATCCCACCTAGTCCTAAGACTTCTAAGAGAAAGGCCAAATAGAATAATAATGGATCCTTAAAAACAAGATATAAATTCTTAGGTCAAGTAGATCTAGGATCAACAGAGATCATGTGCACTATGGAATAGTGCATCTAGAAAAAACCATTGCTAACAACAACCATACTACGAAAAACCATAGGTCAGTCCAAAAACTTAACCATTAGAAAGGATGGGAGAACCAAAGGAACCTCCCCAAGAAACATTAAAAAAGTAGAAATCAAAGCTACACTAATCCCTATGGGATCCAAGCCCCTTGGAATGATGAACACAACCCTAAAGAAAAATCTCCATAGTAGAGAAGCTTAATCGCACTCTCCATCTCTCAATGACTCTAGACCTAATGTCTCCAGCATCTCCAACATCTCCAATCCACAAGTTTCTTGTTGATGCCAAAGCATGCAACTACTTTAAAGTAATGTGCTTCCTAAATTAGTAACTAACATAGTTTAGTTGATTGTACATAGAGTAAGGTAATAAAACAATTTGTCCTAGAGGTAGTAATCAGGCATTAACTCACCTTATATTATTTGCTGGTGAAATTTGACAAAGATAACATTTATAGCATATAATATGTGCTAGACATTAGTGTCATGCCTTTCAATATTAAGAAATTATGACAATGTTTGTATTGATGAGAAACTTAGATAGTCTATTATCATATTATCTTTTTACTTATGATGTTTGATCACAAGGTGTAACTGCTATAAGTAAGTCATTGAATTCACATGCCTAGCATTTTCAAGCCTTCTTTGAGAATGTAGAAATTATAAATTCCTATAATAAGAATGAACAATAATTTATTTAACCCTAACGTATTGGCATCACTATTTTAAAGCTTGAAAAATGGTGTATAGCTCCTTCTCATATGTAGAATAACATCAAGTTATGTTAGTGAGGGTTTTAGAATGGTATGCCACTAGATTACTATTCTACATAAGGATGGATCCAAGCACATAGATGCATTGATCTCTAGATTGAATTATTGAGTGGTGTATGGTATTGTAGACACAAAATCCTAGCCACTTGTATTCCACACATCATCCAATCACAATCGCCCATGATATATATATATATATATATATATATATATATATATATATATATATATATATATATATATATATATATATATATATATATTTATTTATTTATTTATTTATATATTTATATAAATATATATATAAATCTCATCCACTCATCATGACTTAATCTCAACCATCCATCTAACTTGATCCATATCACTCATCAATGCACAATCTTAGCCCTTCATCATGATTTAATCTTGGCCACCTATTGGTGTTGTCAAAACCCTAACATGTTGAAGGTAAGTTATAAAAGATCATTCACTTTTATGAATGAGGGTTAAATGGTTAGTTGATTCAAAAGTTGAGTGTGGATTTTGGAGACCATTAGAGCCATTCATTCATCCTCATAAAAACCCTAGCATTTTTTTAACACCCTTCCTCCTCACCACCATCAAATCCCCCATTTTTATTGCCAAAATCCTTACGAACAAGATCTAGTTCTACAGTACACCTCCCCAAAACCTTCAAATGTTGTCAGTAATTCTTTGAATTTTTTTGAGCATATCCAGGATGTTGTGAGATGTCCATCACCATTTCTAGATGCTTCTAGGTGTTTCCATCCACCATTTTACCATAGACAAACCCTCGAATGCTCACGAGCATTCGTACACCATTAGATCACAGAAGTAGGAACATAGATCGGATGAATAAGGTATTGTTTGATAAGGTACAAGGTATTATTGCTTTGCAACTTACGTTTTCTATGTTTAGCTCACATTTCATCATTGCTGCATCTAGTATTTGTAGATTTTTTATTCATAGGGTATCACACAGTGAAGCCCTTGCATATGCTACTAACTACTTTGTGTACTGATGTGTTTGTAGGTACAAGAAATATCTTCTTTGAAGGTTGTTGCAGCTTGGGTGATCACGTAGGGATACGCAAACCCATCCATAAATTATTTGGAGTGAATATTATTTTAGAAGACACAAAATTATTTTGAACTAGGGTTTTACAACCCTAGCAATGTAGTAATTGTATCAAAGCATACACCACATTGTAACCCTAGATTCGAGGTAAATCTATTATACAAATTGGAGATACAGGATCCTTGAGTTATAATAAATACGATTTTTCAATTTTATGCATATGTTATCATTTTCTTTGATCTATTACTTTGTTGGTGTTGTTCATTTTTAATTTACAAAATAGAAATCATGGTGGGACCCCCAAAGGGTTTGACATTTTAATATACCTTGTCAGTATTTTTTATCTATGTTTTCTATTTTTGTTGCAAGTTTCAAAAATTTGTTAGTGTAAAAATCATCAGATCTAGGTTCAAGATTTTTGGAAGTAGCAGGACTCGATATGTGGTCATGTGAATGTCATATTGTGTTTGAGGAATGCCACACTATGTCCACATGGATGCTACAAAGCATCCATGGAATTTTGCTTAATATATGCGAGTTTCGATAGAGAAAACTACGAGTTTCGATAGAGAAATTTGTAGGATTCTGTGCCACATTTGTAGAGTTGGAGAAAAATATGTAGGACTTATGGTAAGTTCTGTTTAAACTCTTCTTACATTTTTTCTTTTTAAAAAGAAATATTTATTGTTCTATTTAAAAGCAACATCTTGCATTGTTAAACATCTTAGGCATTCATGAGGATTTTTAAATAATATAGAATTACACATAGGTATAGATTTGCATTTGTGCATTCATTTTAGTTGCATTAGAACATCCATTACACTAGATTCAAGTTTTTGTTGCCTTTCATGGTGTTTTTGCTTTATGCCTTGTGTGTTGTTTACAATAAACAAAAAAGCATAGTGGCTGCATTTTAGACTAATGTTTCTTACTTTTTACTATTCTAAGATGGAACAAGTCATTGGTCCTCAAGATTCCTCCCACTATTGGAAATAGAGTATTAATTCAGAGTGGAAGAGCTAGGCGAACCCTCCACTATTGGAATCACTTGTTGATTTAGAGTGGATATTAAGTGGTGTACCCTAGACTCTTTTGAGAGGATTGGTATTAGTGTTCTTAGTCACCAACTTGGTGGAGTGAAAGAGGGTTTATTTGCATTTTGAACACCATATATAAAAAAAAATTAAAAAGAATCACACAATTGCACACTTCATCTTCAACATCAGTGATTTGGATTTCATCACCAACCACTAATTGAAATCAATGATAGTGGGTTTCATATCCATCCGCTATATCACCCCATACACACCTTAGTAGCCCATGAGTGATTCTTTTGGATTTTATCACCAAAAAAATCCCCACTTGACATCCACCTTAGGAAGCCACCCTGCATAGTAGTCTAAGCTTAGGGACTGCACATCAAAATGCATAGTTGCAAGATATAGGATTCAATTGTTTATTTGATTCTATGTGCTTTCTATTGTTTTTTCACCTTTCCACATATATCCCTCACATTTTCTATCCCTGTTTTCTCATACCTTATGGTATTGACCATAAATCAAGCCAAAGCCATGAATCAAGCACCAACCTCATCCATGGAGTGCTCCACTTCTTCCTCAACCACTTTTGTGGCTAACCCAACCAACACAACATGAAAAAGCTATTTTTGTTTTTCTACAACACCCACTCACATAGTATTCACTTCAAGTGCTGATGTGATGCACAGAGACATTCACACCTTCATTTTGTAAACCGAGCCATCTACACCAATTGATCATCACACCACCTACATAGACATGGATAAATTTAGAGCTTATTTAATACCAACCAATCATATTATAGAACCACTTCACATTCCATGTGAACATGTTCCTTCTTCTTAGTAGGAACTGGCTCAATCACATTCCCACAACTTCAATCAAGTCTACACAAACCCTCTTTTTGAGGCAACATCCACCCCCTCATATCAAATTCCTCCACCACAATATATCCAAATCATCTCCACACCACCTACCTACACCAGTACCTATTCCAACCCACTCTATGAAGTACAAGTCAATGTTGCTTTGCAAATTCCATCCACAACTCCCAATTTAGTTGTGATTCCTTTCACAACTTACCCTCCATTAACTTCCACCAACATTACAAAAACTCTCACTTCATCCACATCCACTTCCACCACAACCACACAATCTACTTCAAAAATTTCCATACAACAAGCATGGTAGCATCTCAATAAATTACTCATGAGCCAACAATACGCTCGCTCGTGTTCCCAAAAGCAAACACAGATAGCAGATTTTAAACCCCATTCCATTCTAAGCCAACACACCTACTTCACACCTAAATTATCCTAGGTATCATCATCTTCTTAGGTTACTATACCCACACCCCCATTCACCCATATCAATCACACTTCCATAACCCAACACATTCACATTCCCCAAACTTCATCTCCACTCCATCAATAATAATCATTCTATCACCAAGCTCAACAACATGCCCAACATCATCAAGTACCCTTCAATCCATCTAGCCATCAACTTCACATTCCATCTCAATAATTCACAACTCCACATATCTCACCTTAGCAAAATCATCTAGCAATCCAGGGATTTCACACACACGTGGAAGACTCTAAAATCTAAGCCATGCAACAACAGATTGATAACTTGATGATGCATACTCCTGGTATGATGTACCAAAAGCCTACACTCAAACAGTTGATCAATCAACCTATTCAATTTTTGGTACCATCATCATCTTATCAGGTAGATTTCAAAATACCAAAATTTGATAGATTTAAAGGGATTGAGGACCCTAGAGATCACATCAACACATTCATTTACTCATGCTTTCAAATTTAATATCAATATGTTTTGATGCTCAAAAATTTTCCTTAGATATTGGGGGAGATGCCTTAGACTGGTATAATCACCTACCACACCATAGCATTCACACATTTTAACAGTTGG
Organism: Wollemia nobilis; assembly: GCA_028583015.1. Classification (NCBI taxonomy): domain Eukaryota; kingdom Viridiplantae; phylum Streptophyta; class Pinopsida; order Araucariales; family Araucariaceae; genus Wollemia; species Wollemia nobilis. The sequence goes on from JAQPPZ010000850.1 coordinate 7,047,369, forward strand.
TAGATAAGTTATTGGAAATATTTTCTCTCAATGTCTACAAGAAAACCACATTGACTGACCTATACAGCCTTAGATAATTTAAAAAAGAGTTGGTCTATGATTTTGGAAACTGTTGGAGGGCAGTTATCACTAAGTTTCCATTCTCCCTACCAATGGAATAATTAACTCAATTTTTTTCAAGGAGTTTTCTAAAACCCATATCCTTGTTATTGCAACTACAACAATACAAAACATTCAATGAATCTATCACCCAGGCTTGCGTAATTGAAGAGATAAAAATCCAAGAGGGTGAGATAAAACCAAAGAAAAAATAATGGTAAAATAATGGCCAATATAAAGAAAATTATTTTGGCCAATACAAACAAGGACAAGTGAATCAAGTGGTTTTGAGTAATCCAAATGACTCAAAAATCCCGTAATCATAAAAAAAAAATCACTACAACAACCACAACAAGTATCTTATCAAGCAACGCTCCTACCACAACAACTTCATAACACAGTGCCAACTATGGATAATCATTAGCGTCGATAATATATTTGATAAAATCACACCTACACACCCTTGTTTGAATCATATGCATCCATATTCTATAGGTTGTACAACACAAATGCACTTACCTTACCCAAAGTTAAACCAGATGATCCAACCAAATGTGGCAAGGGCTATAGGGAACATTTGTTTTTCCCTTACCATCGATAGAATGGGCATGACATTAACAACTACTTCACATTCAAAGACATTGTGCAAGACCTAATAGACCTAGGGGTCATTAAGTTTGATAGTCCCTTGGCACAAGAAAATCAAAACCTTGGTATATACCAAACTCCACTTCCTCATCATGAGGAACAACAACAAATTATAAAGGGATCATCCTAACCAAGTTAATCATGTATAATAGTACCAAGGTTTTATGGGGGTTATCCATGTAGTCACCCGAGGTCAAAGAAGCACCAATCGATAAAATGAACAATAATAAGCAATTCAACCTCCTATAGCACCACAAGAAAGTGTGTCTCCACAACCTACCAATTCATCATCATCCATCCATTTTTCTAAAAATTCATCCCAACCCATCCACCTATCAGGTCATCCATCCCCTCCCATTCATATTCCAAGCCATCCACAAAAACTCATCTCCCTGAGTAGCCAGCTAACAACTAGCCTTAAAATAGCTTAAAACAAACTATCTATCTATGAGCTAATACAACAAGCTCCCCCACATCGTGAGGCATTAATGGAAATTCTAAAGTCCATTGAACTCCAATCCCAAGACACTAATTCCTTTAACAACTTCATGGGGAGTATTCAAACATGTATGGAACCTTCTATCACATTCTATGATTTTGAAATTAAATCAATATCATCAAAATCATAGGATCCTCCACTACACTATATGGTGCAAGTTGATAGGAAGCCCTTTAAATGAGTGCTAATTGACACTGACTCATCCATCAACATCATCACCACATCCACACTTCAACATATCAATCTTCCACCCTCACACATAACCAAATACACATTCACCTTGAGTGCATTCAATGATTCTATTTGCTCTACACTTGACACTATCATATTACCTATAGAAGTGGGGTTAAGATGTTGCATACCATATTTCATATACTCGAGATATCTATGGCTTCTAATGTACTCCTTGGATATCCCTGGATAAGGGAGATGAAATGTATCCCTTCAATATTGCATCAATTCTTAAAATGTGTACATGAGGGATAGGTTCATTGCATACCAGTGGATATCAAACCGTTTAAGTACTATTTCCAATCCATATGAATCCACACTTCCATCCATTCACCTATTCTTAACTCCATCAAACACACCATCCACCTCACATCACACCACTTATTTATCAAAACCTCCTATTCTTGAGGAGCTCCTCATCACTACACCACATCAATATTCCATTTCCGCACCCCCATATTTATCACATCAACTACATGTACATATGATAAAACCCAATCCACACCTTCCACATGTACATTAGTAGGACAACCATCCACATGATAAACATCAACATCACCCTTTATCACCACTCATTCATCATCCCCCATCCAAAAAATTTCACAAACATCCACCATTATTCCATCCACACCAGCATCATTAGTCATCCATCAAACCTCTCAACTTAATCCATATTGAATTCCTCCAGTTGATGTTTCACAAGTTGATTTGATAGAATGTGAGATGCCATTTCACCATTCACACCCTCCCTCATTGGAGCCAAAAGCAATCCATGAGCCCCACATCTCCACATCCACTCCATCCACCTCATACACAACCACACAAGTTGTAGTCCACATCGCCAATCCTAGTATTGGTGAATATGTGGTCCAATATATCACTGTTACATTGCTAATTATTCAAACTGTTAGGGATTACATTCATCCACGTGACCCACCCTTATCCATATAACCGGTGTACACCATGGATTCAACACCTAATTAAATTACTTTTTTGTATGGGGGGGTAATTCATTATTCGATTCACCTTCCCTAGATAAACTTAAGCAACCATTCCTTGCCAATATAGAGCACATGTCTGGTTTTCCATCATGATACTTTCATCAAGTCAATTGGTAAGGATATGGCTTAGAAAAACATGAACAAGGCATGCATGACATCATTGAAACTCCATATTGAGAAGTGCATGACCATTCAGGTTTGGGCTACCACTCTCATTCTTCCACTTTCTCTTTTGAACAATATTTTCAAAATATTCATTTAAATTTAGAAGAGGAAACCAATCACAACGATGACTTTGAGGAATTTAATGATGAATATGATATCATGTTGATAGCTTCAAATGAATCCAAAGAGGAATCAGACCCAATATCTCCATTCATCAAACATGATGAGCACTATCTTAGAATGTTCCCCATACATCATCCCATCTTCCATTTGCTCCTCCCAAGGAAGCAAGCTGAACCAACCAGTGAACCACCACCTCCACCTCTTCCACTTTACTAGAACATCATGTAACCTATGTACATAATAAAAAAATCAAAAATAAAAAAAAAATCTTTGTATTGCATTTGCATGGTCTTGTCATTTGTTTTTACACATGTTGCTTATTGCTATCTAGAGGAACATATGAGCTTGCTATTCTAGGGGGAGTAGAAGAGACTAAGCCATTGAACATTATCCACTTGAGATCATTCTATGCTTAATGCATTTTATATATGTATATATATACATGGCTAATACACAAAAACATCATTCATACACATTGCATTCATACACATTGTATTTTACACATTCATTTTGCACAATCACATTCATTATCACTCCCACACATTCCATCCATCATATTAGGGGTCATTTATTAATTTTAGATAATAATTGATCCACTAAATCTTGTCACCATAATCAAGGGCACTTTTAATTCAACATCCATTCCATTGTACCATTTCATAAGTTGGGTCATCATTTGTAAAAATAAAATTTCCATTGTGCATAGATTTTTTGGTCAATCATCCACTCCTAGTGTTTCAAGCAACCTCCAATATATGTCAAGTTTTCTCTAGGACCAAGGCACATTTTAACTATGAAAATTTTGAGTTCTAGGAATTGACTCTAAAAATATTGAACCAAACACATCTCGAGTATATTAAAAACATCTTGTGTCAAAGAGGGATAACACCATGATTGGGTTGAAATTTGAAGTAAAAAAATTATCTTCACTTGTCCCATTATGCACATAGTCCAAAGTAAAAAATAGCGATTTCACCACTAATAACACTTCCAAATAAAATAATGAGTATTAATTATAGGGTTAAATTCTCATGATACCTTGGTTGATAATATGATTCCCCAAAGATCTAATTATTTTTACAAATCACACACCATGTATTTGCAAGTCGTAAGGATAGAAGTACATTTCCATCTAGATGGTTAGGTAGTCTGAATCCCAAAAGCTTAGAGATCATATCATTGGACTATGGAGCTAATCTCCACTGGGGATATAGATGCTTGATTTGTAGTGGAGTATTCTCATGCATGGTGACACATCTCTCTTGAAGATACCTCTAACCATACATAAGGATGAGCTAGCTTCTATATCTCCTCCATGATAAGTTTCATCTCAATTTACTCAATATGGATTAATGAACTCGCACACACATTGGTTCTTGATTTCCTTGAGTCATTACCATGCTCCTAATTGGTAAATGAATATTCACTGCACATACATTTGGTATTAGAGAAATTAGAAAAAACTTAGTGAGTTTGTTAGAATCACTAGCATGTTTGAGTCTCTATAAAACAATTTTAAATCAGTTCACAAGCCCAAATAACATCCATAGCATTATCACATCATCATATGAGTCTTCCATTTCACATACCACCATTTTGGTGCCCCTAATTAAGCAACAATGATAACAATGGTCAAGCAAATCTAAACTACTACAAATGATCATTAGAGCATCAGTTCATTTGCATTATCACAATTCATACACATCATCATTACATTTTCATCCATCACATATACACATGCATTCACACAAACATTCTGTAAATTCATAACACAAAAGTAAATTCCATGTATATATATATATATATATAAATATCACATGTACAATGAATGCTCGAAGGCTATATACAATGGAGAACCAAGGCTCATATACAAAAAGTTCTATACAACACTAACTAGCACCCGTAGGCAGATCCTTGTAACCTGGATGGAGCTCTCGATCGAGAGACACTATATCTAGAGTCACTACGCCTAATAGAACCCACTATGGATGATTAAGGTCGATCTGGTAGACCAATGTGGTGATGCATAAGTAGATCCTCCAAATCCTATATATATCCATCTTGAGATCAAAGGTATAGTACATATTATGAGTGTCCCTCGGTTCCAGCTTTACCTGGAGCCTTGCTACTACATCCTTGCCTCCACCTACTACCACCCATGCATCCAGCTCTACCTGTAGCTGAGCTACCTTTGCATCCCACTCTACCACCATATGTTGGAGCTAGGCTCTCTCAACCTTGATCCTAGCCCACTCCTCCTCACTCTAACCAGGAGGTCTATCCAAAACCTCCTCCATACCACCATCACCATCACCCCCAATATTTAGAGACTGCTCTAATACCTCCTTCATCTGCTTCACTTGGTGGCTAGACCTATGATATCTCCAACATCGGGGAGTATCCTTAGCCTCTATTAATTTTTCCTCATCATCCCCATTATCCTCCTTGACCACCTGATTCGGTACCCATGGTGGATGTGAATTGAACCATGCATCATACTCCACTATGGTCCCAACATCATCCACATTTAGGAGATATATCTCCTTATCATCCATATACTCCATCTGCCACTCCACATAAGGTAGGCTTGACTCATTCAATCGATGCCTATAGAGCACTAGAGCCTTAGGTACCCCCTACCACATTCTAAACTACCGAAAAACCCATGAGAATTGGATCAAATCCACCTCACTCCCATGCTACCCAGCAACCCATCTACCCTATCTAAACCATTGTAGCTGCTCTCCATCACTAGGTCACCTAGTCTCCTATAATGGTATCTAATACACCTAATCAGACATCAGCCCTACCCATAGATCTTTGCACTCTGGACACTAGGAACAAGATGGATAGGTTGACCTCCTTAACCACCCACCATACCAACACATAGGGTTGATCCCTATCCCACTCCTCACAGGTTTGAAGAACACAAGCTTATACCGAGAGGGGGGTGAACAGTATAAGACCACTTTTTACTTTTCTTTCCCAATCAATATTATGCAATGTATAGATAGCAATATCAACAGTAGTAATCAAAGCAATGCACAAATCACCACACACAATAGAGACACCAATTTTACGTGGTTCACCCAATGTGGGCTACTCCACGGAGAAAATATTTCACTAAAATTTTCTCAATCAATCTCTTGGGAATCCTTTCCCTATTACAATGTTTATGGACCTCTATCCAAAGGAGACACCAATCCCCTAATCAAGTTCGTGGATCTCTATCCATAGGAGAACTCCTTTCTCCTTAGCTCTGACTGGTGATCTTCTAGAAGAACTATTGCCCCCACTACTCTGGCTAATGGATCTCTATCCACTGAAGACACCTGTCCTCACTACCCTGGCTAATGGATCTCTATCCACTAGATACTATCATCCTCTATACTCTATCACCTCCAAAGCTCTATCTCAAATCTATACTAAACATAGTCCTTCGATCTAGCACAAATCTGCTCAATCTTTATCTCTAGTCTAGCACAAACCTATCCTCAAATATACACCAAAATCTATCCTCAAATCTGTACTAAACATAGTCCTTCGATCTAGCACAAATTTATCCTCAATATCTATCCTATGATCTGCACTAAACATAGTCCTTCGATCTAGCACAAATCTATCCTCAATATCTATCCTCAGATCTACCCTAAACCTTAACTCAAGGTTTGAACAAATAAATCAATCAACTTTCCTCTCAAGTCTTCTCAAAGACTTATCTCAAATATACCTTGTAAGCTTCCACAAAAGCTCACACTAATCTATCCACAAGTCCTCTCTAGAACTTGTCCTAATCTCAACAAGTCCTCACTAGAACTTATCCAAATCTGCTCAATAAGTCCTCACTAGAACTTATCCAATATCTGCTCTCAATATGTATTGTAAGCTTCCACAAAATCTCACACAAATATTTCCACAAGTCTTCTCAAATACTTACCTCAAATCTGCTCAACAAGTCCACACTAGAACTTGTCCAATCTCATAGAAACATAAAGAGAATTGTTAGAGACTCAATATGCTTCACATTCATCACAATGCTCAATCACTTTCAATCACTCTTTTAGAAACATATAGAGAATTGTTAGAGACTCAATATGCTTCACATTCACCTCAATGCTCAATCACTTTCAATCACTCTTTTAGAAACATATAGAGAATTGTTAGAGACTCAATATGCTTCACACTCACAAACTCTTAATCACTTTCAATCTCTCTTTTATCACAGAAACATATAGAGAATTGTTAGAGACTCAATATGTTTCACACTCATCAACACTCAACCTCTTTCTCAAATCAATTCAGAATATAGAACAATTTATTTCATAGAACTTGAGCTATCACTTCACACATCCACTTGACTAGGCTCAACCAACTCTACTCAATCAATCACTCAATGAAATAATCCTTGCTCACAAATCCTAGTCCAAACATATGAACACTCACTCAAATATTTCCAACAATGCTTATCAACCAATCTCACATAACAATGATACTCATGTTCTTTGCAAACCCTAGTTCAAGTTCTTCACTCAACTTAATCACTTCAACAACAATGCTTATAAAACAAGGTTTTATCAACAACTCTCAATTCCAGAAAACCTTGAAGCATTAAATAAAAACACACTCAACAATGCTTAACCAAACAATCCTTTTCACTCCAACTTTTCATTCACAATTTTCAACAATCACTCACTAGGAAGAATATGCCCATACCTTTTGTTGGATGTAAAAGTGCCTTTAGAAAAACCTGTCTCAATCACAATTTTCTTCTTTCCAATTCCAATGGTTAGACACAACAATATTACTTCAACACTTTCTCAAAAGTATTCCTTAGACACAAAATAATCACAACTCAATTTATGCCTTATTGCTCCCTTTTAAAATAACACTCATCATACCATACATGAAAAATAATTTCTTTGATACACCTTATAAACTCCAACTTAAAATAATATCCAACACCACAAGTTTTCAAACAATCTTCCTAAACACCTTACTACCCTTTCCTAAACACTAAAGTAAATAACACAAAAAATTAATTTTGCATAAGCCTTATAACTCCCCTTTACAACCTTATAAACCAATTATAATATGCAAAAATTAATTTCTAAATGCTCAAACAATATTCCCAAAATTTTTGGTGCCCAAGATTAATGCATACCTCTTTCTTCCCCAAAAAGGGGTTTCGGCATGATTCGATCCGCCGTCTCCCCAAGCCTAAGCGCCTTAGCGCTTGGGAGCCCACCGCATGGGCTATTAGTGCCCACGTGAAGGAAGGAGTAGTCCCTTCCTCTTATGCCTTCATCATCGTTGACTTTCCTCGAAATCGCAAACCCTTTCTTCTCTTGGATGCAACACAATTCGCAAGACTCACATTAATTATTCAAAGGCATGGTAAGTGTGGTAAGGTGGGTAGTCCCCCTTTTATACACGTTTGCAATTTTCTCCTCACATCGACGCTTATAATTCAAAATCAAATTTCAAATTTAATTTAATAACCCACCTTAGGGTTATTTAACCTTAGCTTAAATTAATTTATAATTAATAATTAATTTAAATAACTTTATAAGTTAAGTAAATTAACTAATAAATTAATTTATAATTAATTTTAAACTTCCTTTGTATAATATTATAAAATAATATTATAATATTATTCACTTGGGCTTCTTCTTGCACTTTGGACCTCATATGATTTTCTGAAACCGGGTTATCCTTTTGCATTTATTGGAGAACCTAAAACTGATGTTGCCAACTGAAACTACCACTGACTGGTGCTGAAAGCTCGACATCAATGACCACTCACTCTTGACATCAATGACAATTCATCTACTCAAAATGTCCAACAATCTCCCCCTTTGTCATTGATGGCAACCCAAATTATTTTTACCAAATACTTGACCTTTTCCTTGTTCTGCTCCCCTTGGGACATTGCTCCCCCTGACTCAATGCTCTCTCCTTAAACCAAATCTCTCCCCCTTACTCAAATATCTCCCCCTTTGACATCAATGGAAAAGGGTCACCTTTGGGGCTCGGGGCTAAGAATGAGTCTCTTAGCTTAGCCCCTCCCCCACCTCCTCTTGAGGTGGTTAATTCTGGGGTGGGAGTATTTCTACTCCTAGCAAGCACTGGTCTTTACCTTTATCCTCTTTCCTTCTTATCTGATCCTTCTAATTCCTTTGACTATTCCTCTCCATGTCCATGTTCCTATTCCTATCCATGTCCATATTCATATTCTGTTCCTATTCTTGTTCCTATTCATGTTCATATCCATATTCTTGTTCCTATTCTTGTTCCTGTTCATGTTCATATCCATATTCCTATTCCTGTTCCTGTTCCTGTTCATGCTTGATTCTAGAATGTCTGCTCTACACCACTTTGTTGTATGTCCATCATTATTGCACTTATAACACTTAATGTTATTATTCCTTGAAGGTGCAAATGTCTTAGGATTTCTCCTAGTGAAGCCATATCCTTTTCTTATCATGAACCCTACAATTCATTGCCTTGTGACCAAACTGATTACATGAGTAGCAATACCCATGGAAAAGTTATTTGTTCCTGAAATTCCCATATTCCTATCTTTCATGTGTCCTACACTGTGAAGCCATGTGCCCAAATCTATGACATGAGAAACATCTTCCATTGAAATTTCCTTGTCTTGACCTCATTGGTCTCTTAGTCTCTCTTAACCTATTCTGATTGTTGTTCCATCTATTTCTCCTTTGTGCATTGTTTCTTTCCTTGTTGAACTTTCTATTGTCCAACTCATCCTCAGAAGTCTCACTTTCTCTTACACTGTCTTCTTCTAAAGTTACTTCTTTTGAAGTTTCTTCTTCTTCAGAACTTGAGGTTGACTCTTCTTCTTGTTTCTTTTGAGCTTGTTCAAAACCAAGACCTATTTTGTTTGTTGACCTTCTTTGTACCTTGATCATCTTATCCACAATATTTGAACTCTTTCCAAACTTGTGTAGCTTATCCTTGGATTTTTCTAAATCTTCCCTTAGTAGAGCTACTTCTTGTTCTAACCTTTCACATTCTAAGACCTTTGCTTCTAACTTATCCTTGAACTTCTTTGTCTTAGCCATTGACTTGTTTAGATCCTCTATAAGCTTTCCTCTCTCTTCATCATATTCTTGAAACTGAAACTCAAGTTGGGAGTTTTGCTTTCTTACCTTCTTTAAAGTTTTAAGAGCATAAATAAGTTCTCCCTCAAGATCAACTCCTCCTTTTTTTGATTCTTCCTCTATTTGTTTGCCTTTGTCAACATCTTCATTTTATTTTGACTTGTCTTCTATAGGATCACCTTCTTCTTCTTCTAGTGCCATTAGAATATTCTCTTCTAGTCCTTCAAGTGCATCCTCATATTCATCATCACTGAAACTGAAACCATTCCTTGTACAACTATCTTCAAGATGTCCAAAATTACCACATCTAAAACACTTGAGAATTATTGGTGACCTTTTCTTGACTTCTTCTTTTTCTTCAATCAGAAATAGGACTTCATCTTTATCATTATCTGAAAAACTATTATCACTATCACTTGAGTACTTACTTGCCTTGTCTGCATAGTAGCTCCTCTTTTGTCTTTGAAAGAACTTCTTTCCTTGTCTACCTTGTCCATCCTTGCCTTTCTTTTGGTACCTATATTTTTTTGATTCCCTATTCCTGTGATCCTATTTTTCTTCATCATTGTTATTTTTAGCTTCTTGAAAATCAGTTGCATAGTGACCATACTTTCCACAATTGAAACATCTAACAGATTTTGCATCTTTAAATCTTCTTGAATCCTTATTCCTTCTGCCATAATTTGCTTCTTCATCATTGGATGACTCATTGCTCAATTCTGACTTCTTACCCTTTGTCTTCTTAATTGCTTTGAAGGTTGCTTCCTTTCGAAGATTAGGTTCCTCTTTTGTTCTCAACTCAAATGTTGTAAGAATACCAAGTAACATATCTCTTGTCAAAGAATCACCATATTTTGATTCTTCTATAGCAGAAATATTTTCACTAAATATTTTTGGAAGAGATCTTAAGACCTTATCACAAACATCTGATTCTTCAACATTAAGTCCAAGTCCTTGCATGGCATTAACAACCTCATCTACCCGAAGTAGATAAGTACTAATATTTTCCTCATCCTTCATTCTTAACTCTTCAAATTGTCCTTTGAGATTTCGTATCTTTGCCTTTTTGACACTTTTATCTCCTTCATATATGCTTTGCAACTTATCCCAAATTCCTTTTGCATCTTTACAATGCATAACTTTTATTGATTCTATTCTATGCAAACCTCTCAAAATTGCATTCATTGCTTTTGAATTGTAATGTTGTAGAAGCTTACCTTCCTTATCTGTAGGTGGATCAACTGGTGGTATGTATCCATTTTCAACTACTTCCCAAATTTCATTGCCAAGTGCCATCAGGTGAATCTTCATTCTCATACTCCAAAATATATAATCACTTCCATCAAATATTGGTGTTGAATTATCTGAGGACACATTCTTAGAATCCATTGTGTTCTTGAAAGCTTTTCCTTCAAGCTGTTAAACTCTTTCGAAGGAACCCGCTCTGATACCAATTGAAGAACACAAGCTTATACTGAGAGGGGGGTGAACAATATAAGACCACTTTTTACTTTTCTTTCCCAATCAATATTATGCAATGTATATATAGAAATATCAATAATAGTAATCAAAGCAATGCACAAATCACCACACACAATAGAGACACCAATTTAACGTGGTTCACCCAATGTGGGCTACTCCACGGAGAAAATATTTCACTAAAATTTTCTCAATCAATCTCTTGGGAATCCTTTCCCTATTACAATGTTTATGGACCTCTATCCAAAGGAGACACCAATCCCCTAATCAAGTTCATGGATCTCTATCCATAGGAGAACTCCTTTCTCCTTAGCTCGATTGGTGATCTTCTAGAAGAACTATTGCCCCCACTACTCTGGCTAATGGATCTCTATCCACTGAAGACACATGTCCTCACTACCCTAGCTAATGGATCTCTATCCACTAGAGACTATCATCCTCTATACTCTATCACCTCCAAAGCTCTATCTCAAATTTGTACTAAACATAGTCCTTCGATCTAGCACAAATCTGCTCAATATCTATCTCTGGTCTAGCACAAACCTATCCTCAAATCTACACCAAAATCTATCCTCAAATATATACTAAACATAGTCCTTCGGTCTAGCACAAATCTATCCTCAATATCTATCCTCTGATCTGCACTAAACATAGTCCTTCGATCTAGCACAAATCTATCCTCAATATCTATCCTCAGCATTACATTAAACTCAATCCTTTGGTCTACCACAAACCTACTCATTTGAACAAATCAATCAACTCTGCTCTCAAGTCTTCTCAAAGACTTATCTCAAATATACCTTGTAAGCTTCCACAAAATCTCACACTAATCTATCCACAAGTCCTCTCTAGAACTTGTCTCAAATCTACTCAACAAGTCCTCACTAGAACTTATCCAAATCTACTCAATAAGTCCTCACTAGAACTTATCCAAATCTGCTCTCAATATATATTGTAAGCTTCCACAAAAGCTCACACAAATATTTCCACAAGTCTTCTCAAAGACTTACCTCAAATATGCTCAACAAGTCCACACTAGAACTTGTCCAATCTCATAGAAACATAAAGAGAATTGTTAGAGACTCAATATGCTTCACATTCATCACAATGCTCAATCACTTTCAATCACTCTTTTAGAAACATATAGAGAATTGTTAGAGACTCAATATGCTTCACATTCACCTCAATGCTCAATCACTTTCAATCACTCTTTTAGAAACATATAGAGAATTGTTAGAGACTCAATATGCTTCACATTCACAAACTCTCAATCACTTTCAATCTCTCTTTTATCACAGAAACATATAGAGAATTGTTAGAGACTCAATATGTTTCACACTCATCAACTCTCAACCTCTTTCTCAAATCAATTCAGAATATAGAATAATTTGTTTCATAGAACTTGAGCTATCACTTCACACATCCACTTGACTAGGCTCAACCAACTCTACTCAATCAATCACTCAATGAAATAATCCTTGCTCACAAATCCTAGTCCAAACATATGAACACTCACTCAAATATTTCCAACAATGCTTATCAACCAATCTCACATAACAATGATACTCATGTTCTTTGAAAACCCTAGTTCAAGTTCTTCACTCAACTTAATCACTTCAACAACAATGCTTATAAAACAAGGTTTTATCAACAACTCTCAATTCCATAAAACCTTGAAGCATTAATTAAAAACACACTCAACAATGCTTAACCAAACAATCCTTTTCACTCCAACTTTTCATTCACAATTTTCAACAATCACTCACTAGGAAGAATATGCCCATACCTTTTGTTGGATGTAAAAGTGCCTTTAGAAAAACTTGTCTCAATCACAATTTTCTTCTTTCCAATTCCAATGGTTAGACACAACAATATTACTTCAACACTTTCTCAAAAGTATTCCTTAGACACAAAATAATCACAACTCAATTTATGCCTTATTGCTCCCTTTTAAAATAACACTCATCATACCATACATGAAAAATAATTTCTTTGATACACCTTATAAACTCCAACTTAAAATAATATCCAACACCACAAGTTTTCAAACAATCTTCCTAAACACCTTACTACCCTTTCCTAAACACTAAAGTAAATAACACAAAAAATTAATTTTGCATAAGCCTTATAACTCCCCTTTACAACCTTATAAACCAATTATAATATGCAAAAATTAATTTCTAAATGCTCAAACAATATTCCCAAAATTTTTGGTGCCCAAGATTAATGCATACCTCTTTCTTCCCCAAAAAGGGGTTTTGGCGTGATTCGATCCGTCGTCTCCCCAAGCCTAAGCGCCTTAGCGCTTGGGAGCCCACCGCATGGGCTATTAGTGCCCACGTGAAGGAAGGAGTAGTCCCTTCCTCTTATGCCTTCGTCACCGTTGACTTTCCTCGAAATCGCAAACCCTTTCTTCTCTTGGATGCAACACAATTTGCAAGACTCGCATTAATTATTTGAAGGCATGGTAAGTGTGGTAAGGTGGGTAGTCCCCCCTTTTATACACGTTTGCAATTTTCTCCTCACGTCGGCGCTTATAATTCGAAATCAAATTTTGAATTTAATTTAATAACCCACCTTAGGGTTATTTAACCTTAGCTTAAATTAATTTATAATTAATAATTAAATTAATTAATAATTAATTTAAATAACTTTATAAGTTAAGTAAATTAACTAATAAATTAATTTATAATTAATTTTAAACTTCCTTTGTATAATATTATAAAATAATATTATAATATTATTCACTTGGGCTTCTTCTTGCACTTTGGACCTCATCTGATTTTTTGAAACCGGGTTATCCTTTTGCATTTATTGGAGAACCTAAAACTGACGCTGCCAACTGAAACTACCACTAATTGGTGCTGAAAGCTTGACATCAATGACCACTCACTCTTGACATCAATGACAATTCATCTACTCAAAATGTCCAACAAGGGTAGGCCTATAGGACAAGCCACACTAAAGTGCTCCTAGTCCTAGACCTGCAACAACATGCTAAAACCCAATCCCTTCTGCCCTTGCCTCCTCACCTCATACAACTCTATATAAATCTTATCCAATAGATCCTATGCCCATGCATACACTCGAGGCTCATTGATAATATCCTACACCAGTCGAATCATGTTCCATGGGAACCGAAAACTAATGCTATTTGAAACTAACACGTTGGCTAGCATGAACATGAACAAGGTGGGTAGGGCCTCCAACTGCTTTCTCATATACATCTCTAAATATTTGATCCCTCCACCCTTAAAACTCATATCCCTCCACCCATATCCAAAAATTTGCCTCATCTCATACTATTTATTGTGTCCAACTTGGATACTCAACCCCTCCACAGGCACTTGAAAGATGTAGTATACAACTTCGAGTGTCAATATCACCTTCCCAGTCAGCAACTGGAAGGTCCCCCTCTCTGGATCCCAAATCTTGGCCAAGGTAGAGAGGTACCCCTCATCAGCCCTCACCACCTCAATCCGTGCAACCCCAGCCAATCCCACCCACTCCAACCAATCCCAATAGGTCTTCTGTAGTGCCTTTCTCACCCCTGGTATGATGGGTGAGAAAATTACATTGCATAATATAAACAAAAAATCTAAGGGAACTTACCTCAACCACCTATGCCTCCACTCCCGCTACCACATCCATGTCCTCCATTGCCATCACCATATTCCTTCACACTTCTTCACTCACTCACTCCTTCACTCCTCAGACACTACTTTTGAAACTCTCAATTGCAAGAATGAATCCAATTTTACCTCTACAACACTCTTATAGCTAATTTTGGCATACTCAAATGCCCATGGGCATCTTCTTGGTGCACTCAAGTGTTGCCTTGCGTCTGCCATGTGGCAGACACTCTCCCACATCTATACATGATGTGGACGTTGGTCGGTGTTTGACTTTAGAATGTTTCAAAAGGGCTAAAAGGGATTAAAACTATAGAAAACCCCCATAAAATCACATCAAATTCCACCCATACATCCATTATATCATTCCATTATGTTTTTTGAAGATACAGATCGATTTGGATGCTTCATTTTTTATTACAACCAAAAGTCACGAAAACAACAAAATCATTAAAAACACCTCAAAATGGTTTAAAATTTTACAAAATTGTCACATTCACTATTATAAACATTCATCACAACATTCCATCTCATTTTGTGATACTTTAAAATTATTTAGGCATTTATTTCTTTATTGTGATCAAAAGTCACAGAAATACCCTAAATTGCTTCAAAAATATCCCAAATAAAATTCTAAATTTCATAAAATCATCAAATTCATCCATCAATCATTGCATCATTCACATTCATAGCACCATCCATATTCACATTCATTTACATCATTCATATCATCCATAATTCCATGCATTTCCACTCAACATTGTCAAAATCACTTGCATTATCAAGTAAACCTTGTATCTAGTGGTTTACTCTATTCACTTGGCAATTGCAGCGATTGGTTATCCATGCAACTCAGTATGATTGGTAGATTACCATAAGATGCTTTTTCATTCACATTCATTTACATCATTCATATCATCCAATCAAAATCCTCTTTTTCTATTAGGGAAAAAGTAGAAATCACTCAATGCACTCTTCACAATCAATACACCATTCACATGCATTACATCATTCACATTCCTTTACATCATTCATATCATCCAAGTGAACCTCATATCTAGTGGTCTACTCTATTTCCCCTAGCGGTTGCAGTGATTGGCTATATATGCATCTCGGTAGGATAGGTAGATCACCATAAGGATGCTTGCCCATATCATCATCCAACATCTTCTTGTTCGAAAATATCTTTTTGGTCCATTATTTTGTGAGTGAGACTATGCTTAGAATAATTTGTGTAAAAATCTATCATTTATACCCTTTTCCATGGGTTCCCAACACAGATAACTATTACTACATCATTTTCTTTCACATGCAGGAATTGCACACCGTCACTAGGACTTTTTCTCCTAGTAGCCACTCGATTTTAGGATGATTGGTTCCTTATGTTTTACATTTTTATCATTTTACATTTTAATAATGCCAATAGGCATTCTTTTCAACAGTATAGAATCACACCAAACTTGGGGTAACCAAATTTGATCTTGATTTTCCACATCGGGATACACTCACTTACATCATTCATATCATCCACATCATCAAAAATCCTTTCATATGTTGGGGCAAAAATAGAATACATTATCCACCTATATTTACATCATTCATATCACCCATAATTGGCAAAAATCCCTTTTCTATTAGGGCAAGATCAGAATCAATCATTGCATCATCATCTACATCACTCCACAATCACTTACATCATTCATATCATCCACATCATCAAAAACCCTTTCATATGTTGGGGAAAAAAATAATACATCATCCACCTACATTTACATCATTCATATCATCCCCAATTCTATCAATTATCTTGCAAGATTCATTTTTCACTCATTCACCAATCGAGGGGATAAGCTACACCCGCAATTTTTATCTTTAGGATCTTCCTGCACACCAAATACAAGAATTTAAACTAGGTTTCTCTTATTTTTGCACCGCATTGTGTTTTACATAATGCAATACAAAAAGGGGCATCTGTAGACACCAAATTCTTTCCACTTATCTTCCACACATCATCCAATCACAACCACCCATTATTTATATATATATATATATATATATATATATATATATATATATATATATATATATATATATATATATATATATATATATATATAAATCTTAGCCACTCATCACGACTTAATCTCAACCATCCATCTAACTTGATCAATGTCACTCATCAATGCACAATCTTAGCCCTTCATCGTGACTTAATCTCGGTCACCCATTTCTATTGTCGAAACCCTAAAATATTGAAGGCAAGTTATAAAATATCATTCACTTTTGTGAATGAGGGTTAAGCGGTTAGTTGATTTGAAATTTGAGTGTGTATTCTAGAGACCATTATATCCCTTCATTCATCCTCATAAAAATCCTAGCATTTTTCTTACACCCTTCCTCCTCATCACCACCACATACCCCATTTCTATCACAAAAATCCTTGTGAACTAGATCTGGTTCTGCAGTACACCTCTCCAAAACCCTCGAACATTGTCAAGCATTCTTTGGATGTTTCTAAGCATATTTGGGATGCTGTGAGACATCCACCACCATTTCCATATGCTCTTGGGCATTTACCATCTACCAGTTTTCCACCGATAAACCCTCGAATGCTCATGCACGTTCGTGCACCATCAAATCGTAGAAGTAGGAACATATATTGGATGAATCAAGTATTTTTTGATAAGGTACAAGGTATTATTGCTTTGCAACTTACATTTTCTATATTTAGCTCACATTTCATCATTGTTGCATCTAGGGTTTGTAGATTTGTTATTCAGAGGGTCTCACACAGTGGAGCCCTCACATATGCTACTAACTTCTTTGTGTAGTGATTTGTTTTCAAGTACAAGAAATATCTTCTTTGATGGTTGTTGTAGCTCGGGTGGTCCCTTAGGGATACACAAGACCACCCACAAATTATTTAGAGGTAAGATGATTTTATAAGATACCAACATTTTTTTGAACTAGATTTTTACAACGCTAGCATTGCAATAATTGTATTGAAGCATACACCACATTGTAACCCCAAATTTGAGGTAAGTATATTGTACAAATTGGATATCGAGACTCCTTGAGTTATAATAAATAATATCTATCAATTTCGTGCATATATTTTCATTTTCTTTGGTTTATTGCTTTATTGGTGTTGTTCATTTTTACTTTATAGATATGGTTAGTACTTGCACTAAATAGAGATATTACATCAACTCATAAAATACATGTTGATACCATGAAGTCTAATTGAACTTCAATTTACTATACATGACATATTTTAGAGGCCATGATACATATGAAAGGCCATGGAAATTTCTAAGTTTTATCAAGTTCTTATATGTTGTATATTATTTGATGATGTGAATCCTTTCTCAATTTATATGTATTTTCTACTTTTCAGTAGTGTAGCTTAGGTAAAATATTTATGTGATGTTGAAGTTATAATTGCCTAGGTTAGCTTAAAGCTTGTATTGGTATAGAGTCCAAAATTTGGTTCACATGTTACAAATTATCTTCCTATGTCCTACTAAATATGAAGCTATCATACAAGTATACAATCAAAGACCCTATGGATAAATGTAAAAAGTCATTCATCATCCTCATGAATATTGTCAATATTTGTCAATTTGAATGGCATAACTTTCCATTCATTCAATCCTTCTTTGTTCTTAAAGTTCATATTCCAATATATTAATGGTACTGTTAGAGAAAATTTTAGTGTCCTTCAAATATTACCACATCGTAGAATTTTTTGAATCCAATCAACGTTGTGGACTCTGGTGGATCCACCTCTTTTACTCAGGAAATAATTATCCTAAGACTTTTGAGAGATTTAGTAAGGTAAGGAAACCTTGAACCAAGCTTATATTATGAATTTCATGCTTATGTTCAATTATATTGATAAAGAAATATTAAATATTAAATATTTTGATCAAGATTTACAAAAACCTCTAATAATATCCTATCAGTAGACTGGTGCTTTATCCATTATCAATTGTACCAAAGCTTTAGATGTTTTTATGAGAAATAAGAAAAGAGAAAGGAGTAACTAGGTCAATTATGTTCATTCAAATAATGTAACAAGCATAATTGAAATTCACTAGTGAAAGAAAGTGTCATTCACACATTCAAATAATGTAATATGTAAATGTGCAACAAACACATAATTGAACATTGAATTGTACAAAGAAGGAAGTTAAATTTGTTTTAATATTAAAGGATTTTTACAAATTAGAGTTTAGTAAAAAGTTCTAGAACTCAATAAATAGAAATTTCTATATTTAAATAATGTAATAGAGAACCCCAACTCTTCATTCTAAAAGTAGTAACAAAGAGCCTCTAAGCTTTTGATTCAACCATTGGAATTAATATTAGCTAACTAGGTGCTTCTTTAGCAAGCAACACAATGATGAAGAAGAATAAGATATGGCTAGGGGAAAATACAATAGAGAGAATACAACAAAAAGGGACAAGGGTGCTCAACTATACCTTTGGCAAAAAATGGCTATGCAAAACTTGATCCTCTTTTCGGTCATTGTAGCTCCTATTTATAGCCTGATGGTGATTTAGTCTATTACAACTATCCTTAGTTGATCCCTCCATCTAAATACATCTACACAATTGATATGCTATGGGTTACAGCTTAATTATAATTATTTTACATTATTTTGTTCTAGGGTTAATATTTGGCTGCTTTTGAGCCATAGGATATTTCAATGGAATACAATTGTCTTGAATCAAAGCCCTATAATTGGTCTATTTTTAGCTATTAGCGTATTTCCATTATGCTTTATTATTTTTTATAGTTGGCCCCATATTAGTTTTATCTTGGTTAAGTTATTCATCCTTGTCTTCTTCACCTTTATTTGGCTGATTTATCCCAACAATGATTACCATTTCATCCCCCGCTTTATCAAAAAAAAGTTGCAAACATACTTGTGTTCATTATCTGTAACACTTTATTCTTACGATTTTCTATTGAGTGATTATTATCCTGTGAAAACCTGGTTAATCACATAGCCATTTTTGACAAGTCAATGAGTTGTTGAGCCAATTCATGCTCATATTTTTCATTGCACTCATAATCCTATATTCTTTTGGCCATTATATTTTCAAAATTATCAGTTGCTAGACATTTCTCAAGCAAAATTCTAGCTTGTCTTCTTCTGGAATCCACTTCTTCTTTCCAGGTTTCCATTTCATTGACAAAGGAGTCCCAATAGGTCCTTTCATTTGGTGAATTCCAATCTATAGTCACATGTAGTGTTATCTTTGATAATCACTTATTTAAAGCATATTTTCTCATACTACTCCTCACTCTTCTAAAAGATGTGCTTACCTGAGGCCATATTAATACCTATTTCATTTAATAATATATTTATACCTTCAACTACCTTGATAAGCTTAGTGATATTTCAGAGTGCTCTGGTTAATGATTTCATTTCAATATTTAATCCATAGTAGATCTTTTCCTTAATTCCCTGCATAAATGCAACACTGTCAAAATGTTTAATTATCTCTTGGGAATCGGGTTGTTGCGGGCCAAACAAGGTGAATGGTTTCCTATTTTTGTCACATGCCCGTGCATTTAATTATCAACCCAGGGAGCTTCGTAAACTTGCGAAGAGTCGAATTAGGTTACTACAATACCACCGGAGGTGAATCTGCTAATCCTACATTTTGGGGGGTGTTCTTGAAATGGTTTGTCAATCATTCCCGCACTCCTCAATGATTTACGTAAGAAGAACAAAATTAAACCTACAGAAAATAAATCATGTACGCGTTCCTGAAAATAAATCTACCGCAAATGCTGGAACTAATAAACTAACAAACGTTCTTATGAAAGCAATAAACTAATTAAAATTAATAAACGAAAAGGAAATGGGGAAGAAATACCGGCTTGGAGTGGGCCCAGTGCTCCAACGAACTTCTTCCCGATCGAACACGCGCTTAGAACTTCTCGGAACTTTAATATATTCGTCAACACACTACAATTTATCTCTCGTACGTCTAAATGGATCTTTATTTTATTTCTATATATTTCTCGTAACGATCCGCGTGTGTTTATATAACACACCCGCAGAACTTTTGTTACAGAAGTAGTTACAATAGTCGATCTGTCCCAAACTAAATCAAGACAGTCTGGTAAATGCAATCGACATCTGGCATTCTGTTCTAATGGCGGCGTGTTCGTTGTTCGGTTCGTGCTTTTCTTGGCATCAGTAAGACGTTTCGATACGTTGGTGCAATCTCCAATTTAGCTCTGCATGACGTAGAGCTAGAACTGCACCAACCGCTGCCGTCCACGTCGTTCAAATCTGGTCAACGGGCAAAGAATCAGTGGCGCCTTCTAGTTGTGGGGAGGCGCTTGCCTTTTGCTAGCGCCTTCCGACTGTGGGGAGGCACTTGTCTTTTGTTAGCGCCTTCCGATTGTAGGGAGGCGCTCGTCTTCGATTGGCACCTTCCAACTACAGGGAGGCGCTCGTATTCAGTTGGCACCTTCCGACTGTAGGGAGGCGCTCGTATTCAGTTGGTGCCTTTCGACTGTAGGAGGCGCTCGTATTCAGTTGGCGCCTTTCGACTGTAGGGAGGCGCTCGTATTCTCTTCATTAACCCCCGATGAAATAAAGTGCCAGGTCCATCAAAAGGACCTCGACCGTTCCAAATCTAACTAAATCAACTGCAATTCCACAAAACATACTAAAAACACACAAATTAGATAACACGCATAATTATATCAAATATCTATATAATCATTCATAAAAGTACGCAATCCTTATTATACAACCGCATATTGATCAAAGAAATATGTACAAAATATGAGCATTTCTGGTGCTCATCATCCCCCCACGCCTAACATATGCCACGCCCTCGTGGCATCCAAGCCAGCAGTAGCCCTCTGACTTTTCATCGTCGCCATCTCTTGGAGGATTCTCGCTGCCCCCGCGGCCCGAGTCTATCTTTTCGTGCCGGCATTTGAAGGTGTGGTTCGCCTTTGCCTATGGGAAACTCGTGGCCGTCAATTGTCCTCTTCTTGTTCTAGCTGCTACCGATGGTGGTCTACCCAGCGTTGTTCTTGCCGATTGAAATGCAGCTTCGATAGCTTGCCAGAGGTCGACGTCCGGAGGTCTGACCACTGATAGAGGGATATCCGAGTTATCCCCTCTGGAAGGCACTACTTGGGCCTTGTATAATCCGGCCGCTTCAGGGGTAAGCCCTGCATTCTCCTTTGCAATCGCAGCGGCCTCCAATTGTGGGCCATATACTCCCCACCATTCCAAGTACTTCCTCATCATGGAAGGCCGCCCTCGGGATGAACCATAGATGTCCCAAAACTGGTTGTCTTCTACCGGATTGACGCAGATGCCATAATCTCCTTTTACCCTCGAGGATGCCTTCCTGGCCTCCTTGGCTGCTTTCATTTCGTTGCGCCGCTGCTCAAAATATTTTTGCCTTTCGACGAACGGCTGCATGTCCCATTCGTCCTCTTCGGAGTCGACGAAGGTCACTTTTGCCTTCTGTCGAGCCGTCCTGGGCCTCTTTGCCTTGGCTTCTGTAGAAAATGCGGTGGCTTGGACAGGGGTCTCTCCTTTCTCCTTCGGGGACTTCTCCTTGCTCTGAAGGATCGGCTGTGCTGCTATCTCCGGGGGTGATCCTTCGTTCGCCTGTCTACCTGGTGTCGACCCCTCAGGCTCTTCTCCTTCTTCAGGCCTGGGGAGGTCCTCCTTATCCTCTCGGTCTTATCTCGTTGCCGGAGACCTTCGTCCCGCTCTCGTGTCACTCAAGACAATGACAGGGGGCATGGTAGGACTTCTTTTCTTTTCACCCCTAAAAATAGAGGAATCCTCCCCCGCCTCCGGGCTGCTCTGTCGGGCGTCCGATCGAATCTCCCCGAAGAGAATACTCGTTCGATGGATGTGGGAGAGTTCGTCGGCACTTCTTCTACCCAATCAGTCTGAGTGGATGCCTCCTGTCTTGTTGTTCCTCTGTCCTGGAGCATTTGATTTTCCTCCTGGCAACCCGTCGGACCAGCTCGCTCGAGCCGAGCAATTCGCCTATCTCTTTCCTCCAATTCCCTTTTATGCTGGTTCCGGCAATCTTCCAGAATCTGCTGTGCCATCCAAAAATCGGTTTGCCATTCGAGCGCCTCCTCCAAGGCCGCATCGATCTGGTCGTTACTCCCGAAAGTTCCTTCATTCCGTGGGCTTCGATTCATTAATTCTCGGAGGGTTTGGGTGGCAACGTCTATCTCTGGGTCACTCTGTCCTTCCTCTATCGAGAGGAATCACCGCAGACGTTTCCTCCTGGGGATTGGTTCGTCCTCACCACCAACGAGTGGCGCTCCTTCCTCCTCATACTCGGGCACTGGGGAATGCCCTCTGTCCTCTATGTCTTCGGGCACTGATGATTGCTCTGCTCCTCCTAGAAAATAGGGCAATGCCAATTGCTCGATGTTTGTTAT
The DNA here is from genome assembly GCA_028583015.1 of Wollemia nobilis. Lineage (NCBI taxonomy): Eukaryota > Viridiplantae > Streptophyta > Pinopsida > Araucariales > Araucariaceae > Wollemia > Wollemia nobilis. Next base: position 7,070,828 of record JAQPPZ010000850.1, read on the forward strand.
CTCCTCTACAGGGGATGCTTCGTCTTGCCCTAATTCGGCAACCGCATTGTGTTGCTCTATTTGGCCGCCATCTCCCTCTGCATCATGGTTCTGTCCTTGTGCTTATGCGTGGCGGACCAATGCCGATATCAGCCCATGGTGGGCTAAGGTGGACGGTGCCCCCTTCTGGTACCGAGCCGCTTCATCTTTCAGAGCATTCGCCAGGTAGAAAGGTATGTTTAATTTCCTCCCATGCACTAGGTGATTGATGAAGTGCACATGATTAATGTGCAGATGGGTATACTTTCCTGTGCATGTGAAAAATCGAGCAATCTGCTCGAACATCTTTCGCATATTCATGGGGAGACTATTTTTGAGTAACCCCTCCCTGTCTATCTCGCACATTTCCTCCCGGCAGTAGTATTTCGGCGTATAGTTTTAACACTCCGCCCTTGTATGTACATTCCCCCGTGAGAGGCAATCCAATCGCCTGTGAGATGAACTCAGGGGTGACTGGAATTTCCACCCCTCGTACTTGGGCCGCATCGCCCCTCAAAGAGGCGACGAATTCTCTAGCTGCCTCCACGTCCTGGCCCTGACCGACCAGGGTGCAGTATTCGAGCCACCCCTCGGCTTCGAATTGGGTCTTCATCGCCCCTCCGATCCCATCGCATCACCGGGTTCATTCTTCTTGATCGCGTGGTTCTTGGACCTTCCTCCCATGGCGCCTTCTGCTGTTGTATATTTTTTTTGTCCTTCCTTCTTCAAGAAGGCGCCTTCTTATAGAAAAGATGCCTAACCCTAGCAGTTATGGAAGATGCCCTATCATTGGCACGCGATTTCGGCTATGGGGGGATACGATCTCTATGACGACGGTATCTTTTTCGGTACTACGTATTTATAAATAATTATATAAACGATTTGATTTAGTATGCGCGTACCTGATTCATCATTCCAATCATCATGGTAGCCACTGATTTGCTGACTTGTGACACGAGGGAGGGGTATGGTCCTTTGATGCCGCTCATTCGTGCGATGCTTCATTCCGCTCGAGGCATCCGATAGATGTAAATGTTGCACATGAAAGGCATTCTTTGGTACCTTTCCCATGTGGATGGTGTCCTTGTAGCGCCTTTTCGACGTTGTCGGTGCTCTTCTTCGAACGAATGCGCCTTTCGATGCTACGAGGTGCCTCTGATTGGTGGGAGGCACTTTTGCCTGCATGCGTCTTCCCAATGTGGGAGGCGCCTCCTTCTGGTTCGTGCCTTCCCGATGTTGGAAGGCGTTCATCTTGATGAATGTGCCTTCCTGATGTTGGAAGGCGTATTCGACTAGATGAATGCGCCTTCCTGATGTTGGAAGGCATCTCGACTGGATGAATGCACCTTCTTGATGTTGGAAGGCATCTCGACTAGATGAATGCACCTTCTTGATGTTGGAAGGCGTATTCGCTTTTTTTTTTTTTTTAAGACTTGGTGCCTTCCTGCCACGGAAGGCGCCTACATATATATATTTTTTTTTTAATAGAACTTCTGAATGGATGGAAGGCGTTGTCTTCCGATTTGGCGCCTTCCGGATGTAGTAAGGTGCCTTCTTCTGGATGGGCGCCTTTCGGGTGCAGTAAGGCGCCTTCTTGTGGACTTGGCACCTTCTTCTGGATGGCGATTTGACTGGAAAAAGGGTGATCAAGCCTTCCCAATTTTTTCATGCTGCCCAGATTCTACCTACGAGCCGGTGTCGGAATGCTGAGCCGAATCAGGCCTGGTTTCCTGGATACCTATCCCTCGTGTCGTCTGTCCTCCACCCGCAAAAAGCAACCAAAAAAGAAAGGAAAATAAAGGCAGTTAGACGCGTTCCATGCCTCGTTAGGCCCCGGATTAGGATGCCTGCAGCCTTGCATGCGGGCGTCGTCCCTGCAAAAACACACATTACAAAAAAAAACTATATTAACTAAAAATTTTGGGTGAGCACTTTCGTGCCCACCATTTCACCTGTGAGAGTTCGGTCCAGATCTAGCAAGATGGGGTCTCCCCCATGCCTACTCGGATTCCACCCGTAACGTTTCGGACGTATTATAGGGGCGTAGTCGATGGCCATTGACCGTGAACATGGTGTTGCTGCCGTCAATTGTCTTAATGCACCACCGCCCATTCCTAATGAGCTCGCCACCTCATACGGCCCCATCCACCTCTCCATAAGTTTGCCCTTCCTTTCCTGGAACCGAGAATCGTACAACAGTACTCATTCCCCTACCTGGAACTTCTTCACCTTGATGTGGTTATCATGCCACTTCTTTCTCTCGCTTTCGTATAATCTCTGTCCTCTGTAAAGCATCCAGTCGAATTTCGTCCAACTGATCTAGCTGGCGAATCCTCTATTTTTGAGCTTCGTCCAAGCTCAAATTTAATTCTGAAGCCGTCCTCAGAGTTTTGATTTCGAACTCGATGGGCATCATCGCATTTTTTCCATAGACCAGTTGGAAAGGTGTGCATCCCATGGTGGATTTCCATGTGGTGTTGTATGCCCAAACCGCCTTCGACAACCGTGTGGCCCAATATTTCTTGTGTTGCTGCACGGTTTTGGTCAGGATGTTTTCTATATCCCTGTTTGTCACTTCTACTTGCCCGTTCACCTGTGGATGGTAGGGCATGGTTTTATTGTGCCGAACTCTATACTGCTCCATCAGCTCCTCAATCAATTTGGAGGTGAATTGGGGCCCTTGGTCCGTTGTTATCTCCCGAGGAACCCCAAATCATGTGAAAATATGGGCAAATAAGAAATCGGCGACCGTTCTTTCCTTTGAGTCCCTTAATGCCTGCACTTCCACCCATTTTGTAACATAATCCGTGCAGACTATAATAAACCTCCTTCCCATCGAAGGTGGATTAAATGGTCCCACGAAGTCCATGCCCCATATATCGAAAGGTTCCAGGTGTACCTGGGGCTGCAAGGGCATTTCATCTCGGTGGGTTGGTCTACCCATCCTCTAGCACTCGTCACACTTGCCGGTATACGCTGTCGCGTCCTTGAACAGAGTGGGCCAAAAATACCCAACCTTGCAGGATTTTGTAGGCGCTTCGTTTCCCCGCAAAGTGTCCTCCGCATGGCTCATCGTGACATGCCTTGAGCACTTTTGAAAACTCATATTCTCCTACACATCTTCTTATAATTTGGTCCCATCCTATTTTAAATAGGAGACCATCCATCCAAAGGAATGATGCGCTCTTCTCTATGACCGCCTGCTTTTCTCGGTAGGAGAGAGCAGGTGAGGTCCTTCCGGTGGCCAAGTAATTGGCTATGTCTAGCATACCACGGAGTTTGTTCACTAATAGCGAACAGATGTTCATCCCAAAACCGATCTTCCACCGCTTGATGATCTCGTTGGTATCAATCTGGATAGAAAATCCGCCACGACGTTGTCCTTGCCCGGTTTATCGACTATAGTGATGTCGAATTCCTGCAATAGCAACAACCATCCGATAATTCTGCCACCAATGGTCAGCTTGCTCATCTGATACCTGATAGCCGCATGGTCCGTATGGATGAAGACCTTGTATCCCGTTATATAGTGGCAGAATTTGTTTATTGCATGGACAACTACGAGGAATTCTTTTTCTGTCACTGTATAGTTGAGCTTCGCTCCCACCAAGTTTTTACCGACATAATAGATGGCATAAAATTCTTCGTCATCTTTTTGCCCGAGGACTGCTCCGATCGCACCGTTAGATGCATCGCAATAAATATGGAACGGTATGGCCCAATTCGGTCCTCTCAAGACCGATGCAGATATCAATTTTTCTTTCAACAATTGGAACGCTTCTTCGCAATCTCCCATCCAATTGAACTCTACGTCCTTAGAAAGTAGGGTGTGCAGTGGTTTGGCAATCTTACTAAATTCGGCGATAAATCATCGATAGTACCCGAATGATCCAAGGAAACTTCTTACCTCCTTCTATGTTCGGGGGCTAGGTAGGTCTCTGATGACCTCGATCTTCCTCTTGTCTACTTTTATTCCTTTCGCAGAGAGGTGGTGTCCCAACACGATGCCTTCCTGCATCATCATAAAACATTTTTCATTACTTAGGGACAAATGATTTTCCTTGCTCCTGTCGAGCACTCTTTCCAGATTTGTCATTGCCTCCTCGAAGGTTTCTCCATAGGCGGTGAAGTCGTCCATGTATACTTCCACCCCGTCTCCTATCATATCAGAGAATATGCTAAGCACCACCCTTTGAAAGGTGGTCGATGCGTTGCATAGTCCAAAAGGCAATACCTTATAGGCAAACGTTCCCCATGGACAGGTGAACGTTGTTTTATCTTGATCTTCTTCCCCTATCCTGGATCTGGTTGTAACCACTGAAACCATCCAGAAAGGAGAAGTATTTTCTTCCTGAGAGTGTGTCCAAGACCTGATCGATGAACGGGAGTGGGAAGTGGTCTTTCTTAGTCGCCTTGTTCAACGCCCGGTAGTCCACGCAGATCCGCCATTTCCCATTCTTTTTGGGGACCACCACTAATGGTGATACCCATTCACTGTCAAAAATCGGATATATGAATTCGGCAGCCAGAAGTTTGTGCGCTTCTTCTCTGACAATGTCTTTCATTGCTGGGTTCATCCTTCTCTCGTGGCCGCCGACTAGGAGTTTCCTGGTCATCTAAATAAATCTGATGGGTACATATTTCTGGGCTGATGCCGTGCATATCTACGTAGTCCCATGCAAATGCTTGCTGGTGTTTTACCGGAAGCTCTTCCAATTTTTCTAGCTATGTGGGCGTCAACCTGTTGTTGACGTTTAATATCCTCCCTGGCCCAACGTGTATTTGTCGGATGTGCTGATCTTGGGCGCCAGCCAACGGTGATCTAGGTGTGGGGGTGGACGATTCTCCATGGAGAAACTCCATGATAGCACCATCCTCGTCCTCTTCTGCCACCTCCTCCAAGGTCATCACCGGCTGGATTATGGACAACTCCGTAGTTCCATGCTCGGTGATCCTGGGTTCTTCTACCGAGTCCATAGACCGAGCCGGCGGTGAAATGGTCAGCCTTTTGACATTTTGCCCATTGGAGATGGTCATTAGCCCATCCTGATAGCCGATGTAAGCGTCAGCTGTTGCCAGCCATGGCCTCCCCAAAATGAGCGGGTAACCGCCCAACTTGGTCTTGGTTTGCAAAACTAAAAATCGGTTGGATATTCCCATGCACTGACTGTTACGATCACATCTTCCAAGATCCCTTTCGGCGACATGGTTGATCGATCGGCTAACCGCAGCACTGTCGTGGTTGGCTTCTGGGTTCGTGAGCCGCAGCCTCCGCATGGTCTCTTGAGGCATCACGTTGATGGCTGCCCCGAGGTCAACCAATGTGTTGGACAGGGAATGTCCTCCAATTTTTATGGTCAAGCACCGGGCTGCCTGGATCTCGCATACTTCGGATGACGTGTTCCACCCATCATTAGATCTGCCAGTTTACCCACGACGTTGATAGTCTGGGTAGCTTTTCATCCCGGTCTCCTTAGACACATTTCTCTAATTGCCTTGGTGTAAATGGGGACATCTCGAATTGCTTGAAATAATGGGATTGTCACCGTGAGATTCTTCAAGCTCGACAAGATGTCAAATTTTGCTTGTGTTGTTTTTCTTTGTTCCTACAGCCAGCTAGGAAATGGAGCCTCCGCTCTCTCAAGTGCTTTTCCCTCTTCTACCATAGGTGTCTCCTCTATTTCTTCCTCCTCTTCTACCAAAGGTGGTGTCTCTACTATTTCTTCCTCCTCTTCTACCAGAGGCGGTGTCTCTACTCCTAGCTACCTACCTGATCTAAGCCGAATATTGTACATATGATACATCTCACCTTCTACGTTGTATGCCGACTGATTTACTCTGTTGTTCGGGTTTGTTGTCGGTTGTGCTGGTAGCTGCGTAGGTCTCGCTCACCGGCAATGCTCGGTAAGTTCTGTTGGATGTGAGCAGGCGCCGCACTCTATGGAGTCTGATTCCATGCATTGTGGCCTCTCCACCACTGCCCAGGATATGGATATGGCATCCATGGCTGCCGATTCGAAAATGTTGCTAGGGGTGCGTTAGTCCAGGGTGATGGTCCCCACCACCCCATATTAGGTGGTTGAGGGGGTCCTTGGTGCATGTATGGCCCTCCCCCATATGATGGCATTCCGGTTGGTATATTCCCCATGGGGGCTATGGCCAACTCTTCCTATTGCCTATGAAGTAGGCCTCCGTGCTCTCAACCGCTTCCTGGTTACCAGGCGCTGTGGGCACAATCGAGTTTTATGATTCAACCTGCAAACTGTGCATACTATGACCTTGTTTTCTGGACATGCATTCTTTGCATGCCTTCCTCTGCATTTTGGGCAGAAATAGGCTAATGCCGCGTCATTTTCTTGTTTCTTCTTTTCTAACAGAGAGTGTATCCATCTATAGTGCTAGAGATGAGAGCATTTCGCTCTTCAAATCCTCCAACATGTTGCCTATTTCTATTTTGGTGACTCGAGCAGCCGCCTTCATGGTCCTCGGCGATGATTTTGCCTTGCCTTCTTGAGTAATTCCGGCATAATTGCCGGATGTCATCCATAGCATGCTGATAGACATCACCTCCAGAGATCATGTTGAGAGCCTCCAAGTACTCATTGGTAAGTCCCCTCAAGAAGATGCTTTTGAGGGACTTATCAAATAGCTTCGAGTGAGGGGACCGTTGAAGATTAAATCTGAATCTCTCCCAATACTCCTCAAGAGACTCATCTTCTCTTTGTGTCATGCTCAGGACCTCCTCCCTGGAGTCTCTTGCTCTACCAAAGTCTTGATACTGCTCCAAAAAGAGCTTCTTCATCCTGTCCCATGTGGTGATTTGTTTGTCTCCCGGACCGATGAACCATCGCAGAGCCGCATCGTCTAATGTAGAAGGAAATAATTTCAACTTCTGCGTGTTTGATTTGTAATCCACAGTCCTGCACAAAACATCAAACTTGAATAAAAATAGGTCGTGGTCCTCAGTCGGGTGTCCTCTGAAGGACGAAAGGTGAGCAGGGGATATGTTTTTCATTTTGGTATCTCCTACTCCCTCCTCTATTGGGAAACTAAATCCAGATGAGACTTCATCATTATCTACCATTTTTTTGGGAAATGTGGTTTCTAATGCAGCGTTTATGGCCTTCCGATCATTTAAAACTTTCTGAGTCAATGCTCTAAGGTTGTCTGGCGAGATCGTCTGATCCTCCACAGCCTTCCACAACAGGGCTTCCTCTAGAGGAGTCCTATTAAACAGGGGATTTATGATGATTCGTTCATCCCCTTGTTGATGGGATGAGGCGGCACTTTGCACAAAGTGCGGTTCCTCACTCCAATGGACTGCTGGTAGGTCGAGCGAGTCTAACTCAAATCCAAAATGCTCGACTGACTCAGGTCCTGATGGATTAGTTCTTATAAAGCGACCGTCAGGTCCTCTTCTTCTCGAAGAACTCATACAAGGTCAGATGGAAGGTTTCAGGGTATTGTAAGTAATCTAATTAAGACGCTTCCCCGACAACGGTGCCAAAATGTTGGGGGCCAAACAAGGTGAATGGTTTCCTATTTTTGTCACATGCCCGTGCATTTAATTATCAACCCAGGGGAGCTTCGTAAACTTGCGAAGAGTCGGAATTAGGTTACTACAATACCACCGGAGGTGAATCTCGCTAATCCTACATTTTGGGGGGTGTTCTTGAAATGGTTTGTCAATCATTCCCGCACTCCTCAATGATTTACGTAAGAAGAACATAATTAAACCTACAGAAAATAAATCATGTACGCGTTCCTGAAAATAAATCTACTGCAAATGCTGGAACTAATAAACTAACAAACGTTCTTATGAAAGCAATAAACTAATTAAAATTAATAAACAAAAAGGAAATGGGGAAGAAATACTGGCTTGGAGTGGGCCTAGGCTCCAGCAGCTTCTTCCCGATCGAACACGCGCTTAGAACTTCTGGAACTTTAATATATTCGTCAACACACTACAATTTATCTCTCGTACGTCTAAATGGATCTTTATTTTATTTCTCTATATTTCTTAGAATGATCTACGTGTGTTTATATAACACACCCGTAGAACTTCTGTTACGTAAGTAGTTACAATAGCTCGATCTCGTCCCGTACTAAATCAAGACAAGTCTGGTAAATGCAATCGACATCCGGCATTCTCGTTCTAATGGCGACGTGTTCGTTGTTCGGTTCATGCTTTGCCTCGGCATCAGTAAGACGTTTCGATACGTTGGTGCAATCTCCAATTTAGCTCTGCATGACGTAGAGCTGGAACTGCACCAGCCACTGCCGTCCACGTCGTTCAAATCTGGTCAACGGGCAAAGAATCAGTGGCGCCTTCTAGTTGTGGGGAGGCGCTTGCCTTTTGCTAGCGCCTTTCGACTGTGGGGAGGCGCTTGTCTTTGGTTGGCACCTTTCGATTGTAGGGAGGCACTCATCTTTAGTTGGCACCTTTCGACTGCAGGGAGGCGCTCGTATTCAGTTGGCGCCTTTCGACTATAGGGAGGCGCTCGTATTCAGTTGGCGCCTTCCGACTGCAAGGAGGCGCTTGTATTCAGTTGGCGCCTTTCGACTGTAGGGAGGCGCTCGTATTCTCTTCATTAACCCCCGATGAAATAAAGTGCCAGGTCCATCAAAAGGACCTCGACCGTTCCAAATCTAACTAAATCAACTGCAATTCCACAAAACATACTAAAAACACACAAATTAGATAACACGCATAATTATATCAAATATCTATATAATCATTCATAAAAGTACGCAATCCTTATTATACAACCGCATATTGATCAAAGAAATATGTACAAAATATGAGCATTTCTGGTGCTCATCACAGGTCTCCCAATGTAAATATAAGGATATGATGTCTATTACTTGAGTATTTTTTATCTTAAGTGGTAATTGCTTTGTTTTTTCCTGTAACTCTTGATTCTCCTTTTGTATATTTCTTGTTGCTTGTATCTGGAGTTGATTTCCTAATTCCATCATGTATATTGGGTTACTTGTAACTTCTACTTGTGCTTCCCTTATTTCTTGATTGATTTGAACTGATTTTAAATTTTTAGAAAATGGGATTGATATAGTTCTAGTTGGTGTTGGTATATCTTTAGTGCTTGGCCCTTCAACTGCATATTGGATATCCCAAGGATATTTTCCTTTATCCATTCCTTGAAGTTGTCTTTCATCAATGGGATCAATGAGAATGACCTCCTCTATTCTCACCAAAGTCAGTATTTTCATGGCTTCTAAAGAAGTCTTTTCAATCCTTTCCTTTTTATGCTTTGGATATTCAGTTAGGCTTGATATCCTTATTTGATGATGTATGAGCAAATTGTATAGTCCCCCAACATCCTAGATTCTTTTTTGTATAATCAAGGATATTTTGATATCTATGTTGTTCACTACTAGAGCTATAGGTATAACCTTAGGCATATGCAATGCCAATTGGAGCTTAACTTCATAGGGTAGTTCCTTTTGAGTGGGGACTGGTGTGATTGACTAGTCTTGTGTAGTAGGGGTAAGGGAAACTTCTTCATATTTTTTTGCATCAACAATATCGATATGGGTAGTAGTGTCACCTTGGTTAAGTTGAGCTAGCTTAAATGCATCTGTTATTGCTATAGCTAAATCAATAGCACCTATCAAAACTTCAACCTATTCAAAATCTATGTTAGCCTTTAGGAGAAGGTCTTCAAGTTATTATGGCTACATTGTTGGGATAAATGGAGAAACTACTTCAACTAAATCTCTTCTCAATGTTATTAGCTCATTAGGATATTCCTCAACATATTCTACCTGCACGTGTACCCTTATCTTGATTGGATAATTTTTCCACACATTTTCAAGAGACTACTTATTTCTAATGGCTCTTTGTAGATCATCCTCGAATGGATCACTTCTATGATAAACCTAGACATATTTCCAATAGGTTCCTAGGGGACCATATAGTCTCCAAGTAATATTTGTAAAACCATACTCATCCATCTTCCATATTACCCTCAATAAGCTTTAATAGCCTTTGTAAACATAATGACCCATTTTGTAATGGATTTCGAGCGAAGAGATCTTCCTAGTTTTCTTACCCACTCTCATTATGGCTTTTTTTGGCAATTTTTCTAGCTATTTTATAATGTATCCAAGGATTGGTCAATATGCAGGGAGCAAATTTAGAGGTATTTTAACCCCATAAAGCCTTATGTAGGTAAATTCCTTAGTGAGAAAGTAATATCCTATATTTTTCTCATGTAAGAATATTGAAACCCTGGATCTTAGTCTGTTAGGATTGAATTCATAGAGATACATATGGATGGATGGCATAAATTTCCCTAGAAACTTTTAAAATATAGACTCCCTTTCATGAATCCATGATAGCCTATCTTGCACATTGGGGGTATTTGCTCCTCCCCATTCTTTAATTTTGAGTTTGACAATATGTCCTACTAACAAGTGGATGAGAATTGAATAGTATGAGAATTGAGGTATCTGTTCTCATTATTCTTTGATGCCATTTTGTAGTTCTACCAACTCTAAGTGCATATTTCCACTGATAACATCTTCGCATTGATACATTGGGGTATGATATGTAATGTTGCACTGAATTATCAAGTACATTACTTCCCTAGTGACCTAAGTCAAATACTTAGATCCTAATGCAATGTTGATCATATTTACAAATATTTTGCCTAGGGTTGTAGAATTTACTTGCTTATTGGGAAGTCATATTATACAACTTGGTCATGCCCAAAAAGTTTTACATACATTTACGTATTCAACATATAATGAGACTACATCGATACTACCTTCTTCTTGAAAGTTAAAGTGATGAGGCCCAAAAATACCTTAATTTTGTTATATTTTGAACACTAAAATACTGCCATAAAAACCTGATATGATATTATTTTATGCAAAATGTGTGATTAGAATGCATTATTTGTTATTTGTTTGCATGATTTAATGTGTAGAACACTTACCCCTATTTTTGACTGTTTTCAGCATTTTATGACTATTTTTACATGAATTTTGTTGGTAAAATTAGCATAGGAAAATAAATAAAATAAGCATGTTATGATTTATGGCTAACTCAGGCATATTTGAAATATCATCCCACTTCAAAACCAATTTTTCAAATTGATTTGGTGCCAAAAATAGTTTCTACTATAAAACAAGGTATTGATAAATTTTGTACAACATACAAGTTCCAGCTGGCTAGCATATTAAAGGTAAGCATTGAACCTATCAAAAAGTTCAAGAAAAATTGGATGGAATGTGTTCATAGAGATAAAAAAATAACTCTGATCCAACTAGACACATTCCCACATGGTCCAAATGAGAGCAACAAGGTACAAAGTAGAAAATACAGGAACAACTGTAAACAACATACAAAAACCAGTTTTGTGCAACTTTAAAGGAAGTCACATACTAGGTCAAAGGAGGCAAGTGTGAATGGTTGGAATATGTCTAAAAGGATAATAAAATACTAATTTCACATTTGGAATCACTCACACTCGATCAAAATTGGTGGAAAAAATACACTCCTATAGTTTTATCTTATATTCAGGAGCTCTCTGGAATGAAAGGTAGAAACAAATTGTTTTTATAAAAAAAGTAAATTTGCATTCATTTCATGAGGAATGAAGAATAATAGGGCAAATAAAAGTGTAAAAACCAATCTTACACTATTATTGACTTATTTACACTAGCTGGAGGATGCGGATAAGTTACAACAGCAGATTGTGTCTTAATATAAAAAAAGTCTCCTAAAAAAAATTAGGCAAATCAGGAATAGACAACACGTAGGATTGATTTAGTATTTGCAAGTATTCATGTAGGAAATAATATAAATAGGATGCTCCCTCATTAGTTGAGCTAGTCTGAGTAGAAGTCAAGAAGTCAGAAGTAGAAGAAGATATTGTAATCATTGTGTTTTGAATTCAAATAAAGTGCAGTTTCTTTACATGTGTGAAATTGTGAGTTTATGAGTGATTAGTTTTTAGTATTGGAGTACACATTCTTCCCTCTGGACCAAGGATCTAGGGTCCACTCTGAGGAATGGAAGGAAGTGTAGGACCAAAATGGCCACATCCTTAGAACATTTTTGAAAATATTTTCTAAGGAATAAAGATGCTCCTAGTCGCTCAACACATAGTGTATTTTGCAGCGACACAACGCAACGTGTTCCACGCTACTGGTAGAATAGATAAAATTGCATTGTAATAACTTAGGTATAGTGAAATATGACATACTTTCCAAGGCAAGAAGACATGTTCTCATTGTCGGGTCAAAGCTGATGTCATCGTTCTTCGATGATTGGCCCAGTACACATTGCCCTAGCCCATGCAACAAAATGACTAACTTTTTGATGTGTTCTATGCCACTGAGGTTCACATTCATTTTAGAGCGGGTCAGAACACATGTTCCATGCCACTGGTCAAAGAGGTCAAGATACCCGAAATAAAGCATAAGGCAGCGATGTAGTGCGAAATCTCATGAAACATTATTTTACATTATTTCCTAAGCAGTGTAGAACATGTGTTATTCCATGATCATCTTTGGTCAAATCTCAAAGGAGAAAATTTCAAAGAGTAGGCTATGAAAACATGTTCTACGTTGCAAATGAAAAAGTGAATTAAACAATTTTAAGAATTAAAGGGAGTGGCCTGGCGACATGCTCTACTCTACCCAAAATGTAGTGTATATTTTCAACATACTCCATGTCACTACTCAAAGTGGTCAATTCAAGTGACAAGCATTTTTGAAGAGTGGCCTAGCGACATGTGCTATGCCACTTATCTCCAAGCATTGCTAAGGTTTAATCGTATTTATTCATGAGTGAATCAATAATCAAGCTTATGCTTACACTTTATTGAGCATACAAAAGTGAAGTCTTTGCAAATGAGAACCAGTTGATTTGAGTAGGTAGACGAAGCATTAATAGATCCAAGAACCAATAACTTGGGAAGTTACAGATCTACGACCAAATGAGGTCCCCAAGAAAGATAGATGACTTAGATATGGAATCTAATAGCCTCGAGCCTAACTACCATTGCAGAGCGAACAATTTATAGAGCCGAGATGCTATGGTGTACAACGTTGCATGGATTTTTAGGGCTTTAATGGTGAATGAAATTATGCCACCCTAGCATTTTTCTAATCTGGCATGGTTTCTCTATGTAATATTCCATATTCTTATTTCATTGTAAAACTATTTATAGAGGTCAAACCCTCAATTTTTAGGGTCAAATCTAGAGTGTTTTCTTGCCCTATAGTGTAAGATCTTTTTCAAATCAATAGAATGAGCATTACTCAGATGTTTGACTCATTTATGGTATCTTCAATATTTATTTTTAGATATTCAAGCTATAAATTACTTTTCTGTTAATGTTGCTATGGTTAGTTTACTCTACTTTTGAATGACTAGCTTTAGAGCAATTGAAACCTTTTCATAATTGAATTTATGCTCGCAATAAGTTCATTTATGTTAAATATAGATGCTGATATTATTATGCTAAATTGGATTATTAGTATTGTGGATGTTAAAATAACTTCTTGGAGTATGTCTTTGTTTTGTGTTTCTTGATAAATATTATCCTATTTTTTGGGTGTTGTTATTCTTAAGTGGGACACTAGAAATTATTTGTTGAAAGGTTTTCTCTATGGATGCCTATGTTGTTAGCTCTATCCAGCCACTTTTGTAGTTATAATTCCTTAACCCTAAACACTTTTCTAACCCTATCTCTTAAAAAATTACTAAGCTTAATTGAGTCAACACTCTATCAGTTGACAAGGAACCAACCTAATCTAGAGGTTGGACTAGAGAAATATTTAGTCCATCCAATGTTGATTTCTAAGTTGTGACTAGCGGGTGCAAGCCTAATCAGAAATCTGGAAGATACAAAGTCACAGTATCAAGTTTTTCTTGATGTCAATTCGGATCCCAACAGTTTTGGCACGCTCGATGAGACCTGTTTACAAGAAACACTAGAACCCATCCTTTTTCTTTACTTTTTATATATTTTCCTAAAGGAATCAATATTTGGTGAATTTTAATGATCTTGCTAAGTGGTGAGTAGCAAATTTACCTAGTGGCTCCCTAGTTTGCAAAACCAGAAAGATATCCCTATAACTTGTAGTTTTTCATGAATACTAGGTCATCTTCAAGGAATAACCTAGGATCCTTCATCTACTATGAGCTTCCTTTTATAGGATCCACCATGATAAGATATTTGAATTAGGACTTTCATTTAGATGAAACTCTTCCTAAGCTACCTCCTACAAGACCCCCAAGGCCACCTCCAACAAGAACTACACTTAGAAACATGGCCCAAAATCAAAATGTAAATATAGTTCCAAATAAGCCTCTGCAAAAGTATCCCAATTGGAATACAATTGGTCCCCTTAGACTAGCCCATATGCATGATATCCCTCAAGCTGTGTCTAAGGCCATTCCCACATATGATGGATCTGGTAAAACTACATATGAACATTGCCAAGATATTCTAAATCTAGCAACGATCCACAACATAAATAATGAGGATGTTATTATCAAAATCCTAGCCCTGTCCTTTAGAGTAAAAATTCTACACTGGTTCAAGACCCTAGAAGACAATATCATTATGTCATGGGCAACATTAGCAAAACCCTTTGTTGAAGATTTCAATGAGTCTGATGATCCATTTTCCCTCCTAAATAAATTTACATCCATATAAAAGCACCAGCAAGAAACCATTTCATACTTTAACTTGAGGTTCAGTAGGACTTGGAAGAGGATTCCACCTGAATCTAGGTTAGCTTCAACCCTCACTTGTTGGAAATTTTGAGTCCCTAAGCTAATAGTTGTCATTGATGTCAAAAGTATCTATGTAAGTAAGCACTATGTTTGTGTTTCACAAAGAGCTTCATGAGAAGCAAAGGTTCAAGAAGGGATGCATGGCATTTGGTTCCAAAAGGAGCTTCAAGGGAAGCTTTGCAAAAGGTTTTTATTTAAAACCATGGATGGTATATTTGAAATGGGTTTTTCTTAAAACCCAAGTTGGCTTTTTGTTTCATTGAAAAAGGTGCCCCGATGATGGAAAAATTTAATTTTAAAGGTTCTATTTAAAACCATGAATGGCAGATTTGAAATGGGTTTTTCTTAAAACCCAAGTTGGATTTTCATTTCATCAAAAAAGGTGCCCTGGTGATGGAGATATTTAATTTTAAAGATTTAGTTTAAATTTTAATTTATTTAAAATTTAAATTTTAATTTTAAAATTAAAATTAAAATTTTATCCGTTGAAATCATGAAGGATGAAGAACACAAGCTTATACTGAGAGGGGGGGTGAACAGTATAAGACCACTTTTTACTTTCTTTCCAAATCAATATCAATTAATGTCCTTAATTGCAATAACCAAATATAGCAGTGTGCATTAATAACTCGGATAGCAGTAGTAAGCAAGAGCACAAGTCACCACACACAATTGAGACACAAGATTTAACGTGGTTCCCCCAATGTGGGGTACTCCACCAGATAATCTCCTTATAATATTTCACATAGAAATAAGGATCCTTATCCAATACAATGATTTCTTTGATCTGCTCAAAGCTAGGCAATAACAAGTTCACACAGAACTTGTCCAAATCTGAATAACAAGCTCACACAGAACTTGTCCAAAACTGAATAACAAGTTCACACAGAACTTGTCCAAATATGAATAACAAGCTCACATAGAACTTGTCCAAAACTAATAACAAGCTCACAAAGAACTTGTCCAAATCTCTCTAGCAAGCTCACCAAGAACTTGTCCAAATATGCTCCAACAAGCTCACCAAGAACTTGTCCAAATATGCTCTAGCAAGCTCACCAAGAACTTGCCCAAATATGCTCTAACAAGCTCACCAAGAACTTGTTCAAATATGCTCTAGCAATCTCACCAAGAACTTTCCCAAATCTGCTCTAGCAAGCTCACCAAGAACTTGCTCAAATCTATCCCAAAACTATCCACAAATCTGTCCACAAATCTATCCACAAAACTATCCACAAAGTTGTCCACAAAGCTGTCCCAAAACTGTCCACAAAGCTATCCCAAAACTGTCCACAAAGGCCTTCTCAAAGGCTCAATCAATCATGCTCAAGTAGCACTCAAATATCATCCACAAATCTATCAAGGCAAAGCTCAAATATGAACTCAACAATGAATGGCAATGTACTCTTCAATGGATGACAACAATGATCCACAATGATCTCAACTCAACTCAACTCAAATCAACTCATAGAAGCATAAAGAGAATTGTTAGAGACTCAATATGTTCTAAGCTCAATATTCAACTCAAATCAATCTCAACTCAACTCAAGTCAACTCATAGAAGCATAAAGAGAATTGTTAGAGACTCAATATGTTCTAATCTCAATCTCAACTCAACTCAACTCAAATCAATCTCAACTCAACTCAAGTCAACTCATAGAAGCATAAAGAGAATTGTTAGAGACTCAATATGTTCTAATCTCACTCTCAACTCAAATCAGAATTATGGAATAGTTTGTTTCATGGAACTTGACCAATCACCTCACACAATCACTTGACTAGGCTCAATCAACTCAACTCAACCAATCACCACAAGGGACTACTCTTTCTCACAAAAACCCTAGTCCAAGCATGTATCAACCAACTCAAATGTTTCCAACAATGCTCAACCACAAATCTCACATAACAATGATACTCATGTTCTTTTCAAGTTCTTTCACAACCAATGGGCTTCAATAACTATGCTTATAAAACAAGGTTTAAACACAACTCTCAAACCAGAAAACCTTGAAGCATTCAACCAACCACTTTCGAAAAGGAAACCACAATCAATCCTTTTCACTCCAATGATATTTCAGAAATCAACCACCATAAACAATCAATAGGAGAATGTGCCCATACCTTTTTGATGCCAAGAAGTTGTCCACAAAATCTGCCACACTAAACACAACTTTCCTTTCCAATCTCAATAAGGGTTAGTGGACTTCAAATAATAATCACAAGATAAGCATAACTCAATTTACACCTTTTTACTCCAACTTAATAAACACATCCACCAAAGTCCTTTTTAATAAAAACCCTTATCAAAAATAATAATCAATAAGGCTCTCAAAAATATTTTATAACAACTCCTTATTTCTCCTAAATCTTAATTTTCAATTTCATGAATATCAAAATAAATCAACAACTCATCCACCTCTGAAATAATAATCACAACCCTTATAAAAATAAATTTTAATTAAAAACTTTAATTATTCCTTAACCACCTTATAACTCCTATCCTAGGGCATCAACGAAATTAATTAGAGCAAAACGTAATTACCTCCTCAAGGGGATTCGAACCCCCAACTTGCACACACCGCGAGCGCCTTAGCCACGGCTAAGGTTGCCACATGAGCTAGCCGCTCATTCGAAAGGAAAAGGCATGACGTGCCTTAAGTCCTTCCTCCCTTCCACGCAAACCAAAAGTGCTTCGAGCGCTTTCCTTCCAATGCCTTCGAATGCAGTCAAGGAGATTCGAACCTTGACGTAAAGCGCTGCCACACACCTTAACAAAAAGCCAATTGCCAATGCGCCACTCTGCCCACAATGTCTTGGGCTTTCGACCAACCTTGGATTTATTCATTGTCTCCCTTTTCAAAATGATTTTCGCATGAGCTCTCTTCGGATGCTTAGCCAACGATTAACACGAGCAAGGATTAATTTCAAATGAACCTTAGGATCCCCCTTTATATAGTCTTCTCCTCATTTTTGATGATGTCGGTGCATTATTGATTTTCCCTCTTTCTTTAGACGTCGGCGCTAACTTTAATTTTAATTTTAAAATTTAAATTTAAATTTTAAATAATTAAAATTTAAACTAAATATTTAAAATTAAATATCTCCATCACCGGGGCACATTTTTCGATGAAACGAAAGGCCAACCTAGGTTTTAAGAAAAACCCATTTCAAATATGCCATCCATGGTTTTAAATAAAACCTTTTATTTTGCCTACCTTGGTTTTCACAAAAACCCTGAATTTATCCATGCTTTCCAAAATATCATTTGCCCATCAAAACTCAATGTGATCCATATGACATCAATGATTCATGTGACATCAATGACAACATAAAATAACTCAAATTTCCAACAATATCCCCCTTTGTCATTGATGGCAACACCTCTAAAGCAAAAACCACAATCACTACAAAAACCATCTCTGAGAATCAAAGTTGCTCCCCCTGACTCAATAATCTCTATGGAGGTTGCTCCCCTAACTCAATGCTCTCTTTGGAGGCTGCTCCCCCTAACTCAATGCTTTCCCCTTACTCAAATCTCTCCCCCTTTGACATCAATGGCAAAAGGGACACCTATGGGGCTAAAATATATGACTCTTAAACTTAGCCCCCTCACCACCTTCTCTCTTGAGGTGATTAATTTTGGGGTGGGAGTACTTTTACTCCCATATCACATTGTTTCTTTCCTCTATCAACTTCCTTCCATGTTTTTCTGATATCCTTCTCTTGATGAATTACTTGATCTTCTTGTCTAGAACATGTTTGACCTTCTTGCCTTGAACCTGTTTGACCTTCTTGCCTTGAACCTATTTGGAATTGAGTCCTACACCATTTTGCAATATGCCCAAAGTTATTGCAATTAAAACACTTGATATTGTAGCCTTTGGATGGTGCCCATGTCCTGAATTCATTCTTAAAATAATTTCCATATCCATTCCTTTCCTGAACCCTGTATTGTGAAGCTCTATTTTCATGACCATTATGACCATGACTTCTAAATTGTGAAGCTCTAAAACCAAAACCATGTTGCTCATTTCCTTTGCACTAAAAATCTCTATGACCAATCTTATTACATGAGAAGCAATGCCCCTAAAAACCATACCTTCTTCCTTTGAAGTTTCTTCTAGCAAAATCAAACTTCTTTGATCCATAGACCCTGCAATGTATAGCCCTGTGTCCAAATCCATTACAAGAAAAACAATGTCCTTGAAAAGCCCTTTGTTCATGCCTTGGTTCTTCATACCTTTCTTGACCATTATCCTTATGATCATTTTCAACTTGTGCATTGCATCCTTGAACCTTCTTTGTAGCATCTAAAACCTCTTCCTTAGTTTCTTCCTTGCTTTTCTCTTCAAGAATTTCTTTTCCTTTTGAACTTGATTCACCTATCTCAAAACAAGAATCAAACTGAATATTTGGAGCCATATGAACTTTGGAACTTTCCTCACAAATCTTAGGTGCTTCCTTGCTTTCATATTTTAGAACTTCCTTTCCTTTTGAGTGTGATTTTTCTTGGAAGTAAGATACAACCTTAAAATAAGTTTCCACTCCTTTTTGAACCTTTTCATCTAATGTATCATGTCTTGTCATGGTTACCCTTAGTTCTTCATTCATCCTTTCTTCTATCCTTTTTGCATTTTGAAGCTCTTCTCTGAGATTACTGATTGTTTGAAGTAGTTCTTCTCTGATTTTGACATCTGTTCGAATCTTGTTTTCAAGATTCTTGTATTCTTATTTTAGCCTTTTGATTTCTGATTTTTGTTTACTTAGCTCATCCTCTTCCTTTTCTATAACCAAAAGTGAGACTTCTTTGTTTTCACTATCATTGAGACCATTATAATCTTCTATAGCAAACAAACTCTCAAGATTTCTTTGACCATGCTTGTTTCCTTGATGTGTCATCTCATCTTCACTATCATTGAAACCATTGCAATATCCTGATCTGTGATCTCTTTGACCACACACAAAGCACTACTCTCTTTCACCTTCTATTCCTAGGAATAGATGTTCTTCCTTTTCATCATCTGATTTGTCTCTATCACTATGATCTGAGCTATCACTTGCTTCTACAATGTAGTAAGATTTCTTTGCCTTACAAAAAATTTTCTTCTTCTCATACCTATTTTGCTTGTATCTGTCATCTTTGTCATGCTTATGCTTTCCATATTCTTTTCTTCTTTGACCCTATTTTTCATCATCACCATTTTCTTCATGTGGACACTTGTATGCATAGTGACCAAGATCACCACACTTGTAGCATCTGACTTTCCTTATATCCCTAAAATTCTTTGAGTCCTTATTCCTTTTGATGAAGTTAGCTTCCTCATCATTATCTGAACCTCTACTTATTTCTGAAACTTTCCCTTTCTCTTTCTCTGAAGCCTTGAATGCAATCTCTTTTATTGGAACCTGATGCTTACTTACCCTCATCTCATAAGTTGTGAGAGTACCTTGCAATTCTTCCATTGTTAGCTTGTTGATATCCATTGTCTCTTCTATTGTTGAAACCTTAGAATCATATTTCATGGGAAGTGATCTCAAAACCTTTTGAGTAACTTCTGATTCTTTCATCTCAAAACCTAGGCCTCTCATGGTGTTAGTAATCTCATCAACACGAAGTAAAAACTTTGCAATATCTTCAGAATCTTCCATTTTCAATTCCTCAAATATTTTTCTATGAGTTTGTAGTTTTGCCAACTTTACCTTGGAATCTCCTTCATAAGTATTCCGCAACTTGGTCCACATCTCATTAGCTGAATTACATACCATGACCTTTGCAAAATCTATCTCACGAAGCCCACTCAAAATACAATTCATTGCTCTTGCATTGATCTCAACCAATTTCCTGATAGTCTTATCTCACCTCGGGATCACCTTCAACCCTATACTCTTTTTCAACCATTTTCCATACCTCATATCCTTGTGATATCAAGTAGTTCTTCATCCTCATGCTCCAGAAAGCATAATTGTTACCATCAAACAATGGAGCCTTATTTGTAGATGATCCATTCTATGAAGCCATCTGTGTTCTTATAGAATCTACCCTCAAGTTATTAGCCTTTTCGAAGGAACCCACTCTGATACCAATTGAAGAACACAAGCTTATACTGAGAGGGGGGTGAACAGTATAAGACCACTTTTTACTTTCTTTCCAAATCAATATCAATTAATGTCCTTAATTGTAATAACCAAATATAGCAGTGTGCATTAATAACTCAGATAGCAGTAGTAAGCAAGAGCACAAGTCACCACACACAATTGAGACACAAGATTTAACGTGGTTCCCCCAATGTGGGGTACTCCACCAGATAATCTCCTTATAATATTTCACATAGAAATAAGGATCCTTATCCAATACAATGATTTCTTTGATCTGCTCAAAGCTAGGCAATAACAAGTTCACACAGAACTTGTCCAAATATGAATAACAAGCTCACACAGAACTTGTCCAAAACTGAATAACAAGTTCACACAGAACTTGTCCAAAACTGAATAACAAGCTCACATAGAACTTGTCCAAAACTACTCCAACAAGCTCACCAAGAACTTGTCCAAATATGCTCTAGCAAGCTCACCAAGAACTTGCCCAAATCTGCTCCAACAAGCTCACCAAGAACTTGTTCAAATATGCTCTAGCAAGCTCACCAAGAACTTGCCCAAATATGCTCTAGCAAGCTCACCAAGAACTTGCTCAAATATGCTCTAGCAAGCTCACCAAGAACTTGCTCAAATCTATCCAAAAATCTATCCACAAAACTATCCACAAAGCTATCCACAAAGTTGTCCCAAAACTATCCACAAAGGCTGTCCCAAAATTGTCCACAAAGGCCTTCTCAAAGGCTCAATCAATCATGCTCAAGTAGCACTCAAATCTCATCCACAAATCTATCAAGGCAAAGCTCAAATATGAACTCAACAATGAATGGCAATGTACTCTTCAATGGATGACAACAATGATCCACAATGATCTCAACTCAACTCAACTCAAATCAACTCATAGAAGCATAAAGAGAATTTTTAGAGACTCAATATGTTCTAAGCTCAATATTCAACTCAACTCAACTCAAATCAATCTCAACTCAACTCAAGTCAACTCATAGAAGCATAAAGAGAATTGTTAGAGACTCAATATGTTCTAATCTCAATCTCAACTCAACTCAACTCAAATCAATCTCAACTCAACTCAAGTCAACTCATAGAAGCATAAAGAGAATTGTTAGAGACTCAATATGTTCTAATCTCAATCTCAACTCAAATCAGAATTATGGAATAGTTTGTTTCATGGAACTTGACCAATCACCTCACACAATCACTTGACTAGGCTCAATCAACTCAACTCAACCAATCACCACAAGGGACTACTCTTTCTCACAAAAACCCTAGTCCAAGCATGTATCAACCAACTCAAATGTTTCCAACAATGCTCAACCATAAATCTCACATAACAATGATACTCATGTTCTTTTCAAGTTCTTTCACAACCAATGGGCTTCAATAACTATGCTTATAAAACAAGGTTTAAACACAACTCTCAAACCAGAAAACCTTGAAGCATTCAACCAACCACTTTCGAAAAGGAAACCACAATCAATCCTTTTCACTCCAATGATATTTCAGAAATCAACCACCATAAACAATCAATAGGAGAATGTGCCCATACCTTTTTGATGCCAAGAAGTTGTCCACAAAATCTGCCACACTAAACACAACTTTCCTTTCCAATCTCAATAAGGGTTAGTGGACTTCAAATAATAATCACAAGATAAGCATAACTCAATTTACACCTTTTTACTCCAACTTAATAAACACATCCACCAAAGTCCTTTTTAATAAAAACCCTTATCAAAAATAATAATCAATAAGGCTCTCAAAAATATTTTATAACAACTCCTTATTTCTCCTAAATCTTAATTTTCAATTTCATGAATATCAAAATAAATCAACAACTCATCCACCTCTGAAATAATAATCACAACCCTTATAAAAATAAAGTTTAATTAAAAACTTTAATTATTCCTTAACCACCTTATAACTCCTATCCTAGGGCATCAACGAAATTAATTAGAGCAAAATGTAATTACCTCCTCAAGGGGATTCGAACCCCCAACTTGCACACACCGTGAGCGCCTTAGCCATGGCTAAGGTTGCCACATGAGCTAGCCGCTCGTTCGAAAGGAAAAGGCACGACGTGCCTTAAGTCCTTCCTCCCTTCCACGCAAACCAAAAGCGCTTCGAGCGCTTTCCTTCCAATGCCTTCGAATGCAGTCAAGGAGATTCGAACCTTGACGTAAAGCGCTGCCACACACCTTAACAAAAAGCCAATTGCCAATGCGCCACTCTGCCCACAATGTCTTGGGCTTTCGACCAACCTTGGATTTATTCGTTGTCTCCCTTTTCAAAATGATTTTCGCACGAGCTCTCTTCGGATGCTTAGCCAACGATTAACACGAGCAAGGATTAATTTCAAATGAACCTTAGGATCCCCCTTTATATAGTCTTCTCCTCATTTTCGATGACGTCGGTGCATTATTGATTTTCCCTCTTTCTTTAGACGTCGGCGCTAACTTTAATTTTAATTTTAAAATTTAAATTTAAATTTTAAATAATTAAAATTTAAACTAAATATTTAAAATTAAATATCTCCATCACCGGGGCACCTTTTTCGATGAAACGAAAGGCCAACCTGGGTTTTAAGAAAAACCCATTTCAAATCTGCCATCCATGGTTTTAAATAAAACCTTTTATTTTGCCTGCCTTGGTTTTCACAAAAACCCTGATTTTATCCATGCTTTCCAAAATATCATTTGCCCATCAAAACTCAATGTGATCCATATGACATCAATGATTCATGTGACATCAATGACAACATAAAATAACTCAAATTGCCAACAAAAGAAGTTTCAAAAATGCTGACATTTCCAAAGAAAAGGGAAGGCATATAAATATGCCATTGAATTTTTTAATTCATTCATCCTTGCTCGTTGATATTTGCGCTTGGTATTTGCAAATAAAAAGAGCTCGTATTTTTTGTTTAAGTGACACAACGACCACTTCCCAAAATGCATTGGGTAGCATGGCCTAGTGGCAGCTTGGATTGTACAAAGGTGTTGGTAACAAGGAGGTTGTGCGTTCGATTCCCGCAAGCATCATTTTTGGCTTTGTTCTATTGAGGCACCCAAGGTGCATACTTTTTGCTAGGTGGAAGAGGGTGAAGGATAAGAAGCGAGTGGCGCTTCTTTTTCAACAACGAGCCCACAGCTCGTGCGGCAGCTTGGCTGCAGCTAGGGTGTTAGTGTTGGGGCAATACGAGGGTTTGATTCCCCTCGAGGCAGGTATTAAGGTTTTTATTAATATTTTTTTTGGATTGCCTAAGGTGGAGTGATAAGGGGTAAAGGTGCTTCGTTAGTTAAATTGTTGAGTAACCTTAGGGAATAAGGTCATGGTGGTTGTTTGAGTTGTGAATTATTTTTAGTTGTGATTTTTTAAATTGTTAGGAGTAATAAGGGTTTTTGATAAAGTTCTTTTTAGTGAAAGTTATTTTGAGTAAGGGTTTTCTTTTAAAAATAACTTTGGTGGATGTTAAAATAAAGTAGGAGTAATAAGGTGTTATTTGGATATTATTGTTGTGTTATTACTTAAGATCTCTAACCCTTGTTGAGAGTTGAAAAATAAAGTGTGTTGAGTGTGACAGATTTAGTGGACAACTCATAAGGCATCAAAAAGGTATGAATAATACTCTCCATTGATTTTATTTGGGTGGTTGATTTTTGAAATATCATTGGAGTGAAAAGGATTGATTGTGGTTTCCTTTTCAAAAGTGGTTGAGTTAATGCTTCAAGGTTTTTTGGATTGTGAGTTGTGATTAAACCTTGTTTGATAAGCATTATTGTTTAAACCATTGGTTGAGTGAAGTACTTTGAGTTTATGCTTCAAGGTTTTATGAATTGAGAGTTGTGATTAAAACCTTGTCTTATTAGTATTGTTGTTGAAACCAATGGGTGATGCAAAGAACTTGAACTTGAGTTAGAAAATAACATGAGTATCATTGTTATGTAATATTTGTTGTTGAGCATTGTTGGAAACATTTTGAGTTAGTTGATTCATGCTTGGACTAGGATTTGTGAGAAAGAGTTGTTTCTTGAAGTGATTGGTTGAGTAGAGTTGATTGAGCCTAGTCAAGTGGTTGCATGAAGTGGTTGTTCAAGTTACATGAAACAAACTATTCTATATTCTGATTGAGTTGAGATTGAGCCTTGAGAATAGAACATATTGAGTCTCTAACAATTCTCTTTATGCTTCTATGAGATTGAGTTAAGATTGAGCTGAGTTGAGATTGATTTGATTTGATATTAGGATTTGAGTATAGAACATATTGAGACTCTAACAATTCTCTTTATGCTTCTATAAGATTAAGTTGAGTTGAGATTGCTTTGAATTGATATTGGGATTTGAGTATAGAACATATTGAGTCCCTAACAATTTTCTTTATGCTTCTATGAGATTGAGTTGAGATTTTATTGAGCTGATTTGAGGTAAGTATTTGAGAAGGCTTGTGGACTATTTTTGTGTAAGCTTTTGTGAAAGCTTGCTATGCATATTTGAGCAAGTCCTAGAGAGGACTTATTGAGCAGATTGGGACAAGTTCTGTGTGAGCTTGTTGAGCAAATTTGAGCAGGTTCTAAGTGAGCCTATTGAGCATATTTGAGCAGGTTCTGAGTGAGCCTATTGAGCAGACTTGAGTAGGTTCTGAGTGAGCCTATTGAGAAGATTTGAGTAGCTTCTGAGTGAGCCTATTGAGCAGATTTGAGCAGGTTCTGAGTGAGCCTATTGAGCAAATTTGAGCAAGTTTTGAGTGAGCCTATTGAGCATATTTGAGTAGGTTCTAAGTGAGCCTGTTGAGCATATTTGAGCAAGTTCTGAGTGAGCCTATTGAGAAAATTTCAGCAGGTTTTGAGTGAGCCAATTGAGCATATTTGAGGAGGTTCTGAGTGAATCTATTGACAGAGCTTTGGAGGTGATAGAGTACAAATGATAGAGTCTCAGTGGATAGAGATCTAGTAGCTAGGACAACTAAAGATATATCTGAGTGAGGAGTCTTCAAGTGGAGAGAGATCCACTAGTTAGTGTAGTAGAGAGATAGAGTCTTCTAGAATATCACTAGCCAGAGCAGAATGGGAAAGAGTTCTCCTATGGAAGAGATCCATGAACTTGAGATTTAGGGGATCAACATCTCCTTTGGACAGAGGTTCATAAACATTTTAATTAGGAAGGATTCCCAAGAGATTTATTGAGAAATTTTTAGCAAAATATTTTCTTCATGGAGTATCTCGCATTGGGTGAACCACGTAAATTGTTGTGTCACTTTTTTGGATGGTGTTTTGTGCATTGCTTTGATTATTGCTATTGATACTATTATTTATACACTGCATAATATTGAATTTAAAAGAAAATTAAAAAGTGGTCTTATACTGTTCACCCCTCTCTCAGTATAAGCTTGTGTTCTTCAATTGGTATCAGAGCGGGTTCCTTCTGAAGAGTTTGATAGCTTGAAGGAAAAGTGGTCTAAGAACATAATGGATCACAAGGATCAAAAGGATGGGTCCTTAAATAATGTAGTACCAGTATTTTATGGAGTGACTTCTTGTATTGGTGTATGCTAATGAGATTTCACCTAATGGCTCTTGGAAATGAAGTTTGGGATGCAATGGAACTTCGATATGATTCTACAGTCAATCCTCCTACACATAAGGAAGGTAAAATTCTAATGCAATAAAATTCAAGAGCTATGAATGCAATTATAAAAGGATTAGGTATATTAGAATATATGAAGGTTATGGATTGTAAAACAACAAAATATATGTGGGATATACGACATGACATATATGAGGGTGATAAAGGTGTCAGGAAAGCTAAGATTATAAATCTCAAATGAGAATTTGATAACTTAATAATGAGGCATCATGGCATGTCATATTGCATCATGGCATGTCATAAGGTGTTATGGCATGTCATAAGGCATCATAGGACGTCATAGCCCAAACAAGGAAAGTTGCACATTTGTCCACCCCAAGTGGGGAATCTCTAAGATGCCCCTCTTACGCACCCATGCCACTTGTCACCCCTTTTCTTCCATCCTCCCCACTCTCCTCCACCCATGGGAGACTTTACAAATAGGTCTCCATTTTCATGTTCATGTGTGCACAAAATTATAACGAAACTCTGCTCAAATTTCATTCGATATTGTTGTGTTTTTGCTTGACATTGTGCTTGCAGGTTTACCATTGGAGGAGCTCAAAGGCATCAACCATGGAGGCTTTTGGGTTTGTTCACTAACATTTGTTTTGTAGCCACATCAACAAAAAATATTCAATAGTGCATCGGATCTGTAGCAAGGACCCCAAAACAAATCTTGGAAGGCTCAGATTCAAGATCAAAACCCTCTACCAGATAACAGTCTCAATCACCTAGGGTAGTTAACCAGAGTCTCAACCACCTAGGGTAGTTACCTAGAAGCACAACCACCTAGGGTAGTTATCTAGAAGCACAACCACAGAGAGTGATTACCCAGAGAGCCAACCACCATGGGTGGTTGAGCTTCAAGGCCAAAACAACTCCAAATCAACCCTAGATTGCACAGAAAGGTAAATCAAGTATCTTTTTTAGGTTTTGTAAGCATTTTACATAATTTTGTAACTTTTGCATTCGATTTTGTAAGTTTTTGTAATGTTTTAGTTGCTTTTTGTAATCTTCTTTCATGGTTTGGGCCTCATCTCGAAAGGCCCTACATATGTTATTGATGTTGTTATTGAGGTATTGGATACGCATGGAAGCTCGAGAGGTCAAGAAATGCATCTTCTAAACCCTCCCACAACCCAATGTGTGCTCAAGGAGATAACTTGCCACACCATAGATTTCACTTGTAAAAGAAAACCCTCCATTTTGGGAGGTCGATTGTAATCGAAAGGGCCTATTTGTAAAAGATAAAGTTTATCAATATCAAATCTATTGCAAATATCTCTTTTATTGCACTTTGTCTACTTTCAATTGTTATGGTGTATTTCCTCTTTCACACAAATGGTGATCATGGTGGGACCCTTTGCCCACAACACATTTGATACTTGTTGTTTTGCATGAGCTTTGGCACTTGCATTGGGCATAGCATGTCTTATGTGTTTTTCTTAGGGTTCTTTGTGTTTGCATGCTTGTTTAGCTTGCTTTTCTAACTTTCTACTTGTTATCTCTATTACAGGCACCCAAGGGCAGGATAGACACAATCACACTTCTCATATTAGGGCTGGATCTTGCAAGATCTACCCTCATAGGCTTAGTCACAATCACCCAGGGTGGTTCTCAAGCATAGTCTATCAACCACATATGATAGTTCACAATGCTCGTTCTTCAACTACCCATGGTAGTTCTCAAGCTTAGTCTCAACCACCCATGGTAGTTCTCAAGCTCAAACACAACTAACACAATATAATTACACAACAAAAAAAACCCGGGGGGGGCCGGTGGATTTTTCTTTTTTTTTTTTTTTTTTTTTTTTTTTTTTTTATTTTTTTTTTTTTTTTTTTTTTTTTTTTCTCTCTCTTTTTTCTTTTTTTTTTTTTTTTTTTTTTTTTTTTTTTTTTTTTTTTTTTTTTTTTTTTTTTTTTTTTATCTCTTTATATTCTCTCAAAACACTCAAGGTGCATTAGATTAAGTTGTCATTTCTTTTTAAAAACTCAAAGACTCCTTAGATTAATTGTCATTTTCTTTTCCAAACTTAATAGCTTAGGTTGTTATTTTATTTCAAGCTTAGTAGATTAGTTTGTGCATGCTTTCATAAAGCTCATTTAGATCAAAATTTATTTCAAAAAAGAACCTTAGATCATTGTTTTCTTTGCATATTTAGGGTTAGTTTTAAAACTTGCATGGTAAATAGGCATCAAAACAAAAAAAAAAAATCAAAATAAAAAGACACATCAAATCACACACATTTGCATGATTATATTTTACAAATATTTTATGAGGAAAACCTCTCGATGATGTTGGATTTCACCACCAACCATCGGTTGAGCCCTTTAGACACCATAGCTAGATCACATAGTTTCTTGGATTTCATCACCGAGAAGTTGGTTACCCTTGGGGCTAGCTTAGGGTAATTTTGAGGTTAGACACCCTTTTGTTCATAGGGCTTAATAATTTTTGGACTCATAACTATCATTTATATCCAAGCTTGATCGAGGGTGAAGCGAAAGCCTAATTGGGCAAGTAGCAAGACGTAGATAGTGTGACCTCTCTCGAGAGGTTTATTTTACTCCCTTAGGATACCTAGAGCCAACCCACCATCCTAGGAAGCCTTTTTGTTATTTGTGTCTTATTCCTCATCAAGGGAGTGGGCATAAACACACCTTTTTAGATTTCATTCCATCATCCCTCATAGTTCCTAGGTCTAGGGAACATCAAAACACACAAAAACAAAAAATAAAAATAAAAAATAAAAAATAAAAAACAAAATCAAAACTTCAAAAATAAAAACATCAAAACATTCATTGTTTGCTTGCTTTTCTATTTGCATAGATAGTGTGTTTTTCCTTAAATAAAAAACAAAAAAAGAGAGAAAAGAGAGCATCCACCAACACTCTTTCATTTTTAGATAGCCTATGGTAATGACCCATAGTCAAGCCAAGGCTCACTCCCAAACCCAAGTTTCCATGGACCATTCAGGTCAATCCACCCATTCTTCAACCGCTCCCCTAACTTATCAGGGGGATGCATCCCAAATCCATCAAGGTAGCATGTTTGGTGATGTCCATCATTACATCTCTCCCCCACCCAAGACTCATCACATTAGGTCTGATCAAGGTGGAAACCATCATACCACGCACACCACCCCTTCTGAGTCCCCTCATCCTGAGACTCCCCTTTCTCCACCCAAGCCAAACATCACACCCATTGATCTCGATGTTACTTACCTCCTTTTCACCAATCCAATATATCATGGCCAATCACCTCATGCTCCCTAAGACCCTTCTTCATCATACCCTCCACCACCTAGCTCATTCCCTCCATATTTACCCCTACTACACATTCTTATTCACACTAACCCCATCCTCATCCAAGTGTAAGCTTACAAGTCTTATCATCCTCCATCACCTCCTACATCTTCTAGTTTCTACCACACCTCGAGTGTGCAAACTTTTGGAATATTACCAGTGTCCTCACCACCCTAGGAACACCATAGTCCCAATGTCTATGACCATCGACCTTAATCATCCATCTTCCTCCAATCATGTCCATTCATCACAATGCCTACACATTTCTACATCACCTCCTTACATCACACACACTTCTCACCCACATCATTCGACCCAAGTTTGTGCCACTTCCCATCTACACTCATCCAATCCATCTTCTTCTTTCCAATTTCCTAACCCACCTCCTCAATCCATGACTTTCCATGTCACTCCTCCCACCACTTACCCTTCATCCCCCACCATTCATATCAATGGTGCACATTGCACACTCTTCTACCATATGTTCTACTTGTCCCTACCATCCTACAATCCTAGGACATCTTCTCATCAATTATCTTCCCATCAAGTACCTCCTAATCATTACCCATCTTGTCACATCAATTCTTCTCACACCACCCACATTCCTCAACAACCACCTCAAACTCCTCATCCTTCATCACATCCACTAGCTCAAGGATCATTCTTTCCTCAATCATCATCATAGGCCTCCTATCCACCCATAGTGCCCATAATCTATTCTCACCCTCATGAATCTCATCAATGGCCTACGACGTAATCGCATAACCCACACCCACATCAACCACCACCTCATCAATACCATTCCACTCCTGATCCATATCAACCCACCTCTCAACCATACCAATCACACCCCACCCAACACATGCATCATCTAACCTCTACACAACCCCTTCATTCCTACCCATCATCATATCCCCCACTTCAACCACCTACCTATCATCAACACCATACTCAACAACCACCATCACACCCCTCACACACCCATAATCATTCTCATCAACATCATCAATATCCACCTTCAAGATCCTAGGTTTCACAAGTACCATATTCTAACCCTAATCATCATCATCATCTCTATTCACACCAATCATATCCCCCATCAAGCCATCCCATATAACTCATCATGGCACCCACTACTCAACTCCCCAAGCTACTCTAGATGCATTCCAACAATTGGCCAACAAGATCAATAGTTTAGAATCTCAAGTTACAAGCATAAGGTATCAAAAGCCAACCTTGAGTCAACTTCAAAACTACCCCATCAACCCCTTAGTCCCAATGCTACCTTATCCTCCCCTATTCAAAATACCCAAATTCAAAAATTTCAAGGGCAAAGAGGATCCTCAGGATCACTTGAGCACATTCATCAATGCTTGTTATCTCATCAATGAGATAGACCCCCTCATGCTTTGTACCTTTTTGCTATCCCTTGTAGGAGGAGCTTTGGATTGGTACAACCATTTGCCTAGACACAACTTATATAATTTTGAACAATTGGCCAATCTCTTCCTAGAGTGCTTCACTCTAAATATTAAGAAGAAAACCACCTTAACGGATCTCACCAACCTTCATCAATTTGATGATGAGTCCATCCTTGATTATGGAAATCGATGGAGAGTGGTACTGACTGAGTTACCCTTCTCTATCCCCATCATTGAGCTAACTCAGATGTTCACTCAAAGTTGTTCCAAATCAATATCCCTCCTTCTTCAACTCCAACAATACCAAACTCTTGAGGAAGCTCTCACTCAAGCCAAAATTATTAAGGATATCAAGATCCAAGAAGGAGAAATCAAGCTCCAAAAGAAGGAATGGCTAGGTAAAAATACCAAGGGCAACAACACAAACAATCAATCCAAACCTACCTAAGTCAACCAGGTAGTGTTGAGTAGCCCAACCACTCAACCTCCCCAACAACAACCTCAACCTCCACACCAACAACCTTCTCATCCACCACAATAACCAACATACAATATCATGCTACCTCCTACCCAAAATCAAAATACCACTCATCAGGCCATGCACCCTCAACAACCCCAATACAATTTCACACCTCTCTTAGAGCCCTTGTCCAACATCTTTCAAAAACTCATGGATGCACAATTGATCTCTTTACCCAAGATAAGACCTGAAGATCCAAACAAACCTCAAGGAAGAGGGTATAGAGAAGATCAATATTGCATCTACCATCAACAAAAGGGTCATGATATCGATAGGTGCATCCAACTTAAGCACAAAGTGCAGGATTTTATTGAGAGGGGGCTTATCAAAGTTGACAACCCTCTTGCTCCCCCTAATAAAAATTTAGGTATCTATCAAACCCCATTACCACAACATGGCATAACACAACCAAACACTAGAGACACTACGACTACCCCTCAATCAAATCAAGTTAACCATGTCAACAATACCCCCAATCATCAAGGTTTTATTGGCATGATTCATGTGGTCACCAAAAATTAAAGATACCCAGATCCACCTGCACAAACAATTGACCCCTCAAATGTGTCATCCTCATCAATAATGCCACCTCCACCAATGCAAGTCACCATTATACCTCAACCTTGACCAATCATCCATCTCAAAAGTAGGCTTACCCATAGCCTCAAAATAGCCTCAACTAAGCTCTCAATTTATGAGTTAATCCAACAATCACCTCCCCATCGAGAGGCACTAATGGAAATACTCAAAGCCATAGAGCTACAAACCCATGACCCTAATACTTTTGCCAATTTTATGGGTAACATTCAAACCTACACCTCATCGGCCATTACATTTTATGACACTAAGATTAAGACTATCCCGGTGGAAGGACCAGATCCACCCTTGCACATCATGGCCACTATTGACAACAAAATATTCAAATATGTCCTAATTGACATGGGCTCTTCCATCAACATCATCACATCATCCACCCTCAAACATCTCAATCTTCCACCCACTCACATCATTAATTCTACCTTCACTCTATAGGCATTCAATAATACCCTATGCTCAATACTAGGAATAATCATCCTACCTATCCAAGTAGGGGTCCAAACTATCCACACTCTATGTCATGTCTTGGATGGAGAGATGCAATACAATGTACTCCTA
This sequence comes from Wollemia nobilis, assembly GCA_028583015.1. Classification (NCBI taxonomy): domain Eukaryota; kingdom Viridiplantae; phylum Streptophyta; class Pinopsida; order Araucariales; family Araucariaceae; genus Wollemia; species Wollemia nobilis. The sequence continues at coordinate 7,103,750 of JAQPPZ010000850.1, forward strand.
GGTAGACCATGGATATGAGATATATGATGTATACCCTCAACCTTGCACCATTACCTTAAATACACACATGAGGGTCACATCCATTACATTCCAATAGATGATGAACCATTCAAGTATTACCACATGGTCACACACCCACATGAGTCTCCCTTACCTTCAACACACCTATCTCTCACCCATCGCTCACTCAACTCATCATACCATCCAACCTCATCTCCTACTCCCTCACTTATCCCTCACATTGCCAATCTACAACCCACCCACTCAATCTCAACCAATCCAATTCACCCTTCTTCATCCTTGGGCACCAACTACACCACTCATCCTACCTCAAATCAAAATCAACCATCTTCTTCATATTCTTCACCTCTTCCTCCTCAACACTACCCACCTTCTTCCTATCCTTCACCCAATGCTCAACCATTCCACCCTTCTTCTAGCATGCAAGTCACTCCACCCCATCCCCAACCTCTTCATCCTCCATACTCTACCTATACCTCTCCTTCATCCTCAATGGCTTGACCTCCATCTTCAATCCCACCCATCACACCCATACCACATCATCCTCCACCTCTAGATCTTGTTGTCAATCACCATCCACCAACTCCATCCAGATCACACCCTTCTACTTCTTCCACTAATCCCAACCACCATCTCAAGGCTTCTTCTTCTACTCCCACCACTTCTCCCATAAAATAGGCTACCACTACCCTCACTCCTACCATCATCACCTCTTCTATCTCCCCCATACCTACACCCACACATGCATCCCAAACCACATCTTCTTCCATGACACCTGATCCACCCCCACCACCAAATCCATCTAAGATGCATCCATCCATCCTTGACACTATTCAAGGGATATCCACTCCCATTCTACCACCCTCTACACCTCACTCCACTTTTATGGATAATGTAGAGTCATCCTCCTCCACCCCCTCTCCAACGCTCTCATCCTAGTCTTCCAATGTTGTTGTACATATGACCACTCCTAGCATAGGAGAGTACCTTGTACATAATATAGTGTTTTTACCTCCAATCATAGAATCAATTAGGGATTTTGGTCACCCTAGTCATACCCCTTTAACCATCAATATTGTTGTTCTAGTAGGCTCTTCCTCTAATCACATAAATTTTATGTATGGGGGAATCAATTCATCATCAGATAAACCTCCTGACAAAGAGCTTGAAGCATTATTTTTTAGCAACACCAACTTTTTGGATAATCCTTCATTCACCATGAAGTACTTCCATCATTTCAATTGGTGAGGATGCAACCTTGGCTACTATGAGCAAGGAATGTAGACTATTTTGGAGCCCCATTCTTAGCCTCCTTAGGATAAATCTAGCTTAGGCTATGATCAACATTCTCCAATCGATCCCCTCAAAGATGATCTTCAATGTATCACCCTTGGTCTCAAGGAGGAAAGTGAGGATGAATGCCCTGATCTTGAGCATGCTCTCACATCACCAATAGACCTCTTCCAAGTTGCCACCATCCACACCATCTCATACGACACTTTAGATGATGAATTGGATGAGTCATTTGAGGCACTTTTGATTACCTCTGATAGCTCTGAAGATGAATCATCTCCTATTATCCCCATCACAGAAGTAGATGACTTTTATCTACGTATGTTCCCCCTTCCACTACCCATATTTCCCTTGCTCCTTCCATTGGAGCAACCAGATGCACCCATCAATCCTCCACCTCCACCATGGCCACCTCCACCTGATCCTCACCTACCTATTCTCAATCAACTCCTTCCTCGAGAGCATGTGCAAGGGAACCCAGACTTCGATCCACAACCCCCTCATTTCCCCAAGTCAACATAATTTTTGTTGACTTATGCACACCCCTCCATAATCCATATGATCCTATGCATCCCATCCCCATTGATACCAATCTCATTGAATTCGAGTATATTTCATCCCCTCCAACTACCTTAGATTTCTATCCCTCAGATCAATTGCTCAGGGACTCAAATATCTACTTTCCTACTTCACCCTCTTCTTTGCCCTCTTTTTTTATAATGCTAAAGTTAGTGAGACTACATCACCCCTTCTAGATAATACCATAGATGACATCCATCTCATTCCCACCCCTCATCAGCTTGAGGAGGGTTCCCATATGCTCATCGAGGAAACCATCAATGTCAACATCAACACAGACCCAGATAACCCCAAAATCATCAAACTTGGGAAGAGTCTCTCAATCAAAGAGCAACAAAGTTTTGTCATGCTCCTAACAGAGTATCAAGAGGTCTTCATGTGGTCCTATAAAGATATGCCTAGCCTTGACCCAAACCTTATCATCCATAACCTCATATTGAACCCTAGCGCTAAGTTGATCAAATAAAAGTTGAGGAAACTTCATCCTACTATAGCCCTCATGGTTAAAGAAGAGTTGCAGAAACTCTTAGACGTGGGCTTTATTCAACCAATTGACTATCTAGAGTGGATTTCAAATATGGTGCCCATTGGAAAACCCAATGGGGGGATACACATTTGCACTAACTTTTATGATCTCAACAAAGCATGTCCTAAGGATGATTTTCCTCTCCCTAACATTGATACACTCATGGATTCTACCATGGGCCATGAAATGCTCTCCCTAATGGATGGTTTTTTAGGATATAACCAAATTCGAGTCAATCCTGATGACCAACACAAAACACTTTTACATCACCTTGGGGGACATTTTGCTACAAAGTCATGTCATTCGATCTTAAGAATGTAGGAGCCACGTACCAATGAGCCATGACTTACATCTTCCATGATTACATGCATAAAATCATTGAATATTATGTTGATGATCTCTTGGCCAAATCCAAAATGTGCCATGGGCATATCGATATTTTACACAAAGTTTTTGATCGCCTTCTTGAGCATAACATGTGGCTTAATCCCAAAAAGTGCATCTTTGGTATCACTTCAAGGAAGATTTTAGGGTTCATAATCTCCAAGAGAGGCATTGAAGTGGATCCTAACAAGGTCAAGGCCATCATTGAAATGCAACCCCCTATGACTCTTAAAGAACTTCATAACTTGCAAGGTAAGATTCAAGTGATTCATCACTTTATCACTCAATTATTAGATAAATGCAAGCCATTCAATCATCTATTGCAAAAGGGGTCACATTTCAATGGACCACAAAGTGTCAAGAAGCTTTTGATGCTATCAAGCATTACCTTGCTTCTCCTCTAGTTTTATCCCCACCTAGACCAGGCATCCCATTCCATCTGTACATATCTACCACTGACTTTGCTTTAGGGACCATGTTGGCTCAAAATAATGAAGCCAATCGAGAGTAGGCTATCTATTACATTAGCCATACCTTGGTGAGTTATAAAATAAGATATGCATATGTGGAGAAGCTATGCCTTGTGGTTTTTGCCACCAAAAAGCTTTACCACTATATGCTCAACCATACAATGTATGTCATCGCTAGAGAGAATCCTCTATGGTATATGATGAGTCACACTTACATAAATACCCACATTACAAAATGGATAATTCTATTAATAGAATTTGATCTCAAATTTATAAGCCAAAAATCCATAAAGGGTTAGGTCATCATTGACCAACTCGTTGAAGCTCCTCTTCAAGATGATAAACCTCTTATCATAGAGCTTCCAGATGACTCTATCTTCAGTATTACCAAGCTCGAAGAGCATGTCAAACCTGAAGATGAAGTTGATATCACCATTTTATTTGATGGGTCTAAGTGCAAACAAGGGGGAGGTGTGAGAATTATTTTCTTCACACCTCAAGGGGTTCCCATCCCTTCATCATTCAAGCTTGACTTCCCCTATACTAACAACAATGTAGAGTATGAGGTATTAATTTTAGGTCTTCAGACCATTGTGGCAATGTACATTAAATGTATCCATATCATAGGTGACTCCCAACTCATTATCAATCAAGTCAAGGGGGTCTACTAATGCAAATGCTTAATCTTAAAAGCCTACAAGAAAATTATTGACAAGTTACTCATCAATTTTGATTGGTATGACATAGAACATTTACCAAGGTCATCTAACCATTTTATGGATACAATGGCCTCTCTTGGGTCCCTTATCCCATAGAACCCCATCGATAATGTTACCCTCATTCATATCACTACGCTATCCAAATTGGCTATCTCTCGAGAGTCATCTAATGATGAACGAGATGTTTTTCTAATTCAGGTCAAACCCTACCATACTATTTTTATGTAAATCAAGGATTTTCTAAAACTTGGTACTCTTCCTTCTAACTTGCCACCCACTACTAAATGCACATTCAAGAAAAAGGTAGCTCGATACACTTTAGTAGGAGATGTGCTTTATCATCATGGCTATGATGGTGTCCTCCTTCATTGTCTCGAACCATAGGAAGCCAATTGGGTAGTGTCTCAAGCACATGATGGTACATGTGGTGGCCATTTTAGTGGGATGGCTATCACAAAGCACATTTTGTGCATGGGTTACTATTGGCCCACCATGGAACATGATTGTTGCACATATATCAAGAAATATCAAAAATACCAACATCATGCCAATTTGACCCATCTTCCATCACAAGCCTTACAACCCATTCAAGCCTTATGGCCATTCTTGCAATGGGGACTAGATCTAGTTGGGAAAATATTCCCTCCATATTTGAGAAATCACACCTTCATCATCACCACTATCGAATACTTCACCAAGTGGGTTGAGGCTATTCCTCTTACCAAAATGATAGGACCTTGAATTATGGAGTTCATACTCTAGCACATCATCTATCATTTTGGTATCCCCTCAAAAATAATTTTTGACAATGGGACCCCATTCAAAAATAAGGATGTTCAAGCACTATGCAACAAGTACCATATTCAACATAGCTTTTCAACACCTTATTACCCTCAGAGCAATGGCCAAGCTGAGGTGACCAATAAAACTATTTATGTCATTCTCAAGAAAATGGTACAAGAGAATCATAAATATTGGCACCTTCAACTCCCTTTGGCGCTTTGGGCTTATCAAACTAGCATTCGCATGCCAACAGGAGCAATGTCATTCTCTTTAGTTTATGGCATTGAAGCCATCATGCCTCTTGAGCTTGAGATCCCAACTCTACACATATCTTTGCAAGAATTCATGGATGAGGACACAACTCATCAAGCTAGGCTCGATCAACTCACGCTTCTTGATGAACATCGAATCAATGCTCTTGAGCACCTTTGTATTTACCAAGATCGAATCAAATGAGCCTATGATCATAAGATCCATCCATGATAATTCCAAGTTGGTGATCTCATGCTTAAAGAGAATCAACAAAACTTGAGTCTTCCACCACATTTACGTGATAAGTTTATTGCTAACTAGCTTGGTCCATTCATTGTTAAACAATCATTTGGTTTTAGGGCCTACAAGCTTGTGACTCTCAAGGGAGTTGAGGAACCTGAACCCATTAACATTCTTCATTTGCATATATTCAATGCCTAATTACTATCACACTATAACATAATCAATTTTAAATATATATATTTAAAATCAAATAAAAAAAGGATTTTCCTCTATCATCCTTCATTTTTATCCAACCATTCTCCAACATCTTAACAAGAGAAAATCATGAGCATATCACCAACACATGATGCCACACTTGCAATGAAGACACTAAAAGTTGTTGTGGAATGGTTGGATGAAAATGAGGCATGCCTCTCATCAAAAATAAAATCAAAATCAAAATCAAGAAAATCAAATGCACAATGCACTCATATCACAATCATTATCACATTTTTCAATCAATCATTTACCACCTGTACCCTTGTTACTTCCATTTTTCTTTCCTCTGTACTTTTCTCTTCATTCCTCACACATCACTCCTCATTGTACGATCATGCTTCGAGTGGCTACATACCATGGACCGGTGTGTTCCTTCCTCCTTCCTCTATTTTTCTCTTTCTCCATTCCATCTTATTTCTCTTTCTTTCTTGCTTGTTCTTTCTATATCATTTTTATGCCACCACCAACTCATTACACTTTCATTTTGCACTTTCAATTTTGTCTTAAATGCTATTTTGATCATTGTTCGATTAAGTTTGACACCTATCATCACAAAGGATTTTGGTTGTGTTAATCAAGGGTATCTTCATAGTCATAGTTATCTAACATATTTATATGCACTTTTTCACCACATCCACTATGTCCACCATTCATAATTCCCCATGCTTTATCTCTTTCCTCTCATAGGTTTGGAGAATATTTGGGTTCTTTTGATCATTCAACCATACCTAGTGTCTCAATCAACCTACATTGAAAGTCATTTATTCCTTGAGTGCTATAGGCCTTCTTGGTTACATCAAGTTTCCTCTTGGACCATGCACATTTCACATATTAATCATATTTTGAGTCTAGGAAAGATGAAGCCATGCATAGCTTTAAGCCATAAAGTGAACGATTTCCCCTACTCATCCTATCATGCCATAATCCGACCCCAAGGATCCATATTGCAAAAAAAAAAGAGAAAGAAGAAAAATCATCAATTCTATCAATTATCATGGATCCTAGGGAATTTTAGATGTCTCCACCAGGGCTATAGATGCTTGGCTAGCAGTGGAGCAACATCAAAGGATTATGGGGCTATCTCCATCGAGGCTATAGATGCCTAACTAACAATGGAGTATGCCCTCGCATGGTGACATGTCTATCACATTAGCGACCTTATTTTGTATAGACCTATGTCTACTCATGGATGAGCTAGCTTATAATGGCTTGAGTTACAATTGGTCAATCCTACCTCTCTCAAAATTAAAAATGAACATCACTGCACACACATTGGTCTCTGAGCAACTTGACTCTCCCAGTTGGTCTTAGTATCTTCAAGAACTTATTTGATCAGTAGATGAGTTTGATTGATGTCACTAGGGTGTTTGAGCTTCCTGAAAGCACTTGTTGATCCTTCCTTTCCTAGGATAGGCAAATTGATAAGTCATGCCACATTTGTTCTTATAATTTATTTATCCCCTATTTCCATAATATCACATTCACTTCATTCCATTATATAGTTATATCAGTACCATTGTGTTGACGCCCTTGATTACTCAATCACATCATGAGTAAATGATATGTTGTTAAGTATTTTTGAACAAAAATCAAACATGCATTTATCATAACATCTTCTTGCATTGATCATTTCATAACCATTCCATTTCATATTAGTCACATTCATCATTTCATAAATAACACTATCTATCATGAATATCATCACATGCATCTCATTTCAATCACTATATCTATCCATGCATCATCAATAAATCCACAACATACATCATCATCAATAAATTCATATCACATCACATCATCATCACACACAACAATTTTACACAAAATATGTATATATATCATACATCATCATAATAATGTTAGGCCCATAGGCTACATCATCATGGCCTAGCAGCCTACAAAATTATGGTCACATCATCACCCCATCAGACCTCAAGGTTACCCATCACTGGTCTCATCACCCCTCTCATCTTTTATTCTCTTCATCTTAGTTATCTCTATCTCCACCTACTATAGTAGCTCATCCTCCTCGATTTCTACCATCAATATATCCTCTTACACCTAGTCTAGTATCCCTACCAACCTATCCTACTCACCTATATTCTCCACCTCTCTCTCTCCTATCTATTCATCTCTTTCAACCACTAATAGAGCCTACTACCACTCCACCTCTAAAAATCATGCTCCCATCCACCCTAGCTCTACCACATAAGCTATCTCACTCTACTCATAGCTCTACCACCTCCTCCTCCATCCCTCTAGGTGGGTCTCCCCATCTCTATCCATCATCATGACACACTAAAGGCTCCTAGTGGCTCCTCTACCTCCTATATCTCACCTACCACATCCATTCCCCCATCACCCCCTACAACATCCTCATCACCTACCCTCTCTATACACCCTCTAGGCTCACACCATTGTGTTTTCCACAAAGCATCATACTCTAAGGGCATCCTAACATCATCTACCTTCACCACCTTAGTATCCTCATCTACCTCCTCCTCAATCACCTCTACCTATGGTAGTGGTAAGGTGACCTTATCATACCATCTCCTATAGATGATAGGTGGCTCTAGAACCCCCTATCATAAACCAAACTATCGTAACACCCTAGAAAACTAGAACAACTCATACTCTATTCCATGTTGCCTAGTCAACCACCTCATCCACCGCATCCAACTGAAGTGCACCCCATCCTCTACCTAGGTGGGCCTTACCCTCCATGGCCTCCATCTCACCACCTCTAGCCTCAACTCTTCCCATATCTATTGATAGTACTCCCTACCCTTCTTCCATGGTTATCCTCCTAGTCCCTCCATATCATGTCACCATTATAACATGTAGGATCACTTGATCACTACTTCTCCATACAACTCGCATAATAACCATGCTATTTGACATATCATGAAGTGCTCCCACCCCTAAACCTACAACAATACACTACAACCCAATCCCATCCTCCTCCATCATTACACCTCATATAACTCAATGTACAATTGGGTCAATAATCCTAGTCCCCATGCATATACTATTGGAGTCTCAATAAGCTCTACCATGAATCTCAATAGATTCCATGGAAACTAAGCTCCATTAGAATCTGGTAATATCACATTAGATATAAGGAACATCACCACTAGTTTTCATGGTGTTAACATCCCCTTACTATACTCTATCAAGTATTATATCCCATCATTTTTAGTATCCATTTCATCCCACTCCTCCTCATACATCTTTGTTAGTATCTTCCCTATCTATGACTATGCGGATAAGAATCCCCTCCAATAGTAGTAAGAAGATGTGATACACATCCTCCAAGTAGGTAAAATATCCCCCTATCTAGGTCCCATTACTATGCTAACATGGAAAGGTACCCTTGATCTACGTAGATGGGCTCAATCCATTCTACCTCCTTCAACCCAATCTTATCTAGGCACTCCCAATCTAACTTCATAAACCTATCCCTAGCACTCGAAAATACAGTACCAAATCAATGTCATGGTCGTAGCATCCTAAACTACAATCACCACATAATAGTCATCAACTCATTATTTTCATAAAATAATTTTTTTTCACCTATATCATCAATTCCAAATCTCATGCATAATTTCTAATTGCTAATTTTTCTATAATAAAAAAAACTTTGCCTCCTCTAGGGCATATTGCAAAAATAAAAAGAAAAGAAAATAAGAAAATAATAAAACACATGCACATAATTCAACAAAATATAGCACAAGCAAAATAACTAGGATACGTATCAGCTCTGCACACCCTCCAACTCCTGCCACTGTGCTCCTTTTGACCATTTCTTCCATCACCTTCTTCTCTTCTCTCTCCTTCTCTACCGCCCTCTATAATTGCCAAAATGAGCCCCACAAGGCCTATTTATAGCTTGGCACTGGTAACCACCCAAATAGATTTCCAACCACCCTAGGCAGTCACCAATGCACAAGGCAACCACCCTAGGTGGTTCCCAATATGTAGGGAAACCACCATGGGTAGTTCCTAAGGTGCTAGACAACTGCCATGGGAAGTTGCCACTGATCTTCTCTTCACGAAAATTTTCCAAATTTTGCAATTGACCCCAAGTTCATATTTTGTACACCTTCCCTTCTTATCATCCAAGTTTAATTATCATCCAAATTTCATCAATTGACTCATGTTTATCACTAATTTCTCGTCATCCACTCACCACTTGAGGGGGTTGACAAGTACCCATGAATTTCATCTCAAATTAGTTCAATACACAAACACCCAATTTTGGAGTTACGTGTGTCCAAGAATATTTGCCTAAGGTTATCATTAACCCTTCCTCTATTGGGGCAATAGTAGAGCTCATATTTTATTTTCTCTTTCAAAATTTCTAATCAAAACCCTGATTCCAAGACTAAAAATTCTAATCAATTCAATCTCGTCAATTTGTCAAAGGCAAATATTCAAGGACATTCATCACTTCCATAACTAGGGCATCTTACATTGTTCTTGATTCAAGATAATATTGTGTCACCCCCTCCTCAAGGTAAGGTCACTTTCATCATTCACTAGTCATTCTCCTCTATCCATCATCAATCTTGCAAGTCGGTGTCATCAATTTTTGCACCATATTGTGTTTTCACACAATGTGGTACAAAAAGGGGCATCTGTAGACACCTAAAAAGTGTCACATTTGCAATGGTTAATATTAATATTTAATAATGTGTGCAATTATTTTAATTAATGTATTGTAAACCTTAGAAATTATTAATATTTGTTATTCTAGCCCCTTTGACCTGCTTCAGTCCTCTTCCTATGCCTAACCATGGTCATCATGAGATCACCTCACTATTTTTAACTTTGGTTCACCTTAACTCCGATTGACATTTATTTCCCCTCTTTCCTCCACTTTCCAAGTGCATTCAATACATTTGGGTGAGGATTTCCTCCACCTAGGCACTTTGACTAAAAATGCTAATTTAGTGGGTGAGAAATATCTCCACAAAAGGGTATTAATATGGGACTTCATAATGTGTCATGGCATGTTATATTACATCAAGGTATATCATAAGGTGTTATGGCATGTCATAAGACATTATAGGCCAAACAAGAAAAGTTACACATTTTTCCACCCTAAGTGGGGAATCTCTAATATACCTCTCTTACACACCCATACCACTTGTCACCTACTCTCTTCCATCCTCCCAACTCTCCACCCATGAGAGACTTTTACAAATAGATCTTCATTTTCATTCTCATGTGTGCACAAAATTCATAACGAAACTTTGCTAAAATTTTATTCTATTTTTTTGTATATGTTTGATATTGTGATTGTAAGTTTACCATCTAGAGAGCTCAAAGGCATCAACCATGGAGGCTCTTGGGATTTTTCACTAACTTTTTTTTTGCAGCCATATCAACAATAAATATTCAACAATGCACTAGATCTATAGAAAATATCCCAAAATAAATCCCTAAAGGCTCAAATTCAAGATCAAAACCCTCTATCGGATAATAGTCTCAAATACCTAGGGTAGTTAACTAGTAGCACAACTACCCAAGGTGGTTACCTAAAGTCTCAACCACCTAGGGTGGTTATCCAGAAGCACAATCACACATGGTGGTTACCTAGAGAGCCAACCACCATGGGTAGTTGAACTTCAAGGAAAATAATAGATTCAAAACAACCACATACCACATAGAAAGGTAAATCAAGTATTTTGCAAGGATTTGTAAGCATTTCATGCAATTTTATAACTTTTGCATTTCATTTTGTAAGATTTTGTAACTTTATCTTGAAAGGCTCCGCATATGCTATTGATGTTGTTATTGTGAGTTTGTGTGTAGGTATTGTATATGCATGGAATATTGGAAGGTCAAACAACATACCTTCTAAACCCTCCCAAAAATTGTTATGTGCCCAAGGAGATAACTTCCCACACCATGGATTTCACTTGTAAAAGAAAATTCTCCATTTTGGGACGTCAATTGTAATTGAAGGGGCATATTTGTAAAAGACAAATTATAAAAAATCAAATCAATTGCAAATATATCTTTTATTGCACTTTATCTATTTTCAATTATTATGGTGTATTTCCTCTTTCACACATGACCATCAAATGTTTTGATCATGTTTGTAGGGTCATAATAAATTGCTAGCCAAGTAGATTCTATGAATAATACACTCTTGGGCATGTTATCCTTCCAAAATTAATAGTATAACTATTACAGTAGGGACTAGGCCTATTCTATGCCCTTTGAGTTTTTTGAACAATCCTTTTAATAGTTCTTGATGCCTCTATTAGTCTTATTTTGTTTTCTCATAGCAAGAGATGGCATTATTTTTTATTTTCCACTGTTTTGTATGAGTAATTTTCTTATCAAATCCATTTTTCTTTGCAAAATCTAGTACATCCTTGGTACTAGCTTTTCTAAGAACTACCTGATAGGGTTTTCACTTAGTTAATTTTACAATGTTTTCCATAGCAACTGAGGGGGTGGTCGAGGGAGTACTTGAGGATGTCATTTTTAATAAGTTCCTGCAAATACTCTAGAAATAGTAATGCAAACTTTCTCTCAAACTCTTCATAAATCCTCTACAGATATTATATGCTCTTAGCTCTAATCGCTCTATAAATGTTTATCATAGTGAAGTTTAGCATTTAAGGGTAGGTATTTATAGCATTTTGGAGGAATATTTTACATGCCTAGATTTAATTACCACCAACTATGCTGCTAATATTTGACACCTTTCAAATGCCACCTCATCACCTTCAACTGCATTAACAGATGTAGCATAACAATTGCTTGATCTACTACCATTTTTGAACCATTAATTTAGGCAAGGAATTCAATTTGGGTTATAGCTTGATTTCAAATTCATTTTAAAACGTGTGCTCATTTATGGTGTAATCTCTTGTAGAGATCCCAGATCAATCTTGATCATTCATGCTACAAAAATATTCAATATGAGCCATTGAGTATACTTTTAGGGGCTTAGGATGGTGTGCCACACTGCATTTGAATTGTATACATTGATCTTTGAAGATTACATCCAATCCATTGAAAGACCTTAAAATTTTATGCTAAATTAATATAGACCATCTATTGTCTTTGTATTTTTCCTTCCTAAAAAAGTATTTTTGTTGTTATTCTATTATTTTTTAATCTTCCTTAGTCATAAACCTATAGCCACTATTAGTCTTCTAATTCCTTCACTAACTATGGTCGTGTATAGTTATTGTTGTTTAAATTTTTATTTTTTTGCTATATTTAGGGCTTTATCTGTGTTATTCAGTTTTCTAGCATCAATGTGGGTCATTCATTTATTTAGTTGTTCAATCTTGGCTAATGAAAATTAGATGTCTTTATTTATCATCAAAAGCAAACCGTGGATTTCCTTATTTGCTAGTAAAGGTAAACCATAACATCTTAGTCAAGTGATTCTTTATCTTCATTCATCAGCCCATGTGTGACATTGATCTATACTTGAGCAAACATGAGCTGTAAATTTTGATAATATTTTTAGTATATTAACCATGCTGACTTCTTGAAAGACCTCAATCATTTGAGTTCTATTTGCTTTTCCACATGGATCCCTTTAAATGATCCAATTTTATCAAAATATATCAAACGGGTCAGTTAATAAAATTAAATAATTAATATAAACTTATAGGGAGATCTTTACCGTTTGCTGCTTCTCAAGATTAAATGCAGGCCAATCATTTACTTTTGACTCTTCCTAGACCTTATTGATGAATTTTAACCACTCATTTGAATCTTGAAGAGCAATTTGTACTATTCATTCTTCACTTATACTATTCAAAGGCATCAACAAATGTGGTCCATTTGATTTCTTATAGGTCTTGTCATAAGAGCTAAGAGGACCACCCATTTTTTGATAAGCATGACATGGGGTCTTTTATCTCTTCCATTGGGGCTGAAATTATTTGTCCTTTTCTAGCACACAATGTGGACCATTGATTTATCTTCCTAGTTGCATTCAGCCATTGATTTTGAGTGCACTTCATGACAAAAATTAGTGGAGTACACATGGTCTCCTTAGGACCATGAGACCTTATCTTCATAGGTGAACGTGGGCTACACATATTTTGGCAAGTCAAGTCAAAGTGCCTTTGTCTATATTTACAAACAAAAATAGGTCATTCATTTGTTTTGGTGGATGAATGTGATCCATAATTTTTGCTATATGATAATAGGCGTTAACTGGGAGAGAACTTTAGTAGATATGATTAGTCCAAAGATTTGGGGGATGTTTGTAGACCGTCCATCTCAAGGGGACATGAATGACTTTTAAACCTAATAGCACCAAGCATTCTAAGGGGGAAAAGACTTAATGGCTATGACTTTTTCTAAGACTTATGGAAGAAGGTAAATCATACATTTTAATAAATATGAATGATATTTAAAAGGATGTTGTACATTGGATAAGTCAAAGAGAAGCATTAGTTTCCAAACATCTTGGGTAACTTAGATCATTACTAGACTCTTGGGGCATCTATGAGCCACTCATTCTGATGGATGATAGCTAATATTTAAGCTAGAAGGTGCCATGACTATAGAAGGGATTAATAGATGTAATAATTGGATGATTAATATTTAATGGGAATTAAGGAACAAGGGCGGGCCATTGATTTCAAGGGAATCTAGATGTCTTTAAAATAATATGCATTTTGACGAGTCAAATGGGAGATTCTCAGGATTGCCTATGGCTTAGATTGTACTTTGATTGTGGATTAAAGTAAACTGTAGATTATCGTGGAAGATGCTTAGGGTTTATTGGAGAATGTTTATATCAACTTGGGCTTTATGCATGAAATAATATCAGGGTAGAAATTTAGTTTTTACGTATTTGACACCCTTGACCCTTAGGGATTTTGGAATATTACTATTGTGGATTGTATAATTGGGCAACCACTAGCACTAATTTGGGATAGGGATAAACAAGCTTATACATGTAAGAGGATAGAAAAGAATGACATACAAACACACTTAAGATGCTAGGTAACATTGCATTTGCTCATTGTTCAATTGCTTCTCAAAACTGCTTTTGTTTAGACCTGAGGATTATTTTTGTATCCTCAATTCTACATGTATGGTATTGAAGTACCTTCTTTTCCTTCTATGTCTTTTGAGCATTAGTAGGTGCTTTTGTATTTTCAACCCTTGCTAATCAATTTGCACTTGTATATTCCTTTTTTTATCACTTTTTATGAATATATCTAGTTACCCGCTATGTAGTTCTAGCTCAATATTGTTTGTCGACTTGAAAATTATCTTCTTTAACCACCTTGCAAAGGAATTTTTTTTGTTGAAATATTTGCTTTATAGGAACTATAATCGTTGTTATGTAGTTATTGCAATAGTTCAACTACATGTTTTCCTTTTCTTTATGATTGATTTTCAGGCTTCACAAGGTCATGTAGGATATTTGCATGTCAATCAAATTCTGGTTGTTATAACCCCTCAATGAATAAACATGTAAGATTAAAAAATTATTATTAATTAATTTTAGTTTTGGCCTATTGAATTTTAGCTATTTTCGAATTTATCATGGCTTATTTATTTTCTGTGTCTCTATGTACATATGATACAAAGGGTGGTGACATCCTAAATGAAGTGCTTTAAGTGATGGTCATTTATTAGTATCAATTAAATTTGGCCATTGTCATCTGACATCTCATATGCATTATGCTCTGATTTGGTGACAATGTGGTATGGTCCAAACTAGAATGAATCAATTTTTTTGTGGTTCTTAGGTTTTGATCTTTCCTCATCCCATTTGAGAATGAGATCACCAATTTGGTAATCACAGTTTTGATTTTTCTTCATCCCATTTGATAATGAGATCACCAATTTAGTAATCACAAAGTATGGCTTTCTTGTCAAACCAATGTTTCATCGTGGCAGAGTGTTTTTGGAAATTATCATTGGCCTTTTTCCTCTATTATTCTAGTAGTAGGAGTTATGCTATTCGAGCCTCTGCTACTTCTAAATCAGAGAGTTCTTCTTGATCCATTAATTTCATTGCAAGCAACTCAATATGTAATGGGAAAAAATATAAACAAAAAAAATGTAATGGAAAAATAGCCTCCTTTCCATAGACTAATGAATAAGATAAATTTTTTAATGTCTTTTTAACTGTTATTCAGTCTACCCATAATGCATGGTCAAGTAATAGGTGCCAAATTTTCTTATTTTCACCAATGGTTCTTTTAATGATTTTCATTAGATTTGTATTGGTGGATTTAGCAAACCCATTCCCCTAAGGGTAATAATTTGATGATGTTTTCAAATAGATACCATATCTATTGGAAAAATTAATGAATTTTATCCTTATAAAAGTGGATCTATTATTGATCACCAAGGCATCTAAGATGCCATATCTTATGATTTATTTTTCTAGGAACTCAACCACTGTATCCTGATTGGCCAATTTTGTGGCTATCAATTTTGTCCATTGGGTAAAGTAATTTGTTGTTGTTAAAATGTATTTGTGGCCTACTAACAAATTTGAATTTATGAATTTGATGAAATATAGTCCCCACTATTGGAAATTCTCCTTTTCTATGATTTCCTATAGCGGTAGTGTTGGATTTTTGTTTCTCCCAATGAATCGTTGATATTTCTCACAAGCTCTAGCCACTTTGAATAAATTTGCAAATATGGTGGGATGATAATATCTAGCTTGAAGGATTTTTGTAGTTTTTTTTTTATCTCAAATAATATCCTCTAGATAATCCTATGTGAAACTTTATTAACACCTTCTCAACTTGTTCTGGATTTATGTAACAAAGGACAATTCCATCAAAGTTTTTTTTTGTATAATACTTATGATAACAATATGTAATTCAAGGCCTATAATCTATATTGATGCCTTTGCAAAGCATTCAAACCTCTAGGGACCTTCCTATTTTAAAATAGCTTGTCAATTTTTCCACCCAATCAAGCTCTTCCATGTGTTGCTCAATTTTGGGATATAATTTGACGCTATCTTCTATGCACATGTTGTAGTCTTGCTCTGAAGTGGTAGTCAATTGGTGATATAAGGATCTGCATCTCACAAATTTAGCAGGGTGTATCTCAATGTCATATTATTGTATTTTAGTGACACATCTAGCTCTTTTTTCTCCTAGTTCTCCTTTAAGGATAAAATTTCTAACATTTGAATGCACTACATAAATTATAGTTTTGCTTTGAGATAGATAATGCCTAAACTTTTTTAGTGATTTCATGATAGCAAACACCTACATTTATAGAAATTTATAGTTCTTTTGATAACCATGAAATGCATGGCATAAGAAAAAAATTGGATGTTCCTCTTGCTTATCATATTTTTGAGTCAGAACTATGACATAGTTATCTTTAGACCCATATGTGTATAGGATGAAATCCTTACTGAAATCTATGTTGATCAATACTAGAGCCTTTATCATAGACTATTTGATCTATTTAAAAGTCCTTTTATCTTAGGAGTTCATTCAAATGCTACATATTTCTTTAGGAGCTCTATAATGGGTTTGACTATCTGTGTAAAGTCAAAAATAAGATTTTAGACAAAGTTGATCTACCCAAAAAATGATTTCAAATATTTTATATTAAGGGGAGTGAAAGAGCTAAGATAGATTAAAATATTTCTGGATTTATGACCATTCCTTGTTTAGAGACATGTCCCAAGATATTCCCCTCATGCATAACAAAAATTGATTTTTTGAATTAAGTGATATTTCAAACTCATGACACTCGTAAAAAACCATCTATAGATGCTCCAAGTATTTTTGCTTATCATGAGAGAAAACTATCATATCATCTAAGTAAATTAGGATGATCTTGTTAACCAACTCACCAAAAGCAAAGTCCATAGCAAGCTAGAAAGT
This sequence comes from Wollemia nobilis, assembly GCA_028583015.1. Lineage (NCBI taxonomy): Eukaryota > Viridiplantae > Streptophyta > Pinopsida > Araucariales > Araucariaceae > Wollemia > Wollemia nobilis. The sequence continues at coordinate 7,121,145 of JAQPPZ010000850.1, forward strand.
AGCTCCAACACTGGACAAACCAAATGGAATTCTTTGGTACATGAATGTCCCTCATTTAGTGGTGAATGATGTTTTATGTTGATTTTTCTCTTTAACCTATATCTTATTATATTCTAAGAAACCATCTAGGAGTGAAAATATTTTTTATCTCACTACAATTTGCAAGATCTGATCGATTTGTAGCAAAGGGTAATGATATTTCAATGAGGCTTTGTTTAGATTCTCTAAGTAAACACAAAGGCAAAAAATCTTCATTCTTTTTCCTTACTAGTACCAAGTTGGACACCCATGTAGAATGTTTGATTGGGTATATGATTTTGACATTCAATAACTTAAGGAGCTCTTATTTCATTATTGCTTCTATTTTGGGATTGACTAGCCTTTGCTTTAACCTAAATAGCTTGGCTTTAGGTGTTAGCTCAATAGTATGTTGAATTATCTCCTTGTCATAAACTCGAATGTCATCATAGCTCTACGCTAGTATATCTTGGTAATATTTGCACAATGACTTGAATTGATATATTTCTTTCATGGATTAGTAGATTTCAACATTCAAATTTTGGCCTAGTTCAACTTGGACTTCCTTGTAAACCTACTCTATTTATTCTATACCCTATATTTTTGTCATTGTTGCCAAACAAGCTTTCTAATTCTTTTGGGATGTGATTGTTTTTTAACTAAATGATTTCTTCTTGGTAAACTTCTTGTAGCATTTATTCTTATTGAGTTGATTAGATTGTCTGTAGAGGGGGAAAACTACCCTACCGCATATGATTCTTGGTTGGATTAATAAGGAATCCAAGGTGACCATGGGCGTATGTTGTTATCTATACGACATAAAAGATGGGGAAAGCGTTCACAGGAATGGTTTTAGGACTCACTCCAAGTCCAAGAGTTTTCAAGAATTTTTTATGTATTTGATTTAACACAATCACCTATGTTTGGCCTTTCCAGATCTATGTTGTGAAAGATAAAGGAAAATGTAGAAATATTGAATGCAATAAGACAAGAGCTAACCATAGAATGATTATTTATTTGAATATATTTTAACCCTAGGGTTTCAAAATAGAAAACCTTCAAGCAAGGGCTCAAGAGAGGATGCACAAATAGTATTAAAACCCTAAGTGCACACTATATGTTGTTTTCCTTTCAAATACCTAGAAATTAAAATATCTTTCTTTTTATATTAGATCTAGGGTTCAAACATGAATAACAAATATTCATCAAACAACCTAAAAGACTAACTAGATCACTTATCTTATCTAGTGATTGATCCTTGATTTTATCCTTTTCCAACAATATCCAATAATTCTTGTTCTTACAAGATAACTTGACAAATACTTGAAAAATGTGACTAGTGTTAGGGGGCTTGCTTAGGACACTGTACAATAATGCTTTGAGGTACAACAGTTAATCCCCCTAGGTCCTTTTAGCTAACCTTTGAAAATAGAAGCAAAATTTGACCTTCAGAAGATGAACAAGCATAATAGAATACAATAGAACAAAATAGTGAAATAACTCACAAAATGCACCAAAGCATGCCTTATATGCAGTCTAAAATGTAAAACTAGGGTTTGAGGGTAGCAACTTGCCCCCAAACTAGTTCTGTGTGAAATTGTACCTCGTAAGAGGCGAACGTGTTTTTACAAACCGAAGAAATTTCACCCTATAGAGATCGAGCACAATTTCGTAGAAGTGCAGAAAAAAATGTCAGAAAGATGCAAAAATACACAATAAAGAAAATTAAAATCTAAACTGCAAAAAAGGCACCTGGTAGATAGTGCAAAATTAGGCATAAGGATTGAGACCTCTGAAATCATTGATCTCTCCTTAGGGTTTAAACACTTGTCCACCAAAGCCAGCAATAAACAGATCAATGCAGTAGAAAATAGAGTTTCAATAGACTATATTCTAGACTTGTGAGTTAGCTTGCTTGTAGAAGGAAATAAATCACTTGGAGAACTTACATAAAAAAAACTTGGGAACTTCTTGAATTTCATAATGATCCTGATGACGACTTCAAACCCTCCTTTTATAGAGTATTTGAAAGTGGAATGGGCAGGAAAAATGCAACGAGCCAATGCCAAAACATGCCAATTTTGGAAATTAGGGTTTTCTTGAGAAAAAACCCTAAAAGTTGAAATCATGTCCCATTGGGACCAACCACAATTTCACATTGCGCGAAATCGCACCCTGTCGGGGTCGATCATGATTTCATTGGAAGAGGAGAAGAACAAAGGGTAGGGGATGATTTGAAGATAAGGTTCCCATCGGGTCCCTTAATAGGATCAAGACTATTATCAATCTCTTCTTCCTCAAGGTTAGGATTTTATCTATCAATTTTATCATTCTCTTGGAAAATCTCATCAAACCTAAAAAACCTTCTTCCATTCCCAAGGTTGGAAGCCATTGGGAAAATAAAGGAACACTAGGGCAAAAATGGAGGAACTAAGACCAATGAAAACAAGCACAAGAAATTATATTTTTAATATTTTTTGATCTAATACATAGAATTAATGATATTGATTAAAGTTTTCAAAAGAAAAGGAGGTGTTCATGTCAGGTTCACCAAAGATATAGAGGGGAAAAACTGCCCTATCACGTACAATTCTCAATTCTAGATCTGCAAGAGAGAGCCTTGGGGTGAACCGTGGGGTTATGTTGTTCTCTACACTCGGTGCTAGGGGGAAGAGTTCACCAAAAATGGCTTTAAGGACTGGCTCCAAGTCCATAGGAATTTCAAAATTATTTGATGTATTCGATTCAAGACAATCACCTATGTTTGGCCTTTCTAGATCTATGCTATGAAATATAAAGGACAATATATAAATAGAGTATACAAGAATACAAGATCTAACCCTATTATGATTCTTTTCTTTGAATGCTTCCTAAACATAGAATTTCAAGACAAAAAACCTTTAAGCAAGGGCTCAAGAGGAGATGCACAAATATTATTAACCCTAAGTGCACACTAAATGCTATTTATACTTCAAATACCTGGAAAAAAATTAAATATATTTCTATAAATTATATCTAGGATTTACAACAGAAATAGAAGGCACTCAACAAACAACCTAGAGACTAACTACAACACTTGTCTCATCCGGTGCTTTATCCTTGCTTTTTATCCTTTGTTCAATGATATCAAAAATTCTTGTTCTTGCAAGATAACTTGGCAAACTTGAAAAATATGATTAGTGTTAGGGGGCCTACTTAGGCCACTATATAGAAATGCTTGGAGGTACAATAGTCAAGCCCCCTAGGTCCTTTTAGATGACCTTTGATAAACAAAAGCAGAAATTGACATTTGGATGAAAATAAACATATAAAAGCACATCAGAATAATATGACAAAAACATAGAACATAATATGACCCTATGCTCTATATGCAACCTAAAAGGCAAGAATGACATATGGAACAACATATTACCTCTACATACTATTTGGGTGAAATCGTACCCCGTAACAGGAGATCGCGATTTCACGCAGGTGAAATCGCGCCCTATAGAGAGCCGAGTGTGATTTCATAGAAACTATGCAAAAAATAAAAGATAGATGAAAAAAATCAATTACATCAATCAAAAAATCTAAATGTGCATGCAGAAGAGCAAATTCACCTGGTAGAAAGCACATAAGTGAACAGAAGGGCTCCAACACAAATCCACCAAAGTAAGCAACAACAATCAAAAACCCAATGCAGTAGAAAATAAATCAAACATCACACTTTAGAATTAACTTGCTTGTGAGAGAAGAAGGATGCAGACCAAGTAGTGAGCACTTAAACAATTTGCAATAATAGTGAAAAATCATTATCATCAATTGTTATCGTGTTCTAGAAATAAATTCAAACCTTATTTATATAGTGGATTTGAAGGTGATATGGGCAATAAAACCAAGGAGGGCCAATGTATAACATGCCAAACCCAAAGAATTAGGATTTCCTTGGAAAAAATCCTAAAAAGGTGAAATTGTGCCCTATCTAGGCCGATCATGATTTTGCCTATGCAAAATCATGCCCCATCAATGACAAGCCCGATTTCACATAGAGAGGGTAAAAGTGCAAAATAGGGGAGGATAGGCTTAACCCTTGCCCTAGATAAGTATAAGGGGTCTCCCAGAGGGCTCTAGGAATATTTCCCACTAGAGTGGATCAATTTTTTGTGTCTACATTTTGCCCCCTCTTTGATGCATTTAAGGCCAAGTAAATGTGTTAAAGAAAGATGTAGACCTCTATGGACAAGAAGACAAAAAACATAGAGAAGGGGTGGCTAGGTTTGGACAAAGGGATGGTGCAAAAGGGATATCACGAGGGACACTTGGACTTTTGCACGCTAGGCAAGACATTACTTCCACTAATTTCTCTATGGCTAGGGTACCCCCTCGAGTTTTAAAAGGAATAAATATTCCTTAAGAAACTCAAAAAAAGAAAGAGCAAAACACAAAAACATAGAGAACAAAGCAATCAAACAAACAATAGATAAAATGTTACTGGGCATAACATGAATCTAATGCAACTAGCATGAAATGCATTAATGAAATAGAAGAAAGGGAAATAAATAAGGAAAGAGAAGAGAAGAACAACAACAAAAAGCAGAAGATCCAAAGGTCAACCATAGAAAATGAGAGAGGTTGATCAAGAACCTTGAATGAAGGGTATTATGCCCAAAAGAATGGTCCAAATGTGGAGTGAAAACCCACTATGGGTGTAGTACTCACTAAGATGGACAAATGGAAAAAAGTATGGAGTGTAACCCGTTATGGGTGATTGCTCAAATAAAATGATGAAGAATAACCTGCTATGGATGATTGCTTGCTAGTGATTGTTGTGGGCCGATTACCCACTAGGATGTATGCTGAGACCAACTGAAATGGTGAAGGAGCTTATCCTGTAATGGGGTGTTGAGCCCACCGATTCAAAAGAAGTGTAACCCAATAAGGATGATATATTATTGTTGATGTGAATGATGTATTAGCAAGTACTACCCGATAGGGGTGTGCAAGAAAATATATATATACCAATCAATATGAGCATAACACAATGTGAGTGTGTGCATGTATTAGAAGAAATAAGAGAAAGAAAATGAGAAGCAAATAATTGTGCGTGTGTACCCCCAGCTTGAAGTTTCAGCTAGTGAAAAATTAAGATGGAGGAAATATGTAATCAATAAGAGAAGAGAAGAATGAATATCCCTGTATGAACAAAATAAAACAAAGGAGAAATAAGAATCATGTAAAGGATAAGGATATACCAAAATAGGGTTGCATTCCTTGACTTTGGAGAGAAATTATGATCATTGTAAAAACTTTCAAAGTCAAGGAACACAAGAATAAGAGAGAAGAGAAGAAAATAATAAAGAAAGACAAGAGGAGAAGAAAGGATGAAAATTCATGGGCCCTAGGTTGGGGCTTCTCTAGGAATCAAAATCCTAGTGAAAGTGCAATGCATGTGAGATACAACTTGACTAGGTATCATCACATGCCATTGTCATGAATCCTTAGAAGCTATATGAATAAGCAGTCATGAGAAAGCAGTGATGCAGTTATGACAAGAAAAAATGTAAGAGAAATAGAATGTTAAGAAATCATGCAAAGTATGACAGGTAAGCAGATGCAATATGAGCAGGAAAGCAGATGCAAGATGATCTAAGCTAGATGCAAAATGCAGTGCAAATCAAGCATAATATATTTTTAAATGTATTATATTCATAGGTTCTTTAAGTTCTTTACCATCCATAGAAGCAAAATGATAGGCACATGAGCCAAAATTGGTTGTTATGCCAAAGGGCCCTAACCAATTGGGCTAAAACTTGCCTTGAAGATCAACACGAGCATTGGTGTTTTTTTGGTTTTCCTTGAGGATAAGGTTCCCAACCTCAAAAGAACAGTTGTGAACTTTCTTAGAATAAGATCGTTGAAGCCTATCCTATCAGGCTCTTAAATTCTCTAAGGCATGAATGTGTTTTTCATCTAGTAGCTCCAATTGGTGCAAATGGTATGCATGATACTCATCATTAACCTCGACATCTTGCAACAGGATGCGCAACGAGGGAACCTCAAGCTCAAAAGGAAACACCACCTTAGATCCATATACCAAGATATATGGTAAGGCCCTTGTGGGAGTACGTACACTAGTACGATAGACCCACAAGGTGGGATAAAGCTATATATGCTAGTCACAACCGGTCTTACTAATCAACTTCTTCAAGATCCTAACAAAGGACTTGTTGGATGCTTTGGCTTATCCATTACCTTGGGGGTAATAAGGAGTTGGCCACCTATGCTGAATCTTGTACTTAACACAAAGATTATAAATATCCTTATTCTTTAAAGGAGTGTCATTGTCAAAAACAATCACCGAAAGGATCCCAAAACTACAAAGAATCTAGTTGAATATGAACTTAGAAACTTGAGTGCCAATCACCATAGCCAAGGGCATGGCTTCAACCCATTTAGTGAAATTTAGATTTTCCGGTATATTAACTCACAGAAAGCTTTATCCAGGATCAAGTATAAATCAAATATATGCCACTAATCAAAATAACAATGAATCTCAATATTGGAATAACAATCTCACAAATATAACTCAAATATACACAATATCAAAATATTACAAGAATGATTCATATTGATTACATTGCATGGAGCTTTGTCTCCAATATATAATTTTACATGACTTTTTAGTACTCTGACTATTGCTCTCCTCAAACATCTGGGAGATGCATCCTTTCATATTCCTCATATTAAGACAAAACTCTCATCTTGCCACATATCAATGTGACTCTTCATTCTCTCTCTTGACACCTTGCACTTTCTCTCATATTGACACATACATTATATAAAATATAAATCATTCTACCAAACTAATATTTACAAGGGGACCAAATAATGTAATACTTCCAACACCCCCTCGTATTACATTATTTGGTAGGAAGGCTTTTTGCCTTCATTCTTTGATTCTTCTTTCTCTTCATTCTTCAGCTCTGACTTTGGCATGGTTGGATATATGCAACCTTCATTAGGTCTTCCTTTATAAATTATTTGTGTCTGCCTCTAGATCAATGTATCTGAGTCACCTCTGGGTCTCTACCTCTGGGTCACTCCCTTTGGGTCACTGCCTCAGGATCACTGCCTCTAGGATTTTGCCTCTGGGTCATCCACTAGAACATTCATAAGACTATCATATCTATAGGATCATCACTACAGGTGCTTTCACTATAGGCCATCTTCCAAGCTATGCTTGGGTCATAATCATTTATTTCACATTTCTTCATGGTAAGACCAATATCATTATTTACATTCAATAAACTTTGATTTTTCATCACACTTGGTTTCCTTTTGTAGAAACCATACAACATTCCTTTCATCTTATTCCATTCATTCATACTTATCCATCCACAATCCATTTTTAATTTGTGATTTTCCTTTTCTTTATGTAGACAAGATTTTTGAGAATGATTATGTCCTCCACAAGTTTCACAACAATGGAGATTCCAACATTTCTCTATCTTATGTCCATATCTACCACAATGATTACATTTGTTCCCTATTACAAAATTCCTTTTGCCATTTTGTCCTTCATTGTTACTGATTTTATCAGTCTCTATCACTAATTTGATGTCACTATTTTCTGTCATGAATTTAGTTCTTGATTTATTACTTGCTGTCTGTCCTGTATATCCAAGACCTTCATATTTTGGTCTTATTTTTGGTACAATTGGCTCTTTCATTCCTTGTCCATGTTTTCCCAAACTTGTGTCTTTGTATCCCATTTTATTTAACAATTTTGAACCAATTCCTTTAGTATACCTTTCAAAATAACCAAAATGATCATCAAACTGATCCCTATCAACATCAACACAACTTTGAGCATCACTATCCCTGTCATCATTTGAATCTCTATCATCATCAATTTTGATAGCATAAGCTTTTTCTGACCAATCATGAACTATACTCAAATCATCTGAGTTGCACTCTATATCTTTTATTTTTGTGTCACAACATGCATTTACTATCATAGGTTCCAAGTCCTTATTGGATTCCTCATTACTTGATAACAGACATATGTGATTTGCCATAAGATTCTTGTGTACAGATTTTGATTGTGCAACATACCCTAGTTGATTACTCTGATCTCTTTGATTCCCTTTAGGAGATTCTTGGTCTTGATCCTTCCTAGTCAATGCATTATACTTACAAGATTTTGTATTATGTCCTTTTTCACAAATATGACAATACTTTTTTTGTTTTTTATTTTGTGATGAAGTGCAAGATCCTTTTTCTACTACAAGAGCCTTATTGGATGACTCATTTCTCAATTGATTTTCAAGTTCATATTGTTGAAGAATATTTATTAATTCCTCAAATGACACCTTTTTGTTTGATACTAGAAGAGATGTGACCAACATTTTGAATGATTCAAGAAGTGCTCTAAGTACAACTGAAACTAGGAGTTTATCTTCAACCTTTTCTCCTAAGGTATGCAATTTTGATTTTAATTCTGATATCCTTCAAAGAAAATGTTCTATGTTTTCTCCATCATGAACTTTTAGTGCATACAATTGTGATTGTAGGTGTAAAATGGTTGCCTTATTCTTTCCTTCAAATATCATACACAATTTTTCCCATGCAATTTTTGAAGTTTCTACTTCACTAATGTGTGCTTGAATTTCATCAGATATGCCAAACAAAATTAACATCAAAGCTTTAGCATCATCATCTTTGAATTTTTGAATTCTTGTTTTATCTTCTGGAATGTTTCTTTGTCCATTCACCACATCCCAGAGTTTTTCAACAATAAGTATTGACCTCATCTTATTTTTCCATGGGGTAAAATTAGGCCCCTTTAATAATTGAGATTCAAAAAAGAAAATTCTTGTATTTGCCATTTCCTTTGAAGTTGACAACCTTATAGCTCCATAATTGAAATTTCAAAAACTAAATTTTGCAAATTTTTAAATTTAATTTTCTAAACCTTTGAAGTAGTAATCCTTTTAACTCCTTATTAAATTTGCAAAATCTCAAGAAGACTTTAAATAACTTCAAAAAATACAATTCTTAAAAACTTTCTACTAACTCTTCAAATTTTGAAAAAACAAATCAAATCCAAAAGCTCAAATCCTATTTGAAGTAGAAAACCTTATTTCTCAAGATTTTTTTTTTTTTTTTAATTGCAAACTTCAAATATTAAAAATATCAAATATCAAAATTTCAAAACTTTAGGAGTAGAAATCCTTATGACTCCTAATTTAAATAATAATTTTCAATAATATCCATTTGAACAAACTTAGAACACCTTAGCACTCACTTTTTTAAAATTCTCTTTCTTCTTTTTTAATTCAACCTTCAATGTGGAAAACTTTTTAACTCCAAAATTTGATTTTCATTTTCTAAACTTCAATTAAATTTAAAAAAAATGAAATTTAAAGTTTTTCAAAATTTTAAAAAACTTTAAAACTTTAAATAATCACCAATATTTATAAATAAATTACTCCACTCAAGAAAATTTAATAAACCCTTTAAGTCCAAAAAAAATGAACTTTAACCTTAACCTTATATCTCCACTAATTAAAAAAAAATACTAAGTTCAAATATTAATTTCTTATGTCTCCCTATCTTATGAACTTAGAAAAAATTAAATACCATAACCTTATATCTCCCAAGAATCAATTAAAAACCTAATTTAAATACTTTCCAAGAATATAACGAGCACTTATTACCTACAAAGCTGGTTGCTAAAAAAACATTTCAAAGAAGTAACATATGGACGTTATTATTGCATGTTTTGATGTTATTCCACGTCTCCAACTTGCAGCTGCTTTCAATCAATGATTTTCTTTACACCAATTACTTCGTCTAACTCTCTATTGCATGTTGCGATTGTTCCTCTTCCTTTGTGAAGTTTTGTGAATTCTTAGAGAAGCCTTAGAGAGACTTTTCTTTCCCTGTGAAGCAATGTAGACACTATTGCTTATTGCTAGTTTGTTTCTTGAACAACAAAGCTTTGGATGCCAATTTGTTCTCTATTCCCTTCTTGGTCGCTTTGTTGCTTGAGTTGCCTTATGTCCTTGCACTAAAACTTTGTTACCTTCTTTTCACTACTCTCGGTAGTTTCCCACTGCACTGAACTGTTGTTAGCTTATTATTATTATTTTACTGCATTCGGTAGCTCGTTGATGAGTGGACCTCACATTGGCACTTGCTAAATATTACACAAGCCGAAATATGTTGCTCAGCCCATGCTTACATTGTATAATGGTGCTTAGGCCAAATGATGATGCTTGGACTGAATAATCTATGCATTCACTAGCTCTTTCTTTCTTTTTATGAATATAACTTCTGATGTGAGCTCAAGTATTTTATATGGCTAAATAACTTAACTTTATGCTTTAATGGCTGAATAAACCACTCATCTTCTAAATATTTCTTCTGTTGCAAGCTTCTGTTGCTTTTATTTATTTTTATAGATGCTCCAATGTTTTTCTCTTATCCATGCTTTAATATCTTTCCTTTATCTTCTATAGTATAGCGATGCTTTCCGGATTCACTAAATAATATAGTGCCCTCTAGCACTTATATTTCCTAAGATAATAATGCTTTTACAACAACTTTAATCTTTCTCTAGCTGATGTATTTTATCTTGCTCTATTCCTTTGTAATATAGCCAAATAACTATTCTTTCTTTTTCAATAATGCCAAATAGCTATTTTATTTATTTTAATAAGGTCAAATAACTATTTTATCTTCATTCTCTCTGCAATATTAGAATATTGAACCTTTCTTTACCTAAATTTTTGAGCCAAATCTCTATTTGATATAGCTTTTTCTGTTATGGCTTATTGTGTTGTTTCTCTTCAATATCCTCTTTTTTTTCTTCTTATCTACTCAACCTAAGTTCTTCTTCCTTCTACAAGTAGTTTTTCTTTTCTTTTTTCTTTTTTACCGGCTATGTTTGCGTAACTTATTGGTTCTCTGGACCAGATATCATAGCAACTTCGAAGCAACTTTTCCATGGCTTTTTGAAATAATTGTCTTTCCTTTGTTTTCCTTGTATATATTTTTTAATATGCTCTTTCTCCTTCAAAGATATATATATAAGCATAAGCTATGTTGGCTTCTATTGGATGCCACTCCCATTACAAAAACAAAATATTACATTGCTCTCATTACATTTCTAACAAGTTAATTAAAACATATTCAAATTTATATTTTGATCAAAGATATTCTTCATTTGCCTTTCTATCAATCTCCATCTTCCTCAAACTGCTAAGTTTCCACAATCAACTCCTTTTATATCAATGCCTTCTAAAATTTAAATTTTGCCAAGATGAAATTCAACACCACTAATGGCTAAAATATTTGTTGCCCAACTTCTATATCTATAAATATATTGTTTATAACAACCTCACAATTTCTTAATACCTTTTTTTAGGGTTCTTATCCATTCCCCTAATATTCCAAGATATTATTTTCATTATTATTATTTTTTTATTATTTGTGGGTTTAGCCCCACTTCTTGTTAGCACTTGTGATATTTGCTTTTGTTTTCCCATGTTAAATATCTCTCTAGGTTTCTTTTTCTCTTTGTTTTTGCTTCTTGGGTTTTCCTCTCTTTTTTTCATTCCCAACAATACTTTCAACTTCATCAATCTCTTTAATCTTCTCATAGTGCTCATAGTAAGACTTATCATCTTTAGGTTTGCCTTGTTATGAAGGATCTAAAGTGCAAGGAATAACCTCAAAAGCACAATCTTCTTTTTGTTGCCCTAGAAACCCTAAAGTGCAAGGATGCTCTTATGTAGCAATTACCTTCTTATTATGCTCTAAAAAACCTAAATTGTTATGGGTTTCCTCCATCCTTATTTCTTTATTATGCTGCTCTTGAAACCTTGAAGTGCAAGGGATAACATCTTCATTCCTATCACTCTTATTACTTGGAGAGGATTTTGTACTACTTGAGAAAAATGAAGATGATTTACCTGGAATAAACTTGACCTCTTTTGATGTCTTTGTTTTAGGATTTCTCTCCACATTTTTTTGCACCTTTAATTCCTTCTGAACTTGCCAAATGATACAATAAATAGGCTTTCTTTGCCTCTTCTTTCGGAGTGGAATATCCTTGATTTGATCTAGATTCTATTACTGTATGATTTCCTTGCTTTGTCTTGAAGTTTATCTCATGGCTATAATTTTTGGTCTCCTTCATAGTTTTCACTTTGCAAACTCTTGCCACGTGTCCAATCTCATAACAGTTGTGGCAAAAAAATTCAATATTTTCATAATCTACTTCTTGATCTCATTCTCTTGATTCAGATTTTATCTTAATGGATTGTGGCAAAGGTTTTGAAATATCCATAGCAACACATATTCGATAATATATAGCATGCTTTCGCTCCTTAGTAGTTAGTCCTTCCTTGATGAATTCCCCTAAGGGTATTTCCAATATTCTTCATAACATCCTTATTTATAAGCTAATATGGAAGTCCAAAAAGCCTAACCCAAACTGGAAGCTTCTTAATAGTTTTTGTCTCAACAAAAAAAAAATTCATTCCATGGTCTCAAATAAAGTGCATCTCTTCCCCTGAACCATGGGCCACCAACCATTATTTTATCCCTAATTTCTAAACTAGAAAAGATGAGAAAAAAACCTTTAGGAAGAAAAGTCACAGAGTAATTTGAATTTAATCCCCACTTCCACTTGATCCAATTTTGAATCTCCAAAAACCTTGGCCATGATCTATGGAACTTATATATTAACCCTTTACTTTTAAGAACCATTATATCATGCTCAATCATCTCATCCTTGATACTCACTTCTGGTGTAACATTTGCTACTCGATTGAACTTGCTCGCTCTTCTACTTATCTCCAATTTGGGCCTCTATACTTCCAACTAGGGCATTTTGACTTCCCATTAGGGTTTTCAAATATGACTTTCCTTCCATACTAGCTAATGGGGCTTGCTCTTGGCTTGCACTCCCTCTGGGCTCACCTTCCCTCTCGGCTTGCGCTCCCTCTAGGCTCACCTTCCCTCTTGGCTTGCATTCTCTCCTGCCTCGCACTCGCTCCCAACTTGCACTCCCTCTTGGTTCGCAATAGCCCTTCTCTTCTTTTTTTCGACGTTCCTTCACTTCAACAATTTTTAGGAAACAATGTTCCATGCATTCATGGTAAAGGTTTGAAGCATCGATGCACTCCGGATGAACTTGTTGCTCTTTTGCCATGACTAAATCTTGGCTTGCACTCCCTCTTAGATTGCACTTCCTTCCAACTCACATTGGATTTTCTTTAACTGGATCACACTTTTCTTTCTACTTCCTGCTCACACTTCCTCCTCACTCCCGACACGCACTCACACTCAATTTTGGCTGCACTCACTCTCGGCTTGCACTCGCACTCGCTTCTGACTACACTCACTCCTAGCTCGTGATCACACTCACTTCTGATTGCACTCGCTTTTGGTTGCACTCACTTCCGGTTGCACTCACTCTCGGCTCGTACTCGCACTCGCTTTTGACTGCACTCAGTCCTACTCGCACTTGTTTCCAAATACACTCACTCTTGGCTTGCACTCGCACTCGTTGCACTCCCTCCCAACTCGCGCTCACTCACTGCTGCACTCCCTCCCAACTCGCGCTCACACTCACTGCTGCACTCCCTCCCAACTCGCGCTCACACTTGTTGCACTCCCTCCCGACTTACGCTCGTGATTACATAATATATATAACCTAATTCTTTTCTCCTTCAAATATTAAAAACTTTAAACTTCTTTAAAAAACTTTAAAAAAATTTCAAACAAACTAGTTGAATTCTTCACTCCAAACTTCAGAAAATAAATCTTCTAACTCTTTTAATATTTCAAATAATAAAAAATTTAACTAAGTAAACATCCTTATTACTCCATATCATAAAAATTAAAACTCAAAAACTAAATACTTATCACTCCATAAATGAATTAAATCTTTTAACTATTCTATCATACCTTATAACTCCTTTATAAACTTAATAAAAATTTGATTTAAGCATTTGACTTTAAAATACCTTCTAGCTCGTTGAAAAAAAAACTTTAGAATACCTTCTGAAATGTATGTAACTCTGAATTTCTCGAGGTTTTTGAACTATGCTTGCGCTCCAATCTCCACGCTTGCTGTTGTGAAATGATTTTTGATATCACTCCGTATCTCTAATACCACTGCTAGCTTTCCAAGTAGATTTAACTCGCAAAAAACTTTATCCAGGATAATGTACAAATCAACTGTCACTAATCAAAATAACAATGAATCTCAATATTGGAATAACAACAATATCTTACAAATATAACTCAAATATACACAATATCAAAAGATTACAAGAACGATTCAAATTGATTACATTGCATGAAGCTTTGTCTCCAATATATAATTTTACATGACTTTTCAGTACTCTAACTATTGCTCTCCTCTAACATCTAGGAGATGCATCCTTTCATATTCCTCATATTGAAATAAAACTCTCATATTGCCACATATCAAAAGGACTCTTCATTCTCTCTCGACACCTTGCACTTTCTCTCATATTGACACATACATTATATAAAATATACATCAACTACCAAACTAATACTTACAAGGGGGCCAAATAATGTATGTAATACTTCCAACATCGTTATCATTGCATATTGGCCTTTCTTTATCAAATTGTATCTATATGACCTTTACTTCACCTATCTACACCTTCTAGATCAACCCTAATAAATACTTCTTTTATGTTCTAATTGAACCTTTCACATTTTTCCCATTTAGTTGTCTTTACTAGACTTCGGCTTGTATTAGTGTTGCTTGCACTCAAAGCTACATTATTTTCCTAGAGTTGTCCAATTTCTGGTAATTCAACATAATGACCATTGTAGGTGAACTGCACTGAAGAATGCAAAAACTCATTATAACCTTAATTTCAACCCTTTTAATATAATGTACATTTTTTCCAACGAGAACATCATGTACACTTTCTCTTCACCAAAGTGTCCATTTACTTGGAACGATTTTTCTTTTATCATGGAAACCTAGTCAGGTCTCAGTTGGTGTTCTTATATGATGCCCATAGGTCTTTGGGAAGTGGAGGCATGCATGCTTCCTTCTGAAGCAAATTCAACCCTCTTGACGTTTAACCATGTTATCTCGTTTCAATTTTTGTGAACACTTCGTAGTTTAAGAATCTGTTATTGTCTTAGTTGACATTCTTCAATCATGATACATAGGCTATTTGGGGTAGGAACTCATTATCTGAAATTCATGAAGGTGAACATCAAGTGATCAATTTGTATTGTATCCACAAGTTCATTGGCAATGGATCAATTTGTTTTCTTCTTTTATCATTAGTTCTTTCCTAAATTGTCATTAAAGACCTAAAAAAGCTGCCTTTGATAATCCAATCTCTAAAAGAAAACATATTAACCAAGGTTTGGGAAGCTAATTAGGGGTTAGATCATTGTTTAAACATCTTTGTGATCAATGTACTTTTAAAAAAATGCAATTGCAGGACAAATCAGATCTTGGCAAATATAACTGGAATAAGTTTCCCCATTTTGATTATTGAGCACATTCAAGTGTAAGAACATGGATAGATTGTATATGAAGTTTACCATCTTCCAAGCCTAGAACATTCAAACCTTCTATGAAGCATTTTCCAAACTACTTAGAGAGCTTGAGTTATTTTTCAAATGGGTCAGGACGTCAATGCTTCTTTGGTTGAAAATTGTTCAAATGTCAACAAAAGGAGGAGATTCACATGACAACTATTAAAGATAAAGACTATCATAACTGAATAATAGCTTTGCCATCATGGACTGTAATTACACATGCCATTTATATAGTAGACAGACAAGGGATAATGTTGTGACACATGATGCCAAACAACAATTAGAAGAATTTAAAAATTGGCATTTTCAGACAATCCACTTGACATAAATCACAAAAAGAATTACAAATGTAGGAGCAGCTTTTCTTCCCACCTCACTGTAACAGCACTTATACAAGAATATGGAACAAGAAGAGGCTAATAACGATTTGATACGTGATTTCCATTAATACATACATACATGTGTCAAATTTTACATACACTACATATGGATGGATGCTAGACTGTTTCAGGAAGGCCATTGCTAGAACATTTACACTTTCGCAAGGACGATTAGCCAGCTACCTGAACATTGATGGGGATTCTGAAAAATCTTCAAGACGTTGATATGAATTTCCATTTTTCTTGCGAGAGTCACTGTCATCCTCTGAAATATCAGTTTTTCTTATTAAATCACCCATGTTGGCTCTCTGTGAGGGGCCCCTTATCACATCAGGTCGTCCCTCAACACCAACCCTTCTCAAATGCAACTGGACAATTTTCAAAAGATCCATTAAGTATTAGATGCTGAGTAGTTCATAATATAAGCCACATTAAATATTAGATGTTAAATCTATAGAAAGGACTTAGCATGAAAAGCTGGAACACTAATGTAGGAATTGCAATGATAGAATTTTACAATGAAAAGCTCCAACAATCAACGTGTTGGAGAAGGATATTGGACACTATGCTCAAGAAATGGAAAATGGTAAATGAGTTATAAATAGCTTTAACCAAAGAAATGAGAGATAGGAAATGTTCCATGATTTTCCTTATAAATATGCAATGATTATTACTCTAATCATACCAAAAAAACAAAGATACATGCAAAAAAATATTTTTAATTTTGTCCACAATAGACCCTATAGGATCTATGGGACAAGAAAAAAATAAAGATTACATAACTAAGTACATTCTACTCCAACACTTTCACTAAGGTAATAATTTTTTTAAATTCATTGGGGTGGAAAGAAAATGCCACATAAGACTATCAAAATTAATTAGATGATATCAAAAAGTAATTTTGTACAAAAGAAATTCTTAGAACACCCGAATAGAAGGTGGATTGAAGAGAACTCAATGTCAATAGGAAAACAAGAAAAAAAATTAATAATTTAAAACTTTGACGAGTGAGCAAAGTACGTCAGTATGACTCAAAATGCACACTTGTTTATAATGGCACGAGGGATGGCAAAAAAAGTGGTTTAAAAAATTACAAAATTGTGTAACGATATGTAACATCATGTAGCCCAATGTATAGCAACATTTGGTACAAGTATAGTACGAGTATAATATAATTATATACAAAATTTAAATCATTCAAATAGCCCTAAAGGAGGAGGATCCACTGCCAAGGAGAGGTAGATACTTCTAACGGAGACAACAAATGGAATAGTTGTTCTCGTTGATCTATGTTAGTATATTAAGGATCAAGATTATCACCAAGGGGCCAACATGAGCAATTGATATGTAAGGGAAAGTGCCCAGGACTAAGCAGGCCAGGCTGAGCAATTTTAGGTTGCATTGTCTCCTAGATACCTTACTACCATCTAAAGTTTATGATGCTCAAGCTGCAAAGAAGGATCCATAAAAAGCATGTCTCTATTGCACTATTATGTAGAACAGCGGCTTGTATTCCAACTCTTGGAGGAACAATTTGAATGACAGATGTAATAATCAGCCAGTGCTCTTCACTTGCACTGCAACCCTTGCAACGTTCACCTTGCATACAGAACTTGGAAGAAACAACACACAACTATTTACTGCAGCAATCAGCAATGACAATACACACAGGAAACATACAACAATAGCAGATGATAAATGAATGAGCAGATCTTGTATTAACAGCAGTCTGTATGGTACTTTCATTACATACACAATCTGCAACCCTGTGCAGAATCTCCTTCATGCCAATGACCACACTTTGGCCAACAATGCCCACAACCTCTTACCACACACGTTAGCCAACTTCACATCAATTACCATACAACACGAATGAATAAGTGAATGAGGGAAGGGTCTTATTTATACAACTAAAAAAAAGTTGCATCCTCCAACTACCCACACCTCATCAATTTCCTAGATTACATTTCACATGCATTTAACTCACATTTACATCTCATTTACCACTATAAGACAAATTAACTTATGACTCACTTTATGACATTGCCCTACATACTAATTCTAAACGAAATATTACACATTATCTCATAAATTCTTACATTGCCTCTTCATAACATTATTAATTATACGTATGCACATTTCGTCAAACACTTTGTGTACGAACAAGAAAGTAACACAAATTGACAAAACTTATTCACTAAACATAGACATGTCAATTTGCCTGCCTACATATTAGACCATAGAGGTGAAGGTATAAAGATCCTCCACATAAAGGGCTGGTAAATATGCCCCATCCATAGGGTGAAGACAAGGAAAAAGGTCTCTTGACAACTATTCTGTAAGGAAGACATACTCTCAACATTCGAACAAGTATTTATCGGGCTAGTTGTATTAAGCAACGAGTGTGGAATGCCTCCAACTAATGGAAGTGGAGGAATACAAGTAATTAGCCCAGCAGTCTCTGGGTTCCCTTTCAACACCTAATGTTTGAGGGCAATCAGTTCCTAAAAACATAGAGACAAACACTTAAAATTGGGGTAGTGGAAGAAGGTAGCAAGGGCCCCAAGTCTTCATATAAGCAAATTATATCTCATTTTAATCTCATAGTAAATAGGGCACCTTGAGATAAAGTGTTCCTCCATCTCCTCCTCCCATAGGAAGCAAAGGTGTAAATAAAATCTCTTCTCTAAATGTGGTAGTCAACCTCAAATCATAGCTGGTGTGAGCATACGAAAGCAAATCTTGAGGCCATGGGACTAGTGATGTTCTAAGTTGCACAATTCTTAGAAACGGCTATGGCTTCTCAAACAGAAACACCTTAGGCAACAGATCCTCAAACTCTTCAGAAATGTGGAAAGGACAAAACACCTAATTAAAAAAATCAGAGGTGGATATTCTTAAGATTTTTAGACAAAATTGAATTAAAGACATCATCACAAATAGATGAAAACACATTTATTTATCAAGCCTCGTATATAGCACAATGTTTAATGTCAAAGGTCAGCCTTTATAGATAAGGCTATACATGTCAAGGAAAGCTGAACTACATGGGACACAAAATAAACTTAGATCTTATATCTTCGAAGTCATCAAAATCAGCACGAAAACTAAAAGCAGTGTTATCAAACTCGTTGAGATATCACAAGAAATTGCATTTCTTGCAAGTTAAACCCTCGTATGAGTTTTTTTTTAAATCTCGGGCCGAGAAAATCGCCTACTCTCAGTGATTTTCTCTGCCTTTTCTCAGTGATTTCTCACCGAAACCCGCGCTCATAGAGGCAGGGGGACGATTTTGCGTTTAAAAGCCCATTTTTGGGCTGAAACTCATTTTTTCCCATTCTCCAGCTCCCAGAACGAAATTGTAGAAGGTGAACCGTGTAACCACTCCAAACAACGAATCTAAACTGCTTTTTAGGCTCACATCGAAGATTGGACACCGATGCAAGGAGATTTCACATTGTTTCTACGAATTTTTCTAAGGCATTTTCAATTCCCCCGATTGCAAATTAGGGTTTTGTTAGGTATTTTTTCCATTTTTTTTTGGTTCTTTTCATGCATGTATTTACGCAGAAAAAAAATATTGTTTATTTTTTAAAGCATGTAGACTAGGGCATTTGATTAGCAATTTTTTATTTTTTTGTTCTCTCCTATAAGGAAATAGAGATGGCTTCTTCAGGTGAGGTCCTTGGAACCATCACAGGCAGCAATGATCCTCCTACAAGTGGAACCCAAACGACTCATGGCTTGTTATATCTTAGCAAATGTCTATGGCAATATTTTTGTTTTTGGTTTCTTCTCATGAAGCTTGGTCCTTTAAAAATATACGGCCTTCTTAATGTACTCATTTTATTTCAATACAAATTCCTTTTTTATTTCCTTTGATGTAGAATTCCTTGTTACTCCCAAATTCAATTTTCTTTTAATTTCTTAATTTCTTCTTTCAAATTAATTTACTTTAATTTTAATTTTGTATAAGTCCTTTTATCTCCAAAATTAATTCTTTAATTTTTAAATTTTTCATTCAATTACTTCTATCAATTCAATTTTAAATATCAATAATTCAATTTCTTCAATTCTTTAATCTCTTTCTCTTCTTTCAATTTTCCTTTCAATTTCAAATTTCAATTCAATTCTTCTTTTTTCCTTCAAATTATCAATTTCTCAACTTTAATCTTTCATTCAATTTTCCTTTCTTCAATTAATAATATTTTCCTTCTTATAACTCCCGAATTAATCTCCTTCAATTATTTCACTTCAATTTCAAATATCAAATTCTTTCTTCTTATATCTCCCTTCAATTCAATTTCATAATAATTCAATTCTTCAAATCAATTCAATTTCACTTCCTTCAATCATCATTAATTCAATTTCTTCTTTCTTCTTAATTCATTTCCTCCATTCATCAAATCAATTTCTCCTTCATTTATTTCTTCATTAATAAAATCAATTTCTTCAATCATCAATTCAATTGTAATTAATTCCTCCTTCTTATAGCTCCCGTTCATTTATTATTCTTTTCCAAATAAATTATCATTCACCCTCTTATATCTCCCAAACAAATAAATCAAATCAATTATGAATAATCCAAACGTGCACTTGACTTATTCAAATGATAGAAAGGTTAAATTCTACCTTTAATCGTTGTTTTCCCTTGCATTCGGATGTCCTATCCCATCAGCACGAATTACTCCTTGTTAGGGTGTAACGTTTCACTTTCCAATATTGTCTCTTAGCCCCTGAGTGTAACGGCTCACCAAATAGCAATGGCCAATTGCGTTTCACGTTATGCCTGGTGCATAAGCACTAACCAACTAATCTGCCACCTACCGTTTGTTTCTTCCCTTGCGTTTCATCCTTTCGGCAGTCTCTGGAATGCAACACAATTTATCCTCTGGATATTCATAATATAGACACTGCTCTTCTGAAAAATGCGTATGGTCTCTAGAATGCTCATAGACTTATTTCTCCTCCTTTCTACACTGGATGCAAGCTTCCTTCACGCACAATATATCTATGCTCTTGCTAGACATAGAATACTTCCTCTTGCTTGTCCAATAACCCTACCTACTCTCGTTCTTTTCTTCAGCACTCAATACTATCTCCTAATTTCTTCCTCGTTCACATCCAACATTCTTTACAACCCATTTCTAGAAGCGCCTGTTCTTTCTCTAGAACTTGCACATGCATTTCCTTCAACGTAGCTCTCTTCTTTCTCAAAACAATGCTCTTCACCTTTCTCCTCCAATGCTGTTCTCCTTCTCTTCCAATGTTGTTCTCCTTCTCTTCATGGACATCTAACGTGGCTCTGATACCATTGTCAGCAAAATTTCAATATTCTTAAAGAGGACAAAATAATTCAAGAATCATGAATCACATCAATAATCACTCATATATCAAATGAACAATCATCTCACATAAATCTTACAGAAAACTTTATTGAAACTACAAAAGCAATGCATAAATGCAATGCTTCCTTGAGTTACATGGCTTTGTCTTCAATATATAGATACATGAGACTCTTCATATTACATGAACCTTTACTCTCCTCAAAACTCATGGGAGAACCAACTCTTCAAATTTCTTTTTTTTACATAATAAATCTCACATATTACATAAAGACAGTCTCTCATGATTGCACATAACTCCCTACTTCTAAACTTGACACATCATTCAAACAACTCACACTTACTAACAAGACACCTCACACTTAAGTGTGAGCATTTTACATGATGCATGCTCACACTTAAGAACTTGACATATACTATAGGCAAAAAATTAAACACACATCCTAATCTAAATAATTACAAAGGTTCCAAATAATGTATGCCTCCAATAGGTACCTTGTAAATATCTTGTCAATATTTGGTTTCATGTAATCATTAGGTTTTGTCATTATTAGAAGGTTAATAAAATATTTCTCCTATGAGAAATATGAAGAGTCATATCTCCCATGAGTTTGAGAGGAGATGAAGAGATAGTAGAAGATGAAATGTCAAGAGACTCTATGTAAAGGCTATATGTAGGGATGGCAAGTGAGATTGAATGTATTGAATTGCATTACATCATTCAGTATTGTAATGCATTGAAGATTTGTATTATCCACTTGAATATAGAGTGTTTATTCATTTGAGTCATGGCATGAATATGTGAGTTGCATTCTTGTATGAAATATTGTCCATAATCTTGTGAGAGATTTTATCTGAGTTCTTGCTTGATATCTGAGATTTTAAGGAAGTATTTAACCTTGCATGGAGAGTTGATCATTGAATATAGCCCATTTCTAACAATATATACAATAGTGAAGAAATTTCTAGGTAGAATTCAAATGTCATATATTGGAGGAATCCAAGGCTTTTCCCCTAGAGTGATGAATTTGTGTTTTGAAAAGGATACCCTAGAGGTTGAGTTTGAAGAAAATAATCATAATTTCTGAGGAAACGAAGTTCTAGGTACACAAGTCATCTTCAAGTTTATCAAAGTAGCAAATTCAACAAATGACGATACCCTTTAGAAAGCATCACAATTCTACAGTCCCCATTTCTTTCTGCTTAATCAAACATGCATATTACCTGCAACACAGTGTATTTTGTATGTTTTCTTTATCCCATACACTGTCCCAGTGTCAGGTAATTATTAAAGAGCACCTTACTTGCAAATACCCAAAAAATTCCTCATGTCCTCCGAAACATCTTTAGCACGAAATACATGAAGCATCACAATTGTACAGTCCCCATTTCTTTCTTCTTAATCAAATATGCATATTACCTGCAACACACTGTATTTTGTATGTTTTCTTTATCCTATACACTGTCCCAGTTTCAGGTAATTATTAAAGAGCACCTTACTTGCAAACATCCAAACAAATCCTCATGTCCTCCAAAACAGCCTTAGCACCAAATACATACCTGCAGATGTAAATTGACTTCATCTGGTCGTGAAAGAAATGGAAAATCACCACCACTCTTCAGGAATGCCCTTCTGGTACCAGGATATCTGTCACCCAATTGGTTTTTCAATAATTGAGGTATGGCACAATAGTCATTTGTCTGCAGCCATAAATTGGATAACAAAATAAAAAATATAGTAGAAAAAAAAGCCATATGAAAATATGTTTTCCTATAATTATATCGCACGAAAAAAAATTGCATCTGATCACTCCAAGTCAATGCTAATATGCACAGCAATGGCAATTAATGCATAGGACTTGATAAAGTGCAAAATTCTATAAACAAGGGCATTACGGAGGGTTGAGTAAAAACATGTATATGATATTGTGATAGAAACAAATACCAGAGGAAAGCTTTATGTGTATTGTCAGGAGTATACTACAAACCACTTTGGTTGGGATGCAACGTTTTAACTATCAATAGTCAGCATACTTCAAGCCATGTTACTGGCACTATTCACCAAAGTACACCAGGATTATCAATGCATGGGACCAACCAAAAGAAACTATTGACAGAAGTTCCCTAAAGGAAAATATTGTTAAGGAAATGAATATAGGAGGCAGTTTAGAGTTCAGATAGCAGTGTAATGAAAAGCACATTGAAAAAGTTTGTTCTTTATGGTTCATAAATGAAAGTGGATGTGTAAGGTAGGCAAATACAAGAAAATGAGATGATATGCAATGCAGGAGAGAGAGAGAGAGAGAGAGAGCACTGCAAACTAAAAGACAGATGTAAAAGGGAACAAAAGCACATAAAAAAAACATCCAAAATCAAATTCGATGAAAACATTAGATAAGAATAAGCAACAGCAATAAGATAACTTAGGAAGACAAGAAAATGATGGAGGAGGTAATGATAAAAAGAATGGTTAAAAAACTGAAGAGATCATGTTGGAACATAGGAAGATGTATAAAACCAAAGTAACCCTAAATACAAGTTAGAAAATGATGCATTTGAAATAAACAAAACAAAATAGTGTGATTAACCAAGGGTGGAAATAAGTAGTTAAATATGTAATGACAGAACAAATTTCGAGAATGAAAAACTTAATAATGATTAAATGTAAAAAGCAGGAGACTGCCTTTTGTCTTTGAGTGTGCAGTTTTGAGCAAGTGACATAGGCCAAAGGTAGGCTACTTTAGTACCAAATGTAGCATTCCCATTACATAAAATGGTCAATTATGTATGATATTCATGATATTACTCCAACAATCAATATATTTCCATCCTTCACCGGTAAAAAAATGCCCAATAAGAGACATGACCTTTTCTATGTTCATTTACATTAATTTTTTATTTATCATGTTATTTATTCTTTTACTATTATATGAGGTATGTAGCAGACTTTGAAGTCAAGGCTAGTGCCTAAATGGACTTTCTGAATATGAACAAAAGGATTAGTTTTTTATGACAATGGTGATGTTTACCATCTCCTCAAACCGATAAGGTCTATTGGATATATGAAAGGAATCAACTAATCAAGGTCACATCTTTTGTGCTTCATTGCTATGTATGGTGAACATAAAAGTGTCAAGATCATCTTGAATCTCATAACCTATGATGTCCTCAAAGGGAAATGACATTATGAAGCTGGGCAAAGTTATAACATTATGGAGAGTAAGGTAAGTTGAAAGAAAATAGTGTTCATCTTCAAAGCCCTTTGTATAACAGATATACAAATCTATTCATCTTAAGGCATTTTGGAATTAGTCCAATGCCCTCCTGTTTCACTGTGAAGGTTATGGGCATTAGTCCAAATTTTAGCAATACAGACTAACAATGTGTTCCAAAATGATTTTGACCATTTCGACAAGGGTTGATAACGTCTATATGGTACTTTCAACTTCCTCTTATCAATGATTATGATATCATCCCAAATCGTTTCCTTAAACTTTATAGGGAAATAAGATTTAATAGAACTGATATTGTTAATTTGGGATGAACTAAACAAATTAGCACGACATAAAAATATAGTAGTAGAACATATATGGTTTCTCTTCTCTTAACTATCTCATGCTGGCATGTATAGTTTTTTCTAAAGCATCCTCAAACCTAAAGAATTACCTCATTTTTCTGAAAACATATATAATCAATTTAAAAATTTGCTTTTGCTTTCAAAACAATTCTCAAAGTTTAAAATAAAAAAAAAACTTGAAAAATCATACAAGTACAGAGGAAACATACATCCATGATTGTAATTACAGAGTCTGGAAGCACTAATCTGCCAATAGAAGCAACCATTGTGTTCAAACTCAAACGAGATGCCAAGTCTTCTCTTGCAAGTCCTTCAAGCTGTAAATATATATATATATATATATATATATATATATATATATATATATATATATAGAGTAAAAAAACAAATAAATGAATAAGCAAATAGACATTGAAAAATTAAAGATATAAATAGATAAAATAAATACATAGCATGCAAATTTGAACAGAGTCTACCAACAAGCTTTTTTATGATTTCAATAACATTCTAGTCTATCCCAAAATGTTGCAATTTACAAAATAAAACAGCAAGCTTTATTCAGGTGTCAACTTGATTGACCTAGGCAACAGGGCCATGCTCTATGAACAGACTTGAACATTATGCACTGAAAATAACCAAGTAACTAGTTAGGTCCCGGGCATTTCTCAGGGTAGGTGATATTAATAGTGTGCATATGTTGTGCTTTAACGTAGAGATAATTGGTGCAGTAGTTTAAATTTATGGCCCCAAAATGTACGTACAAAGAGATCAGTGCAACTGTAATGTCCCCTTTTTTGTGTGTCTTGTGGACCCCTCTCATCCTTATGTTATGTAATGTAAAATTAGACTAGGAAAAGTGGGACGCACTTTTTATGTATTAGGAGTTATTTTATGTTTTAAACTTGTGTCATAAGTTAGTAATAAAGTGGGCCCCCCTTAATGAAGAATTAGAAGCTCATGTTATATAAGGGAGAGGTGCGCCCCATTTGTGGGTGATTTGGTATTTGTGATATTGTATGAGAGTTGAGGGCTGAACCCTTACTCATCTTCTGCAGATTTAGGTGATGTGCCCTAGTCTTCAGGAGAAGCCAATCTTGTAGACAAGGTGATGTGCCCTTGCTCTTGATTGGAGATTGGTGGATCTACCTCAGGATTCACAATTTGTGCTTCAGATTTCAATGTTTTCTGTGTGCAGCTGTGCTTGGAGTGGGTCGCCCAATTTTGGGGGCCATATTTAGTGTGTTTTCAGATCAGATTTACCCTAGAGGAGGGTCGCCTAGCTTTGGGCAATTTTCTGTGGTGTTTGGAGGGATTTTTGTGGAGTCTATTGTGTGCCCTACCTCCTAGAGGAGGACGTCTAGCCT
Organism: Wollemia nobilis; assembly: GCA_028583015.1. Lineage (NCBI taxonomy): Eukaryota > Viridiplantae > Streptophyta > Pinopsida > Araucariales > Araucariaceae > Wollemia > Wollemia nobilis. Next base: position 7,147,423 of record JAQPPZ010000850.1, read on the forward strand.
AGGGCTTCTCTTTTATGCAATTTTATGGTGAATTTGAGATGTATTTGGGCTGATCTATCCATTGCAACTTGCAGAATATTTTTAATAAATTCGTGTGGCCACATTTGCCACTTTGAGGTTGCTTCTGTCAAATTTTCTGCACATATTTTCAGATTTGATTTTTATTTGCATGGTACAAAATTTTATTAGAGAAAAGTTATAATATTTTCAGCTAGGGTTTGTAAATTTTAATTGGGGATATTACAGCAACCAGAACTTGCTACCATAGGGCTGTGGTGACCGGAATTATATTTTACTACGCATCTCAAGTATGCAAGAAGACATCTACGGTGTCAAGAAAAATACTTCGATAACATGTTATACATTTTTTTTATCTAAAGTGAATTACAGGTGAATTTTGACTACCATCTACTACCCCTCAATAGGAACTACTCATAAATTCAGTGGTGGTAATATTGAAGTTTAATATGCCCCATAGTTAATCCACCCTTTTATCCAATACTGCATCTGGCACTAGTCTAACACTACAACCTTGCCACTGACTATGGAGCCTCATTCAGCAGATCAATGATCCCTACCAAGCTCCTCTACTTGCAGCTATGATCATATATTCCCACAGGAATTACCTATTGACGGTATATGTTTTGTGCAAAATTGATGGACTGCTTTAACACAAAATGTCTCACAATCCCTATGTATTCTCCTATAACATATTGTGATAATCATAATAAACCCATATACTTCAATAAAAGAGGCATGTTATCATTCATCATCCAAAACATTTCAAGGGTGAATTGTGCATATCTGCTATACAACTGCAGTTGTAAATTATACGTGCTGAATATTCTGTCCATAAAAACAGAAATCAGAAGGAGGAGACTGTGATTCCATAAAAACCTTCAAGTTAGTGTCGACTCAAATGGTTGAGGGGTGACATCAAAGCTCTTAGCAACTATTGAAAGACGAACAAGTTCATCTCCAAACGATGTTTCTTCATATTTCATTGTACATAGTTGTATAAAACTACATTGTTTGAATGTGGGAAACTCACCTGCATCATTCTAGATATCTTCTGAGATATTCATTACATGAAGTCTCCTAAAAATTTTGTTTTAGGTCTTAATAGATTTGTTCTATTTGTGTGTGAATGGTCTCTTATTCTTTTATTTTCCGTTATGGAAATTAATGGGTTAACTGAGCTCCATCAGTATTCCAAATAAATGGTATCAGAGCAGTTGTTGATGTTGTATGTTTACCCAAACGAGTTCTGGCTACAGAAAATACATTCTCAATAGATGTCCCATATTAGATTACCTTCCTTGTCATATCAAATGATCTCAAATGGCAGATGATATTTATCAGATCCTTTCAAGTTGATGTTGAATGAGATATTGGAGAAGCAAAGGAGCAAGATGTTCAACCAGTTTGCAAAAATTCTTCAACAAGTCCCAACTACGACACATCCTCCTCAAAAAAGGAGGTCTTCAACGAGTCCCTCTATTTCCTAAAAATTGTTGTTTTTAAGGAATCTTTGCTTTTTTGGCCTTTGTTGTAATGATTTTTTTTTCTTTCTTATTATCTTTTATTAAAGAGGAAAAAACGTTGTGATGACTAGTACAGGCATCTCTACATTAAACTCTTATTTAATTCAGTTTCTAACCCATGAGGTAAATAATCAATGGAAGCAACAGAATGAATTTCAGCTAGAACTCATGGATCAAACGTCAAATATGTTCCACCTTCTCACAGGACACTAGTATGCTAGTTCTACCCCTTTGGTTGTCTTGATTGCCCAACTTGCATTCAAGTTGGACACAAAGATATCCATTTCTCATTTCATTGGCACAATCAATGGGGATAATGTGGATGCTTGGATTCATATTCTAGAAGCATATTTGAGGATGCAACCAATGCTCATTGTAGCACAGTGGTGAGTATCCCAACGGTGGAGGAATAGAATGACAGATTTAGAGGCCAAGCAAGACTACAGTCAATGCAATTTCACAATGGCTCATCTTCCACTCATACGGCAGTCAAGTGTTCCACTTGTATGCAAGCACTCGTAGGGAAGCACTTGAATGACAACTTCAGCAACTCACTTGTATGGCAACCTTCGTATGGCGATCTAGACTGCAACTCTTGAAATTTAACATACATACACACAATTCCATTTCTATTTAAATAAATCTACAGATCTGCAAGCATTATCAATAACAATATACAGAACAATGCACAGGAACAGCAACAATAGCAGATAAATACAAGAACATGAGCAGATTTGTATTAACAATGGTATGTTTGGTTACAGCATTACATCTTGCAGTCTACAAACCCTATGCAGAATACTCTTCATGACTGCATACAAGATCTGACTGCACCCTACCAAACGCACATACGCACTAGCCTTCTCTCATCCGTACCAATGCTCTTGCATCAATCCATCCCCGAATGAATGAGGGGAGGGGCTTATTTATACAACCACAAATTAGTTACACCCTCCAACTACCTGACACCTCATCATTTCCCTAAATTACATTTCATATGTATTTAATCTTTGCATTTACATGACATTTCCCACTATAGAACAAACTAACTTATAACTTACGACTTTGCCAACATACATGACTTAACATCACATAATTACATACAACGTTACATTACCACTTCATAACATTATTAAATATATGTACGCACATTTCCTCAAACACTTTGTATACAACTACAAAATAACATAGAATACCAAAACTTATTCACTAAATGCAGACATATCAAATTGCCTATCTACATCTATCCCCTCCTCTAAACTGGTCGGCGTCCTCGACAACACATGAGTTGAACACTAGGAATAGAAGTATTGAACAATGTAATGGAATCTCTTGTCACACTCCTTTTGCTTTCACCTATTCCATACATCTTTTGCAACAGACTGTACTTCAGATTGCTTCTCTTAACACTTTGTTTTTTGATTGATTTGCTACAATTAGTTGGAACATCAACTGGATCAATATGACCATTATTCTCTGAATGTTCACTTTACTTTGTGCAACCAACCACATTGTCAATTTGATCGTGATGAACATTGCCAACATGATAAAGATGACTTTCATGACCAACATCATCAACATAATGAACATGATGAACATGACCTTTATGACTAACATGATCACGATAATCAACATCATGAACATGACGAGCAACGACCGTTGCCTGTGTCGAGGGTCAAGGGGGCAAGAGCCCCCTTGTAGGGTCAAGGGACAACATCCCTTGCGGGGTCGAGGGGCAGCCTGAACTAAACTCATTAAACCCATCACTGCCTGAGCTAAATTTTTTCTCCTTGTCAACATTTTGGGAGACTTCACTCGACCCACTGAAACAGCCTCCCCTTAGCTCCAATTCACTACTCTCTTGATCCAACTGACTACTTCTCAGCCTCTGACAGACATCTCCCTCGTCGGACGGTACTTCTGACGACTCCTCTAACTGCACTGCCTCAGACGTCAAGGCCTCTGATAGCAAGAACTTTGATGGCAACACATGACAGCAATGTCCATGACGGCAGTCTCCATGACAACAGTACCCATGACGGCAATGTCAATAACAACAATCTCCATGACAACAATGACCATGATGGCAATAGGTATGACGATAACATGTCTGATGGTAATAGGTATGATGGAAGTACACATGACGACAACAGGTATGAGGGCAGTGTCCATGACGACAATCTCCATGATGGTAGTGTCCATGACAATAGTATCCATGATGGCAGTGTCCATCACAACAACCCCTTTTACGGCAACTCCTCAGACGACAGTTTCTCAGAAAACAACCCCTCTGATGGTAACTCCTCAAATGACGGTTTCTCAGAAGACAACCCCTCTGAGGGCAACTCCTCAAACAACACCACTTCAAATGACAACCCCTCTGACGGAAGCTCATTAGACGGCACCACTTCTGACGACAACCCCTCTGACGACAACTCAAACGGTGGTTTCTCAGAAGACAACCTCTTTGACAACAACCCCTCTAACAACAGTTTCTCTGACGGCAACTCCTCTCACGGTAACTCCCTAATCGACATCTGTGACGACAATGACAGTAGTGCTTGTGTCGGTTGCTTCCTTGCCGACAGCTATGACGACACCTTAGATAACAACTCCCTAGAAGACACTTGCTCCTCCTCTGTCATATGACTATGGTCTCTAACCGTCCTTGCCTCTCCGTTTAACCAATCTCCTGACAACGCCCTATAGTATAGCTTTCGTCCTGATGACACTTTGCCTTCTTGCCTTCTTCCTAACAACACCCTATCATCTAGCCTCCCTGCTGACTGCACTCTGCCGTCTACTGGCCTTGTTGATCGCCCTCTACCGACACACCAACTTCCTAAACCATTTCAACTTCTTGTAGAAAGTCTCCGTCCTCAATTGAAATCAGATTTACTTGCTCAATTTGAATCAAGCTCATCAAGTTAACCATCTCACACAGGTTCACTTCCTCCATTGCAATTGGCTTCACCACCTCTACTTCCTGGCAAGGGCTATAACTCTTCTTCGACTCTTCAAACTCTCGATGAATCACTAGTTCATCTCACTTTGCAATACTTTGACAGTCCCATGCAAAGTGCCCCTACAATTGGCATTGCCAACATTGCACAATAGGTCTACCCTCACTATCATACTGAATTCTTTGTCTACGAGTTCTTGATGGTTGTCACAGATTGTTTCACCAGCAATATCCCTCCTTTGTACAATCTCCCTAGGTGTTGCATATACTTGTAGCAACGATCTTGCACTCTGAGTCATACTTATCTTCGGAGTCACTTCCTCAAGTTTTTAACCCTAGTACTTTAGTGATGAACTACTCTCTTGCCTAAAACCATCACTCAATGTCTAAGTCATTCTCCATATCAGAATCACTTTCATCCTCAAAATCATGACCATTCCTTTAATGATGTTTTTGCATCACTTTCCCAATGCAAGGCATATTTCAAAGCCTCTTGGTATGACGTCAGAGGAATAATTGTCATCATATTCCAGTACGCAGGAAGAAGTCCATCTATGAACCATCTCCTCTTTAATGTGTCTGATTGGTCTTTCATCAAATGGTCAAACAACCCACTCAACTTCCTGGTATATGAACGAACAGACTCGTTCTCACCTTGTTTTAGTCTATAGATTTCAGCAATGACTATATTGTCATTGTCAAAGAATCGAAATCCTTACACAAAGGCATCGCGTAACTCTTCCCATATCTGGTACTTGTCCTCTAGGAATTTCATGTACCAGTCCATTGCAAATCCACGATATCTCACAGGAAACAACCACCTCCAATCTGTGTTAGAAACCTACTATTAAAAATAAACTCACTCACACAAAATACTGAAAATAAACAAATATTCATGCAATAACAAAATATCTCAATGCGGAAAGTAAATGCAGAATTAAACACTCACAATAAACACAGAATCGTAGGCCTCTTCGAGGGGGCAACCTCTTTCAATATTTCATTAATTTGCAAAAAGATACATTCATACATGGCTCTATGTCTTTTAAAGAAACACTTCATGCAACCCTAACCTAAAACTCAAGAGTTGGCTTACATGCAAAATGCCACTCGAGCTAGAATCTTCTACCAAATATCGGTTACATTCTTGATAACGGTTACATGAAATGGCCCCACTTGTCTAGGTGCCTTACTTGCCACATACCATTACAAAGTATTACAAAATAACATTATAAAGGGGATCCCCATGTTGGAAGTGGGTCATTACATAATCATATGAGAATTACAAAAATAATGTTAGGATGGGGTCTTAACAATCTACTTCATTATTCTACCTAGTCGCTTTCCACATCATGCGACAAATTCTCTAGTGCCTTACTGGGTCTTCTGTTGATTCTCCATGAAAAAATGGACATTTACACGATATGCCCATATTGGCCTTCGATTTGATAGGTTGGCATGTTACTGGCCACAGTCGTTTGTGTATCCCTCCCTTTCGCAAAGCCTAAGGTGTATCACCTTGCAATTGTTATTCCGTTATACTCTCGTTGTTACTATGAAACGTTCCAACCTACAATTGCTCCGATGTCGGACTCCCGTCTCGCTCACCATCGAGCACACTAATCTGCAGTTTCCCTAGTGCCAGACTCCCATCTTGTGCACTGTTGGACACATCATCTTTCATTCGCATTGATGTCGGACTCTTGTTTGACTTAACTAGATCTTTCTTCCTTTTCTGTCCCTGTGTATCTTCATCCCTAAAATTTGGTTTTTTGCTCCTAAATCCTTCATTTCAAATGTCCTAGCCAACTGAGCCTTAATATCAACGATTTTCTTCATGTTGGGGCCTGCAACCAGCATATCATCAATATACAACAGAAAAATAATAAAACTGCCATCATCAAACCTCTTATAGTATCCACAATGGTCAGTTTCACTCCTGCTAAAACCTTGGCTCTTCATGAAGGTGTCAAATTTCCTTTACCACATCCTTGGCACCTATTTCAACCCGTACAGTGATTTCTTCAGTATGCAAACCAAATGCTCTTTGCCTCTCTCTTCATAGCCCTCAGGCTGATCCATAAAAGTCTCCTCCTCGAGATCACCATGCAGGAAAGCAGTCTTTACTTCAAGTTGCTCCAGTTCTAAATCCTGTGCGGCTACAAGTGCAAGTAGAACTCTAATAGTAGTCATCTTCACAAGTGGAGAGAAAATTTCATTAAAGTCAATACCTGACTTTTCCACATAGCCTTTTGCCACCAAGCGAGCTTTATAACGTTCCAACAACCCATCGCTGTTCTTCTTCACTTTGTACACCCACTTGTTTCCAACAGTCTTTCTTCCAGGTGGGAGATCCAGAAGTTGCCACATTTTATTCTTGCGAAGTGCCTCAATATCCTCCTCCATGGATTTCCTCCACTTTTCTGCATTCTCAGACTCTCTAGCTTCCTGAAATGAACTAGGTTCACCATCATCAGTTAACAAAGAAAAAGAGGATTGATAAACATGAGAATACCTTTCCGAACACTTTTGTGGACATGTAGATCTTCTAACCCAATGATCTGTTGATTGTGGCTCTTGGTCTTGTGATCGTTGTGGCTGCTCTACTTGTTGTTCTGCATGTTGATCAAAAACTTCAGCGTGCTGATTTTCCCATTCATCTTCACTCATTTCTACTTCAACCGGTACAACATTAGGAGTTTGCTATACCTCCTTCCTTTGCATGGATTTTTCATCAACAATTACATCTCGGATAATAATTACCTTATGGGCAGTAGGATCCCACAGTCTATACCCCTTCACTATATCTCCATAGCCGAGAAAAACAAATTTGCTTGACTTTGGGTCAATCTTGGACCTTTTTTCTTTGGGTACATGGGCAAACGCATCACAGCCAAAGGTACGCAAATGAGAGTAATCAATTGGCTTACAACACCAAACCTCCTCCGGAATTTGTCCATCCAATGCAGTCGTAGGTGACTCGTTAATAAGATAAACGGTTGTATTAACAGCCTCAGCCTAGAACTTCTTATCCAACATGGCTGCGCTAAGCATGCTTCTTGCACGTTCCATGATTGTGTGATTCATCCGCTCAACCACACCATTTTGCTTGTGGAGTATATGGTACAGTCTTCCGGTGCTTAATACCTTCCTGCATACAAAATTTATCAAATTCCTTGGAGCAATATTCACCCCCATTATCTAACCTGAGACATAAAATCGACTTGCCCAAACTCTTCTCTACCCGTGATATTCACCCCCATTATCTAACCTGAGACATAAAATCGACTTGCCCAAACTCTTCTCTACCCGTGCTTTGAACTCTTTAAATTTCTGCAAAGCTTCCGACTTCTTCAAAAAAAAAAAACCCACACTCTCCTAGAATAATCATCTATAAAAGTCAGAAAATAGATGGCGCCATTTAAGGACTGAGTGGGGACTAGTCCAAATATATCCGAATGTATAAATTGCATAAAATCAGAACTCTTACCAGGACTTGCAGTAAACCGAACCCTCTTTTGTTTACCAAAAATACAGTGCTCGCACAAGTCTAAATTGCAAGACTTAATCCCAGAAAGCATACCTCTGTCATGCAGAATTCTCAGGCCTTTTTCACTCATATGGCCTAGGCATTGATGCCATAGCATTATTGCATCCTGAACGAAAGTTGTTGCTGCTGCATGGTTTGTCACCATATTACCGCATAAACGATATAGGGTCCCATAAGATTCTCCCTTTGCTACTACAAGAGCTCCTCTAGTAATTTTGCAGTAGTTGTTACTGAAAGTGACAGAATACCCTAGCTTATCCATCATCTTGATTGAGAGCAAATTCTTCCGCAAATTGGGCACATGTCGTACATCACATAACATCCTTTCTCTACCATCGTCCAGCCTAATCCTTATATCCCCTCTTCCCACAATTTCTAAAGGGTGATCATCACCCAAATAGACCTTTCCACCACAGTATGGCTGATATTTGTCAAACCAGTCTTTGTGGGGAGACATGTGGAAAGATGCACTTGAGTCCAAAACCCAAGTATATAAAACAGATTTTTCGTTACTGATACAGAAGGCTTCACATGTTGCCATATCTCCTGAATCGTCTGCATCGGCCTCAGTTGATGGCTGATTTTGCTTTTCACCATTTTTTAATTGCCAACAGTCCTTCTTTGAGTGTCCTGGCTTCCCACAATGCCAACACTTCCCTTTCTGCTTATGTCCTTTAGACTTAGATCTGGACTGTTTTCTACCTTGTTTACTCCTCTCGAAAGATCAACCTCTCACAGATAGGGCTTCATTGGTTGAGGGTTCCAAAGACGTTTTTCGCCTCAAATCTTCTGCCAACAAAGCGGCTACCACATCATCAAATTTTAGAGTTCCTGATGATGAATTACTGATGGTCATCACCATATGATCCTAAGTGTCCGGGAGGGAACAAAGTAGGGTGATAGCTCTATCTTCATCCTCCATATTCACATTAACTGAAACCAGTTTACTGATAAGAGTATTAAACTCATCTGCTTGTTGTGGTGCAGTGGTAAATGCCCTGGGTGCTAGTAGAGGCCGACCCAGGTTCCATTCCCCCTTGTCTCCATCCTGCAGATATATGGTATAGTTAGGAATGTCCTATGTGTTGGTAGAGGCCGACAAGGCTCCATTCCTCCTATGCCCAACCTGTTGAAAGTGGCACCCCGAAAGGGGTGTTTTCCACTATAAATTAGTTTTTACCCAAGTGTTGTAGGTGAGTTGGAGAGGAGAGGGCAATCCTCCAAGGGAGGTCCCAGGTTCGAATCTCCACCCTACCAAAAAGCTGAATTGGGTACCCAAAATCCAATTGATAATGTTGGTGCGGGCAAGGTCGGGTGCGACCCCGGGTGACTTTGACGGTGTAGAACCCCCTGTTCGTGGTATCTTAGACCAAGGCGGCCCCGCAAGGGGTTTTTCGCTTTTAAAAAAAAAAGAATATTAAACTCATTCAAATGATTTACCACGGATGAACTTTCCTTCATCCTCAAGCTATAAAGTTGGTTTTTTAGAAAAACCTTATTTGAGGGCTTCCGCAGTCTTCTCTTCAGCTACATTGAACAAGACAAAGTTTGCTAGGCAGAGATGGATTGTAGAAACTGTCTTCCTATCCAGCATTGCCCACTCCTCATCTTTCATGTTGCTTGGTTTACTCGTGACCCCTTTCAAGGCTAGAGCTTGGTCATTCTGAACCAACAAATCCTCCACCTTCATCTTCCATAGAGCGAAGTTCCTGCCATAAAATTTCTCAATCTCGAACTTGGTTACACCTCCTATCATTGTTTCAGATCCCACTCGCACAAAACCTTAGGCTCTGATACCAGATGTTAAGAAAAACTTCAAATTTTATACCTGCAAGTGGAAATACAATAACAGAAAACAAAAACAGCAACACAAGTAACACAGAGATTTACGTGGAAACCTGCAATGTGCAGGAAAACCACGGGGCAATGGCAACTTCTTTTATTATTTTCAGCAGAACTTTACATTCACGTTTTCAACTTTACGTCATATGCAAGGGATCAAGTCCCTTTTATAGAGCAAAAGGAAGACTCCAAACTATTTGTTTCCTCTCCCAAAGGAAGCCTCCAAAACATGTTCGTTTCCACTCCCAAAGAAAGACGCCTGAACTTGTTCGTCTTCCACATTTAGACGTCTGTCCCAGACGTCTAGCAGCCTAGACGTCTGGTATTGCTGCCTAGATGTCTAGCAGCAATCTCTGCTGGCTAAAACTGTATAGTGACTTCACTTCCTAACAGTGAGTACAACTTTTTGTGTCTACAATGTCTACCTCTATAGATCTGACGTCTGCAGATCCGTCGTACAACGTTCGTGTCTGTAGATCCTCTATCTGCAATGTCTATGTCTGCAGATCCTCTGTTTGCAACGTCTGCGTCTGCAGATCCTCTGTTTGCAACGTCTGCGTCTACAGATCTGCCGTCTGCAACATCTACATCTGCAATTTCACTATCTGCAAATTTGTCATCTGCATTTGGACGACAATCTACCTTGCATCTAGTCTATGCAGTTGTCGTGCACATCCCATTAGATGGCCCTTCATCTATATCAACAAACAAATCTATTGTCTCTTCATCTACTTCTTTGGTTGCATTCCATTGCTCTCGTTGCACATCTTCCCAAGGGTTTTGCTTCTTAGAACTCCATGTCACCAGATTGGACCCAACTTCGTACAAGCAACGACGCCAAAATGTAGAAATGAAATTTAACATACATACACACAATTCCATTTCTACTTAAATAAATCTATAAATCTGCAAGTATTAACAATAACAATGCACAAGAAACAGTAACAACAGCAATAGCAGATAAATAAATAAACATGACTAGATTTGTATTAACAATGGTATATCTGGTTACAGAATTACATCCTGTAGTCTGCAAACCCTATGCAAAATACTCTTCATGACTGCATACAAGAGTCGATTGCATCCTACCATATGCACATACACAACAACCTTCTCTCACCCGTACCAATGCTCTTGCATCAATCCATCCCCAAATTAATGAGGGGAGGGGCTTATATATACAACCAAAAATTAGTTACACCCTCCAACTACCTGACACCTCATCATTTCCCTAAATTACATTTCATATGCATTTAATCTTTGCATTTACATGACATTTCCCACTATAAGACAAACTAACTTATAACTTGTGACTTTGCCAACATGCATGACTTAACATCACATCATTACGTACAACATTACATTGCCACTTTATAGCATTATTAAATATATGTACGCACATTTCGTCAAACACTTTGCGTACAACTACAAAATAACACAGAATATTGTTGTCACATTTTGCACGGGGTGCAATGTCTTCAATGTTGTTTTATAACAGTGCTGCTCTTCTTTTCCTCCTTCCGTTTTTCTCCCTTCTCTCCCTTTCCTTTTCTTTCCCATTCTCTTTCTCTTCCCCCTTTTTTCCTTGGAGTTCCCCAGTTGATTTTCCAGCTTTCCAGCGGGTCTATCCGAAATTGGCTAAGTCCGGGTGCGAAGTTCGCACTTCGCCCGCTTTGGTGCGAAGTGCGTACTTCGCCCGCTTCGGTGCGAAGTGCGTACTTCGCCAGCTTCGGTGCGAGTGCGTACTTCGCCCCACCTTCCGGGCGCACCTTGCACCGACAGACCGGCGGGTCAATGCGAGAAAAAGGTAAAATGCTCGGAGCAGGTCCATATGGCGGCGAGACACCGGTGTTCGCTCGTGCGCAGCTTCGACTTCTCAACGGAGCCGGAATGCGCCCTTGACGAGTGTACGTAGGGGAACAAACCCGGAATTTGACCAAGGCTTGAAGGCCTTCCCCGACCGCACCGATTTCTGCACGCATCCCAAGGAGCCCCGATCCCAAGCAAAGATGGATAGATCGCCCTCTAAGGCGTGCATGTGTCACACAAAGATAACCCATCATTAGACAAGTGTCCAACTTCGGGATTTGAACCAAGACTCGCCGACCAAAAGGGATAAGCATGGGCTGCCCGCACCGCCTGCGCTAATAGCCTCATTCAAAGCTGATCTGAGGTTTCACCTGCTCCACCTACTAGCAAGCCTCGCCGACTTGAAGAATTACCCAAAGACTCCGCCACGTAGCTCTCCAGCCTTCCAGAAGACCATGTCGCGGGTACAGCCTGATCCGACAAAAGGTCAGCATTTGCAGCTCTTTCGCCGCTTCGTCGACTCATGTTTGATCGGGACTCGTGCCCATTAATGTAACGGGTGGGACTCGGGCTATAAAAGCCCATCTGAAATTCATTGTAAAGGGTGGAAGGGGAATGTTTGTTAGGGAACTACCGTGCTTATCGTAACCGTGCTTCGCTTATGAATACAATCTGTATGCCTGGTTCTCGCTTCTACTATCTTTATTCTTTTATGCTGTCTTTCATTATATGCCTTAGGCCCACCTGTGTCGCTGCTCGTTAATTCACTTTGGCATTTGGCGATCGATGTTCCTCTAGCATTGCTTGCTTAAAGCACCTTCGGTACTTCATTATTTAAAGCATTCATTATAAATTTGGTAGCAGTTCCATCGGTTGTGTGTGACGTTGCTGGCCCGTATCCGGTGATTGATGCGATCCCCTCGCCGTTAGTTCCTTGTAGGGAATGTTTGCTAGGGAGCCATTGAAGTCTGTGCGGTTAAACTCTCTACCTAACACATATACCGGCTCCGACATCTCTAGGTTTACTTTCTACCCCCGTCGCTGTACGTATCCGGTGATTGATACGATCCCTCGCCGTTAGTTCCTTGTAGGGAATGTTTGCTAGGGAGCTATTGAAGCCGTGCATACGCTGCTGGTGTATCGGAAGTACGCCTAGGTTTTGCGGTTCCTTGTCATGCTCGTGTTTGTATGCAGTAAGTAGCGGTGATTGGTGTGTTCCCGTCATCGTTAGTTCCCCCCCACCAACCTTTGGACATATTTGTATCTCTTTCTCGTACATTTGTCTCTTTCCGTTCATTTATTTCTTTCCCTGTTCCCTTTAGCTTAAATCCCCCCCCCAAAAGGAGCCGGCCTTCTCCGGAGATTGGCCCGAAGGCATCTCTTCCTTCCGGCCTTTCATGCCGGTGGGCGAATCCGGGCGCATTAACCAAAAATCCTTTCCTCATGGCAGATTCGTAACCAACGGTTTCTCGCAGCACGCCGGTGGGACGCTTGTCCCACGATTTAAAGAAAGAGTACCCATCTAGTTTCCACCTAGCGCAACAGCTTCTTCCGACCCGCTCGGCGGAACACGGGTCCTACATCCGACGAGAGATTTTCTCGATCGGCCTCCACCCGGCGCCGACGGTTCTCGAGCTCTTGGTGAGACAAGGAAGTTTCTCACCCCCGACGGAATCGAAGCACCGGTGTTCGCTTCATTGCTGTTCCAAATCGAACACCGGCGACTCGCACGAACAAATCCTCCGAGTCTAGAAGACCGGTCCGGTCACCTTCATGCACACGAGAAGGTGGCGAACAAGAAATCCGAGAAGCTCCGCCCCGAGTTCTACGAACTAGACATCCACGCCGAGGCGAGATACCCAGCCGGCCGATCCGCGAGCTCGCTTCGACGAAGCCGAGGCCGAGATCCAAGAAGAGGCCGAAGCCGAGGCTCGGAAGAGCCGAGTACGAAGTAGAAGAGGCCGAGGAAGAGGAAAATCCCGCATCCTCGGAAAGTACCGACACCGAGTACACAACCGACGGCGGAGAAGAAGAAGAAATGGCTGATCAACGGCCGAATGACGATGATCTCTTCCCGGCGGTGGACTCCTACGAGGCCTTTGGCCCCGATCGGTCGCCAAGCCGTGCCCCCCGTCGCTTTAAAGTCTATTCCCACATACGACGGCTACGGTAAGACGGCGTACGAGCACATCCAGGACATCCTTGCCCCGGCCGCACCGCATACCATCACCGATGAAAGTGTGAAGACCTGTCTGCCGGCCCTTTCCCCGAGGGGAAAGCTTCACATCGGTGGAGATCGCCGCCGTAGGGATCCATCACCGGATGGCCCCGCCTTGCCAGGAGGCTCGTAAAAGGATGCAACGAGTCCGCTGATCCTACCTCTCTACCGCATCGGCTCCAAGCAATCCGGAGGCATCCTCAAGAGGAGGTGTCCGATTTTAACATTAGGTTTGCGAGATCCTCGGAAACGGGTACCTCGCGAACTTCGGCCTTCAGCCGGCATGGCTGCTCACTACTATCTGAGGTCTTTCAACTCAGACATATGCCTCGTCGCCGAAGATCGCCCGAATTGACGAGTTCCCCGCACTATACGAAGCTGCCCGACAAGTCGAAGCTGACATTATCTCCATCGGCAAAGCTTCCGTCCAGAGTGCAGGAGCCGATTCATCCCGACTTTCCAAGATCGCAGTATCCTTCTGCTTCTGGTGGTGTGCCGTCTACTTCAGGGCAGCAGCCCCAGCCGCAGTGGAATCCGGCGCCGGTCGTAACTCAATACGGCCCGCCTCAGTTGCATTACCCTCATCCGCCTCCTCCCGCTCCGCATTTTCCAGCGCTTCCTGCTCCCCCGCAGTATGCGTCTTATTCTAACCCTCCTCCATTGGCCGCTTTGCCTCCACCGACACGGCCGCCGCCTCCCGACAAAGAAGCATCCGTAACACGATTCTACAAGAAGTGCGGGCTTTGGCCTCCGGATATCATGCCATGTCCAATGACATGACAGCTATGAAAAAGAAGCGAGCCCAAATGGACTTTGCTCCTAGAAGGCCGTATGCGCCGCCGGCATTGACAAAAGATAAAGCCCCGGAGAACCAACCGCAGAGGCGTCCGCCTCCGAGAAATGCCGCTATAGATGACCCACCTGGTCCTCCCCGACCGAGTCAACCGGTGCACTACTTGCAATGACCCACATTCGGAGGAAGATTGCACTTTGCACCAAGCACTACATCCGCACCTTGGCCGGCAAAGACTATAGAAGATGATGAGCTGTACATGATCTTGGACGGTGAGGCCAATTTTGCCCTGCGCGAAGAGAACCCAGTGACGCCCGCCAAGGAAGAAAAGAAAGCCGCGGACGCGGCTAAACCTTTGCAGGTATATGCGAGAAGAGAAAGACCGCAGCCCAATGGGCTGCCACCGTACAAGCGGCTGTGGCCTTACACAGCCCAGGAGAAGGCATCCAAAGATAAAGCTCCCGCTAAACCTTCTCTAGCAAAGACCGCCGCTGTTCCAGCTAAGCCTCCAACAAAGGCCCCAACTCCCGCTAAGCTTCCTGTACTTCAGCCCCCAGCCGAAACCAAAGAACAAGCCCAGGAGAAGCTGAAGTACCCGTCTTTGACCAAGAGACAACGAGTTGAGGCCACCCAACAAGCACGGACCAAGTATGAACCGGCTAAACCAGAAGAAGGAGCTAGTACCTCGGGCTACGAAGATTGTAGACGAGTTAAAGAAGACTCCCGCCGAATCAGCATGTACGATGCCCTTCTCGCTTCCGTGCCGGTAGATCCGCCGCAAGAATCACCGAAAAACATGAAGAACGGCAAGCGGATGCGACCGCTGTCCCGGTTCAACCTTTGACAGCTCTCCGCCACCGGGAAGAACAGACCGCCACCCTTTTATCTCTGTCTTTGCGGATGCAAGGGCACATAGTTCACAACCGCATGGTGGATTCCCGGTGCTTCCTCGACCGTGATGCCGAAGGCCGTCTCGCGATGAGATCGGGATGGAATACACACGGAGCAGCCAAGGTGTGCTCGCAATTAGACGGCACCCCTGTCAAGACAGCTGGTGTCATAAAGGACATCCCTATCCGGCCGCACAAAGCTCTCGACATTGTGGTCATCCAAGAGGTCGTGATTGTTGACTGGAGCCTTACTTCGGCATGTGTCTCTCTCGGGAGTTCAACCGCGAAGTTGGGCGGGTACTGTCTCTAGACTACTCGCACATGGAAGTGCCCTTCAAAGGAAGGAGACCGAAAATTTTCAATGAGAAGCCTTCCCCTTTTCTAGTAGACAAGATACCCGGCGGAGAGATGGACCGCATGGTCCAATTGTCGAAGAAGAACCGGTGACAGTAGAACTGACCGAGCAAGCTCTCGAAGTGCTACAGCTAGAAGACGAGTTCTCGTTACGGGATTTTAATGCCGTAATCGGGATAGAGCAGGTCGTTATTCCATTAAGCGGCCCAAGGAGCTTGACGTGTCCGTTGCGAAGGAAGTAGGACCTGCACCTGAAGAGCTGTGGAAGCTTTTCTTTGACGGCGCCCGTTGCAAGAATGGCGCCGGTGCAGGGGTCCTCCTAGTTTCTCCAACCGGAGTCCAGAGGGACTATGCCTACAGGCTGGCCTGGAGCTGTACTAACAATTCGGCGGAATACGAAGCCCTGTGCTTGGGTCTGCGAAAGGCGGAAAGGCTCGGAATCAAGCATCTCCAAATTTTCGGAGATTCAGAGTTAGTGTGTCATCAAGTTACGAATAAATGCGCGTCTAAGCATCACTATCTTAGAGCGTACCGCAATCGGGTCTGGGACCTGATGGAATCGTTTGACTCATTGAACGTTAAGGCAATATCGCGTGAGAGAAACAAGCACGCGGATATTCTCGCGTCCGTTGGAGCCAGTACGTTCCGGTCGAAGACGTCGTCCAGAAACTGAAGCCGGTCCGCACCATTTACAGGCCTTCTGTGCCTGATAGGGATACCTTCTGGCAGGTATTCAGCTGTGACGAGGAGATCGTCACATTCCTGGTTAACGAAGTGTGTGTAATCGAAGGTAGAGACCCTGATGACGAGCAATATGAGGGGTTGATACAGATTACGGAATAATCACGTCCCAAAAGGACCGATTACATTAGAAAGTCTCTTTGATCGAAATGACAGAGCAATATCCCACAGGATCAAAGTAGACCCGAGGCAGTATGCTGACCCGGAGCTCGAACCTGGTAAAACCATCGAGGTCGGAACAGACTGCACGTCGGAGGAACTGGTGCAGATTAGATCACCGTGCCAGAGTTCCCCGACATCGTGGCCTCGGTGCTACGAAGATTTGAGGGGGTATGACAGATCTGTCATCCAAAGATACCATCGAGCTAGAGGATGGCGCCAAGCCGTTCCGACAAAAGCAAAGGGCCGTAAATCCAAAGGTTGAGGCCATGATGAAGACCGAGCTCTTGAAGATGCTCGGAGGCCAAGATCATCTACCCCATCAAACATTCATCCCGGGTCGCGAATCTGGTGCCCGTGAGGAAAAAGAATGGCGACATACGTCTCTGTGTCGACTTCAGAAACCTAAATCAGGCTTCCCTCCGGGACCACTATCCGCTTCCCCAAATCGACCAAATTTTGCATATCGTTGCCGGAGCCCGTAGATTTTCACTTTTAGATGGATTTTCCGGCTACAACCGGATTTGGGTCAAAGACGAAGACCAAGGATAAGACGGCGTTTACCACGAAGTGGGGGACGTTCGCCTATCAGCGCATGCCGTTTGGCTTATCCAATGCTGGTGCCACGTTCCAAAGGGCCATGGACTTGGCCTTCCGAGAGCTGCTCAACAAGATTATTGTCATCTACCTTGATGACATGACTGTTTTCTCTCACCAACGAGAAGATCATGTTTCGCACCTGCGGCAGATATTTGAAAGTTGTCGAGAATTCGGCATCTCTATAAACCCGAAGAAGTCTGTCTTCGCGGTAAAGGAAGGAAAGCTGCTGGGACATGTCATCTCCGAGGAAGGCCTCGCCATTGACCCTGACAGAGCAGAAGCCCTCGTTCGCTTGCCAGCCCCCACTGATAAAAAAGGGCTGCAGTCCTTCTTCGGTCGGATTAACTTCGTGCGGAAGTTCATTCCGGACTTCGCACAGTGATCAAACCTATGGCCGAACTATTGAAGAAAGATACACCTTATGAATGGACTGATGAGAGAGAACAAGCTTTCGAGGAAATCAAGGCTCGAATTGCGCAAGCTCCGGTGTTGACAAACCCGGACTACTCCAAGGACTTCATCCCGTATGCAGTGGGAGAACCCGAAAGTTACGCTCGCAGTCCCGACTCGAAGGGAGACGACGGTGAGGAGCGCCCCATTGCGTTCCTAAGTCAAGTGATTCTCGCCGCACGAAGAGAAGTACAACTTTATAGAGCGGCGAGTCCATGCGGTCATGAAGTCCCTTCGAAAGCTCATGCACTTTGTCTCCCAGAGCAAGACCACTGTCTTTGTGATTCACCCCGATGTTCGCAGTTTCATCTTGCAAGGAGAACCGGGTCACAAGAGAGCGGGATGGATTGCCAAGATCCAGGAGTTTGACATCGAAGTACGGCCCACCAAGCTTATCATAGGCCGAGCCTTGTGTCAGGAATTGGCCCGAAGCGCTGTAGCCGGCATCTCCGCCTGTAAGTGGGAGGACACAACGACACGCGTCTACCTAGCCAACTCCTTATCGGAGGGGAGTGATTGGACAGATGAACTGGTGAGATACTTCTGCACCGGAAGATGTCCCGATCACCTGAACGCCTCACAACGAAGGAGATTTCGGTTAGGTGCATTAAGGTACACTCTTCGCCCCGAGGGGCTTTACTTCAAAAACATTGATGGCATCCCGTTGCGGTGCGTCATAAAATCCGACCAGCCTAGGATCCTCGGAGATTTTCATTCCGGGATGCCTGGGGGTCACCATTCTTCAAGGCCAACGGCCTTAAAAATAATAAGGGCCGGGTACTATTGGCCCACTCTGTTCGCAGACGCGTATGCGGTCTGCGCCAAATGTGATCAATGCCGTAGGTATGTCGGCCGAAACGTAAAAGCACCCCCGCCCCTTCAACCGATTCAAGCCGAAGTTCCGTTCCAAAGAATGGGGTCTCGGACTTCATTGGGGTGATTTCTCCTAACTCCTCCGCCGGCCACAAGTTTATTCTCACAACTCATCGACTATTTCACACGGTGGACGGAGGCGATCCCGACCAAGAACGCCGACCAAGAAACGGTCATCGTGTTCATTGAGAGCCTAATTACCCGCTTCGGGGTTCCGTAGTCGATTGTGACGGATAACGGTCCGGGATTTGTAGGCGCCGTACTCACGGAGTACACCAGCGGCCTTGGCATCTATCACAAGATGTCTTCTAATTACTACCCGCAGGGGAATGGCCTTGCCGAGTCTACTAACAAGAACCTCCCGAAAATTCTCCGGAGGACCATTGAAAAAAATAAGCGGACTTGGCACTTGCTCCCGAACCGGGCGCTATGGGCGGACAGAGTTGCGTTCAAGAAATCCCTCAAGACGTCCCCCTATGCGCTCGTCTATGGCAAGCAAGCCGTTATGCCATCACACATTGAAATCCCCGCCCCGTGGATGATTGACGAAGACAGGAGCAGCGGAGACCCGGTAGACGACAAAGTTGTGCCAACTCCCGCAGCTTGGAAGAAGACAGAGAAAGTGCATACCGGGCCTTCGCGGATCACATTGCAGCCACTAAAGGCTGGTTTGCCAAAGGCACCACCGCCCGAGTTTTCGAAGTCGGGGACCCGGTGCTCGAAGTGGGACTCATACAAGGCAAAACCGGGTAATCACGGAAAATTTGACGCTCTCCGGGAGGGCCCTTATCGGATTGCCCGGTGAATCGGCTCAATGCCTACATACTTTCGGATATGGAGGGTCGGCTCCTCCCCATCCCCGTCAACGGGTTCCACTTGAAGCTTTATCGTTGTTGAAGGTGCCCGAGTGGCCCTTCCCTGTAAAAATTTTGCCTTGTGTTTTTATTTTTCCCCGCATGTATAGTTTCCAGTTTTAGCATTCAGTTTATTTTTCCTTCTTTGAGCTTAAATACGGCATGGGAGAGAAAGACAGACTTCGCAACAAAGTCTGTCGTTGCCCCGCAGGAGGGGCGAAGTTCGGCTATGCAGAGAAAGAAAGGAGAAAAAAGAGCAAAATTCGACTAAGTGTTGACCGAAGTCCGACTTCGCAGCGAAGCCTGACTTCGGCCCAGCCGAATTGCGAAGTTTGTCCGAGAAAAGCTGAAGCAGACTAAAGTCCGCGCTGCGCTCAACGCTTGGGCGAAGTGCGAACTTCGCGCGAAGTTCGCACTTCGCATCAAGCTTCGGCCGAAGTCCGAACAAAGCGGCCAGCGCCCGTGCGAAGTTCATCTAAAGATGAAAGGCGGCAAAAACCCAGATCGCGCCCAAACCTTGGGCGCAGCTAAAAACAGAGGTAGAACAGTTCAAGCACGCGCTTCGCGCGAAGTGCGTACTTCGCCCAGTTTTGGTGCGAAGTTCGTACTTCGCCCGAAATTCGGGCGAAGTCCGACTTCGCCGGCGAGGTCGGGCCGTGCCCAACTTTGGGCGAAGCCCGGCCGCACCTAGTTTTCCGGGCCAGTATTGGGACGCGGTTTAAAGAATAAAAAAAAAAAAAAAAAAAAATTCAAAAACCCCAAGCTGGGCCCAAGGCGCGTTTGCACTTGTTTTTATGTGGGTTTCCGCACCGAAGGTTTTGTCTTGATCGGCGTGCCCAAGTGGTGGCAGCAACGTCAGCCATGGTGCGATCCCCAACGCCGAGTTAATGATTGCGCGTTTTTCAAGCGAAAACGCAACTAAAAAAGCAAGGCACGGCCGCCGGGGCGCGTCTTTTCCTAAACGTTCTCCCGCGCGGCCACCAAGGATTTTAACTCAACCGACCTACCCCCTCCTGCGTTGCATTAATGGCGCTGTTTTTATCTAGAAAAGGGGGTCAGAATCATGCCAACATTCCAGATTGCAGAGATTATTCCTCGGACAATGCTAATTATTCCTCTGATAGCGAAATTTGTTGCAGATGCACTCGAACTCGTCATTATTGCCGACTCGGAGAGATGGACAAGGGAAAAATGCCCGTGTCGGCCGCAGCCCAGTGAAGCAACGAACTGGGCGATTTGCCGCGGCCAGGAGTTTTCAAAGGCGATCCTCCGCCAGAGAAAAGGTCAAAGGCCCGGACGAAGAAGGTACAGCGTGGGCAATCCCCACCACCTCCGGTGAATTACCTAGCAGGATATGTGGACGGCTCGTTTTCCATGAGCCTAACTCAGCTGAGAGCGAATGTGGAGAGCTGGGCTGACAAGGTTTCGCCCTCCCATCATTTTGGAGCGGCGTACAAATCAAACCTCTTCAGATTCATGTGCCCTCCTGTCCACCAGTGCCCGGAGCTGATAGATTTAATTGTTAGACATTATAAACCAGCTTCCCGGCAAATCTGCAGTTCCGTTGGCAAACCCTTGTTCGCACTGCGCAGGGAGACTGTGCAGCCAGCTTTCGCCCCATGGCTGGAGTATGACTCCGGCACCATCCTCAGAAAGATAAATCTGGGCGAACAAGCGGGACGTTTCACGCACACCAAGCGAATGAGGGATTTCCTCAATTCAGAGCTGAGCGCCCCGCTTCCAGTCGGACAATGGCCGACTGGCCCCATGCCTTTGGCGAAATTTCAGAGCAAGTATCTATATACCATCTTGGCATGGATCCTCGGCCGCGACTCCGATGAGCCGGTGCACCTGCATGCACCTCGGCGCCGCGTAATGCCTCCCGTGTGGAGAATCTTACGAACCGACGGCGCAATGGAGCGGAAAACGCCCCATCTCTTTCGATCGGGCAGACCGGTCGGCTTACGCCATTCATTCCGACCCTGCAAAATCCGAAGCGCCGACCAACCAATTTTCGTTTCGGCTCCGTTCGGTCCGGCTTTGTTTGTACCATCTCGCACCCCCAAATGCCGATCCCGAACTCCGAAGAAGGTTAACGAGAAGGGAGAACCCCAGTCCGTCTATAATCGGACGGATGACTTATACCGGAAAGGGTCCTACTACAAGTTCAACTTCAACTTTCGGGATTCGTCATGTCGGCCTTCACCGAAAGTGAAATCCCCCGTCCCCCGAGAGAAATGACGAGTGCTTTGATAAATCGAAGCTCGGGGACGTTTTCGACCGACGTAGGGATTGTGATCGGAATCTACGGATTCAAGGGCAAACCCTATTTGCTGCCCTATTGGTGCTCAGAGCATCTGTTCGGGATGGAAGTTGCCCGACAGATGGACTATGTGGAAGAAGAGTTTGGCCTAGGGAAGAAAAGAGGACAGATTTTTCAATACCCTCTTTCCTGGGCCAACGTTGAGATTACTGAGGTAGGACAACATGTCTACCTAGAGCAAGCGCTGTCCCGGATTGGCCTGGTTTTGCTGCCGCAGCGCTGGAAGTATGACCCTCATGGGATAAGGGGAAAGTTTGCACATTTGTGCCCCCGGGACATAACCGAAGATAGATGCGACGTGGTCCATGTGGACCTTGACTCGGAGATTGAATTAATGGAAGCTTCTCCCCCTTGGCAGGATTTCTCACCGCGAGGAGGTGACATATGACCCCAAGAGAAACCCGGACCATCACTTCTCATCTCCGGGGTTCAAAAAATTTCCGTCCAAGATTGGCAGTGCCTTAACCGGTCTAAAGAAAAGATTATTGAATGTCCGGAAAATGAGATGCCGCACGCAAAGACGATAAATCCACAAGGAGAAACCCGGCCGTAGATGACGACTTCTCGCTTCTCTATGACCAAGATCATGACAACTGGCGGCCGTTCGCATATCAAGGTTACGTTCCCCGAGGCCCCTTTGAGGATTATAAAAGTGGGTCTCCTCCCAAACAGTTGTACACTTCGGCAACTGCGCCGCCGGCCCAGCAAGTACCCAGGCCGATCCAATGCAGTTCGTGGCTCCTAAGGCGGCGCCTGAAAAGGCGAAAAAGTTAGCCGAGGCTGCGCCCGAGGCACTTCCTCAGGCAAGAAAAGCACCAGGACCGCCGTGAAGCGGACCGGTTGCGGCGGACCTTCGCAAGTCAAACCCCGGTACAAGTTTACCGTGGGAGCATCGGCGCCGCCGCACCTCGCTTCGCCTCCTTCCCCCGATCCGACGCTTGTTCCGGAAGAAAAGAAGCGGAGGAGAGTTGAGAAAATCAGCGACCTAGCCTCGATAGTGCACAGACCGGCCGCAGAGCCGCAGCCGCGTCCCCGCCGCCGCAGAGGCAGCTCCTTTGGGCAGTCCCAAGCCGCCCGCCGAGACAATAAGCGAAGACATTCACCCAGCATCGGCTCGAGCGGAGCCCGCAGGTACGTTTGCTGTCCCCGTCTCTCTAGTCTCACCCGGCTCTACTTCCACTCGGCCCCCGCTCAATCCGGGCGAGCCATGACCACATCCTCCTCCCCGTCTCCGCGTCCTTCTAGCGGCCCCCATTCTTTCGACCCGCTTGCTCGTGAACCCTAACGTCTCTCTTCTCTCGAGCACAACTCCAAACCCTTCGCCCGAGGTTAGTGCCGAGGCTGTCCGTTCACCATCACATCCTCCGCCTCGCCCGCTTCAAACCCTCACGATGTCGCCCGCTCCCATTTCCATTTCCCGGTCGCCCCCACAAGCGGCCGATTCTTCCAAAGTCTGTCCGGTTCCTCCTGACCCCATTCCCGCAGGAGAGACGTCTCAGCAGATCCCTAGGCTGGGGGAACCAGATTTTATGGACGACCTTCAGAACTCAGATGACTTGCCCCTGGCAACAAGAGCCGTAGAGTATTCTCGTCTCTTTCCGCCAAGACCTGAAGCGGAGGAGACATGAAGAGATAGCCGCCCCGGCAAAACGCGCAAAGTATGATTTCGGAAGGAGAGTAATTACAACGGAGAAAATAATCCCAATAGTGAAGAAGCCTCTCCGAGAAATGACTAAGGCGGACTACGTGCTCCGGACAAAGGAGAAAAGCTTTGACGACATTGATAAACAAGATGAGATTCGTACGATCATGCGCAAAGTCGACAATCTCTTTGTCAAGAGTCCGGAGGAGCAGAAGAACTTTTCGCGTTGCGAGACAAAGTAAGGCAACTTGAAGAGGACCTATCTAGGTCCACCGAGCAACCGGAAGCGGCGCGGCGAGAAACAGATGAATTCAAAGCCCACCTGGCCGCTTCTCAAAGAACAGAGCCGCAACCGAAAAGAAAGCAGCCTCGGAGCAGATTTTTCAGCTCCAGGAGTCTTTGAAGCGAGCACGTCGCAGCCTTGCGGAGAAAACATCTCAAGCGGCCGTCTTTTCAAAGACAAAAGTTAAGGAAATGAGGGCTGGTTTGCCGAGGGAATGCAAGCCCCATACCTTTAAGGCGATGGCAGTCCCGGACTTCGCATCCAGGATTCAAGAAGTTTCTCGCCTGTGGAAAGCCTCGTGGTAGAGGAGGCCGAGCGCCGTGCAAAGCAATGGCCGGACCTCGGCGATAAACCTTCGAGAGCGCGAGCGCGACGGCGTCCTTTTTTCCCCCCGTGTCCTCATTCGCCGCAGAATGGGCAGGTGCAAGGGTGACCTTGCACAAATATTTTAGAAAAGTTGAAGAGGTGAGAGTGGCGTACGAATGCTTGACGCATTCGGACATGAAAAAGATATCCGTCTGCCCCCTTTCACGCTCTTTCAGAACTTGGGTGTCCAGGTTTTGTTGAGAATGGCGAGCTCCTTACCCTAGATCGGGTAAAGAAGAATTGGCAGTCCTTTGAAGCAGACATGACTGAAATTGATAGCTGGACTGAGCCAATTCAAGATAGTCAGGTCACTCAGATGGTGTCCAGATATTCCAGGATCCGCTCCTATTTTCGAGGAGTTGGAAAAAAGATACCACACCATCGACCCGCACGCGGTCGCCGTTTCACGGAGCATTAGAAGACATAGCCGACCGCAAGCCATTCGAAGCGGAAGCCCGGCGCTCAGCCCAAGAGGCGTACACTCGCATGTGCGAGGCGTAGCGAGAAATGGAGACCTTTCGTAAGGAGATACCGATGAGGCGACCGACAAAGATGAATCAAGAACAGCTTGCCGCAAGGAGAACAGCTTAGAGCGAAAAAGGCAGGGGAGGCAAGTTCCTCTGCACCCAAAGGATGAAGGCATGGATTCTTTGCGCCGAGGCGAGCTCGACACCCCGCGAGCCGCCAGAAATGTTGTCACATTTTGCACGGGGTGCAATGTCTTCAATGTTGTTTTATAACAGTGCTGCTCTTCTTTTCCTCCTTCCGTTTTTCTCCCTTCTCTCCCTTTCCTTTTCTTTCCCATTCTCTTTCTCTCCCCCTTTTTCCTTGGAGTTCCCCAGCTGATTTTCCAGCTTTCCAGCGAGTCCATCTCGAAATTGGCTAAGTCTGGGTGCGAAGTTCGCACTTCGCCCAGTTTTGGTGCGAGTGCGCACTTCGCCCAGTTTTGGTGCGAAGTGCGTACTTCGCCCCACCTTCTGGGCGCACCTTGCACTGACAGACTGGCAGGTCAATGCAGAAAAAAGGTAAAATGTCGGAGCAGGTCCATATGGCGGCAGACACCAGTGTTCGCCTGTGCGCAGTTCGACTTCTCAACAGAGCCGGAATGCGCCCTTGACAGGTGTACGATAGGGGAACAAACCCGGAATTTGACCAAGGCTTGAAGGCCTTCCCCGATCGCACCGATTTCTGCACGCATCCCAAGGAGCCCCGATCCCAAGCAAAGATGGATAGATCGCCCTCTAAGGCGTGCATGTGTCACACAAAGATAACCCATCATCAGACAAGTGTCCAGCTTCGGGATTTGAACCAAGACTCGCCGACCAAAAGGGATAAGCATGGGCTGCCCGCACCGCTCGCGTTAATAGCCTCATTCAAAGCTGATCCGAGGTTTCACCCGCTCCACCTACTAGCAAGCCTCGCCGACTTGAAGAATTACCCAAGGACTCCGCCACGTAGCTGTCCAGCCTTCCAGAAGACCATGTCGCGGGTACAGCCTGACCCGACAAAAGGTCAGCATTTGCAGCTCTTTCGCCGCTTCTGTCAACTCATGTTTGACTGGGACTCTGTGCCCATTAATGTAACGGGTGGGACTCGGGCTATAAAAGCCCATCTGAAATTCATTGTAAAGGGTGGAAGGGGAATGTTTGTTAGGGAACTACTGTGCTTACCGTAACCGTGCTTCGCTTATGAATACAATCTGTATGCCTGGTTCTCGTTCTACTATCTTTATTCTTTTATGCTCGTCTTTCATTATATGCCTTAGGCCCACCCGTGTCGCCGCTCGTTAATTCACTTTGGCATTTGGCGATCGGGTTCCTCTAGCATTGCTTGCTTAAAGCACCTTCGGTACTTCATTATTTAAAGCATTCATTATAAATTTGGTAGCAGTTCCATCGGTTGTGTGTGACGTTGTCTGGCCCGTATCCGGTGATTGATGCGATCCCCCGTCGTTAGTTCCTTGTAGGGAATGTTTGCTAGGGAGCCATTGAAGTCGTGCGGTTAAACTCTCTACCTAACACATATACCCGGCTCTGACATCTCTAGGTTTACTTTCTACCCCGTCGCTGTACGTATCCGGTGATTGATACGATCCCCCGTCGTTAGTTCCTTGTAGGGAATGTTTGCTAGGGAGCTATTGAAGCCGTGCATACGCTGCTGGTGTATCGGAAGTACGCCTAGGTTTTGCAGTTCCTTGTCATGCTCTGTGTTTGTATGCAGTAAGTAGCGGTGATTGGTGTGTTCCCGTACTGTTAGTTCCCCCCCACCAACCTTTGGACATATTTGTATCTCTTTCTGTACATTTGTCTCTTTCCGTTCATTTATTTCTTTCCCTGTTCCCTTTAGCTTAAATCCCCCCCCCAAAAGGAGCCGGCCTTCTCCGGAGATTGGCCCGGAAGGCATCTCTTCCTTCCGGCCTTTCATGCTGGTGGGCGAATCTGGGCGCATTAACCAAAAATCCTTTCCTCATGGCAGATTCGTAACCAACAAATACCAAAACTTATTCACTAAATGTAGGAAGCATACATATATCACACAGATGAAGGTTGAGTCATCATTTTATTACTCAGCCTATACGACATTAACAATACAGAACATCTACCTTGGCAATACAATACAACAATGGATACACAGACTATATAAGCCTAGATGTTCTCTCGTACTCTCTTGGTGTCATCATACTGCAAAAATGAATGTGGGGTCCTATTTAACTTTGGGGCCCAACAATTGCCAACAACTTCGCCCAAGACACCTCACCCATTACTTCCCCATTCGCATGCACATATATTACCGCACATTACATTATATTTGCAATTAATAAACAATGATGTCATCACCCTTGACATCCAACACTACAAAATTGCATTACACTTACATTTCATTTCATTTACATTTACATTTCATGTGTGTACATTTCACACTTATTACTACTACTATGTACACTACTTCTTTGGCTGGTTAGAATTGACTCCTACACTCATCAAGACATAAAAGATCATGGTTGCTAAGATCCATATGGACGATCAAGCCCTCACTTAGTCGCAATACCACATCAACCTTTTATAAGCAACCAAACAGCCAGAAATCTATATATCAATAGAGTTGAGAAAAAAAATCGACATGCTTATAACCTATTGTATATCCAAAGGAGATATTGGTTGTTTAGCTTCATCTTCATCAAAAATCTTGCCAATCAATCATGCAGTACATTGAGGAGTTCAATCAACTCTCTATCAAGTTGCACAACATTGTACCTAAAAATGTCCTTCACATCCAATTTGTCTCCAGATTGTTTTCACATCTCCAAGAGGACATAAAGCTTATCACCGTTACTTCTTGAGAACATGCTTACCAACTTTCTCTAACGGTGGAAACTAGGCAGCGAACAAATAACACCAATTATTCTTAATTACTAGCTAGAGTTCCAGATTGCATGTCCAATTCATCTCAACTACTAGCTGGAGTCTTAGTTTGCATATCCAGTTCAAATCAGTTGAACAAAATGAGGCATCCATGAATATGTATAGATCACTAACTGCATGTAAGTGAGACTAAGTGAGGTGTCTATGCTTGCCTAGTTCAAGGGAAGCTGGCAACAAGTTGAATGGAAATGGATATGGTATGGATGCGACAAATTTTCAAGACCCCCTAATATGTATATGGCTAGATACAGCATTATAAAAAGCATACATATCTATATATTAGAAGAAAAAACATATAACGCAAAAAAGCGTACATAAGTATAAGTTTTATATAAAATGATTTTCATTGATGAAGAAGATGACTATCATTTTTTTTATATTCAAAATTTATTTTTTAAACATGTGTAATCTTCTTTTAATCTCATGTTGTTGATATAACTTTAGATGTGCCTAGGCCATATCCAGATGTATTAGATATGAACGAAATAGGGGCATGTATTTGGATATGTTTGGATACAACACCCATGTATTCGGATATGTTGTAGCACGAGTAGCAATATTCCCAGTAATGGGGTGGCAACAGGTTCAGGAACTAAATGGCGCTGTAGTCATGAGAATATAGACACCATCGTACAACAAAACTTGAGACTATATGGTCTCAATCATACCACCCAACTTGTCGTACAATACTGATAATCGTATGATGCAATCCAATCATACAGTTCAGTCCTCTGTATGATCCAATCCCTTGTACGGTCGGTCTATCGCATGATCAGTACGAAGCTCTTATGGCAAACTCTTAGCCTTGTACGGCAACAATCGTATGGTAATCATACATATGATGCTATAAGCAATGATCAAGTTCTAACCGGCAACACTCCTGTGTTTGCCCTCGTACAACTCCACTGTCGTACGACCTATTTGTCGTACGACCTACAACTATTATAACCATTAAATCCTTATTGTTGCACCCTCATATGGTCTGCTGCGTACGACAATCCTACAACATCGTCTGCAACCTGCAATTGCTAAAATCCTATGGCAATGCAAAAGTTACCATTCCTACCAACAAAGCATTGATTCTCAAAGGAATATAACATGTAACATATTAACCATCACATATGCACGCGTTGACAAGGACTAAAAATAATAGCAATGGATGATTTTGTATTATTATTCATCAATTGCTACAACCAGCAGTATATCCCTTCAATTACAATGGTTGGTATGGCCAACAATGACAATCGCATACACAGGTAACAGCAATGTCCATTTATAGCACTATTCTCTATTCGCACAAAATGTTCTCTCCTTACACTGCAATAACACAACCAGAATTGACATAGACTCACAAGATCATCCAAAATGAAGGAAGGGGGGACCTTATGAAGCCTATACATGCCGTTCCAAGCAGTTCATGGACAGCGGAACACTCACAACCGCCACCCCCAAATACATTGCATGAAATAATTTCATTTTCTAAAGTCGAAGGTCACTTTTTTATTAATTTCTAATTTCAGGTACATTTCACTTTCAATTTCATTTGACTGTATTTGCACTAATTTTATGTACATTCCATCTAATTTCATTTCAATAAAATTGCGTGCAAAACTTGTCAAAATTGCAAACAAGATATTCAACTTTTCATTTCTTCTTTTTTTGGGAAGCAGATTTGTTGCCTACATCTATCCTCCCCTTTAAATCAGTCAACATCCTTGTCAACGCTTGCTACTTTCCAGTACTTGGTTGTTGTTGCTGAGAACCAATAACAAGTGCTCCACCCATGTCAGTTATCTAAATTTGTAGGGCTTCTTGTTCATCTTTCAATCTCTCCGCATAACTACTAGAATGAAGAAACTGCAATCCATAGTGGTTTGCCTTCTTCTCCATTTCGGCTAACTGCACTATCAAATCCTTTTCTTGTTCCGTAGTGCCCTTTTGTCTTCTTTGCTTCAGCTCAGCCTCATTCCTAGCTGCAATAGCCAATCGTTTATCCCTTTAAGTAATAAGTTGATCCTTATGCTCTAACTCCTCTTGAACCTCATGCATCTGTGTCTTTATTTCCATTTTTGCCTTATAACTTATGACGATATCATTGCACCTCTCCATGTCTCTCTTCATTGCAACAAGTTTTTCGTCTTTGGCCTTCAACTGTTCATCCTTATCCTTCAGTTGTTCATCTTTGGCCTTTAGCTGCTCCTCATAATTTTGTCTTAGGTTGGCAATCTTTTCCTCATCTTCCTTTTTCATTGCTTCTACTTCCCTCTTCATCGCTTCAGCTTCTTTCACGGCTTCCATTTCCCTTCTCATTGCTTCCTTCTCTTCCCTATGCTGGTTATCCTACTCCTTGGATTAGTAGATCCCTTCCAACCCCACTGTTAACCAGTCTATCCAGTATGTCAAGAAATTAATCTTCCTATACAATGGTGCCAACTCATGTGGTATCTTCCTCTACTCCACCTTTGCTATGTCTGGTGGACAAGGCTACAAGGAACCTGCATCTATGTACACCCTCTGGGGTACCCTATAGTTAGTCATTGCACCTTCTAGCAGCTACTTTACTCCGATCATACTAGCCACTTCCCTAGCTGGTATCTCCCATGGCTGTTTTTCGTGAATTTCAGCAAGCTTCTTTATTCTTCTATCGTCATGAACACACTAAATCACTTTATCTATTTCATTATACACCATGGATTTCCATTGCCTTAACTATTTTACGTAGCCTATCCGAAACATATCAACATAGAAAGCAAAGGGATTGGCAAGTAGGTAATGTCTGAATTTCTGCACTACATACACCATCCCTAAGGCTTCTCTCTCCGTGGTGTTGTAATTCTTCTCCACTCTAGATAACAACCAACTCGAGAAATAGATGGGCCCCTCTTGGGCCAACCCGTATCCAATTGTGAAATTTGATGCATGAAACTCTTTATCCCAATCCATAAATACCAGAATGGGTGTGCACACCAACTTTGCCTTTAGCTCCTCCAAGGCCTTTCAATGTTCCTCTGCCCACTTGAAAGTAACATTCTTGCACGTTAGGGCATCTAATGGATGGGACACTTGCGAAAAGTTCTTAATGAACCTTCAATAATACCCGACAGTTCCTAAAAAGGATTTCACTAAACTGACGTCATATGGCTCCTCCATGCCCATTACAACTCGTACTTTGTTGGGGTCTGTCTTCAACCCTTCCTTAAAGACAATATGTCCTAGTAAATTTCTATAAGGAACCAACAGTTTGCACTTCTTTGGATTCAATGCCAGACAAGCTCTCCTGCACAAAATCATGCATTCCTCCAATTCTTTTAAATGATGATCCTTTCTCTCGTACAACAACCAATCATGTAGGAAGACATTAGACTTCCCTGTGGACATTTTTTCAAAAACGTATAAGATCATACTTTGAAACATGGTTGGTGCATTGCATAAACCAAAAGGCATCCGGTTATATGCATAGATTCCATTCTCCAAATTATCCTCCTCAACAATGCTGATTTGATTGTATCCCAAGAATCAAAGAATGAATAGATCTCATGTCCTGCAACTTCTTCCAGTACTGAATCTATGAAAGGAATAGGAAAGGGGTCCTTGATTGTTATTGCATTCAGACTCCGAAAATCCACACGGATACGGATCTGACTTGCCTACTTCTTCAAGGTGATTACTTTTGGCGACACCCACTCACTAACCGTCACCTTGAAAATAATGCTTGCATCTAGCATCTTCTCAATTTCCGCGTTCACCAAGGCTGCATACTTTGGATTCATTTTGTATGGCCTTCTTCGTACTAGTCGCACAACCTGAATCAGTGGGATTTGGTGTACACTCAACTCTAGTGGGATCCCCTTCAGATCCTTATACATCCTTAAATTGCAAGAAAATTTTAGAAGTCGTTGCTTTCAACACTGGGTCCCACTCATCTCCGCATTGAATGAACCTTTCTTCCACTTGTTCGCCAAGGTTTAAATGCACCATCTTTGGACCTTCATACTGGATGATGTCAAGTCCTTCCGTTGCCTTGAGAACATCGATTGGATGGGCTGGTTTTTCATCAATCACCACATCTCCTACTGTGTACTCTACAAAATTCTTGGGAAATGTCCACTTCTCTTCTTTCTTCTTTGGTGCAAATTTCTTTTTTTGACTAAACTCGCTGACCTCAAACACACTTCCTCCTTGTTTATCATGGTCCTCTTCTTGTGTATGGATACACAAACAATGTGGGAGAAACATCTCATAGTCCTCCATTTGCCAATGGAGAAGCCCATTATCAGAGTCCTCATTGTCCTCTGTACAACCTTGAAGTTCCAACACGCCTTCTTCATTAGGTTCATGTTTGTTGTCCTTGTCCAATGACGATTTCCCGATTCATCAGATGTTGCAATGTCTTGACTAACGGACTGATTCTTGAGATTTATCATATATTTGTGTTGTCCCTTCTTAAATGTTAAGCATTCCTTCTCCCAATTGTGGTTCACTTTCGCCATTCTCAACCATCCATGTCCTAGCAATGCATCATAAGTTGGTTTCTGCATTGCGATCACCATGAAATCCATGATAAAATCTTGATCGGCAATTTTCACTTTCTGGTTTGTCAATACACCCTTCATCTCTATGCCATATTGATTTGCACCATATAATCGAAAGTTTGGAGACCACAAGAATGGTGCTCCAATATCCTTCTAGGTCTTCTCTGGCATAACATTCATGCTAGACCCTCCATCCACGATCACTTGCGTTAGCTTATGATTCAACAACTCCATATGAATCAATGTTGGTTTCTTTCCTGCTTCAATCATCAATATTGTTGGGTCAATAAATTGATCCCTCTTGATTGCAGGCACCTCCTGACATCTTGGCTCCACAACCTTCTTCATGCGTGCAATCTCTCCTACCTTCGTGTATAGCTCAGGTATTGCACCAAGTAAACTGGACACCTTCACTTCCACTGTCGTGTTCAACACTTGTGCCACCAATTGCTTTGTTGATGATTGCTTCTCCAAAAATTCTTCTATAGTGATCGATTTCTTTAGTTTCTTCTCTTGGAGGAGTCTATCTTGTTTGGTCTTTTGCATTTCTTCCTCGATCAAATCATGTGCTGCTTGCCACTTCTCCTTCTCCTTGGAAGGGTTTGGATATTGCTCTGTTTTCTTCTCCTGAGCTCTCATCACTGCAAGCACATGTTTGTCCTTGTCCTATTGGTTCATCGTAGTTTCCTCCAAAAAAATTTAATATTCTCCCCCCCACAAAAAAATTTTTTTCGGGGCCATCCCCTCCCTTCTTTTCCTCCCACAACACATGTTTGTGTTGTTTCCATTCATTCCTCCTACTTGTGGGTTCTGACAATTTCTTGTGAAATGTCCCCACTCTTGGCATCTTTTGCACTGAATGATCAATCTACCATCCAAGTCATATTGTAATCGACTTTGTCCCCCTTGTTGTCGATTACCCTGCTGGGGTTGTCTTCCACCACGACGATTATTTTTGTAACCTCCACTCGTCGCCCCTTGTCCATTCTTAGAAGTGCTCAATTTTTCTTCTTTTTCTTCCTTTTGCACCATCATTGTTTGGTGCCTTGCACTCCTCAAATTGAATGGACATTCTCCTACTACATGCCCCATCACTTCGCAAATATTGCAATATGCATTTCTCGGACAATTTACATTCGTGTGCCCTTCTGATTTGCAATCTAAGCACCATATCTCTTTCTTTTCCTTTTTCTTCTCGCCCTTCACTTCGTTGATCATTCTTTCAAAGTCCTTCATTGATTGGATTGCTATGTGCAAATCTTCCTTGTCACTATCAAAGTCATCACTTCTGAAGTGACTTAGTCCCATTGTCGTCTGTTTTGCTTCACTTTCTAAATTCCTTGCTCTTTCATATGCTTCTTCATACGTGGTAGGCGGTACTACCTTCATCTTTTTCTTGTAGCATGGTAGCAATCCATCAAGGAACCACCATTCTGCAATCCATTTGCTGGTTGCACCTCCATTTTATCAATAAGTTCCTTGAGTCATCTATTGTAGGACTTTATATCTTCATCCTTCTTTTGCTTAGTGGAATATATTTCTCCTATGATCTCCATATCATCTCTCAACAACCTGAATTCCTTCTTGAATTCATCCACTAAGTCTGCCCAAGTTGTGAAGGTGTTTGTTCTCTCCCTCTTTAGATGCCAATCAATTGCGATTCCTTGCAATGTAGCTGGAAACAATCTCAACCATGTGTCTGGGTCATCCACCCCATAGTTGAGAAAATCGCCAAAAAATCATCAAAATCGCGATTTAATCGAGTCTCATTTCTAGGCCGATTTAATCGGGCATCGTATCACGAGTCAGCCAAGTCATTGGCGATTTTTTGCCGATTTTTTGGAAAAATCGGGATCGACGATTTTTTGCCGATTTTTCCAAAAAATTGGTCGCAGCCCCGCGAGTAGAGGTTGCGGCCAATAAAAGGAAAAAGTAACTTTTTATTTTCATTCTGTCTCCTAAGCTATTGCAAAGAGAAAACAAACCCTCCCACCTTGCTACCACCCCGACCAACTACGTCAAGGCATCCCAGGAGCAAGATCGATTGCAGTGTGAAGGAATCCGGCAACCAACAACATCCAACCAGAAGATTCATTTAAGGTCAGAATTTTTTTTTAATTCTTTTTTTTTTTTAAATAAATTAGGGCTTGTTTGAAATTAGATTAGGGTTGTTTGAAATTAGGTTAGGGTTGTTCTCAAATTTAAAACCCTAAACCCTAGTCTAGGGTTTTGGGTTTAGGGTTTTTTTTTCTCCTCCTTTTAAATAGATACTAAATTGATATATGCAAGCCAAATTATTAGCTATCTTGATTCCTATCAATATTTTTTAAACATTAAACGTGTTTAGGGTTTTTTAATTTTTTTTAGGGGTTTTTTGAGGGTTTTTTTTGTAAGGGCTCAGGTCCTTTAGGAATTTTTTTTTCTTCTCTTTTAAGTAAATATCGCTGCCTATCAATATTGTAATTTTGTTTCTTCTCTTTTTTAGGGTTTAGGGTTTTTTTTTAGAGTTAGGGTTGTTCTAAATTAGGTTAGGGCTGTTTTTTTAGGGTTAGGGTTGTTTTAAATTAGGTTAGGGTTTAGGGTTAGGGCTGTTCTAAATTAGGTTAGGGTTTTTTTAGGGCTGTTTGAAATTAGGTTAGGGCTGTTCTAAAATTGTAGTTTTTTTAGGGTTTAGTTTTTTTTTCTTCTCTTTTTAAGTAAATATTCTGCCTAATAATTATGTATGCAAGCATATTTTTCAGCTGTCAATGACTTAATGTTTCGATTTTAAACCCTAAAGGGACTAAACCCTAGCCTTTTGGTTTAGGGTTTAGTTTTTTTTCCTTTTTTTTAAGTGATTTGTAACTTTGTTCCTATGTGCAGGCATATAAAAATGAAACCATTGGATCCAGCATGGGTGTATGCAACGCAAGGGCAAACAAAAAACCATTTTAAATGCAATTTTTGTGGCAATCATTATTCTGGAGGCGTTTTTCGCCTCAAATTCCATTTGGCACGGTTAGCAGGAAATAATATAGCAATATGTGATAAGGTGCCAAAAGATGTTAAAAACAAAGTAAACACCATGATCACTACGATAGATGAAAACACTAGTAACAAAAGAAGTTATAGTGATGCCATTTCATCCCCCCCTTCTGAGGTGGTCGTGCTAGTGGCAACCTTAAGCGGTACTTTCGACAGAGTACTTCGAGTCCTTCAAGTGCACAAGTAGTTAGTGGGACGAGAGACTCCTCTTTTGTAGAGTTAGACCGTTCTGTACCAAGGGCAGGGACACAATCCATGCTTGAGGGTATGGCCATGTGGAACCAAGAGAAGCACACTACAGCGAGGACAGCCATTGCCACTTTTTGGTACTATTCTGACATTCCCTTCAATGTGGCAAGGTCTCCATACTGGCGGCGCATGATAGATGCCGTCGCAAGTTGTGGCACAGGACTTAAGGCGCCAACTTATGGTGACCTTAGGGACCCTCTCCTTCAACAATCTGTGGACGACATTCAGGTTGTGTCATTGTGCTTGACTAAACTTATATATATATATATGGCATGACCATTGTTACGAAAATTGGATCGGAATCGCGATTCTGACCAAATCCGATTAAAATCGGATCAAAATCGGCATTTTTCAAAAAAATCGGGCTCGAGATTTTTTGGTGAAAAAATCCGAATTTTTCCCGATTTTTTCAAAAAAAACCTGATTCCGATTTTTTGCTGACTTTTCTAAAAAAATCGGTGATTTTTTGAAAAATATGATGAAAAAAAAAAATCAATTTTTTTTTGCATTTTCTTAGGTTTTTTTTTTTGCCGATTTTTTACCGATTCCCGATTCGATCCGATTTTTTTCCAAGCCGATTCCGTTCCGATTCCGATTTTCTCAACTATGGGCATGGCTATTTCTTTTTTTTAATATATTAATATGATAAAATCTATATGCAATGTGCATGACTAAATTTTTTTTTTTACTTCAGGTTGTGCTTGACAACCAGCGTCAGGTGTGGAGAACCAAGGGTTGCACTATCATGTCTGATGGTTAGACAGATGGGAGGGGAAGAAACCTGATTTATTTTTTGGTTGCATCTGCAGAAGGAGCTGCATTTCTTAGGTCAGTAGATGCATCGGCACATGTTAAGAGTGTCGAAATGCTTGCAGGGTTGTTGGAGGAGGTTGTCTTGGAGGATGGGGAGGAGAATGTTGTCCAAATCATCACAAACAACGCAGTAACATATAAGGCAGCCGAGAGGATTTTGGAGGAGAGATTCCCCACCATTTTTTGGACCCCATGTGCAGCCCATTGTCTTGATTTGCTCCTCGAGGACATTGGGAAATTACCTTGGGTAACAAAGGTTGTAGATAAGGCTAAGGCCATCACAAAATTCATTTACAACCATTCATGGGTCCTTAGCCTCATGAGGCGATTTACCAATGGGAGGGAGCTAGTGCAGCCTAGCATTACATGCTTTGCCACAAACTTTGTGACATTGCAGAGCATTTATGATGCAAGAGGGTCACTAAAACAAATGTTTGTGAGTGATAAGTGGAATTTTGAAGCAGTTGCAAGATACCGCACATCATCTGAGGGGCAAAATGTTTATACTTGTTTGTTTGAGGAGGACTTCTGGATGGCCATGGATGAGGACATCAAGGTACAAGACTACGCTTATTAATTTGTTTTATTTTATTTATGTTGTAGAATCTGTTTCTTTAAATTATTTTTCTTTATTTTTTCAGGTCTCAGAGCCATTGGTGAAGATTCTTCGTCTTGTTGATGGAGAACAATTTCCAATGGGTTTTGCATATGAGGCGATGGATAGGGCGAAAGAGGCCATTGCTGCATTTTATGAACATAACCGCACCAAATATGATGCCATTTGGACCATCATTGATAATAGATGGACATCACAACTCCATAGCCCTCTTCATGCAGCGGGTTACTATTTGAACCCCAAATTCTTTTGAGCCCACTTTCCATGTTGATTATGAGGTCAAGATTGGCCTTCAAGATTGCATTGACCGCGTGTTTGCCGCGAATCCACAATTGTGCGATGAAACGCGTGCCGAGATTCAAAATTATAAGGCATGTTGTGGTCACCAATTCCCATCTGTGCAATGCAAAAATGCTATTAAGAAATTGAGGCCAGGTAAACCATAAACCTCATCAAATTATTATTTATTGTCTTCTGATTTTGTTATAAAATTTAAACTTTTAAGCTGTTACATTTGAAATATTATTTTTTTTTTTGTTGTTTCTAGATTTATGGTGGGAAGACTTTGGTGATTTTACGCCCAATTTGCAGCACATGGTGGTTAGAATCTTATCTCAACCATGTAGCTCTTCAGGTTGTGAGCGCAATTGGAGTATGTTTGAGCACATACACTCCAAGAAGTGCAACAGACTTACACAAGAAAGGTTAAATGATTTTGTGTTTGTGCACTACAACCTTCATCTCCACCAAAAATCTTTTGAAAAAACAAATATTGAGCCCATTGACCTAAGTGACATTGATCCATCATCTGAATGGATCACAAATGCAGAAGCACAAGAGCAGTAGGTAGTAGTTCAACTCTCGGTGGGACCTTTCTCTCCTCTCCTCCTCTTCGTTTAGAAGCATATCTTATTTTTTGTCCCTTTCCTCATCTAGTTGAACTTCTAGGTACAGCAAGAGCCTCTATTCAACATGGAAGAATTGCATAACTATGAGACCCTAGCGGAGGAGATGGCAGCAAGGGACCAAGAAGAGGCCTTAGCACGAGAAGCTACACAAGTATCTACAAGCACACATCAAGCAAGAGAGACTAGGGCTTATGTTAGGACAAGGGGCAAAGGAATACAATAAATAGTGGGCCTATTGAGGCATTTTGAGTCTTGACACAGTTTGTAATTTGTACATTTTCATATTATAAGCAATATAGGATGTGTTTTGTGAACTTTTGTCACTTTCATGTGTACTTAAAGCTTGAGCCTTGTATGATGTCTTGACTTGAATTGTTGTTTGTATTGCAATATTTGATTTGCATAATGTTAATTCATCGTAATATGCATGAAAAAAAAAATCGTTTTCTTCAGGTTTTTTTTTTTGCCGATTTTTTGCAGATTTTTTCCCTGATTTTTTGCCGATTCCGATTTTTTCCTCAGCCAATTTACTACCCGATTCCAATTTTCTCTACTATGATCCATCCCATTAGCTCACCATATGGTAGTACTAGTTCCTATGTGACGTTCTGGGTCTTCCTTCCTATCACCCAAAAATGACAGGCACCTTTGCTTTCATACCGTAGCCGCAATATTCACTATTGAGGGTCAATCTTCTTCACTTGATTCTTCCCCACTCAATGATGGCTCAGATAGCACTTCTTCTCTTGGTGCTTTTGCTCTCGACACTTCTTCAACTCTCAATGCTTCGTCACCTTGCGTGTTGTTACTAGCAAACAATCTTCAACCAATTTCTGGTGCACCTTCACTTCGCAACCTGTTTCACGAGTATATGTGCGTTGTTTCTGGTCTACCCGCCCAAGTAGTCACCTACAGTTGCTATGGTGCCTAACTCTCATCCTCTGCACCTCTTGGCTAACTCCCCCACACTTGTGTCAGCGTTACCAACCAATCAACATTGTTTCCACGTGCACTCTCCACGTTGGCATCTTGACTTACACGAACGTCTCCTTCGTTTGCTTGCTGCAACTCTATTTTCACCTAGTCTTTCATTGTCAAAAACAACGTATGCCACCTTCTTCCTTCGTCACTGAAAGTATCCTCCTCCTTAGGATTCCACACTCGTTTCACCTTTGGTTGCTCGAGTTTTTTTCTTCTTGACTACAATTCTTGGTTGGCAATTCTCCTACTTCATCTCACGATTGCATCTTTGTCGTCTTCGTGGTAAAGAATCATTCATTCACCTCTCCAATCTTCACACATGCTAGGTTCAAACTTTAAACTACAACGGTACCAAATGTGGCATAGCGGTGGGTGTTCCAACGGTTGGAGGAGCAATTGGATTAACAAATCCTAGGATCCAACTAAGCCTACAGTCATTGTAGGTTTAACTCCACACATCTTTAGCTCTTAACAACAAAATCAGTTGTGCGGAAAGTGTTTGTACAACACTTCCACTCATATGGCACTCTTGTCTGATGGCAAGTTCTACCCACGTCAACAATCCTCTTGTATGGCAACAAGTACAACTACATCTCCTCATACAACACTCTCCCTTGTACAACACCTAGTGACGTCCTCGTATGGCAAGTCCAACTATATGGCAACTCTCGTACAATTAAATTAACTTCCTATAACTTCCATCTACAATCTACATCCTTTGTCTTCTGCTTGCAACCTGTAACTCACATACACAAAACAGATCCTACAACTCTACAATAGTAATGCATACACATACACTCAAAGATGGAAATGAAAATGAGATGTAATTGGTATTATCTCATGGCTTGTATGGCACTGTCATTACATACACAATTGCAATTGCAGTACATGGAATACTTCCCCTCACAGGATAGTTTGGATCCTGTCTCCTACACTATGCACACACTCCAACACAATGATACGCATATAGTCTCCTCTCCTCTACGTATGATTTGTGCATACAATACCAATACAATGATGAAACAAAAGGGGGGTCTCTATTTAAACTTGGAGTCCTGATTGTTCCAACAACGGGCTTGGGGACAACTCTCCACCCAATCGTCTCCCCCTTTGGACATCTACATGCCACCCTCAGCCTACTATAGTTTATATTCAATTTATCAAACATAGACCCAAATTAGATTATATTGTCATTCCATGACATTTACATTTCATTTCACATTTGACTTTCATTTGAATTACATTTGACTCTACATTTATTTACATTTACAAAACTTAAGTGCATTTTGCACTCAAACTCCTATGTACAAAATTCTACTTTGGCTTTTGTCCAAAACTGGTGTCTACATTGTGGAAGTTGATAACTGCCTCCCCTATCTAGGAATTGTACAAAAATTCTACTTTGGCTTTTGTCCAAAACTGGTGTCTACATTGTGGAAGTTGATAACTGCCTCCCCTATCTAGGAATTGTATAAATAAACCCTTTACAATTTACGAATACATCATTATTGGCATAGTCTATGATTGCATGATGCATTTTGTGAAGCATCTGTTGAGGAGAATACATGGTGTAGATTTACCATATTATTGTTGCACTTGATATGTGTATTTGCTGTTCATAAATGAATACAATGGCAATGTGCAATTTTGCTCCATTTTATATTTGAACCTTTTTTCTTGTATTTATGGTGAATGTTGTTTGTCGTTAATGTTTATTGTCATTTACTCTTTCATATTCCTTCAAACATGGAAAATGATTGTTGTGCTACATTTGTCGTTGTTGTCGTCTAAAGTTCGAACCAGTGGCTGCAATGACATTTGAAGAAGGGAAGAGGTGAATGACAGATAACTTGACGCAAGGACATGGGAGATGTGGACACAAAAAAATGAGGAAAGAACAAGAGAAGAACCTACACGGAGTCAGAGGGTTGTGCAACAGCAAGGGCGAAGAATGACTTAATTCATGACAGATAAAAATGTGACAATGAAGAAATTCGTGACGAAGTAATCCATGACAAGGAAATTTGTGACAGCGAGGAAACTCATGTTGACAAGGAAATTTGTGATAGTGAAATAATTCACAATGGCAAAGAAACACGTGACGAAAAAATACACAATAGCAAAATTCATGACACTGAAGTTCGTAATGTGTAAATTGTTGACCTATTGAGATGACTTGCTGGTGAAGTATGCACAAATGACAGCGATGAAGGTGGAGTTTTGTCGCCAAAAGTGGAGCGCATGTGTAACCCTTGGGAGGAGGGAAGTTTGGACAGAGATCAAACTATGCAATGGCATACATTGCTTTTTAAGATGGAGGAAGGCGTGCAAGTGGAGGCATGACAAGCAAACTAGAATCCGCACAAGTGGTAAGAAAGCGCCGACATGGAGTGTGGACA
This sequence comes from Wollemia nobilis, assembly GCA_028583015.1. NCBI lineage: Eukaryota > Viridiplantae > Streptophyta > Pinopsida > Araucariales > Araucariaceae > Wollemia > Wollemia nobilis. Next base: position 7,188,620 of record JAQPPZ010000850.1, read on the forward strand.
AGACAAGATGGAACAACTGATAACTCTAGCACACGTGCAAGGGAGAGTGCCCAAAGGTGCAAAGGACCAGAGCCAAGTACAAGGGAAACCACATGGGAGTGTGCTCAAAAGCCCAAAACGTCATATTAAGACGTGAGATGATATGCAAAGCAAATGGCATAACAAATGAAAATACATGACCACAACTGTTCCCGATGACACTATGAGGACTGGTAATTGATTGGCATTTGAAGAGAGAAGTAGCATTTACTGACTGGGGAAATCTCGATGAATTCAACAAAGAGTTTAGATTGTAACAACACAAAAATCATTAGAGAAATATAGGTCGATGACAAATCACACGCCATTCCAGCTTATGTATGGTGAGGAGGCAACCAGGAGAGCCCGGAGGAGAGGCTGACAACACTCATAAAGCTGGACGAGAAGAGAGTAATGGCACAGTGGGCCATGGAGGTTGCCCAGTGTTGGTGCAAACTTTGGCACAACAAGCATTTGCAAAAGTTGAAGTTAAAAGAGAGAGAGCTCACACTGAAGTATAACGGCAAGAGAGAAAACTAGTCCACCATTGACAAGCTTCCTATTTCAAATAGATATTGCAATAGAAGAAACCTACGATTAGAAAATGTGATCCATCATCCTCTAGCATCAATATCGTCCTCTCCAAAAAAGGTTTGGTAACCCCACAATTTTCTAAATAAAGATCTTAATGAAACTAGGATTTAACAAAACTAGTAGTCGATAGATCTCACTCTCACCCCAAATTTCAAACCAAAAAAATAGATCTGGAAATTCCTTTAAAACGCAACAAATGGCACCTCATTGGCTTATCTAGATTGGAAGATATGATGACTTTTCCTTTTTAAAGAACAATCATGATTAGAAATATGTCACTACAGCTATCTTAGATGGCTGACTTCTCTAGGTCATAACTCCCTTAGTATTGCTTCAATTTCTTCACATGACCACTGATTATGTGACTTTCAAAGTGTTGGAAAGGATGATTGAAGAATTGCCTGAATTCGTGAACCCTATGCAGAGATATACCTGTTGAAAGATAAGGCATCTTAATTTTAAAATAAAATAAAAATCTCCAGATCCATTTAAAAAATTCACTTTCCCAACTCATCACTCTAATAGCAGTTGCTATGAAACTTTATGGCCAACCATACAAATTACCATTCAATATGCAAAGATAATAAATAGCCATCCACCATGCAATAGATTCTCACAAGAGCCAAATATAGCAACTACCTTTGAGGTAGGACAATACCAAACAATATTCCTTAAAAGTGAATCCATCCACAACATCTCCCAATATGAAAATGTCACTTCTAGGGGACAACCTCCAAAATGATTACAATACAAATACTTGATATCTCAAATTAATTCCTCAATATAATAATTTGTCGCCTAATAATCCTTGGGGAGGGTAAAATCCTTCACTAACTAATTATTACCAATATAATATCTCAATACAATGGACCTTGGGTTATGCATAGTTGACTACTCCATAACCCCAATATAGAATACAATATCATAGCCCTCGGTTCCCATCAGATCCCATTTTTGTCATGTACATTGATGAGTTTCATATTTTGCAGGACATAGGAAGAACATTTGAAGCATGTCAAGAGGTCTTGCGTATCCCTTGATAGCACAGGCTGCATGCCAATCTGTAGAAATATTCATTTGGCTTGAGAAAGATTCAGCATTTGAGGTCCATCATCAGTGATGGTGTGTATGTGGACACAAGAAAATTGAGATGAGTGGTAGTTGGTCTGTCCCAAAGACCCTCAAAGAACATCACAGCTCCTTGGGCATTGCTAATTTTTATTGCATGTTTCTGTTAGGGTTCTCTCATATTGCATGGCTATTGAACCAAGTAACAAAAGAGAGAACTAAAGCAAAATTCATTTGGACAGAAGTATACCAGAGGACTTCGAGGAAATAAAGCAATCACTCTATTTGGTTCCAGAACATGCATTGCTAGACCCACAACCACCCCTTGAGATAGAGATAGATTCTTCAAAATTTGCACTCTGTGTAGTCCATTATCAGCACAAGCATCTAATTGTTTACCAAAACAAAAAATTCAATGACATAGTTAAAGGTACCCCACATATTACAGAGTCTATTCCATATCCAATTATGTCATCAATGAAAGGATTACATAATGCCATCATTCGCATTGATCATAGACCTTAGCAATTCTTATAGATGCAAAGCAAGTTATAGGATGACCATCACCAGAAGTAGTCCACATACCTACAAAAGTTCCATTTGAACCTCAAGCATAAGAGGGGTAGTGTTAGGACCCCATCCTAACATTATGTAATGATCTCCTTCCTAACGTGGGGGTCCCATCTTAATGATATTATGTAATGTTTTGTAATGTGTATGTGGCACTTGAAGTGCCTAGACAAGTGGGGCCATTTAATGTAACCGTTGTTAGAATTGTAACTACTTGTTTGGTAGAAGATTTTAGCTAAAGGCAAGGGGGCATAGATGAAGGCATCTCATATTTGTTGTATTGAAGCTCTGCTTCTAAGAAGGTTGCCCCCTCGAAGAGGCTTGCGATTCTGTAATGTGTTATTGCTTTCTGCAATATAGTCTATTGCATTTCCATTTCATCTTGCAATATTGTTAATTTCAAGCTCATTTTCTGCTATTATTGCAATACTATGTGGATGTGCTTTTATTTTACTGCAAGGTTTAGAACAAGCTGTATCAAAACATTTTCTAGGGCTACGTCCTACTACAGTGCAAACAGTTTATGTCCTACTATTTCGACTTATTAGGTATAGATTTTCCTTGTTTTCATTTTTCTTGCTCTTTATCCTATAAAGAAAAAAGAAAAAATCGAGCCATTTTTTTCCTTTGTTTTAGTTTAATAAGTTAGAAACCCTGTGCCAAGGGTTTTAAAACATCACGGAGGAGTTGTCGTTATTGGCTAAGCTAGATTGCCCGTAAAGCATCTAGTGAAGTGAGGGGTGATTAGACTCCAATAACCGGGCTTCAGAAAACAACCGTATAAGGACTTGAGCTCCCACGTATCTTTGGGTATATTGGGAGACCGCCCTAGGCTTAGGAGAGAATTTTAGCCAAAGGAAGCTTTTCGACCATGTATCTATCCATAGTGCACGCAGCACAGCACTCGGGAATATTACCCTCCTATACTGTTAGTGAGGTGGGTAGTGTGCTCAAGGGTATGTGTGGAATCCTCCTTGAGTAGTGGCCTGAAATATTGGTCCGAGCATTATCATTCGTCATTGCAGTATAATAGAAGGCTATGGGCAATGCACACACCTTGGCCTAGATTTACCTTGTTTCAGTCGTATGTCAAACCCTAATACCCCAAAAAAACCTAACCATAGAATTGAGCATACTGAGGAGACTACACCTATCACAGAATCGACCATAATGTAAAATTCTTGGGTAACAAAGATAACTGTTGGGGTTAGTAATAGTTGAGAACATTGTAGGACAGAGCAGTTGATAGTAATAGTCAAAACAGTATTTGTCAAGGCAAATATCAATAACAGTCAAAAACAGGGTTAGGGCAGTGTCAGTAACAGTCAAAACAAAGTCGACTAGGACAATTGTCAATAACAGGGCAGTGTCAAGAATAGAGAAGACAGAGTCTAACAAGATAGTTCTGGAACAGACCAAATAGTAACTGATATGGCAGTTGTCAAGGACCAAAGAAGAAGGCTCATTTTCTAGGTGAAGAAAAGCTTTAGGAGAAAAATAGACAGCACTTGAAAAAAAAAGAAACGTAGAAAAACATAAAAATTCACTGAAAAACGTCATTTTGGTATATAGTCCCTTGCGATCATCTCATTGAGCTAATCAATTTTGTATATAGCACCCATGCGCTTTTTCTAGGGTGCCGAAAAACGTCATTTTGCGACCTCGCCCATTGTGATCATCTTCTTAAACTGATTGTTTTGATATATATAGCACGCAAACACTTTTTTTTTACCATTACTAAAAATAGTAACCGTGAAAACAACGCTTCTATTTTTAGTAAGGCAATTAGGGTGGTCCAAATCACAAGTATACGGCTGGAGGGACTAGAGGAGCAATGAAGGAGATGGAGCAAAACCAATTAATGGACCAAATAAGTCAACTTAGTAACCTACAAAACCAAATGATACACGTTGGAAAAGAAGTCAAACATTTGAAAGATCACATGCAGGTCATGAAATATGAACAGATTAAAGTCAAAACAGGGATTGAGGAAAAATTCCTTGAGATTGAAGAGCGTTTAAAGGGAGCCCCAAAATTACACTAACAGATTAACAATGAAGGAACGGGTGGCAATTCAAGAAATAGAGATGAAGAAACCCATCATGCTCTTTTTGACACTAATACCCTGTTTAAAATGCCCAAATTAGACTTTTCCAAGTTTAATGGAAAGGACCCTCATGGTTGGTTGTGTCGAGAGGATCAATTTTTCAAACTCCATAATGTCCCCCAATATTTATGGGTCACCATGGCATCCTTTAACTTTGAATCCGAGGCCCTAATATGGTATCAATGGGTACAAAACATGACTCTTGACCTCTCTTGGGAAGAATTTAAGCCTTAATTACTCACTCGTTTTGGCCCTAGTGAATATGAGGACTTTACAGGAGCCATAACAAAACTAAAACAAACCTGTACTATTCGAGAATATCATACTCAGTTTGAAAAGTTGGCTAATAGGACAAGGGGTTTGAGTGAAAGATTATTTCAAAGTTTTTTTATCAATGGATTGAAGGATGACATCAGGGCAAAGGTATCAGTGGGTACAAAACATGACTCTTGACGTCTCTTGGGAAAAATTGGAGTCCTAATTCCTCACTCGTTTTGGCCCTAGTGAGTATGAGGACTTTACAGGAGCCATAACAAAACTGAAACAAACCTGTACTATTCAAGAGTATCAAACTTAGTTTGAAAATTTGGCTAATAGGACAAGGGGTTTGAATGAAGGATTTTTTCAAAGTTGTTTTATCAATGGATTGAAGGATGACATTAGGGCAGAGGTAAAAATGTTCAAACCACAATCCATGATGCAAGCCATAGGATTGGCTAGGTTAGCAGAAATGAAATGAAATGAAATATTATTAATGTCCACGGTGGGCCAAAAAAGACCCAAGGGACTCAAAAAGGACAACAATAACTGCGCCAAGCGGGCCAAAGCGCCCAAAAAAGAAAGAATTAAGAAACTAAGATAAATACAAAGATGCGACCCAAGAAGCGGGCCAAAGGGAATGGGAATAAAGAAGAGGGAACAAGGGGGCTGCAGCCCAAAAGAGTGGAGTGCACGCCAAGAAGAACGGAGGGGGAGAGAGAGGGAGAGAGGGGGGCGGGGGGAGGGGGGGGGAGGGGAGCAGCCCTAAGGGGCAAACTCCAACCCCCCATAAACTAATCTCTCCTAACAGTTGAGGCCGAAGAATCGATGCTAAAGAAATCCACATTCTGTCTCTGTCCATCACTAATCCGAGGCCCCAATGAACTATGGGTGCATTGTCTAGTGACCCTGCCTGTGTCTGAACAGGTTGATATGGTGCATTTCCGTCTGGTATCACTCACTCCATCAGAGCTAGTGAAGTGGGTTGTGATGGGTTGATGGTGAGGGGGGCGAGATCCATCTGGAGGAGAGCTTTTTTGTTGATGAAACTGAGTTGTCTCCCTAAAAAAGAGTGTGAGACATCGCTGGTCCAAGTATCTAAAGGTGGATAGAGATTGAGATTTATCCCTAAAAAGGCAATGAAATCTCCCTCAAATCTCATAGTAAATGGGACATCGAAAAATAAAGTGATGCAACGTTTCAACTTCTCCCAAGGAACAAAAAAGGAAAACCCTCTCCTCCCTCGAAATATGGTGATTTGACTCAACTCGAAGTTGGTGGGAGCACACCCTGAGCTATCCAATCGGGATCCAAATGTTATGCATTTTGTGTTGCTAAAGGTACTATGGGGGGACTATCCTGCCGTCTTGAATTTGAAGGAAGTGCTCGTGGTAGAAAGACAATTTGGGGGAAAGAGGGGCAGCAGGAGAAATCCATGTGCAACTGGTATACTGGAGACTAATATCCTTCTGGATCTCGTGAAGCCCCTTCTCCTTACTAGTCCAAGAGGGGGAGAGAGCACCCAAGGAATAAGGGGGAAGCCTATCGATCTGTATCTGAATGCTGGCTAGAAGTGTAGAGATCTGAAAATACCAACTCCTCCATCCCCCTCGAGAACTCGGAGAGGGGTCCACCGACGAGCGAAGGGCAAGGTAAGGGTATTGTCTACAACCCAAGGGGGTATCTCCCAAAGTACGGACCTTGTGAAGATAGGCGATAATCAAGAAGATGATCTCAAGCAATTGACTAGAGAGGAAATGGATGCTCGAAGAGCACAAGGGTTATGTTACAATTGTGATGAGAAATATGTCCCAAGGGCATAAATGTGTACAACAAAAATTGTACCTGTTGGATGTAGATGATTCTACAGTAAATGAAGTATAGGAAGAAGTAGTAGAACAGTCGGAAGAAGAGCACCAGGATGAGGGTGAAGCACACAAAGAACCACAACCAGAGATTTCAGTTCATGCACTTGCAAGAATCTTGACCCCTCAAACGATGAAAGTAGTCGGACATTTCAAGGGGCAAAGAATTGTAATTCTTATTGATTCAGGTAGTACACATAATTTTATTGATCCCCGAATAGCTAAGCAAGCCAACTGCTACATACATTCTTGCAATTCTTTTGAAGTCATGGTGGCAAATGGGGGAACATTACCTTGTAAAGGGAAATGTCAAAATGTTAAGTTGAAGATAGGGGAGTATGAACTTAAAACGGATATGTTCGCACTTCCATTAGGAGGGTGTGATGTTGTGTTGGGGGCACAATGGCTCCATACATTGGGAATAGTAGCCTAGAACTTTGCTGAACTATGGATGCAATTCACTCAGAATGGGAGGTCATACACTCTTCATGGTTCACATGCAAGATCCCCACAAGTTATCAGTTCAAGTCAAATGGAGAAATTGTTAAAAAATCCTCACATGGGGTAGTAGCTCAATTGTTTGCAATTCAACCCCAAGATACTGAAGCAGCCAAACCACAAGGGGATTTACAACTCATTTTGACTAAACATAATGTTGTTTTTGTGGAACCTACGGGATTACCTCCACGTCATTCCCATGACCATGCAATCCAATTGGTACCAGGAAGTTTGCCACCTAACATCAAGCCCTACAGATACCCTTATGCGCTGAAATCAAAAATTGAGAAGTTGGTCCAGGAGTTATTGAAAACAAGGGTAATTCGCCACAGTAATAGTCCCTATTCTTCGCCCATCCTATTGGTCAAGAAAAATATGGGTCATGGCGGTTGTGTATCGACTTTCGTGAACTCAACAAACTCACCATTAAGGACAAATTCCCTATTCCTATGATTGATGAGTTGTTGGATGAGTTACATGGCGCCAAATTTTTCTCCAAGTTGGATCTCTGCTCTGGGTATCATCAAATAAGGATCAAGGAAGAAGACATTCCAAAAACAACATTCAAAACTCATGAGGGCCATTACAAATTTTTGGTCATGCCTTTTGGCCTAACTAATGCCCCTTCAACATTCCAGAGCCTCATGAACAATGTCTTCCACCCATTCCTCCACAAGTTTATTTTGGTTTTCTTTGATGACATTCTCATCTACAGTCGCACTTGGGCCGAGCACTTACAACATCTAGATCAAACTTTGCAATTATTGCAAGACCATCAATTATTTGTCAAACGATCCAAATGTTCCTTTGGCATGCAGGAGGTCAAATACTTGGGGCATATTGTTTCACAAGAGGGAGTTAAGGTTGACCCCAAGAAAATTGAAGCTATCCAAAATTGGCCTAAGCCACAAACTCTCAAGGCGCTTCATGGATTTTTGGGTCTCATGGGCTATTACCGACGATTTGTACAAAATTATGGAAAAATAGTCACCCCCTTAATGGCCATGTTGAAAAAGAATTCATTTATGTGGTCAGCTCCAACAGAAAAAGCTTTTGTAGATCTCAAGGAGGCCATGATTTCAACCTCGGTGTTAGCCACTCCTAATTTTTCCAAACCCTTTATAATTGAAAGTGATGCTTTGGGTCATGGCATTGGGGCCGTATTAATGCAAGAAGGGCGACCCTTAGCTTTCACCAATAAGGCACTATCAAGCAAAAATTTGGGAAAATCTACTTATGAAAAAGAAATGATGGCCATCCTCCATGTTGTTAATCATTGGCGACCATATCTCATTGGGAGACATTTCTCTATTAAAATGGACCACCAGAGTTTGAAATATTTCTTGGAACAAAGGGTATCTACTCCAGCACAATAGAAATGGGTTTCAAAATTGTTGGGGTATGATTATGACATTGTGTATAAGAAAGGAAAGGAGAATATTGTGGCAGATGCCCTCTCCCGTCAGTTTGAGGATCAAGTGACAATGTGTGCCCTCTCGTCCCCACTTCCCCAATGGGTCTCCCAACTTCAAGAAGAAGCAACCAAGGACCCATCCTTACAGACTTTGCAGGAACAACTCCAAAGGGATCCCAATTCACATGTCGGGTATTCATGGGATGGACACCTGTTAAGATATCAAGGTCGCATTGTGGTTTCCAAAACTTCATCACTCCGTGAGGACATCATGAAGGAAATGCACGCTTCACCTACTGTAGGCCATTCAAGATTTTTGAAGACATATGAGAGAGCTAAAAGGTCATTCTATTGGGAGGGAATGAAAAAGATATTCAAACTTTTGTGGCCAAATGTGAAATTTGCCAATGGATGAAAGGAGAAACAGTTCGTACTCCAGGCACTCTACAACCGTTGCCAATCCCAGACAATGTATGGACTGATATCTCCATGGATTTTATTGAAGGGCTTCCTAAATCCAGAGGAAAATCGGTCATTCTTGTGGTGGTGGACCATCTCTCAAAGTATGCTCATTTTTGTTCCCTCACCCATCCTTACCATGCCTCCACCATTGCTCAAATATTCATGGACTCCATTTTCAAACTCCATGGTATGCCCAAATCCATTGTGTCTAACCATGACCCCACTTTTACCAATTGATTTTGGCAAGAACTGTTTAAACTGTAGGGAACGCAACTGCGAATGAGCTTAGCCTACCATCCACAGATGGATGGGCAAACTGAAATTGTCAACAAGTGCTTGGAAACCTACCTTCGTTGTTTTACCTCTGAACACCCAACATAGTGGGCTAAGTGGCTGCCTTTGGCTGAATGGTGGTACAACACTTCATTCCACACAACTTCCAGAATGACTCCTTTTGAGGCAGTTTATGGGTACCCACCTCCATCGCCCTCTTCATATGTTCCTGGAAACTCCAAAGTTCAGGTGATGGATGCAACTCTTCAAGAGCGTACCCAACTTTTGCAGCAGTTGAAGGAGAACTTGGTGATGGCTCAAAACCGGATGCGACAACAGACTGACCAACACCATTCTGAGCGCAACTTCAATGTAGGCGATATGGTCTTTCTTCGACTCCAACCCTACAAGCAATCTTCAGTGCAACTTCGTGCTCATCAAAAATTGGCAGCACGATTTTATGGACCCTACTAGGTATTGCAGCGAATTGGACAAGTGGCCTATAAGCTTGCGTTACCACCTTCTTCCAAGATCCATCCAGTCTTCCATGTCTCTTGTCTCAAGAAGGTACTCAACAACCGCATTCAAGTCCAATCAACACTCCTTGAGTTAGATGATGAAGGCTCGGTCATCTTGGAGCCTAACAACATTTTGGACCAAAGAACCCGCACTCTCCATAACCGCACCATCACTGAAGTCTTGGTCCAGTGGCAGGGTTTACAACCAAAAGATGCCACATGGGAGCCTCTCCAACAACTATAGCAACAGTTTCCTCATCTCCAACTTTGAGGACAAAGCTTTTTGAAGGGGAAGGGCATGTTAGGACCCCATCCTAACATTACTATGTAATGACCCCCTTCCTAACATGGGGACCCCATCTTAATGATATTATGTAATGTTTTGTAATGTGTATGTGGCACTTGAGGCACCTAGACAAGTGGGGCCATTTAATGTAACCGTTATAAAGAATGTAACTACTTGTTTGGTAGAAGATTCTAGCTCGGGTGGCCACTTGCATGTGAAGCCAACCCTTGAGCGTTATAGTTAGGGTTACAAAGAGTCTTTAAAAAGGCAAGGGGGCATAGATGAAGGCATCTCATATTTTGTTGTATCAAAGCTCTGCTTCTAAGGAGGTTGCCCCCTCGAAGAGGCCTACGATTTTGTAATGTGTTCTTGCTTTCTGCAATATAATCTGTTGCATTTCCATTTCATCTTGCAATATTGTTAATTTCAAGCTCATTTTCTATTATTATTGCAATATTCTGTGGATGTGCTTTTATTTTACTGCAAGGTTCATAATAGGTAGTGCCCATCAAGTTGTTGATTGTTTGGTAGAAGATTCTAGCTCGAGTGGCCACTTACATGTGAAGCCAACCCTTGAGCATTATAGTTAGGGTTACAAAGAGTCTTTAAAAAGGCAAGGGGGCATAGATGAAGGCATCTCATATTTTTTTGTATAAAATCTCTGCTTCTAAGGAGGTTGCCCCCTTGAAGAGGCCTGCAATTCTGTAATGTGTTCTTGCTTGCTGCAATATAGTCCGTTGTTATCCCCGTGAGTGTGGTCTACCGGCAAGGATGCCACTTGCATTATCGGTGATGTGACCCGGGTTCAATCCCCATGGTGGATGTGTATAAGAAGTATTACTCCAAAAAAAAAAAAAAAAAAATATAGTCTGTTGTATTTCCTTTTCATCTTGCAATATTGTTAATTTCAAGCTCATTTTCTGTTATTATTGCAATATTGTGTGGATGTGTTTTTATTTTACTGCAAGGTTCATAATAGGTAGTGCCCATCAAGTTGTTGATAGCTCAAGTCATCCACCCATCACAACATTGACCATAGTCCTTGAATCCTATGGACAGGAGAGTTCCACTTGGCCCCACCTATATGAGAGTGACCCTGATTTTAAAAGCATAAGTCAAGAACTACTTGCAGGAAAACAAGTTGTCGACTACTACTTGTAGAATGAGCTTCTATGCCAGCCAAAGCACCTTTGTGTTCCATCAAGTGAGCTAGAAAAAATGATTTGAAGGCACTCTATAGTTAAGTACCTAGGACACTTTGATGTAGAAGAGACTTGGGCTCAGGATTTGGGAATGCCCATAGCATTCACAACTAGGATGTCAATAAGGCTCAGGATGTTTTTTCACAACAATCTGTGAACAGGTGTCCCTCATTTTACATATATTGTCAAAGTTCTTAATAATGGTTGTAATTCCATCATCAATAGGTACAAATTTATCTACATGCCTAATCTTACTTGAAGGCAAAGAAAATTTTAAGGGTATGGAAATCTTTTTACTAGTATGGAATGGGAGGCGAAACTTTTCATTTCAAAGAATGTGTGGTATATGCTAAAATTTAAGGAGAATAATAATATATACTAATATTGTATATTAATTTTGGCAATTTTGAGATTTTTATCCCTATTTTATATAAGAATTTGGCAAATATATTTTGAAAACTTTCCTCATTGGCAAATCAAAAATTTAAAATGTTCATAAAAATGATCAATTGGCAATGAAAACACAAAATAATACCCTGCTTGTAGAAGTTCTGTTATCAACAGATTGGAAATTTCTTGCAAGTGATAACTTTTGATTGTTCTTCAAACTTTTACTTTATAAGCAAGAGTTAATTATGATTCTTTAAACAAACAATTTCTTTATCCTTGTTGGATAATATCTTATCAAAATCTTGTGATGGCTTTTGTTGAATTTTGCATTATTTCATAGACCTTTTACTTTGTGTTTACAAAGCTTTATTTTGGTCATTCAATCTACAGATATTATCATTTTGTTCTTTTAATTTATCCTTTACTAATGCAATTTTTTGTTCTAATCTTTCTCTATGTTATGAATTTGAATTTACATGAGACATTCTTAGACCTTATGCAAAAGCAATACTAGGAGTCGGCATATGAGATAGAATGAGAAAGGAGGTGCCCAAAGCATCTCCCCTAACCAAAAAAAACAGTATGTAAATTATGGTGTTAACAGTGGGCTCTTTAAAAGAAGCTACAGAAGTCATTTGAAAGTAACGTAAATGGAAGGCATTGGTCCAAACCCTTTAATTTCAAAGTAAATCAAGACAAAGCTATGCGGACTTTTAACAGAAGAGAGGCATAAAAGAAAAGAAAAAAGCAACATTTTAAGAAGCCCTAAACATTTTCCATGTTATAATTCATTGAATGTTTCCCTTCTCTATTGATAACGTGAAAAGATTGCTAAAGCAAAAATGAAGTTGATAATTACCAAAATATATCTAGTTACCTGATTAACTACAAAGTCCACAGAATCTGCAATAAATGGTTCATATGGTCCATCCCTAATTCCCATCAGAATGTATCGCTTCAGCATAAAGCATGGAGTCCAATTTACCCTGTCATGGAGAGATAAAATTAATTTATGAACAATGGCATCGGGTCTTCTGGGAGATCATAAGATAAATAATTTGCATAAGTATATTAGTGGCTACACGATTTCAAGGAACTGGTCTTGTATATGAAATCTACTAGTGGCTACACAATTTCAAGGAACTAATCTTGGATATTCATCAATGAATCTGTGATTAAATACATCTCATGTATATGAAATATACTGTAGAGCTTTCTCATGGGTTAAAAAGAAAGACATGAAGAGATTCCAACTCACTCCAAAGTCAAAATCTTCGTGATTCTGCATACATACATTTTTATCTGCGTCATGCAATGCTGGTATACAAAACACAGAACACAGGACCTAAGTAAACCTATTAACAAAACTTATCATAATAGTCAAACTAAAACTATTATGATAAGTTTATTCTAATTCAAATACAAAATGCATCCTAAAACCAAGACATGTAGATCATGGTTATATTACTAACATGATTGTGACAATCAAATCTATCTTGACATCATCTTACATATTTCATATGACAGGCTGTCAACAGTAAGCTAATAATTTGATGATTTCTTTGATACTTTATACATTAAGAAATAAAATAACATAAAAAGGACAAAATTGCAAAGAAATCTATATCCACCAATTTTTGTATCTAAAGAGGTTCCTTCAGGACTAGTATATAGTTGTTTTCTTTTTGGGGAAAAAAATGTATCACATATCATCTATTTAACCAATATCAAATTTCATAAACTGCACTTTAGTATTACATGGAAAGTCTCCTCCTATAAGGAAAGAAAGCACAGGGACTTCTGTATACGTAGGCAAAGAATTCATATCTTTTCAAATCCAGGTTGACTGAAATTTGACCAGAAGATCCAGTTCTTGTCTAAACATGTTTAGTGTGTATGCTGATTGGACTTACGTCACCTTGAAACACTGCTTGACAGTGCATCTTCCACAAGAACATGAGGGAAACCAGTGCTTTTCTTTCGAGGCTAATTGCTTCTATCCAACTACAGCCAAGCAGGACTCCTTACCAAAAAGGAGAATCTTTTTTTGTAAAATTCTGCCTGAAACGATGCCAGAAAATTGTAGCACTCAAACATATCTAAAAGATATAAATGACTACCTTGCCTCTTTCACAAATAAACAATTAGAATTTGAAATTCCAATTTCATGGAAAAATGTCTTGACGGCTACCTCTTGATCAATTACTAGCCAGACCAAAATCTTGTCCCTGAATAATCGTGCATCCCTGATTTCTTGATCAATTCCTACCAGCACTCTTTCTAATATTTTCACTTTTGTAGTTAAGCCCTTGTTCTTGCACAGACTTCTACTTGAGGAAAGCCTTTCAATACACTTCATCATTGAATGTCCACTCATACATGCTTGCAATATTAGAAATAAGGTGTCACATCAAGTTTCATATCCAAGTACCTAGAAGAACATCATCAAGTTCCGTATCCAAGTACCTAGAAGAACTCATACATGCTTGTAGTATCAGAGTAGTCATCAGTTCTACCAGCACTCTTTCTAATCCTTTCACTTTTGTAGTCAAGCCTTTGTTCTTCCATTGACTTCTACTTGAGAAAAACCTTTGAGTGCACTTCATTGTTGAATGTCCACTCATACATGCTCGTAGTATTAAAAGTAAGGTGTCACATCAAATTTCGTATCGAAGTACCTAGAAGAATGTCCTTCCTATGGGAAGATGGCTAATGCTGCAAAGTCATTTTCCACAAAGACCCAAAGCCCAAACACCATGAAGCTCATTCATGATTGCAATTCCCTAGTCCCTACCAATTTTGAAATACTAGGCAATGTACAAAAAAGGAAATAGGCTAGGTACAGAAAGTCTCGATTTGTCGACTCGACATGCAATCCGTTGACAAACCTCTAATTTGTTAACCAATCAGTGATTCATCAACCAGCATATGAAGCAAGTGTAAGATATAAATCAAAGAGGCTTGAAAGAGATGTAGCACAATGGTGAGGACTCTAACATGTTGGAGGAACAATTTGATATGACAAATTCAGGAGCCAACCAAGACTATAGTCAACATTACTTCACACTTGCACAACATCTCCACTTGTACGACAACTTGATCAACACTCATTTGTACGGCAAGTTGCTCAACATCCACTTGTACGACAGTTCCAAGCTTGCAATCCACTTGAACGGAAACCTTCATTGGCAAGGTTAGTACTACACTCCTCGTACAACAACTCTTCTTCATACGACAATTCTGGACTGCAGCTCTAGATTTGTCCCTACACACAGAACCTAGAAGAACCCTACAATTCTATTCTTCTCCGGAAATAGCATCACACAAAATTCATACAACACACAGATGAAGGATGAATAGTCATTGCATTAATATTGTCTATACGACATTGGCATTACAAACCTATCTGTGCTGGGCAATACACAGTACACAAACACCCTCGATGATACAGACTCTACATGGTACTCCTCAAATGAATGGGGGGTCCCTTTTTATCCTTGAGGGCTAGTAGTTAACAGCAACTACTGCCCAGGACACCTCATCACTAACTACCCTCCATTCGCATATGCTTAATTCCTATGTTTGTCGTACATTACAAATTCAAATTATCAAATGTTGATGTCATCACCCTTGACGTCAAACTACAAATCATTTACATTTCATTCTCATGTACATTTGTGCACATTTGCACTTATTTCATTATTTACATTATTCTTTTGCCGCTGGTCAAACTAGCTCCTACATCTACCCTCCCCTTTAGATTGGTTAATGTCCTCGTCGATAACTACCTCTACTCCTGGAGACTTGGGTTCTGCTATTGTTGAGGAGTGGGAATGGGTAAACCTCCAAGCTCCTGAATTTGCAACTTCAAGGCCTCTGTCTCTCCTTTCAACCTTTTGGCATAGGCCTAGTATCGAGCCCACTGCACACCATAGTGATTCGATCTCTGCTCGACTTCTGGCAACTTTGCCAACAATTCAGCCTCCCTCTTTGTAGCTTCAGCTTCTGCTTCCTTCCTTGCTGCTTCAACCACTTTCTTTGCTACATTTGCTTCTCGTCTGGCTGCAATTGCTAGCTGCCCATCCTTCTCTGCGATCAGTTGATTGTGTTGAGTAACTTCCTTGTTCTTAACTTCCAACAACAATTCCCTCACCATGCATTCAGAAATCAGTTGACTGATCAACTAATCATATTCCTCCTATGCTTTTGTCTTCTACTTAACCTCCTTCAACTTTGCTAGTTCTACTTCAGCATCGTCCTTAACCTACCGAAGCCTTGCCTCCATTGCTTACAACTGGTTAGCCTGCTCCACATTCATCTGTTGAAACTTTTCCAATCTCGTGGCTAACCATTGAATCATGTATGCCAAGAAACTCATTCTAGCATACGATTTTACCAGATTAGGTGCAAGTTTGACGTACTTGACACCTGCTTCTTCCTCCAGGTGGGCTGCCAAAGTTCCTTCGTCTACGTATACTGTCGTTGGATGCCGATAGAGTGTCTGAGTCCCTTTTGGTAGATTCTTCACTCTCAACATTGTTTTCACACTACCAATCTCCAACTCCCATGGCCATGTCTGATGGATGTCATCTAGATTCTTCATTGTAGGCAGGCAACTTGATATGTCTGTGTAACAAGTAATTAGTATTTTGTACGCGAAGTGTTTGACAAAATGTGTGTACATATAAAGTTATAAAGTCATAATGTAATATTATATGTGATAAAGTGAAATATTAGCATGTACAACAAAGTCATAAAGTGACTTATGAAATGAAATGTAAATGTAAGTCAAATGCAAGTGAAATGTAATTTGGGAGAATGATGAGGTGTCAGGTAGTTGGAGGGTGCAACTACTCTCTAATTGTATAAATAAGACCCTTCATTCATTCAAGCATTAGCATGGTGTAAGTGTATGGTAAGGTTGATTATGTCGTATGGTAGTTGGCCAACATGAGAGTTGGTGGGCATTGTTGGCCCATGGTGTGGCTGGTATAAAGGAGATTATGCACAGGGTTTGTACGAAAGTACCGTACATCTATCATTAGTGTAAAATCTGCTTAGTCATTTGCATCTGCCATTGCTGTTGTTATTGTTGTTTCTATGTATTGTTATAATTAATTGCTGCAAATCTGATTTCTCTCCTCCAATTTTTGCACTATCTTCTGCATATTCTACCCTATCTACTAAACAGTGTCCCTTGACTGTTGTTCACCCATTGCAGCCCTCTCCTGAGTTATCCTCCTACCTACAATGCCTTCTTGCACAGCCTGATTCTCCCAATGTGCAGGGACCTCCTCTTGCACTGCTTCCTATGGCATTCCACACTTCTTGCTTTGAACCTTTGTCATATGTTGCTCTTTGCCACTCACTTTTGATATGGCCTGTTGTAAGGGTTTTGCCTCTGAATACTACTGCTGATGAGGTTGAGCTCCCATCCATTGCTGCTCCAACCTCCTACGCCTCTTCTCTTTCCGCACCAGCTCTTTTGTTTGTGGTTGCTCATCAGCTCCATGTCATCCTGAACTCGCCTCCTCTTTCAAAGCCCCCCGATCCTTCCTCTTCCTCACAGTACCTTTCTTCTTCACTAGGGTACTTAGTTTGGTTAGTGGCATCACATGGACCCACCTATATATTGTTGGTTGATGCTCCAAAATCACCCTAGGCAGACTCAAACCAAGAAACCGTAGCTTCTCCTACGTCACGACATTCATCATGATGGCAATGGCATGGAAAACCATCGAAAAATTCCTCGTGTACCGCATCAAAAAATTCTTGATGTGGTAAGCCAAGTACGATGCCCAATCATACACAATGCTAGCCATTATCCCTTCCGTATATGGTATGAGTCAAGTGAGCATCTCTGAGCCTCTCTGCTTTCCTGAGAGTTTTGACATGATCACATTCATCGTACACTGCAGTTCCAATGTCTTCAACTACTGCATCTTTAGTCCGCAGCTCTCGTGTTTCAATAGTTTTGCCACCTCCTTTGGATTAATATCAGTGACCCTATCCATAATATCCTTATAATGGGATAAGTTCACTGCCTCCTTTCTCACTAGTATGCCTGAACTAGGCAATCCAAACGTCCTTCAAAAATTAACAAGCGAAAAAACCACTTGCACCTCACAATCACCAATTGTGATCCTACACATATGGTGTTGTTGATCATACATCTGCAGCAATTGCAGCAAGTAATCCTTGAGGAACTCCTCAAAATTTGGAATTTACAAAATATGGTGCATTCATGCACTTTGAATTCATTCTTCAATGGATGATCATGTGCAAGCTCCTTCCACCTATTTTTACAAAACTCTCTCGCTTGTTGTTGCCATGTCATCTCTTGCAAGGGTACGATCATTCTCTCTCGTCCCTTGCCCTTCTTTTCCTAAGGTGCAACCTCCACTTCTCTCTCTCTAGGAGTGCTAGATCTCGGCCTTTCGCAAAGTATCACCAAGCTGCCTACCCATGTTGTCCTCCTCAACGTCTTGACCATGCTCTCTCCCTTGCGCGCACATGCTCTGCAAGCCCTCTCCTTGCAACTACTCCAATGCCCTCTCCTCGTGAACGAGACCCTGACTAAAACATCGATTTTAATGGAGTTTTCCTGTATTACTACTCCACTTAGTGTATCCCCTCTATAATGCTCAGTCGCTTCTGCATCTTTTCAGCCTTTAGCAACTCTGACTATGACTACGTTTGTGCTTGTACAACACCTGCCATACACTTCCTTCACTTGTATGGCAGACTTCACTTGTACGGCACTATCATTAAACACCTCCAATTGTACTGCACCCTTCTCTGGTCCGCACTTGTATGGCAAGTGTCGTTTTTACAACACAAGTCTTGCTTGAATAGCATGGCTCCAGCTATTTGTACAACATAATGTTGTTTTGCTTGTACAGCATCCTTCTCACGCAGCTTGCACAACAACCTCCTCACTCACCCTTCTACGCATTGCCTACATCACTTTGTCGCCTGACTCCACCGCTCCGTCCATACGACTCCCTTAACAAGCTTGCAAACCCTTGTGCACCTCTGCAACTGGAATCCTTACTGCAATCAGTTGTTCATACAATTGTACGGTCATCCGTACACCTACAATTTTTTCTTTGTTTGCACAGTCACTCCCTTTGCAACATCGTCTTCCTTTAATGTCTCTGCTCCGATGCTACAACAACTTCCACCTCAGAGCATGACCATTAATCTTCTGTCGATAGTTATCTCTTGCTGGCAGTTCCTTGTGCCTCACTGCAATTCGCACACCTCTATTGCACTTCTATCCTCCACCTCACATGTTGGTCTGCTTCTTGTTCTCCATCAGGCGTTTTACAATGGAATGCCCAAGCCTTGTAGATGCTAGCAGTGTAGTATTCCTGGATGGGGAGGTGGTTGGGAAGCTCTAGGAATGATTACCACAATCTCAGGATTCAACTTGCACAAATCATACAGCTCGTACAGTCTCCATCGTACACTATGCAAATCTGCCAAAACAGCTTGAACGGTAACCAAACCGTACAATTGTACGGTCCAAATCGTACAAGGCAGTACCTTGTACGATTTGGTACTCAGCCAACTCACTGAAACAGGTTTTGCAAGTCAAATCAATCAGTTTTGTAATCGATTTCTCCAAACTAGCATTATTTCCTTAATTAGCAAGTTTTGGGTTGCTGCCTTTATAATCAAATCGGGTAAACGACTGTTTGTACGATTTGGGTACAACACTTGTACGGTTTGTACGAACCCTTGCTGCAACTATTATCCAAATCTATCACTCTGCATCACCAATCCTTCCAAGATAGGTTTTGGGAAGTTTCTACTTGTTAGTTGCTCCAACTCTTCATAACATGCAAACCCTAGACCAATAATAATGAGTTGTATCCCTCATGGACAATTCCAGAAATCGCACAACTACCTGGAAACGTCAATTACGGCTGTAATTCTTCATATAATCAATTCCATCCTTCACACCAAGTCTGTAGGTTAACCAGGATCATTCACAATGCAATTCCATCGATAGGCATGCCATGCAAAAGCAAACGTATAATGGAATGCACAAGGGCAAGGAAATAAGAGGAATTGCTACAATGTTCATATTATGAGAAATCCTGTACAATATAGCCATTGGCATTGCTCACAATCACCATAACAATCACAATGAACAGTATATAAACCAGCAATCAATACTCCATGAATTATGTATTAAGGTTTCAACAATGAACAACAATGAATATGAATGAACTATCAATCGAACATCAATGAACATAACAGCCAAAAATTGAATGGGGGGGCTATATAATGCATGCCCAGACCGTTCCAAAGCGGTTTCTGAAGCATCGCAGTATTTACAACTGCCTTCCAGAACTAACTCCAAAACAATCTTTTACAAGGTTTACTAAGGTCTAATTGATTTTTATCAAATTCACTCCAAATGTACGTTTCACCTAATTTCATTTACATTTCATTTCGTACATTTACAACCTTGTACGTTTTGCTCCTACTTGTACATTTTCACACTTGTATATTTTAATCAAAATTGAGCAAAACTAGATAAAACTGTGCAAATCCAAGGATCACTTCTTCTTCTGGGAGGTGAATTTGCTGCCTACAAGCCTTCCCCAATGCATATATTTATAAAGGTCATGGAGGAAAAATTTAGTTGGCATCTATGCATTAATTGCCACTTCGCCACCTCGTCATCTTGCATGTTAACTGAACGGTGCGCTTTCGTCTTTTTCCCTCTCTTTTTTTAAACGTCCAAGTCTATCTTCGTTGTCTGATCCATACGGCCACATAGACTACCACTTCCACTACCTCTTCTATCAACGAATCAGTCCTTTCTCCTCACTGATACTTATTTGGTTGTAGCCGAAAAATCCATCCAAAAATAATTGGGTTTCATGTCTGACAACTTCCTCCAAGATCAAATCAGTACACGAGATTGGAAAGGGATCTTTTATTGCAACAACATTTAGACTTTGAAAGTCTACACAAATGTTGATTTGGTTTGCCTCCTTCAAGGTGATGACAATCGGTAACGCCCACTTACTCACCATAACCTTAAAGATTATGCCTGCATCCAACATCTTTTGAATCTCCGCATTCATCAAGGCCACATACTTGGGTTCATCCTATACAGCCTTCTCCTCACTGGTAGGGCACCCGAAACCAACTGAATCCAATGCACACACAATTTTGGTGGTATCCCTTTCAGATCCTTGTATATCCATGTGAAGACGTCTTTATACGCATAAAAATTTCCAATGTTGCTGGCTTCAGCATTGGATCCCAATCATATTCGCAATGGATTATCTTTTCTTCATCTCCTTCGCCGAGGTTCACCTAAACCATCTTTGGCCTCTCATACTTTATGGTGTCAAGTTCACTTGTTGCTTTCACCACATCCAATGGGTGTTCTGGCTTCTCATCAATCATAGCATCACAATGATATACTCTATAAAATTCTTTGAGAATGTCCACTTTTCCTTTTGTTCATGCTTTGGTGCAAATTTTTATTTCTTACTGCTCTCGCCGACCTTGTACACACTCTTCCCATGTTTATCAAAGTCTTCCTCTTCATCTTCTACATAGATGCACAAACAATTTGGTAAAAAAACTTCATAATCCATCTGCCAATGGAGAAGTCCGCTATCAAAATGCCCTTCATCCTCCGTACATTCATCCAACTACAACACACCACCTTCATTTGGTTCATGTTCATTGTCCTCATCAGAAGATGAACTTCCCAACTCATCTGTCAGCGTGAGATCCTCGCTCGCGGATTGATTCTTCAAGTTGATCGTATATTTATGCTGCCCTTCTTGAAAGTTAGGCAATCCTTCTCTTAGTTGTGATTAACCTTCGCCATGCGCAACCATCCTTGTTCCAGAAATATGTCATATGTTGGTTTCTACATGGTGATCATAACAAAATCCATGATAAACTCCTAGTCAGATATCTTCACTTTTTGAGAAATCAATACTCCTTTCATCTCAATTTCGTACTGATTTGCACCATACAATTTGAAATTTAGAGACCATAAAAATGGTGCTCCTATCTCTCTCCAAGTCTTCTCAAGCAATACATTTACACTTGACCTTCCATCCACAATCACCTAGGTCAACTTATGGTTTAGCAACTCGATGTGGATTAATGTTGGCTTTTTGCCAACATCAATCATTAACAAAGTCAGATCAATAAAACGATCTCTTCTTCTCGTAGTTGATTTTTGCTGGTAATACAGATCCACTACTCTTCTTGGCCACGTCATCTCTCCTACCATCGCGTAGAGCTCTAGTATGGAGCTAGGTAAACTTAAGACCTTCAACCGTCATATTCAATACTTGTGCCACCAACTACTATGTTGACATTTCTTTGTCTTTGATGATCGGCTTCTTCAACTTCTTCTCTTAGACCTTCAACCATCATATTCAATACTTGCGCCGCCAACTACTATGTTGACATCTCTATGTCTTCAATGATCGACTTCTTCAACTTTTTCTCCTAGAGAAGTCGCTCTTGCCTGGCCTTCATCTCTTCTTCAATTGTGTCATGTGCTTCCTACCATCTCTCTTTTTCTACGGCAAGATTTGGGTATTGCTCTACCTTCTTTGCTTGAACCCTCATCACTACAAGCACATTACTATCCTTTTGCTATTGTTCTATCGAAGGCTCCTTGATGTCAATAAAATTGACATTTTGCGAGTTACTCGAACTTGCCTTCTTCAAGCAATTCGTCTCCCTATGATTGCATGGACCACACCACCTGCACATTAATCCATTGTTGTTCCTTTCCGACATTGTCCCCAACTACCTAATTTTGATAGTTTCTTTTAAAGTGCCCCCACTCATGGCATCTTTGACACTATATAATGGGGCTTTTGTCCAAATCATATTGCAATCAACTTTGTCCTCCTTGTTGTCGATTGCCCCTCTACGGTTGTCTTCCTCCTCGATAGTTATTTCTATCCCCCTTGTCATCGTTTGCCCACTGTTAGACGAACTTGGTTTCTCTTCCTTCCCTTATTTTTGCACCTACAGGGTTTGGTGCCTCACAATTCTCAAATTAAATAGGCAATCTCCAGCCGCACGTCCTACAACTTCGCAGATACTGCTGAAAGCATTCTTTGGACAAGTGATATTTGTGTGTCCTTCTACCTTGCAATCTAAACATCAAATATCTTCTTTCTCTTTTTCATTCTTCGCATCATGTACCATCCTTTCCAGGTCCTTCCACATGGCTTGGATCACTACATGCAAATCATCCCCGTCACTATCTGAATCTTCATCTCAATAGTAACTCAATCCTGCTTTACTTCACTTTCTAAATTAATTGCTCTATCAAATGCCTCTTGATAGGTAGTCGGTGGTAACTATTTTCATCTTCTTCTTGTATCTTGGCAGCAATTTATCTAGGAACCATCATATCTGCAACCCGTTTGCTGGTGTGACTTCCATTTTGTCAATGAGTTCCTTTAATATTCTATTATAAGATTTACAGTGTTCATCCTTTTTTTGCTTTGTGGAGTGGATATCTCCGATGATTTCAATATCATCTCATAGTAATATGAATTCCTTGATGAATTCAGTTGTCAATTGTTCCCATGTGGTGAAGGGATTCATTGTTGCTCTCTTCAAGTGCCAATCCATTGCGATCCCTCGCAATGTCGCCAAAAATATCCTCCACCAGGATCCTTCATCATCCACTCCATTCGCTCGCCATATCGTCACACATATCCCAATATGGCGTTTTGGGTCCTTATAAAGTGACTTATGAAATGAAATGTAAATGTAAGCTAATGCAAGTCAAATGTAATTTAGGAAAATGATGAGGTGTCGGGTAGTTGGAGGGTGCAACTAATTTCCAGATGTATAAATATGACCCTTGCCTCATTCATTCGAGATGTATGCCAGTGGTGGTGGAGTTGGCCGTCACGTATGTGTGTATTGATGGTTGTGATGGCTGGTTGCTGTTGGCTGTAAATGATTGTTGGCACCGAAAGGAGAGTGCATTGCTGATAATATAAATCTGCTCATTCATTGATCATCTGCCATTGCTGTTGTTATTGTATGTTGCCTGTGTATTGTTATTATTTTTTTTCAATTGGTTAAGAGTATTGTTATTATTAATTGCTGCAGATCTGTAGATTTATTAAGTGGAAACGGAATTGTATGTATTATGTTAAATTTCGTTTCTACAGCTCCAAGCATTTCCAGTAAATCTTTCGTCTGCCCATCTAGTATTTGAGACATAATTATGTGTGCCGAGGATCAGAAAATGCATCTCCAAATGACATGGCTTAAAATCAGTGCCAACAAGTTCTTTAAGGGAAACTTGACCAGGGAAAATATTCTAGTGCAAGTGAAGGCATGTACCAGATTTACATATACTAACACAGAGTCTATATAACTTGCCCAGGAAGGTGCAAATAAATATGCATATCATGCTAAATAAATAAATGCCTTAACGGTTGACTCTTAATCTGAATGCTCAAACATTGAAACTTATTTGATTGGCACAAAGGAGAAGATCAATGACAGCAAGTGGAAAAGAAGATATAATTTTAGCCTAGACTCTGTCAAGAACATTATATTCAGAACTTATTGCAGGATCGAGATTCCAAAACAATCATACATGCTGATGATAGCTACTAATGGAAGCCATTTTCTTACAACTATTAGTCTAATACAGTTTGTTCTGCCTATACAAATAGTTATCATCCATTTCCACTGTAATATTGGAGGTCATACTTAAGTCAGAAAGGGACTGCCCATTCCAGAAAAGAAGAATTCAAAAAACATATTCCATGTTGATTCTAGAGATGAACAGTCTTAATACAAGGGGTGAACCTTGTTCCATGGGCTTGTCAATTTTTTTTTCTTCCCTTTTTCTCTTATTTAAATAAATATTTCTCCTTGATTTGAATTGGGTTGGTCTCACAAGGTCAAAAATGCAGGTGGCTTCTTCTTTAGTTGCAATATTTATTTCTTGGACCCTAACATATACAGATAACAGGACTTTCTTACAGTAACTTACAACGAAGACCATGGCATGGCATCTGCAAAATATCGTGTTTCCAAAAATGCATTTGAAAGCACTAAAGATTTGACCCGTCTTGGACGATAGTGAGCAAAAATCTGTGCAAGAAATCCTCCAAGAGAGGTCCCATAAAGATGTACCTGTCAACATAATCTCTGATTAGGTTCCATGCCATATTGCTCCTTGCAGATTTAGAACATGGAAAAGAACCTCTAAAATAATGGATGAGACTTCAATTTAAATGTAACAGAATACTAGAATTTTTAGATATCATGCAGATAACTTGTACATTTAGAACATAAGAGTACAGTCAAAGTAAAAGGAGTAAAAGTTACAGAAGAAAAGAGTCCAAAGCAAAAATATAAGGGTTTTCTTTGAGGCTTACAAAAAAGTTTACTTCATGTCTTCTCAAATTCTCTTTGCATTGTTTTGAGTTCTCATTTGTATTCTGAAATATAACTGGTAATTTCTTTGTTATCTTTGACCTGAACTTGGTTTACTTATGCTTCCCTTCTATGTGCATGTACATATATTATATGTTTGTATTCTTAGGAAAAAACTTTTTATTAATTCTGCAGTAGTGCAAGTAAGATATGCAAAAGTAGGTACATATAAATGAATCTGCTCTTCAAACATGGCGATCATGCCTCATCACATACATCCATGAGTGCATAATGTTCAAGGAAACATAATAATCATGTGTGCATCCATGACTACAACATAAAAAGTTTAAACTCAAATGTAATAAAAGAAGAAATATATGTCAGAAGAAATACCAACAAGCAATGCACTTGATAAAATAAAGAAAAGGCTTTCTTGCTTGTATTCGAGCAAAGGATTATCATTCTTAAACAGTTCTAGAGAATGACTCAGCTCTTTCCATGAGATTTTGAACCAGGGCCCCACTTTAGCTGCAAAGAGACCGGCCAACTTTCATGTTTGCTAGACAAAATGATATTCTGTGTTAATCCCAGAATACAATGTGGTACAGCAGCATATGTTGAAAACCTAAAAGTCAATTCCCCAAGCACAACCCTATATTTGTAGCAATAAACATTATCAACCTCTTCAACCACGTTGTCTCCCATCAGCTTCCTCTCTCTTAAACATCTCACACACTCTAACCCATCCAAAGTCTTTAAGTCCTACAAAATCTTAGCACTTACAACAAAAATTATGGTAAAGCACAGCACACCATAGCTTATAGCATTATCTCTACATTGCTTAAAGCCAAGAACTTTTTTGCAAGGGTTAAGCAGCTTTAGATATTACAATTAGACTAACAAGCAGAACATGACAATGATTAGGCAAAAGCTTACAAATGTAAAGCATACTGTCACTTCATTGATTTCAATAGAGCATCTAGACATTCCTTACTCTCCAAGTCTAGAGATTTGTATCCCGGATGAGATCATAATCCATTGGAATTATGCCTAAGATTTCACAAGTGGAAAGCTATCTTCCACAATAACATGTGATAAAAAGTAGACACTAGAATATAATATGGACCATATCAATAGATACCAATAACAACAAAGAAGTACAGAAGATCTCCCAAAAGGAAAGGATACTTGGAAATGACATCTCAAAGATTATGTCTGACACAAGATAAACCATAATAAGGATTTACCTAACATTTATACAAATTCCTGACCCTGCCTTTATTGAAGGATGACTTGATAGAAGATCAAATTAACAAAAAAGTTACACGTAAACATATACCAATATGGCTCAATGGGCCATTTCGTTGGGTACATTAATAATACAAATGATGAATATAGGAATGTAGTAATGTAATAACAAACCAGATAACTCATTGGGTGACCCAAATAACCAAAATGCTCACCATGAGATACCACAAAGCCAATAAATTATGAGATCACAAGGCAAGATTTTACGCATGCTCCAACTTTCTCGTAAGCTTGACATGGGGACCCATGTCAATATTACTCTCCAACATTTCCTTTTAGTTTGACATAGAGAAATAATCATACCCATGAGGATGCCACATGCTGGATGAAGATGTTAAAGAATCAAACAAACAAATGCAATAGTAGGAACTCCATTCATATCTTCAACCTCTTTGGCTAGAAGACAGGAACTCATGTTCCATATGGAACCCTTTGCCAAAAACCACTTCACGCTTCATATAATCATTAGGCAGAACAATCTCTTTAAAGTCTTTGACCATGCTGGCCCCAAAGGACCTTCAACAATACTACAACTCTACAAATCTTGAACCAGAAGGCAAGATCCACTACCCATAGTATGGAAACCCATGAACTTAAATAACTATTGGTTAATAAGAGCTCTCAAACATGCTGAAATGTTCTTGGAAGTATTGGGCTTGGCACCAATATGCTAAAGTGTGTGGTTGATAAAACATTCAAATCAAATGTCGAAAAAATCATAAGCTAAAAATCTGAAAGTGCTTGGAGCTTGGAATGGTCTTCTCATGCAATGTGTTGATGCCTATTATGACAATGGCGATCTTCACAAAACCTAAGCCTCCCTAGTTCTCGAAAGTCAATGCTGAAGTGTTGAAAGACACTTAAGACCTTGGCATGTGCCCACATTAAGAACCTCTCAAAGCCTCCAACAAGCAAAGATGAAGAATGATGGAAGTATGAAATTGGCTTAGAGCCATGTGCCATGGAATACCACAAGTATTAGTCATTAATACCATTTGCGGAAAGTCCTTTAAAACCAAAGCAGTTTGTGCCAAGGCCAGGAAAACCTAACAAAGTATACAGCCCAACATAGCCTTTGCATGTTAAGTCGCGCATGTTGGTGTTAGTCATGATGTCCTACCAAAAGTCTTATATCACCGTGGGGTCCCTCAATATTGCATGAAGTCTCAATGAGAAAGAGGAGCTCCAAGTATCCACCATAGATGCATCATGTGATAGTGAAAACTCAAACATGAATGTAAGATATCATATATTCATCATCCATGAATCCACAATCCATCTTGACTGCCTCCCACAACAATCTACATCCTATCTTACCTACTACTTATGTTGAAATCCATGTGAAGGTGGTGTGTACTACTCCTTGCAACTGCATATTAATATCAACTCAAAAGTGAAAGAAGTTCATGATCCCCTTGTCTCTAGCAACTGCATAAGAGATAATCCATGATTCTTACTGACTGTTGTATAGCATGCAATTTCTTTAGTGGAAGACACATCAAAGAGAGGCCCTAGACTCTATACCAGTGCCCTCATTAGTATGGTAGTCTTCTCTCATATCAAAAGGTTCTATCCGACCTCCATTATAGAAGCTAAATTCTCCAAGATCCATACTCTCACAACTAGTTGAAATGAATGTACCTGCATAGTCAACTCCTGTCATCTAAGCTAACCTCAATACATCTCCCTTCCTCTCATGAGGAACAAGGACAGATCTTGTTGTCATGCAAAACTGCATCACAACCATGGAAGTACCAAACAACTATCTCCTCAAGTGAAGAACTAATGCAAGCTCTAGAACCATAGGCATGTTGTTCCTTCTTTGCCTCTAGATAGATATCAACTTTGTTTAGTTTGTCCTTCTAATCAAAGACGTTGTGAGCTATGATCAAAATATTATCATTTATATCATGCACCACAAATCTGTAAGGCCAAAATTATATACTTCCTCCTTAGACTGTGTCATTTGGAATTCAAAAAGCAAATCTGCACTCGTTCTAGGCATATAGTATTCATTATTGATCACACTATCCTCACAACCATGCAGAGATAAAGTAGAATAATTTCAAATAAATATTTTTGTATCTTTGTCATTATCAAGATTAGGAAAAGGTGAGGCATTGGGCACCACATGATAAGTATACCTAGAATCTACCATAATATTTAAAATATATGAATCGTTTATAAACTTTATGTGTGTGTGTGTGCGCGTGCGCGTGCGCATGCAAGCTTTGCATAGCTTAATTGTACCACCTGGATTAGCATGGGCTCTTGCAAGGGTGATTTATCAAGGCACTGTTTCTGGCCAATACAACAAAAGTCGACCTTCCATATGGGCCTCAATGGCACCTGTTGGCAATTTTGCCACATTAAATTTTTTGATAAACTTTGGCCAAAGTATGGAGCTTTAAAGCGGCAAAGAGCATGCTGAGGTGTTCGGGTTATTGCGGGCCATAAACGGGGGCGCTAAAATGGATGAAATAAGCTTTGGATATTTTATCATTGCAGATCTTTTCGCTAGCTTTTCGACGATATATTATAATAGGCGATCGGGTCAACGGATCAAAAGTTATGGCCCCGGGAAGCAGGACCAGGAAGCTCAATTTTGGGCCAGAAAATTGACTAAGTGTTAGTGGTGCCGCAACCCGACTTTGCAGCGAAGTCGGGCTGCGCCCTTAATTTTGTGCGCACTTGGGGAGCTGACGTGCAGAGAGCTGAGCCCAAAATTTGACTAAGTATTGAGCGAACCCCGACTTCGAAACGAAGTAGGGTTGCGCTCTCAGTTTTGTGCGCACTTGGGCATTTTCAGTGAAGGACATCCCAAAAAATTCTAAGTGTTGGGTGCGCAACCTGACTTCGCAGCGAAGTCGGGCTGCGCCCTCAAATTCGTGCGCAATTGGGCAGCTCACTTGAAGAAAACGGCTAAGTGCTGGGATTGCCCTACTTCGCAGCGAAGTCGGGCTTCGCTCACTGACCTGTGCGCACTCGGGCAAAGAACGTTGAAACCTGCCTAGAAATTTTCTAAGGCACGGAGGCCTTCTCGACTACGCTCATCCGCCCGACTGCGCTCATCGGCCCGACTACGCTCATACAAAGGCTAAGCTTAAAGACGATTTCTTCCCCCTCCATCAAATGCTGACAGGTGTCCAACCTCGAGATTCGAGTCAAAGATGTGACAAAAGGTGTGCCGCCAAGGTACCGGACAGATGAGCGTGAACTGACAGATTGTACCGCATCTACCCCCATTCAAACTAGCTCAACTTCCCACCTACCGGATTTCCACGGAGCTGCCACGTTTCAGGAGGACCTTGCTGCAAGTACATTCTTTACCCGCAAAGGTCAACATCAGCCGCTTTTGTCGCCTTTTGCAGCTTTTGTCAGGTCTGGGATTCTATGCCCAAAATGTAATCGGGGGGGATTGCGCTATAAATAGCAGCCTCATTTCATTGTACAAGGGTGGAGGGGGGACATATTGCTAGAGGACTCTACTGTGACGAACCACCTTCTAATTAATTCAAAGCATCCTTGGCTCTGCTTCTTGTCTATGTCTTTTATGCTGCCTTCTGCTAGTATTTATGCTTCATGTCCATTTATATTTTTGTCTATTTAAATTCTGAATCCTGGATTTGAGCATTGGCGATTATTTAGATCTGGAATACAAAACAGAAGGATACATAGGATAGAATCGCAGTTGCAATTTATGTTACATGTTTTTTTTTAATTGTTGTTGGTTCGGATGCAAATTTGCGATCGTGTTGCTTGTTCTCCCCCCACCCGAAACGCATGATATTTACATCTCTTTCCTGTTCCCTTATCTTTTTCAATCTCTTTCCAATTCCCTTTACCCCCTTTTTAATCTCTTTCCTGCACCCTTATCTAAAAACCCCCAAGTAGGTTAGGAAAGGAGCCGACCTTCTCCGGAGATCGGCACGGGGGCATCCCTTCCTCCCGACCTTTCAATGTTGGTCTGCGGGTCTAGGGCGCATTGACACACCAAGTCCTTCCCGTGTGGCGGATTCGTGGCCAACGAGTTTCAGCATGCCCGGTGGGACGAACAGTCTCCATATTTTAAGGAAGCCCGAATTGGTGAATCTCTGGCTTGCCTTCATCTGGCAAAATCACCTGGCGACTCTGACTGAGCCGAAGATCCAGATTTCTTGATTGCAGACACCTTTTTTTAAGCTAATAGAAGACACCCCGGAGGAATCAAGGTTTGGTGAGCAACCTTGACCTCACAAGCGGAGAAATGAATGTTCACCTACAGTCTCCATATTTTAAGGAAGCCCGAGTTGGTGAATCTTTGGCTTGCCTTCATCTGGCAAAATCACCTGGCGACTCTGACTGAGCTGAAATATGGAAGCCCGAGTTGGTGAATCTCTGGCTTGCCTTCATCTTGCAAAATCACCATGGCAAATCCCTCATACTATGCAAAGCCCTAGAATGCAGTTGTGTGGAGCTTGAGAGGCAGATCTCGTCGAAAGTCACCAATGGGAATATGCAAACACGGCCCAAATGATGAATAATATGGTTGCTTGCACTTTCCATCGGGAGACGGGCCAAGAGGAGGAACAAAATCCAGTGGCAAATTCTGAACACAAAGAGGGCACATTTTTGCACCCTTTTTGTGTCCCAGGGCATAGCACGCAAGCATTCAGCCAAAGCCCAATAAGCATGCCTCACCAGGAGGTTGATCCTGAGGAGACCCCGGCAAAGGCCTATCGTCGGAAAGCTCTTGCTATTGCATCAAGGAGTTGGAGGAACTCGTGCTCGAGAGCCCACAGGTGGTGGACTCTCTAGAGTGGTGGTATTGGCTCCAACCATCACCGCAACCGGTACCCGAAGAGGGCTCTCGTGTGGCAAATCTCCTTGCCACATTGTTCATCAATTGTATGGGTACCGGCATGAATGATAACCTGCCACGTTGCACCATGTTCGCGACCTGGCAAACTTTGGGAGGCCCGCCGGACTTCAAAGATCAACTGAAGTACAATCAGATCTGGTCCGGACACTGCAGGTTCACCGGATAGGCAATCAAAGCTAGATTTGTGTTGGCGGCATGCCAACCATGTCGCAAAAGTTTGTGTAAATAATATAAATAATTCGGCTAGTATGCAAAGTTTTAGTTGTTTTCTTAGTTTAGTTTGTGCAGTGTTTTTTTTTTTTTATTGTTCCAAAAGGGCCAGGTGCCAAGGGTTTGAGAAAGAGGTTGTTGCCGGCAGTGAGTATCAAGAGGACGGTGAGGGTGACTCTGTTGCCCAATGGATAAAGGCCTGGGTCCTCACATTGAGGCAAGCTCAATGCCCCGCGAGCCGCCAGGAATGTTGGCAATTTTGCCACATTAAATTTTTTGATAAACTTTGGCCAAAGTATGGAGCTTTAAAGCGGCAAAGAGCATGCTGAGGTGTTTGGGTTTTCGCAGGCCATAAACGAGGGCGATAAAATGGATGAAATAAGCTTTGGATATTTTATCATTGCAGATCTTTTCGCTAGATTTCCGACGATATATTATAATAGGCGATTGGGTCAGCGGATCAAAAGTTATGGCCCCGGGAAGCAGGACCAGGAAGCTCAATTTCGGGCCAAAAAATTGACTAAGTGTTAGTGTTGCCGCAACCCGACGTCGCAGCGAAGTCGGGCTGCGCCCTTAATTTTGTGCGCACTTGGGGAGCTGACGTGCAGAGAGCTGAGCCCAAAATTTGACTAAGTATTGAGCGAAACCCGACTTCGCAGCGAAGTCGGGTTGCGCTCTCAGTTTTGTGCGCACCTGGGCATTTTCAATGAAGGACATCCCAAAAAATTCTAAGTGTTGGGTGCGCAACCCGACTTCGCAGCGAAGTCGGGCTGCGCCCTCAAATTCGTGGGCAGTTGGGCAGCTCACTTGAAGAAAACGGCTAAGTGCTGGGATTGCCCTACTTCGCAGCGAAGTCGGGCTTCGCTCACTGACCTGTGCGCACTCGGGCAAAGAACGTTGAAACCTGCCTAGAAATTTTCTAAGGCACGGAGGCCTTCTTGACTACGCTCATCCGCCCGACTGCGCTCATACAAAGGCTGAGCTTAAAGACGATTTCTTCCCCCTCCATCAAATGCTGACAGGTGTCCAACCTCGAGATTCGAGTCAAAGATGTGACGAGAAGGTGTGCCGCCAGGTACCGGACAGATGAGCGTGAACTGACGGATTGTACCGCATCTGCCCCCATTCAAACTGACTCAACTTCCCACCTACCGGATTTCCACGGAGCTGCCACATTTTCGGGAGGACCTTGTCGCAAGTACATTCTTTACCCGCAAAGGTCAACATCAGTCGCTTTTGTCAGCTTTTGTCAGGTCTGGGATTCTATGCCCAAAATGTAATCGAGGGGGGGGGGAAATTGCGCTATAAATAGCAGCCTCATTTCATTGTACAAGGGTGTAGGGGGGACATATTGCTAGAGGACTCTACTGTGACGAACCACCTTCTAATTAATTCAAAGCATCCTTGGCTTTGCTTCTTGTCTCTGTCTTTTATGCTGCCTTCTGCTAGTATTTATGCTTCATGTCCATTTATATTTCTGTCTATTTAAATTCTGAATCCTGGATTTGAGCATTGGTGATTATTTGGATCTAGAATACAAAACAAAAGGATACATAGGATAGAATCGCAGTTGCAATTTCTGTTACATGTTTTGTTTTAATTGTTGTTGGTTCGGATGCAAATTTGCGATCGTGCTGCTTGTTCTTCCCCCACCCGAAACACATGATATTTACATCTCTTTCCTGTTCCCTTATCTTTTTCAATCTCTTTCCAGTTCCCTTTACCCCCTTTTTAATCTCTTTCCTGCACCCTTATCTAAAAACCCCCAAGTAGGTTAGGAAAGGAGCCGGCCTTCTCCGGAGATCGGCACGGGGGGCATCCCTTCCTCCCGGCCTTTCAATGTTGGTCTGCGGGTCTAGGGCGCATTGACACACCAAGTCCTTCCCAGGTGGCGGATCCGTAACCAACAGCACCGCTCACCCCTAGATGTTATGGCAGATATGTCATCTACTAAAACATGAAGGCCCTGCCGTTTGGACGTGGTTGTGTACTTCATTAATTTAGTGCTAGGAAAGGGATTTTACCATGGCCTAGCAATTCTTGATGGAAGTATCATAATCAGATAGTCTGAATGACAAAAAACTCAAAGATAGCAATTCTTTATGCCTGATTAAAATGTTCTGCAATTTGAATCAAGGGAAAATTCGGAAAGGTTCCTTCTCTTCTTTTATTTAATCAAGGAAATTACACAGCTAAGGCAGAGATATCCTTCCTGCAAAGTCCCCCTATGGATCAAAACTTATGCTATGATCCCACTGTAATGTTCAGAGACAGAGAGAGATACAATGGGGGTTGTCGAAGCATTTCTATCAATAGACCCCCAACAGGTGTGCTACAAGGGACACCACTCTGTCAGGTATATACCAAAATGAAGTTTATCTAGTACCTTTATTTATGTTCTATTTATTTAAATATAGTACCATTCATTCAGATGGTGCAAAATAAATGCTCCTTGGGATGTTATGAAGCATACAGACTAATGTAGTTTATGATCCCATGCTTGACACATCGAACCATATTTAGCAAACATGTAAGACTGCTCAAATAACTAAAAAAAACACAAATTTGTAAAACTAAACAAAAGCATAATTGTTTAAATTGTAAAATCCTCATTAAAAGTTCAATAACTTTTTATTCTCCAATGTAAGCATTACATAACATTTACATGTCACTAAGTCTTCAATTATTTCAAGCCAAAGAAAAGGATAATAGTAGCAGCAAAGGTCTTGATTTACTTACATGGTGCATATCAATGGCATCCAAGAACTTTTCAAACGAATTAACCCATTCTTGATGGCTCCATATAGGTGGTGCATCCGCAGCAATTATTCGATACCCCTAATCTCGAAAATCATGAAACATGAGGACAATTGTTTATGCACTTTGGAACATACAATCACTTTAGAGGGGGATTCATATAATAATTTTACAAAAATACATAGCAACAAATGTGTCTGTGTTACAAAAGGGTCATATAAATTTTGTGTATAGACCCATGATGATCCCTTGTAACCCTTCAGTTCACTAAGATAATCAATGTCTGATAAGATGTTCACATTAGGATTCAACACATGCCAAGGGGTAACAAAATGACCCATTCACTTCTTGCTAAACAAGCTAACAAAATAAGATCCAGGCAAGGGCAAAAAAAATATAAAAAATAATTAAAAATAAAAAGAGACAACAATAATCAAGAGTAGGCAATGTAAAGCTCTGAAGGGGATTGATTCTACTGAATCCCATTGGATTCATGCACAATCAATATTGAATACAGAAAATATATATGACTTGATTATAACAATTCATTGAATTAAGTAGCCATTGCCAATTAGTACTCATGATTCACAGATACATAGATTTTTGTACTTATCAACATGCTTTTTGTTTGTAATAATGTGAAAAATGTTATAGCAGAATCAATGCAACAAAAATAAGCAGATTGTTAAATTATGTCTTAGTTAGTCATGTTGAAGTGGTGCAAATGATTGTATCCTACCACCATTGCCCTCCCTCTATACGTGGTCCCCATACAGATTGTCCAACAATATTGGGAGGGATTTTACCTCACATATCTGAAGCCTGTCATCGTTATAAAGAAAAAAGTGCTTATAGAACACTTCGAAAAGCACTCAAAGTAAATGTTGCCACATTTTACACAGGGGTGCCATGTTTTTGGTTTCTGCAAGTGAGCTGCTCTTTTCCTTTCCTTCCTCTCATTCTCCCTCTTCCCATTTCTCCCTTTCTGCCTCTTCCTTGCAATTTCATTCCCCCTTCTTCTTTTCCCTTTCTTCCCCCAGTAAGTTTCCAGCACAGGTGCTCTAAAAATTCTAAGTGTTGGGGCGACACTCGACTTCGCAGCGAAGTCGGAGTGCGCCCCTCAGTTGGAGCGCAGTAGGGAACCCGAAGTGCGCAGGCAGGAAGGATCAACGCAAAATCTGACTAAGTGTCAGGGGCGATACCCGACTTCGCAGCGAAGTCGGAGTGCGCCCTTCTTCCTGGGCGACACCCGACTTCACAGCGAAGTCGGAGTGCGCCCTTCTTCCTGGGCGCACTAGGGGAATGGTCCATCAGAAAAACGGCTAAGTGCTGGGGCGACACCCGACTTCGCAGCGAAGTCGGAGTGCGCCCCTTTTCCAGTGCGCAGTCCGAACAGCGGATGAAGACAGCCAAGCACCGGTGCGCAACCCGACTTCGCAGCGAAGTCGAAGTGCGCCCTTTGACCGGTGCGCAGTTGGGTAAAGTCAACTCAGAAATTTGCTAAGGCAAGAAGGCCTTCCAACTGCGTTGTTTTCCTCCTGCGCAACCCGATAGCGCCCGAATTCCTGGCGAAGTTGGATAAGCTGCCTTTCAAGGCAGACACGTGTCACACCTTAGCATCCGACAAGTATCCACCTTCGGGATTCGAGCCAAGACTTGACCGCGCAAGGACAGAGCATGGGCTACACTACCGGCGTCAATTGTCACCATTTAAGCCGATGTGAAGTACCATCTGCCGCACCTACCCGCATTCCTGCTGACCGAAGACTTGACCCAACGTGCTGCCACATAGCTGTACCACCTTCAGGGACACCATGCTGCAAGTACGCCCCCGCCCGACGAGTCGAGCATCGCAGCTCCTCGCCCGCTCGTGTCGCCTATCGTCTTGTCTGGGACTCCTTGTCATTTCTGCCTCATGTTTCTTGTGTCATTGCTTGCAGTTGTACTGAACTCGGACTTCGGCATTTGGTGGCCAAGTATTCCTGGAATGCATAGATAGAAGATACATAGGATCGCTGATAGCTGTAGTTTCAATGTATTTTTGTAGATGAATGCTGTTAATAGTGGTGATTGATTCGTCGCCGTGATGCTTATTCCCCCCACCCAACTCCAATCACATTTGTAATCCCTTTCTGCACTTTTATCTCTTTATGTACCTCTTTTATCTCTTTCCCTGCACTCTTATCTTAACAACACCCCACAGGAAGCCGGCCTTCTCCGGAGATTGGCACGGAAGGCATTCCTTCCTTCTGGCCTTTCAATCTGGTGGGCGAATCTGGGCCCATTAACAACAAGCCCTTTCCTCATGGCAGATTCGTAACCAACATTTTCTCTGGCACACCCGGTGGGACATGGTAGTTTCCCACCCCCAAACAGAATCGAAGTACTAGTGCTCGCTTCATTGTTGTTCAAAATCAGAGCACCTGGCGACTCGCAAATTATCTGAACATTCTCTGAGTCCGTGAAAGACCGGTCCTGACGCCTTCATGCAAACGAGAAGGTGGCGAGCAAGGAATCCGGAGAACCCGCCTGACTTTTACGAAATAGACACTGACGCTCCAGGTGAGCGCGTCAGGCTGGCTGATTACCAAGCTCGCGAACAAGAAAACCGAGAAGAAGCCGAGGCTGAAATTGAAGAAGCCGAGGCTGAAATTGAAGAAGTTGAGGCCGAAGAAGAATCTACATCTTTGGACAGTTCCGATACCGAATACACTACCGGGTCAGAAGCAGACATGGCTGCCCAGCAGGACGATGATGACCTCTTCCCGACGGTGGATTCTACGGGGCCCTTGGCCCTAGTCGGACAGCAAGTTGTGCCCCCTGCTGCCTTAAAGTCTATCCCTACGTACGACGGCTACGGCAAGACGGCGTATGAACACATCCAGGACATTCTTGCCTTGGCTGCGCTACACTCCATCACTGACGAAAGTGTGAAGACCCGTCTCATTGGCCCTTTCCCTAAGGGGAAAGCTTCTCTACCGGTGGAGATCACTGCCAGAGGGATCCATCACAGGGTGGCGACAGTTAGCCGGCAGGCTCGTGAAAGGATGCAACGAGTCTGCTGATCCCTCTTCTTTGCTGCATCAGTTCCAAAGTATTCAGAGACACCCCCAAGAGGAGGTGTCAGATTTCAACATTAGGTTTGCGAGGTCTTGGAAACGAGTACCTCGCGAACTCCGACCGTCAGCAGGTCAGGCCGCCTACTACTACCTGAGATCTTTCAACTCAGACATTTGCCTCGCCGTCGAAGGTTGCCAGAATCAACACGTTCCCTGCTCCGTACGAGGCTGCCCAACAAGCCGAAATGGATATCATTTCTATTGGCAGGCTTCCGCACAGAGAACAACCGCCCATCTATCCTGATTTTCCCCGATCGCAGTATCCATCAGCTTCTGGTTCGGAGCCGTCCACTTCAGGACAGCAACCCCAGCAGCAATGGAATCCGGCGCCGGTCGTGAATTCTTACGGCCCGCCGCAAATTCATTATCCGCCTCCCCGTCCTCCACGTTTTCCAACACTTCCTGCTCCCCCGCAAAGATGCACAATATTCAACTCCTCCATTGGCCGCATTACCTCCCCCAGCTCAGTTGCCGCCGCCTCCGAACCATGATATCCAGAATCAAATTCTTCAGGAGGTACGGGCTCTGGCCTCTGGCTATCACACCATGTCCAACGACATGACCGTCCCGAAAAAGAAGCAGGCCCAGATGGACCTAGCTCCAAGGAGGCCATACCCGCCCCCGGCATTGACAAAGGATCGGCCCCCCGAGCAACAATTGCAACGGCGGCCCCCTTCGAGGAATGCTGCCATTGAGGATGAACCTGGTACTTCTGACCAGGTCAACTGGTGCACCACGTGCAATGACCCGCATGCCGAGGAAGATTGTACTCTGCATCAACACTACCTCCAGACCTTGGCCGGCAGCGCCATAGAGGACGAAGAACTCTACATGATCCTGGGCGACGAAAGCAATTTCGCCGTTTCAGAGGAAGTTCCGATGCCGCCTCCTGCCAAGGAGAATAAGAAGTCTGCCGAAGCTGCAGCAAAGCCCTTAAAGGTGTACGCCAGAAGAGACAAGGCGCAACCTGAGGAGATACCGCCCTACAAGAGGCTATGGCCATACACAACCAAAGAGAAGACTCCTCCGGTGAAGACTCCCGCAGTCAAGCCTCCCATAGCCAAAGCTCTTCCGGCTAAAGCTCCCGTTGCTCAGCCTCCAACTGAAACAAAAGAACAAGCTCAGGAGAAGCTGAGATATCCGTCTCTGACCAAGAGACAGAGAGTTGAGGCCACTCAACAGTATCGGACGAAGTATGAGCCGGCAAAAGAAGCGGAAGGAGCTAGCACCTCAAGCTACAGCATAGTAGACGAGCCGAAGAGAACTCCCGCAAGAATCAGCATGTATGATGCTCTTCAGCTCCTAGGCCAGGTTGATCTGCTACAGGAATCTCTGAAAATCATGAAGAACGGCAAGCGGATACAGGCCGCTGTCCTGGTGCAACCCCTGACAGTCTCAGCCACCGGGAAGAACAGACCACCTCCCTTCTATCTATCATTACGGATGCAAGGGTACATAGTACACAACTGTATGGTGGACTCTAGTGCTTCCACGACCGTAATGCCGAGAGCCGTCTGCGACGAAATCGGGATGGAGTACACAAGGAGCAGCCAAGGCGTGTTGCAACTAGACGACACCCTTGTCAAGACAGTCGGTGTCATAAAGGACATCCCCATTCGGCTGCACAAAGCTCTTGACATCGTGGTCATCCAAGAGGTTGTGGTCGTCGACTTGGAACCCTACTTCGGCATGTGTCTCTCCAGGGAGTTCACTGCGAAGTTGGGCGGGTATTTGTCTCTGGACTACTCTCACATGGAAGTGCCCTTCAAGGGAAGGAGACTAAAAATCTTCAATGAGAAGCCTTCCACTTTCTTAGTAGAGAAGATACCCGGAGAAGAGCTTGAGGACTGCATGGTTCAGCTGACGGAGGAAGAACTGGTGACAGTGGACATGTCGGAGCAAGCTCTCGAGCAGCTGCAAGTAGAAGATGAATTCTCCTTGCGGGACTTCAACGCCGTGATTGAAACAGAGCAAGGCTGCTACACCATTGTTCAGCCTGAGAGGCTTGACAAGTCAACCAGGAGAGAAGTAGGACCTGCACCTGAGAAGCTATGGAAGCTTTTCTTTGATGGCGCGCGATGCAAAAATGGCGCCAATGCTGGAGTACTTTTGGTTTCCCCAACCGGGATCCAGAAGGACTACACCTACAGGCTGGCTTGGAGCTGTACCAACAACGCGGTGGAGTATGAAGCCCTGTGCTTAGGTTTGCGAAAGGCGGAGAGGTTGGGAATCAAACATCTGCAGATCTACGGCGACTCAGAGCTAGTGTGCCACCAGATTACGAACAAGTGCGCCTCCAAAAAGCACTATCTCAAGGCGTACCGAAATCGGGTCTAGGATCTGATGGAGTCTTTTGACTCGTTGAATGTCAAGGCTATCTCACGAGAGAAAAACAAGCATGCTGACATTTTGGCGTCCGTTGGAGCCGTGTACGTTCCGGCCGATGACACCGTCCGGAAGCCGAAGCCGGTTCGCACCATTTACAGGCCTTCTGTGCTCGATAAGGACACCCACTGGCAGGTGTTCAACTGTGACGAAGAGATCGTCACATTTTTGATAAATGAAGCCTATTCAATCGAAGGTAGAGACCCTGATGACGAGCAATATGAGGGGTTGATACAATTAAAAAATAATCATGTCCCAAAAGGACTGATTACCCTTGAGAGTCTATTTGATCAGAACGACAGAGCCATATCCCACCGGATCAAAGTAGACCCGAAGCAGTATGTCGACCTGGAGCTAGAACCTGGAAAATCAATCAAGGTCGGGACAGACTGCACCACAGAGGAACTCGAGCAGATCAGAGCATTGTGTCAAGAGTTCCCTAACATCGTAGCCTGGAGCTACCAAGACTTGAAGGGGTATGACAGAGATGTAATCCAGCATACCATTGAGCTAGAAGATGGCGCCAAGCCATTCCAACAGAAACAGAGGGTCGTCAATCCAAAAATCGAGGCCATGATGAAAGCCGAGCTCTTGAAGATGCTAGAGGCCAAAATCATCTACCCCATCAAGCATTCTTCCTGGGTTCCTGTGAGGAAGAAAAACGGAGACATTCGTCTGTGTGTGGACTTTAGAAATCTGAATCAGGCCTCCCTCAAGGACCATTACCCGCTTCCCCAGATCGATCAGATCCTCCATATAGTTGCTGGAGCCCAGAGATTTTCCCTCTTAGACGGCTTTTCCGGCTACAACCAGATATGGGTCAGGGATGAGGACCAGCACAAGATGGCGTTCCACCACCAAATGGGGAACGTTCGCCTATCAGCGCATGCCCTTCGGCTTATCCAACGCTGGCGCCACATTCCAAAGAGCCATGGACCTGGCCTTCCGAGAACTGCTCAACAAAGTGATCGTCATCTACTTGGATGACATGACCGTTTTCTCTCACAAGCGAGAAGACCATGTTCCCCACCTGCGGAAAATATTCGAAAGGTGTCGTGAATTCGGCATCTCCATAAACCCGAAGAAATCTGTCTTCGCGGTGAAAGAAGGAAAGCTGCTGGGGCATGTCATCTCCGAAAAAGGCCTGGCTATAGATCCTGACAGAGCAGAGGCTCTCCTCCGCTTGCCCGCCCCAATCGACAAGAAAGGGCTGCAGTCCTTCGGCCAAATCAACTTCGTGCGGAAGTTCATACCGGACTTCGCACAGGTAATCAAGCCCATGGCCGAGTTGCTGAAAAAGAATGCAAAATTTCTGTGGACTGAAGAAAGGGAGCAAGCCTTCGAGGAGATCAAAGCTCGCATTGCACAAGCACCGGTGTTGATAAACCCGGACTATTCCAAGGATTTCATCCTGTACGCGGTAGGAGAACCAGAGAGTTACGCCGCAGTCCTGACCCAAAAGGGAGAAGATGGCGAGGAGCGCCCCATCGCGTTCCTGAGCCAAGTAATCCAGCCGCATGAAGAAAAGTACAACTTTATAGAGCGGCAGGTTCACGCTGTCATGAAATCTCTCCGAAAGTTCAGGCACTTTGTCTCCTAGAGCAAGATCACTGTCTTTGTGATCCACCCGGACGTTCGAAGCTTCATCATACAAGGAGAGCCGGGTCACAAGAGAGCAGGATGGATTGCCAAAATCCAGGAGTTTGACATCGAAGTGCGGCCAACCAAGCTAATCAGAGGCCGAGCCTTGTGCCAAGAGCTAGCCCGAAGCGCGGCAGCCGAGATATCCGCCTCGCGAGTGGGAGGATCCAAGCAACACGCATCAACCTTGCCAACTCCTTACCCGAGGAGTGTGACTGGACAGATGACCTGGTGAGATATTTCTGCACCGAAAGATGTCAAGACCATCTGAATGCCTCACAAAGAAGGAGGTTCCGGCTAGGTGCACTTAAGTACACTCTTCGCCCCGAGGGGCTTTACTTTAAGAACATTGACGGCATCCTATTGCGGTGCGTCAGAAAAACAGACCAGTCCAGGGTCCTGGAAGAATTTCACTCCGAGATGCCTGGGGGTCACCATTCTGCAAGGCCCACGGCCTTGAAAATAATTAGAGTCGGGTACTACTGGCCCACTCTGTTTACAGACGCGCATGCGGTTTGTACCAAGTGTGATCAATGCCAGAGATTTGCTGGCAAAAACAGAAAAGCACCCTTGCCCCTTCAACCAATCCAAGCAGAGACTCCATTTCAAGCAATGGGGTCTGGACTTCATCGGGGTGATCTCGCCGAACTCTGCAGCAGGCCACAAGTTTATCTTAACCGCCACCGATTACTTCACACGGTGGGCAGAGGCGATCCCCACAAAGAACGCCGACCAAGAGATGGTCATCAGATTCCTTGAGAGCCTGATTACCCGTTTCGGGGTCCCCGAATCGATAGTAATGGACAATGGTCCAGGGTTCGCAGGCGCTGTACTCACGGAGTACACCAGCAAATTCGGCATTTATC
The DNA here is from genome assembly GCA_028583015.1 of Wollemia nobilis. Taxonomy (NCBI): domain Eukaryota; kingdom Viridiplantae; phylum Streptophyta; class Pinopsida; order Araucariales; family Araucariaceae; genus Wollemia; species Wollemia nobilis. The sequence continues at coordinate 7,230,709 of JAQPPZ010000850.1, forward strand.
ACAAAATGTCTTCCAACTACTACCCGCAGGGGAACGGTCTCGCCGAGTCCACCAACAAGAATCTACTGAAGATCATCCGAAGGACAGTAGAGAATAATAAGAGGACTTGGCACCTGCTCCTGAATCGAGCGCTATGGGCGGACAGAATTTCCTTCAAAAAATCCATCAAAACGTTCCCCTATGCGCTCGTATACGGCAAAGAAGCTGTCTTGCCGACTCACGTTGAAATACCCGCTCTCTGGATGCTTGATGAGGAAAGAAGCAGCGGGGATCCAGAGAAGGGCTTCCAACCGTGGAAGAAAAGGACGCCCCAAACCCGACAACCAGGGGAAACCGAGTTTAAAATGGGCCGGTAAAGGACTATTGGGGACCGCTCTCGGATGCTTGATGAGGAAAGAAGCAGCGGGGATCCAGTAGAAGGCAGACTTTGCCAATTGCTGCAGTTGGAAGAAGACAGAGAGATAGCATACCAAGCCTTCACCAAACACGCTGAAGCAACCCAAGGCTGGTTCGCGAAAGGCACCACCGCCCGAGTTTTCAAAATTGGGGACCTGGTGCTGAAATGGGACTCGTTGAAGGCGAAACCCGACAACCATGGAAAGTTTGATGCCCTCTGGGAGGGCCCCTATCAGATTGCCCGGGTGAATCAGTTCAACGCATATGTGCTCCGGGACATGGAGGGACATCCTCTCCCCATTCCCGTCAATGGGTTCCACCTGAAATTGTACCACCACTGAAGGCGCCCGAAAGGGGTCCTTTGTACAGATTTCCCTTTTGTATTTTTTCAGTTTTCAGCGTGTAAATATTTCAGTTGTTTTCAGTTTTTCAAGTAGCCCAAGTAGTCTGAGGCCGAAGCCCGACTTCGCAGCGAAGTCGGGCAGCGCTCATCGAATGGTGCGAAGCAGGGAAAAGGCGACTGACAAGAGCTAAAATGACTAAGTGTGGCTGCCCAACCCGACTTTGCAGCGAAGTCGGGCTGCGCCCCTTCCAATGGGCGCAGTTGGGTAGCAGGCTACAAGGAAACACGAAGTTCGACTTGCGCCCACTTTCCGGGCGAAGTTCGCACTGCGCCCCTTTTCCGGGCGAAGTCCGAATGGCTCACCACAAACATGCAAAATCTTAAGTGTGGATTCAGGGCGAAGTTCGACTTGCGCCCACTTTCCGGGCGAAGTCCGCACTGCGCCCACTTTCCGGGCGAAGTCCGCACTGCGCCTGTTTTTGGGGCGAAGTTCGGCATATTGGGTTATGGACTAAAAGTTTCTTCGAAAAGTGTGCCCGATGGTGGCGATGACGTCAGCAACGGCACAATGATCAAAGAGGCTTTAAATGATTGCGCAATTACCAAAAAAGATGCATTTAAAGGGTAAGGTGCGTTTTGGGCCAACGACTAATAAAGCACGCTTTTCCAAAAAAGGCCCATGCGCAGCCGCCAAAATCATGACGTCTCCACCAACCCAGAGTTAACTGCCCTAACTCCCTCCCTCGCGCCATTAATGTGCAGTCGCTGTCTACAAAAGGACTCTGGCACGGCCAAAAAATTCATAATGTTCGAGCTAACTCCCGGACTGCAAAGAATAAGCCTGACAAGCTCAGAGGCCGTTGATCTTGTTGATTGTTTCGACGAGGATGGACAAGGGGAAAGCGCCCGTACAGGCGCAATCAAGTGAAGAACCGCGCGAAGCTGAGTCTCCAGAGTCGAGCGCTCATGAGAGCGCAGCGCCACAGAAGGACAAAAAAGGAAAATCCAGGACGAAGAGGCGCGTAGTTGGCCAAACTCCGCCGCCACCCATCAATCGTTTGTCTGGATACAAGGACGGTTCGTTTTCTATCAGTCTCACGAAACTGCGTCTGACTATCGCAAAGTGGGTGGATAAGGTTTCGCCTTCCCACCACCTCGGAGCTGCTTTCAAATCTAACCTTTACTGGTTCCTATGCCCTCCGACACACCGGTGCCCGGAGTTGGTTGAAGTGATTGCTGAATATTACAAACCAGCTGCGCGGCAGGTCTGCGATAATAAAGGAAGGGTGTTGTTCACTCTATTCCGAGAGAGCATCCAGCCAGCATTCGCCCCAGGGCTTCAGTACAACCCAGACGCAATTATCAAGAGGGTGAACATAGAAGAGCAGACCGGCAGATTTTCACAGACAAAGCGAATGAGAGAGTTCCTAAACTCCGAGCTGAAGACTCCGCTGGCGGCTGGACAGTGGCCAACTGGCCCCATACCGCTGGACCGATTCGAGAACAGACATATCTATATCATCTTGGCGTGGGTTCTCGGCTGCGACTCAGACAGGGTGGTGCGACCTTTTCAGCTGGCGATGGCCGAGTGCATCCTGCACGGGGAGTTTTACGACTCCACGGCGCAGAAAGGCGGGAAGCGCCCAATCTTCTACGACTAGGCGGACGGGTTGGCCTACGCAATTCATGCGAGCCTGGTCAGACTATAGCAGAAGCAGTCGACGGACTTCCGGTTTTGCTCCTTTCTCACATGGCTATGCCTGTATCACATGCATTACCGGATGAACGTCCCCAATCTAAAAAAACTGAGAGAACAAGGAGAGCCGCTCCCCGTGTACGAGTGGACTGAGGCCCTGTACCGGAAGGGCTCATTTTATGAGTTCAATGTCCAATTTCTGGGCCAGGCAATGGGATTGTTCAACCGGGGCGCGACTCGCCCACCAGCGGCTATGACCAAGTATCTGTGGAACAATGAGTTCGGGGATACCTTCAGGCTAACTCAGGGCATTGTTGTCCGAATCTACGGATTCAAGGGAAAACCTTGTTTGCTGCCCTACTTCTGCACTGACCATCAGTTTGGGATGGAGGTGGCGCGGCAAATGGATTACGTCGAAGAAGAATTTGGCCAGGGAAAGAAGAAGGGTCACATTTTTAAATATCCTATGACCTGGGCCAATATTCAGGTCTTCGAGATCGGACAACACGTTTATCTTGAACGAGAGCTGATGGAGATGGGCCTGATAATGCTGCCACAACGTTGGAAGTATGACCCAATCGGGGTCCGGGGAAAGTTCACGCACATCTGTCCTAGAGCTGAAATCATGCAAGAAAGAAGGAACAGGACAGGTGCGGACCTCCACTGGCGCATCCATTTGATGCAGTCATGGCCACCATGGCATGAGTTTTACTGTGAGGAGGTCACTTACGATCCTGATCGGAACCCGAACCATCAAATGGAGTCAGCTGGATTCAAGAAGTTCCTCGCCAAAGTGGTGCCGCTCGATTGGCATAAGGACAAAATCCTCGAATGCTGGAAGATGAGGTGTCGCACGCAACACGACAAATCAAGCCGGAGGAACCTTGCCGTTGATGATGAGTTTTCGGCACTTTATGATCAACATGTCGACACGTGGTAGCCCTTTGAATTTCGCAATTGCGTCCCCCGAGGCGCAAATATAAGGTATAAAAGAGGGCTACCTCCCGCTCATTGTCAACCCCAACGACTTCCAGCGCAACTCCATCCAGCAGCCAAGGGGCCCGATGCCCGAGCTCGTGGCGCGCCCGAGCGGCGCAAGGTCGAGCGGCAACCCCGAGCCGGCCCTCCACAGAAACAGGCGCACCCACCGGACCGAGGCGGTATTCTCCCCCACCGTACAAGTTTACCGTGGGACAGCGCCGCCGCCCCTTTGCTGTCTCTTTCTTCTGGTCCAAACACGGCGCCAGTAGAGAAGAAGAAGAAGAAGGTCGAGAGGACCAAGCGACCCAAGGAGCCACTGCAGCAGTCAGCTGCAGAGCAGCCGCAAGCAGCAACACCGGAGGTTGTCTCTTTAGACAACCCCGAACCAGAAGCAGACGTCCAGTCTGCAACCATCCCTTCAGCATCGGCTCAGGCGGAGCCCGCAGGTACGTCCTCTTTTCCCCTTGACCAAGTCCGCGTCAGCCCTGCAAAGCTCCCATCTTCCACAGGGCAAGCCGTAGCCATGTCTCTCGTCTTACAAGCTACCCCGCCATCCAGCGACCTCCACTCGTTTGATCAGTTTGCTCAAGATCCCAACGCTTTTCAATCACTGAGTCAAACCCTAGAGCCTTCACCCGTAGCCAGTGCTGAAGCTGCTCCCTCATCTCCGCGTCTTTTGCCCCATCCGTCCGAAACCCTACCAGTGCTCTCCACTCAGACTCCTGTCACCCCTAGGACCCAGTCGCCCTCAAGGGCTACTACTCCTCTCGGCATCCCTCCTACTTCACTGTTCACGGGAAAATGTCCGCAAGCAAGCCCAGGCGTTGGAAGACCTCAACTTGTTGGACATCACTGAGGACCAGCCTCTGGCAGTAAGAGCCGTGGGAGGATCAGCCTCTTTTCTCTAGGGCATCAAGCGCAGAAGGGCCGAAGAGATAGCCACCCCGGTCAAGCGCACAAAGTTTGACCTAGATCGGAGAGTGCTTACGACGGAAAAGTTGATTCCTAAGGTGAAGAAGCCTCTCCGTGACATGACCGAGGCCGACTATGAGCTTCGGACAAAGGAGAAGAACTTTGACGATATCAACGAGGAATACGAGATCCGTGGTATTCGTCGTAGAACAGACAACCTCCTTGTCAAGCATCTCGAGACCCAGGAGGCGCTTTTCCAGCTGCAGAATACCACAAGGCAGCTCGAAGAAGACTTGGCTAGGGCCACTGCGCAGTTGGGGTCAGCACAGCAAGAAGTAGAAGATCTTAAAGTTCAGCTGACCGCCGCTCAGCAGACAGCCGAGCAAGAGAGAAAAGCAGCGCTGGAGCAGGTTTCACAACTCCAAGATCAGCTGAAACAGGCACAGTCGCAGCTCGCAAAGAAAGCATCACAAGCGACGGCCTTTTCCAAGAGCAAGGCAAAGGAGATGCGCGCTACTCTGCTACAAGGTTGCAAGCCCAACCTTGTCAAGTCCTTGACAATCCTGGACTTCGTGTCCAGAATTGAAGAAGTGTCTGCCCAGGGAAAACCTGTGGTAGAGGAAGCCGAACACCAGGCGAGGCAATGGCTAGACCTGGCTGTGAAACTCGAGGAGTTAGAGCGCGAAGGCTTCCAAGTCGCCCCCATGTCGCAACTTGCATCAGAGTGGGCAGATGCAAGGGTAACCTTGCACACTTATTTTGCCAGGACAGAAAAAATCAGAATGGCCAGGAAGGCGCTAGACGCCTTAGAACATGAAAGACACATCCTCCTGGCACCTTTTCACATTCTGTCCGAGCACGAGTGTCCGAGATATGTCAGAGATGACGAGTTCCTCACCCTGGAATAGGTAAAGAAGAACTGGCTGTCCTTCGAGGCAGATACAGCTGAAATTGATAGCTGGACAGAGCCAGTTCAAGAAGCGCAGGTCGCTCAAATGGTGGCTAAGTATTGCAAGATCAACTCTTCTCTTGAGTTGGGAAAAAGATATAGCACCATTGACCTGCACGCGGTCGCCGCATTCCACGCAGTACTCAGAGAGATCAGCGACCCCACTCCCTTCCAAGCCGCAGCCTGGGATCAAGCTAAGGCTGCACTCAAACGCATAAGCAAGCGAGAGGCCGAAAGTGGAGAGCCTTCAGATTCAGAAGGCGAGACTGAGGAGGCAACTGGTGAAAGCGAACCTGAAGAAGAACAGTTGCCCCAAGGAAAGCGACCAGAGCAGCAGAAAGCAAGGGAAGGAAGTTCCTCTGCACCCAAAGGATAAAGGCATGGTTCTTTGCGTCGAGGCGAGCTCGACACCCCGCGAGCCGCCAAGAATGTTGCCACATTTTGCACAGGGGTGCCATGTTTTTGGTTTCTGCAAGTGAGCTGCTCTTTTCCTTTCCTTCCTCTCATTCTCCCTCTTCCCATTTCTCCCTTTCTCCCTCTTCCTTGCAATTTCATTCCCCCTTCTTCTTTTCCCTTTCTTCCCCCAGTAAGTTTCCAGCACAGGTGCTCTGAAAATTCTAAGTGTTGGGGCGACACCCGACTTCGCAGCGAAGTCGGAGTGCGCCCCTCAGTTGGAGCGCAGTAGGGAACCCGAAGTGCGCAGCAGTAAGGATCAACGCAAAATCTGACTACGTGTCGGGCGACACCCGACTTCGCAGCGAAGTCGGAGTGCGCCCTTCTTCCTGGGCGCACAGGGAATGCGCGAAAACCAAGCGGGGCGACACCCGACGCCGAATCGAGGCGGCAGCCGACAGCGGATGAAAACAGCAAGCACCGGCGCAACCCGACTTCGCAGCGAAGTCGGAGTGCGCCCTTTGACCGGTGCGCAGTTGGGTAAAGTCAACTCAAAAATTTGCTAAGGCAAGAAGGCCTTCCAACTGCGCTGTTTTCCTCCTGCGCAACCCGATAGCGCCCGAATTCCTGGCGAAGTTGGATAAGCTGCCTTTCAAGGCAAACACGTGTCACACCTCAGCATCCGACAAGTATCCACCTTAGGGATTCGAGCCAAGACTTGACCGCACAAGGACAGAGCATGGGCTACACTACCGGCGCCAACTGTCACCATTTAAGCCGATGTGAAGTGCCATCTGCCGCACCTACCCGCATTCCTGCTGACCGAAGACTTGACCCAACGTGCTGCCACGTAGCTGTACCGCCTTCGGGGACACCATGCCGCAAGTACAGTCCTGCTCGACAGAAGTCAGCATCAGCAGCTCCTCAGCCGCTCGTGTCAGCTATCGTCTTGTATGGGACTCCGTGCCCATGAATGTAATCGGGGGGAGAATAGGCTATAAATACCCACCACATTTTCATTGTAAGTGGTGGAAGGGGAATATATTGCTAGGGGACAATTGTAGTCGTGCGTTTGCCTCAAATATAAACATACACTTGGCTCTGCTTACTGTCTTTTATCTTGTATGCTGCCTCTCCTTGTCATTTCTCCCTCATGTTTCTTGTGTCATTGCTTGCGTTGTACTCGAACTCGGACTCCGGCATTTGGTGGCCAAGTATTCCTCGGAATGCATAGATAGAGGATACATAGGATCGCTGATAGCTGTAGTTTCAATGTATGTTTGTAGATGAATGTCGTTAGTAGTGGTGATTGATTCGTCGTCGTGCTGCTTATTCCCCCCACCCAACTCCAATCACATTTGTAATCCCTTTCTGCACTTTTATCTCTTTCTGTACCTCTTTTATCTCTTTCCCTGCACTCTTATCTTAACACAACCCCACAGGAAGCCGGCCTTCTCCGGAGATTGGCACGGAAGGCATTCCTTCCTTCCGGCCTTTCAATCTGGTGGGCGAATCTGGGCGCATTAACAACAAGTCCTTTCCTCATGGCAGATTCGTAACCAACAGTAAATATTTAGTTTATTTCTGTTTCAGTTCAGTATGTGCATTATGCAAAGTAAAAACCAATTGATAGTGTTGTTGATGCTGCTTTGTTACCGTAGCACAATGATGGTTTTCCACATTTGAAGGAACATGAAAGAGTAAATGACAGCAAACATTAACAGCAAACAACATTCACCATAAATACGAGAAAAGAGATTCAGAGACAAAATGGAGCAAAACTGCACATTGCCATTGTATTCAGTTATGAACAGCAAATATACACATCAAGTACTGCAGCAATATCACAAGATTACAGCATGTATTCTCCACAAACAGATGACATAATTCTCCAATGCAAGATGCTACTACAAGATGTATCACACGATGATGTAATTGAAAATGTAAGCAGCCTATATATACTATTTTTGGACAGAGGAGGCTGTTGCCAACTTCTGCAACTTCCTCATACCGATCGATAATTACCCTTACATGAAAACGCATAATGCATGATATTATTTTATTCGCACACTAACAATGTCCACCATTTAAACAACATGACATTTTGACAAACACTTAGCATGCAAACTGTACAAAATGACAACATATATATACAATCAAAATTGCTTTGTGTACTCATGATATGACACTCAAAATTTTGACTGATACAAAACTCAAAATTTCGACTGATCCAAAACTCAGAATTTTGAGCTAAGGAAGATTATGAAAGAGTGCGATTAAAAAATAACAGAGTATAACAAATCAGAACACACATATATATAAGCAAATTAACAAAATTATTTTATTGCTCAAAAAATAGAGTACAATGCAAGCAATCTCTGAGAAGAGATGTGAGGCTATAACATTGCATCCATTGCTCATGCTTTTTATAGTCAGGGGTGCATCTCTATTTATATAAGAATTGGTGTGTTGGAAATCCACCATATTGATAATGGAAGAATACACATGGAAATGTAATGGTTCACCTTCCATGAGTTAGAAGGTCAACCATATGGAAATGTGGTGATTCACCTTCCATGGTTACAACTGATGTGTCAACATAGCTAGAGATGCATTTTGGCTACGAAAATCTAAGAATAGTTCATTACTATTTTAAGTATTTTGTTTTACATTTTTGAGTGCTTCCAGAGCATTTTTTTCACAAAGTTGTCAGCATTGCCTAAGGAAAATGTTGTTCTTTCTCTAATCTTTTGTAATGTCCCTTTTTTAGGAACAACAAACCCTTACTACGAAAATGCAGAAATTAAGTACAGCAAGGAAATAACTCAGAAATTGCTCATAAAATAACACAAGTATGAGGAGAAATCAGCCAATATCATATATTAAATATTGCCAAACCAATATAACAGCTGGAATGGACAAATGGGTCCTCAAGGAACTCAAAATGCAGATACAAACTCCCACAAGTGGGACGAACTAACCCCAAGGCTGAACAGATGCAAAAACTCCTCAAAAATGACCCCAAATACAAGCGTAGGGTTTGGGGCTGCCAACAGATCTGAAACACATGACACAAATGCTCCCAAAAATGCCACGAACTCCTCACAGATGCCTCTTTTTGTATTTTTGATATTTTAGGGCAATAACACCTGCAATGATATTGCCAAGACCCCAACCATGCACCTCCAATGCACTATGGGAATGAGCAAGACCCGTAATCTCAACTCATGGAACCTCTAGGGTTTCAATATTCAATTCTCGATATCAACATAACATGCCCAAAATGGGACGTCTCACTCCCTTATATAGGGTGAGGTTCTAATTTGGAGTTGACATCTCCCAACCCTAAAATCACTTAAAGTGCCTTATTACAACATAAAAACATAAAACATAAATAAACACAACTTAAGTTATGTCTCCTAGTCACATGAACCCCTTTTTCACTTTTATAATTAAGTGTAGGAGACATTTACAAAAAATATTTATTTTTGGGACATTACAAGTCCACCCTCCTCAAATTGCTTGTCCTCAAGCAAAGTCAAAGCTCGGAGCATCTAAAATTTCTGCACCTTCCCAAGTAGCATCCTCCATAGGCAAGTCCTTCCACTTCACAAGATATTCTTTGACAGTCCTACTCCTAAGCTTTCTCTCCCTTGTCTCAAGGATCAATTCAGGTTCAAGAATGAGCTTTCCTTCATCATCAAGGGGTGGCAAATCTGAAGATGGCTGAATATGTTGGCCCAAGGCCTTCTTCAAACAAGAAACATGGAAGACATTATGTATTTTACTTCCACTTGGAAGTTCCAAAGCATATGCAACCTGTCCAACCTTACTCAACACCTTGTAAGGTCCATAAAATTTGGGTTTGAGTTTTTCTCGCTCCACTTCTTTTCAATGTAGACTGTTTGTAGGGCTGCAACCTAACATAAACCAAGTCTCCCACCTCAAATGAGCGCTCACTACGCTGCTGATCTGCATACTTCTTCTGCTGATTTTGTGCCGTAAGAATATTGTCCTTCAAAGCATTAAGAATATCTTGATTTTCTGCTGCAAAGTCTCTAGCTTTTTGGACCCTTGAATCACCAAAAATCAGATCTGAAAAGTGTGGGGCATCATAACCATAAAGTGCCTTGAATGGAGACATTTTTATGGACATATGATAAGTAGAATTGTAGCAATATTCACCAAGGTGCAGCCATTTAACCCATGCCTTTTGTTGACCTGAAACATAATTTCTCAAATATCCTTCAAGCCATTTGTTAACAATTTCAGTTTGCCCATCAGTTTGGGGATGGTAGCTAGTACTAGGAGTCAATTTAGTACCACATAGCTTAAACAATTCTTGCCAAAACATGCTCAAAAATCTGCTGTCCCTATCACTCACAATGGATTTAGGCAAACCATGCAATCTGAAAACTTCTTTAAAAACAAATCAGCAACTTGTATGGTTGTACAAGTTGTTGAAATGGCATAGAAATGAGCAAATTTTGTCAATCTATCAACAACAACAAATATGCAATCCTTCATGTATACCTTGGGCAAACCAATAATGAAGTCCATGGAGATACTTTCCCATTTCTGATTGGGAATAGGAAGTGGCTGAAGTAAACCAGCTGCAAATTCATGTTCCCCCTTGTTTTCTTGGCAAATAACACATTCCCGAACATGCAAGAAGACATCCCTTTTCAAACCCTTCCAATAGAATCTTTCTCTAACCTCGTTTGTAAGTCTTGTAGAAACCTGGATGGCCTACAAGTGGAGCATCATGCATGGCTGTAATTAAAGCTTGTTTCAGCTTTGATTCAGGTACTAAAAACACTCTTCCCTTGCAAAAAATCAGTCCTTCTTTATGGCTGAACCTGTCATCTTCAACTTGCCCATTTATTAGTTTAGAACAAAAATCATTCTTTGCATATTCAGCCATAATTTTCACCTTCCAATCAGCAGAAATAATGGAAAGAGAATGAAAAGTAGGGTGCCTAGAAAGTGCATCAGCAGCTGAATTCTTCTTACCCTTTACAAACTCAATTTCAAAATCATATGATTGCAACTTTGTTACCCATTTCTGCTGTCTTTCATTCAGTTCAACTTGCCCCAAGAAGTATTTCAAACTATTATGATCAGTTTTGACCACAAACTTGCCACACACTAAGTATTGCTTGAATTTGGTCGAGGCATGCATGATAGCTAGCATCTCTTTATCATAGATGCTGAAAGTTTTCTCCACATTTGAGAGCTTTCTACTCTCATAAGCAATGGGGCGTCCTTGTTGCATAAGTACAGCTCCAACTCCAACACCCGAAGCATCACAAGCAATAGTAAAAGCAACAGAAAAATCAGGAATAGCAAGTAAAGGAGTGGAAGTCATTACATCTTTCAGCTTTAGAAAAGCTAAAAGAGCCTCATTGGACCATGAAAAGGCCCCTTTCTTAGTTAATTCAGTAAGGGGGCAGCCAAAGAAGAAAACCCCTTAATGAACCTCCCGTAGTAACTGCATAAACCCACAAAACCCCTCAATTCCGTTAGGTTGGATGGTATAGGCCATCTTTGTACAGCTGAAACTTTAGTTTGATCAACCTTCACCCCATCTTTGCAAATAATGTGCCCACTCTCAAGTAAATCAGCAATGGTCTTTTCAATCTCATCTTTGAAAACCTTAGGATGCCTATAAGGTTTAATTATGACAGGTTTACTATTTGCTTCCAATTCAATAACATGCTGAAAACCTCTACTAGGTGGCAAACCTTTAGGTAGGTCAGAAAATACCTTAAGATGTTTTTGTAGTAAACCTTGAATTTGAGGATGATAGGTGGCTGATTTTTTCCCTTCCGAACTGAAAATTACAGCTGCCCACTCAACGTCCTTATGCCTTATCATCTTCTCCATTCTTTTGTATGAAACCTCCAAAATTTTGCAAGAATCTTTTGACCCATTTTCCTTGATTCCTTGCAACACCACATCTTTCCCTTCAAGCACAAATTTCAGTTCTAATTTCTGATAATTAGTAACATAATCACCAAGTGAATACAACCATTGCACACCCAAAACCATATGTGGAATACCTCCTAAGGGAAAAACAAAGAATTGCTCATCTACTTCCATGTTGCCAAAATTAATTTTTATGTTTCTTACCACTTTGTTGCATGTGATAAGATCACCATTGCCAATAGCAACACTAAAACCAGGAATGATAGCTGTAGGAAGATTCTTTCTAGTGGCAAACTTCTCATCAACAAAATTGTAAGTAGCACCACCATCTATTAAAACAATAACCTTTTCATCAAAAGATCTACCTCGTACCTTAATAGTGCGAAACTGATTCAACCCACTTAAAGTGGCTAGGGAACCTTCAAGAACTTCCTCATACTCCCTTTGTGCTTCCTCTTCCAAGGGTGTCTCATCTCGCCTCATAAAAATCAGGATTATCGGAATCAGAATCAGAATGTAATTCAATGATTTTCATACCTCCTTCTCTCCATTTATGACCTCTTTGCCAAGGAGACTTGCAAATGAAACACTTGTTTTGTTTCCTTAGCTCATCTTTCTCTTCTTGTGTCAAGCGTGGGCCATTTGGGGGCTTATTAGGTGGCTGAAAACCAGATCTGAAACCTTCTCCATGCGTGGGATTCCTGCCATAAAAATTTCTCTCATTTCCACCTTGCTGCGTGAGGTTTCCTTGCTGCCCATACCGCTGTCCAAAAACTGTTTTTCTGGCTGCAAAAGGTGGTCTAGCAGTGGATTATGTGCAAAATATTTCTGTCTAGGAGGTAAAACAGATTCTAAGCTTAAAGCTCTCTTAATGGCATCTTCAAGAGTGGCTGGTTCAAAAGCTTTAACTAATCCCTTCACGGGTTCCAACAAACCATCCATAAAAAGAAAAATTACCCTCTTGGGTGAAATATTTTGTACCCGAACTGAAAGTTGTTCAAACTCCTCCACATAGGCATGAATGGATGAAGTTTGCTTCAAAGTGGCAAGCTCCTTGAAATACTCTTCCACATTCCTCCTTTCAAACCTCGTTCAAAACCCCGGTACAAAATTCATCAAATGTATCAATATCACCATGCCCTTGGGTTAATAACCCATGATGCCACCATGAGTAAGCACTACCCTCAAGGTGGAGTGTAGCAATCTGAACCGCATCAGCTTCGTAAATAGGCTCCAAGGTAAAATAAGTCTGCAATTTTTGAAGCCATGCCCTAGTTGTAAGACCATCTTGACCATTAAATGAGGGAATTGTCACCTTTTGATGCAAAAAGGGCTTCTTTTTCTTTTTTAGCCTCAACAACAGATTTACCCACAATCTTCAAATATTTATCAAAAGAAACCGCTGCCCTAAAACCCTCGTATTTATTACTATAAGCAAGCAAACCATTCATCTAATTCATCGCTATCTCATTTTCCTCCCGTGGAGGTGGTGGAACAAGGAACATAGGCTTGGACGGCCTAGGCAAGGGAGGGTGTGAGTTAGATGATGACTCATGCCCATTGTTGTTGCCTCCCCTTTCTCCTTCCCTCCTTGTGCCATTTGGGTTGCCCAAAGCTGCCCTCAATTCTTGCTGATTTGTCTCTTGTAAGGACACCATTCTTTGCAACATGTCAAGTAGGGCATCGAATTTTTGCTCAATCCTATCAACTGGCCTTTGGGGCTCCTCAACCTCTTCCCTGTTTGACATTTCCAAAGCGAGTCTGCTTCTCCTAGTAAAATACTGATGAACAGGAGGACGATGCATAAAACCCTATCAAACCCTAAAAAGATGGAAATCTGAAATTCTGAAAATTCTGACCACCAAAAAAATTTCTGAAACCACATAACTGCAAATTGGTCAAAAGGGTATCCAAATCTGCAATTTTTATTTTCTGAAAAAAATCCCTAAAAATCCGCGATTTTCACTAGGGCACAACTTTTCACCACAGAAACACACTTATCACCACGAATCACAGGCTGGCAAGATTCCAGCTCTGATACCACTTGTAATGTCCCTTTTTTAGGAACAACAAACCCTTACTACGAAAATGCAGAAATTAAGTACAACAAGGAAATAACTCAGAAATTGCTCATAAAATAACACAAGTATGAGGAGAAATCAGCCAATATCATATATTAAATATTGCCAAACCAATATAACACTGAATGGACAAATGGGTCCTCAAGGAACTCAAAATGCAGATACAAACTCCCACAAGTGGGACGAACTAACCCCAAGGCTGAACAGATGCAAAAACTCCTCAAAAATGACCCCAAATACAAGCGTAGGGTTTGGGGCTGCCAACAGATCTGAAACACATGACACAAATGCTCCCAAAAATGCCACGAACTCCTCAAAGATGCCTCTTTTTGTATTTTTGATATTTTAGGGCAATAACACCTGCAATGATATTGCCAAGACCCCAACCATGCACCTCCAATGCACTATGGGAATGAGCAAGACCTGCAATCTCAACTCATGGAACCTCTAGGGTTTCAATATTCAATTTCGATATCAACATAACATGCCCAAAATGGGACGTCTCACTCCCTTATATAGGGTGAGGTTCTAATTTGGAGTTGACATCTCCCAACCCTAAAATCACTTAAAGTGCCTTATTACAACATAAAAACATAAAACATAAATAAACACAACTTAAGTTATGTCTCCTAGTCACATGAACCCCTTTTTCACTTTTATAATTAAGTGTAGGAGACATTTACAAAAAATATTTATTTTTGGGACATTACATCTTTCCAACACTTCTTCAATGGATCAAAACGGAGTCCTGGGCACAAAGTTATGCCCCTAACAATGCAATTGGGATCAATTAATATATTTTTGGGCATTTTCAAGCATAAGGCCAAATTTTGAAAAGGTCACATGCCTGGATCATTCGTCCCCCTTTGAAAAGCAATGGACCCATTGTGTTAACTTTTGACATCAAGTGTGGACATTGTTTCTTTGTCTATTTTTTGTGAGCCATTCCCCTTGGTGACCAAGTTGTCCTACCTTGACCACTTTGTACATTTGAGTGGACTGCCTTCTAGTGGCCCTGGTCCATGTGCCAACGATTCAACAATTTGATCCTCCTCCACTGGTATTAAGCTGTCTGGATTGAGTTCTTCAATGTCCAACTGTTTTGCTACTATGAAAGTGTCCAACAGAAGTGGATGATAGGGCCTAAGAAGTTCAACATTGAAGATTGGATGCAAACCAACATAAGATGGAAGATTCAATTCAAAGGCATTTTCTCCCACCTTCTTCGTGATGGTGTATGGTACATAGCCAAGAGGTCTGCTCTTCCTATGGGGTCCTGCAAGTCTCTCTCTTCGAATACGTAATGATACCTTATCGCAAATCTTGAATTGATGTATTTCTTATTTGTCTTTTCCAATAGGCCATGGACCTGTTGTTGGATGTGCTAAATTTGTTCCACAAACAATGTTGCCTTTTTTGTTTATTTTTGTCCATAAGGTGAGTACTTCATGGGTTTCACAAGAAGAGCTACATTAGTGGGTTTCAAGGGTTGGAACCCGAAACATATAGCATGGTAATGAGTTTCCCAACAGTGGAGAAATAGAACGATAGGTTTAGAGGCCAAACAAGACTGCAGTCAATGCAATTCTGCTCAACATTCTGCACTTGAACAACATCAAAATTGATCAATTCTACAACAATCCACAAGGTGTTTGTACAGAAAACACTAGTACGATACCTTGCTTGAATTGCAAGTTGTTTAAACGACAAGATGATTGAACAGCAAACACTTGAACGACAAGGTGTTGGAACGGCAAAGTGCTTGAACGACAGGCTCAACTCTACAGGAACGGCAAGTGCCAGAACGACACTTGCACTAGAACGGCCACAAGAAATCCACTAGAATGGCAACCACATCAGTTCCACTTGTACGGTGTCTAGATTTCAACTTCCTTGTTCCATGCTCTGACTACAACAATGATACCTGCACACAAAATTCAACACACAACTACCAACAACAACCATATTGCACATAGATCATATACACATCATGGATAGAAGATGAATCATTTGCATTACCCAGTTCTATGACATTACAAAGTCTTGTATAGAAATACAATGTACACAGTTTCTCTCCTAGCACATGCTCTACATCCACTCATACACACACCTACATAGATGCTACACTACCTACGCATACCATGATAGTCTCGAATGAAGGAGGGGAGGTCCTTTTATGCTTGGGTCTTGGCCATTGCCAACAACGGCTTCCAAGACACCTCACCACCCAACCGTCTCCCCATTCGGACGTTCACATGACACCCTTAATGCACACTATAGTTTTATTGCAATTTATCAAACTCATGATTAAATTGCATTACATTGACATTTCACTTGCATTTACATTTCATTTCACATGCATTTGACTCACATTTGCATTTACATTTCATTACAATTTATTTACACTTAGTGCATATTATACCTATTCCCCCTATTACGAAAATCGCTAAAAAATCACCAATTTTTTTTTTTGCAAGTTTTTCGAAATTCCAAGTCAACTTGGCTCAAAATCGGAAATCGCCGATTTTTAGGCGATTTTTTTGGATTTTTTCGGATTAAATCGCGAAAAACTAGCCACAGCCACACGCATAGAAGCTACAGCCTATTTACTGAAAAGTCACTTTTTTGTCTCATTTTCTTTCATTTCATCTGTTGCAAGGGGAAAATGGGTCTACCTACCTACTACCACACCAAACCAAACACACTAGGGCATCCTAACAGTGGATTGTTTATGGTTTGAAGGAATCCAGCAACCACCAACAGCCACCAACGACAATGCTATACATTATTAACTGATGAAATTCTCCATAAAAAGATGTTGAACTATCTATCGAAACTTATTGCTCAATATGCTTGTATATAGGAGTAATATTTAAAAGCACAAATGATATGCTTGTATATTGAAAAATTTAGTTCAGCTAGCAAAGTTATTAATGGCGCTGCCCCTTAACCCCCGACACAGGTGGTGACAGGTGTTAGCAGCCAAGGCACAAGAAGAGGCACAAGCACAGCAACAAAGAGAGACTAGAACTTCTGCTAGGGCAAAGGGCGAAGGCAATCAAAGATCTTGAGACATTGTATTTGTCATGACTAATGACACATTTTGTAATTTGCACCTTTTTTATATTATAAGCAATACAAGAATATTTGAATTTTGGATGCATTAAAATTTATTTATTTAAGATGTGTTTTATCACTTTCATGTGTAGTTTAAGGCTTTAAACTTGTATCACTTGCCACTTTCATGTTTACTTTAAGCTTGTATCACTTACATTATTAATATTTGATTTGCATAATGTTAATTCATTGTGATATGCATGAAAAAAGCTTTTTTTCAATGAAAATTTGTGTTTTCTTTGGGCTTTTTTTTGCCAATTTTTTCCCGATTCCAATTATCTCTACTATGCTTATTCCTACTTTTGTCACTATTTTTTCTTGTGAGGTCCAGAACCAGTGCCTACAAAACAGACATCACATGGGTTGTGTTTGGTAGAGCTATGCACAGCTCAATTGTACCCATGTTGAATGCAGGGGAGGCTCTCATCCCATGTGCGTGGATGCTTGGAATTGTATATTTGAAGATGTACAATCAATCGATTCACGACTTGTGTCTGGCCATCAGTCTGAAGATGGAAGGCTATGGACATGATCAACTTGGTGCCCATCATGCTCCATGTAGCATGGCAATGAGTATTCTGATGGTTAGAGGAACAATTGGAATAACAAATTTTAGAAGCCAACAGAGATTGCAATCATTGCTAATCCAACACTAGACATTATCCACACTTGTACGGCAACTTTATTTGTACGGCAAGTCACCAACTTGCACTTGTATGACAATATCAACATGCACTTGTACAACAAGTGTTTGTACGGCATAGTGGCAATCCACTCAAATGGCAATCTCCAACAACTTCATACTTGTTGGCAATGACTTTGTATGATAACTTCATCACACCTCGTACAGCACCACGTAATGACCCTTGTAAGACACTTCGACTACAATACTTGTACGACAACCCTCGTATAGTTATTGTTGCCACATTTTTACTAGGGGTACAAAATTTCAGATTTCATCAGGTTGTTGCTTCCCTCCTTCTTCACTGTTCTTTCCTCATGGTTATGTTGGTTTTTCTTGCTCCTTCTTCAAAAGTTCAGTTTCCAGTCCTCAGCTTTCATCAGATTTGAATGCCAGCATTGGCACAAAAAATTGTAAAATTTTGCTAAGTGTTGGCCCTTCCCCGAGATCGTTGTCGCTGTCGCACGATTTCTGGCGCGAGCATGTTTTTGAGCGACTAAGGGTCAAGCTTGAAAGTGGCAGATTCGTAACCAACAGTTATAAAGGACTACAACTTTTGTCTGCAACCTACACACAACCTAACAAACTACAACAACAATGTCATCACACAGACATGCACACACACAGATGGGAATGGAATGTCATTGTATTATCACTACCTGTAAGGCACTTGCAATACAAGTATGTCTGCACTTGCAATACACAGATCACACAAAAGGCTCTCACGTCAAAATACAATCGTGGAATCCTCGTACTCTCCAATGCGCAATGCTCTCTCTCATACCCTTGATTACAAATAAATGATTGGGGGGGTCCTTTTATGCTTGTGGGCCAATAGCTAGAAACAAGTCCCTCCCCAAAAACCTCACCACATTACTGCCCACATTCCTCTTATGCAACTATTACATTAGCCATACCTATTACAAATTCAATGTATTAATCTATGACATCATAATACCTGACGTCACCTAACAAAATGCCATTTCACTTGCATTTCCTTTGTAATTAAATCTCATTTGAATTTGAATTTCATGTACATTAACTTTTTTTGAAAACATGAAAAATATATTATATTTATAGAAGCTGTATTACAAAGTAGAATGAGTTGGACAGGAAACAAGGGTAGAAGAAAATCCTCCTCCTATCCCTCCTGGCTCAAAAATTAGTCATAAAAACAATATATAGGTGTGTTTGTTGAAAACATCACCTGAGGCCACCATAATACAGTTATCCATACACATCAACATTACCATAGTTGAATTCAAATTTTTCCAAGTCATCTGAATTTCGTAGACTATCCATCTATCTTCATGATGTTTTGAAGTCATTATTGGCATCTTGAACATGTCTGCTATCTGCCTGTACCACCTTTCGCATCCCTTGGATTCTTTGGCACCAACTTATCTGATTTTCCATCTGAGAGTCCACATATTGCCCTTCCTCTAGTTATTTTCCCCATTTTGCTAAATAATCTACCACCCTATTTCCCTCTCGCTTGATATGAGTAGTAAAAACATCTTGAAAAACCTTCCAAATCTTTTGAAATGCTTCCACCTTCCTTCTCCCTCCAATTCCCAGCACCTGAAAGGGTCTTATCGGATCCAAGAATCCAGCCCATACCTGAGTGTCTATCTCTATCCATAGCTTATGTAAATGTAGATTTGTAGCTATCATTAATGATGACAAGATCGCCTGTCCTTCGGCTTCATTATTTTTTGTCTCCCCCTGATCAGGAGATCAATTAAAAAAAAAAGTCATCCACAGGAAGTGTGGAAGGAGCTCCGGATAAAATTCTCACTTCGAAGCAATCAACACTTGTCAAAACGAAGCAGGGAGGAAAATTGGCTTAACTTCCATCATTTAATGAGTGGTCAACACCCACTTAATAAAATGGGTTGGTTTTAAATAACCAATACCCATTTAATAAAATGGGTTGGTTTTAAATAACCAACACCCATTTAATAAAATGGGTTGTTTTTAAAAAACCAACACCCATTTAAGAAAAGGAGGTTGCAAGCATTTAAGAAAATGAGGCTACACGCATTTAATAAAAACGGCTTTCTTCGCACATCACTTAGTGGCAAATTATCGCACAACACTGAGTGGCAAATGGTTGCACAACACGGGGTGACAGTTTAGTTTTTACACAACACAATGTGGCAGAGTTTTCAGAACAGATTGTGGAAAATTATTGCAGAACACATGGTGACGACTTGATTGCTAGATCTGCAGTGGAAGAACAGAAAGAGAAGAAAAGACATCAGAGCAAGGGGAGCAGAGTTGGAGAATGGAAGATTGCAATCTAATACCACAGTAAGGATTGTAATTGAATTATTATTTCCAATAAAAATCTACAGAAATGTCTTTGACCGTGGTTTTACCCATTTTGGGGTTTCCACGTAAATTTGGTGTTTCTCTTTAAACTATGTGTATGTTTTTTTTTTTAATCTGAGATTATTGCTCATATTTACCTTAATTGCGGGAATTAGCAGATTAATACTAACACATAGAAAGAGTTGATCTATTTGAAAATAACCAAACAGCACACCAATGCTTGTATTCACGCTGTGAATTTACGAAGCAGTTTCTGGTTCAAGTTTCAGAGATCCTCAACCACAAATTAAGCATAAGGATTAAACAAGATCCATAGATATGTATGTAGAGGTGAATCCACAATGTGGCACTTTACAAATCAAGTATCAGAGCCGATTTTTCTGAAGAACTGTGTATGCAAGGGAGAAGATCTCAAGGAAAGGACTTAGCCCCATACAACCCAGATATTGGGAGAAGGATCAGATCTGTGAAAATGGCAGATCAATCAGAACCTAACTCTCCAACAATGTCCAACAAGGAATTTCAAAGAAAATTTCTTGAAATGAAAAACACTCTCCAAAGCTTAATGGAGTTGGTGCTTTCTAAAGAAGAAAGGAAATCAAGGAAAAGAAGAAATTAGATTTAGAATCTGAGATTAAGTTTGGTGCTTCCAATGGTGAGAAAATGGAGGTTGAAGGATCCCACTCCAAACAACCTGAGAATATCTCATCACAACCCTTGATTGCAGATCTGTTCAAAATGGAGGTCAAAATTGATATTCCAGCCTATGAAGGGGAGTTAGATCCTGAAAAATTAGATGGATGGCTGAAGAAATTGGAGGTTTACTTCAGTACTAAGTCTTATACAGAGGTACAGCAGATCAGCTTTGCTAGATTGAAACTGGGTGGCCATGCTCTCACATGGTGGGAGGCATACTCAGCTGGATTGGCAAGAAATCAACAGCCAATTGTAGAAACATGGACAAAATTTGTGAAGGCTATAAGAGCTCAATTTTATCCTATTGGCTATCAAGAGAAGATGGAGGAGGGGTGGCTATTTCTGAGACAGAGGCAGGGCCAAAAAGTCCAAGAATACACCGCAGAATTCAGAAAACAAGTTGTTTAATTGGGTGTTAATCTTCGCGATCCTCAAATATTTAAGAAATATAAGTGTGGTTTGTCTTATCAGATCAGGATAGAACTGGCATTATTTGATGCCAATGACATTGATGAGGCATGCATTAAAGCCACATACCTGGAAATGAGGGTTAGAAAGCCAATGAAAGATAATAAGGCATTAACTTCATCTTTACTCTCTAAGCCTGCAGAGAAAATCAAGGGTTCCAGTAGTAAAAGCAAGAAGAAATCAAGGGCTATAACCACCAAATCACAGAAGGGTGAAAAAAACTGCAAGGAGTGTAATATTGACACTCATTCAAGTGAGAACTGTTGGAAATAGATACAATAAAATGATTATGGAACATAAGGCCATGCTCCAAATTAGAGAAGAGCAATAGCAAGCTCATCAAACAGAGCTAGAACAGCGGGATCAGGTGATTGCTGAAAAGCTTGAAGGACTGGCCATTGTAGCAAGAACCGAGGCTGAGTTAAAAGAAAAACTTCAGAAAGGAACCTCAGAACGGGAGAAGCAGTTGTTATAGGCCTTAGCCATAGCAAAGGAGAAAGCAGACAAGTACGGCTTAAAAGTTGTAGAACTTAGTCAGTATGCAGCAAGATTTAAGGATGAACATGAAGCTCTGTGAGTTCAGATAGCTGATATGGGAGAAGCACTTGAGTTTGGATCGCAGCAGTAGCAGTCAAGTACAGGAAAGCAGCTAGTGTCGACGAGGACACCGACTGGTTTAAAGAGGAGGATAGATGTAGGTGGTAAATTTGCCTCTCAACAGAAGAAAAAGTAAATCTTTGCACAGATTGCAATTTTTGACAAGTTTTGACATGATGTATTTTGTATTGTACGTTGGGGTTGCAAGTTACAACAACCAGTAACACAAATGCAGCCATTAAAACCCGTGTTATTTGTACGTGTTGGTAAATGGAGCATATTGAGTTTATAATATTATCGGTGTATTACAAATTGTGTAAGTGTGATAGTCTGCAGGTACAAATCGCATTTCTGGAAGATTGATTGATTGCAGGTTCTAGAGGAGCGTGGGCATCGTAGACATCGCACCAATACGTATGGTAGAATACGATGTAAACAAGCAAATCCTTGGTTAAATGATCAATTCGTGTATTTTGGATGTGAAACATACACTAATAAAGTCCTCGAAAAGAATGATTGTTGCCTGTGAGAATTCGTATAGTATTAAGAGGGATTATAAACTTGCTGCTTGAGTTGAACATTTTGCCCTATTGATCATTTTGCCAGATAGAACATTCTGCCAGATTGAACATTTTGGGCAACTAGACGTTTTGCCAAACTGTACGATTTACAACTGAATGTTTTGCAATTGTTTGCTTGCAATTGAATGCTTTGACAACTGTACGATTTGGTAAATCGTACAATTTGTAGACTGCACGATTCTGGACTGAATCATATGTACGCTTGTTTGATTGTACATTTTCACTAAACTGTACGATTAGTCAAGTGTGCAATCGTACATTGTATGATTTGGTTGTGTTGTATGATTTGGGATCCGTACAAGAATTATGCAATTGAGCTCATGAATCATGTGATGCTTCTTCCCTAAGTCTGTCACCACCTCCACTACAGGGAATACCGCCACTTGTGCTACACTTGGACATCAAATGGTCTTGTGCTATGAGGTTTGTTGCTTGGATGGATTAGGCTGAGTCCTTAGGGATATTGTTGCTTTTGTTTTACCATAATTACATTGCTTCTTGCAACAGGTCCCTTTGTCCAAGCAAGGCCAATGCACACTACATGCTTACCTTTGTTGGCGTCTTCCTTAACTCCTTAGCAATTTTGAATTTGGTGTTCGCCAGGTTATTTTCCTTATGAGTCAAATCTTCTAAATTGCCATGCTGCCATTGCTCTGCCCTCACTAGTTAGGGAGGGTTCCCTCAGATTTATCTTAGCTTCTTTTTCTAGCCTTTACCTTTCTCCTTGTTCATTTGTTTTTTAATGTCCTTTTCAGTTATAGGCGCATGTCTTTTGGACATTAGCTCGGGGGGGGGGGTGTTGCGGCATTGTTTCCCCTTGCTCCTTTTGAGGTGTTGCCTCTTAATTAGTGGCAATTGGCCCTTTATCTTTAAGGTACAATGAAGGCCAAGCTCTCCTGCGAACAATAGTACTTGCATTAGGATCAGGCAGTTCAAGCGGTTCTATTTAAATGTTTGAAGGCCTAGATTGTTCATCTATTGCCTTTCTATTACTTCAAGTTGCAACCCCTTGCTGGTTTGCCAACACTATTTGTTCTTCAAAACAAAAGTCATCAACCTCTTTGGAGTCACTAAAGTTTACCGAGATAGCATTATTTGAGCTAGGAAAAGTTGCAATCCATTGTTGCGCCATCCCTAATGGATCTACCATATTAGGATGTTGCATGGAAATCTACTCAACATTTGGTGCTTGAGCTATTACCACTTGGCTCATCATCTTTTCTTGTTTGCACCGTCATGGTAGGTCCTGAATAGATGATGCAGCTTTTCGAAAGATAATTGTCAATCTTTATAGTAATGTACAACAGCAGTGACTTCATTGTTTTAGGTTTAAGAGCATTAAGCACATTAGTTGCATTCACTTGGACATCAGATAGATCTTATGCTATGAGGTTTGCTACTCAAATGGATTAGGCTGAGTCCCTAGGGATATTGTTGCTTTCGTTTTAGCATAATTGTGTTCTTGTTCTTTCAATGCTTCCTGCAATAGGTCCCTTTGTCCAAGCAAGGCCAATGCTTCCAACATGCTTACCTTTGTTGGTGTCTTCCTTAACTCAACCATGTTGAATTTGGTGTTCGTCAAGTTATTTTCATTACAAGTCAAATATTCTAAATTGACATGTTGCCATTGCTCTGCCCTCACTAGTTAAGGAGGGTTACCTCAGATTCCTCTCAGCGTCTTTTTGTAGCCTTTCCCTTTCTCCTTGTTCATTTGTTGTGTCAATGTCCTTTTCAACTGTAGGCGCATTTGTCTTTTGGACATTAGCCTATGGGGTTTGTGACGTTGTTTCCCCCTGCTCCTTTTGAGGCACTGCCTCTTGATTGGTAGCAATTGGCCCTTTATCTTTAAGGTACAATGAAGGTCAAGCTCTCTTGAGAACAATAGGATTTGCATTAGGATCAAGCAGTTTAGGTGGTTCTGTCTAAGCGTTTTGAGGCCTAGGTTGTTCATCTATCACCTTTCTCTTGCTTCAATTTGCAACCCCTTGTGAATTTGTCAACACTATTGGTCTTCAAAACGAAAGTCATCAACCTCTTTGGAGTCACCAAAGTTTACCAAGATAGCATTATTTGGGCTAGGCAAAGCTGCAATCCATTGTTTCACCATCCCTAATGGACCTACCGTATTAGATTGTTGCATGGCAGTCTGCTCAACATTTGATGCCTGAGTTATTACCACTTGGCTCATCATCTTTTCCTATTGTGCCTAACATGCAGATCATATATGGTAGTTTGAGCATTTCTTATCGCTACATCATATTCCAGGGAATTGTGTCCAGCATTACAAGTGAGGCACCATAGGGTATTCCTCTCTGAATTATATTCACCATGCTGATTTGAGTCCAATTCCCTGCCTCATTCTCAACTGGCCAATATATTTGATCATTGGTGAGATAGGGTGTCCTTTGTGGTTGTCCATTCCCTGATTGCTGTCATCCACCCCCTGTTGCCATCCACTATTTTGTCACTTTTCCAGGTTGGTTTGATTCACTAGTGTTTTCATCATGTCCATCATTTCAGACATTTGGTTTTTTAACTCGTCATCTCGACTCTGAGGTGCAGAAACAGCATTTGAACTAGATGGTTTAGGCAAGGCAGGTAGGGCTAGTAATTGGGGCTGGAAAGGCACAACATTTGGCTTGCTTTGGCCAGGAAAGGTCACCATATACGGGGTGTTAGTCTGAGGTTAAGTGGGTGTACTAGGTGGAGCTTGAGCAGGTTGAGTTTGGACATTTAGAATGGCTGCCATAGTCAGAGAAGCCCCCGATGTCTGTGAAATCTGGGTTGGACACACATAGGCAGCATATGCAATGGGTGGAAGAGGGGATAATTTACCAACTCTAACCAACACATCTTTTGATCATGCTGCTTCTTCAAAGGCTCTTGACAAGGTGACATGATTAGCATTGCAGACCATCAATGCTAGAACTGATTGCAGTCCTTTAATGTAGTAAGGTAAAGCTTGCTCATTGGATGGTCTGATGTTCAATGGTATTAGATATAGTGTCCTCATGAATCTTGTATTATAATCATGAATATTTTCCTGAGGATGTCTTTGCATAGTGTTTAGCAAGAAAAGAACAAAGTATCCATTTCCCAGGTTACCAAACGTCCTCATGAATGGTTCAACGATAGAAGCCCATTTAGTAATTGAGTTATCAAGAAGGCTTTGGTACCATGTGGCAGCTTTGTCTCTCAATAAGTATATCAACAATCAGACCATGATGTCTTCTTTTTGGATACGATGCACAAATTTCAATGCCAACAATTCATTCAAATGGTCCATGGTTGTCTTGTTCCTAAGGTTGGTAACAATTTCATAGCGGCAACAGGTATTAAGGAATAGACCATTAGGTAGAGAGTTCTTTGATAGGTCCTGTTGGTTACGAATCTGCCATTAGGAAAGGTTTTTAATCTTTTGCGCCCTAAATTGGCCCAACAGATTGAAATGCTGGAAGGAAGGGATGCCTTCCGTGCCAATCTCCGGAGAAGGCCGGCTCCTATACTAACCTATTTTGGGATTTTAGATAAGGGAACAGGAAAGAGATTGTAAATTGCAGAAAGAGATGTAAATAGCATGTGTTTCGGGTGGGAAAGAACAAGCAGCACGATCACTAGCTAATATCCAAACCAACAACAATCAAAGCAAAGCATGTAACAGAAACTAACAGTGTTATTCTTCCCTATGTATCCTTCATTCAGTATTCCAGATTCAAATAATTGCCAATGCTCTAATCCAGGATTCAGAATTACAGCAATCAGAAAAATAAATGAACATAAGCAGAAATACTTGCAGAAGGCAGCATAAAAGAAAGAGACAGATATCAGAGCCAAGGATGCTTTGTATTGACACAAGTGTTTGATTACAACGAAGCTTTCTAGCAATGTCCCCCCTCCACACTTTTACAATGAAGCTCTACTGCTATTTATAGCAGAATTTTCCCCCCAACTTACAAATGTGCACAGAACCCAAAACCTGCAAAAAGCACCGGGATTAGACCTCTGTCGGCTTCGAGTGTACCTGCAGCAAGGTCCATCTGAATTCTGGTACAGCTCAGGACAGGTTTGGTGGGTGAGAAATCAATTCTGATCAATATGGTAGGTGTGGTACAGTTTCCCTCTAAGGATTCATCAATGATCACCTACCTTGTACCTTTCATGCACACCATTTGTCCCATCTTAACAGGTCCGGATCCCGAAATCCTGCATGGTCAGGCCTAGATCTGAGGTTCGCTGTAGTGGGGGTGTCCTGACTGAAGTCGCCTGCTGAAGATAGCAACTCTGGGAATCGCTCCAGAATGGAGCGAACCCGGGATGCAATTTGACTTGAGAAAATCCGGCAATTTGGTTCTCCTTTCTCACAGTCATTGATTTTGGGGGAGACGACGGCGGTCGCTGAGAAAAAGGCAGCAACGACGGGAGTTGCTCGAAAAATGAGCGACCGACGTCGGTCGCTACCTTGGTGCCTTAGACAAATTTTGAACTTCCTCGCCCGCTATCGCTGAAAAAAGGCAGCGACGCCCGGAATCGCTCCGAAACGGAGCGACCGGCGTCATCCTTGAGCGCTGCCTTTGCTTGAATCTTGCTTGGCGATGATGGGCGACGACGGGCGGTCACGGCGATCACGGCCGGACCTGAGCCACGACGGGAGTCGCTGGTGATCTTGAGCGACGACGGGAGTCGCTCCTCACTTAGAATATTTTCTTTATCTCCTTTTCGCCTTTTGCTCACAGTCGCTCAAAAAGGGGAGCGACGACGGGAATCGCTCCTGGGAATGAGCGACAGACGTCGGTCGCTCCCAAGCCAACACTTAGAATATTTTGCACCTTTGTTTCCCCGCCGAGGTTCGCTAGAGGCTGCGGCGATGACGGTCTTCGCTGAAAAATGAAGGCGACGACGGGGGTCGCTCGAGCTTCAACACTTAGAAAAATTTCACCATTTTCTCCCCGTTTATCCCATCGCTTGGAATGTCGTCGATCGCTGGAGGGGAGAGGCGAAGCTGGGAATCGCCCGAAAGAGGGGGCGACTCCCGGAATCGCTCCAAAATGGAGCGACCGCGGGAGTACCCCATACTTAGAAATTTTTGGGCTTTTCACCAAACTCACCGAAACTGAAGGAACACTTGGAAAACAAAGCATAAAAACAGAAAACTGAAAACATGAAAACTGGAAACTGCATGAGCGAAGCTGGAAAGGAAGGAAGGAGGGAGGCAGCAGCAATTTTTCAGATTTTTTCAGAATTTGTACCCCTTAGCAAAATGTGGCAACAGGTCCAATCAGGCAGTTGTTGTGGCCTCCCTTGTATTTGAATTTGACAATTTTGAGGTGGTTTTCCATGTGGCATTTGGTATTGGGGGGAGGCTGCACCCTTGTGGTTGCTGCATGAAATGAACCATCTGTTAATTTGGAACTAACTTGTTGGTTTTGTGGAGCAAATAGTTGTTGAGGGACAAATTGTTGATTGATATTTTGAATCAGAGGCAGATTAGAAAGCATGTAATTTTGGGGGTTAGGATTTAGAAACATAGGAGGATTAGACACCATTTGCTGATTTGGAGGAACCTGGAACTGCTGGTGGAATGGTTGATTGAGAGGTGGTGGCAATTGTTGATATTGCATCTAATGGTTGCCTAGAGGAAATAGCAGGATTTGAGCAGCTCCTAGGTTCATTTAGGCTCTTGATGATACCAGAGGGGTTTTCCAATTTTGCTTGGTACTTGATTCAATTGCAAATTTGGTGGAAGTTGGCCCAATTGACCTTCCGTGGCACCGAGGTTCGATAAATTTTGCACATTTTGTTGCGCAGTAAAGTTTGGTGGTCCCTGCAAACTTTAACCCCCAAAATTGTTCTGGATCATTTGTCGGGATGACCCTTGGTGGTTGAGATGGGACACTGAGGAATAGAATGTTGGCGTGACCCAACATGGGATTGGTTCATGTTGGTTTGTTGGCTAGAGCTAGCTTGTAAGCCTGGACTAGGTTGAGATACTGGTTGAGTCACCTGTTGGCTAATTGAGGCCAATGCTATTATACTCGTGTTTGTCTGAGACATTGTGAAATAGGGCCCAGCAGATTGGATATTACTGATATTCAGTAAGGCTTGGGATATTTGAAACATGCTAAACAAGAAATTTGAAAACATAATGGGAATGGTGGGTGGAATGGTGGCCCACGCCTGGTCAGCACCGAGCATAGCATACTAGTCATATGCTAGAGGATTGTTAAGAAAACCTATTTCTTCTGATCAGAGGGGTGGTGGAAGACTTTGGCTGGCAGGATTTGCCATTGGGATTTCTGCAGAAATTGTCAAGGCAGGTTCTTTCGAATCTCTGATCCAAATCATTGTAGTAGGTGTCCTTCCTTTGTTTTCTTTCCTTTTGTATTCAATCAATTTTACTTTTTTTATTTCCTTACCCTCGTCTCTTGACTTGGATCTTGTATTCATAAGAGGTGCAACTCACTAATAGCTGTACCTGACCAATATCTAGTGTACGGTGTACCTACAACACAAAGATCACTCAAAAAATATGTTAGATTAGTAAAATTTTAAAAATCAAGGAGAAGTCGGTGAATCACTAGCTGAGTTGGCGAATCGCTGGAATTGGGACTTAGCATTCAGTAAAGTTGAATGGGGATGAATGACATCACTATTCATTAGCCAGAATTGACAGATTGCCCAATAAATTGGCAGAAAATAACTTGGCAAAATGAAGGATCTCTTGGATAGAAAGTGACATGATGGTGACAATAGCTGATCTGACGAATCATAGACTAAGTGAATCGCTAGATTAAAAACTTGTCCAAATTTCAAAAATCACAAGGTTGACCAGAATCCATGCAGAAGATTGGCGAATAATTGATTTGTTAATGAATCACTATGAGACAGAAGATTTTTTAAGCTTTTTAGGTTTCCTCAAGGATCAAACCTGCTAATCAGCAAAACTTCAGAACAAAGGTATACTTCTCAGATCCTTTTAACAATTTAGGACAGTGTTCTGGATCTGATTTTCAACAGAGTCGCCATTTGCACCCAATTCAACAGGTTCTGCAATCAAGCAAGTCTCAAGCTCAAGGTGGAAAACAATCAGTTCTGAGAAAATTGTGGGTAGATATGCTAGAATCTTTCTGGATTTTGGCAAGTCCAATGTATTCAACATACCCTTTTGCAAATCTGATGAAATTTACAGCAGATTGATGTAGATCTGAAAATAAAATCACACCTGGGATCCTGCATCAATAGCCTTGGAAAAGGAGAGGTTTATGTCCCCTTGAAATCCGGATTTGGGTTGGCTCCCCACTAACCTATGCTAATCCAACCTAAAATCGGCAAAAGGTAAGGATACCAAGGATGATATTAAAATGCAGAAAAGTAAATATATTAAAATGCAGAGAAGTAAATACAGCCAAAACCGTAGCTAGGCTAGTGTGTGATCAGTTGGACCTGTTGGTTACGAATCTGCCATGAGGAAAGGATTTGGTATAATGCGCCCCAGATTCGCCCACCAGATTGAAAGGCCGGAAGGAAGGAATGCCTTCCGTGCCAATCTCCGGAGAAGGCCGGCTTCCTGTGGGTTTTTAGTGTTTAAGCTAAGAGTGCAGGAAAGAGATAAATTGCGGAAAGAGAATCCAAATGTGATTGGAGTTGGGTGGGGGGAATAAGCAGCACGACAACGATCAATCACCACTACTAACAGCAGTCCTATACAAAACACATAATGAAACTACAGCTATCATGCATCCTATGTATCCTCTATCTATGCATTCCAGGAATACTTAATCATCAAATACCGGAGTCCAGAGTTCAGTACAACAGTAAGCAATGAAATAAGAAACATGAGGCAGAAATGACAAGGAGAGGCAGCATACAAAATGATGACAGTAAGCAGAGCCAAGTATATGTCTTGTATTCAGAAGCAAACGTATAGCTACAATGGTTCCCTAGCAGTATATTCCCCTTCCACCCCTTTACAATGAAATGATGTGGCTATTTATAGCCCAAGTTCCCCCGATTACAATTACGGGCACAAAGTCCCAGACCAGACAATAGCTGACAAAAGCGGCAGAAGAGCTGCCGATGCCGACTCCTCGTCGGCGAGGACCGCACTCGCAAGCAAGGTCTCCCTGAAAGCTGTACAGCTACGTGGCAGTGCGTCGGGTCAAACCTCTAGTCAGCAGGAATGCGGGTAGCTGTGGTAGATGGAACTTTACATCAGCTTAAATGGGGGCAGTTGGCGTAGGTAATGCGGTCCATGCTTGTCCTTTATCCCGTCACATCTCGGCTCGAATCCCGAGGCTGGACACTTGTCGAATTCTGATGAGTGACACATGTCTGCCTTGAAAGGCGCTTTGTCCAACTTCGCCCGGGATCGAGCGCTCGTCGGGTAGCGCAGGCGGGAAACAGCGCAGTTGGGGAGGCCTCCGTGCCTTAGCCAATTTCTGGGCTTGCTTGATGAATCTTGCCCAACTGCGCACCGGTCAAAGGGCGCAGCCCGACTTCGCTGCGAAGTCGGGTTGCGCACCGGTACTTAAGCTGATTTTGACCGCTGTTCGGATCCGCACAAAAGAGGAGCGCACCCCGACTTCGCTCGCGAAGTCGGGTTGCGCTCCAAGACTTAGCTGATTTTTCGCACACCGTTTCCCAAGTGCGCACAGAAGAAGAGCGCACCCCGACTTTGCTGCGAAGTCGGGTTGCGCTCCGACACGTAGCCAAATTCTGATCATCTCCTGTTTGCTTTCGCACTTCGCATTCCCTACTGCGCTCCACTTGAGGGCGCACCCCGACTTCCCTGCGAAGTCGGGTTGCGCCCACACTTAGGATTTTTCAGGGAACACTTGCTCGGCTTTGGGAACTTGACTGGGGGAAGTACAAGGGAAAAAAGGGAGGAATGAAACTGCAGGAAAGGGAGAAAGGGAAAAATGGAGAAAGGGAAGAAGGAGGGGGAGGGAAGGAAGAGCAGCACACTTACAAATTTTGAAAACATGGCACCCCGTGCAAAATGTGGCAACATTCCTGGCGGCTCGCGGGGTGTCGAGCTCGCCTCGACGCAAAGAACCAGGCCTTCATCCTTTGGGCGCAGAGGAACTTCCTTCCCCTGCTTTCCGCTGCTCTGACGGCTTCCTTCCGGGCAACTGTTCTTCTTCAGGTTCACTTCCAGCAGTTGCCTCTTCTGTTTCTCCTCCTGAACCTGAACGTTCTTCGCTGTCGGCCTCCCGCTCGCGGATGCGTTCATATGCAGCCTTGGCTTGGTCCCGCATCGCCGCTTGGAAGGGCCCTAGGTCGCTGACCTCTCTTAGTGCTGCGTGGAATGCAACAATCGCATGCGAGTCGATGGTGTTGTATCTTTTTCCCAACTCCTTAAGGGAGGAGTTGATTTTGCAGTATTTTGACACCATCTGGGTGACCTGAGCTTCTTGGATCGGCTCGCCCAGCCTATCAATTTCTGCCGTGTCTCGCCTCGAAAGACAGCCAATTCTCGCTTTACCCGCTCAAGGGGTCGAAACTCGCCATCCTTGACGTAGCTCGGGCACCCGTGTTCGGACAGAGTGTGAAAGGGGGCCGGGCAAATGCTCATTTCATGTTCTAATGCGTCCAAGCATCTTCCCGGCAGCTCCTTATCTTCTCTCGTCTTATCAAAATAAATATGCAAGGTTACCCTTGCATCTGCCCACTCTGAGGCAAGTTGGGACATCGGGGGAAATTGGAGGCCTTTGCGCTCATACTCCTCAAGTTTCATAGCCAGGTCTAGCCATTGCCTCGCCTGGTGTTCGGCCTCCTCTACCACAGGCTTTCCCTGGGCAGATACTTCTTCGATCCTGGACGCGAAATCTAGGACCGATATGGATTTAACAACGTTGGGCTTGCAACCCTGCAGCAGACCAGCCCGCATCTCCTTAACTCTGTTCTTTGAAAAGGCCGCCGTCTGTGATGTTTTCTCTTCAAGCTGCGATCGAGCTCGTTTCAACGAATCCCGGAGCTGAGAAACCTGCTCCGAGCTCGCCTTCTTTCTCCTCTGACAGCTGCTCGGTCGTCTGTTTCTGCGCTGCGGCCTCCTGCTGAGAGGCGGCCAGCTGGGCTTTCAGTTCGTCTATCTCCTGCTGTGCAGACCCCAACTGCGCGGTGGCCCTAGCCAGATCTTCTTCTAGCTGTCTTGCGCTATTCTGCAGCTGAAACAGCGCCTCCTGGGTCTCAAGCCGCTTGACAAGGAGATTATTGGTTCTGCGGCGAATGCCGTTGATTTCATGCTCCTCGTTTATGTCATCGAAGCTCTTCTCCTTGACTTGGTGCTCATAGTCCTCCTCGGTCATCTCCCGGAGAGGCTTCTTCACTTTTGGGATCAATTTCTCAGTTGTAAGCACTCTCCTGTCCAAGTCGTACTTGGTGCGCTTCACTGGGGCAGCTATCTCCTCGGCCCTTCTGCGCTTGACGCCCTGAAGGAAAGAGGCGGAACCCCTTGCGGCTCTTGCTGCCAGAGGCTGGTCATCTGCGTTCTACATGAAGTCGAGGTCTTCCAAAGATCCGGTTCTCGTTGCGGCATTCTTCCTACAAACAGCGAAGCAGGAGGGATTCCAGAAGGAGTGGCCGCTTTTAAGGGCGACCGGGTCCTAGGGGAAGCGAGCGGCTGAGTGGATGGCGTTGGCGGGGTTTTGAACAGATGAGGGGAGCGGCGCGGCGATGTATGTGCAGCTTCGACACTGGCCGCGGGCGAGGGTTCCAGGGTTTGGCTCAGGGACTGGAAGGCGTTAGGGTCCTGGGCGAACTGGTCGAAAGAATGGGGGCTGCTGGATGGTTGGACAGTCTGGGAAGAAGAAGACGCAGCTACGGCTTGCCCTGATGAAATGGGGGACGGCGTTATGGCAGGGCCGACTGGGACTTGGGGGAGCGGGGAAGTGGACGTACCTGCGGGCTCCGCCTGAGCCGCTGTTCGAGGGACGCTTGCAGCCCGAGTTTCTGCTTCCGCCTCAGGGCTGTCCAGCGAGACAATTTCTGGCGCAGCTGTCTCCGTCCGCGCCGCGGCTGATCGCCGTACGAGTTCCTTAGGCCGCTTGGCCTTTTCACCTCTCTTCCTCTTCTTTTCTTCCCGCGCTGTGGCTGGTTCGAAGGAAGGAGATGAGGTTGGGGCGGCAGGTAGTGATGTCCCCACGGTAAACTTGTACCTGGGTCTAGCTGGAAGGATGCCTGCCGTGGCCGGTCTGCTAGCTGGTAGCGCAGGCGCTTTTTCTGCTTGAGGGGCCACCTCAGGAGTTGACCTCTCTGACCCTTGCGCCCTTTCGGGTACTGCTTCAGGAGCTACAGGCTGCATCGGGCCCACTTGACTGCTTGTCGGAGTTGCGCTGGAAGTCGCGGAAGTAGGCATTTGCTGGGAGGGGGACCTCCTTGTATATCTTTTCCTTGCGCCTCGGGGAACGCAATTTCGAAATTCGAAAGGCCGCCACGTGTCAGCGTATTGATCATATAGCGCCGAAAACTCATCATCAACGGCCGCCGTTTTCCGGTTGGATTTGTCGTGCTGCGTGCGGCATCTCATCTTCCAGCATTCGACGACTTTGTCCTTTTGCCAGTTGAGGGGCGCCACCTTGGCGAGGAATTTTTTGAAGCCCGCAGATTCCAACCGGTGATCCGGGTTTCGCTCTGGGTCGTATGCCACCTCCTCGCAGTAAAAATCATGCCATGGAGGCCATGATTGCATCTGCTCGATGTGCCATTCCAGGTCCGCGCCTGTTCTGTTGCTTCTTTCCTGCATAATCTCTGCTCGGGGGCAGATGTGCGTGAATTTACCCCTGACCCCAATTGGGTCGTACTTCCAACGCTGCGGCAGCATTATTAGACCCATGTCGATGAGTTCCCGTTCGAGGTAGACGTGTTGTCCGATCTCGTACACTTGGGTATTCGCCCAGGTGATGGGATACTGAAAGATATGGCCTCTCTTTTTGCCCTGGCCGAACTCTTCTTCGACATAGTCCATCTGTCGCGCAATCTCCATCCCGAACTGGTGGTCAGTGCAGAAGTAGGGCAGCAGGAACGGCTTCCCCTTGAATCCGTAGATTCCGACCACGATGCCCTGAGTCAGCCGGAAGGTATCCCCGTACTCGTGCTTCCTCAAATATCTTGTCATGACCTCTGGCGGGCGGGATGCCTTACGATTGAACAGCCCCATGACCATGCACAAAAATTTAAAATTAAACTCATAGAATGACCCTTTTCTGTACAGGATCTCGGTCCACTCGTACACGGGCAGCGGCTCACCTTTTTCATTTACCCTCTTCAAGTCAGGAACTTTCATCCGGTAGTGCATGTGGTAAAGGCACAACCATGTGAGGAAGGAGCAAAACCGGAAATCCGTTGACTGCTTCTGCTGCAGCTTGACTAGGTTAGAATGAATGGCGTACGCCAGCCAGTTTGCCCAGCCGAAGAAAATGGGGCGCTTCCCACTCTTTTGCGCCGTGGAGTCGTAAAACTCCCCATGCAGGATACATTCTGCCAGCGCCAGCTGGTACGGGCGTACCACTTTGTCAGAATCGCAGCCGAGGACCCACGCCAGGATGATGTAAATGTACTTGTTCTCAAATCTGTCCAGTGGTATGGAGCCTGCCGGCCACTGTCCGGCTGCCAGCGGAGTCTTCAGCTCTGAGTTGAGGAATTCTCTCATCCGCTTGGTCTGCGTGAATCTGCCCGTCTGCTCATCCAGATTAACCCTTCTGAAAATTGCGCCGGGTTCGTACTGAAGCCCCGGGGCGAACGCTGGTCGGACGCTCTCCTTGAAGAGTGTGAACAACACTCTCCCCTTGTTGTCGCAGACTTGCCGGCAGCTGGCTTGTAATATTCTACAATTGCTTCAATCGCTCGGGCACTGGTGAGTAGGAGGGCACAAGAACCAATACAGGTTCGATTTATACGCAGCCCCGACATGGTGTGAGGGCGAAACCTTGTCTGCCCACTTTGCAATATTCGGCCGCAGCTTGGTGAGGCTGATGGAGAAAGAGCCGTCTTTGTACCCGGCCAGGTGATTGACGGGCGGCGGCGGAATTTGCCCTCGACTTCTCTTCGTCCGGGTTCTCCTTTTCTGCTCCTGCGGCACTTCGCTCTCATGAGCGCTTGATTCAGTCTGTTCTCAGCTTCGCGCCCTTCGTCACTGGATTGCGCTTGTATGGGCGCTTTTCCCTTGTCCATTTTCTCTGTTAGAATTGGCAGCGACAGAGAATTACGGCTTCTGATTTCTTAGTCCTGCGCTTTGCAGTCTCGGAGTCAGCTTGACACTCTGAATTTTCTGAGTATGCCAGGGCCCTTTTTCTAGGCAAGGATTTCAGCATTAATGGCGCGAGGGAGGGAGTTAAGGTGGTTAACTCGAAGTTGGTGGAGGCGTTATAATATTTTGGCGGCCGTGCATGGGTTTAATTTTGAAAAGCGCACCCAAGTTGCAGTTGGTCCAAATGCGCCTTGCTTTCTTAATGACGTCGTTCTTGAAAGTCGTGCAATCATTAAACAACATTTGGACTTCGTGCCTTTGATGACGTCATCGCCGCCGTCTGGGCACACCTTTCAAGGGAGAATTTCTGGCCCATGACCCAACTTCGCACTGTGCCGTACTGCGCTCTGGGCCCACACTTAGAATTTTTCATGTTTTCCGTGATGGGTTATTCAGGCTGCGCCCAAAATTGAGGGCGCACTCGGACTTCGCCCAAAAAATGAGCGCACTCCGACTTCGCCCATGTTTGATCACGCAGTCAGACTTCGCTCCCAAAAGTTGCGCAGTCCAATTTGACACTTAGCCATTTTCTGCTTCCTTCCCAACTGCGCTCCCAAGACGGTGCGCAGCCCGACTTCGCTGCGAAGTCGGGTTGCGCACCCGCACTTAGCCAAATTTTTGCCCCTTTTGTCAGCTGCTTTCTTTCGAACTTCGCACAATCCAAGGAGCGATACCCGACTTCGCTGCGAAGTCGGGGTTTGCTTTAAGTTCTACTTGGGCTCTTGAAAACTAAAAAACTGAATGCTGAATATGTACATTCTGAAAACTAAAAATACAGAAAGGAAAACTGTACAAGGAAGGACCCATTGGGTGCCTTCAGTGGTGATAAACTTTGAGGTGGAACCCGTTGACGGGAATGGGGAGAAGCTGTCCCTCCATATCCCGGAGCACGAATGCGTTGAACTGATTCACCCGGGCAATCTGATAAGGACCCTCCCAGAGGGCGTCAAATTTGCCGTGATTGCCCGGCTTTGCCTTCAGTGAGTCCCACTTCAGCACCAGGTCCCCGATTTTGAAAACTCGGGCGGTGGTGCCTTTTGCAAACCAGCCTTGGGTCGCTTCAGCATGCTTGGTGAAGGCCTGGTATGCTTTCTCTCTGTCTTCCTCTAACTGCAGCAGCTGGCACAGTCTGTCGTCCACTGGATCCCCGTTGCCTCTCTCTTCATCAAGCATCCAGAGGGCGGGAATTTCTATGTGGGTTGGCAGGACTGCCTCCTTGCCATACACGAGCGCATAGGGGGATGTCTTGATAGACTTCTTGAATGATATTCTATCCGCCCACAGCGCCCGATTCAGGAGTAGGTGCCAAGTCCTCTTGTTCTTCTCTACTGTCTTTCTGATGATTTTCAATAGATTCTTGTTAGTGGACTCGGCCAGGCCGTTCCCTCGCGGGTAGTAGTTAGAAGACATCTTGTGATAGATGTCGTACTTGCCGGTGTACTCCGTGAGTACAGCGCTCGCGAATCCCGGACCATTGTCCGTCACTATTGACTCAGGGACCCCGAAACGGGTAATGAGGCTCTCGAGGAACCCGATGACCGTCTCCTGGTCCGCATTCTTGGTGGGGATCGCCTCTGCCCACCGCGTAAAGTAGTCGGTGGCGGTAAGAATGAACTTGTGCCCCGCTGCAGAGTTCGGCGTAATGACCCCGATGAAGTCCAGACCCCATTGCTGAAACGGAGTCTCGGCCTGGATTGGTTGGAGGGGCAGGGGTGCTTTTCTGTTTCTGGCCAGAGAAATCTCTGGCATTTATCACATTTTACACAGACCGCATGTGCGTCTGTGAAGAGAGTGGGCCAATAGTACCCAGCTCTGATGATTTTCAAGGCCGTAGGCCTTGCAGAATGGTGTCCCCTAGGCATCCCGGAGTGAAATTCTCCGAGGACCCTGGGTTGGTCGGTTTTCTTGACGCACCGCAACAGGATGCCGTCAATGTTCTTGAAGTAAAGCCCCTCGGGGCGAAGAGTGTATTTCAAGGCATTTAGCCGAAACCTCCTTCTTTGTGAGGCATTTAGGTGGTCTGGACATCTCCCGGTGCAGAAATACCTCACCAGGTCATCTGTCCAGTCACTCTCCTCTGGTAAGGAGTTGGCTAGGTTGGTAGTTGCTGTCGGATCTTCCCACTCACAGGCAGATATCTCGGCTGCAGCGCTTCGGGCCAGCTCCTGGCACAAGGCTCGGCCTCTGATAAGCTTTGTTGGCCGCACCTCGATGTCGAACTCCTGGATCTTGGCAATCCATCCTGCTCTCTTGTGACCCGGCTCCCCTTGTATGATGAAGTTTCGGACGTCCGGGTGAATCACTAAGACAGTGGTCCGGCTCTGGGAGATGAAGTGCCTAAACTTTCGGAGAGACTTCATGACCGCGTGAACTCGCCGCTCAATAAAATTGTACTTCTCCTCGTGCGGCTGAATCACCCGGCTTAAGAACGCTATGGGGCGCTCTTCGCCATCGTCTCCCTTCCGTGTCAGGACTCGCGGCGTAACTCTCGGGTTCTCCCACCGCGTACAGGATGAAGTCCTTGGAGTAATCCGGGTTTATCAACACCGGAGCTTGTGCAATTCTGGCCTTGATCTCCTCGAAGGCCTGCCTCCTCTCGTCAGTCCATAAGAATTCAGCATTCTTTTTCAGCAGCTCGGCCATGGGTTTGATCACTTGTGCGAAGTCCGGTATGAACTTCCTTACGAAGTTGATCTGGCCGAAGAAGGACTGTAGCCCCTTCTTGTCGACTGGGGCGGGCAAGCGGAGGAGGGCTTCGGCTCTATCGTGGTCCACCGCAAGGCCTTTCTCGGAGATGACATGTCCCAGCAGCTTACCTTCTCTTACCGCGAAGACTGATTTCTTCGGGTTTATGGAAATGCCGAATTCACGACATCTCTCAAATATCTGCCGCAGGTGGGAAGCATGGTCCTCTCTTCTGTGAGAGAATACAATCATGTCATCCAAGTAGATGACAATGATCTTGTTAAGCAGCTCTCGGAAGGCCAGGTCCATGGCTCTCTCGGAATGTGGCGCCAGCATTGGATAAGCCGAAGGGCATGCGCTGATAGGCGAACGTCCCCCATTTGGTGGTGAACGCTGTCTTATGCTGGTCCTCATCTTTGACCCAGATCTGGTTGTACCCATAAAAGCCATCTAGGAGGGAGAATCTCTGCGCTCCAACAACTATATGGAGGATCTGATCGATTTGGGGAAGCGGGTAATGGTCTTTCAGTGAGGCTTGGTTAAGATTTCTGAAATCTACACAGAGACGAATGTCTCCGTTCTTCTTCCTCACGGGGACCAAGTTCGCAACCCAGGATGAATGCTTGATGGGGTAGATGATCTTGGCTTCCAGCATCTTCAGGAGCTCGGCTTTCATCATGGCTTCGATCTTCGGATTTACAGCCCTTTGCTTCTGTCGGAATGGTTTTGCACCATCTTCTAGCTCAATAGTATGCTGGATTATCTGTCTGTCATACCCCTTCAAGTCCTGGTAGCACCAGGCTACTATGTCTGGGAACTCTCGGCATAATGATCTGATCTGCTCGAGTTCCTCTTTGGTGCAGTCCGTTCCGACCTTAATTGTCTTTCCAGGTTCAAGCTCCAGGTCGACGCACTGCTTGGGGTCTACTTTGATCCTGTGTGATATTGCTCTGTCATTCTGATCAAAGAGACTTTCTAGTGTAATCAGTCCTTTTGGGACATGATTATTTTTTAACTGTATCAACCCCTCATATTGCTCGTCATCAGGGTCTCTACCTTCGATTGAACATGCTTCGGTAACCAAAAATGTGACGATCTCCTCGTCACAATCAAACACCTGCCAGTGGGTGTCTTTATCAGGCACGTAAGGCCTCGTAGATGGTACGAACCGGCTTCGCTTCGGATGGTGTCATCACCGGAACGTACTCGGCTCCAACAGACGCCGTAATGTCGGCGTGCTTGTTTTTCTCACGTGATATGGCTTCGACATTCAATGAGTCGAATGACTCCATCGAGTCCCGGACCCGATTACGGTACGCCTTGAGATAGTGCTTCTTGGAGGCGCACTTGTTCGTAATCTGGTTGCACACCAACTCTGAGTCGCCAAAGATCTGCAGATGCTTTATCCCCAGTCTCTCCGCTTTTCTCAAACCCAAGCACAGGGCTTCGTATTCCGCCGCGTTGTTGGTACAGCTCCAGGCCAGCCTGTAGGTGTAGTCCTTCTGGATCCCGGTCGGGGAAACCAAGAGCACGCCTGCACCGGCGCCATTTTTGCATCGGGCGCCATCAAAGAAAAGCTGCCATAGCTTTTCTGGTGCAGGTCCTACTTCTTTCTTGGCTGACTTGTCAAGCCTCTCGTGCTGAATGACGGTGTAGCAGCCTTGCTCAGTCTCGATCATGGCGTTGAAATCGAGCAAGGAGAACTCATCCTCCGTTTGCAACAGCTCACGAGCTTGCTCCGTCATGTCTACCACCACCAGTTCTTCCTCCGTCAGCTGAACCATGCAGTCCTGCAACTCTTCTCCGGGTATCTTCTCCACTAGAAATGTGGAAGGCTTCTCGTTGTAGATCTTCAGTCTCCTTCCTTTGAAGGGCACTTCCATATGCGAGTAATCCAGAGACAGATACCCTCCCAGCTTCGCAGTGAACTCCCTGGAGAGACACATGCCGAAGTAGGGTTCCAAGTCGACAACCACGACTTCTTGAATGACCACTATGTCGAGAGCTTTGTGCAGCCGGATCGGGATGTCTTTGATGACACCGACTGTCTTGACAGGGGTGCCGTCTAGTTGCAGCACACCTTGGCTGCTCCTTGTATACTCCATCCCGATTTCGTCGCAGACGGCTCTCGGCATTACGGTCGTGGAGGCACCGTAATCCACCATACAGTTGTGTACTATGTACCCTTGCATCCGTAATGACGGATAGAAGGGAGGTGGTCTGTTCTTCCCA
Organism: Wollemia nobilis; assembly: GCA_028583015.1. NCBI lineage: Eukaryota > Viridiplantae > Streptophyta > Pinopsida > Araucariales > Araucariaceae > Wollemia > Wollemia nobilis. Next base: position 7,271,023 of record JAQPPZ010000850.1, read on the forward strand.
ATGGCGGAGACTGTCAGGGGTTGAACCAGAACAGCAGGCTGTATCTGCTTGCCATACTTCATGCTCTTCAGAGATTCCTGCAGCAGATCAACTTGCCCCGGGAGCAGAAGAGCATCATACATGCTTATCCTTGCGGGGGTCCTTTTCAGCTCATCCACTATGCTGTAGCCTGAAGTGCTAGCTCCTTCTGCTTCTTTCGCAGGCTCATACTTGGTGCGGTATTGCTGCGTGGCCTCAACTCTCTGTCTCTTTGTCAGAGACGGATATCTCAGCTTCTCCTGAGCTTGTTCTTTTGTTTCAGCTGGAGGCTGAGCAACGGGAGCTTTGGCTGGAGAAGGAGCTGCTTTTGCTGCGGGAGGCTTGGCTGCGGGAGCTTTTTCCTTGGCTGTGTAAGGCCACAGCCTCTTGTCAGGTGGCAGCCCAGCAGGTTGCGCCTTGTCTCTTCTGGCGTATACCTTCAAGGGCTTTGCAGCAGCTTCAGCAGACTTTCTGTCTTCCTTGGCAGGGGGCAACACCAGATCTTCTTCTGGAACGGCAAAGTTGCCTTCATCGTCCAGGATCATGTAAAGTTCTTCATCCTCTATGGCGCTGCCCGCCAGAGTCTGGAGGTAATGCTGGTGCAATGTGCAATCTTCTTCTGAATGCGGGTCGTTGCACGTGGTGCACCAGTTAACCTGGTCAGAAGTGCCAGGTTGGTCCTCGATGGCAGCATTTCTTGCAGGAGGGCGCCTCTGATCTCGCCGTTCGCGGCTTGATCTTTTGTCGGTGTCGGAGGAGGATATGGCCTCCTTGGGACAAGGTCCATCTCGGGGCTTGTTTCTTCTTCAATATAGTCATGTCGTTGGACATGGTGTGATATCCAGAGGCCAGAGCCCGTACCTCCTGGAGGATTTTGTTCTGAATATCATTGTCCGGAGGCGGCAACTGAGCTGGCGGAGGTAATGCAGCCAATGGAGGAGGTGTAGAATACTGCGCATACTGCGGGGGAGCTGGGAGTGCTGGATAATGCGGAGGAGGAGGCGGATTAGGATAATGAATTTGTGGCGGGCCGTAAGGGTTTACGACCGGCGCCGGATTCCATTGCTGCTGGGGTTGCTGTCCTGAAGTGGACGGCATCACACCGGAAGCTGATGGGTACTGGGACTGAGGAAAGTCAGGGTAAATGGGTGGTTGTACCCTATGCGGGAGCCTGCCTATGGAGATGATATCCATTTCAGCTTGCTGGGCAGCCTCGTACAGGGCAGGGAATGAGTCGATTCGGGCTATCTTCAGCAGTAGGCAAATGTCTGAGTTGAAAGACCTCAGGTAGTAGTGCGCAGCCTGACCTGCTGAAGGTCGAAGTTCGCGAGGTACTCGTTTCCAAGACCTCGCAAACCGTATGTTGAAGTCCGACACCTCCTCTTGGGGGTGTCGCTGGATGCTTTGGAACTGATGCAACAAGGAAGAGGGATCAGCAGACTCGTTGCATCCTTTCACGAGCCTGCCGGCTAGCTGGCGCCACCCCGTAATAGATCCCTCTGGCAGTGATCTCCACCAGTAGAGAAGCTTTCCCCTTAGGGAAAGGGCCAGCAGACGGGTCTTCACACCCTCGTCAGTGATGGAATGTAGCGCAACCAGGGCCAGAATGTCCTGGATGTGTTCGTACGCCGTCTTGCCGTAGCCATCGTATGTAGGGATGGACTTTAAGGCAGCGGGGGCACAACTTGCTGTCCGACTAGGGCCAAGGGCCCCGTAGAGTCTACCGCCGGGAAGAGATCATCATCGTTCTGCTGGGCAGCCATGTCTTCTTCTCCTCCGGTAGTGTACTCGGTATCGGTACCGTCCGAGGATGTAGATTGCTCTTCACCCTCAGCCTCTTCGATTTCGGTTTCAGGCTCTTCTATGCGAGCTTGGTGATCAGCCAGCCTGACGCGCTCTCCTGGAGCGGCAATGTCGATTTCGTAAAGGTCAGGTTGGTTTCCCGGATTCCTTGCTCGCCACCTTCTCGTTTGCATGAAGGCGTTCGGACCGGTCTTCACGGACTCAGAGAGTATTCAGGTACTTGCAGAGTCGCCAGGTGTTCTGATTTTTAACAACAATGAAGCGAACACCAGTGCTTCGATTCTGTCTTGGGGTGGGAAACTTCCATGTCCCACCGGGCGTGCCAGAGAAACTGTTGGTTACGAATCTGCCATGAGGAAAGGATTTGGTATAATGCGCCCCAGATTCGCCCACCAGATTGAAAGGCCGGAAGGAAGGAATGCCTTCCGTGCCAATCTCCGGAGAAGGCCGGCTTCCTGTGGGTTTTTAGTGTGTAAGCTAAGAGTGCAGGAAAGAGATAAATTGCGGAAAGAGAATCCAAATGTGATTGGAGTTGGGTGGGGGGAATAAGCAGCACGACAACGATCAATCACCACTACTAACAGCAATCCTATACAGAACACATAATGAAACTACAGCTATCATGCATCCTATGTATCCTCTATCTATGCATTCCAGGAATACTTAATCATCAAATACCGGAGTCCAGAGTTCAATACAACAGTAAGCAATGAAATAAGAAACATGAGGCAGAAATGACAAGGAGAGGCATAATACAAAATGATGACAGTAAGCAGAGCCAAGTATATGTCTTGTATTCAGAAGCAAACGTATAGCTACAATGGTTCCCTAGCAGTATATTCCCCTTCCACCCTTTACAATGAAATGATGTGGCTATTTATAGCCCAAGTTCCCCCGATTACAATTACGGGCACAAAGTCCCGCACCGGACAATAGGCGACAAAAGCGGCGAAGAGCCGCCGATGCCGACTCCGTCGGCGAGGACTGTACTTGCAGCAAGGTCTCCCTGAAAGCTGTACAGCCTACGTGGCAGGCGTCGGGTCAAACCTCTAGTCAGCAGGAATGCGGGTAGCTGTGGTAGATGGAACTTTACATCAGCTTAAATGGGGGCAGCTGGCGTAGGTAATGCTGTCCATGCTTGTCCTTTATCCCGTCACATCTCGGCTCGAATCCCGAGGCTGGACACTTGTCGGATTCTGATGAGTGACACATGTCTGCCTTGAAAGGCAGTTTATCCAACTTCGCCCGGGATCAGAGCGCTGTCGGGTAGCGCAGGTGGGAAACAACGCAGTTGGGGAGGCCTCCATGCCTTAGCCAATTTCTGGGCTTGCTTGATGAATCTTGCCCAACTGCGCACCGGTCAAAGGGCGCAGCCCGACTTCGCTGCGAAGTCGGGTTGCGCACCGGTACTTAAGCTGATTTTGCCGCTGTTCGGACTGCGCACAAAAGAGGAGCGCACCCCGACTTCGCTGCGAAGTCGGGTTGCGCCCCAACACTTAGCTGATTTTCTGCACACTGCTTTCCCAAGTGCGCACAGAAGAAGAGCGCACCCCGACTTCGCTGCGAAGTCGGGTTGCGCTCTGACACTTAGCCAAATTCTGATCATCTCCTGTCTGCTTTCGCACTTCGCATTCCCTACTGCGCTCCGACTTGAGGGCGCACCCCGACTTCGCTGCGAAGTCGGGTTGCGCCCTGACACTTAGAATTTTTCAGGGAACACTTGCTCAGTTTTGGGAACTTGACTGGGGGAAGTACAAGGGAAAAAAGGGAGGAATGAAACTGCAGGAAAGGGAGAAAGGGAAAAATGGAGAAAGGGAAGAAGGAGGGGGAGGGAAGGAAGAGCAGCACACTTACAAATTTTGAAAACATGGCACCCCGTGCAAAATGTGGCAACAGGACCATTAAGAAACAACTGAATAATGAAAGAGTGATCTTCATTCATTCGTAATGCAAATCAGCAGAAAAGAGACCTAACAAGAAGGTGAGAAGGCAGCACCACAAATACCATTCATTCATCTATCAAGGGGTTAGAAGATACGATTGAGACACAAACACCATGCACAGTTTTTCATTAATTATAAAAGCAGAATTACAACCATGGAGCGTAGCTCTAGTCTTTCTCAAAATGGCCAACAGATGTTACAAATGATCTTAGGACTTTTATTTAAAGGAAGGGATTAACCCTTCTTTTCACCTAAGTTAAAAGAAAAAGGCAATGTCACTTTCAGGCTGTTGTTCTCCGCTGCTTTACTTGTAGTTCAACGATCACTACTAAGCCAACAAATAGCAACCTCACCAATGGATCACAACTTGGTCAACAGATTGCTAGTCAACGGATTGTAGTTTTCCAGACTTAGCCAATTTTTCATGTTCCCTTCTTTGCTCATTGCCTAAGGATTGCAAAATCGGCAGAGACTTGGGTTCCTGAGGCCTACAAAATTTTGACTCCTGCCTCACCTTGCTAAGATTCTCCGTCTCTCTCACCTGAAACCTTCTGTTCAACTGCCAGTTCAGAAAGTTTGCATCAAAATTAGTACCTTGTATTACAGTTAGTGACTATCAATTTTTTGGTTTTAAAGCACGAGCATAGATTCTAGATGACAAATGGAGAGCTATGGATCCCAACAGTCAGCTGTGTATCATTGTGGGAAACTATAGAGATGTTTAAGGCAATCAATCCTTTCTCCCTTGCACTTTTTTTTGTCTCCATGGTCTTAACCATGGAGAAAAAAAGCAAAAAAACGTTAACGTCTAAATATATAATGTCAGCATACCCAAAAAGAGAAAAAAATCACTTTTAAAAAAATGCAAGAACCAAAAGCAAAATAAGAGACTGATCAAATGACATGAGCCCAACTGGTTAAATTCCTCGACTTTCAAGGAGGAGACCCAAGTTCAAATCTTGCCAAGCAATATATGCATAATTGCCAAGCTGTTGTAATACCACTATATGGTCAAGATATAATACGGGTGCGGCCCGTTTCAATCCCATATAACCAATTTAAAAAATAAAAATAAAATGAAATAAGAGATTGACAAAGAAAACAACTGAATAAAATTACCTAACACGCAAAAACCTTGAATTCCATCCCTCTAAAAATCTAATGCAGGAGTTACTATTTGAATTCATAAGTTCCAGCTCCCAATCTATCCGAGGATGATTCTGTCATTAATTTTAATGGTAACAAATAGAATCTATGACAATATTCAGGAATGAATTTATACCTTCATTGACAAAGACAGGATTTGCTTGTAAAATACATCAGCAGTTCCTGCTATGCCTGAAAGACAAACAAGAGGCGGCACCTCCTTGGGACCATAATCATAGTATCGCCATTGGTTCACTCCAATCTGCAGCACACAAAAAAGTCCCTTTCACACCACTTCTTTATCAATCCTATAAATAAGTAATGAGAAAATATAAAACAGAGCTTTCCAAAAAAGAAAATTACAATGTAAGACGGATTTATCAGATATCAGCAAAAAATAATACATAGAAGTTCTTGATTTGACCTACATGCACACATTATTGAAGAAATAAAAAAAAAAAATCAGAAACTCTGAAAATGCAAAATGTTAAAACACAAAACACAATCCTTTGGGTACACAAAGGTTTGACATTAGAAATTACAAACCTTAAACCAAATAGTTCTACTAGTTGTTGTAGGAGACCAGATGCCGAAGTAAATAATGTACATAGAAAAATAAGTGCAAATGTGCACAAAATGTGATGTAAATGTAATGTAAATTCAAATGTACATGCAAAGGAAATGAAAGTGAAATAAAATGAAATGTCATTTTGGGTAGTTGACATCAAAGATATGTCATGGGTTGATTAATTGAATTTGTAATGTGTGCGGCAAAGTATAGGTTTAGGCTTATACGAATGAAGGTAGTTGTAATGAGGTGTCTAGGGCGGCAGCTGCTGTAAACTGACGATCCACAAGCATAAAAGGACATTGTTGAGCAAGGTGCAGCGATAGTATTGTCATTGTTGGCAACACACGCACAATTTCCTGTAACTCTTCTCCCCCTTTGACAACAAGACCAAAGGGCTGCTGCAAACTCCCCCTGAGTCCATGCACAACATTCTCAGACAAAAATTATTACACTTAGCAAAAATCACAAACATGAGCAAAAAGATAAACAAATACACAAATGCTCCCCCCGAGAATGTGGCCCCAATAGCTAGTCAATTCTTGGGAAGTGTGACCACTCCCAATTTCTTGCGAAGGTACTCAAAGACTTCCTTGGGCAATGGTTTGGTGAAGATATCCGCTACTTGCTCTGTTGTTGGAACAAAATCCAACTTAACCTCACCTTTCGCAACTTTCTCCTTCAAAAAATGATACCGGATAGCAATATGTTTTGTGCGAGAATGCATAACCGGATTCTTTGAGATGTTAATGGCACTGGTGTTATCGCACTTAACTGAAATCGGCTCACTGAAATTAATGCCAAGATCCTTCAGAGTTTGTTTCATCCATAACACCTGCGTACAACACGTTGTTGATGCAATGTATTCTGCCTCTGTTGTGGATAAGGAGACTGACTCCTGTTTCTTACTGTGCCACGCGACCAACCTGTCTCCAAGATAGAATGCACCTCCACTGGTACTCTTCCCGTCATCTACACATCCTGCCCAATCTGCATCCGAATACGCAATAAGGGTGAAGTCCTTACCTTTTGGATACCATAACCCATACTCCATAGTACCCTTGAGGTACCAAAGAATCCTCTTCACTGCTGTCACATGAGTCTCCTTGGGACTAGCCTGAAATCGTGCTACCATGCATACTGCCTGCAAAATATCTGGTCTGGTAGCTGTCAAGTACAGTAAGCTCCCAATCATAGATCTATACATAGTTTGATCAACATGTGGAGATTTGTCGTCCTTGCTCAACTTGCAACCTGTCGTCATGGGAGTGCTAACTGGATGGTGAACTTTTTCAGCATCTCTTTCACATATTTAATTTGAGACATAAATATGCCCTTCTCCTTTTGATTAACTTGCAATCTGATGAAATACGAAAGTTCACCAATCATTGACATTTCAAATTCTTTCTGCATCTTATTTTCTAAATCTTTACACAACTCATCTTTGTTGCTGCCAAATATGATATCATCTACGTATACAACAAGAACAATATGATGACCATTTTTTGTTTTGACATACAAATTACTATCCACCATACCTTTCTTGAACCCTTGTTGAGTAAGATAATTGTCTAGCCTTGCATACCATGCTCGGGGTGCCTGTTTTAAGCCATATAACGCTTTCTTCAACTTGCAAACCAAGTTGGGATCATCACCAAGCTGGAAACCATCTGGTTGCTCAATATAAACCTCTTCAAGTTTCCCATTCAAAAATGTTGATTTCACATCCATTTGATAAACTTTGAAATTCTTGTAAACTGCTAGAGCCAGAAACATTCTAATTGCCTCTAGTCTGGCCACAGGTGCAAAGGTTTCCTCAAAGTCAATACCTTCAACTTGTGCATAGTCGTTGCATACCAATCTTGCTTTGTTCCTGACTACCTGTCCGTCTTCATTCAATTTGTTCCGAAAGACCCATTTAGTACCGATTACATTTTTATTTGCGGGTCTTGGTACTAACTCCCAAGTCTTGTTTTTCTCGATCTGATCTAATTCTTCATTTATTGCATTTACCCAACTTTCATCTTTGCTTGCGTCAACAACATTTTTGGGCTCAATGCTGGATAATAAAGAGTAGTTACTTACTAATCTTCTTTTTGTCTAAACACCAACTGTGGGGTCTCCAATTATTTGCTCTCTAGGATGATCTTTTTGCCAGCTGCCTGTTTTGAATTTCTTGTTTTCTTCCACTTCTGAATCACTATTTGAATCCTCTGAGTCAATTTTTGGTTTCTTTTCTGTTTCCTTTTCCTCATCTCCTTCAATGACCTCTTCATAAATTGGGTAGTTCTCTTCATAGCTAATTACTCGTTCCCTTCCTTCATCAACTTTAACATCGGCACTATCCACAATTTTCCTTAGCCTCTTGTTGTAGCATTTGTAAGCTTTGCTTTTTGACGAATAGCCAAGAAAAATACCTTCATTTGCTCTATCTTCAAACTTACCAAGGTTTTCTTCAGTTCTTTTGATGTAACACTTGCTGCCAAAAACTTTAAAGTATCTTGATGTTGCCTTTTTACCGAACCACAACTCATAAGGAGTTTTGCTTTCATGCATCCTCAACATGCACCTATTTTGGATGTATACCGCAATATGGACTGCCTCTTTCCAAAATCATCTGCTACTTTGCTCTCAATCAACATAGTCCGTGCCATTTCTTGCACTCGTCCTTGTTCTTTCTTTCTACCACATCATTCTGTCGAGGTGTCCTGGCTGCTGAAAACTATCTCCTAATGCCATATTTTTCACAATACTCTGTGAAATCCTCCGAAATGAACTCTCCTCCTCTATCTGACCTTAAACATTTAATCTTTTTTCCTGTTTGATTCTCAACTTGGTTTTTGAAAACCTTGAACATATCAAAAGCTTCTGATTTATGCTTCAAAAACAGTACCCATGTCATCATCGAATAGTCATCTATACACAACATGAAATATTTGTCACCGTTTATGCTTTGTGTTCTCATGGGTCCACATAAATCAGTATGTACTAGTTCCAAAGGTTTGCTTGTGTAGTACTCTTTTGTTTTAAATGAGACTCTCGTTTGCTTCCCCTCTTGACATGAAGCACAAATGCTATTTGATGGTTTGCCAATGGTGGGAATATCTCTCACTGCTTTCTTTGAACTGATTTTTACTAGATTGTCAAAACTGATATGACCGAGCCTTTTGTGCCACAACCAATTCTCTTCTTCCCTGTCCAATCAAGCAAGCTCCTTCGAAGTCTCCGAGAGAGTGTACAAGGTTGCCGGATGTCTTTGATCCAGTTGCTATCAACTTCCCATTGTTTGCCTTTCTGACTTCACAACCTTGTTTCTTAAAGATCACTTCATGAACTCTATCACAAATCTGACTTATGCTCAACAAGTTATGCTTCAGACCAACCACAAACAACACTTCTTTTGACCTGATTTTTCCGTCACTAATCTTAACTGAACCTCTGCCAACTATCTTAGCTCCATCATTGTTTCCAAACTTTACTCGAACCACCTTCATATTGTCTGCAACTTCTCAAATTTTTGTTTGTCACCTGTCATATGACTGGAGCATCCACTATCAAGTATCCATGGTGCGGATTTATTCTGCGCTTTATATGTCGTCTGTACGATCAAGGATTCCTTTTCTTCCTTAGGTTGCTCTTTTTCTTTCCACTCAGGTTTGATTACAATTTTGGGCTTGTTGGTTACGAATCTGCCATGAGGAAAGGATTTGGTATAATGCGCCCCAGATTCGCCCACCAGATTGAAAGGCCGAAATGAAGGAATGTCTTCTGTGCCAATCTCCGGAGAAGGCCGGCTTCCTGTGGGTTTTTAGTGTTTTGAGCTAAGAGTGCAGGGAAAGAGATAAAAATGCGGAAAGAGAATCCAAATGTGATTGGAGTTGGGTGGGGGGAATAAGCAGCACGGCAACGATCAATCACCGCTACTAACAGCATTCCTATACAAAACACACATTGAAACTACAGCTATCATTCATCCTATGTATCCTCTATCTATGCATTCCGGGAATACTTAATCACCAAATACTGGAGTCCGTATTTCAAGACAACAAGAAGCAATGAAATAAGAAACATGAGGCAAAAATGACAAGGAGAGGCAGCATACAAAATGAAGACAGTAAACAGAGCCAAATATGTATCTTGTATTTAGAAGCAAACGCACAGCTACAATGGTTCCCTAGCAGTATATTCCCCTTCCACCCCTTTACAATGAAATTGTATGGCTATTTATAGCCTCAAGTTCCCCCCGATTACATTTGCGGGCACAAAGTCCTAGACAAGACAATAGCTGACACAAGCGGCTGAAGAGCTGCTGATGCTGACTCCTGTCGGCGAGGACTGTACTTGCAGCAAGGTCTCCCTGAAAGCTGTACAGCTATGTGGCAATGCGTGCGGTCAAACCTCTGGTCAGCAGGAATGTGGGTAGTTGCGGTAGATGAAACTTCACATCAGCTTAAATGGGGGCAGTCGGCGTAGGTAGTGCAGCCCATGCTTGTCCTTTATCCCGTCATATCTTGGTCCGAATCCCGAGGCTGGACACTTGTCGAATTTTGACGAGTGACACCTGTCTGCCTTGAAAGGCAGTTTGTCCAGCTTCGCCCGGGATTAGAGCGCTGTCGGGTAGCGCAGGTGGGAAACAGCGCAATTGGGGAGGCCTTCGTGCCTTAGCCAAATTCTGGCTTGCTTGATGAATCTTGCCCAACTGCGCACCGGTCAAAGGGCGCACCCCGACTTTGCTGCGAAGTCGGGTTGCGCACCGGTACTTGGCTGATCTTCCCGCCGTTCGAACTGCGCACCAAAGGGGCGCACCCGACTTCGCCGCGAAGTCGGGTTGCGCCCCAGCACTTAGCTGATTTTCTGCACACTGCTTTCCCAAGTGCGCCCAGGAAGAAGGGCGCACCCCGACTTCGGCGAAGTCGGGTTGCGCACCGGTTCTTGGCTGATCTTCCCGCCGTTCGGACTGTGCACCAAAAGGGGGGCGCACCCCGACTTCGCTGCGAATTTGGGTTGCGCCCCAGCACTTAGCTGATTTTCTGCACACTGCTTTCCCAAGTGCGCCCAGGAAGAAGGGCGCACCCCGACTTCGCTGCGAAGTCGGGTTGCGCCCCATACTTAGTCAAATTCTGCTCCGTTTTGGCCTGCCTTCGCACTTCGCCTTCCCTACTGTGCACTGATCTGAGGGCGCACCCCGACTTCGCTGCGAAGTCGGGTTGCGCCCTGACACTTAGAATTTTTCAGGGACACTTGCTCAGTTTTGGGAACTTGACTGGGGGAAGTACAAGGGAAAAATGAAACTGCAGGAAAGGGAAAAAGGAAAGATGGAGAAAGGGAAGAAAGAGGAGGGAAGGAAGAGCAGTACACTTAGAAATTTTTGAAAACATGGCACCCCGTGCGAAATGTGGCAACAAGGCTCTTGTTTTGGCTTTTCTTTTTCTGTAGCTTGTGCATGTTTTTCGAGAAATTTTCTATTTTGTCTTATTCCATTTGGCTGAAATTTTCTTCCCCGAAATTGATTTGATGCAAATGTACTTTGACAATTTCTTGCAATATGCCCAAAATTATAACAGATTATAACATTCTACCGCATAATCCATCAAAGGTGAAAAAACATTTCTATTGGTAAAATTCCTTGGTCCTACATTATACTTGCAATCTGAGATCTTATGTCCATAACCATTGCATTTAAAACAATAACTAGAAAAGAGATGATTGAACCTGGGTGGTGGTCTTTGCCATGTTGTCGTAGGAGCCATAAATCTTCTTCTTCTTTGATGTGTGACATTGGTGAAGCCATCATTGTCAATTCTCCTTTCGTGCCTTGCATTATTGCTTTCCTTTGCATGATTCGTTTTTGCTTGATCAACCTTTTTCTTCTCTTCATTCTTTGTGGATTCTTCATTTATGGCCTTTGATCCATTTGACGATTCTCCTTCATCAAAACCCAAACCAAATTTGATGCCTGTAGTCTTTTGGTTATTTATGATCTTATCCAGCTTCATAGAACTTTCTTCACGTTTGTGATAACAACTAATTTTCCGATTCATCTCTTCTAGCTGCATTCTTAAACCAACAATCTCTTCTTCTAGCTTGCTGCAATAATCTATTTTCATGGTTATTTGCACTTCGAGATCTTCGGAGATTTTCTTGGATTCTTCTATCTGTACTTTCAAATTTGTTATGATTTCATTTGCATCCTCAAGCTTTCTTGAAATTTTCTTATTCTTTTTTTCTTTCTATCTTCAATTCATCTAGAGCTGCAATTAGTTCCTCTTCCAAATTCGCTTCTGCGTCAATTTCTTCTTTATCACATTCCTGTTCTTTCTTTGGTTTTTCTTCTTTAAGTGCCATGAAAAGAGCTTCACCTGTTTCCTTTTCAGAATCCTCACTGGAGCTATCTTCTAATGAACTGACATTCTTGGAGATGAAACTTTTTTTCTTGAAGTTGTCTTTTCTGAAATTTGTTTTTTTCTTCCAGTCACTTCTTTCTTCGTGCGATCCTTCATCACTTATTCTTCTCATTAAGTGGACATTTAGTTGCAAAATGCCCAACGCCTCCACAGTTGAAACATTTAAACGATAACTTTCCTCTGTATTTTCATTTTCCCCTTTTTTAGTTTTCGAACAAAGTTTGCTTCCATTTCATCTGATGTCTCTTCTTCCTCGGATTCTTGTTTTGCTTTCATATTTTTATGGGCTTTAAAAGCAGCTTCTCTGTCTGTGGGTTTAGATTTTCCTATTCTCATCTCATATGCAGTCAAAGAACCATGCATCTCATCCATACTAAAAGAATTTAGATCTTTAGCTTCTTCTATAGCTGAAACTTTAGAATCAAATCTTTGGGGAAGGGATCTTAATACCTTTTTCACGATGACAGAATCTTTGATTTCCTCGTCGAGTCCTCTAATCGCATTAATGACTTCATTAACTCTCAAGCATATATGCCTCTATATTCTCATCGTCATTCATCTTTAATACTTCGAACTGAGCTCGATGTGTTTGTAACTTGACCTCCTTGATCTTAACGTCTCCTTCATGAATGCTCTTCAGTTTGTCCCATATTTCCTTTGTCATTTTACAACCCATAATCTTTACCAGTTCGCTGTCCACTAATCCACACATGATAGCATTATTTGCTTTTGAGTCATTCTCAAACAGTTTCTTACCGGCAGCATCGGTTGGAGAAGTGGTGGGTATTGTGTATCCACTATCTACTGAATCCCAAATGTCGTATCTCAAAGCACAAAGATATGTCTGCATCCTGAGTCTCCAAAATGCGTAATTAGTTCCGTCAAACAATGGTGCTTTGTTTGATGAGAAGCCTTCACCACCTGTCATTGTGTCACTTCCAAGATCACCCTAGCCGGTTAAGCCTGTTCGAAAACCTCGCTCTGATACCAATTGTTAGTCTCACAATGACATTGAGAGGGGGGGGTGAATCAGTGTAGCTCTTTATGACTTATATCTTCAACACTAAAAGCCAAAACAATGAAAACATAAAACCAAATAAAGCAAGTATAACAAGAGAACATCACACAACACAAGATGTACCGAGGTTCACCGATTTGGCTACATCCCCGAAAATGACTGTTTGGGCTCCCATCCAAATCCAGCCTTTGCAAAGCACCAACTTTACAATCAATTTACCAGCACCCACTGCAAGGAGCACCAACCCCTGATTTATCTGCACCAACGGAAAGGAGCACCAACCCCTGATTTATCTACACCAACAGAAAAGAGCACCAACCCCTCTACCAAGCACCCACTTGATTTTGATATTGCTAATAAAATGACATATATGAATGTCTTCACTGAAACCGGAACCCTCTATGGTCTCATAAGCTCAAAATCTAAAACTTTCTATTTCACCCAATATAACATCCCTCTCTCTCGCATTACTCAGAATTTGAATCTTCTCTTCTCACAAAAAAAAAAGATTGTTCTCTTAGCTCGTTCTGCCAATTGCTAAACGCTTTTTGGGTATTGTGCAGCACTTTGTCTGCGAACTCCTCTCAAAATTTCAGCCAAAATGAATATCATATGAGAAATTTATGCCCAAAATACTGAAGTGACGTTTTTCACCACTCTCCAAAATCACGGATTTTCACTCTTTATTTTTCTCCACACACACTTCTCTCTTTTCAAAATAAAGTCCCCCCTTTTCAATAAAATCCCTTGTCACTTAAAATGCACACACTTGCATTATTTTTCCCTTTTCAATTTTTAAAAAGATTTTCTTTAATGAAGCTACTTAAAACAATATAACTTCTTTTTTTTATTTTGAGAAGGCATTTCGTCAAACACGTCACATGCAAAGAATTGACACCTTACTCGTTCTCTTACTTCGAAGCCACGTGACACCTCAAACCAAAAACGAAAGATGCTCTATTTGATGCCTTGAAGGTGTAACAACACTAAAACCGAAACTCTGGCGACTCGCAAGGTCAAAACGGCCAACTGAAGGATTTTGCACAAGTGGAACAAATTGACATAAAAGTGACCTGTACCGTTTTTGCAACAATCATAACTCTCACCTCGTAACTCTGTTTTCTCTAAAATTTGAAACGTAGAATCTCTGCAATGCTGACTACATCCAATCCGAATCTCGTTGCATAACTCCTTACGGTTCGCTTGTACCACCTCCACGAAAACTGCTGCTGACACACTTTTTCCAAAAAGAGCGTTTTTGTGACAGTCTTGCAACGCTTGTAACATTCGCCTCGTTTCTCCATTTTGGTGGAAATTTGGAACACATGTTCTTGAAGATAACGAACACCTCCAGTTCGAATTTCGCTATCAAATTCTTCTCGGTTTGCTCGCAGTGCTTCTGACAAAACTACCCTTTTTCGGCCTGTACAACCACTTGCCAAATCATCCGCCAAGATACCGGAAACGTCACCGATCAATCCAAACACTGTGCTGACACCTCCAACGTTGTTCTGGACTGTTTCCTGACATGCTGGCATGTTCCAAACTGATCCATCCTATCCAACTGCGCCCGTGACGACTTTTGCAATTTTTTGACAACTTCTTGACGATTTTTTCAACTTTTGCAAATTTGCACGAACAACCTGTAACAACTTCACCCGAACATCAAAAACATCCTCATAAGCATTGAACATCACTGTACATACTCCGAACAACCTCCAAACAACTGTCCACTGCATCAACCTGTCCATCTGTGTGTGTTGACAGCGAACTGGTAAAAATTATGGGTTGTAAAGCCTTCATGAAAAATGCGTAATTAGTTCCGTCAAACAATGGTGCTTTGTTGGACAGTTGTAAAGAGCTACACTGATTCACCCCCCCTCTCAATGTCATTGTGAGACTAATAGACACCTCATTCAATTGTTCGGATACCATTGAACATTGGATACGTGAGGGTAGACCAGTGCAGAGACGAGTCCATAGTGTGAGAGCATCTGTGTGTAATCTGTGTATTGCAAAGTGCAGACATTCTATAATGCCATTGTCGTACAGGCAGATATAATGCAATGACATTCCATTCCAATTCCAATCTGTGCATGTGTATGTCTGTGTGATGCCATTATTGCAGTAGTTTGTTAGGTTGTATTGTCAAGTTCTGTGTGTGCAGGGTTGTTGACAGAGTTGCAGTCTAGAAACTGTGCAAGTGGCCATACAAGTAGTGTCGTTGGAGTGTCGTACGAGGGTCATCACTAAGTGCCATATGAGGAAGGTTGTCGTAAGTGGGGTGCTGACGAAGGTGTTGTTGTACAAGTCATTGCCGATGAGAGTGGAAGTTGTGAGATTGCCATTCAAACTAGATTGTGATGTGTCGTTCAAGTGTTGTCATATAAGTGTTACCATACAAACCCTTGTTGTATAAGTGAGTGACAAGTTGCTGTACAAACACCTGTCGTAAGTGTTTGCCATACAATTGCATATGTCAAATATGTTTGGACCAGCAATGACTGTAGTCTTGGTTGGCTCCTAAAATCTATCATTCCAATTGTTCCTCCGACTACCAGAATACTCACCGCCATACTACAGTTGTTGAGTTCTTCACAACGATATTGTAAATGCAAACATTTCATCAAAGAAAATGCTAAAAGTTTGTAACTTGTTATAGACACTTAATCATGAGAGAAGATTATATAACTAGAAATTATTTGGAAAAATTTAGCAAGCACATAGAGCACTATATATGAACTCAAAAAATGTTGGAATGTGTTTATGTGAACTCTCAAAAAAAAAAAAAAACAAACAGAAAATCACACAAAATGACTATTGATAACCTTTGAAGGAGCTTGATACTTGCAGACACCAAAAATAAAAGAAATCTACTTTTCTATGTTGCAAAATATTTTTCTCATATTTTGTTGAATTTTACGAGCTTTAATACAATAAATTATGCAATTATGGGATGAAATGACTGCATTGTGGGAATTTAAGCATTTACTAGGACAAAAGAAAATGTAAAGAACACATATGTTCAATTAAAAGGAAAACCCAAAGCTAACATTGAATTGTTTACTTATAGCCCATATGCTTTAGAGGGAATATGCACACAAGCACTAGAGTGCATCATTAGCCCATGAGCAAAGGGAAAATTGTCATGCTAAAAGAAAGCTAAGAACATAAGACAAAATACATGCCACTAAATTTAATATGAAGTTGAGTTAAATCTTGTAAGCCAACCTTGTAGCCACACATTGGAGCTTGAGAATCTTTCAAAAATTAAAAGATGTTGGAACGTGGTTGTCTATGTGAACTCACAAAATGTTGGAATGTGTTTATGTGAACTTCCAACAGTACCTGCATTACCTACTTGTGCAGGCTGGTTCCTTGAATGCGCAAGTATAACGTCCAAACCTCCTCTAGTGACTCTCTATGTTGTGACTTGTGTAGCTCACTACTTGGCAACGCAATGTATGTCTGACCCTAAAAGTGAACATGTTGGCCTGCAACAAATTGAAAGTGGCATGTCTCGACTGTGCAGTACCTCCACTCTATCTACCAACTGCATTGACAGCCGCTAGCTGTGATGGTTCCTTGGAAGGTATCATCCTCACTATATGCCTTTGTGTTTGAGGTTGAAGCTGCAGCTGCTGCTCCATTTGCTGCCACTGTTGTTCCAATTGTTGCTTTTGCCTCTTCTTCTCTTGCTCTAAATATTTCACAGTGGCCTTTCCCCACTCCCATCCGCCTCAAATTCTTCATCTTCTCCCTCTGCCAACACATCAGCATCATCACCTTGATCCTCCTCTTCATCTAAAGACTCCATTGATTGCAACATTGGTGCCTTCCTTTTCTTGGTTGTCATCTTCTTGTTCTTTGTTCCTCTCGGGGTGCGTCCTGCCTTTGTTGTTGAGGTCACTGTAGTCCATTGGAAAATCTTAGGAACTCCTTCTGGAATATGCTAGGTAGGTACAACCATAGAATTTGGACCTTCTCATAAGCTGCCACATCCAAAAATAGTGCGATGGCATGTAGTGCCATCAAAAAAAAATTGGTATACCACAACAGAAAATTTTAAATGCAGTCTGACATGTGAATTGCCCAATCAAACTTTACACCGCTCATGATTCCTTCCCTATACGATACAAGTCACGTGGGCATATCCGAGCCTTGTTGTCCTCCCAACATTTTGGACATAAAAACGTTCATTGCACAATGTAGCTAATATGTCTTCATGTGCTACATCTTCAAATCTCAACTATCATGCTTCATCAATTTGTTAACCTCAGACGGATTCAAGTTGGCAAATTTGTCCATGAACATCTCCAGTTTAGTTTATAAGGCTCGATCTCTTCCTTCCAGATTAGTTTGTTGTTCGCACCTGGTAGCCCAGACTTGCATTTGAAATTATTTGGAGTATGTCACTTGAACATCCTTTCCTCCGACTTAAATTTTGTTTCGCTTTCTCTCTGAATCATACTTCTCCAACATCTTGCATTTGAAATTATTTGGAGAGTGTCACTTGAACATCCTTTCCTCTAACTTAGATTTTGTTTCACACCTGCAATAGATATGGCTTGAAGAAGTCTTATCAAAGTTTCACACCTACATGATGTGGGGAACAATAGCTTCTTGAAAAGCTAATTTCAATGGGTGATCTACATGGTTCTCTTGCCACCAATTCCTATAAAATTCTACTACAGGTGTAGTCCATGTAATTTCCTCCCAAGGAGTCTGCATTGCCCTTCGCTCTTGGCTGGGGAGATGTCACCATTTCCTTCCCTTTCCCTTTGCGCTCCTCGTTTGATCTCTGTGTTCACAACCTTGACCTTGATATTTCTTCTCCATTATGTCACTAGCTTCCTCACTCCTCTTCCATCTCCTAGTATTCTTCTCTCCCCCGATGGTAGATGTGCTCCAAATGGCTTCTGTGAAACTTGTGCCTCCTTTGCACGTCCTTGGTCCTTGTCGTGACATTTGGTTTGGTGTAAATTTTAAAGGATATCTTCATGATTCCTAGTCCCCTTCACCCTTGGCAATTTGTGGCCTCCGCTACTGCATTCCACCTGCAATCACTTCTGCAGGATTTTGAATTTGAGTTTTTTCGGCAATTTGGATTAATTACTACAATTGTTCTTCAATTGATGTCACTCACACGCGGCTCCACGTGGCAAATATCTCCATAGCAATTCTCTCGCACCTCCATGTGGCAGATTTCACATGTTTCATGCTGCTCTCCTTGTTTCGCATTTCGCATTTCCTAGTTGCTTTATGACAAATTTTAGACTCAAAAAGCCTACCTCTAGAGCCTGATGACCCACTCCCAATGTCCATGGCCTCTTTCAAATGCTAGACGGCCCACCTCAACTCCTTGACTGCCCGCTTCAACTCCAATTACTGAACGACGCACCTTAGATGACAGAAAAATTTCTCTACTTGCCAGATGACCCTCTTCTCTTGGCAAATGGCCCTCTTCGATCACCAAATGTTCTGCAGTTGTTGTGCCCAAACAACCCAAACGGCCTGGTGCACACACTATATGACCATCTGTTATTGTTGTAAATTGGCGCATCGCTATCCCACACCTCAAACAATTCCTTCCTTACGCGCATGCAAGTTTCTCCTTCACCAAATAGTCTGGCCTCTCCTTATTATCACACCATCATGCCCAACTCAATTTATGCCCAAACATTCACTTTTGTCGTGTTTTCTTCTATTTTCACCGCTACTTATGCCATTGGCGCACTAGTTCTTTTCAACAAGCAGAGTTCTTTGAAACCCTGGCTAGGTTTGTAGGCTAGAGTTTGAAATTCTCCTTCCTCTCCCCGCGACAACATTCCTTGGCTGCAATTTCTTCATTCGCACTTCACTTCTAATTTTTACTATTGCCAGATGAGGGTTTTCAACAGAACCCTCATGTTTGCTACAACTCTAGTGTGCTCTACCTCTAGTTCATTGATGAAATTTGCTCCTTCTCAACTGGTTCGTCCTTCTCTCTTTTCATGGAGTTCTTCATGGTGAAATTTTGTTGATATCTCTCTTTGACGTTCCAAATCGTGCCCTAGGTTGTGCCCTAGTTGGTGCTGGCTAAATGGCAATTGCCTCCCCTAGTTTGCTCTGTACTTGCTCTTCCTCCTTGCTTCCTCGACTCTCCTACGTTTGAGAATGTGCAAACAAGAGCTCTTCTCCCCTTTTTATAAGTTGGGGGTGGTAGAGGGACACTTGGCCTGTATGCATCAAGTGTGACACCACTCCCCAACTACCACTTCAACTCCTCCAACCTTCCATGCAACTGCACAATCTACATTTTGTGTTTCTTACATGCACTCAACTTCTTCTCTATCTTTAGGAATGGAGGACCTGTTGGTTATGAATCTGCCATGAGGAAAGGACTTGTCGTCAATGCGCCCAGATTCGCCCACCAGATTGAAAGGCCGGAAGGAAGGAATGCCTTCCGAGCCAATCTCCGGAGAAGGCCGGCTCCTATGGGGGTTGGATTGAGATAAGAGTGCAGGAAAGAGATAAAATGAGATAAGAGTGCGGGAAAGAGATAAAAGTGCAGAAAGAGATTTCAAATGGGATTGGAGTTGGGTGGGGGGAATAAGCAGCACGGCAACGAATCAATCACCACTACTAACAGCATTCATCTACAAACATACATCGAAACTACAGCTATCAGCGATCCCATGTATCCTCTATCTATGCATTCCAGGAATACCTGGCCATCAAATGCTGGAGTCCAGAGTTCAGTACAACAGCGAGCAATGACACAAGAAACATGAGGCAGAAATGACAAGGAGAGGCAGCATGCAAGATAAAAGACAGTAAGCAGAGCCAAGTATATGTCTGTATTTGAGGCAAACGCACAGCTACAATTGTTCCCTAGCAATATATTCCCCTTCCACCACTTACATTGAAAATGTGGTGGGTATTTATAGCCCAAAACTTCCCCCGATTACATTCATGGGCACAAAGTCCCAGACAAGACAACTGACACGAGCGGCTGAGGAGCTGCCGATGCCGACTTCCGTCGGGCCGGACTGTCCTTGCAA
The DNA here is from genome assembly GCA_028583015.1 of Wollemia nobilis. Taxonomy (NCBI): domain Eukaryota; kingdom Viridiplantae; phylum Streptophyta; class Pinopsida; order Araucariales; family Araucariaceae; genus Wollemia; species Wollemia nobilis. Next base: position 7,290,966 of record JAQPPZ010000850.1, read on the forward strand.
GCATGGTGTCCCTGAAGGCGGTACAGCTATGTGGCGGCGCGTTGGGTCCAGTCTCCGGTCAACAGGAATGCGGGTAGGTGCGGCAGATGGTACTTCACATCGGCTTTAAATGTTGACAATTGGAGCCGGTAGTGAAGCCCATGCTTTGTCCTTGCGCGGTCAAATCTTGGCTCGAATCCCGAAGGTGGATACTTGTCGGATGCTGAAGCGTGACACGTGTCTGCCTTGAAAGGCAGTTTATCCAACTTCGCCAGGAATTCGGGCGCCATCGGGTTGCGCAGGAGGAAGACAGCGCAGTTGGAAGGCCTCCTTGCCTTGGCATTTTCTGAGTTGACTTCACCGAACTGCGCACCGGTCAAAGGGCGCACTCCGACTTCGCTGCGAAGTCGGGTTGCGCACCGGTGCTTGGCTGTCTCCATCCGCTGTACAGACTGCGCACTGGAACAGGGGCGCACTCCGACTTCGCTGCGAAGTCGGGTTGCGCCCCAACACTTGGCCATGTCCCTGATTGGTCATTCCCATAGTGCGCCCAGGAAGAAGGGCGCACTCCGACTTCGCTGCGAAGTCGGGTTGCGCCCCTGACACTTAGTCAGATTTTCAATCGTTTCCTGTCCTGTTGCGCACGGGTTACCTACTGCGCTCCAACTGAGGGGCGCACTCCGACTTCGCTGCGAAGTCGGGTTGCGCCCCAACACTTAGAAACTTTTCAAGGTACACCTGCTGAAGTTTGCTGGGGGAGAGAAGGGGGAAAGAAGAAGAGGGAATGAAGCTGCGAGGGAGAGGAAGAAAGGGAGAGAAGAAGAAAGGGAACATGAGGAGAAGGGAAGGAAAAGAGCAGCTTACATGCAGAAACCAAAAACATGGCACCCCTGTGCAAAATGTGGCAACATTCCTGGCGGCTCGCGGGGTGTCGAGCTCGCCTCGGCGCAAAGAACCATGCCTTTATCCTTTGGGTACAGAGGAACTTCCTTCCCCTGTCTTCTGCTGCTCTGGTCGTTTCCCTTGGGGCAACTGTTCTTCTTCATCTTCACTTTCACCAGTCGCCTCCTCAGTTTCGCCTTCTGAATCAGAAGGCTCTCCGCTTCCGGCCTCTCGCTTGCTGATGCGTTCGGCCACAGTCTTAGCTTGGTCCCAGACTGCGGCTTGGAAAGGAGAAGGGTCGCTGATTTCTCTGAGTATTGCATGGAATGCAGCGACTGCGTGCAGGTCAATGGTGTGAAATCTTTTGCCCAACTCCCCAAGAGAAGAGTTGATTTTGCAATACTTAGCCACCATTTGAGTGACCTGCGCTTCTTGAACTGGCTCTGTCCAGCTATCGATTTCAGCTGTATCTGTCTCAAAGGACAGCCAGTTCTCTTTTACCTGTTCAAGGGTGAGGAGCTCGTCATCTTTGACATAGCTCGGACACCCATGCTCGGACAGAATACGAAAAGGAGCCAGGAGAATTTGTCTTTCCTGTTCTAAGGCGTCCAGCGCCTGCCTGGCTGCTCTGATCCTTTCCGTCCGGGCGAAGTAAGTGTGCAAGGTTACCCTTGCATTTGCCCACTCTGAGGCAAGACAGGACGTAGGGGAGATTCGGAAGCCATCGTGTTCTATCTTCTCAAGTTTCATAGCCAGGTCTAGCAGTTGCCTCGCCTGGTGTTCGGCTTCCTCTACCACAGGCTTGCCCTGGGCAGATACTTCTTCAATTCTGGATAAGAAATCCGGAAGCTGTCAAGGACTTGACAAGGTTGGGCTTGCAACCTTGTAGCAGACTTGCGCGCATCTCCTTCGCCTTGCTCTTTGAAAAGGCCGCCGCTTGTAATGCTTGCTCTGCTAGCTGCGACTGCGCCTGTTTCAGTGAACCCTGCAGTTGTGAGATCTGCTCCAGCGCTTCTTTACTCTCTTGTTCGGCTGTCTGCCGAGCGGCGGCCAGCTGGGCCTTGAGGTCTTCAACTTCTTGCTGTGCTGACCCCAACTGCGCTGTAGCCCTCGCCAAGTCTTCTTCGAGCTGCCTGGTTGTATTCTGCAGCTGGAAAAGTGCCTCCTGGGTTTCGAGATGCTTGACAAGGAGGTTGTCTGTTCTGCGGCGAATACCGCGGATCTCATATTCTTCGTTGATATCATCGAAGTTCTTCTCCTTCGTCTGAAGCTCGTAGTCTGCCTCGGTCATATCATGGAGAGGCTTTTTCACCTTAGGAATCAGCTTTTCTGTCGTAAGCACTCTCCGATTTAGGTCATACTTTGTGCGTTTGACCGGGGCAGCTATCCCCTCGGCCCTTCTGCGTTTAACTCCTTGTAGGAAGGAGGCAGATCCCCCTGCGGCTCTTACTGCCAGAGGCTGGTCCTCAGTGATGCTCATGAAATCAAGGTCTTCCAGCTCCTGGGCCTGCTGCGGCATTTTTCCCGCGAACAATGAAGTAGGTGGGATACCAGAGGGGGTAGTAACCTTCGAGGGTGACCGGGTCCTAGGAGTGACAGGGGTTTGGCTAGACGGCGCTGGTAGGGTTTCAGTTGGCTGGGGCGAAAGATGTGGAGATGAAGGAGCGGCTTCAGCACTAACCGCGGGTGAAGGGTCTTGGGTTTGACTCAGGGATTGAAAGGCATTGGGGTCCTGAGCAAACTGGTCAAAAGAGTGAAAGTCGTTGAACGGCGGGGTGGCTTGCGATGCGGAGGATGCGGCTACGACTTGCCCTGATGAAGTGGGAGTCGGGGTTTTTGCAGGGCCGACATGGACTTGGGCAAATGGCACAGAGGACGTACCTGCGGGCTCCGCCTGAGCCGACGCTGAAGGAATGGTTGCAGCCTGGATGTCTGCTACTGGTTCGGGGCTGTCTAAAGAGACAACCTCCGCCGCTGCTGCTTGTGGCTGCTCTGCAGGTGGCTGCTGCACTGGTTCCAGCGGTCGTTTGGTCCTTTCGACCTTTTTCTTTTTCTTTTCTCCCGACGCCGTGGCTGGTCCAGAAGGGAGCGGCAATAAAGGGGCGGCAGGCGCTGATGTCCCCACGGTAAATTTGTACCTGGGTCGCGCTGGTAAAATACCTGCCGCACTTGGTCCACTGGCTGGCGGTGTGAGCGTCTTCTCTGTTGATGGAGGGGCCAGCTCAGGAATTGACCGCTCTGAACCTTGCGCCACTTCGGGCGCTGCCACAGAAGCAACAGGCTGCATTGGGCCCACCTGACTGCTGGAAGGAGTCGCGCTGGAAGTCGCCGGGGTTGACGATGACTGAGGGGTAGCCCTCCTTTTATGCCTTATGTTCGCGCCTCGGGGAACGCAAACTCGAAATTCGAGGGGCTGCCACGTGTCGACGTGTTGGTCATATAGTGCCGAAAACTCATCATCAACGGCAAGATTCCTCCGGCTTGACTTGTCGTGTTGCGTGCGACACCTCATTTTCCAGCATTCGAGGATTTTGTCTTTATGCCAGTTAAGCGGTGCCACCTTAGCGAGGAACTTCTTGAATCCCGCTGACTCCATTTGGTGGTCCGGGTTTCGTTCAGGATCATAGGTGACCTCCTCACAGTAAAATTCATGCCATGGTGGCCATGACTGCATCAGATGAATGCGCCAGTGGAGGTCTGCACCTGTCAAATTTCTTCTTTCTTTCATGATTTCGGGTCTCGGACAGATGTGTGTGAACTTTCCCCGGACCCCGATTGGGTCGTATTTCCAGCGTTGTGGCAGCATTATCAGGCCCATCTCCAGCAGCTCTTGCTCAAGATAAACGTGCTGCCCGATTTCGAAGACCTGAATATTGGCCCAGGTCATAGGATATTTGAATATGTGACCTCTCTTCTTCCCTTGGCCAAATTCCTCTTCGACGTAGTCCATTTGCCGCGCCACCTCCATCCCGAACTGATGGTCTGTGCAGAAGTAGGGCAGCAAACACGGCTTCCCCTTGAATCCGTAGATTCGGACGACAGTGCCCTGAGTCAGCCGAAAGGTATCACCAAGCTTGTTGTCTGTCAGATGCTTTGTCATAGCCGCTGGTGGGCGAGTCGCGCCACGGTTGAACAGTCCCATTGCCTGGCCCAGAAAACCGACATTAAACTCGTAGAACGAGCCCTTCCGATACAGGGCCTCAGTCCATTCGTACACGGGGAGCGGCTCTCCTTGTTCGTTTGCTTTCCTCAGGTTAGGGACGTTCATCCGGTAATGCATATGGTACAGGCATAGCCATGTGAGGAATGAGCAAAACCGGAAGTCCGTTGACTGCCTTTGCTGCAGTCTTACTAGGCTCGCATGAATCGCGTAGGCCAACCAGTCCGCCCAATCGTAGAAGATTGGGCGCTTCCCGCTCTTCTGTACCGTGGAGTCGTAAAACTCCCCGTGCAAGATGCACTCGGCCATTGCCAGCTGAAACGGCCGCACCACTCGGTCTGAATCGCAGCCAAGGACCCATGCCAGAATGATATAAATATATTTGTTCTCAAATCGGTCCAGCGGTATGGGGCCAGTCGGCCACTGTCCAGGATTTAGCGGAGTCTTCAGCTCTGAGTTAAGAAACTCTCTCATCCGCTTCGTCTGCGAAAATCTGCCGGTCTGCTCCTCTATGTTCACCCTTCTGATAATTGCGTCTGGGCTGTACTGAAGTCCTGGGGCGAACGCCGGCTGGATGCTCTCTCCGAAAAGAGTGAACAGCACCCTTCCTTTGTTATCGCAGACCTGCCGCGCAGCTGGTTTATAGTATTCAGCAATTACTTCAACCAGCTCCGGACACCAGTGAGTCGGAGGGCACAGGAAATAATGAAGATTCGAATTATATGCGGCTCCGAGGTGGTGAGAAGGTGGAACCTTACCCACCCACTTTGCGATAGTCAGACGCAGCTTCGTGATGCTGATGGAGAACAAACCATCCTTGTATCCAGACAGACGATTGATTGGTGGCGGCGGAGTCTGACCAGCTACGCGCCTCTTCGTTCTGGATTTTTCCTTCTTGCCCCTCCGAGGCGCTGTGCTTTCATGGTCACTAGATTCTGGAGACTCGTCAGCTTCGCGCGGACTTACACTTGATTGCGCCTGCACGGGCGCTTTTCCCTTGTCCATCCTTGTCGAAACAATCAGAGATAGGGACCACAGCTTCCGAACTTGTCAGGCTTATTCTCTGCAGTCCGGGAGTCAGCTTCAACTTATAAATTTTCTGGCTGGCGCCAGGGTCTTTTGTAGACGGTGACTGCTCATTAATGGCGCGAGGGAGGAAGTTAAAGCAGTTAACTATGGGTTGGTGGAGGCGCTGTGATTTTGGCGGCTACGCATGGGCCCTCTTTAAAAAAACGTGCTTTGTTGGCCCAGGGCGCACCTTACCCATTAAATACGTCACCCTTGGTTATCGCGCAAGGTTGCCTTTTAAATGCGCCATCTTTGGTTATTGCGCAATCATTTAAAGCTTTCTTGGACGTCGTGTCGTTGCTGGCGTCGCTGCCACCATTGGGCACACTTTTCAAAGGACCTTTTAATTAACCCAACTTTGCCATGCGTCGGATTTCACACCGGGCCCACACTTGTGAACTTTTGGCGCTTTCCGTGATGAGCCGTTCGTGCTTCGCCCGGGATGGGGGGCGCGGTCCGACTTCGCCCGAAAAAGGGGCGCAAGTCGGACTTCGCCCAGAATTTGGGCGCAATCCGAACTTCGCAAAAAAAAGACGGGCGCAGCTTGGTTTTTGCACTTTAATTTTTCACGCCATCTTGCGCACTCGGACTTCGCCCAGGGAACGGAGCGCACTCGGACTTCGCCCAGGGAATGGGCGCAGTTCGAGGTTCGCCCTGAAAGCGGGCGCAGTACGGACTTCGGCTGAAAAATGGGCGCAGTCCGTCTTTAGGGCATTTTACTTGTAATCTGCTACCCGACTGCGCCCCTTGGAGAAGGCGCAACCCGACTTCGCTGCGAAGTCGGGTGGGCAGTCAGAGTTAGGCGTTTTTAGCTCCTTTTAACTGCTCTGTTCCCTTCTTCGCCCCATTTGATGAGCGCTGCCTGACTTCGCTGCGAAGTCAGGCATTTGCCTCGGACCTACTTGGGCTACTTGGAAAACTAAAAACTGAAAAACTTGAAATATTTACATGCTGAAAACTTTAAAAAGCAAAAAGGGAAATCTGTACAAAGAAGGGCCTTTTCGGGCGCCTTTAGTGGTGGTACAACTTGAGGTGGAACCCGTTGACGGGAATGGGGAGAGGATGTCCCTCCATGTCCCGAAGCACATATGCATTGAATTGATTAACCCGGGCAATCTGATAGGGGCCCTCCCAGAGGGCATCAAACTTTCCATGGTTGTCGGGTTTGGCCTTGAACGAGTCCCACTTTAGCACCAGGTCCCCGATTTTGAAAACTCGGGCAGTGGTACCTTTTGCGAACCAGTCTTGAGTGGCTTTGGCATGTTTTGTGAAGGCCTGGTACGCTTTCTCTCTGTCTTCCTCCAACTGCAACAGTTGGCAAAGTCTGTCGTCTACTGGATCCCCGCTGCTTCTTTCCTCATCGAGCATCCAAAGAGCGGGCATCTCAATGTGCGTTGGCAAGACAGCTTCTTTGCCGTACACGAGCGCATAAGGGGACGTTTTGATGGACTTCTTGAATGAAATTCTGTCCGCCCACAGCGCCCGGTTCAGGAGTAGGTGCCAAGTCCTCTTATTTTTCTCCACTGTCCTTCGGATGATCTTCAGCAGATTTTTGTTGGTGGACTCGGCGAGACCGTTCCCCTGCGGGTAGTAATTGGAAGACATCTTGTGATAGATGCCGAATTTGCTGGTGTACTCTGTGAGTACTGCGCCTGCGAACCCCGGACCATTGTCCGTTACTATTGATTGCGGGACCCCGAAACGGGTGATCAAGCTTTCGAGGAACCTGATGACCGTCTCTTGGTCGGCGTTCTTTGTAGGGATCGCCTCTGCCCACCGTGTGAAGTAATCGGTGGCGGTTAAGATAAACTTGTGGCCCGCTGCAGAGTTCGGCGAAATCACCCCGATGAAGTCCAGACCCCATTGCTGAAACGGAGTCTCGGCTTGGATCGGTTGAAGGGGCAGGGGTGCTTTCCTGTTCCTGCCAGCAAACCTCTGGCATTGATCACATTTGCTACAGACTGCATGAGCGTCTGTAAACAGAGTGGGCCAGTAGTACCCAGCTCTGATTATTTTCAAGGCCGTGGGCCTTGCAGAATGGTGACCTCCAGGCATCCCGGAATGAAATTCTTCGAGGACCCTGGACTGGTCTGCTTTCCTGACGCATCGCAACAGGATGCCGTCGATGTTCTTAAAGTAAAGCCCCTCGGGGCGAAGAGTGTACTTCAGTGCACCTAGCCGAAACCTCCTTCTTTGTGAGGCATTCGTGTGGTCTGGGCATCTTCCGGTGCAGAAATATCTCACCAGTTCATCTGTCCAGTCGCACTCCTCGGGTAAGGAGTTAGCTAGGTTGATGCGTGTTGCTGGGTCCTCCCACTCGCAAGCGGATATCTCGGCTGCCGCACTTCGGGCTAGCTCCTGGCACAAGGCTCGGCCTCTTATTAGCTTGGTTGGCCGCACTTTGATGTCGAACTCCTGGATTTTGGCAATCCATCCTGCCCTCTTGTGACCCGGTTCCCCTTGTATAATAAAGCTTCGAACGTCAGGGTGGATCACGAATACGGTGATCTTGCTCTGGGAGACAAAGTGCCTGAACTTACGAAGAGATTTCATGACAGCGTGAACCTGCCGCTCTATAAAGTTGTACTTTTCTTCATGCGGCTGGATTACTTGGCTTAGGAACGCTATGGGGCGCTCCTCGCCATCTTCTCCCTTTTGGGTCAGGACTGCGGCGTAACTCTCTGGTTCTCCCACCGCGTACAGGATGAACTCCTTGGAGTAGTCCGGGTTTATCAACACCGGTGCTTGTGCAATGCGAGCTTTGATCTCCTCGAAGGCTTGCTCCCTTTCTTCAGTCCACAGGAATTCTGCGTTCTTTTTCAGCAACTCGGCCATGGGCTTGATTACCTGTGCGAAGTCCGGTATGAACTTCCGTACGAAGTTGATTTGGCCGAAGAAGGACTGTAGTCCCTTCTTGTCGATTGGGGCGGGCAAGCGGAGAAGAGCCTCTGCTCTGTCAGGATCTATAGCCAGGCCTTTCTCGGAGATGACATGTCCCAGCAGCTTTCCTTCTTTCACCGCGAAGACAGATTTCTTCGGGTTTATGGAGATGCCGAATTCACGACATCTTTCGAATATTTGCCGCAGGTGGGGAACATGATCTTCTCGTTTGTGAGAGAAAACAGTCATGTCATCCAAGTAGATGACAATCACTTTGTTGAGCAGCTCTCGGAAGGCCAGGTCCATGGCTCTTTGGAATGTGGCGCCAGCATTGGATAAGCCGAATGGCATGCGCTGATAGGCGAACGTTCCCCATTTGGTGGTGAACGCCGTCTTGTGCTGGTCCTCATCCTTGACCCATATCTGGTTGTAGCCGGAAAAGCCGTCTAAGAGGGAAAATCTCTGGGCTCCAGCAACTATATGGAGGATCTGATCGATCTGGGGAAGCGGGTAATGGTCCTTGAGGGAGGCCTGATTTAGATTTCTGAAATCCACGCAGAGACGAATGTCTCCGTTCTTCTTCCTCACAGGAACCAAGTTCGCAACCCAGGATGAATGCTTGATGGGGTAGATGATCTTAGCCTCGAGCATCTTCAAGAGCTCAGCTTTCATCATGGCCTCGATCTTCGGATTGACGGCCCTCTGTTTTTGCCGAAATGGCTTGGCGCCATCTTCTAGCTCAATGGTATGCTGGATTATTTCTCTGTCATACCCCTTCAAGTCTTGGTAGCTCCAGGCTACTATGTCAGGGAACTCTCGACACAATGCTCTGATCTGCTCGAGTTCCTCTGTGGTGCAGTCTGTCCCGACTTTGATTGATTTGCCAGATTCCAGCTCCAGGTCAGCATACTGCTTCGGGTCTACTTTGATCCGATGAGATATGGCTCTGTCATTCTGATCAAATAGGCTCTCTAGGGTAATCAGTCCTTTCGGGACATGATTATTTTTCAGTTGTATCAACCCCTCATATTGCTCGTCATCAGGGTCTCTACCTTCGATTGAAAGTGCTTCATTTACCAAGAATGTGACGATCTCTTCGTCACAGCTGAACACCTGCCAGTGGGTGTCCTTATCAGGCACAGAAGGCCTGTAAATGGTGCGAACCGGCTTCGGCTTCTGGACAGTGTCATCAGCCGGAATGTACCTGGCTCCAACAGACGCCAGAATGTCAGCATGCTTGTTTTTCTCTCGTGAAATAGCCTTGACATTCAACGAGTCAAAAGACTCCATCAGATCCCAGACCCGATTTCGGTACGCCTTGAGATAGTGCTTTTTGGAGGCGCACTTATTCGTGATCTGGTGGCACACCAGTTCTGAGTCTCCGTATATCTGCAGGTGCTTGATTCCCAACCTCTCCGCCTTTCGCAAACCCAAGCACAGGGCTTCATACTCCGCCGCGTTGTTGGTACAGCTCCAAGCCAACCTGTAGGTGTAATCCTTCTGGATCCCGGTTGGGGAAACCAAAAGTACTCCAGCACCGGCGCCATTTTTGCATCGCGCGCCGTCAAAGAAAAGCTTCCACAGCTTCTCAGGTGCAGGTCCTACTTCTCTCCTGGCTGACTTGTCAAACCTCTCAGGCTGAACAATGGTGTAACAGCCTTGCTCTGTTTCAATTACGGCGTTGAAGTCCCGCAAGGAGAATTCATCTTCTACTTGCAGCTGCTCGAGAGCTTGCTCCGTCATGTCCACTGTCACCAGTTCCTCCTCCGTCAGCTGAACCATGCAGTCCTCAGGCTCTTCTCCGGGTATCTTCTCTACTAAGAAAGTGGAAGGCTTCTCATTGAAGATTTTCAGTCTCCTTCCTTTGAAGGGCACTTCCATGTGAGAGTAGTCCAGAGACAAATACCCGCCCAACTTCGCAGTGAACTCCCTGGAGAGACACATGCCGAAGTAGGGTTCCAAGTCGACGACCACAACCTCTTGGATGACCACGATGTCCAGAGCTTTGTGCAGCCGAATGGGGATGTCTTTGATGACACCGACTGTCTTGACAGGGGTGCCGTCTAGTTGCAGCACGCCTTGGCTGCTCCTTGTGTACTCCATCCCGATCTCGTCGCAGACGGCTCTCGGCATTACGGTCGTGGAAGCACCAGAGTCCACCATACAGTTGTGTACTATGTGCCCTTGCATCCGTAATGACAGATAGAAGGGAGGTGGTCTGTTCTTCCCAGTGGCTGAGACTGTCAGGGGTTGTACCAGGACAGCAGGCTGTATCTGCTTGCCGCTCTTCATGATTTTCAGGGATTCTTGCAGCAGATCAACCTGGCCTGGGAGCTGAAGAGCATCATACATGCTGATTCTCGCGGGAGTTCTCTTCAGCTCGTCTACTATGCTGTAGCCCGAAGTGCTTGCCCCTTCCGCTTCCTTCGCCGGCTCGTACTTCGTCCGGTACTGTTGAGTGGCCTCAACTCTCTGTCTCTTGGTCAGAGACGGATATCTCAGCCTCTCCTGAGCTTGTTCTTTTGTTTCAGCTGGAGGCTGAGCAGCGGGGGTTTTAGCCGGAAAAGCTTTGGCAATGGGAGGCTTGACTGCGGGAGTCTTCGCCGGAGGAGTCTTGTCTTTGGCTGTGTAGGGCCACAGCCTTTTGTACGGTGGTATCTCCTCGGGTTGCGCCTTGTCTCTTCTAGCGTACACCTTTAGGGGTTTGGCTGCAGCTTCGGCAGACTTCTTGTTTTCCTTGGCGGGAGGCGGCATTGGAACTTCGTCTGAAACGGCAAAATTGCTTTCGTCGCCCAGGATCATATAGAGTTCTTCGTCTTCAATGGCGCTGCCGGCCAAAGTCTGGAGGTAGTGCTGGTGTAGGGTACAATCTTCCTCATCATGCGGGTCGTTGCACGTGGTGCACCAGTTGACCTGGTCAGATGTACCAGGTTCATCCTCTATGGCAGCATTCCTCGGAGGGGGCCGCCGTTGCAAATGTTGCTCGGGGGGCCGATCCTTTGTCAACGCCGAGGGCGGATATGGCCTCCTTGGAGCCAGGTCCATCTGGGCCTGCTTCTTTTTTAGGACAGTCATGTCATTAGACATGGTGTGATAGCCAGAGGCCAGAGCCCGTACCTCCTGTAGAATTTGATTCTGGATATCATGGTTCGGAGGTGGCGGCAACTGAGCTGGGGGAGGTAATGCGGCCAATGGAGGAGGAGTTGAATATTGTGCATGCTGCGGGGGAGCAGGAAGTGCTGGAAGACGCGGAGGTCGGGGAGGCGGATAATGAATCTGTGGCGGGCCGTAAGAATTCACGACCGGCGCCGGATTCCATTGCTGCTGGGGTTGCTGCCCTGAAGTGGACGGTTCTGAACCAGAAGCTGATGGATACTGTGATCGGGGAAAATCAGGATAGATGGGCGGTTGTTCTCTGTGCGGAAGCCTGCCGATGGAGATGATGTCCATTTCAGCTTGTTGGGCAGCTTCGTACAGAGCAGGGAATGTGTTGATTCTGGCCACCTTCAGCAGCAGGCAAATGTCTGAGTTGAAGGACCTCAGGTAGTAGTAGGCGGCCTGACCTGCTGACGGTCGGAGTTCGCGAGGTACTCGTTTCCAAGACCTCGCAAACCTAATGTTGAAATCTGACACCTCCTCTTGGGGGTGTCTCTGGATACTTTGGAACTGATGCGACAAAGAAGAAGGGTCAGCAGACTCGTTGCATCCTTTCACGAGCCCCGCCGGCTAACTGTCGCCACCCTGTGATGGATCCCTCTGGCAGTGATCTCCACCAGTAGAGAAGCTTCCCCCTAAGGGAAAGGGCCAGCAGACGGGTCTTCACACTTTCGTCCGTAATGGAGTGTAGCGCAGCCAGGGCAAGAATGTCCTGGATGTGTTCATACGCCGTCTTGCCGTAGCCGTCATACGTAGGGATAGACTTTAAGGCAGCAGGGGGCACAGCTTGCTGTCCGACCAGGGCCAAGGGCCCCGTAGAATCTACCGCCGGGAAGAGGTCGTCATCCTGCTGGGCAGCCATGTCTGATTCTGACCCGGTAGTGTATTCGGTATCGGAACCGTCCGAAGATGTGGATTCTTCTTCGGCCTCAACTTCTTGAATTTCAGCTTCGGCTTCTTGGATTTCAGCCTCGGCTTCTTCTCGGTTTTCTTCTTCGCGAGCTTGGTAATCAGCCAGCCTGACGCGCTCACCTGGAGCGTCAATATCTATTTCGTAAAAGTCAGGCGGGTTCTCCGGATTCCTTGCTCGCCACCTTCTCGTTTGCATGAAGGCGTCAGGACCGGTCTTTCACGGACTCAGAGAATGTTCAGATAATTTGCAGAGTCGCCTTGTGCTCAAATTTTAAACAGCAATGAAGCGAGCACTAGTACTTCGATTCTGTTTGAGGGTGGGAAACTACCATGTCCCACCGTGTGGACCAGACAAACTGGTAGTGCCAGGTGGAGACGGGTTAGAAATTCGCTTTTGAAACGTGGGGCTTCGGGTCCCACCGGGCGTGCGTAGAAACTGTTGGTTACGAATCTGCCATGAGGAAAGGACTTGTCGTCAATGCGCCCAGATTCGCCCACCAGATTGAAAGGCCGGAAGGAAGGAATGCCTTCCGAGCCAATCTCCGGAGAAGGCCGGCTCCTATGGGGGTTGGATTGAGATAAGAGTGCAGGAAAGAGATAAAATGAGATAAGAGTGCGGGAAAGAGATAAAAGTGCAGAAAGAGATTTCAAATGGGATTGGAGTTGGGTGGGGGGAATAAGCAGCACGGCAACGAATCAATCACCACTACTAACAACATTCATCTACAAACATACATCGAAACTACAGCTATCAGCGATCCCATGTATCCTCTATCTATGCATTCCAGGAATACCTGGCCATCAAATGCTGGAGTCCAGAGTTCAGTACAACAGCGAGCAATGACACAAGAAACATGAGGCAGAAATGACAAGGAGAGGCAGCATGCAAGATAAAAGACAGTAAGCAGAGCCAAGTATATGTCTGTATTTGAGGCAAACGCACAGCTACAATTGTTCCCTAGCAATATATTCCCCTTCCACCACTTACATTGAAAATGTGGTGGGTATTTATAGCCCAAAACTTCCCCCGATTACATTCATGGGCACAAAGTCCCAGACAAGACAGCAGCTGACACGAGCGGCTGAGGAGCTGCTGATGCTGACTTCTGTCGGGCCGGACTGTCCTTGCAGCATGGTGTCCCTGAAGGTGGTACAGCTACGTGGCAGCGCGTTGGGTCAAGTCTCCGGTCAACAGGAATGCGGGTAGGTGCGGCAGATGGTACTTCACATCGGCTTTAAATGTTGACAACTGGAGCCGGTAGTGCAGACCATGCTTTGTCCTTGCGCGGTCAAATCTTGGCTCGAATCCCGAAGGTGGATACTTGTCGGATGCTGAAGCGTGACACGTGTCTGCCTTGAAAGGCAGTTTATCCAACTTCGCCGAGAATTCGGGCGCCATCGGGTTGCGCAGGAGAAAGACAGCGCAGTTGGAAGGCCTCCTTGCCTTGGCATTTTCAGAGTTGACTTCACCGAACTGCGCACCGGTCAAAGGGCGCACTCCGACTTCGCTGCGAAGTCGGGTTGCGCACCGGTGCTTGGCTGTCTCCATCCACTGTACAGACTGCGCACTGGAACAGGGGCGCACTCCGACTTCGCTGCGAAGTCGGGTTGCGCCCCAGCACTTAGCCATTTTCCTGATAGGTCATTCCCCTAGTGCGCCCAGGAAGAAGGGCGCACTCCGACTTCGCTGCGAAGTCGGGTTGCGCCCCTGACACTTAGTCAGATTTTCAATCACTTCCTGTCCTGTTGCGCACGGGTTACCTACTGCGCTCCAACTGAGGGGCGCACTCCGACTTCGCTGCGAAGTCGGGTTGCGCCCCAACACTTAGAAATTTTTCAAGGTACACCTGCTGAAGTTTGCTGGGGGAGAAAAGGGGGAAAGAAGAAGAGGGAATGAAGCTGCGAGGGAGAGGAAGAAAGGGAGAGAAGAAGAAAGGGAAGATGAGGAGAAGGAAAGGAAAAGAGCAGCTTACATGCAGAAACCAAAAACATGGCACCCCTGTGCAAAATGTGGCAACAGGACCTACATGATGGGTGTGCACGCTCTACTTTTGTCTAGGCACATTTGCAAAATGTATTGGCTCAGACGGCCTCTATTACGATACTACATAAATATTTAATATCCGCAACAATACTTCAATATTGAATTATTATTAACAACATGCAAACAATAATAATTCAGATTCAAATGCCACGAACAATATGCAAATATCAAATCCGGAAATAAATCAATGCAATAGCAAATCCACAGCCACTCGGAGAGGGCAAAGTCTCATAGCCACTTTGAGAGGGCGAAGTCTCTTATGCGCATCGAGGCGACTTAAATCCAAATTATCCGATGATCCAAACTAATAAAATATTCTTCCTATTTATAGATGAAATCAATAATAACCTAACCCTAATTCTCAAGGGCCGACTAACTAAATCTATGGCCCGAGATAATAATAAAAATAATTAGCCGACATGGCTATATTGGGACCGTTACATGGCCTCCCCTTTCAGAAAGCTTTGTCCTCAAAGCTGGAAAATACTGGAAAATGCTCTCAGGCTCCCATGTAGCATCTTCTTCTAGAAGGTCCTGCCACTTGATGAGAAACTCCTGAATTTGTCGAGATCGAAGATGACGAACTCTGGACTGCAATATTGCTTCAGGCTGAAGAGTGATTTGACCTTCTTCATCGAGTAATGGAAGCTCTGTCTAGGACTGCACCTTTTGGCCAATAACCTATTTGAGACAGGATACATGAAAAATTGGATGGATGCGGGAAGACGGTGGAAGCTCCAACTGGTATGCTACTTCACCAATGCGACGAACCACCTTGTAGGGACCATAAAATCGAGGAGCCAACTTCTGACTAGACTTGGTCTTTAAGGACAATTGCTTGTAAGGTTGTAGGCATAAAAAGACCATATCTCCTATATTGAATTGTCGTTCAGAATGGTGTGAATCTTGTTGTTGCTTCATACGGTTTTGGGCCTGGGTCAAATTATCCTTAAGAAGTTGAAGCATGATTCGTCATTTTTGTAACAAATCATCTACTTGGGCAACTTTGGAAGATCCTGGAACATAGTCTATGATTGATGGAGGTTTTTGACCATACAATGCTTCAAATGGGGACATCTTAAGGGGAAAATGGTAAGAAGTATTGTACCACCATTCTGCTAATGAAAGCCATTGGACCCAATGATACTGCTTGTCTTGAGCAAAACAATGAAGGTAAGTACCCAAACATTTATTAACAATCTCTGTTTGACCATCAGACTGAGGGTGATATGAGGAGGACATACTCAACTTGGTACCACTAAGACGAAACAATTCCTTCCAAAAGTTGCTAGTGAAGATAGGGTCACGATCACTCACAATGGTTTTGGGCATACCATGTAACTTAAAAACATAATCAAGAAATACCTTGGCCACCTTACTTGTCGAATAGGGATGTTGTAATGCACAAAAATGAGCATACTTGGAAAGGCGATCTACTACCACAAAGATCATTATTTTGCCCTCTGATTTGGGAAGGCCCTCAATGAAATCCATGGATATGTGCTCCCATTGGTGGTTAGGGATAGGCAAGGGTTGCAACAATCCAGGAGATTTAACTATTTCCCCTTTGTTACATTGACATACCTCACACTCAGCCACAAATGTCTTGACATCTGCTTTTAATCCTTTCCAAGAAAATGATTGCTTCACCCACTGGTATGTTTTCAAGAATCCTGAGTGTCCTACCAAAGGAGATGCATGTAATTCTTGGAGAACCTTTGACTTAATAGTCGAAGATTGAGGAAGATAAATGTGATCTTTTTTGCGAAGCACTCCATCAGAGTATGAGAAGCAAGAATGCAATGATGATCCTATTTTCATATCTTGAATGATCTGAGCAGTCTCTGAATCAGCAAGCCAATCTTCTCGAAGTTGAGAAAGCCATTGTGGACAAGGACCAGAGATGGCATTGATAGCCACATCATCCTCGTATTTGTGAGATAAAGCATCAACCACCACATTTTCTTTACCTTTCTTATATTCAATGACAAAATCATAACCCAAGAGTTTGGTCATCCATTTATTTTGTTCAAGGCATGAGAGACGTTCTAAGAAATGCTTTAGGCTACTATGGTCAGTCTTAATGATGAAATGACTACTCAACAAATAAGGCCTCCATTTCTCTATGGCATGTAAAATAGCTAGCATTTCCTTCTCATAAGTGGACCATCCTAGATTCTTGCCCGAAAGTTGCTTACTTTCAAAGGCCAATGGGTGACCATCTTGCATTAAAACAGCTCCAATACCTGTGCCAGAAGCATCACACTCAATGACAAAAGGCTTGCTAAAATCAGGAGTGGCCAAAACTAGAGTGGAACACATAGCTTCTTTGAGGGCTTGGAAGGCCTGGGAAGCAACTTCAGTCCAAACAAAAGCATCCTTTTTGGTGAGGGCGGTGAGAGGCACGACAATCTTGCCATAGTTGCGGATAAATTTTCTATAATAACCTATGAGTCCTAGAAATCCATGGAGTTTTTTAAGGGATTTGGGCAAGGGCCAATCTTGAATAGCTTTGATTTTATTAGGATCTACCTTGACTCCTTCGTGAGATACTATATGTCCCAAATATTCTACCTCTTGGACCCCAAAGGCACATTTGGACCTTTTAACAAAGAGTTTTTCCTTTTGTAACAGATGAAGGACTTTGTCAATATGAACTAGATGATCCTCCCAAGATTTGTTGTAAATTAAAATATCATCAAAGAAAACTAGGACAAACTTACGGAGAAAAGGACGAAAGACATGGTTCATGAGACTTTGAAAAGTGGAAGGAGCATTAGTGAGTCCAAAAGGCATGACTAGGAACTCATAATGACCCTCATGTGTACGGAAAGCAGTCTTAGGGATATCCTCTTCTCTAACCCTAATTTGGTGAAAACCAGAATGCAAGTCTAGTTTAGTGAAGTATCTAGCACCATGCAATTCATCCAACAAATCATCTATAATAAGGATAGGAAACTTATCTTTGATAGTGATCTTGTTAAGAGGATGAAAATCAGGACACATGCACCATGAGTTATCCTTACATTGTACCATCACCACCAGAGAGGAATATGGACTAATGCTTGGATGGATGATTCCATGCTCTAACATTTCTTGGACTAGCTTCTCGATTTCTGACTTTTGGGGTTGGGGGTAGCGATAAGGATGCACATTAGGAGGTTGACTTCCTGGAATTAGATGGATGGCATGATCATGTGTGCGCTTAGGAGGTAGACCCCTTGGCTCACTAAATACCTCCTCATAACGATCCACAATGCTTTGGAGATCCAACGGAAGAGCTAGAAGAGATGGATCCAAGGATTGAACCTCCATGCAATTGACTTGGGCAAAGAATCCAAGACCACCCTTCTTCAATATCTTTTCCATGCGATGGGAACTAACTACCTTGGAGGGAGGGGGTTGAATTCCTTGGAGACAAATGACCCTTCCATTCTCTATCCACTTGATATATAATTTTTGTAGATTAATAGTAACATCACCGAGCTGAGATAGCCATTGTGCTCCCAAGATAACATCTGAACTTTCCAGGTTTATAGCAAAGAGATTGCCCACCCAAGTATAATCTCCCATTTGGATGTTAACTTTAGTCATTCGACCCACACATTGAGCAATACCCCCATTTGCAATTAAGACTTGAAATTTATCTTGATTTGAAGTATTGATATACAAGCCCAAGGATTTTGTTGTCTTACTATCTATAAAGTTATGTGTGCTACCTAAATCAATCAACACATTGACACGTCATTTGATAAATCCTTGTATCTTGATAGTGTGGTGAGCTTGGAGATCCATAAGTGCATGAGCAAAGAGAGCCACAATATCATTCTCTTGTTCTACTTCATCCACTTCTATTGGTTGTTGTCCTAGTTCTATCGATTGCTCATGCTGTAATGAATCTTCATCCTCAAAAATTGATGTGTCTCCATATTCCAAGAGAAAGTTATGACGTTCTTCACAGGCTTGATCTCGAGGATGGTGTGAATGACATTTGAAATAAAAAAATCTTATGGAATGCTCAAAATTGTGGTAAGGATGATGAGAGTTGAAATCACATCTATATGGAGGACCAAAATCTTGGAGCTTTTGTTTTGCTACTAGAGCTATACATTGTGCATCATCAAGAGTATAAGGATCATGCATGTCGACTTCCTTTCAAATTTTATCCTTAAGGCCATAGCGAAAGGCAGAGACCACCACTGCTAGACTCAATTGATGGGTATAGGTGAGGAGACTTGTGAACTCGGAGCAATAGTCTTCCATTGTTCTTATTTGCTTAGTTTGCATAAGATGTACCACATATGATGTGGAAGATCCCTTGTCAAATCTTTGAAGAAATCATTCCTTGAAGTCAAGCCATAAAAGAGGGCCACCATGTTGGTGAAGCTGCCATAACAACCATTGATAAGCTTGGGTACCCAACTTAGAAGTTACTAATGCGACACGACCTATTTCAAGAATATGGTGCAAATAGATAAGGCCTTCCATTTTGGCCAACCATCCTCGAGGGTCGACACCTTCAAAGGTGGGAATGTCGATGCGAGGAACCTTAACATCATGAGGCCATTCCAAGAAATTGGAAGCACCGCCTACCGAGGAGTCTAGATTAGAGGCAAAGCCTAGGTCATAAGAGCCAAAATCTGGAGGATTATGACTAGGTGGTTGTTGTGGAAGAACATTAGTATTTGGTGCTTGATGAATGGTCAAAGGTTGGGGCTCGACAGTTTGTTGTGACCCTTGGACAAGAGGAGGCACAATAGTGGATGGAACTAGGATTCTTTGAATTTTATTCAAGGTTTTGGTTTGATTATTCAAGATGTTGACAATGGAAGCAACCGTTTGTTCTTGTTGCGAAAGATATTGATGCAAACCAAGGTCAATATTACTAGGAAGAGGAATATGACTTGGAGGGGTAGCGGGGGCAGGATCAGTGGGAGGAGGAGAAGAAGAACCAGATGTGTTGGGTGGGGGAGAAGCCATGGCGTTTAAGGAAGAAAGAAGATGTTGATCAAAACTATTGATATTAAAGGGAGTGTTGTGATGATTACCAGGATTTCTAGGTTGGCGCTTCTTTTTGCTCATACACAAATCCTCTGAAGCAATAGTACGTTGTAATCGATCGTTGACTCGTGCCCAACCAATATTATTAGCAAGTTCATTCATGCACTCACAGCTTGAAGAAATGAACACCAAAAATTATGTTTCCTGCAAGGATCTGATGACACAGGATACTCTCGTCTTCCTCCTCTTATATATATATATATATATTATATTTTATAATTATTTTTTTCCTTTCTTTCTTTCTTTTTTTTAAATAAAAAGTTTATTTAAATAATTTTATTAATTAGGGAGAAATGGTTTAAAAATGAGAAAGAGTGGAAGCAGGGGTTTAATTAATAAGAGCATGGGAGAAGAGGGGGACGGATGTTAATTAGTAGGAAAATTGGAAAGGGGGACGCATGGGGAGTGGTGGAGGGGGTGGGTTGGGCAGGGATTAATAATTTTTTTTAAAATAAGGGGGGTGTTTAATAGCGGGGTGGGGGAAAACGCAAGGGAACAGAATGCGTGGAGATGCGAAGCAAGAGAAAACGCATGGAAGTTGCACCGAATAATTAAAAAACCCTAATTAATATAAAGTAGGGAGGGGAGTTATGCCAAATAATTTAAAAAAAAACCCTAATTATTAATATACAGTAAGGAGGGGAGTTGCGCAGGTTCAAACCACATCGTTTGTGCACGCAATTCTATGTGGTTCGAGCTTTGGTTCTTAACAAAACAAAAAAATGTATCAAATATCTTCATTAGGTTCAAACCGCGGCGTGTGTGCACGCAATTTCGTGTGGTTCGAGCTTTGGTTCTTAACAAAAATAAACGTATCAAATATCTTCGTTAATTTCTACTGGTTCTGGAATTGTGCTTTGATAACACTTGTTACAATATTGCATAAATATTTAATATCCGCAACAACACTTCAACATTGAACTATTATTAAGAGCATGCAAACAATTCAGATTCAAATGCCATGAACAATATACAATCAAATGTCATTTAGACTAATAAAAGATTTAATAATAACCAAACTCTAATGCTCAAGGGTCAACTAACTAAATCTATAACCTAAGATAATAATAAAAATAATTAGCCGACATAGCTATATTAGAACCTAAGGGTGGACTAACTAAATATATGACCTTAGATAATAATAAAAATAATTAGCTGATCTAGCTATATTGGAACAGATTTTTTTTTTTGTTACATAGGAGAGTTGGTTACAGCCACTATTTTTAGTAATTGGCCAGCGCAGGGTTCAAACCACAGGAACTGCTCCCAACAAACTTATCCATCTTGTTCTTGTTGACCCGCGTGAGATGGAGACCACCGGTCGCTCGGGATTTGTACTGTCGTCGTCGGTCTAGTGCGCACTTAGAGGATTCAGAGCAGACTACTACCTTTGCAAAGGGTTGGCTTCCCCCAAGGTTTGAACCTAGGTCTTTTCTTGGTAAGTGCTCAGCCACACCTACACTTATCAATCCACCTAGCCCTGGGGTAGCTATATTAGAACAGTTACAACCTTCTTTGCCATCCAAAGAGCCTAACTAAATCTATTACCTAAAATAATAATAAAAATAATTAGCCAACATAACTATATTGAAACTGAAGGGCCCACCTATCAAATCTATGAAATTAGCCAAACCGTTACATAGCTATATTGGAATTGTTACAGCCTCCTTGGTCATCCAGAAGATCTGACCTCTTGGCACTAGCAGCTGAGGAACCAGACGGCCTTCTCCTTCTCGAGCCCAGACAGATCAGGTAGCCAAATGAACGTCCTAGCAGTCCAAACGGCCTAGGGAACCTCTGGAACTCAAACAGCCTCCCCAAACTATGGACAAAGGGTTGAGACAGCCCTCCCCTTGGGCCTTTCTGGAGGTCTCTTACCCCTTCCAAGCCTCCCCAAACTATCGACAAAGGGTTGAGACAGCCCTCCCCTTGGGCCTTTCTGGAGGTCTCTTACCCCTTCCAGATGGCTTAGAAGGTGGCCAGATGAGCCTCCCTGCGAGACAACCTGCTCTCCCCCAGGTGGCCGAGGATAAAGTCTAATGACCTTCCCCTTGGGTCTTTCTGGAGGTCTCTTACCCCTTCCAGATGGCTTAGAGGGTGGCCAGATGAGCCTCCCCCTAGCAAGACAACCTGCTCTCCCCCAGGTGGCCAAGGATAAAGTCTAATGGCCTCCCCTTGGCTGGGTCATCCCAGACGACCTGGCGGACCTGGCAACCCACCCAGGTGGCCAAGGATAAAGTCTAATGGCCTCCCCTTGGCTGGGCCATCCCAGACGGCCTGGGGGACCCGGCAACCCACCCAGATGGCCTAAGCGGTCTCCTACACAAGCCAACCCCGGACGGTTTGGTTGACCTGACGGCATAACCGGACTGCCAGAGGAGTCGTTAAGTTTGACGGGTGGCGACAATCAACACTTGTCCCAGTGCCATTTCCCTAACACTTAATTGATTTTCGACTTGTGTTGTTCCTTCGTCGGCCTGGACTCCAATTAAGTCTGACCACCCTTCTCTTCTTTGGCTGTTTGTCTGAAATACAATGATTACTTGCTCATTGTTGGAGATACCTTTGAAACATTTTTTGCATTTCTTCCTGATCCTTATAGCGACAAATTTTCATTATCTGGCGGATAGCTATATGGCATACATATTACCACCGGGTCATAAACAAATTCAATACTGTCCTTGGCGTTCCTCGACCAAATTGTCTATTGAAGCCCAAGCTGGAGCTGGCACTACTCCAGTCTTTTTCGCTACTCGGACTTGTCAAGCATACACTACTACTCTCCACTGTGAACGAGTTGCCACCATTAAATGTAACATTTGACAATCCCCTTATAGGTGCGTTAGTTCCATCATCAACAGGTTCACCCGATACTTCATCCACATCTCTGCATTCCACGTCTGCCAATGTTCCGCTGACAGAGCATCCAGGAATGCTAATAAAACAAACATTCCTCTCAAATTACAAAAATGCAGGAGGTTAAATAAGGGTTGAACTTATGATGGAATCAATTTTCTCAAAATTCAAAGCCTTTGTAAAAGGCACGGAACATGATCACAAATTAAAGTCAACGTCCATATATTCGCCTGAAATTATAACCGAATCTAAGCGAATAAGATTGATTCAAGAAAATGTACCGAAATATGATGAAGAGGCACGCGCGCCTTGAAATGCAGGTAGTCCCCAGGCAAAGTCGTCATGATCTTCATTGTAAACAACGATGAACAGTTTGAGGTCAAGGCGAAGGGAATTGAGACTCCATGTGATTCGAACCACGAATTTCCCCTCTTCTCGTTCAAACTTTTATTTTATTGCGAGTCTCTTGGTTATGCCTTGTGGGAATCTTGGGCAGGAGGTCGCTCGCCATTGAATCGACTGACGCGTTTTCTGCAGTTCTTCTGTAAATTGGTTCGACCGCTAAAATATTGAGGGCCCACGTCACTGTGAGCGGCCAATTACAACCATTTTTAGCATGGTATGAATTCGTGTTTATGTCGTTTCATGGAAAGGAATCTCGTCTTAGCGTTGTCGATGTTTTATAAAATCTTCAGCGGCCCTGTTGTCTTCTTGTGCATCTTTTTCTATCTTTTTAATAATAAATATATATAATATGCCAAAGTTTAAAATGCTGGTTGTCGCGAAAAATAAAAAATAAATATTATATATAATATAATATGTTTTTTTTTTAATTTTATAAAAAATTATTTAATTAAATTATATACAACTTTATTTTTATTAAATTCAATTTTTTATTTTATTTAAAATTGTAAAATCTTAAAATTATGTTATTTTAGTTATATAAAAATTAATACTAAGTAATATTAATCAATAAATTAAATTTGTAAGAAATTAATCTTACAAATAAATATAAATAAATCTACTTCAATTTTAGATAATCAATAAATAAATAATAAAAAAAATATAAAATAAAATATTATCCTTACAACGATCAAGCAAACTACTAAGGCCCAAAATATTTAACAAATGGATCTTTCCTACGATCAAAGGCACTTACCTCTTTGACCTTAATATATAAAACCGAAATAGGGAAGTGGTACATGTTCCATACCTTTAAAGTTGGATATAAAACCGAAATAGGGAAGTGGTACCTGTTCCATACCTTTAAAGTTGGATGTATAGAAGTGCGTGAGTTTAAAGGATGGCAAGGTGTGAACACATTTAAATGTATTAAATGCTTTTTTTCATGTATTAGGAAATGCACAAATGTTTGGTATAAATATATGTGTTTATATTAATTTTGCAAGAGTACGCAAGATTAGGTTTTAAAGTATATGAAAATATTCAAAAGTGTATGTTAATGAATTATATATTATTTTATTATTAAATATGATATATATTAAATATATTATTTTGTATATTTTAAAATTGTAAAAGTAAATTTATATGGTGTTCGATAGGGTTTGAGATTTTTTGGCGGAGCGGCGATGAGCGGGAAGGTAGCGGCGGGAGGGCACGAGAGCGGGAGCGTCAGCACTGTGAACCTGGGCATCGACAAGTTGGAGGGCCAAAGCAAGGCGCAAGGAGGGCAGTCAGAGAATGGAGGCTCGACGGAGTTACCCGAAGATGGAGGCAAACGCGGGAAGGATCCGCCTAACAAAGGGAGAGACTGCCAACAGAAATCGTATGAAGAGGCAACGGCTTCTGAAACCCCAAATGGTATTTTCACTAAGGACCTCTTTCCGTCCGGGGATGAACTGGACATCCCGGAGGAAATCCTATCAAGTTTCATCGAATTTGAAAATTTTACCCTAATCGGGAAGTTTATTGGAGGGCGTCCCGATATGGAGACCATCCGTAGGTGGGCGGCAGGAAAATGGCGGACCTCGGGTCATATGGAGCTGGCTGCCCTATCCTGGGGTTTTTTCGCAATTAGGTTGAATAATGCGGAGGATTGCTGTAAAATTTTGACTGGGGGCCCTTGGTTTCTGGGATGCAGGAGTCTCTTTCTCAGGAAGTGGGGGATGGATTTTAACCCCGAAACCCAGAGTATTAATATTGCCCCAATATGGGTTAGGCTGTCGAAAATGTTATCAGGGGTATCGCCCGTTCCATTGGTGAGTTGGTCACCATTGACCCTCCCACTCGGGCCCGAACCAAATTTGTCCAAGCTCTCTTCTGTGTTCTGGCGGATTTGGAGGCGAACCTTCCATCCTCCATCACTCTTCGATCTGGAGGCTCTGTTCTTCATAAGCAAGTCATTAACTACGAAAATAGATCGGCCTTTTGCCCTCGGTGCAGTTCCCAGGGGCATATTCAGTCAAATTGTCCTCTTCAAAAGTCGGGGATGAAGGGTGGGGCTTTTGGCAACCCCCCGGAGCAAGAAGGAAAACAACCGACAATGCCTGAGTCTCCAAATCCTTCTGGGGTTCTCCCCGAGTCGAACGTCATTCTGTGCAATGCAAGTTCCCAACCAGAACCTCAAGTGGAAAAGGATCAGTCTCCTTCCCGTATGTCTGCTCAGTCTGATTCCCCTATTTGTCAAAACCGAAAACCTCCCGAGTCCCTGCTGGAAGAGTATCTGCTGGGCAAGAGGGACGAACAACATGGCAACATTAGTCCGCGAAACACTAGAAGCCAGAAGCAAGGGGTGGATTTCGGTTGTGAAAGAAAACAGGGGCGACCTCCTAACAAAGAAAGAAGGGATAAGGAAACGACAACATACATTGCAAATGGATCCCAGCGATTGCTTTTTCAAGAAGATTTCGACTCCCTGGTGGGTGATTCGCCTGTCCCAAAACCTCCCATCTAGTAGGGAAAGGGAGGCAAGAAAGTCTTTAAAGTGTCCAGATGAAAATCCTCTCATGGAATGTGAGAGGTCTTAACGAAGCGGCCAAACGTAGGGTGGTGGCCGATCTCCAAGAGAAGTCTAACCCATCCATCCTCATTTTGCAGGAGACTAAGTCTGATGCCTCTGCCTCTGTCAAGGTTGCCAGGGCCATTTGGGCCAAGGCCAAATTCCTTTCCAGCCCTGCAATAGGTTCTGCAAGTGGTCTCATGGTGCTGTGGGACTTTGACAAGGTTGAGGGTAGTCTTCTATCGGCTTCCAGCAAGACTATCAATGTCCTGTTTCACTCCAAGGTTGATAATTTTTCATGGATTTTGACCAATGTTTATGCCTCGAACTTTGCTTCGGAGCGAGCTGAGTTGTGGAAAACCATCTCTCTGATGAGGGAAAGTTTTAATGACTTCCCGTGGGTTGTGGGAGGGGATTTCAATTGCCGTCTTCATCCCTCTGAAAAGAAGGGAGGCACTGAGCTGGCCAACCGTAGCATGGAGGATTTCGGAGATTTTGTTTCATCCAATAATCTGCTAGACATCGAACTTAAGGGGGCGTCCTTCACTCGGAGCAACAGGAGGATTGGGAGCAATCTCATCCAGGTCAAGCTCGATCGGTTCCTCGTTTCCCATGAAGTTATTCCCTTCCTCGGCGCCGCAACTCTCTCGACTTTGCCAAGAATCGGGTCGGACCATAATCCCATTCTATTAGAGGCCACTAGCGGGCCTAGGTTTAAGATCCCTTTCAGATTTGAGTCCATGTGGATTTCCCACAAGGATTTCAAACAGTTGGTTTCAGAATGGTGGCAGGTGAGATGATTAAAAAGAACTTAAAGACGTGGAATAAGGAGGTTTTTGGCAACATTTTTGAGTCTAAAAGGTCCATCTCTGAGCGCTTGAAAAGTTTAGAGGAAAATATGGAGGTCGAAGGGTATTCTGAAGGCCTCAAAGAGGAGGAACGGAACCTCCTGGTGGACTATCATTCCATTCTTGCCAGTGAGGAAACGTTTTGGCGTCAGAAGTCCAGGGATCTCTAGCTGAAGAGCGGTGATTCAAATTCAAAGTTTTTCCATGCGTCTACCATGAGACACAGGGGGGCCAACAAGATCAGACAGGTGCTATGTAAGGATGGGCGCACTACCAGGGAGATTGAGGAAATTCGAAGCGAAGCAGTCGATTTCTTCTAGGATTTGCTGGGTGCTCCTCTTGATAGCGTCCTCCAAGTTCAAAAATCCTTGCTTGCTAATTTCCCTACCAAAGTCCCCCATGAGGCAAGTATTAAACTCCTGGAACCTTTTTCCCATTCCGAGATTAAGGATGCTCTTTTTTCCATGCAACCAGATAAGGCCCCCGGGCCTGATGGGTTCCCCCCGATTCTTTCAAGTTATGTGGGATGTTGTGGGGCTTGATGTCCGTGAGGCTATCTTAGAAATCCAAGCATCAAGATCCATCCATCCGAAGCTCAACTCTATCTTCCTAGCTCTCATTCCTAAGTCGCCCGCCTGCAAAAGTTTTTCTGACTATCGTCCCATAAGCCTCTGCAATGTTTTCTACAAGATTCTTACCAAGACCATTGCCAATCGTCTAAGATCCCTCCTCCCCTCTTTGGTAGGTTCAGCTCAGGGGAGCACCGTTAAGGGTAGAAACATCCTTGACGACGTCATTACTATTCACGAAACCCTCCATACTGCCCAATGTTCCAAGAATGGTATGCTTTTCCTTAAACTAGACATGAATAAAGCTTTTGACAGAGTGGACAGGAGGTTCCTCTGTGTCGTCCTTTGCAAGTTGGGCTTCCATCATCACTGGATTGACCTTGTGAATAACTGCATTTCCACTCTGTCCTTTTCTATGCTGATCAACAGGTCCCCCGTTGGATTCTTCCAGAATGCTCGCGGCCTCAGACAAGGTGATCCACTGTCTCATATTTTATTCATTCTTTTGGCAGAGGTCCTTAGCTGGTCTTTGAATGAAGCCCTCCGTCGAAGCAATATTTTTGGCATTCTGCCTACTTCCAGAGTTGATCCTGTCACTCACCAACAGTTTGTGGATGACACGCTCATATCCACTGGAGCGTCTGTCACTCAGGCCAAATCTATCAAGCGCATTTTGTCCCGGTATGAGAAGGCTTCTGGCCAAAAAGTTAATTATCTAAAGAGCAAAATTTATTTTGTTAATACCCCTTTGCATAGGCAAATTCGCATTGCCAAAATCCTCGAATGCACTATTGATTCCCTGCCTGCAACTTATTTGGGGTTGTCGCTAGTTTGCAATGGGCAAGGCGGTGGGAACATCTGGAATTCGATTTTGGAACGGCTTCATAAGAAACTCAGCACTTGGAAAGGCAAATTGCTATCTCAAGTTGGGAAGGCAACCCTCACCAAAGCCTATCTTCAAGGAATTCCCACCTATTTCATGTCTGTTTTCATGCTTCCTGTGTTTATCCATTCCAAAATCGTGCGATTCAAAGGAATTTTCTCCGGGTCCGACAATGAAGAAAAATCCGGAATTCCTCCGGTGGCGTGGGATAAGGTTTGCCTTCGAAAGGACCAAGGGGACATGGGATTGAGAAGATCCGGGCTCATGAACACTCGCCTTAATTGCCAAACATGCTTGGAGAATTCTTATTAATGCACCGACGGAATGGGTCAATATAGTTAAAAGAAAGTATCTTGGGGAAAATTCTCTCCTGGAAGCTGAGTCTCCTCATGAAGCTTCGACTTTTTGGAAGACGGTGCTTCAAGGCCGTTCAGTGATTAATAGGGGTGCTCATTGGATCTTGGGGGATGGATCCACGATCCTTTTTTGGAGAGACAGGTGGGCTACAGATGAAGCTCTCGCTGTAAATCAGAACTTGGCTGGCTTGAGGGCCCAGATTGATCCAAATAGTCATCTCAAGGTTTCGGATTGCATTGACTGAATTTCCCTTCCCCCTCGGTGGAAACTTTCGATGGTGGATGGGTTTGATAATGAGGTGAATTTCTTGTACAGTGTCCTCCAATCGGTGTTAATTCCTTCGGTCATAGGAGACAACAAAATTATTTGGAGCAACATGCAGGATGGGCGGTTTTCTGTTAAGTCCGCTTATGATCTTCTGTCGTGTGAGGCTGTTGTGGACCCCCGATGGAAAGCAATTTGGAGGAAAGGGATTATTCCTAAGATAAATTACTTTGCTTAGATTGCCTTTTATAACAAAGCCCTTACCATAGACAATCTCCACAAGAGAGGCCTTGCAATTCCCAACAAGTGCTATCTTTGCTTAGTTGATTGTGAAACATCCGATCACTTATTTTTGCATTGCCCCTTTTCCCATTCGGTCCTAAGTCGTGTGTTGTCTTCCTTCCAAGTACTCTGGTGCTCCCCTCGCTCCCTTAAAGACGCCTTCCTCCAATGGCCCAAGCCCTTTAAGAATTCTAAGCTCGATTCCTTTGTGAGGTTGCCTTTCACCATTCCATCTAGCAAATTTTACTTTGGAGCGTAATGCTAGAGTCTTCGGCAAGATCCCTAGAATGGCTCCCTCTGTTGCCCAGCGGGCCTTATCCTTTGCTGTCGAGAATTCAAAAACTATTCCCAGCTCCTGCCCTCACAATCCTTGGCAGGCAATTATTTTCAAAAGACCGGACCTTTGCTCCTCTTCCAGAGTTGACTTAGTGAATGGCCACAGGGAGGTCACTTGGACCAAACCTCCTTTTGGGTGGATCAAACTTAATTTTGACGGGGCTGCTAAAGGCAACCCGGGGCCCGCTGGTTTCGGGGGGCTTGTCAGGGACCATAATGGGAAGCTGATCTTGGCCTACTGTGAAAATCTGGGCCCTTCGACCAATCATTTTGTCGAAGCCCATAGTGTGTTGAAAGGGTTGCAGGTCATATCGAATGATCCTAGGCCTTTAATTATTGAAGGCGATTCTCTAAACATTATCAAATACCTTCGTGGCTCCAAAGACCCGTCGTGGCGGGTCCTGAATATCATCCTCGAGGCTAGGATGCTCCTCTCTCGACACGCCAGGTGGGAGGCAGGGCACATCTACATAGAAGGTAACCGGGTGGCGGATCACTTGGCCAAAAAAGGACTGATGACTATGTGCTCGGTTGTTTGGCGTTCTCGTTTCCCAACCGAGGTGGATAGTTTGGCCAAGGCAGATATTCCCTCATGATGAAGAATTTGTATCATAGGTCTTCTCCCAAAGTTTGTTGATATATTGTCTTCGACTATTATTCTGTTTTAATGTATTTCAAGATCAAGATTTCTAGGACTGTCCGCGTCTTCTGGGGCCCTCGGGCATTTTGTATTTCCCTGTCTTTTTACGAACTGCTCTATTTACCTAACCATCCGGCATGAAATATCTTTTAGCAAGGCTGATTTTGTACATAAGGTTTTGGGATCCTTTATAAAAACCCACAATTAATCTATTATTATAATTACCAAAAAAAAAAATTGTAAAAGTATATAAATTATAAACCTTTAAAAATAAAAATAAATTAAAATATATATTAAAAATATTTAATATTTTTATATGTATTTATAGTTAAAAGTGTAAAAATATATAAATTATAAACATATAAAAATAAAAATAAATAATATATATATATTTTATTGATAATTTTTTTAAAAATTGTTTTAACCTAAATAATAGAAAATACTCCCTTCATTCGCCCCTTGCCAACTGAAAAGCTCTCTATTCTAAAACATGGCATTCTACATCCAAAAAAGTTCTGTATTCTAAAAGGATGGCATTTTGCCAATTTTGAATTGAATGGAGAATTATTAAAATAATGTGCTCGTAATTATAAAATTAAAAAAAACATTTAAATTTAAATTTAAATATAATTTTAAATTCACAAAATCTAAATACCTTTTAAGTGGGGCCTATAACCCCTTCACCATTCAAAAGGAAATATACCTTATAAAAAGAACAAAAGAATTTTTACGGTTCATCCACAATGTCAAAGGAATGTATATTTAAAATAAATAAAATATAAATGTTAGATACGATGATATTTCCACGGTATGTCTAAGAATATCAATATGCCTAAGGAGACATAAGGTATGCCCAAGGAACATGACGATTTATAGTAAGTCTTTTTTGCTAAAATGGATTTATCCTCGAAGGATAAGAAGAGAAGCATGATAAATATTCCCCTAAAGCTTTTTCCTTTACAAGGCCTTTTGACTTAATCAAATATTTGAAAATTTGTTGAAGCATAAGAAGAGAAACATGATAAACAACAAAGTATCAGTTCCCCTTAAGCTTTTTCCTTAATCAAATATTTGAAAATTTGTTAATCCTAGATAGATTTTATGTGTTTCTAAAATACTTTTGAGATAAGTGTAAGTTAACCTTTCTCACTTAAAATGGGCAACCTAATTTATATAAAAGTTGTAAGGGTGAATCTTCTTGTGTTTGCTCGAACAAGCGGTAATATTTGTAAATATTTGTAAATGATGTTCAATATAAAAAAAAAAGTGAGGGCATGGAAACATTGGGCATTTGACCTTTGTTTGGAAGCTCAAAAGCATAAGCAATTAGTCTATTTTTCTTGTATATGTATATGATGGCCTTAATATTTTTTTTATTGAGTAAATACTTCTTATACATATACATATCCGCAGTGGGAGTTGAACCCGGGTCATATTACCGATAATGCAAATGGCATCCTTGCCGTAGACCACAACACACGGATATTAAGGTCATCTTGTGGTGTGGCTGTTAACCACAAGATGACCTTAATATTTAGGGATAATATTAAATTATTTTCACTATTCTTAAGCGATGTTTGTTATTATGGTTGAAGGTAAATAGAAGTCCATTATCGTAAAACTCTTGCTCATAACAATGATTATCAATATATTATTTCATTGTATTTTTTTATGTATTCTAAGTTACTTTTTAAAACATTTTAATTACATTGGATTCCTTTAAGTAATCATGCATGATTATAACCTTTATTTGACTAAATACAAAGTTTTAAATCATGGGGGCTCGTAATCTTATAGTATTTAAAGGGGTCACTTTGGCTAATGTATGGTAAGTGTAATAATAGGTTACCGCCTAGTTTGGAGATGTATAAAACCTTTTGAATCGATCAATTAAGTCCTTCAAAATCCTAATTCTACAAAGCAAAGACTTGAGGAGTAATTTGTTCAAGATGACATGATTGGTTCCTAAGGACCGAAGCACTAGACAAGGAGCAATTGGTTCACAAGAGCAAAATGCTAGCAAAATGGAGTGAAGCACCCCTAGGTAGAATCGATTCGCTCCTTACCTAGAGTGAACCACTCATGGATAGGTAAAGGGATAAAAAGAGATGCACAAATCCTAAAGAAGATTTTTGGAAATTAATATTTTGGCATGTAGTGGAATCACCAAGCATTTTAGCGGTATTCTAAGTAATTTAAAAATGTATATAAAGGCACATAACATGTGGAGGCTCATTATTTTGCTAAAGATGCCCCCAAATATTTACTTTTACTAGGAAGTAAGAATTTGTCACCCAAAGTAACTTAAGGGTGAATTCTTCATATAAATAGGAGTCAGGCTCTATTGTAAACATCTTTTGACCTTGACGAAATTAGAGCTACACTTTGTGAGAGACACATTGTATTTGCTCTTTTTTTTGGGATTAAGGAAAATTTGATAAGACTTTTTGCTTTCCATCAATGACATTGACCTCCTCAAGGTGTGGAATGCATGACGATTGTGGCATAACCCTTTTGTCCTCTTGTCATTTCTTGTTAATTTCATTTCATATGCACAAGATCCCACTATTATTATTTGATTTCCTCATGTGTTGATTGATCACACACTCTCCTTGTTATGGTTATGGTCATATTTACTTTTAATCTCTTGCACCCTAAACTTCCAAGTTTACTTTTAATGCATTTAATTTTTGTATTTTACTTTCCATAGTTTAATTTTCTGCATTTACTTTCATGCAATTAGATTAGATTAGCTAAATTTTATCAAGGATAGTGGGAAACCAACCTAAATCAAAGGTTGAAAGGGGCACTATCCCTTCCTTCCAAGTTGTTGATATGGGATTGTGGGTGCATAATTCACAATTCAACATATTTTTTGCATGTCTGATGGAATCAAGAATTGTTTTCCATGATGAGATCGAGTCTAGTCCTAAATTCATATATCTTTCATTTTTTGTCTGAGTTTATAGGTGCTTTACGAATGGTGAATCTATTATAAACTTCCAAAATTTAGAATTTTCACAAGATAAACAAGCAAGGTGGCCCCAATTGGTTGATTTTTTAATTTTTGGCTCCAAACTTGCATTTACTATTAGCAAAACATAGTTGGTCTAATTTTGAGAAAATTTTCCAAGTCCTCATTCAAGAAGTGATTCACTCTAAAATGGAAACAATTAGCTCTGTTTGAGGCTAATTGCCTACAAAAATCATAAAATCTTCAAATTCCAATTCAAAGAGCAATTTGAACCATATCAAGTAGCAATTCACTCTAAGGGAGTAAAATTCCTTCAAGTTGAATCCAAAGAGCAATTCACCCAAGTTCTAAGAAGCAATTCATTCTATAAAATCAAGATTTTTCATAACTCTTTCCAAGGGAGTGATTCATCCAATAACTAAAGTGATTCACTTGGACTCTCTTTTGACATAAATTTCCTAAGTTACAATTCTTGGAGCAATTTGTTCCAAGCGGGGAGCAATTCACTTCATTTTGTAAATAATTTAAAATTTTCTAAAATTGACCCCGAAACTATGCTTATGCAAAGGAACTTATGCTTATGAATATCACTAAAAATACGATGATCAGGCAAAGCATTTTAACTAGCTAAACTGATAGTGTACCAGTGAAGGAATTCAAAAGAAAAATGAAAGAAGCAAAGTGTTGCATGCGTGTATGAAGACAATGAGCTCAAAGAAGATCCTATGTTAAATCTCACTTTGTCAAAATGGAAACATGTAGAATATGTGGTTTTTAAGCTTCTCTTGAGGCCACGACCAACTATTTACATTTGTATTTGTTATATTTTCCCTTTGGGTAAATTTAAACCTCTTTTTAATTAGTTATATGGGATTGAAATGGGCCCACCTGTATCACATCATGACCACATAGTGGTATTACAATAGTTTGGAAATTATGCATGTATTACAATAGTTTGGAAATTATGCATGTATCACCTTGCAAGATTCAAACCTGGCTGTCCTAAAAAATTGAGGAATATAACCAATTGAGCTAATATCATTTGATTGGGCCCATGTAAACCTTGTAAAAGGTATTTTTGTAGTTTTTATAATATTTTGTACTGAGGGTTGGTCTCACAACCTTGACCTAAAGGTATTATGTACTTGGGTATAAATATCCTTTCTTATCAATCATTTCATCAATTGGAGTATAATTTCATTTCCTTTAGTGAAGATTATTTAGTGTCCATGAACACCCTATTATTATTTTTTGTGTTGTGTATTCCTTTTGTTAAAGCATTGCCAAGTAATGATTGATCCACTTGTTTCTAGAAACTACTATGAAATCTCACATGATATTAGAGTGAGTATAAGTCTTCATTATTCAATTGCTTTCATTGGTAGGAGTTTTTTCTTCCAACTTCTCTTGAGGAAATTTTGTAGGAGCTAGCAAAAAAGATTGTTTGAAGGTTGACAATGTAATATGAAGAAGGGCTTTTGATCAAAATCCTAGGTGGAATTGAATCATGAGGATCTCACTAGAATTAATAGATCTTCTATAGGAGAAATATTCACCAATCGGTTCATATTTCCTCTCATTGGAATTCAATTTTGTTTTATTTTATTTATTTTTTACCAGATGATGCCCTAGTTTTAGGCTTAGTTATCAAGTTCGAGTTCGACACTCTTGAAGTTTGAAATAAATTCGATATGTTCAAAAATTTGAAATAAAATTTGATATTAAAATTTGATATGTTATAAATGTATATATATATATAGTCGGATGTAAAGCAATGTGCCAAGAGATCGTCGTACACATGTAATTCCAATCATAACCCTAACCAATGTCTAATTAATATCATTCGATTAATTACAGCACCCACTTAGTTTGGGTTGTTCCTCTATCGATCCAATTACCCGTTATATTCATTTACTAATTTACTCAAACAAGAATTGGTATAAATCTGTGATTGATATGTTTATTTACTAATTGTGGCATTTAATGTGTGGGTTTGGGCCAATCATAATATTTTCAAACCTAAAGGCTTGAAGTTTGGTGTCATTAGATCTATGGATAAATTTATCACTTTAACTTTATTTTATTTTTAAGAGATAACAACGGTTTAGTTTTGGATATCAAACTACCAATACACAAATCAATTAAACTTATTTAATTTTTTAATTAATATTAAATATTATTTACACATTATGTGATTAGGGTTGTTTTTTTTTCGACGAGACTCAAGTGAAAAAATATGTATATCATGTATGGGATTTGAGGTCGTTTGGATCATTTGCAGTTAATAAAGTCTACAACAACAATTGTGACCTGACCAGTTTGTTTTAACGAGCGATACCGTTTGACCCGATGCAATTGGTTTTACTAAAGAGAACTAGAAAAAAAAAAACCTGTTTTCTAAAAAAAATTAATTGTTGAATTTAAGGTAAATTCATCGAATTTATGCGTCAGGGTTTTAAATTCGACAAATTTTATCTGAAAAATTCGATGAATTTGATAACTAAGGTTTTAGGATTATGTTTTTTGAGGTTTTTTGTTTTCTGTTTCAACTTTTATTGTCCAATAATAGTATTTTTGAGAGGGTAGACTACTTGGTTACCATAAAAGAAGAAAATAAGAGAATGGTTTTTTTAGAGAGACCTTCGGTGCTAGAGAAGACATGGGTAGGCTTCCATGATTGTAAAAACCTCTAAGCCACTTGAAAAATTTTCAAAAATGGTTCAACAATTTTTATACTACATAGGCATGAGAGGATGGCCTAATTGGTTGTATTTGAAAAAATGGTTGTATAGGGAAAACCATAATAAATATAGATAAACCGTTAACATTTTTTATTCTTTGAAATCCTTTAAGAGGGTCATAGTTTAGCACTTTTTGTTGTTTTACCTCCAGGTATTCCCAAATTGTATCTAAAAATTTATTTTTATTCCCTCCAAAATTTAAATTTTTGAATTTCAAAAATAGAATATTCTATAGGAGGGCACAAAAAACAATGGCATGTTTGTTCCAACATGATGTAATCTTGTATTAGAGGAAAGTAGGAGGGTGAAAGGTAGTTAAGTTTTCTTAAATTTATATACCTTCCTTCATATCCCGGGCATGATTCTTGGGGAGATGGCTAGCAGGAAAGATGTAAGTCACTTGCCCATATGAGGTCTTAGGTTCACACCTACCTACTCTAATTTTTTGATGATATCAACACCCATGTACTAAGACCTTATGATGACATGGAAACATAGGATGACATGATGCTCTCTGATGATGTGGTGTCTTATGATTATTTGGCATCCCTTTGTGCAACAATGATGGCATGACAATATTGTACAGAAGCCACATGATAGTTCATACAAGTGACTTGGAAGCAAGTGCATGAATCTTAAGGTAATACTGGGATGTGAAATCACAGTCCATGCAAGTAACATGGAATGACACATGACAATGCATACAAGTCATGTGGTAGGTTGTACAGGTGATATGGCATGATACATGGTGGCTAACAAAGGTACTAACATGGAACAAATCTTGAGGTAACATATGGTAGATGACATAAAGGTTGACATAAGAGCCAATATGACAGCTCCAGTAGGCCAACATGGTAGGTTGTATGCCATTTGATGACTATAAATATGGATTCGATGAGTCACATTTTTCCAACTCATCAAAATCGATAAGCAACTTGCATAGCTAGGAATATACTTGATGATGCACACATTTTTTACTAATTAGAAAGCAATAAGTGGCACAATATGGTTCATACATTAGGTAGTAAATCAAATTATGATAGGTGGTATCATGCAATTTGTTGGTATGCTACATAGTCATCACACACTTGGCACCCCCTCAAATACTCACATAACATCATGTGATGACCTCTAATTCACCATAGGTATTGAATTTTTAAAAAATTTAAAGGTTTGTAGGCAATTTTTGTAATTTTAGGGCTAAAATTCTAGGGGCCATAACATTTGCATATAGAAGAACTTTGATATCCTTTCTTCAAATCGTATGGTTCTTTGAGATCTTTATATTAGTAGTGTTTTCTCTAGTCACAATTGCACATAGAATTTTGAATTTTGGTATATTGGTTATTGATCATCACATGCCTTTATTAAGTGGTCCTAACTATGCTACCTAGAAGATCAATATTGAAGCTCTGCTCCGAAGTAAGGGGTTACTCAAACATGTGAATGAGGAACCTTATGACACTGAGTCCAAAGAGGTATAGCAACTTTACAAGGACAAGAAGGATGAGGCTCATGGTGTCATTACTCTTCATGTTGACAATGTATATGACAATCATGTCATCAACACCATAGATCCTAAAGTACTACTTAAGAAGTTTCAAGGGTTGTGTGATCAAATTGATTCCACTCAAATAAGTAGATTGGAAGAGAAGCTTGCAACCTTGTCCATAGACTCATTTGATACCATTTATGAGTATATAAATTGGTTCAAGAAACTGCAAGAGGATATTTGAATTGCAAGAGGAATACCTAAGGAGAGAAGAGGATAAGAAGCATTGGAGCAAGAAAGAAACATTGAACTACTCAATATTATCTTCAACAATGTGTTTAAAACATATGAGATAGTTGTTGTGGTTTTCAATATGCTTTGTGTGTACTTTTTGGATTCTCTTACACCACTTATTGATGAGGTATTTAAGTACTTTTTACACCATCAGGCTAGGAGAAATAGGCATAAGGGAATGTTTATTTTGAATCAGACACATACGAAATAAATTGCTAAAGTTTAGAATGATAAAAAGCCTAAAGGAAATGAGAATAAGACCAAGAAGCCTACTTTTAATTTTACAAAGAAGAATAACACAAGGTATAATTTTATAGAATTCAAATCAAAATTATTAGAGGAAGCAACAAGAAATTAGGTGTTGATAGCTCATCATTAAGATGAGACAAATAGTATAATCTAGCTCATCATCAAGAAGAGAGGACTCATAAATCCTTAACGAGTATATATATAAATTACCTCTCTTTGATAAGGATTGGATTATCGAGTTGTGACACTTTGCTCTATTTGTGTATACTTGCTTGAGTGTAGGGTTTCCCTTATCATTCACTACCTTGCATAGATTTTTAATCTCCTTGAGGTCTTAGACTCCTTATACTTGTTGGACATATCTCTTCCTATGCTTTCAAATCTTTTAATTTTGTTGGTGCTCTCTAGCTTCCCTAAAAATGATTTAATTTTGTTGTTCCTCTTCACCTTGCTACATTTTTATTCATACACTATCTAGGCACTTAGATATATTGTAAGCCTCTATTTATATGTTGTCTTCTTCCAAACTTGTAGCCTTTACCTTGGCCAAATCTTCTCTTATGTTAAACCTGCTTTAAAACTTCTTGCTCACTATGAATAGTGCTCCTCTTAGACTATGGCACTATTGTAGAACTCCACTTTGACTATGGCATTTCTATGACACTTTTATTGCTTATAGAATATGCTTTGAATGCTTCTCTGTGTTCTCTAAATTTGTTGTCCTACATTCTCTAAACTTGCAATCCTTCTAGACTACTTTATTTTTCTGAATTTTATCTTATTTGTGTAAGTTTGGATACTATGGCTTAGATATTGAACATGATTTCAAACTTCAAACTTTAAAATTTCATGTCTTCTTACTATCTTTAAAACTTGCTATCCAATGTGGAATTCTATGATACTTTGCATCAATATTTTCCTTAATAAAATATGCTACCCTGCTCTATCTTTGTCTCCAAAAACTTGTTGTTCTTTAACTTGGACTGTCCTCAAGACTTCTTGTTGTCTTGAAGTCTGCTATAACTTTCAAATTTTGACAAGATACTTGCCTTCCAAAAATGTTGTCTTCAAGTCTTTCTTGCTTGAAGTCTTCTTGCAACCTTCAAGTTTTCTTCCTTGCTTTCTATCTCTGTAGAGCAAGCTTTATCAATGGTATATTTTCTTGCTAAGGACCAATATATCAAGGACCTTTTTTGGGTCTTCTTCAATCTACCTTCAATGGGATATTTTTAATAAGTCTCCTTTGTCTACTTCTAATGGGACCTCTTTTCTTGGGTCTCATTTATTTGATTGCAATGGGACCTCTTTTCTTGGGTCTCCTTTATCTACCAATATCAAGGTCTATCTCCAAGACCTAAAACTAATATTATAGACTACCTTCTATTTCAAATAGATTTCTTGGAATAGGTTAACTCAATCTATCTTATCAAGATCTATTTCTTAATGACCTAAAAATTTTATCAAGATCTATATCTGAGACTTAACTATAACTCAAATCAATCCATGCATGAGGAAATCTCATGGTTTTCAAGTAATCAAAGATGAAAGTCTTCTCTATCTATTGTAGAAAACTTCTCAAATTCTAAAGATTATTTTTCACTGTAGCAAAATCTTAAATAGTTTTTCTATAATTACCTAAGAATCCAATACATTCAAATTATTTGAAGCAAAATGACAATGAACAACTTTTATTTTGAGTTGGTTCTTTCTGAATATGACAATTTATTCTTCACTGGTTGTTCTTCAACCTAGTGGTAATAATATTAGCTTCACTGATTTTTTTCAACCTAGTGGAAATACTTATCTTCATTGGTTTTTATTACCTAGTGGTAATATTCTTAAATTCACTAGTTTTTCTTCAACTCAGTGGAAATACTTATCTTCACTGGATTTTCTTACCTAGTGGTAATATTCTTAACTTTTGCAACTTTCAAATCTTGTGCAAGCAACCTTACCATGGCTTTGATACCATTGTTAGATTTTGATGTTAGAATACTTAATATAAATTACCACAAAAAAATAATCATAGGATCAAATATAATGAAGTTGTAATATAATGGACCTAATAATGATGTTGTAGAAAATATAAATGAGAAAACTAATATGTAATATCAAGGTTTAATAAGATATTGAATAACATTCAATAATATGCTAAAATATAAATGTAAAGCTTGAAATATAAAATATCACAACACTTACAATATCAGTTGCTCAAATGTGTGAAAACTTGTATTACTCCTCTTTCTGTTACAAATATATCATAGAGATAACAATATAGGACACGTTGTAGACTCCATAGATCACTATATTTGGTGATGTCCTCTATGGAGTAATATATAGTCTTTTTAGGATGACTCATTGGTTACCATGACTCTTCCTTTCTATATGCCAAGCCTTATGACTCTTGGCTTCTCTACTTGACACTTGCATACACATGATACTATTTTGTATGCACACTTGGGCTTGACTCTTCACATAATCTTTCTAATATAAGGACACATGTGCACGCTTACATATTGGAAACTTGTGCATATTTACACTCATAACATTTGCACACATATTTACATGACACTTGTGCATTTCTTGCACATTATTACATTACATGAAATATTAACTCACACTCTAATATAGGATACACTCCTAATCTAATATTTATAATAATGTACCAAGATGGTACATTGGCATGTACCAAATAGTATAATATTCTCTAAGAAAATCACAAAATGAATTTCTTCAAAAATATTTTTCAATTTCCAAATATGGATAGAAGAAAGACATGCACTTCTTCAACAACCATTTCAAAAGAAAAGCAGTAACAAATCCATAAATGAAGAACGAAGACAAGAAGATTGAAGATTGTAGACTAAAAGTCTTCACACCAAATAATGTAATAGGGGCATATTGGACATATTATAGTATTTGGTAGCATGTGGTACATTTGTAAATATTAGATTAGGTATTGTGTTTATATTGTCTATTGTATGTGTCAATGTGTGAGAAGTGTCAAAGTGTGCAAAATGTGAGTTGTGAGTAGTGAGAGTGCAAAGTGTTAAAGAAGTAATTCAAGAGTCATAGATGTTAGGTGTCAAATATGCAAGTGAAGAGTCACATGATATGTGACAAGATGTAAAGTGAAGAGTCATGAGAGTTTTATCATATGTGAGGAATGTGAAAGGATGCATCTCCTAGATGTTTGAGGAGAGCAATAGTTAGAGTATTGAAGAGTCATATTGTAAGGTTATATAATGGAGACAAAGCTCCATGCATTGTATCAAAGTAATCGAACACTTGTATATTTGATGATTTATGAATATATGTGTGAGATTTATTATTGTGAAATATTATTGACTATTGAATAATTTTATGATTTTGAGATATTAACCATTGATGTGAATACATTAATATTGTGATTAATATTTTATGCTAAATAAGGGATTTATGGGATAGTTTGGCTACATTACTAACTATGGACACCACTATGGATTTGAAAAATTAAAGTGATATTATTTTTTAGATGTATTACGTTATTTAGCCCCTTGTAAATATTAGTTTGGTAGAATGATTTATATTTTTATATAATGTATGTGTCAATATGAGAGAAAGTGCAAAGTATCAAGAGAGAGAGTGAAGAGTGAGTTTTGTCTTAATATGAGAAATATGAAAGGATTCATCTCCTAAATGTTTAAAGAGAGTAATAGTTAGAGTATTGAAAAGTCATGTAAAATTATATATTGGAGATAAAGCTCCATGCAATGTAATCTATTTGAATCATTCTTATAATTTTTTGATATTATATATATTTGAGTTATATTTGTGAGATATTGTTAATATTCCAATATTGAGATTCACTGTTATTTTGTATGGCATTTGTCTAATTTATACTTGAATTAATATATCTCGAGGGCTAACACTTGTATCAAAGCCATAGATTTTTTGATAGAGTTTGTATGAGGAACAGTGAAGACTATTGAAGGAGATTTTCTAGACAAGTATAGAATATTAGTTAGAACCTATGAGATGAGTATTTTGAGAGCTAAAGTGCAATAGGAAGATGAAGTGCCAAGAGTCATTGACGAAACTTGAAGGTGAAAAGATTGCATTCAAAAATTTGAGAAAGTGAGTGTCTCAAGCCAAGAAAAGTTGTAG
This sequence comes from Wollemia nobilis, assembly GCA_028583015.1. Classification (NCBI taxonomy): domain Eukaryota; kingdom Viridiplantae; phylum Streptophyta; class Pinopsida; order Araucariales; family Araucariaceae; genus Wollemia; species Wollemia nobilis. Next base: position 7,331,998 of record JAQPPZ010000850.1, read on the forward strand.
CAAAATTTACAGAGAAAAATTAATGAGGTAAGGCAAATTTGTTTTGAAGAAATTATTTTATTAAAATTGTTTTGAAGAGAAAATTTTTATTTTTGAAGAAAATAAAATTTGGAGTGATAAGAAGAGACAAAAAATATTTTTATAAAAGAAGAGTTGCAAGCTTAATGCAGTGGCCTCTCTTTGAGAGGCCCAAGGTTCAAACCCCACTCAGTATAAGAGGACCGACACCCCTCATAAAAACCTTTGTAAACTCATTGAAAAAAGAATTTTTTTTTATTTAGTTGATTGAAAGAATTTAGAGAGATTAAAAATTTGAGAGAAGAGAAAATATAAATGTCTGGCAAGAACTTAAGAAAAGAAAAAAGAAAAAAACTCAAGCTAAAACCTGAAAGAAAAAAATAAAGGAGGAGGAAATATAGAACCAACTAGTTTTAAGTATTAAAAAATAATGGATACACTAGATTTAGAAGAAGAACAGATATCAAGTAAGCATAGAGAATAGAAACAAAAATAATAAAGAGAAGAAGAAGCAATACAAAAAGAGAAAATTCACAAACGACCTACGTAAAATATTTGTAGTCATTTATATGAAACCAGACTAGAGCTACCTGTAGAAAACAATAATACGCTATAAAGGACAACAATGAAGCATTATCAAAGCATAAGAGATAGCAGTAGAGTGCTTTCAAAAGGATAGTAGCATATCACTATAAGACCCCTTCTGTGGAAGCCATAGCACATTACAAGCACTACCAAGCAACGAGCAAGATCTAGACGAGTGTCTATAGAAGAACATCACCTGAAGATAAACCAGAGATAGGTTTAACATCTTCCAAGGTATGATTTCAGCACCTCATAGAATGTAAAATAACACATTTTTGGATAGCATTTGAGAAGAATAAGAAAGGAGAGTATTGATCCTAACATCTTTGTTTTTGGAAAGAGAAACGATAGTGTAAAGTAATATTTTTTTTGAGTAACGCATGTTCTAGGGCAGTCTTTGCATGAGATAGTGATACGTGGTTGTTGTAAGGTATTCACTGGTTAGATAGGCAGGAATCAAAGTTAGCCTTTTGGTACGATAGTATTGGGTGCATAATATTTTTTAAAATAATTTGAAGATTTGGGCAAAACTGAGTGCACAATTGGATTCGTAAAAGAAAAGCCAAGAATTCTTTAACTGTAGATTTAAAAGCTTGGATCTAAGAAAAAAAAAATAAAGATGCTATGAATACGGTAATCAACAATTTGACAGTACCCAAGAGCCGCAAGTTCAGTCTTGCTAAATATAAATATAACGTTTAAAACGTTACGTTGAAAATGATTCGATTGAAGTAATACTTTGAATCCTATCAAGGAAATCTAAAGCATTCGAAGCATCATGACATTTCCAGAAGGCATTACTTCAAACAAAAATCTTTGAATGCCCATAATAAAAGTTAATTGTAGTGAAAAATCAAAGGTTGAGCACACAATATTAAAAAAAAGGGTCATTTAAGTTTCTTGTCCTTACATGCATGAAATAAGGAGTTCGGGCAACATCCAGAATGGAAAGAAGAAAAAAAAAAAAAAAATGGAGAAGGAATCTTTTAATGAATTTATAAAATTTGTAAGTCGAAAGGTTGAAAGTTGAAGGAACTCGATTATAAATTTTTATGATTTATTAAAGGTGTTTGAGAGCTATAAGAATATATATATATATATATATATATATATTTTTTTTTTTTCAAATTTATTAATTAGGAGATTATTGAAAAAATATGTAACTTAAGGAGTTAAGGTTTTTTAAATTATTTGATATTTTTGAAATTTGATATTTAAAGTTTGCAATTAAAAATTTAGAAAAAATTGGAGAAATAAGGTTTTCTACTTTCAAATAAATAGGATTTAAGTTTGTTTGATTTGTTTTTTTTTTTAAATAAAAAGATTTAAAGTTTGAAGCGTTAAAATTTGAAGGTTTGTTTTCCTATAGTTTGAAGAGTTAGTAGAATATTTTTTTAAGATTTATATTTTTGAAGTTATTTAAATTATTTTACATTCTTTTTGAGATTTTGTAAATTTAATTTAATAGGGAGTTTAAAGGATTACTACTTCAAAGGTTTAGAAAAATAAATTTAAAAATTTGTAATTTTTTTTTCTTTTAAATTTTAAAATTTGGAGATATAAGGTTGTCAACTTCAAAGGAAATGGTAAATAGGAGAATTTTATTTTCTAAATATCGATCATTAAAAGGGCCTAATTTTACCCTATGCAAAAATAAAATGAGGTCAATACTTATAGTTGAAAAACTCTGGGACCTAGTGAATCGACAAAGAAACATTCTAGAAGATAAAATAAGAATTCAAAAATTCAAAGATGATGATGCTAAAGCTTTGATGTTAATTCTATCTGGTATATCTAATGGAATTCAAACACACATTAGTGAAGTAGAAACTTAAAAAAATGCATGGAATAAATTGTGTATGATTTTTGAAAGAAAGAATAAGGCAACCATTTTGTACCTACAATCATAATTGTATGCACTAAAAGTTCATGATGGAGAAAACACAAAATGTTTTCTTCAAATGATATCATAATTAAAATCAAAATTACAACCTTAAGAGAAAAGGTTGAAGATAAACTCATAATTTGAGTTGTACTTAGAGCACTTCCTAAATCATTCAAAATGCTGGCCACATCTCTTCCAGTATCAAACAAAAAGGTGCCATTTAAAAAATTAATAAATATTCTTTAACAATATGAACTTGAAAATCAATTGAGAAATGAGTCATCCAATAAGGCCCTTGTAGTAGAAAAATGATCTTGCACTTCATAAAAAAACAAAAGAAGTATTGTAGGATATAATACAAAATCTTGTAAGTATAATGCATTGACTAGGAACGGTCAAGACCAAGAATCTCTTAAAGAGAATAAGAGAAATTAGAGTAATCATAAGGTTATGTTATGCAATTAGAATGTGCACATATAAATCTTATGGAAAATCATATATGTTTGTTATCAAATAATAATACCTTGGAACCTATGATAGTAAATGCATGTTGTGACACAAAAAAGAAAGATATAGAGTGCAACTTAGATGATTTGAATGTAGTTTGTGATTGAATGATGACAAAGATTCAAATGATGGAAAGGATAATGATGCTCAAAGTTATCTTGATATTGGAAGAGATTATGGTGATGAAGAATTTGGTTATTTTGAAAGGCATATTAAAGGAATTGGTTCCAAATTGTTAAATAAAATGGGATATAAAGACACATGTTTGGGAAAACATGGACATGGAATGAGAGATCCAATTGTATCAAAAATAAGAACAAAATATGAAGGTCTTGGATATACAGGATAGACAAGTAGTAATAAATTATGAACTAAATTCATGACAGGAAACAATGACATCAAATTAGTGATAGAGAATGATCAAATCAGTAATAATGAAGGACAAAATAGAAAAAGAAATTTCATAATAGAAAAAAATATAATCATTGTGGTAGATATGGACATAAGATAGAGAAATATTGGAATCTCCATTATTGTGAAACTTGTGGAAGACATAATAATTCTTAAAAATTATGTCAACATAAAGAGAAGGAAAATAAAAAATAAAAAATAGATTGTGGATGGATAAGTATGAATGAATCTATGGAAGAAAATCAAGTGTGACGAAAATTCAAAGTTTGTTGAATAATGATGTTAGTATTACCATGAAGAAATGAAAAATAAATGATTATAACCCAAGCATGGCTTGGGATGTGATCTATAGTGAAAGCACCTATAGTGATGATTATATAAAAAAATGATGGTCTTATGATTGTTCTAATGGATGACCTAGAGACAATGATAATTCAAAGGTGACCTAGAGGTATATTCCCAAAGGTAGTGATCTAGAGACAATGACCCATAGGCAAACCTAGAGGTAGAGCTCCATAGGTGATAGGGATTAGTATAATAAGTTGTTATTTGTTGTAATGGTTAAGGTTGTACTATTATTATTTAATACAACCTTATCTAATCTATGTTTTGTAATACCTATTTATAGGCATCTTATGGTAATACAATTATATTTTCATTCATGCAAATATTTGGTTGTTTGTTTATAATTGTGTGTTCCTTATCATTGGTATCAAAGCCGAAAACTGAGCAGGCAAGTATCCTCTTAATTGAGGTCATTTTTGGTTCAAATGAGGAACAATAAAACCTCCTATGGATCTTGGTTTGGTGGTTTCATCCACCTTGTGAACACTTTTACATTTTGTTACAAACATTTGGAAGCTTTTAGCTTGGTTTGCACTTTGTTGGATTTGAAAACTTTGCTTTATCATTTTTATTTTGTGCTCGTTTAACTCATGATCTGGTTCCCTTATACCATCCTTGTTCATAATCATCATCTATTTTTTAATCTGATGGTATGATGTCGAGTTCTACTATTTTGCTCGATGAGGTATCTGACAGACTTATCGACCTCACTGCAACACTTCAACAAATCCACGTGGATATGCTTACCATATTTCAACAGACCCAAGCTACTATGTTCACCAAATTTTAGTAGTTCCAAGCTGAATTAGCTGCAGCTGCTCACGAAGATCTCACTGATGCAGACGAAGATCTCACTAATGAAGATTTTGAAGCAACACCTGGAATCAAACCAGGATTTATGGGTGAGAATCCCATCATCTTACCTCTAGATGATGTTGCTCATGTTAATATTTTTGATGATATTGAAGATGTTTCTCTTACAGATCCAACAACTGATGATAATGCAGATCAGATAACTCCAAACATTACATATCCAAGCTCACTAGAATCCATTGCAATTGAAGAACATGTTGCTCTCTCTATCGCTATTATCGTACCCACTACACTTCATGACCTACAAGATCATCCACAATTTCTCTGCTATAGTCTTATTGCTCGATGATTCTTCTCTTGGATATTGGTTTCCCTTTTTTGGCCACCAACACATAAATTTCTAATATTTTTATGCATTTTATGCCTTAATTCAACGTCTTCATAGCCTTGAAGTTTTTATCTCCTATTTTTGGGCATTGATCTGTTGCCCACATTGCTTTTAAATTTGCTTTTCACCCACTACCAACTTGCAACTAGCCAAATGTTACCCCTTTTTGCCCTCCACCAACTATTTTGTTGATTTTCTCTAACTTCGGGTGTAGATCTAATGATTTTTGGCTTCCATAATTCTTCAATGATATTTCCTGCACCTTTTTAGCAGATTTTTTGTACCATTCCATAATTATGGCATGTTCGTATCTGTTTACGACATGTTCCACAACTTTCTACCGCTTACAACTAATTTTTGGCCCCCTCTCCATATTTTTGGTAGATAAATCATGATCCATCAAAATTTTGGTACATTTTTATGACTTTTGGCCTATCGTCTCCATTTCAACTGAGATCAGTCATTTTTGTACCAAGATCTATCAGCTCATAGTCGATTCATGGCCTCCACCATTACTATAGTCATTTCTTACAAATCACACTGATCGCTTGTATTTTTTGCTATTTTTTGGTATTTACAACATCGATCTAAAGCTTCTATCAACCATCTCGTGCAGTATTTGGCCATGATATCCACATTTTCGATGATTTCATGCAAAACCAGACCAATGATCTCATTTAGCCATGATCTCCATCCATCACCTCACCGCTACATATTCGTTGTTTGAAGTCATAGCCATCGATGTCGATTTCTTCACAGTAGATCGTAGCCCCCTCATTGTTTCTTTTTTGGTTGCTCAACATCAATCACTAACCACTATGAAATATTTAACTTTGTCACTTGATCGATGCTTCTACCATAGCTTCCTCTTGTTTTGACTATTATTTCATGGTTCTAGACACTCTCTGGCTTATCTGTGCCAACCTCTTCATGCACATCCACCCAATGTCTACCTGTCTGCACCACATGATGACACACTTATTATCACTGCTGATCATTCCAACCATCACCACTTATCATTACTCTTAGCTTACACGATTTGCTCACATTCCCAACCCACCCACGAGATCCATCGCTTGATGATGATCACAATGAGTTCTCAGACGCTTCACGATTATTTTCATGCTATTTCAGTGCTTCTAGTTTTCCAACACAAAAATATTTCATGACGACCAAAATTACTCCACCTACATCCATGGCCACCACTAACCTTCAACATTTTTTGAGGCATTATTGCGCTTCCTGGTGTCTCACTCATATTTTTAATGATATATCATTTTATGACATCAAAAATTAATGGAATTTCTAATTTTTTTATGATTTTTTGATGTCTCCACATGATTTTGGATAACTTCACATTTTTCAATGCTCGCTTTTGTCTTTTGGCAAGTGCAATCGGGTTTTGTTTTCATGTTCTTTGGTTGTAATTATCCCACATCAATTAGGATATGTCCATTATGGTATTTAAAAATTATGCGATGCATATTCAACAACAACTAACTCTCATTGGCTGTTCAACCGCTTTGGCTATTCAACCTGTTCACCTCGTATTCCTCTTCTTATCATTACACTGTTAGACCTCATGATGTAGGAAATCAATGTGAAGCTGATTTCTTTATCGATGTAATGGAATATATAGAGAAATACAAAGAATCTCACATGGTTAAGTGGTTGCAATAATTTACCGAACATGGTCAACCACTTAACTAACAACTAACAATCTGCTAACTATGGATGCCAACTAACTACTAGAGGACAAATGACAACATGAGTGTCAACTAACAGCTAACTAAACATCTAAAATATAAAAACTTATGTCTTATGTGAGAATAATATGCCTCATATGCATACAAAGTGCAAAAATAAGAAATAATAATAAATAATGAAATATGAACTTAGGCTTAAGTGGATAAGTCTAAGTATCCTCAAAACTCCTCCCAACCATATAAGCATTGGATCCCAATGTTCTCAACAAATGTGGAAAGTCATGGGCCAATTCATGATGAGGAATACAATGAGCCATGTGTGGAAAGTGATCGTGATGAGCGATAAGGTATGTAGTGGAAGAACCTTGTCCCGTGTGACGAGTCTTCATCTTGAAAACTCTATCTGATATGAGCGAAAGTTGACAATTAGGTGCCATTGCTATTGTAGGGTTGAAAATAGGATCAAGTACTAAAAGAGGATCATAAAATGGTATTACACGAGTTATGCAAGCGGTAGCAACAGTTGGAGGTGCTAAGGTGGACCTTGGTCCATGCACCGGTTGATTGGGCGTAGGAGTTGTTGCTGTTGTACCATGTGGTAAAAATTCCTTGGTCGTCGTTTGACCTTGGTTTGGGTGGAGATTAAAAAAATATATTTTCATGCATAAATAATCCACTTTTTCATGTGAAAGAGTAGTGAACTCCACTCTTTCTATTCATAAAAATTTGAAGTCAACTTTTACTTCAAAAAATTTTCTTGCCTTCACAAGGCAATAAATTTTACCCTTTGGTTTCTGCCAGGATATTTGGTGTAGGGGTAATTTCTGCCCTCTACTACCTCAGCTTCACCTGATGCTATGGGTGACTTCAAGTCAATTCCCAACAACACCTACCTAGGATCTTGATGAACTAGTTGTGAACTCCAACTAGACACCTAGCAAAAAGTGGATCAACTTGCCCTCCTTTCAACCACAACTTGTGCTTGGAAATTTGATACCAGTGATGTAGGAACTCAACGTGAAGTTGATTTCTTTATTGATGCAATGCAATATATAGAGAAATACAAAGAATATCATGTGGTTAAGTCATTGCAACAATTTGCCAAACATGGCCAACCAATTAAATAACAACTAATAATCTACTAACTATGGATGTCAACTAACTGCTAGAGGACAAATGACAACATGAGTGTCAACTAATAGCTAACTAAACATCTAACAACATAACAACTTATGTCTTATGTGGGCATACTATGCCTCACATGCATACAAAGTGCAGAAATAAGAAATAATAATAAATAATGAAATATGAACTTAGACTTAAGTGGATAAGCCTAAGTACCCTCAACACCTTGCCTGACCTACATTGACTCCCCTTGGATTGATTCATCCACCCTTTGATCAACCCATGCTTGATGCACCCGTGTCTCCACTTACCGCTAATTATGTTAGTCCCATATTGGCCTGTTGCCATGTTGCTTCTCCAGTGCTATCCATTGTGGCCTGTCATCATACCTATCGTTCGGTCTTGTCGTTCAATCTCATTGACTGTTCTACATTTGGTCAGCACCACATCACCCTAGGTTCCCCATAGTTTTTTGCATCCTATCAATTTTTTTGGGTCCAACTTTACGTCTCATGTCTGATCCACATTATCGCCTGATCCATGTTAGTCCTACCTGCTATCTGCTAACATCAATATTCCATCACCTACATCTCGAGTCTTGGTTTCCCCATTCGCTGCTGACATGTAGACCTTACTGTCACCCATGAGTTTTCATGCACTCTTGTCATTTCGATCAATTTGTTTGCTAATATCCCAACCTATTAGTCTATTGCTTGACATCCATTGGAGTCTATGCATTCTGTTGCAAATATATATTTTTTAATGTGTGGCTAAACATTAAAAATAAAATCATTAATGCATGCCTTCATTAATGCATACCTTATTTCCTTAATGCATGTGTTCATCATTAAATAAATTTACACCAATAAATTAAATTAAATTATCCTGAATTTAATTCAATTTCATGCAACTACCATTTCCACCTATCACCTTTTGTGCACGTGGTTCGAGGAATATTCTTCGATATATTTACTATACCACTGATGCTGCTTTCTTCTACCAATTTGAGGGACCCATCTAGTTGTCCATCAGTATAGTAGTGTTTGAAGTCATTGGAAAGTATTTTTTGAGCTTGATGCAGTGCTAGTGCTAGTTTTTTGTTTTATGAAGACCTATTCAAATTCATCATATTGATCTCCTTTTTTTGTAACAAGAGTACATTTTCGGTTGTATCGACACTCTTCAGCTACCCATATTTCTCAGTCACGCCACCTTACATGATCGATCACGATAGCATTTGATAAAAGTTTTTCTTGGGCAACATTTATCCCACATTTAATGGGTGCAGGGTTTTAGGATCTTTACATAGAATGCAACCACCCTATTCAAGTAGCCAGTGCTCACTGGCTACACTACAGCGAGCATCGACTATGACCGCTAGGTATGCACCACACGTTACATGTTGTATTCTCCTAGACTAATGCTGGACCAACTATTTTTTGCACTGCCACATTGATTTAGTGGCCCATCAACTTTTTTGAACCGTCGCTCGTCAGCTCGTAGCGAGAAGGATCCTATATGTCATCAAATATTCCTTGAGAATATTCTTTATCTCCAATTTACAAAATGGGTAATTTCATCATTTTCTTTTGTTCCAAAGTGTTCTATTGTTTTTCTCCTCAATCACAGAGTTGTCATTCTCTCTTTCTTCACAAGACCACGAACCTTTTGTTGTGATCCTTATCATCACATGGATCTTCGCCCTCTTGTGGCATTTAGTCTTCCTCCAAATTAGCATTTGTTTAGCCCTCTTGTGGCTTGTCTCTTAGTGGATTTCAACACATCAGCTTTTTTAACTCAATACATGTCTTCACCAACAAGACACATATGGAAATACTACATCAGTTCTTCGACATTTGCTTCTACATTCACTTTATTTGGATCCTTAGTCTTCTTTAGCTCTTGTTCTCTTCTCCATATTTTTCTCTTTTGTTTGTATACATTGGGGACCAATGCATCTACAATAGGGAAGAATTATAGGGATACAATATGGCATTAAATAATTTTATTTAAATGCACTTGTATAGATAGAGATGAAGGATATTAAATATTATTGTGCATATTAAATGCACCCTTATCCTCTTATCCACACATGGTATTGAGCCCATGGTTTGACTCATACCATGGTATTGAATATGTATTTCAGGCCTATAAATTGGCATGTTTTATGAATACAAAGTAATATGGAGTTTTAGCCTATAAATTTGCTGCAAGAGGGAACTTAGATACATTGATCTAGAGGCAAATATCTAGAGGGGACTTAGATATATTTATCTAGAGGTAGACATAGATAATTTATAAAGGAATACCTAATGAAGGTTGCATATATCTAGCCATGCCAAAGTTAGAGCTAAAGAATGAAGAGAAAGAAGAATCAAAGAATGAAGACAAAAAACCTTCCTACCAAATAATGTAATATGAGGGGGTATTGGAAGTATTACATTATTTAACCCCCTTGTAAATATTAGTTTGGTAGAATTATTTAGATTTTTATATAATGTATGTGTCAATATGAGAGAAAATTCAAAGTGTCAATAGAGAGAGTGAAGAGTGTTGGATTTTAAAGTCTTACTACCACAAAATATCATAGGTTATCTCATAATATCACATAGGTACCAAATATAAAATAGCCACAATATTAAAAGTCAAGATAATAATAAAATGAGTACAATAATATAAGCAGATTAATATGTATATCAAGGCTTCTATAATAAAGATAATAACATTCATTTATATAATCATATATGAATGTAAATTCATAATCAACTTGGGAATAATATTTAACAATGTGGTAGAGGATATTGGATGTAAAATTGACTTAAAATTGGTGGCAAAGCAAGGAATCACTCAAGTCACAATTTACGAAGATTCTAAAATGATAATAACAACTCTTGCTAAAAATAAATATTTTAAATCTTTACAACTAAAGATTACTTAAGATATGATCAGACAAGTAGGCAAGATAATTGGTAGAATATCCTATCAACACATAAGGTGAGAATTCAATAAAGAGGCTGACACACTAGCGATTTAGGCTATAAATATATCCCTTGGTTATTTCCACCAAATAATCAAGAAGTAGAAGAGAAGGGATGGTATGCGAGGATGACGAGAAATCCAATAATGAGGTCATTTTCTATCTTCATGTTCTATTTTCTAGAATGCTCTATTCACTTTGATCTCTTCGATAAGAGAGTTTTGTATCTTTTTGTTAAGTAAATAAATTTTTTCCTTAAAAAATAACAAATTGTTGGAAATATGAGCAGGATTTATTGTCATTGATGTCAAGAGTCGGTTTCAGTGAGCAGGACAAAAAGAAGGGTGTCAAGGAGTCAGTTATGCAAGAAAAAGATTGCTTCTAGACCTAAGGAAAATAATATTATAATGCCCCTAATTATAATATTCAAGGTGGTCAGATGAGGTCTAAAGAGCAACAGGAAGGCCCAAGAAAAATAATATTATAATATTTTATTATAATATTAGAGGTCTAAGGTTGAGACCTAAAGATTAAATTAATTATAATAATTTCATTATAAATTAATTTATAATTTAATTTGATTAACTCTAAAGAGTTATTAAATTAATTATAAGTTAATTATAATTTAATTATAAGTTAGTTTATAACTTAATTTAATAAACCCTAGAGTTAGGGTTATAAAGTTTATAATTCAAATTTTTGAATTAATCACGTCGACGTCATCGAAGACACCACATTATGCATATAAAGGAGGGAAGAGACCCAAGGCATAAAGTATCCATGATTTTTAATTATTCCCTGAGCAAATCGTGTGCACAAGTTTTTGTTGAGCAAGAGGAGGAAGAGTCCACGTTTGACCCTTTTGGCAAGCGAGCGAAGGAAGAAAAGGGACAAGGCACGAAGGCCTTGTCACCACCTAGCCAAGTGGGCTAGTGGCAAGTGGAAGCACCTAGGAATGTGAGGTCCTACGTTCGACTCGCAGTAGAGGTTGGTGTGCAGTATTTTGAGTGCCAAGGATGCCAAAGCCTTTTTGGCTTTTGGTGCCTAGGTGGAAGACAAAGCGCTATAAGCACTTTCACCTTCCACGTGAGCGCTTAGCTCACACGGCTTGGCTACCATGGCTAAGGTGCTGGAGGCACTATGTTGTGGGATCGAATCCCATCGGGAGCACTTTGTGAGGTAATAAATTTTTTTTATAAATTGATTTGTGCTTCTAAGGTTGTATGGTGTATTTTTGAGCTTAGGGAGATATAAGGTTGATAAAATTAAATAATTTTTTATTTAATTATTTGGTGGTTTGAGTTGTTTAAGAGTGGAGTTATAAGGTTTAATAAAAGATTTATTTTTATGTGTTTTGGTGAATGCTTATTTCAAAGAAGGAGTAATAAGGTGTATTTGAGTTTGATTATTTTTGTAATTGAGAAATATTTTTGAGAGAGTGTTAGTGTGATATTTTGTCATCTAACCTTTGAAATTGGCAAAGAAGAAAATTGTGTTTAAGATAGGTTTTGAGGTCAATTCTTCAACAAACAAAAGGTATGGGCACATCTTCCTTGTGAGTGATTGTTGGATGTTGTGAATGCTAAGTTGGAGAGAAAAGGGTTGTTTGATAAGCATTGTTGAGTTTGATTGTTAAAGGTTTTTTGAGTGAGAGTTGTTGATAAAAACCTTGTTTGATAAGCATTGTTGGAAATATTGAATGAAACTTCATATGCATGATTAGGGTTTGTGAAAGAACATGAGTATCATTGTTATGTGAAGTTGAGAACTATCTTGAACTAGGGTTTGTGAAAGATCATGAGTATCATTGTTATGTGAGATTGTTTGATAAGCATTGTTGGAAATTATTGAGTGAGTGTTCATATGCTTGGACTAGGGTTTGTGAGCAAGGAGTATTTCATTGAGTGATTGATTGAGTGGAGTTGATTGAGCCTAGTCAAGTGGAAGTGTTGAAGTGATAGTTCTAGTTCTGTGAAACAAATTGTTCTATATTCTAAATTGATTTGAGAAAGAGTTTGAAAGTGATTGAGCATTATTGTGAGTAAGAAGCATATTGAGTCTCTAACAATTCTCTATATGTTTATATGGTAAAAAGAGATTGAAAGTGATTGAGCATTATTGTGAGTGTGAAGCATATTGAGTCTCTAACAATTCTCTATATATTTTATGGTAAAAAAGAGATATTGAAAGTGATTGAGCATTATTGTGAGTGTGAAGCATATTGAGTCTCTAAAAATTCTCTATATGTTTCTATAAGATTGGACAAGTTCTAGTGAGGACTTGTTGAGCAGATTTGAGGTAAGTCTTGGTGAAGACTTGTTGAGCAGATTGGACAAGTTCTAGTGAGAACTTGTTGAGCAGATTTGAGGTAAGTCTTGTGAAGACTTGTGGAGAGATTGGACAAGTTCTAGAGAGGACTTGTGGATAGATTAGTGTGAGCTTTTGTGGAAGCTTACAAGGCAGATTTGAGATAAGTCTTTGAGAAGACTTGTGAGGAGAGTTGATTGATTGATTTGTTCAAACCTTGAGTTAAGGTTTAGGGCAGATCTAGAAGAGTTGATTTGTGATTGAGTCAAGCTTTGTGTTAAGGCTTGAGGATAGATTTGTGCTAGATCAAGGACTATGTTTAGTGAATAGATAGAGATTGAGGATAGATTTGTGCTAGATCGAAGGACTATGTTTAGTGCATATTTGAGGATAAATATTGAGGATAAATTTGTGCTAGATCGAAGGACTATGTTTAGTGTAGATTTAAGGACAGATATTGAGGATAGATTTGTGCTAGATCAAAGGACTATGTTTAGTGTAGATTTGAGATAGAGCTAAGAGCAAGCTTTGGAGGTGATAGAGTATAGAGGATGATAGTCTCTAGTGGATAGAGGTCCATTAGCTAGAGTAGTGAGGATAGGTCTTCTGAGTGAGGACAAGAGTCTTCAGTGGATAGAGATCCATTAGCTAGTGTAGTGGAGGCAGTAGTTCTTCTAGAAGATCACCAGCTAGAGTAGAGGAGATTGGTGTCTCCTATGGATAGATATCCATGAACTTGATTAGGGGATTGGTGTCTCCTTTGGATAGAGGTCCATAAACATTGTAATAGGGAAAGGTTTCCCAAGATATTTGTTGAGAAAATTTTAGTGAAATATTTTCTCCGTGGAGTAGCCCACATTGGGTGAACCACGTTAAATTGGTGTCTCTATTGTGTGTGGTGATTTATGCATTGCTTTGATTACTATTGTTGATATTGCTATTGATATATTGCATAATATTGATTGGGAAAGAAAAAGTAAAAAGTGGTCTTATATTGTTCACCCCCCTCTCAATATAAGCTTGTGTTCTTCAATTGGTATCAGAGTGGGTTCCTTCGAAAGAGTTTAACAGCTTGAAGGAAAATCTTACAAGAACACAAATGGATTCTAAGAGTGGATCCTCAGATAATTCAGCACCAGTATTTGATGGAAGCGATTATGTATTTTGGAGTATGAGAATGAAGATTCACCTGATGGCACTTGGCAATGAAATATGGGAAGTAGTTGAAAATGGATACACACCACCAACTACTCCACCTACAGATAAATATGGTAAGCTTCTACATCATTACAATTCAAGAGCAATGAATGCAATTTTGAGAGGTTTGCATAGAACAAAATTTGTTAAGGTTATGCATTGCAAATCAGCAAAAGAAATTTGGGATAAGTTGCAAAGCATATATGAAGGAGATAAAAAGGTCAAAAAGGTAAAGTTGTGAAATCTCAAAGGACAATTTGAAGAACTAAGAATGAAGGATGAGGAAAACATTAGTGCTTATCTACTTCGTGTAGATGAGGTTGTTAACTCCATGCAAGGACTTGGACTTGAGGTTCAAGAATCTGATGTTTGTGATAAGATCTTAAGATCTCTCCCAAAAAGGTTTAGTGAAAATATTTTAGCTATAGAGGAATCAAAATATGGTGATATTTTGACAAGGGATGAGTTACTTGGCATTCTTACAACTTTTGAGATGAGAACAAAAGAGGAACCTAATATTCGAAAAGAAGCAACCTTCAAAGCTACTAAGAAGATAAAGGGTAAGAAGTTAGATTCAAGCAATGAGTCATCCAGTGATGAAGAAGCAAATTATGGTAGAAGGAACAAGGATCCAAGAAGATTTAAAGATATAAAATCTATTAGATGTTTCAATTGTGGAAAGTATGGTCACTATGCAACTGATTTTCAAGAAGCTAGAAATAGCAATGATGAAGAAAAATAGGATCATAAGAATAGGGAATCAAAAAAATATAAGTACCAAAAGAAAGGCAAGGATGGACAAGGCAAGCAAGGAAAGAAGTTCTTTCAAAGACAGAAGAAGAGTTACTATGCAGACAAGGCAAGTAAGTACTCAAGTGATAGTGATAATAGTTCCTCAGATAATGATAAATATGAAGTTCTATTTTTGGCAAAAGAAAAGGAAATGGTTAGGAAAAGGTCACCAATAATCCTCAAGTGTTTTAGATGTGGTAACTTTGGTCATCTTGAAGATAGTTGTACAAAGAGTGGTTTCAGTTTCAGTGATGATGAATATGAAGATACACTTGAAGGACCAGAAGAGAATATTCTAATGGCATTAGAAGAAGAAGGAGGTGATCCTATAGAAGATAAGTTAGAAAAGAATGAAGATGTTTTCAAAGGTAAAAAAATAGAGGAAGAATTAAAAATAGGAGGAGTTGATCTTGAAGGTGAACTTATTCATGCCCTTGATGCATTAAAGAAGGTAAGAAAGCAAAACTCCCAACTTAAGCTTCAGTTTCAAGAATGTGATGAAGAGAAAGGAAAGCTTATAGAGGATCTAAATAAGTCAATGGCTAAGACAAGGAAGTTCAAAGATAAGTTAGAAGCAAAGGTCTTAGAATGTGAAAGGTTAGAACATGAAGTGGCTCTACTAAGGGAAGAAATAAAAGAGTCTAAGGATAGGTTACACAGGTTTGGAAAGAGCTCAAAGATCGTAGATAAGATGATCAAGGTACAAAGATGGTCAACAAACAAGACAGGTCTTGGTTTTGAATAGGTACAAAAGAAACAAGGAGAGGAGTCAACCTCAAGTTCTGAAGAAGAAGAAACTTTAGAAGAAGAGAGTGTAAGAGAGAGTGAGACTTCTGAGGATGAGTTGGACAATAGAAAGTTCAACAAGGAAAGGAACAATGCACAAAAGAGGAACAGATGGAACAAGAACCAACACAAGGTAAAAGAGACTAAGAGACCAATGAGGTCAAGGCAAGGTAATTTCAATGGATGATGCTTCTCATGTCACAAGTTTGGGCACAAAGCTTCTCAGTGCAGGACACATGAAAGACAGGAATATGGGAACTTCAGAAATAGACAACTATTTCAAGGGTATTGCTACTCTTGTAATCAGTTTGGTCACAAGGCAATGAATTGTAGGGTTCATGACAGGAATAGATATGGCTTCACCAGGAGAAATCCCAAGATATTTGCACCTCCAAGGAATAATAACATTAAGTGTTATAAGTGCAATAATGATGGACATACAACAAAGTGGTGTAGAGCAAAAATTCTAGAGACAAGCAAGAACAAGAATAGTCAGAGGAATCAGAAGGATCAGATGAGAAGGAAAGTGGACAAAGGTAAATATCAATGCATGTTGGGAGTAGAAATACTCCCAACCCAGAATTAACCACCTCAAGAGGAGGTGGGGGAGGGGCTAAGCTAAGAGTTTCATTCTTAGCCTCGAGCCCCAAAGGTGACCCTTTGCCATTGATGACAAAGGGGGAGAGATTTGAGTAAGGGGAGAGATTTGAGTTAGGAGGAGAGCATTCAGTCAGGGGGAGCAGTTTCTCAGGGGGAGCAGAACAGGAAAAGGTAAAAGGAATGGTAAAAATAAAGTGGGTTGCCATCAATGACAAAGGGGGAGATTGTTGGAAATATGAGCAGGATTTATTGTCATTGATGTCAAGAGTCAGTTTCAGTGAGCAGGACAAAAAGAAGGGTGTCAAGGAGTCAGTTATGCAAGAAAAATATTGCTTCTAGACCTAAGGAAAATAATATTATAATACCCCTAATTATAATATTCAAGGTGGTCAGATGAGGTCTAAAGAGCAACAGGAAGGCCCAAGAAAAATAATATTATAATATTTTATTATAATATTAGAGGTCTAAGGTTGAGACCTAAAGATTAAATTAATTATAATAATTTCATTATAAATTAATTTATAATTTAATTTGATTAACTCTAAAGAGTTATTAAATTAATTATAAGTTAGTTTATAACTTAATTTAATAAACCCTAGAGTTAGGGTTATAAAGTTTATAATTCAAATTTTTGAATTAATCACGTCGATATCATCGAAGACACCACATTATGCATATAAAGGAGGGAAGAGACCCAAGGCATAAAGTATCCATAATTTTTAATTATTCCCTGAGCAAATCGTGTGCGCAAGTTTTCATTGAGCAAGAGGAGGAAGAGTCCACGTTTGACCCTTTTGGTAGGTGAGCGAAGGAAGAAAAGGGACAAGGCACGAAGGCCTTGTCACCACCTAGCCAAGTGGGCTAGTGGCAAGTGGAAGCGCCTAGGAATGTGAGGTCCCACGTTTGACTCACAATAGAGGTTGGTGTGCAGTATTTTGAGCACCAAGGATGCCAAAGCCTTTTTGGCTTTTGGTGCCTAGGTGGAAGACAAAGCATTGTGAGCACTTTTGCCTTCCACGTGAGCGCTTAGCTCACATGGCTTGGCTATCATGGCTAAGGCATTGGAGGCACTGTGTTGTGGGATCGAATCCCATCGGGAGCACTTTGTGAGGTAATAAATTTTTGTTATAAATTGATTTGTGCTTCTAAGGTTGTATGGTGTATTTATGAGCTTAGGGAGATATAAGGTTGATAAAATTAAATAATTTTTTATTTAATTATTTGGTGGTTTGAGTTGTTTAAGAGTGGAGTTATAAGGTTTAATAAAAGATTTATTTTTATGTGTTTTGGTGAATGCTTATTTCAAAAGGAGTAATAAGGTGTATTTGAGTTTGATTATTTTTGTAATTGAGAAATATTTTTGAGAGAGTGTTAGTGTGATATTTTTTCATCTAACCTTTGAAATTGGCAAAGAAGAAAATTGTGTTTAAGACAGGTTTTGAGGTCAATTCTTCAACAAACAAAAGGTATGGGCACATCTTCCTTGTGAGTGATTGTTGGATGTTGTGAATGCTAAGTTGGAGAGAAAAGGGTTGTTTGATAAGCATTGTTGAGTTTGATTGTTAAAGGTTTTTTGAGTGAGAGTTGTTGATAAAAACCTTGTTTGATAAGCATTGTTGGAAACATTGAATGAAACTTCATATGCATGATTAGGGTTTGAGAAAGAACATGAGTATCATTGTTATGTGAAGTTGAGAACTATCTTGAACTAGGGTTTGTGAAAGATCATGAGTATCATTGTTATGTGAGATTGTTTGATAAGCATTGTTGGAAATTATTGAGTGAGTGTTCATATGCTTGGACTAGGGTTTGTGAGCAAGGAGTATTTCATTGAGTGATTGATTGAGTGGAGTTGATTGAGCCTAGTCAAGTGGAAGTGTTGAAGTGATAGTTCTAGTTATATGAAACAAATTGTTCTATATTCTAAATTGATTTGAGAAAGAGTTTGAAAGTGATTGAGCATTATTGTGAGTAAGAAGCATATTGAGTCTCTAACAATTCTCTATATATTTTTATGGTAAAAAGAGATTGAAAGTGATTGAGCATTATTGTGAGTGTGAAGCATATTGAGTCTCTAACAATTCTCTATATGTTTCTATGGTAAAAACATTATTGTGAGTGTGAAGCATATTGAGTCTCTAACAATTCTCTATATATTTTTGTGAGATTGGACAAGTTCTAGTGAGGACTTGTTGAGCATATTTAAGGTAAGTCTTGGTGAAGACTTGTTGAGCAGATTGGACAAGTTCTAGTGAGAACTTGTTGAGCATATTTGAGGTAAGTCTTTGAGAAGACTTGTGGACAGATTGTGAGAGCTTTTGTGAATTTTTTATTGAAAGCAGATTGGACAAGTTCTAGAGAGGACTTGTGGATAGATTAGTGTGAGATTTTGTGGAAGCTTACAAGGCAGATTTGAGGTAAGTCTTTGAGAAGACTTGAGAGTAGAGTTGATTGATTGATTTGTTCAAACCTTGAGTTAAGGTTTGGGGTAGATCTAGAAGAGTTGATTTGTGATTGAGTCAAGCTTTGTGTTAAGGCTTGAGGATAGATTTGTGCTAGACCAAAGGACTATGTTTAGTGCATATTTGAGGATAAAGATTGAGGATAGATTTGTGCTAGACCGAAGGATTATGTTTAGTGCAGATTTGAGGATAGATATTGAGGACAGATTTGTGCTAGATCGAAGGACTATGTTTAGTGTAGATTTGAGGATAAATATTGAGGATAAATTTGTGCTAGACCGAAGGACTATGTTTAGTGCATATTTGAGATAGAGCTAAGAGCAAGCTTTGGAGGTGATAGAGTATAGAGGATGATAGTCTCCAGTGGATAGAGGTCCATTAGCTAGAGTAGTGAGGATAGGTCTTCTGAGTGAGGACAAGAGTCTTCAGTGGATAGAGATCCATTAGCCAGTGTAGTGGAGGCAATAGTTCTTCTAGAAGATCACCAACCAGAGTAGAGGGGATTGGTGTCTCCTATGGATAGAGATCCATGAACTTGATTAGGGGATTGGTGTCTCCTTTGGATAGAGGTCCATAAACATTGTAATAGGGAAAGGTTTCCCAAGATATTTGTTGAGAAAATTTTAGTGAAATATTTTCTCCGTGGAGTAGCCCACATTGGGTGAACCACATTAAATTGGTGTCTCTATTGTGTGTGGTGATTTGTGCATTGCTTTGATTACTATTGTTGATATTGCTATTGATACATTGCATAATATTTATTGGGAAAGAAAAAGTAAAAAGTGGTCTTATACTGTTCACCCCCCTCTCAGTATAAGCTTGTGTTCTTCAAAAATATGAATGTAAATAGCCTAAATCATTCATGAACTATGCATGAAGAAAACTTACAATATTAATTTCTCAATAAGTATACAAGATTTATTGCTCCTCTTCATATTACAACCATACAATGAGATATGTATTCTCTTCCTTTCTCCTTTTTTATGGAGAGTTATCTCCATAATATAGCCATAGTGACGTGACTCTTCAAGTACTAGACTATTGCTTTCCATCTACCAAGTCTCATGACTTTTGGCTTACAAACTTTCCACTTGCATACTTGATGGACACTTGACTCTACAACACTTGCAAACATCTACATGAATCTTGGACTCCTTATTTAGGACACTTGTGCACATCCTTACATTACATGTTTGCACTCTTACATACACATGTACATTCTCTCTTACATGACACTTGTGCATATGCTATACATTGCACTCTTACATGACACATGTATTTCCTGCACATTGACACTTACATAAAATGAAAATTATAAATCACACTCTAAACTATAGACTCAACCCTAATCTATTATTTACAAATTTACCATGAAGGTACCATGGGAGTCCATTAGCATGTACCAAATAATGTAACACCACTTGTATTACATTATTTGGTTATTGAAGACTTTAGTCTTCAATCTTGGTCTTCATATTTATATTCAATATTCAAGTGACCTTGCATTGTTCATGAACCTATGCTTCTCTTGAATGTGTCTCATCATATTGAACCTTGGGTTCACCCAATGCTTATGTTTGTAGGAAAACTTTGGACTATGTTGGATCCAATTTCCTATATCCTATATTTTTGAACACTTAGGAAATTTATCAACTTCATCTTGAGATAGACATTCAATAATATCTTGAGAAAAACCAATTGAATCTAAGGCATATATTCCATTTTTTATTGAACTTGTAGCTTCTATTTTGTTTTGATTCTTGATGATGCATTTGTTATGTTCATTTATATATTTGAATTCAATTGATATTTATTTTTCAACCAATTGAGTAACTGATATAAGATTGGTTGATAGTCCAAGAACATATAAAACATTCTCTAGCATAAAATATGAAAAAGGTATGCTTGGTATTACTCTACCAGTTCCTTGAACTTGATCTCTTATCTTCTACAATTTTTAGAGAGATATTATCCCTGACTTCTAAAGACTCAAACCAATGTAAGTTTCTAGTCATATTATGACTAGCTCTTGAGTCTATATACCAAATATTTTTTTCTATTTGAACATTTTGATTTGACTCAAGTGATATTATCTTACATCTTTGATAAGAGTTTTGAAGAACTCTTTTATGATCTTGTCCATTGTATTCAAAAAATTACCTTTGATATAGATTTTGTTTTTGAACTTTTCCTCTCATAAAGTATGGTTTTACATTTTGATAATGTCTCCTATGTTGAAAAATTCCTCTTTTTAATTTATCCATTTTAAGTTGAAAAACTTATAACTCCCAAATTAAAATAACTCAAATTTCAATTTTGAAAATTTAAAATATTTTAATCATTTGATGTTGAAAACTTTTAACTCTAATTTGGTTTGCAAAAATTTCAAACTCTAAAGTCAAAATTTTAAATTTTGTCAGTTTGATGTTCCAACTTTCTTTTGCTCATGTCCTGGCACATTTGATGTTTGGTGAGCACTTCGATTACTTCAGGTTCTAACTAGAGAGATCTAAGATGGCTATGCTTAGATTCTCTTTCGACTGGATAGCTCTTAGGTAAAATTGATTCAACTTTTCCTGGATCATGGAAACAAATGCTAGGTTGCCTTCGGGTCACCTTACCCCACTTTATTATTGGATTTTAGTCCAATAACTTTACTAGATTGTAGCTTCTTGGCCTGTGTATCTTTCACTTTTTGTATTGGCTAATTTGGTTTATGCTATGCTTTTCTTCACAACACATCTTAATGCTTATGTTGACTTAAAATGCTTTCCTTTAACACTATCCACTGTCTTCTTATGTAGTTAACTTAACCCTATCCACTACTTGGATGACTTATCCTACTGCATAGTTCATTGTTCGAATGACTTGTCCTACTGCACTACCATTCTAAAATGCTATTTAGATGGCTTTCATGCTATTCACTAGTTGAATAGCTCTCCTATTCACTGGAAAAATAACTTTTTCTCTATTCATTGGTCAAATAGCTTTTCATTACTTATGTTGTTTTATCACTTATGCTCAATTGTATAGCTTGTTACTATACTCTTATTAAATTTTTGATTATTTATGGTTTATATCTTCTATATGGACCTCTTAGATCTATCTATTTTCTCTTCTATATGGACCTCTTAGGTTCTCTCTTTTCTCTCCTATATGGGACTCTAAGACTTCTCTCTTTCTATACGGGCCTCTGAGTCCTTTCTCTTTTCTTCTATTATATAAGAGGCCCACCTTGAAAAACTTGTTTCAAAATCTGATCCACGACCAAGACTAAAATGATATGTAGATATATTCAATCAACTTGGTTCTTCAATGTCTTATGGGAAGATGCTTACCTATTTTTTGCTTTGTATACTTTTGATTCTTCTTCAAATATTTCATGGTCAATTTGACCTGATTCTTCTTCTCTTTATTTGTTGCTTTTTGTAACTTTTATTATGATCTTAGGAAGCTTTGAATGCTTCTTAATCCCTTGCAACTTAGAAGTTGAAACTCTTATCTATCTCTGTAGAAATATTTTCAAGCTTCTATAGCTTAATCTCTGCTGATTTTTAAAATATTTAATGTCTTAGGTCACACCTAAGAATCTAATATGATTCTTCTCCTTACTAGAGAACCCA
Source organism: Wollemia nobilis (assembly GCA_028583015.1). Lineage (NCBI taxonomy): Eukaryota > Viridiplantae > Streptophyta > Pinopsida > Araucariales > Araucariaceae > Wollemia > Wollemia nobilis. Next base: position 7,354,525 of record JAQPPZ010000850.1, read on the forward strand.
ATTTTAGGATGGTTCTTTCCTAAATGACCAACTATCTCCTGAGTTGATTTTGCCTTAGTCTTCAATCCACAAATCTTCAAATCAATGTCAGGGTGGCTCTATCCTTGAATAACCAATTTATCTCTTGACTTGGTTTAGCCTATAAATATAGCCAAGTCCTAGTCTTCATTGGTTTTCCTTCAACCTAGCGGAAAGAATCTAGATTGCTCTACTTAATAAGACCTTTAAAAATAGAGTCCAAGTCTTCATTGCCTTCAAAGTGGATAGACTCTAAATTAAATTTATCAAAAGTGGACAAAGCTAATTAATGAAAATGGTGGCTAATAAAATGAACTCTATCAAACTGGATAGAGTCTAGTGGTAGCTATGATACCACTATTGGATTTTGAAGTCTTACTACCACAAAATATCATAGATTATCTCACAATATCACACAGGTCCCAAATATAAAATAGCCACAATATTAAAGGTCAATATAATAATAAAATAAGTAGAATAATATGAGTAAATTAATATGTATATAAAGTCTTATATAATAAAGAGAATAACATTCATTTATATAATCAAATATGAATGTAAATAGCCTAAATCATTCATTAACTATATTGAAAAAAACTTACAATATTAATTGCTCAAAATGCATACACGCTTTATTGATCCTCTTTCTCTTACAACCAGACAATGAGATATGTATTCTCTTTATTTCTCCTTATTTTTCTATGGAATATTATCTCCATAATATAGCCATAGTGATGTGACTCTTCAAGTACTAGACTATTGCTGTCCATATGCCAAGTCTCATGACTCTTGGCTTACCAACTCACCGCTTGCATATTTGATGGACACTTGGATCTACAACACTACATCTACATGAATCTTAGAATTATACATGCACTCCTAATCTAGGACACTTGTGCACATACTTACATTACATATTTACACTCTTACATACAAGAAACTTGTGCACGTTCTCTCTTAAATGACACTTGTGTATTTATTGCATATTGAACTCTTACATGACACTTGTGCATTTCCTTCACATTGACACTTACATAAAAGGGGAAATATAAATCACACTCTAAACTATATAATCAACCCTAATCTATAAATTTACCTTGAAGGTACCATGGGGGTACATTAGCATGTACCAAATAATATAATATATCTCACTAAGAATCACATTGATATGTGGTAAGATGAGAGTTTTGTCGTAATATGAGGAATATGAAAGGATGCATCTCCTGAATGTTTGAGGAGAGCAATTTTTAGAGTAATAAAAAGTCATGTAAAATTATATAATAGATATAAATCTCCATACAATGTAATATATTTGAATCATATTTATAATATTTTGATATTGTATATATTTATGTTAGGTACCTAAGATAGGTATTTAATAATTCATTATTATATTATATAATGGTATGAGCCATAAATTTATTATTGAGTAAGGAAGGCCACACGTCAAATTAGAAATAGGTATATCATAGAATCATATATGTAACCATGGTTGAATATTGTCGTACGTAACTGTTGGTCAAATATCTACCTAATTATACAAACATACGTTTGTGCACCCTAGACATGGCCAACATTGAAAGGCCAAAGGAAAGAAATGTCTTTGTACCAATATCCAGAGAGGGCTAGCTCCCTTAATAATCCTACAATGGAATGCGATCATGGAGGTTGTCTCTATAGAACTATAAGTAAATTCTTTGCCTTATCTCCATCTTATGATGTTACCATGCTTGGTTGGAATTTCTGCTGCTAGTCTGTCCCTGATCCTACACCTTTGACCTGTGGCTATATTTCCCATTTATTTTCATTATTTCCAATTTCTCTCCTACAACTCTAGTCTCAAACCAGTGTAGGATTAGTAAGGGATCCAACCCTCTCTGGAGATAGAAATATTGGCAATTTTGACATATGCCACATTGGGATTTTTGATGAATTTTGTTGAAGATTTTGGTTTGTAAAATTGACACTTATAATGAAATTATGTTATGGTATTTTTCACAATATTTTGTGTAATTATTTTCTTGTGGTTTCATGAAATTTCATACTTCGAAAATGGAGATCGTAAGTTAAATATAAAATTAGAAAAATGGTGCCTAGGGAAGCACATTGCAAAAGGAGAAAATTGCATTCGCTTCAAAAAATGGTTGAAGGATCCGTTCAAATCACTCTGGGGCGAATGTAAAAGTTTAAATGGAAAAATGCTTTCACCCTAATGAGGGGAGAAATTGAGTCACCAAAAATGTTGGCAATTCTGACATATGCCACATTGGGATTTTTGATGAATTTTGTTGAAGGATTTTTGTTTGTAAAATCGGTACTTATAATAAAATTATGTTATGGTGTTTTTCACAATATTTTGTGTAATTATTTTCTTGTAGTTTCATGAAATTTCGTACTTCGAAAATGGATATCGTAAGTTAAATATAAAATCAAAAAAATGGTGACTAGGGAAGTGCATTGTAGAAGGAGAAAATCACATTCACCTAAAAAAAATGGGGGAAGGACCCGTTCGCCTCACTCTGGGGTGAACATAAAAGTTTATATGGAAAAATGATTTCACCCCAATGAGGGACAAAAGCACATCGAAGTTCTTTGAAATTATGTGAGCCCAAAGGGAAATTCGACAATTTTAAAAAAGGGTGTGTTCACCCCAAAGTTGGGGTGAAAGCTTCATTCACCCCACTTTGGGGTGAACATTATTTAACACAAAGCGTTGATGATTCAACAATGTGTTCACCATGATTGAGGGGAAAATTCCCATTCACCCTTTTCGTGGGTGAAAGCGCAACGAATGGTGAGTTTTGGTGAAAGTAAAATAAATAACAAGTGATTTGATTGCATTGAAAAGTAAGTGCTAGGTTTACCCAAGGTGGAGGACGACAATGCCTTTCACCCTTTTTGAGGGTAAACGTATCAAAGGTTTTTTTTTGCTTTGAAGCGAATGTGAAGAAATTGGTCATCGAAAATTCAACACAAGGTTCACCTAAGATGGATGGCGATAGTGCTTTTCACCCATTCTAGGGGTGAATGTATATTTGTAAAAGGGGACAACGTCCTATCGAAGGCACTTTCACTCTAAGAGAAAGAAGACTTTCAATCATTCCTTTTACGAGTAAAACAACACAAAAGCAGTTCGGAGTAGTCGTTTTGCCCATATTTCTTCTCTATTAATTGTTGTTGTGATGAATAAGAGGAATGTAATGCACCAAATTTTAATTCAAAAGTCAGTGGTTGTATATGAATACAAGAAGCGCTTTATCTACCAAAGAGCATGAATGAGTAGCGATGCAGATATTATTTTTTCTAATTGCTCCATTTTTGGGTAAATTCAGTTTTACAATTCACTGAAGACTTTTTTATGGTGCCCATACCAAATGAATGAAGAATATTTAATGATTGGGGCAAAATTTATTTAGATTACTGATTTCGTGCTGAAAAGAGCTACAATTTTTAAAACACAAGGTGATTGATACTAGTTCCAAAATTTTTTGAACAAGGATAAATTTATGAGGCACAGTGAATGTACCAAATCATCAACCGCCTTTGTAGTTTTTGGTGCACAAACACCCAAATCTATCGATTTACAAGAGGTTTTTCCTTAAAAGCTGGATCGTTGTTTCAAAAAGATGAATTTTCAAGATTTTTGAGAAGGAATTCCCTCACCGTGGTTCCTGATCTATAAACATTTTGTCTCCATGTGCATTTAATGAAAGAGGTGAAATCCTCTATAAATACTAATCATTTTCATGTAATGAAAAAATGATAGACATTCTGCAGAAAAACTATTCAAGTTTTCTGCATAATAGAAGAGACTTGGCTTCTAATTTTGCAAGTAGTTTTTATGTGTGATTACTTTATGTTTTAAGCATTTCTATTATATATTCATGTCTATTATCTGCTACTAAATTCAAATTTTGCATCTATATTTGAATACTTTCGATGAGGGAGTGAGTATTGGAATGTGATCTTGGAGGTTGTCTCCGTAGAACTGTAAGTAAATTCTTTTCCTTGTCTCCATATTATGCTGCTACCATGCTTGGTTGGAATTCCTATTGCTAGTTTATCCCTAATCCTACACCTTCGACCTATGGTCATATTTCCCATTTTTTTTCATTATTTTCAATTTATTTCCTATAACTCTAGTCTCAAACTAGTGTAGGATTAGTAAGAGAGCCAACCCTCTCTAGAGAATGGCACATAGGACATTTCTTTCCTCTGGCCTTTCAATGTTGGCCATGTATAGGGTGCACAAACATATGTTTGTATAATTAGGCAGATATTTGACCAATAGTTTTTGGCATGCCCGGTGGGACCTTCAAAAGTTCCACTTTTAATAGTATTGAGGTTTGGTGTTCACCTTCATACTGTATAGTTAGGAAATCTGGTGACTCAACTATACCTAGAAGCCTCCAAATGTGAAGGCAGTGAAAGCTGTACTTCATGATCATAATATTGAAGGCCAAAAATCCTAAATACCCCATTGAGTTCTACAAAATTGACATCGAAAGATTAGGGGAACACCCCAGGTTAGTTCTTATACCTCACACATCATCCACAACATCCTCACAGATAGCTAGTGTATTCTTCGTTCCTTCGAGTCCAACTAGTACTGCTACTAGTGTTCCACCTCCTCAACCCCATACACTAGTCCAAATGGCTCAAAACCCACCACAACAGAAGCCTAAACCACCAAGGCACTTTACAACATGGAATAACTTAGGAGCTTTGAATTTACAAGGATAGAATCTAGTTCCTCAAGTAGCTTTAAAGGCTTTGCGTACCTATGATGGTACTGGTAAGACTTCCTATGAGCATATTCAAGATATGTCTTCCTTGGAGATGATCCATGGCATTATTGATGAAGATATTATGGTAAGGTTACTGGTGTTATCACTTAGATAAAAGTTGTTATACTGGTATCAATATTTGTTGCCCGCCAGTAGCACCACATGGGATCAGTTGGCAGAATTACCAATCAAGAACTTTCATGAGCAAGCTGAACCATTCTCCTTGTTGCATCAATTTACAATGATTCAAAGGCATCCATAGGAGGAGATAGTAGACTTCAATGTCACATTCATATGAATCTGGTAGAGAGATCCCTATGGTCTTTGACCCTATTGTTAATTTTGATACACCTTGTAAAATACATAATAAATACGGTTTTGTGAAAAAACTCATTGTAAAACTCCTCCTTTTTTCCATAAAAAATGGTTAAGGTGTTGTAGTTCTAAAGCTTCCCCTTTTAAAACTCTGGATGAACTGTTACAGTTTTTTTAAGCTTTTATGTACTTTTCTAGCTTTTTTGTACTTCTCTTACGTTTTAGTTTTGGTATGTTGCATGCAAAATTGTATATGTTTTAGCATGGGCAATCAAATGTTAAGTTATCACTTCTAGCTCTTTTATTTAAAATGTTTTTCCTTCCTTAGCTAGAGGATTATTTGCAAAATAGTTAAGGGGCTAAGGTGGCAAAATGGATGAAATTGCTAAGTAAAGATGAAATCTAAGCTTGTCCAAAGGGGACTCCTCTCAGAATGACTCCAAAGTTCCATGACTTTTGCTAAAAATAGAAAGCACTCCACTTGGGAGCGCTTTGCTGAAAAGCTCTTCACAAGGGAGCACTTTACTAAAAATAGGTTTTGTCAAGCTTCTCTCGGGAGGGTCCACACAGCCAAGTGAATAAAGTAGTTTGAAAAAAACTAACTATCAATCAAATCAGCACTTGGTCCGAAAAAGCTACTCCCTAGAATATTAAAAGGTCAAAGTCAGTAGGTTGGAGAAAAGCGTTCCACAAGGGAGTGCTTTACTGAAAAGTGCTCCACTTGGGTGGGATTTGATGAAAGTGTTATACTTAGTACAACACTGAGAGGGGGGGTGAATCAGTGTAGCATTTCAAAAACTTAAATCTGCAACTCTTAATGCTAAAATAATGAAAACTTAAAACCAAAAACAGCAAGCATAACAAGAGAGCATCACACAACACAGGATTTAACGAGGTTCACCAATATGGCTACTCCTCAAAAATTGACTGCTTGGACTCCCATCCAAATCCAGCCTTAGCAAAGCAATCAATTTTACAATCTATTTACCAGCACCCACTGGAAGGAGCACCAACCCCTTATTTATCTGCACCAATAGAAAGGAGCACCAACCCCTGATTTACCAGCACCTACTGGAAGGAGCACCAACCCTTGATGCCAAGCTATAACCTAGACTTCAATTGTGAATGTTAATGTTTGACAGGAAAATACCTTCGTTTTCACAAGATCCTGGCTGATCTAATGCTTACTCGATCTCTTTCACTGTTCGCAAGATACACGCATCTGTTGCACTGCTACAGCCAAACTTAGCGATTGACTTTGCCCTTTGCGCTCTCTGCACACTCTGCTTTCTCTACGCACATGCTTTGCACACTCTATGTCATTCCAGCCGAACTATCATCTTTGACCTTTTCACATTGCTCTTTGTGTGCATTCGCAACCACACTTCGAACAACTCAACACGACTCTTCGCTCACTCTGTGCACTTTGCCATCATCTCGCCACTTCTGTGCTATCTGTGCTCTTATGACCACATATCGCACACTTCGATTCTCGCACAGATCGACACACAAATCTCCAAACAACCCTCCTTATATAATAGAGATTTCAAGATGAAAACCCTAATTGTAGTCGGCTGATTATGCAAATGCAAACCCTAATCTTGGTTGGCTACAAACCCTAATCTTAGTCAACTGTGATCGAACTGCGTCGGCTTCTACTCATGAAGATGTTTGGGTTAACCTTTTGTTCTTGCGCACTTATGACCTATCGTGAAATCATGACATTTCTGTCTCTGTGGCTTTTCTTGTTGCTATTGCCATGAAAATACATGTCACGATATCGTGACACTTTTCCCTCCGTACGCTTCGTCATGGATTTTGACCACGAAAACATAACATGTCACGATATCACGACACTTTCGCCTCCGTACTGTTCCTTTTTCCTTTTGTCATGATATCGCGACACTTCTACCTCTTTAGACTTCCTTTTTACTTTTGTCATGATATCGCAACACTTCTACCTCTTTAGACTTCCTTTTTACTTTTGTCGTGATATCGTGACACTTCTACCTTTGTAGCCTCTGACTTTCTTTCTGTCGTGATATCGTGACACTTCTATCTTCGAAGCCTTTGTCTTTCTTTCTATCATGATATCATGACACTTCTGTCTTCTTAGCCTTCGACTTTACTTTTGTCATGAAATCACGACAGTTCTACTCCCAAAGACTTGCTCTCTGCTTTTGTCGCAAAATCGTGACACTTTTGCTTTCGCACTTCACTTCTTTGCTTTTGTCGTGAAATCGTGACACTTGTGCCTTTGAAGTCTTCTATTCTATTTTTGTCGTGAAATTGTGACACTTCTCCTGTTGAAGTCCTGCTTTCTATTTCTGTCATGAAATCACGACACTTTCTACATCCGTACGCTTTCTTTTCAATCTGTCGTGAAATCATGACACTTTTTGCATCCGTATGCTTTCTTTTCAACCTGTCATGAAATCGTGACACTTTCTGCATCCGTACGCTTTCTCTTCAACCTATCATGAAATCGTGACACTTTTTGCATCCGTACGCTTTCTCTACAACCTATCACGAAATCGTGACACTTTCTGTATCCGTTCGTTTTCTTTAGAACTTGTCACGAAATCGTGACACTTTTCTCTTTACTTTCTTTCTCCTCGAACTCGTCGCGAAATCACGACAGTTCTCACTTCGAACTCTTTCTTCTACAGCATGTCACGAAATCATGACAGTTCTCACTTCGAACTCTTCCATCTGCAGCATGTCACGAAATCGTGACAGTTCTCACTTCGAACTCTTTCCTCTACAGCATGTCGTGAAATCGTGACAGTTCTCACTTCAAACTCTTTCCTCTGTAGCATGTCACGAAATCGTGACACTTTTCATTTTACTTTCTCTCTCCTTGAACTTGTCACAAAATCATGACAGTTCTCACTTTGGACTCTCTCTTCTGCAGCACGTCGTGAAATCATGACACTTTATCTTGCTTTCACTTTCTCTTTTGACTTGTCGCAAAATCGTGACACTTTAACCTGCTTTCTCTTCCTCTTCTAACATGTCGCGAAATCGCGACAGTTATTCCTGCTTGTGCTTTCTCTTCGAACATGTCACGAAATCGTGACAGTTTCTCTTGCTTGAGCTTTCTCTTCGAACATGTCGTGAAATCGCGACAGTTTTCCTTCCTTGCACTTTTTCTTTCAACATGTCACGAAATCGTGACAGTTTTTCAACTTGCATTTTTCTCTTGCAACATGTCATGAAATTGCGATAGTTTTCCCTGCTTGCGCCTTTGCTTCGAACATGTCACGAAATCATGACAGTTTTTCCACTTGCTTTCTTTTCTTCCAACATGTCGCGAAATCGTGACAATTTTCCCTGCTTGCGCCTCTGCTTCGAACATGTCACGAAATCGCGATAGTTTTTCCACTTGCTTTCTTTTCTTCCAACATGTCGCGAAATCGCGACAGTTTTCCCTATTGTTTCTCTCTCCTCCAATATGTCATGAAATCGTGACACTTTTACCTGCTGCTTCTCTCTCTTCCAATATGTCGTGATATCGTGACATTTTTTCTTGCACTTTCTCTCTCCTCCAATATGTCACGAAATCACGACACTTTTTCTTGCTTTTTCTCTCTCTTCCAATCTGTCGCGATATCGCGACACTTTTCTTACTTGTCTTTTTCTTTGATTTTTTGCATATGGGTCACTTCAATCTTCTTGGAAAAGCACTGTACATACTTTGAATTGCTTCTAAATTTCCTGTCCACTGCATCTGAATAACTTTTGAGCATCTGAACTTCCTGTCCATTGTATCAACTGATCTATCTGACTGTGTTGACAACAATGACAATACTGTTGCATATTCTGAACAGCTTCTGAACTTCTTGTTCACTGCATCATGACTGTGTTCACTGCATCAACTGATCTAACTGTCTGTGTTGACAACAATGACAATACTATTACTGCACCTTGCTCAACAATCTCCCCCTTTGGAATTGTTGTCAACACACATGCAATTACCTGTAACTCTTCTCCCCCTTTGACAATAATACCAAAGGGCTGCTGCAGACTCCCCCTGAGTCCATGCACAACATTCTCAGGCAGAAAATTTTACACTTAGTAAAAATTAAAAACATGAGCAAAAGATAGACAAAATCACAAATGCTCCCCCTGAGAATATGATCCCTGTAGCTAGACAATTCTTGGGAATATCTCTCACTGGTCTTTTTGAGCTGATATTACTAGATTGTCAAAACTGATATGACCGGACCTCTTGTGCCTCAACCAAATTTCTTCTTCTTGTCCAATCAAGCAGACTCCTCCTTCAAAAAGTGATACCGGATAGCAATATGATTTGTGCATGAATGCATAACCAGATTCTTGGAGATGTTAACGGCACTGGTGTTATCACACTTAATTGATATTGGCTCACTGAGGTTAAAACCAAGTTCTTTCAGGGTTTGTTTCATCCACAAAACCTATGTACACCATGTTGTTGCTGCAATATATTCTGCCTCAGCTGTTGATAAAGAAACTGACTCTTGTTTCTTGCTGTGCCAAATGATCAACATGTCTCCAAGATAGAATGCACCTCCACTGGAACTCTTTCTGTCATCAACACATCCTGCCCAATCTGTGCCTGTTACTGAAAAACAATCTACAAGCCTTCTCAAAGACTTGCCTCAAATCTGCTCAACAAAATCTGAACTCTTTTTCGAATTGCTTGGAATTATTCCTGCAAACAGACCTCACTTGTACCAACTTTTGTCCAACACTGCACTGACACTGCAATTCCATTGTCAATTCTGAATTTCAACTGTGCAAATCAGGAGAGGACATTTTGTCAAACACTTCACAGCCAACCATAGTGCACCTTACTCAACCTCAACCTTCTTAACCTCGGATTGGCACTTTATCAACAGTTAAAACGAAACTGTCTATGAATTAAATATTTTTACCAAGGCATCATGAAAGATCTAACAATCTTCACACCAATGAGAGAACAGATATACGTTGTTTTTATCAAAACACAAATACGTAGCTAGGGCAAATATCTTTCACTAACCAAATTCTCTGAACTGAAATAATCCATAGCTTTGAACAGTGGTAGTAAGAACCAACAACAGAACAACAATGACATATATTAATACTACCAATGGTGACGACTCTCAATTTAATCTTCATCCTTTACGACACTTCCACAAACAACTGCATGAACTGAAACATACTTTTGACACCTATATTGCAACTCCCCCTTACTACTTGCCTTTCATCCTCAGATAACCCAACAGACACATAGGAGCATTAAAATAAAAACTTTTTTAGATTGCTCCCCCTGAGGATGTGTTACCTGGAGTTGCTTAATGCAGTAGAGGAGTAGTCTCCTTCAGACCAAGGAGACACGATTTCCTCTCTTCTTTCTTTCTCCAGAATTTCTTGACCACGGGCTTGGGTTTTTCAACTACATCCCTATTTTGCACCTTTTTGTGAACTCGAACATTTCTCTTGTGTGGTTGTCTCTTGTGCATCCTTGATAAATGCTTATTTTCCTTTCTTTTATGCACATGATTTATTCCCTGTCTGAGTTGCATTCTTTGAGTCTGATGAAATCTACTATTTTGCCTTAGATTAGATACATAAGTACTTGGACAAAACTTTGCTATGTGCCCATGACCATTACATTGAAAGCATTGCACATGGTGTTCACTCAGAGACACAGACGTATTTCTACCAGCATAACTCTTTGATCTATTATTCAATCCACAATAAACTGCCTTGTGACCATAAAGGTTGCATCTAAAACAATAGCCATTAAAAACATTATTATGAATAGAATGAGAGTGATGAAACCTCTTTTGTTGTGGTTGCTTTGTTGTAGATCTTCTTTGATATTTTCTTCCTTTTGAAGATTCAGCTTCAAACTTATCTTGCTTCGATTCTTCAACAGTGAACTTCTTCTTTTTTGCATATTTGGAAGACGAGGGTTGTTCAGCTTCAAATCCAAGACCATGCTTATCCGTGGAGCTTCTCTATTGTCTTATCATTTTATCTAGCAATTATGTGCTCTTCTCAAATTTGAGATTTGTATTGGCCTCTTCTAGTTGTTTCTTCAATAAAATAATCTCTTCTTCTTGTTTATAGCAAATCGTCTCTTTCTCATTGATCTGCAACCTGAGAGTTTCTTCAATCCTTTTGGACTCTTCTACTTGCAGCTTCAGATTACTAACAACTTTGTTAGATTCCTCTTCATGATTGCTACATACATCAATTTTATTATTCATCTCTTCTGTCTGCATTCTTAAACCATCGATCTCTTCTTCTAGCTTACTGCAATACTCTATTTTCCTGGTTAATTGCATTTCGAGATCTTCAAAAATTTTCTTGTATTCTTCTGTCTATACTTTCAAACTGGTTATTATATCTTCTACATCCTCAAGCTTTTTACCCAGAGCTGAAATTAGTTTCTGTTCCCAATTTGCTTCTGCATCACTTTCTCCTTCATCACATTCCTATTCTGAATCTATTTCTTTACCAATTTTGAACGGATCATCTTCATCTTCACTGCTACTAAACCCATGGCACTGACGTTCATTATGACCGAGTTGACCACAAATGAAACATTTTGTACCTTGTGAACCTGCATCATGATCGAGTTGTCTCTTGGCCTTTTCTCCACTGTTTGATTCCTCTTCATTTTCTTTCATGACCCTGTGTGTTCTTTTCTTCTTGTGTCTCATGGTTCCACTTTTGCCTTTCTTTGCCATTTGTGTACTAATCCAAGATCAACCCAGACTGATTAAGCCTGAACTAGGAACTTGGCTCTGATACCAATTGTTATACTTAGTACGACACTGAGAGGGGGGGTGAATCAGTGTAGCATTTCAAAAACTTAAATCTGCAACTCTTAATGCTGAAATAATGAAAACTTAAAACCAAAAATAACAAGCATAACAAGAGAGCATCACACAACACAAGATTTAACGAGGTTCACCAATATGGCTACTCCTCAAAAATTGACTGCTTGGACTCCCATCCAAATCTAGCCTTAGCAAAGCAATCAATTTTACAATCTATTTACCAGCACCCACTGGAAGGAGCACCAACCCCTTATTTATCTACACCAATAGAAAGGAGCACCAACCCCTGATTTACCAGCACCTACTAGAAGGAGCACCAACCCCTGATGCCAAGCTGCAACCTGGACTTCAATTGTGAATGTTAATGTTTGACAGGAAAATACCTTCGTTTTCATAAGATCCTGGCTGATCTAATGCTTACTCGATCTCTTTCACTGTTTGTAAGATACACGCATCTGTTGCACTGCTACAGCCGAACTTAGCGATCGACTTTGCCCTTTGCGCTCTCTGCACACTCTGCTTTCTCTACGCACATGCTTCACACACTCTGTGTCATTCTAGCCGAACTATCATCTTTGACCTTTTCACACTCTGCTCTCTATGCACATTTGCAACCACACTTCGAACAACTCGACACGACTCTTCGCTCACTCTATGCACTTTGCCATCATCTCGCCGCTTCTATGCTATCTGTGCTCTTACGACCACATATCGCACACTTCGATACTCGCACAGATCGACACACAAATCTCCAAACAACCCTCCTTATATAATAGAGATTTCAAGATGAAAACCCTAATTGTAGTCGATTGATTATGCAAATGCAAACCCTAATCTTGGTCAATTGCAAACCCTAATCTTAGTCGACTGTGATCGAACTACGTCGACTTCTACTCATGAAGATGTTCGGGTTAACCTTTTGTTCTTGCGCACTTATGACCTATCGCAAAATCATGACATTTCTGTCTCTATGGCTTTTCTTGTTGCTGTTGCCATGAAAATACAACATGTCGCGATATCGTGACACTTTTCCCTCCGTACGCTTCGTCATGGATTTTGACCATGAAAACATAACATGTCACGATATCACGACACTTCCGCCTCCGTACTGTTCCTTTTTCCTTTTGTCGTGATATCGCGACACTTCTACCTCTTTAGACTTCCTTTTTACTTTTGTCACGATATCACGACACTTCTACCTCTTTAGACTTCCTTTTTACTTTTGTCACGATATCATGACACTTCTACCTTTGTAGCCTCTGACTTTCTTTCTATCGTGATATCGTGACACTTCTATCTTCGAAGCCTTTGTCTTTCTTTCTGTCGTGATATCGTGACACTTCTGTCTTCTTAGCCTTCGACTTTACTTTTGTCATGAAATCACGATAGTTCTGCTCCCGAAGACTTGCTCTCTGCTTTTGTCACAAAATCGTGACACTTTTGCTTTCGCACTTCACTTCTTTGCTTTTGTCGTGAAATCATGACACTTGTGCCTTCGAAGTCTTCTATTCTATTTTTGTCACGAAATTGTGACACTTCTCCTATTGAAGTCCTGCTTTCTATTTCTGTCATGAAATCATGACACTTTCTGCATCCGTACGCTTTCTTTTCAATCTGTCACGAAATCGTGACACTTTTTGCATCCGTATGCTTTCTTTTCAACCTGTCATGAAATCACGACACTTTCTGCATCCGTACGCTTTCTCTTCAACCTATCGCAAAATCGCGACACTTTCTACATCCGTACACTTTCTCTACAACCTATCACAAAATCGTGACACTTTCTGTATCCGTTCATTTTCTTTAGAACTTGTCACGAAATCGTGACACTTTTCTCTTTACTTTCTTTCTCCTCGAACTCATCACGAAATCGTGATAGTTCTCACTTCGAACTCTTTCTTCTACAACATGTCACGAAATCGTGACAGTTCTCACTTCGAACTCTTCCATCTGCAGCATGTCGCGAAATCGTGATAGTTCTCACTTCGAACTCTTTCCTCTGTAGCATGTCACGAAATCATGACAGTTCTCACTTTGAACTCTTTCCTCTGTAGCATGTCACGAAATCATGACACTTTTCATTTTACTTTCTCTCTCCTTGAACTTGTCGCAAAATCGCGACAGTTCTCACTTCGAACTCTCTCTTCTGCAGCACGTCATGAAATTGTGACACTTTATCTTGCTTTCACTTTCTCTTCTGACTTGTCGTGAAATCGTGACACTTTAACCTGCTTTCTCTTCCTCTTCTAACATGTCACAAAATCGCGACAGTTATTCCTACTTGTGCTTTCTCTTCGAACATGTCACGAAATCATGACAGTTTCTCTTGCTTGAGCTTTCTCTTCGAACATGTCACGAAATCGTGACAGTTTTCCTTCCTTGCACTTTTTCTTTCAACATGTCACGAAATCGTGACAGTTTTTCAACTTGCATTTTTCTCTTGCAACATGTCACGAAATCGTGACAGTTTTCCCTGCTTGCGCCTCTACTTTGAACATGTCACGAAATCGCGATAGTTTTTCCACTTGCTTTCTTTTCTTCCAACATGTCACAAAATCGTGACAGTTTTCCCTGCTTGTGCCTCTGCTTCGAACATGTCACAAAATCGTGACAGTTTTTCCACTTGCTTTCTTTTCTTCCAACATGTCGCGAAATCACGATAGTTTTCCTTGTCGTTTCTCTCTCCTCCAATATGTCGCGAAATCGTGACACTTTTACCTGTTGCTTCTCTCTCTTCCAATATGTCACGATATCGTGACATTTTTTCTTGCACTTTCTCTCTCCTCCAATATGTCGCGAAATCGTGACACTTTTTCCTGCTTTTTCTCTCTCTTCCAATCTGTCGCGATATCGTGACACTTTTCTTACTTGTCTTTTTCTTTGATTTTTTGCATATGGGTCACTTCAATCTTCTTGGAAAAGCACTGTACATACTTTGAATTGCTTCTAAATTTCCTGTCCACTGCATCTGAATAACTTTGAGCATCTGAACTTCCTGTCCATTGTATCAACCGATCTATCTGACTGTGTTGACAACAATGACAATACTGTTGCATATTCTAAACAGCTTATGAACTTCCTGTTCACTGCATCATGACTATGTTCACTGCATCAACTAATCTAACTGTTTGTGTTGACAACAATGACAATACTGTTACTGCACCTTGCTCAACAAAAAGGTCCCCTCCAAGAGCTTTATCAAAAGGTAGCTAATTAGAAAATTTATTATAATAAATAATAATTATTGTTGTTAATGTTATTGTTATTATTATTATATATCATATTATCTTAGAACTATATTTTGTGTATGAAAAAATTATCTTTATACTTTTCATCTAATCCTACTGACCCTAGTATTTTTGGATTTTTTACATCTTGTGCCACCCTCATGACTCACATTGCTCAGTTTATCTTTGATAAATACTATTTTATGATAAACATGATGATTAGCACAATGTGAAATTCTCATATACCTATCCTAGAAAATGTAAGATTGATTCTATCTATAATCCCTATGTCAACCTCATCCTATTTAAGTCATGATATAATATTACTAGTATATGTGAGTCCCATGCAAATCCTCTATTTAACCTTCTATCATCTCCCTCTACCACTTGGTATAGTCTCCATAGTAGTTATGCAAAAGTCCCAGTGTTTCATTTATGAAAATACGTGAAGGAAAATAAAATAATTGCTACCACTATTCAAACTAATAATACCATTAGTGCATAATTTACCCACTATACAGGTATTATTATCTTCTTATTAAAATAAACCTAAACAAACTAGAAATATAATAGATTTCTCATCTAATAAAATTGGGATAGATTACCTCTCTCCTCTTTGTTTCAAAGGAGCTACAACTAGTGAGTAATGATATCATGGGGATTACCAACCTTTACTATATATCCTCTACCAATTGACTCTGGTTTTGATACTCCACCTTAAAATATATGGGACATCTCTTCCTTCTTGTAGGTATGATGCCCCAAATTCTAGAACTAAGTGGTCTAGAAATGATATAAATGAGAGGGGTATTTTTTGAACCAGGGGTAAGGTTGTTTGATGGTTAGAAAGAGCTTTTTAAGGTTTAGAATGAGATATTATTAGAAAGGTTGGGTTTTTAGGATCTCCCTTATATAAGGGCAAGGAATGAGAAATGATTGGGATTAAAGGTATCGATATGCAACCATTCTCCCTTACGCACCTGGAAAAAGCTACTCCTATGGTTCCCTCACCCGGTACTGAGCCCAAAAGAGCCTAGGAGTTGCTTTCTCACATTGCCATTTTGGTTAAAATCCCTAGATCACACATTTAGAATTCTACATTTTTTGGATGAACCCTAACATTATTAGTCACTGGCACAAAAAGATTATATCATGAGCTTGTATTGGAGTATATAATTCATCACATATTCTACTCCACTATTTATGGCTTGAAAGTTGTATTAGTTTATTTCTATGGTGTGTGACCCTTGATTGATAATTCAATGTAAAATATACATCCTTATACTGTAATAGTGGTCTCTATTATATCATCTCCACATGTACACCATCTATAGGTGTTTGTATGAGAATGTTATACTTTAGGAATAATTCATTAAAATTATTTATATATTATCACATGGACTATTTTAGGTCCTTACATAATTTTACCTTTGATAAAATATGTATGATTGATGTGATCAACCCTCTTTCCAAATATCAATACAAAATCACCTTCAACTATAACTAGATCTTAGTATTTGGTACATATGGTGCAACTCTTTTTTTTTTTTTAAATAAAGGGGTAAAAATTTATTTATAAAAAGTCTGGATTACAAAGTACAACTAAGCTTCCAACCAGGACTCAAATAAACAAGCCAAACAGGCTAAAACCACTAGACTAGAATGACACCCGAAAAAGATAACAAGAACAAACCATATTAAGTTTGTACATCCTTGTGGATCAAATCCTATAGGCATTGAGAGTCCCCAGATGGGAGACTCTCCCAATTATTGATAATCCAAGGATCTAGCAGCTCAGAAGCCCTTTTGGCCAGGTAATCAGCAACTATTCCATTCCCTTGGATGTGCACAAAGGATATAAATTTGAACTCTTCACTCATTCTAAGAATCTAAATGGCTACAGAGGCCAACTGCCAATTAAATTCCTCCACCATTTTACTATTTAAAATATTAACCACAATTTGAGATTCAGACTCATAGATAATCCTATGCCAGCCAAGAGAAAACCCCTCTACAAGGCCTCAAGAATTGCAAGAGCTTCCATAAAATTGTTGGAGTGAACAACTTTATAAATGGAAAATAAAAAACTGACACCACTAGTAGAATCTCTTCCAACACCGCCAATGCCAACATGTCCAAGATTATCCCTGGACGATCCATCAGTATTAATTTTTAAAACTCCTCTAGGGGGTGGCCTCCACCTACCATCTCTCCTAACCGTCTTATTGAGCTGAGGAACCCTACTAGGGCTAGAAGAGTTCACACCATCCCCAAAGAGACCAAGGTATTGTTGTACCTTATCCTCCCTAGAATCCAAAATAGGGTCCACATCACATTTGCTATGGATGGTTTCCTGAACTATATACAGGATCCTTTGTCAGATCTGTTGAACAGCCAAATAACTACCCTGAAATATGCGTCGGTTCCATTCAAACCAAATTTACCAGATGATGCAAAAAGGGCCCAAATTCCAATCCACCCTAAGTAAGGGGTCCTTGGCCGGAGGTTTGCCCAGACTACTCTAAAACTCCACCAGGGACAGCACATGAAAACATGGATGGTTCCAAGCGCTCCACCAACGGTGCCAAATGTCTCTGGCAAAGGAGCATTGGAAAAATAAATGAGAAGAGTCATCCTCATTATTACTACAAAGGACACAAAAAGAGGGACCCTAAAATCCCCTTTTCCTCACATTATCCCAAGTGAGGCATTTATTACGAGCTACCAACCAGAGAAAGAAGTTACATTTTGGCCAGGAAAATTTGTTCCACACCTTTTTCTACCAAGTGATAGGAAGACTCCCATACTTTTGCTTATTAAGAATATGATAACCATAGGCTATCGAGTAGGTTCCCTTAGGATCAGGGTTCCAAGCTAGAATATATTTACCCCTCAATGAAGAATAAGGCCTCCCTATAAGAATAAGAGCAAGCACCTCTCTGTCCTTGGCCAGTCCCCCCAAGGCCATTCTTGCGGATCTTTCCACCTGTACATCTCCATATTTCTAAAAGACTGGATTTTTTTAAAGTCCACACGAGACCAACCTGCTTCCAAGAAAAAAATGCATAGGGAACATAACCTAAGATATTGATTCAAGATAGGAGGGTGACCATCCCAAGAATCCTCCCAAAAAAGAGCATTTGATGCCTGATTGCAAATCCAGAACAAACCTTGCTTGATTAAATTAGCTCCTCTTTTCAGAGTGTCCCACATAACTAAAACTTTCCCAACCAAGCTGACTCTAGGGATCTCAGCCTCAGAAATACCTCTCAAGTATTTACAAGATAATATTTTAGCCCAAATATAATCTTGAGAGGTACACCATCTCCAATAAAGTTTTGCAACCAAAGCCTACCCAAAAAGAGCTATCTTTCGCAACCCAAGGCCTCCCTCTTGCATCGACCTACATATAGAATCCCACCTAACCAAACTCCATTTATATTGATCAAGATTTCTAGACCATAAAAACTGTCTTGACAAAGTATCCATGTCCTTTATGAAGTAAGAGGGAGCTATTTGTACAAAAGATCTATAAATGGGTAAAGCTTGAACAACAGATTTTAAAAGCAACACTCTACCTACAGTGGATAGCCATCTGAAAGTCTAGTGATTCACCTTCCTTCTAAACTTATCAAGCATAGACTGCCAAGAATATCTAGGTAGAGGATGAAATGAAATTGGAATACCAAGATAAATGAAGGGGGGAGTCCCAACCTAGAATCTTAGAATACGAGCAATCCTAGCTTGAATAAGAGGAGGGGTATTGAAGAAGAAAATAGAAGACTTGTCATCATTAATCAACTATCCAAAAGCACCAAGATATATGTCAAGAGACTATCTAATATTGCCAGCTTCCTTGATAGTGGCAACTACCAACATAGCAGTATCATCAACAAATTGAAGGTGGGAAAGAGGTGGCAAATTACTATCCCTCTTCCACCCCTGAATGAGACTCTGCATGACTTGAGACTTGAGCAATATTCCCAAACCTTCCGCCATAATGATAAACAATTAAGGAGATAAAGGATCTCCTTGCCTCAATCCCCTTGAGGCCTCAAATAGCTCTGATGGCTCATTATTAACAAGAACAGAGAATAAGGAAGAAGAAACACAACTCATCACCCATCTAATCCATTCCTCCTCAAATCCAAAAGCAACAAGAAATTTATGAAGAAAGGACCATCTAACTTGATCATAGGCTTTAGCTATGTCCAACTTAATGAACATAGTTTTCTCCTTAGAAGTTTCCATCGAGTGAATAGCTTTTGTAGCAATAACAACCCCATACAAGATTTGTCGGCCAACAACAAACCCTCCTTGCTCCTCAGAGATGATTTTTCTCAACCATAGCTTCAACCTCTCAACAATAATTTTTGTGATGATCTTATACACAACATTGCAGAGAGCAATAGGCATGAACATATCCAAGGAATTTTCTCCCTCTTTTTTAGGTATAAGCACCACAAAGATAGCATTTAGGGCCCTTAGCATCTGTTTGTTCTTTTGGGACTCATGGACCACCTCCAAAATATCATATTTGATTAAATCCCAAAAATCCTGATAAAACTCAATCGAGAATCCATCTGGGCCTCGGGATTTTCCTTTTTTCATCTTGAATACGACATTTTCCAACTCCTCAAGGGAAATTGGACCCATCAAGTGCTCATTCATATCTCTAGAAACAATCCCTGAATACAGTTTAGAATAAGCTTTTCATTCTCATCATCCGATAGGGAGTCCTCCTTGAAGAGAGAGGAAAAATACCTCTTAGTCTCTTCTAAAATATCCCTGAAAGAAGAGAGCAGGGCACCTTGAGAATTCACAAGAGAGGTAATCAGGTTACCATTACGGTGAGCCTTAACTGAGTTATAAAAGAATGTCATGTTCCTATCCCCTTCCTGAAGCCAATCTACTCGAGCTTTTTATTTCCAAAAAAATTCTTCCCTTAGTTCCCATTCAACAAGGTCTTTCACAACCTTAGATTCCTCAACAAGAAGCTCCTTCATGAATCCTTGATCTCTAATCTTCCTTGAAGCTTATTCCATCCTCCTAAGAGCTGCCAGCTTAGCCAAGGAAAGGTTCCCAAAATTCAATCTATTCCATCTCTTCAATTTATGTTTTACAAATTGTAGTCACTTCATAAAGGAATACATAGCGGTGCCATGAGGAGGTTTTCCAATGGTCCACCAGCCTCGCATGAAATCATGAAGCTTAGGATCATGAAGCCACATAAGTTGAAACTTAAATAAGGGATTATTTTTTAGCCCTAACTCCAAAGCATAGAGTTTGATAGGCCAATGATTAGATCCCCTACCCTCCAGAATCACAGAACTAGCACTTCTATTATTACCCATCCAATAATTGGATATCAAAAACCTATCTAGTCTCTTTGAGATGGAAGCTTCCCCACACCTTCTATTGTGCCAAGTAAATATCCCATTATTTTGCTTAATTTCAACCAAGTTTAGGGCCTGGATATGAGCACTGAAGACAAAAGAAAAAGGCTCGAGACGGTCCACCCCACCGCATTTCTCCTCCAGACAAGTGATAGAGTTGAAGCCTCCAACCAAAATCCATGGGTATAGGAGAACCAAAATTCTCACAAAGCAAATGTGCTCCCACAAATTCACTTTACCATTGTATTCAATAGGAGCATACACATTTGTAAGTAGTATGGTTTCACTAGATTTATTATCATGCCCGACCATCGAAATAGACCATCTGTTGGAAATCCAAGTAAGGGGATATCTTAACTGGATCCCATAAACAAGCGACGCCACCAGCATATCCACATGCACCAATACACTGGAATTACCCCCTTATCCACAACTTGGGAGAAATATTGAACATACTATCAATAGCCAATTTAGTCTCCTGAATAAACACCACATCCGGAGAATGCACACGAACCAAATCATGAACAACTTTTTGTCTGGGGATGCTGCTCAACCCCCTTACATTCCATAAGAGGATAATAATTTTTGGGGGTTATAAAAATGAGAGTCCAATGTTCTCACCAAACCTGACTCCACCAAAGTCTCCTCCATTAACTTAAATTTTATCTTGGTCCTTCTTTCGATCCACCTTCATATTCTTATCCAATTTTTTTTTTTTAATTATTTTCTGCTACAATCCCAACACTGTAGGAGTTTTGCAGTCCAAGGATGAATGCATCAGTGCCTGAGTAGTAGAGGGCATAACTAAATATGTACCACTTTCCAAAATAGTTTCCATTATAGGACTAGATCCAACCATGTTCCCTATAATCAGATCCAAAGCCCTTTGTTCTTCATTTAAACCCCCTAGATCTGATTCCTTAAGTTCTCCCTCAAGAAGAGACATATGATTCGGCCTTGTTATATATGCATTAGGTAGTGGCATTTTAGGTAACTCTATTCACTGATAAAGATCATCTAATATTTCAAAATGGTTGAGTAGAGCATCTGGTTGGCTATCCTTAAGGTCTTTGTTTTCCATTCGTCCTCTGTTTCAGGATTTTACCGTAACAAAACCTTCCTTATCCTGTTCCCCTTCCTTTATCGGGGCCTTTCATTTATCCAAACTTTGTCCAGATTAAGAGGGCCCAATATTTGAAGCCATAAGAGGGACAAACTTAGGGTATTTTCTTTGTAGGTGGCCATATTCACAATAAATCCGACAATGAAATGGAAGAGCTTCATAGTCAAGTTTTTGAACCCATGTAGTTGATCCAAATTGTATTTCAATAGAATCTAGAATAGGATTATTTAAGTCAATTTCAACACAAATACAAGCAATAGAGATTACCTTTTTATCCATTGTCTGTTGTGACGGTCCAACCGGCTTCCCAAGTAGAAGGACAATCTTATGCAAGATATCAGTTCTCCAGAATTCCAACAGGAGCCATGGAAGCTGCACCCTAATTGGAACCCGCGATGGCTACTCCTATGATGGGTTGAAACCCACATGCCAAGGTTTAAGAAAGAGTCCCACTTGGTTATATAAATAAGGACCCCCTTAAAATGCTTTGTTACGATATGCAATACAAGAGAAAACCACCATAAAATAGTTGTTCGCACTTAGCATCACCTCCACATCACCTTCAAAATTCCAAGTCTTCCTGACCCAAGCCTCCAAAAAAGGGAGAGAAGTTTGGATGCCAAAAAATTTACCAATAAGGGCATGTTTGGTTAGATACTCCACATATTCCGCCATCGAGTCTGGTTGAACCACTAGAACTGGCCTGGCTTCACATCGTTCCAAAAATCCATTGTTCTTTAACAAGCGGTTCCCGCCATGTACTGGAAAATCCTGTTCCTTCCAATCATTTTTAGATGAAAAAACATCATGAGCATGCACTCTCTGTGCCGGACCCGATGCCATCATGATATTCCTCCAATTTTTTAGATCTCCTTCGGAAGCTGCTGCCATCCCCACTGAGTAGTTTTTCTTCATCAAACCCTAGCAGAGTAGTTTTTTCCTCATCCACCACAACAAATTTACAATGTTTTTATGGTGCAGCTCTCTTAGTCACTACTCATTCTAATTATTTTATTTCATTCCTATTTGTCCTTTTCTTGGATTTATGTTAGCCTACCAACTATAATATATGAATGCTCTAGACTAGCTATGTTGGTTGGGATGGTGATAATGACCTATCCAAGATTATTACTATTTGTTTGATCTTGCTATTACTATATTTTTGTCAATATTACCACCTTATATTATGTTTATCATTGAACAAATGCCCCTCCACATTCCTATGCTAATCCTAGCAAGCGTGTCTAAGATATGTGTATTCATTGATAGGCTTTAATTATTCATTTTACTAAAAATAATGATACATAGGATTGATGGACTTTCTAGATAAATCCATTATAACATCCTTGTACTATTGTCTCTCATGGCTCTAAATATAGATAAAATGGTTATATTTTATGTGTAAGACAAGTTAATATTTAGTTTCATATAACTATACCACCATGGTAAATATCATGTATGCATTTTTGGGTATTTATATTATTTTCTCATCAATTATTACTACTTAAGCATAATTTCACCAATTTTATATTTATAATACTATCAAGTTTATCAAATAAATATATTACATCACATTTAATTTTATCATATTTTTTCACTATCTCACATGGTCCTTTGAAGGGTAAATATGTGTTATGCAAATTTCCTAACAAATATCATGCCACCAATGAGGTGTTTAAATCTCCCTATAAGAGATAGGGTAGATTATACTTTGCTAATCCTATAGATTTTATGATGAGAGAACATAACTAATTAGACCATTTCTATTCTCCTTATTATTATTCACTTTTCCTTTTTGTGTGATGATTCTATTTTATACTTAATTTTCACTTTTCTATTTACTTTGTGAGCCATGTCTTGTTTTTAACTTTAATTCATTTAAGCTATATTTTTTCTTTGTCTCATATCCCTTTTGTTATTTTTTTTAATAATCTATGTGTGGCTTCTATTGGGCGCCACTCCTCGTACAAAAACAAAACATTACATTACCCTCATTACATTTGTAACAAGTTAATTAAATCATATCCAACTTTACCTTTCTATCAAAGATATTCTTCATATTCCTCAAACTTCTAAGTTTCCATAATAAATTTCTTTTATATTAGATGCCTTTTGAAATTTAAATTCTATCAAGATGAAATTAAACACCATGAATGGCTGCCCAACTATAAATATATTATCTATTACAACCCCATAATTTCTTAATCCCTTTATTAGGATTCTTATTCATTTCTCTAATATTCCAAAATATTATTTTCATTGTTATTTTTTGTTTTATTTGTGGTTTTAGCCCAACTTCTTGTTAGCAATTATGATATATGCTTTTGTTTTCCCATATCAATATCCCTCTAGGTTTCTTTTCTCTTCGTTTTTGCTTCTTAGGTCTTCCTTTTTTTTTTTTTATTCTTAGAAATAGTTTCATTTTCATCAATCTCTTCAATATTCTCCCAATGCTCATATTAAGACTTATCATATTTAGTTTTGCCTTATTCTAAAGGATTTGAAGTGCAAGGAATAACCTCAAAAGCATAATCTTCTTTATGTTTCCCTAGAAATTCTAAAGTACAAGGATACCATTTTATAGCAATTAGCTTCTTATTCTAGCCTTAAAAACCTAAATTGTTATGGGTTTCCTCCATCCTTATTTCTTTATTATGCTACTCTTGAAATATTAAAGTGTAAGGGATAACATATTCACTCCTTTAACTTTTATTACCTAGAGAGGATTTTATAGTACTTGAGAAAAATGAAGATGATTTACCCAGAATAAAGTTGACCTCTTTTGTCATCTTTTTTTTTAAGATTTCTCTCCAAATCTTCTTTTGTACCTTTAATTTATTTTGAAATTTCCAAATGATACTATAGATATGCTTTCTTCACCTCTTCTTTCAGACTTGAATATCCTTGATCTGACCTAGCTTCTATTACTATATGATTTCCTGGCTTCACCTTGAATCTTATCTCATCACTAGATTTTTTATCTCTTGATTCATATTTTTTACTTTGTAAACTCTTGCCATGTGTCTAATCTCATAACAATTACAACAAGAAAATATGATATTTTCATAATCTACTTGTTGATCCCATTTTCTTGATTTAGATTTAATCTTAATGGATTGTTGCAAAGGTTATGAAATATCCATAGCAACACATATTCGAGCATATATAACATTTTTTCTCCTTAGTAGTTAGTCATTCCTTGATGAATTTCCCTAGGGTATTTCCAATATTCTTCAAAAAATCCTTATTTATAAGATGATATGGAAGTCCAAAAAGCCTAACCCATACTATAAGATTCTTAATAGTTTTTGTCTCAACAATAAAAAATTCATTCCATGGTCTCAAATAAAGTTCATCCCTTCCCCTAAGCCATTTACCACCAACCATTATTTTATCCCAAATTTCTATACTAGAAAATATGATAAGGAAAAAATCATTAGGGAGAAGAATCATAAAGTAATTTGAATTTAATCCTCATTTCCACTTAATCCAATTTTGAATCTCCAAAAACCATGGCCATGATCTATGGAACTTACATATTAACCCTCTACTTTTAAAAACCATTATATCATGCTCAATCATCTCATCCTTGATAGTTTTGGTGTAACATTTGCTACCTAGATCAAACTTGCTATGTATTCCCTCTTCTTCATATCTCCAACTTGGGCATCCATACTTCTAACTAGGGCATCCTAACTTACCATTAGGGATTTCAAATATGACTTTCCTTTCACACTAGATAATAGGGCTTTCTATTGGCTTACACTCCCTCTTGGTTCACACTCCCTCTCAGCTTGCACTCGATCCTAACTTGAACTATCTCTTACCTCACAGATGCTCCTAGATTAAACTCCCTCTTGGATCACAATAGCCCCTATCTCTTCTTTTTCTCAATGTTCCTTTGCTTTATCATTTTTTTGGAAATAATGTTGCACACATTTTTTGTAAGGGTTTGAAGCACTAATGCACTTTGGATGAAATCATTGGTCTTTTGCCATGACTAAATATTAGCTTGCACTTACTCTCAACTTGCACTCCCTCCTAGATCACAATACCTCTTAAAATTATATAGTTTACATGGGTTTTTATGAGGGGTCCCAATACACTCTTATCAAGGTTTGAACTTGGGTCTGTTGGATGAAATCCCAAGGACTTACCACTATGGTATCCCTCATTGGTTTATCCATTTTGTTAAATTGAGTCATATTAAAAAAGTATTTTTAACACTCTTACCCTCATAATATTAATAAAATATATTTAACTTGAATTAACATAAAATACTTTTTCAATCATTTCACCTTAATAATATTAATAAAATATTTTAAAACTCGAACTTAATTAAAGTCTTTTGATGTTCTTACCACCATGATATTATTAATATTTTTTTTATCATACAAAAGGAATTTTTCTCATTTTATTTTCTAGAGAGATATTGAACAATATTAAATGATATCAAAGAACTAATGAACAAATCTATGATTACCATTACATTATTTCTATTTTTCCTTTGCATTTCTATTGTTTTGTGCTAAAATATTATGACTATTGTATCATTCTTAGTGTGTTATCTATCTAATATTAAATTCATTTGTATTATGTTGCACACACCACTAATTTTGAGTTAAATATTTCATCTTTGTGTTTCCATTGTACCATTCCAACATAATCTAAATTATGGAGATTGAGGTGACTTAATATTACATTAAAGATGGAGTAGTGGACAACATGTCAATTTCATTCTAGTTGCTTCACTCACATTAAAAAATTTGGGTACTATTTTTTATTTATTGTTGATTCAAGATAGGTGCCCTTGATTATTTTTTGAGTATTTTAGAATTCCCTTTATTAGTAAAATAGATACCATCTAATTTCTTTATTTTTTATGCAATCATAGTAACTTATTGCCTTTGTTTATTTGTACATCCTTATCAATATTTATCACTATGATTTTATTTGTTATCATTTTACTTACCCATATGTGTAGAGGGGAAAAACTGCCCTACCACATATAATTTTTGGCTAGACCTTCTAGGCGTTGAGGTGACCATGGGGTATGTTATAACCCTACACTAAGTGAGAAAAGAAGTAGGGTTCACCAGGAATGGTTTTAGGACTCGCTCCAAGTACACGGTGGAATGTGTTTGAATGTGTCAATTAAGCATACACCTATGTTAAGCCTTTCTAAAACTACACTATGAAAAAGGAAAGAACAATCCAAGATATAAGATGCAAGAAGATAAAAGCTAACCCTAGAATGATTCTTTGCTTGAATGATCACTAACCCTAGGATTGCAATGAAAAGTCTTTTGAGAAAGGATCCAAGATAAATGCACAAATAAGGTTATAAATATAAATGCACACTTTATGCTTTTATTCTTTCAAATGCCTAGAATTTTAATCAAATATTTTTTCTTACCATTGTGATCCAAATTGAAATCAAGAAAAACTTGATACTATGATTGTCTATCTTCTAGATTTTTGATTAGGCTTGCACCTGCTAGTAACAACTCAGAATTCAACATTGGATGGAGTAAAGATTGCTCTAATTCAACCTCCAGAGTAGGTTGGTTCCTTGTCAACTGAAAGGGTGTTGACTTCAATTAAGCTCAGTAATTGTTTAAGAGATAGGGTTAGAAAAAGATTAGGGTTAAGGAATTATAACAAAAATAGTGGCCGAATAAAGCTTATATCATAGGCATCCATAGGTAAAACCTTTTAATAAATTATTTCCAATGTCCCACACTCAAGATTAACAACACATATAAAACATAATATTCTTCATCAAGAAACACAAAACAAAGACGTACTCCAAGAAGCTATTTCAACATCCACAATACTAATAATCCAATTTAACAGAACAAGATCAATATCTATATTTAACAAAAATGAACTTCTTACAAGCATAGATTCAATTATGAAAAGGTTTCAATTGCTCTAAATCTAGTAATTCAATAGTAGAGTAAACTAACCATAGCAACATTAGCAAAAGCAATTCATAGCTTGAATATCTCAAAATAAATATCGAAGACATCAATTTTTGAGTCAAAATCCAAGTAATGCTCCTTCTATTGATTTGTAAAAGATGTTACACAGTAGGGCAAGCAAACACTCTAGAGATGAACCTAAAAATTGAGGGTTCGACATCTATTAATAGTTTTACATTGAAAGAAGAAGATGGAATATTACAAGGAGAAAACCATGCCAGATCAGTAGAATGTTGAGGTGAAATCATTTCATTCACCTTTGAAGCCCAAAAAATCTATGCGATGCTGTAC
Source organism: Wollemia nobilis (assembly GCA_028583015.1). Lineage (NCBI taxonomy): Eukaryota > Viridiplantae > Streptophyta > Pinopsida > Araucariales > Araucariaceae > Wollemia > Wollemia nobilis. The sequence continues at coordinate 7,382,481 of JAQPPZ010000850.1, forward strand.
ACCATAGCAGCTCGAATCTACAACTTGCTCACTCTACAATGGTAGTTAGGCTCTAGGCCATTAGATTCTAGATCTAAGCCATCTATATTTATTGGGAACTTCATCTGGATGTATATCTATAACTATCCAATTTCTTGGTTCTTGGCTCCATAGATGCTTCACCTGCCTGCTCGAATCAATTGGTTCTTATTTGCAATGAATTCACTTTTGTATGCTTAAGAAAATGTTAGCATAAGCTTGATCATTTATTCACTCATGAACGAATACAATTAAATCTCAGTAATGCTTGGAAATGAGCAGTGTAGAACATGTCATTGAGCCACTCTTTTGAAAGGTCTGTCACTTGAATTGACCATTTTGACCAGAGACCTGAAGGACATCACAAAAATACACTACACTCTAAGCAAAATAGAGCATATCACTAGTCCACTCCCTTTAATTCTTAAAATAGTTTAATTCACGTTGGCATCCATGGTGTAGAACACTTTGTTCATAGTCTGCTCCTTGAAATATTTTCCTTTGAGTTTTGATCAAAGCTAATCGTGGAATAGATCCTTGTTATGTGCCGCTCATGAAATAATGTAAAATAATATTTCATGAGATTTTGCGTTGCGCCACTAACTTGTGCTTTATTTCGACCATATTTGACCTCTTCAACTAGTGGCATGGAACATGTGTTTTGATCCACTCTAAAATGAACGTGAACCTCAGCAGAATAGAACACCTCAAAAAGTTAGTCATTTTATTACGTGGGCTAGGGCAATATGTGTTGGATTGTTGATCAGAGAATGATGATGTCAACTTTAACCAAAGTTGATAGTGACATGGAACATGCTGCGTTGTGCCACTACAAAATACACTAAGTATTGAGTGGTTGAGAATATCTTCATGCCTTAGAAACTATGTCATGTTCTACTCTACTGAAGTGAATGCAATGCAAGTTTGGCTGCTCCACTAGTGGCATGGAACATATTATGCTGTGTTGCTGCAAAATAAATTATGTTGAGTGGCTGGGAACATCTTCATGCCTTAGAATTTTTTTTTAAATTTTTTCTAAGGATGTGGCCATTTTAAGCCTACATTCTGATGCCTCTCGGGTAGATTTGCTCGCAAAGCCAATGAACTTAGAATATTATCCATTAGGCATTAGGAGTAAAAAAATCAAGTCCATGAGAAATGCTTCATAGAATAATTTCTATATGACCATCACCCTCTAAAAACTTTGTGAAGTCATTCAGAGGATAACAATTCACATGGAGATCATACTGGAAATAATTTTATGCCCAAAATGGCCACATACTTAGTAAAATTTTGTATAATTTTGACTAAGTGATAGAATCATCATTCTGCAAACCTTATAGTTGTTAGCGTAGATATCATATAGTTTTTATTCCATTATTTTTGTTAGAATGCCTACCTAAATACGACTAGTTAGCTTCGATAGTTACGGGTTAATCTAGGCCCATATTGTCATATTTAAGCTTTGCTTGATTAATGAAATGTATTCGCTTCTCTAACATGGTATCAGAGCAAGGTTTCAATGAGGCTCATTTTCATAGCTACGTTGGTTCAGATTGAATCAGGCATAAATCTCGAGGTCAATCATTGTGAGCACCTAGGGTATGGACTACGAATCTGTTCGATCATTGATAGCCAGATATGGGGACTAGAACAGACCAGAGACCAGTAATGATTGGATAGGGATGTTGGCTTACCAGACACAGTCGAAAGACTATAGATCTAGGTGGACAGCCAATGCGACTGACCAGATATGAGGACTACGTGACGATTAGACTAACGGGTTACATGGACCAACCTAAGTGATGTCACCGGCTCAGACGTAGCTGACTAATCAAAAATTTTGATAGCTGACATAAGGGCACCCCAAACATAGGAGACAACAACCTAGAGATGCCACCTACCTAAGACTTGGGATCCTACAAGACACTGACGTGGGGACCTGAATGTTGATGGTTTTGATGGAAAAAAGTATAGCGGGGGATAGTCCACCGTAACGTGGACATTTTCACATACGTGCTCTATTCAATTTAAAGAGAAGTGTGGATTATTCATGTTCCATGTGGGACTAAACAGTGAGCTTAAAAAAAAAAATCTTACGACTAATCTTGCTTCCCTGATGGAACAAACCTGCGTGGTTGTGGTTGACATTGCCAGCAGATCATGGCTGTGGATCACCGACAGATCGCAGCGAAGGCGTAGTCGAAGAAAAAAATACCACAGATGTTGCAAGAATTTAAAAAAAAAATTAACGCACATAAACCAAAGAAATTTCTTTGAAGTTTTTTGAATTGCAGAGTGAACATAGAGCAGTGTTTGTAGAGTGCTCATTAACAGATTCACGTTGACTGTTTCATGATCTATAGGAGAGGTAAATTTAGTCATGCACCATCCAGAGAATTGTGTGGTAGTGGTAGCATTTAGATAAAATCCATATTGGTGCCATTGAATCCACTATTTATGATGTCAACTGACACCAACAGTGAAGATAAATGTTTTTGAGCATTACCAGTAGCTATGATCATCGATTAACGGTTGATCGATTACAATTTGCAATCACAGCAGCGATGAACCACCAATGTTAAGGGCACCACCGAAGGAGGGAGGCACAGCCTCTTATCTTCTCACCATGGTGGTCAACTTAATTAAAGGGTTGTACCCCTTTAATCCCAGTCGAGGCGGTAGCTCAGCTAGTTAGAAGCTGCCTCTTAGCAGCCGAAGGTCGGGGGTTCAATCCCTATCTCATGACGAGGGAGGTATGCTAGGGGCGCTGCCCCTTGGAACCCCATACAGGGGAGATATAATTTTTGCAAAACCAAGGGGGGAAGACTTATAAGGGTGCATTTTCAGCAGTGATCGACACCTTAGTCAAATTATTTTTGCAAAATTTCATTGTAAAAGGTGCATTTTCGGCAGAGACCGACACCTTAAGAATGGGTAGATCAAAGAAGAAAACTATCCCAAAACAAATTGATGATGTTGCAAAATTAGTTAAAGGTCCTTACTTTCCACCAGAGATGGAAGGAATGGATTTTTATGAGGATGAAAAATATTCTACACTACGTAGTGGTGTAAAATCCATTCTCAAAGATTCTAAAGATTCTAAAGATCTTTAGAAGAATGGTGTTCAAATCCCTATAGGCGTCATAAGGGCAGTCTACATATCATTGATTTCTCTTGATATTGCCCAACGTAAAGTGTACAAGGACTTTAGTGAGGAAACAGAGGTCAAACCCCTAATGTTCGATGCTTGTAGTGACACAAGTGACCTTCAACCCATGGTGGCGAATGCTTGTTGTGACACATGTGACCTTGAGCCCATGATGGCCAATGCTTGTTGTGATACAAGCGACCTCATACCTATGTTGGCAGATATCAGTTGTAGCATAGGTGATCTCATCACAGTAGCAATTTTTGCTTGTGACACTAGTGACTTAAAAATTGAACCTCCTAAAAATGAATTCCATACTCTCATCAATAGCGACAAATGCAATATTGTTAAAAGCATTGATGAAGATGATGAAATTGGGTGTTTTGAAAAACACACCAAAGGATTTGGTTCCAAAATGATGAAGAAAATGGGATTCAATGGTGAGATATTAGGTAAATAGGAACAAGGCATTAAATCTCCAATAATGCTAAGTGTCAGGGAAAAGCATGAAGGCCTTGGCTATACTGGACATGCAAGTACTAGTAATTCTATGTTTGTAAAAACTATATCTCCTACAACTCCTAAAAAGCATTGTTGCAGTCACTGTGGAAAGACATGACATGTTGTAGCTAAGTTTTGGAGATTACATCCTTTTGATTCATGTGGATGTACGAATCACTCTTCTTCCAGTTGTTGGTACAAAGTGAAAATGGCCAACAAGGTTCATATTTATTATGGATGGAAAAATCTCACACAATGGACCATGATGAAAGAAATGTTGTATGGCTTCTACCAAAAAGGTAAAACCTATGGTAGACCTCGAGGCAAATCCAATGACAGACCTAGTGGCAGTCCCAGAGATAATGACCCAGAGACAGACCTAAAGACATACCTAGAGACAAAGTTCCAAAGGCAGATCTACAGGCAGATCCAAAGGCAATGATCCAAAGGTATATTTATAGGCAGATCTCAAGATAGACCCATAGGTACAATTCTAAAGGTATGCTTAGAGCTAAAGCCAGAGCCATGAGCCGAAGCCAGAGCCGAAGACAAAGCATGAGCCACCATTATTTCATTTCTCTTCTTCTTCTTCACTGTATTGGGGCAGTTATATACTTTACCCAAATATTATTGTATGGGGGGATGATAGTGTAGCTAGTAGTTATTACATTACCCAAATAATGTAATAAGGGGATGTTAGAAAAGATAGCATATAGTTGTTATTCCATTATTTTTTTTAGAACGCCTACCTAAATACGACTAGTTAGCTTTGGTAGTTATGGGCTAATCTAGGCCCATATTGTCATACTTAAGCTTTGCTTGATTAATGAAACGTATTCGCTTCTCTAATAGTAGTACACTTTGAATCAAAACCGGGTCAAAAGATATGAATCCACTCAACAGTTAGTGAAGTTTTCATGTTTGAAGCGATTTCGAGTGATTTCCCTCCAGCTCCAGAATGATGGCAGATCTCAAATCCATAAAAGTTCCTAAGAGACGATGATGTCAATGGCAGAAAAGTGCGGAATGACATCTTTGCAAATGATTGAGTATGTTGAATACCCGATTTCAGGAAGATTCTTTTATTTTCGGCTCTGGATTAGCGCTACCCTCAAATCCATAAAATTTTCAAGGAGATGATGATGTCAGTGGCAAAGAAGTGCGGATTGGTGATTCGGAGAATGAACAAGTGTTTCCTTTCTAGAATGAAGACAATATGGGACGACAGAGTAATGAAAGTGTGGATTCATGATAGAAGAGTTATGTGACTAGCTCCGGACCCGGATTGGCGATTATAACACAATGCACTTATTCTATATGGAATGAAATCCATAAAAGCTATAAGAAAGAGGTGATATCATCAATATTCTAATGTGGATTGAAGAAGATAATGCTGAGTATGATAGATCCTAGAGCGGATTCGATGTTCAGATATTAGAGATCCAGATTGGAGATTTCATTGCTTTTGATAAGAGAGATGATGTCATCAATTTTAAAGCGAAATGACATTTAGCTTATGTCAGATTGAATATGAATCATGCGATGAAGAGAATCAATGATGGAGGTTAGGCTACCAAATCTTGGTTGTTTAAAAGATATTGTTGCATCAGAATTGTAACAATCGACTAGAAGACGAAGCATCAAAGGTTTTCCAAAAGATCAAACTAGAGGTGGTTATAGATCGACAGTGGTAATTCACTCCCAAGAAGGATCGACGGAAACACATGATCTTTAACGGCCTGAACTTCAATTCCACTGAGTGATCAACAAGTTGTAGAGACCCCAAGCTGCCATGGCAGACTTTCTTTCAATGAAATTCCTGGAGGATGGACCAATGAGCTAATGCCAGCTAAATATCTTTGTTGTGCTATTAAAACAAGATCTTTTGTATTGCTTCTTGATTATTGTAATTTGAAAAACTATAAGTAGAGGTCGAACCCTCATTTTTAAGGGTCGACTCTAGCGTGTTTGCCTGTGCCATTGTAAATATTCCTAAAAAGCTAATGAAAGGAGCAATACATTGATCTTCACCTCAAGTTCGCGTTCTCATGCTTGATGTCAGAGGTTCGGATTCTTTAGTTGCATTTATGTAAATACTTTGATGGTTAGTTTGTGCCTAATTTTGGATTACTAGCTGTTATAAGTAATTGAAATCTACTTTTGAGTTCATTCTATGTTGTTAGGAAGTACATTTCTATGAAATCTAGGTATTTGGTGAATTTTGTTATTTGGATTATCATTCCCTAGATATTGAAATTGCTTGCTACAACATTTCTCTATTGTGCTTTAATATATGAAACAATCTAATTTGAGATAAATGTTGATCTGAGTATGCATCTTTAGTATGGTTTTTTGGGAGCTTTTTATGGTAGTGCAATGTTGTTAACCTATCCATCCACTATTATCTACATCTCTCTAACCCTAACCTTCTCTTACCCTAAAATCCAAACCCTAAGTGAGCATAATTATGTCAACAACTTGCTAAGTTGACAAGGAACCAACCTACTCTGGAGGTTGGATTGAAATCCCTATTTTGGTCCATCCAATGTTGAGTGTTGAGCTGCAGCTATCGGGTGCAAGCCTGGATAGAAAGTAGGAAGATAACAACCATAGTATCGAGTGAAAACTTGGTGCAATTCGGTGCCCAACAATTTTTGGCATGCCCGGTGGGACAAGTTCACAAGGAACACGAAACCCATCTAAAGAGTTATTATTATCTCAACCCGAAGGAATCAAGATTTGGTGAATTGTCTTGACCTTATTAGCGGAGAAAATAAAGTTCACCTAGTGACTCCCTAGTTAGAAGACCCTGAAAAAGTATTGTAGACCAGTACCCTTTCATGTATACCAGGTCTTTCAAGAGGAACAACCCTAATTATTTATTTTATTGTGAGTTACCTCAAAGAGGGGCTATTGTTATCAAAAGTTTGGATCAAGATTTTATTGAAGAAGAAGAGCTTCTGGAAGAAAACCCAATAGTTCCCCCAAGAAGACCTGCAGCCAGAAATATGGCACAAAATGTGGCTCCTAATCAGCCACTATAGAAGTACCCTAATTGGGATTCAACTGGGCTCCTTAGATTAGCCCAAATGGATGCCATCCCCTAGGATGTATCTAAGGCAATCCCCACGTATGATGGATTTGGGAAAACAACTTATGAGCACTACCAAGATATCTTGAATCTAGAAGCAATCCACAACATAAAGGAAGAAAATATTATTGTCAAAATTCTAGCCCTATCCTTTTGTGGAAAGATATTGCATTGGTTTAGAACTATGGAAGATAATTCTATCACTTCATGGCAATCATTGGCTGAACCATTCATAGAAGAATTTAATGAATCTGTTGATCCCTTTTCTCTATTGAATCAGTTTACAACCATGCAAAAAACCCAGCAAGAAACTATCTCAGATTTTAATTTGAGATTTAGTAGAACATGGAAGAGAATTCCCCCCACTGCTAGACTAGCTACATGTTTGGCTTATATGTATTATATCCGAGCTCTAGGATCGGAGCTAGGTCTGCAAACACAACAATCTAGAGTAGAAACCTTCCCCCAAGTTTATAATGTAGTTGTCCATGCTGAAAATATCCTAATCAATGTAGGAAGAATTCCCCCAAAATCGTGTTGCCCTATAACTCAGAAACCAATAGTAGCCAGGATCAATCCACAAAGCCCTCTTACATGGACCCCCTTTCTTTACCATCTCCATCTCCATAAATGAATCTGATTCCTCGGTCTAAACCTGTATCCTCCGCACCTCCTTTTCCTCCCCTTCCTTCTCAACCTTCTCAAGAATTATCTGCTATTCTAGATATACAAAATACCTTGAAAACTCTGAGTAACAGAATGAATTCAATGGAAAAGAGAGATCAAGAAAGGTCACAACAGAGGAGATTCCCATATGTAAACAAATATCAAAGGCCTGGTCCTAGTAATAGTACTGGGGTTAGGGTGAATGCAGCATATGAGGAGTCCAGAGTGTTCTGCAGATACCACTCTTGCAAATATTTGGTGTTTGGTATGCAATGACCCCCATGACTCACAGTCTTGTGTGATGTATCAACACCATGTTCAACAAGCCATGGATCAAGCTGAAAGGAATCAGAAGGGGAGGGTTAATATGTTATGGCACCCTGATCAGATCATGGTCAGAAATGAGTTAGAGGAAGAAAGTCTAATTGTTGTTATGACAAGGTCTAGAAAGAAAGATTTACAAGTAGACCCCCAGAAGATGGGACAATTCTAGGTCCCTTCTCAAAAGAAAGCTGACTCCCCCCTCAAAGCAGTGACACTTTTCCTATTCCTCAAGCTAGAGGGAAGGAGAAGACATATAGTCTCCCTAAAAATCTGGAAAGAGAAACGAAAGGAGACAGAATGAGATCCAAAGGTGAGGATCAAGAAAGGCTCAGTCCCCCTATCCCCAAAAATAAATATTAGAGAACCCAAAATACAAAAGGAGGGGGGGGGAAAACCGAAAGAGGGAAAGAGAAACCTTTTAAACCCCTCAAAAAAGAACAAACCTCCCATCCTTCACATATCCTTAATAATGGAAGGATGGGTAGTCCAAAATTGTATGATTGATTCAGGAGCATCAACCACAGTTATGCCTAAGGTGGTCTGTGAAGATATGGGTATGGAGTATACCCAGTCTTGTCCTAGAGTGTTACAACTAGATGGGACACCTATCAAGATAGTTGGGGTTATTAAAGATGTATTGATGAGGTTGCACAGAGCTCTCGAGGTAACAGTGGTACAAGAAATAGTGGTGGTGGACTTAGAACCCTATTTTGGGTTATGCCTCTCAAGAGAGTTTACTACAAAGCTAGGGGGATGTATGTACATGGATTATTCCAACATGGTAATCCCTTTCAAAGGAAAAAGGATAAGGATAACACCTGAGAAACCAATTGCTTATCATATTGAAAATATTGAAGAAGATATGTGCAATCTTAATCCTTTGGAGGAATTTGAGCTAGTGGAAAACATCGAGGAGCTAGACATTGAAGATGAGTTGCCTTTCAGAGAATATTATAGTCAGTTTGGAACTGGTATGGGTACATACAACATCACAACTGAATTGGAAAAGAAACTCCCTGCTATTTCTAATCAATCCCTAAGAAACAAGGAAACATGGGTTATGCACTTTGATGGTGCTAAATGTAGAAATGGTGTAGGGGCTGGTGTGGTCCTACAATCACAGTCAGAAGGGATAAATAATTTTGCTTACAGACTGACATGGTCATGTACTAACAATGCTATAGAATATGAGGCTTTGTGCCTCGGATTGATGCAAGCAGAAAGCATGGGCATCAAGATTTTGAACATATATGGTGATTCTGAGTTGATAGTCCATCAGGTAAGGAATAAGTGCAACAGTAAGCACCATTACTTAAAAGCTTACAGGAACAGGGTATGGGACCTAATGGATTCATTTGATGCCCTGAATCTAAGATTTGTGCCTAGAGAAGAGAATCTCCTGGCGGATTCATTGGCAACGAAGGGAGCTAATTTCAACCCTCCTGTAGATTTTGGAACTAAGAAGACCAAGGGAATTAAAATGGTTTTCAGACCTGTAGTGCTGGACAAGTAGATATTCTGGCAGGTTTTTGAAAGTGATGAACAAATTTTGGATTTTCTGATAAGAGAAGCATGCCTCTCAACTGTCCAAGAGGAATACTTGGAGGAAATAGATCAGCAAGACTTTATCCAACTAAGAAACAATCATATTCCAAGGGGGTTGGTCACCCTTGAAATTTTATTCGATAATGAATATAGAAAGAAGGTCGGAGCCATGAAGGTCAATGAAAATATCTATAAAGAAGTGGAGGTCAGAATAGGAAAGAAGCTCAATATTGGGATCCAGTGTTCACCTAAGGAAGCAGAAGAGATTAAAACTTTATGCTTAAAATACCAAGACATTGTGGCTTGGTCATATGAAGACCTTAAGGTGTATGAAAAAAGGATTATCCAGCATACTATTGAGTTAGAGCCCGATGCTAAACCATTTTGATAAAAATAGAGGCCTGTCAATCCGAGGATAGAAGCCATTATGAGAGAGGAACTCTTAAAGCTATTAAAGGCTAGGATAATATATCCAATAAAATATTCCACTTGGGTAGCCAATTTGGTACCCGTAAGAAAGAAGAATGGAGATATACGCCTATGCGTAGATTTTAGAAATTTGAATCAAGCATCCCTCAAGGATCACTACCCCCTCCCTCATATTGACCAGATCTTATAGGTAGTAGCAGGAGCAGAAATATTCTCACTATTGGATGGTTACTCTGGATATAACCAAATTTGGGTAAAAGACGAAGACCAATACAAAACAACATTCACCACAAAATGGGGTACATTTTCCTATCATAGAATGCCCTTTGGGTTGTCTAATGTAGGAGCTACATTTTAGAGGGCCATGGACTATGCCTTTGGTACACTTATAAATAAAGTTATTCTGATTTACCTAGATGACATGACTATGTTTTCTCATGATAAAAATGATCATCTGTCTCATTTGGAACAGGTTTTTCAAAAGTGCAGAGAATTTGGTATTTCACTGAATCCTAAGAAGTCATTTTTTGTAGTACATGAGGGAAAACTATTAGGCCATGTGGTCTCAAAAGAAGGTATGGCCATAGATCCGGACAGAATTAGAGCAATTCTAGCTATTCCTTTGCCTACTAATCAGAAGACCTTGCAGTATTTCCTAGGTCAAATCAATTTTGTCAAGAAATTCATTTTTGATTTTGCATAGAAAGTGAGGCCTATATCTAAACTACTCAAGAAAAAGGTAGAGTTCAAGTGGACTGAGGTTAGGAAGTGAGCTTTTGAGGTCATCAAGCAATCCATTGCAACAGCCCCAGTCTTGATAAATCCTAATTTTAGTAAATATTTTATTCTCTATGCTTATGGAGTTGAAGAGAGTTATGCCTCGGTACTCACCCAAAAAGATAATCAAGGGGATGAACACCCTGTGTTCTTTTGGAGTCAGAATTTACATGATTATCAGGTAAAATATAACTTTATTGAAAGACAAGTGTTTGTTGTGATGAAGTCACTAAAGAAGTTCAGACAATATCTGGTACAGAGCAAAACCCTGGTGTATGTGGTTCATCCAGATGTAAGAAGTTTTATCTTACAGGGTGACCTAGGTGATAAAAGGGCTGGTTGGATTACTAAGATCCAAGAATATGATGTAGAAATACATCCCACCAAGCTGGTAAGAGGTAGAGCCTTGTGCCAAGGATTGACAGATGCTTCAACATTGGCCAAAATGATAACTTGTTAGATAACAGAAGAGGATCAAATAGAGATTGTACACACTGCAGATTCTGATTGGATCGACCAAATGACCAGGTATTTCCAAACTGGGATCTACCCACCTGATCTGAATCCTTCTCAAAGAAGGAGATATAGACTTCATGCTCTAAAATATGTATTACTACCTGAAGGGTTGTTCAAAAGAAACTTGGATGGTATTCTCCTGAAATGTTTGAAGGAGGACCAACAAAAAAGAGTCATAGAAGAATTTCATGGAGGGTCAGCAGGTGGTCATAGCTCGGGAAGATTTACGGCTTTGAAGATAATAAGAGCAGGCTATTATTGGCCTACTGTGTTCAATGATGCTTTTAAAGTTACCCAGGCTTGTGACAAATGTCAGAGGTACGTTGGAAGAACCATAAATGCTTCATCTCCCCTGAAGCCTATTCAAGTTGAGGAGCCTTTTCAACAATGGGGATTAGATTTCATAGGAGTTATAAATCCTAATTCTTTAGTAGAGCATAATTTTATCTTGACAGCTACATATTATCTTACCAGATGGGTGGAGGCCATTCCTACAAAGAAGGCGGACCAAGAAGTTGTGATCAACTTTATGGAGAATTTGATTTCTAGATTTGGAGTCCCGAAAGCTTTGGTGAGTGATAATGGCCCTACTTTCATAGGAGCCAAGTACATTGAGTTTACCAGCAAGTATGGCATCACTCTTAAAAATACTTCAAATTATTACCCACAAGGTAATGGACTTGCAGAATCTACCAACAAAAACCTATTAAGGATTTTGAGAAAATATTTGGAAGGTAACAAAAGGAGTTGGCACCTATTGCTCGACCATGCTCTGTGGGCAGACATGATTACTATTAAAAAGTCCATCAAAACTTCTCCTTATGCACTGGTATATGGAAAAGAGGCAGTATTGCCAATTCACTTAGAGATCCTAGCGCTTAAGCTTGTCAATACAGAAGAAGAATTAGAGGAGGATCCAGTAAAAACCAGGTTGACACACTTGCTACAATTGGAAGAGAGCAGAACTCAAGCATATGATCATTTTCAAAAGCATTCATCAGACATTAAAGCATGGTTTGATAAAAATGCTAGGTTCAGAAAACTCCAAGTTGGAGATTCAGTTCTCAGATGGAACGTTGACAAGGCAAAGCCAGGCAAGCATGAAAAGTTTGATTCCTTTTGGGATGGTCCTTTCAAAATAGTGGAAGCTAAAGAGTCTAATGTATTTCAGCTGGAGGATCCAGAGGGAAACATACAACCAATTCCGGTGAATGGTTTTCACCTCAAGCTCTACTATATGTAAGAAGTGAGCTCATTGTAACATATGTATATACATTGTACAAATATTTCCCCTTCCTTTCTACACTTTGTATTTGATTTATTTTCTGCACTTTGTAATTGGTTCTTTTCAAAGAATTCTAAAAAAAAAGGAGAGAAGAAAATTTGCAAGAAATGACTAAGTATTGGCCAAATGCATAGTAATGTTCCATTCCGCACACAGTGCTATGTAAAACTCTTCGGAACGGCGTTCCGCCCTCAAGTCCGCATTGGAAAATTTGGATATCTGTAGAGTGGTCTATTAGTTTCTATCCCGCATAAAGAAGGACAAAGAATGATGCTAATCTAGGAACCTCTCAAAGCTGGAGATAGCCAGAGTGGAATCGAGGTAGAGTGTCGTGCATGCAAGCTTCAAGTACCAAGCGAACTCAAAAGGTTCTTAAGCCATCGGAGCAGAATCAAGCCGAAGCCGAACAACAAGTTCCAATTTGACACGTGGAGGCTAGAGAGTGCTCCCACATTCAATTCTAACAAACTCATGCATGGACCAAAGAGTAGCCGAAGGGATGTGATGAGCTGGCAGCGCAATTTGAAAACTCGACCAATAAGAAGATAGGATGCCACCTTTGAGCCACCCAAGTGAATGATAGAGGGGATTGGAAAGTGTGCCAACAAAGATATCACGCAACAACTACATTAATGGTGAAAGATACATGTGCTCCAGAGGAGAGAAGTAATGAAAAGCATACACAAAATCCATTTGGAAGCCCCTTGCATCTACAGGAAGGTAGAAAAGTACAACGATACCTTGGAGAATTTACTACAAATCGGGAGGACAAAGTTTGCTACTGTCAGGATGGCACCCAAAAGGTCATCCACCGAATCATCAAAGATAGCGACAAGATTGCAGGTTCATGTACATCGGACCAGTCGAGTCGCAGATACAGTGATGACAAGAGTGAGAAGGACTCGCCTAAGGACAGGTTTTGAATTTCCATATTTCGAAGGAAAGCCAATGCGGCGACAAGGTATGATAGCCATAAAATCCTTTTTGTTCTCTTATATCTGTGATTCTATACATCACTTCCCCGAACTAGTATCTGCTATGATTCAATTCTATGATTCTAAAAATAGAACAGTCAGAACCCCTGAGGGCACTCCCCTATTCTCTATTACAAAAGATATTTGCTATGAATTATTCATCGTAGGGGTAGGCCCACCCTCAAATCTCAGACCATTTAGCATAGCAGAGCTAGACAGGGCTTACACTAAAATGATAGCCTCAGAAGAAAAAAAGAGGCACTAGAAAAATGGCTTCATCTTAATTTCAGAAGGATAAGGAATGAAGACGAAATGCCCAAAGTCCCAATTCACATTGATGAATTTGCAAATCCAAAATTATTTTCTATGTTGGCTTGTATGGAGGGTTTGGACTCTGATAGAATGGTTCATGGTTGGCAAATTGCCATGACATATTGTATTTCTAATGAGAGGATGTACAAGAAAGATGCGAGAGAGAGGGGTACCAGAGTAATTTATTTTGACTGGCCAACTTTTCTCGCTCAGAGGATCCATGAGCAGCTGGTAAACATGAAGAAGGGTGTTGATGCTCCCAGTTTTAGGCATTGCTCGAGTCTGGTGTGGATGTTCTATGCAGCCATCAAAAGCAGAATGCCATGGATTTTGGCTAAGGATAAAACCAATGATGGAGAACCCTTGCCGGTCTATTATTGGATGGATTTTTTGAAGAGCAGTGAGTCCTATTACAGATTCAACTTGGAATTCTTGGAACCTACCCTAAAAATAATATACAATGAGTGCCCTAGGTTGCCCTCCTTAGCTAAATAGATTCTGAGGAAGGAATATGCTGAGGAAGGAGATTGGTATTTACTAACAGAGGGCACAGTAATTAGGTTATATGGTTTCATAGGTAAACCCTTTCTCCTACCTCACTTTGTCATAGAGAGGCTATTTGCCCTGGAGTATCTAAGGCAGGTGGAGTACATTGATGCAAGCTACGGTTCGGGGAGGAAGAAGAAGTATTTACTTACTTACCGCACTAAGGATAATATTATTATATTCGAGTGGTAGAGCCAAAAAATTGATCAATACCTTGACATATTAGGTCTGTTTTATATTCCTCAGAGGTGGAGTTATGATCTTGATGATATTTTCACTACAAGAAATAAAACCCTAAATGGAGATAAGGCCTACAAGTTTGAGAAAAGGCCCAAGGCTAATTTTGAACAGGGAAGAAACAATGATGAGACTACTCTTTTGGAGTGGAATGTCTCCAAGATGGATCAGTTACCTCCATGGTTGGATTTTTATGAGCAGATTGAAGATTTCGATCCTGACCACAAGCCCAGTCATCAGATTACAGAGGATATGATTGACAAGATTAAAGCAAAAACTACAAAGAAAAGCGGGTCCTCCTCCAAGATGAAGTCAGCAAAGAAAAAATAAATGCTGCCTAAGAAGGAAGTTGCAGAAGAAGGAGAAGAGGAGGATTATAAAGGGCCATGGGATGAAGCCAATATTATAGATTGGTGGCATATGAGAGTTGAAATTGGAAAAACTGAATCTAAATTTGGAATGAAAATTGATAAGGAATTTTCAAGAAGATATAATGAGAATATTGATACTTGGAGACTAAAGGATGTGAGGCACATAGTATTAATGGTTGAAAAGCCCTAGGGTGATTCTGAATCTCTCCAGCCTCCTACAAATCAAAAATATTCTTTAAAAACCACTGGAGTGTTGAAAACCTTCAGTCCTACTTTTGAGCAGGTGGAGAAATTCCCTAAAGGGGCTAAGTTGATGAGCAAAATGAGGTATTCTAAAGAAAAGGTTGTCAGTACCCCTATTATTGAAACAAAATCCAGGCCTCCACGTTTAGCTCTAGGCGGACAGCCTCAAGACACATATATTAATTTGAAGAAGGATGAGAGTTTTAGGTTCAGCCACTTTCTTTTGCTCCTGCAACATCAACTAAATCACAATCCATTATCGAGCAATCATTACTTCTTGGGGTAGTGCAAGGAGATTTATCAGAGGAATATTCCAAAGACGAGATGGATACTTTCCAATTAGTTCATAAAAGGACTAAGAGAGCCCCAAAAATAGAGGAGAGAGAGATTTCCAAGAAGCAAAAAATGAATATGGAAGAAATTGTTGAAGAGGTAGTTGTTTTTACTACAGAAGGGTTAATTGAGCAAGAGCAACAGCTAGAGATAGAAGTTGAACAAGAACACCCTACATCTGTAGGCGAAGGTATGGTTTCTAATCCCTCTTCTCCTTTTCATCTCCATGAATCCCCAAAAGAATTTCCCTCCCTTTCTAGTCAAGAAGATGTAGCAAATATACCTCCTCCACCTCACAGTTCTTCCCTTGTCTCATCAGTAGCTATGGAGGTACAAGTTAGTTCTATTGTGTCACAGCCTCCTCAAAACCCACCTTCCACTTCTGAGATATCCACTTCAATGTCCACCATTATTGCACCCTCATCTCTTTCATTGCCACCATCAATGGGACACTGCGTTCCGAGTTCATCCATCCCTTCTACTATCAGTTATGTACCTATTTCTCTAAATTTACCTGTATCAACAGCAACGGTAGTCACAGAGTCTACCATTGTAATAGAGGTTGTTGTCAATATATCTTCACCCCCACCAATAGCAAGTTAGTCCACCCTTATGTTTTTGATGCCATTATCTCCTTTGGCTGCTGATTTTTCAAAATCTATTACTGTATCAAAAGAACAGGCAGCCACTCAGAGCATAAATGACTATTGGGTAGAGAAACTTACCAGGCCTTCCAACAGGATGGTTGTGACAAGAAAAAGTATGTATGTTAACCCTATCACTAGGCAAAGGGTCTCAAGGTCTATGATTCCGCAAGTGAGCAAACCTGAAAATGAAATGACTGCTCAAGATTATAGAGCAGAGGAGATCATAGAAGATGTTGACAAGCTTCCTACTGAGGATGAGTTGGGGATAGCCAAGGCTCACTTAGATACCTTTTATGTGAAAGCTGATATAGCCAAAGAGAAGGTAGATAAGCTGAAACAACAAGTTGAAAAGCTTAAGAAGAGCCTCAATGATAAAAAAGAAGTAGAGAAAGCTCTGAGAAAAGAGGCTAAGGGTTGGCAGGAAAAGTTTCAAAAGGCTAATGAGTTGAAAGACCAGTTAGAAGAACAAAAGAAGTTGAATGAGGATCAGGCAAAAGAAATTCAAAATTTAAAGCATCAACTTCAGATTGAGAAAGCCAAGTCCTCAAGTTTTTCCAAAGATGATTTGAAAAGGATAAAGCAAGAGTTGCTTTCTAAAGTTCAAGGAAAATTTTTAGGTCTCCAACTCATAATCGACTATCTGAAAGATGCCAGCCAATTGCTCTCCACCATTCAGAAGGATTTGGATCAAATCACTGGAGAGTTACAACCTATGGTGATTCCGATGGAACAAATGTATAGGTTGGTTGGTAGTAGGCTCAGTGATGCTGCTAAACCAATTTCCAATAAGGAATGGAATCTGGCCAGGGTAGCTACCAAAATAGTGGTGAAAAAGCATAGGGTAGTTCAGAGAGCCTGGTTGTTGTTTGACAGGATGGACAGGGGAATTAAAGACATCATTGAAATAAATGAGGAAATGGTTCACGTTGGTTTCAAAGGACTCTAGAAGGAGGATCACAACTTGTTATCTATGGAAGAAGCCCAACAAAGCATCAAGGATAACTTATAGGATGAGGCTGGAATTGATTCATTGGAAGAGCCACTATCCCAAGAACAAGTTGCCAAACTAATTATGGATTACACCCGCTTAAGAGATATCATGGAAGATCTGGTGACTAGAGGGAATGCTGCTAATTATGAGGATGTTGGGGAACTACAATATGTTTATAAGAAGCTTAAAGAGACATCAAATCCCTCTGAGGAAGCTTGGAAATAGGCTCTTCAATCTTTGGAATCAATGGTCCAGTTGTTTGGAGACACCTCCGGTGAGGATAATCAGAGAGTACATGCTCTAGAAGAACAGAGAGAAGAAGAAGGAGAAGATGAGGATGAAGAGGTTGTAGAAGAATGAGAATAATATTGAGCAGTTACAGGCCCAGGAGGGGCTCACGCTTAAGTCATTTCATTTCTGTTTGTACATATACATAAGTTTTGTATTTCTATTTTTACTCTGACAATTGTCAGAAATAAGCAATAAAGGCATGAAGCCTACAACGCAACATATTTTGTGTGAAGGCATTCTTTGAAATAAAGCCTTATAAAGGAGGTAGAGTTGTGTATAGTTTTTGAAGGCAGTAGTCATACTGATATTATGGACACAGTCTCTAATTGAACGGGTGAGTTCTATGATGTTTTTGGCATGGTTTCCATATGAACCTTTACCCTCTAGGCAGAATTTGAGTTTTTAGAGGGTAGTGTTTGTATGGAAATTATTCCTTAAAACATATCTTCAAAGATAAGTATTGTTTTTTACTCCTAAGGCCCAATGGATAAGACTATGGATTCGATTGGCTTTGCAAGAAAATCCACCCGGGAGGCGCCAGAATGTAGGCCCAAAATGGCCACATACTTAGTAAAATTTTGTATAATTTTGACTAAGTGATAGAATCATCATTCCGCAAACCTTGCAGTACACTTTGAAGCGGAACCGGGTTAGAAGATATGAATCCACTCAACAGTTAGTGAAGTTTTCATGTTTGAAGCGATTTCGGGTGATTTTCCTCCGGCTCCGGAATGATGGCAGATCTCAAATCCGCAAAAGTTCCTAAGAGACGATGATGTCAGTGCAAAAAAGTGCGGAATGGCATCTTTGCAAATGATTGAGTATGTTGAATACCCGATTCTGGGAAGATTCTTTTTTTTCTGGCTTTGGATTAGCGCTACCCTCAAATCCACAAAAGTTTCAAGGAGATGATGATGTCAGTGGCAAAGAAGTGTGGATTGGTGATTCGGAGAATGAACAAGTGTTTCCTTTCTAGAATGAAGACAAGATGGGATGACAGAGTAATGAAAGTGTGGATTCACGATAGAAGAGTTATGTGACTAGCTCCGGACCCGGATTGGCGATTATAACACAATGCACTTGTTCTATCTAGAATGAAATCCGCAAAAGCTATAAGAAAGAGGTGACATCATCAATATTCTAATGCATATTGAAGAAGATAATGCTGAGTATGATAGATCCTGGAGCGGATTCGATGTTTAGATATTAGAGATCCGGATTGGAGATTTTGTTGCTTCTAATAAAGAGATGACATCATCAATTTTAAAGCGGAATGGCATTTAGCTTATGTCGGATTGAATCTGAATCATGCGATGAAGAGAATCAATGGTGGAGGTTAGGCTACCAAATCTTGGTTGTTTAAAAGATATTGTTGCGTCAGAATTGTAATAGTCGACTGGAAGACGAAGCATCGAAGGTTTTCTAGAAGATCAAACCAGAGGCGGTTACAGATCGACAGTGGTAATTCACTCCCAAGAAGGATCGACGAAAACGCATGATCTTTAACGGCCTAAACTTTAGTTCCACTGAGCGATCAACAAGTTGTAGAGACCCCGAGCTGCCATGGTGGACTTTCTTTCAACGAAATTCTCGGAGGATGGACCAATGAGCTAATGCCAGCTAAATATCTTTGTTGTGTTGTTAAAACAAGATCTTTTGTATTGCTTCTTGATTATTGTAATTTGAAAAACTATAAGTAGAGGTCGAACCCTCATTTTTAAGGGTCGGCTCTAGCGTGTTTGCCTGTGCCATTGTAAATATTCCTGAAAAGCTAATGAAAGGAGCAATACATTGATCTTCACCTCAAGTTTGCATTCTCATGCTTGATGTTAGAGGTTCGGATTCTTTAGTTGCATTTCTATAAATACTTTGATGGTTAGTTTGTGCCTAATTTTGGATTACTAGCTGTTATAAGTAATTGAAATCTACTTTTGAGTTCATTCTATGTTGTTAGGAAGTACATTTATGTGAAATCTAGGTATTTGGTGAATTTTGTTATTTGGATTATCATTCCCTAGATATTGAAATTGCTTGCTACAACATTTCTCTGTTGTGCTTTAATATATGAAACAATATGATTTGAGATAAATTTTGATCTGAGTATGCGTCTTTAGTATGGTTTTTTGGGAGCTTTTTATGGTAGTGCAATGTTGTTAACCTATCTGTCCACTATTATCTACATCTCTCTAACCCTAACCTTCTCTTACCCTAAACTCCAAACCCTAAGTGAGCATAATTGTGTCAACAACTTGCTAAGTTGACAAGGAACCAACCTACTATGGAGGTTGGATTGAAAACCCTTAATTGGTCCATCCAATGTTGAGTGTTGAGCTACAACTATCGGGTGCAAGCCTGGATAGAAAGTAGGAAGATAAACAACCACAGTATCGAGTGAAAACTTGGTGCAATTTAGTGCCCAAAAATAATGATATTCACCATTCCTTCCGACTGAAAACTGCTCCATGTCAAGAAAAACAGAGCTATGCTTCCCCTTATAAGCCCAAATGACATGATCAAAATATCTTCATAAAATTTTTATTTTTTGCTCTTTTGCTTCATGCTTTTATAATTTTTCTTTGACTGTGTTAGAATAAAAAACAATATACAACACTTTTTACATGAATACAAAAAGTGACTAAGTTACAGGACTTTCAACTCTAGCTTATTCCTTCGTTGAATTTTGACCATTGAGCTATTATTTTGGTGTTTCCTTAGAGTCTTCGACAACCTTATCTGATTATTCTTCTTCCTATTGAGTTGCTTCTTCATCGTTTCCTTCCTGATCCTGGTCAACTTCTTCTGGGGAAGTTTCTTTTTTATATTTAGGCTATGTATTACTCCCAAACAACTGGATCATCAATTTTAGAGTCTGCAAATCTTGATTCTAGATGACCTCGATAGGATTGGGAGTTTCCTTAAGTTGTTATAAATATATTCCAATTCAGAGGCCTCTTCATAATTTATAGAGCTACCCTTATTCACAAGTTCCTCCATAAGATCCTTGAGCCTAGTTAAGTCTTAAATCATATGTGAGACTTGCTCCTGATAAATTGGATCTTCCCAGGTATTTGTATCAGATTCATCCTAGATGATCGAGAATATATTCCTTTTGATATTCTTTTCAAACAATAAAGTGTTATTTTCGATCCAAATTCCTTCAAAACCATATCGAGTCATCTCTTTATTGATGTCAACTACATCTCAAATCATGCTTTCTACTTTGTCATATAACAACCAGCCCTTTTGTAACAATTTATTCTTCTTGACTACAACTCTAGTAGCCAGTCTAAAAATATTCCATGCCTTGTTGGGGATCGACTTAGCAGCCTCATTGAACCTACTATCAAATAACTTATAATTTTTTCTACTGGAATCACCATAGGCTGCAACTCCTGAGTGAACTTATCCAAGTCTTCTTTTATTATTTGGAGCAAATGGTTGGCATCATCCATATAATCAAAGATGGGTTGTATTTCAGAGCATTTATCAAGGACTTCAAACCATAACTCTTTTTTGAACTTCTTTATTCCTTCCTTTGAGAAGCCCGAGGCCTTATATTTATCAATCTAAAGCTGGTGCTTCAAATCTTGTATTTCCTTGGCTTGAGATTCATTCTTTTTCTTTTGCTCTTTAACTTGATCTTTGAGCTTTACAGCCTCTTGATATCGATTTTGCTAGCTCTTGGATTCATCTCTAACAACATTTTCTATTTGTTTTTGATTTCTAACTGTCTTCTGTAGCCTATCAACTTTTTCCTCTAACTTCCCAACCTTCTCCTTGTAAATGTCAATCTTGAAATAAAAAGTTTCAAGGTGAGCCTTTGCTATGACCAGCTCGTCCTCTTCTAGTAGTTTCTCAATATCTTCAGTATACTCCTCTAGAAAATAATCTTGTGCAGTCATCTCTTCTTCAGGCTTGCTTACCAAAGGGATAATAGATTTGAATGCTGTTTGCCTTGTCACTGGATCAACACTCATTGTCTTCTCTTCGTAGCCATTCTCTTGGAAGACTTAGAGAGTTTCTTTGCCCAAAAATACTTGATCTTTTGTGATTTTTTTTTTCCTTTTTGTAGAGAAGACAAGGTGGGATGACTTGTAGAGGGAGGGGAAGTTATAAAATAAGTGAAGACAGACTTAGAGACTAACGGTAGTGAATTAGTAGTGATAATAGTTAAATTCGTGCTTATTGTTGGAGTTGCAATTGAGGACATAGGAATGGAAGTAGAACTCATGGAATGAATTGGTGGGGATGAAACAACTTGTCCTTCTGATGATACTAGGGGTTGTGAAGGTAGATATGGAATGATAGAAGATGATGTGACTATTATTTTAGATGAATGTGGAGGGGAGGGATTGGATTGAACCTCCATATCAGTTACTGAAATAGGTGGTGAGTTATGAAGAGTACAGGGTGCCTTTTGATAAAATTTTTTTTGAGAAAGGAAAGGGGATTTCTTTGGGGAAAGAGAAGGAGAAGAAGGGATAGAAATAGTACCTTCACCTAAAAAATAGGATGTTCAAGAATCTCCTCTACTCGGTGTTGTACTTTTTATACTGGTAGCTTTATGATTAAAACATGGGTCTTTTCAACACTCTGCCTCTTATATTATTTTATCTTCTTATAGACCTCTTTATAAGTTTTTCCCACTGCATATTTATCTTTTATCTTAAAAAATTTAAACATTGAAAGCTTATCACTCTATGTATCTCCCTTAGATTATTCTCCATGCACTACATTTTTAGCGGTAGGATCTGACTTAGCTGTGACCGTAGTGGTGAAACTTATAGATGTGAATACAAAGTACTTATCCTTTTACTTCCAATATATCTTAGCCTCAGGAGGCTCTCCACCTAGGGCTATATTTTTGGGTCTATTAACTATCTGAATGACTTATGTATTTACTACCCTACTGTTATAGTAATGCATTTTACTCATAATATAGGTCGCTTTAGAATATTTATTCAATTGTTCCTCTGAGGGCTCAAATATCTTAGCCACCTCTTCAATAATTGGTGGGGCATTAGTCTCTACTTGCATTTCCTCTTGGGAATGTGGGGAAGGAGAATATATACCTACTCGAGTCTTCTTATAAATCAATACTAGATTCTTAGGATCTTTAGCTTTCTAGGTATTAATATGCGTGTCATATCGATCAAAAAAATCATCATCTATCATTTGGTAAAATCTGGACTTTTTTGTACCAATTTCTACTCTCATCTTCACCAATCTATAATTTTACCTTCATCCAATTTCTTTTTATTTTCATTGTCCTTAATTTTAGACTCCTTTAAATGATGGAATTCATTATTAGTAGGATCAAAATCAACTATTTGCTCATAGAAGTCTAACCATGGGGGTAGTTGTTCCATTTTAGAGATATTCCAATCCAATGGAGCACTTTCTTTGTTATTCCTCCCCTTTTCAAAATGAGGCCTCGAAGTCTTCTCAAACTTGAGGGATTTTTATCCATTAATTTTGATATTCCTCTTTAGGAATTTATCATCTAGGTCATACCTCCACCTATGTGGGATGTAAAATAGGCCCAACATATCCAAATATTGGATGATTTTTTCACCTTGAACCTTTCTAATAATTTTTATATCATTGATGTTACGAGAGTAGGTTAAAAAACATTTCCTTCCTTTTCTAGAGCCATAATTCATTTTGAGGAAGTCTTCCTGTCTCAAGTACTCTAATGCCAACAATATATTAGTCACAAAATGCAACAATAGAAAAGGTTTACTAGTTAAACCATAGAACCTGATGAAAGTGCCCTCTGTGAGAATATACTAGTATCCCTCCTTGGCATTTGTTACTCTTAGTAATTCTCTAGACAAAGATGGCAATCTAGGGTATTTCCCATACATTATTTTAAATGCTGACCTTAGGAATTCTAAATTAAACCTATAAAATGACTATGTGCTCTTCAAATGCATGGTCCAATAATACATAGGAATACTGTCTCATTTGTTGTTCTTTTATTTCACTGGAATACAAGGTATCATGTGCCTTACAACAAAATAAACCATCCAAACAAAATTCAAACAGTGTCAGAAAGAAGGAGCTTCTAAATATTTCTTCATTCTAACCAACAACTCATGCATTCATTTAGCGAGAAAGACTTTCCAGTCAAAATAAATCACTTTGAAACCCTCTTCCTCTACATTCTCTCATTTGAAATGTAGTATACAATAGCTATTTCCAATCTCTTACAAACTGGTCAGAATCTAAACCCTTTAAGCAGGCTAACATGAAAAAGATCTTTGGCTTAGCGAATTGCTCAATTGGAATTGGGGTTTTGGGGAGTTTACTTTTGAGCGTAATAGTTTTGAACTGATTGTAAACCCACTTCCTAAAGGGTTATCCTTCATGAACATGCCTTTGCAAATATCAATATCCAGTTTGTTCGACCACATAAAAAATTTTAGGCCTTACAGGTGGTTCTACTCCTAAAGAAAAAAGGTCATGACAAGCTTTGGCTATGATACTAAATAGGGTTTTTCCATCAGTTGTTTTCACTACTTTTGCACTAGGGTTATAAAACTTAACAATGGTCGCTATTAAATTTGGACAGGGATGAACCGAATCACAGATATAAAAAGACAAGGAGTGGACAACACAAATTACCTTATACTGTCATTGTTTCACTTCTTCGATATTTATCATTGATGTTACTTCTAAGCTTAGTTATCTCTATAAGAACTAGTATGGTGTCAGCCACTACTTTTTCTTTATAAATGTAGCTACCCAGCTTGTCATTTGCTGGTAGTATTGTTTCTGATACTTTGGAAGCCATTTTATATGAAAATATTTAGAGCGCTTCTCCCTTTATTCTTTGCAAGCTTTGTATCTCTACTTCTTGGCTATTTCTACTAGGTAAGTCTCACTTCATGAAATAAATTAACTTTGCATTTCAAATATTTAAATGCTCCTGTATGCATACCTTCTGCTATTAATGCAATCAATGCAAAACTATCCATTGCATGCTTTTCAATTCAAAGATATGCATCTTGGTGGTAGGAATCATCATGTTCATTGCTGATTGGTTGTTGCACAAAGCACTCACTGGATTTATAGTGATTTTCATTGCTTTTATTTTATTAGAGTAGTGGAGGTCAATCATGGTAGTCCAAGGCTCCTTTTATTCATTTAAGAGCGATGTAGAACATGGTCTTGATCCACTCTAGAATGAATACGAACTTCAGTGGTGTAGAGCACATGTCACATTCCATTGTCACCCTTAGCTTATTGGAGAGCAGCATGGAACACATGCTATATTTCGCTACCACCCGTAGTTTATTTTACAACCTTGCACTTTTAAATTAATTTTTTTTTTACTTTACAAAAATGAAAACTTCAGCAAATAAAAAACAATATAATACAAAATATGTACATACGTTACAATGACCGTATATATTAATCAAAGTAAAGTTTTAGATGAAAACCATTGATCGAGATCGGTTGCATGTTTCCTTATAGATCTTCAAGTTGGAAAATATTTCTCTATTTAACCTCTGCTACTTTGAAAGGACCATCCCAGAAAGAATCAAACTTTTGGTGGTGCCCTGGCATAGCTCTTTCCACATTCCACCTTAGAACATAATATCCCACTTTAAACTTTCTAAATCTAGCTTTCTTTTCAAACCATCCCTTAATATCAAAGGAATGCTTCTGGAAGTTTTCATATTTTTGGTTCCTTTTTCTTCTAGCTAAAGTAAACGTGTTAACCTAGTTTCAATTGGATAATGCTCATAATCTTCTTCTGTATCTATCATCTTAAGAGATAGAATTTACAAATGAATAGGTAATACTATTTATTTTCCATACACTGGAGCATAAGGAGAGGTCTTAATGAATTTTTTTATGGTGATCCTATCTACCCATAAAGCTTGTTCTAATAGCATGTGCCAACTTATCTTGTTACCTTCTAATGATCTCCTCAAGATCCTTAGCAGATTTTTGTTAGTTTATTCTACTAATCCATTCCCTTGGGGATAGTAGTTAGAGGTATTTTTTATAGTAATGCGATAATTTTTAGTAAAATAAATGTACGTAGCTCCTATAAAATCTAGGCCATTATCAATTACTATAGATTCTAGGATACCAAACCTCATGATTAATCCTTCCATGAAGTCAATAACCACTTCTTGATCTGATTTCTTTGTAGGGATGGCCTCTTCCCATCTGGTGAGGTAATCTATGATAGTCAAAATGTATTTATACCCTATTGAGGAATTGGGATTGATAACTCCTATGAAGTCTAGATCCCATTGTTGGAAAGGCCCTTCAACCTGAATTGGCTTGAGGGGAAATGATGCATTCCTAGTTCTCCCCACATATTGTTGGCATTCATCGCAGGCTCTTGTAACTTTGAAGGTATCGATAAAAATAGTAGGCCAGTAATAACCTACCCTAATGATATTCAAATCTGTGACCCTTCCTAAAAAGTGTCCTCCAGATAATCCTCCATGGAATTCCTCAATAACCTTTTGCTTCTGATCTTCTTTCAAAATTTTTAAAAGGACTCCATCAAGATTTTTCTTGTATAGTCCCTCTAATAGTAAGATGTATTTCAAGGCCTAAAACCTATATCTTCTCCTTTGTGATGGATTAATATTATGAGGATAGAATCTTATCTAAAAGTATTGGGTCATTTGATCCACCTAGTCTGATTCTCCTAATTGTAGTTCTTCAGTATGATCTTCTACTACTGACTAATAGGCTATCACTTCTGCTATAACTGCTACTTTTGTTAAAGCTTAACATAATGCTTTGCCTTTGACTAGCTTGGTATGATGAATTTTCACATCATATTCCTAGATCTTAGTAATCCAACCAACTATTTTATCTCCTAGTTCATCTTGTAGAATGAAAATTCTAACATATGGATGAACTACATATACCAGTGTTTCACTCTAAACCAAGTATTGCCTGAATTTATTCAATGACTTCATCATTACAAATACTTTTTTCTCAATAAAATTATACTTGACTTGATATTTGTGGATATTTTAACTCTAAAATAATATGGGATGTTCGTCTCCCTCATCATTTTTTTGAGTGAGCACAAAATATATCTCTCTTCAGCTCCATAAGCATACATAATGAAATATTTGCTGAATTCGGGTTTCACTAGAATTGGAGGAGTGACAATGGACTATTTTATGATCTCAAAAGATTTTTTTCTCACCTTATTCCATTTGGTATTTGCATTATTCTTTAGCAATTCTGAGATAGGTTTCACCTTTTAAGTAAAATCTAAGATGAATTTTCTAACAAAATTAATCTAGCCGAAGAAGGACTACAAAGATTTATTTTTCATGGGTAATATAAGAGTAAGAATTTATTTGAATCTATTTGGATCAATAGCCATTCATTCTTTAGAGACCACATGGCCTAACAAATTTTCCTCATGGACTACAAAAAATGACTTCTTTGGATTAAAAGAGATGCCAAATTCCTTGCATATTTTAAACACTTACTCTAAATGTGTCAGGTGATCTTGCTTTTCATGGGAAAATATAGTCATGTCATCCAAGTATATTAGAATGACTTTGTTTATCAGATCACCAAAGGTATAATCCATTGCTCTTTGGAATGTGGATCCTGCGTTGGACAGACCAAAAGATATTCTATGATAGGCAAAAGTACCCCATTTGGTGGTGAATATTATTTTGAAATGATCCTCATATTTCACCCAGATTTGGTTATAGCTAGAGAAAGCATCTAATAGTGAGAAACTCTCTTCTCCTATAACAATATGCAAGATCTGATCAATATGAGGGAGTGGATAGTGGTCCTTTAATATTGCTTGATTGATATTCCTAAAATACACACAGAAGCGTATGTCACCATTATTTTTTCTTATTGGGACCAAGTTAGCTACCTAGGTAGAATGATTGATCAGATATAGGATCTTAGCCTTCAACATTGTTAACAATTCTTTCCTCATTATGGCTTCGATTCTAGGATTTACAAGCCTCTTTTTTTGCCTGAAGGATTTTGCATTTGATTCTAGCTCAATTGTATTTTGGGTCACTTTATTATCATATAATTTAAGATCTTCATATGACCAAGCCACAATGTCTTGGTATTTTAGGCATAGAAATTTGATATCTTCCTCTTCTTCTAGGGAATGGTGGATTCCAACTTTGAGCTTCTTTTCCTTTTCGAATCAATTTCCTTGTAAGTATTTTCATTAAATTCCATAGATTTGATCTTCCTATCTTCATTGTCAAACAAGCTCTCCAAAGTGACCAACCCCCTAAGAATATGATTATTTTTTAGTTGAATTACATCTTGTTGGTCTATATCTTTTGGATTTTCCTCTTAGATGATTGATAGATAAGATTCCCTTACTAGGAAATAAATGATTTGTTCATCACTTTCAAAAAAAATCTAGACTGCTTGTCTAGGACTGTAGGCTTGAAAATTATTTTGATCCCTTTGCCTTTTGTGACTCCTATATCTATAGAAGGGTTGAAATCATCTCCCCTCACTACCAAGGAATCAGCCAAGGTTTTCTATCTTCTAGGAACAACAATAATATCTAGGGCATCGAAGGATTCCATCAAATCCTGAACCCTATTTTTGTATACCTTCAAGTAATGGTACTTACTATTGCACCTCTATATTACTTGATTAATAATTAGTTTAGAATTACCATATATATTAAATATTTTTATGTCCATACTCTCAGCATGTGTTAGTATGAGGTACAAAGCCTCATATTCTACAACATTGTTGGTACAAGACCAAGTCAGTTTGTATACAAAACTCTTTGCACCTTCTAACTGAAATTGCAATAATACACCAGCACCAGAAAAATTAGATTTTTGTTATTAGATCATAATCATGGGAGAAAAAATTAGATTTTTGTTATTAGAAGCCTCTTTTTATTAGATGTTAGGTCATTAATTCATTTTATGCATAATCATGATTATTTGATCATAATCATGGGAGAAAAAATTAGATTTTTGTTATTAGAAGCCTCTTTTTATTAGATGTTAGGTCATTAATTCATTTTATGCATACAGATTTAACATTGAATTTTTGTTATTAGAAACTTCTTATTATTATTTATTTAGGTTAATAGTTCCTTTTATGCATAAAGATCTAACTCTTAATGAGATTTTCTCGTTTAAATCTCTCTTCTATTTTTTTTTATTTAAGTTTTCTTGGTAAATTATGATAATTTTTTTTATAAATAGGTTAATGCAAAGCCTATTTTGACGAGGATGATTAGATGGGTCAAGGGCAAGTCAGTCTCCAAATCAGATTATAAAAAAGTGCAAGCCTAAAAATGACCATATACAATGTATTTATTTTTTATTTATGTAGGCCCATATCTAACCTTCGATGATTCAACCTTAAACTTATATCTTGTAATAAATACTTCCGAAATACAGTAAGTTGTTGAAGAGAAGATATAACTAGGAGACTTTTTCATCTATTTGAATTTGCATTGCATTATAGAAACAAACAATGTTTGTTAATTTATTTTTCTTTCCAATTTCACAAAGCATTGGATATAAGAATCAAACAAAGAAATCATCACGGGGCAATAAAGCCCACGACCATCGTAGCAACTTTACGGCTTGTCCCCGTAATGAAAACGTTTTTACCAAATTGCAAAATGGTTTTAACAAGACATACATTTGAAATTTCAAATTTAACAATTTGAATTTAAAAATTCTATTGGTGATAAAAAGTCAAAATTCTGATTTGCATTAACAAACGTAGAATGTAATTAATTTTATAGCAGCTTTCTTGATTAAAGAATCCGGCAAATATATATCTATGAGGAAAACCCATTTTTCTCTGAGAAAATAAAATAGATTTTTAAAGATAATTACAATAGGAATGGCTATTAGATGCATGATTTAGAGAGCGACAAAGATTTCATTTAGTTTAAAATCTCTAAAATCATTGTCTACTTTTACATTAAAAAATAATTTAATTTGTCAGAACATAAAAACTCTTCTCACATAGGTACGTCCCATCCTATGGAAAGAACTGCCTCAGAAATTAAAAAGTTCCTGGCTGCAACTCTTTCAGTTGCAGGGTTCCAATGCATTTCCCAGCACTGAAAAGTTTTCTTTGAATAATCTTCGAAGTGAGGAGAATATGAATCATCTGCAGCTCCCAATTATTTACGGTCACGTCCAAATATTGCAGGACCTGAACTTGAGCCTGCAAAAATTTCACGTACTTAGCAGCTTCTTCGAGCATTCTGGCCGTGCTGATCACTTTCGAGTCGAGTGGGATGAGCTTCTTCAGGAAGCGAGTTCTTTCGCGGATTCTAATTCTCCTCTGCCGCGCTGCGACACTCTGCGGATCCACGGATTGCGCCGGGTTATGATAAGGCTCGCCAGAAAAGGTTTGCTCCTTTGCCGACGACGAAGAAGATCCAGGCGACGAGGACAGAAAAAAATCCGACGAAATAAGACTTTCCGGCACCGAGCTGTCGTCTTTTGGCGGAAGCTTCTCGACAACATCTTGCAAAGTGTAGCAGGAGGATGCGACCCGCGGGCTCTTAGCGGGTGGTTCTATGAGGCACGCATACAACTCTGAAACACCGCTCGGTGCTTGGAAAATCTCATGCATTCCAGGCATGCCAGTAATCAGGGAGTTACTGTTGTCGTCGGATTGGTCGTCTACGTGGACGGGGAGCTCCGAGTGGGTGAATTGATAACCAATGACGTCTGCAATATCGCAAATGTCGAGGAGGCTAGCCGGAAAGGCATCGGAAACAGCTCCGCCACAGACATTAGCTAAATAGTCATCGTCCACTTGCTGCTGGGGATGTGAGAATGCGTAGGTAAAGTTTTGGTGAAATTCTCCGCCGAGAACCTCAGCAACCAAATCCGCCTGCCTCTCTGCAAAGGAGTTCATGCTTATTCCTCAATCTAACACCTCATTCTATGTTTCGATGTGAATATTAGTAAGAAGGCAGATAACGGTCTCAGACGGGAATTGATGAAAGGTGACGTGTAGTGTCAGGAGTCTTCTACAAAACAGTGGTAACTGTCGAGCACTAAATGGAAACCCAAAATTGTCTTGTCTGCCATGCAATCATTTGAGAGGTAACTGCTAATCACTGGGGTTAAATTAGTGGGCCGTGAGTGTTTCGTTTACGTGGCAGAGAATGAAAAAGCGTAGCGTATTACACGGAGGCGGATTTGGAGGGCCATGCGAGGTATGAGAGGTCATTGTTGGCCGGCCGGCTCCTCCATTCTCGTAACGGCTGTCGTTTGAGGCCGCCATGGCTACGTCCTTCATTATGAAAACTAAAGATTATAGTATGGTTTAAACTTTAATCTTCGTAAGATAATTTAAAATTTTATTATTAGACTGTTCCAACAACATGGTTTAAACATTAGTTTTCATAGGATAATCCAAAACCCTGCAATTTGAATGTGAGCTTTTCTTTAATTTCTAAAACAGACTTGTCAGCAATAAATAACGACGGTAGTGCCAACTTACCAACATAGGAAACTGCAAAACCTTCAATAACGGAATATAATTTATGCCATTACTGTTCTGCGATGTAATTTAACGCACTCGAAAATCCTACCGTGCCCAAAGAGCAAGCTTTCAGTAGGCTTGCGGTCCCTTGCATGCAAATTTATATTTATTCTGTTTGATTGTTGTGTGTAATTTGGGCGAATGAGGGGGTATTGATTGTTGTATGTGCCAACTGAAATGCATTCGAGCACGCGCGGAAGCACTAAGCATGCCACTCCGGCCAACGACCGTCTACGTGGCACTCAGTAGCGGAAACAGTGCATCATGCCGTGGGAGTCTATTTTTCTCAAATGATGAAGCAATACATGCCATCTTAATTGAACCCATGCCTTCTGATGCATTTTAAAAGTAAAACCCCAAACCCCAATAGTACTTCTAATAGGCATGTCATCTCTTTCTTATGATGAAAGTTATGTTTCATATTGTGGATAGAGCTTTCATTTGATTTAAGCAAACATTAAGCACTCCAGGCATAATTTTCTCATGTTATAAAAAATAAATAAATAAATAAAACAAAACATTTTTAGTTATCTTTTCAAATGTCTTCCATACTTTCACCTTGTATGTATTTTTACACTTTATTTGAACGAGAGTTTTTAACATGTTTAATTGTAGAAGATTCTACTAATTTTAATACTTCTATAGAGAAAAGCAATTAGATAAGAAATTACGATTTTTTTTTTTAAATATTAAAAGTATTATTTATTTATAGTCAAGGTTGACATATATGATATAATCATGTGTACAATTTTGTTGAACATAGAAATTTATAAATATGATTTGAATTTATGATCATAGTTCAAAAAATAGATAGGGAGGGTTTTATTGTCTCCAACATCACATCCAAATCTTGAGTCAAGTGCCTTCTAACTAAGTTGAAAAATAAAGAAATAAATTGATCTTAGCTAAAAAAACAAGAAAAAAAAGTTAAGTAGAGTATGCAGAAAACAAATATGATCTACTTTGTTTAAGAGAAAAGGAAGCAAGGAAAAAGAAATGTAAAATACATCATAGCGAGGTTTGGATTTGGTACAATTGGCATTTGACCAATAATTAAAAAAAATTCAACATGGAAGATATTTAAATAAGCTCCAACATGATGAAAGAGAGGGATTAATAGGGAACGGAGGGCAAAACCATTGAATTCACACATTCCTATAATAAAAGGTTTGAGACAATTGAATTGGAATATCCTGCACAACTCTCTGTTGATTTTGTATTTATATGTTCAATACAATCTCACTTTGAAGACTACCTTTAGTATGCTTGAAGGGCAAAGATTGAAGAACACAAGCTTATACTAAGAGGGGGGGTGAACAGTATAAGACCTGTTTTTACTTTTCCTTTATACTTCAATACAGTAAAGCAACATATCCAAAGCAATATCAAAGCAATGCACAAAACCATCCACAAAGTGACACAACAATTTACATGGTTCATCCTTAAAAGTTTTTTCTAAAAGTTATCTCAAAGTTCTTTGGGAAACCTTCCCAATTACAATGTTTATGAGCCTCGGCTCAAAGGAGAAACCTTCCCCAATTTGAATTCATGAGCCTCTGCTCAAAGGAGATACCTTCCCCTACCTCTCGCTCCGGTCGGTGATCCTCTAGAAGACCTCTCGCCTCCGTTGCCCTTAGAAAATGGAACTCTATCCACAGAAGACACCTGTCTTCCCTGCTCTGGCTGGAGACCTCTATCCTCAACTCTATCACCTCAAAGCTGGTCCTTGAATTTGCACTAAACATAGTCCCTCGGTCTAGCATAAATGTCCTCGTCCTATGTCTTTGATCAGTACCAAACATAGTCCTTCGGTCTGGTACAAATCTGTCCTCAGGTTCTTCTCATAGAACCAATGCACCTCTCGTCCTCAAGTTCTCTGATAGAACTATCAAACTCAGCTTCACAAGTCCTCTGCTAGGACCTTTCCAAATCTGCTCACAAGTCCTCACCGAAACCTGTCCAAATATTCTTACAAGTCCCCAATGGAACCTGTCCAAAACCTGCTCACAAGTCCCTAATGGAACCTGTCCAAAACCTGCTCACAAGTCCCCAATGGAACCTGTCCAAAACCTGCTCACAAGTCCCCAATGGAACCTGTCCAAAACCTGCTCACAAGTTCATCAAGAAAACTTGCTTGGCATGAACCCACAAAGAGAATTTTTAGAGACCCAATGTGATTCATCAACCTCATAGAAGCATAAAGAGAATTGTTAGAGACTCAATATGTTCTATACTTAACTCCCAATCTCAATCCCAACTCAATCTCAAATCTCAAAAGAATAAGATAGATGTAGTATGCTTTTCTCAAGAACATGAAACACAACCCAACAATTGCCAACCATGCAATATCTCATATAACAATGATACTCATGTTCTTTCCAACAACCAATATCTTTTCTCAACCAATTTGGGCTTCAACAACAATGCTCATAGACAAGGTTTAACCAACATCATTCAACTCAACATTAACCTTGAAGCATTCTACCAATCATCACAAGAAAAGGAAACAAGTAGAAATCCTTTTCCCTCCAAAGATATTTGAACAAAACAACCACCCACACAATATCACCAAATGCAAAGAATAACTTGTTCAAACCAACTCAATGGAGTAAGCCCAATATCATGTATCAAGTAAAAGCAATAACTTGATCAACCAACCTCTATGGAAGCAACTCAATCATCAACCTCAACACAACCATCCAAGGATTTCACCTACTCAAAGCAAGTATCAAGACTCACATTCATAAACCCTAGTGCACAATGCTTCCACTACCTCAAACCAGAAATATGCATTCACCAAAATCTCATCAATGATAACAATGCATAAGTAGTCTTCAACAAACCAGAAACTAGGACTTATACCCAACCAAAGGAAACCTTGTTGAATACCTTTTCACTCCAATCGTATTTCAGAAAACATACACCAATCATACTCATAAGAAGAATGTGCCCATACCTTATTGAAGTGAAGGAACCCCTTTGGAAATCTATCACAATCACAAAGTTCTTTTGCCAATCTTCACAAGGGTTAGTAGATCACAAAATAATCAACATTACTCCACTTTTCAATAATCATTACCAAAGCCCTTAATTGCACAACTTCCTTATCTCTCCTAAAACCACTTGTACCATAAAATAAAATAAATCACAACATTTCATAACCTTATAACTCCCTTATTACTCCTTTTAAAACATACATAGTAAAGCTTATGAAAGCAAAAATAATTCCTTACGTTTTTTTCCTTTTGTTCTTTGTTTGAATGTTTTCCTTTAGCATTGAAAACTTTCTTGAACAAGTTACAATGATTCACCTCCATGCGGTTTTTGACCAATTGCATTGCTGCCCTTTTCACTATCACGACTATAGCATCCCACTGCCACGTGTATACCTATCTACTGGAGTAGCGCAATCATAGAGGTCTACCCGCACTCCCGTAGTTAGTATGTCCAAACTATGGTATCCAACCGCAATCACTGCAAGCCTTGTGTCATCTAGATCAGCACAACTGCATCAGTCTAGCATACGAAGCTATGCTGTCCGTGTGGAAACCTTAGCACACTGCATGAAACTGTTCCAACTTCAGCAACCGTGACTTCTAGGTTTTGTTGAACCTTCTAACATTTTTCAACGTTCACTCCTTCAGTCTTGATGATGGATTATTGCATGGCGTTACCTCCTTTCGATTATCTGCAATCAAAACTTTGCGACGGTGCTTCTTCTTCTATTTGACTTCTAGCTTGACGTTTCACTGCCTTCGTCGAAGAGTTCCAGGAGGACATTCCTTTTCAACTTTGATGACTACACCCTTCCGCGATGTCGCCTCCATCCCACACTAACTCTCGTAGAGATTTCTCCTTCGTCGTCAATGCTTGACGTCTTCCTTCGCTACAAAGACGAAAACAAAATGCACTCCGATTTATATCGATTCACACACACACTGAAATGAATTTATTAGCCCCATTATATATGCACTTCGATGCATTACCAAACACGTTGGCATTTCCAAACACGTCGAAAAATACTTTAATTTAATTTTAAAATATTAATTTAAATTTTAAATAAATAAAATTTAAACTAGATATTTAAAATTAAATATCTTCATCACCGGGGCACCTTTTTCAACGAAACGAAGAGCCAGCTTGGGTTTTAAATAAAACCTTTTATTTTGTCTGCATTGGTTTTCACAAAAAACCTTTTCGCTTCTTGACATCAATGACAACATCAACACTTGAGCAAAGACAATGTACCCAATGTACCCAAAATTGCCAACAATCTCCCCCTTTGTCATTGATGGCAAAACTTTACTAAAAACACATCTTCAAGAGCCAAAACTGAAATCACTCTCTTTCAAGTTTTGCTCCCCCTGAATTGAAGCTTTACTCTTCACTTGAAGCTCTCCCCCTTTCTCATATCTCTCCCCTTTTGTCATCAATGGCAAAGGGCCACCTTTGGGGCTCGAAACTAAGAATGAGCCTCTTAGCTTAGTCCCTCCCCCACCTCCTGATGAGGTGATTAATTCTGGAGTGGGAGTAAAACTCCCATTAGGCAATAATAATCATCAGCGTCTATAACTTCCTTGCTGGGCCTTCTCTTGAACTCTTTTTCCATATTCCTGTTTTTGTCATTTTTCTGATCCTTGGACCTGATCATGCCACTGTTCTTGTTCTTGTATTCTAGAATTTCAGCTCTACACTGTCTGACTGTGTGACCTTCATTATTGCACTTATAACAAGTAACAATGTTATTTCTTTTAGGCATACCTGTTCTTTGAATCCACCATTTCTGACCAAACCAGTTCTGACCAAACCTATTTTGACCAAACCTGTTCTGACCAAACCTATTTTGACCAAGCCTGTTCTGACTAACCCAGTTCTTGATATTTGCCTTGCAAAAAATTGCTTTATGCCCAAAATGATTGCAAGAGTAGCAATACCCATGAAAGAAATTACCACTTCTAAAACTGTTATTTACCTTCTTCACTTGAGCCATGCAATGTACAACCATGTGGCCAAATTTGTGACACGCAAAACATCCGCCTTGAAACTTTCCATTGTTTGACCTCTTAGGTTCGAAAACTTTTTCTTCTCATTCTGAATTTTGTTTTCTATTTCTCGTGCATCTATCATTCAAGGAATCATGATTTGAAATACTTTCCTCATCGAAACTCTCTTCCTTTTGGAGTCTCTTACTAGACTCTCCAACTTGTTTCTTGTGAGGCTTAACAAAACCAAGACCTGTTTTATCTATTGTATTTCTTTGACATTTGATAAGAGATTTAACCTTTTTGGAGCTTTCTTGAAACCTATATAGCTTATCCCTATACTCTTTATTTTCCTCTTTCAACGAAGCCATTTTATGTTCTAATTCACTATACTCACGCACCTTAGAATCTAACTCATTCTTGAGTTCTTGTGCCTTAGCCATAGAGACATCAAGACTTTCTATAAGTTCATCTCTCTCCATACAAAATTCATCTAGCTTATCCTTAAGTCTAGCATTCTTCTTTCTTTCCTTTTTCAAAACACTAAGAGCATTAGTAAGTTCACATTCAAGATCCTCTATTTGATT
This sequence comes from Wollemia nobilis, assembly GCA_028583015.1. Taxonomy (NCBI): domain Eukaryota; kingdom Viridiplantae; phylum Streptophyta; class Pinopsida; order Araucariales; family Araucariaceae; genus Wollemia; species Wollemia nobilis. The sequence continues at coordinate 7,418,825 of JAQPPZ010000850.1, forward strand.
GCACTTTGAATTATCAAGGCCTTTTTCAGATTTCTTATCACTAGAGGTGCTACCCTTTTCAAAAACCATACATGCATCTTCCTTATCATTTTCTAAAGCATCCTCATACATACTAACAACCAATTCATTATTTGTCCAATCATCCTCAAGGTGACCAAAATTTCCACATCTAAGACATTTCATGATAATGAATTTATGTTTTGGTTCTTCCTCTTTTTCTGATATGAACAACATCTCATTTTCATTTTCACTTGAAGAACTTTCACTATCACTACTAGAACACTTACTTACTTTATCTAGGTAGAAGCTCTTCTTGTGTTTGTGAGAATACCTCTTTCCTTGATTGCTGTGCTCATCTTTGTTTTTCCTATGATGCTTGTGCTTTTCAGAATCCTTGCTCTTACAGTCCTGTTTATCTTTATCACTTTTGAACGGACCATCTTCATATTCACTGCTACTAAACCTATAGCAATGATGATCATTGTGATCGAGTTGACCACAAACAAAACATTCTCTTACTTGTGAGCATTTAGCCGCAAAGTGATCGGTCTTCCCACATCTGGTGCACAACTTTATTAATCTGGCTTGTTCTCCACTGTTTGATTCATCTCTTGAATCTATTTCCATTCCCAAAGCAACAACATTGAGTTCATCTTAATTTTATTTCATGACCATGTGAGATTTCTTCTTCTTGTGTCTTATGGTTTTGCTTTTGCCTTTCCTTGTCATTTGTGTTCTTGTAAGATCTTCCTTCAAGCTGTTTAAACTTTTTCGAAGGAACTGGCTCTGATATCAATTGAAGAACACAATATTATACTGAGAGGGGGGGTGAACAGTATAAGACCTCTTTTTACTTTTCCTTTATACTTCAATACAGTAAAGCAACATATCCAAAGAAATATCAAAGCAATGCACAAAACCATCCATAAAGTGACACAACAATTTACATGGTTCATCCTTAAAACTTTTCTCTAAAAGTTATCTCAAATTTCTTTGGGAAACCTTCCCAATTACAATGTTTATGAGCCTCGACTCAAAGGAGAAACCTTCCCCAATCTGAATTCATGAGCCTCTGCTCAAAGGAAATACCTTCCCCTACCTTTGCTCTGGCTGGTGATCCTCTAGAAGACCTCTGCCTCCACTGCCCTTAGCAAATGGAACTCTATCCACAAAAGACACCTATCTTCCCTGTTATGGGTGGAGACCTCTATCCTCAACTCTATCACCTCAAAGCTGGTCCTCAAATTTGCACTAAACACAATCCCTCGGTCTAGCACAAATGTCCTCGTCCTCTGTCTTTGATCAGTACCAAACACAGTCCTTCGATCTGGTACAAATCTGTCCTCAGGTTCTTCTCATAGAACCAATGCACCTCTGTCCTCAAGTTATCTGATAGAACTATCAAACTCAGCTTCACAAGTCCTCTACTAGGACCTGTCCAAATATGCTCACAAGTCCTCACCGAAACCTGTCCAAATATTCTTACAAGTCCCTAATGGAACCTGTCCAAAACCTGCTCACAAGTCCCTAATGGAACCTATCCAAAACCTGCTCACAAGTCCCCAATGGAACCTATCCAAAAACTGCTCACAAGTCCCCAATGGAACCTGTCCAAAACCTGCTCACAAGTCCCCAATGGAACCTGTCCAAAACCTGCTCACAAGTTCATCAAGAAAACTTGCTTGGCATGAACCCACAAAGAGAATTGTTAGAGACCCAATGTGATTCATCAACCTCATAGAAGCATAAAGAGAATTTTTAGAGACTCAATATGTTCTATACTTAACTCCCAATCTCAATCCCAACTCAATCTCAAATCTCAAAAGAATAACATAGATGTAGTATGCTTTTCTCAAGAACATGAAACACAACCCAACAATTGCCAACCATGCAATATCTCATATAACAATGATACTCATGTTCTTTCCAAAAACCAATATCTTTTCTCAACCAATTTGGGCTTCAACAACAATGCTCATAGACAAGGTTTAACCAACATCATTCAACTCAACATTAACCTTGAAGCATTTTACCAATCATCACAAGAAAAGGAAACAAGTAGAAATCCTTTTCCCTCCAAAGATATTTGAACAAAACAACCACCCACACAATATCACCAAATGCAAAGAATAACTTGTTCAAACCAACTCAATGGAGTAAGCCCAATATCATGTATCAAGTAAAAGCAATAACTTGATCAACCAACCTCTATGGAAGCAACTCAATCATCAACCTCAACACAGCCATCCAAGGATTTCACCTACTCAAAGCAAGTATCAAGACTCACATTCATAAACCCTAGTGCACAATGCTTCCACTACCTCAAACCAGAAATATGCATTCACCAAAACTCTCATCAATGATAACAATGCATAAGTAGTCTTCAACAAACCAAAAACTAGGACTTATACCCAACCAAAGGAAACCTTGTTGAATACCTTTTCACTCCAATATTATTTCAGGAAAACATACACCAATCATACTCATAAGAAGAATGTGCCCATACCTTATTGAAGTGAAGGAACCCCTTTGGAAATCTCGCCACAATCACAAAATTCTTTTGCCAATCTTCACAAGGGTTAGTAGATCACAAAATAATCAACATTACTCCACTTTTCAATAATCATTACCAAAGCCCTTAATTGCACAACTTCCTTATCTCTCCTAAAACCACTTGTACCATAAAATAAAATAAATCACAACATTTCATAACCTTATAACTCCCTTATTACTCCTTTTAAAACATACATAGTAAAGCTTATGAAAGCAAAAATAATTCCTTACGTTTTTGTCCTTTTGTTCTTTGTTTGAATGTTTTCCTTTAGCGTTGAAAACTTTCTTGAACAAGTTACAATGATTCACCTCCATGCGGTTTTTGACCAATTGCCTTGCTGCCCTTTTCACTATCACGACTATAGCATCCCGCTACCACGTGTATACCTATCTTCTGGAGTAGTGCAATCGTAGAGGTCTACCTGCACTCCTGTAGTTAGTATGTCCAAACTATGGTATCCAACTGCAATCACTGCAAGCCTTGTGTCATCCAGATCAGCACAACTACATCAGTCCAGCATACGAAGCTATGCCGTCTGAGTGGAAACCCTAGCACACTGCGTGAAACTGTTCCAACTTTAGCAACCGTGACTTCTAGGTTTTGTTGAACCTACTAACAGTTTTCAACGTTCACTCCTTCAGTATTGCTGATGGATTGTTGCATGGCGTTACCTCCTTTCGATGATCCGTAATCAAAACTTTGCGACGGTGCTTCTTCTTCTGTTTGACTTCTAGCTTGACGTCTCACTGCCTTCGTCGAAGAGTTCCAGCAGGACATTCCTTTTCAACTTTGATGACTACACCCTTTCGCGACGTCGCCTCCATCCCACACTAACTCTCGTAGAGATTTCTCCTTCGTCGTCAATGCTTGACATCTTCCTTCGCTACAAAGACGAAAATGAAATGCACTCCGATTTATATCGATTCACACACACACTGAAATGAATTTATTAGACCCATTATATATGCACTTCGATGCATTACCAAACACGTCGGCATTTCCAAACACGTCGGAAAATACTTTAATTTAATTTTAAAATATTAATTTAAATTTTAAATAAATAAAATTTAAACTAGATATTTAAAATTAAATATCTTCATCACCGAGGCACATTTTTCAACGAAACGAAGAGCCAGCTTGGGTTTTAAATAAAACCTTTTATTTTGTTTGCCTTTGTTTTCACAAAAAACCTTTTCGCTTCTTGACATCAATGACAACATCAACACTTGAGCAAAGGCAATGTACCCAATGTACCCAAAATTGCCAACAAATATACCATTTACAATAAGTATTAAGCTCTTGTTTATATTTGAAAATGTAGTCAAAAATACATTACATGCAATGTACCATGGTGAGAAGGGTTGAAGAACATGTGCTTATACTGAGAGGGGGTGAATAGTATAAGATAAAACTTTCTACTTTTTAATCCAAATGATACCATCAACAATATTAAAGTAGTAAACATCACACAAAGCATCACACACATGAGAGACATGATTTAACGTGGTTCACCCAATGTGGGCTACTCCATGGAGAAAATATTCCTTATAATTTTTTCTCAAATAAATTCTCTTGGGAATCCTTTCCCTACAATGTTTATGGACCTCTGTCCAAAGGAGACACCAATCCCCTAATCAAGTTCGTGGATATCTATCCATAGGAGAACACCTTTCTCCTAAGATCTGACTAGTGATCTTCTAGAAGAACTATTGCCCCCACTGCTATGGCTAATGGATCTCTATCCACTGAAGACACCTATCCTCACTGCCCTAGCTAATGGATCTCTATCCACTGGAGACTATCATCCTCTATACTCTGTCACCTTCAAAGCTCTATCTCAAATTTGCACTAAACATAGTCCTTCGGTCTAGCACAAATCTACTCAATCTCTATCTCTGATCTGGCACAAATCTGTCCTCAAATATGTACCAAACTCTGTCCTCAATTCTATCCTTAATATCTATTTTTGATCTGGCACAAACCTGTCCTCAACTCTATACCAAACTTTATCCTCAAATTTGTCCTCAATATTTGTCCTCAAATATGTATTGTAAGCTTCCACAAAAGCTCACACAAATCTATCCACAAGTCTTCTCAAAGACTTACCTCAAATCTGCTCAACAAGTCCACACTAGAACTTGTCCAATCTCATAGAAACATAAAGAGAATTGTTAGAGACTCAATATGCTTCTCATTCATCACAATGCTCAATTATTTTCAATCACTCTTTTAGAAACATACAGAGAATTGTTAGAGACTCAATATGCTTCACATTCACCTCAATACTCAATCACTTTCAATCACTCTTTCAGAAACATACAGAGAATTGTTAGAGACTCAATATGCTTCACATTCACCTCAATGCTCAATCACTTTCAATCACCTTCTCAACTCAATTCATAATATAGAATAATTTGTTTCATAGAACTTGAACTATCACTTCACACATCCACTTGACTAGGCTCAACCAACTCTACTCAACCAATCACTCAATGAAATAATCCTTGCTCACAAACCCTAGTCCAAGCATATGAACACTCACTCAAAATATTTCCAACAATGCTTATCAACCAATCTTCACATAACAATGATACTCATGTTCTTTGCAAACCCTAGTTCAAGTTCTTCACTCAATTACTCACTTCAACAACAATGCTTATAAAACAAGGTGCATAGCATTCACTTCTCAATAGCTCAACAACTCAATAAGGAAACCTAATCAAGTCCTTTTCACTCCAAAGTTGTTTTCCAAAAAAACCAACCAATCAACTCAACCAAGGAAGAATGTACCCATACCTTTTATTTGATGTAGAAGTAGACCACACAAATCTACCACAATCATAAACACTTCTTTGCCAAGTACAAAGAGTTAGATGACAAGAATTATCACTCTAACACTTTTCACAATTTACCTTAATCACAAAGATAAATTAAATCTCAAATACACCTTATTGCTCCATCTCAATAATAACATTCAACATCATAAATTTCATCAAAATCCCCTATAAAAATATAACTCAACTTCTACTTATAACTCCCTACTCAATATTGCATTTAATTTAAATAACTCTCTTTATAACTTAATGCAATAAATCAATTTCCATTTTCCTAAGGTAAAAACAATAATTACCCTAGCCAAATTAACCTTTCACCACTTAGGTGAAAATCATAAATTACTTACACCTTATACCTCCAACAACCTTAGCATGTGCAATAATAAAAATCAAAATAAAACCTTTATTACCCGCTCTGCAATTGGTAGGATTCGAACTTGCACCAAATGCTTCAGCAGTGCCTTGGCCGTGACTTCCATGCCGTGTGAGCCACGCGCTCACCTTGCTGCTCTAAAGCGCAATGTGCACTTTATCCTCTTCACTCTCCCCTAGAGCCTTTGGCTCTTCTTCCAACACGATGCCTACTCCACATGCACTTCGGAGGCACCTTTCGTTCGATTTCACATGAGCTCTTTCTCACCGAATATCATCGATAATTTTTGAATGCCAAACATAAGGTTTGGCTTAAGGTATAAATACCTTTGCCCTTGATTTCATGCACGTCGATGGAGATGAATTCGTTGGGGGTCGACGCTAATGTTTTGGCTTCAAATATTTAATTTATAATTTATTTAAATTCATTAGAATTTAAATATTATAAATTAATATTTAAATATTTTGGCTTTATTAAGGATTAAAGCCTCCTTAGGTTTTAATAAAAACCTTTTACTTTACCCATTATGGTTTTTAATAAAACCTTTTATTTTGCCCACTATGGTTTTTAATAAAAACCTTTTATTTTGTCCAACCATGGTTTTAATAAAAACCTTTTATTTTGTCTAACCATGGTTTTAATAAAAACCTTTTATTTATGCTTTACATAATATTAAAAATAAATATTATGAAGCTCTTTTGCCATCAACCTTTTGCATTGCTCCTTTTGACCTTTTGACATCAACGGTAGCTCATTCCTTGACATCAATGACAACTTCATGGACTCAAAATGTCCAACAATCTCCCCCTTTGTCATTGATGGCAACCCAAATTATTTTTACCAAACACTTGACCTTTTTCTTGTTCTGCTCCCCCTGGGACATTGCTCCCCATGTCTCAATGCTCTCTCCTTAAACCAAATCTCTCCCCCTTACTCAAATCTCTCCCCCTTTGACATCAATGGCAAAGGGTCACCTTTGGGGCTCGGGGCTAAGAATGAGTCTCTTAGCTTAGCCCCTCCCCCACCTCTTCTTGAGGTGGTTAATTCTAGGGTGGGAGTCTTACTCCTAGTTTTCCTCGAAGATACTCAAAGGTCTCCTTTGAAAGTGGCTTAGTGAAAATATCTGCTATTTGTTCCTTTGTAGTAACATATTCCAACCTGACCTGTTTATCTATCACATGTTCTCTCAAAAAATGATACTTAATAGGAATGTGCTTTGTCCTGGAGTGCATCACTAGATTTTTTGAGATGCTTATAGCACTTGTATTATCACATAGTATGGGAATAGGATGATCATGTTTTATCTTGAAGTCTTCTAGAGTTCACTTCATCCATAATACCTGTGTACAACTGGCTACTGCTGTAATATATTCTGCTTCTAATGTAGATAAGGATACTGAAACCTGCTTCTTACTTAGCCAAGAGACTAAACAGTCTCCAAGAAAGAATGCTCCTCCACTTGTGCTTTTTCTGTCATCAATGCTGCCAGCCCAATCTGCATTTGTATATGTTGTGAGTGTAAAACTATCACTTTTGGGATACCAAAGCCCAAAATCCATAGTCCCTTTTAGATACCTGAGAATTCTCTTTACTGCTGCCACATGTGTTTCTTTAGGTGCTGCCTGAAACCTTACCACTAATCCCACTGACTGTACTATGTCTGGTCTTGTAGCTGTAACATACAACAAGCTGCCAATCATAGATCTGTATAATCTCTGATCTACCTCTGGAGATTCATCGTCCTTACTTAGCTTGCATCCTGTGACCATGGGGGTACTTACCGATTTGCAATCTTCTAACCTGAATTTCTTTAACATTTCTTTTATATACTTGGTTTGTGAGAGAAATACTCCTTTCTCCGATTGTGAAATCTGAAGTCCAAGAAAGAAAGACAACTCACCAAGCATAGACATCTCAAATTCATTCTGCATGTTCTTAGCAAATTCTTTACACATCTTATCATTGTTTCCCCCAAAAATGATGTCATCAACATAAACAACCACAATTAGTAGATTATTCCCTTCATTTTTGATATATAAGTTGTTCTCTGCTATTCCTTTTCTGAATCCCTGTTCCTGAAGATACTTATCCAATCTTGAGTACCATGCTCTAGGAGCCTCCTTTAGACCATACAATGCCTTTTTCAATCTACATACATGATCTGGTTTATCTGTTAATATGAATCCCTCTAGTTGTTCAATGTAGACTTCTTCTTCTAGAACACCATTTAGAAATGCTGATTTAACATCCATCTGGTATACCTTGAAGTTTTTAAAGCTTGAGAAGGCTAAAAACATTCTTATGGCTTCAAGTCATGCAACTGGAGAAAATGTTTCATCAAAGTCAATTCCCTCTACCTATGCATAACCTTTGCACACTAGTCTTGTTTTATTCCTTACTACCTATCCATATTAATTGAGTTTGTTTCTGAATACCCATTTCGTGTCGATCACATTCTTGTCCTTTGGTCGTGGAACAAGCTCCCAAGTCTTGCTTTTCTCTATCTGATCTAATTCCTCATCCATTGCCTTGATCCAAAACTCATCTCCACTTGCCTGATTGAAGTCCTTTGGCTCAATCTTAGATAACAAAGAGAAGTTTACTTGTTGAGATGGTGTTATTATCCTTCTTCTTGTCTACCTTTCATCTAGATTCCCAATGATTAGATCTTTTGGATGATGCTTCTGTACATATCTGGATGGGGTTTTAGGAAGAAGTTTTTGTGTTTCTTCTTCTTCATCTGATTCCTCTCGAAACTCTTCTTGACAACTTCCATCTTCCTGATACACAGTTTGTTGAACTGGTTCTCTTGAATCTATCTTCTCATCAATTGTTACATTTATACTTTCTACAATTGTGCGAGTTCTCTTGTTGAAGCATCTATAGGCTTTACTCTTAGAGGAATAACCAAGGAAAATTCCCTCATCACATCTTGGGTCAAACTTGCCTAAGTTTTGATCTTCTCATCTTATGTAGCACTTGCTTCCAAAAACCTTGAAGTGTTTTACAGTAGTTGGTATTCCTTTCCACAGCTCATATGGAGTCTTGTGATGGTTTACCCTCATTTGAGCCCTAGTGATTATGTAAACTATTGTGTTGACTGCTTCTCTCCAAAATCCATCTGAGAGCTTAGACTCATTTAACATAGCTCTAGCCATGTTCTCAATAGTCCTATTTTTCCTTTCAACTACTCCATTTTGTTGAGGAGTTCTTGTTGCTGAGTATTCTCTCTTGATCCCATGTTGTTCACAAAACTCTACAAATTCATTTGAGGTAAATTCTCCTCCTATATCAGATCTCAAACACTTAATTCTCTTATCGGTTTCATTTTCAACCAGTTCCTTAAATGCTTTGAATTTTTCAAAAGCATCTGACTTCTCTTTCAGGAAAGCTACCCAAACCATTTTGGAGTAATCATCTATAAACAATATAAAGTAACTCTCACCCTGAATACTTTGTGTTCTGGTAGGACCACATAGATCAGTATGTATTAGACTCAATGGCTCAGATGACATATATCCTTTTGACTTAAAGCTTGTTCTAGTTTGCTTTCCATGTTGACAAGGTGCACAGATTGTGTTTTGTGGTCTTTTTATTTTGGGTAAATATCTGACAACCTGCTTATTGCTTATGTTGACTATGTTGTCAAAATTCAAGTGACCCAATATTCTATGCCACAACCAAATTTCATATTCTTGTGATAGAAAGCACTTTTCCCCTTTGATCTCACTAAGCATGTATAGATTGTTTGGGGTTCTTCTTGCACTGGCAATGACTTTTCTAGTTTTTGATTTTCTTATCTCACATCTATCTGGGTGGAAAGTAACCATATGCCCTTGATCACAAAGTTGACTTACACTCAGCAGATTATGTTTTAACCCCTTAACATACAATACATTTTCTGTTCTTGTTTTCCCATTATCTAAACTTAGAGTTCCTCTTCCACCAATCCTTGTTGATCCATTATCACCAAAACTTACTGATCCTCTATTGGTTTCTTTTAGTGCAATGAATTTGTCTTTGTCTCCTGTCATGTGACTAGAGCAACCACTATCAATATACCATTGTTCTTCTTTATCTTGAGCATGAAGGGTTGTTTGAACTAACATTGATCTAGCCTTTACATTTTCCCTTTCATCTTTCCTAGTTGTTGAAATTGTTTTTCCTTTACTAGACTCAGGAAGTATCATCTTACACCATCTAGCCTTGTGCCCAAAATTATTGCATTTGTAACATATAATATCTTTATCCATAAGAGGTGCAAAAGAATTGAAATTTCTATTGACATTGTTTCTTGCATGACTAATACAGTGTACAACTTTATGACCATATTTGTTACAAGAAAAACAATGACCATGGAAGAAATTATGTAACCTATTTGGATGCCTTTGAGATTTTGGTGGAGTGCTTCTCTTCTTGTGATTAACTTTCATCCAAGGTTCTTCTTTGCTTTCTTCCCTTTTGACATCCTTTGCTTGCCTATCTTTGTTTGAAGTTCTTGCTTCTTGAAGGCTTGACTCCTTTTTCAGTTCCTCATAAGCTACATCTTGTAGTACCTTGGTCCTTTCAACTTCATTCCTTAGATAAATAATTTCTGCTTCCAATATTTCACATTTTATTTCTCTTGTTCTTAACAGATCTGTCATATCCTGCTCAATTTTATTTCCTTCTTCTACCTTTATCTTGAGTTCTATGAGATTTTGTAGAAGTTCCATCCTTGCTTCTTCATCCTCTTGAATTTGTTCCTTCAAGCTTGAGTTCTTCTCTCTAATTCTTTCCAATTTTCTGAGAGCAGCAAAGAATTCCTCTTTTATATCAAACATGGTCTCTTCTTCATTTTCTAAAGTCATGTGTGTTTCTGATGGATCCTCCTCCAAGTTGTTAGTCTTTTCACGGAGAGACCCACTTTGATACCAATTGAAGAACATGTGCTTATACTAAGAGGGGGGTGAATAATATAAGATAAAACTTTTTCTTTTTAATCCAAATGATACCATCAACAATATTAAAGCAGTAAACATCACACAAAGCATCACACACATGAGAGACATGATTTAACGTGGTTCACCCAATGTGGGCTACTCCATGGAGAAAATATTCCTTATAAATTTTTCTCAAATAAATTCTCTTGGGAATCCTTTCCCTATAATGTTTATGGACCTCTATCCAAAGGAGACACCAATCCCCTAATCAAGTTCATGGATCTCTATCCATAGGAGAACACCTTTCTCCTAAGCTCTGACTGGTGATCTTCTAGAAGAACTATTGCCCCCACTACTATGGCTAATGGATCTCTATCCACTAAAGACACCTATCCTCACTACCCTGGCTAATGGATCTCTATCCACTAGAGACTATCATCCTCTATACTCTATCACCTTCAAAGCTCTATCTCAAATCTACACTAAACATAGTCCTTTGGTCTAGCACAAATCTACTCAATCTCTATCTATGATCTAGCACAAATCTGTCCTCAAATATGTACCAAACTCTGTCCTCAATATCTCTTTTTCTGATCTGGCACAAACCTATCCTCAAATCTATACCAAAATCTATCCTCAAATCTGTCCTCAATATCTATCCTCAAATATGTATTGTAAGCTTCCACAAAAGCTCACACAAATCTGTCCACAAGTCTTCTCAAAGACTTACCTCAAATCTGCTCAACAAGTCCACACTAGAACTTGTCCAATCTCATAGAAACATAAAGAGAATTGTTAGAGACTCAATATGCTTCTCATTCATCACAATGCTCAATTAATCACTTTCAATCACTCTTTTAGAAACATACAGAGAATTGTTAGAGACTCAATATGCTTCACATTCACCTCAATACTCAATCACTTTCAATCACCTTCTCAACTCAATTCAGAATATAGAATAATTTGTTTCATAGAACTTGAACTATCACTTCACACATCCACTTGACTAGGCTCAACCAACTCTACTCAACCAATCACTCAATGAAATAATCCTTGCTCACAAACCCTAGTCCAAGCATATGAACACTCACTCAAAATATTTCCAACAATGCTTATCAACCAATCTCACATAACAATGATACTCATGTTCTTTCCAAACCCTAGTTCAAGTTCTTCACTCAATTACTCACTTCAACAACAATGCTTATAAAACAAGGTGCATAGCATTCACTTCTCAATAGCTCAACAACTCAATAAGGAAACCTAATCAAGTCCTTTTCACTCCAAAGTTGTTTTCCAAAAAACCAACCAATCAACTCAACCAAGGAAGAATGTGCCCATACATTTTATTTGATGTAGAAGTAGACCACACAAATCTACCACAATCATAAACACTTCTTTGCCAAGTACAAAGAGTTAGATGACAAGAATTATCACTCTAACACTTTTCACAATTTACCTTAATCACAAAGATATATTAAATCTCAAATACACCTTATTGCTCCATCTCAATAATAACATTCAACATCATAAATTTCATCAAAATCCCCTATAAAAATATAACTCAACTTCTACTTATAACTCCCTACTCAATATTGCATTTAATTTAAATAACTCTCTTTATAACTTAATGCAATAAATCAATTTCCATTTTCCTAAGGTAAAAACAATAATTACCCTAGCCAAATTAACCTTTCACCACTTAGGTGAAAATCAGAAATTACTTACACCTTATACCTCCAACAACCTTAGCATGTGCAATAATAAAAATTAAAATAAAACCTTTATTACCCACTTCGCAATTGGTAGGATTCGAACTTGCACCAAATGCTTTAGCAACGCCTTGGCCATGGCTTCCATGCTGTGTGAGCCATGCACTCACCTTGCTGCTCTAAAGTGCAATGTGCACTTTATCCTCTTCACTCTCCCCTAGAGCCTTTGGCTCTTCTTCCAACATGATGCCTACTCCACACGCACTTCGAAGGTACCTTTCATTCGATTTCACACGAGCTCTTTCTCACCGAATATCATGGATATTTTTTGAATACCAAACATAAGGTTTGGCTTAAGGTATAAATACCTTTGCCCTTGATTTCATGCACGTCGATGGAGATGAATTCGTTGGGGGTCGACGCTAATGTTTTGGCTTCAAATATTTAATTTATAATTTATTTAAATTCATTAGAATTTAAATATTATAAATTAATATTTAAATATTTTGGCTTTATTAAGGATTAAAGCCTCCTTAGGTTTTAATAAAAACCTTTTACTTTGCCCATTATGGTTTTTAATAAAACCTTTTATTTTGCCCACTATGGTTTTTAATAAAAACCTTTTATTTTGTCCAACCATGGTTTTAATAAAAAATTTATCTTGTCTAACCATGGTTTTAATAAATTTTATTTATTTATCTTTACATAATATTAAAAATAAATATTATGAAGCTCTTTTGCCATCAACCTTTTGCATTGCTCCTTTTGACCTTTTGACATCAATGGTAGCTCATTCCTTGACATCAATGACAACTTCATGGACTCAAAATGTCCAACAATCTCCCCCTTTGTCATTGATGGCAACCCAAATTATTTTTACCAAACACTTGACCTTTTTCTTGTTCTACTCCCCCTGGGACATTGCTCCCCCTATCTCAATGCTCTCTCCTTAAACCAAATCTCTCCCCCTTACTCAAATCTCTCCCCCTTTGACATCAATGGCAAAGGGTCACCTTTGGGGCTCGGGGCTAAGAATGAGTCTCTTAGCTTAGCCCCTCCCCCACCTCTTCTTGAGGTGGTTAATTCTGGGGTGGGAGTCTTACTCCTAGTTTTCCTCAAAGATACTCAAAGGTCTCCTTTGAAAGTGGCTTAGTGAAAATATCTGCTATTTGTTCCTTTGTAGTAACATATTCCAACCTGACCTGTTTATCTATCACATGTTCTCTCAAAAAATGATACTTAATCAAAATGTGCTTTGTCCTGGAGTGCATCACTAGATTTTTTGAGATACTTATAGCACTTGTATTATCACATAGTATGGGAATAGGATGATCATGTTTTATCTTGAAGTCTTCTAGAGTTCACTTCATCCATAATACCTATGTACAACTGGCTACTGCTACAATATATTCTACTTCTGTTATAGATAAGGATACTGAAACCTGCTTCTTACTTAGCCAAGAGACTAAAAAGTCTCCAAGAAAGAATGCTCCTCCACTTGTGCTTTTTTTATCATCAATGTTGCCAGCCCAATCTGCATCTGTATATGTTGTGAGTGTAAAACTATCACTTTTGGGATACCAAAGCCCAAAATCCATAGTCCCTTTTAGATACCTGAGAATTCTCTTTACTACTACCACATGTGTTTCTTTAGGTGCTGCCTGAAACCTTACCACTAATCCCACTGATTGTACTATGTCTGGTCTTGTAGCTGTAACATACAACAAGCTGCCAATCATAGATCTGTATAATCTCTGATCTACCTCTAGAGATTCATCATCCTTACTTAACTTGCATCCTGTGACCATGGGGGTACTTATCGGTTTGCAATCTTCTAACCTAAATTTCTTTAACATTTCTTTTATATACTTGGTTTGTGAGAGAAATACTCCTTTCTATGATTGTGAAATCTGAAGTCCAAGAAAGAAAGACAACTCACCAAGCATAGACATCTCAAATTCATTCTGCATGTTCTTAGCAAATTCTTTACACATCTTATCATTGTTTCCCCCAAAAATGATGTCATCAACATAAACAACCACAATTAGTAGATTATTCCCTTCATTTTTGATATATAAGTTGTTATCTGCTATTCCTTTTCTGAATCCCTATTCCTGAAGATACTTATCCAGTCTTGAGTACCATGCTCTAGGAGCCTACTTTAGACCATACAATGCCTTTTTCAATCTGCATACATGATCTGGTTTATCTATTAATATGAATCCCTCTGGCTATTCAATGTAGACTTCTTCTTCTAGAACACCATTTAGAAATGTTGATTTAACATCCATCTGGTATACCTTGAAGTTTTTAAAACTTGAGAAGGCTAAAAATATTCTTATGGCTTCAAGTCATGCAACTGGAGCAAATGTTTCATCAAATTCAATTCCCTCTACCTATGCATAACCTTTGCACACTAGCCTTGCTTTATTCCTTACTACCTGTCCATATTCATTTAGCTTGTTTCTGAATACCCATTTTGTGCCGATCACATTCTTGTCCTTTGGTCATGGAACAAGCTCCCAAGTCTTGCTTTTCTCTATCTGATCTAATTCCTCATCCATTGCCTTGATCCAGAACTCATCTCCACTTGCCTGATTGAAGTCCTTTGGCTCAATATTAGATAACAAAGAGAAGTTTGCTTGTTGAGATGGTGTTATTATCCTTCTCCTTGTCTACCTTTCATCTGGATTCCCAATGATTAGATCTTTTGGATGATGCTTCTGTACATATCTAGATGGGGTTTTAGGAAGAATTTTTTGTGTTTCTTCTTCTTCATCTGATTCCTCTTGAAACTCTTCTTGACAACTTCCATCTTCCTGATACACAGTTTGTTGAACTGGTTCTCTTGAATCTATCTTCTCATCAATTGTTACATTTATACTTTCTACAATTGTGCGAGTTCTCTTGTTGAAGCATCTATAGGCTTTACTCTTAGAGGAATAACCAAGGAAAATTCCCTCATCACATCTTGGGTCAAACTTGCCTAAGTTTTGATCTTCTCATCTTATGTAGCACTTGCTTCCAAAAACCTTGAAGTGTTTTACAGATGGTCGGTCTTCCTTTCCACAGCTCATATGGAGTCTTGTGATGGTTTACCCTCATTTGAGCCCTAGTGATTATGTAAACTGTTGTGTTGACTACTTCTCTCCAAAATCCATCTGAGAGCTTGGACTCATTTAACATAGCTCTAGCCATGTTCTCAATAGTCCTATTTTTCCTTTCAACTACTCCATTTTGTTGAGGAGTTCTTGTTGTTGAGTATTCTCTCTTGATCCCATGTTGTTCACAAAACTCTACAAATTCATTTGAGGTAAATTCTCCTCCTCTTTCAGACCTCAAACACTTAATTCTCTTGCCGGTTTCATTTTCAACCAGTTCCTTAAATGCTTTGAATTTTTCAAAAGCATCTGACTTCTCTTTCAGGAAAGCTACCCAAACCATTATGGAGTAATCATCTATAAACAATATAAAGTAACTCTCACCCTGAATACTCTGTGTTCTGGTAGGACCACATAGATCAGTATGTATTAGACTCAATGGCTCAGATGACATATATCCTTTTGACTTAAATCTTGTTCTAGTTTGCTTTCCATGTTGACAAGGTGCACATATTGTGTTTTGTGGTCTTTTTATTTTGGGTAAATCTCTGATAGCCTGCTTATTGCTTATGTTGACTATGTTGTCAAAATTCAAGTGACCCAATATTCTATGCCACAACCAACTCTCATCTTCTTGTGATAGAAAGCACTTTTCCCCTTTGATCTCACTAAGCATGTATAGATTGTTTGGGGTTCTTCTTGCATTGGCAATGACTTTTCCAGTTTCTGATTTTCTTATCTCACATCTATCTGGGTGGAAAGTAACCATATGCCCTTGATCACAAAGTTGACTTACACTCAGCAGATTATGTTTTAACCCCTTAACATACAATACATTTTTTGTTCTTGTTTTCCCATTATCTAAACTTAGAGTTCCTCTTCCACCAATCCTTGTTGATCCATTATCACCAAAACTTACTGATCCTCTATTGGTTTCTTTTAGTGCAATGAATTTGTCTTTGTCTCCTGTCATGTGACTAGAGAAACCACTATCAAGATACCATTGTTCTTCTTTATCCTGAGCATGAAGGGTTGTTTGAACTAACATTGATCTAGCCTTTACATTTTCCCTTTCATCTTTCCTAGTTGTTGAAATTGTTTTTCCTTTACTAGACTCAGGAAGTATCATCTTACACCATCTAGCCTTGTGCCCAAAATTATTGCATTTGTAACATATAATATCTTTATCCATAAGAGGTGCAAAAGAATTGAAATTTCTATTGACATTGTTTCTTGCATGACTAATACAGTGTATAGCTTTATGACCATATTTGTTACAAGAAAAACAATGACCATGGAAGAAATTATGTAACCTGTTTGGATGCCTTTGAGATTTTGGTGGAGTGCTTCTCTTCTTGTGATTAACTTTCATCCAAGGTTCTTCTTTGCTTTCTTCCATTTTGACATCCTTTGCTTGCCTATATTTGTTTGAAGTTATTTTTTCTTGAAGGCTTGACTCCTTTTTTAGTTTCTCATACGCTACATCTTGTAGTACCTTGGTCCTTTCAACTTCATTCCTTAGATAAATAATTTTTGCTTCCAATATTTCACATTATGTTTCTCTTGTTCTTAACAGATCTGTCATATCCTGCTCAATTTTCTTTCCTTCTTCTACCTTTATCTTGAGTTCTATGATATTTTGTAGAAGTTCCATCCTTGCTTCTTCATCCTCTTGAATTTGTTCCTTCAAGCTTGAGTTCTTCTCTCTAATTCTTTCCAATTTTCTGAGAGCAGCAAAGAATTCCTCTTTTATATCAAACATGGTCTCTTCTTCATTTTTTGAAGTCATGTGTGTTCTTGATGGATCCTCCTCCAAGTTGTTAGTCTTTTCATGAAGAGACCCACTCTGATACCAATTGAAGAACATGTGCTTATACTGAGAGGGGGTGAACAGTATAAGATAAAACTTTTTTCTTTTTAATCCAAATGATACCATCAACAATATTAAAGTAGTAAACATCACACAAAGCATCACACACATGAGAGACATGATTTAACGTGGTTCACCCAATGTGGGCTACTCCACGGAGAAAATATTCCTTATAATTTTTTCTCAAATAAATTCTCTTGGGAATCCTTTCCCTACAATGTTTATGGACCTCTATCCAAAGGAGACACCAATCCCCTAATCAAGTTCATGGATCTCTATCCACAGGAGAACTCCTTTCTCCTAAGCTCTGAATGGTGATCTTCTAGAAGAACTATTGCCCCCACTACTCTAGCTAATGGATCTCTATCCACTAAAGACACCTGTCCTCACTACCCTGGCTAATGGATCTCTATCCACTGGAGATTGTCATCCTCTATACTCTGTCACCTTCAAAGCTCTATCTCAAATCTACACTAAACATAGTCCTTCAGTCTAGCACAAATCTGCTCAATATTTGTCTCTGATCTAGCACAAATCTATCCTCAAATATATACCAAACTCTATCCTCAATTATGTCCTCAATCTCTATTTTTGATCTAGCACAAACATGTCCTCATCTCTGTACCAAGATCTATCATCAAATCTATCCTCAATATCTGTCCTCAAATCTATATTGTAAGCTTCCACAAAAGCTCACACAAATCTATCCACAAGTCTTCTCAAAGACTTACCTCAAATCTGCTCAACAAGTCCACACTAGAACTTGTCCAATCTCATAGAAACATAAAGAGAATTGTTAGAGACTCAATATGCTTCTCATTCATCACAATGCTCAATTATTTTCAATCACTCTTTTAGAAACATATAGAGAATTGTTAGAGACTCAATATGCTTCACATTCACCTCAATACTCAATCACTTTCAATCACTCTAAAAACAACAAAGTGGTTAGAGACTCAATATGCTTCACATTCACCTCAATGATCAATCACTTTCAATCACCTTCTCAACTCAATTCAGAATATAGAATAATTTATTTCATAGAACTTGATCTATCACTTCACACATCCACTTGACTAGGCTCAACCAACTCTACTCAACCAATCACTCAATGAAATAATCCTTGCTCACAAACCCTAGTCCAAGCATATGAACACTCACTCAAAATATTTCCAACAATGCTTATCAACCAATCTCACATAACAATGATACTCATGTTCTTTCCAAACCCTAGTTCAAGTTCTTCACTCAATTACTCACTTCAACAACAATGCTTATAAAACAAGGTGCATAGCATTCACTTCTCAATAGCTCAACAACTCAATAAGGAAACCTAATCAAGTCCTTTTCACTCCAAAGTTGTTTTCCAGAAAACCAACCAATCAACTCAACCAAGGAAGAATATGCCCATACCTTTTATTTGATGTAGAAGTAGACCACACAAATCTGCCACAATCATAAACACTTCTTTGCCAAGTACAAAGAGTTAGATGACAAGAATTATCACTCTAACACTTTTCACAATTTACCTTAATCACAAAGATATATTAAATCTCAAATACACCTTATTGCTCCATCTCAATAATAACATTCAACATCATAAATTTCATCAAAATCCCCTATAAAAATATAACTCAACTTCTACTTATAACTCCCTACTCAATATTGCATTTAATTTAAATAACTCTCTTTATAACTTAATGCAATAAATCAATTTCCATTTTCCTAAGGTAAAAACAATAATTACCCTAGCCAAATTAACCTTTCACCACTTAGGTGAAAATAAGAAATTACTTACACCTTATACCTCCAACAACCTTAGCATGTGCAATAATAAAAATCAAAATAAAACCTTTATTACCCGCTCCGCAATCGACGGGATTCGAACTTGCACCAAATGCTTCAGTAGTACCTTGGCCATGGCTTCCACGTCGTGTGAGCCACGCGCTCACCTTGCTTCTCTAAAGCACAATGTGCACTTTATCCTCTTCACTCTCCCCTAGAGACTTTGGCTCTTCTTCCAACATGGTGCCTCCTCCACATGCACTTTGGAGGCTTCTTTCATTCGATTTCGCATGAGCTCTTTCTCATCGAATATCGTGGATATTTTTTGAATACCAAACATAAGGTTTGGCTTAAGGTATAAATACCTTTGCCCTTGATTTCATGCACGTTGACGGAGATGAATTCGTTGGGGTCCGACGCTAATGTTTTGGCTTCAAATATTTAATTTATAATTTATTTAAATTCATTAGAATTTAAATATTATAAATTAATATTTAAATATTTTGGCTTTATTAAGGATTAAAGCCTCCTTAGGTTTTAATAAAAACCTTTTACTTTGCCCATTATGGTTTTTAATAAAACCTTTTATTTTGCCCACTATGGTTTTTAATAAAAACCTTTTATTTTGTCCAACCATGGTTTTAATAAAAACCTTTTATTTATGCTTTACATAATATTAAAAATAAATATTATGAAGCTCTTTTGCCATCAACATTTTGCATTGCTCCTTTTGACCTTTTGACATCAACGGTAGCTCATTCCTTGACATCAATGACAACTTTATTCCTTGACATCAATGACAACTTCATGGTCTCAAAATGTCCAACAAGGGTGGCCTAAGTGGGGTGCTACCTAATTAGGTCACTCTAAGTGAGGTAACCTATGTGAGGCACTATCAAAGTGAATCAATCTCATGTGGGACAACTTGAGTTTTTTAAAGAGGGTGGTCTTGTATGGGGCAACTTGAGCACTCAAAACAATGTGGTCTCATGTGAGAAAAACTAAGCAATGTATTTTCTTGATAAGACAACCTTGAGCAGGGTGACTTGAGTGAGGTGTTATCAATAAGGATACTCTAGGTGGGGTTATCACAAGTAGGACACTATGAGAGGGGCTCTCTTGAGCAAGGCATTATGAGTAGGGTTCTTATAAGTAGGGAATTGTGAGCAGGGATCTTCCAAGTAGGGCATTATGAGTAGGGCTCTCCCAGGCAAGGTTCTTCAATGTCAAAACACTTAGTAAATTCTTATTAATTTTTCCCTTCTTTATATTTTGCTGATGGATCTTTGTTTGAAGCATGATGGCAGTAGTGAGCTACTACAATTTTGTTGAATCATAGGGGCATACATATTTATTAATAGGAGATCTGATATTGTACCTTAATCATTAAAATAAATTTAAAATTGAGGTGGTTATATAGCAAAACTAATATTTCTGGAGGGAAGAGTTTACTATACCCATAGAAACATATGGAATGATGAGAGTAAGGACACTAGTCTGATGCAATGATATAGATGATGGTCTAAGTAGGGTGATGATAAGGGTTTATATAAGGACATAAGATGTGACACAATAATACTTACAATATAGAAGACCAAATAAAACATAGAGGATGATGGCCTAGTTAATGACTATGACATGAATGATGGTGTGATAAACTGATTTGGGATGTTGTAAGTTGATAATGTTGATTGCAACAACCCTAATATTAGATCAAATGAACCTATTAGTGACCTTTAGACTAGGATTTTAGTTAGTGGATGTGAGATAATCATAGTAGATCAAGTGAAGGAGATTTGAGTAGGAACAAAAAAATATGAGGGAAAGAGATAATAATGATAATAAAAGAAATAAGAATGTGGAAGTAAAGTGAATTTGAGTCTATTTTAGGTAGAGGAAAGTATTCTTTGGAATGATCTTTATTTATGTCTTGAAATTCTATGCAAAATTGCACAACACATTCCTTTTTTGCTACAGGAACTATGTTGGAGATCCAATCAAAATATTTGATTGCTTTAATGAATTTGACCACCAAATATTTTGAAGTTCCTATTTAACTAATAAAGGACCTTTAGGGTGCATTTTCCTTAGCTTTTGCTTTATTGATTTAGCATATGGATTGACTACCAAATGGTGGACCACTAAGGATGGGTTTAATTAAGGTATCTCTACATAAGACAATGCAAATATGTCACAAAGGTCTATCAAGATTTTTGTATACTCTTCTCATTTTTCTAAAGTTAGGACTTTTCCTAACTTTATGATTTTTGGATTATGTCAATATATTCCTCTCTCAAAATATGAGATTCATATTCTAGTTGTGGGGGGGCAGGAAATACCCCTAGGCTTTCAAGCTATTTAGAATCTAAGTCCATTGCTTAAAGTTGAATAACTATGGGGTATGTGTGATTAATGGAAGAGACCCATTAGTAGGGATATTTATTGATGAGTAAAATCATTATGATTATCCCTAGGACTGTGTGGGTCCCATGAGAGGAGGCTAATACAAGAAAAATATATGAGAGATGGTAAACATTATTGTTAACAACAAAGAATGTTGAAGGAGATATACAAGCAAACAAGGTAGAGACTATGAAGAACATTCATGTAAGCAAAAGCACCAATGTGGAGAGAGCACATGGAGATGATTGGATGTTAACTTAAAAGTAAGAGCAAATAAATTTATTGAGAGGTGTAGAGGATGAGAGTCAAGAACTTGAGCAACCACAAGAAAGTGCTTGGGAAAGTAGACCAGATTTTATACATGTATATTCATGAAGGAGATCACAAACTGCTGAGATCAACGGAAGACTATTTTTTAGCAATATTTTAGAAGGGAAAGAAGTTCCAAGTGATGAAGAACAACTCAAAGAACATAATCCACTTGTGGCAAATATGCAACAACTTGAAATAGCTATGGGCAAGTAGAAATGCTCACCATTTTTAGGTGATGGAAAAGAAGACCCAAAATATCATATAGAAACCTGTACCATCATATGGCAAGCAAAGGGAGTGATAAATGAACAAGCATGTATGATATTATTTCTTGCAATATTACACAGAATCACAATGAACTAGCACTTGAAGAAGATAAAGGATCAACCTTTTGCACCTTGGTAAGCATTGAAAAAAGATTTCATCAAAGAATTTCAAATATTATGAGATGATATAGAGATCATTAGAGAGATCTATGCCATAAAGAAAAAAAAATATGAGGATATTAAGTCATATAATAGAATACTAAAGGAAATTATGAAAAATATGGAGGTCAAACCAATAGGTATATTGCAAAGGTGATGGCTCCTCAATGGGTTTTTACTAAAGTATAACAAGAAGATGAAGATAGTGCCACCAATTTCATACAAAGGATCATACAATAGAGTTATCACATTGGAAAGTGAAGCAAAGAAAATGGTAGTAAACTTGAGTCACTGTAAGGATTCTAATTTTTATAGTGACCAAGATGACTTACACATGGTGATCCAATCCATGAGAAAAGGCCTAGAAAGAATGACTTATGATACAAAGGAGGAAGATAAGGAGAGGCAATATATTTGGTAGTTTAATTACAAAATAAAGGGATGCATGAATATCACTTGTTGAAATAATTTTTTCTACAACATATACAAAGTGAAAGGGCACATGATTGTATATTTTCCATTCAACATAAGAAGCTCGATACACTAGATATTGTTGGTACCACAAGAATTCAATGAAGAAAAACTAAGCACATGAAAGAATGGATAAGTGACAAAAAGTAGTGGATATGGAAACAACCATTAAGGAGGCAAACAATAATAATAGGACAATCGATAACAAGGACAAAATTGGTTGTAGTATGATATAGAAGGAAAACCTATTATACAGTGTTGAATATGCTAAGAGTGGGGGCACATTGCACCAAATTTCTAATTCCATTAGTTGAAGATAATTTTATGAATAATAATACCTATATGTATCATTGGTGTGGATGGGGTAGTCATAAGGGGGCTAAAAATTGAAGAAGATGAGTTTGAGTAACTCAAATTGACATTGAAGAGCCTCAAATGAACTAGGAACTAAAATATGATCATGTGATTTTATTTACATGGGGTTAGGTAAAAATGTGGACTAGTACCCCATCCTGACTATTGAGAAGGAAATATGGTAGGAAGAATAAGATGTTATTGAAGAAGATATGCAAAAGACTAGGAAAGAATGAATCCTTAGAGAGAAAAATTTGAAAAATACCAAAGAGAAGGCATCAACCTAAGAGCTAGAAGTGCAAGTGTTAAATATGATATTTGAAGTCAAAGTGTTGAGTTTACTTAGTAGTATAGCAAATATGTATGCAATGGTAGAAGAAGTAAAGTAACCATAGAGAGTGATAGAGCTGAAAACCCATCTAGAAGCAACTACAAGAAGAAGGGATCAATTCATAAATCCAATAGTATTGATGATTGATATTAGAAAAAATCCAATATTAATTCACATCAAGTTGCTAGACCACAATTTTACACAAGTAATTGTCTATGGGGGATCAAGTGTTAATGTCTTACCTAAATGACATGGAATGAAACTAGAGCACAATTTCTATGGTCTCCCAATTTCAAGTTGTATGAAATTGAAATGAGAGAATTCTTAATGGCTCAAAATGTAAAAATTATTGTTCAAGAATTTTTCATGGACTTCATTGTGATAACCATGAAGAAACCAATATACATCACATTTTTAGGGAGAGGATGATTGTGCATTATAAAGGCTAATTATAATTTGGATAAGGATCAACTTGATTTCAAGAAAGGCCAACACAAGTATATGAACAATCTAAAGAATTAGTTCATGAGTGAAGATATTTTTATGAGTAAGATAGTTCATATTTGAAGGAAGACAACAAACATGAACTAGATGAGGAAGGAGTGTTAGACTTGGAAGAGTGTATAGTAGATGAAGGTCAATCATATAGTGGCCTTATACATTGGTAAATGGGGGATTACAAAGCATTTCAACTCACAAATATTTGAATTAAAGTAGAGGAGGATAAATAAATCCATGAAAAACCAAGATAAAGCATGTTTAAGATTGGCACAGCTAGTAAAAAATAGAAATTTGTACCAAAAGAACAAAAAGAAAAGTGGACATTTTCAAAGAATTTTATAGAATATATTTTTGGTGATGTTGTGATTGAAAAGAAGCCAACACATTCAATAAATGTGGTTTAAGTAGCAAGTGAACCTAAAACTATCAAGTATAAGGGACCAAATATGGTGGAAATTAATCTCAACAATAAAGGAGAAGATAAGACAATCCATTGTAGAGACAACTGGGATGCAATGTTGAAGGCAACAACTTATATTTTTCTATAGTATATAAATATTTAACAAGGATACCACAAAAACTCAATGTACATCAAATTTAATTGATTCTAGGTGCACTATCAATAAGGTGTAGGTCATATAGGATGGATCATAAGTATTTAGCCTTAGTCAATGTAAAAATCTATAAGATGATCGATGCAGGCATAATATTCAATGCCTTAGTGAATGAATAGGTGTCATTGATCATGGCTGCCTTAAATTAATAAGCAAATCATATTTATATATGCGTAGACTTTCAAAGTCTAAATTATGTAATAATTAAGGATCCCTTTCCAATATCTTTCACTAACTCAGTTCTGGAAGAGGTAGCTGGAATGATATTTACTCATTTTTGGATAGGTTCTCTGGCTATAATCAGATAATAATTATCAAGAAAGATGAGATAAAGATAAAATTTATGGTAGATAATGACAACTATGCTTATAATATAATGCAATTTGGTCTCTATAATACCCCAACCAATTTTCAAATAATTATTCTCTATATATTTGAGAAAATATCCATAGGAAGGTTTAAAGTTTTCTTGGATGACTAGCCATTGTATAGGAGAAAGGATGAGCATATCAAGGCATTGGAGTAATGTATGGGTCTATACATGAATTCTCATTTGGAATTGAATTCAAATAAATATAAATTGATTATACTATATGGGAATTTTTTGGGACACGTAGTTAGTGGAGAAGGGTTGAAGACAAATCCTAATAAAATTTGCATTGTATTGAACATGGAAGAGCCATATGACATGACCTCATTGAAAACCTTTCTAGGTATAATTGGATACTACATAAGGTTTATTAGGAACTTAAGTGCCCCTCCCATTGGATGAAATAACCCTTAACAATTTTCCCTTTCGATGGACATAGGAACATTAGAAGCCCTTCAAGGAGCTAAAGGCTAAAGTTGTTGTGTAGTCCTATATTGGTATTTCTAGATTGGGATAAAGAATTTCACATACACATAGATGCTTCTAATTTTGTGATTGTATGTCAATTTTCCTAGGAGGGGCAATTTGGGTTAGACCAATTCATCATTTTTTTGAGTCAATTATTGTCAAGAGTTGAGAAGAATGACAAAATAATAGAAAAGAAAGTGTTAGAGATGGTCTATATAGTATAAAAGTTTAGATACCATATGCTAGCCAACCATTTTAATTTCTATGTGGATCATCATACACTATTATACCTAATAAATAAATCAACAATCCATGGAGTGAGTAGGTGGTTTATTACATTGTAAGAGTTGTATTCTAGGTAGTGGTTAGGCCTAGAAAGAAACACACCATAGTAGATCAACTATCAAGGATTCACTCAAGAGAACCTCTAGAGGGAGGAGTATGAGATGAATTTCTTTATGCTTAATTATTTGTAATTAGCACCATACTATCATGGTACAAGTTTATTGGAGAATACTTATTGATGAAAGAACTACTAAGGGAGATACCAACAAAGATAAAGAAGATCATCGTTAATCCAACATATTTTCAATTAAAAGTAAGAGTGTTATTTAATATAGAATCTAATGGAGCTTTGAGAAATGTGTAATAGAAGAGGAAATTACCAAAATGCTTAGGTAAGCTCATGAATGGTTGGTAGGAGGTCACATAGGGCCAAATGCAAGTGCGGAAGTGCATCTAAGAGGGCTATGGTGGCCCACCCTCTATAATGATATGAAGGAGTTCATCAAGGCATGTGATATGTGCCAATGATCTGAGAAGATACTATGAAGGGAATTCATGCCATTACATTCATCATAATCATAGGAGCTATTTACGATATAGGGTCTTGAAATTTTGGGACCTCTATGAACAAGCCAGAGAAGGAAGTGTCAATACATAGTGGTGGTAAAAAAGTACTTGATATAATTAGTAGAGGCAAGAGCACTACTAGATATAATGAGTAGAGGAAAGAGCACTACTAGAAAATTATACAAAGATTATGACTCAATTTTTGTATGAGTAAATTATCATAAGGTTTGAAGTACCTTTGTAGCTAATAAGTGATAGAGGAGGTAATTTATTAATAAATTTATTAAGAAATTGACCATAGAATTCAAGATTTTACATTCACTGTCAAGTTTGCATTACCCCAGGGCAAATGGGTAAGTGGAGGTAGTAAATAAAGTCTTAGTATTCATTATGTATAAAACTTGTAGACTTGAAGGTATTGACCAGGAGTAAATATTGTCATCGGTACTATGGATGTAAAAAACTATTTTTAAGTCAACAACAAACCATGCATCATTTGAGTTAATGTATTGGTAGGAAGTTGTTGTGTCAATAGAGTTTCCTAGTACTAAGTATAATAATGGTAGTGCATAACCATTTAGGTGACTTAGGAGAGCCTAGAGGAGATGCTAGCAAAAATAGTAAAATAGGATGAAAATAGGGTGATGGCATAGTGGGCAACAATGATTATGGCATGTCAAGCACCCATGGAATATGGAATTAAAGCCATGTAACCTGGTTTTGAGATACAATATAAAAAGAGAAATCAAGCTAGGGAAGTTAAAGACTTCATGGCTTGGATCCTTTCAAGTAATTGATATTATGGAAAATTATATATTAAAATTACAAAAAATGGAGAAGAAAACCATACCTAAAATAGTTAATGGGCCAATATTGAAACCATACCAAGTAAAAGCAAAAGTAAGTATGGTTTATTTCAAGCTAAGAAGGAAGGATGTGTTAGAAATAGAGTATATTACATTATTTGGGTCATGTAAATGTACCTTCCTTGGTGCATACTTAGGACATTAGGTTACTTTAGGGGGAAGTTATCTAGTTACTTCATGCAATGTAATAAATGCACAAGTGTCAATGTGCAAGTTGTAATGTGCAAGGTGTCCACTTGTACAACTAGATAGAGTGTTGGCCAAGGAACTTATCTTCCTATATAATGGCTATAGATGTAGAAGATAGATATAGAAGTCATAGTATAACAGTCAGTGTGTGGTAGATAGACAGTAGGGTAGTGTGTGTGAGCTATAATCTCAAAGCTCATTCATGGAGTAGTAGCTTATATTATGGAGTGTCCATTTCCTCCATAGCTACTATTGTAATCATTTTCATCATTTCTATTTATAGCATATTTCAGTCATCTCACAAATTTATTTATTTATTTCTACATCTTGTGATTGGTATCTCCCATTGTATGTGGTATCAAAAGCTAACAATGGTATCAAAGCTATGGTAGATCAAGCCACATTAGGTCTATAGGGAAACCACCATTATTATTGATCCTAAGTTTTTTGAGAACCTAACGTGCCATTGGACTAGTCATTATCAAAATTTCTCAAAAGAGTCTAGGTGGTAGAATTAGGGAGAGTTACAAGTGAGGAATAAAATATCAGTTTCAAAAATATTGAGATTGCATAGGGCTAGAGTCTTTCCATAGAGTTGAAGGAAAACTCGTGAAGACTAGGACTCAACATTTGATCCACTAGGTTGATGAATCAACTAGTGAAGCTTAGAGATCTAGAAATACTTATCTAAAAGTTTCTTTTATTGTAGGGAATTAATACTCAGATGATTGGGACACCTCCTACAATAGAAATCTAGGAGACCTCAACTTCATTACCCAAAGATCAGAGTGCCTTCATAGTGTAGAGATTAGTTGTTATAGAGAGGAGAATACTTTAGAAGAATATTTTGGAAAATAATCATGGTGAAGTTTGGATACAGGAGATATCCATTGATAGATTGAATAACTTCACAAGAATAAAAGTCCATAGAAGCCTTGATATAGAAGAAAAGGCCATAGAAGCCTTGATCCAAAAGAAAAGGCCATATAAGCCTTGATCCAGAAGAAAAGGCCATAGAAGCCTTGATATTGAAGAACAGGCCATAGAAGCCTTGATATTGAAGAACAATCCATAGAAGCCTTGATATGAAGAATAGGACATAGAAGCCTTGATACTGAAGAATAGGCCATAGAAGCCTTGATATTGAAGAACAGGCCACATAAGCCTTGATACTAAAATATTCCACTGATGCCTTTTATATTGAAGAAGATTACAGAGGAGAGGATCTAATTTAGAAGCAAATTTTAGTACTAATATTTTTTGTTGCAGGTAAAGGAGATCTAGTAAGTTGGGAAAGCTTCCTACAAGAAATTTAGGAAGAAAAGCCTCTTCAAAATCGATCCCTAATCTAAAGCAAAAGATATTAGGAGGAGATATCATTGAAGAACTTCCAGGCTAGGAAGAAGAAGAAGGATTAGGAGAGTCTTGCTTGAATCTAGAAGTAGTAGAATCAGAGATCCAGGAGAAGATCTCAATGCCAATACTTCCAAAAGTAGAAGGTTGAAGATAATGTCTCTAGGAAGACCAGAAGAAGTTGCAAGATCAAAGACCTTGACAAGGTCTCGATGAGCATCCAATAAAAGGCTAGGAGAGCCTTGCTGAAGAAATCATCAAAGGAGAACTCACTAGAGAAATCCACTACCAAGGAGAAGCTCTTGATAGTGAAGGACTTGGGACAATTATCTTCATCCGACAACAAGCCCAAGAGGAGGAGAATTTGGCAAGGAGTGCCAAATCCGAGCAAAAGAAGAATCTAGTGAAGACCTCAAGACATTCAAAATATTGAGAAGAATATCCTGCTTGAAGTCAAAATTTGACAAGAAGACTTGAAGGTAGAAGAAGCTTATCAAATCCAAGATATTTGAAGATTACCTCCTACAGAAAGAGGTCACTACTTCAGAGATACTAAATTCTCCAAATCTACAATAGAAGGAGGAGATTACAAGAGGAGATCAAAGTCACCAAACCCTAGGCTCATGAAAGAAATTTTGAGACCATCAATTTGGTGAAGGAGTTGTTCAAAATTATCTACAAAGAGCTACAAGATCATACTCGATATGGAAACTTGGTGATCTTAGGCACCAAGATCTACATCCTCTACAGAAGCAAAAAGGAGCTACAAAAGCATTTAGAAAAAGGTAAGCAACTATCAATGCAAGTAGATTCATTAGTTGGATTACTTATCAAATTTATTAAAGCACCTTCATCCTGATTAAAGTTGCAAAAAGGAGATTTGTATTATAGTCTTCAAGTGTGCAAAAAGAAAGGTTATTTTTAAGGTTCATTTGCACATTAGGAGTTGATTAGATTTCAAAATTTTAATAATCTATCAACTAGCCTATTATCTACTTTGGAAAGCAAAAGAAGACTATCTCCTAATATCTTGCTTATAAGAAATTTATAGAATAAATCTTGAAGGTTCATTTTATATTATTCTTGATTAGTTGCAGTGAATTGATTAAGTGCATTTTCTTGAGAGTAGATTGGAGTGATAAGGTGTAATATGTTAGTGCATTAAAAGTAGAATTTTTAGATTCATTTGCACTATTATTACTCTCAAAAGAAATTAGTTTTGTGCTTTGAAATAAAGGCTACAAAATCTAGTTTGGATCAAGTGTCTAAAGACACTCTTAAAGCACATAAATCTACAACTCATAGTGGCCAATAGAAGCCACCAAAATTGGTTAGTACAAGCAAAGAAAAGCTAACCAAAAAGAAGCTTCAAATATTGAGACTTGGTGAGTCTCAAATCCAAAGCACTTAGGGTTAGTGCAACTAAAATAAAGCTTTTGTTCTACAACATTTACAAGGCTTGGATTCACCATCAATCATCCAAGAAAAAGGGTAAGGAGTCTAGCCAAAGAGATATCCTTAAAACCCTCATTTTGCACTCATTAATTTGCTACAAAAATAAGAATTTTAGACCTAGCAAAAGAGTGCAAGAAAAGGTGCAATAAAAAGGTTCTATATACATGTAAAGGTTACATGGTGTTGCACTTCTACA
Organism: Wollemia nobilis; assembly: GCA_028583015.1. NCBI lineage: Eukaryota > Viridiplantae > Streptophyta > Pinopsida > Araucariales > Araucariaceae > Wollemia > Wollemia nobilis. Next base: position 7,449,136 of record JAQPPZ010000850.1, read on the forward strand.
ATACATCAAACATAGGTAAAGGAGCATATTTAAAGGTGCCACAATAGGCACAACAGGTACAAGGAAAAAGGTAGCCAAAGGAAGGGCCAAAGGATCAAGCATTCTCCAACACTAAAAGGGCATTCTCTCCAAGATCGGACCTATAGATAAAGGAATATTTTACGTAAATGACAACAAGCCTACCAAGGTTATTTACATAAGCCAAAGGAAATCTATCACAAATATTTACGTAAACCATAGCAAGGAGAAGAAGCTATCTACGTAAAAAAAGGGATAGAGCACATCCAACATTCATATGCATCAAGCTTCACCTCTATCAACATGAATAGGGAGCACAATGAAGGTATAAGCACAAAGAAGGAAAGTGGATGCTACGTTGGGAATAGAAATCAAGAGCTACCTCATCCTCGTATGAAGCTCCAAGGCGGCTCATGAATTACCTACAGAAGAAAATATGTTGCTTGCTATTCAAGAAACCAAAGCAAGCTAAGGAGGAAGATAATCAAAGGAGTTATAATCTCCTTCTTGGAGGTGTTACATAGAAAATCCCATGCAAGAGGGTTGAGTGCCACTTGGCATATTATTCCCTAATGGCTATCATATCTCTAACGCTCAAGAGATGAACGTTGAGAGCACTCAAAGCAAGGTGAATACATTACAAAGGAGTAACGGTTGGTGCAACAACGTTACAAGAAGAAGTGGTAGTGCTCCCAAGAAATGCAAGTGCCACTTGTACATCAATGATTGCATTTATATGCAGTGTGGAGAGAGTGAAAGGATAGCATTCACATCCAACATCTGTAGTGTGAAGTGGAGAGCAAAGTGTAGTCCAGTCAATCCATTTCTAAGTGCAGCATGGAAGAAGGAGAGCATAGGAGCATTTAAGACTCCATTGAAGAAGGTCAGCATCTACTCTCCAAGCATCGAAGAGGAAGCCCGATAGCCATACCACACTTGGTCATACAGACTCATCAAGTCAAGCACCGTATAAAGGGTACGTAAAGGACTATTTTATTTCAATCAAAACTAGTGCCATTCAAGTGTGAAGTCAAGGGGCTAAGGTAAGAAAAATATCTCATAAATATTGCTTTCAAACATAGGATATATAAGGTTATAATTTTAAGGATTAATTTTAAGGTTGAGAAAGCAAAAGATATAGGAGATAACTTACCAAAAATTAAAATACTATTTGTAAACTAACCTAGGAGATATAAGGCCTTCTACTTAGGTTGAATCATTTAATACTTTGCAAATATTATTATCTTTTCTAATTTTCCAAATTTGGGAGTCATAAGGTCTACTACTACAAATTGATTTATTGGAAATTAGAAAAATTAAAATCAAATCTCAAAGGGCCATTATAAGAGGTTTATCAAAAACATATAAAGGTTGGAAATTATAATATTTACTTGTCTCAAATCTTCTCAAATAGATACAAAAGATCCAACATTAAAACCTCTTGAAATCTAGAAAAAGTGCTTAGTTCAATAGGAGCAATAAGGACAATAGAAGTTGATTTTAGCATTTACAAAACTTTACAAAATCAACCAAGATTGAACTATAACTTACAAAAGCACTTTATATCTTGTCCAAAATATACTAGGGAGTCATAAGATATTCTACAAAACTTGGTAATATCAAAATCTATTGTTTATCAAGTTGCAAATCCATTAGCAATATATAAGCTATCTACAAAACCTAAAAATCCTTATGAGTACTCATTCTCATTACTAGGGAGACATAAGGAAGCCTACAAGAATCAAGGATTAATATAGGTTTTATCAAATCAAGCTTATATACTTCTATTAGGGATCATATCTATCATGGATAATATCTTGAGAAATACCTTCAATAATGAAGAATTATTTCATGAAGTAGAATACTACTCTCAAAACTTAATAGATACTCTAGAAGGATACAAGTATCTATCCTCTAGTGATAAAGAAAAGTTCTCCCTGTTTCTTAAAGAAGCTAAAGAAGGTATATTTACAACATTGATCAGCTATATTCATGATATCCTCTTCACAACATGGTGGAATTCACAAGGATTGGTTATATTCTCACAAGAAGAATGTTTGATGGTGTATCTATCTCTAATTGTGTTTGTACTTAATCAACACAAGAAACAAGATAACAATAAAGAAGAATGTTATTATTGTGATGATATACTAACTTGTCATGAAGCAGAAACTCCATCAACACCATTGCAGAATCAGAAAAGAAGAAGAATAAGGAAAAGAAAGAAAAGGTATATTAAAATAAAACATGTCATCATGAAGACAGAACCAAGATACTTGCAAGGAGACCAATGAAGGAGGAATACAGTGCAAGGTGAACTAAAAGAAGGGTCTACAACTTCAGCCTATTTTTGCATCATTTGAATACTAAAGAAACCACTGAAGAAGCCAAAGATCATTTCAAAGATGAAGATCCAATTCAAAGCCATCATATGGAAGAAGATCCACATTGAAGACTAAAGTCTTCAATACCCAAATATTGTAATACAGGGGGTGTTAGAAATAGAGTATATTACATTATTTGGGTCATGTAAATGTACCTTCCTTGGTGCATACTTAGGACATTAGGTTACTTTAGGGGGAAGTTATCTAGTTACTTCATGCAATGTAATAAATGCACAAGTGTCAATGTGCAAGTTGTAATGTGCAAGGTGTCCACTTGTACAACTAGATAGAGTGTTGGCCAAGGAACTTATCTTCCTATATAATGGCCATAGATGTAGAACATAGATATAGAAGTCATAGTATCATAGTCAATGTGTGGTAGATAGGCAGTAGGGTAGTGTGTGTGAGCTATAAGCTCAGAGCTCATTCATGGAGCAGTAGCTTATATTATGGAGTGTCCATTTCCTCCATAGCTACTATTGTAATATTTTTTGTCATTTCTATTTATAGCATATTTCAGTCATCTCATAGATTTACTTTATTTCTTTTTGCATCTTGTGATTGGTATCTCCCATTGTATGTGGCATCAAAATCTAATAGAATGAAAAATGTAAAGGAAGGTTAGTGAGAACATCACATCAATATTACCAAAAAATTAAGGGGTTAGGGGTTCAAGAAGAAATATAATCAAGCCAAACCAAGCAAGATGAATATATATATGTAGAATAAAAATATAGAACTAATAGTTATCTATGATTGACATAATTTTTTGGGAATACAAGAGAATATATTATGATATAACAAGAAGAGTTAGAACCTCATTCTATAGAGTAAATATGTGTATGGGTTCATGTATAGTTCCAAAAAACATAAGAAGAAATATGACTTAGATCACTTAGTTACTAATGTAGGAAAATGTATTTTATAAGCATAGAACAACCATAGAATGAACCATAAGGTGATGATAATGAGTATGAAGGAATGAGTCCATTAGCACAAATTGGTATGCAAAGATAAAGGATATTCCTTGAAATGCAAGTGTATTAAGAGGACTATGAAGAATTGTGAAGGTGCAATGAAAAAATGAGAGTGTAAATTGGTCATGACATTAGAAGGACCATTCAAAAGTTAGACATAATTGAAGCAAGGAGATAAGAGGTTTTGAAAAACATCAAGTAGCAAATATTAAATAGAGAGAAAATGGCTCAACTATCATGGAGGGATGTGTTTGAAGCACCAAATAATAGGGATAATATGGTAGGTTGCAGATACACATACAACTAGTATTTCCTCCACAAGATCTAGTGATTCAAGCAATAGCTCATATACACTCAATTTCAACAAAAATAATGGAAGTTTGAGTTCATCACTCACATGGTGATCTAAGAGGAATAATTCATGAATACAAAAAATCCCTAACTACAAAGAGGATAATCCTAAAAATTACCCTAAGGTAGAAATATGAATGAGAAGGTGAATTAATGATATACCAACAAATGCCATAGAAGTACTATAAGGTCATAGTAGTTCACACGAACTACTAGATGCAATCACATTAGTATGAAAAATAGGTTGTGTAGGCAATATAGGTATATTATTAGGTATTTTCCATTATTTTTAATTGCTTGACCTAGAGAGTATTTCGATTGGCATTCTTCTTGGTAGTTCATAGGGAAGGATCTCCCATTTGTATTTTCATAGGATATGTTATTAATGAAAAGCCTACAAGGACCTTTCTATATTCATGTATAAAACAATGAAATATGATGTAATGATAAGGTTAGCCTACTAGGACAACCTTTTTTTCATTTCCAAATCAAGGACATCACAATATATGATTGAGAAATAAAGGAAGAGTACAAATGGACCTTAGATACCATGGAGGAAGGAATAGGTAATCACAAGTCAAGGGAGAAGAAACAATGGAAGGAATATGCCTACGAGTGTATCGTCATGAAGGAAGTGAAGGAGAAAATAATGACAAGGACTAAGGTAAAATGAAGTACCTAATTGGATGCAATATATACCAATATTATCACGTAATGTATAAGGAATTAGGTTAGTTTAGGGGGAAGTTATCTAGTTACTTCATGCAATGTAATAAATGCATAAATGTCAATGTGCAAGTTGTAATGTGCAAGATGTCCACTTGTACAACTAGATAGAGTGTTGGCCAAGGAACTTAACTTCTTATATAATGGCCATAGATGTAGAACATAGATATAGAAGTCATAGTATCATAGTCAGTGTGTGGTAGATAGGCAGTAGGGTAGTGTGTGTGAGTTATAATTTCAAAGCTCATTAATGGAGCAGTAGCTTATATTATGGAGTGCCCTCCATAGCTACTATTGTAATCTTTTTTGTCATTTCTATTTATAGCATATTTCAGTCATCTCGTAGGTTTACTTTATTTATTTTTACATCTTGTGATTGGTATGTCCCATTGTATGTGGCATCAAAATATATCAGGATGAAAAATGTAAAGGAAGGTTAGTAAAAACATCACATCAATATTCCCAAAAAATTAAAGGGATAGGGTTTCAAGAAGAAATATAATCAAGCCAAACAAGCAATATGAATATATATATATATGTAGAAGAACAATATAGAACTAATAGTTATCTATGATTGAAATAATTGTTTGGGAATACAAGAGAATATATTATGATATAACAAGAAGAGTTAGAACCTCATTCTATAGAGTAAATATGTGTATGGGTTCATGTATAGTTCCCAAACACATACGAAGAAATATGACTTAGATCACTTAGTTACTAATGTAGGAAAATGTAGTTTATAAGCATAGACCAACCATAGAATGAACCATAAGGTGATGATAATGATTATAAGGGAATGAGTCCATTAGCACAAATTGGTATGCAACGATAAAGGATATTACTTGAAATGCAAGTGTATTAAGAGGACTATGAAGAATTGTGAAGGTGTAATGAACAAATGAGAGTGTAAATTGGTCATGACATTAGAAGGACCATTCAAAAGTTAGACATAATTGAAGCAAGGAGATAAGAGGTTTTGAAAAACATCAAGTAGAAAAGATTAAATAGATAGAAAATGGCTCAACTATCATGGAGGGATGTGTTTGAAGCACCAAATAATAGGGATAATATGGTAGGTTGCAGAAAACACATACAACTAGTATTTCCTCCAAAATATCTAGTGATTCAAGCAATATCTCATATACACTCAATTTCAACAAAAATAATGGGAGTTTGAGTTCATCACTCACATGGTGATCTAAGAGGAATACTTCATGAATACAACCAATCCCTAACTACAAAGAGGATAATAATCAAAATTACCCTAAGGTAGAAATATGAATGAGAAGGTGAATGAATGATATACCAACAAATGCCATAGAAGTACTACAAGGTCAGAGTAGTTCACACAAACTACTAGATGCAATCACATTAGTATGGAAAATAGGTTGTGTAGGCAATATAGGTATATTATTAGGTATTTTGCATTTTCTATGATTGCTTGACCTAGAGAGTATTTCGATTGGCCTTCCTCTTAGTAGTTCATAGGGAAGGATCTTCCCTTTGAATTTTCATAGGATATGTGATTAATGAAAATCCTACAAGGATATTTCTATATTCATGTATAAAACAATGAAATATGATGTAATGATAAGGTTAGCCTACTACGACAACCATTTTTTTCATATCCAAATCAAGGAAATCACAATAGATGATTGAGAAATCAAGTAAGAGTACAAATAGACCTTAGATACCATGGAGGAAGGAATAGGTAATCACAATTCAAGGGAGAAGAAACAATGGAAGGAATATGACTATGAGTGTATCATCATGAAGGAAGTTAAGGAGAAAATAATTACAAGTACTAAGGTAAAATGAAGTACCTAATTGGATGCAATATATACCAATATTATCATGTAATGTATAAGGAATAAATAGGTTGAGTGAAGGTCGTACCAATGAGCATCATATCAACTCATGTTATATGAATGATGCAGAAAATGGTAAGATAAACATAGATGATGGAAAAATAGATGTAGAAGTTTGAAAGTTAGGGATAATAATTGGTATGTTAGGTGTTAAAAGTCATAGGATAGATGTCAATAATGGTACAATAGAGGTAGAAGATCATCATACATGTTAGATGAGAAGTCAAGTAGATGGTCACTAATTATAGGAGATAGGTCTATTCATAAAATACATGATCAAAGTGGCAGTTGCCATCATCATATGAATTGTATGGTTCACCTAAAGTTAGAAAGGGCATGTTTGAATTTTGAAAATTATTAAAAAATACCAAAGAAAAGAAAAATATAAAAAGATAAAAGTGTGCAAGGCAATAACATGCAAGGTGGCAACTAGAAAATATTTTTATGGGTGACAACTACCTCTAGTCAATGTTATAAATAATTATACATAGGAGGGCCTAAGTCATTCATTTGTACTTAGCATATCCAAGAGAGGGAGAACAGAGTGCATCTAGGGAAAATGACCAAGCAACAAGTGGAATATTTTTTAATGCACATGCATTATCACAATTGTCAATAACAATAGAAGCCATTGACAAACAACAACAATAAAAACCATCAATGAAGGAATACATAATTACCATAAATTTGAGAAGTGAAAAGAATAAATCCCTAAAACATTGATGTAGGATATAGATGACATAGAATATTATTTTTGAAATTAATTACAACCATACAGACAAGAGAGGGCATGAAAAAGTTTATAGCCAAAGATGAAAGAAGTCATAGATAGACAACTAGCAAAGTGATGTAGACTATGCAGATACATAAGGAAGTTTGTCATGCAAGTCACACAAAGGAGATATCAAGGGGAACTATGTCATGTCATAGCTAGAAATCCTATGTCATACTAGTCAGAAGATAGTCTATCATACTAAGTGCAATTAAGCTATAGGGTGTCATACCAGTTAGACAATGAGGGTTATAGTATCATTTGGAAGTTGAAGGATACAATACTAATTGGAAGAAGAAGACTACCACACCAGTCAAAATAAAAAGGACTATTGTATGAATATGAAGAATACCATACTACTAGGGTGTCATACTAGTTCATAGCAAACAATAAGAGTCATACCAATTGTAGAAATATGATAGGTGTCATATCAATATGGGTAGTAGATGGTAGAGGCCATATGAGCAGTAATATATGTCTAAAATAATAGTTGCAGTTGAAGATGCAAAAAATACTAACAATTCATAAAATTTTAGAGGAGGAAAAACTAAAGCTAAGAAGAAATCCACCCAACTTGGAAAGGAGAGATAAGGATTAGCGTAGGTATTATTAGTTAGTCTAGGCATAAACACTATTATTTTAATAAGAAGCTTATTAATCATGCAACTAAATAAGAACCTTCTTATTATTTTAATAAGAAGCTTATTAATTATTAGTTGTAGTTAGTTAACTTAAGATAGCTATTATTATTGCACCCCAAATTATATGTATGTTGCAATTTGGGTGATTACATAGTTTGTAAAATTGGTATTTAAAATACCTATATGTGCTTTGTAAATTTATAAAATAATAGGTTCATTTTGGAGCCTTATTATTGGTATCAGAGCACCTAGTAATATGGGTTGCTTCCAAGGCACCATGATACCTTATCAAGATCCTCTGAAGGATCTTTCTCTACAAGATTAGCAAAATGAGCCAAAAGGCTCTTGGTCACCATGGCAAAAATGAGTGGCACAAACGCAACCTCACTAATAAGGTTGAAGAAAACATTTATAAAATATTTTTTATGAAGCAACACTTGGATTAAAAACAAGATCTATGGGCCAAGAGCCCATCATTTTACCATTAGATGGAGATACCATTATTTTCTATAAAAAAAAAACATGTTTATTCAGGATGAAAATTTTGAAGGTCTCTTTGATGAAGACCCCATGGATGAAGTAGAAGTTGAAGTTGAGGAATTTAATTCTAATATTGTTAATATTGTGGAGGCTATGCTAATTTCATCACTAGCTCCAATTTATCATAATTTTGTGAAGGATATCATCGTGTTATCAAGAGGACCAATTACTACTAAATATAAGGCTACAAAATCTGATGAAAAATTCTATGATGTCCAAATATATATGTGTTTGATTTTAGTACCATACCACTTGTAATTGTTAGGTTTTTTCAATGTATGTCAAGGGAGAATACAATCACAGGATGCATGATATGCAAAAATGTAAGATGCTGAAATATGCTACTAATGGAAAGTGATGAAAATGATACAATGCAATATGGATGAAATGAACACTCCAAAAATGATGCCAAATAACTATATTGTACTCCATCATCAATCTATATTGTGATCTACCCAGTATGCCTACTATTACCTACAATAATATATTATCACTCACTATGAGACCCTTTATATAGAAATATGGATAGCTTGGCCAAAACTCTACCTAGTTGTACAAGAGGACACCTTGCACATTTACAACTTGCACATAAATACTTGCACATTTATTATATTACTTGAAGTAACTAGATAACTACCCCCTAAAGTAATATACTACTCTAATTATGTACCAAGGGTGGTACATTTACATGACCCAAATGATGTAATATACTCTAACACCCCTCTATATTACATTATTTGGGTATTGAAGACTTTAGTCTTCAATATGGATCTTCTTCTCTTGAATAGTCTATATCTTCATCAAGGACGTCATCCTCTTCTATCCAATTTCATTTTCTTCAACCGGTTCTTCTTATTTTGTAGTAGTCTTCATGTTATATCCATTGTTTCTTGTTGTCAGGTGTCTTTGATGAACTAGAGATATCATAATTTTGCATGTTGCAAGTGGATCAAGGTGGCTTCATTTTTTCTCCTTTGATTATTTGTACGACCTGCTTATTTGATCTTCACAAATTTTAAGCTTGAACTTATTGTTAGTGGATGCTTCTGAAATGATTTCTTGAAAGAAGCAATCTATTATGTGTAGTAATATTTCTTCATGACTTCTATAGTACTTATTTATAGTAACAAAATAAAGATAAATGGTTCGTTCCTCCACAATATTTACAAGGATGGAGACTCCAGTAGTTCATATTTTCATGACCAAATTGGTTGTAGTAAGTGCATAGTAAATATTTTCCAATTAATTTGTTATCTATTTTAGAAATATCATGTTTATCTATCTCCTTGATGAGATACTTAAACCACATGTGGATAATTAAAGTAATTTCATTCTTACTTCGTTCATATATTTGTATGATATATTTCTAATAAATATTATTTTTTTCTCCTATATCTTCATTAGTCCAGTTATCACCTTTATTTTGTTGTCTCATTTGAAGATGTAACAGATGGATCTATCTTTCCATTATCAGGAATCCTTTTAAACTCTATTGATTATTTTCTTATATTTGTATCTTTCTTATTACTATTCATTGAATCATCAATCATGCTATCAATATAAATTGGTACTTTTCTTAATCCTTTTATGATAGCATTATTCAATATGTTAGTAGACATCCTTATGGATCCCTAGATAAGAGTATATGAATTTAATTAAGACCTTTATTGTAATTAGGTTTTGTAGAATTCCTTATATCTCCCTAGTCAAGATATGTGAACTAATTTGATAAAACCTCTCTTAGATTTAGGTTTTTTAGGCTTCATTATATCTCCCTAATAATTCGAATATACTTAGTTCACATTCTAAGTTGATTTTGTAATGTTTTGAGAATAATAAACCTTTTAATTTTGACTTGTCTTTCCCAATGAAGTATGCTTTAATGGTTGGATTTATTTTGCCTCCTTATAATGAGTATGAGATATTTTTTACCAATTAATTCCAAATCTATATGTAGGAAACTAATTTTCTTATATTTCCAATAGATTAATTTTTCTAAATTTCAATTATATGTATATAGTTTGAAGTAGTATCCCTTATATCTCCTTAATTTTTGGAATATTAGAAAATAATGGTATTTACAAAATAATAATAATCAATCAAGGTTGACAATCTTATATCTCCTACTTTAAATATTACAAATATTATATGATGTGTATGCACCTCAATAATTATTCTTCTAAAATATAAACTTGCTTTATTATCTACTAATGCTTGGCTGAATTTGTATATCCCATGCAATAGTAAACCTTATAAAAATCACCTTGTAGCTCCTTTTAGATTTTAATAAAAGCAAGTAAATAACCTCAGTAATATGGATGCATGATATACATTAGTAATCCTTATGGATTATCTTCCCTTTATACGTTGATCCTACGAATTTGGTAGCAGTGAAGGCTTCTGAAATGTGGCACTAATGAGGATTCAAAGCTATCTTTGACCAACATTGTTTTCCTCTTTGAATGGCACTTGTTTCCTTTTTGAATGGTTCTTGTTTCCTCCTTAAATTACACTTGGTCAATTTAAGTATTTTCCAATTGAATAGCACTAGAGTTGGTTTATGATAGGCCTTTAATGTAGGCTTACACTCCTCTTGAATGGTACACATGCTTGATTTAACTCCTTCCTACAAATGTGCTTCCACACCTTTGAATGTTTGACCTTGCTTTTTATTCGTCCTCTCCTTTTTTTTTAATCTTCCTCTAAGTTGGGTGCTTTAAATAGAATAGATTCCTTCCAACTTCAAACAAGTGTCACATGGGAGTTATAATGAAGATAGACATTGATATTCTTTCAACATTTGTTCTTGTGTGTAATTATGACTTAGGTAAGTAACCTCCCAAATGATTTTTGTAACTCCTCAAGGTAGGTGTTGGATTATTCCTTGAGTGTTGAGGAATGAGATGGTACTTAGAGTGTTTTTTCCAAGTGGCACTCAAGGTATTTGTATGTAATTAGTTTCTTTAATATTCCAAGGATGAACGTTATAACCTTCCTCTTGCTTGTTCCTTCCCACTATTTTCTAGCTCGCTTTGTTTCTTTGATAGCAAGCTACCTTCTTCTTGAATGTTGATTTGATAATTGGCCCTAGTTGTGATACTTTGAGGTTCTATGGAGCTCCGAATGATGGTATTATGGCTGATTTGAGTGCTTCTTCTAGGTGGATGTTCTCTCCAAGCTATGGCCTTGGGTATAGCACCTTTTTCCTTGTTCTCTTATGCTTTCAATGTGATGATTGAGTGTTGCTTTTGTAATGTAGATAATGCTTTTGTAATAACTCCTTGTACTTGGCTTAATAATATTGTCCTGCCCATGTTGGTACATATATATTTTGATGTTATTTTACTTAGATAATAATATAGACATTAATGCTATCCTTTATCCACATAGATATCTATTGAGAATAGCCTTTTAATATTGTAGGTGAATGATTTATTTTGGACACTTGATTTGATTTGGAGCAATGGTGTCTTTAGGCACCTTGAATCTTGAGCAATATGAGCCTCTTCAATGGCTATATTCTCTTGCTCAAACTCTGCCCTTATACCTACTAAGATGATGGTCTTGCTTCTTCTTGTAATATGATATCTCTTGTCCTTCTTGAAGGGACAAAAATGGTGCCTATAATAGCTAGATTTTTGCATCAATATGACGGACCAAATGCCACCCTTTTTGAAATACTCTTTGATTTTTTGATGAGGTGGCTCCTTGCATTTACTAATTTTTTAATGAAACCCTTAGGGTACCTTGAATTTGAGACTCACCAAGTCTCGATTTGTAGCTTCCTTTAAGGATTTTAATGGTGGCTTATTTTGACCACAAAATGTTGTAGGTTTTGTGCACCAAATAGTGTCTCTAGACACTTTGATAATATGTTGGTTTTGTGCCCTTGATCTTAACAATCAAAAACACAAAATATCTCTCTGAGAGTAACTAGTTAATGAACAACTAGTATAGTGCAATGAATCAATAATACCTTCAACTTAATGCACTTTAAAGGTAACAATAATCTCACCTTATTGCTCTATAAATAACCTTTTAAAGTAGTTTCAAATGCACTAATGATCACTGCAAATTTCTTAATGTAGTCCTCTTCTCAATAATTAGATAATAGGAAGAATATATCTAACTCCTATTAATGTGCAAGTAATGAACCTTAACATAAACTATCTTCTACACTTTCTTTGAGGACTTAAAATGCAACCTTCTATTTTACAACTTTTCAAATTCTAATAAGGTGCTTAATAAATTTAATTAGTAATCCAAACTAAGTGTTTAAGTAATTAACCTTTTGCACCTAAGTTGCTTACCTTTGATGATGAATATCTTGATGGTTGTTTCACCAAATTTCTTGTCTGGAATGGTGGTTTCTTGCAGCTGTGAATACTTCTAGTCTATTTCTCTAAAATTATAGTAGATAATTTCAACTTCTCCTTCAGTATCTAGCCTAGATCTCTGAAGTCTTGTATCTAGTAATGTTATCTTGATTGTTGTCCTTTAGTAGTCAATCTATCCACTGAAATGTTGTTCTTCTACAACACTTTTAATATTTTGTTGTGAATATAGAAAATCTCTATCTCTAAAATATTCCTTATTTAGCTATGAAGAACAATATCCAAATCTTCTTGGATTTGGTAGATTTTTTTTTGTCTAAGTTATTGGATTCAAACAAGGCTCTCTTCTCAAGAATATGAAAGTATTAAGGTCTTCATGAATATTTTATTTAAAGTTTGACAAACTATTTTCCAAATATTTCTCCTTTGGGCTTGTGGTCAAATGACAACAATTATCCCAATTCTTTCACTATCTTTAGTAGTGAATTTCTCCAATGAGTTCTCCTATGAACTTCTTTGATGGCTTCTCTAATTTTTGTAATGAGGCTCACCAAGCCTTCTCCTTGAGACCTCTCCAAGGTCTTTAGTCTAGAATCTTCTCTGGTCTTCTTGATGAGACATTTCCTTCAACCTTCAACTATAGAAGTGTTGGCAATGAGATCTTCTTCTTGGATCTCTATAGGACTTTTGATAGTCATATATATCTTCCAGGGATGGAATTTCTTCAATGATATCTTTGATGGGTCTTCTTTAGCTTCTTCTAGAGGAATTCTTCGATCAGCAAAGGAGATCATCAATATCCTATCTCTCACGGACTCTTATCTGGAGTCTTCTTCTAGTTCAATGACCCTCCTCTAGAGTCTTCTTTAGGTTCAAATATTTTATGGCCTTTTCTTATATAGTAAGGATTCTATCACCTTTTATTCTATAATAAGGCTTTAATGGTATTTTATTCTGTAATAAGGCTTTTGTGGCCTTTTCTTCTGTAATAAGGCTTCTATCACCTTTTCTTCTGCAATGAGGCTTTTGTAGCCTTTTCTTCTGTAATAAGGATTTTGTGGCCTTTTCTTCTACAATAAGGTTTTTATGGCATTTTCTTCTACAATAAGGCTTCTATAGCCTTTTCTTCTACAATGTGCATATCTACAATATGGCTTCCTTCAGTTTCCTTTTTTTGCAACAAGATATTAGTAAGATATAACTAATTCTTGTCAATGAAAAATCTCCACTAGTTGATTTTTAAATCTAGTGGAATGAATGATGAGTCCTAGTCTTCACGAGTTTTCTATAACTCTATGGAAAGACTCTAGCCAAATGCAATCTCAAAAAATCTAGAACTAAGATTTTCTTTTCCTCTCTATCTCTCGTGAGGTTCTCCCTAATCCTATCGACCTATCATGGATTTGATACCACTACTAAATTTTGATAATGTATGCCAAGGGATAATGCAATCACATGATGCATAATATGCAAAAATGTAAGATGCTAAATGAAAGATGCAAAATACAACACTAAACAATGCTAAATAAAGTGAACACAAGGAAACCATAATTGCACAATAGATATTCTTATATTAATGGGGGAGCCTAAAAACTCCATTGTTACAATGTGGATCCTTGACTCCTTTTTTATACAAATTTACAAGGGTTAGGGTTCTTAGAAACCCTAACAAACAAGGTTGTGGTGTCTTTAGGTGCATCTTGCTCCCAAAAAAATTGAGTGGGCTTCTTGATATCCGATGTTGAGCCACTCCAACTTAAAAAATTATCCAATGCTAATGTAGCACCTTTAGATCTGCATATAATGACACAAAAAACTAGTTAGTAATACCTGTGAGGGCTCCACAATGTGATACCCTCTATAAGCAATGGTAAAACCCTAACTATCTGCTACAAAATAGAGTGACAAAAAAAAAAGTGCATAAAATGAAATAATAAACAATAGCTATACATTACTTGCTTACTTCCTTTCGATATGTGATATTGGTTGCAGTTGATAGGTGCGGTGATGCCCTAGCATCGCTCGAATGCTGGGGGGACTTCAGAATACTTACATAAAACACTTGCAGGCACTTGATAGTTGTAGAAAACACCTATGGATGCTAAATATTGGGAGGGAGGTGCTCAGAGGTGCTTGGGGATAGAAGACAGGTGCCCAGAGGTGCTCGACGATGATAGAAAGTACCCGAAGATATTTTGTGACTAAGGAAATATTTTGCAAAAATAGATCTGGCAAGGAAAAATAAATGATGATGGCTACAAGGGTTACGATGAGCAAAGATGTAGGTAGAAGTTCTTAGGGAACTTAGGGTATTCAAAAACTTATGCCAATGACTTAGATTTCGATTTAGGGGGTGAATTGCTTAGGGGTTGAGCCATAAAAATGGCTCCTATTTATAACAACCTAGGGCATGCTAGGGTTTCAACAACACTAATCTAGTGGCTGATATAAAAACACATCGAAGTGTGGATATAAATTTTAGGATGTTGCATGGATTTATGTGGATGGATGGACAAGATTAAGTAAAATCAAATGGCTAGGATTAATTCACTTATATAAATATATATTTATTAAATATATATAAAATATAATATATAAAATATTATTATTTAAATATATATAAAATAAATATATAAATATATATGAATAGTGGGCAAAAATGGTGGGAAAGTTAGGATGGGTGACAAATGACTAGGTTTTGATGGTGGAAATGGTAGGAAAACATGAATGGAGGACAAGTGGCTAGGTTTTGGTGTCTACAAATGCCCCTTTTTGTAATGTTGCATGAAACACAATGCAGTACAAGAAAATGAGACACCTATTTTGGCTAGGTGCAGAAGCAACTTCTCTTGGGATGTGGAACACAAGCTTGAAGACAAAAGAATAAAATAATTTTATTTTTACCTAGATTACCCCCTCAATTGGTGAATGAATCTCATGAGCCAATTAAAAAATATATGCAAATGAATGATGGATGATGTGCATGATGTAAATGTGATACCATTTTTTCCCCAATGGTGGGAAGGGGAGTGGTGAAAAATGTGATATGATGCATCTATTTTTTCCCCAATAGATGAAGGGATTTGTGAGATATGTGATGCAAAATGTGTCTATTTTTTCCCCAACAGATGAAGGAATTTTTCCAAGTACGGATGTCAAGATTATGTAGGATGTATCCCATTGTGGGAAAGTCAAAACTAAAATGTGGTTACCCCAAATTTGGATTGATTTAATTTTGTTTAAGAATTTTCCTTCCAACGTCATTGATATGCAAAAGATGAACAATGCAAAGAGTAAAAGTAGTCAACTTTGAAAGGCCAACTAGTGACTGTCAAATAATTCCTAGGATTAGAACCAATCACCATATCTAAAGCTAGTCGCCATGGTGACTGTCAAGGAAATGTGAAATGATGAGATTTGATTTTTTCCATATTTTAATTCTCATGAACTAGGCCATCAATGACATCTTTTGTGCAAATGGTTCTTGGCAAGGTTTCATGCAAAATGTGAAGTACCAAGTATGATTATGCTTTCAAACAAGGAGATATATGATGATTAAAATGACCAAGTATTCTTATGGTAGATATTTCATCTTACCAAGTTGCATGGATGCAAATAACTACAATCGCCAAGTATATAGAAAAACCCACTATATACAAGATTCACTTGAATGTTGTTTGAACTTGGAAAATATACAAATTATGTGGTCGCAATATGTGGTCGCAAATGAAAATTATGCATCCAAATCATTTAGAATCTTCACAAAACCTAAAAAAATGATGAAATAAATGCATGGGTGAAATTTGAAGTGATTTGGTTGGGATAAGCCACTATTTTGTAAGAATTTTATATTTTGTGCAAGTTGATGCCAAATGCCTGTTGGTGCTTCTGGTTCGCAGAAATACCTATTATTGCTTCTATTTTATAGAAATACTTGTAGGTACCTTAGTGTGCCAAGAAATACCCATGGGCATCTCAAGGCACTTGGAGTAGCTATAAATAGTTTTTAGGACAAGAAACCAAGCTCATTTGTGTGTTTGGGAGTTGGAGAAGCTACGTCTAGGAGAGTGGAGTTAGGTGAGGTGAAGTGTTTGGAGCACAAAAAGCTATGGTAGTGGAAGGAGCTGGTATGGATGCTAGGGTTGTATCTAGAGCATGGGCTACTGAGGTAACACATTTGATTATTGCTTTTATATTGTGTAAATGTTTTTGTAATTTTTTTTGCAAAATTATTGACAAATGTTTTGTGTTGTGCTGCAGCTTAGAGTTTTGGATACTCAGTATCGGTTCTCAACTTACATACCTAGGATGAGGAAGGCAGTTTTAGATGAGGAGTGGGAGTTTCTAGAGGATGTGGAACTAGCAGAGGTAGCCTAGTTGGATGTGGTGAGGGCTAATGAGGGGTACCTCTCTACCTTAGTAGATAAGTGAGATGTAGATAGGGGGACCTTTCAACTTCCAATGGGTGAGATGACTGTTACCTTGGAGGATGTATATCGCATCCTTAAGGTGATAGTGGAGGGGATCCAAGTTGAGGTCAAGATCAACCAAAATATAGAGATGATAAGGATATTTGGGGATGCATGGCAAGGGGTGAATTTAGATTATGGAGGTATTCCTTACTTTTCCATTTACATGGACAAGGAGTTGGACCCCCTTCATACCTTGGTGATGTTCGTGTTGGCCAACATCATGGCCCCAAATAACACTGGGTGTAGGTTCCCTTAGAACCTGATAGGGGTAGTGAGCGATATGCTCACTAGGCAATAGGTTAATGCATGGGCTCTTACCTTGTTGGAGTAGGTGTAATGAGAGCTATACGATGTGATAAGGTGGGGAAGGAAGGGGTTGGGGTGCATCTTGCTACTATATTGTTGGGCATGGGAGTAGTTTAGTGTGGCTCAGTTAGAGGGCTTACCTATGGTAGGCTTGGTTAGGGAGAATCCCAACCATGGTGGGCTTGTAGGTGGACTGGTGATGCAGAGCACCTGTGAAGAGTGCAGTATTCTTGGTGGGTGGTTTGGAGACATCGAAATGAGATGGAGTACTTCCAATTCTCATGAGTGCTCTGATAGTTCTGGCTGAGGGAGAATATTCCTAATGAGCCAATGCACTATAGGAGACATCAAGAGGAGATAGGACTACCATGTGCAAATTTATGGAGGGTGGACTACAAGGATGATGAGGATATGGATATCTCATATGTGGAGGATGTAGGAACTACCATGGAGTATGATGTGTGGTTTATTGCACAACCAGCATGGGCACTACCTCGAGGAATAGTAGATGGGGATGGTGGTGGTAAGGCTAGGGATGAGGGGACTCAAGAGTCCAAGTATGAGGGAACTCAAGAGGCCAAGTATGAGGGGACCTAGGAGACCCCCAAGCAACAATGACACCTTTGATCAAATAGCCGAAGGAGGAGGACTAAGGGTATGGCGAGGTAGGCTCCTAATATTGAGAGAGATGATGGAGATGGAGATGATGTGGAGGGATTTTTGGATAGATCTCCAAATTAGAGTGAATAGGATTGGGTGTAGTTGGATCAGTAGGTAGTAGAGTGAGACATGAGGATTATAGAGCTCTAGGAAGAGCTAGCAGAGAGGGAGCACTGACATACTATTGATATCAAATGTCTTTGAGCTTAGAATAGGTATATCAAGGCATTGGAGGATAGGTTGATGGAACATCATATTCCACTTCCAGATCCTCCATCCTCATCTATCTTTGAGGGTTCTAGGCATAGCGAGTCTAGGCATAGCTCTAGGTTTAAGGCTCCTCCTAGGTCATAGGATCCTCCTAAGTCACAAAGGTTCTCTTTGAGGGCATAGCTAGTTCTTAGATGCACTTTTGTATATGAGCTTTGGTGCTCCATTGTATGTAGCCATTTGGAACTCATGTACATATGATATTTATACACACACACACACACACATATATATATATATATACATGGATTTTACCTTTTGTGTGAATGCTTTTTGTGGAATGATTTTGTGTAATGCATATGAAATATTATGGATGATTAATGCAAGGTGGCATGTATGGATTATTAATGCAAGGTAGAATATGCTAATGATCATTTATAGTTTAGATATTTTCTTGACCATGTTCTAGAATTGTTGTTTAATTAGGGGTACCAAACTTGGTGGCATGTGGGATGAATGGCTCATGAAATGACATGGATGTGGACACATAAGAAGATATGAATCTTGATATGGAAAACTAACTATTTTATAGAGACTCGGACATACTAGTGGCATCAAACAAACTCACTAATACTACCTAATTATTCTAGGACCAAATGTGTGTAGTGAATTCATTTACTGAATCAAGAGCATGGTAATGACTCGAGGCAATCAAGAACTAATGTATGTGCAAGTGAGTTTATGAACTCATCTTAAGTAAATTGGGTAAACTTGTTATGGATGAAGCCGATAAGCTAGATTATTCGTATGAGCAATCAGAGGTATTTTGAAAGAGACGTATCACCATGCATGAGCGTACTCCACTGCCTATCAAGCGTCTATAGCTCCAGCGGAGGCTAATTCCATAGTACATGACTTTTTTTGTTGATCTATTAAGTTTTTGGGATGACTACCTAACCGTCTAACTAGAAATGAAGTACGATCCTTACAACCAATTGATCAATGGTATGTGATGTAAAATATTTAGAGTTTTTGTTAGGTATTTTTTCCACTCTTTCTTTTATTTTTGGAATTGTGATAATGGTGATAACCACTATTTTTATGGACTATATTGCATTATGGGACTAGAAATGATGACACCTTTTCACTTAGAGGTTCCTACCAAGTATGGTGTTATCCCTATTTAACACAAGATATTTTTAAGATGTGAAATTGTGGCTAGTTCAAGAATGTTTTGGAGTTAATTTCCAAAACTCAATATTTTCTTAGTGTATATGTTCAATGGTCCTAAAAATAACTTGACATGTATTTTGGATGTTTCTTAAAACACTAGAAGTGGCTGAGTGACCAAAAACACCTAGGACTTGTGAATGTGTGATTTGTGTGAATGACAATTTGACTTAGTGGAATTGTGGATGACTTTGTGAGGGTACCCCTAATTAAGGCAACATGATTTTATTGGACCAATTAAGACCTTGAACTTAATAAATGATCCCTAATATGGAATGCAAAATGTGGATGTGAATGCAATGCATGTCATTTTGTGCAATATGAAATTGTGGGTGAATGCATTGTTTTTGGAATGTAAATGCAAGTGAAATACAATGTTATGAATGAAATGTATGCAAATATTTTTTTGTGTATTAGCCATGTATATATATACATATATAGTAATCAAATCATGCATATAATTCTCTCAAGTGTATAACATTAAGTGGTTCAATTTCTTCCTCTCCCTCTAGACTAGCAAGCCTATAAGTACCGTTACCCACTCTTTGTGTAACAATGTATGGACCTAACTAGTTAGTCACAAATTTATCACGAAGATGCGGTAATGCATTGGTGTTATGTTGGTTCTATTTAAGGAAAATATCCTACTTGGAATTAACATAGATGAACTTTGGTATTGTAAGCACATTTGATGCAGTCTTGATAAACTCATAAATGCTCTAAAGCATTGACTCGCCTCTCATCAAGAAGTGTGATTTAGTCAAGACATGCTTGTCTAGCAATATTTTCATTTATGAATTCCTGCAAAGAAATTTTCAAGGAAGGGATTTCGAGTTCAAGAGGCATGATTTCTTCATCTCCATAGACCAATTAAAATGGTGTTTCCCCTATAGGCATGTGGATGCTTGTTTGATAATCCCATAATTCCAAGGGTACTTTGTATGCCAATCTATCTAATTTTCTTTGACAAGTTTCTTGATAATAGCAATTAAGGTCTTGTTGGAAGCTTTAGCTTATCCATTTTATTGTGGGTAATAAGGAATTGAGAAACTATGTTGAATATTATATTTCTCGTAAAGTGCTCACACATCCTTGTTCTTGAAAGACTTACCATTATCTGAGATTATGTTTGAGGGAATACCAAAACAAAAAATGATATGATAGAGTATAAAAACCACAATTCTAGGTCCTGTCATGCTGGTTAGATAAATTGCCTCAACCCACTTTGTGAAGTATTCATTGGCTGTAATGATGAATGTATATTGTCCCGAGGAAGGAAGTGAGATTTTTCCAATTATATCTAGACCCCATTGTGAAAAATACCAAGGACTTTGAATAGGTTGTAATTCTTGTGATGATACATGAGTTAAATTAGCATGTTCTTGAAACTTCTTGCAATGTTTAACATAAGTGAAAAAATCACGTTCCATTATGGGCCAATAATAACCCATGCATAAAATACACTTTGCAATGGCCATTATACTAAAATTAACACCACAAGTATCATCATGAGCTTCAGCTATGTCTCTTTGTGCCTCACTAGACTTGATATAATGAAGGATGACTCCATCATAACCTTGTTTATACAACACATCTCCCAAGAGAATGAAACGAGCTAACTTTGCTTAAATATGCATTTGGAAATTCAAGACATGTTAGATGGGAGTGTTCTAAACTTGTGAAAGACTACTATTTGGTTTGACCAAGGCTCATATGTATTCGACTAGATAAAGCAAATAGAGACCATTGAAATGATAAGGGGTTGTACCTCTCCAAAGGATTCTTTTGGAATCAATGATCCAAGAGAGGCCATTGCATCTGCAAATCTATTAGTCAAATGTGGAAAGCTATTGATTTCATACTAATCAAAGTTAGAGAGCAATTTTATTTCTACTTTATGATAAATATTAATGGTAAGTTCTTTGCATTGGTATTATTTATTGATTTGATTGACGACAAGTTGAGAATCACCAAAAATCCTAATATGCTTAATGCTCATAGCTATAGCTAATTGAAGACCTAAAATTAAGGCTTCATACTCTATAGTGTTGTTTGTGCATTGGAAATTGAGTTTGAATGATAAGGGGATAGGTACCCCATGTGGTGTATGAAACACGACTCCAACACCTTGACCTTTTGTGCACCTAGAGCCATCAAAGAATAGTGTGATATCAACATATTCCTTCAGAATGATGTCTTCTTCTTGTTTGGTGACAGAAAATACCTAATCATCTGGGAGCTCAAGAATCAAAGGATGATCACTGGGTAGTGAAGCTTCCACCAATTGATCAGCTATTACCTAAAATTTAATGGATTTTGGCTAATGAATTCCAATTTGAATTCGGTAAGAAGCATTATCCATTTAGTGGTGCAAATGTTGTTGTAAGTGTGAGATATCATATAAAACATAGGATTTTCTCTAGCTATGACATAAATTGTATGACTAAGCATATAATGTCTAATTTTATTAGTGGTAAAAAACACTGCTAAGCATAGTTTCTCTACATAAGTGTATCTAGTTTCATAGCTTACCAATGCTTGACTAATGTAGTAGACAACTTGCTCTCGATTTTGTTCATTCTTTTGTGAAAGCATTGTCCCTAATGCAAAGTTTGTGGCTAAGACAAATATAGAAAAGGGAACCCTAGACGATGAGGAGCTAAGACTGGAGAAGAAGCTAGATATTTCTTAATGTCATAAAATGCTTTTTGACACTCATCTATCCAATTAAATGTCACCCCTTTTGTAGCAGGTGATTGAAAGACCTGCATTTATCAGAAAATTGTGCAATGAAACAATGGATTGATTGGATCTTTCCTTGTAAACTATGCAATTCATTTAAGTTAGTTGGCTGAGGCATCTACATGATAGCTTTGACCTTGTTAAGGTCCACCTCAATGTCTCTTTTGGAGATAATGAATCCTAGAATTTTTCCTGAGGTAAAACCAAAGACACATTTCTTGGTGTTGAACCTTACATTATGCTCTAGGAGTCGGTCAAAAAATTTCTCCAATACATCAATGTGTTCTTGTCGAGTTTTAGATTTGGCCAAGAGATCATTCACATAATATTTAATAATCTTATGCATGTAGTCATGGAAAATGTATGTCATGGCATGTTGATAAGTGGCACTTGCATTTTTGAGACCAAAGGACATCACCTTGTAATAAAAATTTCTCCAAGGTGTAGTGAATGTTGTTTTGTGTTGGTCATCAGGATTTATTTGAATTTTGTTGTATCCTAAGAAACCATCCATGAGTGAAATCATTTCATGGCCAGCATAGGTATCGACAGGAGTATCAATGTTTGGGATAGGGAAGTCATCCTTAGGACACACATTGTTAAGATATCTAAATTTAGTGCAAACGTGTATCGCTCTGTTAGGCTTGTGAATGGGTACTATATTTAAAATCCACTCAGGATAGTCGATAAGAACTATGAAGTTCATGTCTAAGAGTTTTTAAAGCTCTGTCTTTACCAAGAGGGCCACAGTAGGATGCATTATCCTAAGTTTTTGTTTGACTGGATTAGCATCAAACTGTAATGTGAGATTGTGGACAACCAAAATAGGGTCAAGACTAGGCATGTATTTATAGGACCATGCAAATATGTCATTCTTCTTCTTGAGGAGAATAAATTGCTCTTGTTCATCGAGTGATAAAATTTTTTCAAGCTTGAAAATTTGGGGATTATATTTGTCTTAACTAGGGTCCACATCAATAGTATCTTCAATAGACATGTGAGAACCTTCCTCAAGCTGATGGGGCATAGGAATCAAATGAATGCCATCTAATATGTCATCAAAATATTATGGCTTATCCTCATCTATTTATTCCTAGAAAACTTCAAGATCCAAAGTTGAAGGTGAAGGTGAAGACAGAGAGATGGAGGAATGTAGTTTATGGAAGCTCTTAACAATTCCTCGAACAAGACAAATTCGACAAAGTATGGAGGTAAAGAAATTCAGTCCATATCAATGAGACTTATGTCAATTGGAATTGGCTTAGTCGGATCATATGGATTACGGAGTGGGGTGAATAAATCAACAGGATTCATGTTGACTTATGGGAAAGGGTGGCTAAGGTTGGATGGAATGGATGGAACGTAAGAACCAGTGCTAGGATCTTGTTAACCTAGATAACAGCAAACAACAAAAATAAATGCATTCATCTAAATGATATGCACATGTAATGCTAAAAATAAAACATGTTTTTTTTTTACTTTTTATTTTTTATTTTTTATATTTTTTTGGTAGTGGTGAAAACCACTATTTTTGTATTATGTACATATGTTACAATTTGGATTATGAAATAGCTTAATGGAATGGAGGTGGTGGTTCACCGATAGGGGCAACTCACTATTATGGAAGAAGCAAGTGAAATATGGGCTCATGGATGGGGAACATGTTGAGATAAAACTCATCTTGTTCGATATGGAGAATGATGGGCTCTAATTCTTCTTTAGATTCATCTAAAATTATCGACATAAGTTTAAATTCTTCATAGATTTCATCATCAAAATTATCGAGATGGAGGTCTTCTTCTCCTGAATTTAGATTAAGCCTTTGGAAGGATTGTTCAAGAGAGGAGGTGGTGGAAAGTGGGTGGTAACCTATACCTGAATGGTCGTGCACCTATTGATATGGAACATCGATAGGTTGGTGCACTCCCTGTTTATGCAATCCTAGGCCCTGACCTTGCCAATTGATTATGTGAAAATAACGATAATTTTTGTAATATTGGCAAGTGTTAGTTCTTTGGGTTCCTCTATGGGAGCTAGACTTGATGAAGAATCAATCCCCCCATATACAAAATTTATGCTATTTGGTGTTGAACCCATGTTATATACTATTCCTATGGCTAAAGGTGGTCATGTGGGTGATCGCAATACTTAGACCTAGGAATGATGAGGGGCGTGACAGTG
Organism: Wollemia nobilis; assembly: GCA_028583015.1. NCBI lineage: Eukaryota > Viridiplantae > Streptophyta > Pinopsida > Araucariales > Araucariaceae > Wollemia > Wollemia nobilis. The sequence continues at coordinate 7,473,551 of JAQPPZ010000850.1, forward strand.
ATTTTTTAGACCATATATTCACCAATACTAGGATTAGTGAGGTGGACCTTGACTTGGGAGGACTATGGTGAGATGATGACTCGAGGAATGCTGGATATGGAGGTATCTCACAATCTATCAATTTGACTTATGAAATATTAGGTGATGGCAATGAATTGGCTTGGGAAGGTTGCTTAGTGGATGATGATGATGTGGATGGCAATGATGTTGATGATGTGGACTGACTATGACCACATGTGCATGTATTCAAAGAAGAAAATGATGGGGGTGGGAAAACTTTATGGTGATTGGTGATAGGGAGTTCCTTAGGAATAGGAACCTTTTATGAAGAGATTGGTGAAGTGGTGGATGGATTGGATGATGGTGAAAGAAAAATGTGAGTGGAAGGAAGCATAGAATCATAGGGATTTGAAATGAAATTGCAATACTTAAATGGCTCGATGTCCATCGGTATGCAATGTACTTGTCCCTCATGAGTGTATTTCAAACATTGATGTAGAATAGAAGGGACACATCTCATTTCCCTCATCCAAGGTCTTCCAAGGAATACATTATACGCCATGAATCCTTAAAATATGTGAAACATGATGTGCAATATTTTGACCCCGAATTTGATGGGCAAAACAATAGTGCCAACTATGGAATACAAAGCATCGCTAAATGTTTTGAGGGTGAATGATGACTTAGTGATATGATATGAAGGAAGGTTCAAATGATGAAGGATGAATGTGACAATGATATTGATGGAGGAATCGATGTTAATTAGGATTTTTTTAAAAGGCTTATTGTCAATTAGAGCCATAATATGCAATAGAGGTCTATTGATTTTGATGATATTGACTTAATATCAAAGTCATAGAATGTGATGGAAGGCTCCATGCATGTTTGGTTGCTCCCCACAAAGTTGTTGAAGGTATTAGGATCTTGCAATTGTAGTTCAATGGATTTCAAGATATCCATTAATGCCTCAAGATGTGGAGAATATTTTTGGATTAAATCATAGATTGACAATTTGGTGAAAACCATTTTTAGAATTGTAGTTAACTGTCTACTCAATGAGATGATTGGTTGAGGTGGACGATTTATGGGTGGATTTGGAAGATTTTATTGACTAGGGATATGGATGGATGATGAAGGATTGGGGGAAACTTGGATGGGTGGCGATGTATAAGGTTGTGACACACTTGCTTGAGGTGGTTGCCTTGCATTTTGTTGGTTTTTTCTTTGACCTCTAGTGACCACATGGACGACCTTTACAAACCTTTGGTATTATTGTATGTGATTGACTTGATTAGAATGAGTTTTGGTATTATCTCCCCCTACATTTGGTTGCACCTCCTCATGATGAGGAAGTGGTGTTTGAAATATACCAAGGTTTTGGTTTTGTTGAGTGAGAGGATTATCAAGCTTGATTACCCCCAAGTCAATAAGGTCTTGCACTATGTCTTTAAATACATGGAAATTGTTAATGTCATACCCATTTTGCCTATGATTAGGATAAAATATATGTACCCTATAGTGTTTACTATGTTTTGAGGGATCATCGGGTCTGATTCAGGTAAAGCAAGTTTTTTTGTGTCATATAACCTTAAAAATGAAAGCATATGACTCGAATAAGGGGGTGTATTGGCAATTTTGTCAAACAGACTATCACCAGGGATGGTTTTCCACAACTAGCATTATGTTCTACATGGCTTGAGTTGTTGAGGGTACCACATGATAAGAAATTTATTGTGGTGTTTATTGCATATATTGTTGTTGAGCCATTACCAACTAGCTCATGACCACTTGATTAACTTGATTGGGTTGATTGGATGGGGTAGCCTGTGTTGATTTTTGTTGGCCAGAATAGTTGCTTTTGTATTGGCCCTTATTTTACCATTATATATTTTTAGGCTTAAGTATGCCTTATTGGATTTTGATCTCCTCAATGACACTAGCCTGAGTTAAAGCTTCTTCAAATGATTGATAATTTCGTAGTTGAAGCATCCAAGAGATGGGTTTTAAGAAACTCTTGATGAATAACTTAATTAGCTCATATATTGGTAGGATGAATGGCAATTTAGTGATGACAACCCTCCAATGGTTTTCCAAATTATAGATAGATTCATCATCATGTTATCTTAAAGCATAAACATAAGACAATGAGGTCTTCTTTTTAACATTTAAGATGAAACACTCAAAAAATTGGTCAATCAATTGCTCAAAAATATAAATACTATGGCTTGGAAATTGACTATACCATTCTATGGCATCTCCTTCATTCAAAGCATGATAGAATTGTTGTTTTGAATTATGAAGCATGCATGTACAAAAGTGCTCACATGTTTTTTGGGATCCTTAGTTCCCTTAAATTTTTCAATCTTGGGTATCGTGAAATATTTCGGATATGGCGGGGATGGTACCAAAGGATGAATTGATTGATTGATCAATTGGCATAAGGTTAGTTTTTTATTTGAAAAAAGGTTAGTTTTTTATTTGAAAAACCAATAGTATATTGAATCAATTGATCTATCTATTTTTGCATGGCCTTAATTCAAGGATCTTCCTCAGAAATGTGGAAGCCCTGAATTACCTGATGATTTTATGGTGGAGTGGAGAAATGTTGTGAAATGACTAAGTGATGATGAGATTGGTAATGATGACTAGGTGAATTTGATGGAAATTGATGATGAAAATATGGGGAGTTATGGAATGAGGTTGACGTACGAGGGTTATGGCTAGGCTAGATAATGGGAATAGGATGGGTGATATTATGTCTTGATGGGGAACAAGGATATAAACCACAAAGACTATGGTGCCCATGATGGACCCTAGTGAACAAGGATAGTCTAAGTAGAGTTATGTAAAGGCTTAGGGTTCACCTGTACTTATTGTTGAGCATTTTGAAACTATTTAAGCAATTTGTTTAGGTTTTCCCAAATATCACTAATCTCTCTATAAAAGGCTAAGGGTATGGAGGTAGATGGTATAGAAGATGTGGCAAGGGGACAAGTTACACTAGGTATGGCAACTTGTGAGGTTGAATCTTGTGAAGCAGCATTTACATGTGCTTCATACAAGGGGTTGGTGTAATTGGAAGTGTATGAGGTGCTAGGAGCACATGAGGGTTGGGCAATGGATATATAGGAAGAATATGCAACTGATGCCTAAAAAATAAGGTTAGTATACACCTGGGTAAAGGTGGATGGGGTTTGGGAATAAACAGATTCTTGCTATAAAGTAGAATCCTATCTAGGTGAATTGGGAATGGACTTTAAGACATAACTAGAATATTTCATGAGAGCTTCTACTCTTGCCATGTCTATATGGATAATGTGATGGTTGATGGTAGGGGAGGTTGACTTCTCTTGGGTCATAGCCATATGAAAGGATGTGGACAACAAAGAATGTGATGGACCTGCAGATAAATCTTCCTGTGTCACATTCAGGGAATCTATCACATAAGTGGTTGGGAAGGTGGATGAAGGTTCCATTTGATTATTTTGATTTAATGCTTGTTTTTTTTTTTGTGTTAGGACCATAAAGCAAATAAATAAAAATACAAATTATGCAATAATCTAAAACACCCAATTTAAAATTCATAATAAAAACAAACAACCAATGCTAAGTTTGCTTAACACACATGTCTTACCTTGTTCATTGATTATCTTGTTTTAATGTGAGTTCATTTCTTTAGGTTTCAATCTTGTGTGTTTCAAATGTAATATGAATTAATCAAAAGAAATGTAAACAACTATGGCTAAGCTGGGACAACGAGATTCTTGCTAGTGATGAAATGCAGCGAGTTTTCTCGGGGATGACCTAGGGTTTCTAAGGGTAGAGATTGGTGTATGGAGATTAATGCCACAGTCACCAAATCTCAAGCAATGGTTGGTGATGAAATATAGCCACTACTGTTGAATGTGAATCATGTAGTGTATGGTTATTTTTAAAGTTTTTAGTTTTCTATTGTGTTAAAAAAAGGTTAGAAAAATAAACACTTTCAATGGTCTAAATCAAAAGCCACTATTCACAATACCAATTTCTCCTAAGGATATAGAGTACACTGCTTAAAACCTAATCTAAACAGCTGGGGATTTGTTTATTCCTCTGTATGGAATCACCCAAGTACGGGGATACTCTTGGTATATGAAAATTTTTCCTACTTAGACCACTAAAAATAGATATTTCTAACCCTAATAATGCAAACTAATTATGCAATTTTGATTTACATGCAATAAGAATGTAGTATTTTTTATTTTTTATTTTTCACATAGTAGGAACTCAAAAAATTCAAAACAGAGGATGTGAATGGATGCAAGTGATTAATCTAAATTCTAAAATGCATGCTAATATGAGTGTTATTTTCTATAGTAATTAGTGAAGTTCTTTTTATATCAAAAGCATAAAAAAAATATAAAATAGCCAAAAAATGTAAACATAAAAACTAGGGTTTGGTTAGCAGACTTACAAATGGCCTACGTATTTGTCCTAGATATTTGTAAAACACCCTTGGGAATTTTTGAAATACACCTGAGTGTTTCTAGATGGCCTCCAAGCACCACTGGGCATTTTGCGCACCTTCTGCAACTTTTGCAAACTTTTAAAAATCCTAGATCCAGCAAAATTTGTGAAATATGTGCTTTTGAAAACCCTGTAAGATAATAGAAAACAACAAGTAAATTAGTAAGGCAAATCATAAACATAAACCCTTAGGGGGTCCCACCATGATCACCATTTGAAAGATGCAAAACACAACACCAAACAATGCTAAATAAATTGAACACAAGGAAACCATAATTGCACAATAGATATTCTTATATTAATGGGGGGAGCCTAAAAACTCCATTGTTACAATGTGGATCCTTGAATCCTTTTTTATACAAATTTACAAGGGTTAGGGTTCTTTGAAACCCTAAAAAACAAGGCTATGGTGTCTTCAGGCGTGTCTTGCTCCCAACATAATTGAGTGGGCTTCTTGATATCCGATGTCGAGCTACTCCAGCTTAAACAACTATCCAATGTTTATGTAGCACCTTTAGATCTGCACACAATGATGCAAAAAACTAGTTAGTAATACTTGTGAGGGCTCCACAGTGTGAGGCCCTCTATAATAAATGGTAAAAACCTAACTATCTACTACAAAATAGCGTGAATAGAAACAAAAGTGCATAAAATAAAATAAGAAACAATAGTTTTACCTTACTTGTTGTATTTCGATCTATGAGATTAGTTGTAGTTGATAGGCATGGTAATGCCCTAGTGTTGCTAAAAGGCTAGGGGGACTTCAGAATACTTATGTAAAACACCCGCGGGCACTCGATGACTTTATAAAATACTCGTGGGTGCTTGGGACTAGGAGGAATCACCCAAAGGTGCTTAGCGGCAGAATAGAGGCACTCGATGATGAAAGAAAGTACCCGAAGGTATTCTACAGTTGAGGAAATATTTTGTAGAAGTAGATCTGGTGAGGGGAAATGAATGACAATGGTTGCAAGGGTTACAACGAGTGAAGATGGAGGTAAAAGTGTGTAGGGCACTTAGGGAACCTAGTGTATTCAAAAACTTAGGCCAATGAATTAGATTTCAATTCAGGGGGTGAATTACTTAGGGGTTGAGCCATCAAAATGGCTCCTATTTATAATCCAACCTATGGCATGCTAGGGTTTCAACGACATTAATTGTGTGGTTGAGATAAAAGCACATCGAAGGGTGGATATAAGTTTTAGGGTGTGGCATGGATTGATGTGGATGGATGGATAGGATTAAATAAAATTGGATGGTTGGGATTAATTCACTTATATAAATATATATTTATAAAATATATAAAAAATAAATATATATAAATATATATGAATAGTTGGCAAAAATGGTGGGAAAGTTAGGATGGATGAAAAATGACTAGGTTTTGGTGGTGGAAATGGTGGGAAAGCATGGATGGAGGACAAGTGGCTAGGTTTTGGTGTCTACACTAAAATATGTTATTAATGAAAAGTGAGAAAAATGATACAATGCAGTATTGAGGAAATGAACACTCTAAAACTAATGCTAAAGAACTACATTGTACTCCATCATCAATCTATGTGGTGATATTGAAAGCAACAAAAATGACACTATAATTCTCATTCAAAATCATAGGATCCACTCCTTTTTGCTATTAAACTGATAAAAAGGGTTACAAATTGATATCATTTTATAGATTTTGCCCTAAAGGCTACAATGGGGTCTTACCTAGGGAAGCCCTTTTATATGTGAGAGCAAAGGCAATAGGATCTATCTTCTTTGTGTTCCTCGGTGTAGGTGGGATTCTTCCTCTTGTGCCACCACTAGTTATATGTGTTCTTTGTATCTGTTAAACCTACAAAATCTTATTAGTGCATTGAGGGGTCTACCTCAGTCAAAACCCATCGTTATGAAGACAAAACGACTCTTAAACAAGCTTAAAACATGAAAATAACTAATAAAAACAACATAAAAACACTAAATTAGCCCATACATACTTTGTTCGATGATTCTAGTGTTTGTAGCATAGGTTAACATGGGGACATGCAAATCTGTTGTGAACCAGGAGGTTCGTGTTGGTTCGAATTTTATACACACCCTGTGAAGAATGAGCATAAAATACCGATAACACTTATATGGGATAAATCCCACACTTTAGGATCTTGCTGGATATCCAAGGTGTGAGTTACAGAGTTGGGTCAAATGGCTATTCACTCTTTTATGCTTCTGGAATAGTTTCAAGCGAACTGTCTGTTACCTTACAACGGGTTCGACTTTAGTTCAGTAATGTTTTTGGAGGTGGTTATATTTGTGGGCAATTGGATTTGCAATCAGTTCTTTGATCTAGCTCTTTAATGCTTTAGCAGATTAAATAAAAGACAAATTTGAAAGAAAATAAAAATGAATCATTTATCGATGGAACAAAGAGAGTAGGGTAGGGTAGAAAGAGAAGCTTATCTAACTTAAGCTGCAAATCAAAACTACCAATTTTTGTTACACTATTTAGCTTCACAATAGAACTAATCAAAGAGGAAGGTGTCCAGCTTTCTAAGATCACCTTCTACTAAGAGCATAAGATGAAGATGATACAGATCTTAAAGAAAATCATAAACAAAAAGGATGTCGATGTCAACTGGTATCTCTCACCAGCAGCCTAGCTTGCGTAGTGAGGACAGAGCAATTAGAACAGACCTGAACCTTAAATCTCTAATTTTCCCTAGCATACAATAAACGGAATGAAGCCTAGTAGCATATTCAATCTTGATAACATAGATTTACAGCATAAAATAAATAAACCTTAGTGAGACAAAAACAAAAGAAGATGCACTTCTCACAATTCGAAAGATATTAGGCTCCTGGCCATGCTATCGTAGAAAATGAAATCACACCAACTCCAGGTACAAAACAAAGCATTCAAACAAGATTTGCAGGAAATTGCTAAAATAGCTTTTATTCTAAGTTTTCGCCTCTGGACTTTACATTCAAAGGAAGTATATATAGACTCAGGACAAACCCTGATCTTTTCAAAAATATCTTCTTCCAAATCCCTAAATCTTATCATAAAAATCCCACCGTCAAGGTTTTACAATATAAGGCATTTTTATATAGAATTTCGATAAACCCTAATAATTTTGAAAATATTCATGCGGTTCTTGCCATAAATGGAGAAGGCATAATTTGAAATTATTTTCATCCACCTGTAACTGTGTGTAGATATCTTCATTCTCTGGTGCGTCTGCCGGGAGCATCTCATTAATTCCTCTAGGAAATTTGGATGAGTCACTAACTTCCCGGGCCTTCTATCTTCACACAACCGTATTTGTTTGGTTCGAGTTGAAATTCTCTGCACGCCATTCCTTTCGCCATAAATTTTTTGTTAACTGCATCCATCGGCAAATTTCGGTGACTGTGTAGATATTTTCATTTTCTGGCCAATTGCCGACATATTTCATTAAATGGGCAGCTGCTCGGTCACACCCTAAAGTCCTTTTGCAGCCTGATCTGTAAAATCTGAACGGACCAGAAATTCTCGGCATCTCCCATTTCCATCTTATGGTCCTCGCTTAATTTGTGCTTATCTTTGTCTTTCTCATGTTGGAATATTACCATTAGTAAAATGTTAAAAATTTGATTTTACCTTGGGTAAAGGTAACTTACCTTTTACCTTACCTGGACGGCAGTGGACGACAGCATTTGGGCGGCAAGAGAATTCGAGTCATCTTTCTTTTCCCCCAATTTCTCCTTTCCTCCCTTTCTTTCTCAAATAGGTTATTTACTGTTTATTTAATCTATGTAACCTATGTTTTATTGTTAATGCAATTAACCATTTTTCGTCCACACTCACCTTTCACATTTGGTATCAGAGCGGCACGATTCCCGAGGCGGTGGGACCCGTAGTTCGAGGCGGTGGCACGGATCCCGAGGCAGCCCGTAGGAGCCGAGGCGGCATGGATCTCGAGGCGGACCGTAGGAGCAGACCGACACGTTTCTCGAGGCGCTGGTGGAGCTGGACGAGGCGGCCCGTAGGAGCAGCAGATCGGCATGATTCTCGAGGCGCTGTTGACGTGGCGTGGTGGACGTAGCGCAGCCCGAGGCACTGGTGATGTGGCACTGGTGACGTGGCGACCTGCAGCACGTGGCCCGAGGCATGGGATTGACGTGGCGTGACGCGTGGCGACGTGTGACTGGCATGCGGCCCGAGGTGTGGTGACGTGGCGATCCGCGCGTGCATCGGTGGCAAAAGGAACCTGCGGTGATAGTGACTGCCCGCAGGCAGTCAAAGCACTGTAAGTGCTTAGCTCTTTTTAAAGAGCTTATACATCGCCTTACGGGCGATGTGGGACTAAAGTCCCAATTAAAACCAAAGCTTCGCGCCGAAGCGCGAAGCCAATATTAGCTTCGCGCTCGACGCGGAAGCTATAGGGCGGGGAGCTCGCTTAGCTCCCGGATCTGCCCGGTAGCGCAGCGGCTACCCTCTGCCCTGACACCCGCGAGGTCGCAGGATCGACCCTCGGCGGGGTCAATAGTTACTTAAATTTAAAAAAAAAAAAAACTATAAGGAAATAGTTTAAATTTAAAAAAAATAATTTTTTTTTGTAATTTCCTAAGAGGAAATATCTGTTCATTTGTTTTAAAAAAAAAATTTCAAAGTTGATAGAAATTTCCTGAGAGGAAATAATTGTAAAGTTTTAAAAAAAAAAAAAAACTTTGAAAGTTAAATTTTTTTTTATTTTTATTTCCTAAGAGGAAATCTTTGTAAAAGAAAATTTCTGGGAAATTTTCTTAAATGATAAGATCGGAAGGATGTTATCATGCCCTCTGCAAGTTGTTACTGAGAACAAACCCTGAAAACTTTGATAGGCATGTGAAAACACTAGGACTTAATACAGTTTTTTCACAGTTGCAAAACGCGGTTATTGCACACCAGAGAAATCCTGATCAAGGATACGAAGCAGATTCAGAAGATAACTCCTTTGGCAGCAGGTTTGAACAATCCGACACAGTTGCAATTGCTTCACAAGGATCCGAATATACTCATTATAGTAATTCAGTTGAAATCCTACAATCTCCTTCTCCTGAAATAATATTGATCAGTGACGATGATGAACAAGTCGCTGACAATTTTGTAATTGTTGAACAACAAGTGTGAGTTGTTTATGATTGTAAATCAAGCAGGGCTTGATAGTTTGTAAAGTCTTTTTTGCAATAAGACTATAAAAGAGAGGTTTCTTGTTTTAGTAGATAATAATGGGATCACATAATAATCTACCAATTCCCGAATTCGGTGGGGATAATTATGAGTACTTGGTCCATCAAGATGAGGACATTACTCATCGGAAAAGGACTATGGGATATTATTGAAGACGGATACATTGCTCCAACAGATTGGACTACTTTAAGTGCAAATGATAAGAAGATCTACAAAGATGCACAGAAAAATAATTCTTTTGCCTTATACCATCTTCAATCAAGCATTAGATCCAAGTATCTTTCCTAGAATTGCATCTTACTTAACTGCTACAGATGCATGGAATGCCTTGAAAGAAGGATTCCAAGGAAGTGATAAAGTAAAGCAAGTCAGGCTTCAGACTTTGAAAAGAGATTTTGAAAATCTCAGAATGAAGGAAAATGAAAGAGTCGGAGACTACTGTGTACGAGTCAAAGCAGTAGTTGATATGATGCAAACTTTAGGTGAAGACACAAAAAATGAAACAATTGTGAAGAAAGTGTTGCGAACACTTCTTCCTAAGTGGAATCACATTGCTATCATAATTGAAGAATCCAAAGACCTTTCTACTCTTACATTTGATAGTTTGATTGGATCATTAACATCACATGAAGAGCGACTTCAAGGAGCACCTTCAACAAGCTATGGAGGTGATGACAAAGCCTTCACTTTGAATGAAACTGCAAGACGAGGACAAGGAAGAGGCCGAGGCAGAGGACAACAACAAAGAGGCAAGGGCCCAAGCAACTCCTACAGAGGAGGTAATCAAAACAGAGGAGGAAATCAAAACAGAGGAGCCAATCAGAACCAAAGCGGCAATGCAGCCCGTGGAAATCAAGGACGAGGAAGTAACAAGACTAAAACAACTTGTTTCAATTGTGGGAAACAAGGCCACTTCGCTCGTGACTGCTGGTCAAAGTCTTCAAAAGATCAAAGCAATCAATATGGCTCATTCTACGGAGAAGAAGAAGGTCCACCAAACCTTTTTCTCTCTTATGGACAGCCAGATCAAAATCTAAATGATACATGGATTTTAGATACTGGTTGCTCCAACCACATGAGTGGCAAAGAAAATCTCTTTGCTACATTAGATTCAAATTACAAATCTCATGTTAAGTTAGGCGATAATAAATCTTTGCAAGTTGAAGGCATTGGAGCTATGGCAGTTCCAACAAAAGAAGGCCTTAAAAATGTGAATGACATATACTATACTCCACAACTACAACACAATTTGTTAAGTGTTGGCCAAATGATGGAGAAGCATTACAAATTAGTTTTTGATGAAAGAAAATGTACAATCTTTGATAAAAACAATTGTAACCGGGTCATCACGAAGTACCTATGACAAAGAATAGGTTGTTCCCTCTAAAATTTGGTGAGCCAGGGGGAGCTCAACTTGCAAACATTGCTATTACAAATCCAAGTGAATTGTGGCACTTGAGATATGGTCACCTCAATTCCGCTAGCTTGAAAATGTTAACATCACAAGCTATGGTGACAGGTCTACCAAAAATTCCAGAACATAAAAAGGTATGCGAAGCATGTGCTTTAGGAAAGCACTCCAGAACGAAGTTTCCAAGAGGCCGAGCGTGGAGAGCAAGCTATCCTCTTCAGCTAGTACATTCGGACATCTGTGGTCCAATGCAAACAAAAAGCCTTGGAAACAATTCTTATTTTCTAACATTCATAGATGATTATTCTAGAATGTGTTGGCTCTATTTTCTGAAACACAAAGATGAAGCATTTGATTGCTTCATAGACTTCAAAAATAATGTAGAAAAGCAAAGTGACTACTATGTCAAATGTCTTCGCACTGATAAAGGAGGAGAGTACTCCTCAAATGAATTTCTTCATTATTGTAAGCAAAATGGGATAAAAAGGCAGTTCACCACTGCCTATACCCCACAGCAGAACGGTGTGGCTGAGAGAAAGAACCGCACCCTTGTTGAAATGGCACGAACAATGCTTCAGGCAAAACATCTCACAAACAGCTATTGGGCAGATGCAGTGAGAACAAGTGCATATATTCTAAATAGAAGTCCGACTTCTAGTTTAGATGGTATCACTCCTTATGAAGGATGGTACGGTAAGAAACCAAATGTCAAACATTTCCGAGTATTTGGTTCTTTAGCATATGCACACATTCCTGAGGAGAAGAGAAAGAAGCTTGATCCAAAGAGTCAAGCATGTGTTTTTGTAGGGTATTGTGATTCAACCAAAGGGTATAGATTGTACAATCCCAAGACACATAAAATCATTATCTCCAGGGATGTAATTTTTGATGAAGGGGGAGAATGGGGTCATAAAAAATTTGTTGATTTTGACTCTAATTCGGACAATTCCACATTAGTACCTCCCACATTGGTACAACCCAAGAAAAGCAGTGTAAAAAGTCCTCCTCCACAAATTCCACATCAGGAAACTTCATCAAGTACATCAAGTGGTACACCAAGTCCAAGAGGGACTTCTTTGTTGGCACCCCCAAATTCTCCAAAACGATTTCAAAGATCTGTAAGCGCTCCAAGCCCGATGGATATTGATTCAGTTTCTCAAAGGAAAGAGACAAATAGAGGAAAGCGTATACTACAGAGTCATCCATCTACTCAAATGTTGGATAGGAATTTCCAACAAAGATACACTAGGAGTCAAGCTAGTGAGATGGATGACATTTTGTCAAGACTTGAAAATCTTCAAATGTCAGGGGATGATGAGTCTCATGAACCAAGGGGTGATGTAGTCAATTATGCTTTGTTGGCTGCTGCACAGCTAGAACCATCTAGCTATGAAAAAGCTTGCACTGAAAATATATGGCAAGATGCCATGGAAGAGGAAATATCCTCAATTAAAAAAAATGATACTTGGGAGCTTGTGAAGCTTCCCAAGGGAAAAAAATGTGTTGGATGTAAATGGGTCTATAAGACCAAATTCAATGCTGATGGAAGCATTGAAAGGCACAAGGCAAGATTAGTAGCTAAAGGTTTTACTCAGAAATATGGAATAGATTATGAGGAAACCTTTGCTCCAGTTGCTCGACAAGAAACAATTAGAACTGTTCTTTCCTTGGCAGCCCATAAAGGATGGAAAATTCAACACATGGATGTGAAAAGTGCATTTTTAAATGGATACCTGACAGAAGAGGTGTATGTTCAACAACCTCAAGGTTTCCAAGAACCAGGAAAAGAGAACCTTGTTTATAAATTAAAAAAAGCACTTTATGGCCTCAAGCAAGCACCAAGAGCATGGTACTCACGAATTGACGGCTATTTCAGCAAATATGGTTTCACAAAAAGCAAGAGTGAACCAACACTATACTACCTGAAAAATGGAGTAGATATCCTCATAGTTTGTTTATATGTGGATGATCTAATATTCATGGGTAGTAATGATAAAATGAATATGGAGTTCAAAAACTCCATGATGAATCAGTTTGAGATGAAGGATCTCGGATTAATGAGATACTTTCTAGGAATGGAAGTACATCAATCAAAGAGTGGGATCTTCATATGTCAACAGAAATATGCTCATGACATGATCAAGAAATTTGCTATGCAGCAGTGCAAATCAGCTGCAACACCAACCGGACATGGAATACAGCTAAGCAAAGAAGATGGAGCACCAAAAGTTGACTTGACCAATTTCAGAAGCATGGTTGGGAGTTTAATGTTTCTCACCAACACTAGGCCAGATATACAATATGTTGTTTCTCTTGTATCACGATTTATGGCATGCCCATCCGAGCTGCATCTTCAAGCAACCAAACGAATTTTACGATATGTAAAAGGTACATTGGATTTTGGAATCCATTACCACAAGTCTAACTCTGTGAAGTTATTTGGTTATAGTGACAACGATTGGGGAAGTAATATAGATGACAGAAAATCTACATCAGGGAACTGTTTTAGTCTAGGTTCAGGACTAATAACTTGGAGTTCCAAGAAGCAATCTGTTGTAGCATTATCATCTACAGAAGCTGAGTACATAGCCATTACTCATGCCAGTACTCAGATCCTCTGGTTGAGGAAAATCCTTGAAGAGATTGGCGAAAAACAAATTGGTCCAACCAAACTGAATTGTGATAATATTAGTGCCATACAGTTGGCATATAATCCGATCCACCACAAAAGGTCAAAACATTTTGATATGAAGTATCACTTCATAAGAGATATGGTGGAACAACAGACAGTTGAGCTTCAATATTGTAGCACTTTGGATAATCTAGCAGACATCTTCACCAAAGGCATGGCTAAAGCTCAATTTATAAAGCTGAGAGACTATATAGTCAGTCCTCTCAACTTTAAGGGGGAGAATGTTGGAATATTACCATTAGTAAAATGTTAAAAATTTGATTTTACCTTGGGTAAAGGTAACTTACCTTTTACCTTACCTGGACGGCAGTGGACGGCAGCATTTGGGCGGCAAGAGAATTCGAGTCATCTTTCTTTTCCCCCAATTTCTCCTTTCCTCCCTTTCTTTCTCAAATAGGTTATTTACTGTTTATTTAATCTATGTAACCTATGTTTTATTGTTAATGCAATTAACCATTTTTCGTCCACACTCACCTTTCACATATCACCATTACTTCTGCTATTGTGCAACTGTCAGATCGCTTTCTACAAAAGAAAAAGCAAAGGTTAGAATTTTAATATTATTAATTTAAACCCTAATGTTCATTACATGTCGGCTTGATTTCCTTTGCTTTTGCCCTCGTGAAAATGAGACAAGTCTAAAAATGGGACATGTCACGATATCACGACATTTCCCTTCCTATTCTCATGAAATTAAAATATGTCACGATATCACAACGTTTTCCTCACTTCATCTCTCCTAAGCTTATGCCATCGTGAAAATGGAACATGTCGCAAAATTGTGACATTTCTCTCATTCTATTCTTTTCGAGCTTCTGCCCTCACAAAAATGAAACATGTCGCGATATCGTGACGTTTTCCTCACTTCAGCTCTTCTAAGCTCATGGCCTCGCAAAAATGAGACAGGTCGTGATAATGGAACATGTCGCGAAATCGTGACGTTTTCCTCAAGATTTGCTTCCAGTTAAAACATTTCACAAAATCATGACGTTTTCCTCAAGATTTGCTTCCAGTTAAAACATGTCATGAAATAACAACGTTTTCCTCAAGATTTGCCTTCAATCAAAACATGTCGTGATATCGCGACGTTTTCCACACTTCATTTCTTCCAAGCTTATGTCGTCGTGAAAATGGAACATGTCATGAAATCGCGACATTTCTCTCAATCTATTCCTTTCGAGCTACTACCCTCGCAAAAAAGAAACATGTCACGAAATCGTGACATTTTCCTCAAGATTTGCCTTCAATCAAAACATATCACAATATCGCGACGTTTTCCACACTTCATTTCTTCCAAGCTTATGGCGTCGTGAAAATGGAATAGGTCGTGACAATGGAACATGTCGCAAAATCGTGACGTTTTCCACACTTCATTCCTTCCGATCAAAACATGTCATGAAATCGTGACATTTTCCACACTTCATTCCTTTCGATCAAAACATGTCACGAAATCGTGACGTTTTCCTCAATCTTTGCTTTCAATTAAAACATGTCACGATATCACGACGTTTTCCACACTTCATTTCTTCCAAGCTTATGTCGTAGCAAAAATGGAACATGTTGCGAAATCGCAAAATTTCTCTCAATATATTCCTTCCAAGCTACTGCCCTCACAAAAATGAAACATGTCACAAAATCGTGACGTTTTCCTCAAGATTTGCCTTCAATCAAAACATGTAGCGATATCGTGACATTTTCCACACTTCATTTCTTCCAAGCTTATGGCGTCGCAAAAATGGAACATGTCGCGAAATCGTGACATTTTTCTCACTTGGTTCTTTCTAAGATGATGCCATCGCAAAAATGGAATAGGCCATGATAATGGAACATGTCATGAAATCATGACGTTTTCCTCAAGCTTTCCTTCCAATTAAAACATGTCGCGAAATCGCGACGTTTTCCTCAATCTTTGCTTCCAGTTAAAACATGTCGTGAAATCGCGACGTTTTCCTCAAGATTTGCTTCCAATTAAAACATGTCACGATATCATGATGTTTCCCTTAATTGCTTCTTCCCAAGCTTATGGTGTCGCAATATCGCAACGTTTCCTAAAATGGAACAGGTCATGATATCGCGACGTTTCCAAAAACGAAACATGTCGCGATATCGCGACATTTCATCAAGATTTGCTTCCAGTTAAAACATGTCACAATATCGCGATGTTTCCCTCAATTGCTTCTTCCCAAGCTTATGGTGTCGTGATATCGCAACGTTTCCTAAAATGGAACAGGTCGTGATATCGCGACGTTTTCGAAAACGGAACATGTCGCGATATCACGACATTTCCTCAAGCTTTGCTTCTACTTTTCAATTCCTCCAAAATTTGTAGGTTGACTCCAATGAATTTATCCATCTATATTTTGCATTTTTACATATTGGTGAAGGATCTTCCTTACTCATAAATGATTCTAACATTTGAAAAATGAATTTTAAATTGAAATCAAAGCCATATGCAAGCCTACTTGGATACTTTGATATATGCAAAACTTGAAAAAGGAGGCAAGCAAAATTTGGAATTAAAACCTGAAAACTCAAGAGGGTCCCTGCAAAAAAATGAAAACTAAATATTTTCAAAGGATGGAATTTCATTTTTTTAGTGGGGGTGTGTTGCTTCTCAACAAATGGCGATATCTGTGGGGAAAATAGTAGCACTATTTAGAATCCAGAACTCTAGTTTCAAAACAATTTAGACTATGTACCATGCTTTGCCACAAATATTTTCCAAAATGATTTAACTACTATCTGATAGTTGTTAAAGTTTCCCAAGGACATACTAGGTTGAACCACTTAAGGAAGATTCTGATGTGCAATTATAAGCATATAAACCTTCCTTCAAGGATGACTGGGCCTTCGAATGCTTACTTCAGATTGATTAGCTTTTAGATTGTGTAGGGGAAACCGAGTAGGGCTCTATTTACTAGTTTAGCCTTTTACAGCCCCGACAGAGTTACTCTTTAGATTTTCATGACCCTGATCCATAACTATGAGGTGGCATCTTATAGCTTGGTGAACACGTTTGAGATGTATCCTTCGGGAGCCTTGGCTATCTCTTTTCATCACATAACTTTTTCTTCTCTTTTTTTTTTTGTGTAGAAAAGAGTGCCAGTTTTATGTTGGCTTGTCCAACTTTCACCTTCTCTCTCTCTTTTGAAATATACCGATATCTGGAAAGCCTTGCTAGAATTTCTTTTTTTATATTTCATTGATCAAGCAATTGATCGACTTAACCGCTTCAGCCTGGGTACCAATAGCTTCTTTGGACACTTAAAATAATTTCATGAATCGGAGTCCCCTCTTATGACCAAATTTTCTTGGATTCCCTAGGAGTTCTTCAGCCAAGAAGTATAGTAGTTTCTTTATAATCAAAATAATTGTGGCAAGCAAGACACAAAATCCAATTATCTTTCTACTGTTGTTCTAAATAACAAGTAGTTCCACTTTTTAGTTCAAGCAGACTATCTCTTAACAAAAATAAAGCAAAATGAAAACACACTACTTCAACCTTTATAGCGCCAATCCAATTTTAAATGTTGATTTGTTTTTTTTTTTTTCTTTGTTGCTTAGGCAAAAAATTGAACAAATAGGATTTGAAAGTTAAGACGAGGAAAAAGGAGCCAGCAGCTAAAGATAAATTTGCAATTTCTTGCAAAAGACAAAACACAACACTTCAACCTTAAAATAAAACAAAATAAAAACACACTACTTCAAACTTTATTTACAATATATACATATGCACAAAGTCCTTGTGATTATTCGAATGACGTAATGTATGGACTAGCTGAGAAATAATGCTTTAGATATTGACCATTAATAGGAAGGTTCAAAAAATTACCTTCCAGGTCCTGTAGATGAAATGCATTATTACCTAGGATTTCGGCAATTTGATATGGCCCTATCCATAGAGGTGACAGCTTGGTGTGTTTATGCTTCTTTTCATGGTCTTTATCCCACAGAAGCACCAGGTCTGCACGTCTGAAGGACTTCACTTTGGCCATTTTGTCAAGCCGACGCTTGACTGTCTCTTGGTGTCGATTAAAATGCTCCATGACTTGAAGTCGTCCACCCTACAAATTAATCAAGTCCAACACACGAGTTTTCGTATCTGCATGATCAAAGTAATGTAAAGCAAATTTTAATCCTAACACTAGTGTTTCATACTTTGCCAAATTATTCATGCAGGGAAACTGCAAGCGATAAGACATAAAACATGTCTAATTTTTAGGTACTTTAAGAATTGCCCCTGTATCAGAACCTTGCTTAGACTTAGCTCCATCAACATGAAGCATCCAAACTTCATTATCGTGATCAAGGTGAGCTTTAATAGGTTTCTCCTTTTGAGTAGTTGTCAAATTATAAACCCCGATATAACAGTCCTCAACAAGATTAACAATCTCATTCTTGGAATTATACTCAGTGATCATGAGTTTATATCTTGGTTCTCTATCGATTCTTAATTGATTTGCAACACCTTTCCAGGGCAACCACATATGTGAAAAATCAATCGCCAAGTACCCATTCAGATACTTTGACCAATCTCTGCTCAAAAGCATTCCGTATCCCATAGGAATATCTACCACCTGAATGTCAATTCTATGTTGTGCTCTCGGCTCTGATGCTAGCTGGATATGTATACTTTGAAGTTCACCTACCACTTTAACCTCAAATTTATCCAATTGGATGACTCTCCTCTCGAAGTTCGTAGGGGTTAAACCCAACTGTTGACAGATGGCTAGAGGCATGACATTGGCTGAAGCACCAGAATCCACCAAACAGTTGTGTAAATTTTTCCCAAATACACGGACAGTCAGTAGGAAAGGTGAAACTTCAGTATTTTCTTTATACATGGCCATATTTGCATTAGCTATCTTCTTCCCCTTTTCTAGAGGTTTGGCAGTAGGCTCAAAGTATGTCTTAATCAAGTTATCCCTTTGTTCAAAAATTTGAGCCAACTCATGAAGAGTGATGTTAGCCTTGATCTTCTTCATGTCCTCCACTATATTATATCCCTTATTGAGTGGAGTAGCAAATCCATCCGGTACTCTTGGATCTCCTCCCTTGGGAGGAGGTGGGTTATTATTTGGAGATGGACCTGGAGGAACATTATGGGAGTTGTCTGGAGGTGTAGACGCAGTATTAGGCTCTAGATTTCTATTCCTGAGGTTGTAGTTGTCCCTCCTATACTGTTGAAAAGCCTGCACTTCATCCATAGGTATCTCCACAACATTATTTGATTCATATAGAAAATTGAAAGAATCTAACACCATAGCTGCACTATGTTTGGATGAACTTGGACCATCCACATTTCTCTGATGTTAAGGAGAAATCAACTCACCAGATAAAGCTTCAAAGGCATTACAGAACTCCAAGCAATCCAATTCCCCATGCTGAGATGTTTTGTGTATCCTGCACCAGTTGAGCAAAGCCAAGTCACAAATATTCACTTCATGCCCCTTTCCTTTATAATCTTTATTGGGTTCATATGGTGGTCTAGTGAATCTGTTTTGTTGATAAGAAAATTTGTTTGAGTTTTCCCCGGTAGACACTTGCTTTTTGAAACTCAAAAAGTCATTCGTCAACTTTTGGACCATATTTGAGACTTCCTCAACTCTTGTGTTATCAGATTCTTTCTTTGGATTCTGTACACTTTTAGCATGTGTTACAGCCAATGGATTTCCTATCGGTGGAGTTTGGCATGCTAGAAACATCATCTGATGTGGGATGGGATTGAAAATAGGGATACTTTGTGTGACAAAGGGAATTTGATGAGCATTCAAAGGTTGAGGTCCCAACTGTCTTTCAAGAACTAGAGCTTCTTTGTAAGGCTCTATTAGATTAGTAACATTGGCATCTCTTTTCAAGAAAACAGAGGTCATTGGATCTAGAAAATTCCTAAAAATTTCCAATGCCAGATCTGCAGTTGGCACATAATAACCTATCAATCTACCATAAGCCTTTTGAAACCTGACATTGAAAGATCTGACAGTCTCATTTATTTCTCTTTTAATGCTAGAAAATTGTTGATATAATACACTGGGATCTATCACTTCACCAAATTGTGATACAAAAACTTTCTCCAGGTCATTCCAACTAGTAATAGAATCATTGGTAAGATTCAAAAACTAGTCGTATGCTCCCTCTTGGAGAGTGAATGGGAATAACCTACAAGCCACATCTTCATGCTGCATATTTAACAACTTTAGAGCATTTTTAAATGCCACTAGGTTTTCTTATGTTGTTCTAATTCCATCATGTTTGTAGGTAGGAAGATACCTCTTAGGATTTTTGGGTAAATCATGGGCTGCACCAGGGATATTCAAAGCAGTGGAACCCAACCAGCTTGCCATTACTACTTGATTAACGATGATATTTTCAGTTGTAGTTGGAGTAACTACAAGTGGTGATAAAACTATGGTGGACAAAGACTTGGCACTTCTGATGCTGCTTCTCCTTGGGGTTTCTAACTCAGGAATAAGGAGCTCTCCAGCTCTGGAGTGGGACCTTGTTACCCTGTAGGTAGAATCCAACTTTTCACAAGCGACTTACAATCCTTAACAAATACTGAACGAAGTTCAAGGCCCTCCTTCTAGCACCAATTTTAAATGTTGGTTTGTGTTTTTACTGTTTAGGCAAAAACTTTAAACAAACAGGATTTAAACGCTAAATAGGAGGGAAAAAGGCCTCAAAAGATAAAACACAGTTTTTTAAACACAACATACAATCATATTTCTCAACTCAAACCCACTAGGAATGCAAGTTAGGCCCTCCTTCTAGCACCAATTTTAAATGTTGGTTCAAATTTTATACACACCCCATGAAGAATGAGCATAAAATACCGATAACACTTATACGGGATAAATCCCACTCACTTTAGGATCTTGTTGGATATCCAAGGTGTGAGTTATAGAGTTGGGTCAAATGGCTATTCACTCTTTTTTGCTTTTGGAATAGTTTCAAGCGGACTGTATGTTACCTTACAATGGGTTTGATTTTAGTTCAGTAATATTTTTGGAGGTGGTTATCTTTGTGGGCAATCAGATTTGCAATCAGTTCTTTGATATAGCTCTTTAATGCTTTAGCAGATTAAATAAAAGACAAATTTGAAAGAAAATAAAAATGAATCATTTATCGATGGAACAGATAGAGTAGGGTAGGGTAGAAAGAGAAGCTTATCTAACTTAAGCTGCAAATCAAAACTACCAATTTTTGTTACACTATTTAGCTTCACAATAGAACTATTCAAAGAGGAAGGTGTCCAGCTTTCTAAGATCACCTTCTACTAAGAGCATAAGACGGAGATGACACAGATCTTAAAGAAAATCATAAACAAAAGGGAAGTCGGTGTCAACTGGTATCTCTCACCAGCAACCTAGCTCACGCAGTGAGGACAAAGCAATTAGAACAGACCTGAACCTTAAATCTCTAATTTTCCCTAGCATACAATAAACGGAATGAAGCCTAGTAGCATATTCAATCTTGATAACATAGATTTACAACATAAAATAAATAAACCTTAGTGAGACAAAAACAAAAGAAGATGCACTTCTCGTAATTCGAAAGAGATTAGGCTCCTGGCCATGCTATCGCAGAAAATGAAATCACACCAACTCTAGGTACAGAACAAACCATTCAAACAAGATTTGTAAGAAATTGCTAAAATAGATTTTATTCTAAGTTTTCTCTTGCTGACTTTACATTCAAAGGAAGTATATATAGACTCAAGACAAACCTTGATCTTTTCAAAAATATCTTCTTCCAAATCCCTAAATCTTATCATAAAAATCCCACCGTCGAGGTTTTACAATATAAGGCATTTTTATATAGAATTTTGATAAACCCTAATCATTTTAAAAATCTTCGTGCGGTTCTTGCCATAAATGGAGAAGGCATAATTTGATATTATTTTCATCCACCTATAACTGTGTGTAGATATCTTCATTCTCTGGTGCGTCTATCGGGAGCATCTCATTAATTCCTCTAGGAAATTTGGATGAGTCACTAACTTCCCGGGCCTTCTATCTTCACACAACCGTCTTCGTTTGTTTCTAGTTTAAATTCTTTGCACGCCATTACTTTCACCATAAATTTTCCATTAACTACATCCATCGGCAAATTTTGATGACTGTGTGTAGATATTTTCATTTTTCGGCCAATTGCCCACATATTTCATTAAATGGGCAGCTGCTCGGTCACACCCTAAAGTCCTTTTGCGGACTGTTCTATAAAATTTGGATGAACCAAAAATTCTTGGCATCTCCCATTTCCATCTGATGGTCCTCGCTTAATTTGTGCTTATCTTTGTCTTTCTCGCCATTACTTCTGCTATTATGCAACTGTCGGATCGCTTTTGCAAAAGAAAAAGCAAAGGTTAGAATTTTAATATTATTAATTTAAACCCTAATGTTCATTACATGTCGGCTTGATTTCCTTTGCTTTTGCCCTCGCAAAAATGAGACAAGTCCAAAAATGGGACATGTTGTGATATTGCGATGTTTCCCTTCCTATTCTCATGAAATTAAAATATGTCGCGATATCGTGACGTTTTCCTCACTTCATCTCTCCTAAGCTTATGCCATCGTGAAAATGGAACATGTCACAAAATCATGATATTTCTCTCAATCTATTCTTTTCGAGCTTCTGCCCTCATGAAAATGAAACATGTCGCGATATCGCGACGTATTCCTCACTTCATCTCTTCTAAGCTCACGGCCTCGCGAAAATGAGACAAGTCGCGATAATGGAACATGTCATGAAATCGCGATGTTTTCCTCAAGATTTGCTTCTAGTTAAAACATGTCGCGAAATCACGACATTTTCCTCAAGATTTGCTTCCAGTTAAAACATGTCACGAAATCATGATGTTTTCCTCAAGATTTGCCTTCAATTAAAACATGTCGTGATATCGCGACGTTTTCCACACTTCATTTCTTCCAAGCTTATGTCGTTGCAAAAATGGAACATGTCGCAAAATCACGACATTTCTCTCAATCTATTCCTTTCGAGCTATTGCCCTCGCGAAAATGAAACATGTCGCGAAATCACGACGTTTTCCTCAAGATTTGCCTTCAATCAAAACATGTTGCGATATCGCGATGTTTTCCACACTTCATTTCTTCCAAGCTTATGGCGTCGCGAAAATGGAACATGTCGTGAAATCGCGACATTTTTCTCACTTGGTTCTTTCTAAGCTGATGCCATTGCGAAAATGGAACAGGCCACGATAATGGAACATGTTGCGAAATTGCGACGTTTTCCTCAAGCTTTCCTTCCAATTGAAACATGTCGTGAAATCATGACATTTTCCTCAATCTTTGCTTTCAGTTAAAACATGTCGCGAAATCGTGAAGTTTTCCTCAAGATTTGCTTCCAGTTAAAACATGTTGCGATATCACAACGTTTCCCTCGATTGCTTCTTCCCAAGCTTATGTTGTCGCGATATCGCGACGTTTCCTAAAATGGAACAGGTCACGATATCGCGACATTTCCTCAAGATTTACTTCCAGTTAAAACATGTCGCGATATCACGACATTTCTCTCAATTGCTTCTTCCCAAGCTTATGGTGTCGCGATATCGTGACGTTTTCGAAAATGGAACATGTCGCGATATCGTGACATTTCCTCAAGCTTTGCTTCTACTTTGCAATTTATCCAAAATTTGTAGGTTGACTCCAATGAATTTATCCATCTGTATTTTGCATTTTTATATATTGGTGAAGGATCTTCCTTACTCAGAAATGATTCTAACATTTGAAAAATGAATTTTAAATTGAAATCAAAGCCATATGCAAGCCTACTTGGATACTTTGATATATGCAAAACTTGAAAAAGGAGGCAAGCAAAATTTGGAATTAAAACCTGAAAACTCAAGAGGGTCCTTGCGAAAAAATGAAAACTAAATATTTTTAAAGGATGGAATTTCATTTTTAGTGGGGGTGTGTTGCTTCTCAACAGTTTGCATAGGTTTGTGCGAACCTGTCTTTTTTGGACAAAATCTGCAAGATGACTTTCCTGGTTGTCCTGGAGCAGCTGCTTCTTTGATTTTTGCATGGGTCAACTTTAGAAAGTGCACTTTTTGCAGGATTATTGACTTGTCTCAATCACAAGAAAGTATCATGAAAGGTTACAAATACAAATGTGATGTATGTATGATGGTTGTGTGATGGATGTAGGTTGGATGCAATGGCTATAGTGATTTCGATAGAGTTTCGGTAAGCAAAAGTTAGTTGTAAAATGGTGAAAATGGCCTTCTATTTATAGACTTGGCCAAGGTGAGAGGGAGGGGATGAGGTGTCCCCTATGAGGTGTCCTGGTTCATAAATGAGGTTGGGTGAGAGAATCCCTCACCCATCCACAAATAATGATGACTTTGCTAAAAATATCCATTTGGCATTAATGAACACCTTTTTGGAAATATCTCTCAATTAAAAATTACCTTTTATGTGCAAAAGTCTCCATCTTTCATTTATGACCTAGGGGAGTGTGAGGTGGAGAAATATCTAGGTGAGAGGTGGCAAGGCTAGGATAGGCTAGAATAGGTGAGGTGGAAGGCTAGGCTAGTCAAAGTAGACTAGGTGAGGTGGAAGGCTCAAATCAAATCAGGATTAGATTTAATTAAGCATGTAATTAGTCTTAAAGCATACTTTGACCAAAATTGTTGACTTTTGAGTATAAAGTGCTTTTTGACCATGGTGAGGAATTCAACCTTGGTTGAGTTGGGAATGAGGTCACATGAGGACCTAGGGTTAAGCGTAGGAAGGGGCTTAGCGAGCCCACAGGGGCTAAGGATGATGAATAGTTATTTTGATGAATGAATAGTGTTTTTAGTCAATTTATGCAATTTTCAAGGGTTTTGCAAATTGATTGACCATGGAGATGGGGAGAGGGACAATGTGTGACTTTTGGGTGTCTATATTTTATCCCTTTTTGTACTAGATTATGTGAAACATGGTTTAGTACAAAAACTGATGGTGTGAATTGATGGAGTGATTTGGAAGGCAAAGAATTTGCAATTTGATGATTTTTGGATGATTGCGAGAGAGACGCATTGATAAAAAAATGGTTTATGATTGATTGCTTTTGGAGGAAGGCGTAAGATTACCTTACATTGTGATCAACTAGAGATGTTTCAATTTGGATGAAACAAATGCCTTTGCTAATTTTTTCTTTTGATTGATTGATGAGCTCATTTGATAATATTTGAAAAATCATTGGAGCCATAGGGTAGAACTTTTAGGAGCTTCATTCACAAGTGGTCTTACGATTGCCACTATGAATATTGGAATCCATGAGGTGTCTATAGGTAGAGGTGTTTTTATATTTTATCAAACATTGTTTTGTTTTGGGTTGGGATTTTGGTCTTGAGATAATCGTTAGCAAAAATTTTCTTAGGCATATATTGAATTCATGATTGGATTTTTGGTTGTTTGATCATGTGTAAGGTAGCTTTTGATTGGTTGTATGATGACTACCCCTCAAGTGATGAATTGGCTATGGAGGAGATGAAAATAGGAAATGAAATGATTGATGATGATGAAGAAGAAAAAAGTAAAAAATTTGCATAAAATTTAGCAAAATAGAGGAATTGAGGGAAATCCCAAGGAAATTTGATGTGGGCATAGTGATTTTGAGCATGGAGGACAGGTTCACAGAGGGTCATGCAAACCTGTTGATTCACACGCGTGGGGTACGAATCGGCAAAATAGGGTTTTTAAGCTATGAAAAATATGTCTTGATGTCATTTTCATGTGAAAGATAGAAGAGGAGTGGTGGGAGAGGAGAAAATAGAATGGAGTGTTGTTGGATTGCAGATCGAGTGATATGGTATGACGAGTGCATCAGTAAGTATGAGCACAAGGGCGATAACATCGAAGGTAAGTGGTTTATTCTCTCTTGATTAGCGTGTACTTGATTAGAGCAAGAATAATGTGAAATTTTATTTTAAATACCATAAATTAGGCATGCATACATGGGATGGGTGAAATTCATGCACTATGTGTAAAAAGAAGCAAATGGGTATCCTAAAATGGTTTCTATTTTTGCATGTGATGATTTTGCTTGTGGAAAAGCATGTGTTTGATGTGATGTGTGAAATGGGGTGTGAATATTGCATGCATGTGAAAAGTGACAAGTGGGGGCTCCTAAGAAGCCAAATGGGTGTCCAAATTTGCTTTTGTTTGATTGTTTTGACCTCTTTTTGACCACCTCATTTTGCATGCATGTGTGGGGAGGGTTTCAATATTTTTTGCATTTTTTGGCATGTTTTTATAGATTTCCACATGCGTGAATGATATGGATGGAATGTGGGTGGGCTAGCGAATGTGTGTGCATAAAAAATATTGCAATCAGGAGGTTCGCATGGGTCATGCAAACAGGTGTGGTTCGCATAGGGTCGTGCAAACGCATATTTTTTTTAGGTATGCTGATGCAACTGGAAGAAAATTAACTACATGTAATGGATTTAATTACACTACTATTTGGAAAAATATGTGCAAGATAAAATCTAACTATTGTATGTAAAAATCGTAAAATGCATGCATTTGTTTTATGTACAATGATGTTGCTATTGAAAAATTGTGGATGATTTTTGACATGTGGTGTGTGTTTTGTGGTAGGTGAAGAAGATATTTATGTGGCATCGACTGCATAAGTGTAGGAAGGCATTGCAGGATGTGTGGTGGGCTGAGGATGGGGAGTGGTTATAGGCAGTGGGA
This sequence comes from Wollemia nobilis, assembly GCA_028583015.1. NCBI lineage: Eukaryota > Viridiplantae > Streptophyta > Pinopsida > Araucariales > Araucariaceae > Wollemia > Wollemia nobilis. Next base: position 7,500,055 of record JAQPPZ010000850.1, read on the forward strand.
CTATATGGTGTATGGGAGATGCACAAGGTTTATGTGAACCATACATATATTTCTACGCTTTGTGAGAGGTGGAATTTGGACAAGAACACCTTTCATTTGCCTACATTGGAGATGATAATGACCCTGGAGGACATCTACCACGTCTATTAGCTATCGATAGAGGGTATTACAATGATGACGATGGATAAGGATCTACAGGATGATATTTTGGAGAGGGTGTTTGGGCATCGATGGTAGTGGGTAGATGCTAAGGGTGGGGTGGATTATGTGAAGTATTGGCAAAAGAAATTTCTATCAAATTGCCATGCGATGGTGATGCTACTAATAGCAATTCATGCGCTACCAGATACTTCAGGGGTGAGATTCCCCTAGAAAATGATGGGGATTGTATGTGATATGGTAGAGCTATGGATAGTGTATGCATGGGCACCTACATTACTAGAATAGGTGTACAGAGAGCTTCATGCAGTGGTGAGGACAGAGTAGACAGGCATTAGTGTGAGTCCACTACTGTAGGTGTGGGCTTGGGAGCACATTTTGATTTTGTGGCCCATAGATTTGCCACATGAGGCACATACACTCGATGGCCAGGATGTACCCTATGCTATGAGGTGGAGGGTAGACATGGAGAGTAGGTGGAAGAGGGTATGGGAGGATGATCTGATGTATCATCGAGAGGATTTGGGAAGATTGGTTATGGATCAGGTGTGATGGAGGCCATGGCGAGGAGTGCCTGATTGGACTAAGGACACTGAGTAGTTGGTGTGTATCAGGTGAGGGTGATGGGTGGTGGGGAAGTATCTATCACAGGTAGAGTACTTCCCATTCTCTCAAGTGTAGTGATAGTTTGGATTGTAGTAGGGATGGCCAAAGCTACCTATGGTGATCTACAAAGTGGTAGGAGATACATGGCCATAACTAGTAGTGTCGCCACTAGATTTGACACCTGATGAGCCATTGGTTGTCCTTGATGTGGAAAATGTAGGGACTACACTGGATTATGATGTGTGGTGGTCTAGGAAGTAGTGGGAGCTAGTGCTTGGTGTGGTTGATGGATGGGTTGAGGCAACAGGAGTGTTGCCCGATAGGGGCCTGCTCGATGGGGTGATGGCAACATCGCCAATGTATGTGGGATCACCTGAGCCAGGTGAGGAGGAGGAGGTAGAGCTAGATCGATTGGTTAGGAATTTTAGGCCTCGTAATGATGATAAAGATTGCTTTATGAGCTATAGCGATGTAGGGCCATCGACAAAGGATGGTGAGGGGACTATAGAGGATACAACAATTATTGAGGATGTTGGTGTGATGGACATCATTGGTGACTCTTCAGATGAGTCACCAGTGATGGAGGAGGGATGCATTGGCAAATATATGACAAAGTTGGAGGATTTTGACTTTGGATTAGAGCGAGAGGGCACCATGGTAGTTGAAAATGAGGTTCGATAGTTGTGAGTGGAGGTGAAGAGGCTTAAGGATAAACTTATTTACATCAAAATGGATTGGACAACTGATCACTCAATGATGGAGGAGGAGAAGAGGGAGGTAGAGGTGGTTCTAAGGGCTACTTTGGAGGAGAGAGATGAGGCAAGGGTTTGCTTATAGAAGGTGATAGAGGAGAGAGATGCACTCAGGATTGAGTAGGATGCACTGAGGGGTGAGCAAGATATTTCCAGAGGAGAGAGGGATGAGATGATTAAGAGCGTCGAGTGACTCCAAGGCTTATTGGATGTAGCTAGAGCAAACACAAAGGCTATAAATTCTAGTAATATAGCGAGGATTGTGGAGTTGGAGTGCAGTGTGTATGAGGTACTAGCTGCAAAGGAGTAGGTGGAGAAGGATATCACAAGATTGGTTGTGACAGTGTTGGAGCTGGAGCAGACATGATTTAAGGTGGACCATTTGTAGTAGAAAAATAGGGGATTGATAGCCTCCAATATGAAGGAGGTATGAAGAGGATGAAGTGCGAGGGGGAGCTACTGATATGAGGGATACCTATTCCTTTATATTTTGGCTCAATTTCATTGTCGTAGGGGCAGTCACATCGAAGTCAGTGGAGTTCCCCATCAATGGGTGGGAGGATGTAGTAGATGGTGGTGACTACAACATCATAGGAAGTAGGGATGGCACCACCAACATGAGTGGAGGTACCAGTGATGATATATATGGGGAATGCACAGTCAGTGCAATTGGTGGAAGTAGAGTAGGTTTCGATAGATGAGAGGAGTAGAGATACTCGCATGGGGTAGCAGTGATGAGGGTAATGCAAGGGTAGTGATGGAGGATCGGCCCACGATTTTGTATTTTGGTATATGTACATGATGAGCTATTTTTGGGAGTTCATGTATCAACATGGATACACAACTCATTGTAGTTGTATGGCATTTTTGATAGCTAGATGTATAGATATGATACAGTCATGTGATGATGTGCCCATAAGGGCACACACATATTTTATTGTAGCCTGATGGCATTATTTTGATATATATACATATATACATGATATTTTGTGGCATTTGTGTATAATTGCATTTATGTGTTTGTTTTCATTTGCTTGTGATGATGCATGAATGATGTAGATGTGATAGTGGATAACTACATGTAAATGGAATGGTTGAATGCATAGGTAAATAGGATGTGACATTATGAAATGATGTATAATGAGTATGCATAGGATGAAAATGCAAATGTGTAGAAGTATTTCTTGGGGGCAACATTTGCATCATTGCAGTAATCAGATGATGTAATCCATTCCATTTTTTTAAGGAAGTTGGATATGAATATTGTAGTGAGGAGATTCAAACATTACAGTTTGTAAGTAATCAAACCCATTGAATAACTATGCAACACTTCATAAATAGATTCTAGGCTATCTTGGTAAACAAGACCTCAATCCTGGATTTGTGTGTGTAAAGTGATGTTCGTTTCACCATTTTGAAAAAGGGTGGTTTGTAACTGCATGGTAACTTAGCCTGTAAGATAACTCATCGATAGGGACATGAGGAATGCAGGGATTCAAGATTTTGGATAACACTCTCAAGTTTTTTCCTTTTGTTTTCTACCCCTGTATTGTAAGTGTTTTGTTTCAATATTTCTTTCTCTATTTTTTTTTTGTGGGTGTTGGATTTTGTTTTCTACCATTTTCCTCTTTCTTTGTAGCTTTTCATTTTTTCAATCCTTAGGTTTGAGATAAATCATGTGAATGATATGATGAGCATGGTGATTTTTGCTAGGCATCAGTATGCATACAATGTAGCTAGTCCTACTTTCAAAATTTTCTTAGTGTGTAGGATGTGCTCTTAAATCCAGGAATGAGAGAATGGTAACCAAGGGAAGTCTAGAATTGGTTTAGAAATGCACCAAATTTGGATGGTGGTTGATTATATAACTATTTATGGGTGAATCATGTAAAATATTTCAATAATCCTATCTCCTAAAAATGGGTTTGAGCATCAAAACTTTTATGCTAGCATGTGCATGTTTAATTCACCAGGCACGGTATTCATAATGATTATGTATAGATGCATGTATGGATGCAATTTTTATGTATACTGAAATGTATGTATGTGAATCGAAGTATGCAATGGATTATGTAATATTGTAGGTGAATGAGAATGGGAGTTTATGTGAAAGGTTTCCCCAATATTATAGACAATTAAATGGGGTGATGGTGTGAAGGAGAAAATGGTGGGGATGGAAGGAAGAAAAAGAATAAAAGAGGGGAATTGAAAGAAGAGAAAAAATGAGAGAAGAAAAGAAAACCTATCAAAGGTATGTAGCCGCTCGAAGTGTGACCATACAACATCGATAAGTAACAATAAGAAAAGAAGATAGGAAGAAGAAGGAAAATAAGAGAAGAAGATGGATGAAAGGTATGTAGCTGCTCGAAGTGTGACCATACAACATTCATTACATAAGAAATGAAAGAGAATCAATAAGGGAAAAAAAAAAGATGTATATGAAGCAGATTTGATTGGAAATGCAATTTTATTTAATGCCACAAAATGCCAAAAATGGTAATGTTGTTGTTTTTGTATTTTTGTGTTGATTTTTGCTTTTGGTTATAAACATATGTACAAATAGTGGTGAGTTGTAATACCTATGCTTAGGCGTAAAATGCTCATAGATGAATAATTTTAATGGGCTCAAGTTCAGAAATACCTTCCAATGTGGCAAGGTGATATGCCCAAGATCCAAACTTTTGAGTAACCATGTAAGGGCCTAGCCAATTGGGTGCAAATTTGTCGTGGATATGACGTGGTTGGCTAGTAATTTGTTGGTTTTTCTTTGAGGACTAAGTCTCCAACTTGAAATTTACATTGGTGTACCTTAGAATTGTAGGCACATTAGAGACAATATTGATAAACACACGTGTGTTCAATAGCATGAATGTGATGTTCATCCAATAAGGTTAATTGGTCTAACCTAGCTTGATGGGTTGTATTATCATCAATGAATTCTTGCATAGAAACTTGTAAAGATGGGATTTTGATCTCCAAGGTCATGATGGCTTTAGAACCATATACAAGAGAAAATGGGGTTACCCCATTTGGAGTACAAATACTTGTGTGATAGGCCCATAAGGCTAGTGGCATTTGATTGTGCCAATCACAATGTGACTCTACAATGGTTTTTCAAAGAATGGCACAAATAGTTTTGTTAGTAGCTTCTGCTTGGCCATTACCCTGTGGGTAGTATGGAGTAGAAAAGCTATGTTGGATGTTAAATTTCTCACATAATGTGTGAAAATTATTATTTTTGAATGGTGTGTTGTTGTCAAAGATAATATTTGATGGGATGCCAAAATGATAAATGATGTGTTGTGTAATGAAATCAACAATTTTTGGACCAGTCATTTGAATTAAAGGAATGGCCTCAACCCATTTTGTAAAGTATTCGGTTGTAGTAATGATGAACTTGTGATTGCTAGATGAAGTAGGAGTGATTTTATTGATAATATCCAAACCCCATTGTGAAAAGGGCCACATTGATTGAATAGGTTGTAGATCCTAAGAAGGCAAATGCATAAGATTGGTATGATGTTGGCATTTAACACACTTTTTTATGTAATAATAGTAGTCATGCTCCATTGTGGGCCAGTAATAGCCCATTCATTAGATATGTTTGGTAATGGTGATACGACTGAAGTGGCTACCATAGGTACCATCATGAGCTTCTTGGATGATGCGTTTGGTTTCGAAGGGCTCAAGACAGTGCAATAAGATACCATCATAACTGCACTTGTAGTGGATATCGCCAAGCAATGTATAGTGTATGGTGCACAATTTAAAATCTCATTTGTGAGTATGATTTAGATCAGGTGGGAGAATACCGAGCTTGATGTAATCCTTGACTTGGGAAAACCATGGGTCATGCGGTTGAACTTCGATGATATTGATGCCATCATCACAAGAAGGCAAGTTGGTGGAAATGGTAGAATAGAAGAGGTTGTGGATGGACACGTGAGTTGTATCAAAAAGCAAGTTTTATAGAATGAGTGAACCTAGAGAAACCATAGTATCTTCAAAATGGTTCATGGATCGAGGAGTAGCAGTGATGTCATACCACTCGAACTGGGCCAACAAGTGTTTGGCTATCTATTTGTATTGTTGAAGGACTTGGCAACAACATTTTCATTCTCCCTTAAGTTAATTTACAATGAGGAGGGAGTCGATGTATATGTCCAAGCACTAAATGTGCATTGATATTGTTTGCTTTAGGCCCAGTATAAGACCTTCATACTCAAAATTATTATTGGTATAGGGAAAGCCTAATTTGAAGGAAAAGGGGAGTGGATCCCCTTGCGACATAAAAATGACTATACCTACACCCCCTGCATGCTCATAGTGAGAGCCATCAAAAAAGAGGGTTAAGTCAGCGACTAATTTTGGTTCTACAAATTCTTCAACTTTGGTAGTATGAAATACGAAATCATCAAAAAATTGGATGAGTAATGGGACCTCACTTGGTAAAGGGGCCTCATCCAACTGATTAGCTATGACTTGGTCTTTGATGTATTTTTGACTAATGAATTTGAGATCAAATTTCATGAGCAGCATGATCCATTTGGTTGTGTGACTATTGTGGCAGCTCTTACCCATCATGTAGCGAAGGGGGTTATCACGGGAAACTAATAGATAGTATGGTTAATCATGTAATGTTGCAACTTTTAGGTGGCAAAGACAATGGCAATGAAACTTTTCTCCATGTAAGCATACCATGTATCGTAATCTATCAATGTGCAATTGATATAGTATACAGATTGCTCTTGGTCCATTTCATTCTTTTGAGCAAGGAGCATGTCCAATGCAAAATTAGTAGTGGAAATGTATAGATGGAAAGGGTGATCTGGATGATGTCGGATCAGAATGGGTGAAGATTTTAGGTATGATTTGATGGCATCAAATATGTCTTGACATTTATGATACTATTTTAAAGGGACCCCCTTTTGGAGAAGATGGTTGAATGGCTGACACTTTTTTGAAAGTTGGGCAATAAATCATCGGATGGATTGGATTATTTCTTACAAGTTGTGTAGCTATTTGAAATTCATAGGGTGAGATATTTCAATGTTAGATTGGACCTTTTGGGGGTCAACTTCGATACCTCTCTGTGAAATGATAAAATCCAATATTTTGGCTATGGTAACACCAAAGACATATTTTTTTGGATTTAACCAGACATTATGTTCCAAGAGGCGATCAAAGATTTAATGCTCAAGATGTTGACCACGAGTTTTGGATTTGGTGATAAGATCATCAATGTAGTCCTCGATAGTGTTTTGTATAAGGTCATGAAATATATATGTCATGGTGCATTGGTAAGTTGCCCCAGTATTCTTAAGGCCAAAATGCATGACCTTGTGACAAAAAGTCCCCTAAGGGGTTGTGAAAGAGGTCTTGTGATGATCATCTGGATTGAAATGAATTTGATTGTAACCTAAAAAACCATCCATGAGTGATAGTATTACATGTTTGGATGTAGAATTTACCAATGTATCAATATTAGGGAGTGGAAAATTGTCCTTGGGACAAGCTTTGTTGAGATCCCTAAAATAAGTGCAAATACAAATACCCCCACTTGGGTTTTCCAATAGGAACCATGTTTGAAACCCACTCAGGGTAATTGATAGGCTATATGAAATCTACGTCAAGGAATTTTTGTAACTCCTCTTTGACCATAAGAGTAATGGTGGCGTGCATGCGGAATAACTTTTGTCTGATAGGTTTTCCATTATCATCCAAGCCTAGAATATCCATGTAAGACCAGGTGAATACCTTGATGTAATGCCTAATAAAATTGGTAAAAAGGATGTGTTCATCAGAAAGGATAGCGGTGAGGTAGACGATGTGAGGGTGTTTCGGATCATTACCAATGTCAACTTCAATAGTGTCCTCAACAAGCATGTGAGAACCATCATGGAGTTGGGCAGGTGTGGAGATAAGGTGAAGGTCATCGATGGACTCAGGGAGTTGGAATTCATCATCTAGATAAACATTTGTATAAATAATCCATGGAAGATGAGGTGGAATGGAAGGTAAAGGTGCATTTATAGATTGTAGCATTTGAGGTTTTGGAAGGAATTCAGTGACTGAGGGGGTGGAGGAGAAATCATCAAAATTGACAAAGTCGGTGATAGGAGGTGGAATGTAATTGGGATGGTTTGGATATTGTAGCAGAGCATATAATTCAATAGAAATCATGTTAATAGAGGTGCTAGATATGGTGGAGGTAGGTGAGGAAGGTGGGGATGAATCAGATGAGCATAAAAATGAACATGAAAAGGGTTTGTGATGACTTGGGTTTAGCACCACATGTGGGGAAGGAGAATGAGAACATGTGCCATGAGGCGACACTATCTTGTGGATGGGAAAAAATGGAATTTTTGGTGGGGGTGAGGAAGGTGGATTGACTGGTATGGATGGATGAAGGAATAGGTCAATGAATTGATGAGCAAGCATTTCAAATTATTAAGAAAAGAGATGTTCATGTGGTAGGGATGGAGGAAAGAAAGCAGATGGAATATCGATTGTGGAATGAGGGGAAGAACTGTCTATCAAAATATTAAGCTCAAATTCATCATCAAAAAGGACTTTGAGGGGATCAAGATCAAGATTATGTAGAGAATTCTCGAGGGTACTAACTATTGGAGGATGGTAACCAATTTTAGATTGGTTAGTAGGTTTGCGCAAGGGAGGATTGATGTGGGTGTGACACCCCTATTCATATCTCCCTAGGCCATAACCATGCTAGTTATACATATGAAGATAATGCTAGGTAAAATTGAGATTGGACATGTGGTTAAGGTTGCTACAAAATTTGGTTTGTGACAGTGGAGGCACTGGAGATTCTACAAATGAGTCAAACCCCACATATACCAAGTTTATGCAATTGTCAGGTGAACCAAGAGGAACCACTATACCAATAGTCAAGGGCACATTATGGGGTCAACCAAAGTCATGGGTGAATTGGATTGTGGAGGGAATTACCTAAGCATTTCTTATGTTATACTCATCAAGACCTGGTGTAGTCATGAGTATAGAAACATGAGAAGGGTCCATATGCTCAGGGTGAGGGGAGGACCCCCTAGGTTGTGGAGAGGATGGTGGAATGGGTGTAGGTGGATTTTTGGGTGAAGAGGATGAAGAAGGAGGAGTTGATTAAGGTAACTGGTCATCAAGTCAAGTGGTATGTTGTGTCCACTCATAGAACTCAGTAGGTATTCTAGTGATGGGATGATTGGCATGGGTGAATTGAGAAGTGGGGATAGAGGTTATGGTTGGTGAACTGGATATTACCCGTGTTCATGTAGATCAGGGCACAAAGCAGTTGGAAGATGGAGGTAGTATGGAAAGAATGGGAGGATTGTTGGATGAATATGCTGAGGGTGTAGTGGAAAAGGTGAATGGAGGGAGTGGTGTAAAGGATGAAGAAGGAATATGTAAAAATGTGGGAATAGCTAGGGTACTGGCAGACTGGGGTGGATTTGAGAAGGTTGATGCAATGTTGCTCAGATTAGGTGTAGGATGTTATTATGAAGATGATGGATAGGTGGTATCTAAAGAATGGTGTGGAGTGGGAGTGAACTACATGGATAATAATGGTGGACCTAGTGGAAGAGGAATAATGTTGTAGAACTAAAATGTATCATAATTTATGGGGATGTAGTGGACCAAGCCATTATGGATATATTTGATGCAATGATGAAGCATGGAAGGGACACATTGCATGTCTCAAATCCATGGGCATCCCAAAAGGATATTATATTGCATCTCACCTTCAATAATATGGAAGAGAGTGGAAATGGTTTTGGAACCAGCATTGATGGTAAGGATGATGATACTGATGGTGGGATGCATAGAGCCATAAAAATCTTGAAGGTCCATGGATGGAGTGGTAAGATGAGGAGGAAGGTGAAGGTGGTCAAGGGTAGTGATAGAAATGATACTGATGGATGAGCCTGTGTCTATGAGAACATGCTTATAGGTGATGACATTGATGAAGGTTTGAATATGCAATGAAGGATCCACTCCCTTGCCTACAACTTCTATAATTTCATGGTCATGGAAGCTAATAGAAGGTTGTAGGCATCTCTAAACATTTCCAATAAATATGGCAAACACATCTGTATCATGAGTCTCAAGATTGAGAGAGTGAAGGATAGAATTGAGGGCTTCGTGGTGGGGTTGGGATTGTTGTAGGAGGTCATATATGGATAACCTTGTAGGGGCAATGTGGAGCTGATGGGAAATACTACCTTGAATGGTGATGATATTATGTGGTAGAGGTGGAGGAATCAGTGGAGGTACTGATGAATTTGTAGCAGACGATGGTTGATAAGTTGAAGGATGTTGGGCTTCAGTAAAGTATGGATAGCATAGATTATGGGTTACGATGTTGATCATACCCATGAATCCCTATTGTGAAGGACCTCGATTGACATGATTGAATTTGCATGGATCAAATTGTGGTGTATTACCCCCATGCTTGGGTAATGGATTTTGATATATCCCCAAGTTTTGATTTTATGGTGCAAGGGGATTAGAAACTTGAATGGTGTCTCGATCGATAATATCTTGCATGGTATGGCAAAAAATACAGCATGAATCAAGGGTGTGACCATGTTGGTGATGGAAATCACAAAATTCTTACGGATTATGGTCTCACGGGAGTGGACAGTTTGGATCAAGAGGTTGGATGTTAGGTAAGATAAGGAGGCCTCCTTCATGTAATCTACAAAATAGGATAGACATGGGCTCAGACAAAGGCATCCAATTGTGTGGTGGACGAGGAGGGAAAAGATTGCGATCTTGATATGGATTAGGAGGTGTAGGAGGGTTGACTTGGTATGGATTAGGTGGTGCTAGAGGATTGACTTGGTATGCATTTTGGATAGGTTATGGAGGTGTGGATTGTAGATATTGAGCTGATGCAAATTTTGGTGATGGGTATGGAGAGTTAAGGAGGACCTGATTGGCTTGAGGTGGCTTGGTCATGGACGGTACATATAGGGGGTGATTGTAGTGGTAATTGGGGGGTAGGAATGCTTTGGTCAGATCTTGATTTTATCCATGTGGATATTTATGTCCTCAATAACCTTAGCTTGGGTAATGGCTTCCTCAAATGTGTGGCTCTAATGGATCTGTAATGTCTAAGATATTTGCTTGTGGTAGATTTTAGTGAACAGTTTGAAAAGCTCTAAATGTGGGAGAGTAAAAGCAAGATCATGAATGACCACTCTCAAATGACAAACAAAATTAGTAATAGGCTCATCATCATATTGGTGTAAAGCATAGACATCGGATAATGTAGTTTTGGTTTTGATATTGATAGAGAAATACTCAAGAAAAAAATTGGCCAATTGTTTGAATGTGAATAAACTATGATGAGGTAGATGATTGTACCAATCTAATGCTTTTCCTCCAAGCAAAAGTGTAAATGTATAGAGCATAAGGGGATCACTACCATGCAGTTGGTAACAACCAAAATGATAATTATTAAGGTGCTCTCTGGGATCTTCCTTACTTTTGAATTTTCAAATTTTGGAATCTCAAATCGATAAGGATAAGGATGGATGGGAACAAATGGGTGAATTTTTTTGTTGCATAATTCATCATATGTGGGTTTTTGAGGCCCATAACTGGTCGTGCATAAATCCACTGTACGAATTTGCTCCTGCATGGCTTAAAATTCACTAGAGAGCACCAATGTGGTATTTGGTGGAGTGGGAAATGGTTGTGCTAGTGTGGATGTATGCAGTGGCTATGATGATGATTGCGAATAATCTAGATGTGGTGGATATTGCAACTATTTTTCCTCCCATTGATGATAGTAAGCAGCCTATTATGGATCAGGCACCAACATAGCTTGATATTGTGGGACAAGAACCTAAGATGGATGGGGTGAGATGTATGAAGATTGTACTACTGCTGGTGGTTGTTTTTTATCATAATACCCAAGAATATTTTGGGTAGGTATAGGCACTTGCTACTACTACACATATTGGAAAGTTGGTTGTACCTGAGAAATGGTGGTAGAGGACCATGTGGGTGGTGAGGTAAAGACGACATGTGGTGTAGAATATGGGGGTGGAATAGATGAAGATGTGGTAAACAAAAATTGATTTGAATATGGGGGTGCAACTGACAAGGACCAGAGTGGTATGGATGGAATGGAAAGCAAGGATTTGGGTAGAACCAAATAGTGGGGTCAATTAGCTTGATAAGTGGGATTCGATGGTGGAGATTGAAATGAATGTGGAGGTAGTAAGCAAAAGGACAAGGAAGGCATACATGGGGGACCATATGAAGAAAACAATGGATAGCTAGTAGGAGGATGGGTAGAAAACTAGGGTGTGAATGGAGGTGGATGCGAGGAGGAAGATGCATGTTGCTCATGAAATTGTAATGATGGATGTGATAAATTCGGTTATGAGAGCTAGTATTACTAATATGGATGTGAAAAGTACTATGGTGGAAGTGATGATGGTGGTTGGGATGATGGTTGGGAGCTAGATGAGACCTACTATGATTATGGGATTTGGGAGGAGCAAGTAGAAGTAGGTGGCACATAAGAAGGAGGTGTAGATATCTTACCTACTATATGTACAGTAGTAACAAACTCAAGCATGATTTGGAAAATGACCACATCAAAGTCATCCCCCAAAAGTAGATGAGAGGAATGCTCTAGAAATGGATGGATGAGAGATGGTGAAGGAGGTGCAATGAACTCATCAGCAACCATGATGGGAATGGGACGACCATGAGGGGTATATATGACATGTTGGAAATAGGTGGATGGGGGATTAGGAGAGGAGAGATTGTCCAAAGGAGGGGGCTCCTTGAAGGTCTTTTCCAAGAGGTGATATGGGACGGATGAATGACATGGGACATAGGACTAGTGCTAGGGGTCGAGGGCCTGATAAATAGGTTAGGTGGACCAATGGAAGTAACCTACTCAGACTCAAAATATGGATCATTGGTCTGAGAAGGAGAGGCACCTGTGGTCATGACAATATGCTAAGTATCCTCAGTAGCATGACGAAGGGCTTCACGCATCTGACTACACGTAATTGATATGGTGATGTGTGTAAAAGTGTGGTAACATCCAAAATATGTATGATCTAGACTCTAGGAATATTTGCGGCTGACTGGGACACTCTGTTCTCAAAAACATAGGTTCACACGAGGTCATGCAAATTGCTTCTAAGATCGGATATTCACACGGGGTTGTACGAAATATAAAAATTAGAAATAGATGATGGTTGGAAGGTGTTTGTGTGTTGTGTGACAAATCTATGACCTAAAAAAGAGGTTTGCATGGGGATGTGCAAATCGCTCCTACAACCATAGACTCACACGAAGTCATGCGAACCTTCACAAATAGTGATAAAGGATGGATTTCTGCTATGGAGACCCTTTGTGTGTTGTGTAGACCTATTTTATGAAGTTTTGTAGCTTAGAAGCTAGGTTTACATGGGGTCATGTGAATGTATCTAAGTGTAGGAAAGTCACACTGGGGGGTGCAAACCACCTAAAAATAGACTGTGTAGTGTTTGACATGGAAGTGAAACTATGGAACAACTGAGGAGTGAGTTATAGAAAGTTTTATATGTTGTTGTAACCACTTCCACGAGACTCAACAATAAGCAAATGTTATTTCTTTTTTATTTTTGTGTGTTTTAATGAAAGTATGTATCTTCCTTAGGAAAAAATAATGGGAATGGGTGATCTCTACTTTGAATCAGGTATGTCATAGCATAGAACCTTTTTCAACACCCAAAATCACACAAAATAGAACTATGTTTCCAATAGGTGAGTGGTAACCTAGATGGATTTTGGTACAATAAAATGGTGTCTAAAGGGGGGATACTCGAAATGCTCTAATGATTTAATATACTCTCATGAAGAGAGGTGCTATCAATGTGGTGCTATTAGCATACCCATGCTTTCGCTTAACCCTCATGCTTAAGGCCTCCACAGTAACGATTAGCTGCACCCACTAATTATTTGAAAAATCCCTGTGGTAAAGGGGCTTTCTAAAAATACCCACTTCGAAGGTACCTTCTAGTGATGAAATCTGAATAACCAACACTCAAAGTGGGAAGGACCGGTCGGGTATTAATGTTAGAATGATCCACCTTGGGGGATACTATGGTGACTAAAACTAGAGGTGAGCCAGTGGAGAGTGCAACCCAAACCTCATTGAACTCTGGTGTTGAATTGATGATGAAATCCAATTCATATTGGAGATGAAAGTCAGTCTTTACACTGCTAAAAATGGGATGTGAGTGTGTGGTGTTTTTTGTGTGAAACTATTTTAGAAGCAAACTATGCTAATTGCCTTTTCAAATGAAATATTTTCTAGGATGCCTTTTCAAACAAATCTAATTACTTACATGCTCACAAAAATAAATTTAATCTACTGGTTTTCAAAATGAAAATCTAATTAAGTGCTTTTGAAGGGAAACAACAAGAAATAAATCTAATTAAATGCTTTTGGAAGGGAAATAACAAGAAATAAATCTAATTAAATTCTTTTGGAAGGGAAATAACAAGAAATAAATCTAATTAAATTCTTTTGTAAGGGAAATGACAAGAATGGAAATGACTGGAATTGAAGCTAGGCTAGAAAGAAAGTCTAACTTTACCTAAAACAATCAATCAAATGTGATTTTATGGAATGCAAGCCCAATAGGAAATATTAGCCTCAAAATGAAGGAAAAACATAAATTTCACACAATACCTATGTCCAGGTGTATGCAAAACTTGGTGATTCACCTTTTGCTCTGAAGTTGTGTTGATTCTAGAGATTTGTACCCTAGGGTACAAACCTGTCTTCTAGTACGTGGTTCACAAGGGCTCATACAAACTAGGGTCCGAAGATTGGAATGATTGGTTTTGAGGTCTTTATGATGAAATAACTGAAGAAATAAAATTACAAGAAAATAAACTAGCTATTGCCACACAAAAATACAAGGACACTTTAACCTTGCATATACCATGGTGAGAGATGATTGGTGGTCTAGGTATGGGGGCACAAAATACGCGAGAACATGAGGCTCTTAACCTCCCTCGACTTACCTTATCGATTGTTGTGGGTGTCTGTAACCAATACCTGGATGTCAAGTATCAAGTTTGAGGTAAATTGGGGAGTTCACACGCCCAAGTGTGTACTCACTACTCTCTTTGGAGGCTCGTCAGTACACCAGCAAGCCTTTTGCAGTTTGGCCTGAGATGGCTTTCAGGGTATTTTTGGTTTGGGATTTCTTCAAAGATGACAATTACCTTCCATACAGAAACAAACCACAATTTTTATTAGAAGGTGATTAAGCTAGTGCTTGGTGGGGTCCCACTAGGTGTGCTAGAATGAAAGCAACAAAAATGACACTATAATTCTCATTCAAAATCATAGGATCCACTACTTTTTTCTATTAAACTGATAAAAAGGGTTACAAATTGATATCCTTTTACAAATTTTTCCCTGAAGGATACAATGGGATCTTTCCTAGGGAATCCCTTTCAGATGTGAGAGCAAAGGCAGCAGGATATGTCTTCTTTGTGTTCCTAAGTGCAGGTGGGCTTCTTGCTTGTGTGCCACTGCTGGTTTGATGTGTTATTTATACCTATTAAAATTGCAAAATCTTATTAGTGTAAAAATACTCTTAAACAAGCTTAAAACATAAAAATAACTGATAAAAACAACATAAAAACATTAAATTAGCCCATACTTACCTTGTTCAGTGATTCTAGTATCTGTAGCATAGGTTCACACATGGTTGTACGAATATGTTATGAACTGGAAGGTTCACACGAGGTTGTGCGAACATGTATTTTTGGATAGAATCTACAAGATGACTTTTCTAGTTGTCCTAGAGCAACTACTTCTTTGATTTTTGCATGGGTTACCTTTAGAAAGTGCACTTTTTGCAGGATTATTGACCTATCTCAATCACAAGAAAGAATCATGAAAGGTGACAGACATAATTGTGATGTATGTACGATGGTTGTGCGATGGATTCAATGGCTATAGTGATTTTGATAGAGTTTCGGTAAGTAAAATTTGGTTGTTGTAAAATGGTAAAAATGGCCTTCTATTTATAGACTTGGGCAAGGTGAGAGAGAGGGGATGATGTGTCCCTTGTGAGGTGTCAATGGTGAGGTGTCCACCTAAGAGGTGTCCCTTGAGGTGTCCTGGTTTATAAATGAGGTTGGGTGAGAGAATCCCTCACCCATCCACAAATAATGATGACTTTGCTAAAAATATTCATTTGGCATTAATGAACACCTTTTTGGAAATATCTCTCAATTAAAAATTATCTTTTATGTGCAAAAGTCTCCATCTTTCATTTATGACCCAAGGGAGTGTGAGGTGGAGAAATATCTGGGTGAGATATGGCAAGGCTAGGATAGGCTAGAATATGTGAGGTGGAAGGCTAGACTAGTCAAAGTAGACTAAGTGATGTGGAAGGCTCAAATCAAATTAGGATTAGATTTAATAAAGCATGTAATTAGTCTTAAAGCATACTTTGACCAAAATTGTTGACTTTTGAGTATAAAGGGCTTTTTGACCATGGTGAGGAATTCAACCTTGGTTGAGTTGAATATGAGGTCACATGAGGACCTAGGGTTAAGCGTAGGAAGGGTCTTAGCCAGCCCAAAGGGGCTAAGGATGATGAATAGTGATTTTGATGAATGAATAGTGTTTTTAGTCAATTTATGCAATTTTTGAGGGTTTTGCAAATTGATTGACCGCAGATATGAGGAGATGGACAATGTGTGACTTTTGGGTGTCTACAGATATACCTAGTATACATGCTACTACATACAGTGATATATTATCACTCACTATGAGACCCTTTATATAGAAATATGGATAGCTTGGCCAACAGTCTGCCTAGTTGTACAAGAGGACACCTTCAAAATTTACAACTTGCACATAGACACTTGTGCATTCATTATATTACTTGAATTAACTAGCTAACTACCCCCTAAAGTAAGCTACTACTTGATGAGCAAAAATCATGTCTTGAAAAACAATCATTTCTATTCCATAAATTATCAATCCGGTAAGTCCGTAAACTTACGAGTGTCACGCACAGTATATGCCTGTAGTGCAAGGGAATGAATCTGTATATACCTTATTTAGTTTGGTGGGATATGTTCGTGCATTGGATTTCACCCAAACCTAATAAAATAAGTGTGAAAAATTAAATAAATAAATTACAATATCGGAAATGAAATGCTAAAATTAAATGTATAGGAAATTAAATGTGCTGAAAATATAACACACAACTAAAATTAAATAAAAGCAGTAAATCTACTCTAATGAAAGAAAATAATAAAACTAAAATGAAACAGGGGAGGACTACTACAGGGAGTGGTCCCAAGATCCCACAGATAGTCCACCTAGCTAGCTACGTAGAGCTTGCTTTAATTAAATAAGAGGAATTGCACTCTTAAATAATTTAGACAAAATAAAATAGAATAATTTCTTCGTAAAATTAATCATTGTCTCCTTCAGGGAAGACCTGTGCATTTATACAATGCACAACCTTCCTCTGTTACAAATTTAGGCAAGCCTATTCCGGACTTGCGGTTACAATAGATATGTAATGAATATTGCAGTTGTTCAATTATAACAATCATATATTAATTAAAATAGTCACAGACTAATTTTACCCCCTTGTTAGATAAATCAAGCGTGTTCTGTTTTATCAAAACAAAATTATAATAAGGCTGGAAAAATCTATTTGTGTGGCTGTCCTTCTTAGTCGTTAATGAGAAATGTATTAATATCTTGGTTCATCGCTCTATGCTGGAAACTCATTGTTCTGATTTATCCATGAATGTGAGAAGATAATGCTCATGTTACAAAGGTATCCAACCAATCAAATAATAGAAGTGTTTATTCTATTTTAATAATAGTGCATAAAATAAAATATCTCCCTTTTTGTCTTCACGTGCAACCTCCTCCTTAGCCCACTGGTCAACCGGTCAAAGCTAGCTTGGTCAAAGTAAGGTACCTCAGTAAGGTGCCTACCTTAGTAAGGTGCCTACATTAGTAAGGTGCCCACCTCAGTAAGGCACCTACCTTAGTAAGGAACCTACATCAGTAAGGTGCCTATCTCAATAAGGCTCCGCACCACCAGAGTAAGGCATCGTACCACCAGAGTAAGGCGTTGCACCACCAGAGTAAGGCTCCTTCTTGCATACTTCTAGGTCCAAGTGGGGTGTATACTGGAAAACACCAGATTAGTAGTAAACCCTACACTTATACATGATTTCCACTAAAAACACCATTCAAGCATAATACCATATTTTCTATAAATTATATGCACAAGTTAAATAAAAATACATCTCACATGCTAATTAAGCCAATAATGATGCCCCTTAAGAATGTATAAAAAATGAGCATTTTTGGTGCTCATCATCCCCCCATGCCTAAATATTGTCACGTCCTTGTGACAACAGCCCCCAGAATAATAATAATATTTTTTTCTTTGAGTGTTGTTGTTTCATTGAGCGTTGTGTTCCCATTAGAAGATTTTATTTTTCTCTCACTTCTTTGTTTTAGGGAGTAGATTTCCATTCCGTTCAGAAATTGAACCCAAAGTGACATGAGCAAATCATTTTCCTGGTCTGCTATCTTTTCTTTAAATTTCCATCAAATGCCATTCTGCTCCCACAACTGTGTAAGACTTTCATAGATTTCCATCCTGCTCAAGAATTGCAGCATAAAGAGAAATACCGTAGGATAAACTATAATTGCTTCGGATTGGAATGGGTGTTCTTATTTTGTTCCTCTATGAATATTCTACTGGATTAGAACTAAACATCCTTATTCTGCTCCAACCTCCATCTATTTTCTAGCAGATTGCATTCCACTCTCGCTTCTTTATAGCGAATTTCCATTCTGCTTCTACATTGAACTTGGAGTGATGTTATCCTTGGATTTCTCTGTATTTTGAGTCTGCACCTCCTCTTGTGTTAACTGAAGTGGAATACTGCCCGCACCACTATTTATTTGTATTAAGTAGTGGATTACTGCCTATGTCCTAGATTTGAGTGCTCATCATTCCACTGTAAACAAAACCTTCAAACTCTCGGATTGCGATTTCACTATCGGACTCAATTATCATTACTCCCGATTGTTGCATGCGTTCCTACGCCATCCTGCTGTGGTTTTAAAATATTCAATTATTTTTTTAAAATAATTTCGAGGTAATGAATTTTTTCATATCTGAGGCATGTCATGTGACTAAACTCTACTAGGAGATTTTGATGAAGAATTTATGGGGCATCTACTGAGTTTAGCATAGAAATTATTTTTAAAATAACCGTACACATAATTAACAAAAAAATCAGTACATACCTGGGTGAATTTCACAGATTCTGATTTGTATAATGTTGATTGTGTAAATGTCTTCATGTTGCCTATAATCATGGTGCTCCAAAATTATTGTGATGTTGATGCCTCTAGATAATTTTATTTTTTAATATTTTTTTCTCTGGTTGCCTTTGTTGTTCTTCCTCTGAGCGTTGCTACTCCAGCAATGAAGCCAGTCATGATCAGCCATTAAATTATGGGTAAATAACCAAATCACAACCACCACAAAAATCATGAGGTCTCTTTCTCCTCTGGGAGTCAAACTCGCAATGCACACCCAAAACATAGCCAATAGTGCATATGCTAAAAACTGCGATGGTAGGGGAATTTTTTTCATGAAAGTAAGTGCCATATATTTGATGAAAATAGGTAGGGGAACCTTGCTGCACATACATCTGCACTGTATTCAATTTTACCCGTTGAGGCATTCCTCTGTAAGTGTCGACTTTTTAAAAATTCTAGCATTGCAGCCATAGTTTACCATTTTTTTCTTTTTAAATCTTCAGCTTGAGTCCTCTTCTGTTGGTGTTCCCGTACAAGCTCTAT
Organism: Wollemia nobilis; assembly: GCA_028583015.1. Taxonomy (NCBI): domain Eukaryota; kingdom Viridiplantae; phylum Streptophyta; class Pinopsida; order Araucariales; family Araucariaceae; genus Wollemia; species Wollemia nobilis. The sequence continues at coordinate 7,519,486 of JAQPPZ010000850.1, forward strand.
TTTTTATTTACATTTCAACTGGGAGTCTATCAACAGAAGATTTTTATTTATGAAAAATTATGGTTCACCCAAATCCTCCCCCACTTAAATTGGTGATGCCCTCATCACTAGTAACAGGTACCTCTATGCAAAATATCTACAGTCCTCTGAACATCAGGTCCCATACTGAGTAACAGGAACCCCCAATATAGGGAGAAGAAGTTTGAGCACTACTGGGTATAAAGTGGATATGTAGTTCTCTTCTCTAGGAAGAGCTACAAATTCTTTTAATACTCTTCGCTTTCCCAGCCATACAATTATTATTATTTTTTCAAATGGCTTTTTACAGAAGTTACATGTATCTAGCAATGAGCATCAAGGCACCTTCTTACTATTGAAGTCAATAGTCTTTGATGTGTCTACTATTGTAGAGTTGATCAGGCTCTCCAAAACTTTTCTCATACTGCATCAGCATATGTTTCATCCAAGAATAGAGGTGGGTACCTCTTCCCTTTGTAGGAAATTAACACCCACGTCCATGCCCAGATGGGGACTATCTCCTCTAGATGGAAACAATCAAATTTCTACCTCTAAAAAAATGTGCAGGTTCATGGATGCTGAGCCGATTTAGGCCTTGTCTCCCAAGATGCCTATTTTTTGTACAATCAAGCCACTTCCCCTATGAAAGAAAAATAACTGCAGCACACGAAAGTAGGAAAATTTTTTATGCTAAGCTAGAAAGATTTTGTGCGGATTTTTTTTTAATTACGGCACCCTTGACGCATGAAATCAAGGTGATTTTCCCTTTTTTTTTTTTAATCAAGGCACCCTTGATGCGGTACATCAAGGTGCTTTTCCTTTTTTTTTTTTGGTGATCAGGTGCCTCGCTCATGGACATTGAGGCACCGCTTGAGAAGCAAGACACCTTCTGGAGTAAGGCACCTACCTCAGTAAGGTGCCTACCTCAATAAGGTGCATACCTCAGTAAGATGCTCGAGTAAGACGCCTACCTCAGTAAGGCACCTACCTCAGTAAGGTGCCTTAGTAAGGTGCCTACCTCAGTAAGGCACCTACCTCAGTAAGGTGCCTACCTTAGTAAGGCACCAGAGTAAGGTGTCTGCTTGAGTAAGGCACTCCTAAAAACTATTGGTATGGTTTGGGGTCTCCCCCATGTCGATGTCACCTCACATAAAAATCTCACTTCACCAAATATGACATCTCCTTATTTATCTATATCACACTTCATGCTATCCTACAAAACATAAAAAAAAAACTAAACTAAATGCATTAAAATAAAATTCTAAATATTTTTTTTCGTCTATTCTGCCATGACCAGAACAGATCTTGGTTTTTTTTTTCATCATCTACATCAAATAACAGAATGTCAACTGCAACAATGTGAGTTGGGGATTTTAAAATTAGGTGGCCAAGCTGGAGAACTATCACTAATCCGCCCTAGGAAATTGGTTGAATGTGTTGTGTACTGGAACATCTTCTCCACCAATCTATTTGTGAGAAATAATGAACTCTATCCACTATGATAGAAGATTTCTCCATGATTTCAGATCCTCACCATCTCTTTGCAAAGTTGGAATTCTCTTACACCATAGTGAGAATCTATCTCTTCTTTGCATTTTCCTTTCCCACATATTTTAACAGAATAAAAATGCTATCGTAAAAAATAGTAATATTAGCACTATGCATTAAAAGTGGAGGCTGCGTATAATTGAGCCAGGCAACTACGCAACCTGGTGTGCAAAAATTGCATTCCATGTACCACTATGAAGGATTTATGATAGCCAACAACTCCAAACTTTTGCAACTCCCATCTCCTCATTAATAGCACATATAAAAATATTTTGATCCTACTCTGATGTGTCTCAAGAGTATTTGAACTCTTTGAATGCTTTTGCAGGGATCAATATTTGTGCATTATTAATTTCTCATCGTGTGCTCTTGAACATGTCACTTTTTTTCAATTGATTAAACTTTATACTATCCTGACATGTATATGCCCAAATCAAATGATCTCCCACTAAATTATTTCTTTCGCACGTAAAATTAGAGCAGCACTATGATCCTCTGTTTCTTGGAGTGAGGATAAAAACAAATATTTCCATCATCATCCACGACATGTATCAGGTGTTTCGGTTTTATGCTTTCATGAGACACTTCGATAAGATTTATGTATTGTTATTTTTGTCCACTATGAGATTCATTCATGTTATTTATCATGATCGGGCACCATGTGGCCTTCTTGTAGATATTTGACATCTGATTTCTTCCAAGCTCCTCCCCTATTTTTTTTTAGCTACCAGTTGGAGATTTCTCATTTCCCTTCTAGACCAAGCTGGTCCTCGAGAAAGAGGATACTCTCTTCCAATAGGTAGCAAAAAAACTCTATTTTCAAATTGCTCTTAATATTGGAGCCTTTTTAGCAGATGATTTTTTTTCCATGAACACTGCAACCAACGTTCATTGTGTTGTTGGTGGTATTGATGAAGGTGGGGTCTCCCCCATGCCTACATCTGAACTAGTCTTCTGAAAATCATCCCCTTATTTATCAACTAATTTGATATGTTGTAGCATGAGAAGAGTATTTTCCTTCATGGCCTCACAACCAAACTCTTTCAACGTTATGGTAAAATGTGTAGGCCAGCAAATGACTATCTACAGGCTAGCAACCTAAAGAAAACATGGCATAGCTATCTGTTAAAAACATATGCTAGTTTCCAATTCACCATGTCACCTTAAGCACAAGTGAAGAGCATACTCCATAACAAGGTGTTATTTTTAAATTTAGCTCTATCATTTTTCCTACATCATTAAAATATTTTACCAATATGTTGCAAAGCATTAAGCCTGTAAAAAAATTTAATCATTAAAACTAAGCTTTTGGAGGCATAATTCCCCAATGGTTTTTGTATAAAAACACATCCCTAAAAATTTTCAATCAGACCTGGGTTGTGCTATTTCTTTAATTTATTGAAACCATTTAGAACATGATGGAAATCCTTCATTGCCTATTTTTCTAAATTTTTTCAACAACATAGTTTATTCCTACTTCTACACTTAATATGGCACATCAGGTTCATTCTCGTATTTACCTAATAAGCTGGTAAATTTAAACTATTGCCTATGGGATTTGGCTGTGACTATTCCGGAAACTATTTTGGCCTTGTGAAAAGGCCCTTGGTGGACTCACGCTTCTCAAGTAAAATATCTATAGGTAATTTTAAATGGGATTTTTATCTAACCTATAAATCATAACACTACAGTTTTGACACTCCCCGGCAACGATGCCAAAATGGTGAGAAGAAATCATGTCTCAAAAAACAATCATTTCTCTTCCATAAATTATCAATCTAGTAAGTCCGTAAACTTACAAGTGTCACACACAGTATATGCCTGCAGTGTAGGGGAATGAATCTGTTTGTACCTTATTTAGTTTGGTGGGGGATGTTCATGCATTTTATTTCACCCAAACCAAATAAACTAAGTGCAAAAAATTAAATAAATAAATTACAATGCTGGAAATGAAATGCTAAAATTAAATGTACAGGAAATTAAATTTGCTGAAAATATAACACAACTAAAATTAAATAAAGCATTAAATCTACTCTAATGAAAGCAAATAATAAAACTAAAATAAAACATGGGAGTACTACTATAGGTAGTGGGCCCAAGCTCCTGCAGATAGTTCACTCGACTAGCTACGTAGAGCTTGCTTTAATTAAATAAGAGGAATTGCACTCTTAAATAATTTAGTAAAAATAAAATAGAATAATTTCTCCATAAAATTAACCATTGTCTCCTTCAAGGAAGACCTGTGCATTTATACAATGCAAAACCTTCATCGGTTACAAATTTAGGTAAGCCTATTTCATACTTGTGGTTACAATAGATATGCAATGAATATTGCAGTCATTCAATTATAACAATCATATATTAATTAAAATAGTCATGCACTAATTTTACCCCCTTGTAGGATAAATCAGGCATGTTCTGTTTTATCAGAATAGAATTATAATAAGGCTGGAAAAATCCATTTGCATGGTTGTCCTTCTTAGTCGCTAATGAGAAATGCGTTAATTTCCTGGTTCATCGCTCTGTGTTGGAAACTCACTGTTCTGATTTGTCTGTGAGCATGAGAAGATAATGCTCACATTACAAAGGTATCCAACCAATCAAATAATAGAAGTTTTTATTCTATTTTAATAATAGTGCATAAAATAAAATATCTCCCTTTTTGTCTTCACGTGCAACCTCCTCCTTAGCCCACTAGTCAACCGATCAAAGCCGACTTGGTCAGAGTAAGTTACCTCAATAAGGTACCTACCTCAGTAAGGCACCTACCTCAATAAGGTGCCTCCCTCAAGAAGGTTTCGTGCCACCATAGTAAGGCGCCATGCCACTAGAGTAAGGAACCACACCACCAGAGTGAGGCTCCTTCTTGCATACTGCCAGGTCCAAGTGGGGTGTAGACTGGAAAACACCATATTAGTAGTAAACCCTGCACTTATACATAGTTTCCACTAAAAACACTAGTCAAGCATAATACCAGATTTTCTATCAATTATATGCACAAGTTAAATAAAATACATCTCAATGCTAATTAAACCAATAATGATGCCCCTTAAGAATGTATAAAAATAATCATTTCGGGTTCTCATCACCACTCTAGTTATGTACCAAAGGTGGTACATTTACATGACCTAAATTATATAATATACTCTGACAATCGTACCCATTTTTTGATCAGTCAATTGTGCACTCTTCATTGAAATAGAAACCTCCACCTCCATAGCCACTCTAGTGCCCTCCAAATTCATTTGGACACTATCCCTTCTTGTGGCTCTAACTAATCCACATATATCCAACCTGTAACTCACCTATACACATGGTCCCTTTATACCAAATGGATTATCCTCTATGGAGTAGATCTTGTTGATGCTAGTTGGACAACCATGTCCTCTCCCATGGCCTCTACACTCATGCACTACTTAGTTTTAGGCCTTGGCTGCTATTCTAGTTCACCTCTAATTGACATTCAAATTTTATCCCATCGATGACATGATAGCATTGAGATTATACCAATAAGTGGAAAATATAGATTGACCAACGTTATACACTTGGTTTTTCTATGTTCTCATTCAATCCCTTTCAGGGAGAGATAAATATACCAAAACTAGCATGAGAAGAAGCCTCAGATATTATCTACAAGACCATGATTTTTATGTAGAGTAGAGTAGAAGTAGAAAACATATTGGAAATTCATGAGAATGACCTCAAGATGACACTCTGGGGGAGTAGAGAGTGAAATATTCATTATATAAAGGAAATAAAAATATACCAATATTGCTAAAGGAAATTACATTGCAATAGTCAACAAGAGAATTTTATCATTATTGGTGGAAGGCAAACATAGATGATCAACCACTAAAATTTGTATTGAAGAAGGTAGGAATAAGTTGCATATTGTAGACTTTAAATTTTGACAAGGATTTATTCAAGAGCTAATTTTTGAAGATTCTAGAGACATACAATCCATTATAGGATACCAACAAGGTAAATATTTGTAACATGAAGGTGTAGGTAGTATTTTCACTAGGAAATTTCCCAAGAATATCTATATTGTTGATTCATGGATCGTCGATTCAAAATATGATAATAGATTAGATTTGATGGAATAAAATAATCCATAAAGTCACCAACATGATGCTAGATGAAGCTGCAAGGATGACAAAACAAGAGAGCCATGGGACAAAGTAACACCAACTAAAGAAAATGAAATTGCATTATGCCATGAGTGTGATAAGGTCTAATTTGTAAGGAGAGAAACAATGTTCAGATATATTTACATGGCTTGTGCCATATGTGTAAGGCCTATTGAAGGGTGTTGAATATGACTAGGCATCATTCCTATCATATTGTATTAATAATTTCTTATTGAGATACTCGAAGAATTTTTCAATGGCATTTCAAACTATTGCATTGTTGATGAATGCTATGACACAAGAAAAGTTATAGTTTCTTGGACTAGATCCTCTAAGAAATATAACAAAGTAATATCCTATGATCATGGGTTGGCTCAATATGATGTCATTTGCAAAGGCAAAAGCAACCACTCTAGTAAGAACAAGAAATATATTAAAGGGGAAGAACTTGCTAGATGAGAAGGAAAGAGAGGATTCAAAAAATGATGAAGATAAATAGCTGATACTAGAGAAGAGGTAGAGAAGGCTGGTTCATGATATTGAATAAGGTGCTAGAGAAAGAGTATTGTAGTATGTGGAAAGGACTTTACAAAAATAAGGAGGAGAAGTTGAGTAGTAGACATAAAGACTAATAGAAGCTATGGATAGAGAGGTATATGATGCAACAAATGCAGTTCAAGTGGAAGTAGTGGGTGAGATGAAAATAGAGTCATCTAACATTTGGATAGAGTTTGAATAATAGATAGACTTATATGGATCATTGTTATTGCAAGAAAATACCTTATTCAAAATAATATCCATGGTAGAGGAATTGATAAGACAAGAAACAATACCAACTAAAGTGCTAGAAAAGGAGGAAATAGTGCCAATAGAAGCATAAATGGATGAATAAATTCATCCTTTAGTAGTATATAAAATTAGAAAGAGTGGAGGTATCATCCAAAGAATGGAACAACTAATTGATACTATGGAGTTACCAATTTTGGGAGGTCAAGTAGTAAAGAAGACTATCAATTTACAAGATGAAAGTGAAGGAGAAAAAAAGGAGATTCTTACTAAGGATGATACTAAGGTTGAAATAATAGTAGGTACATGTGAGAATTTCATGGTTGAAGTACCAAATATTAGACATCCATCAAACCAAGGAGAGCATGCAAAGAAATAGATTGATGTACTCTTCAACAAGATGATGAATATTCTAGATCGAACAAGATTAGAATTTAGGATAGGTTGCATTTGAAAACTAAATAAGTGGTGATTTATGGTGCATGAAGAGATGAATAAAGTAATACAATGGGTTCATGATGAAGAAAGAATAAATGAACTCATATAAATCCATCAAAAGTAGCCATGGGAATAATAGGCTAGTAACATCTAGATGATGGTTTGAATAAAATAATTACCACTAGGAATCATAACAATTACAAACAACTAACTTAAATATATATTGATGAAGTTGATCTAGGGCCTTGTACAAAATATGAAATAGTTATGGAGTATAGGAAAATCCCATCATAGTTAGTAAAGACATATGTAAGAATTAATTTCTTGGCATACTAGATATAGTGGTTAGCTGTTGGATTATGGAAGATTAACCAGTTAAAGGAAGCATATGGTAACCAATGTGAGGATATGATGAAATCAAAAGAGAGGATGAGGAAATAAAAATAGGAAGATGAGGTAGAACTAGTCACATTGAAGCAAGTGATGGAAGTAGAATTAAATACCTTAAAGCAAGAGATTGGGGAGAATAATAAGATGTTAGAAGAACAATGTGAGCTAATTAGGCAACTAGAATTTGAGTGCTTAATTAGAGAACAAACATTGGAAGTAAAGACCAAGGAACTAAGGAAAAAATATTAGATGATTATAGAAATTTATAATAAAGCTTCCGTAAGTTGATTGGATATTACCTGACCTTTAATGGATTTTTCGCTAACGAACTCAAGATCAAATTCAGTCAGGAGAATTATCTATTTTTCAGTGTGGATGTTAATGTAAGTGTGAGACATCATGTAATGCAGAGGATTTTTGCAAGCGATGACATATGTAGTGTGACTTAGCATGTAATGTCTAAGTTTCTTAGTGGTAAAAACCACTTCTAATAATAGTTTTTCTATGTAAGCGTATGCAGTTTCATAGCTTACCAATGTTTGACTAATATAGTAGACAACTTGCTCTTAGTTGTTTTTATTCTTTTGAGCAAGTATTGTCCCTACTACAAAGTACATTATTGAGACATACAGTTGAAAATGGACCCCCAGGCGAGGAGGAGTTAAGACTAGTGGAGAAGCTAGGTTTTGCTTGATGTCATAAAAATATTTTTGGCATTCATCTATACATGAAAATATTACTCCCTTTTGTAGTAGGTGGTTGAAAGGCCTGCATTTTTTTAAGAGTTATGCAATGAAACAATGGGTCGATTGGATATTTCCTTGTAAACTATGAAACTCTTTTAAGTTTTTTGGGGGAGGCTTCTCCATAATTACTTTGACCTTGTTTGGGTCCACTTCAATGCCTATTTTGTAGACAATGAATCCTAGTAGCTTGCCTGAGGTGATACCAAAGACACAATTTTTGGGGTTCAAACTTACATTAGGTTATAAAAGTCGATCAAAGACTTTTTCCAAAATACCAATGTGCTCTTGTCAAGTTTTATATTTATCCAAGATATCATCCACATAAGTTTCTATGATCTTGTACATGTAATCATGGAAGATATATGTCATGGCATGTTGATAAGTAGAACCTACATTTTTGAGGCCAAAGGGTATCACCTTGTAAAAAAAAGTCCCCCAAGATGTTGTGAATGTTGTTTTGTGTTGGTCATAAAGATTGATCTAAATCTGGTAATATCTTTAAAAACCATCCATTAAAGAAAGCATTTCATGGTCAGTGCAAGTGTCAACAAGATTATCAATGTTTGGTAGAGGAAAGTCATCCTTAGGATACTCTTTGTTGAGGTCTCAAAATTCAGTGCAAATGTGTATCAGCATGTTAGGTTTATGAATGGGTATCATGTTTGAAAGCCACTCGAAATAGTCAATGGGTTGGACGAAACCCATATCTGATAGATTTTGAAGCTCTTTTTTGACCATGAGGGCAATGGTAGGATGTAACTTTCTCATTTTTTATTTTATTGGCTTAGCATTAGGAAGTAATGTTAAGTTGTGGACAACCAAGTTAGGGTCAATACCAAACATGTCTTTTTAGGACCATGAAAATATACCTTTATTTCTCTTGAGGAGAGTTATCAATTGCTCTTGTTCATCAGTGGATAAAATTTTATCAAGTTTTACAATTTTTGGATTGTCCACATCTATACTAAGGTTCACATCGATAGTATATTCAATGGACATGTGTGAACCTTCCTCAAGCTGATGGGGCATTAGAATCAAATGAATGCCATCAATGACATTATTAAACTCTTCTAACTCAGTCTCTTCCATGTCTACCTAGAAAAACTTAGGATATAAGGGTGAAGGCGAAGGTGAGGGCAAAAGTGAAGGTGGTGGAGGAATGTAATTGGTCGAAGCTCTTAAAAAATCCTCCAAAAATATGAATTCATATAAGTATGGTGGCGATGAAATCTGCTCCATATAAATTAGGCTAATGTCAAATGGAACTGGTTTTCCCAAATCATATGGGTTACAAAGTGGGGTGAATAAGACAATAGAATTCATGTTGACTTAGTAGGGGAATAGTGGTTGGCGATGCGAAGGATAGGTTGCTTGTTTCTCCTATAATTGGTGAGGGGAACTGTTGGAGCCAAATTTAGCTCAAACTTTGAAACCCCCAAATTTAAAATTTTGGTTGCATCAAGTTAGCCAACCTTGTTGGTCCTTATTACATCTAATTAAGAGAAATTAATTTCTTATGGGTTTTTTTGATGAAGTCTAACCTTAGATATTACTATGTGTGCACCCTTTAATAAAAATCATGGTTATTTTTTACAAAGGTCAATCCCTCTTAATAAAACCCGACCCTTAAAGAAGACAAAGTTAGTCCCCCAGATTAATTAACATGTTCTAACCTAAGTCAAAGGTTAAATATTAAGTCCTAAAGTATTCAAAAGTAAGGGGGAAATTTAATAAAGTACCTTGGTCTAAAACCTGAAAAGCATAAGTAATGTCGAAGAATTTAATTAAGGCTTAAGGGTATGCGCCCCGTTGTGTTAAAAATCGAACACCTTAAAACGAATCTAAGGGTAGCGCTTCATCAGAGTAAAATCCGATGGACGCGCTCACCTCAATTAATCAACCTTTTAAAATAATGTGGCCAAAGAAATTAAAATCTAATGTTTCAAAATAATTATTAATAAAGCCAAGGAACATGCGCCCCCATAAACATCGAGCACATCGATCCAAATCTAATGACAGCGCTCGATCAAGATTTGATTAGACAATGATGCTATCATAAAGGCGCATCAAAAATGTAAAAGACAACAAGAATTAATTAAATATATTAAATGAGATTAGCAAGGGTCTAATGCATCAAATAATTATCCCCATTTTAGCTTAATCAAAGATTAAAATCATATATCCTTGGTAACTAACCCTGCAGGTTGAATAAAATCAATGGCTGTGTCGACATTGATCAAAATCCAACGGTCACATCGAACTCAAAACCTAAATGATGAAATGGTAAGGATATCGGGTAAACATGAAGGTAAAGCTAAGACTATTCATGCATTAGTGAGAGTAAAATATGTTACTACTTATCCCCTTCGGGCTTAATCTAAGATCAATTAAATACAATAATATGCTCCAATCGGTTATAAAGTGTGCAGATTGCAAGATATCAAACGACAACGCATCATAGGAGTCAAGATCTAATGGTCACATTATAATTGAAAAAAATCAAAGTCTACTTTGAAATCTTAAAGTAGTAAAGATAAATCAACGGCAGTGAAGGTTTGCACCAAGATCTAACAATTTCGATTGCATCCACGTCAAAAAAATATGAACAAACCCTACAATATCTAACAGTAGTGCTTCATCAAGCTCAAATATCAACGGATGCGTTTCATCCCGAAATTTCTTTTATCATCGAAAAACCTAAGGAAAAGGAAATTGAGTGTCGTGAAAGCCTACATCCAAATCTGATGGTAGTGGACAAGTCAAAGTCAAATAAATCATATAGGATCCAATGATGGTGGTACAAACCTAAGTTACCAAAGCCACATTAAAGTTATGCCAAGTCACATCAAATATAAGGATCGTGAACAAGCCTAGTTGATCTAACAAGTTCGCATTAGAGAAAGGTCATCGAAGGATCGAAGAAGCTCCATCAAAAAATATCAAGATAAATCAATGGCCACGACATGATTCAGGTCAATCCAATGGTTGTGGTTATTTTAGAGGATAAGCCTAAGAAAAAAAATCAATGGATACAAATGATCCTTCACATGATCTGACGGTCGTGAGTGACCGAAAAAATTCAAGTTAGAGGATTTAGAAGTCAACATAAATCGATAGACGTGAGCAAATTGGCCCGATCTAACATTTGAGATCCCACCAAAGGAAATCACATACTAAGAAGGAATCGACAACTGTAAATTTATTCACAAAGATCTAACGGTTCCAACGTAAACAAAAATCATGCATGGTGAAAAATCAACTCAGAGGTCTAGGGATGAAAAGTAAAATCAACAAACGTAGGTCACAACTAATCCGATCTAAAGGTAGCGTTCATTCTCGATAATTGGAAGCAACTAATACTAGAAAGAAGGAATCAAGGAAAACCAAGGTATATATGGTTGACGGGATAGTTGTACTCGATCGAACCACTGATCTAATAGTAAACCACCAATAATCAACAACATCATGCTCTGAAAAGAATATTCGATAAGTCTAAAAACCTAGAAAAGGAGTGATCACTTCACAAAATGCATGAAATCAATATCGAGGTAGAAAGCAAGGAAGTGACTCATTCACAACAAGGTACGTCGAGGGATGATATGAGGATCAACAACTAAGATGAAGCCAAATAATTAGTACACACCAACAATGTGAGTCCAGATGATACTCAAGGAAGGAAAGATTCGAACAATCAGAATAAATCCCACATACAGCACACAAAAGGGAGCATGTTGATTGAGCAAAAGATAAACCCTGATTCTCAAGCATATAATCAGGCTATACATATTCACTATAAATGATAACATACTGTGTGAAATATTAAAATAATCTTACTCAAAAGCTCATGCCCAAAACTCTTGTCTTATAAATAAGGGCACTAACAGGGAGCTGAAAGGCATCAATAAGAAAAATAATGGAGTACAAGGAGTATGAACATATTCATTTTCTATTTTGCAAATACTCAATATGAAGAAAGCACGTGAAGAATAAACATGGTTTCGACTTGCAAAAAGTCATTCAGTCTACGATTCGATGGAATATAGTTACAAGGGGCACACTTCGACGAAATATAGTTATGGTAGCAGCTTATAGATGCTTCTAGATCTTGTTTTCCATTCCTGCCTTCCTCCTACTTATCACTACCTCCCTCTTTCTATGCATTCTTAACCATCTTGACATTTTTCCCAACATTACGCCATCTCACCTCCATCCATCGTGTGAAGCCATCACCTTTCCTCCCTTCTCCCTTCACTCTATCACGTGATTAGTGTCATTCCGTATGATTGCCACTGGCATGCCACCCCTTGTCTTCACCATCACGTCGGGTCTTCCTTCGTCCTTCATCTAAATTTCATGATAGCAACCTGGTCGATCCTTAACAGTAGACCATAGTGACCAGGCCAAACTGAACAAAAATAAAAAATATAATAATGAATCCTTAGTTTCTAGGGCCAACAAGAGAACAAAATGGTCAAATTATTTAGCAGAAGAGCTCCATTCAGACCAAAAGTAGACCATGATGATCAGTTCAGAGCTCCACCAGCTAGACAACATACAAAATAGGACTAACCATATGGTGACAAGTGTAAGGCCAGAACTAGGCCAAAAATAACAGAATCAAGAACCAAAAATTATAAAAGGAAGCAGATAGGTTCAGATTCAGTATCAAGCAAATAAAGAATAGCATTTTTACGAAGAGGTATACTTGATTTCCCTTTAGATTTGTGTTGTTGTATCTCCCATTTGTGTCTATTTTACTTATTCATTCTTCTTTTTTCTCTTTACTATGCAGGATTTTGATAGGAAAGTGCTCAAGAAGCTAAGATTATTTCCTGTCCTATTGAGCCTGAGATTCAGAGACTCTACTGTTACTATATTGGAACAAGGAGAGTAGGAGAGACCTATTACATTATTTGAACAAATTTTTCTTCATTGTATTGATGTATTTCTTTGAGAAAAAATAGAGTTAAAAGGCATCATGCCCACTCTACATGTAAAATTTTATGAAATCAATACAATTATGAGTTTCATTCATGTTATATCTTTGTCTTGGTATTATGTGTCACTGTGTAATGGATTACATTATTTGAATGCATTATATATGTTTATTTCATTGGTCAAATTTTAGTTTTATTATGATATTCGAATAAGTCTAAGAGCACCAATTTTATTTTCCCCCTTCTCTCTATTCATGTCAAAATTATTGTTAAATTGTTGTAACAGCCCAATGAATCTAGGCACCGGTCTACATAAGGCATAAAAAATGGTTATTTTCTTGCTTGGTCATTTTTAATACATATAGTGTTACGTTAATCTAGAGCATGTAATCAACATCTTATCATATAATTACCACTAGGGTTTCCTTACTCATTCTGTAGTTTTCCTTTAACAATAGCCATTTTTATCAAAACGAAGAGGCGGGTTGACTAGAGCCTGTAATAGCTCGTTGGTTTCAAATGGATTTTTGCAGCGTGACAATCGAATCCTATGGATGCAAGAATTGGTTCCAATAGTTTTTTGGCACCATTGTTAGGGAGAATTTTTACATTCTAAGCCTGGATTTCACGACATTTATTTTAAAAACGAGTAGCCAATAGGAATAAAGAACTTTTGCTTTGATTTTCTATGATTTGTATGTTCTTTATTTCACCCATGGTTTTCAATTTTGATTTTCTTTACGTTTCTTTATTTTCTTGAATTTCCTATGTTTCTTGATTTTCTTGAATTATCCCAAGAACCTACTCCTGTGAGGATGAGTGTTAATATCAAGCATTCTTGATAAAAGCATACATTGTTCTTTCTGCACCCCAGTGCTAGCGACTCTGTACGAACAAACCTAGAAGATAAAATAAAAAAGGAAAGAGCAGAACGTGTTGGCGAACAGTAGGAGAAGCAATAAGGAGCTATTTCCAGAACTCGAGAATCTAGAGGTATTTATACATAATCAAAAAACTCTATTTCTCAAGAGTACTGCTTATAATAGTAAATCAAATTCTAGCGGTAAAATATTACGTAAAGAAAAATAAAGATCATAATACTTTTACTGTTGATATCATTGTAGATGAACATTTGAATTTTGCTATAGAATATACATGTGAATATTCTCATTGTCCAATTAATAGTAATACTAAGGAAGATAAACCCTTAGATTATACTCAGGCTACCCAGACCCATATAACTGTAGGTACTACTGCTGTGAATTTGAATTCTACAGTAATAATGGCCCAGGATAATGTTTATTTATGGAGAACTAATAGATATAGGCCTTTTGTGTTACCAAAAAATCTTAATGCCTTGCCCAGTAAATCTCATAAATACCTTCCAAAATTCTTAGGAAATAGTGCAGTAACTGGAGAAGATCATATCAAGAGTTTTTGGTATGCAATGGATAGTCTAGAGGTTGAACATGAAGACATAGTCTTAAGACTGTTTTTACAGAATTTAGAAAAATATGCTAGAGAGTGGTTCAATTCCCTTCCTGACAATGATATCATAAACTTCACCAAAATGGAAGTTGTGTTTCTAATGAAATATGGTGAAAGAAAAAATGAACAATATCTTTTAACTGAGTTAGCCACTATGAAGAAAAAAGAGAATGAGGCTGTTAGTGACTTTAACAGAAGATTTTCAAAGACCTGGAACAAAATCCCTACCAACCTTAGGCCTAGTGATATTCAGTCTATTTGTTTTTACAAAAATGCTTTTCAAGGAGAGTTTAACTATGAGCTGAGGCAAGAACAAGCCACTACCATTGATGGTTGTATAGAAAAAGACAATGGATATAGAAAGAAATATGCTTGACATTGGTAAGATGAAGCCTTTTTCTCTGGAAGTCAACCTACCTGATAGAAAACCTAAAAGAGTAGCATTTGATATACAAAGAAGAACTAAAATTAATCCGATGGATAAATTGACTAGTAAAATGACTGAGATGCTCAGTAACAAGAACAACGAGATAGCAAGAATTGAAATAAACAATGGTAATAATGGTGAATCATCACAAACAGAGTGATATCATGTTAATAATCATCCTCCATTTAAAAAACACTTCAATAGTAATTAGGGAAACAACAATGGTTCTAAATAAGGAAATAGGAATAGGAATAATGGTAATAATAGCTAGAAAAATAGAGATTCTGATAGAGATCATAATAGTGTTCCTAACCTCATACCATCTTCCAATCTAGTAGAAGGATTTTCCTATTTCTACTCTACATGTGATGCACCTCATAATCCTGATGCATGTGGAATTCACCTAAGTGATCAACGCAATGTAGATTTACATGTTGAATCAGAAGAGGATATAAGAATCAATGCTTGTTGGTCTGTTGAAGATGAATCTAGAGAAATGTTGTTTGAAGAAGATATGGATAAATATGATTCAAATCATAATCTTCAAATCTTAGTAATTGAAGGAACTAAAATCTTGTAAAAATCATATGAGTCAAGATATGACAAGATGAAGCAAGGGAAATTAATCCCCACTAATCAAGAAGTTAAAGAATTAGAGGCCACCCATACTTTGAAATTTTGAATTTAAGAAACAGGACTATCCCAGATAGGACAAATAAAGTCTCTACAAGTGAAACAAGAAAACAAACTTTTACAAATAAGAATATCAGTAAAGAGAAAACTAATAGAATACTCAAAAAAGATTACTCCTGAAGTAATAGAAATCGAAAGAAGATATTTTCAAAGAAGAAAGTAATAAACCACTAGATATAAAGAAAATAGAATTTGATGCTAGGTCATAACTCAGTAAACAAAAGGTTAACATCACATTTAGAGAACTTATGAAAGTTCAACAATTGCAGAGCATTTGGACTAGTGGAACAAAAAGAAGATCCAACTTGCCATGTTGCTAGACAAAATCAACATGATGTAAGATCACCATCCTCTGTCAGACCCTTCTATATATCATTGAGGTATAATTCAAATGAAATGGAAAGGTATGTGATTCATAATTGCATGATATAAAGTGGAGCCTCACACAATATTATGCCTAAATTAATAGCTGATCAAATGGGATTAATCTGTACTAGATATTCTGCCCCAGTTTCAATTATGGACAGTAGACAAATTCCTTGTGTAGGGGTAATAACTAGATTTTTGGTTTTCTTGGATCAACACCCCAAAAAGGGCATAGTCATGAATTTTGTAGTAGTTGATGTTGATCCATTCTTCTAACTATTACTCAGTAGACATTGGGCAGAACAACTGGGAGGTCTAATTCAATTGGACTGGTCCTATGCTACAATCCCCATATCTGATAAAGATAACATAATCTTACAAAGAGAACCATTTAAAAAGCACTCCGTAGAGTTAATTCAAACTGATGAAACAATGATAAACTTAGTAAACTCCATGGAAGAAAAAGGAATGGGAGTTTACCCCATATGGCACAACCCATTCCTGGTGGAAGTACCAGAAGCAAAGAACATAGATCCAAAAGTTATGAAAATAGTAGATGCTGAATCAGATAGAGCATTAACCCAAGAAATGTGGACCATGTCTTTTTATGGAGCTAAATCCCAATATGGAGCAGGTTCAGGTGTTGACTGATATAAAAGGAAATTACCTTGGTGTTGAGTGGTATTTTCACCCAATTGTGAAAGTACACTCTCCCTTAGGATTTGAGTTCCAAATCCCCTCTTGCAAAGAAGTTGAACAAACAACTTCTCCAAGGTCTCCGCTATATTAGCCTTTGCATATGTGTATTAGTAATCTCAAATAAAGATATTCAATTTAAATGCTTGGAACACCTTAGTGGTTGCAAGTAACTGTAAGCAAGGGGCAATGTTGGTTTGTTTTACCATGAAACTTTAGTGATTGTTCATTGAACCAAAATAAAGCAAATGTGAGTTGGTCCTCATATGACCACGATGCAGTGTCTTAATTCCTTTTATCTTGAAGGTTTTAAAATAGATTTTATCTTGCATTAAATCCTCAATGATGAATAGGGTTTTCAAATATAGCTTCAAAATGTCACTTTAATTATCCTTCTTAAATGAAATCAGATTTTCATCAAGATGAATAATTTAGTGCTTTGATGGCTCCCAAAATGGTAATTTGCAAAGTGCCATAAAACACAACTCCTTCATTGAAATTAGAATTTTCATGAAGGGAATGTCATCATAGGCTCATGAATGAAGCATGAAACTGAAAAAATGAAATTCGGCCCAAAAATGGAAATTTTCTATTTTCAAAATTTTCAAAATCTGTAATAAAACAGCAACTTTGATGAATTTTTAAAAATACTAAACAACTCCAAAAATGAAATTTCAAAGTGCGTATTGGAAGTATGAAGTATAACCTACGCAATAGTGAAATTGTTTTTGGATTTTGAAATTTTTTTAATGTTTATTTTAATGCCTGAAAATTAAAAAAATTAAAAATAAAATTTTTGAAAAAATAAAATGCAAAAAAATGAAAATGAAATGCAAAAAATGAAACACATGATACATTCAGTTTGATGCTATCCTATTCCGGCAAAACCGAAGATGTGAGGTTTTCATGCATGCAACCTAACCTATTGGACTTGCAAAACAAGCACAATCCGGATAAGCTAAGTGCTAGCTCCTAGGGTTTAAATGAGGTTTTCAGATTTAAGCATTCACATGAAGCAATCAAGAAACTTGCATAAACTCCATTTACAAGCCTAAAATTTGAAAAGGGGAAAAATAGACATTTAATCTTGCATGCAGAAAATGACTCCTCCTTTCTTGTCCATAAGATGCAACTTTCTAAAAAACTATCTGCATTAAAAATATGTCCTTGTACATGGCAGAAATCTGGTTCTCCAAAACTAGAAAAAGTGGAAGAAAAACAATCCAAAGCAGGTCCAGAATGGCCTCTTTCCCTCAGCTCTGCAACTCTATTTTAGAAGTTTCCCCACCCCTGTGCAAGCATTTCCACCAGTTTTTAAAGTTTCAAAAATGTCTCTTCACTTCCTATGTCCCTTCGTTTGATTCCAAATGATCCTCAAACGCTGAGTTTTCATTTTCCATGGCTGTCTCTTCATTCTCAAATGGATTTTTGAACATTAGTATGTGGCTTTTATAAAGCCCTCACTGCCTCCTTTCCCAAATAAGGCTCATCATGAATGCCTTTTGGTGTTTTCTTAACATGTGGACGTTGTCTTATATGTGGTAGCAATACATATTGGACTCTCATAAAAGAAATGCAATTAAAACCCTGCGTATCCTGTCGTGAAGCTATCCACATACAACACAAGCCTTTGTTAATTCATTCTCCAAAAGTCTTTTATTTTATTCCATTTGGAGCACTACTACTATCATAACGCTCCTTTCCATTTATTTTGGCCATCGTGTAATCATATTCACCATGTTGTCTTTATTTTTGGAACATTTCTCCTTATTTTTCCAACTCAAACGCTTGATTTTCCCATGCATGCTTTCGTTTGGTTTTGTCCCATAATAATTTGTAATGCTATGAGACATTACAATAAATGTATAATGATCGCGAACCCTCTATTCATATTTTCGCCACTCAATTGCGTTTCAATTTACGGATGTCATTGGGAAGAACCTATCGTCTCTACTATGCTAAAATTGGCAAGTCATAACCCCATATGTCGGGATCCTCTACTGCGTCCAACACATCGTCCAGATCTTAACAGTGCACGAAAACCGTGTCCAAGATCAATCTTTTACGACCACCACATCATCTACTTGGTCTTAACACTCTCGAGTTTAGTTGTTACGTGGAGATATAAGCTCCAAAGTTGGGGAGTAAAATATTATACTGTCATCCATGTTTGTGACAAAATTGCCTTCTCCTTGATGGATATTCGACCCCGTTTAGCTTTTATTATACCTATGAAATCTTCACTATCCATAATCCATTTGGCCACCCCCATCGCTCGCTGAATGTCATATCCTATCCACATATACATGGTCATGGATTGGTTCATAAACAGGGTCCACATCCTCTCGTAAACCGGCCACGTTGGTCATTGCATGCCATCCGTTGATCTCCATTGTCATCGTCGAATTCTAATCTAAGATGGTCGCTGTGTAGTCTTGGAATTTCTTGGGAGCGTTATACACCACCACCTAGACATTATACACCTGGCTATCTCCTTCGTCCTACGTTGACACTACATTCCGTATGCTGCATTGCTCATTCATCCACGTCCGAATCGTGGCTCAGGTCCACGTCGATGCTGGATGGTGCGCCCTCGCAAATGCCTCTTATATGGTAGACGTCCAATCTACCTGATGCACATTTTTTAAATTTGGCCTGCATCGCTGTATCTCGATGCCTTCTTCCGTCCGATGCCGAGTCTTTGCACCCACCTCATCATTCTATGTCGCGTCTACATGTCGGGTCCGGCGTTCACTTCGTCTCATTGATTGCCAACACCACATACGTCGATCAACCCTGGTCCATGGTGCTACCGGTGCTCTGCAACTAGCATTTTTAACTGTGCTTTCCATGTACCCGGACTTCCAGCACTGCTAGATACTCTACACAAATGTTTGATCACCCATAAAAGTTCCATAGTGTGTGTTCATATCATTTCGGTTATCCGATCATGTAGTTCCTTCTCTGAGACTGTGTTATCATTGCAATTGTTCGATGCCTACCTAACACTGCCTCCTATGTGTAACAAATATATATCACCATTTTGGCTCATTATATCGATGCCTATGGGTGCTTTAAGAGTGCTTTAAGAACGTTCTATCGATCTGCGCTTTCATGGCATGTTCCGCTATCAATGTCGGGTCATTATCCACGTCGGTCGTATTCGCTTAGGATGAAATCACGACAATAGCTTCGGGCATTTGTTAATCCTCATCTGCATCGACCAATCGCTGCTCTCAAGCTCCTCTTTGCCATCGCTGCGTTGTATTCCACACTCGGTCCTTCGTTAGCTGGTGAATGTCCTGCATATGACCAAATATTAGAATTTCAAATCCAATTTAAGGCAAAAATAACATAGCCCATTAGACTTTCAAATCCAATTTAAGGCAAAATTAACATAGCCCATGAGCTTGTTTTAATCACGTATTTTCTTTTTTTTTTAGTTTTAATATATATTGTTATCTTTTTGTTATATATATATATATATATATATATATATATATAATTTTGATATTATTTTTTTTATTTTTATTTTTAAGTAATACTTCTTATACACATCCACCATGGAGATTGAACCCGGGTCACATTACCGATATGTTTGTTTTACTTTGTATAGATGTATATTAAAGAGGTATTAAGGTGGAATGAAGTTTTAACATAAAACTTGTTTTATATATAGAACAAGCTCATTATACATGAATGACAAAAACAAGAAATTTAACCATCACAATGTTAACAACAAAATATTAGCAATAACATTGCTAACACAACATTGACGATAAAAATTGTCGACAACAAAATGACATTAAAAATCATCGACAACAATTTGACGATAAAAATTGTCGACAAGAAATAGACAACAAAAATCAATGACAACAATTTGGCAAAAACTACAAACCCAAAACACAACGAAAGCATTAGACACTTAAAACAAACTTTAAACATCCAAACAAAAATATGGGTCCCTAATTCTTGGGGTCATTGTGGATCCACCACAACACTTGGTATTCCTTACAGACTGGAATTCCCTTGCACAAACAATGTAGCTAAGTATGAAGCCTTACTGTTAGGGTTAATAATTGTGAAAGAACTAGGCATTAACTACTTGACTGTAACAGGGGATGCAGAGCTTATTATACATCATATCAAAGGTAAATATTAGACCAAACATCTTAGGCTTAAGCAATCTAAAAATGTATTATTGGAAGAAATTGATAAATTCTTAGCTTTCAATATCTCATAGATTCCAAGAGAACAAAATCATATTGCAGATCTTTTAGCTGTAAATGCCTCAGGTTTAGATCATCCAGAGATAACTACAGAATATATGGACATATTCTCAACTATTTCAGTCTATAAGCCTTCTATGCCAGATAACATAGTCTATCTACAGGTCTTTCAAGATGATATAGATATTAATGATTTTATGACTCTACAAAATCAGTATGCAGATGTAATCTATGATGAAAATGATGAAGATAAGCTAAAATACCAAATAGGAGAACCAGTAGAAGTAATCCAGTTGAAAACTAATAGAATACCCAAAGTTTTGGTTTCTCTAGAGAGTCTATTTGATGATTTTAACAAAGCTTATAAGCCTTTAAGCAAAGAGGTAATATCTGAAGACATTAACATTGGTTCAATAAAAGAACCTAGAATAGTGAAAGTAGACATGGCCTTACCTTCTAAATAAAAAGCTGGATATATCAATTTCTTGAAAAATAACAAAGAACATTTTGCTTGGACTTATGAAGACCTTAAAACTTTCGAAACAGATGTAATTACACACATAAAACCTCTAAAAGAAGACTCCAAACAATTTAAATAAAAACAGAGGAAGTACAACCCAACTCTGCATCCAATAATGCAAAAAGAGGTACAAAAATGGTTGGATTTCAAAATAATCATAAAGGTAAGATTTTCTTCCGGGATATCGAATTTAGTACCAGTCAAAAAAATAATGTGGATATTAGACTCTGTGTAGATTTTAGAAATTTAAACAAGTGTTATTTAAAATACAATTACCCATTACCCAACATGGAATAATTATTGCAAGCAGTAGTTGGCTCAACTAGATTGTCTCTGTTAGATGGATTTTTAGGGTACAATCAAATTCAGATAAATCCAGAAGAAGACAACATTCACTACACCTTGGGGCACATTTGAATATTTAAGAATACCTTTTGGACTAATGAATGCAAGTGCTACTTTTTAGAGAGCAATGGATTTTGCCTTCAAAGGATTAATTTTCAAAATAGTAGTTGTCTACCTAGATGATATCACAGTATTTTCTAAAAATCCAGAAGAACATCTAGAACACTTAACTATAGTTTTTGCTTGGTGCAAGGAATTTGGAATTTCTTTAAATCCCAAGAAATATATTTTTGGGACTACACAAGGAAATTTGTTAGGTCATATAGTTTTGGAAAAAGGAATAAGCATTGACCCAGAAATAATTGAAGCCATTTCCAAAATTCCCCCTCCCAAAAATTTGAAAGGTGTCAGGTCATTCTTTGACAAGATTAATTTTATTAGAATATTTGTTCCAAATTTTGCAGAGATGACCAAACCCATAAATGATATGGTTAAGAAAACTAAAGAAATAAAATGGACAGTAGAGAATATGGAACCATTTAACAAAATAAAATAAGCCATATCAACCACTCCAGCCCTAAGTTACCCTGAATATTTTAAATATTTTAATATATATTCATACGCATTTGAACATTCAATTGTTGCAGTTCTTTCACAAAAAGATGATGAAAATAATGAAAGGCCAATAGCCTTCATGATTTTAGTATTGAAATGAGCACATCTTAAATAAACCTTTATAGAAAAACATGCTTATGCAGTCATCCAATATTTAGAACACTTCAAAGGTATATTTGGCTCAAATAAGGTTTACTGTTGCATCCCTTTTATAGCAATAAAAGATATTTTTTCTCAATCAGATCCATTAGGAAGACCAACAAGATGGATGGTAAAGCTTCTACAGTATGATGCTGAATTCAAAATAGTTAAAAATATCAAAGGACAAGGTTTGGCTAAACTATTGGCTCACAAAGAAGAAAGATTTGAAAATGTTCTCACAATAGATGAGGTGTATGATGTCAGAAGAATAAATAATACTGAATGCAAATGGTATGAAGAAATTTTCTCATACCTACAAACCCTTTCATTCTATAAAGATGTGTCAGTAAATAGAACAAGGTCAATCAAGCTTCAAGCCTAGAAATATTATATACATGATGGTGTGCTATATTGGAAACACCCTGATGGAGTGTTATTAGCCTATTTATATGAAAGTGAAGTCCCAGAAATAATTAATAAATTTCATGATGGTTTCTATGGAGGACATTTTTCTCCAAGAGCCACATCTAGTAAAATTATGAGAGCTATATATTATTGGCCTTCTATTTTTAAGGATATATATAAATATGTTAGGAATTGTCATAACTACCAAGTTTTTGCAGGAAAAAAGCAGCTAGTAGCCATGCCTCTCAAGCCAATAATAACTGAAGCACCATTAACCCAATGGAGCATTGATTTAATTGGAGAGATCAAATCTAATTCATTTGGTTAGAACAAGTGGATCATAACTGCAACAGATTACTTTACAAAGTGGGTAGAAGTTGCACCTCTGAGAACATACACTATTGCCACTATCATCATATTCTTGGAAGAAAAAATTATGACCAGGTTTGGAGTTCTTCACATATTAGTTACAGATAATGTGTAGTATTTTGTTTCATATGAAATGGTAAATTTTTGTGCTAAATATGGAATTGAGTGCTCCCATTCTACTAATTATTACCCCCAAGGAAATGGTCTAGCTGAGTCATAAAATAAGAATGTAATAACTAGAATAAAAAGGTCATTAGGAAAGAGCAAAAGAGGGTGTAACAGTGAACTTAAATTTTCTCTATGGGCTAACAGGTTGTTTGTTAAAAGAAACACAGGTAGAACCCCCTATGAGATGGTATATGGAGAGAAAGCCTTATTACCTTCAAGAATAGAAAAATTGGCACTTTCCCTCTTATTGCAAGACCATGAAAACCCCAATCCCATACAGAGAAGGCTTGACCAAATTGTCTTGTTAGAAGAGCAAAGAAGAGAGACCCTTAATAGAATGATGGAACAAACCATGAAATTGTTTAATAAGAAAGCCAAAGGTACTCCTTTTTCTGAAGGAGCTATAGTCATCTATTGGGATCCTAAAAATGATAAGCATGGTGAAAAGGGTAAATTTGAACCTAAATGGATTGGTCCATACTAGATAGC
Source organism: Wollemia nobilis (assembly GCA_028583015.1). NCBI lineage: Eukaryota > Viridiplantae > Streptophyta > Pinopsida > Araucariales > Araucariaceae > Wollemia > Wollemia nobilis. Next base: position 7,543,430 of record JAQPPZ010000850.1, read on the forward strand.
CCATGTTATAGGTCAGAATACATACAAGTTAAAGACTTTGTGGGAAGAAATAATGACTATCCTTATTAATGGCCAACATCTCAAAATGTACAATCCTTGTTGAAAGTGAAAAAAGGTATATATAAAAAAAAAGAAGATGGAAAAACAAAACCCCCAAAAACAGAGTGATGTATTTTGTTATTTTGTGTACTAGATTTCTTTTGTCAGCATAATTCTGAGTTGATGTGCACATGATATTCTTAGTTTGATGAGTATACATTACTGTTAATTCCACCAAAAACAATAAGAAAAAAAGGAGATTTATTTTGGACTCTAATGATATTTACAATTTTTCAAATATGAGTGTTTATGCAATGCTTATCTGATATGAGATAAAATAGAATGAAAACATATTTGATTTAAAAATCATCTCAATGCCTCACATTACAAATGATAGTTAAGGTGACTTCAAAGGTCCAAAGAACTGAGTTATCTTTAAGAGGGTGGTTGAGCCAAAAATAATTACACTCATCCTTTTACCCAAAAACTAATCCTCAACTCAGGCATACTCTTTGCATAATTTGGTTATATATCCAAGTACTTCTCAAACGAGAAAGAAAAATTAAAAATAAAGTAAATTTAGTCACTGCTTGATATATCTTGGAAAACCTCTACCAGAGCTATAGATGCTTGACTGGAAGTAGGATAAACCATATGGGATTAGAAGCAACACCATCAGGGATACATACGCTTGACTGGCAGTGGAGCCCTGCAGAATGGTGAAAATTTTTAAAGAGTGAAATCACATATTAGGCTTAACTATTTTGCTCAGATATGGCAAATTTTTGAAAGACTTAGAAATAAAAATAAATGCACAAACACACAATGGGATTAAACATGATGGAGCAACAAGCTTTTGATAAATTTTATGTAATCATATCTTATAACTTAGCTAGAACAAGCATTACAATATATCTCAAAAGCTCATATGTTTCTAAAATTTTGGCCCTATTTTTCCAAAAAGTGAAAAAAAGGAAATTACAGTTTTTCAATACTCTCTTACTTTGATGTCCTGTCATTTGTACAGTTTTTCATTTTTTAAAATTGTAATTTTTTGTTGTTTTTAAGTTTTGTTTATCAGTCTTGATGATGTGAATTTGTATCCAAATATTTTAATCCGATGGACGTGCTCACCTTGATTAATCAACCTACCTATGAATAAATTATTCCTAATATTCATGGTTTAACAACATTGGTATCACATTGATTTCGTAGGCAAGGCAACGGGTGAGGCAATTTGCTTGGACAAAGGGTGCAAGAGAGGCATATTTCATTAAGAATTTCTCGAATTACGTTCCCCAGGTTCTACCTTCTTGCACATGTATTTTGTTAGAATTTTATGAAATTACCTGGGCGACCCATAGCTGACTGTGATAGCCAACTTGGACCATCCACCTCCAATAGCAGTGGTCCTATGTAGTAGGACCATAGGCACACCACGTCAAGCTAGTGTTCTGACTAAATCTAAGAATCCACTGAAATTTAGGTGGAATTGACTACCTCATGAAGGTAGTCTACCTCTCCTCCAGTGGATTTATCCACTACGATGAACTTTGATAGTTCCAGTACCTTTGACATAGACTTACATCGACGTAACCACCAAGATGATATTACGACCACCAAAATGGGCACTGATCCCAACATCGCACACTGACCAATGCGACCACAAAATTGAACATGGTAGATCTGTAAGAACTATAGGTATGAAATTTGATGTGGCACAAAAACCGAGGTGGCTAGAGCTGACATGCATGACTTTCGAGGTGGATGGATCTGACGTGGTGATAGAAAAATAACAGGCGAATAGCGGCATGACTCTCGAGGTAGGAGCTAACATGGCGACAAGAGGGAAGCTAACCTGGATGACACGATTCTTGAGGATGACACTTGGACTGACACGTGGAGACACTTGGACTGACGAGGACCTAACACATGGCGAACAAGCCATTGGATTGCCCTTATGTGGTTTGGCTCAATTTTTGAGGATGCTGACTCAGCGGTTTCATGGTTTTTGATTGGTCAGAAAAAGGACATCGCGGGTTGGCAATTACCCATAGGTAATCGAAGTAGTATGGTGGCCTTATCATTTTTAAAACACCGTGAATGCGCTTCATAGCGCATGTGGGATATATATCCCAAGCCCTTTTTAAAGGCTTTTATGCGCAGAGGTGCATTCATATAGAAGGGGCTTCCCCTTACTACCGATCAGGCATAGTAGCTCGACCGGTGACGGGGTTTGCTCTAAAACTCCCGACAAGAGGTCGGGAGTTTGATCCTCGTCGGGATCGACCACCCTTATATTTTGCTCCGAGGAGCATTCCAAGGTAAATTTTCTTTATTTTTTTTTATTTTTTTTTATTTAAATTACAAATTTTTTTGTATATTTTTTATTTTAATAATATAAATATAATTTATGTTTATAAAAATCCAATTTTTATAATTTGATTTTTAACAAAAACATAATTTTATTTTTAGTATTAAAATTAAAAATCTATGATAAAATTTTTATTTAAATTTTGCAACTTTAAAAATTAAAATTAAAGAAAACTAAGGCAACCTATTTTTTTTGCAACATAAACAAATTGAGTGTTTTTGTTTTCTCCAAGTGGGGATATAAGACAAATAAATCACACCTATTTCTTGCAAAATTAGGGAACCTACAACCTTTCAAACCTTGTTAATTTTGCACAATCAAAGGGAGACAACATCAAGTAATTTGATTCTTTCATGCAAAATTGGAACACAAGGTGAAATAAATTTTGCAACATCAAAAGACAATAGTGCATTTGTTTTCTCTCAAGGAGGGATATAACACAAAAAAAATTGCACTTCTTTTGCAAAATTAGGAGACCTAAATTCTTCTCAAACCTTGTTCATTTAGCATACAATAAAGGTTCAAACTTGAAATTCTTTTTTACCAAATTGTAACACAATGAGACACAATTGTTTTTACAAAATTCAAATGCAAAGTGTGCATTTGTTTTCTCCAAGGAGGGATATAAGACATAAAATTTCACATTCTATTTTTTTCAAAATTGAGAAGAAATTGAAGACCTTGGGTCCATAAAAACCAAGTCGTGTGTCGACTGGTTCTGGAAGCCTTTCAAATGCGGGTCGTGTGTCGACTTGTCTTGGAAGGAGTGCTCATTTTTTAATTTTGTAAATCAAGGGGGGAAGACAAGACATTGTACTTATTTGCAAAATTGTAACACAAAAGTGAGGAGCACTTAAATAAAACTTGTTAAATTTGTAAAACAAAAATAAAAGGCAATTGTTTTATGCCATATTCTTTGCGAATTTTAAAAACAAGAGGAGACAAAATATATCATTTTTTGCACAACACAAATCCAAATTTTGTTGCAAAAATTAAAAGGTGCATTTTTTATTTTACTTGACACCTTCATTGGAAAATTAGGTGCATTTTCAGTTGCATCCGACACCTATGTGATAAGAATTTTGTGGCATTCTTGTTTAATTATTGCAATATTTTTTGCAATTATAAGTCATAAAATCAAGAACACTCAAAACCCCAAAATTTTACAATAATTTGTGTAAATCATTGCACAAATTTAAAGCCAATTATTCATGATATTCTCTCCTAAATCAAAACCCCTAATTTACTCTTATTTTTTTGGCTTAATTCCTCAAACTGATTATCCCTCTTCAGGAGGATTTTTAGGCAGGTGCCATTAAATATATTTTTGAGTGAATTATCTTTTGGTACTCTTTTAGGGTATATCAAAATAAAGAATATGTTTTTTTTAAAATAAGGAACCTTGAAAGTAGCAATCTTTTGCACTAAGGGGGGATAATTACTTTCTTCCTTCAAACACATATTTTAACAAGAGGGAGATAAAACTTGTAAAGGCAATCAGAAAAGTAGAAGTCATCAAAATTATACCTTTTATTTTAGGCTTCATAATAGCAACCATGCTTGAAGTACTTGCAATAAGGAATGATTGGTTGGTGAACATTTTTGATAAAATTGCCTAGGAAGCAATTTTTTGCACAAATTGTAAAAAGGAAAACCAAGACACCATTCAATGTTGGTTTCCAAACAAGCAAAACTAAAATGGCAAAGGCACATCACAAAAGCCATGTTGCTAGTGAAGTGTCTGATTCTGGTTCAAAAAGAGCACACAAAGTGCTCATGGCTAAGACAATATTGTAAAGGGGAAACAAATTTGTCACCCTAAGCAAGCACCATTTCCAAAACCTCTTTTTAGGCTTCATAAATAGCATAAGTTTTTGTTTGAAGTACTAGCAATAAAGGGGTGATTGTACCTCTTTTTAGGCTTCATAAATAGCAAACTCTCTTTGTTTGAAGTACTTGTAACAAAAGGGGGGAATTTTTTGGTGTAAAATTTGCCTAGGAGGCAATATTTGTAAAAGCCTTAAAAAGCTTCTTAAGTTGCACATATTTTGCAATTAAGGGGGGATAAACATTTTATTTTCCTACTTCACAAAAAAAATTGTAAAAAGGGAATAAGACTTATAAGGATGCATTTTCGACAATGACCGACACCTTAGTCACACTTATTTTAGAAATTTGATTACAATATGTTTTGCAACAAGGGGGGAAACTTATAAGGGTGCATTTTCGGTAGCGACCGACACCTTAGCTACCTTATCAACACTTTTTTGCAAAATCATATTGTAAATAGAATGAACCTCGTATGAAGTGATCTACTCTACTACACCTAGTGGTTGCAGTGGATGGTTACCCATGCAATCCGATTGGATGACAATATTACAATAAGGACATGCATTGATGTGAAGACAAAGTGAGGAATGACCCACTTTTTTCTTAGGAGAATCCAGAGCACTATGACAGAGCCTGAGCAAAAGCAAGAACCAGTAGATCAACATATTTTTCATTGTATTGGGATAGTTATATACATTACCCAAATAATGTAATAAGGGGGGATGTTAGAGTAATATTCCATCATTTGGGATATTTACCATTTTTCTACATCAGGTAGATTTTATTTACTGCATGGTAGATATAAATTACTACATTATTTTACTTTTTACCTCGAAGATATTCACTGTTTGGAATATCTTGTGGTAACTAGGTAAGTGGGTGACTGTAGTCAACTTGACTACGTTAACCTACCTAGTTGTTAGTTGTTAGGTGCTTTGTTTGCTAAGCGCGTTGGTTAGAGATTATTAAGGAGGATATTATTTTAATATCTATCCTAAAGTTTTCCTAATGTTATATAAACCTACCTATGAATAAATTATTTCTAATGTTCATGGTTTAACAACAACGACATGATTCAGGTCAATCCAACGGTTGCGGTTATTTCAAAGGATAAGCCTAAGAAAAAAATCAACGGCTATAGATGATCCTTCACCTGATCTAACGGTCATGAGTGACTAGAAAAATTCAAGGTAGATGAGTTAGAAGTCAATATAAACCGACAGACACGAGCGAATTGGCCCGATCTAACAGTTGGGATCCCACCAAAGGAAATCACATGCTAAGAAGGAATCGATGGTTGTAAATTTATTCACCAAGATCTTATGGTGCCAACTTAAAAAAAAATCATGCATGGTGAAAAATCAACTCAGAGGTCTAGATATGAAAAGGAAAATCAACAAACATAGGTCACAACTAATCTGATCTAAAGGTAGCGTTCATTCTCAATAATTGAAAGCAACTAATACCAAAAAGAAGGAATTAAGGAAAACCAAGGTATATATGATTTACGGGATATTTTTAATCGATCGAATCACTGATATAATAGTAACCAATAATCAACAACATCATGTTATGAGAAGAAGATTTGATAAGTCTAAAAACCTAGAAAAGGAGTGATCACTTCACAAAATGCATGAAATCAATACCAGGATAGAAAGCAAGGAAGTGACTCATTCGCAACAAGGTACGCTGAGGGACGATATGAGGATAAACAACTGAGATGAAGCTAAATAATTAGTACACACTAGAAATATGAGTCCATATGATACTCATGGAAGTAAATATTTGAACAATTAGAATAAATCCCACAAACAGTACACAAAAAGGAGCAATGTTGATTGAGCAAAAGATAAACCTTGACGCTCAAGCGTGTAATCAGGCCATACAGATTCACTGGAAATGATAACATACTACGTGAAATATTAAAATAATCTTACTTAAAAGCTCATGCCTGAAACTCTTGTCTTATAAATAAGGGCACTAACAGGGAGCTGAAAGGCATCAATAAGAAAAACAATGGAGTATTAGGAGTATGAACATAGTCGTTTTCTGTTTTGCAAATACCCAAGATGAAAAAAGTGTGTGAAGAATAAACATGGTTTTGACTTGCATAAAGTCATTCATTCCGCACTTTGATGAAATATAGTTATAAGGGGCACACTCCGACAGAATATAGTTATGGTAGCAACTTATAGATGCTTCTAGATCTTGTTTTCCATTCCCATATTCCTCCTACTTATCACTACCTCCCTCTTTCTATGCATTCTTCCTTAACCATCCTGACATTTTTCCCAACATTACGCCATCTCACCTCCATCCATCATGTGAAGCCATCACCTTTCCTCCCTTCTCCCTTCACTCTATCGTGTGATCAGTGCCATTTCGTCCGATTGCCACTGGAACGCCACCCCTTGTCTTCACCATCATGTCAGGTCCCCCTCCATCCTTCGTCTAAATTTCATGATAGCAACCTGGTCGATCCTTAACAGCAGACCATATGACCATGCCAAATAGAACAAAAATAAAAAATATAGTAATGAATCCTTAGTTTCTATGGCCAACAAGAGAACAAAAAGACCAAATTATTGAGTGTAAGAGCTTCCTTCAGCCCAAAAGTAGACCATTATGATCAGTTAAGAGCAACACTAGCTGGACAACATACATAATAGGACTAACTAGATGGTGACAAGTGTAAGGCTAGAACCAGAAAAAAAATTACATAATCAAGAACCAATAGCTATAAAAGGAAGCAGACAGGTTCAGATTCATAATCAAGCAATTAGAGAATAGCATTTTTTCTAAGAGGTATACTTGAGTGCCATTTAGAGTTGTGATATTGTATCTCCTCTTTATGTCTATTTTTCTCATTCATTCTTCTTTCTTCCCTTTACTGTGCAGGATTTTTATAGGAAAGTGCTTAGAAAGCTGAGATTATTTCCTGTCCTATTGAGCTCGAGATTAAGAGACTCTCATCATTGCAGATTGGAACAAGGAGAGTAGGAGAGACCTGTTACATTATTTTAATAGAGTATTCTTCATTGTATTGATGTATTTCTTTGAGAAAAATAGAGTTAAAAAGCATCCTGCTCACTCTACATGTAAAATTTTATGAAATCAATACAATTCTGAGTTTCATTTATGTTATATCTTTGTCGTGGTACTGTGTGTTACTGTGTAATGGATTACATTATTTGAATGCATTATATACGTTTCTTTTTTTGGTCAAATTTTAGTTTTATTACGATATTTGAATAAGTCTAAGAGTGCCAATTTTATTTTCCCCCTTCTCTCTGTTCATGTCAAAATTGTTGTTAAATTGCTATAATAGCCCAATGAATCTAGGAACCAGTCTACATAAGGCATAACAAATGGTTATTTTCTTGCTTGGTCATTTTTAATACATATAGTGTTACATTAATCTGGAGTGTGTAATCAACATCTTATCATATAATTACTATTGGGTTTCCTTACCTGTTCTATAGTTTTCCTTTAGCAATAGCCATTTTTAACGAAGAGGTGGGTTGACCAGATCCTGTAATAGCTCATTGGTTTCAAATGGATTTTTGTAGTGTGACAATAAAATCCTATGGATGCAAGAATCGGTTCCAATAGGAACCTTAAAATCTTGAAAAACAACAGGTAACACGTGTAAATGCAACTAGAAAAAGTCATTCACATGTAATGCAAATATTTTGTTTATGTTTTTTTTGTGTTAATAATTTTTTTTTGTACATATATTACATGATATTTCGGTGAAAATGGATCAAGAAGTGGCAATGGTGGTTCACCGTTTGGTTCATTTCACTCCCTTGGGAGAAGAAAATTAAATATGGGTTGGTGGATGGGGAACATTCTAATATAATACTCATCATGTTCATTGAATGGAAATATTAGGGCAGATTCCTTACCAGATTCATCTGAAGCTATCGACATGACATCATTTATTCATAGAGTTCATCCTTAAATTAATCATTGTAATTGTTATCTTCTGCATACTCTATATTTAAGCATTGAAAATCTTTCTCAAGAGAGGAATTTTGTGGATTAAATCCTAAGCTAGAATGGTCATGCACTTCTCAAAATGGAAGTTTGATAATGTCATGCATGCCTTGTTCATGTAGTCCTAAACCATGGCCTTGCCAATTAACTCGATGAAAATATCATGATGGGAAACCTGACATGTGTTTGATATTGGCAAGGGATGGTTGCTTGGGTTCTTCTAGGGGAGGTGGATGGAATGATGAATCAACTCCCCATTATACAAAATTGATTCTGTTGGGCACTAAACCGATATCATACATCACTCCTATGGATAAGGTTGGATCACGTAGGCAACCATAATATCTAGTAGTTTGGATGCTTATTAGTGTAACTATGACATCTTGGACCATGTATTCACCAATGTCAAGATTAGTGAGGTGGATTTCCACTTGTGAGAATGTGGAGGTGGATGGAGTGAATCAAGTGGATGTGTAAGTGGAAGAATCATGGATGACTTGTGGCTCTGATAGTGGGAGGGATGTGTGGTGAAAGGGTATTTCACAATCTGTTAGATCAACTTGTGAGACATCTACTTGTGTGGATGAAGATGGATTTAGTTGAGGGGTTTGATGAATGGTGGATGATTATAATGTGGATGTAATGGTAGTGGGTGTAGTTTGGATGGGTGATGATGAATTAGTGATTATGGATGGTGTTGATGTTGATGTTGATGTTGATGTTGATGTTGATGTTGATGTTGATGTTTATGTTGATGTTGATTTTGATGTTGATGATGTGTACGATGTGGATTGGGTTTGACCACATGTACATGTAGCCAATTGTGATGAAGGTTGGGGGTAGAAGTGGAAGTTTGATGTGGGTTAGTGATGGGTAGCTCTGTAATAATGGGAGCTTTGGATGATGAAGTGATGGATGGTGTGGTTTATGGGGTTAGGAATAGGTGGGTGGATGAAAGTGTAGAATCATAGGGATTTGAGATAAAATTGCAATACATAAACGGTTTGATGTTCATTGGTATGCAATGAACTTGTTTGTCATGCACATATTTTAAACATTAATGTAGTATGGAAGGGACACATCTTATTTCTTGAATCGAGGAACATCCAAGGAGTACATTGTAAGCCATGGACCCCTCTAGGATGTGAAACATGGTGTACAATATTTTTACCCGCACTTCTATGGGTAAAACGATAGTGCCAACTCTGGAAAAAAGAGCATCATTGAATGCTCTTAAGTGAAGGTAGGTTTTATTATGTGTAATGGTGGAAGGTTGAGATGTTGAAGGGTGGATGTGCCGATTATTTTAATGGAGGATCCAGTGTCAATCAACACTTGTTTAAATGGATTCCTTTCCACTTGAGCCATAATGTGTAATGGAGGGTCCATTGATTCTAATGAAACTGATTTAATTTCAAAATCATAGAATTTTATGGAAGGATCTATGCACATTCGAATACTCCCCATAAAATTGTTAAAGGTATTAGTATCTTGGGATTAAATTTCAATGGATTTTAGAATTTCCATTAATGCCTCTCAATGTGGGGGATATTATTGTATAATCTCATAGATAGATAGTTTGGTTGAAGCCATTTTAAGGCTAGTTTTCAATCGACTACTTAGTGAGATGATGGGTCTTTGTGATGGATGACTTGGAATATGAATTGGTTGGGATGAATTAGAAGAAAAATGAATGGGTGATGATGAATTTGTAGGTTGTTGAGACACACTTGCTTGTGGTGCTATAGGAGGTTGAATTGCTTGTTGTTGTTCATTCTATCTATTAGTGCTTCTTTGACCATGGGTGACTACATGAATAGCCCCCATAAAACCTTGATATTGTTGTACATGGTTGACTTGATTAGGAGGAGTATTAATGTTTGACCCCCCTTGTTTTTTGTTGTTAGTCCTCATGATGAGGAAGTGGCATCTAGTATATACCAATGTTTAGGTTTTGTTGAGCTAAGGGACTATCAAACTTGATGGCCCCTAGGTCTATTAGGTCTTGCACTATGTCTTTGAATGTGAAGTAGTTGTTAATGTCATACCCATTCTATTGATGATAATGGAAAAACAAATGTTCCCTATAGTTATTGCTTCATTTGATTGGATCATTGGGTTTAACCTCAAGTAAGGCAAGTTGATTTGTTTTGTACAACCTAAAAAATATGGATGCATATGATTTAGATAGAGATATGTAAGTATAATTTATCAAATAGATTATTGATGTTGGTAATTTTCCATAGTTATCATTATGTTATGAAGTTATTGAGGTGGGGGAACCTCTTGATAGGATACTTGTTGCGGTTGTTGTTGCACTGATTGTTGCTATTGTTGAGTCATTTTCGGTTGACTCGAGACCACTTGATTTACTTGACTTGGTTTTGTTTGGCCAGAAGAATTAATTTTGGATTGGCTCATTATCGGTTGACTCAAGACCACTTGATTTACCTGACTTGGTTTTATTTGGCTAGAAGAATGAATTTTGTATTGCCCTTGTTGTGCCACTTTCTTCTTTGGTTTTAACTCATTTTCTTGGATCTTTATCTCTTCGACTACATGAGCTTGGGCAAGAGCTTCATCGAATGTTTAGTATTTTTGTAATTGTAATAACAATGAGATGGGTTTTAAGAAACTCCTTGTGAACATTTGAGTCAACTACTCCATTAGTAGGGAGAATGGAAACTTAGTAATAACTCTCCTCCAATGGTTTTCAAAATCGTATATTGACTCTTCTTTGAATTGTCTAAGGTTGTATAGGTCAGTCAATATGGTTTTCTTGCGAACATTAAGAGAAAATATTTCCAAAATTTTATTCTACCAATTGTTCAAATGCATAGATACTATTATTAGGTATATTATTATACCAGTCTAGGGTGTCTCCTCCCAATATCTGAGGAAAAGTTCTAAACATCAAAGAATATTGGTCTTGAATCCAAAAACATGAGTGGAGAAATGTGCTTATGTGCTCTCTAGGATCCTCAGTCCCCTTAAATTTATTAAATTTTGGTACTGTGAAGTCTTTTAGATATGGTAGTGATGGTACCAAAGAATGAATAGGCTGATTGATTAGTTGTCTCAGGGTAGGCTTCTAGTACATCATACTAGGAGTGTGCAGAATCAAGCTATCAATTTTTTGTTGCATTGCCTAGATTTTAGGGTCTTCCCCTTATGTGTTGAAGCCTTGAATTGTTTGAATATTATGCTAAGGTGAGGTATGCAGAGTGATGTGTTATTGATATGGAATTTTAGATTGATGGTTGTATGTATTGAGGGGTACTTGATGATGTTGGGCATGTGGTTGAGTTTGGTGGTGGAATGATTGTTGTTGATGGAGGTAGGATGAAGCTTGGGGAAGGGGAATGTGCTGGGTTGTAGAGGTAGGGTTGACATTGGTGAATGGGGGTGTAGATATAGCAACCTAAGAATATGGTGATACCTATTATAGGTTAGGTGTGAAGTATGTGTGTTATCTAGGAATAGAATTAGGTTTGAAATCTACTATCTATGTTTGTTGTTGGGGATAAGAACGAGCACCTTGCTGATCCATGAGAAATTAATTAAGATGCTATCATGCTTGTTTTATGGTAGTTTCTGAAGCATATGGTGTGGGTGTGATAGAGGTGGATGTAGGTGGTGTGTAATTTGTGAAATATATTGCAACTAAGTGAGGAGTGGTTGATGGAATTTATGATGCCACATTGATATGTGCTTCGTAGAGTGGATTGGAATATGTGGTGGTATAGGTATATGGTATGGAGGTGATTTAGCTATGTTGTGGTGGATATATGTGATGTGAAGGTGCAGATGTGACCTAAAAAAGAGATTTGGTGTGGATTTGATTAAAGTTGGTGAAATTTGAATGATTAAGTTCTAGCTGAGAAGAATAAACTTGGTTGTGTGGAATGTTAAGTTATTCCAAGACTGGTCTTGTTGGTTTTAAGTAGGCACCAAATTTTTCCATGCCTATGTAGGTGATGTGGGAATCTATGGGAGTGGAAGGCTCTATATCTAGGATGGAGGTATGATTAGATTTATGCATCACATCAGCATTTGAAGTGAATACTATGTGTGATGGTTATGTAGATAAATCAAAATGGCTTATCTGTGTTGGGCTAGATGGGTAAGCCATACAAGAAGTGGAACACTCCATGGATGATATTGGTTCTTGACTCATATTTTTGGCTTGATTTCTGGTCAAAACCATAAGCTATAAGCAAGCAGGGGTAGCAGGTGTGGGGATGTATGTGAGAATGTGGAATGACAATGAAAAGCACACAAAATCAAACAAATAATTGAATCCTATGTCTTGCAACAAGATTTTTTTTTTTAAGTTTTATTTGTTTTGATGTACAAAACCCTAAGCCTAAACTACTATGTAGGATGGATTGCTAATATGAATGGTAAATGAGGATTTTTCTAGTGACGAAATCCAAAAAAATCCTTCACGGGTTCCTAAGGTGACTATGGGGCGAGATAGCGAATGGAGATGAAGCTGACCATAAATAATATCAATCTATGGTTGGTGATGAATTCTAACTCACTGATGTTTAATGTGAAATGTGCAAGCGTGTGTGATTATTTTTTTATTTTTGTGATCTATGGTGTTCATACAATGCCAAGAAGCCATTTTTTACTTATCCAAGTTGGTGATCAAGAACATTACTACCAATTTCTCCAAAATAATCTAGGGTACACCTCTTAAGATCCACCCTAAACCATCAAGTGGTTCCAAAAATGGAGGGTTCACCTAGTTCTTCCACCCTGAATCATCAAGTGATTCCAATAGTGGGAGTAATTTTGAGTATCAATGACTTGTTCCAACTTAGAAAAGCAAAAAGTGAGAAAATTTAGCCTAAGGATGCAACTACTTATGCTTTTACATTTTATTGCAGCCAAAATACAAAGTTCAAAGTATAAAAAACACCACAAAACAATAAAAACTTGGATCTAATGTGATGAATGTTCTAATGCAACTAAGATGAATGCAAAAGTGTAGATCTATCCTATGTGCATACTATATGAAGTGATATTAATAAATGCCTATAATGGAATATGTGTTGCTTTTTAAACATAAAATTGATATCTTCCTTTTAATTTATCTTTAAAAACCAATAAAATGGAGGTGGGGTTTGACCCAGGCTTACCAAGTTGCCTACATATTTTTTCTCAACTCTCTTGGATGCACTATAGAGTCTCCTAATCATAGTGAGGCATCTCCTAGGTGTGGTGGGACATCCCTCAAATATGGTGGGGCATCCGTGCAACCATGGATAAAATCCTACTACTTTTAGAAACCCTAGTTTCATGATTTTTGCATGATTAAATCTTTGAAAACCTGTAAGAAAATAGAAAATATAGATCAGAAATGATGACAAGGTATATTTAAATAAGAAACCCTTTGGTAGTCCCACCATGATCACCATTTTGTAATCTAAAAATAAACAACACCAAAGTATAGATAATAGATCCAACACAAGAAAGATTGCACAAAATAAAGAAATGATATTATATTGATATTGTGGGAGCCTTGATCTCCACTATTACAATGCAACTTGTGTTGATACAAATGATTTTACAATACGAGGGTTTTGAAACCCTCTTTTCAATGAATATTTGGTGTCTTCAATGTGTTGAGTGGTAATTTTACCCAATTGCAAAACCACACTCACAGTTAGGATTTTGATTAGAAAACCCTCTCTTGCAAAGAAATAAACATTTCTCCAAGGTTACTTTTACTTAATATGTGCATGTATGCTTGTATAATTGTGTCAAATAAGTGTTAGAGTACCTTAGTGATTTGCAAACAACTATTAACAAGGGGCCTATGTTGGTATAATTTTATTATTCTATGCTATTGATTGTTCATGAAACTTAAAAGAAAGAAAATGTGATTGGCCCTCATATGACCATGATGAATGAAATGAAATTCATTTTATATTGGAGTGTTTTAGGTAGATTTAATATTTCTTTATTAAGTAGATTTTAACAAATTTTATCCTTTTGTTGAACCTTACTTTGAGCATGAAAGAAATATTAAAATCTAACTCTAGAATGTGAATATGAAATGATGAGTGGGTTCATTTTATGTTGCTTTAAGCATGCAAAGAAAATATATAGATGACTAACTTTAAATATAATAGCCTTTGTATGCTATATAAATTACCCCCTTTTAATGAAATTGTGATTTTTATAAAGGGAGTTAATACATTACTTGAAAAACGAAATGCAAAGCCTGAAAATTCTGATTTTCTTTTAAACTATGAAATCATGCAAAACTAAAATTACAAAATTCTTGTTACAAGTGTGAACTTTAAATAATTTTGAAATTTCAAATTTCAATTAAAACAAAAACATACTTGCTTTAAATGGAAAATTAAAGCTTATTATTGCAACCCATGTAACTCTTTTTGGAATTTTTATATTTTACTTGGAAAAGTTTAAAAAAATTAGAGTTAGAAAAATAAACATAAAATGAAATACAATAAAATAAATGTTGCAACTTTGAAATTCCCCATAGAACTTGTAAATATTAGTATCCTGCAAAAACCAGCATTAATGTGATCCTTATATACGCAATATAACATTTAATGAGGTGCCATCTTCTAAGGGAAAGGTGCAATGTATTAAAAATGGCAAATAAGTTAACCATAAATATGCATAAAACTCACTGCATTTCCAATATACTGCAAAAAGGAAGATCTTCAATAAATTTAAGTATCAACATACAAAATACCAAGTTCAAAATGGCATCCATGGTGAAATCATCCAGTACAGCAATTTGGGAGGAGCAATTCTAGCCAAATCCAGTGCGTTCTCCAACCTGCAACTTACCTCCAAAAAGCTCCAATCCTTATCTCTTTTTTTCTATGGGTATTTAACATTTTTATGAGACTCCCTTTGGTTTTCCAATGATTCTAATCATGTACCATTTTCTTTTTATTTTTTGTTTCATATTCCCTTTGCTTCTCCTATTCCAATGCTACCTAAGTGATGTGATAGCATATCATCATCGAATTACCTAATGCTCTGGCACCATCGATTATAAATATTGAACCTCATGAATTCCCTGCACATCTCCATGTTATTTCAGCTAACTTACTCCCATTGAGGGGCCCAAATCCCACGGTTATTGTGTCAAGTAATCATTCCATTAAGCACCCAAGTTTATTTCTCACATCCATATATTCTATAAGCACCTGGTATGTGTTTACGAGAGACGTTCGATGTTTGTCATTAATTTATTTAATGAAGGTCCTAAACATTCATCCCACCCAATGTGAATTTTATCCCATCAGCAACGCCAGGTAGAAGTATGTTGTCCATGTCCCTCACAAAGATCGTCATACGACCACGATGCTCAATTCATCCAATGTATTATCGATGTTGCCATGCCTGCATTGAATTCTACTATAACCTATGTTTAGCCATGACATCAAGACCAACAATACCTCCAATATCTCCTTTTACTTTTGTAGATAGAACTAATCGGTACTAGATGCCAATACTATTTCTTTGCCAATTCGCATCATGTATATTTTGAAGCCTCTAACTGTAATAGTAGATTGGTGATTTTTGTACACACTTGCACACAACCCATTGCATACATTGTCTTTATGCCTTGCAAAGCGTTTCTCATATATCCACATTTCCCTACAAAGTATGAGCTTGCCATTGGAGTTGAATCTCAACCAATAACTTTGATGAGGCTTGGTCCTCGTACTTAACCAGTAGAAGTTGGTGTATATTCCTATTCAATTAAATTCAAATAAATTTTAGGGATTCAGCAAGATGGATGCAATCTCCTCATCAAAACACTCCAGTTTCTCAAAACCCTCACTATCGAATACACAATATTCTTCCAAAGTGTAGATTGAGACATAGTTTAGCAGTAGATACGACACAGAGTGATTTCCTTCAATAATTAATGTATTCCATTAAATAGTAGCTTTAATAATCTTAAGGTATGGCCTCCTTTATCCAGTTAGTGACCATTCATTTAAGATAACGTATCACCACCTTATTTATGATGGAAATCAATATCTACATCTTCCAGGACTAGTTGCATCCTTCCACAAAAGGAGTTGTCATATACGCAATCTTGTGTTGACACATCTTCCTTTTTGCTGAAGTGTGGACCCCACCCGATGCATGCTCAAAAAATTATCCAAAATTCACATCCTCCCACTACATTTAACAATCCTATATGTAGCTTGATTTTTGCCACTGCCATCGCAGATGCTCTTGTCATACATAAACCATGTCGTAGTCATTACAATGGTTAATCCATTGTTGGTAGTCAATATCCATATATAGTGTCCTAGAGTATTCCCATATCAAAGCTATCCCAGGTGGTATCTAGCACATCCATGGTGTCCTCAATTGGTCATGATCTATGGCCAATGTGTCTACCTACTTTAGTTGGCTATGTCTATAGGTAAGGGTCGTGTCCACATCATGGGTTCTCACATAGTACAAGTTGTCTAGTGTCCCATTGATCCTTGATACTCGTTATGCCTTGCCATGGATCCATCTATGGATTTTCCATATCGATTGTCCTTTCGATTTTAGCTTTAGTGAATGAATCACCAAGTCCTAACTTTGTACCTCGTGCCAATCCAAGTCTTGCAATAGTCTACATCCAAATCTATGTTGGTCTCGAGAGTTACTCACCAAGATGCCTTAGGTGGTCCCAATCACACCCATGTAAGCACGGTTCAAATATTTCTATTGTGCAAATCCACTTCATAGCTACGATCCAATCATCTTGTACATACCTGCCAACACGATAAATTACCCAATGTCAGATTTCTTAATAATAAACATTCAAACTACACCCCTAAAAATCTTTAAATTACACCTTTGAAATTAAACCTTTAATAAATACTTTAAATCAAATCTCAATATGAATAAAATGTCCTTAAAAACTTTATTAGTCTTACAATGGCACTGAGAGGGGGGGTGAATCAGTGTAGCTATTTAAATTCAAATCTACAACTCTTAAATCTGAAGCAAGGAGAACTTAAAATAGATAAAGCAAATATAACAAGAGAGCATTCCACAACACATGATTTAACGAGGTTCACCAATTTTGGCTACTCCTCAAAAATAGACTGCTTGGACTCCCATCCAAATCTAGCCTTTGCAAAGCACCAACTTTACAATCAATTTACCAGCACCCACTGGAAGGAGCACCAACCCCTAATTTATCTGCACCAACAGAAAGGAGCACCAACCCTTGATTTACCAGCATCGACTGGAAGGAGCACCAACCCCTGATTCCAAGCACCAACTTGGATTTCTATTTTGAATCTATTTTGACATAAAAATGCCTTCGCTTTTACAAGACCCTCACTGGTCTATTGCTCATCCAATCTCTGTTTCAATTCATGAAACACACCCACTCCAATGGTTCTGCTTACCGCACTCTAACAGCCCTGTCTTACGGCTCACTCTTACGGCTTTCTTACGGCTCACTCTTACTGCACTCTTACAGCTCTATTTTCCCTCTTTTAGCCACGCTCTCTTAGCCACGCTCTCTCTACCCTTTTTTGCAGCACTTCTCCTCTATACGGTGACACTTTTCCACTATTAGTAACCTAACTTCTCCATGCAGTGGCCATTTTATAGTTCTCTTCCTTCGCTTCTTATGTCTCTACCTTTATCTCATTTTGTTGCACTTTCTTAGCCGTGCTCCTTCTGCCACACTCTCTCTAACGCGCTCTATCTTTTAGCCGCTCTCTCTCTGACGCGCTTTATCTTTCAGCCGCTCTCTTTTGAATGCTCTCTGTCTTTCAGTCGCTCTCTTTCTGACGTGCTCTATTTACTACGCTCTGATAGCCTTCTCTGCTCACTTATGACTCTATTTACTATGCTCTGATAGCCTTCTCTACTCACTTTTCAATTCTGAGCTACACTTTCACTTTTGCACGCAACTGCCTTTTTATAATAATATTTTCATCTTGAAACTCAAGTCTTCTGTAACTTCCATAATCCCGCATGCAGCCTATTAATAGCCACTCCTGTAAGTAACTCCTTTTTGACATAATATTCTTACACGCAACCTATTAATAGGTTTGTCTCTTTATTTGGGACTCTCAGTATGGCCACCGCTCGACGAATTTACTCCGTAACGGGCCCTGTAACTATCGTTCTGACTTTAGTTCTTTGTTCTTATTTTAGCTGCATGAATTTATTCTATAACTACCTCTGTAATAGTCGAATGGACTTCAGTTTACTGTTCTTATTTTAGCTGCATGTTTTCTTTCTGTAACTGCCCCTGTAACTGTCGTTCTACTCCAGTTAACTTAACTTCGGCTAGGTTCTTCATTTTTGCTTTTTGTCACGCAAAAATAATATGTGGCGATATCGTGACATTTCTGCCCCTTTGACTTTTTCTTGGCTATTGACCGTGAAAACATGACATGTCGTGATATCGTGACACTTTCCGCCTCCTTGTCCTTTTCTCAGCTTGCACCCACGAAAACATGACATGTCACGAAATCGTGACACTTTTCGCTTCCTTCCACTTTTCTCGGCATGCACCCGCAAAATCATGACATGTCACGAAATTGTGACACTTTCGCTGCCTTGTGCTTTTCTCTGCCTTTCACCCATGAAAACACAACATGTCGCGAAATCGTGACACATTTTCGCCTTAGCGCTTTTCTTCCCTTCGGGTCGCGAAAACCTGATATGTCACGATATCGCGACACTTTTTCTCCTTAGCACTTCCTCTTGCAAATTATCGCAAAATCATGACACTTTTTATCTTGTCTTTCTCTCTCCTACAATATGTCACGATATCGTGACACTTTTTCTCCTTAGCGCTTTTCTTCTCATCGGATCGCAAAAACCCGACATGTCGCGAAATCACAACACTTTTTCTTGCAAGCTCTTTCTCTTCGAACCTGTCACAAAATCGTGACACATTTTTGTCCGTACTATCTCTCTTGCAAATTGTCATGAAATCATGACACTTTTCTTTGCGAGCTCTTTCTCTCAAACCTGTCACGAAATCGTGACACATTTTCATTCGTACTGTCTCTCTTGCAAATTGTCGCAAAATCATGACACTTTTCTTTGTGAGCTCCTTCTCTCGAACATGTCGCGAAATCGTGACACATTTTCATCCGTACTATCTCTCTTGCAAATTGTCGCAAAATCATGACACTTTTCTTTGCGAGCTCCTTCTCCCCGAACATGTCATGAAATCGTGACAGTTTTCTTTGCTTGCGCCTTTTCTCCGAACATGTCACGAAATCGTGACAGTTTTCTTTGCTTACGCCTTCTCTCCAAACATGTCGCAAAATCGTGATAGTTTTTCTTGCATGTGAAGCTTCTTCAAACATGTCATGAAATCACGATAGTTTTTCTTGCATGTGCTTCTTCAAACATGTCGCGAAATCGTGATAGTTTTTCCTGCATGCGCTTCTTCTTCAAACATGTCACAAAATCACGACAATTTTTCTTGTGCTTTCACTCTCCTCAAACATATCGCGATATCGTGACAGTTTTTCTTATGCTTTCTCTCTCCTCAAACATGTCGTGATATCACGATAGTTTTTCCAGCTTTTCAACATGTCGCGATATCGTGACAGTTTTCTTACTTGCCAAATATGTCGCGATATCGCGACAGTTTTCTTACTTGTCTTTTTCTTTGATCCTTTGAATCTGGGCCACTTCTGTCTTCTTGGAAATTCACTGTACATGCTCTGACTGCTCTAAAATCTTGTTCACTTCATCAACCGATCTATCTAATGACCTCTGCACTCCTGTCCATTGCATCAACCGATCCTCTGTCTGTGTTGACAACAATGACAATACTTTGGCTGCACCTTGCTCATCAATGAACTCCTGTCCATTACACTTTGGCTGCACCTTGCTCATCAATGAACTCCTGTCCATTGCATCAACTGATCAACCTGACTGTGTTGACAATAATGACAATACTTTGGTTGCACCTTGCTCATCAATCTCCCCCTTTGGAATTGTTGGCAACACACGTAATTGTGTGCAATTACCTGTAATTCTTCTCCCCCTTTGACAATAATACCAAAGGGCGGTTGCAAAACTCCCCCTGAGTCCATGCACAACATTCTCAGGAAAAAATTATTATAGTTAGCAAAAAGCATAAACATGAGCAATATGATAAACAAATGCATAAATGCTCCCCCTGAGAATTTGATCTCGATAAACAAATGCATAAATGCTCCCCCTGAGAATTTGATCTCGACGGCTAGTCAATTCTTAGTATTTTCTTGGGAATATGTGACCACTTCATTTCACTGTTTGACAACATCATGATAAGCATAATAGGCATCAACAATATCAATAATATGAGTAGCAGTAATAACCAGTGAATGACATCATCACTGTCAATTTCACCAATATAATATGTGTAAGAACATAGCTGGACTACTGTCTTCTGAGTACCAACCCTCTGTTGCTCTATAATCTCAAACTTGTCCACTATTAGTGAAGGCATACACTGATTGTATATATCCAACTGTTTGTTCTGCAATGCTAGCAACATCTGCAAATGCATCTTGGATATTCTCAACAAGCTTGAACCTAATGTTAGTTGTTTGTCTCTCTCTTCAGTGAGAGTCCAGCAGGCTACCTCAATCCACTTTCAACTCTGTGTAAGCATCAAATACTGTACTGCAGCACAACCAAATTCCTTTTTATATTTACAACCTGATCTGAGTTTTCTACAGTTACTACAGATCACACCTTACTTTCAACTGTGCAAATCAGGAGAAGACATTTTGTCAAACACTTTATGGCCAACCATAGTGCACCTTACTCAGCCTCATACTTCTTAACCTTGGATTGGCATTTTATCAACAGTTAAAATGAAACTGTATGTGAATTAACTATATTCACCAAGGCGTCATGAAAGATCTAACAATATTCACATCAAAGCATAGAACAAATACATGCTGCTTTTATCAAAGCACAAGTACGTAGCTAGGGCACGCACGCATTCTTTCATTAAACCAAAAAATTTGAACTGTTATGATCCGTAATTTTGAACAATGGTAGAAGAATCATCAACAGTACACCAATGACAAATATCAAAACTACCAAGGGTGCCAGCTCTCAATTTAATCACAACCCTTCACGGTACTTCCACAGTCCACTACATAAACCAAAAAAAAACTTTGACAATTGTACAACAATTTCTCGACTACTGGTCTTTCATCCTCAGATACCTAGACAAATACATAGGAGCATTAAAATAAAAATTTAATATTGCTCCCCCTGAGGATGTGCCACCTGGAGTTGCTTAGAGCAATGGCGGAGTAGCCTCCTTCAATCCAAGGAGACACGATTTCCTTTCTTCTGCCTTTCTCCAGACTTTCCTGAACTTGGGCTTGAGTTTTTCAATTACTTCCCTATTTTGCCCCTGTTCATGAACTTGAACATTTCTCTTGCAGGGTTGTCTCTTGTGCATTCTTGATGGATGATTATTTTCTTTTCTTTTATGCACATGATATGTTCCCTGTATGTGTTGCCCTCTTTGTGTCTGATGAAATCTAGGGTTTTGCCTTAGATTAGATACATAAGTGCTTGGACAAAACCTTGTTATGTGCCCTTGACCATTACATTTAAAACATTGCACATGTTTTATTCTCTATCTGCATTGCATTCTGTGTGTATGATGAAATCTATGGTCTTGCCTTAGATTGGATATAGAAGTGCTTGGACAAAACCTTGCTATGTGCCCATGGCCATTACATTTAAAAAATTGCACAGGGTGTTCACTCAGGAAAGCAAATGTGTTTTTATCAGCATAACTTTTTGATCTATTGTTCAGTCCATAATAAATTGCCTTGTGACCATAGCAGTTGCATTTAGAACAATAGCCATTAAAAGCATTATTATTAAAAGAGTGAGAGTGAGAGAACCTATTTTGTTGTGGTTGCTTTGTTGTAGATCTTCTTTGATATTTTCTTCCTTTTGAAGATTCAGCTTCAGACTTTTCTTGCTTCGATCCTTCAGCAATGGACTTCTTCTTTTCTGTACTTTTGGAAGATGACGGTTGTTCAACTTCATATCCAAGACTAGACTTATCCATGGAGCTTCTTTGTTGCTTTCTCATTTTATCTAGTAATTCAGTGCTCTTCTCATATTTGAGATTTATGTTGGCCTCTTCTAGTTGTTTCTTCAATGAAACAATCTCTTCTTCTTGTTGGCAACAAATAGTCTCTTTCTCATTGATTTGAGACCTGAGAATATCTTCAATCCTTTTGTATTGTTCTACTTGCAGCTTTAGATCAACAATAACTTTGTTAGATTCCTCTTCACTTGTCTTGCATACATCATCCTCATCATCCAGGTGTATCTTCAAGGCTTCTTCTGATTTCTTGGCCTTTTGAACTTGTAGGAAGAGATCTTCAATCTCATCCCCATATTCTTCTAACTTCTTGGACATTCTTTTGTTCTTTTTCTTTTCTATACTCAACTCTTCAAGTGTAGAGATCAACTCACCTTCTAAATCTACTTCAATCTCAAGATTTTCATCACAAACTTCAGGATTCACTTCTTCTACCTTTTCTGGTTCAATTTTCTCTTCTACAAAAATTGAAACTGACTGGGATGCCTTTTTGAAGGAGGATCTATTCTTTTTAGCCATTGTGTACTAATCCAAGATCAACCCTAACTGATTTAGCCAAAATTGGGAACTTGGCTCTGATACCAATTGTTAGTCTTACAATGGCACTGAGAGGGAGGGTGAATCAGTGTAGCTATTTAAATTCAAATCTACAACTCTTAAAGCTAAAGCAAGGAGAAGCTTAAAACTAGATAAAGCAAATATAACAAGAGAGCATTCCACAACACAAGATTTAACGAGGTTCACCAATTTTGGCTACTCCTCAAAAATAGACTGCTTGGACTCCCATCCAAATCTAGCCTTTGCAAAGCACCAAATTTACAAACAATTTACCAGCACCCACTAGAAGGAGCACCAACCCCTAATTTATCTGCACCAACAGAAAGGAGCACCAACCCCTGATTTACTAGCATCGACTGGAAGGAGCACCAACCCCTGATTCCAAGCACCAACTTGGATTTCTATTTTGAATCTATTTTGACATAAAAATGCCTTCGCTTTTACAAGACCCTCACTGGTCTATTGCTCATCCAATCTCTATTTCAATTCATGAAACACACCCACTCCAATGGTTCTGCTTACCGCACTCTAACAGCCCTGTCTTACGGCTCACTCTTATGGCTTTCTTATGGCTCACTCTTACTGCACTCTTATAGCTCTATTTTCCCTCTTTTAGTCGTGCTCTCTCTGCCCTTTTTCATAGCACTTCTCCTCTATACGATGGCACTTTTCCACTATGAGCAGCAACCTAACTTCTCCACGCAGTGGCCCTTTTATAGTTCTCTTCCTTTGCTTCTTACGTCTCTACCTTTATCTCATTTTTTCATGCTTTCTCAGCCGCGCTCCTTCTGCCACACTTTCTCTGATGCGCTCTGTCTTTCAGCCACTCTCTCTCTGACGTGCTCTGTCTTTCAGCCGCTCTCTTTCTGACATGCTCTATTTACTACGCTTTGATAGCCTTCTCTGCTCACTTATGACTCTATTTACTACGCTTTGACAGCCTTCTCTGCTCACTTTTCAATTTTGAGCTACACTTTCACTTCTGCATGCAACTGCCCTTTTATAATAATATTTTCATCTTGAAACTCAAGTCTTCTGTAACTTCCATAATCCTGCATGTAGCCTATTAATAGCCACTCCTGTAAGTAACTCCTTTCTGACATAATATTCTTACATGCAACCTATTAATAGGTTTGTCTCTTTATTTGGGACTCTCAGTATGGCCATCGCTCGACGAATTTACTCCATAACGGGCCCTGTAACTACCGTTCTGACTTTAGTTCTCTGTTCTTATTTTAGCTGCATGAATTTATTCTGTAACTGCCTCTGTAACAGTCGAACGGACTTCAGTTTACTGTTCTTATTTTAGCTGCATGTTTTCTTTCTGTAACTGCCCCTATAATTATCGTTCTACTCCAGTTAACTTAACATCAGTTGGGTTCTTCATTTTTGCTTTTTGTCACGCAAAAACAATATGTCGCGATATCGTGACATTTCTGTCCCTTTGGCTTTTTCTTGGCTGTTGACCATGAAAACATGACATGTCATGATATCGTGACACTTTCCACCTCCTTGTCCTTTTCTCAGCTTGCACCCGTGAAAACATGACATGTCACGAAATCACGACACTTTTCGCTTCCTTCCACTTTTCTCGGCATTCACCCGCAAAATCATGACATGTCACGAAATCATGACACTTTCGTTGCCTTGTGCCTTTCTCTGCCTTTCACCCACAAAAATGGAACATGTCGTGAAATCGTGACACATTTTTGCCTTAGCACTTTTCTTCCCTTCGGGTCGCGAAAACCCGACATGTCACGATATCGCGACACTTTTTCTCCTTAGCACTTCCTCTTGCAAATTGTCGTGAAATCATGACACTTTTTATCTTGCCTTTATCTCTCCTATAATATGTCACGATATCGTGACACTTTTTCTCCTTAGCGCCTTTCTTCTCATTGAATCATGAAAACCCGACATGTCGCAAAATAGCAACACTTTTTCTTGCAAGCTCTTTCTCTTCGAACCTGTCACAAAATCGTGACACATTTTTGTTTGTACCATCTCTCTTGCAAATTGTTGTGAAATCGTGACACTTTTCTTTGCGAGCTCTTTCTTTCGAACCTGTCATGAAATCGTGACACATTTTCGTCCGTACTGTCTCTCTTGCAAATTGTCGCAAAATCGTGACACTTTTCTTTGTGAGCTCTTTCTCTTGAACATGTCGCGAAATCATGACACATTTTCATCCGTACTGTCTCTCTTGCAAATTGTCATGAAATCATGACACTTTTCTTTGCGAGCTCCTTCTTCCCAAACATGTCGTGAAATCGCGACAATTTTCTTTGCTTGCGCATTTTCACTGAACATGTCGCAAAATCGTGACAGTTTTCTTTGCTTGCGCCTTCTCTCCAAACATTTCACGAAATCGTGATAGTTTTTCTTGCATGTGAAGCTTCTTCAAAAATGTCACGAAATCACTACAGTTTTTCCTGCATGCGCTTCTTCAAACATGTCATGAAATCACGACAGTTTTTCCTGCATGCGCTTCTTCTTCAAACATGTCACGAAATCGTGACAATTTTTCTTGCGCTTTCACTCTCCTCAAACATGTCGTGATATCGCGACAGTTTTTCTTGCACTTTCTCTCTCCTCAAACATGTCACGATATCGTGACAGTTTTCTTACTTGCCAAATATGTCGTGATATCGCGACAGAAAACATGTCGCGATATCGCAACATTTTTCTTACTTGTCTTTTTCTTTGATCCTTTGAATCTGGGCCACTTCTGTCTTCTTGGAAATTCACTGTACATGCTTTGACTGCTCTGAAATCTTGTTCACTTCATCAACCGATCTATCTAATGACCTCTACACTCCTATCCATTGCATCAACCGATCCTCTATCTGTGTTGACAATAATGACAATACTTTGGCTGCACCTTGCTCATCAATGAACTCTTGTCCATTGCATCAACTGATCAACCTGACTATGTTGACAACAATAACAATACTTTGGTTGCACCTTGCTCATCAAACTTAGTTCCCCTTATATATATAAATATATGTGAAAGTGCTTTATTATTATTCATTCACTTATATATATATATATATAGATAAAAAATCATTTCATTTAAATGTGATTTGATTTCAACACTTGTATTTATTTAATTTTAAAATAGCAAAACTGACCCAAAACCCTATAAACCTAACCAAACACCAAACAAATAAAATCAAAATAAATCTAATACTAACACTCGAAAAGAAATTGAAAGGAAACTAACCAAAAATGAACCTTGAAACCTACGATAATTAAAATTCTCAAGAAACAAAAATTTAAGGTGGGTCCCCAAATTTGGGGCTAGTTGTGCAATGGCCACAACAAATGGCGACTCTACTGGGAAATGCTTCTGAGCACTTCAGATGAAGAACCCAATTCTAAAAACAAACCAAACAAAGATTAGAAAGACAAAACATCTAACGACCTCCAAGAAGGTGGGATAGATAAGTTTAAATAGAACACATGAATCATTTGTATTTGCTAAATTTGTGTGAGAGTGATTTCATTTTACATTCTTCAAAACCATCTAGATTCCATCACCTACTTTGCATTAGGCTATAAAATATTACTCATGAAAAAATGTGCCTCTACATTGCTCCATTGTCAACCAGGCATTTATAGCCCCAGTGGAAATGGTCTCTCACCCATATATTAGATTAATTTTACATTTGCCTCTTTTATAGATATTGCTCCACTGCTAGCCAAGAATTTATAGCCCCAGTGGAGATGACCTAAGCCATTTGATTGATTTTGATTTTTTTATATATATTCATCATTGTATTGCTTTGCAAACTTCACCTACCACCTAGGTTAGAGATCATTCAAGGCTAAATATGGAGTCTATAAAAAAAATTACCTTAATTGGCAAACCAAAATCACTTCATCCTTCAAGTTTTCAAGGCATTTCCCTTAATATGATGTTTTCACGTGTAGCCTAAGAAAATGATTCATTGTTCTAAAATTCACTATCTTAGTCCCAAAATATAGAAGCAATTACTAAACAATTTTATCTCATTTTCAATGATCCACATGATAGGCAATTCATCCTTCATGACATAGGAACACAAAAAAAATAGTCAAGAGGTCAAACATTAGCAACTACCATAAAACACAACCACAAATGGAGGAACCAACCCAAAACTCAAAACTTGCAAACCAAAACTTGGAAACAAACCATAAATCTAACCTAATACAAGCTTGACAAGAAAGCAAACACAAAACTCACTAAACCCAAAATTAGGTACCAAGCACAAAATAGAAAATCAAAAACAAAAACTTATATACAATAATATACAAACATGATACAAAAATTTGACTATCATTTATCTTAATCCTAAACATGATTAACACACTTTAAAATACGTATGTCATGATATGCATGTCAAGCTTTACAGAAATCCAACCAAAGAAAGATTTGGCCAAACAATACAAAAACTATTATTTTGCCTCTCTCACCCACCCATTTGATTCAAGGATATTAGCAATTCCATGTTGAGAATTTGATTCATTAAACTTGCAAGTGAATGCATGATTTTCAATTATCTTTTGCTTATCCAAAGAGGTGTAAATTTCAAAACTTGATTCATCATTCTGACTTGAGTTCTTATTTTCACAAACATTCCTTTCAAATATGAAGCTATTTGAAATTTTTAAATCCAAGGCATCATCTATGTCCTTAGACCAATCATACTCATGTAATAATTTGCAAGCATCTAGGATATCTATTGAATGAACATCATTATAAGTTTGTATCCTATATTCCATTGTTAATTATTGATGAATTTGATTCAACAACTCATGCACATCTACTTCTGTTTCATTCAACAAATAAATCTTATTAGCGATGTGAGTATAAATAAAATATATTTATTTTTTAACCTCCAATGGCATTTTATTATTAATATCATTCACATCTATCAAACCATTATGCAAAATTTTACCCAGAATTCGAATGGTTGAACAGAAAGAATGAGATTCTATATTTTTTTACATGTTCATTTACCAAGACTTGATGAAGATTTGTAACTTCTTCTTACTCATGGTTTCTATCATCATCATCATCATCATCATCTTGCAAACCTTTGCCTTCATTAATGGTGGGAATTACAAGATATTCATGTGAGATAGATATTTTAGCATCCTACATATCAAGCGAAATAGAAATTTCATCAATAGGAGTGTGAGAAACAAATAATTTCACATATATTCCCCAACCATTATGATAATTGTCTTATAAATATAAGAAATGAAATTCTATTGTGTCTTCAGATGACATGTGATTCTCTGATTGTACAGGAATTGTAGGCTCTTCATGTAAGATAACAAATTTAGTGTCCTGCATATCAAATGAAAAATAAAATTATCAGAATGCATAAAATTTTCCCAACCATCATAATAATTATCTTCTAAAATCAAAGGATGAGATTCTATCAAGTCTTCTGCATAATATTCAGATTCATCTATTTATTAATCCTCCTCAATTTCAAAAATTCATCTTCCTCAATTTGAAAAATTCATCTTCCTAAGATTCATCTATTGATTCACTTTCAACCACTTTTGATGATTCAAGGGTTTCTACAATGGGATCAATTGTTGTATTTAGCTTTCTATAATTGTCCCAATCCTTGCTTGTAAATAATGACCCTAAGCCAATCTCTACATTTTGATTAACTTGATCATCACAATCCTCATTGATGGGTAATGACTTTGAAACCTACACCTCTTATTGGATGATATCTAAGGTGGTTATAACATTTGGATATTCAACTTCATCCCATTGATTACTCACATTAGACATCATTTGATCCAAGGGTGCTAGATTTTATGGTTGGTATTAGTTGGAATCCATAACTCCTAAAAAATAGTTCATCATGGGAGAAGGTGGTACCTCAGCTTGACTCATTGGTGGCATTTGATTACGAGCCTTAGGGTTGAGCAATGATAATCGACCCACATCCATACCTTTCAAAATCCATCGTTGTTCTACTGTTATTGCCTCATTGTAGGCTCTAGGCAAGGATGGATATTTAAGAATTATCCCTAGAAATGTAGAAGTAAAGGGGTCTAAGGCTTCTAGGTACATTTGAGTGGCTTCTTCTTCTAAAATAATGTAATGTGTCCCCATATCAATATACACACCAAAACCTAGCCACTTGTCCTCCATCCATGCTTTCCTACCATTTCCACCACCAAAACCTAGCCATTTGTCATCCATCCTAACTTTCCTGCCATTTTCGCCCATTATTCATATATATTTATATATTTATTTATATATATATATATATAATAATAATATTTTATATATTATATTTTATATATATTTATATAAGTGAATTAATCCTAGCCATCCGATTTCATTTAATCCTGTCCGTCCATCCACATCAATCCATGCCACAACCTAAATTTAATATCCACCCTCCGATGTGCTTTTATCTCAGCCACACGATTAGTGTCATTGAAACCCTAAGTATGCCCTAGGTTGGATTATAAATAGGAGCCATTTTGATGGCTCAACCCCTAAGGAATTCTTACCCTGAATCAAAATCTAAGTTATTGGCCCAAGTTTTTGAATACCCTAAGTTCCCTAATTGTCCTAAGAGTACTTCTACCTCCATCTTCGCTCGTCGTAACCCTCACAGCCATCGCCATTCATTTCCCCTCGCTAGATCTGCTTCTGCAGACTCTTTCCTCAACCGTAGAACACCTTCGAGCACTTTCTATCATCGTCGAGCACCTCTAGGCACCTCCCTTCCACCACCAAGCACCTCTGGGCGCCTCCCTACCAGTCTCGAGCACCCACGGGTGTTTTCTATAGTTGTAGAGCACCCACGGGCATTTTACGTAAGTGTTCTAAGGACCTCCTAGCCTTCGAGCGATGCTAGGGCATCACCATGCCTATCAACTACAACAAAATCTCACAGATCAGAAGACAACAAGCAAGTAAGGTAAAGCTATTGGTTATTATTTCATTTATGCATTTTCATGTTTGTTCACTTCATTTGTAGTAGATAGTTAGGGTTTTACTATTGCTTATAGAGGGCCTCACACTATGGAGCCCTCACAGGTATTACTAACTAGTTTGTTGTGTCATTGTGTGTAGATCTGAAGGTGCTACATCAGCATTGGATAGTTGTTTAAGCTGGAGTGGCCCAACATCGGATATCAAGAAGCCCACTCAATTTTGTTGGGAGCAAGGATGCACCTGAAGACACCACCAACCTTGTTTGCTAGGGTTTCAGAGAACCCTAACCATTTGTAAATCTGTATAAAAAAGGATTCAAGGATCCACATTGTAACAATGGAGTTTTTAGGCTCCCCCATTAATATAAGATCATCTATTGTGCAATTTTGGTTTCCTTGTGTTCAATTTATTTAGCATTGTTTGGTGTTGCATTTTTGTATCCTCAAATGGTGATCACGGTGGGACCCCCTAAGGGTTTCTGTTTATGATTTGCCTTACTAATTTACTTGTTATTTTTTGTTATCTTGCAGGGTTTTCAGAAGCGCAGATTTCATAGATTTCGTTGGATCTAGGGTTTTTGAAAGTTCGTAGGAAGTTGCAGAAGGTGCGTGAAATGCCCAACGATGCTCGGAGGCCATCCAAAAAAATGCCCAAGGGTATTTTATAGAGATCTAGGACAAATACGTAGGTCATTTGTAAGTCTGCTAACCAAACCCTAGTTTTTTTGTTTACGTTTTTTGGTTGTTTTGTGTCTTTTTCAGGCTTTTGATATAAAAATAACTTCATTAATTAATCTGGAAAATAACATTCATATTAGCATGCATTTTAGGATTTAAATTAATCACTTGCATCCATTCACATCTTCTATTTTGAAGTTTTTGAGTTTCTATTATGTGAAAAATAAAAATAATAATACTGCATTCTGATTGCATGTAAATCAAAATTGCATAATTAGTTTGCATTATTAGGGTTAGAGATATCTATTTTTGGTGGTCTAAGTAGGAACGTTGTTCATATACCAAGAGTATCCCCGTACTTGGGTGATTCCATACGAAGGAATAGATGAACCCCCAACTTTTTAGAGTGGGTCTTAAGCGGTGTACTCTATATCCTTTGGAGAAATTGGTATTGTGAATAGTGGCTTCTGATTTAGACCATTGAAAGTGGTTATTTTTCTAACATTGTTTGAACACAATAGAAAATTAAAAACTTTAAAAATAACCACACACTGCACGATTCACATTCAACAGTAGTGGTTGGATTTCATCACTAGCCATTGCTTGAGATTTGGTGATGGTGGCATTCATCTCCATCCACCAATATCTACCCTTAGAAACCCTAGGTCACCCCCAAGCAAACTTGTTGGATTTCATCACCAGCAAGAATCTCGTTGCCTCAGCTTAGCCATAGTTTTTACCTTTATTTGATTAATTCATATTAGTACATTTGAAACACACAAGATTGAAACCTAAAGAAATGAACTCACATTAAAAGGAGATAACCAATGAACAAGGTAAGACACACGTGTTAAACAAACTTAGCATTGGTTGTTTGTTTTTATTGTGAAATTTAAATTGGGTGTTTCAGTTTATTGCATAATATGTATTTTGATTTATTTGCTTTATGGTCCTAACATGAAAACAAAAACAAGCATTAAATCAAGATAATCAAATGGAACCTTCATCCACCTTCCCAACCACTTATGTGGTAGATTCCCTGAATGTGACACAGGTAGATTTATCTACAGGTCCATCACATTCCTTACCATCCACAACCTTTCATATGGCCATGCCCCAAGAGGAGTCAACCTCCCCTACCATAGACCATCACATTACCCATATAGACATGGCAAGAGTAGAAGCTCTCATGAAGTCTTCTAGTTATATCTTAGAGTCCATTCCCAATTCACCTAGACAGGATTCTACTTTACAGCAAGAGCCTATTTATTCCCAACCACCATCCACCTTTACCCAGGTGTATACCAACCCTCTTTTTGAGGCATCAGTTGCACCTTCCTCCCATATGTCCATTCCCAAACCCTCATGTGCTCCTAGCACCTCATACACTTCCACTTACACCAACCCCTTGTATGAAGCACATGTAAATGTTGCTTCACAAGTTTTAGCCTCACAAGTTGCCATACCTAGTGTAACTTGTCCCCAAGCCACATCTTCCATACCATCTACCTCCATACCCTTAGCCTCTGATAGAGATATTAGTGAGGCATGGGAACACCTAAACAAATTTCTTAGACAACATCAAAATGCTCAACAACAAGTACAGGTGAACCCTAAGCCTTTACATAACTCTACTCAGACTATCCTTGTTAACCAAGGTCCATCATGGGCACCACAGTCTTCTGTGGTTTCTATCCCTATTCCCCCACCAAGCCATACCATCACCCATCCTATTCCCATTGGCCAACCTAGCCATAACCCTCATACATCAACCTCATTCCATAATTCCCCATATTTTCATCATCAATCTCCCATTCATCAATTTCCATCAAATTCACCTAGCCATCATTACCAATCTCATCATCACTTAGTCACTCCACAAAATTTCTCCACTCCACCACAAAATCATCAGGTAATTCAGGGCTTCCACATTCCTAAGGAAGACCCTCAAATTAAGGCCATGCAAAAATAGATAGATCAATTGATTCAATATACTCCTAGTTTTTCAAACCAGAAACCAACCTTACACCAATTGATCAATCAACCAATTCATCCTTCGGTACCATCCCCACCATATCTGATAGATTTCATGGTACCTAAGTTTGACAAATTTAAGGGAACTGAGGATCCCAAAGAACATGTGAGCACTTTTGTACATGCATGCTTTAGAATTCAAAATGACAATGCTCTCATGCTTCAAACATTTCCTCAAACATTAGGAGGAGATGCCATAGAATGGTATAATCAATTGCCAAGCCATAGTATTTATACTTTTGAGCAATTGATTGACCAATTATTTGAGCGTTTCATCTTAAATGTTAAAAAGAAGATCTCATTGTCTGATGTCTATGCTTTAAGACAACATGATGATGAATCTATCTATGATTTTGGAAACCGTTGGAGGGTTGTCATCACTAAATTGCCATTCACCCTACCAATGGATGAGCTAATTAAGTTATTCACCAAGAGTTGCTTAAAACCTATCTCTTGGATGCTTCAACTACGAACTTATCAATCATTTGAAGAAGCTTTAGCTCAAGCTAGTGTCATTGAGGAGATCAAAATCCAAGAAGGTATACTTAAGCCTAAAAAGAAAGAATGGCAAAATAAGGGCCAATACAAAAGCAACTATTATGGCCAACCAAAATCAACATAGGCTACCCCAGCCAATCAGCCCAATCAAGTTAATCAAGTGGTCATGAGCCAATCGATAATGGCTCAACAACAATCCATGCAACAAACACCACAACAAATTGCTTATCATGCGGTACCCTCAACAACTCAAGCCATGCAGAACATAATTCCAACTATGGAAAACCATCCCCGATGATAGTATGTCCGACAAAATCACCAATACACCCCCTTAGCCGAGTCATATGCTTCCCTTTTCTAAGGTTATATGACACAAATAAACTTGCTTTACTCAAAATCAGACCTGATGATCCTACCAAACGTAGTAAACACTATCGAGAACATCTATTTTGTCCTTATCATAGGCAAAATGGGTATGACATTAACAATTGCCATTCATTTAAAGACATAGTGCAAGACCTTATTGACTTGGGGGTGATCAAGCTTGATAATCCCCTCGCTCAAAAAAATCAAAACCTTGGTATATTTCAAACACCACTTCCTCATCATGAGGAGGTGCAACCAAATGTAGGGGGGGCTAACACCAAAACTCCTCCTAATCAAGTCAATCACATACAACAATACCAAGGGTTTGTAGGGGCCATCCATGTGGTCACTAGAGGTCAAAGGAACAACCAACAAAGGCAACCACCTCAAGCAAGTGTGTCACAACCTTCTACATCGCCACCCATCCAAGTTTCCCCTAATCCTTCATCACCCATCCATATCCCTAGCCAATAAAATCCTCCAAATCCACCCATCAATCATCCACCTCGACCAATCATCTCATTGAGTAGTCGGTTAACTACAAGTCTAAAAATAGCTTCTGCCAAATTATCAATCTATGATTTAATCCAACAATCTCCTCCACATCGTGAGGCATTAATGGATATTTTGAAATCCATTGAACTACAATCTCAAGATCCTAATACCTTCAACAACTTTTTGGGGAGCATCCAAACATGCATGGAGCCTTCCATCACATTCTATGACTTTGAGATTAAGCCAATCTCATCAAAATCAGTAGACCCTCCATTGCATATCATGGCTCTAATTGACAAGAAGCCTTTTAAAAGAGTCCTAATTGACACTGGTTCCTCTATCAACATCATCACCACATCCACCCTTCATCATTTGAACCTTCCTCCATCTCATATCACCAAGTCATCATTCACCCTCAAAGCATTTAACGATGCTTTGTGTTCCACAGTTGGCACTGTTGTTTTGCCCATTGAAGTAGGGGTCAAAATATTGCACACCATGTTTCACATCTTGGAAGGATCCATGGCATACAATGTACTCCTTGGAAGACCTTGGATGAGGGAAATGAGATGTGTCCCTTCTATTTTACATCAATGCTTGAAATATGTTCATGAGGGACAAGTACATTGCATATCGACGGATGTCGAGTCGTTTAAGTATTGCAATTTCATTTCAAATCCTTATGAGTCCATGCTTCCTTCCACTCACCTTTTTCTTTCACCATCATCCAATCCATCCAACACTTCACCAATCTCTTCATCAAAGGATCCCATTCCTGAGGAACTCCCTATCACCAATCATCATCAAGCTTCCACACCCCCATCATCTTCATCATTGACTACATGCACATGTGGTCACAGTCAATCCACATCATCAACATCATTGTCATCCACATCATCATCATCCATTCAACAACCTTCCCAAGCCAATCCATCTCCATCACCTAATGTTTCACAAGTCGAATTGATGGATTGTGAGATATCCCCATCTTCACCACTTCTCAAGCCATCATCCGACCATAGTCCTTCCATATCATCCCAAGTCGAGGTCCACCTCACTAATCCTGGTATTGGTGAATATGTGGTCCAAGACATCACCATCACACCCCTCACCATTCCTAATGCTAAGGATTTCGATCACCCACATGACCCACCTTTAGCCATAGGAGCAATATATAACATGGGTTCAACTCCAAATAGCATAAATTTTGTATATGGGGGGATTGATTCTTCATCAAGTCTAGCTCCCATAGAGGAACCCAAAGAACCAACACTTGCCAACATTCCAAACATGATGGGATTTCCATCTCAATATTTCCACATAGTCAATTGGTAAGGTCATGGCCTAGGATTGCATGAATAGGGAGTGCATCAACCTATCGATGTTCCATATCAAGAGGTGCACGACCATTCAGGTCTAGGTTACCACCCACTTTCCACCACCTCTTCTCTTGAACAAGCCTTCCAAAGGCTTAATCTCAATTCAGGAGAAGAAGCCCTCCATCTCGATAATTTTGACGATGAAATCTATGAATAATTCAAACTTATATCGATAATTTTGGATGAATCTGAAGAAGAATCGGAACCCATCATTCCCCATACCGAACAAGATGAGTTTTATCTCAACATGTTCCCCATCCATGAGCCCATATTTCACTTGCTTCTTCCACAAGAGCGAGTTGCCCCTACCGGTGAACCACCACCTCCATTCCATTAAGCCATTTCATAAGCCAACTTGTAACATATGTACATAACACAAAAATAGTGGTTTTCACCACTACCAAAAAAAAAAAAAAAATCAATAAAAACATGTTTTCTTTTTAGCATTACATGTACATATCATTTAGACAAATGCATTTATTTGTGTTGCTTGCTACTATTTAGGTTAACCAAGCTCCTAGCACCGGTTCTTAGGTTCCATCCATTCCATCCAACCTTAGCCACCTTGCCCATAAGTCAACATGAATCTTGTTGATTTATTCACCCCACTCCGTAATCCATATGATCTGACTAAGCCAATTCCAATTGACATAAGTCTCATTGATATGGACCAGATTTCCTCGCCTCCATCCTTTTTCAAATTTGTCTTATCTAAGGAATTGTTAAGGGCTTTCACCAACTACATTCCTCCATACCCTTCACCTTCACCTTCACCTTCACCTTTGGATCTTGAGGTTTTCTAGGCATAAATAGATGAGGATAAGCCAGAAGAGTTTGATGACATCTTAGATGACATTCATCTGATTCCTATGCCCCATCAACTTGAGGAAGGTTCCCACATGTCTATTGAAGATACTATCGATGTGGACCTTAGTTAAGACAAAGACAATCCCCAAATTGTCAAGCTTTGAAAAATTTTATCACTCGATGAACAAGAGCAATTTATTGCTCTCCTCAAGAGGAAGAAGGGCATATTTGCATGGTCCTATAAGGATATGCCTGGTCTTGACCCTAGTTTGGTTGTCCATAATATCACCTTACAACCTGATGCTAATCCAGTCAAACAAAAACTTAGGAGAATGCATCCTACCATGGCCCTCTTGGTAAAAATAGAGCTTCAAAAACTCTTAGACGTGAACTTCATAGTTCCTATCGACTATCCTGAGTGGCTTTCAAACATGGTACCCATTTGCAAGCCTAACAAGGGGATACACGTTTGCACTGACTTTCGAGATCTTAACAAAGTGTGTCCTAAGGATGACTTCCCTCTCCCAAACATTGATACTCTTGTCAATACCTGTGTTGGCCATGAAATGCTTTCACTCATGGATGGTTTCTTAGGATACAACCAAATTCGAATAAATCTTGATGACCAACACAAAACAATATTCACTACACCTTGGGGAACTTTTTGTTACAAGGTGATGCCCTTTGGCCTCAAAAATGTAGGTGCCACTTATCAACGTGCCATGACATACATTTTCCATGACTACATGCATAAGATTATCAAAGACTATGTGGATGATCTCTTGGATAAATCCAAAACTCGACAAGAACACATTGGTGTATTGGAGAAAGTTTTTGACCGACTCCTAGAGCATAATGTAAGGTTGAACCCTAAGAAATGTGTCTTTGGTGTTACCTCGAGTAAACTTCTAGGATTCATTATCTCCAAAAGAGGCATTGAGGTGGACCCTAACAAGGTCAAGGCCATCATGGAGATGCCTCCCCCAACTAACTTAAAGAAATTACGTAGTTTACAAGGAAATATCCAATCAATCCATCATTTTATTGTGCAAATTTCTAAAAAATGTAGGCCATTCAATCACCTACTACAAAAGGGGGTGCCATTCTCTTGGATAGATGAATGCTAAAACACCTTTGATGATATTAAGAAATACCTAGCTTCTCTTCTAGTATTAGCTCCTCCTCGTCTAGGGGTCCCATTTTATCTTTATATCTCAGCAACAAACTTTGCATTAGGGACAATGCTTGCACAAAATAATGAGGAAATTTGAGAGCAAGCTATCTACTACATTAGTCAAACATTGGTAAGCTATGAAACCAGATCTACTTATGTAGAAAAATTATACTTAGCAATGGTTTTTACCACTAAGAAACTTTGATATTACATGCTTAGCCACACAACTTACGTCATATCTAGAGAAAATCCTCTACGTTATATGATGTCTCACACTTACAATAACACCCACACTACTAAATGGATAATGCTCCTTACTAAATTTGACTTGGAATTCATTAGCAAAAAATCCATTAAGAGTCAGGTAATAGCTGATCAACTGGAATAAGCTCCACTACATAGTGATTATCCTTTGATTATTGAGCTTCTATATGATTCAGTATTTTCTATCATCGAATAAGAAGAAGACATCATTCTGAAGGAAGATGTCGATATCACACTATTATTTGATGGCTCTAAGTGTACGAAAGGTCAAGGTGTTGGAGTCGTGTTTCATACACCATAGGGGGTACCTATCCCCTTATCATTCAAACTCGACTTCCAATGCACAAACAACATTGCAGAGTATGAAATCTTAATTTTAGGTCTTCAATCAGCTATAGCTATGAGCATTAAGTGTATTAGTATTTTTGGTGATTCTCAACTTGTCATCAAGCAAATCAACAGAGAATACCAATGCAAAGAACCTACCATTAATCTTTATCATGAAGTAGCAATGAAATTGCTCTCTAAGTTTGATTGGTATGAAATCAATAGCTTTCCATGTTAGACTAATATATTTGTAGATGCAATGGCATCTCTTGGATCATTGATTCTAAAAGACTCCTTTGGAGAGGTACAACCCCTTATGATTCCACTAAAATGATGTTTGCTTTATCCATTCAGATCCATATGAGCCTTGGTCAAGCCAAATAGTAGCTTTTCTCAATTTTGGAACACTCCCATCTGACATGTCTCGAACTGCCAAACACAAATTCAAGCAAAAGGTATCTCATTTCATTCTCTTGGGGATTTGTTGTATAAACATGGTAATGATGGATTCCTCCTTTGTTGTCTCAAGTCTAGTGAGGCACAAAATAGCCTTAGTTGAAGCTCATGATGGTACTTGTGGTGGTCATTTTAGTGGAATGTCCATTGCAAAGCGTATTCTATGCATGGGTTATTATTATCCCATAATGGAACGTGATTGTTGCACTTATGTTAAACATTGTAAAAAGTTTCAAGAACATGGTAATTTAACTCATGTACCATCACAAGCCTTATAGCCTATTCAAAGCCTTTGGCCCTTTTCACAATGGGGTCTAGATCTAATTGGAAAAATTTCACCTCCTTCCTCGGGACAACATACATTCATCATCACAACCATTGAATACTTCACAAAGTGGGTCGAGGCAATTCCTCTAACCAGTATGATAGGATCTAGAATTCTGGAGTTTATACTTCACCACATCATTTTTCATTTTGGTATTCCCTCAAAAATCATTTTTGACAATGGAAAGTCTTTCAAGAACAAGTATGTTCGAGCACTTTGTGAGAAATATAACATTCAACATAGTTTCTCGACTCCTTATTACCCACAATCAAATGGACAAGTTGAAGCTTCCAACAAGACCTTAGTTGCTATTCTCAAGAAACTTGTCAAAGAAAATCATAGAGATTGGCACACACAAATTCCCTTGGCATTATGGGTTTATCGAACAAGCATCTACATGCCTACAAGGACAACACCATTTTCATTGGTCTATGGAGTCGAAGCAATCATACCTCTTGAGCTTGAGATCCATTCCTTGCAAATTTCTTTGCAGGAATTCATAGATGACTACACTGCTAGACAAGCACGTCTTGACCAACTCACACTTCTTTATGAAAGGTGAGTCAATGCTTTAGAGAATTTATGAGTTTATCAAGACCACCTCAAACTTGCTTACAACGCCAAAGTTCATCTACGTGAATACCAATGCATTGTTGCATCTTCATGATAAATTCATGGCTAACTGGTTAGGTCCATACATTGTTACACAAAGAGTGGGTAATGGTACTTACAGACTTGCCAATCTAGAGGGAGAGGAAGAACCCGAACCACTTAATGTTATACACTTGAGATAATTCTATGCATGATTTGATTACTATATGTGTATATATATACATGGCTAATACACAAAAATATTTGCATACATTTCATTCATAACATTGCATTTCACTTGCATTTACATTCCAAAAACAATGCATTCACCCTTCTATACCATATGCGGATGAAGGGTTTCATTCTTCTTCTATTACTAGATCCGCTGAAGCCTTAGTCAGTATTCTCGAATCCCGAAGGGCGGGTATCGACCCGTTGAAAGCGCTATTCCAGTATAGGAGGAAATAGAAGGAAGGATGAGCCAATGTCTGTCGTCCAACCCTAGTATCCACAACCTCCCGACCTCACGTCCCCAGCTGTCAGCTACTGAAATCATCCATTGGGGGATTCCCCTCATTCCAATAACTAGAATTGTTATGTCCAGCCTTCCAGGATAGATAGCAAGATTCGCCGAGTAGGGGATAGTTGCATTCCATATTAGGGATCATTTATTGAGTTCAAGGTCTTAATTGGTCCAATAAAATCATGTTGCCTTAATCAGGGGCACCCTCACAAAGTCATCCACAATTCCACTAAGTCAAATTGCCATTCACACAAACCACACATTCATAAGTCCTAGGTGTTTTTGGTCACTCAACCACTCCTAGTGTTTTAAGCAACCTAAAAAATACATGTTGAGTCTTATTTAGGACCATTGCACATATAAACTAAGAAAATCTTGAGTTTTGGGAATTGACTCCAAAAAAATCTTGAACCAACCATAATTTTTCATCTTAAAAGCATCTTGTGTCAAAGATAGATAGCACCATACTTGGTAGGAACCTCAAAGTGAAAGGGGTCATCCTTGCTAGTCCCATCATGCAACATAGTCCATAAAAATAGCGGTTCTCACCACTATCACAATTCCAAAAATAAAATAAAGAATGGGAAAAATTCCTAACAAAAAATCTAAATCTTTTACATCACACATCACTGATTATTGGGTTGTAAGGATCGTACTATATTTCCAGTCAGACGGTTAGGTAGTCATCCCAAAAACTTAAGATATCAACAACAAAATTTATGGACTATGGAGTTAGCCTCCACTGGAGCTATAGACACTTGACTGGTAGTGGAGTATGCTCATGCGTGGTGACACATCTCTTTCAAAAGAGACCTTTGACCACTCATACGGATAAGCTAGCTTCTTGATTTCATCCATAATAGGTTTACCCAATTTACTCAAGATGAGTTAATAAAATCACTTGCACACACATTGGTTCTTTATTACCTCGGGTCATTACCATGCTCCTAATTTAGTAAATGAATTCATTGCATACACATTTGGTCCTAGAAGAATTAGGCAGTGTCAGTGAGTTTGTTTGATGTCACTAGTATGTTTGAGTCTCTGCAAAACAGTTAGTTTTCTATATCAACATCCATATCTTCTACCATGTCAACATCCATATCTTCTTCCATATCAAAATTCATATCTTCTTCCATATCAACATCCATATCTTCTTCCTTGTTCACATCCATGTCATTTCATGAGTCATTCATCCCACATGCCATCAAGTTTGGTGCCCCTGATTAAACAACAATGCTAGAAATATATAAGCTATAAATGATTATTAGCAAATTCTACCTTGAATTAATCATCCATACATGTCACCTTGCATTAATCATCCATACACTCCACCTTGCATTAATCATCCATACATGTCGTCTTACATTAATCATCCATACATTCCACCTTGCATTAATCATCCATAACATATCATATGCATTAATCATCCATATAAACATACATTACACAAAAGTATTCCACAAAAAGCATTCACACAAAAACACATATAATACAAAAGGTAAAATCCATGTATATATGTATATATATCGCATGTACAATGAGTTCCAAATGGCTATATACAATGGAGCACCAAGGCTCATATACAAAAGTACATATAAGCACTAGCTATGCCCTCCAAGATGACCCCTGTGACCTAGGAGGAGCCTCTAAACTATTAGGAGCCTTAGACCTAGAGCTATACCTAGACTCACTATGCCTAGCACCCTTGAAGATAGATGAGGATGGAGGATCTGGAAGTGGAATATGATGTTCCATAAACCTATCCTCTAATGCCTCGATATACCTATCTCGAGATTGAAGATGTATGATATAAATAGTATACCAGCACTCCCTCTCTTCTATATCTGCCTGGAGTCCTATAATCCTTGTGTCTCACTCTGCTACCTGTTGCTCCAACTACACCCAATCCTCCTTGCTCCAATTTGGAGTTCAATCCTGAACCCCCTCTGCATCATCCCCATATTCATCATCTCTCTCAATCTCAAGATCCTACCTTACCACACCCTTAGTCCTCCTCCTTCTACTATTTTATCAAAGGTATAACTATTGATTAGGGGCCTCCTAGGTCCTCTCATCCTTGGCATCCTAAGTCCCCTCATTCCTAGCCTCACCACCATCATTCCCATATCTATCATCTCTCTCAATCTTGAGAGTCTGCATCACCACACCCTTAGTCCTCCTCCTTTGACTATCTAATTGAAGGTGTTGTTGTTGCTTTGGGGCTTCTTGGGTCCCCTCATCCCTAGCCTCTTGAGTCCCCTCATCCCTAGCCCCACCACCACAATCCCCATATGTTTCTCCTCAAGGTGATGCCCATGCTGGCTATGCAGTGAACCATATGTTATAATCCGTGGTAGTTCCCACATCCTCCACATCTAAGAGATTCA
This sequence comes from Wollemia nobilis, assembly GCA_028583015.1. Taxonomy (NCBI): domain Eukaryota; kingdom Viridiplantae; phylum Streptophyta; class Pinopsida; order Araucariales; family Araucariaceae; genus Wollemia; species Wollemia nobilis. Next base: position 7,585,619 of record JAQPPZ010000850.1, read on the forward strand.
TCTCCTCATCATCCTCATAGGCCATCCTCCATAACTCTGTGTATGGTAGTCTGGTCTCCTCTCGGTATTTCCTATAGCACATAGGCTCATCGAGGATATCCTACCTTAGCCTAAACTATCAGAGTACTCATGAGAACTAGAAGTACTCTATATCACTCTAATGTATTCCAACCATCCATCAAGCCTATCACACTCGTCATAAGTGCAATCCATAATCTGTCCACCTACAAGCCTACCATAGTCTCCATATCACTTGGATAGATATCAATCTAGCCCATAGTTCCTGGTACCATTGGCTTGTCCTCACTATTTGACTCGGTTGTACCTCCTCAACCAATGCTCATCTCCTAGTATAGGGTTTCTCCCTACCCAATACTATCATAGGTAAGCCCTCTAATTAAGCCACACTAAAGTGATTCCATGCCCAACACTGCAATAGTAGGTTGCACCCCAACCCCTTCCTTACCTACCTCATCACATCGTATAGCTCCTGATACACCTACACCAATAAGGTATGAGCCCATGCATACACCTATCACGTAGTGAGCATATCGCTCACCATCCCTATCAGGTTTGAAAGGAACCTACACCCAATTTTTTCCAGGGCCACAATATTGGCCAACACGAAGATAACCAAGGCATGAAGGGGGTCCAACTCCTTGTACACATACATCTACAAGTAAGGAATACCTCCACACTCCACCTTAATCTCCTACCATGCATCCCAAAATATTCTCATCATCTCTATCTTCTGATTGAGCCTGACCTCAACCCAAATCCCCTCCACTAGCACCTTGAGGATGCGATATACATCCTTCAAGGTAACAGTCACCTCGCCCATGGGGAACTGAAAGGTCCCCCTATCTGCATCCCACCTCTCTACCAAGGTATAGAGGTACCCCTCATCAATCCTCACCACATCCAATCAGGATATATCTTCTAGCCCCACATCCTCTACCAACTTCTACTCCTCATCTAAAACTTCCTTCCTCATCCAAGGGATGTAAGGCTAGAATCGGTGTCGAGCCTCCAAAACTCTAAGCTGCACCACAACACAAAATATTTGTCAATAATTTTGCAAAAAATAAAAATCACAAAAATATTTGCACAATACAAAAGCAATAATCAAAGGTGTTACCTCAGCATCCCACAATCCAACTGTAGCCTCAATCTCCACACTAGCTCCCTCTTCCTCCATAGCTTTCATGCTCCAAACACTTCATCTCACCTCACTCCACTCTCCAAGACACAGCTTCTCCAACTCCCAAATGTACAAATGAGCTTGTTTTCTCATCTTGACAGCTATTTATAGCTACTTCGGGCACCTTGAGATGCTCATGGGCATTTCCTGGCGTACTGAGGCACCCGTAGGAGTTTCTACGAACCAAAAGTGCCAATGGGCATTTAGCATCAACTTGCACAAAAGGCTAAATTCTTACAAAATAGTGGTTTATCCCAATAAAATCACTCCAAATTTCACCCATGCATTCATTTCATCATTTTATGAGATTTTGTGAAGATTCCAAATGATTTGGATGCATAATGTTTGTTTGCGACCACATATTTCAAATTCACCAAAAAATCTACAAAAGCACCCCAACAGGGTCCAAATCTTCATAAAACAATGATCATAATTATTTTCACCACTCATACATCATACCATCATCATTTCACATAATCATTTGCATATTTTCCAAGTTCAAACAACATTCAAGTGAATCTTGTATATAGTGGGTTTTTCTATATACTTGGCAATTGTAGCGATTTGCGTCCATGCAACTTAGTAAGATGAAATATGTACCATAAGAACACTTGGTCATTTTCATCATCACATATCTCCTTGTTTGAAAGCATAATCATATTTGGTACTTCACATTTTGTGTGAAACCTTGCCAAGAACAATTTGCTTAAAAGTTATCATTGATGTCCTAGTTTGTGGGGCTTAAAACATGGACAAAATCAAATCTCATAATTTCATATTTCCTTGACAGCCATCATGGTGACTGGATTTAGCTAGGGTGATTGGTTTTGATCCTAGAAATTATCCGATAGTGAGTAGTTGACCCTCCAAAGTTGACTACTTTTACTCTTTGTATTGTTCATCTTTTGCATATTAATGACATCGGGAGGAAAATTCTTCAACAACATGAAATCACCCCAAATTTTGGGTAACCACATATGGTTTTAACTTTCCCACAATGCTATACATCCTACATGATCATGACATCCGCACTTGGCAAAATCCCTTCATCTGTTGGGGCAAAAATAGACACATTATGCATCACATCTCTCACAAATCCCTTTATCTATTGACGTAAAAATAGATGAATCATTTCATATTTTTCACCACTCCCCTTCCCACCGTTGGTGCAAAAATGGTATCACATTTACATCATGCACAATATCCATAATTCATTTGCACATATTTTTAAATTGGCTCATGAGATTCATCCATAAACTCATTCACCAATTGAGGGAGTAAGCTACGCAAAACTAAAATTCTTTTATTCTTTTGTATTCAAGTTCATGTTCTACATCCCAAGAGAATTTGCTTCTACACATGGCCAAAATAGGTGTCTTGTGTTTTTGCACTACATTGTGTTTCACGCAACACAGTATAAAAAGGGGCATCTACAGACACCAAAACCTAGCCACTTGTCCTCCATCCATGCTTTCTACAACTCATGTCTACTCATCTAGTTGTTGAAACACAAATACAAAATTTCATTAAGTGCATACATAAATATTACACATTTATGTAGGAATACTCAACCTGATATTAATACTTTGGCATAGAGTATCACACTTCAAGAACATTTACCATCGTAGATGATGTCTTAAGTGCTTGGGACTGGCCAACTTCTCGTGTTAGGTTGCCATTTAAAATATCTCTACTCCTTTCTCGAGTTTACGTTGATCTTGGCATGGGATTGCCTTTCCAGGGCCCATAATACCTGGAAAAGTGGACGCACTGATTCTCCGTCTCAAAGCACGTTGGTTTAGGATTCACAATCCTATTCTTGACTTTATTGGTCCCCTGACCTGTTTTAAAATTTTGTGCTTTAAATATAATTAAATCAAATATTTAACATTCTACAAATTTTACATAAATCCAACATGCAAAGAACTAGTAAGGTGACCATTCATTTCTATTGTTCGCAAAGTATTTAGCAAATTGAAATAATATTTAACTAACTACTTATTACCTTTCAAGAAATCTTATGTTCAAGTACACACATAATATATATCATTTAATATCTTTAGTAATGCCCAAGGCTAAATAACTCTCCCAAAGGTAAATGGTTTCAATAATCAATAATGTATGCTATTCAATTTTACCTGCTTTTTTTTTATTTTAGACTATTTCAAATTTTTTATTTTAAGCTTCCTATCTTCTTTACATGCGTAGACAATTTTTTTAAAAGATGAAAAATAATGTCAAATGTTAGATCAACAAATCCTCCCAAAATTTTATATTAAAGGAATTAAATAAATTTCCTAATAAACCAATATCATAATAAAACCCTTGTACTTTATTAAATAATCTCTTATAAATGTTAAATGTAAGATATACTTTATTAACTCTAAAACCCTTACAAGCTTTACAAGTGCTACCTTAATACATGTAAATGTAAGACTTTTAAACTTGTTATTTTTTCTATATGCTCTAACCAGTCAAAGGTTTAATTACCTAAGCTACCAACTAAGTAACAATATACTTTTAATACACCATACACTTTGGTTACTTGTTTTGTCTTAAATGCCAAAGCTTATATTTAAATTCTTAAGTTCCCTTAATAAATGACAGTGAAGCCTTTTGGTCCTAAGTTCATCTTTGGCATGGCTCTTAATTTAATTTTAGGTTTTTCCATATGAAAAGACAATCTATAAACCAAAATAAATTTAATTTTTAAAATTATTCTTAATTTATGAGATAGCGTTATCATACGGTCAACTATGTGTCCTTTATCACCTGACACATCACCGCTAGGAGAAGATTTTACGTTTTCCAAAAACTTGCTTGTAAACTGGAAAGACAATCAATGTTACCCGGTTCTACTAATCAGAGATGGTGAGGATTTTTAAAATATTTTTTTCAGCAAAGATTACAATCTTATTTTTTGTTGTTTGTAAATTTTCTAACACATTTATTTGTATTTTTACAGTTAGAAAGCTTATATACTAACAGCGAAAACAAATCAAGCTCAGAATTACATGTCTTACATTATAACTTGTTAAAAATTAGTTTAAGAAATGGTAGAATCCATAAATGCATAAGCACCTATATAAATATATATATCAACATCAGACAACAGCAAGGCCTGGTAAGATATTACATATTTTCTATTTCCCAATAAATATCAACTATCTTAATTTTATAAAATAAATTTTGATTTCCAATAAGAATTGAAATGCCCATATAATATATAACACCATACTTTTAATGTATCCTTATACATTTATTGTACAAAATAATATTTTAATTAAAATAATACTAGAGACTAGTTATGATTAATAATTAATTAATCATGTTGTTTCGTTTCCTTTACAATGAAGACAAGCTAAATACCACCTATTATAAATGGAACGTCTTGGATGTAGCCCCTTATGACAGTCAAAATATTATTTACGCTGATATATACATAGGTAGCTTATATTCAAACTCCAGACATGTTGTAACTAAAATCAGTTTTAAAAAAAAAAATTAAAATAAATAATATAATAATTGAGTACAGATCCTGCTGCCAGCTTCATTTGAATCTATTATACTGCAATCTTCAATCGCTATACAAGAAAATATATTTCTATATCAAATCCAGTGTAACGCTATTCAAGAAAGGGTTTTTTTTTCATTACTCCATCTTCCATATGAGCATATCCGTAGTCAAACAAATGAACTTGTAATGAATGCAATGGATTTACGAAGCATTTTCCCTCTCAAGGCGAAGGAAATGGATAGGTGTTGGGTCAACTTGGCCCTATGCATAATGCCTATCTATGAATACAATAATGCATCATTCCAGTCATATGCAATCTAGTCATATCATAAACGGCTATTACCAAACCAAGCATTGAGATTATTAATGTCTTGGGTAAAATTTTTCAACTAATCTAATAATTCCCAATCTTATAAATTTAATTATCAAACGTAAAGCCAAGCTTCAATGCCATATTTTCACACACATAGTATTCACTCAACACAACTATAGTTTGTTTATTTTTACCAATTCAAAAATAGCGATTACAACCTCATGTGCAGAATAAACACACAGTACAATCAAATATTATATCGTGAGTGGACAATCTATATTAGCATTGGACAATTGTTTAATATGGATTGGCCTGGCATCATATATCAAGAAACCCACTCAATTCTATCGGGAGCAAGACGTGCCTGAAGACACCACAGCCTTGTTTTTAGGTTTCGAAGAACCCTACCCCTTGTAAATTTGTATAAAAAGGAATTCAAGGATCCACATTGTAACAATGGAGTTTTTAGGCTCCCCCTGTTAATATAAGAATATATATTATGCAATTATGGTTTCCTTGTGTCACTTTATTTAGCATTATTTGGTGTTGAGTTTTGCATATTTCAGGAACATATCATTAAATTGGCTCATGGAATCATTAGGCTCTTTACAAACAGAGATAAACTAATTTAATATCCTATCTGGGTCAATCAATTTTTCAAATTGTTCGAGAAATGTTGCTTCTAGTTGATCCCAAGAGGTGATAGAACCTACAGGTAAACCAAAAAATCAATCATAAGAAAATTCATTTAATGTGGCTGGAAACATCCTACAAACAACATCTTCATGCATGATTTGCAAATGAATTAAAATGTTCTTATATTCCTGAATATGTTCCTCAACCGATTCCATTCCATCATGCCTAAATTGAGGTAGATAACACATAAGATCTATAGACACATGATGTGAAGGCCCATGTATGTTTAAAGGATTGCTTGTCGTAATTAGAGTAAACATTGCTAGAGTCAAAGAACGATAACTTTAGTACCAATTTTGTTAGTCAAATAAATATATCTTGCAAAGAAGCATGAAATGACTAACAATTTTCAAATGGTTAGACAAATAAATCATCATGTTCATCCATTGTAATGCATGAATTAAACCATAGCAATAAAGAACATTCTCTAATTTGCAAAAGGTTAGCATCAATGCATCATCAATTAAAAGACTTTCCAATCAATGAAAGTGATGAACAAAACCTCATTAGTCAATACCAATGCCTTAAAATAACTCTTTCAAGTAATATGAACAAGTAAGCATCTACAATAGAAGTAATTAAATCAGACCCTCCTTCTAGCACCAAAATATTGAGTGGTAATTTTTCCCAATTGCAAAACCACACTCACAGTTAGGATTTTGATTAGAAAACCCTCTCTTGCAAAGAAATAAACATTTATCCAAGGTTCATTTTACTTAATGTGTGCATGTATGCTTCTATAAATGTGTCAACTAAGTGTTAGAGTACCTTAGTTATTTGTAAGCAACTGTTAACAAGGGGTCTGTGTTAGTATTATTTTATTATGCTATACTATTGATTGTCCATGAAACTTAAAAGAAAGAAAATGTGATTGGCCCTCATATGACCACGATGAACAAAATGAAATTCATTTTATCTTGGAGTGTTTTAGGTAGATTTAATCTTTCTTTATTAAGTAGATTTTAACAAATTTTATCCTTTTGTTGAACCTTACTTTGAGCATGAAAGAAAGATTAAAATCTATCTCTAGAATATGAATATGAAATGATGAGTGGGTTCATTTTATATTGCTTTGAGCATGAAAAAAATAGCTAGATGACTAAATTTAAATGTAATAGCCTTTTTATGTCATATAAATTACCCCCTTTAAATGAAATTTTGATTTTCATAAAGGGAGTTAATTCATTGCTTGAAAAACGAAATGCAAATCCTGAAAATTCTGATTTTCTTTTAAACTATGAAATCATGCAAAACTAAAATTACAAAATTCTTGTTAAAAGTGTGAACTTTAAATAATTTTGGAATTTTGAATTTCAGTTAAAACAAAAACATACTTGCTTTAAATGGAACATTAAAGCTTATTCTTGCAACCCATGTAACTCTTTTTGGAATTTTTTATATTTTTTATTTTACTTGGAAAATTTATAAAAAAGTAGAGTTAGAAAAATAAACATAAAATGAAATACAATAAAATAAATATTGCAACTCTCAAATTCCCCATAAACCCTGCAAACATTAGTATCCAGCAAAAACCAACATTAATGTGATATGTATACATGCAATTCAACATTTAATGAGGTGCCATATTCTAAGGGAAAGGTGCAATGTAGTAAATATGCAAAATAAGTTAACCATAAATATGCATAAAACTCACTGTATTTTCAATATACTGCAAAAAAGGAATATCTTCAATAAATTTTAGTATCAACATACAAAATACCAAGTTCAAAATGGCATCCATGGTGAAATCATCCAGTCCAACAATGTGGGGGGAGCAATTCTAGATAAATCTATTGCGTTCTCCAACTTGCAACTTACCTCCAAAAAGCTTTGATCCTTATATTTTAATTTCTATGGGTATTTAACATTTTTGTGAGACTCCCTTCGGTTTTCCAGTGCTTCTAATCACACGTCCATTTTCTTTTTCTTTTATGTCTCATATTCCCTCTGCTTCTCCTATTCCAACGCTACCTAAGTGATGTGATATCATATCATCATAAAATTACCTAATGCTTTGGCACAATCAGTTACAAATATTGAACCTCGTGATTGCCTTACACATCTCCATGTGATTTCAGCTAACTTACTCCCATTAAGGGGCCCAACTCCCATGGCTATCACATCAAGTAATCATCCCATTAAGCACCCAAGTTTACTGCTCACATCCATATATTCTATAAGCACTTGGCATGTGTTTATTAGAGACGTTCGATGTTTATCATTAATATATTTAATGAAAGTCCTGAATATTCATCTGCTCCATGTGAATTTTGGTTGGCTAAGTCTGTAAGTACGGGTTGTGTACATGTCATGGGTCCTTGTATAGTCCAAGTCATTTGGTGTCCCATTGATCCTTGATACTCACTATCCCTTTCGATAGACCTATATGTGTACTATCCATATCTATTGTCCTACTAACTACATCTTTAGTGAATGAATATCCAAGTCTTGACTTTGCACCTTGTACCAATCCAAGTCTTACAATAGTCTACGTCTAAATCTACGTCAATATTGGGAGTTGCTCACCAAATTGCCTTAGGTGGTCCCAATCACACCCACGTAATCATGGTCCAAATATATCTATTATGCAAATCCACTTCATAGCTATGGACCAATCATCTTGTACGTACTTGCCAACAAGACAAATTACCCAATGTTAGAGTTCTTAATAATAAACATTCAAACTACACCTCTAAAAAACTTTAAATTACACCTTTGAAATTAAACCTTTAATAAATACTTTAAATCAAATATTATGATGAAGAAAATATCCTTAAAAGCTTCATTCCCCTTTTATATATTTATAAATATATGTAAAAGTGCTTTATTATTATTCATTCACCTTATATATATATATATATATATATATATATATATATATATATATATATATATATATATATATATATATATATATATATATATATATATTTATTTATTTATTTATTTATTTATTTATTTATTTATTTATTTATTTATATGTATATTTTTTTATTTTGATATTTTTTGTTTTTTAAAATCATTTCATTTAAATATGATTTGATTATAGCACTTGTATTGATTTAATTTCAAAATAGCAAAACTGACCCAAAACCCTATAAACCTAACCAAACACCAAACACCAAACAAATAAAATCAAAATAAATCTAACACTAACACTTGAAAAGAAATGGAAAGGACACTAACTAAAAATTATCCTTGAGACCTACAAAATTAGCACTCAACAACAATCAAAATTCTCAAGAAACCAAAATTTAAGGTGGATCCCCAAATTTGGGGCTAGTTGTGCAATGGCCACAACACAACACTCGTTTTTGCTCCAAACAAGTTGGGTGGGCTTGAGTATCCCTATGGGACCACCCTAGCTGCAACATCCTTCAAGAATGTGATTCTTGTACCTACAAACAAATAAAAACACAAAGGATTCAATAGCATATGCAAGGGCTCCACTTTGTGAGGCCCTCTAAATTGATAAATCTAAAACCCTAAGTACTGCAATAATGAAATTAAATCAGAACACAAGAAAATGTAATATGCGATGCAATGAAATATAATACCTTGTTGAGAATATACATGTGTTTCTAATCTATGCTCCTACTTCTATGATTTGATGGTGCATAGATACTCGAAAGCATCCAAGGGTTTGTCAACAGTAAACCGAGTGCTGAGAAATGCCCTAGAGCATTATGGGAGGATTGTGAATTCCCTACAACATTCTTGGAATGCTTAGTAGTGTTCTAGGAATTCTCAGTAGCATTCGAGGGTGATGGAGGACACTCTGCAAAATCTTGCTAGGGTTCGTAGAGGTTTCAGGTGAAAGAATGAAGGATGTGATGGTAGCTAAGGGGAGGGGTGCTAGAGAAACACTAGGGGTTTTGGACAATGATGGATGGATTCTAATTGAATGGATTGATTGCTTAACCACTTAACCTTCATTCACAAAAGTGAATGATCTTTTATAACTTACCTCCACCATGTTAGGATTTTGACAACACAAATGGGCAATTGAGATTAAAACATGATGTATGACTATGATTATAACTTTAATGTGTGACACGGATCATGTTAAGTGGGTGGCTGAGATTATATTGCAATGAATAGATAAGATTTGATTGGGCAAAGTAGATGGATGACAAGTGGCTAGGTTTTGGTATCTACAGGTGGCATATTGCTCTACTCTGTATATGGTGATGTTTGGTGGCATCTCAAATGTGATGGCCTTATTGAAATTTTTAAGGTTTATGTTGGCTTTGTCCCTGCATTATTTTGCCATGACTGAGATGTTCAACTTCTTTCTCTGGCCAAAGGCCATATTTTTAGTCAGAGGCTACTTAGTATTTCTAAGAAAATAAAATAAAACATTCTTTTTTTTGTTCACCTATTCTTACTATCCATAAACTATGGTGGTGATATTTTATATATCCCAATTGGGATTCCTCAAACTATCCCATCAGGGTCTAACTTTAGCTTCATCTTGACTAGCTAACCATGAATTCTAAGAAGATCCTCTTCTTAACCATCTATCGATAGTATCAAGGGTCACACTTACACCATGTAAGGTGCCATTCCAATAATATTATCATCCACTAATAATATCTATGACTACACTTACTCCATGTAAGGCATCATTCCAAAAGTATTATCATCCATTGATAATAGCAATGGTCACACTTACTCTGTGTAAGGTGCCATTCCAAACATTGAGCAACAAAATCAATGATATTCTTCTTTATAACTCCTAGAAGAAGGTCTTTTTCATGCTCTCACTCATATTAGCCCCTCTAATATGAGTAAAATAAGGATAACTATGCACTTCCCACATAATCAATCTCCTCTAATTTCCAATTTTGGGTATAAGTACCCAATTTTTAAGACATAAGAGTCCATCCCTTATGTCAAAATCCTTGCTCTTTCAAGGATTTCTTTCCATTTTGGTTTGATTTCTATTGCAATATCTATCATGAGATGCATTTTTTTAACTTGTTCCATTAAGTCAATGCTACTATGGTTCAAAATAGCCATAAGCCCCTTTTTTTAAGGACTTGAACTTGAATAGGTTTTTTTATTTTTAATCTTAGGATGGACTTATGTACCATCTATTTATCATAAGCCTCATATTATAGGTTAGATTTTATCAACTTAAAGAGAGGATCCCCTACTCCTCTCTAGAATAGAGTTCCCCTCTATTCCTTCCATTAAGAATGTTCAAAACTTAACTAAGAATAGAATTTCCATCTCTATTCTTTCTCATTAAGTTTGTTAGATTCACATAGATGTATCCCACATTTATTATTCTTTCATACAAAGGCATACCATAACTAATAACTAGTTGTTGCAGATGACGCTCAAGTGATCAAGATGTAGCCCCATCCTGTAATATTGGGGTTCACCTTTATGCCCATACATAAAGGATACCTTAATGGTCCCCCACATTGTCTTACCAATTTTCATGAATGTAAGACCATTTGACCATAGTGTAGGGTTCTCCCTTTTAGTCCACCAAAAGAGAATGCATTTTTCTTTATTCATACATAAATATATCTATGTAGGATCTTGGCGTATTTGCCTTGGGCCTAGATACATGCTCCTTCATGGTGAGTCATCTAAGACTTAGTGCTTAATTACCATGTGGCTAATTAAGGCTATTATTACTAAATAGCTTGGCCTCCCTGATCCTAAGGTGCCAACACAAACTTGTGATAATAAACCATACCTCCGTAGTAGGATAATTAGTCCAAGCTTTCCTGCTTAGGACTTTCCAAAAGCTTTCTCACTTTTCAAAATTCTCTGGGCTACACCACCTATAATATCACAAAAAAACTTTAGTTTTGCCTACCGTAACTCCCCTCAAGAAGGCTTTGTTTTGCCTACCACAACTCCCCTCAAAACAAGAAGACTTGAGTGTTGCCTTCCATAACTCCCCTCAAGCATTAGGATCATCCGGTCCAATTCTTAATGAAGTTTAAGTTAAGAAAGTTCCCATCCCATGGGTTCATGAGTTCACAAGGAACCTTAATCTTTCTATTAAGCTTACATGTTTATTTAAATTATTAATATAGTCTCATAATTAGGTACATTCTTAAATATTTTAAAGAGAGGATCTCATACTCCTCTCAAGAATATGTTCCTCACCTATTATTTTTCCATTAAGAATGTTCAATAGATTCATCATCTATTCCTTCTCATTAAGTATAGTTAGTTTAACTAAGAATAAATTTTCCAAAGAGGTGTGTTCATGCTTAAATAGACTACATATACCACAATCATCTATATCAAGCATTGGATAAGCATTCCTTCATATATAAAAAATACATGTTTATAGGTTATATTTACAAATTCCACTAGAATACACATCGTACATCATTTTAACACACAAATAGTGGTTTTTCAGCCACACCATAAAACAAGCCTCACTATTGTTGTCTCTCAGTCCATTTACTACTTTGTTCTAGACCTAGTTATCTTAAAGAAGTTGTTTGAGCTCTACCTTGAGACCTTGATCATCTTGCTTGTGTTGTCCTTATACACCCACATTGTGCTCTAGAAGTAGCTATTATGGAGTGAGAAGGTCATAGCCCACTAAATATTCTAAACATGAAGTCAAATATGTAGTTGTATGCTCTTCCCTAGCTTATCATAGTTATGAATTCTCATACTATATAGTTGTTAATGCTCCCCAACCATTTTTTTGTGCTACCTCCTATTAGATTCTATCATCCTTTCCAATGGTATCATCCTTTTAGACTCCAATATCATCTTTTATTGTACCCAAAAACTTTATCATTCAATTTTTTGTAATTCTAAATATCAGACTTGCTCCCTCAAAGATTTCACTTCATGCAGTCCATCCATCATGGAATGTCAATCATCATCTTATTTATAGTCTGATGGACTAGCTTCTGCCTTTACTAGACAATGTACATATCATCCAAGAATTTCCTCTTCTACTTCCTTTTCTATACCCTCAATTATAAAATCTTCTCTGCCAATGATCTCAGCTATCTCTCTTATTGTGTCACCACTTTCTTCCATAACCTCTTCCTTCGTACTTTTCTCTTTTTACCATAGCTATTTTGGCCACCATCTATCATACTCTAGAGTTGTATGTATCATCCTCATCTAGTACCCATATGACCTCATATGCCTCTAAGGTCAATGGTTCCATTTGTGGTGATACTACTTTATTTCTTCCTTTTCTTATGTAGATCACAAGTGGATCTAGTATTCTTTGTCTAATACCAAATTATCACAATACTCAAGTATATTGAAAATACTCATATTGCATGCTCACTCGCCCAATCATCCACCTTTATCATCGCACATGAGTTAGTTGCATTCCATATTCTACCCATACTAGGCCCTTCCTCCATGGTCTCTAGATCACATCTTGGGGTTGCAAATTTTTCCAAATAGAGTGATACCACTCTCTATTGCCTTTAGGTGGTCTATTAATGTTCAACTATTTCCCCCTCTACCACCTTAATGTATAATGTACCTTTGTCCCTACCAATTTATGTGCATCATAAGGTAACCCTTGGGGTATTTCTATAGTCACATATTCCCAAGCCCATACTTGCAGTAAGAGGCAACATCTCATCCCTACTCTCTTCATCATTCACACCTCAAATAACTCTCTATAAGTCTAGGCCAACAAGGTTGGAACCCATGCAAACATGATTGAACTCTCCACTAGGTCCTACACCACTCCTAGCATGTTCCATGGAAATCGTGCACCTAGTGAATAAAAAAAATAACACTTGATATAAGCACCATCATCATATCTTGTCTATGTGTTAGTCTACAAAACAAATAATATAGCTCATGCATTATACTTCCTTTATCAATGTTCATATCTCTCCACTCTGATCCAAACACTCTTCCCAAAATCCACTCCTTTACTTCATCTACAATGATCACCGTACATCCCTCTACTGGTAACCGATATATTTGGTAAAAATATTCCAAAGTGATGGTCATCTCCCTAGTGGGTAACTAGAATGTCCCCTTATCAGGATCCCACCTTTTTATCAAGGTTGATAGATAACATCTATCTGCATGCATCGGCTCTAGATGTGTTTCTCCTTCTAATCCTATTTCTCTCAACCACTGCCAGTCATCAGCATCCAATATATTCCTCACATATTGAAATATTGCTCTAAATGTGTTGCATGATCTAACAATATTCAAGGACCTTGTTTCTTCTGGCTCTACACCACATTTATGGCTTGTTTTAGTATCAACAAAATCCATTCTCTCTTCTCAAAATATATGCACCAGTAGATCAAAAATAAAAATCAAAATAATCATGAAGCATAATATGGAAATTTCTTCGAATATAATCAATATCAACAACAAAAACCCTAATATGAGTATAATCACATTAAATGCCATGAGTAGTTGATAGGTTAATTCTTTCCTTGGTGTTGAATAAAATATCCTCCAAGATTTATTTTTGTATAATCAACCCATTTTTTTGACACTATGGAGTTAGCATTACTCCTTCAATTATTTCCAAGTGCCTAACCAATCACCAATTTACAACACATCAATCCTACTCAACCATCTAGCTGATCACATCTCAATCATCTTGAGTCTTCACATTCATCCTCCATGGATCACATCTCAATCATCTTGGTCCACCTTATTCCTCGTATGCATTTCATCACCATTATCATATTAATTAACTAGGGATACATCATTCCTCTAAGATGCTTAGGACTACAACATTTCCCAATGTGATTGAAATCCTATTATTTCTTCATGTGTGTCCCACCTTTATGGTATTTTAACCCATTTTATGTCTCATCATATAATTCCATAAATTTGTCCCGTATAAATCTATTTATACACCTTATCCTTGGGTGTCATTTTAATTCTGACCATTATCACTCTATTGACAATGATCTAGGTCACGCTTGCCTACCCGCAAGGTGCCATCTCAAAAATTTTATACTTTATCATTCATTCTATAATTATTAGGGTTACAAAAAGTTACATTTAGTTATTTATAGTTAGTTCTTTATCCCTACAAACTAACTTTTCTCATCATCATTCATCTGATAATGGCTATGATTATTCTTACCCCATGCAAGATACTACTCCTAGGTAAGCTTATACATTATCACTCACCTGATAATGATGGTCACTCTTGCTTCATGCAAGGTACCATATCAAATTAAATTTACCTTTCCTATGATCAATTTTTAAGCAATATTTAGCTTATTCATGGAAGCTTCTAGTCCTATGACCTAGAGCTTTAACAGTTGAAACATTGTTATCAATGGTTTAAACAACCTTAAACTCAAATTGAGCAACCTTTAGTCTTGAACCAACCTTTGGTTCTTTACTAATATCTTTTTTTTTGTAGATAAGATACTATAGCATTAATACCAGGTTTTACAGGCTGACCCAAAACCTTTTAAAAAAATCAACCCAGGGCTTTTGATGAACATATCCTTACTAAGGATCCTATATATGTAAAATCTACATGCCACCAAAGCCATTACATCCGGTAAGGCACATAGCCTGTTATCAAAAAGAAACTTCCCATAAAACATTTTGGGTATACCCCAATAAAACACACATGCATCATAATTACAAAAAATAAACAGACACGGATCCCTTCCTTGAGACAATGGAGAAACAAAAAGCTGCAGACACACATAGCAGAGTACTAAAAAAAACTCCCACAAGCTCTGTATTGATAGTTACTCTTAATAATTCTTTGGTAATTGCTTTCTTTCGTATATGACATGCTTTGGTACCATATACTATCTTGGTCAATCAGCCTTGGAGAAGTGAACTTGCTGGCTAGATTTATGGCGATGGCTATCTGGTGGTCCACGTGGCTTTGGTTCGAAGTCTTATATTATCGTTTCTTTCCTTCCTTGTGATTATCAACCAACCTCAAATTACTAAGATGACTAGGAGCCATGTTATCTGACATGTGACTATCCCCATTAGTCTTTGTGGTATTTCCAAGTAGCATCCATGAAGACTGACAACTCAAATAATTTTTATTGTGAGTCCAATTCAAAAAAGATATGGGAATGCTCCCAGACTTCGAACTTACAGTGCCTTCCCTATTGGTAAATTTGACTATCATTCTTGGCATTCTTGTTGAATAAGATCCTCTACTTCACTCGGGACACCGTGTTCCCATTTTAAAAGTCCGTCACCATCGAAACCCAAATTGGCCAGCTTATCAACAATTTTTTTAGCTTCCCAAAAGACATGTTGGGATTTTCTGTCCTGTCTTCCCTGGAAAAGGATCCTAGCCTCTTCAACAATTGTTTTAATCCTCCAAGGAGGTGTTTTCTAATTATTGATGAGATTTATAACATGCATAGAGTATCCTTCTACGATCAAATTGCCTTCTAAGTCTTGAGTCATTTGAAGGCCTCTCCACATAGCTCTAGCTTCAGCTTCGTTATTCGTCCTTGTTTCCAAATATTCAGAAAACACAAACATCATATTCCCATTATGATCTCACACAATGCACTAGCGCCTACTCTGCCAGGATTGTCCTTAGCTGCTCCATCAAAATTAAGCTTAAACCAACCCGTAGGAGGTGGAGACCAAAATATTTTTACTAGCTTGGACCTTATACTAGCATCCAGTTGCTAGCCTGGGCTCTAATACCAACTGTAATGACCCACTCGTTAATCAACTCAAAACAACCCAAGAGAGAGAATTTTTTTTTAAGTGTAGAATTTCACAAGCAAAGGTTGCACAAGTAAGGTACACAAGATATTTCCATAGCATCATAAGCCATTCATCATTAAACAATGTAAAATACTACAACATTCATTCATAAATGATTATAATCAAAGACTTCCTCTTTAAGCATTCCATGTAAGATAAAAGTATAGAACATTGCATCTATATTCAAATGAAACTTGTGTCCATGATTTATTCTAATAAACATCTCATTGAAGTGCAAATATAACTCCAATAACTAGATCTATAAAGCATCAAATGTAAGATCATAAGATGAAGATACAACACATCATATATCCTGGGAAACCCCTAAGGAAAAAATCCAACCTCAAAGACATCTCTTTTCATTTCATAAACATGATGTTCCCAATACAATCAATAAGGAATTTCCATGATTCCTTTTTCCAAAAAAACATCCATATAAATACATAAGAATTTCCATAATTCTTATGTTACAAAAGAACACCATTCTTTCCAAATACATCAAATATTAATATGTTTTCATCAAACAAGGTATCATGTTTTCAACAATCATTTTGTATAAAATAAATTTCAATAAGGGACCCCATAATCCCTTCAAGATTCATTCTTTCCAAGTCTGCTTATCAAAAACTTAGAACTTCCACAGTTCTATCATTAGCTTAGAAATTCCATAATTCTACCAATAGCTTAGAACTTCCATAGTTCTATCAATAGCTTAGAACTTCCATAGTTCTATCATTAATCACATTTCAAGGAGAAGATCCCATACTCTTCTCAAGAATAGATCTCCTCATCTATTCTTTCCAACATAGTTCCTATCCATGAATGGCTACAACCATTCAATAGGCAAGCCATGAATAAACATTTATATTCACATGGCACATTAACAGAAGCTCATACTTCTTTTAGATCTTCATTTAATTTCTAAGGGGCACTCTAAGAGGAACCCCTACTTCTCTTAGAAAATCTATCTTTCCTTAACCAAAAGCTAAGCATATATTCAAGCACTTAATCGTATTATTTGGTGAAGAACACAAGCTTATACTGAGAGGGGGAAGAATAGTATAAGAGCACTTTTTAATTTTCTTTCCAAATCAATATTATGCAATGTATATATAGCAATATCAACAAAAGTAATAAAAGTAATGCATAAATCACCACACACAATAGAGACACAGATGTAATGTGGTGCACCCAAAGATGGCTACCTCCACAGAGAAAATATTTCTTCTAAATATTTCTCAAATAATATCTTGGGAATCCTTCCTAATTACAATGTTTATGGACCTCTTTCCAAAGGAGATGTTGATCCCCTAAATCTGGTTTGTGGATCTCTATCCACAGGAGAACTCCTTCTCCTTTGCTCTAGTTGGTGATCCTCTAGAAGACTACTACCTCCACTGCACTAGCTTGTGGATCTCTCTCCACTGAAGACTCTTATCCCCACTCAAAAGACCTATCCTCACTGGTCTGGCTAATGGATCTCTATCCATTGGAGACTACTAGCATCTATGCTCTATCACCTCTAAAGCTCTGTGTCAAATCTATACTAAACACAGTCCAGTTGGTCTACCACAAATTTGATCAACAAGTCCACTCAGAACTTGCTCAAATATTCTCAACAGGTCCACTCAAAACCTGCTCAAATCTACTCAACAAGCTCACACAGAACTTGCTCAAATATGCTCAATAGGTCCACTCAAAACCTGTCCAAATCTGCTCAACAGTCTCACACAGAACTTATCCAAAACTACTCAACAATTTCACTCATAACTTGCTCAAATCTACTCAACAAGTCCACTCAGAACCTGTCCAAATCTGATCAACAAGCTCACACAAAACTTGTCCAAATCTGCTCAACAAGCTCACATAGAACTTGTCCCAATCAACTCAATAAGTCCTCTCTAGAACTTAACCAAATCTGTATTGTAAGCTTCTACAAAAGCTCACACAAAATCAGTACACAAGTCTTCTCAAAGACTTACCTCAAATCTGCTTAACAAGTCCACACATAGAACTTGTCCAATCTCATAGAAGCATAAAGAGAATTGTTAGAGACTCAATATGTTCTACTCTCAATGCACAATCACTTTCACAATTTTCTCAATCTCATAGAAGCATAAAGATAATTGTTAGAGACTCAATATGTTCTACTCTCAATGCACAATCACTTTCTCAATTTTCTCAATCTCATAGAAGCATAAAGAGAATTTTTAGAGACTCAATATGTTCTATACTCAATGCTCAATCACTTTCACAACTCAAATCAGAATGTAGAATATTTTGTTTTATGGAACTTGAAAAATCACTTCATACAACCACTTGACTAGGCTCAACCAACTCAACTCAACCAATTACTTAATGAAACTCCCATTTCTCACAAACCCTAGTCCAAGAATATATCAACCAACTCAAAATATTTCCAACAATTCTCAACAACAAATCTCACATAACAATGATACTCATGTTCTTTTCAAACCCTAGTTCAATTTCTTTGCACAATAACTCACTTCAACAACAATGCTTATAAAATACTCTTCACATAACAATGATACTCATGATCTTTTCAAAACCCTAACTCAAGTTCTTCACACAATCCAATGGCTTCAAAAACTATGCTTATCAAACAAGGTTATAATCACAACTCTTAATTCTAGAAAACCTTGAAGCATTAACTCAAGCACTTTTGAAAAGGAAACCCTAATCAAATCCTTTTCACTCCAAACTCTATTTTCTAGTAAGCCAATCAATCAACTCAACCAAGAAAGAATTTGCCCATACCTTTTTGCTTGACAAGGAGTTGATCTCACAAATCTTGCCTTCAGAGGGATTCGAACCCTCAATAATACCCATGATGTACACCTTGTCATGGCTCCAATAGCTGCATGAGCTACACACTCATTTGAGATGGAGGAAGCACCACGTGCTTCAAAATGTATCACTCTCTTGCCCCTTTGCAAAAATGTGCACCTTTGGTGCCTTCAACCAACATGACTGCCAATGCACACCACCATGTTTCGAACACTAGATCCCTTGCCAACAAATGTTTTACCACTTGCACACTTGCCACTAGACCAAGCTTCTTGGTTGGGCTTCAACCATTCGACGCTTTCCACTCTATTTCTATTCACTAGCAAATCAAACACAAAATTCGTAATCCCTCTTTCATGAGCTCGTCTCTTTAAACAATTCATATGCAAATCAATCGATCGAGCAAGGATAAGGTTCAATACACTTTGGCATAGGTATTTATATTAAATTCCTCCATGTTTTGTAAAACTTTGGTGCCTTTGAAGCTTTCATTACCATGAGACGTCGACAAAGATTAGAACCTTGATAAAGCACTTTGAATATTTTAAACTCCAAGCCCATATTTGGGTATTGTAAAATATTAAATATTTTACTTTGGGCTTTTAACCAAATCACTTTAATATTATAATATCAAACATTATAATATTATTGCTTCCTTCACATTGCATTCCATGGTGTAAATAATATTTATTTATAAAATTTAAATTCTCATTGAATTTAAATAATTTATAAAAAATATTATATCTCATTTTTAACTTTGCACTGAATCTCTTGACCTTTGGCCTTCTTCTTGGATATCAAATAACAACTTTGACAACTTTGTTCCTTGACGAAAACCTTGATATTAATGTTGACTTCATTTCTTGACATCAATGACAACTTTAACTTTTAGGACTCAAAATGTCCAACAATCTCCCCCTTTGTCATTGATGGCAACCCAAAAAAAATTTACCAAAAATTTGACTTCTTGCTTTTGTACTGCTCCCTCTGGGACAATGCTCTTTCAAATATCAAATCTCTCCCCAATACTCAAATATCTCCCCCTTTGACATCAATGGCAAAGGGTTACCTTTGGGGATCGAGGCTAAGAATGAGCCTCTTAGCTTAGACCCCACCCCACCTTCTGTTAAGGTGGTTAATTTTGGGGTGGGAGTATTTCTACTCCCATAAAGCACTATTCTTTACCTTTATCATCTTCTCTTCTTTTCTGAATTTTCTAAATCCTCTGACTATTTCTATCTGTGTCTATGTTTCTTTCCATGTCATCATTCCTATTCATGTTCTTGTTCCTGTTGATATCCATGTTCTTGTTCCTATTTATGTCAACATTCTTATTCTTGTTCCTATTTATGTCAACATTCTTATTCTTGTTCCTATTCATATCCATGTTCCTATTCCTATTCCTGTTCATATGCATATTCTTGCTCTTGTTGTTATTCCTGTTCATATCTATATACATGTTCCTGTTGTTGTTCCAGCTCATACCTATTTTTGGAATGTCTGCTCTACACCACTTTTTTGTGTGACCATAATTATTGCACTTATAACACTTAATTTTATTATTCCTTGGAGGTGAAAATATCTTAGGATTTCTCCTAGTGAAGCCATATCCTCTTCTGTCATGAACCCTACAATTCATTGCCTTGTGACCAAACTGATTACATGAGTAGCAATACCCATGGAAAGGCTGTCCATTCCCATATTCCTATTTTTCATGTGTCCTACACTGTGAAGCCATGTGTCCAATCTTGTGAGATGAAAAACATCTTCCATTTAAGCTTCCTTGTCTTGACCTCATTGGTATCCTATTCTGATTGTTGTTCCATATGTATCTTCTTTGTGCACTGTTCTTGCTTTTGTTGAATTCTCTATTGTCCAACCCATCCTCTGATGTCTCACTTTCTTTTACACTATCTTCTTCTAAAGTATCTTCATATGAGGTTTATTCTCCTCCAAAACTTGAGGTTGACTCTCCTTCCCATTTATTTTGATCCTTTTCAAATCCAAGACCTATTTTACTTGATGTAGGCTTTTGTGTCTTGATGAACTTATCCAAGTTCTTTGAGATGTTTTTAAATCCTTTCATCTTGATCTTGGAGTCCTCTAAGTCTTCTTTTAGTAGTGCCACTTCTTATGCTAACTTCTCACATTCCAATATCTTTGCTTCTAACTTATCTTTGAACCTTTTTGCCTTAGCCTTTGATTTTTCTAAATCCTCTATAAGAAAACTTCTCTCTTCATCACATTCTTGAAACTGAATTTCAAGTTTAGAGTGTTGCTTCCTTACTTTCTTTATCGTGTCAAGGGCATAGATAATTTCTCCCTTGAGATCATAACCATTCTTTGCCGAATAATCCTCTATTTTTTTGCATTTTTCCATATATTTACTCTCTTTTGGCTTGTCTTCTATAGGATCACTTACTTCTTCTTCTAATGCCATTAGAATATTTTCATATGGTCCTTCAAGTGCATTCTCATACTCATCATCACTAAAGCTATAACCATCCCTTGTACAATCATCTTCAAGATGTCCAAAGTTACCACATCTAAAACACTTGAGAATAATTGGAGTTTTCTTAACTGGTTCTTTTTTCTTCAATCATAAACAGAACTTCATCTCTATCATTGTCTAAAACACTAGCATCACTATCACTTGAGTACTTACTTGCATTATCCGCATAGTAGCTCCTCTTTTGTATTTGAAAGAAATTCTTTCTTTTTTTACTTTGTCCATCCTTGCCTTTATTCTGATGCTTATCCTGCCTATATCTTTCTGATTCCCTATAACTGTGATCTTGTTTTTCTTCACCATTGTTGTTCTTTGGTTCTCTACAATTTGTTGCAAAATATCCATACTTTCCACAATTGAAACACTTAACAAATATTAGATCTATGGATCTTATGGAACCTTTATTTCTTCTACCATAATTAGCTTCTTCATCACTGGATGACTCATCGCTTTATTCTAACTTCTTACCCTTTGTCTTCTTGATTGCTTTGAATGTTGCTTCCTTCTGGGACATAGGATATTTTGTTTTTATCTCAAATGTTGTGAGCATACCAAGCAACTTATCTCTTGTCAAAGTATCACCATCTATTGATACTTCTATAGCAAAAATATGTTCACTAAATCTATTTGGAAGAGATATTAAGACTTTATCACAAACATATGATTCATCAATCTTCATTCCAAGTCCTTGCATATCATTAACAACCTCATCAATTTTAATTAGATAAGCATTGATATTTTCCTCTTCATTCATTCTCAATGTTTTAAATTATCCTTTGATATTTCAAATCTTTGCTTTCTTGACACTTTTATCTCCTTCACATATGTTTTGCAATTTATCCCACATTTCTTTTGCAGTTCTACAATGCATAACTTTCATAGACTCTATTCTATGCAAACCTCTCACAAGTGCATTCATTGCTTTTGAATTATAGTGTTGTAGAAGCTTACCTTCCTTATCTATAGGAGGATTGATTGTTAGATCAATTTCAGATTCCACTGCATACCAAACTTCACTTCCAAGAGCCATTAGGTAGATCCTCATCATCATACTCCAATACATATAGTCACTTCCATCAAATATTGGTGTTGATTTATTTGAGAACACCTCCTTAGGATCCATTATGTTCTTGTTATATTTTCTTTCAAGCTATTAAACTCTTATGAAGGCACCCGCTCTGATACCAATTGAAGAACACAATCTTATACTGAGAGGTGGGGTGAACATTATAAGAGAACTTTTTACTTTTCTTTCCAAATCAATATTATGAAATGTATAGATAGCAATATCAATAATAGTAATCAAAGCAATGCACAAATCACCACACACAATAGAGACACAAATTTAATGTGGTTCACCCAAATATGGCTACCTCCACGAAGAAAATATTTCTTCTAAATATTTCTCAAATAATCTCTTGGGAATCCTTCCCAATTACAATGTTTATGGACCTCTGTCCAAAGGATATGTTGATCCCCTAAATCTGGTTTGTGGATCTCTATCCATAGAACTCCTCCTCTTCTCTGGCTGGTGATCCTCTAGAAGACTACTACCTCCACTACACTGGCTTGTGGATCTCTCTCCACTGAAGACTCTTGTCCCCACCTTAGAAGACCTATCCTCACTGCCATGGCTGATGGATCTCTATCCACTGGAGACTATTGTCCTCTCTGCTATATAACCTCCAAAGCTCTATATCAAATCTAAAATAAACATAGTCCAGTTGGTCTATCACAAATTTTCTCAACAAATACACTTAGAACTTGCTCAAATCTTCTCAATAGGTCCACTCAAAACCTGCTCAAATCTACTCAACAAGCTCACATAGAACTTGCTCAAATTTTCTCAATAGGTCCACTCAAAACCTATCCAAATCTGCTCAACAAGCTCACACAAAACTTGTCCAAATCTGCTCAACAAGTTCACTCAAAACTTTCTCAAATCTGCTCAACAGGTCCACTCAAAACCTATCCAAATTTTCTCAACAAGCTCATACAGAACTTGTCCAAATCTATTCAACAATATCACACAGAACTTGTCCCAATCAACTCAATAAGTCCTCTCTAGAACTTAACCAAATATGTATTGTAAGCTTCTACAAAAGCTCACACAAAATCAGTCCACAAGTCTTCTCAAATACTTACCTCAAATCTGCTTAACAAGTCCACACATAGAACTTGTCCAATCTCATAGAAGCATAAAGAGAATTGTTAGAGACTCAATATGTTCTACTCTCAATGCACAATCACTTTCTCAATTTTCTCAATCTCATAGAAGCATAAAGAGAATTTTTAGAGACTCAATATGTTCTATACTCAATGCACAATCACTTTCTCAATTTTCTCAATCTCATAGAAGCATAAAGAGAATTTTTAGAGACTCAATATGTTCTATACTCAATGCTCAATCACTTTCACAACTCAAATCAGAATGTAGAATAGTTTATTTTATGGAACTTGAACAATCACTTCATACAACCACTTGACTAGGCTCAACCAACTCAACTCAACCAATTGCTTAATGAAACTCCCCTTTCTCACAAACCCTAGTCCAAGCATATATCAACCAACTCAAAATGTTTCCAACAATGCTCAACAATAAATCTCACATAACAATGATACTCATGTTCTTTTCAAAACCCTAGTTCAAGTTCTTTGCACAATAACTCACTTCAACAAAAATGCTTATAAAACAATCTTCATATAATAATGATACTCATGATCTTTTAAAAACCCTAACTCAAGTTATTCACACAACCAATGGCTTCAAAAACTATGCTTATCAAACAAGGTTTTAATCACAACTCTTAATTCCAAAAAACCTTGAAGCATTAACTCAAGAACTTTCAAAAAGGAAACCCTAATCAAATCCTTTTCACTCCAAACTTTATTTTCTAGTAAGCCAATCAATCAACTCAACCAAGAAATAATTTGCCCATACCTTTTTGCTTGACAAGGAGTTGATCTCACAAATACTTACCTTTGGAGGGATTCAAACCCTCAATAATGCCCACAATGTACACCTTACCATGGCTCCAACAGCTGTACGAGCTACATGCTCATTTGATATGGAGGAAGCACCATGTGCTTCAAAATGTATCACTCTCTTGCCCCTTTGCAAAAATGTGTGCCTTTGGCGCCTTCAACCAACATGTCTGCCAATGCACACTGCCATATTTCGAATGTTGGCTCCCTTGCCAACAAACGTTTTACCACCTTCCCACTTGCCACTAGGTCAAGATGCCTGGTTGGCCTTCGACCATTCGACGCCTTCCACTTTGTTTCTATTCACTGGTAAATCAAACATAAAATTCGTAGTCCCTCTTTCATGAGCTCTTCTCTTTAAATAATTCATATGCAAATCAATCGATCGAGCAAGGATAATGTTCAATGCCCTTTGGGCATAGGTATTTATATTAAATTCCTCCATGCTTTGTAAAACGTCAACGCCTTTGAAGCTTTCATTACCATGAGACGTCGGCGAAGATTAGAACCTTGATAAAGTGCTTTGAATATTTTAAACTCCAAGCCCATCTTTGGGTATTGTAAAATATTAAATATTTTACTTTGGGCTTTTAACAATCATTAATATTATAATATCAAACATTATAATATTATATCCTTTTAACCATTATAATATTATTGCTTCCTTCACATTGCATTCCATGGTGTAAATAATATTTATTTATAAAATTTAAATTCTCATTGAATTTAAATAATTTATAAAAAATATTATATCTCCTTTTTAACTTTGCACTGAATCTCTTGACCTTTGGCCTTCTTCCTAGATATCAAATAACAACTTTGACAACTTTATTCCTTGACGAAAACCTTGATATTAATGTTGACTTCATTTCTTGACATCAATGACAACTTTAACTTTTAGGACTCAAAATGTCCAACATTTGGAAATATAAATACATTCATCTAAGTCATCCATAAGTTTGACTCTATTAAGGACATATAAATATTTTCCCTAAAGAACATTCATCGAAAGCCCTCATTTATCCATACTTAAATACATGAGATCTTTCTTTAAATCATGGATTACCAAGTATATTATGTTTTCTAAAACATTCATTTATATCCCCATCAATTGATCAAAGGTGGACTTATAGTCATAGTCCTCAATTATTCCAAAAGTAGAATTGATTAACTTCTTAAAATAATTGATCCTTAATAACAAACAAAATTGTTTGTTTATTATACCCCCACATAACCAGTGCTACCAAGATATTCAATCAATTATAAATCCACAATATACTAATTTCCAAATTATATTTCCACAATACAATAGTTTTCAAATTACTAGAGCTTCCAAAGAATAAACTTCAATAGGTTACGCTTACTGGTTGTTGATGTGATCAAGAGAGTGAGAAAAAATAATAATCAATTAATCATTAACAATTATAATAGAAAGTCTATTATTAAATAAATAGACTAACTAACAACATTAGGAAATAGCGCTAACTACCCTCTAACAATAGAGTAGGGATTTGCGTGATGCTAACCACTAACCTAGGTAGAGAAGTCTAACCAAACCACTAACCTAGGATATTTAGAGATTAACCTAGGATAGAAGAATAAATATCTAGATAGTAAAAGATAAATGTAAATACTCTTTTACCTAGTGGAGTAAATGGTAAGTATCCCAAGTAATGGAATATTACACTAACATCCCCCCTTATTACATTATTTGGGTAATACATACATATCCCTCTATACAACAATATTTGGGTAAAGTATATAATTGCCCCAATACAATGAAGAAGATGTTGATCTGCTAGTTCTTTGCTCTGTCACAGTTCTCTGGCTGCTCCTAAGAAAAAAGTGGGTCATTCCTCACTATGGCTTCACGCCAACGAATGTCCTTATGGTAATCACATCATCCAACTGAATTGTATGGGTAACCAGTCGTTGTAATCGCTAGGTGTAGTAGAATATATCACTTCATACAAGGTTCATTCATTTACAATATGAATTTGCAAAATATAATGTAGCTAAGGTGTCAGTCGCTGTCGAAGATGCACCCTTATAAGTTCCCCCCTTCTTGTTGCAAAACATAGTGTAATTAATTTCTGAATGAAGTGAGACTAAGGTGTCGATCGCTGTCGAAAATGCACCCTTATAAGCCTTCTTCCCTATTTACAAAAAATCAATGAAGAAAATAAATGGATATCCCCCCTCAATTGCAAAAAGTATGCAACGCAAGAGTGTTGTGAAGGATTTTACAAATATTGCCTCCTAGACAATTTTACATCACAAAAAGTCGCTCCTCTTGTTACAAGTACTTCAAACACCTAGAATTTGCTATTTATGAAGCCTAAAAGAGGTTCAAGCACCCCTTATTGCAAGGTCTTCAAAAAAAATACTTATGCTATTTATGAAGCCAAAAAGAGGAGAGAGAGAATATGGTGTTTTTGCCCAAGGGACACATGTGTTTTCCCTCTACAAAATTGTTTTAGCAATTTAGCACTCCTTGTGCTATCTTTGAACCAGAAACAGAATCAGAATGAGACACTTCACAAGAAAGATGGCTTATGTGTTGTGCCTTTGCCATTTTAGTTTTGCTTGTTTTGAAACCAACACTGAATGGTGTCTTGGTTGTCATTTTTACAATTTGTGCAAAACTATGCTTTCTAGGCAATTTGATCAAAAAAGTTCACCAATTTGTCCTTTATTATTGTAAGGTCTTCAAACATGATTGCTATTATGAAGTCTAAAAGAAAAGGTTTAATGTTGATGACTTGGAATTTTCTGATTGCCTTTACAAGTTTTATTTCCCTCTTATCAAAATATGTGTTTGAAGGAAGAAAGGAATTATCCCCCCTTAGTGCAAAGGATTGCTACTTTCAAGGTTCCTTAAAAAAAAAACTTGTTCTTTCTTTCACTCTCAAAAGGTATTTAATGGCTCCTGCCTTAACACCCTTCAAGAAGGATGAGAAGTTGGATGAAATTAAACCAAAAAAATAAGAGTGAATTAGGGGTTTTGTTGATTTAGAAGAGAATATCAAGTAATTTTGGCTTTAAATCTGTGCAAGGATTAACACAAATTTGTGAAAATTTGGGGTTTAGTGTGTTCTTGATTCTATGACTTATAATTGCAAAAGAAATAATGCAATAATCAAACAAGAATGCCCACAAAATTCTTATCACCTAGGTGTCGGATGCAACCGAAAATGCACCTAATTTGCCAATAAAGGTGTCAAGTAAAATTGAAAATGCACCTTTTAATTTTTGCAACAAAATGTGTATTTGTGTTGTGCAAAAAAAAATGATATTTTTATGTCTCCTACTTTGTTTTCCAATTTTGCAAAAGAAGTACAATGTTGTCTTCTCCCCTAAATTTTGCAAAATTAACAATTTTGAGCACTCCTTCCAAGACAAGTCGACACATGACCCGCATTTTGAAGGCTTCCAGAACTAGTCGACGAACGACTTAGTTTTTATGGACCCAAGGATACAAAGTCTTCTCAATTTTGCAGAAAAAAATAGATGTGCAATTTTATGTATTATGTCTCCTTGGAGAAAACAAATGCACTCTTTGAACTTTGATTCTTACAAAAAAATTTAGGCTCCTTGTTGTCTAATTTGCAAAAAAAAAAAAATCAAGTGTGATCCTTTCAAGAGTGAATTAGGGGTTTTGTTGATTTAGGAGAGAATATCAAGTAATTTTAGCTTTAAATATGTGCAAGGATTTACACAAATTTGTGAAAATTTGGGGTTTAGTGTGTTCTTGATTCTATGACTTATAATTGCAAAAGAAATAATGCAATAATCAAACAAGAATGCCCACAAAATTCTTATCACCTAGGTGTCGGATGCAACCGAAAATGCACCTAATTTGCCAATAAAGGTGTCGAGTAAAATCGAAAATGCACCTTTTAATTTTTGCAACAAAATGTGTATTTGTGTTGTGCAAAAAAAATGATATTTTTATGTCTCCTACTTTGTTTTCCAATTTTGCAAAAGAAGTACAATGTTGTCTTCTCCCCTAAATTTTGCAAAATTAACAATTTTGAGCACTCCTTCCAAGACAAGTCGACACACGACCCGCATTTGGAAGGCTTCCAGAACTAGTCGACAAACGACTTAGTTTTTATGGACCCAAGGTTACAAAGTCTTCTCAATTTTGTAGAAAAAAAAATAGATGTGCAATTTTATGTATTATGTCTCCTTGGATAAAACAAATGCACTCTTTGAACTTTGATTCTTAAAAAAAATTTCAGGCTCCTTGTTGTCTAATTTGCAAAAAAAAAAAAAATCAAGTGTGATCCTTTCTTGTATGCAAGATTAACAAGGTTTGAGAAGTTTTGTGTGATCCTAGGAGGACATGCTTGCCCTCCTGGCTGTGCGCTAGACCCACGGGGGCAGCACTAGCGACCGTCGATGATCGGAGGTCCTCCTACCCTCATGGATCTCAATCGTCGGTGACTTGTGTCCCGATAGAGGGCGGTCCTACCCTTTGTCGCATAGGTGCCACATGGGTCGCCTGATGCTGGCGGGTTTAATAACCCCAACCTCGAGATTCATGCTCGATGTTGCGAGCTTTGGCCTCCTGTTAGGCCTGACAGGTTAGACAGTAGAATGCTATCAGATCTGTCTAGGCCTGCAGGCCTTCTCCCATGGCCACCCAATGACATGGGCCTACGGGCCCTCTCCTGTGGTCACTCGATGATGTGGGCCTGTGGGCCCTTTTGCCTGGTAGCTGCCTCAGGATCCGTGTAGGTCCTAAGGTTCAGTAGGGCCCTCAAAGACCATGCCAAGTCTAGGTCGGGTGGAATGAGCGGAGCTCATATTAGACCACCTGGCTGCGATGATACCAATGTGATCAAGAGAGTGAGCAAAAATAATAATCAATTAATCATTAACAATTACAATAGAAATTCTATGATTAAATAAATCGACTAACTAATAGCATTAGGAAATAGCGCTAACTACCCTCTAACAATTGATTAGGGAGTTGCATGATGCTAACCACTAACCTAGGTAGAGAAGTCTAACCAAACCACTAACCGAGGATATTTAGAGATTAACCTAGGATAGAAGAATAAATATCTAAATAGTAAAAGATAAATGTAAATACTCTTTTACCTAGTGGAGTAAATGGTAAGTATCCCAAGTAATGTAATATTACACTAACAGTCGATAGAAAACCTGCCTAATGACATCCCGAAGAGATACCAAATAAGATAATACCTTCGACTATATCCAACTAATTTAATATTAATAAATTTTTCCCAATTAATTTGATCCAAAATTATATATTTTTCCCAATATATAACAAACTTATCTTTCAAATAGTCAACAATACCTATAATCCTTTCTTATCATCAAGAAGTCTTTCTTTCAAAAGGTTATGACTATAATCACAAAGGCTTATTTAAGCATAATCTAAGCCTTTCAATACCTATCATCCTTTGTTAGAGTATATTATATTATTTGGTACATGTCAATGTAACACCTTGGGTACATTTCTAGATTAGGAGTTTATCTTGGATTAAGGTTTGAGTAATTACTTCAAGCAAGTAATAAATGCACAAGTTTTAGAATGTGCAATTATGTAAATGTGCATGTAGTCCACATGTACATGAGTCATAGGATAGGTAGATGAAGAGTCATGGGTAGAGTAAAGGCCAAGGCACATATCTTCCTATATATATATATATATATATATATATATATATATATATATATATATATATATATATATATATATATATATATATATATATATATATGCCTTGAGGTATAAAGAGAGAGAGTGAGAGAGTGATTAAAGTTACTATGGTGATTTATCATTAGAGTACAATGTAGCTCTTTCATTGAAATTATAGAGTGTTCATGTCCTCCATTATAATACATTATACTATTTTCATGAGTATCCATTAATGGTATTGAGTTATTATTGAACTTTATCTCATAGTTTCCTTGCATATTATAGTACCATTATCATATAGTTATCATTGTTTGCTCATTTTACATCTTGTGGTTGCATTTCTTTTAATATAAATCATAAAAATCTAACATCCTTTCTTATCATCAAGAAGCCTTTATTTCAAAAAGGTTATGTTTCTGGTTCCCTATAAGCATACATTTTCATTTAAATCATTCTTTCAATACAAATAAGGTCTATTAATGAAAACCCTATCTTTCATTACATCATTTCCTTAATAAAAATAAAATCCATTTCTTTGATTAATGAAAAGCCTAACTTCCATTAAATTATTTTTCCAATACTAAACATTATCAAACAAAGCATAAGAAAGGAGTCCTCCAACCTAATGTTCCAGCAAGGTAAGGTTCCTCAAGATTTTCCTTCATGGATTCCAGGATTTCTCCTTGATTGAACTCTATGAATATTCTAATCCTCCCTCATGCTATCCTCCAAGTCCTTCTCATGCTTGTCCTCACTCCCAATTAAGCCCTTCGATGCTCATTTATAGTGAAACTCCTCCTAGAGTTTCAATTTGATTCAAACACTTCCACCTTTAGAGGTAGAGTCCTAATCCAAAGGAACTACTTAATTTTGAAACTCCTCCCTCGAGTTTCAATTTGATTCAAACACTACCACCTTGAGAGGTAGATTCCTAATCCAAAGGAACTACTTAATACTATTATAATTAATAATATTAATAATTATTATTATAATATTATTATAATAATAATTATTATTAATATTAATATTTAAATATTATAATAATAATAATGAGGTCCGAGGTGTATACCAATTGGTTCGACCAAACCCTGTAAGGGGGGGGGAGGTCCAAGGTTTAAATCTTGGGCCTCACTGGACTGAATGCTTGTCCCTTTACTGGTGCTTTCAGTGATGTAAAAGGTTTAAAATTATTGTGGCATGGTGGTTATAGGGGCGGACTGTGTGAATAACAATGTGGCGACTTCCAGGAAAAACAACATAGAATACTATGGTGGCCAAAAAATCCAAACAGTCTGCCCAAATTTGTAGTGGCTACCGATTCCACCATGTAAATTCAAAAAATAATAATAATATTAATAATATTAATGGATTATTATTTCCTCCTCACATAATAATTATATTATTATTAAATGATAATTTTTTTTGATAGATTGGAAAAATGGGGTTTTGAAAGGGATCCCAAACCTTTTTACAAATGAATAGACAAAACTATAAGATTTTAAATCAAAAGGAGATCATCTCATCAGATATGACCTCAAAAAACCAAAAGGAGTCCATCTCATCATATACTACCTCAACAAACTAGCAAACCAAGGGGAGAACAGGGGAGGATAAACCCAACGAAATAGAGCACAAAAAAGGAGGGCAAGGAGAATCACTCTAACAAAAACACCACTACCAATGAAGACCGAGTTACTCTTCGAGGTGATCTTTCTCAGTTGTATCAGCACTGAGCTCATCCTCTGAAACATGGGTGTCTTGTTCTTTCATAGTGTTGAGCATCTTTCCAACCTAGAGGAGCATAGCCAAAGAAGAGCTCAAAATTTCCCCCATGGAAGCCCAGGAATTAGATCTAATTTTCTTTTGGGTCTTCTTAGTACTCGAAGAATAAATCTGATCAGGATCATCTTTGATCTTGACTTTATTTAGCTTTAAAAAATTCTTTTTCAGAGTGCTTTCATCTTGGTTGATGGTAGCAATTTTATGATTCTCCCTAGATGCCTTTCTCTTAGATGAGCAATGACACAAATCTGACTTGGTTGAGGATAGAGTGCTGATACGGGTAATTATGCCTTTGGTTGTTCCTATAGGGCCATTCTCAGAGTCATCATCACTGAGAGTCAAAGTAGAAGGATTGTCTACCAGGCTATCAACAATGGTCAATGTCACCTTATCAGCCTCCTTTTGAACAATATGGTGATAAAGAATGAGGTGGAGGCCCTGATGTTTGAGGTAGGTAGATGAGCCATCCCTGATGTTAGATACCGAGAGATCCATCAATTTGAAGAGGTATTCAGGATTTTTGATCTCTTTGACCGTGTGCATGTGGTTCAGGAACATCATATGAAAGCTTCTAAGTGATAAATAGATCTCATAAATGGTGAAGTACTCCATAATTGGGACTATCACCCTATTTCATAGCTCTAGGAGGGTCCTAATTATACCACCTTTATCTGAGCCAAATGTTATTATTAAATGATATAATAATAATATATGATTTAATAACATTAATAAATATTATTTCCTCCTCCATCCATTTGAATGGGAGTCCTAATCTATTAGCCCTTTCTCTTTTTTAGCATCCTTTCCAAAATCAAAAGTACTACTATTAAAATAGTAAGATGCCTTAATTTAATCAATATTAAATTCCCATTAGCAAAGATACCAATCCTCCTCCTTTCATTTGGAGGAGGGGTCAATTTGGTAAACTATTATTTTATTTCAAGGGGAAGATGCTCTTTCTCCTTCCTTGGTTTGGAAGGGGTAATTGTCATCCAATTCAAACTCAATTTCCTATTTTACAAAAATAGGCTAAATAATCAAATCACCAAATTAAAGCTAATCATAATTAATTACTTAATCTTATAATTAATATTAAATCATAATTAAGGCCATTATGGATCTTCATCTATATTTTCTTCTTTCTCATCCTCAGTGGCAACTCCATCGTCCACTCTATCCGAAGGATACCTGCTCCTGCAACCATCCAAACTAATGTAAACTATCAACAGTACCATTTTCTTAAATAAACCAATTATACATTGCAAATTATTAACATAATGCCATTTAATCTATCTTCAAAACAACATAACAATTCATAAGTCCATCATATGAAAAATATTTCCAAGGGAGGGTCATGACATCAAGCAAGGCAAAGGGGGCATTGGAGCAAGGGAATCACCTTGGAAGGAGAGGAATCCATTGCTAGGATTGTATAGTTTTTTGGCATCCCTATTTTTTCATCTTCTTGTCTTTATTTCATGTATTTTCCCTCTTATTGTGGTCTTGCTAACTTGAATTTTGTATTTGTAGCTACTAATATTTATTTCCCATCTTCATTTATTTTTTTAACATCTATTTGCAACCCTTTAAAGCTTGTTCATGCTCTTATATTTTCATTTCATAGCAAGTCTTCTTCATTTTCTATAATTTCTAGTCATTTATAAGCATTTCTCTTTCATTTTTGCATATTAATCGCATTTCTACTTTCAATTCATGCATCATAGTCACTAACATCTTTCACTTACAAGCATTTAGCTCTCTTTTCATTTAACTTTGCTTCATTTGCAGGGTTTATTTGCTTCATTATCTCATTTTCATACTCATTTTTCATACATAGTAAGTTTTCTTTATTTCATAGGTAATTTATCTTTCATTATATCATACTAAGATCATTTTCTCTTTGAATCCATGCATTTTAGTCATTATTATCTTTTATCTTGAAGGCATTTATCTTTTCTTTCATCTAATTCATATATGATTGCAGCTCTAACCTCTATTTTGCTTCTCTTCCATGCTTATTATCATATTATATACTAGATTATATGCTCATTTAACTTCTTATTTACATTCTTTGTACTTTAATGCATTTTAAATAAGATTTCCATCTCATATTGCTCTCATTTCATATTAGCATTTACTCTTTCTTAGCCTTGAATACCCTTTAGTTTCATCTTAGAGGTATTTGAGGATTCCTCTTAGCATCTAGAACCCTTTGCATCTCCATTTGGGGCATAACCAAACATTCAACATCATTTTGCATCCTTCTTTGCCACACCCAACTTATCTCATAAATTTTGGTAAATATGGAAGCCATTTAACAAAATATTGCAAGTCTTTTAGCCCACATGCCTTAGAAATTTAATCCTTCACCCCCCTTGTCCAATTTGGAAACATTTGGACTTCATTTACCCCCATATTTCACTTAATATAGCCAAAATTATATTTGTAAGGTCAAATATGCCACCCAACCAAAAAATTGGTAAAATTGTCACTCTATTTCAGGCATAGGAAGCAAAAATACCACTACCTAGTTTCAATGGAAAATTTACAAATAGTGGAAGATTTGATAGGGACTATATCCATTTCAAAATTATGTGAAATCATACTCAAACTTGTTTTAATAGGGGGTTTGATCAATTGGAAATATATAAGATCAACTCATTGCACTCAGACAAACCCACCAAATTAGATAAACCAATTTTTTTTGTCAACTTTTGCAGGTTTTAAAAATGCCATTCAATGGTGAATTTGATTTTTAATGGCAAATTTAAAAGTTAATGGTAAATATGATCAAACACTAGAATAGGTAACCCTGCCACTTTGCACCTCCTTGATCTCTATTTTTCATTACATTCCTACTTTCTAATCTTTGTTTACATAATTTGTTTGTCTAAAATCACATCTATTTTGGTTAATCAAGGAACCTTTAGAATAGTCTGAATTCATTTTCTTAAATCATATTCATTTTGGATAAAATCAAAGAATATTAGCATAGATCTAAACCTTTCCTTTCACAAGCAATTAGGCAAGAAATAAAAAGTTATATAGTTGCATTTTTAGGTTAACTTGTTTGATGCATTATCTCTTGTTTGATTTGGAAAAGAAAACCCTTTTTTAGCATAGTTCATCATTCAAACTCAAAAGCATACTAAGGCTAGATCTTGTATTCTTTCATTTTGTGTGTTTATACTTTACATGCATTTTAGGTGATCTTTACTTTAAGTTTGAGAAAATTTTATCTTGATTAAGGCTCAATAAAGAGTCAAATTAGCAATCCAAAACCCTAGGTTTTGATGAATAAACCCATTAAACATCGTCAAGAATAACATCAACAACACACCTAGATACCTTGATAAATACATGAAGTAGAGCCTACTTGTGTTTTAGATTTTTATATCTCTAGGGCCTCCTTTGGAAAGAGACCCTCAATAAGGGAAGGAAGGATTTCAATGAATCTCCCCATGCACAAAGCGACGTTTTTCTAGATCTACAAACACATATAAGTTATCTTCATGAAAATATTTTTAGAACATGGTGGAATTCACAAAACACCATTATATATTCCTCAGAAGAATATTTAATGATGTATTTATTATTACTTACCTTTGAGATATTTCAAGAAAAAATAAGAGAAGAAAACTGACTCGTATAATTTGAATGAAGCCTATATAAGCTTTAATGAGAAATCATTGAAATATAGAATGTATTATTATGATGATTTGCTAACTCAATACTTAGAAAGTATACCATAGGGTACATCACAACTAAATATGAATAAGAGGATTAAAGAAAAAGAATAGAGAAAATCACAAAAGGAAGGCTAATTGAAGACATGAATCAAAAACTAAAGAAGGTTTGTACACTAAAGATTTAGATAATGGTCTGAAATAAGTTGATTAAAGACAAAGACGAAGACAAATATTGAATACTAAAGTCTTAAATAACCAAATAATGTAATATAATGGAGTTTTAAAAATATTACATTATTTGATACATGCAAATGTATCCCCATGGTACTTTCATGGTACAATTATAAATATGTAGTATATTAGGGTTGAGTCTATAGTTTGAATGTGATTTATATTTCCCTTTTATGCAAGTGTCAATGTGCAGGAAATGCACAAGTATCATGTAAGAGTGCAATATGCAGGAATGCACTTGTCATGTAAGTTAGTGTGCAAATATGTAATGTGAGGATGTGAACAAGTATATTAGATTAGGATTGCATGTAGAAGTGTAAGAGTCATGTATATGTGTGCAAGTGTCATAAATTCAAGTGTGCATGCAAGAAGAAATTGAAGAGTCTAGTATGCAAGTGGCAAGATGATAAGGTATGAGACTTGTCATATGGAGAACAATAGTCAAGTACTTGAAGAATCACATTACTATAGCTATATTATGGAGATAATGCTCCATGATAAAGAGGATCTGAATATCCTATTATCTGATTGTAAGAGGAAGAAAAAAATGAAGCTTGTATATATATTTTGAGCAATTAATATTGTAAGTTTTCTTCATGCATAGTTCATGAATGACTTAGGCCATTTACATTCATATTTTATTATATAAGTGAAATTTTATTTCATTATTATATTGGCCTTGATATACATATTAAATTGCTCATATATTATTCTACTCTTCATTATTGATATTTTGACCTTTAATATTGTGGCTTCTTTATATTGAGACCTATGATATTTGGTGGTATTAAGGCTTAAAAATCCAACACATACTTAGAAGAATTGTTTCCCACCACCTTTAAATCTCTTTGTTCAATCTCCAAATTGCTTTTCCCCTTAGAGCTAAGTTTGTATCCATAATAACTCTTAAATCAAGACCTCCCTTAGTTTTATCACCATACATATTGCTCCATTTCACCAAAGGATTTTTTTTTATCATGTAATCGTAACCACAAAAATGACCATATAATATAGATTAAACTTTTTTCTATCGATTTTGGGATAATATACGAGGACATATAATATGTTGGAATGACTTGTAATATTGATTTAATTAGTTGCACTCTTCCTTCTAACAATAATCATCTACCTTTTCATGCTAGTAGTTTATTCTAAACTTTACTTATAACTAGATTCTACAATTCCATCCTCATTCTCCTCTCAATTAAGGGTATCCCTAGATATGTTGCTGGTATTTTTTCCTCCATTTGAAGTAACCTACATATTCCTACTTTGATTTTAGTTGGAGTGTTTAGGAAGTAAATTTTGGATTTTGTCCTATTAACTTTCTACCTAGATGCTTTTTCATACTCCTTTAATTAGTTATTAAAAGCTCTACCCTTGTTTTTCCTTGCCCTCCCAAAAAAGGTTGTATCATCTACAAATTATTGATGGGTGATGTTGTCGATCTTATTACTAGTCTTAAATTTTCTTATTATCCCATATTTTTATGTCTTCTTAAGGTTCCTTCCCAATATCTATTCATAATAATGAACATATATGGTTGTAGATGATCTCCCTATCTAAGACCTATCTTGGTTTTAAATGATTTTTTTACTATCCCATTGACCAGTATTGAATATGATATTATAGAGACACAATCTTTAATCCATCTAACTCATTTATTATCAAATCCAAACTTGTCTAATAATAAAACCCTATTTAACCCTATCATAGGCTTTATTCATATCAATTTCTAATATTGTTGGTCTCTTTTCTAGAAGATGTTAAATGCATTAATTCATGAGCTACTATGATCGCATGCAGAATTTGTCTCCCTTTCACAAATCCTCCTTGCTCTTCTGAAATAATATTTTCTAATAGTGGTCTTAACCAATTTTCCATCACTTTAGAAATTATCTTATGTGTCATATTACATATGATTATGGGTCTGAATGAATCAAACAATTTTGCATTCTTCTTTTTTGAAATCATGGTAAGATGTGTTGCCTCCTTCCTAATTTTTCTTTTGTTTTCAATCCAAACTCCTTCTACTAGTTTAATTCTACTAATTCTAGGTGTTGATCTTTGTACTATTGTCATCCTATGAAAAACTTTATGTTTTTATATCCTTATTTTAACCAATTTTATCTCAAATTTAATATCCAAAATTTCTCTTCCTTACTCAAAATATTATGATATTCACTAAGCAACTCCCTTTCCTTCAAGCTTGGATTATTGTGCTCATGTTTATAGAATTTTAAAATTTTCTCTTTCAGTTCTTCTTTCTTCTCCAAATATTTTTGAAATTGTTCTTGTTCCATTATTTTAATATAGATTTCATTGATTTAATTTGTTTTGGAAGTGTACGCAACCCACCATTTCCTAAATAATTCCATGTTTACACTATCATATTAACAAATTAAGGATGGTCTTCCCACAATTTCTCATATTAAAATATGGTATTTTTTGAATTCACTTACCACCATTTTAACTCATTTTGGTGGTGAGTGATTTGAAGCAATCCTTTTTAAGATATAAATTTTAGCACAAGTTCCTTCATCTAGCCAATGATCTAAGAGTATTCATCTATCTAATTTTTTTGCTATTAGGTTCTTACCTATCTTGTTTTTTGTCCATGTTTAGTTGTCCTCTTCAAACTCAACCTTCCATAGATTATTATTTTGAATGAAGTTAAGAAATCACTCATACTTTAGGTTATTTTCCTAATTCCCTCAAATTTTTCATCCAACTTGGTTATGACATTAGATTCTCCTATGATCATGAATCAATTTTCTTGGTGTTTACTTCTCATAAAGGCTTCAATACCACTCCATAGTTTTGATATGCTTAACCAATTTATGGGTCCATAGACATTAATAATGATAAAACAAATATCTGTAAAGTAGTATGTAACTAATGAGGCTATCCAATACCTAGTTTTATGAATGGTTTCACAAGAGTATCTAATGCGACTCCAACATATTTTAATTACCCCAACTACTTCTTCTAAATACATAGCATCCCATTCACATATTGCCCATACTACTTTCATAGTTTTGAAAACTTCTTCTTCATCATTTTAGTTTTATAGACACAAAAAATATCAGGCTTATTACTTAAACAAATGTCCCTAATACACCTCTACTTTGAAGGGGTATTAGCACCCATTATATTCCATGAGATGGTAATCATATCTCATTAAGGGCTATTGTCCCTTCTTGTGAATTACAAATATCATTTTATTATTTAGTAAAGAGAAGTTCAACCAGATTAGATTGTGTTTCTTTCTCTATGTTTGCTCTTGCTTCCCTGGCTCTCACTTGATAATTTTAAGATTTTACTCTTTTTGTCTTTATAGAATCAAGGGTAGGTCTTATTATTCTATTCTCAAATATTCTTTGATAACTTTTCCTTTCATTAGATATATCTTCTCTTGTATCTATTAAGGAAGCTTTTGACTTATCCTACTCATTTTCTAGTATTTCCTTGTTAATATTAGAGGTATTAACATCTAACACTATGTTATCTCTACCACTTTCCTTCCCATGAATAGTGCATGGCACTTCAAGAGAGTCTTCAAAATCTGATGAGACACATTCCTTAGGTTTAGAAGGAATGTTCATCCCTAGATCATATTTAGACTAAGTAGAGGGTTCCTTGTTAATATTCTAATCCTATTGTACCATATCCTCTAAGCTTTGATTTTATTTTTCTTCATAGGCTAAAGCCTCAAAATAATTGATGTTTCTTCCAATATCCTTATTGGTTTCCACTATTTATTTACTTTCATCTATCTAGACCTATTTTTTGAAAATTGAAAACCATCCTCATCCATATCTATTTGTAAGTTTATCTTGTGGTTTTCTACATATATTTTTTCTAGACTCTTCTTAGGGCATGATCTCTCAATGTGCCCCACCTCATGATATTTTCTACATATAAAAGAAATATTTTTTATAATCCATGGTTTGGTTCCACAACTTACCCCCATACTTAAGAATGATTGATTATCGTAAAGGTTTACTGATATTAATCATGACCAATAGTTGAGCATAAATAGCCAAGATTCCATCTTTTGTAGTTTTAAAATATCAAGGAATTATTTTAGAGTGTTTCGCATTACCTTGAAGGTATTCATTTTCCAAAGTTCAGTGGGTAACCCATACATCCTAACCTGGACTAGTACTAGGGATAGATTTACATTTTCAAGTGTAAAGCCTTCAAACTAGTGGGTAAGGAAGAGTCTTGCTCTTCCCATAAACCAAGTACTCCCTTTTAGGATTCTATTTCTTTCCTCCTTGGAATAAAAAATGGCTAGGAGGAAAACTTTGGTAAGGATAGAGTCACTCCTAGAGACTTCCATCTCCTATCAATCTATTTTTTCAAAGTTGAAGCCCTTGGCCAAGACCCATTAAATTTACCAATGATTGACTTATCTTTGAGCAATGAGGATCATTGCTCTATGAGGTCCTCCCTAACCTCTACTACTAGGGATGATTATAAGGATTTAGCTATAAATCAATCCATGAAAAGGACACTATAACTTAATATCTACTTAAATTTACTAGTATATCCTATAGTGATTATATTATTTGAAAATAAACCTACAATAATATGAATGCAAAAATTCAAAGAAAATAAAGGGATACATGAAACTTAGCTAAAAATAATTTATGCCTATATTGAATGTCCTGCCTTGTTGATGCCCTAGCCCTTCATTGTTCCTCCCATCATCTAAACCCTAGCTGATAGATATTTGCAATTTCATTTTCTTATGACTTGAAAAGTTGTCATTGCCCTTATTCTAGATGACTGACTTCATAGGGTTGTATCTCACTTAATACAAATCATATTCCTTCATATTACTGCTCATTTTAAAGCTCTTCAATTTCCACGTAAATTGGTCCAAGAATCATCTGAATCATACAATCCTTCACAAAATATGGCTCTTAAAAGATGAGATGTTTTTTTTTTTAAATTTACCCTAATGTTTTCCTTGTTCTAAATGACTATATTTACATTTCTTAATATTTTTATAGAAAATTTTCGTATTACACCTTGTTTAGGTGATCTATTTGTTATTATATTATTCAATAATGTGTTAAAATTTATTAGAACTTATATTTTTTTAACAAAGGTGTATTTGTAAACCAACCCCAACCATTTGTAATATCAGTTGGAGATCATTCTTTCATTTATTAGTGAGATATTTTGATGTTTAATAACACTTTGTCATCTTTCATGTTTCTTATTATTTACTTGTTTTATATTGGTACTATGTTGATTATATTTTTTCATTCTTAAATTGTATAATTCTACAATATCCTCATTAGCTTTAGGATTTTAAAAGGATTACTAATTATTGCTTCATAATTCTTTTACCTTTTTTAATTACTTGTATATTTATCCCACTATAATTTTATCATTTATGAATCTTTTTAACTCATTTTTGAATAATATCAACTTTATCACTTATTGCTTGTGATGTGCACACCAAAAATTTGTGAGGGTTGTTTATAATCCTTTGGTCACACACAAAATTTAGAGTCACACTCATCTAGACATAATTAGCGTCATTTGGCTTGTTTATCCTCTTTATTATTCTTCCATATAGGTTGTTTATTTTTTATTTGCACTCATTAGATCTTCTTTTCCTTGAAAAGAAATGTGGGGTGATTATTTATCTTACATGAGGATTTTTCTGCCTACATGGTAAGGATTTCTTCAACTCACATGGTGAGGTTTTCTTCTAGTTTGGAAGAGAGGATTTGTTGGATTTCTTATTGACTAGATCATCACTTTCTTTTAGCCCCATGAATATTTACAACCAATATTTAATTGAAAAATGAAGACTTCAAATTTCTAACAAAAAAGTGAAATGAAGATTGAAAACCCTACCTTAAAATATAAATGCAAATTTTCTAAAGATACATTGGTGGGGTTCACAAAAATCATCTATAATTCATAGGTACCAAATATCCTTCCACATGAAAAGTAAATTGAATGGATGCTTTAGGAGGTCTCAAAATTTGGAGAGTTTTCCAAATGATGTGTTGTTAGAAATTTTATGACTATGTTATAATAACAGAATTATAAGTGTTATGAAATATAAAATAATATGCATACACATTATAAAATATGAACATGTTTTAAGCATGGAGAAGCTTGAGTTAGACTTGATATTTAAAAATTAATACACATGCATTATTTTATACACATGTATTATTCTTTTAAGATGTGCATGTTTTATTTTCATTTTCTACTCCTCCCTGCATTATCTATCTACCTCATCATTGTGCACTTATTCAATATTAGCATTATGTGGTAATATGTGAATGCGAGGCTAGGTTGTTGCATTTAAAAGCTATTACCTTTTATTGAATGAAGGTAACTATTATATGTTTCATGATACTAAACAAAAGGATGCAATTTAAACCAATGTCCATGTCCCAGTTCTTCTATTCTTTGAGAATCATTATGCTTGAACCATGGTGGGAATAGGTTAGAATTAAAATTTTCATGAATTAGAGAATATTCTAAAATCCCCTCTTTTAGATATTTTTTCTTGCTCTCTTTGGTAGGAATGTTTACTACTATTTGATGTCTTCTTCTTTTTTTTTTGCATATTCTCCTTCCTAAAATATTAAATATACTTGATTCATAATTATATCCATTTTCATGTTCTTATAAATTGATATTTTCTTTAAAGAAAATTGATTTTTTTATTTTTATCAATTACATAAAGTAATTTTATGTAATTTTAGGTGGATTTATAAGACGTTGGGCACTTACCAAGACCTAGGTTCAAACCTCGAGGGCATGTCCAATTTGGGCAAAGGTAGTAGTCTGACCTAAGTTTGTTGAGTGTGCACCAACTTGATTTCAGTGGTACTAACCCCAAGTCATTGGGGTCTCCCTCACTTTGGGTCATGTTTACTGAGGTGATATAGGGGTTATAATGATAGCACCATGATTTGACGTTATAATCAGAAGCAATTTGACTTGACCCTGTGACCAATTGTTCAAAAAGAAAAGGTAGTTGTCGATTATTTTATGTATCAAAAAAATTACATAAAGTAAATTTAGTTTGATATTATGGAAAATACAATATACAATTTACACAATAATTAAATTATTTATTTTCAACAAGAAGAGGCCTTAGAGAGGACATGAAAAGTATTCATTTGTATCTATATTTTCATCCAAATAAATCTTGTTTTCATAAGTTGATGAATAAAACAATATAACATAGAGTGATAAGTTATAAAAAAATCTACAATTATCAGGGTATTGTTTTGATGGAAGGTGACATGAATCAAAATAATCTTATATAAGTCATCAATTAGTAAAACATGTTTAAAAGGTATATAATTTTTAAAAAATAAATAGGATGATTTATTTTTTTGTTTTTACCATTATTTTCTTAGATTATCTATCATTTTTACATAATCACCATTATTTTTATTAATATTTTAATATATATTTTAAATTAACTAGCGACATTCAAGGCTAGGCATCCCCATTCCACCATGACCTCTCGTAAGAAGAGTTAAGCTTATCAATAGGGAATTTAGGCATCCCCATTCCACCATGACCTCTCGTACCCATTCTACCATGACTTCTCATAAGGAGGAGAGCTGAGATTATCAATAGAAAATATAATATACAAACGCCACAGTATGAACTTTGGACCTCCTATAAAAAAGAGCCAAAGCCCGAACCATTACATTGTGCCCTTGAAACATCTAAAATTTCAATCTTACTCTTAACTCCTTTGTTTTTAAATTGAGTGAAACACTTATATATGATCCTTCTAGTATAATAACTAGTTGTAAAGACAATAACGTTATAATCATAATAATAACCATTTTGATATTAAAAATAAATCATAAAATTTTCAATAATAAATATAAATGATTATAAATTATTTTTGTATAAAATTGTATTATTATGTTTTTAGATATTCATTTCAATAGAAATTTATAAATTAAATTTATTTCCAAATAATGAGTAAGTATTATCTTCGTAG
Organism: Wollemia nobilis; assembly: GCA_028583015.1. Taxonomy (NCBI): domain Eukaryota; kingdom Viridiplantae; phylum Streptophyta; class Pinopsida; order Araucariales; family Araucariaceae; genus Wollemia; species Wollemia nobilis. The sequence continues at coordinate 7,629,739 of JAQPPZ010000850.1, forward strand.
GATATGATTTCATAATAAGTATTATTATGAATAACAATTCAATAATTAAGAAACTTAAAAAGTATGCAATTAAAACTCAAAGCATAATTTGTAAGACACGTTCTATTATTGTAAAATAGTCCGTGTTCATGGGCCATTAGATTCAAAATAAAATAAAATCTCGACATTATTCAAAACCCACTTATACAAAAACGACGTTTGCTCTTTAATCTATTATATAATGCTATGATGCATAAAACATTGAGGATTGCCGTGCTTAAAAGCCACTTTAAGGTGTATTTGACTTGAGGGATAAGCTGTATGTTCTGTCATTTTCATATTCATACTCTAGTCCATATTCGCATTTTTTTTTAATTAGATAGAAAAAAGATTTTAAAGGATTTTTCAAACCTTTTACAATAACTTCCTACCTACATACACGTACCAAGAAAAACAGATAGAAGCATCAAAAATAAGACATTCACCAAAAACAATTTAACCCAATTAGACCCCGCAAAGGCGCAAAGAGATCCGAAAACCAATTCAAAAAAATGGACACAAAAATCCCAAATCCAGAGCCTAATCTTGCGAAAAGTTATTAAAAATGATAAGACCCATCTCCAGAGTATTTGGGTTCACAGAGCTCTTAATAGATCTCACTAGATCTTTGACAGGATTGCAATAGAAGTTTGGCATTGCACGTATGTCCTCCAAGTAACGGTCGTTTTAAGTTTTTTATATATTTTTAACATTTTAAAAATTAAGTCCGAGATAGGGTAACATTTTAGGTTTTGATTTTTTTTAGTTTAATTTTTTTTTTTTTCTTTTTTAGGAGAAAGTTTACAAATTACATTAACAACCACTCTCAAGGGGTTTGAACATAAGACCACTTAAAAAACAACCACCATCTTTAGTCAATTAGGGCAACTGCACTAGGTACCTTACTAGCAAGTTCTCTCAATCCTCGAAGGAGGTCCGAGGTTCAAGTCTGGCGGGCCTACGTTGGATACAAAAACCCCCCGGCTAGCTTAGGGAACGGTTTTCCTTAATATAAAGGCTTTTTATCCGCCTTTGTAGCACAAGTGGTGAGGAGAAGGTGAGCTTGGCCCTGTTGAACAAGAGGTCCACGGTTCAAACCTCGGTGATACAAAGGGGATATACGGTTGGATTAAAACCCAAAAAAAACTCCTTGGTGGAGTTGTTGTAACAGGTTGGGGGATTCCTGGTCAAAACCCCTAGATTTGCACTTGGGGTGCAACGCAACGGTTTGGGCTTTGGCTCTTCTTCGAGAGGTCCAAGGTTCAAACCGTGGCGTGGGTGAGTGTGTGAGGGGGTGGGTGTGTGTCTCCTTGGTGGAGTTGTTGTAACAGGTTGGGGGATTCCTAGTCAAAACCCCCATATCTTAATATTACCAAAAAAAAAAAATAGTTTAAATTTGTTTTGAATTAATTGAGTACTAATTTTTATGAAAAGTATAGCAATTATATTCTTTAAGAAAATATAGACACACATATCGTTATTAATGTCGAACGAAATCTTAATTATAGAATATATTAATTTGTAAAAAAGTGATTTGATAGAAAAACACATATTAAAGTTTATGCTAGACAAAGACATTAAACTAGAATTATCAAACAAAATTAGATATAGTAGATCAATGTGGAACTATTTATATAGCAAGAGCTATGGAGCTAAAAGGAGATGGTGGATCACAATCCGAGGGACCTCCCCATCCAAAAGATAGATATTTAGTGTTTAGTGGAGGATCCCAACCTAAGTTGGCACCTTCGCTAATTAGTCCATTTGCCTAGTTGTCTTCCACATCCTTCTTGAGGAATATGACAAAGCTAAGATCGGAAAACTTAGTGCGGTTGTGTTATCCCTAGGCTCCCCAATCATAAGGCTGAGAGGGTGAGATGGCAAGCGACTCTAATCCCCAACTTGGTAAGTGGGGTCACATCCATGGTCAATTAAATGTGGCCACCACCTAATGGAAACGAGGGTGGCAACTCTATCATGTTCTAGATCATGATCTCTATGGAAGAAAAAACGTGTCAACCATATGGCACAATAGGCTACAAAAAGCAAAAAATATAAGATCTTTAATTCCTATAAACAAAGAATATCGAGAACAATATACCTCTATTGAGTTTCTCACACAATATACTTTCTTTTGGAGTCTATCGGACCCCTAATATTCCATGAAAGAAAATTCATGGAAGATGTTGATCGAGTGACATATCCTCGCTATCGAGCTCCACTAAAACTCCATAGTTGTTTTGTGTTTGCAAAAACTCTTGGTTAGGCCTATAACTTCCCAAATGCACAATTGGTATGAAATGTGAGTGTTTGTTTGGCATAAACTCATCAATCGCTTCCTTGTAGCTTGGACTACGTGAGCGCCTAACGTTTGTTGGAGGAGACAATAGAAAACATTTATTGAGTGATTACTTGGGTAGAGATTACACTAACATCCTGGGGAGTTTTAATGTAATGAGGTTTGACTGCCTCTTTGAGCTTATTTTTAGAAGGGTGTTTGGAGAAAATTCCTTCCCCTTCTATCATGCTTGGTTGGGAACTCTGACCTAAGCCCAATGGGTGTAGATCCCATAGAATCGTTGTTGTAGTTATTTCTGTAGTTGTTCACAATTGTCCATCACTTCTTAGTGGACCAAGGAGTGGTTGTGTTACTAGGCTTGACAGTTGATTTAGCTCTCTAGGTGGCCTAAGGACAATCCTTGATCTTGTGCTTAGAGGATTGACATCTAAACCACATATTAAAAAAATTCAAATATAAAACCTTGTATATATGCATTGGGTACCAATTTGAATATCAATGGTATCCTTGAGATCCTTGAATATACTTATCTCAACACAAACCTTTTTTCTAAGGGTGAGTCACAAAGAATTTTTCTAGCTCAACATAAACAATATTACCAAGGCCTACTATAATGCAATTGAGATTAGACCATAAAGATAACATAAGTCCAAGGAACTTGACTTGAACTAGGACCCATTTGGTGTGTTCCTCCTAAATTATGAAATCCCAAGTCCAAGGGGAAAATACAATGAGAGATTTATGATGAGCCATGTTGATAAACACCCTAGGTATGCTTCGATTTAGCGAAGTCGAACAAGAAAAAACCTTTTCTAAGGTTTTGAATGGCTTCTAATCGGATCCCATGTGAACCTAGGTAGAATTGACCCAACCCTTGAAAATAATTTTTGGTGGGATCCTACCCATAAAATACCCAACTAGGATATAATTCTCAAGCCATTTGCACGTAATATTAAACTTAGGAATGAGGATAACAACATCAAGAGTAGAGGGTTTACCATGTGAAGCTCGACTACTTGAGAGACACTATTTGCACGTGTTCATGCCAATGATACCAACATCAATTGTTGGATCGTTAGGGTTGGAGGTGATAATAAGGAAATTATCCAAAGGTGAGCGGAAGACCTAGAAGGGGGTCCATAAAAAAATGCAATGATTAATTTGTCTTGCTGAAAGGTGGTGTGAGGTTGACCATGCAGACACTTAGTAGATTTTTTCCAAAAATTTCAAATCGAGATGTTTTAAATGGATATTTATTTATAAAAATGAATACTATGAAAAGTATTCCACCCCATTTAAAATATGTATTCTCTATAAAATTTAAAAATATTGTCATTAATTTTTTAGAAAATAAAAATTTCTTTAACACCTTATTTAATTAAATATAATAATTAGAAGTATCATTTAGATATAATTTAATTTACAAAAATGATAAGCATAAGATTTGTTAAATTTTGTATTAGTAGTTCAATTAGTTAAATAAGTTTTTAAATATGGGAATCTTATGAGAGAAATATTGATTTTAAAATGATGTTTCATTTAATTATTAAATTATTTTTATAAATATGTAATATTAGAGAGAAGTGACATATTAAAACTTTAGAGGAAGTCCAACCTAAACTTAGAATTCAAACAAGCATTTCAAAATGCTTTAGAAGTGACATAGGGGTTAAACAAGGATGTTCATTATCCTCTACCTTGTTTGGTTTATATATTAATAAAGTAGAAGAATGGCTAAATCCCATAGGAGGTGATGGTGTTCATTTGGGAGAATATGTAGTAAGGCTTCTTTATATGCAAACAATCTCATTTTTATTGTAAGGTCAACCCAAGGGTTGAGAGAGCACTTAAAGACCCTAAAGCACTTTTGCAAGGAGGTAGACATGAAATAAATACAAAAAAATGTCTTAATATTCTCCAACCAAAAGAAAAATAATCATTTAATTTTTTCTTGAGTTGTGTTTTTTTGGAAGAAGTAACAAAGCACAAATATCTTTGTATAAACTTCAATAGTAGCTTAGATGGAAAACATGTAGAAGGAAGAGAACTTTGGAAGGATGCAGAACACTTTTACTTTTTGAAATAGAAGTAGAGAGGCTAAATTATAGTATTGAAGAACTATACAAGTTTTATTTGGGCTATTAATGGTACCAATGGTGTTATATGGGTGTGAAGTGTGGGCTAACAACACATTATACTTAAAATGAAGATAAATGGGGAGTATTAAGTAGCATCTAATTAAAAAAAAAAATCAAACTAAAATCTTCAATTTCATATGAGATTATTTTAGTAGAAATAAGTACCTTCCCTACATAGGCATTTATTATTGTTCATCTTCTAAAATATTTGAAAACAATCAAATAGAGAGATGCAAATAGATGGCCTAAGATTGTAATAGAATAAAATTTGAACAAGAAAAAAATACATGGATGAAACAAAACAATAAGTGAATGAAGAGATTAAATGTTAACTTGAACGAATACCCAAATAAAAACAAAGGCGTTTGTTAAAAAAAATTAAAACAACTATATGGAAAAAGAAGTGAATAAGAAAGGTAGAACATTATCTTGCTAAAAATAACATTGTATATGATCACCATCAAAACGTTTATATAGGAACAAACATCCATTAAAGAGCAAAGGTGCTCATGTCCCAATTAAGGATTAGCTCTCACCAATTTAGGTGTGACATAAGAAAATGGAAAAGACCAAAAGAAGATTGAGAAAATAACGTATGTACCTTTTACACAAAAGGAACAATTAAGACAAAATACACTTTATTTTAGAATGTAATACATACAATGACATTCAAGTTCGTTATACTAAGAATCTAAAAATAAAAAGTCAATACTCCAATGACTTAGTTTGTTTTGGGTGTTTTTGTGTTTGTTAGTGTTTATATAGTTATTGTTGTTGTTTTTGTATGTTTGTAGGCATGCTCCTTGATTGTGTCGAAGGTGGAAGATCAGGTGCAAACCTTGGGTAATTTTGGCAGAAGAGATACTCTTGCCTCCTTGGGTCTTACCCAAAAGTAGCATCCCTTCTGGAATTTTTTCTACAAACAAAAAAAGAATCTAAAAATAAAATCAATATAAGTTTTATTTAAAGAATCAATATTAATAATTAAATTAGTCTTATGAGGAATACTCTAGTGGTAAGTTATTGGGTTTTTATTCAGAAGACTCAAGTTCAAAACCTTATACAAGGCATTGGGAACTCTCATAAAAACCCATATTTTAAACTCAACATTAGTCATGTGAGGGATACCATAGTGGTATATCTTTGGGTTTTCATCTAGAAAATCCAAGTTCAAACCCTAGTATGAGGGGACTAGGACCTCTCATAAAAAAACCTGCATTTTAACTTAAAATCAAGGGACCCTTCATAGAAACCTTTTTTTAACTCAACATTTTATCTAACGACATTAGCTTAACTGGTTAGATTCCTTTATTTTAACAAAGTTGATCAAGGTTTGAGTCTTGCCAAAGAATATATGCTTAAATAGTCAACTTGTTGTAATATCACTTTATGATGATGTGATACGAATGAGACTCGTTTCATTTCTATATAAAAAAAAATAACTAAATTAAATTTTATAAATAATAAATATAATTCTTTATAAAATTGTTGTCTCATAATTTTTTTTTTTTAATTTGTGAATGTTAAAACCTTTTTCTATAATCGCTTGCTCACATTAATTAAATGACATCTCAAAACTTCATAATTTTGAAGGTTAAGTCTATCCTATAGAGAAGTAGAACCAGTAAACACATTTTTGCATTGTACTTCCAAATGTGCTTGAGAAGGATGAGTCTACAAACATCCTAGAGTTTGGGTCATTGATCCAGTTGAGAAAACCAAGAGAGAAAGCTTCCAAGATCTAGTGAAAGAGGAAAAAAAAGTGGCATCCCAAAAATGTTTAGCCATGTCACAAAACCAAAACAAGTGAATAAAACATTACAAAAATTGCATTGAGGGGACATGTGGAATGCATTCATTCCCAAGTCTATGGAACTTCCAACACACCACAAGATGTTATTGACAAACTTCATCAACTTTCTCATATGGTTCAAGATCTTCAAAAGGTCCAACAAAAAACTAAAAAGAAGGTAGTTAACAATGATGAACAAGTTCGCGATTTAATTACTTCTATTTCTTCTTTGAAGATTTCAGAAGATATCACTAAAGACACACCAAAACTTCTCCATATAATAGGCTTTCCCATAGATGAGTGCTAAAATCTAGTGTATGGTGTATTGCAGCAAGATATAACTATAGTCTTTTTGTTACTAGTAGCTTTATTCTTATATATTTTCAGATATTAATACTTTACTTCTTATCCACCTCATTTTATTTTTTAAGTAATGAATAGTATTAACATCATAATATTACAATGTTTTAATTTATGAATTAATATAATCTAAACTCTTTCTTGAAAAAAAAAAGCTTCGTAATTTATTTCATGGGCCCTTAGACTAAGTCCGTTTAACTCCCTTATCTCTTCAAACCGCAGTGAAATGGAAAGTGAAATTTGTTTGCCTAACAAGGCGGAAAAACGATAATAATAAATCCTCACAAACTTTTTAACACTTGGACTTTTTTTTGTTGGACTTTTCAATGTGTGGTTACCTAGTTTTCAATCTTTTCTATTAAGAATGTGCAAAAGTTTCTAGAAGTTTAATTAAGGAGGCGCATAATTCGCGTTGTGAAAGTGTCGTGGTTTATCCTCCGCAAAAGTAAACAATCCGGAAGGAAGGAGACTAGATTTAAAAAATAAAAATAAAAATAAAAACGCACTTCTATCATATTATCAATGGTTCATTCTTACTCCAAATTGTGCGGAGCGCACCGGAACCGTCCATAAAACGTGTACTGGTAGAGCTAGTTATGACTCGGACAAAGAGATACGCGTCGTAGCTGCTGAAGTTTTCAAAGTGAAAAAAAATTCGAAGAATCTTGAAGGTGTCGGTATAAAATAAATACAAAATTACCTTTGCTTTATATATATTTAGTTTAATTCTTCCTAGTAGTGATGATGCCTGAAATAGGTTGGAGCTTTTCATAGGAATCGCCTTTCCTCAAAACAGAGCAAGGTATCCAGCCACTTGAGGTTCTGCCGCTGCTCTTGGTTTGTTGTGGGTGTGCTATCAATAAGGCGGCCTGCTGCTTCAATACAGTGAATTGATTACAATACTAAGTAGTTGAGACTTCATCAGGGAAGCAGGTGGCGGATCCAATCCCGGAAGTTGACTCCATAACTATAACTCTTCTCTTGTATTGCTGCTTTTGCTTAGAAAAGAGGAGAGGGGGATTTCAATTCAAGCATATGTCCAATGCTTAATTGTGGAGAAAATGAGAACCTAGTTTGTGTAGCCCACGGAAAACGTGGCTGCAATTGCATAAAATTTTGTTTAGATTTAGGGGTCGCAATCTGTCAGACTTCCACATTGCTTAATTCAGGCATTGCTGATAGCAGCAGACGTATTTTAGATAGGACATCGGTGGGGCTTCACGGATTTTATTTCAGTTAGTAGAGGCAATACTGTTCCTTCCCTTGTAGGGGAAGCTCAATAATGCAAATCTAGGCAGTATATAAACGGCGAGGTGCTGGGCTTCAGGAATTGCCTGAAAACAGCCCATAACCAGTTTTCTCTGGATCTCTCTGGGCACAATCATGGACATGGATCGGTTGTCTAAGACCAAGGGCGTGTTCCCGGACACATTCTCCGGGGCAGGCGATGACATGATCGAACAGTTTGCGTTGCTGTGGCAACAGATTCGTGCCCCCCTGATTGCCCCCTTGCTCAATTTGGCCGTCTATGTCTGTCTCCTCATGTCTGTCATGCTCTTCATCGAGAGGATTTACATGGCGGTCGTCATCGTGTTGGTTAAAATTTTCGGGAAGAAGCCTGAGAAGAGATACAGGTGGGAGCCCATTCGAGACGATGTCGAGATGGGAAACGGCGCTTACCCCATGGTCTTGGTGCAGATCCCAATGTATAATGAAAGAGAGGTAAGAATGGAATTCTTTATTAAAAAAAAAAAATCTCAGGCTTATGAATTTTTAGAGTCAACAGATTATTAAATTTTGATTTTTGATTTGTAATTTTTTATTAAATTTTGATTGTTGATTTATAATTTTTTATATACATAGAATTTTAACTACCCGCTTGTTATCTATAGGTTTATCAGCTCTCCATCGGGGCGGCGTGTGGACTGTCTTGGCCTTCGGATAGAATTATCATCCAAGTCCTCGATGATTCAACTGATCTTACTATTAAGGTGTGTGGAAACGTGTAAGGAGAGGTTTTTGAGGAATTTTTTGGATTGAAGAGTGAGCTTTGTTTGACTTGGTTTGGTTTGGATTGAGTTTTGTTCAGGATTTGGTGGAGATGGAGTGCCAGAAGTGGGCGAGCAAAGGAATAAACATCAAGTACGAGATCAGAGACAACAGAAACGGTTACAAGGCGGGTGCCCTCAAGGAAGGGATGAAGCACAGCTACGTCAGGGAATGCGACTACGTCGTCATCTTTGACGCCGATTTTCAGCCCGAGCCAGATTTTCTGTGGAGAACCGTTCCGTTTCTCGTGCACAATCCTGAGTTGGGCCTGGTCCAAGCTCGCTGGAAATTCGGTATGTTCAAATCTCGCAGGTTGATTTTCATTTCTTTTACTTTTTCAACGTAAGTTATTCTTATGAAAATTCTATTATTGGCCGATGGGTCGACCTGTGGGTATGAATTTTGTAAAGCATTCACGCATTGGAATTTGGAACGAAAGAGAACTGTTAGATTGTGGCTCAAGCATATGGCTATAATGATCATATTATTATAGTTTTAGTTGACCTATCTTAGCTTGCTGAATGAGCAAAATAATGACTGGATGGGCTTATTCGAGGCGTTATTAGTGGAGGTTGACGAAGGAATGGGGCCTGGTATGTGCACGTACACTGATGACATTGGGAGTGGAATACGTCGGTGTTCCAGCGAATATGAGAATTTTGCTGTGACTACAAGCCAAACATCACAGATCATTTCCTGGCCCACGGATACGTGCAGGGCTAGTCATATTCCACTTGCGTTGTACAACAAGCCCGTTTTATTTTCCATTATTTCCTGGCCCATTTGTTGCCTCCAGCTTTCCCTCATGATTATAGTCTTGAATTACATTTACAGAACCGTGAAGTAGGGGATATAGTTTCTTTGTAACCTCTGGTTACAGTATATATATGTAGACGGACAGAGTATTCAAAAAAATTATAGATAGCTAAGTATTTACAGCGAAAGTTTTTTAAATTATTGAGGTATATGAGTGACATGACAGGGCTTTGCTGTCTTTGCAGTGAATGCCGACGAATGTTTGATGACGAGAATGCAAGAAATGTCCTTGGATTATCACTTCACCGTCGAGCAAGAAGTGGGCTCGGCAACTCATGCATTCTTCGGTTTCAACGGTATTGTATAGATTTATTTATAGCCCAACCCCATCGTAATGTCCTTAACAATCTTATAAAATATTGCTATACATTAACAAACAACATTTTAACTGTACAGGTACAGCTGGAGTCTGGCGTATAAAAGCTCTGAGCGAGGCCGGTGGATGGAAAGATCGTACCACAGTAGAAGATATGGATCTGGCCGTTCGTGCAAGTCTGAGAGGCTGGAAGTTTGTCTTCGTAGGCGACCTTGGGGTAAGAGAGATTTTTGTCAATCTATAATACTCTTACTATACATAAAACTCGATTTAGATGGATCGATCCTTATAAACAATGTATAGCTAGATCACACTAATTAAAATATAATAGTTTAATTTAAAAAGACAGTTGTTTTTTTTAGGAAGATTTAAGGTTTAAACTGTGATGTGATGTGGATGAATGAGTGAGGGATAGATGTGCCTTATATAATAGTTTAGAGCTTTAAATTTTTTAAAAGACCTAAATTCAAACCACCAGAAATTGAGAATTCGATTTTTCAAGTGCCTCTCACGATTTTATGTCTTTGTCTGCGTCAAGGAAAACTGAGGGGTCCCATTTTCATTGAAATGAATACTGTAGGTTAAAAACGAGCTGCCAAGCACATTCAAAGCGTACCGATATCAGCAGCACAGATGGTCATGCGGCCCCGCCAATCTGTTCAGGAAGATGGTCAGGGAGATCATCACAAACAGGGTAACTAATTTGAATTAAGTTACATTTTTCTTGTTTGAAGATATATGGGGCAGAAGTGGTTGTATCAATAGTTTTTCACTTAGCGCCGCTGAACTTGCAGAAAGTCTCTGCTTGGAAGAAATTCCATGTAATCTATGGCTTCTTTTTCGTGCGAAAGATAGTAGCGCACATCGTCACCTTCGTTTTCTACTGCGTGGTGATTCCTGCAACCGTGCTGGTCCCAGAAGTACAACTCCCAAAGTGGGGAGCTGTCTATATTCCCTCAACAATCACCATACTCAATGCTGTGAGCACTCCTAGGTAAATACATGTCCCACATCTCTTCGGTTGGATGTACCTTTTTTTTTCCATAGTAAAAGTAAAACTTATATAATATATAATGATTTTTGTTCAAAGTTTTAAAATATTAATTGAGTTGAAGGCTAGTATTAATTGGGTTTATTTTATGGTAATCAATACAGATCTCTACATTTGCTGGTATTTTGGATCTTGTTCGAGAACGTGATGTCTCTGCACCGGACCAAGGCAACCCTAATTGGATTGCTAGAGGCAGGGCGTGTAAACGAGTGGGTTGTGACAGAAAAATTAGGAGATGCCTTGAAAACCAAGATTGGTAAACAAATGAAGAAAAGCCGGTCTAGAATTGGTGAAAGGTAACTATTTTTAATTTTATTTAATTTGTTCTTTGAGATTTTAGATTCACAGTCGCGATGAAACCTAATTCTGATTTGTTGTTGTGGTGCAGAATTCATGTTCTGGAGCTGTTGACGGGTGCTTATCTGTTTTTCTGTGCATGTTATGATCTTGCATTCGGAAAGAACCACTTCTTTATCTATCTATTCTTGCAAGCAGCAGCATTCTTCATCATGGGTTTTGGATACATCGGAACGTTTGTGCCCAACTAGACCCTGAATTGCATATACGTCTCTCTCGCTGTAGACAAGGATAGACTTTCATTCAATTTTGTTATTTATGATTGTTTCCCATTCATTATTAATCCTGAGGAGCAGCCATGGTAAAAGCTTTATATATCATTCGAAACCACTCAGATTATTGGATAGAGAATATTGAAGGAAGGCAAAGAACTGGGCAGACAGTGAATAATAGAATGGACATTCGTAATAAGAAAGCCCTGTGAATCAGGCCCAAGTACTATACTCAGCCCACAAAACGTTTTCGTCATGTATTTGTATAATTTTTGATGACGTAATATTATAGTTCTTTGCTCTGGATTATATATTTTTATTCGCCGCTTACAATCTTACCATCAAAGAGTAGATATTAGTTTGAGGGGAACAAAATGAGAAAAGATAGAATGTTTTATATATAGGAGAGGAAATTTCTATCATAAAAATATATTACTAAAAATAAATATAGAAAATAAAAGTGATTAAAATTTGATTAAGGTTATATTATTAATAAGTTAATTTAAATATAATTAATTTTGAAAGTATTATTTATTATATTTTTAAACATATTTTTCAATATTAAGTATATGTTCAAAAATTAAAGTTATTTTTCAATGAGGGGTTTTGGTCCCCTGATAGTGAGTGAGGTTTGAACATTGGACCTTTGAAAAAGAGGTCAAAGTCCTTACCGCTATAGTAAACTTGCAATCATTCTTTTAAAGTTTACATGGGATTTTATAAAGAGTTTAGGTCTTTTTTAGTGACATTTGAACTTCGGTCTCCTAGAAGAAAACCCAAAAACTTACCGTAAGTGATCAAAATATTAAAATTATTAAATAAATGTTAATAAAAAAAATGGTATTTATCAAATATGAAAAATAATATATAATAAATTTTAAAAATTTGTGCAAGTTCCCTCGAGGTCGGAAGGAGGATCAGGATTCAAGCCTGCGTGCACTGGATATAAAAAACCTTGGCTAGCCTGACGGGTATACCTAGATAGGACAGACCCATGGAACGGAAAGCCCTGGTCCCATGGGATACGGGGAACGGTTTCATTTAACATAAGGTTCTTAGACCTAGGTTCAAACCTTGCGGGTATGTGCAAATCTAGGGCAAACGTACTCGCATGTGCAATCTAGGGCAAAGGTAGTGGTCTGACCTGAGTTCGTTGAGTGTGCACTAGTTTGATGACCGTGGTACCAACCTCGAGCCACTAGGGGTCCCCTCACTCCGAGATGTGTTTACTGAGGCGAGGTAGGGGTTATAGTGGTAGCACCATGATTCACCGCTACGACTTGACCTGTGACCAGATATTCAAAAAAGAAAGGTAGTGGCCTATTCATCTATGTATAAAAAAAATTTAAAAATTCTATTTTTTTTTATTCTTTAATATTTATTCAAAAACATATTATAAATTATATAATATCTATTCAAATGTATTATAAATTAAAAATGTTTATGGTAAGAAAATGAGACACATATCTTAAGTTAATATCAAAGGTTCAGGATTGAATGTTATGAAATAAAGATCACGTGGTGCTCCTTACATAGGAAGATAGCTTTAAGGGGTTAGGTTAGATGTAAGAATCCAGGGTTTCGATGTTATGAAATATAGATGCACACGTTGTGCTGCTTGCAAAGGAAGATAGCTTTAGAGGTCAGAAAACCACCTTCTTTTGATTGACGCTGTGTGCACAGCCCATAAAACATCCATCGGTGGTATCATTGGCAACCTACTATTGAAGTCACATAATAATGGAGGCTACAAAGTTTAACAGCTTGTTATAAGCGGGCACCCACCTTACTAGTCACTGTTTTAAGGGTTCCGTTTGGTGGATGTACCACTCATGAGGTGGACGGCTCCATTTGCTTGACAATATGAATAAAAATAATATTTTAGAAAATCCTTATAAATGTTAGTTGTTATCTTAAACGAAATGTTTGTTGTTATCTTAAAAGAAGTCAATGAGATTTTACCTTTTAAGTAACAGGACCCTACCTTATAAGACATTTAGGCAATTAACCTACAAACATTCATCTACGATTCAACCTATCTTTTTTTAGATACTATAGCATAGTTAACCTACAAACACTTTATAGCTACGATCTAACCTATCTCTTTTAGATATTATAGTGTTAGCAATCTACAAATACTCGACAGCTACCATCCAACTTATCATTTTTGGATACCATACTAGATATTGTAGCAACCAACCTATAACTATCATCCAACCTAAATCCTTTTTCGATACTATAAAATTACCAACCTACAAACACTCATCCAACCTATCACTTTTAGCTACAATGCAGTTTTAGCTACAATGCAGTCAACAATAAACAGTGGAAGTAGGTCTTCGGGAAACATAGTATCTAAATGCGTACGTGGCTAGTGGTCATTATCATGATGTTAATGGGAAGGTGAGATCTTGGAGAAACATAGTATCTAAATGCGTACGTGGCTAGTGGTCATTTTCATGATGTTAATGGGAAGGTGAGATGTTACTGGGAAGATTTGAGAACATTAACTAGACCTTAGAATTAGGTAGTGGAGTGAGTGACACTTATATGTAGTGTTTGGATGGCGAGGAGGGCTCAAGTTTCTTTTGGACATGTGCAACTAACATACTAAAACTAACCGATATTGAAAATTAATATAATAATACAATTTTTATTTTTAATTTTATTTTTCAATAGTTATTTTTTTTTATTTTTTTATTTTATTTTTAATTATAAAAGATTAAAAATAATAATAATTATTTTTATTTTTTATTAGAGATGTAACCTACATTTAGAGATTTTAGAATTAGAAGCTTTGAGTTTTTGATATATCTATTTTTTGGGAAATGTTTTTATTTATTTATTAAGATTATTTTATTAAAAATATTTAAATAATTGTTTGCGAGGGTTAGGTGGATTGGTAATTAGGAGGAGATCTAGGTTCAAACCTCGCAGGTATGTCCAATCTAGGGCAAAGGTAGTAGTTTGACTTGAGTCTGTTGAGTGTGTGCCAACTTGAATCAATGCCGAGCCACCAGGGGTCTCCCTCACTCAGGGTCGTGTTTATTGAGACGAGATAGGGGTTATAGTGGTATGCTACCATTGGAGGCAATGCTACTTGAACCTATGACCAGTTGTTCAAAAAAGAAAAGTAGTTACCGAAAGAAATTATATATATATATATATAAAATAAAATAAAATAAAGTATTTAAAAGGAGTGAGGTTTATAAGATTTTTGGTATTGACTGTGGTTATAGTTTATATTATTTTAAAGAATTTTAATTAAATTTAAGTTGTGTGTAATTTTTTAAAAGAAATTATAAGACACAAACTTTTACACACTTTAGTTGTAATTTTAATAGTTAAATGAATGTCTAATATTTTTAATGCTAGCATTGCTGTTTTTTTTTTGTTAGTGGATACATAGGGAAGTTGGTTACATCCACACTATTTCTAGTAAATACCAAGAGTAGGGTTCAAACCACAAAGGCTGCCCCAACAAAGCCTACACCTTGTTATTTTATAACTCTATGTGAAGAGGACCATTGGTCGTTGATTCAGGATTCGTATCATGGTTGTCGATATGTTGCACACCTAGAGGATACAAAATAGACTTACCTTTGCAAATAAGCATACACCAAGGTTTGAACCTAAGTCTCTTCTGGATAAGTATTGGCTAAACAGACAATTACCAATCCACCTAGCCATTGGGGGCTTAATGCTAGCATTGTTAGTAAATAAATTTTAAAATCTATATTGTACAAATGAGATAATGTAATATAGTATATTCAAACCACTGCCTGGGTGAGTGTGTGAGGGGCGGGTGTGTGTTAAATTCCCTATTGATAAACATAACTCTCAACTTTACAAGGATCGTGGTTGGGAGGGCGTTGATCGTAAAAGTTTCTCACACTAATCAAATAAAAAGAAGAAAAAATATATTATTTAATTTATTTGGAGGATAATCTAACATATAAGGATATTTATAAAACATATTTAAAACTTGTAGGGCTATAATCTAAAAATATATTGTCTTATTTTTAAAGTTATGACTACCTAGTTTTATTTTTGGAACTTTTGTCAACTATTACCCTTATGTGTTAATAAACAAGTATGAATGCTCTAAAAGGTATACTTATAAAACAACAATAAAAAAATAAAAATTATTATTAACAACTACATAATCTAATCTAAGAGAACAATAATTTCAACCATGACAAAAAAACAATTATAACAACATTAATATAATTCCAATGAAACCTATTTAACAACCTCAAATCATATATCCATTACAATGCCCATCATTCATAAATGCAATTCAATGTTCTTTTTATAACAATGAGCTATAATTATTAAGGGAATATAAATAATTAATGGAGGTCTTTGTTGCTTCTTGTTTGATAGCTAAACATTAATCTCGTTTGAAAGTGGGTTTAATAATAATGTCTTTATACCTATGATTTTTGACATTTCAGATATCATCTACCTCTTGTTTTAGTCTCTTGCCATATAAAATTTATAAATATTAAGACATGCATGGTATCTAATAACAAACTATTATCACGTATACTATCCATGTTTATACCATAAACTAAGCCTGAAATTAAAGTGATACAATTATAATTTGTTTTTGCATGTTCTTCCCTACTACCCCTAAATTCCTTTCTATAACATGCATGTTTATACTATAAACCAAGTATAACATGCATGTTTATACTATAAACCAAGCATGAAATTAAAGTGGTACAATTGTAATTTTTCTTTGCATGTTCTTCCCTACTACCCCTAAATTCCTTTTTATAACATGCATGTTTATACCATAAACCAAGCATGAAATTAAAGTGGTACAATTGTAATTTTTCTTTGTGTTCTCCTCTCTACCTCTTAAATTTCTTTTTATAACGTGCCTATATTTTTATCATCATTTTTTGCAACATGAAAATAAATAACAAATTTTATATTTATGGGCAAGTTTTCGATGAAAAGCTCATGTTATGAAGAGGATCAATATAGTTATATCTATAAATTAGAGATAAAATTATATTAAGTAGTGCAAAATCTAGAAATATTTATATTGACATTATTCTTTTATAAATGACATGTTCATGGGTAATGTTATCACTTTCTAATTAGGATGTGCTACAACATCTATATTGAATGCCTATGACAATAAATAACTATAATGGTCCAAGAGGACATTAAGAGGGAGATAGTACATAACATAATTTTTTTTAAAATAAAGGGGTAAAAATTTATTGATAAAAACTATGGATTACAGAGTACAACTGAGCTTCCAACCAGGACTCAAATAAATAGCCAAACAGGCTAAAACCACTAGACTAGAATGACACCCAAAAAGACAACAAGAACAAACCACATTAAGTTTGTACATCCTTGTGGATCAACTCCCAAAAACGTTGAGAGTACCCAGACGAGAGACTCTTCCAATTATCAATACTCCAAGGATCCAACAGCTTAGAAGCCCTTTTGGCCAGGTAATCAACAACCACATTCCATTCCCTTGGAATGTGCACAAAGGATATAAATTCGAACTCTTAACTAATTCTAAGAATCTGAACGGCTATAGAGTCCAACTACCAATTAACTTCCTCCATCCTTTTACTGTTTAAAATATTAACCACAATTTGAGAGTCATACTTGCAGATAATCCTATGCCAGCCAAGAGAAAACCCCCTCTGCAAGGCCTCAATAATTGTAAGAGCTTCCATAAAATTGTTGGAGTGAACACCTTTATAAATGGAAAAGAAAAAACTAACACCACCAATAGAATCTCTCCCAACACCGCCAATTCCAACATGTCCAGGATTACCCCTGGATGATCCATCAGTATTAATTTTTAAAACTCCTCTAGGGGGTGGCCTCCACCTACCATCTCTCCTAACCTTCTTACTGATCTGAGGAACCCTACTAGGGCTAGAAGAGTTCACACCATCCCTAAAGAGGCCAAGGGCTTGCTGTACCTTCTCCTCCCTAGAATCCAAAAGAGGGTCCACATCACATTTGCTATGGATGGTTTCCTGAACCATATACAAGATCCTTTGCTAGATCTGTTGAACAACCAAATAACTACCCTAAAATATGTGTCGGTTTCGTTCGAGCCAAATTTTATAGATGATGCAAGAAGGGCCCAAATTCCAAGCCACTCGAAGGAAGGGGGCCTTAGCCGGAGGTCTTCCCAGACTACTCCAAAACTCCACCAGGGATAGCACATGAAAACATGGATGGTTCCAGGTGCTCCACCAATAGTGCCAAATATCTCTAGCAAAGGAGCATTGGAAAAATAAATGAGAAGAGTCATCCTCATTCTTACTGCAAAGGACACAAAAAGAGGGACCCTGAAATCCCCTATTCCTCACATTATCCCAAGTGAGGCATTTATTACGAGCTACCAACCAGAGAAAGAAGTTAAATTTTGGCCAGGCAAATTTATTCCACACCTTTTTCCACCAAGTGACAGGAAGACTCCCATACTTTTTCTTATCAAGAACCTGATAACCATAGGCTACCGAGTAGGTTCCCTTAGGATCAGGGTTCCAAGCCAAAATATATTTACCCCTCAATGAAGAAAAATGCCTCCCCATAAGAATAAGAGCAAGCACCTCTCTGTCCTTGGCCAGTCCCCCTTGGGGCCATTCTTGCGATCCACCTGTACATATCCATATTTCCAAAAGACTGGATTTTTTTAAAGTCCTCCACACAAGACCAACCTGCTTCCAAGAAAAAAATGCTTAGGTAATGTAACCTAGGATGTTGATTCAAGATAGGAGAGTGGCCATCCCAAGAATCCTCCCAAAAAAGAGCATTTGGTCCCTGATTGCAAATTTAGAACAAACCCTACTTGATTAAGTTAGCTCATTTTTCAGAGTGTCCCAACCAAGCTGACTAGGGATCTCAGCCTCATAAATACCTCTCAAGTCTCTACAAGATAATAGTTTAGCCCAAATCTGATCTTGAGAGGTACACCATCTCCAATAAAGTTTTGTAGCCAAAGCCTGCCCAAAAAGAGCTGTCTGTCGTAACCCAAGGCCTCCCTCTTGCATCGGCCTACATATAGAATCCCACATAACCAAACTCCATTTAGATTGATCAAGTTTTCCAGACCATAAAAATTGTCTTGACAAAGCATCCATGTCCTTGATGAAGTGAGAGGGAGCTATTTGTACAAAACATCTATAAATGGGTAAAGCTTGAACAATAGATTTTAAAAGCAACACTCTACCTGCAGTGGATAGCCATCTGAAAGTCTAGTGATTCACCTTCCTTCTAAACTTATCAAGCATAGACTGCCAAGAAGATCTAGGTAGAGGATAAGATGAAATTGGAATACCAATATAAATGAAGGGGGGAGTCCCAACCTAGAATCTTAGAATGCGAGCAATCCTAGATTGAATAAGAGGAGGGGTATTGAAGAAAAAAATAGAAGACTTGTCCTCATTAATCAACTATCCAGAAGCACCAAGATATATGTCAAGAGACTGTCTAATATTACCAGCTTTCCTAATAGTGGAAACTCCAAAAAAAGTAGTATCATCAACAAATTGAAGGTGGGAAAGAGGTGGCAAACTACTATCCTACTTCCACCTCTGAATGAGACCTTGCATGACTTGAGACTTGAGAAATCTTACCAAACCTTCCACCATAATTATAAACAAATAAGGAGATAAAGTATCCCCTTGCCTCAATCCCCTTGAGGCATCAAACAAATCTGATGGCTCATTATTAACAAGAGTAGAGAATGAGGAAGAAGAAACACAACTCATCACCCATCTAATCCATTCCTCATCAAATCCAAAAGTAGCAAGATCTTTCTGAAGAAAGGACCATCTGACCCGATCATAGGCTTTGGCCATGTCCAACTTAATGAATAGTTTTATCCTTAGAAGTTTCCATCGAGTGAATGGCTTCTGTAGCAATAACAACCCCATCCAAGATTTGTTAGCCAAAAACAAACCCTCCTTGCTCCTTAGATATGATTTTGCTCAACCATATCTTCAGCCTCTTAGCAATAATTTTTGTGATGATCTTATACACAACATTGCAGAGAGCAATAGGCTTGAACATATCCAAGGAATTTGCTCCCTCTTTTTTGGGTATAAGAACCACAAAGGTAGCATTTAGGGCCCTTAGCATTTGTTTGTTCTTTTGGAACTCATGGACCACCTCCAAAAGATCAAATTTGATTAAATCCAAAAACTCTTGATAAAACTCAATCGGGAATCCATCTGGGCCTAGGGATTTTTCTTTTTTCATCTTGAATACAACATTTTCCAACTCCTCAAGGGAAATTGGACCCATCAAGTGCTCATTCATCTCTCTAGAAACAATCGCTGGAATATAGTTTAGAATAAGCTTTTCATTCTCATCATCTGATAGGGAGTCCTCCTTGAAGAGAGAAAAATACCTCTTAGTCTCTTTTGAAATATCCCTGAAAGAAGAGAGCAGGGCACCCTAAGAATTCACAAGAGAGGTAAGCAGGTTACCATTATGGTCAGCCTTAACTGAGTTATAAAAGAAGTTTGTGTTCCTATCCCCTTCCTGAAGCCAATCTACTCGAGCTTTTTGTTTCCAAAAAATTTCTTCCCTCGCTCCCATTCAAGCAAGGTCTTTCGCAGCCTTAGATTCCTCAACAAGAAGCTCCTTCATGAATCCCTGATCTCTAATATTCCTTGAAGCTTCTTCCATCCTCCTAAGAGCTTCCAACTTAGCCAAGGAAAGGTTTCCAAAATTTAGTCTATTCCATCTCTTCAATTTATGTTTTGCAAATTATAGTCGCTTCATAAAGGAATACATAGCAGTGACATGAGGAGGTTTGCCAGTGGTCCACCAGCCTCGTATGAAATCATGAAGCTTAGGATCACGAAGCCACATAAGTTGAAACTTAAAGGAGGAATTCATTTTTAGCCCTAACTCCAAAGCAAAGAGTTTGATAGGCCAATGATCAGATCCCCTACCCTCCGAATCATAGAACTAGCACTTCATTATTACCCATCCAATAACTGGATATCAAAAACCTATCCAGTCTCTCTGAGATGGAAGCTTCACCACACCTTCTATTGTGCCAAGTAAAGATCCCATTATTTGGCTTAAGTCAATCAAGTTTAGGGCCTAGATATAAGCACTGAAGATAGAAGAAAAAAGCTTAAGACAGTCCACCCCACCACGTTTCTTGTCCATACAAGTGATAGAGTTAAAGTTTCCAGCCAAAATCCATGGATACAGGGGAACAAAACTTCTCATAAAGCAAATGTGCTCCCACAAATACACTTTACCATTGTAATCAACAGGAGCATACACATTTGTAAGTAGGATGGTTTCACCAGATTCATTATCATGCCCAACC
This sequence comes from Wollemia nobilis, assembly GCA_028583015.1. Taxonomy (NCBI): domain Eukaryota; kingdom Viridiplantae; phylum Streptophyta; class Pinopsida; order Araucariales; family Araucariaceae; genus Wollemia; species Wollemia nobilis. The sequence goes on from JAQPPZ010000850.1 coordinate 7,650,490, forward strand.
ATCGAAATAGACCATCTGCTGAAAATCCAAGTAAGAGGAGATATCTTAACCGAATTTCATAAACAAGTGACGCCACCAGCATATCTACATGCACCAATACATTGGAATTACCCCCTTCTCCACAACTTGGGAGTAATATTGAACATACTATCAATAGCCAATTTAGTATCTTGAATAAACACCACATCCGAAGAATGCACATGAACCAAATCATGAACAACTTTTTGTTTGGGGATGTTGTTCAACCCCCTTACATTCCATGAGAGGATAATCATTTTTGGGGGTTATAAAAATGGGAGTCCAATGTTCTCACCAAGACTGACTCCACCAAAGTCTCCCCCATTAACTTAATTTTATCCTGGTCCTTCTTCCGACCCACCTTCATATTCTTATCCGAAAAACATTTTTTAATTATTTTCTGCTGCAATCCCAACACCGTAGGATTTTTGCAGTCCAAGGATGACTACATCAGTGCTTGAGTAGGAGAGGGCATACCTAAATCTGTACCACTTTACAAAATAGTTTCCCTTATAGGGCTAGACCCATCCATGTCCCCTATACTCAGATCCAAAGCCCTTTGTTCTTCATTTAAACCCCCTAGATCTGATTCCTTAAATTCCCCCTCAAGAAGAGACATCTGATTTGGCCTTGTTATATTTGCATCAGGTAGTGATGTTTTAGGTATATCCATGCACTGATCAAGATTATTTAATATTTCAAAATGGTTGAGTACAACATCTGGATGGCTATCCTTAAGGTCTTTGTTTGCCCTTCGTCCTCTATTTTGGGCTTTTACCAGAACAAAACCTTCCTTATCCCGTTCCCCTTCCTTTATAGAGGCTTTTCCTTTATCCAAAATTTATCCAGACCGAGAGGGCCTAGGATTTGAAGCGATAGGCGGGAAAAACTTAGGGCATTTTCTTTGCAGGTGGCCATATTCAAGGTAAATCCAACAACAAAATGGAAGAGCTTCATAGTCAAGTTTTTGAACCCATGTAGTTGATCCAAATTGTATTTCAATAGAATCTAGAATAGGATTATTTAAGTCAATTTCAACACAAATACGAGCAACAAATATTACCTTTTTATCCATTGTTTGTTGTGACGGTCCAACCGGCTTCCCAAGTAGAAGGACAATCTTATGCAAGATATCAGTTCTCCAGAATTCCAATGGGAGCCATGGAAGTCGCACCCATACTGGAACCCGCGACGATCTCTCCTCTGATGGGTTGAAACCCACAGACCAAGGTTTAAGAAAGAGTTCCACTTGGTTATAGAAATAAGGACCCCCTTCAAATGCTTTGTTACGATCTGTAATACAAGAGAAAACCACCATAAAATAGTTGTTTGCACTCAGCATCACCTCCACATCGCCTTCAGGATTCCAAGTCTTCCTAACCCAAGCCTCCACAAAGGGGAGAGAAATTTGGATGCCCAAAAATTTGCCAATAATTGTATGTTTGGTTAGATACTCCACATATTCTGCCATCGAGTCTGGTTGAACCACTAGAACTGGCCTGGATTCACATCGTTCCAAACATCCATTGTTATTTAACAAGCGATTCCCGACATGCACTAGAAAATCCTGTTCCTTCCAGTTATTTTAAGATGAAAAAACATCACGAGCATGCACTTTCTGTGCCGGACCCGGTGCCATCACGATATTCCTCCAATTTTTTAGACCTCCTCCGAAAGCTACTGCCATCCCCATAGAGCAGTTTTTCTTCATCAAACCCTAGCAGAGTAGTTTTTCCTCATCAAACCCCAGCCAATGTCTAAATTCACATGATATACTTATTGAACATACCATATACTATTTTTAGTGGGGCACATTTAAAGAATACCATTACTACTATATCTTATTCCCTACTCTTATCATATTCTCAAGAATAATATGGTGCATAAAGGAATTGTTGGTCAAAATGACAACATGCAAGGAAATAAAGGTATTCTCCTAAAATTTTTCTAAGGAGAATCATCGTGATGGTGTGACATTTTGGAGGGCCAGTGGCAAGCAAGGAAGAATTGTCGTGATGGTGCGACATTTTGGAGGGCCAGCGGTGAGCAAGGAAGAATTGTCGCGATGGCACGACATTTTGGAGGGCCAGCGGCGAGCAAGGAAGAATTGTCATGATGGCATGACATTTTGGAGGGCCAGCGGTGAGCAAGGAAGAATTGTCATGATGGCACGATATTTTGGAGGGCCAACGATGAGCAAGGAAGAATTATCGTGATGGCACGACATTTTGGAGAACCAACAGACCATGATTTCTTAAAAGAGGTGGAGAAGATCTTTGTAATAGAAATATCTTAACTTATTTTAGTTAGGAGATTCATGATCTGAGAAATATCTCTGTAACAAGAAGATCATGACATCTAATCATTATGTTACTAGGATAAGCCTGTGGGCAATTTGTTGTAACAACTTTCAGTTTTCTGTTTATGTAAAACTCTATATATAGGATGAGCGACCTAAACACTAGGTCGGCTCTTAGGTGTTTACAAGGCTATGTATTCATACTTCTGAAAGATAAATAGAGATCATCTATCTTGGTTCTGGGCTCAATTGGTGTACAAGTATGTATACATTTGTTTATTGCTAATTTAGTCTTTGTTGAACGTACCATGCATTAATTCTTAAAGCTGAATTTTTGTGTTAAGCGTTCTACAAGATCTGCAATTTACTTCACGTAGAAACTGCTATAGAAATACATGTTGAATGATCTTAGCTTTCCATGCGTTGGTTATTATTATGTTTTTCTGCAAAATCTTGAAGTAGTCCTATGTTGTTGCTTAATCTGTACCTTATTATCTCCTAGCTTTGGCTATATTTCCCCCTTTTATGCATTCCCTTCTCTCCCCCCTTTTTCCTATAAAAAACAAGGAACCAACCTTCTCTGGAGATTGAATCAGGCAAACTCTGTTTTAGCCTGGTCTTTCAATGTTGACGAAGTCTTTGGCGCAAATTATTACCTAAGGCAGATTTTGTTCCAACAATTTTTGGCACACCCGGTGGGACCCAAATCCCATGCATTATATATAGATCAAAGTCCCGGTGAAGCCTTTGCCCTGTCAATATTTTATTATCACCTGGCGACTCCGCACCGAAAAGGAACCCTAAAAAAAGTCCTTACCTAGCTTCTGGTTATGAACCATCCTTATGATAACCAGATCTAAAGCAAAAAATTTAGAAGAACCCATAGAGTTCTTCGAGCTACATCTTGGTAGCCTCCGAGCTAACCCAGTTTTGGTTGCAATAACTTTTTCTATTCTCAATAGCAATCCAAGACAAGTGTGCACTCCCTGTGCAACCTCCTTTAGCACTGCTACTATCGGAACCTCAACTCTAGTTACCAATACAACTACAATGGCTAGAAATCTACCAGATCTACCTTATCCTCTATGGAATCATACAAGCCCTTTAAATATTGTAGTTCAACATCCAATACCATCAGTGGCTCTGAAAGCACTACCTCAGTATGATGGTACTGGGAAGACAACTTATGAACATTGCTTAGATGTGGCCGCATTGGCACCAATATATAACATCACAGAGGAAGACGTGATGATCAGGCTCTTGATTATTTCCCTCAAAGGAAAAATGCTCTACTGGTACAGAGCTCTTGACTACCAGGCTATATCTACCTAGGCCCAACTTGCTGGTAAACTAGTGGAAGAGTTTAATGAACATGCAGACCCCTTTTCATTGTTAAATCAGTTTAGTGTCATTCAAAGAAGCCCACAAGAGGAGATGGTGGATTTCAATATTAGGTTCGGTCGAACCTGGAAGAGAGTGCCCGATGGTCTGAGACCGGCCCCAGAGGGAGCCATATACTACTATCTAAGAGCTTTTAATTCAAAAATTAGTATGGCGATCAGACAATCCCGGGTGACGACGTTTCCTAAAATCTATCAAGAAGAACTGAAAGCAGAAAAGGATTTGATCGCCATAGGAAGGTTCCCTTCAAAGATGATGCCTCCCATTTTCCCCAATTTACCTCAAATTTCAAATGTTGCTCTCCTAGTTCCCCCTATTGCTGATCTTCCCAAGTGGAATGGATAGCTCAATGTCCCGCTTCTACCGACACCACCCACTCTTCCAATGCTTCCTCCTATTCCTGCTAATTCCTCAATGGGAAATATGTCTACTCAAGATGCCCAACTGGCGATCTTGCAAGATCTGCAAGCCTCTTATAAGACTCTATCAAATAAATTCATCTCTATGGAGTGAAGAGAAGCAGAAAGAAACTCTCAACCAAGACATTACCCATAAGTAACTAGAGATCAGGCATCTGCCAGTGCACGTAATTATGAAAAAACAAATACAGTCTACGCCAGTAAGGAAGGTGAACCTAGTAATACCTCACCCGAATCATCCTACTGGTGTTCCACGTGTAATTATCCTCATGGGGAGACTGACTGCATGGTTCATCATCATCAGGTACAACAAATGGCTACTAAAAAGGTAGAAAGATCCCTTAAAGGTCAAGTGAACATAATTCGAGAAGATGACCAAATTTTTTTATTCCCTCCCTAGAACAAGTTTCTGTTCTGACAAGATCGGGAAAGAAACCTTTTCAGGTGGATCCTAAGGACCTTAATCCTTTAAAAGTACCTATGCCTGCAAAGATTCCTATTGAGAAAAGACCTCCACAAAATCTAGATCCAAAAGGAACATAAATTCAAAGAGAAATACCTCCAGCTAAAGAGACAGAAACTCAAGAACAGGCCAGAGAAAAGTTGAGGTATCCTTCACTGACTAAACGCTAGAGAGTTGATGCTACTCAGGGTTACAGAAATAGGTTTGATACAATAGTAAAAGAAAAAAGCATAGACGCTCTTCCTTTTAATATCGTCAAAGAGATGAAAAAGACTCCTTCCAAGGCCACTATGTATGAAGCCCTATGGATTCTAGGGCAGATTGATCTTTTGCAAGAATCATTGAGGTCTATGAAAAATAAAGATAAAGACCCAGTTAGATTGAGTTCTACCCAAGCAAGTCTTACTTCCACTTCAAGAAAAAACAAACCTCCCCCTTTTTATTTATCTCTCCAAATGGAAGGATGGGTAGTCCATAATTGTATGATCGATTCTGGAGCCACAACTACTATTATGCCCAAAGTAGTGTGCGATATAATGGGGATGGAATACACAAGGAGTGCTCCAGGGGTCTTACAATTGGATGGGACTCCTATAAAAATGGTAGGCATGATAAAAGATATTCCTATAGTCTTGCACAGGCTTCCCCAACTCACAGTCATACAAGAAGTAGTAGTAGTGGATTTAGAGCCTTATTTTGGTATGTGCTTATCTAGAGAATTTACTGCCAAAATAGGAGGATATCTCTCTCTTGATTTCTCACACCTTGAGATTCCATTCAAAGGAAAAAGGGTAAAGATCTTCAATGAAAAACCTTCCACCTTCCATGTCAAAAAACTTGGAGAAGAGGAGAAAACCTCTACTACTGTAAACATGATGACAGAGGAACTAACAGACTTGAGCCTGATGGATGAAGCCTTAAATGAGTTACAAGAAGAAGATCAGTTTTCTCTTCTGGATTTCAATGCCATGATCGAGACAGATCTAGGGAGTTAAACCATTCTAAAACCTAAAAAGGATAAATTTACTCCCCCCCTGCCATTTGCGCCATCTACAAATCAGTTGTGGAAACTTTTCTTTGATGGCGCTAGATGCAAAAATGGAGCTGGAGCAGGTATTGTTCTCATTGCTCCAACTGGTGAAGAAAATATTTTCTCTTATAGGTTAACTTGGAGCTGCACCAATAATGCAACAGAATATGAAGCACTATGTTTGGGACTAAAGAAGGCAAAAAATATGGGTATTAAACAACTACAATTTTTTGGTGACTCTAAACTAATAGTAAATCAAGTGACAGAAAAATGCGTAAGCAAACAACATTATCTCAAGGCCTACAGAAATAAAGTCTGGGACCTGCTAGAATATTTTGAATCCCTGAACATGAAAGCAATCCCTAGGGAGAAAAATATGCATGCTGATTTGTTGGCTTCGGTAGGAGCAAACTTCTACCCTATAAGCAACGTTATCCAGAAATAAAAAATAGTCAGACTGATATACAGACCTTCAGTACCTGATAGAGATACTTTCTAGCAGGTCTTTGAAAATGATCAACACATTATAGATTTTCTAGTTCATGAGATGAACTGCTCTAGCAATAGAGAAAGTGAAGACGAAGAGGAGGAAAATGTCATCCAATTGAAAAATAATCACATCCCTAAGGGGCTAGTCACACTTGAGTCTCTTTTTGATAACAATGATAGGTCAACAGGTCATAAGATGAAAGTTGACAAGCATAGATATAAAGAGGCTAAAATATCACCTGAAAAGGCCATCAAAGTAGGGGTGAATACTACAGATAAAGAACTGAATGAAATTAGAGAATTATGTGAAGAATTTCTAGATACAATGGCCTGGACCTATGGAGATTTAAAAGTATACTCAAAGGAAACAATTCAACATACGATTGAACTCCAAGAAGGTGCTAAACCTTTTCGTCAAAAGCAATGCCCAATAAATCCAAAAATAGAAGCTTTGATGAAACAAGAGTTGCTGAAACTACTAGAAGCTAAGATTGTATATCCAATTAAGCACTCGACATGGGTCGCTAATCTGGTTCCAGTAAGAAATAAAAATGGAGATATCCGACTGTGTGTTGACTTTCAAAACCTAAACAAAGCTTCACTCAAAGATCATTATCCTCTCCCACAGATCGATCAGATTTTACACATTGTTGTAGGAGTTGAGAGGTTTTCTCTGTTGGATGGTTTCTCTGGGTATAATCAGGTATGGGTAAAATATGAAGATCAATTCAAAACAACGTTCACTACCAAATGGGGAACATTTGCGTATCAAAGGATGCCTTTTGGGTTATCAAATGCTGGAGCAACTTTTCAAAGAGCCATGGATGTAGCTTTTGGAGAACTTGCAAATAAAATTATAGTGATATACCTGGATGATATGACTGTATTTTCTCACAAAAAAGAAGATCACATAACTCACCTCAGGAAAGTGCTGGAAAAGTATCGAGAGTTTGGGATATCCATAAATCCAAAGAAATCTATCTTTGCCGTAGAGGAAGGAATCTTACTTGGTCATGTAGTTTCAAAATTTGGCCTAGCAATAGACCCCAGCAGAGTGAAAGCCTTGCTGGAACTCTCCCTTCCACTAAACAAAAAGGGTTTGCAGTCATTTTTTGGTCAAATTAATTTTGTATGCAAATTCATAGCAGATTTTGCATAGATTGTTAAACCTATGACTGAATTGTTAAAAAAGGATGTCATTTTCAAATGGACGGATGCAAGAAAAGAAGATTTCAAATAGATCAAGGAGAAAATAGCTCAAGCTCCAGTCCTGGTAAACCCAAACTACTCCAAATATTTTATCTTATATGCTATAGGCGAACAGGGAAGCTACGCTGCAGTACTTACCCAGAAGGGAGCTGACAATGAAGAAAGGCCTATCACTTTTCTAAGTCAAAACATGCAAGAGCATGAGGAAAAGTATAATTTTATTGAAAAATATATTTACGCTATCATGAAGTCCCTAAAAAAGTTTAGGCACTTCTTATCACAAAGCAAAATCATAGTTTATACTATTCACCCTGATGTACGAAGTTTCATTACGCAAGGAGAGCTCGATGATACAAGAGCAGGTTGGGTAACTAAAATACAAGAGTATGACATGGAAATACACCCGACCAAGCTAGTTAGAGGTAAAGCATTGTTCCAGGAACTCATAAAATAAGCGGCAACAGACTATGTAGCTTGCCAGGCTCAAGAGGCAATACCAGAAGAAGATCAAGCTTCAGAACAACTTGACTGGGGGGATGAATTAATCAGGTATTTCCAGACTGGAATATGTCCAGCTAACTTGAACGCTTCCCAGAGAAGAAGGTACAGGATTCAAGCTCTAAAGTACACTTTATTACCTGAAGGGTTATACAGAAAAAACTTGGATGGAGTATTGCTTCGATGTGTGTTAGATGAACAAAAGAAAGAATTTTAAAAGAGTTTCATGGAGGTCTATCAGGAGGACACTACTCCGGGAGAACTACCACACTGAAAATAATTATAACTGGGTGCTATTGGCCTACAATTTTTGTAGATGCTTTCAAAGTTATGAGAGACTGTGAAGAATGTCAGAGATATGTAGGAAGGAACAAAAATGCACCATTACCTCTAAAGAATATTCAGGTTGAAGAACCATTCCAGCAATGGGGGCTAGATTTCATAGGCATCATAGAACCAAATTCATCAATAGGGCATAAATATATTCTCACAACCACTGACTATTTCACAAAGTGGTCCGAAGTAATACCCACGAAAAAGAGTGACCAAGAAGTAGTGATTGAATTCATAGAAAGTTTGATTACGAGGTTAGGCATTCCAGATGCCTTGGTCATAGATAATGGCCCACAATTTGTAGGAGCCAAGGTAATTGACTTCGCCAATAAATATGGGATATATTTAAAAACATCATCAAATTACTATCCTCAAGGTAATGGGTTAGCCGAGTCCATGAACAAGAATCTGCTTAGGATTTTGAAAAGAACACTCAAGGAGAATAAAAGGAGTTGGCATACTTTGATAAACCAAGCACTTTGGGCTGATAGGATCACAATTAAAAAATCTATCAACACATCCCCTTATTCTCTAGTTTATGGTAAAGAAGTTGTGCTCCCGATACACATAGAAATACTAGCTTTAAAGTTGTTAGATCTAATTGGTATAGAAGAAGCAGAACCGATGGAAAATAGGCTAATTAAGCTCTTACAATTGGAAGAAAAGAAGGAACAAGCCTATGATCACTATAAAAAATATGTAGTTGCAACGAAGGGGTGGTTTGACAAAAATATGACCTTAAGAAACTTCAAGGTAGGATATCTAGTCCTGAAGTGGAATACTAAGAGGTCGAAACCAGGAAATCATGACAAGTTCGATACCTTCTAGGATGGCCCTTTCAAAATTATTGAAGAGAAGCAACACAATTCCTTCCAACTAAAATATGAATAGGACAAGATCCTACCCATTCATGTTAATGGTTTTCACCTAAAGCTATTTTACAAGTAATGGGTTCCGATCTATCCTTGTATATATTTTACTATTTTTCGTATGTATAACCTTGTGAATATGTTACTTTTCGTGAGCTTTTATTTTGTTAAAGACTATTGCCTTTTCATGAGTTTTAAGAGCGAGAATATCTATTTCAAGAAAAATGTCATGATATCATGACTTTTGGGCATTCATGGCCTTCTTTCAAGAAAATATCGTGATATCGTGAATTTTGGGCATTCATGGCCTTCTTTCAGGTAAAATATTGTGATAGCATGAATTTTGGGTATTCATGACCTTCTTTCAGGGAAAATTTCACAATAGTGCAACTTTTGGGCATTCATGACCTTCTTTCAGCAAAATGTCGTGATATCACGACTTTTGGGCATTCATGACCTTATTTCAGGAAAGATGTCATGATAGCACGATTTTTGGGTTTTCTTTATGTAACATGTTCCAAAATTATCATGATGCCATGTTAGATCTGACTTTTTGTACAACAGAGAGCCACGTCAGGTCCAATTTTCTATACAACTAAAAACCATGTCAGAACAACGGTAAAAGCACGTGCCTCGGGAACCTAAAAGGCACCATTCTTAAAAAATAAAAATCATACCAATGATCATATCAAGAGATGACGTTGTCTTATTAGCTTGATACCACAGTGGAGGTTTTGTTATTGGTCTAGAATAAAAATGGCAACTCGAGGTAGTTGAGATCTTTTAAAGCTGGCACACTAACTGAAGCTCCCGCCTATGTTTAAAATCCATTTTGAAATACGTGCTACTCATTGCATTTAATCCACGTCACCTGAGCATTTTAATTGCGTATATTTTTGGCATAAGCATACATAGTGGGTTATTTTGAGGAATTATTTCACATTCCCTCTTCTCATCTTCTGCATCTTGCTACCTGAGTTTCGAAGTCCTTGAGAGTTCTGTATTTTTAGACGATGTCCCTGCGGTAGTATCACAATGGCCACCTCTGTAGCTTCGGGCTCCACATCCATATTTTCAAAGAAGAAGAGGAGTTCAAGTGTTAAGGTAGACAACTTTGTAGATCATGATGCCCACATAACAGACATGAAGCTGACATGGAGAAGCCCTGGATAAATTCGCAAAGACATAGCCACCAGATTGGCCATAGATAGTTCACCTTCAAATCCAAGTAACTTCCCTTATTATTTGATGCTTTACTGGTACGTATGCCCTCATGTTCACCCTTGTATAGATTTAATTAGGACAATGGCCATAATGTATGATGCAAAGAATAAGAGTGTAAAAAATTATAAGGAAGAAACAATTTTTATGATTGATCCAGAAACAATTAGAGTGGTCTTCGCCCTAGGATATAAGCCGCAAGTTCCTCCTATCTTGTTTGATCCAGCCAATTCTACAAAATTTTATCTGAATACTCCAAAAATTAGGGCTTTTCTCCAATAGAATATTGAAGGTGAACTCCCCAAAGGTTCCATCCCCCAATCTCCCACCCCCTTGTCTAAATTTAAAAGCAAAACACTTTTCTCCATGTTGGCCATGATAGCAGGGTTAGAAGACGATTCTCAGGTTCATAGACATAGTCGGAGTCCGTGTATCCCTGTAAGAAGAATTTGTTGTTCCTCTTGTATTCTAGGCCATATTCCATTGTGCCACGGACATAGTGAAGAACACATTTTGCTGCTTTCCAATGAGTGGTCTCAGGCTCCTGCATGAACCTCGAAAGATAGTTCACAACAAAAACGAGATCTGGCCTAGTATTGGTCAGATATATGAGACTCCTAATCAACTGTCGATAGAGAGTACCATCTACCTAAGGTGAATCATCATATCATGATAACTGAAGTCTAGTCTCCATCGGAGTTGCCATTGGCTTGCAATTAGTCATGCGATATTTTTCCAACAATGTCTTGGCATATTTTTTTTGACACTTTGATGTAGTGCTCCTTCTGGCTGACTTCTAGACCAAGACAATAATAAAGAAGTCTGAGATCTGACATCTCAAAAGATTGACACAAGTCTCTTTTGACAGTAGAGATCATAGTTTCTGAACTCCCTGTAATGAGCAGATCATCAAAATAGAGTACAATCAACACTATCTTAGAACCCTATTTCTTGAAATAGAGGTTTGCATCTGACGGACATCTCTTAAAACCATGTTGTAGGAGGTGATTTTCCATTTTTATATACCAAGCTCGAGGAGCTTGTTTCAGGCCATATAAGGATTTGACCAATTTGTAAACTTTCTGCTGTTGGCCTTCCACTGCAAATCCTTCTGGTTGAGTCATATAGACTTCTTCTTGGAGATCACCATTTAGAAAAGCACTTTTGACATCCATCTAGTGAAATTTCCACCCAAAATGTGCTACCATAGCACAAATAACTCGAATTGTGGTCATCCGAGCAGTAGGTGCAAAAGTTTCCTCATAGTCAATGCCTTCCTTTTGAGCATAGCCCTTTGCAACAAGACGGGCCTTATGCTTATCAATTGTCCCATCTACTTTGTACTTGAATTTATACACCCATTTGTAGCCAATGGGCTTCTTTCCATGCAGCAGATCGACAAGCTTCCAAGTTTTGTTTTTCATCAAAGACTTATACTCTGCATCCATAGCAGCCTTCCACTAAGGCTCATCGAGAGCAACTTGTACTGATGTAGGTTCAAGATCGTCTATGGAAGACATAAACACCTTATCACTATCAATATCCATATCTTCTGTATCTCTCTCTGGATCTACATAAAGTTCCTCAAAAGATTGACATAGATCATCAACCCTAGTATTCTTTGTTGCAGCTTTATCCTATCGAGCCATGCTACGAGTACGAGGTCTATCCAATGTCAAATCTAGTGGAGTAGATAGCTTAGAGTCTTTGATTGTATTTGTATACCACTTTGGATTCTTTTTCTTAGGTGTTGAAGAAGATCCAGAAGAACCTCCAACCTTTGATGAAGGAGATTTAACAACCTGAGTTTCCACAAGGTCTAGGTATACATCTAATGTGTTTGTTGATGTGAAAGCCTCATCAAAAACTACATCTCTACTAATGTGAATCTTCTTGGTCAAGGGATCAATCAAATGATAACCCTTAGAGTGCTCATCATAGCCAAGAAGAATACACTTCAATGTCTTCTCATCTAGCTTCTTCCTTTTCTCTTTTGGTATGTGCATGAAAACTTTACATCCAAAAATGCATAGATGAGAAATGGAGGGTTTCCTACCACTCCATGCTTCCTATGGAGTCATTCCTTGTAGGGCCTTTGTGGGTGCCCTATTCAATAGATATATTGTTGTGGTGACAGCTTCTACCCAATATAGTTGCTCAAGTCTAGCTCCTGTGAGCATGCAACGAACCATTTCCATGATGGAACGATTCCTCCTTTCAACAACTCCATTTTGTTGAGGAGTATAAGTAGTAGTTAACTATCTTGTGATCCCATTTTATTTCAAGAATGAAGAAAATTCTTTAGAGGTGAACTCCCCCCCTCGATCTGAGCGGAGAGTTTTTATAGAAGTCCCTGACTCCTCAACAGATTTCTTGAATTGCTGAAAGAAGCCAAATGCTTCAGATTTTAGTTGAAGAAAAAATACCCACATCTTTCGTGAGTAATCATCCATGAATAACTGAAAATACCTCTTACCCCCGCAACTGTTTGGAGTGAAGGGACCACACAGATCAGTATGAACCAACTCCAGAGGTTTCTTTGCTCTTGTAGAGCTCTTTTCAAAAGGCACTCTATGCTGTTTTCCTGCCAAGCAGTCAGAGCAAACTGGTAAAGTGGTAGAAAGGGAAGGAAGACCCTTTACCATCTCATACTTACTTAACTCAAGTAAGTAACCAGAACTCAAATGTCCATATCTCTTGTGCCATAGGGAAGTTGCCTCCTTTGTAGAGACTGTCATGGCAACATGTGGAGTAGAGATAGTATCTAAGGAAAATAAGCCATGCTTATATGAAGTGGTTGCAATGTTCTTACCCTTCCTGGTAATAGAACAACACTTATTGCCTCCCTCAACACTAAAGTTCACAACCATATCTTTGTCCAGAATTTATGTGACTGACAACAAATTGTTTGCCAATCCTGGAACATAGAGAAATTTATCAATATGACACTTGCCATCAGGAAGAGTGACTGAAACAGTGCCTTCTCCCTAAACCTTGTAGGTTTTATCATCGACAATAGTGACAGGTTTGCCCTCTTTGGCCTCAAAAGACTCAAACCATGATTTGTCACCATCATGTGCTTACTGGCTCGAGAATCAACATACCATATAGGATCCGTCTACTTGGACACTGTGGTAGTCATGAGAACTTTGTGGGATCTCTCAGAATCCATGTCAGATTCTTCAACAACAACATTCACTTGCTATTTGTTCTTTTGTGGTTTGTTTCGACCTTTCTGTTTTGATTGCTTATTCTTATGCCAACATCTATTTGTATCATGACCTTATTTGTCACAGATCTTGCAATATCTCTTTTTTTGTTGAGGTTGTTTCCATTTGGAATCCTTTTGTGAATTCCCTCCCTTTTGAAAATTACCTTTCTTCTGGTTCTGCCCTTTCCTGTTGATGTAAAGAGTAGTGTTAGAAGAATCATCTCTCTGTAGTTGGCGTGCCTCCTCCTCTTGAAGCATATTAACCAATTCTACAAAAGTAAATTTTCATTGTGATACCTAAAGGGAAGTGATCAACACCCGATAAGAATCAGGTAAAGCTCTCAATACAACTGAAGTAAGGAGCTTGTCTTCAACTGGTTCTCCCAAAGAATTCAACTTTGCTTTCAACTCAGAAACTTTGCAAAGAAAGAATTCAACTGTCTCACCCTGCTTCATGCTTAGACTGTGTAATTGAGATTGAAGAAATAGAATGGTGGAATCATTATTTCCCTCATATATAGTATTAAGGGCATCCCATGCCGCTTTACTAGTTGCATAGTCAGCAATATGGGGTTGGACTTCATCAGACACAACAAGCAAGATGAGCACTTTTGCTTTGCTATCTAGCTTATCAAAGTCTCTTTGAGCAGTAGATGGAGTTGTAGCACCAATAGCAGGTGAAGGTCTGGTTGTTGTTCCAGATACAACATCCCATAAATAATCCATTGCTAGGATGACCTTCATCTTATTTTTCCATGGTGTGTAACTAGGACCTTTCAACAACTGATGAGAATCAGTCATTAGTTTTGCAGACATGATGAAGGTTCCTTATAACACCAATTGGGCCCCCTTTCGATATACCTTTTGCTAGGCCGTTATACCATACTAAATACCCGCCCTTACGTGAGGGAAACTATAGTTATTTATAAAGATCAACAAAAATCACCTGCCCTTACGTGAGGGAAACTATAGGTGAGTTTTAGAGATCATACGATACGTGGTACATAAGCAGTATTGAAAAGGAATCACCTTGTTGATGGCACATACCATAGAAGATTCTTCTCATGCGTGGGGCATAAATTCCCCTAAACACTGAAGAATACTTCGTCAGGATTTACGCCTAAACACAAGAACGATTAAGGGTAGTGGATGGAGTAAAAAAAATGCAAAATGGCGTACTTATTCCTCCCCGACGATTTATAGAGAAAAAGCTCAGACGTCGTTGTTGCAGCTATGTTAGGTGATAGATACAGTAGCCCAAATCACGACAACTTTACCTGTAAGTGTGGGCCAGAGGTACCTTTGTTACCGAACGCTGCAGTGCAAATAAATTGCACAGATGGGTTTGAATTATTCCAGGGACTTAGGGAGTGATTTTGAATTTTAATGAAGTAGTGCACAAAAAATGGAAATGCAACATACATTCAAAAAAATGCCCACAGAATGAAACCCAAAGGTGTCGGACACAGCCAAAAATGAACCTTTTATAATTCGCCAAATTGCTATTTTTCAAAAAATTACTCTCTATCCCCCCCTTTTTATGGTATTTTAACAATTTATAAATTTTGAAAAAAGTAAAATTTAATCTTTTAATAAAAATATTTCATATTTAATTAAATAAGTTTCTAATTAAATTAAAAAAATAATTAAGAAACAATTTAATTAATATAAAACATTAATTATTAAAAAATTAAAACTTTAATCAAAATTAAATAAAAGGATTATACCTGATTTTGTTGTCGGTGGGATCGACGGGATAGTAATTCGCGACCTCAGGGCTCCCTGAGCCCTACCATGTAGCTCACTGCCAGGTGAGCTAGCGGGCTGATCTGATTGGATCAGGGGGCACCCTCCTCTTTCTAGAGGAGGCACGAGCCCGAAGCTCGTCCTGGCTGCACCTCTGCCTCTGCTTGGTGGCGTGTGAATGGCATGTCGGGCGGCAGTGCTGAGTAGCATGCGAGCGGTGGCGGTCGGTTTTGGCGGCACTACGTCGGTGGCTCTTCCATGATGGTGGCATCTTTGTTTTTTTTTTTAAATTCTAAGACTATTCTCCCTGAACAAATAGCAGAGGTTTGGTTTGTATACAATAAGCTCCTCCCAACGAAGCTTTCAATTGAATACTCTCGTATACAAATAGCAGGGGTTTGGTTTGTACACAACACTCATTCAACAAACATCAGGAACAAAAATAGATCAACAAGCACCTTCGTTCGTTTCAAACTTTGACACCTCCATCCTTGGAATACTCTCCAAAACCCGTAGAAACGTCTGCACGTGTTCACAAATTCCTTTAGAAGCAACGTTGGACACCAAAGCCCTCTTCCACAACGCGTAGCGGGCGAATCCAAGTTTGTGAGATTAATGGCTCTCGTTCATGATTGTGGCTCTGATGCGTACTGTTTGCTCTCGGACATATGTTGCAACACTTTCTCCTTCAGCACCTTAGCAGCTCTAAAGAAAAACAAAGCAGCGCCGGTGGTCAATCTCGAACCAAAATTGAAGCAGCACAATTTATTTTCTTCAGACACAGCGCAGGTGGTAGCTCGCCGCCAGGACGATGGTGCCCAGTGCCCATGGCTCTGATACCATGATGGAGTAATCAACTGAATTGTATTGATAGCTAGTTGATTAAATAATACATTGTCGCCTAGATTAGTCCGGTGGAGACGAAACTAACTCGGCGAGAATAGACATTGTTACAACAATATAACAATAGCCTAAATAATGAAATAAACAATATAGTGACGCTAACAGAAGCTCTTCCTATTGCCTTACTATATCACCAACCAAATTTTCGCCTTGGAGTATGTAAGGCAACAAGAATTTATAAATTACACATTTGGGACTGGCACCCAAAAAACTCACACCTGCCTTATGCCCTTCCAGTTCGAAGGAGTTACCATCTCAAATAAGGGAGATCATCAAAAAATTGCCGAAGTACTAAGAAATATGATTTTGCTGTAGCTCCCGCAAATGTGGAAATACGATCTCGAGGATGTATTTGCTAAAAGGTAGGCTGCCCTAAAAAAGAGTCCTTTCCAGCAATTCCATGCCTTTGATAGAGTTGTTGAACATAATCAAAATAACAACGAAGGAAAACCCTTGGAATGGCATGTGGATAAAATGTAGCCTCTAGCTCCATGGCATGATTTTTATGAACACTTGGTGGACTATGACCCAAAGACTCATCCGACCCACAACATCCCCACCAAAATAGTCAATAACATGAAGAAGAGAGGAGATGACTGGGATGCACCCAAGATTGCGGCTTGGTGGTAGATGCGATGCCATCATAATACTTTCTCCAAGTATAGGCTCAAAATAGATAATAAATTCTGTACCACACATGATGAGCAGCATAAGAATTGGTTTGCGACACTGTTCAACGAGGTCCCTCTCCAAATAGATGGTATTCCCCCAAGAGTCTCTATTCTAGATGCTGATAAAGAAAAATGAAATGAGGTCACGGTTGAACAACCAAGGGCAAAAATAATAAGCACAGGTTGTACATTCTGCATTTAGGATCAAACACAGAGTCTGAAGATATGGCTCCACTTGAACGGAAGAAGCCGACACCAATGCGAAGAAAGAGAAAAGCTGAACAAGGAAAAGCTAAGAGTCAAAAAAATAGGAAAATACAAGAATCCTCTTCTAAAAAATCTAAAGCAAAGGATCAAGAAAAATTAGAAGATGCATAGGGATTAAGAGAAATCTCTAAAGGCATATCAGAACGTACGCAATGAGACAAAGAAGGATCTGAATGTATGCAAGAAGGAGAAGTTCAACAAGAAGAAAAGGTCACCGAAGAGCGTTCAGGAGCGTAGGTGGAAGAGCAAGTGGCTCAAGAAGCAGAGGGGCCCCCTAAGAAATAATCTCTAAATCAGGAGTAGAATCTACCACTGATGCCAAATAGCACAGACATTTATTATTTATAGCACTTAGCGAAGGTTTATTTGGAGGAATCACCAAAAAATGAAGGCTCCAATCCATAAAAGGAGCAGTAAAAATCCTCAATTAATATTGATACTCCCTCCTCTTCCCCTACTCATACAGATTCTCCTTCTTGATCAAAAGACAAAGAGGTTTCAAAATCATCCTCCTCCCATAATTCTCCACAAAGTTCTCCTCCTAGTACCCCAATCGGATCTCCCTCTCAGTAGATAGGTCTGGAATCTGCCCTGTCACATACTCCATTTTCCCTTTCCACAAATATGTTGGGCCTTTAGTATTTACAAAGCACTTCCTATGCAAATAAATCTACCATCGCCAAGATTAAAAAGATAAGGAAAGCCACAATGAATGCTGCGACATGGCTAAAGTCACGAAATCCTCCAAGTGACACTGATATGGCCCAAGTGCGAGAGGAGGCAGTTTTGAATCCAATCAGTATGCATAGGTCTAATATGAGGATGACTCCTCTAGTACAAAATCCATAGAAACACGTGACTCTGGATAATTATCAAACTAAAATAATAACTAAAGACATGATTCAGCTGCTGATGGATGATGAGTGGAGTAAGGCTCAGAC
The DNA here is from genome assembly GCA_028583015.1 of Wollemia nobilis. NCBI lineage: Eukaryota > Viridiplantae > Streptophyta > Pinopsida > Araucariales > Araucariaceae > Wollemia > Wollemia nobilis. The sequence goes on from JAQPPZ010000850.1 coordinate 7,668,478, forward strand.
CCATATGGGTATGATCTATTTGAATGCAGAGAATTACAAAGAAAAGTTCCTCAGAACAGAGCAGGCTCGACAGTGATTGGAAGAAGCCTTCAACCAACAAAAAATTATCGAGAAGGCTCTCAAGAATGATGCTAAAAATTGGGAGTAGAAGTTCAAAGAGGCTGCATCCTTCCAGGAAAAAGCATCCAAGGCCAAGAAGCAGGTATAGGTATTACAAAAATAAGTAGAGGACCTAAATCAGTAGTTCTTAACAGCTTCAAAAAAGGTTAAGGGCTTCTCTAAAGAAAAACGATTGTAGTACGAAGAGAAAAAATTGCGGTAGTTAGCAAGATAGTCCTTAAGGCTAGATCCACCTTGGCTTATCTCTCCAAAGTAAACAATATGATGATCCAGGTAGAAAAGGAGTTTGAAGCTTCAATTAAGCTCCTAAGACCGAGGGTGTTTGCGACTAATAAGATCCAGGTCCTGGAAAATAGTACACAAGCAATAGCTGACTACAAAGCTCAAGATGAAAATTGGTCTCAAGCAAAATCAGTCGCTAGGAACTTTTTCAAGAGGTATAATCTAGTGACAACAACGGTGAAGATATTATAGGATTTGAGGGCAGAGGCAAAGTCTATCCCTAAATATACCAGTATGGCTGAGGGCTGTGGTATGCCTAGTTTTTGGGATGCTCAGTCTAACCTCTTGATGGAAGAGCAAATAAAGACAAATTGGCTAAATTTTTACAATGATGTATCTGAAATTAATGGATGGGAAGAGCCTGTGCAAGAGGACCATATTTTTGGTATGGCTCAAAATATAACTCAAATGAATTCCAGTCTTAATGAGCTCTATCTGAAGTCTAAAATTTTATCTTACGATAAGATAGAAGAACTAGAATATTTGTACGCTACTTTCAAAGAGAAAGTGGATACTAACGAAGAAACCTAGAAAAAGGCCTGTGCCGCCTATAATGAAGCCATTAAATCTAAGGAGAAACAAGCAAAGGCCAAGAGGGTCCCAAAAAGTAGTACAACATCTTTGGGACAAGGGGAGACAAATTCTGAAGAGGAATCCCCGAAGGAATTATTATTCCTAAGTTTGATTTTTGTTTTTTGATAACTCTTGGTATCGTTCCCTTTATTTCCCTTCCATTCTTCTTTTATATTTTTATATTTCTTTTTTTGACTCCGTTGCCCAATGGATAAAGGCTCTAAGTTCTAACATTTAGTTAATAGAATTACCCCAGGAGGCACCAAGAATGTTGGTCAAAATGACAACATGTAGGGAAATAAAGGTATTCTCCTCAAGATTTCGCTAAGGAGAATCATCGCGATGGCATGACATTTTGGAAGGCCAGTGGCAAGCGAGGAAGAATTGTCACGATGGCATGACATTTTGGAGGGCCAGCAACGAGCTAAGGAGAATCACCATGATGGCACGATATTTTGGAATGCCAGCAACGAGCAAGGAATAATTGTCATGATGGCGCGACATTTTGGAGGGCCAACAACAAGCAAAGAAGAATTGTCATGATGGCACAACATTTTGGAAGGCTAGTGGTGAGCTAAGGAGAATCATCGCAATGGCACGACATTTTGGAGAACTAGCAGACCATGATTTCTTAAAAGAGGTGGAGAAGATCTTTGTAAAAGAAATATCTTAACTTCTTTTAGTTAGGAAATTCATGATCTGAGAAATATTCTTTGTAACAAGAAGATCGTGACATCTAATCATTATGTTACTAGGATAAGCTTGATTTGTTGTAACAACTTTCAATTTTTTGTTTATGTAAAACTCTATATATAGGATGAGCAACCTAAACACTAGGTCAGCTCTTAGGCGTTTACAAGACTATGTATTCAAAATTTTGAAAGATAAATAGAGATCATCTATCTTGTTTCTGGGCTCAATTGGTGTACAAGTATGTATACGTTTGTTTATTGCTAATTTAGTCTTTGTTGAACGTACCATGCATTAATTATTAAAGCTGAATTTTTGTGTTAAGCATTCTATAAGATCTACAATTTACTTCACGTAGAAACTGCTATAGAAATACACACTGAATGATCTTAGCTTTCCATGGTTGGTTATTATTATGTTTTTATGCAAAAGCTTGAAGTAGTCCTATGTTGTTGCTTAATCTGTACCTTATTATCTCCTAGCTTTGGCTATATTTCCCCCTTTTATGCATTCCCTTCTCTCTTCCCTTTTTCCTATAAAAAACAAGGAACCAACCTTCTCTGGATATTGAATCAGGCAAACTCTGTTTTAGCCTGGTCTTTCAATGTTGACGAAGTCTTTGGCACAAATTATTACCTAAGGCAGATTTCGTTCCAATAGAAGTACGGTGTGTGATTCACAACTTATTCTCATAATTATTATCTAATTTATCATCAATGATTATATATTTTCAATCATTCATCCTAAAAAATAAAGTATTGGACTCCAAATTATATAAATCAATAACTATAAGGGTATATACTAAATAATTTTGACATTAACATTATCTTAGTCAATATTTAAGAAATATAATATTTAGAGGACCAAACAAAATTAATATATTATCTATATTAATCATAAGGAGACACAACATGCAAAAGTTAGATATAGACTATGGAAATGTTTTTGCAAACATTGATTATCTTCATCACTAATAATGAACAATTATCTCTAATAAATACTAGAGATGGTTGTGGATGGTGTATGAATAAAACTTTGATATAAAGGCAAATATCCAAATATATTTCCAAATCGATAAATTATTGGCTAATATAACATCACATGGATCAACCTATAAGGTGGCACGTGAACCCATGGGAAAATACAATACAATGGAATATAAAAGGTTAGTTGTGACTAATAAATGATATATTACACATTTTTAATACTCTTTTCAATCTAAATTGAGGGAAATAGAGAGAATACATTACTACAAATCCCCTCTTAATGGAAGCTCTCCTATATTGATACATAGTTATAACCAAATAAAATCAAACTTTAACACCACTTTTGTGAAAAATTCATAATCTAATATATTAAAGCAACAAAAAAGAAAGAAGTTAGAAATGGGAGTGAAGCTACTAAATCTTGTATATCCAAAGCTCAATGTTCTTAGTCCATCGATGCTCAACAAGATTGTGGATTGAGTTAATAGTGATTTATAAGGAAGATCCTACTAAAAAAATATTTACATCTACACAATATATTTTCTTACTTTATTAACATTACAATACTCAGATTCCATCAAAGACAAAGAGATAGTATCATGCTTATTGCAGCATCAAAAAATAGGTTCAAAACCAACATTGAACATATAACAAGAAGTGGATTTTTATCATTTGGATCTTCATTATAATATTCATTCTAGTATCCCTAGAAAAAAAATAGAAGCCTCTGTCACATAATGATAACCATAATATATAACAGTCTTGATGTAACAAATAATCTACTTAGCAACATTTCAATGACTCTCATGAGGTATCTGCATGTATGTATAATAAAAACTAATAAAAAAGGATACATCCAAATGAGTGTGGATGATATATATAATACCACCATCAATGAATGTTAGAGAGAAGCATTAGTTAGAGAATAAAGACAATTATCCTTAAGCTTAACCCTAAAATCAAAGGGGATAGGAGTCATATTATAATCTTCCATCCAAAATCATTGTGGTAACTAATTTATGTAGGAAAAAAATCCACCTCCCAGAAGAAAAATAAATAAATACAAGTTTTGCACAATTTTGTTAAGTTTGGTCAATTTTGTTAAGTTTGGTCAATTTTGTTAGATGTACGATTTGTCAAAATGTACATATATAGAGCTAGCCCAATTACACACATGTGAATTTGTAAAACGTACAACTAAGGGTAATTGTACAAATGTCATAAATGTGCAATTTAAAATTAGAATGAAATTAAAGAAAATGTGCACTTAAGGTTAAATAATCAAATTAGACTTACGAAGACCTTAATGCAAGTTGATTATTATGGGGATGGTAGTTGTAAATTGTGGTTGTCTTAAGAATTGCTTTGGAACAACCTAGGCAAGCATTATAAGCCCCCCATTCATTTTTTATGGTGATTCTAGATAGTTTGATGTTGTTGTTGTAGACCATAGTTGTTCTTGGTTGTTCATTGTGATTGTTCATTGATAATTGTATAGATATATTCAACCATAATAATGAAAGCAACATTACAGTTGTGAGTTATTGTGAATTTTGTTGTGCATATGGATGTTAATTCTAGATTGTGTATTTTGTGCAAGTATGGCCAGAATGGTGTGGAATAGGAATATTGTGACAATAGAATTATACTAATTCTAAACTCTTAACCTTGGGAAATGCTAAGGAATTGGTCTTGCACATTATTATTGCTATACATAAACATTATTATGCTATTGTACAATTTTTGGAAATGTTGGTAATGATAATAATCCAATGACAGTGAATTAGGGTTTTCATGTTGTAAAGCTATGCTGGTAATTGCTGTAGCCCTAGAATTTTGACACACTTCAAAATTCCTATACTCCCTAACAACATGTTTTCCCTCCTTAGCAATGTAGATTTCCCCCTTAGTCGTCTGCCTTGATTTTCATATCCATTAAAATCTCATTTCTATCATTTTTTCCTTTTTTAGCAAATTTGGACGACCGAATCAAATTTGGACATCCAAATTTGTGCAAATCAAACATGCACCTAAATTTGGAATATTTTTTAGATTTACCTCCAATCTGGGCAAACCTAGATTTTTAGTGAATTCAAAACCATTTGAATTCGCCCAGAATGAGAAATTTCCAAATTTTCCCTAAACAACCGTGATCTATCTTTGTCCTCCTCGATTTTTATCGATCTTCTTCGGTTCTTAAAATTTACAGGTGACTTTTAGAACGAGGTAATGGTGATTTTGTAGGTAATTGAGGTGGAGAAGAGCTTTTCATGTCTTGTTGTAGGTTTTATGAGAGATCTTACCATTTTCTATCACCATTCTAGTGGTCATTTGAGGATACAACTAGTACCATCGGTCCATATACTCTGATTTAGCATCTTAAATTTATTATTTTGCATCATTAGATTAATATTTTATTGGTCTTAGAAAAATTCAAAAATTTCAAAATATTTTTGAATTCATTATGCAAGTTTCGAATTTGCATAGATATTCTTGAAAGATAAATTTCTTGTCTTGTAATGATCTTGATAATGGATACTCTTAATCCTGACATCCCTTGATTGCAAATATTTAGTAGGTATTTATCAAATTGTAGGATTTAAATGAATTCTAAATACTATTTGATCATCCGAATTCATTGAAGGACTTTCGAAATTGCTCTACAACTTTCTAAATCTAACCGTGGCAAGTTTGAAAAAATTTAGAAAATGTCAAGATATTTTTGAATTTGTTGAAAACGTTTGAAATTGCACAAACACATGATGGGGGCAAACATTTGGTTCTCAGGTTTATCACATCATTTTAGATCTTACATTTTGGTTATCATAGCCTTTACTACTTGTTGAATTATATATTGTTTTACTGTTTCTATTTGACTACATATGCTTGCATTAGATCTAAAAAATCTACCATTGTATCTACGATTTACTGAAATAACCGAGGGGATCTGACTGCCACATAACTAAGGATCAAATTACAGTGGCTTAAGAAAATCCCTCACCACTAATCACCAATTTTAGTATCCCATGTTTGAAATTGCAGGTTTCAAACAAATTCAGACAGTTGCAATACATTTTTGAATTTGTGTTCTGAGATCCGAATATGCTTTGTGTTTTCAAATTTGCTCTGATAGATCCGAATTCGCTCTGATAGATTCAAATTCATATGATAGAAACCATCCAGATCATTAAGGGTTTAATTTTGGATTCCTTTCAATTTTTCATATTTTAATTTTGTACTATTCAGTTTAAAAGTATTTTCATAAAATAAAAAGAAAGAAAAGACAAACATAAACTTATAATACTTTTGCATCAATTTTACTAGTTGGAAAACACAAAAGAAAAAAAATATGTACATATGATAGCATATAATTTATCTTTGGTTTCAATATTCAATAGAAGCCTTTTTCACATAACGATAACCATAATATATAACACTCTTGATGTAACAAACAATCTACTTAACAACATTTCAATGAATCTCATGAGGTATCTGCATGTATGTATAATAAATACTAATAAGAAAGGATACATCCAAATGAGTGTGGATGATATATATAAGACCACCATTAATGAATGTTAGAGAGAAGCGTTAGTTAGATAAGAAAGACAATTATCCTTAAGCTTAACCCTAAAATCAAAAGGGATAGGAGTCATATTATAATCTTCCATCCAAAATCATTGTGGTAACTAAGTTATGTAGTTAGAAAATCCACCTCCCAAAAGAAGAAAAAGTAAATATAGGATTTGCACAATTTTGTTAAGTTTTGTCAATTTTGTTAGATGTACGATTTGTCAAAATGTACATATATAGAGTTAGCCCAATTGTACACATGTGGAGTTGTAAAATGTACAATTAGGGGTAATTGTACAAATATCATAAATGTGCAATTCAAAATTAGAATGAAATTAAGTGAAATGTGCATTTAAGGTTAATTTGATAATAATAAAATTAGACTTAGGAAGACCTTAATGCAAGTTGATTGTTACGAGGATGGTAGTTTTAAATGGTGGTTGTCTCAAGAATTTTTTTGAAACAACCTTGGCAAGCATTATAAGGACCCCCATTCATTTTGATGGTGGTTCTAGATATTTTAGATGTTGTTGCTATAGAACATAGTTGTTTTTGGTTGTGCAATATAATTGTTAATTGATAATTGTATAGACATATTCAACCATAATATTGAAAGAAACATTACAGTTGAGAGTTATTATGAATTTTGTTGTGCATATGGATGTTAATTCTAGATTGTGTATTTTGTGAAAGTATGGCCGGAATGGTGTGGAATAGGAATATTATTTTTTTAAACATGGTGGAATCAGTAGCCCCCATGAATCTGGGTAGGCTTTTCTAGCTTTTTATGGCTGCCACAGTATTTTGCGTTGTCCGCCCTAAAATCCGCCACATAGATCCTCGTATAGTCTGCCCCTATAACTGCCATACCAAAATCATTTTAAATCTTTTACACCATTGAAAGAACCAAGAAAGGGACAAGAATTCAGTCCGACGAAGCCCCAGATTTGAACCTTGGACCTCTGCCCCCCTTATGGGGTTTGGATGAACCAATTGGTCTACACCTCGAACCTGGAATAGGAATATTGTGACAATGGAATTATACTAATTCTAAACTCTTAACCTTGGAAAATGCTAAGGAATTGGTCTTGCACTTTATTATTTCTATACATAAAAATTATTATGCTATTGTACAATTTTTGGAAATGTTGGTAATGATAATAATTCAATGGTAGTGAATTAGGGTTTTCATGTTATAAAGCTATGCTAGTAATTGTTGTAGCCATGGAATTTTGACACACTTCAAAATTCCTAGACTCCCTAACAACATGTTTTCCCTCCTTAGCAATGTAGCTTCCCCCCTCAGCTATTTACTATTGGCAATTTTGGGTACTTTGGGTACATTGCCTTTGCTCAAGTGTATAAGTTGTCATTGATGTCAAAAGGCATTTTTGTGTTGATATCAAAAAGAGTGTGATGTCAAAAATATCTTGAGAAGCTTCATAATGTTAAAGGGTTTTTATTAAAACCATGGTGACAAGGTTAAAGGTTTTTCTTAAAACCATTTGGACTCATTAAGGGTTTTTATTAAAACCAAGCTTAACTTAATGCAAAGGTTTTTACTTCTTGAAAAACCTTGAAGGTCCATGTTTATTATTAATAATTAAATTAACTCAAACCTTTGAAAAGGGTCTAAGTTTAATTTATTATTAATAAAATAATAATAATTATTATTTTAATTATTATTAAAGGGTCTTTCAACCCTTAAGCGACGGAGAGATAAAGATTTCTTTCGCCGATGTGTTGCCATCGTTGGAGGAGCGCCGACGTCAAACAATTAAGGAGAAATGGCTATATAAGTGGGGATGATTTTCTAAAGTGATTGTAACTCTGAGTAATGAAAATCATAGCTCTGTGATCTTAGAGAAAGCGTTGTATTTATTTGAGAGTTGATTATCGATATTGAGTTGCCCAAGTAATTTCTTGCGTCTTCAGTTTGCGCTTTGACATCTGACAGATTGCGCTTCACCTACAATTGTTGGGACTGCACTCGAATTACGTTTTCAGTTTGTGCTTTGACATCCAACAGATTGCGCTTCACCTACAATTGTTGGGACTGCACTCGAATTACGTTTTCAGTTTGCGCTTTGACATCCGACAATTTGCTTTCACCTACGATTGTTGGATTTGCACTCGAAGGATTTTTTTTTCTGTTTGCACTGTGTGGATGATTATTTTTGTTGCCTAGTAAGTTACGTTTTGGACAGCGCTCACCAGTTTGCATGTGGCTTGTGGAAGACATTTACGTTTTCCAGATTCTTGGCATCAAAGGAAGATAAAATATAGGGCAACACTGTATTTATTCATTGGGCACTTGTGACCCAACGACGGTGGTGTTTAAGCGAAGGCGCTAGAAGGCAGAGGTGCCGAGTTCGATTCTCTTCGTGGGTAATTTTCTTTTGGTCGCGGTGTGCAAAGGATAGTGGTTGTGAAAGCGCTGGAGGTATAAGGTTAAGGTATCATATTTGCTTTGACATTGTTTTATTGATGCTTAATGTTTATGTGGAGTAATAAGGTGTAAAGAGGTTTTACTTTGTATGTATATTATACTTCTGGTGGTTTTTATTAAGTTGGAGAAATAAGGTGTTAATTTGGATCTTTATTATTGTATATTGTTGTATAGTTGCTAACTCTAATTGGTGGCAAATTGAGAGTTAGTGTTGTGACAGATTTTGAGTTCTCCTTCTTCATCAAAGTAAAGGTATGGGCAACTTCTTCCATGTATATTGTTGATGGTATATTTTCTGAAATTGAGTTTGGAGTGAAAAGGTTGTCTACTAGGTATTTTTGGTGTAAATCCTATTTTCTGGATATTGAAGATTGTTTATGCATTAAAATCATTGATGAGTTTTTGGGTGAATGCATAATTCTGGTTGAGGAAGAGGAAGCATTTTTTTGCACTAGGGTTTATGTTAGTAAGTCTTGCTACTTGCATTGAGATGATGAAACCCTTAGTTGGCTGTTTTGATATTGATGGTTGAGTTGCTTCCATAGAGGTTGTTTTGATCAAGTTAGTGCTTTACTTGATACATGATATTGGGCTTACTCCATTGAGTTGATTTGAGCAAGTTATTCTTTGCATTTGGTGATATTGTGTTGGTGGTCTGTTTTGTTCAAATATCCTTGGAGGGAAAAGGATTTCTACTTGTTTCCTTTTCTTGTGATGATTGGTTGAATGCTTCAAGGTTGATGTTGAGTTGAATGGTGTTGGTTGACTAAACCTTGTTTGATGAGCATTGTTGTTGAAACCCTAATTGTTGGTAAAAAGAATATGAGTATCATTGTTATATGAGATATTGCATGGTTGGCAATTGTTGGGTTGTGTTTCATATTCTTGAGAAAAGCATACTACATCTATCTTATTCTTTTGAGATTGAGATTGAGTTGAGATTGATATTGGGAGTTAAGTATAGAACATATTGGGTCTCTAACAATTCTCTTTATGTTTCTATGAGATTTGAGATTGAGATTGGGAGTTAAGTATAGAACATATTGAGTCTCTAACAATTCTCTTTATGCTTCTATGAGGTTTATGAATCACATTGGGTCTCTAACAATTCTCTTTGTGGGTTCATGCTAAGCAAGTTTTTTCTTGGTGAGCTTGCTGAGGTTTTGGACAGGTTCCGATGGGGACTTGTGAGCAGGTTTTGGACAGGTTCCGGTGGGGACTTGTGAGCAGTTTTGGACAGGTTTCGATGGGGACTTGTGAGCAGATTTGGACGAGGTCCTAGTAGAGGACTTGTGAGCTGAGTTTTGATAGTTCTATCGAGAGAACTTGAGGACAGAGGTGCATTGGTTCTTTGAGAAGAACCCGAGGACAGATTTGGCAAGTCTTTGAGAAGGCTTGTGTGCGAGAGGATTGATTTGTTCAAGTGTTGGACAGATCTGATGGACAGAGGAAGACTTGTACTAGACCTACCGACTATGTTTGGTACGGGTTGCTAAGCTGCTGTGGACGTGATCATAGAAGGCAGAGGTCTCTTAGGCTAAGCATTGAGGACAGGAGGTCTTCGATGGAAAGGAGTTCCACGTGCTGGCAAGAGGTAGAGGTAGTTGATCTTCTGAGGGATCATTTCTAGAGCAGAGGGGAAGGTATCTCCTTTGAGCAGAGGCTCATAAATTTAGATTAGGGGAAGGTATCTCCTTTGAGCAGAGGCTCATAAATTCAGATTGGGGGAAGGTATCTCCTTTGGGCCGAGGCTCATAAACATTGTAATTGGGAAGGTTTCCCAAAGAACTTTGAGATAACTTTTAGAGAAAAGTTTTGTGGACGTAGCCCGGGCATTCGGGTGAACCACGTTAAAATTGGTGTCACTTTGTGGATGATATTGTGCATTGTTTTGATATTGCTTTGGGTATATTGCTTTACTTGTTTTGAAGTATAAAGGAAAAAGTAAAAAGAGGTCTTATACTTGTTCACCCCCCTCTCGAGTATAAGCTTGTGTTCTTCAATTGGTATCGGAGCGGGTGCCTTCGAAAAGTTTAACGACTTGAAGGAAAAGCTAGTAAAGAACACAATGGATCATTCAAGTGGCAATGCAACACCTATTCTTGATGGGTCAGATTTTGGTCTTTGGAGTGCAAGGATGAAGGTTCATCTAATGGCACTTGGGAATGAGGTTTGGGAAGTGATTGAAGATGAGTACACTATTCCTGAACATGGTCCTAATACTAAAGAAGAAAGGCTCCTACATCACAACAATTCAAAAGCAATGAATGCAATCTTGAAAGGCTTACAGAAAGCGAATCTCACCAAAGTGATTCACTGCAAGACAGACTAGTGAAATGTGGAATCGGTTGAAGGTGGTTCATACGGGTGATACAAATGTCGGAAAGGCCAAGTTGAGACACTTCAAAGGTATGTTTGAACAACTCAAGATGAATGATGATGAAAATATTAGTGACTACATGCTTCGTATGGATGAGGTTGTTAACTCCATGAAAGACTTAGGTCTTGAGCTTGCTGAAAATGATGTTTGTGATAAGATTTTAAGATCTCTTCCTAATAGATTTAGTGAAAATATTTCTGCTATTGAGGAAGCTAAAGATTTGGATAAGTTGAAAAAGGATGAGCTCCATAGTATACTTGCAGCATTTGAGTTGAGAACTCAAGTGAAGGTTGATGTCAAGAAAGAGGCGACTTTCAAGGCTACCAAGAAATCCAAGGGTAAACAGATTCAAGATAGTGATGAGTCTTCTAGTGATGAAGAGGCATATTACAACAAGAAAGGCAAGTTCTCTAGAAAGCACAAAAGTATGAAAAATGTAAGATGTTTCAATTGTGGAAAGTTTGGTCATTATGCTACTAACTGTACTATTGCCAAGGATGAAAGTGATGAAGATAAACAGGATTGTAAGAGCAAGGATTCTAAAAAGCACAAGCATCACAGGAAAAACAAAGATGAGCACAACAATCAAGGAAAGAGGTACTCTCACAAGCACAAGAAGAGTTTCTACCTAGACAAGGCAAGTAAGTGTTCTAGTAGTGATAGTGAAAGTTCTTCAAGTGATAATGAAAATGAGATGTTGTTCATATCAGAAAAAGAGGAAGAACCAAAACATAGATTCATTATCATGAAATGTCTTAGATGTGGAAATTTTGGTCACCTTGAGGATGATTGCACAAATAATGATTTGGTTTCTAGTATGTATGAGGATGCTTCAGAAAACTATAAGGAAGATGCATGTATGGTTTTTGAAAAGGGTAGCACCTCTAGTGATAAGAAATCTAAAAAAGGCTTTGATGATTCAAAAAGCAAACATATAGAGGAAGGTGAAGTAGATCTTAAAGGTGAACTTATTAGTGCTCTTAGTGCTTTGAAAAAGGAAAGAAAGAAGAATGCTAGACTCAAGGATAAGTTAGATGAATGTTGTATGGAGAGAGATGATCTTATAGAAAGTCTTGACTTCTCTATAGCTAAGACACAAGAACTCAAGGATGAGTTAGAGTCTAAGGTTCTTGAGTATAGTGAGTTAGAACAGAAAATGGCTTCTTTGAAAGAGGAAACTAAAGAGTACAAGGATAAGCTTCACGAGGTTTCAAGATAGCTCCAAAAAGGTTAAGTCACTCATCAAAGGTCAAAGAAAGACAACAGATAAAACAGGCCTTGGTTTTGTTAAGCCTCACAAGGAACAAGTTGGAGAGTCTAGTAAGAGACTCCAAAAGGAAGAGAGTTCTGATGAGGAAAGTATTTCAGATCATGAGTCCTTGAATGATAGATGCACAGAAACATAAAACATAATTCAGAATGAGAAGAAAAAGTTTACAGGACCTAGAAAACCATTTACAGGAAAGTTTAATGGCAGATGTTTTGCTTGTCACAGGTTTGGTCACATGGCTTCACATTGCATGACTCAAGTAAGGAAGGTAAATGATAGTTTCAGAGGTGGTAATTTCTTTCAAGGGTATTGCTACTCTTGTAAACAGTTTGGGCACAAGGCAGTTTATTGCAAGGCAAATATCAGGAACAAGTTTGATCAGAACAGGTTTGGTTAGAACAGGTTTAGTCAGAACAGGTGGATTCAAAGAACATGTATGCCTAAAAGAAATAACATTGTTACTTGTTATAAGTGCAACAATAAAGGTCACACAACTAGACAGTGTAGAGCTGAAATTCCAAGGTACAGGAATAGGACAAATTGTATGAACAGGTCCAAGGATCAAGGCATGGATAAGAACAGGGAATGAGAACAAGAACAAGAACAGTGACAAGAACAGGAATATGGACAAAGAGTTCAAGAGAAGGCCCGACAAGGAAGTTATAGATGCCGATGATGATCAGTGCCTAATGGGAGTTTTACTCCCACCCCAGAATTAATCACCTCATCCGGAGGTGGGGGAGGGACTAAGCTAAGAGGCTCATTCTTAGTCCCGAGCCCCAAAGGTGGCCCTTTGCCATTGATGACAAAGGGGGAGAGATATGAGTAAGGGGGAGAGCTTCAAAGTGAAGAGGAAAGCTTCAAGTCAGGGGGAGCAAAACTTCAAAGGAAGATTCTCAGTTGTGAGCACAGTTGGTCAGTTGTTAGCACAGTTGGTTTCGGTTTTGGCTCTTGAGAAGTGTTTTCAGTAAAGGTTTGCCATCAATGACAAAGGGGGAGATTGTTGGCAATTTTGGGTACTTTGGGTACATTGCCTTTGCTCAAGTGTATAAGTTGTCATTGATGTCAAAAGGCATTTTTGTGTTGATATCAAAAAGAGTGTGATGTCAAAAATATCTTGAGAAGCTTCATAATGTTAAAGGGTTTTTATTAAAACCATGGTGACAAGGTTAAAGGTTTTTCTTAAAACCATTTGGACTCATTAAGGGTTTTTATTAAAACCAAGCTTAACTTAATGCAAAGGTTTTTACTTCTTGAAAAACCTTGAAGGTCCATGTTTATTATTAATAATTAAATTAACTCAAACCTTTGACAAGGGTCTAAGTTTAATTTATTATTAATAAAATAATAATAATTATTATTTTAATTATTATTAAAGGGTCTTTCAACCCTTAAGCGACGAGAGATAAAGATTTCTTTTGCCGATGTGTTGCCATCATTGGAGGAGCGCCGATGTCAAACAGTTAAGGAGAAATGGCTATATAAGTGGGGATGATTTTCTAAAGTGATTGTAACTCCGAGTAATGAAAATCGTAGCTCTGTGATCTTCGAGAAAGCGTTGTATTTCATTGAGAGTTGATTATCGATATTGAGTTGCCCAAGTAATTTCTTGCGTTTTAGTTTGCGCTTTGACATCCGACAGATTGCGCTTCACCTACAATTGTTGGGACTGCACTCGAATTACGTTTTCAGTTTGCACTTTGACATCCGACAGATTGCGCTTCACCTACAATTGTTGGGACTGCACTCGAATTACGTTTTTAGTTTGCGCTTTGACATCCGACAGTTTGCTTTCACCTACGATTGTTGGATTGCACTCGAAGGATAATGATTTTCTGTTCGCAGTTGTGTGGATGATTATTTCTGTTGCCCAGTGAGTTACATTTTGGACAGCGCTCACCAGTTTGCATGTGGCTTGTGGAAGACATTTACGTTTTCCAGATTCTTGGCGTCAAAGGAAGATAAAATATAGGGCAACACTGTATTTCTTCATTGGGCACTTGTGACCCAACGACGGTGGCGTTTAAGCGAAGGCGCTAGAAGGCAGAGGTGCCGAGTTCGATTCTCTTCATGGGTAATTTTCTTTTGGTCGCGGTGTGCAAAGGATAGTGGCTGTGAAAGCGCTGGAGGTATAAGGTTAAGGTATCATATTTGCTTTGACATTGTTTTATTGATGCTTAATGTTTATGTGGAGTAATAAGGTGTAAAGAGGTTTTACTTTGTATGTATATTATACTTCTGGTGGTTTTTATTAAGTTGGAGAAATAAGGTGTTAATTTGGATCTTTATTATTGTATATTGTTGTATAGTTGCTAACTCTAATTGGTGGCAAATTGAGAGTTAGTGTTGTGATAGATTTTGAGTTCTCCTTCTTCATCAAAGTAAAGGTATGGGCAACTTCTTCCATGTATATTGTTGATGGTATATTTTCTGAAATTGAGTTTGGAGTGAAAAGGTTGTCTACTAGGTATTTTTGGTGTAAATCCTATTTTCTGGATATTGAAGATTGTTTATGCATTAAAATCATTGATGAGTTTTTGGGTGAATGCATAATTCTGGTTGAGGAAGAGGAAGCATTTTTTTGCACTAGGGTTTATGTTAGTAAGTCTTGCTACTTGCATTGAGATGATGAAACCCTTAGTTGGCTGTTTTGATATTGATGGTTGAGTTGCTTCCATAGAGGTTGTTTTGATCAAGTTAGTGCTTTACTTGATACATGATATTGGGCTTACTCCATTGAGTTGATTTGAGCAAGTTATTCTTTGCATTTGGTGATATTGTGTTGGTGGTTGTTTTGTTCAAATATCCTTGGAGGGAAAAGGATTTCTACTTGTTTCCTTTTCTTGTGATGATTGGTTGAATGCTTCAAGGTTGATGTTGAGTTGAATGGTGTTGGTTGACTAAACCTTGTTTGATGAGCATTGTTGTTGAAACCCTAATTGTTGGTAAAAAGAATATGAGTATCATTGTTATATGAGATATTGCATGGTTGGCAATTGTTGGGTTGTGTTTCATATTCTTGAGAAAAGCATACTACATCTATCTTATTCTTTTGAGTTTGAGATTTGAGATTGAGATTGGGAGTTAAGTATAGAACATATTGAGTCTCTAACAATTCTCTTTATGCTTCTATGAGGTTTATGAATCACATTGGGTCTCTAACAATTCTCTTTGTGGGTTCATGCTAAGCAAGTTTTTCTTGGTGAGCTTGCTGAGGTTTTGGACAGGTTTCGGTGGGGACTTGTGAGCAGGTTTTGGACAGGTTCCGGTGGGGACTTGTGAGCAGTTTTGGACAGGTTTCGGTGGGGACTTGTGAGCAGATTTGGATAGGTCCTAGCAGAGGACTTGTGAGCTGAGTTTTGATAGTTCTATCAGAGAACTTGAGGACAGAGGTGCATTGGTTCTTTGAGAAGAACCTGAGGACAGATTTGGCAAGTCTTTGAGAAGGCTTGTGTGTAGAGGATTGATTTGTTCAAGTGTTGGACAGATCTGACAGACAGAGGAAGACTTGTACTAGACCGATTGACTGTGTTTGGTACGAGTTGCTTGAGCTATTGTGGACGTGATCATAGAAGGCAGAGGTCTCTTAGGCTAAGCACTGAGGACAGGAGGTCTTCTGTGGAAAGGAGTTCCACGTGCTGGCAAGAGGTAGAGGCAATTGATATTCTGAGGGATCATTTCCAGAGCAGAGGGGAAGGTATCTCCTTTGAGTAGAGGCTCATAAATTCAGATTGAGGGGAAGGTATATCCTTTGAGTAGAGGCTCATAAATTCAGATTGGGGGAAGGTATCTCCTTTGGGCCGAGGCTCATAAACATTGTAATTGGGAAGGTTTCCCAAAGAACTTTGAGATAACTTTTAGAGAAAAGTTTTGTGGACGTAGCCCAGGCATTCTGGGTGAACCACGTTAAAATTGGTGTCACTTTGTGGATGATATTGTGCATTGTTTTGATATTGCTTTGGGTATATTGCTTTACTGTTTTGAAGTATAAAGGAAAAAGTGAAAAGAGGTCTTATACTGTTCACCCCCCCTCTCAGTATAAGCTTGTGTTCTTCATTTACCTCATTTTTTGTGCCCGTTAAAATCCCATTTATATTCTTTTCCTATTTTTTAGCAAATTTAGATGATCGAATCAAATTCAAAAGTTCAAATTTATGCAAATAAAAAATGCACCTAAATTTGTTGGATTGTTTGGATTTACCTCCAATCTGGGTAAACCCAAATTTTTAGCAAATTCAGAACCATCTAAATTCGTCCATATTGGGAAATTTCCAAAATTTCCCTAAAAAACCCTGATCTATCTTTGTCCTCCTTGATTTTTCTCGATATTATTCGGTTCTTAAAATTTGTAGGGGACTTTCAGAATGAGGTAATGGTGATTTTTTAGGGAATTGAGGTGGAGAAGATATTTTCATGTCTTATTGCAGGTTTTATGAGAGATCTTGCCATTTTTTGTCAACATTCTAGTGGTCATTTGAGGATACAACTAGTACCATCGGTCCATATGCTCTAATTTAGCATCTTAATTTTATCATTTTGCATCATTAGATTAATATTTTATTGGTATTAAATGAATTCAAAAATTTCAAAGTATTTTTGAATTCATTCTACAAGTTTCGAATTTGCATAGATATTCTTAAAAGATAAATTTCTTGTCTTGTAATAATCTTGATAATGGATACTCTTAATCCTAATATCCTTGATTGCAGATCTTTAGCAGGTATTTTTGAAAAAACAATATTTAAATGAATTGTAAATACTATTTTATCATACAAATTCATTGAAGGAATTTTGAAATTACTCTGCAACTTTCTAAATCTGACCGTTGCAGGTTTGAACAAATTCAAAAAATGTCAAGATATTTTTGAATTCATTGAAAACATTCGAAATTGTGCAGACATATGTTGGGGGAAAAAAATTGGTTCTCAGGTTTATCACATAATTTTAGATCTTACATTTTGGTTATCATAGCCTTTACTACTTGTTGAATTATATATTGTTTCATTGTTTCTATTTGACTACATATGCTTGCATTAGATCTAGAAAATATACCATTGTATCTATGGTTTGTTGAAAGAACCTAGGATATCTGACTGCCACATCATTGAGGATCAACTTATAGCGGCTTAAGAAGATCCCTCACCACTAATCACCATTTTTAGTGTCCCATGTGTGAAACTTTAGGTTTCAAACAAATTCGGATAGTTGTGGGACATTTCTGAATTTACGTTCTGAGATTCGAATCTACTCTGTGTTTTCGAATTTGCTCTGACAGATATAAATTTGCTCTGACAAATTTGAATTCATATGACATCAATAATCCAGATCATGTAAGGGTTTAACTATGGATTCATTTTAGTTTTTCATATTTTAATTTTGTACTATCTTATTTTAAAGTATTTTCATAAAATAAAAATAAAGAAATAACAAAAAACATAAACTTAGTTATATTGCTTTTGCATCAATTGTACTAGTTGGAAAACACAAAAAAAAATATACACATGATAGCATAGAATTTATATTTTGCTTTTAGTATTCACAAGAATCATTGCATTATAGTTAAATTTACAATATTTCTAGTTAATTTGTATAATGTTGCTTTCATGGAAATTTGAAGTGCATATAGCTAGGTATAGCTACATTTTGTTAAACCCTAGGTGTGTGTAAATCAAAGAATTCATCAAACACTCACCCTACCAAGGCATGGAAACCATAATAAAGTGTTTCTTGATGAACCCCACCTAATTTTTTGACAAACACCAAGGATAACACAACTCAAGTGCTTCTCTTTTGAGGTGTAGGCACATCATTTTCCCCCGCCCTTTCAAGTGTGGATCCATTAGCCTGAACGAAAGGGGTGCAAAACTTTTGGGTATACAATTGCATTAGAAAGATAACCCAAATATTTCTTGGAGAAGAATGGTGTGCAAATTGGAAAATATGTGAATGAAACATTCAAAAAGGGTTTGATGAAACCATACATCCTGACCACCAAACTATACAATTAATCATTGCCTAATTTGGAAGTGCAATTGTGTAATTTAAACTTGGAAAATAAGGAAAAATCAGGGTTCTAGAGAGAACGACCACAAAACTAATTTATTTGGATTGAAAAACAACTGTCAACCAATTAGCCAAGTGGTAAATTGTACATGCCAACCTGTTGGATGATTTAGATTATATAACTGTACAATTTGGTGATCGTACAAGTAGTTTTGTGAAATTCACAAATCATTCAAGGGAAATCGTACACTTGTACACTTTGGGCCAAAGCTATTATAAACCACTGGGTTTCATTTCTAAACCTCCCAAATCACCTCCAATTATGGGAATACTCCTACCTATGCTACATTTGGCATCGTTACTTATAAAAAATTGCTTCAAATTGATGCAATTTAGAAGAACCTGTGGCATTGTGACAAGTGGTGAGTTAAAACCAATTGGAATTGAATAACAATTATAATTTTATGAAAACGTAGGAGATGAGATCAAGGAGAAGAGAAAATACCAATAAGGAGTACAATAATTTCTCAAAGAGATACTATGAACAACTCAATGAACAAATCAGTAATCAAACAAGTATAGACTTTAGAAGGAGATAATGAAAGGTGGGAGATGTTATTGATAAATATGTCAAAAAGGGTACAATAACCGCTAAGGGTCAAATATAATTTTGATGTAAGGGAATATGTTGATGAAAGAACTATGTGAGAAGATAGTGAATAGATGGTAACACCTGATCAAGTGATAGGAAGGTTGCAAAGGGATGTAAAGGATGAGAGTCAGGCACTAGAGAAACAAGATACGAGATCTCAGGAAGGAGAACCAGGACCACAATTAACATTTTGACAAATAAGGTCACAAATTGAGGATGCACAAGAGGTCAAGAGGTGACTATTTGGTAAAAATAAGGTACCACATATAGATACATACAACAATGAAGAACACAGGCTTATACTGAGAGGGGGGTGAACAGTATAAGACCAACTTTTACTTTTCTTTCCCAAACAATATTATCCAATATTATCAATGGCAATATCAATAGCAGTAATCAAAGCAATGCACAAATCATCACACACAAGAGAGACACAAATTTAACGTGGTTCACCCAATGTGGGCTACTCCATGGAGAAAATATTTCTTCTAAATTTTCTCAACAAATCTCTTGGGAATCAATTCCCTATTACAATGTTTATGGACCTCTATCCAAAGGAGACACCAATCCCCTATGCTCTGATTTGTGGATCTCTCTCCACAGGAGAACTCTTTCTCCTTTTCTTTGGTTCGTGGAACTTGATCCAAGAGAACTCTATCTCCTCAACTGGTTTGTGGATCTCTCTCCATAGAAGAACTCTATCTCCCCAACTGGTTCACGGATCTCACTCCATAGGAGAACTCTTTCCCCTTGCTCTAGTTTATGGATATTCTCTCCATAGAGAACTCTTTCCCTTGCTCTAGTTCATGGATCTCTCTCCATAGGAGAACTCTATCCCCTCTACTCTAGTTGGTGATATTATACCCCCACTACTCTAGCTTATGGATCTCTCTCCACAAGAGACCTCTATCCCCACTACACTAGTTGATGGATCTCTATCCACTAGAGACTACTATCCTCTTTACTCTATCACCTCCAAATCTTACTCTCAACTCTATCTCAAATCTACACCAAACTCTATCCCAAGTCTAGCACAAATCTCTCTCACTCTCTCCACAAATCTAAAAATCTATCTCAAATCTATCCTCAAGCCTTAACCAAAGCTATCAAATCTCAAATCTATCCTTCAAGTCTTCTCAAAGACTTGCTCAAATCTACCTTCAAGTCTTCTCAAAAGACTTGCTCAAATCTACCTTCAAGTCTTCTCAAAAGACTTGCTCAAATCTATCTTCTCACAAAACTATACCAAATATTTCCAAACCTTGCACACAAACAAAGCTTATATCTTTTTCAGAAATACTTTCTTCAAATAAATATATTCTACTCAAAATTCATTTAACCTCTGGAACATATAGAGAATGATATGCACTTGCAAATAGCTCAATATGTTCTACTCAATCATTAAGTCTATCGCTTTCACATGTCTCACATTTATTGCTCTTTTAAAGATAGATCTAGTCTAGCATATGACACCTATCTTCTTGATGCACACACTTGCTTTCACAAATCTGATTTCTAATATTTGCACATTCACTTTCAATATCACTCAAAACCAATGCTCAAAAGCTTCACACAATCATTCAAACAATGAAGCACAACTTGCTCACAAACCCTAACATAGGTGTTTCCACTTTCTTTCAACAAGGATGCACAATGTAGATTTCAAAACCTAACTCAAATATTTCCAACAATGCTTATCAAACAATCCTTTTCTCTCCACCTTATGTTCCAAAACATTCACTTCAACAAAACACTTTAAACAAGGAATGATGTGCCCATACCTCTTAATTTGCTCTTATGGAGATATGTCTTCAAAACCTGTCTCACCAACAACCAATTCTCTTTGTGCCACTTCAAGGGTTAGATAGCAAGATTCTATTTCAAAATATCCACATGAATTTTCCCTCAATAAGGTGCTCAATGAATTCTGAAAATAATGTTCTAGGACTCTTCTTTTGTTCTCAAGGATAATGCATTAAAGCTCAACAAAACTCTCTCAAAAATTTCCTTTTCATGAAGCAAGAATTACAAACAATAACATCACCCTTTACACCTTTTATCTCCCTCTATCATAAAATAATTTCCAATCTACTTTAATGTCCAAGAACAAAGAATTACAATTCTAAATAAACTATTTACAAACTTATCACTCCAACCTTTGCATTTAAGATAAATAGCAGCAATACCCTTAAAATATTATGCAAAAATTATTTCTCCTTATACCTCCTATATGCCAAACTATACACCAAATCACATCCACCAAACACCAAATATAGCCAACATTTAATCAACTTGGAGCATACCTTATAAAAAATTAATTCCTTGTTATCACGGATGGGAATCGACCCTTCGACCTCAAGCTTCTAAGCGTAGTGCTCGACCGCTTGCGCTAGCCAAGCGGTTGAGACCTAACCCTTGGCCTCCACCTTTTATTTCTTGTTGCCTCCGATGAAAATGAAATAAAACACTTCAAACCGGTGCTAGGGGGAATCGAACCGCAAACCTTTCCTCTGCCAGCACCTTACGTAGGACCCGCCTGCCACTTGGGCTACCAGCCCTCGCTGAAACAAAATGTCCGCCTCCTTGTCCTTATTTGCTACCACTTGCTCGATGAATGGTATTTCGAACACTTTTCTCTGCACTCCTCGATCGATTAATTCTTGTGCATCAACATTGGGTAACTTGGAAAATAATTTAGCTCCTCCCTTTTATATGCATTCAAAGCATTGCTATGACATCAGTGAAAACCTTTATTTGCCTTCATTTAAATTTGAATTTTGGCACCCTTTGCCAATTTCAAATTTAATTTTATATTTAATATAATATTTAACTTTGTGTTAAATATTATATTATTTAACTTTAGTATTTAAACAATACTTTTGCATGGAGTCCTTCGTCAAATTTTTCATTTTCCTTTTAATAAGCCCTTTTGGCTTAATTATTATAATATTAAAATATTATAATATTTTCTCTTTTCTTTTTAAAACATGGGCGTAAAATTTTGTCTTCAACCTTTTAACCAACCTCTTTGGCTTATAATATAAAATATTATAACCATTTCTTTTTACCAATTTTCTTGTATCAAAATGAACTTTGCCTTGCACCAAATACTTGACATCAATGACAACATAATTACTCAAAATTTCCAACAATCTCCCCCTTTGTCATTGATGGCAACCCTTTTCTAAAAATTCCTTTTTCCCTTTTTCAAATCTGCTCTCCCTGAGAAACTGCTCCCTGACTGAATGCTCTCCCCCTTACTCAAATCTCTCCCCCTTTGACATCAATGGCAAAGGGACTCCTTTGGGGCTAAATATAAGACTCTTAGCTCAGCCCCCTCCCCACCTCCTCTCCTTGAGGTGATTAATTTTGGGGTGGGAGTATTTCTACTCCCAACATACAATGCTCTTTTTCTTTGTCAACCTTCTTTCTCAACATACCCTTTTGATCCTTTTGAGTGTCCCTATTCTTGCTTGTCTCTGGAAGCTCTGGAAACTCTATTCTACACCACTTGGCCTTATGCCCTAGATTATTGCACTTGTAACACTTAATGTTGTAGTTCTTAGAAGGTGCAAATATCTTGAAGTTCCTCCTAGTGAAGCCATACTCATTTCTATCATGAACCCTATAGTGGATTGCTTTATGACCAAATCGATTACAAGAGTAGCAATACCCTTGAAAGAGATGTCCATATTTGAAGTTCCTCTTAGTAAAACCATACTCCTTTCCATGAGTCCTGCAATGCATAGCCTTGTGACCAAACCTGTTACATGAAAAACAACGTCCTTTGAAGAAATCTTGCCTTGAACCCACTGGTCTCTTAGTCCTTTCTTCTTTGTGATGATCCATGTTCCTTGTTTGTGCATTGTTTCCTTTCTTAGTGAAGCTTCTATTCTTCAACTTATCCTCATAAGTCTCAATTTCTCCTTCACTCTCTTCCTCTGAAACTTCTTCCTTTGAGCTTGAGCTTGACCCTTCTTCTTGTTTCCCTTGTCCTTCTTCAAAACCAAGTCCTATTTTGATAGATGAAGATCTTTGTGCATTGATAATCTTATCCAAAGTCTTTGAACTTTTCCCAAACCTGTGTAGCTTGTCCTTAGAATCTTTCACTTCCATCCTTAGTGAAACTACCTCATGTTCTAATCTTTCACATTCTAAGACTTTTACCTCTAAATTTTCTTTAAATCTCCTTGTCTTAGCTATTGAGTTTGTCAGGTCTTGTATAAGCTTTTCTTTTTCTTCATCACATTCTTGAACTTGAGCCTTGAATTTTGAATTCTGCTTTCTAACCTTTTTCAATTCTTTAAGAGCAGCAATAAGTTCTGCTTCTAGATCTACTGTGCCTTCCTCTTCATTTTCTGAATCTTTTTCTACTTCTTGGTCTTCAAGAGCATCTTCATACTTTTCAACTTTACCTTCAACAGGAGCATTTTCTTCCTCTCCTATTGCCAAAAATAGAATTTCTTCTTCTTCACTATCTGAGGGTCTTTCATCACTATCACTTGAAGCCTTGCTTCCCTTATCAACATAGAAACTCTTCTTGTGCCTTTGAAAGAACTTATTTTCATGCTTGTTTTGACCATACCTATTTTTCTTTTCATACCTGGATTTTCCTCCTTCCTTTTTCTTATGATCCTGTTTCTCTTCACTGCTACTGCTTCCAGCTTCTGGACAATTAGATGCATAGTGACCAAAATTTCCACAATTAAAATATTTCACTATTTTCATACCTTTGTGCTTTCTTGAGTCCTTGTTTCTTCTACCATAGTTAGCTTCTTCATCACTGCTTGACTCACCACTTGATTCTGGTTTCTTATCCTTTGTCTTCTTTGATGCTTTGAAGGCTACCTCTTTCTTGGAGTTGGGATCCTTTACTATTCTCATATCATAAGCTGTGAGAATTCCATGTAACTCATCCATAGTCAACTGATCAATATCTTTCATCTCTTCTATAGCTGAAACTTTTCCATCATACCTTGTAGGAAGTGACCTTAAAACTTTCTGAGCAACATTGGATTCTTCAATTTCAAATCCAAGTCCACGCATGGTATTAACAATCTCATCCACATGAAGTAAGTATGTAGCAATGTCTTCCTCATCTTCCATCTTCAAATCTTCAAACCTTTTCTTGTGGTTTTGTAGTTTTGCCATCTTGACCTTTTTATTTCCCTCATAGGTTTGCTTCAATTTTTCCCAAATCTCTTTTGCTGATTTGCAATGCATAACTTTCACAAATTCTGCTTCACGTAATCCACTTAAGATTGCATTCATAGCCTTGGCATTATTCACATGTAAGAGCTTACCATATTTATCTATGGGAGGATTAGTTGTAGGTGTGAACCCATCCTCAACTGCTTGCCATGTCTCATATCCTTGTGCCATCAAGTAAGTCCTCATTCTTATGCTCCAGAAAGCATAATTATTCCCATCGAACAATGGTGCCTTATTTGATGAAGATCCATTCTGAGATGCCATATGTGTTCCTGTAACCTCTTCCTTCAATTTGTTAGACTCTTTCGAAGGAACCCGCTCTGATACCAATTGAAGAACACAGGCTTATACTGAGAGGGGGGGTGAACAATATAAGACCAAATTTTACTTTTCTTTCCAAAACAATATTATCCAATATTATCAATGGCAATATCAATAGCAGTAATCAAAGCAATGCATAAATCATCACACACAAGAGAGACACAAATTTAACGTGGTTCACCCAATGTGGGCTACTCCATGAAGAAAATATTTCTTCTAAATTTTCTCAACAAATCTCTTGGGAATCAATTCCCTATTACAATGTTTATGGACCTCTATCCAAAGGAGACACCAATCCCCTATGCTCTGATTTGTGGATCTCTCTCCATAGGAGAACTCTTTCCCCTTTTCTCTAGTTCGTGGAACTTGATCCAGGAGAACTCTATCTCCTCAACTAGTTTATGGATCTCTCTCCATAGAAGAACTCTATCTCCCTACTGGTTCATGGATCACACTCCATAGGAGAACTCTTTCCCTTGCTCTAGTTTGTGGATCTCTCTCCATAGGAGAACTCTTTCCCCTTGCTCTAGTTCATGGATCTCTCTCCATAGGAGAACTCTATCCCCTCTACTCTAGTTGGTGATCTTCTAGAAGACTTATACCCCCACTACTCTAGCTTGTGGATATCTCTCCATAGGAGACCTTTATCCCCACTACACTAGCTGATGGATCTCTATCCACTAGAGACTATTATCCTCTTTACTCTATCACCTCCAAAGCCTACTCTCAACTCTATCTCAAATCTCACCAAACTCTATCCTAATCTAAAAAAAAACTATAATCAAAAATCCAAATTTATCTCAAATCTATCCTCAAGCCTTAACACAAAGCTTGATCAAATCTACTCTCAAGCCTTCTCAAATACTTGCTCAAATATACCCTCAAGTCTTCTCAAAAGACTTGCTCAAATCTACCTTCAAGTCTTCTCAAAAGACTTGCTCAAATATACCTTCAAGCCTTCTCAAAAGACTTGCTCAAATCTCCTCACAAAACTATACCAAATATTTCCAAACCTTGCACACAAACAAAGCTTATATCTTTTTAGAAATGCTTTCTTCAAATAGATATATTCTACTCAAAATTCATTTAACCTCTGGAACATATAGAGAATGATATGCACTTGCAAATAGCTCAATATATTCTACTCAATCATTAAGTCTATCGCTTTCACATGTCTCACATTTATTTCTCTTTTAAAGATAGATCTAGTCTAGCATATGACACCTATCTTCTTGATGCACACACTTGCTTTCACAAATCTGATTTCTAATGTTTGCACATTCACTTTCAATATCACTCAAAACCAATGCTCAAAAGCTTCACACAATCATTCAAACAATGAAGCACAACTTGCTCACAAACCCTAACACAGGTGTTTCCACTTTCTTTCAACAAGGATGCACAATGTAGATTTCAAAACCTAACTCAAATATTTCCAACAATGCTTATCAAACAATCCTTTTCTCTCCACCTTATGTTCCAAAACATTCACTTCAACAAAACACTTTAAACAAGGAATGATGTGCCCATACCTCTTAATTTTCTCTTATGGAGATATGTCTTCAAAACCTGTCTCACCAACAACCAATTCTCTTTGTGCCACTTCAAAGGTTAGATAGCAAGATTCTATCTCAAAATATCCACATGAATTTTCCCTCAATAAGGTGCTCAATGAATTCTGAAAATAATGTTCTAGGACTCTTCTTTTGTTCTCAAGGATAATGCATTAAAGCTCAACAAAACTCTCTCAAAAATTTCCTTTTCATGAAGCAAGAATTACAAACAATAACATCACCCTTTACACCTTTTATCTCCCTCTATCATAAAATAATTTCCAATCTACTTTAATGTCCAAGAACAAAGAATTACAATTCTAAATAAACCATTTACAAACTTATCACTCCAACCTTTGCATATAAAATAAATAGCAACAATACCCTTAAAATATTATGCAAAAAATTATTTCTCCTTATACCTCCTATATGCCAAACTATACACCAAATCACATCCACCAAACACCAAATATAGCCAACATTTAATCAACTTGGAGCATACCTTATAAAAATTAATTCCTTGCTATCACGGATGGGAATCGACCCTCCGACCTCAACCTTCTAAGCGCAGCGCTCGACCGCTTGTGCTAGCCAAGCGGTTGAGACCTAACCCTTGGCCTCCACCTTTTATTTCTTGCTACCTCCGATGAAAATGAAATAAAACACTTCAAACCGGTGCTAGGGGGAATCGAACCGCAAACCTTTCCTCTGCCAACACCTTACGTAGGACCCACCTGCCACTTGGGCTACCAACCCTCATTGAAACACAACGTCCACCTCCTTGTCCTTATTTGTTACCACTTGCTCGATGAATGGTGTTTCGAACACTTTTCTCTGCACTCCTCGATCGATTAATTCTTGCGCATTAACATTGGTTAACTTGGAAAATAATTTAGCTCCTCCCTTTTATATGCATTCGAAGCATTGCTATGACATCGACGAAAACCTTTATTTACCTTCATTTAAATTTGAATTTTGGCGCCCTTTGCCAATTTCAAATTTAATTTTATATTTAATATAATATTTAACTTTGTGTTAAATATTATATTATTTAACTTTAGTATTTAAACAATACTTTTGCATGGAGTCCTTTGTCAACTTTTTCATTTTCCTTTTAATAAGCCCTTTTGGCTTAATTATTATAATATTAAAATATTATAATATTTTCTCTTTTCTTTTAAAAACATGGGCGTAAACTTTTGTCTTCAACCTTTTAACCAACCTCTTTGGCTTATAATATAAAATATTATAACCATTTCTTTTTACCAATTTTCTTGTATCAAAATGAACTTTACCTTGCACCAAACACTTGACATCAATGACAACATAATTACTCAAAATTTCCAACAAGATGACGAGCAGCATAGTGGAACAAACACCCAAGGAAGGAATCATTTTAGGATTTCAAAAGATATCTCCTCAAGTGACGAGGAAGGATATCCAACAATGGCTAGTATAGCTATGAAAACAGGGAAAAAAATGTGTCCACCCTTCATGGAGGAAGGGAAGGAGGACCCGATAATACATATCAAGACATGCATTACAATTTAGAAATAAAATGATGTAAATCAACTAGATAAATGGTTATAATTATTTCCTGCTACCCTACGAGGACTTGCGATAGATTGGTATCTAAAGCGAGAGAGTACAATAACATTCCAAGCATGGAATACAATGAAGAATGCATTCATAAAGGAATTTCAACCCTTGAGATATGATGGTCATATTATCACCGAGATATAAACCACAAAGCAATGTGTCTATGAGGATATAAAGACATATAATCAATGATTAAAGCAATTGGCTGATAAGATGTAGATACCACCAATAAACACATTGGTGAAGAGATGGTTTCTTGATGGTCTACTATCGAGATACAAAAAGAATATGAAGTCAATATCATCCTCAACTTATGAGAAAGTGCTAGAAAAAGCAAACGAGGTGAAGCATATGATAGTAGGAATCATAACACAAATTAGGCATGAATATTCAGATAGTAGTGAAGAAGATACAACATTAGACCATCCAGTAATTCCGTAAGAAATTTGACAAGATCATAAGAGAAGCCAAGAAAGATACACGATGAGATCAAAAGAATATCTAGTTTACTTAATGTAAGGTCAAAGGGCATTCAACTATGAATTATCCTCAAAATTAATATTGCCACATATGTAATCTACTAGGACATGAAGTGGTAGAATGCTCGTTTAATGTAAAAGTTCACCAATAGACCCTCACAATTCAAGATCAAGAGGATAAACCAAAACCTCAAGAGAGTGGATAAGCTGCAACCAGTGGAGGTTATAGGAATAGTTGATGGTGAGGAAGGCCAAATTAGGGTAATTGATAAGGAGGCTAGAGTCAATTACAATATAATTTAAAAGGAAGACCGATCTTACAATATCACAATTTCCAAGAGTGGGGTATTTTGTGAAGAATTGTCCTTCTCCTCAGATGATGTAGTCTATACAGAATAATACTACACATATGTGTAGATGGTGTGGTATAGGGAACCACAAAGAATTTAATTGCCCTAAGAAAATGAGTTCAAGTGGCTCACAGACTTTAAATTTGTTAGACATTGGCGTACCCTCAATAAAGGTAGAGAAAAATGAGGAAGAAGTACTAGCCGTAACACAGAGTAAGGCCAAGAATGATACTTACTTGAAACATACAAAGGAGAAGTAGAGATGGCAGGTAGCAAAGAAAGTACTTGCAAAATAAGCCAAGAAGTCTAAGCAAGTAAGATTTGTAGAGCAAAAATATTTAAAGAAGCCTTTCACATTGAAAGATAAGACAATACTCTAAAATATGGCAACACAAGTTTTGAATACAACCGTCGAGATAAAGATGGCTAGTTTATTGAAATCCATAATATCATTACATAAAGTGATGGAAGAGGAGGTGCAACCATAGAAAGTGATGGAGGTTGAGATCCAACCTATACAGGAGAAAGAACAAAAATAATATTTCATGGATTCGACCATCCTAATGATTGATGTTGGAAAGAAACCAACATTAGTTCGTATGAAGATACATGAGCACAAGTTAACAAAAGTGATTATGGATGGAGGGTCTAATGTGAATGTGCTACCAAAAAACAACTAGAGAGATATTTGTGCTCCATACATGTGGTAACCAATTTTTTGGTTGTATGGTGTTGACTAGTATGCCATTGAAATAAATGGAGTATTTACAGCGCAACAAGTGATAATAGCTGACCAAGAATTTGTCTTGGATTTAATTATGATTATAATGCAGAAGCCTGCATATGATGCACTTATGAGAAGGGGTTGGCTACGAGTAGCCAAAGTTAATCACAAATAGGGAAAATATCAGATCACATTCAAGAAAATATAATACAAATATATAATTAACCTGAAGAATCAAAGAATCAGTGAGGATGTTGCCATGACAGATGAGTTGGATAGTTCTTCAAGAAAATAAGAGTATAAACATAATGAATAGGGTATGCTATACCTAGATGACTATAGCAAATATGAAGCTTGATCTGATAGCATTATTTTTCACTAGCAAATGGAGGAGTATGAGGTGTTTCAATGCATGTTCATCATAACACATGAAATCGATAGAAGACAACAATAGATAGCCAAGTCTAGTGAACCCTGCAAAGTGCTATTATCCACTATAGGAGGATGATGATATAAGGATCATACACCTATTTATAGAAAGGGAGGAGGTGATTCCAATTGTATAAATATGAGAATTGGTACCTCACCCTAATGAAAGAAGGTGAATGCAAGTACATGTAAGGTTCACATATAGGATGAAATGAATTGTAGAAGAGGAGGAAGATATGATTACTCTAAGTAACCATTAGAAATGAATTGGGAATGATAGGAAGAAGCCAACCAATTGGAGGAAGTAATGTATTCATAGCTTGAACAAAGAGAGTTTCCTCACATAGCAGAAGGTCGATGCAGGATATGAGTGACGGTACAGTCTGAGGATAGAATTGACACCTTTAATATGGATGTTCTAGATTAAAATGAGGGTATATTCATAGAAGAAGAGTTAATGAGACTCACTTTTTTAGCACATATAGGGATGATACAATAGATAATGTTACATCAATTATAATAGTTATAGGAGGAGTACAAGGTATTGTAAGCACATAATGCAAGGCTTCATGGATAGACCATTCAAGAGATGGATTTTACCATGCAAAATATTGATGAGAAATAGGTTGAATGGTAGAGGTAATTGGGTACAAGTAATGAGAGTAGTGAGGAAGTACCTCAGGTAAGGGGAAGTCGACAAGTAGGTGCAATTTCTCAGGGAGATGGAACCTCCCAAGTTGAAACATGAGATCCCATGCACGAGATACTAGTTATAGGAGAAGTAGTTGAGGTAGTATGACAAGACATTAAGCAAGACCTCACATACCCTAAGCCCCAAGGAAACATACATTTTGAATCAAGTGACTGTAGTGATGGAGGAATACTCTATCTAGTAAGGGATAACGACCAAGAGAGTGATAGTGATGACCTCTTAGCACAGTCGAACGTACTACATGCTGAAATAGATCTAGATGCCTATGAAATAGCCTATCAATAATTACAAAGGTAAAGAAGGGAAGTTAGAAGACTTCAACGAATAAAGGAATTTCCAAAAAATTGGTCAGCACAAAGAATGGATATTCATAATGAATCAAGTGCAGAGTTTTATTTTTTAGACAACAATAGAGAATTTTTGGTAAATTGTTCCCCACAATGTCGCTTCAAAGAAAGATATTGGATGAAATGAATGATGCATGCACATCATCAAATAAAAGCATTATAATGATTGGTGCCACAAGAACTAAGAAGTGATGGACACCTAGCCAATGTAAATTTGGTTGAGGTAATTTTGAGCACTTGAGAAAGAGGGGAACCTAGTCGACAACCAAATTGACCGCAATGGAATCCAAGTCCATATGATAGTAAACAGGTTAGAGAGAAGTATTACGATCACCTAGAGATATGAGATGAAGGATTCAACCTCCTAATCTAATATGTCTAAGGGATACACCACTCACATGTTTGAATTGGACTAGGAATGCACATGGTCTTTATGTGCGAGGTTAACAAGTAACAAATATCACTGAAAGGTACCCGCTTGGGTGACCACCCATGCATCGATAAGGGCCTCGAAGGAAGGAAGTAGGAAGAGGTTTAACTCAATAAGAGGGTAACCCATTTAATAGGAGAATAGGTTCACTAGCAAGAGTATGAGGTCACATAAGACAAACGCAAGGTAGAAAACTTGCTAGTTAAGGAAGAGTATGCTTTGTAGATGAGGAAAATCAAGGAAAGCAAAGAAATCACTCACCAAGTTTAGAGGAAGACTTGATCCAAGGAGATAGGAGTAGAAGTTGACACAATGAGAGTGGAGTGGCAAGGGTAACCCTACCTTAGGATCGGTTAATTGAGTGAGAAAATGTAGCTTTATAAGGAGGAAATTGTGCAATTGCAAATTATACAACTTGCAATTGTATGGTTTAAAATTGTACAAATGGTAATTGCACCATTATAAATCATACAAATGACACTCGTACGATGTTAGATCGTATAGACAACCAAAAAGAGGAAGTAAATCATACTAATGATCTATTGGAACTCGATCATACAATTTTATGAAATGAGGTGGTGGAACTTCCAAATGACACGTCAACAGAAGGGATCATACAAGTGAATGCCACTATACGATTTCCTAGAAGGTAAGTCGACAATTTGGCAATTTAAAAAAAATCTTAAAAATAGAAAAAAATCTTAATTGTGAAAATCCCTTGGGATGCAATAATATGGAAGGTGGTTGAAAACCAAAATTGGTGACCCCTTCTGAGAAAAGAAAAGAAAAATAATAAAAATCTAGAAAAGGACAAAAATGCATGCAAAAAGAAGTGAGTTGGCAATCATCCATGCAAAAATACATAAATACATGCAAAGGATGTTAAGTTGGTAAATTTTCATGCAAAGTATGTTTAAATATAAAAACAAGGTGCCATGCATGTTATTGTTTACTAGTTTGAAAAATCACATGAAGAAAATAGTGAATTTCAGAGCAAGAAGTGTGCAATCGAATAAAGTTTTCACACGAGCATGTAAACATCACATGATATATAAAATTGATGACCCATCATGAATTTGCACCATGGATTCTTCTTGTCTTAGAAAAATAGTCGAATTTGGAGGAAAAGCTGTCAAAGTTAGGGTTTTTACTCCGAAAAATGTAAAGTTTGTAGGCAGTAAATCCACCTCCCAGAATAATAAGTGACAAGAGGATTTGCCTAGTTTTGATAATTTTGACAAGTTTTAATGAACCGTACAAGTAGGAGGTAAATCGTACAAAGTGGAGGGCAAACTGTACAATGTGCAATGAAATGCAAAG
The DNA here is from genome assembly GCA_028583015.1 of Wollemia nobilis. Lineage (NCBI taxonomy): Eukaryota > Viridiplantae > Streptophyta > Pinopsida > Araucariales > Araucariaceae > Wollemia > Wollemia nobilis. The sequence continues at coordinate 7,700,931 of JAQPPZ010000850.1, forward strand.
GAAATGCAATTTGAGTTGTAATTGTGCATGAATTTGATAAATTATGTGTTTAGACTTAGTAAAAGGTATAATTATGCATTCCATTATGGATGGGCAGTTGTGAATAATGAATTGCATTAGGAACCACTTTGGAATAGCATGGGAAATGTTATATAAGACCCCCTTTTCATTTTTGATAGTCTGGTTAATGCTTGCTAGTTTTGGCTATGTTTTGGTCTGAATAATATGAAGTATTAATGCATACCTATGATGGTTGAGTACCTTTTAGTGATTGTATGGCACTATTTACAAGTAATGAAGAATAATATTAATTCATAGTTTCCTCTCATGTACTGTGCCTTGCATATGATGCACTTATGAGAAGGGGTTGGCTACGAGTAGCCAAAGTTAATCGCAATTAGGGAAAATATCAGATCACATTCAAGAAAAGACAATACAAAATATATAATTAACCTGAAGAATCAAAGAATCAGTGAGGATGTTGCCATGACAGATGAGTTGGATAGTTCTTCAAGAAAATAAGAGTATAAACCTAATGAATAGGGTATGCTATACCTATATTACTATAGCAAATATGAAGCTTGGTCTGATAGAATTCTTTTTCACTAGAAAATGGAGGAGTATGAGATGTTTCAATGCATGTTCATCATAACACATGAAATCGATAGAAGACAACAATAGATAGCCAAGTCTAGTGAACCCTGTGAAGTGCTATTATCCACTATAGGAGGATGATGATATAAGGATCATACACCTATTTATAGAAAGGGAGGAGGTGATTCCAATTGTATAAAGATGAGAATTGGTACCTCACCCTGATGAAAGAAGGTGAATGCAAGTACATGTAAGGTTCACATATAGGATGAAATGAATTGTAGAAGAGGAGAAAGAGAGGATTCCTCTAAGTAACCATTAGCAATGAATTGGGAATGACAGGAAGAAGCCAACCAATTAAAGGAAGTAATGTATTCATAGCTTGAACAAAGAAAGTTGCCTCACATAGTAGAAGGTCGATGCAGGATATGAGTGACGGTATAGTCTGAGGATAGAATTGACACCTTTAATATGGATGTTCTAGATTCAAATGAGGGTATATTCATAGAAGAAGAGTTAATGAGACTCACTTTGTTAGCACATATAAGTATGATGCAATAGAGAATGTGACATCAAGTATAATAGTTATAGGAGGAGTACAAGGTATTGTAAGCACATAATGCAAGGCTTCATGGATAGACCATTCAAGAGATGGATTTTACCATGCAAAACCTTGATGAGCAATAGGTTGCATGGTAGAGGCAATTGGGTACAAGCAATGAGAGTAGTGAGGAAGTACATTAGGTAAGGGGAAGTCCACAAGTAGGTACAATTTCTCAGGGAGAGGGAACCTCCCAAGTTGAAACATGAGATCCCATGCACGAGATACTAGTTATAGGAGAAGTAGTTGAGGTAGTATGACAAGACATTAAGCAAGACATCACATACCCTAAGCCCTAAGGAAAATTACATTTCAAATCAAGTGACTGTAGTGATGGAGGAATACTCTATCTAGTAAGGGATAACGACCAAGAGAGTGGTAGTGATGATCTCTTAGCACAATCGAAAGTACTACATGCTCAACTAGATCTAGATGCCTATGAAATAGCCTATCAATAATTACGAAGGTAAATAAGGGAAGTTAGAAGACTTCAACGAATAAAGGAATTTCCAAAAAAGTGGTCAGCACAAAGAACGGATATTCATAATGACTCAAGTACAGAGTTTTATTTTTTAGACAACAATAGAGAATTTTTGGTAAATTGTTCCCCACAATGTCACTTTAAAGAAAGATGTTGGATTAAATAAATTATGCATGCACATCACCAAATAAGAGCATTATAATTATTGGTGCCACAAGAACTAAGAAGTTATGGACGCCTAGCCAATGTAAATTTGGTTGAGGTAACTTTGAGCACTTGAGAAAGAGGGGAACCTAGTCGACAACCAAATCGACTGCAATGGAATCCAAGTTCCATAGGATAGTAAATAGGTTAGAGAGGAGTATTACGATCACCTAGAGGTATTAGAGGAAGGATTCAACCTCCTACTCTAATATTTATTAGGGATACACCACTCACATTTTTGAATTGGACTAGGAATGCACATGGTCTTTATGTACGAGGTTAACAAGTAACAAATATCACTAAAAGGTACCAGCTTGGGTGACCACCCATGCATTGACAAGGGCCTAAAAGGAAGGAAGTAGGCAGAGGTTTAATTCAATAAGAGGGTAATCCATTTAATAGGAGAAGAGGTTCACTAGCAAGAGTATGAGGTCACATAAGACAAACGCAAGGTAGAAAACATGCTGGTTAAGGAAGAGTATGCTTTGAAGATGAAGAAAATCGAGGAAAGCAAAGAAATCACTCACCAAGTTTAGAGGAAGACTTGATCCAAGGAGATAGGAGTAGAAGTTGACACAATGAGAGTGGAGTGGCAAGGGTAACCCTACCTTAGGATCGGTTAATTGTGTGAGAAAATGTAGCTTTACAAGGAGGATATTATGCAATTGCAAATTATACAACTTGCAATTGTATAGTTTCAAATTGTACAAATGGTAATTGCACCATTGTAAATCGTACAAATGACACTCGTACGATGTTAGATCGTATAGAGAACCAAAAAGAGGAAGTAAATCATACTAATTATCTATTGGAACTTGATCATACAATTTTATGAAATGAGGTGGTGGAACCTCACAATGACACGTCAACAGAAGGGATCATACAAGTGAATGCCACTATACGATTTCCTAGAAGGTAAGTCGACAATTTGGCAATTTAAAAAAAATCCTAAAAATAGAAAAATATCTTAATTGTGAAAATCCCTTGGGATTCAATTAATATGGAAGGTGGTTGAAAACCAAAATTGGTTACCCCTTCTGAGAAAAGAAAAGAAAAATAATAAAAATCTAGAAAAGGACAAAAATGCATGCAAAAAGAAGTGAGTTGGTAATCATCCATGCAAAAATATATAAATACATGCAAAGGATGCTAAGTTGGTAAATTTTGATGCAAAGGATGTTTAAATATAAAAACAAGGTGCCATGCATGTTATTGTTTACTAGTTTGAAAAATCACATGAAGAAAATAGTGAATTTCAGAGCAAGAAGAGTGCAACCGTATAAAGTTTTCACACATGAGCATGTAAACATCACATGATATCTAAAATTGATGACCCATCATGAATTTGCACCATGGATTCTTATTGTCTTAGAAATATAGTCGAATTTTGAGGAAAAGCTGTCAAAGTTAGGGTTTTTACTCTGAAAAAGGTAAAGTTTGTAGGCAGCAAATCCACCTCCTAGTATAAGAAGTGACAAGAGGATTTGCCTAGTTTTGATAATTTTGACAAGTTTTAGTAAACCGTACAAGTAGGAGGTAAATTGTACAAAGTGGAGGGCAAACCGTACAATGTGCAATGAAATACAAAGGAAATGCAATTTGAGTTGTAATTGTGCATGAATTTGATAAATTATGTGTTTAGAATTAGTAAAAGGTATAATTATGCATTCAGTTATGGATGGGTAGTTGTGAATAATGAATTGCATCAGGAACCACTTTGGAACATCCTAGGAAATGTTATATAGGACCCCCTTTTCATTTTTGATAGTCTGGTTAATGCTTGCTAGTTTTGGCTATGTTTTGGTCTGAATAATATGAAGTATTAATGCATACCTATGATGGTTGGGTACCTTTTAGTGATTGTATGGCACTATTTAAAAGTAATGAAGAATAACATTAATTCATAGTTTACTCTCATGTACTGTGTCTTGCATATGATGCACTTATGAGAAGGGGTTGGCTACGAGTAGCCAAAGTTAATCACAACTAGGGAAAAGATCAGATCACATTCAAGAAAAGACAATACAAATATATAATTAACCTGAAGAATAAAAGAATCAGTGAGGATGTTGCCATGACATACGAGTTGGATAGTTCTTCAAAAAAATAAGAGTATAAACCTAATGAATAGGGTATGCTATACCTAGATGACTATAGCAAAGATGAAGCTTGATCTGATAGCGTTATTTTTCACTAGCAAATGGCGGAGTATGAATTGTTTCAGTGCATGTTCATCATAACACATGAAATCGATAGAAGACAGCAATAGATAGCCAAGTCTAGTGAACCCTACGAAGTGTTATTATCCACTATAGGAGGATGATGATATAAGGATCATAAACCTATTTACAGAAAGGGAGGAGGTGATTCCAATTGTATAAATATGAGAATTGGTACCTCACCCTGATGAAAGAAGGTGAATGCAAGTACATGTAAGGTTCACATATAGGATGAAATGAATTGTAGAAGAGGAGGAAGATAAGATTCCTCTAAGTAACCATTAGCAATGAATTGGCAATGACAGGAAGAAGCCAACCAATTGGAGGAAGTAATGTATTCATAGCTTGAACAAAGAGAGTTGCCTCACATAACAGAAGGTCGATGCAGGATATGAGTGACGGTATAGTCTAAGGATAGAATTGACACATTTAATATGGATGTTCTAGATTCAAATGAGGGTATATTCATAGAAGAAGAGTTAACGAGACTCACTTTGTTAGCACATATAGGTATGATACAATAGATAATGTGACATCAAGTATAATAGTTATAGGAGGAGTACAAGGTATTGTAAGCACATAATGCAAGGCTTCGTGGATAGACCATTCAAGAGATGGATTTTACCATGCAAATACTTGATGAGCAATAGGTTGCATGGTAGAGGCAATTGGGTACAAGCAATGAGAGTAGTGAGGAAGTACCTCAGGTAAGGGGAAGTCCACAAGTAGGTCTAATTTCTCAAGGAGAGGGAACCTCCCAAGTTGAAACATGAGATCCCATGCACGAGATACTAGTTATAGGAGAAGTAGTTGAGGTAGTATGACAAGACATTAAGCAAGACCTCACATCCCCTAAGCCCACATTTTGAATCAAGTGACTATAGTGATGGAGTAATACTCTATATAGTAGGGGATAACGACCAAGAGAGTGGTTGTGATGACCTCTTCTCACAGTTGAAAGTACTACATGCTCAACTAGATCTAGATGCCTATGAAATAGCCTATCAATAATTACAAAGGTAAATAAGGGAAGTTAGAAGACTTCAACGAATAAAGGAATTTCCAAAAAAGTGGTCAACACAAAGAATAGATATTCATAATGACTCAAGTATAGAGTTTTATTTTTTAGACAACAATAGAGAATTTTTGGTAAATTGTTCCCCACAATGTCACTTTGAAGAAAGATGTTGGATGAAATGAATGATGCATGCACATCACTGAATAAGAGCATTATAATTATTGGTGCCACAAGAACTAAGAAGTGATGGACACCTAGCCAATATAAATTTGGTTGAGGTAACTTTGAGCACTTGAGAAAGAGGGGAACCTAGTCGACAACCAAATCAACTGCAATGGAATCCAAGTTCCATAGGATAGTAAACAGGTTAGAGAGGAGTATTACGATCACCTAGAGGTATGAGAGGAAGGATTCAACCTCATACTCTAATATGTCTTAGGGATACACCACTCACATGTTTGAATTGGACTAGGAATGCACATGGTCTTTATGTGCGAGGTTAACAAGTAACAAATATCACTGAAAGGTACCCTCTTGGGTGACCACCCATGCATCGACAAGGTCCTAGAAGGAAGGAAGTAGGCAGAGGTTTAAATCAATAAGAGGGTAACCCATTTAATAGGAGAAGAGGTTCACTAGAAAGAGTATGAGGTCACATAAGACAAAATCAAGGTATAAAAATTACTGGTTAAGGAAGAGTATGCTTTGTAGATGAGGAAAATCAAGGAAAGCAAAGAAATCACTCAGCAATTTTAAAGGAAAATTTGATCCAAGGAGATAGGAGTAGAAGTTGACACAATGAGAGTGTGTTAGTCTCACAATGACACTGAGAGGGGGGGGTGAATCAATGTAGCTATTTAAAACTTAAATCTTAAACTCTTAAAGCCGAAACAATGAGAACTTAAAACCAAATAAAGCAAATATAACAAGAGAGCATCACACAACACAAGATGTACCGAGGTTCACCGATTTGGCTACTCCTCAAAATTTTACTATTTGGACTCCCATCCAAATATAGCCTTTGCAAAGCAACAACTTTACAATCAATTTACCAACACCCACTAGAAGGAGCACCAACCCCTGATTTATCTGCACCAATAGAAAGGAGCACCAACCCCTGATTTATCTGCACTAATAGAAAGGAGCACCAACCCTTGATTTACCAACACCAACTGAAAGGAGCACCAACCCCTGATTTATCTGTACCAATAGAAAGGAGCACCAACCCCTGATTTATCTACACCAACAGAAAGGAGCACCAACCCCTGATTTACCAGCACCAATTGGAAGGAGCACCAACCCCTAATTTATCTGAACCAATAGAAAGGAGCACCAACCCCTGATTTATCTGCACAAATAGAAAGGATCACCAACCCCTAATTTACCAGCACCAACTGGAAGGAGCACCAACCCCTAATTTATCTGCACAAACAAAAAGGAGAACCAACCCTTGATTTACCAGCACTAACTGGAAGGAGTACCAACCCCTGATTTCTTTGCACCAACAGAAAGGAGCACCAAACCCTGATTTATCTACACCAAAAGAAAGGAGCACCAACCCCTGATTTACCAGAACCAACTGGAAGGAGCACCAATCCCTGATGCCAAGCACCAACTTGGACTTCAATCTTGAAGCTAGAAGATTGACATAGAAATGCCTTCACTTTTACAAGACCCTTACTGGTCTATTGCTTACTCATTCTCTCTCAAACTTCACCCAACACATACCCTTCTCGCTTGCCTGTCGCATGCCTCTCACTCTCCTCTCGCTCTCTTCACGCGCACCCCTAAATTCTCCAAGCAACACTCCTTTTATAACAATCCTTTCTCTTTGTAACTCCAGTTGTAACTCCTTTCATTTCTCATACGCCACTTGTCAATTGTAACGCCTTATTTATGTAACTCCTTTTGTATATATAGAGTAGGCATTTCGTCAAACACGTTACATGCAACAAATTGACACCATATTCTCCTACCATGACTGTTCATCTTCTCGGTCATGATTGTTCATTTTATCCTTTGTGCATGCATGCGTTTTGGTTTTCAAAACGACTTTTTGTTTCTATTTTAATGACTGTTTGTTTTCTCCTTCCACGACTGTTCGTTTTCTCCACATGGGCATGCGTCCACTTCTTTCCATGACTATTCATTTTCTCCTTCCATGACTGTTCGTTTTCTCCTTCATGACTGTTCGTTTTCTTTTCCCTTGTGCATGCATTTGTTTTCTCCTTCGATGACTGTTTGTTTTCTTTTCCATGACTGTTTGTTTCTATTTTGAGGCTCTTCTTGAGTTGCAAAAATGTGACATGTCGCGATATCGCAACACTTTTGTTACTCTGCCTGCCTACCTTTCTTGAGTCATGAAAATGCGACATGTCACAATATCGCGACACTTTTTCTTTCTCTTCCTGCCTGCCATTTTTGAGTCACAAAAATGTGACATGTCACGATATCGCGACACTTTTTCTTTCTCTGCCTGCCTGCCCTTTTTAAGTCACAAAAATGCGACATGTCACGATATCGTGACACTTTTTCTTTCTCTGCCTTCCTGCCCTTTTTGAGTCATGAAAATGCGACATGTCGCGATATCGTGACACTTTTTATTTCTCTGCCTTTCTCTTTGCATCGGACCACAAAAATTCTACATGCCGCGATATCGCGACACTTTTTCTTTCTCTGCCTTTCTCTTTGCATCGGACCGCAAAAATACATGTCGCGATATCACGACACTTTTTCTCCTTGCTCTTTCTATTGGCTTTGGCCCACGAAAATACATGTCACGATATCGCGAAACTTTTTCTCCTTGCTCTTTCTCTTAGCTTTGGCCCGCGAAAATACATGTCGTGATATCTTGACACTTTTTCTCCTTGCTCTTTCTCTTAGCTTTGGCCCATGAAAATACAACATGTCACGATATCGTGACACTTTTTCTCCTTGCATTTTCTCTTTGCTTTGGACCGTGAAAATGCAACATGTCGCGATATCGCGACACTTTTTCTCCTTGCATTTTCTCTTTCTTTTGGCCACGAAAATGCAACATGTGATATCACGACACTTTTTCTCCTTGCATTTTCTCTTCTATTTTGGCCGCGAAAATGCAACATGTCGCAATATCGTGACACTTTTTCCTCTTTGCATTTTCTCTTTCTTTTGGCCACGAAAATGCAACATGTCGCGATATCGCGACACTTTTTCTCCTTGCATTTTATCTTCTCTTTTGGCCGTGAAAATGCAACATGTTGCGATATCGTGACACTTTTTCTTCTTTGATTTTTCGCTTCTCTTTTGGATATGGGCCACTTCGGTCTTCTTGGAAAACCTGTAACAACTTCACCCATACATCAAAAACATCCTCATAAGCATTTAACATCACTGTACATACTCTGAATAACCTCTGAACTCCTATCCACTGTATCAACCGATCTATCTGACTGTGTTGACAACAATGACAATATTGTCATTGCACCTTGCTCAACAATCTCCCCCTTTGGAATTGTTGGCAACACACATGCAATTTCCTGTAACTCTTATCCCCCTTTGACAACAATATCAAAGGGCTGCTGCAAACTCCCTCTAAGTCCATGCACAACATTCTCAAGCAAAAATTATTATACTTAGCAAAAATCACAAACATGAGCAAAAAGATAAACAAATACACAAATTCTCCCCCTGAGAATGTGGTCCCGATAGCTAGTCAATTCTTGGGAAGTGTGACCACTCCCAATTTATTGCGAAGGTACTCAAAGACTTGGGCAACGGTTTTGTGAAGATATCCGCTACTTGCTCTGTTGTTGGAACAAAATCCAACTTAACCTCACCTTTCGCAACTTTCTCCTTCAAAAAGTGATACCGGATAGCAATATGTTTTGTGCAAGAATGCATAACCAGATTCTTTGAGATGTTAATGGCACTAGTGTTATCACACTTAACTGAAATTGGCTCACTAAAGTTAATACCAAGATCTTTCAGGGTTTGTTTCATCCATAATACCTACGTACAACACGCTATCGCTGTAATATATTCTGCCTCTGCTGTAGATAAGGAGACTAACTCTTGTTTCTTACTGTGCCACGTGACCAACCTGTCTCCAAGATAGAATGCACCTCCACTGGTACTCTTTCTGTCATCTACACATCCTTGCTCAACTTGCAACCTATCGTCATGGGAGTGCTAACTGGCTTACAATCCTCCATTGTGAATTTTTTTAGCATCTCTTTCACTAAACCAAATTATCAGAACTGTTATAATCCATAACTTTGAACAATGGCAGTAAGAACCATCAAAAGTACAACACTGACATATAGCAATACTACCAATGGTGACAACTCTCAATTTAATCACCACCCTTCATGGTACCTTCACAAACAACTATATGAACTGAAACACACTTTGACAACTATACGACAACTCCCCCTGACTACTTGCCTTTCATCCTCAGATAACCAAACAACATAGGAGCATTAAAATAAAAATTTAAGATTGCTCCCCCTAAGGATGTGCTACCTAGAGCTGCTTAGTGCAATAGAGGAGTAGTCTCCTTCAGTCCAAGGAGACACGATTTCCTCTCTTCTTTCTTTCTTCAATATTTTTTGAACTTGGGCTTGAGTTTTTCAACTGCATCCCTATTTTGAACCTTTTCGTGAACTTGAAAATTTCTCTTGGGTGGTTGTCTCTTGTGCATCCTTGATGGATGATTATTTTCCTTTCTTTGATGCACATGATTTCTTCCCTGTCTGTGTTGCATTCTTTGTGTCTGATGAAATCTCTTTTGTTGTGGTTTCTTTGCTGTAGATCTCCTTTTATATTTTCTTCCTTTTGAAGATTCAGCTTCAAACTTTTCTTGCTTCGATCCTTCAATAGTGAACTTCTTCTTCTCTGCATATTTGGAAGATGAAGGTTGTTCAGCTTCATATCCAAGACCAAGCTTAACCACAAAGCTTCTTTGTTGGCTTATCATTTCATCTAGCAACTCTGTGCTCTTCTCAAATTTGAGATTTGTATTGGCCTCTTCTAGTTGTTTCTTCAAAAAAACAATCTCTTCTTCATCAATTTCTTCTTCATCATATTCCTGTTCTTTTTCTATTTTTTCTTCTTTGAGTGCCATGAAAAGAGCTTCACCTATTTCCTTTTCAGAATCCTCATCGCAGCTGTCTTCTGATGAACTGACATTCTTGGAGATGAAAATTTTCTTCTTGAAGTTGCCATTTCTGAAATTTGTTTTTTTCTTCCAGTCACTTCTTTCTTGGTGTGATCCTTCATCACTTTAGTCCTTCTCATTAAGTGGGCATTTAGATGCAACATGCCCAATGCCTCCACAATTGAAACATTTAAACGATAACTTTCCTCTGTATTTTTATTTTCCCCTTTTTAGTTTTCGAACAAAGTTTGCATCCATTTCATCTGATGTCTCTTCTTCCTCGGATTCTTGTTTTGCTTTCATATTTTTATGGGCTTTAAAAGTAGCTTCTCTGTCTATGGGTTTATATTTTCCTATTCTCATCTCATATGCAATCAAAGAACCATGCATCTCATCCATACTAAAAGAATTTAGATTTTCAACTTCTTCTATAGCTGAAACTTTAGAATCAAATATTTGGGGAAGAGATCTTAATACCTTTTTCATGATGACAGAATATTCGATTTCCTTGTCGAGTCCTCTAATCACATTAATGACTTCATTAACTCTCAGCATATATGCCTCTATGTTCTCATCATCATTCATATTTAATACTTCGAACTGAGCTCGATATGTTTGTAACTTGTCCTCCTTGACCTTATTGTCTCCTTCATGAATGCTCCTTAGTTTGTCCCATATTTCTTTTGCCATTTTACAACTCATAATTTTTACTAGTTCACTGTCCACTAATATGCACATGATAGCATTCTTTGCTTTTGAGTTATTCTCAAATAATTTCTTACCGGCAGCATCGGTTGGAGAAGTGGTGGGTATTGTGTATCCACTATCTACTAAATCCCAAATGTCGTATCCCAAAGCACAAAGATATGTCTGCATCCTGAGTCTCCAAAATGTGTAATTAGTTCCGTCCAACAATGGTGCTTTGTTTGATGAGAATCCTTCACCACCTGCCATTATGTCACTTCCAAGATCTAGCTGGTTAAGCTTGTTCAGGAACCTAGCTTCGATACCAATTGTTAGTCTCACAATGACACTGAGAGGGGGGGGTGAATTAGTGTAGCTCTTTAAAAATTAAATCTTAAACTCTTAAAGCCAAAACAATGAGAACTTAAAACCAAATAAAGCAAATATAACAAGAGAGCATCACACAACACAAGATTTACCGAGGTTCACCGATTTGGCTACTCCTCAAAAATTGACTGTTTGGACTCCCATCCAAATCTAGCCTTTGCAAAACAAAAAATTTACAATCAATTTACTAGCACCCACTAGAAGGAGCACCAACCCCTGATTTATCTACACCAACAGAAAGGAGCACCAACCCTTGATTTATCTGCACCAACAGAAAGGAGCACCAACCCCTGATTTACCAACACCAACTAGAAGGAGCACCAAACCCCTGATTTATCTGCATCAATATAAAGGAGCACCAACCCTTGATTTATCTACACTAACGAAAAGGAGCACCAAACCCTAATTTATCAGCACCAACTGGAAGGAGCACCAACCCCTGATTTATCTGCACCAATAGAAAGGAGCACCAACCCTTGATTTATCTACACCAATAGAAAGGAGCACCAACCCTTGATTTACCAGCACCAACTGGAAGGAGCACCAACCCCTGATTTATCTGCACAAATAGAAAGGAGCACCAACCCCTGATTTACCAGCACTAACTAGAAGGAGCACCAACCCCTGATTTATATGCACCAACAGAAAGGAGCACCAACCCCTGATTTATCTGCACCAATAGAAAGTAGCACCAACCCTTGATTTACCAGAACCAACTAGAAGGAGCACCAACCCCTGATGCCAAGCACCAACTTGGAATTCAATCTTGAAGCTAGAATATTGACATAGAAATGCCTTCACTTTTACAAGACCCTAACTAGTCTATTGCTTACTCATTCTCTCTCACACTTCATACAACAAACACCCTTCTCGCTCGCCTGTCACGTGCCTCTCGCTCTCTTCATGCGCACCCCTAAATTCTCCAAGCAACACTCCTTTTATAACAATCCTTTCTCTTTGTAACTCCAGTTGTAACTCCTTTTATTTCTCATACGCCACTTGTCAATTGTAATACCTTCTTTATGTAACTCCTTTTGTATATATAGAGTAGGCATTTCGTCAAACATGTTACATGCAACGAATTGACACCATATTCTCCTACCATGACTATTCGTCTTCTCGGTCATGACTGTTCATTTTCTCCTTTGTGCATGCATAAATTTTGGTTTCCGAAATGGCTTTTCATTTCTATTTTAACGACTGTTCATTTTCTCCTTCCACGATTATTCATTTTCTCCACATGGGCATGCGTCCGCTTCTTTCCATGACTGTTCGTTTTCTCCTTCCATGACTGTTCATTTTCTCCTTCATGACTATTCGTTTTCTTTTCCCTTGTGCATGCATTTGTTTTCTCCTTCGATGACTATTCGTTTTATTTTCCATGACTGTTCATTTCTATTTTGAGGCTCTTCTTGAGTCATGAAAATGCGACATGTCACGATATCGGGACACTTTTGTTACTCTGCCTGCCTGCATTTCTTGAGTCACGAAAATACGACATGTCACGATATCGCGACACTTTTTCTTTCTCTTCCTGCCTACCCTTTTTGAGTTGTAAAAATGCGACATGTCACAATATCGCCACACTTTTTCTTTCTATGCCTGCCTGCCATTTTTAAGTTGTGAATATGCGACATGTCGCGATATCGCGACACTTTTTATTTCTTTGCCTTCCTTCCCTTTTTGAGTCACAAAAATTTGATATGTCGTGATATCGCGACACTTTTTCTTTCTTTGCCTTTCTATTTACATCGGACCGCAAAAATGCTAGATGTCACGATATCGTGACACTTTTTCTTTCTCTGCATTTCTCTTTGCATCAGACCGCAAAAATACAACATCATGATATCGTGACACTTTTTCTCCTTGCTCTTTCTCTTGGCTTTGGCCCACAAAAATACAACATGTCACGATATCACGACACTTTTTCTCCTTGCTTTTTCTCTTAGCTTTGGCCCATGAAAATACAACATGTCGCGATATCATGACACTTTTTCTCCTTGCTCTTTCTCTTAGCTTTGGCCCACAAAAATACATGTCGCGATATTGCGACACTTTTTCTCCTTGCATTTTCTCTTTGCTTTGGACCGTAAAAATGCAACATGTCGCGATATCGCGACACTTTTTCTCCTTGCTATTTCTCTTAGCTTTGGCCCGTGAAAATACAACATGTCGCGATATCGCGACACTTTTTCTCCTTGCATTTTCTCTTCTCTTTTGAAAATGAAAATGCAACATGTCGCGATATCGCAACACTTTTTCCTCTTTGCATTTTCTCTTTCTTTTGGCCATGAAAATGCAACATGTCGCGATATCGCGACACTTTTTCTCCTTGCATTTTCTCTTCTCTTTTGGCCGCGAAAATACATGTCACGATATCGTGACACTTTTTCTTCTTTGCTTTTTCGCTTCTCTTTTGGATATGGGCCACTTCGGTCTTCTTGGACAACCTGTAACAACTTCACCCATACATCAAAAACATCCTCATAAGCATTTAACATCACTGTACATACTTTGAATAACCTCTGAACTCCTATCCACTGTATCAACCGATCTATCTGACTGTGTTGACAACAATGACAATATTGTCGCTGCACCTTTCTCAATAGAGTGGAGTGGCAAGGGTAAGCCTACCTTAGGATCGGTTAATTGAATGAGAAAATGTAGCTTTACAAGGAGGAAATTGTGCAATTGCAAATTATACAACTTGCAATTGTATGGTTTAAAATTGTACAAATGGTAATTGCACCATTGTAAATCATACAAATGACACTCGTACGATGTTAGATAGTATAGAGAATGAAAAAGAGGAAGTAAATCGTACTAATGATATATTGGAAATCGATCATACAATTTTATGAAATGAGGTGGTGGAACCTCCCAATGACACGTCAACAGAAGGGATCATACAAGTGAATGCCAGTATACGTTTTCCTAGAAGGTAAGTCGACAATTTGGCAATTTAAAAAAAATCCTAAAAATAGAAAAATATCTTAATTGTGAAAATACCTTGGGATGCAATTAATATGGAAGGTGGTTGAAAACCAAAATTGGTGACCCCTTTTGAGAAAAGAAAAGAAAAAGAAAAGAAAAATAATAAAAATCCAGAAAAGGACAAAAATGCATGCAAAAAGAAGTGAGTTGGCAATCATCCATGCAAAAATATATAAATACATGCAAAGGATGCTAAGTTGGAAAATTTTGATGCAAAGGATGTTTAAATATAAAAACAAGGTGCCATGCATGTTATTGTTTACTAGTTTGAAAAATCACATGAAGAAAATAGTGAATTTCAGAGCAAGAAGAGTGCAACCGTATAAAGTTTTCACACATGAGCATGTAAACATCACATGATATCTAAAATTGATGACCCATCATGAATTTGCACCATGGATTCTTACTGTCTTAGAAAAATAGTCGAATTTTGAGGAAAAGCTATCAAAGTTAGGGTTTTTACTCCGAAAAAGGTAAAGTTTGTAGGCAGCAAATCCACCTACCAGAATAAGAAGTGACAAGAGGATTTGCCTAGTTTTGATAATTTTGACAAGTTTTAGTAAACCATACAAGTAGGAGGTAAATCGTACAAAGTGGAGGGCAAATCGTACAATGTGCAATGAAATGCAAAGGAAATGCAAATTGAGTTGTAATTGTGCATGAATTTGATAAATTATGTGTTTAGACATAGTAAAAGGTATAATTATGCATTCCGTTATGGATGGGCAGTTGTGAATAATGAATTGCATCAAGAACCACTTTGGAACAGCCTGGGAAATGTTATATAAGACCCCCTTTTCATTTTTGATAGTCTGGTTAATGCTTGCCAGTTTTGGCTATGTTTTGGTCTGAATAATATGAAGTATTGATGCATACCTATGATGGTTGAGTACCTTTTAGTGATTGTATGGCACTATTTACAAGTAACAAAGAATAATATTAATTCATAGTTTACTCTCACGTACTGTGCCTTGCATATGATGCACTTATGAGAAGGGGTTGGCTATGAGTAGCCAAAGTTAATCACAACTAGGGAAAATATCAGATCACATTCATGAAAAGACAATACAAATATATAATTAACCTAAAGAATCAATGAATCAATAAGGATGTTGCATGACATATGAGTTGGATAGTTCTTCAAGAAAATAAGAGTATAAACCTAATGAATAGGGTATGCTATACCTAGATGACTATAGCAAATATGAAGCTTGATTTGATAGCGTTATTTTACACTAGCAAATGGAGGAGTATGAGATGTTTCAATGCATGTTCATCATAACACATGAAATCGATAGAAGACAACAATAGATAGCCAAGTCTAGTGAACCCTACGAAGTGCTATTATCCACTATAGGAGGATGATGATGTAAGGATCATACACCTATTTACAGAAAGGGAGGAGGTGATTCCAATTGTATAAATATGAGAATTGGTACCTCACCCTGATGAAAGAAGGTGAATGCAAGTACATGTAAGGTTCACATATAGGATGAAATGAATTGTAGAAGAGGAGGAAGATAGGATTCCTCTAAGTAACCATTAGCAATAAATTGGGAATGACAGGAAGAATCCAACCAATTGGAGGAAGTAATGTATTCATAGCTTGAACAAAGAAAGTTGCCTCACATAGCAGAAGGTCGATGAAGGATATGAGCGATGGTACAGTCTGAGGATAGAATTGTTACCTTTAATATGGATTTTCTAGATTCAAATGAGGGTATATTCATAGAAGAAGAGTTAATGAGACTCACTTTGTTAGCACATATAGGTATGATACAATAGATAATGTGACATCAAGTATAATAGTTATAGGAGGAGTACAAGGTATTGTAAGCACATAATGCAAGGATTCGTGGATATACCTTTCAAGAGATGGATTTTACCATGAAAAAACTTGATGAGAAATAGGTTGCATGGTAGAGGTAATTGGGTACAAGCAATGAGAGTAGTGAGGAAGTACCTCAGGTAAGGGGAAGTCCACAAGTAGGTACAATTTCTCAGGGAGAGGGAACCTCCCAAGTTGAAACATGAGATCCCATGTACGAGATACTAGTTATAGGAGAAGTAGTTGAGGTAGTATGACAAGACATTAAGCAAGACCTCACATCCCCTAAGCCCCAAGGAAACTTATATTTTGAATCAAGTGACTGTAGTGATGGAGGAATACTCTATCTAGTAAGGGATAACGACCAAGAGAGTGGTAGTGATGACCTCTTAGCATAGTCAAAAGTACTACATGCTCAAATAGATCTAGATGCATATGAAATAGCCTATCAATAATTACAAAGGTAAATAAGGGAAGTTAGAATACTTCAACAAATAAAGGAATTTCCAAAAAAGTGGTCAGCACAAAGAATGGATATTCAAAATGACTCAAGTACAGAGTTTTATTTTTTAGACAACAATAGAGAATTTTTGGTAAATTGTTCCCCATAATGTCACTTCAAAGAAAGATGTTGGATGAAATGTATTATGCATGCACATCACTGAATAATAGCATTATAATGATTGGTGCCACAATAACTAAGAAGTGATGGATACCTAGCCAATGTAAATTTGGTTGAGGTAATTTTGAGCACTTGAGAAAGATGTGAACCTAGTCGACAACCAAATCGACCGCAATGGAATCCAAGTTCCATAGGATAGTAAACAAGTTAGAGAGGAGTATTACGATCACCTAGAGGTATGAGAGGAAGGATTCAACCTCCTATTCTAATATGTCTTAGGGATACACCACTCACATGTTTGAATTAGACTAAGAATGCACATGATATTTATGTGCGAGGCTAACAAGTAACAAATATCACTGAAAGGGCTCGAGGTGTAGACCAATTGGTTCATCCAAACCCCATAAGGGGGTGGAGGTCCAAGGTTCAAATCTCGGGCCTCGTTGGACTGAACGCTTGTCCCTTTCCTGGTGCTTTCAGTGGCCTAAAAGGTTTAAAATGATTGTGGCATGGTGGTTATAGGGGCGGAATGTGCGAAGATCTGTGTGGTGGCTTTTGGGGTGGAAAGTGCAGAATACTATGGTGGCCATAAAAACTTGATAGCTTGCTCGAATTCATGGCGGCTACCGATTCCACCATGTAAATACAAAAAAAAATAAAAAAGAAACAAATATCACTGAAAGGTACCCGCTTGGGTGACCACCCATGCATCGACAAGGTCCTAGAAGGAAGGAAGTAGGCAGAGGTTTAAATCAATAAGAGGGTAACCCATTTAATAGGAGAAGAGGTTCACTAGCAAGAGTATGAGGTCACATAATACAAACGCAAGGTAGAAATCTTGCTGGTTAAGGAAGAGTATGCTTTGCAGATGAGGAAAATCAAGGAAAGAAAAGAAATCACTCACCAAGTTTAGAGGAAGACTTGATCCAATGAGATAGGAGTAGAAGTTGACCCAATGAGAGTGGAGTGGCAAGGGTAACCCTACCTTAGGATCGGTTAATTGAGTGAGAAAATGTAGCTTTACAAGGAGGAAATTGTGCAATTGCAAATTATACAACTTGCAATTGTATGGTTTAAAATTGTACAAATGGTAATTGCACCATTGTAAATCATACAAATGACACTCGTACGATGTTAGATCGTATAGAGAACAAAAAAGAGGAATTAAATCGTACTAATGATCTATTGGAACTCGATCATACAATTTTATGAAATGAGGTGGTGGAACCTCCCAATGACACATCAACAGAAAGGATCATACAAGTGAATGCCACTATATTTTTTCCTAGAAGGTAAGTCGACAATTTGGCAATTTTAAAAAAATCCTAAAAATAGAAAAATATCTTAATTGTGAAAATCCCTTGGGATGCAATTAATATGGAAGGTGGTTGAAAACCAAAATTGGTGACGCCTTTTGAGAAAAGAAAATAAAAAGAAAAGAAAAATAATAAAAATTCAAAAAAGGACAAAAATGCATGCAAAAAGAAGTGATTTGTAATCATCCATGCAAAAATATATAAATACATGCAAAGGATGCTAAGTTGGAAAATTTTGATGCAAACGATGTTTAAATATAAAAACAAGGTGCCATGCATGTTATTGTTTACTAGTTTGAAAAATCACATGAAGAAAATAGTGAATTTCAGAGCAAGAAGTGTGCAACCATATAAAGTTTTCACACATGAGCATGTAAACATCACATGATATCTAAAATTGATGACCCATCATGAATTTGCACCATGGATTCTTATTGTATTAGAAAAATAGCTGAATTTGGAGGAAAAGCTGTCAAAGTTAGGGTTTTTACTCCGAAAAAGGTAAATTTTGTAGGCAGCAAATCCACCTCTCGGAATAAGAAGTGTTGAGCAAGGTGTAGCAACAATATTGTCATTATTGTCAACACAGTCAGATAAGATCTATTGATGCAGTGGACATGAAGTTCAAAAGCTATTTAGATGCAGAAGACAAGAGTTCAAATGTTACTCAGAGTATGTACAGTGATTTTCCAAAAAGACCGAAGTGGACCATATGCAAAAGATCAAAGAAAAATACAAGCAAGAAAAGTGTCGCGATATCACGACATATACAGTAGGCAAGAAAAACTGTCATGATTTCACGACATGTTGGAAGAGAGAGAAAAAGCAAGAAAAATTGTCGCGATTTCGTGACATGTTGGAAGAGAAAAAGGCAAGTGGAAAAACTGTCGCGATTTCGTGACATGTTGGAAGAGAAAAAGGCAAGTGGAAAAACTGTCACGATTTTGCGACATGTTTGAAGAGAAAGTGCAAGCAGGAAAAAATGTCGCGATTTTGTGACATGTTGGAAGAGAAAAAGGCAAGTAGAAAAAGTGTCACGATTTCACGACATATTGCAAGAGAGATAGTATGGAAGAAAAAGTGTCACGATTTCGTGACATGTTGGAAGAGAAAGAGGCAAGTAGAAAAAGTGTTGCGATTTCGTGACATATTGCAAGAGAGATTGTATGGAAGAAAAAGTGTTGCGATTTCGTGACATATTGCAAGAAAGAGAGTCCGAGAGAAAAAGTGTCACGATATTGCGACATGTCGCGGTATCGCGACCCGAAGGCAAGAGAAAGAGCAAAGTAGAAAAAGTGTCACGATTTCATGACATATTGCAAGAGAGATTGTACGGAAGAAAAAGTGTCATGATTTTGCAACATATTGCAAGAGAGAGATTCTAAGAGAAAAAGTGTCGTGATATCATGACATGTTGCGTTTTCGTGACCCGAAGGCAAGAGAAAGAGCAAAGGAGAAAAAGTGTCGCGATATCACGACATGTCGCATTTTCATGACTAAAGGAGGAGAGAGAAAGTAAGAAGGCAGAAGTGTCGCGATTTCATGAAAAAAGTAAAAAGGAAGAGTACGAAGGCAAAAGTGTCACGATATCGTGACATGTTGTGTTTTTGTAGGTACAAGCCAAGAAAAGAAGCAAGGAGGCAAAAGTGTCAGTATATCGCGACATGTGTTTTCGCGGGTACAAGCCAAGAAAATAATCGAGGAGGTGAAAGTGTCACGATATCGCGACATGTTGTATTTTCACGGGCCAAAGCAAGGAGAAAGACAGAGAAAGAAAAAGTGAATTGGTGACCCCTTCTGAGAAAAGAAAAGAAAAAGAAAAGAAAAATAATAAAAATTAAAAAAAGGACAAAAATGCATGCAAAAAGAAGTGAGTTGCAATTATCCATGCAAAAATATATAAATACATGCAAAGGATGCTAAGTTGGAAAATTTTGATGCAAAGGATGTTTAAATATAAAAACAAGGTGCCATGCATGTTATTGTGTACTAGTTTGAAAAATCACATGAAGAAAATAGTGAATTTCAGAGCAAGAAGTGTGCAACCGTATAAATTTTTCACACATGAGCATGTAAACATCACATGATATCTAAAATTGATGACCCATCATGAATTTGCACCATGGATTCTTATTGTCTTAGAAAAATAGTCGAATTTGGAGAAAAAGTTGTCAAAGTTAGGGTTTTTACTCTGAAAAAGGTAAAGTTTGTAGGCAAAAAATCCACCTCCCAGAATAAGAAGTGACAAGAGGATTTTCCTAGTTTTGATAATTTTGACAAGTTTTAGTAAACCGTACAAGTAGGAGGTAAATCGTACAAAGTGGAGGGCAAACCGTACAATGTGAAATAAAATACAAAGGAAATGCAATTTGAGTTGTAATTGTGCATGAATTTGATAAATTATGTGTTTAGACTTAGTAAAAGGTATAATTATGCATTCTGTTATGGATGGGCAGTTGTGAATAATGAATTGCATCAGGAACAACTTTGGAATAGCCTGGGAAATGTTATATAAGACCCACTTTTCATTTTTGATAGTCCGGTTGATGCTTGCCAGTTTTGGCTATGTTTTGGTCTGAATAATATGAAGTATTAATGCATACCTATGATGGTTGGGTACCTTTTAGTGATTGTATGGCACTATTTACAAGTAATGAAGACTAATATTAATTCATAGTTTACTCTCACATACTGTGCCTTGCATATGATGCACTTATGAGAAGGGGTTGGCTACGAGTAGCCAAAGTTAATCACAACTAGGGAAAAGATCAGATCACATTCAAGAAAAGACAATACAAATATATAATTAACCTAAAGAATCAATGAATCAATAAGGATGTTGCATGACATATGAGTTGGATAGTTCTTCAATAAAATAAGAGTATAAACCTAATGAATAGGGTATGCTATACCTAGATGACTATAGCAAAGATGAAGCTTGATTTGATAGCGTTATTTTTCACTAGCAAATGGAGGAGTATGAGATGTTTCAATGCATGTTCATCATAACACATGAAATCGATAGAAGACAACAATAGATAGCCAAGTCTGGTGAACCCTGTGAAGTGCTATTATCCACTATAGGAGGATGATGATATAAGGATCATACACCTATTTATAGAAAGGGAGGAGGTGATTACAATTGTATAAAGATGAGAATTGGTACCTCACCCTGATGAAAGAAGGTGAATGCAAGTACATGTAAGGTTCACATATAGGATGAAATGAATTGTAGAAGAGGAGAAAGATAGGATTCCTCTAAGTAACCATTAGCAATGAATTGGGAATGACAGGAAGAAGCCAACCAATTAAAGGAAGTAATGTATTCATAGCTTGAACAAAGAAAGTTGCCTCACATAGTAGAAGGTCGATGCAGGATATGAGTGACGGTATAGCCTGAGGATAGAATTGACACCTTTAATATGGATGTTATAGATTCAAATGAGGGTATATTCATAGAAGAAGAGTTAATGAGACTCACTTTGTTAGCACATATAAGTATGATGTTGGCAATTTTGGGTACCTTGAGTACATTGACTTTGCTCAAGTATAGTTGTTGTCATTGATGTCAAAAGGAGCTCTTGGTAGTTGTTGTCTTTGATGTCAAGGAGTTCTTGAAGCAATTTGATTTGTTGTCTAAGTATGTGTTTTGATGAAGGTTTCAGCTGGTCAGTAAGTCTCCAAGAAAATCAGAGTAGCCCAGTTGCAAAAGATCAAGAAAAAGATAAGTTAGAAAAAGTTTGCAGGCGGCTGGAAAAACTGTCGCGATTTCGCGACATGTTTCAGGAGAGAGAAAGCACTGGCAAAACTGTCACGATTTCACGACATGCCGGAAGGCAGAGGCAAAGCTGGAAAAACTGTGGCGATTTTAGGAGAGAGAAAGTTCGGGCAAATCTGTCACGATTTCGCGACATGTTAGAAGGCAGAGGCAAAGCAGGAAAAAGTGTCACGATTTCGTGACAAGTTGAGTTGGCAGAGTTGAGTTGCAGGAAGTGTCACGATTTCGTGACAAGTTTCAATGAAGTTGTACGGATGCATAAAGTGTCGCGATTTCGTGACAAGTTGAGTTGGCAGCTTGCAGGTGGCAAAAGTGTCACGATTTCGTGACATGTTCCAGTTTTACGAGCAGTTTGCAGAAAAGTGCTTAAGGCAGAAAGCGTCGCGATTTCGTGACATGTTCCAGTTTCACGAGCAGTTGGTAGAAAAGAGCTTAAGGCAACGAAAGCGTCGCGATTTCGCGACATGTTCCATTTTTGCTAGTGCAAACCGAGAAAAGGTTGAAGAAGCAAGAAGTGTCACGATTTCGTGACAAAGTTGCAGATGACGTCAGCAAGAGGCAAAGGTGTCACGATTTCACGACAGAAGCTGAGAAGAAGGCCTTGGAGTCTAAAGCGTCGTGATTTCACGACAGAGTTGCTGATGACGTCAGCAAAAGTAGATGTGTCACGATTTCATGACAAGAGCAGAGAGTAAGGCCTTGCAGACTAAAGCATCATGATTTCACGACAAGAATCATGATGACGTCAGCAAAGTCAGAAGGCGTAGCGATTTCGTGACAACAAACCAAAGAAGGCGCACAACAGGCAGTAGTGTCACGATTTCGTGACAACAAGCAATACAAGGTGTACGACAGACAAAGGCATAGCGATATCGCGACATGTTTGAGTTTCATGCTAGGAAAGCTACAGAACAACAGAGGCGGTTGAAGCCGATAGAGTTAACCTTTGTCGATGAAGTGTAAGGTTGTGCACCGACGATTGTTTTAAGGATTTACAACCGACTAAGATCAAGAATTTAATCATGAATTATTGCTATAAAAGGAGGACTATTTTCGAGTTTCAAGTATCGAATGTGCGTGTCGAGTTTGCGCAAGCGAAGTCTGCTATGCGCAAAGAGCAGTCATATCGAATCGATCGAAGGGTGCGTTCGAAGTGCGACTTTCGTAGAAGCAGAGTGTAGGAAGAAGTTCGATCGAGGAGAAGCAGACTGTACGAAGAGGGTGCTGTTGTGGCTGCACATAGGCGCATAAGTTGCTGTGCGATCGAGTGCTGTAGTATTTACACAGACTATGTAAAGAAAGTAGAATGTGCGAAGACTACGCTACGATGGATGTGCAACAGAGTAGAAGCTAAGTTGAGAAGATAGTGTTGCTATAATTTGAGAAGACTGTGCTACTGTAGTTGTGCAGATAGTGAAAAGTTGTTTTCAACCAAGTGCAGAAAAGAACAGAGGAAGAGGACAATTGTGCCAGATCGAAGGACTGTGTTTGGTGCAGATAAGAGGACCAGCTTTGCAAGTGATAGAGTTGAGGACAGAGATCTCCAGCCAGAGCAGGGAAGACAGGTGTTTTCTGTGGATAGAGTTCCACTTGCTAAGGGCAAAGGAGATAGAGGTCTTCTAGAGGATCACCAGCAAAGTAGAATTAGGGGAAGGTATCTCCTTTGAGCCGAGGCTCATAAACATTGTAATCGGGAAGGATTCCCAGAGGACTTTGATATAACTTTTAGAGGAAAGTTTTATCCGTGGAGTAGCCCACCTTGGGTGAACCACGTTAAAATGGGTTTTCTATGTGTGGTGCTTTCTGTCTTGTTTAATTTTATGTTGATGCCACTGCTATCTGAAATTAAAATTATTAAATGGTTAAGTCTTATACTGTTCACCCCCCTCTCAATATAAGTTCATGTTCTTCAATTGGTATCAGAGCAGGTCTCTCCAGAAAAAGCCTAACAACTTGGAGAAGGATCTAACAGAGGAACATATAAATTCAGAAAAGGTTGAATTCGATCTCAAGAGTGAATTCTTCTTGGCCTTGAGAAAGCTTGAGAAACTCAGGGAAGAGAATTCTGTCCTCAAGCAACATTGTCAGGAAAAAGAGATAGCAAGATCAGAATTGGCTCAAAGTGTTATAGATTTCAAAATTCTAGCTGAAGAAGGGGAAGAAGATTGAACAAGTTCTAACAGAGATTCTAAAAGGAAAGGTAGCTGATTGTGAGAAACTAGAAGGGGAGATTATGTCTCTTAGAGTGAAGTTAGATCAGTCAACTCTCGTACGTAATATTCCATGTGAAAAGAAGGATGGCATCACCATTCATGAAACAGGGTCTTCAAGCAAGAACAATCTTCACTCTGAAGAGCAATGGATTCCAGCTTGATCGCAAAAAGAACAAACTTCCAAGGTATCAAAACAAGTTACATAATACCTTTCATGGATATTGTTTTTCCTGTAAAAAATTTGGTCACATAGCTATGCATTGCAATAAGTCTCTGAAGAGTCATAGTAAGGAAAATGTTAACTCATTTGCACCTCTTATGAATAAAAATATCATGTGTTACAAGTGCAAGAATTTTGGGCATATAGCAAGGATGTGCAGTTTGGATAGATTTAGTCTTGAGTTCTCAAAAAGGAGGAATGAGATAAAATCTAAGTCAATGATAGTTCAAACTGCTTTTCATGCTCAAGACAAAGTAGAAAAATGGTATCTTGATAGTGGCTGTTCAAAACATATGACTGGGTGAAAAAGAAATTTTTTTGTCTTTTAAAGAAACAAACAGAGGAACAATCGGCTTTGGAGATAACAGTCCGCAAAGATCCGTGGTAAAGGGTCTCTTAGTTTGGATGGGAAATCCAAAATAGAAAACATGCTTTATGTAGAAGGGCTAAGACATAATCCGCTTAGTGTGAGTCAACTTTGTGATCAAGGGCACATAGTATCTTTCTTTTCGTATAGATGTGAGATAAGTAAAGAATTAAATGGAAAACTTATTGCTAGGGCTACAAGGACTCCAAACAATCTTTACATGCCGAGTGAGATAAAAAGAGAAAAATGCTTTCTAACTCAAGAAGATGAGAGTTGGTTGTGGCATAAAATATTGGGACATTTGAGTTTTGATAATCTGGTCAGTATTAGTAACAAGGAAGCAGTTAGAGACTTGCCCAAAATAAAAAGGCCCCAAAACATCATTTGCGGTCCTTGTCAACATGGTAAACAGACTAGAACCAGTTTCAAATCGAAAGGGTATACTTCTTCCAAACCCTTGGATCTTATTCATACTGATTTGTGTGGTCCCACCAGAACTCAGAGCATTCAGGGAGATAGCTATTTCATGTTGTTTATAGATGATTACTCAAGAATGACTTGGGTTACTTTTCTCAAGGAAAAATCAAGCTTTTGAAAAATTTAAAGTTTTTAAAGAAATGATTGAAAATGAGACTGACAAGAGAATCAAATGCTTAAGATCGTATAGAGGAGGAGAGTTCACTTCAAATGAATTTGTGGAATACCGTGAACAACACGAAATCAAAAGAGAATATTCAAGAAGAAGAACTCCTCAACAAAATGGAGTAGTTGAAAGAAAAAACAGAACTGTTGAAAATATGGCTAGAGCAATGTTAGATGAGTCAAAACTTTCAGATGGTTTTTGGAGAGAAGCAATAAATACAATAGTCCACATCATTACCAGGGCTCAACTCGTAGTCAATCATCATAAAACTCCCTATGAGCTATGGAAAGGAAGACCAGCTACAGTTAAACACTTCAAAGTGTTCGGGAGTAAGTGCTTCATCGGAAGGGAAGATCAAAACTCGGTAAGTTTGATCCTAGGTGTGATGAGGGAATTTTTCTTGGATATTCCCAGCAAAAGTAAGGCCTACAGATGCTTCAACAAAAGAACTCATACAGACTTGTAGAGAGCATAAATGTAATAGGAGATGAAAAGACAGAGGATAAGAGAACCACCAAGGAACTCAGTGATGGAATCCTGTCAAGAAGAATTCAGAGAAGTGTCGATGAAGAAGAGGAAAGACAACAACTGCTTCCCAAAACTCCTTCACGGTATGTTCGAAAACATCATCCCAAAGACTTGATCATTGGTGATCCAAATAGCAGGCAAACAAGAAGAAGAGTCATTTCTTCACATGAATCTGCGAATGTGTCATTGTTATCTCAGATTGAGCCAAAAAATTTTAGTGAAGCATGTACAGATGATTTTTGGGTAAAAGCAATGGATGAAGAGCTAAATCAAATAGAGAAAAGTGAAACCTCGGATTTGGTTCCAAGACCTAAGAACAAGAATGTCATTGGCACAAAATGGGTATTCAGAAATAAACTTAATGAGGATGGAAAGATTGTCAGGAACAAAGCCAGGTTAGTCTGTAAAGGGTATGCTCAAGTCGAAGGTGTTGATTTCGAAGAGACGTTTGCGCTTGTTGCTCGTCTTGAAGCGATCGTAATGTTTTTGGCCCCGTCTAGTTTCAAATCTTTCAAAGTGTTTCAAATGGATGTAAAGTCTGCTTTTCTAAATGGGGTGTTGGATGAAGAAGTCTACATAGAACATCCAGAAGGTGTGTCTCTCTAAGAACAGCCAGACTATGTGTGTAAACTGAAAAAGGCATCGTACGGGTTAAAGCAAGCACCCAGGGCTTGGTACTCAAGACTTGACGGGTATCTTAATGAACAAGGATTCAGGAAAGGCGTGGCAGATAGCAACTTGTACATTAAGAATAAAGGTGATGATATGATTATCATAGTTGTCTATGTCGATGACATTATTTTCGGGGGAAATAATACTCAGATGTGCAAAGTTTTTGCTAACACCATGCAAAAGGAATTCGAGATGTCTATGATTGGAGAGCTGTCATTCTTTTTAGGACTGCAGATTGCGCAATCAAAAAATGGTATATTTCTCTCTCAGAAAAGTATATCAAAGAGATGTTAAAAAAATTTGGGATGATGGACAACAAACCCGTATGTACTCCAATGATTACAGGGTGCAATCTGAGTAAGGATGATGAATCTCCAGCAGCAGATCAAAAATTGTACAGATCTATGATTGGCAGTTTACTATACAGTACAACTACTAGACCGGATATCATGCAGGCCGTTGGATTAGTAGCAAGATTTCAGGCAGCTCCAAAAGAATCTCATGTTGTAGCAGTCAAGAGGATATTCAGATATTTGAAGGGCACTCATGGATTTTGGGCTTTGGTATCCCAAAGGCGATGATTTCACCCTCACAACCTATACAGATGCAGATTGGGCAGGCAGTATTGATGATAGAAAAAGCACTAGTGGTGGAGCATTCTTTCTGGGAAAGAGTCTGGTTTCTTGGCTGAGTAAGAAACAACCTTCAGCTTCCTTATCTACAGCAGAGCTGAATACATAGCAAGCAGTGGTCGGGTGCACTCAAGTTTTATGGATGAAAACAACCTTGGAGGATTTCAAAGTCAAGCATGAACAACCTATCCCTATTCTTTGTGATAATTCAAGTGCCATAAGTATTTCTAAAAATCCGGTAATGCACTCAAGGACGAAGCACATTTCTATCAAATATCATTTTCTAAGGGAGAAAGTGCAAGAGAAGCAGGTCAAGCTAGAATATGTACCCACTAAAGAGCAGATTGCAGATATCTTCACCAAACCCCTTCCAAGAGATACGTTTGAGTATCTAAGGGAGAAATTGGGAGTTGTACTCTCACCTCAAGATTAATCACCTCATCAGGAGGTGGGGGAGGGACCAAGCCAAGAGGCTCTTTCTTAGTCCCGAGCCCCAAAGGTGACCCTTTGCCATTGATGACAAAGGGGGAGAGATATGAGTAAGGGGGAGTGCTTCAAGTGAAGAGAAGAGCTTCAAGTCAGGGGGAGCAAAAACTTCAAATACAGATTCTCGGTTGTTGGATCAGTTGGTTCAGTTTTGGCTCTTGAGATATGTTTTTAGTTAAGGGTTGCCATCAATGACAAAGGGGGAGATTGTTGGCAATTTTGGGTACCTTGAGTACATTGCCTTTGCTCAAGTATAGTTGTTGTCATTGATGTCAAAAGGAGCTCTTGGTAGTTGTTGTCTTTGATGTCAAGGAGTTCTTGAAGCAATTTGATTTGTTGCCTAAGTATGTGTTTTGATGAAGGTTTCAGCTGGTCAGTAAGTCTCCAAGAAAATCAGAGTAGCCCAATTGCAAAAGATCAAGAAAAAGATAAGTTAGAAAAAGTTTGCAGGCTGCTGGAAAAACTGTCACGATTTCATGACATGTTTTAGGAGAGAGAAAGCATTGGCAAAACTGTCACGATTTCGTGACATGCTGGAAGGTAGAGGCAAAGCTGGCAAAACTGTCACGATTTCGCGACATGTTTTAGGAGAGAGAAAGTTTGGGCAAAACTATCATGATTTCGTGACATGCTGGAAGGCAGAGGCAAAGTGGAAAAGTCTTTCCATGATTTAGATAAAAATTTTGAAAATTTTTTTCTTGAGAAAGTAGCAAAAGTGTCACGATTTCATGACAGGCTGAGTTGGCAGTAGTTGTAGTTGCAAGAAGTGTCACGATTTCATGACAAGTTTCAAAGAAGTTGTACGGATGCAGAAAGTGTCACGATTTCCAGGGAGAAAGCATGATTTCATGACATGTTCCAGTTGAGGGAAAGTCTTAAGAAAGCGTCACGATTTCGTGACATGTTCCAGCTTCATGAGCAATTGGCAAAAAAGAGCTTAAGGCAATGAAAGCGTCACGATTTCGTGACATGTTCCATTTTTGCTAGTGCAAACCGAGAAAAGGTTGAAGAAGCAAGAAGTGTCACGATTTCGTGACAAAGTTGCAGATGACGTCAGCAAGAGGCAAAGGTGTCGCGATTTCACGACAAAAGCTAAGAAGAAGGCCTTGGAGTCTAAAGCGTCGCGATTTCACGATAAAGTTGCTGATGACATCAACAAAAGTAGATGTGTCACGATTTCATGACAAGAGCAGAGAGTAAGGCCTTGCAGACTAAAGCGTCATGATTTCGTGACAAGAATCATGATGACGTCAGCAAAGTCAGAAGGCGTAGCGATTTCGTGACAACAAACCAAAGAAGGCGCACAACAGGCAGTAGTGTCACGATTTTGCGACAACAAGCAATACAAGGTGTACGATAGACAAAGGCGTAGCGATATCGCGACATGTTTGAGTTTCGCGCTAGGAAAGCTACAGAATAGCAGAGGCGGTTGAAGCCGACAGAGTTAACCTTTGCCGACGAAGTGTAAGGTTGTGCAGCTGACGATTGTTTTAAGGATTTACAGCCGACTAAGATCAAGAATTTAATCATGAATTATTGCTATAAAAGGAGGACTATTTTCGAGTTTCAAGTATCGAATGTGAGTGTCGAGTTTGCGCAAGCGAAGTCTCGTCGAGCGCAAAGAGCAATCGATATCGAATCGATCGAAGGGTGCGTTCAAGTGCGACTTTCGTAGAAGCAGAGTGTAGGAAGAAGTTCGATCGAGGAGAAGCAGACCGTGCGAAGAGGGTGCCGTTGTGGCTGCACATAGGCGCATAAGTTGTTGTGCGATCGAGTGCTGCAGTATTTACACAGACTGTGTAAAGAAAGCAGAATGTGCGAAGACTGCGTTGTGGTGGATGTGCAACAGAGCAGAAGCTAAGTTGAGAAGATAGTGCTGCTGTAATTTGAGAAGACTGTGCTGTCGTAGTTGCGTAGATAGTGAAAAGTTGTTTTCAACCAAGTGCAGAAAAGAACAGAGGAAGAGGACAATTGTGCCAGATCGAAGGACTGTGTTTGGTGTAGATAAGAGGACCAGCTTTGCAGGGATAGAGTTGAGGACAGAGATCTCCAACCAGAGCAGGGAAGACAGGTGTTTTCTATGGAGAGAGTTCCACTTGCTAAGGGCAAAGGAGATAGAGGTCTTCTAGAGGATCACCAAAAAAGCAAAATTAGGGGAAGGTATCTCCTTTGAGCCGAGGCTCATAAACATTGTAATCGGGAAGGATTCCCAGAGGACTTTGATATAACTTTTAGAGGAAAGTTTTATCCGTGGAGTAGCCCACCTTGGGTGAACCACGTTAAAATGGGTTTTCTATGTGTGATGCTTTCTGTCTTGTTTAATTTTATGTTGATGCCACTGCTATCTGAAATTAAAATTATTAAATGGTTAAGTCTTATACTGTTCACCCCCCCTCTCAGTATAAGTTCATGTTCTTCATATGATACAATAGAGAATGTGACATCAAGTATAATAGTTATAGGAGGAGTACAAGGTATTGTAAGCACATAATGCAAGGCTTCATGGATAGACCATTCAAGAGATGGATTTTACCATGCAAAACCTTGATGAGCAATAGGTTGTGTGGTAGAGGCAATTGGGTACAAGCAATGAGAGTAGTGAGGAAGTACCTCAGGTAAGGGGAAGTCCACAAGTAGGTACAATTTCTCAGGGAGAGGGAACCTCCCAAGTTGAAACATGAGATCCCATGCACGAGATACTAGTTATAGGAGAATTAGTTGAGGTAATATGATAAGACATTAAGCAAGACCTCACATCCCCTAATCCCCAAGGAAACTTACATTTCGAATCAAGTGACTGCAGTTATGGAGGAATACTCTATCTAGTAAGGGATAACGACCAAGAGAGTGGTAGTGATGACCTCTTAGCACAGTCGAAAGTACTACATGCTCAACTAGATCTAGATGCCTATGAAATAGCCTATCAATAATTACAAATGTAAAGAAGGGAAGTTAGAAGACTTCAACGAATAAAGGAATTTCCAAAAAAATTGGTCAGCACAAAGAATGGATATTCATAATGACTCAAGTACAAGGTTTTATTTTTTAGACAACAATAGAGAATTTTTGGTAAATTGTTCCCCACAATGTCGCTTCAAAGAAATATGTTGGATGAAATGAATGATGCATGCACATCACTAAATAAGAGCATTATAATGATTGGTGCCACAAGAACTAAGAAGTGATGGAAACCTAGCCAATGTAAATTTGGTTGAGGTAACTTTGAGCACTTGAGAAAGAGGGGAACCTAGTCGACAACCAAATCGACCGCAATGGAATCCAAGTTACATAGGATAGTAAACAGGTTAGAGAGGAGTATTACGATCACCTAGAGGTATGAGAGGAAGGATTTAGCCTCCTAATCTAATATTTCTTAGGGATACACCACTCACGTTTTTGAATTGGACTAGGAATGCACATGGTATTTATGTGTGAGGTTAATAAGTAACAAATATCACTGAAATGTACCCGCTTGGGTGACCACCCATGCATCGACAAGGTCCTAGAAGGAAGGAAGTAGGCAGAGGTTTAAATCAATAAGAGGGTAACCCATTTAATAGGAGAAGAGGTTCACTAGCAAGAGTATGAGGTCACATAAGACAAACACAAGGTGGAAAACTTGCTGGTTAAGGAAGAGTACGCTTTGCAAATGAGGAAAATCAAGGAAAGCAAAGAAATCACTCACCAAGTTTAGAGGAAGACTTGATCCAAGGAGATAGGAGTAGAAGTTGTCACAATGAGAGTGGAGTGGCAAGGGTAACCCTACATTAGTATCGATTAATTGAGTGAGAAAATGTAGCTTTACAAGGAGGAAATTGTACAATTGCAAATTATACAACTTGCAATAGTATGGTTTCAAATTGTACAAATGGTAATTGCACAATTGTAAATTGTACAAATGACACTTGTACGATGTTATATCGTATAGAGAACAAAAAAGAGGAAGTAAATCGTACCAATGATCTATTGGAACTCGATCATACAATTTTATGAAATGAGGTGGTGGAACCTCCTAATGACACGTCAACAGAAGGGATCATACAAGTGAATGCCACTATACGATTTCCTAGAAGGTAAGTCGACAATTTGGCAATTTAAAAAAAATCCTAAAAATAGAAAAACATCTTAATTGTGAAAGTCCCTTGGGATGCA
Organism: Wollemia nobilis; assembly: GCA_028583015.1. Classification (NCBI taxonomy): domain Eukaryota; kingdom Viridiplantae; phylum Streptophyta; class Pinopsida; order Araucariales; family Araucariaceae; genus Wollemia; species Wollemia nobilis. Next base: position 7,732,707 of record JAQPPZ010000850.1, read on the forward strand.
ATTAATATGGAAGGTGGTTGAAAACCAAAATTGGTGACCCCTTCTGAGAAAAGAAAAGAAAAAGAAAATAAAAATAATAAAAATCCAGAAACGGACAAAAATGCATGCAAAAAGAAGTGAGTTGGCAATCATCCATGCAAAAATATATAAATACATGCAAAGGATTCTAAGTTGGAAAATTTTCATGCAAAGAATGTTTAAATATAAAAACAAGGTGCCATGCATGTTATTGTTTTCTAGTTTGAAAAATCACATGAAGAAAATAGTGAATTTCAGAGCAAGAAGTGTGCAACCGTATAAAGTTTTCACACATGAGCATGCAAACATCACAGGATATCTAAAATTGATGATCCATCATGACTTTGCACCATGGATTCTTCTTGTCTTAGAAAAATAGTCCAATTTGGAGGAAGATTTGTCAAAGTTAGGGTTTTTACTCCGAAAAAGGTAAAGTTTTTAGGTAGCAAATCCACCTCCCAAAATAAGAAGTGACAAGAGGATTTGCCTAGTTTTGATAATTTTGACAAGTTTTGGTAAACCATACAAGTAGGAGGTAAATCGTACAAAGTGGAGGGCAAACCGTACAATATGCAATGAAATGCAATTTGAGTTGTAATTGTGCATGAATTTGATAAATTATGTGTTTAGACTTAGTAAAAGGTATAATTATGCATTCCGTTATGGATGGGCAATTGTGAATAATTAATTGCATCAGGAACCACTTTGGAACAACTTGGGAAATGTTATATAAGACCCCCTTTTCATTTTTTATAGTCCGATTAATGCTTGCTATTTTTGGCTATGTTTTGGTCTGAATAATATGAAGTATTGATGAATACCTATGATTTTTTAGTACCTTTTAGTGATTGTATGGAACTATTTACAAGTAATGAAGAATAATATTAATTCATAGTTTACTCTCATGTACTGTACGATCTTGGAATAATAGAATAATTTTTTGTAGTTTATCTTTGTTGCATGTACGTCTTTATGGTTGTTGTTGATACTTAATGCATTGCTATGGAAGAATTGGATTAAACCAACACTGGTGTGAATATTTTGAATGATATGTGATGAGTATGATATCAAGAAAGACATATTAAAGGTTGTTGTATGATTTTTGAATATTGCCATTGGAGAGAACTCTCTCAAACCCTGGTGATGGATCTTGCATGTTGGTAGAAATGGATTGATTTCTATTTTAGACCTTTACAAAAATTATATGAGAGAGGTTGGCGTAGAATATTATCCAATTTGGCACCCTCTTGCACTTTATTTTTGTACAAATCATACACCAGACCTCTTAAAATTTTTACAAAAGAAACTTACCTGATTTGGTAGTTTATGTGATTGAAAAAAACTTATCCGATTTGGTAGTATTGGGAAATCGAACAATTTAGTTATAAAACTGTGTAAGATAGCTTACAAAATTGAATCTAAGGGATTGGATTAGTGTAAAATCATACAAGACCTATCACTGTATTATTTAGGATCATATAATGGTATGATTTAGGAGCCGTACAAGCTATTTTGTTGTCACAATTGATAGTTGTGAAGAATGTATGATTTGGTCCATCGGTTGGAAATAGTAAATTTATGATTCTAAGACCTTGAAAACCACCTCCCCATTGGGAATACTACACCTCTATGCTACATTTAGCACTGTTACCTTATTGAACTTGGTATTTTTGTTAAAACGGGTCAAATTGATAAGAATATTACAAAATTGGAGGTGAATGACAGACACCAATGTGCAAAGGTGTAAGAGATGGGAATTATGAGAGTAAGAAAGAGTACAATAATTTCTCAAATAAATAATGCAATTAAATCAGACCATAGTACACATGAACCAAAAATAGAACAAGTTTGGGCATATGAAGGATATTTTTAGTCGCTATTGATAGAGACAAAAGAGGAGGTACCATAACCTCCTAACATAGAGGAGTGAGTTGATAGAGAAGTAGTGCATGAGGAAGGAGAGTGGATGGTGAAACCTAATAAAAAAATGAAATGGTTGCAAGGGAGTGCAGAGGATGGGAGTTAGGCACCAGGGCAACAGGGAACAAGATCTCAGGAAGAAGGACCAAGACCATCTCCCTCACATCAATGAAGGAAGTCACAGAGTGAAGACACACATGAGTTTATTTAATGAATGGTGGGATAGAATAAGATACCTTAGATAGAAAATTCTAATTATGAGTGTATTAACACACCTCCAAGGAAGAATCAGATAGAGATTCCATGGGATACCTCAAGCGGTGAGGATGGTTCTCCAAATATGGCTAACAAGGCATCCAAGAAGAGATGTCCACCTTTTACAAGTGAGGGTAAGGAAGATCCCACAAGACATATAAGAACCTATATTATCATTTGAGGGAAAATGATGTAGACCAACCAGAAAACTGAGTAAATTTATTTCTTGATACCTTAAGAGGATTGGCGATGGATTGGTATCTGAAAAGGGAAAATGCATTAGATTTCCAGAATTGGAATCAAGTAAAAGAGAAATTCATTGAAGAATTTTTTCTTTGAAGGATGATGGATATATTGTTACTGAACTTTGTATGATGAAGAAAAATCTTGATGAATATGTAAAATAATACAACCACAGACTAAAGCAGTTAGTAGATAAGATGCAAATACATTTGGTAGATATATTGGTGAAGCAGTGGTTTGTAGATGGATTGTTATTAAAATATAAGAAAAACATGAAGGCATTACCATCAGAAACATATGAGGAAGCTTTAAAGCATGCAAAGAATTTTGAAAGTGAATTAAAATAGATGTACACAAGAATATTATCTCATCCCAAGTCCAATTATTCAGATAGTGGTGAAGATGACACTATACAAAGGACAATAGCATCATTTTGTTAGGATTTTGACAAGATAATGAAAGAACAAAGAAGTAAACTTGATAGGAATGATATTTTATGCACAAAATATAAAACTGAGGCTCATAAAAATGTAAAGTATCCGAGAAATGATTACTGTCATATATGTAACATAATGGGACACGAGGTAATGCTATGTCTGTATAATGTAAGAATATATCCGTAAGTCCTAAAAATTGAACACAAGCTTATACTGAGAGGGGGGGTGAACAATATAGCGCCCACTTTTTACTTTCTTTCCAAACCAATATCAATTAGTGTCATTAATTGCAATTACCAAATAAAATAGTGTGCATTAATAACATAGATAGCAATAGTAAGCAAGTACACAAATCACCACACACAATTGAGACACAAGATTTAACGTGGTTCCCCCAATGTGGGGTAGTCCATAAGATAATCTCCTTATAATATTTCAAAAATAATAGGGATCTTTATCCCAATACAAATGATTACTTTGATCCGCTCAAAGCTAGGATGTCCTGATCTGCTCAGGTAGGCTCCATTGATCTGCTTAGCTAGGAAATCCACTGATCTGCTCAGCTAGGCTATCCACTAATTTGATCAGCTAGACTATCCACTGATCTGCTCAGCTAGGCTATCCACTGATCTGCTCAGCTAGTCAATCCACTGATTTGCATAGCTAGGCTATCCATTGATCTACTCAGCTAGGCTATCCACTAATTTTCTTAGCTAGGCTATCCATTGATATACTCAACTAGGCTATCCACTGATTAGCTCAGCTAGGCACTCCACTGATCTGCTCAGCTAGGCACTCTACTGATCTGCTCAGCTAGGCAACTAGTGTTGATGAGTTTTTACATTTTTGTTCTATATCTTTCACTGCTCATAGATCTACCTCAATGCCTTCTCACAAGGATCAAACAATCTTGCTCATATTCTATACCAAATTTATCCTCAAAGCCTTCACAAAAGGCTCAAGCAATGATGCTCAATTTTTTTCCAAAATCTGTCCTCAAAGCCTTCACAAAAAGGCTCAAGTAATTATGCTCAAATGCTGTCCCAAATTTTTCCTCAAATCCTTCACAAAAGGCTCAAGCAATGATGCTCAAATGCTATCCCAAATATATCCTCAAAGCCTTCACAAAAAGGCTCAAGAAATGATGCTCAAATGCTGTCCCAAAACTGTCCTCAAAGCCTTCACAAAAGGCTCAAGCAATGATGCTCAAATTCTATCCCAACTTTGTCCTCAAAGCCTTCACAAAAGGCTCAAGCAATGATACTCAAATGCTGTCCCAACTCTATCCTCAAAGCCTTCTCAAAGGCTCAACCAATCATGCACAAGTAGCACTCAAATCTCAACCACAAATCAATGAAGGCAAGGCTCAATGATGAACTCAACAATGAATGGCAATGTACTCTTCAATGGATGACAACAATGATCCACAATGATCTCAACAATGTATGACAAATACTCTCTCAAATGGATGAAAACAATGCTCAACAATATACTCTCAAATGTATGGCTAATGAGCTCTCTAATGAAAACCTCTCCAAGCAATAACAATGAGGACTTCAACCAACCAAGGATAATCTCCACAAGTAATAGCAATAGATTATCAATAATATCTTCCTCATGCAATGTCAATAAGCTCTCAAGAAACAGGCACAACTCCCTCAAGCAAAGAACTCTCAAATAGCCAACAATGATCTCCTCAAATGAAAGATAAATGTATCCACAAGTGACTGGCAAATGATCTCCTCAATGGTCTTAAATAGAGGTAATGTACTCAAAAAGTAACCAACAACACTTTCCTCAAAGCAATAGCAAAAACTTCCTCAATAGTGGCAATACTCTCAATGAACTCCACTAAAGCAATTATGAACTCAAGCATCAATTTTATCCATAAAATTGATTTTCTAATCCATCCACTTCCTCTCAATAGTCAAGGCACATAATAAAGCAATTTGTCTTCAAATTCAAACCCTAACTCATGTGCATGTATTCTAACTCAAGGTAGAAATTAACTAGGTCTCAAGTTCCTAGTTTAATTTCATAATCAAACCATGCACTAGGACATATACATGTTCAACTTTTTACAACCTTATAACTCCCTAAATTCATTAACATAAACAATAAGCACCTATGCTTTTATTTATTTGTTTTCACACCTTATAACTCCACAAGTACACATAATAATTTTCAATTATTTAATTCAACACCTTATAACTCCATAATTAAACATAGCAATAAAAAATAATATCTCAACACCTTATATCTCCCTAAGAACACACAACAATCATTTATTTCCAACAAATACCTTATGACTCCCTAATTTTGGCAGAAATGATTTTAGTGCACCACAACTTTGGCAATATCAACTATTACCATGCGCTAGAGATAAATAAATTTTTATGAAGTTCATAGCCTTTGTAAAATTCAAAAAAATTAATGTATTTGCCAAAAATCAATGTGCCTTTACCACCTTCAAAAATGCCAATGTTTTACCCAAAAATCAATGCGCCTTCACACCTTCGTAGGAGTCAAACTCTGTTCCTCCTTGCTTGTGTTGTGAAGCGCTTACCGTGTGAGCATTGGCCCATGTTGGGATTCAATACCAAACACTTCCTTTAATATCTGCGCTCAGCTGTCAAAATGAAGTCAATCTCTCACAAAAAACTTTTGCTCCTGGCGGGATTCAAACATAGACCTCTCTTGTGCAAAGATGATTCCCTGCCAACTACGCTATGCTATCTAGTGTAACGTCAGTTCTGGAAACTTCCAATTTTGTCTTTACCCTTGAGTTCAATATTTCATTTTGCCTCTACGTTGCCTCCCTTTGACGACTCTCTCTCATGCGCTAATTATTATCCTATCTCCACAACAAAATAACCAAAGTCTTCTTTGATTTATATGCCTTTCAATGCATTTGAATGGCGTTGGAAAACTTTGATTTTCCACCCTAACCTTTGCACGCCGGCGGATAATTTCATTAAACTTTAGACCTTATAATTATTAAATAAATATTTAATAATTCATCTCTTATCTTTGAATTGGGATATCTCCTTCGTTATTTTAAAATTTTCCATGAAAATTTTTGCACCTTGGTTTTATTGAAAAAACCTTTTCATCCATCATCATTTGGAGATGTCTTAGCACATTGGTTTTAATGAAAAAATAATTTCTAATGGTTTTAATAAAAACCCTTTTTGTTGGTCTAATTAAAAAACCTTTCTGCCAGTTTTAATAAAAACCCTTACCATTGTTTTTAATAAAAACCATTAATATAATATTTAAAAATTAAATATTCTATGCCTCTTGTGCCACAAAAATTAATGTGATCCATGTGACATCAATGACAACACAAAATAATTCAAATTTCCAACAAAAATCTAGGAGTAGGAAGAGAAACCAAAGACTCTAGGAAGTGGGCAGCAAAAAACAAGTGACAATTATAGAAATAGTTGGTGACGTAGAAGGTAGAACCAGGGCAATCAACAAGGAGGACAAAGCCATTTGTAGTATGATTTGTAAGGGAGGATGATCATACAATGTCATAATTGCCAAGAGTGGGGGTATTTCACAAAAAAATTTCCTTCACCTCAGAGAAAAGAAACACAACAAGAGAACACTACACACATGTGTAGGTGGTGTGGTCTGGGTAACCACAAGGAATAAAATTTCCCCAAGTAGGTAAGTTCAAGTAACCCACAAAATGTAAATTATTTAGATATTTAGGTTCCTCAAGTTAAAGAGAAAACCCAAGAATTTTTAGACATGACAAGGAATCAAGCTAAAAAGGATAAGTACCCGAAACCAACAAAAGAAAAGCAGTGTTGGAAAGTAGCAAAGAAAGTACTACAATATGAAGCACAAAAAGCTAAAAAAGTGAAGTTAGCAGAAGAAAAGGAACTTAAAAAGCCATCAGAAGAGAAGGTAATTATGTAGAGTTTGGAATCACAGGTTTTGGACACCATAGTAGATATAAAAGTGGCTAACCTGTTGGAAGCTATCCCATAATTACAAAAAGTGATGGTGGAAGTTTATACAACCTTACAAGGTGATGGAAGTGCAGAGTCAACCGATTCAGGAAAAGAAACAAAATGACTAATTCATGGACCCTACCATATTGATGATTGATGTGGGAAAGAAACCTGCATTAGTTCATATGGAGATATTAGGGCACAAAAAAGAATATTATCTCATCCCAAGTCCAATGATTCATATAGTGGAGAAGATGACACTATACAAAGGACAGTAGCATCATTTGTCAGGAGTTCAACAAGACCATGAAAGAAAAAAGAATCAAACTTGATAGGAATTAAATTTGGTGCACAAAATATAAAACTAAGGGTCATACAAATGTAAAGTATCCATGAAATGATTACTATAAGATCTATAATATAATGGAACACAAGGTAATGCTATGTTTGTATAATGCAAGAGTATTTCCATAATAACTGACAATACAGGAACAGGAAGAGAAACAAAAGACACTAAGAAGCGGGTAGCAAGCAAAAAGTGGTAATTATAGAAATAGTTGGTGAGGTGGAAGGTAGAACCAGGGATATTAGCAAGGAGGACATAGCCATTTGTGTTAAAAAAATATTCCATTACTTAGGATATTTTCCCCATTTCCTACATTAGGTAGTTTTTAGTTACCACATGGTAAAAAGTAATTAATTACTTTTTACCACTAGGTAATATTTATTTACTATTCACCTAGGTTAAGTAACATGGTCGACCGATATTATTGACGGCATGTAAATGACAACAAGTGGTCGGCAAATTAGATTGGGTTGAATAGGTTAGTAGGTTACCGCAATTATCTCCTAGGCTATCTATAGCCTATGGGTTATGTATTTAAACATTACAATTCAATATTATTTGTGATGATTTTACCTACATTGGTATCAGATCTTGGGTGTACAATATGAGCAAGATGCTCGTTCCACCTGGACCTACATGAATCTTGAGGTGAAGTACGGTTGTCCTAACCTACCAAATAACCTAGAGCTCACCTGCTCCTGGTTCGTTTGAATTTCTCACCGATGCCCTCTCATTCAGGAATACGAAGGGCCCACTGGTTCTCGATTCGGACGCTAGTTCCTAAGTGAGGAGGCAAGCGGCCTCCCACTCACGGGAAGACCTCAGATTTGTCGTGTCAGGTCAATCAGACTAAGGCTCCCATGTGAGGAGGTAGGCGACCTCCCACTAATCAAAGACCTTGATCCGAGGGTAGGAGCGCCCTTAGATTGGACCGACCCGAAGCCCAACGGGAGCCATTCCAACTGACGATCCTACTCTGACCGATCGACGTGTGAACTTTGGAAACCGTAATAGACCACATAGATCTATCACTGAGTTAGCGATCTCTGAGCTGAGCTTGATCTACTTGGATTACTGATGTGGCACCTGGAGGAGGGATCATTGACGTGGTGACTACAGAGGTAAAACAGACCAAATCTGCTGAAGATCTGATGTAGAGCTACACTAGCTATTGACGTGGACATGCATGAATTTCAAGGCATGACATGTGGCAATGATAAGACAATCTAATTGGATTCGTAGCTGACGTGGCATCTTCTTATTGGGTGGTGTGCGTAGCAAAAGGCGAGGTCAAGTTGACTGCCCGAAGGCAGTTAATAGAGTAAGGGCACGTTAGGCCCTTTATACAACAAAAATGTTGTTGCGGGATGAATGTGGGATTAAATCCCATTTTTTCTCCTACATGAAGGCTAGATATCCTTCATATGGAAGGTCGCAACCTTCCATTGTCATCGGGCTAGCTAGCCCGACTAGCAACTATGGCCAAGTTAAGTCGCTGCCCACCAGACCCGGGTTCGAGTCCCGACGGGGACAAAAGGTAAGATATATTTTTTTAATTTGATCATTATTTAAATTTAAAGTTTTTATTATGTATTTTTTTAATAATTAAAATATAAATTATGTTTAAAAAAAAAAACAAAAACAAAAACAAAAAAAAGTTTTTTTTTTGCAAATTCAAAATATAAAGAGTGTTTTTGTTTTCTCCACAAAGGGAGATATAAGACAAGGAAGAGCACCTATTTTTTTTTGCAAATTCGAAAAGCCTTATTTCTTCTCAAAACTTGTTAATTTTGCAACATAAAAGGAGCCACTATTTGATTGCAAAATTGTAACACAAGGACTCACAAAAACTTGCAAAATCCAAACATCAAAATTTGTGCATTTGTTTTCTCCAAGGAGATATAATACATAAAATTGCACATCTTTTTTTTTACGAATTTGAGAAGAACTTGTAACCTTGGGCCCATAAAAACTAAGTCGTGTGTCGACTAGTTCTGGAAGCCTTCCAAATGCGGGTCGTGTGTCGACTTGTCTTGGAAGGAGTGCTCAAATTGTTCATTTTGCAAAATTCAAGGGGGAAGACAACATTGTACTTCTTTTGCAAAATTGGAAAACAAAGTAGGAGACATAAAAATATAATTTTTTGCACAACACAAAATCCACATTTTGTTGCAAAAATTAAAAGGTGCATTTTCAATTTTACTCGACACCTTTATTGGCAAATTAGGTGCATTTTCGGTTGCATCCGACACCTAGGTGATAAGAATTTTGTGGGCATTCTTGTTTTATTATTGCATTATTTCTTTTGCAATTATAAGTCATAGAATCAAGAACACATTAAAACCCAAAATTTCACAAATTTGTGTAAATCCTTACACAGATTTAAAGCCAAAATTCACTTGATATTCTCTCCTAAATCAACAAAAACCCTAATTCATTCTTATTTGTTTGGCTTAATTTCCTCAAACTTTTCATCCTTCTTGAAGGGAGTTAAGGCAGGTGCCATTAAATATCTATTTGAGTGAATTATATTTTGGTACTCTTTTAGGGTAATCAAAAGAAAGAACAAGTTTTTGAAAATAAGGAACCTTAAAAAGTAGCAATCCTTTGCACTAAGGGGGGATAATTCCTTTCTTCCTTCAAAACACAGATTTTTGTCAAGAGGGAAATAAAACTTGTAAAGGCAATCATAAAAGTAGAAGTCATCAAAATTATACCTTTTATTTTAGACTTCATAATAGCAAACATGCTTGAAGTTCTTGCAATAAGGAAGGACAAATTGGTGCACTTTTTTGATCAAATTGCCTAGAAACCATAGTTTTGCAAATTTTGTAAAAATGAAAACCAAGACACCATTCAGTGTTGGTTTCAAAATAAACAAAAATAAAATGGCAAAGGCACATAACAGAAGCCATATTTCTAGTGAAGTGTCTCATTCAGATTCTGCTTCTGGTTTAGAGAAAGCACACAGAGTGCTAATTGCTAGAACATTTTTGTAGAGGGAAAACACATGTGTCCCTTGAGAAAAAGCACCATTTTCTCTCTCTCCTCTTTTTGGCTTCATAAATAGCATAAGTATTTTGTTTCAAGACCTTGCAATAAGGGGTGCTTGTACCTATTTTAGGCTTCATAAATAGCAAATTCTAGGTGTTTGAAGTACTTGTAACAAGAGGAGCGATTGCTTTTGTGATGTAAAATTGTCTAGGAGGCAATATTTATAAAATCCTTCACAACACTCTTGCGTTGCACACTTTTTGCAATTGAGGGGGGATATAAATTTCTTTTCTTCACAATTTTTGTAAAAAGGGAATATGGCTTATAAGGGTGCATTTTGGGCTTCGACCGACGCCTTAGTCACACTTCCTTCAGAAATTAATTACACTATGTTTTGCAATGAGAAGGGAGGAACTTATAAGGGTGCATTTTCGACAACGATCGACACCTTAACTACCTTATATTTTGTAAAATCATATTGTAAAATGGATGAACCTCGTATGAAGTGATCTATTCTACTACACCTAGTGATTGCAATGGCTGGTTATCCATGCAATTTGGTTGGATTATGTGATTACCATAAGGACATTCGTTGGCGTGAAGACAAAGTGAGGAATGACCCACTTTTTGCTTAGGAGTAGCCAGAGCACTGTGACAGAGCAAAGAAACAACAGATCAACATCTTCTTCACTATATTGGGGCAGTTATATACTTTACCCAAGTATTGTTGTATAGAGGGATATGTATGTATTACCCAAATAATGTAATAAGGGGGGATGTTAGAATAATATTCCATTACTTGGGATATTTTCCCCATTTCCTACATTAGGTAGTTTTTAGTTACCACATGGTAAAAAGTAATTAATTACTTTTTACCACTAGGTAATATTTATTTACTATTCACCTAGGTTAAGTAACATGGTCGGCTGATATTATTAACGACATGTAAATGACAGCAAGTGGTCAAAAAATGATATTGGATTGAATAGGTTAGTAGGTTACCGCAATTATTTCCTAGGCTATTTATAGCCTATGGGTTATGTATTTAAACATTACAATTCAACATTATTTGTGATGATTTTACCTACAATTTGTAGTATGATTCAGAAGGGAGGATGATCATACAATGTCGCAATTGCCAATAGTGGGGGCATTTCACAAAATAATATCCTTCACCTCAGATACAAGAAATGCAACAAGATAACACTACACACATGTGTAGGTGGTGTGGTCTGGGTAACCACAAGGAAACAAATTACCCCAAGCAGATGAGTTCAAGTAACCTATAAAATATAAATTATTTAGATTTTGAGGTTCCTCAAGTTAAAGAGAAAACCCAAGAATTTTTAGCCATGATAAGGAATCAGAATAAAAAGGATAAGTATCTAGAACCAGCAAAAGAAAAGCAATTATGACAAGTAGAAAATAAAGTACTACAAGATAAAGCACAAAAAGCTATACAAGTGAAGTTATCAAAAGAAAATGAATTAAAAAATCCGTCAGAAGAGAAGACAATTGTGTAGAGTTTGGAAGCACAGGTTTTGGATACCAAAGTAGAGATCAAAGTGGCTAACTTATTGGAAGCTATCCCATAATTACAAAAAATGATGATGGAAGTTTATACAACCTCATAAGGTGATGGAAGTGTAGAGTCAACCGATTCAGGAAAATAAACAAAATGACTTATTCATGGACCCTACCATATTGATGATTGATGTGGGAAAGAAACCTACATTATTTCATATGGAGATCCTAGGGTACAAATTGACACAAGTTATTATGGACGGAGGATCCAACGTCAGTGTGCTACCTAAAAGGACTTGGCTAGAATTGGGTGCTCCATCTCTATAGGCACCGATATTTCGATTATATGGTGTTGATCAGTATGGTATCGAGATAAAATGAATCTTGAAAGTACAACAAGTGGTGATAGCTAAAAAAGAATTCATCTTGGATTTCATTGTGATTACTATGCAAAAGCTTGCATACAATGCTCTATTGGGAAGAGGATGACTACGTGTAGCCAAAACTAATAACAACTAGGAAAATAATTAGATCAATTTCAAGAAGATACATCACAAATATATGATTAATATGACTAATCAAAAGGTCAGTGAGGATGTAGCCACGATCGATGAATCAAAAAATTCCTTAGGAGATGAAGGATATGAACCGGATGGAGAAGGAATTTTGTACCTGGATGAGTGTAGTGAAGATGAAGCTAGATATGATAGAAAAATTATTCATTGGAAAATGGAGTATGAAATTTTTTAGCCCAAATGCTTCTGTATTGACTAAGAGGAGATCAAGGAAAAACAAGATGAAACAAAAGTCATCCAGGAACCTAAGAAGGAGGCAAAAGAGAAATGGACATTTCTAATTTATTTTGAAGAATATATATTAGGAGATGCAAAAATTTATGCAAGACCAACACACCCAAAGAATGTGGAGAAAGCAAAAAGTGAGCTAGAGAATATCAAATATGAAGGACCTCGGATAGTGGACATCAATATAAGAATGGAGGATGAACCTAGGATGATTCACTGTGATGATGATTGGAACCCTGTACTGAAAGCGAAAATTTTTAAGATATTCTTGGAATATAAGGATGTCTTTGCATGGACATACAAGGACTTGAAGGGAGTACCACCCAAGTTATGTGTTCATAAGATTACACTAATACCTGGAGCACAACCAGTAAGGAGGAGACCATATAGAATGAACCCAAAATATGTTGCATTAGTGAATGTAGAAATAGATAATATGTTGGAGGTAAGAATCATCTTTAGAGTTACGACCAGTGAATGGGTATCATCTATAGTGGTCACCTTGAAGAAGGAAGTGGAAAAAATTAGAATATGTGTGGACTTTAGGATTCTAAATGCAGTGACTATTAAGTACCCATTCCTTATTCCCTTCATAGATTCCATCCTGGAGGAAGTCGCAGGACATGAGATCTATTCATTTTTTGATGGATTTTTGGGTTACAATCAAATAAGCATAGCTAAGGAGGATAAGCTAAAGACCACATTTATTGTGGATAAGGGTATTTATACCTACAATAGAATACCATTCGGGATCTGTAATGCCCTAGAGAAATTTTAGTGCATCATAATGTATATATTTGATCCGTTGGCACTAGCGAACTTCAAATAATTTTTGGATGACTGATCCATTTATAGGAAGATCAAGGAGCATCTTTCTACCCTCATTGAATGTATGAGTAGGTACAAAAATGCATAGATCTCATTAAATTCTAGAAAGTGTTACCTGATGGTACCATATGGGAATTTTTTAGGACACATAGTGTGCAGTGAGAGATTAAAAAAAGATCCTGATAAGATCCGTGTGATATTGCACATAGAAGAACCATATGATGTGAGTTCACTTAAAACCTTCCTTGGATCGATGGGGTATTATCGAAGGTTTATCATGAATTATGCACATGTATCCTATCCATTGGATTCGTTGACGAAGAAGAATATTTCTTTCAGATGGACAAAGGAGCACTAAGGAGCCTTTGAGGAGTTGAAGGCCAAGCTTTTCAGTAGCTCAATTTTGGTGTTCCCAAATTGGGATAAGAAATTCCATGTCCATATTGATGCTTCAAATTTTACAATCAGATGTGCTTTGGTACAAGAAGGACATTTCAGGCTGGATCAACCTATTTTATTTGCTAGTCACCTATTGTCAAGGGTGGAGAGAAACTACAGTACAAAAAAAAGAGAAAATTTAGGAATGGTATATGTAGTCCAAAAGTTTAGGTATTACCTACTGGCGAATCCCTTTGTTTTTTATGTATATCACCAAGATCTTTTATACTTGATAAACAAACCAGTGATACAAGGATGGGTCAACATGTGGCTCATCACCCTATAGGAGTTCATATTATGAGTAGTAGTAAGACCTGGTAAGAAACATGTAATTACAGACCAGCTATCTCAGATACAATCAAGAGATATTGCAAGAAGAGGGGTTTCAGATGAATTCCCTAATGCACAATTATTTACCATAATGTTGTTCCATTGTGGTACAATTTGATTGACTAGTATATATCCACATGAGAGTTACCATAAGAAATTATGGAAACCAAGAAAAAGAAAGTGATTATGAAGTCAAAACACTTCCAATTGATAGCGGTATTGATTTATAATATGGGAAGCGATGGTATCTTATGAATATATGTGGTGGAGGAAGAAGTCAAAGCAACATTGAAAGAAGCTTATGAAGACTTAGCAGGAGGGCACATGGGACCAGATGAAACCGTTAGAAAAATATTACTAGTAGGATTATGGTGGCCCACACTATATAATGATGCAAAAGAATACGTGAAAGCATGCGATACTTGTCAAAGGATAAGGAAGCCAGTAAAGAGGGAATTTATGCCATTACATCCATCACAACCCCATGAATTATTTTAAATATGGGGGTTGGACTTCATCGAACCATTGAAAATATCTCGAATAAGTAAGTGCAAGTATATTGTGGTAGCAAAAAAATACTTGATGAAGTGGTTCAAAGTGAGAGCATTACTTGACAACTCTATCAAAAGTACAATAATATTATTGTACGAGCAAGTAATTACAAGATTTAGCAATCTGCTACAGATAACGAGTGACTGAGGAGGAAATTTTGTAAATGAGATCATCAAGATGCTGGCAATCAAATTCAAGATTTTGCATTCATTGTCTAGTCCATACTATCCCAAAGAGAATAGCTAGGCATAAGCAACAAATAAAGTCTTGGTATGTACTTTGTATAAAACCTATGGAGTAGAAGGAGAATATTGGGAGGAAAGGTTACCATATATTTTGTGGGTATACAAAACAACTTTTAAATAGACAATAGAACATACACCTTTCCAGTTGATGTATGGACAAGAGGCAATGGTGCTAGTTGAATTATTGATACCAAGTTTGAGAGTCGTAGTGGAGCATCGCTTGGGTGATCAAGAAATTTTGGAAGAATGACTGACATCACTAATTAATTTGGATGAAATAAGAGTCATGGCATAATGGGCAATTGAGATAGCCCAAAAAAGAAGGAATTTGTGGCATGATAACCACTTGAGGAAGCTAGAACTTAGTCCAGGTGACTTGGTTCTAAAGTTTAATGGAAAGCGAGAAATCAAGCCTGATAAGTTGAAGACTCTATGGCTTGGTCCATACAAAGTGGTAGAAGAAATGAATAATAGAGCAGTCAAGTTGCAAAAATTGAATGGTACTGAGGTATCCAACACTGTAAATGACTCAAAGTTGAAGCCTTATAAAGTACATATTGGCAATTTGAGCATGTGTTGTCATTTATGTCAAAAGGTTTAATATCCTAAGTTTATGGAAATATATGTGAGAATATTATTCATGGTGGAACATGAGGTATAAGGCATCAAGAAGAAAGGAATTACTCTCCATGGTGTTTGAGAAAGAATTTATAAGTCTATTTGATTTACCTTGATGGTAATGTTGCAAAGGTTAATAATTAATTATGGTGGAAAAATTTTTTCCTTAAAGAAAAGACCCAAAAGGATTTTTAATAATTATTACAATTAAATATAATATATATTTCAAAGCACCAAATGTGATTTTCAAAGCATCGACGTCGAAGGTTAATGCTATTGAAAGCATATTAATATTGCAAAGGTTAAGGGGGAAAAGGTTGTTTGATCATCGATAAAATCTAGCACCTCGTTTGTCGATCGATTTACGATAGGGAAAGGTGGAAAAAATTCTTTTTTGGATTTTGAGGCAGGTGTAAAATAAGAAGCAGAGTCTCCATCTTCACATCCCATCCAGGAGGGTAGCCCAGATGGCTGTGGTCGTAGTGCTAGAGCATAGTAGTTGACAGGTCTCGTGTTCGAGACAAGGTGGAGGTAGTGGAAGGTTTTGCATCGTGGTTTTTGTTTTATGTGGTGGAAGGTGTGTTAAAGAAAGGAAAGTGTCCCTTTGATTTCATGTGGGTGGCTAGCCCACATGATGGCCTAGCCATGTCTAGGGTGTGAGGCTAGCAGGCAGTGTGGGTTCAATTCTCGGCGGTAGGCAGCAACAAAGTTTTAAAAAAAAATTGATTTATGCTAAATTCCAAAGTTTATAAGGTATGCACCTAGCCTAGGGAGTCATAAGGAGTTTTTGTGATGATTTTATTTTTGCAATAAAATGGGTTATGAAATATTTTTTCTTGTGCAAGAATTAAGTGGAGTTGTTTGCTGAAATTTTTGAAGTGGTGATTTATTTATCTTTTGGAAATGCATTAATGACAAGTAGGAGATATAAGGTGCAAATGAAATATTTTTCTTATGTAATTTGTGATCTTTGTTGATGAAATTTTATTTGCAAGGTTAGGAGTTATAAGGTGTAAAAAATGGTTTGAATTTTATGTGTACCTCTTGCATCATGAAAAGAATTTTTGTGGGGTTGTGTTGAATGTTAATGCATTTTCCTTGAGATCAAAAGAAGGGTCCTAGAGCATATTTTTAGATTTCATTGAGCACATTTTGGAAGGAATATTCATGTGGATATTTTGAAAAATACTATTTGTATCTAACCCTTTAAGTGGCACAAGAAGAATTGGTTGTTTGTGAGATAGGTTTTAATGACATATCTTCATCAAAGCAAATAAGAGGTATGGGCACATAATTTCTTGTTTAAATTGTTTTGTTGAAGTGAATGTTTTTGAAAATAAGGTGGAGAGAAAATGATTATTTGATAAGCATTATTGGAAATATTTGAGTTAGATTTTGAAATCTACATTGTGCATCCTTGTTGAAAGAAAGTGGAAACACCTTTGTTAAGGTTTGTGATAAATTTGTGCTTCATTGGTTGAATGACTATGTGAAACTCTTGAGCATTGGTTTTGAGTGATATTGAAAGTGAATGTGCAAACATTAGAAATCATATTTGTGAAATCAAGTGTGTGCATCAAGAAGATAGTTGTCATATGCTAGACTAGATCTATCTTTAAAAGAGCAATAAATGTGAAACATGTGAAAGCAACAAACTTAATGATTGAGTAGAACAGCTATTTGCAAGTGCAAATAATTCTCTATATGTTCCAAAGGTTAAAAAAAATCTAAGTAGAATATATTTTGTTTGAAGAAAGCATTTTTGAAAAAGATATAAGCTTTGCTTGTGCACAAGGTTTGGAAATATTTGGTACAATTTTATGAGCAGTATTGAGGACAAATTTGAGCAAGTCTTTGAGAAGGCTTGAGGATAGATCTTAGTAAATATTTTGAGAAGGCCTGAGGACAGATTTGAGCAAGTATTTTGAGAAGACTTAAGGGTAGATTTGAGAAAGTATTTGAGAAGGCTTGAAGGCAGATTTGAGTAAGTATTTGAGAAAAATTAAGGGTATATTTGATCAAGTATTTGAGAAGGCTTGAGGGTAGATTTGAGTAATTATTTACGAAGTCTTGAAGGTATATTTGAGAAAGGAATTGAGAAGGCCTAAGGATAGATTTGTGAACAGAGTTTGGTGCAGATTTATGAGCAGAGTTAGAGAAAATTTATGCTAGACTTTGGATAAAATTTGGTGTAGATTTAAGACAGATATGAGAGTAGGTTTTGGAGGTGATAGAGAAAAGAGGATAGCAGTATCCAGTGGATATATATCCATTATATAAAACAAGGGGAAATATTTCTACTATGGAGAGAGATCCACAAACCAGAGTAGTGGGGGTAGAAGTATTCTAGAATATTATAACTAGATCATAGGGGATAGAGTTCTCTTTTGAAAAGAGATTGATGAACTAGAGTAAGGGGAAAGAGTTATCCTATGGAGATAGATCCATTAACCAGAGAAGAGGAGATAGAGTTCTCCTATGGAGAGATATCTACAAAATATAACAAAGGGGATAGAGTTCTCCTATGGAGAGAGATCCAAAAAATATAGCAAGGGGAAATAGTTCTCCTA
Organism: Wollemia nobilis; assembly: GCA_028583015.1. NCBI lineage: Eukaryota > Viridiplantae > Streptophyta > Pinopsida > Araucariales > Araucariaceae > Wollemia > Wollemia nobilis. The sequence continues at coordinate 7,750,793 of JAQPPZ010000850.1, forward strand.
TGGAGTGTGATCTATGAACCAACTAGGAAGATAGAGTTCTTCTATGGAGAGAGATCCATGAACCAGTTGAGGAGATATAGTTATCTTGGATTAAGTTCCACGAACGAGATAAAAGGGGAAAAATTTCTCCTATGGAGAGAGATCCACAAATTAAAGAATAGGGGATTGGTGTCTCCTTTGGATAGAGGTCCATAAAAATTATAATAGGGAATTTATTCCCAAGATATTTGTTGAGAAAATTTAGTAGAAATATTTTCTCCGTGGAGTAGCCCACATTGGGTGAACCACGTTAAATTTATATCTCTTGTGTATGGTGATTTATGCATTTCTTTGTGTACTGCTATTGATATTGCCATTGATAATATTGGATAATATTGTTTGGGAAAGAAAAGTAAAAGTTGATCTTATACTGTTCACCCCCCTCTCAGTATAATCCTGTGTTCTTCAATTGGTATTAGAGCAGGTTTCTTCGAAAGAGTCTAACAACTTGAAGGAAGATGTTACAGGAACACAGATGGCATCTCAGAATGTATTTTCATAAAATAAGGCATCATTGTTTGATGAGAATAATTATGCTTTTTGGAGCATAAGAATGAGGACTTACTTGATGGCACAAGGGTATGAGACATGGAAAGCAGTTGAGGATGGGTTCACACCTATAGCTAATCCTACCACAAATAAATATGGTAAGCTCTTGTATGTGAATAATGCCAAGGCTATGAATGCAATCTTAAGTGAATTACATAAAGCAGAATTTGTGAAAGTTATGCATTGTAAATCAGCAAAAGAGATTTGGAAAAAATTGAAGCATACCTATGAGGAAAATAAAAATGTCAAGATGGAAAAACTACAAAACCACAAGAAAATGTTTGAATATGGATTATGAGGAAGACATTTATACATACTTACTTTGTGTGGATGAGATTGTTAATACCATGCGTAGACTTAGATTTGAAATTGAAGAATCCAATGTTGCTTAGAAAGTTTTAAGGTCACGTCCCACAAGGTATGATGAAAAAGTTTTAGCTATATAAGATATGAAAGATATTGAGCAGTCGATTATGGATGAATTACATGGAATTCTCATAGCTTATGCAATGAGAATAGTAAAGGATCCCAACTCCAAGAAAGAGGCATCCTTCAAATCATTAAATAAGACAAAGGATAAGAAGCCAAAATCAAGTAGTGAGTCAAATAGTGATGAAAAAGCTAACTATGGTAGAAGAAATAAGGAATCAAGAAATCACAAAGGTATGAAAATAGTGAAATATTTTAATTATGGAAATTTTAGTCACTATGCATCTAATTGCCATAAGCTAAAAGCAGTAGCAGTAAAGAGAAATAGGATCATAAGAAAAAATAAGTAGGAAAATCTAGGTATGAAAAGAAAAATAGGCATGGTCAAAACAAGCATGAAAATAATTTCTTTCAAAGGCACAAGAAGAGCTTCTATGTTGATAAGGGAAGCAAGGCTTCAAGTGACAGTGATGGAATATCCTCAGATAGTTAAGAAGAACAAATTCTATTTTTGGCAATAAAAGAGGAAGAAAATGCTTTTGTTTAAGGTAAAGTTGAAAAGTATGAAGATGCTCTTGAAGACCAAGAAATAGAAAAAGATTAAAAAAATGAAGAGGAAGGCACAGTGGATCTAGAAGTAGAACTTATTGCTGATCTTAAAGAATTGAAAAAGGTTAGAAAGTAGAATTCAAAATTCAGGGCTCAAGTTCAAGAATGTGATGAAGAAAAAGAAAATCTTATACAAGACCTGACAAACTCAATAGCTAAGACAAGGATATTTAGAGAAAATTTAGAGGTAAAAGTCTTAGAATGTGAAATATTAGAACATGAGGCAGTTTCACTAAGGATGGAAGTGAAAGTGTCTAAGGACAAGCTACATAGGTTTGTGAAAAGTTAAAAGACCTTAGATAAGATTATCAATGCATAAAGATATTCATCTATCAAAATAAGAATTGGTTTTGAAGAAGGACAAGGGAAACAAGAAGATGGATCAAGCTCAGACTCAAAAGAAGTAGAAGTTTCAAAGGAAGAGAGTGAAGAATAAATTGAGACTTATGAAGATAAGTTGAAGAATAGAAGCTTCACTAAGAAAGGAAATAATGCACAAACAAGGTACATGGATCATCACAAAGAAGAAAGGACTAAGATACCAATGGGTTCAAGGCAATATTTCTTCAAAGGACATTACTTTTCATGTAACAAGTTTGGTCACAAGGCTATGCATTGCAGGAATCATGAAAAGAAGAAATATCATTTTACCAGGAAGAAATTCAAATATGGACATTTCTTTAAAGGGTATTGCTACTCTTATAATCGATTTGGTCACTAAGTAATCCAATGCAAGGTTCATGATAAAAAAGAGTATGGTTTCACTAGGAGGAACTTCAAGACATTTGTACCTTCTATGAACTACAAAATTAAGTGTTACAAGTGTAATAATCTAGGGAATAAGGCCAAGTGGTGCATAAAAGAGTTTCTAGAGCTTCCATAAATAAGAACAGGGACACTCAAAAGGATCAAAAGGGTATGTTGAGAAAGAAGGTTGACAAAGAAAAAGAGCATTGTATTCTAGGAGTAGAGATACTCCCACCCCAAAATTAATCACCTCAAGGAGAGGAGGTGGGGAGGGGGCTGAGCTAAGAGTCTTATATTTAGCCCTAAAGGAGTCCCTTTTCCATTGATGTCAAATGGGGAGAGATTTGAGTAAGGGAGAGAGCAGTTTCTCAGGGAGAGTAGATTTGGAATCAAATGGTTTTGAAAAATGAATTTCTAGAAAAGGATTTCTATCAATGACAAAGGAGAGATTGTTGGAAATTTGAGCATGTTGTGTTGTCATTGATGTCAAAAGGTTTAATGTCCTAAGTTGATGGAAATATTTGTGAGATTATTCTTCATGGTGGCACATGAGGTATAAGGCAGGAAGAATAAAGGAATTCCTCTCTATGGTGTTTGAGAAATAATTTATAAGTCTATTTGATTTACCTTGATGGTAATTTTGCAAAGGCTAATAATTATTTATGGTGGCAAAAGTTTCTCCTTAAAGAAAAGGCCCAAAAGGATTTTTAATATTTAAATTATAATATTTAAATCCATAGGATTTAAATTATTATAATTAAATATAATATATATTTTGAAGCACCAAATGTGATTTTCAAAGCACCGACGTCAAAGGTTAATGCTATCAAAAGCATATTAATATTGCAAAGGTTAAGGGAGAAAAATGTTGTTCGATTATTGATAAAATCTAGCACCTCGTTTGTCGATCGATTCATGGTAGGGAAAGGTGGAAAATATTATTTTTTGGAGTTTGAGGCATGTGGAAAATAAGGAGCAAAGGCCCATATTCACATCCCATCTAGGTGGGTAGCCTAGATGGCTATGGTCGCAGTGCTAGAGCATAGTAGCTGACAGGTCTCGTGTTTGAGACAAGGTGGAGGTAGTGGAAGGTTTTACATTGTGGTTTTTGTTTTGCATGGTGGAAGACATGTTAAAGGAAGAGAAGTGTCCATTTTATTTCAAGTGGGTGGCTATCCTACGTGATGGACTAGCCATGGCTAGGGTGCGAGGACAATAAGCAGTGTGGGTTTGATTCTCAGCGGTAGGCAACAACAAATTAAAAAAAAAAATTGATTTATGCCAAAGTCGAAAGTTTATAAGGTATGCACCTAGCCTAGGGAGTCATAAGGAGTTTTTGTGATGATTTTATTTTTGCAATAAAAGGGGTTATGAAATATTTTTTCTTATGCAAGAATGAAGTGGAGTTGTTTGCTAGTGCTTTGGAGGAAATTTTTGAAGTGGTGATTTATTTATCTTTTGGAAATACATTAATGACAAGTAGGAGATATAAGGTGCAAATGAAATATTTTTCTTATGTAATTTGTGATCTTTGTTGATAAAATTTTATTTGCAAGGAAATGAGTTATAAGGTGTAAAAAGTGGTTTGAATTTTATGTGTACCTCTTGCATCATGAAAAGAATTTTTGAAGGATTGTGTTGAATGTTAATGCATTTTTCTTGAGATCAAAAGAAGGGTCCTAGAGCATATTTTTAGATTTCATTGAGGACATTTTGGAAGGAATATTCATGTGAATGTTTTTAAATAGACTGTTGCTATCTAACCATTTAAGTAGCACAAGAAGAATAGGTTTTTGGTGAAACAGATTTTAATGACATATCTTCATCAAAGCAAATAAGAGGTATGGGGACATAATTCCTTGTTTAAAGTGTTTTTTTGAAGTGAATGTTTTGGAATATAAGATGGAGAGGAATGGATTGTTTGATAAGCATTGTTGGAAATATTTGAGTTAGGTTTTGAAATCTACATTGTGCATCCTTGTTGAAAGAAAGTGGAAACACATGTGTTAGGGTTTGTGAGCAGGTTGTGCTTCATTGGTTGAATGATTGTGTGAAAATCTTGAGCATTTGTTTTGAGTGATATTGAAAGTGAATTTGCAAACATTAGAAATCAGATTTGTGAAAGCAAGTGTGTACATAAAGAAGATAGGTGTCATATTCTAGACTAGATCTATCTTTAAAATAGTAATAAATGTGAGACATGTGAAAGCAACAAACTTAATGATTGAGTAGAACATATTGAGCTATTTGCAAGTGAATATAATTCTCTATATGTTCCATAGATTAAATGAATTTTGGGTAGAATATATTTTGTTTGAATAAAGTATTTATAAAAAAATATATAAGCTTTGCTTGTGTGCAAGGTTTGGAAAAATTTGGTAAAGTTTTGTGAGCAGTATTGAGGACAGATTTGAGCAAGTCTTTGAGAAGGCTTGAGGGTACATTTGAGCAAGTCTTTTGAGAAGGCTTGAGGAAATATTTAAGAAAGTCTTTTGAGAATAATTAAGGGTAGATTTTATCAAGTCTTTGAGAAGGCTTGAAGGCAGATTTGAGCAAGTCTTTGAGTAAACTTAAGGGTAAATTTGAGCAAGTCTTTGAGAAGGCTTGAGGGAAGATTTGAGCAAGTATTTGAGAAGGCTTGAAGGAATATTTGAGCAAGAAATTAAGAAGGCTTGAGGATAGATTTGTGAGCAGAGTTTGGTGCATATTTGTGGTATATTTAGAGTAGATTTATGCTAGAATTAGGATAAAATTTGGTGCAGATTTGAGATAGAGTTGAGAGCAGGATTTGTAGGTGATAGAGCAAAGAGGAAAACAATATCTAGTGGATAGAGATCCATCATCTAAAGCAAGGGGAAATAATTCTCCTATGGAGAGAGATCCATAAGCTAGAGTAGTGGGGGTAAAATTCTTCTAGAAGATCATAGCTAGAGCAGAGGGGATAAATTTATCCTATGGAAAGAGATCCAAAAATTAAAGCAAGGGAAAAGAGTTATCCTGTAGAGAGAGATCCATGAACTAAAGCAAAGGGGATAGAGTTATCTTGTGGAGAGAGATACATGAACCAAAATAGAGGGAATAAAGTTCTCCTGTGGAGCGATATCCACAAACCAGAGCAAGGGGAAAGAGTTCTCCTCTGGAGTGTGATCCATGAACCACTAGAACTATATAGTTCTTATGTGTAGAGAGATCCATGAAACAGTTGAGGAGATAGAGTTCTCCTAGATCAAGTTACACAAAGCATAGAAAAGGGGAAATAGTTATCTTGTGGATAGAGATCCACAAATTAGAGCATAGGGGATTGGTGTCTCCTTTGGACAAAGGTCCATAAATATTGTAATAGGGATTTTATTCCCTAGATATTTTTTGAGAAAATTTAGTAGAAATATTTTCTCCTTGGAGTAGCCCACATTGGGTGAACCACGTTAATTTATGTCTCTCTTATGTGTGATAATTTATGCATTGCTTTAAGTACTGCTATTGATATTGCCATTGATAATATTGCGTAATATTATTTGAGAAAGAAAAGTAAAATTTGGTCTTATATTGTTCACCCCTCTCTTAGTATAAGCTTGTGTTCTTTAGTACAATTCATATTCATTTCTTTGGAAGATATTGAATGAAGAATATGAGAAGAATATCAACAAATAAATCAAGGTGAGCAAGGTCCATCATAGGAAGAGCCTGATACGGGAATCACACACTTATTCATATAAGGGGAGGAGACAAGACCAACCTTAGAAAAACAAGAGTTGGCACCTCAACCCAAAGAAAAAAGAAGATTTTGAGTGCATGTCAAATTTGTGGATGTGACCAAATGAGTAATAGAGGAATATGAAGAGTGGATTCATCCAAATGAAAGAGGATCTCAAGAGATAGTATGTTTACCCAGAAATAGGATAAGGTAAGAAGAAGCACTCCAAGTAAATAGGAAGATGATGTATCCTTGGGTGAAGAATAGGGAAATACCCCAACAAGCTAAAGAACAAAGAAGGATACAGTTAATAGTATGATATGAGGATAGAGTGGATACTTTTAAAATGGAAGTTCATGAGACCATTGATGAATAATTGGTTGGAATTAATCTATTAGCTCGAATAGGGCTATTATAGCAGAGAATGTGACTGTAGACCCAACAATTGTAGGAGAAATATCAGACATTACGAGGTCACAATGCAAGGATAAGAGAAAAAACTATCCAAGAATTGGATAGTATAATACGAAGGTTGGATGAACAAAGAATAGCTAGGCTATAGGAACTAGAAGGGAAATTTGAGGATAATGAGGGGATAACTCCAAGGAGTGGTATAAGAAATTATGGTGCAAGCATAAGTTCACAAGTACCACCAAGTGATCCACCAATGATGAATGAAGATGCAGAGATGCTTTGGTGAGACATTAATGAAGAAACCACATCACCTAAGTCACAAGGAAGTATATAGGTAGATTTAAGTGACTCTAGTGATGAAGGAATGTGTTGGATAGTAAGGGAACCTAGCATATGAAGTAGTTATGATGACGATTGCCCGAGGAGACCCCTAAATCCTTAGGATGATCAGGATCCCCAGCTTGTACAACAACACATAAACAACTAGGGAGATCACATGAGCATCAAACCAACATTGACCCTCAAGCATATACAATAGCCTATATACAATTAAGAAGAAAAAGGAGATAAGTAAGGATATTGGAGATATTGATGAATTTTCTAGAAGATTAGCCAGAACAAAGAGAAGATAATTAAAACAACTCAAGTTCTGAGATATATTTTTCCAACGCATATAGAGAGATCTTGGCAACCTCATCTCTACAAATATGCTTCAAGGAAATAATATGGAGACATAACTTAGTACATGTAGATCATAGAATCATAGCACTACGACAATTATCACCAAGTGTAAGATGAAGTAGAAGTCCACTAGACAACATTGAGTTTTTAGAGATAACTCCTAATAACCAAGCAATGGGAGGAAGGAATCGATAAGGACCCCTAAGGCTTCAACCAAAAATGGGAGGAGGTATTCAACCATGGAATAAATGAAGTCAAGATCATGTTATAGTTAGAGGAGGAAGAGGATGAGGAAGGTTCTGACTTCCTACTCCTAGATGGCTAGGAGATGTACCCTTAGCTTGTTTGAACTAGACAGAGAAAATCCAAGGCATACCGATGATAAGAGTGATCTTACCAAACACCACAAGGTAGTATCCATTAGGATGACCACCCCTAATATGATGAGAACCTTGAAGAGTGTTAGGAGGTAGAGGATTGCTCCAAGGTAGGGAGGAATCACCACTGGTGCAGAGATGTCTGATGTTAAGAGAAATATGATGGGGAAGACACTCGCACGATAGAGGAAGAGTGCATTTTGTAGATGAAAGAAAAAAAAGACAAAAAAGGATTTGATCACCAAGTCTAGATCCAAAATTTATCTGAGGAGATAGGCAGAGAAGTCACTCAAATGATAGTAGATTAGTCAAGACACCAGGGTTTGAAGAAATTGTGGATTGGATCTGAAGTAAAGAAATTGCAAGAGAAAGGATATTACAAGCCCTAATAATATAAAAGTAGAAAAAAATGAACTGGAGAAGGTAGAGGAAATAAATGAGAAGACCATACAACCATGCATTACAACCATTTTTTTTGTTTTGGGTAAATTATACCAAGTGATGAAAAATTGCAGAATTGCTTTGAAATTGCCCTAAAAAGATAGATCGGGACATTTTGGAAACTAGGTCAATGAGAAATCATGGAGGAGAAATGAAAAACATGATTTTTATGTGAAAAAGGGTTTCAAAAGATGTGTTTTACAATTTGGAGGGTAGATTGTATGATCTCAAGAATAATTATTCAATTTTAGGCAATTTTGAGGCTGATTTAATCTTTTTGATAAAATCGTACAGAATCATACGAAAGTGTATGGATTCAATGAAGGGGAGTAGGTAGATAGGGATATTATATAGATTGGTATAGGACATATATGTTTTGGTATAGTAGATTTATGATTTACATAAGATTAAACATTTTGAAGTAGTTGAAGAGATTGCACGATTTGGAGGCGGTTGTTGAACTGAAAACTGTATAGGAACAATTTGGAGGGTGTACTGTATGCTTTACAATAGAATGTATTATTTGTAGGGCACTTATAATTGCATAAGAGGTGATTTATAAATAGTAAGATAATTGGAGGAATGGCAAGAAAATGATTTTAGCTAAAGAGTTTGAATACTGATTAAGAAGAATTACAACCAACATAGTGGAACGATCACTAGGACCCCTACAGGAGAGAGAGTCACATACAAAATATACCAACGGTGATAGTTTTAGTAACATGGTTGGCATGGTACTCATTCTTGGAGGAGAGGAGGATACAGGTCGTGGATAGGGCAGAGGTATTGGAGGGCTTATCAGAGAAGGACACCACAAATATTCTGAGAGGAGGAAATGGCACAGGAAAGAAACCTGAGGAGGGAGTTGCATAGTGAAGTCCATTACCCATATCTAGAGGAAGATCTAAATAACAAACCTGAGGAGAGCTAGGTTGAGATAACAAATATATCATTCATACAACATGGAGGAAATACATATAGGAAGTGGTGGAGCAACAAGGAAAACAAGAACCACCCATGGAGAAAAAAGTTTTAGAAGGTTGGTGTAGCTGTAATAGCACAAGTGCCACCACACTAGAAGATATTCTTATATAACTATATATTGTAGATGGTTCAAGTGTATAATCCTGCAACCATACTTGCTTATGTCAATGTGGGTAAGTAGTTGATGAAGATAAAATTCATAGCAGAGGCATTCAAGAAAATATTTGGGTTACCAAAATATAGTATAGAGGTAGTTAAGAATTTACTTGATCCAATTGAAACACATCTCATAATAACTTTACTTACCAATGTGAATTCACCAATCGAAGCAAAGATATCGGGTGTAAGAACTCAAGGAATTAAATAGAGCTAGTTGATAGGGAAAGATTGACCATGTTCCATGAATATTGTGATGGCTCAACTGTAAGGGGAAACACGAGCCATGGATATGCCAACCTAAATGGCTTAGTATGTGGAAGGTATCATACAAGGAATCCGGTATGATTGGGGAACCTATCTAGAGAAGAATATGTGTGATATACTAAAAAAGAGTCCTAATAATTTTGGGATGACTTTCCATGCTATTGGATTGTTATTGAATGATATTACAGAGATGGGAATCCACTTTCTAGGTTTGATAGAATATAGGAATATTGATGTAGGGAAGCCAACCATTTTGAGGTGGGTAAATTCAGTATTGATTCAAAAGGAGACACTAGATAAGTTTTGAACAAATAAATCATAGTAGGCCACTATAGTGCATGAGGATACTTCTTCAAAAGAGGATGTACACCATCGAAGGAAAAGGCCTAGGAAGTTGGAACCTAAACTGGAACAACAAGCACTTCAACAATGGAAGTAGGAGTAGCCATTAGTTTAAGAAATGGAGGAATGTTTGGGGAGGAAATCCATCCCCATATGAGTAAGAACAATAATATAATGGGAAAGGATGGCAAATAATCCCATTCTAGAAAAACAAGTTGAGCCTGTATAGACAAATCAATGAGAATAAGAATAATTAGAATTGAAGAAGCTGGATTTGCATGATTAGAATTGGGTAGAAGTATAAGATATGGTGGAATATCCATATATTTTCTAGCATGATGATTTTAAAATTTTGGAATCTTCAAAAAATTTGGATGATGCAAAAGTGAGGCAAATATTACAAGTAGTAGACACTACTCAAGAGGAAAAAGAGAAATCTAAGGTTATAGTGGAACCCTAAAAAGAATATTCTAGATAAAAGAAGAAGCATCACTTAATATTCATGATGGGAGGAGGTACAAATCAAAATGATCAAAGTGATGCACAAGAAGATACGAAGGCATCATGGGGATAAGAAGATCCTATTGTTGAAAAAGTCACAACAATGGAAACCTAGTAGAATTAGGAATAAGAGAAGTTGATAGAAGAACAAAAGGTGGACTTAACTAAATAAAAATAATCCCAAGAATCTACATGACAGTAGTAATATCATCAAGAGATTGTGAATGTGGAAGAAGATGTGGAGGTGGAGAGGACTGTGGGATAAACTCCACCATAGGAAAAGATAAACACAGAAAGTGTACTAATGGAGCTTTGGGGAATATCTAGTCACCACTTGGAAGAAGAGGAAAAAAAATCTCCTCCAGAGGAAGAAATATGGAGGATGCAAACAAGTTTCCTCTTGGATGTACCGTAGTTCTCAAAATTTAAAATTGAGGATGCAAAAATCGAAGAATACTAGGTGGAACATTTCTTATCTTATATAAGCAATGCCATGACTAGCACCAAATTATAGTTTTATATTGGTTTCATGGAAGATTTGAAGCTATGGGAAGAATAAGTGTTTATCGAGCTGGAAAATATAATAGAATGGGTGAGCAGTGAGGAGTGTACAAGGAAAATTGTGAATATTCATGTACAAAACCCATGGAAGTTACCCAGGGAAGAGGTAACAATGATGTTAGGAAGATATGACTTGCTATACAAAGTGAGAATCAATTACAAACAACATCTGAGGTTGTACCTAGATAGAGCCAATTATCTGATTTGTACTATGAATACAATGGAGTTGGAACATAAGAGGGTCACTGCAGGATTGGTGATCACCCTAAGGAAGTTGAACTTCCTAACACATTAGATAGAGTGTTTGAGCATAGGATTAGAGTAGATCTATCAACTCAAGGAAGCTTAGAAAGAAGATATAGAGGCTACTCAAAAGGAAATGGTTGAAACAAAGGAATAATTACAGAAGAGTAAGATTGTGGTAGAAGAGAAACTAAAGAAATTTGAAGAACTTCTAAGTAACAAGACTGGTTTTGAAGCTAGAATTAGTTTGCTTGAAGATGAGAAGTGATAGGTCTCACAAATAGTAGAAGATAGGATCAAGGAGTTGGAATATCAAATAAGAGCAAAGGATGAATAGCTGAGAATATAGTTAGTCATGAAATATGAGCAACTGACAATGTAGGATAAGAAGATAGAAGATATCACATAGGATAATAAATGATATAATGATATGGTCTTGGATAAGCAAGTGCAATTGAATGCTAAGGAGGAGACTGATCATGCTTTGGAGTCTAATATTAATAACCATATGAAGACCATTGTAGATAAGAATGAAAAGTTAGAAGTAGCAGCTCAAAAAAAAGTACATTTGATAGAGAAGCTTAATAAGAGTGCTACTGAGTACGGAAAACAATTAAGGGAACTCCTGAAGACTACTGAGGATACAACCAATCAACATGGTATATGTTGAGTGTATATTTTACCCAATTGCAAAATACCACCACATGCAGAGTATTGAATAGAAAACTCTCTCTTGAAAAGAAACCAAATGACAAACATTCAACTTCTCCAAGGTTCTGGTAAAATATCTAAAGATTGTAATAGTGCCAGAAATAATTCAATAATGCATGTGACCATAAACAAGGGGCCTTTGCTGGTTCTAAACAATGCTTAGTGATTGAAAGATCTAACTAAAAATCTAGTGTAAAATAAAAGCAGTTATTTTTTAGGGTTTTTTAAATTGATGCTACCCTGAATCCCTGTTAGTAAAGTATTTTATCTTCACTTAAAAGGTTTCAAATGATAAAATGTGGAATTGTCCACCTCATTTTAATGTTCGTGCCTTTAAGATGAAGTAAGTTTTAGATAGTTGGGTTCATTTTATCTTCCTTATGTTGATGCCACTACCCTAATAGTAGTTAGTAGAAGTTAGCATGTTAGCAATGTTAGCAAAATTAGCTTTCATTTCTTATCTTAATTTAATGTGAAATAGCGAGGTTAGTATCCCTCCTAAACCATGTGTTTTATCTTAAAGCTTAGATTAATGAATTTTGGAGGTGCAAAAATTCTGGAAAATGACCAGAATGGAAATAACTTGAAAGCTTAACAATTCTGGAAATGGACCAGAATAGAAATGAAACTAAAAGGAAATTAGCAGAAATTCTGGAAAAGGACCAGAATGGAAATAAAAGAAACTGAAATTCTGGATGGACCAGAATGAAATGATTGAATGCTTGAAATAAAATGAACTTAACAAAAATGAATGAATAAACAATGCAGATTTGGTTAGCTAAAAAAGTCAAATTCTGAATTAGTTTAGCAAGCTCCTCCCTGCAAAATCCCAAGTTATGAGGTAATCATAAAACAACCTGAATTAATGGACCTGCAACATAAGCACAATACCATTAAATCAAGTGCAAGACTCAAAGGAAATAATAGATAAACTGCATCATCTTGACCTTCGCCTATTGCAACCCATTTCATGGCATAAGACAATGGCTAGAAGTCACTAAAATGCAGAAATGATAAGACACTAAAAACGTTAGTTTTATGATTAGAAACCCTCCTTTTGATTTTGCTCACAAAAGTTTGCTACCCTCTCAAAATCTGAAAAATGCTCTTTCTTATTGCTTTTCGGAATGTTACATCATTTCCAGCCCCCCTAAACAGGTAGGATAGCAAGGTATAAATAATGCTTAGAAGTCCTTTCGCTTCAACTTCTTTCACAATTAAAATAATAAATGGATATAAGAAAATAATCCATCATCATTTTTTGTGATTTAATACAATAAAATAACACTTCTAAACATTATTTTAAACAATAATAAAACCAAAAACATAATCTTACGTAACTCCTTATGTCTCCCCTTTCTCTTATCACATAGGCATTCTACCCAAGAACACCCCTTTGCACCCATCAAAATGAATAATAAAAAACATTTAACTATACCTTATAACCCCTACGATTTTAGGCCTCCTTTAAAACATTGAATATAATCAAACAACATTCACATTAAAATAAGGCAGGCCAATCTCATTCAGCGAGATTTTCGTTGTGCTCTTCGAAACCAAGGCCCGATGGTATCTCTTCGAAGCCATACCAAACGTGCCCAAGGATTGGGATGACGTCCCCCATCCTGGGCACTTTGGTTTCCATATAACCCAGTGAGGCCATCACGCCATCGACGCAGCCATGGCACTGTCAACACCACGTCGTGGTGCTACGATCGATGCAACCATGGCACTATCAAAACAACGTCGCCATGGTGTTGTGTTCGATCGTAGCCATGGTGCTATCAACACCACATCAGGGGGCTACCATCGACGCAGCCATGGCATTGTCAACCCTTCGCCATGGTTGTCGAGCTCCTTGCTCTCGCACTCACGTTGCACAATACCAACAAAAAAATTCCATGCTCTCGAGGTAGACCTTTATCTCCATCGATTAGGGTTACGGGTTGCCCTAATAATGTTTCTTTGTTGGCTTGTTTGATGACATGCCTCTGGTTTCAACCATTTCACTATCAAATCCAGTGCCTTATGTGTTGTCCTCTTGAAACCCTAATGCTATCTTTGGACCGCTTCCTCTTTTTCCAGCGTTACGTAGCCTCGAACGTTTTGGAATAGCCACCCTTGCCTTCGATCATTTTGAATAGCCGCCATCGCCTTCTCCTGCAATCAAACGTAACATGGTCAAACATATTATTATCACATCCTTTGTAAAGTATATTATAATAATATTATTATATACAATATAATAATATTATTATAATAATAACATTTTAGAATAAAATAATCATAATAATATTATTATAATAATAATATTTTAGAACATTATGATATAATCATAATAATATTATTATAATAACATTTTAGAACATCATAATAATATTACTATTATATACATAATATAATTAATGTAATTATATTAGGTAGATAATAGCATATTATTTTCTATCACAATTTCTTTGTACCTTTTGTATCCTCTTCTTGTTTTAGGTAATGTTTTGGTCAGGCCTTGCTTTATTAAACACATTCCATCACCTTAGATAGTATGAAGAACATTAAACTCTATTTATCAAAATGGATTTTAATTAATCTAAGCATTAATGCCTAGATTAATTAATCATTAAATATCAAATAACTAAAGCAATTAAAATCATTAACATAAACGGTCAAACATCACTATTCTTACAAGCCAAAGAAAACCAAAAACCTTTAATACCAAAACATGACAAGTGGGTCCCCAAGAAGCTTGGGGTGGTTGTGGAAACTCCACAACAAAATGGCGACTCTGTTGGGAAATGCTCCTGAGCATTTCGGTGAGAACCCAAAAAGAAAATCTGAAAACACACTCCAAACCAAGAAGCAGCAAGCATCAGCAAATGCATAAATAATGTCAATAGACTCATAAGAACAACAAAATATTAGAATCATGCAATATTAACTGTGTGTGTGTGAAGTACTCCACACCTTATTGTTTGTAACTTTTCCGCATTGCATCACCAATTTTACTTGACTAGAATTATCGCAATGAATATGGAGAGCTTTGAGGGTAAAAATTTTATAGCATGGGCAACACATTCTATGGTGGCTTGGGAAAACACCTCAAAAATGTCTAACCATCTTAGGATCAAATGTGTGTGCGATGAATTCATTGACCAGATCTAGAGCTTGGTTATGAGTCGTCATCATCAAGGGTCAGTGTGTGCAAGTGGACCTTAGAGCTTTGGGGAATCAGATTCTCAACCAAGGTGTGATGAGAATATAACCCTATCCTTTACTGCTCTCATATTTGACCAAAATAATTAAACCGGTTATGGATGAGGTCATCAGACTAATCTATCCTCATGGCGGACATAAATCTCAACCTTGCGGGAGTCATGTCACCAGGCATGAGTGTACTCCACTGCCAGTCAAGCGTCTATAGCCCCAGTGGAGGTTAACCCCATAGTCCAGTCTTCTTTGCTTGGCTTTGCTCTATATTTTTTTCCTTAAAGAATTTTGGGGATGACTACCCATCCTTCTGAGGGACAAGTAGTACGATCCTTACAATTCAGTTTAGAGTTTTGGGGAATCGGATTCTCAACCAAGGTATGATGAGAATTTGACCCTATCCTTACTACTCGATTTGTAAATCATGCTAGTGGTGATAACCATTGTTTTATGAGCATAAATATTGTAGTGGTAAAAACCACTATTCATGGACTATGTGCAGGGTGGGATAGACCAGAATTATCTTTTCGCCTCACATCCCCATCCAAGTATGGTTTCATATTATTTTACCCAAGATGTTGGACATGGACAGAAATGTGATAGACCCACGACAACTTCGGCAACAGTTTCCAAACCTAAGATCTTCTTAGTGTTCTTTGTGCCTTTGATCCCAAGATAATTGGACTTCACTTTCAGTGTTTGGGTTTAGCATATGGAGGTGGATTGGTCATGATGTTTATGTGATAAGAATGTGCCCTTGAGACATGGGTGGATGATATGCAAAAATCAAAGACTTCATGCTTCATGAGCTGCAAACAATATTCACATTTTCAAGCCCTTTTGCCATATGATTCCAATGTTTCACATCCTTTTAGTCTTGGTTGACATTCGTATACACATAGGCTGACCTCTTACTCTTACAATCAAATCCAAAACTGGACAACCTTGACACACTAAAAACTCCTGAAATCAAAGAAAACAAAATAAACAGGAAATAAAACTGACAAGACAAACAATCAAGCAAGCTGATTAGTGTACATATAATACAATGACTCTACCCTTAGGCCTGAAAATAATGCTTTAAATGAAGGCCATTGATGGGTAAGGCCAAATCCTTTCCATCCAAGGTTTTTAATCTGAAACTATTTTCACCTAGGACTTCGGATATTAGATAAGGTCCCAGCCACAAGCAATCAAAATTTTCATGTTCTCCTCTTTTCTCATGCCTTTTATCCCACAACAAAACTAAATCTGAAGCTTTGAAGGCCTTAATTTTGGACCGTTTATCAAACCACCTTTTGATTATGTCTTGATGTTTGCTGAAATGAAGCATGGCTTCCTCCCTCTTCTCATCAAGATGCATTAATTGTGTTAATCTGGTTTCAAGTTTATTATCGGTCCCAATATAGTCTTTTATAAAATGTAAAGTTTGCAATTTCAGATTAGTGGGAAAAATAGGATCTTGCCCATAGACTAAGTGATAAGGAGATGTCCCAATTGACTCCTTGCTTCTGGTCCTATCTGCCCAAAGGGAAAATTTTAACTTACTATGCCAATCTCTAGGGTTCTTTTCAAGTAATTTTTTGATTATGCATAATAAATTTTTATTTGATGATTTTGCCAAACCATTGCCTTGGGGGTAATAATTGGAAGAGAATTTTAGACTCACCTTATTGTTGTACGCCCAATTTGCAAATTCTAAAGAGGAAAAGGCAGAACCGTTGTCACTTACTATGGAGTTAGGCATTCCAAAACGAGTGACTATGTTTTCCTCTAGAAATCTAATCACAACCTCGGAGGTGGCATTCTTAGTAGGTATAGCCTCTGTCCACCTTGTGCAGTAATCAGTAGCGATGAGGATGAACTTATGGGAATCGAACGAGTTAGGATTTATCACCCCAACAAAGTCTAATCCCCATTGTGCAAATGGTCTCGTCTCTACCACTAACTGCAATGACATTGCTGCATTTCGCTCTCTGTTGGCTGCCACTTGGCATATGTGACATGTTCTTACATGTGTATGTGCATCTTTAAACAAGTGGGGCCAGTAATACCCAGCTCTAAGAATCTGGTGTGCTGTCGCATTTGCTGACCCGTGTCCAGTTCCATACTTACCATGGAAGTCTTTGAGTACTTGGGTTGCTTCCTCTTGAGTAATGCAACGAAGAAAAATTCCTTCGTGATTCTTCCTGTACAACACACCAGATTTAATCAAAAATCTAGCTGATTTTAAACGTAGTGCCCTGCACTGAGTGGAATTCAAATGAGAAGGGCACTTACCATGCAACAAAAAATATACAATATCTACGTACCATTCCTCTGTAGTGATATCATTAACCTCATAGTTTTGGCACGTTATTGAAGGGTCAATTTCTGCGATGGCCTTGACCAAACCTTGTCCATGCACTATCTTCATGGGCTTTATCTCTAAGTCAAATTCTTGAAGGGTAGAAAGCCATTTCCCCCTTCTTTCACCTAGCTCACTCTGTAAGAACATGGACTTTACTGTAGGGTCAGGAACTATAGCAAAAACTTTACTATGCACAATGTAATGCCTAAATTTTTTTACAGTTTTAAACAAGGCATACATTTGCTTGTCTAAGATAGAATACCTCAGCTTCGCGTCCTTCAAAGGAGAACTTAGAAAGGCTATAGGATTTTCAATGTTGTCTTCACTTTTCTGAGTTAACACACTTGCAAAAGAATGATCTGAAGCAAATGTGTAAACATAAAATGGTTTAGCATAGTCTGGACTAATGAGAATAGGGGCTTTGGAAATAGCATCCTTGATGCTTGTGAAGGCATCCCTTTTCTCACTGGTCCACTTTATCGGAACATCCTTTTTTAGCATATCATTTAGGGGCTTGGCAATCTCGAAAAAACCTGAAATGAATTTTCTCACAAAGTTAATCTTACCGAAAAAGGACCTAAGCTCCTTTTTGCTATTGGGATGAGGAATATCCCGGATAGCGGCTATCCACTCTGGGTCTATAGCAATCCCATATTTTGAAATGACATGCCCTAACAACTTACCCTCTATTGTTACCCCAAAGATGCACTTTTTTGGATTTAGGGAAATTCCATGTTCCCTGCACCTTTGGAGTACTTTCCTCAAGTCTTTAACATGATCTTCCCTCTTCTTGGAGAAGACAGGGATATCATCCACATAGACAATAATGCACTTACCAATGAGCCCCTTGAATGCAAAATCCATGGCTCTTTGGAAAGTGGCTCCAGTGTTCAACAAACCAAACGACATCCTCCGATAGGCAAATGTTCCCCACTTCGTGGTGAAGGCCGTCTTCATCCTATCATTTGGATGTATGAGAATTTGATTATATCCTGAGTATCCATCCAAAAATGACATCATTTCAGACCCATTTACCTTTTGGAGTATCTCGTCAATGGTGGGTAATGGGTAATTGTATTTTTGGCAAGCTTTGTTCAAATTTCTAAAGTCTATGCACAACCGAATTTCTCCACTCTTTTTCCTAACAGGGACAAGATTAGCCACCCATGTGGAATGCCTAACAGGGAAGATGATTTTGGCTTCCAACAGCCTCTTCACTTCCTTCTCTATCAAGGGCTCTAGGATTGGGTTAACCATTCTTTGCCTCTATCTAAAAGGCTTGGAATCAGGCTTCAGAGGAATAGTATGCATGATTACATTCTGGTCATATGTTTTCAGCTCTTCATAGCTCCAAGCTATGCAATCAATGTACTCTCCTAAAACCTAAGCTATTGAATCCTTCTCTCATTGTGTGCATGCCTTTGCAATGAACACTTCATGCGGATCTACTGCACTCCCCAAATTGAATGAATTGCATGATTCCTTGGGGGATGGTATTTTTCTTTCCTTTTTCTTTTGATATCCAATATCAAACAATTTTTCAAGAGAGGCCCTATCACTTGGCATCTCATTCCATACTCCATTTGTTCCTACTTCTACTTGCCTCCTCTCTTCTTCGTCTATAACCTGATTTTCAAATATACCAGAATTAGTAACAAAACTAAAAATGTGTCTATCACTATCAAAGACCTATAAATTCGTGACATTGTTTGGTATGGAGGGGCAAGGCACTAACTCTATGGAAAAAATTTTACATTTTTTATGGTCAGCAGGCGAAAGCATGCTAGCCACTACGGCTAATGAATCAGCCATTTTATTAATTTTTCTTGAGATGAGGGAAATATTGAAAGCATCAAACTCATTAATTAATTCCCTCACTCTAGTTTTATAGAGGTTCAACCTCTTGTCTCTATAGGTATACTACTCCTTGACCTATTTGACTACTAACTCTAAGTCTCTCGATGCCTTAAGGCACTTTACCTTTTCTCTTAGGGCTAACTAAAGTCCAAAAATTAGGGCTTCATACTCCACCACATTATTGGTGGTTGAGAACTGTAGTCTGTAGGCAAAAATCAAAGGCTTACTACTAGGACATGTGAGCTCTACCCCAGCTCCCACACCTTGTTTTGATTTGGACCCATAAAACTTTAGGGTCCACACCCTCTTGTTTTCTTTCGACTTACCATGGTAAAGATTATCATTTTGGGACCCTTCGGCTATGTCTTCTATGTCAAAATTGTAAACCCCTAATTTTGTTTTAGTAAATTGAATCTCATTGGGTTTATTATACTCTGTAATAATTTCCCTAAGTCTGGGCTCTTTGTCTACCCAGATTTGGTTTGCAACTCCTCTCCATGGCAACCACATATGGGAGGAATCAATCACCACATAACCATTGAGATTTTTGCTCCAATCTCTACCCAAAACCATGCCATACTTGGAAGCAATATTTAGCACAAGGATATCCATGTAATGTTGGACCCTAGGCTCTGAGTTTATTTGAACTAGGACATATTTTACAAAACCTACTACATCCACCATAGATCTATCTAATTGGACCACCTTATTATTCGAATGAACATGCTTAAGTCCTAGATTTTGGCTTATCTCAAGAGACATGATGTTGGTCGAGGCACCAGAATCAATCAAAAAATTGTGTAAATTCTTGCTTGTGATCCTAACGATTATGAGAAAAGTGGGCACCTCTGGGTTATCTTTCCTCATAGCAATTTGGGGTTCTACAAATTTAACCTCATGAATTTGACTCAGGGAATTCAATCTCTTTCCCCCAATTTTATCCTGCCCCAAAAATTGAGAGACCTCATACATTGAGATATTGGCCTTGGTCCTTTTCATGTCTTCTTCCAAGTTATAAGTGGATGTTCCAGGATTTGATACTTTTGGCATTGTCCTAGGTGCTTCCAAAAATGGAGGTGGTGGATTAACATCACCTTTTGTATCAGGAGGAACTAAAGGGTTTTTTGGGGGAGTAGAGGATGTTTTGGCTAGTAAAATACTTGTGATTGGCTTTCCAAAAATGTCTAGTGGCCTGAGCTTCCAAGGCTTCATCCTCTTCCTCTCCTAACACATTCATATATTCCTCCATCTCATAATTTTTTGAATAATGAATAGCTTCAAACACCAAAGTGTCTAACTTTCTATGACAATAGTGATGCATTTTCTCATCACATGACTATGACTCATCAAAATCCCCTAACACATCATATTTATTGGCTACCGGATTGGGTACGCACCCATTGTTAGGTTGCGTATTGTACAATCATGTTCTCATATGGTCATGGTTTCGATTAGGCATGGGATTTTGGGCAACTTATTTTTGTAACCAAATGATGTCATTGCCTTGTTTGATGGTCATTCTCTTGAGCTCTTCCAACTTTGAATTGGAACCTTGTGGCTGGGATATGTCAACCCCAGATGCACTGATATTTTTGACTTTAGCAACCTCTGGATTAGGCACTAAGGTTTGACTTTGGGTGTTTTGGGTCCACCATGGACCCTTGGCCTGTAGAGGTGCAACCATGGGATACACATTTGAGGCCTTAGTACTACTCACCTTAAATCCTAGTAATGTTATCTGACTAGCAACCATTGTTTGTGGAGTGGTTGGAATGGCAGCATTAGGGTATGTCAAAAAATATGGAAGCATGGGAGTGAATGGGTATGACTGATGATATGGCAAAGCATTCATCATGGGCATCTGAGGTGTCATAGCTTGATTCATCATGGCAAATTTATTGTAAGGTCCATATTGCCCTAACATGGGAAATTGAGGCATAGTGCCACCTTGTAGTGTCATTTGTTGCTCAATAGTCATGGCTTCAGCATAGGCTAAGGCTAACATTGTAACTTGAGGATTTCTCCTGGTAACATGGTTGTCATCGGCTCTAAGGCTGAAAGGTATAATTGCAAAACCATAGTAGCGTCTATTGCAAAATGACTAGTCATGTTTGTGTAAAGCTTTTGGAATCTAGCATAAAATGTTTTGATAGGTTCATTAGGATACCTCTTGCATGACAAAAATTGGTTATACATTATGGTAGGATCTAGCAATGACCTAAATTGATTAACAAAGGCAACTTCAAACTGGGGCTAAGATGTAATGGACCCTATAGGAATATTCCTATACAATTCATGAGCCTTTTGGTCAAAGCTATTAGGGAAGAGTCGACAAGCGACATCTTCATGACTTACTCCCTACCTAATCATATGGTCCTTGTAAATTTGAACATGCTCTTCAGCTAAAATGGGACCATCATGGAAAAACTTAGGGATAGACCTCTCAAGGTTCCTAGGTATGTCATGGACATCACCAGGTATACTTAACGAAGAACTTTGGGTATGAAACCAGGGAACTAGTTGTTGTTGCTGTTGTTGTTGGGCCATATTAACCAAAGATAATGACCCTACTAAAGCAGTTGACACACTCGAGATGAAAAATATGGGTACACTTGATGTAGCTCTTACGGTGGAACTAATGGGTGCACACCCACTAAAGGTATTCAGATTTAGAGGTCTAAGAGCTAGCCTTTCCAAATCTTGGCAAAGCGTCTCTAAACCTAATGTATCAGAAGGCTCAGATGGGATTTCGATCCCTTGGATTTTGTATCTCTGTTTCTTAGGTTTGGGAGAAAGACTTTGAAAAATGGTTTCATTAGTGGTTTTAGACCTAGTAGTAATACATCTAGGCAGGTCCAGCATGAGATACTTAAATCTATTCTACTAAGGCTTCTCACAAACTAGTCAAGAGTAACATGTTGCACCTGCAAACACAATATTGTTGAACCAAAACTAACCATGTTAGCATTAGCAAAAAAAACTAAATCATAAAGCATAAAATAAGGTCCTCCTTCTAGCACCAAATATGTTGAGTGTATATTTTTCCCAATTGCAAAATACCACCACATGCAGAGTATTGAACAACAAACTCTCTCTTGAAAAGAAACCAAATGACAAACATTCAACTTCTCCAAGGTTTTGGTAAAATATCTAAATATTGTAATAGTGCCAAAAATAATTCAATAATGCATGTGACCATAAACAAGGGGCCTTTGCTGGTTCTAAACAATGCTTAGTGATTGAAAGATATAACTAAAAAGCCAGTGTAAAATAAAAGCAGTTATTTTTTAGGTTTTTTTTAGATTGATGCTACCCTGAATCCCTGTTAGTAAAGTATTTTATCTTCACTTAAAAGGTTTCAAATGATAAATGTGGAATTTTCCACCTCATTTTAATGTCCGTGCCTTTACTATGAAGTAACTTTTAGATAGTTGGGTTCATTTTTTCTTCCTTATGTTGATGCCACTACCCTAATAGTAGTTAGTAGAAGTTAGCATGTTAGAAATGTTAGAAAAATTATCTTTCATTTCTTATCTTAATTTAATGTGAAATAGCAGGTTAGTATCCCTTCTAAACCATGTGTTTTATCTTAAAGCTTAGATTAATGAATTTTGGAGGTGCAAAAATTCTGGAAAACGACCAGAATGGAAATAACTTGAAAGCTTAACAATTCTGGAAATGGACCAGAATAGAAATGAAACTAAGAGGAAATTAGCAAAAATTCTAGAAAAGGACCAGAATGGAAATAAAAGAATCTGAAATTATGGATGGACCAGAATGAAATGATTGAATGCTTGAAATAAAATGAACTTAACAAAAATGAATGAATAAACAATGCAGATTTGGTTAGCTGAAAAAGTCAAATTCTGAATTAGTTTAGCAAGTTCATCCCTTCAAAATTCCAAGTTATGAGGTAATCATAAAACAACCTGAATTAATGGACCTGCAACATAAGCACAATACCATTAAATCAAGTGCAAGACTCAAATGAAATAATAGAGAAACTGCATCATCTTGACCTTCACTTATTGCAACCCATTTCATGGCATAAGACAATGGCTAGAAGTCACTAAAATATAGAAATGATAAGACACTAAAAACATTAGTTTTATGATTAGAAACCCTCCTTTTGATTTTGCTCACAAAAGTTTGCTACCCTCTCAAAATCTGAAAAATACTCTTTCTTATTGCTTTTTGGAATGTTACATCATTTCCAGTCCCCCCTAAACAGGTAGGATAGCAAGGTATAAATAATGCTTAGAAGTCCTTTCACTTCAACTTCTTTCACAATTAAAATAATAAATGGATATAAGAAAATAATCCATCATATTTTCTGTGATTTAATACAATAAAATAACACTACTAAACATTATTTTAAAAAATAATAAAACCAAAAATATAATCTTACGTAACTCCTTATGTCTCCTCTTTCTCTTATCACATAGGCATTCTACCCAAGAACACCCCTTTGCACCCATCAAAATGAATAATAAAAAACATTTAACTATACCTTATAACCCCTACGATTTTAGGCCTCCTTTAAAATATTGAATATAATCAAACAACATTCACATTAAAATAAGGCAGGCCAATCTCATTCAACGAGATTTTCACTATGCTCTTCGAAACCAAGGCCCGATGGTATCTCTTCGAAGCCATACCAAACATACCCAAGGATTGGGATGACGTCCCCCATCCTGGGCACTTTAGTTTCCATATAACCTAGTGAGGCCATCGACGTAGCCATGGTGCTATCAACACCATGTCATGGTGCTACAATCAACGCAACCATGGCATTGTCAAAACAATGTTGCCATGGTGTTGTGTTCGATCGCAGCCATGGCACTGTCAACACCACGTCAAGGGGCTACCATCGATGCAACCACGATGCTGTCAACCCTTTTCCATGGTGATGTCAAGCTCCTTGCTCTCACACTCACACTGCATAATACCAATGAAAAACTTTCCATGCTCTTGAGGTAGACCTTTATCTCCATCGATTAGGGTTATGGGTTACCCTAATAATGTTTCTTTGTTGGCTTGTTTAACGGAATGCCTTTGGTTTCAACTGTTTCACTGTCAAATTTGATACCTTATGTGTTGTCCTCTTGAAATCCTAGCGCTATCTTTGGATCGCTTCCTCTTTTTCTAGTGTTACATAGCCTCGAACATTTTGGAATAGCCACCATCACCTTCTCCTGCAATCAAACGTAACATGGTCAAACATATTATTATCACATCCTTTGTAAAGTATATTATAATAATATTATTATAATAATAATATTTTAGAACATTATGATATAATCATAATAATATTATTATAATATTATTTTAGAACATCATAATAATTATGCCGATAGGCGTCCTACAACGGCAGCCAGGAAGGTCAGCCACGTCGTAAAATATATTAATATTTTATTAAAAAAATCGACATTAAGAAAATTATGTTATCAATCTCGAGGCGCCTATCTCATTTCTTGGGGGTGTGATAGATAGGCACCTCAAGATTGATAACTCTTGGTGTTTATAGATATATATATTTTATATATCTAAGCTAGTATTACTATTATATACATAATATAATTAATGTAATTATATTAGGTAGATAATAGCATATTATTTTCTATCACAATTTCTTTGTACCTTTTGTATCCTCTTCTTGTTTTAGGTAATGTTTTGGTCAGGCCTTGCTTTATTAAACACATTCCATCACCTTAGATAGTATGAAGAACATTAAACTCTATTTATGAAAATGGATTTTAATTAATCTAAGCATTAATGCCTAGATTAATTAATCATTAAATATCAAATAACTAAAGCAATTAAAATCATTAACATAAACGGTCAAACATCACTATTCTTACAAGCTAAAGAAAACCAAAAGCTTTTAATACCAAAACATGACAAGTGGGTCCCCAAGAATCTTGGGGTGGTTGTGAAAACTCCACAACAGTATTAAAGTAGTACAAATGGGAACTACACAACCAACTTTTAGATTAAATATGCAACTCTTCACACCCAGGTGGAAGACCTGGAAGTTGTAGTAAGATATTACAACGTGTAACTGAAATAGAAAGATGAGTCGGTGAGGACATCGACCAAAGTAAAGGGGAGGGTAGATGTAGGTAGCAAATCCACCTCCCAAAAGAAGAATAAGTGATAAGAGGATTTGCTCAGTTTTGAAAATTTTGACAAGTTTTGGTAAACCGTACAAGTAGAAGCAAACGTACAAGTAGGGGGTAAACCATACAAACTAGAGGGAAAATTGTACAATGTGCAATGAAATGCAAAGAAAATGTAATTTGAGTTGTAAGTGCACATGAATTTGATAAAATATGTGTTTAGACTTAGTAAAAGGTATAATTATGCATTCCATTATGCATGGGTAGTTGTGAATAATGAATTTCCTCAAGAACCACTTTGGAATATCCTAGGCAATGTTATATAAGACCCCATTTTCATTTTTGATAGTTTGGTTAATGCTTGTTAGTTTTGGCTATGTTATGGTCTGAATAGTATGAAGTATTGATGCATGCCTATGATGGTTGAGTATATTTTAGTGATTGTATGGAACAATTGACAATTAATGAAGAAGAATCTCAAGTCATGGTTTTCTCTCACATACTGTACAATCTTGGAATGATAGAATAATTTTTTGCAATTATCTTTGTTGCATGTACTTATTTATGGTTGTTGTTGATGCTTAATGCATTACTATGGAAGAATTGGATTAAACCAACATTGGTGTGAACCTTATGAATGATATATTATGAGGATGCTATCAAGAAAGATGTATTTAAGTATTTTGTATGATTTTTGGATTCAAACCCTAGTGATGGAACTTGCATGTTGGTAGAAAGAAGTTAATTGCCATTTTAGACCTTTAAAAAACTTAGCTGAGAGAGATTGGAACAAAAGAGTATCCAATTTGGCACCCTGTTTCACTTTTGTTTCATACAAATTGTACACTAGACCTCTTACAAATTGTACAAAAGAAACTTACCTGATTTGGTAGTTTATGCGATTGAGGAAAACTTACCCAATTTGGAAATATTGGAAAATTGAACAATTTAGTTACAAAAATGTGTACGACAACTTGAAAAACTGAATCCAAGGGATTTTCTGAGTGTAAAATCATACAAGACCTATCACTGTATAGTTTGGGATTGTATAGTGGTACGATTTAGGAGTTGTACAACTTGTTTTGTTGTCACAATTGATAGTTGTGAAGACTGTACGATTGTACAATTTGGTCCATCAGTTCATTATAGTAAATTGATAATTCTAAGCCCTTGAAAACCACATCCTATCTAGGAATAATACACCCCTGTGCTATAAATTTCTATCAAAAAGTGTACTAGAGGGAGACTTTTAACTTGGTGGCGTTAGGGTTTTAAGCAAAAAAATAGCAGAGAAAACCCTCATGGTGAAAAACATGGCTATGGTTTGAGTTAATTTCAAAAAAACAAGCCAAGTGGAAGATTACAAACCCTAGGGTAGGGAAATTCAGCTAGTATAAAAGGGAAGACATATCAACAAGTGCATGAGGAAAAGCATAAAGGAGAGGGTTATACAATAGTTGCACTCAACAAAAAATTAAAATCTACTAGTGAAAAATTGCAAAGGGTACTAGAAATGCATCAGAAAGAGTGATTTGCACAAACAAAGACAAAGGATAAACAAATAATTACAAAAATCATGCAAAGTGGAAGATTTTATGGCAAGTGAAGACCTAAAACATAATTTGTATGATTTGGGGATAAAATTGTACAATTTGGAGGTAGATGGTATGATTTTAGAGCAGTATTGTGCAAATTAGAACCTGAATTAAGCAATTTTGGTACAATTTTATGATTTTAGAGCAGTATTGTGCAAATCAGAGCCTGAATTAAGCAATTTTGGTGTAATTATACGATTTTCAATGCAATTGTAGGATTTCTAGTGAAATTTTATGGAGGGGAAGTGCATTTGTATGATTTAGAGTTTTAGGTATGATTTCACAAGGAATTTATATGATTTGGAACTCAAATTATACATTGTGCAAGAATCGTATAGATTCAAACTATAGTTGTATGATTTTGACACAACTATATGATTTGAAGAGTGATGAATGATTTTCCAGAGCACCTATACAATTGTGAACAACCCTTGCACGATTTTTGGAAATAATACATTTTTAGAAGAAGTATGTTTTTGAAGCAATTTGTGCGGGTGGTGATGCAATTATCCTGAAATTACCAGATTGTAGAAGGTTGATAGGGATATGGTTCCAAAATGAGGAACTATTAAGAATGAAAACTGAAAGGGAGTTTAAATATTATTTATGATGGATTTCAAAAATTAGGGTTGATTAATCACCAGGACCATTACACCAAAGGTATTCATAGTCTAGGTGAGGAGTGATCTATCCAGTATAGGACCAAGGATAATGGTTTCAGCCACAAGAAGATCATGGCTACCATCCTTGGAGAGGAAGAGGTTATCAACCATGAAGAGGATCCAAGAATTGGTGTGGTAGTAGAGGAAGAATACAACCACATTTTCATAAGGAGGAAATGGAACTACCTAGGGAATATTGACGGGAAATTTGCAATGAGATACATATGGAAGCTATCCCTGAGGAAAAAAAAAGTGGGGATGAAGGAGGATAGGTAGAAATTAAGGATATCTCCTTTGTACAACCCATAGGAGAATTTTATTGTAAATGGTGGAGTGAGAATGAAGATAAGCATCCATTGAAACTTGCATTAAAATAAGTAGGAGTGAGCACAATAGCACAAATTCCACCATAGGACAAGGTATTCTATAATGAGTACCTATTGCAAATGGTACAATCATATGTACCTAAATAGAATTGCACCTATGTGCGAATTGGTAATCACCATCTAAAGGTGGAATTCTTGGCTGAGGATTTTTGATAAACATTTGGGTTACTGAAAGCAGGATAGCCTATTAAGAATAATATTGTGGATCAAATTGAGGACCACAAGTTGATCACATCACTCACTAAGCTCACATATCCATCAGATACAAAGGCTTTTGGTCCAGGTGGAAGAGGGATAAAGCAAAGAATGTTAAAAACCAACGAGCTAGTGTGTGTGATGAATGTTGTTATGTCTCAACTATCAGGAGAAGCATGCTCTTTTGAGATGCCTATTTGGATGACATGATGTGTTGAAGGTGTCTTCATGGGAGTGTAGTACGATTGGGGAACTTACTTGGAATAAAAATTCTAAATATTACTGGTGAAGAGGAATAAGACCTTTTCTATGATCCTCCATGCCATAACACTCATGCTAAATGTTATTTCCCAAGTTGAAATTCCATTTTTTGGGCTTACATCACCACATGATTTACCACAAGATAAACCTTATATACTGCAATGGGTAAATTTGGTACTATCCAAAAATAGACACCAAAGAAATCGAGATAGAAAAAGAAGAATACAAAGAAACCCAAACCTTCCCTAATTGAGAAACATGAGACCTCATCTAATGAGTAAGTCCATCCTCAAAGGAAGAGATGAAGATTGTTGGAACCTACTTTGGAGTAGCATGCACTTGAACAAAGGCCATAACAACAACCACCATCTCAAAAAAAGGAGGTAGTAGCACCGACATCCAGTCCAGTATGAATTAGGATGCATAGGCAAAGGGAGAGACAAAGGAAAGAGAAAAATCCTATGTAGAAGAAGCAACCAGAACCTATACCCACTAATCTTGACAATGTGCATTTGGATTTGGATGACATGGATATGATGAATATTAATGTATTTATTGACATATAATAGTGGAGAGAAGCAATGGGATATCCTACATTGCTACAAGACAATGATTTCAAAGTGTTGGAGGCATCTAAGGATTGGATGGATCAAGTAAGATCACCGTTAAAAACAAAATATAAGGAAGTGATGGCAACCCTAATGGAGGGAAATAATAAGGCTCAATTACAAATTGTAACAAGAGGAGACAACAACCAGTCGAAGGAGGAAAATGCACGACCATCATAGGAATAGTCTGATTCAATTTTGATAGCCACAATATTGATGAAAGTACAATTGCATCCATAGACTAAGAGCTTGATAAATCTGCAACAAGAAGAGTTTTCAGAGGAAGTTCATGTACCTATGGAGAAGCAATAGATTCTAAAGGAAATTAGTAATATTTAGGAGATCAAACAAATTGAGGAAGAGAAAAATGCGACTGTAGCTCACATTTTGCTACAGGAAGGGAAGGAAACTGATGCAATGAAAGAACTTGGAGGTAGTTCAGTTCAATAGGAGGAAGAGGAGGAATAGATCCCATCATGAGAAAGGGATGAAAATATTCGTACAAGATTTATGATTGAAGTAACTTAGTTTAGTATCTCAAAGAGAGATTATGAGGACATGAATAAACAAATGAACAACTTTCTCAAGCAAGTTTGTAATATTTTCAATAGCAATAGGTTGCAATTTTGCTAAGGTGGCATGGGCAATTTGAAGCAGTGGTGGGAGAATACCTTTGCCAAATTGAAAAATATTATGGAATGGGTGTGAAGTGAATACCCTCACAATACCCATTGATGTTACCTAGGGGAGATGTAATGAGTATGTTGGGAATGATAGAGTTATTAAATAGAGTAAAGACAAACAACAAGGAGTATCCCCAAGTGTACTTGGATGAGAGCAAGCATTTAAGATGTCCATTGAACACATCGAGTACTAAATTTTGAAGGGCACCTTCAAAATTGGTCTTCATCCTTTAAAAATTAAATTTCCTAACATATTGGATTGAGTGGCTCAACTTGGGGCTTGAACAAATTTATCAAGCCAAGGAAGCACAAAGGGATTAAGTGGAGGCTACTTGAAAGGAGATGGCTACGATCAAAGAAGAACTAGAGTGCAAAAATATTGAGGTCAAAGAGAAGATAAAAAAGATAAAAGTTTAATTGGATGCAATTAAGCTGGCTTACGAGGATAAGCTACGCTCATAGGAATAGGAAAAACAACTTGTGGTTCAGCAAGATGAAGAGCAGAAGAAGTAGTTGGAAATATGCAACACAAATTAAATAGTAGGAGGAGTGGTTAAAGGCTTCTGATGCACAATTGCAACTAAAGAACCATAAAAGTGAGGAGCTAACGAGCAATTCCAAGTGTAAAATGCTAGAAAGCATGCAAGTTATTGTATTTGCATCATAATATCAAAGACAAAACAAAAAAACATACAATGACAATGAATTGAGAAAAATGTAAAGGCTCATTTTATTAATTCATGATGAAACTCAATTACATGTACATCCCTATTAGGGACACCAAATTTGATACAATGAATACAAATGATATGAATCCCTAACATGGGGGTGGTGTAATTTATAGACCTTTGAGAACAACACAAATTTATTGAGGGCTTATCGATACCTTCTTCTCACTTATTCAAAGGAAATATACTTGGATGTGGTTTTATCCTTTGTATATCCTATCACCTGTGCACAAAGCAACCACAAAACATGTCAAAAGCATATGAAACCTCTCATGATGAGGTTTAGTCCAAGAATTTGCATGAAATGACATGAAAGCATGATAAAAGCATGAAAAGCATAAATATAAGCAAATATGCAAAATAAAATGCTAATGAACCATACAAATGCATTGAAAATGATAAATATACTCTAAGCTAAGCTAATAAAGCAAGAATAAGCAAAAATCTAGGCTAAGAACTAAAGAAATGATGCATCAAACCCTAGCCACTGCTATCATCGATGACTAAGGCCTGCAAGCCACTATCAATGACAATGACTTTGAACTGTGACTTCTATCTCTTAAATTAGGGGTTATGACACATTTTTATTAGTCTAAATTTATGGTCAAGGGTCACCTGCTTGTTCAAAGATGGATTGGTAGTTGAATTAACTAGGATTCATGTTAGATTAATATGAATTTGTGATGTGTGCTTCTCAGTCCTTCATAAGCTCCATTGTTGTTTGCATGCTTGTTATTCCACAATTAGATAGCACTTCAACTCTCCTCAAGGGTTATCAATTCACTATCCAATCTGGTAGAGATTTGTGTTGGCAATTTTGGGTATCTTGAGTACATTGCCTTTGCCTAAGTTTAATTGTTGTCATTGATGTCAAGGAGCTATTGGTAGTTGTTGTTTTTGATGTCAAGGAGTTCTTGGAGCAATTTGTTTTTATGTCTAAGGATGTGTTTTGATGAAGGTTTCAGCTGGTCAGTAAGTCTCCAAGAAAATCAGAGTAGCCCAGTTGCCAAAAATCCAGAAAAAGATAAGTTAGAAAAAGTTTGCAGGCTGCTGGAAAAACTGTCGCGATTTCGCGACATGTTTGAGGAGAGAGAAAGTTTGGCCAAAACTGTCGTGATTTCGTGACATGCAGGAAGGCAGAGGCAAAGCGGGCAAAAGTGTCACGATTTCGTGACATGCAGGAAGGCAGAGGCAGAACGGGCAAAACTGTCACGATTTCGTGACAAGTTTCGAAGAAGTTGTACGGATGCAAAAACTGTCACGATTTCGTGACAAGTTGAGTTGGCAGTGTTGAGTTGCAGGAAGTGTCACGATTTCACGACAAGTTTCGAAGAAGTTGTACGGATGCAGAAAGTGTCACGATTTCATGACAGGTTGAGTTGGCAGCTTGCAGTTGGCAAAAGCGTCACGATTTCATGACATGTTCCAGTTTCACGAGCAGTTGGCAAGAGAGAGCTTAAGGCAGCAAAAGCGTCATGATTTCATGACATGTTCCAGTTTCACGAGCAGTTGGCAAGAAAGAGCTTAAGGCAGCTAAAGCGTCATGATTTCATGACATGCTTCATTTTTGCTAATGCAAACCAAGAAAAGGATGAAGAAGCAAGAGGTGTCACGATTTCACGACAGAGTTGCTGATGACGTCAGCAAAAGGCAAAGGTGTCACGATTTCACGACAATAGCGGAGAAGAAGGCTTTGAAGTCCAGAGCGTCATGATTTCGTGACAAGAATCATGATGACGTCAGCAAGAGGCAAAGGTGTCACGATTTCGCGATAGCAACGGAGAAGAAGGCTTTGAAGTCTAGAGCGTCGTGATTTCGCGACAAGATTTACGATGACGTCAGCAAAGGCTGTAGTGTCACGATTTCGCGACAACAAACCAAAGAAGGTGTACGGCAGTCAAAAGCATAGCGATATCGTGACATGTTTGAGTTTCACGTGAGAATAGCTATAGAACAGCAGAGGCGGTTAAAGCCGATGAAGTTAACCTTTGCCGACGAAGTGTAAGGTTTTACAGCCGACATGTTTGGAGATTGAACAGCCGACTAAAGAACAAGATTTCATCTTGAGATTGTGAGTATTAAAGGAAGACTGTTTGAGCAATTTTGTGTATCGATTGAAGTGTGCATTCGAAGTGAGGCGTTCGCAAAGTTAGTGCGACTAGTAAGGTTCGATCATCGAAAAAGCAGAGAGCGAAGTTCGACTACAGCATAAGAGTGGATTTCGTTGAAACTTCTAAGTATCAAAGACTGTGCTGCTGTTCATGAGAAGACTGTGCGAAAAGTATGATGTTGTGGTTGCACATAGGCGCATAAGTTGTTGTGCGTTCGAATGCTGCAGTGTTTGCGAAGATTATGTAAAGGGTGGAATTTGATCTAAGGACAGCTGTGATTGCGACTGTGTTCACGCAGTCTGTGTAAAAGAAAGCAAAGTGCGCGAAGTAGATACTGTTGTAATTGCGAACAGTTGTGAAGGACAAACGGTGATCAAGTGCTGCTGTAATTTGAGAAGATAGTGTCGCTGTAATTTGAGAAGACTGTGCTGCTGTAGTTGCGCAGGCAGTGAAAAGTTGTTTTCAACCAAGTGCAGAAAGGAACAAAGGAAGAGGACAATTGTGCTAGACCGAAGGACTGTGTTTGGTATAGAAAAGAGGACCAGCTTTGCAGTAACAGAGTTGAGGACAGAGATCTCCAACCAGAGCAGGGAAGACAGGTGTCTTCTGTGGACAGAATTCCACTTGCTAAGGGCAGAGGAGGTAGAGGTCTTCTAGAGGATCACTAGCAAAGCAGAATTAGGGGAAGGTGTCTCCTTTGAGCTAAGGCTCATAAACTTTGTAATCGGGAAGGATTCCCAGAGGTTTTGATATAACTTTTAGAGGAAAGTTTTATCCGTGGAGTAGCCCACCTTGGGTGAACCACGTAAAGTGCTGTGTCTCTTTGTGGATTGCTTTTTGTGCACTATTTTACTGCTATTGTTACTGCTATTTTATTCTGCATGTTAATGGTTTGAAAGCTGTATTGATAGATAAAATTGAAAAAGGTCTTATACTGTTCACCCCCCTCTCAGTATAAGCTTGTGTTCTTCAATTGGTATCAGAGCCAGTGCCTTCGAAAAGTTTAACAACTTGAAGGAAAAGGTTGCAAAGAACACAATGGACTACTCAAGTGGGAATGCAGCACCTATTCTGGATGGATCAGATTTTGGTCTATGGAGTGCAAGAATGAAGGTCTATCTTATGGCTCTTGGTAATGAGGTATGGGAAGTTATTGAAGATGGGTACACCATTCCTACAAATGGTCCTTACACTAAAGAGGACAGACTTCTACATCACAACAACTCAAAAGCCATGAATGCAATCTTAAAAGGTTTATAGAAGGCTGATCTTACCAAAGTTATTCACCTGCAAGACAGCTAGTGAGATGTGGAAACAATTGCAGGTTGTTCATACAGGTGATGCAAATGTTCGAAAGGCCAAATTGAGACATTTTAAAGGTATGTTTGAACAACTCAAGATGAATGATGATGAAAATATTAGTGACTACATGCTTCGGATGGATGAGATTGTGAACTCCATGAAAGACTTAGGTCTTGAACTTGCTGAAAATGATGTGTGTGATAAGATTTTAAGATCTCTTCCTAATAGATTTAGTGAAAAGATTTCTGCTATTGAGGAAGCCAAAGATTTAGATAAATTGAAAAAGGATGAGCTCCATAGTATTCTTGCAGCATTTGAGCTGAGAACTCAAGTAAAAGTTGATGTAAAGAAAGAGGCAGCTTTCAAAGCTATCAAGAAATCGAAGGGCAAACAGATTCAAGAAAGTGATGAGTCTTCTAGTGAGGAAGAGGCATATTACAGCAGGAAAGGCAAGTTTTCCAGAAAGCACAAAAGCAAGAAAAATATAAGATGTTTTAACTGTGGGAAATTTGGTCATTATGCTACTGACTGTACTGTTTCTAAAAATGAAAGTGATGAAGATATACAGGATGTTAAAAGCAAGGACTCTGAAAAGCACAGGTATTACGGAAAGAGCAAAAATGAGTACAACAATCACCAGAAAAGCAAAGATGAGTACAACAATCATGGAAAGAGGCATTCTCACAAGAATAAGAAGAGCTTCTACTTAGACAAAGCAAGTAAGTGTTCTAGCAATGATAGTGACAGTTCTTCTAGTGATGATGAAAATGAGATGCTGTTCATTTCAGAAAAAGAGGAAGAACCGAAACATAAATTCATTATCATGAAATGTTTTAGATGTGGAAATTTTGGGCACCTTGAGGATGATTGCAGAAATAATGATTTGGCTGCTAGTATGTATGAGGATGCTTCAGAAAACTACAATGAAGATGCATGTATGGTTTTTGAAAAAGGTAGCACCTCTAGTGATAAGAAATCTGAAAAAGGCTGTGATAATTCAAAGTGCCATCAAATAGAGGATCTTGAATGTGAACTCAATAATGCTCTTAGTGTTTTGAAAAAGGAAAGAAAGAAGAATGATAGACTCAAGATTAAGTTAGATGAATGTTGTATGGAGATAGATGAACTTGTAGAAAATCTTGAAGCATCTATGGCTAAGTCACAAGAACTCAAGAATGAGTTAGATTCTAAAATTCTGGAGTATAGAGAGTTAGAACAGGAAATGGCTTCTTTGAAAGA
Source organism: Wollemia nobilis (assembly GCA_028583015.1). Taxonomy (NCBI): domain Eukaryota; kingdom Viridiplantae; phylum Streptophyta; class Pinopsida; order Araucariales; family Araucariaceae; genus Wollemia; species Wollemia nobilis. The sequence goes on from JAQPPZ010000850.1 coordinate 7,785,841, forward strand.
AGAAAATAAAGAGTACAAGGATAAGCTCTACAGATTTTAGGATAGCTCCAAGAAGGTTAAATTTCTCATCAAAGGACAAAGAAAACCAACAGATAAAACAGGTCTCGGTTTCGTTGAGCCGCACAAGGAACAGGTTGGGGAATCTAGCAAGAGATTTCAAAAGGAAGAGAGTCCTGTTGAAGAAAGTACTTCAGATCATGAGTCAGTAAGTGATGAATACGCAGAAATAGAAAATGATATTCAGACTGAGAAGAAGAAGTTTTCGGGACCCATGAAGTCGAATAAAAGAAAATTTCATGGTAGATGTTTTGCGTGTCACAGATTTGGTCACATGGCTGTACATTGCATGACTCAAATGAAGAGAGTAAATGACAGTTTCAGGATACGTAATTTCTTTCAAGGGTATTGTTACTCTTGTCAACAATTCGGGCACAAGGCAATTTTTTGCAAGGCAAATAACAAGAACTGGGTTAGTCAGAACAGGCGGATTCAAAGAACAGTCATGCCAAATATTGTTACTTGCTATAAATGCAACAATGAAGGTCACCTAGCTAGACAGTGTAGAGCTGATCTTCTGAGATACAGGAACAGAAACAACAACATGAACAAATCCAAGGATCAAGGCATGGATAAGAATAGGAATGATAACAAAAATAGGAAAAGTGATATGAACAGGTCCAAGGATCAAGGTATGGATAAGAACAGAAAAGATAAAAGAAACAGGAACAATAGTATTAACAGGTCCGAGGATCAAAACAAGTGACGGGAACAGGAATACGAAAAAGAATTCAAGAGAAGGCCCGACAAAGAAATCTTAGACACTAATGATGATGAGTGTCTAATGGGAGTATCACTCCCAACCCTGTTTTAAATCACCTCATCAAGAGGTGGGGGAGGGACTAAGCTAAGAGGCTCATTCTTAGTCCCAAGCCCCAAAGGTGACCCTTTGCCATTGATGACAAAGGGGGAGAGATTTAAGTAAGGGGGAGTGTTTTCAAGTGAAGAGGAAAGCTTCAAGTCAGGGGGAGCAAAACTTGAAGAGATTGATTTCAGTTTTGGCTCTTGAAAGATGTGTTTTTAATTAAGGGTTGCCATCAATGACAAAGGGGGAGATTGTTGGCAATTTTGGGTATCTTGAGTACATTGCCTTTGCCTAAGTTTAATTGTTGTCATTGATGTCAAGGAGCTATTGGTAGTTGTTGTTTTTGATGTCAAGGAGTTCTTGGAGCAATTTGTTTTTATGTCTAAGGATGTGTTTTGATGAAGGTTTCAGCTGGTCAGTAAGTCTCCAAGAAAATCAGAGTAGCCCAGTTGCCAAAAATCCAGAAAAAGATAAGTTAGAAAAAGTTTGCATGCTACTGGAAAAACTGTCACGATTTCGCGACATGTTTGAGGAGAGAGAAAGTTTGGCCAAAACTGTCATGATTTCATGACATGCAGGAAGGCAGAGGCAAAGCGGGCAAAAGTGTCATGATTTCGCGACATGCAGGAAGGCAGAGGCAGAACGGGCAAAACTATCGTGATTTCGTGACAAGTTTCGAAGAAGTTGTACGGATGCAAAAACTGTCACGATTTCATGACAAGTTGAGTTGGTAGTGTTGAGTTGCAGGAAGTGTCACGATTTCATGACAAGTTTCGAAGAAGTTGTACGGATGCAGAAAGTGTCACGATTTCATGACAAGTTGAGTTGGCAACTTGCAGTTGGCAAAAGCGTCACGATTTCGTGACATGTTCCAATTTCATGAGCAGTTGGCAAGAGAGAGCTTAAGGCAGCAAAAGCGTCACGATTTCGTGACATGTTCCAGTTTAAGCAGTTGGCAAGAAAGAGCTTAAGGCAGCTAAAGCGTCACGATTTCATGACATGCTTCATTTTCGCTAGTGCAAACCAAGAAAAGGATGAAGAAGCAAGAGGTGTCACGATTTCACGACAGAGTTGCTGATGACGTCAGCAAAAGGCAAAGGTGTCACGATTTCATGATAGTAGCGGAGAAGAAGGCTTTGAAGTCCAGAGCATCATGATTTCATGACAAGAATCATGATGACGTCAGCAAAAGGCAAAGGTGTCACGATTTCATGACAACAGTGGAGAAGAAGGCTTTGAAGTCTAGAGCGTCATGATTTCATGACAAGATTTACGATGACGTCAGCAAAGGTTGTAGTGTCACGATTTCGTGACAACAAACCAAAGAAGGTGTACGACAGTCAAAAGCGTAGCGATATCATGACATGTTTGAGTTTCATGTGAGAACAGCTACAGAATAGCAGAGGCGGTTAAAGCCGACGAAGTTAACCTTTGTCGACGAAGTGTAAGGTTTTACAGCCGACGTGTTTGGAGATTGAACAGCTGACTAAAGAACAAGATTTCATCTTGAGATTGTGAGTATTAAAGGAAGACTGTTTGAGCAATTTTGGGTATCGATTGAAGTGTGCATTTGAAGTGAGGCGTTCGCAAAGTTAGTGCGACTAGTAAGGTTCGATCATCGAAAAAGCAGAGAGCGAAGTTCGACTACAACATAAGAGTGGATTTCGTTGAAACTTCTAAGTATCAAAGACTGTGCTACTGTTCATGAGAAGACTGTGCAAAAAGTATGATGTTGTGGTTGCACATAGGCGCATAAGTTGTTGTGCGTTCGAATGCTGTAGTGTTTGCGAAGATTATGTAAAGGGTGGAATTTGATCTAAGGACAGCTGTGATTGCGACTGTGTTCACGCAGTCTATGTAAAAGAAAGCAAAGTGCGTGAAGTAGATACTGTTGTAATTGTGAACAGTTGTGAAGGACAAACGGTGATCAAGTGCTACTGTAATTTGAGAAGATAGTGCCGCTGTAATTTGAGAAGACTGTGCTACTGTAGTTGCGTAGGCAATGAAAAGTTGTTTTCAACCAAGTGCAGAAAGGAACAAAGGAAGAGGACAATTGTGCTAGACCGAAGGACTGTGTTTGGTACAGAAAAGAGGACCAGCTTTGCAGTAACAGAGTTGAGGACAGAGATCTCCAGCCAGAGCAGGGAAGACAGGTGTCTTCTGTGGACAGAATTCCACTTGCTAAGGGCAGAGGAGGTAGAGGTCTTCTAGAGGATCACTAGCAAAGCAGAATTAGGGGAAGGTGTCTCCTTTGAGCTAAGGCTCATAAACTTTGTAATCGGGAAGGATTCCCAGAGGTTTTGATATAACTTTTAGAGGAAAGTTTTATCCGTGGAGTAGCCCACCTTGGGTGAACCACGTAAAGTGTTGTGTCTCTTTGTGGATTGCTTTTTGTGCACTATTTTACTGCTGTTGTTACTGCTATTTTATTCTGCATGTTAATGGTTTGAAAGTTGTATTGATAGATAAAATTGAAAAAGGTCTTATACTGTTCACCCCCCTCTCAGTATAAGCTTGTGTTCTTCAATTGGTATCAGAGCCAGTGCCTTCGAAAAGTTTAACGACTTGAAGGAAAAGGTTGCAAAGAACACAATGGACTACTCAAGTGGGAATGCAGCACCTATTCTGGATGGATCAGATTTTGGTCTATGGAGTGCAAGAATGAAGGTCTATCTTATGGCTCTTGGTAATGAGGTATGGGAAGTTATTGAAGATGGGTACACCATTCCTACAAATGGTCCTTACACTAAAGAGGATAGGCTTCTACATCACAGCAACTCAAAAGCCATGAATGCAATCTTAAAAGGTTTACAGAAGGCTGATCTTACCAAAGTTATTCACTGCAAGACAGCTAGTGAGATGTGGAAACAATTGCAGGTTGTTCATACAGGTGATGCAAATGTCCGAAAGGCCAAATTGAGACATTTTAAAGGTATGTTTGAACAACTCAAGATGAATGATGATGAAAATATTAGTGACTACATGCTTCGGATGGATGAGATTGTGAACTCCATGAAAGACTTAGGTCTTGAACTTGCTGAAAATGATGTGTGTGATAAGATTTTAAGATCTCTTCCTAATAGATTTAGTGAAAAGATTTCTGCTATTGAGGAAGCCAAAGATTTAGATAAATTGAAAAAGGATGAGCTCCATAGTATTCTTGCAAGCATTTGAGCTGAGAACTCAAGTAAAAGTTGATGTAAAGAAAGAGGAAGCTTTCAAAGCTATCAAGAAATCGAAGGGCAAACAGATTCAAGAAAGTGATGAGTCTTCTAGTGAGGAAGAGGCATATTACGAAGAGGAAAGGCAAGTTTTCCAGAAAGCACAAAAGCAAGAAAAATATAAGATGTTTTAACTGTGGGAAATTTGGTCATTATGCTACTGACTGTACTATTTCTAAAAATGAAAGTGATGAAGATATACAGGATGTTAAAAGCAAGGACTCTGAAAAGCACAGGTATTACAGAAAGAGCAAAAATGAGTACAACAATCACCAGAAAAGCAAAGATGAGTACAACAATCATGGAAAGAGGCATTCTCACAAGAATAAGAAGAGCTTCTACTTAGACAAAGCAAGTAAGTGTTCTAGCAAGTGATAGTGACAGTTCTTCTAGTGATGATGAAAATGAGATGTTGTTCATTTCAGAAAAAGAGGAAGAACCGAAACATAAATTCATTATCATGAAATGTTTTAGATGTGGAAATTTTGGGCACCTTGAGGATGATTGCAGAAATAATGATTTGGTTGCTAGTATGTATGAGGATGCTTCAGAAAACTACAATGAAGATGCATGTATGGTTTTTGAAAAAGGTAGCACCTCTAGTGATAAGAAATCTGAAAAAGGTTGTGATAATTCAAAGTGCCATCAAATAGAGGATCTTGAATGTGAACTCAATAATGCTCTTAGTGTTTTGAAAAAGGAAAGAAAGAAGAATGATAGACTCAAGTTTAAGTTAGATGAATGCTGTATGGAGATAGATGAACTTGTAGAAAATCTTGAAGCATCTATGGCTAAGTCACAAGAACTCAAGAATGAGTTAGATTCTAAAATTCTGGAGTATAGAGAGTTAGAACAGGAAATGGCTTCTTTGAAAGAAGAAAATAAAGAGTACAAGGATAAGCTCTATAGATTTCAGGATAGCTCCAAGAAGGTTAAATTTCTCATCAAAGGACAAAGAAAACCAACAGATAAAACAGGTCTCGGTTTCGTTGAGCCGCACAAGGAACAGGTTGGGGAATCTAGCAAGAGATTTCAAAAGGAAGAGAGTCCTGTTGAAGAAAGTACTTCAGATCATGAGTCAGTAAGTGATGAATACGCAGAAATAGAAAATGATATTCAGACCGAGAAGAAGAAGTTTTCGGGACCCATGAAGTCGAATAAAAGAAAATTTCACGGCAGATGTTTTGCGTGTCACAGATTTGGTCACATGGCTGTACATTGCATGACTCAAATGAAGAGAGTAAATGACAGTTTCAGGATACGTAATTTCTTTCAAGGGTATTGTTACTCTTGTCAACAATTCGGGCACAAGGCAATTTTTTGCAAGGCAAATAACAGGAACTGGGTTAGTCAGAACAGGCGGATTCAAAGAACAGTCATGCCAAATATTGTTACTTGCTATAAATGCAACAATGAAGGTCACCTAGCTAGACAGTGTAGAGCTGATCTTCTGAGATACAGGAACAGAAACAACAGCATGAACAAATCCAAGGATCAAGGCATGGATAAGAATAGGAATGATAACAAAAATAGGAAAAGTGATATGAACAGGTCCAAGGATCAAGGTATGGATAAGAACAGAAAAGATAAAAGAAACAAGAACAGTAGTATTAACAGGTCCGAGGATCAAAACAGTGATAGGAACAGGAATACAAGAAAAAGAATTCAAGAGAAGGCCCGACAAAGAAATCTTAGACACTAATGATGATGAGTGTCTAATGGGAGTATCACTCCCAACCCTATTTTAAATCACCTCATCAGGAGGTGGGGGAGGGACTAAGCTAAGAGGCTCATTCTTAGTCCCAAGCCCCAAAGGTGACCCTTTGCCATTGATGACAAAGGGGGAGAGATTTAAGTAAGGGGGAGTGTTTTCAAGTGAAGAGGAAAGCTTCAAGTCAGGGGGAGCAAAACTTGAAGAGATTGATTTCAGTTTTGGCTCTTGAAAGATGTGTTTTTAATTAAGGGTTGCCATCAATGACAAAGGGGGAGATTGTTGGCAATTTTGGGTATCTTGAGTACATTGCCTTTGCCTAAGTTTAATTGTTGTCATTGATGTCAAGGAGCTATTGGTAGTTGTTGTTTTTGATGTCAAGGAGTTCTTGGAGCAATTTGTTTTTATGTCTAAGGATGTGTTTTGATGAAGGTTTCAGCTGGTCAGTAAGTCTCCAAGAAAATCAGAGTAGCCCAGTTGCCAAAAATCCAGAAAAAGATAAGTTAGAAAAAGTTTGCAGGCTGCTGGAAAAACTGTCGCGATTTCGTGACATGTTTGAGGAGAGAGAAAGTTTGGCCAAAACTGTCACGATTTCGTGACATGCAGGAAGGCAGAGGCAAAGCGGGAAAAGTGTCACGATTTCGTGACATGCAGGAAGGCAGAGGCAGAACGGGCAAAACTGTCACGATTTCATGACAAGTTTCGAAGAAGTTGTACGGATGCAAAAACTGTCATGATTTCGCGACAAGTTGAGTTGGCAGTGTTGAGTTGCAGGAAGTGTCACGATTTCGTGACAAGTTTCAAAGAAGTTGTACGGATGCAGAAAGTGTCACGATTTTCAAAAGTTTGAGGTTGGTTGTAGTTGAAAGTGTCACGATTTCCTGACATGTTCTAGTTTACGATTCAAAAGAGCTAAAAAGCGTCACGATTAAGTAGTGCAAGAAAGAGCTTAAGGCTAAAGCGTCATGATTTTCGTGACATGTTTCATTTTCGCTAGTGCAAACCAAGAAAAGGATGAAGAAGCAAGAGGTGTCACGATTTCACGACAGAGTTGCTGATGACGTCAGCAAAAGGCAAAGGTGTCACGATTTCACGACAGTAGCGGAGAAGAAGGCTTTGAAGTCCAGAGCATCATGATTTCATGACAAGAATCATGATGACGTCAGCAAGAGGCAAAGGTGTCACGATTTCATGACAACAGCGGAGAAGAAGGCTTTGAAGTCTAGAGCGTCGCGATTTCGCGACAAGATTTACGATGACGTCAGCAAAGGCTGTAGTGTCACGATTTCGTGACAACAAACCAAAGAAGGTGTACGGCAGTCAAAGGCGTAGCGATATCGCGACATGTTTGAGTTTCATGCGAGAACAGCTATAGAACAGCAGAGGCGGTTAAAGCCGACGAAGTTAACCTTTGCCGACGAAGTGTAAGGTTTTACAGCCGACGTGTTTGGAGATTGAACACTGACTAAAGAACAAGATTTCATCTTAAGATTGTGAGTATTAAAGGAAGACTGTTTGAGCAATTTTGTGTATCGATTGAAGTGTGCATTTCGTAGTGAGGCATTCGCAAAGTTAGTGTGACTAGTGAGGTTCGATCATCGAAAAAGCAGAGAGCGAAGTTCGACTACAACATTAGAGTGGACTTCGTTGAATCTTCTAAGTATCAAAGACTGTGCTGCTGTTCATGAGAAGACTGTGCGAAAAGTATGATGTTGTGGTTGTACATAGGCGCATAAGTTGCTGTGCGTTCGAATGCTACAGTGTTTGCGAAGATCATGAAAAGGGTGGAATTTGATCTAAGGACAGCTGTGATTGCGACTGTGTTCACGCAGTCTGTGTAAAAGAAAGCAAAGTGCGTGAAGTAGATACTGCTGTAATTGCGAACAGTTGTGAAGGACAAACGGTGATCAAGTGCTGCTGTAATTTGAGAAGACTGTGCTGTTGTAGTTGTGCAGGCAGTGAAAAGTTGTTTTCAACCAAGTGCAGAAAGGAACAAAGGAAGAGGACAATTGTGCTAGACCGAAGGACTGTGTTTGGTATAGAAAAGAGGACCAGCTTTGCAAGAATGAGAGTTGAGGACAGAGATCTCCGACCGGAGCAGGGAAGACAGGTGTCTTCTGTGGACAGAATTCCACTTGCTAAGGGCAGAGGAGGTAGAGGTCTTCTAGAGGATCACTAGCAAAGCAGAATTAGGGGAAGGTGTCTCCTTTGAGCTAAGGCTCATAAACTTTGTAATCGAGAAGGATTCCCAGAGGTTTTGATATAACTTTTAGAGGAAAGTTTTATCCGTGGAGTAGCCCACCTTGGGTGAACCACGTAAAGTGTTGTGTCTCTTTGTGGATTGCTTTTTGTGCACTATTTTACTCGTTGTTGTTACTGCTATTTTATTCTGCATGTTAATGGTTTGAAAGCTGTATTGATAGATAAAATTGAAAAAAGGTCTTATACTGTTCACCCCCCCCTCTCAGTATAAGCTTGTGTTCTTCAATTTGTACAATAAAATCAAGATCTCAATTCATTCAGGGGAAGGCCTATAAATAGGCTTCCTGATTCCCAATATTGGCTTCTTGGAGAAGCCAAGATCAAGAATTTCTAGCCTATGGAATTTAGGAGGAACCTTCTAGTATATTTTCACCCTCAACCACTCAAATCAGTTAGAAATGTCATTGGCACAACTATTTTGGCTTAGCTTGTGAGGTTGAGTCAGTTTCAAAGCTAGCCGCTCTCACTCAATGTAGCTAGAAGCAAGCTACTTCTAGCCATTTTCAATAGGTACAACTAGCTCATAGCCACTTTGAGCATCAATGGCTAGGCTAGAAACTACTCTGATCATCAGTGGCTAAGCCTGTATAGGACCAAACTACCCTAAATGAGTGGTTAGAACCACTACTATCTATTGAAAAGGTCCAAGATCATTCATATGGTTTGCAAAGGTGCCCATATGAGGAGTCTCCTAACATGACATGTTTTAGGTGTCTAGAGATACCCCTTTTGTGATGTGTTGTGAGAACACAACACTGAGAAAAAATAGACCTCCTAAAGCCATATTCTAGGTTGCATGATGATCATTGATTTGGTCAATGCTAGATACCCCAATCCTGGAAAGGATGTACATCTTAGAATCATTGCTTCCAATAGTGTGGAAAGCTTAATTTGATGCTTTGGCACCTCCAGGTATAATAAGGTAGGACCGATAGACATAGTGATAAAGAATTTTCTCATCACATTTGCTTTTTGCCCCTGTAAATAGGGAAGTTTATGATATATGTTAGCAATGATTCATAAGACAAATGCAATTTGACATGATCGAGTGATCCTTCATTGATTTTGATTATGAATTTGTTATTATGACTACCCCCTCAAGCGACGAGTCGATGAGGAAAATAACTAGTGATGAAAGTGATGAGTCGCTTGACCAAGATGATTGATTTGGATGATTTAAGATGATTGCTTTGTTGTTATATGGCAGGTCCTATTACAGGTTGAATTTTAACCAATAATAGTAATTGTACATCTCTATCCCGTGGAGCAGTCTGATCGCAATGGCCTTATTAGGTAATCAAGATGATAACAATTCAATTTAGCATGTGGTGAATCACTTGATAATATGATGAAAATTTCATAGAGGAAAGGAAATGAACGTCGCATTCCCGTGGGGCAGTCCGACCACCATGGCCCTCGTAGGGAGAAAAAGTGAAGCATTTTCAATTTGATGATGAATAATTTCGCTAAAATGACCTTATGGGAATTTACTCATATTTTTGGATTGCATGGAGCACAAGTCACTACAACCACCAAGTCTATAGGCTAAATAACTGCGTACGAGGTGAATTTGAAATTTTGATATTATTTTATTTTTTTGTTATTTTTATGATTTTTGATGATTTTTGACTAATAGATATGCTTTAGTGTCCATTGATGCATTTATGGATACAATGCCTAGATTATGATGTCATTATGCTTATATTTATGCAATTTAGTAATGACATGCACTAGCTAGATGATAGATATATGATTAGATGCGATGATCTAGATTTATAGATGCACTATGATGATGTATGCATATATGGATGCAATGCTAATTATTAAATACATCTTTAATTCATTTCAGTTGTTTATGCATCTAATCTATGTGATATGATATGATAGATGATATATAATGTAATGCATTTATTACGTGAGGATGATCCAATGCAAAATGCACCTATATGCTTTAATCACTTAAAACATGAGGAATGAATCTAATATGTGTTTAACAAACTAATGGATGACACCATAGAGTGTAAGAAAATCATGAATGAAAATGATAAATATTATCATAAGAAATAGTCATTTTGCATCCATATGTGAGATGAGATGATGTGAGATGTATGTGTTTTCCTTATAAGCTTCTTTAAATTAAAAGATATGCACAAAATAGGCAGTAGCCATCTAAATACCATTGTTGATATCCATCTAGTATCTATCCTACTTCATTAACACCCTTTAATAAAAAAAATTTCACAAGGAAAATTGTGTTTGATTGATGAGATTATTTGTTTCTATAAGGTATTTTTGAGGTTTTCCATGAGACTCAAACACCCTAGTTGATTAATCAAAAGTTGTATAATGACCATATAGGACTCTTGAAAGAAAATATTTTTGTTATGAAGACCAAGATATTCATTATCCCTATGTGTGCAAATGAATATATTATATGAGACATAAGACTACCTCATTTCTAGGCAAGATTCATTCAACCCATTTTTATAATGAGGATTACCAAATGTTCACCTTGATCCTAAGTTTGGATGCAGTTAGATTAGACCACTAGGTAATACAAGCCACCTAAATATAGCTCATTTGTAAATTTCTTAGAACTATCCCAATGTCGGGCAATATTCATTCAGCCTATTGTTGCACCCCCTTCTTTTCTTCACATTTATTGGGATACTTGCTCATGCTTAGTGATGAAAATCACTATTTATTTTGCATTTTGTTTTATTTTGAGCAAGGGATTTGTGTAGTGATGATAATCACTATTTATTTTACCTTTGATTTTTGCTTTGTTTCAGGATTTTGCTTATTTTGTATGAAAGCAAGGGATTTCTTTGGGTAGGGGGGATTTTCCTTTTGTCGATGATCAACACTCTGTACCATGCGCATCACAAGATGAGCAAGTAAAAACCTTTCGCTTAAGGTGACTAGGATCACTTTATAGTGTTCATCTTTCCTTGTCCAGACTAGGATTTTTAATGTGTTAATTAGTGATGGTATTTTGACATATGCTAGGTGTTATCAAAACTAGACCTCATCTCCAAAAGCAGAGATAGCTTTATGCAAAATCTGAGAAGATCACTAGGTATGACTGAATTACTAGAAAACCCTTGTATATTCCTTACAGCAACATGAGGGGTTGTGTTGAAAAACACAATTACTCACAAGGGTTATGGATAATGATGAATCGATGCATGATTTATATATAAACATGGTGTCATTTGTAAGCTTGTAAACACAACCTATCCTAATGCAAGTGCAATGGATGAACATGCCTAATGCAATGCAATTACATGAATGCATATGCAAACTAAAAATGCAATACAAAATGTAAATGTTTTTGTATTTTTGATGTTTTTAAAATGTTTTTGTACTTTATTGCTTTTTTATTTATTTTGATTTTGAAATTTTCAATTGTTTTTTAAATTTTGATTTTTTTTCTTGTTTTTGTACTTTATTGCTTTTTCAATTTTTTTTATTGCATTTTCAATTGTTTTTGAAATTTTGATTTATTTTTCAGTTGTTTTTGAAAATTTAATGATTTAATGATTTTTTATTTAGATTTTTGGTATGTAATGATTTAATATTTTTGGTATTTTTAGGGGGAAGGTGTGATACCGTAGGTACCCCCAGTGTGTGTGCCACTCAATGAAGAAGAGGAAGGTGCGATACCTTTGGATTTCTCACTTTGCTTCATTGATCTTGATGTGGATGGTGGGGAAGGTATGCTACCTTGAGGACCCTTAATGTGCATGTTGTCCATTGTAATGTAATCAAATTTATTAGGAAGAGTTATAGAAATAAACTCTCCCAATTGGGTTGCGAACCTCTGCAAGGTACCCATGTCTTGGTGGAGAGAAATGAGAAAACCATATGTGCAAAGCTCATTTCATTGTAATAGGTCTTGGACTACATTATGGAATGTAAAGTAGTTATAGATGTTAAGGCCTAGTATACAATGATAAATGCAATAGAGGCTTTCATCAGGTGACCCAGTATTGGGTTCTATTTGTTTGACCTCTGGTAATACAAGTGCATTTGCCTCGTACAACTTTGAAAATAAAGTTGCAGTAGTTATCTAAATGTGACCACTCGTTGAGGTGGCTTGTTAGGCCTACAAGGATATTATTGACCTTGGGGTCTCAACTGGGATGACTTAGCCTCTATTTTGGTAGGCTGAGGCACTGTGGATGGACCATCTATGGGAAAAGCCTCACTATATATGAGATCTTCAACCACATTCTTGAATCCATAACAATTACAAATGCCATGGCCCTTATTCAATGATAGAGATAGTAATGGTCCTCCCTATAATCCTTAGGTTTAGCTCTATTTGGGTCTAAAGGGTTTATGTCGAGTAAGGTTAAGACCTTAGCTTCTTATAGCTTTTGAAAAATGTCTGACATGGGATCATTTAAAGGAGACCAAATGCATTGCTAGTGTTTTGGGTGCTCAGCCCATGCTAGCTTAGTTTTATGACCAGGTTGAGACCTAGGTATTTTAGTTTCTTGCTTAGAGGGATCTTCTTGATTTTTTGGTACCAAGGATGGATTAATGATAATGCTTATTTGTCGGTTGACAAACTAAAGCTGATTCTTTCCAAGAATTTTGAATATTATGGCTTTGAAACCCCAACATGAGTGAATTTCATGGCCACTTTATCTATGATACAGACAATGTAACTCCTCATCATTGAAGAACACAGGATTATACTGAGAGGGGGGTGAAAAGTATAAGATCAACTTTTACTTTTCTTTCCAAAATAATATTATCCAATATTATCAATGATAATACCAACAACAATAATCAAATCAATACACAAATCATCACACACAGTAGAGAAACCAATTAAACGTGGTTCACCCAATGTGGTATACTCCACGAAGAAAATATTTCTACTAAATTTTCTCAACAAATCTTCTTGGGAATCAATTCCCTATTAGAATGTTTATAGACCTATGTCCAAAGGAGACACCAATCCCCTATACTCTTATTTGTGGATATATCTCCACAAGAGAACTCTTTTCCCTTTTCTATGGTTTGTGGAACTTGATCCAAGAGACCTCTATCTCCTCAAATAGTTTGTGGATACCTCTCCATAGAAGAACTGTATCTTCCCAACTGGTTTATAGATCACACTCCATAATATAACTCTTTCCACTTGCTATGGTTTATGGATCTCTATCCACAAGAGAACTCTTTCCCCTCTACTATGGCTAGTGATCTTCTAGAAGACTTCTACCCCCACTACTTTGGCTTGTGAATCTCTCTCCACAGGAGACCTTTGTCCCCACTACACTGGCTAATGGATCTATATCCACTAGAGACTACTATCCTATTTACTCTATCACATCCCAAGCTTGCTCTCAACTCTATCTCAAATATTCACCAAACTCTATCCCAAGTTTAGTACAAATTTTCTCTAACTCTGATCATCAATATTTATCTCAAATTTTCCTCAAGCCTTAACACAAAGCTTGATCAACTCACCAATCAAATCTATTCATATCTGCCCCAAGCCTTAACACAAAGCTTGAAAAATCAATAATCAAATCTATTTAGATCAATGATAATACCAACAACAATAATCAAAGCAATACATAAATCATCACACACAGTAGAGAAACCAATTAAACGTGGTTTACCCAATGTGGTATACTCCACGGAGAAAATATTTCTACTAAATTTTGTCAACAAATCTTCTTGGGAATCAATTACCTATTAGAATGTTTATAGACCTCTATCCAAAGGAGACACCAATCCCCTATACTCTGATTTGTGGATATATCTCCACAGGAGAACTCTTTCCCCTTTTCTATGGTTTGTGGAACTTGATCCAGGAGACATCTATCTCCTCAAATAGTTCATGGATATCTCTCCATAGAAGAACTCTATCTTCCCAACTGGTTTATAGATCACACTCCATAATATAACTCTTTCCCCTTGCTATGGTTCATGGATCTCTATCCATAAGAGAACTCTTTCCCCTCTACTATGGCTAGTGATCTTCTAGAAGACTTCTACCCCCACTGCTTTGGCTTGTGAATCTATATCCATAGGAGACATTTGTCCCAACTACATTGGCTAATGGATCTATATCCACTAGAGACTACTATCCTCTTTACTCTATCACATCCAAAGCTTGCTCTACAATATATCTCAAATATTCACCAAAAATCTATCCCAAGTTTAGTACAAATTTTCTATAACTCTGCTCATCAATATTTATCTCAATTTATCCTCAAGCCTTAACACAAATATTGATCAAATCACCAATAAAATCTATTCAGATCTGCCCCAAGCCTTAACACAAAGCTTGAAAAATCAATAATCAACTCTATTTAGATCTGCCCCAAGTCTTAACACAAAGCTTAAACAAATAAAACCTACTCTTAATGTTGTTCCAATATTCACAAGACTTGCTCAAACCTACCTTCAAGTATTCACCAAGATTTTCTCAAATCTACCTTCAAGTCTTCACCAATACTTGCTCAAATCTACCTTCAAGTATTTACCAAGACTTGCTCAAATTTACCTTCAATTCTTCACAAATACTTTCTTAAATCTACCTTCAAGTCTTTACCAAGACTTGCTCATATATACCTTCAAGTCTTCACCAAGACTTTCTCAAATATACCTTCAAGCCTTCACCAAGACTTGCTCAAATATGCCTTCAAGCCTTCACAAAGACTTGCTCAAATTTACCTTCAAGTCTTCACCAAGACTTGCTCAAATCTGCATTCAAACCCTTAAAAATAATGCAAAAATATTTCTCCTTATATCTCCTAAGTTTCAACTATAGGTCAAATGTCATCCGCCAAATATTACTATAGCCAATAATCAACAATATAGTGCATACCTCACAAATCAACCATGGTGCATACCTTTATCAAAAAATAATCTTTGCTTTATCATAGATGGGAATTGACCCTCTTGCACTGGCCTTTGAGGGGGTGCAACTTGAACTCTAATCAGATATGAAGGCGGATTTGGTCGCTCATACCTCCCTTGTCTCACAACAACATTGACCATACCTATGAATACTTGAGTTGGCGGTTCCACCCGCACTTGATTCACATGATCAATATTTTTCCTCGATGGATCATTGATTCGGTAAGGGGTTCTTGAATATCCCCTTATTTTGGTTGTCTGAAGTCTGAGGGTTATCCACAATAAACTCACATTTTTTGATCATGTTCTGCACTATGTGTTTGAAACTATAACATCCTTTGATTTCATGTCCCTTCATCCTGTGGAAGGTACAATACAGATCGTCCCTATAACCCTTTGGCTTGGGTTGATTAGGGTCTATTAACTTAATTTTTAGTCAGTTGAGGGTCTTGGCCTCATACAATTGATGGAATATTGATGTCATCAACTCCAAAAAAGGTATGAAATGACGAGGTGAACACTGTTATTTATTCTTATCCTTATTGTTATTATTACACTGATCGTATCGCATAGGAGGAGGTTAGACGTGATAATTATGTTGTTGCCCCTTATCCCATTTTAATTGAAATGAATCAAGTTCTGAGATAGATTTTTTCGATGCATATGGAGAGATCTTGGTAGCCTCATCTCCACAGAGATGCTTCAAGGAAATAATATGAAGACATTGTTTAGTAAATGCAAATCATATAATCAGAGCACTATGATAATTGTCACCAAGTATGAGATGAAGTAGAAGTCCACTAGCCAACATTGATTTCATATAGATAACTCCTAATAACCTAGCAATGGAAGGAAGGAATAGACAAAGACCCATAAGGCTTTAGCTAGGAAGGGGAGGAGGTATTTGACCATGGAATGAACAAAGACAAGGTGATGTTACAATTAGAGGAGGAAGAGGATGAGGAAGTTTTTGACTCCCTACTCCTATATGTTCAGGAGATGTACCCTTAGCTTATTTAAACCAGACAAGGAATCTACAGGGTATACCATAGATGAGAGGGATCCTACCAAACCCCCAAAGGTAGTATCCATTGGGATGACCATCGCTAATTCAATGAGGACCTTGAAGAGTAGTAGGTGGTAGAGGATTACTCCAAGAAAGAGATGAATCACCACTGGCATAGAGAAGCACGATGTCAAGAGGAATAGGATAGGTAAGACACTCACATGGTAGAGGTCTTTATGGTAGAAGAAGAGTGCATTTTTTATATGAAATAAATAAGGTACAATAAAGGATTTGACTGCCAATTATGGAGCAAGAATTGATTCAAGGAGATAGATGAAGAAGTTGCTTAAATGACAATAGAGTAGTAAGGACACCACTACCAAGGGATCAATCACCTACATGACAAGATAAAGGTAGACCAGGTGAAGATACTCTAGCTTGAAATTATACAATCCTAAATTGTACACATGGTATTAGAAGGTCATGGAACTTAGTAACATCACAAGTGGAGATGAATCACCCTAGGGAGCAAAGAGTACTAGTTGACACAATCACTCGAAATGTCACGGTTGAACCTCTAAGAGAAGAATCATATGAGATCATACAAGTGAATGTCACTCTGTGATTTCAATGACGGTAAGTGTAAATAGGTTAGGAAATGAAAAAAAAAGAAAAAAAAGAAAAATAAAAAATAAAAAGAAAAAATAAAATGCCTTAGTTGTGAAAATCCCTCGAGACTATATTAAGAAGGAAGTGGGTTGAAAACCGAAAATTGTGACCTCTTCAAAGAGAGAAAAATAGAAAAATTCTCTAAGTGATAGATTGTACAAGTCAAATTTAAAGTTGAAAAAGCATAAGTGGGAGATCGTACAAGAAAAATTGGGAAAAGTACATGTAGAATCATACAAAGAGGCATGTTGTATGATTTAGATCATACAGTTTATGGTTATGAGCACAATTGTATGATTTTCAATCGTCACATTAAATGTTCGCATGTGTAGAATGATGTGTTGTCAAAAAAGCATAAGAAAAAGTGGTGCAATTTCAAATTTGGAGTGGTTAGGGTTTGAGAACAATTTAAATACAAGGCTACGTTAGCAATTTTACAAACCATACAAGGAGGAATTTTAAAATTTTAGGAGGACGAAGGTGAAAAGTGTGCAACTAAATGGAATCAATTGTATGGGCATTAAAATACATCAGTGAGCTGCAAGATTGCATGAACAATTTTTAAATTCACACCAGGAAGATTTTTCACATTCGAGAAAATCAAATCAAAGAAGAAAAGCAAGGGATTTGACTTCATTAAAAGTATATTTTAAGTTTAGTCGAAGGGAAAGGAGGTTTTATAGTAGAAAGAATCCAAGCACGAATCAAAATAGGGAAAAAGTACACTAGGGTTCGAGGAGGTTAGGGATTGGAGCCAGAGTAGAGAAATTACAGATGAAATAAGATTACAAACCCTAATCTGACAAAAGTGGCCAAAAACAAACTAGAGAAGATAGAGGGAAGGAAGGAGAAGATTGTACAACCCTATTAAACAACCAAGAAAATTTATTTTTGGGTATGAATTGTGCCAAGTGTGGAAAAATTGAAAAATTGCTTTCGAAAGGCATTGAAAAGATAGATTGGGGCATTTTGGAAATTGGGTTGGTGAGAAATAATGGAGAAGTGAAAAACATGATTTTTAGGTGAACGAGGGTTATAAGATATGTATTACATTTGGAGGTATATTGTATGATCTAAAGAAAAATATTGTATGATTTTAGGTAATGTTTTGGGTTATTTTAAGATTTTTGAGCCAATCATACGGAATGATTTGGAAGTGTACAAATTCGATGAAGGGGAGCATCTAGATGGGGATAGTGTATAGAGTGGTATTACCTTATACATTTTTGTGCAACAATTGTACAATTTGTAGAATATTGAACAGTTTGAAACAGTTACAGAGATTGTATGATCTGGAGGGCCTATTGATGTGGAAACTATATAAGAGCAAGTTGAAGAGCATACTATATGATTTATAGTAGACTGTACGATTTCTAGAATACTTCTAATTCTAGAATTGGTGATGTTTGAGTAGTAAGCTAACCGAAGGAATTGCGAGAAAATAATTTCAACTAAAGAGTTTGGATACCGGTTAAGAAGAATTATAGCCAACAGGGTGGAACAGTCACCAAGACCCCTACATGAAAGATAGGTACATCCAAAACAATACCAAGGGTGACAATTTCAGTATCACAATTGGAGTGGTACTCATCCTTGAGAAGAGGATGATACAAGCCATGGATAAGGCAGAGGTATTGGAGGGCTGATCAGAGAAGGGCACCACCAAGATTTTGAGATGAGGAAATGGCATAAGAAAGGATCCTAAGGAGGGAGTTGAGGAGTGAAATACATTACCCAAATTTGGATGAGGATCTAAGTAGTAAAATTGAGGAGGGCTAGGTTGAGATAAAGAATATATCATTCATACAACATGGAGGCGAGACATGCAAGAAGTGGTGGTGTAAGTAAGAAAATAAGAACTGCCCATGGAGGAAATAGTTTGAGGAGGTTGGTGTAGCTATAATAGTGCAAGTGCCACCATACTAGAAGACCTAAAATTATCTGTTGCAGATGGTTCAAGTGTATAATCCTACAACCAAAATTACCTACGTCAATGTGGGCAAGAGGTTGATGAAAGTAGAAGTTATGGTAGAGGCATTCAAGAAAATATTTAAATTGCTACCATATGGCACAAAGGTAGTTAAGAAGTTGGTTGATCTGATTGAGACACATCACATCATCACTTTGCTTACCAATGTGAAATCATCAACCAATGCAAAGATCTCTGACACAAGGACTCAAAGAATTAAATATATCCAGTGGAAAGGGAAATATTGGCCATGTGCTATGAATAGTGTTATGGCTCGATTGGCAAGGGATACATGAGCCATGAAGATGCCAATATGGATGGATCAATCTATGAAGGGTATCACGAAAGGAAGTAGGTATTATTGGGGTAATTATTTAGAGATAAAGATGCATGAAGTACTAACAAAGAGGCAAAATAATTTTAGAATGACTTTCCATGCCATTGGATTGTTAATAAATGATGTTACGAATATGGGAATCCACTTTTTAGGTTTGACAGAACCTAGGAATGTTAAGGCAGGATATCCAACCATTTTGAGGTGGGCAAAGTTAGTACAAGTTTAGCGAGAGACTCCAAAGAAGTCTTGAAAAAATAAATAGCAACAAGCCACTGTAGTACAGGAGGATACTTCCTCGGATGAGGATGTACACCATCGAAGGAAAATGCCTAGGCAATTGGAACCTGAACTTGAAAAACAAGTACTTTAGTAATGGCATTAAGAGTAGCCATTAATTCAAGAAAGGGATAATATTATGGAGAGGTAATCTAGCCCAATATGAGTAATAAGAAGGTGACAATGAAAAAAAATGGTGAATAATGTTGTTCTAAAAAACAAGGTGAGACTGTACAAAAAAATCAGCAAGAAGAGGAACAATCAGACTTGGAGAAGCTGGATTTGCATGATTGGAATTGGACAGGAGCAAAGGAGATGTTGGAATCCCCAAAAAAAATTTAGTATGATGAATTTTAAATTTTGGACTCTTTAAAAATGTTGGAGGATATAGAAGTGAGGCATATGGCACAAGAAGTAGCAGCCACTACTCAAGAGGAAAAAGAGAAAACCAAGGTGAGTGTGGAAGTCTTAGAGGAATATTCTAGAGAAAATAAGAAGCCTTGTTTCAAATTTGTGATGGGAGGAAGCTCGAACCAAAATAATCAGAGTGATGCACAGGAAGAGATGAAGGCATCACAGGAACAAGAAGAACCTATTATTGAATAAGTCATGGAAATGGAAATCTAGTAGAATCAGTAGGAAGAGCAGGTAACCAAAGAACAATAAGTGGGCTTGATTTAACAAAAAGAAGCCTAGGAATCGATAGAGTAGCCACAATATCAATAGGATATTATGAATATAGAAGAATATGTGAAGGTGGAATATTTCTTTGTTGGGAATATAAGGTGGAACATTTCTTTGTTCGTAAATATTAAAACTAAGGAGGGTGCACAAGGAGTAGAAGATAAGGTGGAAAATTTTATTTGTTGGAAATATAAGCAAGATTTATTGTCATTGATGTCAAGATTCAGTTTCAGTGAGCAGTACAAAAGGAAGCATGTCAAGAGTTATTTTTAGTGAGCAATGCAAAAGGAAGTATGTCGAGTTTCAGTTTCAGTACGCAGTACAAGAGAACTATTGCTTCAAGGTTGTCAGATAACGTCTAAAGGAGCAATAGGAAGGCCCAAGAAAAATAATATTATAATATTTTATTATAATATTAAAGGTCTAATGTTAAGACCTAAAGTTGTTAAATTAACTATAAATTAATTATAATATTTTCATTATAAATTAATTATAATAATTTCATTATAAATTAATTATAATAATTTCATTATAAATTAATTTATAACTTAATTTAATTAACCCTAAGGTTAGGGTTATAAGGGCAAAGTTTTAATTAACGTCAATGTTGTATGCATTTTCCCCCTCAGCCAATGTCCAAAGGGAGATGGCACAATGGTATAAATACCATGTGCATTGGTTGACTAAGCTCTTACCTTCGTTCGATTCACATTGCGAGTGCCTACAAATTTTTGTGATCTACGTGCAAAGAAAAAGGATAAATTTTTGTTTTATTTGGTGGCCAACAAAGGGATAAAGGAAGGGAGGCTTAAAGCCTCATTGCCAACCTAGTGGTTGGGCTAGAAGCAAGTAGATGTGCATTGAGACGTTGATATGTGGGAGGTCCCACGATTGAATCCCAACAGTAGTGTTTTATGGTGGTAATTTTAGGTTTTGGTGCCCAGCATAGACTACAAAGCGCACAAGGCACTTTTGCCTACCAAGGTGAGTGCCTAGCTCACATAGAATTTGGGTTGCAGCTAGGGTGCTGGTGGCAGCGCAATGGGGGATCGAATCTCATTGAGGGCAAAAGAGGTATTTAATATTTAAATTAAATTTTGCTCCTAAGGTTTTAACATGGCATGAATTTTTGTGTTAGGAGGGAGATATAAGGTTTATAAGAATTAAATACTATATTGTGATTTTTATGATTAGAATTTGGAAAGAGTAATAAGGTGGATAAAGAAAATTAATTTTTGAAGTGAGTTGTTTAATTTTTTGCTAATCATTTTTTTAAGTGTGGAGATTATAATGTGTGATTGAGATTTAAATTTTTATATGGTGAAATATTTTGAGGGAATATTTGAATAAAATTTTGAGAAGGTTTTTGCTACCTAACTTGTAATATTGGCAAAGAGGGTGATTGTGATTAATACAGGTTTTGAGGTCAATTATTCATCAAACAAAAGGTATGAGCACATATTCCTTTTCAGTGAAATATTGTTGAATTGGATGTTGTGAATGCTAAGTTGGAGTGAAAATATTTGTTTGATAAGCATTGTTGGAAATATTTGAGTAAACCTTCATGTGCTTGACTAGGGTTTGTGAAAGATCATGAGTATCATTGTTATATGAATTTGGAATCATCTTGAGTTAAGGTTGAGTTCCATAGTTTGAGTTGTTGAAAGCATTGTGAAACACTTGTTTAGGGTTTGTAAGCAATTTGTGTTTCATTTAGTGATTGGTTGAGTGAATTTGATTGAGCTTAGTTGATTGGAAGTTTTGGAGTGATAATTCAAGTTATGTGAAAAAATTGTTTTTCATTCTTAATTTATTTGAAGAAGAGTTTGAAAGTGATTGATTTTGTGTGAGTGTGAAACATATTGAGTCTCTAACCATTCTCCATATGTTTCTGTAGTTAAACAAGAGAGTTTGAAAGTGATTAAGTATTTTTGTGAGTGTGAAACATATTGAGTCTCTAACCATTCTCTATATATTTCTATGAGATTAAAACAAGATTCTATGTGAAACTTGTTTGTGTGATTGAAGAGGTTTTCTGTGATAGATTGAGTTGAGTTGAATAAGATTTTGTGAAAACTAGTGGACATATTTGAGTAAGTCCTAGAGTGGAATTTAGGATTGTTAAGACACCAACAATGTGAAAGTTAGGATTAAATCAGAAATAACTGTATCGTTTTTGGATAAGAATCGCTTTTGGAAAATATTGAGTTTAACCTGCAATATTGATATATATATATATAAATGAATGTATTTGATGTTTTAAAATGAATATGGTGATGTACCATAAATATGAAGGATGGGGTGCGATTGGAAAGATGCACCCCTGATAAATATAATTACAATATGTTAGGAGGGTCCTAACATGCCACCCCCCTTAAAGGAGCTTTGTCCTCAAAGCTGGAAATTTGGAAATTGCTGCTGGATATCGTGAAGAGTTTCCCACGTCGCGTCTTCTAAAGGTAGACCTTTCCAATGGATTAAAACTTCCGTGATATCGCGAGTACGAAGGTGACGAGAGCGGCGATCCAAGATAGCTTCTGGCTCGACTAAAAGTACTCCATCCTCGGAGAATTTCGGAAGAGTGGTTTGTGTCGTGATATGTGTTCCGATTGCGAGCTTAAGGCAAGATACATGAAATACGGGGTGAAGTTTGGAAGAGGGAGGAAGCTCAAGTTTGTAAGCAACGGTCCCAATACGTTGGAGAACTTTATACGGCCCGTAAAATTTGGGTGCTAACTTCTGAGAACCTTTTTGTTTAAGAGAGGTTTGCCGGTAAGGTTGGAGACGTAAGAAAACCATATCACCCTCGTGGAAACTACGTTCGCTTCTATGTTGATCGGCTTGCTGCTTCATGCGATGTTGGGCGGTGTGTAGGTTCTCTTTTAGGGTCCGTAGTATGTCCTCTCGATTAGCAAGTTCCGTTTCCACCGCATGGACTTTTGTAGTCCCTGGAATATAGGAAGTGAGGGATGGTGGTGTTTGACCATATAGTGCTTCGTAAGGAGTCATTTTGATGGACGTATGGTATGAAGTGTTATACCACCATTCTGCTAGTGAAAGCCACCTTACCCAATGGAGTGGTTGAGTAGAAACAAAACATCGAAGGTATGTTTCCAAGCATTTATTTACAACTTCGGTTTGGCCATCGGTTTGAGGATGGTAAGCGGAGCTCATACGAAGTTGAGTACCTTGTAATTTGAATAATTCCTTCCAAAAGGTACTAGTGAAAGTTGGGTCGCGATCACTAATAATTGTGGAGGGCATACCATGTAATTTAAAGATGTTATCGAGGAAGAGGTGGGCTATAGTGCTAGCGGTATAAGGATGAGCCACTGGACAAAAATGGGCGTATTTAGATAAACGATCAACGACTACGAAAATGGTTGTTTTTCCGCCTGATTTAGGTAATCCTTCAATAAAGTCCATAGAAATATCTGCCCATGTTTTGGTGGGTATAGGAAGAGGTTGAAGTAATCCGGGAATAGCGATGGTCTCCCCCTTTTGTCTTTGGCACACTTCACATTCTTTTACAAAGTTTTTGATGTAATTTTTCATTCCTACCCAATAGAAGGAGGTAGTGGCTCTTTTATAGGTTTTTAAGAACCCTGAGTGGCCTGCAATGGGTGAGGTATGTAACTCATGAAGAAGTTTCCTTCGATAAGTTGAATTGGGGGTGAGGACCATCCTCCCTTTGTATCTTAATATATTGTCCTTCCAAGTGTATGGAGGTTTGCTACTAGGATTATGTTGAAGTTGTTGAATTAAGGCGTGGGTAATAGGATCATTTATCCATTCTTCATGCACCTCATCTACCCATTTAGGAATAAGGGAGGAAAGAGCATGGACTTGAGGCATATCTTCAAATTTTCTAGAAAGTGCATCGGCTGCCATGTTGTCCTTGCCCTTTTTATATGTAATTTCATAATCATAGCCAAGAAGTTTAGTAACCCATTTTTGTTGTTTCGGGGTATTAGTCCTTTGTTCCAAAAAATACTTCAAGCTATGATGGTCGGTGCGTATAATGAAATGTTGGCCAATAAGGTAAGGCCTCCAATGTTGAATAGCATGGACAATCGCCAACATCTCTTTTTCATATGTAGAGCGAGCTAAATTCTTAGGAGAAAATGCTTTGCTTATAAAAGCTAGAGGTCTTTCATCCTGCATGAGTACGGCTCCCATTCCTATTCCTGAAGCATCACTTTCAATGACGAACGGTTTAGAAAAGTTGGGCATGGCTAGAACAGGGGTGGTACACATTGCAGTTTTCAAGGTGATAAAGGCCTCGTCCGCTTTAGGCGACCATTTGAAAGCATTTTTCTTAAGTAATGTTGTTAGAGGAGCAACGATTTTACCATAATTTTGGACAAATTTTCTATAATATCCCGTTAGTCCAAGAAACCCACGTAGAGCCTTTACGGTTTTTGGAATAGGCCAATTTTTCACTTCCTCGATTTTGGAAGGATCTACCATCACGCCTTCCTTTGAGACAATATGCCCTAAGTATTCAATTTCTTGTTTCCCAAAGGAACACTTTGATCTATTTGCATAAAGTTGATTTTCCTTCAAGATTTGGAACGCTTGTCTAACATGGTCCAAATGTTCTTCCCATGTTTTGCTATAAATCAAAATGTCATCAAAGAAAACTAATATAAATTTACGAAGGAAAGGGTGAAATACCTTATTCATTAGACTTTGAAAGGTAGAAGGAGCGTTGGTAAGGCCAAATGGCATCACCAAGAATTCGTAGTGCCCTTCGTGAGTGCGAAAGGCCGTCTTAGGAATATCCTTTTCAGCGACTCGTATTTGGTGGTAGCCTGACCGTAAGTCCAACTTGGAAAAGTAAGCCGCCCCGTGGAGTTCATCTAGTAGCTCGTCTATGACCGGAATAGGAAATTTATCTTTGATGGTCATTTTATTAAGCGCTCGAAAATCGACACATAAACGCCACGAACCATCCTTTTTCCTAACTAAAATAATTGGAGAGGAGTAAGGGCTTTTGCTAGGTCTAATGACTCCTGCCGTAAGAAGCTCTTGTACTAATTTCTCTATTTCGGTCTTTTGGAGGTATGGATAACGATAAGGTCTAATATTAGGAGGTTGATGCCCTGGAAATAGTGGAATAGTGTGATCGTGACTTCGTTGTGGAGGTAGTCCTTTTGGTTCGTTGAATACCGCCTTATGGTGGTCTAAAATTTTTTGTAACTCTGGTGTCTCGTCTTTTTGGTGACTAGGTTGAATTGAAAATAATTGGGCGACCATTCCTTTGTTCCCTTTTCGGATAATTTTCTCCATTCTATGCGAGCTGACGATTTGGGAAGGTCCTGATTTCAGGCCTTGGATAATATAGGTTTGGTTCTTTGCTGTGAATTTCATCCATAGTTCATCAAATTCCCATTGGACTACGCCCAAGGTTCTTAACCATTGTACGCCTAGTACAATGTCGCATCCCCCTAGGGGTAGGACGTACATGTCGCCTTGCATGGTATAAACTCCCATAGTTAGTTTTATATTTCTGCATTTTCCTTTGCATGCAATTTTTTTGCCGTTTCCAATCATCACTTCGAAGTTATTGCAAGGGTATATAAAACAATTTGCTTGTTTAGCCACCTTTGGATCGATAAAATTGTGCGTGCTACTAGAATCTAGGAGCACGGTAAGGTTTTGTTTCTTAAAATACCCTTTTACTCGCATTGTTTGAGGGGCAAAAAATTCGGCAAGGGCGTTGAAGGAAACCTTTGGTGCATTTTCTTCGTCACTTTCAAGTGTGTTGGATAATACCTCTACTTCGAGTTCAGGTTCCTCTTTAGTAGAATTCCCTTCCTCTGTGGCATCTAGAATATATAATTTTCGTGAGGCACATTTATGATTTCTGTCAAATTTCTCATCGCAATGGTAGCAAAGACCCTTAGCTTGTCTTTCCTTCATTTCCTCGAAACTCAAACGTTTAATTGGTAGAGCGGGGTTAATTTTGGGGGTTGTGTAGGAGTTTTGGGTTCGTCCATTTTGCATTGGTTTGGGGTTGGTATAAGTGTTTGATGGTTTCCCCCAAGTTGGTTTTGTGGACCGATTTCGTGCCTTGATTTTGTCTTCCGCTAATTTTGCTAAGCCGATGGTCTCTAACATGTTTGTAGGGTTGTACATTTGCACCTCAATTCGAATTTCTTCTTTTAATCCGCTAACGAAACATTCTTGAAAGAAGGCAGCGTCTAATCCGGATGTTCGATTAGCTAACCTTTCAAATTCTGCTTGGTACTCGCTTACTGAAGTGGTTTGGCATAATTTAGTGAGGGCCCCTGTAAAGCTTTGAAACTTGCTAGGGCCGAATCGTACTAATAGGTTCTATGTAAAAGTTGACCACGTAGGAGTGCCATTAGTTTTCTCGAACCATTGGTACCATTGGATGGCATCATTTTCCAAATGGAAGGAGGCGATATGCACTTTTTGTATTTTTGGAATTTGATTTAGTGAGAAATATTGCTCTGCTCGGTAGATCCAGTTTGTAGGGTCTCCGCCTTCAAATTTTGGGAAGTCTAATTTGGTCGTCCATGGTAGAATGGAAGTTTGTGGACCTCCTAACATTGCTCGGTTTGATGACCCGTTGTTGGTTGAGTTTGCCTGTGTTGTTGCCTGTTTTTGATTGATGGCATCAAGTTTAACATCCATTGCAAATATTTTTTCGAAGAGTTCTCTTGTGGTACGGGAATTCTCCTCTCTTTCCTGTTTAACTTCTTCAGCGAGCCTTTCGTGTTTCTCGTGGATGGAATCCAGTGATCGTCGTCCGTCGGCCATTGCGGTTGGTGTAGGTAACGATCAATGTGACTAGGTAACGATCAAGGTGAGCAAAAATTTAAAAATTAAATAATTGGGCAATAATTTAATTTAATTTAAAAATTAAATTAAATTTTTAAAAATTTGGTGGGCAATGCCCTATCAACTATTTTTTATTTTGGCCCCCCGAGAGCGCACAATGGTTTGCGAGCAGGACGACAGCAGGCGGCAAGACTGACAAAGGCGACAGTAGGCGGTAGGACTGACGGACTGACAGAGGCGAGGCGACAACAGGCGGGAGAGAGCACAAAGGTGACAGCAGGCGATAGAGAGCAGGTGGGACAGAGTGACAGAGGCGATAACAGGCAGCAAAATTGACAGCGGAGGCAGAATGGAGCACAGAGTGGACAGAGCGACGAGGGATAATCGACAAGCGGTAGTGGGTACGCGCGAGGGTTGGTCAAGGGCGGGCGTGACCGAAGTCACGCTTTAATAAGCGTGCTGCCCACCTTATAAACTAGGAAAAAACTCCCGCACCCGCTATGTGGGATAATTCACTGCGAACAAAACGCGATCGCAAATACCCTGTGCTTTCACGTCGATGACAAAACGCATTCGATTTAGCTTTATTTTATACCCGACTATTATAAACTTTTGCCGATCGTATGAAATATATTCTTCGATTAATAATACGCCTCTGATTTTTTTGTATATAAAATTTTTTTATGACAGCGGAAGGTGAAGTCTGAAGCTCTGATCCAGATGTTAAGACACCAGCAATGTGAAAGTTAGGATTAAATCAGAAATAACTGTATCGTTTTTGGATAAGAATCGCTTTTGGAAAATATTGAGTTTAACCTGCAATATTGATATATATATAAATGAATGTATTTGATGTTTTAAAATGAATATGGTGATGTACCATAAATATGAAGGATGGGGTGCGATTGGAAAGACGCACCCCTGATAAATATAATTACAATATGTTAGGAGGGTCCTAACAAGGATAGAGTTAAGCAAGATTTATAAAATCTTGTGAGCAGATTTGAAGTACTAGAGTGGACTTAAGGACTAAATTGAGTAAGCTTTTGTGGAATATTACAAAGCAGATTTGAGACAAGTCTTGGTGAAGACTTGTTGAGCAGATTGAACAAGTTCTAGTGGGAACTTGTTAAGCAGATTTGAGACAAGTCTTGGTGAAGCCTTGTTGAACAGATTCAAAAATTTCTAGTGAGAATTTGTTGAGCATATTTGAGGTAAGTCTTTGTGAAGAATTGTGAACAGATTAGTGTGAGATTTTGTGGAAGCTTACAATGCAAATTTGAGGTAAGTCTTGGTTAAGACTTGAGAGCAGTTTGAGCAAGAACTAGAGAGAACTTGTAGATAGATTTGAGGCAAGTCTTCAAGAAGAATTGTAAGCAGAGTTGATTGATTTATTTGTTCAAACCTTGAGTTAAGGTTTGGGGTAGATATAGCAGAGTTGATATGTGATTGGATCAAGCTTTGTGTTAAGGCTTGAGGACAGACTTGAGGAAAAGGTTTGGTGAAAATTTTAGAGTGGAGTTGATTGATTGATTTGTTCAAATCTTGAGTTAAGGTTTTGGGTAGATATACAAGAGTTGATCTGTGATTGGATCAAGCTTTGTGTTAATTCTTGAGGACATACTTGAGGATAGATTTGTATTAAGGCTTGAGGATAGATTTGTGCCAGACCCGATATAGAGATTGAGCAGATTTATGCTAAATAAAGGAATGTGTTTAGTGTAGATTTGAGACAAATATTGAGCATATTTGTGCTAGATTGAAGGACTATGTTTAGTGTAGATTTAAGATAGAGATTAAGCAGATTTGTGCTAGATCGAAGGACTATATTTAGTGCATATTTTAGAGAGATTGAGCAAATTTGTGCTAGATCAAAGGATTGTGTTTAGTACAGATTTTAGGTAAAGTTGAGAGCAATAATTGGGGGTGACAGAGCAGAGGATAGTTGAGATCCATTATCCAGGATAGTGAGGATAGAGGTCTTTTGAGTGAGGACAGAGTCTTCAGTGGAGAGATATCCACAAGCCAATGCAATGGAGGCAGTATTATTCTAGAGGATCATCAACCAGAGTAGAGGAGAAGGAGTTCTCCTATGGATAGATATCCATGAACCAATTGAGGGGATTGGTGTCTCCTGTGGATAGAGATCCACGGAGTTGATTAGGGGATTGGTGTATCCTTTGGACAAAGGTCCATAAATAATTGTAATAGGGAAGGATTCCCAAGATATTTGTTGAGAAAATATTAGTGAAATATTTTCTCCATGGAGTAGCCCACATTGGGTGAACCACATTAAATTGGTGTCTCTATTGTGTGTGGTGATTTATGCATTGATTTGATTACTGTTGTTGATATTGTTATTGATATATTGGATATTATTAGTTGAAAAAGAAAAGTAAAAAGTGGTCTTATACTGTTCACCCCCTATATCAGTATAAGATTGTGCTCTTCAATTGGTATTAGAGTGGGTTCCTTCACAAGAGTTTAATAGCTTGAAGGAAAATCTCACAAGAACATAGATGGATTCATAGAATGGATCTTCAGGGAATTTGAAACCATTGTTCGATGGGAAAAATTATGCACTTTGGAGTATGAGAATGAAGATTCACCTAATGGCATTAGGGAATAAAATATGGCAAGAAATTTAGGATTTATACATACCACCAGCTACTCCACCTATAGATAAAGATGGTAAGATCCTACAACTGAATAATTCAAAGGCAATGAATGGAATTTTAAAGGGTTTGCATGAAACAGAGTTTATAAAGGTTATGCATTGCACATCAACAAAGGAAATTTGGGATAAGTTGAAAGGTATATATGAAGGAGACAAAAAGGTCAAAAGGGTAAAGTTGCAAAATTACAAAAGAATATTTGAATAAGGATGAGGAAAACATTGTTGCATACCTACTTCATGTGGATGAGGTTGTTAAATCCATGCAAGGACTTGGGCTTAAAGTTGAAGAAACAAATGTTTGTGATAATATTTTAATGTCACTCCCAAAAAATTATAGTGAAAATATTTTATATATAGAAGAGTCAAAAGATATTGAACTGCTGACAAGGGATGAATTACATGGAATTATCATAGCTTTTGAGATGAGAATAAAATAGGAACCTATTCCCCAGTAAGAAATAACCTTCAAAGTTACAAAGAAGTCAAAGGGTAAGAAATCAGATTCAAGCAATGAGTTATCCAGTGATGAAGAAGTAAATTATGGTAGAAGGAACAAGGACTCAAGAAAGTATAAAGGTATGAAATAAATTAGATGATTTAATAATGATAAATATGGTCACTATGCAACTGATTGTCTAGAGGCTAGAAATATCAATGATGAAGAGAATAAGATTACAAGATCAGGAAAATAGGAAAACACAGGTACCAAAAGAAAAATAGGGATGGACAAATAAAGCAAGGAAATAAGTTTTTTCAAAGGTATAAGAAGAGTTTTTATGTAGACAAGGAAGGTAAGAGTTCTAGTGATAGTGATGACAGATCATCAAATACTGAAGAAGAAGAAATTCTATTTCTAGCAGAAGAAAATAAGTGGTTAGAAAAATGTCACCAATAATTCTCAAGTGTTTTAGATGTGGTAAATTTGGTCATATTGAAGATAGTTGTACAAGGAATGGATTCAGTTTCAGTGATGATGAATATGAAGATGCTAGTGAAGGTCCAGAAGAAGAAAGTCTTCTTATGGCAATAAAATAAGAAGGAAGTGCTTCTAGTGGAAAGGAATAAGAAAATAATTAAGATGATCCTAAAGGCAAAGGAATAGAGGAAGAATCATAGGAAGGAGAAGTTGATATTGAGGGTGATATTATTTCTACCCTTGATGTATTAAGGAAGGTAAGAAACCAGAACTCAAAACTCAAGATTCAATTTCAAGAATGTGATGAATAGAAAGGAAAGCTTATAGGAGATCTAACCAACTCAATAGCCAAGACAAGAAAATTTAAAGAGAGGTTAAAGGCTAAGGTTTTAGAATGTGAAAGGTTAGAACATGAAGTAGCTTTACTAAGGAAGAAATTAAAATATTCTAAAGACAAGATACATAGGTTTAGTAGAAGCTCAAAGAACTTGGATAAGATAATCAAGATACAAAGATCTTCATCAAACAAGACATGACTTGGTTTTGAACATGTACAAAAAGAACAAGGGGAGGAGTCAATATCAAGCTCCAAAGAAGGAGAAGCTTTAGAAGAGGAGAGTGTAAGAGAAAGTGAGACTTCTGAGGATGAGTTGGACAATAAAAATTTTAATAAGAGAAGGAAAAATACACAAATAGAAAACATATGGAACAAGAAGCAGCATAGGGTAAAAGAGACTAAGAGACCAATAGGGTCAAGGCGAGATAGTTTCAATGGATGATGCTTCTCATGTCACAAGTTTGGGCATAAGGCTACATAGTGAAGGACACATGAAATATAGGAATATAGAAATTTTAGAAATAGGAATCTCTTTCAAGGGTATTGCTACTCTTATAATTAGTTTGGTCACAAGGCAGTAAATTGTAGGGTTCATGATAGGAATGTATATGGCTTCACCAGGAGAAACCCTTAGATAGTTGCACCTTTAAGGAATCACAATATTAAGTATTATAAGTGTAATAATTTTGGGTACACAAAAAAGTGGTGTAGAGCAGAACTTCTAGAGACAAGCAGGAACAGGAATAGTCAGAGGAATTAGAAGGATCAGTGTATGTTGGGAGTAGATATACTCCCACCCCAAAATTAACCACCTCAAGAGAGGAGGTGGGATATGGGATAAGCTAAGAGTCTCATTCTTATCCCCAAGCCCCAAAGGTGACCCTTTGTCATTGATGTCAAATGGAGAGAGATTTGAGTTAGGGGGAGAGCATTTAGTTAGGGAATGTAGTTTATCAGGGGAGCAAAATAGAAAAAGGTAAAGGAAATGGTAAAAGGTAAATGGGTTTCCATCAATGACAAAGGGGGATATTGTTGGAAATATGAGCAAGATTTATTGTCATTGATGTCAAGAGTCAGTTTTAGTGAGTAGTGCAAAAGGAAGGATGTCAAGATTCAGTTTCAGTATGCAGTGAAAGAGAAATATTGATTCAAGATGGTCAGATAAGGTCTAAAGGAGCAATAGGAAGGCCCAAGAAAAATAATATTATATTATTTTATTATAATATTAAAGGTCTAATGTTAATAACTAAAGTTGTCAAACTAAATGTAAATTAATTATA
This sequence comes from Wollemia nobilis, assembly GCA_028583015.1. NCBI lineage: Eukaryota > Viridiplantae > Streptophyta > Pinopsida > Araucariales > Araucariaceae > Wollemia > Wollemia nobilis. The sequence continues at coordinate 7,817,743 of JAQPPZ010000850.1, forward strand.
ATATTTTTATTATAAATTAACTATAATTTAAATTAATTAACCCTAAAGTTATTAAATTAATTATAAATTAATTATAATAATTTCATTATAAATTAATTTATAACTTAATTTAATTAATCCTAAGGTTAGGGTTATAAGGGCAAACTTTTAATTAACTCTAACATCGTATGCATTTTTCCCCTCCACTAACGTCTAAAGGGAGATGGTACAATGGTATAAATACCATGTGCATTGGTTGACTATGCTCTTACCTTCAAATTTTTGCGATCTGCATCCAAAGAAAAAGGATCAACTTTTATTTTATTCGGCGGCCAATGAAGGGATAAAGGAAGAGATGTTTAAAGCCTCATTTCCAACCTAGTGGCTGGGCTAGTGGCAAGTGGCTATGCGTTGAGACATTGATAGGCGGGAGGTCCCGCAATTGAATCCTGGTGGTAATTTTAGGTTTTGGTGCCCAACATAGGATACAAAGTTCACAAGGCACTTTTGCCTACCAAGGTGAGCACCTATCTCACATGGAAGTTGGGCCACAACTAGGGCATTGGTGGTAGCGCAGTGGGGGATCGAATCCCACCAAGGGAAAAATAGGTATTTAATATTTAAATTAAACATTTGCTCTTAAGGTTTTAATGTGGCATGAATTTTGTGTTAGGAGGGAGATATAAGGTTTATAAAAACTAAATATTATATTGTGATTTTGATGATTAGAATTTAGGAGTAATAAGGTGGATAAATTATTATTATTTTTTTATTTGTGGAAAACATCCCAAAAGGGATGCCACTTTCGGGTAAGACCCAAGGAGGCAGGGGTATCCATTCCACCAAAAACGCCCAGGACTCGGACCTGGCCTACCACCTTTGACATACTCAAGGAGCAAACAAACACACAAAACCAATTTAAAAATAAGTAAATAACAACAAAAATAATAAAATAAATAAAATAAAATAAAAAACATGCTCCTTGAGTGTGTCAAAAACAAAAGCACAACCAAACACGCACAATAAGATAAAAGAAACCACAACACAAACCACATAGAAAAACACAAGAACCACATAACAAAACACAAACAAGACAAAAACAACAGAACACTACAAAGACATAACCCAAAAAAAACATGAAAAATAAACACAACCAAAACCTAAAAATAAAAAATAAAAATAAAAAACAACCAACAACAGACAATAAACAAAAACAAAAAACATAGAAAACACTCACACATAAAAACACGAAATAACACAAACAAAGAGAAACCCAAGAACAAGAACGAAAAAAAACACAAGAACAATAACAAAAACATAAAAAAAAACAAAACAACAAAAACACAAGAACAACAAAAAACAACACAAAGAACACAAAAACAAAACAAAAAAAAAAACCCACCCACCTTAAAAACAAAAAACAAAAAAAAAAAAAAATAAAAACAATGACCTATCTAGACCAGAAGACTATTAAGGCAAGAATCAACAGAGGAAACAAAATAAAGAATAGAATGAGCTAGGGAACTAAAAAAAACTGAATGAACCAAAGAGAAGCAAAAAAAAAAACAAGAAGAAACTAGGTACCTTCGAACTGGAGCCATCCAAAGAAATGATAGAAAGAAGAGCTTCCCTAATTTGAGAAGCCCACCATATAGGAGGGTGGCCATAACAAGTAAGATCACCTTTGTCCAAAGCCCAATTAGCTAAAGCATCAACACTCTTGTTTTGATCTCTCGACCACATGATTGTAATCAACTTTCAAAAATCCCATCTGGATTAACCGAATCTTCTCAATAATTCTTTTTATTCTCCAATCCACCTTATGATTCTTAGAAGGATTCTTCAAGAGATTAATCATAAGTTGAGAGTCAGACTCAACTAACACCTTTTCCCATCCAACCTTAGTAGCCTCCTGAAGGCCTCTCGAGGATACCATACCCCTCAAAGAAGGTTATTGGAAAGAATACCCAAATTCTCAAGAAAAGTAAAAACTAGGGAACCATCTAAAAGTCTACCAATTCCTCCCACACTGGCTTTTCCAGGGTTCCCTCTAGAGGCTCCATCAGTATTGAATTTTCCAAAATCCTTAGGAGGAGGTTGCCAATTTCTATTCCTATCCATCTTACTAATACTCACATTCCCTTTAAGTTGGTTGCCCTTAGAAGGTTTAATCTTCAATCTTTGCATCACTTGATCCCATCTTTGGTGGGAGTTTTGGGGGTGATTAAGGAGATGATGGACTGATTCAACTAAGTTGGCTATGGTCTTTTGCCAAATATAGTGAATATCCTTCCTATCTTGATTAAAAATTTGGTTGTTCCTTTCATTCCAAATATTCCAAAGAAGAATGGTAGAACCCATCCAAACTAACCGCCTAATAAAATGATCAACACCCTCTTGATTAGGCCAATCCCTCCAAAGTCTGTTCAAAAGTAAAAAAATTGGACCACTGTAAGCCAAGTAAAGTGGCCATTCTCCTCCATAGCTCAGAGGCTAAAGTACACTCAATAAAAATATGGTTGATATTTTCTACATTCTCTTCACACATTTCACATCTAAAAGGGCCATGAAAACCACGCTTCATAAGTTGCTCACCAAGAAGCACCCTACGATGCAATAAAAGCCAATTAAAGAACCTCACCTTAGGCCAGAGATTTTGAGCCCACAATCGAGAAAATATGTTAGAAGAATGGTTGGGATTATTATGGCATAAGGTCAAATAACCTTGAGCAACTGAATACTCACCCTTAGTAGTGTTGTTCCATCCAAAACAATATTTTTCATGGGACCAAGAGAGGGATCTCATATGAAGGATGCCTTGGATATCTTGTCTTTGCCTTTCTCGGGATTTTAATAGGCCAGTCCTCAATAGGGATCAAATATCTACCAACCTTTGAATTACCAAGTATGGTACCGATAGTAATTAGCCACCTTTATCCAATTAGCTCGGTGAAGCTCCTCCATCCAAGGCCTCCAATCGGGAAACTGAGTTATCAAAGGCTTGTGACCATCCCAAGAATCTGTCCAAAAATTTGCATGTTGACCATTATGAATGATCCAAAATAATTTTTTCTTTATCAAATCCTCACCAGTCTTAAGAACCGCTAAAATGGGAGAACCTTTGGTAGGAAGTTGATAGCGAACAAGGTCTTCAGGACTTTTGTTCTCAAGATATTTAGCATGGAGATTATTGGCCCAAAGAGCATTGGGGTTATGCAACATCCTCCAATATAATTTAGCAGCTAAAGCTTTGTTGTTATTAATTGAAGACCATAATCCTAACCCCCCTTCACTCTTAGGAAGACATAAAGTATCCCATTTCACCAAGGCCCATTTTCTTTTCTCCTTAGTACCACTCCAAAGGAAACGATGACTGATTTGATCCAATTCTCGAAGAACAGCCTTTGGGATATTCAAAATGGAAGAAACATAAATAGGAATAGCTTGAAGGACTGATTTTACCAAGGTGATTCTACCCCGTGAAGAAAGCCACTTGTTGGTCCACTTTCCAATTTTCTTCTTGACTTTGTCCAACAACCAATTCCAATATTTATTTTTTTGCCTTTGAATATTTATGGGAATACCTAAATAAGTGATTGGAAGAGAGGTCTTCTTATATCTTAGTTTATCCAAGACCATGGATTCCTGTCTAGTAGAGCAGTTGAAAGAAAATAACTTTAGATTTGTCTTCATTGATCAACTGCCCAAGAGCCTTAGAAAAATAGCTAATGATTTGCTTAATATTAGAAGCTTCCTTAACTCGTAGCTTTACCTAAAAGAGTAGAGTCATCCACAAATTGAAGATGAGAGATAGGTCTAGCTCCATGAGCAATGGTAACTCCCTCAAGGGTTTTGTTTTCCCTCTTTTTGGTTATAGTCCTACCCAAGCATTCAACAAGAATGATGAATAAATAAGGGGATAGCGGGTCACCTTGCCTAATACCTCTGGAAGCTGGGAAAGACCGAGAAGGCCTGCCATTGATAAGAACTAAGTAGGAAACTAAAGAGATACATCCCATAATCCAATCCATCCAATCCTTAGAGAAACCAAATTGCCTCAAAACTTTGATAAGGAAGTGCCAATCCACTCTGTCATAAGCTTTGGATAAGTCTAACCGAATGAACATGGAAGGAGAATTTTGCATATCCATGGAATGGATGGCTTCCTGAGCAAGAACTATCTCATCTACTATTTGACGTCCTTCCACATAACCCCCTTGCTCTGGGGAAATAATCTTATGCAAAAGAGGCTTCAACCTTTCTCGCCATGATTTTAGTAATGATTTTGAGAAGAACATTACATAAAGCAATAGGTCTAAAAGCTGAGATATGATCAACCTCTTGAGCTTTTGGAACAAGAGTAATATAAGTTTTATTGATAACCTTCAAAATTTCTTTGGCTTTCCTGGCTTCTTCCACCACCTCTAATAAATCAACATGAAGGATATCCCATAACTCTTGGTAGAACTCAATAGGAAAACCATCAGGACCTGGGGTTTTCCCTTTTGCATTTTAAAAACTACTTGTTGAAGCTCATTGATAGTAACAGGAGCAGTCAAAATAGAGTTCTCCTCAGAAGTGATAAGAGAAGGGATTGCTTGAAGAACATTATGTTGTGAAGTTGAGTCAAGGGGAGTAGCAGCAAAAATATTGGAAAAGTAATCAACAACAATAGAGTTCATGCCATCCCAAGTATAAACAACATCTCCATAATCTGATTTTAAGGAAGAAATAAAGTTGTGAGATCTTCGAGCTAGAAGATATTTGTGGAAGAAATTTGTGTTTCGATCTCCTTCTTTGAGCCATTGAATTCTAGATTTTTGCTTCCATAAGATTTCTTCTCTTTTTTCCCATTCCTCTAACCGAGTTGTGAGTTTAATTTCATCTCGCACTTCTCTTCTCTCGTGAGGCCATCTAAATGGATTTTCTTATTCAAATTTTCAAGATGAGCAATAACTTCATGTTTTTTTTATGAACATCCCCAAACTCTTTCCAGTTCCAAGTCTTGATTTTGGATTTAATGTATTGCGCTCTTTTGGCAAAATAGAACATCTTAGTCCCATGCCTAGGTTTACCTTCCTTCCACCATTGTTGCACATGAGGTCTGAAGGAAATGTCTCTAAGCCACATTAATTGAAAATGAAAAGGAGAGAAACTCACATTGGTTTTCCACATTTCCACCATGATCGGCCAATGATCCGAACCAACATTATTAAGAGTCTTCACTTTAGGAATGTGACCATGGATTAAGAAATTTTTCAGAGAGCAAAAACCTATCCAATCTCTCCATTATACAAGCTAAGCCTTGCCTTCTGTTAGACCAAGTCATAAGGCCATTATCTAGTTGGATATCCACAAGATGGAGGTTTGCAATATATTCACTCATGAGGTCAGTGCTTTTGTCCAAATTTCTATTTCCCCCCTTTTCTCATCCAGAGAGAGGATGGTATTGAAATCTCCTCCGATCAAGATCCAAGATTTAGGAAAATGAGAGATAATATGAGTAATATCCTTCCACTGTCTTCTTTTTTCCTCCAAAGAAGTCGGAGCATAAATAGTAATGCAGAGCATAATCTGGTTGGAATGTCTACTTTGAATAGCTATAGCCAACAAACCCCAACTGCCAACCATATGGTGAATAACTACCTCTTTTGGATCCCAAAGACAAGCAATGCCACCCGAAGTCCCTTGGGAACTGAGGGAAACCACTTTTCCAACTGGCCAAAATTTTATTGGCAATTAAGTTCATATCCTCCATTGACATCTTTGTTTCTTGAAGGAAAACAAGATGTGGATGATTTACCTGAATCATTCTTCTAATTTCATTTTGTTTTGAAAGACTCCCTTTGAGTCCTCTAATATTCCAAGTGATGATCTTCATTAATACCGGGGCTAAAAAATTTGGGAAGGGCATTAATATTACCTTCCTCTACAAGATTTTCACCTTCTTTTACCATATGATATTGATTGGTCTTGCGACCTACTTTTTGATTAGAATCCATCTTCAATTTTTTTTCCCTATTTCTTGACTTATTCCAATTGAATCCGAGATGGCTTCTAACCTTGAAGAATGCTCGTACACAACCAAAATTTTACTAGATGGTTCAACGGAGTCTATATTGGGACCTCCATTATTTGAAGTTTTGACATTTGAAATATTGTTTTTCTTGTGTAAATTTTCTCCTTTTTTTTCTGTTGAAAACCTTTGATTTGTTGGTTTGTCTCCGAGTTCTTCCCTTCATATTTAAATTGTGTTTCTAAGATTTCAGTTTCCATTATTTCCTCTTCCTCACTTGGGACATCATTTGTGGAAAGGATTTCAAACATATTAGCAGATGACTTTGATTGATCCTTCATAACTGGTTTTTTCCGAGTGTTCTTCTTCTTAGGTATTTGGAAACCTATCGAGTTTATATCTTCTTTCTTTTGATCAGGAATTTTATTTGGGCAAGCACCGGCCAAATGACCATATTCATGGCAAATTCTACAATGAAAAGGAATGTTCTCATAGTCCACTACTTGCTCCCAAGTGTCTTCCCCAAATTGTAATGTGATATTTTTAGGTAGGGGTTTGTCAAAATCCATTAAAACACAAATCCGAGCATAAATAATATGTTCAAAATTTTGAGTACAATCAGCAGTCATCATAAAAGTTCCTAAAGAGTTTCCAATTGAAGAAAAAATAGTAGGATTCCAAAATTCAATAGGGAGGCCAAAGAGTCTAACCCACACGGGAGCTATAGAAGGCATCTCTTCTTCGGCTTTAAATTTAGTATGCCAGGGCTTCATGAAAAGCCCTGCCCTTCCAAAAAACCAAGGACCCCCTTGAAAAGTTTTCTCTCTATCTTCATTATTAGCAAATAAAACAAGAAAATAACCATTTGGATAAATAGAGATTTGTAACTCACCTTTAGTTTTCCAGATTTTTGCAGCCCAGACTTTGAAAGCAGATAGACTCGGACTTCACGAACCGACAAATTAGTCCTCTTTTTTCCAAATCTTCAATGCCAGTCTGAATGTTACCCATATCAAGCTTAACAATAGGAGTTCCATCACCGCTTTAAGACATCCCGACTCCATTTTCCTGGGATCAATCTTAGGCATTCTTAGAGGTTTATGGGAAGCCCTAATATTGATATTAGCATTGGGCTGAGGCTGTCCACCATGAAGGGCATCCCTAAAATTCATTTTTGGGACCGAGTCTTCGAAATTCTTACCCTTGATAGGGGTTTTCACAGTAGAATTATTTTGTGGGTGCACCTTAGCACCAGATTCACTTGAGATATGAGCCATTTTTTGATCAACTACTTGAAACTTGTTTCGTGATCTCTTTAATCCTTGCCCTAGACGCCGTGGAAAGGTATGGTTTTCACTTTTCTTTTGTGCAGCAAATTGGAAGCCGTTGTCACTCAAGTTCATAGTATGATCTATTGAAAGACAAATTTCTAACCCATATTGTATCCCCTGCAACATTTCCTGCTAAAATATTGAGCATAAACCACAAAAATATTGGCCGCTAGGGCCCGAAGGCCCTAAAAACCAACCTCTGGAGCTGCTTGCACTCAACCCAGATGAAACCCTCGCATAGCCGCTTGCCAAATATGTCATTCACACATAGGGATGCGCTAGGATCTGTGTTGCTCCAAATGATATGAAAATTGGTGGAGACGTTCTAGGGTTTTTCAGGCATCTACCCTCAAAATTTTAGCTCAATCCGAGTCCGGATGAGTGAGATATGGCCGAAACGAGTTCGGGAGTTTGGGCAGTCCTACAAAAAACGTCTCATCTATCTTTTATCCATTGGGGCCCTTTCATAACCCCTTCATTTACCATAATATTTCCCACTCTTTTCACTTTCCATGCTTTCAGTTTCATTCGTAGTAGAATGTTGATGTCTCGGTGGATAAATAAAATTAATTGTTGAAGTTATTTCTTTAATTTTTTGCTAATCATTTTTTTAAAGTGTGGAGATTATAATGTGTGATTAAGATTTAATGTTTTGTATGGTGAAATATTTTGAGGGAATATTTGAATAAAATTTTGAGAAGGTTTTTGCTACCTAACTTGTGATATTGGCAAAGAGGGTGATTGTGATTGAGATAGGTTTTGAAGTCAATTCTTCATCAAACAAAAAGAAATGGGCACATCTTCCTTGTGAGTGAAATATTGTTGAATCAGATGTTGTGAATACTAAGTTGGAGTGAAAATGTTTGTTTGATAAGCATTGTTGGAAATATTTGAGTAAAAATTCATGTGCTTGACTAGGGTTTGTGAAAGATCATGAGTATCATTGTTAGGTGAATTTGGAATCATCTTGAGTTAAGGTTGAGTTCCATAGTGTGAGTTGTTGAAAGTATTGTGAAATACTTGTTTAGGGTTTGTAAGAAAGTTGTGTTTCATTGAGTGATTGGTTGAGTGAAGTTTATTGAGCTTAGTTGATTGGAAGTGTTGGAGTGATAGTTCAAGTTCTATGAAACAAATTGTTCTTTATTCTTAATTGATTTGAAGAAGAGTTTGAAAGTGATTGAGTGTTGTGTGAGTGTGAAACATATTGAGTCTCTAACCATTCTCCATATGTTTCTGTGGTTAATAAAGAGAGTTTGAAAGTTATTAAGTATTATTGTGAGTGTGAAACATATTGAGTCTCTAATAATTCTCTATATGTTTTTATGATATTAAAACAAGATTTTGTGTGAAACTTGTTTGTGTGATTGAAGAGGTTTTCTGTGATAGATTGAGTTGAGTTGAATAAGATTTTGTGAAAGCTAGTGGACAGATTTGAGTAAGTCATAGAGTAGAAATCAGGACAGAGTTAAGCAAGATTTTGTGAAAGCTTATGATCAGATTTGAAGTAATTTCTAGAGTGGACTTAAGGACTAAATTGAGTAAGCTTTTATGGAATCTTACAATGCAGATTTGAGAAAAGTCTTGGTGAAGACTTGTTGAGTAGATTGAGCAAGTTCTAGTGAGAAGTTGTTGAGCATATTTGAGATAAGTCTTGGTGAAGACTTGTTGAACATATTGAGAAAGTTATAGTGAGAATTTATTAAGCATATTTGAGGTAAGTCTTTGTGAAGACTTGTGGAAAAATTAGTGTGATATTTTGTGGAAGCTTAAAATGCAAATTTGAGGTAAGTCTTGGTGAAGACTTGAGAGCAGTTTGAGCAAGTTCTAGAGAGGACTTGTAGATAAATTTGAGGTAAGTCTTTGAGAAGAATTGTGAGCATAGTTGATTGATTGATTTGTTCAAACCTTGAGTTAAGGTTTGGGGTATATCTAGTAGAGTTGATTTTTGATTGGATCAAGCTTTGTGTTAAGGCTTGAGGAAAAATTTTGGTATAGATTTAAGGATATATTTGTGCTAGACCTGAGATAGAGATTGAGCAGATTTGTGCTAGATTGAAGGAATGTGTTTAGTGCATATTTGAGATAGATATTGAGCAAATTTGTGCTAGATCGAAGGACTATATTTAGTGTTGATTTGATATAGATATTGATCATATTTTTTCTAGATCAAAGGACTATTTTTAGTGTATATTTGAGATAGATAGTGGGAAAATTTGTACTAGATTGAAGGACTACGTTTAGTACAGATTATAGATAGATCTACAAGTAAGCTTTGGAGGTGATAGAGCAGAGGATAGTAGTCTATAGTAGATAGAGATACATTAGCCAGGGTAGTGAGGATATAGGTCTTCTAAGTGAGGACATGAATCTTCAGTAGAGAGATATCCAGAAGCTAGTGTAGTGGAGGTAGTAGTATTCTAGAGGATCACTAGCTAGAGTAGAGGAGAAGGAGTTCTCCTATGGATAGAGATCCATGAACCAGTTGAGGGGATTGGTGTCTCTTGTGGATAGATATCCACAAAATTAATTAGGGTATTTGTGTCTCCTTTGGATAGAGGTCCATAAATATTGTAATAGGGAAGGATTCCCAAGATATTTTTTGAAAAAATATTAGTGAAATATTTTCTCTATGGAGTAGCCCACATTGGATGAACCACATTAAATTGGTGTCTATTTTGTGTGATGATTTATGCATTGCTTTGATTACTGTTGTGTATATTTCCATTGATATATTGGATATTATTAATTTATAAAGAAAAGTAAAAAGTGGTCTTATACTATTCACACCCCTTCTCATTATAAGCTTGTGTTCTTCATTCTTCTCTATGATAGACAATGCTATAGCTAGTTCAAAATTATAGTTTTGTATTGGATGCATAGGAGAGTTGAAGCTATGGGAAGAACAAGTATTTCTCAAATTAGAGAAGATAAAAAAATGAGTGAGCAGAGAGGAGCATACAAGGAGAATTGAAGATATTCATGTTCAACACCCATGGAAGTTACCCAAGGAAGAGGTAACCATGATTTTAGGAAGATACGACTTGCCAGAGGGAGTGAGAACCTATAACATGCAGCATTCAAGGTTGTACCTAGATAGAGCCAATTATCTAACTTTTCACATGAATACAATGAAGTTGGAGCATAAGAGGGTCACATCAAGATTGTCTATCACTATGAGGAAGTTGAACTTCCTAACACATTGGATAGAGTGGTTGAGCATAGGATTGGAGTAGATCTATCAGCTCAAGGAAGCTCAGAAAGAGGAGATGAAGGCCACTCAAAAGGAAATTATTGTAATGGAGGAAGAATTGCATAAGAGTAAGGCTATAATAGAAGAAAAAATAAATAAATTGGAAGAATAACTACTAAGTACCAGGGTTTATTTTGAATCCAAACTTGGTTCGCTTGAGGAGGAGAAGCGATAGGTCTCACAAATGGTAGAAGATAATATTAAGGAGTTGGAAGCTCAACTCAGAGTAAAGTATGAACAACTGAAAATGTAGTTGGTCAAGAAAGATGAGCAACTAGCAACATAGGCTAAGAAGATAGAAGATCTCACATAGGATAATACATGGTATAATGATAGTCCTGGATAAGCATGCATAGTTGAGTGCTAAGGAAGATACTATTCATGCTTTAGAGGAAGATATTCATCACCATATGTAGACCATTATAGGTAAGAATGAAAAATTATAAGTAGTAGCTCAAACAGAAGCACATTTGTAGGAGAAGCTGAAGAAGAGTTCCACTGATCATGAAAAGCAATTGAGGGAGCTCCTAAATACTATCGAAGAGAAATCCAATCACCAACGTGCAATTATTCAAACCCAAGTGGAAGACCTAAAAGCTATATTTATGGATTATGACGTGCAACTGAAACAAAAATATGAGTTTATGAGGATACTTGAAGAACACATGCTTATACTAAGAGGGGGGGTGAACAATGATAGTGCCCACTTTTTACTTTCTTTCCAAACAAACATAAATTAGTGTCCTTAATTACAATAACCAAATATATTAGTGTGCATTAATGACATAGATAGCAATAGTAAACAAGTGCACAAATCACCACACACAATTGAGACACAATATTTAACGTGGTTCCCCCAATGTGGGGTACTCCACAAGATAATATCCTTATAATATTTTACATAAAAATAAGGATCCTTATCCCAATAAAAATTATTACTGTGATCTTCTCAAAGCTAGGCAATACAATAATCTACTCAGGTGGGCAATCCACTGATCTGCTTCAGCAATCTCACCAAGAACTTGTCCAAAAATGCTCTAGCAAGCTCACTAAGAACTTTCCTAAAATATGCTCTATCAAGGTCACTAAGAACTTGCCCAAAACTACTTTAGCAAGCTCACCAAGAACTTGCCCAAAATATGCTCTAGCAAGCTCACTAAGAACTTGCCCAAAACTTCTTCAACAAGCTCACCAAGAACTTGCCCAAAACTGCTCTAGCAATCTCACTAAGAACTTGCCCAAAATTGCTTCAGTAAGCTCACCAAGAACTTACCCAAAACTTCTCTAGCAAGCTCACTAAGAACTTGCCCAAAATATGTTCAACAAGATCACCAAGAACTTGCTCAAAATATGCTCAACAAGCTCACCAAGAACTGTCTCAAATATGCTCAACAATATCACTAAGAACTTGCTCAAAATATGATTAATAAGCTCACCAAGAACTTTCTCAAAAACTGCTCAACAAGCTTACCAAGAACTTGCTCAAAAATTGTTCAACAAGCTCACTAAGAACTTGCTGAAAACTGCTCAACAAGCTCACTAAGAACTTGTTCAAAATCTGCTCAACAAGCTCACCAAGAACTTGCTCAAATGTTGTCCCAAATCTATCCAAAAGTCTGTCCCAAAAGTCTTCTCAAAGGCTCAATCAATCATCCACAAAAAATACCACAAATCTATCCCAAAAGACTTCTTAAAGGCTCAACAAATCATGCTCAAGTAGCACTCAAATATCATCCATAAATCTATGAAGGCAAGGCTCAATGATGAATTCCAAAATGAATGGCAATGCACTCTACAATGGATGACAACAATGATCAACATTGATCTCAACTCAAATCAATATCAACTCAACTAAAGTCAATCTTAACTCAACTCAAATCTTATAGAAGCATAAAGAAGAATTGTTAGAGACTCAATATGTTCTAATCTCAAAGCTCAATCTCAATCCAAATCAGAATTATAGAATTGTTTATTTCATGGGAATTGAACAATCACCTCATACAATCACTTGACTAGGCTCAATTAACTCAACTCAACCAATCACCACAAGGAACAACTCTTTCTCACAAAACCTTAATCCAAGCATGTATCAATCAACTCAAATATTTCCAAAAATGCTCAACCACAAATCTCACATAACAATGATACTCATGTTATTTGCATAACCAATGGGCTTCAACAACTATGCTTATAAAACAAGGTTTAAACACAAATCTCAAACCAAAAAACCTTGAAGCATTCAACCAACCACTTTCGAAAATGAAACCACAATCAATCCTTTTCTCTCCAATGATATTTCAAAAATCAACCACCATAAAAAAAGTCAATGGAGAATATTGCTCATACCTTTTGATGCCTTATTGGATGTCCACTAAATCTGCCACACTCAACAAACTTATTTTTCAACTTTCAACAAGGATTAGAGATCATGATTAATATCACAAAAATAATATCCAAATAACACCTTATCACTCCTACTCAATAAGATACAACATGTCCCCTCATGAAAGAATTAATCACCTTTGAAAAATAACAAAACAACCTTCACTTTTGAAACCCTTTACAAAAATAGAAATATATCTTTACATACACCTTATTTATCCCTCTAAGCAAGTTAATCAAATAGCCCTCAAAATAATATTTCCAACGATATATAATATGATATACTTTCAAAAGGAGAAACACCAGAAATCCCTCTTTTTCTAAACATGCATCACAACCCTTATTCTTCCTAGGGCAACTTTAGAAAAATAAAATATATTAAAAAAATTATTAACTTGCCTTTGTCCCTGATGGGATTCGATCTCATGACATCTCCTTACTTAGTTCTTTAAACACAACTAGCCTAACATTGGGCCACATGCCCTCATGTGTCCAAAGGGACACGAACAAAAACTTATATCATAAACTTCTGTACCCTTCGAAAAACATAACGCTTCGAGCGCTTCAACAAAGCAAATAACCATGCGAGACTCGATCGCAGGACCTCCTGCATAACACACAGTGCACGAAACACTAGGCCAAATATGCCTATGCATCTTATTAAACTCCACGAATGATTTTTTAATAGACCAAAGTCACACTTCTCTCTCTTTTTGCAATTTGTTCCCCAATCGAAGGCATTCGAAAAAATAAGCACTGGGATAATGAAGTCTAAGCTTTTGTTGGCATATATATATGCATTTCCTCTTTATTTAGACATTGGAACTATAAATTAATATAACCTTTCCTTATTTCTTTAGTCGGCGCTAAAATTAATATATTTAATTTTAAAATTTAATATAAATTTTAAATAATTTAAAATTTAAACTAAATATTTAAAAATAAATATCTCCATCACCGGGGCACCTTTTTCGACGAAACGAAAAGCCAACCTGGGTTTTAAGAAAACACCATTTCAAATCTGCCATCCAATGTTTTAAATAAAACCTTTTGTTTTTCTTGCCTTGGTTTTCATAAAAATCTTGTATATATCCATGCTCTCAAAAATATCATAAATGCTTATTTATGAAATGCTTTGGCCACCAAAACTCATTGTGATCCATGTGACATCAATGATACATGTGACATCAATGAAAACATAAAATAAATCAAATTTCCAACAACACTAACCAAAGTAAAGGGGAGGGTAGATGTAGGCAGAAAATCCACCTTCGAGAAGAAGAAGAAATGACAAAGGATTTGCTCAAATTTGACAATTTTGACAAGTTTTGTAAATCATACAGGTAGGAGTAAACCATACAACCGGAAGGAAAAACATACAAAGTGAAGGTAAACCATAAAATGTGTAATGAAATGAAATTAAGTACATGGGAAATGCCATTTAAGTTGTAATTGTGATGAGCACCAAAAATGCTCATATTTTTTATATGAACTAACGATTTTTGCACGACATTATATCATGAGTTGTATGTTTTATGAAGTATTATGTATGTATTTAATAAAATCATGTGTATTATCTAATCCATGTGTGAAGTTTTTTGTGTGTAGCTATTTTCCCTGATTTCATAATTTTTTTATTAGTCAAGGTCCTACATGGACCTGGTACGGTTTTGCTAAAGAAAATAAAGGTAAATCGAAGTATGTGCCTTACTAGGTTAGGCACCTTATTGACGTAGGCACCTTACCGAGGTAGGTACCTTACAGAAGTAAATGCCTTATTGAGGTTGACACCTTACTAAAGTAGGTGCATTACTGAGGAAGGTGCCTTACCGAGGTAGGCACCTTAATCAAGTAAAGCGCCTTACTGAGTTTATAAGCCATCTGATGCACGGGAGGTAGATCAACATCCCGTTCTATCTAGAAAAGGCCCTATAAGATGAGGAATCAAGGTACCAAAGAGGGGCAGTTTCTGCCTTAGCCCATCACAGGATAATTATAGCCCAGATATGCCATGCATAGGAGCAAAAGGTAAATTCATCAACGATAGAGGTCGAACCCTCTGGTGCACAAGAATAAGCAATGACCTAAGTAAGGCATGAAGCTAAATTGAGGGAGACAGTCGAAGAGATTAGGGCTGAGCCCTCCAATGTAGTAGAGAAGATCATCATAGAGGTAGGGCATGATGTCGAAGTGGGGGGAATTTTCAAATAATAACACCCTCAATTTTCACCAGGGATTGTACAGGAAGGGCAGAGCTCTTCGTCCACTTTCATGGAAGAGAGGCCAGAATACTCTAGTGCAAAATATCATGCAGAATGTAGGGAATGTCAAACATGATGATAGTGCCTAATCCTCTCAAATGAGGAATATGAAGAATATACAAAACTTAGTGTCATGGCATAAAATTTGTAGAATTTGGTCGCTCGTAGTTCGTAGGACCCACAGCCTTCCACAGGTTGGCAGCAATCAGCCTAGATGCCATTGGAGGAGGATCATGCCAAAAAGAATGAGAAATACCCGACACAGGTGTTTTTTGACGATTATAAGGATATGACCATGAGAAAAATCCAAAGACAAGAGGCCATCATTACCCAAATGCAGCAATTGATACAAAAACTCAAGGAGGAGTTGTAGGATAGGGTAAAAGAGAGGCAAGATGCCTCTACCTAGACTGATTGGGTGATGGAAGTATCCATGAACTCTTCGACCTTGCTAGAAAGAGTAGTCTCATCTGGGGAATTTAGGTTGGATGCTAGAGATGAGGAATTAGAAGTAGGGGAGGGTTCGTGTGCCTCAGACAAGATAGTGGTAGAGGAACAGGGGAATAATGTTCTTCAAATAGAAACCTCTATCATTTTTATCGACGATGATGAAGAGCCATCAGGAAAAGCACTTTAAGTCGAGGTTAAGGAGGATTCTCCAGGGCACCAGGCACCCAAAATTGAGGATCTACCACCAGAGAGACCAAAAAAGAAAGTGCCATGAGGAACAACCATAGGGAGCTCCGATCAAAGGAAAAACTCCCCGAGTCATCCAATAGGGAGGCAGACTCCATGGGACAGAAATATTTCCCCATATAGGCCACCACAAGACCAAAAAAATGAAAGGGGAATGCCCCTTAGACAACTCAGAAGAGGGCTAAGAGAAAGGTCAAAGTGACGTTTGCAGAATTGAACCCTCATTCTAGGTGTGTAGGCCTTCGCTGAGTGAAAGGCAAATTTTGAATGACTCCGTAAGGGGTTTGAGGAAGCAAAGGTAGCTAGGAAAGCTACCAAGAAGGAGGTACGAGGGCCAAAAATTTGTGTAAACCCCACTAACAATGATAAATTTTAGGATATCTATGGTTCGTCATCGGGTAGGCCCTCTAAAATGAAGAAGTGGCTGGCATGATGGGGGGCATATGGATCAAAGGCAGAGGTAGCAGTGATAGCAGCAAAAAATGTTGGCCTCACCTAGGAGGAGCTTTAGCTCTACAAAGCCAATGTGGTTAGACGAAAGAGGGATGACTCTGATATTCCCTTCAAAGAATTGCGCCCTGAACACACTAACCTATGGTAGGAAGTAGAAGCATCCTTCCAAAGGAGAGTGACGACTGTGGTAGCTAGATCGAGTACAGGTGTTGGGCCAAGTAGGAGACAGAGCTTGCACAATAAAGGGCCAACATAGAATGAAGTCCAACCCAGACATCAACGTAGCCAGAGGACAACACAGCACAGGGACGCCCCGCAACAAACCAATGCCCCTTAGTAGAAATGAAAACCTCAAGGAAGAGAATAGGTCAAGACCACCAGCAAGATAAGGAAATAAAAAGCAATTTCTACAGATAAGAGGTAGTTATTGGTTTTAGGTGCCACGAGGACATGGCACATATTAGGCATGGGGGGATGATGAGCACCAGAAATGCTCATATTTTTGTATATGAACTAACGGTTTTTGCGTGACATTATATCATGAGTTGTATGTTTTATGAAGTATTATGTATGTATTTAATAAAATCATGTGTATTATCTAATCCATGTGTGAAGTGTGTTGTGTGTAGCTATTTTCCCTGATTTCATCATCTTTTGCTCAGTCAAGGTCCTACATGGACCTGGCACGGTTCTGCTAAATCAAATAAAGGTAAATCGAAGTATGCGCCTTACTGAGTTAGGTGCCTTACTAAAGTAGGCACCTTACTAAGGTAGGCGCCTTACTAAAGTACTTACTGAGGTAGGCACCTTACTAAAGTAGGTGCCTTACTGAGGTAGGTGCCTTACTCAAGTAAGCACCTTACCGAGGTAGGCACCTTACTCAAGTAAAGTGCCTTACCGAGTTAGGCACCTTACCAAGGCCGAAGCCCAAATTATACGTGTTGACCAAAATGGCTGGAGAAGGACCCTGTTGACCACCGTTCCATGTCATCTATGGGAAACCATGGTTGAACGAGTTGTCCCAGCCAGAGTGGGTGAACATGTAACTACTCATGAAGCCGAACCGTAATGCAGTGGAAATCATCCAATTACCAAGAAACGATGCAGAGTTGTTATTGTGCATCGGTTGCAGTAACTGAACTATCCTAGTTTAGGCTGAACCGAGATGCTTGTTGTAATAGAACTATCATAGGAAGTTCTATGTGTGTAGTATATAAACACACAGACTTCCCTATGGAAAGGAGAGCTTATTTTGTAAAAGCATTTGATATATATAATATTCCCTTGCATCAATACTAAAGTGTGAACGTTCGTTAGCAGCACATCATTTGTGAGAACCATCGAGTGGAATCTTCCTAGAGCTCGGGCCCACTCCAAGCCAGTATTCCTCCCCTCTTAGTTATTTACATAATTTCATTATGCATGGTAGTATGTTTATGCATTAGGTTTACGTTTAATTATTTTAGAGGTGTGTTTATTTATAAGAAGCATTTTCACTTTGTGTGTTTATTTTATCCGCATTATTATTTATGAATTAATATTATTGAGGTGGATGATTTTATTGATATTATACAAACACCCCCCAATGGTAGTTGAATGGATCATCTCCAAAGTGGTAGTGTGACTAGTCTCAGTCGTGATTCTTCACAAGCTTACGAGTTCCCTGGATTGAAAAATTAAATGAGAAGTGTTATGACAAAAATAGGACAAATTCACCAGTGTTTGGCACCCAATATTTTGGCACCATTGCTGGGGAAGCGTCACTATTAGACTAATCACATTACCCCTTAAGCCCTTCGACCTGACCTTGTATGAGTCTACCAAGAAAAAGAGGACCAGATGATCGTTTTATAAAATAGAGCCTACCAGATCAGTCAGAGTCGATAGAAGACTTAGAGTTTGAATTAGATTCTCTCGACTCATCGCCAGTAGTCCACTGGAGTCAGAGTCCTCACTTCGTGTAGAGTGCCTCCTCATCTCACCAACCTGAGAAAGAGAAAATTATTGTAAATCCATTGTTTAAGAGGACACCCTCGGAGGAAGCCCTACTATGGAAAGTCATAGAGGATCAAACTATAACTCCAACTGACTTCAAGGCCCTGACTCAGAAAGTTTTGAATGATCGAGAGACTATAGAAGCCACATTAGAGACCACATTTCCTAAAAAAATGGTAGAAGAGGAAGTCTCATCTGGGTTTAGTTTCCCGATAGAGGAAGGGGTAGGAGACTCCAAAATGAAAAATATTTCCCCTACCCATCTCCCTACCTTTAGGGGATACCCAACCGAAGACCCTGACCTATTTTTATTTAAATTTGATGTATTGTGTAGGTCTATTGATTATAAATCGGATGCCCAGAAGCTGAAACTCTTCCCATCGACATTAGATGACTCAGCCCTATGGTGGTTCATCGGGTTGGGGAACAAATAGATCACCACATGGGACGGGATGAAGAAGCTCTTTCTAGAGCAATATCAAGACTTCGATAGAGCACGAGATTCCAGAGAAGAGGTCCTCAACATGATGTAGAAAGAGGATGAATCCCTGGAAGAGTACTAGGAAAGATTTAATTTTAATCTGCAGTGATCCCCTCATGCAAAGCTAGGGGATAAATCCCTCAAAAGTATATTCTTGAGGGGACTGAACAATGAGTCATTGGAAGCACTGAATATGATCTCTGGGGGAGACGTTTACCAGCACGTGATGGAAGACATCCAAAAATTATGCCAGAATTACTCATAGAGGAGAGGTAAGCCAACCACCAGAATAGTTAAAGTGACCATATTAGTTACAAAAATGGAGATAGGCAACATGTTGGAGGATTTAAAAAGTGAAATGCTATCCTCTCTAGCTTTGCAGCTGGACACGCTACTGTTGGAGAAGAAGAAATAGGAGAATGATGCAACATTAACCTATTTCTACCCCAAATGCAGAGGGAAGCATGCCAAGAATGCCTACCCAGAGAACAAGGTCAGAGTATGTGCGGTTTTTTGAAAAGACCATAAAACTAGACTGTGCCCATAGCTGCCCAGTGCCAAAGAAGATGTCGACGTAACCGAAGCCTACTTCATGGGCAATCGGTGGAATTGGTAGCAAAATCCTATGGGAAATATGCCCATGGGGATGCCACCTTATGGAGGAGGAGCATATATGCCATAGGGGCAGCCACCACCACCCAATATGGGATGGTGGGGACCACCACCCTAGATGAACGTACCTCCAGGTATGACATTCCAAAATTAGCAATCATGGATGCCATATCAATAGCCATGGAGGAGCCACATTCCATGGAATATGCCTCCATAGAACATGGCATAGGGACCACCTCAGCAAGGCTTACCGGCCCTGCCTATGGTAAGACCTACGTAGTTACCAGCATAGCCGACGGTAAACCCAAACAACAAGGTAAACCAATCGACATACCAGGTGGAAGGAGAGATGTATCCGATGTACCATATTAGTTGTAATCCAATACAACTTAGATCAGGCAAGCAGCTAGGAGTAGCAATGCCTTCTCTGGTAGAAGTGGAGGAGGAAGTAGAAGACTCCCCTCTGATAGAAGAGGTGGAGGAAGAAAATATTGTTGAGAAGATAGGGGCCCCATTCCCTAAATGGCTGCAAGAACAGAAGAAGTCGACACAACCCGAATTTGATATTCTATCAAGCCTAAAAAATCTCATCATAACTATCCCACTTTTCCAAGCTATCTAGGATGTGCCCATCTACACTAAGGTGATAAAAGAAATCTGCCTAAGGAAATCAGGATGCAAAATAGCATAGACCATCAACGTCATGGGAAAGTTAGTTGACTTGATGATGGGGAATGCATATCATCCCAAATATGCAGACCCAGGCAACCCGATATTGATGATAAAAATTAGAGGGCGCTCACTAGAGAATACGTTGGTCGACTTGGGGGCAGCCATCAACGTAATGCCATAAGACACCATGCAGATGCTAGAACTGACCGACCTGAAGCTGACCAAAATGGTGTTGCAGTTGGTCGATCGGTCCATGGTGGCACCAGAAGGAATGCTCGAAGATGTCATAGTAACAATCGATGCATGGGAGTATCCGATGGATTTTTTAGTGCTGCAATCCAAAACTAGATTGGGTGGTTACCCACTCATCCTAGGGAGACCATGGTTAGCTATGGTTGATGCATACATTAGCTATCATGATGGGTTGATGACCATTTTAGATGGCCAGAATGTCAAGAGATTAACAATCTCTCCCTCGGTCCAATCGGTGGATGCATTGGGAGAACCCAAAATAGAAAATTAGGAGGACAACCAGCTATCGATGCTCCAGCCGATAATGGCATTGATAGAAGTGGAGGATGAAGCCGAGGAAGATGGCATCATCTCAAGGTTCTTCCATGGAGAGTCCTCCCTCCCAATTCTTGAGTCACCATTGGTGGGTGCTCAGGACCACCACACCAAACAAATTGATATCGGGCATGGTAGAACATTGAATGTCAGTAGTGAGCTGACCACCACATAGTTGGTAGAATTGAAAGAATTCCTAGCCAAGCATCAATAGGCATTCACATGGGATTACGTGGATATGCAAGGAATCAGTCCGAAGTATGCACTCACCATATTTATCTGGAAGAATAGTCAACCCCCGTTAGACAACCACAGAGAAGGATGAACCCGACCATGAAGGAAATTGTAAAGGCCGAGTTATAGAATCTCCTGATGGTGGGATTCATCTACCCGATCTCGGATAGTGAATGGGTATCACCACTCATGGTGGTCCCTAAAAAGAATGGGAAATGGAGGATCTGTGTTGACTACAGATCATTGAATAAGGTGACTAAAAAGGACCATTTTCCACTTTCGTTCATTGACCAAGTGTTGGACACATTATCCGGGAGGAAATATTTTTCCTTCCTGGATGGATTCAATGGGTACAACCAAATCCAGATCATGGAGGAAGACCAAGATAAGACAACGTTCACCTGCCCATGGGGAACGTTTGCATACAGGGTGCTACCTTTCGGGCTATGCAATGCACCAACCACCTTTCAGAGGGTAGTGCTTAGCATATTTTTGGATATGATAGGTGAAGCAGTCGAAGTATATATGGATGATTTCACCATTTATGAGGAAACATTTGAAGAGGCAATGAAAAACTTGGAGCGTGTACTCCAGAGGTGCGAGGAAAACAATCTATCCCTTAGCAATGAAAAATGTTTTATGATGATGCAGGAAGGCATAGTGTTAGGGCATCATCTCTCGGTAGAAGGGATTAAAGTGGATCACAAGAAGATAGAAGTCATCAAAGACTTACCCAACCCAAAAACATAGAGGGAGGTAAGGAGTTTCCTCAGCTCTACCAGGTAATACAGGTGATTTATCACTAATTTTAGTAAAATTGCCAAACCGCTACATACCCTTCTGATGAAGGACGCATAATTTATCTGGACAGATGACTGTGAGCAGGCATTTCAGATGTTGAAGGAGAAGCTGATCTCTACCCTAGTATTGCAAGGCCCAAATTGGTCTATCCTATTTCACATATATTGTGATGCATCCAATAATGCAATTGGAGCAGTCCTCGAGCAGTAGGATGGCGAAGAGTTTTATGCCATCTACTATGTTAGCAAGAACCTGGTAGGGGCCGAGCTTAATTACATGGTAATAGAGAAAGAGTTTCTTGCAGTGGTACACATCGTCAATAAATTCTACCACTACATCACTGGATACAAAGTGTTCATCCACACGGACCATGCGACCATCAGGTATCTAATGAGCAAACCAACGATTAGTGGTAGGATTATCTGGTGGTTGTTGTTGCTATAGGAGTTCGACCTTACCATAGTCGACAAGCCCAAAAAAGACAACGTAGTCATAGACTTCCTATCCAGATTAATTCCAGTAGACTATGCAGTGGTAGAAGACCAGTTCTTGGATGAGCATCTATTCATCATCAATGAACAGACACCATGGTATGTGGATATTGCCAATTATTTGGCCATAGGGAGAACCTCCCCTACCCTCTCATACCGAGAGAAGCAAGGGGTAATAAAAAAAGTGCATCATACCAATGGATTGATGGCCTCCTATTCAAAATAGGGCCTGATCAGATCATGAGAAGATGCATGGCCGAGCATGAATTCATGGAGATACTCAAGGCCTATCATAATGAGCCTTGTGGTGGTCACTTCTTAGGGAGAAGGACTACATATAAGGTATTGCAGATTGGGTACTTTTGGCCCATGTTGTTTAAATATGCAACCGCATATGCCAATAAATGTGATGAATGCCAGAGGATGGGCCGACCAACCCATAGGGACGAAATGCCCCTACAGCCTCACGTACACATCGAGCCCTTTGAAAAATGGGGCATGGATTTCATGGGACCCATCAACCCACATTCAATAGGAAGGAGGTTCATTCTAGTCTGTACAGACTACGTCACTAAATGGGTCGAAGTCCAAGTGCTAAGAGACTCCAAGGAGTGGATGATCACCAAATTTTTGTTCTCCCACATTTTTATGAGATTTGGAGTGCCCAGGGAGATTACAACAGACCAGGGACCCCAATTCACATCTAGGTTAATCGAAGAGCTCATGGAACAGTACAGGGTTCGGCATAATAGGACTACCCCATACCATCCGCAGGTGAATGGATAGGTAGAGGTCACTAATAGGGAAATTGAAAACATCTTGACAAAGACCGTGCAACAGCACAGAAAGGATTGGGCTGCAAGACTACCGGAGGTAGTATGGGCATATAACATGACGTGGAAGTCGACCACTAGTTTTACCCCCTTTCAGTTGGTCTATGGGAAAGATACAATGATGCCCATCGAATTCAAAGTTAAAACACTCAGAACGATGGTCAAATTAAATCTGAACCTGGATGATGCACAGAAGGAATGAATTCGATAGCTAAATCAGCTAGACGAAGTTCGTATGGATGCCTTACAAAGAACAAAAATTGTGCAGAGGCAAAGGAAGTAGTGGCATGACCACCACATTAAAAAGAAACAATTCAAAGAAGGAGACTGGGTACTATTGTACGACTCTAGGTTCCAAGAACGAAAGGGGAAACTGATGCAGAGATGGATGGGACCGTACGAAGTGGTGGAAATAATCAAGAATGGTGTTGTACGGGTCAAGATGATTGATGATAGCAACACCATCCTAACAGCCAATGGCCACCGAGTGTGGCCATACCATACGTCTGAGGGATTGCTGGTGGAAACCAGAATAGGCATGGGGGAGACCCCATCCAAGTAAAATCTCCCAAATTCTCAACAACATGGTGGATACAGGGACATCCACCAAAGACAAGTTAGAATAGGTTACTATTTTTTAGCTTACTGTGTGTTTTGTAGGGACAACACCCGCATGCAAGTTGTAGGTATCCTGAGAGCCAGGGCCTAACAGGCATGAACCCCATTTAACTACACTTTTTTTCTTTTTTGTGTTTTCTTTTTGCAGGGATATGGCCTGATTGTTCGAACAATAGGCATCTGGGAAAACCAGGCCTAGGTCAGCTCAACATCCACATACCTACGCATTAGGAGGATAGCAATGGTTCAGGCATGGGGGGATGCCAAATTCCTCATCAAACATCCCCATGCCTGAACGAGGTGGACGCTGATGTAATATGAAGAGAATTCTAGGAGGCTTGATCAACCTCACATTAAAAGACACGTCAGCCATCACTAAATTTTTAAACAATAAGGAAGGGGTGCCTTACTCTTCCAAGGAGCACCTTCCTTACTAGTGCCTTACTCTAAAGGAGCAGTGGTGCCTTACTCTACCGCACCTTACTCTAAAGGAGCAGCGATGCCTTACTCCCAAGGACCACCCTTACTAAACAGGTGCCTTACTCGAAGGAGCAGCAATACCTTACCTCTAGCACCTTACCTTGGTGAAGCCTTAATCAAGGAGTGCCTTACTTTCCTTACTCAGGAGGAGCAATGCCTTACACCGCCAAGGAGGCACCAGACTAAAAAAAAAAATGTAGGGGGGCTATTGTCATGAGGACGTGACAAATATTAGACATGGGGGAAGATGCACCTTACTCTAGGCACCTTACCCCGCAAGCCGGGCCACCCCTGAATGCATCAAAAAAAAATATATATATATATACATAAATGACCGTCAAAGTAGTGCCTTACCTTAGGCGCCTTACTACTCTTTAGTTACACCTTACCTAGTTAGGTGCCTTACTGAGTTAGGCACCCTATTGGTGCCTTACTCAAATAGGCGCCTCGACTAATTCAATTCACATGCGCAACTTGGCAGTACGAGGAGCCAATACCATCATGTCACGTGATAGAGATCCAAAAATGCCCAAAAATATTTTAAAATCATTGGGCAGGATTTTTGCATGTCCCAAGGCCAACCACCAAGGAGATATGCATCCCAACCTAAACCAATAGGATCCACCATGTTTTTGGCAGTAGGACCTCGAGCGAACCAGGAATGCAGTACCCAAGGTGAAGTAATCAACACATGGGAAAAACATCATCGAATGGCAATTTGGCATACTCCATGCAGCATGAAATGACCAATCAGGTATGCGCATGATTTTAATTAGATATATATGTAATTTTTGTATAATATGCTCTCTGATATGATGACGATGCAAGAACGGAAAATCACCCCTCATGCCTAATACGTCGTGCCAAAAATTAATTCGGGTGGCGTACCCTGCTAAACCCAATATGGAAACAATTTCTAGAGTTAGGCACCTCAGGTTATAAAAAGGCACCTTACTGAGTACAAAACTCGAACTCAGCAGGGAATTCACCATGGGAGGACCTTCGAAGAACCACATGATTAAGAAGTAGGAGCCCAGTGACACTGAAGGAATAAGGGGGGAAGTCCACAACCGATTCGAGGTGGTGGGTTGGCTGAACTACTACCGCCTGGTCAGCCAGGAACAAGATGTGGAGGTAGCCAAAGAATTCACCACCTCCCTGAGTGGAGAAGTGGCCAAGCTACATGGACTAGAAATTCTAGTCACCCTAGAGCACATTGCTCAAGTCACTGGCCTCCCCCTTATGGGGGAATGCACATACAAGGATGGCGTGGCAAAGAAATGCATCGAGGAACTGCTCGAATAGGGGAATGTCCCCTACGACCAAGGGGGGCTTCCCAAGCAGAAGATCCTGATGCACCTATGGAAAATTTTTGAGTAGGTTGCGAGATACTTCACATGTACTGGGAAGTATTCACACCTGAATGCGAACCACATGTAGTTCATAAGCCATCTAGTGCACGAGAGGGAGATCAATATCCCATTCTATCTAGAGAAGGCCCTACAAGATGAGGCATCGAGGTACCAAAGAGGGGCAGTTTTTACCTTAGCCCATCATGGGCTAATTATAGCCCTGATACGCCATGCAGAGGAGCACAAGGGAAATTCATCGATGATAGAGGCCGAACCCTCTAGTGCACAAGAACAGGCAATGACTGAAGCAGGGCACGAAGCCAAATTGAGGGAGACAACCAAAGAGATTAGGGCTGAGCCCTCCGATGTAGTAGAGCAGATCATCATAGAGGTAGGGCATGATGCCAAAGTAGGGGGAACATTCAAAGAAGAACACCCCCAATTTTCACCAAGGATTATAGAGGAAGGGCAGAGCTCTCTACCCACTTTCATGGAAGAGAGGCTAGAATCCTCCAACATAGAATATCAAGCAGAACGCAGGGAACATCAAACATGATGATGATGCCTACTCCTCTCAAATGAGGAAGATGAAGAAGATACAGAGCTCGATGTCATGATGTAAACTTTGTAGAATTTGGCCGCTCATAGTTCGTAGGACCCGCAGCCTTACGCAAGCGGGCAACAACCGACCGAGATGCCATTGGAGGAGGATCACATCGAACAGAGTGAGAAATCCCTGATGCAGGTATTGTTCAAGGAGTATAAGGAGATGACCATGAGGAAATTCCAAATATAGGAGGCCACCATTGCCCAAATGCAGCAATTGATCCAGCAACTCAAGGAGGAGTTGTAGGCTAGGGCAAAAGAGAGGCAGGACACCTCTACCTAGACCGATTGGGTGATGGAAGTACCCATGAACTCTTTGACCTCACCAGAGAGAGTAGTCTCATCTGGGGCATTCAGGTCAGATGCTAGAGATGAGGAATTAGAAGTAGGGGAGGGTTCACATGCCTCAGACAAGATAGTGGTAGAGGAACAGGGGAATTATGTTCTTCAAATAGAAACCCCTATCATTTTTATCGATGATGATGAAGAGCCATCAGGGCAAGCCCCTTGAAGCCAAGGTTAAGGAGGATTATCTAGGGTTCCAAGCACCCAAAATTGAGGAGCCACCACTAGAGGGACCAAAAAATAAGGTGCCAGAAGGAACAACCATAGGGGACCTCCGATCAGAGGAAAAACTCCCTGAGTCATCCAATAGGGAGGCAGCCTCCATGGGACAGAAAAACTTCCCCACATAGGCCACCACAAGACCAGACAAAGGAAAGGGGAAGGCCCCTCAGATGACTCAGAAGAGGGCCAAAAGGAAGGCCAGGGTGACGTTCATAAAACCGAACCCTCATTCCGATGAAGAATGGGAAGCAGGTGTGCAGGCCTTCACTGAGCGAAAGGTGAAATTTGAATGGCTCCGTAAGGAGTTCGAGGAAGCAAAGGTAGCTAGGAAAGCTACCAAGAAGGAGGTACGAGGGCCAGGTATTTGTGTAAACCCCACTGATGATGATCAATTTTGGGACATCTATGGATCATCATCGGGTAGGCCCTCTAAAATGAAGAAGTGGTTGGCATGATGGGGGGTATATGGACCGAAGGCAGAGGCAGCAATGATAGCAGCAGAAAATGTTGGCCTCACCTAGGAGGAGCTTCGACTCTACAAGGCCATCATGGTTAGATGGAAGAGGGATGACTCCGATATTCCCTTCGAAGAATTGTGCCCTCAACATGTTGACCTGTGGTAGGAAGCAAAAGCAGCCTTCCAAAGGGGAGCGATGACTATGGTAGCCGGATCGAGTACAGGTGTTGGGCCAAGTAGGAGATAGAGCCAACACAATAAAGGGCTAGCATAGAATGAAGGCCAACCTAGACATCGATGTAGCTAGAGGACAACACAACATAGGGATGCCCCACAACAAACTAGGGCCCCTCAGTAGAAATGGAAACCTCAAGGGGGAGAACAGGTCAAGACCACCAGCAAGAGAAGGAAATAAAAAGTAGTGGTCTACAGAGAAGAGGTAGTTACCGATTTTAGGTGCCATGAGGGCATGGCACATATTAGGCATGGGGGGATGATGAGCACCAGAAATGCTCATATTTTTGTATATGAACTAATGGTTTTTGCATGGCATTATATCATGAGTTGTATGTTTTATGAAGTATTATGTATGTATTTAATAAAATCATGTGTATTATCTAATCCATGTGTGAAGTGTGTTGTGTGTAGCTATTTTCCTTGATTTCATCATCTTTTGCTCAGTCAAGGTCCTACATGGACCTGGCATGGTTCTGCTAAATCAAATAAAGGTAAATCGAAGTATGCGCCTTACTGAGTTAGGCGCCTTACTAAAGTAGGTACCTTACTGAGGTAGGCACCTTACTAAAGTAGGTGCCTTACTAAGGTAGGCACCTTACTAAAGTAGGTACCTTACTGAGGTAGGTACCTTACTCAAGTAAGTGCCTTACCGAGGTAGGCACCTTACTCAAGTAAAGCGCCTTACCGAGTTAGGTGCCTTACCAAGGCCGAAGCCCGAATTATACGTGTTGACCAAAATGGTTGGAGAAGGACCCTATTGACCACCATTCCACGTCATCTATGGGAAACCATGGTTGAACGAGTTGTCCCAGCTAGAGTGGGTGAACACGTAACTACTCATGAAGCCGAACCGTAATGCAATGGAAATCATCCGATTACTAGGAAACGACGTAGAGTTGTTATTGTGCATCGGTTGCAGTAATTGAACTATCCTAGTTTAGGCTAAACCGAGATGCTTGTTGTAATAGAACTATCATAGGAAGTTTTGTGTGTGTAGTATATAAACACATAGACTTCCCTATGGAAGGAGAGATTCTTTTGTAAAAGCATTTGATATATATAATATTCCCTTGCATCAATACTAAAGTGTGAACGTTCGTTAGCAGCACATTGTTTGAGAACCATCGGGCGGAATCTGCCTGGAGCTCGGGCCCACTCCAAGCCAGTATTCCTCCCCTCTTAGTTATTTACGTAATTTCATTATGCATGGTAGTATGTTTATGCATTAGGTTTACGTTTAGTTATTTTAGAGGTGTGTTTATTTATAAGAAGCATTTTCACTTTGTGTGTTTATTTTATCCGCATTATTATTTATGAATTAATATTATTGAGGCGGATGATTTTATTGATATTATACAAACACCCCCCAATGGTAGTTGAACGGATCATCTCCAAAGTGGTAGTGTGACTAGTCTCAGCCGTGATTCTTCACAAGCTTACGAGTTCCCTGGATTGACAAATTAAATGAGAAGTGTTGTGACAAAAATAGGACAAATTCACCAGTGTTTGGCACCCAACAAATTACACATAATTTTGATAATTAAGGTGTTTGGACTTAGTAAAAGTCTTAATTAATGTATTATATTATGCGTGGGTAGTTGTAAATAATAAATTGCCTTAGGAACCACTTTGTAATAGCCTGGGAAACATTATATAAGGCCCCATTTTTAGTTTTGATAGTATGGTGATACTCTAGTTATATTTTGGTTAGTCTAGGAATGCTATGAGTTTTGGCTATGTTTTGATGTGAAGTGTTATTGCATATCTCTAATTTTTGAATTAAATTTTTGAACAATAATGAAGAATAATCATTGTCCATAGTTCCTCTCATGTACAGTATGATCTTGGAATGGTTTAATAGTATTTGACAGTTTATCTCTATTGCATGTACTTATTTTTGGTTGTTATTACCACTTAATGCATTACTATGGAGGAATTAGATTAAACCAGAATTGGTGTGGACATTATGAAAGATATTTTATGATTATGATATGAAGGAAGATGTAATTAATTATGTTGTATGATTTATGGACGTCTCCATTGGATATAGAACTCTCTCAAACCTTGACAAAGTACTTTGTATGTTGGTAGAATTAGAATTAATTGCCATATTAAATCCTTAAAAAACTTATCTAAGAGAGATTGGTCTAGGATAATATCCAATTTGGAACTTGTATGTGCCTTCATTTCATACAAATTATACACCAGAGCTGTTACAAATTGTATAGAAGACAATTACCGGATTTGGCAATTTATGCGATTGAGAGAAACTTACCTGATTTGGCAGCATTGGGAAATCGAACAGTTTAGTTACAAAACTGTGTATGGAGGCTTGCAAAACCAAATATGAAATATGGATGAATATGAAATCATACAAGATCCATCACTATATTATTTAGGATCATACAGTGGTACAATTTTGGTTCGATACAAGTTGTTTAGTTATCACACATTGCTAGTTGTAAAGACTGTATGATTGTACGGTTTGGTCCATCGATCAAGGTTAGGAACTTGATAATTCTAAGCCTTGGAAACCACCTCCACACTAAGAATAATAAATACTTGTGCTACACACCCCTTGAATTTTACTAGTAAAGCACTTTCTAGTTACAATCTAGGCAAATCAACTTATGTTAAGGAAATACTTATCATTTTGCATGTGGTCACCCATTGGCATCCTTATCTCATTGGGTGTCATTTATCCATTAAAATATATCATAAAAGTCTCAATTATTTCTTATATTAATGGGTTTCCACCCCCAAATAATAGAAGTGGATCTCTAAGCTCATGGGCTATGATTATGATATTACTTATAAAAAGGGTAAGGAGAACATTGTGGTGGATGCCCTCTCTCACCAATTTGAGGCTCAGAGTATGCTATGTGCCATTTATTCACCAATTATTTAGTAGATAAATTTTATTTGTGAGGATGTGCTTAAGGATTTAATCTTACAAAATTTGTTTGCCTCCCTTCAAATAGGGTTCACCTCATGTCCCAGACACACTTGGATGGACAAGATTTACGATACCACTAGTATCTTATTGTTACTCATATGTCTCCACTCTGAGAAATTCTCATGAAGGAAATGCATGATTCCCCCATTTAATTCCATTCTAGGTTCCTTAAAACATATGAAAGGATTAAACATATATTTTCTTGGAAAGGTATGAATAATGACAAAAATATTTGTGGCAGCATATGACACCTATCAATGAATGAAAGGCAAAATGGTGCATTCTCTAGGCACTCTATAACCTTTACATATTCCCAACTAGGTTTGGAAAAATATTTACATGGATGTTATTGAAGTGTTGCCTAAGTCAAGATAAATTAGTTATTTTTGTGGTGATGGATCATCTTTTGAAGTATGCTTATTTTTGTTCCCTCTCCCATCCTTACACAACCTCCACCATTACCCAAATTTTTCTCGATTTTATATTTTGCTTCATGGCATGCCCACCTCCATTGTGTCCAATCATAACCCTACATTCACTAGTAATTTTTAGCAAGAATTTTTTAAGTTGTAGGTGACTTAGCTCAAAATGAGTTCAAATTATCATCTGCAAACGAATGGACAAACTATGATTGTCAACAAATATTTGGAGACCTACCTTCATTGATTTGCCTTTGATAATCCTAAATAATGGATGAAGTGCATTCCTTGGATAAGAAGTGGTATAATACGTCTTATCACATGGTGACCAAGGTCACCCCTTTTGAAGTAGTTTATGGATGACCTCCATTCATGCCCACCTCATACATTATAGGAAGCTCCAAGGTCCATGAAATCAACACTAAACTCAACCAACATGCCAAATTCCTCCATCAACTAAAGAATAATTTAGAAGTGATCAAGAATTTGATTTTCTAAAAATTTTATAAACACCATTTTGAACATAGTTTTGATGTTGGTGACATGGTCTTCCTTCGTTCACAACCATACAAACAAGCATCCCTCCAGATTCATAGGTGCCAAAAACATGCTACCAAATACTATGGGCCCTACTAAGTTTTATAGTGAATTGGTTCCATGGCCTAAAAATTGACCCTAAAATCAACTTCTAAGCTCCACCCTATTTTTTATGTATCCTCTTTTAATAAGGTTATGGTAAATTAGGTATAGGTTCAATCTTCCCTCCCAAAATTGGATGAAGAAGGTTCTATATTGCTCTAGCTAGAACAATTATTGGATCATATTGCATGCACTCTTAAAAACCAAGACATTAATAAGGTTATTATTTAGTGGTATGGTATATAATCAGAATATGCTACATGGGAGTCTCTCCAACAAATCCAAAACTAGTTTCCTAATCTACAACTTTGAGGAAAAAGCTTTTTAATGGGAAGGAAATATTAGGACCCCAACTTAAAATTATTTTTTTAATTCTCATTTGATTATGTAATGATCCACTTCCAATGTGAATATACCCTTATAGTGTTATTTGTAATACTTTTGTAATGTTATGTGGCAAGTAAGGTGCCTAAAAAAGTGGGGCCATTTCATGTAGCTTTTATCAAGAATGTAATCGATGTTTGGTAGAAGATTCTAGCTTGAGTGGCATTTTGCATGTAATCCAAATATTGAACTTAAGGTTAGGTTTGCATGAAGCTTTTATTTAAAATATATCGAGCCATGTACGAATGTATATTTTTACAAGTTAATGAAATATTGAAGGAGTTTGTCCCCCTGAACGGGCTTGTGATACTGAGTTATTTTGTAAGATTGTTCAATTTTGAAATTACTTTATACATATTGTTATTCTATTATTTGATGAATTTATATTTATTTACAATATTTTGTGTGAGTGAGTTAATTTTTAATACTAGGTTCCTAAAAAATTTTGGGCTTCTCTTCCCTTCCTTTTAACCTTTTTTTCTAGTTTTGTTGAAATCACGGTTTCCTAGTATGGGGCACAATTTCAAGAAGTTAGGTTTTTATCTTAGAAAACCTAATCTTCGAGTTGAACTTCAAGATGTTGGACCTAACCTAGGTTTAACCTTTGTTTTCCCATACTTTTTTCCCTCCAAAACTCTTATAAATAGAGGGTTTGGATCCTCTTTTTCCATAACAATTCTTTTTGCTAATAGTTTCCTAGAAAGTTCTTTAGCAAGCAAGTTTTTATAATAAGTTGTTCCAACCATTTTTTATGAATTCTTCTAGCAAGATCAAGTGTTCTGTTGCTTTTGTGATTTGATGCTTTTGGTGGACAAGTGTTAGAGCCTTAAGGAGGAGTCTACCATTTGTGGAGGTCTTCATACTTTGGTTGTTATTTTGCTACCATCAGGTTATTTCTTGTATTTTTAATCTACTTAGATGGTTAATTACTCATTTAGAACTTCATTTTATATTTATATATTAGCTTGGCGCTTCTATTGAAAATTCATGCCCCGTTCATACAAGGCATAAATTTGACAAAGCTAAATTTATGGTTGCTCCTTATGAGGCATGATTTTATCTCCTTTATATTTTGGGGTAAATTTTAACTACCAAAATGCAAGTCTATGTTTGAATGCTTCATTTAGATCATAATAACATTGTTTGCATTCTATTTTATGCACTATTTCATTTTATTTCATATTGTCTTATTTGTTTTCAAAAATTTCAACGATCACTTTTATTTTTGAATGGTTAGCTAAAAGGACCGAGGGTGATTGAATGTTGCACCTCCAAGCTTAGTCACATAGTGGCCTAAGTAGGCCCCCAAATACTAATTAATTTTTCTAGGGTTTTATGAATCTATTTTGTAGGTTGTGAAGTTGTTGGATATATCTGGACACAAGTTAAAAGCTAGGGTCAACCATTGGATCAAGTAAGTGCCTTAAGTAAAATTCTTAGGTTATTTTTTGTATTTCTTCTATCCATTTCTATTCCAAACCTAGATCATAAATTAAAAAAAAAATTGGTTACATTTTTAGGCATTTGAAAGAGAAAATGCATATAGTTTACATTCTAGGGTTAAATTTGTTTATGCATTCTCTCAAATCCCTGCTGAAAAGTAAATATCTATTTTATTGTAAGTTAGGATTTAGTCATCCTTGAAAATCAAGAATCATACTAGGGTTAGCTTCTTGTCTTCTTGCATTATTCTTTCATTTTCATAGCTTAGATCTTAGAAAAGTCAAATATAGGTTCTTGCTCAATACACATATCAAACATTCCATCCTTGGAATTGGAGTGAGTCTTTAAAATATTCTTTGTGAACCCTTCAATCCCATAAGCCCTAGAGTGTAGAGAATATAACACACTCCCATGGTCACCTTCGATCCCAATGTATCCAAATGATAATCGTACATGGTAGGGCAATTTTATACCTTTAAAATATCTAATTGTATCGCTCCAAATTTTTTGCATCCTTACCTTCAGGCTATAGGATCCATGCCCGAAAGGGGGATGCGAGAAGGATGGGACAATACCTCGGACTGAGAGGCCCTTTGAAGGTCCCGCCTCTCGGGGGAGGGGTATAAGGGTGAATTTTTGACGGATGGTGGGTTCACCAGGAAAATTTTGAGTGGTAGTTTCCACGCCTAGGTTGATAGTAGGTTTGATGTGTTCATTTTGTGCTTTAATCATTCAATTCCTAGGTTTGGCCAAGATGAATCTAAACTATTCTATATGCCAATGCTGATTTTATGAATACAAAAAACATGAATAAATGCTAAACACAGAGAATATGCTAAATAGGATAGAACATACCTGATTTTTGGATGTCTGATGAAGATTTTGAGTCTTGTAGCAGTCCAAATCATCTCAAATCATATGTAATCATCTGGAATTGCATAGAATCATCTCAGATCTCAGTCGGTCATCTGAGATCAGACGAGATCATCGTCGATCTGACGAATTCGTCAAAGACCTGCAATCACAGAAACAGATACAAAATACCAAAAATGCAACTGCAAAAGCAAGGGGAAATGATAGAAATAATAGTGAATTTGTCTAAATAATAAATCAAAATAGCAATTAAAAGGAAATGCATCAACTTAACAATTTATTTTGGCTTTATCATGCATTTATATTAAATGAGGTGAACTCCAAGATGCATAAATATAATAACTAAGACAATGCATAAAGAAATGCAGAAAACAACAAGGAAATGCAAACTCTGGGCTCTGATTGCCCCCAATCTGGACTACAGTCGAGATCACCTCCAATCGTACGAGATCATCGTCGATCTGTGACAGGATCATCCGAAATCGTCTGTAATCGCCTGCGATGATCCAAGCTTGTTTCGGCTGAAGAACAATAAGATTCCTGCAAGAAAACTTGAAATATGCAATGCAAACAAAAGTATGAAGGTGTTCTAAGGCACAAGGAACTGAATTTGTAGGGAAATCCATCAGCTAGGGGGTTCAGGGGGATAAACTGAGAAAGTCCTAGTTTATATAGGATTAGGGAGAGGTTAGGAGGTTGGAGATCATCCCAATTTGGGAGATCTCCAATGGGGGAGACTCTAACTACGCAGACACGCTTTACGCCGAGTTAGAGAAGTTGTTGAAACAGAAGCTAATTATGAAAATTTGGTTTTGGGACGAAATCGTCTGGACATTCTATTCCAGATGAATTCGTCAGATCTGGGATGATTTCGTCTAATCTACGATGATATTGTCCAACGGTCAAAACAAATCCTAAAAATGGCACGAAAAACAAGGAAAGCGGGTAATGGGCGGTTTGGGGTTAAAATTCAAATTTTTATCTTTTTACTAAGGTTTAACTGTGCCAATTTTGGGGTGCTACATTTTGCCCCCTCTTTAGCGAATTTTTCGAAGAAAATGCGTTAAAGACGAGTTTCTTCCCGTTTTACGAGAAAGCAAAAATTTACTCAATTTTTTAGACGATGATTCTAGGTCGAATCGTACGACTGCTTACTATGGTGCCCCCTCCGTGTTTTTACCCAAATCGAACATTTGAGGTAAAAGCACGGAAAAGCAAAATTAAAAAAAATGTTGTTTTTAAATAAAATTAAGAAAAATAGGGTAAAACCCTAATTCATTTTTACTATTCAATTTTATTGGTTTTAGAGCTCTGTAGACAAAAAAATGGTGGAGACAGCACACCGATCGACAGAGGTCCGGCGCGGGCTACGGGTAAGGATCTAATCCTAGTAAATTAGGTTTGAATTTAATTTGTGCAATTGTTTGTTTGAAATTTTGATTGTTTTGGGGCATCGCGGCCGTTTTTAGGCCGTCGACGATGTCGGGACGAAATCGTCCCTATTTCGTCGAAATCGTCCCTATATCGTCGATTTCGTCTGAGGGCGAAATCAATGAACTAGGGGCGATCCGACAGCCCCTAGGGGCTACTTGTGGCATGAGAGATGCCACAAGTACCGATGGACATGGGGCTACTGACAGCCCTAGTAGAGAGGTGGTATCCGGGGTCGTCCTGCTTCTGGTTATCGACAAGGGAGATGGCTCCCACACTAGAGGATGTATGGAGGATCTTGAGGATCCCCATACAAGGATGGTTGATGACTCCTACGGCCAATCAGGGCCAGGCGATGATGAGATTGATCGGAGACCCGAGCTTCACCCTAGAGAAGGGCGGAGTGAACATCGAGTCTCTAAGGCAGATGCCTGGGGCATCTAGGCTGACTCAAGTTTTGGTCGGGGTAGTAGGTGGCTTACTGTTGTGCCACCAAAGCGGGTGCAGACTACCGTGGCTCCTCTCAGATGTGGTCTACGATATGAGAGACCACGGATACAGGTTTGCATGGGGCAGCTTTGTACTATGCCGCTTGTATAGGATCCTGCATGGGGTCGTATACAAGGGAGGCCGATGTCTGGTTTTGACATCGCTACTATAGGTTTGGTGTTGGGAGCACATCATGGTGCAGAGGCCGGTAGGGCTCCCACTGACAGGGGTTGACCGGGAGAGGCCCCAGGTTTTCTACTGGTGGTTACAGAGGGGGTCACAGTGGTGGATAGATCTGTCGATGTCACGGAGGTTGTTGGACGACCTCATCCTGGACCAGATCACCTGGAGGCCATGGAGAGAGCATCCAGGGTGGGCAGAGGATGGGCAGGAGCTGGCTCACATCAGGCGAGTCTGTTGGCTATGGATGGAGCGGGGAGAGGTAGAGCTCCACCGCTACGATCGGGTTCTATGATAGTTCGGTCTACAGTAGGGGATCCCTTCTCTCAGGGATTATGAGTACTCCCGAACTGTCTGGGATAGTACCACGTCGAGCGGGGCTCCAGACATGCAGCGGTTCTGGAGTCAGGACGCGGATGATGCCCCCATCCAGCCAGTGGATGGTGATGATGCTGGGGTTGCAGATGGCTATGATGCCTGGTACGTAGGCATCCACCCTCCTCGGATGACGAGGGCATAGGGTCTAGTGCACGCTATGGTGCGACGATTGGGGAGGCGGCGTCAGGCTGCTATTGAGGCAGTGCGAGGTCACGACGGGAGAGAGCAGTGACGGTCTCCATAGGAGAGATGCCAGAGGATGGGTCGGGCTCCACAGAGACCTCAAGAGATAGGGAGGAGGGAGAGGGGAGTCCCTTCTCAGTAGGGGGAGAGACCACCATCGCCCGATAAGGGCAAGGGTGTCGAGGTAGGGGAGAGCAGCGAGATGGTGGCTCTCTAGGCTGAGGTTGCCCACCTTCGGGCTCAGGTGCAGACACTACAGGATGAGGCTACATGGCTCAGGGCTCGGAGCGGAGGGGTGAGCACTCGGGATCTGGCATGGTCTATTGCTCAGACCACATTCTACCAGGGGCTATACTATCACGTGGTTCCAGAGGGACAGAGGGTACCACTGCCAGCCCCCATTGCAGAGCCGATCATGATGGGATCATCGAGGACATCCTCACGATCGACGATGAGGACCCGGGACACAGTCCGGACCTCTATGGGACCACCTCCTCCATGCCAGGGTGGGGGAGGAGATGAGGCTGAGAGCTCGAGGGCTTCTCGAGGCTAGCTGCTGCAGAGGGCAGATTGTATTATTATATATATTTTTTGAGGGGATTGAGTATGCCAGGGTTTTGATTGTGGCATACCAATCCAGATGATGTACATAATTTATTGAGATATATATATGGTCTTTTTGATGATATGACTTGTGTATATGTTGTTTTATGCTTTAATTTTTGAATTTGTTGATTGATGATTCATGTAATTATGTCGTTTGGAAATAAATTATAATTTTTTATGTCATGGCATAAAATTGTAAATGAAATAATCTGATGTGAATAAATTGGTTGTTTTGTGGTGTGATTTGATGAAAAATAAAAGAGACTTCTAACAATAATTTCAAAGGACATTGTCGTTGTTTATAGACCGTTTCATGGAGTCGTCGCTCACTAGGTCATCAAGCTAATCCCAGGATAGAAATATTGTTAAAAGTAAAAGAATGCTTAAGAGACTGTCTTAAGACTTTGTGTTGTGATGATGGAAGTGATGATGGTGATGATTTGTTTTCAGATTTTCATAAAAAATATTATGCATGACATATTAAAGAAATATGATTTTGCTAGGCATAAATTCCTAAGTGTGATAAATTTTTTGGAATAAGTCCCTAGGAACTATACCATCATTGCAAAATTGAATGTTGACATAATGAAATGGACAAAAATGTGTTCGTTCTTTTTAAATCACAATTGTGTAACATAATGATGTAAGTCATATGTTTTTTATGAATTTTTTTAAAATGAATGGGAAAATAAAATTAGAACAATGGCTTGCGCTAGGCATAGAATTATAGGTATAGACTTATACCATCATC
This sequence comes from Wollemia nobilis, assembly GCA_028583015.1. NCBI lineage: Eukaryota > Viridiplantae > Streptophyta > Pinopsida > Araucariales > Araucariaceae > Wollemia > Wollemia nobilis. Next base: position 7,855,846 of record JAQPPZ010000850.1, read on the forward strand.
GCGAAATCCAAAGAAGAAATTGATATTTTAGTTTTATTGCAGGATTGATTTTTGACTTTTGATAAACAGAAAATAATAATATGGACATGACTTTATTGATTATATTTGTGTCATATGTTGTTTGAAAACATTTTGTGATTTTTGAAAACAATGTATATAGTTGTTTTTATACTAAACAGATGTGCTGAAATAAGAAGATAAAATTATTCCAAAAAGAGTTGCAGAAATATTTTACATTTATCTCAAAGACAAATATAGATTTATACGGAACCCTCATGTGCAAATGTGAGTTCATTACCGATCTTGCTTTATCATAATGATACAGAATCTCTCAAATACAAATGTGTGTGCAATTGTATTATTCATTCACCAATTTTGAGCAAGAAAATTTGATACAAGTAATTTGAATTAACCAAATAAGTGTTCCTTGACCATGATTTATATGCATGTAACCGTACCAGACTACTATGTAAGTCGGGTTATCAAGAGCTAGCTAATCCATAAGCCGACATAGGTCTATACAAAAGAAGGTCGCTAATGTGACAGACATATCACCACGCTAGGAATTACCCAAGGCCAAGCGGGTTGGGCACAAACCACCTGTTATGGGGCTTACCTCACAGTTTTCGAATAATTGAGAATTCCAAGGATTCAAGCTCATTCACCCTTCTTTTCTTTTCAAGGGGTAGGGAAAGGGATTTTATTGCTTTTTGCTTTTTCTTTTTCTCTTTTCTCTTTTTTTTTTTTGTATTTTTGCTTGGAACTGAGACAATGCTGAAATATTGTTGCGATGGTACAAAATAATATTTTTCTTTTTCTCATTTTCTTTGAATTTTTCTTTTGCTTCCTATACTAGGGATACTTGCTCGGATTGGCTGTAGAGCAAGGGATTTTTATTCCGGGTAGGGGTGAGCTTGTCCTTTTGTCAATTCTCAAAGATTCTAGACCATGTGCATGATAGGATAGCAGGGGAAACTTTTCGCTCAAGAAACCACTTCTACTATGTAGCATCATATTGAATTTGCAATGAAATCATTTTAATGTGAAAAGATATGCTTGGTTCAAGTAAATAACAAGATCAATTCTCTATGCTCAAAACTTTATTTAATTCAAATGTGGACTTTGATATAAGAGAGATTAATAATCATACCAAATAGAAGCAAGATATTTATGTATGTGAGTGTGAAAGTGCGGGATTCCAAATAAATGCTAATTTATCCAAAATAATTGAAAATATAACTGCAATACTTCAAGAATTGATATGTACGAAAATAAAAGATGTTTTTGAAGATTTTGAGGATTTTGATGTTTTTATATTTTGATTTTGATTGATGAATGGAAAGAAGAAATACGATTACTATTTTTTGAAATTTTATATAAATAACTAAAAGGAAACAATATGCAAAATACACAATATATACAAATGATGAAAATGACCAAATGTTACGCATAATAACGCTTAAGATGCATAATGTTCATAGGTTCTTTAAGATCTTTACCATCTAAGGTAGCTAATCGATATGCTCCCGATCCAAATTTAGCAGTGATGACATATGGTCCAAGCCAGTTGGGCTCAAATTTACCTTTAAGGTCTTTAGTTGCATTAGTATTTTTTTGATTTTCTTTTAAGACAAGGTCGCCGATCTCAAAGGATCGATGATGAACTTTCTTGAGGTATGCTCTCTTAAGCTTGTTTTGGTAGGCACGAAGATGCTCCAAAGCATTGATGCACTTTTCATCTAGGAGTTCCAGCTGACTAAATCTGCCAGCATGATATTCATCTCCTACTTCAGTATCTTGAAGTAGTAGAGCTAAAGAAGGAACTTCTAATTCAAAGGGAAAAACAGCTTCAGTGCCATAGACCAAAACAAAAGGTGAAGTACCTGTGGGGGTGCGAACGCTAGTTCGATAGGCCCACAAAGCAAGATATAATTGGATGTGCCAATCTCGACCAGATTTATTGACCAGTATTTTGAGGATTTTGATTAATGTTTTATTAGATGCTTCTGCTTGGCCATTACCCTGAGGATAATAGGGAGTGGACCATCGATGTTGAATTTTATATTTTTGACATAATTTTTTGACATCTTTATTTTTGAAACAAGTTCCATTATTTGAGATGAGATTTGCAAGAATTCCGAACCTACAAATAATTTGATTAAAAATAAACTTGGAAACTTGGGTTCCAGTGCAAGAAGCTAAGGGCATAGCTTCAACCCATTTCATGAAATACTCGGTGGTTGTTATGATGAATTTGTGTCCATCAGATGACACAGGGTTGATTTTTCCAATGATGTCTAAGCCCCATTTTGAAAAGGGCCAAGGAGATGAAATAGCCTGCAGTTCTTGTGCAGGCGCATGGACAAGGTCAGCGTGTTTTTGGCACTTGTCGCAATGGCGCACATAATCATGTGCATCATTCTCCATGGTAGGCCAAAAATATCCTATCCTAAGGAGCTTCTTAGCAATGGCGCTACCACTAAAATGCCCCCCACAAGATCCATTGTGGGCTTCACTCAAAGCTGATTTAGATTCTGCTAGATTCAAACATCTCAGTAAGATGCCTTCAAAAGATCTCCTATACAAGGTATTACCAATAATTACGAAGCGACTTGCTCGTCTACGTAACAACCGACGTTGGTTGCTATTACAACCTTCAGGGAAGGTCCCATTTTGCAAAAAATTAAATAAATCAGTGTACCATGGTTCAGGAGTAGTTTCGTTGATTAGAAACACATCCAAAGGTTCTAAGCATGATTTGCTTGAAGCGGGTTCCTGGAGTCGATGAATAATGATGGTAGCATATTCATCATCTAACTCCAAGGGCAAAAGAGATGCAACTGCAGCCATAGCGTCAGCCGCACGGTTGCTAGTTCGAGGAATAGCTTCCAAGGTAACGTGATCAAATAAAGATAATAATTGTAAGACATACGCTTTATATGGGCATAATTTATCATCTCTGGTCTGATAAACATCATTGATTTGATTTATGACAAGTTGAGAATCATCGAAAACCAATAAATTTTTAATTTTTAGTGCCAAGGCAGCTCGTAATCCAAGGATTAGAGCCTCATATTCAACAGTATTATTAGTGCAAGCAAATGTTAGTTTGAAGGACAGAGGTATAAGATGTTTCTATGGAGATATTAAAATAATACCCGCACTAGCCCCACTCATGCATCGGGCTCCGTCAAAGTATAGGGACCATTGCTCAGGATGGTCTGCCTCTAATCTAAGGCATTCATCAGGAAACTCAATGATGAGGGGATGGGTAGACTCTAAGGGTGCAATAGCTAATTGGTCTGCTATGATTTGACCTTTAACAGACTTTTGTCCTATAAACGTGAGTTCAAACTCGCTTAGCGCAAGAACCCACTTGGTTGTGCGACCAGATAAGTACGGTCGACTCATGAGATACCGCAAAGGATCGAATTTAGCAATAACATACGTGTTTTGACTGAGCATATAATGGCATAGTTTCTATGTAGAAAATATGACTACGAGACATAACTTCTCTAATTCCGTATAACGAGTTTCATAACTGATTAAGGTTCTGCTGATGTAATAATTAGCACGTTCTTTCTTCTCATCGTCAAGTTGAGCTAACATAGCTCCTAAGGCACAATCTGAAGCAAAAATGTACAAGATAAATGGACGATCAGATCTAGGTGGGGAAAGCACCGGTGGTTGAAGGAGATATTGTTTGAGGAGTTCGAATGCTTCCTGACATTCGTCGTCCCAATGAAAAGAGACATATTTTTTAAGAAGCTTAAGAAAGGGTCCGGTTTTGTCTGCCAACTTATCGATGAAGCGGCGAATAGCTTGAAGTTTACCTTGTAGACTTCGTAATTCAGATATATTTGTGGGTGCGGGCATATCAGTGATAGCCATGATCTTGAGAGGGTCAATTTCAATGCCACGTAAAGAAACTATAACCCCCAATAATTTACCGAGACTTAACTCCGAATATACATTTGGCTGGATTTAGTCGGATAAGATATTCCCTTAACCGATCAAAAACTTTTCTCAAGTCATCTAAATGATCATCTTCTTTGATGGAACGAGCTATAATATCATCTACATAATCATGTAGAATATCATGCATCATATCATGAAAGATATAAGTCATGGCTCGTTGATATGTTGCACCTGCATTCTTTAAACCGAATGGCATCACTTTCCAACAAAAGGTTCCCCAAGGGGTAATAAAGGTTGTTTTAGCCTGATCTTCAGGAGCTATCCTGATCTGATTATAACCAGAGAATCCATCCATTAGGGATATCATTCCACTCCCAGCAATAAAATCAATGATCTGATCCATGTTGGGAAGAGGAAAATCATCTTTAGGGCATGCAACATTAATATCTCTAAAGTCTGTGCAAACCCTAACTTTGGTAGCTTCTTTCTTAGTTACTGGAACTACATTTGAGATCCATTCAGCATAATCAATGGCTTGTATAAAAATAACCTTCAAGAGTTTTTCTAATTCTCCTTTGACTAGTAAGGCCACTTTAGGATGCATTTTTCTAAGTTTCTGTTTAACAGGTTTAGCATCCGGATGGACTACTAGGTGATGCATAACTACAGAAGGGTCTAATCCTGGCATATCTTCATATGTCCAAGCAAAAACGTCTTCATATTTTTTAAGGAATGAAATGTATTTATCTTGTTTTTCTTGGCTCAATTCTGATCCAATGTTGATTATGTGAGGGTTATCTTCGGTTCCAATGTTAATTTTTATAACGTTTTCAACTTCCATATGTAGATCTCTCTCAAAATTAGATGGGGCGGGTGAAACGCCTAATTCTTGTAATTCTTCCAAGGTTAGCTTGGATAATTCATCTTGAGGAGCCGTGGCCTCAAGTTGGGCTACACTAGGTATAGAGCCATCGAAATAAAATCCGTTATGTAACAATTCCTCAACGGAGACATCATGGAAGATATCCCCCTCCAACTCATCGTCGGATTCAACAATCATCTCAGGGTAAGCTATGGATAGCATATTGCATGTAAATGGATTATCCCTTAAACGCAAAGCATCGCGTTTATCCAAATAATCTTGGTAACATATGAGATGGTCATCATCCTCGAATGGGAAGGGCTGACCTTTACTAGAAAATAGGCCCACACCACATCGGACGGGCCATGGTTCTACCTCAAAAGGTTCTTTCATACCATTCTGGAAAGGTCCCAAACCTTTCCCTTTATATCCCAATTTAAGCATTATAGGCTTAGCTTTAATATACTCATTAGCAAAATAACAGTGAGCATACCCATCATAATGAGTCTTGATGTTTCTAGGTATTCTTCCCCAGTCATATCCCTTATAAATAAAAGCACAACTCCCGACTTGGTAGATACTTCCCATAGGCTGTGGGAGGCCCAAGGTACGAGGAGAGGGTGGCAATTTATTTAAAATATGGGAATCTTGCATAGCAACGTTTGTTTTCTCTGATACAAGAATTTTAGATAAATCGGGTAAGAGCTCATCAGTAAGAGCGTAAGAGGTAGAAGGATCATTTCCTATGTTTTTAGATGCGGGAAACATGCCTTTGATAGGCGTAGACGTTGTAGAGATGTCGATGGACGTGTCTAAAGGTATGGAAGTTATAGGAGTAAAACAAGAAGCATTGGTTGTGGGTTTAGGATCCTTTTGGGGTCCTAATGTGGTTTGTTCGGAAGATGGTTGAACTATATGTAGAGGTGTAGTTGGTGGGGAAAAAGTAGATGATGTTATGAGTGTGTGTTTCACACGTTTAGGCGGATGATTAGAATTAGGATGTGTGGATGACAGAGCAGGGCAAAATTGAACTCCAACAGGTTCTGCCAAAGCACACATATCAAAGGGTCTAGGATCACCATGAATGGTAACCAACTGATTTTTAAATTCGAATTTAACACACCGATGTAAAGTTGAGGGAACAGCTCGCATCGCGTTGATCCAAGGGCGACCCAAGAGTATATTGTACGATGCAGGGCAATGTACAATAAACACGGTCGTGTCTAAGGTTCGAGGACCAACTTGCAATGGGATAGTAATAACTCCACATGTTTCTTGTGTTTCGTCATTGAAGGCTTTTATAATCATATCAGTTCTTTTCATTTCATCACTTCTAAACCCAAATCTTTGGTAGAAGTCAAAAGTGCATATGTTTAAAGATGAACCATTATCAATCAAGACTCGTTTAACTGCTACATCTCCAATTAGGGCAGTAATATATAAGGGGTTATCCTTATGTAAACTATGTTGTGGTATATCTCTATCCCGGAAGTCAATACAATCGACTTCTCGAGTTATGATAGTATTGGACATGGCTTCGAGGTTGAATATTTTGTGGTACCATCATTTGGCTTAATGTGAGCATTAATTCATCCCTATGGGTAGGAGAAGATCTTAAAAGGTCCAAAAGGGAAATTCTAGCTGTAGTATTTGATAATTGTTCATTAATATTATAAGGAGGTTTAGGTTGAACATTAGGCGCATGATTCCCTTTATTGGGATTTTTCAAAATGAATGGAGCTGATCCATCATTTTGAGTTTGATCTTGTTGAGAATTTTGAGCCTGTTGTCGAGTAACAACTCCGATGGTACCTACAATATTATTTTGTGGATGATGAATGGGTCTTGGTCTAGCGTTTATGGCTTGTTCATTAGAAAGTAATTGTTGAGACGATGGTCGAGTAGTGACTCTTCTTGGAAATGGTTCTTCTGGAATCATAGAACTTGTGATAGGTTGAATAGGATCTGATTCATCTTCAGAACTATTCGATTGATTTGAGGTGATTTCCATGTCACTTTCAGTCTCATATTCGGTATCACTAAGATCAAGTGTCCGAATATTATGTAGAGGTCTAGGCCGTAACCATGGATAAAGTGGTGTCAAAGATTTGTGGATCATGAACAGGTAAATGTCCACTAATAGCTCCTACATATCGAGTAGGAGGGGGAACATTATGATGCTCAATTTGATTAGCCACCTCTTTACCATGCTTTGGTAAAGGATGTTGAAATATGTCCAATGATTGATTGGCATTCGATTCTGATTTTGGGGGATGTTCTTTTGAGCATTATTAGGAGGATTTTGTTTAGGTTGAAAGGCTTGCACCTCCATCTCATTGTTATCAATCAGGTCTTGTATTTTATGTTTTAATATTTTACAAGAATTGGTAGCGTGTCCAGGTCCTCTATGGAAATCATAGTGTAAATCAGCCCTGTATCCGGGTATAGTTGGATCAGGTTCCCGGATATTTGGTAATTGGATCATTCCTCGTGCTAGTAATTGTGGGAGAATGGTTGATAAGGGTTGATTTAACCTAGTAAATTCTTGGGGTGGTTTATCAGGAGGTTTTAGTATAAATTTCTCTGTTGTTTTTGCAACATTAATAGTAGTGATATTTCTACTATCAGTGACTCCATCGCCCACAACTTGTTTATTTTTATATTGATTTCTGGATGTTTTCTCATCATCTTTCTTTTTAAGTTGACCTCTCCTAACAAGAGCATCTTCCACTCTTCGAGCTAAATCTATAGCTTGATCGAAGGTGGTCAAGGTAGCGGTTGATAACTCATAGGATAGTTGTTCTTGTAAATTATTGATAAAGATATCCAGCATTTCCCGATAAGGTAACACAAAGTGCAATTTTCCTATCAACTGTCTCCATCGAGCTAGGAAATCAGCAAAACATTCCTCTTTGTCTTGTTTTAGGTTGTACAAATCTTTAATGGTTACATGCCTTTCAATGTAGGCACTAAATTGATGCACAAAATATTCGGTGGTCTCTTCGAAATTTCTCAAAGAATGAGTGGGTAATTGATAATACCACTCCAATGCCATCCCTCCTAAACTTTTTGGGAACATTTTTAGTAATAACAAATCATCATGGGATATATCATGACACGCTATCCTAAACATACGAAGATGCTCTATGGGATCTTCAGTTCCTTTATATATAGGTAGGACAGGCATAGGAAAGTGTTTAGGATATGGTTGTGCTACAACTATAGGATCTAGAGGCTGACTACACATCTCTCGATAATTGTACGAGGGACGGTAGGGATCTATCCTGGTCCATGCGGGAGACTAATTGTTTCACCATGGCTTCCAGATTACCAGTTTGTCCACCATATTGGTTTGGTGGTACATGAGTATGGGATTTGTGAGCGTAGGATGGCGTGACATAAGGATTAGATGCTATATTGTTGTTATGCAAATGGTTGGTAGGAAGAGTATTATGAAGAAGATTTGTTGTGGCATTATGTTGTACCCCAGATTGTTGGAAATTGGTATTTGGTTTTGTTTTAGGATTTTGTTGATTTGAGGTATGTTGATCAATAACTTGATGAAATAAAGCAGTGAATGATGGTTTCTTTTGTGTGGGAATAACCCTAGGCTTGGTAACAGGCTCTCTAGGTGGTTGGGTAACCTGTTGTTGTTGCATGTTCTGGATTATAGCGGCCATATCCAAATTGGATGGTCCAGCTTGATCACTTTCTTGATCAACGAAGGACAAGGGATTAGTGCGTGTGTGATATATGTCTTCTAGGGTTGCTTGAGTGTCACTAATTTGATCCTTGTCCATATGGACTGCTCTATTAAGAGTGCCAATATTAGTATTGAGGAACTTCCAGAAATGTTCCATGTTCTCAAAAGTAACAGCTCCTTCCAGAGATATTTTAGGAGATGAGGATCCTTCCTCTCTAACAATTTCTCTTTGTTCATTTGCGTCAACAAACTCTTCTTCTTGTTGGTCTAGGGTTCCTTCTTCCTGAATTGGGTCTTCAGGAAGGACATCTGGTTTATTTACTGGTCTTCCTAACCAATCTTCTTCTACTTCAATCTGTTTTCCATTCCTGAGTCTAGTCATTATGTTTAAATTTAGATTTTAGCAAATATATATTAATATATTTGCAACAAATTTGGGAGGTATATATTTTAATTATATACCTACTATAATACTTAAAAGAAAATGTTTTGATTTTTTTTTGTTATGTTTTTGTTTTTATGATAATAAAGACAACAAACAACACACTAAATGCAAGAAATAATAATAATAAAAGAATGGCTTAGTTTTCTATAAATAGTTTATAGATGTCATTGATAGGATCAAGTTCATCAAGAGTCATGAAATGCTCCTCTTCAAATTGGAAATGGTTTTTCAAGAACTTAACAAAATGTGCTATGGTGATGTTATCTACTTCTGACTCTGTCTTGTAAAAATAGAGCTCATGGCAATACTCTCGGTATAACACAGCTCTAGGAACTCTATTCCATCTCTTTCTATCCATAAGAACGACCTCTTGATCCTCTATACGAGATAGAAATTTATGTACTACAACTGCATTGTCGAGGTATTCCTCAAAGGTGTACAATTCAGAAGACACAAGGGCTCTTTTATCTGCTAACCACCTATGGCAAGCTCTCTGAAGCTCATGATACAAGGTCACTTGATCAGGATCCAAGATTCTATCTAGGACAAACCTCTTGATTTGCCTAAGTTCGGTTGATCTATATTCAATGATATTCAATCTCCTATTAAGTTCGTCCCATAAAGGTTGAACCCTATTTGTTTGAGGTACTCTAAGTACAGAAGTAATCTCTATAGCTGCTAATTGATTCTCAACATTAATGGTGATAGCTCGTCTTTTATTATAATCTACCATCTAAATATGATATGCAATCTTTGGTTCTAAATGCATTTATGTTTTGTTTTTTTTTTTTTTTTGGATTGTTTTCAAAAGGTTTTTAGTTTTCACGTCGGGTTCACCAAAATGTATCGCTCCAAATTTTTTGCATCCTTACCTTCAAGCTATAGGATCCGCGCCCGAAAGGGGGATGCGAGAAGGATGGGACAATACCTCGGACTGAGAGGCCCTTTGAAGGTCCCGCCTCTCGGGGGAGGGGTATAAGGGTGAATTTTTGATGGATGGTGGGTTCACCAGGAAACTTTTGAGTGGCAGTTTCCATGCCTAGGTTGATAGTAGGTTTGATGTGTTCATTTTGTGCTTTAATCATTCAATTCCTAGGTTTGGCCAAGATGAATCTAAACTATTCTATATGCCAATGCTGATTTTATGAATACAAAAAACATGAATAAATGCTAAACACAGAGAATATGCTAAATAGGATAGAACATACCTGATTTCTGGATGTCTGATGAAGATTCTGAGTCTTGTAGCAGTCCAAATCATCTCAAATCATACGTAATCATCTGGAATTGCATAGAATCATCTCAGATCTCAGTCGGTCATCTGAGATCAGACGAGATCATCGTCGATCTGATGAATTCATCAGACAAATTCATTAGAGACCTGCAATCACAGAAACAGATACAAAATACCAAAAATGCAACTGCAAAAGCAAGGGGAAATGATAGAAATAATAGTGAATTTGTCTAAATAATAAATCTAGATAGCAATTAAAAGGAAATGCATCAATTTAACAATTTATTTTGACTTTATCATGCATTTATATTAAATGAGGTGAACTCCAAGATGCATAAATACAATAACTAAGATAATGCATAAAGAAATGCAAAAAACAATAAGGAAATGCAAACTCTGGGCTCTGATTGCCCCCAATCTGGACTACAGTCGAGATCACCTCCAATCGTACGAGATCATCATCGATCTACGATAGGATCATCCGAAATCGTCTGTAATCGCCTGCGATGATCCAAGCTTGTTTCGATTGAAGAACAGTAAGATTCCTGCAAGAAAACTTGAAATATGCAATGCAAACAAAAGTATGAAGGTGTTCTAAGGCACAAGGAACTGAATTTGTAGGGAAATCCATCAGCTAGGGGGTTCAGGGGGATAAACTGAGAAAGTCCCAGTTTATATAGGATTAGGGAGAGGTTAGGAGGTTGGAGATCATCCCAATTTGGGAGATCTCCAACAGGGGAGACTCTAACTGCGTAGACACGCTTTCTACCCAGGTTAGAGAAGCTGTTGAAACAGAAGCTAATTATGAAAATTTGGTTTTGGGATGAAATCGTCTGGACGTTCTATTCCAGATGAATTCATCAGATCTGGGATGATTTCGTCTAATCTGCGATGATATTGTCCAACGGTCAAAACAAATCCTAAAAATGGCACGAAAAACAAGGAAAGCGGGTAACGGGCGGTTTGGGGTTAAAATTCAAATTTTTATCTTTTTACTAAGGTTTAACTGTGCCAATTTTGGGGTGCTACACTAATAATACCACTCTAAGGTTGGACCATTTAGAGTCATAGAAAAAAATGAAGAATATAATCTTATACTACGAGGGGGGTGAACAGTATAAGATAAATTTTTTACTTTTATTTCAAAATAAATAACTTCAAATATCATCAATTGTAATAATGAAACAATGCACAAATCACCACACACATAAGAGACACATATTTAACATGGTTCACCCAATATGGGCTACATCCACGAAGAAATATTGCTTATAAATTTCTCAACAAATTTTATGGGATCCAACCCACAGGAGATACCAATACCCTATTACAATGTTTATGGACATCAATCCACAAGAGACACCAATCCCCTCTCAAGTTTATAGACACCAATTCATAGGAGACACAAATACCCTCTCAAGTTTATGGACACAAATCCATAGGAGACACCAATCCCCTTTGCTGGTTTGTGGACACAAATCCATAGGAGACACCAATCCCCTCTACTCTATTTTGTGGATACAAATTCACAAAATACACCAATCCACTCTACTAGTTTGTGGACACCAATACATAGGAGACACCAATCCCATTTTCTCTAGTTTGCTCCAAGACCTGCTCTCAACTCTGCTCAAATATACTCACCTACACCTACACAAATCTACTCATAATACTTGCTCAAATATGCTCATAATACCTACTCAAATATGCTCATAACACTTTCTCAGATATTCTCATAACACTTGCTCAAATTTACTCATAATACCTGCTCAAATATGCTCACAACACTTGCTCAAATCTGTTCATAAACCTTGCTCAAATATGCTCATAAAACTTGCTCAAATATTCTCATAACACCTGCTCAAATCTACCTCAATGTTGCTCACAGAAACTGCTCAAACATTCCTAATTATTGCATAGAAACAATTGCATATATCTTTCCTAAAAGTTTTTTCTTCAACCAAAGTAATTCAGACATATTCTACCCAAAATTCTTTTTCTTCATGAACATATAGATAATGATATGCATTACAAATACTCAATATGTTCTTCTCACATTCATTAAGTCTGTCACTTTCACATGTCTCACATTCATTGTATTCAAAAGGATGATATAGTCTAGCATTTGATAGTTGACCTTCTTATGTACTTCCAAAATTAGTCAAAACCAATGCACATACTTGCTTCACAAAACTAGTCTATAGCCCTTACAAATTTATTACCAATATCACTCAAAACTAATTCATAGATTTGCTTCACAAGATTGGTATATAACCCTTGCTAGTATATTTTCAAATTCATTCAACAATAATGCACAACTTTTTTCTCAAACCCTAGCACATATATTTCCAATTTCATTCAACAATAATGCACAACTTTGTTCTCAAACCCTAGCACATATATTTCCAACAATGCACATAAACTTAATCCTTATATCTCCAACTCTATGACATAAAAATATTTTATTCAAACAAACATCATCCTTTGGAAAGGAATCAAATCACCATACCTCTAAAACTGCTTTGATGAAGATGTGTCCTCAAAACCTATCTCTAAATAATTTTCCTTTTTTATGCTACTTTAAAATCAGGTTAGTAAATCCCTTTTTCTCGTCTTTATTAGATACCAAAATAATCTCATTAAAATACTTTAGCAAAATGTGCTAAAAATTAATACCTTATATTTCTATCACAAGATAAAGCTTCATTAATAACACAAACTCCTTTTATTCCCTTTCTATGATATGCCAAAATTACAAGTAACAATAATCATAAATACACCTTATTTCTCCTTTCAAGACATTCAAAAATTACAAATAAAAAAAATATTTACTACACCTTATTTCTTATTTACTTTCAAAAATTATAATATGAAAACAATACACCAATCCCTCATTTTTCTTCAACCTTAATCCAAAAAAATTAATAAAAAATTTTGCACCTTTGGCATTGCTGCGAATCGAACCTCCAACCTCATGATAAGCAACTTTCTCTCAAGTGCCTTGACCAGCTGTGCTACCATGATATCTAAGACCAAAGGAGGGGCTCCTTTTACTTAAACCACATTCTGTGCAATTTCCAACACAAAAACCAGAAAATCAGTGATGACAAGAATCGACAAAGTGACCTCCTACAAAATAGCACTCCATGCACAACCCACAACCGATTGGGCTACCTCAGTGAACAAGATGTCAAATATAAATAATAGTATTTATATCTGAAGAACACGAGCTTATACTGAGAGGGGGGGTGAACAGTATAAGACCACTTTTAACTATATCTATCAATACAGCTTTCAAACCATTAACATGCAGAATAAGATAGCAGTAATAACAGCAGTAAAACAATTCACAAAATGCAATCCACAAAGAGACATAGCAATTTACGTGGTTCACCCAAGGTGGGCTACTCCACGGATAAAAATTTTCTTCTAAAAGTTGTATCAAAGTCCTCTGGGAATCCTTCCCGATTACAATGTTTATGAGCCTCGGCTCAAAGGAGACACCTTCCCCTAATTCCTCGCTTTGCGGTGATCCTCTAGAAGACCTCTATCTCCTTTGCCCTTAGCAAGTGGAACTCTATCCATAGAACACACTCGTCTTCCCCTGCTCTGGTCGGAGATCTCTGTCCTCAACTCATCACCTGCAAAGCTGATCCTATTATTTGCACCAAACACAGTCCTTCGATCTGGCACAATTGTCCTCTTTCTCTGTTCTTTTTTGCACTTGGTTGAACATAACTTTTCACTATCTACGCAACTACAATAGCACAATCTTCTCAAATTACAGCAACACTATCTTCTCAACTTCTGCGCAAACACAGTAGTGCAATCTTCGCAAAATGTAGCAGCACTTCGGCTATCAAACTCCTCACTTCTACGCGTTGTCTCCGAGAGTCACAATACCAACAAATTTTGCTCCTTTGCGTATCCACCACGACACAGTCTTTGCATACTCCGCTTTCTTTACACAGTCTGTGTAAATACTACAACACTCGATCGCACAGCAACTTATGCACCTATGTGCAACCACAATAGCTCCCTCTTCGCACAGTCTACTTCTCCTCGATCGAACTTCTTCCCACACTCTGCTTCTGCGAAAATTGCACTTCGAATGCACACTTTGATCGATTCGATACTACTGCTCTTTGCGCACAACAGACTTTAGTTGCGCATATTCGACACTCACATTCGATCATGAAACTTGAAAAATAGTCCTTTTATAGCAATAATTCATGATTAAATTCTTGATCTTAGTCGACTATAAATCCTTAAAACAATCGTCGACTGCACAACCTTACACTTCGTCGGCAAAGGTTAACTCTATCGGCTTCAACCACCTCTGTTTTCCTATAGCTTTTCTTTGCGAAACTACAGCATGTCGCGATATCGCTACGCCTTTGTCTACCGTACACCTTGTATTACTTGTCGTCGTGAAATCATGACACTACTGCCTATCGTGCACCTTATTTGGTTTGTTGTTGTGAAATCGTGACACTACAGCCTTCCATACACTTTCACTAGCTTGTTATCATGAAATCATGATGCTTTAGACTTTGAAGCCTTCTCTGCTTCTGTTGTGAAATCGTGACACCTTTGCATTTCGTTGATGTCATCAACAACTCTATCACGAAATAGCGACGCTTTAGACTCTAAAGCCTTCTTCTCAGCTTCTGTTGTGAAATCACGACACCTTTGCCTCTTGCTGACGTCATCTGCAACTTTGTCATGAAATCACGACACTTCTTACTTCTTCAACCTTTTCTCGGTTTGCACTAGTGAAAATAGAACATGTCGCGAAATCGTGACGCTTTTGTTGCCTTAAGCTCTTTTCTGCCAACTGCTCGTGAAACTGGAACATGTCATGAAATCACAACGCTTTCGCTGCCTTAAGAACTTTTCTGCCAACTGCTCATGAAACTGGAACATGTCACAAAATCGCGATGCTTTCGCTACCTTAAGCTCTTTTCTGCCAACTTCTCGTGAAACTAGAACATGTCGCAAAATCGCGACGCTTCCACCACCTGCAAGCTGCCAACTCAACCTGTCGTGAAATCGTGACACTTTATGCATCCGTACAACTTCATTGAAACTTGTCACAAAATCACGACACTTCTTGCAACTCAACACTGTCAACTCAACTTGTCACGAAATCGTGACACTTCTTGTAGCTCAACTCTGCCAACTCAACTTGTCGCGAAATTGTGACAGTTTTTCCTGAACTTTCTCTCTCCTCAAACATGTCATGAAATCACGACAGTTTTTCTTGCTTTGTCTCTGCCTTCCAACATGTCACGAAATCACGACAGTTTTTCCAGAACTTTCTCTCTCCTAAAACATGTCACGAAATCGTGACAGTTTTTCCAGCCGCCTGCAAACTTTTTCTAACTTATCTTTTTCTTGATCTTTTGCAACTAGGCTACTTTGATTTTCTTGGAGACTTACTGACCAGCTGAAACCTTCATCAAAACACATACTTAGACAACAAATAAAATTGCTTCAAGAACTCCTTGACATCAAAGACAAAAACTACCAAGAGCTCCTTTGACATCAATGACAACAACTATACTTGAGCAAAGGCAATGTACTCAAGGTACCCAAAATTGCCAACAATCTCCCCCTTTGTCATTGATGGCAACCCTTAACTAAAAACATATCTCCTCAAGAGCCAAAACTGAACCAACTGATCCAACAACTGAGAATCTGTATTTGAAGTTTTTGCTCCCCCTGACTTGAAGCTCTTCTCTTCACTTGAAGCACTTCCCCTTACACATATCTCTCCCCCTTACTCAAATCTCTCCCCCTTTGTCATCAATGGCAAATGGTCACCTTTGGGGTTTGGGACTAAGAATGAGTATCTTAGCTTAGTCCCTCCCCCACCTTCTATTAAGGTGATTTAAAACAGGGTTGGGAGTGAAACTCCCATTAGACACTCATCATCATTAATGTCTACTATTTCTTTGCCGGGCCTTCTCTTGAATTCTTTTTCCACATTGCTGTTCTTGTTTTGATCCTCGGACCTGTTCATATCACTTTTCCTATTTCTGTTGTCGTTCCTGTTCTTATCCATGCTTTGATCCTTGGACTTGTTCATATCACTTTTACCTATTTTTGTTGTCATTCCTGTTCTTATCCATGCTTTGATCCTTGGACTTGTTCATACTACTGTTTCTGTTCCCGTATCTCATAAGATCAGCTCTACACTGTCTAGCTAGATGACCTTCATTATTGCACTTATAGCAAGTAACAATATTATTTCTTTCAGGCATGGCTATTCTTTGAATCCGCCTGTTCTGACTAACCCAGTTCCTATTATTTGCCTTGCAAAAAATTGCCTTGTGCCCGAATTGTTGACAAGAGTAGCAATACCCTTGAAAGAAATTACGTCTCCTAAAACTGTTATTTACTTTCTTCACTTGAGTCATGCAATGTACAACCATGTGACCAAATCTGTGACACGCAAAACATGTGCCATGAAATTTTCTTTTATTCGACTTCTTGGGTTCTGAAATCTTCTTCTTCTCAATCTGAATATCATTTTCTATTTCTGTGTATCCATCACTTACGGATTTATGAACTGAAGCACTTTCTACATCAGAACTCTATTCTTGTTGAAATTTCTTGCTAGATTCCCCAACCTGTTTCTTGTGCGGCTCAACAAAACCAAGACCTGTTTTATCTATTGGTTTTCTTTGTCCTTTGATGAGAAATTTAACCTTCTTGGAGCTATCCTGAAATCTATAGAGCTTATCCTTGTACAAAGAAGCCATTTCCTGTTCTAACTCACTATACTCCAAAATTTTAGAATCCAACTCATTCCTGAGTTCTTGTGACTTAGCCATAGAGACTTCAAGATTTTCTATAAGTTCATCTCTCTCCATACAACATTCATCTAATTTAATCTTGAGTCTATCATTCTTCTTTATTTTCTTTTTCAAAACACTAAGAGCATTATTGAGTTCACATTCAAGATCCTCTATTTGATGGCACTTTGAATTATCATGACCTTTTTCAGATTTCTTATCACTAGAGGTGCTGCCTTTTTCAAAAACCATACATGCATCTTCATTGTAGTTTTCTAAAGCATCCTTATACATACTAGCAGCCAAATCATTATTTTTGCAATCATCCTCAAAGTGCCCAAAATTTCCACATCTAAAACATTTCATGATAATGAATTTATGTTTCGGTTCTTCCTATTTTTCTGAAATGAACATCTCATTTTCATCATCACTAGAAGAACTTTCACTATCACTGCTAGAACACTTGCTTGCTTTGTCTGTAGAAGCTCTTCTTATTCTTGTGAGAATGCCTCTTTCCCTGATTGCTGTACTCATCTTTGCTTTTCTTGTAATACCTGTACTTTTCAAAATCCTTGCTCTTAACATCCTGCATATCTTCATCACTTTCATTTTTGGAAATAGTACAGTTAGTAGCATAATGACCAAATTTCCCACAATTGAAACATCTTATATTTTTCTTGCTTTTGTGCTTTCTGGAAAACTTGCCTTTCTTGCTCGTAATATGCCTCTTCCTCACTAGAAGACTCATCACTTTCTTGAATCTGTTTGCCCTTTGATTTCTTGGTAGCTTTGAAAGTTGCCTCTTTCTTTACATCAACTTTCACTTGAGTTCTCAACTCAAATGCTGCAAGAATACTATGGAGCTCATCCTTTTTTAATTTATCTAAATCTTTAGCTTGCTCAATAGCAGAAATCTTTTCACTAAATCTATTAGGAAGGGATCTTAAAATATTATCACACACATCATTTTCGGCAAGTTCAAGACCTAAGTCTTTCATAGAATTAACAACTTCATCCATCCGGAGCATGTAGTCACTAATATTTTCATCATCATTCATCTTGGGTTGTTTAAACATACCTTTAAAATGTCTCAACTTGGCATTTCAAACATTTGTATCACCTGTATGAACAACCTGCAATTGTTTCCACATTTCACTAGCTGTCTTGCAGTGAATAACTTTGGTGAGATTTGCATTTTGTAAACCCTTCAGGATTGCATTCATGTCTTTTGAGTTGCTGTGATGTAGAAGCCTGTATTCTTTAGTGTAAGGACCATTTGCAAGAATGGTGTACCCATCTTCAATAACTTCCCATACCTCATTACCAAGATCCATAAGATAGACTCTCATTCTTGCACTCCACAGACCAAAATATGATCCATCCAGAACAGGTGCTGCGTTGCCACTTGAGTAGTCCATTGTGTTCTTTGCAAACTTTTCCTTTAAGCTGTTAAACTTTTCGAAGGCACTGGCTTTGATACCAATTGAAGAACAAAAGCTTATACTGAGAGGGGGGGGTGAACAGTATAAGACAAAATGCAAAATAATATAGCAGTAATAACAGCAGTAACATGCAGAATAATATAGCAGTAATAACAGCAGTAAAACAATGCACAAAATGCAATCCACAAAGAGACACAACAATTTACGTGGTTCACCCAAGGTGGGTTACTCCACGGATAAAAAATTTCTTCTAAAAGTTGTATCAAAGTCCTCTGGGAATCCTTCCCGATTACAATGTTTATGAGCCTCAGCTCAAAGGAGACACCTTCCCCTAATTTTGCTTTGCTGGTGATCCTCTAGAAGACCTCTATCTCCTTTGCCCTTAGCAAGTGGAACTCTATCCACAGAAGACACCTGTCTTCCCTACTCTGGCTGGAGATATCTATCCTCAACTCTGTCACTATAAAGTTGATCCTCTTATCTGCACCAAACACAGTCCTTTGGTCTAGCACAATTATCCTCTTTCTTTGTTATTTTTTGCACTTGGTTGAACACAACTTTTCACTGTCTACGCAGCTACAGTAGCACAGTATTCTCAAATTATAGCAGCACTATCTTCTCAACTTCTGCACAAACACAGTAGTGCACTCTTCACAAAATGTAGCAGCACTTCAGCTATCAAACTCCTCACTTCTATGCACTGTCTTCGAGAGTCACAATACCAACAACTTCTGATCCTTTGCGTATCCACCACGACACAGTCTTCGCATACTCTACTTTCTTTACATAGTCTGTGTAAATACTGCAACACTCGATCGCACAACAACTTATGCACCTATGTGCAACCACAATAGCTCCCTATTCGCATAGTCTGCTTCTCCTCAATCGAACTTCTTCCCACACTTTGCTTCTGTGAAAGTCGCACTTCGAACGCACACTTCGATCGATTCGATATGACTGCTCTTTGCGCACAACAGACTTTACTTGCGCATATTCAACACTCACATTCGATCATGAAACTCGAAAAACAGTCCTCCTTTTATAGCAATAATTCATAATTAAATTCTTGATCTTAGTCGGCTGTAAATCCTTAAAACAATCATCGACTGCACAACCTTACACTTCGTCGACAAAGGTTAACTCTATCAGCTTCAACCGCCTCTGCTGTCCTATAGCTTTTCTTCATGAAACTACAACATGTCGCGATATTGCTACGCCTTTGTCTATCGTACACCTTGTATTACTTGCTGTCACGAAATCGTGACACTACTACCTGTCGTGCGCCTTCTTTGGTTTGTTGTCACGAAATCGTGACACTACAGCCTGCCGTACACTTTCACTAGCTTGTTGTCACAAAATCATGACGCTTTAGAATTTGAAGCCTTCTTCTCCGCTTCTATCATGAAATCGTGACACCTTTGCCTTTCGCTGATGTCATCAGCAACTCTTTCACAAAATCATGACGCTTTAGACTCCAAAGCCTTCTTCTCAGCTTCTGTTGTGAAATCGAGACACCTTTGCCTCTTGTTGACGTCATCTGTAACTTTGTCACGAAATTGTGACACTTCTTGCTTCTTCAACCTTTTCTCGGTTTGCACTAGCGAAAATAGAACATGTCGTGAAATCATGATGCTTTTGTTGCCTTAAGCTCTTTTCTGCCAACTGCTCGTGAAACTGGAACATGTCGTGAAATCGTGACGCTTTCACTGCCTTAAGCACTTTTCTGCCAATTGCTCGCAAAACTAGAACATGTCACGAAATCGTGATGATTACACTACCTTAATCTCTTTTCTGCCAACTGCTCATGATGATTTCGTTGCCTTAATCTCTTTTCTGCCAACTGCTCACAAAACTAGAACATGTCACGAAATCATGACGCTTTCGCCACATGCAAGCTGCCAACTCAACCTGTCGCGAAATCGTGACACTTTCTGCATCCGTACAACTTCATTGAAACTTGTCATGAAATCGTGACACTTCCTGAAACTCAACACTGCCAACTCAACTTGTCACGAAATTTTGACACTTCCTACAGCTCAACGCTGCCAACTCAACTTGTCGCGAAATCGTGACAATTTTGCCTGAAATTTCTCTCTCCTCAAACATGTCACGAAATCACGACAGTTTTACCTGCTTCGTCTCTGCCTTCCAGCATGTTGCGAAATCGTGACAGTTTTGCCAAAAGTTTCTCTCTCCTAAAACATGTCGCGAAATTGCGATAGTTTTTCTAACTGCCTGCAAACGTTTTCTAACTTATATTTTTCTTGATCTTTTGCAACTGGGCTACTCTTATTTTCTTGGAGACTTACTGACCAGCTGAAACCTTCATCAAAACACATACTTAGACAACAAATCAAGTTGCTTCAAGAACTCCTTGACATCAAAGACAACAACTACCAAGAGCTCCTTTGACATCAATGACAACAACTATACTTAAGCAAAGGCAATGTACTCAAGGTACCCAAAATTGCCAACAGTATCATCCTCCTCTCTTCTCCACCGTAAAACACAACCGAAATCCATGGAGTTTGAACCCTTGAAATTCTACCCAAAAAACCTCCACCCAAATCCACACTACCAACTGGACTATCCGAAATGAACTCATAGACACACAAGATAAAATTTGTATGTCTTTACCTCATTTTCGCTATCTTATCCTCTTATATTTATGTTGTTCGCATTCACAGAGAAAATAATGTATTCAATTTTATTTGCACATCGTTAGTCGTTAATGTCAAAGGTAAATAAATCACTATATTTATATGCTTCCAAATGGCTTACGAAATTGTCACGTCGACTTCAAAAATAAACTCAAATTTCTTCCATACATTGGCATCAAGAAATTTGGGTTATAATATTTAAGTTTAATATTATAACTTTAACTTTTAAGCCCTTGTAATAATTAAATCCTTTGATATAATATTGCACATTTATGTCCCTGCCTTGGTCCTTGGATTTTATAAACTTTTGTCCTCATGCCATTTAAACATTTATTTAAATACTTTGTCCCAAGATTTGAACCTTTATAATATATTAAAATATTTTGTCCAAGCATCCTTAAACCTATGTTTTTCCTTTATAATATTTAAATATGAAATTTAAATATTATAAACCTTTATTTAATAGACATTTTCCTTCCCTTGTTCCATCCGAAATATATGCTTACCTTGAATAATTTTCTAATATTTTCAACTATGAATCCTTGAAGAATATTTTTTCCTTGAATAATATTCACCCTTTGACATCAATGACAACTCAATATACTTAATATTTCCAACAAATTTTCTAAAGTAGTGTCTCATCATAAGTGATGTTAATTTATATGATCATAAATAATCTAAAATGGTTGATTGGATCTTCTTTATACTTATACATCTAAAACTTTAGGGTTTTAGTGTTCAAGAAAAAGGGGCTAATGGCTACAAAGAGATCTAAATATTTATTACAAAGGTCATCATAAGATTACTTTTGACTAGAGGATGATCCTTGGATAACATCCATTTATTGTTTTAACTACTCTAACTAACTCATCAAAGCTTGAAGCTTTGGAGCAACTTGATTGGATTGTGGTAGATGAACACAAGATATATTTTGTACTAGAAGTTGGAAGATTGATTGTGAGGTAGTAGATAATTGGTGATGAAAATTTTGTGATTGTGATTGGGACACTTGGAGATATAATACCAATTTTTTCATTGTATAAGAAGCCCCCAAGACACTATAGAATAAATAATTCACTTGATTGGAAGTTTACTAAGGAATTATGTCCGGTTAAAGAATTTGAGATTGGAATTAGCATGAAATGTGAAATATACAAAGTTAGAATTTGAGTTATAGATTGATCCTATAAAAAAGTATTAGATAAATAATTTTAGTTAAGATTTTGAGATCTTGTTCCCACATATTATACATTAGGATAACTAGAGCTTTCACATAAAATATCTTCTAAAGTTGGCATAGGAGAATGTAATACCAGTGAAATTTGGGAAGGAACTTTTCCTCGTCTCTTCATTATTTTCACATTGGTGGGTGAGATTGTACATATTGAGCTAGACAATGAATTATAAAGTCTATACATAATGATATTAATAGAAGAAAAATATTTATCTACTTGATTAGAATGCAAAGGAATAGAAATAGGATAAAAATGCCAATTTAGTAGTGAACCATCCCATTCAAAAGATTCTTGAGCCTCAACAACTTCCCTTAATAAGTTTTTATTTTATTATTCCTATGCAAGAAGCAATCCATATGTATCGATGATGGAAAAGCTAGCCTTTTATCCATTTCTTGAATGGGGCTACATGGTTAAGGAGGAATATCTTCAATTTCTTGATCAAAATTTAGGTTTTCATAACTAAGAAACTCATCCTAGACTTATTAATTATTCACAATAAGAGGATTAATCTGGTTTTCTATTTGGTGGGTGATGTTATGTGTTATGTAATATCTCTTAGGAATGACTAAAAGGATGGTTGAACTTGGGGAGTTAATTATTTTTATATAATTTTAGTGTTTATTAAATAATAAATATAAGATGTATTATATCCCTTGTTTCTCCTTCCTTTGATATATTAATCTAGCCTATACCTCAAATTATTTCCTATATATTGATGACACCCTATGTATCTGACCCCTCTTAATTACCGATAAATATGTGATATGTGGAAGAATCACCTAGATACATGATTGAGCCTAATGCATAAGGGATAATAAACCCTTATTATAGATCCCACCATCCTATCGCAATATAATCCCTACCTAGTGTAAGTAAGCATATGATCTTATGTGGGAAATTGGTGGTTGTAGCTCAACATATACCCAATATATCTAGATAGTTCATATGATTGTTACACATGGAGTACACATATTTTTAGTAGGGATGAAACTTCTATATATTCTTGTTATTTGGATAATATGTTTTAACCTACATAAAAAAATGTTTAATAATATTGCTTAATATGTTTGCCTAAATATTTTAATATTTCAAAAGTTAATTAGAGTTAGGTTGGGTAAGAATATTTGGAACCTATGTGGTGTTCACTTTAGGTTCACCAAAATTTTGAGCAAGGAAAGGATTAAAGGATATGGATCAAATCCTCTCTATATCTTTCTCTTTACCACTTTGATCTAGGTGTGAGGATGTGTTATGGATATATGTTTGGTGTGTTAATAAAGAGAACATGTATGGTTTCCTCTAATATCATTGTTTACTTCTATATTTCATAGAAATATATAAGAACAATAACCAAAAAATATAATTACTCTTTAAGCAATAATGTAATTATTCTTTAAGCAACCAATGAAAGCACACAATAATGCAAAAAAATAAGATTCCTAGACTAGATGATTTTCTTATTTTGATACAAACAAAGAGAAATGTTCTTTTCCTTTAGAGAAAGTTTGAAGGGCTTTTATGAAATAAACATAATATTAACCTACAATTAATTTAATTTTACTTTAATATGTAATAACTATTTTTTAATCCTCAAGTCACACTAAAAAAATCAATGAAAAGTATTCCTAGACTACATGCACTCTTTCATTTCCTTGCAAAGATGCATACACATGATAGACAAAGATACACTTTTTAACTAAGTTAAAATATATAAAATAAACACAAATCGTTTTAATAAATAGTATAAATCATGCTATCCTAGACTTATGTGCTTTCATTCCTTGCACATGTGGATCTACCCTAACATGATACACAATAAATATAAACCTATGATGTAAAACTATCAATGCAACTAATATAAGAAAACTATAGATATGAGAGAAATGGATTTGGGAATCATAAAACCTATTCTTCACTTTGGATATTTTTAGAGGCTCTAATATTACTTCCCAGTATCCAAATTATTACTTTCTATAGATTTTGACCCATACACATGAAAAATTGATAACTTTTCAAGGGTTTTAGGGGTTTGCCTTAGTTTAACCCTATTATAAAATAGACACATTTTTTTTAAACTATAAATAAATGGAGGGCTTTGGGTTTTTAATCAAATTAGAAAATGTGCTACTTTTTATAAGAACTAGTGATAGTACCACTAATGCTAATGATGCCACCACTCTAATGTAATTCTAGTGGCTTTGACTCTTTTAAATTGATATCTTGATTTGAGAGGCTATGGAATGAACAACAACATGAGATCCTAAATAGAAATAATAGACGAAGATAAAATCTAAATAATATTACAGGATATTAAATGAAACTTTAAATTTAAAATAGATAAATATTTAAGATAATGATTCGATAGATAAGCAAGGCATACCAACAAAGAATAAATTAAGGAATTAAAATCCTAGATACAAAAAGACATGCTAAAAAAATTAAAATTAAAGTAGAAAATAAACACAAGCATGAGAAATATTTTGAGGATAGTAGATCAACTACCTCTATGGCTCACAAAAATGTGGATGAAGCCTTTGCTTTAATATACCCATCATTCATAGACCTCAATCTTCTTCTAAAAAACTTTTATAAGAATTTTGTAAATTTTCAAAGATTGCTTGTGAATGTTTAAGATTCAAAATTTCATAGCTCAAGATGAAGATTAAATATTATCTTGTCCCAAGGAAAAGGTGAGATCTTATATAAATTTACAAGATGAGATCCAGATTGGGAAGTGTATGATTGAAGAATACACTAGTTAATGTATGGAGGATGATTAGTATCTAATTGGTGCTCAAGGAACTTTGATTAACACTATAATTAAATTTATTGGATTGAATTAACATTTAAAATATAGTCCATGGATATGATTTCTAGATACAAGATATGATTAGAAGTTAAATTAAACTACATGGAGATTCATAGATGGTAGAGAAGACAAAATGTCATGTTCACAAGAAATTGATGTCAAATATATTCCTATTATATTTTTTGGTTCATGATAAAGCAATAGAGTTGGAATTAAAAGTTTCATGGTGCTAAATATCCCTAGATATAATGTGAACAAATTGTTGGTGGGTCTATTGGATGAGAAAATATCTTGTTTAAACTTTTTGTAAAAGGACACCACTGAGTCAAAAGTGTTGGTGATGCTACCAATTTAGATACAAATTTTTTGATCATATTTTATCTTGATTAATTAGTTGTGATGTTTTTCACTCTAAGTAAGGTGAATGTCATCTGGATTACGTAGTTGATGATTTTCTCAAAACTAGGTGTCTATACAATCAAACCATATTTTCAATAGAGATATTAAATGAAATATTCCTCCTATCACCATTCAAAATCCCTACCATTATACCTACTAATTTTGATGTCAATGATTTATTAAACTATATTTTTGTGTCTATTAATATTGTTATTTATAGCTCATCTAACCATATTACAATGCCTTGTAATTGTATTGTTAATTTACTAAATCCCATCAATGATTTATCCACATGTATAATAATTATAATGCTTATTAAGTTTCTAAAAAGTGGTGTTCTAGTTAGTATAGACTATGCATATTTTTAATTTTAATTTTTTTTATTTGTGGAAAACATCCCAAAAGAGATGCCACTTTCGGGTAAGACCCAAGGAGGCAGGGGTCTGCATATTTTTTAATTATAATTATTTTTATCATTCTAATTCTTTTCTTCATATTGTTAGATATTCAAATATTATGACTCAACCATTAATCCATCTATCAATATATGATGTGATTTTTATCTATCTACTATTTTTGCTATCAATATATGTAATGTTGTAAATAATTATGATTTGTTTAATTTATTATATGGAATCGACATGGTCCCCACCCATATTATGTCATCATCATGTCACCATGGTAGTTCAGTGAACCACATAGTGGTATTATATCACCTGGCAAGATTTGAACCTAGAAATTGCTATTGAGAGTTAATATTTTAACCACTTGAGCTAATTCCATTTTATAATAATAGTGCTCTTTTACATGATACCATTTTGCTATTTTAGAAAAAATATTATTTTAAATCTATTAAAGGTAATTTATTCATCATTTTTATATGTGTACATTTTTCTTCAAGCATTTCTAATACTTTTGTGCACTTTTTAGATTTTTTTTTTATTAGAGAAAAATATGTACCCATAAAATATCCATCAACTTCTAAAGGTGGTCCTTCAAGACATGCATTAATATTTGTATTCTTGTCCCTAGCTCAAAAAATCCTAACACTATTCTAGGTAATGTCCTTTTTATTGTTTTTTCCACTTTTTTGCTAATTTTCTTGTTCTTTTTGTAGGAACCATTATTTTACTTGATGGTGAAGTTGTTCTTATTTTTGTGAGGTTTTATTACAGCCAATATTGTACACCTAGTCAATTCCCCCAATAGTTAAAGATAATAATAATTAGAGGTGATCCTAATAATTATGGAACTGAAGAAAGGGTGTTAAGTAATTTTTTTATGATCTCCAAAGTCAATCAATAAAGATACTTTCTTAAAAATGGAAGAGGAATGGTAAAAATCTACAAATAAAATAATTTATAATAGATAGAATCATTGAACCTATAATTTTTTTTCAAGAATAGTCATAACAAGATTTCATATTGCTTTTACTCAATTGAAATCTAGAAATTAAAAGCATAGGAAGAGTCGTTAATTGAGAGTAATGAGAGAATATCTTCATTGGTTTTCATCATAAATTTCCATAATTTAAAGGTAAGTCCATTTAACATTATATTTGGAACTTAAAGAGGAAATAAAGGTAGTCAACCTATCAAAAGTGACAAAAAAAACATACATCTATTAAGTATTTGTACCATTTGTGTTATTATATAAATAGATAGGATGAGAGATCAACATTGAGATGGATGGTTTGAATAAAATGCTACATAAAAAAATAATTTGGGACAAATACTAGATTCCATTGAAGCAAAGATGATAATAATTCAAGGAAAGTTATTCCCAAAATTTTGTTAGTGCAAGAGTAAAAGCTAAATCAAAAGTATATATAATGTTTGGTGAGAAGAATTATGTTTTGCTTATGATATTTTTGAGTATGTAAAGAGTACCACTAGTGATGTCCTGAATTTTTTTATTGGAATGATTGGTATTGCCTAATTTAGGTAGTACACAGTATGAATATTTGGATGAGATGCAATATAATATCTGTTGGCAATTTTGGGTACCTTGAGTACATTGCCTTTGCTCAAGCGTAGTTGTTGTCATTGATGTCAAGGAGTTCTTGGTAGTTGTTGTCTTTGATATCAAGGAGTTCTTGAAGCAATTTGTTTCTATGTCAAAGAATGTGTTTTGTTGAAGGTTTCAGCTGGTCAGTAAGTCTCCAAGAAATTCAGAGTAGCCCAGTTGCAAAAGATCAAGAAAAAGTTAAGTTAGAATAAGTTTGCAGGCGGCTGGAAAAACTGTCACGATTTCGCGACATGTTTTAGGAGAGAGAAAGTTTTGGCAAAACTGTCACGATTTCGTGACATGCTTTGGAAGGAAGAGAGGCAAAGCTATCGTGATTTCGTGACATGTTTGAGGAGAGAGAAAGTTTAGGCAAAACTGTCACGATTTCGCGACATGTTAAGTTGGCAGTGTTGAGTTGCAGGAAGTGTCGCGATTTCGCGACAGGTTTCAAAGAAGTTGTACGGATGTAGAAAGTGTCACGATTTCACGACAGGTTGAGTTGGCAGCTTGCAGTTGGTGAAAGTGTCACGATTTCATGACAGGTTGAGTTAGCAGCTTGCAGTTGGCGAAAGTGTCATGATTTCATGACATGTTCCAGTTTCACGAGCATTTGGCAGAAAAGAGCTTAAGGCAACGAAAGCGTCGCGATTTCGTGACATGTTCCAGTTTCATGGGCCTTTGATAGAAAAGAGCTTAAGGCAGCGAAAGCGTCACGATTTCGTGACATGTTCCATTTTTGTTGGTACAAACCGAGAAAAGGTTGAAGAAGCAAGAAGTGTCACGATTTCGTGACAAAGTTGCAGATGACGTCAGCAAGAGGCAAAGGTGTCACGATTTCATGATAAAGAAGAAAAGCTTTGAGTAAACATCAGATTTCATGAGAGTTATGACGTCAGCAAGAGGCAAAGGTGTCACGATTTCATGACAGAAGGAGAAGAAGGCTTTGAAGTCTAAAGTGTCACGATTTCATGATAGAGTTGCTGATGACGTCAGCAAGAGGCAAAGGTGTCACGATTTCATGACAGAAGCGGAGAAGAAGGCTTTGAAGTCTAAAGCATCATGATTTCACGACAGAAGTGAGATGACAACAAAAGGCAAAAGTGTCATGATTTCATGATAGAAGAGCAAAGGAAGCAGACAAAAGCAAAAGCGTCGCGATATCGCTACAACAAGGTATAGAAGGTGTACGATAGGCAAAGGTGTCGCGATATCGTGACATGTTGAAGTTTCATGCCAGAAACTTTAGGGAGGTAGTGAAGCCGACAGAGTTAAATCTGGGCCGACGCAGCACAGGGTTTTACAACCGACATGATTGAAGGGTAAAACAGTTGACTAAGAACAAAGATTTCATCTTGAGATTATGAGTATTAAAGGAGGGTTGTTTGAGTAGTTTGGGCATCGATCGAAGTGTGCGTTCGAAGAGTGGTGTTCGTAGATGCAGTGCGATAGTGAGGTTCGATCATTGAAAAAGTAGAGTGCGAAGATCGATTGCAGTATAAGAGTGCATTTCATCGAATCGTCTAAGTGTAGGAGACTATAAGGACATAGAGTGCACGAAGTTGATACTATTGTGTTTGCATGTTCATGCAAAGACTGTGTTGCTATTCATGCAAAGACTGTATGTTGTTCATGCGAAGACTATCTGCTGTTCATGTGAAGATTGTGCTGCTATATGTGCGAAGACTATGCTGCTGTGTTTTCATAGAAGAGTTTAAGTTGATCGGATGCTATTGTGTTTGTGCAGACTATGAAAAGTTGGTTTCGATCAAGTGAAACTATAACAAAAAAGAAAAGAGGAAGAGGACAAAATTGTGCCAGATCGAAGGACTGTGTTTTGGTGTAGATAAGAGGATCAGCTTGCGATGATAGAGTTGAGGATAGAGATCTCCAGCCAGAGCAGGGAAGACAGGTGTCTTCTGTGGATAGAGTTCCACTTGCTAAGGGCATAGGAGGTAGAGGTCTTCTAGAGGATCACCAGCCAAAGCAGAATTAGGGGAAGGTGTCTCCTTTGAGCTGTGGCTCATAAACATTGTAATCGGGAAGGATTCCCAGAGGACTTTGATATAACTTTTAGAAGAAAAGTTTTATCCGTGGAGTAGCCCACCTTGGGTGAACCACGTAAATTGTTGTGTCTCTTTGTGGATTGTATTTTGTGCATTGTTTTGATTTCTACTGTTATTACTGCTATCTTTATTCTGCATGTTATTGAATTGAAAGTTGTTTTGAAAGATAAAGTTAAAAGTGGTCTTATACTGTTCACCCCCCCTCTCAGTATAAGCTTGTGTTCTTCAATTGGTATCAGAGCGGGTTCCTTCGGAAAGGTTTTACAGCCGGAAGGAAGAACTGGTTAAGAACACAATGGATTTTTTAGGTGGCAATGCAACACCTATTCTTGATGGATCAGATTTCGGTCTGTGGAGTGCAAGAATGAAAGTCTATCTTATGGCTCTTGGTAATGAGGTATGGGAAGTTATTGAAGATGGATACACCATTCCTGCAAATGGTCCTTATACTAAAGAAGACAGGCTCCTACATCACAAGCAACTCAAAAGCCATGAATGCAATCCTGAAGGGTTTACAGAAGGCTGATCTTACCAAAGTTATTCACTACAAGACAACCGGTGAAATGTGGAAACAATTGCGAGGTTGTTCATACAGGTGATGCAAATGTCCGAAAGGCCAAGTTGAGACACTTCAAAGGTATATTTGAACAACTCAAGATGAATGATGATGAAAATATTAGTGACTACATGCTCCGTATGGATGAAGTTGTTAATTCTATGAAAGACCTAGGTCTTGAACTTGCTGAAAATGATGTGTGTGATAAGATTTTAAGATCTCTTCCTAATAGATTTAGTGAAAATATTTCTGCTATTGAGGAAGCCAAAGATTTAGATAAGTTGAAAAAGGATGAACTCCATAGTATTCTTGCAGCATTTGAGCTGAGAACTCAAGTGAATGTTGATATAAAGAAAGAGGCAGCTTTCAAAGCTACCAAGAAATCAAAAGGCAAACAGATTCAAGAGAGTGATGAGTCTTCTAGTGAGGAAGAAGCATACTACAACAAGAAAGGCAAGTTCTCTAGAAAGCACAAAAGCAAGAAAAATATAAGATGTTTCAACTGTGGAAAGTATGGTCATTATGCTACTGACTATACTATTTCCAAAAATGAAAGTGATGAAGATATACAGGATGTTAAGAGCAAGGATTCTGAAAAACACAGGTATTACAGAAAGAACAAAGATGAGCACAACAATCAAGGAAAGAGGTATTCTCACAAGAACAAAAAGAGCTTCTATCTGGACAAAGCAAGTAAGTGTTCTAGCAGTAATAGTGAAAGCTCTTCCAGTGATAGTGAAAATGAGATGCTGTTCATTTCAAAAAAAGAGGAAGAACCGAAACATAAATTCATTGTCATGAAATGTTTCAGATGTGGAAATTTTGGGCACCTTGAGGATGATTGCACAAATAATGAATTGGTTGCTAGTATGTATGAGGATGCTTCAGAAAATGATAAGGAAGATGCATGTATGGTTTTTGAAAAAGGTAGCACCTCTAGTGATAAGAAATCTGAAAAAGGCCTTGATAATTCAAAGTGCAATCAAATGGAGGATCTTGAATGTGAACTCAATAATGCTCTTAGTGTTTTGAAAAAGGAAAGAAAGAAGAATGATAGACTCAAGATAAAGTTAGATGAATGTTGTATGGAGAGAGATGAACTCATAGAAAGTCTTGACATCTCTATGGCTAAGACTCAAGAACTCAAGAATGAGTTAGAATCTAAGATGCTTGAGTATAGTGAATTAGAACAGAAAATGGCTGCAATGAAAGAGGAAAATAAAGATTACAAGGATAAGCTGTACAGATTTCAGGATAGCTCCAAGAAAGTTAAGTCTCTCATCAAAAGTCAAAGAAATCCAACAGATAAAACAGGTCTCGGTTTTGTTGAGCCGCACAAGAAACAGGTTGGGGAATCCAGCAAGAGATTTCAAAAGGAAGAAAGCTCTGATGAAGAAAGTACTTCAGATCATGAGTCCGTGAGTGATGAATGCGCAAAAACAAAAAATAGATTTTTGAAAGTGAAGCAGAAGTTTTCGGGACCCAAGAGATCGATTAAAAGAATATTTTACGGTAGATGTTTTGCGTGTTACAGGTTTGGACACATGGCTGCACATTGCATGTCTCAAATGAAGAAGGTTAACAATAATTTCAGAAGTCGTAATTTATTTCAAGGGTATTGCTACTCTTGTAATCAGTTCGGGCACAAGGCAACCTTCTGCAAAGCAAATAACAGGAACTGGGTTAGTCAGAACAGGCGGATTCAAAGAACAACTATACCTGAAAGAAATAATATTGTTGTTTGTTACAAATGCAACAATACAGGTCACACAGCCAGACAGTGCAGAGCTGATCTTCCAAGGTACAGGAACAAGAACAGTGGTATAAACAGGTCCAAGGATCAAGGTGTGGACAAGAACAGAGATGAGAACAAGAACAAGAAAAGTGCCAAGAACAGAAACATTAACAAAGAGCTCAAGAAAAGGCCCGACAAAGAAATTGTTGACACTGATGATGATGAGTGTCTAATGGGAGTTTCACTCCCAACCCTATTTTAAATCACCTCAATAGGAGGTGGGGGAGGGACTAAGCTAAGAGGCTCATTCTTAGTCCCGAGCCCCAAAGGTGACCCTTTGCCATTGATGACAAAGGGGGAGAGATTTGAGTAAGGGGGAGAGATATGAGTAAGGGGGAGAGCTTCAAGTGAAGAGGAAAGCTTCAAGTCAGGGGGAGCAAAACTACTTCAAAGAGAGTGATTTCAGTTTTGGCTCTTAAAGATGTGTTTTCAGTTAAGGGTTGCCATCAATGACAAAGGGGGAGATTGTTGGCAATTTTGGGTACCTTGAGTACATTGCCTTTGCTCAAGAGTAGTTGTTGTCATTGATGTCAAGGAGTTCTTGGTAGTTGTTGTCTTTGATATCAAGGAGTTCTTGAAGCAATTTGTTTCTATGTCAAAGAATGTGTTTTGTTGAAGGTTTCAGCTGGTCAGTAAGTCTCCAAGAAATTCAGAGTAGCCTAGTTGCAAAAGATCAAGAAAAAGTTAAGTTAGAATAAGTTTGCAGGCGGCTGAAAAAACTGTCGCGATTTCGCGACATGTTTTAGGAGAGAGAAAGTTTTGCAAACCGCCACGATTTCGTGACATTTGGAAGGCGAGAGAGTAGGCAAAACTGTCATGATTTCGTGACATGTTTGAGGAGAGAGAAAGTTCAGGCAAAACTGTCATGATTTCGTGACATGTTAAGTTGACAGTGTTGAGTTGCAGGAAGTGTCGCGATTTCACGACAGGTTTCAAAGAAGTTGTACGGATGCAGAAAGTGTCACGATTTCGTGACAGGTTGAGTTGGCAGCTTGCAGTTGGCGAAAGCATCGCGATTTCATGATAGGTTGAGTTAGCAGCTTGCAGTTGGTGAAAGCGTCGCGATTTCGTGACATGTTCCAGTTTCATGAGCATTTGGCAGAAAAGAGCTTAAGGCAGCGAAAGCGTCGCGATTTCGTGACATGTTCCAGTTTCGTGGGCCTTTGACAGAAAAGAGCTTAAGGCAGCGAAAGCGTCGCGATTTCGTGACATGTTCCATTTTCGCTGGTGCAAACCGAGAAAAGGTTGAAGAAGCAAGAAGTGTCACGATTTCGTGACAAAGTTGTAGATGACGTCAACAAGAGGCAAAGGTGTCACGATTTCATGACAGAGAAGAAGGCGACAAAAAGGAGAAGAAGGCTTTGGAGTCTAAAGTGTCACGATTTCACGACAGAGTTGCTGATGACGTCAGCAAGAGGCAAAGGTGTCACGATTTCATGACAAAAGCGGAGAAGAAGGCTTTGAAGTCTAAAGCGTCATGATTTCATGACAGAAGTGAGATGACGATAGCAAAAGGCAAAAGTGTCACGATTTCGCGATAGAAGAGCAAAGGAAGCAGACAAAAGCAAAAGCGTCGCGATATCGCTACAGCAAGCTATAGAAGGTGTACGATAGGAAAAGGTGTCACGATATCGCGACATGTTGAAGTTTCACGCTAGAAACTTCAAGGAGGTAGTGAAGCCGATAGAGTTAAATCTGGGCCGATGCAGCACAGGGTTTTACAACCGATGTGGTTGAAGGGTAAAACAGCCGACTAAGAACAAAGATTTCATCTTGAGATTATGAGTATTAAAGGAGGGCTATTTGAGTAGTTTGGGCATCGATCAAAGTGTGCATTCGAAGAGTGGCGTTCGCAGATGTAGTGCGACAGTGAGGTTCGATCTTCGAAAAAGTAGAGTGCGAAGATCGATTGCAGTATAAGAGTGCATTTCATCGAATCGTCTAAGTGTAGGAGACTGTAAGGACACAGAGTGCACGAAGTCGATACTATTGTGTTTGCATGGTTCATGCGAAGACTGTGCTGCTGTTCATGCGAATACTGTGCTAATGTTCATGTGAAGACTGTGCTGCTATTCATGCAAAGACTGTGCTGTTCATGCAAAGACTATGCTGCTGTATGTGCGAAGACTATGCTGTTGTGTTTTCGTAGAAGAGTTTGAGTTGATCGGATGCTGCTGTGTTTGCGTAGACTGTGAAAAGTTGGTTTCGACCAAGTACAACTATAACAAAAAAGAAAAGAGGAAGAGGACAGAATTGTGCCAGACCGAAGGACTGTGTTTTGGTGCAGATAAGAGGATCAGCTTGCGGTGACAGAGTTGAGGATAGAGATCTCCAGCCAGAGCAGGGAAGACAGGTGTCTTCTATGGAAAGAGTTCCACTTGCTAAGGGCATAGGAGATAGAGGTCTTCTAGAGGATCACCAGCCAAAGCAGAATTAGGGGAAGGTGTCTCCTTTGAGTTGTGGCTCATAAACATTGTAATCGAGAAGGATTCCCAGAGGACTTTGATATAACTTTTAGAAGAAAAGTTTTATCCGTGGAGTAGCCCACCTTGGGTGAACCACGTAAATTGTTGTGTCTCTTTGTGGATTGCATTTTGTGCATTGTTTTGATTTCTGCTGTTATTATTGCTATCTTTATTCTGCATGTTATTGAATTGAAAGCTGTTTTGAAAGATAAAGTTAAAAGTGGTCTTATACTATTCACCCCCCCTCTCAGTATAAGCTTGTGTTCTTCAAGATCTTGCTACAAAAATATATGCCAAAAGGCGTGCAATAAAATTAGTACCATGGAATAATTTTACTTTAATCACTTGTATGATTGAATAGTTGAAACATCTTTCCTAGTGAAAATCAAGGAGGTTGATGGTGAAACAAAATATTTTTCTGATGTTATTATTTTGAAAAAATATTGTACTAAGAACTTAATTGAAGAGGAAAATTTTTTAAGATATTTTTAAGTTCTAAGTCATTTTGAACTTAATGCTTGTTTCTTGATAGGAAGCTAAATACCTTGGATAGTTTTCTTTATTGTTTAATTTTATTATATTATCATAATGCTTGAGTTTTAATTTTCTTGATGATAATTATGCCTCTTATTAATTTTCATTTTCATAAAACTTGTATGAATTTCATATTTATTAGTATTGTATAAACTTTTCAAGACAAGTTCTAAGTTTCAATGATTCCTTGTATGAACTTGATAATGTTTAATCTAATTGGGTGTAAAATGAGATATTTGATGTAGATTCTTTTTATTTTTTATACATTACTTTAATGCTAGCACATTACTAACTTGTAAGCATTGCATTTAAAATTTATTATTATTATTATGGTAAATGAAGGGGTTTTGAAAGGCCCCAAACCTTTTACATTTGCTGAAGAGAAAAATTACTTTCAACATCTACATATTACAAAATTTGGTCTAAAAAGGAGCATGCTGTATACTTAGATACAACAATTTTTATTTAACTCTATCCAATGGGGATTCAGTATTTTTTTAAATTTGATCCATCTAGTTTTTGTAGAATATTTAAGAGCTTTAATAAATTCTCTTTAGCTCTAGTTAATCTTTAAGGACTTTGAAGATTTCACCTAGTCTTCATTCAATATGTAGCCTTTTTAAATTAACTTGTGAATCTCAGTTTAGTTTCCTTGAAAATTGGACCCATGCTAATATATCTTTTACAATGATCAATTCCCCTAAGGATTTGAAACTTCTAACTCAGTAGCATCAAAAATATTTTTCTCTTTCAAAGTTATAAACATTAAAACCTTTGGGAAAACATCATTTTATACCTTGGATCCATCCATCTGAACTCCCTTGTTTTCCATAACATCAGCCACAATATTACCTTTCTTGTAGATATGTTGGATCACAAATGCTTCCATGCCTGATAATATATTTATTGCATCCTGAATAGTACTTCCAATAATCTAGCTAGCAGTTTTTACAAGCCTTACTCCTATAATCATGGCTCTCACCTCTACTACATGGTTTTATGTATGATAAAAAATAACTACATAACAAGATATCACTACCCCAAATCTAGATCTCAGAATCCCTCCCCATATAGCCTTCCTTATATTACCCTTAAAGGCTCCATCAAAATTTAGTTTTAGCAACTCTGGGGATGAGGAGTCCATGTCACCTTTCTCTTTGGCTAGGTAATCTAATTCCCTATAACTCTCAACAGTCCCTAGTCCACTACTATTTCTTCCTACAACTCATTTTCATATATTTGGTTGTGCATATTAACAACCACATTTTTAGCAATGGAAACTTTGATACTCTTAATAATAACCTATACACTATTATAATTATTTTGGAACACTTATTTATTCCTCTCCTCCCATATCTACAAAATGAAATAAGGTAAGATAAAGATCCAAATTTTATTCAATCAAGGGATATGATAGGGGTTAACCAAAATTTCCCATAGGGCCTCCAAAGACTTTACTATCACTCATTGAATTTTAAGTGGTTGAAGAAGCACATGCCAAACCTCCAAAGAAAGGGGACAATGAACAAAAATATGATCAATTGTCTCCTCATCACAACAACATAAATAACAAATATTAGGAGTGATTATCACTCTTATTCTAATATTGTGCACCTTCAATATTCAATTTTACAATGTTTTCCAAAGAAAGAAAGACACCTTCGATAGAATATCCTTAATAAAAACTCTATGTGAGGGAAAATTCAGATTCTCCTCATCCCTTTAAAAGGCAAAAGTTGAGTTAACAGTAAATAGTCCTTTAGGATTAGGATCCCAAAAGAACCTATCTTCTCCTATATTGAGTTGAAGATAGTAATATTATAAGCTTAGATTGAGAGAATTAAGCCTACTTTGCATATTTTCATTAGGTACTTCCAACTGTAGCATCTTCCACACTCTACAATTGTCTTCCTCCTTGATGTAATCTTGAACCATGTTTCCATATTTTTGCTTTAAAGGCCAAATGATGCACTTCCAATAATAATTAAAAATTAAAGGTCTCTCTATGACCCATGCATCCTCCCAAAAGTGTATCTTATCACCTCTTCCCACTTGCCATCTTAAACCTTTTCATGAAAGATTCCTTGTTTTGATAAACTCATTCCATAAATATGATCCTAAAGGTGGATTTAAGCTATAATAAAAAATGATTTTTATCTCAAGATTTTTTACAGAGAGGATATGATCTCAACATTGATCATTTTCAATCATTTTCCACCACCCCACTTTGGCCATTAAATCTATATTCATCTACTTCATTTTTTTTATGCCTAGAATGCTTTCTCACTTAGGCCTACAAAATTTCTTCCATGACACCAAACTAATCCTATGTTTCTCTTCTGCATCAATCCAAAGAAATTTCCTCTACATTCACTCCAAATTCTCAGCCATCGATGCTAGGATTTTAATTAGAGACATCATGAAAATGAATAGGTTTTGGAGGTTTGCCATCAAGAGATATAATTTCCCTACTTGATTAAGGGAATAGCCTTTCCATCCTTCAATATTTCTATTGAATATCTCAAGCATTGAATTCCAGTATTCTCCTTTCATTCTACCTACAAAAAGGGGCATTCCTAAATATACAATGGGGAAGTTGTCCACTCTATAGACAAAATTTCTTGCAATTTTATTTTGTCTAATTTGTGGAGTGTTAACAAAGAACAACCTAATTTTCAAGAAATGTATCTTCTAAATTGAAGTTGTTTCATAGTTATTGATAATTTTCTTGATATTCTTAGCTTCCACAACTGATGACTTTGATAATATTATGGTATCATCAATGAACTGCTAGTACATATTTATATCTAAAGATGATGCTGGTAAAATTCATTTAATCAAGGTTACATATTTTATTTTAGTTAAGATTATTCCTATAGCCTTAGCCACTATTATGAACATATAAGGTGATATAGGATCATCTTGTCTCAACCCTTTTTCACCTAGAAAGAAACCTACTGGTTCTCCATTTATTATCACTGAATATTGAAGAGTGAAGATTAAAACCATGATCCAAAGCCTTCAATTTTCCCCAAAACCAAAACATTGTAGCACTTTATCCAAAAACTCTCAAGAGACTCTATCATAGGATTTATTCATATCTAGTTTCAACAACATGCCTTCTAATCCTCTCATCCTCATAGAGTGTAGAACTTCATCCTCTTTTATTATCTTTCCCTTTTCTATCTTCTATATTCATATTATATTATATGCCATATGTCTAATAGTTGTGAGATGAAAAACTAGGTGTTATGATCTTCTTATTTGAGCCATAAATCCCTATATTTCTGTCTCCAATGGACTTCTTCCTAGGCTAGTAAAGTGTGGAGACCAAATAAAAGAACCTTTTTTTTTCTATCTAATTCCTTCATGTGCACCCAATTCTAAATTTTCTCTTCCACCTCTTCCAAGCTAGCATTTAAAATACTTTTTCTCTCTTTTAAATGATCAAAAACCTCTTTTTTACAAATATTTACATTTTTCTTAACATTTTTTTAGCTTTTGAGAGACTTGGAACATTTTGGATCCCCTAATATCAATGTTCCACCATTCTAAAATATTTTGAACTAAAGAAGGATGTGAAATCCACATTAACTCAAATTTGAAGGGTCCACATTTAACTATTCTCCCCTCCAACACTTCCAAAAGTAGTGGTGAATGATCAAAGGTAATATTTGGGAGGGATTTGAGAGAATAGTTATCATAGTGAGTTAATCAAGATGAGAATATTAATACTCTATCCAATCTAATTTAAATGTAATTGCTTTCTAACCTCATATTAGATGAGGTGTATTTAGCCCCTTTCAGATCCAAATCCATCAATTCACATTTAGAGATAAAATCATTAAATTCCTCCATACTATTAGAATAACCCAAACTACCACCCTTCTTATCACTAGGATACAAGGGTGTGTTAAAATCCCAAAAATTATCCATGGCCACTGAGACACCTCATGAAGATACTAAGGAGATTTCAAACCCTTTTTCTTCCTTCCCTAGTGTTAGGGGCATACACATTGAAAAAAATCCAATAAAGTTTGTAATTTTACAAGTCAAGAGGATAGACACACACCTTTTATTCTTTGAATACATTGAACATCGAATCTTCTAGGGTCCCGAATAGTCCATGCACCTCCAAAGGCTCCCATTGATGAACTTCCCACCATATCCACTTCCTTATAAATGGTATTTTTAACCAATTAATTTTTTTTCTCATCAATATTAGTCTTGAATCAAGAAGATACTAGGTTTATATTCTTTTCTCATGTTTTGATGTACCCGATGTTTTGTAGAGACATTCATACCCCTAATGCTCCAAGATGGAAAATTCATTTCTTAGATTTTGGTGGGTTCTTCCCCCAACCCAAATATAAAATCTTTTGAGTACTGTAGAAATCCAAAAGTCACACATTTCCACTTATCACATCATCACGGTCAATCAATTTGTAAAACCCATGAAAATTGCATAAATTGGCTCAAAACACTATTCATTTATCAAAATCACTATTCATCAGGCTTAGCCCCCTTGGGCTAGCTAAGCCCCTTTCTACACTTAACTCTAGGTCCTCATGTGACCTCATTCACAACTCAACTAAGGTTGAATTCTCCATCATGGTCAAAAAGTACTTTATGAGCAAAAAGTCAACAATTTTAGTCAAAACTTGCTTTATGGCTAATAATGTGGTTAATTAGGCTAAACATGCTTAATTAATCCCTACACCTCACCTAGTCTACTTTGAATAGTCTAGCATTGATATATCTCACCCATATATTTCTCCACATCACACTCCCATGGGTCATAAATGAGAAATGGAGACTTTTGCACACAAAAAGTAATTGTAAATTGAAATATATTTGCAAAAAGGTTTCAATAAATACCATTTGGAGACTTTCCTCCAAGACATCATGACTTGTATATGGGTGAGGGATTCTCTAACCCAAAATAATTTATGATATAGGACATATTAAGGGACACCTCACAGGGGATACCTCATCCCTTCTCCTAATCTTGGCCAAGTCTATAAATAGAAGGCCATTTTCACCATTTTATATATATCAACTTTAGCTTATGAAAAACTCTACGAAAATCACTCCAAACACATAGCATTCATTACACATCCATCACACTCATATTGCAATAGTATTTTAGTCACTTTCATAATATTCCTTGTGGTCTAGACAGGTTATCATCATCAAAAGATAAAATATGAAGGTGACCCATCAAATTCATCAAGGAGCAATCACATCAAAAAATCCCAAAAATCACATCTTGCAAGTTCGGCCAAAAAAATATAGGTTCTCACGGCCTTGTGCAAAATTCTCGGTTTAAACTAGGTTTGCACCCCCCCATGAAAACCTCTACTACAGCAAGATAAAATCACTTGGATAGGTAAATATGGCTTAATTTAGTGTTTCATGTTGTTTTAGCAAGTTATTTCATGGTTTAAGATGATTTAAGGATTTTTTGTCTTCATAAACACGGGGTTTGATTGAGGTAGACCCCTTAATAAGATTTTTTAGGTCTAGAAGGTAAAAAGAACACATCAAAGCAGTGGTGTCCCATGTGCAAGAAGCCCATCTCCACTAAGGAACATTCAAAAGAGATATCTTGCTATCTTTGGAGCACTTCTAATAGGGTTTCCTTCAGGAAGACCCCATTGTAACCTTCAGGGCAAGGCTTGTAAAGGAGATTTCACTTAGTAACCTCTATTTTTATCTTAATATGGATCACTATGGTTGTTGAATAAAGGATTATAGTGTAAATATCTCTTTTGTTTGGTTTTATTCTAGCATGCCCGGTGGGACCCCCACCAAGCACTGGCTTAATCATCATATTATACCTCTTGTGGACTATTTTTGTATGGTAGGTAGTTGTCATATTTGAATAAATACCCTATGAAACATTTTAGGCCA
The DNA here is from genome assembly GCA_028583015.1 of Wollemia nobilis. Lineage (NCBI taxonomy): Eukaryota > Viridiplantae > Streptophyta > Pinopsida > Araucariales > Araucariaceae > Wollemia > Wollemia nobilis. Next base: position 7,896,689 of record JAQPPZ010000850.1, read on the forward strand.
TGTCACAAAATTTTATTGGTGCACCAGCGAGGTTCAGAGGTTTGAGAGTACACACTTGGGTGTGTAAAATTTACAATCTACCTCATAATTAGTCCCTAAAGCACATGTATCGATTTCAAACACCCCAACAACTAGCAAGGTAAATCAAGGGAGGTTAAAAGCCTCATGTTCGTGCGGATTGCATGCCCCCATACCTAGACCCCAAACCGTATCTCGCCATGGTGTATGCAAGGTGAAATCATTCCTTGTATTTTTGTGCAACATCTAGTTAATTTTTATTCTCAGTAATTTTTTTATTATAGGTATATGCATAATATATTGAGGCTTTTGTGTTCTCCTTTGTGTAAATATTTGAATTTTAGGCATTTTTTGTGTAGATAATAGTCCTAGGATTACTTACAAGTTGAAAAATCATCACCAGGATCACAAAACCCATCAACTCAACTCTCGATGATAGGTTCGCATGACCCTGTGCAAAATTCCAACAAAGGATGGGTTTGCACCTCGGGGTGCAAAATTACCAAAAAAACATAACTTTGGAGAGGAAAGTGAGATAGATGACTCTGCATACAATTGGACACATGTATTGTGCTAGTATGATGTCACTCTTTATATTTTAAGTTTAATTTTATGGTCTGAGTTGTCATCCGACCTTTCACGTACACTTGGTTGCTCTAGTTAATTTTTTTTAACAACTGCTTTCTAGACTAGTTTAAATTCATGTTATTTCAATTCATGTCATTTCAATTCATGTCATTTAAATTCAAAATAATTTAATTAGATTTCAATTCAAAAGCATTTAGCTAGATTTTAGTTTCAAAGGCATTTAGTTAAATTTCAATTTCAAAAAGCATTAGAATAGATTTGATTTTGTGAGGATGCATCTAAGTTAGATTTCAATTTCAAAAGGTATTTAGTTAGATTTTAATTCAACATATTAGGCTAGATTTCAATTCAAAGGCATCTTAGCTTAGATTTCCATTCGAAAAGGCATCTTAGCTTAGATTTATTTCAAAAAGGCACTTAGGGCAGCTTTGCTTCTGAAATAGTTGTGTAAAAAAAACACCACACACTCACATACCAAAAAATAGTGTAAGGGCATCACCAATTCCCCACTAGAGTTTGGTGAGGTTAGATTTCTACCCTCCATTGGCTCACTACCCATCTAGTCACCATAGTAGCCCCCCAAAAGTGATCCGTCTAACCTTAATTCTAGATCGATCCCCCACTTTTGAGTGTTGGTTATCCAAATTTAATCATTGAAATGTACCTTTGAAGTGGGCTTGTTCTAGAAAGCCCATTTACCACAAGGTTTTTAAAAAATAATTACTGGGTGTAACTGATCTTTACTATGCATGCCTTAAACATGCAGGTTAAGTGAAAGCCTTGATTAAGGTAATTAGTAGCACATTAACAGTGTGACCTCTCTTCGTGAGATTATATTAACTTATATGAGCATATTGTTTCTCCTCCCTTTGGATACCATTTACCGGATTCCATTTAGGTTTCCATTCACCCATTGGAAAGATACTTCTATTATGTGTGCCTTTGGGTGTTGTAGGAGGTTCTATGCTACAACATACCTATTTCATGTAGAATTCACCCATTCCTATGGTTTGTTCTTAGGACAGATACAGTACTCTCATCAAAACACACATAAACTAAAAGAGAAACATTTTCTTATTGTTGAGTCTCAAAAAAGTGGTTACAACAACATATCAAAATTGCTCATAACTCGCTTGATTGTTCCATAGTTTCATTTTCATGCAACACTACACAACCTATTTTCAGGTGGTTTACAATCTCTCATGCAAACTTCTCGAGCATAGATAAATTTGCACCCTATTGTGCAAACCTAGATTATAGGCTATAAAACTACACATAATAGTTCCACACAACACACAAAGGATCTACACAGTATAAATCTACCCTCTATCCTTATTTATTGAGGTTTGCATGACCCTATGTGAATGCTCGGTTATAGAAGATATTCACACCCCACCATGCAAACCTACTTTGTAGGTCACAGAGTAACACAAAATATTTTACACAATACAAAGATACTTTAAACAATACATATCTATCATTTGTTTCTATTTTATGAGGTTCGCACCCCAGTATTGTCATTGTTGTCAACATAGTCAGATAGATCTATTGATGCAGTGGACAGGAAGTTCAAAAGCTAGTCAGATGCAGAAGACAGGAGTTCAAAGGTTACTTAGAGTATGTACAGTGATTTTCCAAGAAGACCGAAGTGGACCACTTGCAAAAGATCAAAGAAAAAGACAAGTAAGAAAAGTGTCGCGATATCGCGACATATACAGCAGGCAAGAAAAACTGTCATGATTTTGCGACATGTTGGAAGAGAGAGAAGAAAGAAAAACTGTCATGATTTCGCGACATGTTGGAAGAGAGAGAAGAAGAAAGAAAAACTGTCACGATTTCGCGACATGTTGGAAGAGAGAGAAGAAGAAAGAAAACTGTCGTGATTTCGCGACATGTTGGAAGAGAGAGAAGAAGAAAGAAAAACTATCACGATTTCGTGACATGTTGGAAGAGAAAGAAGAAGAAAGAAAAACTGTCATGATTTCGTGACATGTTGGAAGAAAGAGAAGAAAGAAAAACTGTCACGATTTCGCGACATGATGGAAAGAAAAAGGCAAGTGGAAAAATTGTCACGATTTCGTGACATGTTGGAAGAAAAAGAGAAAGCAGGAAAAAGTGTCACGATTTCATGACATGTTAAAAAAGAGAAAGTTGAAAAGTGTCATGATTTCGCTGACATTCGAGAGAGAAAGGAAAATGTCACGATTTCGCATATGAAGAAAAGTGCAAATAAAAGAGAAGGAAGAAAAAGTGTCGATTCGACATTAAAGGAGAAGGAAGAAAGAAAAGTGTCGCGATTTCGCGACATGTGCATTGAAAAAGAAGGCTAAGGAGGAAAAGTGTCATGATATCGCGACATGTCGCATTTTCGTGACTTGAAGGAAAGAGGAAGCGCTAGAGGAGGAAAAGTGTCACGATATCGTGACATGTCGCATTTTCGCGACCCAAAAGTAGAGAAAGTGCTAAGGAGAAAAAGTGTCGCGATATCGTGACATGTCGCATTTTCCAAAGAGAAAGAGGAGAGAGAAAAGTGTCGTGATATCGCGACATTGAATAAAGAAGAGAAGCGCTAAGGAGAAAAGTGTCGCGATATCGCGACATGTTTTTAAAAGAGAAAGAGTAAGAAGAAAAGTGTCACATATCGCGACAAAGCAAAGAAAGTAGAGAGAAAAGTGTGCGGATATCGCGACATGTTGTATTCTGGGGCGGGCCAAAGCTAAGAGAAAGCGTACGAAGGAAAAGTGTCGCGATATCGCTACATGTTGTATTCTCGTGGGCCAAAGCTAAGAGAAAGCATACGGACAAAAAAGTGTCGCGATATCGCTACATGTTGTATTCTCATGAGCCAAAGCTAAGAGAAAGCGTACGGAGTGAAAAGTGTCACGATATCATGACATGTGTTTTCGCAACAACAACAAAAGAGTTACAGGGGCAGTTGAAGCCGACGAAGACCGATGTAAGCCGATGAAGATTAGGGTTTACAACCGACGAAGATTAGGGTTTGCAGCCGACTAAGATTAGGGTTTACAACCGACTGAGATTAGAGTTTTCATCATGAAAATATTGTTATAAAAGGAGGGCTATTTGGAGAAGTGAGGTGTGTTGAATAGATCATTGAATGCATGTTGATATGTGCGAAGTTCGATCGTAAGAGCACAGAGAGCAAGTCGAGTCGAATCGTGCTAAGTGTGAAATTCGCAAAAGAAGCAGAGTGTGCAAAGTTCGATCATAGTGCACAGAGAGGGAGAAGACGATCATGAAGTTTGACTATGATGAAGCAGAGTGTGCAAAGTTCGATCATAGTGTGTAGAGAGGGAGAAGACGATCATGAAGTTCGACGATGATGAAGCAGAGTGTGCGAAGTAATTGCACAGAGAGAGCAGAGTGCGTAGAGAGCACAAAGGTGAAGTAGACCGATCAGGGTCTTGTAAAAGTGAAGGTATTTTTTGTTAAATTTCTAGATTCTAAATTGAAGTCCAGGTTGCAGCTTGGCATCAGGGGTTGGTGCTCCTTCCAGTAGGTGCTGGTAAATTAGGAGTAGGTGCTCCTTTCTATTGGTGCAGATAAATCAGGGGTTGGTGCTCCTTCCAGTGGGTGCTGGTAAATTGTTTGTAAAGTTGTAGCTTTGCAAAGGCTGGATTTGGATGGTAGTCCAAGCAGTCATTTTTGAGGAGTAGCCACATTGGTGAACCTCGTTAAATCTTGTGTTGTGTGATGTTATTTTGCTATACTTGTTGTATCTATTTATAAGTTTTAAATTGTTGCTATTTTAAGAGCTGTAAATTCAAGATTAAAAGAGCTACACTGATTCACCCCCCCTCTCAGTGCCATTGTAAGACTAACAATTGGTATCAGAGCTAAGTTCTTATACAAGCTTAACCGGCTAGGGTGATCTTGGAAGTAACACAATGGCAGGTGGTGAAGGCTTCTCATCAAACAAAGCACCATTGATTGACGGATCTAATTACGCATTCTGGAGAATCAGGATGCAGGCATTTCTCTATGCTTTGGGATACGACATCTGGGATTCAGTAGTCAGGAGATACACAATACCCATCACTCCTCCAAAAGAGGCTGATGAAATGAAACTGTTTGAAAATAATTCAAAAGCAAGGAATGCCAGTTCATCAGAAGACAGCTCCAGTGAGAATTCTGAAGAAGAAACAGGTGAAGCTCTCTTCATGGCATTTGAAGAAGAAAAGGAAGAAGGAGTGAACTCTGAAGTATGTGGTGAAAACCCTGAGGCTGAAGTAGATCTAGAAGGTGAGTTGATCTCTGCACTTGAAGAGTGGAAAATAGAGAGGAAAAAGAATAAGAAACTTTCAAAAAGGCTTGAGGATGCAAATGAAATCATATCCAATTTGAAAGTACAGATAGAAGAATCCAATAAAATCTTCGAAGATCTGGAAGTGCAAATAACCATGAAAATAGATCATTGCAGCAAGCTAGAAGAAGAGATTGTTGGGTTAAGAATGCAGCTAGAAGAGAGGAATAAGAAAATCAGTTGCTATCACAAACGTGAAGAAAGTTCTATGAAGTTGGATAAGATCATAAATGACCAAAGGCCTGCAGGCATCAAATTTGGTCTAGGTTTCATCGAAGGAGAATCATCTAATGGATCAAAGGCCAAAAATGTAGAATCCATAAAGAATGAAGATAAGAAACAGGTTGATCAAGGAAAAACATCTCATGCAACAGAAAGCAATAATGCCAGGCACGAAAGGAAAATTGACAATGATGGATTCACCAATGTCACTCATCAAAGAAGAAGAAGACCTAGGGCTCCTACGACAACATGGCAAAGACCATCACCCAGGTTCAATTATCCCTTTTCTGGTTTCTGTTTTAAATGCAATGGCTATGGACATAAAATCTCAGACTGCAAATATAATGTAAGACCAAGGAATTTCACCAGTAGAAATGCTTTCTCTCCTTTGATGAATTATACAGTAGAATGTTATAACTGTCACAATTTTGGGCACATTGCAAGAAACTGTAGAAGTACATTTGCTTCAAATCAATTTCAGGGAAGAAAAATTCAACCAAACAGGATGAGACAAAATAGAAAACTTCCAAAAAAACAAGCACAAGCTATTGATAAGGGAAAGGCTAAACAAGAGCTCAAATCTACTATCAAAACGGAGTGGAAAGAAAAGGAGCGACTTAAGGAAGAAAAGGAATCCTTAATAGTACAAACAACATTTTAGAGCACAGAATAAATATATACCATGGATACTTGATAGTGGATGCTCCAGTCATATGACAGGTGACAAACAGAAGTTTGAGAAGTTGCAGAAATATGAAGGTGGTTCAGTAAAGTTTGGAAACAATGATGGAGCTAAGATAGTTGGCAAAGGCTCTGTCAAAATTAGTGACGAAAAAATTAAGTCAGAAGAAGTCCTATTTGTAGATGGGTTGAAACATAACTTATTAAGCGTAAGTCAGATTTGTGATAAAGGTCATGAAGTAGTTTTTATGAAGCAGGGTTGTGAAGTCAAAAAAACAAATAGTGGAAAATTGATAGCAACTGGATTAAGGACATCTGGAAACCTGTACACGCTCTCAGAGACTTCAAAAGGAGCTTGTTTTATTGGACAGGAAGAAGAAAATTGGCTGTGGCACAAGAGACTTGGTCATATCAGTTTTGATAATCTAGTAAAAATCACCTCAAAAAGGGTTGTAAGAGATATTCCCACCATCAACAAACCTGCAAACAACATTTGTGCTTCATGCCAAAAGGGGAAGCAAACTAGAGTCACATTCAAAACTAAAGAATACTACACAAGCAAACCTCTGGAACTAATACACACCAATTTATGTGGACCCATGAGAACACAAAGCATAAATGGTGACAAATATTTTATGTTGTGCATTGATGACTATTCCAGAATGACATGGATATTTTTCTTAAAGCATAAATCAGAAGCTTTTGGTATGTTCAAGATTTTCAAAAACTAGGTTGAGAATGAAACAGGTAAGAGGATCAAATGTTTAAGATCAGATAGAGGAGGAGAATTCATTTCAGAGGAGTTTACAGAATACTATGAAAAATACGGTATTAGGAGACAGTTTTCAGCAGCCAGGACACCTCAACAGAATGGAGTGGTAGAAAGAAAGAACAGGACAGTGCAGGAAATGGCACGGACTATGCTGGCTGAAAGCAGTCTAGCAGACAGGTTTTGGAAAGAAGCAGTCCATACTACGGTGTATATCCAAAACAGGTACATGCTGAGAACACATGAAAGCAAAACTCCTTATGAGTTATGGTTCGGAAAAAGGGCAACAACAAAATACCTCAAAGTGTTTGGCAGCAAGTGCTACATCAAAAGAACTGAAGATAATCTTGGTAAGTTTGAAGATAGAGCGGATGAAGGTATTTTTGTTGGTTATTCATCAAAAAGCAAAGCTTACAAATGCTACAATAAGAAGCTAAAGAAAATTGTGGACAGTGTCGATGTTAAATTTGATGAAGGTAGAGAACGAGTAATTAGCTATGAAACGAACTACCCAATTTATGAAGAGGTTATTGAAAGAGATGAGGAAAACGAAATTGAAAAGATACAAAAAATTGACTCAGATGATGATTCAGAAGTGGAAGAAAATAAGAAATTCAAAACAGGCAGCTGGCAGAAAAATCATCCTAGAGAGCAAATAATTGGAGATCCCAAAGTTGGTGTTCAGACAAGAAGAAGAGTAGTAAGTAACTACTCTCTGCTATCCAGCATTGAGCCCAAAAATGTTGCTGATGCAAGCAAAGATGAGAGCTGGATGAAGGCAATAAATGAAGAATTAGATCAGATTGAGAAAAACAAAACTTGGGAGTTAGTACCTAGACCTGCAAACAAAAATATAATCGGGACCAAATGGATTTTTTGAAACAAATTGAATGAAGATGGACAGGTAGTCAGAAACAAAGCAAGATTGGTATGCAAGGGTTATGCTCAAGTTGAAGGCATTGACTTTGAGGAAACGTTTGCACCAGTAGCTAGACTAGAGGCAATTAGAATGTTTCTCGCTTTAGCAGTCTACAAGAATTTCAAGGTTTATCAAATGGATGTAAAATCAGCGTTTTTGAATGGGAAACTTGAAGAAGAGGTTTATATTGAACAACCAGATGGTTTCCAACTTGGTGATGATCCCAACTTGGTGTGCAAATTGAAGAAAGCATTATATGGTTTAAAACAGGCACCCCGAGCATGGTATGCAAGGCTAGACAACTATCTCACTCAACAAAGGTTTAAGAAAGGTATGGTGGATAGTAATTTGTATGTCAAAATAGAAAATGGGCATCTTATTGTTCTTGTTGTATACGTAGATGATATCATATTTGGCAAAAACAAAGATGAGTCATGTAAAGATTTGGCAAATAAGATGCAGAAAGAATTTGAAATGTCAATGATTGGTGAACTTTCGTATTTCCTCGGGTTGCAAGTTAATCAAAATAAGAAGGGCATATTTATTTCTCAAGTTAAATATGTGAAAGAGATGTTAAAAAAGTTCACAATGGAGGATTGTAAGCCAATTAGCACTCCCATGACAACAAGTTGCAAGTTGAGCAAGGATGACAAATCTCCAACTGTTGATCAAACCATGTACAGATCTATGATTGGAAGCTTATTGTATCTGACAGCCACCAGACCAGATATTTTGCAGGCAGTATGCATGGTAGCACGATTTCAGGCTAATCCCAAGGAGACTCATGTGACAACAGTGAAGAGGATTCTTCGGTACCTCAAAGGTACTATGGAGTATGGGTTATGGTATCCGAAAGGTAAAGACTTCACCCTTATTTCGTATTCAGATGCAGATTGGGCAGGATGTGTAGATGACAGAAAGAGTACCAATGGAGGTGCATTCTATCTTGGAGACAGATTGGTCGCATGGCACAGTAAGAAACAAGAGTCAGTTTCTCTATCGACAATAGAGGCAGAATATATTGCAGCAACAACATGTTGTACGCAGGTATTGTGGATGAAACAAACCCTGAAAGATCTTGGTATTAGCTTCAGTGAGCCAATATCAGTTAAGTGTGATAACACCAATGCCATTAACATCTCCAAGAATCCGGTGATGCATTCACGCACAAAACACATTGCTATCAGGTATCATTTTTTGAAGGACAAAGTTGCGAAAGGTGAGGTTAAGTTGGATTTTGTTCCAACTACAGAGCAAGTAGCAGATATCTTCACAAAACCATTGCCCAAGGAAGTTTTTGAGTACCTTCGCAATAAATTGGGAGTGGTCACACTTCCCAAGAATTGACTAGCTACAGAGATCACATTCTCATGGGGAGCATTTAAGTATTTGATTATCTTTTTGCTCATGTTCATGATTTTTGCTAAGTGTAATAAATTGTGCCCGAGAATGTTGTGCATGGACTCAGGGGGAGTCTGCAGTAGCCCTTTGGTATTATTGTCAAAGGGGGAGAAGAGTTATAGGAAATTGCACATGTGTTGCCAACAATTCCAAAGGGGGAGATTGTTGAGCAAGGTTCAACAACAATATTGTCATTGTTGTCAACACAGTCAGATAGATCTGTTGATGCAGTGGACAGGAAGTTCAAAAGCTAGTCAGATGCAGAAGACAGGAGTTCAAAGGTTACTCAGAGTATGTACAAGTGATTTTCCAAGAAGACCGAAGTGGACCACTTGCAAAAGATCAAAGAAAAAGACAAGTAAGAAAAGTGTCGCGATATCGCGACATATACAACAGGCAAGAAAAACTGTCGCGATTTCACGACATGTTGGAAGAGAGAGAAGAAGAAAGAAAAACTGTCATGATTTCATGACATGTTGGAAGAGAGAGAAGAAGAAAGAAAAACTATCACGATTTCATGACATGTTGGAAGAGAGAGAAGAAGAAAGAAAACTGTCACGATTTCGCGACATGTTGGAAGAGAGAGAAGAAGAAAGAAAAACTATCACGATTTCGTGACATGTTGGAAGAGAAAGAAGAAGAAAGAAAAACTGTCACGATTTCGTGACATGTTGGAAGAAAGAGAAGAAGAAAGAAAAACTGTCGCGATTTCATGACATGATGGAAAGAAAAAGGCAAGTGGAAAAACTGTCACGATTTCGCGACATGTTGGAAGAAAAAGAGAAAGTAGAAAAAGTGTCGCGATTTCACGACATGTTGGAAGAAAGAGAACAAGTTGAAAAGTGTCACGATTTCCGACATAAAAAAGGAAGAGGAAAGAGAAAAGTGTCACGATTGACATTAAAAGAAAAGTGTCACGAAGAAAGGAAAGGAGAAAAGTGTCACGATTTCGTGACATGTGACTCGAAAAGAGAAGCGCAAAGAAGGAAAAGTGTCACGATATCGTGACATGTCGCACTTTTCCGCGACTCGAAGGCAAGAGAAAGCGCTAAGGAGAAAAAGTGTCGCGATATCGCGACATGTCGCATTTTCATGACCCAAAAGCAAGAGAAAGTGGAAAGGAGAGATAGTGTCGCGATATCGCAACATGTCCTTTTGACCAAGGCAAGAGAAAGAGTGAGGAGAAAAGTGTCGCGATATCGCGACATGTCGACGTTTCCAGGCCAAAGGCAAGAGAAAGCGCTGAGGAGAAAAAGTGTCGCGATATCGCGACATGTCGCATTTTCGCGCCAAAGCAGAGAGAAAGAGCTAAGAAGGAAAAAGTGTCGCGATACCGTAAAGCAAGAAAGAGAAAGGAGAAAAGTGTCGCGATATCTGTACATGTATTCTCAAAGCTAAGAGAAAGCGATACGAAGAAAAGTGTCGCGATATCGCTACATGTTGTATTCTCATGGGCCAAAGCTAAGAGAAAGCATACGGAGGAAAAAGTGTCGCGATATCGCTACATGTTGTATTCTCGTGGGCCAAAGCTAAGAGAAAGCGTACGGAGGAGAAAGTGTCGCGATATCGTGACATGTGTTTTTGTGGCAACAACAACAGAAGAGTTACAGGGGCAGTTGAAGCCGACGAAGACCGATGTAAGCCGACGAAGATTAGGGTTTGCAACCGACGAAGATTAGGGTTTGCAGCCGACTAAGATTAGGGTTTACAGCCGACTGAGATTAGAGTTTTCATCATGAAAATATTGTTATAAAAGGAGGGTTGTTTGGAGAAGTGAGATGTTGAACAGATCGTTGAATGTGTAATGGGAAGTTCGATCGTAAGAGCACAGAGAGCAAGTCGAGTCGAATCGTGCTAAGTGTGAAATTCACAAAGGAAGTAGAGTTCGATCGTAGTGCGCAGAGAGGGAGAAGACGATCGTGAAGTTCGACTGTGACGAAGCAGAGTGTGCAAAGTTCGATCGTAGTGTGCAGAGAGGGAGAAGATGATCATGAAGTTCGATGGTGACGAAGTAGAGTGTGCGAAGTAATTGCGCAGAGAGAGCAGAGTGCGCAGAGAGCACAAAGGTGAAGTAGACCGATCTAGGTCTTGTAAAAGCGAAGGTATTTTTTGTTAAATTTCTAGATTCTAAATTGAAGTCCAGGTTGCAGCTTGGCATCAGGGGTTGGTGCTCCTTCCAGTAGGTGCTGGTAAATTAGGGGTAGGTGCTCCTTTCTGTTGGTGCAGATAAATCAGGGGTTGGTGCTCCTTCCAGTGGGTGTTGGTAAATTGTTTGTAAAGTTGTAGCTTTGCAAAGGCTGGATTTGGATGGTAGTCCAAGCAGTCATTTTTGAGGAGTAGCCACATTGGTGAACCTCGTTAAATCTTGTGTTGTGTGATGTTATTTTGCTATACTTGTTGTATCTATTTATAAGTTTTAAATTGCTGTTGTTTTAAGAGCTGTAAATTCAAGATTAAAAGAGCTACACTGATTCACCCCCCCTCTCAGTGCCATTGTAAGACTAACATATCTATCATTTGTTCCTATTTTATGAGGTTTGCACCCCCCATGTGAATTTCTAGTTGGAGTAGTTTGCACCCTATCGTATGAATCTATGTTTTTTAAAATAGAAAGTGTTAGATTCAGTCACATACATTTCCAAAGCCTAGATTTCATATATTTTGGCTATTATTGCATTAGTACACACACCACCATGCCAATTATGCATAGTAAAATGTGTGAAGTTCTTTGTCGTGCCACCAAGACTACTCATCAGACTATCATAAATGTAGGTACCTCTTCTTCTTAGACCACTGATCCACCTTTCAAGTCTAAGAATTTTGCTTCTATTGCTCCACCTGATTTATTGATAGGGCCGTCAACACTTAGGGCAAGTCCCATATCCCATTCCTCATCTTCTTCTCCATATCATACCTTGTATGAGACCTATGAGGAGACTTCTCCTCTAGATGATATTTCTTCCCCTAATCCTCCATCCACTTATTTCCAACATGTCATATAAACCCCCCTCAATCGTCTTATGCCTATCATCATTTCTAATAAGATCACCTCACCTTATTCAATATCTGTTATCCATCCCTTTCTAGATCATTCATCTAATCCAATCTTGGGGGATGACTAGAAAGTCATCATTTTCTAAATCATGCCTGATGTCATCACTACTTTCCAAACTCAAGGTATGATTTCTACACCTCCTTCTATATCACCCCTTGCTACATCCTCTTCTAAAATATTGAATTCACAATAGGATTCATCAAGCTCCCATCCCCCATCTCAACCATCATCATAATTTCCACATAATTATTCTTAATATCCACCTTAATACTACTAGATACCATCACAACATCTATCCCATACTTCGTAGCAATTTCCATAGCAAAAAGTCACCCTATCTTCACAACCACCTCCATTCACTCCATAGTTTACTACCAATTTCCTTACTAGATACCCACCATTCTTATCATATGGACCTCCATTGGCACTTTCATAATTTCACTTACTTCCACCACCTCTATTTTTGCCCCCACTATCAATTCCATCCTACCTTGCTAATCCATATCACTATTCGGTCTAGCCCCAATATTTGGTTGCCATCCCTTCTGTACCACCCTAGTTCCCATCGATCACCACTTCATACTCTAACCAATTCTCTTTCACTACACCTTCATATCTCCCACCTCCATCTTCTAAACTACCCACTTTCATCACTTCACTACCTAATTGGTCCTCTACCACCATCGCTTAGGCACAATCAACTTTACCATATGCATAGCAGTAGTAGGCACCCATGCTTAACCAATATATTCTTGGGTACTATGATTATTAGCAACAACTTGTAGTCCACTCTTCATACATCTCGCCACATCCATCTCATGTTTCTTTCCTAAAGTGCCAAGCCATATCGACACTTGATCCATAACAAGTTGCATACTACAACCAATAGGAAGAACAATTGTTGCAATACCCACCATATTTGGGTTATTCATAGGCATCATCACAACCACTTCCTACACCTTCTTATCCACATCTATTTCTATATCCACCAGATACCACCATGGTACTCTCTAGTGAACTTCAAGCTATGCAGGAATAGATCCATACTTTGGATTTGTGCATGACTGGTTATGGATCCCAAAATCTCACATATGATGAGTTGTGAAATGAATGAATTCATCCATATATTCCCATGCACCCTTATCCTTACTAGTTTGAGATCCCTAGATTTGCAAAATTCAAAAGTAAGGAAGACCCTAGAGAGCATCTTAACAATTACCATTTTTCTTGTTACCAACTTCATGGTAGTAACCCCCTTATTCTTCACACATTTGCACTTTATCTTGGGGGACAAGAATTAGATAGGTACAACCATTTACCTCATCATAGCTTATTCAAGTTTGAACAATTGGTCAATCTCTTTTTTGAGCATTTTTTAATCAACATCAAAACCAAGACTACATTATCATATGTCTATGCTTTACACCAATTCAATGACAAGCCCATTCCTGATTTTATATATCATTTGAGGGTGGTCATTCATGATCTTGCTTTTACTCTTCCATTTACAAATATTGTCAAATTGTTTTCCAAGAGTTATCACAAGAAAATATCCCAAAATTTGTAAATCCATCAGAGTTGCACATTTGAAGAAACTATTGCTCAAGCTAAGATTATCAAGGACATTAAGGTCCATATAGGTAAGATAAAGCTCTATCCGAAGCAACCCTATCTATACAACTAATACTAGAATTACAATCCATATGTACCACCCACTTCTAAACCACCTCAGACCAATCTGGTGCCCCTCATTTATCCATCTACACCACCTCAATCTTCACCATCCCAAACCCCACAATTAGCACCACTTTGACCTCTAATTCAACCCTCCACCAACATCTAATCCATACTAGAGGCATAATACTCACCCCTCATCCAACACATAATTTAACACCTTTTTATGAGCACATACCCACTTTATTTCGTCTATTATATGATGGGGGACTCATCACCTTACCTAGAATCCAACATGATGATCCAAATCATCCTCTCCCTCGGGACCACAATATTTAGGTATTTTGTGATTTTCATCACCAAAATGGCCATTCTCTTGATGTATGTCATGTATTTTGACATACTATGCAAGATCTTATCTATCATGGCACCATTAATATTTCTAATCCCCTCACACCATAGAATCAAACTTGGGAATCTATCAACATCCACTGCTCTAGTATTGGGGTAATCCACCTCAATCCACCCCACACTAGGTCAATAATGTCAATAAATGCCCTTCTCAATAGGGGTTTAAGGGTATGATCAACATCGCTACCTTTAATCAATGTTATCCACCTCCTGCTAAAGCCCAACGCCCTTCTACTTCTCTTCCACTTCCTTCTTCAACTCCCCAAATCCCTCCACCATATTTTGTTGCTATACCATGGAATTTTATCACTATTCATGGTAGTATTTCTATTTATCTCTACACTACTCCTGCAAGGTTATCCATCTATGACCTTCTAAAGCAATCCTAACCTCATCATGAGGCCCTCAATTTCATTCTACACTCTCTTGATCTTGAGACTCATGATACTAATGCCTTTGCAAACTTTTTTGGCAATGTTCAGAGATACCTACAATATTCTATCAACTTCCATGATCATGAGATCATTAAATTTGTAGGTTAGGGAGCGGATCCACCTTTGCACATTCAAGCTTCCATCAATTATGTCACTTATAAGCATATGCTCATCAACATAGGCTCATCCATCATCATAATTTCTACCATCACTCTTGGCCATATTCGCCTTCCTCCTATCCACATCGCTACTCCTTCTATGGACCTTTAAGCATTTAATGGCTCTATGTTCCCTATCGTTGGCACCACCATCCTTCCAATTTAGGTAGGTGCTAAAACCATTTCCACCCTCTTCCATGTCATTGGAGGTAAGATGTAGTATAATATCATTTTTGTATACCCATGGATTCAAGATATATAATGTGTCCCTTCAATGCTACATTAATGTATCATATATGTTCATAATGTATTAGTCAATTGCATTTTTGCTAATGGTAACCCATTTAAATTTTGTAATATTGTTTCCCTTCCACTTGGTACACCCCTATCATCTACATAGTTCACTCCCACTCCACACAATTATCTAGATACCACTTATCCATCATATTCATATTCACATTCCACATTTGATTTGAGCAACATCACCTCATCTTCGTCACACCCACCTCTGGTTACTAGTGCTCCCACTACTCCCATATTATCACACCTTCCTTCATATTTTTCTATGCACTTTCCCCATTCACCTTTTATGCTACACCCCCTCCAACCTCTACCTCCACCACCCCTTCAATTCTTCCTTCCCCATATTCATATTCCTGCCACTTTATGACCTACTTCACATGGTCATGGGTGGTCCCTACCAAACTAGTCACATCTTATATTCCAACCTATCAGTTCACCCATGTGAATAATCCCATCATCGAAACACCTGTAGAGTGCTATGAGTGGACATAGTGTGCCACTTGACTTGATGACCAATTGGCTCAATCAGATCCTCCTAATTCAGTCACTTCACCCTCCACTCCATCCACATCTATCCCATTGCCATCTTCACCACCTAGGGGTCCTCCCCCAAATCTGAGCATTAGGTCCCTCCTCACGTCTCTATAATCATGATCACACCTGGCCTTGGTGAGTATTACATAAACAATGCTTGGGTTATCTCACCCACCATCCAGTCCACCCATAACTTTGGTTGACCTCATGATGTTCCCATGACTGTTGGGATAGTTTTTCTTTTGGTCCACCTGATAATTGCAAAAAAATTATATATTGGGGACTTGAATAATCTATGGAGCCTCCAGCATCTCCACCACCACAAACTATATTTTATGGTAATCTTAATCACATGTCAAATCCTACTTTTATGTGGCATTATATTTGTATGTACAACTGGCATGATTACAGACTAGGGATATATGATCAAGGGTGTCACACCCTCATCAATCCTCCTTTATGAAAACCTACTGACCGATCTAGTATTGGTTACCATCCTATAATAATCTATACCCTTGAGAATGATTTACATAGTCTCAATATTGATCCCCTTGAGGTCCTTTCTGATGATGAATTTGAGCTCAATATTCCTATGGACTGTTCATCCCCTCATTCTACAATCGATATTCCATATGCTTTCTTTCATCCATATCCACCCCATGAGACACTCCCTTATTATGAGGTTGAAGCCCTCAATGATAAATTTACCAAATTATCACTCGATCCACCCTTATCTATCGATACACCTTCTTCATCCCCTCCAGCTATTCCTTTCATCCCTAATCATGGGATATTGCCCACCCGAGGCCCCCGTTCTCATTCTCCCTCCTTGCTTGTCATTTTACTTCCTAGCCACCACTAACCATTTCTTGATTCATTGCTCTCCTCCTCTGATTCTTTACCATCATCATCTACAATATCCACCATATCTAGTGTGTTTGTTAACATGATCTTTGTTGACCTATATACTCCACTCCACTATATAAACTATCCCAATTACATCCCATTACCTATTATAGATTTTGTTGATTTTAACAATATTTCATTCATGCCATTATCCACTGAATTCCTCCCATCATCGTAATTGTTGTAGTCCACTAATGCACCTTTACCCTCTATTCGACCTCATCTCCCTTGGATTAATCATATAGATATTTATCTATATTATGAATTCTAGATTCTTGATGTCATTTATGACCTTCATTTCATCCCCACACCCTCTCAACTTCATGATGGTTCTTACATGCTTGTCAAGGATACCATTGAAGTTGACATTGGTGATGACCCCGATCACCCTTATATTGTACATCTTACAACTAGTCTTTCTATTGATGAACGTGTACTTTTTACCAATTTCATTTGATACTACATAAAGGTCTTAACATGGTCCTACATGGACATGCCATACCTTGATCCATCATTAGTTGTGTACAACTTAGTCCTAGATGATAATTCCAAACCTATCAGTCAAAAGTTGCATTGAATTCACACCACCGTTGTTCTCATGGTTAAAGAGGAGCTAAAAACATTTCTCGGTGTTGACTTCATACAACCTATTGATTACCCTAAGAAGGTTTCAAATATGGTTCTCATCAGAAAATCCAAGGGAGGTATCTGTATCTGCACTGATTATAGGGATCTTAACAAATATTATCCCAAGGACAATTTACACTCCCTAATATCGATACATTGGTCGACATCGCAATCGAGAACAAAATGCTATCACTCATGGATGGTTTTTCTGGTTACAATCAAATTCGTGTCAACTCGGATGATTAGTATAAGACCTCTTTCATGACCCCCTGGGAGATATTTTATTACAAGGTCATGCCATTAAACCTTAATAATATTTGGGAAACCTACCAATGTGCAATGACATGCAGTTTTCATGATTTCATGCGCAAAAATACTAAAGACTATGTCAACAATCTCATTGCTAATTCCAAAACACATGGTCAACATCTCGAGGACCTTCACCAAATATTTGATCACCTCCTAGAACATAATGTTCAATTAAGTACAAAAAAATGTGTCTTTGGTGTTACCTCAAGAAATATTGGGTTTTATTGTCACATAATGTAGCATCGAGGTAGATCCCCAAAAATTCCAGGCTATCTTGACATACCTCCTCCTATGAATATAAAACAGCCATGCAACTTGCAAGGAAGGATCCAGTCCATCTGGTGATTCATCACCCAAATTTTTGATAAGTGTCAGTCATTCAATCATATTATTCAAAATGGGGTCTCCTTAAAGTGGGACAATCAGTGCCAAATCACTTTTGATACCATCAAATCATACCTTACATCTCCACTAGTTCTATCACCACCCCATCTAGATTGACCTTTCCATTTGTACATTTTTGCTACCGATTTTGCATTGGTCACACTTCTTTCCAAAAAGAATAAAATGAACAAAAAACATGCCATATACTACATCATTTGTACATTAGTTAGTTACAATACCTGATATGCTTAAAAAAATTTACCTTACATTGTCTTTGCCACATAGAAGCTACAATATTACATGATCAATCACACTACTTACGTAGTCGCATGTGATGATCCACTCCATTACATGATGAGTAAGAGCTACTATAATAGTCACACAACCAAATGGATCATGCTTCTACTGGAATTCCACCTTGAATTCATTAGTCAAAAATCCATCAAAGTCTAGGTTATTGTTGATCAGTTGGCTGATGCATATTTACCAAGCAATGCACCACTACTCATTCAACTTCCTGATGATTCTATATTTCATAATACTGAAGCTGAGGAACTTGTGGAGGCTGAGTCAACCATTAATTTAACCCTCTTTTTTATGGATCTTATTGTGAGCATGGAGGGGATGCTGGTATAGTCTTTTTCACACCACAAGATGAGCCCTTCCCCGTTTCATTCAAATTAGAATTTTCGTGCACCAAAAATAATGTTGAATATGAAGCTCTTATCCTCAGCATCAAGAAAGCAATTTACATGCATATTCGACATCTAGATATTTTTGGTGAATCCCATCTCATTATGAATAAAATTAAGGTAGAATGGTAATATCACTATCCAATCCTTCAATATAAACAAGTCACTAAACACTTACTCGCTCAATTCGAGTGGTATGACATCACTACCACTCCACATTCTATAAATTGTTTTGTAGATACTATAGCTTCTATATGATCACTCATTCCATAAAATCCACTTTCTAAAACCACTCACTTGTCCATCCACATCCTCCTCTATTTTACCATTTTTCCCATCTTGCCCTCTCGATATGATGGCATTCATATCGTTCAAGCTAAACCACACGATCCATGGTTTTACTAGGTCAAATATTACATCAATATTGGTAATCTTCCACTAGATATAAATCACACTCACACAAAATATTTCAAACTACAAGAAATTTGCTACACATTATAGGAGATATCCTTTACAAGTGAAGTTACAATGACTTCCTACTACACTGTATTGAACCACTTGAAGCCCAATGTTTTATCCAAGAGGTTCATGATGGCACTTGTGGTGGCCACTTTAGTGGCATGGCCATAACCAAACACATTTTATGGATAGACTATTATTGACCCACAATGGAGCATGACTATTGTGATTATGTTAAGAAATGTGTCAAGTGCCAATACCATGTCAATATTACACATTTGTCTTCTTAGGATATTCAATCCATTAAATCAATTTGGCCCTTTTCACAATGGGGTTTGGATCTTATTGGTAAAATTACTCCCACCTCATCCAACAATCACAATTTCATCATCATGGGAACAAAATACTTCACGAAATGGGTTGAGACCATCCCTCTAGTCCAAATGAACGATCCTAAAAGTATCAATTTCATCACTCAACACATTATTTATCATTTTTAAATCCCATCCAAGATCATATCTGAAAATGGTACACCATTCAAGAATAAGAATGTTCACACATTATGTGAGAAATTCAATATTCAACATATCTTTTCCATTCAATACTACCCAAAAGGTAATGGGTAAGAAGAAGCTATAAAAAAAACCATTTCACATACTATCTTGCACTCCACCATATCGTATACTATCCCCATATTCTAGGGGAATCTTAACCTTGAAGTATCTGGCAACACATGGCTGGCTATCATCAACATCACCATCACATGGGGATTAGATAAGAACTTCTTCTCCCAATACTTCACATAGTCTACTCCACCCTTCACATCCACCCTCTTCAACGTATGCCCAAAAACCCTCTGCAATATGCCATATCGTGCATCTTTCTCAATAGTCATCACTATAATCCCCTCTATCGATACCCGATATATGCGATATATGTCCTCCAAGATCATTGTCATCTCTCCTATCAAAATATGAAAGGTGTTTCTATCAGGATCCCACCTCTCACACAACATGAATATGTACGTATTATTCATTTGTACCTCACACATCTCCAATACACCATAAATCCCAATTATATGCAACCACTCTCCATCCTTTGTGAACCATACATTCTACAACTTCATCTTGAATTTTCACAGTCGATGTCAAGCGAATATCTTCTTCACCTGTATCTAATTTTGAACCATCTATAATATATCATCTGTTGGACATTTTGAGTCCATAAAGTTGTCATTGATGTCAAGGCATGAAGTTGTCATTGATGCCAAGAAGTGAACCACCGGTGATGTCAAAAGGTCAAAATAAGCAATGTTAGAGGTTGATGAAAAAGGGCTTCATAATATTCTTTTTAATATTATGTGAAGCAAAACAAAGGTTTTTATTAAAACCATGGTGGTCAAAATAAAAGGTTTTTTATTAAAACCATGGTGGAAAAAATAAAGGTTTTATTAAAAACCATAATGGGCAAAAATAAAAGGTTTTGATTAAAACCTAAGAAGGCTAAGAGATTTAAATATTAATTTATAAAATTTAAATTCTAAAGAATTTAAATGATTTATAAATTAAAATATTTAAATGCAAAAACCTTAGCGTCGACCTCCATAAACTCACCTCCGCCGATGTGCATGGAATGGAAGGGTAAAGGTATTTATACCTTAGCCAAATCCCAAATATTGGCATTCGAATAATCTCCGAGAACTCCATGAAAAAGGCTCATGCAATATTTCATGAAAAGAAGCGCCATAATTTCTGTGAACATCGTGCAAAGGCTCGTGCAATATTTCATGAGGGAAGCGCCTTCGAAGTGCTACGTGGGAGAAGGCGAAGAGGGAGCCAATAGGCTCTAAGGCAAGGTGGAGATAACAAAGCACTTATTGCGCTTTAGGTGTGCAAGGTGAGTGCTTGGCTCACACGGCGTGGAAGCCGTGGCCAAGGCGCTACTGCAGGGCAAGTGGTGCAAGTTCGAATCCCATAATTCATGGAGAGGGTAGAAAAAGGTTTTTATAATTTTATTTTTAATTATTTCTTTTGCCAAAGTTGTGTGGAGGGATAAGGTGTAAATAAATTATTTTATTTACCTAAGTGGTAAATAGTGAATGTTGCTAGGGTAACATTATTTTTACCTTAGGAAAGAGAAATTGATTTATTTGATAAGTGCAATTTAAGAAAGGAGTTATAAGTAGAAGTTGTGTTATATTTTATAAGAGGATTTTTGATGAAAATTATGATGTTGAAATTTATTTTTGAGATGGAGCAATAAGGTGTATTTGGGATTTGATTTATCATTGTGTTTTGTGAAAAGTGTTTGGGTGATAATTCTTGTCATCTAACCCTTTGTACTTGGCAAAGAAAGTTGTGATAATTGATCTAGGCTTTTGAAGATCATTCTACATCAAAGAAAAAGGTATGGGCATATTCTTCCTTGATTGAGTTGATTGG
Source organism: Wollemia nobilis (assembly GCA_028583015.1). Lineage (NCBI taxonomy): Eukaryota > Viridiplantae > Streptophyta > Pinopsida > Araucariales > Araucariaceae > Wollemia > Wollemia nobilis. The sequence continues at coordinate 7,917,998 of JAQPPZ010000850.1, forward strand.
TTGGTTTTCTGGAAAACAACTTTGGAGTGAAAAGGACTTAATTAGGTTTCCTTGTTGAGTGTGTTTTGAATTAATGCTTCAAGGTTTTCTAGAATAAAGAGTTGTTGATAAAACCTTGTTTGATAAGCATTGTTGTTGAAGCCATTGGTTAAGTGAGGAACTTGAATTAGGGTTTGCAAAGATCATGAGTATCATTGTTATGTGAGTTATTTGATAAGCATTGTTGTTGAAACCATTGATTGAGTGAAGAACTTGAACTAGGGTTTGAAAAGAACATGAGTATCATTGTTATGTGAGATTGGTTGATAAGCATTGTTGGAAATATTTTGAGTGAGTGTTCATATGCTTGGACTAGGGTTTGTGAGCAAGGACTATTTCATTGAAGTGATTGGTTGAGTAGATTTGGTTGAGCCTAGTCAAGTGGGTGTGTGAAATGATAGCTCAAGTTCTATGAAACAAATTGTTCTATATTCTGAATTGATTTGAGAAAGAGGTTGAGTATTGATGAGTGTGAAACATATTGAGTCTCTAACAATTCTCTATATGTTTCTGTGATAAAAGAGATATTGGAAGTGATTGAGAGTTTGTGAATGTGAAGCATATTGAGTCTCTAAAAATTCTTTGTATGTTTCAAAAGAGTGATTGAAAGTGATTGAGTATTGAGGTGAATGTGAAGCATATTGAGTCTCTAACAATTCTCCATATGTTTCTAAAAGAGTGATTGAAAGTGATTGAGTATTGAGGTGAATGTGAAGCATATTGAGTCTCTAACAATTCTCTTTATGTTTCTATGAGATTGGACAAGTTCTAGTGTGGACTTGTTGAGCATATTTGAGGTAAGTCTTTGAGAAGACTTGTGGACAGATTTGTGTGAGCTTTTGTGGAAGCTTACAATACAGATTGAGAGCAGATTTGGATAAGTCCTAGTGAGGACTTATTGAGCAGAATTGGACAAGTTCTAGTGAGGACTTGTAGAGCATATTTGGACAAGTTCTAGAGAGGACTTGTGGATAGATTAGTGTGAGCTTTTGTGGAAGCTTACAAGGCATATTTGAGATAAGTCTTTGAGAAGACTTGAGAGCAGAGTTGATTGATTGATTTGTTCAAACCTTGAGTTAAGGTTTGGGGCAGATCCAACAGAGTTGATTTGAGATTGAGTCAAGCTTTGTGTTAAGGCTTGAGGATAGATATTGAGGATAGATTTGTGCTAGAACGAAGGACTATGTTTAGTATAGATTTGAGGACAAAATTTGGTGTAGATTTGAGGATAAGTTTGTGCTAGACCAGAGACAGAGATTGAGTAGATTTGTGCTAGATCGAAGGACTATGTTTAGTACAGATTTGAGATAGATCTTTGAAGGTGATAGAGTATAGAGGATGATAGTCTCCAGTGGATAGAGATCCATTAGCTAGGGCAATGAGGACAGGAGTCTTCAGTGGATAGAGATCCATTAGCCAGAGTAGTGGGGGTAACAGTTCTTCTAGAAGATCACAAGTTAGAGCAAAGGAGAAAGGAGTTCTCCTATGGATAGAGATCCATAAAATTGATTAGGGGATTGGTGTCTCCTTTGGATAGAGATCCATAAACATTGTAATAGGGAAAGGTTTCCCAAGATATTGATTGAGAAAATTTTAGTGAAATATTTTCTCCGTGGAGTAGCCCACATTGGGTGAACCATGTAAATTTGGTGTCTCTATTGTGTGTGGTGATTTGTGCATTGCTTTGATTACTTTTGTTGATATTGCTATCTATACATTGCATAATATTGATTGGGAAAGAAAAGTAAAAAGTGGTCTTATACTGTTCACCCCCCTCTCAGTATAAGCTTGTGTTCTTCAATTGGTATCAGAGCGGGTTCCTTCGAAAGAGTTTAACAACTTGAAGGAAAATATTTCAAGAACACAATGGATTCTAAGAATGGATCATCAGATAATTCAACACCAGTATTTTATGGAAGTGATTATATATATTGGAGTATGAGAATGAAGATTTACTTGATGGCACTTGGCAATGAAATTTGGGAAGCAATAAAAAATGGATACATACCACCAGTTGATCCACCTATAGATAAGGAAGGTAAGATTCTACAACATTACAATTCAAAAGCAATGAATGCACTTTTGAGAGGTTTGCATAGAACAGAGTCCATAAAAGTTATGCACTATAAAGATGCAAAAGGAATTTGGGATAAGTTGCAAAGCATATATGAAGGAGATAAAAGTGTCAAGAAAGCAAAGATACAAAATATCAAAGGACAATTTGAAGAGTTAAGAATGAAGGATGAGGAAAAAATTAGTACTTATCTACTTTGAGTTGATGAGGTTGTTAATGCTATGCAAGGACTTGGACTTAATGTTGAAGAGTCGGATGTTTGTGATAAGGTCTTAAGATCTCTTCCAAAAAGATTTAGTGAAAATATTTCTACTATAGAAGAATCAAAGGATGGTGATTCTTTGACAAGAGATATGTTGCTTGGTATTCTTACAGCCTTTGAGTTAAGAACAAAAGAACCTAATCCCTAGAAGGAAGCAACATTCAAAGCTACTAAGAAGACAAAGGGTAAAAAGTCAGATTCAAGCAATGAGTCATCCAGTGATGAAGAAGCTAATTATGGAAGAAGAAATAAGGATTCAAGAAGATTTAAAGATACAAAATCTGTTAGATGTTTCAATTGTGGAAAATATGGTCACTATGCAACTGATTGTCAAGAAGCTAAAAATAACAATGATGAAGAAAAATAGGATCACAGGAACAGGGAATCAGAAAGATACAGGCACCAAAAGAAAGGCAAGGATGGACAAGGTAGACAAGGAAAGAAGTTCTTTCAAAGACAAAAGAGGAGCTACTATGCAAACAAGGCAAGTAAGTACTCAAGTGATAGTGATAATAGTTTTTTAGATAATGATAAATATGAAGTCCTATTTATGATTGAAGAAAAAGAAGAAGTTAAGAAAAGGTCACCAATAATTCTCAAGTGCTTTAGATGTGGTAATTTTGGACATCTTGAAGATAGTTGTACAAGGAATGGTTTCAGTTTTAGTGATGATGAATATGAGGATGCACTAGTAGGACCAGAAGAGAATCTTCTAATGGCACTAGAAGAAGAAGAAGGTGAGCCTATAGAAGACAAGTCAAAAGAAAATGAAGATGTAGACAAAGGTAAACAAATAGAGGAGGAATCAGATAAAGAAGGATATGATCTTAAGGCATAACTTATTTATGCTCTCGACACAGTAAAAAGGGTAAGAAAGCAAAAATCTAAACTAGAATTTCAATTTCAAGAATGTGATGAAGAAAGAAGAATGCTTATAGAGGATCTAAACAAATCAATGGCTAAGACAAAGAAGTTCAAGGATAAGCTAGAAGCAAAGGTCTTAGAATGTGAAAAGTTAGAACAAGAAGTAGCTCTACTAAGGGAAGACTTAGAAAAATCCAAGGATAAGCTACACAAGTTTGGAAAGAGTTCAAATATTGTGGATAAAATGATCAAGGTACAAAGAAGGTCAACAAACAAAACAGGTCTTGGTTTTGAACAAGCTCAAAAGAAGCAAGAAGAGGAGTCAACCTCAAGTTATGAAGAAGAAGAAACTTCAGAAGAAGATAGTGTGAGGGAAAGTGAGACTTCTAAGGATGAGTTGGACAAACAAAAAGTTCAACAAGGAAAGGAACAATGCACAAAGAAGAAACATATGGAACAACAATCAAAATAGGTTAAGAGAGACTAAGAGACCAATGAGGTCAAGACAAGGAAATTTCAATGGAAGATGTTTCTCATGTCACAGATTTGGGCACATGGCTTCACAGTGCAGGACACATGAAAGACAGGAATATGGGAACAAATAACTTTTCCATGGGTATTGCTACTCATGTAATCAGTTTGATCACAAGGCAATGAATTGTAGGGTTCATGATAGAAAGGGATATGGCTTCACCAGGAGAAATCCTAAGACATTTGGACCTTCAAGGAATAATAACATTAAGTGTTATAAGTGCAATAATGATGGACACACAACAAAGTGGTGTAGAGTAGACATTCCAGAATCAAACATAAACAAGAATATGAATATGGATAGGAACATGAACAGGAATATGGATATGGATATAAACAAGAACAAGAATAGGAATATGGACATGGACAAGAACAGAACAGGAACAGGAACAGGAACAATCAAAGAAATAAGAAGGATCATATGAGAAGGAAAGAGGATAAAGGTAAAGACCAGTGCTTTCTGGGAGTAGAAATACTCCCACCCTAGAATTAACCACCTCAAGAGGAGGTGGGGGAGGGGCTAAGCTAAGAGACTCATTCTTAGCCCCGAGCCCCAAAGGTGACCCTTTGCCATTGATGTCAAAGGGGGAGAGATTTGAGTAAGGGGGAGAGATTTGGTATTTGAGTAAGGGGAGAGCATTGATTTAAGAAGGGAGCAATGTCCCAAGGGGAGTAGAATAAAAAGGTCAAGGAAATGGTAAAAATTTATTGGGTTGCCATCAATGACAAAGGGGGAGATTGTTGGACATTTTGAGTCCATAAAGTTGTCATTGATGTCAAGGCATGAAGTTGTCATTGATGCCAAGAAGTGAACCATCGGTGATGTCAAAAGGTCAAAATAAGCAATGTCAGAGGTTGATGAAAAAGGGCTTCATAATATTCTTTTTAATATTATGTGAAGCAAAACAAAGGTTTTTATTAAAACCATGGTGGTCAAAATAAAAGGTTTTTTATTAAAACCATGGTGGACAAAATAAAGGTTTTTATTAAAAACCATAATGGGCAAAAATAAAAGGTTTTTATTAAAACCTAAGAAGGCTAAGAGATTTAAATATTAATTTATAAAATTTAAATTCTAAAGAATTTAAATGATTTATAAATTAAAATATTTAAATGCAAAAACCTTAGCGTTGACCTCCATAAACTCACCTCCACCGACATGCATGGAATGGAAGGGTAAAGTTATTTATACCTTAGACAAATCCTAAATATTGGCATTCGAATAATCTCTGAGAACTCCATGAAAAAGGCTCATGAAATATTTCATGAAAAGAAGCACCATAATATTCGTAAACATCATGCAAAGGCTCATGCAATATTTTGTGAGGGAAGTGCCTTCAAAGCACTACGTAGGAGAAGGTGAAGAGGGAGTGTTGGTCACGAATCTACCACAAGAAAGGATTTTCTATGTCTATGCACCCTAGACCCGGCCAACATTGAAAGGCTGGGAGAAAGAAATGTCTCCCAGACCAATCTCCAGAGAGGGCTGGTTCCCTTACTATTTCTAAGCTTGATTAAGACTAAAGTTATTGGAAAGGAATTATAAATGTGCAGAAAGAAATGGGAAATACACGAAAGAGATGGGAAATATGGCCACAGGCCAAACTTATATGATCAGGGAAAGAAACTCAGCAAGAATTTAACCTCAAGCGCATAAATAGCATATAATAATAGAATATAGTATAATCCACTTACGACCTTGCGCAGACAACCTTCAGGATTGCATTCCAGAACTCACTTTCTCATTTGTGATATTCAAATTCAAATGCAGAATTGAAATCTGATAGCAGATTATAAAGACGAGCATAACTGAGAAATACATGAAATAGAAGAAAATCATTAGAAAGACGCTTGCAAAATTAGAGGCCAAATATCTTTCATTCATGCAAAGAACTTCAAAGTTTTCAGCAAAAGTCTCTCTCTCGATCCTTCTTTCTGAGATCTACATTGATTTATATAGAAGTCTTGCTTCTTTACAACATTAAAAATATACAACGAACTTCCTAGAGATCTACAAAATGTGCAACAAAAAAAAGGAAATGATCCCCTTAAACCAACCTCGGAGAAACCAGAAATTGAATGAAACAAGGAGTCGGTCGTCTTCATTAAATGGTCGTTCTTGAAACATGCTTGAACCGTTAGAAAAATCATGAACAGCAGCTTTGGATAATGGAAATATTTAATTATGGTGGCTTGGACATGTTCTTCTACCTTGCTCACATTGGAAAGTAGCAAAACATTTAATTCTAGAGTGCTTTTAATCGTTGGAAATCGCAATGCTTCATCGGGTCGTTTGAACTGCTTTCTGGTGCAAAACTGTAATAGGTCGTGAAAACATGACATGTCACGAAATCGTGATGTATTTATGCTCCGTACACTTTGTCACTTTGGAACCGCGAAAACCATCCATTTCACGAAATCGCAACGTTCTTTCTCAATTTTATCCTTTGCTGCTTCGACCTGCAAAAATTTGACAAGGCGCAATTTCGCTCTTTTGGCTGTGTCCTCCTAGTATGTCACGAAAACAAGACAAGTCGCACTTTCGCTATATTCTCCCATCGGCATCTTTGTTTTATCTCTGGGTCACAAAAACTAAACAAGTCACGAAATCGCTACACTATCTCCCCACTGCTCAATCTTCTCTTCTAAGTCGTGAAAATCTGACATATCACGATTTCTCTACGAGATTCATTGTCATCACCCTTTGCTTAGTTATGTCGCAATTTCATGACCTTTTAATGCGCTGCCCCCCGTTGACCATTTTGACCATGAAACTCCAACACGTCGTGATATCATGACAACCTTGCTGCTTTGCTGCCGTTGACTGCATTGACCGCGATTTTGGAACACGTTGTGAAATTGTGACATTTTCTGACTTTGCTTCTCTCTCCTCAATAGACCCGCGATAATGCGACATGTCGCGATATCACGACGATTTTCAAACTGTGCTCTCCATGTTGCTTTTTGTCACGATTTCATGACAGTCTTTGGACTTAGCATTTTTTTGCATCAAAAACTGTAAAGGAGTGAGAATTTCAACATCTTATGCAGGAATACTCAACAATCAAAATAATGTGGCAAAAATGCCAACATTCTTGGTGGCTCATGGGGTATATAGTTTTGTTGTATGCACAAATCCCAGGCATGAATATATTGGGAAACAGAGTCAAGAAAAACTAAGAATAGAGAGTTGGCTAATGGGGTACATCTCGGCGGACTGCTGCAACAACTCTTGCTGAATTACTGAAAACTCAAGGAATCTGTATTTAGCTTAGCTGACCAGGTGCTATAAAATAATCTCCATGAAAGCACCAAGGGTTGCAAAATGAAAATAAATGAAATACGTGGAGTGAGGACTATGGAATGGAAATAGTAAATGATGGAATAATGGAATGGAGGGAGTGATGCGGTAGATACAGTAACAGAGTGCTTCTGTGCTACCAGCTGCTATGAAAGGGAAATGGAAGTGAATGGACTAATGGAATGGAAGTGGAAGAGATGACAAATGCGGGATGAACTATGGATAAATGCTAAAACAACAATGAAGTTAGAAGAAAAGGAAAAGAGGAAACGGGAATATCAGGAAGGGAAAAAGAAACAACAAGCAGTGGCTTGATTACTTGCAGAAGAAAAAGGAGTAGGAGAAGAAGGGAATAAAGAGGGGAAGGGAAGAAATAAAGAGGAAGCCACTAACTACTGGGAAGGAAGAAGAAAAAAGAAAGAAATACGTACCTGTAGGCTCGCATGCAAAAAGAGCCAAAGTTGATAGAGGAAAACAATACTTTTTTTTTCTCTTTTTCTATTTTGTCTTTTTTTTTCCTTTTTTTTTGCTATGTACAAGGTGATACTGGACTCATAGTTCATGGAGTGTAGGCTTTCAGATGAAAGTCGTTCATCGAAATAGGAAGTGGGTTGCCATCCAAATATTTTATATGAAATGAATTTGCTGCATCAGCACTGACAATGCAGAACGGGCCCTCCCATAGAGCATCAAACTTCTTGTGCTTCCCTGGCTTGGCTTTCTTTTCATTCCATTTCAAGACAAAATCACCCACCTTAAGCGGACGATCAGCAGAATTTTTATGGAACCACTTTGAAATAACCTATGTATGCTTAGCAAACTCCTCATAGGCCAAAGAACGTTGCTCTTCCAACTGTAACAACTGATCCAACCGCATATCCATGGAATCTACATATGCTTCATCATCCTGAAATCCCTGCAACTGCTGCAATACTGGCAACTCTAGATGAATATGCAACCTTGCCTCCTTTCCATATACCAGGGCATATGGTGAAGTCTTGATAAACTTCTTGATTGAGATTATATCTTCCCATAAAGCTTGATTTAATAGAAGGTGCCATGATCTCTTGTTATCCCCCAAAGATCTCTTTAAAATCTACATAAAATTCTTGTTTGTGGACTCTGCCAAGCCATTTCCCTGAGAGTAATAGTTAGAGGCTATCTTCAGGAAAACACCATACTTATTTGCAAATTCAGCTAGCTCAGCTCCAATAAATGGAGTTTCGTTATCTATAATAATAGCATCAGGAATGCCAAAACATGTGATCAGCCCTTCAATGAAAGAAATCACCACCTCTTGATTTGCAACCCTGGTTGGAATAGCTTCAGACCATCTCGTAAAATAATCTGTAGCTATCAAGATATATTTGTGTCCAACTAAAGAATTCGGATCAATAATCCCAATAAAGTCCAATCCCCACTACTAAAAAGGTGCTTCAACCTGAATTGGATGTAGGGGCAATGATGCATTTCTAACCCTTCCTGTATACCTCTGACATTTATCACATGCTTGGGCAATCCTAAAAGCATCTGTGAACAAGGTTGGCCAATAGTAACCAGCCCGAATAATTTTTAAAGCCATTGGTCTACCTGCATAGTGTCCTTTTGATATGCCAGAATGAAACTCCTCCAGGAGTCTTGCCTTCTATGATTCCTTGACACACCTTAAAAGAACACCATCAATGTTATTAAAAAACAATCCTTCAGGCAGCAACACATACCTGAGAGCTTGCAGAAGAAACCTTCTCCATTGTGAGGCATTTAAATATGAAGGGCATCTACCAGTTGTGAAAGATTCAATGAGGTTATCTACACAATCTTGTTCTTGAACTAGGAGATTCATCAGATTGTTATCTCTAGCAAGATCATCTGCTTGATAATCAACTATCCTAGATGCTGTAGTCTTTGCTAAGTGCTGGCATAAGGCCTTACCCCGCACTAGCTTGGTCGGATGAATCTCAACATCAAATTATTGAATTTTGGTGACCCAACCTGCGCATTTATCACCCATCTCACCCTAAATGATGAAATTCCTTACATCAGGATGAATAACATAGACGACTGTCCTACTCTAAGATATGAAGTGCTTGAATTTTTTAAGAGACTTCATGACAGCATACACCTGTTTTTCAATGAAATTATATTTCGCCTCATGGGGTAAGATAACCTGACTAAGGAAAGCAATGGGCCTTTCATTCCAATCATCTCCTTTCTGTGTGAGTATTACGGCATAGCTTTCATCTTCCCCCACTGCATACAGAATGAAATATTTTGAATAATATGGATTAATTAATACAGGAGCCTGCACTATTCTGTCCTTAATTTCTTGGAATGCCTCCTTCCTCTGAGTTGTCCATTTAAATTCTGCATCCTTCTTCAACAACTCAGTCATGAGTTTGACAACCTGGGAAAAATCAAAAATGAATTTCCTGATGAAATTAGTCTGCCCAAAGAAAGACTGTAGCTCTTTCTTATTGGCAGGGAGCAATAGTTTCTTCAATGCTTCAACTCGAGATGAATCAATTTCCAAACCATCTTCTGAAATGACATGCCCTAAGAGTTTACCTTCCTTCACTACAAAAACCGACTTCTTTGGATTAATAGAAATACCAAGCTCTCTACATTTTCTAAATATTTACCTTAGATGAGAACAGTGATCTTCCCGTTTATGTGAAAAGATAGTCATATCATCAAGATAAATAACAATAATCTTATTCAAAAGCTCCTCAAATGTAATGTCCATGGCTCTCTAGAATGTGGCCGTAGCATTTGATAATCCAAAAGGCATTCGCTGATAAGCAAAAGTGCCCCACTTAGTTGTAAATGTTGTCTTGTACTGGTCCTCATCCCTAACTCAAATCTGGTTATATCCAGAGAAACCGTCTAGCAGTGAAAAACGCTGAGCCCCAACAACAAAATGCAGTATCTGATCAATGTGAGGCAAGGGATAGTGATCTTTCAGAGATGCATGGTTTAGATTTCAAAAATCTACACACAGTCGTATGTCTCCATTTTTATTTCGAACCGAAACCAGATTAGCAACCCAAGTCGAGTGCTTAACCGGGTATATAATCTTGGCTTGTAGCATTTTCACAAGTTCGGCCCTCATGAGAGTCTCAATCTTTGGATTCATTGGTCGCTGCTTTTTCCTGAAGGGTCTGACTCCTTCCAACTCAATGGTATGCTGAACAATCTGTTTATCATATCCCCTTAGATCCTCATAACTCCAGGCCACAATATCAAAAAATTCTTGACACAGTTGCCTGATTTCTTGCAATTCATCAGGAGTAGAATTAGTCCCAATCTTAATGAACTTATTGGGTTCTAATTGCATCTCCATATACTCTTTCTTGTCGATTTCAATCCGATGTTTCTTAGATTGATCATGCTGATCAAACAAACTTTCTAGAGTGATAAGACCTTTCGTAATATGATTATTCTGCAACTGAATCAGACCTTCGGTTTCTTCATGCTCCAAGGTTCTTCCTTTGATGGTGGTAGCTTCTTGAATCAAAAAGTTAACAATTTGCTCATCACTCTCGAAGACTTGCTAGAAAGTATCTTTGTTTGGGACACTAGGCCTGTACACCATCCTTACTGTCTTTGGCTTCTTGACTACCTGCTCAATGGGAGAAAAATTTGCTCCAAGAGATGCTAGAAGATCTACATGCTTATTCAGCTCTCGAGAAATAGCTCAAATATTCAGAGCTGTGAAAGACTCAAACAGGTCCCAAACTTGGTTGCGGTATGCTTTGAGATAATGTTGCTTGGAAATACACCTGTTTGTTACTTGGTTTACAATTAGCTCAGAATCATCAAAAATCTGCAACTGTTCGATTCCCAACTTTCTTGCATTTTTCAAGCCTAGGCATAATGCTTCATACTCGACATCATTGTTAGTACAATTCCAAGTAAGACAGTATGAATATGTTCTTTGTAAACCAGATGGAGAAATCAAAACAATACCTTCTCCTACACCGTTTTTGTATCTTGCCCCATCAAAGTATAACTTCCATAGTTGATCCATGACAGAGCTCTGATCATCTTGGTTAAGGAATACCTGCATTGCACCATCCTCGGGCTTTGTGATAGAATAACAACCGATTTCGGTTTCCAGCATAGCATTGAAATCAAGCATGGAAAACCCGTATTCCAACTGAAGCTCATCTAAAACCTCATTCATCAAATCAGAATCCTCTAACTCTTCGGTTAGCATGTTAACAGACTGCATGGTCTTTCCTGCTTCATCCAACCTTTCAATATGAAAAGAGGAAGGTTTTTCATTCTGAATCCAGATTCTTTTACCTTTGAAAGGGATCTCCAAGTGGGAATAATCTAGTGCAATGTAACCTCCAACTTTGCAGTAAACTCTCTAGATAAGTACATACTGAAATACGGTTCTAGATCGACCACAACTATCTCCTAAATTACTGTAATCTGAGGCATAGTGTGTAAAACAATCGAGACATCCTTGATTACACCCACCATTTTCATAGGAGTACCATCTAACTACAAGACTCTAGGGCTACTTCGTGTATATTCCATACCCATAACTTCGCAAACTGCCTTTGGCATGACAATTGGAGCGGCTCTAGAGTCGATCATGCAGTTATGCACGATCCAACCCTCTATTTGCAATGATAGATAAAACGAGGGTGGTCTATTTTTACCAATGATAGAAGTGGTTAAATCTTGAGCATAAATTGTCTGGGTAGGACCCTTCTCACTATCCTTCATATATTTCAAAGATTCTTGCAATAAATCTACCTGCCCAGGCAATTGCAATGCATCGTAAAGACTAACCTTAGCTGGGGTCTTCTTCAGTTCTTCGACAATGTTGTATGCAACCGCAACAGATTCCTTCTTTTCAATGGGGTGATCATATCTACTCTGATACTTTTGGGTGGCTTCTACTCTCAGCCTCTTTATCAATGAAGGGTACTTCAGCTTTTCTCTAGCTTAGTCCTCTGCTTTTGATCTTGCTTGTGCAGTTGCAGCTTTCTCTTGTATTCTGTGTAGAACAGGATATTTCGGTAAAACAGGTGCATCGAGCTTTGATGCTTGCATTGGAGTTTTCACTAGTTTTTTCAAATTAGCTGGTACTTTTAATGGCTCTAAATCAGCAGGATCTACTGTAACAGGCTTCTTTTCAGTCCTTTTGAGAACCAAAACTTGTTATTTCAATGGAACCATTAAGCTATGGCCTGCCTTAGAGATCATATTGACTTGCCCTCCCAAAGAACTAGCAGCCAATGTCTGCACATAATTCAAATGAACCATGCAAGTGTCTTCTCCATGTGGATCATTACATGTCGAACACCAATATGTTCTTTTTGCAAGGACTACATCTTCATTTGCCAAAACAATCAAGTTTTTCTCGGGTGCTTTGCTTGTTGAAGCAGCCTGTTCTCTAGTAATCGGTGGGGGTTGAAATATCCTAGGCTGGAAATCTCGCTCAGCTTGCTTCCTTTCAATAAGCGTGATCTTATTACCCATTGCTCTTATTTTTGAATTGGCAGATTTTACCTCTTGCAAGAGTGTCGTATATGGATCAGGATTTACAGGCGCAGGAGGTGCTGGTAAAGGCAAAGGTGCTGGTGGTGCCGGTAATGCTAGGAATGAAGTGGAAGCAGGGAATGGTAGAATGCTGGGTGTAGGCAACTAGGGATTTGCTGAAGTAGAGAGCTGAGGAACTGGGATAGGTGCAATTTGAGGTGCACTAGAATTCCATGATGGAACAAGGTACATAGAAGACATAGATTGCGAAAAAGAACTAGGATATAAATGCTATGGAATATCAGGTAAAATGGGTATTGCTACCTTTGGGGGAAACCTGCCAATTGCAATCAAGTCTACCTCTGTCTTTTGTGCTTGCTTGAACAGTTTTGGGAAGGTCATCACATTGGACTGCCTGATCGCCAAGCCAATGTCTGTATTGAATGCTCGGAGGTAGTAGAACATAGCTTACTCGAGGGTAGGGCGAAGTCCTTCAAGAACTCACTACCAGCTTCTGGTGAAATGAACATTGAAATCTGCTATTGCCTCCTGCGGGTGCCTCTGGATTGCATTAAACTAATGCAACAATGAAAATGGGTCAGCCTGTTCATGAAAATTCTTCACTAACAATTCTCCTAGCTGATCCCAGGACGCAATAGTGCCTGGTTGCAGAGATCGATACCAGTACAACAATTTTCCTCTCAAGGATAACACTAATAACTTCACCATCACATCTTTGTCCATTATTCGTGAATGGCTGCTAGAGAAGCTACATCATGAATATGTTTGTATGCAATATTTCCCATGCCATCATAGGTTGGCAAGGCTTTCAAAGCAGCCTGGGGAACTGGATTTTGAGCCTACAAATTCAAGGCCCCTGACCTGTTCCATGCTGAAAACTGCCTGGGTGGAGGATACTGGGCCATTGGGACTAGTGTATGTAGCTGAGAAGATAGAAAACTAGTAACAATACCAGGGATTTGTGTGGATATGGAAGATGATGCAAGCGATGGGGAAACCAACCTAGAGTGTTCACCTCTTTTTGTGCTGTCAAGTTCAAAAAACTCAACAAGATATTCAACTTTTTTGGACTTTGATCTCGTGATCATGAAGTACGACTTTCACCGCATCCACGTTCGGATATTTCGGGTACCGCAGAGTCACCAAATGTTCTAACTATATGGCATGAAGGCGAACATTAAACCCTCAATACTATGGGATCTTTCTGAGACAAAAATAGTTTGTCCCACCGGGCGTGCCAAAAACTGTTGGTCATGAATCTGCCACAGGAAAGGATTTTCTATGTCTATGCACCCTAGACCCGACCAACATTGAAATGCTGGGAGAAAGAAATGTCTCCTAGACCAATCTCTAGAGAGGGCTGGTTCCCTTACTATTTCTAAGCTTGATTAAGACTAAAGTTACTGGAAAGGAATTATAAATGTGCAGAAATAAATGGGAAATACATGAAAGAGATGGGAAATATGGCCACAGGCCGAACTTATATGATCATGGAAAGAAACTCAGCAAGAATTTAACCTCAAGCGCATAAACAACATATAATAATAGAATACAACATAATCCACTTACGACCTTGTGCAGACAACCTTCAGGATTGCATTCCAGAACTCACTTTCTCATTTGCGATATTCAAATTCAGATGCAGAATTGAAATCTAATAGTAGATTAGAAAGACGAGCATAACTGAGAAATACATGAAATAGAAGGAAATCATTAGAAATATGCTTACAAAATTAGAGGCCAAATATCTTTCATTCATGCAAAGAACTTCAAAGCTTTCAGCAAAAGTCTCTCTCTCGATCCCTCTTTCTGAGATCTACATTGATTTATATAGAAGTCTTGCTTCTTTATAGCATTAAAAATATACAACGAACTTCCTTAAGATCTACAAAATGTGCAACAAAAATAAGGAAATGATCCCCTTAAACCAGCCTCGGAGAAACCAGAAATTGAATGAAACAAGGAGTCGGTCGTCTTCATTAAATGGTCATTCTTGAAACATGCTTGAACCATTAGAAAAATCATGAAAAACAGCTTTGGATAATGGAAATATTTAATTCTGGTGGCTTGGACACGTTCTTCTACCTTACTCTCAATGGAAAGTAGCAAAACATTTAATTCTGGAGTGCTTTTAATCGTTGGAAATCACAATGCTTCATCGGGCCGTTTGAACTGCTTTTTGGCATGAAACTGTAATAGGTCACGAAAACGTGACATGTCATGAAATCGTGATGTATTTCTGCTTCGTACACTTTGTCACTTTGGAACCGTGAAAACCATCCATGTCACGAAATCGTGACATTCTTTCTCAATTTTATCCTTTGCTGCTTCGACCCGTAAAAATTCGACAAGGCACGATTTTGCTACACTTTTCTCTCTTTTGGCTGTGTCCTCCTAGTACGTCGCAAAAACAAGACAAGTCGCGCTTTCGCTACGTTCTCCCATCGGCATATTTTTTTTATCTCTGGGTCGTGAAAACTAAACAAGTCACGAAATCGCTACACTATCTCCCCGCTGCTCAATCTTCTCTTCTAAGTCGTGAAAATCCGACATATCGCGATTTCGCTACGAGATTCATTGTCATCACCCTTTGCTTAGTTATGTTGTGATTTTGCGACCTTTCACTGCGCTGCCCCTCGTTGACCATTTTGACCGTGAAACTCCAACACGTCGCGATATTGTGACAACCTTGTTGCTTTGTTGCCGTTGACTGCGCTGACCGCGATTTTGGAACACGTCGCAAAATTATGACATTTTCTGACTTTGCTTCTCTCTCCTCAACAGACCCATGATAACGCGACATGTCGCAATATCGTGATGGTTTTCAAACTGTGCTCTCCATGCTGCTTTTTGTTACGATTTTGCCACAGTCTTCGGACTTAGCTTTTTTTTGCATCGAAACCTATAAAGGAGTGAGAACTTCAAAATCTTATGCAGGAATAATCAACAATCAAAATAATGTGGCAAAAATGCCAATAGGGAGCCAATAGGCTCTAAGTCAAGGCAGAGATAACAAAATGTTTATTGCACTTTAGGTGTGCAAGGTGAGTGCTTGGCTCACACGACATGGAAGCCGTAGCCAAGGCATTGTTGCAGGGCAAGTGGTGCATGTTTGAATCCCATAATTTGTGGAGAGGAAAAAAAAAGTTTTTATATTTTATTTCTAATAATTGCTTTTGCCAAAGTTGTGTGGAGGGATAAGGTGTAAATAAATTGTTTTATTTACCTAAGTGGTAAATAGTGAATGTTTCTAGGGTAACATTTTTTTTACCTTAGGAAAGAGAAATTGATTTATTTGATAAGTGCAATTTAATAAAGGAGTTATAAGTAGAAGTTGTGTTATATTTTATAAGATGATTTTTGATGAAAATTATGATGTTGAAATTTATTTTTGAGATGGAGCAATAAGGTGTATTTTGGATTTGATTTATCATTGTATTTTGTGAAAAGTGTTTGGGTGATAATTATTGTCATCTAACCCTTTGTACTTGGCAAAGAAAGTTGTGATAATTGATCTACGATTTTGAAGATCATTCTACATCAAATAAAAAGGTATGGGCATATTCTTCCTTGATTGAGTTGATTGGTTGATTTTTTGGAAAACAACTTTGGAGTGAAAAGGACTTAATTAGGTTTCCTTGTTGAGTGTGTTTTGAATTAATGCTTCAAGGTTTTATGGAATAAAGAGTTGTTGATAAAACCTTGTTTGATAAGCATTTTTTTTGAAGCCATTGGTTAAGTGAGGAACTTGAATTAGGGTTTGCAAAGATCATGAGTATCATTGTTATGTGAAGCTTGTTTTATAAGCATTGTTGTTGAAACCATTGATTGAGTGAAGAACTTGAACTAAGGTTTGAAAAGAACATGAGTATCATTGTTATGTGAGATTGGTTGATAAACATTGTTGGAAAAATTTTGAGTGAGTGTTCACATGCTTGAACTAGGGTTTGTGAGAAAGGACTATTTCATTGAAGTGATTGGTTGAGTATATTTGGTTGAGCCTAGTCAAGTGGGTGTGTGAAATGATAACTCAAGTTCTATGAGAAAAATTGTTCTATGTTCTAAATTGATTTGAGAAAGATATTGAGTATTGATGAGTGTGAAAAATATTGAGTCTCTAACAATTCTCTATATGTTTCTATGATAAAAGAGATATTGGAAGTGATTGAGATTTTGTGAATGTGAAGCATATTGAGTCTCTAAAAATTCTCTGTATGTTTCAAAAGAGTGATTGAAAGTGATTGACTATTGAGGTGAATGTGAATCATATTGAGTCTCTAACAATTCTCCATATGTTTATAAAAGAGTAATTGAAAGTGATTGAGTATTGAGGTGAAAATGAAGCATATTGAGTCTTTAACAATTCTCTTTATGTTTCTATGAGATTGGACAATTTCTAGTGTGGAATTGTTGAGCAGATTTGAGGTAAGTCTTTGAGAAGACTTGTGGATAGATTTGTGTGAGATTTTGTGGAAGCTTATAATACATATTGAGAGAAGATTTGGATAAGTTATAGTAAGGAATTATTGAGAAGATTTGGACAAGTTCTAGTGAGGACTTGTAGAGCAGATTTGCACAAGTTCTAGAGAGGACTTGTGGATAGATTAGTGTGAGCTTTTGTTGAAGCTTACAAGGTAAATTTGAGACAAGTCATTGAGAAGACTTGAGAGCAGAGTTGATTGATTGATTTGTTCAAACCTTGAGTTAAGGTTTGGGGCAGATCCAATAGAGATAATTTGATATTGAGTCAAGCTTTGTGTAAATACTTGAGGACAAATATTGAGGATAAATTTGTGCTAGACCGAAGGACTATGTTTAGTACAAATTCAAGGATAGAATTTGGTGCAGATTTGAGGACAGGTTTATGCCAGATCAGAGACAGAGATTGCATAGATTTTTGCTAGACTGAAGGACTATGTTTAGTACATATTTGAGATAGAGCTTTGAAGGTTATAGAGTATTGAGGATGATAGTCTCCAATGTATAGAGATCCATTAGCCAAGGTAGTGAGGATAAGAGTCTTCAATGGATAGAGATCCATTAGCCAAAGTAGTGCGGGTAACAGTTCTTCTAGAAGAAGGTCCGAGGTGTAGACCAATTGGTTAATCCAAACCCCATAAGGGGGGTGGAGGTCCAAGGTTCAAATATCGGGCCTCGTCGGACTGAACGCTTGTCCCTTTCCTGGTGCTTTCAATGGTGTAAAAGGTTTAAAATGATTATGGTGTGGTGGTTATAGGGACAGACTGTGCGAAGATCTGTGTGGCAGATTTTGGGGAAGACATCGCAGAATACTATGGTGGCCATAAAAAGCTGGATAGCCTGTCCGAATTCGTGGTGGCTACCGAATCCACCATGTAAATTCAAAAATAAAAAATAGTTCTTCTAGAATATCACCAATCAGAGCTAAGGAGAAAGGAGTTCTTATGTGGATATATATCCATGAACTTGATTAGGGGATTGGTATCTCCTTTCGATAGAGATCCATAAATATTGTAATAGGGAAAGGTTTCCCAAGAGATTGATTGAGAAAATTTTGGTGAAATATTTTCTCCGTGGAGTAGCCCACATTGGGTGAACCACGTAAATTTGATCTCTATTGTGTGTGGTTATTTGTGTATTACTTTGATTACTGTTGTATTTCTATGTATACATTGCATTGTATTGATTTGGAGAGAAAAGTAAAATTTGGTCTTATACTTTTCAACCCCCCTCTCAGTATAATCTTGTGTTCTTCATCACCCATACACTTCCAAATGACATTGCAAATAACATCATTTCATACATTTTATTTTTTTGCATTCACATGTCACATAAATTTCATGTTAAATAAATATCATCCATCGCATTTCAATTTTACGTATTATAAACATGTCATGTAAATTTATCCCACATTTCACATGTACAAATCAAAATATAAAAATAAACCAAGAAAACAAGCAAAAACACACTAATTTGCACAACCTTGTATGAACCACCCCCATTCGTATGACCCCTGTACAAACCTCCCCGTTTGCATGCCCCCGTGTGAACCTCAGTTCTTGGGATGCACGCCAACTCATTGGGTCAATCAACACAACGTTCCAACCAGTTTTACCACTATACAATTCTACGCTATTAAATGAGAAAATATACATGCACATCTTCAAGCACACCAAGCATGCAACACAAGATCAACCATGGATAGTCAAAAAAATCACCTAATTAAATATTTGGGTACCCATTTGGCCCCACATTATCACTATCCCACCCATTTTCATCACACATGCATCCAAATAGCAAAAATAGTCGCACACTACCATACACGTTTTTACGCATGCTCTACGAGGTTTCTAAAAAAATCACATGCCCAAAATAAAAGTAATATAGGATACCCATTTGGTTTATTTTACACAAAGCATACATATTTTACTCAGATCTAACATACAAGTACACTCCATACCATTTCAAACATTCATACTATTCTATTTACCCTAGCAATTCACACACATTTTGAGCTAGCGTAATTAGCTTACCTCTGGTGCCACCACCCTCACACTCATTCACTAGCGTTGATACACTCACCATTCTGTATCATACGTTCCATAGTTCGATAGCACTTTGCTTTGAATTTTCTCCTTCACTTCTAATTTTTCTTCATGCATCATGTGAAAATGCCCTAAAAATATCATTTTCAATTCATATATCTACTTTTTGTAGATTCACACCCCACTCATGTGAACAAACTGATTCACACGCCCCTATTATAACCACCCCATTTGCACCCCGACGTGCGAACCTTTGTTCGTAACTCTAGCTCTGAATTCCTCTTGGATTCCTACAAATCTTCATTTTCTTCTATTTTTCATTCACATTTTTGCCATTCCTTCTCATCACTATCAATTATTTCACTGTCAATTTTTGTCTCCTCAATTTTCAACTCATCACTTGAGGGGGTAGTCATCCAACACATCAAAAAATGACAAGCATATGATCAAACAACAAAACATACAATCATGGATACAACAATTGCCTAAGAAATTTTTTGTTGAAGATTATCTCAAGTCCTCAAGCTAGGAAAAATACAAAAGTGAACCATCTCTTCTCAATCAAAAATCCAATACAAAAAAAATCAATGTTTGATAAATCTAAAAACTCCTTTAATTATAGATATCTCATGGATTTCCTTCTTCATTTTTGTAGGTGTAAAACCACTCTCGAATGAAGCACATGAAATTTCTACCCTATGGCTCCATCGGTTTGTCAAATGTCAAAAGAGCTCATCAATAAATCAAAAGAAAAAATTATCAAAGGTATTTGTTTCTTCCACAAGTGAAATATCTCAAGTTGATCATAATACAATGCAATATTATGCCTTCCCTCAAAAGCAATCATTACAATATTGCAAAGTGTTGTACCCAATCACAAACCATTTTTATCAATGCGTCTCTCTCAAAATCATTCACCATCATTAATCACAAATTCTCTTTATTCCAAATCATCTCATCAAAGCATATCATTAGTTTTTATACTAAATCGTGTTTTCACACAATCTAGTACAAAAAGGGGCAAAATGTAGACACCCAAAAGTTGCACATTTCCACTTCTCACATCATCATAGTCAATCAATTTGCAAAACCCATAAAAATTGCATAAATTGGCTCAAAACACTATTCATTTATCAAAATCACTATTCATTAGGCTTAGCCCCCTTGGGCTAGCTAAGCCCCTTTCTACGCTTAACTCTAGGTCCTCATGTGACCTCATTCACAACTCAACTAAGGTTGAATTCTCCATCATGGTCAAAAAGCACTTTATGGGTAAAAAGTCAACAACTTTAGTCAAAACTTGCTTTATGGCTAATAATGTGGTTAATTAGGCTAAACATGCTTAATTTAATCCCTCCACCTCACCTAGTCTACTTTGACTAGCCTAGCCTTGCCACCTCTCACCTAGATATTTCTCCATATCACACTCCCTTGGAGACTTTTGCACACAAAAAGTAATTGTAAATTGAAAGATATTTGCAAAAAGGTTTCAATAAATGTCATTTGGAGACTTTCCTCCAAGACATCATGACTTGTAGATGGGTGAGGGATTATCTCACCCAATCTCATTTATGAGGTAGGTAACCTCAAGAGACACCTCTTAGGTGGATACCTCACCATATACACCTCATAGGGGACACCTCATCCCCTCCCCTAACCTTGGCCAATTCTATAAATAGAAGGCCATTTTCACCATTTTAGATATATCAACTTTAGCTTATAGAAACTTTGTAGAAATCACTCCAAACACATAGCATCCATCACACATCCATCACACTCATATTGCAATAGTAGTTTAGTCACTTTCATAACATTCCTTGTGGTCTAGATAGGTTATCATCATCAAAAGACAAAATCTGAAGGTGACCCATCAAATTCATCAAGGAGCAATCACATAAAAAATTACCAAAAATCACATCTTGCAAGTTCAACCAAAAAATATAGGTCCACCTACCCCATTGCAAACTCCCTAATTCAAACTAGGTTTGAACCCCCTCATGCAAACCTCTGCTACAATGAGACAGAATCACCTGGACAGGTAAATATGGCTTAATTTTGTGTTTCATGTTGTTTTAGCAAGTTATTTTATGTTTTAAGCTGATTTAAGGGTTTTTTTTCTTCATAAACATGGGGTTTGACTGATGCAGGCACCTTGATTTTACAGGTCTAGAAGGTACAAAGAACACATCAAACTAGTGATGGCCGATCTGCAAGAAGCCCATATGCACTGAGGAACATCCAAAAGATAGATCTTACTATCTTTAGAGCACTTCTAAGAGGGTTTCCTTTGGGAAGACCCTATTGTAGCCTTCAGGGCAAGTATTGTAAAGGGTATTTCACTCTGTAACCAATCCTTTTTATCTTAATATCAAAGCAGTGGATCACTATGGTTTTTTAATGAAGGATTGTAGTGTAAATATCTCTTTTATTTTGTTTCAAGTACCATTTACAACTTTTTTTTTGCCTCTTTGGATTTAACCACTCTATGTTTTTTCCTTCCTTTAGACACAAAAGAGCCCACATCTACTCTTTTTTTGGTATGCTTTAAGAGGGTCAATAAATTCAAATCCTCTTTATATTTTTCTATATCTATATCCTTTGAAGATTCCCATTCCTTTATATCCATTTGCTCTTCTGGTTTGTTAAATCTCTCTCCATTATTATTTCTCCCCTTTTGGTGAGGCATTTTCCCTAGAGAACTCTCATCCTTGTTATCAAGTTTCTCCCTCTAATGCCTAACCATATTTTCTCTATTACTTTCCTTATTTTGGATGTCATAATCTACTTCAACCATTGAATTCTAATTACTTGCAAAGGATTTCTAGTTCATTAATTTATCTTTGTTATAAGAGTGTTCCTAGGTTTGAAAAAATTATTTCTCAATGATAGATGGGGTTTGATCTATGAGGTTCACCTAAATCAATTCTTCTATAATTTCTCCTATATCCATCATCTAGGTCTTCTAGTCTTCAATATGGGTTTCATGGACCTTAACCTTATTTGATTTCTTTTCCATTGGAATGACTAGGTCTCCCATATATATGGATATTGAATCTAAATCCTCCTTCCTTTACCATAATTTTTGAGGGTTGATCTCCTTCTTCCTATTAGGGCATAAATTTATTGAATGCCCTAGTTTCTTGTAAGAATCACATCTTGAGGGACTTTTATCATATTTGATAGATTGCACCCAACTCCCATGTTTAGAAATGAGTTCTATTAAGCGAGGAAGTTACTTTTCTAGGTCACCATTCACACATATCCTAGCATACACCAACCTAAAATTTGCTAATGTTGTAGGATTTATCACAACAAGACTACCGACCTCTTTAGAAATATCTATCAACACTTCCTCATGCCATAATTGTAAGGATAAACTTGAAAATCTAACCCAAATAAGAGCTTGATGAATGCTCTACTTATTTGGATCAAAGTCAAGCCTCTATTTTTGTAGATATAAACCTCAATGTTGAAAAACTATGGGTTGCCTCATAAGATGTGATATGCATCCTTTTAATATTTTACTTCTATCATGAATAACCCTTTAGTAAATGCCACAATATCCATGTGCCATAGGGGGCACCATTTCATCAAAGCCCATTTTCTTATAGTACCCAAATTTGGTCAAGTACTGATAAAATTTCACACTAAGTTCAATAATCCTTGGGCCATCATGAGGTTTTCCAAGATGTCTAGAATGATCATTTTTCCTTGATTTAGGGTTAAATAAAACTAATTCTCCACTCCTTTGAGCTTTCCTTTCACACATTTAACCATGACTAGATCCTTGAGTAAAAAATTCTATTTTGAAAATTTCCTAGGACCTATGCACCATTGAAAACACCTTCCTCAGAGTTTCTTGTTTGACCTTCCTTGGGATTGACTTGCAGACCATCCATATTTTCAATCAAAGGTCCAATTATCATATTCTAAAATACCTCTTCGATCACACTTACTCCCATCTCACACTAGATTTTCTTAAACTAGATTGTACTTTGCTTTTTACTTCCTACTCACATTTCCTACTTACTCTTGGCTTGTTCTCACACTCACTTCTGGCTACACTCATTCCTAGCTCACACTTGCACTCACTCCTAGCTCACGCTTGCACTTCTAGCTACACTCACTCTAGCTCGTACTTATAGGAATGACCATATTAGTATTGTATTTAAACTAGTCACTATATTTAGTTAGACATATCAGGTTTAAAATAAGATTATATTTTTGTAGGTCTAAACTTTATTTTATAGTAAACTTATTTTTATCAATTCTTATTGATATAAAATATCTAATCCTTTATAAATTTATTTATCGAGTAGAAAAAGTTTTGTTTTAAACACTACTTGGGTAGTATATTGAATTAATCCCTATTATTTGAATTGTAAGATGCATCATTGTCTATTATAAGTTTAAAAGGAAAATAAGAATCCAACCTTGCATTTATATAATATGGATTCTTACATAGGAATAACTCACTATGCTTTATAATTATTATATGGAATCTATAAATCATTTTCTTCCCTTTTGATAGTTAAATACTTGCAACCTGGTTATAGGATAATAGTTGCTTGTCATTGAAGATGACTTTTTTAATTTGGTGTATCTAGACATGGTCATTCTAGAAGATTTCACAAGGATGTTATTCTCATTAATTTTTCCAAGAAACAAAATCATATACTTTAAGACCTAAGATTTGATTTTAAAAATGCATTGTTTGTTATTTTTATATGTAAACTATTCTAAACCTATAAAAATGTCTACTGTTTTGGGCACCATTGATTCATAACTAAGTAGATAATTATAGTATTAAGTTTGTTTAGTGATTTTGTGTTATTAGGGGATTAATTTTTTTATCCCATTGTTAGAAAAATAAGCAATTAATAGATGCTTGTCAATGACTTGCTTTTTTGCAATATCTATCTTTGATTCTATTTAAAAAATATATGACAAGAAAAGAAAACATGTAGCAAATCCATAGTCTTGCATATATCTCTTATGATTTTTATTTTATTACATGATATAGAAGCTATGATTCTGAGATATTTGACACTTTGTATTTGAAGAATTTTTTATGATGAAAATTAATTTTTATCTGTGATTTATAATACCAATTTGAAAATAAAAAGTGACTTTATGTAAATATAAATTATAGACCCAAGTTTTCTATAAATATAGATTTGTTTGGATATTATTTTTTCTATAGAATAAGTTCCCTTTATAAATAATTTTGATACATTAAGATAATGCTTTAATGTGTTATATTCTTTATGTTAAACAACTATGTCATAAACTTAAATTGGTAATATCTAAAACTAATCTATAGAAATTATGCATGCTTTAATCTAGTTTTGGATATGAAAGTAATTCATAGAAATATAATTTAAAGTTATATGAATAATTTAAATATAGAAAATTATTATGCCTTAAAGTAAACTACAAAAATTAGCATTGCATGAAATCATTTTTGCAAATGCTAGGATAGAAGTTTTATGAGATCCTTTTTGGTAGGTTCCTATAGTGCCAATATAATATTAAAAATTGGAGTTCTATTTCAAATCCCAACTAATTTGATGAGTGGATTTGTCAATGATAAATTTATTCGTTGGTTATACTAAGTTCTTCACTTATTGTAAAATAATCCAAGGAATGTGTTCAAACCTTAAAATTAAAGGATACCAAATTTTTGTGCTAAATAAATCATCATAGCATATAATTTACCCTTAGATTATTTGTGAACTATTTCTAACCATAAACTTACATAGCTTTACATGTAAGCAATATTTAGATATTACAATTTCTAAAATAAAACTACTGAAGTTATCCTTACATATAAGCATTTTTAGATAGCATTAACTTATATAAATGTAAATTAATAGTCCCAAGTATTATTACTATATACATTTTTAATAGTAGAGATAGTTTCTAAAGAACTAGTTACCTTTATATAGAACTTAGTTATATTGTTATGTTATTTTGGGTGTTATTTTTATGCTAAAAGTCTAGTTTGAAAATAATATTGACAATGTCTAAAAAAAAAACTATAGAAGTTATTAGTGTGTTAAGTCATTTTTAGCTAAGACTTTATGAAAAAGAAAGCCATATAATTTTAGCTATTTGAATTTAGATGACTAGTATAAAAATCAATTTTATTTAATATTTTTTTTGTGATTTACCTCAAGATATTGTTACTTTTGGTTTTTAGACATTTAAAGTGAAATTATATGTATGTATGTAATCAATCTATGGCGGTGACATTATCATAATTGAGTGCAATTGTTTTTTTTCATTTTCTTATTCTATTAATTATTTTTCCATGTTTAGTTTTAGTTAAGGAAAAAATACTAAAAATTGCAAAACTAAATCACTTTCTATGTATAAAGATAATCAACTAAACCATGTGGTGTGTCTAAACTAACAATTAGGTTCTATAGTCATATTTTAATTCAATGGATTCAACAAGTCTAGTAACTAAACATAATTTATAGTCAATGGATTCAACAAGTTTGGTAGCAAACTAGAAATGAAAGAAGCCTTTAGTAAGGTTCTGAATGTGGTCAACTTTTATGCCATATGGCTTCTAGACTTGTTGAATCCATTTACTATAAGTTGTGTATCAGGGATTAGATGACTTCAAGATTAGATTCGGTAGTACTAATATTTTATACCTTTAGGAAGTAAAAGTCACTAACTTTATTCTATAAAGTACTTTCTCCTTTCTTTGGCCTCGAGGCTACACCTTTCATAATATGCATGACACAAGAAAAGGAGGGGAAGTCATTTGTATTTCAGAAACCTATCATTCCAAGCTATTATCTTGGGGATTTGACCATTCCAATCATGTTATTTAGGTTGTGATGGATATTACTGGCCATATCCTTGGTGTGCTCAACATTTATGCACCTAATGATGCTAACTACCATTGTACATTTTGGTTATAGGTGGCACTCTTTCTCCCCATACTATTTTATTGCTCTATGGGGACTTCAGTATGATTGAATTATCACATGATAAGGTGGGTCTTCTTCTCATGTGGTGGGCTACTGGGGAAACATAAGAATAGCTTTTCATGAAAAGAAAGTTGGGGTTCTTTGATCCCAATAGTTACTTATTATCATTTTTATTCCCTGCTAATACCTGGTTAACTTGGTCTAACAACCAACAAGGTGAGAGTCATGTGTTAAAAATATTAAATAGAGCCATGCTCTTAGATTATGATATTTTATTCTTTGAGTGGCCCTTGTTGTCTTCCCCCTTTGTCTCTATCCATCTTGATCTTTCCTTGTCTGACCATTCTCCCATTTCCTTCTCCATCCTAGTTTCTTCCACCCTATTCCTCTTTCTCAGTCACAATTCTACCTTAATACTTCTATTCTACACCATCTCATATTAAGAGCCTATATCATTAGAATTTAGAACCTAGTACCTAGACTAAAAGGGGCCTCTATTTGGATTGATTTGTGGAGTGTGGCTATCCAATGTACTACCAGCTTCCTATGCTTGCTAGGGTGCAAGATTTCAAAGCTTCATCAACACTCTAAAGTTGCTCTCAAGTGAGAGTTGGAGGTGGCCTCAACTTAGATGCAATCCAATTATTTCAATGAGGAGCTTCAAAAGCACCTTGTGACTATCAAACACCATTTTTTTATGGTAGAGCATTATGATGCCAAAGGAGCACATATCAAGGTAAGGTTACATTGGATTAAAATTAGTGATAATGTAACTAAGGAGTTCTTTCAGTGCCTACATACTCACAATCAATTTTTGGACATTAAAGACCTTAACATTAATAAAGAGCATGTTTATGAGCTTCTTCGTATTCTCTCTCCTTTTGAGGAAAATTACCAAGCTATGTTTGTAACTCAATCCTGCTCCCCTCAACTTGACCAAGCTCTTAATTCCTACCTCTTTATTATCTTGGTGTAGCTTTCTGCTTCTCACAGAGATACCTATGAAAAGACCCTCTCTTTGAAGGATTTGGAGGAAGCTCTTTCCCATATGGTTGAAAATAAATCCCCTGGTCTTGATGGCTTCCCTTGTGAGTTCTACAAGTCCCTTTGGGACACTGTTAGGCCTAATATTTTAAAATTTTACCAGGAGGTCATTTCTAGGGGTTCTTTGGGTCTTATTATTAATCAGAGGATTATTATATTTATCCCTAAATTTGGTGATCCAAAAATAATCAACAATTGGGGACCTATTACTCTCCATAATGTTTCCTATAATATAATCTCCAAAGCCTTGGATTTGTGCATCTATCATCTCCTTCCCACTATCGTGTGCCTAGAGAAAACTGGATTTATTCTAGGTAGGTTCATCCTTGATAACATTACTGCTATTTGGGAAGGCATGGAGTGGGCTCACAATTCCAGCCAATAATCCCTGTTCATTAAAATTAAATTTGAGAAAACCTACAATAGGATCAATTGGTCGTTCATTCTAGTCATGCTTAAAGCTCTTGGTTTCAAGCCCTCCTTCATTAGTTTTATGGATATGTTATTTGATGAGACTTTAGCTATTTTTTCTATTAATAGGTATAACTCCTCATCCATTGGGCTCTTTCATTCCATTTGACAGGACTACCCATTGTCACTGTCCTTGTATGTCCTCATCATTGGGAGGTTTAGATATTAATTAGCTCACCACACCACTCATGGTTCTATTAAGAGAATTTATATCTTCAAAGGAGAGTCTTAGTTGATCAATGATCATGTTGTTAATGATTATTTCCTCATGCTTATTGAGGATGAAGATGTTATTCACCAAGCACTTTCTTGGTTGGACACTTTTTCTTTGGCTTTTGGTTTCTCCATTCAATGGAGAAAGACTCAATGTTACGAGCAATATCTTGACCCAATGCCCCACTAGCTTAGTCAATATTAGTGGAGAATCATCCAAAAGGGGGAAATATTTTACTTTTTAGGAATTACTTTTGCCTTTAATAGTTTAGTGATAGAGTTTTGGAAGTATATCATTAATAGGGTGGAACATAAAATTACATATTGGTCCACCAAGAAGCTCTCCCTTGCTAGTAAATTACAAATTTTCTCAAAAGTTGTTACGAACATCCATGTTTGTTATTCTTCATGTTGGGTCCAATCCAAAACCTACTATAAGAAGATTGATAAGATTTTGTGAGATTTTTTATGGTCATATTCTAGTAATGGTTTAAGATTCCTTCATGTTGCCTAGGAGTATTGTTGTCTCCCTATAAGCCATGGTGGACTTGGAATTCTCCATACCCGATGTCAAGGTTGGGCCTTGTGTGTTAAGTGGGTCATCAAAGCTCTTATGGACAATGATACCTGGAAGAATCTCATCTGTCACTATATCTACAAAGGCTCCCATTTTGTCCATAAGAGTTGGAGGGACATGGGTTTTCCTTCCCTCCTTGTTGCTCCTATATCTATCAAAGTGATAGGATCCTTCATCATCAGGAGCATTTGGCTATCTTGGGAGAGTGTTAAGCCTTGGTTGCAATGGAATAGTCAGAGATTTTGGATGGCCTCTCCATCAACTATAAATATTTGGTGGTAACCTATCATCACCTATTAGAGTTCTCTACTTGTGCAGGTTCTTCGGGTTCATATGCTTAGATTTTTTTGCAAAGGTGTGTAGTGCATCACCAATTTATTTTCTCATCCTACTAGGAATTGGATCACTTGGGATGACTTTAGAGTCAAATATGGGCTTAATAACTTTGACAAGGGCACATTTGAGGTTGTCAAGGCTGCTCTACCAGACTCCATGTTTCACAAAATTTCTATGTTTTAATAATAACCTTGGTGGAAGGATTGGAAGTGGTATCCAAACACTCCTCTATGAAATTACAAGGCCCATTTGGGGTATGGATGGTTGTCTCCTTGTCTTCCTATGATTGATAAGCTCAATGAATTATAGAATATCTCTTCCCCTCACCCTATTTGGATGCTTTGATTTTAGACCACCTGTGCTTCTTTCTTGAAGCCCAATATTTCCTGTTTTGCCTAGAGTCTTCTTCACCAAGGGCTTCCTGTTGGGGAGCATCACTAACATTTAGGCATCCCCAAACCTTCTTGCCATTTATATCTTCAGTATAAGGACTTTATCCATATTTTTTGGTTCTGTTCTTGTGCTCATTCTCTTTGGGAGTGGATTTTTTCCTTTTTTAGATCCTATTCCTATGCCATGCTTGAGTGGAAGCATATAATTTTGGGAGACTCCCCACCCTTGTTGAGCAAGGTGCAGCGACAGTTTTGTCATTGTTGTCAACACACTCATATGGACAAGTTTATGCAGTGGATAGTTGTTTAGAGGTTTTTCGGAGTATGTACAATGATGTTCAATGCTTTTGAGGACATTTTTGATGTTCGGGTGAAGTTGTTACAGGTTGTTCATGCAAAATTGCAAAAGTTAAAAAAATCGTCAAGAAGTTGTCAAAAATTTGTAAAAGTCATCACGGGTGCAGTTGGACAGGATGGATCAGTTTTGAACATGCCAACATATCAAGAAATAGTCTAGAACAGTGTTGGAGGTATCAGCACAGTGTTTGGATTGATCGGTGACATTTTCGGTATCTTGGCGGATGATTTGGTAGGTGGTTGTACAGGCCAAAAAAGGGTAGTTTTGTCAGAAGCACTACAAGTAAACCGAGAAGAATTTGATAGTAAAATTCAAATTGGAGGTGTTCATTATCTTCAAGAACACATTTTCTAAATTTCCACCAAAATAGAGAAATGAGGCAAATGTTACAAGCGTTGCAAGACTGTCACAAAAATGCTTTTTTTTGGAAAAAGTGTGTCAGCAGTAGTTTTCATGGAGGTGTTACAGGAAAACCATAAGGAGTTATACATCGAGATTCATATTGGATATATTCAGCATTACAAATATTCTACGTTTCAAATTTCAAAGAAAATAGAGTTACGAGGTGAGAGTTATGATTGTTGTAAAAATTGTACAGGTCACTTTTATGTCAATTTGTTCCACTTGTGCAAAATACTTCAATTGGCCATTTCGACCTTGCAGAGTCGCTAGAGTTTTGGTTTTAGTGTTGTTACACCTTCAAGGCATTAAACAGAGCATCTTTAATTTTTTGTTTGAAGTGTCACGTGGCTCCGAAGTAAGAGAACGAGTAAGGTGTCAATTCTTTGCATGTGACATGTTTGAAGAAATGCCTTCTCAAAATAAAAAAAGGAAGTTATATTGTTTTAAGAAGCTTCATTAAATAAAATATTTTTAAAATTTAAAATGGAAAAAGAATGCAAGTATGTTCTTTTTAAGTGACAAGGGATTTTATTGAAAAGAGGGGACTTTATTTTGTGAAGAGAGAAGTGTGTGTGGAGAAAAATAAAGAGTGAAAATCCATGATTTTTGGAGAGTGGTGAAAAATATCACTTAAGTATTTTGGGTAAAAAAATTAGAGTTCATAGATAAAGTGCTGCATAATACCCAGAAAGCGTTTAGCAATTGGCAGAACGAGCTAAGATAACAACTAGTTTTTGTGTGTGAGAAGAGAAGATTCAAATTTTGAGTAATGCAGAGAGAGGGATGTTATACTGGGTGAAATAGAAAGTTTTAGATTTTGAGCTTACAGACCATGAGGGTTCTGGTTTTAGTGAAGAAATTCATATATGTTATTTTATTATCAATATCAAAATGAAGTGGGTGCTTAGTAGAGGGGTTGGTGCTCCTTTCTATTGGTGCAGATAAATCAGGGGTTGGTGCTCCTTTCTATTGGTGCAGATAAATCAAGGGTTGGTGCTCCTTCTAGTGGGTGATAGTAAATTGATTGTAAAGTTGGTGCTTTGCAAAGGTTGGATTTGGATGGAAGTCCAAACAATCATTTTCAAGGATGTAGCCAAATTGGTGAACCTTGGTACATCTTATGTTGTGTGATGTTCTCTTGTTATAATTATTTTATTTGGTTTTATGTTTTTATTGTTTTGGGTTTGAGTGTTTAAGATTTAAGTTTTAAAGACCTACACTGATTCACCCCCATCTCAGTGTCATTGTGAGACTAACAATTGATATCAGAGTGAGGTTCTTGAATAGTCTTAACCGACTAGGGTGATCTTGGAAGTGACACAATGGCAGGTGGTGAAGGTTTCTCATAAAATAAAGCACCATTGTTCGATGAAACTAATTATGCATTTTGAAGACTCAGGATGCAGACATATCTTTGTGCTTTGGGATACAACATTTGGGATTCAGTAAATAGTGGATACACAATACCCACCACTTATCCAACCAATGATGCCGGTAAGAAACTATTTGAGAATGACTCAAAAGCAAATAATGCTATCATGTGTGGATTAGTGGATAGTGAACTGGTAAATATTATGGGTTGTAAAATGACAAAGGAAATATGGGACAAACTAAAGATCATTCATGAAGGAGACGTTAAGATCAAGGAGGCCAAGTTACAAACACATCGAGCTCAGTTCGAAGTATTAAAGATGAATGACGATGAGAATATAGAGGCATATATGCTAAGAATTGATGAAGTCATTAATGCGATTAGAGGACTCGACAAGGAAAAAAAGATTCTATCATCGTGAAAAATGTATTAAGATCCCTTTCCCAAAGATTTGATTCTAAATTTTTAGCTATAGAAGAAGCTAAAGATCTAAATTATTTTAGTATGGATGAGATGCATGGTTATTTGACTGCATATGAGATGAGAATAGGAAAATCTAAATCCACAGATAGAGAAGCTACTTTTAAAGCCCATAAAAATATGAAAGCAAAACAAGAATCCAAGGAAGAAGAGACATTAGATGAAATGGAAGAAAACTTTGTTCGAAAACTAAAAATGGGAAAAGGAAAATACAAAGGAAAGTTACCATTTAAATGTTTCAACTGTGGAGGCATTGGGCATTTTGCAGCTAAATATCCACTTAATGAGAAGAACAGAAGTGATGAAGGATCACACGAAGAAAGAAGTGACTGAAAGAAAAAAATAAATTTTAGAAAAGGCAAATTCAAGAAGAAAAGTTTCATCTCCAAGAATGTTAGTTCATCAGAAGATAACTCTAGTGAGGATTCTGAAAAGAAAACAGGTGAAGCTCTTTTCATGGCACTCAAAGAAGAAAAAATAGAAAAATAACAAGAATGTGATGAAGAAGAAATTGACGTAGAAGTGAATTTGGAAGAGGAACTAATTGCAGCTCTAGATGAATTGAAGATAGAAAGAAAAAAGAATAAGAAAAATTCAAGAAAGCTTGAGGATGCAAATGAAATCATAACAAATTTGAAAGTACAGATAGAAGAATCCAATAAAATCTTTGAAGATATCGAAGTGCAAATAACCATGAAAATAGATTATTGCAGCAAGCTAGAAGAAGAGATTGTTGGTTTAAGAATGCAGCTAGAAGAGATGAATCAGAAAATTAGTTGTTATCACAAATGTGAAGAAAGTTCTATGAAGCTG
This sequence comes from Wollemia nobilis, assembly GCA_028583015.1. Taxonomy (NCBI): domain Eukaryota; kingdom Viridiplantae; phylum Streptophyta; class Pinopsida; order Araucariales; family Araucariaceae; genus Wollemia; species Wollemia nobilis. The sequence goes on from JAQPPZ010000850.1 coordinate 7,950,515, forward strand.
GATAAGATCATAAATAACCAAAATACTACAGGCATCAAATTTGGTTTGGGTTTTGATGAAGGAGAATCGTCAAATGGATCAAAGGCCATAAATGAAGAATCCACAAAAAATGAAGAGAAGAAACAGGTTGATAAAGCAAAAATGAATCATGCAAAGGAAAGCAATAATGCAAGGCACGAAAGGAGAATTGAAAATGATGGCTTCACCAATGTCACACATCAAAGAAGAAGAAGATTTATGGCTCCTATGACAACATGGGAAATACCACCACCTAGTTTCAATCATCTCTTTTCTGGTTACTGTTTTAAATGCAATGGGTATGGACATAAGATCTTAGATTGCAAGTATAATGTAGGACCAAGGAATTTTACCAATAGAAATGCTTTTTCACCTTTGATGAATTATGAAGTAGAATGTTATAACTATCATAATTTTGGGCATATTGCAAGAAATTGTCGAAGTACATTTGCATCAAATCAATTTCAGGGAAGAAAATTTCAGCCAAATGGAATAAGACAAAATAGAAAATTTCTTGAAAAACATGCACAAGCTACTAAAAAAGAAAAGCCAAAACAAGAGCCCAAAATTGTAATCAAACCTGAGTGGAAATAAAAAGAGCTACCTAAGGAAGAAAAGGAATCCTTGATCGTATAGACGACATTTAAAGCGCAGAATAAATCCGCACCATGGATACTTGATAGTGGATGCTCTAGTCATATGATAGGTGACAAACAAAAATTTGAGAAGTTGCAGCAATATGAAGGTGGTTCAGTAAATTTTGGAAACAATGATGGAGCTAAGATAGTTGGTAGAGGTTCAGTTAAGATTAGTGACAAAAAAATCAGGTCAAAAGAAGTCTTGTTTGTGGTTGGTCTGAAGCATAACTTGTTGAGTGTAAGTCAGATTTGTGATAGAGGTCATGAAGTGATCTTTAAGAAGTAAGGTTGTGAAGTTATAAAGGCAAACAATGGGAAGTTAATAGCAACTGGATCAAGGAAATCTGGTAACCTATACACTCTCTCAGAGACTTCAGAAGGAGCTTGCTTGATTGGATAGGAAGAAGAGAATTGGTTGTGGCACAAGAGGCTTGGTCATATCAGTTTTGATAATCTAGTAAAAATTAGCTCAAAGAAAGCAGTGAGAGATATTTCCACCATTGGTAAACCATCAAATAGCATTTGTGCTTCATGTCAAAAGGGAAAGCAAACTAGAGTCTCATTTAAAACAAAATAATACTAGACAAGCAAACCTTTGGAACTAGTAAATACTAATTTATGTGGACCCATGAGAACACAAAGCATAAACGGTGAAAAATATTTCATGTTGTGTATAGATGACTATTCCAGGATGACATGGGTACTTTTTTTGAAGCATAAATTAGAAGCTTTTGATATGTTTAAGGTTTTAAAAACCAAGTTGAGAATAAAACAGGAAAAAATATTAAATGTTTAAGGTCAGACAGAGGAGGAGAGTTTATTTCAGAGGATTTAACAGAGTATTGTGAAAAATATGGCATTAGGAGATAGTTTTCAGCATCCAGGACACCTCAACAGAATGGTGTGGTAGAAATAAAGAATAGGACAATGCAAGAAATGGCATGAACTATGTTGATTGAGAGCAAAGTAGCAGACATATTTTGGAAAGAGACAGTCCATACTGTGGTATACATCCAAAATAGGTGTATGTTGAGGACACATGAAAGCAAAACTCCTTATGAGTTATGGTTCGGTAAAAAGGCAACAAAAAGATACTTTAAAGTTTTTGGCAGCAAGTGTTACATCAAAAGAACTGAAGAAAACCTTGGTAAGTTTGAAGATAGAGCGGATGAAGGTATTTTTCTTGGCTATTCGTCAAAAAAAAAATCTTACAAATGCTACAACAAGAGGCTAAGGAAAATTGTGGATAGTGTCGATGTTAAAGTTGATGAAGGAAGGGAACAAATAATTAGCTATGAAGAGAACTACCCAATTTATGAAGAGGTCATTGAAGGAGATGAGGAAAAGAAAACAAAAAAGAAACCAAAAATTGACTCAGAGGATTCAAACAGTGATTCAAAAGTGGAAGAAAACAAGAAATTCAAAACAGGCAAATTGCAGAAAGATCATCCTAGAGAGCAAATAATTGGAGACCCCACATTTGATGTTCACACAAGAAGAATATTAGTAAGTAACTACTCTTTATTATCCACCATTGAGCCCAAAAATGTTGCTGACACAAGCAAAGATGAAAGGTGGGTAATGGCAATAAATAAAGAATTAGATCAGATTGAGAAAAACAAGACTTGGGAGTTAGTACCAAGACCCGAAAATAAAAATGTAATCGGTACTAAATGGGTCTTTCAGAACAAATTGAATGAAGACGGATAGGTAGTCAGGAACAAAGCAATATTGGTATGCAAATGCTATGCACAAGTTGAAGGTATTGAATTTGAGGAAACCTTTGCACATGTGGCCAGCATAGAGGCAATTAGAATGTTTCTGGCTTTAGCAGTTTACAATAATTTCAAAGTTTATCAAATGGATGTGAAATTAGCATTTTTGAATGGAAAACTTGAAGACTTAATTGCCAATAAAATTTGGCCAGCTGTAAAAGTGGTTTTCCTCAGTTCCCAAGGGACTTCGGGTGGCATTTCTTGTCTTTGGGATCCAAAAGAGGTATTTATTCACCATATGGTTGGCAGTTGGGATTTGTTGGCTATAGCTATTCAAAGTAGACATTCCAACTAGATTATGCTTTGCATTAATATTTATGCTTCAACTTCTTTGGAGGAAAAAAGAAGATAGTGGAAGGATATTACTCATATTATCTCTCATTTTCCTAAAGCTTGGATCTTGATCGGAGGAGATTTCAATACCATCCTCTCTCTGGATGAGAAAAGGGCGGGAAATAGAAATTTGGACAAAAGCACTGATCTCATGAGCGAATATATTGCAAACCTCCATCTTGTGGATATCCAACCAGATAATGGCCTTATGACTTGGTCTAACAAAATGTAAGGCTTAGCTTGTATAATGGAGAGATTGGATAGGTTTTTGCTCTCTGAAAATTTCTTAATCCATGGTCACATTCCTAAAGTGAAGACTCTTAATAATGTTGGTTCGGATCATTGGACAATCATGGTGGAAATGTGGAAAACCAATGTGAGTTTCTCTCCTTTTCATTTTCAATTAATGTGGCTTAGAGACATTTCCTTTAGACCTCATGTGCAATAATTGTGGAAGGAAGGTAAACCTAGGCATGGGACTAAGATGTTCTATTTTGCCAAAATACTGCAATACATTAAATCCAAAATCAAGACTTGGAACCGGAAAGAGTTTGGGGATGTTCATAAAAAAAACATGAAGTTATTGCTCATCTTGAAAATTTGAATAAGAAAATCCGTTTAGATGGCCTCATAGAGAAGAGAAGTGCAGATGAAATTAAACTCACAACTCATTAGAGGAATGGGAAAAAAGAGAAGAAATCTTATGGAAGCAAAAATCTAGAATTCAATGGCTCAAAGAAGGAGATCAAAACACAAATTTCTTCCACAAATATCTTCTAGCTCAAGATCTCACAACTTTATTTCTTCCTTAAAATCAGATTCTGGAGATGTTGTTTATACTTGGGATGGCATGAAATCTATTGTTGTTGATTACTTTTCCAATATTTTTGCTGCTACTCCCCTTGAATTAGCTTCACAATATAATGTTCTTCAAGCAATCCCTTCTATTTTAACTTCTGAGGAGAACTCTATTTTTACTACTCCTATTACTATCAATGAGCTTCAACAAGTAGTTTTTAAAATACAAAAAGGGAAAACCCCAGGTCTTGATGGTTTTCCTATTGAGTTCTACCAAGAGTTCTGGGATATCCTTCATGTTGATTTATTAGAGGTGGTGGAAGAAGCCAGGAAAGCCAAAGAAATTTGAAGGTTATCAATAAAAATTATATTACTATTGTTCCAAAAGCTCAAGAGGTTGATCATATCTAAGCTTTTAGACCTATTGCTTTATGCAATGTTCTTCTCAAAATTATTACTAAAATCATGGCAGAAAGGTTGAAGCCTCTTTTGCATAAGATTATTTCCCCAGATCAAGGGGGTTATGTGGAAGGACATCAAATAGTAGATGAGATAGTTCTTGCTCAGGAAGCCATCCATTCCATGGATATGCAAAATTATCCTTCCATGTTCATTTGGTTAGACTTATCCAAAGCTTATGACAGAGTGGATTGGCACTTCCTTATCAAAGTTTTGAGGCAATTTGGTTTCTCTAAGGATTGGATGGATTGGATTATGGGATGTATCTATTTAGTTTCCTACTTAGTTCTTATCAATGGTAGGCCTTCTCAGTCTTTCCCAGCTTCCAGAGGTATTATGCAAGGTGACCCGTTATCCCCTTATTTATTCATCATTCTTGCTGAATGCTTGGGTAGGACTATAAACAAAAAGAGGGAAAAAAAAACCCTTGAGGGAGTTACCATTGCTCATGGATCTAGACCTATCTCTCATCTTCAATTTGTGGATGACTCTATTATTTTAGGTAAAGCTACAGTTAAGGAAGCTTCTAATATTAAGCAAATCATTAGCTGTTTTTCTAAGGCTACTGGGCAGTTGATCAATGAAGACAAATCTAAAGTTATTTTCTTTCACTGCTCTACTAGACAGGAATACATGGTCTTGGATAAGCTAAGATATAAGAAGAACTCTATTCCAATCACTTATTTAGGTATTCCCATAAATATTCAAAGGCAAAAAAATAAATATTGGAATTGGTTGTTGGACAAAGTCAAGAAGAAAATTGGAAAGTGGACCAAAAAGTGGCTTTCTTTTGGGGGTAGAATCACCTTGGTAAAATCAGTCCTTCAAGCTATTCCTATTTATGTTTCTTCCGTTTTGAATATCCCAAAGGCTGTTCTTTGAGAATTGGATCAAATCAGTCATCGTTTCATTTGGAGTGGTACTAAGGAGAAAAGAAAATGGGCCTTGGTGAAATGGGATACTTTATGTCTTCCTAAGAGTGAAGGGGGGTTAGGATTATGGTCTTCAATTAATAACAACAAAGATTTAGTTGCTAAATTATATTGGAGGATGTTGCATAACCCCAATGCTCTTTGGGCCAATAATCTCCGTGCTAAATATGCTGAGAACAAAAGTCCTGAAGACCTTGTTCGCTATCAACTTCCTACCAAAGGTTCTCCCATTTTAGCAGCTTCTTAAGACCGGTGAGGATTTGATAAAGAAAAAATTATTTTGGATCATTCATAATGGTCAACATGCAAATTTTTGGACAGATTCTTGGGATGGTCACAAGCCTTTTATAACTCAGTTTCTCGATTGGAGGCCTTGGATGGAGGAGCTTCACCAAGCTAATTGGATAAAGGTGGCTAATTACTATCGGTACCATACAAGTAATTCAAAGGTTGGTAGATATTGGATCCTTATTGAGTACTGGCCCATTCAAATCCCAGAAATGCAAAGACAAGATATCCAAGGCACACTTCATATGAGATCCCTCTCTTGGTCCTATGAAAAATATTATTTTGGATGGAACAACACTACTAAGGGTGAGTATTCAGTTGCTCAAGGTTATTTGACCTTATGCCATAATAATCCCAACCATTCTTCTGACATATTTTCTCAATTGTGGGCTCAAAATATTTGGCCTAAGGTGAGGATTCTTTAATTGGCTTTTATTGCATCGTAGGGTGCTTATTGGTGAGCAACTTATGAAGCATGGTTTTCATGGCCCTTTTAGATGTGAAATGTGTGAAGAGAATGTAGAAAATATCAACCATATTTTTATTGAGTGTACTTTAGCCTCTGAGTTGTGGAGGAGAATGGCCACTTTACTTGGCTTATAATGGTCCAATTTTTTTACTTTTGAACAACTTTGGAGGGATTGGCCTAATCAAGAGGGTTTTGATCATTTTATTAGGCAGTTAGTTTGGATGGGTTCTACCATTCTTATTTGGAATATTTGGAATGAAAGGAACATCCAAATTTTTAATCAAGATAGGAAGGATATTCATTATATTTGGCAAAATACCATAGCCAACTTAGTTGAATCAGTCCATCATATCCTTAATCACCCCCAAAAACTCCCACCAAAGATGGGATCAAGTGATGCAAATATTGAATATTAAACCTTCTAAGGGAAACCAACTTAAAGGGAATGTGAGTATTAGTAAGATGGATAGGAATAGAAATTGGAAACCTCCTCCTAAGGATTTTGGAAAAGTCAATACTGATGGAGCCTCTAGAGGGAACCCTGGAAAATCCAGTGTGGGAGGAATTGATAGACTTTTAGATGGCTCCCTGGTTTTTACTTTTGCTGAGAATTTGGGTATTCTTTCCAATAACCTTGCTGAGGGGTATGGTATCCTTAGAGGTCTTCAGGAGGCTACTAAGGTTGGATGGGAAAAGGTGTTAGTTGAGTTTGAATCTCAACTTATGATTAATCTCTTGAAGAATCCTTATAAGAATCATAAGGTGGATTGGAGAATAAAAAGAATTATTGAGAAGATTCAGTTAATCTAGATGGGATTTTTGAAAGTTGATTACAATCATGTGGTCAGAGATCAAAACAAGAGTGCTGATGCTTTAGCTAATTGGGATTTGGACAAAGGTGATCTTACTTGTTATGGCCACCCTCCTATATGGTGGGCTTCTCAAATTAGGGAAGCTCTTCTTTCTATCATTTCTTTGGATGGCTCCAGTTTCAAGGTACCTAGTTTCTTCTTGTTTTTTTTTTGTTTCTCTTTGGTTCATTCAGTTTTTTTTAGTTCCCTAGCTCATTCTATTCTTTATTTTGTTTCCTCAGTTGATTCTTGCCTTAATAGTATTCTGGTCTAGATAGGTCTTTGTTTTGTTCATTTTTTATTTCTTTTTTGTTTTTTGTTTTTTTTATTTAGTTTTTTAAGGTGGGTGGGTTTTTTTATTTGTTTTTGTTTTTGTGTTCTTTGTGTTTTTTTTTGTTGTTCTTGTGTTTTTGTTGTTTTGTTTGTTTTTTTTTTAATGTTTTTTGTTATTGTTCTTGTGTTTTTTTCGTTCTTGTTCTTGGGTTTCTCTTTGTTTGTGTTATTTCGTGTTTTTATGGGTGAGTGTTTTCTATGTTTTTTGTTTTTGTTTATTGTCTATTGTTGGTTGTTTTTTATTTTTATTTTTTAATTTTTTAGGTTTTGGTTGTGTTTATTTTTCTTGTTTTTTTTGGGTTATGTCTTTGTAGTGTTCTATTGTTTTTTGTCTTGTTTGTGTTTTGTTATGTGGTTCTTGTGTTTTTCTATGTGGTTTGTGTTGTGGTTTCTTTTATCTTATTGTGCGTGTTTGGTTGTGCTTTTGTTTTTGACACACTCAAGGAGCATGTTTTTTATTTCATTTTATTATTTTTGTTGTTATTTACTTATTTTTAAATTGGTTTTGTGTGTTTGTTTGCTCCTTGAGTATGTCAAAGATGGTAGGCCAGGTCCGAGTCCTAGGAATTTTTGGCGGAATGGATACCCCTGCCTCCTTGGGTCTTACCCGAAAGTGGCATCCCTTTTGGGATGTTTTCCACACAAAAAAAAAAAAAAAGAACGGCAAACTTGAAGAAGAGGTTTATATTGAGCAACCAGATGGTTTCCAGCTTAGTGATGATCCCAACTTGGTTTGCAAGTTGAAGAAAGCATTATATGGCTTAAAATAGGCACCCGGAGCATGGTATGCAAGGCTAGACAATTATCTTACTCAGCAAGGGTTCAAGAAAGGTATGGTGGATAGTAATTTGTATGTCAAAACAGAAAATGGTCATCATATTGTTCTTGTTGTATACGTACATGATATCATATTTGGCAGCAACAAAGATGAGTTGTGTAAATATTTAGCAAATAAGATGTAGAAAGAATTTGAAATGTCAATGATTGGTGAACTTTTGTATTTCCTCATATTGCAAGTTAATCAAAAGGAGAAGGACATATTTATTTCTCAAATTAAATATGTGAAAGAGATGCTGAAAAATTTCACAATGGAGGATTGTAAGCCAGTTAGCACTCCCATGACGATAGGTTGCAAGTTGAGCAAGGATGACAAATCTCCACATGTTGATCAAACTATGTATAGATCTATGATTGGGAGTTTACTGTACTTAACAACTACCAGATCAAATATTTTATAGGCAATATGCATGGTAGCATGATTTTAAGCTAGTCCCAAGGAGACTCATGTGATAGCAGTGAAGAGGATTCTTCGGTACCTCAAGGGTACTATGGAGTATGGGTTATTGTATTCAAAAGGTAAGGAATTTACCCTTATTGTGTATTCAGATGCAGATTGTGTAGGATGTGTAGATGAAAGGAAGAATACTAGTGGAGGTGCATTCTATCTTGGAGACAGGTTGGTCACGTGGCATAGTAAGAAATAGGAGTCAGTATTCTTATCGATAGCAGAGGCAGAATACATTGCAGCGACAACGTGTTATACGTAGGTGTTATGGATGAAAAAAACTCTGAAGGATCTTGGCATTAATTTTAATGAGCCAATTTTAGTTAAGTGCGATAAAACCAGTGCCATTAACATCTCAAAGAATTCAGTTATGCATTCTCACACAAAACATATTACTATCCAATATCATTTTTTGAAGGAGAAAGTTGTAGAAGGTGAGGTTAAGTTGGATTTTGTTCCAACAACAAAGCAAGTAACATATATCTTCACCAAACCATTACCCAAGGAAGCCTTTGAGTACCTTCACAAGAAATTGGGAGTGGTCGCACTTCTCAAGAATTGACTAGCTATTGGGGCCACATTCTCATGGGGAGCATTTGTGTATTTGTTTATCGTTTTGCTCATGTTTGTGATTTTTGCTAAATGTAATAATTTTTACCTGGGAATGTTGTGCATGGACTCAGGGGGAGTTTGCAGTAGCCCTTTGGTATTGTTGTCAAAGGGGGAGAAGAGTTACAGGAAATTGTGCGTGTTGCCAACAATTCCAAAGGGGGAGATTGTTGAGCAAGGTGCAGCAATAGTATTGTCATTGTTGTCAACACACTCAGATGGATAGGTTGATACAATGGACAGATGTTCAAAGTTTCTTCAAAGTATGTACAATGATATTCAATGCTTATGAGGATGTTTTTGATGTTTGGGTGAAGTTGTTACAGGTTGTTCATGCAAAATTGCAAAAATTGAAAAATCATCAGGAAGTTGTCAAAAATTTGCAAAAGTCATCATGGGCAAAGTTGGATAGGATGGATCAGTTTGGAACATGCCAGCATATCAGGAAATAGTCCAGAACAACGTCGGAGGTGTCAGCACAGTGTTTGGATTGATCGGTGATGTTTTCGACATCTTGGCGGATGATTTGGTAGGTGGTTGTACAGGGTGAAAAAGGGTAGTTTTTTCAGAAGCACTATGAGAAAACCGAGAATAATTTGATAGAAAAATCTGAACTGAATGTGGTTGTTATCTTAAATAACATGTGTTCCAAATTTCCACCAAAATAGAGAAACGAGACGAATGTTACAAGCGTTGCAAGACTGTCATAAAAACGCTCTTTTTGGAAAAAGTGTGTCAGTAGTAGTTTTCATGGAGGTGGTACAGGTGAACCATAAGGAGTTATACATCGAGATTTATATTGGATGTATTCAACATTGTAGATATTCTACGTTTAAAATTTCAAAGAAAAAAGAGTTACGATGTGAGAGTTATGATTGTTTCAAAAATGATACAGGTCACTTTTATGTCAATTTGTTCCACTTGTGCAAAATCCTTCAGTTGGCCGTTTCGACATTGCAGAGTCACTAGAGTTTCGGTTTCAATATTTTTACACCTTCAAGGCATCAAATAGAGCATATTTTTTTTTGGTTTGAGCTGTCACGTGGTTCTGAAGTAAGAGAACGAGTAAGGTGTCAATTCTTTGCATGTGACGTGTTTGACGAAATGCCTTCTCAAAATAAAAAAAAGGAAGTTATATTATTTTAAGAAGCTTCATTAAATAAAATATTTTTAAAATTGAAAAGGGAAAAATAATGCAAGTGTGTGCTTTTTAAGTGACAAGGGATTTTATTGAAAAGAGGGGACTTTATTTTATGAAGAGAGAAGTGTGTGTGGAGAAAAATAAAGAGTGAAAATCCGTGATTTTTGGAGAGTGGTGAAAAATATCACTTAAGTATTTTGGGTATAAATTTCTCATATGATATCCATTTTGGTTAAATTTTTTATAGGAGTTCTTAGACAAAGTGATGCACAATACCCAGAAAGCGTTTAGCAATTGGCAGAATGACCTTAGATAAAAATCATTTTTTTTGTGTGAGAAGAGAAGATTCAAATTCTAAGTAATGCAGAGAGAGGGATGTTATACTGGGTGAAATATAAAGTTTTAGATTTTGAGCTTACAGACCATAGAGGGTTTTGGTTTAAGTGAAGACATTCATATATGTCATTTTATTATCAATATCAAAATGAAGTGGGTGCTTGGTAGAGGGGTTGGTGCTCCTTTCTGTTGGTGCAGATAAATTGGGGGTTGCTGCTCCTTTCTGTTGGTGCAGATAAATCAAGGGTTGGTGCTCCTTCCAGTGGGTGCTGGTAAATTTATTATAAAGTTGGTGCTTTGCAAAGGCTATATTTGGATGGGAGTCCAAACAATCATTTTTGAGGATGTAGCCAAATCGGTGAACCTTGGTACATATTCTGTTGTGTGATGTTCTCTTGTTATACTTGTTTTATTTGGTTTTATGTTTTCATTGTTTTGGATTTGAGTGTTGAATATTTAAGTTTTAAAGAGCTACACTAATTCACCCCCCCTCTCAGTGTCATTGTGATACTACCAATTGGTATCAGAGCGAGGTTCCTAAACAGGCTTAACCAGTTAGGGTGATCTTGGAAGTGATACAATGGCAGGTGGTGAAGGCCTCTCATCAAATAAAGCACCATTGTTTGACGAAACTAATTACTTATTTTGGAGACTCAAGATGCAAAAATTTCATTGTGCTTTGGGATACAACATTTGGGATTCAGTAGATAGTGGATACACAATACCCACCACTTCTCCAACCGATGCTATCGGTAAGAAATTGCTTGAGAATGAATCAAAAGCAAAGAATTCTATCATGTGTGGATTAGTGGACAGTGAACTGGTAAAGATTATGGGTTGTAAAATGGGAAAGAAAATATGGGACAAACTGAAGAGCATTCATGAAGGATACGTTAAGATCAAAGAGGCCAAGTTACAAACACATCGAGCTCAGTTTGAAGTATTAAAGATGAATGACGATGAGATTAGAGGACTCAGCGAGGAAATCAAAGATTTTGTCATCGTGAAAAATATATTAAGATCCCTTCCCCAAATACTTGATTCTAAAGTTTTAGCTATAGAAGAAGCTAAAGATCTAAATTATTTTAGTATGGATGAGATGCATAGTTATTTGACTGCATATGAGATGAGAATAGGAAAATATAAACCCACAGATAGAGAAGCTGCTTTTAAAGCCCATAAAAATATGAAAGCAAAACAAGAATCCGAGGATGAAGAGACATAAGATGAAATGGAAGCAAACTTTGTTCGAAAACTAAAAAGGGTAAAAGGAAAATACAGAGGAAAGTTACCGTTTAAATGTTTCAACTGTGGAGGCATTGGGAATTTTGCAGCTAAATATCCACTTAATGAGAAGAACATAAGTGATGAAGGATCACACGAAGAAAGAAGTTACTGGAAGAAAAAAATAAATTTCAGAAAAGGCAACTTCAATAAGAAAAGTTTCATCTCCAAGAATGCCAGTTCATCAGAAGATAGCTCTAGTGAGGATTCTAAAAAGGAAACAGGTGAAGATCTTTTCATGGCACTCAAAGAAGAAAAACTAGAAAAATAACAAGAATGTGATGAAGATGAAATTGACACAGAAGTGAATTTGGAAGAGGAACTAATTGCAGCTCTAGATGAATTGAAGATAAAGAGAATAAGAAAATTTCAAGAAATATTGAGAATGCGAATGAAATCATAATAAATTTGAAAGTATAGATAGAAGAATCCAAGAAAATCTCTGAGGATATCGAAGAGCAAATAACCATGAAAATAGATTATTGCAGTAAGCTAGAAGAAGAGATTGTTGGTTTAAGAATGCAGCTAGAAGAGATGAATTAGAAAATTAGTTGTTATCACAAACATGAAGAAAGTTCTATGAAGCTGGATAAGATCATAAATAACCAAAATACTACAGGCATCAAATTTGGTTTGGGTTTTGATGAAGGAGAATCGTCAAATGGATCAAAGGTCATAAATGAAGAATCCACAAAGAATGAAGATAAGAAACAGGTTGATCAAGAAAAATGAATCATGCAAAGGAAAGCAATAATGCAAGGCACAAAAGGAGAATTGAAAATGATGGCTTCACCAATGTCACACATCAAAGAAGAAGATTTATGGCTCCTACGACAACATGGAAAATACCACCACCCAGGTTCAATCATCTCTTTTTTGGTTACTGTTTTAAATGCAATGGGTATGGACATTAGATCTCAGATTGCAAGTATAATGTAGGACCAAGGAATTTTACCAATAGAAATTATTTTTCACCTTTGATGGATTATGCAGTAGAATGTTATAACTGTCATAATTTTGGGCATATTGCAAGAAAATTTCGAAGTACATTTACATCAAATCAATTTCAGGAAAGAAAATTTCAGCCAAATGGAATAAGACAAAATAGAAAATTTCTTGAAAAACATATTTTATTTGAAGTGTGGCACTTATTTTATATGATGGACCTATAAAACATTTGGAAATATAGAAATGACTATATATTTGGTAAGTGTTCTTCCTCTCTTCACATCTCTACTTTTGAAAATCTAATATTATTTTATTTGCGTAGTTTTAGATTGTAGTTTAGGCCAGTAAAATGACTATGGCGCTCTCTTAACTTCAATATCTTATTGATCATTAGGGGAATGCTTTGTGCATAGTTAGTTGGGTTCCTCTTGTATAGGATTATCCTTGAATCCAGTCCAAGTTGAGACAACATTGTCTCTCAAACCCAAATCAAACTCCTACCCCAAATCAAGGTCACCCTCCTTACAGAGATGGACCTACTCCTCTGTCTCCCCTAGCTTCTCAACTCAATGCCTGGGTCAAGTCGGGTGCTCTAGTGTTTACTACCAATTAAGATCCATTTTTCCATAGCTAGGAAGATGTTCCCAACACTTCTTCTAGGTAGGGATTGGGTTCAACCAAATCTCCTAATAGTAATGTTGGGTGGGATTTGGTCCCAATGGTGACTAAAATCATGTAATGATTATTTACCATACGAAAATTCCCTATTTTTTTCTTTTGCTCTTGTGGCATGTCCTCAACCATAAGTTTTAGTATGTAATAATATTGTTAGCTAGTTGATAGTGTCTACCTCCTAGTTTTGTAAGGTAATTTTGATTAGCTGTTAGTTGATTTCTTGGTTTCCCATGCTATTTTTATAGTAGTGGTTTTTTTGTTGATGGTGTTGGCCTTGTGGCATGTTTATCCACCCTTTTTTTTTTTGTAAAAATGTATTCTATTACTTCTTTAATATAATTATTTTTACATAAATAATAATAATAATAATTTACTAAAGTTACAAATAAATCAATTTTTCTATAAATTATAAGTGACAATTGAGATATGTATTCTAATGTAATATTGTCCAATTAATATAATTCACATCATGTTATTCATCAAAATAATATCAAAGATATACTTCTAATAGTTTGATCCAGATAGCCATGAAATAAATATTACTAATACCATAATCATAATCTAGATTTATGTTAGTAATCAAATACAATCAATTTTTAAATGTACACCACAAATACTATAAGTCATGGTGTTGGGTATGTATGTTATATGTTAGGATAACTATATTTTGAAAATGATTTATGAAATCTAAAAATAAAGTCATGAGAAAAAGTAAATTCATTCACCATCAAAATAAATTTTAATATAACCACTTTAGATGATACTACATGTGTGTTTTTTGTTGTGGCATTTGACATAGTTATGGAAGGGTTATGAATATTCAATTATTAATCATTCATATATGCTCTTAATTGGTCATAATATTTATTTTTATTTTTATCATTTTTTTTGAAAGAACACATTAATTTATTTGTATTTGGAAGGTTGGTATCATAGAAATAGAATGTTTTTCAATTTCCTTAATACAAGTAGGAACATAATTAGTTTTAGAGATTGGATTATCAATATTTTATTCCACTTGCTCTTTGTTTTTTCTCAAATTTTCTTGGACAAGAAAAATTTAATTATCATAGGGATTTCTATGAGATTGATGCAATCCTTCTCAACATCTTATTATTCTAGTAATACACCAAATAAAAGAAAATGATTTATCTTCTATAAGACACAATGCATAAAATATATATCATTCACATAAATTCATACTATCATAGAGTTTGAAGAGAATTATAAATTAAAATTTTCTAAATTGTTTTGCTCCATAAACTTTGTACTCCAAGAAAAAATGAGCAATTTTATTTATTCATAAGCAACAATGTCCTTATGATTTTCTAGTAACTAAAGTTAACTACAGCTACTTATAGAGAATGGAATATTTTAACATTCATATTGGAGCTTATATTTAAGAAACACATGGATGAATGCTTTCTTCTTAGTAATTTTCAATGTAGAATATAAATTAATCATAAGATTACAATATTAATTTTGCATCTCATCAATAAAATATATTCTATCAATTCAAACATTTTCCTCCACTCCACTTCTCTATAACCTCTTACCTTACGTTGGCTTGTATTATAAATTTTTATTCCTTTATACATTCCATTGTGTGAGGATGAGAATATTAAGTCATTTGAAGAGAGAGTTTCCTTGAATCCACATGCAAGAAATCATTTTTTATATAAAAAACAATATGAACATAGTAAAATCTATTATTTTTTTATTAGTTGGAAGAAAGGAGTATTGAAAGGACCTCCAAAACTTAAAATAAAAAGAAGCTAATCTCCAACCACTAGAATACTGAGGACACTTCAAATATTAAAGCCAACTAGACCTTGAACACAACTACCTACACCTAGACCAACATATACTAGCCAAAAAAACCCAGACACAAGCCAAATAGAGATAAAAGTTGAGAACACATGCCGACATGGATAAATAGAGTTAAAAAATTGGGCACACAGGCCTGACCAAAACATTCAAAAAGCAATATCCAATGGGAAGGGTTCTAGCCACCCACCCTAAGTATTCTGACTTGAGTTTGACATTTTTTGAATTCATTGTCCAATGATCTAAGGCCATATGGGAAATTACCTATCCAAATGTGAAGATATTGTTGCGTAAGACCTTGATTAGCTAGGAAGTCCGTAGCTTTGTTACCTTCCCTGAATCGGTGCTTGAATTGGACTTCTTCTAAATTTTGAATCATTCTCCTGGATTCAATTATAAAATTTGCAATAGTCCAGGAGGGATTTTGGTTGCCATTAATCATGTTGATAACATTGAGTGAATCTCCTTCTATGATTAGTTTCCTGCAATTCACCCAGTTTAGTTGGGAAACACCCTAAAATAATGCTCGAGATTTAGCGAAATGGCTAGTTTGGTGACCCAATTTTTTAGCAAAGGCAAGAAGGATTTTTCCCTCCAAGTTTCTAAACAAACCCCCTGCACCCACCGGACCAGAGTTCCCTTTAGAAGCTCCATCAAAGTTAAATTTTAGCCAACCCAATGGAGGGGGTTCCCAAATTGTGCTAGCCCTATCCTAACTCACCTTGCTCACTGTATTCTAAGGCTAAGTTAAAAAACCCAATGATATCTCCAAACTGATCTCCCCTTCACAAGTTATTGAATCTAGTTTTAAAGCTTTCACATTTTCCATTGTATCTACAATGGTCCTCAATGATACCGATGAATCAAGATGGAAAATATTTTTAAAAGCACGAGCATTCCTTTCCTTCCACACCCACCACCAAATATGGGGTAAAACCTAAATTTCCAAAACTGATGTAGGTGGAGAGAGTTGAAAGGGCATACCCATTGAACAACCTGGTCCTCCAACGAGTTGGGAAGAACCCAAGCAACACCCAGATCCAACAATAATTGATGAAAGACTTCAAGGGTATAGATACAATGAGAAAATAAGTGGAAAGGTGATTCAAAAACCCTACCGCATAGGAAGCACCTATTAGGGAAAAGCATTCCCCATTTTTAAATTTTATCAAGAGTAAGGCACTTTCCTTGAATTGCCAACCAGAATAACACATTGAATTTAGACGTCAAGCCTTTAATCTAGACTTTATTCATTGGGAACCAAGGATACGAATCATATTCCAAGCATCCATAAGCAAAATTAACTAAAAATTTGCCATCTTTCAGGACCCTAAACCAACCTATCGTGAAGACCAGTACTCGGGGTTAGAAACCATTTATGAAGTTTTTAAATTTATAAAAAAAATTTCTCCTCCTGAGAAATATTTGGGAAGTCAAAGGACTTCCATTGAAGATGACCATTGAATAATTCTAAAAAGTCAAAAACTTTGGGACCAAAGAACCTATATGTGATTGGCTTTAGATAGGTGAAGGTCGAGCAATCTTCAAGAGGGGATGGTGAGGTCCAAGAATCTCCCAAAAAAACAATGGAATATCCATTCCCCACCACCCAATGAAGGCTTTTATGCACATACACTTGAATACAAACTATGTTGGACCAAAAATCAGACCCTACTAGGAGATCTTGGGATTTTAGAAAATTTCTATCACCACCAAGATACTTAGACTTCACAATCTTAACCCAACTGACATTGTCATCTTGAACTAATTTCCAAGATTGTTTTACAATCAAGGCACTGTTCAACATTCTCAATGTTCTCAAACCTAAGCCTCCTTCTTCTCTCCTACTGTAGACTTGATACCATGGCACCAGGTGGAATCTCTTTTTCTCTTCAACCCCTAACCACAAGAAGGATCTCTAGATTTTCTCTAACTTATTGATAACTTTCCTTCAAATATTGAACAAGGAGAGGAAGTACACTGGTATGCTTTGTAAAGTGGATTTGACTAATAAAGTCTTCCCTGCTTGAATTAAAAGGTCACCTTTCCACCCCATTAACTTCTCTTGAACTCTTTCAACTACTAAATCCCACAATGATGGTTTCAATGCACCCTTGAACAATGGAATCCCAAGGCAAACTAAGAGAAGAGAACCAATGTTGCACCCTAGAATATCTGCTATCTTCCTCTGCCTATCAACTAGGGTGTGAAAGAAAAAAAGCAAAATATTTTGAAATTCACCTTTTGACCTATTGCATTCACAAAATCCACCAAAATTGATTGTAGATTGAGGGATTGACTCCATGAAGGAAAGAAGAGTGTCATCAGTGAATTGGTGATGGGATATAGGATATATCGATTGGGATGGATTCAAAACTTAAATAACCTGATTATCTTTGATGGACCTACCTAATGTCTCAACCTTAAGAATAAAAAGGTAGGGCAATAAAGGGTCTCCCTGATGTAGACCTCTATTGTTACGAAAGTATCCCATTGGAGATACATTAATAATTATTGAAAACATGGATGAAGATATACAAGATTTAATCAGTATCAACCAGCACTAGGCAAAGCCAAACATATCAAGGACCCTAATACAAAAATCCCAATCCACTCTGTCATATGCCTTGTTCATGTCCAACTTGAGAAGAGTCCCAGGCCTCCCACTTTATCAGTAGAGTGGATGATCTCATGAACAACAATAACATCATCCAAAATCTACCACTGGGGCGTGAAACCACTCTAAAAAGCATCAATTATCAAAGGGATAAAAATTTTAAGTCTATTAGCCATGGATTTAGTCAAAATTTTGAAAATAGTATTACATAGGCTAATCGACCTAAAATTTGTAAATTCTTTGGCACCCAACGATTTAGGCAGTAAAACCAAAAAGGTGGAATTTACATATTTCGGGATAAAATTAGATCTTTGGACCTCTATGATTGTATTACAAATATCAAGACCCATAATATGCCAAAACCTCTAAAAATGATAGGCAGGAAACCATTTGGACTTGGAGCCTTAAGACCTCCCATTGAGAAAACTACCTTTCTGATATCATCATCATTGAAGGGATCACGCAGGATCTTGTTCATATCTTCAGAGACTAGCGCTGGGATATTAGATTTTATAGAGAAGACGGTTTTCTACTTGTAAGTTTTCGGGAACCGAGGAGCATAACAAGTCTTTGAATAACTCCACAACACTTTCCCTAATTTCATTAATTTCCTTAGTAACCTCACCATCTACCTTTCTAATTGTATTGATCATGTTGTGACTCCTATGCCTCAATGTAGACGTATCATTTTTTTGTGTGTTTTAGTCTCCTTGTTTGAGCCATAAATTCCTTGATTTTTGATGCCACTTAATCTCTTCTTCAACTAAGACATTGTGAAAATTTACAAGTAAATTTTTTTCTTTGGATATCACCACCTTCATTACCTCTGACCTAGCTGAAATGGCTTCCACTTCTTTGAGATTCTCAATGAGTTCATTTTTTCTTAACAAAATATTACCAAAAACAAATTTATTCCATTCCTTCAACTGTGCCTTAATATGCCTCAGCTTCGATGCAACTTGAGCAATAGGGTGGCCCAAAAAATCCTTAGACCACCATTCCTTGATATTACCTTCTAGGTTCGGGTGAGAGAGCCACATGGCCTCAAATCTAAAGGGCCTAGGAGAAAACGTATAATTCTAAACTTTCTCCAACACCAAAGGATTATGATCGAAGGTCACTTTAGGAAGAGACTACAAAGATGCATCTCTAAGAAAAGGTAGCCCTTCCTTAGATATGAGGATTTTACCTAGCCTGACCTAAATATTTTGGCATCCCAATCGTTGATTGCTCTACGTATACCTAGACCCCTTCAACTCCAAATCCATAAGCTCTTGGGAATTCACAAAAGAGGTAGTCTTCCATGCTTTTACAGACTGGAGTCCCTCATTTTTTATTAGATGGGTATTATAAAGGGGTATTAAAGTCTCCTACCAAAAACCATCTTTCCATGTTAAAAATCTCTCTCATAACTTGCAAGGAGTCCCATAATACCAACCTATTCTGAGGATAATTAGGGGCATAAATATTCGAAGTAACCCACTTGACCCTTGAGACTTTGGAAGAAAATAAAATATTTATAACTCTATCATAAACTAGCAGCACCGATCCTTCAAAATATTCTGGGTTTCACATACATAACAGACCTCCTAAAGCTCCATTTGCCAAGCTAGCAACAAAATTTGATTCTCTCCAAATTTTCTTTTTAACTAATTCAACATTGTAACTATCCATTTTTGTTTCTTATACAAGAATAATATTCGACTTAAGCTCTTTACTTAAAGAGACCAACACTCTTTGTTTAGAAGTCTCGTTTAGGCCTCCAATATTCCATGTGATGAATATCATTTACGACATTTTGGAGCGATTACCCCCTCAGGAGAATGGGGTGAGTGACAATATAAATTCAATTTAAGTTGCTTCCATTTAGACTCTTTCTCAAATTTTAACTGGCTTTACAAGCCATATACAATATCTTCTTATGCCTTCCTATTTCTTATATTTTTTTTAGAGGGGTTACCCACCTTCCTGGGCACTCCAACATTAGGCAAACCCTTTCGAGAACTTCTTATTTTTGGATGAGAATATTTCACCCCTGATGAACCTTCTCCCCACTCTGGCGACTTGGCCATATCTGGATTGGGAGAAGAGCTAGAGTATTTCACCATATTCTAAGGTCAGACAAACACCTCTAGATCATATTTATTTCCTTTCTCCTCCTTAGGGATAGCATATTTAGAACTTAAGAATTCAAAGGAATTATGAAGAAAATTTGATAACATACCTATTTTAGTCACCAACTCTACTCTATCCACCTGTAGAAGGCTAGAATAAATATTGGACTGATTAATAGTAGTCATCTTTGGGATGCTAACTTTCATCGCCCTGGAATCATTCTCAATTTGGTTTGGTCCTAAATTCTCTGAAGCAAACTGGTTAGGGCCTAAGGCCTCAAAAAACCCCAACTGAGGAAGGCCCTAAGACTTAAAAATTTCTTGCTTTCTAACCCAGTTCCTCTTGGGAATCTCCTTTCTAGCCGGACACAAACCAGTCGAGTGGCCCAACCTCATCACCTTAGTTATACCCCTTAGGATGTCTTCATGGCAGAGATGAAAGGGCAAATTAGGAAGACATACCCATAAAGGATCCAGATTGATCTTCTAGGTTTGTGGATTAAAATCTGGGCCCACTTGCGTAGAAACAACCCTTTTATTCCAAATAACCAAAGATCCCCTCTAAGGACCCGCTTTGAGTCCTTCTTGCAATTGATTTTAATCAAGAAGAATGTGTTATAAATCACAACAATATCTAGAGAACATTTTAGTTTCCATTTGACCATCTCCCATCTCCTTATGGCATCAATATTAGGTCTGCCACCATGGAATTTGCCGACAAGGTTCCATGATCCCTCCACCATGGTGACCACCATAAGATCATCCGAAATGGCCAACTTATTTCCAATAGGAAATAGGTCAAAAAGAGAACAAGAGTTTCGATACCCGAAAACCTTAGTTGTGATCTCAGTAAAAAGAGAACAAAAGTTTCGATACCCAAAAACCTTAGTTGTGATCTCTGTAAAAGACAACTTACCAAACTTGAGGAAGGTACCGAAACTTAAAACCCACAAATCTATTATTTATAAGATTTCTATTTCTAAACTTATTAATAATATAAAGAACCACATTATTATAGGACAAAAACATTTTTTTCCAAATAAAAATATATTTTATGCTAATATAAAGATTAGTAACTTTCATAGTATGTAGGAAGGACTATTTAAGTCCTATAAATGATTCTAAAACTAATTTCTTGTAGCAATGCCACATCCTAATGTTTTTTTTATCTTTCAATAAACATTAAATAAAAACATTAAAAAGTAAGGGTCATGTCAAACGTAATAACTATTTAGACATTTCTAGTTTAAAATTTAATTCTACATTTAATTGACTGGATATAATAACTAAAAGAAAAAGACATATTGCAACAACTTAAAGACAGATTTTAAAATATATTAAAATAAAACTAGGTTTTAATCAAAATTATTATTAGTATAATGGGTTCACGCTTTGGTTTTTTTGGGAGGTTCAAGGTTCAAACTGCGATGTGGGAATGTGTGAGGGGTGGGTGTACCGTGGTTGTGTGTTAAATTACCTATTGATAAACATAGCTCTCGGTTTTAAGAAGGTCATGGAGCCTACCCAACCTTATCGATTTGATCGTAAAGGTTTCTCACACTAACAAAATAAAAAATATATATATTATAAAAATTCATCACATTAGTTAAGAATCTGATTTAAATTTCATCTAATAAATTTTTTATAATTTTTTTTTAAATAATACTTCTTATACACATCCACCATAGAGATTGAACCCGGGTCACATGAGAGATAATGCAAGTGGTGGCCTTGGGTAAACCACACTCACGGGGATAATAAATTTCCTATAATTAATATAAACATAAAAAATAATTTTATATTAAATGCTTTCTATATATATATATACTCGCTCAAATTTTAATAAAATTATGATTTTCATGTTGACTAATATTTTAAATGTGCCTTTCCATACAGTTGTGCATTTATTTACACTTCAAAAACATCTTTAGAATAGTTCTTAAATCGACATGGTAGTAATAACTTGCAAGGCTAAGCATTGATCTAGTAGTGAGCTTAAAACATAGCTAATTTATATGACTACAAATTCAAGTAATACCATAAAGCATTCGATGTCTTGGACCTTATCCTCATTCACTCTATTCAATAGAAAAATATTATTATTTTTCATCAAGCCTAACACTTACATCGTCTTATTACGGATCTGTCATCCTGACAAGGTGTATCAAACTTGTCAGGGATAAACCATAGTCTTGTGACTAAGAATCCGTGTATACAGGGAAGACCCACAACTTCTGTGGCTTCCTGCCAATTATTATTTTTGACTTCCAAAGTAGATCCAATGCTTGTAGCTAAGTGAAATTAAAAGATCTCTGTATGAGCCAAGATTACTCTCATGCTCAAAAAATAATACATGGGGCAGTGTTCTAAGAGAATTGCTGCTTGCTGACGAAAGTTTGCCCAACTTGCCAATTTCCCGGCATGACATTGTGTAATGTCAGAGTTTTGCCATCACCATCTACAAGGCGAAATGACAAGCTCTGCCCATTGAGGTTAGCGTTGTTTTGCCAATTAGCCCCCCAGTTCCTCTCCATTTCCTGCCAAGAAGTCTTGGAGCCTTTGATCCACATGCTCTTCACTTCCCCACTACCTCCAACGTTGGACACCAGCACCAGATTGAAATAGGCATGCCCCTTAATTGTAAAATGGATTCCTCCTTTCCTACCACAATTCACCCTGCATTAAAACATACGAAAATAACTTACCCCGTTAACATAAACTACACGATAATTGTATAAAATTCTATACAATATGACCTGAGGTTTACCATCTTTCCGGCTTAATATATTTGATTACTATGATAAATAGAAGAGTTGTATATAAATGTGTATATAAATTTGTGTGTGATATTTATACTCAGAAAGACATTTAGGACAATATACAACCTACCATGTTAATACATAGTCTCAGCATGCTTATAAGAAAAACATAAGAGTAATACAAACTTAGGCAGGGAGCAATGAGAAAGATGTGTCACCTTTTGTACATGACTGCAACAATTCCTTCTTTGTACAAGGCGATCTGTTCGAACGCAGGCAAAGCCATATCAAAGTGCCTGAGAGGTGGATTGCAGCACCCTCCATTATTATTTGGAGGGCAGAAATTGGTAGCTGAGACTATAATCTTTTTGCCCTTTAAACACCATTTTGGATCCACCTTTGCATCACACATTAGTTCAAAGCATGCTCCGCAGGATGCACCGTCTTTGAATAAAGCGGTGCTCAGAGCAGCAGTGTTTATTCCCAACCCTTCGCCATAAGGATTATCATAACCGCATGCCCCTCCTGTTGGATCCACACAACACTAATAAAATGAAAAAAAAAAAACATATTGAAAATCATCAGGGAAGGTTATGGCATAATTTAGTTGATTACTACTAACCCATATTGGGAGAGGCGTCGTTGCCGCCATAGAACGTTGCGTGAGCAGAACCCCAAGCGCCCGTGTCATTTGCTTCCACGGCTGGATAGAAAGAAAACCACGAAGTTGCAAGAGCAAGAAATGTAATCCTTCCCAAAAGAGGCAACTTATCCATGCTAATGGCAGTTGCAGATCAACTTGTTACTGTTTTTGTCGAGTTTAGCAGAGGGGAAGGGAGATTATTATAGCATCTTTGGAAGATGGCGGTGAATAGTTTAAGATTTTAAACAGCTGGAGTTTCTCAGAAGGTTTCCCGGACTATATCCAGAGATACTGTTATTTTTGTTTATTTAGGATTTATGCGTGGGAACGGTTTCCATATTGAAAGTATAATACTCAGAAACACCGGAGGGATGCATAGAAAATTTGACTCAGTTAACCTGTGGCGCTCATGTATTTATATCAGCACATGATAGCTTATCCACCTCTGTAACATCAAAGATCGCATATGGGTTGAGCATCTTAATATTATTAGTCTGTGTGTCAGGACATAGAGGATTCCACCATTACATGGTATGTTCATGAACAAAAGGTTATCAAGATATACTAATGTGAGGAAGAGGCTCGGTGCATTATTTTTCTTTATAGATTTTATTTGAAATCAGTTTTGTGATGGTAGTTTTTATTTTTTATTTATAAACCTGGGTAAAGATATTTCCAGTGTCTAGAGAATCTAATCCAAAAAATCTACTCATAAACAGATATGACATGTTCGGTTCTGAAGTTCACTGTTACTCTCTCAATCATCTCATGTTCAACGTTTTGGCATCTACACACCGAACATTATTTTAAATTGATAATCTGTACAATAATTATTATATAGGGAATGAGTTATTGTTAATTATTTTTTAATACCAATTAAAAGTCCTTCTTTATAACTTTCATGTCACCTCCACCTTAACAACCTTCATCTCATGATTTTGGGCTTCAACAAAATTTGTTTACAAAGTTTAAAATTTAAATTCAAAAATTATCAATCCACGAACTTTTAATTAAAAATAAAATTTAAATTTTGTTTTTCTTACTAAGAAATAATGTCTGCCGAGTTTTGGATGAATGTGTATTTTTCAAGTCCCTTGGCGAGGAAGAGAGTTCACATGGTCAGATATAATATTCTAAAATATACGTAATTCATGTTTTGTCTCATAGAGAGAACATGAGTGGTTTATATTTATGTTAGAGGAATGGCTATCCTTGCTTGAAAATATAAATGAAACAATTATAACCGTTGCTGGTAAGTTATTGTATCGTTGTAATTATACGCCATTGTTATTTATAAATATAAAATGATATAAGGATAAATTTGTTTATAAATATAGGTTTTATTAAAAAAAATTTGTTGAAATATTTGAGTTGGTATGTTTTTGTTTGGTCAAGTATTTACTTAGAAGAGATCTAATGTCTATTTGCAAAGGTAGTAGTTTGCTCCGAATCCTCTGAATGCATGCGAGACCTACCACGATGGTCCTTCATGTAGGACTATAAAATAACAAGATGGTATAGGCTTGTTGGAAACAACCCCTATTTTGAACCGTGCTCTTAACATTGACTAACAATAGTGTGGATGTAACCAACTCCCCTGTGTATCAAAAAAAAAAAATTGAACCACGGAAAAGGGTACCCTACCTTGTGCTACATCATTCTTTAGAGGACAAAAAATTATCAAAATGAATTATCTTTAATAAATATTTTTTTAATAAAGTTTTTGTTTATTTTTTTAAATTTTAAAATTATTTATATAACTTGAATTTTTGTGTAGATATTTTGGTCTATATAAGTGTATGTATATGTAGAGTTACATATTAATAATTGGAAGAACATGGGTTACTTCTTTTGACCTTTAGATATAGATACATTTATCACTAATATAGTTAAATTAAGACTAATCTAATGCAAGCAGAGTAAATTTGATGGAAAAAGGGATGCCAAGGATAAAACTAAGGTGATAAAATAAATACAACCAGTGATGATAGTGAGATGTTGATCAATTAGTGTGCTTGGAAGGAACCAAATAATTCATGCATAACCTATAATAATACAAGAAAGGAGTAGTAGAAAGTGAGAAGGTAGTTCTATAAACATTATTTATCCACAAATCAAGAGGTCAAAGGACACAATTATTCTATAAATGCTATGCATAGACATTTCATTCATAATAGTATAAAGTAAAATGTATAAATTAGTATCCTAAACTGTTGAGCAAGGTGTTGCAAGAAGGTTGTCATTGTTGTCAACACAGGCAGTTAGATCCAAGGATGCAGTGGGTAGACAGATCAGAAGTCATTCAGATGCAGAAAATTCGAAGAAAAAGACAAGTGAGAAAACTGTCGCGATATCGCGACATGTTTTTTGTCGCGATTTCGCGACAAGTCGGAGGAGAGAGAAAATGTAGCCAGAAATGTCGCGATTTCGCGACGAAAGTGAGGAGAGAGAAAGTGCAGCCAAAAATGTCGTGATTTCGCGACGAAAATGAGGAGAGAGAAAGTGCAGCCGAAAATGTCGCGATTTCACGACGGAAGTAAGGAGAGAGAAGGCGCAAGGCAAACTGTCGTGATTTCGTGACAAGTCGGAGGCCAAGAAGTCAAGTCGAGAAACTGTAGCGATTTCGCTACATGTTGACTTTTCGCTGGCAGAAACAGGGAGAAAGTGTTAAGTGAAAAAGTTGTAGCGATTTCGCTACAAGTTACAAAGACGAAGTAAAGGTGTAGCAATTTCGCTACCACAAAGGCACAAAGTAAAGGTGTAGCGATTTCGCTACGAGTTGCAAAGGCACAAAGTAAAGGTGTAGCGATTTCGCTACAAGACAAAGTAAAGGTGTAGCGATTTCGCTACGAGTTGCAAAGGGACGAAGTAAAGGTGTAGCAATTTCGCTACGAGCTGCAAAGGCACAAAGTAAAGGTGTAGCGATTTCGCTACGGGTAAAAGATGCGCAAAACAAAGGTGTAGCGATTTCGCTACAGGTCTAAAGTGCAGACATCAAAGGTGCAGCAATCATACTTCAAGTCGAAAGTGTAAGGCACAAGTCAAAATTTCTCAAGAAGAAGCAAGTTGGAAGCACAAGGCAAAGTTGTAGAAATTTCGCTACTGCATGAAGCTCAAATTGTACGAAAGCCGAAAGCGTCGCGATTTCGCGACAAAGATGAAGATGACGTCAGCAAAAGCTGAAAGTGTCGCGATTTCGCGACAGGGTGCAAGAAAAGCTGCTGGAAGCCGAAAGCGTCGCGATTTCACGACAAGAATGATGATGACGTCAGCAAAAGCTGAAAGTGTCACGATTTCGCGACAGGGTGCAAGGAAAGCTACTGGAAGCCGAAAGCGTCGCGATTTCGCGACAACATTAAGGATGACGTCAGCAAAAGTTTGAAGTGTCACGATTTCGTGACATGAACGGTGGGAAAGCTTTCAAAGGCCAAAACAGTCGCGATATCGCGACGACAAGGTCAAGGAGGCGTACGGCCACAAAAAGTGTCGCGATATCATGACATGTTAGTTTTTCGGGGCAACAACAACAGAAAGGTGACAGAGAAGCAGCAGCGTTTGAGGCCGACAAGTTGAATCGAGGCCGACGATTTTTAGGGTTTCGAAGCCGACTTTTTCTAGGGTTTTACAGCGGACGTTTTTAGGGTTTTGAAGCCGACAGTATCAAGGGTTTTACAGCGGACATTTTTAGGGTTTCAAAGCCGACATTTGCTAGGGTTTTTACAGTGAAAGTGTTTAGGGTTTGCAGCCGACAATCATCAGGTTCAAGCAACCAAAAAACTCTAGGGTTTGAAGACGACATCATTAGGGTTTGCAGCCGACGTCTGAGAGTTACAGCCGACTATGATTTAACATTTGTCTTAAACATTTCTTCTATAAAAGGAGGGCTAATTGAAGATGGATAGTGACTTGGATGAACATAAAGTGCGTATGCGAAAGTTACTATGTGCAGAGAGTGAGTCGGTTCGATCTGAGCTAAGATCGAAGCGATATTTCTTCAGTGACGCAGTGAAGAGTGCATATCAACTGATCGAGAATCAAGAGCACGATGTGCAGAAGGTGTGTTTCAAGTCCGAAGCAATAATGCGTAGACTGCAGATGTGAGAGTTCTTTGGAGTTGCAGTAGAGTGTGCGTTGCGACAAGATAGTGTGCATTGCGATGAGATGATGTGCGAGAGCGAGCAGAGTGACTTGTGCGAAGATAAGAGCGTGATGTCCAGAAGTTGTGTTCTAAGTCCGAAGTGATAGTGCGCAGTTCACAGAAGAGATCGATCGGCTGAATACAGCAGAGAGCGCGAAGAAGTATAGAGAAGCGGTCGGAGAGTGCGAATTATTTTGCGCAGAAGCAGCAGAATGCAGAAAAATAGCAGATCGTGAAAATTGAGGTGAAAGTTTTATTCTGGAATTTTTATTTTTGTCTTCCAAGTTGTAGCTTGGCAAAAGGGGTTGGTGCCTCTTTCCAGTAGGTGCTGGTAAAATAGGAGTTGGTGCTCCATTCTGTTGAAACAGATAAAGTTAAGGGGTTGGTGCTCCTTCCAGTTGGTGCTGGTAAAGGATTATGTAAAGTTGTAGCTTTGCATTGACTGGATTTGGATGGTAGTCCAAGCAGTCATTTTTGAGGAGTAGCCACATTGGTGAACCTCGTTAAATTGCCTTGTTATGTGTGATGCTTTCTTGATGCATTTAGTATTCTTTTCATCTGCTTTAAACTGCTGCTGGTTCTAAAATCATATGTTTTAGAAATTTTTAAAGAACACACTGATTCACCCCCCCTCTCAGTGTCATTGTGATTACAACAATTGGTATCAGAGCCAAGTTCCTGAAGAGGCTTAAACAGCTAAGGTGATCTTGGAAGTTACGCAATGGCAAGTGGTGAAGGATTCTCTTCGAACAAAGCACCATTGTTTGATGGGACCAATTATGCGTTCTGGAAAATTAGAATGCAGACATATCTCAGTGCTTTGGGTTTTGACATCTGGGGTGCGGTAGTTAATGGTTACAAAGCTCCTGCCACCGCTCCAACAGACACTACAGGTAAAAAGGCATTTGAATATGATTCAAAAGCAAGAAATGCTATTATGTGTGGACTAGTTGACAGTGAGCTAGTCAAGGTCATAAACTGTGAATCAGCAAAAGATATCTGGGATAAACTAGAGAACATTCATGAAGGAGATGATAGGATCAAGGAGGCCAAACTTCAAGCACATCGAGCTCAATACGAATCTTTAAAGATGGACAATGATGAGAACATTGAGACCTTCATGCAAAGAGTCAATGGGATCACCAATTCAATCAGAGGTCTTGGTGAAGAACTAACCGATGCTGCTATCGTGAAAAAGGTATTGAGATCACTTCCTCCTAGATTTGATTCTAAAGTCTCTGCCATAGAAGAAGCCAAAGATTTAAATCATTTTAGTATGGATGAGATGCATGGTTCTTTGACTGCTTTTGAAATGAGAATAGGAAGATCTAATCCCACAGATAGAGAAGCAGCCTTCAAAGCCTTAAAAGGCAAAAGCACAAAACAAGAATCTGAAGAAGAGAATGATTCAGATGAAATGGAAGCAAATTTTGTAAGAAAGCTGAAGAAAGGAAAAGGAAAATACAAAGGAAAGCTACCTCTTAAATGTTTCAATTGTGGAGGCATTGGACACTTTGCTACCAAATGTCCTCTCAATGACAAGAACAAAGGTGAAGAAACTCAGCATCAAGAAAGAGGTGAATGGAGGAAGAAAACAAACTTCAGAAAAAGCAATTTCAAAAAGAAAAGCTTTATCTCCCGAAATGCAGAATCTTTAGAGGACAGTTCTAGTGAAGACTCTGAAGAAGGAACAGGTGAGGCTCTCTTTATGGCGTTTGAAATAGACGAATCAGAAGAGGCAGAAAACACAGAAAACAGAGAGGGAATGAACTCTGAAGTATCAATTGAAGAAGATGAGGCTGAAGTTGATTTAGAGGGTGAGCTGGTGTCTGCTCTTATGGAATGGAAATCTGAGAAAAGGAAGAATGAAAAACTGTCAAGGAAACTTAAGGATGCAAATGACATTATAGCCAGTCTAAAGACACAGACAGAAGAATACAAGAAAATGTCCGAAGATCTTGAAATTCAGGTAACCATGAAGATAGATTACTGCTGCAAATTGGAAGAAGAAAATGTTAGTCTCCGAATACAGATACAAGAGCTGGATCGAAAAATCAGCTGTCATTTAAAACGTGAAGAAAGTTCGATGAAGTCGGACAAAATTCTAAGCGATCAAAGATCCACGAGGTATCAAATTCGATCTGGGCTTTACTGAAGGAGAATCATCAAGTGGACCAAAGGCAAGCAATGTTGAAAGTAAAAAGAGTAAAGACAAGAAACAAGCTGTGGAAAGAAAAACAAATCAGGCAAAAGAAAGTTGTAATGCCAGTCTTGAAATAGCAGCTGACAATGATGGCTTTACCAAGGTCATACATCAAAAGAGAAGAAGATCTAAGGCTCCTGCAACAACTTGGCCAAGACCATCTTTCAGGTTTAATCATTATTTCTATGGTTTCTGTTTTAAATGTAATGGTTATGGGCATAAAATTGTTGACTGCAAATACAATATAGGCCCAAGAAGTGTCACTAGTAGAAATGCTTTTGCTCCTCTAATGAGTTATGCAGTAGAGTGCTTTAAGTGTCATAACTTTGGGCATATTGCCAGAAATTGTCGTAGTATTTCTGTTTCATATCAATCTCAGAAAAGAAGAACTCAACCGTATAGGGCAAAACAAAATAGAATTTCTTCTGAAGGAAATGTGCAAGACTCTGAAAAGGGGAAATCCCAGCTAGAACCCAACACCACAGTTAAAACAAAATGGCAACAAAAAGAATAGCTCAGGAAAGAACAGGAATCTTTAATAGTGCAGACAGCGTTTAGAGCTCAGAATAAGTATGTACCGTGGATTCTTGACAGTGGTTGCTCAAGTCATATGACAGGTGATAAACAGAAATTTGAAAATCTACAGAAGTATGAGGGTGGTTCGGTGAAGTTCGGCAATAATGGTGGAGCCAAAATAATAGGTAAAGGATCGGTCAAAATTAGTGAAGGGAAAATCAAGTCAGAAGAAGTTTTATATGTGGATGGTTTGAAACATAATCTGTTAAGTGTGAGTCAAATTTGTGATAAAGGACATGAAGTGGTTTTCAAGAAGCAAGGTTGTGAAGTCAGAAAAATAAAAAGCGGGAAATTGATAGCAACCGGCTCAAGGACGTCTGGTAACCTATACACACTCTCAGAATTTTTAGAAGGTATGTGCTTTATTGGACAAGAAGAAGAGAACTGGTTGTGGCATAAGAGACTAGGACACATAAGTTTTGATAATTTGGTGAGAATCAGCTCTAAACAAGCAGTAAGAGATATTCCAACTATTAAGAAACCCTCAAACAGTGTTTGTGCTTCATGTCAGAAGGGAAAGCAAACCAGAGTTTCATTTAAAACAAAAGAATATCACACGAGCAGACCCTTGGAACTCATTCATACAGACTTATGCGGACCCATGAGGACTCAAAGTATAAACGACGACAAATACTTTATGCTGTGTATCGATGATTATTCCAGAATGACATGGATATTCTTCCTAAAAGATAAAATAGAAGCGTTTGAAATGTTCAGAACCTTCAAACAGCTAGTCGAGAATGAAACAGGGAAAAGGATTAAATGCTTGCGATCAGACAGAGGAGGAGAATTCATTTCGAATGAATTTGCAGAATACTATGAAAAATATGGTATCAGGAGACAATATTCAGCAGCCAGAACTCCTCAGCAGAATGGTGTAGTAGAGAGGAAGAACAGAACTATACAGGAAATGGCACGCACCATGCTGGCAGAAAACAAAATAGCAGACATATTCTGGAAAGAAGCAGTTCACACAGCAGTATACATTCAAAACAGGTATATGTTAAGAACTCGTGAATGCAAAACACCGTATGAGTTGTGGTTTGGTAGAAAAGCAACAACAAAACATCTCAAAGTATTTGGCTGTAAGTGCTACATCAAAAAAACTGATGACAACCTTGGAAAGTTTGAAGATAGAGCAGATGAAGGTGTTTTTGTTGGTTATTCTCCACATAGCAAAGCTTACAAATGCTACAACAAGAGACTCAAGAAAATTGTGGACAGTGCAGATGTTAAATTCGATGAAGGGAGGAAACAAATAGTTAATTTTCAAGAAAACTACCCAATCTACGAAGAAGTAATTGAAAGTGATGAAGTTCATGGCACAGAAAATACATCTACGACTGATACAGATGACTTATCAGATGACTCAGAGATGCAAGAAAACAGAAAATTCAAAACGGGCAGCTGGCAGAAAAATCATCCTAGAGACCAAATAATTGGAGATCCCACAGCTGGCATTCAGACAAGAAAGAAAGTAATAAGTAATTACTCTCTTTTATCCAGCATTGAGCCCAAAAACATAGATGAAGCAAGCAAAGATGACAGCTGGATGAAGGCAATAAATGAAGAATTAGATCAGATTGAAAAGAACAGAACTTGGGAGTTAGTACCTAGACCTGCAAACAAGAATGTAATCGGCACCAAGTGGATATTTCGAAACAAATTAAATGAAGACGGACAGGTCATTAGGAACAAAGCAAGACTGGTTTGTAAAGGATATGCACAGGTCGAAGGCATTGATTTTGAAGAGACGTTTGCTCCAGTGGCCAGATTAGAAGCAATTAGAATGTTTTTGGCCTTAGCAGTTCACAAAAACTTTAGGGTGTATCAGATGGACGTAAAATCTGCCTTCTTAAATGGGAAACTCGAAGAGGAGGTCTTTATTGAACAACCGGATGGATTTCAAATTAGTGAGGATCCTAACCTTGTCTGCAGATTAAAGAAAGCACTGTATGGACTAAAGCAAGCACCACGGGCTTGGTATGCTAGGCTAGATAACTATCTCTCTCAACAAGGATTCAAAAAGGGTTTAGTAGACAGTAATCTGTATGTGAAAATAGAAGATGGGCATCTCATTGTTTTAGTTGTCTATGTAGATGATATCATATTTGGCAGCAACAAAGATGAAGCTTGTAAAGACTTAGCAAATAAGATGCAGAAGGAATTTGAGATGTCTATGATTGGTGAACTGTCTTACTTTCTAGGGCTACAAGTTAATCAAAATGAGAAAGGAATATTCATTTCCCAAATCAAATATGTGAAAGAAATGCTAAAGAGGTTCACTATGGAGGACTGTAAGCCAGTAAGCACTCCCATGACAACAGGCTGCAAATTGAGTAAAGAAGACAAATCTCCACCTGTAGATCAAACCATGTATAGATCAATGATAGGAAGCTTACTATATTTAACAACAACCAGACCTGATATTCTGCAGGCAGTTTGCATGGTAGCCAGATTTCAGGCCAGTCCCAAAGAGACTCATGTAACAACAGTTAAAAGGATATTTCGGTATCTCAAAGGCACCATGGAGTATGGGCTGTGGTATCCAAAAGGCAAAGATTTCACTCTTATATCATATTCAGATGCAGATTGGGCTGGATGTGTTGATGACAGAAAGAGTACCAATGGAGGAGCATTCTATTTGGGGGACAGATTGGTTGCATGGCACAGTAAGAAGCAAGAGTCAGTTTCTCTATCTACAGCTGAGGCAGAATATATTGCAGCAGCAACATGTTGTACACAAGTTTTGTGGATGAAACAAACTTTGAAAGATCTAGGCATTAATTTTAGTGAACCAATATCAGTAAAGTGTGACAACACCAGTGCAATCAACATTTCTAAGAATCCAGTAATGCACTCACGGACAAAGCACATTGCTATAAGGTATCATTTCTTGAAAGAAAAAGTTGCAGAAGGAGAAGTTAAATTGGACTATGTCCCAACTACAGTAACAGGTAGCAGATATTTTTACAAAACCTTTGCCCAAGGAAGTATTTGAGTATCTTCGAAGCAAATTAGGAGTAGTCACACTTCCTAAGAAGTGACTAGCTACAGGGATCACTTTCTCAGGGGGAGCATTTGAGTATTTGAGGATGGACTCAGGGGGAGTCAAATTGTGCCTGAGAAGTGTGAGGATGGACTCAGGGAGAGTCTGCAGCAGCCCTTTGGTATTATTGACAAAGGGGGAGAAGAGTTACAGGAATGTATACAGGTGTTGCCAACAATTCCAAAGGGGGAGATTGTTGAGCAAGGTGTTGCAAGAAGGTTGTCATTGTTGTCAACACAGGCAGTTAGATCCAAGGATGCAGTGGGTAGACAGATCAGAAGTCATTCAGATGCAAAAAATTCGAAGAAAAAGACAAGTGAGAAAACTGTCGCGATATCGCGACATGTTTTCTGTCGCGATTTCGCGACAAGTCGGAGGAGAGAGAAAATGTAGCCAGAAATGTCGCGATTTCACGACGAAAGTGAGGAGAGAGAAAGTGCAGCCAAAAATGTCATGATTTCACGACGAAAATGAGGAGAGAGAAAGTGCAGCCGAAAATGTCACGATTTCACGATGGAAGTAAGGAGAGAGAAGGCGCAAGGCAAACTGTCATGATTTCATGACAAGTCGGAGGCCAAGAAGTCAAGTCGAGAAACTGTAGCGATTTCGCTACATGTTGAATTTTCACTGGCAGAAACAGGGAGAAAGTGTTAAGTGAAAAAGTTGTAGCGATTTCGCTACAAGTTACAAAGACAAAGTAAAGGTGTAGCGATTTCGCTACGAGTTGCAAAGAGACGAAGTAAAGGTGTAGCGATTTCGCTACGAGCTGCAAAGGCACAAAGTAAAGGTGTAGCGATTTTGCTACGGGTAAAAGATGCGCAAAACAAAGGTGTAGCGATTTCGCTACGGGTCTAAAGTGCAGACATCAAAGTTGCAACAATCATACTTCAAGTCGAAAGTGTAAGGCACAAGTCAAAATTTCTCAAGAAGAAGCAAGTTGGAAGCACAAGGCAAAGTTGTAGAAATTTCGCTACTGCATGAAGCTCAAATTGTACGGAAGCCGAAAGCGTCGCGATTTCACGACAAAGATGAAGATGACGTCAGCAAAAGCTGAAAGTGTCACGATTTCGCGACAGGGTGCAAGAAAAGCTGCTGGAAGCCGGAAGCGTCGCGATTTCGCGACAAGAATGATGATGACGTCAGCAAAAGCTGAAAGTGTCACGATTTCGCGATAGGGTGCAAGGAAAGCTGCTGGAAGCCGAAAGCGTCGCGATTTCGTGACAACATTAAGGATGACGTCAGCAAAAGTTTGAAGTGTCACGATTTCGTGACATGAACGGTGGGAAAGCTTTCAAAGGCCAAAACAGTCGCGATATCGCGACGACAAGGTCAAGGAGGCGTACGGCCACAAAAAGTGTCGCGATATCGCGACATGTTAGTTTTTCGGGGCAACAGCAACAGAAAGGTGACAGAGAAGCAGCAGCGTTTGAGGCCGACAAGTTGAATCGAGGCCGATGATTTTTAGGGTTTCGAAGCCGACTTTTTCTAGGGTTTTACAGTGGACATTTTTAGGGTTTTGAAGCCGACAGTATCAAGGGTTTTACAGCGGACATTTTTAGGGTTTCGAAGCTGACATTTGCTAGGGTTTTTATAGTGGAAGTGTTTAGGGTTTGCAGCCGACAATCATCAGGTTCAAGCAGCCAAAAAACTCTAGGGTTTGAAGACGACATCATTAGGGTTTGCAGCCGACGTCTGAGAGTTACAGCCGACTATGATTTAACATTTGTCTTAAACATTTCTTCTATAAAAGGAGGGCTAATTGAAGATGGATAGTGACTTGGACGAACATAAAGTGCGTATGCGAAAGTTACTGTGCACAGAGAGTGAGTCGGTTCGATCTGAGCTAAGACCGAAGCGATATTTCTTCAGTGACGCAGTGAAGAGTGCATATCAACTGATCGAGAATCAAGAGCACGATGTGCAGAAGGTGTGTTTCAAGTCCGAAGCAATAATGCACAGACTGCAGATGTGAGAGTTCTTTGGAGTTGCAGTAGAGTGTGCGTTGCGACAAGATAGTGTGCATTGCGATGAGATGATGTGCGAGAGCGAGCAGAGTGACTTGTGCGAAGATAAGAGCGCGATGTCCAGAAGTTGTGTTCTAAGTCCGAAGTGACAGTGCGCAGTTCACAGAAGAGATCGATCGGCTGAATACAACAGAGAGCGCGAAGAAGTATAGAGAAGCGGTCGGAGAGTGCGAATTATTTTGCGCAGAAGCAGCAGAATGCAAAAAAATAGCAGATCGTGAAAATTGAGGTGAAAGTTTTATTCTGGAATTTTTATTTTTGTCTTCCAAGTTGTAGCTTGGCAAAAGGGGTTGGTGCCTCTTTCCAATAGGTGCTGGTAAAATAGGAGTTGGTGCTCCATTCTGTTGAAACAGGATAAAGTTAAGGGGTTGGTGCTCCTTCCAGTTGGTGCTGGTAAAGGATTATGTAAAGTTGTAGCTTTGCATTGACTGGATTTGGATGGTAGTCCAAGCAGTCATTTTTGAGGAGTAGCCACATTGGTGAACCTCGTTAAATTGCCTTGTTATGTGTGATGCTTTCTTGATGCATTTAGTATTCTTTTCATCTGCTTTAAACTGTTGCTGGTTCTAAAATCATATGTTTTAGAAATTTTTAAAGAACACACTGATTCACCCCCCCTCTCAGTGTCATTGTGATTACAACATAAACTATAGCTCTAGTTCTTACAAATGATCAAAATATATCTACAATAAAGCCCGTAGTTATTATTTATAATAAATGTTTGACCTAAAAGTAATTTAGAGTAAAACATTTTTATTCCTAGTAAATCTTCTAACTTAGTAGCATCATGAGTAAAATTGATTCTTTGATAAATCTAATTGACTCTTAATTTACACTACATGGCCTTTGTAGTTGCTAACTTTCCATTAGTGCCACTTAAAGATAAAATATCACTTTTTAGGTCATTAACTCAGATTCTATGCAACCTTTTCTAAACTAATTATTTAAAAATTGATTCTCTATGTGTATGTGAGTGTATAATCCCTTTGAAATTGGTTGTACTAGCTTCCACTTAGTTAAAATTCTTGAATTTTGTTAGTTTTGTTTCAAAATGTTTTTTTTTTTAAAGAAAATATTTATTTACTTAATAAAAAAAGTACAAAACTCTTTAATCAAAGTTCAAAGTGAACATCATTCTAAAAAACTGAACATGAAGACAAAAAAGAACCTCATTATTGGAGCCTTTGTCATCCTTGCATACCACCCCTACTCTTCTTCTTCTTGATGATTTAGCGACAATAACTAGGGGCTATATTTATTGCCTGATTCACTAGTGTGTCAGCCTCTTTGTTGAATTCTTGCCTTATGTGTTGATAGGATATTTTGCCAATGATCATGCCAAGTTGTCTAATCCTATATTGAATAATATTCAATTGTAAAGATCTAAAATATTTATTTTTTGCAAGAGCTATTATTATCAGTTTAGAATCCCCGTAAACTGACCTGAGTGATTACTTGCTTTGCCACCAATTTTAAGCCGATTTAACATCCAATAGCCTCTACCACATTGTTAGATGTTGTTCCGAAGTTGATCATGTATTTGAGTAGGATCTCACAAGGTCCTGTAAGAATCAGTCCCCCTGTCACTGATTTATCGGGGTTGGATTTGGAGGCACCATCAAAGAAGAGTGTTGGAAAACATATGTCAGGCAAAGAATTATTTATTTTGCATCCTCCATGTCTCAGGAAAGCTTGGAGATTAATTTGGTATATAATTCTTATTTCTATGGGTGATAGATATTCTTTATATTGCTGCTGAAAAAAACTAGATTTGACATTTAGGATTAATTCTTTTTTTATCCTTCATATTAGAATTTTATTGTCCTTACCTTTTCCTTCAAAAATCCTCTGATTTGTATCCAACCATATGTGCCAGATGACAAAATATGGTACAGAGCTCCATAGATAATTTAGGAGGGGCTTACCTGTCAGTTTACCTTTATATTATTTGTTCCACTTGGTAAAACATGTGTCTATGGTTAACCTTATAGAGTAGGAAATACCAAGAATTTTGATTATTCCTAACCAAATTGAAATTACATTTGGGTATTCAAATAAAATATGGATAATTGTTTCACTATTCTGCCTGCACCTGTAACAAACATGAGGCCCTGCTATACCCCTCTTTTGCATATTATCATCTGTTAAGATTTTATTTTGAGAAACTAGCCAACTGAATACTT
Organism: Wollemia nobilis; assembly: GCA_028583015.1. Classification (NCBI taxonomy): domain Eukaryota; kingdom Viridiplantae; phylum Streptophyta; class Pinopsida; order Araucariales; family Araucariaceae; genus Wollemia; species Wollemia nobilis. The sequence goes on from JAQPPZ010000850.1 coordinate 7,987,820, forward strand.
ATAGTTTAGGTGGTGCTCTAACTTTCCACAATATCGATAGTTTTTGTTGACAGGCCCAATTTGCTGATGTTGGACTCCTAGTGCATTGAGTATTCCCCATTACTGTTGATGCTACCCCAAATAAGTTTGTCTGGCATTGTGGGATGAAGAGGTCTAATGCTCACCATGTGAGACTTAAAATAATCCCAATCTCCTTGAAGTTGAGATGGAATGAGAGGGGATATCCAGTTCAAAGTTTCTGAGGTCCAATAAAAAAAGTCACTTAACTTAAAAATTCTTTGGCTTTCCAAGTGATTTTGCAATTTGATTGGGGTTATCTCTCTTAATGGTGGATTTCCTAGGATCGGGTCCTCCCATAGATTAATTAACTTACCATCTCCCGGTAGCAAAGAAATTGTATCCTCTATTATGCTCTTTGCAGCCACTATATGTTTCCAAACCAACGAGGCTATGGGAATTTTGTCTATATGTTTGAGCATTTGAATATATGTTTGATTATTTACATACTTGTTGACTAGTATGAGTTGCCATGCTCGATTGTTTTTAAGCATGTTTCAAAGAATTTTTTCTCCCAATGCTTTCGAAACTATCTCCATTTTTTTTATTCCCAGTCCTCCTTAAATTTTACTCTTGGTGACCATCTCCAAATTGACCAAGTGGAACTTTTTTCTTTTTGATTTCCTACCTCCTTGCCATAGGAAGTTGCATATGATTCCATCTACCTTTTGCAAAATAAACTTGGGAGCATGATATACTAATAGTTGGTAGACTGGAAGAGAATCTAACACTGATTTGATCAGTACTACCCTTCCTGCAAGACTGAGCCAACTATTACTGTAACTTTGTATCCTCCTAACCATCTTGTCCAATATTGGGGTCCAGTAGTTTGAAGCTTTGAGGTGGAAGCTCATGGGTACTCCTAGATATCTAAAGTATTTTTTTGTACCAGACCGAAATCCTAGGATAGTGCAAAAGAGTTTGACTGTTATTGCTGCAACATTTTGAGTATAGAACTGAATCTTTTGAGTGTTTATCTGAGCCCCGATAGCTTGTGTGAACCAATCCAGACATTTCTTGAATTGTCTAACATTTTTCTTTGTGGCTTCACCTAGAAAAATGATATCATTTGCAAATTGGCCATGTGTTATAGCTTTGCATCCTATTACAGCCTCTATCACTGTTATTTTTTTTCTCTTTGAATATGGTTGATTAATCTTCCAATAGTCTCAGCTAGAATGATGTAAATATATGGTGATAGTGGACAACCTTGTCTAATTCCTCTTGTAGTCTGAAAGAAATTTGTTGGTTCTCCATTTATTAAGGGGGTTATCCATGGGTTTTTTATGCATGCTCTGATCCACTTAATGAAATGATGTGGGAATCCAAACTTTTGAAGGACTTGTTCTACAAATTGTATATTAACTCGATCAAAGGCATTTGCCATATCAAGTTTTATAACAATTTGTTTCTTTTTTTATTTTCTACTATTGTGGAGGGCTTCATGCACTGTTATGATATTATCATATATTTGTTTTCCAGGCATGAACCCTCCTTGCTATTTTGATATTATTTTGTCAATTTTTTTCTTTATTCTATTTGCCAACAACTTGGTAATAATTTTATAGGAAGAGTTACATAGAGAAATTGGTCTGAATCTAGAGAAAGTAGTGGCATTTTTTTCTTTAGGTATTAATGCTAGAAAGGTGGAGTTTATGGCTCCAAGAAGCTTACCTTTCACCCTAACATCCTCAATCATGCGTATCAAATCTTCTCCAATGATGTGTAAGTATTGCTGGTAAAAGTTATTTGTGAATCCATCAAGTCCATGAGCTTTATCCTTTGGTAGAGCTGCTATAATCTCCTTAAGTTACTCCATAGTGATTTGTTGACTGAGATCTTGTTTGTCTTCCAAACTTAATACTGTTGGTATATGCTGCAAAAGTATTTCCTAGGAATGAGGATTGCCATTTTCTTTGGAGAGCAAAGCTGAGTAATGTTGCTTGGAAAGTTCCTTAATTTTCTCCCTGTCTATATAAGTGGTTCATTCATGCTCTATCTCCTTGATTGTATTTCTTTGGTAGCATTGCATGGTTTTTAGATGAAAATATTTGGTATTTTTATCCCCCTTGCTTAGCTAGACCATTCAGGATCTAAGCCTCCAATGTGTTTCTTCTTCAATGCTTAATTTATTGAGCTTCTGAATCAGGTCATTTCTTGCATCTTCTTGCCATGGTTGAGGAGGATGATCCCCAATTTTTATTTCTATCTAATCTAGTTGTTGCATCAACTACTTCTTGTCTGGTTTGACTCTCACTTTTTCTGCCAACCATTTTTTTATCATATGCTTCAATTTTTTAATTTTGATTTTCCACTTTTCTTGGGGGTTGGTGGATTGGACCTGTTGGTTCCAAGTGCTTTCCACAAGTTCACTGAAATGTTCTTCTGTTGCGCATTTAGAGTTGTATTTAAAAGGAATTTTTTGAGGTTGTAAGCTTTGGCCGCTATCCAAGAGAATTGGCTTATGATCCGAGATAGAGTTCTGAATGATGTGACTGGAAGTGAGGGGAAAGTGTGTTAGGAGATTTTCACTAATCAAAAATCTATCCAATATTTTTGCAATATAGTTTACCCCTACTCTTCTATTGCTCCAAGTGTACTTTTCTTTGGTCGATCGAATGTCTTGTAATATTTCATCTGCCATAATTTGATTGAGTATATCTCTATTTGGATCCCTTCCTAAACTTCGCCCAAACTTCTCTGAATGGTATAGAATCATGTTGAGATATCATCCCAGTATTATGTTGTCAAAATTCTCAATGTCTAGCCATTGTGCTAAGTTTTGCCATGTTTCTCTTTTCTGGATAGGATTATTTGGACCATAAAAATTTATTATTGCTACACTAGTTCCATCTGGTAAGACAAATTTTATACCAATCCAGTTATTATGCTTATGTTGCAATCTAAAAACTAATTTTTGTGGGTCCCAAGCCAAAGCTAATCCCCCTGAAGCTCCCACAAAATCAATAGTTATCAGTTCTAATTGTGCCCATATCTTCTACCATTCTATATTCTGCCATTCTATAATCAGTTTTGCCTTTATTGTTTTTGTTTCCTAAATACATACTATTGCTGGATTTTGCTCCTATATTAGAACTTTGAGATAGTTTTTTTTTAGAGGACTTCCCAATCCTCTATAGTTCCATGACATAATCTTAATTTTTTGGATTGCTTCTTATTTTTTATGAAGCTCTCCTCAATTCTAACCTACGTTTTGGATTGCAAGTCTTTTTGTGCTTGCTCATTTTTGAGTTGTTGGTTTGATTTTCTTCCCTTAACTACAGATCGTGTGGTCGGTAAACCCCAAGGAATAAACATTTACTCCACTTGTGTTTCTTCTACCTCTTTGATTTTCCATCAGTTTCTTCTCCAGTTATGTTCTCTGGTGTATCTTCTAATATCTCTGGTGACTTGTCAGCTTCAGTTGTAGGTATCTTCTCTTTATCTTTAGGAGACATCACATCTAGAGAGGTGATTTCCTTTTCTCCTTCATTAAGACTTGTGAATTTATTTTTGTGCTGGAATATTTTTTGATCTTGTGGTTGAGGTTGTCGATTCTTGCTTCTTGATATGCGCGGTCTCCTTTTGACTTCTTGGAATCCTAGTTATTCTTTTTTTGTTTCCTATGCTTGTTTAATTGGGCAAGTTCAGGATAAATGCCCATGATCATGGCATGTTATACACTTGAATGGTATATGCTCATAGTACAGGGGTTGGTTATGTATCCAATCAAACACCTTTATTCCAATATGTTTAGGAAAACCCTTTTTTAGATTAACTTGCACACAGATGCGTGCACATATAACATTATTAGCCTTTGGAGGAGCCCGGTCAATGAATGTTCCAATAGCGTTGCCTATTAATTCCATCAAAGGTTTGTTCCATAGGTGCAGTGGCAAAAATGGTAACCTGACCCAAACATAAACTTCTTTAGGCTTCTCCTCTTAAGGATCAAATGTCGTGCTTCATGGGGTCATGTAAAGTGGGTTGGATCCTAGAAACCAAGGACCCCCATGAAAGATAGTGCTTTTGTCCTCCACAGAGGCAAATGTAACAACAAAGTAACCCCTACCTGTCGTCATGAATTCATAAGAGGAGACTTTACTCCCCCAATGTGTATTAATCCATTTCTGGATTTTGATTGGACTAGGCCATATTCCTACAAATTTATATGCAAGGGCTTGGGTGGAAAGTGTGAGCAAAGGTTGTTGGATGTAAGCTAGAGGTAACTCAATCACAGGAGACTCATCTAACTTGGGCATAAAGGTACCATTTTTAGAGCGACCAGGTGGTTTTGGATGGGGTTCTTTTCTTGCTTTAAGCACTTGATGCATGTGATCCAACTTCTCCTCATTAAATGGAAACTGTTGTGAAAATATGGAGAAGGCCTCATTGCCCACTTGTTTTAGAAGTGAGGCTGCAGTCGTCATTGGAACCAACAGACTGCCATAAATCTCTTCCAAAATAATAGGTCCCTATTTTTAAATCCCTAGCCAATGAAATATTTTCAAAGATAAATCCAAAGAAATACCATATCTGAATTGACACTCACGATATCTCTAGGGTTTTTTGTCTTCCCCCAAATTTGTTCCTACTCCAACAATTTATCCACTGTAACTTTGCAAACCCTAGATTCTAGCCAAACAAACTTCTTCAAACCGTTGTTCAGATGCACAGAAAAAATGTGTCTTGTTAAATTTTGTTTCAAAATATTGCTCTGAAGTTTATATTATTTTTTATTGGAATACAATAATAGTAGTCAAGCTATTATATTTTTGGTGATTTTTTATGACATCCATCTAGATTGGTGAAGAATCTCATGTTCTACTTTTATACTTGGATGTAGAGTCTTCAAAATAATAATTAGCTTATATTGAAATTAGAATATGTGGTTGTCTTCCTTTATCTTTGTAGCAATAAGTTCAATAGTGCTTTGTCTTGGCAATGCATCTAATGTGTCCATTGTATCAATATCTAATACTAGCTCTCATGCTTACCCCTTTGAATATCATCCTCTTGATAAACTATATTTTTTGCCTACATGGTAGGCTTCCAATTTCGAGATCCGCTTTGAGAGATCAAGAATAACACAAATTTGTAACCACATCTACCATGGCTTTTTTCTTTGTTAATGAACTTGACTATCTATTCTAGAGTAAACATATTTTCATAATGAAAGAATATCTTAGGCAATCCTTGATTCAAATTGTAGTAAAGAAAATGTGTCATTTTATTAAATTAAAAGATATTACAACAATGAGGGTTTTCCAATGGTGAATCCCCTTTTACAATGCAATGTTTAACACTTTGTCTTCTTTGACCACCTCAAGGAGGGATGGGTTTATGCTTGCAAATCACCCTAGGTTGAGCAAATTTTCCACACCTGCACAACCAAAGCAAATGTTAATAGCACCTATTGGGTCCACCTAAGTTGGACCCAAGCTTATGAGAGGAGCAAACAATAAAAGTTTGAACTAAATAATTAAAAATAACTCAAAATGAGGCAAAAAAAACCTTTCTCATCTCTATGATTGATCTTCTATGATGTACTTGATTGGAATATGGTTTTTGATAGGAAATGACCTTGTTAGGATGATTCCTACTATAAATTGTGCCTATAGATATGTTTTTTTTTGTTTTGAATTTGGTGAAATTTACTTTGGTGTAAGCCTTCAATATGTTGTAAGGGAGCTACCCTCCAAACTTGGTGGCTATTGGAGTTCAGACCTACAATTTGTGCACAAAACAATTTAGGATAATTTTGGTTGCATATTATCCTATAGGAATGGTTTTCATTGTAAATCATCCCTTTGTGGATGGTTTTGTCTATGCTAATCAAAATAAAAGTTTCTCTTGAGGGTACCTTTTGTAGGATTCCAAAAAGTTATCCCTCAATTTTGGTGTCTATTTGAGCTCTGATCTGCACACGATTCACAAAACAACATGCAAGAAGATGTATATATTATTATCCATGCTTATCACTCAAACAAAATGACCTCTCACAAATTGATACAATTTTTGACTAAATTTTGGTAGATTTTTCCGAATATAATTGCACACACATCCCTTCTAAATGAAAATAAAATGTTATTTATAATTTTTCCCAAGGATGAGGGGTTGGTGAAGTGTAGATGAGGTAGAGGTGGTATGGTATACAAGTGGCTTGAGTGAGGGAAGGAAAAATCTAAGTTTTTTCCCAAGTGGAATGCCTCATTAATGTGCCTAGGTGGAGAGAATCCTCACCCCACCTAAATGTAATGCTTCTTTAATGTGCATGGGTAGAGAGAATCCTTACCGCACCCAAATGACATGCTTCATTAATTGGTCTAGGTGGAGAAAATCCTTACCCCACCCAAATTTTGGAGTATATTACATGATTTGGTACATGCTAATGTATCCCCATGGTACCTTTATGGTACATATTTTTAGACATTATATTAGGAGTGAGTCTTAGATTAGAGTGCGAATAATAATTTATGTAATGTACTAATGTGTAGGAAATGCACAAGTGTCATGTGAGTAAGTGTTCAAATGTAATGTTTCATCTAGAAGACCCAAGTTCAAACCTCGATAAGAGGGGATGGGTACCCCTCATAAAAACCTATGTAGACTCAATTTTTTATCAAGTGGTATTAGCTAAACCAGTTAGATTGCTCAACATTTAAGGAGGAGACCAAGGTTCAAATTTTGCCAAGTGATACATGGATAATATCCAAGCTTTGTTGTAATACCACTATGTAGTGATGATGTAATATAGGTGGGGTAATTTCAATCCCATATAACCAATTGAAAAAAAGTGTGCAAGTGTAATGTGATTTTATGTGCATAAGTGTCTTTAGATATTCTAAGTGAAGAGTCATGTCTAGGTGTGCATACGAGATAGAGTCATGTGTATGCAAGTGTCAAGTAGAGAAGCTAACAGTCATAAGGCTTGGAATAAGGAAATGAATAGTCAAGTATCTAAATTCATTCTACAATGGCTATATATTACTCCATGGAGGATCATTAGACATATAGAAGAAGTTATCAATATCATCATCAAGAGTCAAGTACTATATTTGTAAGAGAAAGAGGAGTAATAAAGATTGCATACATTTTGAGAAATTAATATTGTAAGTCATGCTACATTCTTTATACATGTATGATTCAAGCTATTTACATTCATATTTTTTCTTATTAATGAATGTTATTTAATACATTATAGGCCAAGATTTATATATTAATTGTCTCATATTATTCTATTTACATCATCATCTTGATATTACTGTGTCATGACTACATTATATTTGATCTTGTGAGTTTTATTTTGATATTAAGGCTTAAAAAGCCATCAGTGGTATTAGAGCGACAATAAGGAGTTCTTACACAGGTTGAATTTATTTAGTCACATACAAAAATTGCTTTTATCTACCTTGATAGAATTGATAAAGTCCATCTACTTTAAATGCATTTAGACCTAGACTCTATTGTAATATCACAATAAGTAAAAAGGCTAGGGTATTTCAATGGTTGAAGAAAAAACTAGTGAAGACTAGGACTCAACTATAAGGTCTTTCCATAGTTGCAACATAACCAATGAAGATAGACAAATAGAAATAGCCAATCCTTGAAATTAAAGGACTCAACTTTAATATAGTTGATCATTCAGGGAAATAGCCAAATTTTGAAATTAAAATATTGAGTTCTTAGGTGTGACCTATGATAGTTGTAGCAGATATTAATTGAAAGAAGATTGAGAAGCTTCCTACAACAAATAGATAATAATTTCATCTTCTAAAGGCAAGAGAAATCACAACAGGAGAAGGATATATTAGAAAGACATATCTATCTTGAAGAAAGCTTTCATAAAGCTAAGATTATTTAAAGTTACAGTATATTGAAGTTTCAAGTCTTGAAGATAAACCTTACCATAATGAATTTAGGTCTTGAAGGTAAACCTTGACATAGTGAATTTAGATCTTGAAGTTAAACATTGACAAAGAAAATAACTACACAATATTTTAGGTCATTTAGACCTTGACATAAGCAATAATAAAGACTCGAAAGGCTTTTAAAGAGAAGATTCAAGAAAAGAAGCAACAAGGTATACAAAATATTCAAGTGTTAGTAGTGTAGTCTTAAAGATAAGCATTCGATAGACAACACCATTCAAAGACAACATTTGATTATTCAGCCCTAAAAAACAATATTTGGCTATCGTAGACAAAAGTTTTGACTCTTGAAGGCAACTTCATTCGACTCTAGAAAAGTTGTGCATGTGACTCAATTTGTTCTATTCCATACAAAGATTAAGATAAGCATTCATATGTGAAAATGACAAAGAGCTAAGTTTAGGAAAGAGAAATAAAAGTTAACAATGCAAGGATATTAGTGTTCAAATTTTGATAGCTCTTGAAATATAGGACAACAACATCCTCAGTTTGGTATAATAATGCCCAAAGACTAGTGAAAGTTCTCAGGCTGAATAAATTCTCAAGTGTCTATGGTAGATCACAGGTTTGATAAACTCCCAAAAATTCTACATCAAAGCAAGTGAGGCAAAAATTAGATGAATAACAAGCACTCAAGTCCAAATAATCCTACATAAAATTAAGTGAGGCAACACTCAGGAAGACAACAAGCACTAAGGTTACAATAATCCTAAGTCTAAACAAGTGAGACAACACAACAAAGAACCTTATATCGTAGCACACAAAATTTAGTACCAAACACTCTATATTGTAAAAAATAACAAGATGAATAGCAACACTCTACATCACATCGAATAACAAGTTAGGAGCACTAAAAATTAAAATGCAATAAGGAAGTTGAAATGATCGACAAAGCATTTCATCAAACGATTTAATAACATGCAATGATATTGAAATGGGTGAATTATCATCAGGTTTTTGAGTGTGGTATTGAAATGGGTGAATAAGCATCATAAATTTGATAAAGTACCAAGAATTATTCAAATATTCTTGGTAACACTCAAATAATAGGTAGAATAATGTAGAATTTAGGTTAATTAGCACCATGTAATGCCACCTTACTGCATAAAATTACTTTGTTAAGTAACATCACTTTTGCATGCAAGGAGATGAAATGTTCTAACTGGATTACCCAGAGATACATGTCAATGATAATAGCTTGTTAAAGGGCCTTCACACGAGTTCTTCTAAAATCAAGAGTCATAGAGTAGAGTCATGGAAATAGACGCAAAAGTAGAACAAGGTTGGAGGTAATAATTCTTAGGGTTTTATTTTAAGGTTTTATATTTTGATAGGAATAATGAGGTTTATTAATGTTATGGAGTAATAAGTAATAGTAATATATGTTATTATTTTGTGGAATGATAAGGTTTAGGATTATTTAATTTTTTTTAATTTTTTTTAAATTTGGAGTAATAAGTTGCTTAAGTTTAATAATTATTTATGCATTTCATGGAGTGATAAGGTATACAAATTAAGTTGTTTGAGTTTTTTTTAAGTTTTGAAATAATTGTTCTGGTTTTCTAATTTTTTGAAAAAGTTTGAAAAACAAAATATTTGCAAATTTAGTTATTTAGGAGTCAAAAGGATTTCTACACCAAAAACTTAGGAAAAACAAAATTTGCAAATTTCATTTTTTCTTAGTTTCTAAACATTAGGGAGACATAAGGATTACTACTTCATAATTTTTTTTAATTTAGAAACTTTGAAATACTTAAACTTAGGGAGTTACAAGGATGTCTACATCAAAGAAATCAAAATCTATAAACTTTATAGATAAAAATATGAATGTTGTGATTAGAAAAGAAAAATTAAATGCCATAAAATTTGGGATCATGAATATGATTGAAAAATATGAAGGTAAGATAGATTTAGTCTCAAAGTTAATCTATAGTGAAGCTATAGATGAGAATTTTGAAATATTTGAATACTATTTACATGCAAGAATTATTGAAGCAATTTATGATGTAAAATATAGTATTTGATTACTATTTCATTGCTTGGAATCAAAATATTTTGTCAAGGATAATGACTTGATATTTAGAATTTCTTAACACATGAGAGAGGGTAACAAGAGTATATAAGTCCGTTACCTAATGCATATGCAAAGTTTTACATGTACACGAGGAATTGGACTTAATACTCATTTCCACCTTTGATGAGTTGAAATATTCAAGGATTTTGTATTGTAAACAAAATCTTTCAGTTTGAGGGTAACGCTCCCATGTGGATAATCCAAAAGTAGAATAAACCCTTCTCCTCTACTCGATGTGTGTAAAAAGAAATGTATATGCGTAGAGAATGGGAAAAATAAATCCCCTTATCTAGGAAGTCCATGCGATAACATTGCCCTTAGTATAAAGGATATTATTTGTATGAATGAGTAGATGACATCCATGTTGGCTTATGGGCCGTTAGGAGGAATAGGGATCTGATAATTGATTGCTTGATGCAGTCATAAGTGATCATGGGTATGTGAAGTGTTGATTACCAAATCCTAATGTTTTCGAAGGACCCATTAGTCAGTCTGGATATTTTAGTTTTTAATGAAATAAAAAATGATAGTTTGTTGTTATCCATTAGGGTGAATAAAGTTGTCTATCTATTGACTAATATTTTGTACAAATAGATAAATAATATCTAGCACTCTTGACAAGTGATTGTTTTGAGATTAGTTTTTTATAATGTATTTGCATAATGTACTTAGATGAAAATAAAATTTTATTGATCCAATGATTTATCAAGAAAATAGTTGATGGAGAGAATATGATTCATAGATGTTATATTATTGTAGAAGACCAGGAAACTATAAAGGCGACATAGACCCACAAATAATTGTATGTATGCCAAGCATTGGGTCTATGGAGCCTCATAGTATAATAGACCTATTTAAACAATAGCTTATGAGAGATTTTGATTTTTTTTTAACAGAATACCGATGACATGAACCAGGTGGCTATGAGGATAATATCGATCCAATGCCTAGTAAGATTTACAAATGATTGTACATTTATGAGATATTGGATTGATAGAATCTTCAAAATTCATATGGGCTATCAAAGATAATCAATGAGATTTATAAAATGTGATGGTGTGTTGATGCAATAAATCAAAGAGAAAGTAAACATAGTTTTGTTCCATTGCCTAATGATATTTGCAAGAAATTATTTGAAATAGAGCATATTACATTATTTAGATCATGTAAATATACCTTCCTTTGTACATACTTAGGAAATTAGGTTACTTTAGAGGAAAGTTATCTAGTTACTTCATGCAATGTATTAAATGCACAAATGTCAATGTGCAAGTTGTAATGTGCAAGGGTTCACTTATACAACTAGATAGAGTGTCGACCAAGGAACTAATATTCCTATATAATGGCCATAGATGTAGCATCATAGAGAAGCATCACAATGTATGGTAGATAGGTAGTAGGGTAGTGTGTGTGAGCTATAATATTAGAGCTCCCTCATGGAGTAGTAGCATATTATATGGAGTGCTCATTTCCTACTTTGTTACTATTGTAATATTTTTATCATTTCTATTTATAGCATATTTCAGTCATCTTGCAGATCTATTTTATTTCTTTTTTGCATATTGTGATTGGTATCTCCAAATGTATGTGGCATCAAAAGCTAACAGTGGTATTAGAGCTACGGTAGATCAAGCTATAGTAGGTCTATAGGAAAACCACCATTATTATTTGATCCTGAGTTTTTTGAGAACCTAACGCGCCTTTGGAAAAGTCATTGTCAAATTTTATTAGAAGAGTCTAGGTGGTAGAATTAGGGAGAGTTACACTTGAGGACTAAAATATCAGTTTCTAAAATACTAAGATTGCATAGGGCTAGACTCTTTCCACAAAGTTGAAGGAAAACTCGTGAAGACTAAGACTCAACATTTTATCCACTAGGTTGATAAATCAACTAGTGAAGCTAGGAGATCTGGAAATACTTACTTGAAAGTTTCTTTTATTGCAGGGAATTAATACTCAGATGATTGGAATAAATCCTACAACAGAAATCTAAGAGACCTCAACTTCATTGCCCGAAGGTTGGAGTGCCTTCATAGTGCAAATATTAGTTTTTGCATAAAGGAAAATACTTCAAAAAATCTTCTAGAAAAGAATCATGGTGAAGTTAGGAGATAGGAGATCTCTATTGATATATTGAAGAACTTCACAAGAAGAAAATTCCATAGTAGCCTGTAGAGGGGGAAAACTGCCCTACCGTGTACAATTCCCAAAAATATTGGATCCGCAAAGATAGAAAGCCTTATGGGGTGAACCGCGGGGGTATGTTGTTCTCTACACTCGGTGCTAGGGGGAAGGGTTCACCATTAATGGTTTAAGGACTCGCTCCAAGTCCTAAGGATTTTGGGATAGTTTGATGTGTTCAGTTTAAAGAAAAACACCTATGTTTGGTCTTTCTAGTTCTAAACTAGGAAATATAAATGACAATGTAGAAAATAGAGTATAATAGTTGAAAGTAGAATGCAAGCATACAAGAGCTAGCCTAATATGATTCTTTATTTTGGATTCTCACTAACCTAGGGTTTATTCCAAAAAACCTTTAAAGCAAAAACATACAAAATGAATGTACATAAATTATTCCTAGATGCAAACTAAATGATTTTCACTTTCAGATGCCTAAGAATTAAATTTAGATCAAATTAGAAAACTAGCAAGATAAATCAGAACACTTAGCTTTAATCGGTGGTTGATCCTAGATTTTGATGCCTCTTGTCCAATGATATCAGAAATACCTGTTTCTGCAAGATAATATAAGAAACACTAAAAATGATGATCAACATTAGGGGGTCTTCTTAGGCCACTATGTAACAATCCTCGAAGGCACAACAGTCAAGACCCCTAGGTCCCTTAGATGACCTTTCAACACAAAATTAGAAATTGACCTTTGGATAATTAATCACAAAAAAAATATGCAAAAATGATAAAAATAGAAATAGAACATGCTAGTATGCTCAGTATGCAGTAATGAAGCTAACCAAACTATTATAAAGTAGAACTTACCTCCAGAATGATCTAAGGAAAAATTATACCACGTAGAAAGCAAGCATGAAAACACTTCGACGAAGTCATGCTCTGTCAGAACGGGGTGAAATTTTGCTTCTACGATCTTAAACCCTAAATTAGGATTAGCAAAGTCACACCTCGATAGAATTGGGCACAATTTCACTTCAAACACATGAAAAATAAAAGTGCATGCACAGAACATAATTAAATGTGAAATCACAGAGAGCAAAACCTAAATGGAGAATGTAGAAGCAACATAAGAAGGCTAAGTATCCGAATTGGCACTCTTTCCCTCTGAGCCACAATGTGCATCCACCAAGTTAAGCAACAATCCAATCCATGCAATAGAAAATCAAAATCTAAAATTTGCACTTCGGGTTAGCTTGCAGAAGACATAGAAAGCATAGAAAAATAAAAGTAGTGAGTCTTAGAAGATAAAGATCACATGAGCATTAGTAAGTTTGTGATCATGTTATATATCTATATATAAAGAGTGAGATTGCTCTTCCTTTTATAGACGATCAGGGTGGGCGCAAATAAACTCACAGTCGACACAGAAACATGTTGAAGGGTTTAAACCTAGGTCTAAGCGAACCAAGAAGAAATTAAAATTAAATTAAATTAAAAATAAATAAAAACAAAAAAATCACGTCCCATCCTAATGGGGTGTGATATCACTTTTGTGAAGTCGTGCCTCGTGAAAGGGGGTACTATTTCGTTAAAATGCAAAAGAAAATAAAAGGGAAGGGTAAATAGGCCTTCCCTTGCCCTTGGTAGGGGTTGGGGACCTTTTAGGGGTTGCAAGGAAGATTACCCATTGAAAGTGGGTCAATTTTCCGTATCTACATTTTACCCCCTCTTTGATGCATTTATGGCCTATTAAATGCATCAAAGAAGAGATGTAGGCACAAACACATTGGGAAACAACAACAAGCAGAAATGGGGTGGATAGGTTAGAAGAAAGGGGTTGTGCAAAAAAGATGTCATTTTGAACACTTATAATTTAACACACAAATCGAGGCATTAGGGACATTAATGTCTCTATAGGCTGGGGTGCCCCCTCGATTTTTTATGAAAATTTCATAAAAAATAAAAAGAATTGATGCAGAAGAAGATAGAGAGATAAAAAAGAAACAACTAAGTGAAGAAAAGTGATAATTTTTTTTTATGAAAAAGTGGCGTTTCATAAAAAATAAAAATAATTGATGCAAAAGAAGAGAGAGATAAAAAAGCAACAACTGAGTGAAGAAAAGTGATAAAAACAAAAAAATAGGGTTTAAAAGATAAAAGGGGGAAAATCCTAATTCATTTTCATCGCAAAGAGGAGAGAAAATAGAGCTCTAGGAGAGAAAATGCGATGGCGCTTCCAGTTCATCGAGTGGTGATTGCGAGGGGTGAGGCTGAGGCACGAGAGCAAGTAAGGATCACTTTTAACTCTTCTCATGCATAATTTAATCTCATTTTTTGCAATTCGATTAGGGTTTTTGAGGGATTTTTTGAAAATTCACCATGAAAGCCAACGGATTTCTCACCCCGACCCAGGTGTGACTTTGTAGTCCAGTCATGATTATGCATCAAATGGAGTGCAGCAAAATTGTGCTCTAAAGAAATCGGGTGCAATTTTGTGAAGTTGCACTCTAAAAATAGTAGGCACAATTTTGTGAAAGCAAAGTCGCATGCCCCAAAAATGGAATGTGATTTTGGGAAAGCTAAGGGAAAATAAGAGAAAAAAAAAGAAAGAGAGAAAAGTGAAGAAAACAAAGAAAAAAGGTAGACTCGAAGTGCAATTTTCAAATTGTAATTACCTTAGTTTAAAATTAATAAATGATGTTGAATTAATTTTAATTTTTTTTTATAAAACTAATTAAATTTTGTTTTATGAATGTAGCTAGGTATTCTCGAGACTCGAGAGTGGCGAGCAAGGGCTCTGGTAGAGCTATATGCTTTGGGGAAGGTAGAGATAAATAGGCTAGTAGCGGTGGGACTGGACCATGTGACGAGGATGCCACAGATAGAGACAAATAGGGCGATGTTGACCGCCCTAGAAAAGAGGTGGTATCTGGAGTCTTCCACTTTTTGATTACTGATAGGGGAGACGACCGTCATAGTAGATGACATGTGTTAGATTTTGAGGATACCCATTAGGGAGAGAGCGGTCTATAGAGCATGAGGGAAGGTGACCACTCTTTAGTGTTTTTTGATAGGTACCCACCAGGTGCGAGAGAGCACCATAGTAGTTTATGACTTCGTCATCCATTACAGAGTGGACCCTCTAACCATTGTGCTCTCAGGGGTTGTGGCTGGTCTCTTGACATGCCACACTAGTAGACAACACTTCCCATGGGCATTGGTAGGAGTAGTAGAAGACATGTGATATCATGAGGTTCGATTCAAATAGGGCCCTTATGTGTTGGTCCTCTTATATAGGATGTACAACATCATGTATAAGTGGCGTACAGGACCAGTTTGCATGGCTTTGATCTAGGTGTAGTACTAGGATCACATCACGGTGTAGATATTGGAAGCATTTCTAGGACCATTACCTAAACTGAAGTAGCCATTAGCATACAGATAGCCAATATTCTTGGATAGTACCATGAGGACCTACGCAGGGAACTTGCCACTTGCTAGGAATGTGATCAATGAGCTTCAAGATGTGCAACTCATCTAGTGACCATGGAGGCTTCACCATGGCTGGGTAGAGGATAGGATAGAACTGGCAAGGGTGAGGAGGATTATATGTCTAAGGTCGAAGAGGGGAGAGCTAGAGGTATTCAAGTCCAAAATTATCTTTTAGAAATTTAGGATCCTACAGGGAGTCCCGAACCTAGGGGACTATGGGTATCGGAGGGTGACTCGGGACCCAACATGGGTTGAAGGTGAGCCAGATCTCATCAGATGGGTTGAAGAGGACATAGATGATCCTCCTTACATTGACCCTGGGGTAGGCAATGAAGGGGTGGCCATCAGGTACAGGTTATGGTATAGAGAAGTCATGCCCTAGAGGATCTCCCTGTCTGTACTAATATAGAGGTGCTAGGTGATGGACCTGGGTATGCAATGGATATTTTGAGAGGTAGCTCATAGGGCCATAGAGAGGGTACAACAGGATCCTACTGTATCGAGATAGAGGATGACACAGGACCAAATCTGAGTGGTAGAGGAGATCATATCGGTAGTAGGATCCAGAGAGAGAGGGGTTAGAGATACCTCCACACAGATAGAGGATCCATAGGTTAGATATCCTAGGGAGGTATCCACATCAATAGTTGCAAGAGGTCAGATATAGGAGAAAGAGGAGCTACAAGTACAACTAGCTTCTCTTCAAACACATATAGCCCAATTGCAAGTTGAGAGGAACACAACATAGGTAGAGGCTACCCGACATTAGGAAGAGGTGGCCCAGGTGGATGGAGAGTGCCAGTACACTAGGGCTGAGGGGATGGCTATCATTATAAACATCCAAGAAGGGGATGTGGTGTAGCTCCTTTAGGTAGAGCTATGATGAATAGGTGATAGGTTGGATATAACTATTCCAAAAGGCCATATTTTATGAGGTAGCTTACTACACAACTATCCCTCTAGAGTGGAGGATGGAACCTCCTCTATCCCTTTAGTCAATGAGCAGATCACGATCTCTATCATGGGTATTGATGATATCTCAGTAGTTGGTGATTCAACCAAGGTTACCTCCACCTCAGGGAGGGCTAGAGGGAGCCATTTATTAGAGCTAGGATAGGATAGGCTAGGGATCATGATGCACCAGTTTTTTATTGTGGTGTGTATCCCTAGGTTGAGTGTACCAAGATTGGATTATGGTACACCAACCTCACATGATGTACTCTTTTTTCCCATGAGTAATTCATAGCTATAAATTTATTGTGATTCATAATGATTTAATACATGTTTTTATATGTTTTGTTTATTTGTTTTAAGTGTTTTTATGTATGCAAACTATCCTAATGTAAACTACATGAGGATGAATGAATGCAAAAGGAAGGAACAATAATAAGAAGGAAGAAGAAACAAAACCAGACAAGAAAAAATGATAGAGAGAAAGAAGAGAAGAAATAATAGAAGAAAGAGAAGAAGATGGAGAAGAAGAGAAAATAGAGAGTCAAAAGGTCAATCATCAGAAAAGGAGAAGAACAAAGGATCCATAGTATAAGATCCACTATAGATTGTATTAACAAGATAGTTAGACCCGCTATGGGTATAACACTTACATTAATATAAAAAAGTGCGTATATTTTTGACCTGCTATGGGTGGTTGCTCCCTTATTGATTTTTGTGAGCTTATTACCTGCTAGGATGTATGCCAAGGTCTATAGAAAATGACCAAGGAGCTTATCTTATAATGGGGTGTTGAGCCTGTTGAGTCAAAAGAGAGTATGACCCGATAGAAGATTGTGAATAGTGCAATACTTGCTAGGATGTATGAATATCCCATGTGGGTGTAATATGTATAAAAATAGTATGCAAGTGCTATCCCATATTGGGACTTTGAGAAAGACTTTGTGTGGTTTTCAACATAATGAAGGAATCAAGAAAATGAGAAGAAGCAATCATAATAAGAAAATAAGAATGAAGGAAAGAATACCTAGGGGGATCTTGCTAGGCATAAGAGTCCTAGTGATAAGTGCAATGCATGTGGGACATGACCTAAGCAGGTATCATCACATGTCATTGTTGCAAAATCTCCAAAAATCTATATGAGCAAGTAGTCATGAACAATCAATCATGCACTTATGAAAGGAAAACATGCAAGGTGTTTGGTTAGATGTCAAGCAATCATGCAAGGATGACAAGCAATAATGCAATATGAGCAAGCAAGTGAATGCAATGGAAAATGAAAATGCAACTATATGATAATAATAATTTTTTTTTTTAAATTATGGAGAGTTAAAATCAATGCAAAATCTAAATGCACCATACATCTTATCAAAATAAATAGGTGTGCCATGAGGTGTTGGATCAAAAAAATATTCAAATTCATGGAGAAGCTCTTTTAAGGTTTTTTTTTCAACATCTATGGCACAATAATCACAATATTTTCTAATAGCACCATTATTTTTAGCATAAAATACATTATACAAAGATTCATCACTTTGTTGCATAGAAATGCTATTTTTAGAATGAACAAAGCCAACCATATTACAATATATTATCTTTGGAGGAAAATAAAAACTAACACTTTTAATATCATCTACTAATAAATTTTGATATTCCATATATTATGCATAAGTCATAACATGATCATCATCCTCAAAAGGTAGAGGTTGATTCTTATTAGGTATAAAACCTATACCACATCTCCCAAGTCAATTCTCAACATCCAAGGGTTCTTGAATATCCTTTTTTTGACCCAGGTGTTGTAGGTGATTTGGAGAGGAGAGGGCAATCCTCCAAGGGAGGTCCCAAGTTCAAATATCCACCCTACCAAAAAGTTGAATTGGGTATCCAAAATCCAATTGATAATGTTGGTGCGGTCAGGGTCGGGTGCGACCCCCGGGTGATGTTGACGATGTATAACCCCCTATTCGTGGTCTCTCAGACCAAGGCGGCCCCGCAAGGGGTTTTTCGCTTTAAAAAAATAATATATATATATATATCCTTTTGTTGTGATCCCGATCCTTTACCTACATATCCCATACTAGATAGGATCTACTTAATAAGGGGATAATCATTAGTGAGATATCATTAAGTGAAAGAGCACTCATTAAGAGATGGGTTGCTACCATGGAGCTTTTCTTCGATAGTCATACCTTCGAAGATAATGTTAAAATAATAAATTTTATCCTAAGTTGTTACTAGGATAATATGTATGGTTGTGATTAGCTCAGTTAGTTATGATCCAATGGATCATATTGTACACATTTGCTATTTAAAGAAGGTCACATTCATTGAATAATATCAAGTGCTTCATTATTCCAACATGGTGTCAGGGCGGGCTTTCCCTGCCTTGTGAACCCGAGGGAGTATTTCCCTGAAATCCCCCATTTTTTGGCCATTTTTCCATTTTTTTCATTAAACTAGGGAGTATGCTCTCCATTCTTTGATGGATCAGAAACTAGCCGTTTGATGGAAATTAATTGCTGCAATCTTTTTGGTTATTTAGTCCATAGGAGGTAATATTTCTAGATTAGGAAGTTATATGTCAGCCCTATGTTTGGTATGAGAAGGCTGAGCCCATGGGAAGTTTTTTATGATCTCTTCCAATTTTTCTAGTATGGTGATTTATGTTTTCTCACCGTCGGATCTTCTGGCAGAGTCAAATTTGTTCCACAGGTCCTTTTGACCTACTTTGAAGCTTGGAGGAGTTTAAGATTTTTTTCCCTATGTGTGTTCAATTTTTTGCTGCAGATTTTAATATGCATTATGAATGCAAGGCATTCTATGGAAAAGATTTTTTTCTCGACAGTGAGTATGACACCATTAGATGTGATAAATTTTGGTTCCATTTTTTGTGGATTTTTGACTACAAGATCAATATGGAAGAGAGTGTGAAACTAGCAAAAAAGTTACCTTCGCTCAATGTGGAGATAATAAAATAGAATGAAGACAACAATGATTTTGTTATGAAGAAGCTCTATGTGTATCATTCTGTAGCAGGGCCTCACAATGAAATTCCATAATTTGTAATTACTTTGTAGCTATCTCTTATCCAATTTTTTCCAAATGGATGCAGTGTGAAGGATCATTTTTTAGAGTTCAATTTGCAACATCGTGATCCTTAAAACGGAGTTTATTTTTCGATCGAAGATAGATGGTGATGAAGTTGAGGGATTTGAGATGGGTGTTATGGGAGAGACGCCAAAACATTACAAATATTTGGTAAATATTTCTCCATGATTTTGACACGATTAATCTATGTATGGTACCCCAGTTCATTCAAAAAAGTGTAGTGGAACTCGCCCTCACCTGGATGCGTGTATCGCCATAAGAAATCTTGAGGTAGACATTATGGGGCAGGTATTCCATGTAGACATGGTGCTGTGCACTGTCTCTCTGGGGGTTTTTAAGAGTGGATCAATCAAGTTCAAGCTGAATATGCCATGAAGTAAGCTGGAAGCCATCAGGAGGCTAGTATTTGGGTTGCTGAATGAGGTGGTTATGCTTTTTTCCACTGTGTTTTAGGTCCCCAAGATTGACACATTTGGGCATCTCTATGAGGACACCAATAGGATGTGGAGTTTTTCCTCTTCTACACCTATGCCTTTGTCTCATGGGGGGCCTCTCTTAATTACTCTGGTAGTAGGGGAAGCTGCCATCAAATTTGAAAGCACTACTTCAACGAAATCTGTTGAGAAATTCCCTGAGATTCTTGAGGGAATTATATGGTCCATGGGGTGTGAAAGTCCTTGATCCCATCCAAACGGTGTGTACAATATGGAGGCAGTGATCCCTTCAGCCTTGGGTCCTATTCACATGTTGTAGTTGGGGCATCTGGTGATGACAATGATATTTTAACGAAGAGTGTTGGAGATGGGAGGATTTTATTTGTTGGGGAGACTAGTAATAGGAGGTACCCTACATCAATGCATGGTGCATTCTTGAGTGGCTTGAGGGAGGCACCAAACACTTCCAAGGGATATAGCACTAGAGCAATGACAGAGAGAGTGGTCGATATGTTCTTGAGCAGGGATAATTCATACGAAACTCTGCTCAATGATCTATTTAGGGAGCCTGATTTATCATTTGGGGGATTTTATGTTCTGTTTGATACATAATCTATTGACCTTAACTCCATGTCAATGTTGAGGGTTGTGGTTGGGGGAAACAAGAGGTAGATAGTGGCAGGGTTTACAAACTAAAGGAAGTTGATGTGCGCCAAGGTTGGCCAGAATACCGATAATCGAGCGAGGGAACTGTGGCTAATAAGGCAAAGAAAGTAGAGTTTGGTACAATGATTTCCAAATTTGCACCATGCTAGTTAGCCATAAAAATTTTTAGAGAGCAATGTCTATGCACCTATGTAAGTCACAAAGAGATTGAAGAAAAAAATTGCCCACCAATGACCTTCGAAAGGTTTTGTATGAAAGCCTTTCAATTATATTATAATTTACTTTGTTTGCTTTTAAAATGGGGGAGTGCAAGGCCTTCAATTGCATATGATTGGGGGGCATCTTATATAAAGGATAAAATTTGTTTTGAGAACCTTTATAAAAAAAAAACACTTAAAGTTTTTTTTAATGTTTTTCCCACCTTGTTTGTGGGAGGGTTTATGCAAGCCCATTTTTTCCTTTCCCACTATGTGTAAATGCCCATGGAAAGGATGGGCTCATAAATTTAATAAGCCTATTTTTTATTCTGAATAATTTTTGGGATATTTCTTTGTAAATGGAAGGAGAAGTTCTTTGTTTTTCCTAAAAAATAAGGCCTCATTGTAACCCTAATATAAGGGTGTTTATAGTCGTCGAAAAGGTTTTTACGAGGTGGACACATTGGTAGTGTTCATTTTCAGTTTTGAAACAATTTTCCACACTTTTTTGTAGATAAAATATTATTGTATCATGTAGTACATTATCGATCGAACCCGACACTCCCAAGACATTTGTTATGTGATCCTAGTATCTAGTCATCTTTTCTATATCACCTAGTGGTTGCAGTGGCTGGTTACCCATGCATTATGGTAGGATGAGGAGGTCACCATAAGGATGCATTCAAACACTACATTGGTGCCCTTTAATTTTTAGATTCCCTTGAATTAAGTTGTTTGTCCACTCAGTTTGGACCTTGTTATCAACCCATATTATTCGTATAGGTGGAAACCACTACTTATGCATGTGGAGTCAATATGGACATCCCTTGTGATTCTTGTGGAGTCAATATGGACATACCTTGTGATTCTTGTGGAGTCAATATGGACATCCCTTGTGATTTTTGTGGAGTCAATATGGACATCAGTTGAGGGGGGGTGTTAGTATATCCTAGTACCACTTAAGGGGGGTGTTAAAATAATAAATTATATCCTAAGTTGTTACTAGGATAATCTGTGTGGTTGAGATTAGCTCAGTTAGTTATGATCCAATGGATCATATTGTACACCTTTGCTATTTAAGCAAGGTCACATTCATTGAATAATATCAAGTTCTTCATTATTCCAACAGATAAAAGCACATGTGATAATGTGTATAATATCACCCTTCTTTTGAGGCAAGCCCATATTTTGGGGTGTAGGTGGTAGCTTTCCTAGATCTAGAAGAGGCTCTTAAAGAAAATTATTATCATGATCCAAGGATAAAGAAGGGGTTTTATGTTCCTCAATCACTTTTAAACTTTGAAGATGCTTGAATATGTGAGATGAGGAACATGGAGAAGTTGTTGAAGAAATAGAAGTACAAGAATAATAATCTAATTGAGCTAACTCTATATTTGAACAAAATTTAAATGGTTGAGGATCACTCAGAATGGTGACAACTTGATTATTGAATTCAAACTTGAGACACTAATGAAAAGTAGAAGGGATAGACTAAATTGCATTGATCCAAGGTCACCCAAGAAGAATATTAAAATATGTAGGACAATGTACCACATAAAACAAATTATCCAATAATTTCAGCCCCAATTTTAAGGGGAGAGATATGATGCCATAGGCCTCTTGGGACTCATTGTTGAAAGCTTTGATGATGATATCAAATTTTGTTAAATATTCCTCTTTTAATACAAATTTTTGAATAATTGATATGTACACAAATTGAGGGATGAACCATTATCAATCAAAACTTGCTTTATAAGGGTATACCCAATAAGTGTGATGATATAAAGTGAAGAATATCCATGTAATTTTGAGGAAATTTTATCAGCATTTGAGAATGAGACATGATGTGTCCCAAAATAACCTATGGTGTCAACTATGGCATCAGGAGGGATAGCTGGGAAAATAGATTTTTGTTGTAAAAATTTCATTAAAGCATTTATGTGATCGGGAGAAGTCTGCAAAAGTTCTAACATTGATATCTTTGCTGGCATACTAGCTAACTACTTTTGAAGATCAAATGAAACCTGTGACTATGGTCTCAAAACTATAGGTGGAAAACTTGTAGCTAAATATCTTCTCCGATTCACCTTTAGAATTGTACTAGGCTAATATATTAAACTCTGTCCTTGTTGATGTTGCTAATTTTTAGCCTGTTTCCTTGTAGTTACTCCAACCATACCAACCACATTACTATGATCTAGGGAATCATCTTGATGAGCCACTTAATTGGTTATTTGTTTCTCATGCTTTGTTAGGGGATCCTTAAATATCCCCATGTATTGATTTGTTGTTGAAACTTTTTGAGTAGGAGTTTGATTATATATTGATTGGAGATTTCCTAAATCAATGCATCCTACATCAATCAAATCTTGAATCACATGCTTCAGCTTATTACATGTGTTTGTCCAATGCCCTTCTACTCTGTGGTTAGTGCAATATTGATTTACCTTATACCAATGATATGTAGTAAATGGCTATCTTACTGGGTGTAATTCAATTGTCTTAGTGTCCAATAGTTGTTTTAAAACTTCTTCCATAGACATATTAAGTCTTATGAAGTTCCTTTGAGGAGGCTTCTAAAGTATAATCTTTTGTAGGTTTTTAGTGACATTGTTAACATGTCTACTATCACTATTGCCTCCTATATGGTTATTCTTATATTGACACTTAATTGGATTATCTTCTTTAACCTTAAGATGACCTCTTCTAATGAGATTTTTCTCCACTTTTATTGCTAATTCAATTGATTGATCTAGAGATGTGACAATAGTAGTTTCTAGAGCATAAGATAAATGTTCTTGTAAATTACCAATAAATATATCAAGCATATCTTTATGAGACACATGTTGTCTTAATTGGCCAGCTAAACTTCTTCAACAAGATAGAAATTCTAAAAATCTTTTTTATTTACTTTGTTTTAAATCATATAGATCTCTCATAGTCACTTCCTTTTCAATGTAAGCACTAAAATTAGGAACAAACGTTTCTAGAGTCTTCCCAAAACTCTTCAAAGAATAGTTGGGCAATAGAAAACACCATTCTAATGCCACTCCAACAAGACTCTTTGGAAATATTTTCAATAAGAGCATATCATCATAAACAATATCATGGCAATATATCATGAATCCTCTTGAATTCTCTATCGTATCTTCAGCCCCCTTATAGATTGGTAATATTGGCATGGAAAAAGTTTTAGGATAAGGTCTAGCAAAAATAATCTACACATTTCTTTATAAATGTATGTAAACCCTGAAGTTTGAATCATATCCATCCTTGAAAGCAAATGATTCACTACATTTGCCAAATTTTGCTTCTTTGAATTACTATGTATGTTTTTCAGACTTCCTAAAGGAGGAAAGTATGTATTTTGAAACCTTGATGTTTGATTCAAGTTTTTGGTACTTTGGTTGAATGTGGAACTTTGTGGATAACTAACATTTGGTGGAACATAAGCAATGGTGTTGACATTAGAGGATGAATGAGGAAATTGAGAACAATTTTTTGGGCCATTACTAGTTAGAGAGACTTGCAGATTCCCTCCAACATTGGTGGTATTAGTAGTGGAACAAGTCATTCAATTCTTTAAATTATTTTGATGCATGGATTGAGATATATGAATATCATGTTTAAGCAAAGGATATCTATTGGGAGGGGAAGGAGTAGCATCCTATTTTTTGAGATGAGCTTCTCGTTCTACATATTCCACTAGTTTTTCCTTATGAGGTTTCATGAATTTCCAAATGTGATCAAATGATGAAAAGACATAACTACAATTATGTCCAGAAAAAGGATCAAGATTAGTTTTAATTTCCATGTATACCTCTTCTTGCTCTTTTGTATCTACATTATGGTCGTCCCTATCAATCTAATCATCTTCCAAAGGAACATAATCAGACTCTAGTTGTTTCCTCTGACTTCCAAGGAAAGGAGCCATTAGAAGTAGTGAAAAACAAATAGAAAAAATAGTAACAACAAATTTTTAATCACTTAAATATTTTTCAAATAAAATTAATGATCTACCCTACTATGTACAATTTCCAAAAAGGCTAGATCCACAAATATAGAAAGCCTTATGGGGTGAACCATGGGGTATGTTGTTATCTACACTCGATGCTAGGGGGAAGGGTTCACCAGGAATGGTTTAAGGACTCGTCCAAGTCCTCAGGATTTTGAGATAGTTTGATGTGTTCAGTTTTAATAAAAACACCTAAGTTTGGTCTTTCTAGTTCTAAAATAAGAAAGATAAATGACAATGCAAAAAATAAAGTACAATAGCTAAAAGCATAATGCAAGCATACAAGAGCTAGCCTAATATGATTCTTTATTTTGGATGCTCACTAACCTAGGGTTTATTCCAAAAATATTTAAAGCAAAAACATACAAAATGAATGCACATAAATTATCCCTAGATGCAAACTAAATACTTTTCACTTTTAGATGCCTAAGAATTAAATTTAGATAAAATTATAAATCAAAAAAATTAGTTTTTAATCGATTGTTGATCCTAGCTTTTGATGCCTCTTGTCCAATGATATCAAAAATACCTATTTTTGCAAGATAATCTAAGAAACAGAAGACACTACGTAACAGTCCTCGGAGGTGCAGCAGTCAACCCCCTAGGTCCCTTAGATGACCTTTCAACACAAAATTTAAAATTGACATTTGGAGAATTAATCATAAAATATATATGCATAAATGATAAAAATAGAAACAAAACATATCACTATGCTCAATATGCAATAATGAAGCTAACCAAACTATTAGAAAGTAGAACTTTCCCCCAAACTAATCTCAGGTAAAATCACACCTCATAGAAAGTGGGTGCGATAACATTTCAAGGAAGTCACCCTCCATAAAAATGGGGTGCAGTTTTTCTTTTGTAGACTTAAACCCTAAATTAGGGTTAGCGAAGTTGCACCTTGATAGAACTGGGCATGATTTTTCTTCAAACACATGAAAAATAAAAGTGCATGCATAGAATGTAATTAAACGCAAAATCATAGAGAGCGAAATCTAAATGGAAAATGCAGAAGCAACAGAAGAAGGCTAAGAAGAAGAAACAAAAGAATGCTAAGTATACGCACTAGCACTCTTTCCCTCCGAGCCACAATGCACATCCAACAAGTTAAGCAGTAATCCAATTCACACAATAGGAAATTAAAGTCCAAATTGGCACTTTGGGTTAGCTTGCAGAAGACACAAAAAGCAAAGAGAAATAAAAGCAGTAAGCAAATTTTAGGAGATAAAGATCACATGAGAATTAGTAAGTCCATGATTGTGTTATATCTCTATATATAAAGAGTGAGATTGCTCTTCCTTTTATAAACTATCAGGGTGGGCACAATCTAACTCACAACTGACGTAAAAACATGTTGGAGGGTTTAAAACTGGGTCTAAGTGGGCCAAGAAGAAAATAAAATAAAATAAATTAAACATAAATAAAGTAGAGAAATTGCACCCTGTCCTAACGGGGCACGATATACCTTCTACGATGTTACGCCTCGTTAAAATGGAGCACTATTTTGCTAAAATGCAAAATAAAATAAAAGGGAAGGGTAAAGAGGCCTTCCCTTGCCCTTGGTAGGGGTTGGGGACCTTTTAGGGGTTACAAGGAAGATTTCCCATTGAAAGTGGGTCAATTTTCTATGTCTACATAGCCTTGATATTTAATAACAATCCATAGAAGCCTTGATATTGAAGAACATGCCATAGAAGATTTGATATTAAAGAATAGTCCATATAAGTCTTGATATTGAAGAACATGCCATAAAAGCCTTAATATTAGAGAATAGTCCATAGAAGGCTTGATACTGAAACAAGCCTTAGATGCCTTTTATCCATAAGAATATTTTACTACTAATTTATTTGTTGCATGTATAGGTGATCCAATAAGTCACTAAAGCTTCCTATAAGAAAGTTAGAAAGAAAAAAATCTTCAAAATAAACCCAATACCTAAAGCAAAAGAGATTAGGAGGAGATATCATTGAAGAAATTCTAGGATAGGAATAAGAAGAAGGACTATGAGAGTCATGATTGTATCCAGAAGCAGTAGAGTCAGAGATCCAGGAGAAGATCTCAATGCCAACACTTCTAGAATTAGAAGGTTGAAGATAAGTTCTCTAAGAAGACCAGGAGAAGCTGCAAATACCTTCACTAGGTCTCGATGAGCATCTAGTCAACAACTAGGAGATCTTTGCTAAAGAAATATTCAAAGAAGAACTCACTAGAGAAATCCACTACCAAGGAGAAGCTCCTAATAGTGAAGGACTTGGGACAATTATCACCATTCGAAAACAAGCCCAAGAGGAGGAGAATTTGGTAAGGAGTGCCAAATCCTGAGCAGAAGAAGAATCCAATGAAGACCTCAAGATACTCAAAATATTGAGGAGAAGATCCAACCTGAAGTCATATTATGGAAAGAAGACTTGAAAGCATAATACACTTATCAAATCTAGGATATTTGAAGATTACCTCCTATAGAAAGAGGTCACTACTTCGGAGGTATAAAATTCTCCAATTCTACAATATAAGGAGGATATTTCAAGAGGATATCAAAGTCACCAAATCCTAGGATCATTAAAGAAGTTTCGAGACCATCAAATTGGTGAAGAAGAAACTTTTCAAAATAGTCTAAAAATAGCTACAAGATCCTATTCAAGGTAGCAACTTGTTTTTCTTAGGCACCAAGATCTACATCCTCTACAGAAGCAGAAAAGAAGCTACAAAAGTATTCATAAAAATGTAAGAAACTATCGATGCAAGTAGATTCATTAGGTGAATTACTTATCAGATTTATTAAAGCACCTTCATCATGATTAAAGTTGCAAAAAGGAGATTTGTATTATAGTCTTCAAGTGTGCAAAAATAAATTTTATTTTTAAGGTTCATTTGCACATTAGGAGTTGATCATATTTTAGAATTTTAATAATCTATAAACTAGCCAAATATCTACTTTGGAAATAAAAAGAAAACTCTCCTAATATCATGCTTGCAAGAAATTTTCAAAATAAATCTTGAAGGTTAATTTAAGATTATTTTTGAATAGTTGCAGTGAATTGATTAAGTGCATTTTCTTGAGAGTAGATTGGAGTGATAAGGTGTAATCTATTAGTGCATTAAAAGTAGAAGTTGTTAGATTTATTTGCACTATTATTACTCTCAAAAGAAATTAATTTTGTTCTTTGAAATAAATGCTTCAAAATCTAGTTTGAATCAAGTGTCTAAAGACATTTTTTAAAGCATAAAAACCTAAAACTCATAGTGGAAAATAGAAGCCACTAAAATTGGTTAGTACAAGAAAAGGAAAAAGAAAAAATCTAACCAAAAAGAAGCTTCTAATATTGAGACTTAGTGAGTCTCAAATCCAGAGCACTAAGGTTTAGTGCAACTAAAAGAAATCTTATATTATACAATATTTGCAAGGCTTGGATTCACCATCAATCATACAAGCAAAAAAGGTAAGGAGTCTAGCCAAAGAGACATCCTTAAAACCCTAATTTTTCACTCATAAATATTCTATAAAAATAAGAATTTTAGACCTGCAAAAGAGTGCAAGGAAAAAGGTGCAATAAAAGGATTCTATGTACATGTAAAGATTACATGGTGTTGCACTTCTACAATACATCAAATGCAAGTAAAGGAGAATATTCAAAGGTGCCACAATAGGCACAACAGGTATAGGGAAAAAGTAGCCAACGAAAATGCCAAAGGAACAACCAAAATATCGAGTGTTCTCCATCACCAAAAGGGCATTCTCTTCAAGATCGAACCTGTAGACAAAGAACGTTTTATGTAAATTACAACAAGAATTTCAAAGACTATTTACATAAGCTCAAGGATCCAAAGGAAATATATCATGAAGGTCTACGTAAATCATAGCAAGGTAGAAGAAGCTATCTACGTAAAGTAGAAGATAGAGCACATTTTAGCATTCAGAAGCATCAAGTTTCACCTCTATCATCATGAATAGGGAGCATAGCATAGGTACAAGTGCATAGTAGGAAAGAATATGCTACGTTAATAGTAGCATCAACAAAGGATAGAAAAAGAGCTACCTAATCCTCATAAAAAGCTCCCAAATAGCTCTAGGATTACCTGCAAAAGAAAATACATTGCTTTCTCTTCAATAAATTGATGAAAGCTAAGGATAAAGACATTTGAAGGAGTTATAATCTCCTTCGTGGAGGTGTTACATAGGTAACTTCATGCAAAAGGGTTGAGTGCCACTTGGCACATTATTCCCTCATGGCTATCATTTCTCTAACACTTAAGAGACAAATGTTGAGAGCGATCAAGCAAGAAGGATACATTATAGATGATGGTAACCTTACAAGAAGAGAAAGCAATGTTACTAAGCTATTTGAATGTCACTTATCCACAAAAGACTACTCGACTAGTGGAGCAACACTACAAGAAGAGGAGTTAGTGTTACTAAGCTATTTGAGTTTCACTTGTCCACCAAATACTGCCCATATATGTAGTGTAGAGAGCAAAGGGATAAAAAATTCATTTCAAACATCTGTAGAGTGTGTGAAAAATAAACACAGTCCATTCAATCTATAGTGTGGAATAAAGAGAGCATAGGAGCATTAAATACTCCATTGAAAGGGTCGACATCTACTCTCCAAGCATCAACAAAGAAGCTTGAAAGCCATACCACACTTGTTTACTCAACCTCATCAAATCAAGCACCGTAGATAGGGTACGTAAAGGATTGTCATATTTCAATCAAAATCAACACCATCCAACTGTGAATTCTAAAGGGTTAAGGTAAGAAAAATATTTGATTAATATTGCTTTAAAATATTGGAGATATAATGATATTAAAATAGTGCAAGAACATGAGCAAATACTACTTGGAAAACATGGAATGAAGTTTCTCCCTTTGAGCTTTGAGGACAAAGCTCTTTTTAAGGAGGGTGGCATGTTAGGATTCTAATCCTAACTATTCATGTTATTATTAATTCACTTAATTTTTTTATGGACCATTGTGTCCTTTCACCTCACAACTCTAGGGTAGATATTTATATGCATTCACAAGGGTGTAATTAGGCATCCATCGAATATAAGAAAATATATCTCATTGAGAGCATTGGTAGGATTTCCTCTAGTGAAATAGTGATCCATTCAAAGGTGATTTAATATATTTTACTTGTTTTTGCATCCAATTCCATTGTTATTTCACCTTTCATCATTGCTAGGAATGAGGTTCCTACCATTTGGTATCAGAGCCATTGTTCACCATAAACATATTTTACTTTGTTATTAATTTGCAATCATCGGCAACTCATTTCCTATGCCTTTGTTCATCCATTTCATTTATCACATTATTACCATAAATAGATGCTTGCAGATGACCAATTGAAGGTATATTACTAATTTTTGAAGTAAAAAAAAAACCTTGTGGACGTCAAGGAAGTCTCAAATATCTGTTGGATTTCATAAGCACTTCCTAGATCAAACATAGAATAAAAAATAGTGAAGAAACAAGAACTTGTTTATGACACCATCATTTTTCAGTAGAGTTTTTTAAAAATCTGGTGATCTTGGGACGTATTACAAGCAAAATAAATATCAATAATTTTTTTTATACCCATAGATCCTTGTTAAAACCTTATAAGAAAACCAGTTGATACTACCAAATTGTATGGTTTTATGAGGTGTTTGGTTAAGTAGTGACCACAGTTGTTCTTCATCCACATCATCCCATTGGGATCCATGTATTAACTTGGGATAATCATCTTTATTGTCTTCTTCTAGTAGACGAGAAGATTCATTTTTTCTAGAGATAAATCAAATCCCACATTGTGTTAGTGAAGGTTTGACTTCTAGGGGTTCTTTAATACCTTGTTCATAATGACTTACACCATTACCTTGATAGCCCATGTTGGAAAGGATTTGTCTAGTTATGGAAAATGAAGATGAAATATACCAAGAAGTGTATGTTCATTTTTTAGGTATGCAGTTATGTCCTTGGATATTTTCATCAAGGGCAGTTCCAACATGGATGAAAGTACAAGATCCTACTTGGATTTTAAGTCCTTTCCTATTGGGAATCTTATATCATGAGGAAATAGGAACGTGCTTACTAGTTCTACAAAGAGATTTGGCTTTCGATGAATTAAGTTGACTTGATCATTGGAAGAGGAAGACTAGGGAATATCCTCTAAGCTTATGAAAGGTTCCTCTAATATTTCCTTTACTTTATCTATTTTTGGTTGGTTGCTTGAATTAGCTGATTTTATGGAAGGAAAAAGATTAATCTCTTATAGTTCAATAAAGTTGCACATGGCAAAAGGTTTTGGATCTCTACGGATGTGGATAATCCTCCCTTAATACTTGTATTTGAGACATTGATGTAAGGTAGAAGGCATTGTCCGCATAGCATGTATCCAATATCTTCTAAGGATCATGTTATATTTTATGTCACATGATATGACATAGAAGAGGGTGTTTAGGATACGAGGCTCTAATTTGATAGGTAAAGTGATGGTGCCAATTACTTATCATTCTTCACTATTAAAGACCCTAATGATGAGGTTTATCTTTTGCAAGTCATTTTTTGTTGAGTCAAAATTTTGTAAGAATTTGATGTTGTATACATTCAAGGCTAATCCATTGTCTACCAAGGCTCTCTTGATATACATATTGGCTATTTGAGTTATTATGTAAATATGGGAATACGTCGATATGGTTTTGAGAGGAGTATCTTCCTTGTGAAAGGCTAACATAGAATTATTTACTCCAAATAGTCTAACCATGTTAGTGATATCATTTGGAGATAATTCTTGAGGGGATTCTTGTTCACATAAGAGTTTCAACAATATTTCCCTATGAGAAGGTGACATTTTTAGAAGTTCTAGGAGAGAGATATTTACGGGTACTTCCAATTGTTGACGTACATTGAAGGTATGCAAATTATTTTGATAAGGTGTGAGTACCAAAGGTGACTTATTAGGAAAATTTATCTTTGCTCTCGAGATGACAAATGGAGGTTTGTTTGAAGATTAATTCTTTGTTTGTTACCTAGTTATAGCATGGGAAGACCTAGAAAAATGAATGGTGCCTACAAAGTTGATCAATTTTCAATCATGCATTGGTAAGGTGTCTTGAAAGATCCCCATACCTTTTTTGGGGTTTTTTATTTTATTGAACATTACTTTCCCTTCCTCAATGAGGTATTTGATGATGTTCTTTAAATTTCTACATTTTTTGGTAGTATGTCCTTTTATTTCGTGAAATTCATAACATTCATCTTTTCTATACCAAAAAGGTGCTCCCTTGAATAGATCCCAAGGTCTAATATGTGAAAGTTCTATTAATTTAGAATTAGGGAGTATTTTTAGCATATATGTTTGACTTTATCTGATATTCATGTATTGCCTTTGGGGTATATCTTCAATTTGGATGACCAAATTTTGAGAAGCATTCTGAGTAGTGTAATAGTTTTTATGTTGTTTTTGTGATGAGATTCAGTTACACCATCTCCTACAATATGCTTGTTTTTGTATTACCCCTTATTAGGGGGTTTTTCATCCTCTTTCTTGTTATAGTTGAGTTGCCCTCGTCTTATAGTACAACTTCTACTCTCTTAGCCATGTTGACGAATTCTTTGAAGGAGGTTAGGTTCATCATTTCCAAAGCATATGATAAATTTTTGTGGAGGTTTCATATAAAAATATGTAAGAGTTCTTTAGGAGGAGGAATGTATTGAATTTTTCCTACTAAAAATCTCCATTTGGCTAAAAAATCCAAAAATTTCTCATTCTTAGATTGTTTAAGTTGATAAAGGTCATCTATGGTGACCTTATCATCTATGTAGATTGAAAATTGCTTAACGAAGGCTTCCATAATCTCTTTGAACTTTGTGATGGAGTGGTGATGTATTTGAAA
Organism: Wollemia nobilis; assembly: GCA_028583015.1. NCBI lineage: Eukaryota > Viridiplantae > Streptophyta > Pinopsida > Araucariales > Araucariaceae > Wollemia > Wollemia nobilis. The sequence continues at coordinate 8,020,756 of JAQPPZ010000850.1, forward strand.
ATACCATTCTAAGGCTAAACCGCTAAGGCTTTTAGGGAATAGCCTAAGGATAAGTTTTTCATCATGATTGATATTGCTACAAACTATTTGAAATAACCTTAGAGGGTTAATGGGATCTTATTTTCCATTGTAAATTTGAAATTTGGGGTTCAAAGTTATTTAGAAAGGGATGGTTAAGTATGGTTGGATAAAATAGTTCATTGTAGAATTCTTCAAAATAGTACTTTAACTTAAACGATCCTTGGAGAGAGGTAATTTTATGCTCAAGTTCTTCAAACTTGAAGTCCCTCTTTTCTAAGTCTGATATTTTAGTGTTGATATCATGGATGTCATTTGATTAAGGGTTTCATGGTGTAGGTAATGTTAATGGTTGCGCAAGTGGTTGAGAGAAGGTTTACGACATGAAAGGTATGTTCATGAGAGTTGAAGGATTTTGAATTGACATTATGGTGTGAGGGACTTGGCTAAATCCCATGTCATGAGTAAAAAAAGGATTTATAGTATTGATTGTATCATTAATTGAGAATGGGTTTCCCATAGTGGGGATCCCCATAGATGTGGTTGGAGGTGTTTTAGAATCAATATGTTGAGCCATAGCCACATTGAGACTTATCAAGTTGTTTCGAGTTTCATTGATTTGACCAACAGTTGATTGATCGTTAGAATATTTGATATTATCGTGCATTGTGGTGGATTATTTTTTTCTTGCTCTCTAATTTCATCTCTAAGAAAATATAAAAATATATCCTTATTTCTTTTTATGTATTCCTTGACATGATCTATAGTTCAAAAAGGAATTTGTTCAACAATTTATTCATGTTCCCTAGGTGCTTGTTGCAACCAAGGGTTTACTTCTTGTTCAATTTGTTCATGAGAATATCCCTCATGAGATGTAGAAGGTAGACCTTATTTAAGGTCTTATAAGGATGTTGAGACATGGTTTGAAAGATTGAGTATGAAGGGGGTTAATTTGTTATAGTTTTTTTTTGGAGTACTTATAGCAAAGAAGAGAAAACGTTTGAGATCCTTATGTCACCTTGATAAAAAACCCTCCTTATGAGTCCCACTAATCCACAATGATATACTTACCCAAGAATATTTCCCCCCTAAGGTTTGTACTTCAGTTTACTCAAGGGGTCATTATTCTTCCCCTAGTAGGATTAGCAATTGGTTATGTTCTTATTATCTTAATTTAATGTGATGTAAGATAAGCAAGAAAATTATATGATCTTGTTTAAGTTTAATTTTTTTTTTCTTTGTTAAGGCAAAAGGAGTGTTTACGTCAAGTTCACCCAATATGTATATGGTGGAAAAAAATCATTTTCTTTTCCCTTTAATTCTAATTTAATGTCAAGTGTGTGTAGGGGAGATTCATTAGAATCTCTACTTCCTCACTTGAGATTCTCTTTCCAAAGGATACCCTGAGAATACAAAAATTCTTAACACAACTAGACTCCTACTCAATAACTTAGGTTGTATATAGGTTGATGTGATGCTTGTTTTGTCGGTGTTTTAATATATTTTTCAAAGAAAAGACCTAAGATTTTTTATCTCTATTTATCCAACTCTTTTTCGATCCTTAACAGTTATTCAAACCTAAATTGTCAATGATCACCTAAATGCGCATTAAGCTTATATCACATAAAATGCATGAAAACAGGGTTATCCTATATTCTTTTCAGATTTGATGAATTATCTAAGGAGGTCTTTTTATTTCAAGAAAAAGAAGAAGGAATGCAAGAAGACAAACCAACCTAAATGTGACTAAATAAATTTTGATCCTTTGCCTAAGCATTTGAAAATGAAGGAGAAGGTAATATTTAGCCTAAGGTTCCTTAATTGACTGGTTTTTAAGTGTTTTGTATGGAAATCAAAATATTTTGTAGAGAAATTGTAAGATTTTGTAAACAATTAGGGTTCCTAATGAAAGCTTTAATTTGCCAATGTGTGATTTCTAATGCAAAACAATAGGAATCAAGATACATAACATATAAAAAATAAAATTGCAAAGCTAAGGAAGGGCCAAGTGGTCGAATTACCTCTTCTAGATCCTGTTTGCCAAATTCATCACTGAACATGCCAAATTAATTACTGTTGTCAAATTTACCACTAGGGTAATGAATTTGGTAAATCTGCACAAAAACCAAAAAAATAGGGTTTCTATTTTGAGGGGTTTATGTAAAGGATAAATAGGGTATAAAATTGTCCAAACAACTGATTAAACACCTTTTTAATGAAATAAATGAGTATGCTTGTCTCTTGGGGTGGAATTTGACCTATTGCCAAATTCACCACTCGTTTTACTAAATTTACCATTCGTTTTACCAAATTTACCACTAGAAAATTTGGTCCAAGTGGTGAATTTTGTTCTAAGTATTTTAGGCTACCAAATTCACCACTGATAGTGCAAGGTGGAGAATATGATCCTAGGATGGGCTTTTAAAATTTTAAGAGGTCAATTTGGGTATATTTCGATAGTATTTCAAGCTGAATTTGGAGGGGAAGGATCCTAACAATATCTACTAAGTTTTTGATTGATAAAATCAGAGGATTAGGCCCTCAAATCAGAGAATTTGATGACTAAAATTACAATGTTTGCAAAAGGGATGAAAATGTTGGATATGACTAAAATTTAAATTGAACAGGAGTGAAAGAGAGTGGGAAGAGTGTGTAATGTTGTTAGGAATGATTTAAAACACCTAATATAACTTCTAATTAGAATAAATCAGTGTTTAAATGAATAAACCAAATGAAAGTGTAGAGATATGTAAATGCTACCTACAACATGCAAGAAATTATAGTAGTAAGCAAATGGCTAAAATTACAGCTGAATTGGAAAAGCAAAGGGTTGCAATGTATGCTATGATGTTAGGGAGGATATAGAATAGCTAATTTAACCTTTAGCAAAAGCAAACTAGAATTTATAATGGAAATTCAATGAAGATGTTAACATATGTGAGAATGCTACTTAAAAATTAGCAAAGCTTACAACAATAAAGGAGGAAGGGAAAGAGAGCTTGTAATGGGAAGGGAGCCTTTGGAGCTGAGCAAAGGAATGTGAGATACAAGGCAATGAAATATTAGTATCCTTGATACCTTACCTTAAGGGATGAGGAGAAGGAAGATATTTATATATGCAATGTAAGTGCATGTACGAAAATGGTAATAAGATGAGCAAAACCAAATTGAATGCTTATAAATGAAATAAATATCAAGGTAAATGAGTATTGAAGAATCAAATAGGTTAGTATGGTATCTATGAGCAAGAATACTGATAACAAGAGGGAAGCAAGTAATGAGGTATGATATATGTTAGCAAATGTCACAATACCCTGCAAAAACAAAGGATTATGACTAAAATATGATGATGAAATGAATGCAAGCCAAAATAAACCTGCAAGAGAAGTGTTAAATGTGTAAAAGGGGTTGTAAATCCTTGAAATCAGACCTGCAAATAAGAATGTTAAAGCCTACAAGACAAAGGTAAGCTCAACACAATAATAAGATATGCAAAGGAAGATGAAATAATGCAAGAAATGGAGTTAGCAAAACTTGCAAAGCTAAATTTAGGAAGCTAAAATGAAATGGGTAGCAATAAAATTAAGGAGAGTACTATACTATATTTCACCTAGCTATGGCATTTTCCTCGCATTAATATATCCTTTCCACCAAGCTCCCTTGCCTTGCCTAGTTGCTCTCTACAAATGCTTGGAAAGTGCTCCTAATACTTGGAATGCTTGGAGAGAATAATACGAATGCTTGAAAATATAAATTCTAAGAGAAGAGAGAATGCTTAGAAAATTTGGTAGAGCATGGCTACATTAGAATACCTTGTTCAATGCTTACCCCATGGCCTCCTTAAATAGGATTTGGAAGGGGACTTGGAGGGAGAAAGGATAAGATCAAATTCAAACAAATGCATTTGAGAACTTGCTAGAGCATGCAAAATCAATGGTAGAGGTTAGAGGAGTTCAATATGCATCTCTCTAGTTCATGTGGAATATTCTAGGTTGTTTTGGTGAAATTCACCACTGTCTACAAATTCACCACTAGCGAATTTGGCGACCCGAGTGGCAAATTTGGTGAGGCAAATATGATTTTATAAGCTTTGAAATTTAAAATTTTCCAAATTCACCACTAGCCAAATTTATAACTGGAAAATTTGGTGATAAATTTAGTCAAAACTAATTATGGATGTCAAGAGTCGATTTCTGCAATTTTATCGAATTTGCCACTCAACTTGCTAAATTTACCAATGACAAATTTGGTCAGAGTGGAAAATTTGGTAAAGGTAAAAAATGATGCCCAAAATATTGGGAAATTATTAAATTGAGATTTTGTAGCCTTTGTGATTGATTTTGGAAAGTTTTGGAGTGTTTGTGACTAGTTTTGGAAGATCTTGCTAGGCATGTCAAAATTGGGTGTCTACCCTTATCAAATTGAAGATAGTCATAAAAATGATATCAATGAAAATTACTCAAAGTTTTCTAGTGGTACTAATGATATAGGTAATATAGTAGAGAATAATATCAAGACCACATAGAGAAGAACAAAGTGAATATAATCATAAAACGATGTAGTAGTAGTAGTAGTAATATAATCACATCATTTAGGCCTATCAAATTGAAGATAGTCATAAAAATGATATCAATAAAAATTACTCAAAGTTTTCTAGTGGCATTGATGATATAGGTTATATAGTAGAGAATAAGGCCAAGACCACAATAGAGAACAAGGTGAAGAAACAAAAGAAGAAGATCAAAAGAGCAAAAAGAATATAGTAAAAAAAATTATAAGGAATAGAAAAACAGGTAAATGTTAGAATTCTAAGTAGTGTCCAGACCAAAGTAGAAGAAAAAAAGAACTAGATATTGAAGACTATGGTAGAACTAGAGATTAAAGACTAAGGTCTTCAATAACCAAATAATGTAATACAAGGGGGTGTTGGAGAATATTACATTATTTAGATCATGCTAATGTACCCCCAAGGTACCTTTATGGTACAAATTATGTGCAAAAGTGTCATGCAATTATGTGTGCAAGTGCGAGGAGTGAGAATGTGTACAAGTATCATGTAATAGAGTGTTGTGTGTATAGATGTAAGAGAGTGCAATGTGTCATATTATAAAGTGTGCAAGTGTGCAAATAGGAGTGTGCAAGTTCCATAGAATAAAATGTGCAAATAGAGAGCCAAGAATCATGTATACAAGTGGCAAGCTAAAAAGCCAAAAGAGAAGAGGATTTGTGTTATACATGGAATAGGAAAAGATGCATCTCTTGGATATGTGAAGAGAGCAATAGTCAAGTATTGAAGAGTCATCTAAGGCTATATTATGGAGACAAAGCTCCATGTAATGTATCATTGAGGAATATATGTATTTCAAACATCATACAAAGAAACTTGTATACAATTTCAACAAATATATTGTAAATTTTCTTTATGTCATTGCATGAATGATATTATCCTTTTTATTCACATTATTGTTATTGTTATGAATGCTATGTTCATTATTTGGGCCATTTAATATAGTGATTGCTCTTATATTTAATACTACTCAAGATCCTAAATATAGGGACCTATGACAATCTGGCTAAAAAGCCAACAAAAAAAAACCTTGGGTAAATTCTAAATCAGCTCAAGCTTGACTCCATAAGGAGCTCAAGATGAGTTAACCAAAGACCGCGAGGTAGCTTCATTGAAGATGCACCCCATAAAATATCCAACTACGGTATAAGATTCTAACCACTTGCAAGCTTTGTCAAACTCTGACAATGGTAAAATCACATTAGAAGAAGGAATGTTACCTTGTGCACTGCCTTTAATATGAACTTCCTAGGTTGTTTTATGGAAACTATCTTTGCTTGTCCTTCCACCTACATTACCATATAACAACAAATTAATGTATGAAATAAATGTAAATTAGTATTATTATTATTGTTATTATTTTGATACATAGAAGAATTGATAACTACCTTTCCTTTTAACAACTGGTCACAGGGTCGAGTCACAATTGCCTCCAATCGTAGCATCAAATCATGGTGCTACCACTATAACCCCTATCTTGTCTTAATAAACATGACCAAAGTGAGGAAAACCCAGATGGCTTGGGGTTGGTACCATCATCATCAAGTTGGCGCACACTCAATGGATTTAGGTCATACTACTACCTTTGCCCCGATTAGGCATGCCCTCATGTTTGAACCTAGGTCTATTCTTGATAAATGCCTAATTTCTTACCAATCCACCTAACCCTTGGAGACATAAATTATTATTTTTATATAACAACAATCATTATCAAAAAAATATCAACTATATAATATTTAATGTTAAAAATAACTATATAATATTTAATGCGTTGTCCGCATAATTAAAATATAGCAACTTCATTCATTTTATCTATCTAAATAAAATGACAGTAAAGGTCTCCGCAAGTACGATATATTCTTGTACGATGCAATTTGGATATCAACTCTTACCCCGGTTGAAGATATAACTTGGTCGACACTCTGGGGTACGTTGGATTTGCCTTTCGTAAGCACTTATCAGTCTCAATGAAATGTCCACTTTGTTTATTGATCGCTGTCACGCGTCATCTTTCTAGATTGGATATTTGCGTGTAGTCAGAATAGCAAAGAGACAATATTTTCTTAATAAGTATTATAAGAGACAGGAACCTGAGATCATCTGAAAATTTTATCGAGTGTTGAGTTATTCATCACTTTGTCCATATCTCACAGTATAAAAAACATAATTTTTTTTTTCGAGGATAACTCCATTAGGCGCCAGTTGTTAGTTTCAAGCAAGAAGAAACGGTGACCCATAGAGCACAGGTATGACAGCACATGGGTTCCTCGCGAGGTTGCAACTGCCACTTATCAAAGCGAAGGAATCGTCACCGTCCTTAAAAAGAAACGCGGAGAAATAATTCACCCTGCTCACTTTTATAAATGCGTTCTTGAAGAAAACTGGCCGTTTGTCAACAACTATTGTCACATTGCGTCCAATTGTTTATTAAGGAGGACGGTACTTTTAGTTTGGAACGTTGCGTATTGAAAGAAGCTGACATTCAATACGGTTTTGAGCAAGACGGAATTTTTAGAATTCCTTGCTAGCCATGAGAATTTTTGGAGGCAAAGAACAAGATTCTAAATAAAAATTATAATTAGTACTCTAAGTCTGATGCTGTAAACAAGGAAGTTCGAGGAGAGACACATTATTTTTGTCTGTAGAAAACATGGATGCCACTCTTGGGTAAGATCCATGAAGGCAGAGGTATATATTCCATCAAAAATGCTCAGGGCTTGTATTTGGTCTACCACCTTTGACACATGCAATGAGCATGTCGGAAACATCCCACAACAAGAACAAACAAACACAAACACACAAAAAACTAAAACAAGTAAAGCATACTCCTTGAGTGTGTGGGCAAGAAAAAGCACAAGCAAAAAAAAAAAACACGAACCACACAGAACAAACAAAGGAAAAACATTCAAAAATAAAAAAAATGACTGAAATAAACAACACCAAAAACACTACCATAACAAAAACAACAAAATGAAACAAAAAAACCACATAGCATAACACACATAGAAAAATCCAAAAAAACAACAAAATAAAACTAAAACAGAAACCCAAACAACAAAAAGAATAAAAAACACCACAAATGAAATGAGGAAAAACAAATACAACAAAAACTAAGCCAAAGGAGCAATTGAAAAATCAAACAAAATAAGGTAACACTAAGAAAAAAAACCAAAGCTTAACAAATTACAAACAATATTAGAAATTGTTTAGCAAAATAGCCAAAGCTTCCAACATTAGGAGACTGACTATAAAACTTAGGATTATGGCATCCTTATCCTTTTATTCGTATCTTGCTTCATTCCAGTTGGGACTATAGCTTGGTTACTTGGTACCATGACACTACTATTGAAATTTGTATGGTCTTTAAGAGGATCCGTATTGTTTGTAGTTTGAACCTGCTCTTTTGTTTTGCACTTGGGTTGGTTTTCTACATTGTACTCAAGACAAGCTCTTTTAAAGATTTCTCATCATGCAATCCTTCTTGTTCCCTCTCTTCATCAAACTATGTCTCCATAATAACTGCTTCCATTTGATCATCCTCATCATTTGCTTGCTCATCCATGGAGAGAATTTCAAAGGTGTTAGGAGAAATTATTTTTTTCTCTTTTGTTGCTATTTTTTTTTATTAGGGATTTGAAACCCTACCAATTCCCCATCCTCTTTCTCTTTGTTAGGGACCTTATGTGGACAATCCTTTGCTAGATGACCATATTCATGACAAATTCTGCATCTAAATAGAATATTTTCATAATCTACTACTTGGTCCCATATTTCTTCTCCATATTGTAAAATAATCTACTCAAAGTGGTTTGTCAAAATCAATCAAAACATAGATCCTTGGATAAATAATATGCTCTAAGTGTTGGGTACAATTAGAAGTCATCATGTAAACTCTTAAAGAATTTTCAATTGTTTCAAATATCTTTGGATGTCAATATTCTATCGGAAGACTAAATAAATGAACCCAAAAAATGGCAGTTGATGGCATCTCTTCCTCATCTTTGAACTTGGTATGCCAAGGCTTCATGAAGAGCCATGCCCTACCAAAAAAACCATGGCCCCCCTTGAAAAATGTTCTCCCTATCTTCTTCATTTTCAAAAAAAAAAAAAAAAGTAGAAATTAGGGTATGTAAAAATTTGGAACTTATCTTTAGTGCTCCAATTATTGGCAGCCCATTGCTTGAAGGTAGCAACAATCGGTCAAAATCCGACAAATTAGGCTTTTCCTCTCAATCGCATCTATTCCTTTCTAAACATCCATCATTTCCAACTTCACTACTAAGGATCCATTAGTTGCTTTCATGCAACCCATCTCTGTTTTCCTTGAATCGACTTTTGACATCCTCAATGGTTTTCTTGACAATCTTTAATGCAGTATAAGTAGTAATTATGTTTATTCTCCGATCTATTAACTACTGTTTTAACAAAACAAAAATGATTGAAATTGATGCAATATAAGTAGTAAAAATGTGTATGTTGTGCAAAGCTCTGTTCTTCTTTTAAATTATAAATAATGGTAAATAGTTTTTCATGTTTAAAATTTTAAATAGTTTTTAATGTTTAAAAGTGTTTATAAAAGTTGCTTACTTTACAAAATTTAACTTTTATAAAATTTGAAAAGTTTTAAAATCTCTGTATAAACTGTTCAAATTTTATTAACATACTAATAAAATTATAATAATTATTTATTTATTTAGTTTCCATGAATCTGTAGGAGTACGCTGTGAGAACATATGCCTTAAAGGTTTAATTGATATTCCAATTCCTAAGGATCATTTACAATTCACGGAGCCAATATACACCCAATCTCTTTGCATTTCTAAATTATAGAAAAAGGAACGAATATAGCCGATTGGCAAATTTGGCATTGCTATTATGCATCAATCTAGCAGAAGTCGAGAACGGTCTTTGAAATATTTGCATTGACTAAATCATCATGGTCTTCACAAGCCCAGGGAATGTGATTTCATAAATTGAAAAGGCACAAATTATTAGATGTCTTTTATACATCTTCAAACTATTAGTGAATTCTTTTCCTATTATGTAGATATCCTGTGGCACTCTCTTTTTGATAGTAGGTCAATTTTTAGTTCATCTTAAAACAATAGGATCATAATTTAACTCACGTACAATCATAGGTCAGAAGTTTATATTCTTTTCTCATTTGAGAAACTAGGGGTGGGACAATACTCTGACACAATTCTCACATAAATATAAATTCCAGAATCAATACTATAATATTTCAATTGTTTTTTCCAATCAACAATAGGTAGAAGCATACTTAAACATATTTCAAAAGCAATACATTTACCAAATTCAAAATAGATTTGTTTATGAAATCGTTCTGATGGAATCTTGAGGACATAAGGATATTGAATAGTAATAGGTAAACCATATGTGATATAAGGTAACCATAAATCCTTGATCTTAAAAATTTATTGTGTGCAACTCTTGTTTGAGAATAATTTATAAAACTACTCACAATGGAGAATGCTTAATATTTTTAATTAATCATTTCTTAGAGAATTCTCTCCATCAATTTAAATAGTAAGTTTTTTTTAAGCTAATGTGATCATATTGTCATTACAATTATAATAAAAAATATTATTCAAAATATTTTGATTTTAATAATTTATATATTTGATAAAACATTAATTACAACCAAAACAACAATTAAATATTAAAAATTCTAAAAATTAAATAATACCTAACTTATAAAAAATAAATACTTAAATTCATTATACCATTACCATTATATTTGTATTGTGTAGACACCAAAACAGCACCAATCCGATTATGTGACTGCAAACACTGATCGCTTTGACAAACACAGCTCCCAGGGCAGCCCTCAGAGGTCAAACGGTGGTCTTAACCACTTTCATAGCAGTTTTGTAAGGTCAAGGAGCAATTTGGCACACTTGGGCACTTTGCCCAGTATTCGTCTCACCCAGAGACGAATTCAAAATAGAATCCGTCCCACCCGAGGACGAATTCTAAATCCGTCCCTGGGTGGGACGAATTCTAAGCTTAACGGGCAAAAGGGCAAATGGTGCCAAGTGGCAGCCCAAAACAGTCAGTTAAGGGCTCCTACCTTGCACGCATGTGTAAGTGGACGGAGGGGCCGTTAGAGGACTGTTACAAGAAGCATTTATCAAAGTTCAAGTCAGGGAAGGACTCCCCTCCCTCATGGGAAGACAAGACCGCCACATGGCGCCCATGGTCAACACTTGGCTTTTGTGCTTCCCTCCCAAAAGAGACCCCTTGGGTCTATAAAAGGTGGGAATTTCCTCACCCAAAAGAGAGAGGTAGAAGGAGTGTTGAAGCAACGAAGTGCTGCCGAATCGAAGACTCATTTGCATCCCCCTTTGTTCACCTTCCTACATCCATCAATCTCTTTTGCAAGGGAGGTTGTTGGGTGGCCTTTGGAAGCTCGAACCTTACTCAAATCCGACGCATGGACATCTGAACCCATCAATTCGCCGACCCCCAAATCCTAAAAGGTTTTGGGCCCATCCTTGGTGGATTGGCTCCAAAATCGAGGGCCAACGGTGGGAGGCCCACTTGGGCACCCCCGCACCCCCAAGTTCTAATTTCAGTTTTTGAGCACTTTAGATTAATTTTTAGATTGCATTCTATGTTACTAGGTCTGATTAGTCTATAATTACAATTTTGTAGCTTTTGGTCAGAGTTTAGGGTGTTTTGTATTGCTTTATCGTTTCGCTAACTTGCAGGTGTCAAGGTTAAATTCCCGAGGGAGGAGGCCAAATTGGGAAAATCCGACCATCTGGGTCGTCCCAAAATGGCCCCAATTACCTAACCCCCCTATTTGCAGGAGTTTTGCAGGTCCCGAGATCCGACATTGGAGCAGCAGCAGGTCGATTTCTCCTATTCAGAAGAATTCGTCCCACCCAGGGACGAATTACAGTCAGAATTCGTCCTGCCCAGGGACGAATTCCAGTTTAAGGTGAATTGGCCAGCTGCCTCAGTGGCAGTGGCCTTCTGGTGACTGTTCTTACCTTCTGTCAGATTTTGAAGCAATTTGGATTCACTATTTTCATGGTTTCAGGCAAATATTCGTATGCATATTTTGTTAGTTTTAGAGAGAGAATGCTTTTCATTTGCAACAGGTGCTACTAACGTCTTGATCATTTCTTTGTTTGTAGGAGAAGCAGCAGAGGCGAAGAACCCATCAACATCGGCGGCGGCATCATCTTGGCCCGCCCAGTGCAATCGTGGGCACGCGGAAGGAGGAACCATTCAACGATTGTAATCAAACCTTATTTGCGCTCCTAGCCCCTGAAAAGGGAGGAGGCATTATTGTAACAGAGATCGAAAGAAATTAATGAAAGGGCTGTTTTTCTTTATCTGATTGCGTCTCTTACAACATGTCTCTTTTTCGTTTCATGTAATTCATATTTCTAGGACTTAGGCGTGCTTAACTTTGAATGCAATTGCACTTGAATGATTTCCTTTGACCGGAATCTCGTGCTTTCAGTGGCGATCACGGTGGGACCCTGTTCCCTGGTTTTGAAATCACAGAAACTAATTAAAATTTTGTGTTTGTGCTTGACAGGTACACTTTTTTTGTTGCAGACTGCTATTCGTCTCTGACAGGGACGAATCCTTTTCTGCAATTCGTCTGATCCTGAGACGAATTCAAATTCGTCTCTGGGTAGGACGAATTCTGTTCTGCAATTCGTCTCCCGGAGGGACGAATTCCTGTCTGTGGATTTTCAGAGCAGAAATTCAGAGATAACAGGAGCAGGCAGAGAAGAGGTAGGGATTTTCATGATCTCTGTTATAATTTTCTGTTTCTATTTATGTTTCTGCTTCGTTAATTGTTTTCATTTAATCTTGCATTGCATTAGGAAAAGTCATGTATGCTAGTTTCATTTTATTGGATAAAACGAATCCCACACACATCACGAGACAACTTTAAACCAAGGAGCTGGTCTTAAGACCCCGGCCCTTGATAAAGACCATTGGTGGATTTAATCACCGCCTTGGCTTGATTTGCATCCATTTCCCGATTGTCAACTCTTGTTAGGCGTAAATCCTGACGAAGACGGACCGAGCGTAGGCGGGGTGATTCCCATGCGCGCGAGGATAAGTCTTCTATGGTAGGTGTCATTAACAGGACAATCCCCCTTCCGTACCGCCTATGTACCACGTACCTTCTGCTCTCACGTACCTATAGTCTCCCTCTCGTAAGGGCGGGTATATAGAGAGGTTGGTATATCGGCTTGGCAGGTATATTGAAGGGGCGACCTTTTGGAGTTATAAGAGCCTACATGATGCATTTAAACGTTCTACAAAACTTACAAAAACAAAACAAAACATCAAAATGCACTAAACCAGTTTAGGGCACACCAAGAATCCTTAAAAGAGATAATCACGGTCTTGTGAATGTGTGTGTTTAATTCTGCTTAGAGTAGACAAAAAAAAAAAAAAAGAGAAAATCATAAAACGAGATAAAAACTTATTTAGATAGCATAGAAGCACCGCAATGGTGTACACCCGTAGTCAAGCCCAATCAAGGGCAGAAGCTCCGAGAGGTACACAAAAAGCAGGCACAAGTTGCCTTCACTTCAGTCCTGAGGATTTGGTTATACCGCCTTATCGGTCTAACCTACAAAAGAATCCAATTCAGAATCCTCGGTGGGGTATGCCTATTCAAAGCAGCCCCTTTCGGGAAGATGCCTTACATGTAGACCTTGACATAAATAGAGAATCACCTCTTGAAGGTAGGCATGAGTGGCCACCGCGCAATGAAGCGCTAAACAGGCACACTGTCCATTTAGAGGGGCAACATGGATATGGCGTCCCTTCTTTACCTATCATCAGAACAGAAAGACCACATCCGGAGCGCAGGGCTCCTTACATAGGGCGACCTAACTCCGCCCATCCCATTTACACTCATGAAAGGGAGTATGAGGAAAACCATCACATTCCTCGAGAGCAACAAACAATGCGGGAACCTTGCATTTCCGCACCGAGCGAGGATATCATGATCACCCCTTGAGGCCAGAACCTCGAGCACATACCACCTACCTCGACAGAGGGAAGCGACCCATTGAAACCTTAGAGCATCAAAATCAAGGTAGACCCATAGGAGGAACATTTGAACCTCCCAAAAAAAATAGGGTAGAACAAATTGATCCGACTGTCGCCAGATATACCACCCGTCAAGCCCAAATCATGCGGCTTAAACAAAGTCAACAAGAGATAGAGTATCAATACCGCTTGGATAAAGAACGCATGCAACGCGAAGCGGATGAGTTACGCTATGAAATACCTGAGAGGGGGCCAACCCCTCGCATCCAAAGAGCTGAACAGTATGAGAGGCGTAATCCATTGGCGCAAGACGAGTCTCCACGACCTCGTCAAACTCTGCCTCCAAGACCCCATAGATTTGAAAGGGAGGCAACTCCCCGAAACAATGATGGGTACCTTCAGCAAGAACTTGATCAGGGTCATAGGTTTCGCCCCGAGACTCCTCAAGAATTTTACGAGGAGTATGAACCGAGAAGAGGAGTATATCGAAACTCCCCATCAAGGCGGGGAAGGATGCCATTCGGCCACCCCTCCATAGGCCTCCGGTTTACCGTAACTTGCAACAAGAGCGAACAAGAGAGGAAGAAATAAAATCTTCCGATGCATACCAAGCGCTATTGGAGCGTTTAGAGTCGGTGGAGACAAAAGCTGCTGGGCATCAAAAACCCACATTACGTCTACTCCGCAATAATCCGGTGCATCCCTCAGTGCCTACACCTCTCTACCCCGAACACTTTAAGTTGCCTCAATTGGCAGTTTTTAAAGGTGAAGAGGACGCACAGGAACATGTTACACGGTTTCTAAGCCAATGCTTCGGCATTCAAGATAATGACGCGTTATTGCTTAGAACATTCATAACCACATTCGCAGGCCCCGCCTCGGATTGGTTCACACAGCTACCCAAACATAGCATAAGCGGCTTAGATCAGCTAGTAGATGCGTTTCTTGAACGCTTCGCCTTCAACATAAGGAAGAAGGCATCACTTAGTGATCTTGCTAGCCTTAAACAATTTGAGGAGGAAACAATGGCAGCGTACGGGAACCGATGGAGAGCTTTGCTTTCTAAGTTACCCTACCGTCCTCCCATGTCGGACCTCACGCAAATGTTCGCGAAAAGTTGTTTAAAATCAATCTCCGGTCTATTGTTGCTGCGACAATACGACAGCTTAGAAGAAGCTTTGGCGCAAGCCAGAGTCATAGAAGAGATTAAGATAGGCGAAGGCGCAATTGCCAAGCCTAAGAAGAAAGAGTGGAATAAAACCACTAAAACTGGGACAACGCAACCACAACACGCTGCAATCAACCAAGTTGCGATAAATGTCCCAGCGCCTGTGCAAGAAACGCAGCCTCAAAAGGCTAACTACCAGGCAGTGCCTCCTGCTTACGAAAGAGATAACAGGAGACAAGAACAGTATCAGCAGCGTCACCCTAGGCGACAATTCACCCCGTATGCGGAGTCTAGGGACTCCTTATTTGACCGCTTGTCAGCGGCGAATCTAGTTACTCTGCCAGAAATCCAAATTTTTGACCCTAGCGTTCCTAAGCCTAAGGGGTATAGGGAGGAATTGTATTGCAGATTTCATAGACGCAGAGGACATGACCTAAACGGGTGCTGGAAATTCAAAGAACTAGTCCAGGATTTGATCGACAATCGAACATTGGTCGTGGACAACCCCATCGCACCTAACAACCAACAAATGGGGGTATTCAAGGACCCCTTGCATGCCCACGAGGCGCAGACAAAACCGCTCCAAATAAACGAGGTGTGACAAGATCTTCCCGCACAAGGATTTGTGGGAATGATTAGCATTGTAACAAGGAACAGAAAATACCCAGCAGTTGCCCCCGAGGTACCTGCGAGGGAAGTTCCGTCGACATCGCAGCCTCAACAACGCCCGATGCAGTTACCTCCGCCTAGACCTGAGGTCACGATACGAACCAAACTCACGCAGAGTTTGCGGACCACGTCAGCTAGGCTGTCCATCTACGAGCTTATTCAACAATCAGCTCCACATAGAGAAGCTCTTATGGACATCTTAAAAGCCATTGAAGTACAACCCCACGAAGCTAATTCTTTCAACGCTTTCGTGGGACATGTGAAACAATGTACGGAGCCTGTCATCACATTCAAAGAAAATGAGGTCAAAACAATATCGAATGACATGCCGGATCCACCCCTGCACGTTATCGCGCGGGTCAACGGGATCCCGTACAAGAGAGTGCTGATAGATACTGGCTCGTCCAGTAACATTATAACCACTGCTGCGTTAAAGCATTTAAAACTGCCAGCCTCTCACATCACAACTTCCACGTACACACTGCGAGCTTTTAACGATGCAATTTGCTCGACAGTCGGCACGGTTGTTCTGCCTATACAGGTAGGACAAAAGTCAATACCCACACTCTGCCATGTGTTGGAAGGCGAAATGGCTTATAACATACTGCTGGGGCGGCCTTGGATCAGGGACATGAAGTGTGTCCCCTCGATCGCACACCAGTGCTTGAAGTATGCCTATGAAGGGCAAATACATGTAGTCCCAATGGACTTAGAGCCCTTCAAGTATTGCAATGCGGTACAATTCATACCTCAATCGACCCTACCATCAACGCATGTGGATTTTCAATTAAATCCATCTAAACAGGGTCCGATACCGCAGGCACAACTGGTGGCCAATAAGGTAAAATCCCAGCCAGGTGAGATGTCATCATTGGCTCCTTCATCATCAGCGCCACCTATCGTGGCCCAACGGAAGGACAAGGGAAAGCAAATCATGGAGGAGGTTAAGCCTCTAGAAGAGGGGTTGCCCACGATCTCAACAATATCAACGAGAGGAAGCGCCCAACGCAACGGAAACCAAGATTCCTGAACAACCAAACATGGAATGGACTCGGGAAGGACTACCGTTTCCTCCTACCCAATCATCAACAATCACTGTTGATATGGCCAGTACAGGCCTAGGAGAGTACATAGTGCAAAATGTTGTGGCAACCCCCACACTGGAGTCAGTACAAGACATGGGAAGACCTCGCCTCCCCATTGGAACAATCGTCCCTTTAGGCTACCCACCGAACCAAACGAATTTTGTGTATGGGGGCCTTGATCATGGTTATGAACCATGCGAACAAAAGGAAACAGATGAAGAACCTTTTGTCGAAAACATCAATTATCCGTCGAACCCAGAATTTGCCCTAAAATATCTCGAACAATGCAATTGGCATGGGTATGGGCTAGGCGGATACGAGCAAGGGATGCGGATCCTTTGTCAACCAAGATATCAGATGCCATACGACAAGTCGGGGGTAGGGTTCAACCATCCCCTGCCATTAGACATCTTGGTTGAAAACATGCAAGGCCTAGAAATAGGCAACGGGGGGGGATTGGCACAAGACCCATACGCCAATCCAAACACGAGAATACACATTGGGGGATTATCTCCCATGGTCTACAAACACCCCTGGTAACAACAATAATCCCTCTCCTTTGCTAGAGAGAGGTGAAAGTTCAGAGAGCAGTCCTCGAAAAGAACAACAACGGCTTCCAGATATTTTTATGAAACTGTTCCCCTTAGAGGTTCCAGACGAAGTAACGCAGTCTCAAAAGAATCAGGTCCCTCCACTAAGAGTGGAACAACCGCAATGGGATCAGATTAATTCACTGGAACAAGAAGAGTCCTCGATGTCGGAAGCAACAGATGTTGAAGAGGATGAGCAATTTTGGATCTATGAAAGCGATTCAGAAGACGAGACCGAGATGGACTATCTCAGACATGCGCGACGACATCACCACGCTCTAACCCATGAAGATCTAATGGGACAAATGGGTATACGGTTGGGACATGAATGGCACTTAGACCCAACGAGGTGGGACCAAGTGCTAGGCCTATGGCTCCAAATTCAAGTTGAGCATCGTCCACCTCAAGATCCCATCAGGACAACAGTACCAAGGGAAGACCCCGCCTTCCTTTCCGCACTTAGAGACGAATTTGCACCTAGAGAGGATCCATTCGTGCCTGTTCCCGTAGAGCCAGACCCAGAATATAGGGAACATCTGAAAGAATCAAGTCGTCACACCCGTGGTTCTGGAGACCAAATTCATTCCATCCACATGATCTCCATTGATTTGACCACACCCATCCGCAATCCGACCGATCCATCACGGTCATTACATCTAAACACGGATGCCATTGACTGGGATCGCGTCAACTCACCATTGTCACCATCAGAGTACTGGCCTTTCGGTAAAATGCTTCATTTTACCCCAAGGACAACTCAAGATATTTTTCAAGCTGAAGAGGGACCCAAAGTCCCCAACGCAGATCTTAACTCAGCTGATGATATCCATTTAATCCCAACTCCACATCAGTTGGAGGACGGATCTCACATGTCAGTCGAAGAGACGACTGACGTAGACATCGGCACAGATCCAATGAATCCACTGATTCTCAAGCTGGGGGTAGGCCTTTCCCCCGAAGAGCAAGCCGATTACATGGCCCTTCTTAAAGAAAAGAAGGAGGTTTTTGCATGGTCATACAAAGATATGCCAGGACTAGACCCACGACTAGTCATGCACAATTTAACGCTTGATCCGAAAATCAAGCCGGTAAAGCAAAAACTAAGAAAGATGCACCCAACAGTGGCCTTGATGGTCAAAGACGAATTACAAAATCTGTTGGATGCACAATTTGTCATCTGCGTGGATTATCCGCCATGGTTGTCCAACATGGTTCCCGTCAAGAAGCCCGATGGGAGGATTCGCATATGCACCGACTTTCGAGACTTAAACAAAGCGAGTCCTAAGGATGATTTCCCCTTGCCAAGCATCGACGCATTGGTAGACGCTACGACGAGTCACGAAATGCTCTCCCTAATGGACGGTTTCTCGGGATACAATCAAATTCGTATCAATCCCGAAGACCAACTCAAAACGGCATTCACAACGCCTTGGGGGACATTTTGCTATAAGGTCATGCCTTTTGGCCTTAAAAACGCCGGCGCTACATACCAACGTGCTATGACGTATATCTTCCACGATTACATGCACAAAACTTTGGAAGATTACATGGATGATTTGTTAGCCAAGTCTAAATTGCGCTCAGATCATCTCGGTGACTTAAGCAAGATCCTCGATCGCCTCATAGAGCATAAGGTCAGACCGAATCCCAAGAAGTGCGTGTTCGGCGTCACATCTGGAAAACTCTTGGGTTTTATAGTCTCCAAAAGAGGCATCGAAGTGGACCCAAACAAAGTCAAGGCAATCCTTGAAATGGCTCCCCCAACCACTATCAAGCAGCTCAGAAGTCTACAAGGAAAGGTCGCGTCGATTAAACGCTTCATAGCGCAATTATCTGACAAATGCCGACCAATGAACAAATTATTGCACAAAGGGGTCACATTTCATTGGGATGACGAGTGCCAATCGACCTTTGACGAAATCAAACAATACTTGGCTTCGCCGCCAGTATTGGCACCGCCTAGACCAGGTGTGCCGTTCTACTTGTACATCTCAACTACTGAGGTGGAACTGGGCATAATGCTAGCCCAGAAGAATGAACTTCATAAAGAACAGGCTACTTACTATCTTAGCCGCACCACGGTCGATTACGAACTTAACTATGCATACGTTGAGAAACTACGCTGGCGGTGGTGTTTGCCACCAAAAGGCTACGCCACTATATTTTGAGCAACACGACGTATGTTGTGTCTAAGGAGAATCCATTGCGATACATGATGAGTCGTACTTATCATAGTAGCCGCACGGCGAAATGGATCATGTTGTTGACGGAATTTGACATTGAGTTTATTGGACAAAAATCTATAAAAGGACAAGTCATAGCCGATCAACTAGCGGAGGCTCCTCTTGAAGACGATCAGCCTCTGGTCATAGAACTACCCGATGATGAGGTCTTCCATGTCTCAGAATCGCCAGATTCTGAAGATCCTGAGTCTCAAGCCGACATAACCTTATTTTTCGATGGTTCTAAATGCGAGCAAGGTGGTGGCGCAGGAATTGTATTCTTCACACCGCAGGGCGCTCCAATGCCCCTGTCATTTAAATTAAACTTCCAAGTGCACCAACAACAATGCGAGAATATGAAGCCTTGCTCCTAGGTCTTCGAGACAAGCAATCGCCATGAACATCAAAAGACCGAACATCTTTGGCGATTCGTTGTTAATCGTCAATCAAGTCAAAGGGGTATATCAATGCAAATGCCCAGTTCTGAAGGCCTATAAAGCCCTCGTGGATAAATTCTTGGCAAAATTTGAGTGGTATGACATCGAGGCACTCCCTCGATCATCGAATCGTTTTGCGGACACAATGGCCTCCTTGGGGTCACTAATCCCGCAAGACCTTTTCGGTGATATAACAACCATTCAGGTCAAAACCTTATCGCAACCCGCGATGGAGCGCGCAAGCTCAGACTTGACGCCAGGAATCCACATGATCCAGATCGAACCATCTTCGGATAAGTTCTTTCGAATCCGAGACTATTTGAAACACGCCAAGCTGGGGTCTTTGTTCTCCCCAATTCCCATTAATAGCAACACAACGCTATTTTTACAAGTTTTATCCCAATCAGCATTTGTTAGGGAAGAACTCCAAAAGGGATTGGATGTTCAAAATGTCGAGGTATCTGATCAACAGGATTGGTATTTACCCATAAGAGATTACCTCAAGTTAGGTAATCTACCCCTTGGATTGACGCAAGCCGCAAAACGAACATTCAAACAGCAAGCGGCAAAATATGTCTTGATAGGAGACATTTTGTATCGTCGCAGCTACGACGGAATTCTTCTTCGTTGCTTGGACCAGCAAGAGTCCACTTGGGCAGTCACCCAAGTGCATGACGGTACATGTGGCGGCCACTTTAGTGGTATGGCCATTGCAAAGCGCATTCTTCGCATGGGCTATTATTGGCCATCTTTAGAGCGAGATTGCTGCGCATATGTCAAGAGGTGTGTGAAATGTCAACATCATGCCAATCCGATGCACGCACCTTCCCAGGCCCTACGGACAGTCCAGTCTGCTTGGCCATTTTCGCAGTGGGGCCTCGATCTAATTGGAAAGATCTCCCCTGCATCGTCAGGCCGTCACACGTTTATCATAACGGCCACAGAATATTTTACCAAATGGGTGGAAGCAATTCCGTTAACCTCTACGACAGGACCCCGCATTGCGGAGTTCATTTTGCATTACATCATATGTCGTTTTGGTATTCCATCCAAAATAATCTCGGATAATGGGCCATCATTCAAGAACAAAGACGTGCGTGCTTTAACCACAAAGTACAAAATTCAGCACGACTTTTCAACACCATATTATCCGCAAGCAAATGGGCAAGCAGAGGCGTCAAACAAAACGCTAGTCGCCATCCTTAAAAAGACCGTCGCAGACAATCATAAGGATTGGCACATACAAATCCCACTTGCCCTTTGGGCCTATCGCACTAGCATTCGGACGCCCACCGGGGCAACTCCGTTTTCACTAGTGTATGGCTCGGAGGCGATAATGCCTCTCGAGTTGGAAATTCCTTCCCTCCGCATATCAATGCGAGAATTCATCGATGATGACAACTGCGCGGCGAGCCCGGTTAGACCAGACTTACGTTGCTTGATGAAAGACGCGTTAATGCTCTCGAGCACTTACGTATCTATCAAGAGCGGCTTAAGAGAGCTTACAACATGAAAGTTCACCTAAGAGAATTTCGGGTTGGTGATCTGGTTCTGAAGGAAAACCAACAAAACTCTAATTTGCCGTCCCATATGAGGGACAAATTTGCGGCAAATTGGTTAGGTCCGTATGTCATTGATAGCAAAATAGGACCGAGGAACGTACAGGCTAGCTTCTCTTGACGGTATCAAGGAAACGGAACCCTTGAATATCAGTCATTTACGACCATTTCATATCTAAGACAACCATGTACCAAAAAAATAAAAATAAATAAATAAATAAATAAAATAAAATAAAATAAAATAAAATTTCAACAAAAACAAACAAACAAAAAGCTCCAAGGATTATTGCAATCTCTTGGTCAACCCAAAAAGCTCCAAGGATTATCGCAATCTCTTGGTCAACCCAAAAAGCTCCAAGGATTATCGCAATCTCTTGGTCAACCCAAAAAGCTCCAAGGATTATCGCAATCTCTTGGTCAACCCAAAAAGCTCCAAGGATTATCGCAATCTCTTGGTCAACCCAAAAAGCTCCAAGGATTATCGCAATCTCTTGGTCAACCCAAAAAGCTCAAGGATTATCGCAATCTCTTGGTCAACCCAAAAAGCTCCAAGGATTATCGCAATCTCTTGGTCAACCCAAAAAGCTCCAAGGATTATCGCAATCTCTTGGTCAACCCAAAAAGCTCCAAGGATTATCGCAATCTCTTGGTCAACCCAAAAAGCTCCAAGGATTATCGCAATCTCTTGGTCAACACAAAAAGCTCCAAGGATTATCGCAATCTCTTGGTCACCTAAAAAGCTCCAAGGATTATCGCAATCTCTTGGTCACCTAAAAAGCTCCAAGGATTATCGCAATCTCTTGGTCAATACAAAAAGCTCCAAGGATTATCGCAATCTCTTGGTCAACCCAAAAGCTCCAAGGATTATCGCAATCTCTTGGTCAAACAATCAAGAAATTCAACAAAAACAAAACAACAAAAATCATCAAAAAAAAAAAAAAAAAAGATTTGCATCTCAATTCTAGGCATACTCGAATTCATCAAAACCAACACCATGCATAAATCTTACCACACTACAGTCAGTGGTCTGGGAATGTACTAGGAGTTTCAGTAATTCAGTCATCATTTTCCTCTTTAGCCATGTAGTGTACCAAGTCGAACGGATTTTATAAAGGTAGAGTCATACTCGAAATACACCTTGTTACGTAACATCCCAACACAAATTAAAACACTAAAATTCCCAAAATCGTGTGAACGAAAGATGAAACCTGCAAAACAACTAGGTCACCACAAGCGAAACGGTTATCTTGCTCATCCCCCTGTGCGAATGACCCCTAGAATGCTGAGAGTTGGCAAAAGGACAAGCTTCCTCCCTACCCAATTCCCTAAGAATCCCAAAAGTTCTCAATAGCTGCAAAACACAAAAATTTGCAAAATGTCAAAACTCAAAAATTTGACAAAATATAGTGCACACATCAAAAGGCACAAACAACAGTGATTTTTGTCACTCCATATCCCCAATCCCTTGCTCAAAAGAAAAATCAATAAAAATAAACAGTGATCTTATCACTACAAAAGAGCAAGTATCCCAATACAATTGAAAAAAAGAAGGGAGTTGACCTTGAATCCCTGGAACTCTCAAAGCATTCTGTAGGTCATAAGGCAAGCTTCAATACCAACGCGGTAACAGAAGTAAACCTCCCGCATGACGATATATCTGTCACATTAACTTGTGTACAGATCAATGTTTGCATGTGGATGAGCTAGCTTATGGCAGCTTGGATTACAACGCAGATTAATCTTAGTACATACAACAAAGGAATTCGTGGAGCTAATTAGGTGATCCTCGATACGAGTTCGGTTGAAAGCCCATCCGCACTGGTGGTATCCTAACAAATACCACTAAATGAACTCAATTGCACACACAGGGATGTGAAATAGCTCGGTCAAAAACAAGTTTGATTCATACCTTGTTCAAAAGTCTTGTAAGACAAAGTACAGTCGTGGATAGTGAGTTAAAACTGTCTGAATCTCAGAAAATCTTACACTCATCCCGAAAACCATCTGCCCTACTTATCATTCTTATGATACCATCAGAAAATACAAAAACAGCAAAGAAAAACCAGATAAATAAAAATAGCATTCATCCATTTTGCATATCACATAGGCATCTAAAACAATTCAATTCATCTCGCATCCATAAAACAAATAAACATGCATAACAAAAATCAATCACATCATCACATGTACAAATCCAAAAATAAAATCGGTATATATATATATATATCGTCAAAAAAAAAAAAAATGCCCGCGAGCTACAAAAACAGGTCCTTAGACCCCGCAATCATATCCAAAACCCAACCTAAGACGTCGGCCACCATGATCACGCAGGATCGGTGCGACGGGAACTACCCCCCGTGGTGTGGGTCCTACGGGACCCTGCAGGGCGACTATCGCTAGCCTCCGCATCATGCCTACTACCACCCCCTCATCCAACCGCTCGCGGCGAGATGATGCTCGATCGCTCAGTCAGACTATCCCTCGTCCGTCGAGAAGATCTGGCGATAGAAGGCTCAGGGAGCCGCCCGCCAAGGCGGATGACCTCCCTCTCCAAGTCTATCCGGTATAGACACCACTCTGCCTCCCGCCGATGATAGATAGACAAGGCATCATCACGCTGCGCCAAAACGCTATCCCGCTCTGCCAACTGAACCCGCAGAAGATCCCTCTCTAGATCCCGCATCCGAAGTAGCTCTGTAAGCCGTGCAACCTCATCGCCTACATCCGACCCCACCCCCTCCGTATCTGTCGGACGCATAGGACTCCCGGGGACAGTAGCCTGCCCAGGCTCCAACTGCTCCTCCACATCCTGCATGTCCGGCTGCTCCGGAACACCCAAGTCCACATCCGCCATGTCTGCATCATCCAACGGCCCTCCCCATTCACCCCCTGTCGCCTCAGCATCCTCCACTGCCGCCTCCGCACCTCCCAGAGGACCCTCACCTCTCCAGCGCCGCAAAACCCACCACGAGTCATACTCAGTGGTAGTACCTACGTCATCCACATCCAACACCTCAATAACAGCATCCGACTCCTCGCCCAGTGGCACGAGGACAGGTGGCTCCAGATCCCTCTCGTCTCCCCGACGCCGATAGCCTACGGGTTCACCAGGCAACCCCTGGCGCACCCCAAACTATCGTGTAACCCGGCAGTACGGAAAGAACTCATGCTCCGTCCCGTGCCGCCCAGTCAACCATCGCTCCCTCCGTACCCGTCGGAGCCACTCTCCGACCTCGAGCCAGGGCCGGGACAGTCCCGATAGGGACGCCAAAACACCTCCCCTGGAGTGAGCCGTGAAAAGGCATCAATGTAGTGCTCAACTGCACCTGCCCATCGCCGACTCTGCCCCTGCTCCGCAGACCGTCGCCACAACGCTGCATAGCCAATCTCATCATCCTCCATCGCCACCCGAGTCGTCCACGGTAACCCGGTAGGCCTCTCAACAGCTATGTGCTGCCAACCCCAGCACTGCAACAAAAAGCTACAACTGACACCCTTCCGCTGTCGACAGCGGACCCCGTACAGCTCTCCGTAAAGCTGCGCCAACAAAGTCTGTCCCCATCTCAGGATCAACGGTGCCTCTACGGGCACTCTGCCAACTGCCACACCAAATCCAAGCAGGTTCCACGGGAACCTCGCGCCTGACGAATCAGGGAGAAGAATGTTAGAAATGAGGCCCATCAGGAATGCGTGCCTCACTCCTAACACCCCCTCTCCTTCCACCAGCCAACCAAAATCCCGCCAGCTTGGCAATCCACCTCGGCTGTCTCCACTGGGTCTGCTACACCCAGCTCCCCCCCATGCCCAAAACATCTCGTGAGTATAGCGATCCGCTGATCGAACGGAGATGTCCTAATAGGCAGACCATCTATCGGAATCCGAAGCAACCGATAGACGTCCTCAAGAGTCACAATCATCTCCCTTGTCGGGAGATGGAAAGTATTGGTCCTCGGATCCCAAAGCTTGATCAGGGCCGTCAGATAGGCCTGATCCGAAACCACAGGCTCCAGTCGAGCCACCTGCTTGAGCCCAAGGGCATCAAGCCATTCCCAGTCGTCATCAGTCAAGGCCAACCGCGCCTCAGTAAAGGCAGCGGGTACACGACCGGCTCCTAACAACCTGCAAAAAAAAAAAAATAAATAAATAAATAATAATAAATAAAATAAAAATAAAATTTTCAATTCTAAGGTTTCTAACCTTAGTTGTTAAACAAAAAACATTACAAAAAAAATTCTTAAAGTTTTGAAAAGCGCAACACAAAACAATGCATTCAGTTAAAGCAAAATAAGCCCTAGGGTCACTTACAGGACTCGCCTCGGCTCCGCCGCTCGAACCAGTTTGTGCACTCATGATGGCAGAGAGAATTCCAGTAGCGCTTCGCTTCGCAGAATTACTTCCTCCTCCCAGAGCTCCAAAATCGCAAGAAAAAAATGACACAAATGAGCCCAAAATCAAGTTTTGGCCCTTAAATAGGCCTTTTGCACTGGAATTCGTCCTTGACTGGGACGAGCGCTTTGATTAGCGCTCGTCCCACCCAGGGACGAATTCTCCAGCTAGAATTCGTCCCACCCAGGGACGAATTCAGGCCAGCACAAAAAAAAATTAAGAAAAATGACTAAAAATGCACTAAAAAGACAATAAAACTGCCTGACAGGATTGCAAATGCAACTGACAGCATGGGCATACAAAATCGACATCGGGGTCACAAATTATCAATATCCTACTCCCTAAGAAGGCTACCATAGCCGGACCGCTCCAAGGGAAGACAGATTTTGAAAATTTAATCCCCAAAATAATGTCACAAAAACAACAAAAACAGTACAAAATTTAACAAAAACACAACAAAAGCATTGCCAGGCATAAGTGCTCATGCACTTAACCTCTAGGCAAAGAAAATCGATGTCGAGGTCCAAATTATCGCTCTCCTAGTTCCCCAAGAAGGCTATCATAGCCGGACCGCTCCACGGGAAATAGGTTTTCGACGATTTCACCTCATTATGACGTCACCAAAAGGGCTAACACCCACCAAAAATAGGTCCATATGTTGGAAAAATTGCACACGCTTAACGGTAAACCCTCTAAAGGCAAACCTTGCACAAGTCATCTTGGGTCAAGCGACTCGTCGCTTCTCTCACGAAGGTCATTCCCTCATCGATTCGTCGCTTGAGGGGGTAGTCACACTTAGTCACCAACCAACAATCACACACCCAATTAAGGAAAACGACATGCATTCAAAGAATCATTGACAAAGACAATCACGCTCCTGCTTGGGGCAGTAAACAAGCAACAATCAAATCAATCAAACACTTGGCATTTTGTGAATCATGAACACTAGGTTCCCCCTGAGGATAAAAACGCCCTTCACTTGTTCATGACTGATCAATGTCTAAGTTCAAGATTTCGTGAATCATGAACACAAGGTTCCCCCGGAGGATAAAAACGCCCTTCACTTGTTCATGACTGATCGATGTCTGAGTTCAAGTCACACCTCACCAAAACAGGTTAATACTTGAAATCAAATTCCTTAGCTCGTCAGAAGCAAGGATTCAAGAATGCATGCCCTTTCCATACTTGGGGCATCAAAAGTTGGTTAGGTTACCAAGAAACCCTAATCATTAGTGCTTTGGTTATCTATTTTTGCTCAGCATCTGCGTCACCCGCAGCGCTTCCCAAAAAGGGGCATCTGTAGACACCAAAACAGCACCAATCCGATTATGTGACTGCAAACACTGATCGCTTTGACAAACACAGCCCCCAGGGCAGCCCTCAGAGGTCAAACAGTGGTCTTAACCACTTTCATAGCAGTTTTGTAAGGTCAAGGAGCAATTTGGCACACTTGGGCACTTTGCCCAGTATTCGTCTCACCCAGAGACGAATTCAAAATAGAATCCG
Organism: Wollemia nobilis; assembly: GCA_028583015.1. NCBI lineage: Eukaryota > Viridiplantae > Streptophyta > Pinopsida > Araucariales > Araucariaceae > Wollemia > Wollemia nobilis. The sequence continues at coordinate 8,048,017 of JAQPPZ010000850.1, forward strand.
TCCCACCCCAGGACGAATTCTGAATCCGTCCCTGGGTGGGACGAATTCTAAGCTAAACGGGCAAAAGGGCAAATGGTGCCAAGTGGCAGCCCAGAACAGTCAGTTAAGGGCTCCTACCTTGCACGCATGTGTAAGTGGACAGAGGGGCCGTTAGAGGACTGTTACAAGAAGCATTTATCAAAGTTCAAGTCAGGGAAGGACTCCCCTCCCTCATGGGAAGACAAGACCGCCACATGGCGCCCATGGTCAACACTTGGCTTTTGTGCTTCCCTCCCAAAAGAGACCCCTTGGGTCTATAAAAGGTGGGAATTTTCTCACCCAAAATATGCAGGTAGAAGGAGTGTTGAAGCAACGAAGTGCTGCCGAATCGAAGACTCATTTGCATCCCCCTTTGTTCACCTTCCTACATCCATCAATCTCTTTTGCAAGGGAGGTTGTTGGGTGGCCTTTGGAAGCTCGAACCTTACTCAAATCCGACGCATGGACATCTGAACCCATCAATTCGCCGACCCCCCAATCCTAAAAGGTTTTGGGCCCATCCTTGGTGGATTGGCTCCAAAATCGAGGGCCAACGGTGGGAGGCCCACTTGGGCACCCCCGCACCCCCAAGTTCTAATTTCAGTTTTTGAGCACTTTAGATTAATTTTTAGATTGCATTCGGTGTTATTAGGTCTGATTAGTCTATAATTACAATTTTGTAGCTTTTGGTCAGAGTTTAGGGTGTTTTGTATTGCTTTATCGTTTCGCTAACTTGCAGGTGTCAAGGTTAAATTCCCGAGGGAGGAGGCCAAATTGGGAAAATCCGACCATCTGGGTCGTCCCAAAATGGCCCCAATTACCTAACCCCCTGTTTGCAGGAGTTTTGCGGGTCCCGAGATCTGACATTGGAGCAACAACAAGTCGATTTCTCCTATTCAGAAGAATTCGTCCCACCCAGGGACGAATTACAGTCAGAATTCGTCCTGCCCAGGGACGAATTCCAGTTTAAGGTGAATTGGCCAGCTGCCTCAGTGGCAGTGGCCTTCTGGTGACTGTTCTTACCTTCTGTCAGATTTTGAAGCAATTTGGATTCACTGTTTTCATGGTTTCAGGCAAATATTCGTATGCATATTTTGTTAGTTTTAGAGAGAGAATGCTTTTCATTTGCAACAGGTGCTACTAACGTCTTGATCATTTCTTTGTTTGCAGGAGAAGCAACAGAGGCGAAGAACCCATCAACATCAGCGACGGCATCATCTTAGCCCGCCCAGTGCAATCGTGGGCACGCGGAAGGAGGAACCATTCAACGATTGTAATCAAACCTTATTTGCGCTCCTAGCCCCTGAAAAGGGAGGAGGCATTATTGTAACAGAGATCGAAAGAAATTAATGAAAGGGCTGTTTTTCTTTATCTGATTGCGTCTCTTACAACATGTCTCTTTTCCGTTTCATGTAATTCATATTTCTAGGACTTAGGCGTGCTTAACTTTGAATGCAATTGCACTTGAATGATTTCCTTTGACCGGAATCTCGTGCTTTCATATTGCATTTATATAATCCCTAATACTTAATTATTTATTTATTTATTAATATTTTAAATAGGGTTTTGGAAGGGGTTCTCTCTTCCCTTTTACACCAACTTTGTTACATTAAGCTATATAGTCTATTTGGTACCATCAAGATTTGAAACCTTGGTGTGAGTCGTGTCACTCATATGTCTCAACCATTGAACTATGGCCCCTTTGGAAAATTTTGAGTTAAAAATGCATGTATTTATCATGGATCTTGCTCTCCTTGTAATGGGTTTTGAACTTGAACCTCCTAAATAAAAACTCACAAAATAAATTTTAGTTAAAATTGCTATAATAATATTTGTGCTAGGACAATATTTGAGTTAGAAACTCATTTAATTTTAATATTTTATACTATGACTAATTTAAATGACAAAATTTGTTAAGGAACTATCATTATAGTTTGATTCTACTTAAAAAAAAAAAAAGATCATTCTATCTATCTATTTAAACAAATAAACATACTGCATAAATAAAATAAAATGTTCACAATATAAATTGTTTGCTTTGTTTTCTAATTAAATTATTAGTATTATTATTTGTTAAAAATTCTTTTGTATTACTTATAAGCAAGCAAGAAGGCTACATCATTGACCCTTCCAAGCAAATAAGGCTTTCATCCAAAATTTTACATAAGAGCAACTATGTCTTAAAAGCATTATGGTAAAACAGTGAAAGAGAAATTTATGAATTTCTTCTAAGTCACTACATATAGGAATTAAATTTGTTGGCATTGATATGCAGTATATGGTAGATATCTTCGTTGGTTTTATTTGGCCACCATTGAGGAGGATCTCCATAACAAGTCAAATTTTCATGGCCTAAAGCTCAATTTGTCATAGCATTTGTGATTTTATTCTGTTCTTGGGGAGCATGAATAAACTCTACTATTTTGAATCTAGATTGAAGTACATGTATCTTGTCAATCACCCTTTGTAACTTCCAATCCTAAGAGGAGGTCCTGGTGGGTGCCTTCAGTTGATTAATGGTTACTTGTGAGTCTGATTCAACCTATACTATAGACCAACCAAATATAGTAGCTTCTTGAAGACCATGAAGGATATCACACACTTTCACTAGATTGTTAAGGAGGACACCAAGGTTGTCTACAAAAATAAAGATATGTGTACCATCTGGGAGTATTCCTATGCTTCCCATGCTTGCCTTCATAGAGTAACTCTTGATATGTCACCAGTGTTGATATTCCCTATACCTCTCGGATGGGATTTCCATGGTCTATCCCTATGAATAGTAGGTTGAGGACTCTATTGGTGCCTACATCTCTGTACACCTAGAGGGAGTTAAAGCCTTGAGAGTAAATTGTGTCACTATTGAGATAGCATGGGGGGATTCAAAGTATGTAGGGTAGTTTCCTTAATATTGGCTGCAATTATTTTCCATATATGTTGAGCATTATGATAATTTGCATTAAAAATTATTTTTTCCTTCCTATCCATAGATTCTAGAGAAATAGAGAGATGCTAACCAAGGCCATTTGTTTCATCAAGTTTTCCAATCCATTCACCCTATCCAAGTCCTCCATGATTTCTCAAGGGAGGTGAATTGAAGGGATTTTAAAAAGGTTGCAAACCATTTCCATAGTTGAATAGCTAGGGAGGCAAGAAAAAATATGGTCCCAAGTCTTGTTCTTTGCACATGTTAGGATCTCACATCCTGACATTAATTATTTAGTATTATTAATCATCTAATTAATTTAATTCATAAAAATAAACCATCACATCTTCACCAACGTAACATTAGGGTAGATATAAATTTATGTATGAAAAAACACCAAAATCATCAAGAAAAAGAATAATTTATTATATAAGTTTAAGGAGGAATCCCCCTCAGAGCGGCCAACGATTCTTGTTCACTTATTATATCCAACAATTCTTTATCAGTAAATTTATTAAATTTAATTAGAACATCAAGGTTCTATCATTTGGTATCAAAGTTGTTTCATGAATGGGAATCTATTGAATCGGTTACAAATAATAAAAATTTATGAAGGTTTGCTAATCACATTGACGAAATATTGATGATCACATAATTTCATAGAGTTCTCAACTCACGAGAAAGCTATGTTTAAAAGGACGAAATGGTTTATGCACCCTGTGTGAATTCATAAGATAACACCAAAACTGAATTGCTAGCTTCTATCCTTTGGCATACGTTACCCAACTATTTTTGGCTACCAATGTAGAAGTATTTATCACAAATTCTGGCTACCATTGTAGAAGCATTCATCATCATGTAAACATATAATTTCATGAAACTAAGAAGGCCCATTCTTTTTTGTATACAATAGCTCATATTGTGCACCTCACAACCAACCTCGCTCGCATAACCGACATCCAATTTTTCTTTTACCAAGCACCAAAGTATGAATGGATTCACTATTGTTGATGGTTTGTAAAAAATGACCATAATTCACAAAACAAACTGTAATGAAAAACAACTCAGGCATGTTTAAAAATCACTATTCAAATTTCCATTTAAAACCTAAAAAATTTCAACCTCACAAATAACACCATGTGGTGAGTGTTGAGTGGCTTGCATCATCAAAATCTCATTTTCAAGCTAAAATAACCACATCTAATTTGCCATCGTAGAAGGGTATAATTTTAAGTGGGAAGATAATCCCACATCATCGATGAATATGATCTACTAGTGATTTAATAAGACCACCACCCATATAAAGAGGTGACCACCTTGTGGTGCTCACCCCTACCTCTCTCTTCCTACACCAGTGATCCACTTGGTGGAGTAACCCAGTGCTTATTGTCCCTGGCTTATCCATGTCAGTCATCCCGCTTCATGCTTCGTATCCTTGGCTTTTTCAAGTTAGTCATCCAGTCTATTAGTCGTGTCACTATCATTTCCCTCCTTCAGTGTCCATTCTTAGTTTGTAGTCTTGTGTTTCCAGCATATTAGCCTTATTTTCCCAGTATATGAGTCTCCTATTCCTAGTCTATAGCCTCGTGTTCCCATTCCACTGGTCATGATGTGTCACTTCCCCCTACGTTGATAGATTGACTTCTTATTACTTATCTATAATATTGTGTTTCCAGCATGTCAGTCTCGTATTCCTAGTTTGTAGTCTTGTGTTTCCAGTCTGTCAGTCTCTTGTTCCTAGTCTGCAACCTCATGTTCCTAGTCTGTAGCCTCATTTTTTTAGTACACTATTCATTATGTGTCACTTCCCCCTACGTTGATAGATTGAATTCTTGTGACAGTTGGGAAGGCATGAGAGGTTCAAATCAAGTTGATAAAACCATTTTTTAGAAAAAACATATTTTTATATTTTTTGCCAAAATTTAAATTTGAACTCTTGCTACCAAACCTAAATTTTTGGATATCACCTTCCAATAATATTACCAAAATGGCCAAGGTTAGAAGATCTCAAGATCCCAGCTTAGAAAAATTGAATCACGATATTCAACAAATCAAGGACCTACTTTTGTAAGTTAATCTCAAGAACACTTTTTAGGAAATAGAGGTAAGGATTGTTGGATTAAAAGCTAAATATGACTCTTTGACTCAAAATTTAGCACAAGTACAACAAATCACATAATGAACTATGGCTAATAAATCTTAAAACACTCAAGATCCCAGTTCTCCATAGTTTTTAAGACCATTTGGAGGCCCCATGTATCAGACACTCCTTGGGGGTCAACAAATATCCATCCTTCCAAGAACAACTAAGTTGGACTTTCCCAAATTTGATGGAGAATATCCCACTAGCTAGGTCAATCAGACAAAACAATACTTCTCACTGAACCAGATTCTTGAGGTGTATAAAGTCTGTATTGCATCTTTCCACCTCGAATATGATGCTATCTAATGGTACCAATGGTATGAAAAGACTAATGGAATTCCTACTTGGGATGAATTTATGAGAATCTATTGGTCCATTTTAGCCCAAGTATATTCAAATAATTCACAAGAGCTCTCACAAAATTACATAAAAGTAATTCAATGCATGAATACCAGGCTCAATTTGAGAAGCTTGTAAATCGCACAATAGGGTTGGATGCATCATTTTTTAAAAGTTGTTTCATCAATAAGTTGAAAGAGGAAATTTTAGTAGAAGTACAAATTTTCAACCCCAGAACCATGATTTAGGACATTATATTAGCCACGTTAGCAGAAGATAAATTGAATGTTCAACATTGACAAGGAAAACCACCTATTGGAAAATCACAAATCACTCACACTACTCCAAAACTAAGCCAACCCTTACAAATTAAGCATATTAACCTCGAGGAAATGAAGGAATTATGGGTGAAGGGAATTTTCTATATTTGTGATGAGAGATGTTTCAAATCATAGATGCACTACACATAAGTTATATTTATTGAATGTTACTGACCCTTGTAATTCAATAGAGGAAGAAGATGAGATAGAAGTGGAAGTAGTGGTAGATATGACTGATAATAGTAATGAAGGTACCCCAAAAATTTCTTTCAATGCTCTCATAGAATTTTCTTCTCCATAAACTATGAATGTCAGAGGATGCTTCAAATGATAAAACCTCATTATTCTCATTGACTTCGAAAGTACACATAATTTCATTGACCCATGTGTGGTGAACAAGTTAATTGCTATATACAACCTTGAAATTATTTTGAAGTGGTGATTGGTAATGGCACATGAATTTCTTTTAAGGGTAGGTTCCAAAATTTCAAGCTCACCATGGATGACTACAACCTAAAAAGTGACATGTATGCACTTATGTTAGGTGGATTTGATGTTGTCCTAGGGGTCCAATGGTTGCAAACACTCAGGCTAATACAATGGGATTTTTCAACATTATGGATGCAATTCACAATTGACAACCAAAAATACACTTAAAATGAACTCCAAGCAGGTTCCTCATAAATAGTAAGTTCTCACCACATGGAAAAACTCATTCACAAAGGAGGCAAGGGAATTGCCACACAATTATTTTCCATTCAATCAACAAGGGAAGAACAATATGAAGTGTAAGAATTACAAGTTCTAACATGTTACTCTGGAGTATTTGAAGAACCAAAAGGTTTACCTCCCCATCGTAGTCATGATCACACTATACAAATTCTTCCTGGGAATCAACCACCAAATATTCAACCTTATCAATATCCCTACTTACAGAAAATTGAAATTGAGAGGGCAAGAACTATTGAAGGCAGGTATCATTTTACCTAGTGTGAGCCCTTATTATTATCTAATCTTGTTGGTTCGTAAGAAGGATGGATCATGGTATCTGTGTATCGATTTTTGTGCCCTCAACAAGCTCACAATCAAGGATAAATTTCTAATTCCTATTATTGATGAGTTGCTAGATGAGCTTCATGGTGCTAAGTATTTTTCAAAGTTGGATCTATGATCAAGGTATGGTCAAATTATAATCAAGGAATATGACATTCCTAAAATAGATTTTCGCACCCATGAGGGTCACTATGAATTTTTGGTCAAGCCTTTTGGCCTTACCAATGCTCCTTCAACATTCCAAATATTGATGAACCAGGTATTTCAACCTTATATTAGGAAATTTATTTTGGTTTCCTCGATGATATTTTGATTTATAACAAGAATTGGGAGGACTATTTGGTACACTTGGAATAAACCTTGCAAATCTGAGGTAAAAACCAATTATACGCCAAATGCTCAAAATGTTCTTTTAGGCAGAAGGAGATTGAGTAGAATTGGCCTTTCTCAAAATCATTGAAAAGCTTGCATGGATTTCTTGCATTGATCGGGTATTATCGTAAGTTCGTAAATGACTATGGCAAGATTGCAGCCCCATTGATAGCTTTAATTAAAAAATATATATTTCTTTGATCATCAAAAGCTGATGATGCTTTTCACAGTTTGAAGGAAGCCATGTGTTCCACCCCTGTATTGGCCATTCTATATTTCTCCAAGACCTTTATGATTGAAAGTGATGCTTCTGGATTGGGCATTAGTTTCATTCTATTGCAAGAAGGTATACCCTTGGATTTCACTAGCAAGACACTTGTAGGGCAAAACTTGGCACAGTAAACATATGAGAAAGATATGTTGGTCATAATTCATGCCATCTAATGTTGGTGGCCATATCTCATTGGTCAACATTTCATTATTCATACAAATCATCATAGTTTGAAATACTTCTTGGAAAAATGTATCTCCACCCTAGAGCAACAAAAATGGATCACTAAATTAACTGGTGTATGATTATGAGATTGTGTATCATAAAGGGAATGACAATATGGTCGTTGAACCCCTTTTGCATAAATTTGAAGATTTAAAAAAATTACAAGAACTCTCTTCACATGTTCCACAATGCATAAACAAGGTAACACATGAATGGCTTAGTGATAGTTCAACATAGGCATTAATTTAGTAACTTCAACACGATGCCAATAGTAAGCCTCACTTTACTTGGATCAATGGAATGCTTCGATTCAAGGGACATATTGTACTACCTTCTACCTCTTCATATCATCCAAATATACTCCATGAATTACATGCTACACCTATAGTAGAGCACTCTAGATTGTTGAAAACTTATAAGAAGGTAGCTCAGTATTTTTATTAGGATGGAATGAAATAGGACATCAAAAACTTTGTTTTCGAATGTGAAGTTTTCCAGTGATAAAAGGGGAGACCATGGGTACTCTAGGACTTCTTCATCCTCTTCCTATCCTGAAAAAAACATGGACTAACATTTCGATGGACTTCATTAGGGGCCTTACAAAGTCTTATGGAAAATTTGTTATCCTGGTGGTTTTGGATTGATTGTCCAAATATACAAACTTTTACTCTTTAGACCATCCCTACAAGGCTATAAACATGTCTCAACTATTCCTTGATAACGTTTTTAAGCTCTATGGTATGCCATCCACTATCGTTAGTGATTGAGACCCCCTTTTACTAGTTATTTTTGGAAGGAATTCTTCAATCTCCAAGGCACTCAACTTCATATGAGTTTAGCATATCACCACAAAATCGATGGACAAATAGATATTGTTAATAAATATTTGGAGACTTACTTATGTTTCTTTGCTTTTACACAACCAATCCATTGGTTTAAATGGCTTCCTTTGGCATAATGGTGGTACAATACTTCATACCATACTACCATAAAAATGACACCTTATGAAGCCCTATATGGGTAGGCGCCACTTATAGTCACATCTTATATTCTAGGAAGCACCAATGTTCAAGTGGTATATTCTAAGATTTCTAATCAAGCCAAAATTCTTCATCTTATTTAGGAGAATTTACTCACAGTATATCATCATATGAAACAATAGTAAGATCAACAGCGGGTTGAATGCAAGTTTCAAGAGGGAGATATGGTGTTCCTATGACTTCAACATTACCATAAAACCTCTCTCAAGCTTAAAGGTTCATAGAAATTAGCCTTAATATTCTATGGACCTTAGAAAATTTTGCAGCACATAGGACCTATTGCCTACAAGCTGGAGTTACCTGAGTCTTCAAAAATTTATCTAGTGTTTGATGTGTCTTGCCTCAAGAAGGTGATTGGTTCACACGTACAGACCCAAACTCAATTCCTAAATTTGCTAAGGATGAATCCCTAGTGGTTGAACTTGAAGCAATATTAGATCGACGTACCCATAAACTTTGCCATCTTGCCATCATCGACGTTATGATTCAGTGGCAGGGCTTCGCACTTTAGGATTCTACTTGGGAAGTGCTTCATCAATTTTAACAACAGTTTTCTTGGTTGTAGATTTGAGGACAAAGATTTTTTCCAGGGAGGATGGTATGTTAGGATCCCACGTCCAAACATTAAGTATTTAGTATTATTAATCATCTAATTAATTTAATTCATAAACATGAACTGTCACATCTTCACCAACATAGAATTAGGGTAGATATAAATTTATGTATGAACAAACATAGAAATCATCAAGAAAAATAATAATATATTATATAATTTTAAGGAGGAAGCCCCCTCATAGTGGTCAATGATTCTTAATCACTTATTATATCCAAATTTTTTTTATCAATATATTTATTAAATTTAATTAGAACATCAAAGCTCTATCAGCACAACAAAGTTCACCTTTAAATGAACAAAAAAAATCATATTTCATCAACTGGTCTCTTGTAAGAACCCTCTTGAGAAGTACAAGCTAGATAAACAATCTCACTTTAGGCCATGTCAAAAGTTGCCACAACTAATTAAAGACATCCTTGAGTGGATTTTCCCTATGGTGAGTGAGGGATGAGTATTCTAGAGCTACAATATACACATCGTTAGAATGTGGTCCCCATCCCAACCTGTCTTTGACTTTTGACCAAGATACTGATCAATTTCTAAGAACCTAATGAATAGCCTCCTTGATGGCCTTTTTCTCCAACTTTGACCAGTCCCTTACTAGAATATAGACTCTATCCTCTAAATTTCTTTCACCATAGTATCTATAATAGTGTTATATATTTGTCCATCCTTGACTATGGAGTTTTTCCATGATGTCTTGCCATTCTAGAAATTGTTGAGACAATGGAGGCCCACCATCCAAGCATTTATCCAAAAAATTGATTGTTGGTCATTCCCCACTATCCAAAATAGTTGTGGTTTGATGTGTCTCACCTATTATTAGTACCTCAAGAACTAGAGATCCTTGTCGATGAAGCTTATATATAGTATGGTATTTTGAAGCTTTATTGTTTGCATACTTGACTCTCAGGGTTTGTGCCCATAACTCATTAGGAGAAATAATTAATCACCAGTATAATTTTGTTGCCAAAGCTAAGTTATTTTTTATTCTTGATTGAAGGCCCAAGACTCCCTCCTTTTTGAAAGAAAAATCTTATCCCACTTCACTAGGGCCACTTGCAAGAGAAAGCCATCAAACCTCTAATTAATCTTGTCCAAATTTCTCAATGCATCCTTACGAATAATTAGGATCAAGGAAACATATATGAGAATAGATTTTAAAATAGATTTGATCAAAGTGAATCTACTTGTAATAGAAAGCCATTGATTGGTCCAATTATTCAACCTACTCTATATCTTCTCTATTAGCCACCCTCATTCCTCTTTTTTTTGTTTGGCCACCTTTAATGAAACTCCTAAATAAGATATTGGAAGAGATGATCGCTTGAAATTCAAGATACTTAGAATCATGGTCTCCACTCTAGTAGTACAATGAAAGAATATGATCTTAGAATTTTTCTCATTAATAATTTGTCTTGTATCTACTGAAAGGAGGTTTAGAATTCCTTTAAATTTAGATGCTTTCAATGCAGTAACATAACCCATCAAGGTCGAGTCATCTACAAACTGTAAATGAGATAGAAAGGGGTTGATCATGCACATTTGATTCCTTGATTGGATCTATTATTCCTTTATTTGGAGATGAGAGGACTTAGATACTCTTTCAAAATTATGAAAATATGGGGGGTAAGAGGATTCCCCTAGTATAGTCCCTTGGAAGTAGTAAATAAAGGAGGCAGACTATTGTTTATTAACATAACATAAGCTATTGAGGAAATAGTGCCTCTAATCCACTTCACCCAATTCTGGGAGAAGCCAAATATCCTCAAGACCTATAAGAAAAAATGCCAATCCACCCTATCATAGGCCTTGGAGAGGTCTAAACAAATAAACATGATTGGGGATCTCTATGCCTGCATGGAGTGAAGAACCTCCCGAGCAAGCATTATTTCATCTGCAATTTGTCTCCTTCTCATAGATACTCCTTTATTTGGTGATATTATCATTGGAATGAATGTTTTTAACCTTTGAACTATCAACATAATAATAATTTTGAGGATAACATTACACAAGGCTATCAGTTTGAAGCTAAAAATATGATCTACCTCTTGGGACTTAGGTATAATTCCAATTTAGGTTTTGTTGATTTCTTTCAAAATTGAATCTACCACCTGTGCTTCCTCTATCACTGCAATTAGATCATCCTTGAGTATGTCCTAGATTTATTTGAATAAATCTATGGGGAAGCTATATAGTCTAGTAGTTTTTCATTTTTTCCTTTTGAAAATCGCTTCCTTTACTTATCCCAAAGAAACCAGTCTTGTCAATACCTCATTATCTTATTCCTTAATAATGGAATGGATTCCCTTTAGAACTTCCTCTTAATATCTAGGGTTCAATGGGACTATAGAGAAAAGCTGCTCAAAGTAGTCTATGATAATTGTCTTCATCCCATCCTAGGAATAAATGAGACCGTTTGTGTTAGTCTTCAATGAATGCACAAATATTGTAACTCATCTAGATAGAAGAGATTTGTGGAAGAAAGTAAAGTTTTTTTCCACTTCCTTCAACCAGTGGATCCTGGATTTTTATTTTCATAAGATATCCTTCTCCTTTCCCATTTTGCTAACTCAAAAGAGACTTGTATTTCTTTTTTTTTGAGCTCCTCTATAAGTCTCAAGGAGCAAATCTAAGCATTCACTTTCTCTAGTTTGAATGTCCAATCTACCTTTGTAGTCCTTACATCCTCAAAATCATGCTAGTTCCATTCCTTATTGGTTTTGATGACCTATAATATTTTGAAAAAGAAATATATCTTGGTGCCATATCTTTGCTTTCCTTCCCTCCACCACTAAATAAATAATGACTCAAAGGGTGTATCTTTGAACCACATAATATGGAATTTAAAGGGTGAGTAAATCCTAGCATACTATCAAAGATCTAGTAAAATAGGCAAGTGGTTTGATCTTGCATTATTAATGATAAGAGATTTATGTATCACTCTTAAAGAGAGAATATCATCTGAGATTACAAACCTATCCAAGCACTCTAAGATGCATGTGAGTCCTTTTTGTCTATTTTTCCATGTCATCAATCTATTATAAAGCTTCATATAAATCAGGATGAGATGCCTCAAATGCACATGAATTAAATTAGTCATAGCATCCAATGTTCCCATCCCTTCCATATTTTAATCTGAGAGAATGGTGTTAAAATCACCTCGTAGGACAATCCGGTGATTGGGAAACTAGATCCTAGGATGTCAGATATAGTCCCACTACCTCTATTTTTCATCTATAGTAGTGGCTACATATATGTTAATACATAGAATTTGTTGGCCCTTTTATCTCCATTGTTATTGAAGTCCTAGAATATCCCAAATTCCCATAGTTGCATGCACAACTATTTCTTTGTATCCCATAGACAAGAAAGCCCACATGACGGTCCTTGAATGCTGTGATATTCTACTCGACCCATGGGCCACAATTTCTTAGCAACTATTTCCATCTCCTCTACTATAAACTTAGTCTCTTGAATAAAGACTAGGTTTTACTTATTTCTTTAAATTAACCTCCTAATTTCATTATGTTTGAGGGGACTACCTTTTATCTCCTTGACATTCCATGAAAAGAGTCTCATGAGGATGAGTGGGTTAAGAATTTGGTGATAAGAGTCACCTTACCCTCAGAGATAATATTTCCTAAGTGGTGCTAATTTTTCTTACGTCCCACTTTTTGATTGATATCCATATTCATTTTTTTTGTGTTTCTCCTATTGTATACTAGACTAATCTTAGGTAGATCCTCCTTCATGATCCCTTTTGTATACCACTAAGTACTTATTAGGAAGGATTGAGGTGTCTCCTCCTACGTCAAGATGAGTGATCCTATGTGTTTCACAAGTATCATTCTCTTCTTTTTTGGCTCATCATTTATTTTTTCTTTTGTTGATCTTTGTGATTTTGGTTTTTATATATTTCTTATTGATATGATTGTCATCTATTCTAACAATGTCTTTTTCCCTGATTTGAACTAGGCAATTTCTTCAAGAACTAGCTTCACTATAAATTGTGTCCCCATTTGATGCTATTCTCTCACAATTGGGTCTTCAACAGTCAAAGGAGAAAATTTGTTATATGGTGTCACTTTTCTTTCCATATCTACTTTTTTCTTTTACTGTGCTTTCTCTTTAGGTTCCTAAAAATCTGCAACCTTTTCCTTTCCCTACATTTGCTCCAAGCACTTCTATGGAAAATATATTTTCATATGTACATACTCATGACATATCTAACATCTGAATGTGATGTTTTCATAATCTAATTTTTGCTTCTAGGCTTCACCCTCTATTTGTAATATGATATTTTTAGGAAGAGATTTATCAAAATCCATCAGAACATATAATCTAGCATATATCATTTGTTAAAAAGTATTAAGTGTTGTTAGCCACCATCATAAAGGTTCCCAAAGTATTTCCAATGGCTTCAAAGGAGATAGGGTGCTAGTATTAAGCTAATAACCCAAATAACTTGACCCATACAAGGTCCACAAATGGAATTTCCTCCTCTGATTGGAACTTCATATACTAGGGTTTCATAAACAAGCCTACTCTCAGTCCTACTCTTGTAAGAAACCATGATCCTTCTTGAAAGACATTTTTTCGATCCTCTTCACACTAAAAGAACACTATAAAATAGACATTGGGATAGAGTGTGAATTGAATTTCTCTCTTACTTTTCAAATTTCTAGATGCTTAGTCCCTAAAGCTTGACACTTGGGGTCTAAAACCTATGAATTTTCATATTAGACCTTTTTTTTCTATATTCTATATTTCCATTTGAAGGTCTTCCTTTTTTAACTAAACTATCATGCATCCATTTTCTACTTTCATGCAACCTTTAGCATTGTACCTAGGATCTAATCATGATATTATTAGAGGCATATAAGGAAACTTGGTCGTAACATTACCCATGTTCCCTTCACATCCTGATCGAACTACATTCCAAAAGGAAGGTTTGGGGGGAGGTATCCCCCTCCCTGTCATCGTCATAACAAAGTTGTAGAGGTATCCAAACCCTAATCGACTCCAAATATTATAAAACAATAAAAAAATAAAAATTACCTGCATTTTTTTAAACAATGTTTGATACAAATAAATCTCACCCTAAGCCTTGCCTTCCACAACCATTCCACCTTATTAAATATTTTGCATACAATGCTGATGACAATGCATCTTTTCCAATAAAATTATTAGAAACATATTGTAACATCAAAACTAAGTCACATGGACCATATTTAAAAAATAATGTTTAACGAAGTATTTATGTAAGAGAGCAAAGAAGGTTATATTTTCTATTTGAATAGGCTTAGAATAATTGGTTTGAATGTATTTTTAAAAAAATATTGTTCAATATCTGAGTGCTTGTCAATGGGTTGTCCTGATCTATTTTTTTAATTGGTGACTTCATATTTATCCAAAAAACTTCCTACAACCCCAAAAATAGTGTTCAAATTATAAGGTATTATACTTAATAGGTCTATGTTAAAATAAATAAGTCATATCTCAACAAAAGTGGTCTTGTAAGGAAAGTTGATATTTTTGTAATGATTTGATACATGTCCAACATGGATTTAATTTAGATATAAATCATAGTGTATAGGGTCTTATACTTAATGGGTCTAATTTAATATTACTCATATCTCAACAAAATATTTGAGTGGTTCTTATAAGATATAATAGTGGTTAAAGTTTTGGGCTCTCTTCCCATAGACCCAAGTTCAAACAATCATAAGGTGTGCATGAATATTATATATATATTATATATCTATATCTATATCTATATCTATCTATATATATATATATATATATATATATATATATATATATATATATATATATATATATATATATATATGTATGTATGTATGTATGTATGTATGTATGTATGGAGTGACATGTTAATTAAATTGTTATATAATATCTTACACTAGTAATTAGTAGAATGATATTTAAATGTTTTATTCCTCAACAAGGATAGGTCAGTTGATAGTAGTGAAGTACTTGCATGTTGGACTACTCAAATTTTTTGGAGGGTCGAGTTTCTATTGACATCATTTTTATCCAATGAGCCAGGAATTATAAATTTTCCTTATGCAACTAAATATATATTTTTAATATTTTCAAGTTAACAACTTATATATATAATAACATAATTTTTAAAATTGTTTTATAAAATTTTAAATGATGAAAAATTAAAATATAATATTAAAATTAAAAAAAAAATTGAATAATATATTCAATAATATATATATATATATATATAGATATATATAGATTTGGTTAGTGTGAGAAACCCCTAAGACCAACGCACAGGGCTGAGCAGTCTCCTCCCAACCATGATTCCTCATAAAGCTGAGAGATATGCTTATCAATAGAGAATTTAACACACCCACCCCCTCAAACACTTTCCCATGCCACAATTTAAAACTTGGACCTCTCGAAGAAGAGCCAAAGCCCAAACCATTATGTTTTCCCCCTTGGGACATAAATCCAATAAAATATAAGCATAGGATAAGGTTCAAAGATAGATTTTAAAAGCTAATTAATATACTTGAAATAATGCCCCCAAGGACTAGGTGGATTTGTAAGTGCTTATCTGGCCATGCACTTATCAAGAAGACACCTAGGTTCAAACCTTGAGGGTAGCCTATTTGCAAAGGTAGTATTTTGATTTGAATCTTCTGAGTGCACACCAGACCGATGATGATGGTACAAATCCTAAGAAATTGATGGTCCTCTTCATATTGGGTTAGCAATTATGAGGTAAACTAGGCTTGGTGGGAGCAGCTCCTGTGGTTTGAACCCTGCACTTGTCAGTTACTAAAAATAATATGGTTGTGACCAACTCTCCTATGTAACCAAAACAAATATACAAAATGATTTATTTTTTTATGCAAATGAGTATTTATTAAGTTTTATTAGGTATGGTATGCTTAAACTATGAGGAAAATCATACTTATAAATTTATATTACAATCATATTTTATGGATTTCATTCTAAGAGATCATTTAAATAAACTTAGGGATTATAGAGGTTCCATATATATATATATTTAATATTTATTTTGAAGTTAACCAATTAAACATAAATTATATGTGTATGTAAGAGCATATTTTTTTAATTATTTTATAGTTTTTAAAATGATAAAAAATAAAATATAACATTAAAATTATTTAAAATAAAACGTTATATAAAATATAAGCATATGGTGAGGTTGAAAGCTATATTTTTAATATGTTAGAGGGTTTTTAAGGTGACTGTGTGAGGGTTTCATTTGTGGGTTGAGCACAAGTGACAATAGAGGTTGTATTTCACGGCCTATAGGCCCTAGTGGCCAATTTTATTTTTTTGTTTTTATCCAAGATAAACACAGGATATGTTGTAGGAGACTTGTGATGGGTTAGGAATATGTCATTCAACAAATATTCATGCTACGAACTTGATTGAAAACTGCTTCCAATTTGTTTCCTAAAGAAAAAGTGAAAATCACATATTTCCTCAACATTCATGGCATGGATTAAAGAGACCCAAAAAAAAGTTTCAAGGTGTAACCCAAATAAGAGAAGCCTCCTCAGGGAAAGAAAAAATAGTTCAAAACTCAAGCAATCCCGATGCTAAGGAACATCCCCAAAATAGATCCACTATGGAAATCCCTTTCAAGGGTAAGGATTTCAAGGATTCAGTCCCACAAATGAATTTTAGGGATGTCCTCCATGGTCAACAGCGCCAAACTAATGTTGGCATTAATATTAAGGTTTCTCATATACCTCTAAGAATTCCTAAGATTGATCCCAAAAGAACTGAGTTGGGATGTCTAAAAACAACTGATTGAACCCCAATAGTTAAGCTAAAAATGGGTAACATTCAGGATGGCATAGAATATTTGGAGAGATGAGGATTGATTTGTCATTTCTTGGGTTTCTATTTGAGCCTATCTATTTTCAAAGTGTGGGCTAAAAAACACTAGAAAACAAAATGTGAGACATAAATCTCTATTTATCCCAATGGTTATTTTATTTTTATTTTGCTAATGATGAAGAAAAAAATATTTCAAGGGGAACCCTGGTTCTTTAGAAGAGCAGTTATTTTCATGAAGCCTTGGCACACTAAATTTAAATCCAAAGAAGATATTCCTTCTACAGGACCTATGTGGGTTAGACTCTTTGGCCTCCCAGTTGAATTCTAAAATTTGGTTGTATTTTCTACAATCAAAAACTCCCTTGGAACTTTCATAATGATTGTTGATTGTACACACAAATTTGAACACATTATTTATGCTGAAATTTGTGTCTTAATGTATTTTGAAAAATCCCTTCTAGAAATATCTCATTACAATTTAGGGATGACACTTGGCAGCATGTGGTGGACTATGAGAACATTCCTTTCCATTGCATAATATGTCATGAATATGGTAATTTGGCTAGTATTTGTCCAAATAAGATTCTATATCAAAAGAAATAGGACACAAACTTGGTAGGTTTCCAAATACCAAAAAAGAAGAACACTAAAAAACCCAATTATGAAGAATCAAGCGATGTTGTCAACTAATATGTTTGGAATTCTTTCCACAACTAAACTTTTTTTGTTGACAAAGAGGATATAATGGAGACATAAATCTTAGAAATATAGTTTAAAGTTGCAGGGAAGGACTCAAAGATAAACCATGAAATCAAAGGTTTTCAACAAAGAAATAAGGAGAAAATATAGACAAGAAGAACAATTTTTTAAATGCTAGAACTTCAAATAATTTAGACCCCAAGACAAACTTTTTTGAACCTTCCAATAATGCTTTGGTTTCATATATGCATACTTCAAGGTTATAAGTTATCCTAAATTCAATTGGGGTAAGACAAGAAATAAACAAAAAAAAATGACACTAACCAAAAGGTAGACCATAAGACTAATTAGCATCATATGATAAAAGAAGATGAAAAGCTTGTAGAGTAAGGTAAGGTTAGTACCCTTGCCAACATATTTAGCCCTATTATTAATGAAGATCATCACTTGGAATATTAGAGGATTAAAAAGGAGTCTATTAGGATGCTTTAGCTAATTGGGCATTAGATAAAGTTGATCTTACTTGCTACAACCACCCTACCAGATGGTCGGCATCACAAATCAGGAATGCTCTTCTATCTATCCTTTCTCTAGATGGCTCCAATACTAGAGGTACCTAGTTCCATTTTTCTTTGTATTAGCTTCCTTTTGGTTTAGTTAGGGTATTTTAGTTCCCTAGCTTAGAAAGATCACTCTTATGTTTCCTCTGTTCAATCATGGCTAAAAGGCTTGTTGGCCTAGAATGGTTGAATATGTAATCTATTTTTTCATCATATTCCTATGTTGGAATTTATTTCCACTTTAATACCTCTTCTTATTCAATTTAATGTTTTGGTGTGTGTGTTTATATGTTATTTTTGTGTTATTTGTTTTTGTTTTTGTGTTTTTTTGGTGTTTTTTTTGTGTTTTCTTGTTGTTGTTTGCTGGTTGTATTTTTGTTGTTTTAGGCATGCTCTTTGAGTGTTCCAAAGGGTGCATGCCAAGTGTGAGCCCTAGGTATTTTTTTATAGAATAGATACCCTTGCCTCCTTGAGACTTATCCAAAAATGGCACACTAAAAGGGTTTTTTTCCATAAACAAAAAAGCTAGATTTTTAAAAATGATTAAAATATTTGAAATGATGATTTATTTTGTTAGAGTTGCAAGCTTACTACAGTGTTAAGGGCTTTGGCCTCTCTTTGAGAGGTTCAAGGTTCAAACCCCACTTAGTATGAGGGGACCAAGATGCCTCCTAAAAACCTATGTAACCTCATTGAAAAAATGATTTCTTTTGTTAGGTTAACGGATATTTACTAAGTTTTCTTATATACAATATGTTTAAAATATGAGGTAAATTGTAATTATAAAATTATATTATAATCCTATTTTATGTAGTTTGTTCTTACATATCATTTGAATAAAGTTATTTATATAGTAACAATAAATTTTATTAAGTAGACTAAGAAAAATAGACATTACGTAAAGCACTTGTAATAATTTACACACATATATAGTCATCTTATAAACTTATATTTCCCATTGTTATAAAATATCATGTTTTGCTTCGAAACTAAATTTATGTTTACATTCATTCTATATTTAGTCTATTAAAAAAGTGTAAAAGAAGGGTCAAATAGATGCATTTTTTATTTGTTGCATAAGATAAAAATAGGCCTAGCTTGTATTATATTATAACCACATAGTGGTATTATAATAAACTACCAATTATGTATCTATTGTTATGTTGCTGGAAATAATGAGCATATTGTTGTCATTGATGTCAAAGAGTACATAAGGTAGAAATATTTTGATGTCAAAGGTGCATGGTTATCAAGGAAATAATATTATATTGTGAAAGCAAGACAAAGGTTTAAAATAAAGTAAGGTTTAAATGTTAATGAGAAGACAAAGGTCTAAAAGAAATAAAGGTTCAAATGTCAATGATAAGACAAAGGGTTTAAAGGAAAGCAAGGTTAATTGTTAATAAGAAGACAAATATTAAAAAGGAAGGTCAAAGGATAATATTATAATATATTTTTTAATATTATAATAAAGGTTTCAAAAATGGGCTAAGGTTATAATATTTATATTTTAACCTAACCTAAGGGCGTAAAGTTATGAAGGCAATGAATAAATATTTCAAAAATAGTGTTGATATCATGTGAGCAATGGAGGAGAAAGGGTATTTAAACCTTAATCAAATGCAAAGAAATTTTTTGTATATTTGATTGTGCTTGAGAGGACGAAGAAAAGAGGAGAAAGGGTGCAAACTTTGGCACAGGGTACATAGTGAAGAAAAGAAGAATCACTGCTCCTTTGGTTTCAACTGGAAGGCTAGCGCAACTGGGCATTCAAGAAGCACTAAGGTACTTGCAAAAGATATATTATGGGATCAAGAGCCCTGGATGTCAATTTGGGTATTAACATTTTCATACTGCACACTAAGCACAACAATAAATTTTGGTGGGTGATTCCTTTGGTTCTAACTGTCACAGTAGTGTAGTTGGTCAAGGTACTCGTGATAGAGCATTTTTGCAGAAGTTCACGGGTCAAGGGGTGTCTTTCTTAGTTTTAACATTTTTGAAAGCATGAAAAATGGAATAAAACAATTGTTGTGCATTTTATATTTCATTTTATTGGATATCCTAGCGGTCACTATCTATGTTTGGGCTCTAGAGGTCATTGGGTCAATTATCATGCACGCCAGCAAATTTTGGTATAAGGTATTTATATAGTTTTGATTATTTGCAAATGGGAGTTATAAGTGTTGTATGCTAGAAAGGCTTTTATTTTTGCAAATAGAAGTCATAAGGGGTGTTTGTCATTAAATATTTTATTTTGCAAATAGGAGTAATAAGGGTGTTAGTTTTGCATGATTAAAAAGGGAAAATATAAGGGATAATTTTTACATGTGAGAAAATGGGATATAAGGTGTATTAATTATTTTGAAATTAGAAATGTTGCACATTAGAAATGAGATATAAGGTGTACTATGGTCTCTTTGCTTTTTGTACTCTTGCTAGATATTTTGAGGGTTTTGGTTTATCATAAAGGGATTTGTCTTATGAAACCAAAAAGGAGTTATAAAGCATCATTTTTCAGCTGTTCTTGTGGATATCTTTTGAAAGGGTTTTAATGTGGGTCTTTTGAAAAGAAAAATTGCTAACTTGTTTTGGAAGTGACAAGAGAAAAAAAGTATTTTTGTGATAGGTTTTGATAGCACATATTCATAAAAGTAAGTTAAGAGGTATGGTTATATCATTCCTTCTTTAAGGTGTTTGATTGAACAAATATTTCTGAATCAAAAGGTGGATAAATAAGGATTATGTATGAGAATTGTTGGAAATATATGTGCTAGGGTTTGAGAACAAAATTATTCTTCATTGTTGAATGATATTTGAAACACTTGTGCTAAGGTTTGTGAACAAGTTATGCATTATCATTGAAATAAATTGGAGACACTTGTGCTAGGGTTATGAGTAAAAATTATGCATTCTTGTTGAAATAATTTGTGAAACATTTGGGAATTAATGTGAGTGACATTTAATGTGAATGGGAAAGTGTTAGAGGCCAGTTTTGTGAAGCAAATTTGTGCATTATTGTGTTGGATCTTTGAGAGTAAATTTGCAAGGAACATAAACTAGTTGTTGTGAAGCAAAGTTATACACTAGCGTGATTTGATTTAAAAGGAATTTGTAAGAAGAAGAGATCTAATTTGATGAATATGAGACATGTGAAAGAGGTAAACTTAATGAATGTGAAGAGAAAATATTAAGTATTTGCATTGCATATTATTCTTTATATGTTCTTGAAAGAATTCTAGGAAGAATATGTCTGAATTGCCTAGTTGAAGAAAACATTTCTAAAATAGATACAAGCATTAGTTTGAACATCATTTGTGTGCAATATTTGGGATTGGTTGAGCATGTGTTATGAGAATATTTGAGGATGTGTTATGATCATATTTGAGTATGTGTAGTGAGTAGTTTTGAGTATGTGTTACGAGCAGTTTTGAGCATGCGTTAGAGTAAAGTTGAACAGAGATAGGCAGATTTAAGCAAGTCTCGTGAGAAGACTTGAAGCAAGTTTGAGGTAGATTTGAGCAAGTCTTGTGAGAATAATTGAAGCAGGTTTGTGAAATATTTGAGAGAATATTTAAGCAAGCCTTGTGAGTAGGCTTGGTGTAGATTTAGGCAAATTTGTGAGTAGGTTTTATTGCTAATTTGAGCAAGCCTTATGAGTAGGATTGGTGCATATTGGAGCAATGAGTTGAGTAGATTTTGCTATAGATTTGAGCAGGCCTTGTGTGAAGGCTTGGATAAGTTTTTGAGAACAATATTGAGTTGTATTTGGAGAAAAACAGAGCTAAGAGGAGAGGTATATCCTATGGATAGAGATCCACAAAATAGAGTAGTGGGGACAAAGTTCTCCTATGGATAGAGGTCTAAAAATAAAATAAGTGGAGATAGATTTTTCTTGTGGATAGAGGTCCACAAACCATAATAGTGGGGATAGAGGTCTCGTATGGATAGAGGTCCACAAACTAAAACATTAGGGATAGAGGTTTCCTATGGATAGAGGTCCACAAAGTAGAATAGTGGGGACAAACGTCTCATGTGGATAGAGGTCCATGAACTAGATTTGATGGGATAGAGTTCTCCTACAAATAGAGGTCCACAAAATTTAGCATAGGGGATTGGTGTCTCATTTGGACAGAGGTCCATAAATATTGTAATAGAGAATTGGTTCCCAAGAGATTTATTGAGAAATTTAGAAGAATATTTTCTTCGTGGATGTAACCCATATTGGGTGAACCACATTAAATATGTGTCTCTCATGTGTGTGATGATTTGTGCATTGCTTTATTACTTCCATTGATGATATTGGTTAATACTGCTTTGGAAATATAACATTGGATAATATTGGTTGGAAAGAAAAGTAAAATTTTATCTTATATTGTTCACCCCCCTCTCAGTATAAGCTTGTGTTCTTCATATGCAAGATTTCAAATTGGGTATTTTTGATTAAAATTTAGTTAGTCAACCAATTGAGATCATGCCATTTGGTTAAATGTTAAGATCATCCATGGGATTTGAATCTTGTCTTATGGTGCGGAATTATTAACTTTCTAACATTTGTTCTAAACTCCATAAGAAATATGTTAAAGGTTTACCGATAATATATGGACCTTGGTTTAGATTGTAAAACTCTATACCTAAAATAGAAGATATCCTAAGAGTAATGTGGCATTTTTTATTCCTAATTACTTGTTCCAAAGCCATGAATTTTTTTGTTAATTGGATATTGTAATGTCAATTACATTTTTATTAGTTAAGATTGTAATAGAATTGTGTAAATTTGATCAATTGCTTTCAATAAAAATTCTTGTTTGTTATTTAATTTAGTTTTAAATTAAATATACTAGATTGATTATTTAATTAAATATTTTATTGGTTGAAAAAAAAATATAAATATACATTTTGAATGTAAACTTAATATTGTCATATTAATTATAACTTGCATGTTTTACGTAAGTGGCTTGCTTTATATAACATTTTGATTGATATTTTTAGTACAACCTAATCATATTTTACAATAAAGGATTAGAGACTTATTGAGTTAGAAGATTGTCCTAATTTTTAATCAAGGTTTTGTGGCCCAACATGAGTTTTAACAAGGTTTGACGAGATTTCAAATGGTTCCTTCCAGCCTCCTAATTTAGGTTGGCTTTACAATGTACTCATGTAAAGCCACTAAACTAGCATAAGCTATCTTGAATAAAAGTGAAATGTGGAAAGAAAAATGCATGAAAAGTAAAATGTGATAATAAAATTATTTGGAAGTTTAGGGTGTGATAAATTTAACACAAATAAGAATTTTACATGATGGAATGGGAAGCATGTGAACATCAATGCATGAGAAATCAAATAATTGTTAGAGAATATTATATTATTTTGTAAAAATGTAAATGTACATTTGGTACAATTTTGAATATGCAAATAGATTAGGATATCAGTCTATAGTTTAGGAGTGTGATTTATATTTCCCTTTATGTATTTGTATGTCTAGGATGTGCACAAGTGTCATGTAACAATGTGTACAAGTGTGTAGAGTGAGAAAATTTGCAAGTGTCATATAGTAAAATGTGCATGTAGCAGTGTGCAAGTATCGTATAGTAAAATATGCATGTAGGAGTGTGCAAGTGTTATAGAGTAAAGTGTGCAATTAAATAGAATATCAAGAGTCATGTATACAAGTTGCAAGATGTAAAGTGAAGGGACATGAGAGATTTATCTTATGTATAGAATAGAAAAGGTTGCATCTCTCGAATATGTGAGGAGTGGAATAGTCAAGTATTGAAGTCACATTTATAAGGTTATATTATAGAGGAAAATCTCCATGTATTGTATCACTTGATGTAATAGATTCAAGCACTAAAGATACAGAAGCTTGTATATAGTTTGAGCAATATTATTGTAATTTTTTTCATGTTATTGCATGAATGATATTGGCCATTTATTTCATATTATTATTATTATTATTTTCATGAATTTTATGTTCATTGTCATTGGTCATTTATATTGAATGTTCAATTTTTTTTTTTTTAATTTACATGGTGGAATTGGTAGCCACCACAAATCCGGGCAGGTTGTATGTCTTTTATGGCCACCATAGTATTCTGCGTTGTCCACCCCGAAAGCTACCACATAGATATTCATGCAGTACACCCCTATAACCACCATGCCACAATAATTTTAAACCTTTTACACCGTTGAAAGCACCAGGAAAGGGATAGGCATTAATTTCGACGAGAATGCTCAAATATTGAATTCTATATTAGGTTCTAAATATTATAACCTATGATAATCTAGCTAAAATGCCATTAGTGGTATCAAAGATACTTTGAGTAGGTCCTAGAAGAGCCATATTGAGTGGATAAAGCTACAATCGATCAAAGTATATTGGAGAATAGTCTATAGAATTGACATTCAAGCCAAGCATGAAGCTTGGTAGAACTATCTAACCAATTAAAATTCAAGCCAAGACAAAGCTTAGAGAATTGCATTTCCATAGTCACATATTCATCCTCTTTTAGAAATGAGAATTTTAATATTAAATGTCTTTTTGAGAGAAGTTTTAAGGATAATAAATATTGAAAAAGAGGATATTTTAGTAACATGAATTGAAAGAAAACTACTATTGCAAATAAGGGCAGATAGATATGCTAAAAATCACAGATAAGAATTATTTGAATCATCATAAAAAAATCAACAAACATTCCAAGAGTAGAAGATAATTAGATATAGCAACACTTTTTAAGAGTTGGAGCCTAGATGATATCATAGTAGAGGCTATGATCCAAAGCAAGAGATCATAACCATTTCACCAGAGAACCTGAAAGCTTGAAGACATAGCAGAGTTACCTAAATAAGCTTTAAAATGCCTAAGGTATCACTTGAGGAGCTTCCTAAGGTTATCCAAGCATTAGAGGAAGTTTGACATTACTTGAGGAAGGATTGATATTGCCTAAGGTGAAGGAATCTCCATCAAATGAATAAAGAGATAGAACAAAGTCATATGAGAATAACACCCTTGAATCTTACATGTAAAATATCATCTTCTAAAATTGATTTACCCTAACAAGAGCCTAACTCATTGATAAAGCATCATATTTTCCAAGCATGAAGACCAAGTGCATGTATGATAGAGTTAGGGGTTGAAGTTTGAATTTTGGGTAGTGATAATATTTATATTGGGGAAGTATTAAGTGCCTTTTTATTTTTCGGATAAATAAGGTAAAGGGAACATTTATTTTGTGCATAACATATTTTATTATTAAATTGCATAAATAGAAATAATGAATTTTAAGAATTAATTGGAGTGAAAAGGAAATTGACTTCAATTTTTTTTTTAAATTTGAAAAGTGAAAAAATATTTATTGATTAATTATGGAGTCAAAAGGAATTCAACTCCAAAATATTTTTTAAAGAAATCAAATATTTTATAATTGCAAAATTGAATTTACAAATCAAAATATTAAATTAAATATTTGAGAGATAAGGAAATTTTAAATTTGATTATTGCAATTAGAAAATTGCTTGAAAATTGAATTGAAGAACAATACTATCAATCCCCATTGGAAATTTTGTAAATGATCTAATAATAATTATTCTATATTTCACACCTAATTTATTTTTTTTTCTTGAGTAGGGGTCTAATTATGATCAAGGGAGTTGCATATTATCCACTAGTATAGGTAAATTCCTTTGTGACTAACTCTATAATTTTCTATCTGTAGACACTACAAACTAGTCATCCACAAAGTCATCATGTGCCACCCTACATCAAATCCTGCATAATAAATTTATATGCCTAAGTTTGGACTTAGGCATATAAAATCTACACATTATCCTATTTTCTAGATTTATTAAATCTTGAAAATTAGCCTAGGATACCATGCTTACCCACTATACATGTGTCCTCGCCACCTCACTACCCCATTTTGCCACATCTCATATACCTTTTTCCCCATTGTCCCTTCACATGGGGTAACCCTCCACATAACACTCCACTTGCAACTGCATTACCCTAGTTAATTGAGCCACACTAGGTGACTCCTATAACTACCCCCTCCATTTAGCATCCCAGGATAACCACTTGGCAATCCAGGCTTGCTACCTATCACTTCCATAAAAAACACTAAGGAGTCTATAAATGCACCTTCACCCCATCCACCAAAGGAATTTGAACATTGATACCACCAGGTTGTCAGAATAGGATTAGACTTTTGCACGCATCCTAAGGAGAAATCGTATCTTGAGCTTGGAGGTCATATTTTGAGTCATTCGATCATTCAACCATAATTATGCATCTATGGTTCCATATATAGAATCACACATCTGTTGTTTCAACACCGTGTATCCACAATTTCTTGATCACAAATGTGCATCCATAGTTTTGTAAATTCGAGAGCACGATTAGTAACATTTCTTTTTGTAAGGCTTTTTGATTCAGTGCTTTTATTTTCCCGCATTTACATTATTTTTTGTTTAATATTTTGTAGTATGGTTTTTATGTCTTAAATTTGTAGGTGCTACTAATCCTATTTTGCTTTCTTGTGCATAGAAGGCAGGTATTCTAAAGGAGCTACTAAATTTTGAGTGGTCTTGCATTTGATATCAAAAGTCCACTTGCCCCTTGGAGTTGTAGCTGAGAAGCAAAAAGCACGCATCCCTGTGAATATTTGGAAGACCCATGTTCCATTGTTATAATAATTATACCAATACATAGATAGCATTGTAACATTACCCCAGACACACTTGGGGTAATTCAAAATTTATTTTGTAAACATTGTATTAAATATTAATACAAAAAGAGCAATTTTGGCAATCTTCATTTCTCTATGTTTTTCTTTTGGTGCTCAGTTATTTTTGTTATAGAAAATGGTGATCATGGTGGAACACCCTAAGGGTTCCATTTATTTTACCTTGCTTTTATTTAGTTATTGATCTATGTTTTCTTCATCTAAAGGTTTCAAGAGTTCGAAGCACGCGAGGATTCGATCTTAGGTTGATAGATTTGAGACCTATTGCATTTGGCCCTATTACTACAAATTGTGCACCCATGATTGTAGATTTGAGGAACCATGCATATACTATTTAGCATATGGATAAATGTATGCATGCAATTGTTGTACTATAGAACCATGGACCTATGGTTGAAGCAGACTAGAAGGAGCATCGAAAGGAACACAGGTCTATACCCCTGTGTCATTTTTTCCTCTTTGTTTCTAGTTTTATCATGTATTTAGGTAGATTATAGGTTTATGTCCTATGTGCCATTGTTTGCATCTAGGTCCTAGGATAGAATTTTTTTTTTGCATTCATCCAAACATAAATAAAAAAATAAAGAGGATCTGCATATGCTTTTAGGAAATAGTCATTTTGCATAGCTAGCTAGAAATAACTCAGGCATCTTTTTTCAGGGTTTAGGCCCATGTTGCCCTTGTTCTATTTGTATAAAGGAACTGTACAGTTGGTATTTCTCAAATGCACATGTACAATTGGTGAAATTTACATCTGCGGTTTACCAGAACCAACCACCCACCCACAGTTGGCTATGTTAAACAAAACTTGGCCAACTTTTGCCTGAAATCAGTATTTTGCCCCTGATATGATTCTATCTGAAATTTTTGTTTCCTACATTTCTAAATTAGGCATAAAATAGAATTGTATTTTAGCTTACATCCCACAATAATTTTAACAAACCTCACACACTCACATAAACATTGGTAAACAGTTGGATTTCATCACTACCAGGTTGGGCTTCATCACCAACCACCAATATTATTACCCCATTTTTGGCCAAGGTCAGATCCAAGATATAACGTAGCTTGGAAAATAACACATACTCCTCTTCAAAGGATATAACACTACCCAAGTGAGTACTAGGTGAGGACTAGTAGGATATGTGCTCCCTGACTAGGTATGGGGTTCATCTCCATAATTTGATGGGTTTACGTGACCATAATTCATCATCAGTTATCGAGCCATGAGTATACAAGTGAAATCCTAGATTCATCATAGGGAAAAAAAATTTGCACATGAATTTTTATTTTTCAAAACCTTCAAAACTAAAAAAAAAAATATAAAAAACCTTTAAAATTCAAACAAAAAAATCAAATCAAAACTTGTGAAAACTTAGGAAAAATTGCTTGTTTGTTTTCTTTGAGTGTTGTTTTACATTGTGCTTCTTTCATGTATTCACATACACCCACACTTGCACTTTACACATCATTGCATATTAGTGTATGGTAACAACCCATAGTCAAGCTAGAAAGTTAGCCTTAGTTCAGAGTCAGTTGTCTCTCCCCATGGATCCATCTCAACTTAGTCATATCCCTAACATTTTGATGGTAGGGCAAGGTAGTATGCCCCCTCCTATATCCTAGAGCTTAAATTTAGGGCCCTCTAGTAGTGCCCAATGTTGTATATAGATGTCATGCATAGAGCTACATGCACTGCTATTCTTGAGACTCCTAGGAGTGATCCACTCACACCAATGGATGGTCATGTCACACTTGTAGACATGGACACCATTAGGATGTACCTGAATGTAACTAGTATGTTATTTCCATCATTACCATCACTCACCATCCCATATCAATCCATATCATCATTACATCAAGAGTTTACCTTCACACACCCATAGCAATCTGGATGTCTTTACAAATTCACCTTTTGATTCAACTACTGCTACCCTGGCTAATCATCCCTCATCATCTAGCAAACCACCCATCACCTTG
Organism: Wollemia nobilis; assembly: GCA_028583015.1. Classification (NCBI taxonomy): domain Eukaryota; kingdom Viridiplantae; phylum Streptophyta; class Pinopsida; order Araucariales; family Araucariaceae; genus Wollemia; species Wollemia nobilis. The sequence goes on from JAQPPZ010000850.1 coordinate 8,077,180, forward strand.
CCTCATTAGAACATTATTTGCACCAACCCCCTTTATGAAGCATCAACCTAGATTACTTCACATATCCCCACATACATTCCATAAACAGCCCCTATGGGCCCCATGCATCATATCACCCATCATTCGGTGGCAATGCCTTTTGCTACCTACCACCCACCTATATCTACTAACATGGTTGTCTCAAAAACAACCTAGCTATCCACTTCATATGTGACTATGCCCACATAATTTGGTATTGCCATGTAGTAGGCCTTCTTGCAACTACAAAAAATGATTTTGGATAATGCTAACCATAGTATTAATCTTGAACCTCATTATCATTCATAGAGGATTAAGCAGAACCCACCATAAACCTCTCACCAAACCCACACATTTATCCAAGATCCATATTGGGTATTGCATCCCTCAACCACTACCATAACAACTAATCCACTGCATCACATGTATGCTAACTCATCAGGTCAACATGCCACCATGCTCTGAATGCCTCATCAATACCAAAATTCCCATCAACCTCCATATCATCATGCACTTTAGCCTAAAATAAATCATCATCCATATTCCACCTACAATGCACAATATTACTAATAGCAGACAACAAACTAGGGTTTTAACCCTATGGAAGATCCTATATTCCAGTTCTTGTAGAACTAGATTGATAGCCTTTCCATATAAACATCAGGTTTGCAATATCAAAATCGCACCTTGAGGTAACTACTCAATCACCCGATCCATATTTTGGTACCTACACCACCTTATCTAGTATATTTTTAGATGTTGAATTTTGATACATTTAAGGGGGATGAGGACCCCTGAGAGCATGTGACAAGATTTGTAAATGCATTTCAGGATAAAAAATAATGACGCACTCATGCTACACATATTTCCTCAAAAAATTGGGAGGGAAGCCTAGGATTGGTACAACCACCTATCGCATCATAGTGTATACAATTTTGAGTAGCTTGCAGACCAATTCCTAAAATGATTCAACCTGAATGTTCGAAATAAAACCACATTGATCAATATGCTTAGTATGAAGCAATACGATAATGAATCAATCCATGATTTTGGCAATTGTTGGAGGGTAGTTATGATCAAATTTCCATTATCTCTCCCCATGTATGAAATAACAAGAATGTTCATGAAGAGTTGTGCTAAGCACATATCTTTGTTTCTACAATTGCAACAATATAAAACATTCAATGAGGCACTCGCCTAAGCTAGAGTGATAGAGAAAATAAATATTCAAGAGGGTTAGATCAAGCCTAAGAAAAAGGAGTGGCAAAAAAAGAACCAAAAGGGGAATAACCATAGCCAGTACAAGGCTGCTCAAGTTAATCAGATAGTCTTGGGCCAACCTTCATAGTCAATTCAACAAGCCCAAGTCTAAATCCAATAACCCCAACAAAAACAACAACTGCAATAATTGAATTATCAAGCGGTTCCACCCCACAATAGGTGTATAATTAAACACAACCTATAGAAAGGCAACAACATCACTTTAGACCCAGACACAATTACACACTGTTACAAGAATCGTATTCATGTCTTTCAAAAGTTGTATGCGGCATAAATTTTTACATTACTAGAGATTAAACCCGAAGACCCTAGCAAGCCAATATCAGAGGCCTATAGAGAGCACTTATACTACATCTATCATCAACAAAAAGGACATGATATCAAAAATTGCCATGGGTTTAAAGGTATTGTGCAAGGCTTATTGGAAGAGGGAAAGATCAAATTCGACAACCCACTATCCCAATATAATTATAACCTTGGTATATATCAAAAATATTTGTCTCAACATGAGGTAAATCAACAAGTGAAGGGAGCATCAACTTCTACAGTTCCTCCCAACAAAGTCAACTATGTGTCTCAACTGCACCAAGGATTTGTAGGGTCTATCAGTGTAGTCACCTGCAAGTAGAGACAATAAAATTGCACAACCCAAGATCTCATAGCACAACCAAGTGTCCCCATACAACTAGGGCCATACATTCCACCTCTACCCATTAATAATCCAAGTAATCCATCTCACCCAACTATCACCCTATGAAATCGATTAACCTAGAGTTTGAGTTTGAAAATTTCATCGACAAAACTATCAATCTATGATCTAATACAACAGTCACCACCATAATGAGAGGTATTGATGGAAATTTTAAAATCCATCCAAGTACAATCAAAAGATCCTAATGCATTCAACTCCTTTTTGGGGAGTATACAAAAGTGCATGGAGCCCTCGATGATATTTTATGACTTCGAGGAGAAGAGTGTGTCATCAGATTTACTGAATCCTCCATTACACATAGTCACTCATATTGATAGGAAGACATTCAAGAGAGTCCTAATTGACATTGGCTCCTCCATAAAACTCATTACCACTCTTGCCATCAAACACCTTAACCTACCATCATCCCATATTACATCATCCACCTTCACCTTAAGGACCTTTAATGATGCTTTATGCTCAACTCTGGGGAACATAGTTCTTCCCTATCACCGTGGGGGTGAAAACTATTCATGTCCTCTTCCACATATTAGAAGGGGTGATGCAATACAACATACTTATTGGATGCCCCTATATCAGGGAGATGAAGTGTGTACCCTTGAAATTGCACCAATGTCTAAATTATGTACACGAGGGAAAAGTACATTGCATCCAAGCAAACATAGAGCCTTTTAAATACTGCAATTTGATCTCAATTACTTATGAGCTACTACTTCCATCAACTCACCTATCCATTTAATCACTCATTATTCAAACCAATCCCACTAAAATCACTTCATAAAAATCCCCCATCCTAGAGGAATTATCGATAGTTGATCCTACTTTTGCATCCAAAGGTGTAAACTCTAGTTAGTCCTCATCCACCACATATCATTTTTCCACTGCACATGATCATATTTCTAGCAATCACCAATTTTATCAGTTACACCGCCAACTTCATAAACACCATTCAAATTTACAGATCAACCCACTCTATCAACTAACAATCCCACTAAGCCTCATATTCCCCAAACATCACCACCCAATGTATTATAGGTAGCGTCACCTATATGAGAGAAGCCATCTCCTCCACTTGAGCCACAAGATACCACCAAAGCACCACCCTCATCCATAGAGCCATCATCAACCCAACCATCCCAAGTTGTAGTGCATCTTACCAATCCGAGAATTAACAAGTACATCATATAAAGTGTCACAGTTATACCACCTATTGAGTTAGTTAAAGACTATGGTCACTCACACGACCCACCTTTAGCTATAGGTGCAGTGTACAAAATGGGTTCCCAACCTGAAAATATAAATTTCATATATGTGAGAGTGTATTCTTTTTTTATCCACCTCTTCCTAATGAGGAACCCTTGCAAGAGTTTTATGCAAGTCTAGAATATCTTTCCAACCTAGATTTCCCTTCATGATATTTTCACAGGGTTAACTGGCAGGGATATAGAATTGGATGACATGAGTAGGGTCCACATCACATTTTTTATCCTAAATACAGAGAAGCACATGATCACTTTGGTCTTGGATATAGACCTTCTGCCTCAAAATCTTCCTTCAACCACACCTTTCAATGACTCATTCTTGAGTTTGAAGAAGAGGATGAGGAAAGCGATGAGTGTGATGATTATGATGATACCGATGATGAATAATTGGACCCTAAATTTGCACCTCATTTTCATAAAGCCTTTCTAGATATTGTATTGCATACATTCAATATTTATCACATTCTAGATGATTACATATTTGATGAAAATTTTGGGGATTATATCTTAAATGAATATTTTGGGGAATTCTTATAGATGGAAGAAAATTTAGATTGGATTATTCGAATACTTGATAGTCCCCAAGATGATGTGGCCCCTACTAAGTCCATCAAGAGAGATGAGTGTTATACAAATATGTTTACCATAGATCACACCATATTTCACTTCAACAAGGAGCATGAGCACCTTGAGCCAGATTTGCCAACACCACCTTGGCCACTCTCATAGCACTGCCATTCATTGAACTTAGGTTAGTTTCAACCTAGATAAAGTGATTCATAACCTCTTGAATCATAGCCACCTCATTTCCACTAAGTTAATATGATTTTTGTTGACTTGTTTGTCCCACTCTGTAACCTATACGATTTAGTGAAGCTAATTTTTATCGATGCTAGCCTTATCACCATGGTCAAGATTTCATCCTCACCATCCATAACTGAGTTTATGAAGAGTTACTACGAGCTTCAAACACTTACATTCCACAGTAACCTTCATCCTCCTCTACCTTAGTTTTTCAAACTAAAGTAGACGGGGAGACCTCTGAGTCATTTGAGAATGTGGAGGATGATATCCATCTCATCCCAACTCCATATCAACTAGAGGAAGGTTCCCATATGTTGATCAAAGAATCTATCAATGTGAACCTTAGATAAAATGTGAACAATTCACAAATCATCAAAACTACAAAATATTTATCCGTAGAGGAGAAAGAGCGTATGATCAATGTCTTGACAAGAAAGAAGGACATTTTCATGTGGTCATACAAAGACATGCCTAGCCTTGACCCCAACTTGGTGGTCCACAACCTTACCTTAGCTCCAGATGCTAAGCCTTTCAAGTAAAAACTTAGGAAACTTCATCCAACCATAGCATTGATCATAAAGGAAGAGCTACAAAAACTACTAGACATGAATTTCATAGTCCTAACCATAGTGGCTCTCTAACTGGTACTCATTCGTAAGATGAATTGGGGGTATGCATATGCACTAAATTTTGAGATCTAAACAAAGCATACCCCAAGGATGATTTTCCTCTACCCAACATTGATAAATTGGTAGACTCCTATGCAAGCCATGAAATTCTTTCATTAATGGATGGTTTCTCGGTATACAATCAAATCCAAATTAATCCTGAGGAACAACACAAGACAAAATTTACCACATCTTGGGGGAATTTTTGTTATAGGGTGATGCCTTTTAGCCTTAAGAATGTAGGAGATATGTATCAACATGCCATGACGTACATTTTCCATGACTATTTGCATAAAATCATTGAGGATTATGTGGATGATCTAATTACAAAATCAAAAACATGTCTTGAGCATATTGAGGTTTTAGAAAAATTCTTTGATCGACTGCTTGAACATAAGGTAAAGTTAAATCCTAATAAGTGTGTATTTGACATCACATAAAAAAAATTCTAGGATTCATTGTCTCCAAGTGAGGCATTGAAGTGGACCTTGATAAGGTCAAGTCCATTATCAAGATGCTACCTCCAACAAAACTGAAAGAGTTGCATATTTTACAATAAAATATTCAATTTATCCGATGATTCATTTTATAACCCTCAGATAAATGTAGGTATTTCAATCACTTGTTAAAAAATGCGGTGACATTATCTTGTAAAACTAAATATCAAGAGGCATTTGATGACATAAAGAAGTATCTGGCTTCACCACCAGTTCTTGTGTCATCTCATCCAGCAGTCCCATTTCACCTTTATGTCTCTGCAACAGATTTTGCACTAGGAACAATGCTTGCCAAAAAAAATAAAAATCACAAGGAGAAAGCCATTTATTACATTAGTCAAACATTTGTAAGTTACGAGACAAGATATGCTTTTGTCAAAAAATTATGCTTAGCAGTGGTCTTTTCCACTAAGAAACTTAGATATTACATGCTAAGTAACACTAATTATTTCATAGCTAGAGAGAATCCTCTATTATACATGATGACTAGCACATACAACAACACCTATACCTCAAAATGTATAATCCTTTTAAGGAAATTTGATCTTTAATTCATCAGTCAAAAATACATCAAAGGTAAGGTGATAGTCGATCAACTTGCATAAGCTCCATTACCAAATGATCAATCACTTATTATTGAGCTTTTAGATGATTCAGTATTTTCCATCAATGAAAAAGAAGAGCTAGTCCCTTCCGAAGACGATGTCGACATGACACTTTTATTTGATAGATCAAAGTGTGAAAGAGGGCAAGGTTCTTGAGTCATGTTTTACACACATAAAATAATTTTGATTCCTTTATCTTTTAAACTTGATTGCTCATGCACAAACAACAATGTAGATTATGAAGCCCTAATATTAATGCTTTAATTAAGTATAGCTATGGGCACTAAATGGCTAAGCATATTTTGTGATTCTCAACTTGTCATTTGTCAAGTGAAAGGAGAATACCAATGCAAGGAATCAATCTTGAAATAATATCATGTTGTAGCAATGAAGTTGATAGAGAAATTTAACTAGTACAAGATTAGTAAATTACCTCATTCGACTAACATATTTGTGGATGCAAATGGCTTCTTTGGGATCCTTGATACCTAATAATGAACATGGAGAAGTCCAACCACTTATCATAACAATAGTTTCCAAGTCAGCAATCAGATGAGTAGAGTTTGAAGGTGAGAGAAGTGTTTGTTTGGTCCACATGAAACCCTACAATTCTTACCATGATAAGATAAGAAAATTTCTCAGATTTGGGATCCTCCCAATATAAATGATATGAACTGAAAATAACATTAAAAAAAAAGTAGCTCGTTTTACTCTCTTGGGGGATGTGTTCTATAAATGTGGCTATGATGGAGTCCTACTTCAATGTCTAGATCCTGTTGAGGCACAACGAGATATAAATGAAGCCCATGATGGTACTTGTGATTTCCACTTTAGTGGGATGGCCATTGCAAAACACATTGTGTGCATGGGTTATTATTGACCCATCATGGAAAGTGATTGTTTTCAATACGTCAAGAAATGTCAAATATGTCAACATCACACCAATTTGATTCATGTATTATCACAAGATTTACAACCCATTCAATTGTTTTTGCTCTTTTCACAATGGGACCTAGATTTGATTGGCAAATTTTTTCTTACCTCTTCAATATAACATAAAATTATCATAACTACTATGAAATACTTCACCAAATGGGTCGAAGTAATTCCAATGACCACTATGACTAGACCTCAAATAGCGGAGTTTATAATTCAGATGTCATTTTGGGATTCCTTCCAATATAATTTTAGACAATGTAAATTCATTTAAGAACAAGGATGTTTGAGCCTTATGTAGCAAATACAATATCCAACATAGTTTCTTGACTCCTTACTACCCACAATAAAATGGACAAGCTAAAGCAACCAACAAGACAATGATAGCCAGTCTCAAGAAAATTGTAAAAGAAAATTACAGATATTGGCACACTCAACTCTCCTTGGCACTATGGGCTTATCGCACAGCATCTGAATGCCAACGGGGGCAACACCTTTTTTATTCATCTATGGCACTGAAGCAATCATACCTCTTGAGCTCAAGATCCCTTCTTTGTGAGTTAAATTGTAGGAATTCATGGATGACGACACAAATAGACAAGCACATATTGACCAATTAACACTCCTTTATGAAAGGTATATCAATAGCTTAGAATATTTACAATTATTTCAAGACTGAATCAAATGTGCATACAATGTAAAAATCCATCCACACAAATTTCAAGTGGTAGATCTCGTACTTAAAGAGAATAAACAAAATACCAATGCATTACCACATTTGAGAGATAAATTCATGGCTAATTGGTTAGGTCTGTACATTGTCAAGCAGAAGTTGGATCCAAGAATGTATCAACTTGCCAACTTGGAAGAAATATTGGAACCTGATTCGTTGAACATAATACACCTAAATGCATTTTACGTATAGCACAATTTATATATGTACATATACATGGCTAAAAAAACAACAAAGCAAAAATATAAAAAATATTTCATTTTGCATCTCACAAATCCATCCATGCATGTCATACATACATTTTAGGTATTTTGTTTATACCATTCTTTGCATTGGATCATTTGGTTAATTTGGATGATCGCTAATCCACCATGTCTTACTGCCTTAATCAGGGGTATCCTACATCACTTAACAATCCATCACTCCACAATAATATGCAACTTTCCCTATAATATTTTACCAATTAAGGGACTCACATAAAGTAGGATAGATATTGTATAATTGTTAGCAATAACAATTATGCGACCACTGGCTATTTTGTGTGTATCTTTTAATTTTTAAAATATTGCATCAAAAGTATCACAAACATCACAAAACCACATCAACCATAAAGTAATTTCCAATGTTTTCAATCACTCAGCCAGTCCTAGTGTTTTGAACAAACTTGATTCAAATTCAAAGTAATATTTATATGCAATAGGTCATTCCTGGTCAATCAGATTCCTCATGGACCACACACAATAAAACACATTAAAAACATAGTGAGTCTTGGAAATTAAAAAAAAGTCAAAATTTGCTATTGCCATAAGTTAAAGGTTTCCCTTGTTCATCCAATTATGCACATGGTTTAGAGTGCTATAGAGTTGAAAAAAGGAAAAGCTCCACCTTCATCCCAAAAAAACAAATCCCTTGCTCTTAATCAAATAGAGAAAGTATCCCAAAAAAAAGTAAAATCTCTTGCTCTCCCTCAAAGCAAGCATCCTAAAAAGTGTCTCAAAGCAATAATTTTCCCCATTTGCCCTTCCTCCAAATGAGAAAAAAATAAAAACATCTCAAAGCAATAAAAATCCCCTTGCTCTTCCCCAAAATGAGCAAGTGTAAGCAATAAAATCCATTGCTCCATCACAAAATGATCAATCCCCCAAAAATCAAATGCAATAAAAGAAAATAAGGAGCTTGAATACCTAGAACTCTTATTATCTTTAAAACAATGGGTGATCCTCATTACAGCAATGGGCTTAATGAATCCTTATTGGAAATGAGGTATCATTACACATGGTGCCACATTTGGTACATTAGTGACCTTATTTTGTATAGACCAAAGGCCATTCTTGGATGAGCCAGCTTATTGGCACAAGCTACGATTGATTAGTTTGACCTAGCTCATAATGGGAAATGAATCAAAATTGCACACACAATTGATCCTTGAGAAAATTTGATACAACTAGGACACCCCTTGCATAGTAAATATCTGTAAAAGACATAAATGGATTTGTTTGAAGTCACTAGGATTTTTGAGTCTTTGGAAGAAAATCTTAGATAATCCACCCAATAAAACCAAAAAAAGTTTTCATTACCACATATCATAAGTCCATACCAATACCATCTATATATTCCCTTGTTTAAACAATAAGATAAAATTGATCAAGCAAGAGTCAATAAAAATTAGTATTTAAACATAGCATTAATCATCCATCACATCATATATCACATCACTTCAACTGCATCCATACATACGATAAAACAAAAAGTACACAATAAAATCATAATAAAATCCATGTATATATGAATTGCATGAGTACAAAATACCTGTAGGTTGTATACATCGGAGCACTAAGGCTCATGAAAAAAATAGAAAACTAAAAAAGGAAGTTATAAGGCGCTACTATCTAGTGCTCCCATGACTCTTGTGAGGCCCATGTTTTGATGAACCGGAGGGAGCATGTGAGCCAAAGGGTCGATGAGACCTTAAGCTACCTGGCCTAGACTTTGTCTGCTTGCTAGAACCTGACATAGAAGAAGAAGAAGGTTAAAGTAGCAATGGAATCCAGTGTTAGCACAAAGTATCATCAAGAAATACCACATACCACACCTATCTCTAAGAAACATCTCAATCCTAATCCTCATGGGCCACCCGTTAGGCTATGTCATCCCTTAGATATGCAATGGTAGAAAAGTCATCACCCCCACTTGGCCTAGCTCGTAGTTCATCCAACTCACCCTGCATCCTCACGATATCTATATATTGATATGCAATAACATCACTCTCACCTAATCTACCCTGCAACCCATTCATCTCACCCTACAGCTGGGTCACCTTACCCTAAAGAAAAATACTCTTGCCCTTCATCTCTGTCACCTCCTCATCTAGACTATCCCATTGTACCTAAAGTACACCCACTCCTACTTTGTGTGGTGAGGAGGAGCATCCTATCCCTAATTATATCCATCACCTCCCTCATCATAAATATCCACATATACATCATGCCCTACATTATGTACTCCATCACCTTCATCTTGTCCACCCTCATCTTCACAATCTTTTCAAACCATAGTATCCACATTTGTCTCTTGTGTACCAACGATAGACTAACTCCTACCTCCAATGATGGCATTTTGGCTGCCTAAGATCATACTCATCAATATCAATCTCATACCCATTGACCACATCATCCACCTCTTGGCTCATCCTCCAAGGAGTTTGTGCTGAGAATCAAGCATCATAGTCTGTAGTAGTCCTTGCATCATCAATATCAGGAATATCCACTGCTACATCATTCACAATCCAATAATATAGAGTCAAGGGAGTACTAAGATCATCTTCCCAACACTTGTACATCATGGGAGCATCTAGAACTCCCTGTACCAAGCCAAACTACCTCAAAACCTATGAGAAATAGATATACTCCATCTCTAACCCATGGCTACTCACCATCCACCTACCTTATCTCACTAGAAAAATATGCACCTTTTCATCCTCCCAAGTAAGACCTCTCCAAGGTCGCTAGTAGATGTCATCATGTGTTAAAGAACTAAGGTTATCCCAGTAAGTCTCCACGATAGAAAAAGGGTGAGTAGGAGAAGACACCTCACTAAAAAAATAGCGGTAAGCATGAGGAAGTGAACCATGGCAAGCACAAGCTATCTCCTTTGGGAAACCAAATTTGATATGCTCCCAAGCCCAAATCTAGAGCACCATGCTACAGTTGAGACCCTTCCGCTCCTACTTATTCACCTCATGAAGCTCCCCATATAATTAACACAAGATCACAGGAGCCCATGCATAGATCTGTGGCTCTGGTATCAAATACCAAAAAATAGAAACCTGGTTCAAAAGGATCCTAGAGTCCATACTATTAGGAAACAACATGTTTCCTACAATATGCATGAAGGGAAAAATGGTGCACCTAAGAGTGCTAAACAAGATGCATCTATATATGGGTATTAATCAAGCATTACAAAAGGACAAATTCAAGCAACCATGGAAGCCAAATAAGTGCAAGAAAAAGGTGTTTCTATTTATTTCATTTGATAAATCAGAATCATGGTTACATAGATGTCCCCTTGAGGGCTCTTAGTTTGATACACTTGTTTACAAAAATGGGTGCCCAAGGATCAAGTCCTTTCAAACAAGCTCGTGTGCACTTCCAATGTTCTTCCTCGTACCCACAATTGAGGTGGGCGAACCTATGATGTCGCCGCTTTGTTCTTCGATGTTCTGATCTTGTATTCCTTCCTCATGCACTGTAAAACCTGCACCTACACACAAGGAAACCAGATTTGTTAAATAGCAAGTGCGTAGAATGTGAAACATGCAAAAGCCATACATGCAACTATAAGCTAGAAAGTGTAAATATGCAATGCGCCTATCTAAAACAACTCCAAATGATCTGAAATTGCAGAGATATGTATAATAGATGATTTTGGGAAGATCTAATTGAAAACAGAACAGAAATTGCATTCGAATCGGTGTCGCATTCGCAGTGTACCTACGAAGCCTACAAAACCCAAAACAAGCAATTTATGGACCAAAACACCTCCAAATCAAACCAAACTTGGATAGTATGCATAAAATGATATTTTAAGAGGACCCATATGGTCATATTTTAAAAATCAATCACAATTTCATGTGCATCTTCAGATGGTCCCCGAAAGCCTACAAAAACTTAAAAATACAATATCTCACTCAATATAACTCCAAATTACATGAAATTTGGACAACATGTTCATAATATAACCTAGAATATTACTAATTAAAAATAGTAGAAAAATAATGCACAGATATATCACCATACCTTGCAAGGATGGTGGTGACTATCATAGAATGGGGACCATCCTGGGGTGGGATGACCACCAATTTTGCTCCTAATTTACCACCAATTCCTTAATGAATTGGTCAAAAACCTCTTCAATAGTGTTGTCATCAAATTTGGTGGTGAAATTCACTCAAATTATTTGGTTTTGTAAACAAATTGCACCTCTTAAATCACTCGCAAGCCTCCTTCGCTAGGTAGAGATTTCGAGGGAAAAAGGCACAAAAGGGTGAGGGGAAATCTTGGCAGCACTTCATTGCTATGTCTCAAAACTCCTCTCTATATTTTGGGTGGAAAATGGATCCACTTTATAGCCAAAGGGGGCCTTTGGGAAAATGGGCATGCAAGGGCATGCAGGGCAAGAGGTGCCACTTGTCAAAAACTGAGCATGCATTGGAGGGGGAAGAGAATCTCCCATTTTGGCCTCCATTCTATAGCATGTCATAAGGATTATGCACCCTCAGGTCTTGCATGCTCAAATAGGTAGGATAAATGGTAGTTTATGGGTGCCATTTATCCAAATTTGACTTTTTGGGAGTCAAACCTTGTGGTCGTCCCACCTAGGGATGGCCGCTTTGCCACCGTCCCTGGGTGGGATGACCATGAACTGTGATCATCCCAGGGTGGGACGATCATGCCTATGTGGCCCAAAACCTCCCAAAAGTGGGGTAGAGCCTTCCTAGAGTGGTTAGGACCACTATTAAACCTTTGAGGGTTGCCCAAGGGGGCCATATGATGTCAATTAACCAATGCTTTCGGTCACCTAATCGGATTGACATGATTTTAGTGTCTACAGATGCCCCTTTTTGAGATGTATTGTGTGCAACACAACATTGAGCAAAAATAGATGACTAAAATATTAAATGATTAGGGTTATTCAATAACCTAACCAACTTTAGATGCCCCAATCATGGAAAGAGCATGTGTTCTTGAATCCTTGCTTCTGACGAGCTAAGGAACTTGCTTCAAGTACAACCTTTCGGGTAAGGTTGACTTGACCTTGGACATTGTTCAGTCATGAAGAGGTGAGGCCTCTAATCCTTCATGCTTCTATAATGCCAAGTATTTGTTTAATTTAAATTTTTGCTTGTTTGCTACCCCAAGCAGGGGCGTGATTGTCTTTGTCAATGATTCATTGAATGAACACAATTTGCATGATTGAGTGTTTGATTGTTGATTTTGATTATGAATTTGTTAAGTATGACTACCCCCTCAAGCGATGAGTCGATGAGGGAATGACCAGTGATAAAAGTGATGAGTCGCTTGACACATATGACTTGGTTAGGGTTTCCTTCAGTTTTACCCATTGAGAAATGGAGCATTTTTGAGAGGATTTTGATGATTTTGTTGATGTTTCATGGAAGAAAGGAGTTGAAAACCTCATTCCCATGGGGTGGTCCAGCCACAATGGCCTTCTTAGGGATTGAAGTAGTGACTTTTCCATTTATCCATGAGAATTTGAGGTTCATCTTGATCCCTGAGTGAATTCCACAAATTTGACCTGTTTTTGGTGGGTTTTGGACCCTTTTTGATGCATTTTTGATGTTTTTGTTGATTTTTGATTGTTTCAATTATTTTTGAATTTTTATTTTTGATGAGATTTCATAGAAGAAATGAAATGAATACCTCATCAATGCTAGATGCCCCAATCATGGAAAGGGCGTGCATCTCAGAATCATTGCCTCCGACAAGTTAAGGAACTTGATTTTGGTAATATTTGGGATATTGGCAAACAAGCTTAAGTCTAATCCTAGCCTTGATGGCAATTAGGAGATAAGATAATCAAATCCTAGCCTTGATGGTGATTAGGAGATAAGCTTAAATCAAATCCTAGCCTTGATGGCAATTAGGAGATAAGATTAAATCAAATCCTAGCCTTGATGGCAATTAGGAGATAAGCTTAAGTCAAATCCTAGCCTTGATGGCAATTAGGAGATAAGCTTAAGTCAAATCCTAGCCTTGATTGCAATTAGGAGATAAGCTTAAATCAAATCCTAGCCTTGATGGCAATTAAAAGTCAAATCCTAGCCTTGATGGCAATTAGGAGATAAGCTTAAATCAAATCCTAGCCTTGATGGCAATTAGGAGATAAGCTTAAGTCAAATCCTAGCCTTGATGGCAATTAGGAGACAAGCTTACTAGTTTGCTTGAATTTGCTTTTGATATTTTGCTTATTTTTCCCAAGCAAGGAGGGTGCATGATTATCTTCGGCAATGATTCGTAAGATGAACATGATTAACTTGATTAAGTTATCAATTGTTGATTTGGATTATACATGTTGTTATTATGACCAATGGGCTTAGTGGATGTCATTGGGGTATTTTGGGTGACCAAAGGGTTTATAGATACCTTTGGGGTTTTTGGTTGACCAAAGAGTTTATGGATACCTTTGGGGATTTTTGGAATGACCAAAGAGTTTATGGATACCTTTGGAGCATTTTGAGTAACCAAAGGGTTTATGGATACCTTTCAGGTTTTTTGGTTGGCCAAAGGGTTATGGATACCTTTGGAGCATTTTGGGGTGACCTAGATAGTCGTAGACTACCTAGGAGCATTTGGGTTGACCAAATGGTTTATAGATACCCTTGGAGCATTTTGGGTGACCATGATCATAGACCACCTAGGAGCATTTTGGGTTGACCAAGTGGTTTATAGATACCTTTGGGGATTTTTGAGGTTGATTGCTTAACTATTTGATTGCTGATTAGGGGAGGTATGATACCAATAATGCCCTAGTTGATGTTTAAAAATGTTTGTGTGATTTGCAATTGTGTGATTTTGGACCATTAGATGCATTATGTGTTATGATTTATGGATGCATTAATGGATGTAATACCTATTGATGATGTGAATATGCTATATGTATGTGATGTACTGATGACATGCACTAGCTAGATGATAAATGTATGATTAGATGTTGTGATCTAGATGTGTAGATGCTCTACTATGTATGCATATATGGATGCAATGGTGAATGTTAAATGCATGTTTAATTTGTTTCAATTGTTTATGCACTTAATTTATGTTGATATGATATGGTGAATGCAATGTATGTAATGCATTATTTACATGATGATGATCTAATGTAAATGAACCTGTATGCTTTAATCACTTAAAACATAAGGAATGCAATTAATATGTGTTTTGACAAACTGATAGATGACACCACAGAATGTATGAAAATCATGAATGAAAATGATAACTCTTATCATAAGAATTAATCATTTAAGCATCCATATGTGAAATGAGATGATTGTGAGATGTGTAAATGTGTATGATTGATGTAATGATTTGTTGCTATTAGGGAATTTTTGAGGTTTTCCATGAGACTCAAACACCCTAGTTGATTAATCAAAAGTTGTATAATGACTATACAGGACTCCTGAAAGATAAAAGCTTTTGTTATGAAGACCAAGATATTCATTATCCCTATGTGTGCAAATGAATTCATTGTATGATAACACATAAAACTACCTCATTGCCAGATAGGATTCATTCAGCCCATGTTGTAATGAGGATCACCCTATGTTTATCTTGATCCTAATTTGGACGTAGTTGGATTAGACCACTAGGTGGTATAGGCCACCTAAATCTAGCTCATCCGCATGTAAACATTGCTTTGTACTACACCAAAATGCTATTTAGACATATCATCATATTAAGGATACCACCATTTCTAGGTAGGATTCATTCAACCTAACTTGTAATGGGGATCACCTTATGGTTTATCAAATGTTGAGAATTCCAGGGATTCAAGTTCAATACTCCCTTCTTTTATTCACATTGATTTGGGATACTTGCTCATGCTTAGTGATGAAAATCATTATTTATTTTGTATTTTGTTTTCTTTGAGCAAGGGATTTGTTTAGTGATAAAAATCACTATTTATTTTGCTTTTGATTTTTTTTTTTGGGATTTTTCTTATTTTTATGATGGAAACCAGTATTTATTTTGGGAATTGGGTAAGGGGGAGCTTGTCCTTTTGTCAATGATCAACATTCTAGAACCATTCACACGGAAGATGAGCAAGATAAAACTTTTCACTTAAGGTAACCTAGACCACTTCGTAGGTTTCATCTTTCCCTTGTTCAAAACTAGGATTATTAGTGTTTGATTAGTGATGGGATTTTGAGATATGCTAGGTGCTATCAGAACTAGACCTCATCTTCTAAAAGTGAAGATAGCTTTCTACAAAATCTGAGAAGATCACTAGGTATGGTTGAATGACAAGAAAACCCTAGTATATTCCTTATAGCAATAGGAAGGGGTTGTGTTGAGAAACACAATTACTCACAAGGGTGAATGGATGATGATGATGAATAGATGCATGATTGGCATACAAATGTGGTGTCATTTGTAAGATTGTAAACACAACCTATCCTAATGCAAATGCAATGGATGAACATGCCTAATGCAATGCAAGTAAATGAATGCATATGCAAAATGTAAATGCAAATGTTTTTGTGTTTTTAATGTTTTAGATTGTTTTTGAAAGTTTGATGTTTTCTGATTTGTTTGGATTTTTGATGTTTTAAATTGTTTTTGAAATTTTGATTATTTCAAATGTTTTTGGATTTTGAATGTTTTGTGAGGGGAAGGCATGATACCTTAGGCACCCCCAATGTGTGTGCTACTCAATGAAAGTGAGAAAGGTGTGATACCTTTAGAGTTCTCACTATGCTTCATTGGTTGTGATGTGGATGGTGGGGAAGGTATGCTACCTTTGGGACCCCTAGTGTGCATTTTATCCACTATAATATAGTCAGCAATGCCCATGTTCCGATGAGATGAGATGGGTGAAGGTGAAACATTGGATGAAATCATCGATTGTGTAGATCGATTTTGATATTCTTGCTTCTTTGCTACAATACTGATCATTCCCATAGACTCTTGGGGAGGTGGGTTGTTATGCACTTGATTGGGTTGCTCAACATGGTTGGTAGGTGTTGTTTTTGCTTCGTGTGTGGGCCAGAGGTCTTGGAAGTCTCCTATTGGTTGGTTGTTTGGAGCAAGAGGATTGCCCATCGAAAGCTCTTGCCTCTCGATCATATCCTGAACTACATCTCTAAAGGGATAACATGTCTGGATGTCATGGCCTCTTTGTCGATGGTAAACACAGTATAGATTTTTCCTGTGCACCTTTGATCTACGCTTATTAGGTTTCAATGGATGGATCTCGAGAAGCATGATTGCTTGTGCCTCATACAATCGATTGAAGATCGATGCTAAGGGCTCTAAAAAATGAGTATATTGTCATGGTGGCCGATGCGGTTGGTCTTGTCTTTGGTTTGTTTGATTGTTGTTGTCATAGTTTCTAGGTGTGGCTTGATAGTTGGGCTTCTGAGGCGATGCGGGTTGCGTAGGCCCTGGAATACTAATAGCAACTTGATTGATTGATGTCGGCTTTGGTTGTGCTAGGTTGTTTTTGGTATTCTTAGTCCACTTCTTGCATGGCTTCGCAATTTCTCCCTCTTGAATTTTGATGTCTTCGATTATTCTAGCTTGCGCTAGAGCATCTTCAAGAGTTGGATACTGTTGGAGTTGCAACAACAAGGAGATAGGCTTTAGACAACTCTTAGAAAACATGCCAGTCAACTCAGACATGGGTAGTATGTATGGTAGCTTAGCAAGAAGCATTCACCACCTATTGCCATAGTCGATGATTGACTCATCATCATATTGCTTCAACCCCATGAGGTCAGCCAGTGTCACCTTTCGCTTAGTGTTGAAGGCGAAGCATTCCAAGAACACATCTATGAATTGGTCAAGATTGTAGATGCTATGCTTCGAGAGTTGGTTGTACCACTCCATGGTTGGGCCAGAGAGGGTAGTCAAGAATATCCTCAAGAGTAAAGCATCATTATCCTAGATGCCAAAGCATTGGTTCAAGAATTTGGTGACATGCTCCTACGCATCTTCCTCCCCTTTAAAGTTAGCCAGGTGGGGCATTTTAAACTATTCTAGATAGGAAGGGGTAGGTATGAAAGGATGGAGCGGTTGACTATGTAACTGGTGCAAAGTGGGCTTCTGAGACCCAGACCCAGAGGTCTTGTTTTCAATTGACTCCATGTGTTCTAGCAATGCTTTAAATGCTTCAGAGGACTCGAGCTCCTCATATTTGTTTTGGCCCTGCAGGGGAGGGCGAGGGATACCAAGCCTATTGCGTAGTGGTTGAATGTCATCCACCATGCCTCTATAGGGTGCTTCATGGTATTCTTCTCTAGGTTCAAGCTCATTGTAGGCCCCATAGGGTGTTTCTTGAACTAGCCTATAAGGAGGGGTAAGTGCCTGTGGAAGGTGATCTATGTTAGGCCTAGGAGGCAAGTCTCGATTAGGCCTAGGAGGTCTAGGGGGCAACATTTGAGATTGTATTGGATACCTTGCACATTGTTGCATCTTATAGGTGCTAGGTGTAAGCACCACTTCATGTAATGCATATTGCAATTGCTCTTGTTGTATCTTTTGTTGTTCTTGTATATTTTGTTGATACAACCTTTGTAGGTGTGCTCATTGTGAGTCCACCCATTATTGATTTCTTTGTTGTTGATCCAACTGGAGTTGATCCGTATATTGTTGTCTATTAATATTTGGCCTAAGTGTCTGATGAATATGATTTCATTGCTCAGTTGTATGGGGTTTGTGTGCCCTTGTATTTGAAATACGGATGGGTTTATCATGTCTTTCCCCCCTAGTAGGATCTATTGCTTGTTTTCCATGCTCCCTAAAGGTTGCATTGACCTGAGACTCTAGTTTATGAATCGGCTCTGTATAGTCCGATGATGTAGAGCCATCATGTGGTTGCACCAAGTACTCTTCACGAGGAGTAGGAGGATGACTTGGGTCTTCTTCCTCATCTATGAGGAAAGCTTCATATTTAGTTTTGGATGTAAGATCTATATATTTAGGCTGCATAGAAGCATGATGTGTATATACTGAGTGCTCTCTGTGAGGAGTATGGGGGTGACTTGCTCGATCAGATGGGGTGGTTTGCTCATCCAAGCTAGGCCATGGTGTACTCTCATGGTCATATTTCAATTGATGTATAGAGCAAGTTGGGATGTGAATCCATGATATTGACCTACTAGACCCCTCAATGGGTGGATTATTCACTATATAGAATTCCATCAGGGTATCCAAGTCAGGAAGGTTTCCTAGAGGACCTATGGGTGCTTCCCTAGTAGGGGTATCTCGAAGGTTTACCCCCTGGGGATGGTATTGTTGTTATGATAAAACTTGGGATGCCATTCAGGGATGGGCATGTCCTCTAGACTTATTTGGAGATATTCACTGGTTATGGAGCTTGAATCTCTCTCTGAATTGGAGGTCTTGTTTTCAACCGCATTTGGACCAAATCCATAAAAGGGGGTCCATCAACCATTTTTAGAAAATTTTGACTTTTCAAAAAAAGGTTATAAGTGTTATATATCAAAATGATCAGTGTGATGAGCTGATCACAATGGGCTAGGGCTCCAAAATTTGACTTTTGGGTCAAAAATTTGTATTTTTGAAATATTTGGCCAACCGGGGCCCATGGGGAAATGCCCAATTTTAGGAATTTTTGGGAAATTTTGAAGCATGAAGAGTTAGGACTCAAAATTTTTGTGAGAGGTGCAGAAGGAGCTAACTAAGACAAAAAAATAAATTTGGCAATTTTTGGGGTTGTCTAGACCATTTTATGACTGTTTTAGTGTAGTTTTTCCCTATTTTCGGCTTCAAAAATAGAGTAATCATAAAACCAACATAACTTTTTTGTTATAGCTCCGATTTGCATGATTCTCGATCCGTTGGATGCAGAATAAAAAAGTAGCTTTTTTTTTTTTTTGAAAAATTAGGGTTTGGTCCTAGATCAAGGATCTTATGTTGATTACCCAAACAATAAAGAAACACACAAAGTAGACAATATGATTATCTCTTTTAAGGATTAGATGTGTATGATTATCTCTTTTAAATCTTAGGAACACACAATCAAATGATCAAAGAAGCACACAAGCAAACAATGTGATTATCTCCTTTAAGTTTTAGATGTGAATCCCTAAGCTATTTTGTGTGTTTAGATTTGTTGTTGCTCTTGCTTTCTTGTTCGTGTTTTGGACTTAGAATGAGGGAACTCAACCAAAGTGGTGACTAGGAACACTAGTGCCAAACATGAGGTTCTCAAAAGAGTCTAGGGTACACCGCTTAAAACCCACAATGAGTGGAGGGTTCGCCTAGCTCTTCCACTCTGAAACGACAAGCGTTTCCAATAGTGGGAGGTAGTTTGAACACTAGTGACCTATTCCATCTTAAGAGAGTGCCCTATTCTATCTAAGGTGTTGAGGGGGCAAGCCGGTGGAAGGAGGTGAAATCCAATGTCATCGATCTGAATTGGAGGTTGGTGATGAAATCCAACCTTACCAATGTTATTGTGATACGTGCAAGTGTGTGTGGTTCCTTTTATGCTTAAAGAAAGTAAAACAATAAAGCACTCAATGATATTTCACTAAATGCAAGAAAATGACGTTTTACTTTTAGAAAATCTAGATAAAAAGCAACCTACAAAATGCATATCCTAAATGATAACCTACCCATTAGGTAGGCTACAAGCAATCAAACCATAGAGGTGCATTTCTACTTAGTTCCTTTTCAGTTTTTCTTCTTATTTTTGTTGTTTTTTCAATTATAGAAAAGCAAAACCTATCTTCTACCTTTCAAGCAATCAAAAGAGGCAAGAAAAACCAGATTTCAGCAGTTTTGAATAGTAGAAATGAAAATAGAGGGTTTTGGTACTTACCTCAATGGCCTATAAGCTTGCTATTTTTGGAATTTGGAGCAGAAAAGCTCCTATTTTGTGACCATCCTAGGGTGGGATGGTGGCCAGTTTGATGGCCATCCCAGGGTGGGATGGTTGTGTGGCCATCCCTGGGTGGGACGGTCAGTAGTCCAGAGGTCATTTCAGGCCAGAACGGCCAATTCCTACAATAGAAAGCAAAGGCAAAAATAAGGTTCAAATATTTAACCAAATCAATAGGGATAGGGTCCCACCATGATCACCACTGAAGTAGGGGAAAAATGGTGCACCTAAGAATGCTAAACAAGATGCATCTATATCTAGTATTAATCAAGCATTACAAAAGGACACATTCAAGCAACCATGGAAGCCAAATAAGTGCAAGAAAATGGTGTTTCTATTTATTTAATTTTATAAATCAGAATCATGGTTACATAGATGTCCCCTTGAGGGCTCTTAGTTTGATACAATTGTTTACAAAATGGGTGCCCAAGGATCAAGTCCTTTCAAACAAGCTCGTGTGCACTTCCAATGTTCTTCCTCATACCCACAATTGAGGTGGGTGAACCTATGATGCCGCCGCTTTGTTCTTCAATATTATGATCTTGTATTCCTTCCTCATGCTGTAAAACCTGCACCTACACACAAGGAAACCAGATTTGTTAAATAGCAAGTGCATAGAATGTGAAACATGCAAAAGCCATACATGCAACTATAAGCTAGAAAGTGTAAATATGCAATGTGCCTATCTAAAACAACTCCAAATGATCTGAAATTGTAGAGATATGTAAAATAGATTATTTTGGGAAGATATAATTGAAAAAAGAATAGAAATTGCATCCGAATCGATGTCGCATTCGTAGTGCACCTACGAAGCCTACAAAACCCAAAACAAGCAATTTATGGACCAAAACACCTCCAAATCAAACCAAACTTGGATAGTATGTATAAAATGATATTTTAAGAGGACCCATATGGTAATATTTGCAAAATCAGTCATAGTTTCATGTGCATCTTCAGATGGTCCCCGAAAGCCTACAAAAACTTAAAAATGCAATATCTCACTCAATATAACTCCAAATTGCATGAAATTTGGAAAGCATGTTCATAATATAACCTAGAATATGCCTAATTAAAAATAGTAGAAAAATAATGCATATATATATCACCATACCTTGCAGGGACGGTGGTGACTGTCATAGAATGGGGACCATCCTGGGGTGGGACGACCACCAATTTTGCTCCTAATTTACCACCAATTCCTCTATGAATTGGTCAAAAACCTCCTTAATAGTGTTTTCATCAAATTTGGTGGTGAAATTCACTCAAATGATTCAGTTTTGCAAAAAAATTGTGCCTCTTAAATCACTCGCAAACCTCCTTCGCTAGGTAGAGATTTCGAGGGAAAAAGGCACAAAAGGGTGAGGGGAAATCTTGGAAGCACTTCATTGCTATGTCTCAAAACTCCTCTCTATATTTTGGGTGGAAAATGGATCCACTTTATAGCCAAAGGGGGCCTTTGGGCAAATGGGCATGCAAGGGCATGCAGGGCAAGAGGTGCCACTTGTCAAAAACTAAGCATGCATTGGAGGGGGAAGAGAATCTCCCATTTTGGCCTCCATTCTACAGCATGTCATAAGGATTTTGTGCCCTTAGGTCATGCATGCTCGAATAGGTGGGATAAATGGTAGTTTCTAGGTGCCATTTATCCAAATTTGACTTTTTGGGAGTCAAACCTTGTGGTCGTCCCACCCAGGGATGACCGCTTTGCCACCATCCCTGGGTGGGATGACCATGAACTGTGACCATCCCAGGGTGGGACGGTCATGCCTATGTGGCCCAAAACCTCCCAAAAGTGGGGTAGAGCCTTCCAAGAGTGGTTAGGACCACTATTAAACCTCTGAGGGTTGCCCAAGGGGGCCATATGATGTCAATTAGCCAATGCTTTCGGTCACCTAATCGGATTGACATGATTTTAGTGTCTATAGTACATTGGGTAAGTCAAAAGGGCACCCATATTCTTAGCCTTGTAGAGATCAAGGTAATAAATGCCACCCTTCTTGTAGTCGACATCCCAATCATCTCCAAAAATAGGGCTAAGGAAAACCTTCTTGTCATGGCCAATCCTTGTCAGCTTGGATTGTCTCCAACTATCCATATCCCTCCAAACTAATAGATGCAATAAATTTCCACTCATCAGTAGTGAGCGCCTTTCGCACCTTGGACATAGTGTGAGGCCATCAATGTCTGACAGTAATAAGCTTGACCTAGAGAACAAAAACAAAAAAAATATTGTATTTTAGAATAAATTGCACTTCAAAAATGAAAAAAAAATGGCATTTCATAACATATATTGCATCGCAAAAAAACAAGAAAAACACAAAAAAAATAAAATTTCATCTTAGCGTAATTGCATTACAAAACACAAAATAAAAAAAAATAGCATATCATCTTAGCATATATGCATATCCAAAAAAAAAACTTTCAACCTTCCTCGTATATGCATATCCAAAAAAAAAAAAAAAACTCACCTTCCCCCATTCATACATGCCAAAAAAAAAAACATTTTACTAGCCCTTCTTAGTGGTTGTCAAAAAAATAAAAATAAATAAACAAATAACAAAGCTAAGGAATAACATACCTACCTTAGCATAGTGGACACCATATTTCACTCCAACCGAGCCACCACCACCCATAAATGTACCATCGCTATTCCACTCACCAACCTCCATCTCACTCTCTCCTCTCAAATCATTGAGAAGTTACACCACAAAAATGAAATGAAATTAAACCTCCTCCCTTTTATATAGTCGTATATCGTGGTGGAAACCATGCACCTATGATTTACAGAGCATGGAAGAATGGAATAATCATCTAGGTCCCTCAATCTATTGATCTTGGTTGTGTTCAAAAAAAAATTGCACAAGGTTATCCTTCAACCCCTTTGGTTGGATCAAAAGAAAAAAACAATCAATCAATTCTTGTAATAATAAAAACTCACATGAGCATCGAATTCCCAAAATGACCAGTTCCTTGAACCCATAATTTATAAGGAATTTCTATGGTCATAAGGGAGCAAGATTGCCAAATGTTGTTGATGGTTTACCACATCAGTTTTCAAAATGAACCAAATGCAAGTTTGAAAACACAAACAATCCCAAACTTGGGGCATCAAGTTGAATCAATGTCATAATTTGCATCACATTTCATCATTCACATCACCTCATCATCCAAATTCAATCAATTGTCTCATGTATCTCATCCTTTATCCATTCACCAATTGAGGGGGTAAGCAAACAAATCAAAATTTTCAAAAATTCATTCATTCTTGTGCGTCGAGAAGAGTTGAATCCATCCATCCAATAAAGACAAGTATCATTGGTTTTTGCACTACATCATGTTTCACACAATGTAGTACAAAAAGGGGCATCTGTAGATACTAAAAATTGGTCATCCACAAAGTCATCATATGCCACCCTACATCAAATTCTGCATAATAAATTTATATGTCTAAGTTTAGACTTAGGGATATAAAATCTACATATTATCCTATTTTTCAGATTTATTACATTTGGAAAATCATCCTAGGATACCCTGCCTACCCACTAGACATGTTTTCTAGCCACCTCACTACCCCACCTTACCACATCTCATACACCTTTTTCCCCCTTGTCCCTTCACATGGGACAACCTCCCACATAACACTCCACTTGCAGCCACATCATCCTAGACACACTTGGGGTAATTCAAAATTCATTTTGTAAACATTGTATCAAATATCAATACAAAAAGAGCAATTTTGGCAATCTTCATTTCTCTGTGTTTATCTTTTGGTGCTCAGTTCTTTTGTTACACTATCCATGTAGTAAGTTTTTAGAATGTAAAAAAGTATCATCAAGAGCATTACTAGATAGTTATAGCACTTGTACCACTCATGCCTTCCTAACTCTGCTTCTACCATTGAGGTAGAAATAGGTAATCGGTTCTATTTCTCCCCTTGTACCTATAGGTTAGGTAGATGACATTTTCTTTAATTTGTATTTTTGTTTATTGTTCATTGGCTTTTTACTTATGCATTAAGATAAATAAAAAGTAAAAGGGAAATAAAACACTATGTTTAATTGTATTAGGGGATCATTCATATTATTATATCCATTAAAATTAAACATGTAGATTTAATTTGGTTGCATCATATCTTTCTAAATTGTCATTAAAAAAATAGATCATTCTTTATATTATTCATTAAAATAAAAAGCATATAGTTCCTATATCTTGTCTCCTACACTTGTTTGAAAAAATTATAGTTAAGATTTAAATTTTGGCAATCAAGAAAATATCTTAGAGAGAAACATAGTTGTTCTTGAATAAATCCAATAAACATAGAACTTTGATTCACAACTAAACCTATAGGCTATGCTTAAAGTGAGAGGTGAGATACTATAAACTTGATAAGTCAAAGGCCCTCCATGACTCTACCTTCTCATAGGGTTCTTGTAATTTTTTACCAAGTCTTAGAAATTGGAGTGATTCACTCACTTTTATGAGCTATTTGTTTAAAAACATAGAATGATTCATTTTTGGACTAAAAATTGCCATTGTTGTGGAAAGGTACTGCACTTGTTGATTTTATCCAAAGTATAGAAATTGGATGAAACAAGATTGCTCTATGTTTCAACCTCCATAGAAGGCCAAATCCTTTGAAATAATCATTTCTGTAAAACACATAGTAAAAGAGTAAGGATTTGGAAGGAGTAAGGATAAGAGAAAGGGTTTGAAATATTGTGGAGGTATAGTGTAAAAACATTGGATCTTATAGAGTAATTCATTTTCTAGCCAATTACATAACACTTAATAGATCAACCACAATCAATTATAATTATAGGTTCATTCAACTCATTACATTTTATTTAATCATTCCAAGGATTCAAATAATTAGCAATCAGATAGACGATTGAAGTTCACTTTAACATAATAAACTAAGTGTCGAATATAACAAAAATGACTTAAAACAAATTTATAAAGGCTCTAATCATCCCAAGGACTTAAATTATTATAAATCCAATAGGTAATCCAAATTGTAGAATTACTTTAATAGAATACACTAACAATAAGTGTAACATAAATGACTTAGAGAAAAACATACACATAAAACCTACAAACACATAATAATGGATACCAAACAACTATCACTTCATTGATCAACAAAAATTACAATGCAATACCATGCAAGGACAATAGAGTCAACCCCTGTAATGAGGTATCTCTTCATATTTATAAGCTTCTCATTGAATCTTGCAACATAATATTTACATTTAGTTATAAAAATTGTTATAGTAAGTTAGACATGATGGTCTAGAAACATACATGGTTGGTCTAGATCCGATTCTACACATGAATTTAAATTTAGTTCATTGATCTACAATGGCCTTATGCAAGTGGTTTCATTATTGGAGTTATGGAACTAGATGACAATCACCATGATGGTTACATGTTTGAGAATAACATTTAATTAGAAGTTGCTCAAAATCGGGCTCTCCATTTGCTTATAGAGTTCCTTCAAAATATAGTCATGGTTTCGAGCAATGTTAGCCTTGGGTACTTCTTTCTTTTATATTTTTTTATTCATATGTGTTATCTCGACTTTTTATGGAGGATTATGATGTCATCAGCTTGAGTGGCATGAGTTTGAACATATTTTGGATTTATTTGCTTTTATCTTAGTCTAGGGAACTATTTGGATTTTGATGTGGTAATAGGCATGATCTTGGGAATGTTGACTTCATCGCGAGGTCTTGCACAATTTTGAGAATCATGATCTTAGGTAGTCTTTAAATTTTGACTTTTGTATGTATTTTTTCAATTCTAACTTTGGTCATTCCTAATCCTATAGATGTAGATTATTTTGGATTTTTTTCAAATATCCTAGCTTTAGGTGATCATGATTTTGTACCATAATATTTTGCATGTTCCCATGGGAATGAAGCTACACACTGATACCTTTTTTTAATGTAGTATCGATCCTAGACATTCCCAATCTCATTATAGCTTGACAATTTTGCAATACTTAATGAATTTTGGGGCTCGAAAGATATTCCTCCTTTGCTTTATAAATGTGATCAAAATTTTGATCCACATGTTTGGCGTCTCTCAAGGAATTTTTGATCATGGGAATTGAGAACTCAAATAGTCTTTATTTTGAACCATGCACTTATGAAGAAGATAAGTAGCTAAAAATAACTAGATGATAAATTGGAGAGGGGAAAGAAGATGGAAAGGAAATACATCCAATATCTACTGCAAAGGGGAGAAACATTTATGAATTAAAGACAATAGAATATAAGATATGATGAGGAGATATACATGAAAAATAGGGGAAAATAGTGGCACAAAGAGGAATAACTAAAGAAAAGGAGGGGGGCACAACACATATACTAATATTTATTTGGAAAAGTAGAAACTAAGCAAGATAAGAATGCAGAATTAATGAAGAAACATACAAGTAAATATAGGAAGAAATATATACGAAAAATGAGGAAAACGAAGAATAGGAAGAAAAGAGGGAGAGATGATATAGGGGGAGACCTAGATTATGGGACACATCCCAAAAATTGTACCTCCATGAGCATATTCTACTATAACTAAAATTTGTTTTAGGTCCATGCAAGGTGCCTTAGGCAAATATTCTAAGTGCTTGTAGGCTATAATTCACCATTCTTGTGCCCTTTTATATTTTTCATGCCATTGACTAGGAACCTCCTCAATGGCTATAATTATTTATATTTTATCCTTTGATTTATAAATGTGGTCAAAAATTTGACCCACATGTTTGGCATCTCTCAGGGAATTTTTGATCATGGGAATTGAGAACCCAAATAGTCTTTATTTTGAACCATCCACTTATGAAGAAGAGAAGGAAAAAAAAAGAAATAGAAGATAAACTAGTGAGGGGAAAGAAGAGGGAAAGGAAATACATCCAATATTTATTGCAAGGGGGCGAAAAATTTGTGAATTATAGAAAATAGAAGATAAGAGATGATGAAGAGATATACATGCAAAAGAGAGAAAATAGTGGCACAAAGAGGAATAACTAAATAAAAGGAGGAGGACACAATACATATACTAATATTTCTTGGGAAAAGTAGAAACTAAGCAAGATAAGAATGCAAAATTAATGAAGCAATGTACGAACAAATATAGGAAGAAAAATATATGGATTTGGAGGAAAGGGAAGAAAAGGAAGAAAAGAGGGAGAAATGATGTAGGGAGATACCTAAATTATGGGAAACATCCCAAAAATTATACCTCCATGAGCATACTCTACTATAACTAAAAGTTGTTTTAGGTCCATGCAAGGTGCCTTAGGCAAATATTTTAGGTGCTTGTAGGCTATAATTTATGATTCTTGTGCCCTTTCTCTTTTTTATGTTGTTGAGTAGGAACCTCCCTGTCTATCACTCACAACAACATTAGGCTTCACTTTGACTTTTGGACCCATAACTGAATTGAAGAGAATTTATTTTGGTTTCAAAGGTATGCTAGGATTTATATAGAACAAAGCTTTGGGTGGTAGCTTTATCATCTGGCTTTCCATAATGATTGCATAATTGTGCTTTTTGATTGAGCAATTTTTTCAAAAAATCTAAGCTTGTGAGAATTATTTGATCACATATTTTATTTGATATTTTCATGCCAGCTAAAATATTTTGGTTTTATCGTATGCTTTGCTCACATCACACCTACGATATAATATTTGGTGATGTGTTCCTTGCATCATCTACTAGCTCTACTCATGCCATATCATGACTTTGAGTACATTTGTTGCAACTTACCTAGTTTTCCTTGTCTTGTACATTGGGTTATGGATTCAAGGGGAATGATAATGAAGAGAAAATGGAAGAATACACTGTGTGGAAATAATGGGAGATATGGATATTCTGTGAAGTTATGACTGTAATATATGCATGTGTGAGTTGTGAAGTCTTATATAACTTATTTATTTCCCCATTCTATGGTATATTTCTCATGTTGATAGAGATTGAAGGTCATTCATTGTACTAGCCTTGGTGTTTTTTCCTTGACACCTTATTATATGTACTAAAGGCTACTAGGAAAGCATTACTTTATTGGGATAATTTCCTAATTTATACAAGCTATTGTTAGCTTTTTTATTTACTTGCCATCTATTTACACAAAAATATGACATGCTTACCCATACCTAGCTGGAGTAATTTTTGTAATCATATTGTGAATAAGTAATATATTGACCATATGATACCAAACTTGATCTTCTCTTCTTGGTTTATTCTCATGAACTCATAGTATCTTCAGACACTTTCAAAGACCAATCTAGCTTTGCTTGTTTTTCTTGGCCTTTCTTATTTTGGGTATGTATAGCAACCATAGATGATTACCTTGGATTGAGCTCTATCTTATGAAGTGCTGACTTATTCAATGTATCATTTAGATAATTGAGAAGCATATTTATCATTGAATTGCTCCCTACTAGATTTACTCTTCTTGGATTATGTTCTTTTCTCACAGGTTGAATTCGATCGAGCAAATAAAATTGTTGAGGCTCATTATATTTCATGTTTTGAAAAGAATTAATACTAACTAATAAATTTTATTGTTCTATTAAAAATTATATTTATGCTAATATTAGAGTACTATAGTTCTTACCACATTTATTTTGAATATTTTTCTATCTAATCATTTACTTCTATTTCCACATCTTAGGCATTTTTCTTTGATAAGGATATTTTAGCTCTTAATATTATTCAATGTATAAGGGGTGAAAAACCTATCTAGGTATCTTGAATATCTTCCAAATATAAGGGATAATCATGTGACCTTAGTCCCAACTCAAGAAAATTTGAATTTGATCTATAAAATCTTTGGATAAGCACATGCTAAAATAGGGGACGCACATCAATAATCACTTTATCTTGTATTACCACAAGGTCTGGGCATCCATGTATTATCATTAGAAAATATTTGAAGATACCACATACTCTTATAGCCTTTCCCTTAAATTGAAATTTATTGAATTCAAATGGACTAATGCTTAGCTTCAAGCTTTTGCAAACTTCTAGTGGCATAACTGTAATTTCGGCTTTTGAATTTACTACATAATTATTTAGTATGCATATTTCTAGATAGAGATAAATAAAACAAGGTAGATTGACTTATTTGTATACCTAAGGATATCCTATTTGTTGCTGGATTGCAATTTTTTCTTATTCTTCACGAGATGGCCCAACTATGCATCACTTCTTATTGGTTGTTAGGAGAGATATTATCTTCCCATAATACATGCTTAGGTATTGTAGTAAAAGCCACTATATATTTTTCAATGGAGAATTTTATGAGCACATAAGATGCGATCTTCTTTCCTTAGCATAAAATTCATTATGTATTAGAGGTTTGCACATAGCTAAAATATGAATTACCTTCTTATCATCATCAAGAAATTACTTTGTAGCTCTCTCTGTAATGCACTTTATGCCAACATAGTACCAAAAGCTAGTATACTGGTATGATTGTTATGATATAAACATTGATTCACTAGATTTATCCATCCTAGGGTAAGAGAGTCATTCCTTCATTATTCTAATGTATTTAGTTAGCTTTTAAATCATTGCTTTCAATTATTTTTTTGTTTGGGATTGATTTTCTTGTATGGTAGAGATACCAATGACTTTAGGTGCTTGAGGTAAAAATGACTTAGAATATTCATAATATGGTGTATAATATGTTCTTGGGGAAGGTTGAATCGATACATAGTACTTCTAGGAGGGATTATATTGTAATTAGCATATTCTTATCTAGTATGGCTTCTTAAAAAAATTGAGGGAATCTTCTTTCTTTAGAATGCTGAATGAGGATACTTAGGTCAGGATGGAAGGTGTAAATATAGTATAGATAAGATTGGAATGGGGAGGGATGAATCTCTCAAGGAATTCTCTTACAATTCATATTGAAACAAATATTGAAGTAAAAAATACTCTCATGGGGGACTCTTTGGATGAATGAAAAGTGAGTAAGTAGCAATAATGGATCCCTAGGATAATTAAACTCATTGATAAAAAGCTTCGACTAGTTTAACCTAAGTATTGATGCTCTTGTCTTCCAAGGATATATACCATAATAATAATTTTAATTTGAAAGAGAGGTTGAGTAATATAATCATTACATCTTCAAAGACAATGTCATAAATAGTAGCTAAAGAAGTTGTCTTTACAATGCTCATATGTAGTTTTTCCTTTGCCTTCATAACTATGTAGAGATTTTAGGTCAGCTTTTAATATTTCATGAAGAATAGGAACATTGAAGGAGCCAATATCATAACATGGTGGACAACATTACTGAACCATGGGAATGGCATAACCTATTTATAGGAAATTCTAAGTCTAATTGTTAAGAAGAGATGTCAAAAAATACTTATTATGAAATTGATACTCTAATTTTTTGTTGCATATCCTATAATCATATGAAGATGATATAAATATGCATGGATGACCAACTAACAAATAGAACTAATTATTTTATTACAAAATAATTCTAGGTTATATCTTATAATGGGAGTCACCAAATGAACATACATTCTCCTTAAATAAGGTCAATATTGTTTACCTAATATTGACTCCTCCAGGAAGGTGAGATGATTTTACTAATGGTTCCATCTAGGCATTCCAAAAACAACTATACTATTGGACTTGGACTAAAATCTACCATTGTTGTGGAAAGACATTGCACCCATTGATTTTAGCCAAAGTATAGAAATTGGATGAAACAAGATTACTCTATGTTTCAACCTCTAGAGAAGGTTGGCTCCTTTGAAATAATTATTTTGGAAAAAGGGATAAGAAAAGAGTAAGAGTTAGGAAGGAGTAAGGGTAAGAGAAAGGGTTTGAAAGATGGTTGGGGTATAGTGTAACAACATTGGATCTTATAGAGTAATTCACTATCTAGCCAATTACATGACACTTAATAGATCAACCATTATCAATTATGATTATAGGTTCATTCAACTCATTACATTCACTTTGATCATTCTAAGGATTCAAGAAATTAGCAATCCAATAGGAAACTGAAGTTCACTTTAACAAAATAAACTAATTTTTGAATGTAATATAAATAACTGAAAATAAATGTATAAAGGCTCTAATAATTCCAAGGACTTCAATTGCTAGTAATCCAATAGATAATACAAATAGAAAAATTAATTTTAAAAAATACACTAACAATTAAGTGTAACATAAATTACTTAGAGAAAACCATACATATAAAGCCTATAAATGCATACTAATGGATACCAAATAGATACCACTTCATTAATCAACAACAGTTACAATGCAATACTAGGCAAGAACTACAAAGTCAACCCCTATAATGAAGTTTTTCTTCTGATTTATAGGTTGCTCATTGATTCTTGCAATGCAATATTTACATTTACTTTAAAAAATGTTATATAAAATTAGACAAGATGTTCTAGGAGCATATGTGGTCGATCTAGATCCTATTTTGCACATGAATTTGAATTTGGTTTGTTGATCTACAATGGTCTTACACAAGTGATATTATTAGAGCTAACTGGAACCAGTCGGAAAGAACCATGGTAGTTGCAAGTCTAAGAATAATGTTTAATTGAAAGTTGCTCAATATTGGGCTCTTCGTTTGCTTGCAAAGCTCCTTTGCAATTAAATCATGGTTTCTAGCAATTCTAGCCCTGAGCACATCTTTATTTTGTATTGCAGCCCTAAATTTTTTTTGGAAAATGATGATATCATCAACTTGAGTGGCACAGGTTTGAGCACATTTTGGTTTTATTTGCTCGTATTTTGATCTTGGGTGCTTTTTGGCTTTTGATGTGGTACCATATATGATCTTGGGCATGTTGACATCATCACAGGGTCTTGCACGAATTTCAACATCAAGGTCTCAACCAGTATTTTACTTTTGACTTTTGTGCACCTTTTCTCAATTCCAACTTTGGTCATTCTTGACAATTCCAACTTTGGTCATTCTTGATCCCACAGACTTAGCTTCTTCTACTTTTTTTCAAATATGTTGGTTCTATGCGATCATGACTTTGCACCATAAGCTTTAACACATTCTCGTGGGAATGAAACTCAGTGCTTATGACTTTGATGACATAGTCTTTGTCCTAAGAATTCTTGATCCTGTATTATCTTGATAATTTTGGAATATTTAGTGAATTTTGGGGCTTGAAAGATATTCCTCCTTTTATTTTTAAATGTGTTTAAAAATTTGAACCACATTCACTTATTTTAAGGCACTTGGAAAATTTTGAATAATTGAGCGATCCAACTACATATGTGAATGATTTAATCAATTTTTAAAGTGAATTACTTCATAGGAATATATTTAGAAAAAAAATTCTTAGGGTTACTTGCACAAGTTTGCAAGTAGTTCAATTGCAATATCAAGCAATTTGCTTATAAGGAAAGGCTTAGGCAAAATAATCTAATGGTAGAAAACCTTGAAGACTACGAGTTATTTTCTCATTACCTCTTACTGAATTGCTCACTATTTTTTTTTGGTACAAAAAATGAGGGACTAATCTAATCCTTGTGGTCTAGTTGTTAGTGCAAATGCCACCCCTCTGATAGATTGATTTTCTCCAAAAGTGATCACTCTGCTATAAGTGCAATGACCTTGCTTTAATAATCCCTTTATAACTCAACCAAACTAACTAGGAAATACCAACTTAGTGGGCAAATTATTTAAAGGGGATGTGATTGGCTTAATGGAAGAGTAGTTAATGTGAAGGGTAAAGTATTAATGTGAGGACTTAACATGGAAAGGGGGATTTTATGGTCCCCACTTGGCATGGAAACCTACCTACACTTTCACCAAATGTAGGCCCTATTAGTCTAGGATAACAAACCACGATGGGTCATTTGGCCCACCTAACTAGTTAGATTGGGTAGGCAACCTCATTAGACACCATGCATGCTTTTAACAAGCGGTTCACTTGCTAAAGTAAACAAATAGATTTCTATTATGGGAGTTATTTTTTGTTTCTTTTATATTTTAAATAAAACATCAAATATAATGGCATTCCACTAAAATGAAAAATTAGGACTATTATAGGGGGAAAGAGAAGATGTAGTGACAAGAATTTTTGGAAGAATGGGAATGATTGTTAAAATAGTAAATACAAGAGGAAATTTTTGTATACACTATATACATATTTTCTGGAAAAAATATTGCTATATTGGATGAAGGTGCTTCTCATTCACAAAATTTGACAATACTCTATTATATTTCATGGAAATTTTGTAGGTTTTTGAAGTAATTTTTGGTGTTCTTATAGTTTTGCTTGATCTTCATCCCATAAAAATATATGATCTCCTTCCTTATATTCCATTCCCATGGCCCAGTTATTGAGTCATCTTTTAATTTCCTCTTGGTTTTGCACTATTCTTTTAAATGCATTTTCCTTTTCATCCTCTAGGGATAATAAAGCAATCATACTTGCTTGCATGTGCTGAATATTAGTGTCTTTCAACTCTAGATTGTATGACATTAGAGGGAAGTGAGTTTCAAATTGATTGATAACAAGTCCTCCTTTACATAGACCAATTTATAGATCAATGGATCCTTTTAGGATCTTAGTAATGTTCTTGTTGGTTTATTTAGCCAATCCATTGCCTTGGGGGTGGTAACTGGAGGATGTCTTGAGTAAGAATTTATAATCCATGTCAAATTTCATCATCTTGGACCCCTTGAAATAGGTGATATTTTTTATGATTATAGAGGTTGGATCTCTAAATTTTGTGATGATATATTCCAATGAATGAATCATTATCTCTTAATTGGATGATTTAGTTGGATATGATTCAAACCACTTTGTGAAATAATCTATAGCAATGATAATCCATCCATATCCTACACTTGATAGTAGACTAATTTTTTCTATGAAGTTTAGGATCCATTGTTGGATTAGTTCATTCATGATAACAAGTTTTAGTGGCATTATTGATCCTTTTATATTTCCTCTAAACATACAACAAGATTTATAATTTTGACCCATTGATAGAAACTAGTAAATATGGTAGGCTAGTAATATCTAGCCCTCAAAATTTTATGGACTATAGTGGGTGCAAAATAATTCCCTCCTTAATCATGGTCTTATTTTATTAGGTCTTCTCCTCTTCAATGCATTGTAGTAATATGCCACCATACCTTTTCCTAAATAAGACAACATCAATCTAGTAATAGTATATCATATCAAAATATGTCCACACTGAGATCCTTTCTTTCTCTTCCAGAAAATATGAAGGCAGTTAGAATTCAGGTGGCCTCTTAGTAATGTCAAAAGGAGTGAGGGAAATTTTGAAGAGGCAATCCAAAAGATTGTTTGAGAAGAATTCTCCAATCGTGGATTTGAAAATTAATCTTGGTCTCTCTAGTTTAGGGGCCCAAATTGAGTTGGTACATCAGGTAATGCTCGATGGTTTCTAATATTTTGACTCTGCTTAAGAAGAATAGCTCCATAAGTTGGTGCAGTCGATCAAGAGCATTGTTGAGAAATAGAAGACTGTTTTGGGTACGCTCAATATTGTTGTTAAACTATAGGAGGTGATTTATATCCAGGAATACCTATTGGAGTTTGTATCCTTAGGTTTGAATGTTTCACAACTCTGATTTTTTATGGGTTTTGTCCTATTTTTGAGTATCTTTTTGAATGGTGTCAAGTCATTTTCCATGAAGCACAATAAATTGGATGCCAAGATGTCCTATGAAGGCCATTGTTTTCTCTATGGAAGATAATGCCTAAATTTCCTCATAGCTTTCATGATGGAAAGCATCTATTTTTCAATAAGGATATAACTCTTTTTCTCAAGGATAGGGATCAAATTATAACAACTTTAATATCTTAAAAAGGCTATCCATTTTCATAGGTCCACACTAGGTCAATGTCTTTCTTTTACTTTTTGGTGATCAATTTGGCCATCTAAAAAAAATTCATTATAAATTTAATGGAAAACTAGATTTGACCTAGGAAAGATCTTATCCATTTCATTAATATGGGCAATGAGATATCCTGGATGAATTTTATCCTATAAAGTTCTATGGGTAAACCTTTCCATGACACTACATGTCCAAGAAATTTACCTTCTTCGATCATAAAAATGGAATTTTTGGGATTAAGTGAAATGTCAAACTCTCTACATCGATGGAATACTAACTCAATATTTTTAACATGATTATATCTATATTTAGACTTTTTAGTTAGATCATCAAGGTTTATTATCTCACCAAAATGTCCCTGAAATCCTATGTCTATATTACTTTGAAAGGTTACCTCTATTTTTGATAAGGAAACTATAAATGGTTGGTATGCAAAGGTTCCTCATTTGGTGGTAAATATTTTGTTATGTTGATCATCATATTTAATCTAGATTTTATTATATCCTAAGAAAGCATTTAGAAGAGACAAAATCTATGATTTGACCATATTTTGTAGAATATGATCTATAATAAACAAAGAATAGTGATCTATGAAGCTCTTTAAAGGTTCTTGAAATCAACACATAACCTTATATCACCATTCTTGTTGGCATAAGAACCAAATTGGTGACTTAAGTGGAATTTTTATTTGAAATGTTATCTACGCCTATAGGAGATTCAAAGTTCATTCTTTACCATATTCATAATTTTAAAATTCACTAACCACTAAATTTGCCAAAAAATCCTAGCACCATGTTCCAACTTGATAGTGTGCTGAATGATTTTTTTATCATAAATCTTGAGAGATCCATATGACCAAGTGATGATGCCCTTGTACTTTTCATATGGTTCTTTGAAAAGGCTGACCTCTTCTTAGTTTCCCTCTTTACCAAAATGAGAGACATGGAAGGGAAAGTAAAATTCAATAGTTGGTAATCTTAGAAGACCCTATCTATCTATCTATATATATATATATATATATATATATATATATATATATATATATATATATATATATATATATATAGATAATATTTCACTCCATTAATTCATGACATGTCACGTTTTCGCGACTTGTGGCTCTGGCGCGGCCGAGGCGGGTTTGATTGTTGCGATTTCGTGACATGTCGCGTTTTCGCGTCCTGTTGTCTTTTGCGCTCTACGGTGGAAAGTGCTGCCTTTTTATGCTCTGCGCTTGTAATCTTGTTCTTTGCTCTTGGTTGGGATGTCTTCTCTCCCTTTTGTAACTATTCTTTGTTTTAATACAAGTTTTTCAAAATTTTCAAAAAAAATATTTCACTCCATTAATGTACCTTAATTTATATAAAAGAAAGGTCATATATTATCATATAAATATATAAAATATAAATTGTAAAAAATAAAGTAAATATATAAACTATATAGTATATTATTTTAATGAATTGTACAATCATAATATTATAATAAGTTTTGTTATAATAAATCATCTTATGATAGTATTAGAATAAATCATATTATTATAATGCAAATATTTGAATTCATGTTTTGTATATGATTGTCTCGTTATTTGTTCATATTACCTTATAATATAATATTTTGAATTCAATATCTATTTTAACTTTATTAGAATATGCAAATTACAATTATCATTAAAAACAATAAAATTTTAAAATATTGACTAATAGTGAGGTACTATTAAACAATATGAATACTTTATAAAGTTTATTGCAAGTCCAACTTGTATTTGGATCCAACATAATGTGAAATTAAACAAATTACATATTTTTACTTGTTCAATTATATATAGTTTAATAGGAGAGTTGGTTACAATCACACTCTTTTTAGTAGTTGGCAAGCATAGGGTTCAAACCACATAGGTTGCATTCATAAAACTTATTTCACCTCATTGTAATGGACCACCACCTTCTTGTTTTATAGTCCGACATGTTTCATACCATATCATCCTATTTACAAATTTTTATGGATAATATTGAAATAAGTAAACATAAAAATAATTGCATATCATCAAAGATACAAGATCATATTTTATAATTTTTTTAACTTGGTCAATTTCATATTTAACTTGGAATTTAATGCATAAGGTATGTAAATCCTTGAAGATACAAGGCCAAATTATATATATATATATATATATATATATATATATATATATATACTTTTTTTAAGCCAAAAACCTCTTACGGGGTCGCTTTGGTCTCAAAGACCAAGACCATGAGGTTTTACACCGTCAAAGTCATTTGAAAGTCGCGTCCAACCCTACTCGCACCGACATTATCAATTATATTTTTAGGACTAAATTCAACTTTTTGGTAGGGTGGAGATTCGAAAATGGGACCTCCCTTGGAAGATTGCCCTCTCCTCTCCACTTACCTACAACACCTAGGTGAGTTAGCTCAACCAAATTTTATTTATATAATTATCAAAATATTTCAATAAAAATAATATTATGTTTTATTGTATTTATTTTGATTTAAAACTATATTATTTTTATTATTGAATATTTTTAATATTAATAATATTTTATAAAATAATTATTTATATTTTTATATCAATAAATCATAAAAATAAATATTTTTATATAAGACAAATGAAAAAATATATTAATATAATATTTTAGAATTGTCATTACCTTATTTATTATAATTTAAATTCTTAAATATGTATAATAACCTTTTCACTTTTAATATTATGTGTTTGATTAAAAACATCACATTGTAATTTTTTTTAATTACTTTTTAAACAATTGTTCATAGGGTCAAGTAATGATGCTACCACTATAACCTTTATCTCACCTCAGTAAACATGATCCGGAGTGAGGGAGAACCCGGTGGTTTGAATTTGGTATCACCATCATGAAGTTGATGCACACTTAGCGGATTCAAGTCAAAATACTACCTTTACCCAAATTGGGCATTCCCAGAGGTTTCGTCTCCTCTTGATAAGTGTCCAATATCTTACCAATCCACTTAGCCCTCGAAGACTAAAAGATTTATGGTAAACCAATACGATTACGTAAATCTGCACTATATGAATCGCGTTCCTTACTAACCCCCTCACACCAACTCAGCTCGGTACTCACCCTTCCCATCACATTGTAATTTTAACTTGATGTGTTTTATATAAGATTATAAACATTTAAGGGAAAAAATCATTTAACATTTTAGTAAAAAATACAAGCCCCTCTTTATTAAAAAAAAAAAAAATAGAATTCCAATATTAAAGTATTATTAAACAATAAAAAAATATTATATAAAGTTTATTGCAATTCACATTCATACTTTTGCTCCATCATAATGTAAAAATAAACAAATTATATGTTTCCTAATTTATTCAATTAAATATCTAATTTACACTTTCACGTGTACCATTTGACTTCAATGCATACGATTCAAATAAATAATGATTCGGAGCATCCTGCCGACCTAGCACTGCGGTCATGGAGATGGAAGGCCAATTGCTCGGCTGTTATATGACTATTCAAAATTTTTAAATAAATATTTTATTTTAGAAAGTGAGGTTGGGAGGAGAGGAGAGGAGAGGAGGGATTTTAAATGAATATTTTATTTTGGAAAGTGATGTTGGAAGGAGAGGAGGAATTTTAAATAAATATTTTATCTTAGAAAGTGAGGTTGGGAGGAGAGGAGAGAAGCCTCCTCTGAGCTCTGTAGTTTCAAAAATGAAATAAAGATGTATTATTCATTAATTCTTACCAGGTTTGTTGGTGTGAATTGCATATTTGGGGTTGCTGGTGTTTTGTTGTTTTTATCTATGGAGGTTTTGGAGAATCATTCAGTGCATTGCAATCTGGCAAAGGAGAACTATGGTGTTGGCATTGAAGTTTCATAAGCCATTGGAAAGAGGGGAAAGGTGAATCCCTCACACCAGAAAATAAAAATTATATAACCATCGAAACACTTTTCCATGGGTGAAAACATCATTTAATACTAAAAGTGATCAATGAATTGAGAAATTGCTCTCAAACCACAGTGTAAAGGAATGTTACCTTGGAGTCAACATGGAATGAAGATGATTGGATAATATGATTATATATCTACTTGATATAAGAAAATCATATATAAGTCTAGGCTTGTTACATTGGAGTCAACATGGAATGAAGAAGATTGGATAGTATGATTATCTATCTATTTGATATAAGAAAATCATATATAAGTCTAGGCTTTTTGGGGTGATTCGAACAATTGTATCATTGAAGAAGAAAAAATTGTATAAGTTTTATGATTAAATCTATTGTTGTTGTTGTGCAAACATCGCCTTGTATGGTTGTGAGGCATTTTACAATTACCAAGGACTGAACGATTGCTTGAATTTTATTATTGGCGAAGTTGTAGAGTTTCCCAAAGGTTGTATAATTATCGATTGAATTGTACGATTGTGGTTTGACTTGAATGATTCTCAAGTTGTACGATATCTACTAGCATTGTATGGTTTTCCTAGTTGTACGATTGTTGGGAGTGCATGATTTTGGTTGTACAATTTGCTTCCTTGAGTGTATAGTTATTGTTGGATTATATGTTTATTACTGGACTGTAAAATTGTTTTTGCTTTGTACGATTTGTTGTTTGGCCGAACGGTTGTTGTGGGGTTGTAGGGTTGGTGTTGGGTTGTGTGATTTCTATTGAATCGTACAATTGCTACTTGGGATTTGGGTTGTATGATTGTTGAGTCTGGAAAACCTATTTTTTCGTTGAATGATTACCAACTTCCATTGGAATCTTCTTGGGAGTTGTGGTGTTCTTGCATCATATGGCATCAAAGCCCGAATATCTCTGAAGAGTGGGTAGTGATACGGTCCTAAGGAGATATGGCACAATAAGGAAGAGGAAAAATGTAAGGACCTTGAGTTGTGGATGTGGTAGAGATGATGAGGGAAATCCTTACTCGATTGGATGCATTTGAGACTTCCCAAATGAGGGGCATTCAAGTCAAATATATAAGCGACAATGAAGATGAGGAAATGGAAGTTCGTAATGAAGAACAAGAAGGATGAGCTAGTACTTCTAAAATTTATTCCAATCAAACCACCTGGGAAAAAGGTGAATCGTTGAGAGGGCAAGGTGGATTTGGTAGAGGAAGAGGATGTGTCTTTTTTTGGAAATTACTATAGACGTTTTGAAGAGGGACATAGGGAATTTGAATCTCCTCAAGCGCACCAGATTAGCAGGCATGAAAGAGAAGCTCATAACCAAGTTGTACAAGAAAATGAAAATAGAATTGCTTCATTGATGCACATGGAAGAGTTAGAACAAGGATAATTACTTATGGTAGATAGGGTGTTATTGAAACCAGCAAAAGAGGTGCATGAACTTGAGCCAAGAATAAAGTTATTTAGGACAATTTGCAAATCAAGGGAAAAATATTGCAAGGTGATTGTAGATAGTGGAAGCACAAACAATTTGGTGTCAACAGAGATGGTGGAGAAACTTGGGTTAAAGAGAATGAAACACCCAAATCCATATAAGGTGTCATGGTTGCAAAAGGGACATCAAATTTTGGTAACATAACAATGTATGGTAGATCTCCAAATTGGCTCTTATAAGGATGTGGTTCTATGTGACATCATGTTGATGGATGCATGTCATGTCTTGTTGGGTAGACCATGGCAATTTGATAAAAATATAGTCCATGAATTTAGGGATAACACCTATACTATTGAGAAGGATGGCATGAATGTAGGGAGAACACCTATACTATTGAGAAGGATGGCAAGAAGTACAAATTAAGTCCATTTAAGTAAAAACGGAAGGAATTGGATAGAAGTCCTACAATATGTTAGGGTATAGAAAAGCAATCCTTGAAAGGAAAGAAGAAGGAAGCATGTTTTTATTTCATTTCTGAATTGAGCTTAAATGATAAGCTGATAGTAATGAAGAATGAGGGGGAAAAGATAAAGGTAATCAAAGGAAAAGGTATAGGAAAGAGGTAGGTCACCAATAGTAAGGGTTATGAGACCAAATTGAAGGGAGAAGAACCAGTTTTGAGAGAGGTTGTGAACCAAGTAGAGGAAAATGTGGAAACAAGCAAGAGGTTAGACATGGTACAGAGGATAATGTTCCAGGTCACTGGTAGTAGTGATGACAAATAAGATAATTCAACGACTCCTACGACATATAAGGAGAAATAGAAAGAGAGACGTAATGGTAAAGAGATAGTGGAAGATGAATCTCATCAAGTCATTGTTTTCCATGACAAAGGCCATGTTGTCAGATTTTATAGTGACAAAGGTACTTCAGAGTGTGGTGAAGGATATTGTGTTTATTATCAAGCTTAGAGTGGCGATGAAAAGTTTGGGTGCTTTGAAAGGAACACTATAGGCATTGGTTCCAATTCGATGAGAAGAATGGCATACAATGGTGAAGGATAGAGAAGATATGGGTAAGGTGTGAAAATATCCTTAAATATGAAGATAAGGCCAAAGAATGAAGGCATTGGGTATGCAGGTTTGATAGGAAGAAGTGAGACTAAATTTGTGAAAGGAGAGAGTAGTACAAGGAATGAAATTTTGAGAATGGATTGTTGCAGTCAGTGTGGAAGATCTAAACTTGTAGCAACTAGGTGTTGGAACCTACATCCTTGTGGGAGTTGTGGAGTATGGAATCACTCCATGCATAAGTGTTGGCATCGAGAGGAAGTTACCAAAAAAATGCATGTTGATTGCAGTTGCATAAGTGTACCACAATGGGACAAGGTAAAAAAAATGCTAAGTGCATTTTATAAAAAGTAGTTTTATTATTAGTGGAAGGCCAAGACAAGACGGTGAAGTTGACCTTGTGTAGACAATTAAGATAGGGTGATAATAGATTGGAAGCATACTTCATTATCTGGAGATCATGAATAATTTTTTTTACTCGATGAGTATGATGTGGAGCATCCTACCGACCTAGCATTGTGGAAACTGAACCATCATGGATATGGAAGGCCAATTGCTAGGTCATTATATGACTATTAAAAATTATAAATAAATAATTTATCTTAGGAATTGGGGTTGGGGAGGTGAAGAGAAAGAAGCCTCCTCTAAAATTTGTAATTCTAAAAATTAAATAAAATTGTATTATCCATTCACCCTTACGAGGCTTGTTTTTGTGAATTGCATATTTGAGATTGCTTATGTTCTATTATTTTTATCTACGTAGGTTTCGAAGGACCATTCGGTGCGTTGCAGTATAGTAAAGAAGAACTGTGGTATTGACATTAGATCCTGAGAAGCCATTCAAATGAGAGGAAAGGCGAATCCCTTACACCAATAAACAAAAATTACATAACCATTAAAACACTTTTTCGTGGGTGAAAACATCATTCATTCGATGCGTTGCAGTCTAGCAAAGAAGAAATGTGGTATTGGCATTAGATCCTAAGAAGCCATTCAAATGAGGGGAAAGGTGAATCCCTTACACCAAAAAACAAAAATTACATAACCATTAAAACACTTTTTCGTGGGTGAAAACATCATTCAATACTGAAGGTGATCAATGAACTGAGAAATTGCTCTCAAACCATAGTGTAAAGGATTGTTACCTTGGAATCAACTTGGAATGAAGGAGATTTGATAGTATAGTTAGTGAATTATTATCTATCATACCATTGATTTACCAAGACTCAATTCTAATGGACATTGTGTGCAAAAGGAGAATAGTAAAATTTTGAATCACTAGAAGTTGTGCTAACTTGGAATGAAACCATACCATTGCACAAAGGAGGAATATAAGATTAGGGTTAGGGTTGGAGCGACCACAAAGTAAAACTGCAGCTTTGCATAATAATAGTGCAAGTGTACGATTAGAAGGAACAATTGCAAACTGAACGTATAACTTTATGAAGAAATATTGAAGTTGCATCTTTTTGTATTTGCATCATTGAGGATTGATTGAAGGGCAAATGGAGTTCAATCATTTGATATAAGAAAATCATATATAAGCCAAGGTATTTTTGGATGATTCATACAATTGTACAATTGAAGGAAAAATTGTGCAAGTTGTACGATTAAAGGTGTTGTGCAAACACTACCTTGTACGGTTGTGAGGCATTGTACGGTTACTAAGGATTGAATGATTGTTCGAGTTGTATTGGTGGCGAAGTTGTACGGTTTTGTATGGTTGTCGATTTGATTTCATGAAAATTGTATGATTGTGGTTTGACTTGAATGATTTTCAAGTAAGGTTTTTCCAACTATATAATTTTTTTGAAGTGCCCGATTTTTGGGTTATACAATTTTCTTCCTCGAGTGTATAGTTAATGTTGGATTGTATGATTATTATTGGACTGCATGATTGATATTGCTTTGTATGATTTGTTGCTTAGTCGAGCGGTTGTTGTGGGGTTGTACGGTTGATTTTGGGTTATAGGATTGTTGCTAAATCGTATGATTGCTGCTTGGAAGTTGGGTTGTACCATTGTTGAGTTTGAAAATCCTATTGTTCGCTTGAACAATTACCGTTTTCGATTGGAACCTTCTTGGGAGTTGTGGTGTTATTGCATCAAGTAAACATGACAATATTTTTATATCATCAAAGCTACAAGATCATGATAATATGTCATATTTATTGTAACCCCATGTTGTGATCTCTCTAGTTTTTTTTATTGTAACTCTTTATTTTATTTAATATAATTGTTGATTCCAATAAAAAAATTATTATATAATTACAAAAACCCTTATAACCAACACTATGTTACACTGTCCCACCTAAAAAACAATAAATACAATATAACCTTTATATTTATATTTATATTTATATATATTTTAAATTGTTACTACATTATTTATTATTTTTTTAAGCCGTGTAATAATCTGTTTCCTTTTCTATACTTAAAAATTTTAAAATTAAATTGTAATTTTAACTTAATTTAATTTAATTGTATTAAATAGTAATTTTTATTAAGAAACTATTTGGACAAGAGACACTCGAAAGCTATCCTAAAAAAATAAGT
Source organism: Wollemia nobilis (assembly GCA_028583015.1). Classification (NCBI taxonomy): domain Eukaryota; kingdom Viridiplantae; phylum Streptophyta; class Pinopsida; order Araucariales; family Araucariaceae; genus Wollemia; species Wollemia nobilis. Next base: position 8,121,698 of record JAQPPZ010000850.1, read on the forward strand.
TGGTTGGTAACAATACTGTACTTGTTTATTAATTTTATTTATATTTAATAAATTAAAACTTTATTTAATTAAAAAATATACAATTGCCATGTTTTCAAATAATAAGAAAACCACATAAAAAGAAAAAGTTTAAGTTTTCCTTCTACTTCAAAACAATGTGGCACTTAAATTCTGCATTCAGGGAAGGTTATCTTGAAGGTTGTTTTCCCTTTGAACTTTTTTGAAGATTGATATATGTTTTTTTGAGGGCCAATTAAATAAATTGGGAAAATTGTGGTCCTAGTTGTGCATATGTACCTAGAAATTAAGGACGTTAGAGATTTAAGAAATAAATTGGGCTAATAAGCCGGGAACCTATCTTTGATTTAATAGATTCAAGAAAAATAATTATTTTATTTTAATAAGTTTAAATTATAAATATAGAAATATGGTTTTTTAGAATATTTTAATGGTTAGGGTTTAGTTTAGTTGGTGATGTCTTGGTTGTTGGTACAGGTTAACCTAGGTTTTATTTCTTTATTTTCATTTTGCAGATATGTGACACAATTAGTGAATGTTTTAGTTCCATTTTTTCTACGCTCCATCTAGTGACTGATACCAGGTGGTATATTTGGATGAGATGACTATGACTAGAGCTAGGTCCTTGGAGGTGAGACAAGTCACAATTGGTGAATATCTTATGTATTGGTAGATGCCAACACAAGTTCCATTTGCTTTGCGTCTCACCCTTGTGACTGATGCCATGTGGTATATTTGGATGGGACGGCTACAACTAGTAGCTCTGTTCTTGGGGTTTTATCTCACCTAAAAATTTTGCTCTCAAATATTAGGTGGATTGGTAGTTGTGGTCACGCACTTACCAAGAAGAGACCTAGGTTCAAATATTGGAAGCATGCCTGTTGATAGTAGTATCTCTCTCATGTCAGATCAACAATAACAAGGTGGTATAGATTTGTTGGAAGAAACCCCTATGACACTTGGCAGTTACTAAAAATAGTGTGGATGTAACCAACTCCGCTATGCATAAAAAAAAATACAATCCATTTGTTTTTTGGTTTTTAATATTGTATACTTTTAAATTAAAACTTTAAATTGTACTTTTCACTTAACTCAATATTAAATAGCACTTACAAGCTTATTCCAATAATATTTCATGAACCAAAACCCTTCATAAAAACTTATGTAAATTTACTAAAAAAAAATATCAAATAACATTTTTCTTAAGAAATTGTTTGGACAAGGATCATAGTATAGACGGTCACAAGCTAGTCTAAAGGATAAAGGATAGGTAGCAGTTTTCTATGGACCGTTGAGTTATTTAGCTATTTTTTCAAATAATAAAAGAATAGTAAGTTTAAGTTTTTTTTTAATAAGATTTTTATTGGATGTAATGATTTTTTTTATGTATTTTATATATATTTTTTCATCTTTTGAGTAGAGGTATAAGTGTGAAAAATAATTGGTTTTTTATTATTTAATTAATTTATTATAATATTATTATTTTAATTAAATATATCAAAAATATATAATTTAATATTCAATTTTCTTTATCAAGTGGTATTAGTTCAACTAGTTAGATTTTTCATTACTTAAAAAGAGATCAAGATTCAAATCTTGCCAAGAGATACATGGATAATATTCAAGCTTTGTTGTAATACTACTATGTGGTGATAATGTAATACCACTAGGACCTGTTCAATCCCAAATAACTAATTGAATAAAATAACTCAATTCTCTTTTTGAATATGTAATAATAAAACTAGGGTTGGAGCATAATGTGAGTCATATGTTTAATAGCCCTATCAAAAACGAGATCTATCTTTTATTACTAATAGTATACTCATTATTTATTATTATTATTAGGTAGAAAAATATGAGATTTTGAAAGGATACCTAACCTTTTACAATGAAATACACAACAAAAATAAGGACAAGAGAAGATCAACCCCAAGGGATAAGGGGAGAAAACACAAATAGCCTCAAGAGGGTAGACTATAAGTAATGCCAACAAAGAGAAAACAAAGGAAACCACCAAACCAACCAGGGACAAAGAGGAATAAAAAAATCAAATCCAGAGTGCAAGAGGGGTGACCCCCACCATAGTAAAAGAGTCTTTGTTGTGGGTGAGGATCACCACATTTTTCTAGACCTCTTCCATATGATTCATAGCCTCCTCCATGAGCATGAGTCATCTTGAAAACTCCACTCTCCAATTATTGCCACCTCCTCCTTACTACTAAAAACCAGACATGAAAAGTAAAGGATACTAATGACAAGGCAAAGGGGTTCAACAAAATTGACACCAAAGGAAGCGCTCCTCACAAACATGGGATAAGAAATTTAAAAAACCAAAGTGAAACTAAGAACTAAAAGTGAAATAGGATTACACCTCTGACACATAGGCCAACTGTAAAAAATATATCTAGCTCAATGTCTATCATTGTAATCATTTGGAGAAGTCAAACATATAGCAGGGAAATATTTCATCCAATTTTGAATAGCATTCTGAGTAACCCCTTTATTGGCCAGTAGGTCAACTTCCTTATTTACTTCACTAAAGGTGTGCATGAATGCAACACATTCCAAATTCTCAATGCGACGGGAAATTTCTTCTATCATATCTGCAATGGACTAGTGGGGGGGTGGTTTCCTTTAGCAGTACTAATAATAGATAGAGAGTCACCTTTGATCACCACATTTTTAGCATTCAACTTTTCCAAGAGCATAACCCTTTGATAAAGTGCCCTTAATTTGACAAAAAATTTGGATTGAACACCTAAGAAATCATAAAATTCCAGCAAAATGACCCCCTTTTCATCCCTAATGATTCCTCCTACCCTTGCAATGCCCAGGTTGCCTTTAGCTTCCCCATCAAAATGTAGTTTAATCTAGCCTTGAGGCAAAGGTTTCCATTTGACAAGAGCTCAAGGATTGGGGCAGGGGATTACAAAGGCCTCCTATATTTAATAAGCCCACCTGAGTGGTAAGGTTAACTACATTGTGGGACCACTTCTCATATTTGATAGAAAGCATTGAAACATTTTCTTTTAGATAATTGAAAATTTTACATTCAACATGCAAGGGATATTTTTTGAAATTTGTGAAGGCTCTTTTGTTTCTTTCATTCCAAATGCTCCAAAAAAAATGTGGTTAACAGAAAGACCAAAACATTCTCAGCAAGAGGTTCCAAAAAGGGGCAACCTATTGCAAACACAGATCCAAAATGTTATTAGGCATAACCCAGGCTAAGTTGAATTTGATGAGAAGAAGGTGGAAGACTTCTAGAGAGAAGAGGCACTCAAGAAATAAGTGATTTGTATTCTCCCAGGCAACTTCAAACAAATAACACCTATTCAAAGTAAGCAGACCTCTTTTGTGAAAGTTTTCAATAGTAAGGATTTTATTCTAGGTGGCCAACCATAGGAAGAAATTAACTTTGGGGATGAGGTTTTTAAACCATATCTTTTTGGTTAGTAGCTAGTGCTCTTCCTCATAAAAATGAATAAAGTAGGCAGATTTAACCGTGAAAAGGCCCTTATTGTCCGCTTTCCAAATAGGGGAGTCAGGTAAAGGGTTTGGATTTAAGAAATAAAGTCTAATAATATTGGATAGAGAGTAAAAAATTTGTTTTCCTAAAAGTGGGATTAACAAGAGACAAAGGTTTCCACTCCCTTTTTCCATCCTTAGCTTCGACTTTAGAACCATATGATTGTGCGATAAAGAGATCTAAACAATTTCGAACCTAGTCTTTGATCAAAGGCCTATTATGAATCTAGTTATCTTCCTAAAAATTAAATTTTCTACCATCTCCAAGCTTCCATCTCAAGCCTTTTTGAATAATAAACCTAGAATCAAAAAGGTGTTTCCAAAATATAGAACCCTTTAGATTGGGTTGAATATCAAAGAAATTGCCATATTCTCCTAAATATTGTTAAAATCTCCATCCATCCAACTTCATCCATATTGAAGAACTTTCATCTTGTTTTGCAATAAGAGTCAAGTTCATTTGTTTTAATTTTCTAAGGCCTAATGTCCCCTTACTCTTTTTGGAGCAAACTTGCTTCCATTTCACCAGGGGAATTATGTGTTTTACTTCCATACACATTCAAAGGAAGGCCTTATGAATGCTATTAATCTTTAGGCATTATGTGTTTTACTTTTACTTCCATACACATTCAAAGGAAGGCCTTATAAATGTTATCAATCTTTAGGCAGTTTTTTTGCAGCATATTAAATAGTGACAAGAAGAAAACTGGAATACTTTTGAGGATGGATTTAATGAGCTAGGCATTTCCAACATGGCTAAGGAGGGCACCTTTCCAGATTGTCAACTTTCTCCTAACTCTCTCCACCATAGGAAGCCAAGAAGAATCTAGAAGCTTGCCACTGGAAAATTGTAATCCCACATACACAAAAGGAAGCTTCCCAATGGAACATTGAAATTTTTTAGCAACTTTTATCTGTCGTTGAAGGTATCTATTATAAAAAATACTTTACTCTTATTGAAGTTAATCTTTTAATCAGAGGCAACTTTATAAAGAGATAGAATATACTTGATCTCTTTTGCTTGCTTCCAAGATAGAAGATCTTGAAACAAGAAAGGTATCATCCACAAATTATTGGTAGGAAATAGAATGATAAAAGCAAACAGACTTTATCCATAAGATTAGCCCCATATATACAGGATTGAGTGAATAAATCTACCAAACTTCAACCATAATAAAAAAAACAAATAATGAGTCAGGGTCCCTTGCCTTAGGCCTGTAACGCTAGTATATTTAGTTAAAATATAATCGAACCTTTTTCAGTGTATAATGTATCCCATAAATTATTTAAAGATTTCCATCTTTTCAGGATCGTAGAAGTGTATAATCCACAAAATAAATCCAATGTTATATTGCTGACGTTAATATCGCGACGACGCCAGCTTTGTCACTCGCCAAATATGATCTTTAAGCAAGAACAAGCTTAGACCTACAACGGACGCAAGCTTAGACTTCAGTAGAATAGGGATACATGGGAGGTATGAAAGCGAAGACCTACAACGGACGCAAACTTAGACTAAGTAGAATAGGGATACATGGGAGGTATGAAAGCGAACATGTTCGTCGCAAAACAAAATTAAAAAATAGCAAATATACTCGGATGGGCGCCGCAAGCACATGGGGCTCTGGATCAGGCTGGGAGTGCCACTCACCATCTCATTCAATTCGGAAAAACGTGGAATCCTCACCGCCTTATAAAGAACGCGGAGAAACTAGCCATCAGCCTCCGTATTATAAATGCTTTTCTGAATTGCCAGTCTGTCGACAACTATAGGTTCCTCCATGTCGTACTGTTTATTGATGAGGACGTACTGTTAGCCTGGAACGCGGCGTGCCGCTATTTCTATTTATATTCAAGCAGTAAGTTCATATTTTTCCGAGTAGCTTCTCGCTTTCAGTGTCAGAAATTAGTGTCACCCCTTTATTTGGTACTTTTGATTTGATCAGTAATACGTCAACAAGACTGAGGCACCCACTTATATGACGGGGATTTGAATTTATGTAATGTGCGTTCATACAATTACTTTACATTTACTATTGTTCCATCTTGTCTGAAAACAAGAAGTTAAGTTTAAAATTTAGTAAAGCTAGTAAAGAATATGAGTGTAATTATACTCAATTTTAGGTTTGTATATTATGTGTAAAATTTAGTAAAGCTAGTAAAGAATATGAGTGTAACTATACTCAATTTTAGGTTTGTAGGTTTGTATATTATGTGTATTATAAGATGTTTATTTATGGGATTGAAAATTAAATTATATGTTTTGAGTAGTATTTTTTTAAGGTTTATGTATTGTTAGAAGTTTAATTTTTACATTATATAAGTATCATGTTTATAAGATTAGAAAGGTGTCTTATAGTATGAACCTCCCTAATTTCCATTCTCATATATATATATATATATATATATGTATATATATTTATTTATTTATTTACTGGGTGAATTATTTAAGAAAAAAGTAAAGATAAATTTAATTAAATTATCAATTTTATAATGAATAACATTGTTAATATAATATAATGCCCTTTAATTGATCTCCTCTGCAATATTTAAGGTATTTTGATATTGATATAATATCTTAATAATTAGGTTGTTAATAGTTTAACTTTACCTCTTCTCTATCTTCTAGTAATAATTCTTACATGTATTGTTATCGTTTGTTTTATGGTGGAATGCGGATTCTAGAGCCATGTGCCTACGCAATACCCTAATGCTTCTTGAAGAGGAAATAACATTGGAGGTCTTATATTCTCAAGATACTCATGTATTCTTCATGAGTCTATTCTTTCTTAGCTATGTGAACATGGTTATGTAACCTCCTTTGACATCAAAATAATGTACAATGCCAATTTCTCTATTTTCTATCCCTCAAATAATATTCTCTTTACCACCACTTTTATTTTCTATGAGTAGTAACCATAGTTGAACCACTTCATCAATTTTTAATTTTACTCTATCTATTTTTTTTGTTATTTATGATCTTTCTTATCACTTTTTTTAATCTTATCCATTTGATTATATGCATAAAATTGACTTCATTTTCCACACTATTATTAGTTGTAAATGAAGATATTTCCATTCCATTGGTGGTTATTCAAAATATTAATCTTGGTATACCATCAATTAGCACCAAAAAACCTAATTTATTGTCAAAAGGTGGATGTTGGGGTATATTCTAGAAATGATGGATCTAGAGATAAATTCAATGATAGAGGGTAATCCATCAATGATGTTCTACTATGGGATATAATCCTAGGTAAAATATTTGATTATATCCTTCCAAATGATATTCTAAATACATTTTCTATTTATTAAGAAAAACATGATGATTTTTTAGCCAAATTTAACCATAGGTCCTAATATACAAGATCTAATCAAACTCAAATATAAAATATATGAAGGCTCATTCCAAAAATAATATTAACATCAGTGAATATAACATTCATGAAATATAAAAATAATATTATAACACAATGAACAAACTCATTGTATTATGAATAAAATATACAAGAGCTTTATTATATGAATCAATGCTTGATACAATACATGGAGCTTTATCTCCATAATATAACCTTAAAATGTGTCTCTCGAATACTTTGTCTATTGCTTTCCTCACATATCTTGGAGGTGCATCGTTTATTATTCCACACATAAGATGAAACTCTCATGTCTCTTGACTTTACACCTTGCTACATGCATGTGATTCTTCACTTGTGTACTTGATACCTACACACATGACTCTTGACTTACTTATATGATGCATTGCACACTCTCATATATTACACACTTGCAAACTTTATAATATGATACTTGCACACTTTATATCATGTCACTTGCACACTCTCACACTCTATACACTTGCACATTTTAATATATGATACGTGGACTCATATTACACATTGACACATACTTTACGAAAAATATAAACCACACACTCAATCTAATAACTCATACCTTATTCTAATTTTACAATATATACAATTATACCATGGGGTCACTTTAGCATCTACCAAATAATGTAATATTGTCCAACACCACCATGTATTAATTTATTTTGTTTTTGAAGAATTTAGTCTTCAATATTTGATTCTTGTCTTCATTCTTTAGCTCTAACTTTGGCACTACTTGAGATTTTGACTTTGATCTTCCTACAATATTCATTAGACTTTCTTTGTGACCATACAATTATTGTAGCATATTCATGATTCTATTCAATCTGATTTCTTGATCCACTCATAGTGAACTTCAATTTTATTTTCATGATCTATCTTTGGTTTGGTCTTCTCACAAAGTCTACAATTTTAAAATGTTCTAGATTTCAACTTGGGTCTTTAATATTTTTCTATAGTTTATTTTTAATTACTTTTGAAATATTAGTTCCATTAGGAAACTTTTGAATTATTTTCATTTTCATCCTTTTCAAAATTATCTTGAAATTGGTCTTCAACTATAATCCTTGTTGTAAGAGCTCTTATTTTATTTCCTTCTTTAACTTCCTTTGTTTCTTGAACCTATTGAATTTTGTGGACTAAATTGTCATTCTGATTTTCTTCTCTTGGTCATTGTTGTTGTTGTCATCCATATTGATTGTAGAGTTGATATTTCCTTGGTCGAAAATTCAAAAAGGTCTATTCATTTGATTTTATTACTTCAAAGAATTGTATCTACAAAAAATTGTAGTATGACATTTTTAATTGCATAGGTGAAAATATATTAGTTTCTATTTAGGTTGAGACTATGATGATGTTGCAGTTTTACTTGGTGCACTTTCCTTTGATATCAAAGCATTATTAGTCATTTCATATTTGAATAAAAAGTTCACCTCATACTCTTTAATAACATTGGCTAATTCATCAAATATTTTTGTCTTATTTAGCACTTGAAGTGAAGTGACTAAATGCTTGTAAAATTTTGGAAGTGCTCTTTAACTTGGACAAGAAGCGTATCTTCTATTTTTTCTCCCAAAGTTAATAACTTAGCCTTTAAATAAACTATACTTTGAATGAAAATTTCTATACTCTCTCCACTATTAACCTTTAATAAATACAATTATGATTGTAAATGTAATATATATATATATATATATATTTGGGTAAAAAGAGTGATTATATTATATTGATCATCAAATCATATTACATCTTTGGCCTTTCCAGGCCATCAAGATTTTCACCCATGTTTTGACATTGGATACATCAAATTTATCTATCTCAACCATTGTACTAAGAACCAAAATCCCTATCAATAAAAAGGTGTCACAAAAACTGAATCTCTACACATTACCAGGAATTTTATCATCAATATATTGAATATGCAGAAGCTCTTCCCTTATTTCTTGTGCCCACCACTTAGGAGGGTGCCCATAGCAAATGAGGTCTCCCTTGTCCAAAGCCCAGTTTTCCATACCATCAACTACCTTATTTTCTCTCTTGGTATATGGGTGTATATCACCTCTACAAAATTGCTTTGTATTCATCTGATTTTCTCTACAATCCTTTGAATTCTCCAACTAGCATTCTTGATTCTCAATGGGGATTTAAGGTAGTTAATCAATAACTGAGAGTCTGACTCCACTATCACTCTATTCCATTTGGCCTTGAGAGCCTCCTGCATCCCTCTCAAAATGTCATATCCCTTAGCAATATTGTTGGAAAGTGTACCTAAGTTTATTGTAAATGTGAATGTCAGGGTATCGTTTGATAGTCTACCTATTCCCCCTACACTGGCCCTACCTGGGTTACCCCTCAATGCCCCATCTGTATTTACCTTTCCAAATCCTAGTGGTGGTCACTGCCATTTTTAGGTTCTATCCATCATTTTGTCTCGTGGTTTGACTCTTCTAGCTTTGTTTGTCTAGGGACTGATCTTGAGTCGTGCCACTATTTTCTCCCATTGTTGATGTGATTTTTGTGGTTGCTTCAGCATGAATTGGATAGTATCTATTATATTGGATATGGTCTTCACCCACATACAATGGATATCTCTAGTCTCTTGTTTGAATATCCTTCTATTTTTCTCATTCCAGATGTTCCAAGGTAGGATCATCATCCCCATCCACACTATCTACCCCACATAACCATATACTCCTTGTTGATTCTTCCATCCTCTCCAGATATCTTCTATAGACTAATTATTGGTCCAATGTAGACCTAGCAAAGATGCCAACATTTTCCATAGCTTCATTATTGTGGGGCATTCTATAAAAAGGTGGTTGAAATTTTCATTCTCCTCCATACACAATGTACATCTGAAAGGTCCATAGACTCCCCTCTTCAATAAGTTGTCCCCTGTGAGTACCCTTTTGTGGAGGAGTAACCAGTTGAAGAACCTAACCTTTGGCCATAACTTTTGCATCTAGAGTTGTGTGAATAGATCCCGATTTGGATGAGTGGTGCTAGGGCATAATGCTTTGTATCCTTGTGCTACTGTATACACCCCCTTAGTCCTACTATTCCATCCAAATTGATCATCCTCATAGGACCATGATAATGATCTCATTTGTATGATTTGGTCAATCTCCTTTGCTAGTCTCTTTGGAAGTTGGATTGGTCATTCTTCTGATGGAATCCAATATCTTCCAAATTTTGGTCCTCATGTTTGGTCCCTAGAGTATTTTTCTACTTTTATCCATTGCTTTCTATGTAGCTCCTCCATCACTGGGGTCCACTCTAGATATTGAGTCACCAAAGGTGGATGTCCATCCCACGAGTCTAACCAAAAATCTATGTATTTTCCATTATTAACTATCCAAAACAACCTTTCTTTGATCATTTTCTCTCCTATTTTGAGTACCACTAAAATAAGGAAACCTATGTTAGACAATTGATATCAAATAATCTCTATTGGGGTCTTGTTCTCTGCATACTTTGCTCATAGATTTCTGACCCATAATGCATTGGGACTATTAATCATTCTCTAGTACAATTTTGTAGCCAACGCCTTATTATTTTTTACTGTAGATCTAAAACCCAGTCCCCCTTCCTATTTTGACAAACACAAAGTTTCCCACTTTACCAAGGTCCATTTCCTTTCCTCCCTAGCACCCATCCAGAGGAATCTATGACTTATGTGATCAAGCTCTCGAAGCATCGCCTTCGAGATATCCAAAACCGATGACACATAGATGGGGATAGATTGTAACACTGACTTGATTAAGGTAATACGCCCTCTTGATGATAGCCACCTATTTGTCCATTTGCCAATTTTACCCTTGATTTTATCTATCAGCCATGCCCAATCCTCCTTTTGTCTACCAATTTTTATTGGGATCCCCAAGTAGATAACTGGGAGTGAGGTTTTCCAAAAACCAAGTCTATCCAATACTAGGGTCTCCTATCGAGGTGAACAATGGAAGAAGATTACTTTGGATTTATCATTATTCACCATTTGGCCTATTGCCTTGGTAAAATAGTTTAGGATTTGCTTTATTCTAATTGCTTCTTTAACTGTTGCCTTTCCTAACAATGTGGAATCATCAAAAAATTGTAGATGGGTGATTGGGCTAGCTCCGTTAGCAACTGAAACTCCCTCCAATCTCTTAGTATCTTTATTCTTAGCCAATGTTCTCCCTATACATTCAGCTAGAATAATGAATAGGTATAGGGAGAGGGGATCCCCTTGCCTAATACCTCTTGATGCTGGGAATAGCTTTGTGGGGCATCCATTGATGATAACTGAGTATGAGACCAATGATATGCAACCTTTGATCCAATTTATCCACTCCTCAAAGAACCCAAATTTCCTCATAACCTGGATTAAGAAGTGTCAATCCACTTTGTCATAGGCTTTAGATAGGTCTAGTTGAATAAACATAGTGGGGGATTTATGTGCTTCCATAGAATGTATTGCTTCTTGGGCAAGCACTATCTCATCCACTATTTGTCTACCCTCTATAAATCCACCTTGTTCAAGGGAGATTATTTTGTGTAGAAGTGGTTTTAGCCTCTCATCCATGACCTTGGTGATAATCTTCAATAAAATATTACATAATGCTATTGGTTGGTATCCACTTATATTTTCTACTTCCCTTGCCTTTGGTATTAGTGCTATGTAAGTTTTGTTGATTTCCTTCAATATTTCCTTGGTTTTTCTTGCCTCTTCTACCACCTCCAGAAGGTCTTCCTACACAATGTCCCAAAATTCTTGGTAGAATTCAATAGGGAATCCATCCAGACCTAGAGTTTTCCCCTTTTGCATTTTGAACACTACCTCCTGCAATTCTTGCATTGTTATTGGTGCACCTAGTATATCATTTTCTTCTCATGTAATGAGTGTGGGTATCTCCTGTAGCATTTCTTGTTGGGTTGCTGGATCCAAGGTCTCAGCCATGAAATATTTTACAAAATAGTTCATTGCTATCAAGTTCATGCCCTCCCATGTGTGAATCATCTCCCCTTCTTCATTTTTCATAGAAGAGATGAAGTTATATGTCCTTCGAGCTAAAAGGGACTTATGGAAAAATCCTGTGTTTTTGTCTCCTCTTAGCCACTTGATTCTAGATTTTTTTTCCATAATAGCTCCTCCCTTATTTCCCATTCCTCCTTTTGGTTTGTGAGATCTAGTTCTATTTTGGCCCTCTCCTTTCTTATCTAATCATTTAGCTCCTCTAATCATTCAATAAATTCCTTTTTCTTTTTTGTGACATCCCCAAATTCCTCCCAATTCCATCTCTTAATTTTGTTTTTGATATACTATAGTCATTTGGAAAAATAAAACATTTGTGTGCCATGTCTCGATTTTCCTTCCTACCACCATTGTTGCATTTATGGTCTAAATGATTTGTCTCTGAGCCACATGAGTTGGAACCAAAAGGGTGCTTGTTTTGGATTAGTTTTCCAGACTTCTATCATTACAGGCCAATGATCCGACCCTGCATTATTTAAGATTTTGACCTTCGGGATATGTCCATATATCAAGAGATTTTCTAATACCAAGAACCTAGTCTTTCCAAAATGCAAGTTGGGCCTAATCTCCTATTGGACCAAGTCATCAAACCATTATCAGGTTTGATATCTACGAGGTGTAGGTATCCCATGAACTCACTCATGATATTTGTACCTCCATCTAGAGCCTAGTTTCCTCCCACCTTCTCTTCTAGAGAGAGAATGGTGTTGAAATCCCCCCAACAATATCCATGCTCCAAAAAATTGTGAAGAGATATAGTCTATGTCCCTCCACAACTTCCTCTTTTCTTCAATGGTGCTTGGGGCATATACATTCAAATAGATAATTTGTTGGTCATATTGTCTATTTTTTGCTACCACACCAATCAATCCTTTGTTGCCAACTATATAGTGTACCACTAGTTCTTTGGGGTCCCACAAGCATGTAACTCCCCTTGAAGCTCCTTGGGAACTCAAGGATACTGCTTTACTAGGTTTCCATATCCTTCTTTTTATTATATCCATTTTCTCGAAATATACCTTCATCTCTTGGAGGAAGACCATTTGTGGTCGATTTATCTAAATCATTATTTTTATCTCATTTTGTTTAGGACTTCCTTTCAGTCCTCTAATATTCCATGTAATGACTTTCATTAGTAACAAGGGTTAAAAATATGGGTAAGTGTCATAACCTTACCTTCCTCAATTAATTTTTGACCTTCCTTCGCCACATGATGCTGGTTGGACTTTCTTCCCACCTTTTGATTCATGTCCACCTTCATATTTTTACTAGGTTCTTGGTTCACCCCTGTAGCTTTTGATGCTTGTGTATAGGGTACCAATGCATTATTGGTGGTTCCATATAATGAAGTAATTTTTCCATTTATTTTGTTTTCTTCTTTATTCTTTCTTTGATAGTTCATTGCCATCTGGTTTAGTTCTCCCTTGTTACTACTTTACCCCATCAATGTTTTCTCCATTGATATTTTGACTTCTTGCATATTTATTTCTCCTTGTACTTCCTCAAACTATGTTTCTAGAATCTCTATTTCAGCTCCATATTCTTCTTCATCTGGGAGGTCATCCATGGCTAGGCTTCCAAACATGTTTGTGGAAAGCACTTCCTTCTCCTTAGTTACAAGTTTTCTTTGTGTGTTTTTTTCTTTGGTATTTGGAATCCCTCCTATTCCTTATCTTCTTTATTTTGCTCCTAAAATTTATGTGGGAAATCCTTAGCTAGATGGCCATATTCGAAATTCTACATCTAAAGGGAACATTCTCATAGTCCACCTATTGTTCCCATGTATCCTCCCCAAATTGTAATGTGACCTTTTCTGGGAGGGGTTTGTCAAAATCTATCAACACATAGATTCATGCATAAATAAAATGTTCAAACTTTTGAGTACTATCGGTTATCATCATGAAAGTGCCTAGGGTGTTACCAATTGTAGCTAGGACTTGTAGGTTCCAAAATTCCACTAGGAGACCAAAAAGTCTGACCCAAATGGGTCTAGTTGAGGGTATTTCCTCCTTTACTTTAAATTTTGTATGCCAAGGCTTCATGAAGAGCCCTGATCTACCAAAGAACCATGGCCCTCCTTGAAATATGTCTTCTCTATCCTCTTCTATAGCAAACATGACTAGAAAATACCCATTGGGATAATAAAAATTTGAAACTCACCTTTGGTTCTCCACTATTTGGTAGCCCATAGCTTGAACATCGGTAGGATTGGATGGAAACCCATAAATAAAAAATTAGACCCCTTCTTTCCATGGCATCTATGCCATCCTAGATATCATATGGTTCCAATTTTACTATTGGGGACCCATCTACTGCTCTCATGCATCCTACTTTTATTTTCCTTGGATCCACCTTTGGCATCCTCAATGTTCTTCTTGGCATTCTTGGATTGTTAATACCTCTTTCCTGGGCTTGGCCTCCTCGAAGGGCATATTTGAAGCTCATTTTCTAGGGTATCTCCCCATTATCTTTCTCTTTCATAGGTGTTACTATGGCTGGTCCTTTTGGGTGAGCTTGGATATCAGGTTTGGAGAGCTTTGCTTCCATTTGGGTTTTTTGTACAAACTCCCTTTTCCTTTGATCTACTCCTTGGATCTAGGTCCTTGGTCTCTTCTACCCTTGGGGCTGTTTATTTGCTAGTTGGGACTTTTTCCCACTGGATTGTGTTGTAAACTAAAAATTGTTGTGATCCTTTATGCATAAATGGTCCTATTGGTTTGTAATCACTTTCCTTGGATACTAATGATCTAACTACATAATATTGGTATTATTTCCATCCTATTTTGTTTATATCTGAAATTGCTTAGTAAAAAGGTTTTTTGTACCAGTTTCTCCTCCCATCATCCCACCATCATCCTATGGTTTTCCCATGTTTTAACTCCTCCATGGGTCCACATGCCCTTGCTAATTTCTCCTATTCATTTAATTAATGTCATAAGCACTTGCTTCACCTACATTGAGGCTTCTATATGCAATGGTGATGATACTATTTACAAACCCTAGTAGAGCTCTTAAAACTATTAACTACAAGAACTTAAAATTATATTTTAGAAAAATTGATTTAAATAATGGGTTTTTATGATGGGTATTGGTCCCCTCATACTGAGTGTGGTTTGAACCTTGGACCTTCCCAAAGAGATTCCAAAGCCCTTACCACTTCAATATGCTTACACTTATAAAAATGTTAGGGTAAAGCATATATTTTTATAAATGGTATCAGTCCCATCCTACTAAGTGGGGTTTGAATATTGGACCTCCCAAAGAGAGGCCAAATCCCTTACCATTACAATAATATTGCAACTCATTGCATAATTTTCTATTTATTAGGAAAAACATGATGGTTTTTTAGCCAGATTTAATCATAGATCCAAATATCCAAGATCTAATCAAACTCAAATATAAAATATATAAATGCCCATTCACAAAATAATATTAATATCAATGAATATAACATTCATAAAATATAACAATAATATTATAACACAATGAACAAACTCACTATATTATGAATCAAATATACAAGAGCTTTATTATATGAATCAATGCTTGATACATTTCTTTATACAATACATGGAGCTTTGTCTTCATAATATAACCTTAGAAGGTGACTCTTTAGTACTTTATCTATTATTCTCCTCACTTATCCAAAAGATGCATCCTTTCCTATTCCACACATAATACAAACCTCTCATATCTCTTGACTTTACATCTTGCTACATACATGTGATGCTTCACTTATATACTTGAAACCTACACACATGACTCTTGAATTACTTATATAACACATTACACTACTCTCACATACTATAAACTTGCACACTCTCACATTCTATACACTTGCACACTTTATTATATAACACTTGGACTCATCTTACACATTAAAACATACTTTAGAGGAAATATAAATCACACGCCTAATCTAATAACACACTCTATTCTAATATTTACAATATATACAATTGTACAATGGAGGCACGTTAGAATCTATAAAATAATGTAATATTATCCAACACCACCATATATTACATTATTTATTTTTGAAGACTTTAGTCTTCAATATTTGATTTTTTCTTTCATTTCCTGGGTTTAACCTTTGCACTAATTGAGATTTTGAATTTGATCTTCCTACAGTATTCATTGAACTTTATTTATTACCATAAAAATATTGTAGCATATCCATGATTCTATTCAATCTGATTTTTTGATCCACCCATAGTGCACTTGAATTTTCTTTTCATGATCTATCTTTGGTTTGGTATTTTCACAAAGTCTACAATTTTAGAATGATCTAGATTTTAACTTGGGCCTTTAATATATTTCTATAGTCTCATTTTCAATTATTTTTTAAATATTAGTTCCATTAGGAAATTTTTAATGATTTTCATAATGGCTTTTTAAACCTTAATACTACCACAAATATCACAGGATTGAATATAATGTAACCACAATATAATAAGGTCAAGATAATGATATGAGTAGAATAATATGACCAAATTAATATGTATATAAATGTTAATAATATATCAAATAAAATTAAATAATAAGAAACAATATGAATGCAAATAAGCCTAGATCATTCATGTACTAAGCATTAAGAACAACGTACAATATTAATTGTTTAAAATGTATGTAATATTTATTCTTTTTTTTCTCTTACAAACATGAGAGTGATGTTCCCTTTTCTCTATAATGTGATTTAACATGACTGCATTCTATGGATTATATATCTATAGTAGAATGAATCTTTGGATACTTGACTATTCCCTTCGATATACCATGTCTCATGACTCTTGGCTTCTCTACTTGACACTTTCATACTTGATGAATACTTGAGTCTATATTGTATGTACACCTATATATGACTGTTACACTTCCATAACTTACACACTCTAACCTAAGAAACTTGTATACATAGACTTAATTTACACTTGCACACTAACTCACATGACACTTGTGCATTTCCTACACATTACAACTTTACATTACACTTGTGCATATCCTACACAATCACACTTACATAATGAGAAATATAAATCACACTCTAAACTATGACTCAACCCTAATATATTATTTACAAATGTACCATGTAGGTACCATGGGGTCTACTAGCATGTACCAAATAATGTAATATACTCCAACATCCCCTACATTATATTATTTAATTATTGAATACTTTAGTCTTCAATCATGGTCTTCATATTCATCTTCAATATTCAAGTTATCCTTGAACCTGTCCTTAAGTTCGTAATCGTTTTATCATCTTAAAATTTGGATTCACCTAATGCTTGAAATGGTAGAAAGGTTGTTGAATCTCATTTCCTATATTTTGTCTTTCATAACACTCTATAATTTTATCTTGAAATAAAATAAACTCTTGAGAAAAACCAATTGAATCTAAAGAATATATTCTATTTTGATTGATCATATGGCCTCTGTTATATTTTGACTTTTGATAATGCTTTTATTGTGGTTATTTATACATTTGAATTAAATTGATCTTCCACTTTCAACCAATTTAGTAACTAAAATGAGATTGACTGATAATCCTAGAACATCCATAACATCCTCTAGAACAAAATATAAAAATGATATACTAGGAGTTACACTTCTACTTCCATGAACTAGATACCTCTTATCATTTGTAATATTTAAATAGAAATTATCCTTGACTTCTAGACACTCAAACCATTGCAAATTACCAATCATATGATGACTAGCTCCTGAATCTATATACCAAATATCTTTTTATGTTTGAACTATTTGATTAGATTCACTTGATACTATCTTGTATGTTTTAGAAGATTTTTGAAGAGTATGATGTTTCCCATTAAATAGATTTTGTTTTTGAACCTTTCATTTTATGAAATATGGTTTTGTATATAGATAATACCTTCTATGTTGAAAATTTTCTCTTGATAACTTAGCCATATTTGTATCTTTTTGATGTAAGAGATCTTATAATTCCTAGGTTTAAATAAATTAAAGTTTCTAATTTAATTCCTATGGAGTATAAAACCTTATATCTCCCTAGTTTTAGAAACTAAGAATAAATCTGTAAATTTAAGCTTTCCTAGTATTTGAAGTTGAAATCGTATCTCCAAAATTTTCAAATTTGCAAATAATTTCAATAATTTCATTTTTTATTTCTCTAAGTATGAAACCAAATTGAATTTCAAAAAACTCAAATTTGAAATTTTTTACAAAATTAAATAACCTAGTTTAAAAACCTTATTACTCCAACCTTCTAGATGCATTAATTCTACAAAACAAAAAATATAGGCATCCTTATTACTCCATATCTAAATAAATTCAACTTTAAAAAACTCTTAACTTATAAACTTATCACTCCTAAAAATAAATAACCATAAACAATCCTTATTTCTCCTATTTTCAAAAACTAAATTATCAACCTTAAAAAATTTAGTTAATCAACTACCTTATCTCTCCTATTATAAACTTTAAATTATCAAATTCAAACCCTAAAATAGCATTTAATTATCACCAAATATTTTTACATGATCTTCCTGCTTACTATCCTGAATGCTCATTGTCCTATTTGCTCATTGATTTGCATTGCTCATGTGAGACCTTTATTGTTATTTCATAAGAGCTTTGGAAACTAATATTCCATGTGCATGGAGGTATTTCTTCTCCATTGGACATTACATACTATCATTTTCAATGCTCAAGCCTTTCATTAGACATTACAACTTACTTAATTCTTTCCTTATGATGATTTTCAACACTCAGGATCTTCATGAGTGTTACAATGTGCTCAAACCTCATCCTATGACACTCTTCAATGTATAGGCTCTTGTTAGGTATTACAACATGCTTAGACCTTTCTCTCTGGTACTCTTCAATGTACAAGCTCTTATTGGGTGTTACACTATGTTATATCGATGTTCAAAATTTTCCCCTGGTGCTAGACAACTTATCTTGGTGCTTGGAATACCTCTTAGATGATTAGGGTTTCACTTAGACATTTTGGTTTCTTCATTTGATCTTTGATTTCTATTGTGATGATCTAGTTGCTCTTATATATTCTAGTATTTCTCCTTTCATGCTCATATTTCTATTGAGATGATC
Source organism: Wollemia nobilis (assembly GCA_028583015.1). Classification (NCBI taxonomy): domain Eukaryota; kingdom Viridiplantae; phylum Streptophyta; class Pinopsida; order Araucariales; family Araucariaceae; genus Wollemia; species Wollemia nobilis. The sequence goes on from JAQPPZ010000850.1 coordinate 8,140,733, forward strand.
TGGTTTACGCTTAGAAATTTATAATCCCTTATTTGGACCTTTAGTTGTTATGCTTAGGATTCCTCTTATGAGACTTAGGCACTCTTGTATTTATTCTTAGATGCTTATATGTTCAATATCTCTCCTTAGATGCTTAGATATTGTATTGCATAAACTCCCTTGTAGATACAATCTATCTTGTTAGATTTTCTTGAATGTTTCCTTGTCCACGTACACTGTCTAGATGACCCTTTTTCTTTCCTACATTTGCTTAAGAGTATTAGCCTCTACAAACTATAGACCTCAATTTTTACATTATTCTATTATCTCGCTTAATCATTGCTTTGTGTTGTAGGTGATTATCATCTTCTTGTGGGTTTTTCTTCCATTGGAGTTGAAAGGTTTAAATTAGATTATTAGCCTCTACTTGTAGATTTAATTTTTGTTTTGTTTGGTCAATTTTAAGGTTTAAATTGGATTATTTTAAAATTTTAAAATTGATTAAGTCAATAAAATATGTTTTATAAAGCATATTCAAAATTAAATATGTAGACACCAAAATCTAGCACCCTTTAGTTCACATTCACCACCTCACCATCAAATCCTGCATAATAAAGATATATGCCTAAGTTCTAACTTAGGGATATAAAATCCTGCACATCATTATACTTTCCTAATTTATTTAATTAGGAAAATCACCCTAGGATACCCTGTCTACCCATTGGACATGTGTCCTGGACACTTCATCCAACATCCATGCCACATCTTACCCACTCCTGTCCCCTTTGTCCTTGCACATGAGACAGATTCCCAACACCCATGCCACAACTCCTTTGTTGTTGTCCCCTTGTCCCTTCACATAAAACATCCCACATCCCACTCCACTTGGAGCCACATCACCCCAGTTAAGTGAGCCACACTGAGTGACTCACTAGTAATCGCCTCTTCCACCTGGCAGTCCAGATTTGCCACTTGGCAAATCAGGCTTGCCACCTCACATTTCCCTCCAAAGCCCCAGGCAGCCTATAAAGACACCATCAATCCACCAAACAAAGGGGAGCTGAATCTGCATACCGACAGGCTACCGAAATAGATCTAGATCCAACGAGAAATTGAGAGCACGAGCTTGACTCTGACCGTTGGCTCAAATTCCGAGGCAATCTATTATTCAACCAAAACCGCCCATCCGTGGTTCCACAGTCGAAAATGTGCATCCACGGTTTCACAACCACAGGTCCATGGTTTCCAGCCCACAACCGTGCTTCCATGGTTCCATAGTCCCGAGAACAAAAATGGGTTTCATCGACAGAGATTAGCGATTTGAGTATTAAGCAAGGTTTTGTTTGTTAATTGTTTAGTGTTATCTACTTTTTCATCCATATCAGTAATAGGTTTATGTGTAGCATTTGGATTTATCGCTTGAATATATGGGTGCTACTAATCCCCTTTGTTGGTTTGCATGTGTGTAGGTAACAGGTATCTTGGATAGGCTGCTAAAGCTGGAGTGGTCTCGTGCTGGATACCAAAGCCCACTCACCCTTTGAAGTTGTAACTGGATACGAGGAGAGCATTGTACATTGCGGAAGATCTGGAGAACTCCTAGAGAGAAATTTGTATCACATCGAGGCCAAGATTGTAACATTGTACCCAAGCTACTTGGGGCAATCTGAAATATTGCAAATCTGTATCGCAAGAGTCAATATATATAAAGAATTTCATTATTTTGGGCAATCTCTTTGTGTCTGTGTGTTTTTATATTGCAAGTGTTCAAGTATTTTAGTTACAAAAATGGTGATCACGGTGGGACCTCCCAAGGGTTTCATTTTATTTTGCCTTGCTTCATTTTAATCTTACTAATCTCTGTTTGCATATACAGGTGCTAATGATTTGAAACGCATGAGAATTCAATCTCGGGTTGGCGAATCTGGATTGTGCTTAACCTGTCACTATGAAACCGTGCATCCGTGGTTTCTAATTTGTGAAACCATGCATCCACGATTTCTAATTTGAGGAAACGCGCATTCGCGGTTGCTACAGTGTTGAAACGTGGACCGGCGGTTGAAAGTAGGAAGGAGCAGCGAAAGGAACACAGGTATGTACCCTGTGTCATATTTTTAATTTCTCCTTTAGTTCTGGATTTAGGTTGCATTTAAGTAGATTAAGGGTTTCAGTTTTGTATGTCAATGCTTGCATTTAGGTCTTAGGATAGAAAAATCTACTTAAATCCTGCATTCATAAACACAATAACAAAGCAAAATAAACGATAATCTGCATATGCATAGTAGGGAATAATCATATTGCATGTACCAGGTTAGAAATAACCCAGGTATTTCTTTTTTAGGGTTTGGGCTTGTATTCAACTTTTGTTCTGTTGATAGAAAGGACCCGCGCACCCACGGTTGGGATCTCCCAAACATGCATGTGCGGTTGGCAAACCGCGTACCCGTGGTTTACCAGAACTAACCGCCCACCTGCGGTTAGCCCTGTTAAACAGAATTGGGCCGAGTCTTACCTGGATTTGCAATTTTACCCCTGATATGATTTTGTCTGCTATTCTATGTCTTTCCTACTTTCTGCATTAGGCATAAAAATAGAATTGCATGTTAGATTTGCATCGCACAATAGAAAACAAAACCTTCACACACACACGTATAATTAAAACATTGGTCCGGTTGGATTTCATCACCAACCCCCAATTCAGACCGGTGACATTGGAATTCATCTCCTTCCACCGGCTTGCCCCCTAGATCATCCGTAGACAGGATAAAAGCGCTCTTTAAGCTGGTATAAGTCATTGGTATTCAAGTTGTCTCCCACTATTGGAACGATTGTTGAATCAAAGTGGAAGAGCTAGGCGAACCCCCCACTGGGATTTAAGCGGTGTACCCTAGCCTCTTTTGAGAAATCACGCTTGGTGCTAGTGTTCTTAATCACCATCTTCATTGAGTTCTATTATTCTATTCCAAAAAGAACAAAATCTCTTCAAAAAACTTAAAAAAAAACACACAAAAACATACCAAAAAAAAAATTCAAAAAAATTTAGTGTAAACTAGGGTCAAACACTTTGTATGTTTATTTGCTTGGCGTGTTGTATTGCATTGTACTTTCTTTTTCATTCATAGCATATTAGCGTATGGTAGTGACTCGTAATCAAGCTAAGAAATTAGTGTCAAGCCGAAGTCAGTGGTCATCCCCTATGGCCTCCCAGTCTGGCAATGTCCCTCACACTTCGGTGGTGGGACAAGTAGATGTGCCTCTTTCTATGTCCCCGAGTCTTGATATAGGGCCTTCTAGTAATACCCCCAACATGGACATAGACATTATGCATAGAGCTACTCACACAGCTATACCTGAGACACCTAGGAGTGAACCTCCTACAGTAGTAGACAGTCAGGTCACCATGATAGATATGGACACTGTTAGAATGTACTTGAATGCAGCTAGAATGGTCTTCCCATAATTACCACCACTCTCCATCCCATCACATGTCGTACCCTCATCACAACAAGAATCCATATTCACCTATCCACAATAGTCACAATAGATTTTCACCAATCCTCTCTTTGAGTTGGTTGTTGTAGCATTAGCCAATCAACCATTGTCATCCAACCAAATTCCCCCCACATTATCACAACAAATGACCATTACCACTAATCCCTTGTATGAAACAATTCCTATTGTTTTGCAAGCCCCAACATCCATTCCTCCATCCACACTTGTAGGACATACATCTCATACCATTCCACAATCAGTGGTGATACCCTTTGCTACTTACCCCCCATCTACCTCCACTACCATGGTTGTTCCACAACCAATTCAGTCCACCACATCATAGGTAGCAGTCCCTATGTCAAATGCAATTGCTATGCAATAGGCTTTCTTACAATTGCAGAAAATGATTTTAGATAATGCTAACCATAGCATGAACCCTGACCCTAACCAACATTTGCAAGGGATTGAGCAAAATCTTCCACCTACATCTCATCAACCTAATGCCTTTATCCAAGATCCATCTTGGGTAATGCGTCCTCCCTCTACCACTGTGGTTCACAATCAACCACCGCACCCATATGCTAATGTAGTAGGTCAGCATAATATCATCCCTTCATCACCCCATCCATATCATAACATCCCTCAACATCCATACCATAACACATTTCTGCCAAACATGTCTTATCATCCCCAACCTACATACAATCCACCCCATTACCAGCAACATCAAGTACATTCGAGTGTCAATCCTGTAGATGATCCTAGATACCAATTTTTATAGAGTCAGATTGATAGTCTTGCCATGCAAACCCTAGGCTTGCAATACCAAAAGCCAACTTTAAGGCAACTACTCAATCACCCTATTCACGCTTCGGTACCAGAACCACCATATCCACATGATTTCCAAATACCGAAGCTTGAATTTAAAGGAGAAGAGGATCCCCGAGAGCATGTAACAAGATTTGTGAATGCATGCTTCAGAATCAAAAGCAACGATGCATTGCTATTACATACATTTCCTCAAACATTAGGGGGGAAGCCCAAGACTGGTACAACCATCTCCCGCATCAAAGTATTTTCACCTTTGAACAACTAGCGGACCAGTTTCTAGAAAGATTCGCCCTAAATGTTAGAAAACAAACAACATTGACTGATTTGATTTACCTAAAACAATATGACGATGAATCAGTCTATGACTTTGGCAACAGATGGAGATCAGTCATGATCAAGTTACCATTTTCACTCCCTATGCCAGAGATAATACGAATGTTCACGAAGAGTTTTGGTAGACCCATCTCTTCATTGCTACAACTACAACAATATAGAACATTCGATGAGGCACTCACCCAAGCAAAACTGATTGAAGAAATCAAAATTCAAGAAGGTGAGATTAAGCCTAAGAAGAAAGAGTGGCACAATAAGAATCAAAAGGGGAATAACCATGGTCAGTCCAAGACCGCACAAGTTAATCAGATAGTTTTGAGCCAACCATAGTCAAATCAACCAGCTCAAACACAAATCCAACAACCCCAACAACAACAACAACCACATCAACCAAATTATCAAGTGGTTCCACCCCCACAATAGGCACAAAATTAGACACAACCTGTGGAAAGGCAACAACATCATTTTAAACCAAAAAGAAATTACACGCCAGTACAAGAGCCATATTCATTAGTATTTCAGAAGTTGTATGCGGCAAAACTTTTTAATTTACCGAAAATGAAACCTGATGATCCTAACAAACCAAAGACAAAAGGTTACAAAGAACACCTCTTTTGCATCTATCATAGACAAAGAGGACATGATATTGAAGGTTGTCATGGATTTAAAGGAATTGTGCAAGATTTATTGGAAGCGGGTACAATCAAAATTGACAACCCACTAGCCCAAAATAACCAAAACCTAGGCATATATCAGACACCTTTGCCACATCGAGAGGTGAATCAACAACCGATGGGAGCATCAACTTCTACAGTTCCTCCCAATCAGGTTAATTATGTGTCTCAACTACCACAAGGTTTTGTAGGGGCTATCAGTATAGTTACCCATGGACAAAGGTAAGCTAATCGCACAACCCAAGCTCCGGTAGCATCACCAACTAATGTGCCCATACAACTTGGATCGAGTGGGCCACCACTACCATTCCACAACCACCCTGTTGTTACATTGAACAACCGGTTGACACAGAGTTTGAAGATGGCTTCAACAAAATTATCAATTTATGAACTAATACAACAATCAACACCTCATAGGGAAGCATTGATGGAAATTTTAAAGTCTATTCAAGTACAATCAGAAGACCCAAATGCATTCAATTCCTTTGTGGGTAGTGTGCAAAAGTGCATGGAACCCTCGATAGTATTCTATGACTTCGAGGAAAAACAAATATCAATAGATTCACCTGATCCGCCATTGCACATAGTAGCTCACATTGACAGGAAACCCTTCAAGAGAGTGCTTATTGATACAGGTTCTTCAATCAACCTCATTACCACACCTGCCATGATGAAGCTCAACGTCCCATCATCTCACATCACAACATCCACATTCACTCTTAGGGCCTTTAATGATGCTTTATGCTCAACTGTAGGGAATGTTGTTCTTCCCGTCATCATGGGGGTGAAAACAATACATGTTCTCTTTCACATCTTGGAAGGGGAAATGCAATATAACATACTTCTTGGATGCCCTTGGATTAGGGAAATGAAATGTGTGCCTTCAACATTGCATCAATGCTTAAAATATGTGCATGAAGGTAAGGTACATTGCATACCATCTGACACTGAACCTTTCAAATACTGCAACTTTATTTCAAATCCTTATGAGCCTTTACTCCCATCAACACATCTAACCATCCAACCACTAGTCATTAGAACCATTCCATCAAACACCACATCATCAAAAGCACCCATTCCAGAAGAGTTGCCTATAGTTGATCCAGATTTCGCATCTAAAAGCGTTAGCTCAGTGCATCCTTCAAACACCGCATGTCATTTTCAAATTACACCCACTCATCCTACTAATCAATTGCCAACTCCATCTAGTACACGTCCAGATTCAAAGCCACCATTCACATTCAAAGCACAACCCATATCATCAGCCACTACTTCACAGTCATTAGAACCCGTAGTCTCACAAATAGGGCAACCTGTTAGAGATAATCCAACGCCGCCAGCAGAGCCAAGAGCTAAGGCTCGAGAACCCTCTTCATCCATCGAGCCATTAGCCACACAACCATCTAGAGTTGCAGTACATCTCACCAATCCAAGTATTGGTGAGTACATTATTGAGAGTGTCACAGTTACACCACCTATCGAGTCAATCAAATATTATGGTCGCCCTCACGACCCACCTTTAGCTATTGGTGATATATATAGAATGGGTTCTCAAACAAATGCAATCAATTTCATATATGGAGGGATGGATTCTTCATCGGACCCATCCCCTCAAAATGACAACTCTTTACAAGAGTTTAATGAAAACATTGATTATCTATCGAACCCAAGTTTCCCAGTCAGATATTTTTGAAGGGTTAGTTGGCAAGGATATGGACTTGGAAGACATGAACAAGGTCCTCACCACATTATTGAACCAGAATATAGAGAGCCAAGTGACCGCTTCGGTCTAGGCTATAAACCTTCCATCGCAAGCTCTTCGCTTAATCAAGCTTTCCAAGAACTTGACATAGAATGCGAACAAGAGGAGGAAAAGAGCGATGATGAGGATGAACCTAATGATGAGGATGAACAACTAGAAAGTAGATACCAAATCTACAATTTTTACCCTCGAGAGCAAGCTTTACAACAAGAGGCAGATTATGAAGATCCTACTGCGATAGCATACCTTAGGCAAGACCTTGAGCCACTAATGCTAGGACCTCATACAAACGCTAATGGATTCTGGATGAGTGACAGTGATGATGATGAAACTGAAATGATGTTTATCAACCATGCTCTTGAGATACAAGCCAGGAGAATGCTCCAAGATGAAGCACGTCCTGAATGGTTTAATCAAGAAGAAGAAGAACCTCAAGAAGAGATAATATATGGAGAAACCATGCAGAAAGATAACTGGTATCAACATAAGTTTCCAATAGACCACACACTTTTTTGGCTAAACAAAGAGCGTGAGGGTCCTGAACCAGAACCTCCTCCATCACATTGGCAAAGCATACAACAAAACCAATCACACACATTAGGTCAGTTGCAACCTAGAGAATACGAGTCATCAATTCTTGAATCACGACCACCTCATTTCCATCAAGTCAACATGATTTCTATTGATTTGCTCACCCCACTCCGCAATCCATATAATGAGACAAAACCGATCTATATCGACACCTATCTCATAGCCATGGACAGGATTTCATCCCCACCATCCACTGTTGACTTCATCCTGTCCGAAGAGTTGTTGCGTGCTTCAAACGCTTATATTCCGCAACAACCTTCATCATCAAACAATTCAGTTTTTCAAACTGAGATAGAAGGGGACACCCTGGACACATTTGAAAATGTGGCAGATGATATCCACCTCATCCCAACTCCGCATCAACTAGAAGAAGGTTCTCACATGCTAATAGAAGAGTCTATAGATGTGAACCTTAGTGAAGACGTGGATAATCCCCAGATTGTCAAAATAGCAAAATAATTATCCATAGAAGAAAAAGAAAGCATCATAAACATGCTTATTAAAAAGAAGGAAGTGTTCGCATGGTCCTACAAAGACATGCCTGGCTTAGATCCGGACTTGGTAGTCCACAACCTTACGCTAGCACATGATGCCAAGCCGTTCAAGCAGAAGCTTAGGAAAGTTCATCCAACAATCACATTAATTGTGAAAGAAGAGTTGCAAAAGTTATTGGATGTACACTTCATAGTACCAATCGATTATCCTAAATGGCTTTCAAACATGGTACCAGTTTGCAAACCGAATGGGGGGATACGAGTATGCACTGATTTTTGAGATTTAAACAAAGCGTGTCCAAAGGATGATTTTCCTTTGCCAAATATAGATCAATTAGTAGATTCCTATGCTGGTCATGAAATGCTCTCCTTAATGGACGGTTTCTCCGGATACAACCAAATTTGAATTAATCCCGAAGATCAACATAAAATAGTGTTTACAACGCCTTGGGGGACATTCTGCTACAGAGTGATACCTTTTGGATTAAAGAACGTAGGAGCTACATATCAGCATGCCATGACGTACATATTTCATGATTATATGCATAGGATAATCAAATATTATGTAGATGATCTTATTGCTAAATAAAAAATGCGTCTTGAACACATAGATGTGCTAGAAAAGGCATTCGATCGATTAATAGAACATAAGGTAAGGTTAAATCCTAAGAAGTGTGTATTTGGTGTAACATCAAGAAAACTTCTAGGATTCATTATCTCCAAGAGAGGCATTGAAGTAGACCCAGGCAAGGTAAAAGCAATATTAGAAATGTCACCTCCCAAAAACTTGAAAGAGTTGCGAAGTTTACAAGGAAAAGTCCAATCTATTCGTCGATTCATTGCGCAACTCTTAGATAAATGCAGGCCTTTTAATCGCCTATTACAAAAAGGAGTGATATTTTCTTGGACAACTGAATGTCAGGAGGCATTTGATGATATAAAGAAATATCTAGCCTCACCGTCGGTTCTTACGCCACCAAAAATAGGAGTCCCATTTCACCTATACATTTCTGCAATAGATTTTGCTTTAGGAACAATGCTTGCACAAAAGAATGAGAAAAATAAAGAGCAAGCGGTTTATTACATCAGTCGAACACTGGTAAGTTATGAAACAAGGTATGCTTATGTCAAAAGTTATGCTTAGCAGTGGTTTTCACCACCAAGAAACTTAGACATTACATGCTAAGCAATACCACCTATGTTATAGCTAGAGAAAACCCTTTGTGATACATGATGAATCGCACTTACAACAACACCCACACTGCTAAATGGATAATGCTTTTAACAGAATTCGACCTTGAATTCACAAGTCAAAAATCCATAAAAGGGCAAGTAATAGCTGATCAATTAGTGGAAGCTTCATTGCACAATGATACACCATTAATAATTGAACTTCCCGATGATTTAGTGTTTTCTATCACAGAACAAGAAGAAATAGTTTCACCTGAGGAAAGAGCAGATATGACAATGTTCTTTGATGGATCAAAATGCGAAAAAGGGCAAGGTGCAAGAGTTGTGTTTTACACACCTGAAGGAATGCCTATTCCTTTATCATTCAAACTCGACTTCACATGCACTAACAATAATGCAGAATATGAAGCCTTAATACTAGGTCTTAAATCAGCTATAGCAATGGGAATAAAAAGAATAAGCATTTTTGGTGATTCTCAATTGGTTGTCTACCAAATAAAAGGAGAATACCAATGTAAAGAGCCAGTATTAAAGAGATATCACGAAGTAGCGATACAGTTGCTAGGAAAATTTGATTGGTATGAAATTAGTAACTTGCCACGATCGACAAATAGATTTGTGGATGCAATGGCTTCCTTGGGATCTCTCATCCCTAAAAATGAACATGGAGAAATGCAACCGCTAATCATAACAACAGTGTCTAAACCATCAATTCAAAAAGTAGAATCTGTAGGTGAGAAGAATGTTTGTTTGATACATGTCGAACCTTACAATTCTTACCTTGATGAGATAAAATATTTTCTCAAATCAGGCACACTACCAATGGAAATGACACGAGCTGCAAAAAGAACATTCAAACAAAGAGCCATTCATTTCACTTTACTTGGAGATGTGTTATATAAACGTAGTTATGATGGAATACTACTACGATGTTTAAATCCAATTGAAGTAGAAAGAGCAATATCAGAAGCCCACGATGGTACTTGCGGTGGTCACTTTAGCGGAATGGCAATTGCAAAAAGAATATTGTGCATGGGATACTACTAGCCGACAATGGAAAACGACTATTGCAAATATGTCAAAAGATGCCAAAAATGCCAACATCATGCAAACTTGACCCATGTGCCATCACAAAATTTGCAACCCATTCAAATTTTGTGGCCCTTTTCACAATGGGGCCTTGACTTGATCGGTAAAATAACACCTGCTTCATCAAGACAACATAAATTTATCATAACTACTATAAAATACTTCACAAAATGGGTGGAAGTAGTTCCACTGACTACTACGACTGGACCTCGAATAGCGGAGTTTATACTTTAGCATATTATCTGTCATTTTGGAATACCCTCAAAAATAATTTCTGATAATGGAAAGTCATTTAAGAATAAGGATGTTAGAGCATTGTGCAACAAATTCAAAATCCTACACAGCTTCTCAACACCTTATTACCCACAAGAAAACGGGCAAGCTGAAGCAACAAATAAAATAGTCATATCCATTCTCAAGAAAGTGGTAAAAGATAATCATCGAGATTGGCATACTCACCTCCCTTTAGCACTATGGGCTTACGGAACAAGCATAAGAACGCCAATGGGAGCAACACCATTTTCACTAGTTTACGGTGCAGAAGCAATATTACCATTAGAGCTCGAGATACCATCCTTGCGAATCGAGATACAAGAATTCATGAACGATGATACAACTAGACAAGAGCGTCTTGACCAATTGACAATTATTGATGAGAAACATATCAATGCTCTAGAACATTTACGAGTATATCAAGATAGAGTCAAGCGCGCTTACAACGCAAAAGTCCATCCTCATGAATTTCAAGTGGGGGACCTAGTGCTCAAAGAAAATCAACAAAATACCAATGCTTTACCGCACTTAAGGGATAAATTTGCAGCAAATTGGTTGGGCCCATATATAGTAAAGCAAAAATTGGGACAAGGAACGTACAAACTCTCCAATTTAGAAGGGAAATTGGAGCCAGAGCCACTGAACATTATGCACCTAAAGGCATTTTATGCATAAAGCGACTTGCAATATATGTATATATGTACATGGCTAAAAAAAAAAAAAAATAAAAAAAGATTTCATTTTACAATTTTGCATGCATTTCACATTGTAAATAGACATATTTCAAATTGCATTTTTCATATGGCATTTGCATTTCAATTATATGTTCATACAATATATAAAAATATATATATAGTTGCATCCATCCCATCCCTTGCTCAGTAATATTTAATAGTGGTGATGATACGACCAAGAAAACAAATTCCAAGAATTGGGGGTATTCAACTAAGATTCTTTACAACTCACAAATCATACACATCATATATGATATATCATACAATTTTCCAGTCACTCAAACATGTCTAGTGAAAAACCAAACTTCATGAAGTGTCCAATTTTCTTTAGGACCAAAGCACTTTCATCACATTAAGAAAATCTTGAGTATGGTAGATTGACCCAAAAGCAATCTAGAACCAAATACACTTTTACAAATATTAAAACATCTTGAATAATAGAAAGATAGCGCCAATTTGGGTAAACCTCAAAGCGAAAAAAAGTCAAATTCTTCGCTTACCCTATCACGCAACATAGTCCAAAAACAAAAATAGTGGTTATCACCACTACCACAGTGAAACAACAAATATAAATAAATGTAGAGTAGTAAGGATAGGGTAACATTCTCATCATACTTCGGTTGAGAATCCGATTCCCCAAAACTCTACACAAAAAAACAATTAACAACACACACCACATATCTCTAAAGCTAAAAAGATCATACTATGTTCCCCTTAGAAAGTTATGTAGTCATCACAAAGGCTTAAAGATCAAACCATTGGACTATGGAGTGAGCCTCCACCGAGGCTATAGACGCTTGACTGGAAGTGGAGTAAACTCATGCAGGGTGACATGTCTCTCTCTCAAGAGGGAGACCTCTAAACGCACATACGGGTAAGCTAGCCAAAAGGAAAACCCAGAAAGGTACCACCCAAAAATTAATCAAGATGAGGCAATAAACATCACAATCACATGCACTGGTTCTGGATTGCTTAGGGTCATCGACACGCAATATTTAGAAAATGAACTTCACTTGCACACAATATGGTCCTAAAGAAAGTAAGATAACATTCAAGAAAAATGGTTAACATTACTAGCTTCTTTGAGTATATGAGAATATTTTTAGTTACATATCAAAAGCCAAATCATTATCCATATAACCATCCACATACCATTTATACATACCACATACATCACCACAAAGAATAATCAAGTGGGATACCCCCAATTGCAAATACGAATGAGTAAAGGTCAACTACTCTGAGCTAAATAAGATTACATGAGCACCATGCATACCTTCATTTAGTTACATAACTATAAATCAAAATGCATTTTACATGATCACTTGCATTCATTATCATAGCATTAAAATAGAAATATAAGATTGCATAATATAAACATTGCAAACAACATAAACAGGAAGAATACATACACAAATAACGCATGTGGATACCGAAATAAAATGCCATGTATATATATATATATAAATGCGAAAGTCTACAAAGTACAAAATGCCCGAAGGCAGTATACATCGGAGCACTGAGGCTCATACTAACATAAAATATAAAAAAAACAAAAATAAGGCAAATACAACATCTAGCTAGTTCCAGCAGGATCCCTCCGTGGACCCTGCATAGTAGAAGCCCCATGAGAGCTAGAAGTATGATGAGTCCTGTGACTCGTCTCAGTCCCTCGGGTAGTAGTGGCAACAGATGATGGAGGAATAGGTAAAGGAATATGATGCTCATGAAGAATGTTCTCCAACATCTCGATGTAGACAGCCTGCTTACGCAGGCTCCTCAAATCAGCACCCTAGCGAGCGACCCTCTGAGAAATATCTGCTCGTAGAGAAGCAATAGTCAGAGTCGAATCATCACCTCTAGTACCTGACTACAATCGAGAAATCTCACCCTATAAATGGGTAATCTCACCACCGAGTCTGGTGATCTTTGCATCCTTAGCAGCCACAACAGTGCTGCTAGGTCCAACCCGTAGCCCATCCACCTTAGCCTGAAGACGAGTCACCTCACCCTGATACCATGCTAACTTGGCCTTCACTCGACCCAGCTCCAAATCCAGGCTATCTCACTCATCCTGGAGAATCCCCCACTCCTCCTCGAACCGTTGAGGAGGTAAACCCTCATCATCATCACCACCACCCTCCTTAGGCGGCTGAACGTTCGTGCCCATGTCAGCTCTCGAAGAGCTACCATGCCGGTGCTTCACTGACCAAGGAACCCATCCACCCACATCAACATCGTCACTGCTCCCATCATCATCTACAATGATGCTAGGAGTCCATAAAGGCTGACTCGCAAACCAAGCATCATACTCAGTAGTCATGCCAACATCATCCAAGTCAAGCACCTCCAAGTCTGAGTCGTCAACAGGATCATCGACTCACCAAAAATTAAGAGCAACAGGTAACCCCAACTCATCACCCCATCACTTGTATGTAACAGGCGCATCCGAAACATCCTGAATGAGACCAAACTGCCGCAGTACGTGAGAGAACTAGATAAACTCCATATCCCTCAAATGGGCGCCAACAACCCATCATCCTCGCCTAATGCGACGAAGCTCCACTGCATCCGTCGCCCAATCCAAACCCCTCCAAGGCCGCCAACACATCAGGTCCCTAGTCAGAGAACTCAAGATATCTCTGAACTCCGATGCACTCATAGTAGATCGACTGACCTCCTCACCGAGTAACCACCTGTATGCCCGGGGAGAGGTGGCATCCATGCCACACGACAAACCAGTAGGGCGACCAATGATAACATGCTCCCAACACCAAATATGGAGTAGCAAACTGTAGCCCAGGCCCTTGCACCCATGCCTCTTCACCTCATAGAGCTCACTATAAACCTCCCAGAGAAGAGTAGGAGCCCAAGCTAACCAACGAGGATCAGCTATCAAGTCAAGAACAATAGACACCTGGTTCCACGAGATCCTCGATCCCATGGAATTGGGCAACAACATGTTGCTCAAAATGTACATCATGAAGGCAAGCAATGCACCCAAGCTGCCAGCTATAAAAATATCCAGATACGCAATGTCACCCCTGCTACAATCGATGTCCCACATCTCACCAAATAGAGGGAAAAGGGCCTCCTTCTTATCAAGGCCAACACGAACGGTAGGACCCTCGATAGGGACGCGGAAGATACGATAGATATCCTCAAGAGTGATAGTCAGCTCCCCCGTTGGGAGCTGAAATGTGCCTTTGTCTAGATCCCAATGCTCAACAAGTGCCGAAAGAAGATCCTCATCAGCTCGGACGGTGCCTAACCACCCGCAACCATCTAAACCAATGGTCTGAAGTAGAGTCCAATCATCATCAGAAAGTGCTTTATGCACTTTTTGAATGGTCCTCGGCCACCTATGCCGAGCATCAAGAAGCTTAACCTGAAAAGAAAAAATTAAAAAAAATGAAATTTAGCACAACATGCTAAAAATAAACAAAAAAACGAAATTTTTTCACCTACCCTAGGTAATAAAAGCAAAAACAATTTTTTTTTACCTATACATGGTAATAAACAAAAAAAAAAAAAAGATATTTATTTTTTACCTACCCTAGGTAATAAAAGCAAAAACGATTTTTTTTTACCTATACATGGTAATAAACAAAAAAAGAATTTTTTTTACCTACCCTAGGTAATAAAAGCAAAAACGATTTTTTTTTTACCTATACATGGTAATAAAACAAAAAATGAAAAATTTTACCTACCCTAGGTAATAAAAGCAAAAACATTTTTTTTTTTTACCTATACATGGTAATAAACAAAAAAAAAAAGAAAAATATTTACCTACCCTAGGTAATAAAAGCAAAAAACGATTTTTTTTTTACCTACCTTAGGTAATAAAAGCAAAAATGAAAAATTTCTACCTACCATAAAGCAAAAAAAAAAAAAAAAAAAAAAAAAACAAGTTCATTGCCAACCCCGCTTAATGAGCAAAAAAATAATAATTTACCAGCCCCGCTTAGTTTTCAAACAAGAAAAAAAAAATGTAAAAAAAAAAATATATATATATATAAGGGCAACGCGCCTACCTCGGCAAACCGACCACCAACTTCCGCTCCAGCCGAGCCACCACCACCGCTCCCCTCGCCAACCTCCATCTCACTCATCACTTCAACAAATAAACCAATGACAACTGATAGAATGATTTTGAAAATGATAGCAACCTATAAATAGCCGCTTTTAGTGGCGAAAAATGTGTGCCTGCATTTTTTGCGGCGCGTGAAAACACACCCGTGTTTTTCGCAGTGCGCGAAAATGCAAACCCGTGTTTTGAGGCGCAAAAACACAAAAACGCAATTTCATAAAGGAAAACGCAAATCCATGTTTTTCGTAAAAAAAAAACCGCAAGTCAGCGGTTTCAAAAAATAAAAAATAAAAAATGCAATCCACCTAATCATCTGGAGTGAAACTCGTATCTAGTGGATTATCCTATACACCTAGCGGTTGCAGTGACTAGCAATCCATGCAATCCGGTTGGATGGGTAAATCACCATAAGGAAGCTCATTATAAAATCGCAACAAGCAACAATGAATCAAGATGATAGGCCCCTAAATCTATAAGCTTAAATGTGTTCAAAAACAAATTTGCCAAGGTAATCCTACAAAAACCTTATGTTGGGTAAAAAGCGGAACAACAAACAACAATTTGGTAAAATCAAAAACCACTAGAGCATCAAATCCTCGACAACTGGTTCCTTAAGCCCATCATTTGGAAGGAATTGCTAAAGTCATAGTGGACGAAAATTCAAAGAGTGGTCAGATTTTTATCATGTATTGTACACATTAATGAAACCAAAAGCAAAATTACAAGAACACAAATAATCCTGTTGTGGTTGATGCACAACACACCCCAAAATTGGGGACCCACCTTTTTGCAGGCTTGCAGAGAAGAATCTCGGTGACCCAGATGCTAAAATTGAAGAAAAGAGGAAAAATGCCTAAGGGTTAAAAGTGTCACGAAATCGCGACATGTTGCGAAATCGTGACCTGTCACGCCATCGCTGTCGAAAAACAGAAAAACGTCGCAATATCGCGACATGTCGCTCCGTCACTGAAAAAGAATGAAAAACATCGCGATATCATGACATGTCGCTAGCAAAAATGAAAAGGTGTCACGAAATCGTGACAGGTTGCTCCGTCGTGGCCAAAACAGGAAAAGTGTCGCAAAATCGTGACATGTTGCTCCGTCGCTGCCGAAATTGAAAAAACGTCACGATATCGTGACATGTTGCTCAGTCACTGCCATAATGAAAAAGTGTCGCGAAATCGCGACGTGTTGCTGCAGAAGTTGTACGGATGAAAATAGCGTAGCGATTTCGCAACATGTTGCTCCGTCGCGACAGAAAGAGGAGAGAGAAAATGAAGACAAAAAAGTGTCACGAAATTGTGACATGTTGCTCTGTCGCGGCCCAAGTAGGAGAGAGAAAGGCAAAATGGAAAGGCGTAGCGATATTGCAACGCGTCGCAGAATCGCGGGTCAAACTGGTCAAAGGGCACAAAGCGGAAAAACGTCGCGATATCGCGACAGGAACCAGTCGAACAGGGCAAAGAGCCAAAATGGTCGCGAAATCATGACAGGATCAGCCAGAAAGCATAATGTGCAGAAATGGTCGCGAAATCGCGATAGAAAGCAGAAAAGGGGAATGAAGCGAAAAGGCATCGCGAAATCGCGACAGGTCGCAGTTTTGCGTCTCCGAAGTAGCGAAGTAGTATGGATGGGGGCAGCGTAGCGATTTCACGATGAAAAATTGGCAAGTGTACGAAAATGGAAAACGGTAGCGAAATCGCGACAGTTTGCGGTGAGAAGGCCCGAAACAGAAAACGGTAGCGAAATCACGACAGTTTGCGGCAAGAAGTTTCGAAGGAGAGAATGGTCGTGATTTCGCGATAGATTGTAGTGAAGTAGTACGGACAGAGAAAAGCATCACAAAATCGCGACAGCATGCGACAAAGGTTCCCGAAGCAAAGAAGCGTCGCGATTTCGCGACAGGGTGCAGCGTAAGGGGTACGAAAACAAAAATGGTAGCGAAATCATGACAAAAAGCGACATGAGGGTCCGAAGGTGATAAATGTCGCGATATCGTGATAGAAACGGCCAGAGGCATACTAACGAGGAAAGCATCAGGATATCGCGACATGTCACGTTTTTGTGGCCAGAAAGGTGAGCAGGTTGCATGTTGTTTTGTCACATTTTGGCACGGGAAGACGTTACAGAAGATGCATAAAACATAGGACACGTGGCTTACAGGTGTCAGTATTGCAGAGGCGTTACATGCAGTGGTGGATTTTGGGCATTTCAGAATCGAGCATCAATCAAAGGCAAGGAAAATGCAAGAATTTGAAAGGTCAAATGTAGGAAGGTGAAGCGAAGCGACATAGGGAGGATCGAAGAGCCATTTCAGTGATTATAAAGTCAAGAATGCGGATTGAAAGAGGGGTTGGAAATTGCTGCTTGCAGAGTTGTAGAGACAAGGGCTTCATGCCATTCTGGGCCTGCACTTGGGCAATTTCCTTCATTTGTTCTGGATTTGTAAAACCTGGAACATTCTGTAATTGTAATTGATATATCATTTTAATACAGAAATACAGAGTGTTGGCATCTCATTGATGAGAAAGAAGGAGTCATTTTGTGCATGCATGATTTAATGTCTTATCATTCATTCTAGATTTTTAAGGCTTTTAGGTGAAGTTTAATGCAATTGTGCTTGGTTGCTTCATGCGAATGCCTAAATATAGAATTACAATAGAAACCCTAGAAACCAGCACCTAATTTATTTGGACTGTGCGAATTTGTAGGTTCATTAGGTTAGGTTGCATGCAAAAAACCTCATTATCTTCGGTTTCATCAAATTGATGACAGCATTCTGACTGTAGTTTAGTTTCATTTTCGTTTATTTTGCTTTATTTTTCAAACTCTTAATTTATTTTCTGCAGTTTAATTACTGTATTCAAATAAGCAAGCTAAAAATCCATCAGAACTAAAGAGGAGAATACATATTATTCATTTTGAGTCCACTGTAATTTCAAACTAAATAAACCATAGTGCCCCTTGTTAACATCCACTTGCAAACCCTAAGGTATTCCTAGCATTTCATTTGAACAGCATCATATCAGCATAACGGGAACCTTGGAGAAATTATCTAATTTCTTTGCAAGCAGAGGATTTTGGGACTCAGATCCTACCGGAGAGTGTGCTTTCACAATTGGGTGAAAACACCACTCAATAGATTGGCGCTAGAAGGAGGGCCCGGATTGGTTTATGTTATTTTGATTTTCATACCTGAATAATTTGTTTTTGATCTAATTTTGAAATCATTTAATAAATCTCATAGGCGGCTAAACTACAACACTGTTTTTTTTTTTGTTGCAGGTTTTCTTCAAAATAGCCAAGGGTTTCATCAGAAAGGCTGGACCCACCATGCCGTATTGCGACCAGGTCTCAAACAATCGGAGAAACCATTTTTCATGACCTTACTGGTACTCCCAAGAGTAAAGCCAAGCAAGTCGTAAGCTCACCAGTCGCAAAAGACCTGTTTTCTCCAGGAACGTCGAGTGGACCTACGCCAGTAATATCCATTGCCCCTAGTGTGCCTATAGCTAGTAATATTTCTACTGCTATTGTAGGTTTGTCTTCATCAATTTTGAGTCAAATGGCTCAAGCTCCAACAGCTCCTTGGTATGGAGCTAACAATACTCCTTTGAATATTGCTGGGGATATCCATGAAATCCCCAAGAACATTGAAAGATTTCTGCCTAAATACAAGCCATATGGCCTAAGAACAGCAGAAGAACATATCCAAGCCTATAGGGATGTTTTAATTAGGCTGCAAGTTCAATATGAAGATGTGGCCTGCAGACTTTTCCCCATGAGCTTAGATCCAATAGCATATGAATGGTATATATGCTTGCCAACTGGTTCAATCACCTCTTGGACACAAATGTAAAATGCCTTTGTCAATCAATTTAGGTCACCCTTAGATCCCGCAACTATTTACAATCAGTTTATTACATGCAAAATGGGCCAAGGGGAACCAATCAGAATGTTTAATCAAAGATTCCAAAAGTTCTATAATAGAGCAATTAGGCATTTTGCCATTGATCCTGTAGTGGCTTTGTAGATATATTTTGGGGCATTGGACCCCATGACAGCCATGTTTGCAAGGCGCAATCCTCAAGTCACCATGCTGGCTTTAGCCTATAATGAAGCCATGACTATCGAGCAGCAAATGATGCCACAAGGCTACGGGTTTACCCAGATGCCTGTGATGGGACAGTATGCTCCATATGGTCAAGCTCCCCAGGAAAATCAACTCATGGCACCACAAATGCCAAGCATGAGCGCCTTCCCATATCAACAACAGTATCCACCAGCACCCGCGTATGCACCCATTCCAATCCAACCAATCACAGCCATTCCACCTGTCCTCGCATTTTTGCAGAATAGTCAACCAACTATGCAAGGAACTAGTCAGGTCAATCCTCAAGCCATAGTTCATTTTCCAAATCCTACCCCGATTCAAAGTGTCAATCCATATGGGAATCCAATTCCTCAGAACCCGACCCCAGTGTTGAATCAAGACCCCATTAATTATGCGAATCCAATGGGGGTTAATAACAATATGATTCCACCGAAGGATGTTTATTCGGAAGTCGAAGAGCTCAAGAAATTAGTGCATAAACTGAGCAATGACAGGGTTCAACAGCAGAAGTATGAGTCCCATGCCCCTCACCCAAATCAAAATTTTAACAATAGAGGGAGGCACTGGAACACTAAGCCTAACAATGGGGGAGTTCCCACTCCCATTGCTAATCAATTAGATGCTTCTGCAGGACCTAGCCAACCCAATTCTCTTTTGAATCTTTCATATTTTGCGTGGGAAAGGGGGTGCAGGTTACATAACACAAAAGAACACAATGAGAGGAATTGTCCTGAGATTGCTAGATACACTCATTGTCTTCAGGCACAAGTTGATGATTTGGAACTGGTATCAAATGAAAATCCATCACAACATCAAGATGAGAATATTATGGTGATGGAAACTGTATATCATCAAGAAGGTGAGAGTGAGGAAGAAGAAGACGAAATTCTGGAACAGGAGTTGCAAGCTTTTCAAGATTTTAGAAATGGGAATCATGGATACCATTTGAGAAGTAAGTCTAAAGCCCCTAAAACCTCATCGACACCTCCAAACAATTCTATTCTTCCTCCAGACACTAAGGCAGATAATAATCCTCCCCCTCCACTCAGAACAGAAAGGTCTAATGACATGCAGAAGATAGTCAAATTTGAAAAGCCAAGCTATGACATAGTGGAGGATCTAAAGAAGTCCAAATCTAGCCTTTCATTCATGGACGTAGCTAGATTGCCTGGCCAAAAGGAGGCGTTGATAAGAGCTTTGAATTCACCTGATCCAATGTGGAAGGAAAAAAGAGTTGAATCCCACCTTATTTTGCGAAAGGAAAGAAGGGATGTCCTGCCATTCTTACTGACTTTGAGAATTGCGGGTAAGAATTTGCACAACTGTTTGGTGGATACGGGTGCCACGAGCAACCTCATGCTCGTAGAAATATGTAAAATGCTAGGTCTGCAACCTGTTTCATCCAAATGTACAGTCCTGCAACTGGACAGATCGGAAGTAAATGTAGTGGGGACTTTATATGATATCAAGATTCAATTGAATTCTGAACCCAGGGTCCAGCAGGTTGTAGACATTTTGGTGGTTAATATCCCAAGTAGGTATGGAATGCTACTTGCTAGGGATTGGATGAAATTTTTGAATGGCTATTTTTCAACAGACTGCTTGCATATGTGGCTACCATGGAAGGGAATTGCAAACCAAATAAGAGTGGAAAACGAACCGAGGCTTAAAGAGATTATAACAGATTTTAACAAGCTGAATGAAGTTCAGTTTTCTGAGCCAGAACTAGGAGTTTATGCACTTGATGTTGAGGAGGATGCTGAAGAGCATAAAGAGGAGGTGTGTCATGGTGGCTCTTTCGAGGAAAATGATTACACGTGGTTGCTCAGGTTTGATGGATCAAAATCTAGACAGGGAGCAGGAGCTGGAGTCGAGCTCACTGGTCCAGGAGGTAAACCCTTGTTAGCTGCTTATAGACTGCAATTTCCTTGCACGAACAATGTGGCAGACTACGAAGCGTTGATCTATGGTTTATTTCTAGAATTGAGCAAGCATGTTAAATGCTTGAAGGTTTTGGGAGATTCTGAGTTGGTAGTCAAGCAAATCAAAGGACAGTACACATGCCGTGACAGGAGACTAAGCCTTTATAGAAATAGGGTTATGGACCTCATGGAGGAGTTTGATGCATTCAACATAGCCCTTATTTCTAGGAAAGGAAATCGAATAGCAAACTCTCTTGCAGTCGCCGTGGGCATGTTGAATCTGGTTGATATAAGAATATGCAAAAAAATTTCCATTGAACTGGTTCCTTGTCCATCAATACCTGATAATGTAAAGAATTTCCAAGTTTTTGAAAGTGACAGACATATTTTCAAATTTGTCACAAACTCGGGTATTTTTGAAAATCAGGTGATTGATGAGGAGCAAAGGTGGCAGGATGAAACAGAAGATGAAATTGAAACTGCGTATCAATCCAATAAAATTCCTAAAGATGTGGTTTCATTGGAAAAGATGTTCGACATGGGATGCAAGACCAAGAAAGGAAAAAGAGTCCCACTCCCTAAAGATGCCTGTGATTCGATTAATCTAGGGAGCGCAGACAATCCAAAGGAGGTGTACATAGCAAAGGCATGTACAGAGCAAGAAAGGAGCAATATAATACAAGCATTGAAGCATTACATAGATTGTATTGCTTGGAACTACAATGAGCTGAAGACTTACAACCAAAACATTATCACACATTATCATACAATGAGCTGAAGAATTCCCTTTCAGTACCGCTTATGTTCCACGTATCGTATGATCTCTAAAACTCACCTATAGTCTCCCTCACGTAAGGGCAGGTGATTTTTGTTGATCTTTCTAAATACCTATAGTTTCCCTCACGTAAGGGCGGGTATTTTGTATGGTATTGTTGGTCACGAATCTGCCACAGGAAAGGATTTTTACAATTGCGCCCTAGACCCGGCCAACATTGAAAGGCTGGAAGCAAGAAATGGCTCCCAGACCAATCTCCAGAGTGGGCTGGTTCCCTCTACTATTCTAAAATTGGGTTTAAGATAGGGTTGCTGGAAAGAGATTTAAAAGGTTGCAGAAAGAAATGGGAAATATGGCCACAGGCCGAAGTGATGGGATCAGAAAAATAACAGCAGGAAATTTAAAGTGCAGCAACAGCAAGCAATAAAAGTTATCAACCTAACTTTCGCACGATGTACGTAGAGAAACCCTCCAAAATCACATTCCAGGAATCATACTCTCACGGAAGTGCATAAATCCAATATGCAGAATTTAAATGCAACAGCCATGAAGACATACAAATGCTATTAGAAATGCAACATAAACAGAAAGGAGATCACTAATGCAAACGCTTGAAAAATAAAAGCCAATCCTTTATTCCTGCAAATGCACTTCAGTTTCTAGCAGCAAGTTTTCCAACCTTTGCAAATGAAAATTACATTGGTTTTTATAGAGGTCCGCCCTCTTTGCAGCATTAAATAATTAAAACCAACTTCCTCGTGATCTACAATCATGCGAAGGAAACGAGGAAGATGATCCCCTTAATCGCAGTCTCGAAGAAATACAAATTAAATTCCATGAAACGCTTGCGGCCCTTCATTAAATTCGATTCTTTGAATATGTGCATAAAAAACCGTTGAATTAATCCACGAACGGCAATCTTCGAACCAATAAACCCTTTAATTTTGGTAGCCTGGGCACCCTTTGACCTTAACCGCATTGGAAATCCGCAAATTATTTAATTCGGGTCATCATTAAATCATCGAAAATCGAAAAAACCCTTTCGGCCGTTCATATTGCACTTGGCGGGAAAACTGCGCAGGTCGCGAAAATGCGACGGGTCGCGAAATCGCGACGTGTTTTTCCGCCGTACGCTTCGCTGCTGAAGACCCGCGAAAATGGAACATGTAGCGATTTCGCTACATGTTTGACTTCCTCTTCGCCATCGCAAGCTTGCTCCGCGAAATCGGAACATGTAGCGATTTCGCTACATGTTTCCGTCATTGCTCCTCCCTGCGCTCTGCCCCGCGAAACCGAAACATGTCGCGATTTCGCTACATGTTTCCATCGCCGTACCAATCGCCTTTTTCGGTCGCGATTCGCTGACATGTCAGCGCGTCGCTGCAATTTTCAGACTTAGTGCTTTTTCTGCCCGCCGACCCGCGATTTCGGAACACGTCGCGATATCGCGACGGGTCCGCCAACCTGCCTGCGTTGACTGCGTTGACCGCGATTCTGCAACATGTCAGCGCGTCGCTGCAATTTTCAGACTTAGCCATTTCTTGCTCAATTTTTCTCCTTTTTTCGCCCAAGCTGCATCAATCAAAGGTCAGATCCCCAACGATACATTAATGCATTCATCAATGAGAATCAATGTGGCAAAAATGCCAACATTCTTGGCGGCTCGCGGGGTATACAGCTCGCTGTATGCAAGAATCCAGGCCTTAGTCCATTGGGCACAGAGTCATATTGGAACTGTAAACTAGCTGCTGCAAAACATGTCAGGGGACTGCTGCCGAACTTCTTCTGCTACGGAAAACTAGAACTGGAAGAACCTGCATAGAAGCGGTTATAAACTGAAGAAATGGAAGGTGATGGTGGAGTGAGCTCTTGCGGTTGCGCAAGCGGTGACTGCAATGGAATGATGAAATGAAAATGAACAAAGTTATGGAGTGGGAATGGAACTAGAAAAGCTGTGAAATGAAATGAACTAGACTGTGAAATAAATGCATAAAAGACTGAACTTAGAGGAAAGGGATAAGAAGGAACGGGGAAAAATAGAAAAGGGAAAAAGAAACAACAGCTGTGGCTTATTTTGATTTAATGCAGAAGAAACAGAAGGAAGAAGATGAAGAAAGGAAAGAGAGGAAACGGGGAAGGGAAAAGAAGAAAGTGCTAGAAAGCCACCAAACTGTTGGGAGGAGAAAAACAAAGGAAAAAACAAGCATCTACGGCTCGCAGGCAACAAGAACCGAGATGAACAAATAAAAACAATACCAGTTTTTTTTTTTCTTCTTCTTTTTCTATTTTTTTTTTGTTTTTTTCAAAATACTATATACAATAATGCACGACATGATTGGCATGTCGCCACCAGACACCCAATCTCAGAATGTTATCCGGTAAATCTGCAATGTCCCGACCAGATCTGATCATACTTAAGTCGGTCCTTGAAATTGGGCTGGCTCCTTCCTGAAGTTCTCCATGGTGCTGATACTGGCAAGTTATCATACATGCCAAGACCTACACAACTGACAAATAATGCGGAAAAGAAACCCCACCATCTTGAAAAGTTCTCTGACTGTGGACTGAAAACAGGTTCCTCCAACTCCTGGATCCGATCACAGGAATTGTCCAGCAACAGTTCCTTCTTCAGGATCTCTTCAGACTCTACCTGTTGATCTGACATATTTAACAGGTTCTGACTAAATGCTTGCATGTCATGCACAGCTATGCCTTCTTGGTGCTCAGGTTCTTCTTCTTTGCTTATATCCTCTGGATCCATCTCCTTATGAAAACTGCAAGCAACCATATTGTTCATTGCCAATCCTTGGCTTTGGATGAGATCTGTCCCTTGAATCCCACATAACTGCATCTCAGGTTTTTGCTCAGTATAAGGGATCTGGCATGAATGTGCAGGGTAAACAGGAACAGCAACCACCGGAGAGGGTAATGGAGTTTCTCCCCACGGTAATTTTCCTGATAAGAGCAACAACTGTTCTGCTCGCACTGCTTCCTCAAAGATTTGTGGGAACCGTTGTTCACCTGACTGTAGCAAAAAGAGACCTATGTCAGAGTTAAAAGCTCGAACATAAAAGAGGAGGGCTTGGGTGGGTGATGGACGGATCTTCTCTGGAATTCTCTTCCAACTTATCAAGAATCGGACATTGAAGTCCGTGATGCTCTCTTGAGGTGCTCTCTTGATGTACATGAAAAATTGATAGAGATCCAAAGAACTGTAGAAAGGATCTTCGTCAAATCTTCTTATCAGTGCCCCCGCTAGATCATCCCATGAACTGATGCTTTGACGTTTGAGCAGTCTGTACCACTGCAATGCTCTTCCTTCCAAAGACTGAACCAGAATTCGGATCATGACATCCTCATGTTCTATGACATGGATCATGGACAGAATAGCAATGTCTTCAACATGTGTCAGAGCCATGCCTTCGGTACCATCATATTTTGCCAGGTTCTTCGGGGCACCTTCGGGAATTTCATGCCGAACTTGCAGATTCAGAGGGCCAGGATCATCCCATCTAGGAAAAACCCTCGCCTTTGTGGCAGTGGTCTCTGGAATCACGGCCATCGCCATTAAGTCAGAGTCGCCAGATGAACATTCTTTAAAATTTTTTTTTTTTTTTTAAACAAAAACAGGCGTCCACGAACAGATCTTCAACTCAGCAAAGTCGCCAGATGAACTTACAAATCTCCGTTGTGAGGCCAAGACAGCTCATCAAATCTTGAGACCTCCGGGTGTTAAAACGTGCCAAAACTGTTGGCACCGGTGGGGTTATCACTTTGGAAAATTATGCGTATCCCACCGATTATGAATTCTTGGAGACGAAACGATCTGTCCCACCGGTCGTGCCAAAAGCGTTGGTCACGAATCGCCACGAGGAAAGGATTTTTACAATTGCGCCCTAGACCCGGCCAACATTGAAAGGTCGGAAGCAAGAAATGGCTCCCGGACCAATCTCCGAGTGGGCTGGTTCCCTCTACTATTCTAAAATTGGGTTTAAGATAGGGTTGCTTGGAAAGAGATTTAAAAGGTTGCGGAAAGAAATGGGAAATATGGCCACGAGCCGAAGTGATGGGATCGGAAAAATAACGACGGGAAATTTAAAGTGCGACAACGACAAGCAATAAAAGTTATCAACCTAACTTTCGCACGATGTACGTAGAGAAACCCTCCAAAATCACATTCCAGGAATCATACTCTCACGGAAGTGCATAAATCCAATATGCAGAATTTAAATGCAACAGCCATGAAGACATACAAATGCTATTAGAAATGCAACATAAACAGAAAGGAGATCACTAATGCAAACGCTTGAAAAATAAAAGCCAATCCTTTATTCCTGCAAATGCACTTCAGTTTCTAGCAGCAAGTTTTCCAACCTTTGCAAATGAAAATTACATTGGTTTTTATAGAGGTCCGCCCTCTTTGCAGCATTAAATAATTAAAACCAACTTCCTCGTGATCTACAATCATGCGAAGGAAACGAGGAAGATGATCCCCTTAATCGCGAGTCTCGAAGAAATAAAAATTAAATTCCATGAAACGCTTGCGGCCCTTCATTAAATTCGATTCTTTGAATATGTGCATAAAAAACCGTTGAATTAATCCACGAACGGCAATCTTCGAACCAATAAACCCTTTAATTTTGGTAGCCTGGGCACCCTTTGACCTTAACCGCATTGGAAATCCGCAAATTATTTAATTCGGGTCATCATTAAATCATCGAAAATCGAAAAAACCCTTTCGGCCGTTCATATTGCACTTGGCGGGAAAACTGCGCAGGTCGCGAAAATGCGACGGGTCGCGAAATCGCGACGTGTTTTTCCGCCGTACGCTTCGACCACCGAAGACCCGCGAAAATGGAACATGTAGCGATTTCGCTACATGTTTGACTTCCTCTTCGCCATCGCAAGCTTGCCCGCGAAATCGGAACATGTAGCGATTTCGCTACATGTTTCCGTCATTGCTCCTCCCTGCGCTCTGCCCCGCGAAACCGAAACATGTCGCGATTTCGCTACATGTTTCCATCGCCGTACCAATCGCCTTTTTCGGTCGCGATTCGCTGACATGTCAGCGCGTCGCTGCAATTTTCAGACTTAGTGCTTTTTCTGCCCGCCGACCCGCGATTTCGGAACACGTCGCGATATCGCGACGGGTCCGCCAACCTGCCTGCGTTGACTGCGTTGACCGCGATTCTGCAACATGTCAGCGCGTCGCTGCAATTTTCAGACTTAGCCATTTCTTGCTCAATTTTTCTCCTTTTTTCGCCCAAGCTGCATCAATCAAAGGTCAGATCCCCAACGATACATTAATGCATTCATCAATGAGAATCAATGTGGCAAAAATGCCAACAGGTATATTAGCCTAGCAAAAGGTATATCAAAAGGGGGACCAATTGGTGATATAAGGAACCTTCACTATGGCCGTTGTTGCAAAGTTGATGACTGATCCGCATCAGTTATTGAAAGGTCCAAATTATACACCATGGAAACATAAGATGAAGGCTATTATCCAAATGGAAGATTTGTGGGATATTGTTACTGGAGTAGCAACTAGGCCTTCACCAATAGCAGGATCCATAGGTCCTTCAGCAGATCAGATAGCTTTTGACAAGAAAGACAGTTGAGCAAAGGTTCTCATTTTGTTTGCTATTTCAGATGAAGTGCAACCTCATATAGCTGACAAAGCAAGTGGTAAAGAGGCATGGGATGCCCTTCAAACCATCTATGAGGGAAATAATGATTCCACCATTCTTCATCTTCAACAACAACTTCATAACCTGAGTTTGAGGCAGGGTGAAATAGTTGAACTCTTTCTATGCAGAGTGTCTGAGTTGAAAGAGAAATTGAGTTCTTTGGGAGATACTGTGGACGAAAAGCTTCTCATTTCACTTGTGATGAGAGCTTTACCTTCTTCATTTGATATGTTGATAACCTCCATCCAGGTGTCTCAACGACAAATTACCTACATCGAGTTGGTCAATCTGCTTCAACAATAGGAGGAACGCCAACTTCACAAGGATGATTCTTCCAATACAGCCCTATACACCAACAGGCAGGGTTCTAGGAAGAAAGGTAATAGGCAAAAAGGATGCAACTTTCAGAAAGGAGGAAATTCTCAATAGGATACGAAAGGAAAAGGCAAACAACCTCAACAGAAGAAGAGGTGGTGCAATATCTGTGAGAAAGACAACCATGATACCAACAGGTGTTGGCATAAGAACAAGCAGAAATGCCAAAACAAACCACAAAATAAAAACAAGCAACCTCAGGTGAATGTTGTTGTTGAAGAATCTGACTCAGATTCTGAATGGGCACACAAGGTGCTCATGACTACCACGAATTCCACACGGAGGGATCCTATTTGGTATGTCGATTCCGGAGCTAGCAAACATATGACTCGGCGACGGATCGTGGTTTGAATAATTTGTGGCCAAAGAGGGCAAACCTGTCACAATTGTCGATGATAAAACCTACGGGGTTCAGGGAGAGGGTACAGTTTTAGTCACTCTTCCTGATGGCAAGTGTCAGGTTGACAAAGTCCTCTATGTTCTGGAATTGGCCAACAATTTGTTGTCAGTCACACAAATCCTGGATAGAAATATGGTTGTCAACTTTTGTGTTGAGAATGGAAAGAAGTGTTGTACAATTACCAGGAAGGGTAAGCAGATTACCATGACTTCATATAAGCACGGCTTATTTGCACTAGATGCTATCTCTACTCCACATGTTGCCATGATTGTCTCTACCAAGGAGGCAACTTCCCTATGGCACAAGAGATATGGGCATCTTAGTTCTGGCTACTTACTTGAGCTCAAAAAGTATGAGATGGTAAAGGGTCTTCCTTCCCTTTCTACGACATTTCCAGTGTGCCCTGACTGCTTGGCAGGAAAGCAGCATAGAGTACCATTTGAGAAGAGCTCAACAAGAGCATGAAAACCTCTGGAGTTAATTCACACTGATCTGTGCGGTCCTTTCACACCCAACAGTTGTGGAGGGAAGATGTATTTTTAGTTATTCGTAGATGACTACTCACGAAAGATGTGGGTTTTCTTTCTCCAACTGAAATCTGAAGCTTTCACATTCTTCCAGTAGTTCAAGAAATCCGTTGAGAAGGAGTCAGGAGCTTCTATTAAAACCCTCCACTCAGATCGAGGGGGAGAGTTTACCTCTAATGAATTTTCTACATTCCTAGATAAGCATGGAATCAAGAGACAGTTAACAACTGCCTATACTCCTCAGCAAAATGGAGTTGCTGAGAGAAGGAACCGTTCTATCATGGAAATGGTTCGTTGTATGCTCACAGGTGCTACTCTTGGGAAACAATATTGGGCAGAAGCTGTCACCACTGTAGTGTATCTGTTGAATAGGGCACCCACAAAGGCCCTAAAAGGAATGACTCCACAGGAAGCATGGAGTGGTCGAAAACCCTCCATATCTCATCTACGTATTTTCGGATGTAACGCTTTCATGCACATACCGAAAGAGAAAAGGAAGAAGCTAGATGAGAAAACACTAAGATGTATTTTTCTTGGTTATTCTGAGCACTCTAAAGGATATCGGTTGATAGATACTTTGACCAAGAAAATTCATATCAGCAAAGATGTTGTCTTTGATGAAGCTTTCACATCACAGAGCACATCTAAATTACACCAAGATATTGTGGAAACTAAGGAAGAGAAGATTCCTTCGTCAACACAGACAGGAGGTCCTTCTACATCTTCTTCAACTCCATCGAAGAAGAATCCTAAATGGTGTACAAATACAATCAGAGATGCAAATTTATCCACTCCTCCCAATTTGAATTTGGATAGACCTCGTACACGCGGTATGGCTCAAAAGGAAAAAGAAGCCAAAGAAAGTGGTGAGGTTGATGATCTTTGTCAATCTTTTGAGGAACTTTCTGTGACTCCAAGTACAGAAGTAGAGGATATGGATATTGATGATGACAGGGCGTTCATGTCTACCATAGATGATCTTGAACCTGCATCAGTGCAAGATGCTCTTAGTGAGACTCAGTGGAAGGCCGCTATGGATACAGAGTATGAATCTCTGATGAAAAATAAAACTTGGAAGCTTGTTGATCTATCGTATGGAAAGAAACCCATTGGCTGCAAATGGGTATATAAAGTCAAGTACAAGGCAGATGGAACAATTGATAAGCTTAAGGCCCGTCTTGTTGCAAATGGCTATGCTCAAAAGGAAGGCATCGACTACGAGGAAACTTTTGCACCTACTGCTTGGATGACCACAATTTGGGTTATGTGTGCTATGGCAGCACAATATGGGTGGAAAGTTCACCAGATGGATGTCAAAAGTGCCTTTCTAAATGGTGATCTCCAAGAAGAAGTCTATATGACTCAGCCTGAAGGATTTGAAGTGGAAGGCCAAGAGCAAAAAGTTTGCAAATTGGTCAAATCCTTGTATGGTCTGAAACAAGCTCCTCGAGCTTGGTATATAAAAATGGACAATCACCTTATGCAGCATGGATTTAAGAGATGTTCGTCAGATGCAAACCTCTATTTCAAGAAACAGGGTTCTGAGATAGTGTTGCTTGTACTCTATGTGGATGATCTGCTCATTACAGGAGTTCGAAACTATGATCTCTATTGTCAAAAGAAACTTGTGCAAATCTTTTGAGATGACAGATCTCGGACTTCTCCATTACTGTCTTGGTCTGGAATTCAGCCAGAAGGAGCACTCCATCAAAGTGTCTCAGAAAAAATATGCCAAGACATTGTTGGAAAAATATCGCATGACTGATTGCAAGCCAATGGCAACTCCGATGGAGAATGGACTTCAGTTATCGTGATATGATGACTCACCTCAGGTAGATGGTACTCTCTATCGATAGTTGATTGGGAGTCTCATATATCTGACCAATACTAGGCCAGATCTTGTATTTGTTGTCAACTATCTTTCGAGGTTCATGTAGGAGCCTAAGACCACTCATTGGAAAGTAGAAAAACGTGTTCTTCACTATGTCCGTGGTACTATGGAATATGGCCTAGAATACAAGAGGAACAACAAATTCTTCTTGCAAGGATACACGGACTCCGACTATGCCGGATCATTTGATGATCGCAAGTCAACTTCTGGATACATTTTTCATCTGGGATCCGGTCCTGTCTCTTGGCATAGCAAGAAGCAACAGGTGGTTGCTATTTCATCAACAGATGCAGAATATCATGCCACACGTGAAGCTGTGTGCGAAGTGATATGGTTACATCACATCCTGACAAGTATGGGCCATCCATCAAAATCTCCAATACACTTGTTTTGCGACAATCAAGGTGTTCTGAACCTCGTCAAGAATCCAGTCCATCATGAAAGAACAAAGCACATTGACACACAATGTCATTTCATTCGAGATGAAGTTCCAAAGCATCGAATTCAGCTTCAAGACATTCCCACCGATGCTCAAGTTGCAGACATTTTCACTAAGGCACTTGGACGTGTCAAATTTGAATTGTTTCGCAGCTCACTTTGTATTGCAAAATAATGTAAGGGGATGTTAGTAGTCGAGTATAGCTATTAGTTATTACATTACCCAAATAATGTAATAAAGGGGGATGTTAGCGTACTTAAATTTGTCTCTATTACATTTTGCTAGAAATATTTAGTAGGCAAGAGACCCAATACTTAACTTTGTCCCTATCATTTGGTTTATGGGCAAGACCCGATATTTCTAGCAAATTTGAAGTTGCAGACCTTACATTTCATACAAGAGTACTTGGGGATAGATGATCAAGTTGAAGCCAGGTTAAGCCAGTTGTTGCACCTTGATGAAAAGAGAGAAGAGGCCATGAATCACATGAATAAACACCAGAGCGATTATCAAAATATGGTTTGACAGAAGGGCCAAAGTGAAATCATTCAGAATTTCAGATTTGGTATTACTATGGGACAAAAGACATGAGGAAAAAGGGAATCATCACAAGTTTGATTGCCTTTGGTTAGGTCCATATCAGATTTCAGAGATTCTTGGGAAGAATACCTTCAGGCTAAAAACCTTATAAGGGAGAGATTTCATGCTACCGGTTAATGGGCAGATTTTAAAGCATTATTTTAGCCCTTAGGTTGTGAGATTTTGATATTATTCTTTTGGTTTTGGTGGGGATTTTCAGATTTTGTTTTCATTGTTTAGGATTGTTAGTCTGGCTAGGATTTTGGTTATGGATTTGATTTCAATTGATGTGTGTTAATTTTGATAAAAAAAATAATAAAATAAAATAAAATAAAAAAATAAAAATTGAGATGTCAACTTATGCTTCAGGTTAGGGGAATATGAAATTTTGGAATTGTCCTGTAAAGAGCTCCACAAGTAACACAAGCATCTTAAGTTATATTGTTTGATTTTGTGATGCATGAAAGAATCAGTTTTGCATGACAATTCATTCCATTTGTAATTCAAGAAATAATGCATTCATGTTCCATCTCACCTTACATACATCTCATCTTAGTTACATATGCATCTTAGGTACAAGCCATTAAAGTATGTCAAATCCTCTTAGGGTTGTGTTATAACATATATGTAAGTAAATCCTAATGTTGGAAACTGAGACTTGAGATATCTAGAACTAAGCACGTCTCATACATTAAAAAGGATCTTGAGCAAAATGATCAAAACCTGACTTGGAAGGAAAGGTTGGGTGAAAGAAGTATTTCATGTCTATCCTATTTATGTAGCATGATCCTTAAAACAGTGGTTTCGACCACTTCCATAGAGCTTAAAAGCCTAAAATCAGAGTAGTAAGGATAGGGTTAAATCCTCATCGAGCTTAGGTTGAGGATCCAATTCCCCAAAACTTTGATTTGACCTAAATGGAGTAGTAAGGATAAGGCATAAATTCTCATCTCACTTAGGTTGAGAATCTGATTCCCCAAAGCTCTTATGTCTCATTTCATAGTAAATCTTGGATTGTAAGGATCATACTATTTGTCCTCTACAAAGGATGGGTAGTCATCCCCAAGGTCTAAGCAACAAAATTAATGTTTTCATCTAAAGTTTGGATTGCAAGGATCGTACTACATGTCCCTAGCCAGGATGGGTAGTCATCCCCAAGGTCCAAGAAGTAAAAAAATAAAAATAAATAAATAAAATAAAATAATAAATAAATTTTTCCCATCTCATTTTTGTTTTGGATTGTAAGTATCATACTTCTTGTCCTCTGCAAAGGATGGGTAGTCATCCCCAAAGTTCAAAGAAATGGAGATAAGTTTTGGATTGTGGGGTTAGATATGCCCATGCATGGCATCATGTCTTGCCTAAAAATCAAGACCACTGATTGTCTAGAGGGTTAGACTAGCATGACCATTTCTTCCATAATTGGTTTAATTATTTTGCTTAAAGTGAGGCAATGAAATCTAAATAAGAATAGTAAGGATAGGGTTAAACTCTATTGGGAGTCTGATTCCCCAAAGTTCTGATTTCACATTCACTTGCACATGGGTTCTAGATGGTAGAGACTCATAACCAACTTTGGGATACAATATGGTAATGAATTAGTGGATCCTAAGAGGGTTTGGCAATCTTGAATGCTTGTACATAATAATAGAAGTATTACCATGCATTTTATAAAAGCAAAATCTCCTGGCACATTCATTAGGGCACACGAATCATTCACCATCCCACATATGCATTCATGCAAAACTGATAATGGAGTGTGGATCAATTTCAAATGATAGGAAAAAAAAACACATTGCACACACTGAGCTAATACTTGATGATTCTGATGATTCATGTACTTCTGATCTTTGGGCATTTGTTATATTGCTTATGTGCTAACATATGTTTGCGAGTTTGTGATATGTTTCAGGTTGGGTTCTTACTAAAATGCTCAAGAGCATTTGACAGCAGAGTTGCCATTTGTTGTGGTTGATCCACAACACACCCCAAAATTGGGGACCCACCTTTTTGTAGGCTTGCAGAGAAGAATCTCGGTGACCCAGATGCTAAAATTGAAGAAAAGAGAAAAAAATGCCTAAGTGTTAAAAGTGTCACGAAATCGCGACATGTCGCGAAATCGCGACCTGTCGTGCCATCGCTGCCGAAAAATAGAAAAACGTCGCGATATCGCGACATGTCGCTCCGTCGCTAAAAAAGAATGAAAAACATCGCGATATCATGACATGTCACTGGAAAAAATGAAAAGGTGTCACGAAATCACGACAGGTTGCTCCGTCGCGGCCAAAACAGGAAAAGTGTCGCGAAATCGCGACATGTTGCTCCGTCGCTGCCGAAATTGAAAAAACATCGCGATATCATGACATGTTGCTCCGTCGCTGCCAGAATGAAAAAGTGTCACGAAATCGCGACGTGTTGCTATAGAAGTTGTACGGATGAAAATAGCGTAGCGATTTCGTGACATGTTGCTCCGTCGCGACAGAAAGAGGAGAGAGAAAATGAAGACGAAAAAGTGTCATGAAATCGCGACATGTTGCTCTGTCGTGGCCTAGGCAGGAGAGATAAAGGCAAAATGGAAAGGCGTAGTGATATCGCGACACGTCGCAGAATCGTGAGTCAAATTGGTCAAAGGGCACAAAGCGGAAAAACGTCGCGATATCGCGATAGAAAGAGGCCAAAGGACACAAAGCGAAAAAACGTCACGATATCATGACAGGAACCAGTCAAATAGTGCAAAGGGTCAAAATGTTTGCGAAATCGTGACAGGATTAGCCAGAAAGGATAATGCGCAGTAATGGTCACAAAATCGTGACAGAAAGCAGAAAAGGGGAATGAAGCGAAAAGGCATCGCGAAATCATGACAGGTTGCAGTTTCGTGGCTCCGAAGCAGCGAAGTAGTACGGATGGGGGCAGCATAGCGATTTTGTGATGGAAAATTGGCAAGTGTACGAAAATGGAAAACGGTAGCAAAATCACGACAGTTTGCGATGCGAAGGCCCGAAATAGAAAACGGTAGCGAAATTGTGACAGTTTGCGGCAAGAAGGTCCGAAGGAGAGAATGGTCATGATTTCATGATAGATTACAGTGAAGTAGTACGAACAGAGAAAAGCGTCGTGAAATCGTGACAGCATGCGACAAAGGTGCCCGAAGTAGAGAAGCATCACGATTTTGCGACAGGGTGCAGCCTAAGGGGTACGAAAACGAAAACGGTAGCAAAATCACGACAGAAAGCGGCATGAGGGTCCGAAGGTGAAAAATGCCGTGATATCGCGACAGAAACGGCCGAAGGCGTACGAACGAGAAAAGCATCACGATATCGCGACATGTCATGATTTCGCGACATGTCACATTTTCACGGCCAGAAAGGTGAGCAGGTTGCATGCTATTTTGTCATGTTTTGGCATGGGAAGACGTTACAGAAGACGCAAAAAACATAGGACACATGGCTTACAGGTGTCAGTATTGCAGAGGCGTTACATGCAACAGTGGATTTCGAGCATTTCAGAATCGAGCATCAATCAAAAGCAAGGAAAATGCAGGAATTTGAAAGGTCAAATGCAGGAAGGTGAAGTGAAGCGACACAAGGAGAATCGAAGAGCCATTTCAGTGATTATAAATTCAAGAATGTGGATTGAAAGAGGGGTTGGAAATTGCTTCTTGCAGAGTTGCAGAGACAAGGGCTTCATGCCATTCTGGGCCTGCACTTGGGCAATTTCCTTCATTTGTTCTGGATTTGTAAAACCTGGAACATTCTGTAATTGTAATTGATATATCATTTTAATGCAGAAATACAGAGTGTTGGCATCTCATTGATGAGAAAGAAGGAGTCATTTTGTGCATGCATGATTTAATGTTTTATCATTCATTCCAGATTTCTAAGGCTTTTAGGTGAAGTTTAATGCAAGTGTGCTTGGTTGCTTCATGCGAATGCCTAAATCTGGAATTACAATAGAAACCCTAGAAACCAGCACCTAATTTATTTGGATTATGCAAATTTGCAGGTTCATTAGGTTAGGTTGCATGTAGAAAACCTCATTATCTTCGGTTTCATCAAATTGATGACAAAAATCTGACTGTAGTTTAGTTTCATTTTCATTTATTTTTCTTTATTTTTCAAACTCTTAATTTATTTTCTGCAGTTTAATTACTGTATTCAAATAAGCAAGCTGAAAATCCATCAGAACTAAAGAGGAGAATAGATATTATTCATTTTGAGTCCACTGTAATTTCAAACTAAATAAACCACAGTGCCCCTTGTTAACATCCACTTGCAAACCCTAAGGTATTCCTAGCATTTCATTTGAATAGCATCATATCAGCATAACAGGAACCTTGGAGAAATTATTTTCTTTGCAAGCAGAGGATTTTGGGACTCAGATCCTACTGGAGAGTGTGCTTTCACAATTGGGTGAAAACACCACTCAAAAAATCCCAAGCTTGGGGCACAAAGAAATCAAGACAAAATTCATTAACAATATCAACATCATTCAATTACAACCCACTTTCAACATTCATATTTCATCAATTGACTTATGGGTGTCAACCTTTACCCAATTTTCAATTGGGGGGTAAGCAAACAAATAAAAAATTTTAAATTCATTCATTTTGCATGTCAAAGAGAAGTGAACCCATTCGTCCAATAAAGTTAGATGTCATTAGTTTTTGCACCGCATTGTGTTGTACACAACGCAGTAAAAAAAGGGGCAACTATAGACACCAAAATCTAACACCCTTTAGTTCACATTCACCACCTCACCATAAAATCCTGCATAATAAATATATATGCCTAAATTCTAACTTAGGGATATAAAATTCTGCACATCATTATACTCTCCTAATTTATTTAATTAGGAAAATCACCCTAGGATACCCTGTCTACCCATTGGACATGTGTCCTGGACACTTCATCCAACATCCATGCCATATCTTACCCACTCCTATCCCCTTTTTCCTTGCACATGAGACATATTCCCAACACCCATGCCACAACTCCTTTGTTGTTGTCCCCTTGTCCCTTCACATAAAACAACATCCCACATCCCACTCCACTTGGAGCCACATCACCCCAGTTAAGTGAGCCACATTGAGTGACTCACTGTAACTGCGCCTTCCACCTGGAATTCCAGATTTACCACTTGGCAAATCAGGCTTGCCACCTCATATTTCCCTCCAAAGCCCTAGGCAGCCTATAAAGACACCATCAATCCATCAAACAAAGGGATCTGAATCTACATACCGACAGACTATCGAAATAGATCTAGATACAATGAGAAATTGAGAGCACGAGCTTGACTCTAACTGTTGGCTCAAATTCTCAAGCAATCTGTTATTCAATCAAAACTACCCATCTGTGGTTCCATAGTCAAAAACACGCATCCACGATTTCACAACCGTAGGTCCGCGGTTTCCAGCCCACAACCGTGCTTTCGCGGTTCCATAGTCTCGAGAACAAAAATGAGTTTCATTGACAGAGATTAATGATTTGAGTATCAAGCAAGGCTTTGTTTTTTAATTGTTTAGTGTTATCTACTTTTTCATCCATATCAGTAATAGGTTTATGTGTAGCATTTGGATTTATCGCTTGAATATACGGGTGCTACTAATCCCCTTTCTTGGTTTGCATGTGTGCAGGTAATAGGTATCTTGGATAGGCTGCTAAAGCTGGAGTGGTCCTGTGCTGGATACCAAAGCCCACTCACCCTTTGAAGTTGTAACTAGATATGAGGAGAGCATTTTACATTGTGGAAGATCTGGAGAACTCCCAGAGAGAAATTTGTATCACATTGAGTTCAATATTGTAACATTATATCCAAGCTACTTGGGGCAATCTAAAATATTGCAAATTTGTATCACAAGAGTCAATATATATATAAAGAATTTCATTATTTTGGGTAATCTCTTTGTGTCTATTGTTTTTTATATTGCAAGTGTTCAAGTATTTTAGTTACAGAATATATATATATATATAATGTATGTATATAAATAACATAAAACAAAAGATAAATATAAGAAGAAAATAAAATAAAATGTATGTTTATTTATATATAAATACATCTTGGAAATTGAGCCATCCATTTAGCTTGGTCATTGGTTTTATATTAGAATGTTATGCTTTACTTTTAGTTTGGTTTTAGAGATGCTATAAAGTTTGTTTTAATATTTTATTTTTAATTTTATTTTATGTTAATATCATATGTTGGTATTTTGCAAGATATGAGAAGTCATGCTAGTGACGAACTATGGTACGAACCCCCAGATCCCAGTGGCTACATGGTACATGGACAACCAACAAGGTGACACCGATGGATAGAAATGGCGATCATGTTGGAGAGGCTAGCGTGGTGATGATCTGACGATGGATCATATTGACGAGATTGCTACCAACATAGATGACACATGGCATGGTGGTGGCGTATACCATAGGTTCAAATAGCATGGCATACGAGCAGTGATGTGAAATTCTATTTGGGACTGACTAGCGCACAAGGAGGTCAATTCGACAATGAAACCATAGTAGTTTCAAGTAGCAACCACTTTATAGAGTAGTTGTTTAGCAGGTAGAACATTCTCGTTCTCCAGTAGATTTGGAGAGGGTCGAGATGATAAAGACCGACACCAATGAAGGATAGTGCGTATTAAGGACCAAAAACATATAGGCAAACTACATGGTATTGAAAATAAGGCTCCTCAAAAATATCATCTACATAGTGGACAGAGCAGTGGAAGATGCAGATCATTCTATGTGGAAGAGCGCATCGAGGAAGTGACAATGCAAAGAATTTTTTGACTATTTAATTCAAAGCAAATGAGCTACTTTAGTCAACTAGGCGAACATAACGTGAACATTGAAGTAGACACACAAAACATGAGATCTCTAGTTTTACTTTTATATTGTAAGTAACTGAGAATAATTAGCAGAGGAAGACAAAGACATACTATAGCCTGATTATCGTTGCTCAACTCAACACAATTTGCTTCGATGACAATGTGATTGAGAATATTTGTGTAATAAAAATTGAATAGCGCTCACTGAAATAAATCACACACACTAAGGATGTTATACATCGATATGTTGAAAAACTAGACATTCCCCAGTTGAAGGAAAATCGCATAAATATGTTGGATTGGGAGAAATGTTCACCAAAAGTTGAAGAGGTTATTTCATGCATATTATCATTTATGCACAGTCTGTCTATGTTGGAACATACATAAATTATATCAATTATGAACATCGACATCTAGATGCAGGTGTTGACATTAGATTAGAGTGATGGCAGGGACTAATATCCATAGACATTTGTGAGCACCATGTGTGGATGAATACTACAGGATAGCATGATGAAAACATAGCAGGAGGGATTCACACTAAGGATGACATTCTAAAAATTCCAAGAAGTAACAAAGGCTGAGTATGCTCTTGTGATGCAGTGGATAAACCAGCTAGGAGGATGCAGACCGATTGAATCTAAAACAATCTTGAGATGACCATGGAGAGTAGTTTCAAAGGTGACATGGATGTGGTCAACGAAGCACATTCATGGGATCCAGTCGAAGGATTCATTAACAAGGAGTAACTACCATCTTCAGTACATTCGCTTGAAACACTGTTAGCAAATGACCGAATGGCCAGGGTGTTGAGAGGACAACTAAGATGACATGGTAGCTATTTGGTAGAGCATGGTGGGTTAATATCCATAGGGAAGAAGAGATACAGTAGGCTCCTAGAGATAAATATTATGTGCTTATGTGGCACACTGGATTGGAGTAGAGATAAAACAAAAGACCAGGAGCAGCGTGAAAGTGTTTGTAGCATTTTACATGGCATTCACAACCACATATATGGTAAGCTACCAGTGATGCTCACAATTAATCCATAAGAAGGTAGTGGGTTTGAATGGATGGGTCCACAAAAATAGTTTGAAACCATATGCAATGAATTATATTCAACACTATAATTGGATCATGGTCCTACACAAAGGATTCCTTTTTCCAGGGATAATAGGGTGTTGTCAAAATTTGAGTTTTAATTATAATTAATCATTACACCAATCATGCAAATTAATCGGGTATGATAACTATTAAGAGAGAGTTATATATGAGGACACGTAGGTGAAGTAACCACACATGGTTGGCTCTTTCACAGATGAAACAAAGGCCATTTTTCAATGGTGGTAGTGGTTTTTAAATTATAAAATTTAAATTCTCAAAGGCCATGCGCCATCCTACATAAAGAGGCACGATGGTTATTATGTTTCCCATTCGGTTACCAATAGAAAACAAAGGACAATGGAATAAGAGCATTATAAAATGAGAAGGGTTGTGAAGCCAAAGCTAAAGAGAGAAAATTAAGAAGTGTTGAGAAAACTTTAAAAATAGTAGCAAACGCGATTCCAAGGGCTGGATTTTTTGACAATGAATACTAGGGGTTGAACCTTTTGGAGGCTAAGGCTTGTTACAAAAAAGGACAATGGAATAAGAGCGTTATGGAATGAGAAGGGTAATGAAGCTAAATATAAAGAGATAAACTAAAGAGGTGTTGAGAAAACTTCAAAAATAACAGTAAACATGATTCCAAGGGTTGGATTTTTTGATAATGAATGCCAGGGGCTGAAATTTTTGTAACCAAATAGATCATTATTCTATTTTAGTACAAACAAATTTAGAAACTTGCACCTTGTGAGAAATATTTGAGGATATAATTTCGGAGGGTAGTATTTTACTGTCAATCCTTCTCTATATTTTCTTAGAATTCTATCTAGTGTTTAATGATGTAAAAAGGTTGCACTACGTGAAGATATGTGGGGTGTAGATTCCATTTATTTTCCTTAGAAGCTAGCACTTGATCTAACCCAAATTGTGCTTCTGCAAGTTTTATTAGGTCAAGTTACCCTATTGAAATTTCTCACTATATCTGGCTTTGTTGTGTAGGATAGCATTAGACCGAGAGTTCTTTGTATGTTAACATTTTTATCTTTCTGGTCCATTTTCTAGAATTTATTTTTATTTTTCTAACACTTCCCTTTTTGCAATTTTTTTTTAAAACTTTGGTATTTAAAATAAAAATTAAAAAAAATTAAAATCCCCCCAAAAAAATGCACATATGTGTAGAATAAGTTTTAATGTTTCATATTATGCAATTTTGATTTCATTTTGAAGCCATTTTGAAAATTATAAAAATTGTTCAAAGTTATTTTTACACGCATTTTATAATTTTGTATTTTACATAATTTTGCATTTTGAAGGTAAATCAGATTTCAAGCTTTGCATGTTTATTTTGCAAGCAATAAATTAACTTTCCTTTATGAAAATTCCAATTTCATTAAAGGGGAGTGATTTATATGGCATTTCAAAGGCCATCATTTTTAGAGCAATAAATTGACGTCTCTTTATGAAAATTAATTTCATCAAAGAGGGGTAATTTATTTATTATATCAAAGGCTTTTTTTACTTTTATATTCAAATCTACATTAAATGAATCATTTCATCATTTAATATTCACATTTAGAGATAGATTTTAATCTTCTATTTCATTCTTAAAGTAGGGTTTAATGCAAGGTAAAACTTGTCTAAAATTTTCTTAACCAAAAGAAGATAAAATCTACCTAAAATGCTTCAAGATAAAATGAACTAAGGAATTTTCATTGTGGTCATATGAGATCCAATCACACTTTCTCTTTATTTTACGTTTCATGAACAAATACTGGCATAGCATAATAAAATAAACCAACACATGCCCCTTGTTAACAGTTACTTGCAAATAACTAAGGTATTCCTAGCACTTATTTGATACATCTTCATAATATTACAAGCACACATTAAGTAAAAGGAATCTTGGAGAAATTTATATTTATTTGCAAGAGAGGGTTTTCTAATAAAAATCTTGACTGTGATGGCAATTTTGTAATTGGACAAAATTTCCACTTAACAAAATTGGTGCTAGAAGGAGGGCATGAATTGGTGTTATTTTATTTATGCTAAATTTTTCATTGTTATTCTAAATGCTTTTGAATTTTTCATACAATGAATAATGTGATTTTGTGTAACCTTGAGAGCTTTGAATTGTTGAATGTTTCATGTCCTATTATCTTAGGCCTCCTTTAATGCACAACAAAATTGGAGCTAGGAGGGCCTTAATTGGTTTACTTTATTACAATTTAGATGTTAAATAATTCATGTTACTTGAAATTGTTATTCAAAGGAATTGGTCTTGACTAATGAGATTTTTTTGATCATATTCATTGATTTGAAATTTCTCTAATTGATGATGCATTTATGCTAGCCTTTTACAAATTAGAGAATTTTTTTTATTGCTATGGTTTAATTCATGCATTATAATTGATGAATGTGTTGATTTATTCATTTGGATATTGTTAGTCATTTCATGCTTATTTTTAAGATATATATTTGATTAAAAAAATTGGCATTAAATTTGTGTTTTATAAGGTTCACTAATGGCATTGGTTATTCTAACCAGGGCTAGAATTGCATCTTGGATATGTGACTATTATAGCTAGTTAAACCTTCCTACTCATCAAATTCCTAAAGGTGTAGAAAATTGTTTACCCATGTTTAATCATGATGTGGCCTCGACTGAGGAACATATTTAGAGATACAAGGACATTTTAATTCATTTGCAAATATGGCATGGACATGTTCCTTGTAGATTATTTTCATACACATTGGATGAGGTTGCATTTGAGTGGTACCTATACCTACCTGTAAGTTCCATCACTTCTTGGGCTCAACTAGAAGCAACATTTATTAGCCATTTTGGAAAATTAGTTGACCCAATTTTGATGTTAAATTAATTTATCTCTATCTGTAAGGAACCTAATGAATCGAGATTTAATTCAATGATAAGTTTCATCAATTGTATATGAAGTGATGCTCCATTTTATCATTTCAGAAGAGAGAGCCTTTCAAATTTACATGGGAGCCTTAGACCCCTTAATATCCAAATTTCTAAGAAAACTTCTTGAAGATTCATCCTTGCCTAAGGCCTACAAGGAGGCAATTATGGTAGAACGATGGTGGGCTTTGAGAAATTTTGATATGGGTAGATTATCATTACTTAATCCTAAGGCCCAAAATTAGATACCACCCATGATTCAGGGTGAGACACAACCTTCTCCCATGATGAACTATTTTTCAGGAGCTATGGATTCCAACCAACACCAACCATCTAATATAGCACCCCAAAATCAAATGAGGTCTAATGTGAGCAATCAATGGGAAAAAAATAAGTGTCCAAATATTACAACCACCTTAGATTTCATCCAATATGATGTGTAAGTCTCAAATCCAATGTCCATTAATGAGGATTGGGTTGAACAAACCCATCAAGATATGGAGATTGTTTCATGTTTATTCACAAAGGAAGATTGGGATAATCATTGGAAGTAAAATACAAGAGTTGATCTTATTGAAGAAACCCTTGACTCACCAAAGGTGGTTGAAAGTGAATTTGAGGAGTCAAGAGATGAATCTAAATATTTTCCAGAAGGTAGGATATAATATCATCATTTGTTTTCAGAGGATAATTATTATGATGATCAAGAAAGCCAACATGAGTTAAGTTGTGACAAACTAGAAGGCTTAGAGTCATTATTTACAAATGAGGATTGAGATAACTACAAAAAACCAAATGATCCACTCTTAGAAATTATTGAGCCCTCAATGGTAGATGAAGGTGAATGTAAAAAGTAATCGATTATTGAACCTATAGATTATGAAGAAGTGGTTGAGCATCACACCATAGTTTTAGAAGA
The DNA here is from genome assembly GCA_028583015.1 of Wollemia nobilis. Taxonomy (NCBI): domain Eukaryota; kingdom Viridiplantae; phylum Streptophyta; class Pinopsida; order Araucariales; family Araucariaceae; genus Wollemia; species Wollemia nobilis. Next base: position 8,184,747 of record JAQPPZ010000850.1, read on the forward strand.
TGATTATTGTTGGTGGAACAAATTGAAGGTTTTTTCCACTATTTGTAATGAAGACTCACTTCACTTGATATTTAGGACAAGTTGCAAAGGCTAGTTCTACATCTTAAAGGAAACATTGCTCAATTTTAGGAACAAATGTCTCAAGATGTGTATCTTGATGATGCTCCAATCATCCTTATGAGACAAATATCAAAGATACTAAAAGTGATATTATTTTGAAAAATGGAAGGGTCCTAGAGTAGACTAATTTGAAATGCATGAAAAATAAAAACCTTCCATAAATTTGTATGAGATGGTTAAAATTGATTATCAAACCCTTCAACATCCTCGAGATAATGACCAAGAAGAATTTGAAGAAGAATTTCTTGAAGAGCTTGAAAGTTACGAGGAGGATGCAATAGAGTTTCATCTCATGGGTTTAGATGACCATTATTATAATTGTAGGAAAATGTATGAGGAATCATTGTTTTCTCATGCTCATATTGATGAAATTTCTATTTCACTTGACATGCAGGATGTTGAAAACTCTATCTCTCATAAATATTTGGTAATTCTTGTACAATTAGAATATGACAAGCCATTTCCAAAAATATAAAAGGTTCCACGACTCAATAATTTTAAATATGAGTTTATTGAACACCTAGCCAAAAGGGAAAAATAAGAAATGATAAATGTTTCCTATGATCCATTTTTTGTGGATGAAAGAGGGGAATCACTCATTTTATTATCATTTGAGGGGCAAGAAATTGAAAGCCTGGTTTCACCTACGGACCCAAAAGTATCTACGCTATCTCAAATTGAGAACATTCTAGAATATGAATTGCTTGGGTTTGATGTAATTGATGATACAAATGAAAAGGTTGCTTTAATTGAAACAAATCAAATGGTTTATCGGTAGGATGTGTTATTTAACACATCCCTTGACCAACAAGATTCATGGTTTGAAAAGGATAGACATATTTGTAATTTGGTGCCTAATTTTTGTGTCTTTGAAAAACAATTTATAGACGAAGAAGTGCTACATGATGATGATGATGTAGATCATGAGAAAAAAAAGTTACAAAACCTATCCAAGTATGGGTAAATGGAAATGCATCAAAGGTAAAATCTCACCTTTTGTGTTCCACCATCCAAATTCCATGTAAATGTTTGCATAATCATTTATTGGATTTGAATTTTATTAATGATTAAATGCCATGGAAGGTGAATGAAGAACTAGATTTGATTTCTACTCACACCTCTAATAATAATGCTTTGTTGAATGAAAAAGAAGTTGATGTGCTTGAAGTGTTAAATCAAGTTCATAATCAATTAATTATTGAATCTAGGATAAAAAATTATAATGATCCTCATTTAATAGATATCCTATATGCTTGTAAATTGTTGCATAAGTTTGATTGGCCTACAAATATGGAAAATAAATTGGATTTGAAATTTATATAAATAATCTCCTACTTATAAGATCTCGTATTTGAGGAAAACCTAATTCTAAAGCATAAATCGAATTGCAAAATTTGCATCTTAAGGAATAGACAGAAGGGAATTGAAGATCAATTGTTGTCTTATCAATTTGATGATTTGAAACTCCACTATGGGATTACTAATGGAACTAGACTAAAATGGTGGGGTGAAAGAGGTAAAATAATGATTGTTGCACTTTATGGCTTAGTCTTGTTTTGGCTAGATTCCTATAAATTTTGGCATGCATATTATGATATATATCTTTTAAAGTGTGCTAATCATGTTTGGGATCCAGGTAAGTGTTAGCCTATATTGTACATCATCTTGTATATAGTTTTTGTTTTCTTCCTTTGTTTTTGGTTTTATTGTGTTGTGATTTGTATCTAGTTTGGTTTGTGAGTTTTGCATTTTGGGTTGGTCCCTCTATTTGAGGTGATGTTTCATGGTCACTACTAATGACCTCTAGACTATTTTTTGTGTTCCTTTGTCATGAAGGCTTAATTACCTATCACATAAATCAAATGGAACTAGGGGAAATGAAATGAATCTAAATAGTGATTATCATTGGTTAAGTGTACTAAGATGGTGGAGTGTGAAACAATGTAATATTATGCCAAAACTTCACTGTAATGAATCACATAAAGAGGCATTTCTTGGGATTTTGAAGGATGAAATAATTTTGGTAAATTGATTAAGGCTAAATTTTAACATGCTCAAATTCAAGATTTACATAGAGGTTTGCAAAGTTCTCTATAAAAGAAGAATACAAAAAATACAAAGATTGATCAAATCTATTACCAAGTCTAGATAAAATCCATCAGGGCCATAAAAACTTGACTAGCAGTGGGGATCTATCTAGAAAAATCTTTATATATATATATAAGTAATTATTGAAAAGATTGATCAAATCAGTCACCTAGTTCAAAAAATCTCCATTGGGGCTATGGATGTCTGACTACAGTGGGGCTTTGTCTGAACACATTATGCTCAAAAGAGACTTTGCAAAAATATTATTCAAAAATAAAATATTATGAGAAACATTTCATAGCCTAAAGGTAAACTATATTATGGAATTTTGATGGTCCCAAGGATGTAAATTGAACCACATTGCACACACCATGCAAAAGAAAATAATCCATTTATTCTCATATGAAGCTATTGACCTTACTTTCCTTGGGTGTTTCTAAATGGTGTATACTTTTCTAACCTTTGGTTCATTAATTACAGAATTGGGTTCTTCACCCAAAATGCTCAGGAGCATTTCCCACTAGAGTCACCATTTGTTATGACCATTGCACAACTAGCCCCAAATATTGGGGACCCACCTTTTCTTTCGTTGTTTTGGGGATTTCTCATGTTCCTTGAGTGTTGAGTGTATTAGGGAATATCCCCTTGTGTGTTCCTTTAGTAGTTTGAGCTTTTGGTTGGATTTAGTTTTTGTTTTGTTTGGTCAATTTTAAGGTTTAAATTAGATTATTTTAAACTTTTAAAATTGATTAAGTCAATAAAAGATGTTTTATAAAACATATTAAATAATAATAATAATAAATATATATAACTATTTATATATATATATATATAATGTATATAAATAACATAAAACAAAAGTAAAATTTAAAAAGAAAAGAAAAGAAAAGAAAATAATAATAAAATGTATGTTTATATATATATATATATATATATATAAACATCTTGAAAATTGAGCCATCCATTAGGATTGGCTATTGGTTTTTATATTAGAATGCTATGCTTTACTTTTATTTTGGTTTTACAGATGCTATACAATTTGTTTTAATGTTTTCTTTTTAATTTTGTTTTATGTAAATATCATATGTTGGTATTTCGCAGGATATCAAAAGTCACGTGACTGACGAACTATGGTACGAACCCTCAGATCTTGGTGGCTAATTGGCACATGGATAGCTAATAAGGTGACATCGATGGATAGCAATGGTGACCATGTTGGAGAGGCTATCATGGATATCAAAAGTCACGTGAGTGATGAACTATGGTACGAACCCTCGAATCTTGGTGGCTACGTGGCGCATGGATAGCTAATAAGGTGACATCAATGGATAGCAATGGTGACCATGTTGGAGAGGCTAGCATGGAAATTATTTGACGATGGATGAAATTTATGGGATTGCCACCAACATATATGACACATGGCACAGTGATGGTGTATATCATAGTTTTGGATAGCATGGTGCATGAGTAGTGATGTGAAATGCTATTTCAGATCAGCCAGCGCACATGAAGGTTAATTCAAAAATAAAACCATAGTAGTTTCAAATAGTGGCCACTTTACAAATTAGTTGTTTAGTAGGTAGAAGACACCCTTTCTTCGATATATTTGGATAGGGTCGATATGATTAAGGTCAATGTTGATCAAGTATAGTGTACAAAAAGGACCAACAATCTATAGGTGGACTGCATGGTATTGACAACAAGACTCCTCAAAAATATCATCTACATAGTGGATAAAGTAGTGGAAGATGCAAATCATTCTATGTGGAAGAGCACAACAAGGAAGTGACAATGCAAGGATTTTTCTAGACTATTTACTTTAGATCACACATGCTACTTTAGTTAATTGGGTGAACATAATGCGAATATTGAAGTAGATGCATATAATGTGGGAACTCTGGTTTTTCTTCCAGATTACAACCAAGAATAATTAGCAGAGGAAGACAAACCCAGGCTATAGCCTGATTACCATTGCTCAACTCGACATGATGTGCTTTGGTGATAATGTGATTGAGAAGATTTATGTAATAAAAATTGAATATCGCTCACCAAAATGAGTCGCACATGCTAAGGATGTTATACATGAATATGTTAAAAAATTAGACATTCTCTAGTTGAAGTAAATTTTTAGAAACATGTTGGATGGAGAGAAATGTTCACAAAAATTAGAAGGGACCATTTCATGCATCTTCTCATTTATGCACGAGTCGTCTATGTCGAAGCATACATAAATTATATCCATTATGGATAGCAACATCTATATACAGGTGTTGACATCATATTGGAGTGATGGTGGGGACTAATGTCCATAGATGCTGGCGAGCACTATGTGTGGATGAATACTCCAAGACAGTATGATGAAAATGTAGTAGGAGGGATTTGCACTAAGGACAACGTTCCAAAAATTCCAACCAGTAATACAGGTCAAGTATGCTCTTGTGATGCATTGGGTAAACCAACTGGGAGGACGCATGCCGGTTGAATCTAAACCCAACATGAGATTTCCATGGAGAGTGGTTTCAAAGGTGACATGGATATGGTGAAAAAAGCACATTCATGAGAGCCAAATGAAAAATTCTTTAACAGGGAGTAACTACCACCTTCAATATGTTTGTGTGAAACACTGTTAGTAATTCATGCATCAGCAAATGGCCAAATGGCCAGGGTGTTGAGTGAACAACCAAGGTGATATGACAACTATTTGGTAGAGTGTGGTGGGTCAATGTTTGTAGGGAAGCACAAATATAGTAGGATCCTAGAGATAAACATGAAGCATTGTTGTGGCACACTAGATTGAGGCAGAGATAAAGTGAAATACCAGGAGTAGCATGAAAGTGTTTGTAGCGTTTGATGTGGCATTCATAACCACACATACGGTAAGCTACCAGTGATTCTCACACTTAATCTAGAAGAAGGTAGAGGGTTTGAATTTATGGGCCTATAAAAATAGTTTGAAACCATACACAATGAAGCATATTCAACGCTAGAATCAGGTCATGGTTCTACATAGAGGATTCCTTTCCCCAGGGATAAGAGGCTGCTTATGTCAATATTTGATTTTTAATTATAATCAAAGTTACACCAATCATGCAATTTTTTTAGGGATAATAACTATTAAGAGAGCGTTATAAATGAGGATGCATAGGTGAAGTAACTGCACGCGGATGGATCTTCGACAAATTAAACATAGGTGATTTTCAGTGGTGGTAGTGGTATTTAAATTATAAAATTAAAAGTCTCAAAGGTCATGTGGCATCCTACATAAAGAGGCACGACGGTTATAATGTTTCCCATTCGGTTACCAATAGAAAACAAAGGACAATGGAATAAGAGCATTATGGAATGAGAAGGGTCATGAAGCAAAAGTAGAAGAGATAAAATGAAGAGGAGTTGAGAAAACTTTTAAAATGGCAGCAAACACGATTCCAAGGACTAGATGTTTTGATAATGAAAGCCATGGGCTGGACCTTTTGGAGGCCAAGGCTAGAAATTTTGTAACCAAATAGACCATTATTCTATTTTAATGCAAACAAATTTAGAAACTTGCACCTTGTGAGTAATATTTGATGAGATAATTTCGGAGGGTAGTGTTTTACAATCAATATTTCTCTACATTTTTTTATTTATATCTAGTGTTTAATGCTATAAAAAGATTACACTATGTGAAGATCTATGGGGTGTAGATTCCATTTATTTTCCTTAGAAGCTAGCACTTGATCTAATCCAAATTGTGCTTTTGTAGGTTTGATTAGGTCAGGTTACCCTATTGAAATTTCTCACTATCTCTAGTTTTGTTGTGTAGGGTAGCATTAGACTGAGAGTGTTTTGTATGTTAACATTTTCAGCTTTCTGGTCCATTTTCCAGAATTTATTTTAATTTTTCTAACCCTTCACTTTTTGCAGATATTTTTTAAATTTCAGAAATTTAAAATAAAAAAAATCCCAAAAATAAATGCATGTATGTGTATAATAACCTTTAACGTTTCATCTTATGCAATTTTGATTTCATTTTGAATCCATTTCGAAATTATAAAAATTATTCAAAATTGTTGTTTTTATAGGCATTTTATAATTTTGGATTTTACATAATTTTGCATTTTGAAGGTAAATAAGATTTCAAGCTTTGCATGTTTATTTTTCAAGCAATAAATTAACTTTCCTTTATGAAAATTCCAATTTCATTAAAGGGGAGTGATTTATATGGCATTTCAAAGGCCATTGTTTTTAGAGCAATAAATTGACGTCTCTTTATGAAAATTAATTTCATCAAAGAGGGGTAATTTATTTATTATATCAAAGGCTATTTTTACTTTTATGTTCAAAGAAACATTAAATGAATCCTTTCATCATTTAAGATTCACATTTAGAGATAGATTTTAATCTTTTATTTCATGCTTAAAGTAGGGTTTAATACAAGGTAAAACTTATCTAAAATCTGCTTAACCAAAAGAAGATAAAATCTACATAAAATGCTTCAAGATAAAATGAACTAAGGCATTTGCATTGTGGTCATATGAGGGCCAATCACACTTTCTCTTTCTTTTAAGTTTCATGAACAATTAATGGCATATCATAATAAAATAAACCAACACATGCCCCTTGTTAATAGTTACTTGCAAATCACTAAGGTATTCTTAGAACTTATCTGATACATCTTCACAAGATTGAAAGCACACATTAAGTAAAAGAAACCTTGGAGAAATTTATATTTCTTTGTAATAGAGTTTTTTCTAATCAAAATCCTAACTGTGATGGGGATTTTGTAATTGGAAAAAATTTCCACTCAACAAGTTTGAGTCTCACTACTTTCACAGTGGACAAACTCTTAATCAACTTTATCAAACTAGACAAAATCAATTTTTGTAAGTGGCTAATAAACTCTATCATTTTGGACAGAGTCTAGTGGAAGGTTTGATACCACAAATGACTTTTAAAGCCTTAATACTACCACAAATATCAAATTTTAAATATCATAGGATACAATATAATGTAGTCACAATATGATAAGGTCAATATAGTGATATAAGTAGAATAATATGAGAAAATTTATATGTATATCAAGGCTAATAATATATCAAATAAAATTCAATAATAAGTAGGAATATGAATGTAAATAACCTAAATCATTCATGTACTATGCATGAATAACAACTTACAATATTAATTGCTCAAAATTTATGCAATCTTTATTACTCCTTTTCCTCTTACAAATATGATAGTGATGTTCTATTTTCTTTGTAATGTGATATAATGTGACTTCATTCTACGGAGTATATATCCATAGTAGAATGATTCTCTGGATACTTGACTATTCCTTTCCACAATGCCAAGTATCATTACTCTTGGCTTATCTACTTGACACTTTCATACTTGATGAACACTTAACTCTATAATGTATGCACACCTATACATGAGTTTTACTCTTCTATAAATTGCACACGCTAACCAAAGACACTTGAGCACATATTTTCATTACATATTTGACCTCTTACATATAAGACACTTGTGTGCACAGACTCAGCTTACACTTCCATACTAACTCACATAACACTTGTGCATATCCTGCACATTCACTCTTACATAAATGGAAATATAACTCACACTCTAAAATATGACTCAACCTTAATCTATTATTTACAAATGTACCATGAAGCTACAATGGGGTACCTTAGCATGTACCAAATAATGTAATATAATCCAACATTTCATTTTCATCCTTTCAAAATTATCTTGAAATTGATCTTCAACTATAATCATTTTTGTAAGGGATCTTAATTTATTTTCTTCTTTACTTTCCTTTGATTCTTGAACCTCTTGAATTTTGTGGACTAAATTTCCTTCTTTATTTTCTTCTATTGGTCATCATCATCATTTTTTTTGTCCATATTGATATTAGAGCTGATATTACCTTGGTTGAAAATTTTGAAAAGTTATATTCATTTGATTTTCTTGCTTCAAAGAATTGTAATTATAAACATTTTTAGTATGACATTTTTATCTCATAGGTAACAATATATTTGTTTCCATTTAGGTTGATATTGTGATGATGTTGTAGTGTTACTTGGTACATTTTCCTTTGATATCAAAGCATTATTAGTCATTTCATATTTGACTAAATTTTTCACCTCATACTCTTGAAGAACATTGACTAATTCATCAAAGGTGGTTGTCTTATTTAGCACTTGAAGTGAAGTGACTAAATGTTTATAAATTTTTGGAAGTGCTCTTAATGTAACTTGGACAAGAAGCTTATCTTCTACTTTTTATTCCAAAGTTAATAACTTAGCCTTTAAATCAACTATTCTTCGAAGAAATATTTCTATACTCTCTCCACTATTAACCTTTAATGAATACAACTATGACTATTAATTTAAGATAATTGCTTTATTTTTCCCTTCAAATATTGTGCATAATTTTTTCCAAGCATATTTTGAAGTCTATGTTTATATATAGCTAAATTTCATGAATTATCCAAAATGTAATCAACATAAGAGATTTTGCATCATTTTTTTCAAATTGTTTTGTTTTTATCTTTCTTCTTCTAGCGTATCCTTTGTTCCATTTACTATATCCCAAATTTTTTCAACAGTGATAATTGATTTCATTTTATTTTTCCACGATGCATAATTTGGTCGTTTCAAAAGTTGAGATTCACAAGGGAAAACATTACTATTTTAAATTATGGAACTCATTTAAGAATTCAAATTTGAATTTTAATCTCCCAAAAATAATTTTTCAAATAAAATTTCAATTACAATTTAATCCTTATTTCTCCAAATTATTTTTCATTCAATATATATATTTTTTATCTTTCCAAAATTCAAAATTATTTTAATAATTTTTTTTTTAATATCAATCAATAAAAGTCTATTAATCCTTATGTCCAAATTAAAATACTTAGCACCCCTAATATTCTTCAAATATTCCCTTTTTAATTTTATAATTTCAAAATTAATTCACCTACCTTTCTTTTCACCATGTTCACCTTAACATACAATAGGTCATAAGGTTATTAATGTGCAATGAGATTTTGCAATGAACATTACACTTTGACCAACCTTTAAGATTCAAAATTTTTACATCCACCATTTCAAATTGTGTTCTTAGTTCTTAGACACATTGCTTCTAAAGTATGCTTTGGATCTTTAGACCAGATATCTTAAATAATTTTTTCATTGGCTTTTTTAAAATAATGGCTCTTAGCTTCTCTTTTTTCTTAGGTTCCCCCTAGTGCTTCTAAAATAATGGCTCTTGGCCTCTCTTTTCTTTAGGTTCCTCCCTAGTGTGCTATATATTAGCCTCTCTTTTCCTTGGGTTCTTTGCTTTTATTAGGTTCCTTATGTTTGCTTCTACAACAATGGCTCTTAGTCTCTCTTTTCTTCAAATTGCTCCCTAGTTTTTGTCAAGTCATTTACTATGACGATGACTCGCTTTTACTTATTCATTAAATCTACACTAATGGATCTCACCTCTATTTGCTTTGGATTTGGATGACTTCTACAATGACTGCTCATAGTCAACAGTCAGAGGCTTCTTAATATTGTTTTAACCTTTGCTTCACTTTTTCAAGCTAAATATATTTCTACCAATACTTCACTAGCCAACATTTATATTTTTCCTATTTGGCATACTTCACATATCTAATCTATTTGAACCACTAGCTCTTCTTTTATTTCTTAAACTTTCTCCAAAATGTACTTTCAAAATCTTATTTATCCACCAAACTGATCAAATTCACACTGTAGTGTAGCTTTGAAGCTAGCTTTTCTAGTCTATAACTTTTGCCTTCAAATTCTTCTCACATAGAGTGATGATATGTGGCTCTAATAGAGTGTGCTCAATGTATCTTTGATACCATCGATGAATTTTTATCTATATTTAATCACAGGTCCCAATATAAAAAATCTAATAAAACATAGATAAAAATGTCATAACCTGCGTTGGTAAGACATTGTATGAGATGGACTTGTATTGATAAAGAGTGATTTATACTTAGTTATGACACATTTAGTTGATTATATGCAATTGTGTTATGTTTTCTGAGCATGGTATAGCTAATGTCTTGCGCATTTACAAGACGAAGTACACTTGAGAGTGGCGAGGAAGTCAACCACTAAGATCGAGATACCAAAGAAAAGGGAATTATATATCCTTTGATTGAATTAATTAATTTGGAAAATTAATTAAGGAATTACATTTTTAGATTGGATTAATTAATTAAAGAATTATATATTTTTGAATTAAAATTATATTGTGGAAATATAAGTTGGAATTTGTTATTATGGGTCAAATTATTAAAGGGAATAATATTTTATGAGGGACTTCTAGAAGATAAGATAGACTTTTTGGAAAAAGAAATATTATTTTATTTGAAAATATCTTCTTTCGTCATCTTGAGGAGATGGGCAATGAATTTTGGTAGATAGATAAGATTCACCTTTATGACTCATGGGGGATGGCTTGGATAGTGTCATTAAAATATGATGGCTCAAATATTTGAAAGGCCATTATTGGAAAGGGCAAAGGAAGGAGGGGATCTTGGAGACTATATGGGAGACAAGGCTATTCCATTTTCAGGCTCTGTTCGAAGGGAATAACAAGTTGGATCCTTCTTGAATTTAGTTTTATCTCATGTTTATCGATGTGTAATGGTTGCTTGAGATAGCTTAAAAACCATAATAATTTATGTTTGTTTTTATGTATTTTTCTTTGATTATATTGATGTATCCCCTGTTCTCGATCATGCTCTATGCGTTGCACTGAATACCTTATAATTTGGTACAAATGAATTCTTAGACCAAAACATTAGCTTTTTTAGTAAAATTTGTTACCCTAATGCTTGACATCATAGGAATGGTGGCAGCAATGAATACCTCAAGAGGATGGTAGGTTTTTGTTTGAATTCTTAGGTTCATGATTGATTGTTATAGCCTATATTTCAACTCAAAAGCTCTCTTGTGTACCTATTTTTTGGTGATTATGTTATTGTGTCTAATTGATAGTATCATCTAATAAAGACCCCCTAAGGTGTGTAAAAATTCATTCCACACCTATTATTATGTTGATTAAATGATTTGTTTCTCTATTTTTTTTGGAGTATCCTTGATTAATTTTGTGGCTCGGTCGCTCTTTTTAGTAACAGAGAAGGCTATGTATCAGTGACAACTAGATCCCATGATTAATCTATTCAACCATGCAACTCTTGTAATATTCCTGTGTCACATCCTATCTTTCGTAATCATCCTTGTTGTTCAAGAAGAGGGGATTCAATTTGATTAAAGGCTTAATTTGAACCCCTACATCTTGCTCTATGTTTATTTCCAACATGTAATGACAATTTGGAGGTGTTTTAATAAGTAAAGCTACCACTATCTTTAATTTATTTTCTAATCTTATACTTAGGAAGTCTTTTTAATAAATCTTGGGTCACCATAGCATTGTTGTAGCACATTGTCTTCACACTTGGGAGGGTACTAGCGATAAGGTTGAATTTTGGCCTTCCCAAATTGTTATCCCATATCTATGATGTGGGAGGTGCTTAGCACCTTAAAAGGATCTTGGATCCCTTGTGGTTAATGACCACCACTCGGTGGTTAGGGGCACCACCAAGTGGAGTTGCTCATCGCTAGTTGGATGTGCCTCTACCATGGATACTTGGCTTTAAAATGGATTGATGATGTGGCTCTATATTACATTTCAGTTTGAATGCCCTATGTGATTCATTATTGACACATGGCTATGCTTCATTTTGGGTAGGAACACCATGTTTTATTTGTAATCCAAGAGATTTATCCCACATATATTTTAGGGTAATTTTGAGGTTGTTTTTGAGTTCTTAGGAACCTAAGGCTTGTTAGCCATGCGCCTAGGCACCTAGTTATCTCACATGATCCATGTTGATTTTTGGACCATGGTTTAACTACATCACTTGGTGGCACTATACACCATGGACACATGTTTCCTCTTGATCACCTAGCTTGCTTACAGTTTGACATGTGGTACTTTTTGAATGGTTAGTTAGTCTTGGTTGCTATACTCTCTTTAAGGTAAATATATTTTTAATTAAATCTTCTTTAAAATTAATCCCACATGGGTTGTGTAGGGGTGATACAACACCAAATAAGTGAAAAGGATCCCCTTAAGGCATGACCACAAAGCAGTGGTTAGGAGAATCAATGCTTGGTAAAGGCTTTAGCACCAACTATTGGGCATTATTTAACTGTACCTGTTTGACCCTTTAACCCAACCGACGATTAATTAAAGAAATATTATGGTAATTTTGATTAGTTAAAATAATGAAAGAATGATATTTTGATTCTTTAATTTGAAAGATAAACCTTTTGATAAATTTAAAAGATAGACCTTTTGATAAACATGAAAGATAGAGCTTTTTGCTTTAAATTGAAAGATAGACCTTTTTGATATGTTTGAAAGATAGACCTTTTGATAAAATTAAAAGATAGGCCTTTTGATAGATTTGAAATATAGACCTTTTGATAAGTTTGAAAGATGGACCTTTTTATAGATTTAAAAGATAGACCTTTTGACAAATTTTAAAGATAGACATTTTTGATAGATTTGAAAGATACACATTTTGATAGATTTGAAATATAGACCAATTGATGAGTTTGAAAGATAGACCTTTTGATAAAATTGAAAGATGGAACTTTTGATAGATTTGAAAGATTTACCTTTTGATAAGTTTGAAAGATAGACCTTTCTAATTTAAATTGAAAGATAGACCTTTTGAAAGATTTAAAATATAGACCTTTTGATAAATTTGAAAGATAAACCTTTTTGATAGATTTGAAAGATGGACCTTTTGATAGATTTGAAAGATAGACCTTTTGATAGATTTGAAAGATAGTTTTTTTTATTTAAATTGAAAGAAAGACCTTTTGAGAAATATGAAAGATAGACCATTTGATAAAATTGAAAGATATACCTTTTGATAGATTTGAAAGATAGACCTTTTGGTTTAGTTGAAATAATGATTTAAAATAATTATTGTATGATTGAAAGAATAACCTTTTGTTTTAAATGAAAGAATGAATCAAAATAATGTTTTTGTGAAAGAATTATTTTATGATTGATAGAATAACCCTTTGGTTTAAATTAAAAGAATGAATCAAATGAAAGATTGAAAGAATGAACCTTTTTATTTAAGTGAAAGAATGACCCTTTTGGGTTACAAAATGAATTTTGTGGTTTAAGGAATGAATTGAAGGAATGACCTTTTAAATAAAAATATTTTTTAATCGAAAGAATAGTTTTGAGTATTTTAATTAATTGAAAAGTATGGGCTTTCGAATAATTGAAATTATGGGATTTTGATTAATTGAATGAATGAATAATGGATTATTCTATGTTTGTGAAATGATAAATAACTTTCATCATATTTTGGATTGAATGATAAGTGACTTTCATTATTGAATAATGAATGTACTTTTATTTGATTGATGAAAGAAATAATTTTGAATGCATAGAGTTATATTTAAGTTTTGAATGTATGGCTAATATTAGATAGGTTATCTATTCTTAGGAGAAGTATGGGCTTATATAGGCTATAGGTTACATTTATGTTAGTATTGAGGATTTAGAAAAATAAGAGTGAACATGGAATTCATTTGAAGGAATTATGGGGTTCCCTCATCTTATGCATTTATGTTATTATTGAGGATTTGGGAAAGAAGAATGAATGTGGAATTCATTCAAGGGAATTATGAGGTTCTCTCATTGATTTTGTAATGTGAATTAAAAGAACAGTTCATGTATTAAGGACATAATAATTATGGGGTTCTTATACATTGAATTTTTTGGAAAAGGAATTATGGTATTCCTTCATATAATTATATTGGAAACAACTAAAATTATGCAATAAAGAGGATGTTCCGAAGCTAGGTTTTTCCCGTAAGGGTTTTCCTAGGATATATGATGTGTTGTGTGTGTTTTGAATATCTTCATCTTTTGATATTGAATTTTATGAATCTTAGATTATTATAAAATGTCATCTATTAATTTTTATGCTTATGTATTAGAAGCATAGAGAGATATGGAGAGAGATAGTTAATAAGGGATTGTAGAATCCCTTTTAGAAGGAAACTTTGGGTAAACTTATTTTATAACTTCTCCTTAATGACCCTAACTTTGATAGTTGTAGGAATAAAACCATTAGGTTATAGTGTCAATAAATAGACTATCACACGATGTGATAGATGCTTTGATTGGCTCATCACTTAGATGATATGAACAACTAAAACTTTACCTACATTGATGGACTTATGTATGGTAAAGGAAGCATAGAAACCTTATACCATTATGCTTAGTGCACCTACATAAATAGAATTATTGTTATCTTTTGAGAATATATGCAGTGGGAGAGATCTATCACAAGTTCTAATAAGATGTATTAAATATGAAAGAATAGAATTTTGCAATATGACTAAAACATACTATAAATAAAAAGTGACAAAAATACAATGCAATATGGAGGTGATGGTCACTCCATGAATATATGCTAAAGAACTATAGTGTAATCCATTTAGGATTTCTACCACTATCTACTACTCTCTACTACAATGAACTTGATATACTTGATGTAGACTTGATATAGACTTGATATTTGATCTATCACTATGAGGCCCTTTATATAGGAATATAGATTTCTTTGCCAACACTCTATCTAGTTGTACAAGGGGACACCTTGCACATTACAACTTGCACATTGACACTTGTACATTTATTACATTTCTTGATGATACATTACTACTCTAAATATTTACCAAAGGTGGTACATTTACATGACCCAAATGATGTAATATACTCTAACTCTAAGAACCCACTATATTACCTTATTTGAGTATTGAAGATTTCAATCTTCAATATGGATATTTGTCTTCAGATATTCTTCAGTTTGATATGGTCGTTTATATTTCTTTAATTCACATTGCACTGTACACCTCCTTGAATCGGTTCATATTCTTCTTCTCTATTTGGGTTAGTACTTTCAAAGGTGGGTGTACTATCACTAGATTCTTGCAAGAGTATTTTCTTTTCGCTGTTATCCTTGTCATCATTCTCTGTGTCTTGTATAGAAGCTTGTAAGCATACACTTAGAGAATCATGATAAGGTTTTGAGTTAGTAGAACTTGAATTATTGATACTGCATGAGGATTAAAATATATTTGCTAGGGATGATTCATCCTTTTTTGTTTTTAGTTTAAGTAATTCTATCAATCCTCTTTGTTCCACATTTTCATCCTTATAACATTTGAATGTAAGTAGTTCCATGTATAGTATACTTCCATATTCTAAAGAAATTTGAATGTCATTCTTTCCATTATCAATTGCTTTAGTGAGTTGAGCATGTAGATAATGCTCCATAATTTCAAACCTATCTTTTAAAGCTTCACTATGTATCCTTTTTGAAGTAGGATCTAAGTTTCCTTTATAATTTATAAGTGAATTCATGATTCTAATTTTTATGACACTTGCTCTTTCCTTTCTAATAGTGTTGTTCATATCATTATTCATTGTAATAATTGAGGTAGACATCCTTATAGATCCTCATATTAGAATTAAAGTGCTTTGATAGTGCCTTGAAATAGTATTTCTTGCAATTCCTTAGAATTGTAGATATGGATTTGATAGAACCTTTGTAGTAGTCTATCTTATGACTCCCTAGTATGTGAATTTGATTTGATAAAACCTTTAAAGGGCTTAGGTTTTATAGGCTTTCTTATGTCTCCGTAGTGGTTAGAGCTTTAGGTTTTATAGAAACCTTGTGACTCCCAAATGAATTGGGTGCTTGATAAACATTGATGAATGCTATTATTATCAAGTTTTGTATAATACCTTATGACTCCCAAGTTATTTTGGATATGCTATATGAGTGGTTAAGTGCCTTTTGAAATAGTAGTTCAATTTTTGGTTGATTTTGTAATTTTTTGTAAATACCAATATTAAATTTTATTTCTCCTTATTTCTACTATTGAACTATACACTTTTTAATTTTGATGAGGTTCTAATGGTTGGATTTCTTTTTTTCCTTTAATGTGATTGTGATACAAGTATACTTTTTAATTTTCAACCCTTGATATTCCTTAACAAAACTCCTTTTATAGCCTTTAATATTTGATATTTAATGTTTCTATAATCCAATAATCTACTTTGGTGTAGTATTCCTTGTAACTCCCTAATATGGAATATTAGAAAATAAAAATATTTGCAATAATATAAATTTAATTTTTCTAGGTAGAAAGCCTTATTTATCCTATGTTTTAAATTGCAAATATTAAGCTATTTTTATCCTTTAATTTTTTCTTTCAAATTTGGTTGATTTACCTATATTTTCAACCTTATGTTATCCCCTTACAACTCCATTTTAAATAAATCAAATTAGAATAAGGTAAATTCTTACCTTTATAACCCTACAAATATCTATGTATTTGATGAAATATTCAGGCATGTATGACATCAATATTTAATGTTTCTATTGGTTGCTATGAGCAATGGTAGAATTTAATTCTCCCTTGACTTCAATGCTTGAATGGTGGCAGCTCAAGTCTGGCCTCTTTGACCTACTTTGAACGTCTTGATCAAGAGCTTTAAGTGCTCTTATTTTCTTACATTGTAACTCATTATTGCTCTGAATTATTGTTCTCTCCTTTGTTTTAGGTGCCTTAAATAATAATATTATCTTTTAGAGAAGGACAAGTATCATGGCAATTTCTTTCAATGCTTGGATATGGTAGATGTTATTTGAAACTTGGAATTCACTATAGAATGGAGGATAGACATTATAGTATTTATGTGAGAACTCGTATATCTAGGTTACAAATGTCACCTCTTCTCTAACAAAACCAATGCTCTCTTGTGTAACGCTTCCTTGGACTATTCATTTCATGCATGTAAAATTTGAGCATTATTTTGAGCACTCATATGGAATGCATTAGGGTTTCTTCAACAGTGAAAAATGGCACCTTATTTCTTTGCATGAACCTACCTTATAACATATTCTTGCAAGATTCCTCAACATATTATTTCCAAATCTTTCTTTGTTGTGTTCTCGTAAATGCTTTGAGGGTGTTGAGTTGTTTCCAGATGTGTAATGCTTTGGTGGAGGTCAAGTGGCTTTGATCTAGGATAATGAGCAATGCTTTGGTAGATGCCTTATCACACTCCAATGGTGATGTGGAATGCTCATTTTGGATGTACGTGTAGCTCTGGTATTGCTTGCTTTGATTTTCTCTTGCTTTCAAGCTACTATATTTCTTTCCTTGTAAATAATAGTCCCTTCCTTGTGCTATGCTAAATGTTCATGCAAGTTGCTTGTTGTGATTGTCCAAATCATAGATGATGTGAGCTCTTTTGAAGGCTCCTTTGACCTTTCTTGGATGATGCTTTTATACGACCGCTTTCAGATGTTTCTTCCTTATGAAGAATGTGTCTTTATGACACTTAAACCTTGTCCTTTTTCCTATGTAGGATAGAATATCATGATGCAAGATAAAGTAAATAAAATTGTAAATAAAATACCTTATTTGGCACCTCCTTTCACAATATTTCTCTACTGGTTTTAATGGAAACTTTCTTGTAGGTAAGGGTTGATTTGATGTCTCCTTTGCTAGACAACTCTCTCCTTTTGCTTGGTTAATTTGGTAATAAATCCAAGCTAATAACCACATAGATAAAAGCTTTTGTAGAAGTAATTTTTACACAAATTTTTACACGTAAATAACCCTTAGTGCACCTTGAATATGAGACTCACCAAGTCTTGATTTGTATTTTTTTAATATTTTGATGGTGGATTTCTTCTCCACTTCTTAGAGGAATTTGGTTTTATTTTGGTGTCTTCTTTGGGCCACAAAATGCTATAGGTTTTATGCACCAAATAGTTTCTGTAGACACTTTGATAATTTGTTGGTTTTTGTGCCTTTGATATTAACAATCAAAAAACACAAACTAACTTTTTTGAGAGTAACTAGTTAAATATCAACTAGTATAGTGTAAATGAATTATTAATACACTTTAATGGTAACAATAATCTCATCTTATTGCTCCCATAAATAAAATCTCAAAATAATTCCAAATGCACTTAATAATATTTGCAACTTGTAAAAGTAATCTGTAAAGAACCCTTAATGAATAATCTATAATTTTCACTGCAGACAATATTTTAGGATGTATTCTTCTTACTTTCTAGATAGATAATAGGTAGGTGATAATTTTATTTCTTTTGAAATATATCCAACTCATATTTAATGTGAATATATATATCTTAAAAATAACTCTCCTTTTTGCACTTTCTTGAAGACTATAATATGAGCCCTTCTCCTTGCAACTTCAATATAAATATGATGCTTAATGGAATTTTATAATGAACCCTAATTTGAAGTTCAACTAATTGCATCCAAGTTGCTTACATTTTAATGGCTTCTATAGATGATGTAGATATTGGTGTTTAGATTCACCAAGTTGTTACTTTTTTATGGATGAATTCGGTAGCTTCTTGTTGGTTATCTGAACCAGCTTCTTGCTTCACCAAACTATGGTCTCAAACATTCTATATTGACCCTAGGGTTTGGTGGCTTGATCCTTCAAGTGATATTATATTTTCTACTATACATTAAAAAAATCTATATATTTGAAATGTTCCTTCTGGTTTTGAGAGATAATCTTCAAATATCTTGGACTTGGTAGGATTCTTCTTTTGTCTGCGTCCTCCTTCAATATTCTTCTTGTATTCAAATAGAATATTCTTCTTCTCAAGATTTTGAATGTCTTGAGGTCTTCAATATATTATTATTTGGGATTTAGTACTCTTTTCCAAATTCTTCTTCTCTTGGTCTTATTGTTGGATGGTGATAAATATCCTAAGTCCTTCACTATCAAGAGCTTATCCTTGGTAGTGGATTTATCCAATGAGTTCCTCTATAAAATCCTTGGATGATGCTACTATGAGATCTGTAATAAGGCTCTCCAAACCTTCTTCTATTCCTCCTTGAGACCTCTCGAAGGTCTTCAATCTTATTTCTTATATGGTCTTCCAACTGAAACCTTTTCTTCAACATTCTACTTCTATAAGTATTGGTGATGAGATATTCTTCTCAGATCTTTGAAATTTGTTGCTTCTGGATTCTAGAATGGGATCTTGTTGGTCCTTATTTTCTTCTAAAATTTATAAGCTTTAATGGATATCACCAATATCCTATTTCACGGACTCCTTTATGGAGTCTTTGCAAGAAGTCTTTTTGGAGTCTTCTTTTGAATTATAAATTCTTCTTCTAAAATAAGAACTCTTATCTGGGTATATTCTTCTGGATCAAGAATTCTTCTTAAAAATTAAGGCTTCTATGGCCTTATTCTAGATCAAGGCTTTTGTGGCCTTCTTTTTCTATTATCAAGGCTTTTGTGTCCTTATTATTTTAGATCAAGGCTTCTATGGCCTTTTCTTCTACAACATGAATTTTTTCAATTTAGAAATAGAGATATTGAATCTCCAAAATTCACCATGAATATTCTCATGGAGTCCCTTTTTTACAAAAAATAACTAATCTCTACACGAGGAAAACACATAGACTTTCAGGTAACGATGGTGAAATCCTTATCTGTCTATTGTAGGAAGCGTCCCAAATTCTAAGAGTTAATTTTATACAACAATTTTTTTTTTTATAGTAGTTAGCATAAAAAAATCCAAATCCTTAATTAGTATTCACTAGTTGATCTGTTGAACTAGTGGAATGAATGTTGAGTACTCGTATTTACGATTTTTCCTGCAACTCTGTGGAAAGACTCTAACCAAATGTAATCTCAGAATTTCTATAATTGAGATTCATTTCAGTTCTTTCAATATTTTCTATGACTCTCCCTAATCCTATTGACTATTGTGGCACTTTCTATCAATGTATTCCTTTTGGCAACATTTGCATATAGCAGTGCACAACGATAGATACGGTTTGCAAAGATGTAGACCAACAATAGCAATGGTGACTCTCCCTAATCCTATCATGATTCACAATGGCTCTAATACCACTATTAGCTTTTGAGGATATATGCAGTGGGAGATATCTATCATAGGTCTTAATAAGATGCAAAAAATATGAAAAAATAGAATTCTACAATATGACTAAAATATACTTTAAATAGAAAGTGGTAAAAATATAATGCAGTCTGGATGTGATGGTCACTCCAATAATATAAGCTAAATAATTGTATTGTACTCCATTCAGAAGTTCTACCACTATATACTACTCTCTACTACAACGAACTTGATATACTTGATGTAGACTTGATATAGACTTGATATTTGATCTATCACTATGAGGCCCTTTATATAGGAAGATAGGTTCCTTGGCTAACACTCTACCTAGATGTACAATGGGACATCTTGAACATTAAAACTTTCACATTGACACTTGTGCATTTATTACATTTCTTGAAGTAAGAAGCTAAATTTCCCCTAAAGTATTCTCCTACTCTAACTATGTACCAAAAGTGATACATCTACATGACACAAATGATGTAATATACTCCAACTCTAAAACTTATGTATGGTGGAGGGATGAACATACCCCTTTGATAGACTAAAAGGGATACGTTAGCTCATCATGAAGATGAGATAGATAGCTTATTTGCATTATAATGAATGATGTATAAGTTAGATCATCATGAAGATGATTGAGATATCTTATTTACATTACAATGAATGATGGATAAGTTATCTTATCATGAATATGAGAAGGACTGCTTATTTGCATTACAATTAATGATGGATAAGTTAGCTCATCATGAAGATAATATAGATAGCTTATTTACATTACAAGGAATAATGGATAATTTAGCTCATCATGGATGGATAGTTTATTTGCATTACAATGAATAATGGATAAGTTAGCTCATCATGAAGATGATATAGATAACTTATTTGCAATATGCTTAGTGCAACTACATAGATGGAATTATATATAGTGTAGGGATGAGCATACCCTTTTTGTCATATTAAAAAGGGATATGTTGGCTCATTGTAGATATGAGAAAAATGAATTAATCAGAATGTATTAAGTCAATAGACAACTTCATAGAATGACTTGTGTAGGTTTAGGGAGATATAGACCCCTAAGGAGTGTTTCAAAAAAAAAATTCTCTCTCGATTTGGTTGGAATTACGAGTTGCTACATTTGGTATCAGAGCTCTATGTACGATGGACTAGATGTTTCCAAGGAATGTGATAAGGATTCAAGTATCTTCTTATTCAAGCCTTGCTTAGTTTTAATCTAAATCCAAGAAGAATTTGAGTTTTAAGATTGCTTTAAAATCAAAGCTTATGGTTGTAGGACTATAAGATTACTTAGATAAAATATAGGTATGATGGACTAGAAGCTTTCATCGATAAGTTAAATATTGCTTAAGAATTAATCCTATAAAATGTAGCTTTACTTTGACATGGCATTTTCCACAGAGCAAGTATGGTCATCATCATTATCACTAGATTGATGATGTGTAAGCACACCTAGGAATAGTATCTTCTATGGAGTAAGAATAACCTTAACCATTATCAAATAATTGATAATGAAATAAGTTAGTTCAAAAGGATGAAGAACTTACTATAAGTAACTGAATTTAGCTCCTTTATCGATAACAAAAATGACACCTTGTGGTGAGGTAAACATGACACAGAATACTACTAGGAAGGTAATAATGGTCATAACCAAATAGCATCTTGTGGGGATACAAGTGTGATGGTGACCATTAATAATCTAAGTTAGTTCATGGGAAGATGTAACTAACCATTGGAAGTACAATTGAGAGGAATTGTAACTTATCCAACTCCTTTGTATGGCAAAGAGAAATGACACCCAATATAAGGAGGAGAAGAAGAGGATCTTCTCAAAATATAGGGCTAGCTAAGAAGGATAACACTTAATCTAGACCCCAAATAGAAATTTTGAAGCATTCCAATGAAGAGGTATAAAACCTCATCATTGTAGTTTAGTTACTACAAGAACAAATTGAACAATAAAGGGAACTAATGAACCAATATAAAAAATTTATTAGAAATTATTATTAATCACGGTCCCTAGAAAAAAAGCATCTTGAGCATAGACACGAGGAGGATCCTGCTACAAAAGGTCATGAAGGACAAGCTCGTATAGAGGTAGAGCTAGCCAAGGACCTAAATAATATTAGGGTATCCAAATTGATAAAAATCCATTCGAGACATGGTTTCTTAAATTAGAAACATATCACTTTCTAGATGAATTACTTTTAGTAACCCAAATAGTATGGGTTACCCTTTTTCTACATGATATAGCTTTATGATGAAGAATGACTTCAAAGCTGGCAAGAAGAATCAAGTAATGAAACTTGAGTGGAATGGTTTTGTTCAAGCCATAACCAACATACAATATAGACTTCTCTATTGTTATATAAGTTTTATATATTTTTTATTAGAATTCATTCTTGAGGTTTATAATTTGAGAAGAGATTTTTAATATTCATTGTAACCATAGGCTAGATACTCTTGGTGGTGTAACCAATAAGGTTCCCAAAAGTAGGGAGGATTTTAGAAAGTCCTATGTGGTACTTTAAACATTAAATTGTGCTCTTTACTTATTATGAACATTAACCATGAAGCCTTGTGAACCTAGACTATGAATATAGCATGTAGTAAGTGGAATAGAGAAATATTTGGAAGAGAATATGTGAGGAATCTATTCTTGAGAGGAGTATGGTATCCTCTCAAAAAAATCTATTTTTTATCATACTTAATGGGAAGGAACAGAGATGGAATTTTATTCTTCATTAAGTTTTGATCCTATTTAATGAGAAATAATAGAGATAGAATTTTATTCATGAGTTTTAAACATTCTTAGTGGGAAGGAATAGATGGAGAATATATTCTTGAGAGGAGTATAGGATCCTCTATTTAAGTTGTTAAATAATGTACCACAAATAAAGCTAATTAGCATTCAAAGGTACATAAGACTATCTTAGGGATGGATCCTAAGATTTAAAACAAGATAAAACTATTAAAATTTAAGTTCTTGAGCAAGGCATATAGTTGATTTACCTGAAGTCATGTGGAATTAATGGATCAAGTCAAGGAAATGTGATCTTGGGATGAGTATTGTAGTGAGATTTAGGCCAAAATAGAAAGAAATCTTGAAAATAATAAGGATTTCAACATTAGGGATGGACTCTTATGCTTTAAGAATTTGGTAGTTATACCCAAAATTGGAAATCTAAGGATATTTATCATACAGGAAGTGCATTTTCTCCTTATTCCACTCGCCTTGGAGGGACTAAGATGAGAGAAAATATAAAAAGGACCTTATTCTAGTAATGGATGAAGAAGAATGTTGTTGATTTTATTGGTAAATATTTGGAATGGCATCTCATGCATACTGAGTGAGGCATTGATATTTTAGAGGGATGATAATATTTTGTTTTAATTAATGAAATGAAAAGATATTTTCCTATGTCATTTGAAATTTTATTGTAATAATATTTTTTTGTAGGAAAACACACGGGACTATGTTTAGTCCAAAGGGGTAGTATGTCATAACCTGCCTTGGTAGGACTCTAGATGAGATGGACTATGTATTGATAAAGGGTAATTAATACTTAGTTATGACTCATTTAGTTGATTATATGCAAGTTTTTTATGTTTTGTGAGCATGGTACTGCTAATGTATTACATATTTGCAAGACTAGGTACACTCAAGGGTGATGAGGAAGTCGACCATCAATATTGAGGTACCAAAGAAAAAAGAATTATATATCCTTTGATCGAATTAATTAATTTGGAAAACTAATTAATTGGGGATATTAATTAATTAAGGAATTATATTTTTGGATTGAATAATTAGTTAGGGAATTATATATTTTTGAATTAAAATTATATTGTGGAAATATAAATTGGAATTTATTATTATGGACCAAATTATTAAAGGGAATAATCATTTATGAGGTTCTTCTAGAAAATAAGGTAGACTTTTTAGAAAAAGAAACATTATTTTATTTGAAAATTTCTTATTTCACCATCTTGAGGAGATGGGCAATGAATTTTGGTTGATAAATAAGATTCATCTTTATGACTCATGGGGGATGGCTTGGAAAGGGCCATTAAAAGAGGATGGATCAAATATTTGAAAGGCCATTATTGGAAAGATAAAAGGAAGGAGGGGATATTGGAGGCTAGATGGGAGGTGAAACTATTCCATTTGGACGCTCTATTATAAGGGAATAACAAGTTGGATCCTTCCTTAATTTAGTTTTATCTCATGTCTATCAATGTGTAATGGTTTCTTGAGATAGCTTAAAAACCATATCAATTTATGTTGGTTTTTACATATTTTGCTTTTATTATATTGATGCATCCTCTATTCTCGACCATGCTCTGTATGCCATGCCAAATCTATTCTAATTTGGCAAACATGAATTCTTAGACCAAAACCTTAGCTTTTCAGTAAAAACTATCACCTCGATGCTTGACACCATGAGAATGGTGTGATAGCTTTTAAACCTTATTATTAAATTATCTAACCATACAAATTTAAGTACAAGAATTAATAGAATGCAATATCAAATGTAATATAAATAAGAAATCAATTTAGTATATGAATATGAATGGATTCACACACTAAATGAACAAATGTGTGCAATTCTATATTGCATTATCTTCTATTACAATGACTCTTGAAGAGAGTATAATGGATTTCAATAGTACAATATCTTTGTAATTATCAAGTGTCACATAACTTAAGGCTATGTGATGCAGGAGCATCCGACGATAGCAGAGCAATCTTGCATCTTTCAAAACTTTCTATTTCAATTTTTTTTCCTAAGCACTTTTCTTCAGTTTTTCCCAAGGGGGAAGTCTTTGTAAAGCATGGGGGAAGGGGGTCGCGATTTTGCGACATGTCGCAAAATCGTGACCTCAAAAGCTGCAATAAGGCGAAGGGGCGAGTTGTGTCATGATATCGCGACGTCGCGATATCGTGACATTATTTACAAAGCAAGACAGAGGGGTGAGTTATGTCGCGATATCATGACATTATTTCTAGAGCAAGGCAGAGGGGTGAGTTGCATCGTGATATAGCGACGTCACGATATCGTGACATCATTCCAGAGCAAATTAGAGGGGCGAGTTGCGTCACGATATCGTGACGTCGTGATATCGTGATGTCGCGATATCGTGACGTCGTGATATCGCGATGTCGCGATATCGTGACCAGTGAAAAACTGCCACGTGGCATGGTCACAAAATGGCTTCGAAAGCAAAGGACTTCGACAAAGTGAAGGCAGAGGTGGGGGGTCACAAAATCACGGCCCCAAGGGACTTTGGCATAGTGGAGGAACTGTTGGTCACGATATCACGACATGTCGTGATTTCGCGACCTATCGCGATATCGCGACCAGGTAAGGATACAGCCAAAAGTGAGCAAGCGGACGGCCGGGCAAGGCCAGTTTTGACACGTGGCTGCCACGTGTGTTAAAAGTAGCACAACCAGTTGGGGGTGAGGTCAAAATTGACATGCAAAAGCTTGCATGTATTTAACAAAGATGAAGGACACGTATTTCAGATTAGAGAGGACGACCACGTGTATTCAACGGGGAATAACCATCGCATTGAAATATTCTGACAAGGCGTCAGTTGCAGGCCTGGGACAGTATGGGTGAAACGGTGGTTGCAGGTCGAGGGAGACCATGAATGCAAGCTCCTTGACGGATCGGGCAGTTGCCCATTTATGACAGAAAGATTTGAAAACTCGACCGAGAGGGAAAATCAAATTTGAAATTTTGTTAGGTGGGGGCATTAATTGCTAGAGGGTCGAGACCTCGATAAAAACTTGGATTTTTGTATTTGGGGGTGGTGGACCGGAGAAAGGGAAGTGGTACAGTTAGGGAGACCGAAGCCGAGCTTGGTCTTTGTAGAGCCTGCGGGCTGTTTTATTTTCATGCGTGTATAATTTTTTTTTCGAATATTTTAATGAAAAGCATGTATATTTTGAAGGAGCGAAATCCCGGTCCCCATCAGTGGTATCAGAGCCAGTAGTTCCTGAGCGTGCAGCAGATCGTCGAAGGAGAGGCAGTTGTACTAGGACTTATGGGAAGGCTCATGAGAGTTTGAGAAGATGCCTTCAAGAAGAAACCCCATTGGCAGGAGAGGCATGGCAGCAGGAGATTTCTGGGCTTTGCAGTGGCAAGTTCAGGACCTGCAAGAAGAACTGTGCAGAGGACATGAACCGAGAAGAGATGCAGACAGTGAGGATGAAGCGGATGAAGAAAATCAGTTTGAAGAAGAAGAAGAAGTTGTGGATCCGGCACAAGCCAGACTGTACAAGGCCATATCCCAGATCGGGAAGAGGCCGAAGATAGAAGTTTCCACGTATTCCGGGAACTTGAATCTGGAAGAATTGATAGACTGGATAAATGACTTAGAAGAATATTTTGAATATGAAGAGGTTGAAGATCCCGAGCGGGTCAGGTTTGCTAAAACCAAATTAAAGGGTCATGCCAGCATATGGTGGAAGGGAGTACAGCTGGAACAAATCAAAAGAGGAAAGGAACAGATAACTAAATGGGACAGAATGGTAGAAAAATTAAAAATACAATTCATTCCCATAGATTATGAACTGGATCTGCTAAGAAAAATGTAGAGTTTGAGACAGATGAATAAAACTGTCCAAGAATATACGGAGGAATTTTATAAAATCTCCATCAAAACCAGTAATTTAGAAGCAAGCAAGGAAAAGGTGGCCCGTTATATTAATGGGTTGAGACCCAGTGTCCAGGAAGAGTTGAGCTTAGTGCGGGTGAGCACCATTGAAGATGCTTACCAGTTTGCTCTGAAGGTTGAAGAAAAACTAAACAGAAGGTTTGAGAGCAAGCAAAGAGTAAAAGGACCTGGAGGAAAGAACGGTGGAAGAAAGGAGGAAGGAAAGGAAGATAAGAAAGAAGAGGTTAGCAATAGTTGGAATCAGAAAGAAGATGAAGAACCCAAACAGCAAGTTCAGAACAATGGCTACCCAAGAGGAAGAGGTATATCTGGACGCAGGTATGGAAGGGGAGTGTTTCAGGGAACATGTTTCCACTGTGGAGAAGAGGGGCATCGGGCATATGAGTGTCCCCAGCACCCCGAGAGAGTGAACAAGAAACAAGTGGGTCCTACTAGAGTTGTTGTGGCAACAGAAGAGGCTGACTCATAACATTCTGAAGAAGCTGAGAAAGGAGAAGCAATGATCGTGAGGAGGACCATGCTGGTGGAGGAAGACAAACTTGAACAGAGGAGAATCCTGTTCCGCACATGGTGCAAAAGTGCAGGAAAATTTTGTAATGTTATTATAGACAACGAAAGTACAAATAACTTAGTTTCTGAGGAGAGGGTCGAGACCTCGATAAAAACTTGGATTTTTGTATTAGGGGGTGATGGACTGGAGAAAGGGAAGTGTTACAGTCAGGGAGATCGAAGCCGAGCTTGGTCTTGGTAGAGCCTGCGGGCTGTTTTATTTTCATGCGTGTATAATTTTTTTTCGAAGATTTTAATGAAAAGCATGTATATTTTTAAGGAGTGAAATCCCGGTCCCCATCACTATGACATGCATATATAGCCTTCTACAACGACTCTTGGATCGATATGACTCTTCTATTCCTTGTGACTCTTGGCTATCTTTTGCACACATATTGAGTCCTATTTGATGTACACTTGTAATATGACTCTTCACTATCTTTTCCTAATCTATGAACACATGTACACATTTACATTATTGAATTAATGCACACTTTAATAATATTTGTGCATTTAATACATTACATAATGTAAAGACTCAAATACTAACCTAAGATACTCAAATTAATATGACCATGTACCCATGGTGGTACATTGTCATGTACCAAATAATGTAATATTCTCCAACACCCCCTCGTATTACATTATTTGGTAGAAAGGATTTTTACCTTCAATCTCTAATTTTTCTTTGTCTTCGTTATTAAAATCTAACTTTGTCATGGTCGGACACTATTATTTGTGTCTACCTCTAGATTAATGTGTTTGAGTTGCTTTTGGATTTTTATCTTTGAATCAATACTTCTAGATTATAATACTCGTAGAAAACTTTGATCATACTTGTTTTTCTTCTATAGAAACCATTTCCTTTTATATCATTATTGGATTCACACACTAAATGAAATAATGTGTCCAGTTCTATATTGCATTATCTTCTACTTTAATGAATCTTGAAGAGAGTATAATGGATTTCAATAGTACACTATCTTTGTAATTATCAAGTAAGTGCAACATAACTTAAGGCTATGGCATGCATATATAGTATTCTACAATGACTCTTGGATGGCTATGACTCTTCTATTCCTTGTGACTCTTGGCTATCTTTTGCACACATATGGAGTCCTATTTGATGTACACTTGTAATATGACTTCACTATCTTTTCCTAATCTATGAACACATGTACACATGTACTAATGTGCACATTTACATTATTGAATATAATGCACACTTTAATAATATTTGTGCATTTATTACATTACATAAAGTAAAGACTCAAATACTAACCTAAGATACTCAAATTAATATAACCATGTACCCATGGTGGTACATTGTCATATACCAAATAATTTAATATTCTCAAACACCCCCCTGTATTACATTATTTGGTAGAAAGGTTTTTTACCTTCAATATCTAATTTTTATTTGTCTTCATTATTAAACTCTAACTTTGTCATGGCCAGACACTATTATTTGTATCTACCTCTAGATTAATGTGTTTGAGTTTCTTTTGGATTTTTATCTTTGAATCAATACTTCTATATTATAATACTCTTAGAAAACTTTGATCATGCTTGTTTTTATTCTATATAAACCATGCAACATTCCTTTTATATCATTCCATTCATTCATGTTTATCCATCCATAATTCATTCTTAGTCTATAGTTTTCCTTTTATTTTTATAAATAAAATATTTGTGAATGGTTATGTCTATGGATATAATTGGCTCTATCTATCTCTATCATAAATTTGATGCCATTGTTTCCTTCCAAAAACTTAGTTCTTGATTTATTGTTGCTTGTTTGTCTTGTATATCCAAGACCTTCATTTTTAGGTCTTACTATTGGTACATTTGGCTCTTTCATTCCTTGTTCATATTTTTCCAAAACCTATATCTCTATATCCTATATTATCTAACAATAGTGAACCAATTCCTCTAGAATGCTTTTAAAAATAACAAAAATATCATTAGATTGATTTCCATTAATATCAACACATCCATGAGCATTGTTATCTCCATCATTGTTTGAATCTATGTTATTATCACTTCTGGTAGCATAAGCCTTATTTGAACAATCATGAACTATATTCAAATAACTTGTATCACATGTAGCATCTATCATTGTAATAGGTTATTCTATATTGGTCATGAATTCTAAATCACTAGTGTCATTGATTGCATCACAATATTTCCTTTCATTTTGAAAAGAATCATAATTTATATCTTTTCATTTTTGAAGAAGATCACTAGTATCACAACATGCATCAATCATAAATGGTTTTTATTCTATAGTATTGAAACATGAATCTACCATCATAGGCCTTAAGTCATTTGTATCACAAGAAGTATCTTTCATCACTAATTTATTCTCTACTTCTTCAACCTTTTCTTGTTTTCTCATATTAGAAATATTTAGAGTGATAATTCCTTTGTAGATTATTCTCCATAGACTAATAGGTATAGTAACAAAATCTTCATAACAATCATTAGCATCATTGAGAATACTTTGCATGTATTTTTGAAGTATTGAAAATTCTCCTTTTTCTGCTTCAATGGTAATATCAACAAGCCTATTCTTCAATGTATCATCAATAAACTTATTTTTCAAATATTTAATCATGTCCTCTTGTCTTCTATTCTTGTATTTAAGGATTTCATGAGAAATAAATACCATATACATCAAATGTCCTATATCACTAGGTAATGTAAAATCACTTTTAGAATCTTCATATGCCTTTTGAAGCTTTGCATTTAGATAACTACTAAGTGTTAAGAAATTTTCATTTTTGATTTCTCTCAACATTGATTGTGAGACACTCTTTTCACTTATTGATGTATCCTTTTCAATTTCTTCTATCATGTGTTGTGTATGGCATTTTAATCTTTCCAACCTTTCTAAAATTTCCTGAATGTCTAATTTTTCTTGGACACATAGGTTTTCTTTTTCAAATATTTTTGACAACTCATGTCTTTCATTTGTATTCTTTTTCATTTTCTTTTTCTTTGCCATGTTTACTTGAAGTTGACCATGTTATATCTCCCTAGGTACAAATTAATGATTAAGCAATTATTTTTTATGCAATTTCAAATTTCAAATCTTCTAAATTATCTCTTTAATTTTGAATGAGAGACTAATATCAATTTTGATGCAATTTTTCTACTTTCCAAAAACTCTATGTTGAATTCCTTTTATCTCAAAAATTTCAAGTACATAGATAAATAGTTCTAAATTTCTAATTTATACTTTGATGTTTAAGTCCTTATGACTTCCAAATAGTAAATTTAAAATATTTGTAAAGTATATTTGTAAAAATATAAACCTAATTTTATGTAGGAAACCTTTCTTTTCCATGCAAAGAAATTAATCTACAAATAATTAGATTAATTTCTTAATAATATAAACTCATCCTTATAGATCCTAACTTAGGGAAAAAATAAAAAATTAATTGAATGGAATTTTACCTTCGAAATGAATGTGCTCAAAATTCAAATTCAAGAATGTTAATTTAGGGTTTGAATAGTCTCCTAACTTGGTGTGAAAATATTGATCGAAAGGCGTTTGATCTTCCAAAAATAATCACTCAAGAATATTTTCTTCTTTGTTGTGTTGATCATTACACTATAATAATTTTATATTCATGCTTAATGAGTGTTACTTTATTTTTCTGAATGGTAGTCAAAATGTTCATTTGCAACAATTTTTGTTCCTCAGTGCAATTATCCTCCTTCGTTGTTTCAATTATTACCCAACAAAAACTATAACATTAGAGTAGCATCCCATGATAATAATATTTTCCACATGGTAGAGGCTAGATCATGGGATGTTACTCTAATGTTATAGTTTTTGTTGGGTAATAATTGAAACAACGAGGAAGGATAATTGCATTGAGGAACAAATTTTTTTGCAAATGAACATTTTGACTACCATTCAAAAAAATAAAGTAACACTCATTAAGAACAAATATAAAATTATTATAGTGTAATGGTCAACACAACAAAGAAGAATATATTCTTGAGTGATTATTTTTGGAAGATCAAAGTTCCTTAGTGCAATTATCCTCCTTCATTGTTTCAATTATTACCCAACAAAAACTATAACATTAGAGTAACATCCCATGATAATAATATTTTCCACATGGTGGAGGCTAGAAATACCTCCTAAAAATTGCCTCGGTCCTTAGGTTGTAAGATCAAAAATAAATGGCTATGTTGTGGCTATTACTCGTTTGTTGCTCTCAAATGACCGTTCAAGACTCCCTTCAATGGTTGGCTCCTATTCTGAAAAATAATTTACCTTAAACCAATTATGATTTGTATACCTTAAATAATATTTGTGATGCTCTATATTTTTAGTATGAAGTACTTGAAGCTATGTTCATTTCCTTCACTGATTTTCATACTTTTCCTCTAGATTTGTTGGATATATTTTGTGTCAAGTTGGGAATTTTCTTGCTTTGCTTTGTAACAACGCTATATGATGATAATTTTACTCATTTCTTAATGTGATTTCTTCCAAATATGGATCCTTATGATGGTCGACTTCAAACCTAATGGATTCTTCAATATGGAGGTAGCTCCATTATTTCTTGGTGGTTCTACCACCCCTTTAGTGGCTATTCTACGCCAAAAACCTCTACAACTTTTAGTGCCTTTCTTGGTGTATTTAGACACCTTAAGTCTACTATATTTGAGCACTTATTTGGTGTTCCTTTATTCAATAGAACTTCTAAAAATTTTGCACTTATTTTGATTACAAAAACAACATATAATACTTCTTATCACTCCTTTCCAAGCAAATTTTAACTCCAAACTTTGTTGTTATATTGTGCAGATTTACTAATGATAATGCTATCTATTTCCTTGGCTTGAAGACTCTTTAAATTTAATAGCTCTAATATGGTGCTCTTAAAAAATTAAGGTATATTGGTTTTAATGCTTGAATAATAAACTTTTGTAGCACCAATATTGCATACCTTTTGGCCTCCTTTTGTATCTAATCTCCTTGGTTATTTTATTCACCCTTTTGCTATCTCAAATTTATAAGTTTTGTAGCTTAAACATATTTACTTTGCTGCTCCAAAATCACTGCAATTTTGTAGCTCCAATTTCTCCCAATATGTTGCCTCAAAACTTCTCCTTTCTCCTTCCAAAAGGCTGCCAAGAAACTCTGAAATTTGCAGCTCAAATACTTCTTCAAATGCTGTCCAAAATACAACTTTATCTCCTTCAACTTGTTGCCTTCGATTGAAATAAATTTATTTTTCAAAATATCCTTCAAATTGCTTCCTTTTGTTGTTTGCAAAATCTGCCTCTATATTTATCTTAATATTTGTCTTAATTTTTGTCAATTTCTTCTTCAAAAAATTATCCAAAATCACTTCCAATTATACCCAAAACTTCTCAATTTCATAGCTCTTATTTTGCTATCAAGCCTTCCTTCAATTGGCTATTCAAGGGCACTTGAAAAACTTCCCAAATCTTCTTGAAATTTGAAGTTCTAAACTTTCTTCAATTTGTTGTCCTGTGACTCTAAAAATTCTATCATGAAAATCAACAGTCTTATTTTTTTTTTCAAATCAGCCTTCTAAATATTTATGGCTATCGTCAAAACATTCAAATCGGTGACCTATTCAATTCTCTTTCTCCTCTTTAGCTCTCACTTCAAATCTAACCTCTTTAGTTGGATTCTTCCTCAAGAATCTAGATGTCTTGAGATATTCAAAAATACTTTCCAAAATTTGGAAAACTTCTTGCCAAATCCTTCTTCCTTTTGGGCTTGTTTTTGGATGGTGATAATTGTTCCAGCTTATTGTTTTTACAAGCTTCTCATGCTTGTAATCTTCTATCTCGAGCTTTCTTTAAAACTTCTCCAATGGCCACTTCTTCAACTTCTTCAATAGGGCTTCTCTAGAATTCTTATTTCTTCATGCAAATTTTCTTGAGACCTTTTCTCTTGGATCTTTAGATTTTGTAGCTTCTCAAATCTACAATAGGACCTTTTCTCGTAGGCCTCCAAAATATTCAATCTTCAACTTCTTGCTACAAGTACTAGATCAATTACAAATATGAAATTATTCTTTATCTATTTTAGGAAGCTTCCCATATATTTAAACCAATTATTATTTACAACAAAGTATTAGAATATGATAATCCAAATCTTCAAATCTGAAAATAATAATCTTCACTAGTTAATCTTCTAAACTAGTGGAATCTATGTTGAGTCCTAGTATTCACAAGTTATTCTGTAACTCTATGGAAATACTCTAGCCAAATAAAAATCTTCAAAAATCATATAAAGGAGATATTTCTACCTCCTATAAAATACCCTTGTGTATTTGATACCACTAATAGCTCTTGAAGCTTATTATTCAATGATCTAACCGCAAGAATTTTAGTAATTAATAGAATGCAATATCAAATGTAATAAAAATAAGAAATCAATTTAGTATATGAATATGAATGGATTCACACACTAAATGAATAAATGTGTGCAATTCTATATTGCACTATCTTCTATTACAATAACTCTCAAAGAGATTATAATGGATCTCAATAGTACAATAGCTTTGTAAGTATCAAGTAAGAATCATATAACTTAAGGCTATGGTAAACATATATAGACTTATACCATGACTCTTGGATGGCTATGACTCTTTTATTCATTGTGAATCTTGGTTCTATTTGATGTATACTTGTAATATGACTCTTCACTATCTTTTCCTAATCTATGGACACATGTACACATGGACTAATGTGCACATTTACATTATTGAATATAATGCACACTTTAATAATATTTGTGCATTTATTACATTACATAAAGTAAAGACTCAAATACTAACCTAAGATACTCAACTTAATATAACCATGTACCCATGGTGGTACATTGTCATGTACAAAATAATGTAATATTCTCCAACATGGTGGAAATAACAAAGACCTTAGGAGGATGGTAGGTTTTTTTTTTAATTATTGGGTTCATGGCTTATTGTTATAGCCTATCTTTCAACTTGAAATCTCCCATGTGCACATATTTTTTGGTGATTATGTTTGTTGTGGCCAATTGACTATGTTGTCTTATAAATACCCCCCTAAGGTATGTTTCGAATCATTCCATTCTTCTTTTTATATGGATTAAATGAGTTGTTTCTCTAATTTTTTAGAGAAACCTTAATTAATTTCATTGCTTGGCTGCTATTTTTAGTAATAGATAAGCCTATGTACTGGTGATGGCTATATCCCATGATTTAATCTATTAAACTATGCAATTCCTATAATATTTTTGTATCATGTCCTATTTTTGGCAGTTATCCCTGTTGTTCAGATGAAGGGGGGATTTTATTTGATTAAATATTTAATTAAAACCCCTACACATTACCCTATGTTTACTACTAGCATGTAATGACAATTTAAAGGTGTTTTAATAGGGAAATTTGCCAGCATAATTGATTTATTTCATAAGGTTAAACTTAGGAATTCATTTTAATTAAGCCTGGGTCACCATAACATCGCTACAACATGAAATCTTCATGGTCGAAAGGGCATTGGAGAGAAGACCAAATTTTAGCCTTCCCATATTGTTATCCTACATATATGATGTGGGAGGTACTTAGCACCAAAGGTATCTTGAATCCCTTTTGGTTAATGACCACCACATGATGATCATGGATCCCACCGACTGTGGTTGCCCAAAGCAAGTTGGAAGTGTGTCTATCATGGACACTTGGATTTAAAATTGATGGTTGATGTGGCTTTGTATTACATTTTTGTTTGATCATCTTGCATTTTTTGTTGTTGACACATGACTAGGCTTCATTTTGGACGAAACACCATGTTTTATTTTAAGCCAAGAGATTTATGCCACATACATCATGGGGAAGGTGTGAGGTTTTTTTTGAGTGCTCATGTGCCTAAGGCTTGCTAACCAAGCACCTAGGCATCTAGCTATCTCTCGTGGTCCCTGTTGACTATTGGATCATGGTTTACTTGTGTTAGTTGTTTGCACTCTACTTTATGGACACATATTTCCCCTTGATCACCTAGCTTTCTTGTGATATGACACATGGTACTTGTTGAATGGTTTGTTAGGCTGGGTTGTTCGGTGCTCCTTGGGGTAGTTATATTTTTAATTAAATATTTTTTTAAACATAATATTACATAGGATCTGTGGGGGCACTACATCACCAAATAAGGGGAAAGACTCCCCTTAAGGCATGACCACCAAGTGGTGGTCAAGAGATCCATCGCTTGGAATAGGCTTTAGTACCAGCTATTGGGCATTCTTAACTATGCATGTTTGATCCATTAACTCAACGATATATTAATTAAAGAAATATTAAGGTTATTTTGATTAATTTTGATTATTTAATTTGAAATATAGACCTTTTGATAAATTGAAATGATAAGCCTTTTTTATTTATCTTTAAAGATAGACCTTTTTGTTTTAAATTTAAAGATAGAAATTTTTAATAAGTTTGAAAGATAGACCTTTTGATAAATTTGAAAGATATACCTTTTGATAGATTAAAAAGATAGACCTTTTGATAAGTTTTAAATATAGACCTTTCTGGTTTAAATTGAAAGATAGACATTTTGATAGATTTAAAAGATAGACCTTTTGATAAATTTGAAAGATAGACCTTTTTGATAGATTTGAAATATAGAATTTTTGATATATTTGAAAGATAGACCTTTTGATAAGTTTGAAAGATAGACTTTTTGATAAAATTGAAATATAGACCTTTTGATTGATTTGAAAGATAGACCTTTTGATAAGTTTGAAAGATAGACCTTTATGGTTTAACTTGAAATATAGACCTTTTGATAGATTTAAAAGATAGACCTTTTGATATATTTTAAAGATAGTTATTTTTGATAGATTTGAAAGATAGACCTTTTGATAGGTTTTAAAGTAGACCTTTTGATTTAAATTGAAAATAGACATTTTGATAAATTTTAAAGATAAACCTTTTGATAAAATTTAAATATAGGCATTTTGATAGATTTGAAATATAGACCCTTTGGTTTGTTTGAAAGAATGATTTTTGATTGTAAGAATGACCTACTGGTTTAAATGATAGTGAATATAAAGAATGATTTTATGAAATAAATATTTTATGAAATAAATATTTTATGATTGAGAGAATGACCTTTTGGTTTAAATTGAAAGAATGAATCAAATGATAGATTGAAATAATGACCCTTTTGATTTAAGTGACATTTTTGGGTTAAAGAATTACCTTTTTTATTTAAGGAATAAATTAAAGGAATGACCTTTTAAAATGAAAGGTTTTTTAATCAAAAGAATAGTTTTGATTATTTTGATTTAATGAAAAGTATGGGATTTTGATTGATTGAAAGTATGAGATTTTGATTAATTTAATGAATGAATAATGGACTATCCTATATTTGTGAAATGATAAATTACTTTCATTCTATGTTGTATTGAATGATAAATGACTTTCATTCTTGAATGATGAATGTACTTTTGTGTGATTGATGAAAGAAAGACTTTTTGAATGCATAGAGTTATATTTA
Organism: Wollemia nobilis; assembly: GCA_028583015.1. Taxonomy (NCBI): domain Eukaryota; kingdom Viridiplantae; phylum Streptophyta; class Pinopsida; order Araucariales; family Araucariaceae; genus Wollemia; species Wollemia nobilis. Next base: position 8,221,780 of record JAQPPZ010000850.1, read on the forward strand.
AGTTTTGAATGTATGGATAAGATTACATTATTTGTCTATTATTAGGATAAGTATGGGCTTATTTAAGTTATGTTGGCAATTTTGGGTACCTTGGGTACATTGCCTTTGCTCAAGTGTATAAGTTGTCATTGATGTCAAGAAGCTTTTGAAGGAATTTGATTTGATGTAAAATAATTTGTTTTGATGAAGGTTACGACATGACAGGTTCGAAAGAAAGCAAGTTAGAAAAGTGTCGCGATATCGCGACATGTCGCAGTTTCGTGACTCAAAGAGGAGAGAGAATGTTCGGAGTCAAAAATGTCACGATTTCGTGACATATTGCAAGGAAGGTTGAACGGACGAAAAAGTGTCACGATTTCGTGACATGTTGCAGGAGAGAGAGTCCGAAAGAAAAAGTGTCACGATTTCGTGACATAATGCAGGAGAGAGAGTCCGGGAGAAAAAGTGTCGCGATATCGCGACATGTCGGGTTTTCGTGACCCGAAGAAAAGAAAAGCGCTAAGGAGAAAAAGTGTCACGATTTCGTGACAAGTCAGAAGACAAAGTGGAAGCAAGATAAAGTGTCACGATTTCATGACATGCTACAGAACTCGAAGTGAGAACTGTCACGATTTCGTGACATGCAGCAAAGGGAAGAGTCTGAAATGAGAAGCGTCGTGATTTCATGACAGGTTGCAAAGAAGACGTACGAAAGCTGAAAGCGTCACGATTTCACGACAGGTTGAAGAGAAAGCTTACGGATGTAGAAAGTGTCATGATTTCATGACTGATTGAGATGGCAGCATACGGTTGGAGAAAGTGTCACGATTTCATGACAGAAATAGAAAGCAGGTCTTCAACAGGAGAAGAGTCACGATTTCATGACAGAAGCAAAATGAAAGAGCTTGGAAGAAGAAGCGTCACGATTTCATGACAAATTCAAGAAGGAAGAGCTCAAAGGCGAAAGTGTCACGATTTCGTGACATGTCATGTTTTCGCTAGTGCAAGCAGAGAAGAGTGCAAGGAAGCGAAAGTGTCACGATTTCATGATAGAAACCGAAAGCAGGTCTTCTATAGGAGAAGTGTCATGATTTCACAAAAAAAGTAGAAAGAAGGTCGACGAAGGGAGAAGTGTCGCGATATCACGACAAAAGCAAAATTGATGCTGACAAAGACAAAAGTGTCACGATATCATGACAAGAGCTTGGTTGAAGTCGTCAAAGGCTGAAGTGTCACGATATCATGACAAAAGCCAAAAGAAAGTGTACGGTTGCAAAGGTGTCATGATATCGCGACATGTTGTAGTTTCGTGGTAGAAGCTACAGAAGAGTTACAGAGGCAGTGAAGCCGACAAAGTTAAATTTTAGCCGACAAAAATTAGGGCTTGCAGCTGACGTAGATTAGGGTTTGTTTTTGGTATAATAGTCGACTAAGATTAAAGTTTTCATCATGAAAATTTTGTTATAAAAGGAGGGTTGTTTGGAGAGTTGAAGGATGAATGAGTTGTTGTAGTGCGACGTTCGTAGATAGTGCGTAGAGCAAGAAGTTCGATCGTCGAGAGCAGAGTGCAAAATTCGATCGTAGTGTGCAGAGTGCATTTCGTCGAATCATTCCAAGTGTGAAAGATCACAAAGGAAGCAGAGTGTGCGAAGACGGTGTCGCTGTGATTACGTAGAGGTGCAAAGGTTGAAGTTCGATCAAGTGCGGCTATGATTGCGCAAAGAGAGCAGAGGGCGTAGAGAGCACAAGGGCAAAGACGAATGCGGAGTGCTGCTGCTTAAGGATAGAGGTGCATTGGTTCTTTGAGAAGAACCTGAGGACAGATTTGGCAAGTCTTTGAGAAGGCTTGTGTGCAGAGGATTGATCTGTTCAAGTGTTGGACAGATCTGATAGACAGAGGAAGACTTGTGCTAGACCGACTGACTATGTTTGGTATAGGTTGTTGAGCTGCTGTGGACGTGATCATAGAAGGCAGAGGTCTCTTAGGCTAAGCATTGAGGACAGGAGGTCTTCGATGGAAAGGAGTTCCACGTGCTGGCAAGAGGTAGAGACAGTTGATCTTCTGAGGGATCATTTCCAGAGCAGAGGGGAAGGTATCTCCTTTGAGCAGAGGCTCATAAATTTAGATTGGGGGAAGGTATCTCCTTTGGGCCGAGGCTCATAAACATTGTAATTGGGAAGGATTCCCAAAGAACTTTGAGATAACTTTTAGAGAAAAGTTTTGTGGACGTAGCCCAGCCATTCTGGGTGAACCACGTAAAAATTGGTGTCACTTTGTGGATGATATTGTGCATTGTTTTGATATTGCTGTGGGTATATTGCTTTACTATTTTGTAATATAAAGGAAAAAGTAAAAAGAGGTCTTATACTGTTCACCCCCCCTCTCAGTATAAGCTTGTGTTCTTCAATTGGTATCAGAGCGGGTGCCTTCGAAAAGTTTAACAGCTTGAAGGAAAAGCTAGTAAAGAACACAATGGATTATTCAAGTGGCAATGCAGCACCTATTCTTGATGGGTCATATTTTGGTCTTTGGAGTGCAAGGATGAAGGTTCATCTAATGGCACTTGGTAATGAGGTATGGGAAGTAATTGAAGATGAGTACACTATTCCTGTACATGGTCCAAATACTAAAGAAGAAAGGCTCCTACATCACAACAATTCAAAAGCAATGAATGCAATCCTGAAAGGCTTATAGAAAGCAGATCTCACCAAAGTGATTCACTGCAAGACAACTAGTGAAATGTGGAAACAATTGCAGGTGGTTCATACGAGTGATACAAATGTCAAAAAGGCCAAGTTGAGACACTTCAAAGGTATGTTTGAACAACTCAAGATGAATGATGATGAAAATATTAGTGACTACATGCTTCGTATGGATGAGGTTGTTAACTCCATGAAAGACTTAGGTCTTGAGCTTGCTGAAAATGATGTTTGTGATAAGATTTTAAGATCTCTTCCTAATAGATTTAGTGAAAAGATTTCTGCTATTGAGGAAGCTAAAGATTTGGATAAGTTGAAAAAGGATGAGCTCCATAGTATACTTGCAAGCATTTGAGTTGAGAACTCAAGTGAAGGTTGACGTCAAGAAAGAGGCAGCTTTCAAGGCTACCAAGAAATCCAAGGGTAAACAACTTCAAGAGAGTGATGAGTCTTCTAGTGATGAAGAGGCATATTACAACAAGAAAGGCAAATTCTCTAGAAAGCACAAAAGCATGAAAAATATAAGATGTTTCAATTGTGGAAAGTTTGGTCATTATGCTACAGACTGTACTGTTCCCAAGGATGAAAGTGATGAAGATAAACAGGATTCTAAGAGCAAGGATTCTGAAAAGCACAAGCATCACAGAAAGAACAAAGATGAGCACAACAATCAAGGAAAGAGGTATTCTCACAAGCACAAGAAGAGTTTCTACCTAGACAAAGCAAGTAAGTGTTCTAGTAGTGATAGTGAAAGTTCTTCAAGTGATAATGAAAATGAGATGTTGTTCATATCAGAAAAAGAGGAAGAACCGAAACATAGATTCATTATCATGAAATGTCTTAGATGTGGAAATTTTGGTCACCTTGAGGATGATTGCACAAATAATGATTTGGTTTCTAGTATGTATGAGGATGCTTCAGAAAACTATAAGGAAGATGCATGTATGGTTTTTGAAAAGGGTAGCACCTCTAGTGATAAGAAATCTGAAAAAGGCTTTGATGATTCAGAAAGCAAACAAATAAAGGATCATGAAAGTGAACTTAGTAGTGCTCTTAGTGCTTTGAAAAAGGAAAGAAAGAAGAATGCTAGACTCAAGGATAAGTTAGATGAATGTTGTATGGAGAGAGATGATCTTATAGAAAATCTTGATTTCTCTATAGCTAAGACGCAAGAACTCAAGGATGAGTTAGAGTCTAAGGTTCTTGAGTATAGTGAGTTAGAACAGAAAATGGCTTCTTTGAAAGAGGAAATTAAAGAGTACAAGGATAAGCTTTACTAGTTTCAAGATAGCTCCAAAAAGGTTAAGTCACTCATCAAAGGTCAAAGAAAGACAACAGATAAAACAGGCCTTGGTTTTGTTAAGCCACGCAAGGAACAGGTTGGGGAATCTAGTAAGAGATTCCAAAAGGAAGAGAGTTCTGATGAGGAAAGTATTTCAGATCATGAGTCCTTGAATGATAGATGCGTAGAAATAGAAAATAGAATTCAGAATGAGAAGAAGAAGTTTTCAAGACCCAAGAGGTCGAATAAAGGAAAATTTCACGATAGATGTTTTGCGTGTCACAGGTTTGGTCACATGGCTTCACATTGCATGGCTCAAGTGAAGAAGGTAAATGACAATTTTAGAAGTGCTAGTTTCTTTCAAGGGTATTGCTACTCTTGTCAACGGTTTGGGCACAAGGCAGTCTATTGCGAGGTAAATAACAGGAACAGGTTTGGTCAGAATAGGTTCGGGCAGAACTGGTGGATTCAAAGATCAGGTTTACCTCAGAGAAACAACATCATCAAGTGTTTCAAGTGCAACAATGAAGGTCACACAATCAGATAGTGTAGAGCTGAACTTCCAAGGTATAGGAATAGGAACAGTGGTATGAACAGGTCCAAGGATCAAGGCATGGATAAGAACAGGGATGAGAACAAGAACAAGAATAGTGACAAGAACAAGAATATGGACAAAGAGTTCAAGAGAAGGCCCGACAAGGAAATTATAGACGCTGATGATGATCAGTGCCTAATGGGAGTTTTACTCCCACCCCAAAATTAATCACCTCATCAGGAGGTGGGGGAGGGACTAAGCTAAGAGGCTCATTCTTAGTCCCGAGCCCCAAAGGTGACCCTTTGCCATTGATGACAAAGGGGGAGAGATATGAGTAAGGGGGAGAGCTTCAAGTGAAGAGGAAAGCTTCAAGTCAGGGGGAGCAAAACTTCAAAGGAAGATTCTCGGTTGTGGGCACAGTTTCTCAGTTGTTAGCACAGTTGGTTTCAGTTTTGGCTCCTGAGACGTGTTTTCAATAAAGGTTTGCCATCAATGACAAAGGGGGAGATTGTTGGCAATTTTGGGTACCTTGGGTACATTGCCTTTGCTCAAGTGTATAAGTTGTCATTGATGTCAAGAAGCTTTTGAAGGAATTTGATTTGATGTAAAATAATTTGTTTTGATGAAGGTTACGGCATGACAGGTTCGAAAGAAAGCAAGTTAGAAAAGTGTCGCGATATCGCGACATGTCGCAGTTTCGTGACTCAAAGAGGAGAGAGAATGTTCGAAGTCAGAAATGTCACGATTTCGTGACATATTGCAAGGAAGGTTGAACGGACGAAAAAGTGTCACGATTTCGTGACATGTTGCAGGAGAGAGAGTCCGAAAGAAAAAGTGTCACGATTTCGTGACATAATGCAGGAGAGAGAGTCCGAGAGAAAAAGTGTCACGATATCACGACATGTCGGGTTTTCGTGACCCGAAGAAAAGAAAAGCGCTAAGGAGAAAAAGTGTCACGATTTCATGACAAGTCAGAAGACAAAGTGGAAGCAAGATAAAGTGTCACGATTTTATGACATGCTACAGAACTCGAAGTGAGAACTGTCACGATTTCATGACATGCAGCAAAGGGAAGAGTCTGAAATGAGAAGCGTCATGATTTCGCGACAGGTTGCAAAGAAGACGTACGAAAGCTGAAAGCGTCACGATTTCGTGACAGGTTGAAGAGAAAGCTTACAGATGCAGAAAGTGTCACGATTTCATGACTGATTGAGATGGCAACATACGGTTGGAGAAAGTGTCACGATTTCATGACAGAAATAGAAAGCAGGTCTTCAATAGGAGAAGAGTCATGATTTCATGATAGAAGCAAAACGAAAGAGCTTGGAAGAAGAAGCATCATGATTTCATGACAAATTCAAGAAGGAAGAGCTCAAAGGCGAAAGTGTCACGATTTCGTGACATGTCATGTTTTCGCTAGTGCAAGCAGAGAAGAGTGCAAGGAAGCGAAAGTGTCACGATTTCATGATAGAAACCGAAAGCAGGTCTTCTATAGGAGAAGTGTCATGATTTCGTGACAAAAGCAAAAAGAAGGTCGACGAAGGGAGAAGTGTCGTGATATCGCGACAAAAGCAAAATTGATGCTGACAAAGACAAAAGTGTCGCGATATCGCGACAAGAGCTTGGTTGAAGTCGTCAAAGGCTGAAGTGTCGCGATATCGCGACAAAAGCCAAAAGAAAGTGTACGGTTGCAAAGGTGTCACGATATCGCGACATGTTGTAGTTTCACGGCAGAAGCTACAGAAGAGTTACAGAGGCAGTGAAGCCGACAAAGTTAAATTTTAGCCGACAAAAATTAGGGCTTGCAGCCGACGTAGATTAGGGTTTGTTTTTGGTATAACAGCCGACTAAGATTAAAGTTTTCATCATGAAAATTTTGTTATAAAAGGAGGGTTGTTTGGAGAGTTGAAGGATGAATGTGTGGTTGAAGTGCGACGTTCGCAGATAGTGCGCAGAGCAAGAAGTTCGATCATCGAGAGCAGAGTGCGAAATTCGATCGTAGTGTGCAGAGTGCATTTCGTCGAATCATTCCAAGTGTGAAAGATCGCAAAGGAAGCAGAGTGTGCGAAGACGGTGCCATTGTGATTGCGTAGAGGTGCAAAGGTTGAAGTTCGATCAAGTGCGGCCATGATTGCACAAAGAGAGCAGAGGGCGTAGAGAGCACAAGGGCAAAGACGAATGCGGAGTGCTGCTGCTTAAGGATAGAGGTGCATTGGTTCTTTGAGAAGAACCCGAGGACAGATTTGGCAAGTCTTTGAGAAGGCTTGTGTGCAGAGGATTGATCTGTTCAAGTGTTGGACAGATCTGACAGACAGAGGAAGACTTGTGCTAGACCGACTGACTATGTTTGGTATAGTTTGTGCTACTATGGACGTGATCATAGATGATGCGTAGTCGTTATACCATCATTAATTCTCAATGAATCTGTCAATCCAGGGCAGTGTACAAGGCTATCTGTGGGAGAAGAAGTGAAACAGCTATAACTTAGGTCAATCTAGGGCAACAAGTCTTATTGGTGGAACCAATTTTGTGGGGGTTTTGGAACATTCCTATCTCTAAATTGCATGAATTAAATCTTAATCTAAGTTGAAGAATTGGAAACTAATCACTAACTGCAGAAATGAAGTCCTAATTACAATTGCATAATAAGACCTAATTATATTACAGAATTAACAGTTGCAGAATTGAAAGTCTGATCCTAATTGCAGAAAGGAAATCTAATTACTTTTGTAGTAAAGAAAGTCTAGATCTAATGTGGAAATAAAAACTATCAAAATTCTATAACAGAAGGTTGTCAATCCTCTGTTCAGATTTTGACAGCAAAACATAAAAATGCAGGAAATTGCTGAAAAATAGTAAATGCTGAAAATAATAGTCTAAAAATAAAGTGAAAGCTTGGCTGAAAGTAAGATTGCAACTAAAACATTAAGCACAAGATTTATCTTAGCATAAATAAACTAATACTGCAAATATTGTCAACTACTCACAAGCAATTTACATAACAAGTTCTATAACTCATTCTGCTGCAGCAAAATCAGAATAAAAACTTGCTTTGTTAGTCCTCCTCCTAGGTCTGGAAGTGGCCGGCCTCTTTGTCGAGAAGAAGGTGTAAGTCTCTCTCTCTTTCTAAATCTTAATCACACTCATTTACAAGTAATTTGAAATAGAAGCTGGTGCACTTTATTGATCAAAAGACATGATTACAAGAATTCTCTTGAAAAAGCTATTACGAGGTATGTGAGTCAATTTCTAGTTATACTCTGTATTTTCTGCTAGCTTTCTTCCTCTATTTTCTATCTATATGCTATTACTCTACCTAGCTCAACCTGAAGGTGAGCAATATTTATAGCTATCCTATGATCTGATTACAAACAAAGAATATCTCAAAAGATCTAATCCTACAATATTGCAACAAATTCTGGTTTTATCCTAGAAGAGGACTAAAACCTGATCTTTCCCTTAATGATGGATTTGGTCAGAAATGACGGCAAAGACAGATGGAGGATATTTCTCTTTAATTTTTCCAACCTTTATTTCCCTTTTTCGCCTTCAAAAATCGGTCAAAAAGGTCAAAAACACATTATGTTCTTCATTTCGAAGATAAGTGGCTTCATTCCGAAGACAGTGCAGTTTTCATTCCGAAGATCGCTCATTTCGAAGATACTGCATGCTTCATTCTGAAGATCCGCTCATTTCGAAGACGCTGCATTCTTCATTCTGAAGATCCGCTCATTTCGAAGATGTTGTGTTTCTTCATTCGAAAAAAATCTTTTCATTAGAAGATACTTTGGAATGAACAAATGTATGCTTTTCCATTGATTTCTTCTGCATCTCTCAGGTGGGTTATCTCCTAAGTTCAAATTCTAATGGTCTTCATCCCTTTCCTCATGTGAATTCCATGCCTTGCTATTTATGGACAGTTGGCTAGAATTTACATGGGAAAGACCAATTTTTGCTACACTGTTGCCAGATTTAGGTGAAGTAAATGCTTGAAACAAATCAAAATATGATTAGTGAAATTCTGCTATTATTCTAAGCATATCCCATTGTAGCAAATCATAGCAAAAAGAACACAAAACTATGCAAAAATCTATAAAATCAACATATAATATTTCAAATACATTGATAATGCAAAATGGTTAATATACAGCATATTAAATCAACTTAACTAACATATCAGATAAAAAATAAGAGTTTATAGGAATTTTTAGTGTACAAAACATGTCATGATTGAGGCATTTCCAGGCCTCATCATTTTCCCCCCAACTTATATTGATGCATGCCCTCATGCATTCTGTTGGGATATGGAATCACATATGTCCATGTTTAGATTCCATGACCTGTAGAATAACTTCTTGCCTATGTAATATCCCCTATTTTCTTGAATGTTTCTGAGCCAATCTTCAAATTGTTCATCAGGCTGTTCATATTCTTCAAATTAAAATAGAATTGGAGTAATGATGGTTGGAGGCCTGAACCTGAGACCTATCCAGTTATGCTACATGATCTGGATCAGTTGGACTACACCTTTTGCTCTTCTTCTGGACCACTCTAGATTGATGGGGGAGATAGGTTCTCTTTTTCTTAAAGACATGGAAAGTTCATTCCATCTGTCTCTGCATACTGACAATGCTGGAAAGAAATTGTGATCACAAAAATTGTTAAATCTGGTCACACAGTCCCTCAAATTGTTCAAGTACATTCTCTTAATATCATCCCTGTTCATCATTGAAAAGTCTTCTTTGAGTGATATTTAGGTGATTTGGCTGGATTGCTCTGACTAACAACTCAGCCCTTGTTTCAATCACTTTATTTTGCCTTTTCTCATGATCCCAATAAAGCTAATTTTGCAAGGTAGACATAAATGCTCTCAACTGAACATCTCCATTATAGATTTGAGGATGAGAGTCAAATTCCTCTGGAATGAAGAAACTATGCAAAAATAGTTCACACAGGAGATTTTTCTACTCAAAAGGACTGTCAAAATATGCCTCCATAAAATCTTCAATAGTGTCCAATTTGTATGGAAGGTTTGAAGTAATCCTCATGACATGCCATCTAAGGTATTTCTCCTTCAAAATAAGAGTTTGTAAAATCATGCTGGCCGTCTAAATTGGACTAAAAACTCAGCAATTTGGCACAAGTCAGATATCTTTTCTTTTAATGCCTAAATTTCTGTGTCCTTGGCTTCTAGCTATTTTGCTTCCAGTTTGAATTTTTTAGTTTTATTGGCAAGCTGTTCATATCTAATCATCCAGGTAGCTATGTCTACATTGTACTGCTCTAGGGACACAGTATTAGGTGGTCTTACTACAGGGGGGATCCTAGGCAACATATTTGTCTGAACTCCTTTTTCTGCCACTTCCACTGGTTGTTCATCTGTCAATATCTCTACTTGCACCCCCTTATTTGCTATTTCTATGGGGTTGTCATCAGATAGTATTTCTACTTGTACCCCCTTATCTACTATTTCTACTGGAAGTGTAACAAGTTGAAATGCAGGGACCTCAGTAGGAGTACTTACTTGAGCATTTTCTTACTGTTGGGACTGTTTCCTGTGTTGGTGGCTCATTTTCAACATCCTCTGCAATATTTCTCACCATTTCTAAAGCATCTTCAGAACAAGAAGGCATTGCTTCAGAATGAATAGGCACTTCTTCAGAATGAAGGAGTGCTATTTCAGGATGAACTTCTATGTCTGCCTCAATAGAGTCATCTGCTCTTGATAAACCCAGAAGCAATTGAGCCAAATTATCTTCATCATGGGATATAGCTGGCTGCTTTTCAGATTGTGACAACAACTTTTTTAGTTCTGCCACTTCTTGCTGAAGTTCTACAATTTTTCTTTCTTGCATCTCAATGATGCTTTCTTTCTCTGTGATCCATTTGGTCTATGTTTTGACAACACTTCTTGCTGCCCTCAGCTGCTCAGTGATGTCTTCCACTTCTATTTTTGCTTCAGAAGCTGATGCAGACAAATCAGTTGTAGTTGGCTATTCAACCAAATTTTCTTCTTCTGCTGCAATAGTTTGTTCTTGTTCAGGAGGCTCTGTGAAACTGTCTATAAGGATATCTACCATATCTATAGCCTGTTGAATTGTAGCCTCCTCCAAACCAACTTGCTCAGTTTCTGCCTCAACTATCTGTTCGGGGAATTCTGGAAAGTTATCGGATCTTTGGTTGTATTTACGTGACATCCGGGCTACTTGGTCTATCTTCTTCCTCCATGACCTATTCTGCAGTTTCTTTCAAATGGATTCTTGTAGACCTCCTAGTTCCAGATGCAAACTTCTTCTTTTTGCTCTATTTTTTGGTGACAGCAGGGGTCATGGGGTCAATTTTTGATGCCTCTATTTCCCTTGTTTCACTTCTCTGCTCTGACAAGTCGATTGCAGCTTCAGCAAACCGAACTTTCTTTTGTTTTTCTGCTCTGCTGCTAGTTCCAGATCCTCTTCTCTTTTGTCTCTTAGCTTGTGAAGTTGATGGTTCAGGAGCAAGTTCTGTAACGACTTCAGGGGCATCTTCTGCGGCTTCTTTGGCGGCATCTTATGCAGCATTTTCTGTAGCATCTTCTACAATATTTTTACGTAGCAATTGTTTCCTCTTCTACGAGCAACATCGGTAGTATTTGGCTCCTCTTCTTCCTCACTTTCATCCCCAAAAATGACATCATTTAGATTAGAGTAAAACCTATCAAAACTCCTAGGGTTTCCTCTAAAATGATGTTGGCAAATTAATTTGATAAGGCCATGATGGCGAAGGCTTCCTTTACCCTCCTGATATCTTTTTGCCATGTTCTTTAACTCTTGATACAAATACAGGGGAAGATTAACCCTAACTTCTGGTTGTTGTCTACCATGTATGAGATGGTTTAAAATTCGCAGATGATGCCCTGACAACAGCACATATTGCCCTTCACAGGTCAAAAACTTAATCACCCAGGTGGCTACTTCATCCCAGGGTTCTTGCAGGCTGGCCCTTTTTAACCCTTTGCATGTGTTGTTATGGGTTAAATATTCAGGTTCTCTATCATTTTCTTCTACAAACTGATTAACTACATTTGCCAATGTGTTCTTGCCAGATCTAGTAATTGAAATTCCCTCTAATGGCAGCTCTGTAATTTGACTTAAAATTTTAGGGCTTACCTCAATAGACATGTCATTGACATGTGCTCGGTTGTTTCTGAACGTGTGGGCAAACATGCCAGCTAAATCTTTAGAAGACCCATTGAATTTGTCCAGAAACGTCATAAACCCTCCGTCTTCAAAAATCTGCACAACTGCCGGATTTTCTCGAAGGAAATTGGTATCTGCAGGCTCTGATCTTTTGCCCCATTTTTCTTTGTTTAAAAATCGTACACTACGATTGCTGTTCTATTTCAGGATTTTTGGCTATTTTTTGTTTCAAATTTGTAGAGTTAGAACCTTCGTTGCCCTGTTTCTCATCTTCTTCTTCGTCTTCTTCGAAATGAGCCGTATTCTGTGCACTGTACCTCGCAACACGTCTTCGGAAAGAAGTATGGCACACATATCTACTTCTGCACTGTACACCTATTCGTTGATAATTGCATGGATGTCCTTGCCATCAGATCCACCTCATCAGTTTTGTAGATTCTCACGTGCATGTTAATTGACATTAAAAACTGGTGGCATATGGTTGCAGATTCTCCGTATTTCCAATGAGTGCAAAAACAGACCATGTGTTGATTGACACGTGTCCCTTCTTCGCATGCAACTAAGAAAAAATCTTAATTTTGTCGTACCTTATTTTCTTGGACGCCACGTGGAAATGCTCTTTCCGAAAATGCAAATAAAATTTCATTCCGAAGATTATGACCTCATTCCGAAGACAAGTCTTCATTCCAAAGACAAATCCTCATTCTGAAGATTATGACCTCATTCGAAGACGAGGTCTTCATTCTGAAGACAAATCCTCTTTGTAGAATTTTCATTCCGAAGATAGATCTTCATTTCGAAGATCAATCCTCATTCTGAAGATTAATCCTCATTTCGAAGATCAAGTTTGTATTGTGAAAGTAAATCGTCATTCCGAAGACAGACCCTCATTCGAAGATAGATCTTCATTAGAAAAAAAATCCCTTCAAGAAGATGATGCGGCAAATCGTCATTCTGAAGGCCAAGTTTCATTCTGAAGACAAATTGTCATTTCGAAGACAATTTTTCTTTCTGAAGACAAGATGCAACATTCATTTTTTTGTCATTTTGAAGACAATTTCATTTCGAAGATAATACAGCAGGCACTATTTTTGGCATTCTTGTTCTGAAGATTAGGCAGAAATCAATATTGTCATTCTTAAAACATGTTTTTAAGTATGCCAACTCTTATGAATACCTTTTATGCTAATGGTTAATTGTCACATACTATATACCAATCATTTTACAATGAAGAAATGTAAGAAATATATACGATAAAAGCGAGTTAATGCCGGTTTTGAAGAATGAGCTGCTTTTGTTGATATTATGCTGAGATTTTCTGCAACATTTCAAAACAAGTGCACTAGGTGAATTTGTACAATGATGGTTCAAAAATTTCTCAAGGTTATGCATGCCGAAAAACTGGTTTTCATGCATACCAACCCGGTAGTGCCTTAAGAAAAGGTTTTCACTGCTTGGTTATTCATTTTTCTCTCTTTTTTTTTTTCTTGATTTTCCCATTTTTTTAATTTTTACCTCTCCTTTTCTCTTTTTTTTTTTCTTTTTTTCTTGATCCTTACTATGCCCATGAAGGAATTTCATGATTTCCCTTGAAACCATGCCCATGAAGGAATTCATACTCAGAATTTATTCATCTTTTTGTTTTCTATTTTTTTGATTTTTTTGTATTTTCTATTTTCTTGAAATCCACTGATCATATTGATTGTTTTGAAGTGGAAGAAGGAATCTCTTCCACCTGCTGTGTATCCAAGCTATCAAGTTGCTGCAAGAATTCTTCTTTAGTCAGAGGTGTATGGTATACCATGAGACGATGTCCATTCACTACCAACTTTCTTCGTGACCCATCAATGGGGGATAAATGAGCTGCTCCATTGTTGAATACCTCTTCAATCCAGTGAGGTCCCAACCATCTAGTTTTCAGTTTTCCAGGGAAGTCTTCATATTGAGAATCGAACAGTAAAGCCCAATCTCCTTGTTGAAGTTTCCTCTGCTTGAATGTGATTGTCATGCCACGACTTCCTCTGCTCCTGAATTACCTCAGTTTGGTGCAGAGCATCCAATCTAAGTTCATCCAATGCATTCAGCTGTAGAATCCTATCTGTCTGTGCCTGCGACAAGTCAATTCCAATTTCCAGTGTTGTGCGCAATGTTAGTAACTCAAATTCAATAGGTAAAAGAGGCTTTTTACCAAAGACTAGTTCATAAGGTGTGAATCCAGTAGTGGACTTCCAAGTGGTATTGTAGGCCCAAAGCTGCTTGGGTAATTTGTCTAGCCAATTTTTCCTATGAAAAGCTACTATTTTTGTCAAGATGCGTTCTAGTTCCCCTGTTTGTTACTTCAACCTGGCCATTTGCTTGTGGGTGGTAGGGTGATGATTTCCTATGTTTGATTTCATACAATTATGTAAATACTTTTATGACTTTGGATGCAAATTGGGGTCCTTGGTACTGTGGTGATAGACCGTGGAGCTCCAAATCTCTAAAAAATACGAGTGTACAAGAAATCAGTGACCTTCTCTTCACGAGCATGTTTGAAAGCACGCACCTCTACCCACTTTGTCAAGTAATCAGTGCATACTAGAATATGCACCTTTCCTTGAGAAGGTGGATCAATAGGTCCTACAAAATCAAGCCCCCACCTCTCAAATGGTTCTAAAACCATTTGAGGCTGCAGTGGCATCTCATTTGTATGAGTGGGTTTCCCCATTCTTTGGCATGCATCACAATGCACGATGTACTTTTTCACATCCTTGTGAAGAGATGGCCAATAATATCCTATCCCCAAGATTTTTCTAATGTGCTTTTTACAGAATAGTGTCCATCTGAGGGTTCATCATGACAAGCTCTAAGGATATCATACACTTCATCCTTTCGGATGCACCTACGTAACACATGGTCAGGACTGCACTTAAAAAGCATACCCTTAATCCATTCAAAAGAAGAACTCTGTTTGATCAATTGTTTTTTCTGTTTTGAGGTGAAATGTGGAGGAACTTTCCCTGTGACCAAATAATTGGCTATATCCGCAAACCAAGGTGATTGAGCTGATATAGCAAATAGTTTTTCATCGGGAAAAGTGTCATCAACTAATTCCCCTTCATACGTATGTTACTGCAACCTGGACAAGAAATCTGCTACAACATTAGCTTTTCCTGGTTTGTTGATTATGGTGATATCAAATTCTTGCAGCAACAACAACCAACGAATAATTCTTGCACTTACCATAGGTTTATTCATCAAATACTTAATGGTTGTATGATCTGTGTGAATAAATATTTGATAACTTGTGATATAATGCCTGAATTTGTTGATGGCATAAATCACTGCTAGGAATTCTTTCTCGGTTGTTGTATAATTTTTCTCTGCTCTGTCAAGTTTTTGCTAATGTTGTAGATGGTATAATGTTCACCATTATCAATTTGTCCTAATCCTGCTCCAATTGCTGTATTGGAGGCATCAGTTTGAATGTGAAATGGTAATGTCCAATTAGGTCCTCTAAGCACAGGTGGAGAGCTTCAAATGCTTCCTGACACTTTGCGGTCCAGGAGAATTCAGAATATTTAGTCAATAAGGCAAACAGTGGGTGGCTATTGTACTAAAGTTGGGAATAAACCTGCGGTAAAAACCAATGTGTCCTAGGAAACTTCGACATTAGTTTGAGTTTTAGGAGGAAGGAGGTTCTTGATAATTTCAACTTTCTTTGGATCAACTTGGATCCCTTCAGGAGAGATGTGATGACCAAGAACTATCCCTTCCTTCATCATCATGAAGCATTTATCTGGATTTAAGGATAAGTGGTATGTTTCACGAGTGAGTTAAGACTTTGTCAAGATTTTCCAATGTAAAATCAAAAGTTTGTCCACATCTTTGTGAAATCATCCATGTAAATTTCAACACTTTTGGTGGTCGGATCAGCAAAAATTGCTAGGACTTGCTCGTTGAAAAGTTGCTGGGGCATTACACAAACCAAAAGGTAAAACCCTATAGGCAAATGTTCCCCATGGACATGTAAAAGTTGTCTTTTCTTGATCTTCAGGTGCAATCTGAATTTGATTATACCCACTGAATCCATCAAGAAAACAAAAGTATCTTTTTCCAGCAAGAGTATCTAACACTTGATCTATGAAAGGTAATGGAAAATGGTCTTTGTATGTCACCTTATTCAATTCTCTGTAATCTACACATACTCTCATTTTTCCATTTTTCTTAGGAACTATTACCAATGGAGAAACCCATTGACTATCAGAAATTGGGTAAATGAATCCTACTTCCAGGGGTTTTTCAATTTCTTCCTTCACAATATCTCTTAAGGCGGGATTCAATCTTCTTTGAAATTGTACGCTGGCTTGACTTCTTCGGTATAGATCTTATGGGTACATATATCAGGATGAACTCCTGACATATCTTTGTAGTTCCAAGCAAAAGCATGAACATGCTTCTACAAAACAACTATCAATTTTTCTTCCTCTTCCCTAGTAAGCTGGCTGTAGATATTCAAAAATTTGCCTAGCTGGACTTCTATTTGTTTTGTATTTAGAAGGACTGAATTCACTCCTTCATACTTGGTGATTAAGGGATTAAGAGGACATTTTTTGTGATTGGAGAAACGAAGTAGTTTCTGTTTCATTGCTTGCTTGAGGGAAGCATTTCTTGTATGGAACGGTGAGAAGGAAAAATCGAGATGATGGTGCCATCCATGTGATAGTGAAACAGAGTTTCCTTGTGATAGCACAGATGATTCATCTTCAGATTTTTGATTCTCCTCATTACTTATCAATTGTTGGATATTTGTTGCTTCCCCTTCTAAACCTTGTTCATGCAGAACATTCATCGGGATTGTTTCATTTTCTAAGTTTTCTGTGTCATTGAGGTCTTATGTGTGTTCTCTTACTACTAAGGTAGCTAGTGTAGAAATGACCTCTTCCGGTTCCTCATCGAGTCGAGAAAACCATAAGCTGGCCTAAAAATTTGCTAGATGGTTTTGCGGGGAGGATATAAAGAAATTTGTTTCAGCTCAATACCATTTGAAATAGTCATATTTCCAGATCTGCGATCTATGAAGGCTGCTTGCGAGTTGCAAGCCAAGGTCTTCCCAAAATAATGGGATATCCATGTGCTGAATTTCTTGGTTGTAAAACTAGAAAATCTGCAAGGAATTCCCAAGAATAAACTTCTATAGGGACATCTTCAATGATTCCTTCAGGTTTTGCTACTGACCTATCAACCATTTCTAAAGCTGTAAATGTGGAGGTTGAGATGTTTGAGCTGTAATTGTTCCATTGTATCTTTAGTCATGACATTTATTGCAGCTCCTAGATCCACTAAAACATTTGATATTGGTGCTTGAACCTATGGTGACTGTGATAAATGGGCTTCCTGGATCACTATACTTTGGAGGTAGTAGTTTTCCAGATAAGAGATCGGCTATCTTCCCTTCAACCTGCGTAGTCTTGGGGAATGCTTTCTTCTTTCTTCCTGCTCTTTTAATGCACAAATTTTGGACAGTACTATTAATTTCTGGTATTTCCTTAATGGCTTGCAATAAGGGTAATGAGATAGTCAACTTTTTGAGTTCTTTGACCAATTCGACTCAGAAATTTTTGGTATTGCATTAAGTCTTTCAGGATATGGAACTATCCTTGGTAATTGTTCTACTTGTGTCTCTTTTTCTATTGTTGGATCCAATTTTTTTGTTTCTTTTGTTGGTTGGATTCTCTCTGGTTACGATGATTCTTGCTCTTCATTATCTTTGGTTTCTATTAAAACTGGTTCGGGTACAACTTTTCCTGAACGGAGTTGAATATCACTACAATCAAGAACATTAATTTCAATATTTTCTTCGACTTGACCACATAGACGGGAGGTGTCTGTCTTACACTATTTGGATTAGTGAGTGGGTGAGATGGCAATTGAGGTTGCTTCACTTGCTTGTGTTTGCTATTTTTCTTGAAAATTCTGATTAGGTGCGAGGCAACAAATGCTTGAGTTTGACCTTGATTCCTTTCTTGCCTTGGATAGGACTGGTATTGTTGATTCCATTGTGGTTGGTTTTGCACCCAATGTGGATTAGTATGATTTTGATTCCATGAGGGGTTGTTTTGATTCTGATTCCATGAGGGGTTGTTTTGATTCTGATTCCAGGCTGGGTTACTCCAATTTGATTGTGGCCATTCTTGGGAATTTGTCCATTGAGGATAATTCCAAGGACGTTGGGGTGGTTATGATTGTCCCCAAGGCATAGTACCGGGATTATGCCCCCAATTTGTAGGAAAACGAGGGGGGATTTTGATATTGAGAGAAATTTCCCCCTTGTTTTGGTCCAATATAGTTGAGTTCCTCGATCTGGTTTTCTAACACGGTTTTGAGTTGTGGTAGCAGGTGGCATTGATCGGTTGAATGCCTTTTTGAACGAGATACTACAAATGGCTGAGATGGTTGTTTTATTCAAAGGACATTCCTGCAAAGCATGTTTACTTCTACATCTTGGGCAATAAATTGCCAAAGGTTACTGTGTTTTTAGCTTTTGCAGAGATTTCCCCTAAAGTAGTGTTTAGATGCACTAGGATATCAGTTTTGAAATTTGCAAGTTCCTCTATCAGGTCCTTTACATCAGTACCATTTGTGTGGCTTTTTCTTCTTCTCTGCTTAGTGCGAGAGTAATTCCTACAGAGATCCATAATTTCCTCATTATTGAGAGTGGTTACATCCCCTTTTCCCATCAAATCCAGAACTTCTCTGGATTCATCTTGCAATCCTCTCAAAAAGATAGTTTTACACAATTCTGGTTCTACTAGTCCACATCTCCTTTGAACAAAGGAGAACCTATCAAGGTAATCTTCCAAGGTCTCATCATCTTCCTGCTTGATTCTAAATAACTCATCTTTTCTATTCCTTACACGGCAGTATTCCTGATATTTGTCTAAAAAGACAGTCTCCATTTGATCCCAGGTTCTTATGGAATTTGGCTCTAAGCTCATGAACCAGCGTAATCTTTGAATCCTTGAGAGTTGAGGGAAAAACCTTAAGTTTTTGATTGTCATTTATATAATCATAAGGTCGACACACTACCTTGAATTCAAACAAAAACTGGTCGGGATCTTCGGATACAACACCTCGGAAGGTGGGAAATGCGAAGGTGAAATGGTCTTCATGGGAGAGTTTTGTGTTGGATTCAGATGAATAGGATATTCAAATGTTCTGGATGGTTGGAGTATATCCTGATCATCCCCTTCATTATGAACATAGCCATGTTGGCCATCTACATTGCCTCCTTCTGCCATAGTTTCTTGTTTCCTAGGAGAAGTTAAAGCTTCCCAAATTGTTCTCTCAAGAGGTCCAAGCTTTTCTGTTGATGAGTTTGATGAATTATCTTCCTTAAGATATTCTGTTGATACAATTGGTGATTTTCCTTTCTCAAAATGTTCTACTGATGGTGAGACTGGTGATTTTTCTATCAGTCTTTCAGGTAGTTCAAACACAGGTGATTCACCCCTTAGGCATGAAGATCTCCTTAATGGGACAAGCCGGGGATCCTTTGGGGTCTCCCTAGACTTACTCATTCATGTTTACTCCTAAATGACATAAATTAAGTCAATAGTTGTTATCTTACTCTCGTTGTTATATTCGATTTTAACACTGAATGTTCACAGTTTAGTATGATTACAGCTATTGGACTATTTGTTTTCTTCTGACAACACTATATCCCCGACAACGGTGCCAAAATGATGCGTAGTCGTTATACCATCATTAATTCTCAATGAATCTGTCAATCCAGGGCAGTGTACAAGGCTATCTGCGGGAGAAGAAGTGAAACAGCTATAACTTAGGTCAATCTAGGGCAACAAGTCTTATTGGTGGAATCGGTTTGGTGGGGGGTTTTGGAACATTCCTATCTCTAAATTGCATGAATTAAATCTTAATCTAAGTTGCGGAATTGGAAACTAATCACTAACTACAGAAATGAAGTCCTAATTACAATTGCGAGAATAAGACCTAATTATATTACGAGAATTAACGGTTGTAGAATTGAAAGTCGATTCTAATTGCGAGAAAGGAAATCTAATTACTTTTGCAGTAATGAAAGTCTAGATCTAATGTGGAAATAAAAACTATCAAAATTTTGTAACAGAAGGTTGTCAATCCTCTGTTCAGATTTTGACGGCAAAACATAAAAATGCAGGAAATTGTTGAAAAATAGTAAATGCTGAAAATAACAGTCTGAAAATAAAGTGAAAGCTTGGTTGAAAGTAAGATTGCAACTAAAACATTAAGCACAAGATTTATCTTAGCATAAATAAACTAATACTGCAAATATTGTCAACTATTCACAAGCAATTTACATAACAAGTTCTGCAACTCATTCTGCTACAGCAAAATCAGAATAAAAACCCATTACTGTTAGTCCTCCTCCTAGGTGCGGAAGTGGCCAGCCTCTTTGTCGAGAAGAAGGTGTAAGTCTCTCTCTCTTTCTAAATCTTAATCACACTCATTTACAAGTAATTTGAAATAGAAGCTGGTGCACTTTATTGATCAAAAGACATGATTACAAGAATTACTTTGAAAAAGCTATTACGAGGCTATAGTGAGTCAATTCCTAGTTATACTCTGTATTTTTTTAGCTTCCTTACTCTATTTTCTATCTATCTGCTATTTCTCTACCTCTCTCTCTATAGCTCAACCTGAACGGGAGCAATATTTATAGCTATCCTATGATCTGATTACAAACAAAGAATATCTCAAAAGATCTAATCCTAAAATGCTGCAACAAATTCTGGTTTTATCCTAGAAGAGGACTAAAACACGATCTTTCCCTTAATGATGGATTTGGTCGGCAATGACGGCAAAGACAGATGGAGGATATTTCTCTTTACTTTTTCCAACCTTTATTTCCCTTTTTCTGCCTTCAAAAATCGGTCAAAAAGGTCAAAAACACATTCTATTCTTCATTTCGAAGATAAGTGGCTTCATTTCGAAGACAGTGCAGTTTTCATTCCGAAGATCGCTCATTCGAAGATCATGCATTCTCATTCCTAGAAGATTCATTGCATGCTTCATTCCGAAGATCCGCTCATTTCGAAGATGCTTGCATTCTTCATTTCGAAGATCCGCTCATTCCGAAGATCTTTGTGTTTCTTCATTCGAAGATATCTGTTCATTTCGAAGATGCTTCGGAATGAACAAATGTATGCTTTTCCATTGATTTCTTCTGCATCTCTCGGGTGGGTTATCTCCTAAGATCAAATTCTAATGGTCTTCATCCCTTTCCTCATGTGAATTCCATGCCTTGCTATTTATGGACAGCTGTCTGGAATTTATATGGGAAAGACCGATTTTCTTTGCACGACAACAGTTTGCTTACACTGTTGCCAGATTTAGGTGAAGTAAATGCTTGAAACAAATCAAAATATGATTAGTGAAATGCTGCTATTATTCTAAGCATATCCCATTGTAGCAAATCATAACAAAAAGAGCACAAAACTATGCAAAAAGCTGTAAAATCAACATATAATATTTCAAATACATTGATCATGCAAAATGGTTAATATACGACATATTAAATCAACTTAACTAACATATCAGATAAAACATAAGAGTTTATAGGCATTTTTAGTGTACAAAACATGTTATAATTGAGGCATTTCCAGGCCTCATCAATAGAAGGCAGAGGTCTCTTAGGCTAAGCATTGAGGACAGGAGGTCTTCGGTGGAAAGGAGTTCCACGTGCTGGCAAGAGGTAGAGACAGTTGATCTTCTGAGGGATCATTTCCAGAATAGAGGGGAAGGTATCTCCTTTGAGCAGAGGCTCATAAATTTAGATTGGGGGAAGGTATCTCCTTTGAGCAAAGGCTCATAAATTCTATTTGGGGGAAGGTATCTCCTTTGGGCCAAGGCTCATAAACATTGTAATTGGGAAGGATTCCAAAAGAACTTTGAGATAACTTTTAGAGAAAAGTTTTGTGGACGTAGACCAGCCATTCTGGGTGAACCACGTTAAAATTGATGTCACTTTGTGGATTTTTTTATGCATTGCTTTGATATTGCTTTGGGTATATTGCTTTACTGTTTTGAAATATAAAGGAAAAAGTAAAAAGAGGTCTTATACTGTTCACCCCGCCCTCTCAGTATAAGCTTGTGTTCTTCAATTTATATATTACATTTATGTTAGTATTGAGGATTTGGAAAAAGAATAATGAACATGGAATTCCTTTGAGATAATTATGGGGTTCCATCATTGACTTTGTAAGGTGAATTAAAAGAACAATTCATGTTTTAGGGATATAAAAACTAAAGGGTTCTTATGGATTTATATTAGTATCAAGGATTTGGAAAAATAAGAATGAATGTGGAATTAATTTGAGGGAATTATAGGGTTCCCTCATTGATTTTGTAATGTGAATTAAAAGAACAATTCATGTATTGAGGACATAATAATTATGGGGTTCTTATGTATTGATGTTTTGGAAAAATAAATTATGGAATTCCTTCATATAATTGTATTGGAGACAAATAAACGTATGCAATAAAGAGGATGTTTCAAATCTAGGTTTTTCCTACAAGGATTTTACCAAGATATATGATGTGTTGTGTGTGTTTCAAATATCTTCATATTTTGATCTTGCATTTGATGAATCTTAGATGATTAGAAAATGGAATATATTAATGTTTATGCTTATGGATTAGAAGCATAGAGAGAGATGGAGAGATAGAGTTAATAAAGGATTATGGGGTCCTTTTTAGAAGGAAACTTTAGGTAACCTTATTTCATAACTTCTCCTTAATGGCCTTAACTTAGATAGTTGTGGGAAGGCAACCATTAGGTTATAGTGTCAATGAATGAAATATCATGCAAAGTGATAGATACTTTGGTTGGCTCATTTCTTAGATGATATGAACAACTATAAATTTACCTACATAGATAGACTTATGTATGGTAAAAGAATCATAGAAACATTATGCCATTATGCTTAGTGCACCTACATAGATGGATTTATGTATGGTGGAGGGATGGGCATACCCCTTTGATAGACTAAAAGGGATAAGTTAGATCATCATGAAGATAAGATGAATAGCTTATTTGCATTGCAATGGATGATGGATAAGTTAGTTCATCATGAAGATGAAACATATAGCTTATTTACATTACAATAAATGATGGATAAGTTAGGTCATTATGAATATGATACAAATAGATTATTTGCATTACAATGAATTATGGATAAGTTAGCTCATCATGAAGATGAGACAAATAACTTATTTACATTACAATGAATGATGGATAAGTTAACTCATAATGAAAATGAGACAAATAGCTTATTTTTATTACAATTAATTATGGATAAGTTAGATCATCATGAAGATGATATGGATAACTTATTTGCATTACATTTACTGCACATACATAGATGGATTTATGTATGATGTAAGGATGAGCATACCTTTTTTATCGGATTAAAAAGGGATAAGTTGTCTCATCATAAATATGAGATAGAAAACATAATTTTAAGGCATTAAATCAATATACAACTTCATATAATGACTTATGTGGGTTGGGGAAGATATAGATCCCTAACGAGTGTTTCAAAAATAATCTCTCAAGTTGGCTGGAATTGTAGGTTGTTACATAAAATATATGAAGGCTCATTCATAGAATAATATCAATATTAATGAATATACTATTAATTAAATATAACAATAATATTATAACACAATGAATAAAACCACTATATTATGAATCAAATATACAAGAACTTAATTATATGAAGTAATGCTTGATACATTTCTTGACACAATACATGGAGATTTGTCTCCATAATATAACCTTAGAAGGTGACTCTTCAATACTTTGTCTATTGCTCTCTTCACATGTTCAACAGATGCATCCTTTTCTATTTGGCACATAAGATTAACCTCTCATGTCTCTTGACTTTACATATTTCCATATACATGTGAATATTCACTTGTAAACTTGACACCTACACACATGGCTCTTGACTTACTTATATAACACATTGCACACTCTCACATATTACACTCTTGGACACTTTATTACAATACACTAACACACTCTCACACTCTATACCCTTGCACACTTTACTATATAACACTTGGACTCGTACTACACATTGAAACATACTTTAGGAGAAATTTAAACCACGCATCTAATATAATACCTCACACCCTATTTTAAAATTTATAATATGTACAATTGTACCATGGGGGTACTTTATAATTTACCAAATAATGTAATACTCTCTACCAAAACAATAATTTTGTTCTTTCATATAACTAACCTTGTTGAACATGAATGTTATAGGTGGATCAAGTCCAATTCAAAGAGTGGGTATTTATATATTGATAAAATAATATGGTTGGATCGAGGTTATCCCACTTACCATTTTTCTTAGCAAAATAAACCTAAGCCACTCTATAATATGAAACTTGGATCATTTTTAGTGAAGTTTGTTACCTTCAAGCATGGGCTTTTAAATTTAACCCTGAGGAGACTTCAAAAATGAAATATCTAATGTGGGTGTAATTCCCTTTTTAGGTATAGTCTCTAAATAATTTATCCAATATTATTATGGTCAATTAGGAAGTCTAATCTGGTATTAAAAAAATAAAGATAAATTTTCTAGTTATAGGGTTTAAACCAGGCCTACATTGATATGGACCTCAACTAGGCCTTGCCATGGTCTAATTGGCTCATATGTTAGTTTTATGGTTCTATCAAATTCTACCTTGATATAGACTTCAATTTGGCCTTTCCATAGTCTACCTAACTTATTGGACATGGCTTTGAGTACTCATAAAAGGTGAATCAATTAGACTAACCCAGTACCTTATTAGTAATTCAACTCTATTATCACAAGATATAATAATATAAAATTTACACAATTACATACATTCAATAAAAAAATTATTGAATAATATTATTTATGAATATATAAACTAAATAAATGTGAATACAATGTATTGCAAGGCTTGTTCTCACACCTTCCATTACAATGTGCAATAAAAATTCACTACGCTAGGCAAATATTGCATCAATAAGAAATTTTGATTAGAATGCCTACCTAAATCCAAAAGGAAGGTCCCCAAAGCCCCTACTACTTACAAAGTAGTTGATACCATAAGACCATATGAAGTGCAATTGAGAAAGAGGAACTATCGATGATTAATATTGAGCCTAAAGCTCCCCACACCATGGACCTTAGTTTATCCATTGATATAGGGCTAAGCGTAAATCCAAATGAATTTCTAATGCCAACTAAATAAGTTCCTATTAATACGTGAAGCCTTGAATCCATTTTGGTGATGGCTAAAGAGGACCCACCTTTAACATGGCCCTACTTCATCTAGTGCTAATGACCTCCCCCATCCTCAAAGAGAGAAGATCATGGGTCTAGATCCTTCCCATGCCTGAGGGTATCCCAAATCCTTGATGTGATTCCAAGATAGAACCAAAAATGAATATTGGAAACTAAGATCCATTTCTCATAAGAAAAATAAAGGTCCAAGGTGGCTAAGGATGGAGGCAACAAGACAAATGCCTTCCCTCCCCCAGGAGTGGATTAATACCTAAATGGTAAGGAATAATAGAGTAGATAAAAATGGATCTAACTATAACATATACCCTAGAGTTTAGATTTTTTGGCCCCTCAAAGGTCTCTTCGACCTTCATGGTGTAAGAGGAGTATCAGGAGGTAAAATTGGAAAAACACAAAAAGTAGCAACTAAAACCTCCAAAATATGCATTGAAGAACATATTCACCAAGTAATCTATTAAAGGCACAAAGGTAGCTAGGCATTGAAAACCATTGGATTATCTGGTCATAATACTAGCACCCTACAACAAAAAATAATTCCTTAGGTGACATTTAGAGAATTAAAGCAACAACACAGAGGATATCCCAAAGAGCAATAACAAAACTAGGAAATTAATGAAGGATGATCCAAGAAGTCTAATTATAGGGATTCCCAACATTGAGTAGCTCAACATCATGGCAATATCCCTATTATGTCAATGTTCTAGTAACATTTATTGCTAAATATCCCCAAGAGCTCAAGATCATTCATTATTGATGTCGACTAGCCTGAGAAATTTTGAATTGAACAATTATTGAATTCCTACATGATTTTTTTGGGAAATTTCCCACTTATTATTCATTGTAAATTTGGAAATCTAACCATACCTATGTGTAGTATCTAGTATTATATGGGATATTTCTTCATTCTCTTCTATATCATTGCCTAGCTTGAGCCTTGTAATTTTTATTTGACTAGTTTTCAAACCTCTTTCTTTGATGTTTCTTTAATCCAAAATTCACACATGAGAAGCTATGACTATCACAATATTTTTTTCCTAGTTCTTGTGTGTTTGTTTTATGATGCAAGTTTTATGAAATCACATTCCTTGTGTGCTACTAGCTTTAATGCATGTATTCATAAAACTTGCCATGGTCCAAAGACTCTCTAGACCTGTGGTGCATCACTACATTTAGCATAGGCTAGATATATTAGACCAAATTTAGGTTCCTTTTCCTTGTTTCAGTTGTTTATTACTTGTTTCTTAACCCTTTGCCCTTGGAAATAGCCTCTTTAGATTATTTCAACTTAGTAAATCAATGACGCACCAAAAATCACATTCATACAACAAATCAACCTTCATAAAAATCCCCAAAGGTTGTCTGAAGGAGCCATGTTCCATGATACCTAGACTTCCTAGGACTAGCACCCCAAGTGAGGCATAGGCATTTGATGCATCAAAATAAAACCACACCTGAAGGTGGTGAGGGCACCCAAGGCATAGAAGTAATTTATGACCCTCAATAATTCAAATTGGCACACCTAGTGGGACCTAAATTGTAAACTTTATCCCTTGGTTATAAGTCATATTGAGATATTAATAAATACCTCAATCCCCACTTGTTGAAGCACCATGAAGATTCACTTGGTGACTATATTGATCAATGAACTATTCAAATTTGGCATCTCCAATGGAAAATGATCTTGAAATCTATCATAAAAGAAATATCAAATAAATATGCTAGTATAAATCTCTATTTATCAGCTTATAAGAGTAGTTTTGAAGAACCACCCCTCATCTGAAGCCCCTATGCTAATTGGGATGTGGTCGTGCAACTAAATATCAAGAGAATATTGATGTAGAACAACCAAGGTCCCCTACTTTCCCTTGTTCTATCTAATCCATGACACCTAATTCCTATTACAACTCTAAATTCCTTCATAAAATTCATTAGAGAAGATGTAGTCATCGCATTGAAGCACCTAAATCATATGGTAACTCTTTACATGGTGTAAAATATGGTTGCACAAAATGTATCTTTAAGTATTTTAGAAATATATTTTAAGGGAGAAACATGAGAATGGTAAATGTCCCTCCCTACACATTCAATAAGAGATTAGGACCAGCTAGCCACACAACTAGTGGATAAATTTGAGGAGAAGGAATACAAATATTCACTACTAGAGAACCTGATGAGTATCAAATGAGCTCTTATGGAGTCAATTGAGGATTTCAATACCCAGTTCCACAAAATATGGTATAGAATCTTGAATGACATCAAACTTATCCTAGGTATGGAACTCATTTTTTATCTTAAGTCTTTTAGTTTAGATATTTCCTTGATGATTAAAATCCAAGGAGGGAATTCCTTTAGAGGATCCAATCAAATATTTGTCTAGGTAGAAAATAACCTCAAATAAATAGGTAGGCTACCCCCAAGAACATCAAGATATTTATCTTACCAACCCATGTACCCTCTGTAATCAATCATATAGACCACCATATCCCACCTACCACCCCCTATAAATCTGGTTATCCCTTCTTCCCCATATTAATTATCCTTATATTCCCTACCCAAGACTAAATATATAAAATAAGAAGGAAGGTGCATGCTCTTTCCAAGGAATTGTTCATCCTTAGAAGATAGTAGGACAACTCAAGCATATCATGCTTTTAGTCTTGGGGCCACCCTTCTTAGAGGTATCTATTCATTAACCACCATTGAACCCTAGGGACCTACCTCATTCATCAATCCTCGAAAAGATTTTAACCTATGGTAGAATTTCCAAAAAAATAAATAACCACAACACTAGCCCAATACTAACCAACATATCATTACATGATATTGTGATCAAGTCTTGATCATATAGGAAGAAATCAAGACACATGTTGAAGACAATTGGATCAATGGGATACTTCCCAAAAAATACCAAAAATAGTTTGATCTAAATTTATTAATGACTCCAGGGAAATGGATCAACTAGATCAAAGGAGGCATACACTACCTTCAAGTAGACATGAAAATTAATACTTGATTTTCCTTGGAAAATTTCAAATTATTGGAGGATAAATTTAAGCCTTAACCGTAGCTAAGATCCCTATAGGAAAATATCTTGAAAGAGTCTTGGACAAAGAAAAATAAGATAGAACCACCCACACAAATCAAAATAAAAACCTTCCTACCTAACTCTAACTTGTAGGGGTAAACCAATAAAAAGTTACCTAATGCACCCCACACCCATCTTCTTCTCCTTACCAAAAGTAATAGTAGATGCATTAAAATTAGCCCATTGGCTAACTGGTAGAGAAGCAATACAATTGAGTGAGGGGATTAACCTAGTGATCAGCCTCATAGTATCACATGAGGACTATGTTCCCTAGGTCTTGGACCTAGAGCTAGAATGATATCAAGGACCAAGGTAAAAATGGGAAGTCTAGTAGGCAACGGCCAAGATTGAGGCTATCCTCTAAAAAGTGGCCTGGTATAAACATGATAAAAAGCTACCCATAATGGACCTAATGAAAGAAGGTGGAGATACCAACTCTAGGGTGAAATATAACCAATATGTATAAGGAAGCGATGTGTGACAAAAGGCTAGGAAGTTGGTCTTAGAAGGAGCTTTAATTGCATAGGTATGGGGTAGAAATTTGCCATAGAATATGAGCCACCAACCCCTTAGGGGGAATTTGTATATATAAATAATAATAATATTATTATTATACATGTATGTAATGATTGCAAGAAACAAGTTAGTACAAAATAGCAATAGGAAAATTAGTATCACACATGCTTAAAGGATGGGTCATTGGGTTCAACGTATGTATACCAACCCTTTCATGATTAGCAATATTGACTTATCATTTGTAGGTATATGTTGTTTAATATAACTTGAATTGGAAGGAATGACCTCGAAAAAATATAATTTTCTTTATATTACCTTTGAAACCCTAAAGTATAAGCATAATTCTCCATATTACTTACTTTTTATTATATTCAACAAAAGCTTTAACTCTTTATGGATATCCCCAATACTTATTTCTTTATTGTAATACTCTTGAAACCCTAGAGTGGAGGGGACAAGCTCTATACTAATTTAATTTTATTATAAGGATATAATTTCATACTACTTGATAAAAAAGAATATGTTCTAATTGGATTATACTTGACCTCTTTTATCTTCTTTGTTTTAAATTTGTCTCCTATCTCCCTTTGCACCTTTGGTTATTATTAAATTTCAACTTGCACAATGTACTTTATCATCCATTATATACTTATTTATTTCTTCTAATGGTTTACTCGAGTGAACAATAATAGCCTTCAACATTATACGATATGCAAGGCCCTTCTTTACCATATTTTTAAGTGTAAAATCCTTTATCTAATACATATTTTATATAGTAATATCGTTGCTTTATTTTGAAGTTTCTCTCATGACAAATATTTTATATCTCTTTCTCCACTGTTGTTACTTTGTAATCCCTCATAATTTATCAAGTCTCAAAAAAATTGTGACATAAAAATGTAATGTCGTTATAATCTATTTGTTTATATCATTCTTTTCATTCACATTTAACCTTAATGGGTTGTGGAAAATATTTTTAAGTACCCATGGTGACATATACCCCATTATATATAGCACACTTTCATTCATTAGTTGGTACCTCCTATATGAGCTCCCTTAAAATATTACCAATATTCTTCAAAACATCATTTGTGATAATATGACATGTAAGTCCAAAATTCCTAACCCACAATGGAAGTTGTTAATAATTTTTGTATACATAAAACAATTCTCACTTTAAGTTCTTAAATATAGAATATTTTACCATTAAGAAATGGGCCACTACCCATTATTTTATCCTTTATTTTTGAAATAACAAATTTTATGAGGAAAAATCCTTTTAGAAGAAAAATTGTGGAGTAATTCAAATTCAATCCCACTTCCATCTAATTCAATTTTGAATTTATGAAAACATTTACTAGAATTCGTGGAACTTACATACAAACCTAATGCATTTAAGAACAATTATGTCATGCTCTATCATAACATCCTTGTTAAAAACTTCTATTGTAGCACTTATTACCTAGATAATGATTAACATAGAATAATTCTTCCTCTTATCCCTAATTAGGGCATCTATTCTTCTAGCTAGTGCATTGTTAGGGTTTTCAAACACAACTTTTCTTCTATGTTACCTAGCTTTTTCTCTTAAAAATCCTGAATCTTGAAAATTTCCAAGGATTTAGAACAAAATACAACCCTTCCTCCTTACTCACACTTACTTTCTACTTGTTTTTCAACTTAAAATATTACCATAAATATAAATTAGCATAATTTTAAAAAGAAATATTATATTTAATAGATATTAAATTCAAACAATTAAATTTTTTTAATTAATTTTCACTAAAATATATACAATATTTAAAAAATTTGAGACATTATTTAATATTTTATTATAGTTACATTTTTATTATTCCTAATTTTTAAATATACTTATACTTGTAATACAATCCCTACTTATAGTGTATGTGATAACATATATTAATGGTCATACAACTTTGAGACATACAAATTTATAGGATATAAAATTGGTCTTAGTATGAATTCTAAGTAAAAAGTGAGAAATATTATTAACCTTTTCAAACTAATTGATCAATTTTTTAATTTAATTTATAATATAGTATTTTTATAAAAAAGTATATATAGGAGTCAACTTAATTCTATGAAAAATACAAATTTAAAATAATTAAATAATGTATATATTAATGAAAATTAAACATTATAGGTATTACATTATGATTATATAATGGTACTACAATACAACTACACACACGTATGTATGAATGAATGACTTGGTGAAATTTAAAACTAAAACTCTTCCTTAAAAATTTAAATATTTAACCAATTAAACTTATATTATTTAACTTTTAAAAAAATCAAGAATGAAATTGATAATATTATAAATCATAATTTCAACCCACATCAAACCTTACTTCGCCTTATCTACCAATTACTTCAAATATTTAAAGGTATAGAAATCTTCAATTGACCTTTTAGTTTAGTTGTAAGAAGTGTTTTTTATTTTTCAACTTGTCTTAATTTAAACCTTGAAAAATATATCTAGGATGTAACATTAATACCAAAAAATTATGAAAACAATCTCTTTTATGCAAAACCTTATCTAACTAAAATCTCATTAAATTCTAGCCCATATAATGTAGTAAATTCAATGGTGTGTACACACTTGTTAATTTACTTAGATAGGAATAGCTTCTAATGCCTCGTGAAAGTGTGACTACTCCTTTTTATTTAATTAGAGTAGATCCTACACCCAGATTGAACTAAGTTGAAAATCTCATGCACATTGTACCTACCTTTATAAAAGGTTCTCCTTCTTCAGAGCACTTGCTTCATTATGGATCTAGGGGACTAGTGTAACATTTTACCTAGGATAGGGTTTTAAAACCAAAAATATCAAGTTCTTTATTAAGAGAAAGAGAAGATAAAACTACTCTTGATTCTTGGGATTGCTAAGGGAATTTGACAACCTTATAAATATAATACCCCTTGAGGAAAGGGGGTAAAAACTCACATCTAGTTTGGAAGTATTTTATTTAAGCATACATGATGAATATTCTAGCTTTTGGGTATTATCGAGGGATTTTCCTTGAGGAATTTTATGATTTTCAAATAAGACTTTTGGAACTATCAAAACCTAGTAATTTTAATTAAGGAATTTATTGATTCTTGAGGGGGTCCAAAGAACTATTTTTTATGATTCATAGGCCCTATCTTGGATAATGTGTATGTACCATATTATTTATAATTACTATAGATCAAGGAATGGTTAATGCCACATATATAATGCATGTAGGATAAGGTAGCCCCTTGCACTAATTAGATAATATTATTTTGGGTGGCCTCCTACGTTTTATCAATAAAATAATCCTCATAAAGCCTTGAGTTAGTCTTATTATATAGAATAAGTGGATGGTCCAACTAACTTATCAAATTTCACTAATACAAATTGTGGATATCTTATTAGGTTTAATCTCTCTTGTCCAAAATTTCTCTCATCATTGATCACAATATCATGTAATTAAAGATAAGTAATTAGAGATAGAATACATCTCACTCATCCTAATTTCTTCATAATTTAAGGTAGAGGTCTTGAGAGAGCTTAATTTGTATATAAGATGTTTTTCTTTCTTTTATCAATCTCAGTTTGATTTTCATTCTTTAATATTAATAGGTCATAGCTTGACCAAAATATTTAGTAAATAAAGGGTCAAGGGAGATTCTAGTCAAGTCTCTTATATACACATTAATAACTAGAGACCATTTTCTCATTTTGAGGATATATTATATATGTATTAACGACCTAGACTAGAGAACTAAAATTACTAGTTGGTCAACTCTCTCTTTTCAAAGAAAAATCTATTTTAAATAAAGTTGTGTGTGAAGATCTTGATTTTATCCAAGATCATATAATTAATAATAGATATATAAATAATATTGAAAATTTATAAAGGTTGCATTGTTTTATATATGTACTATGAACTAAAATCCCCTAAGTATTATATAAAAGGCCTCTTTTGAAGTTTAGTTCACTAGGAGGACCATTAGCTACTCTTAAGAGAAGATTCAACTTGTTGATAGGGTAATATTTTTGTTGGGAATAAAACTAATGAGATGATATTATACAAGAGAATATTACAATATATAGGCATAAGCCTATATGACAAGTGTCAATGATGATGACAAGTGTCAAAAATTAGTTAGGCATAGTGCACATTAGAATATATTCTAGCATTCCCCCTTAATGTGCACTATCCTAACTATAGAAAATAAATAAGTCAAAATTAGGTACCATTCCCCCTTAATGTTGACTTCACTAAAATAAACCTATCATCCTCCTTTATTACATGATTTGGTCTAGGCTCGTGCTCTTTGCACTTGGCTCTCCAACTGTGAATATTGCTAGATCAATGATGTATACATCTCGGTCTATTGCCACAGGGTCAGCCACTTCCATGGTTCTGTTTCCACTAGGTCAGTCGTCTAAATGCCTCAGGGTCAGCCACTTCTGGGTCTGTTGCCTCTATAGGTCATCCTCCAGGTATGTTGCCACTCGTAGGTCATTGACTAGATCCACCATGAATAACATTCCCCCTCATGGTTAACTCAATATAGAAGGTGTCGGTCTCTACCAAAAAATGCACCTTAATACATAAGAAAAACAAGCTATAAAATACAATAAAATTGAGCCATAGAATCCAAATATGGAGGAGAAGAAGAAGAGAATATAATCTTATAAAGAGTCTTCATTTGTAGTCTTTAGAAGTAGATCCAGAAAAATCCTTGAATAGAGTCTAGGGTGTTTATGTGTATAGTCCCTAGAGTAGGTGTCCTTATGGTGACCTCCTCATCCTATTGGAATACATGGGTAACCAATCGCTAGATCTGCTAGGTTCTATAGAGAAAGTGAATAGGTACAAGGATCACATACAATTTTACCTTGGGAGTGTCGGGTACAACTGAGAGTGCACTCTAAGGTATACAATTTTGAGGCTAAAATAAATAAATGAAATAGACTCAAAATTACAAATGGACACCACCAATGTGTTCGTCTAAAAAAACATTTTCGATGACTATAAATACCCCTATGATTTATATGAACGGGATCTTCAACTTGCTGGAAAAACAACAGCATGCCTATCTAGGCAGCAAAATGAACATCAGGAATAAAATATTCCTAGCATCGCTCTCAGGCAGAATAAAGGCAAAATTACAACATCATTTCAAATCTTGTTGAAAGTAAGATATTTTGCATTGACCTTCAAATTCAACCTTCATGTGAAAAAGAATTACATTGGCCATATTTGTGGCCATTAAATTTACCTCACTAAAATATTACTAGGTCCATATAAATGAAGGAAAGTGGACCCCTCCACTTAAATAAAAAATGATGCCACCCTTAGATTAAAATATATTTAAATAATCCCCTTACAATTTGCATACTCCATACAATATGAAGAAACAATGGTCCCTCCACTTTTAAATAAGTACCCTATTCATTTTAATAAAAGGTGCCCCTACCATGTTTCAAATATTAAATATCCCACTAAAATGACAATAAAAAAACATATTTGGTCCATGCACATCCAAATCTCAACATGTGCACAGAGAAATTTGATGGTGAAAAATAATCATAGCCGAATGGAACATCGGTGCCTCCGAGATCACCAAAGAAACACGCGGGATAGGTGGAGCGATCTTTCATGAATATTGGACGACCTAAATGTTTCAATGGGCATGCTCTATTTTGAGAAAATTGGCCTCGCTTAGTGTGACACCTTGAGTCCATGGCTTGTAGTTCCCATAAGGTAATCATTGCAGATAAATATAGTTGTGCATTATATCATCATTCTTCTATGCCTACATATAGTAACTTCATTGCACGTCGGTGGGAGTCTCTCATGTAGTCCTCACACAACATGAGAGTAATAGATGTGATCATCGAAAACAACAGGTGGGATCGCTAGCTCAAAGTGGGAGATATTTTTCTCATTAGACACTTAATTCTGGAGCAAATTATAACGGTCTATTCTCATTAGACACTACCAATAAAATTAGGATCATGGGTGTGAAAAAATATAAATTATCAGTGGCCTCATTCTCAAAAAAATTAAATCATCTCATATAAAACTTGGATGTGGTGGCATGTTTCAGATGGGCTACGTCTTCTCTACAAACATAGTCAGAAAAAAATACTAATAACATTCGAAAAATAAATTATTAGTTCTTATCTAGGCAGTGCCAACCCTCTATGGCTGGATAGCCCATGATTCTTGTTTCATTGCACGATGCTAAGACCGATCTCTATTTTAGTGAAATATAAAACAATTTCATGCCAAAAAAATTGAACAACTACCAGCGATGAAATTTTGTCAAAAATGCCCTCCTTGACGCCGTCTAACTGTCTCCATGCTCCTATTTGAAATTTCATCGTGAATCAAAAAAATGTCACCTCAACCACTGGTCAAATGCATCATTTTCCACAAAAAAAGCAATTTTTAGATATCCTGAGATGGTGCTATCAGTATTATAGGGATTCTCCACTTGTCGTTCCGTCCATAGAAGAAAATTTTGATCTGGGCACAGGTAGGATCATAAAACCTAAGCAAAATAATGTCATTATTTTTAATCGTAAATCACTCTATTACAAACAGGCCATTATTTTATTGCCCACTCCATTGTATGAATACAAACAGATAAATTTCATTTGGCATCCATGATTGGGTTTCTCATCTCTCCATCAACCACAACATGAACAAATTTTTGCACATCGCATGCACTAATTCCATCATCTGAACCACAAAGTAGTTGTATATTTGTAGACATTAGATGAGGGCCACCATAAAATTAGTTTACATAATCATGAAGTGCACCACAATCTACATCTTTGAGAAATAAATATAGGGCAGATCAGTTTCTAGGGAAAAAAATATATCCATTAATTTTCTTAAAAACCATGAGGGAAATCCCCCCTCAATCTCACAAGGGCAGAGAACACCTAGAGCTCTGATATCAAATGTTGGGAATAAAACTGTTGAGATTCTATTATACAAGAGAAGATTACAATATATAGGCATAAGCCTACATGACAAGTGTCAAAACATAGTTAGGCATAGTGCACATTAGAATATATTCTAACAATTTCTATGCAGAGAGGGCCTTATTAATGTAAAATATTTCTTTAAAAAAAGAGGAGTCTCCCCTCTACCTATAATAGACTTGTCCTTTTAAATATATCTATCTATAATCTCAAAATATAAAGTAAGATGCGATCTAAACTATAGGAAGAGAACTAAACAGATGAGCCTTTAGAAGTTGGATGCTAGTAATAGCTATAGCCTTCTCAATTTTATATTTCTTCACTAACCAAAAAAATTCTACTCGGTATTGGTATATGATCCAATTAGTATAATCCCACCTATCTATAGAATCACTTTAGATTGGCCAAACTAAGAATTAAGAATGAAAAAGAACAAAGTCACTTATGAAAGCCTCACAACTTAATTAAAAATGTATTTTAGAATATATTCACATGCCCTAGATTGATTCCTTAACCAATATATTCTTCTACTTATATTTATACCCTTAAATAAAGAATATCAATGCAACAATCTTTCTTCATGATCATACTAGTTTATGTTATCTAAACAACTCATTTCCCCTTCTTTCCAAGAAGGAGTTGATGAAATCTAGTTCATAGGCATCAACTTGTTTTGAGAAAGAAGATTATCATCCCCCTTTTTCAATAGCAACTAAGTTTATTTCCATCCCATGTCAGGTACAAATACTTTTCTCTTCCTCATCTTGTAGTTATAACCTGAATTTATGCAACTATGTCTACACCCCCAAGCATTTCCATAAAGAGATAAATGAATGAATTATCAAAGTTTGAATCCCCTACACCTAGGATCATCCTTTTTCATATATACATACAATACTCAAGTAGGTAGGGCATGCGTGGGATCCACTGCTTAGGATACCCCATGATCCCAAGAAATATATGTCATCTTACGAGTTTGAAAATTCTATGCCTACACATAAGACTTCCCTTCTCCTCAAGACACTCATGGATCTTAATAAAAAAGGACCACTCATAGGGGATTTACTATACAAGGATTCTATAGATGGAGAAATTACTAGAAAATAAAATATGGTCAACTCTACACAATAGAGGAATTAGCATACTTAATATATATATATTAGTAAGATATCTAGCATGCAAAACATGGAAATAATTAGAAATTTAAAAATTAGAATTACTATAACATACTCTTTTGCATAACTCTTTATATGAGACCAACTAGCTATAATATAAAAAGTGATTAAAATATGGTCAATCCCATGAATAATAGAAGATACCATCTATACCCATGTGTAAATTGATGTTTTCATAATGAAGTCACTTAATGGTTCCCACAAATTGAAATTTGACCATAGAAGAATCATTTTGTAAGGGAGTACAAGAAATTTATAAGAGAGTCACATAGACCAGTGAATCATATCAATCATATTCTCAAATTTGGAATGAAAAAAAGAATACTTCTCCATAGCATGGGACATATAATAAGACCACTTAAATTAAAATAGAATTCACAAATTATCATAACATGGACATGTACATTGAATGGATTAGTTGGTAATACAATAACAAAAATATGAGGTTCCTTTTTAGGAGTGATGGTCAAATTCCTTCAGTTTGTTTCAGTAAGATCCTCTCAATGCAATTCAAATAAATAACAATAGAATATTCAAAGGAACTATTCCCTAGGATGGTGAGGAAAGCAACTTGAACGTAAATCAAGGAGTCAAATTAAAATTTGAATGGCTTCTAGCAAAAAAAATTGAACTTCTTGCTACTACATGCACCCCTCTATTGGGCTTGATATAATAGGTCTCTCCTTATTGAACTCCTTTATTTTATGATCAACCTCCTCAATTTCTTTGATAAGATATCTCTCCCAAAGGGATAGCCCTAATGGAGAAGCTATTACTAGATAACTACCCAATATTAAGGTAGGGGTAAACAGTGTGAGATCCCACTTGTTGACTTATGGAGAAATGTTCTCTACCATGCTAAAATAGGTCTAGTGGCCATATACTCCCATTAGTTCTTCCAAGTCCCAAAATTACTCCTACAAAGGGATGTCCATGGTGGAAGACGAATGAGAGGACATAACGCATACAAATTATAAATCCTAACACAAGAGTAGAAAACACCCAAATAAAGAGGGTGATACAAGCATAAAGTAGATGCTTCTTTGCAAAAGGATTACAAAATAGTAGGGGATAGTTATGTCAATGTAATGCAAGTGACCTAAACATTTTTTATATTTGATCTAAAAAATACAAATAGGAACATAAAAACAAGGAACAAAAAAATGTAGAACTAAAAAATCCATTTGACATTTAGGTCTGTGAGCTCATCCATCCATGGAGAAAATGAGTCCATAATTATTTTTTTGGTTGAAACCTTGCCAATGGTAGATCCATTTTAGTTATCAGGAAAATACCCTCTAGAATATTACCAATGGTAGGTCCTATATTACTTATCATAAAAAAGGCTATGGGCCATCGTTGATCTGGTATAGCTAGTCAACGTGGCTTCATGGAATATGGATCCCTATATTTGTTTTCATCCTAGTATAGCTAGTCAAGGTTTTGTCCTAATATCATCCTTGGTGGTTTCATGGTGCTAGCTACTTTATATGTTGTAGGTGAACCATGTCCTATCATTTTTTTCTCCCTTCAAATCAACACCATTCAATGGATTACCAATGTTTTCTTCCTTGGAAATATTTTTCCAATGCAAGGAATTTTCACTATAGCTTTGGTGACACGAGGGATATTTTTATCATAGAAGATAAGGAACCAAAAAATAAGGGCCTTGTTTATCAAGAATAGAGTCAATGAAGTCCAATCCTAGATATATTTGAAGCTAAGGTGGAGGGAGAGGAAGAATATCACCCTTCTTTCCAATCTCTAGATGATGGGTCTACTTGGAAAAATTGAGGGTGAGGTGGTTCTTTTATATAATTTTCCCACATAAGGAAGTAATTAAATTATTACCCCTATATCTATCACCCTTATGTTGATATTTTATTGGGAGGGGTGATACTAAAGGACTCTTCCAACATGCTTAAGTAGTAAATATATCATCACTCATCACTCCACCTTATGTAAATTATGGTGGTCACCCTTTCATTAATTTAACAATATCTAGATGGTTGGTGATAATCCCGATGAGTTGCTTCCTAGTTATGAATTTTTTTCTTGGTCTTGTAATTCTAATTTTAGGCTTGTCCTAAAAAACTTAGATAAATGACTTAAAAAGAGATTTTTTTACATACCTTGATAGGATAAGGACTTGTCCTAGCTTAGAACCTATCCCATGCTTGTTAGATCAAAAACATTATTGGGACCAAAATCTCAAACCTCTATAGCCCATTGATTCTTATTATCAAGAACAAAAGAATGCACCCTAACCATAGAGAACTCTAATTTAGATGACTTTCCCACAATCACGAGAATATTATTGATGTTTAATTTAGCTATAGGTAGTTGGTCAATATGATGCTTGTGTTGTGGTTCTAATGGAACTTCAATCTTGGTCCCATATTTGGTTTTTAGGATCATGAGTTTCTATTCTATATACAAATAGCCTCCAAGTTTAGTGGTGATGTTTATTGATAGATGAATACAAAATGAAGCTAGGAGATCAATCATCATCATGTACTATGACACCATGAGACTAGGATTGGTGTATAGTGTGAGCTAAAGGCCCTTTTCCATATCAAGAATATGAACTAAGCTCTCATCCAATTGCACCACTTTTTTGTTGACTGACTAAAAATTTAGTCCTAATGCATCCATCATTACCATTGGCATAACCATTGTGCTTGCCCTAGAATTGATAAGGAAATTATGTATCAATTTGTCACCATAGGTTATGGTTAAGTAGAAGGGAATATGCCTAACTTGTCTTGCTACCAAATCATAGACTTGCAAGATTGCTAGTTTCTTATTCTATTCTAGATCACTCAAGTACTTCAGGGATTCCTTTAGTTTTTTATATGTTCAAGTATCATCATAATGTTAGGTATAGGTACCATCACCATGGATCCTTCTAAATATTCAATTGTTCTAAATGATCCCAAAGGATTAAACTCCTAAGAGACCTCCAATATCATCCAAGATCTAGGCTTATCCTTAGCTTATTAAGGAATTACCAACTCTATCTTGAGCATGTGTTTCTTTGAACCTCCATGATGTTCCACTCAATCACCACAAAAATATTTGATGTATTTTTAATTGAAATGGTTGGAGTGGTTCCCAAGTTGGTTGGCCTATTTCAAACATCTTGGGGCATATAATTGCTCTCCTCATATTCTTTGTTTTGCTTCCTTTTGGTGCATATCATATAGTTTTATTGGGCTTATGAATTGTAGGGTGCTAGAGCAATTACCCTATTGAATGCATCATATGCCTCCTCCTCATCCCATGTGACTAGAACCTACTCTAGAGGAGTATATTTTGAATCATGAAGGGTTAGGATAGGTGAAGGTTCGTTATATGTTGATATATCTATCTCAAAATAATGGAAACATGATTGGAAAGGTTCAAACTCATTTAGTACTAATATGAATTGCTAAAAATTTCCTCTAAAATAAACATTTATAGCGTTAGCATCTAGGTATGGGTATACTATGTTGTGGACTCCTCCATTTAATTGTTTTGCATAAAGATGATGTATTTAATGTGGTTAGGATGGATATGCTATAATAGGGTAGGTATAGGCACTATCTATTGACTATTTCCCTAGTTATAAATAGCATCCTTATTAGTATTGAACTGGTATCATTGGTACCCATTAGGAGGAGGTCTATAGCCTTGGCTATTTTGCTAGAATGGAGGTCTTTGTTTATTTTGATATTAAAACATTTGGGTATTTTGTTGTATTTTTAGATCCAATACCTCATTTGAGTGTCTATATAATATATTTCATTTAATTTAGCTCAACCATAAATTGGGAGTTAGGATCTAGATGACTAATAATAATGAAAGGAGTCAAAATTGAAACTATGTTTACAACCAGAGTGGGCTACACAATTGGAGGATACTAATAGGACAACTTTATACTTGGAAATAACATCATGGGGGGAATGAGGGATATCCTTATTATCTAAATAAGATATTTCTTTACTTGGATAGCTATACCATAAGCTATTATCAAGGATTTTTCTTCCCTAGACTTAGCCATCATGTCAATCATAGAATTGGGAGATTTCAAATAGTATATGAACTGCATACCTAGGGGATCATGAATCCTATACCAAGTTTTGTGAAACTAGTTATCGAAATCATCCGTTGTCTCCATAGGTGCTCTTTTGATAGTCTTAAACTACTTTTGTATAGACACTCCATTGGCATTTTCTCCTAATATATTGACCATTTGGTAAACTAGTTGTCAACAAAGGTGATTGCTTTGATTAATCATTAGAGAAATAAATAGGTTACAATAGGTTATAATAAGCCCGTAGATATAGGATCTAATCAACAACATTAACATAATAATGAAATATGTTCTAACTATAATGATACGCCTAACAAATAATGTAATAATAGTTAACCATAAGACTATGCGCTAACATCCCCCCTTATTACATTATTTGGGTAATAATATAACTACTAGCTACACTATCATCCCCTCATACAACAATATTTGGGTAAAGTATATAACTACCCCAATACAGTGAAAAAGATGTTGATATGTTGGCTCTTGCTCTTGCTCGAGCTCTATCACAGTGCTTTGGCTGCTCCTAAGCAAAAAGTGGATCATTTCTCACTTTGTCTTCACATCAACGAATATCCTTATTGTAATCTAGTCATCCAACCAGATTGCATGGGTAACCAACCACTGCAACCGCTAGGTGTATTAGAGTAGATCACTTCATACGAGGTTCATTCGATTACAATATGATTTTGCAACAAGTGGTGATAAGGTAGCTAAGGTGTCGGTCTCTGTCGAAAATGCACCCTTATAAGTTTCCCCCTTTTGTTGCAAAACATGTTGTAATATTTGCAAGAAGTGTGACTAAGGTGTCGGTCTTGCCGAAAATGCACCCTTATAAGTCGTCCTTCCTTTTTAGCAAAAATAGTGTGAAGGAAGAAATGTATATCCCCCTTAAGTGCAAAATATATGCAACTCATGAAGCTTGTTTACAAATATTACCTCTTAGGCAAATTTACACCAAAAAAATCCCCCCTTTTGTTACAAGTACTTCAAACAAAGAGTTTGCTATTTATGAAGCCTAAAAAAGAGATACAATCACCCCTTTACTTCAAACAAAAACTTATGTTATTTATGAAGCCTAAAAATAAGTTGTGAAATGGTGCTTTCCTAGGATGACAAAGTTGTATCCCTTACAAAGTGATATGAGCCATGAGCACTTTGTGTGCTCTTTCTGAACCAGAATCAGAATTAGAATGAGACACTTCACTAGCAACATGGCCTTTGTGATGTGCCTTTGCCATTTTAGTTTTGCTTGTTTGGAAACTAACACCGTTTGGTGTCATGGTTGTCCTTGTTACAATTTGTGCAAAACTTTACATCTTAGACA
Organism: Wollemia nobilis; assembly: GCA_028583015.1. Classification (NCBI taxonomy): domain Eukaryota; kingdom Viridiplantae; phylum Streptophyta; class Pinopsida; order Araucariales; family Araucariaceae; genus Wollemia; species Wollemia nobilis. The sequence goes on from JAQPPZ010000850.1 coordinate 8,263,954, forward strand.
ATTTTCAAACAATGGCACCACAAAAAATCCCCCCTGAATTATAAGGACTTCAAACAAAAAAATTGCTTTTTATGAAGCCTAAAAAAAATTCCCCCTTCAGTTATAAGGTCTTCAAACAAAATAATTTTGCTATTTATGAAGCCTAAAAGGTGGTGTGAGGGTTGATGAATGGTTGCCTTATCTCACCAAAGAGGGTCTCTCTTTGTGAGTAGAAAAATTGCACAAAATAAGCCTTTTCTTTTCTTTTTATTTTTGTTGGCTTTACAAGGATGCTCCAAAAAAATAATATGCAACTTTGTCAGCAAGCAACTTTTTAGCAAAATGGAGCAACTTTTTCAGCAAGCAACTTTTGAGTAGAAAAAAAATGTTGCCATGCCAAAACAAAAAATGGTGTAGCAATTTTACCATTTGTTGTGTAATTGGGTGCAAAAAAATGTGATATAAATTTTTTTTGATATTTTGGCATGGGCTAGGTTTGATCTCTGGACCTCCCAGTAGTAAGCACCTTAGCACCGAGTGGGCTACCACCCTGACTACCATTGCCGGTGGTGAGGAGGGGGTAATATCCCCTACTTGTAGAGGCACCACATTTTTGCTACCTCCACTATGCGGTGTGACCTCCTCTGGGCTGCGTGGCGACAAACTATGGTAGATTTGGCATCTTCATAGCTACTCCTCGACATTGCTTATTAGTATTATGCCATTTTAAACCATGTTGTTAGTAGTTGTAACCAATTAGGTCATTGCTATGCCTTTAAAAATTGGCTGGCCTCCTCCAAAATATGGCCAATCCATGTCAAATTGATTGGATCTTCACAGTTTTTTTTTTAAATGCAACTTGGCTTCTGCAAATGACACAACCTTTCACGTCTTATAGGACCTCCTGTTATAACATGTAAGCAATATTGTTGCATTTTTTAGCTGGATCCTTGCCTCCTAAGTTTGATATGTTGGATCAAAAACTACAAATTTGGGTAGCCATGTCCTAGATCAAAACTTTGATGCCTAGCAAAACATGTCAGCAAATTGTCGCTGGTTCCTTGGCTGTGCAAAGTCAGGTGCATGAAACTCTACAAATCTGCTTATACTTTTGCCATCAATGGATTAAAAATCTAATTGCCATCTGCCTTAGCCACACCAATCTTCTGGTCAGCAATGCTCTTCTTCTTGCAGATTATCACCGTTGTGGGTCGTCGGAATTCGTCGGCTCGTAACCACGAATTTGGCCTCTCAAAACTAGGGTCGTCAAACTGCATGCATTGAAACCAATATTTTTTTTCCTTCGTGCTGATGAAAATGTTGTCTGAAACACAGGTTTATGGCCACCTACGATCTGCAATTTTCACACTAAACACAGCAACCAAACTATGATACATGCAGTGGGATCAAATGGATCTTGTTTGTCCTCCAAAGATTGCCTGTACTTTGAAACTGATCTATAGGATCTGGTCTATCAGATCCTCTATTGCCTATGTCTCCTTTCTCCAATAGCACCAGAACTGATCTACTATAGGAAATGCACCGTTGCTATCATCGTATGCAAGTATATGCTTCATATAAGTTATCTAGCGCCTTAGTCCCACATGGGATGTGTGAGCTATTAGGAAATGAGCAGGGCCATCATCGCGGTGTGGCATGATCAAAAATAAAAAACATAGGTGTTTACGTCAAACCCCTCTTCTTTCGGCACCAAAAATCACAAGGAGCATCGTTTCTCCTTTTCGACGGTCAGTGTTGTTGCTTCAACAGTATTTTTACGTCGGCTTGGATAGGCTTGGATCGAGTTTCTCCTATAGCACAATATATCCATGGGCAGTTGCAAATGCTCTACGACAGTGTTATTCTCAACAATAAATATTCTTAACCATGTTGTAGTGATCACCCTTTAATGACGTCTACGATGATCCTGAAAGCACCGAAAACTTGGCTTCTTCTGCTAATGATCCATGTTATATTATCCCACATTGGGGATGTGGAGGAAAAAATAAGGTTTAAAACAAAACATGCACCGTATTTAATTCAATCACCGTATGGTGGTCTGCTTCTCACACAAGTATTACCATTATTTTGGTCAAATAATCCACCACATAGTCATGTCCATGTCTGCCCTCGATGTCACCAAAAAAGTCCAATTTCTCGTGTCCTCCACTCACGTCCAGGCTAGGGTCAAGTCTGTAGCAAGTGACCAGGTCCCCACTCAGCTCTCCAACTACAAATGAACCTAGAGCCACATAGACTCTAATACCATGTCAGCAAAGGTGATTGCTTTGATTAATCATTAGAGAAATAAATAGGTTACAATAGGTTATAATAAGCCCGTAGATATAGGATCTAATCAACAACATTAACCTAATAATGAAATATGTTCTAACTATAATGATACGCCTAACAAATAATGTAATAATAGTTAACCATAAGACTATGCGCTAACAAATAGAACAATTTTATAATTGGAAATAACATCATGGGGGGAATGAGGGATATCCTTATTATCTAAATAATATATTTCTTTACTTGGATAGCTATACCATAAGCTATTATCAAGGATTTTTCTTCCCTCGACTTAGCCATCATGTCAATCATAGAATTGGGAGATTTCAAATAGTATATGAACTACATACCTAGGGAGCATGAATCCTATACCAAGTTTTGTGAAGCTAGTTATCGAAGTCATTCGTTGTCTCCATAGGTGCTCTTTTGATAGTCTTAAACTACTTTTGTATAGACACTCCAATGGAATTTTCTCCTAATATATTGACCATTTGGTAAACTAGTTGATCATATATTTCAATTGAATGTAGGTTGAGAATTATATACCATTCCCATGCTTTTTCTCTAAAGGATATCGCTAGTAGTCTCAATGCCATATTTTCTTGTCAATATTGTGTACCATGCATAGGCTTACAATGTCATGATGGTGTTTCATCAATGTAGTTGCATATTCCCTATTGTAGTAGGGTAATTAATTAAAATCTAAAGTTAGAACCAAGTCCTAAATAGCTAGTGGGGTAGGGGAATTAGGGGATCTCTATCATTCTAGGCCAAAAATATCTTCATGCGATAATTTTTATGTGTGGCCATGTTTTGGTTTTGAGGTCTTCTTATTGAAACTAGATTGAGGATTTGTCTTAATGCCTAAGGATTTATAGTGGTAGAAGATATGGTAGTGAGCCTTTTGCTCATATATATCTAGGATATCATGTTTTAAGTAGAACCACTATATGAATATTTTTATGGTTTTTCAATAATAAAATGATCTTAGAATTTAACTAGAGATAGTTCATTATCTTTATTGGTGACTTGAATTGATGTCCTTTGTCCCACTAGGCATGATAGTTTGACTATTTTTCATGCATAGTGGGTGTCTTTTAAGCATTTCTTCATAGTATTAATTTGTGAACTAAGCTCAATCAAAATTATTGTATGAATATTATGTGATTCATCCCATTAGGAATGCTAGAAAAATCATTGTTCACTTAGGACATCATGGCCATCTATTACAATGGTTTAATGTACCCAACATCTATGTACTATGGAGAGTGTATAGTCCAAATGTCTTGAGGGAATGGGACATTGCTCAAAGGAAAACCTCCAAGGGTTTTTCTAAGGTTAAATCCTTATTAAATGTAATATTTAATGCTCATTGTACCTAAACTATCACAATCTAACAATGTTTCTAGGGAAAAGGGAGAGAGAAAATAGCTAAAAATCAAATTATAAAAAGCAAAATATTTATTGTGGGATGTGATATACCAAAATCCTAAGGTCCTTTCACACAATAGTGGATTTAGTGAACACAATATTCATCTATCAACAATGTAAAGTGAACACATTCTCATCCAACATAAAAACATACACATGTAAGAAATAGGACATAAAATAGACACGACTTATTATATATATGCCATGATCTAGATACATTCATTCTAGAGAAAAAGGATAAAAAACTAATCAAAAAAATAACTCAAGGTTTGAGATAGACTATTACACAAAATAGGAGTGAAAGATTGATTGTGTACAAGGCCAAATACTAAACACGAATAAACTTTTTATCCTTTATAATAAAGAAGAGATTAATATTTATGGAAAAATTCATGAAACTTTTACCTCCCAAAACTATGCAAGAGTTTCAAAATACCAAGTTGAAAATTTTGCATGATTTCCATCGCATCAATCTTGAGCAATCTCGATGACTTTGGATCTAGATCCATTAATGTTGTAGGAGGTTGGTTCTATCAGTTGTGGAATTTTCTACTACTTTATCCAACTACTTATATTAGATATATTTATAGAGATATATTGAAATTTATATCACTAGGTTTGAGGTCCTCTATGTTTTTGCTTTAAATGTGTCGACTTCCCTCCTAGGATATTTTATTTGAGTGCTAAGGATGGACTACCAAAATAATAAGTTACCACTCTTTTTCATGATATCTCTCTAATATTTAACTAGACTTTTAGTATTTGGTGATTTATAGACCTTATATCTTGATAAATCCCTCTTTTTGTGCAGTCCTTTCTAGAGCTTTGATTGCAACTCTGATTTTGTCTTTTTTGCACATAAATATTCCCTACACATTGACCAATGTTTTAGCTTATGCATCCTATGATTTAGTTGGAATTATTTTATTTTAGATCCTACCTATGATCTTGTTCGGTGTATTTTTATTTTTTTCATTCCATGATTACAAGTCATTTTAATTTAATAGGTGTACCTAAGTCATTCTTCTTTCTAGTTCTTAGCCAATTTGCTTCTTTACTTTCATTACATTATTTTATGAAGTAACATTTTCCAAGGATCAACATGATCAAATGGTCCACAAAATATTTGTAGCTCAAAGTGCTCCAATATAATTTTATTTCCACAAATTATAAGTGTTTATATCCTCTTGATTGAAATATTGGTGTAGAGGGGCTTATCCTTCTAGATCCATGACCAAGCACCTTGAATCCCTTTATTTCTCCTATGGCTACTGATTCTTACCTCCTAGGTCTTCCTTTGGTGGTGCCTTTTGAGTGCACCGAAGGGTTGTGACAATATGGATAATTATTACAAACCTAATTATACATGGAAGACATTTAGATCTACAAGCTCGGTTGTCAAAGTAGAAAATAATAACATAGTAATTGTTTGGGTAGAAATATTGCCAATGGTAGAGCCAATATTGCTATCACTGGAATGGCTCCTAGAATCTTACCTATGGTAGGTATTAGCTTATTTTTCACCAAAAAGGCTATGGATTTTCATTTGTCTAGTACAATTAGTCGATGGGGCTTTGTAGCATAGGGAGCCTCATGTTTGCTTTCAACCTTTGACAAAGGTTTTATTATAATAAAATCCTTGGTGGCTTCATGCAATTATTTACTTAATATGTTGCAGGGGCCTCAAGTCCTTTCATTTTATTCTCCTTCTAAATCAACACCAATCAATGGATTACTAATGCTTTCTTCATTAACAAGATTTTCCCAGTGTAGTGAGTTTTCACTACAATAATTTTTAGAGATTTTAGAATCAAAGGAATGATTCTCAAAGAAGTATTTTATACATGTAATAGATGTGTGATCATTATGAAAAAAATGAATACACCATGAATTATTATTCTTATATTCTATTTAGAAATGGATCCCCTTCACGAGAGATGAACCAGTAGCAAAATAGGTCATCTTTAGAACAACAAAATCAATGTTAGAGAAAGGCACATAAATTAATATATCTAAAGAGAATCAAGTCAATGAAGAAGAAAATAATTAAAAAATTAAAGAACAAGAACATATTTTTCTCACACAAGCACACTTGAGACAACACATTATTATTTGTTATAACTCCAAATGTATGATAGGTTAGGAAAATTGAATACATTAAAATCATCCAAATTATTATTTTTACAATGCAACTAAAAGTCAAACACCTAAGAGTGAGGATATACGGTCTGAATGTGACTCTTCACTATCAATAGAAATGTTTTAAGATAACAAATATAATAATGAATCAATGCAATAGGCATTGAATATTCAACTATCAAGAGCACACCAAATAAAGAGATAATACAATGCATACCAGAAACAATACCTTCTACCAATGAACAATACAAAGAAGACGTAAAAAATGATCGATCCCACTCCATTAGGAGATAAAAAAATCTTGAAATAGAATTTAGTTCGAATAGAAGATATAAAAACACACAAGAAGTATTGGAAACTAATCAATTCAATGATTTATATAGATTGCATGTGAACACATTACATTGAAGATCAAAGAAAGTAAGAACACATCACATATCACAAGTAAAGACTTAATCAAATAAATGAAGCCATAAAAAATAAGTAAGTGATTTAACTTACCCAATATAAATATATTGATAAAGATAATATTTGGGAATAAGTATATGTAGTAGGATAACACTTGATCTCATCAACACATGGCATATTTAATCAATATCTTCGATATTGAGGAAACACTTGTTTCAATTGAAGAAACACACTTCAATAATTAAGGACATTGTAATAAATTTATTTGGAGTGCATTATCAATATAATATAACACTCCCAAACATCTAAGCAAGTGAGTCTACAGTAAGGGAATAAAGTTTTTCTTAAATTCCTACATCACCCAAGACATTGCTATTTAGTTATAAGCAACATAGAGCTTTTGACTATGATATAATAAGGGGGGTATGTTATGATTAATTACATCGTAGACCATATGAGAAGTCAAGTGGCATAACCACCCCTCACAAGGTGATGATGATCATAAAATCCTTATGTGGCTTCCTTATTGCACCATTTGATCATGAGTTACCCTTTAATTTGCATTAATTAGTACTTTATTTAAACATAGTAATTAGGATTAACTTGATGCTAAATTAGAAAGCATTAAATCATATATTGAGAAGAATATAAATAGAAAATTTTCTAATTAATGTCAAGTTTTATGGGTTGGAAAAATATTATTTATGTTCCACAAATAAAGAACATAGTAGCAAGAGCACCAAAAATAATGTGTGAGCTAGCACTAGAAGTGAGCTTACTCCTGGCATTGAAAATGATATCTTTATTAGGCATAAAATGTTATAGTTATTAGCCAATGTTAGACATGATAAAACTTGATTAGTGTCAAACATAATGGTGTTTGGTTGGAATTAGATGCCAGGTTTTTTGATTACATTTAAAAGTGACAGAAGTTGGGAAACAAAAAATATGACAGAGAATTTTTGGTACTATATACCTTTAGAAGATATTATTGTAATTACAACCAAGTATAATGCCATTTTTTTAGCATTTTTATGATGAAATCAATAGCTAGTCAACCACCTAATGACTCATCATAGTTGGCACCAATATTGTTAAGATAACAACAAATAATTGACAACATATTCTCCATGAGTAGTGACAATGAACAACTTGTATGACTAAGAAATCCACTCTTTTCAGTCTAGCGAATGAGACTATTGATGTTTAACAAAAGTTGGGTAGACTGGATTGACCTTTGTTATGCCTAATTTTATTTATATTTTCTAAAATAAGTACTCTAGCATTATGTTGCTATAAAAAATTATTATGTATGGCAAGAGAAAGGGTCTTTGCCCTCCTTATATTTATATAATATTGTAATATTAAGTGATAGGAACTATTTTTCCTTTTAATTTTTCCTCTTTGTATTTAGTTATATTCAACCATCGTAATTTGTCTATTCTATTTATAATCTACAATGAAATATTAAATGTGAGTTGTTGGAGCAATTAATTCTTGTTTGAGTTAAGTTAAATATTTACTTTCCACAATGCTATAGAGCAAGGACCCACTCTTGGCAAGGTGGAAGGTATTTTCTTTTGAATGCAATTTTTGTGTTGTTGTAGTTGTAATTGAATTCAAATTGCCTCTATTTTATGAAATTAATAACAATTAAGTAATATTTTGAGATGATATATTGGGAGGAATAGACAATATATTATTTTTATAGAAGAAATTATTTCTATAATATAGTGTGCTATCATAAAATGAATCATTCTACATTTACTATTTAAATTGTTCTTTCTCTAACTTCTACTACAACCATATTTAGTTTTAGTAAACATTTTCTAGTATAATAGTTTTTTATTTCTATAAGAATGACTTTATTTATTGTTCTTGACCTTGCATAACTCTTCCTAGTTCATACAACAAAGGATACCACCATAGATTTTATATTTTATTAAATTGATATAGATAAAGGAGGCCATCACAAGGTACATGCATGTAGTGGAGGAAAATATAATTGCAAGTTTGTTTGGATTTGTTTAGAGGTTTGTTATACCTAAATTAGGCATCCTATATACTTAAATACCCTTCACTACCATAGTGCAAATCATTCTAAGCTTAACTTCTAACACACTAGAGATATTTGAGCGATACAAACAATCGAGGAAATCCAATATAGACCACCAAGGAAAGGAATTATGACCAATGGATGGATTATATAAAATATTAAAGAAAGGATAGAAACATCTATTAAATAAAGATGAAGGTAGACATTTATTTAATAAGGAATTACAAAATTAAATAAATCATTATGTTCAATATTAGAGATAATGTGTTTCTCCTGAGTTGAGTTTAGCCAATTCCTTATACATTGATAAAAGGGATACTATATATGTTTCTAGCTATTGATTGGTCTCTTCCTTCACAGAGATATCATTCATTGAGTGGGGTAGAAAAATATGTAAGCTCACCTTTAAAGTGAGAAGAAGGATAATGATTCTATGCTACTAATTAGACATAGTGAATATACTGATATCTAGGGATACTCCATGTGTGGGACCAAGCAAGGGTGTGGGATGGAAAAATCCTTCTATGTTGCTAGCTATAAATATCCTAGAAACTACTATGGTTATTATGTTGCTATATAGCTTTCTCATTAGATAAACCAATCAATGATTTGTATAATGTATTCTCTCTTGAAGAAAGTGATTCCTCCTAAGATAGTAAAAAAGGTGGATGGTGACAATATGAAGGATGATTAAAACCACTTATATCTATTAATGTTGGATTATTCATGTTTGATCTTGAATATTATTAGGGTGATTCAATATTCCTTAGCAAATCCAATGTGAATAAAATAGATGTGAAGAAGGTTTGTCAATGTAGGTGATAAAGTAAGCAACAAGTTTTTCCTATAGAGATGTTCCTTAAAATCCCAATTATTAAGCTCTCGATTTATGGATAAGGTGGGTTTTATGCCCTTTTAAAATAGATAACAAGAGCCTTCTAAAATATAGAGGTATTTTCTAGTCTAACCTAGTTATGTTTCCCAATACAATTAATGTTGAGAAAATAATATAAGGAAGGGTTATCACTTGAGGTAGATCCTTATTGGATCATACAATTTCTTTGAGTTTTGTGGTGCATATTTCTATGATGCTAAAAGTGTATTAGTGTTGTGCTATACTATTAGATATAATTGTGGTACGCATGACTATTAATGGAGTTCAACATAAAATGAAGGAGGTGGTTATTTTCTTGATGATAAATAATACTATAGTGATGGATGGTAGGCATGACCTATCCATCTATATGTTTATAATGGATAACCATGATCCACCTTACTCAACTATTTTAAATTTGGCACTATTAGCAAAAAAATATGACTTCAAGGTGGATCGAATAACTAACCTAACTATTGGTTATGTAAATATTATGTTTGTCCATCAAGAAATGCTCATTATTTTCATAGCTATAGTGATTCTATTTAATACTAATGAAGTGGAATTGAAACATCTATATTCTTTATAGAGGTCATAGCCTCCATGTTGAGTGGGAAATGCATACAAGCTAGGTGAGATGCCATAAAATTATGATGCACTTTCATTTAAATTTTGAGGGGGACTATCAAATCCTAAACATGATCTTCAGGGTCTTATTTTTCATTATACAAATAAATATGAATGTGGGCCTCTCTTTAGTAATATGTATATAAAATAATTAAATAATTAAACATAGGAACTAAAAAAATCCAAAGAAATGAAAGAAGTATAATAAGGGAGGAGAACTTTAAAATTGAAAATGAGATCTCTGGAATTAAAGAATTATATAAAGTATAAGGATTATATTCATTATATTCCTTAATAAACAAAAGAGAGAATACATTGTACTTCCTAGAACATACATCTTAGTCACTTTTCGAGATCTATCCAATAGATTAAGTGGGATCTTTGGTCTATTACCTAACTAAAATATCCAAGGTCATTTTTCCTTCCATAGGAATAAAAAATGAGTATCAACCTAGCCCCCTTTAAAATGAAAAAAGGTTATTTACCACTAAGAATCCCTCTCTATTATAAAAGGTAAAAGGGTTGGCTTTTAAATTCAGAAATAACATTGATATTCACTCAATGATCTCTTAAGATATATATAAATTTTTTTTTAGTCTTCAGAGCTTGAGTCATTTTATATATGTATAAATAACTCAGCTAATTTCATTTCTCTATTTCAATATATGGAAAAGTGAATTAACACATTTCCACTACAAAGATCACTTTCAACATGTTATTTTATTAGGTCCAATGTGTAGAGCAATTGGTTCATCCAAACAACATAAGGGGGGTGGAGGTCCAAGGTTCAAATATCGGGCCTCGTCGGACTGAACGCTTGTCCCTTTCCTGGTGCTTTCAGTGGTGTAAAAGGTTTAAAATGATTGTGGCATGGTGGTTATAGGGGGTGGACTGCACGAATATCTGTGTGGTGGCTTCTGGAGCGAACAACATAGAATACTATGGCGGCCATAAAAGCTAGACAACCTGCCTAGATTCGTGGTGGCTACCAATTCCACCATGTAAATACAAAAAAAAAAAAACATGTTATTTTATTGGTCAATATGTATATGAGAAATGAGGTTATTTAATTAAAACTCGATTACTTGTTTTGTGGATGATTTTTTTTATGAATTTCTCTATTTGATATATTTGGAAAATGCCACCATAGTGTTTGAGCTTTGAAGATCACCTCAACCTTTAGAATTTATCAATTGCATATAGTTGTTAAAGTGACTCTTAATGTTTTTTTAAGGGAGGGAATGCCATTTTTTATGAATTTATTTATTTGGCATACATGCCAAAGTGACATTGATGCATTTCTCACCCTCTAAAGATCAAATTAAGATATTTTGGCATTTTATTCAAAATATTTCCATTTAATTATATTTAAAATAAAAGCCTTTAAAATTAAAAGGAATATGAAATGTATGTGATCCATATTCTATCAGTTTAAAGCTCCTTCTTAAAGTTGTTAATATTCCCCGGTATTACAACCAATGCATGGATTATACTCTTGGACTGAATCTATGTTCAAGTAGTACATGTGATCAGATAGTGACGAGATTGGATTAAATATCTATAAGGTATGCTTTAAAATGCTTTAAAATGGGAAGGCTATAATTTATTGTGTAGTATCTAGAATCCAAATGATTGGAGAAGCTCTCTATTTTGAAGTTGGAGAGAGAAACAAAGAACGATCATGACACAAAGAGAAAGAGTTGTTAGGGGTGTGAAAATTTGATGTATTAATAAAACCAAATTAAGCATGTGTCTATGTTTTTGGCATCAAAATAAGGATTAAATGTTTCAATAGATCCTTATATGGCATAATCATACCTTGAAATAACATCCACCTATTTTTACATTAATGTCATTAGTATTGGTAGTATATCCCTCCATGGACCCGAGCCTTTTAGCCCATAAATAGCAAGGGAGTGTTTTTTAATTCTAGTAGCACACTTATATTCAGAGCCTATGAAAAGCATCATACCCTTCTCTTTCATCATCCTCTTATCTTATCCAAGTTTGAGAGATACAAGTTAATCATAATTGGATCATTTTGGAAAAATTGACCTTCCCTCTTGCTATTTTTAAATAAATAGAAGTGGTGGAGGTTTCATGTTGAATATCACGTTACTAATATAGGATCATTCCCAACAACTCTAGTTCTATTATGACTGTATCCTAATATTAATATGTAATGACACAATTACTAACATGGGAATCACATCCTAATGTTATTATTTATTTTTTTATAACATGCATGTAGTACTTAAGGTTATTAGATAAATGGAGTCATGTAATGTAATCACTATCAAGAATATAACTATTTCTTTAGTTGTAAATTCTAGCTTGGGTATCCACTTGCATGTGAATTTGACCCTTGAGCATTAGGGTTAGGGTTATGGAGAGTATTTAAAAAGGAAAGGGGAAATATATGGATGTATCTCTTTTTTCATATTATATCAAAGTTATTATTAGGAGGTTATCTCCGTGAATAGGATAGTGATCCTATTGTGATTAATATAGTTGTTGTAATTCCATTTAGTAGCACAATATTTTTGTTTCACTTTTATACATTCAATAATTATTTCAATATTTATGCAGATGTACTTATTTTAATTGGAAGATAAATTTATAAGGCCATGTATTATTGTTACTATCATAGTTTCTATCTTGTCTTTCTAACCTATTAGGTATAATTTTCCCTTATTTTTTATTTATTATTAATGATTCTATGTAAAAATTGAGTCATATATTTTTTTGTTCTAGTTTAATAGGTTAGAAACCCAATGTTAGGGGTTTGTCATTATTGGCTAAGATAGATTTTCTATAAAGCATCTAGTGAAGATATGAGTCATAAGACTCCAATATCCAAACCTTAGACAACAATCGTATACATTTTTGAGCTCCCATGTACCCTCGGGTATATAGGGAGACTCCCTTAGGTTCACAAGAGAGATTTTACCCTAGGAAGTTTTTTCAACCATGTATATCTCTATAGTGCACTGAGAACAACACTTGAAAATATGAACCTCTTGTACTATTAGATAAGTAGATAATGCACTCAAGGGTATGTGTGGAATCCTCCTTGAGTAGTGGAATAAAATATTATTCAGAGCATTACATTTTATCATTATTAAAAATAGTGATTACCAAAAATCACATTTTTATTTTTAGTAAGTATCCTTAGAAGGTATGAAATCATAGTGTTTGGATACAAGCACTAGATATAAACAAATGGATCAAAAAATTACCATGTAAGTGAATCAATAGGCAAAGCATTTGGAAAAACAATTCACTAATGGTCTAAACCAGTTTTGAGCTAAAATAAAAAATTTACAAGAATTTATAACCTATGTGATAGAGGAATAAAAGGAGATAAAAGAGAGAATGAATAAAACATATATCGAACTAGAAAGTCATTTAAGTATTCACACCCACACATATGGTCGATATGGTCCTTTTGATTGTAAGGGAAAAGGGTCAAGTAGTCTTGAATGAGAAACACACAACACCTCTTCCAATAATAATGTATACAAAATGCCTAAATTAGATTTTCCAAAATATTATGGAAAGGATATGAATGGATGGTTGTGTTGAGAAAAATAGTATTTTAGTATTCGTAATATTCCAACATATACATTTCAGAGTTGCATATTTTAATTTTGAATCAAATTCCCTATAGTGCTATCAATGGGTTAGAAAAATGCACCCCGATCGTAGTTGGGATGAATTTCAAAAATAACAACTCACTCAATTTGACACTAGTGAATATGAGGACTTTATAGGAGCTCTTACTAAAATAAAATTGTATTTTTTAGAACTATCAAGCTTAGTTTAAAATATTATCCAATTACACCATTGGCTTAAATGAATAATTCTTTTTAAGTTATTTTATGAGATGTTTTAAGGATGACAGTAAAGATGAATTTTTTTTAAGCTGCAAATATTATAGTGTGAATCAAAAATCAAGCAACACCAATACAATAATGATATAAAATAACAATAAGCAAAGTAATACACAAATATTACACAAATCAAATAAAACTCTTTATTATTGCAAGTGGATCTCAAATGTTACAATCAATATGCCCCAAATGTAGGGTTTTACAATGCTTATGTTGATACAAAATTACAGAGACTAGGGTTCTCTAAAACCCTATTTTAAAATAATGGTTGGTGTCTTCATGCTTGTCTTCGATCCCAACAAGATTTTGGGTGGGCTTGTGTATCCTAGATAGGGCCATCCCAGTTGAAGAACATAAGTTTATACTGAGAGGGGGGTGAACAGTATAAGATCACTTTTTACTTTTCTTTCCAAAACAAAATTATTCAATATAACCAATGGCAATATCAATAGCAATAACCAAAGCAATGCACAAATCATCACACACAATAGAGACACAAATTTAACATGGTTCACCCAATGTAGGCTACTCCACAGAGAAAATATTTTACTAAAATTTTCTCAATCAATCTCTTGGAAATCCTTTCCCTATTACAATGTTTATGGACCTTTGTCCAAAGGAGACACCAATCCCCTAATCAAGTTCATGTATCTCTATCCACAGGAGAACTCCTTTCTCCTCTTGCTCTATCTGGCGATCTTCTAGAAGAACTATTGCCCGTAATGCTCTGGCTAATGGATCTCTATCCACTCAAGACACTTGTCCTCACTGACCTGGCTTAATGGATATTTATCCATTGGATACTATCATATTTTGTACTCTATCACCTCCAAAGCTCTGTCTCAAATTTGTACTAAACACAGTCCTTCGGTCTAGCACAAATATTCTCAGTATCTATCTTTGGTATAGCACAAACTTGTCCTCAAATATGCACCAAACTCTATCCTCAAATCTATACTAAACACAGTCCTTCGATCTAGAACAAATTTATCTTCAATATCTATCCTCAAGACTTAACTCAAAGCTTGACTCAATCTCAAATAAACTATATTGGATTTGCCCCAAATATTAACTCGAGGTATGAAAAAATAAATCAATTAACTCTGATTACAAGACGACTCAAAGACTTATCTCAAATATGCCTTGTAAGCTTCCACAAAAGCTCACACTAATCTTTCCACAAGTCCTCTCTAGAACTTGTCCAAATTTGCTCAATAAGTTCTCACAAGAACTTATCCAAATATGCTCAATAAGTCCTCACAAGAACTTATCCAAATCTGCTCTCAATCATTATTGTAATCTTCCACAAAAGCTTACCCAAATATGTCCACAAGTCTTCTAAAAGACTTGCCTCAAATATGCTCAACAAGTCCACACTAGAACTTTTCCAATCTCATAGAAACATAAAGAGAATTGTTAGAGACTCAATATGCTCTACACACATCACAATGCTTAATCACTTTCAATCACTCTCTTAGAAACATATAGAGAATTGTTAGAGACTCAATATGCTCTACATTCACTTCAATGCTCAAACACTTTTACAAATCAATTCAGAATATAGAATAGTTTGTGTACTAGAACTTGAACAATAACTTCACACGTCCACTTGACTAGGCTCAACAAAATCTACTCAACCAATCACTCAATGAAACAATCCTTGCTTACAAACTCTAGTCCAAGCATATGAACACCCACTCAAGATGTTTTCAACAATGCTTATCAACCAATCTCACATAACAATGATACTCATAATTTTTTCAAACCCTAGTTCAAGTTCTTCACTTAACCAATGGCTTCAATAATAATGCTTATAAAACAAGGTTTTAACAACTCTTTATTCCAAAAAAACTTGAAGCATTAACTCAACACACTCAATAAGGAAACCCTAATCAAGTCCTTTTCTCTCCAAACTTTCTTTCAGAAAACCAACCAATCAACTCAACTATGGAAGAATGTGCTCATACCTTTTTCTTGATGATGAAGGAACCTCAAACATCTGCCACAACCACAAACACTTATTTTACAAGATCAAAATAAGGTTATAAGATGATAAAACTCTCTCTCAATATTACAATGAAAATATCAAAACATACATACACCTTATTACTCCATATTGAATAAGGAATCCATCAACATATACAAAAATCAATTAACCATTTACACCTTATGATCTCCCGGTTAAAAAAAATATTTACCACTAAAAATAATGTCAACAATGTCACCTTCAAATAATAAATCCTATCAAATTTAATCACTATTCAATTCACCTTTTGATAAATAAAAAATATCACAATAACTTTATTTAAAATAAAGTTTAACACCTTATACCTTTATTTAGTCAAAAATTAATAATTAAAATAAGCACCTTTTCATAACGCCTTATAGCTCCCTAAACCTTATGTTTACACCTTAGGCAATTAAAATTAATGCAAAATTCATTATTTTCATCTAGGTGAGATTCGAACTCTCGATGTCGCATCCTCGTGTGTCCTAGCTATGACCTCAGCTGTTGCGAGCGCTAGGCGCTCATTTGGAAACAAAAGAGCACCACATTCTCTATATCCTCTTTGTTGGTGCCCAATGAAAAATAAAACACACGTCCTTCCTTGATGCTTCAACCTTAACACTACAAAAACTCTCTTGCTATGAATTGAATGTGGACCACTCTGGACCCAAGTGCCTTAACTCGCAACCACTTGCCACTAGGCCATGCTGCCTGGTTGGTTATTGAATTTTAGCCCTTGACAACTTTATCCCTTCGCTAGCGCTTAAGACAAGAAGCTTGTCTTCTTCTTCACACGAATTCTCACAACACAACACTTGCTTATTTTATTTGTTCAAACGAAGGATGATTTAAATGCCACTAAGGCATATAGTTTATATATCAATTACCTCATTTAAACTTCAATGTCGATGCCTTCAAAATTTGAATAATTAATTTATAAATTATTTAAATTCTTTAGAATTTAAATATTATAAATTAACTTTCAAATCCTTTTGGATTTATTAAAGCCTTCTTTGATTTTACCACTTTGTATAAATCATATTTCTTTATGAAATTTAAATTCAATTTGAATTTAAATATTTTATAAAAATAAATATTAAAAATTCCTTGGGCTTTTATGAAAAACCTTTTATTTTTGCTCACCCATGGTTTTAATAAAAACCCTCCTACTTATGCTTCCACATAATATTAAAAATATTATGAAGCTCTTTTGCCATTAACCTTTGCATTTTTTCTTTTGACCTTTTTACATCAACGGTAGCTTATTCCTTTACATCAATGACAACTTTGTTCCTTGACATCAATGACAACTTTGACTCAAAATGTCCAAAACCAGCTTCAATAGCTTCCAACAATTGTAATCCTTATACCTACACATAGTCAATAACAATAAATATTAGTAATATATGTGAGGGCTCCACTATGTGAGACCCTCAAAATAAAATCACTAACCCTAGATGCTATAATAAAACTATAAACAAAAGCATAAGAATATAAAAATAAATGAATAAATTTATTACCTTGTCAACAATACTAACTTCCTATTTTCTATTTATGTAATGGATGCAAGTTATAGTTGTGAAGATGCCCTAACGGCACCCAAGGGTCATAGGGTTGCATATCTAGTACGTAATATGCCCGTAGGAGCTTGAGGATGACTAGAAATACCCAAAGGTGCTCTATTGGCTATGGTGGGAACTTGAATGGCTCTAGAGGGTGCTCGATTGGCTTTGGAGAGTATTCAAGGGTTTATAGAAGTGGTGTAGAACCAAATCTGGTTTGCACAGGAAGGGCGGAAACAGAAGCAAAGGGCTATGGACAACAATAATGGGCATAAGGATGAAAAATAAGGGGCTAGGGCTTGGGGCCTTCTAATAATTCTTTGTGAATAAACATCGATAGAATTCAAAGCAGGCTTTAGAAATATATTAAGGATGCTCAAGGTTTCTAGACTGTTAGTGGTCTGAGTCATCAAAATGACTCCTCTTTTATAATATTTCCTTAGACATGTTAGGGTTTCGATGATATAATGTGAGTGGCCGAGATTAAAAAATGAGTAAGGGTGGAGATTAAATCTGGGTAAGTGGCATTGATTGAGATGGATGAATGGCTAAGATTAAAATGTGGTAGAGGGTTAGGATTAATTTATATATATTTTTTGAATATATAAATATAATATATAAAATATTAATATTTAAATATATATAGCAAATATATATATATAATGGACGGTGGAGATTGGGAAGCATAGATGGATGACAAGTTTTTTTTTTATTGGTAAAGGGTTTTGAAAGAGATCCAAAACCTTATATACATACCTTAGAGAGGATCCCATGAAGGTTCGACTCAATACAGAGCAAGCCAAAAAGGGGCCATTTGTTGTGGCCACACAAAAAAAACAGAAACAGAGAAATACATATCGATTATGACCCACAGGTGCAAACATAACAAAGCACAAAATATTGCAGACAAAAAGGGACAATCCAAAAACAAAAGGGGACATCCTGGTAACAAAATGGGATAACCCAATAACACCTCCTCATTTTGGGACATAGTCTTCATCCTCCTTAGGATCATCCTCCATAGGGATTCTGGTTTTCTGCACATTCATTTGGTTGATGATTTTACTAGCTCTTAGGAGCATTGAAGTAGCCAAGGTGACAATGTCATCTAGGTCAGTGATCTGGTCCACATCACCCATTTTTTGTATGTACCGATACCCTAAAGATGGTCCTTGCGCAATCTTATAAATTTTACCGGTAGAGGAAGGGCTTTTACCTTTGTCACTTGCATTTTTGACATGTATCGAGCACCTAGTAGGTGTTAATGATGGAACTATAGGAGGTAACCCTCTTTGCTTGCATACTCTACTAGGGGTTCCATTATCTAGATCAATCACCTGGAATTCTTGAGGAATTTCCATCAGCACCAGAGGTGGTTTTGGAACTAGGTTAGGATCAACGACTAGCCTGTCAGCTTCAATGATGTGCTAGTCTAGATTCTAGCTAATGTATTTCTAAATAATTAAATGGAGAACCAGGTGCTTGGGGTAAGTGGACTTCCCTCTTCTGAAGTTGTCAACAGAGATCTCTATAAACTGAAGTAGGTACTCCAAGATGTTAATCTTCTTTACATCCTTCAAAAAGTTTTGGAGTGCCATGTGAAAGCTACATAGGGGCGAAGACGGCTTGTATATTGTTAGGTACTACATAAATGACACCATGGTCTTGTTCCAAGGTGGAGGGAGGTCCTCCCTAACATACCCATTGTCCTTCTTCATTAGAGACTTCCCATTGTTGCAAAATAAAGCCAATTTACCCGTCATTGAATGTTTATCTCTATGGATAATATCCCCATCATTGTTGAGTTTCGTAATTTTTGCCAGCAAATTGATGGTCACGAAAAAGGTAAGTCCCTTCATGGAAACTGTTCCATTGTCCCAAATTTGGATAAACTCTTGTAAAATTTTAGCGTCATGCCTGTTAAATTTTTTCAAAAAACTTAGCAACCCATGATAAGCCATAATCTCCTCTACCAGTGGGCCTACTTGTAAAATTTTAGGCTCCAGCAATGCCATCCTCCAACACACAGAGTAGCTCTTTGTACCAATGAATTTAAACTTCCACCTTGTTTCATAAATGATCTAGTTTTATTTGCACACAAGCGAAATAAAAATACCAACTTCAATGGCCAAGGAGGATTCATACCAACATCCTCGAGCTTAGATCTTGCCTTGAACCATTGATTGGGTTGATTGGCCCTAGAATATCTCATCACATAGACCATACCACACCTAATGATGATTTGGTTCATAAGATGAGAGCGCATAAAAAATGGAGATGGCCAAAGTGGGGAGAAAAGCTGATGGTGATCTTTAAAAATGGTAATAGTGGAAATAATGTGCCAATGAATATGCACCTCATCTTCAATCATATTCCACGAGTGTTCCTTACAAAAAAACCATGCCACCTTGGCATCCACAATGGACACAAGTTTTATGTCTTTGCCATTACACCCTATAAAATTGATAGCTTGGCACAAGGCAGTGATAGTGCCATTATTGATAATAATTTCAATCTCACAAAGCACATGAATGGAGTCATGCTCTCTGGCATTTTTATCTGTTCAAAACTTTTTTTTGGCCCCTTGGTTATTTGTTCCTTTCCAAAGTTTGAAGATAATGTTGGCACTAATTTTGGGAAGGAACCCTTTAATACCACCTTTATTATTTCTCTTATTTATTATTGTCTTACAAAAATAACCCTCACACCTGATATTATGGTCAGTATAGTCCCTAGGAATATTAGGCAGGCTCCTTGGTTTATGAAACCTAATAAATATCAATCGACTATCTTCAGCTTGAATATGGATGCCATATCAGCATGGAGGTGTAGTAGTACTTAACCCAAGAGGAATAATGCCTCTTTATGTTGTCACGTTTATTATCTCTCCCTACACGATGGTGCATATTGATCCTATAATTTTTTATGCTATTGATAAGTGGCAGCTTCATTCTTGTGGCAAAAATTCATGATACATTGGGGAAAGTCTTGTTGCCACGTTGACAAAGACTGCAAAGTCAACCCAAAGTTGGACATAGCATCAACTACTTTATTTCCTTCCCTGTACACGTGTTGAATTTAAACGTTGTTGATCACTTGGAGGTAGAAGATGGTCTCCTGGACAAGAATAATGACATTGGTGTCTACATATAGCAAGCAATAGTATTGGCTAGACTAGAAAAATTAAAATGTGTGCCTTAGGGACACACATCCAAGTTTTCATAAGCTCGACCACCATTTTCATATAAGACAACATTAAATATACCAATAAATCACCAACTTCAAATGTGATGGAAGATCAAAGAGCCCAAGGGCTATGTTATAACTATAATGAGAAGTATTCCCTAGGACGTAAATGTGTGCAACAAAATTTTTATTTGCTTGATGTGATGAGATTATAACCACTGAATCTCAAGAGGTGGAAGAGGATCATTAAGGAGAGGAATATATAGAACAAATAGAATCCAAAAAATAATGCCAACCAAAAACTTTAGTGCATGTTTTGGTAGGAATATGAACTCCCAAAAAATGAAGGTGATAGGGTGCTTCATAGGACAACAAGTAATAATTATCATTGACTCAAGAAGCACACATAAATTTGTTGAACTTCGAGTGGAAAAATAGGAAAAGTATTATATAAATACTTGTATTTCATTTAAATTTATGAATGCTAATGGAGGGAATTTTCCTTGTGTGGAAAAGTATCAAAATTTCAAGGTACAAATAGAATCAAATATCACTTTGATCACTTTGATATAATCTTATGGCTGATATGTTTTCCCTACCCCTAGGTGGGTGTGATGTGGTATTGGGAGCACAATGGATTAGAATGTTATGCCCATTAGTATAGAATTTTCATAAGCTCTAGATGAAATTCAACCAGTAGGGAATTGAATACACTCTATAGGGAATGAAGATCATAGTTACTCAACTTGTTTCATCTCATAGGATGGAGAAATTGTTAAAAAAGTGTCCCCATGGAGTTGTGACCTAACTATTTTATATACAAGCTCCAAATGAGGAGGACAAGGAACCAGAAGAGGAACTACAATTTTTTTTGCAAATACATGCCATAGGTTTTGAGGAATCCAAAGGACTAATTTCTTTTTGTACTCATAATAATGCAATTCAACTTATTGTAGGTAGTCTTCCTCCAAATACCTTCCCTTATAGGTACCCATATGTACAAAATTTAAATATCAAGAAGACGGTGAAGGAACTACTCGTAGTTGGGGTTATTCACCCCAATGTTAGTCCCTATACCTCCCCAATGTTATTGGTACAAAAAAGAGATGGGTCATGGCAATTATGTGTGGATTTTAGGGAAATCACTAAAATAATCATTAAGGAAAAAATTTCAATTCTGGTAATTGATGAATTGTAATATGAGTTGCATGGTGCTCAATTTTTTTCAAAATTAGATTTGAAGTCTAGATACCATCACATTCAAATAAATAGAGAAACTATTTCTAAAACAATTTTTAGAACTCATGAAGGAGATTATAAATTTTTAGTTATGCCATTTAGTTTGACCAATGCACCTTCCACTTTGAAATTTTGGTGAATGTATTTGTTTATCCCTTCCTCTACAAATTTATTCTAGTCTTCTTTGATGACATTCTGATTTACAGTCACACTTAGGAGGATCATCTCCAACATATGAATCAGACCTTACAACTTTTGTCTAAGAATCAACTTAATGCCAAGTGATCAAAGTATTATTTTGACATGTAATAAGTAGAGTACTTGGATCACATTGTATCCAATGATGAATTCAAAATGGATCCTACAAATATTTAAATGATTAAGAATAGCTAAAGCTAAAGACCCTAATAAGAATTCAAGGATTTTTGGGACCCACTAGGTATTACCGAATATTTATGTAGAACTATGGGAAGATAGCATCCTCTCTAATAGCCATGTTAAAAAATAATTCAATCATTTGGTCAAAACCAATGGAAAAATATTTTAGGGAATTAAAAAAAGCTATGACAACCACATTGGTGTTAGAAATGCCCAATTTTTCAAAATTCTTTTTAATTAAAAGTGATGCTTATAACAATGGAATTAGCATCAATTTGATGCAAAAAGAGAGACCATTGGATTTCACCTATAGATCACTATTGGGAAGGAATTTGTAAAAATCCACTTATGAAAAGGATGTGCTAGCTATTTTGTATGTTGTTAATCATTGGTGGTCATATCTCATTGGGCATCATTTTTTATCAAAATAGACCATCAAAGTCTTAAGTATTTCTTAGAACAATGGTTAGCTACACATAAATAAGAGTGATGGGTATATAAATTTGG
This sequence comes from Wollemia nobilis, assembly GCA_028583015.1. Lineage (NCBI taxonomy): Eukaryota > Viridiplantae > Streptophyta > Pinopsida > Araucariales > Araucariaceae > Wollemia > Wollemia nobilis. The sequence continues at coordinate 8,286,533 of JAQPPZ010000850.1, forward strand.
GCTTTGACTATGAATTCACATATAAAAATAAAATGAGAAGATAGTAGTGGATGCACTCTCCCAATAGTATGAAGATCAAGGTATTCTAAGCGCTACATCCACACCACTTCCTTAATGGACCGATAACTTCAAATAAAAAATGGCTAAGGATTTTAGTTTGTAAAACCTAATCCACAAACTCTAAGTAAACCCCAATTCATGCCTTGCATATGTTTGTGATGGAAAAATATTGACATATCATGATCATATTGTTGTCCCTCAAAATCCATAAATGCAAGAATTCATATTATAGGAAATGCATGCATCACTAACGACAAACTATTTCTAGTTTCTTAAAACCTATGAAAGGGAAAAACACACTTCCTTTTGGAAGGGAATGAAAAAGGATATCCAAGATTTTGTGGTATAATGTGATAGATGTCAAAGGATGAAAGGAAAAATATTTTGCACATCAGACACCCTTAAGCCTCTTTTGATTCTAAAATAGGTGTGGACAAATATTTCTCTAGATTTAATTAAAGGGTTCCCAAAATTTAGAGGAAAATTAGTCATTGTTGGGGTAGGATATTATATCACAAAATATTCTCATTTTTATTCCTTACCCCATCCATACACAACCTCCATAGTTGCCCAAATCACCTTGGACTCCATCTTTCACCCTCACAAAATTCCTAAATCTACAATATCATATAGGCACCCTACTTTTACTAGTCACTTTTAGAAGAAACTATTTAAATTGTAGGACAATCACCTCAAAATTAGTTTGCCCTATCACCCTTAGACTGATAAGCAAACAAAAATTGTTAACAAGTTCCTAAAAACATACTTTTATTATTTTTCTTTAGAACATCCTAAATAATGGGATAAATGACTCCCTTTAGATAAATTATAGTATAATACTTCCTATACATTTCTACCAAGGTTACACATTTTGAAGAAGTATATGGATATCCTATAGTGACACCCTCCTCATACATTCGATGAAGCTTCAAGGTTCAAGCTGTAGATACCACTTGTTGTCAACATGTAGTTGTCCTTTGAAAACTTAAGGTAAATATTGAATTGGCCTAGAACTATGTGTTAGCAAGTTGATAAACACCATTATGAGCATAAATTTGATGTAGGTAATTATGGTCTTTGTCTATCTACAACCCTACAAAAAATCATCACTATATCTCCACAAGTGTTAAAAACTTACACCAAAATTTGATGGTCCCTACTAGGTGCTATAATGGATTGGTTCAATTACCTACAAATTGGTCATTCTTCCCACTTCCAAAATCCATCCAGTCTCTCATGTCTCCTCCCTAAAGAAGGTTGTTCACAACAAGGTACATGTTCAATCAACACTACTAAAACTAGACAAAGAAGGATCCATCATTTTGGAGATTGAACAATTTTTGAATCAGAGATCATGTACTCTTTATAACCATATCATTATTGATGTTCTTGTACAATGACATGGATTACAACATGAGGATGCCATATGCGAATCACTCCAGTAGCTACAATAATAGTTTCCTCATCTCCAGCTTTGAGGACAAAACATTTTGAAGCAGAAGATCATGCTAGGGTTCCATATTAATATTACTATATAATGACTTCCTTTCTAATATGGGAATTCCATCCTAATGTTATTATGTAATATTTTGTAATGTGCATGTGGCACTTGAAGTGCTTATATAAATGGAGCCATGCAATGTAATCATTCTTAAGAATGTAACTATTTATTTAGTTGAAGATTTTATCTTGGGTCTTGAATTGCATCTAAAGTCAACCCTTGAGAATTAGGGTTAGGGTTGTGAAGAGTCTTTAAAAATATAAGAGGCCATAGATGGATGTATCTCTTTTTACATATTCTATCAAATTTTTGCTTAGGAGGTTTCCCCCTTAAAGAGGCTAGCAACTATGTATTGTGATTTTGTTGTTATTAATATAGTTTTTGCAATTACTTTTAGTATTGCAATATTTTGTTTCACTTTCATTATTTTTGTATTTATTGCAATATTTGTGTGGATGTGTTAATTTTAATTGGAAGGTTCCTAGCAGGTTCATTTATTAAATGTTGCTAATAATTGGATTACCATACTCCTTTAACAACTATTTTTTTCGTAAAAAGCCCTAAATGAAGCTTAATCAAACATGTAAAATCCTTATGGTTCTCTTTTTGTATAGAATCTATACCATCGAATCATCTTATTCCATATATGGGTGTATAATGGGATTAAAAAACTTAATGGAAAATAATAGGATTGCAATTAACCAAAGCTCATAATCTAGCTTAAGGAATAAATATTTGATCCCAAAATCACTTGGATATAGTTGAAAAAGTGAACTTAAAAATTTTAGCTTAAGGAATGAACAAAATATCTTATTAAAATTATTACATATAATTGAAAATTTTTAATACATGTATATTCGAGTAAGATAATATATATATATATATATATATATATATATATATATATATATATATATATATTAAAATCAATATGAGTAAATCCTATGATAGGGTTAAATGGGATTTCTTTTTACAGTATTAGAAAATCTAGTATTTGGAAATAAATGAGTTAGATGGATTAAAGCTTGTATCACTAAAATTTCATATTCAATGTTGGTCAATGGGTTGGTAACAAAATCATTTAAAGCCAAGAGAGGTCTTAGACAAGGAGATCCTTTATCACCATATCTATTCATTATTATGGTAGAGGCTTTGGGTAGGAACTTGAAGAAGGCTAACAAAGATGGGCTTATAAGTGGACTTAAGGCTAGTAATAACATCAACAACATCACCCATCAACAATTTATAGATGATACAACTCTTTTTAGGAAGGCAATGATAAACGAGACCAAAGATTTAAATAACTTATTAAAGGAATATGAAAGAGCATCAGGACAAAAATTTAATAGGACAAAATCCAAAATTTACTTCCTAAACATTCTAGCTAAAATCAAAGAAGATATTTGTAGGTTAATTCAAATGGAGGAGGATATTTTGCCAACAACTTACATAAGGATTCCCTTATTTGAGGGCATAATAACGAAAAAATTATGGAGTCCAGTTATAAGTAAATTTTAAAATAAATCACTGACATGGAAAGGAAGATGGTTATAGTTAGCAGGGAGGGTGTAACTAATTAAATCAGTGTTACAGGCCATTCTAACATATTATATGTCATTGTATACTATGCCAAAATCAATAGAAAAAAGTTTAATCTATATTATGTGATCCTTTTTGTGATGAGATTACATGATAAAAGGAAATTTCCTTTGGTGAAATGAAGCAAGGCATGTGATGATAAGAGCATGGGGGTCTCGATTTAAGATTTTGTATAGATGAAAACTTAGTTCTTAGGGAAAAATTAATCTATAGATTGTACAAAGAAATTCAAATACAATGGGCAAGAATTCTTCTAATCATGTTGAGCATAGTGGCCTAAGCTCAATATTTACTGCATTCTCTCTACCAAATGGTTTTGTATTTTGGAATGGCTTAAAAAATCTATTGATCTAGTGATTAAAGGTTTAAGATGGGTGGTGGGAACTAGAGAAAAAAATTCTATTTGGATGGATACTTGGTGTGATAAAAAAACCACTCAATATAGATCTAATTTTAAAACCATGGATGATATTACTTCAAGATAAATATGGTGATAGGGTTTTAAACATTTTATACAGGGATCAGGAAGGAAGATACAATTGGAAAGAATATTTTCTTACAAGTATATAAGACATTGATTCTATGAGGTGGTTGAGTAGAAATATAACAACAATGATTATTCTTAGAAGAGCCAAGGATAAATTTATTTTGGAGTTGAATAGCTCAGGAGAATACACAACAAGAAGTGGATATACTATAAAGCACCAATAAAATAGGAATATCATAATAATATTGAGAGATATTTGGGATAGCCCAAGCATTCCTAAATTTAGAATGTTTAATTGGCTAGTATGTCAAAATCATTTTATCTTGGGATAACCTTATGAAAAGGGGTCTTCATGGCACGTCACAATGTGTTCTTTGTAAAAGGAAGGAGGGCATAGACCATCACTTGAGAAATTGCTCAATAGTATGGAAAATATTGAGTGATAATTTTTCCCAATTGCAAAACCACCATCATAGTCATGGTATTGTTAGAAAACCCTCTCTTGCAAAGAAATTCAGAATTTCTCCAAGGTTCTTATTTTCTTAATGTGTGTTTGAATGTTTGTGAAAATGTATAAAATGTAATGAAATACCTTAGAGGTACAAGTGACTATTAAAAAGGGGCATGTGGTTTGGTATTACTTTGATTTGCTATGTTTTCTATTGTTCATGAAATTTGAAAAAAGAAATAAAATGTAACATTATTGGTCCTCTATGACCATCCTGGAACCGTGATTTAGTTCATTTTATATTGAAGTATTTTAAGTAGATTTTATCTTCTTTTGTTAAGAAATTTTTTAATAAATTTTATCTTCATTTGTTAAGCTTTGTTTTGAGTATAAAAGAAAATATAAAATCTAACTTTCAAATGTGAATCCTGAATAGTGATTTAATTCATTTTATCTTGCTTTGTGAATAAATTTTATCTTCTTTAGTTAATATTTGTTTGAGAATGAAATAAAATGACTAAATCTAAGAAATGTGAATCCCGAAATGGTGATTTAATTCATTTTATATTGCTTTGTGAATGGATTTTATCTTGCTTTGTTAACAAATTTTTATCTTGATTTTTTAAACAAATTTTTTTATCTTGATTTGTTAAATTTTTTTTTAAATAATAAACCTGTGGAGTGCAAGAATTTGTTTTGGAACCTTAACATAAAATGTCTTAATTAAATGTGTCCAAATAATTTAATAAGTAACCCAAGTGTTGTAGGTGAGTTGGAGAGGAGAGAAAAATCCTCCAAGGGAGGTCCCTGGTTCGAATATCCACCCTACCAAAAAGTTGAATTGGGTACCCAAAATCCAATTGATAATGTTAGTGTGGGAAGGGTCAAGCGTGACTCCCGGGTGACTTTGATGGTGTAGAACCCCCTAGTCGTGGTCTCTCAAACCAAGGTGACCCCAAAAGGGGTTTTTCCCTTAAAAAAATTAATTTAACAAGTTAGCCCTAAGAAATAAAGTTATGTGGATGTTATAATTACTTCAAAACCCCCATTATTGTTTTTTTTGTGCAAAATGATATAACAGTTTTAGGGCTTTTAGTGCTTGATGGCACTTAAAACATAAATACAAAAGCTAGCGTTAGATAAAAAAATGAAAATTTGAAATTCTGTGAAAGGAAGTGCTAAAAAGAGAACAAAGAAAACTACTGTAAAATAATCCCTTCTATTTTGCAAAAAATGGAAGATTATGAATATTAAAACAAAACCAGGTTAGACCTATATTCACACAATCTAAATTTGGTTAAGTGCAAGAGTCTGAGGAATAAAAGCATGCATTAAAAAAATTAAATGATGCTACCATATCCATGCATAAAACATCATCAAATGAACTCAATACATGTAGGGGAAAAATCTGCAATAAAACATGTATTCAAAACCTTCTTTGGTTGCATACAAGGTGAGAAGAAATTTGTTTGCAATAGCTTGAAGATTTCCAATCCCTCTTCATGCCTCCCTGTTCCAAAAATTCTAGCCCTCGTTTTGCGAGCTTCAATGGCTTTACAAATTTTTTTTCAACCTTTCGTTCTCTCTGCATTTTTTTTTCCATGTCTTGAAAATTTTCCTTCTCCCTTGAAGGTGAAAGGAATTCTTTCTGAGTTGTGCCATATGATTTTTTTTTTCAATTTCTCTAAATGTTATTACCATGTGGTGCTCAACATTGTTATGTTATAATTTTGATTCCTCTTGCCCTAACGTTATCCTTCCCACAATCACATTTTCTCCCTTACATGAATTTTATGGCTTGGTCTTAAATTATACCTTATTGACCTGACCACTGGGAGAACATCAAATAAATATGCAAGAATACATGTGGCACTAGCCATGAGTGCAGACCCCTATGTTCTCCTTGGCTATAGTCGAGATGTTGAAAGTAAGAAGTGGGAACCAGGATATTTGATAGGACTTCAGAATAACTCGATATGCTTCCATCTATACATCCCATCATAACATTTCAATATGGCCCTCCTTGTGCAACCAAAACAACATCTCTCACCATAAAGATAAAAATATCGGTACTTGACATCATGTTTAGGCATTATTTCTCTACTGTTGTGTTCACCCCATATATCAAACCAAATCCTCTTAGCGCTAGATTTGGAGTTGCAACTCTCTCTGTAGTGTGAATTCAACAACATAGAGCCATCACATCCCCAAAAAAAATAGTCATGGAAATGCTTCCTCAGGATGGGAGCAACCAAAGACGCGGCCAACAGACGGTGCTTTCTAAATATTTAGAAGTGAGATTTAGCTCTGAAAATGTGAGGGCCATAGATGCAGGTAAAAACTAAAGCAATCCAGCGTGGGGTAAGTCCAATTGGGTCTGGGACTTTAGTTTATAGTGCTATGAATGTAAGGTGAACAAGGAAAGAAAATGTTTGGAACAGGAAAATGTAATTGCATTTAGAATTCTAAAGAATATCTTAGCCCTAGTGCGAACGTAATCTGTTGCTGATATTGGGATTGGGCAGGGGGCTTATGGATTGGAATGTGAATATTTATTTAAATACCATCGATCCATTTTGGCTACCTCCAAAAATCCACCAACACCTCAATAGTACACCTACCGCATCAGTCTTGAAAGTCGTATCATCAGGACCCATGCCACATTTTGGATCTTGTGAAAAGAAATTTTTAAACATTAAAATTTATATATATGAATATATATTCAAACCTATATCAAAATCATATATATAAATTTAATCAATATAACCAACATTAAAAAAATAATTTTATAAAAAATCAAAATTTTGCATGAATAAAATAAAAATATAGAAATTTACTATTAAATTTAAAAGTGCCACATCACTAGAAGTATAGCAAAGCTTTGAATATCCATGCACAACTTTTTCATAATTTCAAATTTTAAAGCTTGGCTTCTCCTTTTAAATATTGAGAAATTTAACCAATTGAGCTTTGGTGAAAGGATTTTTCTACAAGACTTGAAATCTAGGAATACTTCAACATTTGACCTATAACTTTTTAACACCTTGCTATATACATTTTAATAACTATCTATGCAATTCAAACTAGAAATAATTTTATGCAATCAAAGACTCAATTTAAACACAAAATTTTAGGTGGACCCCCAAATTTGGGGTGTGTTGTGCGACAGTCACAACAAATGGTGACTCTACTGGGAAATGTTCCTAAGGATGTCAGATAAAGAACCCAATATGAAACTAAGAAAACCAAAGATCATAGGGATAAAAATTACTTAATAATATCCAAAGAATATGGGGGTAGACATCTTCGAATGAAAATAAATGAACCATTTGCCTTTGGCCAGTGTGTGAATTATAATTCATTTTGCATTCTTGAAACAATTCAAATTCCATCATTTATTTTGCATTTAGGCTATAGAATGTCACTCATTAAAAATGTGCCTCTACATTGCTCCATTGCTAGCCAAACATCTATAGCCCTAGTGGATATGACCTTGATCTCTTCTAGACCTTGCTCTACTGCCAACCAGGTGTCTATAGCCCTGTTAGAGATTGTTTGAATCACCCAGGCATTAGATTAATTTTGCATTTACCTCTTTTATTTTATTTGGTCTAGATATTGCTCCATTGCCAGTCAGGCATCTATAGCCCTAGTGAATATTATCTAAACATTTTGATTGATTTGGATTTTCTTTCCTTCTATTTTTTATTAAGCATTGTATTGCTTTGCAAAATTTACCTGCCACCTGGGTTAGAGACCACTTAAGGCTAAATATGGAGTGTATTATATTTTCACCTTAATTTGCAAACCAAAATGACTTTATCCTTCAAGATTTCAAATAATACCCTTTAATTAGTGAGGTACATGTGGAGCTTTAGCAAAATTTTTCACTATGCCAAAATCCACCATCTTGGTCCAAAATCTAAGAATGATTACTAAATAATTTTATTTCCTTTTGCTCAATTCCACCTAATTCCAAAATAGGCAATCCAATCTACATGAAAAAGAACCACTATCTTCAATGAAACTAGGAGTTAGTAGCTATAACTAAACACTACCTCAATCAGAGGAACCGATCCAAAGTGCAACACTCAAAAATAAACCAAAACCTTACCTAATGCAAACTAACAAGACAACAAAAAGTAAAAACTTGCAACACATGGGGTTATGTACAAAAGCGCCACACAAAGAAAAAACTAAAAGCAAAATCATGAAAACCCAAAAGATATATACAATAATATACAAGCATGGTACAAATGATACAAGAACTTGATTGCTTCATGGGTGAAAGTAGTGCTTGAGAAACTACCCATTAATAGGTAAATGAATATCATCCCCACTCAAGGTTTTCAGCCAAAAAGTGTTTTCACCAAGAATTTTAGAAATCTAATAAGTACCAAGCGAAAGATAGTAAAATTTATCATGCTCACCATTTTTATCATGTGCCTTATCCCAAAGCAAAACCAAATCAAAAATCCTAAAATCTTTAATTTTAGCCCATTTATCAAACCATATTTTAACAATGTCTTGATGTTTACTAAAATGAAGCAAGGCATCTAGGGTTATGCATAGTGGTGAATATTCACAAATTGGATGAATATTAGGATTTCCAAAATTTGAAATTGGCGAATATGAGGACCCTCGATGTCGGCCCATTCGCCTAAAATTTTTAGGACCAATTTTTTCTTAGGGTCAATTCACCACAATATATATCCAAACATAGACATATTTGTACTTGTTGGAAATATCTTTTCGATACTGATCCAATGGTGGTATTTTTATAAAGTTATAAAGTTATTTAATAGGTAAAAATGTGTCCCAAAGATGAATTTACATTTTAGGGCTTCAAATACCCCAAATTTTGGTGTGAATATGATTGATTTGATTTGCTTAGGATTCGTCATGATTCACCTTGATTTCAATTAAGATTCACCATTTTTTACAAGTACATTTTGATTCCAACCCCTTATGCATAACCCTTAAGGCATACTCTCATTTTTCATCTAAATGGATTAGGTGAATGAGACGAGCTTCAATTTTATCATTCGTTTCAAGATATTCTTTCATGAATTATAAAGTTTGCAATTTAATATTAGAGAGAAAATTTGGATCTTGACCATACACTAAATGATAAGGTGATGTTCCTATGGATTCCTTAATTATTATTCTATCCACCCACAATGCAAAGTTTAATTTATTATGCTTGTCCTGAGGATTATGTTCAAGAAATTTCTTAATAATTGATAACAATTTTTTATTAGATGATTCAGCTAAGTCATTACCTTATGGATAATAATTAGAAGAATATTTTACGCTCACCTTGTTATCATACACCCATTTTGCAAAATGAAGTGAAATAAAATTAGAACCATTATTGCAAACAATTGAATGTGCTATTCCAAATCTAGTCATAATGTGTTCTTCCAAAAATTGAATAACAACTTTAGTAGTACATTTTTTGGTGGGGATATCTTCTGTCCATCAGTACAATAAGTAGATGCAGTAAGGATGAACTTATGGGAGGCTAAAGAATTAGGGTTTATAACCCCTACAAAATTTAGGTTCCATTGAGCAGAAGATCTCATCTCAACTATAGGTTGTAATGGCATAGGTGCATGTATCTCTCTATGAGCTGCAAGCTGACAAATATGATAAGAACATACATGGGAATGGGCATCTTTAAATATGTGTAGCCAATAGTAACTAGATCTCAAGATATAGTGTATAGTGGAATTTGTAGAACCATACGCCGTCCTATACTTAACATGAAAATTGTGTAAGATGTGAGTGGATTCTTCCTTACTCAAGCAACGAAGACAAATTCCTTCATGGGTTTTCATGTACAACACACTAGCGTTAATCATAATTTTTTGCAAACTTTAAATGAAGAGCTCTTATTTATGTGGAATTAAAATATGAAGGACACTTACCATTCAAAAGGAAATAAACAATATCAATATACCATTCATCTTGCATGATATCCTCTACATTATATTATTGACAAGAAATTTGAGGGTCAATCTCCGTAAGTGTTTTTTTCAAGCCTTGTCCTCAAACTAGCTTCATTGGATGGATCTCAAGATAAAATCCTGCAATGTAGATATCCACTTTCCTTATTTTTTACCTAGTTTATTCTGCATCAACATGGTTTTCATAGTAGGGTCAGGTACAATGGCAAAAACTCTACTATGCAAAATGTAATGCCTAATATTTTTGATAATTTTAAATAAGGCATACACTTGTTTATCTAGAATGGTATATCTTAACTATGCATCTTTCAAAGGTGAACTCATAAAAGCAACATGATTTTCAGAATTACCTTCACTTTTCTGAGTCAACATGCTAGTAAATGAATGATCATATACAAAAGTATAGATGAAGAATGGTTTCTTGTAATCAGGAATTACCAAAATAGGTGCATTATAAATGATATCTTTAGCACTCTGAAAAGCAGTCCTAGCATCATGTGTCCAACTAATACTAACATCATTTTTTAACATATCATTCAATGGTTTAACAATTTTAGTAAATCCAGAAATGAATTTCCTAAAAAAATGATTTTTCTCAAAGAATGACCTAATCTCTTTCTTACTACCCGAAAAAGGGATCTTTTCAATTACCTCTATTCTTGCAATTTTTATAAAAATGCCATATTTTGATATGACATGTCCTAACAATTTTCCATCAATTAATCCAAAGATACACTTTTTTGGATTAAGAGAGATACCATGCTATCCACATATTTGAATAAATTTTCTAAAATCATTAATATAATCTTCTCATTTCTTTGAGAAAATAGGGGTATCATCTACATAGATGACTATGCATCTACCAATGATGTATCTAAAAGCATAGTCCATGGCACGTTGAAATGTGGCACCTGCATTAAGGAAATTAAAAGGTATTTTCTTGTAATCAAATGTTCCCCATTTAGTAGTAAATGCAGTCTTCATTGTATCACATGGGTCAATAAGAATATGATTATATCCAAAATATTCACCAAGAAAAGACATCATTTCAGATCCATTAACCATTTGTAATATGTTATCGATAGAAGGAAGAGGGTAGTTATCCTTTTACGAAGCTTTATTAAGGTTCCTGAAATCAATACATAACTGAATCTCTCTAGTTTTATTTATAACAGGAACTATGTTTGCAACCCATGTAGAATTTCGAATAGGAAATATAATTTTTACATCTAATAACTTTTAAACTTCCTTCTCTATGAGAGGTTCCAAAATTGGTCTAACTAGACATTTTTTCTATCGAAATGGTTTAGAATTAGGCTTCAAAGGAATGGTATGCATGCTAATGTTTTGATTGTAAGTCTTTTTCATGTAACATTTAAGTGTGTGTATTACTCCTTCCTTTTCATGATGTGTGCAGGATTTCCTAATAAGTACATTATGTGAATATTCTTTATTTCCAATACTAACTACATCATATGCATCATTTGAAGGTGAAATTTTATTGCATCTTTTGCTTTGGTAGTCAATATAAAAAATATTTTCAAGGGAGACAATACCTTTTGGGATAGCAGTGGTTCTCTTCATTACCTTATCTTCTTCATATTCATCCTCTTGTAACTTCTGGTCTTTGTCAATCACCTAATTTTTAAAAACACCCGAGTTAGTTACAAAGTCAAATATGCATTTGTCACTTTCAAATACCTATAAATTTTTAACATTGTCAGGTATAGAAGGACAAGGAACCAATTCTATTGAAAAATTAATAGTATTTGTTATATCAATGGGATTTAATGTACCTACTGCAACTACCAAAAAATGTTAAAGGCTTCAAATTCACATTTTAAGTCTCTAACTCTAGTTCTGTAGTGAATTAGCCTTTCATCATGACATGTGTATTGCCCCTTTACTTTCCTAAAAACTAACACTGAATCATTTAAGACTTTCAAACACTTAATGTTCTTATTCAAAGGTAATTGTAATTCAAAAATTAATTCTTTATACTTCACCACATTGTAAGTACATGGAAACTGTAATCTAAATGCAGTAAGATAAGACATACCTTTAGGGCTAATGAGTTCAACCTTGACTCCACTACCCTGTTTGGATTTAGATCCATAAAATTTAAGTGTCCAAACAATATGGTCATCATTAAGTGGGTCACAAGATATAATTTCAACATTAGATTTATTTGTAACCAACTTGGTATCTAATATGTAAACAACCAACTCGGACTCATTATAAATGGTTTCATTTGTTCTATTATATTTCATAATAAAATATTTGATTCTAGGCTCTCTTTCAATTCATATTTGATTTTATAGCCCTTTCCAAGGTAACCACATGTGTGAATAGTCTGTGGCCATATAGCCATTCAAGTTTTTGCTTCAATCCCTAGCCAATAACATACCATATTTGTCAGGAATATCAACAACGTGAATATCAATGTATTTTTGAATTCTAGGTTTCAATGAAATATGAATATGAATGTTATGAAGCATGCCTACCACATTAACCCCATATCTATCTAATTGTACCACCACTTTGTATGAAGTATTGAATTTCAAACCCAAACTCTAACAAGTAACATAAGGCATTACATTACTTGACACGCCTGAATCTACTAAATAATTGTGTAAATTATTTCCTACAATTCTAATTTTTAAAAGAAAGAGAGGAACCTCTCATTTATCCTTTCACAAGACCAAATGTGAACTTGTAGTTTTCCTAGCATCAATTTTTCTTGGTTGACCAAGTGCCTTAATTAAGGTATCTTTTTGGTTTGTCAACTATGCAACTTCAAACAAAGTGATGTTGGCTTTTGTTTTCTTTAGATCTTCAATGATGTTGTAAGAATTTTTGTAAGGATTTTGCATTTTTTGAGATGGTTTGGGTGACTCAATATGATATGGAGGTGGAGGGTTGTTTTTTACCATAGTATCTGGTGGAATAGTGGAATTGTTTAGATTAGAAGTATTTAGGATCTTACAATTACTCTTCAATTGGTAGTTGTGATTTCCATTTTTAAATTGCCTAAAGGCTTGAGCTTATTCTTCTATGGTATCATCATCCTCCTCTTCTTCATCATATTTTGGATCAAAAATTTCAACAACCAAACTAGTTCCCTTACCTTTGCTTTAACTAGATTGAAGAGAAAATTCCTCATTAGGTACTAATTCTAAATCATCCATATATTTTTGTAAAATATCTATGGTTTTCTAAAACTATGGGCATTAATTTTCATTGTGCTCTTTAGTGGCATGCATCCTACAATAATTGTTCATAGTGAAATTTGAGAGGTTAACAATCGTATGAGATTGACTAGAACTAGTAGATGCATTAATCTGATTAGCAACTAGACTAAGGATACCCCAATTGTTTGGTCATGTGTTCCACTATTTGTTAGTCTTACAATGACACTGAGGGGGGGGTGAATCAGTGGAGCTCTTTAAACTTGAATTTATAGCTCTTAATATAGTAGCAATTAAAACTAATTACTAGATACAACAAGTATAACACAAGAGCATCACACAACACAAGATTTAACGAGGTTCACCAATGTGGCTACTCCTCAAAAATGATTGCTTGGACTACCATCCAAATCCAGCCTTTGCAAAGCACCAAATTTACAATCAATTTACCAGCACCTAATGGAAGGAGCATCAACCCCTTATTTATATGCACCAAAAGAAAGGAGCACCAACCCCTGATTTACCAGCACCTACTGGAAGGAGCAACAACCCTTGATGCTAAGCTGTAACCTAGACTTCAATTTTGAATCTATAAGATTTACAGAAAGATACCTTTGTTTTTGTAAGATCCTAACTGGTCTTTCTTTGCCTTTGTGCTCTCAGCGCACTTTGCTTTCTCTGCGCAATCACTTCGCACACTCTGCTTTGTTACAGTCGACCTTCATGATCGTCTTCTACCTTTTGCGCACTCTACTCTCTTCACACTACAACAGAACTCCACACACTTTGATAACACTCAAATCTCCAAAAAACCCTCCTTTTATAACATAATGTTTGAGATGAAAACCCTAATCTTAGTCGACTATAAACCATAATCTTAGTCGGCTTTCATGACAATTGTAAACGCTAATTTTAGTCGGTTGTTAATCGGTCTTTGTCGGCTTTAACTCAATCGCAAAAATACATGTCATGATATCATGACACTTTTGCCTCCATACTCTTCCTTTTTACTTTTGTCGTGATATCGCGACACTTCTGCCTTCTTAATTTCTCTCTCCTCCTTTAGTCGTGAAAATGCGACATGTCGCAATATCGTGACACTTTTTCTCCTTTGCTCTTTCTCTTGCCTTCGGGTCACAAAAACGTGACATGTCGCGATATCACGACACTTTTTCTCTTGGACTCTCTCTCTTGCAATATGTCACAAAATTGTGACACTTTTTCTTCCGTACAATCTCTCTTGCAATATGTCACAAAATCGTGACACTTTTTCTTTCGAAAACTCTCTCTTGTAATATGTCACGAAATCACGACATTTTTTCTTCCATACAATCTCTCTTGCAATATGTTGCGAAATCGCGACACTCTTTCTTTCAGAATCTCTCTTGCAATATGTCGCGAAATCGTGACACTTTTTCTCTCAGACTCTCTCTCTTGCAATATGTCACAAAATCGCGACACTTTTTCTTTCGTACTATCTTTCTTGCAATATGTCGCAAAATCGCGACACTTTTTCTATTTGCATTTTTCTCTTCCAACATGTCACGAAATCACGACAGTTTTTCAACTTGCCTTTTTCTCTTCCAACATGTCATGAAATCGTGACAGTTTTTCCACTTGCCTTTTTCTCTTCCAACATGTCACGAAATCGTGACAGTTTTTCCACTTTCATTTTTCTCTTCCAACATGTCGCAAAATCGTGACAGTTTTTCCACTTGCCTTTTTCTCTTCCAACATGTCGTGAAATCGCGACAGTTTTTCCACTTGTCTTTTTCTCTTCCAACATGTCACGAAATCATGACAGTTTTTCCACTTGCCTTTTTCTCTTCCAACATGTCGCGAAATCACGATAGTTTTTCCTGCTTTTTCTCTCTCTTCCAACATGTTGCAAAATCACGAAAATTTTTCTTGCCTACTGTATATGTCGCGATATCGCGACACTTTTCTTACTTGTCTTTTTCTTTGATCTTTTGCATATGGGCCACTTTGGTCTTCTTGGAAAAACACTGTACATACTCTGAGTAACATTTGAACCCCTGTATTCTGCATCTAAAAATATTTTGAGCTTCCTATGCACTGCATCTACAGATCTATCTGACTGTGTTGACAACAATGACAATACTGCTTTGCACCTTGCTCAACAATCTCCCCCTTTGGAATTGTTGGCAACACATGTGCAATTTCCTGTAACTCTTCTCCCCCTTTGACAATAATACCTAAGGGCTCACTGCAGACTCCCCCGAGTCCATGCACAACATTCTCAGGCACAATTTATTACACTTAGCAAAAAACATGAACAAGAGCAAAAAGATAATCAAATACTTAAATGCTCCCCCTGAGAATGTGATCCCTGTAACTAGTCAATTCTTGGGAAGTGTGACCACTCCCAATTTATTGCAAAGGTACTCAAAAACTTCCTTGGGCAATGGTTTTGTGAAGATATCTACTACTTGCTTTGTAGTTGGAACAAAATCCAACTTAACCTCACCTTCTGCAACTTTCTCCTTCAAAAAATGATACCTAATAGCGATGTGTTTTGTGCGTGAATGCATAACTGGGTTCTTGGAGATGTTAATGGCACTGGTGTTATCACACTTAACTGATATTGGATCATTGAAGCTAATACCAAGATATTTTAGGGTTTTTTTCATCCATAGTACCTATGTACAACATGTTGTCGCTGCAATATATTTTGCCTCTACTATCGATAAAGAAGCTGACTCTTGCTTCTTACTATGCCACGCGACCAATCTGTCTCCAAGATAGAATGCACCTCCACTGGTACTCTTTCTGTCATCTACACATCTTGCCCAATCTGCATCTAAATAGGAAATAAGGGTGAAGTCTTTTCCTTTCGGATACCATAACCCATACTCCATAGTACCCTTGAGGTACTGAAGAATCCTCTTCACTGCTGTCACATGAGTCTCCTTGGGATTAGCCAGAAATTGTGCTACCATTCATACTACCTGCAAAATATCTGGTCTAGTAGTTGTCAGGTATAGTAAGCTTCCAATCATAGATCTGTACATGGTTTGATCAACAGGCGGATATTTGTCATCCTTGCTCAACTTGTAGCCTGTCGTCATGGGAGTGCTAACTAGCTTAAAATCCTTCATTGTGAACTTTTTAAACATTTCTTTTACATATTTAACTTGAGAAATAAATATGCCCTTCTTACTTTGATTAACTTGAAACCCGAGGAAATATGACAGTTCACCAATCATTGACATTTCAAATTATTTCTGCATCTTATTTGCTAAATATTTACACGACTCATCTTTAATGTTGCCAAATATGATTACATCTACATATACAACAAGAACAATAAGATGCCCATTTTCTTTTTTGACATACAAATTACTATCCACCATACCTTTCTTAAACCTTTGTTGAGTGAGATAGTTGTCTAGCCTTGCATACCATGCTCGGGGTGCCTGTTTTAAGCCATATAAAGCTTTATTCAACTTGCAAACCAAGTTTGGATCATCACCAAGTTGGAAACCATATGGTTGCTCAATATAAACCTCTTCTTCAAGTTTCCCATTCAAAAATGCTGATTTCACATCCATTTGATAAACTTTGAAATTGTTGTAGACTGCTAAATCCAGAAACATTCTAATTGCATCTAGTCTAGCTACTGGTGCAAAATTTTCCTCAAAGTCAATGCCTTCAACTTGTGCATAACCCTTACATACCAATCTTGCTTTATTTCTGACTATCTATCCGTATTGATTAAATTTGTTTCAAAAAATCCATTTAGTCCCGATTATATTTTTATTTGCAGGTCTAGGTACTAACTCCCAAGTTTTGTTTTTCTCGATCTGATCTAATTATTCATTTATTGCCTTCATCCAACTTTCATATTTGCTTGCGTCAGTAATATTTTTGGTCTCAAATCTAGATAATAGAGAGTAGTTACTTACTACTTTTTTTCTTGTCTGAACACCAACTTTGGGGTCTCCAATTATTTGCTCTCTAGGATGATTTTTCTGCTAGCTGCCCGTTTTGAATTTCTTATTTTCTTCCACTTTCGAATCACAACTTAAATCATCTGAGTCAATTTTTTTTATCTTTTCCATTTCATTTTCCTCATCTTCTTCAATAACCTCTTCATAAATTGGGTAGTTCGTTTCATAGCTAATTACTCGTTCTCTACCTTCATCAAATTTAACATCAACATTGTCCACAATTTTCTTTAGCCTCTTGTTGTAGCATTTGTAAGGTTTGATTTTTGATGAATAACCAACAAAAATGCCTTCATCTGCTCTATCTTCAAACTTACCAAGATTATCTTCAGTTCTTTTGATATAGCACTTGCTACCAAAAACTTTGAGGTATTTTGTTGTTGCCCTTTTACCGAACCACAATTCATAGGGATTTTTGCTTTCATGTGTTCTCAGCATGAACCTATTTTGGATATACACCGTAGTATGGACTGCTTCTTTCCAATATCTATCTGCTACTCTGCTTTCAACCAACATAGTCCGTGCCATTTCCTGCACTGCCCTATTCTTTCTTTCTACCACTCCATTTTGTTGAGGTGTCCTGGTTGCTAAGAACTGTCTCCTAATACCGTATTTTTCATAGTACTCTGCAAACTTCTCTGAAATGAATTCTCCTCCTCTATATGATCTTAAACACTTTATCCTCTTTCCTGTTTCATTCTCAACCTGGTTTTTGAAAATCTTGAACATATCAAAAGCTTCTGATTTATGCTTCAATAAAAATATCAATGTCATTCTGGAATAGTCATCAATGCACAACATAAAATATTTATCACCATTTATGCTTTGTGTTCTCATGGGTCCACATAAATTAGTGTGTATTAGTTCCAAAGGTTTGCTTGTGTAGTATTATTTTTTTTTGAATGTGACTCTAGTTTGTTTCCCCTTTTGGCATGAAGCACAAATGTTGTTTGCAGGTTTGATGATGGTGGGAATATATCTCACTGCCCTTTTTGAGATGATTTTTACTATATTATCAAAATTGATATGCCCGAGTCTCTTGTGACACAACCAGTTTTCTTCTTCCTATCCAATAAAACAAGCTCCTTTTGAATTCTCTAAGAGTGTGTACATGTTACCAGATGTCCTTGATCCAGTTGCTATCAATTTTCCACAGTTTATTTTTCTTAATTCACAACCCTGCTTCATAAAAACTACTTCATGACCTTTATCACAAATCTGACTTACACTCAACAAGTTATGTTTCAAACCATCCACAAAAAAGACTTCTTCTGACTTAATTTTTTCGTCACTAATTTTAACTGAACCTTTGCCAACTATCTTAGCTCCATCATTATTTCCAAACATTACTGAACCTCCTTCATATTTCTGTAACTTCTCAAATTTTTGTTTTTCATCTGTCATATGACTGGAGCATCCACTATCAAGTATCCATGGTACATATTTATTCTGTGCTTTGAATGATGTTTGTACGATTAAGGATTCCTTTTGTTCCTTAAGTCGCTCTTTTCCTTTCCACTTCATTTTGATAGTAGCTTTGAGCTCTTGTTTTGCCTTTCCCTTATTAGTAGTTTGTGCATGTTTTCTAGGAAGATTTCTATTTTGTCTCATCCTATTTGGTTGAAATTTTCTTCCCTGAAACTGATTTGATGTAAATGTACTTCTACAGTTTCTTACAATGTGCCCAAAATTATGACAGTTATAACATTCTACTATATAATTCATCAAAGGAGAAAAAACATTTCTACTGGTGAAGTTCCTTGGTCTTACATTATATTTGCAGTCTAAGATTTTATGTCCATAGCCATTGCATTTAAATTAGAAACCAAAAAAGGGATAATTGAACCTAGGTGATGGTCTTTGCCATGTTGTCGTAGGAGCCATGGGTCTTCTTCTTCTTTGATGTGTGACATTGGTGAATCCATCATTGTCAATTCTCCTTTAGTGCCTGGAATTATTGCTTTCTTTTGCATGAGACGTTTTTCCTTGATCAACCTATTTCTTATCTTCATTCTTTATGGATTCTACATTTTTGGCTTTTGATCCACTTGATGATTCTCCTTCGATGAAACCCAGACCAAATTCGATGCCTCCAGGCCTTTGGTCATTTATGATCTTATCCAGCTTCATAGAACTTTCTTCACGTTTGTGATAACAACTAATTTTCTTATTCATCTCTTCTAGCTACATTCTTAAACCAACAATCTCTTCTTCTAGCTTGCTGCAATAATCTATTTTCATGGTTATTTGCACTTCGAGATCTTCGGAGATTTTCTTGGATTCTTCTATCTAAACTTTCAAACTAGTTATGATTTCATTTGCATCCTCAAGCTTTCTTGAAAATTTCTTATTCTTTTTCTTTTCTATATTCCACTCTTCAAATGCAGAGATCAACTCACCTTCTAGATCTACTTCAGCATCAAGGTTTTCACCACATACTTCATAGTTCACTCCTTCTTCCTTTTCTGATTTTACTTCTTCAAATGCCATGAAAAGAGCTTCACCTTTTTCCTCTTCAGACTCTTCATCGGAGTTGTCTTTTGATGAACTGACATTCTTGGAGATGAAACTTTTCTTCTTGAAGTTGCTTTTTGTGAAATTCATTTTTTCATCCAGTCACTTCTTTCTTGGTGCGATCCTTCATCATTTTTGTTCTTCTCTTTAAGTGGACATTTAGTCAAAAAATTACCAATGCCTCCACAGTTGAAACATTTAAATGGTAGCTTCCCTCTGTATTTTCCTTTTCCCTTTTTTAGTTTTCTAACAAATTTTGCTTCCATTTCATCTAATATTTCTTCTTCCTCGGACTCTTGTTTTGTGTTTTTGTTTTTAATGGCTTTAAAGGCAACTTCTCTATCTGTGGGTTTAGATCTTCCTATCCTCATATCATATGCAGTCAAAGAACCATACATCTCATCTATACTGAGATAATTTATATTTTTAGCTTCTTCTATCGCTGAGACTTTGGAATCAAACCTTTGAGGAAGAGATCTTAGTACCTTTTTCACGACGACAGAGTCTCCAATATCCTCGTCGAGCCCTCTAATCGCATTAATGATTCCATTAACTCTTAGCATATATGCCTCAATGTTTTCATCGTCGTTCATTTTCAATGCTTCGAACTGAGCTCGATGTGTCTGTAACTTGGCCTCCTTGATCTTATCATCTCCTTCATGAATACTCAGTTTTTCCCATATCTCTTTTGTCGTATTACAGCTCATGATCTTTACTAGTTCACTATCTGCTAATCCACACATGATAGCATTCTTTGCTTTTGAGTTACTTTCAAATAATTTCTTTTTGTCAGCCTCTTTTGGAGGAGTGATGGGTATTATGTATCCACTAACTACTGAATCCTAGATGTCGTATCCCAAAGCATAGAGATATGTCTACATCCTGATTCTCCAGAATGCGTAATTAGATCCATCAAACAATGGTGCTTTGTTTGATGAGAAACCTTCACCACCTACCATTGTGTTACTTCCAAGATCACCCTAGCCGGTTAGGCTTGTACAAGAACTTAGCTCTGATACCAATTATTAGTCTTACAATGACACTGAGGGGGGGGGGTGAATCAGTGGAGCTCTTTAAACTTGAATTTACAGCTCTTAATATAGTAGCAATTAAAACTAATTACTAGATACAACAAGTATAACACAAGAACATCACACAACACAAGATTTAATGAGGTTCATCAATGTGGCTACTCCTCAAAAATGACTGCTTAGATTACCATCCAAATCCAGCCTTTGCAAAGCACCAACTTTACAATCAATTTACCAGCACCTACTGGAAGGAGCACCAACCCCTTATTTATATGCACCAACATAAAGGAGCACCAACCCCTGATTTACCAGCACCTACTGGAAGAAGCAACAACCCTTGATGCCAAGCTACAATCTGGACTATAATTTTTAATCTATAAGATTGACAAAAAGATACCTTTGTTTTTGTAAGATCCTAACTGGTCTTTCTTCGCCTTTGCGCTCTCAACGCACTCTACTTTCTCTGCACAATCACTTTGCACACTCTGCTTTGTTACAGTTGACCTTCATGATCATCTTCTCCTTTTGGTGCACTCTACTCTCTTCGCACTACAACAGAACTCCACACACTTCGACAACACTCAAATCTCCAAAAAACCCTCCTTTTATAATAGAATGTTTGAGATGAAAACCCTAATCTTAGTCGGCTATAAACCCTAATCTTAGTCGGCTTTCATGACAACTGTAAACCCTAATTTTAGTTGGTTGTTCATCGGTCTTTGTCGGCTTTAACTCAACCGTGAAAATACATGTCACGATATCGCGACACTTTCGCCTCTGTACTCTTCCTTTTTACTTTTTTTGCGATATCGTGACACTTCTGCCTTCTTAATTTGTCTCTCCTCCTTTAATCGTGAAAATGCAACATGTCACGATATTGTGACACTTTTTCTCCTTTGATCTTTCTCTTGCCTTCGGGTCGTGAAAACGTGACATGTCACGATATTGCAACACTTTTTCTCTTGGACTCTCTCTCTTGCAATATGTCATGAAATCGTGACACTTTTTCTTTCGTACAATCTCTCTTGCAATATGTTGCAAAATCACGACACTTTTTCTTTCGGACTCTCTCTCTTGTAATATGTCGTGAAATCACGACACATTTTCTTCCGTACAATCTCTCTTGCAATATGTCACGAAATCGTGACACTTTTTCTTTTGTACAAGCTCTTTTGCAATATGTCATGAAATCGCGACACTCTTTCTCTCGGACTCTCTCTCTTACAATATGTCACAAAATCACGACACTTTTTCTTCCGTACTATATTTCTTGCAATATGTCGCGAAATCGCAACACTTTTTCTACTTGCCTTTTTCTCTTCCAACATGTCGCAAAATCGCGACAGTTTTTCAACTTGCCTTTTTCTCTTCCAACATGTTGCAAAATCGCAACAGTTTTTCCACTTGCCTTTTTCTCTTCCAACATGTCACGAAATCACGACAGTTTTTCCACTTGCATTTTTCTCTTCCAACATGTCGCGAAATCGTGACAGTTTTTCCACTTGCCTTTTTCTCTTCCAGCATGTCACGAAATCGCGACAGTTTTTCCACTTGCCTTTTTCTCTTCCAACATGTTGCGAAATTGTGACAGTTTTTCCACTTGCCTTTTTCTCTTCCAACATGTCGCGAAATCGCGATAGTTTTTCTTGCTTTTTCTCTCTCTTCCAACATGTCACGAAATCGCGACAATTTTTCTTGTCTGCTGTATATGTCGCGATATCGCGACACTTTTCTTACTTGTCTTTTTCTTTGATCTTTTGCATATGGGCCACTTTGGTCTTCTTGTAACAACACTGTACATGCTCTGAGTAACCTTTGAACCCCTATCTTCTGCATCTAAAAAGCTTTTGAGCTTCCTATCCACTGCATCAACAGATCTATCTGATTGTGTTGACAACAATGACAATATTGTTGCTACACCTTGCTCAACATCTGTTTCCCTTTTAAAATATAGTTTTTATTTTATTACGAGCTTTGTGGTGCTTGCTTTTGCAACTGAACCATGTCACTACTTATCTTTTGGACCAACCTCTGTAGGTCCTTTACCTTTTAATTAGGATCATTATATTGAATA
Organism: Wollemia nobilis; assembly: GCA_028583015.1. Classification (NCBI taxonomy): domain Eukaryota; kingdom Viridiplantae; phylum Streptophyta; class Pinopsida; order Araucariales; family Araucariaceae; genus Wollemia; species Wollemia nobilis. Next base: position 8,309,372 of record JAQPPZ010000850.1, read on the forward strand.
GTAGTAGTGGTAGGATTAGTTGGATTCATGAAACTTGGAATGTTCTGATTTGGTACCACATTTTTATTTTGAACATTTTGATTTTGCAAGGTGCCTTGAGTTTGAATGTTTGGATTTTGAAATGAGTTTAAACTTTTTATCGGTTTTGTATTTAAGAATGTAGGCAAGTCCTGAGCATTCATTTTTATGGTTTTGTGGGTGTTCAATTGATTCTCTAAGAGTAATGGAGTGGTCAGATAGGTGTGTGTAGTCAGATAAGTGAATGTGGAAGGATAAGCAGGTATGGTAGGATAAAACTAATCATAGGTAAAAGTGTTCAACATTGGAGTCTATTATGACAATGCCTAGTTTATCATTTGGATTTGATTGTATGCTTTAGGTTGTCTTATAGTAGGTAGCTATCCTATCCCATAACCCAATGGCATCAACTAATGATCGACCATCATGGCTTTCGTGTATGCTAAGGTAATAGTAGTGACCAAAGTATTTCTCCTAATAAACATGGAAGTCATGGGATATAATGCCTTGAAGTATATATTGAAGGGAAATATTGGCAACGATAGCGTAGGAATACATTTGTATCAAATAGAGCTTTTGAAATATTGTATTGAACATTCTAAATGATTTATTGGGTTCCCTCCTACAAGAAGCAAATTTATGATATATTATGGTAGGATCTAAGGGAAACCTAGGATAATTCACAAAAGCAATTTCTAACTAGACCCAGGACATAATGGAGTTGGCAGGTAGACTGATGTACCAATCATATGCCAAGTCATCTAGAGTCAAAGGAAACTTTTTGCAAGCAACATATTCATGTTCCACTTGTAATCTTAGTAAGGTATATTTATAAGCCTGAATGTGTTCCTCTGCCAATCTAGTGCCATCATATTTGTATTTGGGTAAGTATTTCTCTATGCTTGCATATTTCATGGGCATCCCCAACAATGTTTAAGGGATTACTACGCCCTCCCATCCAAGCAACATTTGCAACCATTGGATTTGATTGTGGTGTGACTAAAGGAACAATAGGAAAAATAGGAACAATAGGTGGTTCAACTAAAACCCCACTAAGTGGAATAACAATTGCTTCACTCTTGGATATTTTGTGTCTCTGAGTAGGATATAGGCTTTTGAAAATGGTATCTTCTACAACCTTATATCTAGTAATGATACCCTTAGGTTCCATATTAAAAATGAAAACAACAAGTGTTTGTTAACAATGCATCAATTAAACCATAACAATAAGAAATATTCTCAATTTATAAAAGGTTAGCATCAATGCATCATCAATTAAATAAATTTCCAATCAATGAATGTGATCACCTATCAATAAAACCTCATTAGTCAAGACCAATACCTTCAAATAATCCTTTCAAGTAACAATGAACAATTTAGCATTTACAATAACAACGAAATGACCAATTCATGCCCTCCTAGCACTAATTCTATTGAGTGATAATTTTACCTAATTGAAAAATCACCATCACAGTTAGGGTATTGTTAGAAAACCCTCTCTTGCAAAGAAATTTAGAATTTCTTCAAGGTTCTTATTTGCTTAATATGTGTTTGAATGCTTGTGAAAATATGTAAAACGTATTAAAAAACCTTACAGGTGCAAGTTACTGTTAACAAGGGGTATGTGGTTTGGTATTATTTTTATTTGTTATGCTCTTTATTGTTCATGAAATTTGAAAAAAGAAAGAAAATATAACATTATTGGTCCTCTATGACCATCCTAGAATGGTGATTTAGTTCATTTTATCTTGAATTATTTTAAGTAGATTTTATCTTCTTTTGTTAAGTAGATTTTTAAAAAATTTTATCTTCCTTTTTTAATGTTTGCTTTGAGCATAACATAAAATATAAAATCTAACTTTGAAATGTGAATCCCAAATGGTGATTTAATTCATTTTGAAGAAACACATGCTTATCCTAAGAGGGGGTGAACAATATAAGATAAAAAAATTCCTTCCAAATAATAACTACAATAATATGAATGCAATAATAAATCAATGCACAGAAAACCACACACATAAGAGACAAGGATTTTACATGGAAACACCCTTTCGGGAGAAAACCACAACTAAATATTGCTTTTATTTCTTCAATAAATTTGTAGGCACCAACCCACAGGAGACACCAATCCCCTTGTACAAATATGTAGGCACCAACCTATGGGAGACACCAATCTCCTTATTACAATAATGTAGGTACCAACCTATGGGAGACACCAATATCCTTGTTACAATAACATAGGCACCAACCTACAGGAGACACCAATCTCCTTGAGGCACCAACCTTCAAATACAAAACTGATCAACAAAATTACATAGGTCTACTCCAAAATTTGATCATTAAAGACATCAATTTTTTCTCACAAATCTGATCAATAACTCTGCTCAAGTTTTCTCCAAAATTTGATCAATAATGGCATACATGACTGCACATAATTCTTTCATAAAGTCTTCTAGGATTTACACTATAATCTCTGCTTATCAAGATATTATCATCCCTGTTGTACCTTGCTTTCACTCTTTTAAATTCTTTCCTTTTGTTGAGTTTGCTTTCTTCAAATAAAGGTAATTTAGACATATTCTACCTAGAATTTTTTTAACTTCCTAAAAATATAGAGTATGATATATACTGGTGTTGAAATCTTAAAATGGCTAATATGTTCTTCACATTCATTAAGTCAGTTGCTTCCACATGTCTCACATTTATCACATTTTAAAGGTATCTCTAGTCTAGATAACTTACATGAGTGTTGAATTGGAGATGCTAATACCTTACTTTTTCTCTTTAAGGAACTTCTAAGGCATTCAAAATGGTAAGCATATCATTCGTATTGTTAAGCTTTAATGAAGAACCACTCATTTCCAGTTCCTTAATATTGTCTACAAATTCTATTGCTACTTCTGCTACACTCTTATCACCATCAAAAATATAGCTTCTACCGAACAACAAACTAATTCCCAAGTCTCGATGTCATCCCTCCTTTGACTGATATTTTACCTCAAATATTTAACATGCCAAGTAAAATCATGGAAATCAAACGTACACCAGACTGTCCTGTTCCACCGTTGAAAACCACCTGTGTTTGTTTGGGTGTGCAAAATTGTAAGGTCTATTTCCCTAAGTCATATGTCTATGTTTCTCCTTAAATTTGTATAGTAGTTTCATAGGACCTATTTCTAGAAACCCCAACAAAGAAGTGAGAGCATGCATAGAAAATCAATGACGACAGGAAATTTCATGTCCAAGTTTTTTAACCTCCCCACAGTAGTTAGAGTTCTTATGAATTCCAATGCATGGTTGACAACCTTATATTGTTCTTTATCCCCATTGGACACGTCAATATAATATTATTTTTTATAACACATTCTAAGCGTATGAATATAACATCCCTTTTTGCAATCATCAATGATTATCAATGAAATAATTCTATTTTCTCTATTTGGATGGTGGTCATCCTACATCGAGAATCAAAATCATACCCCAAGCATTGCTCATAAAACTAAGCACCCTTTTATTTCATTACATTCTTGGTGGACTCGATTATTCAATGATGACATTGCACCATTATGTCGACATGCTCCATTGGATTGTAACTCCATCACTCCATTGCTCTAGTCGACTACCATTCATAGTCAATGATGTTGGATTCATTCAACCTTCTAATGGACTTGCAACACATCTCCTCTACAATCAAAGACCTTCTATTGATGTTTTCTAATGTCCACTCTGCTTGAATACTACACATATCACACTGCTTATTTATTTCAAATATATTCAATAAAATTATTTTTGAAAAGAATTCTAGCCTTGTATTTATATGCTTTCACGTTATTGCTATTTATGCCCAAGGAGGATGGCTCACACCTTTTTGAATTTTAAATTTAAAACTTCACTTTAATATTTAAATTTTTAATTTAAATATTAAAGCATACACCTATAATTAAATCACCCTTAAATATATATCTTCCTTTTATAATTTGCCCAAGCATGCCACTATTTTCTAGCAACCAAGTCAGCCTTTGACATCAATGACAACTCAATAATTCTAACAATCTTCCCCTTTGTCATTGATGGCAACCCTGCAAAGAAACTATCCTTTACTACAACAGGATCACAAGTTGCTTCCCCTAACAAGCTGCTCCTCCTTATTGAAATTCCAAACTGCTCCCCCTTACTCAAATTCTCCCCCTTTGACATCAATGGCAAAGACTTATCAGGGCTAAATGATAAGGCACTAGACAAATCCCCCTTTCTAACTACTCTAAATGAGACGTTCAATGATGAGATGAGAGTAAAACTACTCCCAACTCAGATGTCTCTTTTTCTTGTTCCATTTTCTTTTTCCAAAATTTGGAGGACATATCCTTTTGAATAGTTTGACCATCCTCCTTCTTGATTTCATGTCTCTATGTCCAAAATCATTACATTTGTAACAAATAATGTTGTAGTCCATGAGAGGTGCAAATGAATTGAAATTCCTCTTGGTGATGTCAAACTAATTTTTAGCATGGACCCTACAATGTACAAATTTATGATCAAATTAGTGATATGAAAAGCAATAACCATGGAAGAAGTATTGAAACATGTTTTATTGCCTTGGAGGATATGGCTGCATGATTCTATGATGGATCTTGGTCCATGATGATGCTTTGTTTTCTTCCTTATTTATGCTTCAACTTCTCAACACATCAGCATAGGTCTCATAATCTTATTTAATTATTTTCTTTCATTCCTTTGTTCCTTTTGAGCTTGACTCCTTTTGTTCCTTTTGAATTTCTTCAAAACCATGTCTAGTATTTATAATTGAAGATCTTTGTGCTTTGATAATATCATTCAAGATTTTTGTGCTTTTATCAAACCTAGTATTTGTTGTAGCTTATCATTAGATTTTTCTACTTTCTTCCTTAGAGAGACAATATCATGTTCCAATTCTTCACATTCCAACACTTTTTCCTTTAACTACTCAGTCATAACTTCTTCAATTCACTTTGTCTCTTCAATTTTAACTTTTATGTCGATGACTTCTTGTGAAAACTTTACCTTTGTCTTCTCATCCTATTGTACTTGAGTCTTCAATATTGAGTTCTTCTTTCTAAACCTCTTCACCTCTTCAAGATCAAAAACAAGTTCCTCTTCTATGTCAATTATGGCTTCCTCTTCATTTTTTGAATCTTTCTCCTTTTCTTGGTTTTGGATAATAGAAGCATATTCTTTCACCTCCATAGCCATAAATAGGATTTCTTCTCTTTCACTATTGGAGAGGCTTTCATCACTACTTTTGAAATAAATGTTTGCTTCTTCAACATAAAGACTCTTCTTGTACCTTTGATAGATCTTATTTTCATGCTTGCTTTGACCGTGCCTCTTTTTCTTTTCATGATGGTATTTTCTCTCCTTTTTCCATTATTCTTCTTCTTCTTCACTGCTACTACTTTCAGCTTGTGGGCACTTAGCTTCATAGTAACCAATGTTACCATAATTAAAACATTTCAAAGTATACTTGCCTTTGTGTTTGCTTCATCACTTATTATTTCTTTGCACAAAATTAGCTTCTTCTCTGTTGCTCGATTATTCACTTGAATCTGGTTCCTTATTCTTTGTCTTCTTTGAAACTTTAAACACGGTCTCCTATTTGGATGTTTGATTTTTTTAGTTCTCATATCATAGGCTGTAAGAATTTTGTGTAGCTCATTCATGCTTAAAGTTTTAAGATCAGGGTTATGCATAAGGGTTCAGCCCTAAAATCTATTTATAAAATCAAGGTGAATTGTCTCAGAATCCCAACGGATTATGTAGAAGTATACATGGCAAATTGCATTTATTTACCTCCAAAAATTTTTAAATGGTGGTGAATTTTTCTATGTGGGGGCTATGAATATTGGTGTGGAAAATCTAAAAATGTACGATAAATGTAAAGGATTTATGCCGATATTGAAAGACTTTTAGCCTTTATGCTTTATGACAATCGGTCTGAGACATGTATGATGATCGATTACAAACATGACGATCAAATATAGACATGACGATCAGCTACAAATATGGTAATTGGTTGTAGGCATGATGATCAAATACAAAAATATCGATTGATTGCAAGTATGATTATTGGTTGTAGACATGACGATCGACAGTAGGCATGATGATCGGTTGTAGGTATGACAATAGGTTGCAGACATGATGATCAGTTGCAGATATGATGATAAACTATAGGTATGATGATCGGTTATAGACATGATGATCAGTTGCATACATGACGATCGATTGTAGATATGATGATGAGTTGTAGGAATACGATCGATTGTAGGAATGTCGATCGGGTGTAGACATGATGATCAATTGTAGGAATGATGTTTGGCTATAGATATGATAATTGGTGGTAAGAATATCGATCAGTTGCAGTAATTTTGATTGGGTTTAAACATGATGATTGGTTGTAAGAATACCGATCGAATGTATATATGATGATTGATTGTAGTAATTTCGATCAACTATAGACATGAAGATCGATTGCAAGAATGAAGATCCGCTGTGGATATGATGATCAACTACATGTATGATGATCGGATGTAGGCATGATGATCGAATGTAGGAATTTTGATCGAATGTAGACATGACGATCGGTTGCATGAATACCGATCGAACATAGGTATACCAATCAATTGCAAGTATATCGATGGGCTGCAATAGTGTCGAGTACCCAATCAGTTACAACAATGCATTTGTGCCATGTGTCAACCATATATGAAATGATTACATTCAAATACCATGTGTCACCCATCCATGAGCTGATTGCATACAAAAAAGTCTATATAAAGGGATAAACATTTATTTTTTTGCCTTTTCAATCACAATTTTAACCATTTTCCTCCTATTTTAACGTGTTTTTAACCCTCTTCCTCTAATTTTATCTTAGTTTTTAACTTTTACCTTAAGTTTTAAGTGATTTTTAACCCTTTTCCTCTTGTTTGAATCCTTTTCCTTCAAGTTTCGCATACCATCCACTATATCTTATTATCCATGCTCTCGTACACAACAAAATAACCATATGGCATCCCGTGTCAACCCTAGAATGTTTAAAATTAATTTTAAAAACCTGGTTTACCCCCTGATTTCTAAAATTTTATCAACACCGAGTTACGACATGTCATGGATCATGGAATCTGGTCTTTGAGGTCTAGTTTCAATGTCATAGTTCGACATGGACACTAAACTATTGGAGAAGATAATTGCAGGTTATAATATTTATTCGAGTAAGGTAAATCTTGTCATTGAAAACAAAAACATCATTCTTTATTTCACAACCTTTGATATAGCCAGATTGACAATATTATTCCACACTGGTTGTGAACCTATCACTTCCAAATATGCATTAACTAATGACGACAAACTCTACATGGAGACCAACTTCAATGTGTAGCCAAAATATTTTCAAGGTTTAACTATTTTTTATTTAATTGAATTGAAATTATAATCACTAGTGTATAATTACTGATTTTATTTTTTTTACAGTTACGACCACCAAGTCCATAAGGGGTTTGATTGTACCAACTATTGAAAACAAATTTCTTCGGGCATGTTGCAAATTCTTCCTTTATAGACTCATTTTGCAAGTAAGACCGAAATAAATTATGATGTGGGCCTTAGCATATTTGGTTCATTGTGTTGCACACCACCAGTTCGACTGGTCCAACTATATCTCACATCAGATTAGATTGGAAATCCATAACATGATAACCCATAATTCACCCTCGCTAATAGTTAGAACATGCAACTATATTATTGCTTTTTTTTATGAATATTTTTGTCATTTGTAGAATACTAAAGTACCAATATCTTGGTACTCAACCTTAGCTAATGTAGCCATGATAGAACAATAGGTTCAGGTAATTTTTCATTAATATTTAAGAATTTTTTTTTATTTTTCATATGTTTATATTTTTATAATTTTAAAATTTTTATACCAAACACAAAAAAGGGTATTATATTCCTCTTCAAAGCAAGATGCTGCTGTCATAGGTTATAATCCAAAGGAATCAGGAGACTTCTAAACACATATGGAGGAAACAACACCACCGGTAAGGAGAAGATCGACAAGGAAACGTAGAAGATCTAGTTCTCCCGATCCTCGAAAAACTCCACCTTTGCCTGCATATCCACTACCAATGGGCATAGTTGCACAAGAGGTTTCATATTTGGATAATAAGTTTTAATTACTGTCGAAACAAAATTTTACTATTTTTAATTATTATTTTTTTAGATGTACAACATGCCCACATTTCATTTACATTTGCAGCTACACAAGATGTCACTTCTTCTGTTGGTAAGTGTTATAGCAAATTTTACAACCAATTTCATAATCTACCTTCACAAATTTTATAACTAATTTTTATTTTTATGTTTTAAGTTCCTATACAACAATTCCATCAAAAAAATCAACAATCGATGTCACCCCCTCCTCCACCATGCCAACCTCAAATGCGAGGTCAATTCTTCCCGTTTGGAAAAATCATTCTTCCATCTAGGCCATAGAGAGAAGCAACACGACAATTTTTAGATAAAGAAGCATCAAAGACATTTTCAGGATTCGATCGTATTTCTCTTGCTAATTTTAATTTTAAGGATGTATCGAAAGCTTTTGGTGCTAGGTTAAATGAGGTTCCACTTGATCAAGATTTATTTTTGCAAGGCAAAACTCCCATACTTTGCAAGTATCATAATTAATTCAAAATAAATAAAATGAAGGAGAAGAATTTTCAAGTAAATCTCCTCCTAAGGAAACAAACAGTCGTCAGGCTCATCTTCGACCAGAAGATGAAAGATTAAATATTTCATAAAAAAATTTAGTTTTTGATAATGCTAATTCTACCATTAAGGATTTACTACTTCTAGATATAATAGAAAATAAAAAAAATGGGAGTATTGGGTAAAAGTATTGATAAAGGAAATTAATGCCCGATACAATAATTTTTCAAATAGAGAAAATAATTTTGTTGTTGTTGAAAATAAACCTGAAAATATGGAGGCTCTACTACAACAAGTAAAATCTAGCATTGTGAAGGTGAATACATCTTACACAAATGAAATTTTAAATTTTATGATGAAAAAATTGGATAACATAAACGGTGAGGCCCAAACTTATTACAATGAATGGGCTAGTGATAAGAAAAAGGTTGTTGTTGTTGTAGCTGCAAAGAATGTTGTTGAGGTTTGACTTAGTCACTTATGTGTTAAAAAAAAAATTGTTCTCTTTTTTCAAATGTATTTATCTATTGACTAACTATTTTTTCCATTTTTAGGTAAAGTATGATAATCTCAAGAAGCAGGTTCAAAACCTACAAGACTATCTAAATATGGAAAAGGAGTTCTTAAATGTTTCCATGGCAATGAAAAAGAGTTCAAGAAGTAGTTCAACAAAACAACATTTTGTAGAAAATCATTATCCACAATAGATTGGATCCTGATGTTCTACTAAAGGAGAAGAGTAAAGAAGTTCAAAGACCAACATCTGAAGATGTTTGCAAAGAGTAAAATATCCTTCTTGATGGATTGGAAAATTTTGAGAAGATCCTTGTCAATTCTGGAGCAATTGATAGTACTGTTACCCAGCTCGAGGGAAGAGCCTTTGGAATGCAGAATGTGGAAATCGTAGAAGTAGTGGATGAGGAGGATTTGAACATGGGAAAGATGAGGGAGGATCCATTGCTATGCATAATGTGGAAGTCATTGAAAAGGAAAAAGAAGTGGTGGAAGGGGGAAAAGATTCTGAAGCATGAAACTGAATTTCAAAATTTAATATTTCAAAAAAATTATTTTATGACATTTCATATGTTTTCATTTGAAAACAAGTAACTTGCTTTTATTATTTTACTATTACACTATTTACATTTATAATTGTGTATTATTTTCATCTCTTGAGTATTATGTTGTTTCAAATATGCTTGAGTTTTTGAAGAATATATGTGTTGTGGTTGATCCACAACACACCCCAAAATTGGGGACCCACATTTTTGCAGGCTCACAGGGAAGGATCTCAGTGACCCAGATGCCAGAATTGAAAAAAAAAGAAAATACACAAGTGTAGAAAGGGGTCGCAAAATCGTGACAGGTAGCGAAATCGTGAGATGTCGTGAAATCGCGACCGAAGCCAGAAATTGTTGTGAAATCGCAACATGTCGGAAAATCATGGTCAGCGCGGTCAACGACAACAAAACAGAAAAATTGTTGCGAAATCGCGACGTGTCGGTGACCAGGAAGAAAAAGGTGTCGTGAAATCGCGACGTGTCGGTGACCAGGAAGAAAAAGGTGTCACGAAATCACGACGTGTCGATGACCAGGAGGAAAAAGGTGTCACGAAATCATGACGTGTCGGTGACCAGGAGGAAAAAGGTGTCGCAAAATCGTGACGTGTCGTCGCGATGGAAATGAAAATCAGGCTCAAAGAAGGGAAGTGTCGCGATTTCGCAACGTGTTTTGGCAAACAGTACGGACGGAGAAAATGGTCGCGATTTCACGACAGAAAGCTGCATGAAGGTCCGAGGGAAAAAACGTCGCGATATCGCGACAAGTTTTGCCAAGGCGTACGGAAGATAAAAACGGTAGCGATATCGCGACGGTTTGTCGAAGGAAGGCAAGAGGATGATAATGGTCGCGATATCGCGACGTAAAGTTGCCAAGGAAGCTCGAGGCCAGAACGGTAGCGATATCGCTACGAAAAGCCGTTGGACGCGTACGGCAGGAAAGCATGTCGCGATATCGTGACATGTCACGATTTCACGATCGGGAAGATGAACGGGCAGACTTGCAGTTTTGTCATTTTTTTTCACAGTAAGCGTTACACAGGGCACAGGAAAAGCACGACACGTGGCGCACAGGTGTCAAACTTGCAGGGACGTTACATGCAGAGGCGAATTTTGGGGCGTTTCCAAATTTGAGCGTGAATCAAAGCGGGAAAAAGCAGGAATTTGAAGGGTCGCCCACAGGAAGAGGAAATGAAGCGACAGAGGAAATCGAAGAGCCATAACATTGCTATAAAGCCAGAAATGCAGATTGAAGATGGGTTGGAAATTTTCGAATACGGAGTTGCAGAGACGAAGGCTTTGTGCTATTCTGGGCCCGTACTTGGGCAATTTCCTTCTTTTTATTTTGGGATTTTCTTTCACACCTGGAACATTTTTGAATGTAATCGAGATATCATTTAAATACAAATACAGAGAGTTGGCATCTTATTGGATGAGAAAGAAGGAGTAACTTTTGCATGCATGATTTAATGTTTATATTTCCCTTCCAGATTTCTTAGGTTTTTAGGTGAAGTTAATGCAAGATCTCTTGGTTGCTTCATGCGAATGCCTATTTTCTGAATTACCACGAAACCCTCGAGACTCACCTTTGGCCTATTTGGATTGTGTGGATGTGCGGGTTCATTAGGTTAGGTTGCATGTAGAAAGCCTCGGTATCTTCGGTTTCATCAGATTAGTGACGACTTTTGACGAGTAATCTATTTTTATTGTTACTTTTGTTTACTTTTGTCTTTGCTTTTCAAACCCATATTTTATTTTCAGCAGTTTAATTACTGTGTTTGAATAAATCATTGAAAATCCATCAGAATTAAAGGTTAAAGCAGATTTTATTCATTTTGAGTCCATTGAAAGTTCAAAATTAATAAACCACAGTGCCCCTTGTTAACATCCACTTGCAAACCCTAAGGTGTTCTTAGCATTTCATTTTAAACAACATCCTTGATAATTAATAATCAGCATAATAAGAACCTTGGAGAAATCGTTTTTCTTTGCAAGCGAGAGGATTTAGGACTCGGATCCTACGGGGAGAGTGTGTTTTCACAATCGGGTTAAAACACCACTCAACAGATTGGCGCTAGAAGGAGGGCGATCGGTTTATTTATTTTAATTTTTATATCTGAATATTTTGTTTTAATTTAATTACGAAATAATTTACGGCTAAACTGCAACACTATTTTTTTTTGTTTGTTGCAAGTTTTCTTCGAACTAGCCGAGGGTTTCCTCAGGTAGGCTGGACCCACCACGCCGTATTGCGACCCGGTCTCAAACAACCGGAGAAACCATTTTTCACGACCTTACTGGTACTCCCAAGGGTAAAGTCAAGCAAGTCGTAAGCACTCCAGTAGCAAAAGGCCTATTTTCTCCGGGGAACGTCGAGTGGACCTACGCCAGTAGTATCTGTTGCCCCTAGTGTGCCTATAGTTTGTAACATTTCTTCTGCTATTGTAGGTCTGTCTACATCAATTACGAGTCAAATGGCTCAAGCTCCAGCGGCTCCTTGGTATGGAGCTAACAATACTCCTTTGAATATTGCTTGGGATATCCATGAAATCCCCAAGAACATTGAAATATTTCTGCCTAAATACAAGCCGGATGGCCTAAGAACAATGAGAAGAACATATCCAAGCCTATAGAGATGTTTTAATTAGGCTGCAAGTTCAGCATGAAGATGTAGCACTGCAGACTTTTCCCCATGAGCTTGGATCCAATAGCATATGAATGGTATATATGCTTGCCAAGCTGGTTCAATCACCTCTTGGACACAAATGGAAAATGCATTTGTCAATCAATTTAGGTCTCCCTTAGATCCCGCAACTATTTACAATCAGTTTATTACATGCAAACGGGGCCAAGGGGAACCAATCCGAATGTTTAATCAGAGATTCCAAAAGAACTATAACAGAGCAATTAGACATTTTGCCATCGATCCTGCAGTAGCTTTGCGGATATATTTTGGGGCATTGGACCCCATGACAGCCATGTTTGCAAGGCGTAATCCTCGAGTCACCACGCTTGCTTTGGCCTATAATGAAGCCATGACTATTGAGCGGCGAGTTGACACCGCAAGGCTACGGGTTTACCCAAATGCCTATGTTGGGACGAGGGTGCTCCATATGGTCAAATTCCCCGAGCAAATCAGCTCATGGCACCACAAATGCCAAGTATGAACGCATTCCCATATCCGTAGCCGTATCCATCGGCACCCGCATATGCACCCATTCCAATCCAACCAATCGCGGCCATTCCACCTGTTCCTGCATTTTTGCAGAACAGTCAATCAACTACGCAGGAAACTAGTCAAGTCAATCCTCAAGCCATAGTTCCTGTTCCGAATCCAATCCCAATTCAAGGTATCAATCCATTTGGGAATCCAATTCCTCAGAACCCCACCCAAATGTGGAATCAAGACCCCATCAATTATGCAAATCCAATGGGGGTTAATAACAATGTGGTTCCACCGAAGGATGTCTTTTCGGAAGTCGAAGAGCTCAAGAAACTAGTGCATAAACTAAGTAATGACAGAGTTCAACAGCAGAAGCATGAGTCCCGTGCCCCTCACCCAAGTCAGAATTTTAACAATAGAGGGAGGCACTGGAACACTAAGCCAAACAATGGGGGAGTTCCTGCTCCCATTGCTAATCAATTAGATGCTTCTGCAGGCCCCAGCCAATCCAATTCTCTTTTGAATCTTTCAGATTTGGCATGGGAAAGAGGGTGCAGGTTACATAACACAAAAGAACACAATGAAAGGAATTGTCCTGAGATAGCTAGATACACTCATTGTCTTCAGGCACAAGTTGATGATTTGGAGACTGGTATCAAATGAGGATCCATCGTATCAACAAGATGAAAATATTATGGTGATGGAAACAGTATATCACCAAGAGGGTGAGAGCGAGGAGGAAGAAGATGAAGTTTTGGAATAGGAGGTGCAAGCTTTTCGAGATTTCAGAAAGGGGACTCATGGGTACCATTTGAGGAGTAAGTCTAAAGCCCCTAAAACCTCATCAACACCTCCAAACAGTTCTATTCTTCCTCCAGATACAAAGGCAAGTAACAACCCTCCCCCTCCACTCAGAAGAGAAATGTCTAATGACGTCCAGAAGACGGTCAAATTCGAAAAACCAAATTATGACGTAGTGGAGGATATGAAGAAGTCCAAATCTAGCCTTTCATTCCTGGACGCAGCTAAATTGCCTGGTCAAAAGGAGGCGTTGATAAGAGCTTTGAACTCACCCGATCCGATGTGGAAGGAAAAAAGAGCTGAATCCCACTTGATTTTGCGAAAGGAAAGAAGGGATGTCCCGCCATTCTTATTAACTATGAGAATTGCGGGTAAGAACTTGCATAACTGTTTGGTAGACACGGGAGCCACTAGCAACCTCATGCCTACGGAGATATGTCAAATCCTTGGGTCTACAACCGGTTTCATCCAAATGCACGGTCTTGCAATTGGACCGTTCGGAGGTAAATGTAGTAGGGACCTTATATGATGTCAAGATTCAATTAAATTCTGAACCCAGGGTCCAGCAGGTTGTAGACATTTTGGTGGTTAACATCCCAAGTAGGTATGGAATGTTACTTGCGAGAGATTGGATGAAAACGTTGAATGGCTATTTTGCAATAGACTGCTCGCATATGTGGCTGCCATGGAAGGGCATTGCTAACCAAATCAGAGTGGAAAACGAACCGAGGCTTAAGGAGATTATAACAGATTTTAACAAGCCGAATGAGGTTCAGTTTTCTGAGCCAGACCTAGGGGTCTATGCTCTTGATGTTGAGAAAGCTGCTGATGAACTTAAAGAAGAAGTGTGTCATGGTGGTTCTTACGAGGAAAAATATCACACGTGGTTGCTCAAGTTTGATGGATCAAAATCTAGACAGGGAGCAGGAGCTGGAGTCGAGCTCACTGGTCCAGGAGGTAAACCATTATTGGCTGCCTACTGATTGCAATTTCCTTGCACAAACAATGTGGCGAGAATACGAAGCATTGATCTACGGTTTACGTCTAGCATTGAGCAAACATGTTAAATGCTTGAAGGTTTTGGGTGATTATGAGTTGGTTGTCAAGCAAATCAAAGGACGGTATACATGCCGCGACAAAAGAGTCGAGCCTTTATAGGACTAGGGTTATGGATCTCATGGAGGAGTTTGATGCATTCAACATAGCCCTTATTTCTAGGAGAGGGAATCGAATAGCGAGACTCTCTTGCGATCGCCGCGGGCATGTTAAACCCGGTGGATATAAAAAGATGTAAAAAGTTTTCCATTGAGTTGGTTCCTTGTCCATCAATACACGATAATGTGAAGAATTTCCAGGTTTTTGAGTGTGACGGGCACATCTTCAAGTTTGTCACAAACTCGGGTATTTTTGAAAATCAAGTGATCGATGAGGAACAAAGGTGGCGAGGATGAAACGAGAAGAAAGTGAAACTGCGTATCAATCCAACAAAATTCCTAAAGACGTGGTTTCATTAGAAAAAATGTTCGACATGGAATGCAAGAACAAGAAAAGAAAAAGAGTCCCGCTCCCCAAAGATGCATGCGATTCAATTAATCTGGGGAGTGCGGACAATCCAAAGGAGGTGTACATAGCAAAGGCATGTACAGAGGAAGAAAGGAGCAATATAATACGGACTTTGAAGCATTACATAGATTGTATTGCTTGGAACTACAATGAGCTAAAGACTTACAATCGAGAACATTATCACGCATACCATACCTTTGAAGCCAGACTCCAAGCATTTTAGGCAAAGACAAGCGAGTTGTTAACCCGCTATTGGAGCCTTTGATCGAAAAGGAGGTTAAAAGACTGTTGGAGGCGAAAATCATTTTTCCCGTTAGGCACTCAACCTGGGTGGCTAACCTCGTTCCAGTGAGAAAAAAGAGTGGAGAGATTAGGTTGTGCATAGATTTTCGAAATCTTAATAAAGCCTCCCAGAAAGATAATTATCCATTGCCATCAATCGATGAAATCTTGCAAATGGTAAATGGATCAGAAATGATGTCCTTTCTCGATGGATATTCTAGGTACAACCAAGTTCTTATACATCCAGGATGACGGGATGAAAACAGCCTTCACTACCAAGTGGGGGACATTTGCATATAAGAGAATGCCATTCGGACTATTAAATCTCTGGTGCAACTTTTCAACGCGCCATGGATTACGCATTCAAAGGACTAATAGGCAAATGCATCATCGTGTATGTGGATGATATCCCGATCTTCTCGAAGAAGAGAGAGGATCATGTTAAAGACTTAAAGAAGGTGCTTCAAAGGTGCGGGGAACATGGAATTTCATTAAATCCCAAGAAATGCATTTTTGGAGTGACAGAAGGGAAACTGCTAGGTCACATTATTTCAAAGGAGGGAATATCCATCGACCCAGAAAGGATACAAGCTATCCAAGACCTACCTCTCTCGAGCAGTAAAAAAGAATTGAGGTCTTTCTTTGGGCAAGTCAATTTTGTGAGGAAGTTCATTTCTAGCTTTGCTGAGATAGCTAAACCTCTAAACCAGATGCTCAAGAAAGATGTGGACGTAAGATGGAACGAGGAAAGTAGAGTGGCTTTCCAGAATATAAAAGACGCCATTTCCAAAGCCCCGGTCTAGATAAGCCCAGACTATTCCAAGCCTTTTTACATTTATGCTTTTGCATCGGAGCACTCCTTGGCGAGTGTATTAACCCAAAAAGGCGAAGATAATGCCGAAAAGCCCATTGCATTTTTAAGTGCCCCCCTAAAAGATGCCCAATTAAGGTATTCAATCCTTGATAAGCAAATGTACGCACTTTTTAAAACTATGAAAAAATTTAGGCATTACATCGTACACAGCAGAATTATTGCCATTGTACCCGATTCTGCTGTCAAGACCATGTTTTTGCAGAATGAACTAGGTGAAAAGAGAGGAAAGTGGATTGCAACCATCCAAGAATTTGATCTCGAAATCCAACCAATGAAACTAGTTCGAGGACAAGGACTGGCAAAGGCGATCGCAGAAAATGATCCGCAAATAACGGGTCAATGCTCAAATACAGAATACATGGCTAAGGAGGACTGGTATGTTGATATTGTGCAATTTTTATTGGTTGGTAAGTGCCCGTCTAATTTGAATTCAACACAAAGGAGAGCTCTAAGGCTTAAATCTATTAACTATCTGATAAAGTATGGTGTACTTTACGGGAAAAATCACGAAGGTATCTACATGAGATGCTTGAGCAAAGACGAAGCCGCCGGGGTGTTGCAAGAATTTCATGGCAAGCATGGAACTGGTCATGGTGCAGCCAATGCTACAGCACACCAAATCCTACGAGGGGGATATTACTGGCCTCATATATTCAAAGATGCGCATGCTCATGTGCGATCTTGTCACATCTACCAAGTGGCTGCAAATAGAGAAAGAAATGCAGCCATGCCGTTGCAGCCTGTAGTTGAAATGAGACCGTTTGCACAGTGGGGACTGGATTTTATCGGGGTTATTAACCCAAATTCTTCTGACTCTCACAAATTTATTTTGACGACTACGGACTCTACTGTACAAGGTGGACGAAGCGATTCCCACTAAACACGCCACCACGGACGTTGTGATTAAATTCCTTGAGGATCAAATTATCACAAGATATGGAATGCCCGATTCTATTGTCGGTGACAATGGTAAAGCTTTCATTTCCACACAATTTGCGAGTGGGCATATGATAATAAAGTGAGCTTAAAGTTTGCATCCAATTACTATCCTCAAGGAAATGGGTTGGCCGAATCTTCAAATAAGAATTTGTTGAATACTATTAAGAAGTTCTTTGGAAAAGAATCCTCGGGACTGGCATAGTCAATTAAAGTTTGCCCTGTGGGCAGATAGGACCAGTGAAAGAAGCTATAGGGAATACTCCCTATCATTTGGTCTATGGGCAAGACCCGATATTTCCAGCAAATTTGGAGCTGCAGACCTTACATTTCATACAAGAGTACATGGGGACGAGATGATCAAGTTGAAGCTAGATTGAGCCGGTTATTGCACCTGGATGAAAAGAGAGAAGAAGCCATGAATCACATGAACAAACACCAGGAAGTCATCAAGAGATGGTTTGATAGAAGGGCCAAAGTTAAATCATTCAGAATTTCAGATTTGGTGTTACTATGGGACAAAAGACATGAGGAAAAAGGAAACCATCAAAAGTTTGATTGTCTCTGGTTAGGCCCATATCAGATTTCAGAAATTCTTGGGAAGAACACCTTCAGGCTAAAAACCTTAGAAGGGAAAGATTTCATCGCTGCCAGTTAATGGGCAGATTCTAAAGCATTATTTTAGCCCTTAGGTTGTGAGACTTTGATATTATTCTGTTGGTGTTGGTGAAGGATTTTCAGATTTTGTTTTTATTGTTTAGGATTGTTAGTTTAGTTAGGATTTTGATTATGGATTTGATTTCAATTGACATGTGTGTTAATTTAAAAAATAATAAAATAATAATAATAATAGAAAATTGAGATGTCAACTTATGCTTAAGGATTAGGAGAATATGAAATATTGGAATTGTCTTGTAAAAGCTCCACAAGTAGCATAAAACTTTTTAAGTTATATTGTTTGACTTTGTGATATATGAAAGAATCAGTTTTGCATGACAAATCATTTCATTCACAATTCAAGAAGTAATGCATTCATATTCCATCTCACCTCACATACATTTCATTTTAGTTGCATATGCATCTTATGTACAAGCCATGAAAGTATGTCAAATCCTCTTAGGGTTGTGTTATAACATATATGTAAGTAGCTCCTAAGGTTGGAAGCTGAGTCTTGAGATATCTAGAACCAAGCACGTCTCATAAATTAAAAAGGATCTTGAGTAAAATGATCAAAACCTAGCTTGGAAGAAAAGGTTGAGCGAAAGTGGTTTTCATGTCTATCCTATTATGCAACATGATCCTTAAAGCAGTGGTTTTAACCACTTCCATAAAGCTTAAAGCTTAAAATCAGAGTAGTAAGGATAGGGTTAAATCCTCATCAAACTTAGGTTGAGGATCCAATTCCCCAAAGCTTTGATTTGACCCACATGGAGTAGTAAGGATAGGGCATAAATTCTCATCTTGGTTGGTTGAGAATATGATTCCCCAAAGCTCTTATGTCTCATTTCATAGTAAGTCTTGGATTGTAAGGATCGTACTATTTGTCCTCTGCAAAGGATGGGTAGTCATCCCCAAGGTTTAAGCAATAGAATTAATGATTTATATCTAAGGTTTGGATTGTAAGGATCGTACTACTTGTCCCTAAGGGATGGGTAGTCATCCCCAAGGTCCAAGAAATAAATAAATAAATAAATTTTTCCCATCTCATCTTTATTTTGGATTGTAAGGATCGTACTACTTGTCCTCTGCAAGGGATGGGTAGTCATCCCCAAGGTCCAAAGAAATGGAGATAAGTTTTGGATTGTGGGGTTAGATATGCCCATGCATGGCATCATGTCTTGCCTAAAAAAGCAAGACCACTGATTGTCTAGAGGGTTAGACTAGCATGACCATTTCTTCCATAAGTTGGTTTAATTATTTTGCTTAAAGTGAGGTAATGAACTCTAAATCGAGAATAGTAAGGATAAGGTTAAACTCTCATCTCGGTTGGGTGGGAGTCTGATTCCCCAAAGTTCTGATTTCACATTCACTTGCACATGGGTTCTAAATAGTAGGGACTCATAACCAACTTTGGGATACAATAAGGAAATGAACTTGTGGGTCCTAAGAGGGTTTGGCAATCTTGAATGCTTGTACATAATAGTAGAAGAATGATCATGCTTATTAGGAAAAGCAAAATCTTCTAGCTCATTCATTTAGGACCACAAATCATTCACCATCCCATATATGCATTCATGCAAAACTGATAATGGAATGTTGATCAATTTCAAACGATAGGGAATGAAAACACATTGCACACACTGAGCTAATACTTGATGATTATGATGATTCATGTACTTTTGATCTTTGGGCATTTGTTATTTTGCTCATGTGCTAACATGTATTTACGAGTTTGTGATATGTTTCAAGTTGGGTTCTTACTAAAATGCTCAAGAGCATTTGACAGTGAGTCGCCATTTGTTGTGGTTGATCCACAACACACCCCAAAATTGGGGACCCACCTTTTTTGCAGGCTCACAGGGAAGGATCTCAGTGACCCAGATGCCAGAATTGAAAAAAAGAGAAAATGCACAAGTGTAGAAAGGGGTCGCGAAATCGCGACAGGTAGCGAAATCGCGACATGTCGCGAAATCGCGACCGAAGCCGAAATTGTCGCGAAATCGTGACATGTCGGAAAATCGCGGTCAGCGCGGTCAACGGCAACGAAACAGAAAAACTATCGCGAAATCGCGACGTGTCGGTGACCAGGAAGAAAAAGGTGTCGCGAAATCGCGACGTGTCGGTGGCCAGGAAGAAAAAGGTGTCGCGAAATCGCGACGTGTCGGTGACCAGGAGGAAAAAGGTGTCGCGAAATCGCGACGTGTCGGTGACCAGGAGGAAAAAGGTGTCGCGAAATCGTGACGTGTCGGTAACCAGGAAGAAAAGGATGTCGCGAAATCGTGACATGTCACTGAGGAGAAAAGAAAAGGTGTCGCGAAATCGCGACATGCTATTTGGAAGAAAATAATTGATGTCGCGAAATCGCGACGTGTTTTGCCGAAGCGTACGGGTGATGAAAAGTGTCGCGATTTCGTGACGTGTTTTGGAAAGGTGTACGGAAGCGGAAAAACGTCGCGATATCGCGATAGGAAGCAGCTAAAGGACTCGATGAGGAAAGACGTCGCGATTTCGCGACCGATTGCAGCAAAGGTGTACGGACGGAAAAATGGTCGCGATTTCGCGACGGGTTTTGACGCATATGGAACAGAAAAATGGTCACGATTTCGCCGTGTTTGTAGAAAAAAATGGTCGCGATTTCACGACGTGTTTTGCCGAAGTGTACGGAACAGAAAAATGGTCGCGATTTCGTGACAGAAAGCTGCATGAAGGTCCGAAGGGAAAAACGTCACGATTTCGCGATGAGTTTTGCAGAAGCGTACGGATGATGAAAGGTGTCGCGATTTCGTGACGCATTTTGGCAAAGTTGTACGGTACAAGGAAGATGTCGTGAAATCGTGACGGAAATGAAAATCAGGCTCAAAGCAGGGAAGTGTCGCGATTTCGTGACGTGTTTTGGCAAACAGTACGGACGGAGAAAATGGTCACGATTTCATGACAGAAAGCTGCATGAAGGTCCGAGGGAAAAAACGTCGTGATATCGCGACAAGTTTTGCCAAGGCGTACGGAAGATAAAAGCGGTAGCGATATCGCGACGGTTTGTCGAAGGAAGGCAAGAGGATGATAATGGTCGCGATATCGCGACGTAAAGTTTCCAAGGAAGCTCGAGGCCAGAACGGTAGCGATATCGCTACGAAAAGCCGTTGGACGCGTACGGCAGGAAAGCATGTCGCGATATCGCGACATGTCGCGATTTCGCGACATGTCACGATTTCACGACCGGGAAGATGAACGGGCAGACTTGCAGTTTTGTCATTTTTTTTCGCAGTAAGCGTTACACAGGGCACAGGAAAAGCACGACACATGGCGCATAGGTGTCAAACTTGCAGGGACGTTACATGCGAGAGGCAAATTTTGGGGCGTTTCCAAATTTGAGCGTGAATCAAAGCGGGAAAAAGCAGGAATTTGAAGGGTCGCCCACAGGAAGAGGAAATGAAGCGACAGAGGAAATCGAAGAGCCATAACATTGCTATAAAGCCAGAAATGCAGATTGAAGATGGGTTGGAAATTGCCGAATACGGAGTTGTAGAGACGAAGGCTTTGTGCTATTCTGGGCCCGTACTTGGGCAATTTCCTTCTTTTTATTCTGGGATTTTCTTTCACACCGGAACATTTTTGAATGTAATCGAGATATCATTTAAATACAAATACAGAGAGTTGGCATCTTATTGGATGAGAAAGAAGGAGTAACTTTTGCATGCATGATTTAATGTTTATATTTCCCTTCCAGATTTCTTAGGTTTTTAGGTGAAGTTAATGCAAGATCTCTTGGTTGCTTCATGCGAATGCCTGTTTTCTGGAATTACCACGAAACCCTCGAGACTCACTTTGGCCTATTTGGATTGTGTGGATGTGCGGGTTCATTAGGTTAGGTTGCATGTAGAAAGCCTCGGTATCTTCGGTTTCATCGGATTAGTGACGACTTTACGACTTGTAATCTATTTTTATTGTTACTTTTGTTTACTTTTGTCTTTGCTTTTCAAACCCATATTTTATTTTCAGCAGTTTAATTCTTGTGTTTGAATAAATCATTGAAAATCCATCAGAATTAAAGGTTAAAGCAGATTTTATTCATTTTGAGTCCATTGAAAGTTCAAAATTAATAAACCACAGTGCCCCTTGTTAACATCCACTTGCAAACCCTAAGGTGTTCTTAGCATTTCATTTTAAACAGCATCCTTGATAATTAATAATCAGCATAATAAGAACCTTGGAGAAATCGTTTTTCTTTGCAAGCAGAGGATTTAGGACTCGGATCCTACAGGAGAGTGTGTTTTCACAATCGGGTTAAAACACCACTCAACAATATGTATGCATGGGTTTAAATTTTCATGTTATTCAAAGTTATTCAAGTTGTGATATAAAAATGAGTATTGTCTTGTGTATTCTGCTATGTTGTTTTTATATTTCAATTTTAAAATGAGTTTATGAAGGATATATCTATGCATGGGTTTAAATTTTTAGTTTATTCAAAGTCATTCTTGTTGTTGTATAGAAAAGTGTTTTGTCTTTTGTATTATGTTATATTGTTTTTATATTTTAAAGTTAGTTTACGATGGAAACATTTATGAAGGGGTTAAATTTCAATTTCCATATATTATGCTATGTTGTTTTTATATTTCAATTTTTAAATGATTTTACGAATGATATATCTATGCATGGGTTTAAATTTTAGTTTATTCATAGTCATTCTTGTTGTAGTATAAAAATGAGTATTGTCATTTGTATTATGCTATATTGTTTTTATATTTCAAGTGAGTTTACGAAGGATATATATTTGCATGGGTTTCAATTTTCAGTGCATTTGTAGTCATTCTAGTTGTTGTATACAAATGAGTATTATCATTTGTATTATGCTATATTTTTTTTTTTATATTTCAAGTGAGTTTACGAAGGATATATCTATGCATGGGTTTCAATTTTTAGTGTGTTCATAGTCATTATAGTTGTTGTATAAAAATGAGTATGGTAATTTGTATTATGCTATATTGTTTTTATATTTCAAAGTGATTTTACTATGGATATATCTATGAATGGGTTTCAATTTTCATTTTCCATATCTAGAGTAATATACTACATGTATTTTTCCTTCTAGAGTCAAATCATACATACTAATGCTACTAAGAAATTTTTACTAGTTATGTATGCATGCATAAGTAAAGCATAAATCATAAAATATTGTCAACATATAAAGTTAATAACACTTCTAGAGTCATATCATACATACTAATTATACTAATGATACATACATACATACATTTTAAGTCAAAGCACAAATCACTATATTTGTCAACATATACAATTAATTCAATAACATAGCATCATTACGTATACATGGTTTTCAAAATTTTAGCTTACTCAAAGCTATAGCATAAATCATAAATTTTAAAAACATAGACAGTCCATATCATTAAAAAGCAAATATGCATAATCATTGAAAATAGAATGATTATATAATTTTTTCAAATCATTGAAACTTTACAACTAATCAAATACAAAAAATTATTAATAATATGATTTTTTTTCAAATTATTAACATTTACAAATAATATCAAATACGTAAAATCATTGATAATCTGAATTTATTCAAATCACTAAAATTTTACAAATGATTTCAAATCCATAAAATAATTGATTATATGAATTTGTCATATAATCATTGCAATTTTTACATTTCTGGAAGTTGATACAAATATTTATTGACTTCTCCAAAATAATCGAGAATAATTTGTGAATTCTGCGTTTCCATAATCTCATCATCACTCCAGGCTGAATCATTTTTGTCATTATCAATAGTATCAGTGAGACCTCTCCTTTCTGATAGGGACTTCCAATATGTCAACTCTCTATCATAGGGAAACTTACCCACCTCGTACTATGACACATACATTCTCAAATAATTTTCCAAATGTTTGCCCAACCTGTTACAAACTTTCGATTTAAAAAAAGACAATGCACTAAAAAACCCTTTCATTTTCAACAAATCCCAAAATCATTGTCTAACATATTTCATATAAATTAAAGTATCCACTCATAGTTTCTTGTAAGACACTACTTCGATACATTTTTTTCCAAAAACATGTGATTGAACTAGTCACATGTGGATTTTTGAAATGTGCAATTTGATTATCCATTGTTATTCCAAAATTGATTGATTGTTGTCTCATAAGATCTTTTTTTAGAATACCATTGATTTCAATGCCATTTACTTCCATACTTTTAGAGAAATGTGTCATAATATTATCCATATATTTGACAAACATCTCACTTCTACTGATGTGGTAAACACTAGGATTCTAGAAGATGGGATTAACAACAACCATGGACTCAAGTGTCTCATCTCTCTTAAAATGATCTCTTATTTCACTTGTTAATGTATTTGCAATTCTTTTCAATTTATTTTTAGTGCTATCCAAAACCTCACAAAATCTGGAATGTGTTATGAGCACTTGTTCAACATCATCTGTTAGTGTATCTAATCACTTTTCATAACAATATACAAGAATCATATTTCCATGGATAGCAATAAAAATATTATTATTGATGTTGAACTTTAAAAAGCTCTTCAGATCATTGACATCAACTAACGTATTCCAACTATCAAACTTAGGATCCTCAAAATGTTTTTAGGATAAAATAAATCATGTCAATAATCATACATGTTTGTTTTCTCATCCTCGTGAAATTGATAATATAAATTGCCCGTTCCTGTGCGAGTTTAATCATAGAATTCATTTTGTGCAACAATGGAAGAATACCACATAATATGAGAAGAGTTTCCAAGTCAGTCATATGAAATAGAAATTTTTTTACCTTTTCAACATCCGTACGATGTGCATACATAAACCCAACCAAGGATTGATATTCTAAAAATTCCCTTTTTGCAGGAAGAAATAGTGAAATCCACCTAGTGTCCACATCTTTTAACATTTTTCTACCTTTGGTTACACCTAGAGAAAACTGTTGAAACTTAGTAAACCTTTTTGGACTGCATGAAAAGTATGAGTGTACTTCACAAACAAGCTCTTCCACTTTGGCTACATTATCAAAATTGCTCATAATTTTGTATGTAATATTCATTCGATGAGCCATGCAATGAATGGGAATCACATATGGGGTAATTGATGTCTAAAGCCTAACAAAAATACCATTCCTTTGTCTTTGCATTGTAGCCACACCATCAACTCCTACACAAATTAACTTTGTGGCAACTTCATTTTCATCCATTCCAGCAATATCCTTTAAACCGGTTACAACAACATAATAAATATTTTCCGCATTATAATTTTCAATCATCTTATGTAGTTCTAGTAAATGAGGTTGTATCAAATGATTTTTGAATGTGTAAACATGTATGCAAATCCAATATGTGTTGTCAATTTTATATTACCTCATCAATAAAGAGTGAAATAAATTTGGCTTGTTTCACATTCTCTCTCAGGTTTTCCTTCTCAACCAGTGATAGACATTTTACCATTTCCTAACCACTTCGATCTAACCAATGTGAATTGGTAAGGTTTTGTACATCGGTTAGTTGAAGTATTTGCTTAAATTAGCAAAATCAGACATGGGTCGACCTTTTTTAGAATACTATATACAACAACAAACTACAATTTCTTTGAGGCTAATATAGTCTTATTAATTTTTTAAAATTGTGCCTCGATTGTTCCACCCTTATCAATGAGAGTTTGTTGTTGTTTCATTGCTTTTTTGTATTCAACACACACATTATGATGCATCCTTCCACCTATGATATTTTTTAATTGTTCCATCACTTCGTATTTCTTTGATGTAAAATTTCCCACAGTGTTTTCTATTGTGTCTTTCTTATTTTGTAAAAAATAATCCTTTCCTAGCTTCCATGTAAAAATAATGCATTTACACACATTCTATTTCTCATCTCACTCAATAAATGGGTATAACCATGGCCATTCATTTTTAAAATCCCTTCCAATAGTCCATTCACTTATATTTTGATGTTTAGATTTTTGACTACAAGATTCCCCAATGGTCTGTATTTTAATTATATTATCTTTCGATTTATGTGTCTAAATTTAAAGTATCCTAAAGTGGTTGTTGAATGTCATTATTAGGAAAATTATCACATGGTCCCATCTCATCTACTGAAATATCTTCGAGTGAACCCACATCAGGGTTGACAATGTTTAATGCATTCAATGTTTGGTGTTCTCTATCATTTTTTGAAGTAAAAAAGGTACTATTTTAAAGAATTAATAGAATATAATTTTACAAAGCATTTAAAAAGAGGTAGATAAATAGACAACCATTTATATATTAATAAATAAAGGATTTATATTTAATAATAACAAAGAAATATTAAAAATTTGATGTTAAAAGGTGTTTGTACCTACATGTTGTGTAGAATCTATAGATATTGATGTCTCACTGCATTTTGTTATTTGTATAAAATATTTTAGAATTGTCTTTTATAAAAATATTGGCCTCCCTTCTTTCGATATTCAGTAGGTGACATTATATTTGTAAATAAAAAACCTTCAAATGATGTATATGAAATTGAAGAAAAATAGCAAACATCCCTCAAGACAAACCTACGCTGCCCTGTAGAATGATATCTAAAAGACAAGAAGCAATATTTGACAATAAAATGCTCCTAACACACAACATGACATGGATACTTATCGACCACAATTGCAGATAGTGTTTCGACACTGCCTATGAAACATACTCTAAAAGACAAGAAGTAGTCTTTGACAAGAAAAATGCTCCTGACACAACCATATGACATTGATAGTTGTATACCACATTTACATATAGTTCACCTATAGTGCCTATGAAACTGAAGTAAAATAGCTTTAGATAAAATAACAATGGAAGATGAATACTCTACCAATTTTCATAGTTGTGAATCCTCTATAATCGATAGCCCTATGTCTATCGACACACTTCTACAACATATCAACTTAGGACCACAGACATACCTCTACAACTGATCAGCTTGTGCCAACAGAAACTGCTCTATAATCGATTAGCTTATGCTGATAGACACTAATCTGCAATAGATTGACTTGTTTCGATAGATATTACTCTATAACTGATTGGCTTGTACCAATAGACACTGCTCTACAACTGATCAGCTTATATCGATCAACCCTTCTTTGCAATTAAGTACCTTATGCTAATTGACACTTATCTACAACCAATCAGCTTATGTCAATTGACACATTCCTGCAACCATTTGACTTATGGTTCTGGACACTTCTCTGTAATCGACCAACTTATGTTGATCAACACATTCCTACAATTTATTGGCTTATATCGACCGATAGTTTTGAAATTGATCGACTAATGCTAATAGAATCTCCTCTACAACCAATCCTCTAATATCTATAGATACATCTCTACAATCAATCATCTTATATCGACAAACACGTCTTTATAACCAATCAGCTTATGCCGACAGACACGTCTCTGCAACCGATCGACTTATGCTAACAAACATGTCTTTGCAACCGATTATCTTATGTTGATCGACACTTATCTACAATTTATAGTCATATGTCGATTGACACTTCTATAAAACCAACTAGCTTATTCCAATTGACACTTTTTTGCATTTGATCGGCTTATTTCGATAGACACTTCTCTACAACCGATTGGCTTATGTCAAGTTTTGTGTTGTTTCAGAGATATTTTTGAGTTAGAGTATTTTAGATGTATGTTTATCGGTTCCCACTACAATATATATATGGGTAGTATATGAGGAGATTTGGGCAGGAAAAACAAAATCATTTGTAATTTGAAGATGATTTGAATAGGAAAAACAAAATCATTTATAATTTGAAGGCAAACTGTCCATGGAATGGGGCAAAAGTGGTCGGCAAATTAAAATAAAAATAGGTTAATTATTATCAACGGTGAGAAAATTTATCCCAAAAAAACTTCCACCTCGTAAATTTTGGGTATATGGGCCCCAGTGAAAGGATCCAAAATTTGCCAATTTAAAATTTTGAAAATCCTAAATAGAGCCAATTTACGATATTTCATGCTAATGCATAACCATGTTTAAGATCTTTTATTTCTTCAATCATCGATACCTTCACATCAAACCTCACGGGGAGTGACCTTAATGCTTTCTAAAAAATATTAGGGTCATCATTACTTTCTGCAAGTCCATGAATGGTGTTCACAATCTCATGAACACGGAATAGATATTTAGCAATATTTTTCTCATCCTTCATATTTAAGTCTTCAAACTCCCTCCTATGGGTTTGAAGTTTTGCCATTTTAACCTTATCATCTCCTTCATATGTTCTTTGTAACTTGTCCCATATTTATTTCATAGAAGTGCAGTGCATGAATTTAATGAACTATGATTCACATAAACCACTTAGTATTGCATTCATTGCCCTGGTATTATTTTCAAATGGTTTCTTACCATATCGATCAATAGGAGGGGTTGTATGTGTTTTAACCCATCCACAACATATTGCCATATATCGTAGCCATGTGCCATAAAATGGGTTCACATCCTCATGATCCAGAAGGCATAGTTAGTCTCATCAAATAATGGATCCCTACTTGACGAAAAACCTTCTTAGTAAGCCATGTGTGTTCTTGTAAGACATTTCTTCAAGCAGTTAGGATTTCAAAAAGGAACCTGCTCTGATACCAATTTAAGAAACACATATTTATACTAAGAGGGGGGTGAATAGTATAAGATAAAACTTTTTCTTCCAAACAATAACTGCAATAATATGAATACAATAATAAATTAATGCACAAAAAACCACACACATAAGAGACAAGGATTTTATGTGGAAACACCCTTTCGAGAGAAAACCATGGCTAAATATTGCTTTTATTTCTTCAATAAATTTGTAGGCACAAAACCACAAGAGGTGATATTCTCACAATGACACTGAGAGGGGGGGGTGAATTAGTGTAGCTAAAAATCTGATCTATAATTCTTAAAACTGAAACAAAGATAACTAGAAAACAGATAAAGCAATAATCACAAGAGAGCACACCACAACACACAATGTAATGAGGTTCACCAATTTGGCTACTCTTCAAAAATGACTGCTTGGACTTCAATCCAAATCCAGCCTTTGCAAAACATCAATTTTACAAACACTTTACCAGCACCCACTGGAAGGAGCACCAATCCCTTTTTTTTCTAATGCAACAGATAGGAGCACCAACCCCTAATGCCAAGCACCAACTTGGACTGCAATTTTGATTTAATTTAGTGACATAAAAATGCCTTCATTGTTTACACGACCCTAACTGGTCTGCAATTAATTAAACTTGAATAAAATCTGCACGCTCTCATGGCTTTGCTTATCTCTCTCTCGGCCCTCTTCTAACCCTCTTTGCAAAACAAATTCTCACTTGCAGCAGCAGCAATATACTTCACATAGACCTACTTTTATAACAAATAAGTCTCTATTTTTAGCTTCCATATTTACGCATGCAACCCGTAACTGTTATTTTAATATTCTCTTCTGCCACTTGTCAACTATAACTCCTTTTGTATTTATAGAGTGTGCATTATTATGTTACATGCAACGTATATCTCTACCATGACTGTACGAATTCATTTTTGTGCATGCATGTATTTTACAATTCTATTAATGCGACTGTTCGATTTACTCCAGTTAACTCCAGTTCTTAAAAAGCTGCATGACTACATCTGTAACTATCACATTTACTCCAGTTACCTCTTCTTATTTTGGCTGCATGCTTTTCCTCTACAACTGCCCCTTTAACTGTTGTTCTGTTCCAGTTAACTGTCTGTTATCGTGTTGTTGCGACCTGTCGCGAAATCGTGACACTTCTATATCTTTCTGCCCTTCTCGCCTTTTACCCATGAAAATACAACATGTCATGAAATCATGATAGTTTTCGCCTCCATGTCCACTTCTTTGCTTGCACTCACGAAAACCAGACATGTCACAAAATCGTGACACTTTCGCCTTCTCGCTACTCTTCTTGGCTTGCTCTAGAAAAAACCAGACATGTCACGAAATCGTGACACTTTTGCCTTCTCGCTACTCTTCTTGGCTTCAACCAGCGAAAATGGAACATGTCACAAAATCATGACATCTTTCTCTGCCTTGTGCCTTTTCTGCCTTCCACCCACGAAAACGGAACATGTTGCAAAATCACGACATCTTTCTCTACCTTGTGCCTTTTCTGCCTTCCACCCGTGAAAACGAAACATGTCACGAAATTGCGACATCTTTCTCTGTCTTGTGCCTTTTCTTCCTTCCGCCCGCAAAAATAGAACATGTCATGAAATCGCGACATCTTTCTTTGCCTTGTGCCTTTTCTTCCTTTCGCCCGCGAAAACGGAACATGTCGCGAAATCGTGACACTTTCGCTGCCTTGTGCCTTTTCTGTCTTTGGCCAACAAAAATGGAACATGTCGTGAAATCACGACATCTTTCTCTTCCTTGCACTTCTCTTCGACCCTGTCGTGAAATCATGACACTTTCTCTCCTTGGCACTTTCTCTTCGATCCTATCACGAAATCGTGACACTTTCTCTCCTTGGCACTTTCTCTTCGATCCTGTCGTGAAATCGCAACACTTTCTCTCCTTAGCACTTTCTCTTGGAACCTGTCGTGAAATCGTGACACTTTTCTTTGCGAGCTCCTTCTCCTCGAGCATGTCGCGAAATCGTGACAATTTTCTTTTCCTGCGCCTCTTCTTCAAACATGTCGCAAAATCACAACAATTTTTCTACTTGTCTCCTTCTCTGCCAACATGTCATGAAATCGTGAGAGTTTTCCTTGCGCCTTCTATCTCCTCGGCCATGTCGCGAAATCACGACAATTTTGCTTGCGCCTTCTCTCTCCTCGTTCATGTCACGAAATCGCAACAATTTTGCTTGCACCTTCTCTCTCCTCGTTCATGTCTCAAAATCATGACAATTTTGCTTGTGCCTTCTCTCTCCTCGTCCATGTCACAAAATCATGACAATTTTACTTGCATTTTCTCTCTCCTCTGATATGTCATGAAATCGTGACAGTTTTGCTTTCTGCCTTCTTTCTTCTCAACCTGTCGTGATATCGTGATAGAAAACATGTCACGATATCGCGACATTTTTCTTACTTGCCTTTTTCTTTGATTTTCTAAATCTGGGCTACTTTTGTCTTCTTGGAAATTCATTGTACATGTTCTGACTGACTTCTGAACTCCTGTCCACTGCATCAACTGCATCAACTGTCTGTGTTGACAACAATGACAATACTTTTGCTACACTTTGCTCAACAATCTCCCCCTTTGGAATTGTTGGCAACACTCATGCACTCTCCTGTAATTCTTCTCCCCCTTTGACAATAATACCAAAGGGTCTGCTGCAGACTCCCCCGAGTCTATGCACAAAATTCTCAGATACACATTGTTATAGTTAGCAAAAATCATGAATATGAGCAAAACTATAAACATAGGCATAAGTACTCCCCCTGAGAATGTGATCCCAATTGATAGTCAGTTCTTGGGAAATGTGACTACTCCCAACTTACTCCGAAGGTACTCAAAAACTTCCTTTGGCAATGGTTTTGTGAATATATCTACTACTTGCTTTGTAGTCAGAACAAAATCCAATTTGACCTCACCTTCTACAACTTTATCCTTCAAGAAGTGATATCGAATTGCAATATGTTTGGTTCAAGAATGCATAACTGGATTCTTTGATATGTTTATAGCACTGGTGTTATCACATTTAACTAAAATTGGCTCTTTGAAGTGAATACCAATATCTTTTAGTGTTTTTCTCATCCATAATATCTGAGTACAGCATGTTGTTGCTGCAATGTATTATGCCTCTGCTATGGATAGAGATACTGATTCTTGTTTCTTGTTGTGCCATGCTACCAGCCTATTTCCAAGATAAAATGCTCCTCCACTGGTACTCTTTCTGTCATCAATACATCTTGCCCAATCTGCATTAGAATATGCAATAAGAGTGAAGTCCTTACCTTTTGGGTACCACAACCCATACTCCATAGTACCCTTGAGGTACCTAAAAATCCTCTTTATAGCTGTCACATGAGTCTCTTTGGGACTAGCCTGAAATCTTGCTACCATGCATCTCACCTGTAATATATATGGTCTAGTGGTCGTCAAATACAACAGAGCTTCTAATCATAGACCTATACATGGTTTGATCTACATCCGGAGATTTTTCATCCTTGCTCAACTTGCAACTTTGTTGTCATGGGAGTTCGACAGGTTTACTATCCTCCATTGTGAACTTTTTCAGCATTTCTTTCACATATTTTACTTGAGAGATAAAAATGCCCTTTTCACTTTGATTGACTTGCAGTCCGAGGAAATAAGAAAGTTCACCAATCATTGACATCTCAAATTCTGTCTTCATTTTATTTGCTATGTCTCTACAATATTCATCCATGCTGCTGCCAAATATTATATCATCTACATAAACAACAAGTACAATAAGATGGCCATTCTCTATTTTGATATATAAATTATTGTCCACCATACCTTTCTTGAACCCCTATTTAATGAGATAGTTATCCAGCCTTGCATACCATGCTCTAGGTTCCTATTTCAGACCATACAACGCTTTATTTAACCTACAAACAAAATCGGGATTGTTACCGAGTTGGAAGCCATCTGGCTGTTCAATGTAAAC
Source organism: Wollemia nobilis (assembly GCA_028583015.1). Lineage (NCBI taxonomy): Eukaryota > Viridiplantae > Streptophyta > Pinopsida > Araucariales > Araucariaceae > Wollemia > Wollemia nobilis. The sequence goes on from JAQPPZ010000850.1 coordinate 8,342,103, forward strand.
CTCTTCTTCCAGTTTTCTATTCAGAAATGCTGATTTTACATCCATTTGATATACTTTGAAATTTTTATGGACTGCTAAAGCCAGAGACATTCTGATTGCCTCTAGTCAGCTCTATTGGTGCAAAGGTTTCCTCAAAATCAATGCCTTCAACCTGAGCATAGCCTTTCTGAGACCAATCTTGCCTTATTTCTGACAACCTTTCCATCATCATTTAATTTATTTTGAAAAATCCATTTAGTACCAATTATATTTTTATTTGCTTGCCGTGGTACTAATTCCCAGGTTTTGTTTTTCTCAATCTGATCTAGTTCTTCATTAATTGCCTTCATCCAACTTTCATCTGTGCTTGCTTCAGCAATATTTTTGGGTTCAATGCTGGATAAAAGAGAGTAGTTCCGTATTACTGCTCTTATTGTCTAAATACCAACTGTTGGGTCCCCAATAATCTATTCTCTGGGATGATTTTTCTACCAGCTACTTGTTTTGAATTTCTTGTTATATTCTTCTTCTGAGTCAATTCTTAAATTAGCTGGGTCAATTTTTTGATTTTCTTCTATTTTCATTTCTTCATCTCCTTCAATGACTTCTTCATAAATAAGGTAGTGTTCTTGATACATAATTTCTCGTTCTCTACCTTCATCAACTTTAACATCAGCACTCTTAATAATTTTCTTTAGCCGCTTGTTGTAACATGTGTAGGCTTTGCTTTTTGTTGAGTAACCGAGAAAAATACCTTCGTCAGCTCTATCTTCGAACTTACCGAGATTATCTTCAGTTCATTTGATATAACACTTGCTGCCGAACACTTTGAAGTATCTTGTTGTTGCTTTCCTACCGAACCACAGCTCATAAGGTGTTTTGCTTTCATGCGTCCTTAACATGCACCTGTTTTGAATGTAAACTGTAGTATGTACTACCTCTTTCCAAAATCTATCAGCTATTTTGTTCTCAGCCAACATTGTCCGTGCCATTTCTTGCATAGTCATGTTCTTCCTTTCAACAACACCATTCTCACTGAGGTGTCCTTGCTTGCTGAAAACTGTCTTCGATCCCATATTTTTGATAGTATTCTGCAAACTCCTCTGAGATAAACTCTCCTCCTCTGTCTGATCTTAGGCATTTAATTATTTTTCCAATTTGATTCTCAACCTATTTTTTAAAAATATTGAACATCTCAAAGGCATCTAATTTAAGCTTTAAAAATAGTACCCATGTCATTCTGGAGTAGTCATCTATAAACAACATAAAGTATTTGTCACCATTTATGCTTTGTGTTCTCATGGGTCCACATAAATTAGTATGTATCAGCTCTAACGGTTTTCTGGTGAAGTATTCCTTTGCTTTAAATGTGGATCTGGTTTTCTTCCCTTTTTGGCATGAAGCACAGATGCTATTTACTGGTTTGCCAAAGGTAGGTATATCTCTTACTGCTCTTTTTGAACTTATTTTTACCAAATTGTCAAAGCTAATATGATCGAGCCTCTTGTGCCACAGCCAATTTTCATCTTCTTGTCCAATAAAGCATGATCCTTCTAAAGTTTTTGAGAGAGTATATATATTTAAAGAAGTCCTCGATCTAGTAGCTATCAGCTTCCCACTGTGTGCTTTTCTGACTTCATAGCCCTACTTTTTAAAGATGACTTCATGACCTCTGTCATAGATTTGACTTACACTTAGTAAGTTGTGCTTCAAACCAACTACAAACAAAACTTCTTTGGAATTGATCTTTCCATCACTTATCTTGACTGATCCTTTGCCAACTATTTTGGCTCCATTATTATTTCCAAACTTTACAGAGCCCCCTTCATATTTCTGTAATTTTTCAAATTTTTGTTTATCTCCTGTCATGTGACTAGAGCATCCACTATCCAATATCCATGGTGCAAATTTGTTCTGTGCTTTGAATGTTGTTTGTACAATCAAGGATTCCTTTTCTTCCTTGAGTTGCTCTTTTTCTTTCCATTCTGATTTGACTATAGTTTTGGTCACTTGTTTAGATTTTTCTTTGTCAATGGCCTGTGCATGTTTATCTGGGAATTTTCTGTTTTGCCTTAAACTGTTTGGTTGAGTTCTTCTTCCCTGATATTTATTTGCTGCATATGTGCTTCTATAGTTTCTTGCAATGTGTCCAAAGTTATGACAGTTATAGCATTCTACTGCATAATCCATCAAGGGTGAAAAGACATTTCTACTGGTAAAATTTCTGTCCTATATTATAAATGCAGTCTGAAATCTTATGACCGTAAGTATTGCATTTAAAACAATAACTAGAAAAGGAATGATTGAACCTCGGAGTTGGTCTTTGCCAGTTTTTAGTAGAAGCCCCAAATTTTCTTCTCCTTTGATGTGTGACTTTTGTTAATCCCTCATTGTCAACAGTCTTCTCGTGCCTGGCATTGTTGTTTTCTTTTGCAAGATTCATTTTTCTTTGGTCAACCTTGATTTTATCCTCTTTCTTTATTGGCTCTATAGTTATGGCCTTTGATCCACTTGATGATTCTCCTTTGACAAACCCCAAGCCAAACTTGATGCTGTAGTCCTCTGACTATTTATAATCTTTTCAAGCTTTCCAGAACTTCCTTCAAGTTTGTGATAGCAACTCAATTTTTGATTCTTTTCTTCTAGCCGCATTCTTAAAACAACAATCTCTTCTTCTAGTTTGTAGCACTCATCTATTCTCATGGTTAACTATACTTCAAGTTCTTCAGATATTTTCTTAAATTCTTCTATCTATACTTTCAAACTATTTATTATGTCATTCGCATCCTCAAGCTTTCTTGAGACCTTATTATTCTTTTTCCTTTCTGTATTCAACTCTTTAAGTGTAGAAACCAACTCTTCTTCCAGATAAACTTCAACCTCATCCTTACTTTTTGTATCACCTTCCTATTTTCTTCTATTTTTGCTTCTTCAAATGCCATGAACAGAGCTTCACTTGTTTCTTCTTCAGAGTCTTCACCTAACCTATCTTCAGAAGAGCTGACATTCTTGGATATGAAACTTTTCTTTTTGAAATTGCTTTTCCTAAAATTTGGTTTCTTCTTCCAGTCACTTCTTTCTTGGTGTGACCCTTCATCACTTTTGGTTTTCTCATTCATTGGACACTTAGCTACAAAGTGACCGATCCCTCCATAATTGAAACACTTAAATGATAACTTTTATTTATACTTTTATTTTCCCTTTGTAAGTTTCTGAACAAAGTTGGCTTCCGTTTCATCCGATGTCTCTTCATCCTCAGATTCTTGTTCAACTTCTGTATTCTTGTGTGCTTTAAAAGCAACTTCTCTGTCTATGGGCTTAGTTTGTCCTATTCTCATTTTGTATGCAGTCAAAGAACCATGCATCTCGTCCATGCTAAAATTATTTAGATATTTAGCCTCTTCTATTGCAAAAACTTTAGAATTAAATCTTTTGTGAAGAGTTCTAAGTACCTTTTTCATGACAACCGCATCTTCGATCTCTTCGCCGAGTCCTCTGATTGCATTAATGACTCCATTGACTCTCAGCATATAGGCCTTTATGTTCTCATAGTCATTCATTTGTAATGCCTCGAACTGAGATCGATGTGTTTACAGCTTGGCTTCCTTGATCTTGCTGTCTCTTTCATGGATGCTCTTCAATTTGTCCCACATGTATTTTGCCGATATACAGCTCATGACCCTTATCAGTTCACTGTCTACTAGCCCACACATTATGGCATTCTTTGCTTTGGAGTTATTCTCAGACAGTTTCTTACTGACAATATCTGTTGGAGGAGTAGCGGGTATTATGTATCCACTTTCTACTAAATCCCAAATGTCGTATCTTAACGCACTCAGATATGTCTGCATCCTAAGTCTCCAAAATGAGTAATTAGTTCCATTGAACAAAGGAGTTTTTTTTTATGAAAATCCTTCATTACCTTTCATTGTGTTCCTTGCAAGATCACCTTAGCTTATTAAGCTTAGTTCAGGAACCTTGCTCTGATACCAATTGATATTCTCATAATGACACTAAGAGGGGGGGGTGAATCAATGTAGCTAAAAATATGATCTGTAATTCTTAAAACTAAAACAAAGAGAACTAGAAAATAGATAAAGAAATAATCACAAGAGAGCACACCACAACACACAATGTAACAAGGTTCACCAATTTGGCTACTCCTCAAAAATGATTGCTTGGACTTCAATCCAAATCTAGCCTTTGCAAAACACCAATTTTACAAACACTTTACCAACACCCATTGGAAGGAGCACCAACCCCTTGTTTTTTTGATGCAACAGATAGGAGCACCAACCCCTAATGCCAAGCACCAACTTGGACTGCAATTCTGATTTAATTTAGTGACATAAAAATGCCTTCGCTATTTACACGACACTAACTAGTCTGTAATTAATTAAACTTGAATAAACTCTACACGCTCTCACGGCTCTGCTTATCTCTCTCTCAGTCCTCTTCTAACCCTCTTTGCGCAACAAATTCTCACTTGCAGCAGTAGCAATATACTTCACGCAGACCTACTTTTATAACAAATAAGTCTTTATTTTTAGCTTCCATATTTACGCATGCAACCTATAACTGTTCTTTTAATATTCTCTTCTGCCACTTGTCAACTGTAACTCCTTTTGTATTTATAGAGTGTGCATTAATATGTTACATGCAACGTATATCTCTACCATGACTGTATGAATTCATTTCTGTGCATGCATGTATTTTACGATTCTATTAATATGACTGTTCGATTTACTCCAGTTAACTCCAGTTCTTAAAAAGCTACATGACTGCATCTATAACTATCGCATTTACTCCAGTTACCTCTTCTTATTTTGGCTACATGCTTTTCCTCTACAACTGCCCCTTTAACTGTTGTTCTGTTCTAGTTAACTGTCTGTTATCGTGTTGTTGCGACCTATCGCAAAATCGTGACACTTCTGTATCTTTCTGCCCTTCTCGCATTTTACCCGTGAAAATACATGTCATGAAATCACGATAGTTTTTGCCTCCTTGTCCACTTCTTCGCTTGCACTCACGAAAACCAGACATGTCACGAAATCATGACACTTTCGCCTTCTCGCTACTCTTCTTGGCTTGCTCTAGCAAAAACCAGACATGTCGCAAAATCGTGACACTTTCACCTTCTCGCTACTCTTCTTGGCTTCAACCAGCGAAAATGGAACATGTCACGAAATCACGACATATTTCTTTGCCTTGTGCCTTTTTTTCCTTTCACCCACAAAAATGAAACATGTCACGAAATCGTGACATCTTTCTCTACCTTGTGCCTTTTCTGCCTTTTGCCCACGAAAATGGAACATGTCATGAAATTGTGACATCTTTCTCTGCCTTGTGCCTTTTCTTCCTTTCGCCCGCGAAAACGAAACATGTCACAAAATTGTGACATCTTTCTCTGCCTTGTGCCTTTTCTTCCTTTCGCTCGTGAAATCGAAACATGTCACGAAATTGTGACATTTTCGCTGCCTTGTGCCTTTTCTGTCTTTGGCCAGTGAAAACATAACATGTCGTGAAATCACGACATCTTTCTCTTCCTTGCACTTCTCTTAGACCCTGTCACGAAATCGTGACACTTTCTCTCTTTGGCACTTTCTCTTCGATCCTGTCATGAAATCGTGAAACTTTCTCTCCTTGGCACTTTCTCTTCGATCCTGTCATGAAATCGTGACACTTTCTCTCCTTGGAACTTTCTCTTCGATCTTGTCGCGAAATCGCAACACTTTCTCTCCTTGGAACTTTCTCTTGGAACCTGTCACAAAATCATGACACTTTTCTTTGCGAGCTCCTTCTCCTCGAGCATGTCATGAAATTGTGATAGTTTTCTTTGCCTGTGCCTCTTCTTCAAACATGTCACGAAATCACGACAGTTTTTCTACTTGCCTCCTTCTCTACCAACATGTCATGAAATCACGATAGTTTTCCTTATGCCTTCTCTCTCCTCGGCCATGTCACGAAATTGCGACAATTTTGCTTGTGCCTTCTCTCTCCTCGTTCATGTCACAAAATTGTGACAATTTTGCTTGCGCCTTCTCTCTCCTCGTTCATGTCGTGAAATCACGACAATTTTGCTTGCGCCTTCTCTCTCCTCGTCCATGTCGCAAAATCATGACAATTTTGCCTACATTTTCTCTCTCCTTCAATATGTCGCGAAATCACGACAGTTTTGCTTTTGCCTTCTTTCTTCTCAACCTATCGCGATATCGCGATAGAAAACATGTCGCGATATCGCGACAGTTTTATTACTTGCATTTTTTTTTTTTTTTTTTGAATCTAGGCCACTTTTGTCTTCTTGGAAATTCATTGTACATGTTCTGACTGACTTCTGAACTCCTATCCACTGCATCAACTGCATCAACTGTCTATGTTAACAACAATGACAATACTTTAGCTGCACCTTGCTCAACAAGAGGCACAAATCCCCTTGTACAAATATGTAGACACCAACCTACAGGAGATACCAATCTCCTTATTACAATAAGGCAGGCACCAATCTATGGGAGACACCAATTTTCTTGTTACAATAACGTAGGCACCAACCTATGGGAGACACCAATATCCTTGAGGCACCAACCTCAAATATGAAGGCACAAACCTTAGGATACAAAACTGATCAACAAACTTACATAGGTATGCTCTAAAATCTTATCATTAAAGACATCAATTTTTGCTCATAAATTTGATCAATAATTTTGCTCAGGTCTACTTTAAAATATAATCAATAATGGCATATATGACTCCACACAATTCTATCACAAATTCTTCTTGGATCTACACTCTAATATATGTTCATCAATATATTATAATCCCTATTGTACCTTGCTTTCACTCTTTAAATTCTTCCTTTTTCTTGAGTTTGCTTTCTTCAACTAAAAGCAATTCATACATATTCTACCCAGAATTCGTTTAACCTCCTGAACATATAGAGGATGATATATACTGGTGTTGAAAGCTTCAAATGGACAATATGTTCTTCACATTCATTAAGTTTGTTGCTTCCACATGTCTCACATTTATCACAATTTAAAGGTAGCCCTAGTCTAGCACTAGATAACTTACATGCGTGTTGAATTGGAGACGCTAATACCTTGCTTTTTATCTTTAAATAACTTCCAAGGCATTCATAATGGAAAGCATATCATTTATATTATTAAATTCTAATGAAGAACCAGTCATTACCAATTCCTTAATATTATCTATAGCTTCTACCCCTATTTTTGCTACACTCTTATCACCATCAGTAAGACAACTTCTATCAAATAATAAACTAATTCCTAAGTCTTGATGTCATCCCTCATTTGACCTATATTGTACCTCAAAAATCTTTAACATGCCAAGTAAAATCGTAGAAATCAAACTCACACCATACTGTCTCGTTCCATCATTGAAAACCATCTATGTTCATCTGGGTGTGCAAAATCATAAGGTTTGTATCCCTACGTCAGACCTCCATGTTTCTCCTCAAATCTGTGCAATTGTTTCATAGGACCTATTTATGGAAACCCCAACAAATAAGTGAGAGCATGCGTAACAAAGCAATAATAATAGGAAATTTCATGACCAGGTTTTTTAACCTCCCTGTGGAAGTTAGAGTTCTTATGAATTTCAAGGTGTTCTTGACAACCTTCTATTATTCGTTATCCTCGTTGGACATGTCAATATAATATTATTTTTTATAACACCTTCTAAGCATTTGAATATAACATTTCTTTTTGCAATCATAAATTATTAGCAATGAAACAATTATGTTCTACTTGTTTTAACGATGGTCAGCCTGCATTGAGAATCAAAATCATGCCCCAAGCATTGCTCGCAAAACTAAGCACCCTTTTATTTCGTTACGTTCTCGATGGACTCAATTCTTCAAATATGATGTCATGTCATTCTTTCAGTATGCTCCATTGGCTTATAACTCTATCACTCCGCTACTCTATCCAGACACCATTCATAGTCAATGCTACTAGATTTGTCTGATCTTCTCCTGGACCTGCAACACCTCTCCTCTACAATCGAAGACCTTCGATCAATGTTGTCTAATGTCCACTCTGCTTGAATACTCCACGCATATCGCACTACTTATTTATTTTAAAGATATTCAATAAAATCATTTTTAAAATGACTTCTGACCTTGTATTTATATACTTTCACCTTCTTGCTATTTGCACCCAAGAAGGTTGGCTCACACCTTTTTTAATTTTAAATTTGAAACCTCACATTAATATTTAAATATATTAAAATTTTATATTAAAACATCACTTTAATATTTAAAATTTTAATTTAAATATTAAAGCATACACCTATAATTAAATCACCCTTAAAGATATATCTTACTTGAATAATTCACCCAAGCATGCCATTGTTTGCTGGTAACCAAGTCGGCCTTTGACATCAATGACAACTCAATAATTCTAACACATTTTATCTTGCTTTATGAAATTTTTTTATCTTCTTTAGTTAACATTTATTTGAGCATGAAATAAAATGACCAAATATAAGAAATGCGAATCCCAAAATGGTGATTTAATTCATTTTATCTTGCTTTGTGAATGGATTTTATCTTGATTTGTTAACAAATTTTTATCTTGATTTGTTAAACAATTTTTTTATCTTGATTTGTTAAAAAAAAATTTAAATAATAAACCTATGGAGTGCAAGAATTTGTTTTGGAACCTTAAAAATAAAATGCCTTAATTAAATGTGTCCAAATAATTTAACAAGTTAGCCTTAAGAAACAAAATTATTTGGATGCTCTAATTACTTCAAAACCCCCATTATTGATTTTTTTATGCAAAATGATATAATATTTTTAAGGCTTTCAGAGCTTTATGGAACTTAAAACATAAATTGAATATAAATAAAGACAAAATCTAGGGTTAGAGAAAAAAATAAAAAAACTAAAATAATGTGAAACGAAGTGCAGAAAAGCGATCAAAGAAAACTATTGTAAACTAATCCCTTCTATTCTGCAGAAAATGCAAGATTATGAATATTAAAACAAAACCAGGTTAGACCTACATGCACACAATCTAAATCTTGTTAAGTGTAATAGTCTGAGGAATAAAAATATACATTAAAAATATTAAATGATGCTACCATATCCATGCATAAAACATCATCAAATGAACTCAATACATGTAGGGAAAAAATATGCAATAAAACATGTATTCAAAACCTTCTTTGGCTGCATACAAGGTGAGAAGAAATTTATTTGCAATAGCTTGAAGACTTCTAATTCCTCTTCATGTCTCCCTATTCTAAAAATTCTAGCCCTTGTTCTATGAGATTCAATGGCTTTAAATTTTTTTTTCAACCCTTTGTTCTCTCTACCTTTTTGTTTCCATGTCTTGAAACATTTCCTTCTCCCTTGAAGGTGAAAGGAATTATTTCTGAGTTGTACCATATGGCAAATAACGTTTTTCAATTTCTCTAAATGTTATTACCACATGGTGCTCAACATTGCTATGTTATCATTTTTATTCCTCTTGCCTTAACCTTCTCCTTCCCACGATCACATTTTCTCCCTTACATAACTTTTATGGCTTGGTCATAAATTAGACCTTATTGACTTGACCACTAGGAGAACATCAAATAAACCTATAGGAATAGACATGGCACTGTCCATGAGTGTAGATCCTTATGTTCTCCTTGGATACCATCGGGATGTTGAAAGTAAGAAGTAGGAACCAAGATATTTAATAAGGCTTCGAAAGAACTTGATACATGTCCATATTTATGTCCAATCAAAATGTTTCAATATAGCCCTCCCTGTGCAACCAAAATAACATCTCTCACCATCAAGACCAAAATATCAATAATTTTTTTAGTAGATAAGATACTATAGCATTAATACCGGGTTTTACAGGTTGACCCAAAACCTTTTACAAAAACTAGCCCAAGGTTGTTGATGAACATGTCCTTACTAAGGATCCTATATATGTAAAATCTACATGCCGCCAAAGCCATTACATCCGGTAAGGCACATAGCCTGTTATCAAAAAGAAACTTCCCATACAACATTTCGGGTATACCCTGAGAAAACACACCTGCATCATAATTACAAAAAAAAAATAGACACATATCCCTTCCTTGAAACAGTGGAGAAACAAAAAGCTGCAGACACACATAGCAGAGTACTGAAAAAAACTCGCACAAGCTTTGTATTGACAGTTACTCTTAATAATTCTTTGGTAATTGCTTTATTCTGTATATGAAATGCTTTGGGACCACATCCCGTATTGGCCAATCAGCCTTGGAGAAGTGAAAATGCTAGCTAGATTTATGGCGATTTCTATATGGTGGTCCACGTGGCTCTGCTTCAAAGTATTATATTGTCGTTTCTTTCCTGCCCTGTGATTATCAATCAACCTCAAATTACTAATATGACTATGAGCCATGTTATCTGACATGTGACTATCCCCATTAGTCTTTGTGGTATTTCCAAGTAGCATCCACCAATACTGACAGCTCGGATAATTTTTATTATGAGTCCATTTCAAAAAAGAGATGGGAATACTCATAGCCTTCAAACTTACAGTGCCTTACCTGTTGGTAAATTTTACTATCATTCTTGGCATTCTTGTTGAATAATCTCCTCTACTTTGCTTGGGACACCATTTTCCCATTTAAAAATTATGTCACCATCGACACCCAAATTGACCAGCTTATCAACAACTTTGTTAGCTTCCCAAAAGACATGTTGGGCTTTTCTGTCCTGTCATCCTTGGAAAAGGATCCTAGCCTCTTCAAAAATTGTTTTAATCCTCCAAGGAGGTGTTTTCCAATTATTTAGGAGATTTATAACATGCATAGAGTCTCCTTCTATGATCAAATTTCCTTCTAAGTCTTGAGTCATTTGAAGGCCTCTCCACATAGCTCTAGCTTCAACTTCATTGTTCGTCCTTATTCCCAAATAATCAGAAAACACTCATATTCCCATTATGATCTCACACAATGCCACCAGTGCCTACTCTTCCAGGATTGTACTTAGCTGCTCCATAAAAATTAAGCTTAAACTAGCCCGTAGGAGGTGGGGACCACTTAACATTGGCTCTGGGGTTGACTAACCTAGGCACAGACTCATCTAACAAGGTTAAGCTTAAATATTGAGCAATCATTGTCTCCTGAAGATGAGGTTTATGACTATAAAAAGGGATAAGGTTCACATTCTTGTTAGTAAAGGATAGGATCCTGGTAATGATAGTTTGATGATCATGGATAGACTCATTAAATACTCTATGGTTCCTTTCTAACCACACATGCCAAAGATAGTGATTGAGAAAATTTTTCCACATGTATCTAATTCTTTGGCATGAAAAGGGGCAAGGCCACTGGACAAAAAAATCAAGTACAGTGGTTTTTTTAACCCAAGAAATATTGAAGGCATAAAAACCTCCACTTAGGACAGTCAAGGAAAAAGGGAACTCAAGGAAAATGTGATAAATGGTCTCCCAATTAGCCCTGCACAGGTAACAACGATTAGTGATACAAATACCTTTATGCATCATATTATCAATGGTTAGAATTCTTCCTTGGATAACCAACCATGAAAAGACTCAATTTTTGGAATTAAATTTTTTATCCAAACTAAGTCCTTTTGGAGGACAAAATCCTCATCATCACGCAGAAGCTTGTAAACTGATTTAACAGTGAACTACTCATTTTATGTAGGAGCCCAGGTCACTTGATCTTCCTTGGGTCTCATGGGGATAAAATGTTGCTCGAGAATGTTACAAAGATCATTTTATTTCACTTGAAATCCCTAAATTTGTATTTGTTTCCATTTCATTCTTCCTATGTCCTCAACCATATAATCAGAGACTTTTCTACCAATGAGTTCTTTCGTGATATCTCTGATTCAGACTAAGTTAGGATATTGCGTCAGTGGTTTGTCCTTAGCCCACCTGTCATTCCATCAATTTATCCTCTCACCATTGCCTAAAACCCATCTTAAACCTTTTTTGATGATTTCCTTACAATTGAGAATTACTTTCCAAAAAGCAGAACCTCTGATTGGAACTGAGTCACTTAGAAATTCCATATTTTGAAGATACTTTCATTTGATGATAGTTGTCCATTCATTTTCTTCACCAGAAATGAGGCACCACGTCTACTTAGCTAGTAAATCTAAATTCATATGAGCAATTATCCTCAGACCTAAGCCCCCATTTTCCCTAGGTCTGCACACTTTGGTCCATCCTACAAGGTGTATCCTTTTTTTCTCCTCTGATCTAGTCCATAAAAATTATTTTTGGATTTTCTCAATTTTTTGGAAAACCTTCACAAGGGTTTTGAAAACGAAGAGGAAATAGACTGAAATGCTCTGAAGATAGGCCTTAGTGAGGGTCAAATTTCCTACTTGAGATAGAATATGACCTTTCCATCCAACAATGTTTTTTTGAATTCTTTCAATAACCCTATCCCACATTGACTCTCTCGGAGAACCAATGAAAATATGGAGACCAAGATATGAAGTGGGGAGGTTTGCTATATCACACCCTAAAATTTTTGCAATCCTTCCTTGCCTCTGAATGGGGGTGTTCAAGAAATATAACTTGCTTTTACTGAAATTAACTTTCTGACCAGCAACATCCTTGTAGAGTTGCAGGATGTGTTTAATTCTTTTGGCCTCAACCACCGACATATTAGTCAATAGAAGGGTATCATCGACAAATTGTTGGTGAGAAACAGCCCTAGTGAGATATGTTGCCTTGATTCCTGATATTAGCCTTGAACTGCAAGTATTTTTGATGGTTCTACCTAAAGCTTTTGCCACAATGATGAATAACATGGGGCTGATAGGGTCCCCCTGCCAAATTTCTGTATGACTTTGAAAGTAACCAGTAGTTATTCCATTAACTAGAATCGAGAACCATGATTTATAAATGCATTCTATGATCAAATTAACCCATTTGTGGTGAAAACCAAACTTAAGGAGGATAACAATAAGAAAGTCCCAATTTAGCCTATCAAATGCTTTGTTCATATTAAGCTTAAGGGCAAAAATAGACCTGTTAGTCTTATGATCAGAGTGCAGAGCTTCATGAACTGTGATAACTCCATCCAATATTGACCTAATTTGGATAGATATTCCCTAGCATGGATATATGATGCGGGGTATAACATCTCTCATTCTATTTGCAATGGCTTTAGTTAGGATATTTTAAGAAAAAATGCACAGACTGATTGGCCTAAAGTCAGCCATAGATTCAGGGGTTTGCTTCATAGGAATAAGAGAAATAAAAGTAGAGTTGAGACCATTTGGGATATGATTGCTTGCTTGGAATTCTATGACAGTAGAAATTACATCCTCACTTACGATGTCCCAAAAATCTTGATATAAATGAGGGGGTAATCCATTGGGTCCCGAGGCTTTGTCTGGCTCCATGCTAAACAAGGCTTCCTTAATTTCCTCATCAGAAAATGGATCTAGAAGCTTAAGATTTATATCCTCATTTATTATGCTAGGAATGGATTGCAAGAGAATATCTTTGGCCTCCTCATTGCACTGCGATTCCTGACCAAGGATAGAATTGAAATAAGTTACTACCTCCTTTCTGATTTTTGTTAAGTCCTGAGTAATATAACCATCTACTTTAAAAAAAAAAAATATCTTGTTATTGCTTCTGTTTCTAAGCGTTGTGATGTGAAAAAACTTGGAATTTGAATCTCCATATTTCAACCAAAGAGCCCTTGATTTTTTCCTCCAATATATTTCCTCACAGGCCAAAATGTTATGAAACTCTGCTAGTTTTGTCCGTTCCTCCTGCCTAGTAGTTTCATCAACATCACCATGTTGAATCCTCTAATCAATTATCTTTAAACTTTCAACAACCTATTTTTTATTTTCAAAGAGGTTCCAAAAGACATATTTTTTCCAATTTTGAAGCTTTTCCTTACCAAAATTTAATTTTATAGCAAGTTTAAAAGTTGCACTACCACTGACAGGCTACTGCAACCACTGAATTAAGTTATATCTGAAACTAGAATGTTTGATCCACATAGATTGAAATCTGAAAGGTTTCTTGAAGGACAGAGATTTAGGGATCTCCAACAAAATGGGATTATGATCAGAGGTAATTTTAAGAAGGGCTTGCAAGTAGAATCATCAAACAGAGTTGTAGCCTCATTTTATAGAAAAAACCTGTCAAGCCTTTATTGAATGAGATGATACCCTATCCATCGATCGCTCCAGGTATAATTTGCTCCTATAAGTTTTACATCCATTAACATGTTGGAGTTCATAAAGTCATTGAACTCATCCATGCTCCTGATAGGTGGTCCATTTCCACCCATTTTGTCTAAAGGGTAAAGAGAAGTGTTAAAATCCCCAACCATAATACAGGGGACATTATGGAAGATTTCACTCATATTGCCTATGTATTCCCATAGTAGAGCTCTCCCTTGAATTGAAGTTAGGGTATAAATATTTGAAAGGATCCATGACCTGCAGTTGTTTATTTTCTTAAATAAAACACTAAGAACCCTATCATATTTTTGAATAATGGTGCCTTATACTATCTAAGGATCCCACAAAGTCATAATGCCTCCAAACGCTCCTCTTGCTGATTTGCAAACCATCTCCCCTTGATTCCAATTTTTTTTGCTACTTGTTTTGACTGAATATCATCAGTTTTTGTTTCTTGCAACATGATAATAGTTGGATTCACTTGATTTCTTATTGCACTGACTTCCCTGTGTTTGGGTAGGTCATTGAGGCCTATCACGTTCCATGAGAGGAACTTCATTTAGATTGTTTGGGGTTTCTTCCTCTCCCCATCCCTTAAGGGGGTTTTCCTAATTTGTTGTCTTTAGAACCTGGAATAACCTGTTGAAACAAGGTTCTCTATTTTCCATTGGCAAAGTCGTTATCAGTTTTAATTTTTTGATGCTCAAAATTTGATATTCTCCCTCTTCTTTTTTCACTACCAAAATCTATAGGAGACTTCACAGTGCTCCTAGTTTGTTTAGGACTAAACTGGGGAGAGGCAATTTGTTGCAGAACCGGACTGCCATATTCCTTAGTCTGAAGAGTTTCACATATATCCACCCCTACATCCAAATATTTTTCATTTTTCCTATATTCCCCTGGTCTATGGGATGGCCCCTCAATAGGATTCACCTGGATCCTAGTGATGATGTTAGGGAGATGAGATTTTTTATTTTCCAATGCCTCAAATTTCTTCCTAAGTTCTTCAAAATTAGGGTTTGGATTTGGGATGCCCACTGGGCTTGAAGTATTTTCAGCATTGAGGTTTAAGTATCCCGAATTGGATGGGGATTCTAGATATCAGGCATTAGGGATGCCCAAAATATCAATACTTGACAACATGCTAGTGTATTGTTTTTATACTAATGTATTCAACTCGTCTATTAAATAAAATCTTCTTAGTGTTATATTTTGAGTTGAAACTCTCTCTATAGTGTGAATCCAACAACATGGATCCATCACATCCCCAAATAAAATAGTCATGGAAATGCTTCATCCGGATGGGAGCAACCAAATACAGGGCCAACATACTGTGCTTTCTAAATCTTTAAAACTAAGATTTAGCTCCAAAAATATGAGCACCATAGATACAAGTAAAAAATAAAGCAATATAGCATGGGATAAGTCCAATTGGATCTAGGACTTCAGTTTACAGTGCTACGAATGCAATCTGAACATGGGAATAAAATGTTTAGAACTGGAAAGTGTAATTAGAATTCTAGAGAATATCTTAGCCCTAATGTGAATGTAATTTGTAGCTGATATTGTAATTTGGTAGGAGGCTTATGAATTGGAATGTAAATATATTTTTAAAGAGTATCCATCCATTCTGGCTACCTCTAAAATTTTACCAACACCTCAATAATTTGTTTGTTGTACCAATATTGAAACCCATACCATCAGGACCCGTGCCACCTTTTGTATCCTACAAAAGAGAAAAATTAAACATTATATATATATATATATATATATATATATATATATATATATATATATATATATATATATATATATATATATATATATGAATTTAGTAAACCAAACCTATATCACATATTAAAATTTATATGTATGAACTTAGTAAACAAAAATCATATCAAAATTATATATATAAATTTAATCAATCAAACCAACATTAAAAATTATGATTTTATAAAAAATTAAACTTTGGCATGAATAAAATAAAAATATAGAAATTTACTATTAAATTTAATAGTGCCACATCACTAGAAGTATAGCAAAGCATTGAATATCCATGCATGACTTTGTAAAAATTTCAAATTTTAAAGCTTGGCTTCTCCTTTTAAATGTTGATAAATTTAACCAATTGATTTTTGGTGAAAGGCTTTTCCTACAAGATTTGGAATCTAGGTATATTTCAATATTTGACCTATAAATTTTTAACACCTTGCTATATACATTGAAGAAACTCTCTGTGTAAGCCAAACAAGAAATGACTTGATGCAATCAAATATTCAATTCAAACACAAAATTTTAGGTGGGTCCCCAAAGTTGGGGTATGTTGTGCAAAAGTTACAACAGAAAATATAGCAATGGATTCTTAATATATTTGGTAAATGCATGGTGATGAATGAAATAATTGAATAATGGTTAAAGCAATTATAGAGCACTTGTAAAAGTGAGGCTTTATAGATAATTTGGGATATGTCAAAAAATATAATACTTCAGACTGTATGTCTAGAAATTATAGAAGATATTTAAAGAAAATAAAGCAGTTTAGAGTTAATGAAAAGGAAGATATGTTTAGCCATAGAATATTCTAATCCAACCCTATCAAATCACCTAATAAATAAATTTTAAGAAAAGAGCCTTGATAGATGGATTCATGTCATGAAATGGAATTATGATGGTGGGTATATGACAAAAAAAAAGAAGACAAATAATATAAAGTGGAAACCACCAAATATAGAGTTGGTAAAATTGAATTTTGATGGATTATCTAAAGGAAATATAGGACAAACAAGAGGAGGAATAATTAGAAATAATAAAGGATATAATTTATCTCATTATGTTTTCAATAGTGGATATAACACAAATAATGAAGTTGAAGCTAAGGTGGCTTTAGAACGGTTAAAAAATATGTAAAAAAATGAAATGGAATAAAGTATGGATGGAAGGTGATTCACTCAGTAATAAATACAATTTTGAGGAAAGCACAAGCTCCATGAAACATACAAGAAATAATTGCGAAAATTCAAGATCTTGTTAAAGAGTTTTAAGAAATCAAGTTTACACATACATTAAGGGAAGGAAACAAATGTATAGATAGGCTAGCCAATAGAGGGAATTTAATTTAAGATTATGAAGTTAAATTATCTCTTCCATGGTTAGATGAAGTAGTAACTATATAGAAGGTAGTAACTATATAGAAGGGAAAACTACCCACCACATATGGTTCTCAACTAGATCCACTAGGAGCCAAGGTGATCATGAGGTATGTTGCTTCCTCTATACTCGGGGGCTTGGGGGATCAAAGGATTCACAAATAATGGTTTAATGACTCACTCAAATTCAAGTATGGAAGGTTTAATGTGTTTATTTGAAAAATAATCTATGTTTAGCCTCTACTAGATCTAAACTAGAAAGAATTAAATAACAACAATGTAGGACAAACAATGATGGAAGTAAACCAAGAGTTATTCCTACAATGATTATTTATTTCAATGGAGACTAACCCTAGATTTGCAAGGAAGTAAACCTTTTATTTTCAAGCAAGGGTTCAAGAGAATGCATAAACATATATAACATAAGATGTAGAACTATATGCTTTTCTTCATTGATGACTAGAAATAAAATAAAATAACTTTCTTTTTATTATGATTGAAATGCAAAAAATAAATGAATAAAAATTCACAAATGCACTTAATAGAAAACTGAAAATATCTATCAAAGCCCTTACTTGATCTAGTGGTTGATCCTAGCCAAATTTGTATCTTGAAATGTCCAAAAACTTCAAAACCTACAAAACAACTTCAAAACTCTGGAAAAAATGATTAGTTTTTTGGGGTCTACTTAGGCCACTATGTGACTATGTTTGGAGGTGCAACATTCAATCCCCCTTGGTAATTTTAGATAACCATTCAATAAAAATGATTGTTGACCTTTAGAACAAGCAAATAAGATATAAAAAACATGAAAAACTAAAAAGTAGAGCACATATAGGAAGAATATGACAAAAATAAAACATGCAAGGAGATGGGTTATGGTTTTGGGAAAAAAAACTTACCCCCAATCCCTAGTAACAAAATTCATGCCCTGTAAGGGGTAGGTGCAAATTTGGCTAGCCAAATTCGCATCCTATATTGATCGGGTGCAAATTTTGATTTAGACCCTTTTTTAGTCTACAAAAATACCAAAATGTGATGTAAATTAGAGAATTAATATTCTAAAGAGACTAATAATGCAAGGAAAACCTAGTTAGGTAATGGAGAAAGCAAGGAGCAATGATAAAATTAAGTAAGTGACCAAAATGGTAGACCTCTGCCATCATCAAGACTCCACTTGTTCACCAAGGACAACATGAATATCAATGTATTTCTAAATTCAGTGTTTTGATGAAATATGAATATGAATGTTATGAGGCATGCCTACCAAATTTACCTTAGATCTATTTAATTGTACCACCATTCTGTTTGAATGATTGGGTTTCAAACCCAACCACTAACAAGTAACATAAGGTATTACATTACTTGACATGGCTAAATCTACTAGACCATTGTGTAAATTATTTTTTGCGATTGTGATTTTTAGAAGGAATGGAGGAACCTCTCCTTTCTACTTTCACAAGAACAAATATGACTTTGTAGTTTTCCTAGCATTAGTTTTTCTTGGTTGACCAAGTGCCTTAATCAAGGCATCTTTTTGGTTTTTCAACTGCACAACTTCAAACAAAGTGATGTTGGATTTTGTTTTCTTTAGATCTTCAATGATGTTGTAAGCAGTTTTGTTAGGATTTTGCATCATTTGATATGGTTTGAATGAGTCAATACGAGATGGAGGTGGAGGCTTTTTTTTTGCCTTAGTATCTGGTGGAATAATGGAATTGTTTGGAGGAGTAGAAGTATTTAGGATCTTACTCTTACTCCTCAATTAGTAGTTGTGATTTCCCTTTTTAAATTTGTTAGTCTTACAATGACACTGAGAGGGGGGGTGAATCAGTGTAGCTCTTTAAAATTGAATTTATAGCTCTTAATACAATAGCAATTAAAACTTATTACAAGATACAACAAGAATAACAAAAGAGCATCACACAACACAAGATTTAACGAGGTTCACCAATGTGGCTACTCCTCAAAAATGACTACTTGGACTACCATCCAAATCCAACATTTGCAAAGCAACAACTTTACAATCACTTTACCAGTACCCATTGGAAGGAGCACCAACCCCTTATTTATCTGCACCAACAGAAAGGAGCACCAACCCCTGATTTACCAGCACCTACTTGAAGGAGCACCAACCCCTCATGCCAAGCTGCAACCTGGACTTGAATTATGAATCTAGAAGATTAACAAAAAGATACCTTCACTTTTACAAGACCCCAACTAGTCTGCTTCACCTTTGCAATCTCTACGCACTCTACTCTCTCTGTGAAATCACTTCGCACAATCTTCTACGTCACAGTCGAATGATCGTCTTCTCCCTTTTGCACACTCTACTTCCTTTGCAAATTTTGCACTTAGCACGATTTGACACGACTTGCACTCTGCGCACTACAATCGAACTTTGCACACATTGACACCACTAACTCTTCAAACAACATTCATTTTATAACAACATTTTCATGATCAAATCCTAATCTTAGTCGATTGTAAACCCTGATCTTAGTCGGCTGCAAACCCTAATCTTAGTCGGTTGCAAACCCTAAACTTAGTCGGCTGCAAAGGTCTTCGTCGGCTTCAACTTAACCGCAAAAATACATGTCACGATATCGTGACACTTTTTCTCCTTGCTCTTTCTCTTATCTTTGGCCCATGAAAATACAACATGTCGCGATATCGCGACACTTTTTCTCCTTGCTCTTTCTCTTAGCTTTGGCCCACAAAAATACAACATGTCGTGATATCGCGACACCTTTTTCTTTCTCCTCCTTTTCTTTGCTTAGGCCCACAAAAATGCAACATGTCGCGATATCGCGACGTCTTTTTCTCTCTCCTATTTTTCTTTGCTTAGGCCCATGAAAATGCAACATGTCACGATATCGTGACACTTTCACCTCCGTATGCTTTCTCAACTCATTTGTCATGAAATCATGACACTTCTGTTACTCTGCTTGCCTGCCCTTCTTGAGTCATGAAAATGTGACATGTCACGATATCGTGACACTTTTGCTTTCGAAGTCTTATTCTTTGCTTTTATCACGAAATTGCGACAGTTCTGCTCCTAAAGTCTTGCTTTCTGCCTTTGTTGCAAAATCGTGACACTTCTGCCTTCGAAGTCTTCTTCTCTGCTTTTGTCGTGAAATCGTGACACTTCTACTTTCGTACACTTCCTATCTTTCTTAAGTCGCAAAAATGTGACATGTCGCAAAATTGCGACACTTTTTATTTTTCTTCCTTCCTGCCCTTTCTGAGTCACGAAAATGTGACATGTCACGAAATCGTGACACTTTTTCATTCTCTTCCTTCCTGCCCTTTCGAGTCATGAAAATGCGACATGTCACGAAATCGCGACACTTTTCTTACTTGTTCTCTTTCTTCGAACTTGTCGTGAAATCATGACACTTCTTCCTGCCTTCTCTTTTTCTACCAACATGTCGTGAAATCGCGATAGTTTTTCCACTTGTCTTTTTCTCTTCCAACATGTCGCGAAATCACGACAGTTTTTCCTGCTTTCTCTTTCTCTTCCAACATGTCACGAAATCACGATAGTTTTTCCACTTGTCTTTTTTTCTTCCAACATGTCATGAAATCACGATAGTTTTTCCTGCTTTCTCTTTCTCTTCCAACATGTCGCAAAATCGTGACAGTTTTTCCTGCTTCTTCTCTCTCTTCCAACATGTCACGAAATCACGATAGTTTTTCCTGCTTCTTCTCTCTTCCAACATGTCACGAAATCGTGACAGTTTTTTGCCTTTTGTATATGTCGCGATATCGTGACACTTTTCTTACTTGTCTTTTTCTTTGATCTTTTGCAAATGGGGCACTTCGGTCTTCTTGGATAATCACTGTACATACTCTGAATAACCTTTGAACTCTTGTCTTCTACATCTAAATAGCTTCTGAACTTCCTGTCCACTGCATCAATAGATCTATCTGACTGTGTTGACAACAATGACAATATTGTTGCTGCACCTTGCTCAACAATCTCCCCCTTTGGAATTGTTGGCAACACATGTGCACTTTCCTGTAACTCTTCTCCCCCTTTGACAATAATACCAAAGGGCTATTGCAGACTCCCCCTGAGTCCATGCACAAAATTCTCAGGCACAATTCATTACTCTTAGCAAAAATCATGAACATGAGCAAAAAGATAATCAAATACTTAAATGCTCCCCCTGAGAATGTGATCCCTGTAGCTAGTCAATTCTTGGGAAGTGTGACCACTCCCAATTTATTTTGAAGGTACTCAAAAACTTCCTTGGGCAATGGTTTTGTGAAGATATTTGCTACTTGTTTTGTAGTTGGAACAAAATCTAACTTAACCTCACCTTCTGTAACTTTCTCCTTCAAAAAGTGATATCTGATAGCAATGTGCTTTGTGCGTGAATGCATAACTAGATTCTTGGAGATGTTAATGGCACTGGTGTTATCACACTTAACTGATATTGGCTCACTGAAGCTAATACCAAGATCTTTCAAGGTTTGTTTCATCCACAATACTTGTGTACAACATGTTGTCGCTACAATATATTCTGCCTCTGCTATCGATAAAGAAACTGAATCTTGTTTCTTACTATGCCACGCGACTAATCTGTCTCCAAGATAGAATGCACCTCCACTGGTACTCTTTCTGTCATCTACACATCCTGCCAAATCTTCATCTGAATACGAAATGAGGGTGAAGTCTTTACCTTTCAAATACCATAACCCATATTCCATAGTACCCTTGAGATACCGAAGAATCCTTTTTACTGTTGTCACATGAGTCTCCTTGGGATTAGCCTAAAATCATGCTACCATGCATACTACCTACAAAATATCTGGTCTGGTAGTTGTCAAGTATAGTAAGCTTCCAATCATAGATCTGTACATGGTTTGATCAACAGGTGAAGATTTGTCATCCTTGCTCAACTTGCAACCTGTCATCATGGGAGTGCTAACCGGCTTACAATCCTCCATTGTGAACTTTTTTAACATCTCTTTCACATATTTAACTTGAGAAATAAATATGCCCTTCTTATTTTGATTAACTTGCAATCCGAGGAAATATGAAAGTTCACCAATCATTGACATTTCAAATTCTTTCTCGCATCTTATTTGCTAAGTCTTTACATGACTCATCTTTGTCACTGCCAAATATGATATCATCTACATATACCACAAGAACTATAAGATGCCCATTTTCTATTTTGACATACAAATTACTATCCACCATACCTTTCTTAAACCTTTGTTGGGTGAGATAGTTGTCTAGCCTTGCATACCATGCTTGGGGTGCCTGTTTTAAGCCATATAATGCTTTCTTCAACTTGCAAACCAAGTTGGGATCATCACCAAGTTGGAAACCATCTGGTTGCTCAATGTAAACCTCTTCTTCAAGTTTCCCATTCAAAAACGCTGATTTCACATCCATTTGATAAAATTTGAAATTCTTGTAGACTACTAAAGCTAGAAACATTCTAATTGCCTCTAGTCTAGCTACTGGTGCAAAAGTTTCCTCAAAGTCAATGCCTTCAACTTGTGCATAACCCTTACAAACTAATCTTGCTTTATTTCTGACTACCTGTCCTTCTTCATTCAATTTGTTTCAAAAAATCCATTTAGTCCCGATTATATTTTTATTAGCAGGTCTAGGTACTAACTCCCAAGTTTTGTTTTTCTCGATCTGATCTAATTCTTCATTTATTGCCTTCATCCAACTTTCATCTTTGCTTGCATCATCAACATTTTTGGGTTCAATGTTGGATAGTAGAGAGTAGTTACTTATTGCTCTTCTTCTTGTCTGAACACCAACTTTGGGGTCTCCAATTATTTTCTCTCTAGGATGATTTTTCTGCCAACTGCCTATTTTGAATTTCTTATTTTCTTCCACTTCTGAATCACAACTTACATCATCTGAGTCACTTTTCTGTATCTTTTCCATTTTGTTTTCCTCATCTCCTTCAATAACCTCTTCATAAATTGGGTAGTTCATTTCATAGCTAATTACTCATTCTTTACCTTCATCAAATTTAACATCAGCACTGTCCACAATTTTCTTTAGCCTTTTGTTGTAGCATTTGTAAGCTTTGCTTTTAGACGAATAACCAACAAAAATACCTTCATCTGCTCTATCTTCAAACTTACCAAGATTATCTTCAGTTCTTTTGATATAGCACTTGCTGCCAAAGACTCTGAGGTATTTTGTTGTTGCCCTTTTACCGAACCATAATTCATAAGGAGTTTTGCTTTCATGTGTTCTCAGCATGTACCTATTTTGGATATACACCGCAGTATGGACTGCTTCTTTCCAAAATTTGTCTGCTACTCTACTTTCAACCAACATAGTCCGTGCCATTTCTTGCACTGTCCTATTCTTTCTTTCTACCACTCCATTTTGTTGAGGTGTCTTGGCTGCTGAGAACTGTCTCCTATACCGTATTTTTCATAGTACTTCAGAACTCCCCTCCAAGAATGAACTCCCCTCATCCGATCTTAAACATTGACCCCTTTCCCGTTTCATTCTCACCTGGTTTTTGAAAATCTTAAAAATCAAAAGCTTTTTTTGGTATAAAAATATCCATGTCATTCTGGAATAGTCATCAATGCACAACATAAAATATTTGTCACCATTTATGCTTTGAGTTCTCATGGGACCACATAAATCAGTGTGTATGAGTTCCAAAGGTTTGCTTGTGTAGTATTCTTTTGTTTTGAATGTGACTCTAGTTTGTTTCCCCTTTTGGCATGAAGCACAAATGTTGTTTGCAGGTTTTCTGATGGTGGGAATATCTCTCACTGCCCTTTTTGAGATGATTTTTACCAGATTATCAAAACTGATATGCCCTAGTCTCTTGTGCCACAACCAATTTTCTTCTTCCTATCCAATAAAACAAGCTCCTTTTGAATTCTCTCGAGAGCGTGTACAAAGTTGCCGGATGTCCTTGATCCAGTTGCTATCAATTTTCCACTATTTATTTTTTTTACTTCACAACCCTACTTCATAAAAACTACTTCATGACCTTTATCACAAATCTGACTTACGCTCAACAAGTTATGTTTCAAACCATCCACAAACAAGACTTCTTCTGACTTAATCTTTCCATCACTAATTTTAACTGAACCTTTGCCAACTATCTTAGCTCCATCATTATTTCCAAATTTTACTGAACCTCCTTCATATTTCTGTAACTTCTCAAATTTATGTTTGTCACCTGTCATATGACTGGAGCATCCACTATCAAGTATCCATGGTACATATTTATTCTGTGCTTTGAATGTAGTTTGTACGATTAAGGATTCCTTTTCTTCCTTCAGTCGCTCTTTTCCTTTCCACATTGTTTTGATAGTAGTTTTGGGCTCTTGTTTTGCCTTTCCCTTATCAGTAGTTTGAGCATGTTTTTCGAGAAGCTTTCTATTTTGTCTCATCCTGTATGGTTGAAATTTTCTTCCCTGAAACTGATTTGATGTAAATGTATTTCTACAGTTTCTTGCAATGTGCCCAAAATTATGACAGTTATAACATTCTACTGTATAATTCATCAGAGGAGAAAAAACATTTCTACTGGTGAAATTCCTTGGTCTTACATTATATTTGCAGTCTAAGATTTTATGTCCATAGTCATTGCATTTAAAATAGAAACCAGAGAAAGGATAATTGAACCTGGGTGATGGTCTTTGCCATGTTGTCGTAGGAGCCATAGGTCTTCTTCTTCTTTGATGTGTGACATTGGTGAATCCATCATTGTCAATTCTCCTTTCGTGCCTGGAATTAATGTTTTCTCTTGCATGAGACATTTTTCCTTGATCAACCTGTCTCTTATCTTCATTCTTTATGGATTCTGCATTTCTGGCCTTTGATCCACTTGATGATTCTCCTTCGATGAAACCTAGACCAAATTTGATGCCTGTAGGTCTTTGGTCATTTATGATCTTATCCATCTTCATAGAACTTTCTTCACATTTGTGATAACAACTAATTTTCTTATTCATCTCTTCTAGATGCATTCTTAAACCAACAATCTCTTCTTCTAGCTTGCTGCAATAATCTATTTTCATTGTTATTTGCACTTCGAGATCTTTGGATGTTTTCTTAGATTCTTCTATCTGTACTTTCAAGATTATTATGATTCCATTTGCATCCTCAAGCTTTCTTGAAAGTTTATTATTCTTTTTCTTTTCTATCTTCCACTCTTCAAGTGCAGAGATCAACTCACCTTCTAGATCTACTTCAACCTCAAGGTTTTCACCACAAACTTCGGAGGTCACTCCTTCCTTTTCTGATTTAATTTATTCAAATGCCATGAAAAGAGCTTCATATTTTTCTTCTTCAAACTCTTCACTAGAGCTGTTTTCTGATGAACTGACATTCTTGGAGATGAAACTTTTCTTCTTGAAGTTGCCTTTTCTGAAATTCATTTTCATCTTCTAGTCACTTCTTTCTTGGTGCGATCCTTCATCATTTTTGTTCTTCTCTTTAAGTGGACATTTAGTCACAAAATGCCCAATGCCTCCACAGTTGAAACATTTAAATGGTAGCTTCCCTCTGTATTTTCCTTTTCCCTTTTTCAATTTTCTAACAAAGTTTGCTTCCATTTCATCTGATGTCTCTTCTTCCTCGAACTCTTGTTTTGTGTTTTTATTTTTAAGGGCTTTAAAATCCTCTTCTCTGTCTGTGGGTTTAGATCTTCCTATCCTCATCTCATATGCAGTCAAAGAACCATACATCTCATCTATACTAAAATAATTTAGATTTTTAGCTTCTTCTATTGCTAAGACTTTGGAATCAAACCTTTGAGGAAGAGATCTTAGTACCTTTTTTACGATGGCAGAGTCTCCAATATCCTCGTCGAGTCCTCTGATCGCATTAATGATTCCATTAACTCTCAACATATATGCCTCAATGTTTTCATCGTCGTTCATTTTCAATGCTTTGAACTGAGCTCGATGTGTCTGTAATTTTGCCTCCTTGATCTTATCGTCTCCTTCATGAATACTCCTTAGTTTGTCCCATATCTCTTTTGCAATATTACAGATCATGATCTTTACTAGTTCACTGTTTGCTAATCCACACATGATAGCATTCTTTGCTTTTGAGTTACTCTCAAATAGTTTCTTTTCGTCAGCCTCTTTTGGAGGAGTGATGGGTATTGTGTATCCACTAACTACTGAATCCCAGATGTCATATCCCAAAGCACAGAGATATGTCTGCATCCTGATTCTCCGGAATGTATAATTAGATCCATCAAACAATGGTGCTTTGTTTGATGAGAAACCTTCACCACCTGCCATTGTGTTAGTTCCAAGATCACCCTAGCCGATTAGGCTTGTACAGGAACTTAGCTCTGATACCAATTGTTAGTCTTACAATGACACTGAGAGGGGGGGTGAATAAATGTAGCTCTTTAAAATTGAATTTATAGCTCTTAATAAAACATTAATTAAAACTTATTACAAGATACAATAAGAATAACAAAAGAGCATCACACAACACAAGATTTAACGAGGTTCACCAATGTGGCTACTCCTAAAAAATGACTGCTTGGACTACCATCCAAATCTAGCCTTTGCAAAGCAACAACTTTACAATCACTTTACCAGCACCCACTGGAAGGAGCACCAACCCCTTATTTATCTTGCACCAACAGAAAGGAGCACCAACCCCTAATTTACCAACACCTACTGGAAGGAGCACCAACCCCTGATGCCAAGCTGCAACCTGGACTTGAATTATGAATCTAGAAGATTAACAAAAAGATACCTTTGCTTTTACAAGACCCCGACTAGTCTGCTTCACCTTTGTGATCTCTGCGCACTCTGCTCTCTCTATGAAATCACTTCGCACAATCTGCTGCATCACAATCGAACGATCATCTTCTCCCTTTTGTGCACTCTACTTCCTTTGTGAATTTTGCACTTAGCATGATTCGACACGACTTGCACTCTGCGCACTACGACCGAACTTTGCACACATCGACACCACTAACTCTTCAAATAACCTTCCTTTTATAACAACATTTTCATGATCAAATCCTAATCTTAGTCGGCTGTAAAACCCTGATCTTAGTCGGCTACAAACCCTAATCTTAGTCGGCTACAAACCCTAAACTTAGTCGGCTGCAAAGGTCTTCGTCGGCTTCAACTTAACCATGAAAATACAACATGTCGCGATATCACGACACTTTTTCTCCTTGCTCTTTCTCTTAGCTTTGGCCCGTGAAAATACAACATGTCACGATATCATGACACTTTTTCTCCTTGCTCTTTCTCTTAGCTTTTGCCCACGAAAATACAACATGTCACGATATCGCGACACCTTTTTCTCTCTCCTCATTTTCTTTGCTTAGGCCCACAAAAATGCAACATGTCACGATATCGCGACATCTTTTTCTCTCTCCTATTTTTCTTTGCTTAGGCCCACAAAAATGCAACATGTCACGATATTGTGACACTTTCGCCTCTGTACGCTTTCTCTACCCTTTTGTCATGAAATCGTGACACTTCTATTACTCTGCCTGCCTACCCTTCTTGAGTCATGAAAATGCAAAATGTCATGATATCACGACACTTCTACTTTCGAAGTCTTCTTCTCTACTTTTGTCACGAAATCATGACACTTCTCCCGAAGTCTTGCTTTCTGCCTTTGTCACGAAATCATGACACTTTTGCCTTCGAAGTCTTCTTCTCTGCTTTTGTCGTGAAATCGTGACACTTCTGCTTCCGTACACTTCCTCTCTTTCTTAAGTCACGAAAATGCGACATGTCACGAAATCGTGACACTTTTTCTTTTTCTTCCTTCTTACACTTTTCGAGTCGTGAAAATGCGACATGTCACGAAATCATGACACTTTTTCATTCTCTTCCTTCCTGCCCTTTTTGAGTCGTGAAAATATGACATGTCACGAAATCGTGACACTTTTTCATTCTCTTCCTTCCTGCCCTTTTTGAGTCACGAAAATGCGACATGTCGTGAAATCGTGACACTTTTCTTACTTGTTCTCTTTCTTCGAACTTGTCGCGAAATCGTGACACTTCTTCCTGCCTTCTCTTTTTCTACCAACACGTCGCGAAATCATGACAGTTTTTCCACTTGCATTTTTCTCTTCCAACATGTCACGAAATCGTGACAGTTTTTCTTGCTTTCTCTTTCTCTTCCAACATGTCACGAAATCGCGACAGTTTTTCCACTTGTCTTTTTTTCTTCCAACATGTCGCGAAATCACGACAGTTTTTCCTGCTTTCTCTTTCTCTTCCAACATGTCACGAAATCGCAATAGTTTTTCCTGCTTCTTCTCTCTCTTCCAACATGTCACGAAATCATGACAATTTTTCCTGCTTCTTCTCTCTCTTCCAACATGTCACGATATCATGACAGTTTTTGCCTTCTATATATGTCACGATATCATGACACTTTTCTTACTTGTCTTTTTCTTTGATCTTTTGCAAATGGGGCACTTTGGTCTTCTTGGATAATCACTGTACATACTCTGAATAACCTTTGAACTCCTGTCTTCTACATCTGAATAGCTTCTGAACTTCCTGTCCACTGCATCAACAGATCTATCTGACTGTGTTGACAACAATGACAATATTGTTGCTGCACCTTGCTCAACAAAATTGTCTAAAGGCTTGAACTTCTTCTTATATGGGATCATCATCCTCCTCTTCTTAATCATATTTTGGATCCAAAATTTCAACAACCAAAGTAGTTGCCTTACCTATTCTTGAACTAGATTTATGATAAGAGTTCTCATTAGGTACTCATTCCAAATCAACCATCTCTTTCTGCAAAATATCTATGGTTTTTTGAAACTTTGGGCATTCATTTTCATTGTGCTCTTTAGTGGCATGCATCCTAAACCAATTTTTCATAGTGAAATCTAAGAGGTTAACAATTGTATGAGATGAACTAGAACTAGTATATGCATTATTATGATTAGAAATTAGACTAGGGACACCCCTATTGTTTGGTCATGTGTTGCACTATTTTATTTAAAAACTGTAGTTTCTATTTTGGTGTGAGCTTTATGGTGCCTAATTTTGTAACTGAACCATCTCACTACTTAGCTTTTGGACCGAACTCTATAGGCCCTTTACCTATGAATTAGGCTCATTAGGTTGAATAGTAGTAGTGGTAGGATTAGTTGGATTCCTAAAACCTAGAATGTTCTGATTTGGTACCACATTTTGATTTTGAACATTTTTATTTTGCAAGGTGCCTTGAGTTTGAATATTTGTATTTTGAAATGAATTCAAAATTTGTATGGGTGTTGGATTTAATAATGTAGGCAAGGCCTGAGTATTCTTTTCTATGGCTTTGTGGGTGGCCAATTGATTTTCTAAGAGTAATGGAGTGGTCAGATAGGTGGGTGTAGTCGGATAAGTGAATGTGGAAGGATAAGCAAACATGGTAGGGTAAAGCTGATTGTAGGGCAAAGTGTTTAACATTGGAGTCTATTGTGATAATGCTTGGTTTATCATTGGGATTTGATTGTATGCTCTAGTTTGTCCTACAGTAGGTAGCTATCCATTCCCATAACCCTATGGTATCAACTACTTCTTGATCATCATGGTTTTTGTGTATGCTAAGGTGAGAGTAGTGACCAAAGGATTTCTCCTAACAAACATGGAAGTCATCATATCTAATTCCTTGAAGTATATCTTAAGGGAAATATCAGCAACGATAGTGTAGGGAGCAGTTTGTATCGAATAGAGATTTTGAAATCTCGTATTGAACATTCTCAATGGTTCATTGGGTTCCCTCCTACAGGAAGCAAATTTATGATAGATTATGGTAGGATCTAAGGGCAACCTAAGCTGATAAAAAAAGTAGTTTCTAACTGGACCCAGGACGTAATGGAGTTGGTAAGTAGACTGATGTATCAATCATATGCCAAGTTATCTAGGGTCAAAGAAAACATTCTTCAAGCAACATATTCATGTTCCACTTGCAATATTAGTAAGGTATCTTTATAAGACTGAATACATTCCTATGCCAATCTAGTGTCATCATGTTTGCATTTGGGAACTTATTTCTCTATGTGCTTGGGCATATCATGGGCATCCCCTAAAATTTTCAAGGGATTGTTGTGCCCTCCCATCCAAGTAGCATTTGCAGCCATTGGATTTGGTTGTGGGGTGACTAAAGGAACAACAAGAAGAATAATAACAATAGGTGGTTCAAATAAAACCCCACTAGGTGGAATACAAATTTCTTTGATGTTGGATATTATGTGTCTCTAAGTAGGAGATAGGCTTTGTAAAATGGTATCTTCTACAACCTTAGATCTAGTAATGATACCCTTAGATTCCATATTAACAATGACAACAACAAGTGTTTATTAATAATGCATCAATTAAACCATAACAATAAAAAATATCCTCAATTTGTAAATTACTAGCATCAATGCATCATCAATTAAATAAATTTCCAATCAATGAATGTGATCACCTATCAATAAAACCTTGTTAGTCAATACCAATACTTTCAAATAAGCCTTCCAAGTAAAAAATGAACAATTTAGCATTTTCAAGAATAATAAAATGACCAATTTAGGTCCTCCTTCTAGCGCCAATTCTGTTGAGTGATAATTTTACCCAATTGCAAAACCACCATCATGGTCAGGATATTGTTAGAAAACCCCCTATTGCAAAATAATTTAGAATTTATCTAAGGTTCTTATTTTCTTTATGTGTGTTTGAATGCTTGTGAAAATGTGAAAAATGTACTGAAATACCTTAGAGGTGCAAGTGATTGTTAACAAGGGGTATGTGGTTTGGTATTACTTTGATTTACTATGCTCTTTATTGTTCATAAAATTTAAAAAAATAAATAAAATATAATATTATTGGTCCTCTATGACCATCCTGGAAGGGTGATTTAGTTCATTTTATATTGAAGTATTTTAAGTAGATTTTATCTTCTTTTGTTAAGAATATTGTTAACAAATTTTATCTTCCTTTGTTAATCTTTGCTTTGAGCATAAAAGAAAAAATAAAATCTAACTTTAAAATGTGAATCCTGAATGGTGATTTAATTCATTTTATCTTGCTTTGTGAATAAATTTTATCTTCTTTAGTTAAGATTTCTTTGAGCATGAAATAAAATGACTAAATCTAAGAAATGTGAATCTTGAAATGGTGATTTGATTTATTTTACCTTGCTTTGTGAACGTATTTTATATTTCTTTATTAACAAATTTTTATCTTGATTTGTTAGTCAAATGTTTTATCTTGATTTGTTAAATAATTTTTTAAATAAAAAACCTGTGGAGAGCAAGAATCCATTTTGGAACCTTAGAAATAAAACGCCTTAATTAAATGTGTCCAAATAATTTAACAAGTTAGCCTTAAGAAACAAAATTATTTGGATTCTCTAATTACTTCAAAACCCCCATTATTTTATTTATTTTTGTGCAAAGCGATATAATATTTTTAGGGGTTTGAGTGCTTTATGGAAATTAAAACATAAAATGAAAATAAATAAAGACAAAATATTGGGTTAGATTAAAAAATTAAAAATCTAAAATAATGTGAAACAAAGTGCAGAAAAGCGATCATTCTGCGATCAAAGAAAACTACTGTAAACTAATCTCTTCTATTCTGTAAAAAATGGAAGATTACGAATATTAAAACAAAATGAAGTTATACTTGCATCAAAACAATCTAAATATATTTAAGTGTAAGAGTCCGAGGAATAAAATTATGCATTAAAAACATTAAATTATCCTACCATATCGATGTATAAAACATCATCAAATGAACTCAATACATGTAGGGGAAAAATTTGCAATAAAACATGTATTTAAAATGTTCTTTGGATGCATAAAACGTGAGAAGAAATTTGTTTGCAATAGCTTGAAGACTTCCAATACCTCTTCAAACCTCCTTATTCCAAAAATTCTAGCCCCTGTTCTACGAGCTTTAATGGCTTTAAAGTTTTTTTTCAACCATTCGTTCTCTATGTCTTTTTTTTTCCATGTCTTGAAACGTTTCCTTCTCCTTTGAAGGTGAAAGGAATTCTTTCTGAGTTGTGCCATATGGAGAAAAATATTTTTTAATTTCTCTAAATTTTATTACTATGTGGCACTCAACATTTCTACATTATAATTTTTATTCCTCTTGCCTTAATATTCTCCTTACCACAACCGTATTTTATCCCTTACATGAATTTTAGGGCTTGGTATTAAATCAAACCTTATTGACTTGACCACTGGGAGAACATCAAATAAACCTATAGGAATATGCATGGCACCACCCATGAATGCAAACCCCTATATTCTCCTTGGGTATTGTTGGGATGTTGAAAGTAAGAAGTGGGAACTAGGATATTTTATAGGGCTTTGAAATAACTCAATACACATCCATATCTATGTCCCATCAAAATGTTCCAATATGGCCCTCCATGGGCAACCAAAACAACATCTCTCACCATCAATACCAAAATGTCGATACTTGAAATCATATCGGGGCATTGTTTCTCTACTATTGCGTTCACCTCATCTATCAAATCAAATCCCCTTAGTGCTAGATTTGGAGTTGCAGCTCTCTTTGTACTATGAATTCAAGAACATGGAGTCATCACATCCCCAAACAAAATAGTCATGAAAATTCTTCCTTGAGATGGGAGCAACCAAATATGGGGCCAAAATATTGTGCTTTCTAAATATTTAGAAGTGATATTTAGTTTTGATAATATGAGGGATGCATATCCAGGTAAAAAAGAAAGCTGAAGAACACAAGCTTATACTGAGAGGGGGGGTGAACAGTATAAGACCAATTTTTACTTTTCTTTACCAAACAATATTATGCAATATATCAATGGAAATATCAATAGTAGTAATCAAAGTAATGCACAAATAACCACACACAATAGAGACACCAATTTAATGTGGTTCACCCAATGTGGGCTACTCCACGGAGAAAATATTTCACTAAAATTTTCTCAAAAAATATCTTGGGAATCCTTTCCTACTACAATATTTATGGACCTTTTTCCAAATGAGACATCAATCCCCTAATATGGTTTGTATATCTCTATCCACAGGAGAACTCCTTCTCCTATACTCTAGCTGGTGATCCTCTAGAAGAATACTACCTCCACTGCACTGGCTTGTGGATCTCTATCCATAGAAGACTCTATCCTCACTTAGAAGACCTCTATCCTCACTATCCTAGATAATGGATCTATATCCACTAGAGACTACTATCCTTTACTCTATCACCTCCAAAGCTTACTCTTAGCTTTGCTCAATATTTGTCTCAAATTTGCACTAAACATAGTCATTCGATCTAGCACAAATCTGCTCAATCTATATCTCAAATTTACACTAAACATAGTATTTTGGTCTAGCACAAATCTACTCAATATCTATCTCAAATATTGATGTAGGATCATCCAGTGGTGTAAGAGTGATCTTGCATCACCCGAAAAAAATTGTAATTGTTTAATTTTGTAAAACTAGTTTAACTTGTATGATATTTTTGAAGGTCTTAGAGGTCAAAATTGAGGATTTTCAGCTAGATGTGAGATTTGGCGCAAAGATCCAAGGCTCTCCCAGCTTATCTCATTTCATGTTATTTCTGAAAATATGTTGTAATAGTCAATCAAGTCAACGAGCGTGAAGTTACGACCTCGACAAGTTGCCCCCAAATTTCAAATTTGAAATAGATGGTTTTAGGCAGAAAAGAGGAAAACATGGTATTTGAGGGAATTTTCAAAATTGTAAAAAGGGATTTTTCTTTTGTATCCTCATTTATGGCATGAAAGTAAGGAAATGTTTGATTATCTGAGTTATTCAAAGGAGAAATACTTGTGTATCATTTGTTTGGTGTTGCTTGTGTAATGTGATCTCTATCAAATCTACACTAAACACAATCCTTCGATCTAGCACAAATTTGCTCAATATTTGTCTTAAACCTGTCCTCAAGCCTTAACACAAAGCTTGATCCAATCACAAATAAACTCTACTAGATCTACCCCAAACCTTAACTCAAGGTTTGAATAAATCAATCAATCAACTTTGCTCTCAAGTCTTCTCAAAGGCTTACCTCAAATCTATCCAAAAAATCCTCTCAAGAACTTTCTCAATCTGCACAACAAGTCTTCACTAAGACTTACCTTAAATATGTCCAAAAAGTCCTCTCAAGAACTTGCTTAATCTTCTTAACAAGTCTTCACTAAGACTTACCTCAAATATGCTCAACAAGTCTTATCAAGAACTTACTCAATATTCTCAACAAGTATTCACTAATACTTACCTCAAATCTACTCAACAAGCCTTCACCAAGACTTGCCTCAAATATATCCAACAAGTCCTCACTAGAACTTGTCCAATATAATTGTATGCTTCCACAAAATCTCACACAAATATGCCCTTAAGCTTTCACAAAAGCTTGCCAAACTCTATACTTAAATTCCCTCTAGGACTTACTCAAATCTGTCTACATGCTTTCTCAAAAGCTTGCTTCATACTGTCCTTATGTCCAGTCTAGGATTTACTCAAATATATCCACTATCTTTCACAAAATCTTATTCAAATAAATTACAAAACTTTCATATAAAACTCAACTCAATCTCTCACAGAAAACCTCTTCAATAACATAAACAAGTTTTAACTCAGAATCTTGTTTAACCATAGAAACATATAGAGAAAGGTAAGAGACTCAATATGTTTCACACTTACAATTCACTCAATCACTTTCAAACTTACTTTCAAATCAATTCAGAAATAAAGAATAATTGTTTCACAAATATTGAACTATCACTCAAATGCTTTCAATCAATGAAACTCAATCAACTTCACTCAACCATCCACTCAATGAAACACAACTTTCTTACAAGCCCTAACCAAGTGTTTTACCAAACTTCCAACAACTCACACTATGGAACTCAAACCTTAACTCAAGATAATTCTAAACTCACATAACAATGATACTCATGATATTTTCATAAACCCTAATCAAGCACATGAAATCTTACTCAAATATTTTCAATAATTCACATAACAATGATACTCATGTTCTTTCACAAACCCTAGTTCAAGATAGTTCTCAATTTCACACTCAATTGCTCTCACAATCATTCACCAATCATGTATATGAAAACTCACTCAACAATGCTTATCAAAAAAACCTTTTCACTCCAACTTTGCATTTCTCAACATCCAACCCAAAAATATTTCACTCACAAGGAAGATGTGCCCATACCTTTTGTTTGATGGAGATATATCTTCAAAAACCTATCTCAATCACAATCAAATTATTTTTTCTATTCTTAAGGTTAGATAGCAACAATTTATTTCAAAATATCCACTCAAATATTTCCTTCAATAATTATCTCACCATACAAAAATATTAGCTCTCAAGTACACCTTATAATCTCCAATATTTTCACAAAATTAGTATTCAATTCATAAGCAATCAATTTTCTCTTAAGCACTTTATATCTCCAATCTATATTTTTAATTCTAATTAAAAATATAATACTAAAAACCCTTATGACTCCCTATATTTATTTTAATGCTAAATAAGAAATAAAATATTAAACACCCTTATGACTCCCTATCTTTACTTTAGAAAAAATTAATCAAACACCTTCACAAATATCACGTGGCCCCTAGCGCAATTCACACTATAGAAATATAAATCACAATGCATATCTTATACAATGGCCCACATTTAAAAAGTTCCCACCAAGACTACGCACGACTTGAATCTACGACCTACCATCACCACGATGCCTAATATGTAAGGCATGGATAGCATTGGGCCACGTGCCCAAGACAAAATCAATAGCCCATGAAGTGCCTTATGCTCTTTTCTTCTAGTGGCTAAACAAAATCTTGCTACACTCAAAAACTAAAGGGGACACGAATTGAATCCCTAACCTTACCCGGTTTCAATGCCTTAACCATCCACCGATTGCCACTTGTGCTACCAAGCACTTGGCGATTGATTTTATGCTCCACTTGGTCTTATCGAATGATCTACCTTCTTATTCTTAAACACATGCAAATTCTCTTGTTGGCAGTTTTTGCACTTTGCCACATTGGGAATTTTTGTTGGAGTATTTTGATGCAATATTTTGATGAATATTTCAATTTTGTATGGCGGTTTTTAGTTCAAAATAATTTTATATGTTCCTGATTTGCATTGGCGTTATAAGTGTTTTGTAAGCTTCATTCAGATTTCAAGTTTGCCTTATTATGAATGCATTAAAAGAAAAAATGAAAATAAAAATTAAGTTGAAAATTTAAGGGATTTAAAATTTTTGAAGGCGCCAGTGCGTTCGCCCCAAATATAGGGTGAATGCCCCATTCACCTCATGTTGGGGCGAATGAAATATCAAAGGAAAAGCAAAAGGAGTTCAAAATAATTCAAGGGAAAGGCACGAAAAAAAGCAATCATGTTCACCCCAGTTGAGGTGCAAGCATTCCATTCACCCCTCCCATGGGTGAACGCGCCTCAATGGTGAACACAATCATGTTCACCCCAAAGATAAAGTGTAATTACATTCACCTCAATTTAGGGGTGAACATCTCATTCTACCCCTCCTTTGGGTGAACGTACCTTGGGAGCATCACTCATATACGTTCACCCAAGTTGAGGGGTGAACATCCCATTCACCCCTCCCATGGGTGAATGCGTTCTCAAAAGAAGGTTGTACACACATGGTCGGGCGAAGCTATTTCCTTGTCAAAGGGTGAATGTCATTTTTGGGTGAAAAGGATTATGGTCAAAACTTCAGAATGCCAGATTTGTAAGCATTAAATAATGGTGGCGATAAGCAATTCGAATTATGGATCCCGAGTAGAAAAGAAGTTGTATGAGAAGAAAGAATTTTGTATGAGAAGAACAGAAGAATTTTCATGATTTCCAAAGCATAGAGATGTTCCCAAGATATTCAATGTTTTCCAAATTATCTATGCATCGATGCCCAAGTTGCTGGTTTCCTAGGAATTATTCCCTGAAATATGGATCGATGTCCTGGAGGAATGGATTTTCAATGATTCCAAGGAGGAATTTCCTCATTCTTGTTTTTGATCTATGATCATTTTGTTCTCTTGTGCATTTAATGAAAGAGGTGAAATCCTCTATAAATACTAATGAAATTTCTATTGTAAGAGAGGTTGGACATTCTGCAGGAAAACTGCTTAAGTTCTCTACATCAATAGAAGAGACTTGGCTTCTGAATTTGCAAGTATTCTCATGTGTGTGTGGTTTCCTTCTAATTTCAAGCATTTCTATTTATGCTCATGTTCCTGTTGTTGAGTTTAAAATTCTATCTCTGGATTTAAAACATTGTTGGTGAGTGAGTGGAGTTTTGGAATGCAATCTAGAGGTTATCTCTGCTGAGGTATAAGTGAAATTTTGTTGCCTTCTTCCTGTTACATGCTATCATAAACTTAGTAGAATTCTTGTTGCTAGTCTACCCCAAATCCTGCACTTTGGCCTATGGCCATATTTCCCATTTCTTTCCGCATTTTCTAATTTCTTTCCTGCATCCCTAGTCTTCAACCAATGTAGGATTTAGTTTGGGAACCAACCCTCTCTAGAGATTGGCATGGAGGACATTCATTTCCTCCGACCTTTCAATGTTGGTCGTATCTAGGGCGCACAAACGTAGTGTTTGTTGATTAGGTAGATATTTGACCAATAGTTTTTGGCACACCCGGTGGGACTTCAAAGGTTCCACTTCCAACAGTATTAAGGTTTGATGTTCACCTTTGTGCTATGAAATTAGAACATCTGGTGACTCGATTACACCCAAAAATCTCCAAATGTGAGGGCAGTGAAAGTTGTGTCTCATGAATACAAGATCGAAGGCCAAAAATCTAGATCATCAAATCGAGTTCTATGAACTTGATATTCAAAGGTTGGGGGAACATCCTCAATTAGCCACTTTTTGGCGTACATCCTCACTACCCCACATATCACATATACCATCTATCACATCCTCATGGTTAGCCGATGTATTTTCTGCTCCTGTAAGCCCAGTAAGTACCACCACAAGTTTCCCTCCACCTCCACCTCACACGACCATGAGCCTTCCCCACACTACACCCCATATACCAGTCCATATGGCTCAAAATCCTCCACCAAGGTAGTTCCCAACCTAGAATAGCTCAGGGGCTTTGAACCTACAAGCACAAAATCCAGTCCTACAAGCTGCTTTGAAAGCTTTGTCGACCTATGATGGTACCGGTAAAATTGCATATGAGCATATCCAAGATGTGGCTTCTTTGGAGACCATCCATGACATAACAGATGAGGATGTAATGATAAAGTTGTTGGTATTGTCATTGAGAGGGAAATTGTTGTATTGGTACCGATCGCTGCAACCAGGCACTATTACCTCATGGGACCAGTTGGCAGAATTGCTAATTAAAAATTTTCATGAACAAGCCAATCCATATTCTTTGTTGCACCAGTTTACAACAATCCAAAGACATCCGCAAGAGGAGATAGTTGACTTTAACATCAGGTTCACATGAAGCTGGCAAAGAGTCCCTAATGGTTTACGACCCACACATGAGCAAGTTGCGTTCTACTATCTCAGGGTGTTTAGCACTAAAATTGGTATGGTCATATGGTAGGCCAATGTGACTACATTTCCAGACTTGTATACGCAAGCTCAAAAATCTGAATCTGATTTGATTGTTGTAGGTAGACTTCCTCCGAAAACAACTATGCCCATTCTTCCTGACCTCCCGTAGTATCTGTATTCAAGTGCATTTTTGCAACCCATGCCTTCCATGTACCCGATTCCCTCATGGAGTTCTAGCCCACCTCATATTGCTCTGATCCCTATCCCACAACATTCGGCCCCAAGTTTTTCATAGTTGCCTAATCAATCAGTACCCTAGTTGCTAGCACCTGTTCCTTTCCCAGCATTGCCAATGCCTCTGACCCCATTTCGCTACCTGCATTGCAAGCGCCTTTACCCTTGCCAACACCGACCACATATTCTAATCTAGATCCTCTCACGGCATTGTTGCAAGAAGTAAAGTCTAACAACGCAGCCTTAAGGACAATATCCAATGAACTTACAATAGTAAGGAAGAAGCAAGCGGAGGCTGAATTTTGGTCAAGAAGATTTCAAACCCCACCAATTACTAGGGAACAAGCTTCTACCAATAGAGGCCCTAAGAAGAGTACAACAGTGCTAGAAAATGAGGAGGCTAGTGCAATAAAAAAGGCGTATTGGTGTTCGACATGTAATGATCCTCATGGAGAAGAAACCTGCATGGTGCATATGAATTATGTGCAAACACTAGTAGAGAGTTCGACTGGCGGACAAGTTAATATGATTAGAGAAGTCGAACACAATTTTATGATGCCATATTTGGAGCAAGTTTCGGTCCTCACAAGGTCCAGAAAGAAGCCAGTAACTGTAGATCCAGCTGAGCTCGAACCTTTGAAGGTGCCTGCAGAACCAAAGGTACAAGATGAAAAGTGGCCACCTCCAGCAAAAGTGCCTGGTGTGAGGACTAAGGAGCAGGATTCTATCAAGTTAAGAGACTTATTGCCTAAGCAAGCTCAAGAGAGAGTGTAAACTAAGGCATCAGCTTCACAACCTGTAGCAACTGCTCAAACATAGAGTGAAACAAAAGAGTAGGCCAAGGAGTGACTTAAGTACCCATCCTTGATGAAAAGACAAAGAGTAGAAGCTACTCAATAGTATCAGGATAAATATGAATGAGCTCCAGAAGAGAAGGTTTTGGCTATCCCAAGTTACAACATTGTAGAGGAAATGAAGAAGATTCCAGCTAAAGTTAGCTTGTATGATGCGCTACAGTTGCCAGGACAAATTGATTTGTTGCAAGAGTCCTTGAAGACTGCTAAATATCAGAAGAAATATCCTTCTCAAATAGTCCTAGCGCAAGCGCTGCCCACTTCTGCGATAGGGAAAAATAGGCCTCCCCCATTTTATTTGTCACTAAGAATGGAAGGGTGGATTGTGCATAACTGTATGATCGACTCTGGAGCTGCAACTACTATCATGCCAAAGGTAGTATGTGAAGTGATGGGGATGGAATATACAAGAAGTAGCCCAGGAGTGTTACAACTGGATGGGACTCCAGTCAAGATAGTGGGAGTGATCAAAGACATTCCTATTGTCCTCCATAGTATGCCATAAATCATAGTCATCCAAGAAGTGGTAGTAGTTGACTTGGAGCCGTATTTTAGCATGTGCCTCTCAAGGGAGTTCATGGCTAATCTGGGAGGATACCTTTCCTTAGACTATTCGCATTTGGAGATACCATTCAAGGGAAAAAGGATTCATATCCATAATGAAAAGCCTTCACCTTTTCACATTGAGAAGCTGGAAGAGGAAGAACAATCTCCAGGTGCAGTAAACATGATGACTGAAGAGCTAGAAGAAGTTGACTTGATGGGAGAAGCATTGGGTGAGCTTCACCTGGAAGATGAGTTTTTACTCATATATTTTAATGCAATGATCGGGACAGATATTGGTTGTTATACAATAACCAAGCCTGAGAAAACTAAAGAAGTAGTCCTCGATTCTCAGGATTTTGACATGGATCAGTTATGGAAATTGTATTTTGATGGTGCTAGATGTAAGAATGGCGTAGGAGCTGGTGTCATGTTGATATCTCCAAAAGGGTTACAAAAAACTTATTCTTATAGGTTGACTTGGAGTTGCACAAATAATGCAGCTGAATATGAAGCATTGTGCCTTGGGTTGAAAAAGGCTAAAAAGTTGGGCATTAAGCAACTACAAATTTTTGGTGACTCTGAGCTTATTGTCAACCAGACCACTAATAGGTGTGTGTCAAAGCAGAATTACCTTAAAGCTTATCGCAATAGGGTCTGGGATTTGTTTGAAGCTTTCACAACTTTGAACATTCAAGCGATCTCTCGGGAGCAGAATAAACATGCGAATATTTTAGCCTCTCTTGGCACAAATTATTCTCCCGTGGAGCAAGTGGTCTGAAAGCCCAAGACTGTTAGGGTGATCTATAGACCTTCAGTCCTAGATAAGAATATTTATTGGCAAGTATTCGACAATGATGAACAAATAGTTAATTTCCTGCTCAGAGAAGCTGCTAGCACAGATGATAGAGTGCTTGCTGAGGAAGAGAAAGAAGGGATGATTCAATTAAAGAATAATCATATCCCTAGAGGATTAATCTCACTGGAGAGTTTGTTTGATCAAAATGATAGAGCTGATAAGCACAGAATCAAAGTAGATGCGAAGGAGTACAAGGAATTATAGTTGGAACCAAAAAATATTATCAAGATCGGGACCGATTGTGTGCCGGATGAATTTGAAGGCATTAAAAATTTGTGCTATGAGTACCCCAACATTGTGGCATGGAGCTACCAGGATTTAAAGGGATATGACAAGAACGTGATCCAACATACCATAGAGTTGCAGGAGGGGGTAAAGCCTTTTCGGCAAAAGCAGCATCCTATCAATCCTAAAATCGAAGCGCTCATGAAAGCAGAATTGCTTAAGATGTTGGAGGTAAAGATAATATATTCGATCAAGCACTCGACATGGGTGGCAAACCTGGTCCCAGTGAGAAATAAAAATGGAGATATTCGGTTGTGTGTTGATTTTCACAACCTGAACCAGGCATCACTTAAATATCATTATCCCCTTTGCCCCAGATTGATCAAATTCTTCATGTGGTTGTTGGCGCACAGAGATTCTCACTATTAGATGGTTTCTCTAGATATAATAAAATATGGGTGAAGGATGAGGATCAATATAAAATAGCATTCACCACCAAGTGGGGCACATTTGCCTACCAGCGGATGCCCTTTGGGCTCTCAAATGTCGGTGCTACCTTCTAGAGAGCCATGGACGTCGCCTTCGGTGAGTTACTGAATAGAATTATTGTGATATATCTTGATGATATGACTATGTTTTTACACCGTAGAGAAGACCATGTTGCTCATTTAAGGCAGGTGTTCGAGAAGTGTCGTGAGTTTGGGATTTCCATTAATCCAAAGAAGTCGATCTTTGCTGTTAAAGAAGGAAAATTTTTGGGTCATGTAATCTCACAGGAAGGGTTAGCGATTGATCCTGCAAGAGTCGAAGTGCTCATGAAATTACCACTACCTGCTAATAAGAAAGACCTACAATATTTCTTCGATCAAATAAATTTCATCCACAAATTTATTGCCGATTTCGCTCAGGTTGTGAAGCCCATGACTGAGCTTTTGAAAAAGAATACTGAATTTAAGTGGATGGAAGTCAGGAGAAGAGCTTTTCAGGAAATCAAAGAAAGAATCATGCAAGCTCCAGTTTTAATTAATCTTGACTATTCGAAAGACTTCATTCTCTATATAGTAGGCGAGCAAGAAAGCTATGTTGTAGTGTTGACACAGAAACAAGAAGATGGAGAAGAGAATCCAATTGCCTTCTTGAGCCAAGTTATTGCACCACATCAGGAGAAGTACAATTTTATCAAGAAGCAAGTGTACGCGGTGATGAAATCATTGAAGAAGTTTTGACACTTTGTTTCTCAGAGCAAGACTGTAGTTTATGTTATTCATCCTGATGTTTGAAATTTTATACTCCAAGGAGAACTAGGTGATAAAAGGGTAGGTTGGGTCTCAAAAATTCAAGAATATGATGTGGAGATCCGACCAACAAAGCTAGTTCATGGGCGAGCTTTATGTCAAGAGTTAGCTAAAAGTGTTACCTCCGAGACATTTGATGCAATATATGAAGAGGACATTGGCGAAAGAATTTGTACAAATCAT
Organism: Wollemia nobilis; assembly: GCA_028583015.1. NCBI lineage: Eukaryota > Viridiplantae > Streptophyta > Pinopsida > Araucariales > Araucariaceae > Wollemia > Wollemia nobilis. Next base: position 8,385,138 of record JAQPPZ010000850.1, read on the forward strand.
ACTATGAGCGACCATGATTGGACAGAAGAGTTGATTGATTACTTTACTTCTGGGAGATGTCCATCTCACCTTGATGCTTCACAACGTCGGAGGTTCAGGCTGTAAGCGCTCAAGTACGTATTGTTGCCCAATGGATTGTATCATAAGAACATCGATGAAGTTCTTCTCAGGTGTGTGAAAGCATCCGAAAAGGAGAAGATATTGGAGGAATTTCATTCTGGACTATCTAGAGGTCACTACGCAGGCAGGCCCATGGCTTTGAAGATTATTCGAGCAGGTTACTTTTGGCCCACTCTATTCATCGATGCTCATAAAGTAAGTCAACATTGTGATAGTTGTCAGCGATATGTTGGCAGAACTAGGAAAGGAGCTTTGCCCCTACGCCCAATCCAGGTGGAAGCACCTTTTCAATAGTGGGGTCTTGACTTCATTGGGGTTATTGATCCACATTCTTCCATGGAGCATAAGTATATCTTGATGGTGACTGATTATTTCACCAGATGGGCAGAGGCTATTCCCACTAAGAAAGTTGATCAGGCAACTATTATCTCTTTCCTAGAAGGGCTTATTACTCATTTTGGCATCCCAGATTCGATTGTAACTGATAATGGCACTCCATTCATTGGGGCTAAAATCATAGAGTTTGCTAGCAAATATGGCATTTATTTGAAGACATCATCCAACTATTATCCGCAAGGGAATGGGTTGGCCGAATCTACCAACAAAAATTTGCTATGAATCTTAAAAAGGATGATGGGCAGTAATAAGAGAAGCTGGCATTTGTTGTTGAATCAAGCGCTTTGGGCGGATCGTATCTCAGTGAAGAAATCTATCAAAACTTCCCTGTATGCCTTAGTTTATGGGAAAGAGGCTATCCTTCCTACTCATATTGAGCTGTCGGTACTCCAAACATTGTAGTTATTCCAGGATGAAGATGGAGAATATGATCCTATGAGTGCAAGGTTGGCATAGTTGTTATAGTTAGAGGAGGATAAGGAGCAATCTTATCAAGCATTTGTTGAGCACACTAAAGAGATGAAGAAGTGGTTTGGAAAGAAAACAACTGAACGCAACTTCCAAGTGGGAGATTTAGTTTTAAAATGGAATGAAAAGAAGGCTAAGCCAGGGAATCACCATAAGTTTGATGCTATCTAGGAAGGCCCCTTTCAAATTTCTATGGTGAATTCAGTGAATGCTTACCACCTTCATGATCTGGAGGGTTATGATCTCCCCATTCCAGTAAATGGTCTTCATTTGAAGGCCTATATTCAATGATGATATTATGGTAAGGTACCACTTTGTACATATGTAAATATTTTTTTTGATATGTTGTTATTTTTAGATCGTTGATGCTATATATATATATATAAAAAAAAAAGACAAAAAGAAAAAAATAAAAGAAGAAAAAGAGAAGTGAAAGAAAGGCAAAACATTTGTCTAAGGGGCACCTTCACCCAAGTGACGGGTTCATTGGCTATGGCAATGTCTATGATTTGGGTGAAAGAACAAACAATACACTATGTGCAAAATGTGTTCACCCCAAGTAGAGGTGAGAGGGCCATTCACCCTAAGGATGAGGTGACTAAGCAATGTGATGAAAGGAAGAGCTAAATTCATTAGCAATGTTGATATCATAAGAAGAATTAAGGAATAAAATGGATATAAAGGAAATATGTTTGGAATCATATTCATCCTAGTAAAGTGCAACATGGTCGTTCACATTTTGATCAAGGTAAACGTAATTCACAAATTAGACATCAGGTTCAATGAAAACAAGCATCATATTGACATCTCGTTCACCCCGAATGATGGGCGAATGGGCCATTCACCCTTGTTATGGGTAAACACATCAAGAAGGGTGATGAAATTTTGTTTTTCTTTTGCATAAGTTTAAAAATTAAAAAAGGGAAAAGTGCATGCTTTTTATGTTCGAAGCTTTAGCATTTATGAGCGCTTTTGAAGGAAAGAAAAATCATAAAGCCCAGATAGAAGAAAAAAAAAAGAGAAAAGAAAAGCCTTAAGTTATTTTTAGAAAAATCTGATTTTCTAAATATGTGTGAAAAAGCAAAAGTAGACAATGTTTTCTTTAAGAAGGCTATTCGCCATGGAATTTCCAAGTAGGTTGAAGGTGCCCTAAAATGAGGAAAAGCGTGACATATTGATCTGAGTTTTGAAGTCACCAGGAAAAGGGATGAAATTGCTCAGCACCCAAATCGATTTTACCAAAAGGAGGGGGTAGTTGCTTCAGTTTTGGAAGAACATTTTAAAGACAAGTCACCCCTTTGGTTACGTGGCGATAATCGGATAGTCGGAGTACAAAAAAAAGGGGCATTAAATTCAAAATGTTCATTATGTCGAAGGTTTGTTTTTTTGAGGAGCAGTGAATATTTATTATTGGTTGATAAGCAACTAATTTAGCTTCCCCAACAAGCTTCAGGCTCTAGGGCATGATTTACAATGCAATTACGCAGCGAAGAGGGCATATTTTTCTAGGAAGATCTAGCGGTAAATCAAAGTAGAAACTGTTGAAGCATAAGGAATGGTGTCGAACTAGCAAATCAATATTGTCTTTCTCCCGGAGGCACCAATAATTAATGAAAAATTTATTACGGTGAATGTGGGATGGCCCTATAAAAATGATGAGGTAAAAGCCCACAGTTTATGTTCATTTTTAAATTTTTACTATTGTGTTTCGCATCATAGCTGCAGAATATTTTAGAAAGTGCTCAGAGAATTTTCCAGAGAGGAGAAAAATGGGAAAACGGAGCAAGGAGCCCAAAGAAGTCATAGAAGCTACAGAGCCCAAGAAGTCAAAGAAAAAGGAAGGAGGCTCTAGAGCAAAAAGGGCTAGGAAAAATGACTATGTCGACTTGGACCCATATGAGGACTCTATGGCAGAAATTGGAGATTGCCTTATCACTCATAAAGGAGTGGAGAGATTAAGGCAAGATGTAGAAGTGGTAGTGAGTCAAGGAGTATCATCAAACAGCTGGCTAATAGTGCCTTATAATTCACAGCTATCCTGGTATTTGTGTACGCCGGTTCATCCATACCCTGAGCTGGTGCAACTCATTACCCAATTTTATGATCCATTCACTAGGGTTGTTAGAAATGCAAGAAGAGAAATATTGTTCACCATCACTCCAGATGAAGTTTGGGAGGATTTTACTTGTGGATTGAAGCCTCCTTCTTACATAGTTAATAAGAAGTTGCATACTGATGAACAAGAGGATAGATACATCTCTACGGTGACTATATGCCAGTTCATGGAGACTCAACTGGTTAAAGAGCCATAGATGGGGCAGCTTCCCAATTTGTCGAAGTCGTTATCATATTTTAAGAGCCTGGACATATATTCAATGTTGGCATGGGTCGTTGGGTTGCCTTCGGATGAGATAGTGCATAAATGGCAGGCGGCCTTGGTGCAATGTATTTGTAAAGTTGAATTTTATTCTCCCGTAGCCATGAGGTAAGGCAAAAACCCCATTTTATTCGATTGGGTAGATTACATCTCTCGAAGGTTGAACTCTCAATTGGAGAAGATGCAAATTGGGGAGTCAAGGTCATTTTTGGTATGGTTTTTCTTTTTCTAGTTATAGTAGGTGCTAGTTCTAGTTTTTGGGACCAATAATAGAATTGCTTTGCGGTACCTGTGAGAGAGTGCCATGAAATTTAAGGGATGCAGTCATTACGTAGGAGAAGGGTGACATTTTTTTGCTTACCCAGGGTGTAGTTATGAGAATTTTTGGTTTCATAGGTAAGCCATTTTTGTTGTCATATTTTACCATAGAACATGTATTTGCCATGGAGGTTGTGTGCCAGATAGATTACGTAAATGATATATATGGAGTTGGGCATGGGAAGAAGACCACATGTAATATGTCATTCAAATTTGATAGTCTAGAAGTGAGCCAAGTTGGATAGAATCAGCTCCTGACAGTGGCACTGCAAGATTTGGGTTTGATAGAACTGACAGTGTTGGAGATATGACCCTCTAGGTAAATTTTTAGCTATTGTGAAAGCTAAATCTTTTCATTGTTGTCCACGGCTAGATATTTAGAAGAATAAAAATAATTTTGATGGGCTGGACATGAATTGGCACATTGAGAAGATGACAATGCTCCCATCGTGGCATGATTATTATGAGCAGGAGGTAGAGTATAATCTAGCTAAATATAAGATGCAAATCCCTCCATCGGGTTTATTCAGTTCTATCCAAGAAAGTGAACCCACCTAGACTAAGGAGAAAATAATGAATTGGTGGATAATGAGAATTCATCATGAGAAACCAACCACTCCTTACGGGTTGAAATTGGATGAGCAATTTTTAGATACTTATGACAAGTTTGTAGACTCATATCAGCTCATTGCCTTCACCAATATTTTACCGCAAAGCTTCCAGAACTCTAATAGTGGTGAGGGCAAAACTGAACAAGAACGTCCAATGGTCGAAGATGAGACTCTAGAAGAAGAGGAACAACAATATGTGTTTAAAAGGAGATCTCAATGAACAAAGAGATAGGTGGAGGAAACACCTATGCCCAAAAAGTAAAATCTGCCAAAGGTGCCCCCATTTCCAAAGGTGACAAAAAGGCCAAGGACCAATGCAATTGTGACTTCCACTATTATGGCCTCAATCACTCCAACTTCTTCAGTTTTAATTTTCATAGTTTCCACAATGACAGTTGCAGTAGTTCCTATAGTTACTAACATGTCAACATTATAAATCCTTCACCCACGATAGAGCTCCCGACCAAAGTTGCGCAAATATTTTTGATGGTACAAGAATAGGAGGAAGATTATCAATCGAAAAGCTCTCATATGGAAGTTATGGATGGCGAAGAAAACCTAAACATTGAAAAAAAGGTGATCACACAACAGGAAGAAGTAGTTTCTCAGTTGCCCCTATCATCGCATCACATGATGCTCATGCCCAAAGGTACATCTCTTCTTCCCCCTTCTTATTAAGAGCACATAGTGGTTTCTATTTTGATTCCATCTGTTCCACTTCCATCATCATCAGTCTTCATTTCTCTACCATTTGGTATGCCATCTACATCCATTTCTATTCCATCTTCTTCTATCCCCAAAATCACTACTGCTCCTTCCTCTATTCCCATTCCTTCATATTCCATTTATTTTAGTTCATACACATTAGGGCTAAATCCCTTTTCATGCCCTTCCCCTTCCATTGCCACCTCCACTACCATTGAGGTTGTAAGTACACAAGCTCCTCCCAGAGTAAGCGTAATTTCAACCGAACCCACTTCCTCCGTCAAGTCTACCATTTCCATTTCACCCACCATTTCCATTCCACCCCTTTTGACTATATCATCCACTTCCATTGAGCCTAGTCACTCAGATGTTTTTATTCCATTCACCCCATTTTTGGAGTTACAGATAATTCCTGATGTACAAGTGGCCCACAAGCAGCCCGATGTAGAGAAGATCAACAGAGCACACATGAGCTCTTCATAATGGTTGAAGAGCATGAGGTGTAAAGAGGCCTTGGATCCAGCTCAACCAATTAAGAAAGTTGCTTTTGATCTTATTGCAAAGGAGGCCCATATTACTACTATTACTCCATTAGTTTAGAAGCCTCAAGGAGAAATATTGCTAAGTGATCTTATTTTTGAGACTATAACAAAGGACCTCACAAGGATAAATCCAATAGAGAAAATGGGTAATATTAAAGTAGATATGAGCTAAGTATACTTGCATGGTAAGCATTTTAAAGAAAAGTATTTTGAAAATGAAAATAAGATTATTGAGCTTGAAACTACCCTAGAAAAAAGTAGAGCCCAGGAGAAGAATATGGCCACAAAAAATAAATATTTGCACCAACAAGTCAAAGTGCACTTGAAGGAGTGCAATGCCACCAAGATTGAAATGCACAAGCTCCGAAAGCAGCTTGAGGAGATGAAAAAGTAGTTAGCTGAGAAAGCAGCATAGGTTGCTAGTTTTTCGCTGGACAGTATCAAAGGGACACATCTTTTCTTTGCACAAAACTTCACAAAATTAGCCACACAAGCAGTAAAAGTGTTGCACTATTTATGGGAGGTGCGGATACAAATACAACTAGGGCACTAGTTAATTAATACCACAGAGGAGATGTTATCGCCCTATATGGAGATGGTCATAAAGATACAGGCCCTAGCTAATACCAATTTATACATTCACCCTCTCAGTGAAATGGATCACGCTTGGTCCAAAGCCAAAATTACTCTACGTAGTTATTTTTAGTGAATGGACCTGGTAAGGGAAGGATGGGTAATTCTCAACACTATCGAACATGAGCATACTATTTCCATGTCTCATTTTGAGACTATTGATGAGTTGGGATTTTTGACTTTCATAGATGAGTGGGGTGAACCATTGCCGATCGAACAACTGGAAGCGCTCTAGAAAAATTTTGTTGAAGATACCTCCAAAATCGATGCCTGGGATGAGCCTCTCATAGAAGCACAGGTGTTGCCACTAATGCAAAAATATACGTGCTTAGAACTATCATTGTATGAGTTGGCTCAATGAGCGAAGTACCTCAGTTTGATAGATATTCAGAATCTTTACTTTGTTTATGAGTCCCTCAGTGTCCCCTACCTATTCACTACTCATGCTTGGGATGAGGTGGTCCATGCCTACGAAGTCATTTATGAGACTATTAAAGAGTAGGAGGAGCAGAGCAGTGGCAGAGTGTGCAACAAAAAAAGAGGTAGCAAAGGAAGTTGAACAAGCTGAAGTGCTCAAAGTAGTAGCTAAAGCAGAAGAGAAGGAGCGAGCAGAGGAAGAGGAGCGCAAAAAAAGCATCTATGGCATCAACAAAGGCATCAACCAAAGCGGCTAGGAAAAAAGACTTCGTAGCCCAATGAATGAAGGCTTGGGATCACTTGCATCCATGCGAGCTGGATACCCCCGTGAGTCACCAGAAATATTGGTAATTTTTGCACTTTGCCACATTGGGAATTTTTGTTGGAGTATTTTGATGTAATATTTTGATTTTTTATGGCGGTTTTTAGTTCAAAATAATTTTATATGTTCTTGATTTGCATCAATGTTATAAGTGTTTTGTAAGCTTCATTCAGATTTCAAGTTTGCCTTATTATGAATGCATTAAAAGAAAAAATGAAAATAAAAATTAAGTTGAAAATTTAAGGGCTTTAAAATTTTGAAGGCGCCAGAACGTTCACCCCAAAGATAGGGTGAACGCTCCGTTCGCCTCATGTTGGGGTGAACGAAATATCAAAGGAAAAGAAAAATGAGTTCAAAAGAATTCAAGGTAAAGGCATGGAAAAATGCAATTGCGTTCACCCCAATTGAGAGGTGAACATCCCATTTACCCATCCCATGGGTGAACGCACCTTGATGGTGAGCACATTCATGTTCACCCCAAAGACAAAGCACATTTGCATTCACCCCAGTTTAGGGGTGAACACCCTGTTAACCCCCCCTATGGGTGAATGTACCTTGGGAGCATCACTCATGCGTGTTCTCCCAAGTTGAGAGGCAAACGTCCCATTTGCTCCTCCCATGGGCAAACACGTTTTCATAAGAATGTAATGCAAAGGAAGATTGAGCGAAGATGATTTTATCAAAGGGTGAATGTGATTTTGGGTAAAATTAATTATAATCAGACATTTAAAAGTGTCATATTTGAAGCATTAAATAATGGTGGAGATGAGTAACTCAAATCATGGATCCCGAGTAGAAAAGAAGTTGTATGAGAAGAACAGGAGAATTTTCATGATTTCCAAGGCATAGAGATGTTCCCAAGGTATTCAATGTTTTTCAAATTATCTGTGCACCGATGCCCAAGTTGTTGATTTCCTGGGAATTATTCCCTGAAATATGGATCGTTGTCCCGGAGGAATGGATTTTCAATGATTCCAAGGAGGAATTTCCTCATTCTTGTTCCTGATCTGCGATCATTTTGTTCTCATGTGCATTTAATGAAAGAGGTGAAATCCTCTATAAATACTAATGAAATTTCTATTGTAAAGGAGGTTGGACATTCTACAGGAAAACTGCTTAAGTTCTCTGCATCAATAGAAGAGACTTGGCTTCTAAATTTGCAAGTATTCTCATGTGTGTGTGGTTTCCTTCTAATTTCAAGATTTTCTATTTATGCTCATGTTCCTGCTGTTGAGTTTAAAATTCTATCTCTGGATTTAAAACATTGCTGGTGAGTGAGTGGAGTTCTGGAATGCAATCTGGAGGTTATCTCTACTGAGGTATAAGTGAAATTTTGTTGCCTTCTTCCTGTTACATGCTATCATAAACTTAGTAGAATTCTTGTTGCTAGTCTACCCCAAATCCTGCACTTCGGCCTATGGCCATATTTCCCATTTCTTTCCATATTTTCTAATTTCTTTCCTGCATCCCTAGTCTTCAACCAGTGTAGGATTTATTTTGGGAACCAACCCTCTCTGGATATTGGCACGGAGGACATTTCTTTCCTCCGACCTTTCAATGTTGGTCGTATCTAGGGCGCACAAACATAGTTTTTGTTGATTAGGCAGATATTTGACCAACACCTCTTATCCTCTTTCACACGGCATACAAATTCTTTTACTCTCAGGCATACAAAATTGCATGGATAATATTTAAATGAAATTATTGCCCTCCTTTTTATACCTTTCCTTGTGCATTCCAACACGTCGGTGCTTCCAATTCAAATTTTAATTTGAATTTCAATCTTTAGACTTATGGCGCCTTAAATATTTATTTAAATTAAATTTTAACCTTATGGTTAAAATATTTAATTTAAATAAATTAAATAATAACCTCCACAAACTATCAAATGGGTCTTTTGAGGATTTAATCATTTTAAATAATTCCTTGGACCTTGTTTTCTTCACTTCAACCTTTTTAGCTCGGAATATTATAATATGAATTATTATAATATTATTATTGCCTTTAAACCTGCTTCTTCTTCCTTGAGTCCTCAACCTTCCTTGTCTTTTGGAAAAATACTTGATGACTTTAATGATGAAAAAACTTGGACATCAACCTCTTGACATCAATGACAACAAAACTTGCTCATATTTCCAACAATCTCCCCCTTTGTCATTGATGGCAACCCTTTTACCTTTTACCATTTCTTTTTCTTTTTCCAATACTGCTCCCCCGAGAAACTGCTCCCCTTGATTGAATGCTCTCCCCCTAACTCAAATATCTCCCCTTTGACATCAATGGCAAAGGGCCACCTTTGGGGCTTGGGGCTAAGAATGAGACTCTTATCTTAGCCCCTCCCCCAAACTCCTCTCTTGAGGTGGTTAGTTTTGGGGTGGGAGTATCTCTACTCCCAACATACACTAATCTTTACCTTTGTCCACCTTCTTCCTCAACTAATCCTTTTGATTCCTCTAACTATTCTTGTTCCTGCTTATCTCTGGAAGTTCTTCTCTACACCACTTGGCTATATGCCCAACATTATTGCACTTATAACACTTAATATTGTAGTTCCTTGAAGGTGTAGATGTGTTAAATTTTCTCCTGGTGAAGCCATATCCATTCCTATTATGAACCCTGCAATTAACTGCCTTGTGACCAAACTGATTACAAGAGTAGCAATACCCTTGAAAAAGATGCTTGTTTCTAAAATTTCCATATTCCTATCTTTCATGTGTCCTACACTATGTAGCCTTGTACCCAAACCTATGACATGAGAAGCAACATCCATTGAAGAAACCTTGCCTTGATCCCATTGGTCTCTTAGTCTCTTCTACCCTATGTTGTTTCCTGTTCCATCTATTCCTCATTTGTGCATTGTTCCTTTCCTTGTTGAACTTCCTATTGTCCAACTCATCCTCAGAAGTCTCACTTTCTATTACACTCTCTTCTTCTGAATCTTCTTCTTATTTGGAGCTTGATATTGACTCCTCTCCTTATCCTCTATATTCTTCTTCAAAACCAAGTCATGTCTTGTTTGATGAAGATCTTTGTACCTTGATAATCTTATCCAATTTATTTGAGCTTCTTCCAAACCTGTGTAGCTTGTCTTTAGACTCTTTTACTTCCTTCCTTAGTGAAGCTACCTCATGTTCTAATATCTCACATTCTAGAACCTTTACCTCTAACTTCTCTTTAAATCTCCTTGTCTTAGCTATTGAGTTGGTTAGATATTCAATAAGATTTCCTTTCTCTTCATCACATTCTTGAAATTGAAGCTTGAGTTTTGAGTTCTGCTTTCTTACCTTTCTTAATGCATCAAGGGTAGAAATAAGCTCACCCTCAAGATCAACTTCTCCTTCTTCTGATTCTTCCTCTATATCTTTACCTTTAGGATCATATTCATTCCTTTCTTATTTATCTTCAATAGGAGCATCTTCTTCTTCTATTGCCAAAAAGTAGACTTTCTTCTTTTGGTCCTTCAAGAGCATATTCATACTCATCTTCACTAAAACTGAATCCATTCCTTGTACAACTATCTTCAAGATGGCCAAAGTTACCACATCTAAAACACTTGAGAATTATTGGTGCCCTTTTTCTAACAACATTATTTTCTTCTGCTAGAAATAGAATTTCTTCTTCTTCAGTATCTGAGGATCTTCCATCACTATCACTTGAACTCTTACCTACCTTGTCTGCATAAAAAATCTTCTTATACCTTTGGAAAAACATCTTTCCTTGCTTGCTTTGTCCATCCCTGCTTTTCTTTTGATACCTGTGTTTTCCTGTTTCCTTATTCTTATGATCCTATTTCTCATCTTCACTACTATTTCTAGATTTTGGACAATCAGTTGCATAGTGACCATATTTACCACAATTAAAACATCTAACTAATTTTGTACCTTTATACTTTCTTGAGTCCTTGTTCCTTCTGCCATAATTTGCTTCTTCATCACTGGATAACTCATTGCTTGAATATGACTTCTTACCCTTTGTCTTCTTAGTAACTTTGAAGGTTTATTCTTTTTGGGGAATAGGTTCCTCTTTTATTCTCATCTCAAAAGCTGTGAGAATTCCATGTAATTCATCCCTTGTCAAAATTTCAATATCTTTTGACTCTTCTATAGCTGAAATATTTTCACTATACCTTTTTGGGAGTGACCTTAAAATCTTATCACAAACATCTGTTTCTTCAACTTTAAGCCCAAGTCCTTGCATGGAGTTAACAACCTCATCCACACGAAGTAGGTATGCAACAATATTTTCCTCATCCTTCATCTTTAGGTCTTCAAATGTTCTCTTGTAATTTTGCAACTTTACCCTTTTGACCTTTTTGTCTCCCTCATATATACCTTTCAACTTATCCCAAATTTCCTTTGCTGATGTGCAATGCATAACCTTTATAAACTTTGTTTCATGCAACCCCTTTAAAATTCCATTCATTGCCTTTGAATTATTTAGTTGTAGGAGCTTACCATATTTATCTGTAGGTGGAGTTGTTGGTGGTATGTATCCATCCTCAACTGCTTGCCAAATTTCATTTCCAAGTACCATTAGGTGAATCTTCATTCTCATACTCCAAAGTGCATAATTGTTCCCATCGAACAATGGTGTCAAATTCCCTGATGATCCATTCTAAGAATCCATCTATGTTCTTGTAAGATTTTCCTTCAAGTTGTTAAACTCTTCCGAAGGAACCCGCTCTGATACCAATTGAAGAACACAAGCTTATACTGAGAGGGGGGTGAACAATATAAGACCACTTTTTACTTTTCTTTTCCCAAACAATATTATCCAATATATCAATGGCAATATCAACAACAGTAATCAAAGAAATGCAAAAATCACCACACACAATAGAGACACCAATTTAATGTGGTTCACCCAATGTGGGCTACTCCATGGAGAAAATATTTCACTAAAATTTTCTCAACAAATATCTTGGGAATCCTTCCCTATTACAATGTTTATGGACCTCTATCCAAAGGAGACACCAATCCTCTAATCCATGGTTCATGGATCTCTATCCATAGGAGAACTCCTTCTCCTATGCTCTGGCTGGTGATCCTCTAGAAGACTACTGCCTCCACTACACTGGCTTGTGGATCTCTCTCCACTAAAGACTCTATCCTCACTCAGAAGACCTCTATCCTCACTACCCTGGCTAATGGATCTCTATCCACTGGAGACTACTATCCTCTACTCTATCACCTCCAAAGCTTGCTCTTAGCTCTGATCAATATCTATCTCAAATCTACACTAAACACAGTCCTTCGATCTAGTACAAATCTACTCAATATCTATCTCAAATTTGCACTAAACACAATCCTTCAGTTTAGCACAAATCTGTTCAATCTCTGTCTCAAATCTACACTAAACACAATCCTTTGGTCTAGCACAAATCTGCTCAATATCTGTCTCAAATCTATCCTCAAGCCTTAACACAAATCTTGATCCAATCACAAATCAACTCTACTAGATCTACCCCAAATCTTAACTCAAGGTTTGAACAAATCAATCAATCAACTCTGCTCTCAAGTCTTCACTAAGACTTACCTCAAATCTATCCAACAAGTCCTCTCAAGAACTTTCTCAATCTACTCAACAAGTCTTCACTAAGACTTACCTCAAATCTACTCAACAAGTCCTCTCAAGAACTTTCTCAATATTCTCAACAAGTCTTCACTAAGACTTACCTCAAATATGCTCAACAAGTCTTCACCAAGACTTACCTCAAATCTATCCAACAAGTCCTCACTAGAACTTGTCCAATCTGATTGTAAGCTTCCACAAAAGCTCACACAAATTTTTCCTTAAGCTTTCACAAAAGCTTTCCAAACTCTGTCCTTAAGTCCCCTCTAGGACTTACTCAAATCTACCCATAAGCTTTCACAAAAGCTTGCTTCACACTATCCTTAAGTCCACTCTAGGACTTACTCAAATATGTCCACTAGCTTTCACAAAAGCTTATTCAAATCAATTGCAAAACTTGCATATAAAACTCAACTCAATCTCTCATAGAAAACCTCTTCAATCACACAAACAAGTTTCACTCATAATCTTGTTTAACCATAGAAACATATAGAGAATGGTAAGAGACTCAATATGTTTCACACTTACAATTCACTCAATCACTTTCAAACTTACTTTCAAATCAATTCAAAAATAAAGAATAATTTGTTTCACAAATATTGAACTATCACTCCAATGCTTTCAATCAATAATGCTCAATCAACTTCACTCAACCATCCACTCAATGAAACACAACTTTCTTACAAACCCTAACCAAGTGTTTCACCAAACTTCCAATAACTCACACTATGGAACTCAAACCTTGACTCAAGATGATTTAAAACTCACATAACAATGATACTCATGATATTTTCACAAACCCTAATCAAGCACATGAAAGCTTACTCAAATATTTCCAACAATTCTTATCAAACAATCTCACATAACAATGATACTCATGTTCTTTCACAAACCCTAGTTCAAGATAGTTCTCAATTTCACACTCAATTGCTCTCACAATCATTCACCAATCATGTATATGAAAACTCACTCAACAATGCTTATCAAACAAACATTTTCACTCCAACTTTGCATTTCTCAACATCCAACCCAACAATATTTCACTCACAAGGAAGATGTGCCCATACCTTTTGTTTGATGGAGATATGTCTTCAAAAACCTATCTCAATCACAATCAAATTCTCTTTGCTATTCTTAAGGTTAGATAGCAACAATTTATTTCAAAATCTCCACTCAAATATTTCCTTCAATAATTATCTCACCATACAAAAATATTAGCTCTCAAGTACACCTTATAATCTCCAAACTTTTCACAAAAATAATATTCAATTCATAAGCAATCAATTTTCTCTTAAGCACTTTATATCTCCAATCTATATTTTTAATGCTAATTAAAAATATAATACTAAACACCCTTATGACTCCCTATATTTATTTTAATGCTAAATAAGAAATAAAATATTAAACACCCTTATGACTCCCTATCTTTACTTTAGCAAAAATTAATCAAACACCTTCACAAACGTCATGTGGCCCCCTAGCGCAATTCACACTATAGCAAAATAAATCATAGCGCATACCTTATACAATGGCCCATGTTTAAAAAGTACCCACCAAGACTGTGCATGACTCGAACCTGCGACCTACCATTACCACGGTGCCTAAGCCGTAAGGCTTGGTTGTCATTGGACCACGTGCCCAAGACAAAACCAATAGCGCATGAAGCGCCTTATGCTCTTTGCTCTCGGTGCCTAAAAAAAATCTTGTTGCACTCAAAAATTGAAGGGGAAAAAAACCCTAACCTTACCCAACTTCAATGCCTTAACCAACCACCGATTGCCACTTGCGCTACCAAGCGCTTGGTGATTGATTTTATGCTCCACTTGGTCTTATCGAATGATTTGCCCTCTTATTCTTAAACACATGCAAATCCTCTTATCCTATTTTGTTAGTATTACAATGACACTAAGAGGGGGGGTGAATCAATGTAGCTCTATAAACTTAAATTTATAGCTCTTAATACCGCAACAATTAAAACTTATTACTAGATACAACAAGTATAACAAAAGAGCATCACACAACACAAGATTTAACGAGGTTCACCAATGTGGCTACTCCTCAAAAAATGACTTCTTGGACTACCATCCAAATACAGCCTTTGCAAAGCACCAACTTTACAATCAATTTACCAGCACCCACTGTAAGGAGCACCAACCCCTTATTTATCTGCACCAACAGAAAGGAGCACCAACCCCTTATTTATTTGCACCAACAGAAAGGAGCACCAACCCCTTATTTATCTGCACCAACAGAAAGGAGCACCAACCCTTGATGCCAAGCTGCAACCTAGACTTCAATTTGAATCTATAAGTTTGATAAAGTAAGGTACCTTTGCTTTTGCAAGACCCTGACTTCTCTTCTTCACCTTTGCGTTCTCTGCGCACTCTGCTCTCTCTGCGCAATCACTTCGCACACTCTGCTTCATTACAGTCAAACTTCATGATCGTCTTCTCCCTTTTGTGCACTCTACTCTCTTTGTGAATTTCACACTTAGCACGATTCGACATGACTTGCTCTCTACGCACAACGACCGTATTTCACACACATTCGGCCATCTTTTCAATTCTCAAAACAACCCTCCTTTTATAACAATATTTTTTATGATGAAAACCCTAATCTTAGTCAGCTGTAAATCCTAATCTTAGTCGGATTTCATAACAATTGTAAACCCTAATTTTAGTCGATTGTCATCGGTCTTCATCGACTTCAACTCAAGAAGATGTTCGGTTTATCCATCGCTTGATGATTTCATTCTGGACAGACCCTGTAATCGCCATACTAACTTTTGATCACTCTTCATATTTTAGTAGTATGAAATCACTCTATAACTGCCCCTATAAATGCCATAGTGATGTCGGTCCACTGTCATACTTCTCATTTCAGTCAAGTTCTCCTTCTTGACTTGCGCATTTACGACCTATCATGAAATCATGACATTTTTGCCTTTGTAGCTTCTTTTGTTGTTGTTGTCGTGAAAATACAACATGTCACGATATCGCGACACTTTCGCCTCCGTACGCTTTCTCTATTCTTTTATCGCAATATCGCAACATTTTTGCCTCCACAGACTTCATATTTTCTTTTGTTGCGATATCGTGATATTCCCGCCTCCGTATACTTCGTATTTGCTTTTATCACGATACCGCGACACTTCTGCTTCCATAGACTTCGACTTTGCTTTTGTCATGATATCGTGACACTTCTGCCTCCGTAGTCTTCAACTTAGCTTTTATCATGAAATCGTAACACTTCTACTTCCGTACTTAGCTTATTTGCTTTTGTCACAAAATCATGACACTTATGCCTTCGAAGTCTTCTTCTCTGCTTTTGTCACGAAATCATGACACTTCTACTTTCGTACTTTAATTCTTTGCTTTTGTCATGAAATTGTGACACTTCTGCTTCCGAAGTCTTGCTTTTTGCTTTTGTCACGAAATCATGATAGTTCTGCTTTTGTACGCTTCCTCTCTTTCTTTTGTCACGAAAATGCGACATGTTGCGATATCGCGACACTTTTCAAACTTACTTTCTCTCTCCTATTTTAGTCGCGAAAATGTGACATGTTGCAAAACCGCAACACTTTTCTTGCTTGTTCTCTTTCTTCGAACTTGTCGTGAAATCACGACACTTTTTCCTGCTTTCTCTTTCTCTTCCAACATGTCGTGAAATCGTGAAAATTTTTCCACTTGCCTTTTTCTCTTCCAACATGTCACAAAATCGCGACAATTTTTCCTGCTTTTTCTCTCTCTTCCAACATGTCACGAAATTGCGACAGTTTTTCCTGCTTTTTCTCTCTTCCAACATGTCGTGAAATCGTGACAGTTTTTCTTGCCTGCTGTATATGTCACGATATCATGAAACTTTTCTTACTTGTATTTTTTATTTGATCTTTTGCATATGGGCCACTTTGGTCTTCTTGGAAAATCACTGTACATACTCTGAATAACCTTTGAACTCCTGTCTTCTGCATCTGAATATATTTTGAACTTCATGTCCACTGCATCAATAGATCTATATGACTTTGTTGAGAACAATGACAATACTGTTGCTGCACTTTGCTCAACATCTTTCAGACGGTGCACAAATTCTTTTACTCTTGAGCACACGAAATTGCATGGATAATTTTTAAATGAAATTATTGCCCTCTTTTTTATACCTTTTCTTGTGCATTCCAACACGTCGACACTTTCAATTCGAATTTCAATATTTAGACTTATGGTGCCTTAAATATTTATTTAAATTAAATTTCAACCTTATGGTTAAAATATTTAATTTAAATAAATTAAATAATAACCTCCACAAACTATCGAATGGGTCTTTTGAGGATTTAATCATTTTAAAAAATTCCTTGGACCCTGTTTTCTTCACTTCAACCTTTTTAGCTTAGAATATTATAATATTATTATTGCCTTTAAACCTGCTTCTTCTTCCTTGAGTCCTCAACCTTCCTTATATTTTGGAAAAAACTCGATGACTTTAATGATGACGAAACTTGGACATCAACCTCTTGACATCAATGACAACAAAACTTGCTCATATTTCTAGCAAAAGCAAGCCAGCATGGGATACGTCCAATTGGATCTGGGAATTCATTTTACAGTTCTACAAATGTAAGTTGAACACGGGAATAAAATGTTTGGAACAGGAAAATGTAATTGCATTTAGAATTCTAAAGAATATCTTAGCCCTAGTGCGAACGTAATCTGTTGCTGATATTGGGATTGGGCAGGGGGCTTATGGATTGGAATGTGAATATTTATTTAAAGAGCATCTATCCATTCTAGATACCTCTAAAAATATGTAAACACCTCAATAGTCCGGTTGTCGCGTTAGTCTTGAAAGTCATTCCATCAAGATCCGTACCACATTTTGGATCATGCGAAAATAAAAATTTAAACATTAAAATTTATATATATGAATATATATATGAATTTAGTAAACCAAACCTGTATCACATATGAAAATTTATATATATGAATTTAGTAAACAAAACTCATATCAAAATCATATATATAAATTCAATCAATCAAACCAACATTAAAAAAAATAATTTTATAAAAATTCAAACTTTGGCATGAATAAAATAAAAATATAAAAAATTACTATTAAATTTAAAAGTTCCACATCACTAGAATTATAGCAAAGCTTTGAATATCCATGCACAAAAAAAAATCAAAATTTAAAGCTTGGCTTCTCCTTTTAAATGTTAAGAAATTTAACCAATTGAGATTTGGTGAAAGGCTTTTCCTACAATATTTGACTTGTAAATTTTTAACACCTTGCTATCTACATTGCAGAAAATCTCTGTGTAAGCCAAACAAGAAATCACTTGATGCAATCAAAGATTTAATTCAAACACAAAATTTTAGGTGGGTCCCCAAATTTGGGGTGTGTTGTGTGATAGGCACAACAAAAACTATGGCAATGGATTCTTAATAGGTTTGGTAAATGCATGATGATAATTGAATAAAGGTTAAAGAAATGATAGAGCACTTTTAAAAGTGAGGCTTTATAGATAATTTGGGATATATCAAAAGATATAATACTTCAAATTCTATGTCTAGAAAGGAATAGAAAAGTATTTAAAGGAAAGAAAGCAGTTTAGAGTTAATGAAAAGGAAGATATATTTAGCCATAGAAGATTCTAATCCAACCCTATCAACTCACCCAATCCATAATATGGAAGCAAAAAGCCTTTCTAGATGGATTCAAGTCATGAAATGCAATTATGATGCTAGGTATAGGAAAAATAAAAAGAAGACAAATAATATAAATTGGAAACCACCAAATATGGAGTTGGTAAAATTGAATTTTTATGGATTATCTAAAGAAAATCTCAGACCAACATGAGGAGGAATAATTAGAAATAATAAAGGATATATTTTATCTCATAATGATTTCAATAGTGGATATAAGACAAATAATGAAGTTGAAGCTAAGGTGGCTTTAGAAGGGTTAAAAATATGTAAACAAATGAAATGGAATAAACTATGGATGGAAGGTGATTCACTCATAGTAATAAATACAATTTTTAGGAAAGCAAAAGCTCCATGAGACATACAAGAAATAATTGTGGAAATTCAAGATCTTGCTAAAGAGTTTTAAGAAATTAAGTTTACACATACATTAAGGGAACGAAACAAATGTGTAGATACGATAGCCACTAGAGGGGTTTTAATTGAGGATTATGAAGTTAAATTCTCTCTTCCATGGTTATATGAAGTAGTAATTGTACAGAAGAGAAAACTACCCACCGCATACGGTTATCAACTAGATCCTCTAGGAGCCAAGGTGATCGTGAGGTATGTTGCTTCATCTACACTCGGGGGCTTGGGGGATCAAAGGGTTCAACAAGAATGGTTTAAGGACTCACTCAAATTCTATGATGGAAGGTTTTATGTGTTTATTTGAACAAGAATCTATGTTTAGCCTCTACTAGATCTAAGCTAGAAAGAATTAAAGAACAACAATGTAGGACAAACAACAATGGAAGCAAACAAAGAGCTATTCCTAGAATGATTTTTTATTTCAATGGAGACTAACCCTAGATTTATAAGGAAGTAAACTTATTTGGAATATTTGATGTGTTTATTTGAACAAGCATCTATGTTTGGCCTCTACTAGATCTAAGCTAGAAAGAATTAAATAACAAAAATTTAGGATAAAAAAATATGGAAGAAAGCAAAGAGATATTCCTAGAATGATTCTTTATTTCAATGGAGACTAACCCTAGATTCTTAAAGATCAAGATAATGCATGAACATATTTAACATAATATGCAAAACTATGTGCTTTTCTCCATTGATGACTAGAAATAAAAAAAAAATTATTATGATCTAAATACAGAACATAAATGAATAAAAATGAACAAAGGTACTTAATAAACAACCTAAAATATCTATCAAAGAACTTACTTGATTAGTGGTTGATCCTAGCTAAATTTGTATCTAGATATGTCCAACAACTTTAAAACCTACAAAACAACTTCAAAAACCTAGAAAAAATGATTAGTTATTGGGAGTTTTCTTAGGCTGATATGTGACTAAGTTTGGAGCTGCAACAGTAAATTGCCCTTGGTCCTTTTAGCTAACCATTCAAGAAAAATGAGTGTTGACATTTAGAACAAGAAAATAAGATATAACAAACATGAAACACTAAAAAGTAGAGCACCAAGAGGATGAATATAATAAAAATAAAACATGAAAGCATATGAGTTAGGGTTTTAGGAAAAAAAACTTACCCCCAAGCCCTAGTAACCAAATTCATGCCCTGTAAGGGGTAGGTACAAATTTGGCTAGCCAAATTTGCACCCTATACGGATCGGGTGCAAATTTGGTTTAGACCCTTTTTTAGTCTACAAAAATACCAAAATGTGATGCAAAATAGAGAATTAATATTCTAAATAAACTAATAATTCAAGAAAAACCTAGTTAGCTAATGGATAAAGTAAGGATCAATGGGAAAGTGAAGGAAGAGATCAAAATGGTATACCTCTTCCATCGTCAAGGATCCTCCACTTGTTCACCAAGGGCAACATGAATATACACAACATGAATATCAATGTATTGCTAAATTTTAGGTTTCGATGAAATATGAATATGAATTTTATGAAGCATGCCTACCACATTCACCTTAGATATATCTAATTGTACCACCATTCTGTTTGAAGGATTGGGTTTCAAACCCAACCTCTAACAAGTAACATAAGGCATTACATTACCTGATGTGCCTGAATCTACTAGATAGTTGTGTAAATTATTTCCTGCAATTTTGATTGTTAGAAGGAAGGGAGGAACCTCTCCTTTATCCTTTCACAAGACCAAATGTGACTCTATAGTTTTCCTAGCATCAGTTTTGCTTGGTTGACCAAGTGCCTTAATCAGGGCATATTTTTGGTTTTTCAACTGCCCAACTCCAAACAAAGTGATGTTGGCTTTTATTTTCTTTATATCTTCAATGATTTTGTAAGTAGTTTTGTTAGGATTTTGCATATTTTGAGATGGTTTGAGAGACTCAATCTGAGACGGAGGTGGAGGGTTGTTTTTTGCCTTAGTATCTAGGGTAATAATTGAATTTTTTGGAGGAGTAGAAGAAGTATTTAGGATCTTACTCTTACTCATCAACTAGTAGTTGTAATTTCCCTTTTTAAATTACCTAAAGGCTTGAAATTCTTCTTCTATGGGATCATCATCCTCCTCTTCTTTTTTTGGTATAAGGTAGAGGTGGTTATAAGGTCCACAAACCTTTTACAAAGTCAAAATGGGCTGGTTCTAGCATCAAGCCCGTATAATCAAAATACAAAATGGATCTTTCTAAGACTCACATTAAGCCATACTTAGAGTCCACAATCCTATACTTGTCGCTTGACTATTCGGGATAAAACAAAAACCAAACAACACCTAGGACTTACTAACACTAGGTTGTCTGTCTTGTACACTTGTCACCTCCCGGGCCCCGACAAATGGGATGCCTTTTCTGCCTAATTCCATCTGTCGGATTACTCATCATCAGCCCCTCCGATCTCCCGATGCTCTAACGAGGTTTGATCTTAGCTCTTCTCTAGCGACCAACACCAATAGTTCTTGAGGGAAGTTATCCTTCCAAATTTGCATCTCCCCAACAGAAACTGCAATATTTGCCATTAGATCCGCCGCCTGGTTCCCTTCTCTGAAGGTGTGTTGGATTCGGGCATTAACCAAATGAGATTTATGAATCTTTGCTTCTAGGATAAGCTCCAATATGGTCCAACTGGGGTCTTTATCCTCCTTAATTGCCTTGATTATATTAAGCGAATCCCCTTCAAAGATAACTTCCTTATAACCCTCAAGTATGGCAATTCTCATTGCCTGCATGCAGGCTCGGGCTTCTGCAAAATGATTTGTTTGAGTTCCCAAAGGCTCGAGAAAGGCAAGGACCACTTTTCCTTCCTCATTTCTCAAAACTCCTCCTGCTCCTGCAGCCCCCGGATTTCCTTTAGCTGCCCCGTCAAAATTAAACTTAACCCACTTTTGTGTGGGGGTATCCACTTGACACCATCCCGTGGGTTGGTTGTAATGTCTAGGTCTGGAAGTTCCTCTCCCAGTTCCGCAAAATCCTCCTTTCCCTTAGAGACATGGTCTCATTTTTGAAGAAGAAAGTTTTCTAGTTTTCTTTCAAAGCTCTGATTATTTTATTACCACATAACCTGGGATCTTTCTTACGTCCTTTAAATACTCTCTTATTTCTCTCATTCCATATCCCCCATAAAAAATGGGGTAAGCTGAGCTTCCAGAGCCAAGTCAAAAGCTTTGCCCGGAAGGGGGAAGCCCACTGTATGCAGAAGTCAGACATGCTATTTGGACAGACCCAATCTATATGAAATTTGGACAGGATCATTTGGAAGACTGTACAAGAAAAATCACAAGTTAGAAATATATGACTTACAGATTCTATTGCTTTCTCACACAAGATACATCGATTGATGAATTGGAAACCTCTCTCAAATATATATTTTTTTTTTGATGAGGAACCTTTTATATACAACATATCCGCAACATGTGAGGGGAGAGATTTGAACCTGGGCCTCTCGATAAATGGAGAGTTTTAACTACCCACTTGCTCTCCAACTTCTCTACATGAGCGGATATCATCCTCCTCTTCTTCATCATATTATGGATTAAAATTTTGAACAACCAAAGTAGTTTCCTTACCTTTGCTTGAACTAGCTTGATGATAAGAGTCCTCATTAGGTACTAATTCCAAATCATCCATCTCTTTCTACAAAATATCTATGATTTTTAGAAACTCTAGGTATTAAATTTTAATGTGCTCTTTAGTGGCATGCATCCTACACCAATTGTTCATAGTGAAATCTGAGAGGTTAACAATTGTATGAGATTGACTAGAACTAGTAGATGCAAAGTTTTGATTAGAAATCGGACTAGGGAAACCCCCATTGTTTGGTTGTGTGTTACATTGTTACATTTAAAAACTATAGTTTCTATTTTATTGTGAGCTTTGTGGTGCCTTATTTTGGGCAATTAATCACAAGAAGCACATAATCCAAACAACACAACAATCTAAAAGCAGATATTTTGCTTCAAACTTGGAAATAGGATTTGGGCACTTTGAACTTGTTCGATTCATATTTTTTCAAAAGGGCATCCATTCCCTCTATTTATCAGAGGTTTAAAGTGGGGAAAAGGTAGGAAAATAAAATTTAAACTTGATAAATGGTCGACATTGCCAAGAGTCGATGCAAGCTAGGGTTTTTAAGATAAAAAACCCAATATTTCTAAATTATTGTCCCATAAGGGATGGGTTTGAATTTGGAAAAGCTAAATAAAATAAGCTAAATAGGGGTCAAATATGCACTTAGAAATTTTGAGGGGAATCCTAGGGATCAAAGAAAAATGATTCATAGTGATAGATCAATTTTCAATATCTACATTTTTCCCCCTCTTTAATGCATTTATGGTCAAATAAATGCATCAAAGAAAGATGTAGTTACCTATGGGTGAAAAACAATGAACACAAAAAGGGGTGACCAGTTTAGGCAAAGAGATGGTGGAAAAATGATTTCGTTCCAAATATTTTGAATTTTTGCACAATAATCAAGGCATTAATACCTTTAATACCTCTAAGGTAGGGTACACCTTGAGTTTTATAAGGAATACAAAATTCTTGAAGAAACATGAAATGACAAATATATAAAAAAAATAAGAAAATAGAGGAGAAGAGAAAAAAGAAAAAAAAAAGGTGAGAGAAAAAAGGAGGAAAAATAAAAAGAGGAGAAAGAAAAGGGAGGGAAAAAGAAAAAGAAGAGAGAGGAAAAAGTAGGTAAAAGAAAAGGGTTAAAAACAAAGCCATTTTCACTACAAGGAGAAGAAGAAAAGAGCTATGGAGAAAAAAGAACGGTGCTTCCTCCACACCTTGTGACCATTAAAAGGGGTGAAGTTGGCACTGTAGAAAATGAGCATGGGTACGAACCTAAACCCAACTCTAGACTAGGTTAGATTAAGGTTTTAAGCAAATTTTATTTATTTATTTATTTATTTTTTAAATTTTTTTTTAGAGATTTCGTTGCCAAGCGTGAATTCGACAGTTGGGTGTGAATTTAGTTGTACGATAGTGCCATTTTTTTTAATTAATAAATTAATTCATATGTATTTTTATGATGAAACTAATAAAATTTTGTTAATATTTGTTATTACAACATGATGTTCTCTAGAGTAGAGAGTGATGACTGAGCATGCTATAGGAGGCTATGAGAGGGCTCACAATGGTAGACCAAGATACCCTATGGGATGTGGGCTATTGCATCTAGTAGATATGCCTCAGGTTGAGGCTAATAGGTTTCTATTGACAACACGAGTCGAGTGGTGTTATTCGAAGTCATCCAGATTTTGATTATCAATAGGGAATATGACTATCAAATTGGAGGATATGTGGCACATCTTGAGGATCCCCATTAAGGGGAGGATGACTTATAGAGTACGAGTCCATAGGTATAATTAGAGATATTGTCAGGGAACCTAACACATGAGATCTATTAGATCAAATTTCATGTCGATGAGATGTCACGGTGATATTAAGTTGGAGTACTAAATTTTGTACTATATGAGGTGGTGACATGGATGCTAGTGTGTCATACGAGTAGGCGATATCTACCATGGGTAATATCAAGAGTAGTGGAAGATATATGAAACTATTAGGTTAGGTTTACATGGGGACCATATGTGTTGGCCCTCCCTCCTATATAGAACATTACACAACATCGTGTATAAGTGGCATACAGGGTTAGTTTGTATGGCATTGCTCCAAGTGTGGTGTTGGAAGCATATGGTTGTTCATAGACCATATGCACTACTAGGGTCATTACCCAACCCATTGCATCCAGTAGTATATAGGTGGAGTTGATACTTTGAGCATGTGTAGAGAGCATACACAAGTATATTTCCACTAGGGAGGTAGGTAATAGATGAGCTACAAGAGGACATGATCATATGGCAACCATGGCATCTATACCCTAGGTGGTTTGCGGATGTGGAGGAGTTGTATTGGGTTTGGATAATCTGATGGGTCACCATTAAGAAAGGTTAGTGGGAGCTATATTGGTTTTATTAACTACAATGATAGTTTAACATTCTCTAGGAGATTTTGGCTCTTGATGACTACTAGTTTAGGTAGGTTTGGAGGGACCCATTAGGATTCAAAGGGGATCCTAATGTGGGGAGGTTCATGAAGGAGGACCTAGATGAACCCTTTTATGTTGATATAGGAGTAGATGATATTAGGGTAGCCTTCCAATATAATATATGGTACAACGATGTTATGACCCTATGGATATCCCACTAGTGCCAGTGCATAGGTGCTAGATCATAAACTAGTAGGTGTAGATAGAATTTTAAGAGGGTACTTGATGCATAATTGAGTGATGATAAATGGGTGTAGAACTACCTAGATAGACATGATTACAAATTTAGGTGGATATGGTGACAACCATGAGGATAACCATCACTTTCTCTAGATTAGGAGAAGAGGGAATAACAAGATTTTCCTCCACAGTTGTTAGCTTATGATGTAATGAGAACTGGGAGATAGCAATCACAAGATGTAGAATAATATGAAAGAAAGTAAATCTGCTAGATGACTGAAATATATTGTAAATAGAAATCATATAAAATAATACAATGTAGCTATGGAGGAAATGAACACTTCATTAATAAAGATATTGAAATGTATTTCATCCATCACCAATGGATGGTGATGTACATAGAACTGTACTATGCTATAAGCTATACTATCTGACCATATCCCCAAACTCTATATCTATCTAACAATGAGGTATTTCTTATATAGGAAGATATATTCCTTGGCCAACACTCTACCTAGCTATGCAAGGGATAACTTGCACATATACAACTTGCACATTGACACTTGTGCATTTATTACATTGCATGAAGTAACTAGATAACTTTCCCCTAAAGTAATCTAATGTCCTAAGTATGTACCTTGGAAGATACATTTACATAACCCAAATGATGGAATAAAATCTATTTATAATAGCCCCTGTATTACATATTTTGGGTATTGAAGACTTTAGTCTTGAATATGGATATTCTTCTTCTTCATCTTGATATTTGTACTCTTCCTCTGCATTATTTCTAGCCCGTTAAAGAAAATAAATAGTCTCTCTATAATATGTAGCGTTTGCTGATAGAGCTTTCACCTTATAGGAATTTGTGGGTTCTTACAGTTCTTCAATTTCTTCTATCCTTTGAACTAGGTGGGTGTTATTCTGATTTCTCTTTTGATATTCCAGTTGAGGATAATTGGTTGGTCATTGAAATTGTGACCGATGAGCGTTCCTTTGATATTGTGAAGTTTGAAATTGATTCCCATTATTCATCGAATTTCCTTGATCTCGATTTTTGGGATTGTATCTGCAATAGATGGTAGTATGACCTTTCTTTCTACATATCTGACAATACCATATTGTTGAACATTTTGAGCCCCTAAGTCAAAGTTGTCATTGATGTCACCAGATGAGTTCATTAGTGATTTCAATAGGAAATAAAGGCAACAAATATGGTTATTTGATATCCAAAAAGAAGGCAAAATATCGAGGGAAACAGTGCAAAAGATAGAAGTTAAAAAGGAGTTATAATATTTATTTTATAAATTATTTAAATTCAACATGAATTTAAATTTTATAAGTAGATATTAAAGGTACTTTATCGAAGGATTAATATTATAATGGTGGTTATTATAATATTTCCATGGTGAAAACCCAAATAAAATAATTATAATCCTTATTATAATATTTTATAAGGCAATGGGTTTTATAAAGTCCAAAAGTAATTTTTATTAAAACCCAAGGTTGGGTTTACTAAGGCTTTCGAAGCCTTAAAGCACCGACATATAGACAAAGGAGGAAGGGCAATATAAATACATGCCCAAAGTTGTTTATTATCCATCCTTGCTCGATTGATTATTGAGTTGCACATGCAAAAAATGAGCTCGTGGTTAAAACGTTTGGAAAGGAGAGTATAGGATAACATGGAGAGAGACCACCCCCAATTCACATTGGGTAGTGTGGCCTAGTGGCAGCTTGGAAAGCATGAAGGCATTGGTAGCATGGAGGTCGTGTGTTCGATTATTGTGAAGAATTTTTTGGTGGAGTTTTTGTGGAAGCACCAAGGCACACATTTTTAAACGTGGACAAGGAAAGCACAAAGAAGAAGCACGTGGTGATTCCCCCTTTGTGAACGAGTGTGTAGCTCATGTGGCAAACTTAGTCATGGCTAAGGTGCTCATGGTGATGAGGGTAAGACATGGGGTCAAATCCCCTTGAGGCAAGTACATTTTTGTGTTAATTAATTTTATGGTTATGCCTTGAGGTTGGAGTGATAAGGATGTTATAAGGTTTATTAATGTTTTAATAAACTTTGTTAATTAGAGGTTGTTGTGATTATTTCTGAAGGTGAAGTGTTGATAATTATTTGAGCTTTATTATTTGGAAAGTATTAAAGTGTTAATTGAGATTTATTTTGAGACTTGTTTATTATTATTTTTGATAAGGGTTTTATTCTAAAAGCACTTTTGTCGATGTGAAAATTAAGTTTGAGTAAAAAGGTGTATTTAAAGTTGTATTTTACATTGTGATTTTAATTGAAGTCCTCTAACCCTTATGTGAGTTTGGAAAAGAGTTTTTGTGAAGTGTGGCAGATTTTTTGGACAACTTATTGGCAACAAAAAGGTATGGGAAAAATTCTTCTCTATTGAGTTGGTTGATTGGCTTGATTGAAAATTAAGTTTGGAGTGAAAATGAATTGATTAGGGTTTCATTTTCAAAAGTGGTTGAGTTAATGCTTCAAGGTTTTCTGAATTGAGAGTTGTGATTAAGCCTTGTTTTATTAGCATTGTTGTTGAAGCCAATTGGTTATGCAAAGAACTTGAACTTGAGTTAGAAAAGAACATGAGTATCATTGTTATGTGAGATTTGTTGTTGAGAATTGTTAGAAACATTTTGAGTTGGTTGATATATGCTTGGACTAGGGTTTTGTGAGAAAGGGTTGTTCCTTGAGGTGATTGGTTGAGTAGAGTTGGTTGAGCCTAGTCAAGTGGATGTGAAGTGGTTATTCAAGTTCCATGAAACAAACTATTTTTTATTCTGATTTGAGTTGAGATTGAGCATTGAGTATAGAACATATTGAGTCTCTAACAATTCTCTTTATGCTTCTATGATATTGAGTTGAGAAAGTGTTGAGCATATTTGGACAAGTTCTGTGTGAGCTTGTTGAGAATATTTGATCAGGTTTTGTGTGGACCTATTGAGTAGATTTGGACAAGTTCTATGTGATATTATTGAGAATATTTGGACAGGTTCTATGTGGACCTGTTGAGAAGATTTGAACAGGTTCTATGTGGACCTATTGACCAAATTTGAGTAGGTTATGAGTAGACCTATTGAGCAGAGTTGTGCAGGTTCTAAGTGAAGCTATTGAGAAAATTTGTGCTAGAATGAATGTACTGTGTTTAGTGCAAGAGATTGATAATACTTGTGCTAGACCAAATGGGTTGTGTTTAGTATAGTATTGAGACATAGCTTTGGAGGTGACAAAGCAGAGAGGACAGAGACTCTAGTGGATAGAGATCCATCAACCAGGACATTGAGGATAGGTCTTTGAGTGAGGACAAGAGTCTTCAAGTGGAGAGAGATCCAAAGTCAGTGCAATGGAGGCAGTGTATTCTAGAAGATCACTAGCCAAAGTAGAGGATGAGTTCTCATGTGGATAGAGATCCACAAACCAGATTTAGGGGATCAAAATATCCTTTGGACAGAGGTCCATAAAAATTTTAATTGGGAAGGATTCCCAACATATTATTTGAGAAATATTTAGAAGAAATATTTTTCTGTGGAGGTAGCCCACATTGGGTGAACCATGTTAAAAATGATGTCTCTCATGTGTGTGATGCTTTGTGTGATGTTTAATATTTTATTAATGTTGATGCTACTATTTGGATTGAGAGGGAAAAAGTTTTATTGTATACTGTTCACCCCCCTCTCTGTATAAGTACATTTTCTTCACATGTTTTCTGTCCTCTTACTGAAGAAGCAATATTTCCCTATGGATTATATTTTAATGCCAATGCAGTGTTAGTCATATCATATTTCACAGTATTTTCTACTTTATATTCTTAAATTATATTGAATAGATAATCCAAAGAAGTATATTTTCTTAAAACCTGTAAAGATGTGACCAAATGTTTATAGTTGTCTGGAAGTGCTCTCATGTTTACTTGAGTGAGAAGGTCATCCTTAACTGATTCTCCTAAGGTCAATAATTTCCCTTTAATATATGCTACCTTCCTTAGGAATAGTTCTATGCTTTCTCCACTATTCATATTTAATGAGTGAAGTTGAGTTTGGATATGAAGGATAGTCACCTTATTATTTCCTTCAAAAAAATTATCTAGGCTTGTCCATGCATTTGAAGATATTTTGGCTGAACTGATATATGGTTGAATCTCATCAGTGATAGCAAAATTTATTATCATTAAATCCTTGGAATCATTTTCTTCAAAATTTAGGATTTCAGTTTCACCTGTGGTAGGTCTTTGTGTTTTCTCTTTGACAACATCCCAATATTTTTATACACTAATATTGCTTTCACTTTATTTTTTCAATAGAAATAATTTGGACCCTTGAGTAGTTGATATTCTGCCAGGAAGAATTTTTTTGATGCCACTTGAATTTCTCGAAGATTTTGAGGATTTCCTTATGTCTCCCTAGATATTTTAGAATATGATATAGTGTTTTTGTAAAAATATAGTTCAATTTTGGTTTATTTTGTAAAAATTTTGTAAATATTAAAAATCAACTTCTTAATACCTTATTACTCCTATTGAACTAAGAAATTTTTAATTTTTTTGAAGAGGTTTTAATGTTGAATTTATTTTGTCCCTTTTTAGAAGTTTTGAGACAAGAAAATTATAATTTTACAACCTTAGTAAAAATCCCAATAACATATTTTTATATCCCTTGGATTTTTTCTAATTTCTAGTAAATTAATTTGATGTAGTAACCCTTGTGGCTCAAAAATTTAGAAAATTAGAAAATTAATAATATTTGAAAAATGTTAAATATTTTAATCCAAGTAGAATTCATTATTTCTCCTAGGTTAAATTGCAAATATTAATTCAATTTGATAAATTATCTCTTATAGATTTTGCTTTCAAATAAGATTTAACCTTAGCTTATAACCCTTATATCTCAAAACATGAAAGCAATAATAAAATGGGATTAAACCTTACCTTTAGATGATAAATATTATCACTGTTCGGTGCTTTCTTCTTCTATATAACATAAATATTAAGGTGACCTTTGATGCTAGAATCAGTGGAGATGCTTTGTAATTGCTTGTATTTGATGTTGGAACGTAAGCACTATAAAAAATAGGAAGGTTTAACCTTCAAGACCAGGGACTGTAATGCTCCTTTATTCCTTCCATAATGTCCTTCGGATATCTTTGACCGTGCTTTATTGTATGTTGAGATTTGGATTTCGGGCATCTTATATGGATGAATAATCATGGGCTTTGTGACATGTGTCACACGCGTTACAAATGAGTGCTCCTCTCCTTCTTTAACGTACCAATTTCTTGTTTAATGCTTCTTGGTCATTCTGTAATGTATGGGCACTCATGTGAATCTTGTGGAGGATAAAAAGTGTCACCACTTCCTTGATATTCCCTGTGACTCCTATGTGAGGTTTCTTGAGCATTGAGAGATGAAATGGTGTCATAGAAATTTTATGCCAAGTGGAATTCAAACTCTCTACATGAAGTCCTTCCCTGTAACATCTTCCAAGGAGAATATTATAACTCCTCAAATCCTTTTGTATGCCATTCCTTTGCTTTGCTATGTTTCTTGGGTAGCAAGCAAACTTTTATTTTGCAGGTGGATTGATGAGGCACTATGGAGCTTTGAATTATGATTTTGGTGCTTCCTTTGGTGGATGATCTTCTCTAAGTTAAAAACCTTCAATGTAGCACCTTTGCTCCTTGTCTTCTATGCCTCCAACATGCTGATTACTATGTATAATTTTAATACCTTATCTTTGTAGATGTGTACTCTTTTTATCTACATAAATATAGCTTGATGATAGCCTTATGTGGGCTTTGATTTTGCAGGTTCATCCATCCAAGATGAGCCCTTTGAGTGGATCCTTTTGCTTGGGAAGAAGAGTCGTGACGTTCGAACTTCATTGGATGATTTTCCCTATAGTTATTGTGTCTTTTGAGTCATTTTCAAATATTATATTTTGCTTTAAAAACCATATTAGAGTAGTGCAATAAAATATACCATAAATTGTATATAAAGCTCCTTTAATGCACCTTCTTTTGCACTCTATTTCTAGATCTAAAATTCTGGTTTTGTGGTAGATTGTTCTTGCAATATAAGGGATTTGAGGTTTTATTTTATGAGTAGACACCTTAATATTTTTTCTTGGACACTTTGATAACAAATCCGATCTTAGATAACAGTAGATAGAAGCTCTTTAATTGATGCAATTTTCTGCACTATCTTTTCTTGCTTCTAACCTTGTAATGCTTTGTATTTAAAACTCAACAAGTCTTAATATTTGAAGCTTCTATTTATATTTTTGGTTAGTTGTGTTCTTATATAGATTTTGGAGGATAACATTTTTGGTGGCTTCACTTGCCCACTATGTGTTGCAGAAAAAAATGTACTTTAATAGTGTCTTTAGACAATTGATACAAATTAGATTTTATGCCCTTCAAAAAACACAAAACTAATTTCTTTTGAGAGTAGTATAATAGTGCAAATAAATATAATAGAATTTATTTTTAATGCACTAACAATTTCACCTTATCATTCCAATCAACTCTCAGTTTAATGCACTTAATCTAATTTAATGCAATTAATCAAGAATAATCTGAAATAAACCTTCAATAATTATTCTATAATTTCACTACAATTTAGTATTGTAGGACTTAGTATTCATTTTATTTTTCCAAAGTATATGATAGGTAGTTGATATAAGAAAGTATGGAATATAATCAAATCCTAATTAATGTGCAAATGAACCTTAAAAAGAAACTTTTTTCTTTTGCACTTTTAAAGACTGTAATCCAATTTTATTCTTGCAACTTTAATCCAAATTTAGGTGCTCTAACAAATATGATAAGTAATACAATTAACGAATCTAATTGCACCAAAATTTACCTACATTTTGAAAGTTTTGTAGATATTTTTCAAATTTTGTAGAGGATGAAGATCTTGGTGTCTAGGATCATCAAGTTGTTGCTTTGGGTAGGATCTTACAGCTCTTTGTAGATTGTCCTGAACATATCCTTCACCAAATGATGGTCTCAAAATTTATTTCACAAGCCTAGGATTTGGTGGCTTGTTCTTATCTTGTGTTCTCCTCATTCTACTGTAGATTTATATAAGTCTTTGTATTTGAAGCGATGCCTTCTTGTTGTGAGAGGTAATCTTCAAATCTCTAAGATTATGTGAGCTTCTTCTATCTTCAAGTCTTCTTGCCAAATTCTGACTTCAATAAGGATATTATTATTGGATTTGGCACTCCTTAACAAATTCTTCTTCATGGATTTGGTGCTCCTTACCAAATTCACCTTTATGGATTTGGCACTCACAAAATTCTCCTTCACGGATTTGGCACTCCTTGCCAAATTCTTCTCTTGGGCTTGTTATTAGATGGAGATAATTATCCCAAGTACTTTACTATCAGTGGCTTGTCCATGGTAGTTGATTTATCCAATGAGTTTTCATAAGAACTCTTTTGATGATCTTCAATAAGGCTCTATAAACCTTTTTTTGGATTCTTCTTGAGACCTCTCTTAGGTTTTCGATCTTGCATCTTCTGATGGTCTTCCTTGAGACCTTCTCTTCAACCTTTTGCTCCTAGAAGTGTTGGTGGTGATATGTTCTTCTAGATATATGATTCTACTAGTTTTGGATTCGATAAGGACTCACCTAGTCCTTATTCTTCTTCCAATAATGGAATTTCTTCAATGAGATATTATCCTGATCTCTTTGTTTTTTCTTCAGGTGTTGAGTTTATTTTGAAGAAGATACTCTTCCTAATTTTCTTGTAGGAATTTTCCCAACTCACTAAATATTATTTCCCTACAATAAAGTATTAGTATTGAAATATTTAGTCTACTTCTGAATTAGATATTCTCCTTTAATTATTATTTAGAATCAAGGCTTCTATGGCCTTTTTTAGTATTAAGGTTTTTGTGGCCTTTTTTAGTATTATGGATTTTGTGGCCTTTTTTAGTATTAAGTCTTCTATGGCATTTCCAGTAGCAAGGATTCTATGGCCTTTTTAGTATAAATAAATTTGTGGCTATTTCTTCAAGGCTTCTATGGCCTTTTCTTCAAGGCTACTATGGTATTTTTGTATCAAGGCTTCTATGGTCTGTTCTTCAACTATGAAGTTCTTCAATCCAGTAATGGAGATCTTCAGTCTCCTGACTTCACCATGACTTTTCACTAGAAGTCTCTTGCACAAGGAACTAATATCTACACTATGAATGCACACTGACCTTTGAGCAACGAAGTTGGAGTCTCCTAGATTTCTGTTGTAGGAGAAGTCCCAATCCTTTGAGAATTAATTTTTTGTAACAAAAGAAACTTTAGGTAATAGTTAGCAAATTCTAGATATCCTAGATGATATTCACTAGATGATTTGTCAATATAGTGGATTGAATGTTGAGTCCTAGTCTTCACGCATTTTTTGTGCAACTCTTTGAAAAATACTCTAGTCAAATATAATCTCAGTATTTTTGGAGTTTATATTTATTTCAATCCTAACTTTGTGAATCTCCCTAATTCTACCATCTAGATTATTTTGAGATTTTTTGACAGTGGTTGGTCTAGTAGAGCGTCAGGTTGACAAAAATCTCAGGCTCAATAATAATGGTGGTTTTCCTATTAACCTACTATGACTAGATCAACAGTAGTTCTGATACCACTATTAGCTTTTGATGTAATGAGCATTGGGAGATAGCAATCACAAGATGCAAAATAATAAGAAAGAAAGTAAATATTCTAGATGACTAGAAAGTGTTGTAAATAGAAATCATATCAAATAAAATAATGTATCTATGAAGGAAATGAACACTCCATTAATAAAACTACTAAACTACATTGCACCCATAACCAATGGATGGTGATGTACATAGAATTGTACTATGCTCTAAGCTACACTATCTGACTATATCCCCCGACTCTATATCTATCTAACAATGAGGTATTTCTTATATAGAAATATAGGTTCCTTGGCCAACACTCTACCTAGCTATGCAAGGGATAATTTGTACATATACAACTTGCACATTAACACTTGTGCATTTATTACATTGCATGAAGTAACTAGATAACTTCCCCCTAAAGTAATCTAATGTCCTAAGTATGTACCTTGGAAGATACATTTACATAAACTAAATTATGGAATAAAATCTATTTCTAACAATAGTGACATAGGTAGGACCTTACAAATCTATGGATCAGGAGGACCTGGTAAGGGACACAGAGGTACTGCAAGCTAGGATGACATCCATGCAAGAAAATATGGACACCATCCACATAGAGTGGGACTAGGCCTTAGCAATGCTAGACACAATGAGGTTTGAGATGAAGCACTTCAGAGGGAAGACGGTTTGATTAG
Organism: Wollemia nobilis; assembly: GCA_028583015.1. Lineage (NCBI taxonomy): Eukaryota > Viridiplantae > Streptophyta > Pinopsida > Araucariales > Araucariaceae > Wollemia > Wollemia nobilis. The sequence continues at coordinate 8,419,324 of JAQPPZ010000850.1, forward strand.
AGTAGAATTAATAGTAGACCCAGATAGAAGGGATTGTTATCATTACAGACAACCAACAGAGCAAGGGGATCCAACTACTATAGGAGGAGCTTTAGAGGGTAAGGAAGGTAGCCATATAGAGGGAGATGTACTACCAAATGACCTATTACCAAGTTTTCCTAATATATCATGAGATTCCTCCATCAACTTCCCTATGATCATGGAGTTTCTTGTAGTTATGGGTAGGATCTATGTCAAAATCTATGAAAATGCCTCCACCAGGGCCACCTCTAGTAGATAGAGCAGAGGAGATAGGATCACACAACTAGGGTAAAGATCAGGATGACATGTCAATTTTGATTGTGGTATGCATCCCTAGGTATGGTTGAGTGTACCAAACTCTCTCTATAACACACCAACTGAATGAAATACACTTTGTATTTTTTGCAAGTAATATACATGTTGCTTTATTTATGTATTAAAAATGTGTATGAATTATGTGTGTGCTTTTATTTATTTTACTATGCATGATTTGATGAATAAATACACAAAATGCATGATGAATGATATTAACTAACACAAATGAGAAAGAAAAGTGATGGAATATGAAATAAAATAAGAAGAAAAATAGAAGAAAGAAAAAAGCCAAATAAGAATAAGGTCAACAAAAGACAAAAAGGTGCATAGAGTATGCCATTTTAATTAGCATAGTCCATAAGGGATCAATGTTATAAAATGGACATAAACTAAGCAAAATAAAAGAAAAGGATAGAGTGTAACCCTATGAGGATGTATACTTGCAATTGGCTAGGGATGGAGTGAAACCCACTATGGGTGTAGTTATTGTGAGTGGCCATGAAGCTATCATGTGAGGGTATAATTATCACTAAAATAATAAGTGTGGAGTGATACCCACTATGGGTGTGATGCTCGATAATGGGTAAATGTGGAGATATACCCACTAGGATGTATACTCACAAATGGCTTGATGTGGAGTTTAGTGCTCATTAGCGATCATAAAACTATCATATATGGGGTGTAATGTTTGATTTATTTTCTAAAAGGAGTGTGACCCAATAGGGGTGTGGTGTGTGCAAAATATGAGTGATAAAAACAAAGCATAGTATAGAAAATATGTGTGTTTGTGTGCGTGTTATAAGAAAAGAAGATTTAAGAATGAGAGCGACAAGAAGTAAACAATGTTGTGTGTGTCCTTTTTTCAATTTCAATAGCTAAGAGATGTTCGTAAGATAGTAAATGGTATTTTGAACACCATAAATAATATTCATGCGGTATATACCCCATCCCACGAGGATGTCTTAACAATTTAAATATCAAGAAGAAAAAAGTATGAGCAAAATAAGATGTGCAAATAAAAGAAGTATCATAAATCCTTTGTCTTGGAGAAGAGAAGAAATGATTGAAAACTTTAAAATGACAAAAGATATAGATGATATGAATAACTATATCCCTTGACTTGGAGAGATTTGAAAAATATTGAAACTTTCAAGGTCAAGGAATATATGACAAGAGAAAAGAATAAAATAATGATGGATGATAGCAAATGCAATGATGTAAAAAATGCATGGATATGTACACTAGGTTGGGGGTTATCTAAGCATCAGTGACCTAGTATAATTGCAATGCATGCGAACTAAAAAATAACTAGGTTTAATAACTTGCCTCATTGTGAAGTCCCCAAGAATCTATATGCTTAAGCAATCAGATGCAAGTATGATCAATCAAAAAAGTATCTATATTATAAGCAAAGATGTAGAATAGAACATGATTTCAAGCAATGCATGTAGAGTATAACAAGCAGTCATGTAGTATGCGTAAGCAAAACAAATGTAGGATGAACAAGGATGATGTTAAATAATGCATAATATCATTTTAGGTGCATTATATTCATTGGTTATTTAATTTATTTCCCATATAACATTGCTAAATGATATATGCGTGAGCCAAAATTAGTAATTATGACAAATGGGCCTAGCCAATTGTGCAAAAATTTATTCTTCAGATCTATATGTGCATTTATGTTCTTTTGGTTTTCTTTGAGAACAATGTCATCAATATCAAAAGAATGATTACAACATTTATTAGAGTAATATCTCTTAAGCCTATTCTAATAATCTCAAATATTCTCGAAGGAATGAATGCACTTCTCATCCAATAGCTCCAATTGGTGCAAAAGATCTAAACGATACTCATCATTGACCAAGGCATCTTGCAAGAAGATATGCAAGGATGAAAATTCTAACTTGAATGGGAAGACTACCCCAATGTCGTAGACCAAGACATATAGGGTTACAACTGTAGGAGTTTGCATTCTAGTAGGATAAGCCCATAAGGTAGGATATAATTGGATATGCCAGTCACAACCAATCTTACTTACCAGCTTCTTGAGGATCTTAACTAAAGACTTTTTGGATGCTTTGGCTTGACCATTATCCTGAGGGTAATATGGAGTTGACCATTTGTGTTGAATATTGTAATTAGCATAAATTTTATGGATATACTTGTTCTTGAAATGAGTTCCATTTTCAGAACGAATGATAAAAGGAATCCTATACCTACAAAGTATCTAGTTGAAAATGAACTTAGAGACTTGGGATCTAGTTACCATAGCCAGGGAAACCCACTTGGTGAAGTACGCTGTTGTCGTGATGATGAATTTATGAGCATCGAATAATGTGGGATTAATCTTCCCTATAATATCCAATCCCCACATGGAAAATGACCAAGGAAAAGAAATAACTTGAAGGTTTTGAGGAGGTGCATGAACAAGGTTGTCATGGTGTTGATACTTATTATAGCATTGAACATAGTCACATGCATCTTTCCATGGAATACCAATAGTATTTGACACAAAGGAGCTTAGAAATAATATTACCACTAAAATGCCTCCACATGATCCTTCATGAGATTCACTAAGGTCTAGTTGGGTTTCATCCAAATTAAGACATCACGAGAGGATACCCTCAAAATAACGTCGATATAAAGTATTACCAATAATCATAAATTAACATTCTATTTTTCACAAAAGCTTTCATTTATCATAGTCTAAGACATAATGCATCAAACCATCCTGAAGAAATTTAATGATGTTTGTGTACCATGGCTCAGATTGAGAAACTCCAATTTTTAGGATATCTAACAAAATAAGACTAGAACTAAGGGATGCAAGCTCTTGGATTTGTCGAATAATAATCATCACTTGATCATATTATAACTCCAAGGGGATAAGGGATACGATAGGAACAATGGCATATGCATGGTTATTGGAGGATCTAGGGACAAACTCTATGGTTACCTTATTGAAGGTGGACAACAACTTGGTGATAATTTCCTTGTAAGGTTTTAGTTTATCATCTCTGGTTTAATAAAAATCATTGAACTGATTAACCACAATTTAAGTTACCATAGATCAGGATGCTCTAATATCTAGGATCAGGGATTCATACTTTGTATATTTATTAGTGCAAGAGAAACAAATCTTGAAGGAAAGGGGTATGAGTTATTTTTATGGGATTCCTAGAATAATTCCAATACTAGTTCCCTTCAAGAATCGGGATCCATAAAAAAACAAGTCCAAGACTCAGGATCTTATACTTCTAAACTAAGGTACTCATCAATAAACTTTATGACTAAGGGATGGGTGACTTCTAGGGGAGTAGTGACTATTTTTTTAGCAACCACCTTACCTTTATAGCTTTATGACCTATAAAGGTTAAGTCAATATTGCTAAGGGCTAGAACCCACTTAGAAGCTTGAACTGAAAGGTGGGGATTTGACATCAAGCACCTGAGATGATCAAACTTTGCAACTACCAATATATTATGGATAAGCAAGTAGTGTCTCAATTTTTTATAAGAAAACACTATAGCAAGGAAAAGCTTTTCTATGTGAGTGTACCAAGTTTCATAGCTAACCAAGGTGCTACTAATATAGTAGATAGATCATTATTTTTTTTATCATCATATTGAGCTAGCATAGCCCCTAAAGTTTGAGTTGTGGCTTCTATGTAAAACATCAAATGCTTATCTAGTCTAGGGGGATAAGGACAATAGGGGAGGTGAGATACTTATTGAGTTCATAAAAGGCTTTTTGAAACACAATATCCGACTCAAACACTACATATTTATTAAGAAGCTTAAGAAAGGGATGGCACTTATTGGTTAACTAGGCTATTAACCGATGAATAAATTGAAGTTTACCTTACAAGAAACATAAATCAGTTAGGTTATAGGGAGGGTCATATAAATAATAGCTAAAATTTTGGTTGGATTCACTTCAATTCCTTGCTTAGACACTATGAAGCCTAAAAGATTGCCAAATTTTACTCTAAACAAACTCTTGGAGGACTTAATATGAACCATGTATTGTCAAAGTATTTCAAAGATATGTCTTAAATTTTGAGCATGATTTTCTTGATTTATGGAATGACCAAGAATATTATCCACATAGTCTTCAATAATATCATGCATCATGTCGTAAAATATGTATGTCATGGCTCTTTGGTATGTGGCACCACCCTTATTCAAGCCAAAAGGCATGAATTTTTAAAAAAATAGGTGCCCCATGGAGTTATGAAAGTTGTCTTATATTTGTCCTTAGGAGTAATCATGATTTTATTGTATCTCGAGAAACCATCCATGAGTGATAGCATTCCACATTTGGTAGAAAAATCTATGATCATATCTATGTTGGGGAGGGGAAAATTATGCTTGGGACATGCTAAGTTAATATCCCAAGAGTTTATACATATTATGATTTTTCCTTTATTATTAGCTACGAAAATGATGTTGGATATACAATCAAAATAGTCTATAGCTTAGATAAAATTTATGTTAAGGAGTTTTTGGAGCTCCTTTTTTACTAATAGGGTGACCTTAAGATTCATATTCCTAAGTTTCTACTTAACCACCTTAACATTAGTATTAGATACCAAATGAAGCATAAAAAGGGAGGTATCAAGCCCTAACATATCAGCATATGACCAAGCAAAAATATCTTGAATAATTTTATCAACTACTCCTACTTGTCAATGTGAGACAAGAAAAGTCTCCCCAAGATCGAAGAATGCTCCACAAGATCAATCACACACAAAATAAGAAAACCCACAACAACAATATTAAGTGGTAAAATCCTATTTCAAATGAAGAATGGAAACATACACTATGAAGCTCACTATATTACTCAATGATTTAATAATACATGAATGCTTCAATGTTATGCAACAATATGCATCAACATGATATGACAAGATGTAGTAGAAAACACCCATATTTAAAGGGAAGTTTTTCTACTACAACCCTAAAACTGCCCTAATCTTATCTTGAGATATGTGACAAATCTTATCACAATATTATCTTGAGATGTGTGACAAATGACATCTATCAAATATTAAAAAGTGATTGGTTACTTTTTAATATTTGCTAGAAAATGGGAAATAACATTTTCCCACAAATTAAATATTCCTAGCACCCTTATTTTATTTATTAATTGGGTGGGAATATTTTTACATAAAATATAATTATTTTCTAATTCAAATATTATTCTTTAGACTTTATATTTTAGTCTAATAATAATTTACACAATGTTGCATTACATATTACAACACTCCTTCTTAATGCAATATTGGGGAAAGGAATTATGAAACAAAGAAACATTTTCCCCCTAAATATACAAACAGGGATGAGAATCAATGAGTAATATAGTTACAATGAGCTTATATGACCAAGAATGGTCTACAATAAGGAACAATACAAAATGGGCCAAAATGATACTGCAAGCCCCCAACGGAGTAGATTTAGATACAAGCATCTTACAAAGCCATCCATCAACCACAAGTGATTGCAAATGACAAGAATAAAACATCACAAGGGTGTCTTCAATAAGCCTCTAAAAACCCAAACGGAAGTACCTATAAGCTACAAGCAGCTCAACATAAGATCGATTAGATACATCATCATAAATATATTCACCACAACATATATGAATATCCAAAGATGATAAAAAAACTGATCTAACAAATAGTGAACTATAAGTCATCACAAAAATATGCCAAGCCATACTTATAGTCATGTGCTATATAGTTGATAAAAAAATATCATGTACAAAGTTGCATAAAGCAAACAAAGAGTACCATGATAATGCAGACTCTAAAGTACCATGTACAAAAGTAGAACAAGGCTAACAAAAAAGTACCATGTACAAGATTTGCATAAGGTATATGAAAATAATAAAGTGTGCACACCGGTTGCATAAAGCCAACCATAAAATATCATGTACAAAAGTAGCATAAATAATAAAAAGAAAGTACCATGATAAACCAATTGCCTAATGCCAACTACATAAAAACATGTACAAAGTTGCACAAGGCAACAAGAAAGTACCATGTAAAAAAGTCGCATACATCAATTGCATCATATACCATAATTGCACAATGTCATCTACAAAGTAACATGTACAAAAGTTGCACAAGGCAAACAAGAAAGTACCATGTTCAAAAGAGATGCAAAAAGCAATTATACCACCAAAGATCAACTCATATATATAGCACAAAACACCTCATAAGGATGAAGTTGTCATCATACAAGTGTAACTACACTTCATTCCCCCTTGAGGAAAACTTCACCAAACCAAGTGAGTCCCTCAGCTTACAAAACTACTTTTGGGAAGAGGTTTGGTGAACAAATCAACAAAATTAGAAGATGATGGGCAATACTCCAACTGAATAGTCCCATCCAATACCTTATCTCTGAGAAAGTGGGCTTGGATTTCAACATGCTTTGTTCTTTGATGCATTACAAGATTTTTAGCCAAGGCAATAGATGATTGATTATCGAATAACAAACATGAAGTACCAAATTGCTCAAATCCAATTTCCTTCATGAGGGTACAAAGCCAAACCGCTTCATGTGTAGCTGATGTCATAGCCTTATACTTTGCTTCCATTGTAGAAAGAGCAATTGTATCTTGCTTCTTGTAAGACCAAGAGATAGATGCAGACCCAATACTAAAAAAATATGATGTGGTAGACTTTCTATCTATTCTATCCCCTCCAAAATTAAAATCAACATAGCCAAAAAGAGCAAAGAAAGGAAGCCTAGAATACTTGAGTGCCAAATCTCTAGTACCTGAAAGGTACTTCAAAATATTATTGGTAGCTTGTAAGTGCTCAATATAAGGTTTATGCATGAACCTAGCCATCATACCAACTACAAAAGCAATATCTGGCCTTGTGACGGTAACATAAAGAAGACTACCAATGAGCTTCCTATACAATGTAGCATCAGTCAATCGAGATTCTATACTTACTTCCAGATTAACCCCTGTAGAAATAGGAATGGAAGAGGATTGCCATCATCCAAATCAAACCTCTTAAGAAAATCTTCAATATACATGGATTGATAAAAAAGGTACAATCCTCATGCTGATAAACTTGCATACCAAGATAGTAGTGTAGAAGACCAAGGTCAGTCATTTCATACTTTGACTTTAATTTGGAGATGAAATAAAAAATGGCCTCATTCTCATTTCTAGTCATAACAAGGTCATCAACAAATAGAGCAATTAAAATTACCAAGTTATCCTTACTAAGCACATAGAGATTTGTATCTGAATATAATTTATCAAAACCAAGAGACAAGAAGTAACCTGAAATCTTCATGTACCATGCTCTAGGTGCTTGCTTTAGACCGTACAAGGTTTTCTTTAGTTTACACACAAGTGTTTCCTTACCTTGTACAACAAATAGTTGTGGTTGACTCATGTAGATATCCACATCCAAATCACCATTTAGAAAGGCAATTTTCACATCAAGCTGAAAAATTTGCCAACCTTGAGCAGTAACAATACCAATGAGAAGTCGAATGGTGGGAATTTTGGCAACTGGTGCAAAGGTTTCATCATAGTCAATGCCATATTTTTGAGCATAACCCCTACCAACCAATCTAGCCTTATACTTTTATATCTCTCCATTAGAATTGTACTTGATTCTATAGACCCACTTGTTCCCAATAACATTTCTCTTATTAGGATAAGGCATTAGATCCCAAGTTTTATTCTTTATAAGATAATCCATCTCAACCTTCATGGTATCAACCCAACAAGAGTGTTGTGAAGCTTCTTGGTAAGAAGTAGGCTCATGATAATTCTCTATCTTAGCTAGAAGAGACATGTTAAGGGTCATACTTCTAGTTATCCTTTGGCTAACTGAATTTTGCTCTTTAGGACCCATAGAATGATCCAACCACTTGGTCATTTTGACACAAGGCCCACCCTTTTCTAACTCAAGAAGGTCTTCATTGAATTTGACATCTCTTGAAACAAATACAATGTGTGAATAAGGTGAGTATAACCTGTAGTCCCTATGTTCTGCATCATAGCCAACAAAGATGTATTTTTGAGACTTTTTGTCCAATTTATTCCTCTTTTCTGAAGGAATATATGAAAATGCATCACATCCAAACACTCTTAAGTATGACAAATTTAGCTTCTTACCATTCTAAACCTCATAAGGAATCTTCCCCTCAACTGATTTTGAAGGACACCTGTTAAGAATGTAGATTGTTGTACTAGCTGCTTCACCCCAAAGAAATTGAGGTAAGTGGTCACCAAGCATGCATCTTACCATATCCATGATTGTCCTATTTTTCCTCTCTATAATACCATTTTATTGAGGAGTGTATGGACAAGTAAACTACCTTTTGATCCCATGAGAAGAATAAAACTCATTGAAATCATTGCTATTGTACTCCCCTCCATTGTCACTTCTAATCATTTTGATCTTTGCTCCCTTTTGATTTTCTACCAAAGCTTTGAACTCCTTGAATGTATCAAAACAATCTAATTTATTCTTAAGTAGATACCCAAAGATCATTCTTGAATAATCATCTATAAAGGTGAGAATATGGGATGCAAGTGATCTAACATGTAATGGATCCATAATATTTGTATGAATGAGTTGAAGAATTTGTGTGGCCCTTGTTGACTTGTCCTTTGCAAATTTTTATTTGCTCATCTTGCCTAAGATGCATGTTTCACACAAACCATGAATAGGTGAAATGTTAGGCAAGCCTTCAACCAAATTTTTGGACTTCATCATTTGAATATTTTGATAGTTTGCATGTCCTAACCTTAAGTGCCAAAGCTTTCTACTAGGAGAAATATTAGTTTCTAAGCACACTTTAGGAGGAGCATCACCTAACACATAAATATTATCCTTCACATAACCTGTAATTATTGGTAGCACGCCTTTCCTAATTCTCCATGAAGTTGCATTGAACTCAATAGTGTGACCACTTCTAGCAACTTGCAAAACTGAAATTAAATTTCTCCTAAGGTTAGGCACATATAGGAGATTATCAAGTAATTTCCCTTCAACTACAACATTGCCAACACCTTCTACTTGAAGTCTATTATTATCACCAATGACAACTGAATATGAAGAGTGCTTATGAAAGTCCACAAACTTATCCTTTTCAAAACACATATGGTTAGTGCATCCAAAATATAACACCCATTCATTAGAAGTAGATGAGTCAATGGAGTAGAGGGCACAAACAAAGGCATTTTTATTAGAATTTTGATTTACATTGTTGTTCTTTTTCTTTCCCTTTCCAAACAATTTCTTAGGTCCTTGTCCCTTAGCCTTTTCTTGCTCTTCCTTTTTTGCAATCTTCTTCTTAAAACAATTTTGTTCCTTGTGGCCTTTCTTGCCACAAAATTTGCAAGTGAAATCAACTCTAGGCTTGTTGGGTTGGAAATTTTGATTTTTCCTTCCCTTTTATTTATTATTTAAGGAAGCCTTAGTGGCACTCAAGGCATCATTCTTCTCCTTGAGAACTTGACCATTCACTTTGTCTCTATTAAGAGACTCTTCATGTTGAATAAATAATTGTGAAAGAGTGTTGAGAGGAATTCCATCCTCTTCTTGCTCTAGCCTTGTCTCAATAATGGTGATAAAATTATTGAACTTGCTTGAAAAGTTCCTCAAAATGATAAAGCTTAAGAGCTTCTCACTTATCCAATCACAATTACAAGCCAATAGTTGAGTTCTCATGTCTTTCATCTTTGAGAGGAATATCAAGGCACTTTCTTCTTCACCTTGCATAGTGCTAAGAATTTTGGACAATAAAGTGAATTTCCTTGATGTGTTGGACCCTAGATGGACTTGTTTTAGCAAATCCCATGCATATTTAGCATACTCACAATGGCTTATAGTGAGCAATATCTCATCACTCACACTATTGATAATCATGAAAAGTGCAAGGTGACTCTTGTTGTTGTATGTCTCAAGTGCCCTTGCCTGGGTTGGGATTGCTTCATCTCCATTCACAATGGGCCATAAATTTCTTGCTTGAAATTTAGCCCTCATCCTTGGTTCCCATATTCCAAAATTTGATCCATAAAGGATGTGCTTAGGTGTGAAGGAGATTCCATGATCAACCATTCTAGAAAGTGAACATAATCAAAACATAAGATGCATTGACAAAGTAAATAAATTATGCAATAAGAAAGTATATAAACATACTTGCATATATATAAAAAAAAAAACATAACTTTCAAGTAATCTACTTTTCAATCATCAAAGATAATCATCATGAAAGATAAACATCATGAAATATAATAAAAATTAAGCATCATCAAGAGATATAAGCATCATCATGAAATATAATCAACATCATCATGAACTACTATAACCATTTTGAATAAAATACTATAACCATATTACAATTGAATAAAGGAAATAAACCAAGATCAACTTGTAATAGATTAACTTGCAATAAGAAGGTAACTAACCATAACAATCATCTTGCAAAAAAATAAACTAACTTGAATTGAACCATAAAAAATTTGTTAAATGTTAGATAGTCAATAGGTTAGTAAGTTAGTGTTCATTTTAAGGTTTTGCTATAGCCTAATGAATTTCCAATTCATCTCACTCAAGGTCAACCAAGCTACCCAAAAGGGTACGTGTACGAGGACCCGAAAAGGACTTACTATCGATAGAGCGGATTTTTTTTTTTTTTAAGCGAAAAACCCCTTGCGGGACCGCCTTGGTCTGAGAGACCACGAACAAGGGGTTCTACACCGTTAAAGTCACCCAGGAGTCACGCCCAACCCTACCCACACCAACATTATCAATTGGATTTTGGGTACCCAATTCAACTTTTTGGTAGGGTGGAGATTCAAACTTGGGACCTCCCTTGGAGGATTGCCCTCTCCTCTCCAACTCACCTACAACACCTGGGTAAAAAACTAATTTATAGTGGAAAACACCCCTTTCGAGGTGCCACTTTCAACATGTTGGGCATAGGAGGAATGGAGCCTTGTCGGCCTCTACCAGCACATAGGACATTCCTAACTATACCATATATCTACAGGATGGATACAAGGGGAATGGAACCTGGGTTGGCCTCTACCAACACCCAGGGCATTTACCACTACACCACAACAAATAGATATAGAGCGGATTCTTTTGGATTCAATAGGTGTTTAGAAAATATAAACTGTGTTGCAATATTAAGTAAATTTTAATCAAATACTAAAGTTGTGGTTAGTAAGTTGATTCATTTTTAACCTTCTTGATTAATATGAAAATTAGTAAAATTGCAAGTAGTTAGTTAGTAGATTATTTAGTAGCAAGTTAGTAAGTTAGTAGTTAGATTAGTTGAGATGCAAAATAGGCAAAACACAAATACACACACTCTCTCTCTCTATTTATCTCTCTCACGTTCATTCTCTTTTACTTTCATTGTGAGAGATACAAGTTAAATTAATTTACATTATGCTTCAAGCAAATCCTTGAGAGAGATTAGAAGAAATTAATAAAAATAGGGGGAAGAGAGTGAAAAAATTGATCCGAAATTGCCTTGTATACTCCAAAACATACTTGGATAACCTTGCAAAACAAGCAAAATCACAAAAAACCATTGTTAATGTGAGAAAAAAATGACTATAAGGTCTAAATTATTTGACAATTTGACTAAATTTTTTTCCAAAAATTGCATAAAAGGATTCTAGTTGCATTATACAATAATAAAAAATGCATTTCAATTTATGCAAAAAAAATGACTATTAGGTCTTAAAATAAAATAAATGACTATTTTTTTTATTAAAATACAAAATAATAAATGACTGTTTTTTTATTTTTATTTTTGTTTTTTTATTAAAAAAAATAATAATAAAAAACGACTATTTTTTATTAAATGACTATTTTTTTTGTTTTAATGCATTCATTTGATATTTAGGCAAACTTATTTTGCAAATATGCCATTAGGGTTTATAGATTTATTGTGTTTTTTTATCTAGTTGTTAGATCTTTTGCAAATGGTGTTTTCATTTTAAATATATAAATTTTTGGCATTTAGCTTTTGTTGGAAGGGTTTTGGAGCCAAACGAACCCCATGGTTGCGCCCGAAAGGCCCAAAAACCCTATTTCCATATATTATTTGCCCTATTTTGGTGAAAAATAAATCTGAAGCAATTTTTTTTTATTTGGTGGCCAAATGCCCCCCCACCCATTTTGCTATACAGTCTGATTTTTTTTTTTTATTCTATTTTTTAATAAAAAAATAGTCATTTAATAAAAAAAAATACTCATTTAATAAAGTATCCCCAAGATCGAAGAATGTTCCACAAGATCAATCACACACAGAAGAGGAAAACCCACAACACCAATATTAAGTGGTAAAACCCTACTTCAAATGAAGAAGGGAAACATCCATTATGAAGCTCACTATATTACTCAATGATTGAACAATACAAGAATGCTTCAATGTTATGCAACAATATGCATCAACATGATATGACAAGAAGTAGTAGACAACACCCCTATTTAAAGAGAAGATTTTCTACTACAAACCTAAATTTTTTCCAATATTATCACAATCTTATCTTGATATGTGTGACAAATCTTATCACAATCTTATCTTGATATGTGTGACAAATCTTATCACAATATTATCTTGAGATGTGTGACAAGTGACATCTATCAAATATTAAAAAGTGATTGGTTACTTTTTAATATTTGCTAGAAAAGGGGAAATAATTTTTTCCCACAAATTAAATATTCCTAGCACCCTTATTTTATTTATTAATTGGGTGGAAATATTTTTACATAAAATAGAATTATTTTCTAATTCAAATATTATTCTTTAGACTTTATATTTTAGTCTAAGAATAATTTACACAATGTTGCATTACATATTCCAACAGTCCATGGACAAGGCTTTGCCTAACTTACGAACTTGGGGACTTTCCTTAGAACCTATATTAACATATAGGGTCTCCTCAATGAGGATTTGAGATTCATCATCATAGCGAGGAAGGGAAAGGATCACTCCTAGCTACTCAAGATCTTTAGGAGACACAAGAATGAGGTCCACTTGATAACTAAAAGACTCAACATGGGTGACACAAGGTACTGACCCATCAAAGAAGAAACTATTTTGGACGATATATTCATGATCCATATCACAAATAATATCCCTTTTAGCATAATCCCTTGGTGTTGCAACTAACTCAAGATGCACCAAAGTTATCACATTACAAAATAATATGTTAGAGGGAGAAAGCAGTCCCTCATCCTCATTACTCCACTCTAAGCCATGATGATCTATAAATTCAATATAAGTAACAATTTAATCATCATCAATTTGTAAGGGTTGGTTTTTTTTGGGTGCCACATTACCCAGGATAAAGCTCAACTTCCAAAGGCTCTTGAATACCTTGTTGTTGTGGCCCCAAACCCTTACCTATATATACCATACTAGACAATATCTTATTAGGAAGTGGGTAATCATTGTAAATATAACAATGGAAAAAGGTGTGCTATACTAGAAAGGGGTTGCTACCATGCAGATTTTATTCATGGTACATACCTACATAGACATAAAATTTGGTTAAATCTTCCTCCTTTAGTAAAAATTTTTAGAAACAATTATAAGTGCATATATTGAGGGAGGAACATTGTCCACCAAGACTCTCTTGATAAATGTTTCCCTAATATATCTAATTATGTAAAGAGGATAATCCCCTTCCAAATTCAAGGAAGGAAGCTCATCATCATAAAAATATATGGATTATCCCAAGAAAACCTACAATATTGGGTAGTTTGCTAGGAGTAAGATCTTGCAGGACAAATTGTTGACAAGGTTTCCTTATGAATATGAGAATTCTATAAAAATTCTAAGAGGGATATCTTGGTAGGTGTGGTACTTAAATAATGTTGGATGTTGAAGGAGAATTATTGTTGTGGCTTCAATACTAAGGTTGGTTTTTCTACACTTGTGCTCCTTTTTTGGGTACTCTTGAGAACTAAAGGTGGTCTAGAGGGTTGGTTGGATGTAGAAATTATCTCCTGCTAATATTGTTGAGTTGGTTGAGCTTGATATTGTTGCCTTGTAGTAGCTACTATTATACCAACCATGTTGTTGTAGGGATGTGGCACATATGACACTTGATTGGTTATCTATTACCCATGATTGGGTAGGGGATTTTTGAAGATCCCCATATCTTTATTAGTTGTGGGTATTTGTTGAGTAGGAGGTTGACTAGTTAAAGGTTTGTGGTTAGGATCAGGTTGGGAGTCATCTATAACAATATGACCCTCATGTATTAAGTCCTGAATCCAAGTGTTTTAACCTCTTAAATGTTTTTCTCACATGCCCATCCACTCTATGATGCTCATAATATTGACCAAGATTATACCAACTCATCATGGTGTAAGGTTTCTATATGGGAGGTAATTCAATCATCTTAGCCTCTATAAGCTACTTAAGAACCGATGAAATAGGTTGGTTGAATTTAGTAAAATTTTTTGGTGGGGTTTTTTTGAGGTTTTCTAAGTACCAATTTTTGCAAGGTACTAGCGGTATTAATATTGTTAGCTTACCTGTTATCTGTTACCCCATAACCAACTACATGCTTGTTCTTATATTGAATTTTTGTGGTCTTTTACTCTTCTTTCCTTATCTTGATTTGACCTCTTTGAAGCCTTATCTACTCTTCTTTCTAGATCTATTACTTGTTCAAAAAAGGTAATAGTTGTTATTTCCAACTCATGAGATTTTTTCTTGAAAATTTCCAATGAATATCTATACAATATCTTGAGGAGGTAAGGTGTATCTTAAACATCCAACTAAACTTATCCATAAAGACTATAATTTTGAGAAAATTTATCCTTACCTTGATTTAGGAGATACAAATATTGGATAGTCATACTTTTCTCCACATAAACTCCAAATTTTTGAACAAATAACTTAGTTGTTGCTTCAAAATTTCTCAAAGAATGATGGGGTAGTTGGTAATACCATTCAAATGCCATACCACCAAGACTCTTAAGGAAATTTTTTAGCAACAACATATAATCATATAAAATATCATGCCATGTTGTTCTAAACATCCTTAAATGTTCTATTGGGTCCTCAATTCCCTTGTAAATAAGTAAAATCGATATTGGAAAATGCTTAGGGAAGGGCCTAGTGGCTACCATGGTATCTAGGTTTGATTGCATATTTTATTATAGTTATAAGTGAAATTTGGAGCTTGAAGTGAATCCATTCTTAATGCAAATTATTTCACTATACTTGTCAAACTTTGAATGCTGAGATTGTTGTTGTGCAATCCCCCTAGATTCCCTAAGGGTGGGTTATAGGCAGGTTGTTCAAAGGGATCTTGGATAATGTTGGAGGTATTAATAATGTAATGGTATGGGTTATGGTACAAGATGTTTTATGTAGTATCTTGTTGTGGGATGTAGTTCACATTTGGTGGAACATAATAAGGAATGTTAAGATTAGAATAATGAGAAGAAAATTGTACATTATGGTGGAATGCACTACTAGTTGAAGGAGGCTATGAAATTCCCCCAATGTTAGTGGTTGTTGTAGTAGCATATGTAGGTTTATGAAATGGATTAATATGATGTGAGGATTGAAACAAAGGATTGACACAAATATTGAGAGGCTAAATTGTTTAATGATGAGATGTTCCAAATTATTTGAAGTGGGTGTCTTCATCCAAGGCTTGCCTATTTTGCCTATAGAAGTTTAAGAAATGATTATATATTTGAAGGTGAATTGACCATGAGGCCCTTCAATAGTATCAAAGTCCTCCCTAGTCTCCATGCGCTCTTATTTTTCTAGATTGGAATTCTCTCTGTCAACCTGATCATCCTCATGGAATAGAGGATTCTCTTTTGGCTCTATAATTTTTTTCTTACTCCTAAGGATTGGAGCCATAATATTAAGATAAATAGAAAGGTAGGAAAGGGGAACCAAAAACAAATATGAAAATGCAAAAGAAACAAAAAGGATTTTAAATTTTGGTTTAGTTTTTCTAATCTATGCAAACAAATTAAATGGTTGTTTATAGTTTAAAACAAAAACAAAAGGAGACAAAGGGAAGAGGCTTCTTAGATTTTCCACTAAGGATGTGTTTGATGTCAGGTTAACCAAATATATAGAGGGGTAAAAACTACCCACCACATACGGTTCTCGATTGGATCCACTAGGAGTCAAGGTGGTCATAGGGGTGTGTTTCTTCGTCTACATTCGAGGGCTTGGGGGATTGAAATATTCACTAGGAATAATTTAAGGAATTGCTTCAAGTTTTGGATGGAAGTTTTGATGTGTTTATTTGAACAAGCAACTATGTTTATCCTCCACTAGATCTAAGCTAGAAATAATTAAAGAACAAAAATGTAGGATAAATAGTGATGCAAGCAAACAAATAGCTATTACTCAAATGATTATTTATTTCAATGGAGAGTAACCCTAGATTTGCAAGGAAATAAACCTTTTCTTTTCAAACAAGGGTTCAAGAGAATGCACAAAAATATTGAACCTAATATGCAAAACTATATGATTTTCTTTGTTGATGCCTAGAAATAAAATCAAATAACTTTATTTTTATTATGATCTAAATCTAGAACAAAAATGAACAAAGGCACTTAAAAAACAACCTAAAAGATCTATTAGAGCACTTACTTGATATGATGGTTGAAACTAGCCAAATTTGTATCCTAAAGTGTCCAACAACTTCAAAACCTACAAAATAGCTTCAAAACCTTGGAAATTTTGATTATGTTTGGGGGATTTGCTTAGACCACTATGTGACTAAGCTTGGAGGTTCATAAGTCAAGCCCCTTTAGTAATTTTAGCTGACCATTCAAGAAAAAGTAATTATTGACCTTTGGAACAAGCAAATAAGATTTAACAAACATGAAACAGTAAAATGTTGAGTATAGACATAAAGAATATGACAAAAATGAAACATGAAAGGAAATGGGTTAGGGTTTTGGAAACAAAAATTTACCCCAAAGACCTAATAACCAAATTTATGCCTCGTAAGGGGTAGAATTTGCACCCTATACATATCGAGTGTGAATTTGGTTTAGACCCTTTTTTAGTCTACAAAAATGCCAAAATAAGATGCAAAACAGAGAATTAATGTTCTAAAGAGACTAATAATGTAAGGAAAACCTAATTAGCTAATGGAGAAAGTAAGAAACAATGAGAAAGTGAAGGCAATAACCAAAATGGTAGACCTCTTCCATCGTCAAGGCTCCTCCACTTGTTCACCAAGGGCAACTAATCACAAGAAGCATAGAAGCAAAACAACACAACAATCCAAAAGCAAAGATTTCACTTAGAACTTGGAACTTAGAGTTGGGCACTTAGAACTTCTTAGGTTCATGTTTTTTAATAAGGGAGTCCAATCCCTCTATTTATAAGACATTTGGAGCAGGAAAAAGGTGGGAATACAAAACTTAAAATCATGCAAGGGCCAACATTGCAAAGAGTCAATGCAAGACTAGGGTTTTTGAGAGAAAAATAAAAAATTCCCAAATTTGTACCTTGTACTTGTGCCCCGTAAGGTATGGGTGTGAATTTGGAAAATCTAAGGAAAACAAGCTAAACAGAGGGGGGAAAGGGGGTCAAACTTGCACTTAACAATTTTGAGGTGAATATTAGGGATCTAAGGAAAATGACTCATCTTGATAGGTCAATTTTCCATGTCTACAGTAAGTTTAGTTGGAGCTAACAAGAAATCATTGACTACCTGAATCAAATAACGATTAAGATTTACTTTAATGTTTTTCATTGGTAATATTTGCTTCATTTTATAACATTAATGTGTTTTTATATAAACTAATTATTATAATTTTTGTGGTTGCACTTGTGCTTCAGGAAGGAAGCTATCAATCCAAATTTGGTAAAGTAGACTATGATAGTACAAAGTTTTGGAAATATTTCTCTACTAATATGCAATGCATAGATAGTAGAGGTGAAGTTTTGGTATTTTGAAGGTTGCTATAGGAAAATTTCAAGAAGGATGCTAAATTCTAGAATATTTGTATTCACACAAAAAATTGAAAAAAATTCAAAAAATAAAAATCAAGAATTCAAACATTTTATGTAAAATGATATAGATTTCTAGCTATAGCATCTCAATTGAGATGAGAATTGAATCTATTTGTAAAATCTCAAGATGTAAAGAAGAGATTTATGATTTGTCAAGGATGGGGGACTCAAGTGCAACCCTTTGTTCTCAACAAAAAAATATATAATAAGTTTTAAATTTTTAATATAAAATGTAATAAATATTATCCTTATGTTTTATAATTCTAAAGATCTCATTTTCAAGGTTTTATTTATGTTTTATAATTCCAAAGATCTCATTTTCAAGGTTTTATTTTTAGGAGATCTAAGTTCAATTAAGTAAATATTAGGCTTGGTTGAACCTTTTTTTATTTTTGTTTTTATACATAGTAGAATTGGCATCCCTTCATTTTCTACTATTAGACCTAGGTTCAGGGCTTTTAGGAGATCTAAGTTCAATTAAGTAAGCATTAGGTTTGGTTGAATTTTTTTTTGTTTTTTGTTTTTATAAATAGTATAATTGGCATCCCTTCATTTTCTACTATTAGACTTCGGTTCAAATCTTTGAAGTTGCATTTGCAATTCCTACCTCTCCTCCTTATTAGTGACCGATGTAAGAGAGACCACCGATGGCTCAATATTGAAACCATCATCGTTGGACTAGCGCATTCAACGATAGTCTACTATCTTTACCCCCAAAAAGGC
Organism: Wollemia nobilis; assembly: GCA_028583015.1. Lineage (NCBI taxonomy): Eukaryota > Viridiplantae > Streptophyta > Pinopsida > Araucariales > Araucariaceae > Wollemia > Wollemia nobilis. Next base: position 8,438,406 of record JAQPPZ010000850.1, read on the forward strand.
TTGCCTCTAAGGTTTGAACCTGGGTCTCCTCTTGTTAAACACTAGAACTTAATAACAATCTAGCAATTAATAATTATTTTGACATGAAAAGTTTGTTTTCTTTTTTCTTAACTTTTATAGGGCTCCCTCGACAAATGTGATCCAAAGTGAGAGAGACCCTAGTGGCTCTGGATTGGAACCAGGTGGCTCTCAATTGAAACCAGGTGGCTCTCAATTGAAACCGTCGTAGTCAAACTAACACACACTTAGCAATCAATTTACTACCTCTATCATAAAGCAAGACTAACCTTCAAAGTTTTGAACTTAAATCCCCTTAATAAACTTTTAGAACTCGCCAATCCAACAACCCTTAAACCTGGTTGAACTTTTTTCTTATTAAAGTACTTTCCTTCGTCAAATCAACTAAGGTGGGAATGGTCGGCTTTTGTTTCTTTGATGTTCAGGTGGGTCTTTAGTTCATTGTGAATGGTAGGCTTTTGTTTCTTTGATGTTCAGGTGGGATCGTTAGTTTATTTGGAATGGTAAACTTTTGTTTCTTTGATGTTCAGGTCGGATATTTTCGAGTAAACCGTTCGCAGCATGCACGGGTCTCGTTGGAATTTGGATCCTACCTTTTGAAGTCGGTAAAACCTTAAAGGAAAGAGATTCAAATTTGATTTCTCGCTTATTAATATCTTTAAAGGAGTCTTCAAGGATTAGTGGATTGGAAAGTGCTAGTTTGAAAAGTGTTAGTTTGGATGGGCATTTGTTGAGAAGAAACTTGGGTTCAAACCTTGGTGGTGCCAGTTTGCAAAGGAAGTAGTCTGCTCTGAATCTTCTCAATGCGCGCGCCACACCGACGACAACGGTACGAACCTCGAGTGAGTAACTGGTGGTCCCCATCTCATGCCTAGTCAACAATTAACGAGATGGATAGGTTTGGTGGTTGCAGTCCTTGTGGTTTGAACCCTACGCTACCAATTACTAAAAATAGTGGTTGTAGCCAACTCTCCTATGTAACCAAAAAAAAAAAAAAATCACCAAAAACAAAGTTTTTTCTCACTTATTAATATCTCCAAAGGGAGATTTTTTTCTAAAAAGAAACAATAAAATAGTTTGTATAATATATAGTTATTTTTAATCAAATTATATATAATTTTATCATTTTTATTAAAATATATAATTGTTTTAATTTAAATTTTAAAATGATAAAAATATATAATTGTTTTAATTTAAATTTTAAACTTTTAATTAAAATTACTTGTAAATATTCAAACTGATTGATTATAGATAGATAGATAAGTATTAACGTGAACGAAATTCCAATCATGAAATATGTCATTAGACTTGCATCATCACATTAACGGGTTAGAAAGCAAGAGGGCCAGCCCCCCACACATGCCCAAACTCGATGTTAACAGGGGTGAGGAATCCCACAGACCAAGGACTTACACCTTTAAGCCTGCCACCTGACAAAAAGTATGACAAGTGTTGGGGTTTATAAGAAACCTTACTTATAAAATAAGTTTTAATTTTATTAAAAAAAAAAAACTAATTATCTGTCTTAAAGGTGCCGTCCATTTGCATAAGATTAGACTACTCCTCACGGAAATCAAAATAAAAAATAACGAATATTCTCAAGGGCCCGAAGCAAGCACATGGGGGCTGCGGGTCACGCTGCAACCACCACTCATCATTTCATTCAAACTGAAAAAACGAAGGAATCATCACCGTCTCAGAGAAGAAACACGGATCCACAAAAGGCCCGGCTGTCAAACACTACGGGCTCCATTATTTATTTATGTGGGCTGTACGCTGTAGTTTTAGTCTGAATGGACCACATATGATTTTGCGATATATATTGAAGCAGCGAGTTCATATTTTCTCGCACCATATCACTTGCAGTGTTAGAGAGCAGCTCTCTTTAAATTCCCATTTGGACCTAATCTCTAATACGTCTGCAAGAATGAGTTATTCTTTTTTCGGCCGGGGTGGTACAAATTCACGTTGTCTAAATCTGGGTATTGCGAATGTTGGAGAATATGAATGTTTGAGGTCTGAAGGGAAGCGCCGTCTGAATGTCAAAGAGCGTTTGCTATCGCTATTAAGAAGTGCCTACAAGCGCGCTGTTGGGAATGAAATTCCGCTGGGAATGAAATTCCGCCAAAGGCGTGCGTGGCGGTGCGCGTGGGAGAGGAGCAATGCAGATTTTTTATACCGATTTCATTGTTAGGTCATCCTATTGTTGCTAACTTCTTAGAAGAAGCGCAGGAGCAGTACGGTTTTCAGCAAGAGGGAAGTTTGAGAATTCCTTGCTCGCCACAAGAATTTTTGGAGGCAAAGAAGAAGATTGTTAAAAGAAAATAATCCCTTGGGCCTAAATGATGTAGAAATTTTTGTAATGTGAAGTGGCTGGACGAGACTTATAGGCATTCATGGAAGCGAGAGAAAAAACATGTGTAGATCCTTGTCAATAAATCTTTGTCCTTTTTTTCAATGGAAGAAAATTCTTCAAATTTTGTCGGGAGCACTAGTAAGAAATTTTGTGTTGTGGATTTTTATGTTTGTTTTGGAGTAATTCTTGTTGAACTTATGTGTAAAAACCTGTTAATTGATTTGGAAAGGCCTTGAGACTTGGAAAACAATATAATAGCGTACTTAGCGGACTTAGTCACCATTTATTTCTTGGTTGATTTGATACCCAACTATTTTTTAAGATAATTTTTCATCCGTTAAATTTGAAATCAATTTTATATTATTTTTATTCATAAGGAAGTTGGTTATCTTGCGCTGTTAGAAGGTTTGATTGTTGGACTATCAAACCAAATACAAATTAAACTACTGCCTTTTATATAAGTATATATAAACTTCTACTTTTATACAAGTATATATAAACTTCTACCTTTTATTTTAAAAAACAAACATACTCCAAAACCTACATTCCAATAAACTTTGGAAAAGAAATCAACTTTAAATTAGTTTCCTCTGCACGATACTGGTCCCCATGCCACTGCCAATCATATATAGAAGTACCCATGCCACTGCCAATCACATACAGAAGTAGGAACTAATTGGAAAGAACAAAATTTTTGGAGGAATATATGGCACAATAGGTGGAACTTTAGTTATCAAATTTGTCAATTCTTTTTGGAAAATTTGTTGAATTTAAAACTCTAACGAAGAATAAATTTTGGAAGAAAACAAATTTGTTAAATTTAAAACTCTAACGAAGAATAAACCTTGGAAGAAAACAACACGGAACCTAAAAATTAAAATAAAAACAGTATTTAATGCAGAAAAGATTTAAATTCCTTTCCTCAATCTCCACCATTTAATGCAGAAAAGATTTAAATTCCCTTTCTCGATCTCCAAACTTAATAAGTTGAGCAAAACGAAATGTAAAAGTTAAAAGAGGATCGATATTTACTACATAAAATATTTGAAATTCCTTTTTTCAATATCCAAACGTAATAAATTGAACAAAACGAAACCTAAAAATTAAAAAAATAAATATTTACTGCTAAAAAGATTGAAATTCCTTTTCTCAATGTCCCAACGTAATGAGTAAGTTTAAAAACACGAAACATTCAGTATTTACCGCAGAAAATATTTGAAATTCCTTTTGTCGAAATCAAAATCTCTCTGCAATATTACAATAGTGATTTAAATTTCCTGTTAAAATTTTATATTTAAATTATGATTAAGTATGAAAATATTTGAAATTCGACGTCAAAACCTCTGGAATATTACAATAGTGATTTAAATTTTCTTTTAAAATTTTATATTTAAATTACGATTAAGTATGCGCATGTGGGTTTATTAAAAAATGTAATGAGTAAGTTCATTACGGTGTGAATTAAGAATGAATAAGAGTCTAGTTTTAAAAAATATTATAATCTCTAAACTTGTTAAGAGATTGAAAATATTATACCTTCAACAAATATATTAATAATATGTTGTTTTAGTGATATATGACACATTATTGTAGGGGCTATGGTGTTGACTTAAGTATGTCACTATGGTGTTAACTTAAGTATGTGTTGACATTGATTGAGAAGTAAAATTTATTTTATATTAAAAAATACAATTAACATTGTATTACAATTATTTTTAATGTATTTTGTTAATTAAAATTTAATTATTAATGTATTTAAAAAATTGAATAGGAATTTTTTATGTGTATTTATAATAATCAAATTTTATATCGAAAACTTTTAAACATGTTGAATTTTTTTCGAACTACAAAAGTGTCGAATTCGAATAGGAACTCAAACTTGATAATTAAGGGTGGAACTAAGAGCAAGCTATAATTCTTAGATATAATTTTATTTATTATTAAATTTAAAAAATATATAAAAGTCATATAAAATTTTATGTTTGGGGCAGATTTGAGTGGAAGAAAAAAACAAAACATTTTACAAGGTGCATGTTTATAAGTATTAATTGTTTTAGATAAGGATTACTTATGTTTGTATTGAATCTTAATTGATAGACTATGAATTGTCCATATTATTGACCTATTTGAAATATCATTATTGTTTTTTTATTTTATATATCCTTTCAATTTTGATAATCTATTTGAAATGTTGATAATGTTTTTATATTATGGATCCTTCTAATTTTGACATGATGGACCTTCCATTGCCTGACACTATTATGGGATATTCTATACCTATAACATGAAAGAACTATCAAATTGTGATTTTATAAGCTTTTCATATCAGTCACCCTGTTTATCATCTTTTACTCCATTATCATCCACAATTGTGTTCTCAACAAAATTCAAACTACTACTCTAATAACATAGTGGATTCAAATTATGATTCAAATTATTGGTAAAGGAATCAAATATCCCTCTACATTCGTAGGTCCATGGATGATGAAGGCAAAGGCGAAGTCAACTAATAATGCTATCATCCATTGTATTTAATCATGACCATTCTTATTGCTTTTCCATTCAAGCCGTAGACCTATGTTATGCAATGTCAAGGTATTATGAGTGTTTGTTGCAAAAGGGCTACGGTCATCCTCACCCATGCCCATGTAATGACTCAAATATAGCCATGTTGACTATATTTATTTTTATTATCTCGGGCTCTAGTTTTAGATAGTTGGTCCTTGAGCATTAGGGTTAGGGTTAATGATTTATTTAATTTATAAATATGACCAACTAGGTGGTAGTTGAGATAATATTTTATATTTGAAACATAGTTGTGTCTATTGCACATATGAGACTTCATCCTCTCCAAGTGGCTATGTGACTTTGTCATCTTTAAGCAGCTAAGGATTTACGTTGATTCGAATTTGGAATCTGAATACTGCATATTTGATTTTCTATCAATTGAATCTAAATTATTATTATCATTTGGTTAATGTTATTTACATATTATTGCATTAATATTGCTATTGCTATAATTCATAAACTTATTTCCTAAAAAGTGGTATAAAATCTTGAATCTTAGCTCCTAGTTGAGTGTGAATTTACAACAAAAGGACGGGTAAACCATTCCATAACCTTTTTCAAATATTATTGCTACTTGTTTGTTTTTTAATCCATCTTTTGGTGAACTTATCTTCTAGAATATTGTGGGTTTGTTCTTGTTACTTATTTTTACTAAACCCTTGGATTTGATATTTTTGTTTTATTACTAGGTTAAGAAAGGGATTGAAAGGGCCCTGCCCCTTTTACAAAGAGTTTTGTACAAATGAATAAAAAAAAAAAGATCTTGATCCACTAGAACAAGGGACCAACCTACAACATACAAAAAATAAACACTAAAAGAACAACTCCAAAAACACAAGAAAGACCATATTTGACACTACAAAAAAAGGCTTAAGAAGGGGATTTATCCCCCCTACATAGATTGGCTGAAAAATTGGCAACCCTAGATGATCCCAAATCGAGCTTCAAATATGGATGATACTTAGAAGATTCCATAATGGAATCAATATCATAAGCCAAAACCACCCTCAAATATTTGAAAGAACTGCATCAGGCCAACCTCCTCTAGGATTGACTCTACCTCCCTATCTAGATTTAGTGATAAAGACTCAGTTCTCACTCAAACCCCCATATCGTCTTTCTCAAAATTATCTTCTTTCAATGTAGGTTCAAGGGATCCAACACAATGCACCAGATTGAGACCATGAAAATTATTCTTTCCTTGGATAAATTTCCCATTTTAAAGAAAATATGGGAAATTATCTTTCTAACAAGATTGTGAATAAAGTGGAAAAGCAAAATACTATCACAAGCATGGATAAGCCAACCATCAAACTTGAAAATTGATCCCTTTGAACCATAAACTATCTAGTTGAGTAAGAGGAATAAAATTATAGAAAATAATACCTAGCATACAAAATTATCCATGGTTATGAAATGGATCAAATTTTTATTTCAAGAAAACCTTGCTTTACGTGGAAGATCCACCTGAGATGACAGGGGAAAATAGATTGTTGAGAAGTTTCCTTTCTTCCACTAGTTGCCCCATAATAGTCTACCCAAAAATAGAGTCCCAAGAATTAAATTATTTTGATTGGGATTTGAGAATCATTAGGTCACCTTGACATCTCCTTACCCACAAATTTAATAAGTTGAGTTGGAAATTATCCTCCCAAATTTTATTATACAAAGCCTCCACCCCTATATTTTACAATAGATCTATAACTTCATTCCCCTCTTGATAAATATGTTTTGGGTAAAAGTTATGACAAGACTACAAGATTTCTATCATCCCCACAACCCTATTTAAAATTCTCCAAACAACTTCCTATATTCCTTTTAGGAAATTTATGAGGTTTAGGGAGTCCCATTTCACAATAATATTTCTAAAATATATTTATTTGATTAGCTTAGCCCCTATGAAAAATACCCTAGCTTTATAAAAATGGTTGGATTGTATAGAAATAGCCTCAAAAAAGGCTTGCACAATCATCCCTTTAGAATCCCTAAAAATGTGTCTTATACCAACATGAACTAGATCCCCTTTTGTAACTTCATACACATTCAATTTGATCCATCCATCAGCCAAGGATTTCCAAGTAACTTCTGATCTTGAAGAACTCATGGGATTCACATGAGATAAAGACTTCAGATTGCAACACACAATAATGGCTTCTGCATGCTTGTTTTTAATGATTTCAAAAAAAGATAAGATCTAAGAATTCTCCATAATAGTTATGAGGATATGGGAAGAAACCAAAGAAGCTCCTCCTTTTATATTTTGAAAATATTTATTATTTTTCTCTTCCAAATTTTCCAAAGATAATGGGAAAGGAAAAACCTCCAAATACTTTTCAATATATCACTACTAAAGGGAGCCTCTCATTGAATACATAAATTTCTTATAGATTCTAGAAAGACCCAAGGAACATCAAAGGTTTCCAAAACCTTTTCTTAAGTCAATCTAGTAAAGGTTCATTTGAGAAAAAGGTGATGAGCCATTTACAAATTTTGTTCAAAAAAATATCATCTATTTACAATAGCAATTGCTCTTTTTTGTAAATTATCAACCATTCAAATTATGTTTCGAACCACCAACCACATAAGAAAATAAATTTTAGGGGTGATCCTTTTCATCTATATTTTATTTAATAAAAACCAACCATAACCTACAACCTCAAGCTCTGGTATCTAGACTTCACAAAGTATATTTTATTATTTCCCCCCTTCCAAAAAAATTGAGTCACTAAGCCGAGTGAGTAGCAAAGGATGTAAATGAAGCCATATTTTTAGATATTTGAGGTTGAAAATCAAGTTTGGGTCTAAATTTGGAATGAGTAACTCTTTACAATATTTTACACTATTTGTGGAGGTAATTTAATCAACAATTTTGACATCATAATAAAGAGAAAGAGTAAGTTTGAGGGCAGTTACCTTTAGATGCTTCAAAGGTAATTGTCCTTCAACCACTGGTCTTTTTCAAAATTCACCTAATTTCCATCTCCAATATTTTAATGAAGCCCCTTACATGATAAATACGTAATGTCCATAAGACTATTCAAAAGTGAGGATATGATTGGTAAGTCAATGGATTTTTAAAAAATCCATCTCTTAAATACCTGGATTTGAGGATCTTAACCCACTAAAGTTGATCACTATTTAGAATTTTCCATCCTATCTTTCCCATCAGGGTTTCATTCATCTAATTAATCCTTCTAAAGAACATAAGCTTATACTGAGAGGGGGGTGAACAATATAAGATCACTTTTTAATTTTCTTTCCCAAACAATATTAATCAATATAATCAATGACAATATCAATAGCAATAACCAAATAAATGAATAAATCATCACACATAATAGAGACATAGATTTTAATGTGGTTCACCCAATGTGGGCTACCTCCACAGAGAAAATATTTCTCAATCAATCTCTTTGGGAACCCTTCCCAATTATAATGTTTATGGACCTTTGTCGAAAGGATATGTTGATCCCCTAATCTCAAGTTCGTGGATCTCTTCCATAGGAGAACTCTTTCCCCTTCTACTCTAGCTAGTGATCTTCTAGAAGAATTTGTCTCTCTACTACACTAATTGGTGGATCTATATCCACTAAGACTCTGTACTCTATACTTTGTCACATACAAAGATCTATCTTAGTACTGTACTAAATACAGTCTAATTAGTTTAGCACAAATCTGCTCAATATCTTGTACTAAATATAGTTCATTCGATATATCACACCTTTGCTCAATCTCTTGCATTACACACAATTCATTCAGTCTAGCACAAATCTCCTTAATAGGTCCATAGAAAACCTTCCCAAATCTAATCAATAGGTCCACATAAAACCTTCTCAATAGGTCCACATAGATCCTGCTCAAATTTTCTCAATAGGTCCACACAGAACCTGCTCAAATCTTCTCAAAAGGTCCACATAGAACCTGTTCAAATATTCTCAATAGGTCCATATAGAACCTGCTCAAATATGCTCAACAAGTCCTCTCTAGGACTTGTCCAAATCTACTCAATAAGTCCTCTCTAGGATTTATCCAAATCTTCTCAATAAGTCCTCTCTATGACTTCCTCAAATTTGCATAGCAAGATTCCATAAAATCTTACATAAAATTAGTCCACAATCCTTCTCAAAGACTTGTATCAAATATGTTTAACAAGCTCACACAGAACTTGTCCAATATCATAGAATCATAAAGAGAATTGTTAGAGACTCAATATGTTCTATACTCAATGCTCAATCAATATCTCAATTCAATATCATAGAAGCATAAAGAGAATTTTTAGAGACTCAATATGTTCTATACTCAAATCCCAATCTCAACTCAATCTCAATCTCATAGAAGCATAATGAAAATTGTTAGAGACTCCATATGTTCTATAATCAAATCCCAATATCAACTTAATATCAATATTATAGAAGCATAAAGAGAATTGTTAGAGACTCAATATGTTCTATACTCAAATCCCAATCTCAAATCAAATCAATCTCATAGAAGCATGAAGAGAATTGTTAGAGACTCTATATGTTCTATTCTCAAATCTCAATCTCAACTCAAATCAAAATATATAATAGTTTGTTTCATGGAACTTAAACAACCACTTCACACAGTTACTTGACTAGGCTCAATCAACTCTACTCAACCAATCACCTCAAGGAATAATCCTTTCCACAAACCTTAGTGCAAGCATGTATCAACCAACTCAAAAATTTTCCAACAATGCTCAAAAAAAAATATCACGTAACAATGATACTCATGTTCTTAACTCAAATTCAAGTTCTTTGCATGACCAATTGGCTTCAACAATAATGCTTATAAAACAAGGTTTAATCACAACTCTCAAACTAGAAAACCTTGAAGCATTAAACCAAAAAATCCTCAAAAAGGAAATCACAATCAATCCTTTTCTCTCCAAATATATTTTCAGAAATCAATCACCCAAATAAATCAATGAAGAATATTGCCCATACCTTTTTGATGCCTTATGAGTTGTCCACTAAATCTGCCACACTCAACACATTTTATTTTTTCAATATCAACAAGGGTTAGAGGTCTTGAGTAATAACACAATAATAAAAATAATATATCAATAACACCTTATTACTCCTACTCAATAAAATGCACCATAACCTCTTATAAAATAAATAAACCCTCAAAAGAATGAATCAAACTTAATTTTGAAACTCCTTGAAAAAACTAGAAATATCTCCTTGCACACACCTTATTTCTCCCTCTAATAAATCTAAACAAATAGCTCTCGAAAAGAGCTTTCCAATTATATATAATATGATATACTTCCAAAAATAAAATCAGCAAAAATATCTATCTTTCCTAGGGCATACCATATCCTTATTTCTCCTTAGGCAACCTTGGTAAAAATTAAAATATTAAACAACATCAAAAATAAAATCCACTCGCCTTACCCTTGGTGGGATTTGATCCCCCAAAATACTCCTTCCCAAGGCCTTAGCCGCAGCCAAGCCATCATTGGGCCACGTACCCTAATGTGTCTAAAATGGCACATCCACCATAAATTTTTCGCGAACTCTCCTCCAAAAAACAACAAACGCTTCAAGCACTTTTTCCTTGCAATCCAAAATGCCTCACACGAATTGAACGTGTGACCTCTTCCTTAGTACCAAGCCAACATATCATTAGGCCATGTTGGCCTTTGTGCTTAGAGCCTCCAAAACTTCACACCTTTAGCCTTTACGTAAATCATAAGGCCTTTGAAAAACAAAATCTTTTCGCATGTGCTTCGAATAATAATTGCAAGGGATGCCTTGGTAAATATTTTTGATGGTATTTATATAATGCCTTTGTCCTCTTTTGCAATCACATCAGTGCTTCGAATAATTTTGACATCGACGTGATTTTTAATTTATAATTAATTTAAATTTAAATGTTATAAATTAAAAAGAACCAACCCGAGGTTTAATTTAATTAAACCTTATAACCTTGTCTTAATACTCAATCTTGGTATATTTAAATATTATTTATAAAATTTAAATTCCTTGTGAATTTAAATAGTTTATAAATAATTATTTAACCTCCTTTTTAACCTTTGCAATAACCCATCTTGGATTTTTATAAACCAATCACTTAACCTATGCTCCCAATAATATTAAAATATTATGGAACATTTTTCCTTTCACTTCTGCACTGATGAACCTTTTTCCTAGATGACTTGGGTGACTTTATTTCTTGCCAAATTCCTTAATAAGAGTGATAACTCTATCAGGTGACATCAATGAAAACTTTGACTTAGAGGACTCAAAATGTCCAACAATATCCCCCTTTGTCATTGATGGCAACCTTTATCCTTTTACTGAAACCTAACCTTATTTTCTACTCCCCCTAGATCTTTGCTCCCCCTGGCTCAATGCTCTCTCAAATATCAAATTTCTCTTCATATCAAATCTCTCCCCCTTTGACATCAATGAAAAAGGATCACCTTTGGGGCTCGAGGCTAAGAATGAGCCTCTTAGCTTAGCCCCTCCCCCACCTCCACATGAGGTGGTTAATTTGAGGGTGGGAGTATTTCTACTCCTCGAAAGCACTGTTCTCTACCTTCATCTTCCTCTCTTATTTTCTAAGTTCTCAGAATCCTCTCACTATTTCTTTCCAGGTCATCATCCCTGTTCCTGTCATCACTTTTGTTTCTCTTCCTATTCTTGTTGTTTTCTAAGTCTCTATTATTTTCTAAGTCTCTATTCCTATTCATCTTCTTGCTTCTATTCATGTTCCTATTTCTGTTCATATTCATGTTCTTATTCATATTCATGTTCCTGTTCATGTCTAATTTTGGAGTATTTTCTCTACACCATCTTGCTATGTGACCATCATTATTGCACTTATAACACTTAATTTTGTTATTCCTTGAGGTGCAACTATATTAGGATATTTCTTAGTGAAGTTGTATCCTCTTCTATAATGAACCCTGCAATTCATTGCCTTGTGACCAAACTCAATACATGAGTAGCAATACCCATGAAAAAGTTGTCCTTTCCCATATTCCTGTCTTTCATGTGTCTTGGACTGTGAAGCCATGTGACTAAACCTGTAATATGAAAAATATATTTCATTGAAGAAACATTTCCTAGACCCCATTGGTCTATTAGTATCTTCTACCTGTTTCCTGTTCCATATGTTCCTAACTTGTGCATTGTTCCTTTCCTTGTTGAGATTTCTATTTTCCAACTTATCCTTAGAAGTATCACTCTCTATTTTACTTAATTCTTTTGACTCTTCTTATTTTCTGGTGTTTGAGCTTGACTCTCCTTTTTCTGCTTCTGGTTTCCCTTTTTCTTCTTTAGAACTAAGTCTTGTTATGGTGACTGATGACTTTTTTTTATTGATAGTCCTTTCCAAGGTCTTTGAATTTTCTTCAAACTTGTGTAGTTTTTCCTTAGAACCTTTTACTTCCAACCTTAGTGAAAATATATCATGCTCTAATATTTCACACTCTAGATCTTTTTTTTTTAATTTTTCGGCCATACCTTCTTCAATTTTTCTTGTCTCTTCAACTTTGATTTTGAAGTTAGTGAGTTTTTGTAGACATCTTGCTTTTTCTTTCTCATATTCTTGAGCTTTAACCCTTAATCCTGAGTTCTCCCTTTTTATTTCTTCAAGATTAATCATAAGCCTTTCACATTCTATCTCTTTTTCCTTTGATTGTTTAATCATACCTTCTTCAACTCTTCTTGCTTTTTCAACCTTATCTCTCAAGTCAGAGATATCCTGTAGAAGCTTTGTATTGCATTTCTTATCTTCTTGTATTTGAGCCTTCAATTCTAAATTCTCTCTTTTCAATTCAATAAGCTCCTTAAGAGTGGATTTCCCTTTTTCTTTTTCTAAAGCATCTTTTTTTTCTTCTATTACTGAAAGTAGATATTTTTCTTCATACCTGTTTTGATTATCCCTGTTATCCTTTCTTGAACCAATATCTAGGATTTCATTTATGAGAATATCGTCTTCATATTCACTACTACTAAAACCATTACAATATCTTGTATCATGGCCAAGTTGACCACAAACAAAATATTTTTGTGGACAATAAGCTGCATGGTGACCTGTGTTCCCACACTCGGTACAAAACTTTATCATTCTAGATATTTCTCCATTACTTGATTCATATCTTGAATCTATTTCCATGTGTCCTCCCAAAACAACAATATTAAACTCATCTTCATTTTCTTTCATGACCATAGGTGTTCTTTTCTTCTTGTGTCTCATGCTTCTACTCTTGCCTTTCTTTGCCATTTGTGTTCTTGTAGAATCTTCCTTCAATCTGTTAAACTTATTTCGATGAAACCTTCTCTAATACCAATTGAAAAATACAAGCTTATACGTAGAGGGGGGGTGAACAGTATAAGACCACTTTTTACTTTTCTTTTCCAAATAGTATTAATAAATATAATCAATGGTAATATCAATAGTAGTAACCAAAGTAATGCATAAATCATCACACAAAATAGAGACATAGATTTTAACATGGTTCACCCAATGTGGGCTACCTGCACAAAGAAAATATTTCTTCTAAATATTTCTCAATCAATCTCTTTGGGAATCCTTCCCAATTACAATGTTTATGGACCTCTGTCCAAAGGAGATGTTGATACCCTAATATCAAGTTCATGGATCTCTTCCACAGGAGAACTTTTTCCCCTTCTACTCTAGCTAGTGATCTTCTAGAAGACTATATCTATCTACTGCACTGAATGGTGTATATCTCTCCACTTAAAGAATCCTCACTTAGAGTTGTCTTCAATTGTCTTGGCTACTAGATCTCTATCCATTGATACTATATCCTCTATACTCTATCACCTCCAAATCTCTGTCTCAATACTATACATAACACAGTCCAGTCAGTCTAGCATATCTCTACTTAATCTCTTGTACTTAACATAGTTCATTCGGTCCAGCACACCTCTCCTCAATATCTTGTACTAAAAAAAATTCATTTGGTCTAGCATAAATCTGCTTAATAGGTCCACACATAACCTTATAAAATTTGCTCAACAGGTCCACACAATTCTTGCTTAAATCTGATCAATAGGTCCACACAGAACCTCCTCAAATATGCTCAATAGGTCAACACAGAACCTACTCAAATATGCTCAATAGGTCCATACATAACCTTCTCAAATATTCTCAATAGGTCCACACAGAACCTGCTCAAATATGCTCAACAGGTCCACACAGAACCTGCTCAAATCTGCTCAACAAGTCCTCTCTAGGACTTGTCCAAATCTGCTCAATAAGTCCTCTCTAGGATTTTTCCAAATATGCTCAATAAGTCCTCTCTAGGACTTATTCAAATTTGCATAGCAAGCTTCCACAAAAGCTTACGCAAAATTAGTTCACAAGCCTTCTCAAAGACTTACCTCAAATTAGCTTAACAAGCTCACACAGAACTTGGCCAATCTCATAGAATCATAAAGAAAATTGTTAGAGACTCAATATATTCTATACTCAATGCTCAATTGATATCTCAATTCAATATCATATAAGCATAAAGAGAATTGTTAGAGACTCAATATGTTCTATACTCAAATCCCAATCTCAACTCAATCTCAATCTCATAGAAGCATAAAGAGAATTGTTAGAGACTCAATATGTTCTATACTCAAATCCCAATCTCAACTCAATCTCAATCTCATAGAAGCATAAAGAAAATTGTTAGAGACTCAATATGTTCTATACTCAAATCCCAATCTCAACTCAATCTCAATCTCATAGAAGCATAAAGAGAATTGTTAGAGACTCAATATGTTCTATACTCAAATCCCAATATCAACTCAAATCAATCTCATAGAAGCATAAAGAGAATTGTTAGAGACTCTATATGTTCTATTCTCAAATATCAATCTCAACTCAAATCAGAATATAGAATAGTTTATTTCATGGAACTTGGAAAACCACTTCACACAATTACTTGACTAGGCTCAATCAACTCTACTCAACCAATCACCTCAAGGAACAATCCTTTCCATAAACCCTAGTCCAAGCATGTATCAACCAACTCAAAATGTTTCCAAAAATGCTCAACAACAAATCTCACATAACAATGATACTCATGTTCTTAACTCAAGTTCAAGTTCTTTTCATGGCCAATTGGCTTCAACAACAATGTTTATAAAACAAGGTTTAATCACAAATCTCAAAATAGAAAACCTTGAAGCATTAAACCAAAAACTCCTCAAAGAGGAAACCATAGTCAATCCTTTTCTCTCCTAAGATATTTTTAGAAATAAATCACCCAAATAAGTCAATGAAGAATATTGCCCATACCTTTTTGATGCCTTATGAGTTGTCCACTAAATCTACCACACTCAACACATTTTATTTTTTCAATCTCAATAAGGGTTAGAGGTCTTGAGTAATAACACAATAATAAAAATAATACCTTAATAACACCTTATTACTCCTACTCAATAAAATGCACCATACCCTCTTCTGCAAGAAATAAACCCTCAAAATAATGAAGTAAACTTACTTTTTAAACTCCTTGACAAAACCAAAAATATATCCTTGCACACACCTTATTTCTCCCTCTAAGCAATCTAAACTATGAGCTCTTGAAAAGAGCTTTTCAATGATATATAATATGATATACTTCCAAAAAGAAAATTAGCAGAAGTCTCTCTTTCCTAAGGCATACCATATCCTTATTTCTCCTTCGACAACCTTGGTAAAAATTAAAATATTAAACAACATCAAAAATTAAATCCACTTCCCTTGCCCTCGGTGGGATTCGATTCCCCGGCGTCCTCATTTACAATGCCTTAGCCACAGCCAAGCCATAATTGGGCCACACGCTTTGACGTTTCTAAAATGACACGTCCACCATAAAGTTTTCATGAACAACACTCCTCTAAAAAATAACAAGCACTTCTTCCTTGCATTCCAAAAGGCCTCACGTGAATTGAACACGGGACCTCCTCCTTAGTACCAAGCCAACATACCACTAGGCCACACTGGCATTTGCACTTAGAGCCTCTGAACCTTCACACATTTAGCCTTTACGTAAATCGTAAGGCCTTCAAAAAACAAAACCTTTTTGCATGCGCTTCGAATAATAATTGCAAGAGATGCCTTGGTAAATGTTTTTGATGTCATTTATATAATGCCTTTGTCCTCTTTTGCAATAACGTCTATGCTTCGAATAATTTCAACGTCGACGTGATTTTTAATTTATAATTAATTTAAATTTAAATTTAAATTTAAATATTATAAATTAAAAATAACCAACCTTAGGTTTAATTTAATTAAACCTTAGAACCTTGTCTTAATGCCCAATCTTGGTATAATTAAATATTATTTATAAAATTTAAATTCCTTGTGAATTTAAATAATTTATAAATAATTATTAAATATCCTTTTTAACCTTTGCAATAACCCATCTTGGATTTTTATAAACCAATCATTTAACCTATGCTCCTAATAATATTAAAATATTATGGAGTCTTTTTCCTTTCACTTCTACACTGATGAAGATTTTTCCTAGATGACTTGGGCAACTTTATTTCTTTTTGAATTCCTTAATAAGAGTGATAACTCTATCAGGTGACATCAATGACAACTTGTAGTTAGAGGACTCAAAATGACCAACACCTTCTAAATTCCAACCCTGCTACATCTTTAGCTAAACATATTTTATCCCATGCCACCAAGGCAAAACATATTGTATATTTTGATCCATACTAGAGAAAGGATCTCTAGATTTACTCCTTTTTATTCCTTATTTTAGAAAGTCTTAAAAAGAACATGAAATAAATATAAATACTTTGTAAAGAATATTTCACAAGCTGAGCTTTACCTCCCTAGTTGAGAAGACTTCGTCTTAATCTTACTAGTCTTTTAGTTAGTCTATCTAAAATTGGGTTCCAGAGATGTGATTCCATCCTAATTTTGAACAAAGGCATACCCAAATATGTGGCTAAGATATCTCTACTATCACACCCAGAAATTCTCATAATCCTTTTCTACCTGCTAGTTGGAGTATTCATAAAATAAATTTTACTTTTTTAGGAAATTCATTTTTTGACCTGCAACTTCTTTATATGATACTAAAATATATTTTAACTTAGCTTGAGGGACAAAGGATTAGGATATGAACAAAGTATCATCAACAAAATATTGATGGAAAATAGGTTCCAAAGTCAAGGCTAGTTTGAAACCTTCAACTCAATCACTTACTATTGCCTCTAAATTAGATTTTCCTAGTGCCTCAGAAAGAATAATATATATATATGGTGATAGTAGGTCCTCTTGGTGAATATCCCTTCCACTTTTGACATAGCCTACAAGGGATCCATTAACAAAGATAAAAAATATGGTGAAAGAGAAGCACTTTTTAACAAGCCTCACCTATTTACTCTAAAAGATAAATTTCAAATGACCTTTAGATAAGAAGTCCTAAGAAAATCAATCAAAAGCTTTGTTCATATCTATTTTTAGAAACATACTATCCCTCTTACTTTTATCCATAGAGTGAATAACCTTGTGAGTGGTAATTATGCTATCCAAAATTTATCTATCTTTAACAAAACCATTTTGGTGATCTACCACAATTAAAGGGAACAATATATTTAACCTATTGGCTATACTCTTGGACAATATTTTATAGATTATGTTGCATAGACTAATGGGCCTAAAATTTTTAATATGTCTTGTTCGTATTTTTAGGGTTAAATCTAGAAAGGTAGAATTGACATCCATAAGTAGGTATTGGGTTCTGTGAATCTCCTTGATAGCCTTTGACACATTTGGTCCAAAAAAATACCAAAACATCTAGAAGAAAGCCACCAGGAAGCCATATAGACCCAAGGCCTTTTCCTACCATCCTAAAAGTGGATTTTTTATTTCCTCATCTATAAAGGGTTCTAAAATAGAGGAATCCATATAATCTATCACCAAGTTTGGGATATTAGGAAGGGGTTTTATTTCAACTTCATAATTATCCATCGCAAACACTCCTAGGAGGTCCAAAAAATACCTAATAGCCTTAGTTCTGATATCCTCTAGCTCCATAATAACTAAAATATCATCCCCAACCAAATCCTTTATCTTATTATTTCATTTGTGTCTTAGGGTTGACACATGAAAGAATCTAGTGTTTCTATCACCTTCTTTGAGCCATACTAACCTAGAATTTTGTTTCCAGAACACTTCCTCACAAGATAAAATATTATGATACTTAGTTAAAATCTAGTGTTCCATCCTTCTTCGATGGTCATCTAGACCCACATGATTCACTTCCTTTTCAATAATTTCAAGCTTTATCTTTAGATTCTTCTTT
The DNA here is from genome assembly GCA_028583015.1 of Wollemia nobilis. Taxonomy (NCBI): domain Eukaryota; kingdom Viridiplantae; phylum Streptophyta; class Pinopsida; order Araucariales; family Araucariaceae; genus Wollemia; species Wollemia nobilis. Next base: position 8,456,645 of record JAQPPZ010000850.1, read on the forward strand.
TGGGTAAAAAGATACCTGACGATTTATTTATTCCAATATTTAATATTGGATTTGATTCATCTGAATTTACAAGCAATTTGAATTATATTTGGACCTTTAAGAACATTTTTCCACCATTCTTATATACTAGGTTTTAAAATTTCATGCTTCATCTAAATTAACTCAAAACAAAGGGAGCTCTTGTATAGTTTTCTTCCACTCTCTATTTTCCAAAGAATAGGATTATGGTCAGATCTAATCTTGTGGAGGGTTGTCAGAGTAGACTCTCCAAATACCCCGATAGTAAATCTTGGATTTGAGATTTAATATAGGTTGGGGAGTCAAACTTATTGGGATTTAGCTCATTAATGCCAAGTGGTAGGATAGTTACAAGAAGTTATATAAAAAATGTGGTAATTCAAAAGTGTTACTTAGCAAAATCACTATCAACGTTTTTTAAGTAACACTATTTCCAAATCACTATTTAAGGTTAATTTGGGTGAGAAGTGGTTAAATGGTAAATAGATGCAAAAGCATTGTCATTGCTTTTGTTCTTTAGGCAATAAATACCAAGTGGTAGGATAGTAACAAGAAGGTATATCCAAAATATGGTAATTCAAAAGTGCTACCTAGCAAAATCACTATCAATGCTTTTTAAGTAACACTATTTCCAAATCACTATTGAAGGTTAATTTGTGTGATAAGTGGTTAAATGGTCAATAGATGCAAAAGCATTGTCAGTGCTTTTGTTATTTAGCCAATGCTTTTGCTTAGGAGAAATAAAAGGTTTAATTTTGGTCAATAAATTGATGAGTATAGTTTAGTACGATTGGACGACTAATTGATGGAGATATTGGTGGATTCAAGTGCACAAAATTAGGTGTCTATATGTGCTCCTTTCTTATGCAATTATTGTATAATAAATGCATTAAAAAAACAACATAGATATTCCAATTTTGTGGTAGGAAGAGTGGCTATGGCTTTAATTCACTAATGTAGAGTGGGTGGTGTGAAAATTGGTTATTTAGAAGTGATGTGAAAATTAACCCTTTTGGGTAGCATTAAATACACCTTTGCTTTGATATGCATGATGAAATAATACTATCTTTCCTCTATACCTATCCAAATTCATGGAACTCCCATAAGCCTCTAAATATATACACATCATAAAATACTTGCAAAGAAAAATACCACTTCTAAACAATGTATATTTATAGAAATAAGATCCAATATCTAGATATACTATGAATATCAACATGCACATCCCATACCCATACAAAGATCCCATTCACCAAAAAAAATCCTCAATTAAGAGCTCAAAGATATCAATGCTAGGATGCCATACCCATGCATAGGAGGACAAGAAATCTAGACAAAATATAGAAAAAATAATCTACAAGAAGGATGGAAGGTGAGAAAACTTATTACAAAGGAGGGATATTATCTATAAAAGAATTAATCCTCCCTATGTTCATAGTCTCTTATATATATTAATTAATTGTTTGTAATATTCCACTAGAAATCTTGAAGGGATATGAACCACCAAGGAAAGTAATTATGACAAATACATAGATTATATTCAATATTGAAGAAAGGAAAGAAAGATCCATCAACTAAAGACAAAGGCATATGTTTCTTTAGTAATGAATTAAACAAAACATTATATCCAATATTAAATAGAATGTATTGATCCTCATTTGAGTTTAGCCAATCCCTTATCTATGGATAAAAGGGATATTCTACATACTACTAGTTATTCATGGGTATCTTGATGTAGAGATATCATTCAACGAGTGGGATTGAAAGTGATGTAATTTTAAATTTTAAGTGGGACAAAGGACAATTATTCTATACCACTATATAGGGATAGTCCATGTGTAGGATCAAGTTAGCGTGTGGGACAAAAGCATTCTTCCATGTGTAAAGCTAGAAATAATGGTTAATATGCCACTAGATATTTTACCCATTAAATTAACCAATCAATAGATTTTTATAATGTGTTCTCTCTTGAAGAAAGTGATTCCACCTAAGATAGTATAAAATATGGATGGTGACAACATGAAGGATTATGAAAACCACTTATATCCATCGATGTTAGGTTATGCATATTTTATCATGGCTCTTGTTAGGGAGATCCAACATTCCCTAGAAAAGTCAAAGTGGATAAAGTTGATGCATAGAAAGTTTCTCTTTCAATGTAGGTGATAAAGAATCAACAATGTTTGCTCATAGATATGGACAATGAAATCCCAATGAGTAAGTTCTTACTTTAAGGCCCCTTTTTAAAATAGAAAGTAAGAGCCTTTTAAAATAAAGAGGTATTTTTTGTTCTAAAATGGTTATGTTTCCCAATATGAATAAGGTCAAGTAGATCATATAAGGAAGGATTATCGCTCGAAAGAGATCCTTCTTTGAGTTTAATGGTATATAATTTTATGATGCTAAACATGGTTCAGTGTTGCACTACACTATATAGATATAATAGTCGTACATAAGACTATTAACAAAGTTTTACATTTGAGGAAGGAGGTGGTTATCTGCTTGGTGATACATAGTACTATAGAAATGGGTGGTAGGAATGACCTATTCCTATATATAGCCATAGTTAATAAGCATGATTTGCCTTATTCAGCTATTCCAAATCAAAACTATTGGAAAGGGCATGTTAATTCAAGGTGGATCAACGAACCGACCTAACTATTAGTTATTTAAAATTATGTTTATCCATAAGATAATACTATTTATTTCCATAGATTTTGATTCTATTGAATATCAATAATTTGGAATTGAAACATCTATATTATTGCTAGAGATCATTGCCTCCATGTTGAGTGGGAAATACATATGAGATGGGTGAGACACCTTAAAATTGTGATGTGTTTACATCTCAATTTTGAGTGGGACTATCAAGCCCTAACATGATCGTGAGGGTCTTATTTTTAGTTATCCAAATAAATATGAAGGTATGCCTTTATTTAATAATAGATAAAATAAGGAATTAAAGAATCAAATAAATCCAAAGAAAGGAAAGAATTATATTAGAGGAGGTGAACCTTAAAATTAAGAATGAGATATCTAGAATTAAAGAATTAAATAAAGGAAGAAAATATAAGGCTTGTACTCATTATATTCCATATTAAATAAAAGAGAGAATGCATTATATAACAAGAAAATACATCTTAGTCATTCTAACCATATCCAAGTTGTGTGGAGTATTGGGCCCTCATGTATTATATGAAATATTTGGGTCAAAAGAAATTGAAGATTTTTTCAAGGTAGAGAGTTAATTGTTTATCATATTTGGCAAATGATTATTTGTATGATCCAAGAAATTATTTCTTCTAAATGTTAGATCAGCCTTCCTTTGGAGCAGTCTGAGATTTTGATGATGTAGCATCTGGGTTTAGTGGTGAATTACCCTCGTCCTTCTTCATCATTCGGGAGGAGAGGCCTCAATCAAAAATTGTAGAGATATGGAATATGGCATCCTCCACATCTGGGGGTTTTTAAGATTAATACTGTTGTATGCTCTAAGTAAAGTTGACCATACAACCTGCCACTAGTCGAATTCATCTTGTTGTATGCTCTCAGCAAAGTCAAATTCCTTCTTCCCTTGCTACAAAAATGGATGAGATGTTCAATACTATGAGAACCCTCTCTAATTATTTCATATCCCTAAAGAGGCAACATCATACCCAAATGCTTTCCTATGAGAGTTATTAAAAGCCTTATTTTTAGTAGGAAAACCCAAATGTTTGATTGCCTTTGACTGATTATCATTAGCCTTCTTTTTAAACCAATAAAAACCATTATCAATCATAGGATTCAACTGAGTAGATAGTACTTGTGTCAGTCCCAATTCAAAAAATTCTTATAAGCTTAGCTAGGGACTTAGAAACCACCTAGAACAACTATGTTGAAGATTCCAATAGATGGTACTATTATACTCCTAACTATCCTTTTCCTGATTATTATACAAAAACTAAATATCAAGCTATCAAGATGGATCCTTATGATCATAATATTCTACACCATTTTAAATAAGATGTACCAATACCAAGCATATAACTTGTCATGTAGTCTTTGATTTTGCCATCAAATGCCAACTTGCCAACTCTAGAGAAAAAAATTATTACCTAGAATTAAGTGAAAGTGTATGCTATGTTAGAAAAAGTAGGTGCTTAAACCTCTAGGAGACAACAAGTCTAGTCAAATTGCATCAATAAATACAAGATGAGGGCCATTTAAGATATGGGGGTATATATTATTATAGAGACTAGACCCTATATATGAGAAGCAACAAATATTAAGGCTCCTCGAGTATAAGTTAAACTAGAGAATTAGGTCTAGGAAGTCCTAACATTTATAAGAGTTACCCCTAAACCTCCAAGGAAACCTATTCAAAATCCTCCAAGGTCACCTCTAATGGTAGAAAGCACTAGGATTCTTACATTGTAAACAATTCCAAAATTCCCTTCTGTCAAATCTTTTAACATGGTGGATCACCTAAGGGAGTCAACTATACCCATACTTCTTTGGGATGTTATCTCCTTTCTAAAATAGATGAATTTGGAAGAGTACCATAAGAAGCAGAAAGAGTTTAGAAAACAAGGGATGCCTATTGTGGTATAAAATTTAGTTTTGAAACCCAATAGGCCCAAGCCTATACTATTGTACTTAGTCCTAATATATGGAGATAAGCTAATACATAAAAACATAGTTGATTCAAGATCAAGCATATTGGTTATGAGAAAGAGGGTAGTAGAGGCACTTGGCTTATCTCTCGAGCATGCCAACAATATGGTAGTTTGGGACCTTCTTATGGAAATTTAAGCATACCTTGATCTAATGGTTCATCAAGATATAGTGGTGATTGATGTCCTAGACACATTTTAAATATACATATCAAGGGAAATCATTGCTAAAATTTGAGGATACCTATCATTGGACTAGACTCACATGCTACTCCAAACCAGGTATAGGACCAAGTTCAAATTCCCATCAAAACCCCTTCACATATGCCACATAGAGTAGATATAATTCAAAGGAAGTGGAGAGGAACAAGCCTACATAGAATAAGAGGAGTCAAACTCCACCTACTTCATGGATGAGGTGCATCCATAAAACTCAATGATTATCTAGAGTAATGGGTATCCAAGACATGGAGAGAAGATTTTGACAAAGCATATAATCTAACTAGCATGGGGTGATCTATCACTAGGTATTCCTCTATACATAGTATAAATGTTGTATGTTGTTTAAAAATAATGTTTTGGGAAGAATTATTAGGAAATATTTCCTACGAGAAGAGAAAAAAACAAGCAAAAGCAAAACTTACAAAGGTCTTAATCATCTATCCAATTGAATGGAAGTATTATCCATATTAAAGTTGATCGTCTAATTCAAAATCATCAATGGCTACAATAATAAAACTCAACCCAAGATTAGCCGATAGAAGAAAAGGGATCAAGTCATTCTTAGAGAAGTGTGCCCAAAAATCCACTGTGGGGTGATTCTTTATGGGGCATGATGAATGACACCTAGAAAAGTGCATAAAGTAGAAGAATAATATCTATGCAATAGGTATATTAATTTTATGGACACGATTATTGTAGAAATGATTGTGATGTGGCACATTTCTCCATTATGATAATCATGCATACCCTTAGTTTGTCATTGGTTGGATTTGAATCAAGCGGTGATAGCATGGTATTGTCCACTCCTATTGAAACAATGGTTATGGATTTAGTGCTTTAGGATGAGTGCCATATCTATTATAATTTGATATCCATACTAGATATTCATGGTGGGCATGCAGGTGAATATTTTAGAATAAGGAGTTCTACAGCTGTAGGGAAAGATAATCATTTCAAGAAATTAAAGTAGATTTAAGTCATAAAGAAAAAAATGATTCTTATTATATTCTCTCAAAAAGAGAAGATTTTGTGTGCATGGATCAATTAAAGTTGATTCATGTGCTAACATCATAAAGATAGATCTATAAAAGGTAAAACAACAACCTTAAAAATGTTTCTTACAATTGAAATATTCATAAGAGCATCGAGGTGTTAAATAATAAAGGAGAGACTAAACCTAAGTTAACAAGAGCCTAGATATTAAAGAGTGTCCAAGAAGAGGTGGAAAATAGAAGCAACACTAGAATTCCTTAAACCAAGGTAGGACACATGCTTTATCCATCAAATACCTCCCCAACCATTTTTGGCCAAGAAGCAATGGTATCCTTTCCTCAGTCCATGGGTCCCAAATTCATAAAATATGTGTCAAAAGGGGTAATGGATATCAAGTTGTCTTGAAGGATCAAGAGCTTAAGATATGGGGAGCTAGAGTTCTTCAATCGCATTTCTTCTAAAATTTTTGGTTCTTGAATTTAGAGTAGCATATTGGCACAATACATGGTTCCTAAAGTGCAGAGTTGTTTCAAAATAATTTGTACCTACCCTCCACATGGGGCTTCCACTATAAAATATTTATGCTCTCAAAATATTGGCTTCCACTCTCACCACCCCATGGGTAGGCCTCTAATACACCATGGTTGGGGGAATTTTACCTTTCCCTACCATGGTTGAGAAAATTTTTCCTTTCACATAACCATGATGTCCATTAGTCTATAAGTTGCTAGAGCTAGGGGTATAACATAAGTAGTCAAGAACATGAGCAAGCTCACCAAATACAATTTGATGGACCTAGAGAGGAGATTTTAGAAAAGGGATAAATAACTCTAGGAGGTCAAGGGTGCCCTCAAAGAATTATAGACTAAAATTAAAGGTCTCCAGAACCAAATAAAACAAATTGTAAGTGCTCAATAAATGGTAACCCTATTGGAAGAAGAGAAAAGGAAGAGTCATGAATGATTGAACTATTTATTCATTATAGAGAGTCAAATAAACTCATATAGGATTGACTTAGAGGAGCAAGAGGAAGAAATAAAGAGATGCTCAAAAATATATAAAAAAATATTGCCAAACTAATTCAAGATGTGTGTACCTCATTTTAGGATAACATAGCTAGGTTGATAGTTGTGATGTCCCAAATCATTGAATTTATTATCACAACATCCGAACTAAGTGTGAAAATCCCCTAGGAGACTAAATAAACCCTAGTAGAAAAATCTAAAAATAATGTAAAAGGTTTCCATGCTCAAGTTATTGCCACAAATGAGTAGGAGATAGAGGTTGATGACATCCAATATTGAGAGGCAATACTTAATGAAATTTGGGATACTCCCAATAGAGAGCAAGTGATGCAAAATTTTTTAGCTTAAATTATAGCCCTAAACAAGGTGATCAGTGGTCTACATGCTCCTTTTGAATTTATAAATCTAAAGGATCTACTATCTCCCTAATAAAGTGATCTTACACCCCTATTAGAGCAAGAGTATGTGAAGGCATTGGAGGAGAAAAAGGAAAGAGGGTTAAACTTGTATAAATAGTCAAAGGCCTTGAAATCCAAATATGTTGTGAATGCTATTAGAACTGTGATATAGCTTGAAGGACAAGTCCAATAACTCATGCACAAAGCAATAAATTTATCGTGCATAGACCATATTGATCTTCTAAGAATTGAACATCATTTAGATGAAGCCAAAACATCCTTTTAAGAAGAGTGAGAGGAAGTGAAATATCAAATGAGCAAGCTCTCATATCACTAAAATTCCCATATATTTTTTCATTTTGTTCCTCACCCCTTATTCTTTTATCATTGTCTTGTTATGTTGTTATTTTTGTATTTCTAGCTTCCAATTTTGACTCCACACTCAACATATAAGGTAAGTGATCTAGTTTGATTCCCTTTTCAATAAGCTAAAACTCCTTGGAAATCTCCAAAGCTATAGGAAAATTTTTCCTATTGCTCTACCTCACCTAAAAAACTTAGTCAAAATCAAGATAAACCAAAGAGGGCATTTAGAAGATGCTTTTTGCCTTCAATAGAAAGAAGAGAACTTCAAGGTAAAGGTAGACAAGCTCAAAATCCAAACCAATTTTTAGATATTACATCAATAGTTGGTACTCATATTCTACCCCAAGCTAGTCATTTTGATGATATTAATGTCTATGGGTCATTGAATTTCAATCTAATTGTCCATGTGGTCCTTTTGATTAGAAGAGTGCAGAAATGAAGAGAAAGCCCCTTCAATAACCAAAGTTGGATATGTGGCAACCAATTAGGATCCCAAGGAGAAAAGCATATGTGCTTCGATGAAGGAGTCCCACCATTGGACAAAGGAGGTTCCATATCAACTAGAGACACATGTTAGCCATGCATACAAGAAATAAAGGATGTGAAGGATAATTTAAGGATACACCTTCCATTGTCCACAAAGGTTGACCTTAGTAGCATAGCTTTTTAGATCCAACCGCATATCAATTTCCCACCATATGTACGATCCCACCCTACCAATATATGTTAATCAATGAGTCCATGGCCACTATGTTTGCAAAGCGATGCATTCTAAGAGATAGAATGAAGAATTAATGTTACAACCATCCCTAACACAACATAAAAGGGATAAATCAATGATAATTTATCATGTAAAATATCAAAAGCTCTCAAAATTTATGGCCCTAGATCTAAGGACCTTGAAGTTTCTATTTCTAGTTACAAAAGGATTTCAACTATAGAGCAGAGGATAACTTGTAGATATTTTTCTCATAGTTTTTGGAGGGAAGAAACCTCATCCTAGCTTTTAAATAGGCCTATATTTTATTGTAAATACATTAGGAGCTGTTTGCTCATGCCTAATATCTAGCCTTGTTTACCCTTCCTTTCACCCCCTTTTTTCTAATTATAATAAATGAATCTTGAACCTTGAGACACTATTTAAGAAGCATCAAACCCTCTAAGACACATTGTCTTACAATCATTTGTTTTTCTTGTATTTTACTTTTATTACAATTTGTTTTCCTATAAATCCCTTGGGCTAATATCTTAGAGGACTCTATACATCAAGTATCAATTTTGACAAAGAGCTGGCCTTGATAAAAAAACCTTGACAATTACCCCATAAACGGTCTTCCATCTATGATGCTTCTTATTGTTCACTTTATGCAAGGTGTGGGCACCCTTGGTTGGTTGGATCTTTCATGCTCATGGGAAGGTTAATTTAGAAATGTAAATAAGTACCTAAGATAGGAATTTAATATTATAATATCATACTTAATATTATAAATTATATTATATGTGATTATCCCACATGTGTGGATAAATGATAGTGGTACATAGTTGAGTATTATATAATGCAATTAAATGACTTATATGGGATATGGAGAGAGAAATATTGTATTTATATTGAGAAAAATTTGGTGTAGCTTCCTTCCAATAGGGAGCATTTTATGGTATTGTCCTACCTTAAGGTTTTGAGTTATATTTTGAATAAATTGTAATAATTTGCATTAATTGTATTGTGTGGAATTACTCATTGCAACTATTTAGTTAATATTTTTATATATTATTAATTATTTCTATTGATGACAAATGAGGTTCATATAAAGTGGTATCAGAGCACTTTCTAAAGCCATGTTTCATTGTAAAAGCTTAAATACTAGAGGATTATAGGGTTGTATTCCACTATAGAAGTTTCAATCATTTATTCATTATTGGGTCTAAATTCCAATGCTTGATAAGCATTTACATTAGGCTAATAACCTCTTGTAGAATTGTATGTAAGTCCTAACTACGTAACTGAAGTACTTGGGCTAATATTTTCCCTAAAACACATTGTGAGGAGTACCTCAAGAACCCTAGAGTAACTGGTCAATGGCCCCACATTCGATTAGTAGTATTTTTACCCTGTGAGAGTATGCAAAGATTTGTTGTTTAAAGGTAAAATTGTGGCTAGTTTATTAGAAATTATTCCTTAGATAAATATTATTGGAAATTAGAGAGCAATAATCGCTTAGACAATCATTATGACCAGTGAGATTTTTCTTAAGCCATTAGGAAGCCAAAGTCTAAATCCCAATTTGTTGCTAGGAGTTCCACAAAAGTGCCATACGGGTGTCAACATCAACTTCAATAATAGTATTTGCATAGTTTCCATAGTATAGAACAATTCCATATTTTTAGAAGAGTGAAATTACAAGTACAAAAATAACTAGATTATAGTTGGTAGTAGTTTCCCAGAAAAAAAAAAAAAAATAGTTTGTAGTTGGAAGTAGTTTTCCAAACAAAAAAAGTATATAGTTGATAGCAATTTGCCAAAAAAAAAAACACTCTATAGTTGGTAGCAATTTGCCAAAAAAAAAAAAACACTATAGTTGGTAGCAATTTGATAGAAAAATCTATAAAGTAAGCCATTATCAATACTAGTTTGAGTGGAAAAAATATTTAGTCTATAGAGCAAGTCATTATAAGGAAAAAATAGTCTATAGAGGAGGTCACTATCAGTTGCCAAAAGTACATGGTCTACAAGTCACTAAAAGTTGTTAAGTTGATTGCCAAAAAAAACTCCATATACCAGGCTATTATTAGTTTCTTGAAGTTCATAGTCTATAAGTTATTAAAATTTATTATGTTGAGTGCAAAAAGAAAAATAGAAAAACATCTCCATAGAGAAGGCCACTATTAGTTGCCAAAAGTACATTGTCTGCAAGCCATTAATAGTTACTAGTTTGAGTGCAAATATAATTATTTATTGAAAGGAACTGGAGGATACTTGACGAATTTTTGAGAAAGTCAAGTTTCAAAATTTTAGAATTGAGAATATGGATTTACCAATATTGAATAGAGAGGATGATAGTGATGGTTGAACATGGTGGAAATTTTTTAAGTCTTAAAATTTTTCAAATGAATCATGGAGATATAATATTTTGGATTCTTCACAAGGGAAAAATTTAACATGGTATTTGAGCTTTAGAGATACCCATGATATTTTTATATACGGGGGAAGAATTTAAAGTTGTATTTTAAGCCAATGGAATTTGGAAAAGAATGAAAAGATAACTAGTCTCCAAGATAAACAAAATGAATTAAATAGAGAGTTAAAAATATTAAAGAAATTAAAAAAACAAGAGAAAGGGAACACCATGTAGGTAGAAGGAAGAACATCTTTGATGTTAGATAAGTCATGTACTGATAAAGAATATTTATTTGAATTTAATTAATTTATTTTGTAGTTTTATGGCTGCATCCAAAAGAAAAATATTATTATTTTTATAAACCCTAGTAGTAGACACAATGTCATTGATATGTCTTTGACTAAGAGGTTCAGGTTTAGACAAATAGAATCAAAGACACACAACTTGAGGGTATAAATATTCAATTTTTAAATATTTGAAGATCACCATGGACAATTATATTTTTCATTCATATTTGTATGCTATTAAGATAGATGATGCAAACATTGTTCTTGGTTATTCTTGATTCAATTCTTTAAGTACTATTAATATTAATATACAAAAGAAGTTCATGAAGTTCTAATACAAGAAAATAAAATAATAGTACAAGATATTTTCTATTGTAAGAGGCAAGTATTTGAGGAGAAACAAGAATCTCTTTTCATGATGAAAAAAGGAATTTGTTGTAGAGAAATAAATTGAGGAAGAAGCATCAAAACTTGAAATAGAATCCAAGAAAAGGGTAGCAATAATAGAGTCCCTACAAGAAATAGTAACAACAAAGTCTATGAAAAAAATGATAGCAAAATCCAAGAATGACATAAAAGAACACAATGATACATCAAACAAATGGCACATGAGAGAACATCGTGGCAAAGGATTTAAAATAAAGGAGCAAAATATAGAGGAGACAAATAAGGTAGAACATCAGGTTAAGGTTGCAGCATATTATCATCCACACCAACAACAGTGACAAGAATCTTGGAGACATGGTTTAAAGCAACAATATTATGGTTATATATGGAATCAAAAGAGCACCAAGTATGGTAGTGTTTGATAAATATATTGAATCTAGTTCTTAGAGTGGTGTACCAACATCAAGGAACAAATAAACCCATCATTTGAGTTACAAGAGTAGAGCAGCAGAAGCATGGAGCTAACAAAGTAGTCTTGGATACTCAAGTGGCTAAAGCAAGTATGGATGAAAATGAGTGTTATTTATTGCCAGCTAAAAGATACCTCCATCTTATGGAACCAAAGGATTACTTCCAAATATTCAAATAAAAACATGGGATAGTGACATCAGCAAAGACCACCACTAGTCAGAGTTTCAACAATATGGATGGATGATTAACATATGTATGAGTTCACAAGGCATAAAATATCATATTAAGACCATATTATTTAGTCTCTTCATATGTTTGGATGATGAAACATTTTACAAGAAATATAGAATGGTAGATACCTAAGATAAAAATTTAATATTGTAATATTACAATTAATATTATATTATATGTATTAATCCTATGTGGATAAGTGGTAGTGGTAGGTAGTTAAGTATTATATAATGTAGATAGGGAGAAAAAAATATTATATTTATTTTAAAGTTAAAATATATTAAAGAGTAACTTATTTCTAATAAAGAGGATTGTATGATATTACTTTATTGAAAGGTTTTACAATTATATTTTAAATAAATTAAAATAATTTTCATTTAATTTTATGAAATTATTCATTACATAATTTTATTTAATATTTTTATAAATTACTAATAATTATTATTGATGACCAAAAAAAGTTCAAAACATAGCCGTAGGCTGTAGGCTGTAGGCATGCATTGTTGTTTAGTTCCAATGAAAGCATACCTATATTTAGAGCCTTCAGAACAGCACCATTCCCTTCTCCTTCGCCATGCTTTCATCATCTCCAAAGAGCAGGAGATTCGGCATTGCAACGATGGGATCACTTTGTGGCACAATTGACCTTCCCTTTTATTCCTCTTAAAGAAATGAAAGTGGTGGAGGTTTCATATTGAATATCACGTTACTAATTGGAATCACTACCAACAGCTTCGATTCATTCATTGAACGTTTTTAATGACCGATTACCAAAACTCTTTTAACAACTATTTTTTCTTATTGAAGTGGTAGAAAGACTTGAATGAAATCTAATTAAACATGTGGAATCCTCACGGTTCTCCTTTTGTACATAATTTATACCATTGAATCATATAAGAAACCCCACATGTGAGCAAAATAATTATTATAATTAACTAAAGCTCATAATTTAGCCTAAGGAATAAACTTTTGATCCCAAAATCACATGAATATAGTTGAAAAGATGATCTTAAAGATTTTAGCTTAAAGAATAGACAAAAGATAGTATTAAAACTGTTGAATATAACTAAAAAAACAGACTTAGGATGCATTTTTTTTTTTCTAAACTTGCAATATAATGAATATTATCTTACACTTTCTTCCTTCTTTAATTTCAAAGATCTCATTTACAATTTTAAGGTTCTCTTTCCGAGGAGCCTGGACTGTCTTCTTCCGAGGAAAATTTCTTGGTCCCATTAGGGGGTTTACACCGTTAATATCTTTGAGGTTAAATTAACTGGATTTTGGATACTTGATGTGAGTTTGGTAGGGTAGAGATTCGAATCAAGAACCTCCCTTAAAAAAATTGCCCACCTTTTTCAACTCACCTACAACACGTCAAAGTTAGTTGTTTGAATTTTAAGTTTGTTCTAAATTTTTGTATTTAAAATAAAAGTTTAATAAAGCAAAATGGTAATTTTCTGATTTTAAATCATAGACGAAAATAAAGATAATATAATGAAAACTTTATTAATTCACTATATGTATATACACGCTTTCCTTCGTCAAATCAACTGGAGCGGGTATGGTTGGCTTTTGCTTCTTTGAAGTTCAGGTGGGATCTTTACTTCATTGTTTCATTGGAATTTGGATCTCATTTTTTTATTAAGTCGGTAAAACGTTAAAATATAGGAAAGGAATCTAATCTGATCTCCTGGTTATTAATATATCCAGATAGGAGTTCCTCTTTTTTATTTTTTTTTCAATTTAATTAAAAAAAGTAACGTAGTTTACAATATAGGGTTAATTTTTAATAATATTTTAATTATATATTTTTATATAATTTTATTTTTATAAGATTGAATTTTTTAATTTTATTTAAAATTTTAAAAAAATTATTTAAAATTTTAATTCTTATACACCGAAAATTAATCTAAATAAAAAAAATCAAAATACTTAAAATGGATTAAACTTATAACAAACCTTACTTATAAAATAAGTTTAATTTTATTTTAAAAAGACCTAATAATCTATCCTAAGCTGCCATTTATTGCAAGATTAGAGTACACCCCACGGAAGATTGGATGCTTGAACGCGGACAATAGATCAAAATAAAAAAATAAGCGAATATTCTGAAGGGCTCGAAGTACGCACATGGGTTTCCGGGTCAGGCTGCAACTACCCTCATCATTTCATTCAAACTGAAAAAACGCAGGAATCGTCACCGTCATAGATAAGAAACGCGGATCCATAAAAGTCCCGGCTGTCAAGCACTACGGGTTCCATTCTTTATCTATGTGGGCTGTACGCTGTACTTTCAGTCTGAATAGACCACATGTGATTTTGCGATATATATTGAAGCAGCGAGTTCATATTTTCTCGCAGCATCTCACTTGCAGTGTTAGAGAGCAGCTGTCTTTAAATTCCCATTTGGATCTAATCTCTAATAAGTCTGCAACTTGCAGTGTTAGAAGGCAGCTGTCTTTAAATTCCCATTTAGATCTAATATCTAATACGTCTGCAAGAATGAGTTATTCCTTTTTCGGCCGGGGTGGTACAAATTCACGTTGCCTACCTCTGGGTATTGCGAATGTTGGAGAATATGAATGTTTGAGGTCTGAAGGGAAGCGCCGTCTGAATGTCAAAGAGCGCTTGCTATCGCTATTAAGAAGTGCCTACAAGCGCGATGTTGGGAATGAAATTCCGCCAAAGGGGTGCGTGGCAGTGCGCGTGGGAGAGGAGGAATGCAGATTTGTTATACCGATTTCATTGTTAGGTCATCCTATTGTTGCTAATTTCTTAGAAGAAGCGCAGGAGCAGTACGGTTTTCAGCAAGAGGGAAGTTTGAGAATTCCTTGCTCGCCACAAGAATTTTTGGAGGCAAAGAAGAAGATTGTGAAAAGAAAATAGTCCCTTGGGCCTAAATGATGTAGAATTTTCTGTAATGTGATCTGGCTGGACGAGACTTACACGCATTCTTGGGGTGATAGGAATAGGAACAACATGTATAGATCTTATCGATAAATCTGATTTGTTATTTATTTATTTATTTTCAATGGAAAAAAATTCTTCAAATTTGGCGGGGACCAGCAGTAAGAAATTTTGCGTTGTGGAGATTCTGTGTTGCTTTTGGGGTAATTTCTTGTTGGACTTTTGTGAATGCCTACTAATTGATTTAGAAAAGCCTAAAGACTTGCTTTAAATTTGAAAAACAAGACAACAGCGTACTCAGTCACAGTTATTTCTTGGTTTATTTGATACCCAGCCCTTTTTTCAGATAATTTTTCATTATCCAGCTGTACGGAAAATAAATTCTATATTAGCTTCCTCTGCACCATATTAGTCCAGCCTACTTGTTCCCATTGCCAGCCTACTTGTTCCCATGACCAAACACATATTGAATTAGGTATTAACTTTTTCATAGTTGGTTACATCTACATTATTTTTTTAGTATTTTTATTTAAATAATAGAGGCTGTTTTCAACAAGCATGTACCACCTTGATATTGTTGATGCTGCGTGAGAGGATTTTCATACCCTGGTTTGACACGCACTCAAAGGATTCAAACCAGACTACTACCTTTACAACAAGCATACCTCCAAAACCTAGATCTCTTCCTGGTAAGTATCTAGCCACATAAACAACTACCAATCCACTAATCTTTAAGAACAAATTTGATATTCGTTTGGAAAAAGATATTTATTATATAAATATGTCACATAAAAAACAATAGTTTGCATAAAGAACTATTTTCAAATTAAGATAGCAAGGTATAATTTGGAAATAATATTTTATTTATTATTAATTTTTTAAATTAAAAAAAAAAAATCAATGATACAGTTACATAAAAATTTATCTTTGGGGCAGATTTTAATGGAAGGAAAAAATAAAACTTTTAATAAGATGCATGCTTATAAGTACTAATTGTGCTAGATAAGAATTAATAGTGTTTGTATTGACTCTTAATTGATCAACTATCAAGTGCTCACATTATCGACCTATTTGAAATATAGGTATTGTATTTTCACATTATTGATCCTTTCAATTTTGACATGATGGACCTCCTATTGCCTTTAACACCATTAAGAGAAAAGCACAAGTTCTAGAGCCATAATGCTAAATAAGTGTCAAAGTTTTTAACACCATTAAGGGAGAGGCACAAATTCTAGAGTCATACAACCAAAGAAGTGTCAAATAGTGATTCTAAAACCTCTCCATATCAATCACATTTAGGCATCTATATATCGATCCCTTCTTTGTCATGTCTCTAAACTTCATTTATCATCCATAATTATGCTCTAAATAAAATTTAAATTATTATTGCAATAACACAATGTAGCGTAATCATGATTCAAATAATTTGCAATCGAGTCAAATATTCCTTTAGATTGGTAAGTTCGCGGATGATGAAGGAAAAAGCATAGCCAAATGATGATGTTATCGTCCATTATCTTTAACCATGACTACTCTTATTTCTTTACCATTGAAGCCATGAGATGTTAAGGCATTGTTGAGTCTTTGTTGCAAAAGGGCTAAGGGCATTCTCATCTATACCCATGTAACAAATCCAATATATCTATGTCAATATCTTTAATTTTTATAGCTTAGACCTTAGGTTTAGATAGTCGACCCTTGAGCATTAGGGATAGGATATGGTTAATGATTGATTTAATCTATAAATAGGAATATTTAGGTAGTACTTGAGATCATCTTTCATATTTGAATCTTAGTTCCATATATTGTGCATATGAGGTTTCATCATCTCCAAGTGGCTATGAAACTCCTCCCTCTCTAAGTGGCTAAGGATTTGCATTGATTTTAATCTAGAATTTTATTATTGGATCTAAACTATTATTATTATTTGGTTAATATTGTTGGCACATTATTTGATAGTTGTTGCTATTACTATAATTTTTGAAGTTGCTTTGTAATAAGTGGTATCAGAGCTTCGATCTTCACTTCATATGGGGTGCAAATTTATAGTAGAAGGGTACACAAACTATTTCAAAACCTCTACAAAAAATTACTACTATCATTTTCCTAATATTTTTTATAATTTTTTTTGTCCATATTTTGGTGTAATTATCTTCTAGAACATTAAGAGCTTGTTATTGTTACTTCCTTTTCCAAAATCTAATTACAAAATGAGTGTTTGGTGTCGTTGGACCCTTGTGAGAGGCCTATACCATTATGATCATCTCTTCGAGATGGTCAAAATAAGGAGCATGTCCAACAACACTCTTTTGGAAGACAAGTACCCTAGGACCCTTATGGGAGACCAATCTCTTCATAATCATATTTTAAAGTTGATCAAAGTAAAATGTATTTTCACAATACTTTTTTTATTAGCATTCCAAGTATTTTTTGGGTTTTTAATTGTCCCTAGTGTATGAATAAACTTATTACATCTATAGGATGAGAATGCATCAATGGTCAATAACAAAATATTATTCATTTAGTGGATGTGTGTATGAATAGAAAGAAGAACCAACCCTAAAATCCTAGTAAGAATCACAACACTTCCCTAAATATCAAATTTTTTGACCAACATCTTATTTATTCTTTAAATTCCATGGCTTTGCATCCTCCCAACACCTTGGGTTCTTCCTATATTCTCAAAAACTCTCATTTCACCACTCCTCCCACTAACTCTCTAATTAGTAATCCTCTTCCTAGTACTATTGACCCTAAGCTATGTGCATATATTTTGAATCAATAACAAATTATTACTTTGATTATCAAATACTTAGATAATCAAGACCAAATGATTAGTTTCCTTTCCAAGTCCTTGGATGACATCTAAAGTGTCCTACAAAATATGCTACTATACCTTCTCTTTTGCAAGGGTTACAAAAAACTATTGGGCAATGGCCTCTGATCAATCATTAAGCATAAAATACTAGTATTCTTCCACAACTACCACCTAGTCACAGTCCGTAGAATTCCTATGGAGTCACTCTACTCCTTATGCCACCCAAGGTTATCCTATAGTTATGGGTGCTTACAACCTAGGCTTTGTTTTTTATCTTGATTCTATGGTGGGAGGTGCTTCTAATTTCCTTGATTGGCCTCACGAATTTTTCGTTTCTCAAATCAACAACTCCATATTTGAAGGTGCCAACCCATTAGGAAGGCTAACGAATATGGATAGCCTTATCTACCTATTCCTGAAGTAGGTCATGTCACATTAGTAGTTTCTATGTTGGGAACTTAAACTCATCAATGGTTGTTATGGTAGCTTCATAAATATGAGAGTTCTCTTTTGTGGCTGAAAGCATGAGGATACGAAAGCAAAAAGGAAACTCCAAGTGCGATGCAAACCGAACTAAACTTAACGCTAAATCCTATGAATTGAAAGTGCATGAAAAGAGGGAAAGCATGAACGAATCGAATCGAAACAAAAAGCCAATAAGGAAGACAACCCTTTTTTATTGATATGTTTCAGAACTCGGTTACAATGCGCCTCCTCCCCTTCTAAGGGCTAGGAGCATTAAATATGCGTTCTTGTTACACCCATTGATGCTATTCCTTCTTTCGCGTGCCCACATGTAAAATGGGCGGACCAAACATCGTCGTCGCTTGCGTTGATGAGTCTTGGCTCCTTGCTGCTCCTCTAATGTCCAGATCCTACGTTCAAAGAAACAAGAAATAGTTAGTAGCACCTGTGGATGAAATAAAACATGCAATCCCCACGCCTTCGATTAGTGCATGCAAGATATAAATAAAATGATAACTAAAATGGATCCAAATGAACTAAAAATTTGACAGGGGCATCAAGACCTCACAAAGAAAACACAGCAAATGGAACAGTCAGGAAATTCCCCACAGATTTGAATTCACTCCGGGGCGGGACGAATAGACCTGCAACAAAAACGTCGAAAGGCACTGTCCCAAATGTCACATCTGGGGAGCTCCAAATCACCTACAAAGTTGGGATTAGCTAATTGGGGGTGTTTTGGGAAGACCCAGATGGTCATATTTCCCCAATTTGGCCTCCATCAATGGGAATTTGATGGGGCTACCTGCAAGTTAGTAAAGGCGAACGAAGATAGAAACATGATCAAAATTGCTCAAAACAAGGTGAAATTTAAATGGCAACCTATCTAAGAAGCATAGAATTGAATGCAAAAATGACAAAAAGGAAATCTACCACATATTTCCAATCGCTCCGAAGCGGGGCGATTAGGACTGTAGCAGTGTGGGGGGGCACCCGAGGGCAGGCCGCCCATCGTTTGGGGCCCGATTTCGGCACCAATCCACTTGGGATGGGTCCAAAACCTCTTGTGGGGTATTGTCGACAAATTTGATGGGATATTGTGGCCAAATGTCAGGTTTTGGTTCCAGATTTGTGCTTCCAATAACCACCCTATGACCTCCTTTCCAAAAGAGATCAAGGATGTGAAAGGCACAACTCGAAAGGGTGTGGGTGTGAAAGTAAAATGACAGCACTTCATTGCTCCAAAATGCTCCTTCTCTGTATATTTTGGGGTGAGAAGACTCACCATTTTATAGACCTGATGGTCTCTTTGGATGAGCATGCAGAGGCACCACTTGGCAATCATGCCTCTCCAGGGGAGGGAAGATTCCTCCCTAATTAGGGGCTTCATGACTGCCCTTGTAACTGCCTCTAACGCTCAAAAATGCTCACTCACACTCCCATGCGATGAAGGAAGAATTAAGTGGCGGATCTGAGCTGCCATTTGTCAAGATTTGACTTTTTGCCCATCAAACCTGCTATTCCCCCCACCCTGGGACGAATACTGCTATTCGTCCCCCGGGTGGGGCGAGTACCAGTTTGTAATCATCCCCGGGTGGAACGAGTATGGAGAAAAGTGCCTGAAGGTGCCAAATTGACCTCCGACCTTCCAAATCGGTTGTGAGAGTGGTTAGGACCACTGTTTAACCTCTGGGGGCTGCCCTTGGGGCTGTGTGTGTCAATGCGATCAGTGTTTGCAGTCACATAATCGGATTGGTGCTATTTTGGTGTCTATAGATGCCCCTTTTTGGGAAGCACTATGCGTGGCACAGTGTTGAGCAAAAATAGATAACCAAAGCACTAATGATTAGGGTTTCTCAGTAACCTAACCAACTTTTGATGCCCCAAGTATGGAAAGGGCATGCATTCTTGAATCCTTGCTTCTGACGAGCGAAGGAACTCAATTCAAGTGTTAACCTTTTTCGGTGAGGTGTTACTTGATCTTGGACATTGATCAGTCATGAATAGGCAAAGGGCGCAACCTTTTGTCTGTGGGAACCTTGAGTTCATGATTCACGAAATGCCAAGTGTTTGATCAGCTTGTGATTATTGCTTGTTTGCTGCCCCAAGCAGGGGCGTGATTGTCTTTGTCAATGATTCTTTGAATGCATGCCATTTCCATGATTGGGTGTGTATTTGTTGATTGGTGACTAAGTGTGACTACCCCCTCAAGCGACGAATCGATGAGGGAATGACCTACATGAGAAAAGCGACGAGTCGCTTGACCCAAGATGACTTGGGTAAGGGTGCCTTCAGATGTTTATCGTTGAACGTGTGTGCAGTTTTCCGACATTTAGACCTATTTTTGGTGGGTGTTAACCCTTTTGGTGACGTCATTGAGGGATGAAATTCTCGGCAATCTGTTCTCCCATGGAGCGGTCCGGCTATGGTAGCCTTCTTAGGGAGTAGGATAGTGAGGATTTGGGACCCCGACATCTGTTTTGCATGCCCGGAATGTCAAGTGCAAAAGCACTCTCATCGGGCAAGTTTATTGTTTGTTTTGGTGCATTTTTGTGCAATTTTTGCTATTTTTCTTTTCTAGGTCAGAGGACCGGTTATTGTAGCCTGTGGGCATTTTTGATGATATATATAGATGACTTTATTTTGTTTATACACATGTCGGCATTTGATGTTATGCTCAATGATTGTTGAATGTGTATGTATGTATGTTAATTGATGTTGATGGATGCATATGTTATGATGAATGCAAATGTTTCTAATTTTTAGGATATGCAAATGTAATGGATGAATTGAATTTGTGTTGTTTTGGTGAGGGCACCATAGACTGTTTAGAACTTATGGCTTTTTGTCCTAGGCGATTGTTGTGGTAAATGACTTTTCATGTATACATGTTTTTTTTGTATTTTCTGATGGCAATGCGAGGATGAAAGATAGTTAGTTGGTTTAGAATGTATTTAAGGTTTTCTGAGACTCAGATGTTTTAACTAACTAGCCATGACTGTACTTTATCTTACAAGACTTTTGAACAAGGTATGAATCGGACTTGTCTTTGACCAAGTTATTTCACATCCCCGTGTGTGCAATTGAGTTCGTTTATGTGGTATTTGTCAGGATACCGCCAGTGCCAGATAGGCTGTCAACCAAACCTGTATTGAGGATCACCCAATTAGCTCCACTAACTTCCTTTGTTGTATTTAGTCAGATTAATCTGTGGTGCTATCTAGGATACCATAAGCTAGCTCATCCACATGCAAACATTGATCTGTACACGAGTTAATGTGACAGATATATCGTCATGCGGGAGGTTTACCACCGATGATCGATAGGCTATCCACCAAACCGATACTGAGGTTTACTTCATGACCTTCTGAATGTCGAGAGTTCCAGGGATTCAAGTTCGACTCCCTTCTTTTCTTCAATTGTATTGGGATACTTGCTCTTTTATAGTGATAAAAATCACTGTTTATTTTTTTATATATTTTTTTTTCTTTTGAGCAAGGGATTTGAATATCGAGTGATGAGAATCACTATTGTATGTGCCTTTTGATGTATGCACTTTGGTGGTGATGTCAAATTTTTTGGAGTTTTGACTTTTGCAAAATTTTATGATGTTTGCAACTTTTTGAGAACTTGGGATTCTTGGGGAATTGGGTAGGGAAGATGCTTGTCCTTTTGCCAACTCTCAGCATTCTTGGGGTCATTCGCACAGGGGGATGAGCAAGATAACCATTTCGCTTATGGTGACCTGGATTGCTTTGCAGGTTTCATCTTTCGTTCACACAACTTGGGAATTTTTATGTGTTTTAATTTGTGTTGGGATGCTACGTAACAAGGTGTGATCCAAGTAGAACTCTACCTTTGTAAAATCTGTTTGACTTTGTACAGTATTTGGCTAGAAAGCTAATGACGACTGAATGACGAAAACTCTTGATACATTAGAAGACCACTGACTATGATATGGTAAAAAGAAGTGAATGGCATTTATTTTTGATGGACTGCTTATAGAATGGAGAAATGTGGAACAAGATGGATTGGCGAAGTAATTACAGTCTATGGTGCCTTGACCCGTATGACCATAAATATGCAATGTATGGATGTTATGCTTAATGCAACTATTATTTTTGTGTTTTTGATAGATTGATTTTTGTGAGTATGAAGATGAGATGCAAAAGAGCTCTTTATTGTTGTGATGAGTTTGAGCATGCCTGGAAATGAGATGCAAATTTTTGTTATTTTTGATGATTTTACTGTTTTTGAATTTTCTTATTTTTGACCAAGCGATTGTGGGAATCCTTGGAGCTTTTGGTTTGACCAAAGGGGTAATGGGCACCTTTGGGGCATTTTGGGGATGACCAAGTGATTGTGGGAATCCTTGGAGATTTTTGGGATGACCAAGCGATTATGGGAATCCTTGGAGATTTTTGGTTTGACCAAAGGGGTAATGGGCACCTTTGGGGCATTTTGGGGATGACCAAGTGATTGTGGGAATCCTTGGAGCTTTTTGGTTTGACCAAAGGGGTAATGGGCACCTTTGGGGCATTTTTGGGGTTGACCAAGCGATTGTGGGAATCCTTGGAGCTTTTTGGGATTGGGCTATGGCTCTCTTAGATATGGAATGGCCACAAATGACTGATGTTCAAGGGTTCTAGTTCCTTGATTCCATCAAGAGAGGCTAGCCGGTATGTTCCAGGTCCTATTTTACTATCAATTACATAGGGACCTAACCAATTTGCCATGAACTTGTCCCTTAGATGGGGCGGCAAGCTAGAGTTCTGTTGGTTCTCTTTTAAGACCAAGTCACCAACCCGAAAGTCCCTCAGGTGAACTTTCATGTTGTATGCTTTCTTCTGTCGCTCTTGATAGATACGTAAATGCTCGAGAGCATTAACGCGTCGTTCATCGAGCAACGTAAGCTGGTCTAACTCGGGCTCGTCATGCAGTGTCATCATCGATGAACTCTTGCATTGATATGCGCAGGGAAGGAATTTCCAACTCGAGAGGCATGACTGCCTCGGAGCCATACACGAGCAAAAATGGAGTTGCCCCAGTGGGTGTCCGAATGCTAGTGCGATAAGCCCATAGGGCAAGTGGGATCTGAATGTGCCAATCCTTATGACTGTCTGCGACTATCTTTTTGAGGATGGCAACTAGCATTTTGTTTGACGCCTCTGCTTGCCCATTTGCCTGCGGATAATAGGGTGTCGAAAAACTGTGCTGAATTTTGTACTTTGTGGTCAAAGCACGCACATCTTTGTTCTTGAATGACGTCCCATTATCCAAAATTATCTTGGATGGAATACCAAAATGACATATGATGTTATGTAAAATGAACTCCACAATGCGGGGTCCAGTCATAGAGGTAAGCGAAACTGCTTCCACCCATTTGGTGAAGTACTCTATGGTCGTTATGATAAATGTGTGATGACCTGACGACGCAGGGGAGATCTTTCCGATTAGATCTAAGCCCCACTACGAAAATGGCCAAGCCGATTGGATCGGCTGCAAGGCCTGGGAAGGTACGTGTGTCAAATTAGCATGGTGTTGACATTTCATGCACTTCCTTACATATGCGCAACAATCTCACTCTAAATATGGCCAATAATAGCCCATGCAGAGAATGCACTTTGCGATGGCCATACCACTAAAGTGGCCACCGCACGTACCATCGTGCGCTTGGGCGATCGCCCAAGTGGACTCCTATTGGTCCAAGCAACGAAGGAGGATTCCTTCGTAGCTGTGACGATACAAAATGTCTCCTAACAAGACATACTTTGCCACTTTCTACTTGAATGCTCATTTTGCGGCATGCGTCAATCCAAGTGGGAGGTTACCTAACTTGAGGTAGTCCCTTATGGGTGAATACCAATCCTACTGATCAGAAGCCTCGATGGTATGAACAACCAATCCCTCTTGAAGTTCATCCCTAGAAAAATCTGAGCGGGAGAGAACTTGCAAGAATAGCGTTGTGTTGCTATTAAGGGGAGTAGGGGAGAATAAGGACCCCTAGTTGGCATGATTCAGACGATCATGGATTCGAGAGAACTTGTCCGGGGACGGTTCAATCTGGATCAAGTGGATTCCTGGCGTCAAGTCAGAGCTTGCATGCTCCATCATGGATTGCGATAGTGTTTTGACTTGAATGGTTGTCATATCACCAGAAATGTCTTACGGGATTAGTGACCCCAAGGAGGCCATAGTGTCCGCAAAATGATTCGATGACCGAGGGAGTGCCTCGATGTCGTACCATTCAAGCTTTGCCAAGAATTTGTCCACAAGGGCTTTGTAGGCCTGCAGAACTGGGCATTTACATTGGAATACCCCTTTGACTTGGTTGACAATTAACAACGAATCACCAAAGATGTTCAATCATTTGATGTTCATGGTGATTGTTGTCTTGAAGACCTATGAGCAAGGCTTCATATTCGGCATTATTGTTGGTGCATGGGAAGTCTAATTTAAATGAGAGAGGCATTGGAGCCCCTTGTGGTGTGAAGAATACAATTCCCATGCCACCCCCTTGCTCACATTTAGAACCATCAAAAAATAGGGTTATGTCGGCCTAGGACTCAGGCTCATTAGAATCTAGGGATTCTGAGACATGGAAGACCCCATCATCGGGTAGTTCTATGACCAGAGGCTGATCGTCTTCGAGAGGAGCCTCTGCTAGTTGATCGGCTATGACTTGTCCTTTGATGGATTTTTGTCCAATAAACTCTATGTCAAACTCCATCAACAACATGATCCATTTCGCCATGCGACTACTATGATAAGTACGACTCATCATGTACCGCAATGGATTCTCCTTAGACACAACATACGTAGTGTTGCTCAGCATGTAGTGGCATAGCTTTTTGGTAGCAAACACCACTGCCAAGCAGAGTTTCTCAACGTATGCATAGTTAAGTTCATAACCGACCAGGGTGCGGCTAAGATAGTAAGTAGCCTGTTCTTTGTGAAGTTCATTTTTCTGGGCTAGCATGGCACCCAGTGCCACCTCAGTAGCTGAGATGTATAAGTAGAATGACACTCCTGGTCTAGGTGGTGCCAATACTAGCGACGAAGCCAAGTATTGCTTAATGTCATCAAAGGCTGACTGGCACTCGTCATCCCAGTGAAATGCTACCCCCTTATGCAATAATTTGTTCATGGGTCGACACTTGTCAGATAGCTGTGCTATGAAGCGCTTGATTGACGTGACCTTTCCTTGCAGGATTTTGAGCTGCTTGATGGTAGTTGGGGGAAGCATTTCAAGGATTGCCTTGAATTTGTTTGGGTCCACCTCGATGCCTCGCTTTGAGACTATGAAACCCAAGAGTTTTCCTAGATGTGATGCCAAATACACACTTCTTGGGATTTAGACTGACTTTATGTTCCATGAGGCGATCGAGGATCTTGCTTAAGTCATCGAGATGATCCGGGCGCAAAAGAGATTTGGCCAACAAATCATCCATGTAATCTTCCAAAGTTTTATGCATGTAATCATGGAAGATGTACGTCATGGCACGTTGGTAGGTGGCGCCAGAATTTTTAAGGCCAAAAGGCATGACCTTATAACAAAATGTCCCCCAAGGCATTGTGAACGCCATTTTTAGTTGGTCCTCGGGATTGATACGAATCTGATTGTATCCCGAGAAACCATCCATGAGGGAAAGCATTTCGTGGCCCGCTGTAGCATCTACCAATGCGTCGATGCTCGGCAAGGGAAAATCATCCTTAGGACTCGCTTTGTTTAGATCTCGAAAATCAGTGCATATGTGAATCCTCCCATCAGGCTTCTTGACGGGCACCATGTTGGACAACCATGGTGGGTAATCCATGCAGATGAAAAACTGTGCATCCAACAACTTTTGCAATTCATCTTTGACCATCAAGGCCACTGTTGGGTGCATCTTGCATAGTTTTTGCTTAACTGGCTTGACTGTCGGATCAAGCGTTAGATTATGCGTGACTAGCTGTGGATCTAGCCCCGACATGTCTCTGTAGGACCATGCAAAAACCTCCTTCTTCTCTTTGAGAAGGGTAATGTAGTCGGCTTGCTCTTCGGGGATAAGCTTACCCCCAACTTGATAATCTATGGATTCATTGGATCAGAGCCGATGTCTACGTCAGTCGTCTCCTCGATCGACATGTGGGATCCATCCTCCAACTGGTGTGGAGTTGGGATCAAATGGATATCATTTGTTGAGTTTAAATCTACGTTGGGAACCTCGGGTTCCTCTTCAGCATGGAAGATATCCTGAGTTGGCCCTGGGGTAAAATGAAGCATTTTATCAAAATGCCAGTACTCTGATGGGGATGGAGGTGAATTGACGCGATCCTAGTCTATGGCATCTATGTCTAGATACAACGACTGTGCTGGATCGACTGGGTTATGGATGGGGGCGGTTAAGTCAATGGAGATCATGTTGATGAAATGATTTTGGTCTCCATTACCGCGGGTGTGGTGACTCAAACATTCTG
This sequence comes from Wollemia nobilis, assembly GCA_028583015.1. Lineage (NCBI taxonomy): Eukaryota > Viridiplantae > Streptophyta > Pinopsida > Araucariales > Araucariaceae > Wollemia > Wollemia nobilis. Next base: position 8,483,470 of record JAQPPZ010000850.1, read on the forward strand.
GATGTTCTCTGTGCTCTGGGTCTAGCTCTGGAGGTATTGGCATGAATGGATCGGCCCTATGTGTGGATAGGAAGATAGGGTCTGCCCTCGGCACTGATGTCGCTATAGGGTCTCTGGGTGGAAGGTATTCTTCGTATGCCCAAAGTGGCAGATTCAACACTTGTTCCCACCATGCTCGGGTCTACGTACCACTCATGCCCGGCACTATGTTTAGTTGTTCAAATATGTCATTAATCTCTAAGGGGTATTGTTGCTATCGCATATGATTGAGATAGGCCATCTCAGTTTCATCTTCATAATCGTTGTCGGAGATCCAAAGGCCTTCATTGGCTCCAACAACTATTTGTGACATTAGAGGCTCGTCTTGCTCGAGCAAATTGATCTGGCCCCATTGGGGTTGGTCCGCTCTTTACGATGGGGCCTGATTGTCTTGTGGTGGCACTTGCTCGATGGGAGCCACCAAAGGGAACATTGCCAAGAGGCTTTCCTGATAATCATCCATGGGGACCACTTGTGAGTGATTGCTATCTGATTCGAAGGGATCCCATGGTGCTACCTCATATTCTGACTCGTCCTCGAAAGATCCTTCTTGACCTTGTCTACACCTCTCTTGTAGGTGTGTTTTTGAACTTTCTCCTCTTTCGAGCGAAGGGAAAGGGTTGTTGAGGTCAACAAGGTTGGTTGTCAACAATGGGAGATAATATCCCAGTGTATATGTCGTGTTAGGGTTGGCATATGGATCTAATGCCAATCCCCCCTTGTTGCCTATCCCTAGGCCTTGCATGTTCTCTACCAAGATGTCCAAGGGGAGGGGGTGGTTGAACCCTACTCCTGACTTGTCATATGGCATTTGGTATCTTGGTTGGCAAAGAACACGCACTCCTTGCTCATATCTGCCTAACCCATATCCATGCCAATTGCATTGGCCAAGGTATCTCAAAGTGAAGTCTGGGTTAGACAAATAGTTGACATCTTCTGCAAAGGGCTCTTCATCTTCGTCCTCTTGCATGTATGGTTCAGTACCATGATCAAGGCCCCCATACACAAAGTTTGTCTGATTCGGCGGGTAGCCTAGAGGAACAATGGTACCGATGGGGAGGCGAGGTCTCCCCATGTCCTGCATGGACTCTAGTGTGGGTGTTGCTACAATATTCCACACCAGATACTCCCCCAAGCCCGTATTGGCCATTTCAACGATGATTGTTGGCGATTGAGGGGGAGGAAATGGAAGTTCTTCCAAAATCCACTCCATGTCGGGTGGACTAGGAGCCTCGACTTCCATTCTGCTAGGCATCTCCTCAGTAGAGATAGTTGATACTGATGGTGGTGCCTCTTCCAGGGGTTTCTTCCCTTTGTCCTTTTGTGTGGCCATCGTAGGTGGCGTCGTTGGTGAAGGACCAGACGATGAAGATGGACCCGACTGTGGTTTTGATGGACTTGTCAACGGGGATGCTTGCAGAATCGGACCCTGTCTAGATGGATTCAACTAAAAATCCAAATGCATGGATGGAAGGGTCGATTGCGGCATCAGTTGCACCGCATTGCAATACTTGAAGGGTTCTAAGTCTTCCGGGACTACATGTACCTCCCCCTCAAATGTATACTTTAAACACCGATGAGCTATCGAAGGGACACACTTCATGTCCCTGATCCATGGCCGACCCAACAAGATGTTATAGGCCATCTCACCTTCCAAAATATGGCACAATGTAGGTATAGTCTTTTGTCCCACTTGGATGGGTAGGACAATTGTGCCAACTGTCGAGCATATCGCATCATTGAATGCTCATAGAGTGTAGGTGGAAGCCGTGATGTGAGATGCTGGCAACTTCAGATGTTTCAATGCCACTGTTGTGATGATATTGTTGGACGAGCCAGTGTCTACCAACACCCTCTTATACGAAATCCCATTGACCCACGCGATAACGTGCAGGGGTGGATCCACCATGTCATCAACCACTGATTTCACTTCATCTTCTCGAAAAGTGATGACTGGCTCAGTGCATCGTTTGACATGTCCCACAAAGTTGTTGAAAGAATTTGCTTCATGGGGCTGCAACTCGATGGCTTTCAATATCTCCATTAGAGCCTCCCGATGGGGCGTTGATTGTTGTATGAGCTCGTATATGGAGAGCCTAGCCGACGTGGTCCTCAAGCTCCGAGTGAGTTTGGTCCAAATTGTGGCCATGGGTCTAGGCGGAGGAGGTTGTGTAAGGTGTTGTTGTGGTTGTGTCATTGTTGGCACCTCACCTGTAGTTGCCGTGGGGGCAGCTACACTCGGATACCTCCTGTTTCGAGTCACTATACTGATCATCCCTACATACCCCTACATGGGGTAGTTCTGTGTGACCTCATTGACTTGTAGGGTCTTTTCCTATGCATCATGGGAAGGCAAGGGGTCCTTAAAGACCTCCATTTGTTGGTTTCTTGGTGCCACGAGATTATCCACCGCTAATGTCTTGTTATCAATTAGGTCTTGCACCAAGCCCTTAAACTTCCAACAGGCATTAAGGTCATGTCCCTTCCGCCTATGGAACCTACAGTACAAATCCTCCCTATAGCCCTTAGGTTTTGGCGCATTGGGATCTATGGGCTGAATCTCGGGTAGGTTGATCAAGTTTGCCACTGACAAGTGGTCAAACAGGGAGTCTCTGGACTCTGTGTAAGGTGTGAATTGTCGCCTAGGGTGACGCTGCTGATTTTGTTCTTGCCTCTGATTTTCTCGGTCATAGCTGTTAAGAGGCACCGCCTGATAGTTAGCCTTTTGGGGCTGTGTTGCTTGTGTAGGCTTAGGGACGTTGATAGCAACCTGATTGACCGCAACGGGTTTCTGTTGCGTGGTCCCTATTTTGGTGTTCTTGGACCATTCTTTCTTCTTTGGCTTGGCTATCTCGCCATCCTGAATCTTGATCTCTTCAATGATTCTGGCTTGTGCCAGAGCTTCCTCTAAGGTGGCATATTGCTGCAGCTACAATAGCACAGAGATCGATCTCAAACAAATTTTTGAGAACATTTGTGTGAGGTCGGACATAGGAGGGAGGTAGGGTAGCTTAGAAAGTAGAGTCCTCCACCGATTCCCATAGGCCACCATGGTTTCTTCCTCATACTGCTTGAGGCTGGCTAAGTCACTTAGTGATGCCTTCTTCTTGGTGTTGAAGGCGAAGCGTTCGAGGAACGCATCCACTAGCTGATCCAAGTTGCTAATGCTATGCTTTGGTAATTGAGTAAACCAATCCGAGGCAGGGCCTACGAACGTGGTGATGAATGTTCTCAATAGCAAAGCATCATTATCCTGAATGCCAAAGCATTGGCTCAGGAATCTAGTCACATGCTCTTGGGCATCCTCCTCACCTCTAAATATTGCCAACTGAGGTAGCTTAAAGTGTTCAGGGTAAGGGGGTGCAGGCATTGATGGATGCATAGGATGACTGCGGAGTTGGCGTAACATGGGCTTTTGGGGCCCAGAGGTCTTGGTTTCCATAGACTCCAAATGCTCTAGCAACGCTTTATATGCATCGAAATATTTAATCTCTTCCTCTTTAGTTTGCTCCCGTCGTGGGTTGTGGGAAACTTGAGGCCTATGGAGGGGTGGCCGGATAGCAGCCCCTCCGCCTTGGTAGGGCATTTCGGCCCGCTCTTCTTCTTGTTCATACTCCTCATAGGCTTCTTGAGGAGTTTTTGGTCGAGACCTATGACCATGGGTGGGTCCCCACGGAGGGAGCCCGTCGTTGTTCCTGGGAGTGGCCTCCCGCTCAGGTCTAGGAGGTCTCGGAGGCAGCACTTGGTAAGGTCGTGGGGACCTATCTCGCACCAAGGGGTTGCGCCTCTCATATGGTTTTGCTCTTTGGGTGCGAGGGGTTGGAACCCTCTCAGGCACCGTGTTATGGAGAAGCTCATCTGTTTGGTGCCGAATGTGCTCTTTGCTAAGGCGATATAGATGCTCTAGCTGCTGTTGGTCTTGCTCAAGCTATGTGATCTGCGCTTGGCGAGCGACGTGTCTAGAGACTGCCAGGTCAATTTTTTCTGCCATATTGAGTCTGGGAGGCCTAGATGCCTCTCCTACACATTTATCTCGGTCGTGATGATCCGAGATCTCTATAGGCCACTTCCCTCTATCGAGGTTGGCGGCATTCACTCGAGGCTCTGGCCTCGATAGGTGACTCTGGTAAATAGCAGGTGCGGAGGCGCATTGCTCTCGTGTTGTGTATTGCTCTTGAGGAATATGATGGTCTTCCTCATGCTCCCTTTCGTATATGTGAAAGGGGCGGGCAGAGTTGGCTCACCCTGCTTGAAGAGCCTTGTGCTCTGGATTTGGCTTATTATTCCTAATAATGATGGGGGGTAAAGGAGGGATGACATAATCATGTGGCCTCTCCTCATGGACCCTATGTTGCTCTAGCGCTTCATCGCGCTGTGGCCACTCATATCGAGCTTCTAAGGGAGCCTTCTTGTTTATGTTGAGCGCCACATGTAAGGACTCCTCCTGAAAGGGGCTATGATGGATGGGTGTGTCCCTCAGAGGGGTGCCTCTATAGTCCCATTCTAAAATGGCACGATGTGGGCTCTCTTGTGGGCCCGGCCGCCAAGGCAGTATGACCAAGTCCTTGGGGCTATAGCAGAGGCGACTTGTGCCCCCTTGTACACTCTCTGCAGGTTCTTCCCTTGATTGGGCTTGGCTATGGGTGTACACCATGGTTGTCTTTTTGCTACTAGATGCGTAGATTTTTATTTCTTTTTATGATTTTTATGCTACACTAAATAGAAAGGATCACACACGCAAAGCAATGATTATCTCATTTAAATATTAAAGGTGTGCCCTAAACCTGGTTTAGTGTGTTTTGATTTTGTTTTGAAAGCTTTTGTAAAGGATGTTTAAATGCAATATGATGGCTCTTATGACTCCCAAAAATGGTCACCCCTTCGATATACCATTGCCATGCCGATATACCAACCTCTCTATATACCCGCCCTTACGTGAGGGAAACTGTTGGTACGTGAGAGCAGATGGTACGTGGAACGTAGGTGGTACGGAAGGGGGATCGCCCTTTTTTTGACACCTACCATAGAAGACTTATCCTCATGCACTGGGAATCACCCCAGCTACACTCGGTCAGCTTTCATCAAGATTTACGTCTAGCAATAGTAGCGATCGGGGTTTATGAATGCAAAATTCAAGCCAAGGTGGTGATGAAATCCATCATTGGTCTTGATCAAGGGCTGGGGTTTTACGACCAGCTCCTTGGTGTTTATGTTGCCACGTGATGTGTGGGGTTCTTTTTACTTTGCACGAAAGGAAATAAACATGCAACACAACTTTTCCTAAGCAAGCAAAGAACCAAAAAAATAGGAAACAAAAAACATAAAATGACAGAAGGAGTTCAAGACCCTTACCTCTTCTCTGCCCAAATCTGCTGGTTCTGAGTTTCTGTCCTGAAACTGCATAGAAAACTATTCATCTCGGGGAGGGATGAATTATAGGACTCTATTCATCATAGGGTGGGGAAAATTCCCATTCGTCCCTAGGTAAGACGAATTCTAGGCTCTGCATTCACCACAGGCTGGAACGAACAACAGTCCAACGTTCGAAAACTCGGTACCTGCAAGCAAAAACAACCAAATTTTGATCAGATTTTTGATCTTAAAAATAGAGGACAAGTGTCCCACCGTGATCACCACTAAAATCATGAGGATACGGAAGCAAAAATGAAACTCCAAGTGTGATGCAAACTGAACTAAACTTAACGCTAAATCCTATGAATTGAAAGTGCATGAAAAGAGGGAAAGCATGAACGAATCAAATCGAAACAAAAAGCCAATAAGGAAGACAACCCTTTTTATTGATATGTTTCAGAACTCGGTTACAATGTGCCTCCTCCCCTTCTAAGGGCTAGGAGCGTTAAATAAGCGTTCTTGTTACACCCATTGATGCTATTCCTTCTTTCGCGTGCCCACATGTAAAATGGGCGGACCAAACATCATCACCACTTGCATTGATGAGTCTTGGCTCCTTGCTACTCCTCTAATGTCCAGATCCTATGTTCAAAGAAACAAGAAATAGTTAGTAGCACCTACGGATGAAATAAAACATGCAATCCCTACGCCTTCGATTAATGCATGCAAGATATAAATAAAACGATAACTAAAATATATCCAAATGACCTAAAAATTTGATAGGGGCATCAAGACCTCACAAAGAAAACACTACAAATGGAACAGTCGGGAAATTCCTCACAGATTTGAATTCACTCTAGGGCGGGACGAATAGACCTGCAACAAAAATGTCGAAAGGCACTGTCCCAAATGTCACATCTAGGGAGCTCCAAATCACCTACAAAGTTGGGATTAGCTAATTGGGGGTGTTTTGGGAAGACCCAGATGGTCAGATTTCCCCAATTAGGCCTCTATCAATGGGAATTTGATGGGGGTTACCTGCAAGTTAGTAAAGGCGAACGAAGATAGAAACATGATCAAAATTGTTCAAAACAAGGTGAAATTTAAATGGCAACCTATCTAAGAAGCATAGAATTGAATGCAAAAATTATAGAAAGGAAATCCACCATAGATTTCCAATCGCTCTGAAGCGGGGCGATTAGGACTATAGCAGTGTGGGGGCGCCCGAGGGCAGGCCGCCCACCGTTTGGGGCCCGATTTCGGCACCAATCCACTTGGGATGGGTCCAAAACCTCTTGTGGGGTATTTTCAAAAAATTTTATGGGATATTGTGGCCAAATGTCGGGTTTTGGTTCCAGATTTGTGCTTCCAATAACCACCCTATGACCTCCTTTCCAAAAGAGATCAAGGATGTGAAAGGCACAACTCAAAGGGTGTGGGTGTGAAAGTAAAATGACAGCACTTCGTTGCTCCAAAATGCTCCTTCTCTCTCTATTTTTGGGTGAGAAGACTCACCATTTTATAGACCTGATGGTCTCTTTGGATGAGCATGCAGAGGTGCCACTTGGCAATCATGCCTCTCTAGGGGAGGGAAGATTCCTCCCTGATTAGGGGCTTCATGACTACCCCTGTAACTGCCTCTAACGCTCAAAAACGCTCACTCACACTCCCATGCGATGAAGGAAGAATTAAGTGGCGGATCTGAGCTGCCATTTGTCAAGATTTGACTTTTTGCCCGTCAAACCTGCTATTCACCCCACCCTAGGATGAATACTGCTATTCTCCCCTGGGTGGGGTGAATACTAGTTTGTAATCATCCTAGGGTGGAACGAGTATGGAGAAAAGTGCCAAAAGGTGCCAAATTGACCTCTAACCTTCCAAACTGCTTTTGGGAGTGGTTAGGACCACTGTTTAACCTCTGGGGGCTACCCTTGGGGTTGTGTGTGTCAATGCGATCAGTTTTTGCAGTCACATAATCATATTGGTGTTGTTTTGGTGTCTACAATGGCCTAACATTAAAGAAATATTTATTTAAATAATTAGAAAAGGATATTCCACATCGTATGGGGTCTATCTTATGCAAATAAGGCAATCACGAATAGTGGAGGACTATTGCTCCAAGTTTATCAGTTTTATCATATATACCCATCAATTGAATCAAATTATGGTGGTATCAATATTTTGCCATGATCTTAAGGATAAAATTTTCTAGGAATTCAACATGTTTAATACCTATACTCTTGATGATACTCAACATATAAATTTGGTAGTAAATTAGAATCTCTAAGATTATAGTCCCCAACATAGATGTGACTTCAACTCTCATTGTCCTTACTATAATAATGAGAATTTCTAAATATTCTTCTATTTCGAATGTTATTATCACAATCCCTAAGATCAATCCTATAAAGTACAATATAACTTTCAAGTGGAAGGTGAAGACAAAATAATATTTATAAATATGAATATTCATTACAACATGAACAACTGGTAGAAGGATATGAGACAAAACATGAGGATGATACCATGGATCTCTCTACTCATGCCCTTATGGGAATCTAAGCTCATCATAAATGTATGATGATGAAGGAATGGCAACCCTTGGGGTTCTTCAAACACCTTAGAATGATGCATAAAAAGAGGTGGTAAAACTTCTATATTCTCTTGTTTTTCCCTGGGAGAGGCAATGCAGGAGTGTGCAGTCACCTTTCTACCTTATTTCTAAATAGGTTTGACCCTATGGTGATAACTCACTATTGGAGAATAAATTGAGTGTAGTTCTTGTAGAGTGCATGTTTGGCCATAATGGGTCACTTCGGGAATATCTACATCATCCTTGCTTGATTCATCGATCACTTTTGGTATATTAACTGTATTGCCTTCCTTGTTGTGATCAGGTGCTTGGGGTATTTATTTCTCATTGTCCTTGTTTTCCACATCTTCCTCCTCTATATTATATTTCATGGCTTCCTCATATTTATTACCTTCATCATCGTTGCCATATTTAGTGTTATCTTAATGTGTATCCATCACTATGTCTACTTCTATTTCATTTTCTTCTTTTTTTGAATTACCAGGGTCAGATGTATCTAGAATATATATTTTTTGTGTAGCACATTTATGATATTTCTCAATTATCTCATCGTAATGATAGTAGAGGTATTTTTCTTTTCATTCTTTCATTTATTCAAAATTGATACATTTAATTAGTAGGGTTGGGTTAAGTTTGGGGGTTGTGTAAGTGCCTTGTGCCTTTCCATTATGCATAGGTTTGGGGGTAATGTAAGTGGTTGGTGATTTCCCTACAGGTGGTCTCCCTAATTGATGTTGTGCATTGATTTTATCTTCGGCTAATTTGGCCAATCCAATGGTCTGCATCATGGTATAGGGTTTGAACTTCATCACCTCCATTTTAATTTCCTCTTTCAATCCATTGATGAAGCAATATATGATAAATGCTTCATCCAACCCTATGTTGTGTTTGGTGATATCCTTAAATCAAATTTCATACTCATGCACGGTAGTGTTTTGATGAAGAACCTTAATCAATTCCCACATGGTTGGGTCCCACATGGCTCTGATACCAAATGGTAAGACCCCAAGGTCTTATTGTAAAATTAATAAATAATTTAATATAAATGTAATCGCAGGCCACTCAAAATGGGGCTCCCTTGTAATCACTTTGCCACTATAGGGGGCTCCCTCCTTTAAATATTTACTACTACTTTTATTCTCTTCTTTGGATGATTTGTGTGAATGACCAACCTAATATATATATCTACCCTAAAGCTACATTGGTGAAGAGACGTGATGGTTCACGTTATGAAGAGACATGATGGTTCACGTTATAAAGAGATGTGATGATTCACTTTATGATTTAATAGTATAATAATTAAATGATTAATAATATTAACTGATACTAACTAATAATGTTAGGATGGAGGATCCTAACATCTTTTGAAGCTGCTTCTTCTAGCTCTTCCTTCATATTTATAGAACATTATGGGTATCTATAAGGAGATATTTAGTAATCCCACAAGTATTCCTCCTAAGAATACACATGATCATGCCATACACCTTATTCCAAGAAGTCAACCTCCTAATGTGTAGCCTTATCACTATGACTAGTTATAAAGTTAAAATTTGAAAAGCTAGATCAAGAAATGTTGGAGAATGAAAGCATTCATCCTAGATTAGTCCATACTCCTATTTGATAGTGATGGTATGATGCAAGGATAATTCAAGATCCATGTGTCCTAATTTTTGTCCTCTCAAGAAGACCACTATTAAAGATAAGTTTTCTATCCATATTATAGATGATTTTCTAGGTGCTAGACACTTTATAAAACTAGACTTGTGTTCTATGTTTCATCAAATTATGGTTAGGAAATGAGGGTTATTATGAGTTCCTAATACCTTTTGGTATCACTAATTCTCCTTCCACTTTTTAAAGTGTCATGAATTTTGTCTTCCATCCTTTTATCTTTGCATAGTTTCCTAGTTTTCTTAGATGATATTTTAATTTATAGCAAGTCTTGAGAAGATTATATAGTTCATAATAAAAAATTTATTCACCTATTACAATGGGAAATTTTATTTGTTAAAATTTCTAAATATTCCTTTGCATCCCAATAGATAGAATACTTGGGACCTTAGTAACTCAAGAAGGAGTCAAGATAGATCCTAACAAGATCAAAATTATACAATACTAAAACTTTTCTAAATCCTATAAATAGCTCCATGGATTTTTAGGAATCATAGGCTACTACAAAAAAAATATTTATAACTATGGTAATATTTTTGCTCCTGTAATTGCTCTCACTAAAAAGGATTCATTTTTTTGGTGTGAATATTCTTCCCAAGCCTTTGAAGCCCTCAAATGGGTTGTGTACTGTACTTGTTTTGGCAACTTTTGACTTAAAAAAATATTTTTTCATTGAGTGTGATGCTTTTTAAATAGGTATTGGAGCTATTTCACACAATATAGACACATATTAGTATTTTAATATAAGAAAATTCTGGGCAAGAATCTAAGGTGGTACACTTATAAGAAGGAACTATTAGCTACTCTACATGCCATAGAGAAATGGTGGCCTTATTTGTTGAGGCATCATTTCATCATCAATACTAACCATAATAGTCCTAAGAATTTAACATATTAGTGTCTCTCTTGCCCTAAACATAATAAATGGATGACCAATATCTTGAGTTATGATTTTGTCATTGAATACAAGAAAGAAAAGGAGAATGTGGTGGTTGATGCCTTGTCTTAAAAATATGAGGATGTTGTTGCTATTAATGTCATATCTAATCCTATTCCATAATGGATTTATTAACATCTAAAATATTGGATTTTTGACCCAAATACTTTGTAGATAACTTAGAAAAGGAAGGAAGATTCATCATTATATTCTTGTTTCTCATATATTTATGGAGTGTTTCACAAAAAGTATCACATTTATCTTTCTCAATATTTGGCTATTAATTTAAATGTTCACCAATAATTGAATACATCTCCTTTGGTTAGAAATTCAATATTCTTAAATATATACTAGAAGGTGAAACAATTTTCTTGGAAAGGATTAAATATAGATTCCAAGATATTTGTAGCCAAGTGTGAGGTATGTCAGCATAACAAATGTAAAATAGTTAAATCTAATATATTTTTGCAAACGTTGTCTATCCTTGAATAAAAATGGAAGCACATATCCATATATTTCATTAAGGGCCTTCCTAAATCTAAGGGTAAAATGGTGATCTTTGTGGTAGTAGATTGCCTTTCTAAATATGCTCATTTTTGTGCATTACAACATGCCTATTCAACAAGTAAGGTAGCCAATGTATTTCATGATTATGTATTTGAAGTATATGTTATACCCAAAATCATTATGAGTTATCATGGCCCTAACTTCACTAGTAAATTTTGGAAAACTTTATATTTTTCTTAGTAGTGCCAATTTGAGTATGTCCTCATCTTGTCAACCTTAGTTGGATGGTCAAATAGAGATTATTATTAAATGTTTGGATACTTACCTCTATTTTTTTCTCAATACATGTAGTCTCACTAGGCTTATTGGATATCATTAGCTAAATGGTGGTACAATACTTCTTATCATTCATCCCTCAAGATGCATCCATTAGAAGTATCGTATGGTCAAAAACCTCCATTAATGAAAGACTATATTCTAGGATTTTCTAAGGCTGTTGAACTAGATTTGTTATAGAAAAAATGACTTGTGCTTCAACTTATTAAAGATAATTTTATCCAAGCCCAGAATCACATGAAGCAATACTAGAATTCACACCTTTCTAAATGATAATTTACCATAAGAGATATGTTATTTTTGTGCCTATAAACCTACAAGTAATTATCCTTTAACATCAAAGCCAATCAAAATATGGATCCTCAAATTTATGATCCCTCCAAGATGGTTGATTGCATTGGTGAGGTGGTTTATCAATTGGACATTCGACCATCCATTTTGTTTTTCATGTAAATAATCTCAAATAGAATATGGGCCAAAAGGTATAGCCCCATATAGAGCTTCTAATATTCAATGAAGAAGGGTGAATCACTCTCTAGCATAAAATAGAGTTCTAGTCCAAATTTTGTCATATTTGATCTTAAAAAGCTTAGGAATTCCTCATATAGTTGCAAGACCTTCCAAACAAATATGCTACATGGGATCTTGAGAATATTTTCTAGTCTTTTCTAGATTTAAGGACAAAGCTTCTGAGGGAGGATCCATATAACAACTCCAATATATCCATGTTGGATAAATTTAATTTTATTAGCTTATTCCCTAGGTTTAGATAGTCAGTCATTAAACATTAGCGTTAGGATTAATGATCGATTTAATCTATAAATAGGAAGAGTTAGGTGGTAGTTGAGATAATCTTTCATATTTGAATCTTAGTCAAATATATTGCACATATAATACTTTGCCCTCTCCAAGTGGCTATGAGGCTTCACCCTCTATAAGTGGCTAAGTATTTGCATTCATTTGAATCTAGAAATTGAATATTAGATATTTAATTTTTTGGCAACTTGATTTGAATTATTATTATCATTTGGGTAATGTTATTTGTGTCTTATTGGATTGCTACTACTATTTTTATGAACTTGTTTCATAATATTCCATATAGATAACAAGTGTAAGAAAGTTCTAGAAGATAGCATCAGGTTCTTCACATCCATGGAGGAATAAATTTTGGCAATGGGGACACCCATCAATCAATATGTCTTTGTGAAGATACATATTTCTACTCAAGTGTATATTCTACTAGATCATGTATTTTCTTGGTGCCACATCACCATCATGTTTAGGCATGTTTTATGAATCTTGTCATGTCCCTTGCTAAAGCACATATTCCACTAGGTAAACACAAACCAAACACCTAATTTTTACTAAAATTCAAAATATTTATAGTTGTACTAGTGATTTTTATTCCAACTTTACAATAAGATTCTTTTAGTGTGTATGTACATAAATGATGGTGCAAAATATGCCATTACTAATGTTATTACACCATTTACACAACATGGTGTCATTGTTCCCCAACATGTCATGGTCATAGGTACTTTGGATATTGTGCATAATACCTAGGTGGACCTCAATTGAATGCTATGACAAGGCACCTAACAAAACTAATAGTGTTGGAATATGATCATATCTCTTGTGTTACTACATATATACATTAAACCAAAGTGACTACTCTACCTATTAGGTTTTTTCCACCATACTTTCATGATATAAAGCAAATATTCCAAGAAATATTCCTTCCCATTCAACACCCACTCTATGCATTAGACTACTTGTAAAATACCTTCTATTCTATTATTCAAATCCATTGTTAAAAAAAACTATAGTCATATTGATAGAAATATCAGCCTTGAGGTCATCCAAATCAAATATAGTAATGTACATCCACCATAATTGGACACCTAATGAGTTGTAGAACATACAAATGGTGTCATAGAAAAAGTATCTCATTAGACACAAGTAAAACCCTCATTCAAAATATAAATATGGTGATATTATTTAACATGTCTTCATAATATCACCATTATTATGTTGTAAATATATTATCATGTTGTTTTAACTCTATATTAATTTCAAAACCTTAGGTTCTATTAACAAATGGTACAAGAAAATACACTTTGTTTTCATTCCTTGAACAAATATCAAACTATCATCAACAATGTCATTAGCAACCAAGTTAACCTATCTACCTCTTCCTTCATTTGATATAATTGTGTTTTCATCATACTTCAATCTATCATGTCACTAGAGACTTATCATAGGGTAGTTCCATGGATAAAAATTTCCATACAACTATTGGAATTCACATATATTTCTTGAAATGAAAAAAATTAATACATCCCCTCAAATATTATATAGAAGGCATTAAAGGATGAAAGAAAGGAAAAGAGACATAAATTATTGTGCACCCATATGCACCATAAATAATCATTGTAATATATATGGATTAGAACATAACACTTTGATGCAATGGAGGGAGTGGTGATGGGATTTATACCATTACCGAATCCTAAAAATAGATAAATAATATTAATTTAGGCTAACATAACAAGAGGTATTTAAGGTTACACATTGTAAGATGCACTTCACATAAAAATGTTAACAAATACCTGTAGGGATTACATAATAAAATATTACAATAAATTAAATACATTATATAATGATTTACCTTAGGACTATATGAGATTACATCATAAAATGTCAACCTTTTCCATATATCAAATGTCACTTTCAACGCCCCCTCATAATTTGAATTGAGAAACCAAGAAGAAAATATATTAGTGAAAATAATATCATCCCCACATGATATATGCTCTAATGGATCTCTATAGTTGAGTTATAACCTTCTAAATTCCACTTGTCATCTATAATACATCCATCCATTTTTAGAAAATCAACTTCAATCCTTTGTAATTTAGTAAGCAATTCTTGGTTGGGTGTCTTTCACTTTTGTAGTATTTTTAAATGGTCTTTGAATTATTTGAATAATTACCTTCGTCCTTGGCCACTTAGATATTAGTCTCCTAAGGTTCAAATCCTTCTTATGTGCCTATGTTTATTAAGTGCCATAATAATTCCTCTTTGCTACTTGCGAATGAACTAGGAGAGAGAAGAGTTGATCAGGTAAGAGTTTTTTGTGATTCCATGAACACAAGAATTATAAGAATCATGAGCTCCAACATCTGAAATGATTGTTGGCAATTTTGGGTTTGAGATCCTAGCTTCTTGTCTATGAGTTGTCATTGATGTCAAAAGGAAATGGTATTAATGTTAAGAGGATGTGTTGGCTTCAAAGGTGGAAGATTCCAAGAGAATATTTTTAAGAGAATCCGGAGAGATTCCATTGGCATAGGGTTTTTATTAAAACCAAGTTAAATGGTTTTTATTAAAACCAATGGAGGTTCTATTTATTATTTAATTATTATTTAAAACCCTTCAAGGTTTTAATTAATTAATTATTTAATTAATTAAGGGAGAAATTATTTTTAATTTATTAAAAATACTTAAAGGTTTTTAAACCCTTTTTTATTCTTAATTTATTAAAATTATTTAAGGGTTTTTAAACCCTTTTTTAAAAGACTTTTGATTAATTTTGAAATGGTCTTTATTTCCGCCGACGTCAAGGTGTCTTCGAAGAGACTATTTATTCTCCAACTCCTAAGGTTGGAAGGCTAATTAATTCGAAATTCTCGAAATGCAATTTGCAGTGTTTGTGCTCTGTATTCGCTGCGATCGAAGGAAGACTTAGAAGCACGTGCGGTTGAAAATTCTTCGGGAGTTTTTTCGAGGGTGAAGTGGAGGGAAGTTCACTTGTGAACTTCATAGCCCGCGTGGGCTAGTGGCAACGAAGGCTGTTGTTGGGTGCTGCATTGGCGAAGGTCGTCGTTTCGAGTCTCGTGGGGGTGCTTTGCTAGAGTAACACACATTTTTATTAAAACGTCTTTATGCCGTGAAATTCGAAGTTTCTTGGACAGTGATTTATAAGGTGTGATTAAATTTTATGAGTTTTGGCTTTTGTGATTAGCATTGAATAAAATCTTAGGAGAAATAAGGGCATATTTCTTTGGATGTATTTTTAAGATTATTCTTTGCTATGCTAAAATTAAAAATGGAGGTATAAGGTGTGAGTCTGAGATTGTTGATTTATTGGCATGTTATGGTGGTTGTGTTTAAAGTGGAGGTAAAAGGTGTAATAAAGGAAGTTTATATTATTGCTCATTTCTTTTTATTCTAACCCTAACTTGGTTGGAAGTTTGAGAGTTGTGTGTGGTGATAGCTTGAAGGTTAATTTATCTTCTACTCCAATAAGGTATGGGCACATTCTTCTTATGAGTATGATTGGTGTATGTTTTCTAAAATAAGGTTGGAGTGAAAAGGTATTCTACTAGATATCCTTTGGCTAGGTGTAAATCCTATTTTCTGGTTTGTTGAAGACTACTTATGCATTGCTATCCTTAAGGAGAGTTTTTGGTGAATGCATAATTTTTGGTTTGAGATAGTGGAAGTTTTGTGCACTAGGGTTTATATTTGTGAGTCTAGCTACTTGCATTGAGTTGGTGGAACCCTTGGTTGGCTATTTTGAGTTTGATGGTTGAGTTGCTTCCATAGAGGTTGTTTGATCAAGTTATTGCTTTACTTGATTCATGATATTGGGCTTACACCATTGAGTTGATTTGAGCAAGTTATTCTTTGCATATGGTGATATTATGTTGGTGGTTGTTTTGTTCAAATATCTTTGGAGGGAAAAGTATTTCTACTTGTTTCCTTTTCTTGTGATGATTGGTTGAATGCTTCAAGGTTGATGTTGAGTTGAATGGTGTTGGTTGACTAAACCTTGTTTGATGAGCATTGTTGTTGAAACCCTAATTTATGGTGAAAAGAACAAGAGTATCATTGTTATGTGATTCTTTGCATAGTTGGAAATTGTTGGGGTTTCATGTTATTGAAAGAAAACATTCTATCCTATCCATTTCAGATATTGAGTTGAGTTTTCAGATTTGAGATTGATATTGAGCTGAGTTGATTGAGTTGAGTTGAGATTGGGATTTGAGTATAGAACATATTGAGTCTCTAAAAATTCTCTATATGCTTCTATGAGTTTGAAAAATCACATTGGGTCTCTAACAATTCACTTTGTGATTTCCTACTAAGAAAGTTTTTCTTGTGAGCAGTTTTTGGACAGGTTCCAGTGGGGACTTGTGAGCAGTTTTTGGACAGGTTCCGGTGGGGACTTGTGAGTAGATTTGGACAGGTCCTAGCAGAGGACTTGTGAGATGAGTTTGATAGTTCTATCAGAGAACTTGAGGATAGAGGTGCATTGGTTCTATGAGAAGAGCCTGAGGATAGATTTGGCAAGTCTTTGAGAAGGTTTGTATGCAGAGGATTGATTTATTCAAGAGTTGGACACATCCGACGTGACAGAGGAAGACTTGTACTAGACCGACTGATCGTGTTTGGTATAGGTTGCTTGAGCTGCTATGGACGTGATCATAGAAGGCGAAGGTCTCTTAGGCTAAGCATTGAGGACATGAGGTCTTCGATGGAAAGGAGTTCCACGTGCTGGCAAGAGGTAGAGGCAGTTGATCTTCTGAGGGATCATTTATAGAGTAGAGGGGAAGGTATCTCCTTTGGGCCGAGGCTCATAAACATTGTAATTAGGAAGGATTCCCAAAGAACTTTGAGATAACTTTTAGAGAAAATTTTTGTGGACGTAGCCCGACCATTTGGGTGAACCATGTTAAAATTGGTGTCACTTTGTGGATGATATTGTGCATTGCTTTGATATTGCTTTGGGTATATTGCTTTACTATTTTGAAGTATAAAGAAAAAAGTAAAAAGAGGTCTTATACTATTCACCCCCCATCTCAGTATAAGCTTGTGTTCTTCAATTGGTATCAGAGCAGGTGCCTTCAAAAAGTTTAACATCTTGAAGGAAAAGCTAGTAAAGAACATAATGGATTATTCAAGTGGCAATGCAGCACCTATTATTGATGGGTCATATTTTGGTCTTTGGATTGCAAGGATGAAGGTTCATCTAATGGCACTTGGGAATGAGGTTTGGGAAGTGATTGAAGATGAGTACAATATTCCTGAACATGGTCCTAATACTAAAGAAGAAAGGCTCCTACATCACAGCAATTCGAAAGCAATGAATGCAATCCTAAAAGGCTTATAGAAAGCAGATATCACCAAAGTGATTCACTGTAAGACAGCTAGTGAAATGTGGAAACAGTTGAAGGTGGTTCATACAGGTGATACAAATGTCAGAAAGGCCAAGTTGAGACACTTCAAAGGTATGTTTGAACAACTCAAGATGAATGATGATGAAAATATTAGTGACTACATGCTTCGTATGGATGAGGTTGTTAACTCCATGAAAGACTTAGGTCTTGAGCTTGCTGAAAATGATGTTTGTGATAAGATTTTAAGATCTCTTCCTAATAGATTTAGTGAAAATATTTTTGCTATTGAGGAAGCTAAATATTTGGATAAGTTGAAAAAGGATGAGCTCCATAGTATACTTGCAGCATTTGAGTTGAGAACTCAAGTGAAGGTTGATGTCAAGAAAGAGGCAACTTTCAAGGCTACCAAGAATTCCAAGGGTAAATAGATTCAAGATAGTGATGAGTCTTCTAGTGATGAAGAGGCATATTACAGCAAGAAAGGCAAGTTCTCTAGAAAGCACAAAAGTATGAAAAATATAAGATGTTTCAATTGTGGAAAGTTTGGTCATTATGCTACTCGATCGTATTGTTCCCAAGAATGAAAGTGATGAATATAAACGAGATTCTAAGAGCAAGGATTATGAAAAGCACAAGCATCACAGGAAAAACAAAGATGAGCACAACAATCAAGGAAAGAGGTATTCTCATAAGCACAAGAAGAGTTTCTACCTAGACAAAGCAAGTAAGTTTTCTAGTAGTGATAGTGAAATTTCTTCAAGTAATAATGAAAATGAGATGTTGTTCATATCATAAAAAGAGGAAGAACCGAAACATAGATTCATTATCATGAAATTTCTTAGATGTGGAAATTTTGGTCACCTTGAGGATGATTGCACAGATAATGATTTGGTTTCTAGTATGTATGAGGATGCTTTATAAAACTATAAGGAAGATGCATGTATGGTTTTTGAAAAGGGTAGCACCTCTAGTGATAAGAAATCTGAAAAAGGCTTTGATGATTCAAAAAGCAAAAAAATAGAGGAAGATATAGAGGAAGGTGAAGTAGATATTGAATGTGAACTTATTAGTGCTCTTAGTGCTTTAAAAAAGGAAAGAAAGAAGAATGCTAGACTAAAGGATAAGTTAGATGAATGTTGTATGGAGAGAGGTGATCTTATAGAAAGTCTTGACTTCTCTATGGCTAAGACACAAGAACTCAAGGATGAGTTAGAGTCTAAGGTTCTTGAGTATAGTGAGTTAGAACAGAAAATGGCTTCTTTGAGAGAGGAAACTAAATAGTACAAGGATAAGCTTTACAGGTTTCAAGATAGCTCCAAAAATGTTAAGTCACTCATCAAAGGTCAAAGAAATACAACAGATAAAACAGGCCTTGGTTTTGTTAAGCCACACAAGGAACAAATTGGAGAGTCTAGTAAGAGACTCCAAAAGGAAGAGAGTTTTGATGAGGAAAGTATTTCAGAAAAGGAGTCCTTGAATGATAGATGCACAGAAACAGAAAACAGAATTCATAATGAGAAGAAGAAGTTTTCAAAACCTAAGAGGTCAATTAAAGGAAAGTTTCAAGGTAGATGTTTTGCTTGTCACAGGTTTGGTCAAATGGCTTCACATTGCATGGCTCAAGTGAAGGAGGTAAATGACAGTTTCAGAAGTGCTAGTTACTTTCAAAGGTATTGCTACTCTTGTCAACAGTTTGGGCACAAGGCAGTTTATTGCAAGGCAAATAATAGGAACAGGTTTGGTCAGAATAGGTTTGGTCAGAACAGGTTTGGCCAGAACAGGTTTTGTCAGAACAGGTTTGGTCAGAACTGGTGGATTCAAATATCAAGTTTACCTCAGAGAAACAACATCGTCAAGTGTTTCAATTGCAACAATGAAGGTCACATAATCAGACAGTGTAGAGCTGAAATTCCAAAATACAGGAATAGGAACAGTGGCATGATCAGGTCCAAGGATCAAGGCATGGACAAGAACAGGGATGAGAACAAGAACAAGAACAATGATAGGAATAGGAATATGGACAAAGAGTTCAAGATAAGGCCCGGTAAGGAAGTTATAGATGCTGATGATGATCAGTGCCTAATGGGAGTTTTACTCCCACCCAAGAATTAATCACCTCATCAGGAGGTGGGGGAGGGACTAAGCTAAGAGGCTCATTCTTAGTCCCGAGCCCCAAAGGTGACCCTTTGCCATTTATTACAAATGGGGAGAGGTTTGAGTAAGGGGGAGAGCCTCAAGACAGGGGGAGCTATTTATGTTGAGTTTCTGTGTTGTTGAGAAGCATGGTTTGCCATCAATGACAAAGGGGGATACTATTGGCAATTTTGGGTTTGAGATACTAGCTTCTTGTCTATGAGTTGTCATTGATGTCAAAAGGAAATGGCATTAATGTCAAGAGGATGTGTTGGCTTCAAAGGTGGAATATTCTAAGAGAATATTTTTAAGAGAATCCAGAGAGATTCCATTGGCATAGGGTTTTTATTAAAACCAAGTTAAATGGTTTTTATTAAAACCAATGGAGGTTCTCTTTATTATTTAATTATTATTTAAAACCCTTCAAGGTTTTAATTAATTAAGGGAGAAATTATTTTTAATTTATTAAAAATACTTAAAGGTTTTTAAACCTTTTTTTATTCTTAATTTCTTAAAATTATTTAAGGGTTTTAAAACCCTTTTTTAAAAGACTTTTGATTAATTTCGAAATGGTCTTTATTTCTGTCGACGTCAAGGTGTCTTCGAAGAGACTATTTATTCTCCAACACCTAAGGTTGGAAAGCTAATTAATTTGAAATTCCCCAAATGCAATTTGTAGTGTTTGTACTCTGTATTCGCTGCGATCGAAGGAAGACTTAGAAGCACGTGCGGTTGAAAAGTCTTCGGGAGTTTTTTCGATGGTGAAGTGGAGGGAAGTTCACTTGTGAACTTTTTAGCCCGCGTGGGCTAGTGGCAACGAAGGCTGTTGTTGGGCGCTGCATTGGCGGAGGTCACTGTTTCGAGTCTTGCGGGGGTGCTTTGCTAGAGTAACACATGTTTTTATTAAAACATCTTTATGCCATGAAATTCGGAGTTTCTTGGACAACAATTTATAAGGTGTGATTAAATTTTATGAGTTTTGGCTTTTGGAACTAGCATTGAATAAAATATTCGAAGAAATAAGGGCATATTTCTTTGGATGTATTTTTAAGATTATTCTTTGCTATGCTAAAATTAAAAATGGAGGTATAAGGTGTGAGTCTGTGATTGTTGATTTATTGGCATGTTATGGTGGTTGTGTTTAAAGAAGTGGAGGTAAAAGGTGTAATAAAGGAAGTTTATATTATTGCTCATTTCTTTTTATTCTAACCCTAACTTGGTTGGAAGTTTGAGATTTGTGTGTGGTGACAACTTGAAGGTTCATTTATCTTCTACTCCAATAAGGTATGGGCACATTCTTCTTATGAGTATGATTGGTGTATGTTTTCTGAAATAAGGTTGGAGTGAAAAGGTATTCTACTAGGTATCCTTTGGCTAGGTATAAATCCTATTTTCTGGTTTGTTGAAGACTACTTATGCATTGTTATCCTTAAGGAGAGTTTTTAGTGAATGCATAATTTTTGGTTTGAGATAGTGGAAGCTTTGTGCACTAGGGTTTATATTTGTGAGTCTAGCTACTTGCATTGAGTTGGTGGAACCCTTGGTTGGTTGTTTTGAGTTTGATGGTTGAGTTGCTTCCATAGAGGTTGTTTGATCAAGTTATTGCTTTACTTGATTCATGATATTGGGCTTACTCCATTGAGTTGATTTGAGAAAGTTATTCTTTGCATTTGGTGATATTGTGTTGGTGGTTGTTTTGTTCAAATATATTTGGAGGGAAAAGGATTTCTACTTGTTTCCTTTTCTTGTGATGATTGGTTGAATGCTTCAAGGTTGATGTTGAGTTGAATGGTGTTGGTTGACTAAACCTTGTTTGATGAGCATTGTTGTTGAAACCCTAATTGATGGTGAAAAGAACATGAGTATCATTGTTATGTGATTCTTTGCATAGTTGGCAATTGTTGGGGTTTCATGTTCTTGAAAGAAAACATTCTATCATATCCATTTCAGATATTGAGATGAGTTTTCAGATTTGAGATTGAGATTGAGCTGAGTTGATTTGAGTTGAGTTTTGAGATTGGGATTTGAGTATAGAACATATTGAGTCTCTAAAAATTCTCTTTATGCTTCTATGAGTTTGACAAATCACATTGGGTCTCTAAAAATTCACTTTGTGATTTCTTACTAAGAAAGTTTTTCTTGTGAGCAGTTTTTGGACAGGTTCTAGTGGGGACTTGTGAGCAATTTTTGGATAGGTTTTGGTGGGGACTTGTGAGTAGATTTGGATAGGTCCTAGAAGAGGAATTGTGAGCTGAGTTTGATAGTTCTATCATAGAACTTGAGGATAGAGGTGCATTGGTTCTATGAGAAGAACCTGAGGATAGATTTGGCAAGTCTTTGAGAAGGCTTGTATGCAGAGGATTGATTTGTTCAAGAGTTGGACAGATCTGACAGACATAGGAAGACTTGTACTAGATCGACTTACTATGTTTGGTATAGGTTGCTAAGCTACCGTGTACATGATCATAGAAGGTAGAGGTCTCTTAGGCTAAGCATTGAGGATAGGAGGTCTTCGATGGAAAGGAGTTCCATGTGCTGGCAAGAGGTAGAGGCAGTTGATCTTCTGAGGGATCATTTCTAGAGTAGAGGGGAAGGTATCTCCTCTGGGCCGAGGCTCATAAACATTGTAATTGGGAAGGATTCCCAAAGAACATTGAGATAACTTTTAGAGAAAATTTTTGTGGACGTAGCCCAGCCATTTTGGGTGTACCACGTTAAAATTGGTGTCACTTTGTGGATGATATTGTGCATTGCTTTGATATTTCTTTCGGTATATTGCTTTACTATTTTTAAGTATAAAGGAAAAAGTAAAAATAGATCTTATACTGTTCACCCCCCATCTTAGTATAAGCTTGTGTTCTTCAATGATGAATACATTTTACATCATATTTTATTTTACCACTAAAATATGTAAATTTACTCTTAATACCTTAAATATTTCAACACAGTCTTCAAAATTATCAAACTAAACTAATTTAGGAGAAGAAATCTATAATTTCAAGCAATTTATAGTAGTTATATTTACTTTCCCAGATATCTCATGTAATGTTGACTATACCTTGAAAGGTTCAATATCTTCTTTGATATAGAAAAACAATTTGAAGAACACAAGCTTATACTGAGAGGGGGGTGAACAGTATAAGACCACTTTTTACTTTTCTTTCCAATCAATATTATGCAATGTATAGATAGCAATATCAACAACAGTAATCAAAGAAATGCACAAATCACCACACACAATAGAGACACCAATTTAACGTGGTTCACCCAATGTGGGCTACTCCATGGAGAAAATATTTCACTAAAATTTTCTCAATCAATCTCTTGGGAATCCTTTCCCTATTACAATGTTTATGGACCTCTATCCAAAGGAGACACCAATCCCCTAATCAAGTTCGTGGATCTCTATCCACAGGAGAACTCCTTTCTCCTCTAGCTCTGGTTGGTGATCTTCTAGAAGAACTGCTACCTCCACTACACTGGCTAATGGATCTCTATCCACTGAAGACTCATGTCCTCACTCAGAAGACCTATCCTCACTACCCTGGCTAATGGATCTCTATCCACTAGAGACTATCATCCTCTATACTCTATCACCTCCAAAGCTTGCTCTTAGCTCTATCTCAAATCTGCACTAAACACAGTCCTTCGGTCTAGCACAAATCTGCTCAAACTCTATCTCTAGTCTGGCACAAACCTATCCTCAAATATGCACCAAACTCTATCCTCAAATCTGCACTAAACATAGTCCTTCTGTCTAGCACAAATCTATCCTCAATCTCTATCCTCAAATCTGCACTAAACACAGTCCTTCGGTCTAGCACAAATATATCCTCAATATCTATCCTCAAGCCTTAACACAAATCTTGACTTAATCACAAATCAACTCTTCTAGATCTGCCCCAAACCTTAACTCAAGGTTTGAACAAATCAATCAATCAACTCTGCTCACAAGTCTTCTCAAAGACTTATCTCAAATCTGCCTTGTAAGCTTTCACAAAATCTCACACTAATCTATCCACAAGTCCTCTCTAGAACTTGTCCAATATGCTCAACAAGTCCTCACTAGAACTTGTCCAATCTGCTCAATAATCTCTATCCTCAATTTTATATTGTAAGCTTCCACAAAAGCTCACACAATCTATCCACAAGTCTTCTCAAAGACTTACCTCAAATCTGCTCAACAAGTCCTCACTAGAACTTGTCCAATCTCATAGAAACATATAGAGAATTGTTAGAGACTCAATATGCTTCACATTCACAACAATGCTCAATCACTTTCAATCTCTCTTTTTACCACAAAAACATATAGAGAATTGTTAGAGACTCAATATGTTTCACACTCATAAACACTCAATCTCTTTCTCAAATCAATTTAGAATATAGAACAATTTGTTTCACAGAACTTGAACTATCACCTCAACACATCCACTTAACTAAGCTCAATCACTTCCACTCAACCAATCACTTCAACAACAATGCTTATCAACCAATCATAACAATGATACTCATGATCTTTGCAAACCCTAGTTCAAGTTCTTTACTCAACCACTCACTTCAACAACAATGCTTATCAACCAATCATAACAATGATACTCATGATCTTGCAAACCCTAGTTCAAGATATTTCACCACTTCACATAACAATGATACTCATGATCTTTCAAACCCTAATTCAATATTCAA
This sequence comes from Wollemia nobilis, assembly GCA_028583015.1. Classification (NCBI taxonomy): domain Eukaryota; kingdom Viridiplantae; phylum Streptophyta; class Pinopsida; order Araucariales; family Araucariaceae; genus Wollemia; species Wollemia nobilis. Next base: position 8,507,906 of record JAQPPZ010000850.1, read on the forward strand.
ACTCAACAACAAGGGATCTCAATTACACAACAATGAGATATGCATTCACTCACTCAAAATCTCCAACAATGCTTATCAAACAAGGTTTATAGCATTTACTTCCATTTCAGAAAACTCATCAACTCAACAAACTCACAAAGGAAAACTTAACCAAATCCTTTTCACTCCAATCTTGTTTTCAGAAAATCTCAACCAATCAATTATTTCAACTAAAGAAGAATATGCCCATACATTTTACTTGATGAAGATTAGACTTCAAAACCTGTCTCAATTATAACCACTTTCCTTGCCAAGCACAAAGGTTAGATGACAAGAATTATCACCCTAACACTTCTTCAAAATATTTCTTCAATACAAAAATAATATCCAAATACACCTTATAATCTCCAACTTTAAAATAATATCCAACACCCTTGAATCTCAAAAATAAACTTTCCTTACTCCCTTATAACTCCTTAAACACTTAAAAATTCAATCCAGAAATCAAATTTTTGTTTTCATTCATTCCTTTTAACTCCCCTAAACAACTTATAATCATAATAAATTATGCAAAAACTTTAATCAACATAAACCTTTGAAACAAAAATATTTTTCCCTTTTTATTTTCTTTACAAGCCTAAACTCACATTGTGCATACCTCAATAGTGCTCCCCAAAGCGCTTGTGCATTGACCAGTTGCTCATGCCCACCAACTGGGTTGCGTGGCTCCACAAGAGCCAAAAGGCACTAGCGTGCCTTTGACCTTCTCCCTCAAATGGTGCAAACTCAAAACATGAACCTTCCTTCACCCAAAACGATGTGCACGAGATTCGAACCTGCACCAGGTGCCTAGCACACGTCTTACGTAGCCCTTGGCTGCCAACTCAGCTATGAGGGACTTCAAATATTTTTTTAGAGGCTAGTCACACTTTGTCCTTTCCTTTGCTCAAATACACATGCAAAAATTACACTTCTCTTTTGCATGAGCCAAAATACAAATCGCATGGATGATCTTCCAAATGCCAACTTTGGCATTATTTATATGCAACCCTTAGCTTATTTCCACGTCAGTGATTATTCAAATTTTATTTTAATTTGAATATTAAAGTTAATTTTAAATATTAAATAAATATTTAAATTAACCTTAGCATCCATCATTATTTAAATTAAAATTTTAATCAAAGATTAAAATATTTTAATTTAAATTAAATATTTTTGTGGGTCTTCTCCAAATTGATCCTTAATATTTTTAAACTCGGTTTTTGATCCAAAATAATAATAATAAAATATTATTATTTAATTTTGAACTTGCTTCTCCTTCCTTGGATCTTCATTCTTTGAACCCTCCTGGGTATATAATATTTAAAAATAAATATTATAACCTATTGCTTTTCAAGACCTTCTTGCTTTTGGAGGAAACACTTAATGTCCTCAAAGATGATGAACATAGCACAACAATGCTTTTGACATCAATGACAACAAACACTCCTCAAAATGTCCAACAATCTCCCCCTTTGTCATTGATGGCAACCCAATTACTTTTTACCATTTCCTTGACCTTTTTATTCTCCCCCTGACTAAATGCTTTCCTTCTAACTTAGATCTCTCCCCCTTACTCAAATCTCTCCCCCTTTGACATCAATGGCAAAGGGTCACCTTTGGGGCTCGGGGCTAAGAATGAAACTCTTAGCTTAGCCCCTCCCCCACCTCCTCTTGAGGTGGTTAATTTTGGGGTGGGAGTATTTCTACTCCCATCAAGCACTGATCTTTATCTTTGTCCATTATCTTCTTCTCTTGATCCTTTTGGTTCCTTTTGGTGTTCATGTTCCTGTTCATGTCCATATTCCTGTTCCTATTCCTATTCATGCTTGGTTCTGGAATATCTGCTCTACACCACTTTGTTGTATATCCATCATTATTGCACTTATAACACTTAATATTGTTATTCCTTGAAGGTGCAAATATCTTGGGATTTCTCCTGGTGAAGCCATATCTATTCCTATCATGAACCCTACAATTCATTACCTTGTGACCAAACTGATTACATGAGTAGCAATACCCATGAAATAACTACATGTTCTTGAAGTTCCCATATTCTTGTCTTTCATGTGTCCTGCACTGTGAAGCTTTGTGCCCAAATCTGTGACATGAGAAACATCATCCATTGAAATTTCCTTGCCTTGACCTCATTGGTCTCTTAGTCTCTTTTACCCTGTGTTGGTTCCTGTTCCATATGTTTCTCCTTTGTGCATTGTTTCTTTCCTTGTTGAACTTTCTATTGTCCAACTCATCCTCAGAAGTCTCACTTTCTCTTACACTATCTTCTTCTAAAGTTTCTTCTTCTTCAGAACTTGAGGTTGACTCTTCTTCTTATTTCTTTTGTACCTATTCAAAACTAAGACCTATCTTGCTTGATGTAGGCTTTTGTATCTTGATAATCTTATCTAAATTCTTTGAGCTTCTTCCAAACTTGTGTAGCTTCTCCTTAGACTTTTCTACTTCCTTCCTTAGTGAAGCTACTTCTTGTTCTAACCTTTCACATTCTAAGACCTTTGCTTCTAACTTATCCTTGAACTTCTTTGTCTTAGCTATTGACTTATTTAGATCCTCTATAAGCTTTCCTCTCTCTTCATCACATTCTTGAAACTGAAGCTTAAGTTGGGAGTTTTGCTTTCTTACCTTCTTTAATGTGTTAAGAGCATAAATAAGCTCTCCCTCAAGATCAACTTCTCCTTTTTCTGATTCTTCCTCTATTTGTTTGCCTTTGAAAACATCTTCATTCTCTTCTGACTTGTCTTCTATAGGATCACCTCCTTCTTCTTCTAGTGCCATTAGAATATTCTCTTCTAGTCCTTCAAGTGTATCTTCATATTCATCATCACTAAAACTGAAACCATTCTTTGTACAACTATCTTCAAGATGTCCAAAATTACCACATCTAAAACACTTGAGAATTATTGGTGACCTTTTCTTAACTTCATTCTTTTTCCTCTATCAGAAATAGAACTTCATCTTTATCATTATCTGAGAAACTATTATCACTATCACTTGAGTACTTACTTGCCTTGTCTGCATAGTAGCTCCTCTTTTGTCTTTGAAAGAACTTCTTTCCTTGTTTGCCTTGTCCATCCTTGCCTTTCTTTTGGTACCTATATTTTTTTGATTCCTTGTTCTTATGATCCTATTTTTCTTCATCATTGCTATTTCTAGCTTCTTGACAATCAGTTGCATAGTGACCATACTTTCCACAATTGAAACATCTAACAGATTTTGCATCTTTAAATCTTCTTGAATCCTTATTCCTTCTGCCATAATTTGCTTCTTCATCACTGGATGACTCATTGCTTGAATCTGACTTCTTGCCCTTTGTCTTCTTAGTAGCTTTGAAGGTTGCTTCCTTCCAGATATTAGGTTCCTCTTTTGTTCTCATCTCAAAAGTTGTAAGAATACCAAGTAACATATCTCTTGTCAAAGAATCACCATCTTTTGATTCCTCTATAGCAGAAATATTTTCACTAAACCTTTTTGGGAGAGATCTTAAGATCTTATCACAAACATCAGATTCTTCAATCTCAAGTCCAAGTCCTTGCATGGCATTAACAACCTCATCTACACGAAGTAGATAAGTACTAATATTTTCCTCATCCTTCATTCTTAATTCTTCAAATTGTCCTTTGAGATTTCATATCTTTACCTTTTTGACACTTTTATCTCCTTCATATATGCTTTGCAACTTATCCCAAATTCCTTTTGCATATTTGCAATGCATAACCTTTATGAACTCTATTCTATGCAAACCTCTCAAAATTGCATTCATTGCTTTTGAATTGTAATGATGTAGAAGCTTACCATATTTATCTGTAGGTGGAGTAGCTGGTGGTATGTATCCATTTTCAACTGCTTCCCAAATTTCATTGCCAAGTGCCATCAGGTGAATCTTCATTCTCATACTCCAAAATATATAATCGCTTCCATAAAATACTAGTGTTGAATTATCTGAGGACCCATTCTTAGAATCCATTGTGTTCTTGTAAGCTTTTCCTTCAAGTTGTTAAACTCTTTTGAAGGAACCCGCTCTGATACCAATTGAAGAACATAAGCTTATACTGAGAGGGGGGTGAACAATATAAGATCACTTTTTACTTTTCTTTCCAATCAATATTATGCAATGTATAGATAGCAATATCAACAATAGTAATCAAAGCAATGCATAAATCACCACACATAATAGAGACACCAATTTAACGTGGTTCACCCAATGTGGGCTACTCCATGGAGAAAATATTTCACTAAAATTTTCTCAATCAATCTCTTGGGAATCCTTTCCCTATTACAATGTTTATGGACCTCTATCCAAAGGAGACACCAATCCCCTAATCAAGTTCATGGATCTCTATCCATAGGAGAACTCCTTTCTCCTCTACTCTGGCTGGTGATCTTCTAGAAGAACTGTTACCTCCACTACACTGGCTAATGGATCTCTATCCACTAAAGACTCCTATCCTCACTCAGAAGACCTATCCTCACTACCCTAGCTAATGGATCTCTATCCACTAGAGACTATCATCCTCTATACTCTATCACCTCCAAAGCTTGCTCTTAGCTCTATCTCAAATCTACACTAAACATAGTCCTTCGATCTAGCACAAATCTGCTCAAACTCTATCTCTAGTCTAGCACAAACCTATCCTCAAATATGCACCAAAATCTATCCTCAAATATACACTAAACACATCCTTCAGTCTAGCACAACACTAAACATAGTCCTTCAATCTAGCACAAATCTATCCTCAATATCTATCCTCAAATCTGCACTAAACATAGTCCTTCGATCTAGCACAAATCTATCCTCAATCTCTATCCTCAAGCCTTAACACAAAGCTTGACTTAATCACAAATCAACTCTGTTAGATCTACCCCAAACCTTAACTCAAGGTTTGAACAAATCAATCAATCAACTCTGCTCACAAGTCTTCTCAAATACTTATCTCAAATATACCTTGTAAGCTTTCACAAAAGCTCACACTAATCTATCCACAAGTCCTCTCTAGAACTTGTCCAATCTGCTCAACAAGTCCTCACTAGAACTTGTCCAATATGCTCAATAATATCTATCCTCAATTATGTATTGTAAGCTTCCACAAAAGCTCACACAAATCTATCCACAAGTCTTCTCAAAGACTTACCTCAAATCTACTCAACAAGTCCTCACTAGAACTTGTCCAATCTCATAGAAACATATAGAGAATTGTTAGAGACTCAATATGCTTCACATTCACAACAATGCTCAATCACTTTCAATCTCTCTTTTTACCATAGAAACATATAGAGAATTGTTAGAGACTCAATATGTTTCACACTCATAAACACTCAATCTCTTTCTCAAATCAATTTAGAATATAGAATAATTTGTTTCATAGAACTTGAACTATCACTTCAACACATCCACTTAACTAGGCTCAATCACTTCTACTCAACCAATCACTTCAACAACAATGCTTATCAACCAATCATAACAATGATACTCATGATCTTGCAAACCCTAGTTCAAGTTCTTTACTCAACCACTCACTTCAACAACAATGCTTATCAACCAATCATAACAATGATACTCATGATCTTGCAAACCCTAGTTCAAGATCTTCTCAACCACTTCAACACTCCATAACAATGATACTCATGATCTTTCAAACCCTAGTTCAATATTCAAACTCAACAACAAGGGATCTCAATTACACAACAATGAGATATGCATTCACTCACTCAAAATCTCCAACAATGCTTATCAAACAAGGTTTATAGCATTTACTTCTATTTTAGAAAACTCATCAACTCAACAAACTCACAAAGGAAAACTTAACCAAATCCTTTTCACTCCAATCTTATTTTCAGAAAATCTCAACCAATCAATTATTTCAACTAAGGAAGAATATGCCCATACCTTTTACTTGATGAAGATTAGACTTCAAAACCTGTCTCAATTATAACCACTTTCCTTGCCAAGCACAAAGGTTAGATGACAAGAATTATCACCCTAACACTTCTTCAAAATATTTCTTCAATACAAAAATAATATCCAAATACACCTTATAATCTCCAACTTTTAAAATAATATCCAACACCCTTGAATCTCAAAAATAAACTTTCCTTACTCCCTTATAACTCCTTAAACACTTAAAAATTCAATCCAGAAATCAAAGTTTTGCATTCCCTTTTAACTCCCCTAAACAACTTATAATCAAATTAATTATGCAAAAACTTTAATCAACATAAACCTTTGAAACAAAAAATATTTTCCCTTTTATTTTTCGCAAGCCAAGTCAAACCTCACAATGTGCATACCTCAATAGTGCTGCCCAAAAGGCCTTGGCGGGATTCGAACCATCGTTGGTTCTCCCCCAAGCGCTTCCATAGTGCTTGCACCCACCAACTGGGCTGCGTGGCTCCACAAGAGCCAAAAGGCATGAGCGTGCCTTTGACCTTCTCCCTCGAATGGTGCAAACTCAAAACGTGAACCTTCCTTCAACCAAAATGGCATGCACGAGATTCGAACCTGCACCAGGCACCTAGCATGCATCTTACGCAGCCCTTGGCTGCCAACTCAGCTACGAGGGACTTCGAATATTTTTTGGAGGCTATTACCCTTTGTCCTTTCCTTTGCTTGAATACACATGCAAAAATTACACTTCTCTTTTGCACGAGCCAAAATACAAATCGCATGGATGATCTTCCAAATGCCAACTTTGGCATTATTTATATGCAACCCTTAGCTTGTTCCCACGTCGGCGATTATTCAAATTTTATTTGAATTCGAATATTTAAAGTTAATTTAAATATTAAATAAATATTTAACTTAACCTTAGCATCCATTATTATTTAAATTAAAATTTTAATCAAAGATTAAAATATTTTAATTTAAATTAAATCCTCTTGTGGGTCTTTTCAACTTGATCCTTAATATTTTTAAACTCGGTTTTTGATCCAAAATAATAATAATAAAATATTATTATTTAATTTGACTTTGCTTCTCCTTCCTTGGTTCTTTATTCTTTGAACCCTCCTGGGTATATAATATTTAAAAATAAATATTATAACCTATTGCTTTTCAAGACCTTCTTGCTTTTGGAGGAAACACTTAATGTCCTCAAAGATGACGAACATAGCACAACAATGCTTTTGACATCAATGACAACAAACACTCCTCAAAATGTCCAACACAATTTTGGTTCAATCAACATGAAGAATAAGCCAAGAACTTCTTCTTATGCTAGCAAATTTCTTCATCAAGGGTTGTTGATTTATTTTCTTAAAATATGTACTATAGGTTCTTACCACATAATAGATAATTATTTTTTCTTTTTGAGAAAATTATCTAGAGCTTGATGATCAATATTACACAATCCAATACCTAGAACTATGAGAGATCCTTCAACTGATGGTACCCGTGTGGAAAGGAAAAAAAAACATGCGATTGAAAAATTGGCTCAAAATGCTTCCACATGCAAAAGCTCTGACCTTTGGAATTTTTGTCCTAATGAACCTAAAAAATACAAAAATTAAATCCCCAACCCTTAGAGAGTTAAAATCCAAGTTCTTGCTACCATTTGGTATCCTCTGATTTGCTAGTTTCCTCCACTAATATTTTACCACTTCAACATACATAAATTGTTGAAACTACAATAGGTTTTCTCTTTTCATTCATTGAGGTTATATATGTAGAGAAAATATATAATATGTGGAACATTATTGTGCCACATTAGCCACAAAATTTTTCTAAAATAAAAGTTCTCCTTCCATAGTGTAAAATGACAGTATTGGGAACCAAACCTAGTTGGATGCATTCCTAAAGTCATTTTGTTGTCCAAACTACCAATGATTATTTTAAAATATAGAATGCATAATCCAAAATAAAACCTCCATGTACCTTATGCCTATGTAAAGGTGATAAAAAATGTTACCTCTAATATGGTTCAATATCTCAACCTATAATTCCTAACATGGTTTTTCTAGACAATATGGATTTCACCACATATTTGTCAAGTCTTTTGATATAAGCTTGAAGACCATAATTTGAATCAATAGTCATAAAAAATATTTTATAAAAATGGTAGTGATATGATTCAAACTTTGATCTTCCCTCCATTAAACCTAATCAATATATTTACTAACCAAGTTGAAAACCTATCACATTAGTCATCGGGAAACAAATCTTACTATATCTACTTCCATTGTAAGAGATCATTGTGTAAAAGAAGCTATAGGAAAAGAACCAAGCTACACACTTAAATTACATTGTGTTAACCAACCTAGTTGTATCCTATGATTAATCAAAGCATGCATCATTCTTCTTCACAATATGTTAAAAAAGAGGTACCAACTGAAAATATGTGTGGAAAAAAAATAAAATTCAAATTCAAATTTTTCTATGCTTTCCATTTTAAAAGAAGAACCTTAGATCCTTTGCAAGTTGAGAGATGATAAACATTGAATTTTAAATTTGGGTAAGATATTTGATTACAATAAGTAGGAACATGAGATAAAAGTATTTATCTAGAAGGCTAAAATCTGAAATTACATAAAAAGATAGTATTTTCATCACTTCTTGTGAAAAAAAATCTTATGAAACTATTGAAAGAGGGAATTGTCCTAATGTATAATTAAAATTTATAACACAATAGATCTTTATCAAAGTTGTAATGGATTACCAATGGTTTATCCCAACCTTTGAGTTTAGACTAATCCTCCACTATCCTCTTACAATACTCCTATGCTAACCTAAACAATCTTGCATTAAAATAAAAAAGCAAAAAATGTAAAAAGTAAAGTGCAGGAATAAAAATGCATGAAGTTCAAGGGTGCAAGTGATTCACACAAATGTGGGTTTAAACTATAGTGAAGGAATGTATGTAATTAATCAACTAATAATAAGATAAGTAACATAAATTTCCACATATTTGTGATATTATTGAATTAATAAGAAAATGAGAAGATGGGATAGAAGGGTTATGCCATAACTATTACACACTTAGCAAACTAGGAGAGGAATGTCACTAATGGAAATCCTAAGGACTTGCCATTTTTTTACAATCTCATAAGGTCAAAGCACAATGTAGGATTTATAAAGTGTAGCTATAAATTATAATGGCTAAAATATGAATATGATGAGACATGTATGGGCCTATTTATAGTAAAATATTACCCCTAAGTTATTGTTGGAGTATATTATATTATTTGGTACATGCTAATGTAACCCCATGGTACCTTCATGGTATATATGTAAATAATAGATTAGGGTTGATTCATAGTTTAGAGTATGAGTAATAATTTCCCTTGTTATGTAAGTGTGAATGTGTATAAAATGCACAAGTGTCATGTGAGTTAGTGTGCAAGTGTAAGTTGAGTCTATGTGCACAAGTGCCTTATATGTAAGAGTGCAAATATGTAATGTAAATATGTATACAAGTATCTTAGATTATAGTGTACAAGTTATAGAAGTGCAAGATTCATGTATAGGTGTGCATAAAATATAGAATAAAGTGTTCACCAAGTATGCAAGTGTCAAGTAGAGAATCCAAAATTCAAGAGACTTGGCATATGGAAAGGAATAGTCAAGTATCCAAAGATTCACACTACTATGGTTATATTATAGAGTTAATACTCCATAACATAGAGAGGAAGGTATCATCACATTATGAATAAAAGAGAACATCACTATCATATTTGTAATAGAAAGTAGAGTAATAAATATTGCATACATTTTGAGAAATTAATATTGTAAGTTGTTCTTCATGCATAGTACATGAATGATTAAGGCTATTACATTCATATTGCTACATATTATTGAATTTTATTTGATTTATTATAAGCCTTGATATACATATTAATTTTCTCATATTATTCTACTCATATCATTATCTTGACCTTATTATATTGTGGTTATATTATATTCGATCCTATGATATTTAACCTATGATATTTGTGGTAGTATTAAGGCTTAAAAAACCATCAGTGGTATTAGAGCTATCACCAAAATCTATCCAAATTGATAGAGTTCATTTTAGTCACTATTACAAAATCAATTTTATCCAGTCTAATAAAGTTGATTAAGAGTTTATCCATGTTGAATGCAATGAGACTTGGAATCTATGTTAAGGTTATATTGAGTAGATAGGCTAAGGTATTTCCACGATTGAATAATAACAAGAGAAGACTATGACTTAGCTATATTTATAGGTGAATCAACTTTGACATAGTTGATCATCCAAGGCCATAGCCAACCATTGACATTGATAAGGAATTTAGGGTTATTACTAACCCTTCACATTAATATATGATTCAGGATCATTGCTAACCCTTGATATTAATAGAGGATTCCGGATCATTTCTAACCATTGAAATTAATAGATGATCCAAGGTCATTACTAATCCTTGACATTGATAGAATATATAAGGACATTCAATGCCACCTTGACATTGATAGAATATTTTGGGACATTCAACGCCACCTTGACATTGATAGAAGATCAAGGCCATTCAATGTCACCTTGACATTGATACAGGACTCATGGACATAGATATTACTTGACATTGATTATTACCAAATAAAAATAAAGTTGAAGATACATGGAAATTCAATTCACCTTGATAGTATAGAATAAATAGTGTAATATAAGTGTGACAAGCTTCCTACAAATTATAGAGAAGAGTTTAAGGTTATATGTGCAAAGGAAAAGATAACAATGAATTGGGAATAATTTAGAGCTTTCTAAGATAAAGAAAGTAGAATAGAAAAAAATAATATATGTCACAAATATATAACCCTTTACATAAAGGAAAGTTTCAAGTCACATAGATATTGACCATTACATATTAAGAGGTTCTGGATCACAAAGATATTGAGCTTGACATATTAAGAGGTTTCAGGTCAAAATATATTGACCTTGATATATATATATTATTTTTTTTTTTTTTTGAATTTACATGGTGGAATCGGTAGCCGCCATGAATTCGGGCAGGCTATCCAGATTTTTATGGCCGCCATTGTATTCTGTGCTGTCCACCCCAGAAACGCCACACAGATCTTCGTGCAGTCGCCCCTATAACCACCATGCCACAATCATTTTAAACCTTTTACGCCGCTGAAAGCACCAGGAAAGGGACAAGCGTTCAGTCCGGCGAGGCCTAAGATTTGAACCTTGGACCTCCGCCCTCCTTATGAGGTTTGGATGAACCAATTGGTCTACACCTCGGACTTTATTGACCTTGATATATTAAAAGGATTTAGGTCACAAATATATTGACCTTCACATATTAAAAGGATTTAGGTCACACAAATATTGACCTTGACATAGGTTCAAAGAAACCATTATAGAAAGAAGAAAATAAAAATATTTAGGTCACATAGACCTAGACATTGGTGAAAGAGGTTTGTATAGAGGAAATCAAGTTACCATTATAGAACTAGTTGTAGTACCTCTTATCGTCTTATATGCTACACTGATTGGTTTGGAACCGTGGGAAAAGCTAAATCATTAAAACAAAAGTTGGTTTTCCCAAAGTTAAGATTGGAACCCATGACCTTGGTTGCGGATGAGGAAGTTTTGGGTATCCTGAGTAGATGAGAATTGCTAGATTGCATTAATAAGTTCCATGGCCAAAAAATTCTGCTATCCAAATGATTGGCTTACTCCTAGAAGGATAGCTCAATCCAGGTGGTAAATTTAAATTTTAATATTAATGAATAACTGATAGGAGAGGTGATTAGTTTGCAAGTGAATGGGAATTCCCATAATCAGGACGGGCATGCATTGATTATGGATTTTGGCTATTTTATCGATGATGGTGAAGTATTTACTAAAGAAAAATGTGGATTCAGAGTGAAGTCCCTATTTCCTCATTGGGATAGGGTGATCCAAGTGATCATGGACTACTTCTCTTTGGATTCATCTCAAGAAATTATCATATTCTACCATGTAATGTTCCTCAATAAGCTAAGGATAGGAATACAAATGAACATACCAGAATTCCTATACCACTTGTAGAAGAAATCACTCTAAGATATGCATAATGGTAAGGGATTCTATCCCTTGAATCAAGGTCTAATTCTCTTAATTATGGAATTCATGGCAACTGAAAATGGTTTTGATATGGCAAAAACAATCAAATTTATGGAAACCAATCCCCTAGTTCCCCCAGAAATACCCACCCCCAAATCCTTCCCTTCTACATACGATATATCGAGAAGTTTAGAGTTCTAACCAAGCTCTCAACCTCGGGTTAAGCGGCATGCCAGAGATTTTTTGGAATCTTGTTTGGGTTTACACGAAGGGGACTTTAACTGGTCACTGGAGCCCAAGAATATAGATTTCTTATATGGGATATGGTACTCTTTTAGTCTATCTATCACCTCTATAGGGGTCAAGGGTAGCAAGAATCGTTGATCTAATAGATTCTTGAAGAAGTTTGAGAAAAAGGATCTGAGTGGTAAGGCACCATTATCATCAATAGAGTTTTTCTAGGATGAGCATTGGCTAAGATGATTTACCAGGAATAATACTATAAACAACGTGAAGGTGGAACCCACCTTGACCCAATAGATAAAGATGATTGTTAAAAAATAGGTTACAGTGCTAGGAATGCTCAAGATGACAATTGAATTCCTAGAGGACGTAAACAATCAAAAGTGTAGGTTATTGGATGGGGTTGTTGCATGCATGAATTTACATGATTAATTAAAAATTTTATTCTTGTGTAAGGTCCTTTATCTAGTAGGGTAAGTTGTTAGGTTTGTTCCTACGATGGTTTTTCACCTCCCTATTATTGTTTGTTTTTTTTTTTTCCCTTGAGGACCTTTGTTCTGCTAGTATCCTATGGGAGTTTTTGTATCAGTTTTTGTGAGCCTCTCAAAACCCTCATATTTAATTACCAAAATAAAATGACCATTATAGAAGAGTCTCATAAAATAAAAAATAAATATTCATTGGAAATAAAAGAGGCCATTATACAAAGAATAGAATCCTTTTATAAATAAAAAGAGGCTTGAAGATGATAAGAAAATAGACTCATACAGTAAAGGAAAGATCCTATATTTATTAATAGAATAAGAGAAGAATTCCAAGTTATATACAGATAAGAGAGAGCAACCAATATAGAAGAAATAAATAAGACATATGTATAAGTCAACAAAAAATAAGAGGCTTGCACTCATAAGCTACAAGAGGCAGAGGAACAAGGTAGCAAGAAAAAACAAGGATTAACAAGATTTGTTGGCATAAACCTTATAACTCCATATTAGAATAATTCAAATTCATTTTATTTCCCTCCAAAATCTAAGATTATGCATCAAATTTAATGTATAGGCATTACTTGGGATTATATCAATGGATTTATCATTGTTCTCATTGTAATTCTCAATGCCACTCTCAATACCATTGCTTTCATTGTTATTGCATGTCAAGTGATAATTATTATGTTTTACTCCTCCAAAATTCCTTAATGTTTGGTTTTCATATCTAATATCTTATTGTATTCTTACTCATATCTCTTGTTAGATATTTTCTAGTTCATGTCCTACTTAAATTATGCATTCATGAGGTGATTAGAGGCTTATTGTAGAAAGCTTCAACCATGGTTAGATCAGTGACCATGGACTTGTTTTATATCTCTTGGTATAATATCTCCCAATAGCTCATCCTCTCATGATTCAGTTTCTAGTAGATTTTTCTTTGGTAATTTATCCTTTGATGACTTACCCTTCAATGGGTTATTCTTTGGTGGGTTGTTCTTAGGTTGCATGCTATTTCACTCCACTTGATTGTTCTCCTAATTTTAGCACCATGGTAGTGCTTTCTCTCTATATTTGAAACCCTAGGATCACTTGCTAATCCACCTCTAATACCCTATTAGAACTTGCTAATATACCTCTAATACCTCATTAGTGATTTCTCTCTACCTCTAGTGCTCTATGAGCACTTTCTATCTACATTTAGCACTTTTTTAGCACTTTGCTAATCTACATCTAGTACCTGTTATTCTATACTATATTTTATTGTATCAAGTGGCTATATAGATGTGCTCTTAGGTTGTCTTCTTTATGCTTATGTTTCCTCTCTATGTTGTACTCTATATAATGACCTTTTTCTTTGAATGTTCTCCATTGTTGCACTAAATATCCTCCTTGTATAACCTACTTCAAAAATTGATCCACGACCAAAAATGCATTGATATAAAGATATTTTCAATCAACTAGTTCTTCAATATTTCCTTATATTATGAATCCTATAATACTTTATTCTTCTTTTCTTTGTCCTTCACTTTTTCTCTATTATATATAATATTTTTATTGCTTCTTTTATTCAATAGTGATTCTCCTCTTATTCTCTAGAGAATACTAAATATTATCGGGGTGACTTTGAATGTCCCCAAACTTCCAACTTTATTATGAATTGGCTGTCCTATTGATGTTTGTAGGAGTATATTAAATTATTTGGTACATGCTAATATACCCCAATAGTACCTTTGATGGTATATTTGTAAATAATAGATTAGGGTTGAGTCATATTTTAGAGTGTGAGTTATATTTCCCTTTTATGTAAGTGTGAATGTGTAGGAAATGCACAAGTGTCATGTGAGTTAGTGTGCAAGTGTAAGTTGAGTCTATGTGCACAAGTGTATTATATTAGAGTGTGCAAGTTATAGAAGTGTAAGATTCATGTATAGTTGTGAATATGTTATAGTGTCAAGTGTTCATAAAGTATGCAAGTTTCAAGTCATGAGACTTGGAATGTGAAGAGCTATAGTCAAGTACCAAATATTCACACTACTATAACAATATTATGGAGTCAATACTCCATAAAAAATATAATCGATCACAAGGATAACAAGCATTTACATATTTGTAAGAGTAAGTGCAACATTACAGCTTGTATACATTCTGAGCAATTAATATTGTAAGTTGTTCTTTGTGCATAGTATTGTATGATTCGGGTTATTTGCATTCATATTTTTACGTATTATTGAACGTTATTTGAGTTAATATAAACCTTGATATACATATTATTTTTCTCATATCATTATCTTCACCTTTTCATATTGTGACTATCTTATCTTTGATTATGTGTGGTATAACTTGTGATATTTTATGGTAGTATTAAGGCTTAAAAAGCCATCGGTGGTATCAAAGATACCATCAGAATCTATCTATATGGATAGAGTTCATTTTAGCCACTATTATAAATTATTTTACCCACATTTGATAACTTCAATTAAGAGTACGTCTACTTTAAAGGTAGCAATGCCGATGCTCTATTTTAAGGTCATATTGAGTATAAATGTTAGGGTCTAACCACTAGGTTGAAGAATAACTAGTGAATATAATGACTCAACTATATTCATAGGTGTACCAATGATGAATATTGAAGCCTTAATATTAAAGTAAACTCACAGAATAAATATTCACATGATTGAATATATGATAGCCTCAATATATATGATCAATATAATAATGTAACCAAAATAATATGAGCCAACTAATATGTAAAATCAAGCTAATAATATATCAACTAAAATTCATTAATAAGCAACAATATGAATGTAATATATTGAATCATACATGTACAAATCATGAAGCATAAATTACAATATTAGTTTCTTAAATGTATGCAACATTTATTACTCTTATTTCTCTTACAAATGTATCATAAAACTCTAATACAATAAGAATGTTTTCTATGCTCACTATGTAGATATTGTAAACTATGTCATTGATGTAGTTGATATCCACCATGGAGTAATATATAGCCATTGTAGTATGACTCTTTGGTTACTTGAGTCTTCCTTTCCTTATGCCAAGTCTCGTGACTCTTGGCTTCTCTACTTGACACTTGGATACAAATCACTCTATCTTGTATGAACACTTGGACATGACTCTTCACATAACAAATTCTAATATAACAACACATGTACACTTACATATGAGATACTTGTGCACATCTACACATATGACACTTGCACACTTACACACATGACATGTGTGCATTCCCTCCACATTATTATATTAAATAAAATATTTACTCACACTCGAATCTAGGACACAACCCTAATCTAATATTTACAATATGTACCATGAGGGTATATTAGAATGTACCAAATAATGTAATATTCTCCGATACCCCCATGTATTACATTATTTGGTTATTGAAGACTTTAGTGTTCAATAAAGGTCTTTGTCCTTCAATCGATCCTAGGACTTGTGCTTGTTTTGCTCCTTTTTCTATTATCCTTGTTGTGATTCCTTCTCTCACTCTTTCTTCTTTTCTTTTTATGCATCTTCATTTGTGATATAACTTCTAATAATTGAGTTAGTAAATCATCACAATAATATAACTTTGATTTCAATGATTCCTCTTTGAAGCTAACATATGTTTCATTTGGATTATATGTGTCATTTTTTTTAGCTTGTATCTTTCCTTGAAAAATATCAAAACTAATTAATGATATATACATCACTAAAAACTCTTCTAAAAAAAATATAATGGTGTTTTGAGAATCCCACCATGTCCTAATTTTTTTCATCAAGATAGCTTATAAGTATTCTATTATTTCCTTATTTTCCCTCTTTCAAAAACAAATAAAATTTTTCATTTAAACCATTACACATTTGTATTTTTCCATCAAAATAATTTATTAAGTTTTGATAATAAAACTTAAGTGCATGCAACATTTCTTCACTATCCTCTATAAATGCCTTCTTAAGAATTTCGTCTAGTATATGTAATCAATACAAAGAAAATATTTCCTTTCATATGGTCTACCTTATGACTCCCTAGATTCAAAGTTTCTAAATTTAAATCCTATGCAGTAGAATTCCTTGTCTCCCTAATGTTTAGAAACTAAGAAAATAATAATTTTGCAAAAAAAAAAAATTGAACTTGTAAACCTTTTCACTCCCATATTAATCAATTTGTAAATCTTGAATAAAATAATTAGATTCTAAATTTAATAAATAACTAATTACAATAAACTAAACCTTATTACTCCAACTTTATAAGAAATCAAATATTAAAGCAAACTATTACTCCAAATTAGATAAACTTAATTAAACCTTATTGCTCCTTAAAGTAGCTTTTAAAACATTAATCAATAAATTATTTTCCAATCCTTAATTTAACTTTGAAACCCTAATTAATATTACCTGAATATGCTTTGATTGTCTCCAATGCTATGAATGACTTTCTCACTGCTATCCTCAAATTTACAATCTCCAATGCTACAAATACCTTATGTCACTATTTTTTTGACTTCTCAAATGTGTGAATAGGTATTAATTGATGCTCTTGGCGGTAACACACCTTCAAATGGATGTTACAACATTTGGTAGGTGAAATATTTGATGAATCCAACATTTTATTGAAGTATAATGATATTGACTATTTGGTGTTATAGAACACTCAATTGTTGTTGGTATTATTTTGCCAAGTTGATATCCAAAACAATTTTGACCTCCTATGATTATACATTCATTTCCTTGGTGTTACATAAGTCATTTGAATGACCTTGGTGCTTCTCTCCCATGCACTAATATTTTATTTTCCTTGGCACATATGTTTCTACAACAATAGTGCTTAGTTTGGCTATTCACCTTCTATAACTAGAAGCTTTAGAATGATAGTTGGAATCCCCCTTTAGCAATGGTGCAGTTTCAACATGACACCATGTGACTGGTATTGCTCTACAAATGGTTGTGGTGTTTACAACTTCTCTATCAATGCAAAAATTTCAAGGGAGAAATTAGCCAAATATTCCTTGCATTTCCTATTCACTTCATCACATTCTTAAATCTAGTCCTGTTATTTATTTTTTAGGTCAATCAACACATAGGAATATGGCATCGATGTTGCTCCTTCAAACATTAAATATATAACTACACTCTTCTTGTTGCACCTTTAGAATTTGTAATTGCACCCTAAAACGTTTCTACTTGTTGTACCTTAAAACTTGATCTTTGGTTGCTCATTGGTATTATTGCTTCTCCATTAAACCCTAATCCTGTTGAGCAAGGTGTAGTAATAGTATTGTCATTATTGTCAACACAGTCAGATGCAGTGGACAGGAAGTTCAAAAGCTATTCAAATGTAGAAGACAGGAGTTCAAAGGTTACTCAAAGTATGTACAGTGATTTTCCAAGAAGATCGAAGTGGCCCATATGCAAAAGATCAAAGAAAAAGACAAGAAAAGTGTCACGATATCGCGACATATACAGTGGCAGTAAAAACTATCGTGATTTCGTGACATGTTGGAAGAGAAAAAGGCAAGTGGAAAAACTGTCGCAATTTCACGACATGTTGGAAGAGAAAGAGAAAGCAGGAAAAACTGTCACGATTTCGTGACATGTTGGAAGAGAAAAAGGTAAGTGGAAAAACTATCATGATTTTGTGACATGTTGGAAGAGAAAGAGAAAGCAAGAAAAACTGTCATGATTTCACGACATGTTGGAAGAGAAAAAGGCAAGTGGAAAAACTATTGCGATTTCGCGACATGTTTGAAGAAAAAGAGAAGTGTCGCGATTTCGTGACGAAAGCAAAGAAGTAAAGTACAGAAGCAGAAGTGTCACGATTTCATGACAAAAGCAGATAAGAAGACTTCGAAGGTAGAAGTGTCACGATTTCATGATAAAAGCAAAGAAGTGAAGTACGGAAGTAGAAGTGTCACAATTTCATGACAAAAGCAAAGAAGAAGACTTCGAAGGTAGAAGTGTCATGATTTTGTGACAAAAGCAGAAAGCAAGACTTCGAAAGCAAAAGTGTCACGATTTCACGACATGTCACATTTTTGTGACTCAAAAAGGACAGGAATGCAGAGAAGCAAAAGTGTCGTGATATCACAACATGTCGCATTTTCATGACTCAAGAAGGGCAGGCAGATAGAATAACAAAAGTGTCATGATATCGCGCAATGTCGCATTTTCGCGATAAAGGAATAGAGAAAGCATACGGAGGTGAAAGTGTCACGATATCGCGACATGTATTTTCACGGGCCAAAGCTAAGAGAAATAGCAAGGAGAAAAAGTGTCGTGATATCGCGACATGTTGTATTTTTGCGGTCCGATGCAAGGAGAAAGAGAGAGAAAGAAAAAGTGTCGCGATATCGCGACGTGTTGTATTTCTGGGGGCCAAAGCAAGGAGAAAGAGATAGAAAGCGAAAGTGTCACGATATTGCAACATGTTGCATTTTCATAGTTGAGTTGAAGCCTGCGAAGACAAATGACAGTTGACTAAAATTAGGGTTTACAGTTGTCATGAAAGCCAACTAAGATTAGGATTTACAATCGACTAATATTAGGGTTTTCATCACAAAAATTTTGTTATAAAAGGAGGGTTGTTTGAAGATTTGAAATGTATGTTGTATGAGTGTGAAATACGGTCACTGTGCGTAGAGAGAACGTCATGTCAAATCATGCTAAGTGTGAAATTAGTAAAGAGAGCAGAGTGCGCAAAAGGGAGAAGACGATCATGAAGTTCGACTGTAGCAAAGCAGAGTGTGCGAAGTGATTGCGCAGAGAAAGCAAAGGTGAAGAAGACTAGTCAAGGTCTAGCAAAAGCAAAGGTATCTTACTATCAAACTTCTAGTTTCAGAATTGAAGTCCAAGTTGGTGCTTGGCATTAGGGGTTGGTGCTCCTTCCAATTGGTGCTAGTAAATCAAGGATTGGTGCTCCTTTTGTTGGTGTAGATAAATCAGGGGTTGGTATTCCTTCTAGTGGGTGCTGGTAAATTGATTGTAAAGTTGTTGCTTTGCAAAGGCTGGATTTGGATGGTAGTCCAAGAAATCATTTTTTAGGAGTAGCCACATTGGTGAACCTCGTTAAATCTTGTGTTGTGTGATGCTCTTTTGTTATACTTGTTGTATTTAGTAATAAAGTTTTAATTATTGCGGTATTAAGAGTTGTAAATTTAAGTTTAAAGAGCTACATTGATTCACCCCCCTCTTAGTGTCATTGTAAGACTAACAATTGGTATCAGAGCTAAGTTCCTGTACAAGCTTAACCGGCTAGGGTGATCTTGGAAGTAACAAAATGGCAGGTGGTGAAGGCTTCTCATCAAACAAAGCACCATTGTTTGATGGATCTAATTATGCATTTTAGAGAATCAGGATGTAGGCATATCTCTATGCTTTGGGATACGACATCTGGGATTTAGTAGTTAGTGGATACACAATACCCATCACTCCTCCAAAAGAGGCTGACAAAAAGAAACTGTTTGAAAGTAACTCAAAAGCAAAGAATGTTATCATGTGCGGATTAGCATACAGTGAACTAGTAAAGATCATGAGCTATAAAATGGTAAAATAAATATGGGACAAAATGAGGAGTATTCATGAAGGATATGATAAGATCAAGGAGGCCAAGTTATAGACACATCGAGCTCAATTCGAAGCATTAAATATGAATGATGATGAAAACATTGAGGCATATATGCTGAGAGTTAATGGAATCATTAATGCGATCAGAGGACTCGGCGAGGATATCAAAGACTCTACTGTCATAAAAAAGGTATTAAGATCTCTTCCTCAAAGGTTTGATTCTAAAGTCTCAACGATAAAAGAAGCTAAAAATATCAATTATTTTAGTATAGATGAGATGTATGGTTCTTTGACTACATATGAGATGAGGATAGGAAGATCTAAACCCACGGACAGAGAAGCATCTTTTAAAGCCCTTAAGAATAAAAATGCAAAATAAGAGTCTAAGGAAGAAGAGACATTAGATGAAATGGAAGCAAACTTTGTTAGAAAACTAAAAAGGGGAAAATAAAAATACAAAGGAAAGCTACCGCTTAAATGTTTCAATTGTGGAGGCATTAGGCATTTTGTGACTAAATGTCCACTTAATGAGAAGAACAAAAAGGATGAAGGATCGCACCAAGAAAGAAGTGACTGGAAGAAGAAAATGAATTTCAAAAAAGGCATCTTTAAGAAGAAAATTTTCATCTTTAGGAATGTCAGTTCATCAAAAGACAGCCCCGGTGAGGATTCTGAAGAGGAAACAGGTGAAGCTCTTTTCATGGCATTTGAAGAAGTAAAATCAAAAAAGGAAGAAGGAGTGAACTCTGAAGTATGTGGTGAAAACCATGAGGCTAAAGTAGATCTAGAAGGTGAGTTGATCTTTGCACTTGAAGAGTGGAAGATAGAAAGAAAAAAGAATAAGAAAATTTTAAGGAAGCTTGAGGATGCAAATGAAATCATAACTAGTTTGAAAGTACATATAGAAGAATCCAAGAAAATCTCCAAAGATCTGGAAGTGCAAATAACCATGAAAATAGATTATTGCAGCAAGCTAGAAGAAGAGATTGTTGGTTTAAGAATGCAGCTAGAAGAGATGAATAAGAAAATTAGTTGTTATCACAAACGTGAAGAAATTTCTATGAATTTGGATAAGATCATAAATAACCAAAGGCCTGTAGGCATCAAATTTGGTCTAGGTTTCATCGAAGGAGAATCATCAAATCGATCAAAGGCCAAAAATGTAGAATCCATAAATAATGAAGATAAGAAATAGGTTGATCAAGGAAAAACGTCTCATGCAAAAGAAAGCAATAATGCCAGGCACGAAAGGAGAATTGACAATGATGGATTCACCAATGTCACACATCAAAGAAGAAGAAGACCTATGGCTCCTACGACAACATGGCAAAGACCATCACCCAGGTTCAATTATCCATTTTCTGGTTTCTGTTTTAAATGCAATGGCTATGGACATAAAATCTCAGACTACAAATATAATGTAAGACTAAGGAATTTCACCAGTAGAAATGTTTTTTCTCCTTTGATGAATTATACAGTAGAATGTTATAACTATCATAATTTTGGGAACATTGCAAGAAACTGTAGAAGTACATTTTCATCAAATCAGTTTCAGGGAAGAAAATTTCAACCAAATAGGATGAGACAAAATAGAAAACTTCTCGAAAAATATGCACAAGCTTTTGATAAGGGAAATGCAACCTAAAACTACTATCAGAACAGAGTGGAAATGAAAAGAGTGACTTAAGGAAGAAAAGGAATCCTTAATCGTACAAACAACATTTAAAACACAGAATAAATATGTACCATGGATACTTGATAGTGGATGCTCCAGTCATATGACAGGTGACAAACATAAATTTAAGAAGTTACAGAAATATGAAGGCAGTTCAATAAAGTTTGGAAATAATGATGGAGCTAAGATAGTTGGCAAAGGTTCAGTTAATATTAGTGACAAAAAAATTAAGTCATAATAAGTCTTGTTTGTGGATGGTTTGAAACATAACTTGTTGAGCGTAAGTCAGATTTGTGATAAAGGTCATGAAGTAGTTTTTATGAAGCAAGGTTGTGAAGTCAGAAAAACAAATAGTGGAAAATTGATAGCAACTAGATCAAGGAAATCTAGCAACATGTACACGCTCTCAGAGACTTCAAAAGGAGCTTGTTTTATTGGATAGGAAGAAGAAAAATGGTTGTGGCACAAGAGACTCGATCATATCAGTTTTGATAATCTAGTAAAAATCACCTCAAAAAGGGTAGTGAGAGATATTCCCACCATAAGCAAACCTACAAACAACATTTGTGCTTCATGCCAAAAGGGGAAGAAAACTAGAGTCACATTCAAAACAAAAGAGTACTACACAAGAAAACCTTTGGAACTAATACACACTGATTTATGTGGACCCATGAGAAAATAAAGCATAAA
This sequence comes from Wollemia nobilis, assembly GCA_028583015.1. Classification (NCBI taxonomy): domain Eukaryota; kingdom Viridiplantae; phylum Streptophyta; class Pinopsida; order Araucariales; family Araucariaceae; genus Wollemia; species Wollemia nobilis. The sequence goes on from JAQPPZ010000850.1 coordinate 8,530,606, forward strand.
TGGTGACAAATATTTTATGTTGTGCATTGATGACTATTCCAGAATGACATGGATATTTTTCTTAAAGCATAAATCAGAATCTTTTGATATGTTCAAGATTTTCAAAAACCATGTTGAGAATGAAACAGGAAAGAGGATCAAATGTTTAAGATCATATAGAGGAGGAGAATTCATTTCAGAGGAGTTTACAGAGTACTGTGAAAAATACGGTATTAGGAGATAGTTTTTAGCAGCCAGGACACCTCAGTAGAATGGAGTGGTAGAAAGAAAGAACAGGACAATGTAGGAAATGGCACGGACTATGTTGGCTAAAACCAGAGTAGCAGATAGATTTTGGAAAGAAGCAGTTCATACTATGGTGTATATCCAAAATAGGTACATGCTGAGAACACATGAAAGAAAAACTCCTTATGAGTTGTGGTTCGGTAAAAGGGCAACAACAAAATACCTCAAATTTTTTGGCAGCAAGTGCTACATCAAAAGAACTAAAGATAATCTTGGTAAGTTTGAAGATAGAGCAGATGAAGGTATTTTTGTTGGTTATTCATCAAAAAGCAAAGCTTACAAATGCTACAACAAGAGGCTAAAGAAAACTGTGGACAGTGTTGATGTTAAATTTGATGAAGGTAGAGAATGGGTAATTAGCTATGAAACAAACTACCCAATTTATGAAGAGGTTATTGAAGGAGATGAGGAAAATGAAATGGAAAAGATACAAAAAATTGACTCAGATGATTTAAGTTGTGATTCGAAGTGGAAGAAAATAAGAAATTCAAAACAGGCAGCTGGCAAAAAAATCATCCTAGAGAGCAAATAATTGGAGACCCCAAAGTTGGTGTTTAGAAAAGAAGAAGAGTAGTAAATAACTACTCTCTATTATCCAGCATTGAGCCCAAAAATTTTGTTGACGCAAGCAAAGATGAAATTTAGATGAAGGAAATAAATGAAGAATTAGATCAGATCGAGAAAAATGAAACTTGGGAGTTAGTACCTAGACCTGCAAATAAAAATATAATCGGGACTAAATGGATTTTTTGAAACAAATTGAATGAATATGGATAGGTAGTCAGAAATAAAGCAAGATTGGTATGTAAGGGTTATGCACAAGTTGAAGGCATTGACTTTGAGGAAACTTTTGCACCAGTAGCTAGACTAGAGGCAATTAGAATGTTTCTGGCTTTAGTAGTCTACAAGAATTTCAAAGTTTATCAAATGGATGTGAAATCAACATTTTTGAATGGGAAATTTGAAGAAGAGGTTTATATTGAGCAACCAGATGGTTTCCAACTTGGTGATGATCCCAACTTGGTTTGCAAGTTGAAGAAAGCATTATATGGCTTAAAACAGGCACCCCGAGCATGGCATGCAAGGCTAGACAACTATCTCACTCAAAAAAAGTTTAAGAAAGGTTTGGTGGATAGTAATTTGTATGTCAAAATAGAAAATGGGCATCTTATTGTTCTTTTTGTATACGTAGATTATATCATATTTGGCAGCAGCAAATATGAGTCATGTAAATATTTAGCAAATAAGATGCAGAAAGAATTTGAAATGTCAATGATTGGTGAACTGTCGTATTTCCTCAGGTTGCAAGTTAATCAAAGGAAGAAGGGCATATTTATTTCTCAAGTTAATATGTAAAAGAGATGTTAAAAAAGTTCACAATGGAGGATTGTAAGCCAGTTAGCACTCCCATGACGATAGGTTTCAAGTTGAGCAAGGATGACAAATCTCCACCTGTTGATCAAACCATGTACAGATCTATGATTAGAAGCTTACTATACCTGACAACTACCAGACCAGATATTTTGTAGGCAGTATGCATGGTAGCACGATTTCAAGCTAATCCCAAGGAGACTCATGTGACAACAGTGAAGAGGATTCTTCGGTACCTCAAGGGTACTATGGAGTATGGGTTATGGTATCCAAAAGGTAAATACTTCACCCTTATTTCGTATTTAGATGCATATTGGGCAGGATGTGTAGATGACAGAAAGAGTACCAGTGGAGGTGCATTCTATCTTGGAGACAGATTGGTCATGTGGCACAGTAAGAAACAAGAGTCAGTTTCTTTATCGACAGCAGAGGCAAAATATATTGCAGCGACAACATGTTGTACGCAGGTATTGTGGATGAAACAAACCCTGAAATATCTTGGTATTAGCTTCAGTGAGCCAATATCAGTTAAGTGTGATAACACCAATGCCATTAACATCTCCAAGAATCCGGTTATGCATTCACGCACAAAACACATTGCTATCAGGTATCACTTTTTGAAGGAGAAAGTTGCGGAAGGTGAGGTTAAGTTGGATTTTGTTCCAACTACAGAGCAAGTAGCAGATATCTTCACAAAACCATTGCCCAAGGAATTTTTTGAGTACCTTTGCAATAAATTGGGAGTGGTCACACTTCCCAAGAATTGACTAGCTATAGGGATCACATTCTCAAGGGGAGCATTTAAGTATTTGATTATCTTTTTGCTCATGTTCATGATTTTTACTAAGTGTAATAAATTTTGCCTAAGAATGTTGTGCATGGACTCAGGGGGAGTCTGCAGTAGCCCTTTGGTATTATTATCAAAGAGGGAGAAGAGTTACAAGAAATTGCACATGTGTTGCCAATAGTTACAAAGGGGGAGATTGTTGAGCAAGGTGCAACAATAGTATTGTCATTTTTGTCAACACAGTCAGATAGATCTGTTGATGCAGTGGATAGGAAGTTCAAAAGCTATTCAGATGCAGAAGATAGGAGTTCAAAGGTTACTCAGAGTATGTACAATGATTTTCCAAGAAGACCAAAGTGGCCCATATGCAAAAGATCAAAGAAAAATACAAGTAAGAAAAGTGTCACGATAGCGTGACATATACAGCAGGCAGGAAAAACTATCACGATTTCGTGACATGTTGGAAGAGAGAGAAAAAGCAGGAAAAACTGTCACGATTTCGTGACATGTTGGAAGAGAAAAAGACAAGTGGAAAAACTATCACGATTTCATGACATGTTGGAAGAGAAAGAGAAAGCAGGAAAAACCATCGCAATTTCGTGACATTTTGGAAGAGAAAAAGGCAAGTGGAAAAATTGTCGCGATTTCGCGACATGTTGGAAGAGAAAGAGAAAGTAGGAAAAACTGTCATGATTTTGTGACATGTTGGAAGAGAAAAATGCAAGTGGAAAAACTGTCGTGATTTCGCGACATGTTGGAAGAAAAAGAGAAGTGTCGCGATTTTGTGACAAAAGCAAAGAAGTAAAGTACGAAAGCAGAAGTGTCGCGATTTCGTGACAAAAGTAGAGAAGAAGACTTCGAAGGCAGAAGTGTCACGATTTCATGACAAAAGCAAAGAAGTGAAGTACGGAAGTAGAAGTGTCATGATTTCATGACAAAAGCAAAGAAGAAGACTTCGAAGGTAGAAGTGTCATGATTTCATGACAAAAGCAGAAAGCAAGACTTTAGAAGCAGAAGTGTCACGATTTTGTGACATGTCGCATTTTTGCGACTCGAAAAGGATAGGAAGGCAGAGAAGCAAAAGTGTCGTGATATCGTGACATGTCACATTTTTGTGACTCAAGAAGGGTAGGTAGGAAAAATAACAAAAGTGTCATGATATTGCGCAATGTCGCATTTTCGTGACAAAGGAATAGAGAAAGCGTACGGAGGCGAAAGTGTCGCGATATCGCGACATGTTGTATTTTCACGGGCCAAAGCTAAGAGAAAGAGAAAGGAGAAAAAGTGTCGCGATATCGCGACATGTTGTATTTTTACGATCCGATGCAAGGAGAAAGAGAGAGAAAGAAAAAGTGTCGCGATATCGCGACATGTATTTTTGGGGGCCAAAGCAAGGAGAAAGAGAGAGAAAGTGAAAGTGTCACGATATCGTGACATGTTGCATTTTCATGGTTGAGTTGAAGCCGATGAATACCGATGACAGCCGACTAAAATTAGGGTTTACAGTTATCATGAAATCCGACTAAGATTAGGATTTATAGCCAACTAAGATTAGGGTTTTCATCACAAAAATTTTGTTATAAAAGGAGGGTTGTTTGAATATTTGAAATGTATGTTGTATGAGTGTGAAATACAGTCACTGTGCACAGAGAGCAAGTCATGTCGAATCATGCTAAGTGTGAAATTCGCAAAGAGAGCAGAGTGTGCAAAAGGGAGAAGACGATCATGAAGTTCAACTGTAGCAAAGCAGAGTGTGCGAAGTGATTGCATAGAGAAAGAAGAGTGCACAAAAAAAGCAAAGGTGAAGAAGACTAGTCAGGGTCTAGCAAAAGCAAAGGTATCTTACTATCAAACTTCTAGTTTCAGAATTGAAGTCCAAGTTGGTGCTTGGCATTAGGGGTTGGTGCTCCTTCGAGTTGGTGCTAGTAAATCAGGGGTTGGTTCTTCTTTCTATTGGTGTAGATAAATCAGGGGTTGGTGCTCCTTCCAGTGGGAGCTAGAAAATTAATTGTAAAGTTGTTTCTTTGCAAAGGCTAGATTTGGATGGTAGTCTAAGCAGTCATTTTTTTGGAGTAGCCACATTGGTGAACCTCATTAAATCTTGTGTTGTGTGATGCTCTTTTGTTATACTTGTTGTATTTAGTAATAAATTTTTAATTACTGCGGTATTAAGAGCTGTAAATTCAAGTTTAAAGAGCTACATTGATTCACCCCCCCCTCTCAGTGTCATTGTAAGACTAACAAATCCTTAACTACACTTTAATATTTGGCTTCACTCTTAAACTTTTAACCCTAAATAATGGTTGCTTGCTATTTTGTTGAAAACTTATTTTTCTTTACTTTTTGCTTATTTCCTTCTCCAACACACATGTAGCTTCTTCTATCTTCATAGAAAATTGTAATTGGATTCTATGCTTGTAACTAGGAAGTTTCTAACACTTTCTTTCCTTTATAGAAATCTCTTCTTCCATTCTTACGTAGACAATAAACTTGCTCTTTTGTTTTCTTCTCTATTGTTGAACAAATGAACTAATCTATTTTTGACCTATTTATCTATATCATGGGTCTTTCTCTAATGACATCTTTCCTTGAATATTATGTTTTACTTTATAACTCAACCTTTTTTCTTGAAGGTTTTCTTACTTAAATATTGGCCTCTAGCCACTTTTTCTATTTCTTTAGAATCTACATATCTTATATTCAAGCCTCCTTTCTCTTTATTGCAATATGGGTCTTATATAGTATATATGATCTCTTTTATTTTCACTTATAAGGGCTAAAAATATTCATAATGGGTATATTTATTTATAGAATATCTATTCTTTAATATTGACCTCTCTTAGACTAACACCAATGTCAATATACACCCAAATTTTGTCTATCCCTAATTTACTAGAAATTTTATATGGATGCCAATGTCAAGCCAATTTTCAAGGTCTATATTCAAGATCTAAATCCTTTTCTCCATCAATTTTTACCTTCAAGATCTGAATCCTTCTCTATCAAGGTCTGTATTCAAGACTTGAATCTTCTTGTAGACCATATTCTATTTGGAATAGAATATTAGAATAGGTAACCTCGATCTATATTTTTCAAGGTCTCTCTTCAAGACCTGAATATATAATAGAATACACCTTGGATAAATATCCACTTTATAATTTTTTTTTACCTTATCTCGTACTTGAATATGAAATTCTACTCTATCTATTGTAGGAATCTTCTCACTTTTCAGGACTATCCTCTATTGCACTAATATATTAGGTTGATTTGAACTGAATCATATGATTCTCCCATTACTAGAAAACCTAATATCGATGTTAAGGTGATTATAAACTTCCCTGATGCTCTGAACAAGGTAGATTGATTGTACCAACTTCTTCAAATTTCTTTTGAATGTTGATAGAAAAAAAATTTCAGGAATTTATCTAAGTCCTTGAAATCCTTTATCAACATCATGGTTGGCTATTTCCATAAATAATCATCTATCTTAAAGTTGATTTACCCATATATGGGTCCTACTCTTCAATGGTTATTCTTAAACCTAATGGAAATACCCTAGCTGAGTCCTAGTATTCACTAGTTGTTCTGCAACTATGGAAAGACCCTAGCTTATTTTGTCATTCTGAATAAAACTCAATTATACAACTAGCTAAATCAACATGTGCAAGAAACTTCTTATTGTAGTTCTGATACCACTAATGGATTTTGAGTATTAAATTTTAAAGTAAACTCATAGGATCAAATATATGATAGCTACAATATAATATGACCAAGATAATAATGTGACCAAAATAATATGAGCCGACTAATATGTAAAATTTAAGGCTAATAATATATCAACTAACATATAAGAAAAAATATGAATGTAATAGCCTAAATCATACATGTACAAAGTATGTAGCACAACTTACAATATTAGTTGCTCAAATGTATGCAATCTTTATTACTCCTCTTTCTCTTACAAATGTATCATAAAATTCTCATACAATAACAATGCTTTCTATGCTCACTATGTAGATGCTATAGACTATGTTGGTGATGTAGATGATATCCACTATGGAGTAATATATAGACATTGTAGGATGACTCTTTGGTTACTTGAATATTACTTTCCTTATAACGAGTCTCATGACTATTGGCTTCTCTACTTGACACTTGCATACACATCACTCTATCTTGTATGCACACTTGGATATGACTCTTCACATAACACTTCCTAATATAATAACACATGTGCACACTTACATATGATACATTTGTACACATTTATGCATATAAAACTTGCACACATGACACTTGTGCATTTTCTACACATTATTACATTACATAAAATATTTACTCATACTCTAATCTAGGATACAATCCTAATATAATATTTACAATATGTACCATGAGGGTACATTAGCATATAATAGATAATGTAATATTCTCCAACAACCAATTCAATATTATTTTTTCATTCAAGAATAAATACAACTTTGACATTAATATTATTAATAATTAATAGGTGAATCAACTATAATATAGGTGATCATTCATGGACATAGACAACCTTGGACATTGAATATTATGGGACATTCAAAGTCATCTTGACAATATATTGGATTCTCTAATAAGGAAGATAATCATATTGAGTTCTTAGGCATGACCTAAGACATTATAAATTTTAGAGAAATAATTGCAATAGATATTAAGCTATAGAAGTGTGGGAAGATTTCTACAAAATATAGAGAATAGTTTTAGATTCTAAGTGCTGAGAAAATAATATATCATTAGAAAGAAAGAATATTAGAAGAAAAATATAGCAACGGATTGAGAAGCATTAAAATATTTTTAAAAGAAAATATAAGAAAGCATAATAGAGAAAACAATATAGATATATCAATATTTGATATATTAGTATTGAAGAAAGATAAAGAAGCACATAGCTTGATTTATATTTCTTCAAGCATTGGGTTATAATCTACAATTGTTAAGAGATACAAGTGAGTATAGAAATAGAAGTTCTTATAAATGAAATAAAGAGCACCTTATAGAGGAAATAGAGTGTCTCTTATAAAATAAAGAAATAGGCTTGATAGAATTTATTACAATAAGGAATACATAGGATCCTTATAGAATAGAAAAGAAACCTATATAAAGAAGAGAAAAGGGACCTTATAATATAGAGTAATTAATTCTATCAAGAAAATATAATTCATCATAATAGAAGTTATTAGAAAATAATCAGTTCAGCAACTGGAGTAGATTTACCATTTATTCGTGGTACATATTTATGGTCATTAATCAAAAAAGGAGATGGTGGAGTTAAAGGAGAAGGAAATTAGGCCAATATACATAGAGTCAAATAACAAGTCCATAAAAATGGAATTCACATAAATATAGACCATAAATTCAATGTATGCAAAGGGTAAGGCCATCAAGACAACTCACACAAATAAGGAGTCTATCAGGTCAATGTTCATAGATGAAAATGTCATCAAGGCACCATACATAGACAAGGAAGCAAACAAACCAAAGTATGCAAAAAGGATGATTGGTGCATGAGCAAAAGCTATTTAGAAATGTGTAAGAGAAAGTGATATTATCAAACATCGATGCTAGCATCAATTTATAGTGAAGTCATAATTTGGAGCTTGAACCTACAAAATAATAAGAAATGTGAGAAAGATAAAGCAAAAACTGGAGCAACTATAGTGAGCACAACAAGTGTAAATATAGAAATCTTAGTATGTCATCACATATACTAGAATATGAGTGAGTTTACAATGCATAATCCAGAATATATAAAATCCAAAACAACGAGTTGGTAAGGAAGACACAACCAAAGATAAGTGTTTGAGGAAGTTAAGAAAGTATTGAAGTAGAAGTTCTATATATATATTAAAGTTGTAATACTTAAACATTACATTTGGATAGTGAGCAGTACATTTAGAGAGCAAGTGCTACGTTTAGGGAGTAAACATTACATTTGGATAGTAAGCATTCCATTTTGAGACCAATTGCTACGTTTGGAAAGCAAATATTATGCTTGGAGGCCAAGATACATAGAGTCAAATAACAAGGCCATCAAAATGACGTTCACATAAATATAGACCATAAATTCAATGTATGCAAATGGGAAGTCCATAAATACAACTCACACAAATAAGGAGGCTATCAGGTCAATGTTCATAGAGGAAAAGGTCATCAAGGCACCGTACATAGACAAGGAAGCCAACAAACCAAAGTATGCAAAAAGGAGGATAGGTGCATGAGAAAAAACTATTTAGCAAGGTGTAATATAAAGTCATATTATCAAACATCGATGCTAGCACAAATTTATAGTGAAGTCATAATTTGGAGCTTGAACCTATAAAATAATAAGAAATATGAGAAAGTTAAAGCAAAAACTGGAGCAACTATAGTGAGCACTACAAGTGTAAATATAGAAAGTGTAGTATGTCATCACATATACTAGAATATGAGTGAGTTTACAATGCATAAGCTAGAATATCTAGAAGCCAAAATAACGAGTTGGTAAGTAAGACACAACCAAAGAGAAGTGTTTGAGGAAGTTAGGAAAGTATTGAATTAGAAGTTTCAAATATATTTGAAAGTTGTAATCCTCAAACATTACATTTGTATAGTGAGCACTACATTTAGAGAGTAAGTTCTACGTTCAGAGAGAAAACATTATATTTGTATAGTGAGCACTACATTTTGAGACCAAGTTTTACATTTGGATAGTGAGCACATAGCTTGGATAGAAATATAAAGAAGTACATAGCTTGCTTTACGTTTGGAGAGTAAACATTACATTTGGATAGTGAGCACTACATTTGGATAGAAGCACATAGATTGCTTTATATTTGGAAAGCAAATATTATGCTTGGATAGGAAGTAAAACGTTACACCATGCAATCACATAGCAACTTCTTGGTGAATATTAAGGAGATATTAACACGAGCTATAGAGGAGAACCATTACAGAAAAACAAAGCAGGGCATGCACAAAGTTAAAGTGAAAGTGAGTTTCTTTCTAAGGTTAGTTTAAAATTTAGAGTTTTATGAAGCTAAGATTTAAATTTAATTTGACTTAGGAGTTATAAGGGTTAATTAAAAGTTTTTTGAATAATTTTATTTATTGGTTTATTATAATATTGGAGTGATAAGATATTTAGGGTTATTAAAGTTTTTAAATTTTTTGATAAGTTGGAGTAATAATTTTTAAAGGTATTTCTATTTGGTTGGAGTGATAAGGAATTTAACTAGTTTATTTTCATGAAATTTTTTAAGTTTGAAGTATTTTTGAAGAATATTTAATTTGGTTTTATTTTTGAGAAAATCAAAAATTTAAATTACAAATTTAAATATTTGGGAGGTGAAAGGTTTTCAATATCAAAGTATTAGTGTTTTATTTAAGTAAATAAACAGCAACAGGTCATGGATCCTTTCAAATATTTATGCCCTGACTTCAATTCAAGGGAGAGCTCTACTGTGGGAGTCCTTAGGCAATCTGAGTGAAATATTCCATAATGTCCCCTAGATTCTAGCTGGGGATTTTAACACTCCTCTTTACCCTTTAGACAAAATGGGTGGAAAGGGACCACCTATCAGAAGCATGGATGAGTTCAATGACTTTGTGAACTCCAACATGTTGATGGATGTAAAACTTAGAGAAGCAAATTATACCTGGAGTAATCGGCGGATAGGGTGTCATATCATTCAAGAAAGGCTTGATAGGTTTTTTCTATCAAAGGAGGCTACAACTTTGTTCGATGATTCTACCCTGCAAGCCCTTCCTAAAATTGCCTCTAATCATAATCCCATTTTGTTGGAGATCCCTAACTCTATGTCCTTCAAGAAACCTTTCATATTTCAATCTATGTGGATCAAACATTCCTATTTTAGAGATAACTTAAGTCAGTGGTGGCAACAGCCTATCAGGGGTAGTGCAGCTTTTAAACTTGCTGGCAAATTAAAGTTTGTTAAGGAAAAGCTTCAAAATTGGAACAAAGAGGTCTTTGGGAACCTCTTTGAAAATAAAAAAATAAGTTGTTGAAATTTTGAAGATAATTGATCAGAGGATCCAACATGGTGATGCTGATGAAACTACTAGGCAGGAGGAATGAACAAAACTAGGAGAGTTTCATAACATTTTGGCCTGTGACGAAATATATTGGAGGTAAAAATAAAGGGATATTTGGTTGAAATATGGAGATTCAAATTATAAGTTTTTTCACGTCACCACGCTTAGAAACAGAAGCAATAAAAAGATAATTTTTTTTAAAAAAGCAGATGGTTCTATTAATCAAGACTTAACAAAAATCATAAAGGAGGCAATAACTTATTTCAACTCTATCCTTGGTCAGGAATCGCATTGCAATGAGGAGGCCAAATATATTATCTTGTAATCCATTCCTAGCATAATAAATGAGGATATAAACCTTAAGCTTCTAGCTCCCTTTTCTGATGAGGAAATTAAGGAAGCCTTGTTTAGCATGGAGCTAGACAAAGCCTCAAGACCCGATGACTTTCCCCCTCGTTTCTATCAAGCTTTTTGGGACATCATAAGTGAGGATGTAATTTCTGCTATCAGAGAATTCCAAGCAAGCAATCATATCCCAAAAGGTATCAACTCTACTTTTATTTCTCTAATTCCTAAGAAGTAAACCCCTGAATCTATGGTTAACTTTAGGCCAATCATTCTATGCAATGTTTCTTACAAGATCCTAACTAAAGCCATTGCAAATAGAATGAGAGATATTCTACCCCGCATCATAGATCCATGCTAGGGAAGCTTTGTCTAGGGCAGGTCAATCTTATATGGAGTTATCACAATTCATGAAGCTCTGCACTATGCTCATAATACTAACAGGTATGTTTTTGCCCTCAAGCTTGATATGAACAAAGCATTTGATAGGATAAATTGGAACTTTCTAATTTTTGTCCTCCTTAAGTTTGGTTTTCACCACCAATGGATGAATTTGATCAAAGAATATATTTCTAAAGCATGGTTCTTGATTCTAGTTAATGGAACAACTGTTGGTTACTTTTAAAGTCGCAGAGGAATTCGGCAGGGGGACCCTATCAGTCCCATGTTATTCATCATTATGGTAGAAGCTTTAGGTAGAACCATACAAAATGCTTGCAGTTCAAGGCTAATATCGGGAATCAAGGCAACATCTCTCACTAGGGTTGTTTCTCACCAACAATTCGTCGATGATACCCTTATATTGACTAAGGCATCAGTGGTTGAGGCCAAAATAATTAAATACATCCTACAACTCTACGAGGACGTTGCTGGTTAGAAAGTTAATTTTAGTAAAATAAAGTTATATTTCTTGAACACCCCCATTCAGAGGTAAGGAAGGATTACAGAAATTTTAGGGTGTGATATAGCAAACCTCCCCACTTCGTATCTTGGTCTCCCTATTTTCTTTGGTTCTTTGAGAGAGTCAGTGTGGGACAGGGTTATTGAAAGAATTCAAAAACAAACTTGCTCGATGGAAAGGTCATATTCTATCTCAAGCAGGAAAGTTGACCCTCAATAAGGCCTCTCTTCAGAGCATTCCAGTCTATTTCCTCTCCATTTTCAAAGCCCTTGTGAAGGTTTTCCAGAAATTTGAGAAACTCCAAAAAGAATTTTTATGGACTGGATCAGAGGAGAAAAAAAAGATACACCTTGTAGGATGGACCAAAGTGTGCAGACCTAAGGAAAATGGGGTCTTAGGTCTGACGATAATTGCTCATATAAATTTATCTTTACTATCTCAGCAGGCATGGCATCTCATTTCTGGTGAAGAAAATTAATGGACAACTATCATCAAATGAAAGTATCTTCAAAATATGGAATTTCTAAGTGACTCAGTTCCAATCAGAGGTTCTACTTTTTGAAAGCAATTCTTAATTGTAAGGAAATCATCAAAAAATGTTTAAGATGGGTTTTAGGCAATGGTGAGAGGATAAATTATTGGAATGAAAGGTGGGATAAGGACGAACCACTAACACAATATCCTAACTTAGCCCTAATCAGAGATATCATAGAAGAACTCATTGGCAAAAAAGTCTCCGATTATATGGTTGAGGACATAGGTAGAATGAAGTGGAAACAAATAAGAATTTAGGGATTTCAAGCAAAATCAAATGATCTTTGTAACATTCTCGGAAATAGTTTATCCCCATGATACCCAAGGAAGATCAAGTGACTTGGGATCCTACGAAAAATGGGTAGTTCACTATTAAATCATCTTACAAGCTTCTACTTGATGACGAGGATTTTGTCCTCCAAAATGATTTAGTTTGGATAAAAAATTTAATTCCAAAAATTGAAGTCTTTTCATGGTTGGTTATCCAAGGAAGAATTCTAACCATTTATAATATTATGCGTAAAGCTATTTGTATCACTAATTTTTGTTATTTTTGCAGGGCTAATTGGGAGACCATTTATCACATTTTCCTTGAGTGCCCTTTTTCCTTGACAGTCCTAAGTGGGGTTTTTCAGGCCTTCAATATTTCATAGGTTAAACCAATAACCATACTTGATTTGTTTGTCTAGTTGCCTTGCCCATTTTCAAGCCAAATACTTAGATACATGTGGAAAATTTGTCTCAATCACTATCTTTGGCAGGTGTGGTTAGAAAGGAACCATAGAGTCTTTAATGAGTCTATCCATGATCATCAAACTATCATTGCCAGGATCCTATCCTTTGCCAACGAGAATGTGAACCTTATCCATTTTGATAGTTGTAAACCTCATCTTCAAGAGACCACGATTGCTCAATATTTAAGCTTAACCTTGTTAGATGAGTTTGTGCCTAGGGTAGTCAAACCCAGAGCCAATGTTAAGTGGTCTCCACATGCTACGGGTTTGTTTAAGCTTAATTTTGATGGAGCAGCTAAGGACAATCCTGGCAGAGTAGGCGCTAGTGGCATTGTGTGATATCATAATGGGAATATGATGCTTGCATTTTCCAAATATTTGGGAACAAGGATGAACAACGAAGCTAAAGCTAAAGCTATGTGGAGAGGCCTTCAAATGACTCAAGACTTAGAAGGCAATTTGATCATAGAAGGAGACTCTATGCATGTTATAAATCTTCTAAATAATTGGAAAACACCTCCTTGGAGGATTAAAACAATTTTTGAAGAGGCTAGGATCCTTTTCCAGGGAAGACAGGACAAAAAAGCCCAACATGTCTTTCGGGAAGCTAACAAAATTGTTGATAAGCTGGCCAATTTGGGTGTCGATGGTGACAAAATTTTCAAATGGGAACACGGTGTCTCGAGTGAAGTAGAGGAGCTTATTCAACAAGAATTCCAATAATGATAGTCAAATTTACCAATAGGGAAGGCACTGTAAGTTCGAAGGCTAGGAGTATTCCCGTATCTTTTTTGAATTGGACTCACAATAAAAATTATCTGAGTTGTTAGTCTTCATGGATGCTGCTTGGAAATACCATAAAGACTAATGGGGATAGTCACATGTCAGATAACATGGATCCTAGTTTTCTTAGTAATTTGAGGTGGGTTGATAATCATAGGGAAGGAAAGAAACAACAATATAAGACTTCGAACCAAAGCCACATGGACCACCAGATAGCCATCGCCATAAATCTAGCCAACAAGTTCACTTCTCCAAGGCTTATTGGCCAAGATAGTATGTGGTACCAAAGCATGTCATATACGGAAGAAAGCAATTACCAAAGAATTATTAACAGTAATTGTCAATACAAAGCTTGTGGGAGTTTTTTTTAGTACTCTGCTATGTGTGTCTGCAGCTTTTTTTTTCTCCATTGTCTCAAGGAAGAGATCCATGTCTAGTTATTTTTTGTAATTATGATGCATGTGTGTTTTATTGGGGTATACCCAAAATTTTGTATGGGAAGTTTCTTTTTGATAACAGGCTATGTGTCTTACCGGATGTAATGGCTTTGGCGGCATGTAGATTTTACATATATAGGATCCTTAGTAAGGATATGTTCATCAACAACCCTGGGCTGATTTTTGTAAAAGGTTTTGGGTCAACCTTTAAAACCCAGTATTAATGCTATAGTATCTTATCTACCAAAAAAATATCAAAGGATTAGAAAAACAAAAATTTGCAAAATTTATTTTTAGTTTCTAAACTTTGGAGTTATAAGGTGTTCTACAATAAATATTAATTATTGCAACATTGAAATAAAAGACAATAAAAAATCTTTTACAAGTTTTCTCTCAAGAAGCTATTGAAGATGAAAAATATGTGTCAAATGAAGTGATGGAATATTTACAATCTATTCTTGAAGAAGCAAAAAAGGGAGAATTTTTAATACTTCAACAATGCATGCAAATTATTCTTAATGATGCTAATGATTGTTATGAAAATTTTGTTATTGTACTTGTTAGTCTATGTAAAAAATATACAAGGGAATAATCACTCTAAATATTTCCAGAATGAGAAAACAAAAAAAGGTTTAAGAATTATGGGACAAACCAATGATGAAAGATGTTTGCTATGATACAAATTATTTAAGGCCTATGACAATAAATGAATGTTGTGATACCATAGAATTAAAATCAATGATGATTGATGCATGTTGTGAAACTAGTGATCTTCATCAAAATACAAAAGAGAATTGTGATGCAAGTTGTGATACTTGTGATTTGGGATTCATGACAAAAACAAAAGAACTTATTCCTGGAGTATATTGCATGCGATACAAATAATTTGAACATGGTTCATGAAGACAAAGAGTATGAAAATATAGAATATGACAAAGAACATTGTAATATTGTATGACAAAATAATGAAGAATTTAAATAATCAAAAAGTAAATGTGAACATTATGGCAAGCATAGAAACAAGATAAAAAGGTGTTGAAGTATTCATTGTTGTAAAAATTTTGGAGGTACTAATCACTCTCGAATACATTTTTGGTACAAATAAAATGATAATATGAACCATGAATGGATAAACATGCACAAATGACATATGATGGAAGAAATTATTGCAAGCATAACACTAACTGAATTTCTTTAGAAAAGCTATTTTAATATTAGATATGGTAAAAGAAAGAGTAGGAAATTCTACAAGAATAAATTCAAAATAAAATCTATACTAGAAACAATGCCAAAGTTAGAACCAAACATTGAAAACAAATATCAAGTAGACGTTCAATTCAATGTCACTTGAAGATTGAAGACAAATATAAAAACCATGATTGAAGACTAAATTATTCAATAACCAAATAATTTAATACAAGGGGGTGTTGGAGTATATTAAATTATTTTTTGCATGCTAATGTACCCCCATGGTACCTTCATGGTATATTTATAAATAATAGATTAGGGTTGAGTCATATTTTAGAGTGTGAGTTATATTTCCCTTTTATGTAAGTGTGAATGTGTAGGAAATGCATGTGTGTCATGTGAGTTAGTGTGCAAGTGTAAGTTGAGTCTATGTGCACAAGTGTTACATGTATAATAATAAATATGTAATGTAAATATGTACACAAGTATATTAGATTATAGTATGAAAGTTATAGAGTTTAATAGTCATGTATAGGTGTGCATATGTTATAGTTTCAAGTGTTCATAAAGTATGCAAATGTCAAGTAATCAAGCCAAGGATCATGAGACTTGGCATATGAATAGCTATAGTCAAGTATCCAAAGAGTCACACTCTATGGATATATTATAGAGGCAATAATCCATAAAAAATATAATCAATCACAAGGAGAACAATCATTATCATATTTGTAAGAGAAAGTGGTGTAGTAAATCCTATATATATTTTGAGAAATTAATATTATACGTTTTTCTTCATGCATAGTACATGTTTGATTCAAGCTATTTACATTCATATTTATGAATAATATTAAATTTTTTTTGAGTTATTATAATCCTTGATATACATATTAATTTTCTCATATTATTCTATTCATATCATTATCTTGATCATATTATATTGTGGTTATTTTATATTCGATCATATGTGATGTGATATTTTGTTGTAGTATTAAGGCTTAAAAGGCCATCAATATCAAAATTTATTCTAAGTTGGATCTTCTCTCAGTATTAGTTGAATCTTGGTCTTCATTGATTTTCCTTCAACCAAGTGGAAATACCCTAGAATCCAAATTAGGGTGACTTATCTTTGATCCCTTAATCTCTACTCAATAAGACCTTTAAAAATATTGTACAAATCTTCACTACTTTCAAAGTGGATAAAGTATAATATAAATCTATCAAGAATGGATAGTGTTAAATTGTGGTGGCTCTGATACCACTACCATATTTTAAGCTTTACTATCTCAAAATATCATAGGTCTCAATATAAATCAGCCACAATATTAAAGGTCTAAATATCAATAATGAAGAGTAGAATTATATAAATGAGAAATCAAATGTATATCTAGGCAAATTTAATAATTAATTAACATTCAAGTATAATATCAAATATGAATTTAAATATGACAAAAATCATTTATGTACATGCATGAATAAAACTTACAAAACGAATTGCTCAAAATTTGTATACAATCTTTATTATCAATGCTTGCTCCTTTTATCACATTTGTGTTCATATTCCATTGTATGGAGATTTTTCTCCATAATATAGACATATAATATGACTCTTCATGTACTTAACTATTGCTCTCCATATGACAACTCCCATGACCTTTGGCTTATCATCTTTCCACTTGTATACTAGACTCTTCACTCTCTTCTTACATGCATACTTGAACCTATGATACTTGCACACTTCTATATGACTCTTACTCTCCTACATGCACTCTGAAGACAAGAAACTTGTGCACATACTCACTTTACATATTTTCACACTTACATACATGACACTTGTGCACATTATCTTAGTACATTACACTTGCACTCTTACTTACATAACACTTGTACATTTCCTGCACATTGCACCCTTACATGATACACATTATACTCTTACATAAAAAGGAAATATAAATACCTCATATAAAATAAATATGCAAACCCTAATATATTACATATTTATATTTGTACCATGAAGGTACCATGGGGGTATAATTGCATGTACCAAATAATGTAATATTTTTGAACACCATCTAAGCATCTTTTTTGAATAAGCTTTATGCCAATGCGATACTAAAGTGTGATGGTAAGTCTAGTTTCATTAGGTGAGGGATTGGAAAATATTGCTAGTAAGTGTTGGGATGTCTATAGTAAAAATACTTATGCATATTTGGGTTAGATAAAACCCACATAGATAGGTCATTAATTATTATGGGTCAAAATATTAACCAACATACACACACACAGTGCATTGCTCTAATAGATTTTTTTCTAAGTAGATAAAAGATACTAAGCTAGAAGGTATAAGGATAGACAAATGCACAAGATAGTTTTTGAGCCTAAAATTTGGCTAAGGAAGAAGAGTCTAGCATTTTTTTATAGCACCAAACTAAAATTTTTGGGTAATAATGGAAATAGAGGCTAAACTTTTATGAATTCAACATCCTGATAAGGTGTGAAAATTCTAGCATATGGAATGCTTGAACTTGAAAATTATCTAAGGTAATAAAGTCTAACATTTTTCTATAATACAAGATTCAAAATTTGGCTATACAAAGAAAGGTGGCTAGACTTTTGAAACCACTAACGTCACTTTGAGGAATAAAAAATTTGGTTACAACAACATTTCGGACTAAAAAATTGGCTAAGTATAAATGTGGAGGCTAGAATTTTATGATACTAATTTCATCAAAGGGTGCATAAAATTCTAACATTGAAAGAGGTCAAATATAAAATTTAGTTAAGGCATAGATTCAAGCATG
Organism: Wollemia nobilis; assembly: GCA_028583015.1. Taxonomy (NCBI): domain Eukaryota; kingdom Viridiplantae; phylum Streptophyta; class Pinopsida; order Araucariales; family Araucariaceae; genus Wollemia; species Wollemia nobilis. Next base: position 8,548,839 of record JAQPPZ010000850.1, read on the forward strand.
AGAAAGGGTCATATTTTTAAGAAGACTTACCTCTGGCACCTGATAATATACCATGTTGCATATTTTAAAAGTGGTTATGTACGAAGAAAGAAGGCCATACTTTTAAGAAAATTGACATCACTCTAGGAGGTAAAAAAATATAACCTATAAACAATCTATAACTAGGTTTATGCTAAGGAAAGGAGATTGTTAAGATGCCAAGATCCTAATAATAATTAAAAGAGACTAGATTTTTCTCCTTGAGGAAAAATTAAATCTATCATAGAATCCTAAGGACAAGATGCTTCTCCAACACTCAACTATCCCTATGTAGCTAGCATAGCCATCAAGCAAAGTGGTAAAAAGCAAAAAAATAGAGGATGATCTAGATCATATAAAGGCACATGGATACCACACTCACGAAAGATATCAAAACCAACCACATCAGCATAATTGCATCATGTTATTTACACTAGACTAAGCTAGAAAGATATTCCCATATTCCACATTTGACCCTATTAGGCCAATAGTTAGTTTTATATGATCATTCTAAGCTAACAAAATATAATATAAATCTATAAATAGATCAAGATAGCTTATAATAATGGTTGTATATTTAGCATTCACAATCTATGTAAGTCGTATGATGACTATTGTCTAGCAATAAAATATAATGCTATATGGCCTCTATTTTTTTTGTTATGAAACTTGATATGTGAGTTATTTTTATTCATTTATACTTATATTTCATGAATGGTGTGTTTTATTAAATCAATTATAATTAAATATGGATTGTTACTTGGATTACAGTTTGAGAGATCTTTGGAATGTATATTATTTATGAATTAAATTTAGGTGTTGTTCTATGATAACTATGTGCTAGTTGATCTATTAGATATTGGTTTTATTGTGTGTGTAAGACTCTTATTTAGTGAAGCTTATTGTTGTTATCTAAATCTTAACCAATTTACATCTAATTTCTAACACTACACACTTATGAACCTTCTCATTTTTTTTTTAGTTTCAACCCCATTGTAGACACCCAATTTTGACATGCCTATCACTATATTCCAAAACTACTCACAAACACTTCAAAAAATTATAAAATATGGCCTAACCATTACTAAACATTGAAATCAATATACCCCATCATCCTACATGCCCAAAAATACTATTTACCAAATTCACCACTTTAACCAAATTTGCCAGTGGCGAATTTTGGAAACTCAACGGCGAATTTGGTAAAACTGTCAAAAATAGGGTTTTTATAAAAAGGCCCATTCTTACCAAATTTTCCACCCCTGTGGCAAATTTGGCTAGTGGCAAATTTGGTAGCCTTCCTTGAAATTTAAAATTTTAAAAACATATCTGCCTAATCATAAAAATCGCCATTATGAACCAAATTCACCATTCTGAACCAAATTCACCACATCTATGGTGAATTTGGAAAATAGTGGTAAATATGGCAAAATGGTTGAGAATCTTCCACATGAACTAGCTAGCCATGGATTTAACATATTTCTACCTCCACCATCAATTTCGCATGCTCTAGAAAGTTATGATATTTCTATTTTGAATTCATTCTTATCCAATTATCCCTCCATTGCCCCCTCCAAATCCTATTTAAGGATCTCCTTGGGTAAGAATTTGGAAAGTATTTCCACTATAGAAAAGCTTTACCCACATTTCTCTAGAATTTGCATTTCTTCTTTCAGCTCTCCTTAAGAAATAGCATAAGTTCTATCAAGCATTAGAGTAGTCTTCATAAGCATTGGAAGTAAGCCAAGAAAGGTTAGGGAGGACTTGGGAGCAAGGAAGTCACCATTGGAGGTAATAAGGGAAGCTCTCCTACCTTCCTTCTTCTCTCCTTTCAGCTTGGTTCCATAGCATTATACCCCCCCATGGTTGTAGCCTTGCTAGCTTAATACCTCTCATTTTATTTTGTGCATTTCCTTTCATATGTTAAATATTTCATCATATTTCCCCTAAAATTTTTTTGACAGCCTCCAATTTAGTTTTTTCCATACTCTAATTATGTTTTTCCATACTCTAATTATGTTTTTGCAATCTCCTTTTACATGATTTTATTCTATATTATCACTTCTCATGCATATCTTGCAGGTTCCTTCAAATTCACCATTTATATTGTCATAATTTATGATTATTATCCTCTATTTTGGAGGGTTTATCATATTTTTCATTTACATATTCTCTACTAATATTTTTTTTTACAAGCTCTCTTATTCTTCCTACAACATACTAACATATTTTGTTTCATTCCATGCTATTCTATCTTCATAGATTTAGTATTTTCTCTTGCACATTGTTCCTTTATTGTATGCATTTCACTTATAATCTTCTCAATTTCATATGTGAAGATCTATCTTAAGCTAGGAATATTGTTTATCCTTTTAGTTGGATTAGGTGTAGTTTGCATTTCCTATTATATAACATCTAATTTTACATGCAATTTTGCTTCAACTGAGTTTTATTTTTAGCTTCATACATTTACTTATTTTTTTTATCATCTACTTTGAGGAATTGTAAAAATTTCTTAACACATTTTGCCAAGTCTTCAAATCAGTCCTCCAATTCATCCTCATAGCATTATTTTTTTGAAAAAAATTTGAAAAAACTTGTATTAAAACAAAGATCATTTACAAGTTGGTATGAGACTTCTTCCAGCCTTATACAAAGAGAAAACATGTTTACAATAGTAAAAGAAGATTTGCATTGGATCCAAATATCTTAAACCATATTTCTACAATGGATGTTCACATGTTTACAACTATAAAATAAGATCTACATTCGAGCATAAATCTCCTAAACCATATTTCTGGAATGGTTGTCCAAATTAGCTAAACACTGGATTCTCTCACCAACCTACCTAATCATCTCATCCTCAATAACCATATCACTATGCCATTGAACCCCTACCTCCTTCTTAGTTCCCATATTAGTCAATAAGTCTACCACTTTATTTAGATATCTACTCACATAAACTGGAATCACATTATCTAATTTCCTCTATAATTCCTTAATTTGAGTGACAAGAATCCTCAACCTCCATGTATTCAAAGCAAAGTTCCTCATACAATCTAGAGCTCCAACCATTATTTGAGAATATGATTCTAGGATTATCCTTGTGTAACCTTGTTTTATTGCTCAAATAGAAGCATATTTGATAGCTAAGGCTTCTACTTCATTGTTTGTGTTTATTTCCAAGCCTTGTAGATCCCAATAGAGCATTGTTTCAACATGATTCTGGTAAACCACTCCAATTATAGATCTACCCAAATTACCTTTTACAACTCCACCAGTATTAATTTTAATCCAACCTTTTGGGGGTGTTTTCCAACTAGATTTTTCATGCCTCTCTTGCACTTTAAATTCCTTCTCCATTGCCCCTATAACAACCTCAGTTTCCTCTTTAGCATAGTCTACCACAATGTTTGTGACTTTGCTCCAAATGACCTGCCAAAATCTATCTAAAGAATAAAAGGTTTCTCTAGAAATTCTAGCATTTCTCTCTAACCACACTTGCCACCAAATTAAGTTTAATCCAAGATCCCAATCAATGCAAAGATATTTATATGTAAATCTACCCCTATTCCCTCTTTCCTAAATATTAATCTGATTCAAACCACCATTAACTTGAATTTTATAATATAAAAATCATATCTTCCAGATATGGTGCATGAATGGGCACTCAAACATCAAGTGATTAGCTATTTCCTCACTCTTGTAGCATAAAACATGTTGGGTGGGCCAATGATTCCCCTACATATGATATTATCAAAAGTAAGAATTCCATTATGCATGAACTACCAGGCAAAAAAGTTTACTTTCGACCAACCCTTGGACTACCAAATATTTCTCCAATCCTCAACTTGATATGTATGAGGAGGCTCTAGAAGGATATTATCATATCCATCCTCCACTATGTAGACACCAAGGCTCCCATAGCCCCAAGCTAATTCATCCTCCTCATCTCTACCTATGAGAAATATTTCTACCAAGATTTTAGTCATGATGGATGTCAAATCCAAAAGGATTGAAATTAGCCACTCATCCAACTTCTTAAACTACTTAAAATTATAATCCCCTAGCTAACTAGTGTTGAAATAACTTTTAATTTGGACCCAAATCCTGGTTTTCATGGCTATTTTTATTGGTTTTAGTTAAAGAAATTCAACAATGATAGGTGGGTATTGATCCCATGAATCTATCCAAAATCGTGCCTTCTCCCCTCTCCCCACTTTCCAAAATAATCCATATTTTACTACCTGAGATCCTAACTTGAGAGCATTTCACACTAAGTATCCATTACCATCCAAAGAGAAATGACCCACCGCATTTGGGTTTACCTGTCCCAAATATTTACTAGTTAATATTCTACTGAATAAATAAGTTGGTTAGGAAATCCACCTCCAGTAAATCTTTCTAGCAAAAGCTTTATTATTTAACTTTGATCTTCTCATTCCCAAACCTAATTTTGGGTTGGATTGCTTTCTCCTAATATACTAAGGCCCATTTCCTCTCTCCTTCTACTCCTTCCCATAAAAACTTTCTAGCCATCTTTTCCAACTCTTTACGTATGGTATGTGGGGTAGAAAGGATATAAAATTTATAAATTGGTATGACCTGAATGAATGACTATAAAAAAGTTAATCTACCCCCATAGCATAATCATTTGTGAGACCAATGATTTATTATTTCCTTGATACAGTCCAAAATATTCCTTCAAATATTTATTTTTAGTTTTTTTTTAAATGCAAAGGGACCCCCAAGTATACCACTGGGAGAGAAGTCCTTATGAATCCCAATATCTCTAAAACTTTATCCTAAAGCCTTTGATCAATATTTAAAAATACCAATTTGGATTTTTATCATTTATGACTTGGTTTGTAGCCCTAAGGTAGACATTAAGTGTATCTCTAATCATTCTTGCTTCCTTGAAGCTGGACACTCCCAAAAATCTTGTGTTATCCACAAATTGTAGGTGAGTCAAAACTTCCTCACCCACCTTGATACTTATTAGCAAACCTTTTTGTCTTCTCCTAAAAATGAGTCTATCCAAGCCTTCAACCAATATGAGAAAAAGATAGGGGGAACATGGATCTCCTTGATGAAGGCCTCATGTACCTCAAAATGGTTATGAGGGAAGACCCTTGATTAACACTGAGTATGTCAGAGTAGAAACACAGCTCATGACCCATTCTATCCAATCCTAAGAGAAACCAAAATATACCATCATATTAGACAAGAAGCTCCACTCCACCCTATCATAAGCCTTTTACATATCTAATTTTATGAACATTCCTCTATTACCATATGTTTGCATTGAATGGATTGCCTCTTGATCTAGAACCACACCATCCAAGATATGCCTACCCTATACAAAACCCCCTTTCTCAGAGGAGATAATGATATGTAGAAGAGTTTTTAGCTGCTCAACCATTACCTTTGTGATTATTTTATATATGGCATTGCATAAGGCAATAGGTCTATAATCTGAAATATATACTCCCTCCTCCCCTTTTGGAATTAAGGCAACAAAATTATGATTTAATGCTTTAAGAATTATTTTACTACCTTTGGACTCCTTTATAATATGCATTACATCCTCCTCCAAGTTGGCCCAGAAGGCCTAAAAAAACTCAATCAAAATTCATTTGGACCTGGTGTTTTTTTGGTGTTCATTTTGAAGACTACATTATTCAGTTCCTCATTATCAATGGGTTTAAGTAGGGCCTGATTTTCTTCTTCAGAGATAATAGAGGGTATGACAACAAGAAATTATTTTTGAGCCTCTTCATCTTGCACCATAATTTCCTTAAATAGTTTAGAAAAATAATCCATTGAATGGAAATGCATACCTAGAATTGTATCAAAGGATCTTTTGTTCTCATCTTGAAGAGCTTCCATGTTATTCATATATCTCCTAGCACAAGTAGTCTAATGGAAAATTTTGGTATTTTTATCACCTTCTAATAACCAAGTGGTTATTGCTCTCTATTTCTAGTAGGTCTTCTCTTGGTTGTTAATGTCCTCAACTGCTTTACACAATGCATCATCCTCTTCTTTGAGCTGCTCTATAATTGTTTCTTCCCTAAAGTTTTTTTGAACCTCATCCCATCTAGCCACCAATGGAGCTCTTTAGACCTATGAGTCTATCTTGTTATATCACCTCCATTGTTTCAGTTGATATTTGACATAATGAAGCTATTCATGGAATCTAAACATTTTTGTCCCATATGCTAGGCGGCCTTCTTCCCACCACTATGGAATTTTATTTCAAATTTCCTCTTTTTGTAACCAAAAGATTTTAAATTTAAATGGTTTGTGATGCTGCACTATCTTGATCCCCCCTTCCAACAAAATGGGAAAGTGATCTAAAACTGGACCCTCCAAAATCTGAAATTTTATATTCCATTTTACAAATGCCTCCTCTAAAATCAAAAAATGGTCTAACTTCACCTTCCTTGTATGTGGCTCCCTCTTCTTACTAGTCCAAGTATAGTTGGTTCCAATGCATTTAATATCCACAAAGTGTAATCCCTAGAATTGGGCAATCATAAGTCGATCCCTTGGGTCCAAAATTGGGTTTCCCCCTTCTTGATATCTATAGGATAATTTAGCATTAAAATCTCTAGAAATAATCTAGTCTAACTCTTCCCTTGAGACTCTCATGTTATGCACAACTTTCCATTGATGCGTCTGACCATCTAGGTTTTTATCCCCATAAAAAATTGTGATTAAAACATGTTCAGCTATGACATTGTTCCTAAAATGTGATTTGACAACACCCCTCCAAGCTATATGTTCTATTGTAGTCCACTCAAGAGAGTTACAAAGAGTAATTATCCCCCCTTAGCCCCTTGGGTAGCCACTTACATATGACCAGCATCCATCCAAATTCTATTTACTTTTTTACATTTTTCTAAGAGTCTTCAAATAGCAGATTGATGGGTTCTACTATTTAAACCCCTAACATTCCATGATTGTATAATAATTGGTTACCTTGAGAGCAGTAAAAATCTATTGGTCTCATCGATCCTTTAGTGATCATTTTATCTCCTTGAACTGCTATCAATTCCTTATTTGATTTTCTACCCACTCCTTGACAGCTACTATTTTTTATTTCTTTTCCACCTGAGTTATCCCTAGAGTTGGCCTTTGTATGTTTTTTTCTGCTATGTCCATGATGACATCCTTAATTATTAGTTACTTTTGGTTATGCACTATCAATGCCCCTGAACTCTCTAATTGTGATAACTCACTATACTCAATTACCTACTCTATTATGGGAGGAGATGAAAGAGGGGCTTGAACATGGTTGTTTTTATTTTTAGTATTCACATCCACTCCTTCCATGAATTGTTCTTCTTCTTGGTCCATTAGTGTCTTAAATATCTCATACCTATTGGAGGGCTTGAGTTGGGTTTGCTCTTTACCATATTTTTTCTTTTGCCTTCTCCTTATTTTGGGCTATTCAAAACCATCTCCCTGTGCTTCTTTACCCTAAGAAATATTGGTTGTTGATTTATTTATTTTTGAATTACCCTCCTTAGGAATATTTGACATTCCCAGAGGAGCCTCCATTTTTATGTTCATATTATTTTGGCAAGATTGGGCCAAATACCCATATTTTTGGAAACTCTCAAGGGCAACACCTCATAATATAATTGTTGAATCTAAGATAATTCTACAATTTTGAGTTCCACATCTACTAGAAAATGTTGGATAAGATACATTTCCACACATAATCTTGTATAAACAATTGTTTTTCCTTCCATTGTGTCTTTGGAAACACCCAAATGTATTCCAAGGGAATTGCCAATAATTTCCAATACCTGCTCACTCCAAAACTCCATTGGAAGTGCATACAAATAGATCCAAACTAGGATAGCAATGGGTTCCATTCGAGGATCAAATATCACTCTCCAGGGTTGAAAAAATAATCTTGTCAGACCATGATTCCTATTTTATGATTCGAAAGCCCTATTTCTATTGGTAAGTGAATAAAAACTAATAATTAAATATCCATTGCTAATAAACAACAAATAATACTCACCAAGAGGCTCCCAATTTTGCAATACCCAAGAATACAAAAAATTTAGGGTAGGGAGAATACCCATGAATTTATAGATCAAATCATGATTGGCTCTATATAAAACTGTTTCTTCGACCATCCTTTGTTCAATGACAATCTTTGGCCTTGATTCTAACTGTGGCAAGCATCCATTAACTCATTGAGATGTTGATCTATTTCTAGCAGTCATAAAGAGCATTTTTAATGTATTTTTTTGTGCTTCTTCAATATCTAATGGAGATTTATCCTTTAACAAATATGCAAAAGAACTATGTCTCTCTAAAATAGGATCCAAAGGTGTCCCTATTGGGCCCTCTTGGGGCAGAAATATTTTCTTCAAATCCACAGTAACCAAAAATATTTTCGGCTACCCAACTAATGCTCTAGTTTTCTCTTCTAGAGCTCTCTCTGTCTCTCAATTTTAGAGTTTTTAAATATAAGTTAGAGTTTTTACACCTCATAGCATTATTAGAAATTGGTTTCACCTTATTTTAGAATTCCCTAAGCCTATGATTTCTCTACATAGACTATCATAAGTCTAATTTCTTAGGATTTGCAAATCCCCCTTTAATACTTTACTCTTATCCACTATAAATAAAATTTTAGTCTTTTAATTCTCAAATTGGAAAGCTTAATCCCCTGATTTATCTATAAATAGACTTTCAAGAGTTTTTAAGGATCCTCCCTTCCTAGTTTCAAACCAAAAATTGCTTATATCAAGCTCCAATTTGGCTCTAAAATTTTAAAATCTCATATAGTACAAAATTCACCACCCCTATGGTAAATTTGGCAAAATCCAACTTCTAAGACTTTACTCTTTGATTTTTTCACTTACAAGCCTTCTAAACTTCAATAAAAATCCTCAGACAAATTTTTAACTCAAAAATCATAGTGTAACCCACCAAAATCAGTCTCAAAACTTAGTTTTATTTGCTTAGGACCTTGGAAAATTTGGTGGTCTATTCCACATAACCAAATTCACCACCCAAACCAAATTTGCCAATAGCAAATTTGGAAATAGGCTAAGATTACTAAAAAAAAAGTATTCATATTCATATTTTAACAAAATAAGGGGTTTGATCAGTACCAGAGATAGCCTATCAACCTCACTACCCTCAAACAGGCCACCAAAAATAGAAGCCCTAATTGTTTTTAGTTTTTGTGCAGGTTTACCAAATTTGACACCCCTGTGGTGAATTTTGCTCGAGTGGTGAATTTGGATCTGTGTTGTGGTGAATTTGGTAGAAAGACTTTGGTAAAGGTAACTCAACCACTTGGCCCTTCCCTAGCTCTGTCATTTACTTTATGTGTGTTATTTTTTTATTGTCTATTATTCTAAAAACATAAAAGCACATTTACTTTGGGAAATTAAGGAATATTGACTAGAAACACAAAATTGTTTTACAAAACCTTAGCATATCTTTACAAAATGCAACAATTTCTTTACAAAACATTAAAGGACCAATAAATTAAAGAACCCTAGGTACATTTTTATCACTTTATTATTATTTAAGCACTTAGGAAAGAAATCAAATTATAATTAGTTGCATTATGCCAATTCTATTTGATTGCATCTTCCTTTGTTTACCCTAAAAACAAAAACCTCTTTATACTAGTTCTTTCAAAAATTGAATTGCATCTAGGAATAGTTCTTGTTTATTTGCATTTGTATGGATTAAGCTAATATTTGAATTTTATATGTTTTTGATGATTTAGGTTCAAATAACCATTAAGGCTCGACAAAAATTCAATATTACTAAGGATCTAAAACTTTTAGGTGATTGTCTTAATTGAATACATAAAACACCACAAAACAATCATTACATCAACCTTTTACAACCTTTATAATCTACAAAATTTAGGGGTCTAGTTGTGTTGAGTATTCATATTGAGAAACAATGGTGAAATTGTTCTATTGATCAACAATGCATTACATAGTTTTATAGTTCTTGAAAGAACTAAAAATAGACAGAGTGGTTGAGAGAAATCCTCTCAAACTTATTACAACAAACTAACTTAAAGATAGCTCTTATCCTAACAACATGCTAATCTTGTACTATGGTCAAACATTGACCAACCAAGCCAAAACCTCAATGTATGCTAATCAAATTAACTAGAAATATGTAAATCAAAACATTAAACTAAAACTAAATACTAGGACTTAATACTTAGGACTAAGGAGGCAATGTTGAAAATATTCCAAAATTCTCCCCCTTGATGCTAAAAACACTCATGCAAGAGTTCTTTAAGCATCACAGAGTTGGAAGAAAATATTTCTCTTACGTTTCCTCCAATCTTGAATCAAGAAATCAAAATTTGCAAAATACTTGTGGTGGCACTCCTTCCACTCTTCATGTGAAATTTCCTGCAAATGCTTGAGTGCCTTCTTTTTTTATTAACTCCCCCTTCAACAAAAGTATCTCCTCTTGTGGTTTTCAGCAACCACTCTCTTACATATTTATCATTATGGTCTTTAAACCATGCTCTCACATTTTGATCTTCTTTTACATCTTCAACACTAAACAATACTCCACATGAGTATTTAAAATTAATCATCTCACATATATTATTATACCATACAACTCTTTCGCATATTTCCACACAAAATATCACAATAAATATGGCCATATAATGACCAACTACATATGCAACATAAAGTTTCTCCTCACACAAATATTCTCTCACAACAATGACTTTACAAGAATCCTTCTCCCAAGGAATTTTGAACACATAATTTTGATCCATGTGACCCAAGTTCTCCATAACTGTATTCTCTCCAAGAATACTCTTCATAAAAGTTGTCTCAATGAGACAATCACCTTTCTTTTCATTCCTACTCACAAAAAACAAATCATTAATCATAAAAGCATTACCTTTAGTATGAGTAGATTTGGTGCTTCCCATAAAGCTATTTTGTAGCAGTTCTCCTTCATTGTATGGTGCTTCAAGATCAACCATCAACTCTTCACTAATAGTTCTCCTCATTTGTTCAATCCATGTTGGTGTGTTGAAACACCATTCATTCAAGCAATCATACATAGTTGCATTTTCAATACAACTCTCTTTCTGCAATGTAGTCACTCCAAGTGAGTGATATTCATCCATGAGTGATGTTTCCTTTGCCATTACGATAAGAAAATCAGCAATCGCATTTCCATTTTCTATTTCTATCTCATTTTTCACATTCTTCTCCCCCTTTAGAGGAACTCTAACAATTTTATTTTCTCCTTGTAGGAGATCTTCATATTCTCTGTCAAGAGAGCATACATCCATTCTAAGTGAATGGTCTTCAAGACAATGGTCTTCCATAAACATTGCTTCTCCATCAACATGCCAACAATTTTGGTTGATCCTATTATCTTCTTTATTCTCTCCCATGAGAATTTTAGGTGCATTATCCATAATACACTCTTCATTTATCTCCTCCATGAGATATTTTTTATCACTTTTTATTCTATCAACAGAAAATCCTCTTCTTCCTCCTCGTCCTCTTGAGGAATACACACCTCTTCTTATCTTTTCATCACAAAATTCAGCAACATATGCTTCCTTAATGAAGCATTCTTCATCTTGTTGTTTTTCTACATACAGGCCTTCCTATGCAAGAAATAATTCTCCATTACAAAGCATGGCTTCATATGAGTCTTTATAAGACTCTTCAAAAACTCCTTCAAAAGGATCTAATTCAGAAACTGCTTCAAGGAAGCAAGGCTCCTCCTTGCTTAAACAATATTCATGATTGTCACTCATGGCTTTATGGGTATCCTCATCAAAACCATAAGCATACTTTAACACTTTCCATGCCATTTTAGCTGATCTACAATTTTCTATGAGAGGAAAAACATTCTTTTCCACTCCTCTCCTCAAATCCATAAGAGCTAAGCAATTTGCATATTACTGCTCCTTCTTCTCTTTTCTCTCCTCACCTTGTAGATTGCTCCAAGAGGGTTCCTCATAGCCTTCTTGAACTATATCCCATAAGTCTTGAGCCTTCAAGAAGGTCTTCATCATTATGCTCCAATAGCATAATTATCTCCATCAAATTTTGGTACAGCTAAGTCTGCATACATGGCTTCCTTTTATTTACCAAAGTCTCAAGTACCCAATTTATCATAAATTGGCCAATACTGATTGAAACAAACTAAAATTTTTCCTTTAGACTTCTGATATACTTATCTGAAAATCCACTAAATTTCAGATCCAAATTCACAAATGAGAAATATGTGATCAATTTACTTTTGCCCTTTCTATCACAATTTCGGATCTAGGATTGTTGAAGGAAAAATAAATATTCACATACATTAATAAATACAGATCCAAATGACCTGAAATTTTTTCTGAATTATGATTTTATCTAAATAATATTTCTCCCAAAATTTTAGAAGCAAATACCCTATATTCCACCTTATACAACCATTTTATTGAAAAACTCAAAATGCTAATAAAATACGTAAATTAGCTCCAAATAATCTAAAATTTTGACAGCATCCTCTTGATACAATTACCTAACAACCCTAAAAATTTAATAATCAAATAACTCAGGATTCATGGGATATTAATGATTTACTCGAGCTCTTCCTTGCAAATTTGCTTAGTGCTAGCCACTTGAGTTTCTCTGACAAAGTGTGTGCTTCAGATCTCTTCACACCACTCTCCATAGGTTTTGATCCATTTGATCAAACCTGCTCTGATACCAAATGAAAAACAATGGTGAAATTGTTCTATTGATCAACAATGCATTACATAGTTTTATAGTTCTTGAAAGAACTAAAAATAGACAGAGTGGTTGAGAGAAATCCTCTCAAACTTATTACAACAAACTAACTTAAAGATAGCTCTTATCCTAACAACATGCTAATATTGTACTATGGTCAAACATTGACCAACCAAGCTAAAACCTCAATGTATGGTAATCAAATTAACTAGAAATATGTAAATCAAAACATTAAACTAAAACTAAATACTAGGACTTAATACTTAGGACTAAGGAGGCAATGTTGAAAATATTCCAACACATATATCCTCATGATCTCCTTTGGAAAGAGGTCCTCAAGTGGGGAAGTAGAGATTCTGATGAATCTCCCTGCACACTTGACATTAATTATATTAAAAAGGAAAAAGAACACGAGGTTTTCCCATCGCCTACATAAATTGGTGAACCCGACGTGAACACTTCCTTTTGCCTTAACTAAGATAAAATTTTGTTGAACTTAAACAGACCACTTAATTTGTTTGCTTAGTTTACATCACATTAAATTAAGATAACAAGAACATAACCAATTGCTAATCCTACTGGGGGAAGGTTAATGACCCCTTGAGTAAATCGATATACGAACCTTAGGGGAGCAATATTCTTTGGCTAGTATATTATGGTGGATTAGTGGGAGTCATAAGGAGGGCTGCTTATCTGGGTGACATAAGGATCTCAAACATCTTCTCTTCTTTGCTATAAGTACTCTGGAAACAAAACTCTAATAAATTAACTCCCTCTTTGAAGCTAAGTCTTCTAACTATGTCTCAACATCCTTATAACACCCAAAACAAGGGTGTCCCTATTCCTTCATAGGAAGGATCCTCTTCTCAAGAGCAAATTGAACTAGAAGTAAATCCTTGGTCACAACAAGGGCCAAGAGAACAATTAGTTCTAGAACAAATTTCTCATCAAACTTTGGACCATGTTCGAGATTATATCAAAAGAAACAAAGACATCATTTTAGATGTTCTTAAATATGAAATTAGAGAACAAGAGAAAGTGGAATCCACCACAATGCATGAAAACTTAGGTTATTCTAATGAACAATCAACAGCCACTCAAAATAATAAAATTCAAAATAACTTTGCAAGTCTCAATGTGGCTACGATGCGACCTACTGATTCTACAACACCTCCCACCTTATCCATAGAAATACCCACTTCAATAAACCCCTTTTCTAATGAAGCAACCAACACCACAAACCCTTTTCTCACTCGCAACATGGGTATTAGTCAAATTCCCCAAATCACAACTTCAAACCAAAACATCCCAACTCTTACAAGTATACCTCTCGCAACCCACACATTTTCTCAATCACAAACTCAACCTCGATCAAACGATATCCAAGATATTAACACCAAAATTTTAGATCTAGAAAAGAGAGATGCCAAGTTTGAAGAACTTGAACGTCAAATTGCCTCCCTTCAAGGAACATCTAAACTCAAGTACTCTTTTGAGGAATTTTACAATGAACCTTTGGATCCCAAAATTCTTAATCACCCATTTCCTAAGAATTTTGAAACCCCTAAGTTTCAAATGTATAATGGAAAACAAGATCCCATCAACCACCTAAGGCTATTCCAAATAGCATGTAGTGACATCAACCATGATGAAAAACTTCTTCTTAGGTTATTTCCAAAGAGCCTTAGTGGATTAGCCTTAGAATGGTACTTCCAAATACCTCGTCATTCCATTAAAAGGTTTAGAGAACTTATGGAAGCCTTCGTTAAACAATTCTCAATCTATATAGAAGATAAGGTTACCATAGATGACCTTTACCAACTTAAACAAGGAAAGAATGAGAAATTTATGGATTTCTTGGCCAAATGGAGAGCCCTCGTAGGTAGACTCCAATACATTCCCCCTCCTAAAGAACTCTTACATATTTTCCTATGAAACCTTCATGAACAATTATCATATCCCTTGGAGATGACAAACTTAACCTCCTTCGAAGAAGTCATCGACATGGCTAAAAGAGTAGAGGTCATCCTTATAAGGCGAGGTCAACTCAACTATAACAAGAAAGAAGATGAGAAACCCCCTAGCAAAGGACAATACAAAAACAAACACATTGTAGGAGATGGTGTAACCGATTCTCGACAAAACAACAATGTAAATGCTACTCAAAATACCCCTCAAAAATTAGTCATCCAAAAGGAAGACAAACCTCAAAGGCAATACACAAACATAGGGTAAAGTCAAACTACCATGTTGAAAATGCTCCTCGAATCCAAACTAATAGAACTTCCACCCGTTAGACCATGGGACTTATCAAAGGGGGCACCCATTTGGTATAGACAAGATGAATACTATGATTATCACCAAACAGAAGGACATACTACCAACAAGTGTAGAACCCTCAAGAACATCATCCAAGACCTCATCGAAGAAGGAAAAGTAACAATCAATAGAAAACCAAACCCTAATAAAGATATGGGGATATTTCAAAATCCCCTACCAACACATGACCAAAATACGGCTAACTTCATAGGTGCCATCCATCTATCAAGATCTTCTCATGCCATAACAAGGCAACAAGCAAAAAATCAACTTTTGGACCAACCCCTAGTGGTTGTCCCGAGAGCAAAAGTCAACATCCCCAATAAATCACCTTTAGTGGTTACACCTTCTCAAAACACTTTACATACTTTTGATCTTCATCTACAATTAGAAGAAATACCCACTAAAATATCCCTCTTAGAACTATTAAAGACATTGCCTGTCCATAGAGAGATATTGATAAAACTCTTGAGTGAACAAGAAGTCCCTCAAGACCTATCTCCAAATGACATCACCGACATGGTCGGATTTACCAAAATTAACAATGCCATTTTATCCTTCCATGAGGAAGATGCTCCTCTCGAGACTATATCAGGGGATTCTCCCCTCTATATTATAACACAAATAGGTGACAAATACATCAAAAGAGTCTTAGTAGATAATGGATCAACCTTAAATGTGTGTAATGTCAAATTTCTATGAAATTTTGACCTAACTAAAAGTGACCTACAAATATTGGACCTCATTATTAGGGCCTTCGATAATGAAGAATGAGAAGTAATGGGCACCATTACCTTACCCATCAAAGTAGGACCTCATGTCTTGAACACCCTATTTTACATCATATCATGTGATGTAACTTATAATATGCTCCTTGGAAGACCCTGGATACATGCCATGAGGGTCATCCCCTCTACCTTACACCAATGCCTTAAATATGAATATCAAGGAAGGGTTATCCACATCCCTAGAGACCCAAAACCTTTCACCATGTGCAACTCCATAGACTTACAAGAACTCAACCTTTGTCCTTCCATACAACCAGCCAAGCCAAATGATCAAGGAAAATATGATAAAGAGAAGGAAATATTAGAGGAACCTCTTATAGATTTAGAGGAAACCCCCAATCCTCCCTTAGCACAAATCAAATCAACCACATTTATCACAAACCAGATCCTTTCGTGGAACTAGTAAGCATGTTCCTCTCTCCTCGAGACATAGGAATGCCTAGTAGAAGGGGACTCAAAATTTAGATAGGATCCTACACTTTCATCCATGGTGGAACCACCTTCAATGAAAATATTCAAGGACGTAATTTCTCACCCATCGAATGAACCTACGCCACATGTTACATGTCGCCTACATACCCCCTAGTTAAATAAATTCTCACCAACATGGGATACCAAGGTAAATACCTAGGATACCATGAACAAGGCATTAAAGAACCTGTGGAAGTCTTACCTTGGCCAGCACGATGTGGGATTGGATTCATCCCTAACAAAAATGAACCCTCTCCTCTATCTGAAGAAGAAGATAAAGATGACCAATCTGGCTCGATACATGACTCTCAATGGGGTGAAGAGGATGAAGAAGAACTTTGGTCTCTCCTCAATAAAACCCCTCATAAAACCATATGATTTGAAAGCATCAACATGCTAGAATTAATTCATCCAGAGGCTATTTCAATCAATAAGGACCTCGAAGGATCTCTAGATGATGGCCATATAGAAGAATCTCTAGACCATATCTTCAACCTAAATGTAGCCCAACCTCCTAGTCTAGAAGAAATATCTATGGACCCTCAAGAATTCAAAGAGCTAGGGATCATAGATACCCCTCTCCATTTCAAGGATGAGTCATAAGCCTTAATTGAGGAAACCATAGAGGTTAACATTGGAACTGATCAAGATCCATGCCTTATCAAACTAGGGAAGGTCCTAACCCAGGAAGAGCAAATGGAATACACAAACCTACTAAAATAATTCTCCAACATTTTTTCTTGGGGATACGATGATATGCCAGGACTAGACCCCTCATTAGTAGTCCATCACCTAGTGGTACACCCCGATGTGAAACCCATCAAGAAAAAACTAAGAAAGATACATCCGAGAGTCACCCTACTAATAAAGGATGAACTCCAAAAACTACTAGATGTTGGGTTCATAAAAGCCATATATTATTTAGACTAGATCTCCAACATTGTTCTTATCACTAAGAAGGAAGGATCCATTCAAATTTGTATTGAATTTAGAGACATAAACAATGCTTGTCCTAAATATGACTTCCCCTTACCCAACATAGACATGATAGTCGACTTCACTATAGGATCCGAGATGCTATCCTTAATGGATGGCTTCTCAGGTTACAACCAAATCAAAATCATGGAAGAAGACCAATCTAAAATAGCTTTCACCACCCCTTGGGGAACCTTCTGCTACTAGGTCATGCCCTTTGGCCTCAAAAATGTAGGAGCAACTTATCAAAGAGCCATGACCTACATATTCCATGACCTTATGCATAAAATAGTAGAATATTATGTGGATGATATTATAGCTCGATCCCAAGAAAGAAAGGACCATACCCAAGACCTTAGACGTATCTTCCAAAGACTACGAGACTACAAAGTCTGAATAAAACCCCTTAAGTGTATTTTTGGGGTAATATCAAGAAATATACTTGGGTTCATCGTATCTCCTGATGTGGTATTGAGATTGATCCCTCAAATATCATTGCCATAACCAGCATGCCACCTCCCAAAAACTTAACTAAACTACATAGCCTTCAGGGAAAGCTACAAGCTATACATAGATTCATATCACAACTTGCATACAAGTGCCAACCTTTCTCTAAATTGATGAAGAAAGGAGTAAAATTTGAATGGGATGAAGGATGCCAAGAAGCCTTTGAAACCCTAAAAACCTATCTCTTAACACCACCAGTTCTAGTGCCACCAAACTTAAACCAACCATTGCTATTGTACATAGCTACTACCGAACATGCCTTAGGAGCCCTATTAGCCCAATATGATGATCAACATAGAGAAAGGGTGATCTATTACATCAGTAGAACCTTGGTAAACTATGAAACTCACTATACACCCATCGAGAAGATTTGCTTAGCAATAGTCTTCTCATCTATCAAATTAAGGTATTACATGCTTAGCCAAAAGACTTACATTCTAGCAAGAGTAGACCCTTTATGCTATCTGATGTCAAAACCTTATCTATCAGGAAGAACCACCAAATGGGTCATTACCCTTAGTGAATTTGATATAGAATTCATAAACCAAAAATCACTAAAGGGGTAGGTTATAGCTGACCAACTCGTTGCTACCCCTTTAGAAGTTGAACATCCTATAAATATCTCTTTCCTGGATGAGATGGTTGCATCAATAGAGGCCCAAGAACCCAAAACATGGGCCTTATACTTTGATGGAGCACGATGCACAAAAGGTGTAGGGGCAGGAATTATCCTAGTCACTCCACAACAACAACTCATCCCATTATCATTTAAGCTCCATTTTTCTTGCACCAACAACATGGTAGAATACGAAGCTCTTATTTTAGGGCTTAGGGCTGCGATAAAACTAAACATTAGAAACATAACCATATATGGTGATTCACAACTAGTAGTCAACCAAACAAATGACACCTATCAGACCAAATATGAAAAGCTAAAACCCTATAAAGACATTGTAGACCTACTAAAAACTCACTTTAATCAAATAACCATAGAATCCATACCTCACTCTAGCAATCACCATGTTGATGCCATGGCAATAGTTGCATCCCTCATTCCTCTAGAATTGGAGGATGAAGAAGCCACCATCATTATAAGGTCAATCAAGGAACCTTCTACCATAGAATCATACCTCCTACCACTCAATATATGCAGTATCGATACAACCATATCTCAAGCACCCTAGTATCAAGACATCTTCAATTTCCTCAAGGAAGGAATATTCCTCGAAGGATTCAATTCCTAGAAATATAGGCAATTTAGGCTAAAATCTTGTAAATATGTCATCATTGGAGATATCTTATATCGATGCTCCTTTGAAGGTATACTCCTCAGATGCGTAAACTTAGAAGAAGCACAAACCCTCATAAAATAAGCCCATGATGGATCATGTGGTGGTCACTTTAGCAGCTTAACCATCACCAAAAATCTCCTTAGGATGGGCTATTATTGGCCCTCCATGGAAAAGGATACTCACAACTACGTCAAGAAATGTGATAAGTGTCAATATCATGATAATCTGGTACATACCCCCTCTCAAGAATTATAGCCTATAACATCCCCATGGCCTTTCTCCTCCTGGGGATTGGATATCATAGGTAAAATAAATCCTCAATCATCCGATGGACATAAATTTATTATAACTACCATAGAATATTTCACTAAATGGGTCGAGGCAATACCTCTATCCTCTACCATTGGCATTCAAGTATCAAAATTCATCCTGAATCAAATCATTAGCCGATATGGTATTCCCTCAACTATAATCATAGATAATGGCACCCCCTTTAAAAATAAATAGGTCACCAAAATGTGCACCAAGTAAAAAATCCAACAAATATGGTCCACCCCTTACTATCCGCAAGGAAATGGACAAGTTGAATCCTCTAACAAAACAATAATCAAGATCCTTAAGAAACTAGTCAATAAAAATGGTCGAGACTGGCACCTACAACTTTACCCTACCTTATGGGTATATCACACAAGTGTACATACTCCCACTAGGGCAACACCCTATGCCCTAGTATATGGTATGGAAGCAGTCTTCCCTTTTGAACTCGAGATTCCCTCCTTAAGGGTCATATTGCAAGATTCATCTATAGGAGATGAATACCAAACAAACCACCTACAACAACTTGAAATCTTAGAAGAAAAATGCATCAATACTTTAGAACATCTTAGAACATACCATAACAAGCTTCGATGAGCTTACAACAAGAAAGTGCATCACAGGTCTTTTGAAGTTGGGGATTTAGTCCTCAAAGAAAATCAAAAGAACACCCACGTTGATGTCGATCTCAAAGGAAAATTTGAACCCAACTGGTTAGGTCCCTTTATTGTCACAGCTAAATTTGGATCAGGAGCCTACCACCTAGCCACATTGGATGGTCAAGAACATAAAGAACCAATTAACATCATTCACCTCAAATGATACTATGCATAAATCACATCGAGTCGATTGCTTGCTCATTTGATTGACACATGATAAGAATCATCACATAATCATGCACACTCCACCCCTTGCATGTTTGCCTCATTTTCTTGATCATACCATCGAGTCAGGAGGGTTTACTATGATGCAAAGGCCAAACCTTATTATAAATACATCTGCATTGCATCCACCTAGGCTAACTCATATGTTGAGTAAACTCTCTCAATCCAAAAATCTTGTCCTCTACTACCTTCTTCTATATATCCCACTTCATTATCTTCATATTTCTTCTCTTCTTCTCCCTCTCTTGGGTTAAGTGATGTATGACGTGATCATCCATGGCCCTGATGACCCACCCTTCTCCCTTTCTTCTATCCCAATATTGGGGGCAATCAAACAAACAAACAACCATCAAATTTCTATCTACACTCTTTCCTCTACCCCTCAAAATTAAGCAATACATACAACCTACTTTCTTCTATCTTGCACATAATTCACTTCATCAATTTCAACAACATTCTACAACCCTATCAATAATATATATCTACATTTTTCAACAAAGGGATTTTATGTTTTCAACAACCCTCACAATTATTCTATAGACTCCTCAAAGAAACCTCTTTCTCTTCTACAATGCAGAACAACATATTGTATAAGAGAATTCATGAGCAGTCTATCAAATGTATTATGATATCCACACATCTCATTCTCCACATATAACTCATATGATAGTCCATTCAAGGATGGGAAATCACATTCAACCAATTTCTCGTAGATTCATAATCATTTATGAATTCTACTAGTTACTAGTTGAATGGGGTTCTCTTCCCTGATTGGCCTGTCAGTTGAGTTCACAATATCATACCTAATACATCAACACCTTCCTACTCATTCGGTTGGTCATGAGGGCTAGGAGTCCTTTTATCATCCATTCGTATATGGATTAACAATTACTTGTCAACTTTATATATGAATGGATGATTAAGGGTACTCCTCCTCTCTCGACATACCATTTCAGTACGTAATCAAACATAAATCAAATTCTCACACACTATTTTTCCAATAAATCATAGGAACTATAAGGTTCCCTTGATCTGATGATGCGTAGGTTTGCAACTTCCTTGCAAACCTCACTAGACACCAGATCAAGGTTACTTTTATTTCCTCTTTGATCTATTGTGTTGACATGCTATCAACCACATCAAAATCTCAATGAATGCTTTCGATAGTCCATGAGGGTATCGAGGATCTCATTGATCCAATATCTCGTAGGCCCATAATTACTTGTGTGCCTCACTAGGCACTAGATCAATGTTATCTTTGTATCCTCTTAGATCCTATCGTGCACATTCCATAAAACAAAATCAAGTCTCTCATAAACTATTGTTTAAAAGGATCTACCAGACTATGAGGCCTTATGGATCCAATGCCTGGTAAACATGCAATTGCTTGTACGCTTCACCAGATACTAGATCGATATTGTCTTCATAGCCACATGAGCCTCTACGATAGTAGAACATCCAAAAATCATACTCTCAACATTAGCTATTTGCCTAATAATGCTACTAGATCAATAGAATTCTATTTCTAATCAATCATATTATGCAAATATGCAATCAAACATCATAAACCTAAAATTGGTCACCTATCAAATGGATATTCTCTATCTATCCATAGGAAATAGATAGAGAACTTCCTCCTTCTCGATAGGTGATGGCAACTTATCAACTCTTTCTTCTAAAATCAAAAACATCCTGGCTACCTTATATGCTCTTTGGAGGTATCAAGGGTTGGTAATCAACACTTTACATACCCATAATCATTTATGACTATGTCAAGTAGTCGATTATCAAATCCTTGTGCATCCTAATGGCTTATAAGATAGCATGGATGTTAGATGACTATTCATTCGAATGAGTTCATCCAAACTCAAGGTACAATTGTCATATGCACATCCGAGATGAGGGGAGGTCCTTCTCCCATATCCTATGCATATACATTTCTATGTACATACACCGAATACGGGAGAAGGAGCTCTTCTTCTCTGGGATTGTACATATGGGAACTCTACCCTTAGTTTTGAAATATTTTATTCATAAAATATAAAATCAACAAGAGCTTTCATGACTGACAAAATATCATCACAAAGCAATTACAACACCAATTTATCATTCTTTAAGACATTTGTAAAAATCATTTCCACTCATTTCAAAAATATTTGCAAAATCATCTTGTCACCTTATGAAGAATATTTGAAAGAGCATTTTCCATCACTTTGCAAAAATATTGCAAAGAACATAAAATCAAATCACAAGATGCACTTTTAACAATCATCCTATTACTTTACAACAACACTTGTAAAGACCACTCACCCTCACTTTGCAAGAACATTTTTGAAGAAATACTAAATCTATAAAATTAACATAAATATAAGCATACTACATCTACCTTATCTATGCAGTTGAATATTTGTAGAGAGCAGTATTCGAACACTGATAAGGATCATACTACATCTACCTTATCTATGCATTAATTTTGTAGAGAGCAACATTCAAACACTGATAAGGATCATACTACATCTACCTTATCTATGTAGTCGAATGTTTGTAGAGAGTAACATTCAAACACTGATAAGGATCATACTACATCTACCTTATCTACATAGTCAAATGTTTATAGAGAGCAACATTCAAACACTGATAAGGATCATACTACATCTACCTTATCTATGCAATTAAATGTTTAGAGAGAACATTCAAACATTGATAAGGATCATACTACATCTACCTTATCTACGCAGTCAAATATTTGTAGAGAGTAGCATTCAAACACTAATAAGGATCATACTACATCTACCTTATCTATGCAGTCAATGTTTATAGAGAGCAACATTCAAACATTGATAAGGATCATACTACATCTACCTTATCTACCAAAATAGAGAAAAAACACAAAAACACATACCTATCAAAAAAAAATAAAAAATTAAGATAAACATACTACAGGTACCTCATCTACACAATCAAATGTTTGTAGAGAGCAACATTTGAACACTGATGAGAAGAAAAACAATATACTATCTCATGTACATACTACAGGTACCTCATCTACGCAGTCAAATATTTGTAAGAGTAACATTTAAACACTAATTAAAAGAAAAATATACTATCTCTTGTACATACTACAAGTACCTCATCTACGTAGTCAAATATTCATGAGAGTAACATTTGAACACTAATGAGAAGAAAAATACACCACAAAAACCTCATCTACAAATTTCTAGAGCAACATTTGAACACTTATGAGAAGAAAACAATATACTATCTCTTGTACATATTATAGGTACCTCATCTACATAGTCAAATATTTGCAGAGAGCAACATTTGAACACTAATGAGAAGAAAAAAATATACTATCTCTTGTACATATTATAGGTACCTCATCTACACAATCAAATATTTACAAGAGCGACATTTGAACACTGATGAGAAGAAAAACAATATACTATCTCTTGTACATATTACAGGTACCTCATCTACGCAGTCAAATATTTGTAAGAGCAACATTTGAACACTGATGAGAAGAAAAAATTTCATATCTCTTGTACATATTATAGGTACCTCACTATGTTCTAAATGATATCACAAATATGACATTATAGGCCACCATTTAGACATAATGAGATCATATCCCTGCCTATGGGAACATTATGGCAAATCTTACCTCCTAACGAGCGTTATCCTATATCAGGTCTAGAGACCACCACTCACATACAAATATATCAGGATGTTCATTCATCACCTAAAATCAAATATCTCATCATTCAACATATCTCAATTTTGGGCATCTCCCCCTCATCCATAACATTCTATCTAAACATTAACAAAATAAAAACATTCACATCACATAGACACAAAAACACATCATCATAACACAAAACAACCAAAGTATCATATATATATATATATATATATATATATCAACATACAAGTTGATAAGAGAAGGAGCATCACAAGAGGAAAATGATGCACTCATCTCATAGGAGGATGCACTACAATCCCAAAATCAGTGCATTCACTCCAAATCATCCTAGAAGGTCCCCTAACTCGAGGCCTATATATCCCTAGAGTCCCCTACTGGAGGAGGAGGGTGTGGTCACTAGAGGCCAACAGTCCCCCATGTACCACTCATCATCGTAGCCCTCGACTACATACTCGATGGAGATGGTGCCCACTGCTATAGGTACCACTGCATGATATAGATCATGATATCATAGCCTTGCTCCATGCCCTCTCAACCCGAATAGTCAAGTGATGCACCTGCTTCATAAAATATGACCTTGTACTCTCCAACAAGGCCCTAGAAGCTGCTAGCTCTCACTCAAGTGGCCCCGTAATGATGGCCGCCACCCTACTATCCAAACCTCACCCCATCGCATCATGAGCCTCATCCCTCTCCCTCATCACCTACTCTAGATAAGACCTGAGACCAACAATGATCACCTAATCAAGGGCACACTTGGCCACAACCTAGTCCAAGGAAGACTGAAGCCTCAAAATGGTCTCCCCGCTATCTATCTACACCCATGCCATCTCATCCCTAAGATGAGCTACCTCTACCAACCGTAGGGCCTCCAAAGCTACTAACTAGCCCCTCACATCCTCTAAGGTGTGGTGTAGTACCCTCAACTCCACCATTGTAACATCCACATCCTCCCTACTCAAATCTACATCTCCACCAAAATCTGGGCCCACCCCACTAGTATCCTATCCACCTAAGCCCGACACCTCCACTGGATAGGGTACATAAGAGAGGGATAACAACCAAGGGAGTCACATATAAAGGAGCTGATATCCTCACCCTCTATCTACCCATCCTCCTCTACCATCCCTCTCTCCTAGCATGATGCCTAGTCACTCGTAAAGCACTCAACATATCCAAGAATATCTACCTCTGATCCCTCAATGGTGGGCCTACAATCAGGTGATGGGGTCTAAATCACCTATACCAACCATTATAATCCATTGTCACACCCACATCATCCATCATAGGAGTCAATACCACAGGATCATCCTCATCGACCTCCAAAAAAGTGAGAGGATCCATAGGATCCCACCAAGTCTCGTGATGCACTCATCGTATCCAAACCTCTCCCTCAACTGGTATCCCCTGTACCTCTCCAAACTGGTGAGTCACCCGATCATAATGATACAACTCAGAAGCCTTATTCCCATCATCCAACCATCAAACTCACCTCACCCTAGCCAACTCCTTGTGGTCCTTAGACCACGCATACACCCCTCTCCAAGGATGCCAGCTGACATGAGCTATCCACATATCATCAATAAGATGCCTCACCCAAACCAGATTACAAGATGAAGGGTGGATGCACCTATCCCATTGATAAACCATAGGAATATCATGATCAATCCTCCTCATCACCACTATAGGCCATTGAATAGCTATATGTTCCCAAGCCCAAACCTGGAGTAAGGTACAATAGGTCAAGCTCTAACCCTATCGATAAACCACTCTGTATAGGGTATGGTATAATCTAGCTAAAATAGCTAGAGCCCAGGCATAGACTATCTAACTATCTCTCATCCCCATTATGATGTGCCCCCATCCCCATAACATGAAGCTCCTACTGGTATCACTCATCATCAACCCCGATACTACCACAACTAGAAGTGTCGTGCTCCTATCAATGTGCCCTCCAACATAAGCATCATTGATCCTCAAACCCTTCCACATACCCGAGAAATCACCATCCTCTAAAAATGCTAATCTCCCTACAGCTAAATTCATCCCCACATAAATAGGAACTCCCTAAACTGGTACTCAAAGAATGCGCCATACATCCTCTAAAGTGACTATCATCTCACCCATCGACAACCTAAAAGTGTTGGTGGATGGGTACCACCTCTCCGTGAGAGCTGTCAGCAATGAATGATCAAAATCCAACTTAGGCATATATCCGATATAATACAACCCCACCATTGACAAGAGTGCCACATCCTCAACTCTTGGTCACCCCCTAAGATGCTCCCCAAGCACTTAGGATGATGCTCCCGACTGGTCAAAACCTTCATCGCCTATCAAAAGCCACCATAAAGAATAAGTGATATAAGACATTCAAAATTTCACAAAAACACTACCATTGGATAGCCCTCGAAGAGAGCTTTTCGACAAGTATAAATATGACTATATTTGCACGCATATCGAGGTTGAAAAATGCTAAACAAAATTAGGCTATTTTGACCAAATTTACCACTAGCCAAATTCACCAGTGCCAAATTCACCACTGAGACCAAAATCGCTAGTGGCACCTCTACCAAAATTGCCACTAGTACCAAATTCACCATAGATTTCAAAAATCATGAAAAACATACCCTAGATAAGAAAATTTAGCATCGATATTAGGGCCTACCTCTCGGTCTCACTCCAACACCTCAATTGTCCCTCGAACTATATCAACACGATGCACCCATCCTCGGATATTTGCCATCTCCTCTGATAACTCCACCTCACTCTCTCCAACTTTCTATAAAGGATAAAAGTGCAAATGAGGTCGCTTTCACCTCTCTTTTAGCCTTTATACCCTAAAACCCTAATTAATTCAAAACACTCCTTATCTTGAAAACTCGCACCAAAATCTATAATCTAGCATATGGGTTTCGACAAATCATATTCCCAAAACAAAATTTTCACAAAGCCTAGCAATTCTTTTCCCAAATATTGGGGCATGCAAAACAAGGTGTATATATATACAAATCCTTCCAAACCAACTAAGACCATAAATTAGTCTTCTCTCCTTTCATATTGGTTCCATAGCACTCTGCCCCCCCATGGTTGTAGCCTTGCTAGCTTCATAACTCTCATTTTATTTTGTGCATTTCCTTTCATATGTTAAATATTTCATCATATTTCCTCTAACAGTTTTTTGGCACCCTCTAATTTAGTTTTTGCAGCACTCTAATTGTGTTTTTGCAGTCTCATTTTACATATTTTGCTTCTATATTAACATTTCTCATGCCTCTCTTGTAGGATCCTTCAAATTCATCATTTATTTTATCATATTTTATGATTATAATCCTCTATTTTGTAGGGTTTGTCATATTTTTTATTTATATATTCTATACTAATCCTTTTGTTTATAAATTCTCTTATTATTCCAATAAAATTTTAACATATCTTGTTTTATTCCATGCTATTCTATCTTCATAGATTTAGTATTTTCTCTTGCACATTGTTCCTTTATTGTATGCATTTCAATTATAATCTTCTCAATTTCATATGTAAATATCTATCTTATGCTTGGAATATTACTTATCCTTATATTTGGATCAGGTGTAGTTAGAATTTCCTATTGTTAGTCTCACAATGACACTGAGAGGGGGGGTGAATCAGTGTAGCTCTTAAAAACTTAAATCTTCAATTCTTAATGTCTAAACAATGAAAGCTTAAAACCACATAAAGCAAATATAACAAGAGAGCATCACACAACACAAAATGTACCGAGGTTCACCAGTTTTGGCTACTCCTCAAAAATAGACTGTTTGGACTCCCATCCAAATCCAGCCTTTGCAAAGCAACAACTTTACAATCAATTTACCAGCACCAACTGGAAGGAGCACCAACCCCTGATTTACCAGCACCAACTGGAAGGAGCACCAACCCCTGATTTATCTGCACCAATAGAAAGGAGCACCAACCCCTGATTTACCAGCACCAACTGGAAGGAGCACCAACCCCTGATGCCAAGCACCAACTTGGACTTCTGTTCTGAATCTAGAAGATTGACATAAAGATGCCTTCACTTTTACAAGACCCTGACTGGTCTATTGCTTTCTCAACATTGCCCACTCTTCACATATCACACACCTCTCTAGCTCACCTCTCGCACGCCTCTCACATTAATCCCGAGTGCTCTCACTCTTTTTCAGTAGCACTTTCACTCAATTTCAATAGCATATTAATTCTCCATGTAGACCTCCTTTTATAACAAATATTGTATTTTTGTAACTCCATACTTATAACTCCTTTCATTTCTCATGCGCCACTTGTTAGTTGTAACACCTTTCGACTATAACTACTTTTGTATATATATAGAGTAGGCTTTTCATCAAACACGATGCATGTTACGAATTTACACATATACCCCTACCATGACTGTTCGTCTTCTTGGTCATGACTATTCGTATTCTTTTCTATGCATGCATGTATATTCGATTCTATATATATGACTGTTCGTTTTCTCCTTCTTCGACTGTTCTTAAATTAGCTACATGATTTTCTTTTGTAACGGCCCCTGTAACTGCTGCATAACTTCAGTTAACGGTCACATATCTTATTTCGGCTGGGTTCTATTCTTAGCTTGTGCCAAAGTGACCTGTCATGAAATCGTGACACTTTTGCCTCTTTGTCCTCTTCTCGGCTTGTACCCATGAAAACACATGTCGCGATATCACGACACTTTTGCCTCCTTGCAACTTTACTTGGTTCATACCCACAAAAACACATGTCGCGATATCGCGACACTTTCCCTCCTTGCGCTTCTATGTGCTTGTACCCACGAAACACAACATGTCGCGATATCGTGACACTTTCCCTCCTACTCTTCCTTTTTACTTTTGTCACGATATCGTGACACTTCTGCCTTCTTACATTCTCTCTCCTCCTAGAGTCACGAAAATGTGACATGTCATGATATCGTGACACTTTTGCCTCCGTACTCTTTCTCTTGCCTTCGGGTCACGAAAATACAACATGTAGCGATATCGCTACACTTTTGCTCCTTGCGCTTTTTCTCTGCTTCGGCCCGTGATAATACAACATGTAGCGATATCGCTACACTTTTGTTCCTTGCACTTTTTCTTTGCTTCGGCCCGTGATAATACAACATGTAGCGATATCGCTACACTTTTTCTCCTTGCACTTTCTCTTTGCTTTGGCCTCCGAAAATACATGTCGCGATATCGTGACACTTTTTCTCCTTGCATTTTCTCTTCTCTTCTGGCCGTGAAAATGCAACATGTCATGAAATCGTGACACCTTTTTCTCTCTCCTCTTTCTCTTCGCTTTGGACCGTGAAAATGAAACATGTCGTAAAATCATGACACCTTTTTCTCTCTCCTCTTTCTCTTCGCTTTGGACCGCAAAAATGAAACATGTCGCGAAATCGCGACACCTTTTTCTCTCTCCTCTTTCTCTTCGCTTTGGACCGCAAAAATGAAACATGTCACGAAATCGTGACACCTTTTTCTCTCTCCTCTTTCTCTTCGCTTTGGACCACAAAAATGAAACATGTCACGAAATCGTGACATCTTTTTCTCTCTCCTCTTTCTCTTCCAACATGTCACTCACCTTTTTCTCCCCCTCAAATAAATGAAACATGTCGTGAAATCGTGACATCTTTTTCTCTCTCCTCTTTCTCTTGCAATATGTCACGAAATCGTGACACTTTTTCGTCCGTACAGCCTTCCTTGCAATATGTCGTGAAATCGTGACACTTTTTCTACTTGCCTTTTTCTCTTCGAACATGTCACGAAATCGTGACAATTTTTCTTGCTTGCGCCTTCTCCCCGAACATGTCGCGAAATCATGATAGTTTTGCTTGCTTGCGCTTTCTCTCCGAACATGTCGTGAAATCATGACAATTTTTCTTGCTTGCGCTTTCTCTCCGAACATGTCACGAAATCATGACAGTTTTTCTTTCTTCTCAACATGTCGCGAAATCGCGACAGTTTTTCTTTCTCTCAACATGTCGCGATATCGCGACAGTTTTCTTTCTTCTCAACATGTCGCGATATCGCGACAGTTTTCTTCCTTGTGATTTTCTTTTGATTTTTAGCATATGGGCCACTTCTATCTTTTGGATAATCACTGTACATACTCTGAAGAACCTCTTAACTCCTGTCCACTTCATCAACTAGAACCTCTTAACTCCTGTCCACTTCATCAACTGTATCTTTTGAAATCACCATACTCTGAAGAACCTCTTAACTCCTGTCCACTTCATCAACTAGAACCTCTTAACTCCTGTCCACTTCATCAACTGATCTGTCTGACTGTGTTGACAACAATAACAATACTTTTCCTGCACCTTGCTCAACAATCTCCCCCTTTGGAATTGTTGGCAACACACATGCAATTTCTTGTTTCCTGTAATTCTTCTCCCCCTTTGACAATAATACCAAAGGGCTGTTGCAGACTCCCCCTGAGTCCATGCACAATATTCTCAGGCACAAATTAATGCAGTTAGCAAAAATTACAAACATGAGCAAAAAGATAATCAAATATATAAATGCTCCCCCTGAGAGTGTGGTCCCTCACTCAGATCTATCTTCAACTGTGTTGGCTGCTAGATCTCTATCCGTTGAGACTCTATCCTCTGTACTCAGTCAATAGGCTCACTAAGAACCTGCTCTAGCAAGCTCACCAAGAACTTGCCCAGATCTTATAGAATCATAAAAAGAATTGTTAGAGACTCAATATGTTCTATACTTAATGCTCAATCAATATATCAACTAGATCTCATAGAAGCATAAAGAGAATTGTTAGAGACTCAATATGTTCTATACTCAAATCCCAATCTCAACTCAAATCAATCTCATAGAAGCATAAAGAGAATTGTTAGAGACTCTATATGTTCTATTCTCAGATCTCAATCTCAACTCAACTCAACCAATCACCTCAATGAACATCCCTTTATCACAGACCCTAGTCGAAGTATGTATCAACCAACTCTGTGTAAGCATCAAACACTGTACCACAACTATTTCCCAAAGGCCTTCTCAAAGGCTCAATCAATCATGCTCAAGTAGTACTCAAAATGAATGGCAATCTCAAATCAAATCCACTTCATCAACTTTATCATCGACACTCTCCACAATTTCCTTTGGCCTCTTGACTGACACCTCCTCCGTGACTAACGACTTTGCCTCGCGTCCGTTGTGCAGCTCAATGTCTCTGGTTTCTAACGGCTGCCATGAATGTTTTTATCGCCTACGCAGGTATTGACAGTGGACCGTTACATCTAGCATTGGAACCTCAATCTACGTGCAGTCATCAACTCTCGGTATTCTGCTTCTTGCTAGGACATATGTCAGGTCTACTCAATGTTTTAGACGAACGTTCTTCATGCGATTCCAGGGAGCATTTCTCCTCGTTGCGATCAAGGGATTGCTTGGGCAATATCTCGCATTTCTCAAATAATGCAAGACTTTCTTAGTTGCATAGGCATCTTGTCCTCCTTGATGCTTCACCACCTGGGTGCTATTCTCTCAACGTCTCTGCCTTGCATGTGCCACTTGGCACTCTTGACCAACTGGGTGCTAGTGCCACTGATTGCTTTGACTCTGGCATCTCTTTGATAATGGCTACTTCTTTAGAGAAAATTAATGCTCTCTTATACCAAACGATGTGTTGTATTTTTGGTTAAGAAACGCACGCCTTCCCACTCAGAACATGGATTCTATTTTATCTGTAGATTGGGAATGTTACAGGCTTCAAAACCAGCACTTGCCAGCTTATGCTTCCATGACACGTCGACCTGTGCTGCATGTTCTATCTCAGATAACGCCTATCAGCTGCTGCATCAAAAACCTAGCTGTTCACCATGTTGTTCTGCTGAAGCACATCAGTTTGATACTATCTCCACAAACATCTACATGAACTGAAACACATTTTGACAACTATACGACAACTCCCCGACTACTTTCCTTTCATCCTCAGATACCCACACAAATACATAGGAGCATTAATATAAAACTTTGACATTGCTCCCCCTGAGGATGTGCTACCTGGAGCTGCTTAGTGCAATAGAGGAGTAATCTCCTTCAGTCCAAGGAGACATGATTTCCTCTCTTCTTTCTTTCTCCAGTCTTTCTTGAACTTAGGCTGAAGGTTTTCAACTGCATCCCTATTTTGAACCTTTTCATGAATTTGAACATTTCTCTTGGGTGGTTGTCTCTTGTACATCCTTGATGGATGTGGATGATTATTTTCCTTTCTTTGATGCACATGATTTCTTCCCAGTCTGTGTTGCATTCTTTGCGTCTGATGAAATCTATTGTCTTGCCTTAGATTAGATACAAACATGCTTGGACAAAACCTTGCTATGTGCCCATGACCATTACATTGAAAACATTGTACATATTGTTCACTCAAAAATGCAGAAGTATTTCTACCAGCATAACTCTTTGATTTATTATTCAAACCACAATAAATTGCCTTGTGACCATACTGGTTGCATCTGAAACAATAGCCATTAAAAGTATTATTATGAATAGAGTGAGAGTGATGGAACCTCTTTTGTTGTGGTTGCTTTGCTGTAGATCTCCTTTGATATTTTCTTCCTTTTGAAGATTCAACTTCAGAACTTTTCTTGCTTCGATCCTTCAACAGTGAACTTCTTCTTCTCTGCATATTTGGAAGATGAAGGTTGTTCAGATTTACATCCAAGACCAAGCTTAGACATGGGGCTTCTTTGTTGCCTTATCATTTCATCTAGCAACTCTGTGCTCTTCTCAAATTTGAGATTTGTATTGGCCTCTTCTAGTTGTTTCTTCAATACAACAATCTCCTCTTCTTGTTTGCCGCAAACAATCTCTTTCTCATTGATCTGTGACCTGAGAGTTTCTTCAGTCCATTTGGACTCTTCTACTTGCAGCTTTAGATCACTAATAACTTTGTTAGATTCCTCTTCACGTTTGCTACATACATCGCCTTTATCATCCAGGCGTGACTTCAAGGCTTCTTCTATTTTCTTGGCTTTCTAAATTTGTAAGAAGAGATCTTCAATATTATCCCCATATTCTTCCAACTTCTTGGACAATATTTTGTTCTTCTTCCTTTCTATATTCAACTCTTCAAGTGCAGCGATCAACTCACCTTCTAGATATACTTCAGCCTCAAGGTTTTCATCACATACTTCAGAATTCACTTCTTCAACCTTTTCTAGTTCAATTTTCTCTTCCATAGGAACTGAGACTGACTGAGATGCCTTATTTGAGGAGGATCTATTCTTCTTACCCATTGCGTACTAATCCAAGATCAACCCTAGCTGATTTAGCCTGATAAGGGAAACTGGCTCTGATACCAATTGTTAGTCTCACAATGACACTGAGAGGGGGGTGAATCAGTGTAGCTCTTAAAAACTTAAATCTTCAATTCTTAATGTCTAAACAATGAAAGCTTAAAACCACATAAAGCAAATATAACAAGAGAGCATCACACAACACAAAATGTATCGAGGTTCACCAGTTTTGGCTACTCCTCAAAAATAGACTGTTTGGACTCCCATCCAAATCCAGCCTTTGCAAAGCAACAACTTTACAATCAATTTACCAACACCAACTGGAAGGAGCACCAACCCATGATTTACTAGCACCAACTGGAAGGAGCACCAACCCCTGATTTATCTGCACCAACAGAAAGGAGCACCAACCCCTGATTTACCAACACCAACTGGAAGGAGCACCAACCCCTGATTTATCTACACCAACAGAAAGGAGCACCAACCCATGATTTACCAGCACCAACTGGAAGGAGCACCAACCCCTGATGCCAAGCACCAACTTGGACTTCTATTCTAAATCTAGAAGATTGACATAAAGATGCCTTCACTTTTACAAGACCCTGACTGGTCTATTGCTTTCTCAACATTGCCCACTCTTCACATATCGCACACCTCTCTAGCTCGCCTCTCGCGCACCTCTCACATTAATCTCGAGCGCTCTCACTCTTTTTTAGTAGCACTTTCACTCAATTTTAGTGGCATATTAATTCTCCACGTAGACCTCCTTTTATAACATATTGTATTTTTGTAACTCCAGTTGTAACTTCTTCCTTTCATTTCTCATGCGCCACTTGTTAGTTGTAACACCTTCCGACTGTAACTATTTTTGTATATATATAGAGTAGGCTTTTCGTCAAACACGATGCATGTTACAAATTTACACATATACCCCTACCATGACTGTTCATCTTCTTGGTCATGACTATTCGTATTCTTTTCTGTGCATGCATGTATATTCGATTCTATATATACGACTATTCATTTTCTCCTTCTTCGACTATTCTTAAATTAGCTGCATGATTTTCTTTTGTAACGGCCCCTGTAACTGCTGCATAACTTTAGTTAACGGTCACATATCTTATTTCAGCTGGGTTCTATTCTTAGCTTGTGCCAAAGTGACCTGTCATGAAATCGTGACACTTTTGCCTCTTTGTCCTCTTCTTGGCTTGTACCCACGAAAACACATGTCGCGATATCGCGACACTTTCGCCTCCTTGCAGCTTTACTTGGTTCATACCCGCAAAAACACAACATGTCATGATATCGTGACACTTTCGCCTCCTTGCTGCTTCTGTTTGCTTGTACCCATGAAAACACATGTCGCGATATCGCGACACTTTCGCCTCCGTACTCTTCCTTTTTACTTTTGTCGTGATATCGCGACACTTCTGCCTTCTTACATTCTCTCTCCTCCTAGAGTCACGAAAATGCGACATGTCATGATATCGCGACACTTTTGCCTCCGTACTCTTTCTCTTGCCTTCGGGTCATGAAAATACAACATGTAGCGATATCGCTACACTTTTGCTCCTTGCGCTTTTTCTCTGCTTCGGCCCATGATAATACAACATGTAGCGATATCGCTACACTTTTGTTCCTTGCACTTTTTCTTTGCTTTGGCCCACGATAATACAACATGTAGCGATATCGCTACACTTTTTCTCCTTGCACTTTCTCTTTGCTTTGGCCTCCGAAAATACATGTCATGATATCGTGACACTTTTTCTCCTTGCATTTTCTCTTCTCTTTGGCCGTGAAAATGCAACATGTCACGAAATCGTGACACCTTTTTCTCTCTCCTATTTCTCTTCGCTTTGGACCATGAAAATGAAACATGTCACGAAATCGTGACACCTTTTTCTCTCTCCTCTTTCTCTTCGCTTTGGACCGCAAAAATGAAACATGTCACGAAATCGTGACACCTTTTTCTCTCTCCTCTTTCTCTTCGCTTTGGACCGCAAAAATGAAACATGTCATGAAATCGTGACACCTTTTTCTCTCTCCTCTTTCTCTTCGCTTTGGACCATGAAAATGATTTTCTCTCCTCTTCTCTTGCAAACATGTCCAAATCGCACACTTTTCTCTCTCCTCTTTCTCTTCGCTTTGAAAACATGTCATGAAATCGTGACATCTTTTTCTCTCTCTTATTTCTCTTCGCTTTGGACCGCGAAAATGAAACATGTCACGAAATCGTGACATCTTTTTCTCTCTCCTCTTTCTCTTGCAATATGTCACGAAATCGTGACACTTTTTCATCCGTACAACCTTCCTTGCAATATGTCGCGAAATCGTGACACTTTTTCTACTTGCCTTTTTCTCTTCGAACATGTCATGAAATCGTGACAGTTTTTCTTGCTTGCGCCTTCTCCCCGAACATGTCACGAAATCGCGATAGTTTTGCTTGCTTGCGCTTTCTCTCCGAACATGTCACGAAATCGCGATAGTTTTGCTTGCTTGCGCTTTCTCTCCGAACATGTCGCGAAATCGCGATAGTTTTTCTTTCTTCTCAACATGTCGCGATATCGTGACAGTTTTTCTTTCTCTCAACATGTCGCGATATCGCGACAGTTTTCTTTCTTCTCAACATGTCGCGATATCGCGACAATTTTCTTCCTTGTGATTTTCTTTTGATTTTTAGCATATGGGCCACTTCGATCTTTTGGATAATCACTGTACATACTCTGAAGAACCTCTTAACTCCTGTCCACTTCATCAACTGATCTGTCGATCTTTTGGATAATCACTGTACATACTCTGAAGAACCTCTTAACTCCTGTCCACTTCATCAACTGGAACCTCTTAACTCCTGTCCACTTCATCAACTGATCTGTCTGACTGTGTTGACAACAATGACAATACTTTTGCTGCACCTTGCTCAACACCTATTATGTAACATCTAATTTTGCATGCTTGCTTCAGCTGAGTTTTATCTTTAGCTTCATACATTTACTTGTTTTTTTGCTCATGTACTTTGAGGAGTTGTACAAATTTCTTAACAAAATTTGCTAAGTCTTCAAATCAATCCTCCAATTCATCCTCATAGCATTATTAGAAACTAGTTTCACCTTGTTTTAGCATTACCTAAGCCTCTGCTCTCCCTACACAGACTGTTATAAGTCTGATTTCTTAGGATTTACAAATCCCCCTTGGGGATTTTACTCTTTTCCACTATAAACATAATTTTAGTCCGTTAATTCTCAAATTGGAAAGCTTAATCCCTTTATTTCTCTATATACAAACCATCTAGAGTTTTTTAGGATCCTCCCTTCCTAGTTTCAAACTAGACCTTTCTCAGATCAAGCCCGAATTTGGCTTTGAAATTTTAAAATCTTGGCAAAACCCAACTTTTGAGACTTTACTCTATGACTTTCTCACTTACATGCCTTCTAGACTTTAGTAAAAATCCTCTAACAAATTTTTGGCTCAAAAATCACAATGTAACCCACCAAAATCGGTCTCAAAACTTAGTTTTCTTCACCCATGACCAAATTCACCACTCATGTGGTGAATTTGGTGATCTGTTCCACAAAACCAGATTTGCCACATAGACCAAATTCACTAGTAGCAAATTTGGTAGGATGTAGTGGTAAATTTAGCAATAGGCCAAGATTACTCCAAAAAATGCATTCATATTAATATTTTTTATAAAATAAAGGGTCTGATCAGCAATAGAGATAGCCTATCAACCTCACTCCCCCCAAATAGACCCCCAAAAATAGAAACCCTAATTTGATTTGTGTAGGTTTACCAAATTCACCATCCCTATGGCAAATTTGGCTTGAGTGGCGAATTTGGCTCTATGTTGTGGCAAATTTGATAGATAAACTTTAGTAAAGGTAACCCGACCACTTGGCCCTTCCCTAGTTCTATCATTTACTTTATGTGTGTTCTGTTTTTTATTGTCTATTGTTCTAAAAATAGAAAAGCACATTTACTTTGGTAAATTAAGGAATATCGACTAGAAACACAATTTTGTTTAACAAAATCTTAGCATATCTTACAAAACATGATAATTTCTTTATAAAAAATTAAAGGACCAATCAATCAATTAAAGAACCCTAGGTACAATTTTAGCACCTCCATATTTAAGCACTTAGGCAAGTAATCGAATTGTATTTAGTTGCATTAGTCCAATTCTGTTTGATTGCATCTTCCTTTGTTTACACTAAAAATTAAAACCTCCTTAGACTAGTACATTCAAAACTTTAATTGCATTTAGGATAGCTCTTGTTTGCTTGCATTTGTGTGAATTAAGCTAAGCTTTGCATTTTAGATGGTTTTGATGATTTAAGTTCAAATAACCATTAAGGCTCGATAAAGAGTCAATATTACTAAGGATCCAAAAATTTTAGGTGATTGTCCTAATTGAACACATAAAAAATAGAAAAACAAGCATTATATCAACCTTTTACAACCTTGATAATTTACAAACCGTAGGGGTATAGTTGTATTGAGGATTCATATATCCTCGGGATATCCTTTGGAAAGAGGTCCTCAAGTGGGGAAGTAGAGATTCTAACAAATATCCCCTATGCACACTTGACATTAATTAGATTAAAAAGAGAAAATAACACGAGGTTTTCCTACCACCTACACCCATATTAGGTTAGTAAAGCTACTCAAGGAATCAACCTTATTTGGAGGATGACTTAGAAGCAATTTTGGGTCTTCCAATATTGGATGAGATTCAAGGGCACATATCATACACATAGGCAAAGTCTATACCAAGAGTTTTTTCCATGCCCAATGGGATCCCAATATCACCTCCTTTATTGAGTAAGATCTTGGTGAAATATTTCTCTTATAGTTCAAATTCCCAATCATCTAATGAATCCACTAAGAATGAACTATTAATTTAAAATCTATACACCACCTAATCCATAGTCTTATGATCATAAAATTGGTAGCCAAGAAGTTGGATCAAGCTATGATTTTTTTTGAATTGCCTCCACTTAGATTTAGAATATATAGATCTCTATCATCTCTCCTATATATCCTTACAAAAAGTGTATACTACACATATTCCAATTCTTAATATTCATGATTCTACTAGATAAAAATATATGGCTTAGCCTAAAAAAACTCCCTAATTGGAATAACACAAGACTGGTCAATTTGCTAAATATTAATCCTATTTATTAAGCAGCTCTAAAATATTTGATAAACTATGCTGGTATTGAGAAAACAACATATGAAATTTTTCAAGATGTAACCACCTTGGTAT
The DNA here is from genome assembly GCA_028583015.1 of Wollemia nobilis. Classification (NCBI taxonomy): domain Eukaryota; kingdom Viridiplantae; phylum Streptophyta; class Pinopsida; order Araucariales; family Araucariaceae; genus Wollemia; species Wollemia nobilis. The sequence goes on from JAQPPZ010000850.1 coordinate 8,587,421, forward strand.
CTATCCATAACATCCATGATGAAGACATCATGATAAGGATTTTGATACTATCATTTAAAGGAAAAGTATCACATTGGTATCGAACCCTTTGGTATGGGAGCATTACTTCTTGGTCTAAATTTTTTGGAAGATTTGTCCAAGAATTTAATGAATTAGAAGATCCATTCTCATTGTTCTTAGTTATTTATATTTCAAAAACATCCTCAAGAGGTAATCATGGATTTCAATATCAAATATAGTAGGACCTAGAATATAATTCCATAGGATATTAGGCCATTAGATGCTTAAGAACTTATTTATATCTCTATGGTTTCAATATAAACCTAGTTTTGTAAATATGTCAATCAAATGTGGTGACATTCCCATAGGTTTTTCAAGATTCTATATTTATCGAGAATGTTTTAATTGATATTGGAAAGCTTCCACCTAGATTCATTATGCCATATTTCCTAGAGATACCCAATCTATACAAGAAATATAGTCTTTGGTAACAATCACACCTATGCCAAAAATAGGTCCAATTCCTACAAAAATGATTTTAGCCTTTCCTTCAACACCCACCTTGTCGGTATTACCTCTAGTGCTTGTTGCACTTGCATTACCTACTCTTGAGCCTAAGGAATATCCTATCAAGTAAGAAATTTTGAATGCCTTGAATAACTTGAGTAATGAGGTAACCACCATAAAAGGAGATATGCTAAAAGAAACTTCTAGCCTAGTATATTCCCTTACATGGAAAAAAATCAAGGAGAATCATCAATCAATGCCAATAGAAAGCCTAGCATTATCTATAGGAACATGAGGAAGGACCTTCTACGTATTTACCATAAGAAAATTATTGGTGCTCATTTTGCAATGACATGGATGATGCAAATACTTGTATGATCTATCAACACCAAACATAGATAGTAGAAACCAAAAAGGTAGAGAAAATATACAAGGGCTAACTAAACATGTTGCAAGGAGTAGATCAAATCATACTCATGTTATATACTCTAGAGGAAAATTCTATATCCATCTTAATAAGGTTTGGAAATAAGTTCCTATAGTTATATCCTAAAAAAATTGATCCATTCAAGGCTTCATCTCAGTAAATGAAGCAACTAGATAAATAACCACTCTAGTCCACTAAGATAAAATAATACCCTCTAGAAAAGTGTCCTAAAGAGCAACTAATTATAATAGAATAAAAGGAAGTTGAAACTAAGGAATAATCCCTATATAAAATCTAGTACCCTTCTATGAAAAACCAAAAATGGATTGAAGCAACACAAGACTATGAGAGGAGATTTGATGAGACAAAAAAAATATATGAATTAATTATAATATTAAAGCTTCAATATCATAAACGATATAATAAAAACGTCATCTAAATAAAGTATGTGTTTTTTTTTTTGGTAATTAAGGTACAATTTCATTACATCCGGGTTTTCTAGGTTGACCCAAAACCTTTTACAAAAATCAACACTATGCTATTACGGATCAAAACCTCAATAGGGACAGTATGTCCTTTGCTACGAGTACCCTTCTGAGGCCACCCTGCCAAGAAAGAGCATAGCCCCTTACCCATATTTACAAACACCTTAGAACACAGGTAGCGGCCCACCGCATTGCTTTCTTGCTGCCCCAACCGCGAAAATGCAACCTGTCACAAAATCGCGACATCCTTAAGTCTTCTCCTTCATTTGCTCTGGAGAGTCACGAAATGGTGACATGTCATGAAAATGAGACATGTCACGAAATCATGACATTCTGCCTCTGTTCTGCTCCTTTGCCACTATAAGTCGTGTAAATGCAACATGTCACGAAAATGAGCCATGTCACGAAATTGCAACATTCGTCTCCCATTTTGCACTCTTTCTGCTTCCAACCGCAAAAAATGCGACATGTCACAAAATCATGACGTCCTTAAGTCGTTTCCATATTTTACTTTGGATAGTCAAGAAAATACGACCTGTCGTGAAAAAGAGACATGTCACGAAATCGTGATATTCTGCCTTTGTTCCGCTCCTTTGCCGCTGCATGTGAAAATGCGACATGTCACGATAATGAGACATGTCGTGAAATTGCGACATTCGTCTCCCATTTTGCACTCTTGCCGCTTCCATCCGTGAAAGTGTGACATGTCGTAAAATCATGACGTCCTTAAGTATTTTCCTTCATTTGCTCTGGATAGTCATGAAAATGCGACATGTCGCGACAATGAGACCTATTGCGAAATCATAACAATCTGCCTTCATTCTGCTCCTTTGCCACTGCCTGTCATGAAAATGAGACATGTCATGAAATCACGACATTCGTTTCCCATTTTGTTCTCTTGCTGCTTCCAGCCGTGAAGAATCGACAAGTCACGAAATTGCGTCGTCCTTGAGTATTTTCCTTCGTTTGCTTTGGATCATCGCAAAACTGTGACATGTCGAAAGTGCGACATGTCACGACATCATGACACTTCTACCTCTTTGTCCTCTTTTGTTGCTTTTGGACACGAAAATGCAACATGTCGCAAAATCGTGACACATTCACCTCCTTGCTCCTTTTCTTGGCTAAGAAGAAAGTATGTATTATGCATTAATGATTCTAGGATAAATTAACCTTCTTTTGGAAACACAAAAATTTACTCATCCTAAAGGTAAATCACATCCAAAGCTTAATTTAGCTCAAGGTAAACTAGTGCTAGGAATGGAAAAAATTGACTACCTCATTTCTACATATTTACATATGGAAGAATGGGTTGTACACAATTGCATGGTAAACTATAGAGCAACAAAAATGGTATTTCCCAAAGTAATTTATGAAGCCATGAGAATAGAGTATACTCAGTCTAGTCATGCAGTGCTAAATTTGGATGGTACTTTTGTCAAGACTATTAGGGTGATCAAGGATATACCTATAGTCCCCCACAAAGCGTGAGAGATAATAGTTATATAATATACTATGTTGGTTTATCTAGAGACACACTTCGATATATTTCTCCCTAGGGAATTTACAACCAACCTAGGAGGCTTCTTGTCTCTAGACTATTCCCACATAGTTTTCCCTCATAAAGATAGGAAGGTAAAGATCTATATAGAAAATCCTACTCCATATCACATACATCCAATTAAATAAAATCATATTAATTTGGGCAATGATGAAATTGATCCTATTGAAGAAATATTGGATGAATTACAAATATAATATGAGTTCTCTCTTGGATACTTTAATGCTATGATTGATATAGGGATAGGCACCTATGCCATCATGAAACCTAAAGAGAAAATGTTTTTGGACCTATCAAATATGGAGCTTTGGAATATAAAAAGTTGAAAGCTATACTTTGGTGGAGCTAAATGTAGGAATGGTTTTAGGGCTAAAGTAGTTGATCTCACCCAGGTGTTGTAGGTGAGTTGGAGAGGAAAGGGCAATCCTCCAAGGGAGGTCCCAGGTTCAAATCTCCACCCTACCAAAAATCTGAATCAGATATCCAAAATCCAATTGATAATGTTGGTGTGGGCAGGGTCGGGTGCGACTCCCGGGTGACTTTGACGGTGTAGAACCCCCTGTTCGTGGTCTCTCAGACCAAGGTGGCTCCGTAAGGGGTTTTTCATTTAAAAAAAAACAAAAGTTGTGTTGATATCCCCTTCTAAAGGGATTAATAAATTCTTATACTTCTTAACTTGGAGGTACACCAATAATGCTATAAAAAATGAATCCCTCTTCCTAGGAATGCTATAGGTAGAGAAACTAGAAATTAAAATGCTAATGATTTATGATTACTCTAAAAGGGTAGTGTATCAAGTTCTAGAAAAATATAGCAATAAGTAGAATAAATTCAAATACTATCAAAATATATTCTAGGATCTATTGGAGATTTTTAAAGCTCTAAAAATAAATCAATTCCTAAAAATTAAAATGCACAAGCTAATGCATGAGCTTCTCATAGGAAAAATATCAGCTCGACACCCGATATTTAGAAGAATTCATAGTCAGTCAATCTAGCCTTTAGGTCTTGTATGATATATAAGGAATTTCTAAAGATCTATATTTAGAAGAATTCATATTCAGTCAATCTAGCCTTTAGGTCTTGTATGATATACAAGGTGTTTTATGATGATGATAAAATAGTGAATTTTCTAATCTAAGAAGCATCCTACACAAAAATGACTAAAGAAACACTCAAGAGCATAGATCAAGAAAATCTTATTTTGCTGAAAAATAATCATATCTCAAAAGGATTGATCAGTTTTAAAAGTCTCTTTGATAACAATGACTGATCAACCAATAACAAAATTAAAATTTACAAGAAATATTTCAAAGAGATTCAATTTGAACTTGGTAAAATGCTAAAATGTATTCTACAATGTTTAGAGCAAGAGGTTTAGTATCTTATCACAATCTGTAAAAAAATTAGTGATATTATAGCATGGAGCTATGATCATTTGAATGTTTACATTAGTTATACTATTTAGCACACTATAGAACTATTTCCAAATGCTAATATATTCTATAAAAATAAAAAGTTAGTCAATCCAAAGATAAAATCCCTCATGAAACAAGAATTGCTAAAATAGTTTAACACACAAATAATCTACCAAATCAAGCACTCAACATGGTTGGCCAATCTGGTGCATGTGAGAAAAAAGAATGGAGATATCTACCTATATGCTCATTTTAAAAATTTAAATTAAAATTCCTTAAGGATCTATATTGACCAAATTTTGCATTCTATTTATGGAGTAGAAATATTTTCTTTACTTGATAGATTCTTTGGCTTCAATTAGGTATAGATGGGGATGAAGATCAATTTAAAACTGTATTACCATAAAGTGGGGGATAGTTTCTTACTAGAGGATGCATTTTGGTCTATCTAATTTTGGAGTTACTTTTTAAAGGGCTATGGACCTATATTGTGGATAATTGGCCAAAAAATTTATACTGATTTATTTGGATGATATGATAGTTTTTCACATTAGAAGGATAAGCACTTTGATCATATTCAACTTGTAGTTTAAAATTTCTGAGAGTTTAGAGTGTATCTAAATCCAAAGAAATAAATATTTATGGTCCATGAAGGTAATATAATGTGACATATAGTATCAAAAGAAGGGTTATCCATTGATCCATATAGATTCAAGGTGATCCTTATTCTCCTCATTCCATAGAATAAGAAAGGCTTATAGTCCTTTGGACAAATAAACTTTATCTAAAAATTTGTATTTGAATTTGCACATATAGTAAATCCTACAAAAGATATTTTGAAGGACACAATGTTTATTTGGATAGAGACAAGGAGGAGGTATTTAATAAAACTAAGCAATCTATAACTAAATCTATGGTACTAGCTAACCTTTATTATCAAAAAGATTTCATATGATATGTGCATGTTGCTAAGGAAAGCTTTATAATTGTATTAAATAAAAAGGACATATATTAGAATGAGCATCCAATGGACTTCCTAAGCCAAATGTTGCACAACTATGAAGAGCACTATAACTTCATAAAAAATAGGTATTCGCTCTCATGAAATATCTAAAAAATATAAGGTGCTATATTTCATAGAGAAATACTATGGTATATGTTGTTCATATAGATGTTGAAAACTTCATCATGCAAGGAGATCTACGTGAAAAAGAGCTGGTTGGATTACCAGGATTCAAGAATATGATATATAAATCTAACCCACTAAGCTAGTCAGGAAAAGAACTCTATGTGAACACCTCACTAATTTAGTGATACCAAAAATAAACATGCTAGTAGATAAACCTAAATAAATGCAAGCAACAGATAGCCAAGAGGAAAAAGTAGTTGGGTTGATAAATTAATTCATTTTATTTAGATCGATAAATTTCTGAACAGGCTTACAACATCTTAGAGGTGAAGGTATAGGCTACAAGATATGAACTATGCCATGATTGATGGTAATATATACTAGAAAAAATTTTATGGAGTGCTCCTATGTTGTATACCTCCAAATAGAGGAAATGAAGTCTTAAGTGAATTTCATTTGGGCCTATCAAGTGTGCATTACTTTGGTCAAACAACATATCCCAAAATCCTCTTGGTAAAATATTACTAGTCTATCTTATTTTTTGATGCTTTTAAAGTTGCTAAAGCATGCAATACATATTAGAGGATTATTGGAAGCATAAAGAGTCTAACACTACCCTTGTAGCCAGTAATTGTAGAAGAGCCATTTTAACAATAGGGGTTTGATTTTATTGGGGTAATAAATCCACATTTATCCATTGGAAATAATTTTATCTTGAAGGCAACATACTACTTTACCATGTGGTCTAAGGCACAAGTTACCAAGCATGTGAATCAAGAGATGATAATTATTTTTTTGAAAAGATTAATCACCATGTTTAGAATTATAGGAACAATAGTCTCATATCGCCTTCATAGGTGTTAAGTTCAAATATTTTACTAACAAAATACTGCATATATAGGAAAGCTTATTTCAATTATTGCTCATAACGTAATGGGTTATTTGAATCCACCAATAAGAATTTGATGAGGATAATCAAAAGAACAATTACGAATAATCAAAGAATCTAGACCAGATGCTTAATCAAGTGTTGTGGGTGTACAGGATCACAATAAATAAGGATTTGAAAACCACCCCATATTCATTGATCTATGGTAAGAAATTTGTGTTACCTATGCACATGGAGTTACTAGCTATGAAGCTTATAGACAAAGTAAAATTAATGAATGTAAAGTCAGTTGAAAGGAGGATGGTGGCTAATTCTACTACAAGAATAAAGAGAAAAAATATTTAATAGCTTTTGGTAGAACCAAGGGATAGTCAAGAGATGTTTTGATAAAAAAATATTTTCCAAAGCTATTTAAAGTTGGTGACTTTTTTTTAAAGTGGGACAAAAAATATAGCCAAGCTAGGAAAGCATGAAAAGTTGAAACCATTGTGTTATAGACCTTACCCAATCTCGAGAAAGCATGAATTGAAATAATTCAAGCTGGCATATATGGAAAAGCTTTTTCCAATCCAATAATGACCCATATTTAAAACTTTATGCATAGATATGTGTACCTTGAGTTGTATTATATGTAAATGTAAACATGTGTAAATACAAATATGAGCGGTCACAACAGTTTTGTGTAAACAAAAGTTGATTGGCAAAAATAAAAATGGGCAACTGTCAAATTTTTGAATCCAAGAAATTCTATTGGATAAGGAGTGAAGCGACATTTAATTCAATACGTATCTCAAGTGTTCACACATACAAGAAATGTCAAGAAAAAATATTGATGAAAAATCAAAGGCAGCCAAAATATTTTTCACTAATTAACCAATGGTTAAGCTTCTTGCCTAGTTCATGCTATAAAATTAGGAATTATGAATGTACTATGCACATTTTAGCAATAGAGCATTCTAGAATAATATATTTTTTTTGTGTGAAGGTACAAAGATACTATATTTTGTTTTGTGACTACATTTGTCATTGAAACTCCTAAATTCAATAGGAATGGAATGAGGAAGGAAGGGTCAAAAGGTTCAAAGAACTACCAAAGAACTCCAAGAGTTTTTGAGCCAAATTTATGATCCCATGATTATAATTAAATTGAAATTCAAGAGCTTAAAGGATGGATCAAATGAAAAGAGGAAAAATGTTCTTGCCTTATATGCTATAAGAAATCATGTGGAATTCCTTCCTATCATCATATATGTCTAAATTTGTATTCCCAAACTAGTCAAGGTGATAGAAAATAACTATGACCTTAAATATAAAATAGTATGGATTGTAATAGAGAAAAATTGTTATATATCCTAGTCAATGCTATTACAAATGCTTTCATAGCAATATCTCATTCAAGTATGAATTCTAAAATAATTTCTACTAAATAACAAGCTAAGAATTATAAAAGATATATGGTTAGAAAAATGGCTAAATAAGTAGTTGGGGTAACCTATTTATGACTTCCCATAAAAACCAATTAAGCTCTTAGTATTCAAAGACCATCATGAAGTCCTTTCTATGTTTTTTTCATACTTGGGCTAGATAATGATGAGTATGTATATGACTGCCAAGTATCTATTTCTTATGTAGTGACCAATGTGCATAAATATGATGGTACCAACAAAAATGCCCTCCACTTCTTTGATTGGGCTTCACTAGCTTGCATTTATGGCAAAATTTTCTAGTTGACTCTAGAAGCCAGGGATAAGCTACATGGTGATAAGCATGATCTAGGATATTGGTAATTTTTGTAAAGCAACACTTTTATCATGGTTTATGGTTTTACCAAAAGCATGTATTTGCTCCCTTCATACACGATCGATTGGATTTTTGGATGGAATTCTACTAAAAAATTGATGGAGTAGATTACAACTTTTGAGCTAGGATTAAAAAGGTTAGTACTTACCCGTTCTAATTTATATTTGATCCTAGAACCATGATAGCTTGATTACAAGGTAGATTTTAGATAATAATCTTAGTGACCTTCCACTTCCAATAGTACAAATGTGTAACTAAGATCTGGAAGGAAGGTTCAAATCTAAATTATATGCGATAAACACTAAGACTCCAATGTTTGAGCACTTTTCCTGATTGGACATAGAAATATTTAGGAATAATTTAGAAAATCAAGTGCCTCATCTATATGTGAATTAATTGAAAGGATGACCCCCATGGAGAAAATATTATCCTTATGTATGATCTTATGATCCGACTAGAAATAAATATTAGTGGATAATCGAAAAGATTATAGAGAGGTTTTTAGATGATTTGAAGTGGACCTTAAAAAACATTATAAAGGATGGATCTCTAAGTGTGAGTGGAATAAATAGAAGAATGCTTTTCCTAGCACCTTAGATGCTCAGTTTGAAAAATAATTTAAGAGTGAATATGTTAAATGGATGGCCTCACATAAAGGAGAGAAATTCTCTAGCTTGATCAAAGAATATGAAGAAGAAGAAGAATATATTTATGAAGAGGAAGAATATACTACAGGATAGAGTCCTACCCAAGAGTAATCCCATGTAAAATTAGTTCTAGAGGAAGACTCAACCTCATAGGAGATTGTAGGATATAAAATAGAAAAGAGGAATCCTAAAAAGGTAAGTCTGAGTAAGCATCATTCAATAGCATAAATCCTTCCAATGGCAACTTAGAAAGAAACAAATAGAGCACATAATGGGGGTAAAGATAATGCAAGCAACAAAATATGTAGAAGAAGTCACTACTTCAACAACTTCTAATAGAAATGAATATTAACCCAATATAAGTTAGCATATTATATATGTTCTAAAGTGAAGATAAAAAGGATGTATGCTCTGATAATCTATTAGAAGAAAATCACCAAAAATGCCAGAATGTAGCAGGTACATCTAGAAGCACAAGGAATGGATGTAGCAATTCTAGATTTTTAGGCAATAGTGTAGAAGTAGATCCTAAAATTACAAGGACCAGGTACAACATTTATCCCTATTCATGTCTCTATCAATTCACCCCCATTGTTGTGTTCACCTCTACAACAACCACCTCTACTGCATTCTCCTCCATAATAAATCTTACCTTCTCAAAACCCCTTGCCAACAAAAAATATAAATTCCATTGCTCCCATACATGAAAGTTGAAAAAACCCTAAAAGCTTACATCCTCATACCACTATAAATACCAGTATTGTATCTTTAAAATATTCCTTACCATTATTCCCCCCTTTCCAATTTGTCATTGCTACATACCCTATTTCTAGTTAGCAATTGCTAGAAGCCTTCATTATGATCCAAGTAATTGAGGCAAATGCTTAAAATGGAAAAAATAGAATCCATTTAAAAATGAAAAGAATAAGAAAATATGCTAAATGTACGATGTTGTAGATCCAATTACTGGAAAGCATATAAAAAATATTGCTATCCCAAAGGTCAACAAGCCTGGTTAAGAAATGATAGTAGCAAATTATGATATTAAGATGAAAGAGTTTGACATATCAAGAATCCTAAGGAGGGATACAATTAGATATATTTATGTTGAGGCAAACACATTGTATTTCTAGGGAAATAATCTAGAGTCAAAATATAGAGTTGCAAAAAATAAATCTTATAGCATGAAGAAAATATTGGATAAAGAGGAAGTGGAAAAGAAAGATTTGAAAAAAAAGGTCAAATATCTACAACAACAATTGAGGAGAGCCCTAAATCTAGAGAAAATCCAACAAATAGATGATAAAATTCAATCTCTAGAGGAATAGCTACAACAAGGAAAAACAAAAACCCAAGAACAAAAGAAGGAACTACAATAGATGATATCAACACTGTAGGGTTATGAATAGAAAGTGGTAGCAGTGCAATTAGAATTGAAAAAAGAAAGGAGCCTTAGAACCTAAAATTATCTTAGGAAGTATTGATACAAATAAAAAGGAATATCAGAACAAAATTATGGACATAGTTGTGTAGGACATTACACTATATAATGTTATAGTGCAGCGTTTAGAGTAAGAGGTCCAATAAATTATCACACTATGCAAATAATTTAGTGATATCATAGCATGGAGCTATGTTGATTTGAAAGTTTATAATAGGAATACTATTCAAAACACTATAGAATTGCTACCAAATGCTAATATATTTTGGCAAAAGCAAAGGCTAGCCCAACCAAATATAGAATCCCTCATGAAGTAAGATTTTTTAAAATTTCTTAATGTAAAATTAATCTAGTTTTTCAAGCACTAAACATGGGTGGTCAATCTAGTGCCCATGATGAAGAAGAATGGACATATCCATATTTGTGTGGATTTTAGAAATTTAAATAAAACCTCCTTAAAGGATCATTATCCTCATCCTTAGATTAACCAAATTCTATAGATAGTTGTTGGATTCTTTGGCTTTAATCAAATTTGTGTGAGGGATGGAGATCATTTTAAAACCATATTTACCATAAAGTGGGGTACATATGCTTACCAAAGGATACCTTTTGGCTTATCTAATGTTGGAGATCTTTTCAAAGGGCTATATACTTAGATTTTACAAAATTGGTCAACTAAGTGATATTGATTAATATGGATGATATGACAATATTTTCACATTAGAAGGAGAAGCACCCTGATCATCTCTAACTTGTGTTTGAGAAGTGTAGAAAATTTGGAGTATCACTAAATACAAAGAAATCAATATTTATGGTCCATGAGGGAAATCTACTAGGGCATGTAATATCAAAGAAGTCATAGCCATTGATTGAGATAGGGTCAAGGTGATCCTAGCACTCCCTATTCATCATAATAATAAAGACTTACAATCCTTCTCTGGATAAATTAATTTTGTCCAAAAAATTGTGTTTGACCTCACTTAGATAATAAAGCCAGTGCCAAAGGGCATGATAAAAATATTGAGGGAGAAAAAACTACTCTACTAGGGTTTGATGAAGAAAAATTGCTCTGCGGGGATGGCAGCAGCTTTCGAAGGAGGTCTAAAAAATTGGAGGAATGTCGTGATGGCATCGGGTCCGGCACAGAGAGTGCATGCTCATGATGTTTTTTCATCTAAAAATGATTGGAAGGAATAGGATTTTCTAGTGCATGTCGGGAACCGCTTGTTAAATAACAATGGATGTTTGGAATGATGTGAAGTTAGGCCAGTTCTAGTGGTTCAACCAGACTTTGTGGCGGAATATGTGGAGTATCTAACCAAACATGCCATTATTGGCAAATTTTTGGGCATCCAAAATTCTCTCCCCTTTGTGGAGGCTTGGGTCATGAAGACTTGGAATATTTAAGGTGATGTGGAGGTGATGCTGAGTGCGAACAACTATTTTATGGTGGTTTTATCTTGTATTACATATCCTAACAAAGCATTTGAAGGGGGGCCTTATTTCTATAACCAAGTGGGACTATTTATTAAACCCTTACATGTGGGTTTCAACCCATCAGAGGAGCGGCCATCATGGGTTTTAGTATGGGTGCGGCTTCCATGGCTCCCATTGGAATTCTAGAGAATTGATATCTTGCATAAGATTGCCCTTTTGCTTGGGAAGTCGGTTGGACCGTCACAACATACAATGGATAAAAAGGTAATATTTGTTGCTTGTATTTGTGTTGAAATTTAATTTGGATCAACTACATGGGTTAAAAAAATTGACTATGAAGCTCTTCCATTTTGTTGTCGGATTTACCGTGAATATGGCCACCTGCAAAGAAAATGCCCTAAGTTTATCTCGCATATGGATTCAAATCCTGGGCCCTCTTAGTCTGGACAAATTTTTAAGAAAGAAAAAGCCTCGATAAAGGAAGGGGAACAGGATAAGGAAGGTTTTGTTCTGGTAAAATCCCGAAACAAAGGATGAAGGGCAAACAAAGACCTTAAGGATAGCCAACCAGATGCTCTACTCAACCATTTTGAAATATTATATGATCTTGATCAATGCATGGAGATACCTGAAATGTATCTACCTGATGCAAATATAACAAGACCAAATTAGATGTTTCTTCCTGAGGAGGAACTTAAGGAATCAGATCTAGGGGGTTTAAATGAAGAACAAAGGGCTTTGGATATGAGTATAGGGGACATGGATGGGTCTAGCCCTATAAAGGAAACTATTTTGGAAAGTGGTATAGATTTAGTTATGCCCTCTCCTACTCAAGAACTGATGCAGTAATCCTTGGACTACAAAACTCCTATGGTGTTGGGATTGTAGCAGAAAATAATTAAAAAAAAAAATTCGGATAAAATATGAATGTGGGTTGGAAGAAGGACCAGGATAAAATTAAGTTAATGGGGGAGACTTTGGTGGAGTCAGGCTTGGTGAGAACATTGGACTCCAATTTTTATAACCCCAAAAATGATTATCCTCTCATGGAATGTAAGGGGGTTGAACAACATCCCCAGACAAAAAATTATTCATGATTTGGTTCGTGTGCATTCTCCAAATGTGGTGTTTATTCAGGAGACTAAATTGGCTATTGATAGTATGTTCAATATTACTCCCAAGTTGTGGAGAAGGGGGCAATTCCAGTGTATTGGTGCATGTGGATATGCTGGTGGCATCACTTTTTTATGGGATCTAGTTAAGATATCCCCTCTTACTTGGATTTCTAGCAGATGGTCTATTTCGATGGTCGGGCATGATAATGAATCTGGTGAAACCATCCTACTTACAAATGTGTATGCTCCTATTTATTACAATGGTAAAGTGAATTTGTGGGAGCACATTTGCTTTGTGAGAAGTTTGGTTCCCCTGTACCCATGGATTTTGGCTAGAGACTTCAACTCTATCACTTGTCTGGAGGAGAAACGTGGTGGGGTGGACCGTCTTGAGCCTTTTTCTTCTATCTTCAGTGCTCATATCCAGGCCCTAAACTTGGTTGACATCAAGCCAGATAATGGGATCTTTACTTGGCATAATAGAAGGTGTGGGGAAGCTTCCATATTAGAGAGACTAGATAGGTTTTTGATATCTAGTTATTGGATGGGTAATAACAGAAGTGCTAGTTCTATGATTCTGGAGGGTAGGGGATCTGATCATTGGCCTATCAAACTCTCTGCTTTGGAGTTAGGGCTAAAAAATAATCCCTCCTTTAAGTTTCAACTTATGTGGCTTCATGATCCTAAGCTTCATGATTTCATGCGAGGCTGGTGGACCACTGGCAAACCTCCTCATGGCACCGCTATGTATTCCTTTATGAAGCGACTACAATTTGTAAAACATAAATTGAAGAGATGGAATAGACTAAATTTTAGGAACCTTTCCTTGGCTAAGTTGGCAGCTCTTAGGAGGATGGAAGAAGCTTCAAGGAATATTAGAGATCAGGGATTCATGAAGGAGCTTCTTGTTGAGGAATCTGAGGCTGCGAAAGACCTTGTTGAATGGGAACTGAGGGAAGAAATTTTTGGAAACAAAAAGCTTGAGTAGATTGGCTTCAGGAAGGGGATAGGAACACAACCTTATTTTATAACTCATTTAAGGCTCGCCGTAATGGTAACCTGATTACCTCTCTTGTGAATTCTCAGGGTGCCCTACTCTCTTCTTTTAGGGATATTTTAGAAGAGACTAAGAGGTATTTTTCCTCTCTCTTCAAGGAGGACTCCCTATCAGATGATGAGAATGAAAAGATTATTCTAAATTGTATTCCAATGATTGTTTCTAGAGAGATGAATGAGCACTTGATGGGTCCAATTTCCCTTGAGGAGTTGGAAAATATTGTATTCAAGATGAAAAAAGGAAAATCCCTAGGTCCAGATGGATTCTCAATTGAGTTTTATCAGGAGTTTTGGGATTTAATCAAATTTGATCTTTTGGAGGTGGTCCATGAGTCCCAAAAGAACAAACAGATGCTAAGGGACCTAAATGCTACCTTTGTGGTGCTTATACCCAAAAAAGAGGGAGAAAATTCCTTGGATATGTTTAGGCCTATTGCTCTCTGCAATGTTGTGTATAAGATCATCACAAAAATTATTGTTGAGAGGCTGAAGATATGGTTGAGAAAAATCATCTCTGAGGAGCAAGGAGGGTTTGTTGTTGGCCGAAAAATATTGGATGGGGTTGTTATTGCTACAAAAGCTATTCACTCGATGGAAAATTCTAAGGAGAAAACTATGTTCATTAAGTTGGACATGGCCAAAGCCTATGATCGGGTCAGATGGTCCTTTCTTTAGAAATTTCTTGTTACTTTTGGATTTGAGGAGGAATGGATTAGATGGGTGATGAGCTGTGTTTCTTCTTCCTCATTCTCTATTCTTGTTAATAATGAGCCATCAGAGTTGTTTGAGGCCTCAAGGGGATTGAGGCAAGGAGATCCTTTATCTCCTTATTTGTTTATCATTATGGTAGAAGGGTTGGGAATATTGCTCAAGTCTCAAGTCATGTAGGGTCTCATTCAGGGGTGGAAGTGGGATAGTAGTTTGCCACCTCTTTCCCACCTTCAATTTGTTGATGATACTACTTTGTTGGGAGTTGCCACTATTAGGGAAGCTGGCAATATTAGACAGTCTCTTGACATATATCTTGGTGCTTCTGGATAGTTGATTAATGAGGACAAGTCTTCTATTTTCTTCTTCAATACCCCTCCTCTTATTCAAGCCAGGATTGCTCACATTCTAAGATTCTAGGTTGGGACTCCCCCTTCATTTATCTTGGTATTCCAATTTCATCTCATCCTCTACCTAGATCTTCTTGGCTAGTCTATGCTTGATAAGTTTAGAAGGAAGGTGAATCACTGGACTTTCAGATGGCTATCCACTGTAGGTAGAGTGTTGCTTTTAAAATATGTTGTTCAAGCTTTACCCATTTATAGATGTTTTGTACAAATAGCTCCCTCTCACTTCATCAAGGACATGGATGCTTTTTCAAGATAGTTTTTATGGTCTAGAAAACTTGATCAATCTAAATGGAGTTTGGTTAGGTGGGATTCTATATGTAGGCCGATGCAAGAGGGAGGCCTTGGGTTGCAATAGACAACTCTTTTTGGGCAGGCTTTGGCTGCAAAACTTTATTGGAGATGGTGTACCTCTCAAGATCATATTTGGGCTAAAATATTATCTTGTAAATACTTGAGAGGTATTTATGAGGCTGAGATCCCTAGAGTCAACTTGGTTGGGAAAGGTTCAGTTATATGGGACACTCTGAAAAGAGGAGCTAATTTAATCAAGTAGGGTTTGTTCTAGATTTGCAATCAGGGATCAAATGCTCTTTTTTGGGAGGATTCTTGGGATGGCCACCCTCCTATCTTGAATCAATATCCTAGGTTACGTTCCCTAAGAATTTTTTTCTTGGAAGAAGGTTGGTCTCATGTGGAGGACTTTAAAAAAATCTAGTCTTTTGGAAATATGGAGATGTATAGGTGGAAATATCCACAAGAATGGCCCCAGGGGGGACTGGCCAAGGACAGAGAGGTGCTTGCTCTTATTCTTATGGGGAGGCCTTGTTCTTCATTGAGGGGTAAAGATATTCTAGCTTGGAACCCTGATCCTAAGGGAACCTACTCGGTAGCCTATGGTTATCAGGTTCTTGATAAGCAAAAGTATGGGAGTCTTCCTATCACTTGGTGGAAAAAGGTGTGGAACAAATTTGTCTGGCCAAAATGTAACTTCTTTCTCTGGTTGGTAGCTCGTAATAAATGCCTCACTTGGGATAATGTGAGGAAGAGGGGATTTCAGGGTCCCTCTTTTTGTGTCCTTTGCAGTAAGAATGAGGATGACTCTTCTCATTTATTTTTCCAATGCTCCTTTGCCAGAGACATTTGGCACCATTGGTGGAGTTCCTGGAACCATCCATGTTTTCATGTGTTGTCCCTAGTGGAGTTTTGGAGTAGTATGGGTAGACCTCTGGCCAAGGCCCCCTTCCTTTGGGTGGCTTGGAATTTGGGCCCTTCTTGCATCATCTAGAAAATTTGGCTCGAACGAAACCGACGCATATTTTAGGGCAGTTATTTGGCTATTCAATAGATCTGGCAAAGGATCCTGTATATGGTTTAGGAAACCATCCATAGCAAATGTGATGTGGACCCTCTTTTGGATTCTAGGGAGGAGAAGGTACATCAAGCCCTTGGTATCTTTGGGGATGGTGTGAACTCTTCTAGCCCTAGTAGGGTTCCTCAGCTCAATAAGAAGGTTAGGAGAGATGGTAGGTGGAGGCCACCCCCTAGAGGAGTTTTAAAAATTAATACTGATGGATCGTCCAGGGGTAATCCTGGACATGCTGGCATTGGCGGTGTTGGGAGAGATTCTACTGGTGGTGTCAGTTTTTTCTTTTCCATTTATAAAGGTGTTCACTCCAACAATTTTATGGAAGCTCTTGCAATTCTTGAGGCCTTGCGGAGGGGGTTTTCTCTTGGCTGGCATAGGATTATCTATGAGTCTGACTCTCAAATTATGGTTAATATTTTAAACAGTAAAAGGGTGGAGGAAGTTAATTGGCAGTTGGCCTCTATAGTCGTTCAGATTCTCAGAATGAGTGAAGAGTTCGAATTTATATCCTTTGTGCACATTCCAAGGGAATGGAATGTGGTTTTTGATTACCTAGCCAAAAGGGCTTCTGAGCTATTGGATCCTTGGAGTATCGATAATTGGGAGAGTCTCCCATATGGGGACTCTCAATGCCTATGGGAGTTGATCCACAAGGATGTACAGACTTAATGTGGTTTGTTCTTGTTGTCTTTTTTGGGTGTCATTCTAGTCTAGTGGTTTTAGCCTGTTTGGCTATTTATTTGAGTCCTGGTTGGAAGCTCATTTGTACTCTATAATCCAAACTTTTTATCAATAAATTTTTACCCCTTTATTTAAAAAAAAAAAAGCCAATGCCAAAATTATTCAAGAAGGATATAAATTTCATCTAGATGTATATAAGAAAGGAATAATTAAAAAAAATAAAATAATCTATAACTAAAGCTCCGGTACTAGCTAACCCTTACTATTAGAAGGATTTCATCCTATATGTATATGCTGCTAAGGAAAGCTTTACAATTTTGTTGACTCAGATTGATAAATATCATAATGAGAAACCAATACCTTTTCTAATTTATACACTATACAACTATCAAGAGTACTATAAATTCATCGAGAAAACATGTTTGCTCTCATGAAATCTCTAAAAAAAATGAGGCACTATATTTAGCAAAGTAAGACTATGGTATATGTTTTCATATATACATTTGGAACTTCATTATGCAAGAAAAGCTAGATGAAAAAGAGTTGGTTGGATTATCAAAATTTAAGAATATAATATAGAAAGCCAACCTACTAAGCTAGTTAGAGGAAAATCCTTATGTGAACACCTCACTAACTCTTTAGTCCTAAAACCAAATATGCTAGTGGTTGAGCCTGAAGAAATACAAGTATAAACCAATAAAAATGAATAGAGTGATTGGATTACTCAATTAATTCATTTTATTTAGGTTTTTTTGTAGTCTAGTTTGTCATAAAGCCAATGCTAGAACTATGAATATGAACCTGAGAGGTTTTTAAGGTGAGAAAACACTAATCATAGCCCAAATTAAACATTGGAAGAACCAAATTTCTTTGATTCAACCTCCAAAGAAGGTTGGTATACCTTGTCAACTTAATAGGTGTTGACTCTTTTAGCTCAAAATGGTAAAGGTTTAGGGATATGAATGAAAGGGTTAGAAATGTATGAATGAATTATGGATGGGTGAAGCTAACAACATAGACATCCACAAAGTATCTTCCAACAAGTCAATTTACAAAAGCAATATTTGAGACTAACAACATTCAAAACTTAGCAATACTCTGCATCAATGGCCTTTGACACACTTAAAGAATTATTCCAAACATCTAGCATTAATTATCCAAGTTAATAGAATAAGATCAATGCCTCGACTAACAAAAATAGAATCCTCATAAGTATGCATATAAGTATGAATTATTCCAATTTTCTCTATGTTAGCAATCTAAATTAGAAAAATAAACTAACCATAGCAATAGTAGCATAAATAACTTCACAAGATTATGACCAGCCAATTAATACAAATGCAAGTTTGAGGTAAACATCTCATGTAATGCTTCTTTCAATAATTAAAAAAATGTACACAATAGTGCAAGAAAACACTTTAGATCCAACCTTTTGAAAGGAGGTCATTGCCTTTATTTATAGATTCACAATGATTTTTATTCTAAGCATTAAAATAAAGTTTTGACATTCTTGATTTCTTGGAAACTTGCCATCAATGGTGCTAGCCAGATGCATCTTCTTGATTAGTTATAATAATATTCTAGACCAAATTCATCTCGGTATTTGATGGTTCTTGCTATCTTATTTCATCCACTGATCTACAATTGAATCAAGTTGTAAATAATATTATGAAAGCTTCCATATTGTAAGTGGTGTTTCAGCTTCCAAGGCACCTGGTTGAGCTTTCCTCCATTTTTGTAACATGCAACCATGCAAGAATGCACCAAATTTTTAGGAAATAATAAACCCTCACTACTAATATAATGATGAATTCCTATGATTGATTATTACGCGGCTACATTTCACTATGTCTTCCTTAAATCCATGTGAAATTGAGATTAATAAGCCCTAGCAACAAAGATAGAGAGGTGTGCAAAATCAAGATTCTGCTCATACTTCTTTACCTTGCTTAGCTTAGTGCATTTTTTATTTGTGCATAAACAATTAACAAGACAAAGAAATTGCATGTTTTCCCAATTTAGAACTTCTAATAAACTTCCTCTACAAAATGGCCTTTTTCAATGAATTTCTTTTTACAAGTTTTTTCTGGTGCTTTTAATTTATGCATGAATAACAAAGGCATCATGAAATGTCGGTACCTTACGTTTTTCTTATTTATCCTCTTTTTCATGAATTCATGTTTTTTGGTGCTTTTCATTTGCACACGACTAACAAAGGGAATAGGAAATCACAGTGCTTTGCTTACAATGAGTATTTTGCACTTTTCAACATATCTACATTTTTGAACACTTTCTTGATTGCATGCAACTAATAAATAAGATAGAAAATTGCGCCTCTTCAAATTTATCCAAATTTTACCCCTTTTTAACAATATTATGTTTTTTGGTGCTTTTTTGATTACGCACGGCTAACAAAGGGAACAATAAATGTTATCGCAAATTTCATCTAGTTTTACTCCTTTTCTCATGATATCACACTTTTTAGTGAAAATGCATTTCTGACACTTTTCTATTTGCACACAGATTACAAAGGGAACAAGAAATCATGTGCTAGAGATTTTTCTCCATTTTTGGCCTTTTCTCACTGATTTGCATTTTTAAGAAAAAATGGGTAATTTAGCGAATTTGTATTTGTTGTCTCCATACTTAGTCAAATTTTGAAAAAATTAAGCTAAGTTGAGATGTAGCCAATTTTTACCTACAGGTTGATAAGTGTCTGAATGGTTTTACTACTTATTATAGCTAGGGATATAATCTACATGCTATGAATTATGTCATGATTAGTGGTAAACTATAACAAAACAATTTGATGAAGTGCTCCTATGTTGCATACATATGGACAAAGCAAACAAGGTCTTGAGTGAATTTTATTTAAGATACTTAAGTGGGAACTATTCCATTCAAAAACATCTACTAAGATCCTCTAGGCCAAATACTACTAGCCTACCTTATTTCCTGATGCTTTCAAAGTTGATAAAGGATCTTAAAAATATCAAAGGTTTGTGGGAAGAAGAAAAGTTTGGCACTATCCTTGTAGATAGTAATTACAAAAGAGCCATTCTAGCAATGGGAACTCAATTTTATTGGGTTAATAAATCCAAATTCATCTATTGTGAATAAATCTATCTTAACTTTAATAGATTACTTTACGAAGTGGTGTGAGACATAATATTCCAAGCATGTATATCAGGATTCTATAATTATTTTTGGAGATATTTATTATCAGATTTGGAATTTTGATAACTGTTATCTCAAATAATGATTCAACACTTCTAGGCGCTAAAGTTATTTATTTTTCCAACAAGTATGGAATGTACTAAAAATATTCTTCCATTTATTACCCATGAAGTAAAGGGCTAGCTAAATCCATAATAAATATTTAGTGAGGATAGTAAAAATAATAATTGAATACAATCAAAGAAGCTAGCACTTAACATTCAATCGATTATTATGAGTAGATATAATTATAGTCAAGAAATTATTACAATCCACCTCATATTATTTAGTTTATGGTAAGGAATTTGTGTTACCTATGCACCTAGAATTACTGACAGTGAAGCTTATAGACCAAGAAAAATTAGACGATGTAGAGCCAATTGAAATCAAGATCTACTTTTGCTATAAGAAAGAAGATATAAAGGATATAATATCTTTTGGAAGTACCAATCAATAGTTAAAATATGGTTTGAAAAAAAACATTTCCCATTTTTGTGACTTGGTTTTAAAGTGGGATGAAGATAGGACCAAGACTAGGATGCAAAAAAAGCTAGAATATTTATGGTTTGGATCTTACCTATTCTTGGGAAGCATGAACTAAATGCATTTGAGCTAAAAAATAACAATGGCCACCTTTTTCCAATTCTAGTAAATGACCAATATTTAAAACATTTTGCATTGGGATGTGTGTTCCAAGCTATATTATATGTAAATAACAACACATATAAATATGGAGATAAGTGGTCATGATAACTTTGAGTTCATAAGAGTTGATTGGCCAAAATAAAAACTAAAAACCACTAAATTTTAAAATCCAAGTAATTCTATTGGCTAAAGAGAAAAGCAATATTTAACTTGTCATGCATCCCAAGCACTCGCACATACTAGTAGTTTCAAGAAACTGTCTTGGAAAAAAGCAAAGTACAAAAAATATTCAACATTGATAGTTGAGCTTCTCACTATAAAATTAGGACTTGTGAATATACTTTCAACAATTAAGCAATTGAAAATTTAGAGAGCAATATATTGTCATGAGCAAGAGAAGAAAAAATCATGTAAGAGTAACTAGTTGTAGCAATTTAGAAGTGATGACACATGAAAGGAAGGGCGAGAAGGTTCAAAATACCACTAAGTATATTCTAGACCATTGGATCCAAATCCATGGCCCACTGATTTAGTCAAAATAAAGTTTAAGAGTTTCAAAGATGGAGTTAAGGGAAAAAGAAAAAATATCTTGCTTGATAAGGTGTAAGAAACTATGTGAAATTCTTTCTTACCATCGTACATGCATAGATTTGTGCACCCTTGCTCAAAGCTTTTCAAAGTGATAGCAGAGAACTAGGACCCTGTTGAGTGTTAATTTTACCCAATTGTGAAATTACACTCTCCCTTAGGGTTTTGATCTCAAAGCCCTCTCTTGCAAAGAAGTTAAATAAACAACTTCTCCAAGGTCTCCGCTATATTAGCATTTGCATATGTGTATTAGTAATCTCAATAAAGATATATCAATTAATGCTAGGAATACCTTAGTGATTGCAAGTAATTGTAAACAAGGGGTATGTGTTGGTTTATTTTACCATGCTACTTTAATGATTGTTCATGAAACCAAAATAAAAGTAAATGTGAATTGGCCCTCATATGACCATGATGTAACCTTAATTCCTTTTATCTTGAATGATTTTAAGGTAGATTTTATCTTCCTTGATTAAGTGGATTTTAAACAAGTTTTATCTTGCATTAAATCCTACTTTAAGCATGAAATAGAAAATTAAATCTATCTATGAATGTGAATTTAAAATGATGAAAAGATCCATTAAATTTAGCTTCTATCATGAAGATAAAGAAAGCCTTTGATGTAATTGATAAATTGTTCCTCTTTGATGGTTTTTTTTTTTTGGTAGATAAGATACTATAGCATTAATACCGTTTTTTATAGGTTGACCCAAAACCTTTTACAAAAATCAGCCCAGGGCTGTTGATGAACATGTCCTTACTAAGGATCCTATATATGTAAAATATAAATTCCGCCAAAGCCATTACATCCGGTAAGGCACATAGCCTATTATCAAAAGGAAACTTCCCATACAAAATTTTGGGTATACCCCAAGAAAATACACCTACATCATAATTACAAAAAATAAACAGACACAGATCCCTTCCTTGAAATAGTGGAGAAACAAAAATATGCAGACACACATAGTAGAGTACAAAAAAAAACTCCCACAAGCTCTATATTGATAGTTACTCTTAATAATTCTTTGGTAATTATTTTCTTCCATATATGACATGCTTTGGGACAACATCCCATCTTGGCCAATTAGCCTTGGAGAAGTGAACCTACTGGCTAGATTTATGGTGGTGGCTATCTGGTGGTCCACGTGGCTCTGGTTCTAAGTCTTATATTGTCATTTATTTCCTACCCTATGATTATCAACCAACCTCAAATTACTAAGATGACTAGGAGCCATGTTATCTGACATGTGATTGTCCCCATTAGTCTTTGTGGTATTTCCAAGCATAATCCACCAAGACTGATATCTTGGATAATTTTTAGTATGAGTCCATTTCAAAAAGAGACAAGAATACTCATAGCCTTCAAACTTATAGTGCCTTACCTATTGGTAAATTCGACTATAATTCTTGGCATTCTTGTTGAATAAGCTCCTCTACTTCGCTTGGGACACTGTGTTCCCATTTGAAAAGTCCGTCACCATCGACACCCAAATTGGCTAGCTTATCAGCAAATTTGTTAGCTTCCCGAAATACATGTTGGGTTTTTCTGTCCTGTCTTCCCTGGAAAAGGATCCTAGCCTCTTCAACAATTTTTTTAATCCTCCAAGGAGGTGTTTTACAATTATTTAGGAGATCTATAACATGCATAGAGTCTCCTTCTACGATAAAATTTCCTTCTAAGTCTTGAGTCATTTGAAGGCCTCTCCACATAGCTCTAGCTCCAACTTCGTTGTTCGTCCTTGTTCCCAAATATTAGGAAAATGCAAGCATCATATTCCCATTATGATCTCACATAATACCACCAATGCCTACTCTTTCAGTATTGTCCTTAGCCACTCCATAAAAATTAAGCTTAAACAAACCCGTAGGAGGTGGGGACCACTTAACATTGGCTCTAGGGTTGACTGCCCTAGGCATAGACTCATCTTACAAGCTTAAGCTTAAATATTGAACAATCATGGTCTCCTGAAGATGAGGTTTATGGCTATCAAAAGGGATAAGGTTCACATTCTCATTGGCAAAGGATTTGGATCCTGGCAATGATAGTTTGATGATCATGGATAGACTCATTAAAGACTCTATGGTTCCTTTCTAACCACACCTACCAAAGATAGTGATTGAGACAAATTTTCCACATGTATCTAAGTCTTTGGCTTGAAAAGGGGCAAGGCCACTAGACAAAAAAATCAAGTACGATGGCTGGTTTAACCTAAGAAATATTGAAGGCCTGAAAAACCCCACTTAGGACAATCAAGGAAAAAGGGCACTCAAGGAAAATGTGATAAATGGTCTCCCAATTAGCCCTGCATAGATAACATCGATTAGTGATACAAATACCTTTACGCATCATATTATCAATGGTTAGAATTCTTCCTTGGATAACCAGCCATGAAAATACTACAATTTTTGGAATTAAATTTTTTATCCAAACTAAGTCCTTTTGGAGGACAAAATCCTCGTCATCAAGTAGAAGCTTGTAAGTTGATTTAACAGTGAACTGCCCATTTTTTGTAGGAGCCTAGGTCACTTGATCTTCCTTGGGTCTCATGGGGATAAACTGTTTCCGAGAATGTTACAAAGATCATTTGATTCTGCTTGAAATTCTTGAATCCTTATTTGTTTCCAGTTCATTCTACCTATGTCCTAAACCATATAATCAGAGACTTTTTTGCCAATGAGTTCTTTTGTGATATCTCCGATTCGGGCTAAGTTAGGATATTGCGTCAGTGGTTCATCCTTTGCCCACTTGTCATTCCAGCAATTTATCCTCTCACCATTGCCTAAAACCCATCTTAAACCTTTTTTGATGATTTCCTTACAATTGAGAACTGCTTTCCAAAAGCGGAACCTCCGATTGGAACTGAGTCACTTAGAAATTCCATATTTTGAAGATACTTTCATTTGATGATAGTTGTCCATTAATTTTCTTCACCAGAAATGAGGCACCATGCCTGCTTAGCTAGTAAAGCTAAATTTATATGAGCAATTCTCCTCAAACCTAAGCCCCCATTTTCCCTGGGTCTGCACACTTTGGTCCATCCTACAAGGTGTATCCTTTTTTTCTCCTCTGATCCAGTCCATAAATTTTTTTTTTGGAGTTTCTCAATTTTATGTAAAACCTTCATAGGGGCTTTGAAAACAGAGAGGAAATAGACTGGAATGCTCTAAAGAGATGCCTTAGTGAGGGTCAGCTTTCCTACTTGAGATAGAAGATGGCATTTCCATCTAACAAGTTTTTTTTGAATTCTTTCAATAACCTTGTCCCACATTGACTCACTAGGAGAACCAATGAAAAGAGGGAGACCAAGATACGAAGTGGGGAGGTTTGCTATACCACACCCTAAAATTTTTGCAATCCTTCCTTGTATCTGAATGAGGGTATTCAAGAAATATAACTTGCTTTTACTAAAATTAGGTTTCTGACCAGCAGTGTCCTCGTAGAGTTGCAAGATGTATTTGATTATTTTGGCCTCAACCACCTACGCCTTAGTCAATAGAAGGGTATCATCGATGAATTATTGGTGAGAAGCAACCCTAGTGAGAGATGTTGCCTTTATTCTTGATATTAGCCTTGAAATACAAGCATTTTTTATGGTTCTATCTATAGCTTCTGCCACAATGATGAATAACATGGGGCTGATAGGGTCTCCCTATCAAATTCCTATGTGACTTTGAAAGTAACCAGTAGTTTTTCCATTAACCACAATCAAGAACCATGCTTTAGAAATGCATTCTTTGATAAAATTAACCCATTGGTGGTGAAAACCAAACTTAAGGAGGACAACAATCAGAAAGTCCCAATTTAGCCTATCAAATGCTTTGTTCATATCAAGCTTGAGGGCAAAAATAGACATGTTAGTCTTATGAGCAGAGTGCAGAGCTTCATGAACTGTGATAACTCCATCCAAGATTGACCTACCTTGGACAGATCTTCCCTGGCATGGATCTATGATGCAGGGCAGAACATCTCTCATTCTATTTGCAATGGCTTTAGTTAGGATCTTGTAAAAAAAATTGCACAGAATGATTGGCCTAAAGTCAGCCATATATTTAGGGGTTTGCTTCTTAGGAATTATAGAAATAAAAGTAGAGTTGAGACCTTTTGGGATATTATTGCTTGCTTGGAATTATCTGACAGCAGAAATTACATCCTCACTTATGATGTCCCAAAAAGCTTGATAAAAATGAGGGGGATAGCCATCGAGTCCTGGGGCTTTGTCTGGCTCCATGCTAAACAAGGCTTCTTTAATTTCCTCATCAGAAAATGGAGCTAGAAGCTTAAGGTTTATATGCTCATTTATTATGCTAGGAATGGATTGCAAGATAATATATTTGGCCTCCTCATTACACTACGATTCCTGACCAAGGATAGAATTGAAATAAGTTACTGCCTCCTTTCTGATTTATGTTAAGTTCTGAGTAATAGAACCATTTTTTTTTTTAATTTTTATCTTTTTGTTGCTTCTGTTTCTAAGCATGGTGATGTGAAAAAACTTGGAATTTGAATCTCCATATTTCAACCAAAGAGCCCTTGATTTTTGCCTCCAATATATTTCCTCACAGGCCAAAATGTTATGAAACTCTGCTAGTTTTGTCTGGTCCTCCTGCCTAGTAGTTTTATCAGCATCACCATGTTGAATCCTTTGATCAATTATATTTAAACTTTCGACAACCTATTTTTTATTTTCAAAGAGGTTCACAAAGACTTCTTTGTTCCAAGTTTGAAGTTTTTCCTTAACAAACTTTAATTTTCCAACAAGTTTAAAAGCCGCACTACCCCTGACAGGTTGCTGCCACCACTAAATTAAGTTATCTCTGAAACTGGAATGCTTGATCCACATATATTGAAATCTGAAAGGTTTATTGAAGGACAAAGAGTTAGGTATCTCCAACAAAATGGGATTATGATCAGAGGCAATTTTAGGAAGGGCTTGCAGGGTAGAATTACCAAACAGAGTTGTAGCCTTCTTTGATAGAAAAAACCTGTCAAGCCTTTCTTGAATGAGATGACATCCTATCTGCCGATTTCTCTAGGTATTATTCACTCCTATAAGTTTTACATCCATAAACATGTTGGAGTTAACAAAGTCATTGAACTCATCAATGCTCCTGATAGGTGGTCCATTTCCACCCATTTTGTTTGAAGGGTAAAGAGGAGTGTTAAAATACCCAAGCAGAATCTAGGGGAAATTATGGAAGATTTCACTTAGATTACCTAAGTACTCCCACAGTAGAGCTCTCCCTTGAATTGAATTTGGTGCATAAATATTTGAAAGGAACCACGACCTGTTGTTTTTTATTTCCTTAAATAAAACACTAAGAACCTTATCATCTTTCTAAATAATGGTGCCTTCTACTATTCGAGGACCCCACAAAGTCATAAGACCTCCAAACACTCCTCTAGTTGATTTGAAAACCATATCCCCTTGATTCCAAATGCTTTTTGCTACTTTTTTTGACTGAATCTCATCAGTTTTTGTTTCTTGCAACATGATTATAGTTGTATTCACTTGATTTCTTATTGCACTGACTTCCCTTTGTTTGGGTAGGCCATTGAGGCCTCTCACGTTCCATGAGAGGAACTTCATTTAGATTGTTTGGTATTTCTTCCTCTCCCCCTCCCTTGTGCGGGTTTTCCTAATTTGTTGTCTTCAGAACCCAAAATAACCTGTTGAAACAAGGTTATTTGTTTTCCATTGGTAATGTCATTATCAGTTTTAATTTTTTGATGCTCAGCATTTGATATTCTCCCTCTTCTTTTTTCACTGCTAAAATCTATAGGAGACTTCACAATGCTCCTGGTTTGTTTAGGACTAAATTTGGGGGAGGCAATTTGTTGCAAAATTGGACTGCCATATACCTCAGTCTGAAGAGTTTCACATATCTCCACCCCTACATCCAAATCTTCTCCTTTTTCCTATATTCCCCTGGTCTTCAGGAAGGCCCCTCAGTAGGATTCACCTGGATCCTAGTGATGATGTTAGGGAGATGAGATTTTTTATTTTCCAATGCCTCAAATTTCTTCCTAAGTTCTTCAACATTAGAGTTTGACATTGGGATGCCCACTGGGCTTGAATTACTTTTAGAATTGGGGTTTAAGGATCCTGACTTGGATATGTATTCTAGAGATTGAGTATTAGGGTTTGGCTTTGTTATGCCCACGGGGCTTATAGTAATTTTAGCATTAGGGTTTGAGGATCCTGACTTGGATGGGGATTCTAAAGAGTCATAAAGGTTAGCCTTAAGGTTCTGGGCTTCCATGTATTTTGATAATCCTCCTACTCCCATATTTGATAGAATTGAAAATATATTTGAAACTAGAGGATTGGAACTTACTTGATTATTTTGGTTTCCAACAACCTGTTGTTTTTCTTTGTCTTATTGGGACCATACACCCTCTCTTTTATTTTTTTGGTAGACATAGTTTTCCTGATTGAAATCGCCTCTACTAGGGAAACTCCTCAAATTTTCTTTGTCTAGCATTCCCTGCTTCTACTTTTCTCTATTCATTGCCAGGTTAAGGCACTTATTGCATAGATGTCCTTGATTTTTACATTCTGCATAGAATGTCAGTCTGTTCTCGTATTCTACCAGCTATTTTTTATAGTATTCTCTATACTCTAGCTCCACAAACCTTGGCAATTCATTATCCAAATTAGCATTTATGCAGATTCGTGCATGAGTCATCCTTATCTTGGCCAAGGTCGCATGGTCAATGGAGATCAGGTTCCCTATAGTTCTGGATATGCCCTGTAGCCAATATTCATTGAATAACTGGGCAGGTAGACTAGGGAGATGAACCCAAATAGGGGCAATGTTAATATTTTGATTTTTAGGGTCAAAATATTCACCCCATCGTCTGAGAAAAAGGCTCCTTTTGCCCAAAAACTAAGGACCTTCTGTTAAAATGTGGTTCGCATCCTCTATATTGTTAAAACGGATAATGAAGAACCCTCAAGTTAGAGCTACCAACTCCAAGCTATCTATCGATCACCATTTACTTGTCGCCTAAGCCCTGATAGTCTCCATGTCTGGCATACCTCCCGAAAACTTACCTACCAGGGAGAATTATTCCATTGAAAGAAAAGGGCTCATGGAACTTGTCGGGGCCAAAATTTTATTATTTACTAGAACTAGGGGTGGAAGAGAGAGAACCTCCTTTCTTTTTCCTCTAAGAGTCTCAGCAAAATACAACCACTTCTTAGGCCCCGCATTGTCCTTCATATATTTTTTGTCATGGTCTTTCTGAGGAAGGTCGAGCCCCCGCGTGATGTTCACCTCCAAATCTACCATAGCCTGACCGCCTTCCTCTAGATCCTCACTTGATCCATGTTCGAGGTTCCCACCCACCCCTTCCATACCTGCTCTACCTCTACCGCCTTGGCTGAGATTCTTGCCAAGAAAATTCAAACCCTCACTCTCGTCGCACCCGCTAAACCTCAGTCTTTGATGAAATTAGTTTTCATAAAGAGACACCAATTTATTGCTCGAAAATAATGGCTTCAAAATGTCATAATGAATTATTCCTCTTAAATGAAATTAATTTTCATTAAGAAGAAATAATTTCATTCTTTAAAACCAAGACCTTTGATGTAATGTTAAATTACCTCTCTTCAATGAAATCAAAAAATTTCATGAAGAAAAGTGCATTTATTGCTCCGAAAATGATAGCTCATTAAATGCCATAAAATTAACCTCCTTTCAATGAAATTAAAATTTTCATGAAAGAAAGGTCATCTCATGCTTATGAATGAAAATGCAGAATTAAAAATATGATTTGCCTCCAAAACTGAAAAAAATGAATTTTCGAAATTATAAAAACCCCTAAAAACAACAGTTTTCAAAAATGGATATAAAATCGAAATGACATCAGAACGAGTCTGAATCTGTTGTGTATTGAATATTGATGTTCATTCTAGGGCTCCATATAATTATTTTTGTCATTTTATTTTTTTACAATTTTTATTTTAATGCCTGAAAATTAAAAAAATTGTAAAATAAAAAGTTGGAAAAATAAAAATAAAACTGGAAATGGAAATGAAATGCTGAAAACTTAAATATGCAAAGCCCTTTTAGTTTGAAGGTATCCCATCCTGCAAAACCAAATATGTGAGAAAATTTGACATGCAACCTAATATGTTTTAACCTGCATTTGCACAACTAAAACAAACTAAGTGCTAGCTCCTAAGGACAGAAAATAAATTTCAGATTTCAAAAATTTCAGCAATGTAACCCTAAAAAGCATTGAACATCCTTCATAGATCCGAAATCTGAAAATGAAAAAATGGGACATTAAATTCCTGCATGCAGACATTTCTCCTCCTTTCTTGCTAATGAAACCCAAATTTCTGAAAAGAAAACTATTGCATTGAGATTTGCTTCATTTTTTACATCGTCATTTTGGCAGCGCTTGGCCTTGCCAAAAAGTCCAGCCTTTTTCTGTGATTTTTTTTTGTTTTTTTTAACATTGTTCCCCAAAACTTTTCATTTTTTTAATCTCTTCATTTCCTGGATTTGCTTTGTTTTTTTTTTTTTTTTTTTAAGCGAAAACCCCTTGCGGGGTCGCCTTGGTCTGAGAGACCACGAACGAGGGGTTCTACACCGTCAAAGTCACCCGGGAGTCGCACCCGACCTTGCCCGCACCAACATTATCAATTGGATTTTGGATACCCAATTCAGCTTTTTGATAGGGTGGAGATTTGAACCTGGGAACTCCCTTGGAGGATTGCCCTCTCCTCTCCAACTCACCTACAACACCTGGGTTAAAACTAATTTATAGTGGAAAACACCCCTTTCGAGGTACCACTTTCAACAAGTTGGGCATAGGAGGAATGGAGCCTTGTCGGCCTCTACCAGCACATAGGACATTCCTAACTATACCATATATCTGCGAGATGGAGACAAGGGGAATGGAACCTGGGTCGGCCTCTACCAGCACCCAAGGGCATTTACCACTGCACCACAACAAACAGATAGCTTTGTTTATTTTTCACTTCGTTTGGTTTTCCCATATTTTTTTTTGCTTTCGTTTTCATTAAAAATTCCCTACGGTAATGGTTTCGTAACGTCTATGCTCCCTCGCAAGCATTACCTTTACCTTTTTGGTGGAAATGGAAAGGAATAAAAGCCCCTACCACCATGTTTTGTTTTTGTTTATGCAAGAGGTTAGATGCATCTCATTTAATGCTCCCATCCCCATCTTTAGGCACATTTTATTTATTACATGTTTGGATACTTTGAAACACTTATGCACCCAAAGAATGTAGCCGTCCTTTGCCACGTAACCGATGCTTTGTATATGTAACAACCGAGACATTGCTATGCTTTAGGACATCTCCTAAGTGTGAAACGTCTCTGCCCATGTTGTGATATCCATACTGCACTATCCTATGAGTTCATTTGTCCACCAATGTAAATCCATGTTTGCTATTCCACCGGTTATCCATCCTTTAATGACGAGTTCTTTGACTGCAACCTCACCTTTGGTCACCCTGGATGCCCCACGGACGTTGTCGATACTACCGT
The DNA here is from genome assembly GCA_028583015.1 of Wollemia nobilis. Taxonomy (NCBI): domain Eukaryota; kingdom Viridiplantae; phylum Streptophyta; class Pinopsida; order Araucariales; family Araucariaceae; genus Wollemia; species Wollemia nobilis. Next base: position 8,618,472 of record JAQPPZ010000850.1, read on the forward strand.
CGGGAGTATGAAATCTGCTCGTCACCACTTGTTTATTGCTATTAGAATTGTCGAACGTTGCTCCAGCATATGGAGTCTCTTCTGCGTACTTTTGTCTATCGATGTTTGTACCTCAAATAGCCCATGACCTCTACATCTCTGCCAAATTTTTGCCCTCAAGACATTCTGATATCCACGTTGCCATACCTTTGTTGTACACCGTCCGGGTCCTCACATCTATTCCTTATGGTACTGTCATCGTTGCTGGCTTTGGTATACACCTACTCACACCACCGTGTCCACATACACATCTCTGGCCCCTTCACCATGCTCATGTCTCTTCTATTTAAATAACACTTTTATACATAATGTATACATGATACCCTATTCTTCAGCAATATCCATGTTATAATAGTCCATCATAGATACCATACTAATGTAAATAATCCCCTTTATCTTCGTGTAAAACACTCCACACCACGAGATTAGTTGTTAAGCATCTTTTAGATGGGAAATCCAGATTAGATTCTCCAGTAATTAAACCGCATGAAGTTCCAAAATATTCCTATTTTAGACATATGATAAATCTGAGCCATTTGGCTCTTACTAACGATGTGGCAGCCCTCTTCCATGATGATGCTGCACCAGCCGTTCTAACAGCATATAACTTTTCACGATGACCGTGCTGGCTTATTCATCCCATATCTTGTCTGCCTCTCGGTTGCCTTATTCTCCCTCTACCGATGAATTTCCAAGCCAAAACCATGTTGGCCTATCTAAAACTCTATTGTACTCTGCATCTACATTGGCTGGCTGCATATCCACCAGTTCTGCAATGTTCTCCTCATCACCGTGATTATCACCGAATGCTACCTGCCATCTATCCAGATGGGGTCCCGGTCAATTTCCCATCGCGCGTATGGACCACCTTCTTATCGTTCTTCACTATGTCGTGACTTTCATTCTTCAAATGGGCCCACCTTCTCTGCGCTGCACCACCGTATATTGAAGACACCCCTAAATGCTCGCTGTAGAATTCCTTTATCGCGTCGACAAAAGTGAATGAAATATGTGCTTCGACCTTCAAATTTTAATTTAGACTAAAAGACGATCTCGAGCTTTTGATGGAGACTACATCAACACATGAGACGATGAAGACCCGGTCGAGCTATGAATGCCTTTAAAATTTACCCACTGCATCATTGAAACAACCACTATCTTCTCAGATCATTGTTTTATGCCCTGCTACGTGGTCTTGTTTGCATCGTCCATTTTTACCATTACTAGCTTCAATCTCGAACAAGGTGTCACTACCATGTAGATGTCCACGGTGTTCATCTCCGTTCACCGATGTCTGAATCAGTACAAACGATCCATACTGTGCACTGTGCTAAATTTCCTTATCGTGAAACCATCGATGTCCATGCCAAAACCTCTGTCATGGCAGCCATGTCACATTTCCTGCCGAGAGAGATGCGAGTGTCGACGCTACTCCGTGTGGAATTCATCGGCCTTCGTTCTAGATACCCAATAGTCTATCGGTCACTCTGTGAACAATGACATGCTAGTCGTGTGGTTCCAATTGTCGTGTCCGAGTCCAAACATGCCTGCGTCGCCACGAATCTGTCCGTGCATAGGTATCGAGTAGGGTTTCGATCCATGCAATCTGATCATCGTGTCTGAGTTGGCCTCCCCATCCTTTTCACCTGCGTATAATGAAACTACCTTCATTAGGCCCTTTTATATATATCAAAATGTTACATCTTTTAAACAATACAAGAGGCAGCATTAGTGAATTGAAATGGCCCCTCATGGCATTTTATTACCTCTTATATATATTTTGATTTAATAACATATGTATAAAACATATATATGTTTTTATTTTAATAAAGACTTTTTTTTATTTATACTCTCATATATATTTATATTCATAAATATATATATGAAAGTATCATTTATTTAGTTTTTTTTTTATGTTTTATTCTAGCTTTTTCATTTTTTATTTTGTTTATTTATTTTATTTTTTACTTGATCCATACACATTAAATTGCTAACAATATTTAACAACAAAAGTCTACAACAATAAAACTTGACGATTTTTTATTGTTGACAACAAATCGACAATAAAATATCGATGACAAATTAACGATAAAAAATTAATCGACAACAAAATGACGATAAAAAGTCATTGACAACAAATTGACGACAAAAATGTCATCGACAAGAAAAGGTCATCGACAACAAATTGACGACAAAAAGGTCATCGACAAAAAATTGACGACAAAAAGGTCGTCAACAAGAAAAAATCATCGATAAGAAAAAGTCGTCGACAAGAAAAAGTTGTCAACAATAAAAATTTCATCGACAATAAAATATTATCGACAAGAACTGACAATAACTGCAAACCTAAAATTGAACGAAACATTCCACACTCACAACAAAACCATAAACACCCAACAACCAGGAACATTGGAATTAAATTGCAAATCTCGAGGATGGGATACATCAAACAATATCGCTCCAAGGCTACCAAAGACTCACAAACACAAAAATAAAAGGTGGGTCCCCAATTTTGGGGTACATTGTGAAGCATTCACAACAAATGGCAACACTACTGGGAAAAGCTCCTGAGCATTTCTGTAAGAACCCAACCTGAAATGAAAACACACAAGATTAGCGAGACATAATAATTTAGCAACATCTCAAGAACATGGGGGTAAACAGCTTCAGAATGAAAACAACTAATCCATCTGCCTTTGCTCAGTGTGTAAAAAAAATGATTCATTTTTTGCATGTCTAAAAATCCTCGAGATTCCATCATTTGTTTTTGCATTAGGCTATGAAGTACATCTCACAAAGTGCCAACTTTAACATACAGAGCCCCACTACTAGTCAGACATCTATAGCCCCAATGAGGTTTATCTAACTCACCCGTGTGTTCGCTTAATTCTTTGCAAAGCCCATATATCCTAGGTGTGTCTAGACTTCCAATACTTACTTTCTCTCTCTTTTTTTCTCTCTTTCTATGTATCAAAATTTGCCTAGCCAGGGCCCCACTACTAGTCAGGTGTCTATAGCCCCAATGGAGTTTTCCTGAACTAGATGACAAATTTCAAGAAATATGTTGCATAGCTTGTACCTATGGAACTCTTGCAAAGCATCAAGTTTCACTAAGGTTAGAAAGCCAATGAGTAGAGCATTTTAGATTTTTGCCTAGGGTTGCAAATCAAGACAACTTCATCCTTCTTACTTCCAGAAACACCAATTAACATTTGTAAGTTCCTTGTGGAGCTTTGGATAATTTTTTATTGTTTCACTTTCCACCATTTTAGTCCCAAAATCTGAGTATGATCACCGAATGACACATCCCCCTTTTCTCAGGTTCATCAGTTTTTTCAGATCAGGTACTCCAACCTACTAATTAAAGGAGCTTCTAAAATGTTAGAGGCTAAAATTTAGTGACTGCAAAATATCACCCCTAAGAAAATGGAACAACCCATGGCATAAAATTAAGAACACACACCAAAACTATGTCCAACCCAAAAATTAAGGACAAAGCCAAAACAGAAAGCAAAAACCAAAACTATATACAAATGTACAATAGGGTACAAGATGAGGCAAAGTTTGGACTATCACTTTCTTGGATCCCAAACATAATTAGAACATTTCAAAATGCATATATCACGATAACCATGCCCAATGTTGTAGGAATCCCACAAAAATAATATCAAGCCAAAAAATGCAACGAACTTCAACTTGCCTCTCTCACCCCACCAATTTGATTTAGTTCCATTAACAATCCCATAGGTGAGACTCAAATTATTGAACTGATTAGACAACATTTGATTTTTAATTGATTCTTGTCTATTCTTTAAAATGTTAATTTCACAACTCAATTCCGAATTTAGAACTAGGCTTTCTTTTTCAAATATGAAATCTTGCAAACAAGAGCCTATTTCTAAAAATTTCAAATTCAATTCATTATTCATGTTTTTAGGCCAATCAAATTTATGCTAAAATTTGCAAGCATCTAGGATATTTACTAAATGGGAATCATTATAAGCTTTTATCCTAGATTCAATAATTATTTTTTGATGAATTTGATTCAACAATTCAAGTGCATCAACGTTTTTTTCATTCATCAAAGCATTCTTATTAAAGGTGTACATGGAAATTAATCCTTGTTCTTCATTTACCTTCAATAGCATTTCATCATAAACATCATTCAAATTCAGTAAATGGTCATACAAAATTTTACCTAAATCTTGGATGCTTGGATAGAAAATGCTAGATTTTACCTTTTTCACATTTTCATTTACCAAAGCGTGGTGAGGATTTGCAATTTCTTCATTGATTACCTATTCATCAAACATACCAACATTGGGCACCCAATTAAAAGCATGTCCATCCTTTTCAACCCTTAAATATTGTTGGTCGTGTGTGTTAAGTAACCCATATTGATGATCAATCATTTGAGTTGGTTCTAATAGACCAACATCTTCATCATTCAATTCCAACTCCTTGTTCACTATCCATGGTATCTCTTCATTTGAATCCTCAAAACAATCATGCGAATTTGTATCCAAAATTTTAATATCTCTAAATGAAAGACCAGATTTTACCTCCTCCTCATCCAAAATAGATGAGTCATAGGAAACTTTTAGCATTTTTTCCATTTCTATTTCAACAAAATTTTCAATGAATTTATGTTCAACATGATCGAATTTTGTAACCTTCTCAAATCTTGCAAATGTAATATCTTCATATGATGTAGAAGTTTCAACCTCTTTCATATTAAATGGAATAGAATTTTCATCAATAGGGGTGTGAGAAAATAACACATCTTCATATCTTTCCCAACCATTGTAAAAATTATCATCCAAATTCGTGGGATGAAACTCTACGGTATCCGTGACATGATATTTTGATTCATCCATCAATTAGTTTTCTTCTTGGTCCTTGACAGTAGGATCATTATTATATTCCAAAATTTTATGAGATTCCAACCCTTCTTCCAAAATATTCTCAAATTGTGCAGGATTTGTAATATCTTCATGTGAGAAAACCATTGTATTATCCTGCATATCAAGTGACACAAAATTTTCATTAGAATATTTGGAGTGAGTGTATTCTTCCCACTTATTCCAAGAGTCATAGTAATCATCTTCCAAAATCAAGTTGTGATGCTTTACTATTTCTTCAACATCTTCCAATTCATCAACGTGTTTCTCATCAAATTCACCTTCACCTTCCTTAGATGGTTCAATAATTTCCAAAAGTGGGTTACTCTTTGTATTCAAGTTTGTAAGATCAATATCTACATTTGTAACCCATGATTCGATTTCATCACAATTTGGAGGGTGAGGAATTTCTTGATCATCAATTTCAAGCATTTCATCCAAAGTGTCTCCCAAGGACCAGTAGTGAAATTCTATTATATCTTCAAATTCATTTATTGATTCTCTTCCAATTTCACTTTCAACCACTTCATTCAATTCTATGGTAGGTTCTATCCTATCACATATTCCAACACTAATTAGATTTAGGACACCATTATATGAATACTCATGCACTTCTAGAAATGAACCCCTGTCTACATAATCATCATTGGTGGATGTTGGCTTGGCAACTTGCACCTTCTCTTGGGCAATATCTAAGGTGGTTGTAATATTTGGACATTCACATTCACCCACTTGATAATTCACCTTAGGCATCATTAGAGTGGAGGGTTCTATATTCGATGGTTGGTGTAGGTTGGCATCAATGACTCTAGAAGAAAAATATTTCATGGGAACATGTTGTACCTCCACTTGTTCTTGTTCTACCATTATTGCAACCTCATAGATTCTAGGAAAATATGAGTCATCAAGGTTTTCCTCAATAAGTGTAGCAAGTGCGGGGGGTATGGCTCGCATGTATACTTTAATATCTTCCTCTTCTTGTATGTCAAACCTTTCCCACATTGACCGATCAAGGGAGACGTTTTTCGCAGGGCTGCCCAAACTACCGAACTCGTTTCGATCATATCTCACTCATCCGGACTTGGATTGAGCTGAAATTTTGAGGGTAGATGCCTGAAAAATCCTAGAACGTCTCCACCAATTTTCATATCATTTGGAGCAACAAATATCCTAGCACATCCCTATGTTTGAACGACATATTTGGCAAGCGACTATGCAAAGGTTTCATCTGGGTTGAGTGCAAGCAGCTCCAAAGGTTGTTTTTTAGGGCCTTCGGGCCCTAGCGGCCAATATTTTTGTGGTTTATTCTCAATATTTTAGCATGAAATGTTGTAGGGGATACAAGATGGGTTAGAAATTTGTCTTTCAACAGATCATACTATGAACTTGAGTGACGTCTTCCAATTTACTGCACAAAAGAAAAGTGAAAACCATACCTTTCCATGGCGTCTAGGACAAGGATTAAAGAGATAATGAAAAAATTTTCAAGCAGTTGATCAAAAAATGGCTCATATCTCAAGTGAATCTGGTGCTAAGGTGCACCCACAAAATAATTCTACTGTGAAAACCCCTATCAAGGGTAAGAATTTTGAAGACTTTGTCCCAAAAATGAATTTTAGGGATGCCCTTCGTGGTGGACAGCCTCAGGCCAATGCTAATATCAATATTAGGGCTTCCCATAAACCTCTAAGAATGCCTAAGATTGATCCCGAGGAAATGGATTCAGGATGTCTTAAAGCAGTTGATGGAACTCCTATTGTTAAGCTTGATATGGATAACATTCAGACTGGCATTGAAGATTTAGAAAAAAGAGGACTAATTTGTCAGTTTGTGGGTTTTCATCCGAGTCTATCTGCTTTCAAAGTTTGGGCTGCAAAAAGCTGAAAAACTAAAGGTGAATTACAAATCTCTATTTATCCAAATGGTTATTTTCTTGTTTTATTTTCTAATAATGAAGATAGAGAGAAAAATTTTCAAGGGGGTCCTTGGTTTTTTGGAAGGGAAGGGCTTTTCATGAAGCCCTGGCATACTAAATTTAAATCCGAAGAAGAGATGCCTTCTATTGCTCCCGTGTGGGTTAGACTCTTTGGCCTCCCTATTGAATTTTGGAATCCTACTATTTTTTCTTCAATTGGAAACTCTTTAGGAACTTTTATGATGACTACTGATTGTACTCAAAAATTTGAACATATTATTTATGCTCGGATTTGTGTTTTAATGGATTTTGACAAACCCCTACCTAAAAATATCACATTACAATTTGGGGAAGATACTTGGGAGCAAGTAGTGGACTATGAGAACATTCCTTTTCGTTGTAGAATTTTCCATGAATATGGTCATTTGGCCAGTGCTTGCCCAAATAAAATTCCTAATCAAAAGAAAGAAGATATAAACTTAGCAGGTTTCCAAATACCTAAGAAGAAGAACACTCAGAAAAAACCAGTTATGAAGGATCAATCAAAGTCATCTGCTAATATGTTTGAAATCCTTTCCACAAATGATGTCCCAAGTGAGGAAGATGAAATAATGGAAACTAAAATCTTAGAAACACAATTTAAATATGAAGGGAAGAACTCAGAGACAAACCAACAAATCAAAGGTTTTCAACAAAAAAAAAAGGAGAAAATTTACACAAGAAAAACAATATTTCAAATGTCAAAACTTCAAATAATGCAGGTCCCAATATAGACTCTATTGAACCATCTAGTAAAATTCTAGTTGTGTACAAGCATTATTCAAGGTTAGAAGCCATCTCAGATTCAATTGGAATAAGTCAAGAAACAAGGAAAAAAAATTGAAGATGGATTCTAATCAAAAAGTAGGTCGCAAGACCAATCAATATCATATGGTACAAGAAGGTGAAAAGCTTGTAGAGGAAGGTAAGATTAATGCCCTTCCTAAATTTTTTAGCCCTGGTATTAATGAATATCATCACTTGGAATATTAGAGGACTCAAAGGGAGTTCTTCAAAACAAAATGAAATTAGAAGAATGATTCAGGTAAATCAACCACATCTTGTTTTCCTTCAAGAAACTAAGATGTCAATGGAGGATATGGACTTAATTGCCAGTAAAATTTGGCCAATTGGAAAAGTGGTTTCCCTCAGTTCCCAAGGGACTTCGGGTGGCATTGCTTGTCTTTGGGATCCAAAAGAGGTAGTTATTCACCATATGGTTGGTAGTTGGGGTTTGTTGGCTATAGTTATTCAAAGTAGACATTCCAACTAGATTATGCTCTGCATTACTATTTATGCTTCGACTTCTCTGGAGGAAAAAAAATACAGTGGAAGGATATTACTCATATTATCTCTCATTTTCCTAAATCTTGGATCTTGATCGGAGGATATTTCAATACCATCCTCTCTCTGGATGGGAAAATGGGTGGAAATAGAAATTTGGATAAAAGCACTGACCTCATGAGTGAATATATTGCAAACCTCCATCTTGTGGATATCCAACCAGATAATGGCCTTATGACTTGGTCTAACAGAATGCAAGGCTTAGCTTGTATAATGGAGAGATTGGATAGGTTTTTGCTCTCTGAAAATTTCTTAATCCATGGTCACATTCCTAAAGTGAAGACTCTTAATAATATTGGTTCGGATCATTGGCTAGTCATGGTGGAAATGTGGAAAACCAATGTGAGTTTCTCTCCTTTTTGTTTTCAATTAATGTGGCTTAGAGACATTTCCTTCAGACCTCATGTGCAACAATGGTGGAAGGAAGGTAAACCTAGGCATGGGACTGAGATGTTCTGTTTTGTCAAAATACTGCAATACATTAAATCCAAAATCAAGACTTGGAACTGGAAAGAGTTTGGGGATGTTCATAAAAAAAAACATGAAGTTATTGCTCATATTGAAAATTTGAATAAGAAAATCCATTTAGATGGCCTCACAGAGAAGATAAGTGCAGGTGAAATTAAACTCACAACTCAGTTAGAGGAATGGGAAAAAATAGAAGAAATCTTATGGAAGCAAAAATCTAGAATTCAATGGCTCAGAGAAGAAGATCGAAACACAATTTTTTTCCACAAATATCTTCTAGCTCGAAGATCTCACAACTTTATTTCTTCCTTAAAATCATATTCTGGAGATGTTGTTTATACTTGGGATGGCATGAACCCTATTGTTGTTGATTACTTTTCCAATATTTTTGCTGCTACTCCCCTTGATTCAACTTCACAATATAATGTTCTTCAAGCAATCCCTTCTCTTATCACTTTTGAAGAGAACTCTATTTTGACTGCTCCTGTTACTATCAATGAGCTTAAACAAGTATTTTTTAAAATGCAAAAATGGAAAACCCCAGGTCCTGATGGTTTTCCTATTGAGTTCTACCAAGAGTTCTAGGATATCCTTTATGTTGATTTATTAGAGGTGGTGGAAGAAGCCAGGAAAGCCAAAGAAATTTTGAAGATTATCAATAAAACTTATATTACTCTTGTTCCAAAAGCTCAAGAGGTTGATCATATCTCAGCTTTTAGACCTATTGCTTTATGTAATGTTCTTCTCAAAATCATTACTAAAATCATGGTAGAAAGGTTGAAGCCTCTTTTGCATAAGATTATTTCCCCAGAGCAAGGGGGTTATGTGGAAGGATGTCAAATATTAGATGAGATAGTGATGAGGAAATTTAGACCTAGGGGATAATTTCTTTTTAGACCTAGGATATTTTAATTAGGCTTAGTCATAAGAATAATCAACGTGAGTTGTTGATAAGTTCCGTTGAATAGTCTAATTCTAGGTGTTTTACTTTTCATTCTTGTAGGGCTTATGTTTTAGCATTTCCTTGATTTTTGTACGTAAATCCTTGAAGCCGTTGATGATTTCCAGGATTACGATTGTATTTTTGGACTTATTTAAAGTCCTATGTTTTCAATAATATTTAGCTTCAATTATTCCATATCATTGGTATCAGAGCGGGTTAATTTTGGAGGTTTTGGGTTATTTTCGACCTCCATAGTGAAACTCCACCACCTGTTCCAGTTGAAGCTCAGGGAAATTGCAGAATTTTTGCTGCCACTCTTGCAGAAAAATTGCTGCCAATTTCCATTGTTGTCGATACAAATTGTTGTCAAAAATTGCTGACAATTTTGCTACAAAAAATTGTTGTCGACAACTTTTGAAACAATAAAATTTTTGTTTTATTGCGCGATTCAATCTTGCGCAGTAGTTTGTTTTCATTTGGAGGGCATCGTATGTCATTGCGAGAGTTTCAGTAACTTGCGTGCAGCAAGTTGCATCGGTCTTCTACGATTTCCTGGAGCCCCCGGACGACCGTTTGATTTTTTATAAAAAAAAAAATTTGAAATCATTGTTGCTCATTTGTCCGCGGCAAAATATTTTTCGAACGAAAAATTCGAAACAATCTGTGGTGATTCCGACGTTGTTCCGCTACAGCAATTACCGACTTCCAACTCCAGAGGCAGACGTCCCATTATTACCAGGCGACCATTCTGTCTCGGGCATCATTCTATTTTCGACCAGATTTTTGCCGCTCAAAATTTTTGACTATTTTGGGAATTTCGGTCCTCACATCTGCGCTCAAGGATTTCTTGTGCCCCCATCGTTACCCCCCCATTGATCAATGGTTTCTGAAGGTGGGTGTACCCTATTACTTCGGTGATCTGCGTGACAAGGTAGGGCAGACGAATCTGGCAATCAGATCTACATTGTTGAACCCTACTGCCTCGTAGGTCTACGTGACAGGGCCTCTATGTTATAAAAAAAAAAAAACCTCTTTCGTCGATGATTTTCGACTTGATCTGATTACAGATCTGAGAAGCAACGTCAACTGGTTGTTTTTCTGCCTATTTCAGCCATGTCGCCATAGACGACGATTGTCTCTTCCATGTCGACGTTCCTTTTTGTTGCCGCTACCACATAAACCCTTGCAGCCACGTCACGGCCGGTGTTCCTTTAATTTTTTCGACGGATTGCTAATTTTTGGCGGGCAGATTTACCATTTTCGGGACGAATTGCCATTTGCACCAAAATATTTGTTTGCCATCATTCACCGGGTTTTCATGGATTTGACTGAAGATTTTTTTTTCACCCCGTCCACGATTCATGGCAAATCATTCACCGATTTTCAGCGTTTGGCGTGATATTTCGATAGCAGGTACGTTTCACATTTTGTACTTTGCCCACGCAGTTTCCATTTTGTCTAGCTGGAGCACAGTTTCCGCACACCGAGCAGCCACGTGTAGCACACAGTGGATGCTCAAACCGATCCACTATGGTATGGATGTGTTCTGAACTTAACGACACCTACAGCCACTTTGGTAATAAAGTTACCATTTTCTTATTTTGGCTTTAAAATCAGTTTGCCTTAGCCAGGAAAAGACAAAACCAAAGATAATAAAATATATATATATATATATATATAAAAAAAAATTAAATTACTTTTTGTCTTTATCCACAAGTCCATTGTGACTATTTAAAAACATTGTGCAGAATTTTCTTTTTGCCCTTCCATGTTGTAAATTTGCAATTTTTGCAAATTAAATTGGGCACATTTTATTTTGCACATTTTGTAACTTTGTCTTTTTGTGACAATTTTTGCTGGCGATCACTCGGGGTCAAATGGCTTCTGAATTAGCCGATAAATTGGCTCAAGTAACCCAACTTGTCAGTGTTTTGGCTGATAAGGTTACTTCTAATGAAGTTCAACAACAGTGTGAGGTTCCCCTTTACACTGGCTCGCGAGATCTAGAGGTCCTCAACAGTTGGATTTTGGACATGGACAATTGGTTTGAGTATACCAAGATAGCAAAGGATCAGCAAGTTAACTTTGCTAAGTTGAAGCTTTCTGGCATTGCCAAGGTCCTTGTCACTGATCGCCTACGGACCCAAAATCCCATTGATACGTGGGATGAATTGCAAAGAGTTTTGAAGAATAATTTTTATCCTTCAAACTATGCCACTGAGCTTGACATCAAGTGGCTTCGTCTTCGACAAACCTCCAATATGAGTGTTCATGACTATATTTTTCAATTTAACAAGTTGCGGATTTTGAATTTTGTCTAGGATAATGCAGCACAACTTGTTAACAAATTCAAAAGTGGCTTGCAGGAACCCATTTACAGGAAGATGAAATACAAGTTTATTGTTAACATTGACATGGCTTTCAATCAAGCCCTTCTTTTTGAGGAGGAAATGAGGGAGCAATCGCATGGGACTCGCTCTTCTACGTCGAGAGGAAATCAGAAGGCTTCTCCTCAACCTTCCAAGGGAGCTAAATCTTCTTCTTCTCCTTCTCCCTCTTCTTCATCTTCCCCTTCTTCTTCTTCACAAAAATACTCTTCTTCTAAATCACCTTTGATTTGTAATTATTGTAAAAAGCCGGGACATACTCAAAAGAGGTGTTTTAAGTTGCAAAATGTGAAGAAACAATCCCTAGTTGTAAAGCCTTCCAATGAGGACTCACAAGAAAGTCCCATTGAGGCTACAGGGGAACGTAAGCCTTATAAGGAATTGGCAGGGTTAAACAAATTGACCCTTATGAATACTTCACAAGGTGATCACGAGAATTTGTTTGTGACTACGGTCCATCTCAGTGACACCTTTATGGTTGATTGTATAATCGATAGCGGCTCGCAGAAAAATCTAATTGCGAGGTCCGTTGTTGACAAACTGAAGTTGTCGATGAATCCCCATCCTCATCCTTATCCTTTGGGATGGAAGGACAATGGGATTACATCCGACATCACACACACTTGCACTATGAATTTTGCTTTCAGTCCTTATTTTGTGGACTCGGTTGTGTGCGATGTAACTCCAATGGATTGTTGTGGCTTGTTGCTTGGAAGACCCTATCAATACGATAGGAGGTCTATACATGATGGGTACAAAAATACATACACTTTCCACAAAGACAATAAAACTTTCATAATCAGAAGTACACAACAAACTCCACATAATTTGATGTTGAGTTGTAGACAAGCACGCAAAGTTGTAAACCAAGCAAAGGAATTAGCACTCATCTTCATCAGACCAATTCAAGAAGAAAAGCAAGCACCTAAGCAAACTAATAACAGGAGTTCTTCAGTCCATTCAATACTTCAATCATTTTTTGATGTTTTTCAAGAACCCACAAGTCTTCCTCCTGAAAGACAGATTAATCATAGTATTGAGATTGTTCTTGCATCTTCTCTTCCTAATTCTTCAATGTATAGACAATCAATAGTGCAAATGGAAGAAATTAAAAAGCAAATTCAAGCATTGTTGACTAAAGGGTTCATCAAACCCAGTACTTCCCCTTGTGCTTCTCCTATCTTTCTTGTGTTGAAGAAGGATGGCACATGGAGATTATGCATTGATTTTAGGGCACTCAATAAGATTACAATCAAGAATCGTTATCCACTTCCTCGCATTGATGATCTCTTGGACCAATTGCAAGGTGCAAAATTCTTCTCCAAGATTGATCTCAAAAGTGGGTATCATCAAGTGAGAATTCAAGCGGAAGACACTTGGAAAACAACATTCAAGACCAAAATGGGGCTCTTTGAATGGCTTGTCATGCCCTTTTGCCTTACAAATGCCTTTACTCTTTGAATGGCTTGTCATGCCCTTTGGCCTTACAAATGCTCTAGCTACATTCATGCGGCTGATGAATGAAGTATTTAGAGATTGTCTGGATCAATTTGTAATCATCTATTTGGATGACATTCTTATATATTCTTCTACTTGGGAGAATCATTTAGAACACTTGGAAACGGTTCTTCAAACTCTTCGAAAGAACCAATTGTATGCAAATTTTCCTAAGTGTTCATTTGGGCAAACATTCATTGCCTATCTTGGGTTTGTAATTAGTGAAAAAGGTGTGCAAGTGGATCCTTCCAAAGTTGAAGTTATCTTCTCTTGGCCAACTCCTACTTCAATCACAAAGTTAAGGAGTTTTCTTGGACTTGCCAATTTCTATTGCAAGTTCATTGGAGGATATTCTTCTATTGCTACACCTTTACACTATTTGACAAAGATCAAAGTTCAGTTTCAATGGACAAAGGATCAACAAAAATCCTTTGACACATTGAAACAAAAATTGAGTACTGCACCAGTTCTTGTTCTTCCTGATTTGTCTCAACCATTTGAGATAGAAACTGATGCTTCACAAGTTGCACTTGGAGCTGTGCTCATGCAAAATGGCCATCCAGTGGCTTACCATTCAGAGACATTTTTAGAGGCCAAGAAGAACTATTCTACATATGATAAGGAGTTCTATGCTTTGGTTCAAGCAATAAAGTATTGGAGGCATTATCTCTTGGAAAAAGAAACAATTGTTCATACAGATCACATGCCCCTTAAGTTTCTTCAATCTCAAACAAAAATTGAGGAAGCTAGACACATGAAATGGGCATCGTACTTGCAACAATTTCATTTGGTAATCAAGTACAAGAAAGGACAAAACAATGCAGTGGCTGATTTTTTGAGTCGTCCTCCTTCTACTCTTGTTTTGACAATTGTCACTACTTCTCATCTTGGCTTCCAAACTTGGCCTACACAATATCCTATGGATCCATATTTTGGCAAAGTTTTCCACCAACTTTCCAATCCTTCTTCTTCAAATTTGAGAGCTCTTCAGGACTTTCATATTCAGGATGGAATGTTGTACAAATTGGACAAACTTTGTGTTCCTCATGGGAACAAGGAGTCTCTTCTGAAGGAGGCTCATTCCACACTCTATGGGGGACATTTTGGTAGGCAGAAAACTCTTCATCATCTTCAGAGGTTTTTCTTTTGGCCACACATGCAAAGAGATGTTCTTCGATTCTTGCGACAATGTGCAGTCTGTAATCGCTCCAAATCCGCCAATAGGACATTGGGATTGAGCATGCCTTTGCCCATTCCTTCTCGTCCATGGGAAAGCATTTCCATGGATCTCTTGAGCGGTTTTCCAATGACAGTACACAAGCATGATTATGTTTTCATTGTGGTGGACAGATTCAGCAAAATGGCCAAATTCATTCCTTGTCGCAAGACAAGTACTGCTCAGGATCTTGCCCAACTCTTCTTTGAAGTGGTATGGCGCTCTTTTGGTCTTCCTACCAGCATTGTCTCTGATCGTGACTCATGCTTTGTGGGTCACTTTTGGTGATCACTTTGGAAGATTTTGGGAGTATCTCTTAACTTCTCTACTGCTTATCATCCTCAATCCGATGGGCAGACAGAGGTAGTTAATCGTACTCTCATGCAGAGTTTGAGGATTTACCATCATTCCACTCCAACCAAGTGGGACTTAAGCCTCACTCACATTGAGCATGCCTACAACAGGGCCATCCACAGTTCTACCGGGCACTCTCCATTTGAAGTGTGTTTTGGTTTTCAGCCACTTGCTCCTTATGAGTTACCTTTGTCTTTGCCTTCTTCAGCCACAATGCACATTCAGAAGGAACAAGACAAGGCCAACTCTTTTGTATAGCATTTGCAGAGTCTTCAAGCCAAAGTGGTTCAAATTCTTCAAAAGACTCAGCAAAAGTAGAAACAATAGATGGACAAGCACCGCACACCTCATTCCTTTCAAGTTGGTGACAAAGTATGGTTTCATCTTGACAAACGACGATTTGCAGATAAGGCACATAGCAAAATCAAGCCTCTTCGTTATGGGCCTTATACTATTCTTCAACAAATCTCTAAGAATGCCTTTCGCTTGGACCTTCCAGCTCATCTTGGCATTCACGATGTCGTCAATGTTGATCTTCTCAAACCATACTATGATTCCACATTGGAAACAGTTCCAACCATCATTCATCCAGTTGATGTGGTTCTTGATGCTCAGCTTCCGCTTGACGCCGATATAGTCTTTGATACGAAGACCCGAAAAACACGCCAAGGTGCTTCTACTTCATATCTTGTGGCCCGACGAGGCCAATTTCCACATCAGGCTCGCTAGATTTCTGCTCACATTCTGTCCCGAGATTTTCCCTCTTTGTTAAAAGCATTGGAGTCCAATGCTTCTTTTGTTGGGACGAATGATGAGGAAATTTAGACCTAGGGGCTAATTTCTTTTTAGACCTAGGATATTTTAATTAGGCTTAGTCATAAGAATAATCAACGTGAGTTGTTGATAAGCTCCGTTGAATAGTCTAAGTCTAGGTGTTTTACTTTTCGTTCTTGTAGGGCTTATGTTTTAGCCTTTCCTTGATTTTTGTACGTAAATCCTTGGAGTCGTTGATGATTTCTAGGATTACGATTGTATTTTTGGACTTATTTAAAGTCCTATGTTTTCAATAATATTTAGCTTCAATTATTCCATATCAAATAGTTCTTTCTTAGGAAGCCATCCATTCCATGGATATGCAAAATTATCCTTCCATGTTCATTCGGTTAGACTTATCCAAATCTTATGACAGAGTGGATTGGCACTTCCTTATCAAATTTTTGAGGCAATTTGGTTTCTCTAAGGATTGGATGGATTGGATTATGGGATGTATCTCTTCAGTTTCCTACTTAGTTCTTATCAATGGCAGGCCTTCTCAGTCTTTCCCAGCTTCTAGAGGTATTAGGCAAGGTGACCCACTATCCCCTTATTTATTCATCATTCTTGCTGAATGCTTGGGTAGGACTATAACCAAAAAGAAGGAAAACAAAACCCTTGAGGGAGTTACCATTGCTCATGGAGCTAGACCTATCTCTCATCTTCAATTTATGGATGACTCTACTATTTTAGGTAAAGCTACAGTTAAGGAAGCTTCTAATATTAAGCAAATCATTAGCTATTTTTCTAAGGCTATCGGGCAGTTGATCAATGAAGACAAATCTAAAGTTATTTTCTTTCACTGCTCTGCTAGACAAGAATCCATGGTCTTGGATAAGCTAAGATATAAGAAGACCTCTCTTCCAATCACTTATTTAGGTATTCCCATAAATATTCAAAGGCAGAAAAATAAAGATTGGAATTGGTTGTTGGACAAAGTCAAGAAGAAAATTCGAAAGTGGACCAACAAGTGGCTTTCTTATGGGGGTAGAATCACCTTGGTAAAATCAGTCCTTCAAGTTATTCCTATTTATGGTTTTTCCGTTTTGAATATTCCAAAGGTTGTTCTTCGAGAATTGGATCAAATCAGTCATCGTTTCCTTTGGAGTGGTACTAAGGAGAAAAGAAAATGGGCCTTGGTGAAATGGGATACTTTATGTCTTCTTAAGAGTGAAGGCGGGTTAGGTTTATGGTATTCAATTAATAACAACAAAGCTTTAGCTGCTAAATTATATTGGAGGATGTTGCATAACCCTAATGCTCTTTGGGCCAATAATCTCCGTGCTAAATATGCTGAGAACAAAAGTCCTGAAGATCTTATTCGCTATCAACTTCCTACCAAAGGTTCTCCCATTTTAGCAGTTCTTAATACTGGTGAGGATTTGATAAAGAAAAAATTATTTTGGATCATTCATAATGGTCAACATGCAAATTTTTGGACAGATTCTTGGGATGGTCACAAGCCTTTGATAACTCAATTTCCCAATTGGAGGCCTTGGATGGAGGAGCTTCACCGAGCTAATTGGATAAAGGTGGCTAATTATTGTCGATACCATACTGGTAATTCAAATGTTGGTAGATATTGGATCCCTATTGAGGACTGGCCTATTCAAATCCCAAAAATGCAAAGACAAGATATCCAAGGCATCCTTCATATGAGATCCCTCTCTTGGTCCCATGAAAAAGATTGTTTTGGATGGAACAACACTACTAAGGGTGAGTATTCGGTTGCTCAAGGTTATTTGACCTTATGCCATAATAATCCCAACCATTCTTCTAACATATTTTCTCAATTGTGGGCTCAAAAGCTCTGGCCTAAGGTGAGGTTCTTTAATTGGCTTTTATTGCATCGTAGGGTGCTTACTGGTGAGCAACTTATGAAGCGTGGTTTTCATGGCCCTTTTATATGTGAAATGTGTGAAGAGAATGTAGAAAATATCAACCATATTTTTATTGAGTGTACTTTAGCCTCTGAGCTATGGAGGAGAATGGCCACTTTACTTGGCTTACAGTGGTCCAATTTTTTTACTTTTGAACAGCTTTGGAGGGATTGGCCTAATCAAGAGGGTGTTGATCATTTTATTATGCAATTAGTTTGGATGGGTTCTACCATTCTTCTTTGGAATATTAGGAATGAAATGAACAGCCAAATTTTTAATCAAGATAGTAAAGATATTCACTATATTTGGCAAAATACCATAGCCAACTTAGTTGAATCAGTCCATCATCTCCTTAATCACCCCCAAAACTCCCACCAAATATGGGATCAAGTGATGCAAATATTGAATATTAAACCTTCTAAGGGCAACCATCTTAAAGGGAATGTGAGTATTAGTAAATTGGATAGGAATAGAAATTGGCAACCTCCTCCTAAGGATTTTTGAAAAGTCAATACTGATGGAGCCTCTAGAGGGAACCCTGGAAAAGCCAGTGTGGGAGGAATTGGTAGACTTTCAGATGGCTCCCTGGTTTTTACTTTTGTTGATAATTTGGGTATTCTTTCCAATAATCTTGTTGAGGGGTATGGTATCCTCAGAGGTCTTCAGGAGGCTACTAAGGTTGGATGGGAAAAGGTGTTAGTTGAGTCTGACTCTCAACTTAATATTAATCTCTTGAAGAATCCTTCTAATAATCATAAGGGGGATTGGAGAATAAAAAGAATTATTGAGAAGATTCATTTAATCCAGATGGGATTTTTGAAAGTTGATTACAATCATGTGGTCAGAGATCAAAACAAGAGTGTTGATGCTTTAGCTAATTGGGCTTTGTACAAAGGTGATCTTACTTGTTATGGCCACCCTCCTATATGGTGGGCTTCTCAAATTAGGAAAGCTCTTCTTTCTATCATTTCTTTGGATGGCTCCGAGTTTGAAGGTACCTAGTTTCTTCTTGTTTTTTTTTTGCTTCTCTTTGGTTCATTCAGTTTTTTTAGTTCCCTAGCTCATTCTATTATTTATTTTGTTTCCTCTGTTGATTCTTGCCTTAATAGTCTTATGTTCTAGATAGGTCATTGTTTTGTTCATTTTTTATTTCTTTTTTCCTTTTTGTTTTTTTTGTTTAGTTTTTTAAGGTGGGTGGGTTTTTTTATTTTGTTTTGTTTTTGTGTTATTTGTGTTGTTTTTTGTTGTTCTTGTGTTTTTGTTGTTTTGTTTTTTTTTATGTTTTTTGTTATTGTTCTTGTGTTTTTTTTGTTCTTGTTCTTGGGTTTCTCTTTGTTTGTGTTATTTCATGTTTTTATGGGTGAGTGTTTTCTATATTTTTTGTTTTTATTTTATTTTCTGTTGTTGGTTGTTTTTTATTTTTATTTTTGTTTTATTTTTTAATTTTATAGGTTTTGGTTGTGTTTATTTTTCTTGTTTTTTTTTGGGTTATGTCTTTGTAGTGTTCTGTTGTTTTTGTCTTGTTTGTGTTTTGTTATGTGTTTCTTGTGTTTTTCTATGTGGTTTGTGTTGTGGTTTCTTTTATCTTATTTTGCATGTTTGGTTGTGTTTTTGTTTCATGTTTTTTATTTTATTTTATTATTTTTGTTGTTATCTGCTTATTTTTAATTGGGTTTGTGTGTTTGTTTGCTCCTTGAGTGTGTCAAAGGTGGTAGGCCAGGTCCGAGTCCTGGTTATTTTTGGCAGAATGGATACCCCTGCCTCCTTGGGTCTTACCCGGAAGTGGCATCCCTTTTGGGATGTTTTCCACAAAAAAAAAAAAAACTTTCCCACATTTGAGAGTGCAATTCACAGAACCTCCCATTGAATTGACTCATGGATTCATTAGGCTCTTTACGAATATATGTAAACTTATTTTGCAACATAACTAAGTCAACCTGATTACCAAAATGATAAAGATAGGTTGCTTCTAGTTGGATCCAAGAAGTCCTAACCTCCATGGGTAACTTGCCATACCATAAGAATGATCTGACATCCAAAATGTATGATAAAAACCTACAAGCAACATCCTCATAGAAAATTTGGGATTGAAATAATGTGCTCTTGTACTCATGCAATTTTTGTAGGTAAGTCAATTTCTGTAGGTATCCTGATGTCACTTCTTGATTAAACAGTCGTAGAAACTCCAATAACATTTCAAGAATTTGATGGGGTGTTCCAAACATGGGAAAACACTCATAATACTTTCCTAACGTAGATACCAATTATTCTATTAATGATATGATTTGATCCTCTAATATCGCCATTAGTGAAACTCGAAGAATAACTTTAGAACTAAATTTGTTAGTCGAATAAAAATATCTTGCAAATAAGCATCAAATGACTAACAATTTTCAAATTAGTAAATCATAAAGATCATCATGTTAGCATCATACCAAATGATATGCATCAATTAAATCATGACATGAAAGCACATTCTCAAATTTACCAAAAGGTTAGTATTAACAGATCATCAAATAGAGAATGTTAGAATCAATGAAAATGATCAACAAAATTTTATTGGTCAAGACCAATGTCTTTGGAAAAATATTTCAAGTAACATGAAAAAATTAGCATCAAAATAGCAATAGCATAAATCAACTCAAACCCTCTTAGTTACCAAAGTGTTGAGTGCTAAAATATTGCCAAAGATGCTAATAAAATGAACTTGAAATATTTAGCAATTAAAATTTTCAAAGTTACACCAAATCACATCATTTATTTATGAACAATCCAAAAGTGTTAGATCAATGAAAACCAATGCGTGAATTGCTTGGCATAAATAAAATAAAGTAAACCAATTTAGGCCCTCTTTCTAGTGCCATAATGTTGAGTGCTGAAGGAGTCCTAACAATAATAGATAATAGGGCATGACACATTCCACAATTTAAATCCCTGGAGCATTTAGATTCACAATAAAATAAACCACATTATGTCCTCCTTCTAGCACCAAAATGTTGAGTGAATTTTTTTCCCTATTGCAAAATGATCACCCCAAATAGATTATTAAGCTGAAAAATCTCTCTTGCAAATAAATTAGATGAAATCATCCATTTCTCCAAGTTTATGGTAAGCAAACATTCATGCATATATGTAATAAATGAATATTGAAATAGAACATATGTATACCAGAATAAACTCAAAACATGCAAGTGATAGTTAACAAGGGGCCTTGATAGTCCAATTCAAACAATGCTTAGCAATCATGATCATTAAACCCTCAAAGTGCAAATGATTGATTCCTTTTAGTGCTCTTGATATTAGTCTGACTTACCCTAAATCCTAGTCAGTAAGCTCATTTTATCTTCAAGTTAAAAGGTTCAAAATGCAAAAGTGTGTGGAATAGTCCACTTCATTTTAAATTCCATGCCTTTAATGTGAGGTTCATTTTACAGTTAGTGGATTCATTTTATCTTCATTATGGGCGTTCCACTATCACTACGTTAGAATTTGGTGTTAGTAATGGTTAGCAAGTTAGCATGTTAGTGTTCATTTGCTTTATCTGCCATTAGTGTGAATTTGGCATTAGTAACCCCTCCTAACATTGATTTTATCTGAATATTAGCTTAATGCAGTTTGGAGGTGCAAAAATTCTAGATAAGGACCAGAATAGAAGTAAATGAACAAGAAATGAAAAAATGAAATTCTGGAAAATGGACCAGAATAAAGACTAAAATTAAAATGCAAAAATTTTGGAGAGACCAGAATGGAAAGAACTAAAACATAAATTCTAGAAATGACCAGAATAGAATGTGAATAAACACAGAAATTTTGGAAATGACCAGAGTGGAAAACAAACTTATGTGCAAAAATTCTGGAAATGACAAGAATGTAAAAGAAATCAAAATAGAAATTCTGGAGATGACCAAAATAAAAAAACAACAATCTAAAATGAACATGGAACTAATATAAGTGTATAAAATAAAAAACAGAAAACTATATACAAGGTTAGCTAGAAATTTGTGTAAAGAAGACTATTTTTCTAAATCAAATGCTTCCATTTTGGCAAGAACAACCTTTGTGAGCAAAACCAAAAGGGGATTACGTCTAAGACTACTGCATTTATGGTGTATCTTTTCTGCATTTCTTTTTGACTTATATCTATCTGTTTATGCCATTAAAGGGTTACAATAGGTGAATGTCGAATAGAATGCAACTATGTTTTATCCTTTGAGTCTCGCACTTGGTCTAATCTGATTGTGTTTGTTTTGTAGGTCTATTAGGTCAAGTTGTCTTTAGATTTATCTCACAACTTGGGGTTTTGCAGGGAGGTGTAAAACCAAGAACAAGTTTTATTAATCTGCAGGGATGTTTAAATACAATTCAATAATGCCGAAAATAGTCACGGCTGAACAGATTTGTTACGCAGTTGTAACAGTGATCTAATCAATGCAATACAAACAAATAAACTGTTAAGTACGCTAACATCCCCCTTTATTACATTATTTAGGTAATGTAATAACTAATAGCTATACTAACATCCCCTTACATTATTTTGCAATACAAAGTGAGCTACGAAACAATTCAAATTTGACACGTCCAAGTGCCTTAGTGAAAATGTCTGCAACTTGAGCATTGGTGGGAATGTGCTGAAGTTGAATTCGATGCTTTGGAACTTCATCTCGAATGAAATGACATTGTGTGTCAATGTGCTTTGTTCTTTCATGATGGACTGGATTCTTGACAAGGTTCAGAACACCCTGATTGTCGCAAAACAAGTGTATTGGAGATTTTGATGGATGGCCCATACTTGTCAGAATGCGACGTAACCATATCACTTCGCACACAGCTTCACGTGCGGCATGATATTTTGCCTCTATTGATGAAATAGCAACCACATGTTGCTTCTTGCTGTGCCAAGAGACAGGACCGGATCCTAGATGAAAAATGTATCCAGAAGTTGACTTGCGATCATCAAATGATCCGGCATAGTCGGAGTCCGTGTATCCTTGCAAGAAGAATTTTTGTTCCTCTTGTATTCTAGGCCATATTCCATAGTACCACGGACATAGTGAAGAACACATTTTGCTGCTTTCCAATGAGTGGTCTTAGGCTCCTGCATGAACCTCGAAAGATAGTTGATAGCAAATACGAGATCTGGCCTAGTATTGGTCAGATATATGAGACTCCCAATCAACTGTTGATAGAGAGTACCATCTACCTGAGGTGAGTCATCATATCGCGATAACTAAAGTCCATTCTCCATTGGAGTTGACATTGGCTTGCAGTCAGTCATGCGATATTTATCCAACAATGTCTTGGCATACTTTTTCTAAGACACTTTGATGGAGTGCTCCTTCTGGCTGAATTCAAGACCAAGACAGTAATGGAGAAGTCTGAGATCTGAACTTCTGTACTTCTGTCATCATCAATATCCATATCCTCAACTTCTGTACTTGGAGTCACAGAAAGTTCCTCAAAAGATTGACAAAGATCATCAACCTCACCAGTTTCTCGGGCTTCTCTTTCCTTTTGAGCCATACTACGTGTACGAGGTCTATCCAAATTCAAATTGGGAGGAGTGGATAAATTTGCGTCTCTGATTGTATTTGTACACCATTTAGGATTCTTCTTCGGTGGTGGTGAAGAAGATGTAGAAGGACCTCTTGTATCTGTTGACGAAGGAATCTTCTCTTCCTTAGGTTCCACAATATCTTGGTGTACTGTAGATGTGCTCTATGATGTGAAAGCTTAATAAAAGACAACATCGCTGCTGATATGAATTTTATTGGTCAAAGGATATATCAACCGATATCCTTTAGAGTGCTCAGAATAACCAAGAAAAATGCATCTCAGTGTTTTCTCATCTAGCTTCTTCCTTTTCTCTTTCGGTATGTGCATGAAAGCGTGACACCCAAAAATACGTAGATGAGATATGGAGGGTTTTCGACCACTCCATGCTTCCTGTGGAGTCATTCTTTTTAGGGCCTTTGTGGGTGCCCTATTCAACAGATACACTGCAGTGGTGATAGCTTCTGCCCAATATTGTTGCCCAAGAGTAGCACCTGTGAGCATACAATGAACCATTTCCATGATAGAACGGTTCCTTCTCTCAGCAACTCCATTTTGCTGAGGAGTATAGGCAGTTGTTAACTGTCTCTTGATCCCATGCTTATCTAGGAATGCAAAAAATTCATTAGAGGTAAACTCTCCCCCTCGATTTGAATGGAGGGTTTTAATAGAAGCCCCTGACTCCTTCTCAATAGATTTCTTGAACTACTGGAAGAATGCGAAAGCTTTAGATTTTAGTTGGAGAAAGAAAACCCACATCTTTCGTGAGTAGTCATCTACGAATAACTGAAAGTACCTCTTCCCTCCACAACTTTGGGGTGTGAAAGGACCGCACAGATCGGTATGAATTAACTCCAAAGGTTTTTGTGCTCTTGTAGAGCTCTTCTCAAATGGTACTCTATGTTGCTTTCTCGCTAGCGGTCGAGCACACCGGCAATGTGGCGAGAAAGGGAAGGAAGACCCTTTACCATCTCATACTTGTTGAGCTCAAGTAAGTAGCCGGAACTAAGATGCCCATATCTCTTGTGCCATAGGGAAGTTGCCTCCTTGGTAGAGACAGACATGGCAACATGTGGAGTAGAGATAGCATCTAGTGCAAATAAGCCGTGCTTATATGAAGTTGTTGCAATCTGCTTACCCTTCCTGGTAATAGTACAACACTTTTTTCCATTCTCAACATGAAAGTTGACAACCATATTTCTATCCAGGATTTGTGTCACTGACAACAAATTGTTGGCCAATCCCGGAACATAGAGGACTTTGTCAATCTGACACTTGCCATCAGGAAGAGTTACTAAAACTGTATCCTCTCCCTGAACCCTGTAGGTTTTATCATCAGAAATGGTGACAGGTTTTCCCTCCTTGGCCACAAATGATTCAAACCATGATCTGTCACCAGTCATATGTTTGCTAGCTCCAGAATCGACATACCAAATAGGATCCCTCTGAGTGGAATCTGTGGTAGTCATGAGCACCTTGTGTGCCCATTCGTAATCCGAGTCGATTCTTCAACAAGAACATTCACCTGGGGTTTCTTGTTTTTATTTTGTGGTTTGTTTTGGCCTTTATGCTTGTTCTTATGCCAACACCTGTTGGTGTCATGGTTGTCTTTCTCACAGATCTTGCACCACCTTTTCTTCTGTTGAGGTTTTTTGCCTTTTCCTTTCGTATCCTGTTGAAAATTTCCTCCTTTCGAAAGTTGCCTCCTTTTTTCCCATTACCTTTCTTCCTAGAACCCTGCCTGTTGGTGTATAGGGCTGTATTAGAAGAATCATCCTTGTGAAGTTGGCGTGCCTCCTGTTGTTGAAGTAGATTGACCAACTCGATGTAGGTAATTTGTCGTTGAGACACCTGGATGGAGGTTATCAACATATCAAATGAAGAAGGTAAAGCTCTCATCACAAGTGAAATGAGAAGCTTTTCATCCATAGTATCTCCCAAAGAACTCAATTTCTCTTTCAACTCAGACACTCTGCACAGAAAGAGTTCAACTATTTCACCCTGCCTCAAACTCAGGTTATGAAGTTGTTGTTGAAGATGAAGAATGGTGGATTCATTCTTCCCCTCATAGATGGTTCTAAGGGCATCCGATGCCTCTTTACCACTTTCTTTGTCAGCTATATGAGGTTGCACTTCATCTGAAACAACAAACAAAATGAGCACCTTTGCTCTACTGTCTTTCTTGTCAAAAGCTATTTGATCCGTCGAAGGACCCGTGGATCCTGCTGTTGGTGAAGGCCTAGTTGCTACTCCAGTAACAATATCCCACAAATCTTCCATTTGGATAATAGCCTTCATCTTATGTTTCCATGGTGTATAATTTGGACCTTTCAATAACTGATGCGGATCAGTCATCAATTTTGCAACAACGGCCATAGTGAAGGTTCCTTATATCACCAATTGGTCCCCCTTTCAATATACCTTTTGCTAGGCCAATATACCGTACAAAATACCCGCCATTACGTGAGGGAAACTATAGGTATTTAGAAAGATCAACAAAAAATCACCCACCCTTACGTGAGGGAGACTATAGGTGAATTTTAGAGATCATACGATACGTGGAACATAAGCGGTACTGAAAGGGAATCACCTTGTTGATGGCACCTACCATAGAAGATTCTTCTCATGCGTGGGGCGTAACTTCCCCTAAACACTATGAAGAATACTTCGTCAAGATTTACGCCTAAACACAAGTGCGATAAAGAGTAGTGGATGGAGTAAAAAAATGCAAAAATGGCATACTTATTCCTCCCCGACGATTTATAGAGAACAAGCTCAGACGTCATTATAGAAGCTATATTAGGTGGTGGATACAGTAGCCAAATCACGACAGCTTTACCTGTAAGTGCTGGCTAGAGGTATCGCAAATACCGAACGCTGCAGTGCAAATAAATTGCACAAGATGGGTTTTTATTTATTTCGGGGACTTAGGGAGTGTTTTTTATTTTAATTTTAATTAAGTAGTGCATAGAAATGAAAATGCATCATACATCAAAAAAATGCCCTCATAATGAAACCCTAAGGTGTCGGACACAGTCGAAAATGCACCTTTTACAATTTGCCAAATTGCTATTTTTCGAAAAAATTACTCACTATCCCCCTTTGATTTTTGAAAAAATTCACACTAATGGCAGATAAATCAAATGAACACTAACATGCTAACTTGCTAACCATTACTAACACCAAATTCTAATGTAGTGATAGTGGAACACCCATAATGAAGATAAAATGAATCCACTAACTATAAAATGAACCTCACATTAAAGGCATGGAATTTAAAATGAAGTGGACTATTCCATGCACTTTTACATTTTGAATCTTTTAACTTGAATATAAAATGAGCTTACTAACTGGGATTTAGGGTAAGTCATACTAATATCAAGAGCACTAAAAGGAATCAATCATTTGCACTTTGAGGGTTTAAGGATCATGATTGCTAAGCATTGCTTGAATTGGACTATCAAGGCCCCTTGTTAACTGTTACTTGCATGTTTTGAGTTTATTCTGGTATACATCAGTTCTATTTCAATATTCATTGATTACATATATGCATGAATGTTTGCTTACTAGAACCTTGTAGAAATGGGTGATTTCATCTAATTTATTTGCAAGAGAGATTTTTGAGTTTAATACTTTGTTTGGGGTGATCATTGTGTAATAGGGCAAAACATTCACTCAACAGACCCAAAATACAAAATAGTATACACTGTAACTAGGCATGCACTATTTGATATTATGGATGATACCATCAAAAAATATTTTATAGTAGGAGTTTGCTCAGCTATGTATCCTAAAATTATTCATGCTAAAGAATAATTTGAGCATTGTAAAAGATATTTGGTTAAAATTTGGTTAGATAAGAAATTATGAAAACCCCTTGATGACTTCCTATAAAAACCAATCAATCTCCTTGTATTCAAAAACCATCATGAATTTTTTTCTAGGTTGGTTATCATCCTTGGGCTAGATATTGATTAACATGTACATCACTACCAACTATCTATGGCTTATATCATAATCAATATGCATAACTATAATGGTATGAGTAAAAATCCTCCCCTCTTCTTTGATTTGGTCTAGTTTTTAAGCTCCCAAATTCATGTCCAGTTGACTGCCCTAAAGCTAAAGGAGGGTGAAAATTTCCACTACCCATAACATTTGGATTAGTTATTCGTATACTTCATGGTGGGTAGAATGCTAGGCTTACCAATCAAAAAACATGCAAAAAATAGAATAATTATGTATTTAGTTGACTAGACTCATGTTCGTAGAGAGACTAACTCATATATGGAGTTCAACCAAATATTTCTAGGACTAACACTAGCTTGCATATATGGTAAAATCCTTTGGTTATCTATAGAATATGATAAGAAGCTAAATGGTGAAAGTTCAAATTTAAATATTAGTAATTTTTATAGAGCAACACTTTATTAGAGTTTATGGCTTTACCAAATACCCATATAGGTTGCCTTAATATGTGATTGACTTGGTATTCGTGACAAAATTCTATTGATAAATTGATAGATTAGATGAAATATTTGGGGCTAGAATTAAAAATATTGGTACATATAAATATCCTTTCAACTTTGGTCCTATCACCATGCTATCTCAAATTCAAGGAAAAGTCCTAGATGATAAGCTTAGTGGTATTTAGCTACCTATAGTGCTACACTTTTGGAGCTACAACATGAAAGGAAAATTCAAAGCTAAGATGAAGGATATAAATAGTAAGGTACAAACATTTGAGCATTTTATCCACCTAGACATAAAAACATCCAAGAATAATATGGAAGATCAAACTTCATATCTAGATTTAAATGAACTACAAAGGCATATCCCATGGAGAAAATTTTATCCTCCCAAGAAACCCTATGATCCAACCATAAATAAGGAATAAATAAAAAGCAACAAGCATATAAAAAGGATTGAAGAGGATATAAAATGAACTACATGAAAATTTTGAGAATGGTGGATTCTAAGGTGTGAGTAGGACTATCAAAAGAAAACCTTCCCTACTAATTTATATAACTAGCTTGATTTGCATCCCCTATTTCAAGTCATCCATTATAGTAAATTTTCACTCTCTTCTAGGAATATGAAGCTAAATTTTAGAAATGGATAGAAGAACATCCTCTTAGAAAAGAGAAGAAGAAGGAGCCTTGTTGTATGTTTAACATTGTGGATCCAACTACCAACACATGAATCGGAGCAAGTTTTGTCCCCAAGGCCAACAAGCCTACCTAAAAAATGATAGTAGTAGATTATGATATCAAGATAGAAGAAGTTGAAATATCAAATATTTTGATGAAAATGCAATTAGAACTCTCCACACTAGGGTGGACACATTATTTCTCCAAGGTAATCAAGTGGAATCAAAATATAGAGTTGCAAAAGATAAAATTTATCACTTGAAGAAAATATTAGTTCAGGAGGAAATGGAGAAAAATACCTTGAAAAAATAGGCTAAAGTAATAGAACACCAATTGAGCAAAAATCCAACCCTAGAGCAATTACAACAAATGGATGAGAAAATAAAAGCTCAATAAGAAGAGTTGAAACAAAGAAATTAAAACCTCCAAAAATAAGAGGAAGAGTTGTAGAAACTAAAATGAACACTCCAATATTGTGATGAACAATTGGTAATGGTGTAATTATATCTAGAAGAGGAAGATAAAAAGACTCAATATCCTATATTCTCTCAAGAAACATTGATGTATATAAAAAAAAAAAACTAAAACAAAAATATTGATGTAACCATGCAAGCCTTTCTGATCATACAAAATTTAAAATACAAAACTGAAATCATGATAGAGGCTAAAGCTGAATTCAACAAAATAAGAGAATAAATGGGTAAAAAGATAGAGTAGGTAGAAATAGTTCTTAAAATCCTAATGAAAATAACCAATTCTTAGTTGTCATAATTCTCAAACAAGTTCTTATATGAAGCTAATTAGTGGTAAAAGTAGATAACTGAAAGCCATAATTTGGATCAAGAAGGATGCAATTTGATCTTTGCATTATGTAAAAGGAAAACAAAGTGAGAGTTCTACTTGTTGAAACTATGTGTTTTGGTTTCCTAATTTTCTGGGATGAAACATATAGATTCTGCACCTAGGAGCAACTCAGAACTTGACTTGAATCCATTACTAATGATGAAGAAGAGCTTAATTATTTACCATCATTAGTCATAGAGGAGCAAGTATTTATATTTTTTAATGGGCCTTCTACAACACATGCAAATATTTAGGAGTTGACCTATAAATATAGGAACCCTTCCTATAAAAATACCTATAAATTGAGAAATATCCTCCATAAACTCTAAGGATCTAAACTCCCCACAAGAAATTTTAGGACATAACCTGTCAGACATTATAGCTTATGAGAGCTCCCTCACCTGATCAAAGCACTAATAGAGAACAACATGGTGAAGCATACAAGGCAACCACACAAATGCAATAAGAACAAGGTGAAATTGCTGGAACATCCATAAATGTCATTGTTGAAATCAAAAGTTGATGGTTGGCATGTGCTAGCTTATTTTCATTATCCTTTCATATTTTTTTTGAATCCATGTCTAATAGATAAGACAATATGGTTTCTTTATATTTGTAAGGATAAACCCCTTATGAGGCACCAATAATGTGGGTCACTATAATAACCTATATATGTAGCTTTGTTATATGAGAAACATTTTACTATAAGTAGTTGATATACACCTAGGTGAATAATAATAAAATGGAAAAATACAGGAGACAACTCTTCAAGCCTAAAATATAGCTAAGGTAGGAGAGTCCATAATTTTTTCTTAGTGTTGGATTCCAAATTTGGCTAAGTATGAAGAAAGGAAAACCAAACTTTTGGAAGCACTGATGTCACTCAGAGTAGAAAAATGTATGAAATAGTAGTAGGCCAAACTTGAAAATTGGCTAAGTAAATATCGAGACCAAAAATTTTGTGATGCTGATGTCATCCTAGAGCAAAAAATGTCTAGCACAAATGGAGGCTAGACTAAAAATCTAGCTAAGTTATAGAAGCTAGCTAAATTTTTGGAAGGCTAATGTAAGCATAAGTATAAGAAAATTTTGGCATCAAGTATGTTGTCCTAATGATCAATGCAAAATTTTGCTAAGGCATAGAGCCTAGCATAGGAGAGGGCCAATCATTGAAAAATATTACATCATCATAGGAGCTACAAAAATATAAAGCCCAAAATTGCACCATGTTGCCTATTCTTAGAATTTGACTACGTATGAAGAAAGGAAGGCTAAAATTTTGGAGGTAGTTGTCACCCAGGAGGCAAAAAATTCTAGATCCAGATTTTGGCAAAGGAAGGAGGCCCAATAAAGCATCAAAACCCCAGTAGTAGATAAAGTTCCTAGACCAATATTTTAAGGTAGAATCAAATATATTAGAAGATCGAAATGGCCCAAATGCTTATCCATTGCACACATGTCCCTCTACAACTAGTCTTATCATCAAGTAGAATGTCAAAAAGTGAACCTACCATGATATGCCTAAGATCCACTAGAGTCATGTGGACACCAAACTCATGGAAGATATTAGATCCAACCATGTCAACACAACTGCATAAAATTAGTTATATTAGACCAATCTAGAAAGTGATACCCAAACCCTACACTCACCTCTGATAGTCTTGTAGGTATTTTTGGAATCATAATAAGAGATAACAAAATGTAATGAAAATCCTATTAATATTTCAATGTACATCTAATAGAGGTTCAACTCTTTAGTATTTAGAATCTATGAATGTTGTATGATGATTTTTTCCTTTCAATATAATTGAAGTATTATTTGGCCTCTATAAAAAAAACTGTAGGATGTGTTAATATGAGTAAAATTGTTATGTATTTGTATTTATGTTAAGTGGATGGATAATTATATCAAACTTTATTTTGCTAAAGTAGATAGCTATCTAGATTATTGTTTGTTTAATATCTAGAATACCAAGAAATATTTAAATTGATTTAAATGATATCCTACAAAATTGTATGGTATCTGGTTTGTTAGACCTTCAATTATATTGAGAGTCTAAGACTCATACAATTAATATCATTGCTATTAACTGAATCCCGATCAACCTTATTTCTAATTCTAATATTTTTTTTAAAGCGAAAAACCCGTTGTGGGACCGCCTTGGTCTGAGAGACCACGAACAGGGGGTTCTACACCATCAAATTCACCCAGGAGTCGCACCCAACCCTACTCGCACCAACATTATCAATTGGATTTTGGGTATCCAATTCATATTTTTGGTAGGGTGGAGATTCGAACCTAGGACCTCCCTTGGAGGATTGCCCTCTCCTCTCCAACTCACCTACAACACCTGGGTGATTTCTAATTCTAATCTTGCACCCTTCTTACTCTTTGTATTTATTACTTTAGTCTCTACCACATTTCCTTTAGTTAGCATAATAGAAATTGAATTTCTCTAGAGGTTGACTCAAAACCAATTCTAGGTCTTCCAATCTTGGCCAAGATTCAATGGTGCATCTCATCCGCATAGGCAAATTTCGAATCAAGAGGTACCAAGGTAGTATAGAAAGGAATTATCCCTATGAAACCTATTTAAAGAGAAATACTTATATGTGGATGTAACATCCCTATATACTTAGATTTTAAAACATGGTTTTTTTTAAAACAAAAGAAAAAATATATTTCTATTTTTTAAAACTTTTTCTTTGCTTTTTTTTTTTGCCTTTTTTTAAAGTTTTTCTTTAGTTTTTTTTAATCAATTAATTAATTTGAAATAAATTATCTTTAAAATTTCCACTAATAAATGGGGAATCTAAAGGTACTAATATACTTCTATATTCTCCCAAAAAAAATTAATCAAAATAATGAAACAATGAATTAACATACTTCATATACCAAGGATGATGAAATGATGAGTGTAACTAGAATACATATAGAATTAATAATGGATATTTCTTCTACATTTTATCATAACCATTGTCTCTGAGCTTCAATAGGCTTCTTACATATTACTTGATTAGGTGTTGCCATAGTGGGAACCAAAACTATGTCATGGCAATTTTTTTACAATGCTATAAGTAACACATTACTAAAAATCACTAGATTGGTGGGATTCACTCTCCTATTGCCATGATGATTTCACTATTCATATCAACTTCACCATTTTAAAGTTCAAAAAATATTCACCTTCAACATTGTGCTCACCATAAATTTGAGTAGACCTATTATGGGTGTGAATGTCTCCTACATTAAACATTTGAAACATGCATAATCATGTTGGGATAGACCAGAGATGTAATATTTGTTGCAAAAAATCCATCACATAAATATACATGTCCAACCAAGCATGCACTATCACACAAGGATTCCCTTTTGATAACACAACCACCATATCTATTCTATAAAATTAAGAAATGCCCTTATCATTTTAATCTCATATGAAGCCAATGTTGCTAGCTTACAGTGACACAATCACTACAACCAAATTTCCATGGGGGATGAGAAGCCTCACCTATCTTGATGACTTAGCTAACATACCCTATGATATATATGAGAATATATTTTACAATGTGGATGTGGATTTGCTCAATTGTCTATATTTTCAATATTGAAGAGGCATTAATGGAACCAGATTTGTAACAACCTTTAGCAATATTTTCATCATTCTACACAAAATATTTTCTCTACTAGAATATCACTATTATGGTATACCTGAAGTCTTCTCTAGAGAGTTCCTTGATAATCCTCCTATTAATTTTGATTATACTACATAGAACATGATTTGATACCTTCAATTTATTACTAAAGGCACCAAAGTTAAGGTTCTCATGTATAATAGTGTTGTACAAACAATTCCCAGGGCACAAATATTTTTGCTTCGATACCACTAATAGACTATTAGAAAAAATAATTTTACTATACTTAATTCATTTTCAAATATATACATAAATATTTATACATACAATGTATATCTCTTGGTTGTCATAGGAGACTCGATGCTTCACCTGCATCTCAGCTATTTATCTTCTCTCAACCTCCCATGAGGTGTAACTACTCTGCTTCTCTGAACCTATCATGAGGTGTAACAATATTATCAAATAATGTATTTGATTAAATATCAAATAATATAAAAGATATCTAAGAAAACCCTTCTTCAAATTACACTATCAATATTCAATAAATATTCTTTACTAGCTATAACAATAACTACCCTCAAGATAAGCTAGAAGACATTATCATCAACAAAAGCAATTGAGTAATAAGTATTCACAACCACTTTCATACCATGTTAGATTTTACAATAGATTCTAGAAATTAATGGAATCAAACATAACCTAGTATTACTTAACAAAATGAATACATAAAATGAAAAATAACATAAAATATGATGGGGTGTTCATGGATATCGAATAATATTCATTAAAGTAAATGGGTTTACACTCCAACTAATAATAAAAATATTGATGTGAAGGGGTTTTTATAACTAAATACATGAAACCTTTAGGTCAAAGTTGCGAGACCAACCCTAAATAATAAAAGATTATAAATGTTACATATGTACATTTTTCAATGTTTACATGGGACCAAAAGGTAAATATAACAAATAAAATTGTAAATAGTTAGCCATGGATTCAAGATAAGCTTAACCACCATATATTGTTATAGTAAAATTTTACCCTTGATTTACAAAAGGTGAGAAACAATTACTCGTAGTAAAAGTAAATATTTGAGGGCATCTATACAAAAACGATATACCAACAAATATTACATGCTCATTTTCACAAGTGAATCACTTGTATTTGTAAGTAGATAGACACCTTTTGTCGAGTGATTTATTCCCTAGAGTTAACTGATCTTCTTTAGAAAGTGAATCAAAACTTGGAGCTAGTCAATTGTATTTTGCAATCCAATTGGTACTTGTTCAAATTTTGATAATCTTTGTGAGGCATATTCTATCTAATAATTTTATCACATGATTATTCAAAATTTATAAAAATTACATGGTAATGTCGAGGTACTATATAAAATTTAATAGAGCATTATCCTAAAATATCATAATAAGGATTAGAGGATCCAATATGGATTCTTCTATGACTAAATGATGCTTTTGCATACCTGCTTTAATACCATTTTGAAATTCAAACCTATTTCCAAAATCAAACAAAAACAATCCATCCACTCAAATATTATACAAAAGCCTAAAAGTATGAAATAAAGGAGAACAAACACAAAAATAATTGGGTGGCAATACGTACCACAAATAATCATTGTACTATCCATGGGTAAGAACACAATTTTTAATACCAATACCAAATACTCAAATTAGATAAATAATTTTAACTTAAGGAAACATAATAGGATTAATTTAAGGTTAAATACAATTTATAATTATTACAATTAATTAACTACATTCTATAATAATTTTCATTAGTCCTATACAATATTACACCACACAATGTTGGTCTTAGCCAGAAGTTAGATTTCACTTTCAAAATCCCCTAATAATCTAAATTGAGGGACCAATGAGAGAATAAATTAGTGACAATAATATATTTGATCCATAATGGATTGTCTAATGGACCTTCACAATCAATAAAAATCCTTATAATTCTCCCTCATTATCTGAAATATGTCCACCCATCCTCAAAAACTCAACTTCAACCCTTTATAATTTTAGTAAGTAATTATTGTTTGGATGTCCTTTCCTCTTGTAGTATTTCCACATGATTTTTTAATTCTTTGATGCCATAGGTTAGACATTGGGATAATAGGTATTATCCACCTTAGGTTTGAAGTCCATTGTGTGAACCTATATTTGTGAACTTCACTACAATTCCTAATTTCTACCTAAAGGTAAATTAGGAGACACAAGTTGATCAAGAAATATATTTTTTAAGATTACAAGGATATAGGAATCATATGACCATGCTATTTGACATATAAAAATAATAAGATATATTAGCAAGGATAATTTTAACACATTCTATATCATATTTTTTTTTTCCTATAGAAGATGCAATATTTTCTTTGAATGCCTTAAAACTTGTAATATAGTCCTCAATATTATAAAACTCAACCAATTTGAGAGAAGAAATATCTAACTCCAAGTCAATTAAGTTAGTTACATTTAATTTCCCAAATAATTTGTGTAATTGTGACCATAACTTGATAGTTTCACTCTCTTGTTTGATATGTAAAAGAAATTATGGTTGAATGAAAAATGAGAATAGACCAAGAGCTTCTTCTTTCTTATGTTGGTGGGTTTCTTGATCACTACTTTATCTTATTAAAATATCGACTACAAGTTTTTACTACATATGATTCAATTATTTGTGTTAACCAAGTACTATCATTTTATCCATTGAGGTAAGTAAAAAGGGCTTGATTATCCACCTTACACAATTTGATCCGTACAACTATAAAAGGTCCTTGAACTAATGTTATCATTACATAGAGTAAGATTTTTTTTTCAATTTAAAATAAAGGATAAAAACACGTGTGTACAAAATTTATGGCCTGTAATTGTTTTTTCTCTAATGATCTCAAAAAATGCAAATATTTTAATTCCCAAACCTTAAAGAATAAAAACCTAGTTGCTCACTACTGCTTGGTATTCCATAATTTTCTTGTGTCCTCCACTACTATTTTACTCCTTTAGTGTACTTGAAATATCATAACTTTGATAAGTGTCCTCCTTTATTAGCTAAAGTCATGTATATAGAAGAAAATGATATAATATTGATGTGGAATATAAAAAATCTAAGAATTGTACTAAGGTGAAGGGTTTAAATATTCCCATATTACAACAAATTTCCCTTGCAATGAGTAACCAATCCCTTGGAATGAGAAACCAATTACCAAATTCAGAAGATAAGAATTATCCAAAGGCTCATTTGAGGGACTTCCTCTTATCTTTACAACTTGCAATATCCCTCTATAAGATATTGGGATAACTAATTCCTCAATACTAGATCCAACATGGGCTAATAATATCCACATTTTACAAATTGGCATAAAATACTTATTACACTAAAAATAAGACTAAATCCCTATCCAAAATACTAAGCCTAACCTAAAGTCTATTAATCCTAGAAACTTAAACCTATGCTTTCCAAGTGATGTCCTCATCATACCTCTCCACAATAGAAGCATTGGACTCCAATACTTTTATGACAAAAGTGAGTTTATTTATAATAAAATGAGTTGGATTAATAGGTATTTCCATGAATTAGACCATAAAAAATCTATTGGAGTCACATCACAGGTGTATTTATCCACATAGTGTAGGCAAAATGTAAAGGATATGGTGCAAATTTCTATGATGATGTAGGAGGAACCCTCATCCTTCCATCTAAGTGAGTATGGATGAGTATGGGTTTGTACAAGAAGCTACAACCTATCATATATGACTCTTGAAATTAAGTTATTTTGGGAGTCATTGTTGATGATACAATCCATCAAAAAATTATGATTTAGGTGGACTTTTGTGATAAACAAACTATTATGACCACTTATATACAAGTTATGTGTCATCAAGGTAGTAGTATTGTTGAACTTATCCTTGAGCTCATTATACTTTTTAGCTTCTCCTATAATCTCAATAGGACCATATTATGGTTCCTCAAGTTGAGATTATACAAGAGGATTCTTCATATTTCTAAAGCACTAATATTCCACATGTCCTTTTTTTTACAATATTACAAAATATCTTGTTGTTAAAATAAGAAAGAGAAGGGAAAAAAAAGAAGAAGAAGGAGAATAAATATAAGGAGAATAAGGATGAAAGGAATAATAAGTCTTCTTAATTTTCTATTGATGTTATCATTGATTGGGTGCTTTGGATGTGTCTAAAGATCGAAATCCACTTGATTGAGTGGTTTTTCCTCCAAAACTTGTGATTAATTGAACACTAAATTCAAGGTGGTGATGGGTGTATATTTCAACTTTATAAAAAGTACTTCTTGTAATCTAATCTTGAATTTTATGATTAATTCTTAAACTAAGTCCTATATACTAGTTAGAATCCTCAATTTGTTAAATTGGAAAATGTATTCTTGGATACTCATGTTGTATCCTTGCTTTAAAAAAAGCTATATATAAGTAAGGTCCTCAACATAATTGGAAGGATAAAATGTATTCTTCAATTATTTCACCAAATCATCCCAAGTGTCGATGGTATCCTAAATTCCTTGGCAATCCATTATCAAAACTTTGGCTACACCTAAAATTTTTAAGTTAGCAAATGGGACTTGTTCATATTTTGGTGTTTTACTATAGGATAACCATGTCTTTATGTTGATGGTCCAACTATTTAGAACCTCAAGAACATGGGACCCATCATAAATTTTGACCTTGAATTTTACTTGTGGGCAAAGGTCTTTGGATTCAATAAGACCACTAGGGGTAGCAATATTCGTAACCTTATCGACCACTACTATGGTTATCATAATCATTTACTCTACCATATTTGTAGCCATTTGAAACCTTGTGTGAGATAGTAGTACAATTACAAAAAGAACTTACTTGGTACCTAAAGGGGTTACAAACATTTATGTGTTTTTTGGCCAAATAATTTCAAAATAAAATGTTTTATGCAATTTTAAAAAGCTTTTGGAAGGGCAAAATTAAAATCATACAAATATTTAATTAATTAAGAAAAATTACTTAAATATTTTTTCCTTTTCAAAATAAAATTATTTTTCTCCCTTTGCAAAAATCAAAATTTGTCCTTTTTTTTTTTAAATAAAATTAATTTACCCCATTTTAAAAAAATGTTTTGTATATTTTAAGCAAAGGTAAATAGAGCTATGCACTGAAATACGTTGTCAACATGAGATCCACTAGTCAACTATAGAAAAAATTTGGTGCACTTGTGTATTCAACAAGGGATGCCACTTGGCACATAGATAGCATGTGTTGGCTAACTCAATAGGGTGAAGTTGCCCTACTTAAAATGCTAAAATAATTTGTCCTAGATGTGGAATACAATATTTTCTTTCACTCTTCTAAATCAATTGTGCAACCAAACCATCATCGATTAGCACTACGTATCGATGCTTCTATCATCGGATCAAAACCTAGATTGTTGCCACATGTTACCTCATAATTTGTTGTTTACATATGGATGTGATTGGTCAAGATCCACCAATGGGGGTTAAAATCCATGTGCCTTAGAATTCATACACCAATTAGGAGTGAGTTAGAATATGCATTAAGGAATCTTCTCAACCAATGGGAAGACATGGAAGTTTGTGCTAGGTTTTTGGGTTTCATATAGGGATGTTTGCATTCGAGGATATTTTGTGACAGATCTAAGGTTCCATTTTGTAGGATGCATATTGCCTATCAGTCATCTATAACACATGAATTGGGATGGTGTATTTGTAACTATGGCTCCATAATTTTTACGGCCACTACGGGATTTTTACTATGATTTTTTAGAGGCCAAGCCAACAAACACTTGTTGCGAGCCACTTTTAGCTTGAAGAAGGTCACTCGAAGTGACCTAAAATCATCAAAAAGTGATACATCATTACCTTGGGTGATAATAAAGTCATATAAAGGTGACAAAGAATGGTCATCTATCATAGGAAATATACTTTTTTTCTTTAATATGAATGCTTTTCATTTTTTTTGAAGGCTTAAGGAGGCATTTTATTTTAATTATAGCAATTAAACTAGATTTAAAAAGTTGTCAATAAATCAAACCAAATTGGTAAAAAGCTTTCAAATAATAATGGACTAACAAAATAAAATAAATTTTATTAGTATATGTAGTAAGAGGCAACAAGATGATCAACAAGTAGATCTTCTTCCATAGAAGAAAATTTCTAGTCCAATCGCTTCTTCTCTCTATATCCTCACAAAAAATATTAAATCCATTTCAAGGGAACTCAATTTCACAAAATAACTCTTTTCGAGTTCAACTAAGAGCTTAAAAGAAATATCTTATTGGCCAAAAGTCACCCAAGGCCAAACAAGTAGCATGAGATTGGAAGTTCGCCCAAAAATCTCTACAACTACTATGCTTTGATACCACTGATGTGGAATCTAATTATTTTGAGAATTACATTGAGTTGAAGAGGCTAAATAGGCTCATCCTACAACCAATTTCCCTTGGAATGAGCAACCAATTCCAAAATTGGTAATATAATCTTTATCCAAAGGCTCATTTGAGGGATTGCCTCTTCTCTTTCCAACTTCCAATATCTCTCTAGAAGATATTGGGATAACTAAGTCCTAAAGAATAAATCCAACATGAGCTAATAATTCCTATGTTTTACAAATTTGCATAAAATGCTTATTATGCCAAAAATAAGACTAAGTCCTAATCTAAAATACTAAGCCTAGCCTACATTTTATTAATCCTAACAACTTAAACCTATGCTTGAGAAATGATGTCCTCAGCAAGGATGTGATGCACAATGGTGCCATATTGTTTGTCACATTGGCCTAAAATATAAGTCATCTATCCATAGTGTAAAGTGGTGCTATTAAAAATCAAAATTGGGTGGGTTGGTTCCTAAATTTATTGCACTATCCAAGCCACAAACACTTCATGATCCTAAAGAAAATATCCAACTTCCTTCATCTCATTGGTAAAATATGATAAGATTGTTACCACCAATAGGATTCAACCTCTCAACCTACCATTATTAACATGCTTCTAGTGGACAAGACGATTGCAACCACATATCTATCAAGGTATTTGACATCTCCTTGGATACCATGATTTATTTTTATAGTCATCAGAAGGACTGTAAAAAAGGTAAGGATGAGATTTAAAATTTTGACCTTTCCTTCCTTATTCCCAAACAAGTAACTAGGGTGCCAATATACCATATAATTCATAGGGAAACAAATATTATAATGCCTACTTCCATTCTAAGAGATAATTGTATGAAAGAGGATTCATGAATTGAAGACCAAAATTATCAAAGCAAACCACAGCATCCACTATATAGTCCAACCTAATTTCCTCCTCTCATGTGTCAAAACACATGCAATTTTCTCTAACAATATGCTCAAGAAGATGAACTAAATCAAAGCACAAATTAATTTTGGTCGTTATTTTGGCTAAGACATGAGCATAAAAAAATCCAATTTAAATTTAAAAATTTATGTGGTAACCATTACGAGGAAGAGCCTTGGTTTCTTTGCAATCCAAAAAGCATATAAATACTAATTTTAAATTTAGGTAAGGGATTTAATGACAAGAAGTAGAATAGAAGATAATAATTCATCTCCACAAGGATAGAATAATAAATTCAAGAGTATTATCATCACTTTTGCAAGAAATGCTTATGAATATTTGAGAGAAAAATTGCCCTAAAGATAGAAGAAATATCAGAGGATCCAAGTTGACTTCTTGTGTGACCAAGTAATATTGTTAAATAATCACTCTAATACCATGCTAGAATTCAAAACTATTTATGGAAAAAAATTGAATCAAGCAATCCAATTATATATTATAAAGAGAGTGTAATAAAATAAATGAAAATGGATGTTGAAATTATTAGGATCCTATAGGCACCACAAATAATCATTATATTATCTATGGATAAGAACAAAACACTCTAATACAATGGATGGAGTGGTAGGGGTATTTATAGCAATCCTAGATCCCCAAATTACATAAATAAGCTTAACATAAGACAACATAACAAGAGGTATTTAAGGTAAATTATAATTTATAAGATATGTTTAACCATAAAAGTTTAACCACAACCTATATGACTTAGATAATAAAATATTACAATAAATTAAAACATTGTATAATAAATTTCCTTAGTCTTATACAAGATAATATCACACAATTTCGGCCTTGGACATAGGTTGAATTACACTTTCAACACACCCTCATAATCTAAATTGAGGGGCCAAGGAGAGAAGACATTGGTGAAAATAATATCCTCCCCTATAGAAAATTCTTTGGTGGACCTCTATAATTGAGACAAATATTTGTATTGCCCCTCATAATTTGGAATACGTCCACCCATGTTCATTCCCTATTTTACTATCTATAGATAGTCTTTGAATTATTCAAACACTTATCCTATCCCTTGGACCCTTAGGTATTATCCTTCTTAGGTTTGAATTCATTTACGTGAGTCTATATTTTTGAAATACCACCATAATTCCTCATTGCTATCTATAAATAAACTAAGATAGAGAAAATTTTATCAAGAGTAATATTTTTGTGATTTCAAGAACATGGGAATGAAATAAACCATGATGTTTAACATCTAAAAATGAGGCGCATTGAAAAGGAATTTCACACATTTCTACATCATATTTTTTTTTACCTCCAAAATATGCAGTATCTATTTAGAATGTCTTAGATATCATAATTTATTCTTGAATATTAATAACTCAACTTGTAGACACTAAAATTTGGTCAATCTAATTAGGCAATCAAAAGCATTGGTTAATTGACACCATATGTCCCCTTTGAGAAACTCTCAGAGGTTTACTAGTGGTTCTAACCACTCTTGGAAGGCTCTACCCCCATTTTGGGAGATTTTGGACCAAATAGGCATGATTGTACCACCCTAAGATGATCACATTTTGTGGTCGTCCCACCCCAGGATGGTCACAAATTGGTCATCTTGGGATGGGACGACCACAAGGTTTGACTCCCAAAAAGTTAAATTTGGACAAATGGCACCCAAAAATTGCCATTTTACCTACCTATTCAATAATGCAAGTCAGATAATACAACATCCTTATGACATGCTACATGTAAGAGGCCAAATAGGAATATTCTCTTTCCCCTCCAATGCATGCCACCCTTTTGGCCAAATGGTGCATCTTGCCCTGCATGCCCTCACATGCCTTTTTTTCCAAAGGCTTTCTTTGGCTATATATTGGATCATTTTTTAATATAAAATATAGATAAGATTTTTTATACATAGCAATGAAGTGCTTCCAAGATTTCCCCTCACCATTTTGTGCTTTTTTCCCTCGAAATATCTACCTAGCGAAGGAGGTTTGCAAGTGATCTAAGAGGCACAATGTGATTCCAAAATTGAACCATATAAGTGATTTTTACCACCAAATTTAGTGAAAACACTATTTAGGAGGTCCCTCACCAATTCATAGAGGAATTTGTGATAAAATAAGTGTAGAACTAGTGGTCATCCCACCCCAAGATGGTCCCCAATCTATGATAGTCCCAACCGTCCCACCCCATTAGGGTGGCTTATTTGTGCATTATTTCTTTAATATTATTTTTTATTTATATTATATATTATCATAAGATACTACTATGCAAGTTTCATGAATTTTGGAGATATATTGAGTGAGATATCATATTTTTAGTGTTTTGTTGGGTCTTATGCAGGTCTACGGAGGTCATTGGGAGAAGTACCTAAAAATGTTATTTATTTTTCAAATATGACCACATGGGTTATTCTTAAATGCTATTTTATGAATTATTTCCAAGTTTCATGTGTTTTGGATATGTTTAGGGGTAAAAATATCTTGCTTTGGGTTTTGCAGGTTGGAAACATGCACTACAAATGCGATACGCCATAAGACATAATTTTGGTTCTATTTTTTGGTGATATCTTTCCAAAACCATATATTTTACATCCCTTTGAAATTTTAAGTCATTTGGAGTTCATTTTGTACAATATACATGCATATTCTCATTACTAGTCTTTTAGTGCCTATGGGGATTGCATGTTTTTCATCATACACACTTGCTATTTGAAATTTATTATTTCCTTATGTGTAGGTGCAGGTTTCTATAGTGAAAAAGGAAGGATCACAACACCTCAATATCAAATATACAAGTATTAGTAGCATTATCCTTCTCACCTCGATTTTGGGTACGAGGAAAGACACTGGAAGTGCACCGAATTACTTGAAGGATTTGATCCTTGGGCACCCAAAATTTGTAATAATGTTTTCATAATTGAGCCCTCAAGGGTACTTCTATGTAATCTTGG
Source organism: Wollemia nobilis (assembly GCA_028583015.1). Taxonomy (NCBI): domain Eukaryota; kingdom Viridiplantae; phylum Streptophyta; class Pinopsida; order Araucariales; family Araucariaceae; genus Wollemia; species Wollemia nobilis. Next base: position 8,661,764 of record JAQPPZ010000850.1, read on the forward strand.
ATTTTATCCACCAAATTAATAAGAATATACTTGCTTTACTTCATTTCTTATTATTTGGTATTTCTTCCCTTTTACTTGCATGCTTCCGATTTGATGCTCATGAGACATAGGAGATAGGTGCATATTGTTAATATTCATTAGGTGCACCATTTTTCCCCTAATTTAGTGGAAATAATGGTGAGACCCTATCCCTATTTATTTTATGAAGGTTTAAGCTCATTTTGTTCTTGTTTTATGTTGTAGGTATTGGTCGTCCTGGCCTGAAACAGCCTCTGTACTACTCCTTAGCTCACCCTAGGATGGCCACAAAATCATCCCACCCTAGGACAGCCATAAAAATAGCAGCCGCCCCACCCCCTAACAACCACAAAATAGAGCTTTTTCTACCCAAATGACAGAAAAAACAGGTTTCTTGGGTGATAAGGTAGGTACCTAAACTTTTTGTTTTCTGCAACATAGTCAAAATTAGCTGAAATTTGGTTTTTCTTGCGTGCTTTGTTTGCTAGTAAGGTAGAAATATAGTTTCCTTTTCTTATAAATTCAAAAATAATAAAAATAAAAAATAAGTTAAGTTATGATGCCCTTGTATGGTTTGCTTGCATGTAGGCTACCTAATGGGTAGGCCATCATTTAGGGATTGAATTTTGTAGGTTTCTTTTTATCTAGATTATTCTAAAAGTAAAATGTAATTTTGCATGCATTTAGTGAATTATCATTGAATTCTTCATTGTGTACTTTATTTGGATTAAAAATAACCACACACACCATGATTCACTTAAATGCTAGTGAGGTGGATTTCATCACCATCCACTAGTAGAGTTCAACGAGGTGGCTTTCATCTCCACCTGTTGTCTCAAATACCACAAACCTTGTTCTTTGCCAAGGCTAGTTCTAAGATACATCATAGCCCATGGGTTATAGCACATATATATCTTTGGAGAGGTATATCATAGACTGTAGGTGAAATGGGTGAGGAACTAGTAGGACTTGTGCTCCATGACCATGTGTGGAACTCATCACCACACATTATAGGTTAGATTATGTGACTGTGACTTTCATTGTTGGTTGTCAAGCTATGAGTATATAGGTGAAATCCAATTAAACACAATATTATCATTCATCGAGATTTGAAAGACATGACACAAGGTCATCCTTTACAAACAACACATCTGAAACACACAAAATAGTTTAGGAATTCACATATAAAACTTAAAAGAGATAATCATTTATTTTTATTGTGTTTTTCATTTCTTATGTGCTATTTCATTAAGAATTTGTAAAGGAGATAATCATCTAGGGTTTGGTAGAGAGTTACAATGGTGTTCACCTGTAGCCAAGCCCAATCATGGGTGGAAGCTATGGAGAGTGGAATAGGAGACATGAGTTATCTTCGCTTTAGCTTTAGGGACTTAGTTATACATCCCTGAAGAGCCTCTACTCACTCTAGTCCAAAAATGTAGGATATGAGCCACACATACAAGGAAGCCCTATGCAGGACATCCAATGGGTGATGGACCTTACCTGGGAGAGTGTTCCTAGTATTTAGACACATCACATGCCTTCTTTAATGGAAGGCAACAATGCACTGAGTTGCAAGTATATAGAGTGGTGCAACGCATCCATGTACCTGATAGGTCTAACATGCTTATTCATAGGCCAGAGCATGATTTCACACATTGGGTAGAGCAGGTTGATCCAACCTTACCTCTACATCATCCTAATAGGGTCCAATAGCTTAGGCAACCTGACAAGTATGATATTCATTGCTCGATGTGAGCTAACTATGCTCTTCCCTTCCTCATCCATGAAGGAAGGCATGAGGAAGTCCCCAATTATCCTCAAGAGTAGTATACCGTGCATGCGTGATGTACCTCTATGCCTGCTGAGTACAATGAGCATATGCTCATGCTCAAACTTTAAGTCAATGTGATGGCCCTTGATCAAGGGAAGCGTACGATAGATATCATAGACTATCTTGAATGAGGTTAGACTCAAGGTGAGACTCCTAGGCCTCCTAGGCCCTACATAGTGGAAAATATCAATCAAGAAATTGTAAGATATGCAGAACACCAAGTATAGTTCAAACAACTTTGATGGGACAAAGAGCAACTAGACTGCTTACATCAACTTGAGAAAGAAAGAATCGAACGACGGACCAATGAGTTATTCCATAAAACTTTATGAGAGAGGGTTCCTAACCCTAAGATACATAGGTAGGAATTCCACCCAAGGCAACCCATGCTCATTCAGTATAGGTATCCTAGGCCTTATCCAATTTTGCCTTCATGACCTCCTAGGACAGATCAGGACTTGCCTCCCTATCCAAACATAGGGCACCCATAGTGAGCAGATACCCCTCTTTATAGACTAGCTCGAGAGACACCTTATGGAGCTTACACTAAGAATGAATCATAGGTAGAATATTTGGAAATGCCTTACCAAGGTAGGGGGTGACATGCCACCACCTCAAAATAGGTTGAAGGATCCTTGACCTCCATCGTAGGATAGGAGCAATGATGAGGAGATTAAATCCTTAGACGCATATTGGGAATTGCTAGAGCTCCTAGAGTTAGTAGAGAACAAGACCTTCGGGTTTGGATCTTAAAATACCACATTGTGCTAGTTACGTAGTTAGCCCCTTCATCCTTTGATTCTTACCCCTACCTATCCAGAGGAATTTAAGTTGTAGTTGGTTACCTTTAAGGAAGAGGAATATGTGCAGGAACATGTCACCCAATTCTTGATTCAATTCTTTGGCATTTAGGATAATGATGCTTTAATTTTGTGGATATTCATGACTAACCTCTCTGGTCCCACCATGGAGTGATTTACCCAACTCTCGAAGCATAGCATCCACAATTTGGATCAACTTGTAGATGCATTCATTGAACACTTCGTCTTCAATACCAAGAGGAAGGTGATACTGGTCGATCTCATTGGATTGAAACAATAGGATGATGAGTCAATAGCAAATTATGGCAATATGTGGTGAGCCTTACTCGCCAAGCTACCTTATCTACTCCCTATATCGGAGTTGACTCAGATGTTTCCCAAGAGTTACCTAGAGCCTATATTTTTTTTTTTGCAGCTGCAACAATATCTGAATCTTGAATATGCCCTAGCATAGGTTAGGACCATTGAAGACATCAAGATTCAAGAGGGAGAGATTGCAAAGCCTCGCAATAAGGAGTGGAACAAGAATTCTAATAATACTCCAGTGTAGCCTAAGATAGCAGCATTGAATTAGGTTTCCATTAGTGTCCCAGGGATAATACAAGCATCACCATCTCAAAAGCCTAATTATCAGGCCACACATGGGAACTATGCCAAGGATAACTAGAATAGTCAAGGGAAAAATCAATAACATCACCCCGAGTGATAGTTCACATCCATTGCAGAGTCTATGGACTCATTGTTTGAGCACCTCTTAGTGGCTAATTCGATCAATATTCCTGAGAGTTGACCTGTAGATCCAAATGCACTGAAGCCAAAAGGATATAGAGAAGACCTATATTGCAAGTTTCATAGGAAAAATGGGCATGACATGCAAATGTGCTATAAGTTCAAGCATTTGGTGCAATATATGATTTATAGGAATGCCCTTTAGGTAGAAAAACCTATCGTGCCAAACAACTAACAAATGGAGGTCTTTAAAGACCCTTTGCCTACCCATGAAGAGCAGGCCAAGCCAGTGCCCCAGGTGAATGAGGTTCACCATGCCCCCCTAAGCAAGGGTATGTTGGCATGATCATCATTGTAACGAGTAATAGGTAGTACCCAAGACTAGTCACACCACCTACGACTCAGAGTGATGTTCCTTCAACATCACAACCTTTACTACCTCTTGTGTCGAGCCTCCCACCTAGGCCTATGGTCATAAGTAAGAGCAAGATCACTCAAAGCCTGAGAATGACATATGCCTGACTCTCCATCTATGAGCTAATTCAGTAATTACCACCTCATAGAGAATATTTAATGGAAATACTTAAGGTGATAGAGCTTCAGCCCCAGGATTCTAACTCCAACAATTTTATGGGGTATGTGTGGTAATGCACGAAACCAGTGATTACCTTTCAAGAATATGAACTTAAACTGGTTTCGAATAATATGGTGGATCCTCCCTTGCACATCATTGTTTGTGTAAATGGAACACCTTACAAGAGAGTGTTGATAGACATTGGGTCTTCTAGAAACATCATCACTACAATAGCTCTCAAGCATCTAAAGCTCCTAATATCCCATATTGTTGCATCTACCTACACCCTTCAAGAATTTAATGATGCCATATGCTCAACAATTAGCACAATAGTCCTATCCATTCAGGTGGGACAAAAGACCATACCAATATTTTGTCACATATTGGAGGGTGATATGGTGTATAATATCCTATTAGGCATACCTGGATCAGGTACATGGAGTGTGTCCCTTTCATAAATTACCAATGTCTCAAGTACACTAATTAAGGATAAGTCCATGTCATCTTTGTAGACCTAGAGCCTTTCAAATATTGCACTATGGTGCATTAGATCCCTAATTCAACCTTACCATAAACCCATTTGGATTTTCAACCAAATAAATCTGGCCAAGGTTTGACTCCATCCCCATCACTTTCAAGTGATCCATCACTGTATCATGCCATACCATCCTCATCATAGACACCCCCTTAGATGCCTATGGTGCTCTTGGATCCTTTGCCTAGGAATCCGGAGAAGCGACCTATTGATGAGGTCCAACCAACCATATCCACCATCTCCATAGAGGATATCCCTAGCCAAGTAGATGAGGAGCTACCGCATGAGGCAAATGATGAATCAATCCAAGTCTCACTCTCATCCCTTTTTTATCCATAGTATTAGGTCACCATACACCTAGTTTCTACTATATTAGGAGAGTACATGGTTAGGAATGTTACAAATACACCTGCTATAGAGTCGATACGAGACATGGGTCGATCTCATATTCCCATAGGAACTATGGTACCTCTCGGTCTTCCCCTGAATCAAATGAATTTCATCTATGGGGACCTTGACTATGGAATCAAGCCTTAACAACAATAGGAAGAGAATGAAGAGCCATTTTCTGAGGATATCAACTACATGTCCAAACCTAAATTTTCCATGAAGTACCTTCATCTATGTAATTGGCATGGTTTTGGGTTAGGCCTATATGAGCAATGCACTAGAGTTCCTTATCAATTGTAGTATCAAATACCTTTTGACAAGTCTTTTTTGGGACACAAAAATCTTGTGCCCCTAGACATCCTCATAGATATCTTATAGTGCATGACTCTAGACTTTAGGGATGAGCTTGTGCGAGACCCTTATGCCAACCCCAATTGCGTCTAGTCACTGGGAGACTACTTTCCTATGCCCTTGGGATATGATGGCTCATCTCACGATGTTATCCAATATTATGAGAGGTGAAGTTTTGTGTATTCTTCCCCATAATAGGGAGGAATAGGATCCAAGGTCCCCTTATGAGTAGACATCCGATGATGAGTCGGACTATGGAGTCGCACCGATTGACTATAATAGCTCAAATGGGAAATACTTGTAAATCATCCCTATGGAAAATGAGGATGAGTTTTATTTGCACATTTTGCCATATAGAGACAACTTCTACCTATAGATGGGTAAGCTCACCCACAACTACAACAACCACCTTCGGTAATTCAACCTCTACCACAACCACCTCCAAAAATATTGTGACATCCTGATGTCCATGAACACCACTAGACACCTAGGGGAAATCATCCATCCATAAACATGATTTCCATAGACTTTTTTGAACCCTTGTGAGATCCTAATAACCCATTTAATCCATTGCACCTCGACTTGGGGGTAATTGAATTTGATCATGGAGATTTCCTGCCATCGCATTTTGAGTACTAGCCTTGCGATGAGATGCTACAGCTATTTCATTTCTCTCCAAGGCCTATTCCTGATGTCTTCCATGCTAAGGAGGAACCCAAGGTTCCAATTGGTAATATAAACCTTGAATATGACATTCACCTGATCCCTACTCCTCACCAGTTGGAGGAAGGATCACATATATCAATCGAGCCTATTGTTGAGCAAGGTGTAGCGACAGTATTGTCATTGTTGTCAACATAGTCATATAGATCGGTTGATGTAGTGTATAGGATTTTAGATGTTATTCAGAGTATGTATAGTGATGTTAAATACTTATGAGGATGTTTTTTATGTTTGTGTGAAGTTGTTACTGGTTGTTTGTGCAAATTTGCAAAAGTTGAAAAAATCGTCAGAAAGTTGTCAAAGCAACAAAATAATCAAAAAGTTGAAAAAGTCACCACGGGCATAGTTGGATAGGATGGATTAGTTTGGAACATGCCAGCATGTCAAGAAATAATCCAGAATAGCATTGGAGATGTCAGCACAGTGTTTGGAGTGATCAGTGGTGTTTCCGATATCTTGGCGGATGATTTGGCAAGTGGTTGTACAGGCTAAAAAAGTGCATATTTTGTCAGAAGCACTGCGAACAAACCGTAAGGATTTATGCAGAAAAATTTGAACTAGAGGTGGTAATTATATTCAAGAACATGTGTTCCAAATTTCAATGAAAACAGAGAAACGAGGTGAATTTTACAAGCATTGCAAGACTGTCACAAAAACGCTCTTTTTTAAAAAGTGTGTCAGTAGTAGTTTTTGTGGAAGTGGTACAGGCGAACCGTAAGGAGTTAGGTAGTGAGTTTTGGTTTGGACATATTCAATGTTGCAAATATTTTATTTTTTAAATTTTAGAGAAAACTGAGTTATGAGGTGAGAGTTATGATTTTTGTAAAAACGTTACAGGTCTCTTTTATGTCAATTTGTGCCACTTGGGCAAAATCCTTTAGTTGGCCGTTTTGACCTTGAAGAGTCACCAGAGTTTCAGTTTCAGTGTTGTTACACCTTCAAGGCATCAAATAGATCATATTTTGTTTTTTTTTTGAGTTTTCACATGGCTCCGAAGTATGAGAACGAGTAAGGTGTCAATTCTTTGCATGTGACGTGTTTGACGAAATGCCTTCTCAATATAAAAAAGGGAGTTATATTATTTTAAGTAGTTTCATTAAATAAATATCTTTGGATAAATTGAAAAGTAAAAGGGAATGCAAGTGTGTGCATTTAATTTAGAAGTGTTTTATTGAAGAGTGTGATTTTATTTTGTACGGAGATAAGAGTGTGTGTAGAAAAATAAAGAGAGAAAATCCGTGTTTTTGGGAAAAAGGTGAAAAATGTCACTTTAGTATTTTGGTCATAAATTTCTCATACGATATCACTTTTGGCTGAAATTTTGAGAGGAGTTCATAGACAAATTTTTGCACAATACCCAGAAAGCGTTTAGCAATTTAATAAACGAGCTAATATAACGGTCAATTTTTCTGTGAGAAGAGAAGATTCATATATATCATTTTATTATCAATATCAAAATCAAGTGGGTGCTTGGTAGAGGGGTTGGTGCTCCTTTATGTTGGTGCAGATAAATCAGGGGTTGGTGCTCCTTCTAGTGGGTGCTGGTAAATATATTGTAAATTTGGTGCTTTGCAAAGGCTGGATTTGGATGGGAGTCCAAACAGTCATTTTGAGGATGTAGCCAAATCGGTGAACCTCGATACATCTTGTGTTGTGTGATGTTCTCTTGTTATACTTACTTTATTTGGTTTCAAGTTTTCATTGTTTCAGCTTTAAGAGTTGAAGATTTAAGTTTTAAAAGAGCTACACTGATTCACCCCCCCTCTTAGTGTCATTGTGAGACTAACAATTGGTATTAGAGCGAGGTTCCTGAACAATATTAATCGGATAGGGTGATCTTGGAAGTGACACAATGGCAGGTGGTGAAGGCTTCTCATCAAAAAAAGCACCATTGTTTGACGAAACTAATTACACATTTTGGAGACTCAGGATGCAGACATATCTTTGTGCTTTGTGATACGACATTTGGGATTCAGTAGATAGTGGATACACAATACCCACCACTTCTCCAACCGATGCTGCCGGTAAGAAACTATTTGAGAATGACTCAAAAGCAAATAATGCTATCATGTGTGGATTAGTGGATAGTGAACTGGTAAATATTATGAGTTGTAAAATGGCAAAAGAAATATGGGACAAACTAAGGAGCATTCATGTTGAATATGTTAAGATCAAGGAGGCCAAGTTACAAACACATCGAGCTCAGTTCGAAGTATTAAAGATGAATGATGATGAGAACATAGAGGCATATATGCTGAGAGTTAATGAAGTCATTAATGCGATTAGAGAACTTGGTGAGGAAATCAAAGATTCTATCATCGTGAAAAAAGTATTAAGATCTCTTCCCCAAAGATTTGATTGTAAAGTTTCAGCTATAGAAGAAGCTAAAGATCTAAATTCTTTTAGTATGGATGAGATGCATGGTTCTTTGACTGCATATGAGATGAGAATAGGAAAATCAAAACCCACAGATAGAGAAGCTGCTTTTAAAGCCCATAAAAATATGAAAGAAAAACAAGAATTTGAGGAAGAAGAGACATCAGATGAAATGGAAGCAAACTTTGTTTGAAAACTAAAAAGGGGAAAAGGAAAATACAGAGGAAAGTTATCGTTTAAATGTTTCAATTGTGGAGGCATTGGGCATTTTGCAGCTAAATGTCCACTTAATGAGAAGAACAAAAGTGATGAAGGATCGCACCAAGAAAGAAGTGACTGGAAGAAAAAAACAAATTTCAGAAAATGCAACTTCAAGAAGAAAAGTTTCATCTCCAAGAATGTCATTTCATCATAAGACAGCTTCGGTGAGGATTCTGAAAAGGAAACAGGTGAAGCTCTTTTCATGGAACTCAAAGAAGAAAAAATAGAAAAATAGCAGGAATGTGATGAAGAAGAAATTGATGCAGAAGTAAATTTGGAAAAGGAACTAATTGCAGCTCTGAATGAATTGAAGATAGAAAGAAAAGAGAATAAGAAAATTTCAAGAAAGCTTGAGGATGCAAATGAAATCATAACCAGTTTGAAAGTATAGATAGAAGAATCCAAGAAAATATCTAAAGATATCGAAGTGCAAATAACCATGAAAATAGATTATTGCAACAAGCTAGAAGAAGATACTGTTGGTTTAAGGATGCAGATAGAAGAGATGAATCGTAAAATTAGTTGTTATCACAAACATGAAGAAAGTTCTATGAAGCTGGATAAGATAATAAATAACCAAAAGAATACAGGCATTAAATTTGGTTTGGGCTTTGACGAAGGAGAATCATCAAATGGATTGAAGGCCATAAATGAAGAATCCATAAAGAATGAAGATAAGAAATAGGTTGATCAAGAAAAATTGACTCATGCAAAAGAAATCAATAATGCAAGGCACGAAAGGAGAATTGACAATGATGGATTCACCAATGTCACACATCAAATAAGAAGAAGATTTATGGCTCCTACGACAACATGGCAAAGACCATCACCCAGGTTCAATCATCTCTTTTCTGGTTACTATTTTAAATATAATGGTTATGGACATAATATTTCAAATTGCAAGTATAATTTAGGACCAAGGAATTTTACCAATAGAAATGTTTTGTCACCTTTGATGGATTATGCAGTAGAATATTATAATTGTCATAATTTTGGGCACATTGCAAGAAATTGCCGAAGTACATTTGCATCAAATCAATTTCAGGGAAGAAAATTTCAACCAAATGGAATGAGACAAAATAGAAAATTTCCTGAAAAACATGCACAAGCTACTCAAAAAGAAAAGTCAAAATAAGAGCCCAAAACTGTAATCAAACCAGAGTGGAAAGAAAAAGAGCAATCTAAGGAAGAAAAGGAATCCCTGATCGTACAAACAACATTTAAAGCACAAAATAAATCTGCACCATGGATACTTGATAGTGGATGCTCCAGTCATATGACAGGTGACAAAACAAAAATTTTAAAAGCTACAGCAATATGAAGGTGGTTCAGTAAAATTTGGAAATAATTATGGAGCCAAGATAGTTTGCAAAGGTTCATTTAAGATCAGTGACAAAAAAATCAAGTCAAAAGAAGTCTTGTTTGTGGTTGGTATGAAGCATAACTTGTTGAGCGTAAGTCAGATTTGTGATAGAGGTCATGAAGTGATTTTTAAGAAGTAGGGTTGTGAAGTCAGAAAAGCAAACAGTGGAAAGTTGATAGCAACTGGATCGAGGACATCTGGAAACCTGTAAACTCTCTCAGAGACTTCAGAAGGAGCTTTCTTGATTGGATAGGAAGAAAAAAATTGGTTGTGGCACAAGAGGCTCGGTCATATCAGTTTTGACAATCTAGTAAAAATCAGCTCAAAAAATGTAGTGAGAGATATTCCCACCATTGGAAAACCATCAAATAGCATTTGTTCTTTATGCCAAAAGGGGAAGCAAACTAGAGTCTCATTTAAAATAAAAGAGTACTACACAAGAAAACCTTTGGAACTAATACATACTGATTTATGTGGACCCATGAGAACGTAAAGCATAAATGGTGACAAATATTTTATGTTGTGTATAGATGACTATTCCAGGATGACATGGGTACTATTTTTGAAGCATAAATCAGAAGATTTTGAGATGTTCAAGGTTTTCAAAAACCAAGTTGAGAATCAAATAGGAAAAAGAATTAAATGTTTAAGATCAGATAGAGGAGGAGAGTTTATTTCAGAGGATTTTATAGAGTACTATGAAAAATATGGTATTAGGAGACAGTTTTTAGCAGCCAGGACACCTTAGAAGAATGGTGTGGTAGAAAGAAAGAACAGGACAGTGCAGAAAATGGCATGGACTATGTTGACTAAGAGCAAAGTAGCAGACAGATTTTGGAAAGAGGCAGTCCATACTGCAGTATACATCCAAAATAGGTGAATGTTGAGGATGCATGAAAGAAAAACTCGTTATGAGTTGTGGTTCGGTAAAAATGCAAAAATATACTTTAAAGTTTTTGACAGCAAGTGTTACATCAAAATAACTAAAAAAAACCTTGGTAAGTCTGAATATAGAGCGGATGAAGGTATTTTTCTTGGCTATTCGTCAAAAAGCAAAGCTTACAAATGCTACAATAAGAGGCTAAGGAAAATTGTGGATAGTTTCGATGTTAAAGTTGATGAAGGTAGGGAATGATTAATTAGCTATGAATAAAACTACCCAATTTATGAAGAGGTTATTGAAGGATATGAGGAAAAGGAAACGGAAAAGAAACAAAAAATTGACTCAGATGATTCAAACAGTGATTCAGAAGTGGAAGAAAATAATAAATTCAAAGCAGTCATCTGGCAGAAAGATCATCCTAGAGAGCAAATAATTGGAGACCCCATAGTTGGTGTTCAAACAAGAAGAAGAGTAGTAAGTAACTACTCTCTATTATCTAGCATTGAGCCCAAAAATTTTGTTGACGCAAGAAAATATGAAAGTTGGATGAAGGCAATAAATGAAGAATTAGATCAGATCGAGAAAAACAAAACTTGGGAGTTAGTACCAAGACCTGCAAATAAAAATATAATCTGTACTAAATGGATCTTTCAAACCAAATTGAATGAATACAAACAGGTAGTCAGGAATAAACAAGATCGGTATGTAAATGCTATGCACAAGTTGAAGGTATTGACTTTGAGGAAACCTTTGCACCTGTGGCTAGACTAGAGGCAATTAGAATGTTTCTGGCTTTAGCAGTTTAAAAGAATTTCAAAGTTTATCAAATGGATGTGAAATCAGCATTTTTGAATGGAAAACTTGAAGAAGAGGTTTATATTGAGCATCCAGATGGTTTCCAACTTGGTGATGATCCCAACTTGGTTTGCAAGTTGAAGAAAGAATTATATGGCTTAAAACAGGCACCTCGAGCATGGTATGCAAGGCTATACAACTATCTTACTCAATAAGGGTTCAAGAAAGGTATGGTGGATAGTAATTTGTATGTCAAAACAGAAAATGGCCATCTTATTGTTCTTGTTGTATACGTAGATGATATCATATTTGGCAACAACAAAGATGAGTCATGTAAAGATTTAGCAAATAAGATGCAGAAAGAATTTGAAATGTCAATGATTGGTGAACTTTCGTATTTCTTCGGGTTGCAAGTTAATCAAAATGAGAAGGGTATATTTATTTCTCAAATTAAATATGTGAAAGAGATGCTAAAAAAGTTCACAATGGAGGATTGTAAGCCAGTTAGCACTCCCATGACGACAGGCTGCAAGTTGAGCAAGGATGAAAAATCTCCACATGTTGATCAAACCATGTATAGATATATGATTGGGAGCTTACTGTACTTGACAGCTACCCGACCAGATATTTTGTAGGAAGTATGCATGGTAGCACAATTTTAGGCTAGTCCCAAGGAGACTCATGTGATAGTAGTGAAGAGGATTCTTCGATACCTCAAGGGTACTATGGAGTATGGGTTATGGTATCCGAAAGGTAAGGACTTCACCCTTATTGCATATTTAGATACAGATTGGGTAGGATGTGTAGATGACAAAAAGAGTACCAGTGGAGGTGCATTCTATCTTAGAGACAGGTTGGTCGCGTGGCATAGTAAGAAACAAGAGTCAGTCTCCTTATCCACAGTAGAGGAAGAATATATTGCAGCGACAACGTATTGTACGCAGGGATTATGGATGAAACAAACCCTGAAATATCTTGGTATTAACTTTAGTAAGCCAATTTTAGTTAAGTGTGATAACACCAGTGCTATTAACATCTCAAAGAATCCAGTTATGCATTCTCACACAAAACATATTGCTATCTGGTATCACTTTTTGAAGGAGAAAGTTGCGGAAGGTGAGGTTAAGTTGGATTTTGTTCCAACAACAGAGCAAGTAGTGGATATATTCACAAAACCGTTGCCCAAGGAATTCTTTGAGTACCTTCCCAATAAATTGGGAGTGGTCACGTTTCCCAATAATTGACTAGCTATCGAGACCACATTCTCAGGGGGAGCATTTATGTATTTGTTTATCTTTTTGCTCATGTTTATGATTTTTGCTAAGTGTAATAGTTTTTTCCAGAGAATGTTTTGCATGGACTCAAGGGGAGTTTGCAGCAGCCCTTTGGTATTGTTGTCAAAGGGGGAGAAGAGTTACAGGAAATTGCACGTGTGTTGCCAACAATTCCAAAGGGGGAGATCGTTGAGCAAGGTGCAACGACAATATTGTCATTGTTGTCAACACAGTCAGATAGATCGGTTGATGTAGTGGATACGATTTCAAAGGTTATTCAGAGTATGTATAGTGATGTTAAATTCTTATGAGGATGTTTTTTATGTTTGGATGAATTTGTTACAGGTTGTTTGTGCAAATTTGCAAAAGTTGAAAAAATCGTCAGAAAGTTGTCAAAGCAGCAAAATAGTAAAAAAGTTACAAAAGTTGCCACGGGCATAGTTGGATAGGATGGATCATTTTATAACATGCCAGCATGTCAGGAAATAGTCCATAATAGCATTGGAGATGTCAGCACAGTGTTTGGAGTGATCGGTGGTGTTTCCGGTATCTTGGCGAATGATTTGGCAAGTGGTTGTACAGGCTGAAAAAGTGCAGGTTTTGTCAGAAGCACTGCGAACAAACCGTAAGGATTTATCCAACAAAATTTTACCTAAAAGTGGTCGTTATCTTCAAGAACAATTTTTACAAATTTCAACGAAAATGGATAAACGAGGTGAATTTTATAAGCGTTGCAATACTATCACAAAAACGCTCTTTTTTTTAAAAGTGTGTCAGTAGCAGTTTTTGTGGAAGTGGTACAGGCGAACCGTAAGGATTTAGGCAGTGAGTTTTGGTTTGGACATAGTCAGTGTTGGAAATATTCTATTTTTCAAATTTCAGAGAAAACCGAGTTACGATGTGAGAGTTATGATTTTTACAAAAACGTTACAGGTCTCTTTTATGTCAATTTGTGCCACTTGGGAAAAATCCTTTAGTTGGTCGTTTTGACCTTGAAGAGTCACCATAGTTTCAGTTTCAGTGTTGTTACACCTTCAAGGCATCAAATATATCATATTTTGTTTTTGGTTTGAGTTGTCACGTGGCTCCGAAGTATGAGAACGAGTACGGTGTCAATTCTTTGCATGTGATGTGTTTGACGAAATGCCTTCTCAATATAAAAAAAGGGAGTTATATTATTTTAAGCAGTTTCATTAAATAAATATCTTTGGAGAAAGTGAAAAGTAAAAAGGAATGCAAGTGTGTGCATTTAATTTAGAAGTGTTTTATTGAAGAGTGTGATTTTATTTTGTGGGGAGAGAAGAGTGTGTGGAGAAAAATAAAGAGAGAAAATCCGTGTTTTTGGGAAAAAGGTGAAAAATGTCACTTTAGTATTTTGGTCATAACTTTCTCATACGATATCATTTTTGGCTGAAATTTTGAGAGGAGTTCATAGACAGAGTTCTGCACAATACCCAAAAAGCATTTAGCAATTGACAAAATGAGCTAAGAGAACGATCAATTTTTTTGTGAGAAGAGAAGATTCATATATGTCATTTTATTATCAATATCAAAATCAAGTGGGTGCTTGGTAGAGGGGTTGGTGCTCCTTTCTATGGGTGTAGATAAATTACAGGTTGGTGCTCCTTTTTGTTGGTGTAGATAAATTAGGGGTTGGTGCTCTTTTCTATTGGTGTAGATAAATCAAGGGTTGGTGCTCCTTCTAGTGGGTGTTGGTAAATTGATTGTAAAGTTGGTGCTTTGCAAAGGCTAGATTTGGATGGGAGTCCAAACAGTAATTTTGAAGATGTAGCCAAATCGGTGAACCTCGGTACATCTTGTGTTGTGTGATATTCTCTTGTTATACTTATTTTATTTGGTTTCAAGTTTTCATTATTTCGGCTTTAAGAGTTGAAGATTTAAGTTTTAAAAGAGCTACACTAATTCACCCCCCCTCTTAGTGTCATTGTGAGACTAACAACTATGATTGATAAATATATCAGCTCAGATATCAAGAATTCACAATATATCAAGCTGGGGGAAATCCTATCCCTTGAAGAGAAAGTTGATTACATAGCCCTTATCACAAATAAGAAGGTGGCTTTTGCATGGTCTTACAAATATATGCCAGGATTTGATACGAATCTAGTCACACACAATCTGATGCTTGAACCCAAGGCCAAGCTGGTTAAGCAAAAGCTAAGAAAGATGCATCCGATGGTAGCCCTAATGGTCAAATATCAGATATAGAAGTTTTTGGATGCTATGTTTGTCATTCCTGTAGACTATACACCATGGTTTTCCAACATGGTTCCCATAAATAAGCTTGATGGGAGGATTCACATTTGCATCAACTTTTGAGACCTAAAAAAAATGAGTCCTAAGGATAATTTTTCTTTATCGAGCATTGATGCCCTGTAGATGCCACAACAGGCCATGAAATTTTATCCCTCATGGATGGTTTCTCTGTATACAATAATATTCGTATCAATCTAGAGGACCATCTCAAAATGGTGTTCACAATGCCTTGGGGAACATTTTGCTATAAGGTCATACCTTTTGGCCTTAAAAATACCGGTGCTACCTACCAGCGTGCCATGACATACATCTTCCATGACTACATGCATAAGATTTTGGAAGATTACATGGATGACTTACTGGATAAATATTTATTACACCATGAGCATGTCGATGTCTTGTGCAAAGTCCTCGATCACCTTATTTAGCATAACGTGAGACTAAATCCCAAGAAGTGTATCTTTGGCATCACATCTGGAAAACTCTTGGGATTTATAGTATCTAAATGAGGCATCAAAGTGGACCTCAACAAGGTCAAGGTGATCCTTGAGATGTCTCCCCCAACTACCATTAAGTAGTTCTAAAGCTTGTAGGGTAATATCATGTCCATAAAATGCTTCATAGCACAATTGTCGATACATGAACAAATTATTACATAATAGGGTCGCATTCCATTGGGATGATGAGTGTTAGGTTGCCTTTGATGCAATCAAACAATACCTATATTTGCTTCCAATGTTGGCTCCACCTAGACCAAGAGTGCATTCTGCTTATACATCTCAGCCACTAAGATTGCATTGGGCACCTTGTTAGTCTAGAATAATGAATTGCATAAGGAACATGCTACTTACTACCTTAGTCGCACCCTGGTTAGCTATAATATCAAGTATGCATACATTGAGAAGTTATGCCTAGCGATGGTATTTGCCACCAAGAAGCTATGATATTACATGCTTAGCCATACCATGTATGTTGTATCCAAAGAGAATCCATTGTGATACAGGATGAGTCATACTTATCATAATAGTCACATGGTGAAATAAATCATGTTGTTGATGGAGTTTGACCTAGAATTTATTAGACAAAAATTAATCAAGGGTCAGTTCATCACTGATCAACTTGTAGAGGCTCCTCTCTAGGATGATCAACCTCTTAGCATGGATATTCCTGATGATGGAGTCTTCTAAACATCAGAATCACCTGATTTTGATGATCTTGAGTCATAGGATGATATGCCTCTATTCTTCGATGGCTTTAGGTGTGAGCAAGGGGGTGGCGTAGGGATCATGTTTTTTACACTACACGGGGCTCCCATACCCCTATCATTCAAACTCAATTTTTTGTGCACCAACAACAATGTCGAGTATGAAGCCTTGATCATAGGTCTTCAAACGGTTGTCACCATGATAATAACCAAGATCAACATTTTTGGTGACTCCTTACTCATTTTCAACTAGGTCAAAGGGATTTTCCAATGCAAGCGTCCAGTTACACAAGCCTATAAAACCCTTGTGGATAAACTCCTAGCAAATTTTTAATGGTATGAAATCGAGGCACTCCTTCGATCATCTAATCATTTTGAGGATACCATAGCTTCCATCAGGATCCTATAGAACACTATTGATGAGATGGCAACCATTCAGGTCAAAATGCTATTGTAATCTACGATTGAGCATGAGAGCATTCAAGCCATGCTAGAGTTCCACTTGATTCAAATTGAACCTCATCAAGAGAGATTTTCACATGTTAACGAGCGCTTGAATCATGCTACTTTGGGGAATTTGTTCCCTCAAACCCCTTTTGATAGCAGTACAATACTATACTTACAGGTTCTTTCCCAATCATCATTCACTCGGGAGAAACTTCAAGAGGGATAGGTAATTTATACAATTGAGGCTTCCTCATAATAGGATTGGTACACATAAATTAGGTAGTACCTAAAGCTTGGTAATCTCCCTCCTGGATTGTTGCACATCATCAAAAGGACATTTTAAAAAAATATATCCAAATATGTCTTTCTCAGAGACATTATGTATCCTTGCGGCTACAAAGGAATCCTCCTTCACTGCTTAGAGAATCAAGAGTCAGTTTGGGCAATGGCCCAAGTACATGATAGTACTTGTGGTGGCCATTTCAGTGGCATGATCATCACAAAGTCCATTCTTCACATGGGCTATTATTGGCCAACTTTAGAGTGATATTGTTACGCATATGTTAATAAGTGCGTGAAGTGTCAACACCATGCTAACTTGACACACATACCTTCTTAGGCCTTGCAACCAATCCAATAGGCTTGGGAATTCTAACAATGGTGGTTGGATTTAATAGGGAAAATCTCACCTGTCTCCTTGGGCCATCACACGTTTATCATTATTTCTACCAAGTATTTTACAAAGTGGGTGGAAGAAATTGCCTTTACTAGTATGACAGGACCCTGCATAGTGGAGTTCATATTACATAATATCATTTGTCATTTTTTTATTCCATCCAATATCATTTTCGTTAATGGGACATCATTCAAGAATAAATATGTGCATGCTTTGATAGCAAACTATAATATCTAGTACAACTTTTCGACATCCTATTATCCTCAAGAAAATGGGCAAGCAAAGGCATCGAACAAAATATTGATTTCCATCCTAAATAAAATAGTTAAAGAGAATCACACCAATTAGCACACGCAAATACCCCTTGCTCTATGGGGTTACTGCACTACCATTCAGATTCCCACTAGGGAAACCTTATTTTCACTAGTGTATGGCACTGGGGCAGTTATACCTCTAGAGTTGGAACTCCTATCACTATGCATATCCATGCAGGATTTCATTGAAGATGACACCATGTGGTAGGCTCACCTAGATTAGCGTATGTTGCTTGATGAACGCCACATTAATGCTCTTGAGAATCTATGCATTTATCAAGAGAAAATTAAGAGAGCCTACAATATGAAAGTCCATCCTAGATAATTTTAGGTTGATGAACTTGTTCTGAAAGAGAAGCAATAAAATTCTAATTTTTTGCCCCATCTACGAGACAAGTTTGTGGTAAATTGGTTAGGTCCCTTTGTCATCACTAGTTATATCGGACCCAAAAATTATCACCTAGCCTCCCTTGAGGGATTCAAGGATTCTAAAACCTTGAACATCCTTCATTTGTAGCCTTTCCATGTCTAGAGTGTTGTGGCCCACCCCAAAATGCTCCAAGGGTGTCTACAACCCGCTTGGTCAATGCAAAATCCTCCTAGGTAGTATATGATCATCTAGGTCATGCCAAAAGATTACAAGGGTGTCTAAAACCTTCTTGGTCAACCCAAAATGCTCCTAAGTAGTCTATGACCATCAAGGTCACCCCAAAATGCTCCAAGGGTGTCTAAAACCTGCTTGGTCAATCCAAAATTTTCCTAGCTAGTCTATGACCATCTAGGTCACCCCAAAAGGCCCCAAGGGTGTCTACAACCTACTTGGTCAACCCAAAATGCTCCTAGGTGATCTATGACCATCTAGGTCACTCCAAAAGGCTCCAAGAGTATCTCCAACCTACTTGGTCAACCCAAAATACTCCTAGGTGATCTATGACCATTTAGATCACCCCAAAAGGCTCCAAGGGTTTCTACAACCCACTTGATCAATTCAAAATGATCCTATGTAGTTTATGACCATCTAGGTCATCCCAAAAGACTCCCAAGGTGTCTACAACCTGCTTGGTCAACCTAAAATGTTCTTAGGTGGTATATGATCATCTAGGTCACCCCAAAAGGCTCCAAGGGTTTCTACAACCTTCTTGGTCAACCCAAAATACTCCTAGGTGGTCTATGACCATCTAGGTCACTCCAAAAGGCTCCAAGGATGTCTACAACCTGCTTGGTCAACCCAAAATGCTCCTAGGTGGTCTATGATCATCTAGGTCACCCCAAAAGGCTCCAAGGTGGTCTAAAACCTACTTGGTCAACCCAAAATGCTCCTAGGTAGTCTATGACTATCTATGTCACCCCAAAAGGCTCCAATGGTATCTACAACCTACTTGGTCAACCCAAAATACTCCTAGGCAATCTATGATCATCTAGGTCATCCTAAAAGGCTCAAAGGGTGTCTACAACCTACTTGGTCAACCCAAAATGCTCCTAGGTGGTCTATTACCATATAGGTCATCCTAAAATACACCAAGGGTGTCTAAAACCCGCTTGGTAAACCCAAAATGCTCCTAGGTGGCCTATAACCATCTAGGTCATCCCATAAGGCTCCAATGGTGTCTACAACTCGCTTGGTCAACCTAAAACACTCCTAGATAATCTATGACTATCTAGGTCATCCCAAAAGGCTCCAAGGATGTCTACAACCCACTTGGTAAACCCAAAATGCTCCTAGGTTGTCTATGACCATCTAGGTAACTTTAAAAGACTCCAAGGGCATCTACAACCTACTTGGTCAACCCAAAATTCTCCTAGGTGGTCTATGACCATATAGGTCACCCCAAAAGGCTCCAATGGTGTCTACAACCTGCTTGGTCAACCCAAAATGCTCCTAGGTGGTCTATGACCATCTAGGTCACCGCAAAAGACTCCAAGGGTGTTTATAACTTGCTTGGTCAACCCAAAATGCTCCTAGGTAGTCTATGATCGTCTAGGTCATCCCAAAAGGCTCCAAGGGTGTCTACAACCTGCTTGGTCAACCCAAAACACTCCTAGGCTTTCTATGAATTTTTAGGTCACCCAAAAAGCCACAAAGACATCCATAAGTCCTTTGGTCACCCCAAATGCCCCAATTTCCATCCATAAGCCCGTTGGTCACATGTACATACATATCAATCCAAAATTCAAAAAACATCATCAAAATATAAAAAATACAAAAAAATTACATTTAATCAATTTGCATACTATTGCATTTCATTATTTCTTACATTACGTATACTCATCATTGCACTTTGCATTTTAGAGTTGCTCATACATATATAGCACTAAGACTGTACACTAGTCATCATTCAAAATCTATGTTGTTCAAGTCATCATTCACGTTCATCCATATTTCACCTACCATTTCCACCTACATTTTCTACATTTCATATTTGTGTCCATTCCCTTCACCTAGCCATTTGTTTAAGAATGTCAATAGGGTTTTCGGTCACTTATCTGTCTCTAGTTTTATTTTCAGATTTTGTAGAAAGATATCCTGATTTTTAGGAGGTAGAGTCTTGCTTAGGTTGTACCTTGTATATTTTAAAATCCCAACACGTTTCACACATTAAATCCAAGTTTTGCACAAGTAAATATGAACCTACAAAGTGTTCTAGGTTATATTAAGTAAAAAATTTATCCTGCTCATCCCCCTATGTGGATGGTTCAAGAATATTGGGTATTGGTAAAAGGACAAGCTTCTCCTTACCCAATTCCCCAAAAATAAACAGTGGTTTTCACCACTCTCAAAATCAAAATCCCAAAAGAAAAAATCGAAAGCAAAATAAACAGTGGTTATCACCACTACACAAATACCTTGCTCAAAGAAAACAAAATACAAAATAAACAATGATTATCATCACTACATATGAGCAAATATCCTTGAATTCAAATAAAAGAAAATAAGGGAGTATTGAACTTGAATCCCTAGAATTCTTCACATTCGACAAAACATTAGGTGATCCTCATTACAGGTTTGGTGGCATCAATATAGCTTGGCAATGGCAATATCCTTATGCATGAGGATATGTCTTTCACATTAGCATTTTGCATGTATGCAAACCAATGTTTGCATGTGGATGAGCTAGCTTTTGATCACTTATACTACCTAGTGGTCTAATCCAACCAACTAAAAAAACCTAGGATCATGCTACTCATAAGGTGACATTTAGTACATATGGGCTACATTAATCCCATTTGGCACTAGGGTAATATTATGTTTATCACAAAATAAACTCACTTGCACACAAAGGGATATTGAGTATCTTGGTCATCCTAGCAGATTCATACCTTGTCAAAAGGTTTTGCATGGTTAGTATATATTTTTTGACCAGTTCACTAGAGTGTTTGAGTTTGATGAAAACCTCATAGACATTCTATAACATCCTACCATTCATTCCATTTTATCACATACATGTCAGTTTACATTATTCACAAATCCATTACATAGTCTCATGACAACATTACACATGAATTGATGAATTCTATATAGTCTATGGTGCTAACATAGTATGTCCTATAGTATATATATTTCATCATATATATCAATACATCATCCATCTCATCATACATCCATGCATGTACAAAATCAAATCAAATCATATTACAACATATGCATACATGATAGACATCCATCATCATATCATAAAGCAAATAAACACATTGCATACATATCATAAAGCAATAAATACATGATGATAAACCATAAAAATCTCATGTATATATATATATATATGTGTGTGTGTGTGTGTGTGTGTGTGTGTGTGTGTGTGTATGGGGCAAAAATATACATCATACATCATACTTACCATAGGCTACAATAAAGTGAGTCCTTAGAATTCACACTGCTACACATCCAAAAATCTAAAAAGAGTCATAAGAGCCTCAATCACCCTGGTCATGCAGAATCGATGCTATGGCTCACACTCCCATCCATAGTCGAAGTTTGATGTGAACTCCCATACCTACTACCATCTTCCCTATCAACCTGTCATCCAGATCTAGGTACCTCCATCCTAGTTGAATACTATCTTATCTCACTCTGTCGACTCTAGTGTGATCCTATGATAGCTGAATAATCTGGTAAATGACCACCAAGACACCCTACCTCATTTTATATCGCATCTATGCAGGTCCACCCCCATTGGTACTACACTTGATAGGTCTCCACTATGGAATGGAGTCGTGTCACCTTTACCTGTAGCCTAGCCACATCCTCACTATTGGATCCCTCCTGCCTAGGGCTCTGATATCAAAACAATGTCGTAGAGCTGGTATCTCTACTTGAGCACCTTGTACATGTGCTCACTAAGCTGCTATATTAGATTGAAAATCCTATACTTGTATTCAAAGGAGATCTCTCTCCTACCTAAACCTGATCAAATTATCTTGTAGCTCAGTATCTATGTCACCCTATGCCACCTACTGTGCCTACAACCCCTAATATCTAGTATCATTATCCCCAAAGTCACCCCAATATCCTAATTCTAATAGGTATACCTACTCATCTACCATTTTCCCATGCCCATGCCACTCACCTACCTTGACCTAGTACTCAACATGATCCTCCCCTACTACCCCTATTGCATCCCCCCTAGTGGCCCCTCTCCTCACCACTGGCACATCACCTACCAAGAGTTATAATCCTCGGTAGTCCCAACATCATCTACATATGGAATGTCTACTACAGGATCCGCATCCCTGCTAACCTCCTCGACCATCAACCACCTTAGTGTCCTCTCATCCTCGTGGTGCCGATAAACCACTAGATCACTAGAAAATCCCTATCATATCCCAAACTACTGCATAACTTGAGCATATGAAAAGAACTTCCGCTTCATCCTATGTCGTCCAACCAACCATCTCCCTTGCCTCACTTAGTGAAGTTGCACCTCAACACCAACCCATGCTAGGTAATCCCTGTAGGATCTCTAAAACACATAAGCTACTCTAAGTCTTGCAAAATACTAGGTGTAATGACCCATGTCGGCTACCCAGTGTTGATTTTATCCTACCTCCCAGGCCCCCTACCATAGGATCCTGTAGCCAATCTCTTGGTCCTCCAGCTCTACCCGTGTCATCCATGGTAGTGCCTATGGCCTACCCACCACTATATGTTACCATCCCCAAACCTACAATAGAAAACTGCACCCCAAGCTCTTCTACCCTTGGGAGAGGATCTCATACAAATCATCATACAACTATGCTAGTAGTGTCATCTCCCACGCCATCACTAGTGGCCACTCCATAGTGCACCCTACTAGAGTAAACACTAAATCCAAAATATTCCAAGGAAACTTGGCACTTGATGAGTCTAGTATAATTATATTAGAGATCAGTGTCATTAGCAACACGTGCCTCATGCCCAGTACCCTGGAATCATACCAATATACCACAAGTATACCTCCACTAGAAGAACCCCCTATCACCTCCTCCGTAACCATGCCAAAGTATCTCTTCATAATTACATCTCTCTAGTCTCGATGAGTAGACTCAATTAGCTATCCCTCTATAGGAATGTGTAATATCTGATATATGTCCTCCAGTGTCATCTTCATCTTCCTTGTTGATAGGTGGAAGGTGTTGGTGCATGGGTCCCATAGGTCAATAAGCATTGTCAAGTAAGCGTGGTTGCCCGACACAGGCTCTAATTGTATCACCTACTTGAGGCCAATGACGTCAAGCCATTCCCAATAAAAATTATTTTAGTGAGTCTCTCATGGTATCAAATAGGTTCGAAACATGATACTGACTCTTCACCACCTAGCAGAGACAATTCAGTCAAAAACATACTCCAAATAGGCTTCAAAATACCCCAAAAACACTCAAAAAAGACAAAAAAAGGCCCTTTTTTAGGCCATATTGTGGTCGTCCCACCCCGGTATGGCCACAAAATTTATGACCATCCCACCCTAGGATGACCCCTAAACAACTCAGTCTAGCCATCCCACCACAGGACGACCCTCAAATTGGACAAAATTGGGCCTTCCAGGCCCTCAAAAATAGGCAAATAACAACAAAATAAATACCTAAAAAAGCAAGAAAACTACATAAAAAACAAAACCAACCATAAAAAATTATAGGTCATCCCTAATAAGGTTTAATTACTGATAATTTAGTGTGTTCTATCAAAAAGTAAAAATAAACCATAATTTCAATTTCAAAGTTTAAGCATAGTGCAGTAAAAAAATCAAAATCTTACCCGTCTCGCACAATCTCCGTCATTGGATGAGTATACATGTTGGATGATGGTGACTATAGTATAATTTTGGTAGTGATCCACTATTCAGAATATTTCTCCTCCTCCTCACCTCTCAAGCTAAAAAGTTGCAAATTCCCAAATGATCCATTTTTGGCTTAAATAACCCCCCTAGGGCCTTGACCATCTTGGGGTGAGCTTGGTGGCTGATTGGTTGAATTTACCATATTGGTATAGTCATGAAACATGCCACCTCTCCCACCCCGGAATGGCCATAAAACAATTGCACAAAAATACCTAAAAATGCACCAAAAAGGGTAAAAAACCCATCAAACATAGCTCAAATTTGGTTAAATTTCACATAGGATCAAAAGGAATCTAAATTGATCATGGATAAGTGTAAAATCATGTAATTCACCCCCTAATAAGGTCATTGTGGCTGGAACACCCCACATGAACAAGTTTTTTAGCTCCTTTCTTCCATACAGCATCAACGAAATCACCAAATCCTCTAAAAATGATCTATTTTTTAATGAGTAAAACTAGAGGCAACCCTAAAAAAGTCATATGTGTCAAGTGACTCATCACTTTTATCACTAGTCACTCCTTCATCGACTCATCACTTGAGGAGGTAGTCATACTTAGCACATTCATAATCACAATCAACAATCACACACTCAATCATGCAAATTGCATGCATCCAATGAATCTTTGACAAAGACAATCATGCCCCTGCTTGGGGTAGCAACCAAGCACAAATTTCCAAATGCTTGGCATTCTATAATAATGAAGGATACAGCCTGACTGTTTCATGATTGAACAATGTTTAAGATCAAGTAAACCTGAAATACAAGGTTGTACTTGAAGCAAGTTCCTTAACCTGTAATGAGGATCACCTAATGGTTTGTTGAATGCTGAGAATTCCAGGGATTCAAGTTCAGTACTCCATTATTTTTTTTTATTTGAATTCAGGGATATTTTCTCATATGTAGTGATGATAATCACTCATTATTTTGTATTTTGTTTTCTTTGAGCAAGGGATTTGGGGAGTGGTGATAACCACTGTTTATTTTTCTTTTGATTTTTGTTTTTTTTTTGGGATTTTTATTTTGATAGTGGTGAAAACTACTATTTATTTGGGGAATTGGGTAAGTAGGAGCTTGTCCTTTTACCCATTCTTAGCATTCTTGAACCATCCACAAATGGGGATGAGCAGGATAAACTTTCTGCTTAAGGTACCCTAGACCACTTTGTAGGTTCATCCTTCCTTGTGCAAAACTTGGATTTATTAGTGAAATATGTGTTGGGATTTTGAAATATACAAGGTACAATCTAAGCAATACTCTACCTCCTAAAAATTAGGATAGATTTCTATAATATCAAAAAAGAAAACTAGATATGACTAAGAGATCAAAAACCTAATGACATTCTAGAACAAGTGGCTAGGTGAAGAGAATGGACATAAATATGGAAATGTAGGAAATGTAGGTGGAAATGATAGGTGAAATATGGAATTATGTGAATGATGACTAGTGTACATGCATAGTGCTAGACATGTATGAGAAACTCTAAAATACAAAGTGCAGTGATGAGTATACCTAATGCAAGTGATAATAAAATGCAATAGTATGCAACTTGATAAAATGTAATATTTTTTGTATTTTTGATATTTTGATGATGTTTTTTGAATTTTTGATTGATATGTATGTACATGTGACCAATGGGTTTATGGGGGTCCATTGGGGTATTTGGGGTGACTAAAGGGCTTATGGATGCCTTTGGGGATTTTTGGGTGACCTAGATGTTCATAGGCTGCCTAAGAGTATTTTGGTTTGACCAAGTGGGTTGTAGACACCCTTGGAGCCTTTTGTGGTGACCTAGATGGTCATAGACCACCTAGGAGCATTTTAGGTTGACCAAGTGGGTTGTAGACACCCGTGGAGCATTTTGGGGTGACCTAGATGATAATAGACCACCTAGGAGTATTTTGGGTTGACCAAGTGGGTCGTAGACACCTTTGGAACCTTTTGGGGTGACCTAGATGATCATGGATTTCCTAGGAGTATTTTGGGTTGACCAAGTAGGTTGTAGACACCCTTGGAGCCTTTTGGGGTGACCTAGATGGTCATATAACACCTAAGAGCATTTTGGGTTGACCAAGCAATTTTTAGACACCCTTGGATCCTTTTGGAGTGACCTAGATGGTCATAGACCACCTAGGGACATTTTGGGTTGACCAAGTGGGTTGTAAATACCCTTGGAGCCTTTTGGTGTTACCTAGATGGTCATATACCATATAGGAGCATTTTGGGTTGACCAAGTGGGTTGTAGACACCCTTGAAGCCTTTTGGGATGACCTATATAGTCATATAATAAATAGGAGCATTTTGGGTTGACCAAGAGGGTTATAGACACCCTTGGAGCCTTTTGGGGTGACCTAGATAGGCATAGAACACCTAAGAGCATTTTGGATTGACCAAGTGGGTTGTAGACACCCTTTGAGCCTTTTGGGATGACCTAGATGGTCATAGACCATCTAGGAGTATTTTGGGTTTACCAAACAGGTTGTAGACACCCTTAAAGACTTTTAGGGTGACCTAGATGGTCATAGACAACATAGGAGCATTTTGGATTGACCAAGTGAGTCATAGATACCCTTGGAACCTTTTGGGGTGACCTAGATGGTCATAGACTACCTAGGAGTATTTTGGGTTGACCAAGTAGGTTGTAGATACCCTTAGAGCCATTTGGAGTGACCTAGATGGTCATAGATCACCTAGGAATATTTTGGATTGACCAAGCGGGTTGTAGACACCCTTGGAGCCTTTTAGGATGACCTATGTGGTCATAAACCATCTAAGAGCATTTATTATTGACCAAGTAGGTTGTAAACACTCTTGGAGCCTCTCTTGGAGCCTTTTGGGTTGACCAAGCAGGTTGTAGACACCCTTGGAGATTTTTGGAGTGACTTAGATGGTCATAGACCACCTAGGAGCATTTTGGGTTGACCAAGCAAGTTGTAGACACCATTGGAGCCTTTTGGGTTGACCTAGATGGTCATAGATTGCCTAGGAGCATTTTGGGTTGACCAAGTGGTTTCTAGACATCCTTGGAGCCTTTTGGGGAGACCTAGATGGTCATAGACTACCTAAGAGTATTTTGGGTTGAACAAATGGATTGTAGACACCCTTGGGACATTTTGGGATGACCTAGATGGTCATAGACCACTTATGAGTGTTTTGGATTGACCAAGCAGGTTGTAGACACCCTTGGAGCATTTCAGGGTGACCTAGATCATCATAGACCACTTAGGAGCATTTTTTGTTGATTAAGCGGGTTTTAGACACCCTTGGAGCATTTTGGGGTGACCTAGATGGTCATAGACTACCTAGGAGCATTTTTGGTTGACCAAGAAGGTTTTAAACACTCTTTGAACATTTTGGGTTGACCTAGATGGTCCTAGACTACCTAGGAGAATTTTAGGTTGATCAAGTGGGTAGTAGAAACCCTTGGAGCATTTTGGGGTGACCTAGATGGTCATAGACTACCTAGGAGTATTTTAGGTTTACCAAGCGGGTTGTAGACACCCTTGGAGCATTTTAGGATGACCTAGATGGTCATAGACCACCTAGGAACATTTTGGGTTGACCAAGTGGGTTATAGATATCCATGGAACCTTTTGGGGTGACCTAGATGGTCATAGTCTATCTAGGAGTATTTTGGGTTGACCAATCGGGTTGTAGACACCCTTGGAGCATTTTGGGGTGACCTAGATGGTCATATACCACATAGGAGCATTTTGGATTGACCAAGCATGTTGTAGACACCATTGGAGCCTTTTGGGGTGACCTAGATGGTCATAGACTACCTAGGAGCATTTTGGGTTGACTAAGCAAGCTGTAGACACCCTTGGAGCCTTTCTTTGAGCCTTTTGGGTTGACCAAGCGGGTTGTAGATACCCTTGGAGATTTTTAGGGTGACCTAGATGGTCATAGACCACCTAGGAGAATTTTGGGTTGACAAAGCGTGTTGTAGACACCCTTGAATCCTTTTGGGTTGACCTAGGTGGTCATAGACTACCTAGGAGAATTTTTGGTTGACCAAGTGGGTTGTAGACACCCTTGGAGCCTTTTGGGGTGACCTAGATGGTCATAGACTACCTAGGAGTATTTTGGGTTCACAAAGCGGGTTGTAGACACCCTTAGGGAATTTTTGGGTGACCTAGATGGTCATAGACCACCTATGAGTGTTTTGGGTTGACCAAGCAGGTTTTAGACACCCTTGGAGCATTTTAGGGT
Source organism: Wollemia nobilis (assembly GCA_028583015.1). Lineage (NCBI taxonomy): Eukaryota > Viridiplantae > Streptophyta > Pinopsida > Araucariales > Araucariaceae > Wollemia > Wollemia nobilis. The sequence continues at coordinate 8,690,133 of JAQPPZ010000850.1, forward strand.
GACCTAGATGGTCATAGACCACCTAGGAGCATTTTGGGTTGATCGAGCGGGTTGTAGACACCCTTGGAGCATTTTGGGTGACCTAGATGGTCATAGACCACCTAGGAGAATTTTGGGTTGATCGAGCGGGTTGTAGACACCCTTGGAGCATTTTGGGTGACCTAGACAGTCATAGACTGCCTAGGAGCATTTGGGTTGACCAAGCAGGTTATAGATACCCTTTGAGCATTTTGGGTGACCTAGATGGTCCTAGACTACCTAGGAGCATTTTAGGTTTACCAAGTGGATTGTAGACACCCTTGGAGCATTTTGGGGTGACCTAGATGGTCATAGACTATCTAGGGGTGTTTTGGGTTACCAAGCGGGTTGTAGACATCCTTGGAGCTTTTTGGGATGACATAGACAGTCGTAGACCACCTAAGAGCATTATGGGTTGTGGAGGCTTTTGGGGTGACCTAGATGGTCATAGACCACCTACGAGCATTTTGGGGTGACCTATATGGTCGTAGACCACCTAGGAGCATTTTGGATGGACCAAGTGGGTTGTAGACACCCTTGGAGCTTTTTGGGGTGACCTAGAAGGTCGTAGATCACCTAAGAGAATTTAGGTGCACCATTGTTCCCCTAATTCAGTGGTGATCATGATGGCATCTATAGTCATACTTAGCACATTTATAATCACAATCAGCAATCACACAATCATGCAAATTACGTTCATCCAATGAATATTTGATAAAAACAATCACACCCCTACTTGGGACAACAAACAAGCACAAATTTCCAAATTCTTTGCATTCTAGAATCATGAAAGATACGTCCTGGCTATTTCATGATTGAACAATGTCTAAGATCAAGTAATCCTGAAATACAAGGTTGTACTTGAAACAAGTTCCTTAGCTCATTAGAAGCAAGGATTCAAGAATACATGCTCTTTCCATGACTGGGGTATCAAGAGTTGGTTAGGTTATTGAATAGACCTAATAATTTAGCATTTTAGTCATCTATATTTTCTCAAAGTTGTGTTGCACACAATGTATCTCAAAAATAGGAATCTCTAAATGCTAAAATCTGGTAATTCCGATTAGGCAATCAAAAGCACTAGTTAATTGACACCATATGGCCCCTTCAGGCAACCCTTAGAGGTTTACTAGTGGTACTAACCACTCTTAGAAGGCTCTACCTCACTTTTGGGTGCATTTGGGCCACACAAGCATGATCGTCCCACCTTGGGATGGTCACAGTTTGTGGTCATCCCACCCCAAGATGGTCATAAACTAGTCATCCTAGGGTGGGATGACCACAAGGTTTGACTCCCAAAAAGTTAAATTTGGATAAGTTGTACCCAAAAATTACCATTTTTCCTTCCTATTCAATCATGCAAGTCAAATAACGTAGCATCCTTATGACATGCTACATGTAAGAGGCCAAATAGGGAGATTATATTCCCCCTCCAATGCATGCTACCCTATTGGCCAAATGGCACCTCTTGCCCTACATGCCCTCGCATGCCTTTTTTCCCAAAGGCTTCCTTTGGCTGTAAAGTGGATCAATTTTCCACACAAAATGTAGAGAGGATTTTTGAGACATAGCAATGAAGTTCTACCAAGATTTACCCTCACCATTTTGTACCTTTTTTCTCTTGAAATATCTACCTAGCGAAGAAGGTTTGCGAGTGATCTAGGAGGCATAATTTTTTTCTACAAATAAACCATTTGAGTGAGTTTTACCACCAAATTTGATGAAAACACTATTTAGGAGGTCCCTCACTAATTCACAGAGGAATCGGTGATAAAATAAGTGCAGAACTAGTGGCTATCCCACCCTAGGATGGTCCTTAGTCTATGATAGTCCCAACCGTTCCACCCTGGTATGGTAGGTTATCTGTGCATGATTTCTTTAATTTTATTTTTATTTAGATTCTATATTATCATATAATGCCACTGAAGAACACAAGCTTATACTCAGAGGGGGGGTGAACAGTATAAGACCACTTTTTACTTTTTATTTCAATTCAATATTATGTAGTGTATAGATAGTAGTATCAATAGCAATAATAAAAGCAATGCACAAAACACCATACACAATAGAGACACCACAATTTATGTGGTTCACCCAATGTGGGCTACTCCACGGAGAAAATATTTTACTAAAATTTTCTCAATAAATATCTTTTGGGAATCCTTCCCAATTACAATGTTTATGGACCTCTATCCAAAGGAGATGCTTATTCCCTAATATCAAGTTCATGGATCTCTTCCACAAGAGAAATCTTTCCCCTTCTGATCTAGCTAGTGATATTATAGAAGACTATGTCTCTATTCTACACTGACTGGTGGATCTCTTTCCACTTGAAGACTCCTAACTCAGATATATCTTCAATTTTCTTGGTTGTTTGATCTCTATCCACTAGGACTCTAACCTCTGTACTCTGTCATATCCAAAGCTTTGTATCAATACTATACTAAACACATTTTAGTCAGTATGGCACATCTATGTTCAATATCTTGCACTAAACACAATACATTCAGTCTAGTAAAATTTTGCTCAATAGGTCCACACAGAACCTACTCAAATCTACTCAATAGGTCCACACATAACTTGCTCAAATCTGCTCAACATGTCCACACAATACCTGCTCAAATATTCTCAACGGGTCCACACAGAACCTGCTCAATAGGTCCACACAGAATCTGCTCAAATCTGCTCAATAGGTCCATATAGAACCTGCTCAAATATGCTCAATAGGTCCACATAAAACCTGCTCAAATCTACTCAACATGTCCACATAGAACCTACTCAAATTTGCTCAATATGTCCTCTCTAGGACTTGCTCAAATTTGCATAGCAAGCTTCCACAAAATATTACTCAAAATAAGTCCACAAGCCTTCTCAAAGACTTGTCTCAAATCTACTTAACAATCTCACAGAACTTGTCCAATCTCATAGAATCATAAAGAGAATTTTTAGAGACTCAATATGTTCTATACTCAATGCTTAATAAATATCTCAATTCAATATCATATAAGCATAAAGAGAATTGTTAGAGACTCAATATGTTCTATACTCAAATCCTAATCTCAACTCAAATCAATATCATAGAAGCATAAAGAGAATTGTTAGAGACTCAATATGTTCTATACTCAAATCCCAATCTCAAATCAAATAAATCTCATAGAAGCATAAAGAGAATTGTTAGAGACTCAATATATTCTATACTCAAATCCCAATCTCAACTCAAATCAATCTCATAGAAGCATAAAGATAATTGTTAGAGACTCAATATGTTCTATTCTCAAATCTCAATATCAACTCAAATCCAAAATATAGAATAGTTTATTTCGTGGAACTTGAAAAACCACATGCATCCACTTGACTAGGCTCAATCAAATATACTCAACCAAACACCTCAAGAAACAACTCTTTATCACAAACCCTAGTCCAATAATGTATCAATTAACTCAAAATGTTTCCAACAATGCTCAACCACAAATCTCACATAACAATGATACTCATGTTATTTTCTAACTCAAGTTCAAGTTCTTTGCACAACCAATGGGCTTCAACAACAATGATTATAAAAGAAAGTTTAATCACAACTCTTAAACCATAAAACTTTGAAGCATTTAACCAATCACTTTTGAAAAGGAAACCACAATCAATCATTTTCACTCCAAAGGTATTTTATAATCAACCACCATAATCAATCAATAGGAGAATGTTCCCATACCTTTTATTAATATGAAGAAGCCTATTTGGAAATCTGCCACAATCACAATATTCTTTTGCCAATCCTCTCAAGGATTAGAAGATCACAAAATAATCAACATTACTCCACTTCACAATAATATTCACCAAGGCTTTTCATTAGAAAACCTTCTTAAGAATTAATGCACAACTTCCTTATCACTCCTAAAACCACTTGTACCATAAAATAAAATAAATCAAAACATTGCATAACCTTGTCACTCCAAAAACCACTTATACCATAAAATAAAATAAATCAAAACATTGCATAACCTTGTCACTCCAAAAACCACTTATACTATAAAATAACTCAAATATTTTATATCCTTCCTTTCAACACTTTTGCACTTAAAAAAAATAATCACAAAGCCTTCTTAGGAAATATCCCACATTAATCAAATATCAAACCTTAGCCATATGTAAAAATTAAATCCACTATACTCTTCATGAAAGTCGAGGCTTAACACAACCTTAGCAAATTCGAAATATTTCATGCACCCAAATATTTCGGTGATCGAATTATGGCATACCTTGCAAAATGGCTTCGGATGGTTTCGACCCCTCATTCCTCCTCCTCGTGCACCTTAGTTCACTCTCCACCCACCATGTGGGATAGGCCTCCCATGTGGAGGATTTAAGCCTTTGAGACTTATATTTCCATCCTCTCCACCTATGTCTTGAAACTTTCTCTCTTGTTCCATGTGCAATGTGCAAACGAAATTGGAAGGGGGGAATCAACAATTGCGAAGGAGGTGATAATCGAATGCAAAAAATATTTCTTGTCATGTACTTGGTTGATAAAATAAACTCCTTTAAATATTCAAACCTTTGCATGATAAAATATATGATGTCGACAGACATGGCAAGAAAACTCTTTTATTTAATTTTAAAATTAAAATTTAAACTAAACCTTTAAATTAAATTTCTCCATCACCGGGGCACATTTTTTGATGAAACGAAAATCCAACTTGGGTTTTACGAAAAACCCATTTAAAATATACCATCCATAGTTTTAAATAAAACCTTTCATTGCCTTCCTTGGTTTTTATAAAAACCTTTTGCTAAGCTTCCCTTGAAGCTCCTTTTGGAACCAAATGTCATGCATCCCTTCTTGAACCTTTGATCAAAACCTTTGCTTCTCATGAAGCTCTTTGTGGAGCAAAATCGTAGTGCTTACTTACATAGGTCCTTTTTGACATCAATGACAACTTTTAGCTTAGGGACTCAAAATGTCCAACAATCTCCCCCTTTGTCATTGATGGCAACCCATATTTATTTTACTAAAACCTGACCTTCTTTTCTACTCCCCCTAGGTCTTTGCTCCCCCTGGATCAATGCTCTCTCAAATATCAAATCTCTTCTCATATAAAATCTCTCCCCAATACAAAAATCTCTCCCCCTTTGACATCAATGGTAAAGGGTCACCTTTGGGGCTCGGGGCTAAGAATGAGCCTCTTAGCTTAGCCCCTCCCCCACCCCCACATGAGGTGGTTAATTCTCGGGTGGGAGTATTTCTACTCCCTGAAATCATATATTTGTGTCTTTATCTTTCTCTTTTCTTCTATGAGTCTTCTGAATCCTCTAACTATTCCTTTCCAAGTCATCATCCCTATTCCTATCGTCACTTATGTTCTTGTTCTCATCCATGTTCATATTCTTGTTCATGTTCTCTTTCTTTTTTGAGTCTCTATTCCTGTTCATCTTCCTATTCTTGTTCATATTTTTGTTCCTATTCATATTTATGTCCCTGTTCATGCATGTTTCTGGAATATTTGCTCTACACCATCTTGCTATGTGACCATCATTATTGCACTTATAAAACTTAATGTTATTATTCCTTTGATGTGCAACTATCTTAGGACTTATCCTTGTGAAGCCATATCCTCTTCTGTCATGAACCCTATAATTCATTGCTTTGTGACCAAAGCCATTGCATGAGTAGCAATATCCTTAGAAAAGTTGTTATTTTCCATATACCTGTCTTTCATGAGTCCTGCACTGTGAAGCCATGTGTCCAAACCTGTGACATGAATAGCATCTTCCATTGAATCCTCCTTGTCTTAACCTCATTGGTCTCCTATTTTGATTGTTGTTCCATCTGTATCTTATTTGTGCATTGTTCCTCTCTTTGTTGAACTCTTGGTTGTCAAAATCATCCTCTGATGTCCCACTTACACTTAAACTGTCTTCTTCTGATTTATCTTCTTATGAAGTTTTTCCTTCATCAAGACTTGAAGTAGATTATTTTTCCTATTTCTTTTGAGCATTTCCAAAGCCAAGACCTGTTGAAAATGATGTTCGTTGTTGTCCAAATATGAACTTATCCAAATTATTAGAGCTATTTGTGAAACTCTTCATCTTGATATTAAAGTCCTTTAAATCTTCTTTTATAGTAGCCACTTCTTGTGCTAACTTCTCACATTCCAAAATTTTTTATTCTAAATTATCCTTGAACTTTCTTGCCTTAGCCTTTGATTTTTATAAATCCTCTATGAGCAATAATATTTCTTCATCACATTATTGAAACTGATTTTCAAGCTTAGAGTGTTGCTTTCTAACCTTCTTTATTGTGTCAAGGGCATAGATAAGTTCCCATTTGATATCATAGCCATTCTCTACTGAATAATCCTCTATTTGTTTGCCTTTGTCCATATCATTACTTCCTTTTGGTTTGTCTTCTATAGAATCACTCACTTCTTCTTCTAATGTTATTAGAAGATTTTCATCCGGTCTATCAAGTGCATCTTCAAAATCATCATCACTAAAACTATAACCATCCCTTGTGCAATCATCTTCAATATGTCCAAATCTACCACATCTAAAACACTTGAGAATAACTGGAGTCTTTTTCTTAATGGGATCTTTTCTTCAACCATAAATAAGACTTCGTCTCTATCATTATCTGAAAAACTAGTATCACTATAAACTGAGTACTTAATTGCATTATCCACATAGTAGCTTCTCTTTTGTCTTTGAAAGAACTTCTTACCTTGTCTATTTTGTCCATCCTTGCTCTTCTTTTGGTACCTATATATTTCTTATTCCCTGCACCTGTGATCCTATTTTTCTTCTTCATTGTTGCTCTTGGGCTCTTTGCACTCTGTTGCATAATGTCCATACTTTCTACAATTGAATAAATTAATAGATCTTATATCTATGGGTATTCTAGAACCTTTATCTCTTCTGCCATAGTTAGCTTCTTCATCACTGGAAGATTCACTGCTTGATTCTGACTTCTTACTCTTTTTCTTTTTGTCTACTTTGAAAGAAACTTCTTTCAGAGGAATAGGATCTTTTGTTCTTATCTCAAAAGTAGTAAGCATGCCAAGCAAATAATTCTTTGTTAAAGAATCACTATCAATTGATGTTTATATAGAAGAAACCTTTTCACTATACCTTTTTGGAAGAGTTCTCAAGATCTTATCACAAGCATCAGATTCATCAACCTTCATTCCCATATATTTCATCTCATGTACAAGTTCATCAATATTATTGAGATAGTCATGAATGTTTTCATCATACTTCATTATTAAGTTCTCAAATTCTCCTTTTATATTTCTAATATTAGCCATTCTGACTCCTTTATCTCCTTAATATATTTCATGCATAAGTTCCCACATTTATTTTATTTTTTTACAATCCATAACCTTCATAGATTATTATCTACGTAATCCTTTTATAATTGCATTCATGGCTCTAGAGTTTGCATGCAGTAGAAGCTTACCTTCCTTATCTATAGGAGGATTGACTATTGAATCATATCCAAGTTCCACTCCATCCCAAACTTTATTTCCAAGTGCCATTAGGTAAAATATTATCAGCATATTAGAAGTCACTTCCATCAAATATTGGCACTACATTATTGAAGGGTCCGTCTCTTTGATTATTTTGATCCATTGTGTTCTTAGACCACTTTTACTTCAAGCTGTCAAAATCTTCTGAAGGAACCCACTTCGATACCAATTGAATAACACAAGCTTATACTGAGAGGGGGGTGAATAGTATAATACCACTTTTTACTTTTTAATTCAATTCAATATTATGCAGTGTATAGATAGCAATATCAATAGCAGTAATAAAATAAATGCACAAAATACCATACACAATAGATACACCATAATTTACATGGTTCACTCAATGTGGGCTACTCCACGGAGAAAATATTTTACTAAAATTTTCTCAATCAATATATTTTTGGAATCCTCCCCAATTACAATGTTTATGGACCTATGTCCAAAGGATATATTTATCCCCTAATCTCAAGTTCATGGATATCTTCCATAGGAGAATGCTTTCCCCTTCTGCTTTGGCTAGTGATATTCTAGAAGACTCTGTCTCTCTGTTGCACTCACTGGTGGATCTCTCTCCACTTGAAGACTCCTCACTCAGATTTATATTTGGTTATCCTAGCTACTGGATCTCTATCCACTAAGACTTTTTCCTCTATACTATGTCACCTCCAAAGCTCTGTCTCAATATTGTAATAAACACAGTCCAGTCGGTCTAGCACACCTCTGATAAATATCTTGCACTAAACACAATACATTTTATCTAGAATAATTCTGCTCAATAGGTCCACATAGAACCTACTTAAATCTGCTCAACAGATCCACACAAAATCTGCTCAAATATGCTCAACAGGTCCACATAGAACCTGCTCAAATATGCTCAAAAAGTCCACACAGAACCTGCTCAAATCTACTCAACAGGTCCACATAGATCCTGCTCAAATATGCTCAACATGTGCACATAGAACCTGCTCAAATATTCTCAATAGGTCCACACAAAACCTGCTCAAATATTCTCAATAGGTCCACACAGAACCTGCTCAAATATTCTCAATAATTCCTCTCTAGGACTTGCTCAAATATACATAGCAAGATTCCACAAAATATTATTAAAAATCAATCCACAAGCCTTCTCAAAGACTTGTCTCAAATCTGCTTAACAAGCTCACATAGAACTTGTCCAATCTCATAGAATCATAAAGAGAATTTTTAGAGACTCAATATGTTCTATAGTCAATGCTTAATCAATATTTCAATTCAATCTCATAGAAGCATAAAGAGAATTCTTAGAGACTCAATATGTTCTCTACTCAAATCCCAATCTCAACTCAAATCAATCTCATGGAAGCATAAAGAGAATTTTTAGAGACTCAATATGTTCTATACTCAAATCCCAATCTCAAATCAAATCAATCTCATAGAAGCATAAATAGAATTCTTAGATACTCAATATGTTCTATACTCAAATCCCAATCTCAACTCAAATCAATCTCATAGAAGCATAAACAAAATTGTTAGACTCAATATGTTCTATTATCAAATCTCAATCTCAACTCAAATCCAGAATATAGAATAGTTTGTTTCATGGAACTTGAACAACCACATGCATCCACTTGACTAGGCTCAATAAAATCTACTCAACCAAACACCTCAAGGAACAACCCTTTCTCACAAACCCTAGTCCAATCATTTATCAACTAACTCAAAATGTTTCCAACAATTCTCAACCACAAATCTCACATAACAATGATACTCATGTTCTTTTCAAACTCAAGTTCAAGTTCTTTGCACAACCAATGGGCTTCAACAACAATGCTTATAAAACAAGGTTTAATCACAACTCTCGAACCAGAAAAATTTGAAGAATTTAACCAATCACTTTTGAAAAGGAAACCACAATCAATCATTTTCACTCCAAAGGTATTTTATAATCAACCACCGTAATAAATCAATAAGAGAATGTGCCCATACCTTTTATTAATATGAAGAAGCCTCTTTGGAAATCTGCCACAATCATAATATTCTTTTTCCAATTCTCACAAGGGTTAGAAGATCACAAAATAATCACATTACTCCACTTCACAATAATATTCACCAAGGCTTTTAATTAGAAAATCTTCTTAAGAATTAATGCACAACTTCCTTATCACTCCTAAAACCACTTGTACCATAAAATAAAATAAATCCAAACATTGCATAACCTTGTCACTCCAAAAACCACTTATACCATAAAATAAAATAAACCAAAATATTGCATAACATTGTCACTCCAAAAACTACTTATACCATAAAATTACTCAAATATTTTATATCCTTCCTTTCAACACTTTTGCACTTAAAAAAAATAATCACAAAGCCTTCTTAGGCAATATCCCACATTAATCAAATAACAAACCTTAACCATATGCAAAAATTAAATCCACTATACTCTCCGTGAAATTCAACGCTTAACACAACCTTAGCAAATTCAAAATATTTCATGCACCCAAAAATTTTAGTGATCAAATTATGGCATACCTTGCAAAATGGCTTTGAGTAGTTTTGATCCTGCGTTTCTCCTCGTCGTGCGCCTTAGCGCACTCTCTGCCAACTGTGTGGGCTAGGCCTCTCATGTGGAAGCTTTAAGCCTTTGAGACTTATGTTTTCATCCTCTCTACCTATGCCTTGAAACATGCTCCCTTGTTCCACGTGTGGTGCGCAAAAAAAATCGAAAGGGGGGAATCGACGATTGCGAAGGAGGGGATAATCGAATGCGGAAAATATTTCTTGTCACCTACTTGGTTGATAAAATCAACCCCTTTAAATATTTGAACCTTTGCATGATAAAATATATGACATTGACGAACATGGCGGGAAAACTCTTTTATTTAATTTTAAAATTTAAATTTAAATTTAAAATAAACCTTTAAAATTAAATTTCTCCATGACTGAGGCACCTTTTTCGATGAAACGAAAAGCCAACTTCGGTTTTAAGAAAAACCCATTTCAAATATGCCATCCATATTTTTAAATAAAATCTTTCCTTGCCTTCCTTGGTTTTCATAAAATACTTTTGCTAAGCTTCCCTTGAAGCTCCTTTTGGTACCAAATGTCGTGCATCCCTTCTTGAACCTTTGATCAAAACCTTTGCTTCTCATGAAGCTCTTTGTAGAGAAAAATCATAGTGCTTACTTAAATAGGTCCTATTCACATCAATGACAAATTTTAGCTTAGGGACTCAAAATTTCCAACAACTACTTTCCAAATTTTATGCATTTTGGATCTATATTGAGCGAGATATCATATTTTTAGTGTTTTGCAGGGTCTTATGCAGGTCTACGGAGGTCATAGGGAGAAGTACCTAAAAATGTTATTGATTTTGCAAATATGACCACATGAATTGTTTTTAAATATCCTTTTATTTATTCTTTCCAAGTTTCATGTGTTTTGGATATGTTTAGGGGTAACAATTGCTTGCTTTGGGTTTTGAATATTGGAAACGTGCCCTGCGAATGCAACATGCCATTAGACACAATTTCGGTTCTATTTTTGGTGATATCTTCCCAAAACCATATATTTTACATCCCTCTATAATTTTAATTAATTTTTAGTTTATTTGGTATAAGATCCATGCATATTCTCATTACTAGTCTTTTAGTGTCTATGGGGATTACATGTTTTTCATCATACACACTTGCTATTTGATATTTCTGATTTCATGTGTGTATATGCAGGTTTCTATAGTGCATTAATAAGTATCACAATACCTCAAGATCAAATATACAAGCGACAAAAGCATTAACCTGCCCACCTCGATTGTGGGTACGAGGAAAGACACTGGAAGTGCACCAAATTACTTGAAGGATTTGATCCTTGGGCACCCAAAATTTGTAACAATTATATCATATTTGAGCCCTCAAGGGGAATTATATGTAACCTTGTATTTGATCCACAAAATTAATAATAAAGATACTTGCTTTAATTCATTTCTTGTTATTTGGTATTTCTTCCATTTTACTTGCATGCTTCTGATTTGATGCTCATGAGACATAGGAGATAGATGCATATTGTTCCTATTCATTAGGTGCACCATTTTTACCCTACTTCACAACAAATTTAATTAATGAAATATTTTATTCCAAGTAACTTATTTTTGATATATTTGTTTTCCCAAATAACTCATGCAATTTTAAATAAACCTTGATGGGTTTACTCTCCTCTTTGATATGGAAAATAATTCTAGTTCAACCAACAAGGATAATAGGCTAAGATTTTCTTCTTCTTTATGTAGGTGAATTTATTCATCAAGGTATTCTAGTTTATATTTTGAAATATGCATCATAAGTTCTTGTTGCATAATAGACCAATCATTTGTATTGACCAAATATTGCAATTTCATCCATTAAGACAAATAATTTGAGATCGATGATACATATTACATAATCTAAATCCTATCACTTTAGTATGTAATTTAAATAAATCTACCGATGCATAAAACTTGAAAAATCATGTGATTTTAAAAAATTAATTAAAATGCTTTCATATGAAAAAGTTATGGCATCCAAAAAAGTTTCTCTAATGGACCTCAAAAATACAAAATTTAGATCCTAAAATCTTAGAGAATCAATTCAACCTATCACTTATGTCCACTTGGTGTCCTATGATTTGTTGGTTGTCTCCATTAATATTTCACCACTTTATTGCACCCAATTTTTTGGAGCTATAATAGTGTTCCTCTCTTGATTGGTTGAGATCATATATATGGAGAAAAATACACATTATCTAGAATACTAGAGTGCCATATTGACCTGAACTCCAACTTAAAATTCAACCTAGGAATGTTGGTTCCTAAATGCATTAGACTATATAATATTCCATGTGCTTGCATTACGACATGGTATTCATGATCCCAAATAAAAACTTCAATTCCATTTATATTATGGAATAAAGGTGATAAAAAATGTTACCTTTGGTAGGATTTGACCTCTCAATTTTCCATTCTTAGCATGCTTTAACCAGCTAAAATTTATGCCACCACACATCTATTGATGATTCTAATGTCTCTTTGAGGACCATGATTTGTGTTGATAGTCATCAAAAGGACTTTACAAAAATTGAGATTCAAGCTTTTAACCTTCTATTCCTTATGCTAAAGCAAGATATTTGCTAACTAGGCTACCAACCTATTGCATCATTCATGGGGAACACATATGACTATTTCAACTTCTACCATGAAATATAATTATGTAAAATAGGCTACACAATTCAATATTTAGATTTTTCCAAGCAATATACTTAACATCCACTACACTATTTGACCTATATACCTCATATCATGCATCACAACCCATGTTATTCTGCTTGACAACATGCTTGAGAAGAGGTGTCAAAATAAAACAAACATGAACTTATGGCATTACTCTTGCCAAGTCATGGGTGACAAAAAATCAAATTCAAATTAAATTTTTTTGTGTTTACTATACTTAAGGACTCTTAGTTCCTTTGGAATTAGGAGAGTAGATAAAAAATAAATTTGTAATTTGAATTAGGGCTTTGATGACAACAAAGTAGAAAGATGACCTCCATAGAAGACTAAAAGTGGAAAAGGTACAAAAAAGGATGTTGGACATTTTAAGCTCATTTAGTTGTCATTTATGTCAAGGCAAAAAGTCATCATTGATGCTAAAGTAAACATATAAAGACATCATTAATACCATGGAGCACACCATCAATAGCACCAGGAACAATGTGAAGAGTTAAAGGAAAAGTTGGCAAAATAATGTTTTATGAGGGTTTATGGTAAACTCATGGTGGAAGATTAAATGGTTTTATTAAAATCATTATGAGGATATAAAAGTCTCCTCACACATTGAGATGGCAGTTAATATTTTAAAATACCCACGATGGCAGAATAATTTACAAATTAAAGGTTTAAGTTCAAACCCAAGGAAGGCTTTAATCTCCTTAAATTTAAAGTTTATAAATATAATTTATACAATTTAAATTCCTTAGAATTTAAATAATTTATAAATTATAAAAGGTTTTGAAATGCATCGACGACATCAAATAAAATGGAGTGCCGACGTCTAAGGTATAAGATGAAATCATGTATAAATAAGATGCCAAGAAGCATTCAAAAGCATCCCTCTTTGAATTAATTTTTGATGTGACCAAGCTAAAGGAATTTGTAAAAATCATTGAACATTGAGGAAGAATACAAAAATCTTATTTGTCTTATTAGCACAGGCAGAAGACAAAAGGTGTAAGAGCATCATGTGACCCACATTGGACACGGTGGTCCAATGCTACAGTGTGTTGTGTGAGAGTGGGAAGGAGTCCACGATCGATTCACATGGATGATTGGCGTGTTCGACTTGAGTGCTAAGGGAATTTTTTTTTCACATTCGATTTAAGTGCCAGGTGTGGTAGAAGGAGCACAGGGTGCTCGTGGAGTATTAAATGTGTGTCTAGCGCACTTGGTGGTAATGTCCATGGTTAGAGCGCTTGTGGAGGCAGATATTGTGGATTCGAATCCCACTACTGGCAAAGGTAATTTTTGATTAAATTTTATATTGCCTAAAGTTTTTCTTAAGGGGTCATTTGGAGTTATAAGGGTTTGTGAAGAATTATTTTTAATTGATTTGTGTTTGGAGTTATAAGGGTTTGTGAAGAATTATTTTTAATTAATTTGTGTTTGGAGTTATAAGGGTTTGTGAAGAATTATTTTATTGGTAAATGATTTGTGTTATTTGGAGTTATAAGGGTTTGTGAAGAATTATTTTATTGGAAATTGATTTGTGCTATTTGGAGTTAAAAAGGTTTTTGAAATATTGTTTTATTGAGAAGTGATTTATGTTATTGGGTTTTTAAAGAAAGAGGATTTGATTTATGCCAAATTTCTTGCAATAAAAATTGATTAAAGAGGTTTTGAGTTAATTTGGTGGATGTTGAATTTATTTTAGTTGGGATTTTAAAAGGTCTTATTGGATAAATATTTTATGTATGTTGATGGTTATTTTTGAAATATGGAGTGATAAGGTGTAATTGAGTATTTACATTATATTGTGAGAAAGATTTATCTTCTAACGTCTTTGAGTTTGGAATAGAAGTGTTTGTGGTTGTGACATATTTATGAGATCCCTTCATCTTCAATAAAAATGTATGAGCACATTATTCCATAGTTGAGTTGATTGATTGGTTTTCTAGAAAAAAATCTTGGATTAAAAATAACTTGATTAGGGCTTCCTATTGAGTGTGTTGAGTTAATGCTTCAAGGTTTTTTGGAATGAAGAGTTGTTAAAACCTTGTTTTATAAGCATTGTTGTTGAAGTGAGTTGTTGTGCAAAGAAATTGAACTAGGGTTTGAAAAGAACATGAGTATCATTGTTATGTGATATTTGTCTTTGAGCATTATTGGAAATATTTTGAGTTGGTGGTTATATGCTTGGACTAGTGTTTGTGAGAAAGGGATGTTTCATTGAATGATTGGTTGAGTAGAGTTGATTGAGCCTAGTCAAGTGGATGTGTGAAGTGATTGTTCAAGTTCCATAAAACAAACTATTCTATATTCTAATTTAAATTTAGAAAGTGATTGAGCATTGAGTGTAAAACATATTGAGTATCTAACAATTCTCTTTATGTTTCTATGATATTTGGAAAAGTTCTGAGTGGACTTGTTGAGCATATTTAAGCAAGTTATGAGTGGACTTGTTGAGCATATTTGAGCAAGTTTTGTGTGGACTTTTTGAGTATATTTGAGCAAGTTCTGTGTGGACTTTTTGAGCAAATTTTATCAAGTTCTATGTGGACTTGTTGAGTAGAATTGAGCAAGATCTGAGTGGACTTGTTGAGCAGAATTGGGCAAGTTCTGTGTGGACTTGTTGAGCAAGATTGAGTAGATTTGTGCTAGACTTAAGGACTAAGTTTAGTGTATATTTGAGACAGAGCTTTGGAGGTGATGGAGTAGAGAGGATAGTAGTCTCCAATGGATAGAGATACATTAGCCAGGGCAGTGAGGACATGTATTCTGAGTGGGGATAAGAGTCTTTAGTGAAGAGAGATCCACAAGCCAGTGTAGTGGAGGTAGTAGTATTCTAGAGGATCACAAACCAGATCAAAGGAGAAGGAGTTATCCTATGGATAGAGATCCATGAACTTGATTTAGGGGATCAACATCTCCTTTGGACAAAGGTCCATAAACATTGTAGGGAAATGATTCCCAAGAGAATTTATTTGAGAAAAATTTATAAGAAATATTTTTCTTTACGGAGATAGCCATATTTGGGTGAACCATGTAAAAATGATGTCTCTCATGTGTGTGATTATTTGTATGATATTTACTAATTTAATAATGTTGATGCTACTATTTGGATTAAAAAGCAAAAAAAAATATTATATATTGTTCACCCCCCTCTCAGTATGAGCACATGTTCTTCTATTGGTATCAGAGCGGGTCCCTCTATGAAAAGACTAACAACTTGGAGGAGGATCCATCAGTAGCACACATGACTTTAGAAAGTGAAGAAGAGACTATGTTTGACATAAAATAGGAATTCTTTACTGCTCTCAAAAATTTGGAAATAATTATAGAGAAGAATTCAAACTTGAAGGAACAAGTTCAAGAATATGAAGAAGCAAGGATGGAACTTATACAAAATATCACAAAACTCAAGATTAGAGTGGAAGAAGGAAAGAAAATTGAGCAAGACATGACAAATATGTTGATATCCAAGGAAATAGAATATGAGAGATTGGAAGTAGAAATTTTCTGCCTAAGGAATGAAGTCAAAAGGACCAAGGCACTACAAGATGTAGAATATGAAAAATAGAAAGAGGAATCAAGTCTTCAAAAGGCAGAAACTTTAAACAAGGATAAGAAAGCAAAGGAAATAAGAAAGGAAGAAATCAAATAACCCTATATAAGAGTAAATCACAAGAGGAATATTACTTCACCACAAACTCCTAGACATCCAAACAAGTTACATAATTTCTTCCATGGTCATTGCTTTTCTTGTAATAAATATGGTCATAGAGTTGTACATTGTATTTATCATGCAAGAAACAATGTCAATAGAAATCTAAATTCATTTTCAACTATCATGGATTATGATATTATATGTTACAAATGCAATAATTTTGGGCACAAGGCTATATGGTGTAAAATGATATTTCTTGAGTCTAGAAAAATAATTTCAACAACTAAGAAAAATGAAAGGAAAAATGCTAAGACTAGATCAATATTAGTTCAAATAGCCCTTCATGATCAGGATAAAGAATAACAATGGTATCTTGATAGTGGTTTCTCTAGTCACATGAAAATATACATAGACAAATTAATTGTTCTAAAAGAAACACATAGAGGATCAGTAAGTTTCAGTGATAATGGATCCGCAAGAATTGGTGGAAGAGGAAATCTAAGTTTAGATAATGGGAAAACAAAAATATAAAATGCATTGTATGTTAAAGGGTTAAAAAAAAATTTGGTGATTATAATTCAACTTTGTGATCAAGGGTACATGGTTACTTTCCATCCATATAGATGTGAGATAAGAAAATAAAAATTTGGAAAAATCATTGCCAATGCAAAAAGAACCCTAAACAATTTAGATATGCTCAATGAGATCAAAGGGGAAAAGTGCTTTCTATCACAATAAAATGAGATTTGGTTATGGAATAGAATATTGGGTCACTTTAATTTTGACACCATAGTCAACATAAACAATAAACAGGCAGTCATAGATCTACCCAAAATAAGAAGACCTCAAAACACAATTTGTGCACCTTGTCAACATGGAAAGCAAACTAGGACAACCTTTAATTCAAATATGTCATCCGAGCCATTGAGCCTAATGTATACTAATTTGTGTGGTCCTACCAGAACACAAAGCATTCAGGGTGAGAGCTAATTTATGTTGCTTATAGATGGTTACTCCAGAATGGTTTGGGTAGCCTTTTTAAAAGAGAAGTCAGAGGCCTTTGAAAAATTCAAAGCATTTAAGAAATTGGTTGAAAATGAAACTGGTAAAAGGAGTAAGTGTCTGAGATTTGATAGAGGAGGAGAATTTACTTCAAATGAATTTTTATAGTTTTATGAACAACATGGAATCAATAGAGAGTACTCAGCAGCAAGAAATCCTCAACAAAATGGGATAGTTGATTGGGAAAAACATGACTGTTGAAAACATGGCTAGAGCTATGTTAAATGAATCTAAGTTATCAGATGTGTTTTGGAGAGAATTTGTAAACACAACAATATACATAATCACTAGGGCTCAAATGAGGGTAAACCATCACAAGACTCCATATGAGCTTTGGAAAAGAAGACTTGCCACTGTAAAACACTTCAAAATTTTTAGAAGCAAATGTTACTTAATACAGGAAGACCAAAACTTAGGCAAGTTTGATCCAATATGTGATGAAGACATTTTTCTTGGTTATTACACAAGGAGAAAAGCCTATAGATTCTTAAAAAAAAAAACATGTACTAAGGTGGAAAGTATAAATGTAACAATTAATGAGAATATAGACTCAAGAGAACCAGTTCAAAAAATTGTGTATCAAGAAGATGAATGTTTTCAAGGAGAATTTTGTGAGGAATCATATAAAGAAGAAGAAGAAATACGTCTTCCCAAAACTCCATCTAGGTATGTACAGAAACATCATCCAAAAGAGCATATCATCGAGAATCCAGATGAAAGACAGACAAGGAGAAGAATAATAAAACCATCTCAACAAGCAAATTTTTCTTTGCTATCTAATATTGAGCCAAAAGACTTCACTCATGCAAGTGAGGATGAATTTTGGATTAAGGTAATAAATGAGGAATTGGATCAGATAGATAAAATAAAAACTTGAGAACTTTTTCCATGACCAAAGGAAAAAAATGTGATTGGCACAAAATGGGTATTCAAAAATAAATTAAATGAAGATGGACAAGTGGTCAGAAATAAATCAAAGTTAGCATGCAAAGGTTATGCACAGGTTGAAGGAATTGATATTGATGAGACTTTTGCTCTAGTTGTATGGCTTGAAGCTATAAGGATATTTTTAGCTTTCTCAAGTTTCAATAACTTCAAGGTATATCAAATGGATGTCAAGTTAGCATTTCTAAATGGTGTTCTAGAAGAAGAAGTTTATATTGAACAACCAGAGGGATTCATACTAGCATATAAACCATATCATGTATGCAAATTGAAAAAGACATTGTATGGTTTAAATTAGGCTTCGAGAGCATGGTAATTAATATTGGATAGGTATATTTAGGAACAAGGTTTCCAAAAAGGTTTATTAGACAGTAATTTATATATCAAAAATGAAGGGAGTAACTACTAATAGTGGTTGTTTATGTTGATGACATAATATTTGGGGGGAACAATGATAAGATGTGCAAATATTTTTCTAATAATATGCAAAATTAATTTGATATCTCTATGCTTGGTGAATTGTCCTTATTTATTCGACTTCAGATTTCATAATCAGAAAGAAGAGTGTTTATCTAACAAGCCAAGTATATAAAAGAAATGTTAAAGAAATTTAGGTTGGAATATTGTAAACTGGTAAGTATTCCCATGGTCATAGGATTCAAGTTGAGTAAGGATGATGAATCTCCAGAGGCAGATCATAGATTATATAGATCTATGATTGGCAGCTTATTATATGTTACAACCACAAGACCAAACATAGTATAGTCAATGGGATTAATGGCAAAGTTTCAGGTAACACCTAAGGAAACACATGTGGCAGCAGTAAAAAGAATTTTTAGGTATCTAAATGAGACTATGGATTTTGGGCTTTGGTATCCCAAAAGTGATATTTTCACACTAACAACATATACGGATGCATATTGGGCCGGCAACATTGATGATAGAAAAATCACAAGTGGAGGAGCATTCTTTCTTGGAGAATGTTTAGTCTCTTGGTTAAGTAAGAAGTAGGTTTCAATATCTTTATCTATAGCAAAAGCATAATACATTGCATTAGTAGCCAGTTGTACACATGTGTTATGGATGAAGAGAACTCTAGAAGAATTCAAGATAAAGCATGATCATACTATTACCATACTATGTAATAATACAAGTGCTATACATATTTAAAAAAATCCAATAATGCACTCTAGGACAAAGCACATTCTAATTAAGTATCATTTTCTGAGAGAACATGTGACAGATAAACAGATCAGGTAAGAATATATTACCACAAAGGAACAAATAACATATATTTTCACTAAGCCACTTTCAAGGGAAACTTTTGAGTATCTACAAGGAAAATTGGGAGTGATACTCCCACCCCATAATTAACCACCCCAATAAAAGGTGGGGGAAGGGCTAATATAAGAGAATCATTCTTAACCCCAAGCCCCAAAGGTGACCCTTTGTCGTTGATTTAAAAGGGGAGATATTTGAGTAAGGGGGATAGATTTGATATTTGAGAGAGCATTGAGCTCGGGGGAGCAATGTCCTAGGGGGAGCAGAATAAAGGAAAGGTCAGATTTTTGGTGAAATGAAATTGGGTTGCCATTAATGATAAAGGGGGAGATTGTTGGACATTTTGAGCTCATTTAGTTGTCATTGATGTCAAGGTGAAAATTCATCATTGATGCCAAATAAAAAATATGAAGACATCATTAATACCATGGAGCACACCATCAATAGCACCAAGAACAATGTGAAGAGTTGAAGAAAAATTTGGCAAAATAATGTTTTATGAGGGTTTATGGTAAACTCATGGTGGAAGATTAAATGGTTTTATTAAAATAATTATGAGGATATAAAAGTCTCCTCACATATTGATATGGCAGGTTAAGATTTTAAAATACCCACGATGGCGGAATAATTTACAAATTAAAGGTTTAAGTTTAAACCCAAGGAAGGCTTTAATCTCCTTAAAGTTAAAGTTTATAAAGATAATTTATACAATTTAAATTCCTTAGAATTTAAATAATTTATAAATTATAAAAGTTTTCGAAATGCGTCGACATCATCAAATAAAATGGAGCACCGACGTCTAAGGTATAAGGTGAAATCGTGTATAAATAAGATGCCAAGAGATATTCAAAAGCATCCCTCTTCAAATTAATTTTTGATGCAACCAAGCTAAAGGAATTCATGAAAATCGTTGAATGTTGAGGAAGAAAACAAAGAGCTTATTTATCTTATTAGCAGAGGCATAATATGAAATGTGTAAGTGCATGGTGTGATCCACATTGGACATGGTGGTCCAATGGTACAATGCATTGTGTGAGAGTGTTGAAGTGGAAGGAGTCCACGATCGATTGGCGTGTTTGACTTGAGCACCAAGGGAAAGTTTTTGTTCATGTTCAATTTGAGTTCCAGGTGTGGTAGAAGGATTACGAGGTGCTCATGGAGTATTAAACATGCATATAGCGCACATGGTGGTAAGTTCCATGGCTAGAGTTCTTGCGAAGGCATATATTGTGGGTTTGAATCCCACTAGTGGCAAAGGTAATTTTTGATTAAATTTTATATTGCGTAAAGTTTTTTTTTAGGGGTCATTTTGAGTTATAAGGGTTTGTGAAGAATTATTTTATTGGTAAATGATTTGTGCTATTTGGAGTTATAAGGGTTTGTGAAGAATTATTTTTTTGGAAATTGATTTGTGCTATTTGGAGTTAAAAGGGTTTTTGAAATATTGTTTTATTGAGAAGTGATTTATGCTATTGGGTTTTTAAAGAAAGAGGATTTGATTTATGCCAAAGTTCTTATTGTCATTAAAATTTATTAAATATTTTTTGAGTTAATTTGGTGGATGTTGAATTTATTTTATTTGGGAGTTTATAAGGTGTTATTGGATAAATATTTTATGTATTTTGATGGTTGTTTTTGAAAGGTGGAGTGATAAGGTGTAATTGAGTATTTACATTATATTGTGAGAAATATTTATCTTCTAACCTCTTTGAGCTTGGCATAGAAGTGTTTGCGGTTGTGACAAATTTATGAGATCCCTTCATTCTTCCATAAACCCTTATAACTCAAAATGAGCCTAGTCAAGTGGATGTGTGAAGTGATTTTTCAAGTTCCATAAAATAAACTATTCTATATTCTAATTTGAATTGAGAAAGTGATTGAGCATTGAGTGTAGAACATATTGAGTCTCTAACAATTCTCTTTATGTTTCTATGAGATTTGAACAAGTTATGAGTGGACTTGTTGAGCATATTTAAGAAAGTTATGAGTGGAATTGTTGAGTAGATTTGAGCAAGTTGTGTATGGACTTGTTGAGTAGATTTGAGCAAGTTTTATGTGGACTTGTTGAGTAGATTTGAGAAAGTTTTGTGTGGACTTGTTGATCAGAATTAAGCAAGTTTTGAGTGGACTTGTTAAACAGATTTGAGCATGTTCTGTGTGGACATGTTGAGCAGGATTGAGCACATTTGTGCTAGACTGAAGGACTAATTTTAATGCAGATTTGAGACAAATATTTGGAGGTGACAGAGCAGAGAGGACAATAGTCTCCAATGGATAGAGATACATCATCCAGTGTAGTGAGGACAAGTCTTCTGAGTGGGGATAAGAGTATTCATTTAAGATATATCCACAAGCCAGTGCAGTGGAGGCAGTAGTCTTCTAGAGGATCACTATCTAGAGCAGAGGAGAAGGATTTCTCCTATGGATAGAGATACATGAACTTGATTTAGGGGATCAACGTATCCTTTGGACATAGGTCCATAAACATGGTAGGGAAAGGATTACCAAGAGAATTTATTTGAGAAAAGTTTATAAGAAATATTTTTCTCCGTGTAGTTATCCATATTTGGGTGAACCACGTAAAAATGATGTCTCTCATGTGTGTGATGCTTTGTGTGATGTTTATTGCTTTAATAATTCTGATGCTACTTTTGGATTAAAAAGTAAGAAAAAAAAATTGTATACTGTTCACCCCCTCTCTCATTATAAGCACATGTTCTTCAAAGGATAGAGTCTTCTTATAACTTATTTTATAAGAAATATTTATTGAAATTGGAGAGAAACGTTACCCTAAATATTACAATAAAAATTAGAGGACATAAGCTAACTTCCTATGTGAAAAAGTGGCATTGTTGCATAGCTTATCTGATACCATGTTGGAACTAACACTTATTTCAAAAAATTATTAGAACCAATCATATACTCAAATATTAAACAAAAACTATAAGAGGACAAAAGAAAGGAAAATAGACACAAAATTTGTTGAGCTCCCATAGGCACCTTAAATAATGACTATATTATTTTTGTATAAGAACAAAACATTTTGATGCAATAGATGGAGTTGTGGGGGTATGTATACCAATACCAAGTACCCAAATTACATAAATAATTTTAACCTAAGATGTAGCAACCCAAGTTTCACTACTCACTTGGTTTCTCGGTAAAATTTCAAAAAAAAACCTGAGGTATTTTTTCTAAAAAGTTTACTATCTAACCTAATATGTTTTTCTAGAATTTAAATTTTAGTTTCAGGTAAACATCATTTTGGAGCACCCAATTTGAAAATGAAACATACATTATTAAATGGCACAGGCATAACAAACCACTTTTGTATTGAATCCTGTTGTAGCCAGCCACCCAAGTGGACGAGATTAGCCAAATCCCGTAGAGTCACCATTCTATGGATTCGATGGTCCTAATTTACTTCCACATTTTTGGCATGATGATAAATCCATGAAAAGGGTTATCTTCTAGGGACCATAACACCTAGAGGGTGGATGCTTCCTTCCCTTACATTATCATACTAAACCTTCGACTACTTGGTCGACTTGTTCTGTGACTAGTATAGATGAAATTCATGTATTCATACCCCAAGACTAACTGGAGATTACCTTTCCTAAAGTCAACTAGTGCCATGTCATTACCCTAACCTTAGAATTCATCTCACATACTCTTATAAACCCATAATGGTATGTCCCATACTGAACCTTACGACCTTTTTGATTAAGTTCATTGAGTATAGAATTTATCATTGTGCTCTTTGGATGACAACCTTGGAAAGGTGTCTAATACCACCTAATCATAGTAGATCTGATCGAGTCATATTTAATGACCAATTCCGTTAGTCAAAAATTGTCCTGAAGCTTTTTGTGTGCATACCCACACCTCAAAAGTATTAGGTATCTTATTATTCATAGAGTCATAACATCTTCATGACTTTATTTATCTCTGATAGTTTTATCCCTTTCCTTAAGGAACATGCATATTTTTTTCAAGTCTAGGGGTTTTCCTTTTTAAATAAAAATTCTAAAAATACATGCAAGAGCATCTAAATTTAATTTTTATCATCTTCCCAAGACTAGGAGTACTTTTTTTTTTAATTTACCTGGTGGAATCGGTAGCCACCATGAATCTAGGTAGGTTGTCTAGATTTTTTGGCCGCCATCGTATTCTACGCTTTCCAACCTAGAAGCCACCACACAGATCTTCATGCAATCCGCCCCTATAACCACCATGCCACAATCATTTTAAATCTTTTATGCCACTGAAATCTCCAGGAAAGGGATAAAATTTTAGTTTGGCGAGGCCTAATATTTGAACCTTGGACATCCGCCCCCCTTTATGGGGTTTGGTCGAACCCATTGGTCTACACCTTGGACCTAAGACTAGGAGTACTTTAACCCATTAAAACACTTAATTTTATTTTTTTAAACATATTGTAATATTTCCTATGCAAAAGAACTTAAAAGATTTACACTATTGATAAAACAAGGATGGGTTGACTCGATACTAATCTACTTGAACTATATTTTCTATTGCCAAGGTTTTAATTTTCTCAAAATGATATTTAGTTTGCTACAATAATCTAGTTGACGATACTTCTATCAACAGATCAAAGATGTTGTTCGAATAACACTTAATTAAGTTGAACCCACTAACTTGGTGGTAATCAACAAACATCACCTCCAATTGAACTTCAACATAAATAGTTCTTTTTCACTATAGATTTCGAAGGAATTCATTAACTAGAAAACCCAATCCGGTTTCATTCATCAAGTCTAGAATTAAGTATTATTTTAAAGAATTCAGTTTTATTTTTTTTTAAAGAAGAAATGAATATGGGATATCAACACGATGAATATTCTTCTTAATCTTTCTAAATTTAAGCTAATATTTACATCCATCAATAAGGAAGTATTGACTATATTGTAATATAAGCAGCTATTCAATATTTCACTCAAATTTATTACCATTGTTATCAAATGATAATGAGACAATTAAATATGCTTTATCAAAAAAAATTAAGCATTATCTAAAGGTATTCAAGCTTAGACTAAGACAAAATTATTATTTATCATTTATAAATTGAAATAATACACTAAATCCCTCAATTACAAGCTTACTACGAGAAATAATAATTTCATAGTTTAGCTCGTATATGAATATAAATATTTTTTAAACAATGCTGATAATACCTTCAACATCAACACTGGATACATATCTAAACCAAAAATACTTAGGTTATAATAAGACTTTTCCCTTCACTTCCATACATATAAATATCCTTAGTTATATACAGGTATACATTTTAATTGATGATCAGGTTTTGGTTTGCATACCACTCTAAACACTTAACCAAAAATCATAAACCATTTCCAATACCAAAATCAACCATGCATTATATGCAGTTCACAATATACCTCTTCATCTACCACCACCCACCTACAAATGATTGGACCTTGTCATAATCATCTACACATCGACTTCCACACACAAGTCACCCAGCATGGCAGTTGTTCACATAATTGGTTATAGGTCCGCTCAAGAAAAAATCTCAAGGTTTCCAATAGGGATAAGATACGACTCTAAGTATATGATAACGTAATTCTACCATACATATGCAAAATCTACTCTAAAATAAAATCCATTCAAAATTTTATAATCTCACTACTTGAGATATAAATTTTGTAGATTTCATACAAACCAATTCAACACAATCTATGAAATCTTATAATTTCTATACACATAGTACTGATTTACATTCCCATAATCCATATAATATCATATTTTTTTGGTTATATTATGGAAATATGGTTTTTAAAGGAGTCCCTCAACCTTTTACAATCGATTCCCTCAGAAGTAAACCAAAGAATACAAAATATACAAACAAAAAAAGATATACCAATAGAAAACAACCCCAAACATGAGGCCACACCAACTCACAAACCACACATTAGATTCGAAGTTGACTACCAAATGATAACCAACATGGGAAAAATACTCCTCTGAGCAACCCATATTGGCATAAGGACCACACTCATAAACATTCCCACCCTCACAACTTGAAATTCCAATGAACACAAGAGAGAGAATGAAGGAGAACTTCCCGCCTAGTGCCCTTCTGCTAGTTTAAATTTAAAAAGAGCAATAACTAAGGATAGAGAGCTAGGCAAAAATCCCATAATTAAGACAATGAAGTGCCCTTACCTAACTTAAATGGCTTTTTAAAATCATTAAAGAAAATTTGTAATAGAAACCCACCAGCATATTCAAAGTAATACCACCCAAATCAAAATTAAAAACTACTTCAAGATTCGATCACTAGCTATCGAGAAATAGGAGCCAAAAAACTAGGATACCAGACCCTTGCAATGCCATGGAGGTATTTCCAAAATAAAAACCCAATAAATTTTTTGCAATAAGGATCGAACAAACACTTCATGACAAATTGGACCTTAAAACAATATTTTCAACCACTTCAAAAAGAGCAAACTAGTCACCTGAAAAAATTATCTTGCAATCCCAAGCAACAGTGATTCCTGCAATAGAGAAAAACATGAATGCACCTAACATCACCCATAAAAACTAGGAAACCACCCCACTAGAAATGAACATGAGAGAACAAGGGAGTTTGGAAATACAACACCTACACAGATGCAGAATATCCACATGAGTCATTACAAGGTAGACAACTAAAAATAAAATAAATTTTGAAAAGGTCACCCCTCCAAGAAATAAGTGGACCCTAGTGTCGAACAACCCAAAAATGCCCAACTGAATCGAAATATTGCACTTATAAACAAAAAATCTGAGGTCAAAGGCACAAAAGAAGAAAACCTAAATATTGGGACCCCTGCAACCCAGATTAACCTCTACAAAAGCAATAGCTAATAATAACTTTGGAAGGAGCTAAACAACCACCAAACCTATCGATCACTCAATCTTATAAGGAAAAAATAGTAATAGGTAAAATTATGGAGATGAAATTGGGGCCCCTGCAACCCATATTCACCTTGAGCATTCAATCTGAAGCATAGGTGAAACCAAAAAATAAATAAACTAGAGCAACAAAGCTCCTGCTCAAACCAAACAAATCTCTAGAATTCTTCGAGGCTTTACATCCACAAACCTAGAGGTCATGAATTAGGGTTTTAATAAGGACTCAAAACCTTGAAACCTATGGGATTAAATCCAAAAGGTATCTAGAGACTTAAATACCCCTACTCCTATGCATTCGAGCCCCACAACCACATAAAAAATAAATCTCCCACAAGGGAAAAGGGTCAAAAGTAGCAAATCAGCCAACCAAAGCCCTCAAAAGATACAACAACATTTCACCTACCGCACAGGCCATCGAAAATCCAACCCCTCAATCGCAAAATGGGAATATATGGAACAGGAGAATACCCTACAACCAACACTAGGTTTTTGCTGACAATCGCTCTACCAACCATGATGGACATATTAGCCAGCATACTCTCTCCTCTCACCTACAATCCCACTGACTGAGAAGCAAATATAAACGATTCAGGGTTGATGGCACTAAGGACATCACCATCACTTGCACTAGAAACCCCCTTAACACAAGATACAGGGAGGAGAAGATTCCCCTTTGCTTCCTTGTGATATTCAATACCAAGATCAAGATTTAGAAGTAAATCTAGCTCCTCTGCATCACTTTCACCAATATACCATAACACTCCTCCACTCCTCCTAGGGTATAAGCCTTTGTAATCATACAGCTCCTTGATCACACTCTTTCCTGCATACCACATCGTCTCCCTCCTCTTTAATTTTATCTCTACAACCTTGTTGAGGTGTGATTTTATCTGATTACAAATATCACCTAAAAATTAGGATCGTAATCCTCTCTTGCAAAGAAAATATGTTTCTCCAAGGTTCTTTTATGTAACACATTATGAATTTATGTCAATTAAGTCCACAAAACATCTCAGGGATTAAAAATCAACTGTTACAAATATTTTGATCTTGAAATCATTACTTGCATTTTCATCAGTATAATTTACTTCCTCAAAATGAATAAACTTACCTTTTAAAGCTAATATTTTAGAATGCAAATCTATTTTAAAAGATGAACTTTGATTAAAAATGTTTTTAACCTTATGTTAAACTTGCATGAATGTTTTAAAGCATTTTAATTCAAAACTTACATTTATTTGATGAATGAAGCTTAAAATCAGATCTAGTAAATGATGAATAAAATAAAAACCCAAATTATAAAATATGAAACACTTTATAATCCCTATATTTGGGCTTTTAGAATATTCTAAGCTTTATAATATGTGCTTATTTTCATAGAATATGAATAATTAATGTGTATGAATTCTAATTATAAAGTTTTTACTTTATAATATAAAAATTAGAATTCACGTAATCTTCTTTAATGTGATGTTTATTTATTTTCAAATATTTATTAAACTAAATATTTGTAGTATACTTTGGAATTTATGATTTGAGATTGAAAATTTTAATAAATCAAACTTCCAAAAACATAAATAAATCTCAAATTATGGATTTTAAAATTTTATGATATTAAAATCAATAATCCATATAATCCTTCTATGTCTCTAAAATTTAGTTATCAAATATTTATTAGCTTAAATATTGGACCTAAATAAATTTTACAACCCTTTATATAAATCTTAATCTTTGAAATATAACTTAGGGTTTTAATAAAACAAATTCAATGAACTTTATAAACTTTATGAAATTTAAAATCAAAAGTTTATTTTTTTTTTGGTAATTAAGGGACATAATCATTACAACCGGGTTTTACAGGTTGACCCAAAACCTATTACAACAATAGCATAACGCTAAAATGGGACAATAACTCAAAATGGATAGTCTGTTTAGCCCTCTGTTGAGGACACAAAGCCAACAAAGAGTAATACCCTTACAAAAATTTACCCACACCTTGGAACAAAGGCGGTCGACAACTCCGCCTTCTAACACTTTCTCTTTTCTTTTGGTAGCAAAACTGTGACATGTCGCGATATCGCGACACTTCTCCTTCCTTCTCTTTTGGTCATGAAAATACGACATGTCGCGATATCGCGACACTTTTCCTTCTTGCCCTTAGTCTTCTCTTTTGACCGTGATAATACGACATGTCGCGATATCACGAAAATAAAAAGTTTATTGATTCCCTTCTCTATGAAATTTATTCACCCAAAATATTTATAGAATTAAATATTTGAGTGATAAATTCAAACTTTTTTTTAAATAAAGGGGTAAAAATTTATTGATAAAAAGTCTGGATTATAGAGTACAACTAAGCTTCCAACCAAGACTCAAATAAACAACCAAACAAGCTAAAACCACTAGACTAGAATGACACCCAAAAAATACAACAAGAATAAACCACATTAAGTCTGTACATCCTTGTGGATCAACTCCCATAGGCGTTGAGAGTCCCCAGATGGGAGACTCTCCCAATTATCGATACTCCAAGGATCTAGCAGCTCAGAAGCCCTTTTGGCCAGGTAATCAGCAACCACATTCCATTCCCTTGGAATGTGCACAAAGGATATAAATTCAAACTCTTCACTCATTCTGAGAATCTGAACGGCTATAGAGGCCAACTACCAATTAACTTCCTCCACCCTTTTACTATTTAAAATATTAACCACAATTTGAGAGTCAGACTCGCAGATAATCCTATGCCAGCCAAGAGAAAACCCCCTCCACAAGGCCTCAAGAATTGCAAGAGCTTCCATAAAATTGTTGGAGTGAACACCTTTATAAATGGAAAAGAAAAACTTGACACCACCAGTAGAATATCTCCCAACACCGCCAATGCCTAGCATGTCCAGGATTACCCCCGGACGATCCATCAATATTAATTTTTAAAACTCCTCTAGGGGTTGGCCTCCACCTACCATCTCTCCTAACCTTCTTGCTGAGCTGAGGAACCCTACTAGGGCTAGAAGAGTTCACACCATCCCCAAAGAGACCAAGGGCTTGTTGTACCTTCTCCTCCCTAGAATCCAAAAGAGGGTCCACATCACATTTTCTATGGATGGTTTCCTGAACCATATACAAGATCCTTTGCCAAATCTTTTGAATAGCCAAATAACTGCCCTAAAATATGTGTCGGTTCCATTCAAGCCAAATTTTCCAAATGATGCAAGAAGGGCCCAAATTCCAAGCCACCCGAAGGAAGGGGGCCTTGGCTGGAGGTCTGCCCAGACTACTCCAAAACTCCACCAGGGATAGCACATGAAAACATGGATGGTTCCAGGCACTCCACCAATGGTGCCAAATGTCTCTGGAAAAGGAGCATTGGAAAAATAAATGAGAAGAGTCATCCTCATTCTTACTGCAAAGGACACAAAAAGAGGGACCCTAAAATCCCCTCTTCCTCACATTATCCCAAGTGAGGCATTTATTACGAGCTACCAACTAGAGAAAGAAGTTACATTTTGGCCAGGCAAATTTGTTCCACACCTTTTTCCACCAAGTGACAGGAAGACTCCCATACTTTTGCTTATCAAGAACCTGATAACCATAGGCTATCGAGTAGGTTCCCTTAGGATCAGGGTTCCAAGCCAGAATATCTTTACCCCTCAATGAAGAACAAGGCCTCCCCATAATAATAAGAGCAAGTACCTCTCTGTCCTTGGTCAGTCCCCCCTAGGGCCATTCTTGTGGATATTTCCACCTATACATCTCCATATTTCCAAAATACTAGATTTTTTTAAAGTCCTCCACACGAGACCAACCTGCTTCCAAGAAAAAAATGCTTAGGGAACGTAACCTAGGATATTGATTCAAGATAGGAGGGTGGCCATCCCAAGAATCCTCCCAAAAAAGAGCATTTGATCCCTGATTGCAAATCCAGAACAAACCTTGCTTGATTAAATTAGCTCCTCTTTTCATAGTGTCCCAGATAATCGAACCTTTCCCAACCAAGCTGACTCTAGGGATTTCAGCCTCATAAATACCTCTCAAGTATTTACAAGATAATATTTTAGCCCAAATATGATCTTGAGAGGTACACCATCTCCAATAAAGTTTTGCAGCCAAATCCTACCCAAAAAGAGTTGTCTGTCGCAACCCAAGGCCTCCCTCTTGCATCGGCCTACATATAGAATCCCACCTAACCAAACTCCATTTAGATTGATCAAGTTTTCTAGACCATAAAAACTATCTTGACAAAGCATCCATGTCCTTGATGAAGTGAGAGGGAGCTATTTGTACAAAACATCTATAAATGGGTAAAGCTTGAACAACATATTTTAAAAGCAACACTCTACCTGCAGTGGATAGCCATATGAAAGTCTAGTGATTCACCTTCCTTCTAAACTTATCAAGCATAGACTGCCAAGAAGATCTAGGTAGAGGGTGAGATGAAATTGGAATACCAAGATAAATGAAGGGGGGAGTCCCAACCTGGAATCTTAGAATGCGAGCAATCTTGGCTTGAATAAGAGGAGGGGTATTGAAGAAGAAAATAGAAGACTTGTCCTCATTAATCAACTATCCAGAAGCACCAAGATATATGTCAAGAGACTATCTAATATTTCCAGCTTCCCTGATAGTGGCAACTCCCAACAAAGCAATATCATCAACAAATTGAAGGTGGGAAAGAGGTGGCAAACTACTATCCCACTTCCACCCCTGAATGAGACCCTGCATGACTTGAGACTTGAGCAATCTTCCCAACCCTTTCGCCATAATGATAAACAAATAAGGAGATAAAGGATCTCCTTGCCTCAATCCCTTTGAGGCCTCAAACAGCTTCGATGGCTCATTATTAACAAGAATAGAGAATGAGGAAGAAGAAACACAACTCATCACCCATCTAATCCATTCCTCCTCAAATCCAAAAGCAATAAGAACTTTATGAAGAAAGGACCATCTAACCCGATCATAGGCTTTGGCCATGTCCAAATTAATGAACATAGTTTTCTCCTTAGAATTTTCCATCGAGTGAATAGCTTCTGTAGCAATAACAACCCCATCCAAGATTTATCAACCAACAACAAACCCTCCTTGCTCCTCAGAGATGATTTTGCTCAACCATATCTTTAGCCTCTCAACAATAATTTTTGTGATGATCTTATACACAACATTGTAGAGAGCAATAGGCCTGAACATATCCAAGGAATTTGCTCCCTCTTTTTTGGGTATAAGCACCACAAAGGTAGCATTTAGGTCCCTTAGCATCTGTTTGTTCTTTTGGGACTCATGGACCACCTCCAAAAGATCAAATTTGATTAAATCCCAAAACTCCTGATAAAACTCAATCGAGAATCCATCTCGGGCCTCGGGGCTTTTCCTTTTTTCATCTTGAATACAACATTTTCCAACTCCTCAAGGGAAATTGGACCCATCAAGTGCTCATTCATCTCTCTAGAAACAATCGTTGGAATACAATTTAGAATAAGCTTTTCATTCTCATCATCTCATAGGGAGTCCTCCTTGAAGAGAGAGGAAAAATACCTCTTAGTCTCTTCTAAAATATCCCTGAAAGAAGAGAGTGGGAGCACCCTAAGAATTCACAAGAGAGGTAATCAGGTTACCATTACAACGAGCCTTAACTGAGTTATAAAAGAAGGTTGTGTTCCTATCCCCTTCCTGAAGCCAATCTACTTGAGATTTTTGTTTCCAAAAAAATTTCTTCCCTTAGTTCCCATTCAACAAGGTCTTTCACAGCCTTAGATTCCTCAACAAGAAGCTCCTTCATGAATCCTTGATCTCTAATATTCCTTGAAGCTTCTTCCATCCTCCTAAGAGCTGCTAGCTTAGCCAAGGAAAGGTTCCCAAAATTTAGTCTATTCCATCTCTTCAATTTATGTTTTACAAATTGTAGTTGCTTCATAAAGGAATACATAGCGGTGCCATGAGGAGGTTTTCCAGTGGTCCACTAGCCTCGCATGAAATCATGAAGCTTAGGATCATGAAGCCACATAATTTGAAACTTAAATGAGGGATTCTTTTTTAACCCTAACTCCAAAGCAGAGAGTTTGATAGGCCAATGATCAGATCCCCTACCCTCCAAAATCACAGAACTAGCACCTATGTTATTACCCATCCAATAACTGGATATCAAAAACCTATCCAGTCTCTCTGATATGGAAGCTTCCCCACACCTTCTATTGTGCCAAGTAAATATCCCATTATCTGGCTTGATTTCAACCAAGTTTAGGGCCTAGATATGAGCATTGAAGACAGAAGAAAAAGGCTCGAGATGGTCCACCCCACCACGTTTCTCCTCTAGACAAGTGATAGAGTTGAAGTCTCCAACAAAAATCCATGGGTACAGGGGAACCAAACTTCTCACAAAGTAAATGTGCTTCCACAAATTCACTTTACCATTATAATCAATAGGAGCATACACATTTGTAAGTAGGATGATTTCACCAGATTCATTATCATGCCCGACCATTAAAATAGACCATCTACTAGAAATCCAAGTAAGAGGGGATATCTTAACCGGATCCCATAAACAAGCGATGCCACCAGCATATCCACATGCACCAATACACTAGAATTGCCCCCTTCTCCACAACTTGGGAGTAATATTGAACATACTATCAATAGCCAATTTAGTCTCCTAAATAAACACCACATCCGGAGAATGCACACGAACCAAATCATGAACAACTTTTTATCTGGGGATGCTATTCAACCCCCTTACATTCCATGAGAGGATAATCATTTTTGGGGGTTATAAAAATGGGAGTCCAATGTTCTCACCAAGCCTGACTCCACCAAAGTCTCCCCCATTAACTTAATTTTATCCTGGTCCTTCTTCTGACCCACCTTCATATTCTTATCCAAAATTTTTTTTAATTATTTTTTGCTGCAATCCCAACACCATAGGAGTTTTGCAATCCAAGGATGATTGCATCAGTGCCTGAGTAGGAGAGGGCATAACTAAATCTATACCACTTTCCAAAATAGTTTTCCTTATAGGGCTAGACCCAACCATGTCCCCTATACTCAGATCCAAAGTCATTTTTTCTTCATTTAAACCCCCTAGATCTGATTCCTTAAGTTCCCCCTCAAGAAGAGACATCTGATTTGGCCTTGTTATATTTGCATCAGGTAGCGACATTTCAGGTATCTCCATGCACTGATCAAGATCATATAATACTTCAAAATGGTTTTGAGTAGAGCATCTAGTTGGCTATCCTTAAGGTCTTTATTTTCCCTTTGTCCTCCATTTCGAGCTTTTACTGGAACAAAACCTTCCTTATCTCGTTCCCCTTCCTTTATCGGGGCTTTTCCTTTATCCAAACTTTATCCAGACCGAGAGGGCCCAGGATTTGAAGCCACAAGCGAGACAAACTTAGGGTATTTTCTTTGCAGGTGGCCATATTCACGATAAATCTGGAAACGAAATGGAAGAGCTTCATATTCAAGTTTTTGAACCAATGTAGTTGATCCAAATTGTATTTCAATAGAATATGGAATAGGATTATTTAAGTCAATTTCAACACAAATACAAGCAACAGAGATTACCTTTTTATCCATTGTCTGTTGTGATGGTCCAACCGGCTTCCCAAGTAGAAGGGCAATCTTATGCAAGATATCAATTCTCTAGAATTCCAACGGGAGCCATGGAAGCCGCACCCATACTGGAACTCATGATGGCTTCTCCTCTGATGGGTTGAAACCCACATGCCAGGGTTTAAGAAAGAGTCCCACTTGGTTATAGAAATAAGGACCCCCTTCAAATGCTTTGTTATGATCTGCAATACAAGAGAAAACCACCATAAAATAGTTGTTCAAGATTCCAAGACTTCCTGACCCAAGCCTCCACAAAGGGGAGAGAAATTTGGATGCCCAAAAATTTGCCAATAAGGGCATGTTTGGTTAGATACTCCACATCTTCCGCCACCAAGTCTGGTTGAACCACTAGAATTGGCCTAGCTTCACATCATTCCAAACATCCATTGTTCTTTAACAAGCGGTTCTCGACATGCACTGGAAAATCCTGTTCCTTCTAGTAATTTTTAGATGAAAAAATATCATGAGCATGCACTCTCTGTGTCGGACCCAATGCCATCACAACATTCCTCCAATTTTTTAGACCTCCTCTAGAAGTTGTTGCCATCCCCGCAGAGTAGTTTTTCTTCATCAAACCCTAGCAGAGTAGTTTTTCCTCATCAAACCCTAGCCGCATCATCAAGAATTATTATGTTATATCATGATAAATTCAAACTTTAACCTAGTTGTTAAATTTAAATATTTTATAAAATAAACTATATTTTATATTAAATATTAATGCCTTAAATAAATTAAAAAGGTCTTAGGGTAAAGAAAAAAATTTGAATAAAACGTTCGGATAAACTTGCTACAGCAAAAAAAACACAACTTTGAAAACCAAACTCAGGCAGACTAGATTTTACACAATCCTACCACAAATTTGGTGCTATCTTCTAGAAAAATTTTAATTAAACAATTATATCAATCAACTTATAAATTAAAAACACCACAATAGTGCTTGCTTTTAATAAAAAATGAATTTGATACAAAATATTAGACCTTACAATGAATCCAACAAAGTCTATGTATTCATGTACAAATGTAGCTTCCTTTGCATCTTGGTCTTCTATTTGGATCATTTCAATCTTTCCTCTTTTTCTCCAACCTATCCGACCCTCTCTTTGGTTTATAATTCTCCATTTATAACATTAGAAATTTTTTCCTCTTGATTAGTTTGCTCCGTTCCATCAGTTTTTAAAAAATGAATTCTTGAAACCCTAATATCAATAAACCCTTTTCAAAGGATTTAATATTTCTCATCATTGGCATTCAAAAATTAAAGTTATAATCCTGCCAATAAGACAAATATTAATTAGAATATAAAACATTTATAAAATAATATTCTTAAATATAATTAAATTATAAATTTATAATAATTTAATTAATTTAAAATATATTTATAAAATAACCATTCTAACTATATTAAATTATAAAGTTATAAAACTTTATAATTTAATTAATTTAAAACAAGTTTATAAAATAACAATTTTAAATATATTAAATTTTAATGTTATAAAACTTTATAATTTAATTAATTTAAAATAGGACATAACTAAACATAACATACGAACATGCAACCTATATGAACACCACTTTAATAAACGAAAATATATTAAAATAACACCAAAAATATATACTAAATAAAAATATATATAATTTAAAGACAACATAAAACTAAAACAACATAACATAACAAAACATACAAAACAAACCAAAAAATACTAGGTATACATGAGACTTAAAAATTTAACATAACACAAAACATCTTTACAAAACCTAACCTATCAATATTAATAACAAACAAAACAAAACACCATTGACATAAACATAACATAACAACAATAATACAACTCAAAGACCATAATCAAAATGACCATACAAGCATAACTTTAGGATCTTCAGATCATGAGGTGAATTTTGATAATGGACCCTACTATAAGACCATTCGGAGGAAGATAAGCATTCTTGATATTTCAATGATGACAATGGTGAACAATAAGCGCAAGCAACAATTTGAAACAAGCTTTCAAATTTCAAGTGGGTCCCCAAATTTTGGGGTCATTGTGAAGGAGTCACAACAAATGACGACTCTGTTGGTAAATGTCCTTGGACATTTCAAACTTAAAAACCAAACTTTGAAAACAACAAAAAACCCAAATATTAAAATTATAAGTGTCAATGATATCCAGAGAATGAGAATAGACCAATTCAAAATGAACCATCAGAATCATCAACATCATCTCGGTGTGTGCAAAGTGATTCATCTATATATTTTGAAACCATTCAGCATTCCATTGTCAATTTCACATTTCAGGCTATGAACATTTCCTCTTTGAAGAAATACCTTCACCTGATTCCCTTCAGACATTGCTCTACTGCCTGCCAAGTTTCTATATCTCTGGTAGAGATTATCTGAAACTCCCAAATATTAAGTGAATTTTGAAAATTGCATTTCCTTGAACTTTGAATATTACATTTCCTTTATTTTAAGACATAGCTTCATTGCCAGTTGAGCATCTATAGCTCCAGTGAAGATTATCTGAAATTCCAAAATGTTAAGTAAATATTGAATGTTACATTTTAGTTTTAGTATAGACCTAGCCCCACTGCCAGTCAGGCTTCTATAGCCCCGATGAAGGTTATCTAGACTATGGTGATAGATTTGACTTTATTTTCAACTTTATTCATCATTTTTTCTCACTTTTTTTTTAAATTTTTATTTTTCTCTCATTTTTCTCCCTTTTTATCTCTCATTTTTCTCTCTTTGATCTAATAATATGGTACTTTGTAACAAATCCACCTGCCACTTGGGTTAGATATCAAGTAATGCTGAAAGAGTATATAGAATTTTCACCTTAATTTGCAAAATTGACAACTTCATACTTCCATAATTTCAAAAGATATTCCTTAATGTGTTTGTGGTACTTGTGAAGCTTTTGCAATATGATTCTGATATTTCAAATTTCCTTATCTTATTTCACATTCATGAAGATATAGACTAACAACTTACTTTTATTTTTCTCTAGGTTTCATAGGTTTTCAAAACAGGTAATTTCATCCTATACGGCCTAGGATCAAACACCAAACGAAACCATCAAATGACAATCGTATTAGTAACAACTACGTCAATCTTTAAAAATCCCTTTGAAACTGTATAAAATTGAATAACACACTAAAATCATGAAACTCCTAAAATATGGAAAAACCAATTTATTGTTGTACCCAAAAACTCCCAAAATTTTGGCAAAACCAATTTATTGTTGTTTTCAACAACTCCCAAAATTTGGCAATACCAATTTATTGCTATACTAAAAACACAACAAAAAATGTTATAAACCCTAAAGAAACAAAAATAAACATCAACAACATCACCAACTAATAAAATCAACAAAATAACTAACTAACAAGCTCACAAAATATCAAGCTATACAAAACATAAATTTGCAAAACCAAATTTGCAAAGTTGATAAAGTGAGTGAATCCACTTCCTAGACTTGACAAAATTGACAACAGAACCAATAATAACACATAACAAAATCACAACTTATGTACAAACACAAAAACAAGAAAACAAAATCCAAAAGACTATTTACAAAAATATACATTATGTACAAGACACTGCAAAATTTTTGCCATCATTTCCCTAGATCCCAAATATGATTAGCACACTTTTAAAAACATATATGATTATATGTTTGTCAAGTTCTATAAGAATCCAATAAAAATAATAT
Organism: Wollemia nobilis; assembly: GCA_028583015.1. Classification (NCBI taxonomy): domain Eukaryota; kingdom Viridiplantae; phylum Streptophyta; class Pinopsida; order Araucariales; family Araucariaceae; genus Wollemia; species Wollemia nobilis. Next base: position 8,728,095 of record JAQPPZ010000850.1, read on the forward strand.
TAGGTCAAAAATAGAAATTCTCATTATGCCTATCTCATCCCACTAATTTGATTCAAGTTGATAAGCAATTCCATGTTTAAAATTTGATTCATTAAACTTAAAATTGAAAACATGATTTTCAATTATCCTTTGCTTATTAAAAAAGGTGTAAATTTCACAATTTGATTCATAATTTAGAACTAGGCTCCCTTTTTCAAATAAGAGATATTGCAAATAAGAACCTATTTTTAAAAATTTCAAATTCAAATCACTTTCAAAGTTTTTAAAGTAATCACAATCATTCAATAATTGACAAGCATCTAGGACATTTGGTATAAGAAGATCATTAAAAATTTGTGCCCTAGATTCACTATTTGATTGCTCATGAATTTTATTAAGCATTTCAAATATTTTTTCCTTCATTTTATTTATGGCAAAAATTTTAGAAGTTGTCTCCAACTTCTTATTAACAACATTTAATATTTCATCATTGATAGCATTAGCATCCAAAAACTTATCGTGCAACCCATTACCTAAAAATTTTGTAACCAATGAGAAAGATGAAGATTTTACCTCGTCATATATACTCAACACATCATTATTAGCATTTACCAAGATTTGATGAGCATTTGTCACTTTTTCCTTTTCTTCATGATCTCTACCATCACCACCATTATTTCGTATTCTTTCATCAATGACCTAATTTTCATAAGCATTAAAATTAGGCATCTAATAAATAATATATCCATATTTTTCAAACCATAAATCTTGTTGATCAAAAAAAGCAATAGTTTATTTAGGATGAATATGAAATTCTAGTTCTTTTTTAGCCATACATGAAGTTTATTCATTTGAATATTCAATACAATCATGAAAAGTTTCACTCAAATCTTCAGTAATCGAGAATAAAAGAAAATAATTTACCTCTTCTTCATCTAAAATAAATGAATCATAAGAAACATTTACCATTTTTCCCTTTCTATTGCAGAATAATGTTCAACAAACTCATGTTCAAAATGATCAAATCTTGGAACCTTCTCTACTTATGAAATTGACATGTCATCTTCCAATTGGATAGAAATTTCCAAATCTTCACGTAAGATAGAGGTTTTAACATCCTGCATATCAAGTGAAATGGAAAATTCATCAGTAGGATAACTAGAAATAAATAATTCCTCATATCTTCCCCAACCATTATAATAATCATATTCCTAAAACATTTGATGAGATTGCATCCCTTCTTTCATTTCTTCTTGATCATTATTTTGATAATACTGAAAAATTTTAACATCATTTTCAATGATCTCATCCAAATTTATGGAAGATCCTGATTTATCATGTGTTTCAAAACTTGTCCACTCTAGGACTTCTCCACTGTCCAAAAGAATATTACTTTTAGCATCTTCTATTTTTGTCTCATGAGAATGATTTATATAATTATCCAGATATGCATCTTGATGCATTTGTCCCTATGCTTGATCACTATTTATTTTAAGCTGTAGGATTAACTTTTGCAAATTGTCCTATAGTTTAGGTTAAGTAAGTACTTCATCAGAAAGAGAAGAAAATCTTCCCATTTATTCCACCAACAATAATCATCTTCTAAAATTAGGGAGTGATGTTCAACCACTTCTTCACACTCTGTAAATTCAGTAATCGAATGCTTTTCAAGTTCACCTTCATAACTTTCAAAAAATTCATCTTCAATGAAAAACTCATCTTCCTCAAGTAATAAAATTTTATGATAAGTCATAATGAAAGTACCTCTAGAATATTTCAATTATGGAGCTTTAATTGTTTCATTCAAATCTATGGAAGATTCTATTCTATCATATGTTTCAAAGCTAGTTAGATCTAAAAATCCTCCAATATCTGAAGACTCATGCATTTTTACATTTTGATAAACTTGATTACTACAATCCTCATTTATGAATATTGGCTTTGAAACTTGCACTTCCTCTTGGATAATATCAAAAGTGGTTGAAAAACTAGGACATTCAATTTCATTTGATGGTGTCAAAAAATGCGTATTATGACTCATTGGTGGTAATTGATTTGAAACCATAGGGTTGAGTAATGATAATCTACCCACATCAATTCCATCTCAAATCAACCATTTTTCTACAACTACTGCCCCACCATAAGTGTTAAACAAGGATTAATATTTTAGAAGCTTTACTAACAACTTAACAATAAAAGGATTCAAGGCTTCTAAGTATATTTGAACAACTTCTTCTTCTAAAATGATAAAATATATTCCTATTTCAATATACAACTTATGAAACCTATCATTAAATTGACTCATGGATTCATCAGGATTTTTAAAAATAGAGGCAAATTGATTTGATAACAAATCTATATCAACCGATTTTCCAAAATGTTCAAGAAACATTGTTTCTAGTTGATTCCAAGAAGTGATAGAACCTACAGGTAAATTGATAAGCCAATATTTAGCAAATTCATCCAATGTGTATGGAAAAATTATATAGAGAACATCTTCATGCATAATTTGAAACTGAAACATAATGTTTTTATATTCCTGAATATGTTCTTCAGTTGTAATCATCCCATCATGCTTAAAATAGGGTAAATTATTTTCTGCCATTGAACTAATTTTAATATGCAAGGCTATGTATGAAAATTCACAAGAATTGAATCATAAACCAAGAAAGAGCAAGGAGAAAAAGTGTCACGATATCGCGACATGTTGTATTTTCGCGGGCCAAAGCAAAGAGAAAGAGCAAGGAGAAAAAGTGTCGCGATATCGCGACATGTTGTATTTTTGCGGGCCAAAGCAAAGAGAAAGAGCAAGGAGAAAAAAGTGTCGCGATATCGCGACATGTTGTATTTTCATGGTCCAAAGCAAAGAGAAAGAGCAAGAAGGAAAAAGTGTCGCGATATCGCGACATGTCGCATTTTCGTGACTCAAAAAGGGTAGGCAGGCAGAGAAACAAAAGTGTCATGATATCGCGACATGTCGCATTTTCGTGACTCAAAAAGGGCAGGCAGGCAGAGAAACAAAAGTGTCACGATATCGTGACATGTCGCATTTTCGTGACTCAAAAAGGGTAGGTAGGCAGAGAAACAAAAGTGTCACGATATCGTGACATGTCGCATTTTCGCGACTCAAAAAGGGCAGGCAGGCAGAGAAACAAAAGTGTCGCGATATCGCGACATGTTGCATTTTCGCCAAAGGAACAGAGTAGTTGATAGTGCGTCTGATATTAGTGATGAACACCAGGATGGTGAAACTGAAGACTGCATAGTGACGTGGACCCATAAGGAATATTTAATGATTTGAAATCATTTAAGATGGTCGTTACACATGGAAAGAAGCGGATGCATGCCCATGTGGAGAAAAGGAAACGAAGGGCCACAAAATAGAAATGAAAAGCCTTTTTTGGAAACCAAAACACATGCATGCATAAGGGAAAGAGAAAATGAACAATAAGGAGAAAATGAAAGAGAAAATGAACAACATGCAAAGAGAAAATGAACAAATGCAAGGAGAAAACGAACAATCATGCAAGGAGAAAACGAACAGTCATCGAAGGAGAAAACGAAAAGTCATCGAAGGAGAAAATGAACAATCATGAAGGAGAAAACGAACAATCATCGAAGGAGAAAATGAATAGTCATGACCGAGAAAACGAACAAATCATGGTAGGAGAATATGGTGTCAATTATTTGCATGTGACGTGTTTGATGAAATGCCTTCTCAATATATACAAAAGGAGTTACATAAAGAAGGAGTTACAATTGACAAGTGGCATATGAGAATATGAAAGAAGGTGTTACAATTGACAAGTGGCGTATGAGAATATGAAAGGAGTTACAATTGGAGTTACAAAGAGAAAGGATAGTTATAAAAGGAGTGTTGCTTGGAGAATTTTAGTTGGGGATTTTATTTTGTGAAGTGCGATGAGTGTGTGTGTTTTGTGAATTGTGGTAGACGTTGGGTAAGCAATAGACCAGTCAGGGTCTTGTAAAAGTGAAGGCATTTTTATGTCAATCTTCTAGTTTCAAAATTGAAGTCCAAGTTGGTGCTTGGCATCAGGGGTTGGTGCTCCTTCCAGCTTGGTGCTGGTAAATCATGGGTTGATGCTCCTTCAAGTGGGTGCTGGTAAATTGATTGTAAATTTGGTGCTTTGCAAAGGCCGGATTTGGATGGGAGTCCAAATAGTCATTTTGAGGAGTAGCCAAATCGGTGAACCTCGGTACATCTTGTGTTGTGTGATGTTCTCTTGTTATACTTGCTTTATTTGGTTTTAAGTTTTCATTGTTTTGGCTTTAAGAGTTGAAGATTTAAGTTATAAAGAGCTACACCGATTCACCCCCCTCTCAGTGTCATTGTGAGACTAACAATTGGTATCGTAGCGAGGTTCCCGAACAAGCTTAACCGGCTAGGGTGATCTTGGAAGTGACACAATGGCAGGTGGTGAAGGCTTCTCATCAAACAAAGCACCATTGTTTGACGAAACTAATTACGCATTTTGGAGACTCAGGATGCAGACATATCTTTGTGCTTTGGGATACGACATTTGGGATTCAGTAGATAGTGGATACACAATACCCACCACTTCTCCAACCGATGTTGTCGGTAAGAAACTGTTTGAGAATAACTCAAAAGCAAAGAATGCTATCATGTGCGGATTAGTGGACAGTGAACTGGTAAAAATTATGAGTTGTAAAACGACAAAAGAAATATGGGACAAACTGAGGAGCATTCATGAAGGAGACGCTAAGATCAAGGAGGCCAAGTTACAAACACATCGAGCTCAGTTCGAAGTATTAAAGATGAATGACAATGAGAACATAGAGGCATATATGCTGAGAGTTAATGAAGTCATTAATGCGATTAGAGGACTCGGCGAGGAAATCAAAGATTTTGTCATCGTGAAAAAGGTATTAAGATCTCTTCCCCAAAGATTTGATTCTAAAGTTTCAGCTATAGAAGAAGCTAAAGATCTAAATTCTTTTAGTATGGATGAGATGCATGGTTCTTTGACTGTATATGAGATGAGAATAGGAAAATATAAACCCACAGAAAGAAAAGCTGCTTTTAAAGCCCATAAAAATATGAAAGCAAAACAAGAATCCGAGGAAGAAGAGACATCAGATGAAATGGAAGCAAACTTTGTTCGAAAACTAAAAAGGGGAAAAGGAAAATACAGAGGAAAGTTACCATTTAAATGTTTCAATTATGGAGGCATTGGGCATTTTGCAGCTAAATGTCCACTTAATGAGAAGAACAAAAGTGATGAAGGATCGCACCAAGAAAGAAGTGACTGGAAGAAAAAAACAAATTTTAGAAAAGGCAACTTCAAGAAGAAAAGTTTCATCTCCAAGAATGTCAGTTCATCAGAAGACAACTGCAGTGAGGATTCTAAAAAGGAAACAGGTGAAGCTCTTTTCATGGCACTCAAAGAAGAAAAAATAGAAAAATAACAAGAATGTGATGAAGAAGAAATTGATGCAGAAGTAAATTTGGAAGAGGAACTAATTGCAGCTCTGGATGAATTGAAGATAGAAAGAAAAAAGAATAAGAAAATTTCAAGAAAGCTTGAGGATGCAAATGAAATCATAACCAGCTTGAAAGTACAGATAGAAGAATCCAAGAAAATATCTGAAGATCTCGAAGTGCAAATAACCATGAAAATAGATTATTGTAGCAAGCTAGAAGAAGAGACTGTTGGTTTAAGGATGCAGATAGAAGAGATGAATCGTAAAATTAGTTGTCATCACAAACGTGAAGAAAGTTCTATGAAGCTGGATAAGATCATAAATAACCAAAGGACTACAGGCATCAAATTTGGTTTGGGCTTTGACGAAGGAGAATCATCAAATGGATCAAAGAATGAAGATAAGAAACAGGTTGATCAAGAAAAATTGACTCATGCAAAAGAAAGCAATAATGCAAGGCACGAAAGGAGAATTGACAATGATGGATTCACCAATGTCACACATCAAAGAAGAAGAAGATTTATGACTCCTACGACAACATGGCAAAGACCATCACCCAGGTTCAATCATCTCTTTTCTGGTTACTATTTTAAATGCAATGGTTATGGACATAAGATTTCAGATTGCAAGTATAACGTAGGACCAAGGAATTTTACCAAAGAGAAATGTTTTTTCACCTTTGATGGATTATGCAGTAGAATGTTATAACTGTCATAATTTTGGGCACATTGCAAGAAATTGTCGAAGTACATTTGCATCAAATCAATTTCAGGGAAGAAAATTTCAACCAAATGGAATGAGACAAAATAGAAAATTTCTCGAAAAACATGCACAAGCTACTGAAAAAGAAAAGTCAAAACAAGAGCCCAAAACTGTAATCAAACCAGAGTGGAAAGAAAAAGATCGATCTAAGGAAGAAAAGGAATCCCTGATCGTACAAACAACATTTAAAGCACAGAATAAATCTGCACCATGGATACTTGATAGTGGATGCTCCAGTCATATGACAGGTGACAAACAAAAATTTGAGAAGTTACAACAATATGAAGGTGGTTCAATAAAATTTGGAAATAATGATGGAGCTAAGATAGTTGGCAAAGGTTCAGTTAAGATCGGTGACGAAAAAATCAAGTCAAAAGAAGTCTTGTTTGTGGTTGGTCCGAAGCATAACTTGTTGAGCGTAAGTCAGATTTGTGATAGAGGTCATGAAGTGATTTTTAAGAAGCGGGGTTGTGAAGTTAGAAAAGCAAATAGTGGAAAGTTGATAGCAACTGGATCGAGGACATCTGGAAACCCGTACACTCTCTCAGAGACTTTGAAGGAGCTTGCTTGATTGGACAGGAAGAAGAAAATTGGTTGTGGCACAAGAGGCTCGGTCATATCAGCTTTGACAATCTAGTAAAAATCAGCTCAAAAAAGGCAGTGAGAGATATTCCCACCATTGGAAAACCATCAAATAGCATTTGTGCTTCATGCCAAAAGGGGAAGCAAACTAGAGTCTCATTTAAAACAAAAGAGTACTACACAAGCAAACCTTTGGAACTAATACATACTGATTTATGTGGACCCATGAGAACGCAAAGCATAAATGGTGACAAATATTTTATGTTGTGTATAGATGACTATTCCAAGATGACATGGGTACTATTTTTGAAGCATAAATCAGAAGCTTTTGAGATGTTCAAGGTTTTCAAAAACCAAGTTGAGAATCAAACAGGAAAAAGGATTAAATGTTTAAGATCAGATAGAGGAGGAGAGTTCATTTCAGAGGATTTTACAGAGTACTATGAAAAATATGGTATTAGAAGACAGTTTTTAGCAGCCAAGACACCTCAACAGAATGGTGTGGTAGAAAGAAAGAACAGGACAGTGCAGGAAATGGCACGGACTATGTTGACAGAGAGCAAAGTAGCAGACAGATTTTGGAAAGAGGCAGTCCATACTATGGTATACATCCAAAATAGGTGCATGTTGAGGACGCATGAAAGCAAAACTCCTTATGAGTTGTGGTTCGGTAAAAAGGCAACAGTAAGATACTTTAAAGTTTTTGGCAGCAAGTGTTACATCAAAAGAACTAAAGAAAACCTTGGTAAGTTTGAAGATAGAGTGGATGAAGGTATTTTTCTTGGCTATTCATCAAAAAGCAAAGCTTACAAATGCTACAACAAGAAGCTAAGGAAAATTGTGGATAGTGCCGATGTTAAAGTTGATGAAGGTAGGGAACGAGTAATTAGCTATGAAGAGAACTACCCAATTTATGAAGAGGTTATTGAAGGAGATGAGGAAAAGGAAACGGAAAAGAAACAAAAAATTGACTCAGATGATTCAAACAAGTGATTCAAAAGTGGAAGAAAATAAGAAATTCAAAACAAGCAATTGCAGAAAGATCATCCTAGAGAGCAAATAATTGGAGACCCCACAGTTGGTGTTCAGACAAGAAGAAGAGTAGTAAGCAACTACTCTCTATTATCCAGCATTGAGCCCAAAAATGTTGCTGACGCAAGCAAAGATGAAAGTTGGATGAAGGCAATAAATGAAGAATTAGATCAGATCGAGAAAAACAAAACTTGGGAGTTAGTACCAAGACCTGCAAATAAAAATATAATCGGTACTAAATGGATCTTTCAAAACAAATTGAATGAAGACGGACAAGTAGTCAAGAATAAAGCAAGATTGGTATGTAAAGGCTATGCACAAGTTGAAGGTATTGACTTTGAGGAAACCTTTGCACCTGTGGCTAGACTAGAGGCAATTAGAATGTTTCTGGCTTTAGCAGTTTACAAGAATTTCAAAGTTTATCAAATGGATGTGAAATCAGCATTTTTGAATGGGAAACTCGAAGAAGAGGTTTATATTGAGCAGCCAGATGGTTTCCAACTTGGTGATGATCCCAACTTGGTTTGCAAGTTGAAGAAAGCATTATATGGCTTAAAACAGGCACCCCGAGCATGGTATGCAAGGCTAGACAACTATCTTACTCAACAAGGGTTCAAGAAAGGTATGGTGGATAGTAATTTGTATGTCAAAACAGAAAATGGCCATCTTATTGTTCTTGTTGTATACGTAGATGATATCATATTTGGCAAGCAGCAAAGATGAGTCATGTAAAGATTTAGCAAATAAGATGCAGAAAGAATTTGAAATGTCAATGATTGGTGAACTTTCGTATTTCCTCGGGTTGCAAGTTAATCAAAATGAGAAGGGCATATTTATTTCTCAAATTAAATATGTGAAAGAGATACTAAAAAAGTTCACAATGGAGGATTGTAAGCCAGCTTAGCACTCCCATGACGACAAAGTGCAAGTTGAGCAAGGATGACAAATCTCCACATGTTGATCAAACCATGTACAGATCTATGATTGGGAGCTTACCGTACTTGACAACTACCAGACCAGATATTTTGTAGGCAGTATGCATGGTAGCACGATTTCAGGCTAGTCCCAAGGAGACTCATGTGACAGCAATGAAGAGGATTCTTCGGTACCTCAAGGGTACTATGGAGTATGGGTTATGGTATCCGAAAGGTAAGGACTTCACCCTTATTGCGTATTCAGATGCAGATTGGGCAGGATGTGTAGATGACAGAAAGAGTACCAATGGAGGTGCATTCTATCTTGGAGACAAAGTTGGTCGCGTGGCACAAGAAGAAACAAGAGTCGATCTCCTTATCCACAATAGAGGCAGAATATATTGCAGTGACAACGTGTTGTACGCAGGTATTATGGATGAAACAAACCCTGAAAGATCTTGGTATTAACTTCAGTGAGCCAATTTTAGTTAAGTGTGATAACACCAATGCCATTAACATCTCAAAGAATCTAGTTATGCATTCTCGCACAAAACATATTGCTATCCGGTATCACTTTTTGAAGGAGAAAGTTGTGGAAGGTGAGGTTAAGTTGGATTTTGTTCCAACAATAGAGCAAGTAGCGGATATCTTCACAAAACCATTGCCCAAGGAAGTCTTTGAGTACCTTCACAATAAATTGGGAGTGGTCACGCTTCCCAAGAATTGACTAGCTATCGAGACCACATTCTCAGGGGGAGCATTTGTGTATTTGTTTATCTTTTTGCTCATGTTTGTGATTTTTGCTAAGTGTAATAATTTTTGCTTGAGAATGTTGTGCATGGACTCAAGGGGAGTTTGTAGCAGCCCTTTGATATTGTTGTCAAAGGGGGAGAAGAGTTACAAGAAATTGCACGTGTGTTGCCAACAATTCCAAAGGGGGAGATTGTTGAGCAAGGTGCAGCGACAGTATTGTCATTGTTGTCAACACAGTCAGATAGATCGGTTGATGCAGTGGACAGGAGTTCAGAGGTTACTCAGAGTATGTACAATGATGTTAAATGCTTATGAGGATGTTTACCCACCTTTTTGCATATTTTCCAAGAAGACCGAAGTGGCCCATATGCTAAAGATCAAAGAAAAAGCAAAACACCGCAAAGAAAAAAGTGTCGCGATATCGCGACATGTTGCATTTTTACGGTCCAAAGCAAAGAGAAAATGCAAGGAGAAAAAGTGTCACGATATCGCGACATGTTGCATTTTCACGGCCGAAAGAGCAAAGAGAAAAAGTGTCACGATATCGCGACATGTTGCATTTTCCAGGCCGAAAAAGCAAGGAGAAAAAGTGTCGCGATATCACGACATGTCATTTTTCGCAAAAGAGAAGAAAAAGTGTCACGATATCGCGACATGTATTTTTACAGGGCAAAGCAAAGAGAAAGAGCAAGGAGAAAAAGTGTCACGATATCGTGACATGTTGTATTTTCACGGGCCAAAGCAAAGAGAAAGAGCAAGGAGAAAAAGTGTCGCGATATCGCGACATGTATTTTCATGGGCCAAAGCAAAGAGAAAGAGCAAGGAGAAAAAGTGTCACGATATCGCGACATGTTGTATTTTTCGTGGCCAAAGCAAAGAGAAAGAGCAAGGAGAAAAGTGTCGCGATATCACGACATGTTGTATTTTCATGGGCCAAAGCAAAGAGAAAGAGCAAGAAGAAAAAGTGTCGCGATATCCGTGACATTGTCGATTTTCACGGTCCAAAGAAAGAGAAAGAGCAAGAAAAAAGTGTCACGATATCGCGACATGTCGTATTTTCGTGACTCAAAAGGGCAGGCAGACAGAGAAACAAAAGTGTCACGATATCGTGACATGTCGCATTTTCATGACTCAAAAAGGGCAGAGCAGAGAAACAAAAGTGTCGCGATATCGCGACATGTCGCATTTTCGTGACTCAAAAGGGCAGAGAGAGAAAAAAGTGTCACGATATCACGACAATGACTCAAAAAGGGCAAGAAGAAACAAAAGTGTCTGATATCGCGACATGTTGCATTTTTGCCAAAGGAACAGAGTAGTTGACAGAGCATCTGATATTAGTGATGAACACCAGGATGGTGAAACTGAAGACTGCATAGTGACGTGGACCCATAAGGAATATTTAATGATTTGAAATCATTTAAGATGGTCGTTACACATGGAAAGAAGTGGACGCATGCCCATGTGGAGAAAAGGAAACGAAGGGCCTCAAAATAGAAATGAAAAGCCTTTTTTGGAAACCAAAACACATGCATGCATAAGGGAAAGAGAAAATGAACAGTCATGAAGGAGAAAATGAACATCATGAGAGAAAAGAAACATAAGAGAAAATGAACAATCATGCAAAGAGAAAACGAACAGACATGCAAAGAGAAAATGAATAGTCATGCAAGGAGAAAATGAATAGTCATGAAGGAGAAAACGAACAGTCATCGAAGGAGAAAATGAACAATCATCGAAGGAGAAAACAAAAAGTCATGAAGGAGAAAACGAACAATCATCGAAGGAGAAAATGAACAGTCATGACCGAGAAAATGAATAGTCATGGTAGGAGAATATGGTGTCAATTATTTGCATGTGACGTGTTTGACGAAATGCCTTCTCAATATATACAAAAGGAGTTACATAAAGGAGTTACAATTGACAAGTGGCATATGAGAATATGAAAGAAGGTGTTACAATTGACAAGTGGCGTATGAGAATATGAAAGAAGGAGTTACAAAGAGAAAGGATAGTTATAAAAGGAGTGTTGCTTGGAGAATTTTAATTGGGGATTTTATTTTGTGAAGTGTGATGAGTGTGTGTGTTTTGTGAATTGTGGTAGATGTTGGGTAAGCAATAGACCAGTCAGGGTCTTGTAAAAGTGAAGGCATTTTTATGTCAATCTTCTAGTTTCAAAATTGAAGTCCAAGTTGGTGCTTGGCATCAGGGGTTGGTGCTCCTTCCAGTTGGTGCTGGTAAATCAGGGGTTGATGCTCCTTCCAATGGGTGCTGGTAAATTGATTGTAAAGTTGGTGCTTTGCAAAGGCTGGATTTGGATGGGAGTCCAAACAATCATTTTGAGGAGTAGCCAAATCGGTGAACCTCGGTACATCTTGTGTTGTGTGATGTTCTCTTGTTATACTTGCTTTATTTGGTTTTAAGTTTTCATTGTTTCGGCTTTAAGAGTTGAAGATTTAAGTTATAAAGAGCTACACTGATTCACCCCCCTCTCAGTGTCATTGTGAGACTAACAACATCTTCATGCATAATTTAAAAATGAAACATAATGTTTTTATATTCTTGAATATGCTCTTCAGTTGTAATCGTCCCATCATGCTTAAAATAGGGTAAATAATTTTCTTCTATTGAACCAATTTTAATATGCAAGGCTATGTATGAAAATTCACAAGAATTGAATCGTAACCTAATTTTCAAATTTATGATAGATTTTTTTTTATTTGTGGAAAACATCCCAAAAGGGATGCCACTTTCGGGTAAGACCCAAGGAGGCAGGGGTATCCATTCCGCCAAAAACGCCCAGGACTCGGACCTGGCCTACCACCTTTGACATACTCAAGGAGCAAACAAACACACAAAACCAAATTAAAAAAAGTAAATAACAACAAAAATAATAAAATAAAATAAAAAACATGCTCCTTGAGTGTGTCAAAACCAAAAGCACAACCAAACACGCACAATAAGATAAAAGAAACCACAACACAAACCACATAGAAAAACACAAGAACCACATAACAAAACACAAACAAGACAAAAACAACATAACACTACAAAGACATAACCCAAAAAAACATGAAAAATAAACACAACCAAAACCTAAAAATAAAATAAAAATAAAAAAAAAAAAAAAACAAAAACAACCAACAACAGACAATAAACAAAAACAAAAAACATAGAAAACACTCACACATAAAAAAATGAAATAACACAAACAAAGAGAAACCCAAGAACAAGAACGAAAAAAACACAAGAACAATAACAAAAAACATAAAAAAAAAAAACAAAACAACAAAAACACAAGAACAACAAAAAACAACACAAAGAACACAAAAACAAAACAAAACAAAAGAACCCACCCACCTTAAAAAACTAAACAAAAAAACAAAGAAGACAAAAGAAAAAAAATGAACAAAACAATGACCTATCTAGACCAGAAGACTATTAAGGCAAGAATCAACAGAGGAAACAAAATAAAGAATAGAATGAGCTAGGGAACTAAAAAAACCGAATGAACCAAAGAGAAAAAAAAAAAACAAGAAGAAACTAGGTACCTTCGTAACTCGGAGCCATCCAAAGAAATGATAGAAAGAAGAGCTTCCCTAATTTGAGAAGCCCACCATATAGGAGGGTGGCCATAACAAGTAAGATCACCTTTGTCCAAAGCCCAATTAGCTAAAGCATCAGCACTCTTGTTTTGATCTCTGACCACATGATTGTAATCAACTTTCAAAAATCCCATTTGGATTAACCGAATCTTCTCAATAATTATTTTTATTCTCCAATCCACCTTATGATTCTTAGAAGGAGTCTTCAAGAGATTAATCATAAGTTGAGAGTTAGACTCAACTAACACCTTTTCCCATCCAACCTTAGTAGCCTCCTGAAGGCCTCTAAGGATACCATACCCCTCAGCAAGGTTATTGGAAAGAATACCCAAATTCTTAGCAAAAGTAAAAACCAGGGAGCCATCTGAAAGTCTACCAATTCCTCCCACACTCGGCTTTTCCAGGGTTCCCTCTAGAGGCTCCATCAAGTATTGACTTTTCCAAAATCCTTAGGAGGAGGTTGCCAATTTCTAGTCCTATCCATCTTACTAATACTCACATTCCCTTTAAGTTGGTTGCCCTTAGAAGGTTTAATCTTCAATATTTGCATCACTTGATCCCATATTTGGTGGGAGTTTTGGGGGTGATTAAGGAGTTGATGGACTGATTCAACTAAGTTGGCTATGGTCTTTTGCCAAATATAGTGAATATCCTTCCTATCTTGATTAAAAATTTGGTTGTTCCTTTCATTCCAAATATTCCAAAGAAGAATGGTAGAACCCATCCAAACTAATTGCCTAATAAAATGATCAACACCCTCTTGATTAGGCCAATCCCTCCAAAGCTGTTCAAAAGTAAAAAAATTGGACCACTGTAAGCCAAGTAAAGTTGCCATTCTCCTCCATAGCTCAGAGGCTAAAGTACACTCAATAAAAATATGGTTGATATTTTCTACATTCTCTTCACACATTTCACATCTAAAAGGGCCATGAAAACCACGCTTCATAAGTTGCTCACCAGTAAGCACCCTACGATGCAATAAAAGCCAATTAAAGAACCTCACCTTAGGCCAGAGCTTTTGAGCCCACAATTGAGAAAATATGTCAGAAGAATGGTTGGGATTATTATGGCATAAGGTCAAATAACCTTGAGCAACCGAATACTCACCCTTAGTAGTGTTGTTCCATCCAAAACAATCTTTTTCATGGGACCAAGAGAGGGATCTCATATGAAGGATGCCTTGGATATCTTGTCTTTGCCTTTCGGGGATTTGAGAATACGCAGTCCTCAATAGGGATCCAATATCTACCAACCTTTGAATTACCAGTATGGTACCGATAAGTAATTAGCCACCTTTATCCAATTAGCTCGGTGAAGCTCCTCCATCCAAGGCCTCCAATCGAGAAACCGAGTTATCAAAGGCTTGTGACCATCCCAAGAATCTGTCCAAAAATTTGCATGTTGACCATTATGAATGATCCAAAATAATTTTTTCTTTATCAAATCCTCACCAGCCTTAAGAACTCGCTAAAATGGGAGAACCTTTGGTAGGAAGTTGATAGCGAACAAGGTCTTCAGGACTTTTGTTCTCAGCATATTTAGCACGGAGATTATTGGCCCAAAGAGCATTGGGGTTATGCAACATCCTCCAATATAATTTAGCAGCTAAAGCTTTGTTGTTATTAATTGAAGACCGGAATCCTAACCCCCCTTCACTCTTAGGAAGACATAAAGTATCCCATTTCACCAAGGCCCATTTTCTTTTCTCCTTAGTACCACTCCAAAGGAAACGATGACCGATTTGATCCAATTCTCGAAGAACAGCACTTTGGGATATTCAAAATGGAAGAAACATAAATAGGAATAGCTTGAAGGACTGATTTTACCAAGGTGATTCTACCCCTGAAGAAAGCCACTTGTTGGTCCACTTTCCAATTTTCTTCTTGACTTTGTCCAACAACCAATTCCAATATTTATTTTTCTGCCTTTGAATATTTATGGGAATACCTAAATAAGTGATTGGAAGAGAGGTCTTCTTATATCTTAATTTATCCAAGACCATGGATTCCTCATGTCTAGCATAGCAATGAAAGAAAATAACTTTAGATTTGTCTTCATTGATCAACTCGCCCAAGTAGCCTTAGAAAAATAGCTAATGATTTGCTTAATATTAGAAGCTTCCTTAACCGTAGCTTTACCTAAAAGGGTAGAGTCATCCACAAATTGAAGATGAGAGATAGGTCTAGCTCCATGAGCAATGGTAACTCCCTCAAGGGTTTTGTTTTCCCTCTTTTTGGTTATAGTCCTACCCAAGCATTAAGCAAGAATGATGAATAAATAAGGGGATAGCGGGTCACCTTGCCTAATACCTCTGGAAGCCGGGAAAGACCGAGAAGGCCTGCCATTGATAAGAACTAAGTAGGAAACTGAAGAGATACATCCCATAATCCAATCCATCCAATCCTTAGAGAAACCAAATTGCCTCAAAACTTTGATAAGGAAGTGCCAATCCACTCTGTCATAAGCTTTGGATAAGTCTAACCAGATGAACATAGAAGGAGAATTTTGCATATCCATGGAATGGATGGCTTCCTGAGCAAGAACTATCTCATCTACTATTTGACGTCCTTCCACATATCCCCCTTGCTCTGGGGAAATAATCTTATGCAAAAGAGGCTTCAACCTTTCTCCCATGATTTTAGTAATAATTTTGAGAAGAACATTACATAAAGCAATAGGTCTAAAAGCTGAGATATGATCAACCTCTTGAGCTTTTGGAACAAGAGTAATATAAGTTTTATTGATAACCTTCAAAATTTCTTTGGATTTCCTGGCTTCTTCCACCACCTCTAATAAATCAACATGAAGGATATCCCATAACTCTTGGTAGAACTCAATAGGAAAACCATCAGGACCTCGGGTTTTCCCTTTTGCATTTTAAAAACTACTTGTTGAAGCTCATTGATAGTAACAGGAGCAATCAAAATAGAGTTCTCCTCAGAAGTGATAAGAGAAGGGATTGCTTGAAGAACATTTTGTTGTGAAGTCGAGTCAAGAGGAGTAGCAACAAAAATATTGGAAAAGTAATCAACAACAATAGAGTTCATGCCATCCCAAGTATAAACAACATCTCCAGAATCTGATTTTAAGGAAGAAATAAAGTTGTGAGATCTTCGAGCTAGAAGAGATTTGTGGAAGAAATTTGTGTTTCGATCTCCTTCTTTGAGCCATTGAATTCTAGATTTTTGCTTCCATAAGATTTCTTCTCTTTTTTCCCATTCCTCTAACTCGAGTTGTGAGTTTAATTTCATCCGCACTTCTCTTCTCTGTGAGGCCATCTAAACGGATTTTCTTATTCAAATTTTCAATATGAGCAATAACTTCATGTTTTTTTTTATGAACATCCCCAAACTCTTTCCAGTTCCAAGTCTTGATTTTGGATTTAATGTATTGCAGTCTTTTGGCAAAACAGAACATCTTAGTCCCATGCCTAGGTTTACCTTCCTTCCACCATTGTTGCACACGAGGTCCGAAGGAAATGTCTCTAAGCCACATTAATTGAAAACGAAAAGGAGAGAAACTCACATTGGTTTTCCACATTTCCACCATGACCGGCCAATGATCCGAACCAACATTATTAAGAGTCTTCACTTTAGGAATGTGACCATGGATTAAGAAATTTTTAGAGAGCAAAAACCTATCCAATCTCTCCATTATACAAGCTAAGCCTTGCCTTCTGTTAGACCAAGTCATAAGGCCATTATCTCGGTTGGATATCCACAAGATGGAGGTTTGCAATATATTCGCTCATGAGGTCAGTGACTTTTGTCCAAATTTCTATTTCCCCCATTTTCTCATCCAGAGAGAGGATGGTATTGAAATCTCCTCCGATCAAGATCCAAGCTTTAGGAAAATGAGAGATAATATGAGTAATATCCTTCCACTGTCTTCTTTTTTCCTCCAAAGAAGTCGGGGCATAAACAATGAATGCAGAGCATAATCTGGTTGGAATGTCTACTTTGAATAGCTATAGCCAACAAACCCCAACTGCCAACCATATGGTGAATAACTACCTCTTTTGGGTCCCAAAGACAAGCAATGCCACCCGAAGTCCCTTGGGAACTGAGGGAAACCACTTTTCCAACTGGCCAAATTTTACTGGCAATTAAGTCCATATCCTCCATTGACATCTTTGTTTCTTGAAGGAAAACAAGATGTGGATGATTTATCTTGAATCATTCTTCTAATTTCATTTTGTTTTGAAAGACTCCCTTTGAGTCCTCTAATATTCCAAGTGATGATCTTCATTAATACCAGGCTAAAAATGTTGGGAAGGGCATTAATCTTACCTTCCTCTACAAGCTTTTCACCTTCTTTTACCATATGATATTGATTGGTCTTGCGACCTACTTTTTGATTAGAATCCATCTTCAATTTTTTTTCCCTGTTTCTTGACTTATTCCAATTGAATCTGAGATGGCTTCTAACCTTGAAGAATGCTCATACACAGCCAAAATTTTACTAGATGGTTCAATGGAGTCTATATTGGGACCTGCATTATTTGAAGTTTTGACATTTGAAATATTGTTTTTCTTGTGTAAATTTTCTCCTTTTTTTTCTGTTGAAAACCTTTGATTTGTTGGTTTGTCTCTCAGTTCTTTCCTTCATATTTAAATTGTGTTTCTAAGATTTCAGCTTCCATTATTTCCTCTTCCTCACTTGGGACATCATTTGTGGAAAGGATTTCAAACATATTAGCAAATGACTTTGATTGATCCTTCATTACTCGGTTTTTTTTGAGTGTTCTTCTTCTTAGGTATTTGGAAACCTCGTCGAGTTTATATCTTCTTTCTTTTGATCAAGAATTTTATTTGGGCAAGCACTCGGCCAAATGACCATATTCATGGCAAATTCTACAACGAAAAGGAATGTTCTCATAGTCCACTACTTGCTCCCAAGTGTCTTCCCCAAATTGTAATGTGATATTTTTAGGTAGGGGTTTGTCAAAATCCATTAAAACACAAATTCGAGCATAAATAATATGTTCAAAATTTTGAGTACAATCAGCAATCATCATAAAAGTTCCTAAAGAGTTTCCAATTGAAGAAAAAATAGTAGGATTCCAAAATTCAATAGGGAGGCCAAAGAGTCTAACCCACACGGGAGCTATAGAAGGCATCTCTTCTTCGGCTTTAAATTTAGTATGCCAGGGCTTCATGAAAAGCCCTGCCCTTCCAAAAACCAAGGACCCCCTTGAAAAGTTTTCTCTCTATCTTCATTATTAGCAAATAAAACAAGAAAATAACCATTTGGATAAATAGAGATTTGTAACTCACCTTTAGTTTTCCAGCTTTTTGCAGCCCAGACTTTGAAAGCAGATAGACTCGGACGAAAACCCACGAACCGACAAATTAGTCCTCTTTTTTCCAAATCTTCAATGCCAGTCGGAATGTTACCCATATCAAGCTTAACAATAGGAGTTCCATCAACTCGCTTTAAGACATCCCGACTCCATTTTCCCGGGATCAATCTTAGGCATTCTTAGAGGTTTATGAGAAGCCCTAATATTGATATTAGCATTGGGCTGAGGCTGTCCACCACGAAGGGCATCCCTAAAATTCATTTTTGGGATCGAGTCTTCGAAATTCTTACCCTTGACAGGGGTTTTCACAGTAGAATTATTTTGTGGGTGCACCTTAGCACCAGATTCACTTGAGATATGAGCCATTTTTTGATCAACTCGCTTGAAACTTATTTCGTGGTCTCTTTAATCCTTGCCCTAGACGCCGTGGAAAGGTATGGTTTTCACTTTTCTTTTGTGCAGCAAATTGGAAGCCGTTGTCACTCAAGTTCAGAGTATGATCCGTTGAAAGAAAAATTTCTAACCCATCTTGTATCCCCTGCAACATTTCCTGCTAAAATATTGAGCATAAACCACAAAAATATTGGCCGCTAGGGCCCGAAGGCCCTAAAAACCAACCTCTCGAGCTGCTTGCACTCAACCCAGATGAAACCCTCGCATAGCCGCTTGCCAAATATATCATTCACACATAGGGATGTGCTAGGATCTGTGTTGCTCCAAATGATATGAAAATTGGTGGAGACGTTCTAGGGTTTTTCAGGCATCTACCCTCAAAATTTTAGCTCAATCCGAGTTCGGATGAGTGAGATATGGCCGAAACGAGTTCGGTAGTTTGGGCAGTCCTGCGAAAAACATCTAGAGTGCCTGGTGAATCCAGCTTATATCGAAGTCACAACATACATTTGTTTTCCAAAAAGCTTATCCATATTGTGTATTTATTACTGAGGCATCTTGAGAATAAAATATCATACCATACAGCCCATGGTGTTGAAGTTCAACTGATGAGAATGCTTCAAATTTATGATAGATTAACATTAATGCAACATAAATAAAAAATTTCAAATTTTTTTTTTAAATAACAAATTGCACATGCCAAAAATCAAAATATTACCTTTTAGGCCCTCCTTCTAGTGCCAATTTGTTGAGGTGTGATTTTGTCCAATTATAAATATCACCTGACAATTAGGATCGTAATCCTCTCTTGCAAATAAAATATGTTTCTCCAAGGTTCTTTTATGTAACACATTATGAATTTATGTCAATTAAATGCATAGAACATCAGGGATTAAAAATCAACTGTTAACAAGGGGCCTAGTATAACAAATATTTTGATCTTGAAATCATTACATGCATTTTCATCAATATAATTTACTTCTTCAAAATGAATAAAATTACCTTTTAAAGCTAATATTTGAGAATGCAAATCTATTTTAAAAGACGAACTTTGATTAAAAATGCTTTTAACCTTATGTTAAACTTGCATGAATGTTTTAAAGCATTTTAATTCAAAAATTATATTTATTTCATGAATGAAGCTTAAAATCAGATCTAGTAAATGATGAATAAAATAAAAACCCTAATTATAAAATGTGAAACACTTTATAATCCCTATGTTTGGGCTTTTAGAATATTCTAAGCTTTATAATCCTTGTTTTTTTTCATAGAATATGAATAATTAATGTGTATGAATTCTAATTATAAAGTTTTGTACTTTATAATATAAAAATTAGAATTCACGTAATCTTATTTAATGTGATTTTTATTTATTTTTAAATATTTATTAAACTAAATATTTGAAGTAAATAAATTTAATCCTTTCAATAGTATACTTTGGACTTTATGATTTGAGATTGAAAATTTTAATAAATCAAACTTCCAAAAACATAAATAAATCTCAAATTATGGATTTTAAAATTTTATGATATTAAAATCAATAATCCATATAATCCTTCTATGTCTCTAAATTTATTTGTAAAATATTTATTAACTTAAATATTTGACCTAAATAAATTTTACAACCCTTTCTATAAATATGAATCTTTGAAATTCAACTTAGGGTTTTAATAAAACAAATTCAATGAACTTTATAAACTTTATGTCTCTGTGAAATTTATTCACCCGAAATATTTATAGAATTAAATATTTGAGTGATAAATTCAAACTTTAACCTAGTTGTAAAATTTATATCTTTTATAAAATAAACTAGTTTTTATCTTAAATATTAATGCCTCAAATAAATTAAAAAGGTCTTAGGGTAAAGAAACAAATTTGAATATAAATTTCGGATAAACATGCTACAACACAAAAAAACACAACTTTGAAAACAAAACTAAGGCAGACCAGATTTTACACAATCCTACCATAAATTTGGTGCTATCTTCTACGGAAATTTTAATTAAAAAATTATATCAACCAACTTATAAATTAAAAACACCACAATAGTGCTTGCTTTTAATAAAAAATGAATTTGATACAAAATATTAGATCTTACAATGAATCCAACAAAGTCTTTGTATTCATGTGCAAATGTAGCTTCCTCTGCAACTTGGTCTTCTATTTGGCTCCTTTCAATATTTTCTCTTTTTCTCCAACCTATCCGACCCTCTCTTTGGTTTATAATTATCCATTTATAACTTGATAAATTCATTCCTCTTGATTAGTTTGCTCCATTCCATCAGTTTTTAAAAAATGAATTCTTGAAACCCTAATATCAATAAACCCTTTTCAAAGGATTTAATATTTCTCTGGCATTCAAAAATTAAAGTTATAATCCTGCCAATAAGACAAATATTAATTAGAATATAAAACATTTATAAAATAACATTCTTAAATATAATTAAATTATAAAGTTATAAAACTTTATAATTTAATTAATTTAAAACATGTTTATAAAATAACCATTCTAACTATATTAAATTATAAAGTTATAAAACTTTATAATTTAATTAATTTAAAACAATTTTATAAAATAACATTTTTAAATATATTAAATTTTAAAGTTATAAAACTTTATAATTTAATTAATTTAAAACAAGACATAACTAAACATAACATACGAACATGCAACCTATATGACACCACTATAATAAATGAAAATATATTAAAATAACACCAAAAATATATACTAAATAAAAAAACATATAATTTAAGGACAACATAAAACTAAAACAACATAACATAACAAAACATATAAAACAAACCAAAAAATACGAGGTATACATGAGACTTAAAAATTTAACATAACACAAAACATATTTACAAAACCTAACCTATCAATATTAATAACAAAAAAAACACCTTTAACATAAACATAACATAACAACAATAATACAACTCAAAGACCATAATCAAAATGACCATACAAGCATAACTTTAGGATCTTCGGATCATGAGATGAATTTTGACAATGGACCCTGGTATAAGACCATTCGGAGGAAGATAAGTATTCTTGATATTTCAATGATGACAACGGTGAACAATAAGTGCAAGCAACAATTTTAAACAAGTTTTCAAATTTCAAGTGGGTCCCCAAATTTTGGGGTCATTGTGAAGGAGTCACAACAAACCTCTCATATAAGCAGTGTTGAAGTTTCTTAATATTGTAACTATAGTTGCCTTATGAAACTATGTTTCATTTTCTTACTTTTCTCAATAACCTAACATCTAGTGTTCACTTTTGGAAAACATGACACAATTCCTTTAAACATAGCAACGTTCATTGCTATATTTTCAATCAAATATAAAGTATGGAAGACACTCTTTGGACAAACAAAAGATGCAAAATTTTTCGTTCCTATCTTACGTTTACACAACAACCATTAAATTGTAATTCTTTCAATAGCATATCTTTTTATTTTTAACAAAGAACTCTCCACACAGAAATAATAATATTAATATTATAATCTTTAACATATGAAAAACCTTCCCTTTTATCTAAAGAAGAAAAATTCTAAAAGCATAAAAAATCAAATGGCTCTCATTATCATTTCCACCTAACAACATTTCACGCTCCATGTCAGTAAACAATAATCAAATAAACATAACTCACACAAGGATGATATTTTGAAATGCACCTAAATGATGTGCAAAGTGTGAGTTTCCATGTGCTCGCGAGCCAATTCATCACTTCCCTTTCTTACCTTTTTTGCTAATTAGTTTCCTTTCATTGACATTTTGCAACACTCAAAAATACCATGAACAGTACCATGTTCATAAGAAAAAGTTAAGTTTCATTATTTATTTACTTCTCCATAAATCGTGTGAGGAGGATCGCTACATAAAATGACATAAAAACAATTTTAATAGGTTAATTACAAGTTATAAGATGCATTTAACCATACTAACATTAAATGTGGCCCACATGAATTACATAATAAAATATTATAATTACCTATACAAGATTATATCATACAATGTTGGCCTTGGCCATACATCCAATCGCACTTTTGATAATAACTCCATGGTTTTGGTAGTTTTTCTACCTCCATCAAAGTCATATTTGATGATAATGACCATTAGAAAACTACTTGAGGCACTTAAATTTATTTGTCATTAAACACATGTGATAAGTCATTTCTAAATAAAGTGAGGTGAGCCTAGTGAAGTAATCCCAATGAGGTATCCCAAAGTGATTCTCACCATGACATGTAAAACCATCTGATAAACTAGATATGTATAGGCCTTTGATGACCGCATCACTAGCATCATGAACTCCTTGATGCCACATTAGGTCTTAAATAGTCTAATGTGGGTGATCTCATCATCAAAATGAATAATTATAGAAAAACAAATATATATACATTATACTTACTATTATCAATGCTTTGTTAAAATGCAATTGATATGGATGCATCTCTCTACAAATACATTGAAAGCATATCTCCAAGAATCTATGAAATTAATTAATAAAATATTCATATGGTTTTAGTCTTGAATGACATACATAAAAAATCATGTGGGTTTACTCTTAAATTCCACATGTGAAACATATAAAATAGTTTTTTTTGATATTCAATACCAATATTACATTATTTATGGAATGTGAAGCTTCTCATGATCATGAAAATTTTAAGAGGTCATTTGTAAGGTGATCCCAATATGAGGAAAAAATAACATCTTGGATAAAAAAATAAATTATTATTTAATATCTTTTTCGCTTGTGATTTTTTTTGCAATGCAAGATAGGCTTAAGGATACAAGTCATATAAGATACAAGTATTTATTACCATATATCCTCATAATATTACCACATGTGTAAAATTTAAGAGACCTATGACATACATTTATTTTTGCATTCTTCTTATCCTCTTCTAAGACCACTTTAACCATTTTGATGCAAATACTAACCACAATAAAATCAAAATCTATTTGGTACAATGATTAAAATATATTATGTTGTAGCAATGCTCTATCATATTTATCAAATCTTTTATTGTCTTAAAATTGAACTATGAAACTTGATAAATCACAATGACGTCTATTTCAGTTTATCAAAGTCTGTGCCTCATAGCAACCTCTATCATTACAACTATAGATTCCAAGACCTAAAGAGCATTGGTCAAATCAAGTTTTAAATACTCTACTTTATATCAACATGCTTTCATTTCACATTTCACAAGTTTAAAATATTACATGTGAATTTTAACTTTAGAGATAGAATATTGTATCAAAGAGTGCTAAACCACAATTAAGTAATCACTAATTTAAGATATTTCCAAATACCTATCATATAATTATATATTATTTTGTTAGATTTTAATGAGTATATGATATAGGAAATACAACCACAAGATGTAATATAAGCAAACTAGGATGATTTTATGATAATGACACTATAATATGCAGGAAAGTAAAGAGATAAAAGTTTACAATAACTCAAAAATATTCCATTAATGAAAGCTCACAAAAATAGTACAATGTAGTATAATGAAAGAGATGAACATTCCATAAACTATTTTAAGTACCTATATTGTACTCCTCTATCAATCTATACTATGCACTATTTATATTCTCTACTACCCTGTTTTCACTCACTATAAGGCTTATATATAGGAAGATAGGTTCCTTGGCCCTTACTCTACCTATGAATTTTCATCTACCTTTCCTATGACTCATGTACAAGTGGACTCCTTATACATTTACATCATTTCACATTGACACTTGTGCATTTAATATATTGCTTGAAGTAACTACTTTACTTTACTCTAAAGTAAACTCCTACTCTAGTTATGTACCCAAGGTGGTACATTAGGATGTACCCAATAATGTAATATACTCTAACACCCCCTTGTATTACATTATTTGGGTATTGAAGACTTTAGTATTCAATATGGATCTTCATCTTGGTTCTGAAATTTGAGCTCTTCATTGAGTATATTGCATATATATCTTTGTGAATTGATCTTGTATATTCTATCTCATTTTGATTTATGATGAGACACATATTGAATCTATTTATGTGTCTGAAATCAACCATCCTTTTATTTTATACTAACTTGGATACTGAAATGAGATTAGATGTTAATCCAGGAATATACATTACATTATGTAGTAGAAAGTTTGGAAATGATTTACTAGGTGTTACACACCCATATCCATGTATATGATAGATTTTTCCATATGTAATTTCAACCTGTAATTATTAGTGATTTCAATGCAATAAAACCACTGTAGGTTTCTTGTCATGTGATGACTAGCACTTGAATCAATATACCATATGTTCTTTTCAATTTAACTTGTAGAACTATTTATGATAGAACTAATTTTACATATTTCATATGGTATATTTTATGTATCTTGGTCTTGCATCCTTTTATAGTGTGCCTTGTGATAATATATCCCTCTTGCTAATTTATCCATTATTGTAGTGTATGATCAATCAATAGATTTATTTTTAGCACTTTAGTAGGCTTCCTTATGTCTCCCTAGTTTAGAGTATGCTATAATCTTGATAAAGTGCTTAGCTACTATTAGTTCACCTTTTGAGTTGATTTTGTAATGTTTTGAGAATGATAATAATCAACTCCTATTTCACCTTATTTCTCCTATTGAACTATGCACTTTTCAATTTGATGGAGTTCTCTATGGTTGGATTTCTTTTGTCCCTTTAATGTGACTATGAGACAAGTATAAGCAATAAATTCCAACTCTTTTAAAGCAAGCAATAATTTTGCTTCTCTATCCTTAAATTTCCAATGGTTCAATTTTCTAAATTCCAATAAACTAAAATTTGATGTAGCACTCCTTATATCTCCCTAATTTGGAATTGTAGAAATTGATGATATTTGCAATAATAATAATTTGGTTTACCAAGTAGAAACCCTTATATCTCCTATGATATTAATTGCAAATATTAATATTCTTGTATTTCAACTAATGTGTTTTGAAATACTATTTAAGGATATAAACTCCTTTTAATTTGCTTTCAAGTTTACTAAGGTTGATTTTGCTTCTATATTCAATGTAAATGATAATAATTTCAACCTTATATACTACTCCTTATCACTCCTTAATGAAAGTAAATATTAATCTAAGTTGAAACTATACCTTTGTAATGCTTTGCTTTGACTTCTATCTCCAAGGTGGGCGTTGTATCTCTATGGCTTATGACAACAAGCTTGTTGGTTAATGGACATCCTCTTTAATGCACCTTTGACTCCTCATTTCAACCCTTGACTGTGTGCCTTGAATTCTCTCTATGTGGACTCATGGATGTTGAATCTGAGCTCTTCCTTTCTATGCTTTGTATTGCACACTTCTCCACTCGGGCTATTAATAGTTTTAAGTTTGGATGCACTCCACTTGGTGCGTTACTATGATGTGTCCCTTCTTGATGCTTCAACCATTTGGTACGTACATTTCTCAAGTGGTAAGTGGTGGTTATGATCTTGATGAGCATTATTTTAGGTGCCTCCAATGCTCAAGTCCTCCTTGAATGGTGTGTAATGATGAATATGCCTTCAATGCTTCTATGATAAGAATTACTTCTACCCTAGGCACTTCCTTCGTAGACGTTATGATATAGGCATTACAAGGGATATCTGAGAACTTATCTTCTATTGTGCCAAGTGGCACGATATTCCCTACCTTGAAGTGGCAAGTGGAATGTATTTCCCTTGCATGCAATCATGCTTCCAATACCTTTTATTTCCAATGCTTCAATGCCAATGAATGCAAGTTGTTTGTCTTGCTTTCAATATTCTTTCTTCTACAATTGATGGTGTTCCTCCTTCACAAAGTTGGCTCCAGCAATGGTGTATCCAAGGTGTTTCAATGTTGTGCTCTTAGCTAGTTATCTTATCCCAATGATGATGGCTCTAGTTGGTTGTTTCATATCTAGTGATGGTGGATTTTGAGTGCTTCTACACTGACCTCTTAGCTAGTGGTTCATCCAAGCTACTATTGTAATCTTCTTGGGTAATGCACTCCTTTATTGCACCTTAATCATTTATGTTACCTTGCAATAGGCACTATGTTCCCTTACATGGATTCTTCGATGATGTAGGTCACTACTCTTGCACTACAATAAGCACTCCTTTCATGAACCAATGGTACTTGATTTGGTGTCTTTAGACACCTTGAACCCGATGCTTATGAGCCCTTAGTTGGCTCACTTCCTTTGCTTGAAGTTTGCTCCTCAAACTTTGATAATGTGGCCACTTGAGGACTGCACTTTGCTAGTTGTTATAGTGTCTTTAAGACACTCTCTTTTATCCTCTTTTGTTGTATCTAAAAGGACAAGACTGGTGCCAATGTAATGCAAATACCTTTGCAATAGATAGGATAAAGTACCTTGATTTGCACCAAAGTTTTATGTCTCCTTAAGTCTTATTTTTGAAGATTTTCCTTGCTTCTTAGATATGGTGGCTACTTTGCACTATTCATTAAAGGTGAGCGATGATTTGATGTTGTCTTCCTTACTAGACAACTCTCTCCTTTGCTTGGTTAACTTAGTAACAATGAATCCAAGCTCTTAATCATGCAACTAATATGCCTTTTGAAAGGTTTAACTTTGCACTAATTTTCACTTTAACTAAAATCCTTAGTGCACTTTTAATAACTAGTATAGTGCAATAATCTCTCCTTATTACTCCTTGTAAATAACTCTTAAAAGTAACTTGAATCTTGCACTAAAGTCTATGCTTTAGAATGTAGTCTTCAATGCTTCAACTAGACAATAGGAAGATGATATTTTTCTTTCTTTCAAAATATATCTAACTCCTATTTTAATGTGCAGGTATTAACCTTATAAGAAACTATCTTCTGCACTCCCTTGAAGACTTTAATATGCAACCTTCTCCTTGCAACTTTTAAACTCTAATATGGTGCTTAATGAATCTTAATAATGAACCAAAAATCTAAAGTTCAACTAATGAACCTTTTGCACCAAAGTTGCTTACCTTAATGAACTCTATAGATGAAGGATTGCAAGGTGATTAGATTCACCTTATTGCTACCTTTTACTAGATGAACTTGCAGCTCTTCTTTGCTATCCAAAATAGCTTCTCAACTCACCAAATTTGTAGCTTTGTACCTCTTCTAACTTGCTGCTTGAAACTATAGTTTGGTGGCTCCAACTCTCCTTTAGGATGTATCCTAGAAATATGAAACTTAGCAGCTATTGATGTTGTCCTAATTGCTGCCCTTTTGCAATCAATTATTTCACTAAAATGTTATCCTTGAACCTCAAAAATTTGGTAGGGAACTCCTCCAAATCGTAGCTGAGATTTTCCTTCAAGAACCCTTTAGTTTTCTGTTGTAGAAACCAATATATCTCCTTTCTTTGAATGAGCCTTCTAGCCTTCAAAGGTAATCTTCAAATCTCTCGGATTTGGTAGCTCCTTCTATCTCCTTTCTCCTTCAACCTCCTTGTCAAATTTTGACTTCAATCTAGGCCTTCTTCTCAAGAATCTGAAAGTCTTGAGGTCTTCACCAATATCCTCCAAAATTTGGTAAGCTTCTTTCCAAATCCTTCTCTCTTGGGCTTGTTGTTGGATGGCGATAATTATCCCAAGTTCTTTACTATCAAGAACTTCTCCTTGGTAGTAAATTTCTCCAATGAGTTCTCCTAGGAACTCCTCCAATGGCCTTCTCTAAATCTCCTTCAATGAGGCTCTCCAAGCCTTCTCCTTGTTTCTCCTTGAGACCTCTTCTCTAGGGTCTTCACTCTCATAGCTTCTCTGGTCTTCCCAATGAGACCTTTCCTTCAACCTTCTACTATGGAAGTGTTGCAATGAGATCTCCCTCAGATCTCTAAAATTTGCTACTTCTAGAATAGGACCTTTTCTAGTCCTTCTCTATCTTCTATCTTCCTAAACTAGAAGTTCTTCAATGGGACCTCTTGTAGGTCTCTTCAACTTCTATTTCTTCTACTCCTTCAAGGTGAAGTCTTCAATCTTCAATGGAGATCACCAATCTCCTATCTTCACCGAGACTCTTCTCCTTGAGTCTCTTCTTCCTCAAATCTGCAACAAGGCTCCTATGGCCTTTTATGCTTCTACAATCTATAGGTCTACAATCTCTAGTAATGGGACCTTTTCTACAGGCCTCCAAATCTTTGATATTTTATTTGTTGCTTCTGGTTTTGGATTGATTCCAAAGAAGATATTCTTCCTAGCTCTATGTAGGAAGCTTCCCAAATTTCTTTGAATCTCCTTTTCCTACAACAAAGTATTAGGACTGTAATGGAAGAAATTATAAATCTAGAGATGATCAATCTTCACTAGTTGATTTGTCAATCTAGTGGAATCAACGTTGAGTCCTAGTCTTCACGAGTTTTTTTGCAACTCTATGGAAAGACTCTAGCCAACTACAATCTCAAAAATTTTAGAAATGAGATTTGCTATCTACTCTCAATCTCACTTGTGGCTCTCCCTATTTCCTATCTGATCTACCATGTGCTCTGATACCACTATTATATTTTGATGAGTATATGATATAGGAAATGCAACCACAAGATGTAAGATAAGCAATCTAAGATGATTGTATGATAATGGCACTATAATATGTAGGAAAATAAAGAGATAAACTTCTACAATAACTCAAAAATATGCCATTAATGAAAGCTCACAAAAATAGTACAATGCAATATAATGGAGGACATGAACACTCCATAAATTATTTTAAGGAACTACATTGTACTCCTCTACCAATCTATACTATGCACTCTCTATATTCTCTACTACCCTGATTTCACTCACTATAAGGCCTATATATAGGAAGATAGGTTCCTTGGCCCTTACTCTACCTATGACTCTTCATCTACCTTTCCTATGACTCATGTACAAGTGGACTCCTTGTACATTTACATCATTGCACATTGACACTTGTGCATTTATTACATTGCTTGAAGTAACTACCTAACTTTACTCTAAAGTAAACTCCTACTCTAGTTATGTACCCAAGGTGGTACATTAGCATGTACCCAATAATGTAATATACTCTAACAAATTTTAAAGGTAAAATTACCATAGAAATTCATATATGTGAAGAGTTAATTTATTGGAAAAGCAAATAGAAGAGAATATCTACTTGTATGCCATATTTAAAAGTTGTGCAATTTTTTAAAATGCTTTTTTTGAATTGACTACATCAAATCCCAACATAAAAGAACTTGATAATAATAAAACACTTAGCCTTTATGCAAGGAAGTGCTAAAAAAGTAATTTTATATCATCATCTAAATAATGCATTATGATACTAGACTTCTCCATTATAGGTGTATATGGGCTTGAATAAAGAATAAAGAGTGATATTTAAGGATATATATCTTTTCATAACTAAAATCTATTTAATTTCATGATGATATGGTTATATTTATTTTTAAATTTTGTCTTAACAAAATTTAAATAAATGTAACATAATTATATGATCAAAAGGTGAGTATTTATCCTTCTTTTTTGGGTTGAATAACATGCATTGTATAAAAATAGTAACATACAACCTTATTATCAAAAAACCTATGGATGGAATAGGTTAGACCCAAAAATTATCATGATAGTTATAATAGTTAGGATAAAATAAAAGTAGTCTCCTATGGTAAATTACAAGGCCATAGAGACATCTGTCTAGAGTCCATATTCAAGACATAAAAAAGAAACACAAATAAGTTATAACCAACCTATGTCATAGTAGGAAGGGTCAAGAAATTTAGCAAATCATCATTATATACATTATGCTTTTAGGATGACTGAATCTCACCATCCTCATGAGTGGTTTCTTGCACCCCTCTTTGTGCAATTGGCCATTCCAGCATTGGTCTTTTGACTAGCTATAGTCCTATGTTTCTAGTTGGGCCTAAGTTCCTCAACCAAAATCCTAAACCTCATGTTGCATGTGAATATTCTAAGAAAATTTATTTCATGTAAAAAATAATTATATTAACTCTGTTAAGTTTAAAATAAATGTAGATGGCTATCTACAAAAGTTATTTTTCAATATTAAACCAACTATACAAAAGCTACATTCTTATATATAAAAGATGCATTCTAAATAATGATTAAAAAATAGAACCTAGGAAATGTAAGAATATCTTAAGTATTAATCTATATATAAATAATACATTAGTAGAATCCTTAATATGGACTTGGATAATTTATGAAGAATGGAAAATTTTCGTAAAATATTTAGTTAATGAATATGCATTTCACTCCAATAATAATAATGAGGTGATACTGATTTGGATTATAAACAATGTAATAATCATAGAAAATATAAAATGGTTGAAAATCCCACCTAAGCTATCTAATCTAGTAACCATCAAAGCAACTAAAGTACAATAATTACAACAAGTCATTAAAAAGTACTTCAAAGAATGATGTAAGAACAAAGCACATTATAAATTGACATAATATAATTGTTTAAGATACTAAAGTAAAGTGATTATAAAATATCTAAATTCATTATGTTATAAAAATATTATAAGGATAATAAATGCTAAGATATTCTTCACAAAAGAATGTAAACTACTAGTGCCATCATCATGATGCAAAATCATCAAATTAGTGGTGTTATAGAATAGCTTGAGTTATATCTCTTAATGGATGTACACATTTAATATGATGCATAAAAAGTGAAAGAAAATCCTTCTTATAAAAAACATGAACATGGAGCCTAAGATGTCAAGTTCATTTTCTTCCTACTATAACCAAATATTTCATTAGACGAGTTTAACCTTACATTTTTCTCCAATTCATAAAATGATAAAAATGTGAGTTATAATCACTATAACAAAGAGAGTGAGAAGGGGGGATTATAATACTTATAGCATCTTCACAAAATTATACATTCAAAATGGAAAAACATATAAACTAGTGTCCTATGATACCCTTGAATACTCCTTAGGTCTATTTGGTACAATTTGTTTTCTAATTCTAAATTTAATTACTTAATTGCATAATAATATTGTTTGATTGAGAATGTTTTAAAAAATATTAATGCGTAATTATGATCTCTAATATCACATAGAAATTATTTATACTAAAATATTATACTTGTGTTATGTAAATCATATATAGAAATATAGATACATCATGATTATATTAATTCTTCCACAAATGATAACATGAATAAAGTTATAAAATTAGTGTATTTCTTATTCACTATATTAACAATGCATACATGTTTGTATAGATTATAAAACTATGATATAAGGATATATATTTTTTCTAAATCATGTCACATAAAAACATTAAATTATCTAAGTTGCATTTAAATTAAAACTAGATGCATATCTAGAATAAATGCTCTTAAGATAGAACTAAACTAGGAAATCTAGATGCTTATTTGACAATATGTGTTCTAAATGACTAGTACTTTAAAAATTCATAAAAAAATGTAAAGTAATTCTATGTTGATGAACATATAATAATACTAACAAAAATTTTGGATGATTTATTTTAACAAAAGTATAAATTGTTCGATATTAATTATATAGTTAATGGAAATATTGTTGATGTGCATATATATCTAAACCTAGATATTGCAAGTGTGTTCATCTTAATGATGGACTATTTGAGTGCAACATACTTTTATTACTAGTTGCAAGTAGTCTATATATATAAATACACAAATATAGATTTTATAACATTTGATTGTATCTACGTCTATTTCATTTAAAGAAAATATAACATTCTATACAATCACAATGCTTTCAGTATCAATAGTATTATACAATATCATTTTGAGTTAATAGTATACTTTGATTCAAATGCTTAAGCTATATGAGGTGATGGATTGACTAATGATATTAAAGGATAATATGTTTCTAATATTTTATATATCTAAATTTTGTAGCTAGTAAGCTCTTTAATACATGGAAAACTTGTTTATGTTAAGATTAAGTGTAATATTCTATACTTTTTGTGATGATTGAGAAATTATGTTCATGATAAAAATTTTGTAGCATAATAAATGGAATACCACAAGTTTACATATATAATTTTATGTAAATGGTCTAATTACAAGGATTATTTGTATCAAGTAGTTTCAATAAGTACAAAATATCATCATTGATTAATATATGTTACTATAGATAAAGATAAAATAAATAACCTATAATTTTTTATAGCATTGTCATATGCTAATAAAACTAAAAATAAATAAAAATAGTATATAAAAAAAATAGACCAATATATCATATTACAATCATAGTAAAGAAATTTTACATTTAACATTCCATGTAGGTGCAATAAGATACAAAAAATGGAGCACACTATAAGATTTTAAATTTCTAACATGATTTAATTTCTACTATATCAATTTACATGTTTATATAGCCATAAAAGGGTGTATCACTGGAACATTTATAACTCTTCATAAATATCCTACTATATGATTTTAATATTTAACACAAAATCTTATTTTTCATATTAAAACTACAAATATTCTTAAACATTTCCCCTACTTGACCTCTTATCTTGTCCTAGTATAACATATGATAAAACTTCTTGCCTTGTGTCTTTTACCTAGTTTATATTTTGTTGAAGAGACTTACATGAATTATTTATACTCTAATATTCATTTGTGTTCTTTCATGTGATATTATCCCATCTTGGATATTTAAAAATATACTTTAATATAATGGCATTCAAACAATTTATTTTCTTATATGCTTCATTTATCCTTTTATTGTGACTTATCGAAGTACATGAAGATATGTTGAAAACTAGTAGTAAAAAATAATAGCATTGGATCATTTATGATACAATATTTTATTGACTATATTTATTAAACTTGATGGATAATTAGTCTATCCAATTACCAAGGTATTTTAGATATTAATCACAAATTTCACCTCCTCTATTAAATATTTAGTTTTTAGAATAATTAACTTTCACATAACATCAATCAAATCCATCCTATTATAATTGAAATATATATTTTATTTGACTAAATACTATAAATACTAATAAGAGATATCTTAGTCCAATAAAAATATGTATTCCTTCTATGAGTGACCTTGATTCTTCTTGTTGCACTCGTAATGTATTTCCTAGAAACATTTGATCTCTTCATTTCCTATTCTAGCATTGATTGTCATTAATATTTATGCCCAATAATGATCCTCTTCCCAATAGATATTTAATTATCTAAAAACCACTTTTGTATATTTAAAAATCAACTCTACAATTACTAGGTGGTTGCACATTTTTTCCTAGCTAGTATCCCTAACTATCAATCTTTATTTTACTAAACTTTTGACTTTTCGACTTTCTTTCATTAATCATATCAATAATAAGTAATATAGATTAAACCAAACATCGAATTATTCTCACATGGAATTTGGTATAGTGTTCATATTCTGTAATCCTCAAATCATTTGTGCTTATATAAATTTTAAGCATCAAGATTGTATGAGGAGACCTTTGTTGAATGAGCTTGATGTTGAAAATAAAATTTTGTTTTAAGTATGATATAAATAATTAAGTCAGGATACATTCAACGGGGAGCTCTGTAGGTGACTTCTTATGGAAGTCCTGTTCCAATTCCCTGCATCCCTTCCCTAGTCGTGTCCCAGGTCCCTGATCATGTCCCATATTCCCTAGCACTTTCTTAACCCTTCCTCCTTGGCATGATGGTGTTGCAGACGATCTCCTTGGGGGGGGAGATCACCAATCCAATGTTAAGACCCTTTCCTTACCCTTTGTTGGGATTTTACTTTGGTTCTTGGGTCCTAGGATGGTTTTAGATTCTTCCCTAAGATTTTTTGTGGGTTTTTTGGGTTGTTCAAGGATGTTTCGTTGGATTTCCAAATTTTCCCAGGTTTTTTTAGGTGCCTTCTTGATGTTTGCTCTTGGAGGACCTTCGGTTGCAAAATATTGGGGTTGTGGGAAAGAGGTTTCATGAGCAGTTTTGCACAACATCCTTTTGGTCTTGGGGAGGACCATGTGCTTTCTTCTATGAATCTGCTCTTTGGGATTGATGTTGTGGGTCCAACGAGATTTTAGTTTCTTTCATGGTCTACCTACGAGGGCCTATGATTTCCTTGCTATTGTTTCCTTGCAAAAATTCCTCATCTATTTCCCTGAAGCTATTCATTGGCAGTGTTGAAGGTTGTCTGGGATTTATGGCTGTATCCTTTTTGTCTGAGCTCTATCATCTATAACTGGGCTTCCTCATGACTCCTTCCTCTAGGATTCCTTGGGAACTTTCTCATCTTCTTCCTACAATATGTTGTTCTACTTTTGTTGTTTCCTCTGTTGGGCTGGCATCTTTGAAGGCTTCCTTCTTCACTACATGAGGACTTTGTGGCCTGTGGAGTTCCTCATAATGTTGACCCACTTTCCAGGCTTGTGACCCTTTGCATGAGGATTTCATGGCTTGAGGAAATCCTTATATTGTTGCTCCACCTTTCAGGCTCGTAAGGGATTTGGTTTTTTTAGTTTGAATGATCCTATGGCATCCTTGGTTGGCTTCCCATCCTTTTTTTATAGATAAGATACTATAGCATTAATACCAGGTTTTATAGGTTGACCCAAAACCTTTTACCAAAATCAGCCCAGGGATATTGATGAACATGTCCTTACTAAGGATCCTATATATGTAAAATCTACATGCATCCAAAGCCATTACATCCGATAAGGCACATAGCCTATTATCAAAAAGAAACTTCCCATACAACATTTTGGGTATACCCCGAGAAAACACACCTGCATCATAATTACAAAAAAAAGAAACAGACACGGATCCCTTCCTTGAAATAGTGGAGAAACAAAAAGCTATAGACACACATAGCAGAGTACTGAAAAAAATCCTACAAGCTCTGTATTAACAATTACTCTTAATAATTATTTGGTAATTATTTTCTTTTGTATATGATATGCTTTGGGACCACATCCCATATTGGCCAATCAACCTTGGAGAAGTAAACATGCTGGCCAGATTTATGGCGGTGGCTATCTAGTGGTCCACGTGGCTCTGGTTTGAAGTCTTATATTGTCGTTTCTTTCCTACCCTATGATTATCAACCAACCTCAAATTACTAAGATGACTAGGAGCCATGTTATCTAACATGTGACTATCCCCATTAGTATTTGTGGTATTTCCAAGCAACATCCACCAAGACTGATAGCTCGGATAATTTTTATTGTGTCCATTTCAAAAAAGATACGGGAATACTCATAGCCTTCAAAATTATAGTGCCTTCTCTGTTGGTAAATTCAACTATCATTCTTGGAATTCTTGTTGAATAAGCTCCTCTACTTCGCTCGAGACATCGTGTTCCTATTTGAAAATTCCATCACCATCGACACCCAAATTGGCCAGCTTATCAGCAAATTTGTTAGCTTCTTGAAATACATGTTGGGATTTTATGTCATGTCTTCCCTAGAAAAGGATCCTAACCTCTTCAAAAATTGTTTTAATCCTCCAAGGAGGTGTTTTCCAATTATTGAGGAGATTTATAACATGCATAGAGTCTCCTTCTATGATCAAATTGCCTTCTAAGTCTTGAGTCATTTTAAGGACTCTCCACATAGCTCTAGCTTTAGCTTCGTTGTTCATCCTTGTTCCCAAATATTCAAAAAATGCAAGCATCATATTCCCATTATGATCTCGCACAATGTTACTAGCGCCTGCTCTGCCAGGATTGTCCTTAGCCGCTCCATTAAAATTAAGCTTAAACCAACCCGTAGGAGGTGGGGACCACTTGACATTGGCTCTGGGGTTGACTACCCTAGGCACAGACTCATCTAACAAGGTTAAGCTTAAATATTGAGCAATCGTGGCCTCCTATAGATGAGGTTTACGACTATCAAAAGGGATAAGGTTCACATTCTCATTGGCAAAGGATAGGATCTTGGTAATGATAGTTTGATAATCATGGATAGACTCATTAAAGACTCTATGGTTCCTTTATAACCACATCTGCCAAAGATAGTGATTGAGATAAATTTTCCACATGTATCTAAGTATTTGGCTTGAAAAGGGGCAAGGCCACTGGATGAACAAACCAAGTACGGTGGCTAGTTTAATCCAAGAAATATTGAAGGCCTAAAAAACCCCACTTAGGACAGTCGAGGAAAAATGACACTAAAGGAAAATGTGATAAATGGTCTAATAAAGTACGGTGGTTGGCTTACCATCCTTGTTCAGATGGGATTTACTGTAATCTCAGTTTCTCTGCTCCACCCATTGGTATAGGGTGGTTTTTCTGCTTTTGGTTGGTTTTCCCCTACGTGGGAAGTTGTTTCTATCATGGTTTCTAGTTTCCCTTGGGTGGTTTGGCACCTATTTCCTTTTCCCTCCCTTGGGATGTTTTAAATTTAAATTTAGGCGTATGTTTCCTTTTCCCACCGTTGGGAAGTTCCAAATTTATTATTAGGCAAGTTTTTTCGTTTTCTTCTACCGTCTTCTCCTTTCCTGCCTAGTGGGATTTTCAAATTTTGTTCCACACTATTTTCCTCACTACCTTACTGAATGATTTCTTGAAGATGTTCCTCAAGGCTTTCCTCAAGCCTGTCCTATTTTCCATCCTTGGACTGTTACTCTTAAATTTTGATGTAATCAGGTTTTGGGATCCTTGATAAAAATCCACTTTTAATTTAACTTAACTTACCAAAAATATATATATATATAAATAATTAAGTCATTTTAGTATCCTTTGATTGATATTTAAACTTAGATATTTTTCCATTCATAATTTTTTTTTCTAAGTATTATTTGATAATTGGGGATTATTGTAAATATTTTGACCTCTTCTTTATCATTCTACAATCCAAGCAAGTCTTCCTCTCATCTATTATACATCAATTTCAAGAAATTATCAAGATAGAAGAAAATAAATTTTATAGAATGCCTATAAGAAAGTTAAGTTTCGAATATTCAATTCAATATTTTGTATGATAGTTGTTTCTTCACAAAATTAGACTTTGCTAGAACAACCCATCACAAGAAAAAATTAACTAACTACTAGACTAAATGTCTAAAGATAGGTATATGATAAAACATGTCAATAAATATTCCCCTTGATCCAATGCTTATAAAAGTTCATCTAGGTTATAGAATGATATTGTTGCAATACAAGGTATGATTACAGGCTTTAGAAACCCTAAAAATGACGATGCTAGTCACTAGAATTCTTCTATAACTACATCTAATAAATACATCTTGTTTGAAATTACAACACAATATTAGGCAACTAGACTTATATATCACCACCTTTGATGTTATGTTAGAATTGAAGGACAAATAAAATCAATACATCATTCACAAAAACAAAAGTAAAATATATAATTAGAAACACACATATGAAAGGTCTCCTTAGACACCAATAACCACACTACAAATAAAGAATTATTCCCAAATAATAAAGAAATAATTAGAAAATATGGTGTATAAATAGTAGCATAACATAAGTTACTCAATGCCAACATTAAATAATTATCTAATAAGATGCTTATGGGGCCATCAAGAAATATACAATATTCATAATACAAGGTGGACCCTGACCTCAAGTAAATTTTGATATTTATTTTAACACTAGCAATTACTTTTCAAAGGAATGATAGTTGTAATAGATAAATAGTGTGTTGTTAAGCATGCATGTTTTATATTTTTGAGGCTCTTCTTCTTATAACACTCCAACTATAAACCAACCCAATAATTTAAAGATATTTTACTTACCTTAGAAAATATAATATGAATCTTAGTAAAAGCATGATATCCTGAAATTGTTTAAGGCCACCCATGGTTTTTGCTAATATGGTCATTGTCACAAAATTTTGATCAAATATTATACTTTTGTAATAAAAAATAATGGATTAGCAAGTGTTGGAATGCAAATTCCACATTATCAAAACACACACACACACACACACACACACACACACACACACACGCACACATGCACGCACGCGCACACACACACACACATGCACACATGCACACACACACACACACACACACACACACACACACATATATATATATTTGATCATGATCTAATATAGGTGGGGATTGTTTTAATATATTTATTTTTAATTAGTTATATGGGATTGACACAAGTCCCATCCATCTATTTTTATTAGTGAATAGGGGTTTTGAAAGGATCTCATATCCTTTTATAGAAAGATGATGATTGTGAGAAGAGCTCCCAACCAATCTAAATTAAAAGCAACAGATCTTCTATGGGCCATCGGAGATAAAATGCTAAAACTACGAGGAGAAGCCCATGCAAGGACAAGAAATAAAGACTCACAGAACAAGAAAAAAATCTCTTCAAGGACAACAAGAAATGTTTCCCGTGCTAAAATATATCTGCCATACATGGAAACAATTTATTAGTATATATATTAATTTTTTTATTTTCTATGTCTTATAGAAATATGTTTATATATATTTTTCAATTTATTATGATATTGGAATGGACTCATCTAAATTATGACATAACTACATGATGCCATTATAACAACTTGACAATTATGCATGTAACACTACAAAAAAATCAAATTGGATCTCCTCCTTGAAAATTAAGAATTTAATTGGTGGATCTCATAAAATTTGATTAGTATATGTTAATTATATTTATATTAGCACATGTATTTATAAAATACTAAAAATAATGGTATGGGCCTCAAAATAAGTAAAAAGTTTTCATATTTGTAAAAAAATATTTAATTTAATTTAGTAATTATTATGTATAGTTTATTTATTATTAAATATGTGACTAAAGAAAAATAAAAATTAGCTCTTATTTGAAAACAAGGATATCTAATAAATATTGTTAAAAATATATATTACTAATTTGTTTAATATATAAAATTTTCAAAATTTCATTAAGTTTTGATCTTAAAAATAGTAGTGGTAAGTATATATTTTTTTTTAGAAATTTGAAAAAACTTGTATTAAAACAAAGAACATTTACAAGTTGGGATGAGACTTTTCCCAGCCTTAGTCAGAGAGAACACAAGATTACAACAGTAAAAGAAGATTTGCAATGGAGCCAAATCTCTTAAACCATTACCTAGCTAACAGGGGAGTCGGTGAATCTAACATTCAAGTGTGGAGAGACTCCTTCCCCATTGGCCTAAGGCATGATCCTACAAGTTTCCATGTTTGCACAATGTGAGATGTTGCCAAGGGGATCGGTTTGGTCTATTGATGCAACTTGTCGTGAAATCGTGACACTTTTTCCTTCTTCTCCTTTGGCCGCAAAAATGCAACATGTCGTGATATCATGACACTTTTCTCTTTTGGCCGCAAAAATGCAACATGTCGCGATATCGCGACACTTTTTCCTCTTTTGGCTGCGACATTGCAACATGTTGCGATATCACGACACTTTTTCCTCCTTTGGCTGTGACAATGTAACATGTCGCGATATCGCAACACTTTTTTTCTTTTAGCGGCGATGATGCAACATGTCACGATATCACGACACTTTTTCTCTTTGGCCGCAACAAAGCAATATGTCACGATATCGTGACACTTTTTCCTCCATTGGCCGCGATAATGCAACATGTCGCGATATCGTGACACTTTTTCTCCTTTGGTCGTGACGTTGCAACATGCCATGATATCGTGACACATTTTCCTCCTTTGGTCGTGACGATGCAACATGTCGCGATATCACGACACTTTTTCTCTTTTGGCTATGATGATGCAACATGTCACGATATCACAAAATTTTTTTCTTTTGGCCATGATGATGCAACATGTCACAATATCGTGACACTTTTTCTCCTTTGGCCGCGATGATGCAACATGTCGCGATATCGCGACATGTTTTCTCCTTTGGCCATGACGATGCAACATGTTGTGATATCATGACACTTTTTCTCTTTTGGTCGTGATGATGCAACATGTGATATCGCGACATGTTTTCTCCTTTGGTCGTGACGATGCAACATGTCGCAATATCATGACACTTTTTCTCTTTTGACCGTGACAATGCAACATGTCACAATATCGTGACACTTTTTCTCTTTTGGCCGCGACGATGCAACATGTCACGATATCGTGATACATTTTCTCTTTTGGCTGTGACGATGCAACATGTCGCGATATCATGACACTTTTTCTCCTTTGGCCGCAACGATGCAACATGTCGCGATATTGCGACACATTTTCTCCTTTGGCCTCGATGATGCAACATGTCACGATATCGTGACACCTTTCCTCCTTTGGCCGCGACGATGCAACATGTCGCGATATCATGACACTTCTCTTCTGGCAGTGACGTTGCAACGTTTCGCGATATCGTGACACTTTCTCTCCTTCGGCCATGACGATGCATCTTGTCGTGATATCGCGACACCTTTTCCTTCTTTGGCCACAACGTTGCAACATGTCATGATATCGCGACACTTTTTCCTCCTTGCTTTCTCCCTTTTCTTTGGACCGCGAAAATGCAACATGTCGCGATATCGTGACACCAATCTCCTTGTGGTGTTTTGCTTTTTCTTTGATCTTTAGCTCATGGGCCTCTTCGGTGGTAAGTATATTTAAAAATAAAAATAAAGTAATAATTACTAAACAATTACTATTATAATTTTTTTTTATCGGTTAAATATTTTAGATTAAATACAGGTTTTAGGAGGTACCCAAAATTTGATTACAACTTAGAGTAGAAGGCTAAAACCAGCCACAAAACCTAGAAAGGAACAAAATGGGAATGCAATCCCTCAAAATGAAAAATAATGATAAGGATGTCCATGATATGTAGATGATAAAAATAGATGACAATACAAAGGATACCCTCAAACAGAAGAAAAATACTTAGGGCGACAATGAGGATGCCCTTCACAAAAACCCCATAGGAAAGGATACCCCTAAGCTTTGTAATCCAGTTTCGCTCCAACATCCTGGAGCTCATCATTCAATGCATACATGTTGATGTCTTTATCTTCACCTTTGTCTTATATAGGAGCAAAAATGACCTTGATGTCCTCTCTAATAGCAGGAGCCTTAACACCATACTCAGAAAAATATTTCCTAAAGAAAAGCAAATTCAATGCATTATGAAGGTCGACCAACTAGGACATACAACTAGAAATGGAATTAATTATAAATTGTTTCATACACTATTCAAGGACG
Organism: Wollemia nobilis; assembly: GCA_028583015.1. Classification (NCBI taxonomy): domain Eukaryota; kingdom Viridiplantae; phylum Streptophyta; class Pinopsida; order Araucariales; family Araucariaceae; genus Wollemia; species Wollemia nobilis. The sequence continues at coordinate 8,770,016 of JAQPPZ010000850.1, forward strand.
TCTTTCTCATCATCCTCATAATTTATAATCAGGTATTACCTTTCTTGAGCCAACTTCTACGAGCGTGTAGAGGAATTGATGATCAGTGATTACCTTTCTTTTCCTAAACATATGAACCATTTCAATAATTGTTATCTTTTTGGTAGATAGAACATGAGTGTCGAAGGTCTTAGGAGTGGTATGGGATAGCTTGGTATTTATAAGGCTAGGTTTAGATTTAGGATTATGAGGAGGGATGACACCCTGAGGGCAGTGGATCAACCAATGGCTATACAAGATTTTGAATATACCTTGATGGGAAGGCAACTCAGTGCAATTTTTCTTGCAACTGTGTTCAAGAGTGTAGCTAATGGATTTAAAAAGGAACTAAGGAATATTCATAGTATTGACATCACAAAAGTGGTTGAAAAACATGAAGTGGAAGTTTCATAAGACCTTATCAGGATCGTCCATAGTGACGAACTCCATGATAGGCTTCATGATGCTATTCCAAGGGGAGGGGAGCTCCTCTCGATGCAATACCATCCATGTTTTTCTGCATAGGTCCTTATATTTTATATTATTAATCTTGGCCTACCAATTATGTTTTTCATGGTGGATTGATCTCCCTTTTTTCTGTTTCCCAGTAATCTCAACAAAAATTTTGATATCAATCTCAAATATCCTATCATGGATAGTGCCATTGTCCCAAGAGCCTAGGAATGAAGGAGTGATTTCATAATCATCCCATTTGAATTTTTGGAAAAATGGAAGGAAATCCCTGGTAGTAAGGATGGGTTCTACAATAGAATCCATGAAGACACAGGATGTCTCAACGAAACTCATATTTGCAGGGAGGAAAAGACTTTGAGATTAAAAATAGAAAGGCCAAATATGGAGGTGAATGAAAATAGCATAGCTATAAAAAGAAGCATCCATGGGATCGAAAGTAGAAACAAAACAACCACCATCTTGACTAGGGTGTCGATTGAATCAAGGATAGGAAACTCTGCACGAATCGAGGTGATCATGATAGAGTTCACTTGAAACGACATGGATATGGAACATGTGATAAGCCAGCCCAATTGCCCACATGATGAAAAGGGCATACTGGGAGGAGGAATCAATGAATAAGGCATGAGGGGAGGGGCATACATGGAAGGAATATGGAGGGTGTGGGAAATGGGAAATGAAGGAAGAGGAAGACTCGATGATGATGGGATGGAAGGACATGATGACAATGGGGGATAGGGGAGAGTGGGTGACAAGAAAGTAGAGGCCAACATGGAAAGGACAGATAGTGATGTGAGCAGACATAGAAAACCTGCAAATAAATATTTCTTGAAAGGTGATGGACAAAGAATTAAGATTGAAAAAACCAATAAATTTTGTTAAACCATGTAACGAGGTTACATGGGAATAAAAAAAAAAAAGGAAATAAATTCAATGAGAATTTATACTATTTGTAGAAAGTTTGACTTGCTCCACATCAGCATTCATCTCATTTTAATATAGTTTATCTTACTCCATGATAGCATCCAGCTCCCGAGGAAGGCCACTTGTCCAAATTGTCAAGCTTGTGGAGTAGGCACCAGTATTTGTAAGCTTATCAACAACTTTATTAATTTCCCTAAAAGCATGTTGAAAAATAATTTCTTGAAAGGTTTGACTTAGAGACCTAGCTTCATCAATGTAGTCCCTTATCCTCCATGAGGGATTTTTGGAATTCTTTAAGTAATTGATAATAGTTAGAGAATCCCCTTTGACCATGAGTTTACCATAATATTATTTAGCCAGAACAATGCCACGCCATAGGGGTCTAGCTTCAACAACTTGATTCGTTTGATTTTCCAAAAAAAAATGCATATGCAAGGATGACCCTGACATTGCTATCTCTAAGGATACCCCCAGATCCAACCAATCTAGGGTTTCCCTTGGAAGCACCATAAAATTTTAATTTGAACCATCCTGAAGGAGGGAGAATCCATTTAGAATGAGCCCTTGGGTTAGATGAAGGATTCATATGACTATCCACAATGGGAAGATTGAGGTAGAAGCCCAAGGAATCCTTGAAATGAGAGACAAGATGGGATGGGAGAGGATAGAAGGAAGCATTCTCTGTAGCATAGGAAAGGATTTTTTTCAAAATATGGTTTGGGCTTAGCATGTTATTAGAGAAGGCTCTACAATTTCTTTCCAACCATACTTGTCATAGAAAATGATGAAGATAAATTTACCACAGGAACTTGAGACGGAGGTTACAAAAAGGATTTAGCCATTAAGAAAATATATCAACAATAGAGCAAGGTTCAACCACCTTAATGTGAAAGAAATTGAATAACTTATTAAGGATGGATGATGAAAAAGAACAAGAGAGAAAAAGGTGGTGGGGGGATTCCCAATCAGAAAAGTAAATAAAACATCTATTAGGGATGGGTAGAATTATTTTAAGAAGGTTGTCAATGGTAAGAATATTTTCCTGAATGGCCACCCAAGAAAAGAGGGATATTTTTGGAATAAGGTATTTTGGCCAAATAATACTGAAAGGGATTAAAGGCTCTTCATGGATCAAAATCTACTTGTAAGTTGAATTTACAAAGAAATCCCCACTTTTAGTGAATTGCCATAAAAAATGATCTTTAGGACTCCCAGAAGGAATGAATGTGGAGCTTAGAAGGAGTTGTAGTTATCTATATTCCTTAGGATGGGTTGAACCACTGAAAATTTTCCACATTTTCCTATTATTCTGAACATTAAACAAACTTAAAACTTTTGACAAAAAGTGATGTTAGTGTAACCTTTCAAGACAACAAGATTAGGATTATTTATTAGAGGTTCTCCTGTTAACCATTTGTCATTCCAGAAATTGATTTTTTGACCATCTCCTAATCTCCACCTGAGACCTCTTTCCACAAGGAACCTGGATTGCAAAATAGATTTCCAGAAGGTAGATCCTCTGGAAGGAAGTGTAGCATTGAGGAAATATGTACCCTATATATATTTATGACTGACAATGAGGGCCCATTCAAACCCCACATTTGTAATTAAATGCCATACCTACTTAGCTAAAAAAGCTAAATTTAGGAGGCAGAGTCTCCTAAGTACAAGCCCTCCAAAATTTTTGGGTTGACAAACCTTATCCTAGGCAACAAGGTGGAAGCGATGTTTGTTTTCCAACCCAGACCATTAGAATTTCTTTTGTATTTTCTCAATATTATGATAGACTCCTACTGGGACTTTGAAAATAGACATAAAATAGATAGAAATACTTTGGAGGGAAGCCTGGATGAGGATAACCTTACCAGATTGAGACAGAAGGTTTCCTTTCCATCCAACTAGTTTCTTCTGCAATCTCTCAATTATGTTATTCCAAATTTAAGCATTAGGATTACTTGTAAATAAAGGGAGACCAAACATTCAATGATTCTAGATATCTTGATCTGCCTTTGGATAGGAGTGTTGAGGAAGTAAATATTGATTTTGTGGAAGTTGATTTTTTGGCTAGAACCATCTTCATACAAAAGCAAAATATGTTTAATGACCTTGGTTTCGAACACAAATGCAGTTGTGGAGATAATTCTATCATCAATAAATTGTTGATGGGATATAGGTCTGGTTTGCGAAGCAGATTTGATACCTTATATGAGATTGAATCTACAGGATCCTTTAATAGTTTTGCCAAAGGCTGAAATTTAAAAAAATAAGGATGTATGACTTTAATATAATCAGTGTACATGATTTTGTGTCTTATTATTATTTTAAATATAGTGTAGTCCTTGCAAGTGTTACATCTTAGAAAAAATAAAGAATGAAACAAAACCTTAGCAAAAGGAAAGTTATCTTTAACCATTTTTAAGTCTATATATATATATATATATATATATATATATATATATATATATATATATATATATTTTTTTTTTTTTTTTTTTAATTTTAAATGTATTTTAAAAATATTATTAACGCATATCATTTAAATAAATATATTATTTTTATATTTTTAATTATTAAAAATAAAATAAAATGTTTAAGCATTTTCCAAGGCTATGTGTTCACCACATTATATTTTGGTTATTATTGGTCAACCACAATTTTAATTTGTGATAAAATTGGAGGAATATATTATAAGGAACCTAAATCCTCTAAGTGCGTGCTAGACAGATGATGATGGTATGAATCCCAAGCGATTTATGATCCCCTTCATGCCAAGTCAACAATAATGAGGTGGAATAGGTTTGTTTGGAGTAGTCCCTCTAGTTTGAACCTTGCGCTTGTCAATTACTAAAAATAGTGTGGTTGTGACCAACTCTCTTATGTAACCCAAATATATATATATATATATATATATACAATAATAAGGATGCATGCCTTACCGATATAAAGAACTCCAAATTGCACGTTGCTTAATCTCCATCAACTTTAGATTATGGATCACAGAATTCTTCCGCTCAAAAACCACATCTAGGATATAAACATCCTTCATCAACTTGTCCTTATGGAAAAATTTGAGTAGGATCTCTAAATCGAAGGGAGGAGATATGGGAGATGAGACCTCCTCCTCTTTCTTCTTGCCAAGCAGGTACTTGTATTTTTTCGTACCACTCCCTTTCACCTAGCTCATTGATGAAAACCCTACCATCTTAGGCCTGAGCTTGATATCATTGGATGAACTCTTTAGAAAATAATTATTTAAAGTATTTCTTCATGGTGCTTTACCTTTCACTTCTTTTGTCAAAACCTGAATCTTTGAAAATATTTTATCAGACCTAGAACCCATCAAAAATGAGTATAGGTCCTCACTACCATCACTTGAACCCCCAAAATCTTCCTTGGGTAAACATAGCTCAGGGATTGGAATATCAACTATAGGCTTCAAGAGCTCCTCTGCAACCAAATAATTCTCTGAGGTAGCCTATTAAAAGACTAATAACACCAAAAATTGGTACAACAAAACCTGACCACGTCCTCCTTGCACGTTCAGTATAGACTTCTTCATGGACGAATAAAAACATGGGAATATTCATCCAAGGCTGCCTCCAAAGGTGATTAAGAAGCATTGCGTAGAAACTGTGAATCCCTTCATATGTATAATCCAAGGTAAAGTAGTCCATGGTTACTTTGGCCACCCTATCCCATGAAGGAGACAACACCTTGGTACTAAAACCATTTTGCATTCTGGGGAGAAACTCATCAACGTCCAAGAAAAAACTTATCTCCTTTAGCAATGAGTGTTTATCTCTATTATGATAAGCTCCATATAAAAAAAGGTTCATGGATTTACTTATCAATTCATCCGACACCTCAAAATACCAGGTGCCCACTCTCACCCAACCATCATTCCATGTCACCACCATCCACTTTGAAAGGATCATACTATGACCATGAAACTTCTCAATACAATCTAGAAGACCACCATTATTCGGAATTACTTTCACCTCATCATCGATCAACAAAGAAGCTGATTCCACATGGAATTTGGAAAAACATGACTTGGGGCCATAAATTTTTGCCTTCCCCATTGACAAACTTTTACCAAACTCCCATTTCTTCTACACAATAATCTTTCCCAGACCACAGCCAGCACACTTTGGAAAATACCAATCAAAATCCAACAAAACTTTCCAATGTGAAATAAAGGATTTATAGGCATATAAACCCCTAACATATAATCCTGGACCACAACATACACTCTCAAAAATCTACAACCAAAGAACCCTAAGCACCCCAAAAGGCACCACTGAGGAGACTTCGCTCATCCTACACTTTCCAAAATTGACAAAAGTACCAAGGAGTAGAAAAATGACCCCGCCCATATGAAAAACTATTAAATGTTTTTGGCATAATATGAGTTATATAATTTAATAATATATATATATATATAATATAATAGTAAAATGAAATAATAATAAAAATAATAAATAATAAGTATAATACTAAAATGGAAATAATATAAAATAAGTAATTGGTTACATTATATGGTATAAATATTAAATATTAAAACATATCCTTTATATAAAAGAAAAAATATATAATAATAATATAATATTAAATTTGAATTACCATCTAGCATACATTTTTCCACCATACTTGCATGAACCTATCCACTTATTAAAATATATACCTATAATTCTTATATATGGAGGAGTGAATAAGGTTTATGTATGCCTTGTTATGTTTGATATTGCTATTTTGCCATGGAGAAGGTAATATTTCATGAGAAGAAGAACTTATATTTCACAGGACGTTTTAGTATTTCTAGATTGTTTATGATATTTTTATTATTTCCACAAGATAGAAAGGAAAACTTGTATTTATGCTTTATTTTGAATTGTATTTCTAGTTTATAGTTGACTATGAAAACATACATTAGAAAATTATAATTTTTTTACTAGAAAAGGGAAATTAAATGACTGTAAGAAAATGGGAGGTTGTGTTTATGAAAAAATTAATTGAGAGATTAATAAAAGAAAACAACTAACTGTTAAAATAATAGACACTAATATTTAACTTGTAGATGACTGTTCAGAAAATATTTGCTTGTAATATTGGATTGGTATAATAGAAGGATGCATTATATATATATATATATATATATATATATATATATATATATATATATATATATATATATATATACAGAGCATATAGGTGTGTTGGTCTCAAATATTCTTAATCATAAAATGTATGTGTCCTAGACCCGATCAACATTGAAATTCCAAAGGAAAAAGATGTCTTTCGAGCAAATCTCTAGAGAGGGTTGGTTCCCTTTATTAATATATTTCAGTTTTAAGCTTAGGGTAGCACGAAATAGATGATAAATGATAGAAAGAAATGGGAAATATGGCTATGAGCTAGAATTGTTAAGCGGGGATAAACTAACAACTAAAATCCAAATCAAGTGTTAATTAGCATACAACAAAAATAAAGGCATAATAACCACTCATAGTTTGCAAAGATAACCTCCAAGAAGCATTTCAGTATTCATTCCCTTACCAAAAATTAAATTTAGATGCAAAATTTAAATTTAACTAATAATGGACATGAACATAATCATAAATGATAAGCAGAAAGTGATCAAACACAACACTACTCAAGGTACCAGAAGTCAAATGTATTTCTATTATTACAGAAAACTTAAAGTAATTTTATGCATAGTGTCTATCCTCCTTCATTACATTGAAATACTTAGTATTTATAGAGGATTTCACCTCTGAAATTAAATGCACAATACAATAAAATATCTCCTAGTCAAAAATTAGCAAGAGCAATTCTCTCCTTAGTAATGACGATGCTTAGATCGGATCATTCTTTAGGGAGAAGCGATCCAATTTTCATGGACAACGCTTCAAAAATCAACAGAGATGAACGATGGGAAAGACATTCCAAGTCTCATCGCATAAAAAATCAACATCATATGGCAAATAGGAGCTTGGATATTAAATTAAGGGCACTACTCCATCATCCTATGCCTTAGAATATTACCCTCGCCAGTGGAGACCCAACGAACATTAAATTTGTTTTGAGAAGGAGCGAAGTCACTGAAGGCACCTTGAAAATAAACCAGATCATACCAAAATCAGGGACTTAGCATTTAATCCTGGTAATATTTTAGCCAAAATTCTAGAATATTGCTCTCATTGACCCAAGCATTAAAATTTATCAATCTCCATCCTTTCCTGAAAATATTTGTAGCAATGACACTTTGGAAAGTAATTCTGCTAAGAGAGAGAGGTAAAACTTGATTTTGCCCATGCAATGAGGCAAAATACCTTTTCGTAGCAAGCATGGTAAAAAATGATTTTCTTTTTTGATGGTTGCACTCACGACTAGAGTTTCACCCTTGGTTTTGATTACTTACATCTAGATACTATATTTTCTCATGAATTTTACCTCATGACGTCATCTTGCTTGAATCATAGGCAAAAATGGGAATTTCGCCCTCAAAAGAGGGCGAAAATGATTTTCGACCCAAGTTGGGGTGACTTTGACTTTCACCAATTCTTATTTTTTCTTCTTTGATACTTTCACCCAAAAATACCTTGAAATGGATTTTCACCCGCAACAAGGGTGAAAATACACTATGCCTCCTCCCTGGAGTGACTTTGACTTTGACCAATGCATTGTTTTTTCCCCAACACTATCCATTAAATGTTTTTCTTCTAAATCATCCTAAAATAGAATTTCACCCAAATAAAGGGTGACAATGACTTTCACCCCCTTCCTGAGGTGACATTCACTTTGGCTAATACTCCATTATTTTCATTTCCAAGTAGAGCGCCTTTGCCTATTTTCACCCCAACTTGGATGAAATCATCGATTATCGCTTTAGAGGGGAAAGTTTCCTTGTTTTTGTCCCTACTTGAGTGAAATCACTTGTATTTGCTTCAACTTAGGTGATTTTTTTTGTCTTTGCTATTCTTGGGGTAAAAAAATCTCTATTTTCTCATTCTTGCTAGCACCTTTGATGATTTTCACTATGTTATTTTTCCTTTAATTTTACCCACAACTTCGATTCATATTTTAGGAAAATTACAACAAAATTTATTCTTTCTTATTAATGTTTTGATGAAATTATAAAAAGGGAGGAGAAAAAAATTATATTAAAATGACCACAACAAAATTAAGGCTAGCACAATTGTTGCAACATTTATATTTTTACACTTAGCATTTTAGAATCAAAATTTTAGTGTGGTAAAATTGCCAACAGTTTAGAGACTCTCAGGGTATTTAGTTCTCCTAGATACAATAGACCCCAGGCCTTCATCAATTGGGCTCAGCTATCACCACCATTGGTTGCATCAGGTGGTACGTTTGATTCCATAGCCTTCTTCTTCCTTCTTTCCTTTTATGTTTGCTTCTCCTTCTCTTCAGTTGCTTTCTGCTCTGCATCCACCCACACTCGTGCTTCTTGATTGGTGAGGCTTTCACTGATAGTTTCATACATGGAAATTGCCTTGACCTAGGAATATAGAGTGAATGTAGAGAGATTACTTAGTGAATCAATGATAAAATACAATATCTAGATGTGATCCATGCTAATACGATTAGCTCATTGTTGGAGATACAATGGGGATGATTCGATGCAGGTGATCCTCTCCATGTATGGCAAAACTTGTTCATATGTGATTTTCTCCTCCCAGATATCAATCTCTAAAGTGTATTCTATAAAATTCTACAATGATACCTTCAAATCTCCCCATCTTCATCCACGAAGATTAGAAACCCAGCATCGACTAGATTCTCCAAATAAACGAGCAAAATGCAATGCTCCTATTTGAACATAGTCATCAACTTATGGTCCTCTCTCACTAGCTCTAAATTGGAAAAGAATATGCGCAACATCATCCTAGCCTTGGCCCAACCACGATCCATCCTACTCATCATCTTAACTTGGAAGCCAAACTGGGTCAATGCCTAAATTTTTAGTGCCATTTCAAATTTTCGTTCCATTTGTTCTTCAGCATACTCCAACATTCGATCACCAAGACAAATCACTATTCGATCCTCATGAATATAATATAGAACTTTGAGAGATTTTATTGCCAATGTCACACAATATTTTATCAAATAGCAGTGAGTTTATTTGATTTTCTCTTTAGAGAAGCCCACTGATTATGTGGCTTTCTCAACCAACTATTTTTGTAGAACTTCAAGTTGGGTGGTTAATACTTACACTTGCTTATTTGCTCTTGCCTAAGTTATCTTGTATCCCTTGGCTTCATTCTCCAACTCTTCCACCCTCCACTGCCAGTGCTCTACCTCTAATTTCGTTATTTACAACTAGTCCCTATTTTTGGCTAGAGCATCATTCATCTCAATAATCTTTCCCTTAGCCTTGAAAATATTTTCTTATAATGCTCATCGTGCAAGTAAAGAGAGCTCATATCCACCTATATATTCTCCAACTTCTTTATGGTATCAATATTTGTTAGGTCCTCTGTAATGACTTAGTAAGTGTAATCACTTGGAGCCATTTATTGAAACGTCGGTGTATGTGGCTTCAGACATAAGAGGAAAGTTTGGACCTAATGAATAAATTATGCCTTTTCCTATATTTTTGGATATATTAGGGAAAGGAAGTGCCTCACGCTTGCTTTTCTTCTTTTGCTAGGGTTTCACTTCTAGTGATAGTTGTTTCTCTTCTTACAAAAGTGGCTCTTCCTCATCTAGATGCTTCTCCTGTTCAACCATGATCTCCTCGCTGTTAGATATTTGATACAATATTAGCATAATAGATTGGCTGATAGTTATCATAGAACTCATAAAATACATCAAAAAATGCATCATCCATTGCCAGACCATAATTTGACCTGGTTTTCCCTTTGTGGGCCCTCATTACCCACCAGTTAGTAGTTTTTTCCTCGGACCAAGTGGGAAACTATTTTTCATTTTACCAAACAAACTTGAAGGAGGAATCTAGTGTTTGTGAACTATAGGGTTATACTCAACATCCATCTCATAAAAATCATGCCATGGAAGGAATGTCATCATCTGCTCAACATGCCATTCAATATCATGCCCCTCTGGATTATTTCTCATCTACCCAATATTCACCCACGAAAAACAATGAATTATTTTTGCTTTAAGCAACTCGAAAAATTGGCCCAAAGGGTCATACTTCCACCACTGAGGTAATTCCACCATACCCATGTCATAGAGAGCTTCATTAATAAATTTATTCTGGCCAACATGGTCCATCTCAATACCACCGTAGTGAAATGGCATGGTGCATGTAGTCTTATTGCCTCATCCTACCCCATAGATGTCATTGATGTAGTCGTTATGACAAAAAAATTATATCATGAAGAGTTGCTCAGTAGTAAAATATGAAAGGAGAAATGACTTACCAATGAAGCTAAAAATTTGCACCACAATGCCCTGCATCAACAAGAAAATATATCCTTTCTCTTTAGCAATAATTTCTTCCCTCATTGCCCTTGGCACTGTCTCACATGTTCCAAAAATAAATTAAATGGTGGGGTCCAAAAACATACAATTAAAATTGTAAAATGACTCCCTCCTAGATAAGCTTGGAGCCCACAAATAAACTAGCATCTTCATGTCCACCTCATCAACTTGCTTAACTGCTATGAAGGAAAAATGTTGGTGCAGGTGAAAGAACAAATACCAGGCCAAAAATGAAGTATACCTAAATAAAACTACTCCTTTTATTTGTATCCTTTCCAACTGGGTGAGCATTGCTCGAGCTGCATAATATGCCCAGTGGTTTATGCTTGTCTACATTGTTATTAAGGCATAAAATTCCACCTACAAAATACATTGTACCAGTATCGCTTGCCATTTATACATGGTGGAGTGAACAGGAAGACCAGAAACCCAAGCCAACATGGAAAATATATCTAGGCTTTTAAAATTTGTTAGGGGCTTCAACAAAGTTGGTAATTTTTCAATTTGGAGAACCTTTATCAACTAGTTCTTCATAAACTAGTTTAATGTCACAGTCGACTAGTACCTCTCTTATTGTTCCTTGAGATTCATATTTTTAAATATAACATCCAAGGAAGGCTTCACCCCACAAGCAAATGCCTCTTTGACTACTTCGGGTGAAATGGTGAATAATTTTTCTCTCTTCATATTCTGAATGGCCTTTTTCGTACGTTGATAAAACTTTGCAATCACCATTACCAATTGGGGTAAGGATGAATAGGTGTACACAGGTACCAGGAAAGGTACACATGATAGGCAATAGTTAATGGACCTTCTGGTATTAAGCCTTGCCAAAAAGTAGCTTCCACATCCTGGCACAATTTTTCTATGCCAGTGGATCAGAATATGGGTTGAGATCTATATTTTTGTTGCATCTAGAATTTTTAGCTTTTTTGTCTCCTTGTGCTTTCTTTGGCTCTACAACTTTTTTCGAATCAATAGTCTTCTTTCCCATATTTATACCATAAATCTTATCACAACAATCTGGTAATACTACAACAAAGCAGCTGCAATCGGGAAATATTTCGATCTTTGCAAGCTTTTGATTTGTCCCTTTTATAACTTTTACCTCCAACTACTAGATTTAATGCAAGTGTCATGCCTGAGGAATTTGAGTGAATGTGCTCCTTGGTTCTCTTGCTCAACACATTTTTATGATTTTAAACTACCCATTAACTGCTAATAACACCCTTGCACTGTAGATCTTCATCGAGCACCGAACTCAGCCACTTTTATCTTGGAGGGTACAATTTGGGTATTTAACAGTTCGTCTCGAGAATAATAAATACCACATATGAGAGATGGGTTCTTTTTAGGGCAAAAATAATTAATCTCATAGCCTGATGATGCCAAAAATACTTTTTCTAGATTTTTTCTAGTAAAATTGATGTAGTTAACTGAAGTCTGCTTTAAAACTCACCCGTGCTAGCAAAAATGTCAACTGGACACACTTGTTTCACCGAAAACATCCCAAGGCAAAAATATTCATGCAACTTACACTCTAAAACTGCTCTTATGCTTGCTTTGTGGAATTACATGCCTCACAACCCCTTTTAAAATAATTTATTTCCTTAATTCACCCCGAAAAAGCTTCATCGCTAGAAAAACAAGCTTTTAATGCAACTAGGCACCTTTTCTAGAAAAAGCAAGGCAAAAATCAATTTCACCCCCTTTCATGCCGAAAATAAGGTTGTCAACTGGAGTTTTCAAAAAAGCATGCATTTTTATTTTTATTTTCTTGGAGTTTCGCTCCGAAAATACCTTTTTGTTGGGAACCAAGGTATTTCACCCAAAATTAAAAAATATGCATGGAGAGGACCTTTTTCAGGTGATTTTTTTTTTTATTTTAGCATTTTTAACTTTTACCTTTGCTTTTTGTTTTAATATTTTATTCCTTTGGGTAAAAATAGGAGTGCTCTTTAATGAAAAAGCAAACCATTGAAGTTGAAGTGGGTCCATGCTACTGGAAATGGCGCTTTCATAACCTCTTTGGAAAAAACATCTTACTTTCCTTTTAACCTTTTTCACCCAAAAATAAGGCAAAAATATTTAAAAAATGTTTTCGGGGTGAAAATAATTTTTTGGAAGTGATGAGGTGTTTTCGGAGTGAAATCACCTACCTTGGGGGCGAAAATGATTTTTTTAGAAAAATAAACTTCTTTTTTTTTTTAGCTGAATTAAAAATTCTTGACTCAAAATAATATAAAAATTATTATGTACATATATACATACTTGATAGAAATTCTTTCACTAATGGTAGGCCTTCAAATGAAGACCATTTATGGGAATCGGTAGCACACAACCATCCATGACCTACAAATAAAATGAGTTAACCTGATTGACACTTGAAATATAGAATGGGCCTCTTCAGTTTCCTACTTAGTTCTTATCAATGGCAGGCCTTCTCAGTAATTTCTAGCTTCCAGAGGTATTAGGTGAGATGACCCAATATCCCTTTATTTATTCATCATTCTTGTTGAATGCTTGGGTAGGATTATAACCAAAAAGAGGAAAAAAAAACCTTGAGGGAGTTACCATTGCTCATGGAGCTAGAACTATCTCTCATATTTAATTTGTGGATGACTCTACTCTTTTAGGTAAAGCTACAGTTAAGGAAGCTTCTAATATTAAGCAAATCATTAGCTATTTTTCTAAGGCTACTGGGCAGTTGATCAATGAAGACAAATATAAAGTTATTTTCTTTCACTGCTCTACTAGACATGCTTCCATGGTCTTGGATAAATTAATATATAATAAGCCCTCCCTTTCGATCACTTATTTAGGTATTCCCATCAATATTCAAGGGCAAAAAAATAAATATTGGAATTGGTTGCTGGATAAAGTCAAGAAGAAAATTGGAAAGTGGACCAACATGTGGCTTTCTTTTGGGGGTAGAATCACTTTAGTAAATTCAGTACTTCAAGCTATTTCTATTTATGTTTCTTCTATTTTGAATATCCCAAAGGTTGTTCTTCAAGAAATGGATAAAAATATTCATTGATTCCTTTGGAGTGGTACTAAGGAGAAAAGAAAATGGGCCTTGGTGAAATGGGACACTTTATGTCTTCCTAAGAATTAAGGAGGGTTAGGATTCTAGTCTTCTATTAATAACAATACATATTTAGCTACTAAATTATATTGGAGTATGTTGCATAACCCCAATGCTCTTTGGGCCAATAATCTCTATGCTAAATATGATGAGAACAAAAGTCCTGAAGACCTTGTTCGCTATCAACTTCCTACCAAAGGTTCTCCCATTTTAGTAGTTCTTAATACTGGTGAGGATTTTATAAATAAAAATTTATTTTGGATCATTCATAATGGTCAACAAGAAAAATTTTGGATAGATTCTTGGGATGGTCACAAGCTTTTGATAATTCAGTTTCCCGATTGGAGGCCTTGGATGGAGGAGCTTCACCGAGCTAACTAGATAAAGGTGGCTAATTATTACCAGTACCATACTGGTAATTCAAAGGTTGGTAGATATTGGATACCTATTGAGGACTGGCCTATTCAAATCCTAGAAAGGTAAAGATAAGATATCCAAGGCATCCTTCATATGAGATATCTCTCTTGGTCCCATGAAAAATATTGTTTTGGTTGGAACAACACTACTAAGGATGATTATTCAGTTGCTCAAGGTTATTTGACCTTATGCCATAATAATCCCAACCAATATTCTGACATATTTTCTCAGTTGTAGGCTCAAAAGCTCTAGCCTAAGGTGAGGTTATTTACTTGTCTTTTATTGCATCGTAGGGTGCTTACTGGTGAGCAACTTATAAAGCATGGTTTTTGTGGCCATTTTAGATGTGAAATGTGTGAAGAGAATGTAGAAACTCTCAACCATATTTTTATTGAGTGCACTTTAGCCTCTAAGCTTTGGAGGAGAATGGCAACTTTACTTGGCTTATAGTGGTATAATTTTTTTAGTTTTGAATAGATTTGGAGGGATTGGCCTAAGCAAGATGGTGTTGATACTTTTATTAGACAGTTAGTTTGGACAGGTTCTACCATTCTTCTTTGGAATATCTGGAATTAAAGGAACGACCAAATTTTTAATCAAGATAGGAAGGATATTAACTATATTTAGAAAAATACCATAGCCAACTTAGTTGAATCAGTCCATCAACTCCTTAATCATCCCCAAAACTCCCACCAAATATGGGATCAAATGATGCTAATATTAAAGATTAAATCTTTTAATGACAACCATATTAAAGGGAATGTGAGTATTTGTAAGATGGATAAAACAAGAAATTGCCAACCTCCTCCTAATGATTTTGGAAAATTCAATATTGATGGTGCCTCTAGAGGGAACCCCAGAAAATCCAGTGCAGGAGAAATTGGTAGACTTTCATATGGCTCCTTGGTTTTTACTTTTGCTGAGAATTTGGGTATTCTTTCCAATAACCTTGTTGAGGGGTATGGTATCCTTAGAGGCCTTCAAGAGGCTAATAAGGTTGGATGGAAAAAGGTGTTAGTTGAGTTTGAACCTCAACTCATGATTAATATTTTGAAGACTCCTAAGAATCATAAGGTTGATTGGAGAATAAAAAGAATTATTGAGAAAATTCAATTAATCTAGATGGGATTTTTGAAAGTTGATTACAATCATGTGGTCAGAGATCAAAATAAGAGTGCTGATGCTTTAGCTAATTGGGCTTTGGATAAAGGTGATCTTACTTGTTATGGACACCCTCCTAGATGGTGGGCTTCACAAATTATATAAGATCTTATTTCTATCATTTCTTTGGATGGCTCCAGTTCTGAAGGTACCTAGTTTCTTCTTGCTTTATTTTTGCTTCTATTTGGTTTGTTTAGGTTATTTTAGTTCCCTAGCTCAAACTATTCTTTCTTTTGATTCCTCTATTTATTCTTGCCTTAAAAGTCTTCTGGTCTAGAAAGGTCATTGTTATATTCATTTTTTCTTCTCTTTTTTGTTTTTTTTTAGTTTTTAAGGTGTGTGTTCTTTTGTTTTGTTTTTTTTTGGTGTTATTTGTGTTGTTTTTTGTTTTTGTGTGTTTTTCTTAAGTTTTTTGTCAATGTTCTTGTGTTTTGTCATTCTTGTTCTTGTGTTTTTGTTTGTTTGTATTAATTAGTGTTTTAATGTGTGAGTGTTTTACATGTTTTTTGTTTTTATTTATTATCTGTTGTTGGTTGTTTTTTATTTTTATTTTTATTATAATTTTTTAATTTTTTAGGTTTTGGTTGTGTTTATTTTTCATGTTTTTTTTGTTATGTCTTTGTAGTGTTCTATTGTTTTTGTCATGTTTGTGTTTTGTTATGTTGTTCTTGTGTTTTTTTGTGTGGTTCGTGTTGTGTTTTTTTAATCTTATTGTGTGTGTGTTTGGTTGTGATTTTATTTTTGACACACTCAAGGAGCATGTTTTTTATTTTATTTTATTATTTTTATTGTTATTTATTTATTTATTTTTAAATTTTTTTTGTGTGTTTGTTTGATCCTTGAGTATGTCAAATGTGGTAGGCTATGTTCAAGTCCCGGGCATTTTTGGTGGAATGGATACCCCTACCTCCTTGGGTCTTACCCGAAAGTGGCATCAATTCTGGGATGTTTTCCACAAATAATAAAAAAAATAGAAATCTAGAATGGGCCCTCCTATATCACTTTGAACTTGTGATGCCTACTAGGCTTAGACTTGTTTTAATTCCATTTTAGCACTATATTACCTACCTTGAATGATTTTTTAAAAGTTTTATTGCCAAACTATTTTTGTGTCATTCGAGCATGTTCCATGAAGGCATTATATGATCTTTTCCTCTCTTCCTCCAACTATATAAGTTGAGCCAACCTTGTTCTCATGGGACCAGACTCATCATTTTCACCATTTAGCAAGTGCCATGATTGAAGAACCGAAAATTCAATATGAATGGGCAACACTACTTCTTTACCGTATACCAAGAAATAAGGGGACATATTGATAGATTTTTCATAGAGATATGATCGATCCATAATGCTTGGTTAAGGAGTAAGGGCCAACTGCACTTGTTATCTCCAAGGGTTATCTTTAAAATTCTCAGCAGATTTTTGTTTGTGGACTTAGCCAAGTCATTCCCCTACAAATAATAGTTAGATGATGTCTTCAAATAAATCCCATACTCACCCAAAAATTCACTAATCTTGGCATAGATAAATGGAGTCCCATTGTCTGTTATGACTGCATTCGTTATGCCAAAATGAGTGATTAAACCTTCAAGGAAAGCAATAACTATTGATTGATATACCTTCTTGATTAGTATTTCTTCTGACCATTGGGTGAAATATTCGATTGTAGTTAGCATGTATTTGTGTTTGATAGAGGAATTAGGATCAATGATCCCAATAAAATCTAATCCCCATTGCTGAAATTGTGCTTCTACTTGAATAGGATGGATGAGCAATGATGTATTTTTGTTTATACCAATATATCTTTGGTATTTGTCACAATTTTTACTAACTTTGAAAGCATTTGCAAAGAGAGTAGACAAAAAATATCCTACTTTGATGATATTCAATACCATTGGTCTCCCTACATAATGGCCTTCTGATAAACTAGAATGAAACTCCTATAGGATTCTTTGTTTTTCTAACCCTCAAACACACCTGAGAAGTACTCCATCAATGTTTCTATGGAACAATTCATTTGGCATCATCATGTACCTAAGGGCTTGAAATCCGAATATCCTTCTTTGTGAGACATTAAGGTGTGGAGGACATATTTTTATATGGAAATATTTGACAAGGTCCTCTATCCAATAACGATTATCTACAGAGTGATTAGTGAAATTGCTTATTGAATCTTCAAGTTGGAAAACCATGAATTTATATGTAGCATTTTTTGCAAGCCCTTGATACAATGCTTAGCCCCAAACCAACTTGGTTGGTTGAATTTCAATGTCATACTCCTATATTTTAGAGATACACCCAAATCTCTTGTCTTCAAGCTCTCCCTGGATGATGAAACTCTTGATAACTGGATGAACGACATACGCTATTATTTTGCTTTGAGAATCAAAATGTCAAAACTTCTTAAAGAATTTTATCATCGCATATACTTTCTTTTCAATGAAATTATATTTTTCCTCATGCCGTTGAATTAATTGACTCAAGAATTTAATTGGTTACTCATCTCCATCATCTCCCTTCTGCATAAGGACAACATCGTAGCTCTCTTGCTCACCAACAACATATAGGATAAAATATTTTGAGTAATAAGGGTTCAACAAGACTGGGTCTTCAGAAATCCTTTATTTTATTTCCTTGAACACGTTCTTCCTTTACTCAGTCCATTTAAAATCAAATTTTTTCTTTAGCAGTTCAATCATCAGCTTAACCACTTGGGAAATTTTTTTGATAAACTTTCAAACAAATTTTATCTACCCAAAAAATGATTGCAAATATTTCTTGTTTGCTAGCAATGGAAGCTTCAAGAGAGCCTTAGATCTAGCTGGATATATAGCCAAACCTTCCTTTGAGATAATGTGGCCCAGGATATTTTCTTATTTTATCAAAAATATGGACTTCTTTGGGTTGATTGATATTCTAAACTCCCAGGACATTTCGAACACTTATCTCAAATGTAGACTATGATCCTCCATGTTATGAGAAAATATAGTCATGTCATCCAAATAAATTACAATAACGTGATTTAACGACTCACCAAAAGCTACATCCATCGCTCTCTAAAAATTTGCACTAGCATTTGAGAGACCAAACGACATCCACTAATAAGCAAACTTTGAACACCGTTTTATATTGGTCTTAATCCTTGACCTAGATTTCGTTATATCTAGAGAATCCATCTAACAAAGAGAATATTTGAGCCCCAACAACCACATGAAAAATCTGATCAATTTGCAGTAGCAGATAGTGATCCTTTAGAGATGCTTGGTTTAAATTTTAAAAATCCATGCACATTTAAATATATCCATTCTTATTTCTCAAGGGGACAAAATTTTCTACCTATGTAGAGTGCTTAATTGGGTAGATGATTTTAGCTTCCATCATCTTCAGCAGTTATTCTTTCATCAGGGTTTTAATCTTTGGATTAATTGGTCTCTAATTTTTCCTGGAGGATTTCACTCCTTCCTACAACTCGATGGCATGTCGGATAACGTATTTATTGTAGCCTTTCAAATATTGGTAGCTCCAAGCAACAATATCTAGGTATTCATGACATAATTCTTTAATCTGCTCCAACTCTTCTTGAGTGTAATCAGTTCCAACTTTGATCAACTTCTTGGGTCCCAAATACAGTTTAGTGTACACCTTTTCATCCACCTTGATATTATGCTTTTTGTATCTATCATTTTTAGCAAAGATACTCTCAAGTATAATTAAACCTTTCAAAATATGATTGTTCCACAGCTGGATTAAACCCTCAACTTCTTCCTTATTAAGTGTTCTTTCTTCCATATTACTAGCTTCTATTATCAAGAAATTTATATATTCATCACTATCAAACACTTTCTAGAAGATAATTTTATTAGTAACTAAAGGTATATAAACTAATCTCACAGTCTCGAGCTTTCTCACCACATGCTCAACTAGGGAAAAATTAGCACCAAGGGATGTCATGAGATCAACATGCTTGTTCTGCTCCTACAAGATTGCTTGGATGTTCAATATTGTATAAGCCCCGAAGAGGTTCCAAAATTTATTACGATACACCTTCAAGTAATGTTGCTTGGAAACACACTTACTAGTTACCTGGTTGATGATTAACTTAGAATCTCTAAAAATCTGCAATTACTTGATTCCAAGATTTTTTGCTTTTTTAAATCCAAGCAGAGTGCTTCATATTTGGCAACATTGTTTGTACAACTCTAGGTCAACTGGTATGAATACATATTTTGTATGCCAAAGGGAGAAATGAGAACAATCCATGCTCCTGCACCATTCTTGCATCTAGCACCGTTAAAGTATATCTTCCATAATTGATCAAGGATATGATGTTGATCATAGAACACCTTTGCTTCAATTTTTTAGGCTTAGTGATGGTATAACAACTGATTTCAATCTCCATAATCGCATTAAAATAAAGCATTTAAAACTCATCTCATATCTGAAGCTCATCCAAAACTTCTTCCATCAAATATAATTCCTCCAAATCTTCAATCATCAAGTTGAAATAATTCATGGGTTTATCTTCTTAAATTTTCTCTATGTGATAAGTCGAATGCTTCTCATTATAAATTTAGATTATCCTCCCTTTTATAGGAATCTCTAAATGAGAATAATCTAGATAAATGTATCCTCTCAACTTGGTAGTGAACTCCTGCAAGAGACACATATTGAAGCACGACTTCAGATCAACCACAACCATCTCCTGGATCACAATGATCTGAGGTATTTTATGCAGCACAATAGCGATGTCTTTGATGACCCCCACTATCCTAATAGGGGTTCCATCCAACTGCAAGATTCCAGGGCTACTTCTTGTATATTCCATACCCATAAAGTTGCAAACTACCTTTAGTATGATAATCATTGTAGTGCCAGATTCGATCATGCAATTATGCACAATCCAATATTCCATCCTGAGAGACAAGTAAAAATAGGGTGGTCTATTCTTCCCAGTAGTAGAAGTTATCAACATTTGAGCTAACATTATTTGAGTCAGATTCTTCCCCTTATATTTCATAATTTTCAATAATTCTTGCAACAAGTTCACTTGTCCAGGTAATTGCAGTGCATCATAGAGACTCACCTTGGCTGTAATATGTACTAGACTCTTTTCCTTCATTGAATACCTCATACCCACTCTAATACTGATGTGTAGCTTCTACCCTTTTATGCTTGGTCAAGGATAGATATTTGATTTTTTCCCTGGCCTGTTCCTCCATTTCAGCTTTCACTTGTGAAGTTGAAGCCTTTTATAGCAATCTCTATTTCACTCGTGGAGGTAAAATATCTTTCAATAGGATACGTGTATCTGGCTTGGGTGCTAGAATATATACTTTTGCTTGCACCTATTTTTTCTAATTTTACACCTTTGAATCAAAAGGTACCTTTAGGGAATCCATATCAACTGGGTCCATGGTGATGGATTTTCTTCTTGCTCTTGTGAGAACTAAAACTTGCTCTTTAGAAGGGACCATGAAATTATGATTGACTTTTATGATCATGTTTATTTGAAAACCAAAATAACTCTTTGTCAATGTTTGGATGTAGTTCAAGTGAACCATGCAAGTTTCCTCACCATGTGGATAATTGCACGTAGAGCACTAGTATGCTTTGTCTAATGTGCTAGCTTATTTGTTTATCAACACAGTCAAATTTATCTCAAGTGCCTTTATAGTTGAAGTTGCTTGATCTTGGGTGATCGATGGTGATTGAAATATCCTAGGTTGGAAATATTTTTCAGCCTACTTTATTTTAATTATTATGATCTAATTACCCCTCGCTTTTATGGTCGAGTTCATTGACATCAATTCTTTCAACACTTTTTCTTGTGGATTATGATTTGAGGGTGTTGAAGGAGCTGCTAATGGAAGAGGTATAGACAGAGATGGTAGTGTTGGAATTGGAACTAGAGTGAGTAATTATGGAATGGTTATAATGGGTAGTTGAGGGATAGAAAATGTCATCAAATTTTGAGATGTAATCAGATTCTATGAAGGGATTGAATACATGGGAGACATGGGCAATGACTGAGAAGATGCATTAACATACAAATACTGCAAAAGATCAAGAAAAATAGGCATTACCATTTTTTGTGGAAGCTTACCAATTGTAATTAGGTCAACTTAAACCTTTTTTACAATAGAATATAGATCGGGAAATGTGTTGACATTATACTGTTGGATGGCCATACTGATATTGGAGTTGAAATATCAAAGGTAGTAAAATGTTGCTTGCTCAAGAGTTAGCTGGAGACAATTAGAAAATCTATGCTAAATTTGGGTAAAATTGAAATTGAAGTCCATGATTTCCTCTTGTGGATACCTTTTAATGGTGGTAAATTGATGCAATAGAGAGAATGGATCTGCTTTTTTATTGAAACCTTTGATCAGCAATTCAGCCAAATGGTCCCAAGTGGTAATGGTGGTAGGCTGTAATGACCAGTACCAGTAAAGCAATTTACCTCTAAGAGAGAGTGTAGAGCAAAAAAAATGGTGCACCTAGCAATGGAAATTGAAATACATAAAAATTGTGGGCCAATTCATGGCCATCCCTAGGTGTTCCAATTGGGACTGTTAATCATCCCAAGTGGGGATGGCCACACAACTGATGAGGCCATAAATTGCCTCATTCATAGATATTTTTTGGATATATTATAAACTATTTGATAGACCTGATGATATGTTTTTATGCTAATTTCAATGATGTAATGCATTATGTATTACTATTTACATGTTTAGATGTTCAAGAGCGTAGTATTCTATTTTGACCATTTTCTATATTTTTTGCACTGTTTTAGTTGATTTACCTAGCAAATAAATAATTATTTGAATATGTATTCCATTTGGGATCATGTTGCTTATTTTACTTACCTTTTAATCTATTAAAATTGCAAAAAGGTGCCAAAACCTGTTCAAAATGGTCTGACTATGCAGAAAATAGAATTTGACCATTCAAATTCCAGCCAACTGTGCATAAACATCATGGCTTGAAATATGTTAATACCAACATGTAAAATTTATGGAATTAGTCTTCTAAAGACTTAATAGGACTACCTAGCTGATCAAACCCAACATCCTAAGAAATTGGTGTACGGATAACTATCAAAATTGTTACACTACCTGTTATTCTAGAGCAGCTTCGAAATGAGCGGAGCAGGACTAGTTTTGGTTAAAACCATCAATAGAACGGTCAGAAAGGTGGAAAATGGTGAAATGAAGATGGATATAGTTGTATGAGAGATTTTATAAATATATTGTGCCCAAAAAGTAAAATGGAAAATCTGCATCATAATAGTTTCCTGCATTTTAGGAAGACAACTTCAACACAGTTGCTGAATCCCTGAAAAACAACGAAAAAATGAATCCACATATGTAACAAAATAGTATAAATAAAAATCTCCCATGTTGGTTGAGCATATAGATGTTTGCATAGAAGGATAGGAATAGAATAGTTGTTTCAGTTGTAACAGAGCAGTAATTCTGCAATATTTCTCCTGCAGTGTTGTAATGTCATGTCATAACCAATAAAAGTTGTAGTTTCTTCATTCAATTTAGCATTTTGAGTGGATGTTTGAGCATTAAGTAGAAAATAGTAGTATTCTTGCCTTATTATGAATCAAGGATTAAGGACCCACTTCCAGGCTTAGGATAAGGATCAACTTTTGACAGTTTTATTGTTCATTTCTTGTTGTAGCAGGTTAGCAGTAACCTGACAATTTCCATTTCATTTGTTAGTTGTGTTGGTTGTAGATGCATGAAAGATATGTGTTGTAGATGTAGATGCAAGGTAGATGATCACTTAGCTTAGGCTTTTGAATCTTACAACACTTTTGAAGTTCCCCTATTTTTAGTAGTTACTTCCCAGTTTTTGGCATTTCCATTTGTGTTAAGTGATTTCCAATTGTTTTATTTTCTACAACATTTTATTCCAGCCTTTCAATTCTGTTAATGTAATTAGGATTTGTTTTTGTAAAACTTTTATTTTTGTCATTTCCATTTTTCAAGCATCAATAGGCTTCATTTCTGTTATTTCTGATTTTGCAAGAGTAATTAGTTTCAATCTTCTATAATCTTTCCATTTCTGCAATTTTGTTTCAACAAATGTAATTAGGATTCTAATTCAATTCATAGGATTAGAGGTGACACCAAAAACCCCAAAAATTGACTGGTCTTATCAATAAAGCCATTTCTTGAGTAAAATGACCTGCAAGCTGCCTACCTCTGCTATTGTATACAACCACATGACATCGCCCTAGACTAACAATCATAATGATTAAATGGTGTGATTGACGACACTAAAAAAAAATAGGGTGGTTTTTACCACCAATTCCACTTGGATATGATCTAGAACACTCCTAGGGATGTTTTCATCAAATTTAGTGAATTAAATCACAGAAATGGATGGATTTTTGATGGGATGTGCATATTTGGATATGCCTTGAAAATACCTTCGATTGATGAAGTTTCCAAGGGTAAATATGAGAGTAAAAGGTGAGAGTGAATCTCAACAGCACTTCATGGTGAATACTTGCAAAGAGCTCTCTTTGAAATTGAGTGGAATCACTCCAATTTATATCCCAAGAGGGCAAAGGGGGCAAAGGGGAAATTTGGGGCATGCAAGGTAGGTGCCACCACTTTTCAAAGCCCTTGTCATGCATTAGGAGGAAGAGGCATATAATTTGGGCCTTCAATTTATAGTTCCTAATGGCCTAGATAGTCTCCCAATATGTCATAAGTCATTGGGTAGGATAAATGGTAGATATTGATTTCCATTTATCTCGTATTTGACTTTTTGAGGGATCTAGACCATGGTCATGCCACCTAGGTATGTTTTCCTGTGGTCGTCCCTTGGTGGGACGACCATGAAATTGTTGGAAATTTTGAGCTTATTTAGTTGGCATTGATGTCAAGGTGAAAAGTCATCATTTATACCATGGAGCACTCCATAAATAGCACCAGGAACAATACGAAGAGTTGAAGAGAAAGTTGGCAAAATAATATTTTATGAGGGTTTATGGTAAACCCATGATGGAAGATTAAAAGATTTCATTAAAACCATTATAGTTGGAAAAATAATATTTTATGAGGGTTTATGGTAAACCCATGATAGCAAAATATATTATATTTAAAGGTTTAAGTTTAAACCCAAAGTTAAAGTTTATAAAAATAATTAATAAAATTTAAATTCCTTAGAATTTAAATAATTTATAAATTATAAATGTGGGAGCATCGACATCATGCAATAAAAGGAAGTGTCGACGTCCAAGCAACAAATAAATTTGTGTATAAATAAAGGCCAAGGAGGCATTCAAAATTTATCTCTTCGATTGATTAATGTATGCGATAAAAGTGAAAGGTTTTCATGCTTGTTGATCGTGAGGAAGAAGACAAGAAATTTTTCTTGTCTTTAGCGCTAGGTAGAGGACAAAATAGGAAGGGCACATTGATTAAAACACATAGGACACAGTGGACCATTGGTAGTGCACATTTTACGAAGGCATTGGGAGTTAAGGAAGCACACAATCGATTCATGTAGAGTGGTGTGTCTTGGGGTCAAGGAAAGTTCATTTTGCATGTGGTTTTTGCGCGCTAGTTGAAGACAAAGAAGATGAAGAGCACTTAGGATATTAATGCTGCATCTAGCACACACGTTGGTTATAGTCGTGGCTAGAGCACTCACGGAGGCAGAAAACATGGGTTCGAAACCCACTAAGAGGTAAAGGTAATTTTTTGATAATTAATTTTTGCCTAAGGTTTTTCAAAGTTTATTGTGGAGTAATAAGGGTTTGTGAAAAGTTGTGTATTTGATTTATGTTATTGTTGGAGTTATAAGGGTTTGAGAAAGATTGTTGATTTGATATTTGATTTTTATTATTGTGGAGTAATAAGGATTAATGAGAGGTTGTTTTATTGATGAAGTGATTTATATATTTGGAACCATAAAGAAAGTTGATTTGATTTTTATCAAAGTTTATCTTGCCATTAAAATAAATTAAATAGGTTTGAATAAATTTTTGGTGGATGTTAAGTTATTCTAGTTGGGATTTTATTGGATAAATATTTTATGTATGTTGATGGTTGTTTTGAAAGGTGGAGTGATAAGGTGTATTTGAGTAATTACATTATACTGTGAGAAATATTTATATTCTAACCTCTTTGAGATTGGCATAGAAGTTGTTGTGGTTGTGGCAGATTTATGAGATATCTTCATCATCAAGAAAAAAAGTATGAGAACATTTTTCCATATTTGAGTTGATTTATTGGTTTTTTGAAAATAAGTTTGGAGTGAAAAGGACTTGATTAGGATTTCCTTTTTTAGAGTGTTTGAGTTAATGCTTCAAGGTTTTATGGAATAAAGAGTTGTTTTTAAAACCTTATTTTATAAGCATTATTCTTGAAGCCATTGATTGTGTGAAGAACTTGAGTTAGGGTTTTGCAAAAGAACATGAGTATCATTGTTATGTGAAGATAGTTTTATAAGCATTGTTGTTGAAGTGAGTTATTGTGCAAAGAACTTGAACTATGGTTTGAAAAGAACATGAGTATCATTGTTATGTGAGATTTGTTGTTGAGTATTGTTGGAAACATTTTGAGTTGGTTTATATATTCCTGGACTAGCATTTGTGCGCAAGGGTTGCTTCATTGAGTTATTGGTTGAGTAAGGTTGATTGAGCCTAATAAAGTGGTTGTGTGAAGTGATTTTTCAAGTTCCATAAAACAAACTATTCTATATTCTGATCTAATTTGAAAAAGTGATTGACCATTGAGTATAGAACATATTGGGTCTCTAACAATTCTATCTATGTTTCTATGAGATTTGGACAATTTGTGAGTGAGCTTGTTGAATAGATTTGGACAAGTTATGAGTGAGCTTGTTGAGCAGATTTGGACAAGTTCTGAGTGAACTTGTTGAGCAAATTTGGACAAGTTATGAGTGGACTTGTTGAGCATATTTGGACAATTTCTAAGTGAACTTGTTGAGAATATTTGAGCAAATTCTAAGTGGACATGTTGAGCAGATTTGAGCAAGTTCTGAGTGAGATTGTTGAGCAAATTTGGACAAGTTCTGAGTGAACATATTGAGTAGATTTGGACAAGTTCTGAGTGGACTTGTTGAGCAGATTTGAGCAAGTTTTGAGTGGACTTGTTGAGCAGATATGAGCAAGTTATGAGTGGACTTGTTGAGCAGATTTGGACAATTATGAGTGGACTTGTTGAGAATATTTGAGCAAGTTCTAAGTGGACTTGTTGAGTATATTTGAGCAAGTTTTGAGTGGACTTGTTGAGCAGATTTGAGCATGTTTTGATTGGACTTGTTGAGTAGAGTTGAACATGTTCTGAGTGGACTTGTTGAGCATATTTGTGCTAATATTGAAGGACTATGTTTAGTATATATTTGAGATAGATCTTTGGAGGTGATAGAGCAGAGAGGACAATAGTCTCCAGTGGATAGATATCCATTAGCTAGGGTAGTGAGGACAGGTCTTCTGAGTGGGGACAAGAGTATTTAGTGGAGATATATCTATAAGCCAGTGCATTGGAGGTAGTATTCTTCTAGAGGATCACAAGCCAGATCATAGGATAAGGAGTTCTCCTATGGATAGAGATCCAAAAAATTGATTTAGGGGATTGGTATCTCCTTTTGACATAGGTACATAAATATTGTAATAGGGAAGGATTCCAAAGAGATTGATTGAGATAATTTTTAGTAAAATATTTTCTTTATGGAGTAGCTCACATTGGGTGAACCACGTAAATTGTGGTGTCTCTATTATGTATGGTTTTTTGTGCATTACTTAATTACTATTGTTGATATTGCTATCTATTCATTGCATAATGTTTATTGGGAAAGAAAAGTAAAAAACGGTTTTATACTGTTCACCCCCACTCTCAATATAATCTTGCATTATTCAATTGGTATCAAAGTGGGTTCCTCCAAAAGAGTTTAATAGCTTGAAGAAAAATCTAACAAGAACACAATGGATCCTAAGGAGGTTTCCTCAAATAATTCAGCACCAGTATTTTATGGAAGTGACTATATGTATTGGAGTATGATGATGAAGATCTACCTGATGGCACTTGGCAATGAAATTTGGGAATCAATGGAATTTGGATATGATCCCTTAATCAATCATCCTATAGATAAGGAAGCTAATCTTTTACTACACTATAATTCAAAAACAATGAATGCACTTGTGAGAGGTTTGCATAGAATAGAGTCTATGCAAGTTATGCATTGTAAAACTACAAAAGATATGTGGGATAAATTACAAAATATATATGAAGGAGATAAAAGTGTCAAGAAAGTAAATATGTGAAATCTCAAAGGACAACTTGAAGCATTAAGAATGAAAGAAGTGGAAAATATTAGTGCTTATCTAATTCTAATTGATGAGGTTGTTAATGATATGCAAGGACTTGGAATGAATATTGATGAATCTGGTATTTGTGTTAAAGTATTAAGATCTCTTCCAAAAACATTTAGTGAAAACGTTTTTGCTATAGAAGTATCAATGGATGGTGATACTTTAACAAGAGATAAATTGATTGGTATGCTCACAAATTTTAAGATAAGAACAAAAGATCCTATTTCCTAGAAGGAAGCATCATTCAAAGCAATCAATAAGAAAAAGAGTAAGAAGTCAGAATCAAGCAATGAGTCATCCAGTGATGAAGAAGCTAATTACGGTAGAAGAGATAAAGATTCCAAAAAATCTATAGATCTAAGATCTGTTAAGTATTTCAATTGTGAAAAGTTTGGACATTTTGTAATAGATTGTCAAGAACCAAAGAACAACAATAGTGAAGAAAAATAGGATCACAGGTACAAAGAATCAGAAATATATAGGCACCAAAAGAAAATCAAGGATGGACAAAACGGACAACGAAATAAGTTCTTCCAAAGGCAAAAGAGGAGTTACTATGTGGATAAGGCAAGTAAGTACTCAAGTGATAGTGATGCTAGTTTTTCAGACAATGATAGAGATGAACTCTTAATTATGATTGAAGAAAAGAGCAAGTTAATAAAAGGACTCTAGTAATTATCAAGTGTTTTAGATGTGGTAACTTTGGACATCTTGAATATGATTGTACAAGGGATGGTTATAGTTTCAGTGATGATGAATATGAAGATGCACTTGAAAGACCAGATGAAAATATTCTAATGACATTAGAAGAAGAAGAAAGTGATCCTATAGAATATAAACCAATAGAAAATAAAGATGAGGACAAAGGTAAACAAATAGAGGAATATTAAAAAAAGAATGGTTATGATCTCAAGGGAGAACTTATTTATGCCCTTGACATGGTAAAGAAGGTAAGAAATCAACACTCTAAACTTGAAATTCAATTCCAATAATGTGATGAAGAGAGAAGTTTGCTTAAAGAGGATTTAGAAAAATCAAAGGCTAAGGCAAAAATGTTCAAGGATAAGTTAGAAGCAAAGATCTTGGAATGTGAAAAGTTAGAACAAGAAGTGGCACTACTAAAAGAAGATTTAGAAGTCTCCAATATCAAGATGAAAGGGTTTAAAATTAGCTCAAATAACTTGTATAAATTCATCAAGACACAAAATACTACATCAAGCAAGACAGGTCTTGGATTTGAATAGGTTTAAAATAAATGGGAAGGAGAGTGAACTTCAAGTTTTGGAGGAGAAGAAACATCTGAATAAATATACTTCAGGTGAAGATACTTCAGAAGAGGACAATGTAAAATAAAGTGTGACAACTAAGGATGAGTTGGACAATAGAGAGTTCAACAAAAACAGGAACAATGCACAAAGAAGATACAAATTGAAAAACAATCAAAATAGGAGACCAATGAGGTCAAGACAAGGAAACTTCAATGGAATATGCTTTTCATATCACAAGTTTGGGCACATGGCTTCACATTGTCGGATACATGAAATATAGGAATATGGGAACAAACAACCTTTCCATGGGTATTTCTACTCATGTAATTAGTTTGATATTTGCTTCACTAGGATAAATTCTAAGATATTTGCATATCCAAGGAATGATAATGTTAAGTGTTATAAGTGCAATAATGATGGTCACACAACAAAATGGTGTAGAGTAGACATTCCAAAAATAGGTATAAATAGGAACAGGAACAGGAACATGAATATGAACAGGAATATAAAGTGGAATAGGAATAGGAATAAGAACATGGATATGAACAGGAACAGGAATAGGAACAGGAACAGGAACAAGAATGTAGACATGGACATGAACATGGACATGGTTAGAAATAGTCAAAGTAATCAAAAAATTCAGATAAGAAGAAAAGAGGATAAAGGTAAAGAAATGTGATTTCTAGGAGTAGAAATACTTCCACCCCAGAATTAACCACCTCAAAATAAGGTGGTGGAGGGGCTAATTTAAGAGGCTCATTCTTAGCCCTAAGCCCCAAAGGTGACCCTTTGCCATTGATGTCAAAGGGGAAGAGATTTGAGTAAGGGGGAGAGATTTGATTTGTGAGAGCATTGAGTCAGGGGAAGCAGAACAAAGGAAAAATCAAGTTTTCAGTAAAAGAAAATTGGGTTGTCATCAATGACAAATGGGGGTATTGTTGAAAATTTTGAACTTATTTAGTTGCCATTGATGTCAAGGTGAAAAGTCATCATTTATACCATGGAGCACACCATCAATAGCACCAGGAACAATGCGAATATTTGAATAGAAAGTTGGAAAAATAATATTTTATGAGGGTTTATGGTAAACCCATGATGGAAGATTAAAAGGTTTCATTAAAAAAATTATAGTTGGAAAAATAATATTTTATTAGGGTTTATGGTAAACCCACGGTGGCAGAATATATTACATTTAAAAGTTTAAGTTTAAACCCAAAGTTAAAGTTTATAAAAATAATTTATAAAATTTAAATTCCTTAGAATTTAAATAATTTATAAATTATAAAGGTGGGAGCATCGACGTCATGCAATAAAAGGAAGCACCAACGTCCAAGAAATAAAGTAATTTGTGTATAAATAAATACCAAGGAGACATTAAAAATTTATCCCTTCGATTGATTAATGTATGCGATAAAAAGTTAAAGGTTTTCATGCTTGTTGATCGTGAGGAAGAAGACAAGAAATTTCGCTTGTCTTTAGCACTAGGTAGAGGAAAAAAGAGGAAGGGCATATTGATTGAAATACATATGACACAGTGGTCCATTGGCAACACACATTTTATGAAGGCGTTGGGAGTTGAGGAAGCACGCGATCGATATGCGTGGAGTGGTGTGTCTTCGGCGCCAAGGGAAGTTTGTTTTGCACGTGGTTTTTGCGTGCCAACCTAGGACAAAGAAGATGAAGAGCACTTAGGCTCTTAACCATGTGTCTAGTGCACACGAAGGTTATAGCCATGACTAGAGCACTCGTTGAGGTAGAGAATGTGGGTTTGAAACCCACTAAGAGGCAAAGGTAACTTTTTGATAATTAATTTTTGCCTAAGGTTTTTCAAAGGATAGTGTGGAGTAATAAGGGTTTGTGAAAAGTTGTGTGTTTGATTTATATTATTGTTGGAGTTATAAGGGTTTGAGAAAGTTTTTTGATTTGATATTTGATTTTTATTATTGTGGAGTAGTAAGGATTAATGAGAGGTTGTTTTATTGATGAAGTGATTTATATGTTTGGAACCATAAAGAAAGTTGATTTGATTTTTATCAAAGTTTTTCTTGCCATTAAAATAAATTAAAGAGGTTTGAATTAATTTTTGGTGGATGTTAAGTTTATTCTAGTTGGGAGTTTATAAGGTGTTATTGGATAAATATTTTATGTATGTTGATGGTTTTTTTGAAATGTGGAGTGATAAGGTGTATTTGAGTATTTACATTATATTGTGAGAAAGATTTATCTTCTAACCTCTTTGAGATTGGCATAGAAGTTGTTGTGGTTGTGGAATATTTATGAGATCCCTTCATCATTAAGAAAAAGGTATGAGCACATTATTCCATAGTTAGAGTTGATTGATTAGCATTTTTGAAAATAAGTTTGGAGTGAAAAGGACTTGATTAGGGTTTCATTTTCGAGAGTGTTTGAGTTAATGCTTCAAGGTTTTCTAGAATAAAGAGTTGTTAAAACCTTGTTTTATAAGCATTATTGTTGAAACCATTGTTTGTGTGAAGAAAATGAGTTAGGGTTTTACAAAAGAATATGAGTATCATTGTTATGTGAAGATAGTTTTATAAGCATTGTTGTTGAAGTG
This sequence comes from Wollemia nobilis, assembly GCA_028583015.1. Classification (NCBI taxonomy): domain Eukaryota; kingdom Viridiplantae; phylum Streptophyta; class Pinopsida; order Araucariales; family Araucariaceae; genus Wollemia; species Wollemia nobilis. The sequence goes on from JAQPPZ010000850.1 coordinate 8,801,776, forward strand.
AGTTGTTGTGCAAATAACTTGAACTATGATTTGAAAATAACATGAGTATCAGTGTTATGTAAGATTTGTTATTGAGTATTGTTGGAAACATTTTGAGTTGGTCGATATATGCTTGGACTAGGGTTTGTGAGCAAGGGTTTCTTCATTGAGTTATTGGTTGAGTAAATTTGATTGTGCCTAGTCAAGTGGTTGTGTGAAGTGATTGTTCAAGTTCCATAAAACAAACTATTCTATATTATGATCTAAGTTGAAAAGTGATTGAGCATTGAGTATATAACATATTGGGTCTCTAAAAATACTCTCTATGTTTCTATGAGATTTTGACAAGTTTTGAGTGAGCTTGTTGAGCAGATTTGGACAAGTTCTGAGTGAGCTTGTTAAGCATATTTGGACAAGTTCTAAGTGAACTTGTTGAGCATATTTGGACAAGTTATGAGTGGAATTGTTGAGCAGAATTGGACTAGTTCTCAGTGGACTTGTTGAGAATATTTGAGCAAGTTCTGAGTGGACTTTTTGAGCAGATTTGAGCAAGTTCTGAGTGAGCTTGTTGAGCAGATTTGGACAAGTTCTGAGTGAACTTGTTGAGCAGATTTGGACAAGTTATGAGTGGACTTGTTGAGCATATTTGAGAAAGTTTTGAGTGGAATTTTTGAGCAAATTTGGAAAATTTTTGAGTGGAATTGTTGAGCATATTTGAGTAAAATCTGAGTGGACTTGAGCAAGTTTTGAGTGGACTTGTGGAGCATATTTGAGCAAGTTTTTATTGGACTTGTTGAGTAGATTTGAGCAAGTTTGTGGTGGACTTGTTGAGTAGATTTGTGCTAGACCGAAGGACTGTGTTTAGTATAGATTTGAGATAGAGCTTTGGAGGTGACATATCAGAGAGGACAGTAGTCTCGAGTGTATATAGATCCATTAGCCAGGGTAGTGAGGATAGGTCTTCTAAGTGGGGACAAGAGTCTTCAGTGCAGAGAGATCCATAAGCTAGTATAGTGGAGGTAGTAGTCTTCTAGAGGATCACCAACCATAGCAGAGGAGAAGGAGTTCTCCCATGGATAGAGATCCACGAACTTGATTTAGGGTATTGGTATATCCTTTGGCCATAGGTCCATAAACATTGTAATAGGGAAGGATTCCAAAGAGATTTATTGAGAAATTTTTTAGTGAAAGATTTTCTCCATGGAGTAGCCCACATTCGGTGAACCACGTAAATTATGGTGTCTTTATTGTGTATGGCATTTTGTGTATTACTTTATTACTTCTTTTGATATTGCTATCTATTCATTCCATAATATTGATTGGGAAAGAAAATTAAAAAGTGGTCTTATACTGTTCATCCCCCTCTCAGTATAAGCTTGTATTCTTCAAAACTATGGCCATCTTGGGGTGGGATGACCATGGCTACATGGCCTAAATATCCTAAAATTGGGGTAAACCTTCCCAAAAGTGGTTAGGACCCCTAATTAACCCCTGAGGGTTGCATAATGGGGTCATATGATGTCAATAAGAGTGGCATCATGGTAATCTTATCCGATTTACATGATTTTAGTTTATACAAATGTCCCTTTTTGAGATGCATTGTGTGCAATAGAGCGTTGAGCAAAAATAGATGACTAAATCATTAAATGGTTAAGGTTATTTAGTAACCTAATCAAATTTAGATGCCTTTGTTGTGGAAAGACCATACATTCTTGGAATCCTTTCTTTTAACATAATTGAAGGATTGATTTTGGTATACCTTTCAGCCACCCTATAATGACAGGTTTGGGGCTTACGGTATACTTGGTATTGGTTCCTTATTTTTCCTATATTGGGATACATGTCCCAAGGCTTCAATTATACCAATATTTTTTTTTGTTGAATTGTTTTGACTTATTTGCCCTAACGTAGACTTCAAATTTGTCAATGATAATTATTTTTTTGAGTGTTTAAGTTTTGATTTTGATTATGAATTTGTTATTATGACTACCCCCTCAACCAAGGAATCAATGAGGGCATGACCAATGATAAAAGTGATAATATGCTTGACCCATATGACTTGGTTGGAATTACCCTCAGTTTTATCCATTGTAATATTTATCAAATTTGTGAGGATTTTGATAGTTTTTGTGATATTTCATGGAAGAATAGAACTGAATACCTCCTTCCCGTGGAGTGGTCCAGCCGCAATGACCTTATTATGGATTGAGGTAGAGAATTTTATATTTTTCCATGAACAATTTGAGTTCAATATTGATCCTTTGTGATTTTTATCAATTTTGACTTGTTTTTTGTGGTTTTTAGGTCATTTTCTTGATCTTTTTTAGCTCTTTTTGATTATTTTTTGATGAGATTTCAAAGAAGAAAAAAAATGAATACCTTGTTCCCATGGAGAATTCTGACCACAATCGCCTTCTTGGGGATTGAAATGAATATATTTTAGTTCAACAATGAAGGTTCAAGTAACCTTATGGTAATTTACTCATCTTGTCATATTATGTGGAGCACAAGTCTCTATAATCACCAAGTGTATAGGGTAAATAACTATATATGAGGTGTAGTTGATATTTTTATTTTTTTGATTTTTTAGTTTATTTTATGAACTTGTAGATATGCTTAATTATTCTTTATGAATCTCCTTGTGATGAGAAAATATGTGCATTTTTGTTTGCTTATCGATTTGCTAATGCATTTTAATGGATGCTTATCATGGATGTATGTATTGTAATATGATGTTAATTTATGATGATATGTACATGTGTGTATGTATAATGACATGAATGATTTACTAATATATGATGAATTATGAGTACTATTTAACACACTAGATTCTAGAACCATAGACTATATAAATTTCATTGCTTCGTATTCAACGTTTATCATAATACTATGTAATGGATTGTGAAAATGTAAACTGACAAACATGTGATACATTGTAATGGATTGATATGCATATTAAGATGTTATAGAATGTCCTTGAGTTTTTCATGAGACTCAAACACTCTAGTGATCTAGTCAACAATTGTATAGTAACTATACAAGACTTTTTGGCAAGGTATAAATCTGCTAAGATGACCAAGATATTCAATATCCCTGTGTGTGCATGTGATTTTATTTCTATGATAGCACATAAAGTTATGCCAATTCCAAATAGGATTGATGCAACCCATATATACTGAATATCACCCTACGAGTATCATTATCCTAAGTTTTGTACGTAGTTAGATTAGACTACTAGGCAATACAAGCTACCAAAAACTATCTCATCCACATGCCAACATTGGTTTGTGCAAAAGTAGGTTGCTTATGTGACAGACATATCATCATTTTTAAGGATACAACCATTACTGAGCAGGCTTGATGCCACCCAACCTATAATGAGGATCACCTTATGGTTATCAAATGCTGAGAATTCTAGGGATTTAAGTTCAATACTCCCTTATTTTCTTTTATTTTTGAATTGATCTAGGGAGTTGCCTTTTTTTGTTTTGGTGAGCAAAGGATTTGGGTAGTGGTGAGAACCACTGTTTATTTTACTTTTATCTCTGATAGTGGTGATAACCACTATTTATTTTTTAATATTATTGGTGGTAACAACCACTGTTTATTTTTCTCTTTGGATACTTGCCCTATTTTTGTGTGAAACAAGGGACTTTGATTGTTTTGGGCAAGGAGGAACTTGTCCTTTTATTAATTATAAGCATCTTTGAACCATTCACATAGAGGGATGAGCAAGGTAGAATTTTTTCTTATGATAACACGGACCACTTTGTAGGTTTCATATTTCCATATACAAAACATGGATTTATTAATAATAAAATGTGTTGGTATTATGAAATATACAAGTTATAATCAAAGAAAAAATCTACCTTCTAAAAATCATGATAGCTTTCTACAAAATCTGAAAAGAAAACTAGAGACGACTAAGTGACCGAAAACCCTAATGACACCTTATAACCAATGGCCTAAGTGTGTTGGCAATTTTGGGTACCTTGGGTACATTGCCTTTGCTCAAGTGTATAGGTTGTCATTGATGTCAAGAAGCTCTTGAAGGAATTTGATTTAATGTCAAATAATTTGCAGACATGGACAGTGAGTTTCCATGAAGATTATTCAGAGCATGGACAGTGAGTTTCCAAGAAGATCATAGTAGCCCATTTGCAAAAGATCAAAGAAAAAGACAAGTAAGAAAAGTGTCGCGATATCGCGACATATACAGTAGGCAAGAAAAATAGTCGCGATTTCGCGACATGTTAGAGGAGAGAGAAAGTGTTGGAAAAACTGTCACGATTTCGTGACATGTTAGAGGAGAGAGAAAGAGCTGGCAAAACTGTCATGATTTCACGACATGTTGGAAGAGAGAAAAGGCAAGTGGAAAAACTATCATGATTTCATGACATGTTGGCAGAAAAGGAGAGCAAGGTGGAAAGTGTCACGATTTCGTGACATGTCGCATTTTCGTGACTCGAAAAGTGCAGGAAGGCAAAGAAGGAAAAGTGTCATGATTTCGTGACATATTGCAAGGAAGGTTGTATGGACGAAAAAGTGTCACGATTTCACGACATGATGCAGAAGAGAGAGTCCGCAGTGTGAACTGTCACGATTTCGTGACAAGTTCGAAGAGAGAGAAAGTAACACAAAAAGTGTCATGATTTCATGACATGCTGTAGAACTCGAAATGAGAACTGTCATGATTTCGTGACATGCAGCAAAGGGAAGAGTCTGAAATGAGAAGTGTCATGATTTCATGATGGGTTGCAAAGAAAGCATTCAAAAGCTGAAAGCGTCACGATTTTGTGACAAGATGAAGGAAAAGCGTACGGATGCAGAAAGTGTCACGATTTCATGACAAGCAGAAAAGAAAACAGAGAAAGTGTCATGATTTCACGATAGAAACTGAAAGCATGTCTTCCATAGGAGAAGTGTCATGATTTCATGACAAAAGCAGAGAGGAAGGCTATGAAGACAGAAGTGTCACGATTTCGTGACAGAAGTGAAGACGAAGTCTGCAGAGGCAAAAGTGTCATGATTTCATGACAAAAGCAGAAAGGAGGTCGACGAAGGGAGAAGTGTCGCGATATCACGAAAAGAACTTAGTTGAAGTCGACAAAGGCCGAAGTTTCCCGATATCGCGACAAAAGCCAAAAGAAAGTGTACGGATGCAAAGGTGTCATGATATCACGACATGTTGTAGTTTCATGAGAAGCTGCAGAACTGCAAAAGGAGTTGAGGCCGACAAAGTTAAATTTGGGCCGACGTAGTTTAGGGTTTGCAACCGACGTAAAGTTTAGGGGTGACCGACTAAGATCAAGGTTTTGATCTTGAAAGTTTTGGTATAAAAGGAGGGTTGTTTGGAGAGTTGAAGGTGATCGAATGCGTTGTTGAAGTGCACAAGTTAAGTCTACGGTGCGCAAAGAGCGAGTCATGCAGAATCGAGCTAAGTGCGAAGCAAGAACGCATAGGGAGCAAAAAAGCGCAAAGTTGTTGGGTGCATCATTTCTGCGACGTTCGGAGATAGTGCGCAAGCCTTGATGGTTTTGGACAAATCATTGAGAGGGATTGTTGGACAGATTTGAGCAAGCTTTTGTTGAGCTTGTGGAGCAGTTTGGGCAGGTTCTAGTGAGAACTTGCAAAGCAGATCCGAGACAAGTCTTGGTGAAGACTTGGGTGAAGATCAAGCAAGCTTTAGTGGAAGCTTGTGAAACAACTTCTGTGAACCAGATTTGAGGACCAGTTGAGGACAGAGATTGGTGCAGTTTCGAGGACATTTGTGCCAGACCGAAGGACTGTGTTTGGTGCAGATCAGAGAAAGAGAACGAGGACATTTGTGCTAAACCGAAGGACTGTGTTTAGTGCAAATTCGAGGACCAGCTTTGGAGGTGATAGAGTTGAGGATAGAGGTCTCCAACCAGAGCAGGGAGGACAGGTGTCTTCTATGGATAGAGTTCCATTTGCTAAGGGCAACGGAGGCGAGAGGTCTTCTAGAGGATCACCAGCCAGAGCAGAGCTAGGGGATTGGTGTCTCCTGTGGGTTGGTGCCCATGAACTCGAGATTAGGGGATTGGTGTCTCCTTTGGGTTGGTGCCCATAAACATTGTAATCGGGAAAGGTATTCCCAGAATTTGGATTGATAAAATTTAGTGAAAGATTTTATCCGTGGACGTAGCCCAGCAATTCTGGGTGAACCACGTTAAAATTGTTGTCACTTTGTGGATGATTTTGTGCATTGCTTTGATATTGTTGTGGGTATATTGCTTTACTATTTTGTAATATAAAGGAAAAAGTAAAAAGAGGTCTTATACTTTTCACCCCCCCTCTCAGTATAAGCTTGTGTTCTTCAATTGGTATTAGAGCCGGTGCCTTCGAAAAGTTTAACAGCTTGAAGGAAAAGCTAGCAAAGAACACAATGGATTATTCAAGTGGCAATGCAGCACCTATTCTCGATGGATCAGATTTTGGTCTTTGGAGTGCAAGGATGAAGGTTCATCTAATGGCACTTGGGAATGAGGTTTGGGAAGTGATTGAAGATGGGTACACTATTCCTGAACATGGTCCTTATACTAAAGAAGACAGGCTCCTACATCACAACAATTCAAAAGCAATGAATGCAATCTTGAAAGGTTTACAGAAGGCAGATCTTACCAAGGTGATTCACTGCAAGACAGCTAGTGAAATGTGGAAACAGTTGCAGGTGGTTCACACAGGTGATGTAAATGTCCGAAAGGCTAAGTTGAGACACTTCAAAGGTATGTTTGAACAACTCAAGATGAATGATGATGAAAATATTAGTGACTACATGCTTCGTATGGATGAGGTTGTTAACTCCATGAAAGACTTAGGTCTTGAGCTTGCTGAAAATGATGTTTGTGATAAGATTTTAAGATCTCTTCCTAATAGATTTAGTGAAAATATTTTTGCTATTGAGGAAGCTAAAGATTTGGATAAGTTGAAAAAGGATGAGCTCCATAGTATACTTGCGGCATTTGAGTTGAGAACTCAAGTGAAGGTTGATGTCAAGAAAGAGGCAGCTTTCAAGGCTACCAAGAAATCCAAGGGTAAACAGCTTCAAGAGAGTGATGAGTCTTCCAGTGATGAAGAGGCATATTACAACAAGAAAGGCAAGTTCTCTAGAAAGCACAAAAGCATGAAAAATATAAGATGTTTCAATTGTGGAAAGTTTGGTCATTATGCTACCTGACTGTACTATTCCCAAGAATGAAAGTGATGAAGATATACAAGATTCTAAGAGCAAGGATTCTGAAAAGCACAAGCATCACAGAAAAACAAAGATGAGCACAACAATCAAGGAAAGAGGTATTCTCACAAGCACAAGAAGAGTTTATACCTAGACAAAGCAAGTAAGTGTTCTAGTAGTGATAGTGAAAGTTCTTCAAGTGATACTGAAAATGAGATGTTGTTCATATCAAAAAAGAGGAAGAACCGAAACATAGATTCATTATCATGAAATGTCTTAGATGTGGAAATTTTGGTCACCTTGAGGATGATTGCACAAATAATGATTTGGTTTCTAGTATGTATGAGGATGCTTCAGAAAACTATAAGGAAGATGCATGTATGGTTTTTGAAAAAGGTAGCACCTCTAGTGATAGGAAATCTGAAAAAGGGTTTGATGATTCAGAAAGCAAACAAATAAAGGATCTAGAAAGTGAACTTACTAACGCTCTTAGTGCTTTGAAAAAGGAAAGAAAGAAGAATGCTAGACTCAAGGATAAGTTAGATGAATGTTGTATGGAGAGAGATGATCTTATAGAAAGTCTCGACGTCTCTATGGCTAAGACACAAGAACTCAAGGATGAGTTAGAGTCTAAGGTTCTTGAGTATAGTGAGTTAGAACAGTAAAATGGCTTCTTTGAAAGAGGAAACTAAAGAGTACAAGGATAAGCTTTACAGGTTTCAAGATAGCTCCAAAAAGGTTAAGTCACTCATCAAAGGTCAAAGAAAGACAACAGATAAAACAGGCCTTGGTTTTGTTAAGCCGCACAAGGAACAGGTTGGGGAATCTAGTAAGAGATTCCAAAAAGAAGAGAGTTCTGATGAGGAGAGTATTTCAGAGAAAGAGTCCATGAGTGATAGATGCGTAGAAATAGAAAATAGAGTTCAGAATGAGAAGAAGAAGTTTTCGGGACCCAAGAGGTCAAATAGAAGAAAATTTCAAGGCAGATGTTTTGCGTGTCACAGGTTTGGTCACACGGCTTCACATTGCATGGCTCAAATGAAGAAGGTAAACAACAATTTTAGAAGTGCTAGTTTCTTTCGAGGGTATTGCTACTCTTGTCAACAGTTTGGGCACAAGGCAGTCTATTGCGAGGTAAATAACAGGAACAGATTTGATCAAAGCAGGCTCGACCAAAATAGGTTTGGTCAGAACAGGTTTAGGCAGAACTAGCGGATTCAAAGAACAGGTATGCCTAAAAGAAATAACATTGTTACTTGTTATAAGTGCAACAATGAAGGTCACACAACTAGACAGTGTAGAGCTGAACTTCCAAGGTACAGGAATAGGAACAGTGGTATGAACAGGTCCAAGGATCAAGGCATGGACAAGAATAGGGATGAGAACAAGAACAAGAACAGTGACAAGAACAGGAATATGGACAAAGAGTTCAAGAGAAGGCCCGACAAGGAAGTCATAGACGCCGATGATGATCAGTGCCTAATGGGAGTTTTACTCCCACCCCAGAATTAATCACCTCATCAGGAGGTGGGGGAGGGACTAAGCTAAGAGGCTCATTCTTAGTCCCGAGCCCCAAAGGTGACCCTTTGCCATTGATGACAAAGGGGGAGAGATATGAGTAAGGGGGAGAGCTTCAAGTGAAGAGGAAAGCTTCAAGTCAGGGGGAGCAAAACTTCAAAGGAAGATTCTCAGTTGTTAGCACAGTTGGTTTCAGTTTTGGCTCTTGAGATGTGTTTTCTGTAAAGGTTTGCCATCAATGACAAAGGGGGAGATTGTTGGCAATTTTGGGTACCTTGGGTACATTGCCTTTGCTCAAGTGTATAGGTTGTCATTGATGTCAAGAAGCTCTTGAAGGAATTTGATTTAATGTCAAATAATTTGCAGACATGGACAGTGAGTTTCCATGAAGATTATTCAGAGCATGGACAGTGAGTTTCCAAGAAGATCATAGTAGCCCATTTGCAAAAGATCAAAGAAAAAGACAAGTAAGAAAAGTGTCGCGATATCGTGACATATACAGCAGGCAAGAAAAACAGTCATGATTTCATGACATGTTAGAGGAGAGAGAAAGTGCTAGAAAAACTATCATGATTTCACGACATGTTAGAGGAGAGAGAAAGAGCTAGCAAAACTATCATGATTTCATGACATGTTAGAGGAGAGAGAAAGAGCTAGCAAAACTATCATGATTTCATGACATGTTAGAGGAGAGAGAAAGAGCTGGCAAAACTATCACGATTTCGTGACATGTTGGAAGAGAGAGAAGAAGTAGGAAAAACTGTCACGATTTCGTGACATGTTGGCAGAGAAAAAGGCAAGTGGAAAAACTGTCACGATTTCACGACATGTTGGCAGAAAAGGAGAGCAAGGTGGAAAGTGTCACGATTTCGTGACATGTCGCATTTTCGTGACTCGAAAAGTGCAGGAAGGCAAAGAAGGAAAAGTGTCACGATTTCATGACATATTGCAAGGAAGGTTGTACGGACGAAAAAGTGTCACGATTTCATGACATGATGCAGAAGAGAGAGTCCACAGTGTGAACTGTCATGATTTCGCGACAAGTTCGAAGAGAGAGAAAGTAACACAAAAAGTGTCATGATTTCATGACATGCTACAGAACTCGAAATGAGAACTGTCATGATTTTGTGACATGTAGCAAAGGGAAGAGTTTGAAATAAGAAGTGTCACGATTTCATGACAGGTTGCAAAGAAAGCATTCAAAAGCTGAAAGCGTCATGATTTCGTGATAGGATGAAGGAAAAGCATACGGATGCAAAAAGTGTCACGATTTCATGACAAGGCAGAAAAGAAAACAGTAGAAGTGTCACGATTTCGTGACAAAAATTGAAAGCATGTCTTCCATAGGTGAAGTGTCACGATTTCATGACAAAAGTAGAGAGGAAGGTTATGAAAGCAGAAGTGTCGCGATTTCGTGATAGAAGTGAAGAGGAAGTCTATAGAGGCAGAAGTGTCATGATTTCATGACAAAAGCAGAAAGGAGGTCGACGAAGGGAGAAGTGTCGCGATATCGCGACAAGAACGTAGTTAAAGTCGACAAAGGCTGAAGTGTCGCGATATCATGACAAAATCCAAAAGAAAGTGTACGGATGCAAAGGTGTCGTGATATCATGACATGTTGTAGTTTCATGGTAGAAGCTACAGAAGGCTACAGAAGAGTTGTAAAGCCGACAAAGTTAAATTATTTGAGCCGACGAAGATTAGGGTTATACAATCGACTAAAGTTTAGGGTTACACCGACTAAGATCAAGGTTTTGATCTTGAAAGTGTTAGTATAAAAGGAGGGTTGTTTGGAGAGTTGAAGGTGATCGAATGCATTGTTGAAGTGCGCAAGTTAAGTCTACGGTGCGCAAAGAGTGAGTCGTGCAGAATCGAGCTAAGTGCGAAGCAAGAACGCACAGGGAGCAGAAAAGCGCAAAGTTATTGGGTGCATCATTTCTACGACATTCGGAGATAGTGCACAAGCCTTGATGGTTTTGGAAAAATCATTGAGAGGGATTGTTGGACAGATTTGAGCAAGCTTTTGTTGAGCTTGTGGAGCAGTTTGGGCAGGTTCTAGTGAGAACTTGCAAAGCAGATCTGAGACAAGTCTTGGTGAAGACTTGGGTGAAGATCAAGCAAGCTTTAGTGGAAGCTTGTGAAACAACTTCTGTGAACCAAATTTGAGGACCAGTTGAGGACAGAGATTGGTGTAGTTTCGAGGACATTTGTGCCAGACCGAAGGACTGTGTTTGGTGCAGATCAGAGAAAGAGAACGAGGACATTTGTGCTAAACCGAAGGACTGTGTTTAGTGCAAATTCGAGGACCAACTTTGGAGGTGATAGAGTTGAGGACAGAGGTCTCCAACTAGAGCAGGGAGGACAGGTGTCTTCTATGGATAGAGTTCCATTTGCTAAGGGCAGCGGAGGCAGAGGTCTTCTAGAGGATCACCAGCCAGAGAAGAGCTAGGGGATTGGTGTCTCCTGTGGGTTGGTGCCCACGAACTCGAGATTAGGGGATTGGTGTCTCCTTTGGGTTGGTGCCCATAAACATTGTAATCGGGAAAGGTATTCCCAGAATTTGGATTGATAAAATTTAGTGAAAGATTTTATCCGTGGACGTAGCTCGACAATTCTGGGTGAACCACGTTAAAATTGTTGTCACTTTGTGGATGATTTTGTGCATTGCTTTGATATTGCTGTGGGTATATTGCTTTACTGTTTTGTAATATAAAGGAAAAAGTAAAAAGAGGTCTTATACTGTTCACCCCCCCTCTCAGTATAAGCTTGTGTTCTTCAATTGGTATCAGAGCCGGTGCCTTCGGAAAGTTTAACAACTTGAAGGAAAAGCTAGAAAAGAACACAATGGATTATTCAAGTGGCAATGCAACACCTATTCTCGATGGATCAGATTTTGGTCTTTGGAGTGCAAGGATGAAGGTTCATCTAATGGCACTTGGGAATGAGGTTTGGGAAGTGATTGAAGACGGGTACACTATTCCTAAACATGGTCCTTATACTAAAGAAGACAGAGCTCCTACATCACAACAATTCAAAAGCAATGAATGCAATCCTGAAAGGTTTACAGAAGGCAGATCTTACCAAGGTGATTCACTGCAAGACAACTAGTGAAATGTGGAAACAGTTGCAGGTGGTTCATACAGGTGATGTAAATTTCCGAAAGGCTAAGTGACTGAAAACCCTAATAACACCTTATAACCAATGGCCTAAGTGAATGGAAACTGAAACACATATGAAAGGTGGAAAATGTAAATGGAAATGATAATTGTAATGTAAACAGGTGTTAACACTGAATTTTGACAAAGGTGATCTTTGAAGGATGCCTAATGTATAGACCTGGTGCTAGACATGTATTATTAACTCTAAAATACCATATGCAATGATGGATATACTTAATGCAAGTGATGGTATAATGTAAATGTATAAAATATAATGCCATGAAATATTTTTATATTTTTGATGTTTTAATGATGGTTTTAGATTTTGATAAATACAATAAATATATATATATATATATATATATATATATATATATATATATATATATATATATATATATATATTTGACCAATGGGTTTAATGGATGCCATTGGGGATTTTTTGGGTGAATACCTTTGGGGCATTTTGGATTGACCAAAGGGTTTATAGATACATTTGGGCATTTTGGGTTGACCAAAGGGTTCGTAGACACCTTTGGAGATTTTTGGGTTGACCAAAGAGTTTATAGATACCTTTGGAGTATTTTGGGATGACCAAAGGGTTCATAGACACCTTTGGAGTGTTTAGGGTGACCAAAGGGTTTTGTAGGTGCCTTTGGAGAATTTTTGAGTAACCAAAGGTCTTTGTAGATAACTTTGGAGCATTTTAGGGTGACCAAAGGGTTTGTAGACGCATTTGGAATATTTTAGGGTGACCAAAGGGTTTGTAGACACCTTTGGAGTATTTTGGGTGACCAAAGGGCTTTGTAGGTACCTTTGGAGGATTTTGGGATGACCAAAGGATTTGTATACACCTTTGGAGCATTTTTGGGTGACCAAAGGGTTTGTAGACATCTTTGGATCATTTTGGGGTGACCAAAGGGTTCGTAGACACCTTTGGAGAGTTTTAGGGTGACCAAAGGGTTTATAGATACCTTTGGAGTATTTTAGAGTGACAAAAGGGTTCATACACACATTTGGAGAATTTTGGGGTGACCAAAAAGTTCGTAGACATCTTTACAACATTTTAGGGTGACCTAAGGGTTCATAGACACCTTTGGAGTATTTAAGGGTGACCAAAGGGCTTATAAAAACCTTTGGAGCATTTTGGCATGACCAAAAGGTTTGTAGAAACCTTTCAAGAATTTTAGGTTGACCAAAGGGTTTATAGACACCTTTGGAGCATTTTAGGATGACCAAAGGGTTTGTAGATACCTTTGAAGAGTTTTAGGGTGACTAAGGAGTTCGTAGACACCTTTGGATCATTTTAGGGTGACCAAAGGGTTCATAGACACATTTGGGAATTTTTGGGTGACCAAAGAGTTTATGGATACCTTTGGGGATTTTTGTAACTTTGATTACTTTGTGATTTTAGGAGGAAGGTGCAATACCTTATGTACCCCCAATATTTGTGGTAATCAAAGAAAGCGAGGAAGGTGCAATACATTTAGGATCCTCAATTTGCTTCATTTCTTGTCATGTAAGTAGTGGGGAAGGTGTGACACCTTGGATACCCCCAGTATGTACTATGATTGATGCAATATTATTTGTTTGGCTGGGAGGAGTGATAGATATTGACCCCCCCTATTGTGGCAAGGAATTCTTGGTAATGCCCATGTCTTGATGGGGTAAAATGAGTGATTAGTTTGTGGATAAAGCTTTCTTATCCATAATATATTGAACTATGTGTCTAAAAGTATAACAATCGCTAATGTCATGCCCTATTATTTGGTGATAGAGGTAATAATGATCCTTCCTATATCATCTAGATATAGACCTATTTGGGTTGACCAGGGGTATATTTGTCAAGATGATTGTCTTTGTTTCTTGCATGTTGTGAAAAATGGTTGACATGAGCTCAGATAATGGATTCCAGGTATGATGTTGATGCTTTAAATAAGGTGAATGCGATCAAATCATTTTATGAGATGACGGGGTTGTATGCATCTTAGTAACTTGTTTAGGTTGCTCTTCTTGACTCCCATATGTAGGTAACAGATCCTAAAATATGCCAATTTGTTGATTTTTTATTTGAAGATCATTTTTGTCAAGCATATCTTGTACCTTGTTTTTGAATGTGATACATGACTGAATTTCATGATAATTTACTTAATGATAAGAAAAATATTGGTCCTCTTGATACAACATTGGTTTTGGCATATTGACATCCAAGGGATAAATATCTGGCGATGTGATAGCCTTGGCCTCACATAAAATATTAAACAACGATGCTAGAGAATATGGCAATGGTGTATAAGTGCAAGGTGGATGGTGTTGTTGCCTTTGCCTTTGACTATGTTGAGATTTAATCTTGAACTACAAAGGTGGGGGTTGGTCCTGAAAATTAGGGGATTGAGGTTTTAGATGACTCAGTTGTAACTCCATGCTTGTGAGTCGATTCAAGATATGTTGTAAATTATTGTGTTGGTGACTCACTTGTAACTCAATATTGGTTAGCCTATACAAAATTATCTGATCAAATGTGGATGGTTCATGATAATTATGTCTAGTGAGTATATCCACATGTTCTTGTGCCAACTCAAATTGTTCAGTTGTGGTAGTTGGATTACCCCCACTTTGGTGTAGAGGTTACACATGTTCTTGATTTTGTGGAGATGTTGAGTGATATGGAGTAGGTGTGACGGAATACATTAATGGTATCTCTTTTTGTATGGATGGAATGTTTGATGGAGTTACAAGTGGCATAAATATATTTAGAGGGCTTTGGTTCTTTGTCATCACATTGATAATTCCCATAAACTCATGAGAAGATGTATTTATATTTGTATAGGTTATGGTTGCCTCATCAACTTATCCAAGGTGATCTTCTTGGCCCCCATGTTCGAGGGGTGCATCATAAATTTTATCAATGGGTGGTGACTTGGTAGGGGGATGACCTAGATCCTTGATTGACTCGATGATAGGCATGAATGTAACGTTGAGTACTATGCACTCATCAAGTTTAGAATTGGTCAAGTGAACAGTATCCTCAATTATGATGGATGAAGATGGTATGATATGATCTGATTCATCCTTATAAACTATGGGTTCTTCCTACTTTTTGGTAAGAGTGGGAAGGTCTACTATAGATGTATTGATGATAGTTGTGGAAGCCTCCACAACTGGCTCTTTTGAATCTTACTCACTCAAAGAAATAGATTATGGTACTAACGGTAGTGAAGGTAGCTTCACGACTAACAATGGGGTTGAATCTAGAATATGGATAAGGTCATTGGATTTAGTGTCCAAGTGCATGGGTGATACAGTATGCTCCTATGTATGATCCACCTTTTTATAATACTTGAAGAGGTTTGGGTCGACATCAACCACATGGACTTTACCTTCATGAATGTATTTGCATTGATGCACTATATATGGAACACACTCCATGGATCTTATCCATGGCCTTCCAAGTAGTATGTTGTACTATCATGAACCCTCTAAAATGTAACACAATGTAGATACAATATTTTGTCCAACTTGGATAGATAGGACTATTGTGCCAATTGCAGGAGATAAAGCATCGTTAAACACTTGTAAGGTGAACGTGGATGTTGCAATGTGTGAATATGGAAGGTTAAGATGTTTTAATGTAGCTATGGTAATAATTTTTATTGAGGAACCTATGCCAACCAATACTCACTTATAAGGGAGACTATTGATACTCACGATGATGTGCAAAGCAGGATCGAGTGAATTTGCAGGTATAGGTTTTATCTCATAATTTTGAAAGGATATAATAGGATTATTGTACATTTGTATGTATCCCACAAAGTTGGTGAAAGCATAAATATCATGAGGTTGTAAATCGATTGAATTTAAAACCTCCATGAGAGTTTCTTGATGCTTGGAGGACTATTGTAGAAGCTCACTCATGGTCATATTGGCTGATGGTGCATGCGGACTTTGCACATGTCTACTCTGGATTGCTAACACTTATTGGATGGGATTTCTAGGTGGCAAAGACCACATGCAGTAATGATGATATCCTTAGGAGAGTAACAGATGTGACAAATATCAGGGTACCGTGCATGAATGAGGATATCCTCATATGGATTAGCTTCGCGATGACTATCAATGTGTCATCTAGGAATTTTGAGATCCTCATACCTATAATGATGATGCTTAGGGCCTCTCCTTAAGTTTTCCACTTTTATGGATTGTAGTTGAGCTTGGATATGCGTAGTTCTCATGATGTGTTGACTAGGTAAACCCTGAAGGAAACCCACACTAAAGAAAATTTTTACTTCCAAAAAAGGTTATGGGTATTATATACCAAAAAAATCAGCATTACGAGCTAATCACAATGGGTATTATATGCCTAATTTTAGGATTATTTTGGGAAATTTTGAGAAATAAAAAGTTAGGACTCAAAATTGTCATGAGAGGTGCACAAGGGGCTAACTAAGACAACGAATGTTTTTTGGTAATTTTTGAAGTTATATAGGGATTTTTATTACCGTTTTAGTGCAATTTTTCCCTATGTTTGGCTTTAAAATCACTCAAAAATAGAGTAATCATAAAACCAACATAATTTTTTTTCTATATCTCTGATTTGCATGATTTGTGATCCATTGGATGTAGAATAAAAAAGTATAAATGTACTTTTAGGTTTTGGTCCTGGATGGTAGGATATTATGTTGATTACCCAAACAATAAAGAAACACCCAAAGTAGACAACATGATTATCTCTTTTAAGTTTTAGAAACACACAATAAAATGATCAAAGAAGCACACAAGAAAACAATGTGATTATCTCCTTTAAGTTTTAAATGTGAATTCCTAAGATGTTTTGTGTGTTTATATTTATTATTTTACAAAGGAATATCTTCTCACGCATTTGAATATTGTTGATGTAATTCTCAATTGTTTAAAGGATTTCACCAGTATGCTCACAACTCAACAATCGACAATGAAATTCTAGTCACATAAACCCTCCAAATTATGGAGATAAAGCCCATGCCTAGTTAGGGAGCACAGGTCCTATCAGTACTCAACCAGTTCACATGTGGTCAACGATATACCTCTCTGAATAGAAATATGTGCTCTATCCCATAGGCTATGATGGTTCTTGGAGCTAGTTTTGGCCAAAAATAGGGTTCGTAGGATTTGAGCCAACAAATGGAGATGAAATCCACTGTCTTTGGTCTCTATTAGTGGTTGGGGATGAAATCCAACTTAATAATGTTCAAGTGTGACATGGTGTGTATGGTTATTTTTATCAAAAAAGAAATCAAAATAAGAGAGCATTCAATGCTAGTTCACTAAATGCACAAAGGAAATTTCACTTTCAGAAATATATGCATGAATAAAAAACCTACAAAAGTGCTTATCCTATATGAAGACCTAACCATTAGGTAGGTCACACTCAGGAAAACCATTCAAATGCATGACTAAGACTGTTCTTTTTCCTATTTTTCTTCTATTTTCTACTTAGATTTTTATGAAAAGCAAAAATTAACCTTTCAATCAACAAAGAGAAGACATAAACAGCTGAATTTACCCTTTTCTAAACAACCTTAATGTAAATTGAAGGTTTAGGCACTTACCTTGACTATCTGTGAAGTTGCTATTTCTAGAAATTTGGGCTAAAACCCCCCTATTTTGTGGTCGTCCCAGGCTAGGATGGCTACAAATTTAGGGGTTGTCCTTGTGTGGGACGGTTTTTGTGGTCATATTTGGGTGTTCCAATTAGGAACCGTTTCAATCTAGAAGGGCTAGAACCTCCAACATCCAAAGTGCAAAAAACATGGCCAAAAATGGTAAAAATGAAAAGGGAAAAGGGTCCCACCATGATCGCCACTATAGAGCAGAAAAAACAGTGCACCTAGAAGTGGAAATTGAAATGCATATATTGTACTAATCAAGAATTCGAAAACGACAATAAAGTAAGCATAAATATGACAAATATTTGAAAGGAATGGGGGGTTCTATTTGTATTATTTAATTTTTCAAATAGAAGGTTACAATATGTCCCCTTGAGGGATCTCAAGTTGATACAATTCAAATTACAATGTTGAAGGATCCAATCCTTTCACAAACTTATGGTACGCTTTCAATGTTCATATCGCACTCATAATTGAAGAGCGGGCTTGCACTGTAATTGCTTTGAGATATCTATATTCAAATCCTTAGATCCTTCATCATGCGCTGGAATACATGTACCCTTAATTATCAAGTTCGAGTTTGTATTCGAATGCGATACTTTTCAAGTTTGAAAGAAATTCGACATGTTTAAAAATTCGTAATAAAATTTGATATATAATAAACTATATATATATATATATATTAAAATATAATTATTTTTATAAATTTAAGTAAATATATTGATTTTTTAACACATGAGAAGATTCTTAAAGGTTAAATCAATAAATTTTTTGAAATATAAATTATAAGTTTTCTATCAATTATAATAAAAAATCATAAAAAAAAAAAAAAATTAGATCAAGCATAAACGAAAGCACTTAAAATATCTTATATTATTCAATTTTAAAAAGTAGAAAAGTTTTATTTTAGGTTTCATTAGAAGCTAAGGGTTAAAGAGCAATGTTTTATTTTTATTTTTTTTAGGGTTAAGGAGCAATGTTTTATTAAAGAGCAATGTTTTTTTCTTTTATTTTAGGGTTAAGGAGAAATATTTTTTTTTAAAGAGCAATGCTTTTTTTTTATTTTATTTTAGGGTTAAGGAGCAATGTTTTTTTTTAAAGAGCAATGTTTTTTTTATTTTATTTTAGTGTTAAAGAGCAATTCTTTTTTTCTTTTATTTTAGGGGTAAAGAGCAAAGGTGCAGAAATAATGAAGCCTCCAAATGGGAGATTTGTTTGTCAACTGCACTTTTAGAGCTATCCATTAAATAAATAAAATAGCATCCCAATAGATTGAAAATGGTTGCTTTTGATATTATCTGCAGAAAAATTTAAGCTTCCAAATTGCACGTTGCAGGACGGAGATTGCAGGAGGGTTTATTCATAGTTGTCCAAATTACACGTTGTAGGAGGGAGATTGCAAGAGGGTTTGTTCATAGCTGTTGTGTTTATAGTGCTTCCTTTGTATTTTTTTAAAGCTAAAAATTGATTTTAAGGTTTTTAATGCTTGTTTTTCATCGAAATGTTTTTGGCCAAATTTAGGGTTTGTTCACAAAATTTATTTGATAGGGTTTTAAATTTGATGAATTTGATAACTAAGCTTGTAACTACACACAAGAAATTGAAATGGGTTAATAGCATATGTGGATTATGATAAAATCAAAGGAATGCATGCAATATTGAATGTAAAAAGTGCAATCGACATATCTAAACTACTCCAAATGCTTCCAAAACTTAACATGATGCATATTAACTAATTTTGTAATGATATGTGTAGAAATTGAAGTGAGATTGTGATCAAAATATATGGCCATCCCTAGGTGGGTCAATTATTATTGTAATAAAAAAAACCCTAATTAATAATTCAAAATTGTTCCAAACTTCACCAAATCCAAATATGATATAAATGATATACATTAAAATTGATTCAAATTATGGGCCAATTCATGGTCCTCCCTAGGTTTTCCAACTGGAAATTTTAACCATCCCAGGTGGGGATAACCACAAAATAGGGAGGTTTTTGCCACCAATTCCACTTGGATATGTTCTAGAAAACTCCTAGGGATGTTGTCATAAAATTTGATGAATTAAATCATAAGAATGGATGGGTTTTGGATGGGATGTGGGTATTTAGGGATGCCTTTAAAATGCCTTTGATTGATGGAGTTATCAAGGGAAAATACGAGTGAAAAATATGAGAGTGAATCTCGGCAACACTTCCTGGTGAATACTTGCAAAGAGTTCTATTTGGAATTGAGTGGAATCAATCCAATTTATAGCCCAAGAGGTAAAAAGGGGTAAAGGGGTAAGTGAGGGTATGCAAGAAAGGTGCCACCACTTTTCAAAGACCTTGTCATACATTGGGAGGAAGAGGCATCCAATTTGGACCTCCAATTTGTAGTTCCTAATGGCCTATACAGTCTCCCAATCTTTCATAAATCAGTGGGTTAGATAAATAGCATAAATTGACTATTATTTGTCCTACCTTTAATTTTTTGAGGGGTGTGGACCATGTCGTCCCACCTAGGAATGATTTCCTGTGGTCATCCCTAGGTGAGACGACCATGAACTATGGCCATCCTGGGGTGGGATGGCCATGGCCACAACCTCCCAAAAGTGGGGTAAACCTTCCCAAAAGTGGTTAGGACCCATAATTAACCCCTGAGGGTTGACCAATGAAGCAAAATTATGTCGATAAGAGTGGCATCATGGTAATCTTATCTTATTTACATGATTTTAGTGTCTATAGAGAGAACGAGCGATATTACCATGATATATTCATCTATGATGCTATGGATTATCACCAAGGCAACCACGTCTTGGACATGCTCATAAGTCATATTCCCTGTACCATTGTAAGTAGGAAAAGTATTCAATGCTGCTTACAAAATCAGGTTCTAAGCTTGCCAATTCAAAGTTCTAGAGTGGTTCCATGTTGGTAACTATCTTGGTGGCTATGGTGGTGGATTTTGGGCCATGTGAACTAGAGTTTTTTCTTGGGGAATTAGAAAACTAGTGGTTGTGCTAGCAGGGCTCGAAGTAATAGAGAACACACTAGCTAACTATGAAGATGCTACACTCGATGGGTCAACCAAATTGACTATCCTAGGATGTTCTCCTAAAACTTGGGTGTCAATTTCATAAAACTCAATGGGATATTTTGGATTTTTGGACTTCAATATTGTGATCAGGAAGGAAGATTTCACCCACTTCACATTCGTAGGCTTCTGGGTAAAGCTGAGTTGCCAGATGTTCTAACCATATAGACAAAGGTGAACATAAAATCTCAATACTGTTTAAAGTTTACCAAAATAGCCAGCACCCATGGTGATTTTTCCAAATAACAGCAATCCAGATATCCACCAACTTGGGATCCCTTAAACTATGGAGATAACTTGTCCCATCGGGTGTGGTAAAAATTGTTGGTCACGAATCTACCTAATCATAAAATTTATACACCCTAGGCCCAACCAACATTGAAAGGCCAAAGGAAATAGATGTACTTTGGATCAATATCCAAAGATGTTTGGTTCCCTTTACTAATCTAATTCAATTTAAAGCTTAGGATAGCACGAAATAGATGAGAAATGATAGAAATAAATGAGAAATATGACTATGAGTTATAAATGTTAAGCGAGGATAAACTAACAACTAAAATCCAAATCAAGTGTTAATTAGCATAGAACAACAAGAAAGGCATAGGAACCACTCACAATTTGCAAAGATAACTCTAAGAAGCATTTTAGTATTCATTCCCTTACCAAAAATTAAATTCAGATGCAGAATTTAAATTTAGCTAATAATGGACATGAATGTAATCAGAAATGATAAGCAGAAAATGATCAAACACAATACTACTCAAGGAACCAGAAGTCGAATGTCTTTCTATTGATGTAGAAAATTTAAAGTGTTTTTATGTAGTGTCTATCATCCATTCAATTGAAATGCTTAGAATTTATAGAGGATTTTTCCTCTTAAATTAAATGCACAGTACAACAAAATATTAGTTGGTCAAAAATCAGCAAGAGCAATTATCTCCTCGATAATGACAATGCTCCTATCAGATCATTCTTTCGGGAGAAGCAATCTAGTTTTCATGAATTGTACCTAGAAAATCAATAGAAATGAATAATGGGAAAATTGTTTCATGCATTGGTGCATTGAAGATCAGCAATAGTATGTGTCAAATAGGAGATTGGATATTAAATTTTGGGCACTACTCCATCATATTATACCTCGAAATATTACCCTTTTTAGTGGAGGCACCTTGAATATGAACCCAATCATACCAAAATCAGGGACGTAGCATTTAATCCTTGTAATATTTTAGCCAAAATTTTGGAATGTCACTCTCATTTCCCCAAGCATTAAATTTCATCAATATTTGTCCTTTCCCGAAAATATCTATAGCAATGACACTTTGGAAAGTAATTATTCTAATAGATAGGTAAAACTTGATTTCACCCTTGTAATGGGGTGAAAGGCCTTTTCATAGCAAGCAGTGGCAAAAATGATTTGCTTTGTTGATGGTTGCACTCAATACTAGAGTTTCACCCTTAGTTTTGATTAATTATGCCAAAAGACCATATTTTATCATGAATTTCACCTCATGACTTCGTATTGCTTGAATCACAGGAAAAATGGTAATTTTACCCTCAAAAGTAGGTGAAAATGATTTTCGCCCCAAGTTGGGGCGACTTTGACTTTAACCAATGCTTATTTTTGTTTCTTTGATACTTTCATCCAAAAATGCATTGAAATGAAGTTTCACCCCAACAAGGGCAAAAATACATTATTCCTCCTCCATGGGGTGACTTTGACTTTGACCAATGCAATTTTTTCGCCCAAATGCTATCCATTAAATATTTTTGCTTCCAAATAATCCTAAAATAGAATTTCACCTGAAGGAAGGGCAATAATGACTTTTAATCCCTTCTTGGGGTGACATTGACTTTGGCTAATGCTCGTTCATTATTTCCATTTCCAAGTAGAGCGCTTTTGTCTATTTTCGCCCCTACTTGAGAAAAATCATTGATTTTTGCTTACAAGGCGTGCTTTTCCCTATTTTCACCCCTACTTGAATGAAATCACTTGTATTTGCTTCAACTTAGGTAATTTTTGTTGTCTTTGTTGTTCCTAGGGTGAAAACATCTCTATTTTCTCATTCTTGCTGGTGCCTTTGATGATTTTTATTGTGTTTTTTTTCCTTTAATTTCTCCCATGAATTCGATTCATATTTCAACAAAATTACAGCAAACTTTAATCTTTCTTATTAATGTTTTGATAAATCAAAAAAAGGGAGGAGCAAAACATTATATTAAAATGATCACAACAAAATGAATACTAGCACAATCATTGCATCATTTATCTTTTCACACTTAGCATTTTATAATAAAAAATTTAATCAAAATTTTAGTGTGGCAAAACTACCAACAAGATGTATTTTCATTGCATACATAGGGGCCATGTGTGACCATGCGTGCTTCCAATCCCATAATTTTCATTGATGAACCCATGTGAGTTGATGGTCGAGTGAATAATGCTCATAGATAAGAGTTTGTGAGCCTGTCATCCACTATTGATTGTAGTCTGAGTGGAGTGTATATACTAATTTTATTTTAGCTTCAATAGTGGAGGTACTACTAATATCTACCTTATCCTATTGTGTTTGAAAGTCAAATCCTATGATAAACCATAACTTAGCTAGCCTCTCTATATATCTATCAATCACTAAAAAATTAGGACATCTATGCTATTATAATCCCATTTTATTATTGAATACCTTTGAATAAATGTGTAATATGTTTTTTTATATTGATTTTATGTTGTGGACATTCTTCCAATATTAGATAGTTGTGATGATTTTGGTTCCAGGTTCATTTATATTATGTTGACATATTTAGCTTAGATTGATTTTCTATAGAAGAGTAATTGATCAAATTTAAGATTGACTTATTTTATTAATTATCATAATAGTAGTAGTATCACCTTATTTCCGAAATGGAATATCAACATCACCCATTTGGTGAAATATTTTAACAACAAACTCCTATTACCTTAACCAAAACTACTCCACTATTAACCATGGTTTTTTGAAGTTTAGTTTTTCAAGTAGGCACAATGCCCAATTATCATGAAAGTTTTATTTAACTTAGCAATAGAACTTTCGAATCCTTATCCTTTAGTAGAAGCTAAGAGAGACCATAAATATTTTAAAACTTGGGTTGTGTAAACCCTGATGATGGAATGAATTAATAGTGTTGATATTTTGTGAGAACCATAATAGAATAACGTTACCTTATTTTTAAATAGTATTATTTTCCTTTAGGTATGCTTCATTTTGATACGCATCTCAAAGTTGTTTTTATATAAGTACTTTTGTTGTTTATTTTTCAAGTACGCTATTGTAAACAAACTAATATCAGTGAGTATTAAGCCCATGTAACATAATAATAGATTATAAGAAAGATTTTTTTTTAGTTATAAATAAATTGAGTTGGGTTTAAGATTGAGTATGACCATGTTTAGAACATTTATTCTATCATTTGATAATTTTTAACTCTATAAGTTGTTGTGCGTTGGTGTATATTACTCCAATATGGAGAGTTAAAAAAACTAGGTTTAAACATGAAAAATTGCTTTTGGGTTGAAAGTTCTCAGACAAACTAAACTTATGGGTGTAGAGCAAGTCTATATAAAAATTGATATTAGATAACAAGTGATTCCATAAAATCTCATTGATGGTCATGACTCCATGAAGACATGAGGTTGAAAATTTATCATGAAAATTATCTTGGTTTAGATTTCCAGGATTTTAAATTGAAGGTGGACCAAATATTGGAATAATATTTCTCTCTGTAGGTAACCTTTTATGAGGTCAAATAATATTTTTAGACTAGTGACCAGATTTATCTTGGAAGCTATATTTAAAAAAGTATTGATTTTTGATTAAAATATATATCACCTTAATGATACCTTATCACATAGGTGAAGGGCCTTAGTTTAATATAGTAACTTTGTAATTGATTTAAGTAGGATTTTTTTTAGAAAATTATAATTAGATATGAATAGTGATCACATTTTAAAAATTAGGCTACTTTATGGGTGTTAAAAATATTATAATTTGTTGACATGAGATAAATGTATTTTATCCTCACATTCTCTTTTTGGGTACAATGTATCTTTTTAATGATGTATAATTTTATTCTATGATATATATTTTTATTTGAAGATAAATGTTTTATTTGAAAAGTTATAAAAATCTAGAGATTCAAATATCATTGTAATGGTAGAGTTACCACGATTAATTTAATAGAGATTTTTAAATAGATACTTTGTATGCATTGAGAATGAATTATGAAATGTGTATTACTATCATGCTTTGAATTGAGTAATAATAACATTACTTATAGGAAATTTGAGATTGAAATATTTTTAAACCTTCTTAAATTTCATCAAGGGGATGAAACATTAAATTGAATGATTTGATTCATTAAGTTGGATGAATAACCACTCCAAGATAGTCTTTATGATTCATAAAGTTGGATGAACATCCACCCAATACCAGTAATTGCAAGTGGTAATTGTTGTGATTCGATAATAGCCATTTTCTAACAAACTTGCTCAGGAAAAGTGGTCCTTTTGCCAAAAAAAGTAACAAATATGGTATGGGATGCCTTATATAGGCTATTATGTGAGTAGTACAATGAGGGGTCTCATGCTCATTATTCGATTGAATATTTTTTAGCAAAATACCAGGTCTAGAAGTTGCTAGATATTGGTGCTAGAAGTTTCAATTATGAGTTGATATGA
Organism: Wollemia nobilis; assembly: GCA_028583015.1. Taxonomy (NCBI): domain Eukaryota; kingdom Viridiplantae; phylum Streptophyta; class Pinopsida; order Araucariales; family Araucariaceae; genus Wollemia; species Wollemia nobilis. The sequence goes on from JAQPPZ010000850.1 coordinate 8,827,062, forward strand.
GATAAATTCTCATCAATTGTAACATAACCTGAGATACCTGGTGTCTGGCTAGTGTACTAGTGGGCCTTAGTTGAATCTATAAGATGTTGGAATTTCAACTAGGCGCTAAGTATAATTATGATATACCCAAGCATGGCTTAGAAATATACTTAAGATGATTGATGATAAACTAGGGATAGAATTTAGGTGAAAGGAATCTAAGTCATCTATGCTATGGGACAGGGAACTATGCATCCACCCTTCTAGCTAATATGGGCCCTAGAAGGATAATCCCCTACTGTGAAATTAGACCTCCAGTAAAGGAGAAGAATATGTTCACATAATGGTACCTATTGCAGGATTTGATTAGTCTTGATCCTTTGGGGAACTGTTTGTAGTGGTCAGTATCCTTGAAATGAGTAACTCTATGCCTATGTACTAATTAGATGTTGGGTGTTGAAAAAACTTTCTATATAACTTGTGTATTTGGTCAAAAAAATTACTTTGGGATTCCAGGGAGCAAGACTGGAATAGACAACAATGCATGTTAGATCTGGGTTGTTACATAATCAATAATCAAAAGTTCAAGTCCCTCAATTGTAAATATCCTCAAATCAATTAACAGATACCTTCAAATGGAGGTAACATTAATAAATAAATAAATAACAAATCATGAGCATTCATATTTCAATTTACCTTTACCAAATTTGCAATCCCATTATAGCCACTTTCCAAACAAATAATATCAGTATACATTATATTCATAGGCTAATTATAATATTATATCATAGAATTTAGTTTTTATGATTAACGAAGAGCTCTTTGCTAAAGTTACAAGTCTCCTTCTAGATAGGAACTATCATAAAAAATATGGACATTAGCTACTAATGGAATTAGGCTATTTTCTAGACAAAGAGAAATTCTTACCGAAATAGCATAATGGTTTCAAGGCTAAGGCCCTCCAACCTCCATGGGATCGAGTGATCTTAGTTATTATGGATTATTTCACTCTGGACCCCTCGCAAGAAGTTTTTAGAAGTTCCCAGATAATGTTTTTTAATTAGTTGAGGAGAAGAGACGAATGAATGTCACTGCATTCCTCTTCCAATACTTGAAGAAATAAATGTTAGAAATTAGAAATGGTACGAGTCTGAACCAGTTGAACGAGGGCTTGGTCTGGAATATGTTTCCCTAGAAAGAGAGATTGAGATATAAAAAAATTTCAAGTTCATCTAGACCAACCCTTTGCTATCTTTAGATTTACCAATGCCAAGGGATATCTTTACCTCTCATGTGGTTTCCATTGATTCAAAGTTCTACCTAGACCTTCATGCACACCATCCTGGCAAGGCTAGGAAGCTCTCTGTCTCTTCTAAGGGTGTGAAAGGAGGTAAGTTCTGTTGGACCAAAAAGTTAAGATCCACCTTCTCAAGCTATGTCCATATTGAGAGCCTTATGAACTCATCCAGAGGATCTAATGGCAGCAAGAAGTCTAGGGGTCTCTCGGTGATGTCAAAAGGGGTGAGAGGAAATAAGAAGATATGATCTAGGAGATTATCGAAGAGAAATATAAAGGAGGATTTAAATTTTAAGTTAGTCAACTTTGCTCTGATGGCCCAAACTGAGGTGACATAATAAGCTCAGCCTGAAGGTGTGGTAGCTTTTGACGTGGATAGGGAGGAGTCACTCTGCAATTTGTTGTAGTCGATAAAAATTATTTATGACGAATAGAAGTCCTTTTTGGGTACCCTTAAGATCGATTTTGAATTCACAGAGGATGTGAATCGACTCGGGCTGCCTGATGGAGTTTATCTCCTCGAGGATGAATTCTATGTTTAATTCCCAAATGCTACCATGAGTCATCCTGGATTGTGGGTTGGTTTTTGGTTGATAGTTGGTTGTTATCCAAACATTTTTTTTATGCCTTGTAAGTAAGTGTTGTTTTTTTTTGTTTGGTTGGTGATCCCTATTGAGATTCTAACCCCTTTTTTGGTCCCCTAAAGAATTGGTTGTATATGGTTGTGGGTTCTTCTTAATACCCTCACTGTTTAATTATTAAAAAAAAAAAATTCTTTATAAATAAGATAAAGAAATTTAATAGAAAATTCAAATATTAAATTCGTTTTGTATGGGTTTACATATTTTTTAAAATAATAATAGGCAACTCTTTATGTTCAAGTGGGATCCGTTCAAATGAAAAAAATGCAATACTTAAGTCACTAACCTGACATGCAAGGATTCTCTCCTTCACTAGCTTATTTTAATATTTAATTCACCCTACCTCTTCTACTTAGTTACTGTAGTGTGTGCGTGTGTTAATAATCCCACATTGATCTAGTTGTGGGACTTGAGTGGTTTATGAGCCCCAACACTTTCCAAAATATTTGTCAAAGTGGTAGTAGGCTTAAAGGTGGAAGTCCTTGGCCCCCCTTATGTGGGACTCCTCACCCCCATTAACACCGAGTAGTGGTATGTGTGTGGGGGTAGTTGGCCCTTTTGCTTTCTAATTGGTTCATGTGATGTTGTTTCCAGTGACATATTCCTATGTTGGAATTTCATTCCACTTTAATACCTCTTCTACTTAGTGTAGTGTGTGCATGTGTTAATAATCCCACATTGACCCGAGTTGTGGTACTTGAGTGGTTTATGAGCCCCAACATTTACCAAAATATTTGCCAATGGGGTAGAAAACTTAAAGGTGGAAGTCTTGGTCTTGCTTATGTGGGACTCATTACCCCTATTAACATCAAGTAGCGGTATGTGTGTGGGAGGTAGTTGGTCCTCTTGCTTTCTAATAAGTTCATGTGATATTTTTTCCTTACAAGATGTTTATTTCCAATGGCATATTTCTATGTTGGAATTTCGTTTCACTTTAATACCTCTTCTACTTAGTGTAGTGTGTGCGTGTGTTAATAATCCCACATTGACCTGGTTGTGGGACTTGAGTGGTTTATGAGCCCCAACACTTGTCAAACTCTTTTCCAATTGGGTAGTAGGCTTAAAGGTGGAAGTCCTTGGTCCCCCTTATGTGGGAATCGTCACCTCTATTAACATCGAGTAGCGGCATGTGTATGGGGGTAGTTGGCCCTCTTGCTTTCTAATCGGTTCATGTGATGTTGTTCCCTTACAAGCTATTTATTTCCAGTGGCATATTCCTATGTTGGAATTTCATTCCACTTTAATACCTCTTCTACTTAGTTAGTGTAGTGTGTGCGTGTGTTAATAATCCCACATTGACACAATTGTGGGACCTAAGTGGTTTATGAGTCCCAACACTTTCCGAACTCTTTGCCAATGGGGTAGTAGGTTTAAAGGTGGAATTACTTGGTCCCTCTTATGTGGGACTCCTCACCCCTATTAACATCGAGTAGCGATGTGTGTGTGGGGGTAGTTGGCTCTCTTTCTTTATAATCGGTTCATATGATGTTGTTCCCTTACAAGTTGTTTATTTCTAGTGGCATATTCCTATGTTAGAATTTTTTTCCACTTTAATACCTCTTCTACTTAGTTAGTGTAGTGTGTGCGTGTGTTAATAATCCCACATTGACCCGGTTGTAGGACCTAAGTGGTGTATGAGCCCCAACACTTGGCATATTCTTATGTTGGAATTTTGTTCCACTTTAATACTTCTTCTACTTAGTTAGTGTAGTGTGTGTGTTAATAATCCCACGTTGACCTGGTTGTGGGACCTAAGTGGTTTATGAGCCCTAACACTTGCCAAACTCTTTACCAATGGAGTAGCAGACTTAAAGGTGGAAGTCCTTGGTCCCGGTTACGTGTGACTCCTCAGCCCCATTAACATTAAGTAGAGACATTCTACTTAATTAGTGTAGTGTGTGTTAATAATCCTACATTGTGTTAATAATCTCACATTGACCCAATTGTCTGGTTGTGGGACCTGTGTGGTTTATGAGCCCCAAATATTCCAAACTCTTTGCCAATGGGATAGCAGGCTTAAAGGTGGAAGTCCTTGGTCCCAGACCTGTGTGGTTTATAAGCCCCAAATCTTGCCAAACTCTTTGCCAATAGGGTAGCAGGCTTAAAGGTGGAAGTCCTTGGTCCCGCCTATGTGGGACTCCTCACCCTATTAACATCAAGTAGCTACATGTATATAGCGTAGTTGACCCTCTTACTTTTATGTGATGGTGACTGCTTTTCATTTCAGTTTAATACCTCCTCTTCTTCTTCCTACCCTTCTAAAGTATGTTTTCTTCGAATAAAATTTTCACGGCATGCACAGGTCACCTTTGAATTTGGATCTGAATTATGTGATGACAGTAAAACCTTAGAATACAGGAAAGAAATATGATTTTATTTCTCAATATTAATATGCCCAAGGCGAATCCTACTTTGTTCTTCGAAACTTCCCCCTGGATTTTTATCTACAGGACAAATATTAACCTATGAAGCAGAGACCTAGAATGTAGGAAGTTCACTCTGTGTACAACTACTAACCTTAAAAGCGAATAATAGATCAAACTAAAAAAATAAGCGAATTTACTCAAGGGCCCGAACCAAGCACATGGGGCTCAAACTGAAAAAACTAGGGAATCATCACTGTCTCAGATAAGAAACGCGGATGACGATATCCCCATTCAAACCCTTGTCTGCTTCGAGAGCTTTTTAAAATAAAATGCTCCGAAAACGGGATTTTCCGGGATTTGAAAGTGTAAATCCCGGCAAATCCATACTCGTTTCTCGTTTCTAAGAAAAGTCTCGTCTGTCAAGGACTACGGGTTCCATTATTTTTTTATATGGCCTGTAGTTTTAGTCTGAATGGCCCACATATGATTTTGCTATATATATTCAAGCAGCGAGCAGCTAACTTGCAGTTGTTAGAGAGCAGCTACCCTTAATTTTCCATTTCGATCTAATCTCTAATAGGTCTGAAAGAATGAGGAATTCTATTTTGGGCCGGGGTGGTTCAATTTCACGTTGCCTACGCCCGGGTATTGCGAATGTTGGAGAATATGAATGTTTGGGGTCCAAAGCGAAGCGCCGTCTCAATGTCAAAGAGCGCTTGTTATTGCTGTTAAGGACTGCCTACAAGCGCGATGTCGGCGATGAAATTCCGCCAAAGGGGTGCGTGGCAGTGCGCGTGGGAGAGGAAGAATGCAGATTTGTTATACCCATTTCATTGTTAAGTAATCCTATTTTTGCCAGTCTTTTAGAAGAAGCGGAGGATCAGTACGGTTTTCAGCAAGAGGGAAGTTTAAGAATTCCTTGCTCGCCACAAGAATTTTTGGAGGCAAGGAAGAAGATTGTGAAAAGAGAATAGTCCGTTTGGCGTAGATGGTGTAGACGTACCTTGCTTGACGAGACTTATTGCAATGCAGAGAGTGGGGGGGAAATGATGTATAGATAATTACTGGTAAATCTGACCATCTGATATTGTTAATGTAACAAAAATTCGTCAAATTGGTAAATGTTTTGTATTGCTGTGTTGGGGTTGTTTGCTGTTTTACTTGTGTAAATGCCTGTTAATTGGTTTGAGAAAGCCTCAGTATTCGCATTAAAGCTTGAAAAATAACTATAATAGCATGCTTCAAATAAAAAATAATCACTCAGTCACCATATATTGCTTGATTTGATACCCAGCATTTCTTTAGAGAAATTTTCATTATCCAGTTGGGCGGCTTGAAATAAATTTAACGTAGCGTATTTGCACGACATTTTTCCAATGGGACGCATCTGCATGGTGTAAAGTCTGTGGAAAATAGATCCAGGGCGGCATTCCATCCCTAATGTCAAGTACTTTCGTACAGGCGTATAAATAATGGCTTGCGATATCAGATTTCAAGTGAGTCAACAAACCTAAAGGCAACTATTCGTGTAAAAATAATAAGAATATTAGTGTAAAGCTGTTGTCGCGTGATGATGCATTGTGTAATTGAAGAATGCACGGAGGTTATGTGGACTAGAGAAATAGGTGTGTTGGGCCATTGAAAATATATTATTTCAAACTTCATTTAATCTATATTTAAAATTAAAATTACTTAATTTTTAAGACAATTGAATGTGAATTTAATTTTGATATTATTATTACAGTAAGTTAAGCTAACTATACGGCGAGAAGCTAACATTTTTAGATTTATCTATATCTTATTACTTCATCATGTTGTATATAAAACAAATTGTTGTTTGAGCATTTAATATACCTAGGTTAAAAATATTGCTTTTAAGGTTTATCTTGTCATGAGATGTATATATGTAATTTTAATATAATTTTATTTTTTTTGTCTTGTATTTTTATTCAAAGTTTCAAAGTCTCTTTGTTAGGTTATTTATATTTAAATCTTCTACCTTTATTCCAAGTTTCAAAGTCTCTATGTTAGGTTACTTGTATAACTTGTACCTTTGTTCAAATTTCAAAGACTCTTTGTTAGGTTATGTATAACATAAGGTTTTTTAAAAAAAAAAATTAATGTAATAAAAACATGAATAATAAAATAATTTGACCAAAAAATAGACCCTTTAGAAATGAAAATAATCCAAATAATATTAGGCACCCTCTTGGAAAGAATTTATAGTATAAACAACAACTTAGGAAAAAACTTATGTGGATTAAAATTAACAACATCATGAAATGATAAACACTTAAAGAGATATTCCTATCATTAAGAAAATATTTCAAATTTTACATTTCTTTTTCGGTTAGATTTTGTATTGGGAGGCTCTTAGTGTTAGCTTTCTCATGATTAATGTCATTAATGCATGAAACTTGCTTACATGTTTCAATATAATGTTGATAGAAATAGAATATATCTCAATAATATAATTATGTCTACATAATATCACTAAAATATACATGTAACATAGTATTATTAATTTTTGTACTAAAAAATTATATATATAATACTATAAAGTTCATTCATTTTTATTGATTATGTCAACATTTTACAATATTTGTATAGATTATAAAAATATGTGATGAACATGGATTTAATTTTCAAATTAATGTCATACCAAAAATAGTAATATTGTGTAATATAAGTTTAAAATAAAGTTACATTATCATCTAAAAATATATTCATAGTATAGAACTAAATCTAAAAAACTATGTTACTATCTTGAAAACATACACCATAAGTAATGGTTAAAATAATACAACTTAAGAAATATAAAAAAATATGAAGTATCAATAGGCTAACATCCCCTTAAGCTTGACTTGGAAAATTTACAAAGGAATGAAGAATTTCATAACATCTACGTAAAATAAGTATATCCTTTGTTGTAATAATAAATCAAGCATGATGATTAAATATTTTTATAGAGTAGCAATTTTATATAACTAATGTAAAAGCTTTAATGGTTGCCTAATTATAGGAAAACATCAAAACAACTAAAGCAATCTCATTAAAATTACATGATAAAATTACTTCAAAAAATGAGGTCAACATGGAATATCATATAAAATTAGCATTATTCAAGTGAAAAATATGCTTGAATAAATTAAAGTAAATAGAAATTATCTAATATCATTGTAATAGAAAACTTGTTGTAAATCTAACAAATGTAAGTAATGCATGGTAATAAGCATGCAAGCTACTAGTGCTATGATCATAATGTGAAACAATATTTAGAAAGGCATATCAAAATAGTTGAGAATATCACTATAAACTAGTTTGAAGTACGTCTCTAGTTCATTTGATGGAAGAATAACTTTATCATAGTGTATATCACTAAAAAGAAAAACCCTTCTTAGAAAAATAAGAATATGAAAGAAAATATTAAATTAATTATTTTTCCTACCATCACTAAATATTCTATTATATTTATCCTATATTCTCCAATGTATAAAAATATAAAAAGTAAGTTGTAGTTGTTAGAAGAAAGAAAATGAGAAGTACAATGCTTATATTATATTTTTGAAAATATAATATCAAGTATTTAGTTGCATAATGGTAGCATTCGGATGAGAAATAGATAGAATAAATGATGGCATAGTCCTAATATCTAACACCATAGATAAATTATCTATACTAGAACAACAAAATTATATTTATAGAATATAACATTATACAAGTAGTGATAACTTAAACATTATCATAAATGGATACTTTTAGTGGAAGCATAGATGAACTCATTTAGATACTTTTAGCAAGCACTGATTTGACGCAACATACCATTGTATTCATCATCAATTTCAAACTTTTTCATCAATGCATCATGCATTTGGTCTACTCATAATATGTTATTTACATATAAAATTATTTTTAGGTATTAAAGAATAGCTTTATTGAAAAAATAGAGGGCGTTTATAGTGATAAATAACTAGTTTTGTTATAGTATAAGTGAATCCAACTAAGTAAGTAGTTTAAGGGGTAAAAATAATCTATTTAAGGTGTTATTAGTGGAAATTAAAGGTCATTTATTTATTCTATAGTAATACAAACATCATATTTTGTAGTGAATAGTGGGTAATATTAATACAAACATACAACTCTATAGCAGGAATACACATGAAGGGATTATTATTATGATTATCTCATTTTCTTTATGATGAAATAATAAATAAAAGTATAATATATTATGATATGATATAAATCCTAAGACATAGTGAAGCACCTTGGTCTCCATACTATGACACATTCTAATACTTATTGTTTATCTTGGTTGTAACTAAGAAAATGTATTGAGGGTCAATGTTAATGCATCCTTGAGTACATCATTAAACTAATGTATGACATAGTCACCTATGACATTGTATCATTAGATATTGATGATGTATTACTGATAAGGCATTACATCTTTGATCATAATGTCACTCACCAAATATGTATATATTAGTGGTGAACAAACATTATAGAAATAAACTATAAGATTCATGTGTCCCCATCCTAAAAGAAGGTGGATCTAGTTCTAATAAATTTGTGCAAGAATCTAATATTGCATATGTACAAATTTGTGCATCAAATGGTTTCACCCCATAACCAAGGCACCGTGAAGTTCATCCTAATCATTCCAACCATAAAATCTCTACAAGATCCCAATAAATGAATTATTTTCTCCATCATTATATTTGTTTTCTTAGTACCCCAAGGAATTCCCAATATAGTACTTAGTGAAACATAAAATTAACTTAATTTTAAGAATAAATCTTTGCAATAACTCCATGTACCACCTCCCAATATAGAAGAATGATGAGATGAAGTCCTCTATAGGAGTTGATTTACCATTAAAAAATTTAACCTTTATTATTTCCATATAGCAAACCCATTATGCTAGCATAAAAAATATGATATGTAATCCTTGTGAATTGACTATCATATGCTCAATGATCACCATCAAGGAAATTGATGGTATCAAAGAGGATATCGATTGAGGGATAGCTGATGGAAGAATTAAAGTTGTACATTATTTCAATATCAAGCAAGGTTGCATAACTATGTTCACTATGTAAGAAAGAAAAAATAAAATGATATTATGGAGCATACACAAGTATATTAGGACACTATCATTCCCTCATCAAAAAATATTAGGAAACTATGTGGGAAATGATCTTAGAATCCACATTCTAACATAAAATAAATGGGAAATGACTATTGAATCAAATACTTTCATGAGCACTGATGAGGAGCTCACCGAGGTTGATGCGATAATGCAAAGACATAGCTCCAACAACTATAGAAGCAATAGGAACTCTAGTGGCAAATGTAAGAGCATCGACCAACTCACTTCTGAGAGCACCATCCCAGTCTTGGAGCAATCCTTCGAGGACGCGAGAGCGATGGCCACTTCCAGACAGGACCCCTCTAAAATTTTGATAGAGATGTTGGAAAACATCTATCAGTCCTAGTCCAAGGCTCTTACTAGCCTTGATCATGCAATCAGGGTTTCAAAAGCTATTATGGCTAGCAAGTCTGAGACTTTTTAGGTCATCCTCCCCATTGAGAAGACCAATGCTGGTGAGTCCACTCTACAGTAAGCTGGTCGGTTTGCCCTTGCTCTGGTTGAGGGTTTCCAGTCTATTTTTGGTTTGCTTGGTTCTCTTCCCGACTTCTATCTTCGTCATTTGATGTTTTGTTGTTCCAGTTTAACTCCCGTTAATCTCTTGTTTTAAGTGGGAGGTTTCCTTTCTGTCCTGGTTTGTCTTTTTGGTTTGCTTGTACAAGGTTCAGGGACCCTTTCAAAACCCTTTCTACCAATAAAAAAAAACATAAAATAAATGGTAAAAATACAAATAAAAAGTATTACCGTCATATATAGCAGAGATAATATTATACCATTCATAAAAATCATTGCTAAGATGATGTTTCATGAGCAAAATTCCATAATTATGTTGAGCAAGGTGCAACGACAGTATTGTCATTATTTTCAACACAGTCAGATAGATCGGTTTATGCAGTGGACAGGAGTTCAGAGGTTACTTAAAGTATGTACAGTGATGTTAAATGCTTATGAGGATGTTTACCCACCTTTTTGCATATTTTCCAAGAAGACCGAAGTGGCCCATATGCTAAATATCAAAGAAAAATCAAAACAACGCAAAGAAAAAAAAGTGTCATGATATCGCAACATGTTGCATTTTCGCGATCCAAAGCAAAGAGAAAATGCAAGGAGAAAAAGTGTTTTGATATCGTGACATGTTGCATTTTCACGGTCCAAAGCAAAGAGAAAATGCAAGGAGAAAAAGTTTCGCGATATCGCGACATGTTGCATTTTCGTGGTCCAAAGCAAAGAGAAAATGCAAGGAGAAAAAGTGTCATGATATCGCGACATGTTTTATTTTCATGGTCCAAAGCAAAGAGAAAATGCAAGGAGAAAAAGTGTCGTGATATCGTGACATGTTGTATTTTCGCAGGCCAAAGAAAAGAGAAAGAGCAAGGAGAAAAAGTGTCACGATATCGCGACATGTTGTATTTTCGTGGGCCAAAGCAAAGAGAAAGAGCAAGGAGAAAAAAAAAGTGTCGTGATATCGCGACATGTTGTATTTTCGCAGTCCAAAGCAAAGAGAAAAAGCAAGAAGGAAAAAGTGTCGCGATATCGCGACATGTCGCATTTTCGTGACTCAAAAAGGGCAGGCAGGCAGAGAAACAAAAGTGTTGTGATATCGCGACATGTCACATTATCGTGACTCAAAAAGGGTAGGCAGGCAGAGAAACAAAAGTGTCATGATATCGCGACATGTCGCATTATCGTGACTCAAAAAGAGCAGGCAGGCAGAGAAACAAAAGTGTCTTGATATCGCGACATGTCACATTTTTGTGACTCAAAAGGGCAGGCAGGCAGGCAGAGAAACAAAAGTGTCACGATATCACGACATATCGCATTTTCATGACTCAAAAAGGGCAGGTAGGCAGAGAAACAAAAGTGTTGCAATATCGCGACATGTCGCATTTTCGTGATTCAAAAAGGGTAGACAGGCAGAGAAACAAAAGTGTCACAATATCGCAACATGTCGCATTATCATGACTCAAAAATGGCAGGCAGGTCGAGAAACAAAAGTGTCACAATATCGTGACATGTCGCATTTTTGTGACTCAAAAAGGGCAGGCAGGCAGAGAAACAAAAGTGTCACGATATCGTGACATGTCACATTTTTGTGACTCAAAAAGGGCAAGCATGTAGAGAAAAAAAAGTGTCATGATATCGCGACATGTTGCATTTTCACCAAAGGAACATAGTAGTTGACAGTGCGTCTAATATTAGTGATGAACACCAGGATGGGTAATCTGAAGACTGCATAGTGACGTGGACCCATAAGGAATATTTAATGATTTGAAATAATTTAAGATGGTCGTTACACATGGAAAGAAGAGGACGCATGCCCATGTGGAGAAAAGGAAATGAAGGGCCTCAAAATAGAAACGAAAAGCCTTTTTTTGGAAACCAAAACATATGCATGCATAAGGGAAAGAAAAAATGAACAATCATGCAAATAGAAAATGAACAGACATGTAAAGATAAAATGAATAGTCATGCAAAGAGAAAATGAACAGACATGCAAAGAGAAAATGAACAATCATGCAAAGAGAAAATGAACAGACATGCAAAGAGAAAATTAACAGTCATGCAAAGAGAAAATAAACAGACATACAAAAATAAAATGAACAGTCATCGAAGGAGAAAAAGAACAGTCATGAAGGAGAAAATGAACAGTCATCGAAGGAGAAAACGAACGATCATGACTGAGAAAATGAACAGTAATGGTAGGAGAATATGGTGTCAATTATTTGCATGTGACGTGTTTGACAAAATGCATTCTCAAAATAAACAAAAGGAGTTACATAAAGAAGTAGTTACAATTGACAAGTGGCGTATGAGAATATGAAAGAAGGAGTTACAACTAGAGTTACAACTAGAGTTACAAAGAGAAAGGATTGTTATAAAAGGAGTGTTGCTTGGAGAATTGACTGAGTGCTATAGGTGAACGAAAGGCGAGCGAGAAGGGTGTGTGTTTTGTGAATTGTGGGCAATGTTGGGTGAGCAATAGACCAGTCAGGGTCTTGTAAAAGTGAAGGCATTTTTATGTCAATCTTCTAGTTTCAAAATTGAAGTCCAAGTTGGTGCTTGGCATCAGGGGTTGGTGCTCCTTCCAGTTGGTGCTAGTAAATTAGGGGTTGGTGCTCCTTCCAGTGGGTGTTGGTAAATTGATTGTAAAGTTGGTGCTTTGCAAAGGTTGGATTTGGATGGGAGTCCAAACAGTCATTTTGAGGAGTAGCCAAATCGGTGAACCTCGGTACATCTTGTGTTGTGTGATGTTCTCTTGTTATACTTGCTTTATTTGGTTTTAATTTTTCATTATTTTAGCTTTAAGATTTGAAGATTTAAGTTATAAAGAGCTACACTAATTCACCCCCCCTCTCAGTGTCATTATGAGACTAACAATTGGTATTAGAGTCAGTTTCCCTTGTCAGGCTAAATCAGCTAGGGTTGATCTTGGATTAGTATTAAATGGGTAAGAAGAATAGATCCTCCTACAATAAGGCATCTCAGTCAGTTTTAGTTCCTGTGGAAGAGAAAATTAAACTAGAAAAGATAGAAGGAATGAATTCTGAAGTATGTGATGAAAACCTTGAGGTTGAAGTAGATCTAGAAGGTGAGTTGATTGCTACACTTGAAGAGTTGGATATAGAAAGGAAAAAGAACAATAGACTGTCCAAGAAGTTGGAAGAATATGGGGATAATATTGAAGATATATTCTTACAAATTCATGAAGCCAAGAAAATAGAAGAAGCCTTGAAGTCACACCTAGATTATAAAGGCGATGTATGTAGCAAACGTGAAGAGGAATCTAACAAAGTTATTAGTGATCTAAAGCTGCAAGTAGAAGAGTCCAAAAAGATTGAAGAAACTCTCAGGTCACAGATCAATGAAAAAGAGATTGTTTGCTACAAACAAGAAGAGGATATTGTTTTATTGAGGAAACAACTAGAAGAGGCCAATACAAATCTCAACTTTGAGAAGATCACAGAGTTTCCAGATAAAATTATAATGCAACAAAGAAGCTCCATGGGTAAGCTTGGTCTTGGATGTGAAGCTGAACAACCTTCATCTTCTAAATTTGCAGAGAAGAAGTCCACTGCTGAAGGATCAAAGCAAAAAAAGCTTGAAGTTGAATCTTCAAAAGGAAGAAAATCTCAAAGGAGATCTACAACAAAGCAACCACAACAAAAGAGGTTCTATCACTCTCACTTTATTCATAATAATGCTTTTAATGGCTATTGTTTTAGATGCAACCATTATGGTCACAAGGCAATTTATTATGGATTGAATAATAGATCAAAGAGTTATGCTAGTAGAAATACATTTGTTTTTCCGATTGAACACCATGTGCAATGTTTTAAATGTAATGGTCATGGGCACATAGCAAGGTTTTGTCCAAGAACTTTTGTATCTAATCTAAGGCAAGATAGTAGATTTCATCAGACACAAATAATGCAACACATATAGGGAAGAAATCATGTGCATCAAAGAAAGGAAAATAATCATCCATCAAGGATGCACAAGAGACAACCACCTAATAGAAATGTTTTTTCACCTTTGATGGATTATGCAGTAGAATGTTATAACTATCATAATTTTGGGCACATTGCAAGAAATTGTCGAAGTACATTTGCATCAAATCAATTTCAAGAAAGAAAATTTCAACCAAATGGAATGAGACAAAATAGAAAATTTCTTGAAAAACATGCACAAGCTACTGAAAAAGAAAAGTTAAAACAAGAGCCCAAAACTGTAATCAAACCATAGTGGAGAAAGAAAGAAGAAAGGAAATCATGTCTCCTTGGACTGAAGGAGACTACTCCTCTATTGCACTAAGCAATTCTAGGTAGCACATCCTCAAGGGGAGCAATCTTAAAGTTTTATTTTAATTCTCCTATGTATTTGTTTAGTTATCTGAGGATGAAAGACAAGTAGTCAGGGGGAGTTGTCATATAGTTGTCAAAGTATGTTTCAATTCATGTAGTTATTTATGGAGGTACCATGAAGGGTGGTGATTAAATAGAGATTTGTCACCATTTGTAGTATTGCTATATGTCAGTGTTGTACTTTTGATGGTTCTTACTGCCATTGTTCAAAGTTATGGATTATAACAGTTCTGATAATTTGGTTTAGTGAAAGAATGTTGCCCTAGCTACATATATGTGTTTCTATAAAAGTGGTGTGTATTTGTACTACACATTGATGTGAATATTGTTGGATCTATTATGACACTTTGGTGAAAATATTTAATTCGTGTGCAAAATAAGATAGAGGAGGAGAGTTCATTTCAGAGGATTTTATAGAGTACTATGAAAAATATGGTATTAGAAGATAGTTTTCAGCAGCCAGGACACCTCAGTAGAATGGTGTGGTAGACAGAAAGAACATGACAGTGTAGGAAATGGCACGGACTATGTTGACTGAGAGCAAAGTAGCAAAAATATTTTGGAAAGAGGTAGTCCATACTACAGTATACATCCAAAATAGGTGCATGTTGAGGATGCATGAAAGCAAAACTCCTTATGAGTTGTGGTTTGGTAAAAGTGCAACAGTAAGATACTTTAAAGTTTTTGGTAGCAAGTGTTACATCAAAATAACTGAATAAAATCTTGGTAAGTTTGAAGATAGAGCATATGAAGGTATTTTTCTTGGCTATTCGTCAAAAAGCAAAGCTTACAAATGCTACAACAAGAAACTAAGGAAAATTGTGGATAGTGTCGATGTTAAAGTTGATGAAGGTAGGGAACGAGTAATTAGCTATGAATAGAACTACCCAATTTATGAAGAGGTTATTGAAGGAGATGAGGAAAATAAAATGGAAAAGAAACAAAAAATTGACTCAGATGATTCAAACAGTGATTCAGAAGTGAAAAAAAATAAGAAATTCAAAACAGGCAATTGGCAGAAAGATCATCCTAGAGAGCAAATAATTGGAGACCCCATAGTTGGTGTTCATACAAGAAGAATAGTAGTAAGAAACTACTCTCTATTATCCAGCATTGAGCCCAAAAATGTTGTTGACGCAAGCAAAGATGAAATTTGGATGAAGGCAATAAATGAAGAATTAGTTCAAATTGAGAAAAACAAAAATTGGGAGTTAGTACCAAGACCTGCAAATAAAAATATCATCGATACTAAATGGGTCTTTCGAAACAAATTTAATGAAGACGGACAGGTAGTCAGGAATAAAGCAAGATTGGTATGTAAAGGTTATGCACAAGTTGAAGGTATTGACTTTGAGGAAACCTTTGCACCTGTGGCTAGACTAGAGGCAATTAGAATGTTTCTAGCTTTAGCAGTTTACAAGAATTTCAAAGTTAATCAAAATGAGAAGGGCATATTTATTTCTCAAATTAAATATGTGAAAGAGATGTTAAAAAGTTCACAATGGAGGATTGTAAGCCAGTTAGCACTCCCATGACGATAGGTTGCAAGTTGAGCAAGGATGACAAATCTCCACATGTTGATCAAACCATGTACAGATCTATGATTAGGAGCTTACTATACTTGATAGCTACCAGATTAGATATTTTGTAGGTAATATGCATGGTAGCACGATTTTAGGCTGGTCCCAAGGAGACTCATGTGACAGTAGTGAAGAGGTTTCTTCGGTACCTCAAGGGTACTATGGAGTATGGGTTATGGTATCCAAAAGGTAAGGACTTCACCCTTATTACGTATTCAGATGCAGATTGGGCAAAATGTGTAGATGATAGAAAGAGTACCAGTGGAGGTGCATTCTATCTTGGAGACAGGTTGGTCGCATGGCACAGTAAGAAACAAGAGTCAGTCTCCTTATCCATAACAGAGGCAAAATATATTACAACGACAACGTGTTGTATGTAGGTATTATGGATGAAACAAACCCTGAAAGATCTTGGTATTAACTTCAGTGAGCCAATTTTAGTTAAGTGTGATAACACCAGTGCCTTTAACATCTCAAAGAATCTGGTTATGCATTCTCGCACAAAACATATTGCTATCCGGTATCACTTTTTGAAGGAGAAAGTTGCGGAAGGTGAGGTTAAGTTGGATTTTGTTCCAAAAACAGAGCAAGTAGCGGATATCTTCACAAAACTGTTGCCCAAGGAAGTCTTTGAGTACCTTCACAATAAATTGGGAGTGGTCACACTTCCCAAGAATTGACTAGCTATCGAGACCACATTCTCAAGGGGAGCATTTGTGTATTTGTTTATCTTTTTGCTCATGTTTGTGATTTTTGCTAAGTATAATAATTTTTTCCTGAGAATGTTGTGCATGGACTCAGGGGGAGTTTACAGTAGCCTTTTGGTATTGTTGTCAAAGAGGGAGAAGAGTTACAGGAAATTACATGTGTGTTGCCAACAATTCCAAAGGGGGAGATTGTTGAGCAAGGTGTAGCGATAATATTATCATTGTTGTCAACACAGACAGATAGATTGGTTGATGCAGTGGATAGGATTTCAGAGGTTACTCAGAGTATGTACAGTGATGTTAAATGCTTATGAGGATGTTTATCCACCTTTTTTAATATTTTCCAAGAAGACCGAAGTGGCCCATATGCTAAAAATCAAAGAAAAAACAAAACAATGCAAAGAAAAAAAAGTGTCATGATATCGCGACATGTTGCATTTTCGTGGTCCAAAGCAAAGAGAAAATGCAAGGAGAAAAAGTGTCACGATATCGCGACATGTTGCATTTTCGCAGTCCAAAGAAAAGAGAAAATGCAAGGAGAAAAAGTGTCGTGATATCGCGACATGTTGCATTTTTGTGATCCAAAACAAAGAGAAAATGCAAGGAGAAAAAGTGTTGTGATATCGCAACATGTTGCATTTTCGCGGTCCAAAGAAAAAAAGAGAAAATGCAATGAGAAAAAGTGTCGTGATATCGTGACATGTTGTATTTTCGTGGGCCAAAGCAAAAAGAAAGAGCAAGGAGAAAAAGTGTCGCAATATCACGACATGTTGTATTTTCACGAGCCAAAGCAAAGAGAAAGAGCAAGGAGAAAAAAAAGGTGTCGCGATATCGTGATATGTTGTATTTTCATGGTCCAAAGAAAAGAGAAAGAGCAAGAAGGAAAAAGTGTCACGATATCGCGACATGTCACATTTTTGCTACTCAAAAAGGGTAGGCAGGTAGAGAAACAAAAGTGTCACGATATCATGACATGTCACCTTTTCACGACTCAAAAAGGGCATGCAGGCAGATGTCACATTTTCAAAAGTGTCATGATATCGCGACATGTCGCATTATCGTGACTCAAAAAGGGCAGGCAGGCAGAGAAACAAAAGTTTCACGATATCGCGATATGTCACATTTTCGTGACTCAAAAAGGGCAGGCAGGCAGAGAAACAAAAGTGTCATGATATCGCAACATGTCGCATTTTTGTGACTCAAAAATGGTAGGTAGGCAGAGAAACAAAAGTGTCGCGACATCATGACATGTCACATTATCACGACTCAAAAAGGGCAGGCAGGCAGAGAAACAAAAGTGTCACGATATCGCGATATGTCACATTTTTGTGACTCAAAAAATGGCGACGAGCGAGAGAAACAAAAGTGTCACGATATCGTGACATGTTGCATTTTCGTGACTCAAAAAGGGCAGGCAGGCAGAGAAACAAAAGTGTCGTGATATCGCGACATGTTGCATTTCACCAAAGGAACAGAGTAGTTAACAGTGCGTCTGATATTAGTGATGAACAATAGGATGGGAAAACGGAAGATTGCATAGTGACGTGGACCCATAAGGAATATTTAATGATTTGAAATCATTTAAGATGGTTGTTACACATGGAAAGAAGCGGTGCATGCCCATGTGGAGAAAAGGAAATGAAGGGCCTCAAAATAGAAACAAAAAGCCTTTTTTTGGAAACCAAAACACATGCATGCATAAGGGAAAGAGAAAATGAATAGTCATGCAAAGAGAAAACAAACAGACATGCAAAGAGAAAATGAATAGTCATGCAAAGAGAAAACAAATAGACATGCAAAGAGAAAATGAACAATCATGCAAAGAGAAAATGAACAGACATGCAAAGAGAAAATGAACAATCATGCAAAGAGAAAATGAACAGACATGCAAAAAGAAAATGAACAATCATCGAAGGAGAAAATGAACAGTCATGAAGGAGAAAATGAACAGTCATCGAAGGAGAAAACGAACAGTCATGACCAAGAAAACGAACAATCATGGGAGGAGAATATGGTGTCAATTATTTGCATGTGACGTGTTTGACGAAATGCCTTCTCAAAATAAACAAAATGAGTTACATAAAGAAGTAGTTACAATTGACAAGTGGCGTATGAGAATATGAAAGAAGGAGTTACAACTAGAGTTACAAATAGAAAGGATTGTTATAAAAGGAGTGTTGCTTGGAGAATTAACTAAGCACGACAGGCGAGCGATAGGCGAGCGAGAAGCGTGTGTGTTTTGTTAATTGTGGGCGATGTTGGGTGAGCAATAGACCAGTCAGCGTCTTGCAAAAGTGAAGGCATTTTTATGTCAATCTTCTAGTTTCAAAATTGAAGTCAAGTTGGTGCTTGGCACCAGGGGTTGGTGCTCTTTCCAGTTGGTGCTAGTAAATCAGGGGTTGGTGCTCCTTCCAGTGGGTTCTGGTAAATTGATTGTAAAGTTGGTGCTTTGCAAAGGCTGGATTTGGATGGGAGTCCAAACAGTCATTTTGAGGAGTAGCCAAATCGATGAACCTCGATACATCTTGTGTTGTGTGATGTTCTCTTGTTATACTTGCTTTATTTGGTTTTAAGTTTTCATTATTTCGGCTTTAAGAGTTGAAGATTTAAGTTATAAAGAGCTACACTGATTCACCCTCCCTCTCAATGTCATTGTGAGACTAACAAATTATTAAAGAAAAGACTAGTTAAAGACCATCATGCTATAATGCTAAACTTATTCTTTTGATAAATTAATTGAATTTATCTTCATTCTTCCTTTTGTTTTTTATATATTTATTATAAACGTTTTATTGTAAATTGATGTAAATAATAGTTTTCTCAAATAATATTTATATATAAATAAAAAAATAAATCAAATTTTAAATAAAATAAGACAAACAATGTGAAACCTATTTGGGGAAGTAGTGTTTCGAAAGTAAGGAATCTCACTCTATAAGACATGGCAACTTGTAAAGCCACAAGGATTTCTCAAGACATGGCAACTAGCTAAATTGTTTAATTAAAACATTTACTGTAATCATATTATCAAAATTAAATTCAAATTCAATTGTCTTATAAATTAAGAAATTTTAATTTTAAATATAGATTAAATGAAGTTTGAAATAATATATTTTCAACGGCCCAACACACCTATTTCCCTAGTCCACATAACCTCAGTGCATTCTTCAATTACACAATGCATCATCACGCGACAACAGCTTTACAGTGATATTCTTATTATTTTTGCCCGAATGGTTGCCTTTAGGTTTGTTGACTCACTTGAAATCTGATATTGCAAGCCATTATTTATACGCCTGTACGAAAGTGCTTGACATTAGGGATGGAACGCCGCCGTGGATCTGATCTTCCACAGACTTTACACCATGCAGATGTATCCTATTGGAAAAATGTCGTGCAAATACGCTACGTAAAATTTATATCAAGCCGCCCAACTGGATAATGAAAAATTCTCTAAAGAAATGAAGGGTATCAATCAAGCAATATATGGTGACTGAGTACTTATTTTATATTTGAAGCATGCTCTTATAGTTATTTTTCAATCTTTAATGCGAATACCGAGGCTTTCTCAAACCAATTAACAGGCATTTACACAAGTAAAACAGCAAACAACCCCAACACAGCAATTCAAAAAATTTACCACTGCTTGCGGCTAAATTTAACGAATTATTGTTACATTAACAAAAATAGATGGTCAGATTTACCAGTAATTATCTATACATCTTTTTTCCCGTCACTCTCTGAATTGCAATAAGTCTCGTCAAGCCAGATTCGTCTACACCATCTACGCCCAACGGACTATTCTCTTTTCACAATCTTCTTCCTTGCCTCCAAAAATTCTTGTGGCGAGCAAGGAATTCTTAAACTTCCCTCTTCCTGAAAACCGTACTGATCTTCCGCTTCTTCTAAAATACTAGCAAAAATAGGATGACTTAACAATGAAATGGGTATAACAAATCTGCATTCTTCGTCTCCCACGCGCACTGCCACGCACCCCTTTGGCGGAATTTCATCGCCGACATCTCTGTTGTAGGCAGTCCTTAACAGCAATAACAAGCGCTCTTTGACATTGAGACGGCGCTTCCCTTTGGACCCCAAACATTCATATTCTCCAACATTCGCAATACCCAGGCGTAGGCAACGTGAAATTGAAACACCCCTTCCCAAAAAATAATTCCTCATTCTTTCAGACGTATTAGAGATCAGATCGAAATGGAAAATTAAGGGCAGCTGCTCTCTAACACTGCAAGTTAGATGCTGCGACGAAATATAAACTCGTTGCTTGAATATATATAGCAAAATCATATGTGGGCCATTCAGACTAAAACTACAGCCCATATAAATAAATAATGTAACCCGTAGTCCTTGACAGACGAGCCTTTTCTTAGAAAGGAGTATAATAGTGACAAGGGTTTGAATGGAGCTATCGTCACCCGCGTTTCTTATCTGAGACTGTGATGATTCCCTCGTTTTTTCAGTTTGGGCCCCATGTGCTTGGTTCGGGCCCTTGAGTAGATTCGCTATATTCGTCTTCTAGATAAAAATTCACGAGGAAGTTTCGAAGAACAAAGTAGGATGCGCCTTGAGCATGTTAATATTGACAAATAAAATTATATTTCTTTCCCGTATTGTAAGGTTTTACGGTCTTCACAAAATTCAGATCCAAATTCGAAGGTGACCTGTGCATACGGTGAGTATTTTATTCGACGAAAACATACTTTAGGAGGGTAGGATAAATTGAATATTGAAGGAAGCCTATGAAAGAGAGAATGAGTATTTTATTCGACGAAAACATACTTTAGGAGGGTAGGATAAATTGAATATTGAAGGAAGCCTATGAAAGAGAGAATCCATGCGTATCAGATTTGTGACTTAAGTGTTGCATTTTTCATTTGAACGGATCCCACTTGAATATCAAAGAGTTGTCCATGCTACTTAGGCTAAACCATTCAAGCACCCATACAAAATGAATTTAATATTTGAATTCTCTGTTAAATTTCTTTATCCTATACTGATATAATCTTAATTAGCCTATGAATATAACGTGTACTGATATTATTTGTTTTGCAAGTGGCTATAGCGGGATAGCAAATTTGGCAAAGGTAAATTGAAATATGAATGCTCGTCATTTGTTTTTTATTTATTTATTAATGTTGCCTCCATTTGAGGGTGTCCGTTAATTGATTTGAGGATATTTACTATTGAGGGACTTGAACTCTTGGTTCTTGATTAGAAAGAATATTTGATTTTATTGTGGATAATTTTAATTAAAATATTTTGTTGGTAGTATAATAAATTATATTTAACGTTTTTTTATTTGGTCTGAAGAATTTAATTTCAATCATGACTTTTGTAAAGTTGAAAGCTATGCTTAAGAAATTTAACATACAGTCATCATACATCCACCCCTTCTCTTGAAGAAAAACCAAAACCTAAACACATTTATGCTTTATATATTTTTTTTATTTTTTTAATATTTTTTTTATTTTTTCATAAATATGTTAATATTTTTTTTATTTTTAATATCAACAATAAAAGGGGATGAATTTAAGACAATACTTGGGCCTCTCAAGTTGTCTAGCAGATTTGTCTATATATTAACCTTAATATTTTACCTAGAGCAATACGTGGACCTAAAAATGATTGATAATAGTTTGAATTCTAATATTATGGGTAACATCTTAAGTAAAAGGTAAATTTATGGTAATACATTGATCTAAGATCAAAAATAAATATATTACACTTATTTTCTACGAACTCTAATTTACATTTAAATTTAACTTTTTATTATAAAAGGTTATGAAGCAATGGTAAAAGTGATCTAATTATATAAGCATGTCTTTCTTAAATTGAAATCCTCATAATACAAGTAGGTTTCTATTCACCTTAAAATAATTTAAATTTAGTTGATTAAAATAATTAAACTATACAACATGTATTTAAAAAAATAATTAATAAAAAATATGACTTGTGAAAAGTTATAAAAAATTTAAAAATTAAAATTTTCTATGGTATATCATAAACAAATTGAAAAAAATATAATTCCAATTATACCACCATTATACTTCTAACTCAAGCCAAAAAAATTTCCGTAGTGTTCTCGTATTCTACATACATCTTATGTATATCCCTAACATTTCCACAAGACATCTATATATAGACACAAAAACATACAAGGAACCCATCAATTTTGATTCTTGCGCCCTATCCATTATAATCTTGAAGGGTACAGACTCTTAAATATTCGAAAACAGTCTAACACGCCATAACCCTAAAAGAAACATAGCAATTTTCTGCTCCTTAGGGCAGATCAATTTGAAAAACAATTGCTTTGCCAACAATATTTAAAAGAATTGGCAAAGGCTTGATATGCACTTTCGATTTTCTTTTTAAACCATTGCATCAGGGATGAGATGGTCCCTATCGTGAATTTACATTACATTACAATTCATTTACACTGGAGGGATTATTTTTTATTCTCGATCTTCTTCTTCGAGTGCAAAAATTGTTGTGGCCATCAACGAATTCTAGGAATGCCCTCTTACTCAAAACCGTTTTCATACTCCCCAACATTGGCGTATTACTGACTAAATTAAAAGTGGTAAATTAAGGGAGATATTGATTTCTGACACTGCTAGAGAGAAGCTTCTCCGAAAGAATATGAACTCACTGCTTGAATATAAATTGAAACCCCAGTACCCGGCGTTCCAGACTAAAAGTAACGGCTTTATCAATAAACAATGGGACACAAAGGAACCCCTTGTTATTGACAAACTGGCAAAAGTTTTCAGAAAAGCATGTGTAATATTGAGGCTGATGTATAGTTTCTCCGCGTTCTTTTTCAAACGATGAAGATTCCTTCGTTTTCCCAGTTTGAATGAGATGATGAGTGGCAATCGCCGCCACCTTCGGAACCTCATGTGCTAGCTGTAAGTTTTTGAGCATATTCGCTTATTTTTTATTTTGAATTGTGACGAACATGTTCGCTTTCATACCTCCACTGTAGTTCTCCTATTCTAGTTAGTCTAAGCTTTCCTTCGCTGTTCTTCTTGCTTAAAACTCAGAGGGAAATTTTGACGAAACGATAACATTGAGGGAGTGACAGAGCTACCCTAGTCGTGACATTAACGTCGGAATTATTTTGTCGATTATATAGTTCTACGATCCTGAAAAGACGGAAATCTTTAAATAATTTATCCGATGTTGAAAAGTATCTATTATTATTTACGTAAACATGCTAGTTATGGCCAGAATAAGACTGAGTACACTTTCAGTAATGGGAATCTTGGAATTTAATATATAGGGACAGATCTGGTTTTGTACGGATTACTGTAAAGACCTAATAAACATAGGCCTCACGCGGACGATATCTGATTCGGTTGTCTTTGTTTGAAGATATGCCAACATGTTAATGAAAAAATATTTAATAATTAACTTCATTTTACCAAATCAACTAAATCTTCTAAAACATCAAATAGGATACAACCAAAAAGTAGGGATCGTACAATTAAAGGGACAATGAATGGAGCTACCTAGGTAGTAATTCAATTTTAAAAAAGTAAGGATCGTACAATTAAAGGGACAATGAATGGAGGTATCTAGGCAGTAGCTCATTAGTGTAACAACCTCTGATAGATTACCTCTTTCATCAACATTTATGACAAAAGGGTTTGAAATATAAATTGTGAATATTTGGGTAATTTGTTATTTTATTATTTATTATAGTTATTTTTATAAAGTGTGATAATTTCTATGGATGGGTAAGAAGGTTCATAACAAAAACCTTCTTTGAATGTTTTTATGATCCTCTTCCTTCTCTTACATGTGGTCCATTATATTTTGATGTCTTCAATGTGTGAATTGTTGGTATTTATTTTTTGTATCTTTCAATGTGTGAATTGTTGGTATCCATATTTTGTATCTTTGAATGCATAATCATTTTCACCATGCCAACTTGTCTTCGAACATACAAACTTACATAATATTTGGGCTTTACACGACAAAATACATGTAAACCAATACATGTAAACCATGCAAATGAAACATTTTTATAAGAAAAAAATGGTTATCGAATAATATAGAAATATCTAGATGAATATGAAAAATATATGCATAACAAAATAAATTTACTTAAATGATACACAAAACTAAATTTGATAGCCAAATGAAATAAAAACTTTATTTATACAAAATATTTTAGCTTAATTCAATGTATTGCCACTCTTCAAAAGAGCAAAACATTAAATGGAAGGAGATTTAAAAATAAACACTCGTAAACATGATTTTGGTTGATTTAAAAGAAACACAATTATTTAAAATGATGACAATTCTCATGCCTTTCATTTTTTGTCCACATAATTCACACTAGGATTTTGCATCATAACTAGACAACTTGGCACATGCGGCATATCATGAATGACAAGGCATATCATGAATGACAACGATTATCGTGAGTCACACAATTCTTAGTAACTACAACGATTATCGTGAGTCACACAATATTAGAAATAGGAAAAAAAAAAAAAAAACTTTTTATATTTTTTTAAATATTCTTCCAATCTAATCTTGCATACATATTTTGTTCTTATACATCAATGTATCTCTTTGTTTCAAGAGACTGTGAGTGTTTCACCTCTTGGTATTTCGTCGTTAATATTAGGTTTTCATTTTCTCTTCTCATACAAATATGATTATTAAACCTCATATGACTTGAAATCATCAATCATTCTTTAATGATTGCAACACATCAACTAATATAATAATAACTAAAAATTATAAGAATTATAATTGTAATAGAAAAAACATGGAAATAAGGAAATTTAAACATTATCATTAATATTATTAACAAAAATGAATGTGAAGATTGAATACAAATTAATATTATTGTTCATATTCATCGTCTATTCTCAAAGATAATCTATTAAAAATATAAACATATTTATGAAGAATAAAATCAAATAAAAAATAATTTAATAATATTAATTTTTATATAAAAATATTTTAAATATAATTTATTAACTACCAGAAAATAATTTATTAAAATATTCCACTCAGGATGGTTCAAACCACGGCTTGGGTGACTATGTGAGGGTGGATGAGTGTGTGAAGGGTGAGTGTGTGGTAGCTGTGTGTTAAATTTTCTATTGATAAGCATAGCTCTCAGCTTTATAAAGAATCATGGCTGGAAAAAGACTATTCAACCCCTATAAATTGATTGTAAGGATTTCTTACACTACCCAAATAAAAAATACTCCACAATAAATTTAGTCCATCAATAGTAAATATCCTCGAATCAATTAACGAACACTTTCAAATGTAGGCAACACTAATAAATAAAAATAAAATTAAAAAAATAAAAACAAATGAGGAGCATTCATCTTGCAAAACTAATAATATAACATACGTTATATTCATAGGCTAATTATAAGATTATATCATAGAGAATTATTTTTAAAGAAGATAAAGAAATTTAACAGAGAATTCAATAACTTAATTCATTTTGTAAGGGTGCCTGAAAGGTTTAGCCCAAGTAGATGTTCAAGTGGGATCCATTCAAATGGAAAATACAACACTTAAGTGCTTAATCTGATAAGCATGGACTCTCTCTTTCACAGGCTTCTTTCAACATTTAATTCACCCTTCCCTCCTAAAGTATGTTTTCGTCGAATAAAATATTCACCGCATGCACAGGTCACCTTCGAATTTTGATCTGAAATTTGTGAAGACCGTAAAACCTTAGTAATACAGGAAAGAAATATAATTTTATTTCTCAATAATAATATGCCATGCCCTAGGCGAATCCTGCCTGTTTTCCTGTATCACTTCGTTCTTCGACACTTCCCTGTGAATTTTAATCTAGAAGACGAATATTAACGTTGAAGCAAAGACCTAGAATGTAGGAAGTTCACTCTGAGTACAAATACTGACCATAAAAGCGGATAATAGATCAAAATAAAAAAATAAGCGAATCTAAGAGCCTGAACCAAGCACATGGGTCTCAAACTGGAAAAACGAGGGAATCATCGCTGTCTCAGATAAGAAACGCGGATGACGATGGCTCCGTTCAAACCCTTGTCATTATTATACTCGTTTCTAAGAAAGGGCTCGTTTGTGAAGGACTACGGGTTCCATTATTTATTTATATGGGTCGTAGTTTTAGTCTGAATGGACCACATATGATTTTGCTATATATATTCAAGCAGCGATTTTATATTTCCTCACAGCATCTAACTTGCAGTGTTAGAGAGCAGTTGCCCTTAATTTTCCATTTCGATCTAATCTCTAATTCGTCTGAAAGAATGAGGAATTCCTGTTTGGGCCGTGGTGATTCAATCTTGTTAGAAATATTGTTTAATCCAAATCCCGTACTCTGTCACCGCCGCTGGAACGTCCTGTCTGGCAGAGAAAGTATGGGCGAAGTTGAGGGAGCAGGTGAAGTCCGTATGCCTCCAGGCTGGCCTCGGGAGTCGCGCCAAGCCAGCCTCAGACCCCCTGCAAGTATAAATGGAGACCTCGGGCACGATCTCGGCATTCTGGGCAGCAGCCCCAGTTTCCCTGCACACCAACTGTGCAGGCGATTCCCTGCACACCAGCAGTGCAGAGGATCCGACGGCAAGCCTTGCTGCAGTTGCACGCACAGAAAGGGTTCGGGGGTTCTTGTTGCTCCTTAGCGCAGAACCTTTCCTGGTAGTTTAGCAGACTCTTCTCTGTCGCGGTGCAGATCTTCTTGTATGCCCAACAGACCAATTCTGCAGATGGGTTGTGTGTGTGGTTTTATCCGCAGGCGGAAGATGCCGTAGATGTAAGGCTCCGCAGAGCCAGTTATTTGTATTGCAGCCCTCCCCTGTTCATTAATGTAACTCTGTACTTTTTGCCTCCGCTTTGTGCTTGTTAGCTTGTAACGGGGCTCGTCTAAAGATCCTCGGAATTTTCTCGCATTTAACTGTTTTGGTTTCAGTTTCAACTTTCTTCATGGTATCAGAGCGAGGAGACGGAGCCGCAGACAGAGAGGAGTGAGAGCCGCAATGTTGGGCCGAGGATTCGAACAAGGGGCATCGTAGCTCCCACCTCTTCGCGAGAGGGTTTTGAGATGGCGGGGATCGATCTCCAGCCCCTTGTTCGAATCCTGGCCCAACACTGCGACTCTCACTCGTCTCCGTCTGCGGCTCCGTCTCCTCGCTCTGATACCATGAAGAAAGTTGCAACTTAAACCAAAATAGATTAAATGCAAAAAATTCTGAGGATCTTTAGACAGGCCCTGTTACAAGCTAACAAGCACGGCGGAGGCAAAAGTACGAGTTACATTAATGAACAGGGGAGGGCTGCAATACAATGCGCTCTGCAGAGCTCACATCTACGGCATCTGCCGCTTGCGGATAAAACCACACACAACCCATCTGCGAGTGATGCATGGGCATACAAAAGATGCACGCGACGGAGAAGAGTCTGCTAAACTACCAAGAAAGGTTCGCGCTAAGGAGCGACAAGAACCCCGAACCCTCTACGTGCGTGCAAGCTGCAGCAAGGCTTGTCGTCGGATCCTCGCACGCTGGGTGTGCGGGGAATCGCTGCACGATTGGTGTGCGAGAACTGGGGCTCACGCCTGGAATGCCGAGATCGTGCCGAGGTCTCCATTTATGCTTGTAGGGGTGCGAGGCTGGCAGCGCGACTCCCGAGGCCAGCTTGGAGGCATACGGAGTTCACCTACTCCCTCAACTCGCCCATACTTTCTGCTCACTTTCACGAACTTCTCTCACACCCGCTCTGCTTCCTTCTTCTATGCTCTCTTCGCACACTAGTTTGTCTGTAGAACCGAACCGCCTTTTATAGCCGCGGGGAGAGAAGGATAAGTGTTATCCTCTGACAACTCCGGATAAAGGATGACCCTTATCCGGAGCTGTCCGAAGATATCCCTTATCCGGAGTTGTCAGAGGATAACACTTATCCTTCTCTCCCCGCGGCTATAAAAGGCGGTTCGGTTCTACAGACAAACTAGTGTGCGAAGAGAGCATAGAAGAAGGAAGCAGAGCGGGTGTGAGAGAAGTTCGTGAAAGTGAGCAGAGAAAGTATGGGCGAAGTTGAGGGAGTAGGTGAAGTCCGTATGCCTCCAGGCTGGCCTCGGGAGTCGCGCCAAGCCAGCCTCAGACCCCCCTACAAGCATAAATGGAGACCTCGGACACGATCTCGGCATTTTGGGCAGCAGCCCCAGTTTCCCTGCACACCAACTGTGCAGGCGATTCCCTGCACACCAGCAGTGCAGAGGATCCGACGGCAAGCCTTACTGCAGTTGCACGCACAGAAAGGGTTCGGGGGTTCTTGCTGCTCCTTAGCGCAGAACCTTTCCTGGTAGTTTAGCAGACTCTTCTCTGTCGCGGTGCAGATCTTCTTGTATGCCCAACAGACCAATTCTGCAGATGGGTTGTGTGTGTGGTTTTATCCGCAGGCGGCAGATGCCGTAGATGTAAGGCTCCGCAGAGCCAGTTATTTGTATTGCAGCCCTCCCCTGTTCATTAATGTAACTCTATACTTTTTGCCTCCGCCTGTGCTTGTTAGCTTGTAACAGGGCCTGTCTAAATATCCTCAGAATTTTCTGCATTTAATCTGTTTTGGTTTAAGTTGCAACTTTCTTCATGGTATCAGAGCGAGGAGACGGAGCCACAGACGGAGAGGAGTGAGAGCCGCAGCGTTGGGCCAGGATTCGAACAAGGGGCTGGAGATCGATCCCCGCCATCTCAAAACCCTCTGCAGAAGAGGCAGGGGAGCTACGACATTTTTGATTTCTTGTTTGGAGGGCCGCAGCCCGGGGAAATCGCCGATTTCGTCGGCGACATGGAGATCAAGATGACCAAGGACGGACGACGCAGAGCGAAGGCCGTGCTTTGCCGAAGTGCGGCAGCGGAGGTTTGCCGGGATGCGAACGTTGGGAACAAAGGGTGTTTTCCGAAGTGCGGCGCCGAAGTAGTGTGCAAACTTCGAAAGGAAATCTGCCAAAGTCCGACTTCGGGGGCGCAATGCAGACTGCGCAGGGAGATTTTCCGAAGTCCGGACTTCGAATGGCGCAGTGCAGCGGCAGAGTGGTAGACGGAGTGGGCGCAGAGTGATTTGTCGAAATGCGGCGTCGAGGCGAAGTGTGGTTTGCGGATGGCGGACGGCGCACAACGCACAACTAGCACAGTGCGAACGTCGGACCGCGCCCTTTGAAGAAATGATTTTAATTTTTCAATTTTCGCCGAAGTCCGATCGTCGACGGCGAAGTCCGATCGTCGGCGGCGAAGGAGGGAAGATGCCCGAAGAGCGACGGCGGAGTGAAGTGCGAAAGGCGCCGAAGATTTTTTGAAGTCCGACTTCCGGGGCGCAGTGCGGACTGCGCAGGGAAATTGCCGAAGTCCGGCTTCGGGGGCGTAGTGCGAAGGATGAAATTTTTTCGAAGTAGATTTTTCGCAGGCGAGAGTCGAAACTCAGTTTTTTTTTTGTTCATAGAATTTGGATTAAGGGAGGCTGTTAGAAATATTGTTTAATCCAAATCCCGTACTCTGTCACCGCCGCTGGAACGTCCTGTCTGGCAGAGAAAGTATGGGCGAAGTTGAGGGAGCAGGTGAAGTCCGTATGCCTCCAGGCTGGCCTCGGGAGTCGCGCCAAGCCAGCCTCAGACCCCCCTGCAAGTATAAATGGAGACCTCGGGCACGATCTCGGCATTCTGGGCAGCAGCCCCAGTTTCCCTGCACACCAGCAGTGCAGAGGATCCGACGGCAAGCCTTGCTGCAGTTGCACGCACAGAAAGGGTTCGGGGTTCTTGCTGCTCCTTAGCGCAGAACCTTTCCTGGTAGTTTAGCAGACTCTTCTCTGTCGCGGTGCAGATCTTCTTGTATGCCCAACAGACCAATTCTGCAGATGGGTTGTGTGTGTGGTTTTATCCGCAGGCGGCAGATGCCGTAGATGTAAGGCTCCGCAGAGCCAGTTATTTGTATTGCAGCCCTCCCCTGTTCATTAATGTAACTCTGTACTTTTTGCCTCCGCCTGTGCTTGTTAGCTTGTAACAGGGCCTGTCTAAAGATCCTCAGAATTTTCTGCATTTAATCTGTTTTGGTTTAAGTTGCAACTTTCTTCAAATCTCACGTTGCCCACGGCTGGGTATTGCGAATGTTGGAGAATATGAATGTTTGGGGTCCAAGGGGAAGAGCCGTCTCAATGTCAAAGAGCGCTTGTTATTGCTGTTAAAGACTGCCTACAACCGGGATGTCGGCGATGAAATTCCGCCAAAGGGGTGCGTGGCAGTGCGTGTGGGAGAGGAAGAATGCAGATTTGTTATACCCATTTCATTGCTAAGTCATCCTATTTTTGCTAGTCTTTTAGAAGAAGCGGAGGATCAGTACGGTTTTCAGCAAGAGGGAAGTTTGAGAATTCCTTGCTCGCCACAAGAATTTTTGGAGGCAAGGAATAAGATTGTGAAAAGAGAATAGTCCGTTTGGCGTAAATGTACCTGGCTTGACGAGACTTATTGCAATTCAGAGAGTGACAGGAAAATGATGTATAGATACTTACTGGTAAATCTGACCATCTGTTTTTGTTAATGTAACAAAAATTCGTCAAATTTAGCCACAAGCAGTGGTAACTTTTTTTTATTGCTGTGTTGGGATTGTTTGCTGTTTTACTTGTGTAAATGCCTGTTAATTGCTTTGAGAAAGCCAGAGTATTAGCATTAAAGCCTGAAAATTAACTATAATAGCATGCTTCAAAGTTCAAATAAATATAATTACTCAGTCACCATATATTGCTTGATTTTTTACCCAGCATTACTTAGAAAAATTTTCATTATCCTGTTGTGCGACTTTGAAATAAATTTTACGTAGCGTATTTGCACGACATTGTTCCAATGGGACACATCTGCATGGTGTAAAGTGTTGCGAATGGAGACTAAAATTCGCAAAGATTTCAAATCTTCCTTAATTTTTTAATCTTCTGTTCTTTTTGTTATGTCAGCTTTGAATCTTCTGTCTTCATACTACGAACAGAAATAGGAAATAGGTTGTTCTTTTCGTTATGTTCAGCTTTGAATCTTCTGTTTTCATACTACGAACAGAAATAGGTTGTTCCGTCCAATTGTCAGATGATTGGTGAATTTATTATTATTGATGGAGAAAGTTGGTTCAGTTTGCTGAAGATAAAATAGACTTTATGTCTGTGTATGGCTTGCGGTGGAGGAAGCACCATTATATAAGGGTGTGTATTGAGAGAAGTGTAGAAGATAGAGGGATAGGATTCTCTGTAGATTGTTGAGAAAGTTTACAGCTGAGTGCTGTTTGTATTTCCCTCTGTTTTGGAAGACTGAATAAAGGACATGAATGTTCATTGAGGACATAGCCCATTCTGGGTGAATCTTGTTATATATTGTGTCAATTCAGTGTGATTGTTTTATTTTTCTTGTTATGTTTCTTCCAAAAATTTGTTCTGATATTTATTGCTCTCATATGAAAATTTAATAACCAACAAAGCTTAACAATTGGTATAAAAGCTAGGCTTGTTTTGTTGGGTGCTTGATAGATCGGTGAGAGATCTTGGATCAAGTGAGAGCAATGGTGGAAGAAGGGAAGTTCAGAATTAAAAAATTTAATGGCTAGAAATTTCAATTGTGGAAGATGCAAATAGAGGATTACTTGTACCAGAAGGATCTTTATCAACCTCTAAAGGGGGTAACAAAGAAACCTTCAAGTATGAAGGATGATGAGTGGACACTTATTGACAGAAAAGCTTTTGGTACAGTGAGACTTGCCTCGCTAAAACTGTAGCCTTCAACATTTCAGAGGATTAGACAACAAAAGGAGTAATGGACAAGTTGGCTAGTTTGTACGAGACACCCTCAACAACAAATAAAGTATTTCTCATGAAGAAATTGTATAATATGAAGATGGATGAGAATGGGTCTATAGCTGATCACGTAAATGAATTTAATTCAGTTGTGAGTCAGTTAGCCTCTTTGAAGGTTAAAATAGAAGAAGAAATGAAGGCTATTTTATTTTTATGTTCTTTGCCTGATAGCTAGGAAAGTTTAGTTATGGCTATTAGCAATTATGCCTCTGCTTCTCTTACATTTGATGATGTTGTAGCTTATGTTCTTAGTACTGAAATGAGAAGGAAGAGTACCGGTGAATCATCATCTAGTATGGCCTTGGTGGTGAGAGGCAAGCAGAAAGAAAAAGGAACTGGTTCTGTTGACCATGAAGAGAAGGGACCCAAGTCCAAAGGGAAGGTAGTATGCTGGCATTGTGGCAAGAAGGGGCACTTGAAAAAGGATTGTTGGTCTTGGGATAGAGATGGAGGAGAAAGGTCATATGTGAATCTAATGAGTGAAGTTCTGACACTTTCTGATATGGCTGGTCTTGACATTGATGTTGGAGGACCAGAGAGTTCTCAAGCAGTGGGAGTTGATGATCATGTCCATGAGGATGGACATGAAACCATTTTTTATGCATAATCACAAGATGGATCACATGATGCAATGGTGAAAAGTTGCATTATGTGTGAGCATGTTGTGTGGGTGACACATAGTGTGTGGTTCTTGACATAGTTGATGATATTTTGTTTCATCAAGATGCATGAATATTGGTGTTTGTCAATATTATGTGTTGCTTGTTGGTCACAGGTGAAAGTGCACATGGTTGACACTAGTGGCGGTGCAAAGCATGGATACAACAGTATGGAGGGGTTGACATCCCTTGTGTGGTTGAAGAATTATCTTCAATGGATGCAGCAGTGGTGGAGTTGTGATTTTTTTTTTGTCCTTAGCTATTCAGTGATGCAGCAATTTTAGTCTCCAAGTGGGAGATTATTGTGAATGGAGTCTAAAATTCATAAAGATTTCAAATCTTCTGTAATTTTTGAATCTTTTTTTCTTTTTGCTATGTTTAGCTTTGAATATTCTATCTTCATACTACGAATAAAAATAGGTTATTTCATCCAGTTGTGAGATGGTTGGTGAATTTACTATTATTGATGAAGAAAGTTGGTTCAGTTTTCTAGAGATAAAATAGAATTTATGTTTGTGTATGGCTTGTGGTGGAGGAAGCACCATTATATAAGGGTGTGTATTGAGAGAAGTAAAGAAGACAAAAGGATATGATTCTTTGTAGATTGTTGAAAAAGTTTATAGTTGAGTGATGTTTGTATTTCCCTCTGTTTTGGAAGACTGAATAAAGGACATGAATGTTCATTGAGAACGTAGCCCATTCTGGGTGAACCTTGTTATATATTGTGTCAATTTTGTGTGATTGTTCTATTTTTCTTATTCTTTTTCTTTCAAAAAATTGTTATGATATTTATTGCTCTCATATGAAAATTTAATAACCAGCAAATCTTAATAGTAAAGACTATGAAATATCGGATCCAAGGTGGTATTCCATCCGTAACGTCAAGTAATTTTGTACAGGTGTATAAATAATGGCTTGAGATATCAAATTTCTAGTGATACAATAAAACCTAAAGGTAACTATTCAGGAAAAAATAATAAGAATGTCATTGTATAGTTGTTGTTGTGTGATGATGCATTGTGAAATTGAATAATACAAGGAGGTTATGTGGACTAGAGAAATAGGTGTGTTGGACCATTGAAAATATATTATTTCAAATTTCATTTAATATATATTTAAAATTAAAATTTCTTAATTTATAAGACAATTGAACTTGAAATTAATTTTGATAATATGATTATAGTGAATGTTTTTAATTAAACAGTTTATTTAAGCTAACTATACGGTGAGAAGCTAACATTGCTTTTAATATTCTAAACAAGTTTGTTTGTGTGGACATACCATGTGATACCACAAATAAGCTTATCCATATCATCATTCTTGATGAGTTATACTTATCATCTTCAGTACAATGGTATACACCCATAACCATACCATACACAAGCTTATATGTGTTGGTATGCTATGTATATTATAAGTTAAGTTATCCATATCGTCTTCATGACGAGCTATCTTAACTCCGATGTAATCAATCACTTTACTTAGTTAACATTCTCCCTAAGGGGTCTCAATCCCTTAGGTCTTTTCTATGTTCACCCTAAGAGGTCTCAATCTCTTAGGTCCATTCTAGGTTCACCCTAAGATCTCATTTTCTTAGGTTACTTTTATGTTTAGAAAGAAGACAAAAATAACTTTATCTACTTAACTAACTAAAAAGTAAAATTCATAAAGCATAATAGAAGTACTTAAAAGGGAAGCAACATTTAAAAGAAGATAACCATTAAATAAAAGAGAAATCTAGATAAAAAAGCATAAATAATTCAATACAGTAAATTAAAGATACATTTCCCATTCATTCAGTAATTATTACATAAATCCAAGCATGGTAAAACCTCCATACTCTTAAAAGAATAAAGTAATACATCATATTTATCTAGGGATTTCTCCCTACAATTCTAGTCTATTTGAGCATAAGTAAATTATTACAATTATAAATCAAATTGGTGCATTGGTTTCAATTGCCTCTTTGGTCCTCCTTTATTTCCATCATTCGTTTTATGATAGTAAGGGATCAAGGTAATCCATGGTTCTATGAAATACACTCATCTAAATGCATCTACTAGTAACATGAAACTAGTGCATTTACTATTTACTTTTCTAAATTGCAACTATACATATTTAATTAAAGTATTCAACCATCTACTATATAGTTGATATCATATGAAAATCCTCATTAATATTCTCATCTCTCATCAACTCTAAGAGGGTCATTTAAAAATAATAATTATATCACAAGTCTAGCTTTAATCAAATCATTGTAAAAGCCATTATTTTAAATAACTAAGAGTCTATTTCTTAATTAAACAAATAATTTGCATTCCTTTTATTTTAATTAATTAAATTCATGTTTATTTAATTAACCAAACAAACACCATTCATTTAATTAAATTAATCAAAGTCCCATACCTTTAATTAACCAATTAAACTATATTCCCTTTATTCAAATAATCAAAGTCCCATACCTTTAACTATTTAAATAAACAATTTTTCCTCTATTTAAATAATCAAAGTCCCATACCTTTAACTATTTAAATAAATTATTTTTCCTCTATTTAAATAATCAAAGTATCATACCTTTAACTATTTAAACAACTCATTTCTCCTCTATTCAAATAATCAAAGTCCCATACCTTTAACTATTTAAATAAACTATTTTTTCTCTATTTAAATAATCAAAGTCCCATACCTTTAACTATTTAGATAAACCATTTTTTCTCTATTCTAATAATCAAAGTCCCATACCTTTCACTATTTAAATAAACCATATACTTTACCATAGTATAATCTAGTTTAGTTAAATAAAATATTATGTCATTTCACTATAGTATAACCAACTGTTATAAACTAAATATTATATCATTTCTTTTTTAATATAACCAACTATTATAAACTAAATATTATACCATTTCTCTTTTAATATAACCAATTGTTATAAACAAAATATTATACCATTTCTCTTTTAATATAACGAATTATTATAAACTAAATAATATACTATTTCTCTTTTAATATAACCAGGTATTATAAATTAAAAGGGTTACAAGAAGAAACAACTAAACAAACTAGCGATCAACTAACTAGATAAGGGGTTATTTTGGTGACACCAAAGGTTTCTAAAGGGACAACATGACCATGGTAACATGGGATGAAACCACACCGTAGCCACTACTATCTCGGGCGTCTATAGGTTAACGATAGCAACCCATTGCAGTCAGGGAGACAACCTATCTCCTTGCTCGTAGGGAGATGTTGACTTCCAAGGAGAAGTCACGATTAACCCTAAACAACTGATCCACATTGTTGATGACTTAAAGCACCCAATATGAGGAAAACCCAACCAAAATCTAGGTAAAATCATCACCATTATAAGCTCTAAATCCACTTTGTGAGATATCCATTCACTAGGTAAATCAATACCTGATGTAGATAGCTACAAATATATGATATAGCCACTCACTAGGCAAATCAAAGAGGTTTTAACCCTACCAAGCTATGGGTGATCCAACTAAACTTTAGAGAGAGCATTTTAAAAATTATGATACCCATATTTATTCTAGGTAAAGGAAGAACATCAAAACCCCATGGACACAAACAAACAACCCTAGTGTTTACCCCAAAAAAAATGAACTTCTGATAGCCACTTATCAAACAAAATCTACTATAGGGTATGGTAACCAACCTATGAATCTTTAACTTGGTTTTGTCTTCAAGACGTTATTCTTTCAAACTATTTGCTAGTTCTGTGCTTCCTCTTTTTCCTCTATAACAGAAATCAATCCTCTTTTCTCTCCCCTTCTCCCTATTGAAATCTTAGACTGCATCACAGTAAAACAATAGACCAAAAGAACACATGCACTACCTACTTCTATGATAAGTGGATACATATTTTTACTATAAATAAGTATATTTCTAGATTGCACTAACTAACGTTTTGCTATTATTATCAGGGTTAGTGCATATACTAGTTTTAGATAATTCTTGAGATATGTTTGTCAAATAAATACTTTTTGTTTTAGATGTGGAGAAGAGTTGTGTACTACATAAAGGATGTAACAGTGTTATGATTTGGGAAGTTTTTTTTTTTGTTTTTGTTGTGATTTATCCATAGTAATGACCATACAAAGAAGGATTCCAGTATGCTAAAAATTTTAAGGCTATAATAATGTAATGGAACAAATCAATGGTTGTTAAAGTTTGTTGAAATTTCTCCTCTAATTATCTAAATTCTTGTGTGGTTATTTATTTGGATCCCAATCCACTTCCCTGACTGTGTCAGGTCATATTAGAGTTGTAGTTGTTTATTCCTATTAAGAAGAGATTGGTTATGTACCTAGTATCTAGGAGTGAGTCTATCTTAGAGTGTTTCCTATGTGTCTATGGTTGCAATAGAGCCTCTTTGAATTATTAATTGAATATATATTCTCAGAGAGAGATATTTGTTGTTTAGTAACAATATAGAATATTGAGGAGGAGCAGTATGGATTAGCATCGCAAGAAGAACATCAAATAATTGAAAGAGTTGAGAGAGGGGTATACTAAGAGGAAGAAGAGGTCATAGATCCTAAATATGAATATTCGATGCTAATGAGATAATACTAAGGACATTGCAAGTACTTTAAGCTCATGTGATAGCTATGGAAGGTACTGCAAGAAGAGGGAGAACCCTAGTAGAATATAAATGTTCTACTGAGGATGAATCAAGATTATCATATTCTTATGAATAAGGATATGGTGATCAAAGAAGGTTTTTTCATGCTATTGCTAATATTGTAAATATGCCCAAGTTTAATCTACCAACATATGAGGGTAGTCTTCTTTCCAAACAACTAATAGAATGGATATCAGAAATGGAGAAATATTTTGACCTTGAAAGTGTGGAGGAAGCTATAAGGGTAAAATTGGTAGTGACCAAACTCAAGGGTCATGCTTCTCTATGGTTTAAATAGATCTAAAAATAGAGAGTGTCTAAAGGAAAAACCAAAATCAGGACTTGGGAAAATGTGGTAAAGTAGTTGAAGAAAAAATTATTGCCTAAGGACTATGAGCTCTTGTTATTGAATAAAGTTTAGAATTTGAGACAAATAGATAATAGTATAAAGTATTATATCAAATAATTCCAAATACTAGTCATCAAAACAAGACACTTTGAGCTTTATAGAGTGGTTGTGACAAGGTATATTAATGGTTTAAAGATCTCTATTCAGGATGAACTAAGCATGTTGAATATTAAGACAATGGAATATGCCTATCAATATGCTATTAAGGCTGAATAAAAGCTTAATATAAAGTTTACCCAATCCTCTAAAGGGAAGGGGAAGCCAAAAGGTAATAATAAGAATTAGGAAAATATGATTTTGAAGCCATCCAAGCCAAAGGAAAGTACTAGTATGGTAAATATAAGGGAGAGTTTTATGGATATCAAGAGAGGTATTCAATATTTAGAGGTACATGCTACAACTGTGAAAAGGAAGGTCCACAAGTCTCCTAAGTGTAAAGCCAACAAGAAAACTAAAAATAACGTTAATATGGATAAAGGTGAAGAGAGTGATGAAGCAAAATCATATTATGGGACTGCTTATGGTTATGGTGAACAACTAATGATAATGAGAGTCCTCATGGTGGATGAAAAGAATGTTGAACTATGGGAAAGGAAGAGCATTTCCCGTATGAAGGTAAAATATAGTGGTAATTATTATGATGTTATTATAGATAGTGGTAGTCAGATAATTTTGTTTCTACATACATGGTAGAAAAATTATCATTATCTACTTTTGCACATGCAAAACCTTACATAGTTTCATGGTTGAACAAGATTCATCAAGTGTTGGTGAATCATCATTGTAAATTCTCTTTTGAGAGAATGGGATACATAAATAAAATGTGGTGTGATGTCATTCCAATGGATATTTATCATTTACTACCAGGAAGGCCATGTTAGTATGATAGGATTGCTCTAAATTATGAAGAGAAGAATCACATTATAATGATCAAATATGGAAAAAAGTGGTTGTTAAAACACTTGAAGACTACCTTTGCTGAAGTGAGAAGTGGATTAGTAATATGAGGAGGAAAGAAATTACTTAAAAACATAAAAGTATCACATGTTTTCTAAGAAAAAGAAGTGCCTGAAGAGATTACACCAATCTTGAAGAACTATGAGAGCATTATGGTAGATGGAGATATATCAGCTGGTTTACCACCTATGAGATGGAATTCTCATCAAATGGACTTAATTCTAGGAGCCAATTTGCCAAATAAAGCATCTCATAGAATGGATCCTATGTGAATAGTTGATTTGAATAAGCAAGTAAAGGATTTGCTTTAAATAGGGTTGATAAGAGAGAGTTTGATTCCTTGTTTTATACCTACTATTCTAGATGCAAATAAATATGATGTGTGGATGATGTGCACATATTCAAGAGCAATAAACAAGATTAGTATCAGAGATGGTAGATGAATGGGTTGAACCGATTAAATATTGGACAAAGGAGTTACCAAAGAAATAAAACAAAGAGATAGAGAAGATTTTAGATCGTAGGACATCCCAAAAAACTAGGAACAAAGAATACAAGGAATTCCTGGTAAGGTGGAAAAATAGAGGTTCAAAAGAAGATTCATGAATATGTGAAGCTAAGCTTAACAAATTCAAAACATACATATTTACAACAGATATGTGAGTAGGGGCTCACAATTTTTCTCACCCTGGGAGGTTGATGTAAAGTCATCCACTCTAAAATCAACATGTAGTAAATAGGTGAACGCAGAGTGATAGTTATGATATTTCTAGGCAGTAAACAAGGCATGGCAGTTATGATATTTCTAGGTAGTAAATAGGGCATGGCAGTTATGATATTTCTAGGGAGTAAACAGGTGAATGTAAAGCTACAGTTATGATATTTCTAGGTAGTAAATAGGGTATGGTAGTTATGATATTTCTAGGTAGTAAAATGGGTATGGTAGTTATGACATTTCCAGGTAGTAAACAGGTGAACATAGAGCTTTAGTTATGGATGATATTCCCTATTGAAATATTAGGTTGTGTCACAGTAAAATTATATACCAAAGAAATGCATGCACTACCTGCTCCTAAGACAAGTGGATAAAGGTTTTTGCTATCAATATATATATATATATATATAGTGTTAACTAACATTTTGCAATTATTATTAGGGTTAGTGCATATAATAGTTCTAGATAATGCTTGAGATATGTCCATCAAAGAAATAATTTTCATTTTAGATGTGGAGAAGAGTTGTGTACTACATAAAAGGATGTAATAGTGTTATTATTTGGGAAGGTTTTTTTTATTTTTGTTGTGAGTTATCCATAGTAACGGCTAGGCAAATAAGGGTTACAATATGCTAAAAATTTGAAGGTTGTAATAATTTAATGGAACATATCAATGGCTATTGAAGTTTGTTGAAATTTCTCCCTTGATTGTCTAAATTTCTATATGGTTGTTTATTTGGGTGTCAATCCTCTTTCCTGACTGCATCATATCAACTGAGGCTCTAGATGGTTTCCTATTGATGATTATCCCTTAAACTGATAATGCATGCCTATATGAATGTAGTCATCCATGCTACTCTCAAGTTGCTTTAATCATCAATTTCCCAACCTCAAGTACCCCATTTCTAGTTGAAGATCCTATTTATTCCACCTATGAGCATACCTAATCCTACACATTGATAATCTATTAGAAGTACCATGTTCTTCAAATCTAAACCAATATAAACGTTGTATAGTTATTCATTTGCAATAAAACTAAGTATCAAATTACTATTGATCATCACATAGTTTTTCCATGCCATAAGTCCTACCGGTCATGACATTATATATAAAATATATTATACATCAAATATCTTAATTTTACATTTTCATTTTTTGGATATTTTCAAGCTCTAAAGAAGAGAGTTGTAATTTATCAAGGGCAGGGGGTCCGAGTACAACCCCTATTATCCAACATATATATGCTAGATAATATGGGGTTGTACTCGGATCCCCCGCCATTGACAAATTACAACTCTCTTCTTTCGAGCTTGAAAAGATCCAAAAAATGAAAATCTAAAATTAAGACATTTGATATATAATTATATCTTATATATAATGTCATGACCCTCCCTGGGAGGACTTATGGCATGGATATATATATATAATATTATTGTTTGATCATTATTATAAGTAAATTTTAAAGCTTAAAAAATAAAGTAGTTTTTAAGGTTTATCATGTCATGGTCATATGAGATATATATACTTATGTAAATTTTTTTGGTTACATAGAATTGGTCATAACCATACTAATTTTAGTAAATAACAAGTGCAGGATTCAAACCACGAGGGATGCTCCCACCAAACCTATTTTGACTTGTTATTGTTGATCCAACATGAAGGGGACCACTAATCACTGGGGATTCGTACCATCATTGTTGATCTAGCACATACTTAGATAAATCAAATTAGACTACTACCTTTTCAAATAGGCTACCCTCAAGGTTTGACAAGTTTTTTCTTCGTAATTGCTTGGCCAGATAAGCACTTATCGATCCACCTAGCCCTCATGGGATTATTTTTATGGTAAACCAATGTGATTTGAATCATATTTGCATGGATCCGTACCATACGAATCACGTTCCTCAATTGGCTGCCTCACACCAACTCAGATACACACTCACCCTTAAACTTTTAGGTTAGAAAGAAATATTGAGAGCCACCTTTAGGTGGTCAACAATGCTATCCCATATGGGTATACCACTATCTAGAGGGAAGCCACAAGAGATTTTAATATACTTATGTAATTTTAATATAACTTTAGTTTTTCAAACCTTGTACCTTTATTCAAAGTTCCAAAGTCTCTTTGTTAGGTTACTTATATTTAATATTTGTAACTTTATTTAAAGTTCCAAATACTTTTGGTTAGATTAATTATAATATAAGGTTCCTTTCAAAAAATAAGTTAATGTATTAAAAACATGAATTATAAAATAATTTGATCAATAAATAGACCTTTAGAAAGGAAATAATCCAAAGAATATTAGGTCACCTCTGGAAAGAAGTTACGCTATAAAAAACAACTTAGAAAAAATCTTATGTGGATTATAATTAACAGCATTATTAACCAATAAAAT
This sequence comes from Wollemia nobilis, assembly GCA_028583015.1. Classification (NCBI taxonomy): domain Eukaryota; kingdom Viridiplantae; phylum Streptophyta; class Pinopsida; order Araucariales; family Araucariaceae; genus Wollemia; species Wollemia nobilis. The sequence continues at coordinate 8,869,291 of JAQPPZ010000850.1, forward strand.
ATACATGAAATAAGAAATACTTAAAGAGAAATATTCTTATCGTTGAGAAAATATTCCAAATTTTACATTTCTTTTTTGGCTAGAATTTGGATTGGGAGGCTCTTCTTTTTAGCTTTCTCATGATCAATGTCATTAATGCATGAAACTTTCCTATACATGTTTCAATATAATGTTTATAGAAATGGTATATATTTAAATAATATGTTAAAAAAATATCACTAAAATATAAATGCAACATAGTTGTACTATAAATTTGTATATATAACACTATAAAGTTAATGCATTTTTCATTGATTATGTCAACACTCTAGGTATGTTTGTAAATATTACAAAAAAAATGTGATTGACATGGATTTAATTTTTAAATTTATGTCATGTCAAAAATAGTAAGATTATCTAATATTAGCTTAAAATAAAGTTAGATTATCATGTAAGAAAGATGTTCCTAGTATAGAACTAAATCTAAAAAATCTATGTTATTGTCTTGAAAGCATACACCATAAGTAATGGTTAAAAGATACAACTTAAGAAATGTAAAATAATATGAAGTTTTAATAGGCTATCATCCCCTTAAGCTTGACTTGGATAATTTATGAAGGAATGAATAATTTCAGAACATATACACAAAATAAGTATGTCCTTCACTCTAATAATAAATGAATCATTATGATTAAATGTTTTATAGAGTAGAAATTTTATACCACTATAGTAAAATCTTTAATGGTTTCCTAATTGTAGGAAAACATCAAAAAAACTAAAGCAATCTCATTCAAATAACATGAAAAAATTGCTTCAAATAATAAGGTCAACATGAAACTTCATATAAAATTGGTATTATCCATGTGACAAATATGCTAGACTAAAGTAAAGTGAATAGAAATTATGTAATATCATTTTTATAGAAAACTTATTGTAAAGATAATAAATGCAAGTAATGCATGGTAAGAAGCATGCAATCTACTAGTGCTATGATCATAATGTGAAAGCATGTTTAGAAAGGCACATCAAAATAGTTGAGAATATCACTATAAACTAGTTTGAAGTACTTCTCTAGTTCATTTTATGGAAGAAGAATTTTATCATAGTACATATCACTAGAAATAAAAACACTTCTTAGAAAATTAAGAATGTGAAAGAAAATATTAAATTAATTTTTTTCGCTACCATCACTATATATTTTATTAGACAATTTTAATCCTAAATTCTCCAATGTATAAAATTACAAAAAAGTAAGTTGTAGTTGATAGAATACAGCAAGTGATAAGTACAACACTTATATTATATTCATGAAAATATAATATCAAGTATTTAGTTGCATAATGGTGACATTCAAATGAGAAATATATGAAATAAACGATTGCATAGTCCTAATCTCTAATACCATAAAAAAATTATCTATATTGGAACAGCAAAATTGTATTTATAGAATATAACATTATACAAGTGGTGATAACCTAAGTAATATCATAAATCGATACTTTTAGTGGAAGTATAGATGAACTCAATTAGATACTTTTATAAAGCACTGATTTGACACAACAACATATCATTGCATTCATCATCGATTTCAATCTTTTTTATTATTACATCATGCATTTGGTCTATTTAAAATTCTTTACTAATAGAATTTTTGTTAGGTATTAAAGAGTAGATTTATTGAAAAAATAGAGGGTGTTTCTAGTGATAAACAACTAGTTTTGTTATAGTCTAAGTGAAGCCAACTAAATGAGCACTTCAAGGGGTTAAAATATTCTATTTAAGGTTTTATTAGTGGAAATTATAGATCATTTATTTATTCTATAGTAATACAAACATCATATTTTGTAGTGAATAGTGGACAAGGTTAATATAAGCATACAACCATATAGTAGGAATATACATGAAGGGCTTATCAATTCCCATAATTTATTATTATGATTATCTCATTTTATTTATGATGAAATAACAAATAAAAGCATAATATGTTATGAAATTATACAAATACCATCAAATAATATACGTACAAGGTGATCCAATATATTAATTTAATTTTTTTCTTGTTCTTTTTTCTACAATCTACTAAAAAATTTTATTTGAAATTTGTATCTTAATGAATAAGGAAAGAAAAAAACTTTTGGATAATTCCACAATTTTAAGTTCACTAAGGCATGTAAATATTTTGAACCAAAACCAACTTTGGATATAAAACCAATGTTATGAATTTTGTTAATGCTTAATGCTCTGATAATTAAATTGTTGGAATAGGTTATAGTATATACCAATTTCCCTTACTCAGTATAGCATAACCATATTCCATGTGAGGACAATAATTAAATTAACCAAATTGAGCTTATGATCCTTGCAAATGGTAGTTAGAACTACTATCAACCCCACACCAATAAACTATGATAGTAACAACTTCTAACATTTCCCAACTTATTACATCATAGTATAGAATTTATTGGAGAAACATATGTTGTTCTTGAGTAGGATGAGGTTTGAATTCTAGTTTTAGCTCTTAGTTCTAGCTCCATATTTGACTCTAAAATAGAGGGAAATACTCACTTTAACACATCATGATCTAAAGCATGGATAGGATTACTTTAAATGGTGGGAATGACCTCACTATGCTTCTTCAGTGGAAATGGCCTTATTATGCTTCTTCGATGGAAATGGCATCAATAAACATTTAACCAAGGATAGGTATAAATTCTTCTATTAATGGTTGAAGGATGTATATTGGTACACCCAATAATAGATAAATAGTTGGATTGTTGACTAAATTCGTCTTATTATGAACAGATAGTACATGCATATCCCCTCCAAGTGGTGCATGTGAGGGATGTATTCTAGAAAAAAATCATAGGGATACCTTTTGAAAAGGGTTCCTTCTCATCCCTTAGAGATCATACACAATGGTATTAATGGACCTATGGGCACAACATGTCTATTAAGAAATATGTATTTCCTCTTTTTTATTGATTATTCCTATATAGGTGTGTGTGTGTGTGTGTGTGTGTGTGTGTGGTTCTATAGCATTCACACTAAGGACAACAATTTCAAGAAATTTTAAAACCTTCAAGGCCCTTGTTAAAAATTATTTTGATAGAAGAATAAAATGTATAAGGATAAATGGGGTGGTGAAGATGTTAGCTATTGATGTAGGACCATTTGGACGAATAGGTTACCCTGCATCACCAAAAAATAAAAGAAAAATATTGAGCATTGCATGTTAGGACAAAAAAATAGTATTTAATAATTTTGAGATAAAACTCTATATTTGCAAGTGCCTAGGTGGAGACAAGATTTTTACAATTTAAACTATTTTTTTAGGTTGCTTTATTACCAAAAAAGGCCAAGACATTAGAGAAACTTTTTATTTTAAGAAATTTATCAATGTATCAGTAAGAAGACTATAAATAAGAAAAAAACAACTAAATGGAACAACCCAGGTCTAATTGAGGAATTGCGATATCCAAAGAGAAAAAAAAAGAGATCTGGTTTACATGTGAGAGGATTTGATGTTGAAATTTTGACATAACACCAACAACTGCAATATGTTAAAATAGGATTCAAGCATAATACCAAAGATTTGTTGTAGGTTAAAAGAGGATTATAGTATAATATCAATAGTTGTAATAGGTAAAATATGACTTTGACACAATACCAATTATTGTAGTAGGTTAAACTTAACGATCTCGCATAAGACCAACGACTATATAAGGGTATTTATAGGTTTTTTTAGAGTGTTTATGGAGATTTTTTATTGTGATTAGGGTAATGTGAGTTTTTATCTATTGTTGTTATATATTTAAACTTTTGACAAGTGAAATTAGAGATTTCTTATTGTAAATAAAGCCTATGTGAATTATTACTATTAAAAAAATTAAAATAGATTTAAATTATTATTAATATGCCCATAAATGTTTTATTAGCTATATGGTTGGTCATCCTTGAGCGGATCAACTAGACTAGACTACATTAGAGTGGTATTAGATCTAGTTAGAGAAGATATGAAAAAAGTATTTTTAGTTGGAAGGCCACGATGATTTATATTTATAAGGTTGTAGACACCTATCAATGTTGATATAGTTGATAGTTTGAGATATATTACAACTATATTGGATACAATAGACACAACGTAAAGAATAGAAGCATATTTTCTCAATATAAGGAATATCAAAGGTCTTGATATACTAACAAATGATAAAAAATGTTTAAGGAGAGTTGAGTTATCAACAAAGGAAAAACATTATCAATGAAGATTTTTATATGAAATAAGTTGTAGAGTGAACACAACAATTATTGTTAAATAAATGACTATTTAAGTAGTTAAAGGAGATTCATGATCTCAAAGAGAAACATAAATATTTTATGACCAAATTGAAGATATGAATATGAATTTAGAAGAGAAAATAAATATATTTATTTATTAGGGAGAGTTGGAGCAAAAGAAGAAGACATAGAAGCTCAAATCACATCCATTATTAAACTCAAGGAAGTTGCAATCATAGTTGGAGAGGATGATGAGGATGGTCTTCTTGATATGAAGGTGAACTTGTATTGATTTGAAAAATACGAGAATTAATGGAAGGAAAGAAGAGTTAGAACGATAAAGTTATTAAAGCATAAAGAAACTAGAAATTTTAGACTAGTTATAAGGCAATCAAAGAACCTAAAAATATGTGCCAATCATTTAGTTCTTCCTTTAATTTCCCTATAAGAGCATGTTGATAATGGTAAATTTTATATTTGGCATGTTGCTAATTACATAGATGGTGAGCTTAAGAAGGAACTCTTATACCATGATTAAGAATACTAAGAAATTTATGCAAATCATAGAAGGGATTATTGAATTTCAAGCTAAACAATTAAAGAGAAATATGGAGCTACAATAACTTTGAAAGAGTTGAAGGTTGAAGACATTATAGAGTCATATGAGAGAAATAAAACACGTAAAACTCCCCAAGTATGAGATCATAGTTGAATATTTCTTAAAATATTCATGAGCTAAAGCACAAGAAATATGTTTTCTTACCCAACGTGTCTAATGCAAGAGCATCTAGGTGAATAGGTTATCTTGCCTAACCAAAAAAAAAACTTAGTGTTGCATGTTAGGACAAAATAAAATAGCATTTTTTTTTTTTAGATAAAACTCTAGATTTGTGGGTGCCTAGGTGGAGATAATATTTTTGCATGTTAATATTTTACTACAAAAAATGGTAAGGCATTAGAGGGTTTTTTAATTTTAATTTTTTAATAAATTTACCAATTTGCTAGCAAGAGGACTATGAATAAGGAAAATACAATTAAATGGAGTAGACCAAGCTTTATTAAGGGATTCTAGTAGCCAAAGAGAGAAAGAGAATATCTGGTCTGGGCCCTGGAGGAGTTGGTGTAGAGTGAAAAAATTGGCGCACCAAGCAAAAGGAAATGAAAAGCACCTATCTATTTAAGTACTACAGAAAGTGATATTAATTTAAACATAGAGATGAGAAATATGTGAAAGAAATTGATAGTTCTATTTATATTATTGCATTTATCAAATACATGGTTAAAAACATCCCCTTGAGGGCTCTTAATCAAGGATCCAATCCTTTCAGAAATTCAAGGCACGCTTTCAGTGTCTTCCTCGCACTCACGATTGAAGCACGGGTTTTTGTTACCGTTGCGATGATCTATCCATATTTGAATATTTAGCTCCTTCCTCATGCACTAGAATACCTATACCTACACACAAGAAATTGAAATTGGTTAATAGCATGTGCGGATTAAGATAAAATCAATGAAATGCATGCAACATAGGATACAAAGAGTGCAATAGAGAATGCAAAACTACTCCAAATGATACCAAAACTTAGCATGATGTATATTATCTAATTTTGGAATGATCTGTATAGAAATTGAAATGAAATGATGAGAAGAATCTATGGTCATCCCTGGGTGGGACAATTGGGACTATCATCACAAAAACCCTAATTGAAGGTCCAAAACTGCTCCAAACTTTACCAAATTTAAGTATGATGCATATAAACTACTCTAAAAATGATCTACACTAAAATTGATTCAAAATTGTATGCCAATTCATGGCCATCCTTGGGTGGGCCATTTGGGACTGTTAACCATCCTAGGTGGGGACGACCACCAAACAGGGTGGTTTTTACCACCAATTCTTCTAGGATCTGGTCTAGAATACTCCTAGGGGTGTTGTCATCAAATTTGGTGATTTGATTCATAGGAATGGATGGGTTTTGGAAGGTATGTGCATATTTGGGGATGCCTTGGAAACTCCTTTGATTGATGAAGATTCCAAGGGTAAATACGAGGGCAAAAGGGGAGAGTGAATCTTGGTAGCACTTCATGGTGAATACTTGCAAAGACCTCTCTCTAAAATTGAGTGGAATCACTCCAATTTATAGCCCAAGAGGGCCATAGGGCCAAAAGGATAAGTTGGGGCATGCAAGGTAGGTGTCCCCACTTGTCAAAACCCTTGCCATGCATTGGGTGGAAGAGGCCTCCAATTTGCAATTTATGATGGCCTAGATAGTCTCCCAATCTATCATAAGTCATTGGGTAGGATAAATGGCAGAATTTGATTGCCATTTATCCTACCCTTGACTTTTTGAGGGGTCTAGACCATGGTCATCCCACCTAGGAATGGTTGCTTGTGGCCATCCCTGGGTGGGATGACCATGAACTCTGGCCATCCTGGGGTGGGATGACCATGGCTACATGGCCCAAAACTTCCCAAAAGTGGTTAGGACCCCTAATTAACCCATGAGGGTTTCCCAATGGGGCCATATGGTGTTGATAAGAGTGGCATCATCGCAGTCTTATCTGATTGACATGATTTTAGTGTCTATAGATGCCCCTTTTTGAGATGCATTGTGTGAAACAAAGCACGGAGAAAAAATATGACTAAACTATAAAATGATTAAGGTTATTTAGTAACCTAACCAAATTTAGATTCCTCCATTGTGGAAAGAGCATACATTCTTGGAATCCTTGCTTTTGACATAATTGAAGGATTTATTTTGGTATACCTTTCAGCCACACTGCAATGACAATCTTAGGGGCTTAGGGTATACTTGGTCTTGGTTCCTTATTTTTCCTATTTTGGGATACATGTCCCGAGGCTTCAAGGATACCAAGAATTTGTTTTTTTGAATTTGTGCTGAATTATTTACCCCACGTAGGCTTGAAATTTATCTTTGGCAATGATTTTTTTGAATGTATGCAAGTTGCACTTTTGAGTGTTTGAGTGTTGATTTTGATTATGAATTCATTATTATGACTACCCCCTCAAGAAAAGAGTCAATGAGGGCATGACCAATGATGAAATCAATGAGTTTCTTGACCAATATGACTTGATTGGGATTCCTTTAGTTTTACCCATTGTAAAATTTATCAATTTTGCTAGGATTTTGATGGTTTTGTTGATATTTCATGGAAGAAAATAAATGAATACCTCATTCCCATGGAGTGGTATAACCACAATGGCCTTCTTGGGGATTGAAGTAGAGACTTTTCAATTCATCAATGAATAATTTTGGTTCAATCTTGATCCTTTGTGAATTTTTATCAATTTTGACCTATTTTTGGTGGTTTTTAGGCCATTTTCTTAATTTTTTCATTTGTATTTTTTTGGTATTTTTGATGAGATTTCATAGAATAAAGGAAATGAATACCTCATTCCTATGGAGTAGTCTGACCACAATGGCCTTCTTGGGGATTGAAGTGAAGACTTTTCAATTCATCGATGAATAATTTGGTTCAAATGGCCTTATGGTAATTTACTCATCCTTCCAGATTGCATGGAGCGCAAGTCATTGCAACCACCAAGTTTATAGGGTAAATAACTAAATACGAGGTGCACTTGAGATTTTGCTTTATTTGATTTTTTTGTTGATTTTATGATTTTTGAAGATTTTGGACTGGTAGATATGCTTAATTGTCCTTTATGAAGCTCCTTGTGGTGAGAAAATATGTGCATTTATGTCTTCTTATTAGTTTGTTGATGCATTTATGGATGCAATATCATGGATGCATGTATTGTAATATGATGTTATTTTATGATATGTATATGTGTGTATGCATAATTAAATGGATGATTTGTTAATCTGTACTGATGAATTATGAATACTATTTGACACACTAGATGCTAGCACCATAGACTGTACAAAATTCATCGATTCATTTTAACATTATCATAAAAATTTATAATGGATTGTGAAAATGTAAATTAACAAACATGTGATAAAATGATATGGAATGATATGCATAGTAAGATGTTATAGAATGTCTATGAGATTTTCATGAGACTCAAATACTCTAGTGATCTAGTCAAAAGTTGTATATTAACTATGCAAGACTTTTTGGCAAGGTATAAATCTTCTAGGATGACCAAGATATTCAATATCCCTATGTGTGCATGTGATTTCATTTTTATGATATCACATAAAGTTACCCCAGTGCCAAATAGTATTGATGCAGCCCATATGTACTGAAGATCACCCTGTGAGTATCATTATCCTAAGTTTTGTACGTAGTTGGATTAGACCACTAGGCAATACAGGCTACCAAAATCTAGCTCATCCGCATGCAAACATTGGTCTGTACAAAAGTAGGTTGCTAATGTGACAGACATATCATCATGCATAAGGATACCGCCATTGCTAGGTAGGCTTGATGCCACCCAACCTATAATGAGGATCACCTTATGGTTGTCAAATGCTAAGAATTCCAAGGATTCAAGTTCAATACTCCCTTCTTTTATTTTATCTTTGAATTGCTCTAGGGATTTGCTCATTTTTGTTTTGGTGAGCAAGGGATTTTGGTAGTGGTGAGAACCATTGTTTATTTTACTTTTTGCTTTTGCTAGTGGTGAAAACCACTTTTTATTTTGAATATTGTTAAGTGGTAACAACCATTGTTTATTTTTCTCTTTGGATACTTGTCCCAATTTTGTGTGAAGCAAGGGATTTTGATTATTTTTGGTAAGGAGGAGCTTGTCCTTTTTTCAATTCTCAGCATTTTTGAACCATTCACACAGGGGGATGAGCGAGGTAAAAATTTTCTTAGGGTAACATGAACCACTTTGTAGGTTTCATATTTCCTTGTGCAAAACTTGGATTTATTAGTGTGAAAATATGTTTGGGATTATGACGTATACAAGGTACAATCAAAGAAGGACTCTACCTTCTAAAAATCAGGATAGCTTTCTACAAAATCTGAAAAGAAAACTAGAGATGGCTGAGTGACCAAAAACCCTAATGATACCTTATAACAAATGACCAGGTGAAGGGAAACATACACACATATGAAAGGTGGAAAATGTAGATGGACATGATAATTGAAATGTAGACGAGTGTGAATAATGACTTTTGACAAAGTTGATTTTGAAGGATGGCTAGTGGATAGACCTCGTGCTAGACATGTATGATCAACTCTAGAATGCAAAATGCAATGATGGGTATGCTTAATGCAAGTGATTGTATAATGCAACGATATGAAATGTAATGCAATGCAATATTTTTGTATTTTTGATATTTTAATGATGTTTTTGGATTTTTATAAATATATATACACATTTGACCAATGGGCTTAGTGGATGCCATTGGGGTATTTTGGGTGACCAAAGGGTTTATGGGTACCTTTGGGGCTTTTTGGGTGACCAAAGGGTTTATAGATACCTTTGGAGCATTTTGGGGTGACCAAAGGGTTTATAGATACCTTTGGAGCATTTTGGGGTGACCAAAGGGTTTATAGATACCTTTGGAGTGTTTTGGGTGACCAAAGGGTTTATAGATACCTTTGGAGCTTTTTGGGTGACCAAAGGGTTTATAGATACCTTTGGAGCTTTTTGGGTGACCAAAGGGTTTTGTAGATACCTTTGGAGCTTTTTGGGTGACCAAAGGGTTTATAGATACCTTTGGGGCATTTTGGGTGACAAAAGGTTTTATAGATACCTTTGGGGCTTTTTGGGTGACCAAAGGGTTTATAGATACCTTTGGGGATTTTTGGGTGACCAAAGGGTTTATAGATACCTTTGGAGCTTTTTGGGTGACCAAAGGGTTTTTTAGATACCTTTGGAGCTTTTTGGGTGACCAAAGGGTTTATAGATACCTTTGGGGATTTTTGGGTGACCAAAGGGTTTATAGATACCTTTGGAGCATTTTGGATGACCAAAGGTTTTATATATACCTTTGGAGCTTTTTGGGTGACCAAAGGGTTTATAGATACCTTTAGGGCATTTTGGGTGACCAAAGGGTTTTGTAGATACCTTTGGGGTGTTTTGGGTGACCAAAGGGTTTATAGATACCTTTGGAGCTTTTTGGGTGATCAAAGGGTTTATGTAGATACCTTTGGAGCTTTTTGGGTGACCAAAGGGTTTATAGATACCTTTGGGGCTTTTTGGGTGACCAAAGGGTTTTATAGATACCTTTAGGGCATTTTGGGTGACCAAAGGTGGAGATTTTTTGTGACGACATGGTGCTTTAAACATGAAAAGGCCATAGGTGAAGGATATTCAAGGGTTCAGGCTCCTCACATCCTTCAATGGAATCTAGGTGATAAGTTCTAGGTCCAATATGACTAGTGATAATGTATGGACCTAACCAGTTTGCCATAAATTTGTCTCGTAGATGGGGCGGCAAGTTAGAATTTTGTTGGTTCTCTTTTAAAACAAGGTCACCAACCTAAAAGTCCCTAGGATGGACTTTCATGTTATAGTATCTCTTAATCCGTTCTTGATAAACACGTAGGTGTTCAAGAGCATTAACGTGTCGTTCATCAAGCAAAGTTAATTGATCTAGGTGAGCCTATCATGTGGTGTTATCATCGATGAACTCTTGCATGGATATACATAGCAATGGGATTTCCAACTCTAAAGGCATGACGGCCTCAACACCATACACTAGTGAAAATGGAGTTGCCCCAGTGGGTGTTCAAATACTAGTGTGGTAGGCCCAAAGGGCAAGAGGCAATTGATTATGCCAATATTTGTGATTATCCTTAATGGTTTTCTTTAAGATTGCAATTACTATTTTGTTTGATGCCTCAACTTGCCCATTGGCTTGTGGATAATAGGGCATAGAAAATTTGTGTTGGATGTTATATTTAGTTGTTAAAGCATGCACATACTTATTCTTAAAAGGTGGTCCATTATCTAAAATTATTTTGGATGGGATACCAAAATGACAAATGATATTATGTAACATGAACTTCGCAATGCGAGGCCTAATTGTAGTGGTAAGGGGAATCACTTCCACCCATTTTTTGAAATATTCAGTGGCCATAATGATGAATGTATGATGGCCTGAGGAAGAGGGTGAGATTTTTTCGATTAAGTCAAACCCCCATTGCAAAAATGACCAAACCGATTGAATCGGTTGTAAGGCCTGAGAAGGTACGTGTGTCAAATTAGCATGGTGTTGACACTTGATGCACTTCTTAACATAAGCATAGCAATCTTGCTCTAATGTTGGCCAATAATAGCCCATGCGAAGAATACACTTTGCGATGGCCATGCCACTAAAATGGCCACCACATGTACCGTCGTGTGCTTGAGTGATTGCCCAAACTGACTCTTGAGGTTCTAAGAAATGAAGGAGGATACCCTCGTAGCTTTGATGATACAATATATCTCCAAGTAAGACATATTTTACCACTTTTTTCTTAAATGCATGTTTGGTGGCCTACAACAATCTAGAAGGGATACTACCAAGATTTAGGTAATATTATAGTTGGATGGACCAATCTTGCTTTGAAGAAGCCTCAATTGCATGAATTTCTTAAATTTTGATTGGGAGAGAACTTGTAAATATAGCGTTGTGCTAGTATCAAAAGGAGTTTGATGGAATAAAGTCCCCCAAGTGACATTATTTAAGCAATTGTGAATTTGAGAGAACCGTTCATGAGAAGGTTCAATTTGAATCATGTGGACTTTTGGCATGGAGTGAAGCTCCTCACACTTAGTTGTAGATTACGCTAGAATTTTGACTTGAATGGTTGTGATATCATCAGATGGGTTCTACGGGATTAAATACCCTAAGGAGGCCATTGTGTCCATAAAATGGTTAGATGAATGAGGGAGTGCCTCAATATCATACCATTCAAATTTTTCCAAAATTTTATCCACTGGGATTTGTAGGCTTGCAATATTGGGCATCTACATTGGAATATTCCCTTGACTTGATTCACTATGAGTAAGAAATCACCAAAAATGTTGAGCTTGGTTATTTTCATGGTGATTGTCATTTGAAGGCCTATGAGAAGAGCTTCATACTCGGAATTATTGTTGGTGCATGGGAAATCCTTTTTGAATGACATGGATATTGGAGCCCCTTGCGATGTAAAAAATATAATTATTGTACCACACCTTGCTTGCACTTAGAGCCATAAAAAATAGAGTTATGTGAGCCTGTGCTTCAGGATATTCAAGATCAGGTGATTATGACACTTGAAAGACTCCATCATCGGGAAGCTCTATGCTAAGAGGTTGGTTATCCTGAAGGGAAGCCTCTGTGAGTTGATCGGCTATGACCTAACCTTTAATTGATTTTTGTTCGATGAATTCAAGGTCAAATCTCATCAACATCATAATCCATTTCATCATGCACCTGTTATGGTAAGTTTGACTCATCATGTATTGCAATGGATTCTCTTTGGATACTACATACGTGGTATGATTGAGCATATAATGGCGCAACTTTTTAGTGGTAAAGACCACAGCTAATCATAGCTTCTCAATGTATGCATAATTTATTTCATAACTGACCAATGTACGGCTAATATAGTAAGTAGCTTGTTCTTTATGCAATTTGTTCTTTATGCAATTTGTTCTTTTGGACCAACATGGTGCCCAACGCAAGCTCAGTAGCTAAGATGTATAGATAGAATGACACTCTAGGTCGAGGAGGAGCCAATACTGGTGGTGAAGACAGATATTGTTTAATCTCATCAAAGGCAGCTTGACACTCATCATCCCACTTAAATGCAACCCCCTTGTGTAACAATTTATTCATAGGTCGACACTTATCCAAAAATTGTGCTATGAAGTACTTGATGGATGTGACCTTTCCTTGCAGACTACGTAGATGCTTGATAGTAGTGGGGGGAGGCATTTCTAGGATTACCTTGAATTTATTTGGATCAACTTCTATGCCTCATTTAGAGACTATGAATCCCAAGAATTTTCCATATGTGACACCAAAGATGCACTTCTTGGGATTTAGTCTAACATTGTGTTCGATGAGGCGATCTAGAACTTTGTGCAATACATCAATGTGCTCATTGCGGAGTAAAGACTTAGCCAATAAGTCATCTATGTAATCTTCCAAAATTTTATGCATGTAGTCATGGAAGATATAAGTCATAGCTTGATGGTAGGTAGTGCCAGCATTTTTGAGGTCGAAAGGCATGACCTTATAACAAAATGTCCCCCAAGGCATTGTGAATGTTGTTTTGAGTTGGTCCTATGGATTAATGCAAATTTGATTGTATCTAGAGAAACCATCCATTAGGGATAACATCTTGTGACATGTTGTGGCATCCACCAGTGCATCAATGTTTGGCAAAGGGAATTCATCCTTAGGACTCGCTTTATTTAGATCTCAAAAATTAGTGCAAATGTGAATCCTTCCATCGGGTTTCTTGATAGGTACCATATTGGAAACCCATGGTGGATAATCAACTGATATAATGAAATTGGCATCTAACAATTTTTGCAATTCATATTTCACCATTAAGGCTACTATTGGATGCATTTTGCATAGCTTTTTCTTAACTAGTTTTGCATTTGGGTCAATCGTAAGATTATGCATGACTAAATTGGGATCTAGTCCTAGCATATCTTTATAGGACCATGCAAAAGCTTTCTTCTTTTCTTTTAAAATTTTTATATAATCAGCTTGCTCCTTAGGGGATAAGCCTTCCCCTAGCTTGATGAATTGGGGATTATCAAGATTTGTGCCAATATCCCTATCAATTGTTGGCTCAATTGACATATGAGATCCCTCTTCCAATTGATGTGGAGTAGGGATCAAATGAATGTCATCATATTGGTTTACATCATCAATTGGAAACTCATGCTCAACCTCAATGTGAAAGACATTTTGAGTAGATCTTGGATAAAAATGAAATGGTTGTAACATTTCATCGCAAGGCCAATACTCTGATGGATATGGGGGAGAATCTCCTTGATCAAATTCAATTACCTCAAGGTCGAGGTGTAATGGATTTTATGGGTTATTCAGATCATGCAATGGTGTAGTAAGATCTATGGAAATCATATTAATGGATGGATGATCTCCATTGGATGGGCGATTGGGTCTAGTGATAAAATTTTGTTGTAAGACTCATGAGGGTGGTTGTGGTGGAGGTGGAATGACCGGCGGTGGTCTATGTGGAAGGTGATGAGCTTGCTCTTCGAGTGGAAAAAGCTATCTCCAGATGGGATGTTGCACTAGGAACATACGCAGATAGAATTATTCTTCGTCATCCAATGGGATGACCTACTCATATTCCTCATTTAAACTAGGGTATTTTATGGGTGTTACACCATCATCTAATTCATCATCAGTTGTCCATTCCTCATGAGGACCTTGATCCTCTTCCTCATTGTCAGATGGAAGAGTATGTGAACCTTCACCTTCTTCATAAGATCGGGTGAAATCATGATATATCCCTTGATCTATCATATTTATGGGAAAATAATCCCCCAAAGAGTGGACATGATTAGGATTAGCATAGGGATCACGTGCAAGCTCATCCCTATAGTTCAAACCTAGGTGCTCTAAACTCTCTATGAGGACATCGAGAGGCATAGGCTTGTTGTGTCCTAAACCAGATTTATCATATGGCAATTGATATTGTGGCTGGAAAGGAACATGAGTACCTTGTTCATATAACCCCAAACCATAGCCATGCCAATGGCAGCGATGGAGATATCGCAAGGCATAGTCGGGATTAGACATGTAATTGATATCCTCAGAGAAAGGTTCTTCATCCTCTTCTTGCTGAGGAGATGGTTTTGTTCCATATTCAATACCCTCATATATGAAATTTATTTTATTGGGAGGTATACCTAGAGGTACAATGGTACCTATGGGAAGACGAGGTCATCCCATATTCTATACTATCTCAATGGTTGGAACTATTGTGATATTCCTCACTAGGTATTCTCCTAAACCTGTATTAGCCAAATGGACTATGACCTGGGATGGTGAATATGGAGGAGATGGAAGCGAGGCTTGAGATGACTCAATGCTTACCTCATGAGATGGTTCCTCATCTACTAGACTAGGAATATCTTTCATGGAAATGGTGGAGATGATGGGAGGGATCTCATCGATAGGCCTCTTCGACATGTTTCTCTATGGAGGATTAGATGATGATGAAGGTGTTTCTGAAGGTGCCAATGATGATGATGGTATGGAAGAATATGGTAATGGATTAATGGAAGGTGATGGTGAGGGAAGTGGACCCTAAATGGATGTATTTGATTGGAAGTCCACATGAGTCGATGGCAAGGTCGACTCGGGGATATGTTGCACCAAGTTGTAGTATTTGAAGGGCTCAAGGTCTATAGAGACAATGTGTACTTTCCCTTCATAAGTATACTTCAAACATTGGTGAGTGATGGAGGGGATGCACTTCATGTCCCTAATCCAAGGTCTACCCAACAATATATTGTAGGCCATTGCACCCTCCAAGACATGATACAAAATTGGTATAGTTTTGCATCCCACCTAGATAGGTAGGACTATAGTGCCAACTGTTGAGCATATTGTATTGTTAAATGCTCGAAGGGTGTAGGTGGATGCAACAACATGGGATGCTAGAAGTCCTAGATGTTTGAGAGCATTGGTGGTGATGATGTTACTTGATGAACCAGTGTCAATTAGAACTCTCTTATAGGGTGTTCCATTTACACATGCAATGATGTGTAGAGGAGGATCAACCATGTCATTTGCTATCAATTTGAGTTCGTGTTCATGAAACATGATCACTAGTTCTTTACACTACTGAACGTGCCCCACAAAATTGATAAAGAAGTTAGACTCCTAGGGTTTGCAGGTCAATCAACTTAAGAATATCCATAAGAGCTTCTCGATGAGGTGGAGACTATTGAATAAGCTCATATATGGAAAGTCTAGTCGATGTTGTTTGTAAGATTTGAGCAAGCTTACTTTTTATTGTAACCACTGGATAAGGTGGAAGGCTTTGCACTGGAGGTGGTGGAGGTTATGACGTTGAGGGAATATCACTTGAAGTTGTAGGTGGTGCAACTTGATTTGGATAGCATCGATTCCTTGTCACAATGCTAACCATCCCGATGAACCCTTGTTGAGGGGGTGTCGCATGGACCTCATTTACTTGTTTGGCAGGATTTTCCTGCACCTCATGAGTGGGTAATGGGTCTTTAAAAACACCCATTTGTTGATTGTTTGTTGCGATAGGGTTATCCACTTGAAGGTCATTCCTCTCGATCATATCTTGTACTAGGTTTTTGAAACCGTAGCATGTTGGCAAGTCATGTCCAATCTGCCTATGGTATCTACAATATAGGTCTTCACAACGTCCCATAGGATTTTGTTTGCCTGTACTTGGATCTATAGGTTGGATCTCAAGTAGAGTAATCACCTTGGCCACACATAGATGATTGAATAGGGAGTCCATAGACTTAGAGAAGGGTGTAAATTGTCGCCTAGGGTGACGTTGCTGATTTTGCCCCTAATTCACTTGAGTGTTGTTGTTGTAACTTGCAAGAGGAGGTTGGGCCTGATAATTTACCTTCTGAGGTGGCGTTGGTTGCACAAGCCCTGGGACATTGATGGTAACTTGGTTAACTACTATCAGCTTTGATTGTGCTAGATTACCCTTTGGGTTCTTAGTCCACTCCTTGTGGGTTTTTCGATTTCACCCTCTTGAATTTTAATTTCTTCTATTGTTCTAGCCTGCACTAGAGCATCTTCAAGAGTTTGATACTATTGGAGTTGTAGAAATAATTATATTGGCTTTAAAAAACTCTTTGAAAACATCTCACTCAGCTCAAACACAGATAATAGGTATGGTAGCTTAGCAAGAAGCATTTTCCACCTATTACCATAGTCTATGATTGACTCATCTTCATATTGCTTTAACCCTGTGAGGTCTATTAAGGTCACATTTCTCTTAGTATTAAAGGTGAAAAATTCCAGGAATGCATCTGCAAATTTTTCAAAGGTATGGATGTTGTGCCTTGGAAGTTGATTATACCACTCTATGGCTGGGCTAGAGAGGGTAATAAAAAATATTCTCAAAAGTAAGGCATCATTTTCCTGGATACTAAAGCACTGGTTCATGAACCTAGTGACATGATCCTATGCATCTTCCTCTCCTTTAAATATGTCCAACTTGGGCATTTTGAAATGCTCTAGGTATGGAGGGGAAGGTATATATGGATGAAGTGGTTGATTGCGTAGCTGGTGCAAAGTGGGCTTTTGTTGCCTAGACCCAGCTGTCTTGCTCTCTATGGTTTCCATGCACTCAAGCAATGCTCTATACGCATCAGAGGATTTAATATCCTCTTATTTACTTTGGTCCCACGGGAGAGGGCGAGGAATGTCAAGCGTATGGTGTGGTGGTTGATTATCATCAACCATACCTCCATAAGGTGCTTCTAGGTATTCCTCTTCTAGTTCCAAATCATCATAGGCCTCGTAAGGTGTTTTCTGAATTGGCCTACAAGGATGAAAAAATACCTACTAAAGGTGATCTATGTTTGGCCTAGAAGGTAAGTCACGATTATGCCTAGGAGGTCGAGGAGACACCATTTTATTAGGCCTAGGAAGCATATTTTGGTTAAAACTATGTTACCTCTGATGAACCCCTTGTCTGTGCATACTTGCTGTAGGAACCTTGTTGTTCAAGGTCTCTTGAATCTGTTGTTCAATCCTTTGTTTTTCTAATTTATTTTTATGATCTAAGAGATTCAAGCATTGTTTATCTAGTTGAAGCTAATTAAATTGAGCTTGGCAGTCAGCATACATTTTGACAACATGGTTTATCTGCTTAGTAGTGCAGGGCCTATGAGCCCTAGCACTATTACCCTAATACCTATCCTATTCAGGAGGATCTAAAATATCGACTACAATCTTACCTTGATTGAGATAGGTCATATTCACTTGAGGCTCTCTCCTAAACTTATTTTCTTTATACTTAGCTAGTGTAGAAGCACATCGTGCTTGCATCGAATGATGCGTATGAGGATAATAAATATTCTCCTTGGGTCTTCCTTCATAAATGAGGAAGGGAAGGGCTGCGTTTGCTCATCTAGGATGATTAGAATCATACACATCTTGGTATTTATACTGCAATGACCTATCAGTGTGATTTAAGGGTGTATCTTGATCATTTGGCCTTGCCCATGGTGCATAGTCTTAATCCTACACATAGGTGTGCAAGGTAGACCAAGAAGGTACGTGAATGCATGGCATTGCTCTATGTGTTAGCACCTCAATGCATGGTTACCATTATTGAAATAAGGCATGTGAAGTGTCTATACTTGGAAAATAATTTCCTTGATTAGGACCACAACCTATAGGGGTGTCCCACATGGGGGTCCCTTGGAGGCTAGGTTCCTTATTTGATATTCTAGGACTTGGGTGAGTAGGAGGCCACCAAGGAGGTATAACCAAATCCTTAGGGTCAAATTGAAGATGGTCTACATCTCCTTGCATACTCCCAATATCGTCAACCCTTGAGTGGGCTTGGCTACGGGTGTAAACCATAACTACTTCTTTCTAAACCCTACATGATTATCTCCTTTACAAATTTTAATGATTCAAAACACACAAATAGAAACACACAATAATACAAGTGTGTATCTATTTTAAATATTTATATGTGTTCCTAAAACTTTTTTATTTGTTTTTATTTGTTGTTTTGCAAAGAGATTTATTTTCATGTGTTTGAAGATTGTTGATGTAATTCTCAATTTGTTTAAGGTATTTCACTTGTATACTCATAGCTCGACAACCGACAATGAAATTCTGGTCACATGAACCAACCAAAGTATGTATATGAATCCCATACCCAATTAGGGAGTACAAGTCCTACCAGTCCTCATCCATATTGACCGTGGGTAGTAATACACACTCTGAAGAGGAGTGCATGCTAATTTCCACAACTAAGATATTTTTTGGAGTTGTATTTGGCCAAAAATAGGGTTCATAGGATGCGATCCAATGGGTGGAGATGAACCCACCGTCGTTGGTCTCTATTAGTGGTTGGGGATAAAATTCCAACTCACTAATGTTCAAATGTGACGTGTTGTGTGTGGTTCCTTTTATACTTAAATAAAGTAAAACAAAGTAGCATTCAATGAACCTTCACTAAATGCATAAGAAACGTTTCACTTTCAAAAATATTAGCATGAATAAATAACCTACAAAGTACTTATCCTATATGACAACCTAACCCTTAGGTAGGTCACAAGTAGTCAAACCATTCAAATGCATAATTAAACTATTATTTTCTCTTTTTTTCTTCTGTTTGTTATTTTGAATTTTAGGAAAAGTGAAAATCAACCTTTCAATCAACAAGGAAAAGACATGAAAAGCTGAATTTAACTTTTTTTGAACAACATTAATGCAAATTGAAGGTTTAGGCACTTACCTTGAAAGTCTAAGAAGCTACTATTTCTAGAAATTTGGGCTGAAAACCCCCTATTTTGTGGCCATCCTAGGGTGGTATGATTGCAATTTGGGGTCCATACCTGGGTGGTATGGTTGTTGTGGTCATCCCTAGGTGTTCCAATGAGGAATTCAGGAGTCGTTTCAGTACAGAACGACCAGAACCTACAAAATTCAAAGGGAAAAAACAAGGTTAAAAGTTGCAAAAAAGAAAAGGGACAAGGGTCCCATCATGATCGCCAATACAAAGCAAAAAAATGGTGCACCAAGTAAAGGGAAATGAAAAGCACCTATCTATTTAAGCACTACAAAAAGTGAAATTAAGGTAAACATAAAGATGACAAATATGTGAAAGAAATGGGTGGTTCTCTTTATATTATTGCATTTGTCAAATACATGACTACAAAAAATATCCTTTAGGGCTCTTACTTGATACAATCCATTACAATGTCAAAAGATCCAATCCTTTCAAAAATTCAAGGTGTGTCTTCAGTGTCTTCCTCACACTCACAATTGAAGCACGGGTTTTTGTTACCACTGCGATGAGATATCCATATTCGAATGTTTAGATCCTTCATAATCCACTGGAATACATGTATCTACACACAAGAAATTGAAATTGGTAAATAGCATGTGCAGATTAAGATAAAATAAATGAAATGCATGCAACATAGGATACAAAGAGTGAAATAGTGAACACAAAACTACTCCAAATGATACCAAAACTTAGCATAATGCATATTATATACTTTTGTAATGATCTATGTAGAAATTGAAATGAAATGATGAGCAAAATCTGTGGTTGCCCTTGGGTGGGACAATTGGGACTGTCATTACAAAATCCCTAATTAAAGGTTCAAAATTGCTCCAAACTTTACCAAATTCAAGTATGATGCATATAAACTACTCTAAAAATGATATACACTAAAATTGATTCAAAATTGTATTCCAATTCATGGTTGTCCCTAGGTGGGCCAATTGGTACTGTTAACCGTCCCATGTGGAGACAACCACCAAATAGGGTGTTTTTTACCACCAATTCTTCTAGGATCTGGTATAGAATACTCCTAGGGGTGTTGTCATCAAATTTGATGATTTGATTCACAATAATGGATGGGATTTGTAAGGGATATGTGTATTTTGAGATGCCTTGGAAACTCCCTTGATTGATGAATATTCCAAGGGTAAATACGAGGGCAGAAGGGGAGAGCGAATCTCGGTAGCACTTCATGGCGAATACTTGCAAAGATCTCTCTCTAAATTGAGTGAAATCACTCCAATTTATAGCCTAAGAGGTCCACAGGGCTAAAATGGCAATTTGGGGTATGCAAATCACGTGTCACCACTTGTCAAAACCCTTGCCATATGTTGGGTGGAAGAGGCCTCTAATTTGGGCCTCTATATTGCAGTTTGTGATGGCCTAGACAATCTTCCTATCTGTCATAAGTCATTGGGTAGGATAAATGGTAGAATTTTATTGTCATTTGTCCCACCCTTGACTTTTTTAGGGGTCTATACCATGGTTGTACCACCTAGGTATAGTTTCTTATGGTCATCCCTGGGTGGTACGACCATAAACTATGGTCATCCTAGGGTGGGACGGCCATGACTACATGGACCAAAACTTCCCAAAAGTGGGGTAAACATTTCCAAAAGTGGTTAGGACCCCTAATTAACCCCTGACGGTTGCCCAATGGATACATATGGTATCAATAAGAGTGGCATCATCCTAGCCTTATTCAATTGACATGATTTTAGTGTCTACAGTTGGCATTAATATTCAATGCAATACCAAAAACTACGATAGGTTAAATAAAGATTCAAACACAATACCATTTGTTGTAGTAGATTAAAAAATGTTTCTGACACAATATTAGTAGTTGTAGCAAGTAAAAGAGGATTTAAACACAATACCTGTAGTTTCAGTAGGTTAAAAAAGGATTTTAACATGAGACCAATAGTTCTAGCATGTTATTTCTAGGTTGTTTGAGTATTTTATAGAAAGTATTTTATTGTGATCATGCCAATGTGAGTTTATATCTATTGTTGTTAAATATTTAAAATTTCAAAAATTGAAATAAGAGATTTCTTATTGTAAATAAATCATGCATGCATATTATTAGTGTTAAAATTTTAAAATAAAGTTAAATTATTATTATTGTACCCAAGATTTTTTTAGTAGCTAGTTCATTGCTCATCCTTAACTGGATCAACCAACCTCGACTACACCAACTATGGTTTTCATGATTGTCTAGCTTGTTGTGGGATTACATATAAGGAATATTCACTATACTCCTAAATAGAATGGTGTGGCTAAGAGAAAAATAGTACGATCCTAGAGATGGTACAATGCACAATTCATGCTAAGAAGATGAATCATAAGTTTTGGAATGAGGTTATCACTTATATAGTATACATCATCAATAGAGTTCCAACTAGGATATTCTAGAGCATGACACCTATTTATATATTGATAAGGGATGAGCCTAATGTGTCCCAGTTTTATATATTTAGGTATTTAGAATGGGTTCACATACCTAGGGATATTTGAAATGAGGTAAATATATTTAAAGAGCATTTTTGTTGTGTATTCAATTACATAAAAGCTATATCATATTTATGATTCTTAAAGAAATGAGGTTCTAATATGGAGAGATATCATATTTGATGAGGTTATTCTAGTACTCCTTCCACTCACCACCTAAGCTTTTAGAAAATAATTCTTTTGAACCTTTGACAATCTCATAATAAACTATTTCTTTTAAGATTTAAGTTGGTTCTATTTATATCAGAGCATCTTCTTCATCTTCTCCTTCTCCATCTTCATATTTGAGTGATAATCCATTGCCTATTTATTTAACCCTTTTATGAGTAGCATCACATATGGTACTTTATTATTTAGGTTTAGGGCATGATAAATTTAGGGTATGAATGTTTCAAACTTTTATTATGATATGAGTGGTTATGAGCTAGATTCTTAAATTTTAGCTTTTGATGTTGAATTATCATAGAATACACATGTTTCTTCCTCAATTTTTCCAACACCCAAGAGAGTTAAAATAATTGTAAAGAATGCTTAGTATATTCTATCTCTCCAATGATATATATATATATATATATATATATATATATATATATATATGAATTTACATGGTGGAATCGGTAGTTGCCACAAATCCAAGTAGGTTGTCCGACTTTTATGGCCACCATAGTATTCTGTGTTGCCTACCCCATAAGCCGCCAATCTTTCCAATTATATTAGAAGGATGTTTCTTGAGAATTTCTTTCAAATGTAGCATATTTTTAGTATCCTATCACATATTCTTATTCTAAGTGTAGGCTAGGATGGGAAGATGTTATGTTGGTATATTATGAGATTCTTATGATGAACATGACTTGGGAGTTGGGTCCTCTTCAAGTAGAAAAGAATATTGTTATCTAAAAATGGCTCTACAAGACCAAATACACTTTATATAGTAAGGTAGAGAAGCACAAGGTATTCCTTATTGCTAAGTAATTTTCTAAATGAAAGGATTTAATTATTCTAAAATATTTGCAATGATGGCTAGGATGGGATCAGATAAATTCTCTCTATTGCTCTCTCATATGGATGGAAGGTACATCAAATAGACATGAATTCTATTCTACATGGGGGGATTCAAAAGAAACTCTTCATGCAACAACCACCCAATTTTGAGATTGAGGGACCACTACATTATTTTACCATTTGACTAGTTTCTTATATAGACCTAACCATGCTCCCAACATATGGTATGATAAGATGCATGTATTTTTTTGCAATTATGAGTTTCATCAATGTGAGGCCAAACATGATGTTTACATCAAATACCAGGATGGGAATTCATTGAGGATCGTGTTATATATTGATGATATTCTCATCATTGATAACTCCTCTATTATAATGTAATACATAAAGTCATGGATTCATTCCACTTTTGAGATAACAAATTTGAGGATTTTGCACTATTTTTGTGAATTTAGATTGATTAGATAGACTCTACCATTACCATTTCTTTGATCAAGTATGTATTGGATCTTCTTCAGTGCTTTAGGATGGAGGATTATAAATTTGGTTAAACTAATTTTTCCTTAGGCCTAAAAAAGTAGGATAATTACACCAATGTTGTGGTAAATGTCATGTTGTATTGGTACCTTATGGGAGGACTTATCTATCTTACTCACACTTGACCTAATACAACCTTTGGTGTTAGTTACTATTCTTGATATATGAAGAAATACTAGGAGATTCATTGGATAATAGTTAAGAGGGTTCTCAAATACATTAGAGGAAACTTATCATGTATTCACTACTCAATTGGATCTACTTTGATTTTGATGGTATTTTTAGATGTTGATTATATAGGTTACTTGGAGTAGTAGTTGTGCACCATAGGATTCATGTTTTATTTAGGATATAATTCGGTTTATTGGTGTTTCATATGTTAACCAAACTTTTTATGAATAATCTACAAAGGCTTAATATTGTGCTTCAAATGAGGTAGCTAAGCGTATTAGGTATGATTTTGGAGGAGATTGGTATTCCTTAGAGTTTTCCAATTACCTTTCATTTTGAAAATAAAAGGATCATCTATCTTGTCCATACTCTAGTGTTTTATTAGTAGATAAAGCACATAGACATATTGATGCACTTTGTGATATGACTTCATGCATATGGTATTTTCAATCTAAAATTTGTGTCTTTATCATAGAATACAATGGATGTTTTTACTATGGTCATAGTTGAATTTACTTTTATGCACATGCATGAGCTTATTGGAGTTGAAGAGTGTCCCATAAGGGTGAATTATAAGTAAGGGTTGTTGGAAATTTTGAGTAGTTTTGTTGTCATTGATTTCAAGAGAGTATTGTTTAAATTTCATCATCATTAAGGACATCAAGTGGTTTTTCCAAAATCAAGAAGGTCTTGAAAAGGAATAGGATATAATATTTATTTTTAATATTATATGCCTAAAAAGGCCCAAAGGATGAAGACCCAAGGAAGGAGAAGCAAGTTTAAATTAAATAATAATATTATATTATTATAATATTTCGGGCCAAATAACAAGGTGAAGAAAAACAAGGTTCAAGTTGAAAAGACCCATGAGCAATTTACAAAAGATTTAATTTAAATTAAAATATTTTAATCCTTGATTAAAATTTTAATTTAAATTAATAATGGGTGCAAGGGTTTTAAATTTAAATATTTAAAATCTAATTCAAATTTTAAATTCAAAATTGGTTGACGTGTAAAATACAAGAAGCATGTGCATTTATATAGGAAATAATTCTCATTTCCTAAGTTCTTGATAAATACACCTTCGAATGAAAATGAAATTGTGCGTTGCATTTGTTGGAGGAAGAGAAATTTGCATTTCAAAGTGTTGGAGGCAGACGAAGGAATAAGGGCATCGACATGGATAGAGAAATCCATCGATGGTGGATAGTGCAGGTGGTAGTTGAGAAAGAGCTAAGGCTTGCAAGGAAGGGATCGCGGGTTCGATCCACGCGATTGACATTTTGCTAAGGAAAGAGGCCTTCATTTTCGTTTGGCATATTTTTTGAGAGGAGGCATATATAGAGGAACGTGTGCCTAAGGTTTCATGTGGGCACATAGCCCACTTGGTGGCCTAGCTTTGGGCTAGGGTGTTGGAGAGGCTACGTCGTGTGTTCAAATTTCTTCGAAGATGTTTTGGTGGGAAGAATAGTTGAAAGGTATGCTATACACATTTTTATTTCTCCAAAGGTTTTGAAATTTAGAAATTGCTTAGAGGGTTTCGTAAGCTGGAAGCTATAAGGTTTTTGAGGGAGTTATAAGGTAAAGTAAATTAAAATATTTTATTTTGATTTTTTGGTGATTGAAATTTATTTTTATAAATTTGGAGTGATAAGGTGTATAAAGGAAATTGTTGTGTATTTTGTTATAATAAAGATGTTGACTTATATTGTGTAAGTTTGGAGATTATAAGGTGTACTAAGAGATTTGATATTTTTGTATGGTAAAATAATTATTGGGAAAATTATTTTGTGGAGATCTTGAGATAGGTTGTGGCTACCTAACCCTAGTATTGGCAAAGAAAATTTGATTGTGGTTAAGATAGGTTTTGAAGATATATCTCCATCAAAACAAAAGGTATGGGTACATCTTCCTTGTGAGTGAAATATTGTTGGATTGGATGTTGTGAATGCTAAGTTGGAGTGAAAAGGATTGTTTGATAAGCATTGTTGGAAATATTTGAGTGAGTCTTCATATGCATTATTAGGGTTTGTGAAAGAACTTGAGTATCATTGTTATGTGAAAATTGGAATTATCTTGAGTCAAGGTTTGGAGTGTGAATTATTGGAAGTATTGTGAAACACTTGTTTAGGGTTTGTAAGCAAGTTGTGTTTCATTGAGTGTTTGGTTGATTGAAGTTGATGAGCATTCTTGATTGAAAGTGTTGGAGTGATAGTTCAAGTTCTATGAAACAAATTGTTCTTTATTTCTGGATTGAGTTGAAGAAGAGTTTGAAAGTGATTGAGTGGTTGTGAGTGAAACATATTGAGTCTCTAACAATTCTCTATATATTTTTATGGATGAACAAGATTCTGAGTGAAACTTGTTAGTGTGATAAAAGAGGTTTTTCTATGAGAGATTGAGTTAAGATTTTGTATGCAAGTTTTGTAATTGATTTGAACAAGCTTTTGTGAAAGCTAGTGAGAAGAATTGAGTAAGTCCTAGAGTGGACTTAAGGACAGATTTGTGTGAGATTTTGTGGAAGCTTACAAATAGAGTTGAGGCAAGTCTTGGTGAAGACTTGTTGAGTAGATTGGACAAGTTCTAGTGAGGACTTGTTGGGAATATTTGAGATAGAGATTGAGTAGAGGATAGTGTTAAGTACAGATCTAAGATAGAGATTGAGCATATTTATGTAGGGTAGAGGATAGTTTTCAGTACAGATCTGAGATAGAGATAGAGTAGAGTAAGAGTAGGCTTTGGAGGTGATAGAGTAGAGGATAGTAGTCTCTAGTGGATAGAGATCCATTATCTAGGGTAGTGAGGATAGAGGTCTTCTGAGTGAGGATAGGAGTCTTCAGTGGAGAGAGATCCACAAGCCAGTGCAGTGGAGGTAGTAGTCTTCTAAGAGATCACCAGCTAGAGTAGAGGAGAAGGAGTTCTCCTATGGATAGGTATCCATAAACTTGATTAGGGGATTGGTGTCTCCTTTGGACAAAGGTCCATAAACATTGTAATAGGGAAGGATTCCCAAGAAATTTATTGAGAAAATTTAAGTGAAATATTTTCTCCGTGGACGTAGCCCACATTGGGTGAACCACGTTAAATCATGTCTCTCATGTGTGTGATGCTTTGTGTAATGGTTATTGCTTTAATATTGTTGATGTTATCATATGGTTTGAAAATCAAAAAATTTTATCTTATATTGTTCACCTCCCCTCTCAATATAAGCACATGTTCTTCAATTGGTATCAGAGTGGATCTCTCCATGAAAATACTAATAGCTTGGAGGAAGATCCATCAGAAACACACATGAATTCAGAGAATGAAGAAGAGACCATGTTTGACATAAAAGAGGAATTATTTGTTGCTCTCAGGAACTTGGAAAATATTAGAAAGAAGAACTCAAGTTTGAAGGATCAAATTCAAGAGGGTGAAGAAGCAAAGGTGGAACTTCTACAGAATCTCACAGAACTCAAAATAAAGGTAGAAGGAAAGAAAATTGAATAGGATATGATAGATCTATTAAGAGCAAGAGAAATAAAATGTGAAATATTGGAAGCAAAAATTGTTTATCTAAGGAATGAAGTTGAAAAGACCAAGTTACTACAAGATATAAAGTTGGGGAAATAGAGAGAGGAGTCAAGCCTTCAAGAAGTAGAGACTTCAAACAAAGATAAGCAAGTGACTCATACTATGGAAGGAAAAGATATCAGGAAAGAAGAAAGCAAAGAAGAACCATGGACAAAAGTTAATCACAACAAAAGGAGGAGCACTCGACCATATTTTCCAAGGCATTCAAATAGGTTACATAATCTCTTCCATGGCTATTGCTTTTCATGTAACAAATATGGTCATAGAGTTGTACATTGCATTGGTTATGTTAAAAAGGATGTCAATAGAAATTTCAATGCTTTTGCACCTCTTATGAATAGTGATGTCATATGTTATAAGTGCAATAATCTTGGGCACAAGGCTAGATGGTGTAAAATGGTATTGCCTGAGTCAAGTAAAAAGAATACAACTTCAACAGTTAGGAAATAGAGAAAAGGGCATGAGAAAGTTAGATCAATGTTAGTACAAACAACTCTTCATGTTCAGGATAAGGGAAAATAATGGTATCTTGATAGTGGATGTTCTAGTCACATGACAGGAGACAAAAGTAAATTTCTAGTGCTCAAAGAAACTGATGGAGGATCAGTAAGATTTGGTGATAATGGATCAGCAAAAATTTGTGGAAAAGGAACTCTAAGTTTAGATAATGGGAAAACAAAAATAGAGAATGTATTGTATGTCAAGGGGTTGAGGCACAATCTACTAAGTGTGAGCCAACTTTGTGACCAAGGGCACATGGTTACTTTTCATCCAAGTAGGTGTGAGATTAGAAAGTCTAAAACTGGAAAACTTATTGCAAATGCAAATAGAACTACAAACAACCTCTACATGTTGAGTGATATTAAAGGAGAAAAGTATTTTCTATCACAAGAAGATGAGAGTTGGTTGTGGCATAGAAGAATGGGTCATTTGAACTTTGAAAACATAGTGAACATAAGAAATAAATAGGTTGTCAGAGATTTACCCAAGCTAAAAAGGCCACAAAACACAATATGTGCACCTTGTCAACATGGAAAGAAAACTAGAACAAGTTTCAAATCAAAAGGATTTATGTCATCTGAGCCATTGAAACTAATACATACTGATCTATGTGGTCCTACCAGAACACAGAGTATTCAAGGTGAAAGTTACTTCATATTGTTTATAGATGATTATTCCAGAATGATTTGGGTAGCCTTCCTGAAAGAGAAGTCAAAAGCACTTGATAAATTCAAGGTGTTTAAAGAGTTGGTTGAAAATGAAATAGGTAAAAGGATTAAGTGTTTGAGATCAGACAGAGGAGGAGAATTTACCTCAAATAAATTTGTAAACTATTGTGAACAACATGGGATCAAAATAGAATACTCAACTGCAAGAACTCCTCAACAAAATGGAGTTGTTGAAAGGAAGAATAGGACTATTGAAAATATGGCTAGAGCTATGTTAAATGAATCCAAGCTTTTAGATGGTTTTTTGAGGGAGGTAGTTAACACAACAGTTTATATCATCGATAGGGCTCAAATAAGAGTGAATCATCACAAGACTCCATATGAGCTTTGGAAGGGAAGACCAACCACTATGAAATACTTCAAAAATTTTGGAAGCAAGTGTTACATAATATGGGAAGAGAAAGACTTGGGCAAGTTTGAACCAAGATGTGATGAGGGTATTTTTCTTGGTTATTCCACTAAGAGCAAAGCCTATAGATGCTACAACAAAAGGACACATACTATTATAGAAAGTATAAATGTAACAGTTGATGAGAAGATAGGGTTAAGAGAACTAGTTCAAGAAATTGTGTATCAAGAAGATGGAAGTTGTCAAGAAGAGTTATGTGAGGAATCAGAAGGAGAAGAGGAAGAAACACAAAGACTTCTTCCTAAGACTCCATCCAGGTATGTACAGAAACATCATCCAAGAGATCTAATCATTGGGAATCCAGATGAGAGACAGACAAGGAGAAGGGTAATAACATCAAATCAACAAGAAAATTTTTCTTTGTTATCCAAAATTGAGCCAAAATATTTCAATGAGGCAAGTGAAGATGACTTTTGGATTAAGGCAATGAATGAGGAACTAGATCAGATAGAGAAAAGTAAGACTTGGGAACTTGTCCCACGACCAAAGGACAATAATGTGATTGGCACTAAATGGGTATTCAGAAACAAGTTAAATGAAGATGGTCAAGTAGTCAGAAACAAAGCAATATTAGTATGCAAAGGTTATGCACAGGTAGAGGGAATTGACTTTGATGAGACATTTGCTCCAGTTGCATGACTTGAAGCTATCAAAATATTCTTAGCCTTCTCAAGCTTCAAAAACTTCAAAGTATATCAGATGGATGTTAAATCAACCTTTCTAAATGGTGTTCTAGAAGAAGAGGTTTACATTGAGCAGCCAGAAGGATTCAACTTGACTGATAAACCAGACTATGTATGCAGATTGAAGAAAGCACTTTATGGACTAAAGCAAGCTCCTAGAGCTTGGTACTCAAGATTGGATAAATACCTACAAGAATAGGGTTTCAAGAAAGGAATAGTGGATAGTAACTTATACATCAAAAATGAAGGGAATGACTTACTAATTATGGTTGTTTATGTTGATGATATCATTTTTGGAGGTAACAATGATAAGATGTGTCAAAAATTTGCAAAGAGCATGCAGAATGAATTTGAGATGTCTATGCTTGGTGAGTTGTCCTTCTTTCTTGGACTTCAAATTTCACAATCAGAGAAAGGAGTATTCCTTTCATAAACCAAGTATATAAAAGAGATGCTAAAGAAATTCAAGTTAGAAGATTGTAAACCAGTAAGTACTCCCATGGTTATAGGATGTAAGTTAAGTAAAGATGATGAATCTCTAGAGGTAAATCAGAAATTATACAGATCTATGATTGGTAGCTTATTGTATGTCATAGCTACAAGACCAGATATCATGCAGCAGTGGGATTAGTGGTAAGGTTTTAGGTAGCACCCAAGGAGACACATGTAGTAGAAGTAAAGAGGATTCTCAGGTATCTAAAAGGGACTATGGATTTTGGGCTCTGGTATCCCAAAAGTGATAGTTTCACTCTCACAACTTATACAGATGCAGATTGGGCTGGCAATATTGATGATAGAAAAAGCACAAGTGGTGGAGCATTCTTTCTTGGAGATTGTTTAGTCTCCTGGCTAAGTAAGAAATAGGCATCAATATCCTTATCCACAACAGAGGTAGAGTATATTGTAGTAGTTGCTTGTTGTACATAGATATTATGGATGAAGTAAACTTTAGAGGACTTCAAGATAAAGCATGATCACCCTATTCCTATATTGTGTGATAATACAAGTGCTATAAGTATCTCAAAGAATCTGGTGATGCATTCCAAGACCAAGCACATTCTGATCAAATATCATTTTTTGAGAGAGCAGGTGATAGATAAGTAGGTCAGGTTGGAATATGTTACTACAAAGGAGCAGATTGCAGACATCTTCACTAAGCCACTTTCGAGAGAGACTTTTGAGTATCTTCGAAGAAAATTGGGAGTAGTTTTACTCCCACCCCAAAATTAACCACCTCAAGAGAGGAGGTGGGGGAGGGGCTAAGCTAAGAGTCTCATTCTTAGCCCCAAGCCCCAAAGGTGGCCCTTTGCCATTGATGACAAAGGGGGAGAGATTTGAGTTAGGGGGAGAGCATTCGATCAGGGGAGCAATTTCTCAGGGGAGCAACTTTTGAAAAAAAAAAAAGGAATGGTAAAAAAAGGGGTTGCCATCAATGACAAAGGGGGAGATTGTTGGAAATTTTGAGTAGTTTTGTTGTCATTGATGTCAAGAGAGTATTGTTTAAATTTCGTCATCATTAAGGACATCAAGTGGTTTTTCCAAAAGCAAGAAGGTCTTGAAAAGGAATAGGATATAATATTTATTTTTAATATTATATGCCTAAAAAGGCCCAAAGGATGAAGACCCAAGGAAGGAGAAGCAAGTTTAAATTAAATAATAATATTATATTATTATAATATTTTGGGCCAAATAACAAGGTGAAGAAAAACAAGGTTCAAGTTGAAAAGACCCATGAGCAGTTTACAAAATATTTAATTTAAATTAAAATATTTTAATCCTTGATTAAAATTTTAATTTAAATTAATAATGGGTGCAAGGGTTTTAAATTTAAATATTTAAAATCTAATTCAAATTTAAAATTCAAAATTGGTTCGACGTGTAAAAGACAAGAAGCATGTGTATTTATATAGGAAATAATTCTCATTTTCTAAGTTCTTGGAATATACACCTTCGAATGAAAATGAAATCGTGCGTTGCATTTCTTGGAGGAAGAGAAATTTGCATTTCAAAGTGTTGGAGGTAGACGAAGGAATAAGGGCAGTGACGTGGATAGAGAAATCCATCGACGGTGGTAGTGCAGGTGGCAGTTGAGAAAGTGCTAAGGATTTGTAAGGAAGGGATCGTGGGTTCGATCCATGCGATTGACATTTTTGCTAGAGGAAAGAGAAGCCTTTGTATTTTTTGGCATATTTTTTGAGAGAGGATATATAGGGGAACGTGTCCCTAAGGTTTCATGTGGGCACGTAGCCCACTTGGTGGCCTAGCTTTGGGCTAGGGTGTTGGAGAGGCTACATCGTGTGTTCGAATTTTACCGAAGACATTTTGGTGGGCAGAATAGTTGAAAGGTATGCTATACACATTTTTATTTCTCCAAAGGTTTTGAAATTCGAAAATTGCTTAGAGGGTTTTGTAAGCTAGAAGCTATAAGGTTTTTGAGGGAGTTATAAGGTAAAGTAAATTAAAATATTTTATTTTGATTTTTTGGTGATTGAAATTTATTTTATAAAGTTGGAGTGATAAGGTGTATAAAGGAAATTGTTGTGTATTTTGTTATAATGAAAATGTTGACTTATATTGTGTAAGTTTGGAGATTATAAGGTGTACTAAGAGATTTGATATTTTTGTATGGTAAAATAATTATTGGGAAAATTATTTTGTGGAGATCTTGAGATAGGTTGTGGCTACCTAACCTTAGTATTGGCAAAGAAAATTTGATTGTGGTTAAGACAGGTTTTGAAGACATATCTCCATCAAAACAAAAGGTATGGGTACATCTTCCTTGTGAGTGAAATATTGTTGGATTGGATGTTGTGAATGCTAAGTTGGAGTGAAAAGGATTGTTTGATAAGCATTGTTGGAAATATTTGAGTGAGTGTTCATATGCATGATTAGGGTTTGTGAAAGAACTTGAGTATCATTGTTATGTGAAATTGGAATTATCTTGAGTCAAGGTTTGGAGTGTGAATTGTTGGAAGTATTGTGAAACACTTGTTTAGGGTTTGTAAGCAAGTTGTGTTTCATTGAGTTTTTGGTTGATTGAAGTTGATGAGCATTCTTGATTGAAAGTGTTGGAGTGATAGTTCAAGTTTTGTGATGCAGGAGCATCCGGTAACAGAAGAGCAGTCTTACATCCTCCAAAAAAAAATTCTCTAAGTACTTTGTACTTTGGTTCATTGCGGTTTTTCTTCCAAGGCTGGAAGTTCTGTAAAGCAAGTGTTGAAGGGCAAGTTGGGGAGTTGCGAAATCGTGACTCCGAAGGTGAGGTAAGTGGCGAGAGCAGAAATGGTCACGATATCACGACGTCGCGATATCGCGACGTCGTGATATCATGACGGTTTTATTTCAAAGCAAGGCTCAGACAAGTTGCGTCGCGATATCGCGACAAGAAGGGGAGGCGAAGGCTCAGGGCAAGTCGCTACGCGATATCGTGACAGGTTTTCAAAGCAAGGCGTTGGGGTAAATCCTATCGCGATATCGTGACCAGTGAAAATGTGCCGCGTGGCGTGGTCTTGAAACAGTTGCAACAAGCAAGGTTCGACAAAGGACTTCGACAAAGGCGGAGCAAAGGCAGGAAGAGTGGATGGCAAGGAAGCTATTTTCGTCACGATGTCGCGATGTTTTGGAAGAAATGTGTGGAGGGAAGATTTCGATAGCAATTTCGCTATGTTTTCGACTGTTGAAGGCAAAGCGCCAGTTGGGTCGCGATATCAGGACATGTCATGATTTCTCGACCGGTTGGAGACATTTTTGAAAAGTGGACACGTGGACAGTCCTGCACGCAGGAAAAGAGGTGGCAGATGCGGATGAGATTTTTTGACGAGGTTACAGTTCTCGAGGGACAGACTGAAAAGGCAGCGGTTGCAGGGTAAGGGCCGATTGAATGCGTGCCTTCATGACGGATCGGGAGTGGTTGGCGAATTACAGGTGGATTGAGGACTCGACGGGAAAGGCCGATTTTGTAGTGTTTAAATTTTATTTTCGTGCTAGTGGGCATTAATGGCCTAGAAGACCGAGACCCCGAGATAAAAAGGAAAATTTTGGTATTAAAAAAAAAAAAAAAAAAAAAAGGGGGGGGGACGAGAGAAGAACAGGGGAGAGACAGAGAAAAAAGGGAAGACAGAGTTTCTGGCCGAGGGTGGCCATTGTAAGCCTGCGGGCTATTTTACTTTTGATGTATGTAAATATTTGACCGAATATTTTAATGAAAATGATGAATGTTTCTGCTTGTGTGAATGCTTGAAATCTTTCCCGGTCCCCGTCAGTGGTATCAGAGCCCGTTGTTCCTGAGCATACAGCAGACCATCGAAGGAGAGGCAGTTGTACCAGAACTTGTGGGAGGGCTTGATATCAGGTGAAGATGCCTCCGAGAATAAACCCTATGGGTGGCAGAGGCATGGCAGCAGAAGATTTCCGAGCATTGCAACGGCAAGTTCAGGCCCTGTAAGAAGAACTGCGCAGAGGACATGAGCCGAGAAGAGATGCAGACAGTGAAGATGAAGTTGATGAAGAGGAGAATCAGTTTGAAGAAGAGGAAGAAGATGTAGATCCGGCACAAGCCAGACTATACAAGGCCATATCTCAGATCGGGAAGAGGTTGAAGTTAGAAGTTTCTACATATTCTGGGAACTTGAATTCAGAGGAATTAATAGATTGGATAAATGATTTAGAAGAGTATTTCGAATATGAGGAGGTTGAAGACCCTAACCGGGTCAGATTTGCCAAGACCAAGTTAAAGGGTCATGCTAGCATATGGTGGAAGGGAGTACAGCTGGAACGAAACCGAAGAGGAAAAGAGCGGATAACAAGGTGGGACAGAATGGTGGAGAAATTAAAGAGGCAATTTATTATCGTGGATTATGAACTGGACCTGCTACGTAAAATGCAGAGTTTGAGACAGATGAACAAAACTGTCCAGGAATATACGAAGGAGTTTTATAAAATCTCCATCAGAACAAGTCATTTGGAAGCAAGCAAAGAAAAGGTGGCCCGTTATATTAATGGGTTGAGACCCAGTGTTCAGGAGGAGTTGAGTTTGGTTCGGGTAAGCACCATTGAAGATGCTTACCAATTTGCTCTAAAGGTGGAAGAAAAACTGAACAAGAAGTTTGAGAGCAAGCAAAGAGTAAAAGGATCAGGAGGAAAGACCGGTGGAAGAAAAGAGGAAGGAAAGAAAGAAAAGAAAGAAGAGGCTAGCAGCAGCCGAGATCAGAAAGAAGATGAAGAACCCAAACCGCAAGTTCAGAATGATGGCTACCCGAGAGGAAGAGGTAGATCTGGACGCGGGTATGGAAGAGGAGTGTTCCGAGGAACATGTTTCCACTACGGAGAAGAAGGACATCGGGCATTTGAGTGTCCACAACACCGAGAAAGAGTAAACAAGAAATAAGTGGGTCCTGCCAGAGCAGTTATGGCAGTTGAAGATGCTGACTCAGAACATTCTGAAGAAGCTAAAAAAGGAGAAGCAATGATTGTGAGGATAACCATGCAGATTGATGAAGACAAGTCTGAACAGAGGAGAAGCCTATTCTGCACCCGGTGCAAAAGTGCAGGAAAAGTCTGT
The DNA here is from genome assembly GCA_028583015.1 of Wollemia nobilis. Classification (NCBI taxonomy): domain Eukaryota; kingdom Viridiplantae; phylum Streptophyta; class Pinopsida; order Araucariales; family Araucariaceae; genus Wollemia; species Wollemia nobilis. The sequence goes on from JAQPPZ010000850.1 coordinate 8,904,655, forward strand.
AATGTCATTATATACAATGGGAGTACAGACAACTTAGTTTTCGAGGAGATGGTTACTAAGTTGCAGTTAGAGAGAAGAAGGCACCCGCATCCATACCGGATTGCATGGTTGCGGAAGGACCATAGAGCATGGGTCCGTGAACAGTGTTTAGTCACTTTCAATATTGGGAGATACCAGGATGAAGTCCTGTGTGATGTTTTTCCCATGGATGCTTGCCATTTGCTGTTGGGCAGGCCATGGCAGTTTGATCAGATTTTAGTGCATGATGGTCGTGCAAACACGTACTCCTTGATGAAAGATGGAGTGCGACACAAGTTGAAGCCATTGCAGACCGAAGATGAGAAAGTGTGCAGCAATGCCAGAATTTGTCTGGTAGAGGGCAAAAAATTTTCTTGCCAAGAAACAGGATTTGAGCAGGTTGTAAAGGTTGATGAGTGTTCGGAGATATTACAAAGGATGTGGACCGAACAACATAGAAGTGAAGGTCACTTCTCCTTTTTACCCAGGGTGTCTGATGCAGGAGCATCCGGTAACAGAAGAGCAGTCTTACATCCTCCAAAAAAAATTTCTCTAAGTACTTTGTACTTTGGTTCATTGCGGTTTTCTTCCAGGGCTGGAAGTTCTATAAAGCAAGTGTTGAAGGGCAAGTTGGGGAGTCACGAAATTGTGACATGTCACGATTTCATGACATGTCGTGAAATCGTGACTTCAAAGGCGAGGTAAGTGGCGAGAGTAGAAACCGTCACGATATCGTGACATTGGGGAGTCGCAAAATCGTGACTCCGAAGGCAAGGTAAGTGGCGAGAGTAGAAATGGTTGCGATATCACGACGTCGTGATATCGCGACGGTTTTATTTCAAAGCAAGGCTCAGACAAGTTGCGTCGTGATATCGCGCGTCGCAATATCATGACAAGAAGGGGAGGCGAAGGCTCAGGGCAAGTCGCGTCATGATATCGCGACGCGTGATATCATGACAGGTTTTCAAAGCAAGGCGTTGGGGGAAATCCTGTCGCGATATCACGACCGGTCGCGATATCGCGACCAGTGAAAATGTGCCGTGTGGCGTGGTCTTGAAACAATTGCAACAAGCAAGTTTCAACAAAGGACTTTGACAAATGTGAAGCAAAGGCAGGAAGAGTGGATGGCAAGGAAGCTATTTTTGTCGTGATGTCGCGACGTCGTGATATCGCGACGTCGCGAAGTCGCGACGTTTTGGCAGAAAGGTGTGGAGGGAAGATTTCGGTAGCGATTTCACTACGTTTTCGGTTGTTAAAGGCAAAGCGCCAGTAGGGTCGCGATATCGTGACATGTCACGATTTCGCGATCGGCTGGAGAAATTTTTGAAAAGTGGACACGTGGACAGTCCCGCACGCGAGAAAAGAGGTGGCAGATGCGGATGAGATTTTCTGACGAGGTTACAGTTCCCGAGGGACAAACTGAAAAGGCAGCGGTTGCAAGGTAAGGACCGATTGAATGCGTGCCTTCATGACGGATCGGGAGTGGTTGGCGATTGACAGGTGGAAGATCGAGGACTCGACGGGAAAGGCCAATTTTGCAGTGTTTAAATTTTATTTTCGTGCTAGTGGGCATTAATGGCCTAGAAGGCCGAGACCCCGAGATAAAAAGGAAAATTTTGGTATTAAAAAAAAAAAAAAAGGGGGGGGACGAGAGAAGAACAGGGGAGAGACAGAGGAAAAAGGGAAGACAGAGTTTATGGCCGAGAGTGGCCATTGTAAGCCTACGGGCTATTTTACTTTTGATGTATGTAAATATTTTACCGAAGATTTTAATGAAAATGATGAATGTTTCTGCCTGTGTGAATGCTTGAAATCTTTCCCGGTCCCCGTCATTTTGTGAAACAAATTGTTCTTTATATTTGGATTGAGTTGAATAAGAGTTTGAAAGTGATTGAGTGGTTGTGAGTGAAACATATTGAGTCTCTAACAATTCTCTATATGTTTTTTTGGATGAACAAGATTCTGAGTGAAACTTGTTAGTATGATAAAAGAGGTTTTTCTATGAGATATTGAGTTAAAACTTTTGTATGCAAGTTTTGTAATTGATTTGAAGAAGCTTTTGTGAAAACTAGTGAGCATAATTGATTAAGTCCTAGAGAGGACTTAAGGACAGATTTGTGTGAGCTTTTATGGAATCTTACAAGTAGAGTTGAGGCAATTCCTAGAGTGGACTTAAGGACATATTTGTGTGAGCTTTTGTGGAAGCTTACATGCATATTCGAGGTAAGTCTTGGTGAAGACTTGTTGAGTAGATTGGACAAGTTCTAGTGAGGACTTGTTTGGAATATTTAATATAGATATTGATCATATTTGTGTAGGGTAGAGGACAGTGTTCACTACAGATCTGAGATAGAGATTGAGTAGATTTGTGTTGGATAGAGGATAAATTTTAGTATATATCTGAGATAGAGATAGAGTAGAGTAAGAGCAGGCTTTGGAGGTGACATAGCAGAGGATAATAGTCTCCAATGGATAGATATCCATTATACAGGGCAGTGAGGACATAGGTCTTCTAAGTGAGGATATGAGTCTTCGATGGAGAGAGATCCACAAGCTAGTGCAGTGGAGGTAGTAGTCTTCTAAGGAATCACCAGCCAGAGCAGAGGAGAAGTTATCCTATGGATAGGTATCCACAAACTTGATTAGGGGATTGGTGTCTCCTTTGGATAGAGGTCCATAAATATTGTAATATGGAAGGATTCCTAAGAAATTTGTTGAGAAAATTTAAGTGAAATATTTCTCCTTGGATGTAGCCCACATTGGGTGAACCACGTTAAATCATGTCTCTCATGTGTGTGATGCTTTTTGTAATGGTTATTGCTTTAATATTGTTGATGTTATCATATGGTTTGAAAAGCAAAAAAAATTATCTTATACTGTTCACCCCCCTCTTAGTATAAGCACATGTTCTTCAAGGGTTTATTGTCATGTCCCCATTCAACTTATGGAAGATGTTTGAATATTTGTTAGTTAATATTCTCTTTAGTCCATGACCAACATTTGTACTTGTATTTATCATATTTATCCTTTGGACTCATGTAAACTTTTAAAAAGGTTCCTTTTATAATTTTTTTGTAATATGTTTATTCCAAAAGGTTGATCTTAAAACCTTGATCTAATGGTAATGTCTAATTGAGAATAAACACCCCTTCAAACCAATTATTTTTATCACTAGTTTTTCAAGGAAAATAATTTTATTTCATTTAGTGAGATTATTTGGTGTCTATAGATACTCCATTATATTTTTTTCTTTTTGATTCTCTATGTTTCTTAGGCAATATTGGATAATATTTTATTCTATTCATTTCTATAAATTTCTATGAAATTGCTATTGGATAATGCACACTTCAAGAACTAGAACTTTGATTTGCAAGGTATATTAAAAATATTCTTCGTTGTTTCTTAATTTTACTAAGATGCACTACAAGATTAAAATTCTAGCTTCCAAATTCTTTCTAATATTGTACATTTTGTATAAATATGGTTTATGACTTCTTCTTTTCTCAAGCAAAAAAATCAATAAGCCAAAACTTATTTTTGCATTCTCTTTCATTTTTTCTTGCTTTTTCTAGACATCTATAGAATAGAGTGCCATCCACCCTATGGTTATTATTATATTCAAAATATGTAATATCATCTCATTGTTAATGTAGGAGTATTTATTAATGAGTCTATTTCTAAATTTGTATCATATTATTTTTATGAGTCTGTTGAGGTGCATTTTAACCAATTAGTATAAAAAAATATATTGCAACATCATGTTGGCTATACTTACAGGATCCACTAACTAGTATTATGAGTTATCCTCTACACAAGTGTCTTAGAAGTCTAATACATGAATCAAGTTTATATTGGAGCATCTTCTAATCCAAAAAATAGAGGCTAACACATATTATTCCTCACTCTTCTCTTGAATACTCAATATCATAATTGCTTACAAACATCCTTGCTCAATGTAAGACCTCCCACTATGTTCCATCACTAGATGTCTTCATGCATGTATTTTTAGTGTAAGAAGCAAGGCGTCACACCATGTTTTGCATCTAAGTACCCTAAAGCATATTGCCTTTTAAATGAAACTCAAGCAATGATGGATTCAATATGTTGATATAAGACCAAAACTTAGGATACCAAGAATATGATTTAATATGCTTAAGAAGAGAATTATATTTGGGAATTTTTAGGATATCGTGCTTCAATGAGGAATCCCATATACAACTACTAACCCTATGCCATTAAATATTCAAGGACCTCCAAAGGTGCAAACCAACATCAATATTTTATTATTCTTAGGTCAAATGAACGCAAATAAATTATACACTTAGCATTAGTTTCTAGAAGTCTACAACATAACTAATTAAATTTTAATACTAATAAAATTCCCTTTATAACATTGAATATATTGAAATTGGTTTTTAGGTGGTGAGAAACCATAAGCAACAAGCTAGCAGATTTAGGAAATCTCACATATTTGTAGATAAAATTCATGAATATGCTTTTAGTAATTATGGCAATGTAGAGATCAAACTATCCAATAAAACACCGATAGGTTCAATGATCTTCACAATGGCCTTCCCATTAAAAAATATGAGCTACACTTAATAATTAATTACAATAACAACCTATATTACCATATTTAGACTAAGATGGATCTTCTTTCTATTTGGTTCTCTAGTGAAGATACAATATCTTCCATCACAATTTGTAGATAAAACATAAGCTAAGGATAAATCTCTAATTACCATCCCATAATGGATATTGACACCATAATAAAAGTTGCCAAATTTTCTCTAACCTATATTATTTATGCCTTAGGGACCTTATGCACCATCCAAGCTAATGTCACCTAAATTCCTTGATAAAAAAGATAAATAGCAAATAACACAACCACTATAACACCTATGCTCATAAAAATTTAGAGTGTCAAGCTTAGTAGAAATTAGTATTGGTCCACTAAGAATAAAATGATAATTCATCGCTATCAAATGGAAATAGATGGTAAATTCCATATGCTTAAGCATAAAAACTAAATATGCAAGTAACACCTCAAGATCTAATACCTATAAAGAATGAAATTATATCTTCCATACCTATTACTAGGTAAATTACAATATCCTCCATATAATCATTGGCACTGGGAGCCAGAAGAATATTATTTTCTAAGACATAGTGAAGAACCTTGGTCTCCATACTATGACACATCCTCATCCTTATTTTTTGTCGTGGTTGCAACTAAGAAAATATATTGAGGATCGGTGCTAATGCACCCTTGAGTACATCATTAAACTAATGTATTACATAGTCACCTATGATATTGTATCATTAGATATTTATGATGTATTACTGAGAAGGTCTTACATCTTTGATTGTAATATCATCCACCAAATATATCTATATTAGTGGTGAACATACATTATATAAATAACCTATAATATTTCTAAGTACCCGTAAGGTTGAGGGATATATGATCGAGGAATTAAAGTTGTACATTCTTTGAATATCACACAAGGTTACATAACTATGTTCACTAGGTAGGGAATTCAAAAGAAAATGAAATTATAGATCATACACAAGTTTATTAGGACTCTCTCATTCCCTCATAAAAAATTATTAGGAGACTATGTGGTAAATGATCCTAGAATCCATATTCTAACATAAAATAAATGGTAAAAATGCAAGGAAGAAGTCTTACCATCATATAGAGAATATAATATTATACTGTTAATAGACATCATTGCTAGGATAATGTTTCATAAGTAAAATATCATAATAATTATAGAAATGACTAGTTAAAGACCATTACACTATAATGCTAAAGTTATTAATTAAGAATTTGATAATTTAATTGAATCAATATTCATTCTTCCTTTTGTTTTTTATATGTTTATTATAAATATTTTATTATAAATTGATGTAATAGTACACATAATGGTTGTCTCAAATAATATTTATATATATTAAAAATGAATCAAATTTTAAATAAACTAAGGCAAAAAATGTGTAACCTATAGTAGTGTTTCAAAAGTAAGGAATTTCTCTCTATAAGACAAGATACCTTACAAAGCCACAAGGGTATATCAAGGTAAGGGTTGAATTTATGACAATACTTGGGCCTATCAAGCTGTCCATGAGATTTATCTAAATATTAACCTTAACATTTTACCTACAACAATACATGGACCTAAAAATGATTAACAATAATTTGAGTTCTAATCTCATTGGTATGCATCTTGTAGAGCCATGAGAATACCTATAGGTAGGAGTTAAACTTATGGTAATTCATGAGTCTAAGATCAAATAATAAATATATTACACTCATTCTCTATGAGGTCTACAAGTAGATTTCTATTCTTAATAGCCATGTCTTAAAATGAAATCCAAGTAGGTTTCTAGGATTGTTTTAATAAACGTAATGTAATTATATAAGAATTATTTAAATTGAAATCCTTATAATAAAAGTAGGTTTATATTCAACTTGAATAATTTAAATTTAGTTGATTAAAATAATTAAACTTTACAACATGTAAAATTATAATATATAAAATTGAGGTATTAAAAGAAATTAGGGGATAAAGGATGTTACTTGTAAAAAATTATAAAGAAATTGAGGAATAAAATTTTCTATCATATATCATTGAATTATTATTTAATATATCTACGCATTGATTCTCAACCACCTTCATCTTGGATTACTTCACCTTAGATTCTATGTATGAAGTTATACATAGTTTCCATGCAATGTTCCTCAACCACCTTCGAAAATAGCTTTGGATGAATATTCCTATATTTTTATTCTAGTCCATGAAGAAATCTATGTTGGATGTGCAAGGTGGTTGTGGCCAAAGTAATCATGGATTACTTCACCTTGGATTCTACGTATGAAGTTATTCGTAATTTCCATGCAATGTTCCTCAACCACCTTTGAAGACAGATTTGGATGAATATCCCTATGTTATTATTCCAATCCATGAAGAAATCGATGTTGGACGTGCAAGGTGGTCATGGCCAGTTTTTGCTTCATCAGGGTTTGGCTTTATTAGTTTTCGAACAAGCAGCTTTCGAGAATGGCTTGGTAGTAGAAGAGTTACTGAAACCTATTATTGATTTTTTGGTTCCTACGCTTTGTCAGACCAAGGAGGTTTTTGAGGATTTGAGTGACAGCAGCAAGGATCTGTATTCATTCTCGATGGACTCGAGAGCTGACAAAATTTCTTGAAAGATCCAGGTTTCAGTAAGAGGTGTGAGAGGTAATCATCACGTAGTAATACCTTAAATAATGATTTTCTAAAAATTTCATCTAACAATGTGAAGGCTATGCCTGAGGTGGTAGGAGCTCCGTCTATCAGCTAGGCAAAAGGGAGCAGTACACTAAGTCTAAGCGACTGCTTGGCAAGAAAAGAGAGGAGGATGTCGCGTCCCCCTTCTCTCCTCCTATTGATTTGGAGATCTTGCCAAAATAATTTCATAAAGACAAGCTGGTAAAATATGTTTATGTTCCAGAAGAGGTTTGAAACTAATGGAGATCAAGCCGCAAGCAATCTGGAGCTTGTTGAAGATTGTGATAGATTACTCGAAAGAAGTGTCAAGGATGGCAGGTAATGTTGTTCAAGAGGTCAATTTGTTGGTGTAGAACTTCCTCGGTTCTCCCCTCCATCGCTCTTGTCCGTTGTTTCTCCTTTCTGGTTTGCTTTTGTTTTCTTTGTCCTGTGTTGTTTTTAGTCTTCTTGGATGGGTGGTGGGTGGTTTCTTAATAGCTGCAGTTTTCTTCTGATTTTTTCCATCTCATATGAAGGTTTTGTAAAAGATTGTGAAAACCCTTTCAAAACCCTCTCTTCTTAATAGTAACAAAAAAAATATTTAATTTATACAAATTCAAGTCAAAAAAAAAAAAATACCTGAAACAATATAACCCCAATTATACTACCCATTATACTTCCTAATTCAATAAAAAAAATACCTTAAAATTTAGTGTTCTCGTATTCTACATCTTATGTATATGCATAACATCTCGACAATACATCTATCTACAGACACAAAAACAAACAAAGAACCCATCAATTTTGATTCTTGCGCACTATCCATTATAATCTTGAATGGATATATACTCTTAAATATTCGAAAAGAGTCTAACACAAGAAACATAGGAATTTTCTGCTGCTTAGGGCAGATCAATTTGAAGAACAATTGCTTTGCCAACAATATTTAAAAGAATTGGCAAATACTTGATATGCACTTTCGCTTTTTCTTTAAACCATTGCATCAGAAGACGAGATGATCCGTATCATGAATTTACATTACATTACACGTCGTTTACAACATTTACACTAGAGAGATTATTTTCTATTCGCTATCTTCTTCTTTGAGTGCCAAAATTGGTGTGGCCATCAACGAATTCTAAGAATGCCCTCTTGCTCAAAACCGTTTTCATACTCCCCAACATTGGCGTGTTACTGACTAAATTAAGAGTGGCAAATTAAGGGGAGATATTGATTTCTGACACTGCAAGCGAGAAGCTTCTCCCAAAGAATATGAATTTGAATATAAATTGAAACCCCAGTACGCCGCGTTCCAGACTAAAAGTAACGGCCTCATCAATAAACAATAAAGACACAAAGCAACCCCTTGTTAGACAGACTGGCAATTTTTTTCAGAAAATCATCTGTAATATTGAGGTTGATGGATAGTTTCTCCGCGTTCTTTTTCAGACGATGAAGATTCCTTCGTTTTTCCAGTTTGAACGAGATGATGAGTGGCAATCGCCGCCACCTTCGGAACCCCATGTGCTTGCAGTAGGTTTTTGAGCATATTCGCTTATTTTTTATTTTGATTTGTGACGAACATGTACGCTTTCATACCTCCACTGTAGTTCTCCTATTCTAGTTAGTCTAAGATATAACATCGGATTAATTTTGTCGATTATATAATTCTACGATCCTGAAAAGACGGAAATCTTTAAATAATTTATCCGATGCTGAATACTATCTATTATTACTTTGAAAAGACGGAAATCTTTAAATAATTTATCCGATGCTGAATACTATCTATTATTACTTAGGTAAACGTGCTAGTTATGGCCAGAATAAGACTGAGTACACTCTCAGTAATGGGAATCATGGAATTTAATATATAGAGACAGATCTGGCGTTGTGGGGAGTACTGTACAGACCTAATAAACATAGGCCTCACGCGGACGATATATGATTCAGTTTAGTCTTGGTTTGAACATACACCAACTCGTGTTAATAGACAGAAATCTTTAATAATTGATTTCATTAATACATAGAAAGATAGATAATTGACTTTATTATCTACCAAGCCCAAGTGCACGGTTCGATTCTAAACCTCCAATATAAAGCTTAAATAACCCAAATACTCCTTTGTTTTTAATTAAAATTATATAATATCAAACAAATAAAAATAAAAGAATAAATTAGTTTTTCATATCTGCAAAGTCATATAATGTAAGATATTATTTATCAATGTATAATTATCTTCAACCATATTTTCTTACTTAAAGATATAATAAATATTTTTGTTTATATATATAATTTATCTACATTATAGTGAAGTCTCGGTAAAAGGAGGGTAATTGTATTGGAAGCTGACTCAAAACCTTATATATAATGAGAAAGTCTTAAACCATTGTTGACCACCACAAAGTCCATGTCAAAAATTACCAAAAAAAAAAAACAATTAAATAGGTGTAAAATCCCTTAAGGTGTATGCTTAGTGTAGTAAATTCCCTGTGACACTAACTTTTGTGGTATATCCCTACCAAAAAAAACTCTAGTTCTAACAAGGGGTTAAGATTACCAGATCAACTAGACCTAAGAAAATAGATAATTAACTTTTGTGTATTTTCTAAAAAACAAGCTCATTAGCATAACACTCTATGATAGACTACCTCTTTGATTAACATTTATGGCAAACAAGGATTTGAAATATAAATTGAGAATATTTGGGTAATTTGTATTGATTGTGTTATTTTATTATATTTACTATAGTTTTTTTTATAAATTGAAATAATTTATATGGATGAGTAAGGAGGTTCATAACAAACACGTTCTTTGAATGCTTTTATGGTCCTAGTAGCCCACCATATTTTGATGTCTTCAATATATCAATAGTTGGTCTATTTTGTATCTTTGAATGCATAGTCATTTTCACTATGCCAACTTGTCCTCCAACATACAAACTTACATAGTATTTGGGCCTTACACAAAACAAAATACAAGTAGACCATGCAAATGGAATACTTTTATAGGAAAGAAATGGTTATCAAATGATGTAGAAAAATCCTTCTAAGATTTTAGATGAATACCGAAAATATATGCATAACAAAATAAATCTTCTTGAGTGATAAAATTACACAAAACCAAATCTGACAACCACATGAAATAAAGACTTCGTCTACACAAAAACTTTTAGCTTTAATTCAATGTATTGTCACTATTCAAGAGAACAAAAAAATAAATGGAAGGAGGTTTAAAAATAGACACAGGTAAACATGATTTTGGTTGATGTAAAAGAAACACAAATATTTAAAATGATGACAACTCTTGCATCTCATGTCTTTCACCTTTTGTCCACACAATTCATACTAGGACTTTGCATCATAACTAGAAAACTTGGCAATGCCTTAACACAACACTTCTCTTAGATATTCTTTCAAACAAATAAAAGTACACATGGCATGTCATGAATGACAACAATTGCCCCTAATCACACAACTCCTAGTAACTTGTGTTAGAAATAGGAATAAAACAAAAATTACTTTTTATATTTTTCTAAATATTCTGCCAACCTAATTTTGCATACATCTTTATTTCTTATATATCAATGTGTCTCTTTGTTTCAAGAGATTGTTGGATGTTTCACTTCTTGGTGTTTCATCTTCAATGTTGGTTTCATTTTCTCTCTCTTCTCTAAAAAATATAATTATTCAACCTCATATCCCCTAATGATTACAACACATCAAATAATGTAATAATAACAAATAATTATAAGAATTAGAATTGTAATATAAAAAACATGAAATAAATTTCAATTAAGGGAATTAAAACATTATCGTTAATATTATTAACAAAAATGAATGTGAAAATTAAATATAAAAATAATTATATTATTGATATTCATCATTTATTATAAAAAATAATCTATTAAAAAATAAACCTATTTAAAAAAAAAAATCAAATAAAAAATAAAAAAAATTATAATTAAAAATATTTTAAATATAATTTATTAACTACCAACAAATAAAATATTTCCACAAATAAAACTAAGATTTTTCTAATCAAGAACCAAGAGTTCAAGTCCATCAATAGTAACTATGCTCGAATCAATTGACGGACACCTTCAAATGGAGGCAACACAAATAAGTAAAATTAAAATTAAACAAATAAAAACGAATGACGAGCATTCATCTTGCAAAACTAATAATATCAGCATACGTTATATTCAATAGAGAATTATTTTTAAGGAAGAAAAATAAATTTAACAGAGAATTCAAATATTAAATTCATTTTGTATGGGTGCCTGAAAGGTTTAGCCTAAGGAGGATCACCAGTTGTAGGCATGGGCAACTCTTTGATGTTCAAGTGGGATCCGTTCAAATAAAAAATCCAAAACTGAAGTGGCTAATCTGATACGCATGGATTCTCTCTTTCACAGGCTTCAATATTTAATTCACCCTTCCCTCCTAAAGTATGTTTTCGTCCAAAATATTCAATGCATGGACAGGTCACCTTCGAATTTGGATCTGAATTTTGTGAAGACCGTAAAACCTTAGTAATACAGGAAAGAAATATGATTTTATTTCTCAATATTAATATGCCATGTCCAGCGAATCCTACCTGTTTTCCTGTATCATTTTGTTCTTCGAAACTTCCCTGTGAATTTTAATCTAGAAGACGAATATTAACCTATGAAGCAGAGATCTAAAATGTAGGAAGTTCACTCTGAGTACAACTACTAACCATAAAAGCGGATAATAGATCAAAATAAAAAAATAAGGGAATCCACTCAAGGGCCTGAACCAAGCACATGGGTCTCAAACTGAAAAAACGAGGGAATCATCGCTGTCTCAGATAAGAAACGCGGACGACGATAGCTCCATTCAAACCCTTGTCACTATTATACTCGTTTCTAAGAAAAGGCCCGTTTGTGAAGGACTACGGGTTCCATTATTTATTTATATGGGCTGTAGTTTTAGTCTGAATGGACCACATATGATTTTGCTATATATATTCAAGCAGCGATTTTATATTTCCTCACAGCATCTAACTTGCAGTGTTAGAGAGCAGTTGCCTTTAATTTTTCATTTCGATCTAATCTCTAATACGTCTGAAAGAATGAGGAATTCCTGTTTGGGCCGTAGTGGTTCAATCTCACGTTGCCTACGCCTGGGTATTGTGAATGTTGGAGAATATGAATGTTTGGGGTCCAAGGGGAAGAGCCGTCTCAATGTCAAAGAGCGCTTGTTATTGCTGTTAAGGACTGCCTACAAGAGAGATGTCGGCGATGAAATTCCGCCAAAGGGATGCGTGGCAGTGCGTGTGGGAGAGGAAGAATGCAGATTTGTTATACCCATTTCATTATTAAGTCAACCTATTTTTGCTAGTCTTTTAGAAGAAGCGGAGGATCAGTACGGTTTTCAGCAAGAGGGAAGTTTGAGAATTCCTTGCTCGCCACAAGAATTTTTGGAGGCAAGGAAGAAGGTTGTGAAAAGAGAATAGTCCGTTGATCGTAGATGGTGTAGACAAATCTGGCTGGACGAGACTTACTGCAATTCAGAGAGTGACGGGAAAATGATGTATAGATACTTACTTGTAAATCTGCCTATCTGTTTATGGTAATGTAACAAAAATTCTTCAAATTTAGCCGCAAGCAGTGGTAATTTTTTTTGTATTGGTGTGTTGGGGTTATTTGCTGTTTTACTTGTGTAAATGCCTGTTAATTGGTTTGAGAAAGCCTTAGTACTCGCAATAAAGATTGAAAAATAACTATAATGGAATGCATGAAATAAAAAATAACCACTGAGTCACCATGTATTGCTTGATTTGATACCCAGAATTTCTTTAGAGAATTTTTCATTATCCAGTTGGGCCGTAAATTTGAAATAAATTTTAAGTAGCTTATTTGCACGACACTTTTGCAATGGGATACATCTACATGGAAGATCAGATCGGTTAGGTTGTGGATTTTGATTTTGACTAAATATGGGTAAAATAGTTCTGTTCTTTAACTGGACAATTTCGAAAATAAAAGAAAAGAAGAAAAGTTAATTTTAAGATTGCTTAAAATTAAGTTTTTTTTAATTGTAAAAGAAAAAGAAAAGTTAATTTTAGGATTGGTTAAAATTAAGCTTTTTTTAATTGTAAACTTTTTAAGTTTGAATTAGGCCTTAAGTGGGGATTGGGTTAATTATAGGATGTTTGTTTTTTAGCATACATGTAATTGGGTTTCCCTATTTATGTAATACCTCCGGTAGAGAGGATTGTATCTTGTTTATGGAAAGTGCATAGGATTAAGTATCTCTTGTAAAGAGACAAGGAATCTTGGTGTAGAGCTTGATGCAAGGGTGTTTGCATGTTGAATTACTGTTAGAGTAATTGTGTGGAGATGTTGGTGTTTTGAAGAGGAATTTGCAACTGGTTGTGTTGCAGGATTACTCCCTTCAAAGATTGTATTGGTGTTAATGCAAAAGACTAGTGTTTCTTGGTGGATGTAACCCACACTGGGTGAACCACATTATATACCGTATTTTCTTTTGTCTTGCTTGTTTATTATTGCTCTTTATTATTTTATATCTTATGCAGTGAATCCGAACAAGATCTAGGATGCTTTATTATAGGCGTAATCGTATAAATAATGGCTTGGGATATCATATTATGAGTAAAAATTATAAGATAATAATTTTTTTTTTAATTTGGTTAGTGTGAGAATTCTTACAACCATTATTCTATTATGACTTTTCACACGGGGAAGAGGTGAACTTATCAATAGATAATTTAACACACAACCACACATATGCCATGGTTTAAACCTTAGATTTCGTGAAGAAAAGCCAAACCCTAAACTATTGAAGTGTCCCTCAACCTTTTTAATAAATTGAAAATCTAAACCAAGATTAAAGAGACAAATAATACCATGGTTTAAACCTTGGATCTCGTGAAGAAAAACCAAACCCTGAAACATTGAAGTGTCCTTTAACCTTTTTAATAAATTGAAAAGCTAAGCCACACTTAAAGAGATAAATAATGGAGCTACGTAGGTGAATTTTCTAAAGATAAAGCTCGTTAGTATAACAACCTATAACACAAATAACACAACCACCATAATAACCACACTCAACAATTCATAGTGTTAGGATTAGTAGAAAATAGTATTGGTCCATCTAAAGGAAAATGACTATTCATCCCCATCTAATAGATAATAGGAGTTAAATTCTACATGTTTAAATATAAAAATTGAATAGGCAAGTAATATCTCAAGATATAGTACCTATAAAGAGTAGAAGTATCTTTTCCACACATGTTACTAGGTAAAATGCAATCCCCTCTACATAATCATTGATATTGGGAGCCATAAGAACATTATTTCTTAATACATAGTCAGACACCTTGGTCTACTGACTATAACACATCCTTATTCTTATGATCTAGCCTAGTTGCAATTAAGAAAAGTTATTGAGGATCAATGATAATGCACCCTTGAGTATATCATTAAACTAATGAGTCATAGAATCACTTATGACCTTATATCATTAGATATTTATGACATATTATCAAGAAGACCTTATATCTTTGATTGCAATGTCACCCACCAAATATGTTTGTATTAGTTGTAGATGCACATCATAGAAATAATATAATTCTTGAGTGCCTACTCTAGAGGAAGGTGACTTTTGCTTTTACAAATTAGTGCAAGATTCTAATTTTGCATATATAAAATTTTATGCTTCTAATGGTTCCACCTCATATCCAAGGTACCATGAAGTTCACCCTTATTCTTCCAACCATAGAACACTCTACAAGATCCCAAAAAATGATGCTTTTATTCATTAATATATTAGTTTTTTTCTAGGATCCTAAGGATGTCCCACTAAAGTACTTAGTGGAGCATGAAATTGAGCTAATTTTAGGATGACCTCTTTCTAATAAAACCACCTACCACCACTCAATCTAGATGAATGATGAGATCCAATTCTAGAGATAAAATTTGATTTACCATTGAAATATTCGACCTAGCTTATTATCATGTGCCAATTTCATAGTAATGGCATGAAAGAAAGATACAACTTGACCCCTATGTATTGACTATCATGTATTCAATAATCATTGTAAAAAAAAAAGTGATGGTGGAAAGGAGGATACTAATTAAGGGATAGATGATGGAAGAATTAAGTTTGTGCATTCTTTCAATATCAAAAGAGGTTGCATAACTATGTTCACAAGGTAGGGAAGTCAAGAGTAGTTAAAATTGTGGAGAATCCATAAGTGTATTTAGAGAAGAAGACCTTTAATATCATTCCCTCATAAAAAATAAGCAAGCCATTGTGTGGAAAAATGACCCTAGTATCCACATTCCAACATAAAATAAATAGTAGCAATACCAAAGAGAAGTATTACCATTAGATAGAGCAAAAATAAAATTGTACTGTTAATATAATTAATTGCTAAGATAATGTTTGATGATCAAAATACTATAATTACTATATAGGAGACTAGCTAAAGACTATTATACTATAATATTAAAGTTATTAAAAAATTTATAATTTAATTGAATCTATCTTCATTCTTAGCTTTGTTTTTATATGTTTATGATAGACATTTAATATAAATTGATATAATAAATCACATAATGGTTGTCTAAAATACTTTTTATATATAAACAAAAAATAAATTAAATTTAAAAAAATAAGACAAACAATGTATAACCTATTAAGGGAAGTACTGGAAAGTAAGAATTTCCATTCTATAAGCCAAATTTTTAATACCGTAGATATAATACCTTACAAAGCCACAAGATACATGAAATAAGGGATGACAAAGCCACAAGATACATGAAATAAGGGATGACAATACATGACCTCTCAAGTTCTCCATAAAATTTGTCCAAATATTAACCTATGATAGACACTACTTTAAATTTTAATCGCATAGGTATACATCATGTGGAACCATGTAAATACCTATAAATCAGAGTCAAACAACTCATTCTCTACAAGCCCTACTTCGCATTTAAATTTAACCTCTTATTCTAAGACATTAAATATAATCTATTTATATGAACACGACTTACTTAATTTCCAAGTCCCCATAATACAAGTAGTTTAAATTCATGTAATTAAAGTTATATAACATACAAAATCAAGAATAGTGGGTGAAAGGTACTAACTTTAAAGAATTATGAAAAAACATAAAGGTTACAATTTCCCATAACATGTGTTCTCATATATTCCTAATATCTCTATAAAATAGATTTTGAGGTGAGATATGGAGTAATTGGTAAGAGGAGGTTCAAGGTTTAAATATTGTGTCTGTGGAATTGAACAATTATTTTATATATTTTTAATATTTTTTAATAAAATGATTGTAGTATAGAAGAGGCCTGTGCAAAAAACTGTATGACCCAGTGATCATAAAATTCTGGACAACCTACCAAAAATTCGTGACAGGTACGGATTCCACCATGCCATTTGATTCTTGCCACTATCCATTATAATACTTTATAATCCTGAATGATATAGACTCTTAGGTATTCGAAAACAGTCGAACACGCCATCACCCCAAACGAAACACGAGGACGCACAACATCAGAATTTTCTATCTGCTGCTTATCGCAGATCAACTTGAAGAACTTTTGCTTCGCTAACAATTTTTAAAAAGAAATGGCAAATACTTGGTATGCACTCTTGTTTTTTAAACCATTGCATCAGATATGAAATGATCCGTATCGTGAATTTACATTACATTACAATTAATTTACAACATTTACTCTGAAGGGATTGTTTTCTATTCCCTATCTTCTCCCTTCTTCGCGTCCAAAAATTGTTGTGGTGGTCAACAAACTTTAAGAATGCCCTCATGGTGAAAAACGTTTTCATACTCTCCAACATTGGCAATACCGGGGCAGAGGAAACTCGACATTCTACCACTTCGGCCTAACAAAGAATGCCTCATTCTTGTAGGCGTAGTACTGACCAAATCAAAAGTGGCAAATTAAGGGGAGATATTGATTTCTGACACTGCAAGCGAGAAGCTTCTCCCAAAGAATATGAACTCACTGCTTGAATATAAATAGAAGCCGTGGTATGCCGCGTCCCAGACTAAAAGTAACGCCCTCATCAATAAACAATGAGACGCGACTTGTATTATCTTGTATTATTGATGATCTTACCTAAAAGAAGTATTACTAAACAATGAAAATCGTTGTCGTTGACAGACTGGCAATAGTTTTCAGAAAAGAATTTATAATATTAAGGCTGATGGATAGTTTCTCCGCGTTCTTTTTCAGACGATGAGTATTCCTTCGTTTTTCCATAATGAATGAGATGATGAGTGGCAATCACCATCTCATTGGGAACCCCATGTGCTTGCTGTAGGATTTTGAGCATATTCGCTTAATTTTTTATTTTGATTTATGACAAACATTATAGACTGAATAGGTTCTATTATTTTTTAAGTAAAGATGCTAGTCATGAACAAAATGAGAATGAGTACACTTTCAGCAATGGTTCGGTTCATTCTTGGTTTGAACATATGCTGACCCAGGTTAATAGAGAGACATCTTTAAAACTTGATTTCATCAATACATAGAACAATAGATAATTGACTTATTATCCACCTAAGGCCAAGTGTATGGTTGATTTAAACCTCCATTATAAAAAATGTTTTTTTCTAACCTATAGGTTTAATTTTTTCAATTAAATTTATATAATAATAAAATAATTTTAAATGTTCATAAAATTATAAATTATATAAAATAAATATTATTTACTAATATATAATTATTTTTAACCATACTTCCACCTTTAAGATTTGAAATTATAATAAATAAGGTAGTAACTATACCAAAATCTTATATCAATAAATATTTTTGTTTATTAGATTTATATATCATATTGACTTTAAATTAAAAACTAAAAATAATTATTTATAAAATATTTTTAAATTTTATGATAAATAAAAATATTTTAAATATAATTTTAAATTAAAATATTTAAATGATTTAATTTAAATAATATTATTTTATTTTTTTCAGTAGAGGAGTTGGAGAACAAGTGGGTAGTTAAAACTCTCTCACATACTTGAGATATGCTATGTACATAAAGAATTAAAATAAATAAATAAAATATTATTTTAAACATAATTTTAAATAAATATTTAATAAATATGTAATTATATTTTAGAAAATATTTCAGCCTTATATATAAAATATGAGTTACATGTTTAATCAAGCAAAGTAAATAAATTATATTTTTTTAATCAATCTAACTAAATAAGTTATATTTAATCACCGTGAGTGTGGTCTATCCGTAAAAAGGCCACTTGCAGGTGATGTGGCTCGGGTTCAATTCCCATTGTGGATGTGTAAAAATTATTATCTAAATAAATAAATTATATTTTTTTAATTTTATATAAGTATAATAGGTAAAGTTTTATTCTCGTTGTATATACCCAATCTTATGGATATGTTTTATATATCTACTTCTATCTTACGCTTAGATATGTAATTTGTGAAATTAAAATAATAATTAAATATGGCAAATGGAATCAATGCTCATATAAATATAAGTTGGGTTTGTCTAAATTTTATAAGGATTTTTATATAATATTTAATAATATTTCAATGTGGAAAGCAATGCACAATTAGAGTGTGAAAAAAGAGAATTTGGTGGAGGGACGTTTTTCGTAGGACTGCCCAAACTATCGAACTCGTTTCGGCCATATCTCACTCATCCGGACTCGGATTGAGCTGAAATTTTGAGGGTAGATGCCTGAAAAACCCTAGAACGTCTCCACCAATTTTCATATCATTTGGAGCAACACAGATCCTAGCGCATCCCTATGTGTGAACGAGATATTTGGCAAGCGGCTATGCGAGGGTTTCATCTGGGTTGAGTGCAAGCAGCTCCAGAGGTTGGTTTTTAGGGCCTTCGGGCCCTAGCGGCCAATATTTTTGTGGTTTATGCTCAATATTTTAGCAGGAAATGTTGCGGGGGATCCAAGATGGGTTAGAAATTTGTCTTTCAATAGATCATACTGTGAACTTGAGTGACAACGACTTCCAATTTGTTGCACAAAAGAAAAGTGAAAACCATACCTTTCCACGACGTCTAGGGCAAGGATTAAAGAGATCACGAAACAAGTTTCAAGCAGTTGATCAAAAAATGGCTCATATCTCAAGTGAATCTGGTGCTAAGGTGCACCCACAAAATAATTCTACTGTGAAAACCCTTGTCAAGGGTAAGAATTTCGAAGACTCAGCCCCAAAAATGAATTTTAGGGATGCCCTTCGTGGTGGACAGCCTCAGCCCAATGCTAATATCAATCTTAGGGCTTCCCATAAACCTCTAAGAATGCCTAAGATTGATCCCAGGAAAATGGAGTCAGGATGTCTTAAAGCGGCTGATGGAACTCCTATTGTTAAGCTTGATATGGGTAACATTCAGATCGGCATTGAAGATTTGGAAAAAAGAGGACTAATTTGTCGGTTCGTGGGTTTTCGTTCGAGTCTATCTGCTTTCAAAGTCGGGGCTGCAAAAAGTCTGGAAAACTAAAGGTGAGTTACAAATCTCTATTTATCCAAATGGTTATTTTCTTGTTTTATTTGCTAATAATGAAGATAGAGAGAAAACTTTTCAAGGGGGTCCTTGGTTTTTTGGAAGGGCGGGGCTTTTCATGAAGCCCTGGCATACTAAATTTAAAGCCGAAGAAGAGATGCCTTCTATAGCTCCCGTGTGGGTTAGACTCTTTGGCCTCCCTATTGAATTTTGGAATCCTACTATTTTTTCTTCAATTGGAAACTCTTTAGGAACTTTTATGATGATTTGTGATTGTACTCAAAATTTTGAACATATTATTTATGCTCGGATTTGTGTTTTAATGGATTTTGACAAACCCCTACCTAAAAATATCACATTACAATTTGGGGAAGACACTTGGGAGCAAGTAGTGGACTATGAGAACATTCCTTTTCGTTGTAGAATTTGCCATGAATATGGTCATTTGGCCGGTGCTTGCCCAAATAAAATTCCTGATCAAAAGAAAGAAGATATAAACTCAGCGGGTTTCCAAATACCTAAGAAGAAGAACACTCAGAAAAAACCGGTTATGAAGGATCAATCAAAGTCATCTGCTAATATGTTTGAAATCCTTTCCACAAATGATGTCCCAAGTGAGGAAGAGGAAATAATGGAAACTGAAATCTTAGAAACACAATTTAAATATGAAGGGAAGAACTCGAGAGACAAACCAACAAATCAAAGGTTTTCAACGAGAAAAAAAGGGAGAAAATTTACACAAGAAAAACAATCTTTCAAATGTCAAAACTTCAAATAATGCAGGTCCCAATATAGACTCCGTTGAACCATCTAGTAAAATTTTGGTTGTGTACGAGCATTCTTCAAGGTTAGAAGCCATCTCAGATTCAATTGGAATAAGTCAAGAAACAAGGAAAAAAATTGAAGATGGATTCTAATCAAAAAGCAGGTCGCAAGACCAATCAATATCATATGGTAAAAGAAGGTGAAAAGCTTGTAGAGGAAGGTAATATTAATGCCCTTCCCAACTTTTTTAGCCATGGTATTAATGAAGATCATCACTTGGAATATTAGAGGACTCAAAGGGAGTCTTTCAAAACAAAATGAAATTAGAAGAATGATTCAGATAAATCATCCACATCTTGTTTTCCTTCAAGAAACAAAGATGTCAATGGAGGATATGGACTCAATTGCCAGTAAAATTTGGCCAGCTAGAAAAGTGGTTTCCCTCAGTTCCCAAGGGACTTCGGGTGGCATTGCTTGTCTTTGGGACCCAAAAGAGGTAGTTATTCACCATATGGTTGGCAGTTGGGGTTTGTTGGCTATAGCTATTCAAAGTAGACATTCCAACCAGATTATGCTCTGCATTACTATTTATGCTTCGACTTCTTTGGAGGAAAAAAGAAGATAGTGGAAGGATATTACTCATATTATCTCTCATTTTCCTGAAGCTTGGATCTTGATCGGAGGAGATTTCAATACCATCCTCTCTCTGGATGAGAAAAGGGGGGAAATAGAAATTTGGACAAAAGCACTGACCTCATGAGCGAATATATTGCAAACCTCCATCTTGTGGATATCCAACCAGATAATGGCCTTATGACTTGGTCTAAGAGAAGGCAAGGCTTAGCTTGTATAATGGAGAGATTGGATAGGTTTTTGCTCTCTGAAAATTTCTTAATCCATGGTCACATTCCTAAAGTGAAGACTCTTAATAATGTTGGTTCGGATCATTGGCCGATCATGGTGGAAATGTGGAAAACCAATGTGAGTTTCTCTCCTTTTCATTTTCAATTAATGTGGCTTAGAGACATTTCCTTCAGACCTCATGTGCAACAATGGTGGAAGGAAGGTAAACCTAGGCATGGGACTAAGATGTTCTATTTTGCCAAAATATCTGCAATACATTAAATCCAAAATCAAGACTTGGAACCTGGAAAGAGTTTGGGGATGTTCATAAAAAAAACATGAAGTTATTGCTCATCTTGAAAATTTGAATAAGAAAATCCATTTAGATGGCCTCACGAGAGAAGAGAAGTGCGAGATGAAATTAAACTCACAACTCAGTTAGAGGAATGGGAAAAAAGAGAAGAAATCTTATGGAAGCAAAAATCTAGAATTCAATGGCTCAAAGAAGGAGATCGAAACACAAATTTCTTCCACAAATCTCTTCTAGCTCGAAGATCTCACAACTTTATTTCTTCCTTAAAATCAGATTCTGGAGATGTTGTTTATACTTGGGATGGCATGAACTCTATTGTTGTTGATTACTTTTCCAATATTTTTGCTGCTACTCCTCTTGACTCAGCTTCACAACAAAATGTTCTTCAAGCAATCCCTTCTCTTATCACTTCGAAGGAGAACTCTATTTTGACTGCTCCTGTTACTATCAATGAGCTTCAACAAGTAGTTTTTAAAATGCAAAAAGGGAAAACCCAGGTCCTGAAGGGATATCCTTCATGTTGATTTATTAGAGGTGGTGGAAGAAGCCGGGAAAGCCAAAGAAATTTTGAAGGTTATCAATAAAACTTATATTACTCTTGTTCCAAAAGCTCAAGAGGTTGATCATATCTCAGCTTTTAGACCTATTGCTTTATGTAATGTTCTTCTCAAAATCATTACTAAAATCATGGCAGAAAGGTTGAAGCCTCTTTTGCATAAGATTATTTCCCCGAGCAAGGGGGTTATGTGGAAGGACGTCAAATAGTAGATGAGATAGTTCTTGCTCGGGAAGCCATCCATTCCATGGATATGCAAAAATCTCCTTCCATGTTCATTCGGTTAGACTTATCCAAAGCTTATGACAGAGTGGATTGGCACTTCCTTATCAAAGTTTTGAGGCAATTTGGTTTCTCTAAGGATTGGATGGATTGGATTATGGGATGTATCTCTTCAGTTTCCTACTTAGTTCTTATCAATGGCAGGCCTTCTCAGTCATTCCCAGCTTCCAGAGGTATTAGGCAAGGTGACCCGCTATCCCCTTATTTATTCATCATTCTTGTTGAATGCTTGGGTAGGACTATAACCAAAAAGAGGGAAAACAAAACCCTTGAGGGAGTTACCATTGCTCATGGAGCTAGACCTATCTCTCATCTTCAATTTGTGGATGACTCTACTCTTTTAGGTAAAGCTACGGTTAAGGAAGCTTCTAATATTAAGCAAATCATTAGTTGTTTTTCTAAGGAACCTAGGTAGTTGATAAATGAAGACAAATCTAAAGTTATTTTCTTTCACTGCTCTGCTAGACAGGAATCCATGGTCTTGGATAAATTAAGATATAAGAAGACCTCCCTTCCAATCACTTATTTAGGTATTCCCATAAATATTCAAAGGCAGAAAAATAAATATTGGAATTGGTTGTTGGACAAAGTCAAGAAGAAAATTGGAAAGTGGACCAACAGGTGGCTTTCTTCTGGGGGTAGAATCACCTTGGTAAAATCAGTCCTTCAAGCTATTCCTATTTATGTTTCTTCCATTTTGAATATCCCAAAGGTTGTTCTTCGAGAATTGGATCAAATCAGTCATCGTTTCCTTTGGAGTGGTACTAAGGAGAAAAGAAAATGGGCCTTGGTGAAATGGGATACTTTATGTCTTCCTAAGAGTGAAGGGGGGTTAGGATTCCGGTCTTCTATTAATAACAACAAAGCTTTAGCTGCTAAATTATATTGGAGGATGTTGCATAACCCCAATGCTCTTTGGGCCAATAATCTCCGTGCTAAATATGCTGAGAACAAAAGTCCTGAAGACCTTGTTCGCTATCAACTTCCTACCAAAGGTTCTCCCATTTTAGCAGTTCTTAAGACTGGTGAGGATTTGATAAAGAAAAATTATTTTGGATCATTCATAATGGTCAACAGGCAAATTTTTGGATAGATTCTTGGGATGGTCACAAGCCTTTGATAACTCAGTTTCCCGATTGGAGGCCTTGGATGGAGGAGCTTCACCGAGCTAATTGGATAAAGGTGGCTAATTACTATCGGTACCATACTGGTAATTCAAAGGTTGGTAGATATTGGATCCCTATTGAGGATTGGCCTATTCAAATCCCAGAAAGGCAAAGACAAGATATCCAAGGCATCCTTCATATGAGATCCCTCTCTTGGTCCCATGAAAAATATTGTTTTGGATGGAACAACACTACTAAGGGTGAGTATTCGGTTGCTCAAGGTTATTTGACCTTATGCCATAATAATCCCAACCATTCTTCGACATATTTTCTCGATTGTGGGCTCAAAAGCTCCGGCCTAAGGTGAGGTTCTTTAATTGGCTTTTATTGCATCGTAGGGTGCTTACTTGGTGAGCAACTTATGAAGCGTGGTTTTCATGGCCCTTTTAGATGTGAAATGTGTGAAGAGAATGTAGAAACTCTCAACCATATTTTTATTGAGTGTACTTTAGCCTCTGAGCTATGGAGGAGAATGGCCACTTTACTTGGCTTACGAGTGGTCCAATTTTTTTACTTTTGAACAACTTTGGAGGGATTGGCCTAATCAAGAGGGTGTTGATCATTTTATTAGGCAGTTAGTTTGGATGGGTTCTACCATTCTTCTTTGGAATATTTGGAATGAAAGGAACAACCAAATTTTTAATCAAGATAGGAAGGATATTCACTATATTTGGCAAAAGACCATAGCCAACTTAGTTGAATCAGTCCATCAACTCCTTAATCACCCCCAAAACTCCCACCAAAGATGGGATCAAGTGATGCAAAGATTGAAGATTAAATCTTCTAAGGGCAACCAACTTAAAGGGAATGTGAGTATTAGTAAGATGGATAGGACAAGAAATTGGCAACCTCCTCCTAAGGATTTTGGAAAAGTCAATACTGATGGAGCCTCTAGAGGGAACCCTGGAAAAGCCGATGTGGGAGGAATTGGTAGACTTTCAGATGGCTCCCTGGTTTTTACTTTTGCTGAGAATTTGGGTATTCTTTCCAATAACCTTGCTTGAGGGGTATGGTATCCTCGGAGGCCTTCGGGAGGCTACTAAGGTTGGATGGGAAAAGGTGTTAGTTGAGTCCGACTCTCAACTTATGATTAATCTCTTGAAGACTCCTTCTAAGAATCATAAGGTGGATTGGAGAATAAAAAGAATTATTGAGAAGATTCAATTAATCCAGATGGGATTTTTGAAAGTTGATTACAATCATGTGGTCTAGAGATCAAAACAAGAGTGCTTATGCTTTAGCTAATTGGGCTTTGGACAAAGGTGATCTTACTTGTTATGGCCACCCTCCTAGATGGTGGGCTTCTCAAATTAGGGAAGCTCTTCTTTCTATCATTTCTTTGGATGGCTCCAGTTCTGAAGGTACCTAGTTTCTTCTTGTTTTTTTTTTTTTGCTTCTCTTTGGTTCATTCAGTTTTTTTTAGTTCCCTAGCTCATTCTATTCTTTATTTTGTTTCCTCTGTTGATTCTTGCCTTAATAGTCTTCCGGTCTAGATAGGTCATTGTTATGTTCATTTTTTTTCTTTTTTTTTTTGTTTTTTTTTGTTTAGTTTTTTAAGGTGGGTGGGTTCTTTTGTTTTGTTTTGTTTTTGTGTTCTTTGTGTTGTTTTTTGTTGTTCTTGTGTTTTTGTTGTTTTGTGTTTTTTTTTATATGTTTTTTGTTATTGTTCTTGTGTTTTTTTCGTTCTTGTTCTTGGGTTTCTCTTTGTTTGTGTTAATTCATGTTTTTATGTGTGAGTGTTTTCTATGTTTTTTGTTTTTGTTTATTGTCTGTTGTTGGTTGTTTTTTATTTTTATTTTTATTTTATTTTTTTAATTTTTTAGGTTTTGGTTGTGTTTATTTTTCATGTTTTTTTTGGGTTATGTCTTTGTAGTGTTCTGTTGTTTTTGTCTTGTTTGTGTTTTGTTATGTGGTTCTTGTGTTTTTCTATGTGGTTCGTGTTGTGGTTTCTTTTATCTTATTGTGCGTGTTTGGTTGTGCTTTTGTTTTTGACACACTCAAGGAGCATGTTTTTTATTTTATTTTATTATTTTTGTTGTTATTTACTTATTTTTAAATTGGTTTTGTGTGTTTGTTTGCTCCTTGAGTATGTCAAAGGTGGTAGGCCAGGTCCGAGTCCTGGGCGTTTTTGGTGGAATGGATACCCCTGCCTCCTTGGGTCTTACCCGAAAGTGGCATCCCTTTTGGGATGTTTTCCACAAATAAAAAAATAATAATAATAATATTTCAATGCTGATTCATATTTTCAATAGCTTCTAATGATTTTCTAACGATGTGGAGGGTGATTTTTGGTGATTTTTTATTTGTACAATTCAATAAATTTAAATAAAATATTAAATTTAAAATATTATAGGCTAGGGTAATGTGAACAATTAATGAATATAATATAATATTAGATGAATAATTTATATATTTATTTTAAATTATATATATTATTATTTAATATTTTAAATTATATATATTATTATTTAATATTTTAAATTATATATATTATTATTTAATATTTTAAATATATTTTTATATTAACATTTTAAATAAATTTAAATTTTATAGTTTATAATTATATATTTATATGATAATATTTGACTTTTCTAGTAACTAAGGCACAATAATGGAGTAATAAATTGGACATAATATTCTATATATGCTTTTGATAAGGAGGTGCCTTATAAGATTATTAAGTTTTATTTTTTTTATATGCCATTTTTTTTAATTGAGAAAAAAAGGTTGTACTCAAGTCTCCACCCTTGATAATTTATAGCTTTCTTATTTAGAGCTTCGGTGTTTATAAACATATTCAATTCTTATTTCAATTGAGATGTTATAGTTAGATACTTACGATTTTTTCATAAAAAGTATGAATTCTTAATATTTATTGTTTGGGTCTTCTTCAATTTTCTTTGTAAATATAAATATTTAGCATCCTTCTTCTTGATATTTTCTAATTTTGTTCATGCATCCATCTAAGTAAAAATTTTATTAGTGGTGGTCTTCAATGATGCTAACTTATCATTATGTCACTTGAATATCCATAATTGCTCTATTGGCTCCATGTTTTTGGTGCTCTGTTTTAATATTTTAAATGGCTGATCTTGTTGTTTCTTTATTTTGTGGCATCCCTTTGAAATCTAAAATTACTTTACTTTTTCTACCAAACACTACCATACTTGATGTATTTTTTGACTCCATGTAGATCCACAACGTTGATGCCTTAAGTCATGCCTCGAATATTATTGCCACTTAGGATGGTGTAGGTGGCGACATGCTACAACCTTAACCTAACATTCTATTTCCATTGATTCTTCAATAATTTATTTTTTTATTTTAAATTTGTCCTCACAATATTCTCTTGTATGGCCTTCTTTTAGTGCATACTTATGCATTTCTTACAGAGCTTCCTTGAACTTTGTGGTTGCTTTTTCACACACAACACGATACAACATTCTTACATGCTAACTTTTAATGATTTATTATTTCTTGCAAAGTGTTCTTATTTAGTCTGCATCCTTTTCTTCGTTTGTAAGCAATTTTAACTTTAGATTTTAAATATTGATTGGTTTTCTACTGCATCGGATTGTTGATTGCTATTGCTTGCTCTTGGTGGATTTGTGTTGAATCCCTAAGGAGAGATCAACCATTCGGAAGGTCTCAACTCTTCTACCTAATTCCTTGCTCTCTGCCAGGTGAAAGTGCTCTATCGCATGCTTGTTTTTATTCGTTGTATTTTATATTTATTATTTCACTTTAATCTGAGATATTTTATCTCACTTCGATGAAATCGTGCCCAGTGTGCTACGGGGTATGATTTCATCTGTGCATTGTCATGCTCATTTATTATGGGGTGTGAATTTACTTGAGTAAAATCTAGGGGTAATATGCTATCCTAGAATTTACCTTTACATTCTAGGTTGCATTTAGGACTTGATACTACATTTTGTTCTCTATTTCTTGCATTTTATTCTTTTGTATTGTATTATGTTTGTTTTCTTCCAAAGGTCAATTTATGCTTTTATTTATCAAAGATCAGTTAAAAGGACCTAGGGTGCTTGACGGTTGTGCCTCCAACCATTGCTATACATCGGCCTAAGTAGACCCCCTAACACTAATCATATTTTTCAAGTGTTTATCAAGTTATCTTGCAAGAATAGGAATTTTTGATAGTTTTTTATTAAGGAGTAAAAGCAAGGATAAATCACCAGATAAGCTAACTATTTTGATTAGTCTTTAGGTTGTTTTTTGAGTGCCTTAGATTTTTTTTGTAAAACCCTAGATTTTATTTTATAGAAATATATCTAATTAATTTCTAGGTATTTTAAAGATAAACAACATATAGTGTGCACTTAGAGTTAATTTTATTTGTGCATTTCTTCTTGAGCCCTTGCTTAAATATTGTTATTTAAAACCCTAGGTTTAAAAATCATTCAAAGGAATAATCATACTAGATTAGCTCTTGTTTTCCTGCATTTTGTAATTTTACATTGTCCTTAATATTTTATAGCATAGATTTAGAAAGGTCAAATCTGGGTGTTTGTATTGAATCAAATACATCAAACATTCTTAAAAACTAGAGTACTTGGAGTGAGAACCATTCCTAGTTAAATTTATGGTGTTTTTCTTAGTGGGTCTTAGTTCCTTCCTTTTTATCCTAGTATTTATCTCCTTTTTCAATGGCTTCCAACCTTGGAATGGAATAAGGCTTTTTAGGTTTGATGAGATTATTCAAGAGAATGATAAAGTTGATAGATAAAATCCTAACCTTGAGGAAGAAGATATTGATAATAGTTTTGATCCTATTAAGGGACTTGATGGGAACCTTATTTTCAAATACTTTGAGCATGTGTGGATCTTTTATAAATATCATAAGAATGCATTGGATGCAGCAGTAGAGGAAGAAGCCCTACTTGAGGAAGTTAGACCATCTCATAACTCCTTGAGTGAATATTTAAATCATGGTAATCTTGTTGACCATCCAACTTATGCCACTACTATAACCACCAACATTAGAATAAATTTACAAGTCCCTCCAACAAGTAGTGTCATTCAAAATATTCAATTTAGTCCTCAATATGCTTATATCAACATAGTTGCCTCTATTCCACCAAATTCTAGTCATCCTCTTCAACAAGATACCACATACCTCAATAATATCAATATATCAAACACTCCTCCTTTAGGGAATATAGGGATATTACATAACAGTGATCCAAAAGTGCAGAATTTAACAAATATGATAAAGCAATTGGTTTCAAAATTTAATATGATTCGGCCCAATGCTTTACTTACATTTATAAGGAAATTTGCAATCAACCATTGTATCATAGTTTTGTTGCTAGGTCTTATCCTAAGCACTTTTCTGTGCCATTATTGCCTATTTATAATGGGAAAGAAGATCCAATAGAGCATTTAAGAAGATTTAGAACAAATTGCCATGATCTTATTTATGATGACATGTTGTTACGTAAAACATTTCCTAAGAGTCTTGGTGGCATGACATTAGAGTGGTATTATAGATTACCCAATTATTCCTTGAAGAATTTTGAAGAAATAGTAGAATTATTTTTTCAACAATTTGGTGCTTATATTGAAAAGGAAGTGACAATGAAAGATGTTTACAATTTAAAACAAAGAAAAGAAGAAAACTTTTTAGAATTCTTAACTTATTGGAGAAGTTTAGTTGGACGTTTGAGATATACTTTACCTCAAAGAGGTAATTTACAATAAAAAATATCTTATGCATTAGATACTACTATTATTATATCTTTTGATCAAGAAATTGATTTAGGAAGAAAAGTAGAACATGCCCTTATCATAAGAGGTCAACTCAAATTCAAAGACAAGAAACCTACTAAGTCTCACATAAGAATAAACACATAGGAGGTAATAGTGGAATGGATAGTAGACATGTTAATAATGTTACTAACAACCTACAAAAGGTAGTGCTTCAGAAACCTCCACAAAGGAACTTTACAAGGCTTAATACATCTATGGAAGCAATTTTAAAATAATTTTTAGAAGATAATGCAATTGAGTTACCTCATATAAGACAACCAGATACTACAGGTCATTGGTATTATGCATGTTAGCATTATGCATATCATAGAGTGGAGGTTTATTGGACAAATTCTTGTAAGAAACTAAAACATGTGGTTCAAGATTTGATTGATGCAAAATATCTTGATTTGGAGGATTTGCAACAAAAGCCATTTGTTAATCATAATTTAATTAGATAGGTAGCTAATCAATTATCTTATAGAAGTGTGCCACACCTTTATGATAATAACATGGTTGGTATGATAACAACTACTTCAAAAAAATCAGTGCAGAATCAACATATTTAGAGATCTCAATAGGAAATCGATTTCTCAACAAATATCTCTCTTTTAGAACTATTGCAAAATTCTCCTACTCATTGAGAGGCCTTAATAAATATTTTTAAGAATCAATATATCCCTCCATATATTCCCCCTAGTGATATGGTCAATATTGTAAGATCTTTTGGGATACATCATCTCACATTCTCGGATGTTGATATTTCTTTCTCAGACTTACAAAAATATTCTTCTCTTTACATCATTGCATTTATTGGGGATACTTTTATCAAAAGAGTTATGATTGATAATGTTTCTTCCCTTATATCATTTATTTCAAAAATTTGGATTAAAAGAGAAATATATAACTAAATCAGTGATATAATTAAAACTTTCAACAATGATTCCCAAGAAGCTTATGGTACCATATCACTTCCCCTCAAAGTTGGACCTAAAATTTTAGATACATTGTTTTATGTGGTATCTTGTCCTACATATTTTAATATTCTTCTTGGACGTCCTTGGATCCATGTTATGGAGGTTATCCCTTCTACTTTTCATCAATGTGTGAAATTTGAATTTGAGAATCAACCTATTTCTATCTCGGGTGATCCTCATCCATTTGAATTTTTCTCACCATAAAATTTAGCTCAGTTTCATTCATTAGATTCATTGTCTAAAAAAACCAAGCAACCTAAAATTTTTGATAAGGAATTACCAACCAATATCTCATCTTAGGATCAAGCTAGCTCTTCTTGTCAAGACTCACTCTTAGATAAATCTCATCAAAGTTTAGAGTGAGGTGTTAAGGATGAGAGATCACCCTCTTCTTATTTTTTGGTTATAACCCTTGAGCAGTGTGCCAAATATGAGGATGCACCTTATAATTACATCTAATTTTACGGGTTTATTCCTTACGCTATGCAGGTTGAATATTCTAGATCTCAAGTGGACTTTGGTTCTATGTCCCCTGGGGACCTTGATCACTTAGGAGTAATTCCTACCCTATTTTCTCTTAAGGATGGCTTGTCCATCCTTATTAAGGATACCATAGATGTGAACATAGGTGTTGAGAAAGCCCCTGGAATCCTTAAGTTGGGTAAAGCTTTGTTCATATGAGCAGGATTAATTGACCAATTTATTAAGAGAATATTAATATATTTTTGCTTGGTCATATGTCGACATGCTAGGGCTTGATCCCTCCCTTTTCATGCATCATTTGGTAGATAAGACTAGTGCTAAGCCTATTAAGAAAAAACTTAGGAAGATGCATCCTAAGGTTACCCTCTCAGTCAAGGAAGAGCTCCAAAAACTCTTTGATGTTAGTTTTATAAAAGCTATCGACTATTCTGATTGGATCTCCAATATCATTCATGTGGCTAATAAGGAAGGAATAATCAAAATATGTACTAATTTTTGAGACATTAAATTAGCATATCCCAAGGATGATTTTCCCTTGCTCAACATAGATCAAATTGTATATTTCATTGCCAAATATGAAATGCTTTCATTTATGGATGGTTTATTAGGCTACAATAAGATTATGATTGTCCTTGATTATCAGGCTAAAGTGACATTCACTACTTCGTAGGGTACCTTCTATTGGAAGGTCATGTCTTTTGGCCTGAAGAACGTAGGAGCTATCTATCAACAATCCATGATTTATATTTTCCATGACATGATGCATGATATTCTATAGGACTATATGGATAATCTTCTATCTCACTCCATAGAATGAAAGGATCATGTTCGTGATTTAAGACAAGGTTCATCTTAAACCTATTAAGTGTGTGTTCGAAGTCACATTTGGCAAGTTGATAGGTTTCATAGTGTCTAGGCGATACATTGAAGTGGATACCGCTAAGATAATGACTATCATTGATATACCTCCTTGCTATACCCTGACTAAATTGCGTAGTCTACAAGGTAAAATTTAGTCTATCTATCGGTTCATTGTGCAGTTAGTCGATAAGTGTTAGCTCTTTATTAATATTCTTAAGAAATATGTGGTCTTTTAATGGGATTTCAAGTGTCAAAAATATTTTTATGATCTCAAATAGTATCTCACTTCCCCACCTATTTTAGTTCCTCCTATGTCTGGTAGGAATTTGATGCTTTAGGATCCATGCTAGCCCAACATGATGATCAAATTAAAGAGTGGGCTATCTACTATATCAATAGAACTTTGGTTAGATATGAAACTAGGTACACTCCATTAGAGAAGCTTTACCTTATCACAGTGTTTTCTTCTCATAAGTGAAGACACTACATGCTCAACCATAAGATGTTGGTAGTTGTAAAGTTTGATCCTTTGCACTATTTGATGTTTAATCCCCATATTCAGGTCGAGCTTCTAAATGTGTGTTGTCCCTAAGTGATTTTGATTGGAATTTCATATATTAGAAGGCTATTGAGGGTTAGGTGATTGTTGATCAGTTAGCCTCTACTTCCCTAGAAGCTATTGAACCTATAGTTGTCGAGTTTCCCAATGAGTGCTTCAATTTTAAAATTAAAGAGTTTTAGTCCTAGACTTTGTTTTTTGATGGATCTCAATCCATGAAGGACTTCAGTGTTGAAGTCATTCTAGTCACCCCAAAAAAACATCTCATCCCCTTAACCTTCAAACTTTGTTTTTCTTGGATGAATAACACTATAGAATACGAAGCTTTGATCCTTGGTCTTAGAGTTGTCTTAGATTTGTAGGTTAGAGTTTTGTCATTTTTTGGTAACTCTCAACTTGTGGTTAATCAGATTAACAATGTTTATCAGAATTGGGATGATGAACTTAAACCTTACAAGGATATTATTACAAATTTTTTGTCCTCATTCGAGCGAGTAACCATAGAGTCTATCCCTAGATCCTCAAAATGCCATGTGGATGCCATGGCTACTACTACATCTTTGTTCCCTCTAGAGTTAGAATATGATAAAGAGTTGATTATCAATAGATAACTCTAGGAACTTGCATTACTTAGTTCTTGTCTTGTCCCATTATATTTTTTTACCATCGAAGCTTCCCTAACTGAGACATGGTATAACAACATCTTTAATTTCCTTAAGGATGATTTGATACCTGATGGTTTGGATCGCAATCAATGTAATATTTTGTACAAAAGAGCATGTCAATTCTTCATAATCAGGAACACCTTGTATTGATATTATCCTCCTAAGATATCTTAACTTCATTGAAACGTGGCTTGCTCTTAGTGATGCTCATGAAGGTTCATGTGGAGGCCATTTCAGTGGCAATGCTATTGCTAAAACGCTCCTTCGGATGGGGTACTATTGGAATTATATGTAGAAAGATGTATGTGACTATGTAAGTGCTACTAAAAGTGTCAATTCCATGATCATCTCATCCATACTCCTTCTCAGGACCTTCAAGTTATCTCTTTCCCTTGGCTATTTTCCATGTGGGGATCGAAAATTATCGAGAAAGTTAACCTAGTGTCTTCGAATGGTCAAAAGTTTGTTATTACTAAGAATGAGTATTTCACTAAATGGGTTGAAGCCATTCCATTGGCTATATTGACTAGAACTCAAGTTTCTAAGTTCATCTTCAACCAAATTCTTTGTAGGTTCAAGACTCCTTCAATGGTTATTTCTGAAAATGACACTCCTTTAAAGAATAAGGATATTTGTAATATTTGTGCTAAGTATAAAATACTTATAACCCCTAGGGTAATAGGTAAGTAGAAGCATCCAACAAGTCCTTCATCAGAATTTTGAAAAAATTGGTTATTAAGACCGATCATGACTGGCATATCCAACTTTATCCTACCTTGTGGGCCTATCATACTAGTGGGTGTACTCCTACAGCAGCCTCACCATATGCCTTGGCATATAGGTCTGAGATGGTATTTCCTTTCAAGCTTGAGGTTCCTTCATTACACATCTTGTTGCAATATGTCACAGTTAGTGATGAGTACGTACAAACAATTTGCACCAATTGGAGTTGCTAGATGAAAATTGCATTTGTACCTTAGATCATTTGAAAACCTATAAGGATAGACTCTAGTGATATTATTCTAAGAAATTTTACAATTATTCTTTTGAGGTTGGGGATCTTGTCCTCAAGGAAAATTAGAATAACTCCAATGCTCATGTTGATCTTCGAGGTAAGTTTAAACCCAATTTGTTAGGGACCTTTGTCATAATTGCCAATTTTGGCTCAGGTGCCTATTTTTTGGCTTCTTTGGATGGTAAAGAACTTAAAGAACCTATGAATATAATGTCTTTAAAAATATATTATGCTTGATCTATTTTTTGCATTTTATATTTAGCTTAGATCATATTGTATTTGTTTATCTGCTCATATTGCATGCTTTCCTGTCATACTTTGCATGATTTTTTGACATTCTATTTCTCTTGCATTTTTACTTGTTATAATTGCATTGTTGTTTTCTCATGATTGCTTATTCATATAAATTTTTGGGATTCATGACAATGGCATGTGATGATACCTAGTGAGGTCATAACTCACATGCATTGTACTTTTCACTAGGGTTTTGATGCCTAGCAAAACCCCAACCTAGGACCCATGCATTCTCATGCCTTCTCTTCTCATATTTCTTTTCTCTTTTCTCCTCTTCTATCTTCTTCTTGTGTCCCTTGATCTTGAAATTTTTACAATGATCATCATTTCTCCTCAAAGTCAAGGAATGTAATTCTCTTTTAGTATGTCCTTATATTTTACATTATTGTTATTTCTCCTTTGTATTCTTTGTTTAGATAAGGATATACCTTCTTCTCTCCTTTGTTTCCACATTTCCTTCCTCTTGAATGTTTACTAGCTAAAATTTCAAGTTGGACGAATAATTTTTTACTTCTCATTTTTCTTCCTCTTTTCTTCTACCACATGCACACACTCACATTATGTTATGCTCATATTGATTGGTCTATATATTTTACATACCCCTATCAGGTAGTACTTGCTAATACATCATTCACATCAGCAATTATGTGTTCCCCTATCGGGTTATGCTTCTTTTGGGCTCAACACCCCATTACAGGATAAGCTCCTTGGCCATTTTAGCAAGTCTTGGTATAAATCCTAGTAGGTAATCATCCCATAATAGTCACTAGTAAGAAATAATACATAACAGGTTATGATCTATAATTTAATAATTTGAGCAATCACCCATAGCGGGTTTCGCTCCATATTTTTCCAATATGTCCATCTTAGCGAGTACTAAACCCCTAGCATGTTTTCAATCCACATATGGATAATTCCTTTTGGATATAACACCCTTCATTCAGGGTTCTTGATTAGCTTTTCTCACTTTCTATGGTTGACCTTTGGATTCTTATTCTTCTTCGTATTCTTATTCTTCTCTCTTTTTTTCCTTATTTCTTTCTCTTTCTTCTATTCATCTATGCATTTCATGTTAGCTACATTAGATTCATGTCATACCCTGTAATATGTTCTCTATTGTTTGGATGTTTGCTTTGTACTCTATGTTCTACTTTCCCTCCTTGCCTTTTTTGAGTTTCTTAAGGAATCTTCATTCCTTCCAAAACTTAAGGGGGAACCCTAACCCATAGAGGTATTAATGGTAATAATGTCTCACCTAGTGTGAAAAAGTCTATAGTGTCCTTCATGATACCCCTTTTGCATCACCCTTTTGCCTAAACCTGGCCACTTATTTCTATGCTTGTTGTCTTCTTGCCTATAGGAGTCTACATCTTTCTTTGATGCATTTACTTGGCCTTAAATGCATCAAAGAGGGGGTAAAATGTAGACACAAAAAATTGATCCACTTTAGTGGGAAATCTTCCTAGAGCCTTTGGGAGGCCCCTTAGACTTGTCTAAGCAAGGGTAAGGCTCCTCCCCCCTACTTTTACCTATTTTCTCTCTCTATGAGAAATTGCACTCACCCTTGATGGGATGTAACTTCGCATAGGTAAAATTACTATCAACCTAGATGGGGCATGATTTCACCTTTTTTAGGGTTTGATCCAAGAAAACCCTAATTCTTCAGGTTTGGTGTGTTTTACATCGGTCCTTATTATTTTTCTCACATTTCTCACCTTCAAATCCACTATATAAGGAGGTTTTGAATTCACTTTTCACACACAACATGATACAATATTCTTACATGCTAACTTTTGATGATTTATTATTCTCGTAAAGTGTTCTTATTCAGTTTGTATCCTTTTCTTCATTCATAAGCAAGTTTAACTTTGGATTTTGAATACTGATTGGTTTTCTATTGCATTAGACTATCGATTTATATTGCTCACTCTTGGTGGATTTATGTTGAAGCCCTAAGGAGAGATCAACCATTTGACAGGTCTCAATCCTTTTGCCTGCTTCCTCGCTCTCTCCTAGGTGAAAGTGCTCTATTGTATTCTTGTTTTCATTCATCGCATCTTATATTTATCAATTTTATTTAATTTCATATGTTTCATCTCACTTTGGTAAAACAAAGCTCGATCTGCTATGGGATGCAATTCTGCATATGCATTGTTGTGCTTGTCTGTTATGGGGTACAACTTCACCTGAGTAAAATCTAGGGGTAATCTGCTATCCCAAACTTTACCATTGCATTCTAGGCTACATTTGGGACTTGATGCTACATTTTGTTATTTGTTTCCTGCATTTCATTCTATTGTATTATATTATGTTTATTTTCTTCCAAAGGTCAATTTCCACTTTTATTTATCAAAGGTCAGTTAAAAGGACCTAGGGGGCTTGACTGCTATGCCTCCAAGCATTGCTATATAGTGGCCTAAGCAGACCCCCTAACGCTAATCATATTTTTCAAGTTTTTATCAAGTTATCTTGCAACAACAGGAATTATTGATAGTTTTGGATTAAGGGATAAAAGCAAGGATAAATCACCGAATAAGCTAACTATTCTGATTAATATTTAGGCTATTTTTTGATTGCCTTACATTTCTATTGTAAAAACCTAGATCTAATTTTATAGAAATATATCTAATTAATTTCTAGGCATTTGAAAGATAAACAACATATAGTGTGCACTTAGGGTTAATTATGTTTATGCATTTCTTCTTAAGCCCTTGCTTAAATATTGTTATTTAAAACCCTAGGGTTATAAAGCATTCAAAGGAAGAATCATACTAGGGTTAGCTCTTGTATTATTATATATTTTTACATTGTCCTTTATCTTTCATAGCATAGATATAGAAAGGCCAAATCTAGGTGTTTGTCTTCATTCAAATACATCAAACATTCTTGAAAACTATAGGACTTGGAGTGATTCCTTAAACTATTCCTAGTGAACCCTCCCCCACCTAGCACTGAGTGTAGAGAACAACATATTCCCGTGGTTCACCTCAAGGCTCTCTCTTGTGGATACAGCCTTGAGAATCATATGCGGTAGGGTATTTTTCACCCTCTACAATACACTAACGATAAAGATTCAAGAATTGATATTAAGGTTTTATTCCTTCAAGAAGATACTTTTTGGCCCTTGTTGGGCACTGGTTTCCCCTACATGGGATTATTTTATTTTTTTTTTGTTTATCATGTTTGGTTTGAGGGTAGGTCTATTGGTTGTATTGTGCTAGTTTCTCCAAGGTATTTGGAGGTACATTTTCCTCAATTATTTCTTGGTGTTGTTGTTGGGTTTCTTTTGTTGTTTGTGCCTCATGAATTCTTGGCCAATGTGACCCCTGCTTTTTCAGAAGTATTTTTACCCTACAAAAGGTTCGGGTACCCTTCCAAAACCCCTTCTATCATATTATCAATAAATAAATAAATATATATATATATATATATATATATATATATATCAACATTGTCTAACATAAGTTTAAAATAAAGTTAGATTATCATATCAAAAAGATATTCCTAATATAGAACTAAATCTACAAAAGCTACCTTCTTGTATTACAGGCATACTTCGTAAATAATGATTAAAAAATATAACTTATGAAATATAAAATAATATGAAGTATTAATTGGCTAACATCCCCTTAAGCTTGACTTGGACAATTTATGAAGGAGGAGGAATTTCATAACATTTACACTAAATAAGTATGTCCTTCACTCTAATAAAAGATGAAGCATGATGATTCAATATTTTTTTAGAGTATAAATAATATATCATTGATGTCAAAGCTATAATGGTTACCTAAGTGTAGAAAAATATCAAAATAACCAAAGCAATATAATTAAAATAAGATACAAAGAATATTCAAATAATGAGATCAACATAAATCATAAAAATGGTATTATGTAACTAACAAATATGCAAAACTAAACCAAAGTGAATATAAAATATACAAAATCATTGTAATATAAATCTTGTTGTAAAAATAACAAATGCAAGTAATGCATGGCAGGAAGCGTGAAAGCTACTAGTGCATTGATCATAATGTGAAAGAACGCTTAAAAAGACACACCAAATTAATAGAGAAAATAAATAATTGATTTTTAAAAATATTTTTAAGTATATCACAAATTTATTTGATGCAAGAATAATTTTGTTATAGTTCATATCACTAGAAAGAAAAACCATTCTTAGAAAAAAGAGAACTTGAAAAAAGATACTAAATTAATTCTTTTCAATACTATCACGAAATATTCCAGTAGATGATTTTAATCCTATATTATCCAATGTATAAAAAGACAAAAAAGTAATTTGTTGACAAAAGAAAGCAAATGAGAAGTACAAAATTTATATTGTATTCAATGGAAGTGTGATTTTCAAAATAAATAAACAAATAAAATATTAAAAAATAATTTAATATGTTTACCTTCATTCTTTTTTTATTAGATTAAGGAGGGTTTTGAAAGGTGTCCCTAAACCTTTTAGATCAACTCCACAACAAGAGAAACTCCAAAAAGAAATAATTACAGAGAGTAAAACCAAGGACATCCACCCAAAAGGGCATGAACAACCTAGGAAACCCATGAATAAAAACCATTAATAGAATCATAATGGCTTTCCAATCCAAACAACCAAAGAACGATGAATAATCAAGTTATTTTAGACACGTGTAGGACTTATCCTCTAACTCCTCCAATATCTCATTCACCAAACGAATGACCTCTTTTGATGAATCAACCGCTATTTTCATTGTTCCTAGAATAGAATGTTGTTTATCCTTCACCATCCCGAGTTTTTGAATAAAAAACTCAAACACTCTTCATATGTGGTGAATTTATGGATTTTCTCCAAAGACTTTGGATTTCTTATTGGCACTAGGTAATATCTCAGAGTCATATTGAATTTGGTTGTTATGGGAATCCATATATGTGTATTTATTATATGATAATCTTTTAGAATGCCTCATTTTCTCCCTCTAATCCCCTAGCTAAAATTGTAATGCTACCCAACCTCTTGTCGCATTCCAACTCTTTGTAGTAAGAGAAGTCAGGGTTCTATTTTCTTGGGCAATTAACCTTACTTTGGATGCCCCTAGAAGTAACAATTTGTGAATGTAAGAACATGACAATTAAAATAGAATAATAGAAAACCAAATAATGTAGTGAGGCACAAAGATTGCACAAAAGAATATATTCAATAAAATAGGGGGGAGCCGATAAAATCCTTTGTTACAATCAGTGTTCCATGCAAATATTTGATACAATAGATTACAATGGCACTAGGTTTCTCTGAAATCCTAGCTAACAACAATAGAAATATCTTTAGATTTGGGTGTGTCCTTGATTCCAACAGGTTGAGTGGGCTTCAGATATCCAAGGTTGGGCCACTCTAGCTTCAACAGTCATTCAAAAATGTGTAGAACTTGCAGATCTGCATACATAAAAATAGAATAAGGGGATTAGTAATACCTATGAGGGCTCCACAGTGTGAGACCCTCAAACATCAATAAAACCCTAGTTAACAATGAAATCAGAAAGTATGTCAGATCAACAAATTATGAGATAAAATAGATTAAAATGAGATATACCTTGCTTTGATTCAATTATTGCTGATGGCGTGGTGTAGCAGGCTCAGATTCATGTTTCTGTAATTCCAGTTCCACGTTTTGGGCATTTGCAAATGCCCCTACTTATAATCCAACCTTAGGGTTTTCTTAGGGTTTTATCCTTACATTTTTGATCATGTGGCTAATATTAAATTAGATCCTAAGGTTGAGATTACTTTTTGCATGTGACATGGATTAATGAATATGGACAATGGAGATTAGAACGGATCGGACGGTTGTGGTTAATTGAGTTTATAAATACATATTTTATAAAAAAATATAAAATATTATATTAAATATTAAATAATATAAAATAATATTAAAATAATCTCAATTAGGCTAGGAAATGGCAGGAAAGGGCTAAAATGATGGAATGGATGGTGGGAAATGTGGATTTGAGCCAAATAATTGGCGGTAAGGGTGTATGGTGGAAAATTGGGTGGTGGAATGGTTAGGATGGAGTATTAGTGGCTATAATTCGGTGTCTACATAATTATACCATGAATATTATTGCCATCACTCATTCCTTTGGGAGTATCAATCGAATCATCTTCAAAAAACTCATTTAATCCCCTAGAAATGGAAAGGCTCCTCCTAAGACATAATGGAGATTGGAATTGGTTGAGACTCAATATAATTAAGTATGTCCCCCACTATAATACCTCTCTCCTTGGAAATATAATAAAATATCAATAGTGAATGGCCTTGATGAATTGAATTCAAGTCTTTGCCACCCTACACATTTGTCATAGATTTCTTAAGGGAATCAAACAAAAACAAAGGGATATTCATCTAGATATTCCTTCACAAATAGTTTAGAAATATAATATAGAAGCTTCAAACAACTTCGTTGTAGGGGTCAAGAGTAAAGTATTCCATAATTACATAAACCATCATATCCTAGGGAGGGGTGAGGGCTTTGGCACTAAAACCATTTTTCTCCCTCGATAAATATTCATTATCCCTTAGAAATGAACTATGATCCCTAAGGAGAGAGTGATTCTTCCTATTATTTCAAGAACCATCCAAGAGGAGCCCAATAAATTTACTAATAAGATCAACAGAGATTTCAAATTCCAAAATTCCCACTTTAACCCATCCATCATTCCACATGTGTGTCATCCACCTAGAAAGGATTATGTTATGGTCATGGAATTTTTGGATACAGGTTAAGATGCCCCCTTCATAAATAATTATTTTCACCTCCTCATAAACAATAATGAGGCCGATTCTAAATGAAGGGATGGGCTCTAGGGCTAGGTCTCTTAACTTTCCTCATTCTCCCAATGAATCTCTTCAGAATCAGGATAAAAAACATAGGATAAACATTTAGACACATGATCATAACAACACTTAGATATAAAAGAAAAAATTTGGAACATCTGGTATGAATTTCAGGGATAAAAAGAGATGATAGAAGAGTAAAAAGTGTGATAACCATAGGGAATTCTCAAACAAGGTCCATCCACTTCAAACAACAAAGCACAAACCATTTCCAGAAGAACTAGTACCAATGTATACAAATATTATTCATGGTTAACTTATACCTCATGGGAAACAAAGGAAACCATAACTCCATCAAATTATGATGCATGGCTCTTCTCAAAGTACTTAAGCATTAGAAACTAGTCTCATAAGGATATGGGATCTTCACTAGAATAGGATAAGCACATCTCTAATATAAAATAAGGCTTTGTGTAATCCCTTCCTTTACTAGCATAGAGGATTGCATAAGGATGTGAGCCCTTGGAAAAAACATCAATAGAGGAAGATTCAAGCATTATGATGATATTCAAGCAGCAAAGGTCAACACTGTCCTGCTTGTGGACCACATATCCCGACCAAACTCCAACTAAGCAAATTCTCCACATAGATGCCATGAGAAACCAACATGTAAA
This sequence comes from Wollemia nobilis, assembly GCA_028583015.1. NCBI lineage: Eukaryota > Viridiplantae > Streptophyta > Pinopsida > Araucariales > Araucariaceae > Wollemia > Wollemia nobilis. Next base: position 8,946,496 of record JAQPPZ010000850.1, read on the forward strand.
AAAGACATCATGCCTAGCTCACAAATCACCTAGCCAATTTTAATTAAAATTTGCATAATAACTACCCTCTGCGAGAAGAGCCTTCTACCTACAATAATGATGATGGAATAATTTACTCAGGGTACAGTTGAATTTCTGATAGTAATTAAGGTATCTTAGAATTGAAAAAAAATTGAAGATCCGATGGGAAATTATCCCTCCACACCTTGAGGTCCACAAAATTAGTTTTGATATTGAACAACCGATCGACAAGGACATTCCTCTCCCTCAAGATGTGCATCACCCAAGACTCCATTAGGCCCAAAATATGTCTCCTCAATTCAAGCAATATTGGATATATTCCAACTCAAAACATAATAGGATTTAAGAATATTGACCACGTTCATCGAATCACCTTCAATCTCAGCATTACTTACCCCCAATATGCAAGAATATTAATACCTTGAAAAGCTACTCTATATTCCATGAAGTGAGAAGTTTGAGAAAATAAATGCTTTGCATAGGCCACAATAATTTTGTCCACACTATTTTTGATGACACCACCAACCCCGATCAGGCTCGGATTACCCTTCGATGCTCCATAAAATTTTAACTTTCACCAACTGTTAGGAGGAAGACACCAATGCACCACCCATATGGGATTAGGATCTGAAGGAGAAGGATTTATGTGGGGAAATCCTAACAAATATTCTAGGTTAGCTTCCACTACAGAGGTTTTTGAACAGTTCTTCCCTAACTCCAAAAAGGCATTAGAGACATTTTTTACCATGCTCCAAATGATTCTAATACCCATCCTCCTATGATCCTTAAAGTAATTTTTGAACTGTCTAACATTCCTTTCGTTCCACAAAAACCATAAGATATGAGGTAAAATAAAACTCCAAAAATACCTAAGATGAGGAGAAAAAAAGGGAGAGATCCACTGACTAATAACATAAACCAAAGACTACGACAACACCCAGTACACCCCTAGTATATTCAAAATAAAGAAAAGTGTGTCTTTGAAAAAAGAAAAATAAAATAAATAGATGATCAGTGGATTCCCAATACTTTTCATAAAGATAGCATCTATTTACAGAGATCATCCCTCTTTTTTGCAAAGTTTTCAATACACACAATCTTATTTTGAGTAGCAATCCAGTAAAATAGATTGATTTTAGAGATCAAATTTTTCAACCAATTGTTTCCAACCAGAATATGAGAATGACCCACAAGTTCAAGCATCTGGTAAGTTGATTTAATAGTAAAACCACCTTCACTGTCATCTACCCAAATGATCTTATCCTCCAATTCTTTGGCCTTTAACACCTAAGTTTGAAGCTCCTTAGAAATGAGATTCCAAGTGTAGTTCTAAAATCTTTACACCCATTTCCTTTAGGATGATGGATCCACACATAGAAGGGGGATGGGAAAAGAATAGGTATACACCTTAGAGGAGAGGTACTTGAATTCATACCCTCTTATAGTGATTTTTTGACGAATGGGTTGGGTTCACCAGAAAACATTTTATGGCAGTTTTTGAGCCTAGGTTTCAGATTTGTTTTGATGTGTCTGTTTTGATCAAATCACATATACACCTAAGTTTGGCCAATATGCAATTAATATAACCTATATGTAATTTTAATTCAAATGCAAACAACAAATAACAAAAGACAAAGTATGGAAGAACAATGCAATGCCTTAAAAGTGATTTCAAACTCTTACCTACATCCGGATGTCTAATGAAGATTCTAATTTTTGTATGTAGTCTAGATCGTATGAAACTAGGTGATATCATACTACGATGCTACAAGATCGTATTACAATCCTACAAGATCGTATTCCGAACAAAGAAAAAATATATCCAATTTTGACAAAAAACATCAAATGCATAGATTGATGATAGAAAACAGGAAATATATAATTCTATTTATATTGCAAGTATGATTTAGATTTAATGAATGCTATTGGACAACAATAATAACATAATTTATAAATAGATGCATCTAAATTACCTAAAATATGCAATTACATGAGATTAGGTGAACTCCAGGAATGCAAATGATTAAATATAATACTTTATGTGATGAAGAGTGCTAAATGCAATGTAGATTAACTAGATGAATAGCAGAATATGCAAACTAGAGCTTGAGGTTGCCCCCAAAATAACTATAGATGATATCATAACCTTCTAAGTGAGATCATATCTCGAACTCGTAAAGTCGTACTATGATCACAATATCGTATCCTCCGATCTGCACCAATGTCCTCTGATCCTGCAAATAATCAAATAACCAGAGCTAGGATGCAAAATTATGTGAAGTTTCCTAAAAGTGTACGGATACCAAGATAATTTCAGAGGGAGTGGTCTAGTTAAATAAGCAGGGAGGAGTGTCCATAATAGGGAGGAGGTTGAATTGTTATATCTTATTCTAAGTTGGGCAAGGCCGAACGGATCCGATCTCACATTTCTCACACAGTTACACAGGTGAGGACAAAAACCGTTCAACTAATTTTTGTCATTTTTTATTTTTGAATTTTTTGTTTCTGGGCAAGATCGTATTACGATCGACGATATCATACACCGATCACAAGGATCATAATACTGAAATTGTGCTACGATTTCGGAGGTCATACTATAATTTTGAAGGTCGTAGTACGATCTCATCAAATAGGCACAAATTTCAAGGTAATTAATGCAAACATGATGTTTTTTTTATGTTCTCATGCAAATGAGTCAAATTTAAGGTACTACACCAAGCTTACAAAATTTTTAGGCCTCTCAAGTTTGGAAGAATTTGGAACCAAGATTTTTGGCCATTATTTTGAATAATGAAATCCGCCACTTTAGTTTTACCCAAGCTATGGGTCACAAGTTTGAGGTATTGTAGTCTCAAATCAGTGGATATGGGGCCCTTCGATAACCAAGGATTTTTCCAAAAATCAACTTGACTTCCATGACCTATAATCCATTTATTGCCCTTTTGTTAAAGGATCGACATTTTAGGAGGCTTTTCCAAAAGGGAGAACTGCTAGTTGGGAGTGGATCAGATAAAAATTATTGAATTGGTACTTTGCTTTGAGAATTTTTACCCAATCCACCTAAGCATTAGCTTCCAAATTCTAATTCATCTTAGTGATAATGGATTTATTCATCTAATTTATATTTTTGAACCCCAAACCACCATTTTTATTTTACCCACAAACTAGGTCCTAGGATGCAAGATGAAATTTACCTTTTAGTTTTAGAACAACCCAAAGAAAGTATTTGAAAAACCTTTCAAATTTTGCAACAATATTATTGGGTAGAGAGAACAAAGACATGAAATATATTAGAACACTTTGAAGTTTACTTTAAACCAAAATCGTCTTTCCTACCTGACTCAAAAGTGTACCCTTCCAAGTAGCTAGTTTTCTTTAGAGTATTTCAACTATCAAAGTCCAAAGGGAGTTCAAAAGCCTTCCACAAAATAGAGGGAGGCCCAAGTACATTATCTATAATCTAGCTATACAATAATCCAAAATCATAGCAATCTTCCTTTGATGATCCAACGAAGTATTTAGAAAGTATAGGCTACTATTGGAGAAATTAATCCTTTGACTAGTCATTTTATCATACCGAACTAGTAGGCACTTGATTTCTCTAGATTTTAGAATATAAGTATCACAAGAAAGCAAGGTTTCATTAGTGAATTGTTGGTAAGAAATAGGTCTACTAGCCAAGGCTGTTTTAAGGCCCATGATGGTCGAATTTATTGCTAAATATATTCCCATGGCTTCTGCCTAGTTGAAGTCATGAAACACTCAAATTTCTAAGGATATAGCTCACACCAAGGAAGGGATAGCCTTATACCCTATCAATATGTAGTATTCTACCCTGAAGATAACATTGTTGGTGCAAAAGTGAAGCAAATTTGCATTAAACAAGCACATACCATCCACAAAAGATAGAGAAAATACCAAATGAGCCAAATATTTCTTGCATAACTATTCCAAAAGATAGATATTATAGAGACTAACTGCTTACAATTTTGAAATTCCCCCCTTTTGACCCTATTTTCCCTTTCCAGCCTAAAACCATGTATTTGAAATTTGAATTTCGGGGGCAAACTTACCAAGGTCATAACTCCTCTCTCGTTGCTCAAAACGACTATTATAGTACCTTTTTAGAAAGCTCTCGAAGGGTTAGGAAGCCTAATATTATGTCTAAATATAGTACTACCATATTTCAGCCCTAAAAAGGCCTCTGAGGTCTTCAAAATTGGCCTCCATGTTTTACTAGCAGGACTTCCACTAGTTTGGTAGGATTTTCACTATTTTTGGCATATCTCCAAAACCTCTCATGATATTGGGATGATTCCTTCATTGTTAGTTATGTTTTTCCATAACCTAACAACTAAACACACTTAGAACATAAAAAGCAAAATATCCTAAATTTTGGATGATGCAAGATCACTCTTACACCAATAGATGCTCCTGCATCAAAAATCTCAAAGGGGAAATGATCTTGGAAGACTATAAAGCTGAGATAACTACCGAATATATCACTCAACTATCGATGGAGGACGATTGGAAAAAATAACAAGATCACATAGGGACAATATACTTGAATGTTGACTATTACAAAAAGAAATACATCAAGGATGAGCGGGCAAGGAAACATTTGGAAGAAGCCTTGAATCAACAAAAGATAATTGAAAAGGCATTAAAGAATGAAGCAAAAAATTGAGAACAAATATTCAATGCAGCATCCCCTTATAAGGAAAAAGTAGATAAGGTTGAGGAACAAATACAGTTGTTGAACCAACAAGTTAAATACCTTAAGAATCAGATCTCATATGGTGTCGATAATACCAGTGGGCTATCCAAGGAAAAAGCTAGAGCAATTAGGAAAGAAATGATCGAGGCCATCAAAAATATAAGCATGAAATCAAGGCCTACATTGTTATACTTGGTCAAAATAAAATAGGTTTTAGGTTAGGTAGAGGATGAATTTGATGCATCAATAAACCTCCTAAAAGCAAGGTTACCCGTAACAACGAAAATCCAAATCCTGGTAGAAAGCACATAAGCACTATTAAGATACAGATCCTGGGATGAAAAATGGTCCCAAGCCAAACTAGTGACCAAGAACTTATTCAAGAGACACAATATAGTAACATAAAACACCACAATAATGCAATAACTCAAGGCAGAGGCTAAGGGGGTCTTAAAACATGTAAGTATAGCAAAAAATTATGGCATGCCTAGCTTATGGGATAAGGATTCAAACTTATTAGAAGAAGATGAGTTGAATACTTCCTGGAAAAAATTGTAGAAGATGAATCAAAGATAGATAGGTGGGAAGAGTCGGTCCAAGAAGAACAAGTTTTTAGTATGGCTCAAGATATCACCCAAATCATCTCCTGCTTGCATGAACTGTACATGAAGTCAAAATTTCTATCATACGACAAGGTAGAAGAATTATAATATTTGTACCTAAATTTCAAGGAGACTTCAGATACAAATGAAAACACTTGTAAAAGGACCTGTGCCACATACAATGAAGTTGCCCAAGGAAAAGAGAAGCATGAAAAGACTAAAAAAGCTTCAGTAAGCAATGCAACAGCACCTGGACGGAAGAAATAGAGAAATCTATAGAAGAAGACACTCTCGATGAATGATCACACAGAGTAAGAAACATTTTTTGCTTGGTATCACTCCCCATTCCTCCCTTTATTTTTTTAGTTGTTCTTTTTTCTTTGTTCCCCAATAGGTAAAGGCTCTAGATTCTAACATTCCGTTGGAATAATTCCCCCAGGAGGCACCAATAATTTTTGTCAAAATGACCCAATCAAGAGGAGTAAGGAGTAGTCTTCTTGAAAATTTACTAAGTATAGAGAAAAGGTCACGATAACACAATATTTTTGAGCCAAGAGGCTAAATCAGGAGAAAATATCATGACAACGCAACATTTTTTATCCAAGAGGCTAAACAAAGATAGAAGGTCATGATGGTACGATATTTTTGAGCCCCAATGCTAAGTGAAGAGAAAATATCATGATGGCATGATATTTTTGAGCCAAGAGGCTAAGTCAGGAGAAAAGGTCATGATGGTACAATATTTTTGAACATGAAGGCTAAGTGAAGAGAAAAGATCACAATGATGTGATATTTTTGAGCCCCAAGGCTAAGTGAATAGAAAAAGTCATGACGACATGACATGTTTGAGCCCCAAAGCTAAGTGAAGAGAAAATATCGTGACGGTGTGATATTTTGAGCCCAAGGCTAACTGAAGAGAAAATATCATGATGGTGCGATATTTTTGAACCCAAAGGCCGAAAAAAGAGAAAAGGTTGCAATGGTGCGATATTTTTGAACCCAAAGGCTAAGTGAAGAGAAAAGGTCATGATGATGCGATATTTTTTAACCCCAAGGCTAAGTGAAGAGAAAAGGTCATGACAACGTGACATTTTAGAACCCCAAAGCTAAGTGAAGAGAAAAGGTCATGACGACATGACAATTTTGAGCCCAAGGCTAAGTGAAGAGATAAGGTCATGATGGTGTGATATTTTTGAACCTGAAGGTTGAACGAAGAGAAAAGGTCATGACGATGCAAAATGTTTGAACCCAAAGGCTAAGGGAAGAGAAAAGGTCATGACAGTGTCATATTTTTGAGCCCTAAGGCTAAGTGAAAAGAAAAGTTCATAATGGCATGATATTTTTGAGCCCCAAATCTAAGTGAAGAGAAAAGGTCACAACAACACGATATTTTTGAGCCTAAATCTGAACGAAGAGAGAAGGTCGCAATGGCGCGATGTTTTTCAGTGAAATATAATTGGACCACAATGCCTCCAAGAAGATAAAGGTTGATTGCAGTAACAAGAAGATTATAACCATTTCTAGTTGAATATCCCATGCTCTCTTAACTACCACTCTACCAGAATGAGCCTATGGGTATATTGTTGTAACAACTTTTAGTTTTTTCTATTATGTAAAACTATATATATAGGATGAGCGACCCAAATAAAGGGTCGGCTCTTGGATATTTACAAGGCAATGTACACAGACTTTTGAAAGCAAATAAATATTATCCATTCTGGTTTCTGGCATCGTTGTTTTTCTTATCAATTATGTATGGGTTGTTAATTGCTATGTAAAGTTAGGTTGAATAGAAACTGCTTTAATTATTATCCTGAATTCTTGCGTTGAAGTTTTGCTAACTCTAAAATTAATAGTTCCAATAGGCTTGTGTTTGATTAAATCTACACCAAAGGATTAGTTACTCTATTTTGATGGTTTGAATAAATGCTTTTTTGTAAAAGGTTGTTGAAATTGCTTTGTTGTTGTCTAATATGTACCGTTTAAATGCTCCTATAAATAGCTATATTTCCTTCTCTTTATGCATTTCACTCCCTCTTCATTTTTTTCCTAAAAAACAAGGAACCAATCTCCTTTGGAGATTGAACTGAGTAAACTCTATTTTGAACCCAGTCTTTCAATTTTGGCAAAGTCTTAGGTGCAAACGTAACCAAAGGCAAATTTTGCATCAATAAGATGATACCCATTTATAGGAATGGGTTGTATGTTTCCTCTTTGATCTTGGAGCTAAAATGCATTGCTCTCCTTTACCTCAATAATATTGAAGGATCCTTCCTAGAAATAGTCATATTTTTTGTGGTTACCTGGCTTAGCCTTTTCAACATTTTACCTTAGCACTGAATCACCTTCCTTGAAATTTTTGAAACTTTTTTTTTTATCAAACCACTATTTGGTATTCATGGAGTATTTATGAAAGTTATCATATTTCTAAGTTCTTTATTCTTCCATGTGCAATAGATGCATCACTAGCTTCTAGAAGACTCTGAACAAGATCATGATCTTGGTTGGCCCATTTTAAAGCTTGTACCTCCATATGAGTAGGTAGAATGACCTCCTTGCCATACACTAATGCATATGGAGATGTATTGATAGACCTATTTATAGTGATTATATCTACCCATATAACTTGGTTGAGTAATAAATGCCAACTCCTTTTTTTCTCTTCTAATGCTCTTTTTAGAATTCTGAATAAGTTTTTATTAGTGGATTTCACCAATCCATTTCCTTGAGGGTAATAGTTGGAGGAATTTTTAATATTTATACTATACTTGCTTTCAAATTCGATGTATTTTACACCTATGAAATTTGGGCCATTGACACTCACTAGTGCTTCTATAATTCCAAAACTTGTAATTATATTTTCTAGAAAATCAATTACTACCTCCTAGTCTGATTTATTGGTTGGAATAGCCTCAACCCATCTAGTGAAATAGTCGGTGGTGGTAAGGATAAATTTATGACCTGTTGATGAATTGGGATTGATGACTCCAACAAATTTGAGTACCCATTGCTACAAGTGTTCCTCTACCTAAATTGGATTGAGCAAAAATGTTGCATTCTTAGTTCTCCCCACATATATTTGATACTTATCATAGGACTTAGCTACTTTGAAAACATTTGCAAAGATAGTGGTCCAATAATATCCTATAATTATTATCTTCATGGTAGTTATTCTTCCTAAAAGGTAACCTCCTAATCAGCCTCCATGAAATAATTCAATGACCTTCTATTTTTCATTGTCTCTTAAACATATTAGAATCACTCCATCTAAGTTCCTTTTGTATAATCCTTTTAGGAGCAGTAAATACTTTAGAGATCACAATATAAATCTTCTCCTATGTGAAGGGTTGAGACCTTTAGGACACACTCCTAACCAAAAATAAGTTATCAATTGATCTACCCAATCAGAATCACCTAGAAGACTATTATTTCAATCATCTTCCATTTATTGATAAGTCATTTTCTATTATAAATATGCCTTAGTTGCGAGTTCCTGACATAATGCTCTCCCCCTGACCAACTTGGTAGGGTGTATTTCCATGTACTCCATTATCTTAGTAATCCAATCAGCCCTTTTATTACCCAATTCTCCTTGGAGGATAAAGTTTCTCACATCTAGGTGTACCACATAGACCAAATTTTTACTTTGAACCAAGTATTTCCTAAAATTCTTCAAAGACTTCATCATAGAAAACACTTGTCTTTCAATGAAATTGTACTTAGTTTGATACTTATGCAAATTTTAACTCTAAAAAAATATGGTGTGTTCTTATCCATTCTCATCATTTTGAGTAAGTATCGACACATAACTTTCCTTAGCTCCATAGGCATACACAATAAAATCCTTGGTGAAGTTAGGATTTATCAATACTAGTGCAGTTGTAATTGCTTGCTTTATGGCTTCAAAGGCTTGTTTCCTCTTATTAGTCCACTTAAACTCCATATTCTTCTTGAGTAATTCAGATATAGGCCTAACTACTTGAGTGAATTCTAATATGAACTTCCTCACAAATTTGATCTGCCCAAAGAAATATAGTAAATTTTCTTGTTTATATGTAGAGGAAGGGCCAGGATTAACTATATTCTATCTGTATATATGCCATCCCTTCTTTGGAGACTATATGCCCCAAATTTTTGCCTTCATGTACGATGAAGAATGACTTATTTGGATTAAGAGATATTCCAAACTCTATATTTCTAAAAAAAAATTGTCCAAATTTTCAATATATGATTCCTTCCTATACGAAAACACTATCATGTCATCCACATAAATCAGAATAATTTTATTGATCAGCTCACCAAAGGTATAGTACATTGCCCTTTAGAAAGTGGCTCCTGCATTGGATAGACCAAATGATATTCTCTGATAAGCAAATATGCTCCACTTGGTGGTGAAATTTATTTTGAACTAATATTCATCCTTAACCCAAATCTAGTTGTATCTAGATAAACCATCTAGTAAGGAGTATATTTCCACTCTTGACACCATCTGTAGAATTTGATCCATCTGATGAAGTGGATAATGATCCTTTAATGAGGCTCTATTTATATTCTGAAAGTCTATGCATAACCAAATATCTTGATTATTTTTTCTCACTAGGACCAAGTTAATAACCCATGTGGAATGTTTGATAGGGTATATGATCTTCCCTTTCATATGCTTAATCAATTCCTACCTCATTATGGACTTAATTTTTGAATTCACAGGCCTTTGTCTCTACTTAAAAGGTTTCACATTGGGTTCTAGCTCAATGGTATGCTGGATGATCCTCTTATCATAAACTTTGAGGTCATCATAATACTAGGCAATAATATCTAGATATTTAGAACACAATGCCTTGACTCCCTCAACTTCCTCTGGAGAGCATCTTATTTTGATATTGATCCTTTTATCTATTCCTATTTCAATTTAACTATAAATTTTACTATATATTTTCATTGTCCTTGACTTCTTACCATATTCATTATAAAATAAGCTTTCTAATGTGATAAAGCCCTTAGGAATATGATTGTTATTCAGTTGGATAATATCCTACTAATATATTTCTTAGAAAATTTCTTCTTGTACTTATGATAGACAAGACTCTCTGACTAGAAAATCAATTTTGGTCATCACTTTCAAAGACATGCTAAAATATTTATCTATATAGGATTGTCAATCTGAAGACTAACCTAACCTTTTTACTTGCAGTTGATCCAATATCTGAAGAAGGATTAATATTAGCACATTTGAATTCCAAAGCATCATCTAGTGTGTTTTATTCTTTGGGGATAAAGCAGAGATTCAGTGCATAAAATGATTCCATTAAGTCTCATACTTTGTTCATATAAGTCTTCAAATAGTGATGTTTACTACTATATTTTTATATCACTTGTTTGACCACTAGCTCTAAATCACCCTAAATATCTAATATCTTGATTCCCATTTTTTTCATGCATCAATCCCAAGCACATAGATTTCACTCATTTTGAGGGATATTTCAACACTATGCCAGCTTTAGCTCTATTTTTTGCATCTTTATCCATAAAAATACAAGCCCAAGTGAATCTGAAAGAAAAAATTTTAACTCCTTCTGATGAATATTTCAACACTACACCATCTTCGACTTTATTTTTGCATATTACTTCATCAAAATGTATTACCTAGACCTTTGTCTTCCTTAGTGATTGATTAGATATGATAGGGATATTCTTCTCAGCTTCTAAAGAGATATTGTACATGCCCAACCTAGTTTTTGATAGACTATAATCATATCTAAAGGGCAACTCATCCTCTATCTCTAGATCTTCCAAGATTTCCACCAACTCTGGTTCTTCCATCATTGAATGATTGTACAAACCTTCTTCAAAATTTTCAATGTGGAAGGACATGGGCTTTTTTGAAGTTATTATTATCCTTTTGTCTTTGTAGGGGACTATCATATTGGAGTAATCTAGATACATATATCCCCCCATATTGGTTGTGAACTCTCTTGAAAGGCAAATACCAAAATAACGTTCCAAGTCTACTACCACAATTTTTTGAGCAATGGTAATTTTTGGGACCTTGTGCAATCGCATTAATACATATTTTATGACTCCCATGGTATTTATAGGGTACCATCAAGTTTTAAAATCCCTTGACAAGATCTTGTATAATCCATGCCCATATCATCACATATTGCTTTTGGCATAACAGTTGTTGAGGCACCTAAATCTATCATACAATTGTAGATCACCCATCCTTCCATTCTGATAAAAATTTAAAATGGTAGAGGCTTGTTCTTCAGGGTAGCAAGAGACATATTTTCTTTATCTTATTCTATATTTAATATAGTGGTATTTTCTTTCCCTTGGGACCTTTTATGTAGGGAGGCTTTCAAAAAATCAATTTGGCCAGGGAGGAAAAGAGTATCATACGAACTTGCTCTAGATGGAACTCTTTTTTAACTCATCCACAATATTATATTCCATATGAATTGGTGAAGGCCTTTCATACCTTTTTTTTTTATCTCCATAGTTATTTATGTACTGCTGAGTAATGTCAATTCTTTAGAATTCTGTAAAATAAGGGAAATTTAGTTTTTCTTGAGCCTCCTTTATTGCACTTCCTTACTCTTTGTTCCTTTCCTTTTCACCTCCTCTTGGAACACTTAACTCCCTCTCTTGTCTCCTAGGTACTATATTACCTTTGTCCAATGCTTGTAGAATAGGAAATTGATCATTCCCCTGCAACGATGCTTCCTTATTCCTCTATGAAGGAACTTGGGAACTACCCATCTTGTATGGGTCTACTTGCAAGGGTTTCTTCCCAGACTTGGTCATTACCGATACTTGTTCTTCCTCAGGAAAATCTTGCCCAATCATGACTTGATCGTATTGTCACAACATATTAACTCTCCCCTTCTAATTTATTTCCACTCTTTCCATGGCATGTTGCACATGGTGTGTGTACATAGCACAATATTTTGAATCATGAGGATCATTGCACACTAGACACCAAACATTAACAACATTGGTCTCAAAGGTATATTCTTGATCTTCTTGATTCGCATTGACTCTGATTCTTATACTATTGCTAGGACTAGGATTCTAATCTATATTAATATAATTTAATACCCTAGGTTGAGACCTTTCTATCTTTATTTTCTCCATTGCATTCATCTTATTATTGAGTATTTTCATAGTACTTTGAATGTCAAGTATAATGGTGGATTCTTGAGGTGTTTGATATGGAATTGGTAGAAAGGGAGTAGAAGGAGATGGTGTTTTAGGATGTAGAATTGGAATCATTTGAGGTAGTTGTTATGAAAAATGAGGAAATCCATGTAGGAATATGTAGTTGGCTGACTTATGGCATGAGGAATTTCAAAACAATGAGGCATGACAGTTTTTGTAGGTAGCCTTCCTACATTGATGAGGATATTTTCAGCTTGTATGGTTGTGTTGTAAACCTAAGGAAAGGTGTAGAATTCAAAATTTTGAGTTTGTAACCCAAGTTTTGACCCCAAGGCTATGATATAGTACATAAAAGCAAGGGGGTAGCGGGCCTAGATTCAGGTAGAATTCTTTTCCAGGTTCTACTGAATCTTAGATTAAATTTTGAATCTAACTCTTTATGATGATTTTGCATGTACATAAACTAGTTTAGGAGATAAAAGGGATCAACAGACTCATTGAATTATTCTATGAAAGTATTAGCTAATTATTCCCATGAAATAACGATGTTTTCTTCTTAGGTCCTAAACCAATGAATAATTTTCACTCTAAAGGACAAGGCTAGGATTCTAACAATTACATCCTTATTTTGATGTTATGAATTGTTGCTAGGTTTAGGATACATTGGCAATATTCATACATAGTGTTTCCTGATACATTGTAAGTGGATAAAGATTTGGATACAAATTAAGGGATATCATGCATGTGAGAGAGCCTCAGGGGACCACCTATATTCCAATTGGGATATTTATGCAAAGGCTAATTTGGAGCCACATTCACATTATTAGTCATATTTTTAGTCATTGTTCCTACTAGAGGTGGCCTTGGGGGTACTACAGGAGGTGGTTCTGGAGGAACCTCTCTTGTATAAAAATATGAGGACAAATTTATTATGACAGTGGATTTTTTTAAAGGGATCTCATAATAGATAAAAGGCTCTGGATTATTTTTTGTAGATGACCTAGTATTTGTGAAAAATGTGAGCTATTGGAATGGCATTTTGTTTTCTTGAATTTAGGGGAGTTTCCAAGTGAATTTATAGTTCATCACTTAACAAGTTCAATAAAATCCACTAAATATTGATTCCTCTAGGAGAGATAACATAAATGAAACTTTGTGGGCTAACTAATATTGCTTGTACAAAAGGTCCCAGTGGGTGTGCCAGAACTAGTGGGGTTTGAATTAACATCCAGGGAACCTTAAACTATGACTATGAATCTATGACTTCTAGGAGGTGCATACCCACTAATAACAAGTCAAATACCAACATTGGATGGATTATATATTAACTTCAATCCAACCTCTATATTAGGTCGGTATACCTTATCAACTATTTCAGTTGTTGACTCAATTAAGCTCAACTAAAAGTATAGCTTTAGGGATAGAAATGAGATAAGGGTTAGAAAAGCAATTGAGAAAATAATGGCCAAATAGAGCTAACAACATTGAAAAATATCAAGAATCCACTGATCAATCACATTTCTAGTATGCCACACTCAAGACTAACAACAATTAAAACTTAGTATCTTCACCATTAAATAATAAAATTCTCATAAAACCATTTCAGACATATAAAATGCTAATAATACAAATAGAATAATTAGATCAACACTTAGACTAACAAATAGAAGTTTTCTACAGTATTTTTTTAGGCATGAACTATTTCAAGTTGCTCCAAATTAGCAATCCAATATAAACAAAATTTATTAATAATGACAGCAGTAGCAGAAATACATTCACAAAATAAAATCATAATTGATGATGACAAAATATAGAGGTAAACATCCAAGCAATTACAGTAATATATCAGGCAAACACTCTAGATTTGACCCTTAAACATGAGGGTTCAACCTCTTTATATATTTTTTTACAATGATAGTACAAAACTAGAAATATTACGAGGATCATCTTTCTAGATCAATAGAATTTTGAGGTGGTGTTCTCTCATGGATATTCAAGAAAAAGAATTGAGCTATACTCCATGAACGTTGTACTTCTAAACTCTACAAGTTTTTTGGCTCTCAATTGAATTTAGTAGCTAGAATGGTTGCATGTCAATCTGGATCATCCTTTGTTCTTGAGAATACTTTTGATGATGATTTATAACTAAAAATATAGGCGAGTCTTGATTCTAGTGATGTTTGATATTCTCAGGCCTCTTCCACTACATTCGTCAGGTTTTTCTACTTGTTTTTATATTTATAATCTACCACTTAATTTTCCACTGGATTAGGTTTTATTGTGTTTACCAAGGAATACGAGTTATGGAGTGCCTTGCATCCTCTCATAAAATCTACAACTTTGAATTCTGTTGATCCAGGTTTGACTAGATTGACCATGGAATTACTATTTTGCATTGGCCTTGGGTGGATTTTAATACTGCCTTACCTCTTGACTTTAATAATCCACAACTTTTAATTCCACTTTGCATTGTTTGACTGCGCTAACTACAATTTTTGGCTTCTAGTGGATTTTAACCTTTCCCACACTAGTCATCCTTTCACCAAAATTGACATGCTTATGATCTTCCATCATGGGAATTTACCATGTATTGGTGTCACTCCTCTAAATTTTGCAACTTTGAATTCTGCTTAGCACTATTTTACTACCCTGACCATGGATTAAGCATCCTAGTGGAGTTTAGCATTGCTTTTGCACTTTTCCTAAACACTTCACAGATTTTACAAAATTTTGCTAACTATGTAGCCTTTTGGGTCTACAAGACCTATCTTCATTACATGGAAAATAAAATAGGACAACTCACTTAAATAACATGAATAACATGTGCACCTACAAATTAAAATAACTACTATAATAAGTACCCAAAGTTTTGAAAATATAGTATACCAAATATAGAGCACAAGAGAAGTTGTGATAGAGAAAATTTGCAAAGAAGAAATGAATCAATAAAATAGGATAATATTAAACATGGTTAGAATCATTATGAAGTTGTAGATATAAAGAAGTTGATCAAAAATTATAGATGACATGCATCTTTAAAATTATTGGATGGAATGAGTATTTTGGGTAGTTAGGGCATAACAAGAGGGAATTAGCTTCATATTTTATAGGGAACTATGAGATGATACATCTCAGTGTGAGGGAGTTAATATTATAGTTAAGGATGATACAATCCTAAAAGTTATAATAATTGTGATTTGAGGGATCTCATTGGTAGAAGAGCAAAGGGGAAGCTAACACCTATAGGAAGGAGGTTTTTGTGGGAGGGTAAAGAGGTATATATTACATCTAAGGGAATCAATAGAGAATCACTACTTACACCTTGGAATGAGGTCACCTTTATTATTGTAAGATATATCACCTATGAGGGTAATCATGATATTTATTTTCTTATAATTTTTGCATTATGTATCATATCTACCATGGAAGGAGGACCAATATCCCATATTTTTGGTCAACTAGTCTCGACCATAGACTTATTCAACTCCTCAATTAGGATGCCTTGGATACATAAATATTTATAGTAATATTTATGAGCTCCATTGGTAATGATGGGGAAGAAAAATAGTGATTGGAGCCCATGGTACAAGAAATATAGTAAAAATCTATAATATAGGGTTAAACCTTGCATATAGAATGTACTTATCCAGTTCCCATAGTTATATCTAAAGTAGTTCTTAGACATGATTTAATGGAGAATTTAGAGAATATCTATATACTATGCTAAAATATAGCATAGGCTAAGGATGAAGCTACTGTAGGCAGCAAATCCATGTCCCAGAAGAAGAAGTGATTTGCTCAATTTTGAAAGTTTTCTGACAATTTGCTTAAGTTTTGTAAATTGTATAGTGGGGAGAAAATCATATAGTCAAGGGCAAAATCATACGAATGGATTGGAAAATCGTACAAGGCATAGTGGAACTCACTCAAATGCAAAGGAAATATAATTTCAAGATGAAATGGTGCATGGATTTGCTAACTAAGGTGTTAAACTTAGGAAAAATGCCAAAATAATGCATTCAGTTGTGCATGGGCAGTTGTGAACAATGTAGTCTTAGGAACCACTTTGGAATGGTTTGGAAAATGTTATATAAGACCCCATTTTCAATTTTTTACATCTGGCTACTAGTTTACTGGTTACTGGTTGCTAGAATAGAGAGTTAAGTACTTATAGTTGTAATTCCTGAGTTATTACAATTACATTGAGATAGTTTTCCACATTGTAATCGAATCTACAAAAATTAATGAGCATAAGTATGCTATGGCTTACTATGTACGGTCCTGATAATGATGGATAATGAATAGTGGATTGATATTGTGTAATTGTGTTTTCTATCTTACTGTTATATGTTAGTTTTATGCATTGTTGCAACTTGTTAGGAAGATAGGCACTGGTGAATAATGGGGAATTATTTAGGAACATGATGGCATTGATAAAGATGTATTCAAGAGCATTGTACAATTTTTGGACATAGAAAAGTGTATGGAATCTCTGACCAGCCTGGTTAGGATGTTTTACCTATGAAGGATATTACATTGTTTGGACTATTAAACCTTTACAAAACATCCCAGAGAGAGATTGGAGTAGTAGAGCATCTCAAATAACACCATTATGTACCATTATTTTGTACATATCATACATCATCTTTCGTATAAATCATACAAAGTACTTTTACATGATTTGGGGTTTGAATTAACATCAAGGGAACCTTAAACTATGACTATGAATCTATGACTTCTGGGAGGTGCATACCCACTAATCACAACTCAAATCCCAACATTGGATGGATTAGATATTAACTTCAATCCAACCTCTATATTAGGCTGGTATACCTTATCAACTATTTTAGTTTTTGACTCAATTAAGCTCAACTAAAAGTATAGCTTTAGGGATAGAAATGAGATAAGGGTTAGAAAATCAATTGAGAAAATAATGGCCAAATAGGGCTAAAAACATTGAAAAATATCAAGAATCCACTGATCAATCATATTTCCAGTATGCCACACTCAAGACTAACAACAATTAAAACTTAGTATCTTCACCATTAAATAATGAAATGCTCATAAAACCATTTCAAACATATAAAATGCTAATAATCCAAATAGAATAATTAGATCAACACTTAGACTAACAAATATAAGTCTTCTGCAACATTTTTTAGGCATGAACCATTTCAAGTTGCTCCAAATCAGCAATCCAATATCAAAAAAATTGATTAATCATGACAGCAATAGCAAAAATACATTCACAAAATAAAATCATAATTGATGACGACAAAATCAAGAGGTAAACATCCAAGTAATGTTGATTCTATTGATTTCATAGCAATTACAGTAATATCAGGCAAACACTCTAGAGTTGACCCTTAAAAATGAGGGTTCGACCTCT
This sequence comes from Wollemia nobilis, assembly GCA_028583015.1. Classification (NCBI taxonomy): domain Eukaryota; kingdom Viridiplantae; phylum Streptophyta; class Pinopsida; order Araucariales; family Araucariaceae; genus Wollemia; species Wollemia nobilis. The sequence continues at coordinate 8,964,383 of JAQPPZ010000850.1, forward strand.
TTATATATATTTTTACAATGATAGTACACAACTAGAAATATTACAAGGATCATCTTTCCAGATCAGCAGAATACTGAGGTGGTGGTCTCTCATGGATATTCAAGAAAGAGAATTGAGCTATACTCCATGAACATTGTATTTCTGAGCTCTAGAAGTTGTTCGGATCTCAATTGAATTTAGCAGCTAGAATGGTTGCAGGTCAATCTGGATCATCCTTTTTACTTGAGAAGATTTTTCTTGATGATTTATAACTAAAAATATAGGTGAGTCTTGATTCTAGTGATGTTTGATCTTCTTAGGCCTCTTCCACTACATTCATCAGGTTTTGCTACTTTTTTTTATCTTTATAATCCACCACTTAATTTTCCACTGGATTAGGTTTGATTGTGTTGACCAAGGAATATGAGTTTCGGAGTGCCTTGCATCCTCTCACAAAATATGCAACTTCGAATTCCATTGATCCAGGTTTGACCAGATTGACCATGGAATTACTATTTTGCATTGGCCTTGGGTAGATTTTAATACTGGATTACCTCCTAAATTTCAGAATCCACAACTTTGAATTCCACTTATCATTGTTTGACTACGCTAACTGCAATTTTTGGCTTCTAGTGGATTTTAACCTTTCCCACACTAGTCGTCCTTTCACCAAAATTGACATGCTTATGATCTTCCATCATGGGAATTTACCATGTATTGGTGTCACTCCTCTAAATTTTGCAACTTTGAATTCTGCTTAGCACTATTTTATTGCCCTAACCATGGATTATGCATCCTAGTGGAGTTTAGCATTGCTTTTGCACTTTTTCTAAACACTTCACATATTTTACAAAATTTTGCTAACTATGTAGCCTTTTGGGTCTACAATACCTATCTTCATTACATGGAAAATAAAATAGGACAACTCACTTAAATAACATGAATAACATGTGCACCTACAAATTGAAATAACTACTATAATAAGTACCCAAATTTTTGAAAATATAGTATACCAAATATAGAGCACAAGAGAAGTTGTGATAGAGAAAATTTGCAAAGAAGAATGAATCAATAGAATAGGATAATATTAAACATGGTTAGAAGCATGATGAAGTTATAGATATAAATAAGTTGAGAAAAAATTATAGATGACATGCATCTTTAAAATTATTGGATGGAACGAGTATTTTGAGTGGTTAGGGCATAATAAGAGGGAATTAGCTTCATATTTGATAGGGAACTATGAGATGATACATCTTAGTGTGAGGGATTTAATATTAGAGTTAAGGATGATACAATCCTAAAAGTTATAGTAATTGCGAGTTGAGGGATCTCATTGGTAAAAGAGCAAAGGGGAAGCTAACACCTATATGAAGGAGGTTTTTTTGGGAGGGTAAAGAGGTATATATTACATCTAAGGGAATCAAGAGAGAATCACTACTTACACCTTGGAATGAGGCCACCTTTATTATTGTAAGATACATCACCTATGAGGGTAATCATGATTTTTATTTTCTTGTAATTTTTGCATTATGTATCATATCTACCGTGGAAGGAGGACCAATATCCCATATTTTTTGGTCAACTAGTCTTGACCATAGACTTATTCAAATCCTCAATTAGGATACCTTGGATACATAAATATTTATAGTAATATTTATGAGCTTCATTTTGTAATTATGGGGAAGAAAAATAATGATTGGAGTCCATGGTACAAGAAATATAGTAAAAATCTATAATATAGGGTTAAACCTTGCATATGGAATGTACTTATCCAATTCCTATAGTTATATCTAAAGTAGTTCCTAGACATTATTTAAAAGAGACTTTAGAGAATATCTATAGACTATGGTAAAATCTAGCATAGGCTAAGGATGAATCTACAGTAGGCAACAAATCCACCTCCCAGAAGAAGAAGTGATTTGCTCAATTTTAACAGTTTTGTGACAATTTGCTCAAGTTTTGTAAACCGTACAGTGGGAAGCAAATCATATATTCAAGGGTAAAATCATACATCTATATTGGAAAATCATACAAGGCACAGTGGAATTCACTCAAGTGCAAATGAAATGTAATTTCAAGATGAAATGACGCATGGATTTGCTAACTAAGGTGTTAAACTTAGGAAAAATGCCAAAATAATGCATTCAGTTATGCATGGCAGTTGTGAATAATGTATTATCTTAGGAACCACTTTGGAATGGCCTGTAAAATGTTATATAAGGCCCCATTTTCAATTTTTTAGGTCTGGCTACTAGTTTACTGGTTACTGGTTGCTAGAATAGAGAGTTAAGTACTTATAGTTGTAATTCCTGAGTTATTACAATTATATTGAGATATTTTTCCACATTGTAATAAAATATACAGACATTAATGAGCATAAGTACATTGTGGCTTACTCTGTATGATCCTGATAATGATGGATAATGAATTGTGGATTGATATTGTGTAATTGTGTTTTCTATCTTACTGTTATATGTTAGTTTTATGCATTGTTGCAACTTGTTAGGAAAATTGGCACTTGTGAATCATGGGGAATTATTTAGGAACATGAGGGCATTGATAAATATTTATTCAAGATAATTGTATAATTTTTGGGCATAGACAAGCGTATGGAATCTCTCACCAACCTGGTTAGGATGTTTTGCCTATGAAGGAGATTGCATTGTTTGGACTATTAAACCTTTACAAAACATCCCAGAGAGAGATTGGAGTAGTAGAGAATCTCACATAACACAATTATGTACCATTATTTTGTACATATCATACATCGTCTTCCATACAAATTGTACAAAGTGCTTTTACCTGATTTGGTAAATCATGCGATCAATATAAACTTACCCGATTTAGCAGTTTTGGGGAATCGACTTGATCGATTACAAAACTATGTACGCCAGCCTCCAAAACAACATATGTCAGTTTTATTGAGTTTAATATCATACCACCTATGATAATGTACAATTTTATATGGTAGAGTGTAGGTAACTAAGGGTCGTACAAGGAGTTTGTAGTTCGTACAAGGGTAGTTTGAGTGAGCATGAGACCATACGATTTGGTAAGCGAGGTGGGTTTAGCCTAATAATAATTCTAACCTCTATAAAACACCTCCCTACTAGGAATACTCCACCACTATGCTAAATTTGACACTATTACCATAGTTGGACGGACCCATTACCATTTAACTTGTTGCGCTAAAGTGTGCTACATTTGGCATCGTTGCCTTATCGAATCTGGCATTTTTTTGTTAAAATGGATCAAATTCGGACAAATTTGAATACTGATACTGGAGGTAATTTTTTTATGATAGAAACCAGTACACGAAGCCATGGTAGACGAGAACCATAAGACAACATTCCAGTAAGAAGGAGCACGAGGATTGCTCAAATAGGAAACACGAGTAACTCAGATCAGAGTACGCACGAACCAGAGATAGAGCAAGTTTGGACATCTAAAAGAAGGAGACTTTGAGGCATTTTTGGTTGAGACAGAATATGAGGATATAGAACCACCAAGCATATAGGATAAGGTTGACAAATAAAAAGTGCAAGACGACAGAGAGTGGATGGTAAGATCTAAGGAAGCTATAGAAGGATTGCAAGGGGGTGCAAAGGATGGGAGTCAGGCACTAGAGCAATAGGACACGAGGACTCAAGAGGATAGAACAATACCATATCCATCACACCAACGAAGGAGGTCACAAAGTGAAGAGGCACGATAATTTGGTCACCAAGTGGTGGGACAAAACAAGATACCTCAAATTGACACTTTTAACGACAACGAGAGTAAGACACCTCCAAGGAGGAATTAGATAGAGATTCCACAAGATAGCTCAAGTGAGAGTGATGACTCTCCTAAGATGTCTAATAGGGTAGCCAAATAGATATGTCCACCATTTTTAGGTGAGGGTAAGAAAGACCCCACAAGACATATCAGAACCTGCATAACCATTTGGAGGGCAAATAGTGTAAAGAGGAAGGTTGTCACTAGTGATGAATTTTGTGACACTCCTCAAAAAAATAAAAGAGGTAGATTATGGTATGACATGGAAGATGTTTTGATGGAAAATATTATGGAAGATGTTACCCAAATAGAACAACCCATCATACACTCAAATTTCCCTAAAGAAGAATGGGATTGTACAATTTTGCAAGAGGGAATTGTATGTTTGCTGGGTGAAGTCATACAATTGGTAGAGATTATATGATTTCAAGTCAAAGTGTACAATTTGAGATCGTACAAGATGAAATTGTACAAAGTAGAATCATACAAGGTGCTCCATTAGTGGTTAAGATAGGGTAAAAGGGAGTCGATGTTGAGCTATTTAAGTGGGCTGAGAAAAGAATCCCAAAGTTCCAATAAAGAGAAAAATTTGGCTTGGACAATGATGGTTGTATTAGTTTTTAGGTTGAGGTTTCAGGGCAATGCCCCAAACCCTGCAAGGGCGCTGCCCCTCGACCCCGTCCTGTCTTGTGATACGGAGTATGCGAGGAACACTATCTCTCAACCCTGCAAGGGATGTTGTACCTTGATCATGAAAGGGGGTTCCCACCCACTTGACCCCCATCATAGGTGGCGATGGGTGTTACCCATCATGTTGTTGATGTTGTTCATCTTGATTAGGTTTAATACCACAAGGTGGCGTGAGCTACATAATGAAGAGATGCCAGTTGTAGCGGACATTTGGAATCAACCGAAGCCAAAGGAGCCTGACAAGTAATAATAGTACATTATTTTAGAAGTGGGTTGAAAACCAAAAATGGCAACCCCTTTTGAAAAGAAAAAGAGAAAATTGAAAAAAAAATGTGTCTTTGTTGTGAAAATCCCTCGAGATGCAATTAGGAAGGGTGAGGTTGAAAACCAGAAATGATGGCCTCTCCATAGAAAAAAAAATAAAGCCAAAATTTTTCTAAGTATAGGGATCGTACAAGTGGAAAAATTATGATTGGAAATTAGAAAATTTGAAAAATCGTACAATTAACATGGACAAAATGACATGGGAAATCATACAAGAAGCCATGTTGTACGATTTGGATCATACAGTATACTATTTATATCATACATTGTATGATTTGACCCATGTCATACGATTTTCAACTACCCATTTAATGCGGCATGCACAGGAGAAAGCAGCGGTTGGAGGAAAAAGTGGGGGGAAAAGACAAAAATTTTAAACCAACTGCTGAGTTGGAAATCATCTAATGGTGGAGATGAAAAAGCATGCAATATGGTTCCATTTTATATTGTCTTGATGGTTAGGGTTTTAGTTAGGGTTTTAAAAATTCCTTTAAAAGGAAATAAGATTAACAATTTCACAATTACCAAGCAGAATTATTACAAAATAACAATTGTGAAACCCCCATAAGTTTATTTTTCCTTTGGTTGGGTCCCATACCCAAAATCAACATTCATTTATATAAAATAGTAGGTTCTCTCTTTTCATAAAATCATTTAGATTCAACATGCATAAAACTATCTGTAATCATCTCACAAGATAAGCATACACAAATATCTAGTTATTCTAATTTCTAGACATGTTCATGATTTAAAATATACAAGGATGCCATTCATATTTTAATAATAACCTCATTCTAATTTCCACAAAGTGAACATTATTATATCAAGAAGATAACACTAATCTTCTTTATTTACCAAATAATAAACATGAATCCAAAATTCTTTTCAACCTACTCATCATTAAAACATCCATAATATATTTATTCCAAAATGAACCTAACAACTATAGGATTACTAATTAAAATAGAACAATTTAGCATTTCATTAAAATTGTTAACCTTGTAACTAAATAATCACATTAGTCATTTATTCTTAACTAAAAAGTATGATATTTATTCCAAGGATTATTTTTCTAGTCGTCTTTAGGTTCAAATGAATTATGTCACTTCTACAAAATAATTTATTTCTAGATTGAAGTATAATATATAAATATTTACTCCCACCAAATCAATAATATTTCATTGGAGGTACTAAGACTCATCTTATACATTTTGAGTTCTTTTCTGAACCAAATAAAGGAACTTTCAACCCCTAATATAATATTTTCTCAAAGTATATTACTTCATATCATGCGTTCACAAACTCACTTAGTGGTTGCTATTCTTGACGTTGATATATTAAATATCCCTAAAAATTTCATTTAACATGGAACAAGATATTCTATGCTTCTCTAGGTATTTCAACCATCACTCAGGATGTTTATCCAAAAGATACTATCATTCTTATAAGAATAATAATACATGTTATTTTGTAAAGTATTTTCATAAGGACATAGTCCTAGTTTGTGGTGCTACTTGCAAGGTGAAAGAAACTATACTGATGGGTGTATATAATTATTGTTGAATGTATATGCCACATATTAGGCTTGTGACAACTCAGGATATCTCAGTTCACATTAATGACTCAACCTAGTGTTATAACATAAGGTGGTCCAAGATAATATAAACCACTCTAAAGTTCTTTCCTCATGTAGTACTTCGTATTATTCTGAGCGACCACATAGATGTCACTACATAAACTTATCCATGGCTCAAGACACATAGACTTGAAGGATTCCCAATGCTAAGGTAAACTTAACATTTATTAGGGTTAAGGTGTTGAAGATAGACATTGGTTTAACATGGAAACAAAATCTGGTTTCCACTCTATTGTGATGCCTCATGAGAAGATGTGCACAGGCACACTTCTTGCTACACAACCTACTACACTCAGGAAGGGACAAACATATGGTCAAATTATGTTTTCTCATGTATATATAGAAACAAATTCATGACCCATATAATAATGAAGATGTTATATTATTGAGGCAACTCTACATTTTACACAAATCAAGCAAACCTTTTGAAGCTTTGAAAATATATTCAATATTTCCTTATGCATGTTTAAAAAAACTACATAAAATAATCACAAAGAAAAGTACCTTAATCAATTCAATGGATGTCTTGGATATGACTCTATTGCACACCGAAGGATTGTTCTTCTACCACTTACATTCTTACAAAACTTCCAAAGCCTCCCTTATCTATAGTGTGTTCACCCTTTCAGACTAAAAATATTGATACCCCCTCTCTTCCATTGAAGGATTTTCTAAAAATAATAGGGTAAGTTTTGTTCATGAAACGAACTCCATAACTGCTCGCATCTACTTGTTCTTTAAAAATATTTCCATTAGAGATGATACAAATGTTATTTTTAATACTTGAAATTTTTCTAATGTTCAAAGGCTTGATCAATTGTTCCTACCAATAAATCATTTCCTTATTAAGACTTAGAAATCTACTTTCTAATTCATACGTAAGGAAATTTTAACAAACAAAACTCATCATTTTAATTTCATAATAATCTACTATTGTAACAAAGACTCATTCTATGAAAAATTAGTAGTTACTTTACTACTAAGCATTATCAAGAAGCACCCCTTAGAATTCTATGTTACTTTAAAACTATTTAAGGTAACCCATATTTTCTTGAAATATTAGACATAATATCACACAATCACAATGAGAGAGATAAATGCAAAGTGCACAATTATGGATTAGGTATAATGGTGGATTTCATATGTCAAGATATTTAGCTATATTAACCATCGGTTATTTATTCATTCATGAGAACACTTGTTCCTATGAAACACACAAATCCATTAGTAGTATATAATAATCCAAAAACTACCAATTATCATAAATTTCAAATATTTTTATTTGAAATAACATATAAATTCATAAGCCTGTTATATGAAAAAGTTTACCAAGGGAGGGTCATGACACTTAGGATGCAAATAGAGTAAATATACAAGTAAAAACCATTTTATAAATCAACTTTATAAGCACTTAGCTAGGTTTGTTTCTCCTTACTTCCCAACCCTTAAAATTTATTAAGGGTTCTATTCACATAATTTCATACTTCATGAATATACATAGATAAACACAAAATTATTTGTTGATAATATAATCATCCCTAATTTTGTTTTATTATTCAAAATGAGATTACAAGATCAAATGAATCTACTACATATTGGGATAAGAAACTCTCTAAATTCCTCGTGGTTTTCCTTGATTATGAAAATGTCAAATATGCCATAATAGACATCTAGAAAATTCTTGACCAAGGTGAGTATGCTCCATGGATAAGGAGGAGCCAATAAATATATTTCTAGATATTCATGGAGATTTTAGATGAACTAGTAGAAGGAATATTATATGGTAATAACATAAGATGAGTTGAATTTCCATGGGAACAATATAAATACGAATCTCACTCATTCCCAAATTTTCAAAAATCACTATTTAGACTAGACATCTATGTGGATATGATTTAAGTCCTTAATATTTTGGAACCTACTTATAGATTATTCAATATGAATACCCCCAAATTATTAGAGTGAGTTTCAATTATAGTATGAATTTCAATATGCTAAATACCACCATATGGAATCCAACCACATCTATCCATAACTTATGATCTCAAGGACCAATAGAAGCTTAGAATGACTTAGTTGGAATAAGGCTATGAGATGAGAGCTAATAAAATAGGGTGATGAATGAAGATAACATTGCATAAGGGCATGCAATAATTTCAATAGGGGAATATGATCAGTTATCAAATTGTCTCATTTACATTGCTTCTTTTTGTAAGTAATGATATTTAAACTCTTGGTTTTTATACAAATGGAAACTATTCAATATTTTATGAAACATAATATAATATAATAGTTTTTTATAAAAATTTGAATGCATTAATATGGATTTATGTACAATATTTATATATATCAGATACTAATTTATCTCACCTAGAGTGAGCATACATCCCTTTTGTGATATAAGTACACAACCATGCTTTAGAAAGTGAACAAGGTGTCTACAATCGAGTTTTCAAATCATTTTCATTAAACTATGGGAACACATTTTAGTCAAAATATATAAGTATAGTTGACATAAATGATTCTAAAACCATCTTGTGATAGCTAGCTATATGGTACCATGCACACCATTTTCAGGGAGAAAAAATAGAATGTTCTAATTACTAGCTATAGGACTTGCATATCATTAGGAATGAGGACAAATGCAACTAAATATAACCACATAAATATATTTTACACTAGTGATGTAATTGGGAAGTTAGATGGGAATGAAACCCAAATTTGTATACTAGTTGGTACTTAATCTAACATATCTTTTTATTTTCCTTAAAAATATTCTACCCATGTATAATTAGAGTGTTGATTATACAACTATAGAAAACCTATAAAATACATATTTGTTATGTAATCTACCATTATTTATAGTTATCTCTAACCATGGTAGTTTCAATCTATAGCCTCTAAGATTTGATAACTAGTTTAGAGCAATAACACGATCCTTTAAATTGATGCACATAGTTTACGCTAGGTAAATAATAATAAATTTATAAGAAATAAAATATAAGCATTCCTATAGTTCAATCACTCATAATATAGTGGAAAAAATATTTTAATATATATCTTTAGTAGCACTAGATTATATTTGTGATTAATCATACTTCAAGTATTTAATATTATTTTTTCCAATGCATGGGAATTGTACCTACTATTAGAGAAAGGGATCATTGCAAGTGTGTGGTTTGGAATAACTCCCATGATCACTTCTATATTTTCTTATTCTATAATCAGTTAACTCATATGTAATTCTTAATCACTCATTTTAATATTGCTACTTCCTATTTTTTGTAGTTGAATGTATCATGTATATTAATTTAAATTTATTCCTAGTTTTTAGTCTTTAAATTTTATAGTTTTAGTTTTTTCAAATTTTATGTAGTTTCTAGTTCTATTTTTTATCAAATATATATGTATGATTTATTTTATTTATTTGAAATTCTTAGCATGACTAAGTGTGTGATTATGTAACGACCCAAAAACACACAAACAAAAAAATACAAAAATAAAATAAAAAAAATTTCACTAAGGAGAGAGGTACATGAATCCTTCATGAACCCCTAACCTAACTAGTGTAACCTAAATTTTCAATCACCTAAGTTTCCCTAGAAGTTACATCTCACGAAGTACCCTATCACAAGTATATTTGTGCAGGTGTAATGTGTGTTACTACAGATAAGTCCATCTATCCCGTCATCCTTGATGAGCTAGACCTATCACCCTCAGTCCATCGAAGGTATACACGCATCTCCATACCATACACAAATCCTTATGTGTAGGTATACTAAGAGTATAATGAGGTAAGCTATATATCTAGTCTCCATGATGAGCTATCTTGACTCATATGTAATCTCTTCACCACTTAGTCCTTTATATCCCTAAGGGGATATCAATTCCCTTAGGTCTCCTATGCTCAATATATGGGGTTCTCAATTCCCTTAGGTTACCTATGTTCATCCTAAGGGATTATTAATTACCTTAGGTCACCTCTGAGTTCACCCTAGAACTATACTCTAGATTTCTATCATCAAAAAACCAAACAATGATACATCTAGTTACTATAACATCAAGGAGCAATAAAACAAAAAAGGAAAATAAAGCAAGTTTACATTAAAGAGAATCAATTACATAATATAACTAAATATAGAAATAAAGGAAAGTACCTTCACTAAAACATTAAGCAATTATCTCATTAATTCTTACATGACAAATCCTTCTTACTCTTAAGAATCTCATATTATTTGCATTGGGGATATCTCCCCACATTTCTAGTTCTATTTGATCTTAAGTAAATCATTGCAAGATACAATTACCTATTATTCGTTTCCATGGAACTCCTTGCTTATCCTTGCTTCCCATTGGTACTTTGAGGGTAGTAGGGGATTAGTATAATCATGGTTTAGGATAGGCATGCCTTTTAAATGCATCTATTAATTTACTTTTCCAAATTGCAACTATACAAAATTCATTTAAGTTTCTAACCATCTAATGCACAATGGATATCATAAAAGAACCTTTACTTTTATTTTCACCTCTCAAGTTCCCTTAGAGAGTCATCCCACAAATACAACTTAGATAATATCTAACTTAAATTAAATTCATTCATGTTTTAAAGCATTAAAGTCCCATACCCTTAACATTTAAAACAATCCCTTTCTTTTCATTCCCTAAATCAAATCCCCATAACTTTAATTCAAAGAATAAAACTACATCATTTTTAATTCACCATTTCCAATCAATCAATCACTTTCTAAATAATTAAAGTCATATACCTTCAACCTTTAAAACAACATTCATTCATTCCCTAAGTTGAAGCTCCATAACTTCAATTCATAAATAAATCCACATTTCTTTAATTTAAAACTCCTAAGATATTCAACCTTAATAAAAGGGGTTCTCTCTTTAAATTAAAGCCCTTAAATACATTTCATAAGAATATAAAGGTTCCCTATTATTTAAAACATTAAAAAAACTCTTATAAATCAAAGATTCATTTTAATTGAAACCCTAAATATATTTCATAAAATCTAAGGTTCATTTTAATTAAAAACCTTAAATAAATCTCATAAATATCAAAGGTTCCTTTTAATTAAAAACCCTAAATACATTTCATATAATCTAAGGTTCCTTTTAATTAAAAACCTTAAATAAATCTCATAAATATCAAAGGTTCCTTTTAATTAAAAACCCTAAATACATTTCATAAAATCTAGGGTTCCTTTTAATTAAAAACCTTAAATAAATCTCATAAAGATCAAAGGTTTTTTTTAATTAAAAACCCTACATGCATTTCATAAAATCAAAGGTTCCTTTTAATTAAAAACCTTAAATAAATCTCATAAATATCAAAGGTTTCTTTTAATTAGAAACCCTAAATGCATTTCATAAAATCTAAGGTTTCTTTTAAATAAAAGCGTTCAATATATTTCAGGAGACTAAGGTCTTCCTTCCAATTCAACCCTTAATTTTTTCCAAAGAACAAGGTTTTTGACTTTATTTTGATGACGTTACACACCACATTTTCTATAGCGGGAGTTTACAACTAAAGGTAAATGGATACTGGGCAACCACGGTATTGCTAACCTCTATACAAACTAGACTCGGTAGCAATCATAGTGTTCCCTTTGGTATGGCATGACCTTAGGATAGGCATAGCATTCCTTACCGATGCCCACTAGTTTCCTTAGTGTTTACTCTCTTTGAAACTTCTTGGTAAGGTTCTATCCTAAGTTCTCACTAGAGATCGTGGCTTTTCATAGTGTACAATGCTTTCAAGCAAGAGACGGTTTCCTTCCTAAAAATTGCTCATAGCTCTCAATGTAGCCTAGGGTGACTACACACCCACACAACACTCACCCGGTGTAAGGTGGATTGCTTTTAAAGCCACACACAAATAGGACATTTATATATTTCTTCATTAAACATAGCGTACGACAATCACTTGCAACACAGAGGGTTTCTTTCCCATAAAGCAAGGCAACATAGTGCACAGTGCTTCTACAAAGCAACATGGGGAGTTTTATTTCCACCAAACAAAGCAACATAGTGCACAACGCTTCTACAAGCAACATGGGGAGTTTTCTTTCCACCAAACAAAGCAACGTAGCGCACAACACTTCTACAAGCAACATGGGGAGTTTTCTTTCCACCAAACAAAGCAACGTAGTGCACAACGCTTCTACAAGAAACATGGGGAGTTTTCTTTCCACCAAACAAAGCAACATAGTGCACAAAACTTCTATAGCAACATGGGGAGTTTTCTTTCCACAGAATAAAGCAACGTAGTGCACAATGCTTCTACAAGAAACATGGATATTTTCCTTTCCCATAACACAGAACAACGTAGCACATAGCGCTTACATAGCATAATCCTATGTAAATTTAAAATCATGATTAAATTCATAACAACCCAACATTAACTCCTGTGGATATTGAAAAGATGGTATCATCTGGTAGGCTCTCCTCTCGACCTCTGGTGCGTTCCTCCCGCTATTCCCGTATCTTATTTGTATCTATGTTTCTCCTCATTGCCTCTTCGTATCCCCCCGTATGCTTTGTTCTCCCCCATTTTCTCACTTTCCTTCCTTCTTCCCTAACGTGCCCATCCATCGTCTTCTCGAACCCCGAGCTTCGTCATCTGCCTCCATTATTCAATCCATCATCCCCTATCCTCTACGCACTCCTCCCATATTTCCCACATTTGGAAACTTAGCAGCGTCGTAGGATATCTCCTAGGTTTCATCATTTAGGAACAGGATGATTACATTTCATTACTTTTTTTTTAACTAAAGAATGACCTTTTAATTAAAATATCATTCTTGAGATATTTATTTACATTAAAATACATAATTTTTTTTTTCCCAATTTCATTATTGCCCCTTTTTTTATTCTTTTTTTTAAATAAATATATCTATTATATATCTTCATAAATCTCTTTTTTTTTAAATGAATTCTCTTTTATTTATTTAATTAATGAAAGCCTTTCAATCAATACCCTATTAACATTAAAAGAATAGTGTTGTGTAGCTTTCAGGTTCTCCGACTGTGTAAAGGATGAAGTCCTTAGAGTAGTTAGGGTTCACTAACACAGGATCTTGGGTGATTCGGGCCTTGATATCTTCAAACGCTTTTTTCCTCTCTCTTGTCCACCTGAACTTGACGTCTTTCTTTAGGAGTTCAGTCATCGACTTGATGACCTAGGCAAAATCGGGCACAAGTTTTCTTACAAAGTTGATCTAGCCCATGAAAGACTACAGGCCCTTCTTATTTTTTGACAATGGGAGTTTGAAGAGGGCCTTTGCTCTGTTAGGGTCAACAATGAGTCCTTTCTCTGAAATGATATGACCTAGGAGTTTTCCCTCTTTCACCGTGAAGATAGACTTCTTCGAGTTTATGGATATACCGAATTCTCAACATCTCTCAAACACTTGTTGCAGGTGCAAGGCATGCTCCTCTCTCTTGTGCAAAAATATGATCATGTCATCTAGATAGATGACAATGATTCGATTCAGCAGTTCATCGAACGCTAGGTCCATGACTCTTTGGAAGGTGGCCCTTGTGTTTGAGAGGTAGAAGGGCATACATTGATAAGCAAACGTCCCCCATTTTGTGGTGAACGTTGTCTTATGTTGGTCTTCATATTTTATCCAGATCTAGTTGTACCTAAAGAAACCATATAGGATGGAGAAACACTATGCCCCTGCCACCACATGGAGAATATGGTCGATCTGAGGAAGCAGGTAGTGGTATTTTAGCAAGGCCTGGTTCAGATTTCAAAAATCAATGCATAAGCAGATATCTCCATTCTTTTTTGAATAGGAAACAGATTGGTGACCCAGGATGAATGCTTGATTGGATATATGATTTTCACTTTGAGCATCTTAATGAGCTTGACCCTCATCAAAACTTTATCTTTGGGTTAACGGGCCTCTGATTCTGCTTGTAGGGTTTGACCCCTTCTTGAAGTTCGATGTTATGTTGTATAACCTCCCTGTCATACCCTTTTAGATCTTGGTAGCACCAGGCAACAATATCTAGATATTCTCTGCATAGGGCCTGGATCTATTCCAATTCTTCAAGAGTGTTGTCTGCTCTGATTTTGATGACATTTCTAGGCTCCAACTCGAGCTCTTTGTATTGCTTCTCATCTACTTTGATCTTGTGAGTGATTGCTCTATCATTTTGATCAAATAGACTCTCTAAAGTGATTAGCCCTTTCGAGACATGGTTATTTTTTAACTGTATTAACCCCTCATATTCCTCGTCATCAAGGTCTCTACCTTCGATTATGCTTGCTTCATGGATCAAAAAATTGATGATCTGCTTGTCATTGTCAAAAACCTTCAAGTGGGTGTCTTTATCAGGCATAGAAGGCCTATAAATGGTTCTTACCATCTTCGGCTTCTGCATCATGTTATCATCCAGGGAGTATCTAGCTCCAATAGATGCAAATACATCTGCATGTTTATTTCTTTCCCGTGAGATAGCCTAGAAATTTAGTGCCTCGAAAGACTCCAGTAGGTCCCATACTCTGTTGTGATATACCTTGAGATAGTGCTGCTTTGAGACACACTTGTTGGTGACCTGTTTGTAGACTAACTATGAATCTCCAAATATATGCAACTGCTTGATTCCCAATTTCTCCACCTTTTTCAAACCTAAGCACAGGGCTTCATACTCCACCGCGTTGTTGGTACAGCTCCAGGCAAGTTTGTAGGAGTAGGCCTTTTGATTTTTGAAGGGAGATACTAATACAATCCCTACCCAATATCATTATTGCATTGGGTGCCATCAAATAAGAGTTTCCATAGTTCATCGAGGTTAAGGCCTTCATAATTCTGCACCCTCTCTTTCACTTTTTCAGGCTTGGTGATGGAGTAACACCCTATCTCTAACTTGATCATGGCATTAAAGTCAGTTAGGGAGAACTCGTCCTCTGTTCGAAGCTCCTCCAGGGATTCTTCCATCAGGTCTACTTCCTTTAGCTCCTCTATCATCAGATGGACCGATTCCTCCTGGTGCTCGTCGTCTGCTATCTTCTCAATGTGATAGTCGGAGGGTTTCTCATTGTAGATTTTTATCTTTCTCCCTTTGAACAGAACCTCTAGGTGCGAGTATTCTAGAGAGAGGTAACCTCCCATATTGGCGGTGAACTCCTTCGAGAGGCATTAATTAAAAAAAAACCCATTTATTAATTGCAAATGAATTTACTAATGAGCTCCAATGAGCCAAATATTATTTTATTAAACCTCATTAATTAATTTAAAGAATCTAAATTCAATATATAAATTTAGTTTACTTTCTTTCATAAGGAGTATGCTTTATCTTTATTTTGAATATGACAGTTTAACCTATGCATCTATATGCATCTTGCAGTTTTTCTTATATAGAAACTCAACATCAACTACTCAAACCATGATGTAGTAAAGAGAAAACACATTTACATAATCAACAAAGAGGGAATATTTCCATCAACCCAATCACCTATCTTAGCCAGATATTTTATGATAGTTGCTAGGCTATCAACTAAATCTCAAGGTGATCAGCCATCGATGATTATCCCTTCCACCAATGCATGTCTATGAAGGTATATATCCATGTTACCTTCGAGTACCTTAATCATAATTTTCCCTAATATTTGGTACCCTCATTTCTGGTGGGTAACTTTTCCTATTCCACCTATGAGTGTACCTGATCCTGCACACTTGGCAATATGTTAGCAATAAAATACCCTTATAAATCAACTAAACATCACATAGCTAGTTCAAATTTTCAAACTAAGTATCACCACATAATTGGTCCATACATTGTTTTCTTGTGCCTGAAAGTTGGCTAGGGAGGGTCCTGACATCCTCTCCCACTAGGATTAAATATCATCCTCAATGTTTTTTGTTTTCCTTTTGTGGTTTAGAAGAAAATAAAATTATTACATCATATAATCTTCAAACAAAAAGGGAAAATATTTTTGCATAACCTCCACTTTCTCCCAAGTGGCATTCTTATCATATAATTGGTCCCACTAGACCTTACAATGATCAAGAGTCCAATTTCATAGATATTTGGATCGAAACTTAAGAATATTCACCGATAGTATTTCAATGGCCTCCAGATTTACCATCTAAAATTTAGAAATATCCCACACATGTTCAGGGTCCGCAACATATTTCCTAAGCAAGGATATGTGGAAGGTGTCATAGATTTTGGATAGATTAGGTGGTAATGCAAGTCAATAAGCAACCGAACTGATATTTTCCATGATCTCAAAGTGCCCCACAAAATGTGGATCCAACTTCATGGATTTGATAGCACTTTTCTTTGGCTTAACCCTTAAGAACACCTTATCTCCAACATAATACTCTCTGGGAGTCTTTTAGATCTGCATAACATTTATGCCTATCTGCAACTTCCTTAAGCTTTTGCATAATTTCTTTTAGCTACTCTTACATTACCCTGACCATCTCTATTCCAATCACAATTTGATCCTCTAGGTTATCCCATGATAATGGTGTTCTGCACTTTTGCCCATACAAGGCATCAAAAGGTGCCATTCCTAGCGAGGAGTGATATCCATTATTATAGGAAAAATCTACCAAAGGTAGATAGTCTTCCCACTAAGATTTATGATCCATGTAATACATGCGGAGCATGTCTTCTAGAACTTGGTTTATCCACTCTGTTTTTCCATCGGTATTAGGATTGTATACTGAAATCATATTCAATTTTGTACCAACTGCACTATGAAGGGATTTATAAAATTCATAAGTAAATTTGGAGTCTCTATCTGAGATTATTACCTCTAGAAACCCATGCAATCAGAATATCTCTTTGAAGAATCTTCTAGCTACTACCTGAGCATGATCCTTGGTATTTCTTGGTATGAAGTGGATAACCTTAGTCAACTTGTCGACCACTACAAATATGGCATCATGTTGGTACCGAGTCTTGGGTAACCCCACAATAAAATCCATGGATATGACCTACCATTTTTGTGTAGGTACCTCATGCGGATGAAGTTTTCTTGTAGGATGCTGTCATTTTGCCTTAACCTTTTGACATTCAAGGCATCGAGCAACAAAATCTATGATATCCTTCTTCATTCCTACCCAAAAGAAGGCTCTTTTCACATTTTATTGCATTTTGGTTCCTCCCAAATGAGAAGAATAAGGAGATCTATGAGCTTCTCACATGATTAAATTCCTCAAATTACCTATCTTTGGTATAATGACCCTTCCCTTATAGAACAAAAGGTCATATTTCACACTAAACTTCTTATTTCCTTCAGGATATCTATCCATCTTGACTCGAATTCCTCAACAATATTCATCCTTAGATTACCTCTATCTCACTTGATCCATCAGATCCATGTGAGCTCTAGTGATGGTTGTTATATATCTCATTCTACTTAAAGTATCAACCACTTTATTCTCCTTTCCTTTTATGTACTCAAACTCAAAATCATACTCAGCAAGGAATTCTACCCATCTTCTCTACCTTACATTAAGTATTGGTTGGGTGAATATGTATCGTAGACTCTGATGGTCTATTTTCAGTTCAAAGGGCCTTCCCACCAAGTAGTGGCGCAAAACCTTTAGAGCATGCACCACTGCAACCAGCTCCAAATCATACGTAGCATAATTAACTTCATGCTTCTTAATTTTCCTTGAATTATATGCCACTATTGAATCCTCTTGTGAGAGTACCCCACCCAACCCATATATTGATGCATCTGTGCACACTAAAAAGTCCCCTTGAGGATCAAGAACCTTTAGTACCGATGCAGTAGTAAGCTTATGCTTTAATAGCTCAAAGGTAGCTTCACACTTCTCTGACCAATTGAATTATTTTCCTTTCTTCGAAAGTTTTGTTATGGGTCCAACAATCTTAGATTAGTCCTTTATATAACATCTATAATAGCCCGTTAACCCCATGAAACTTTGCACTTCAATGATATTAGTCAGGGATGGCCAATTCATAATAACCTCTATATTTTCTATATCCACATCAATCCCCTTTTTTGATATAACATGTATGAGGTATCTTACCTCTGGAAATAGAATTCACTATTAGCTAGATTTCCATAAAGCGGATTCTTTCTCAATAATTCCAACACAATCCTAAGATGCTTATCGTGATCTACTTTATCTCGAGAGTATATAAGGATATAATCCAAGAATACCAAAAAAAATTGGTCCAAATATCTCTAGAACACATTGTTCATTAGGTTCATGAAATCGATCGGGGCATTAGTCAGTCCAAAGGGTAGGACCATAAACTCATAATGCCCATACCTAGTCTTAAATATCATTTTGTAAGTATCTTCCTCACGAATTCTCAACTGGTGATACCCTGAACTCAGATCAATTTTGTTAAACACCTTGGCATCTTTTAGTTGATTGAATAAATCTTCAATCCTAGGTAAAGGGTATCGATTCTTGATTGTATCCTTATTTAGCATTCTATAATCAATACACAATCTTAGTGAACCATCCTTCTTTTTCATGAAAAAAATCTGTGCACCCCACGGTGACACACTTGGTTTTATCAAATCCTTCTCCAATAATCCTTGCAATAGAACCTTTAGTTCATGCATTTCAATAGGATTCATTCCATATGGGGATCTATGAATAGGTTCAGTTCTCATCATAAGTTCAATTGTAAAATCCAATTCCCGTATAGGAGGTAATCCAAGTAGGTTCTCTGGGAATACGTCTCAAAAATCCTATAGGATTGGATGTGGTCCTATTATTTTTTCTTTCTATTGATCTCCCACCTCATTGAGTTTTACCACATACACTATTCCTCCTCTCTTGAGGGTATTTTTAACTTGCATAGCGGACAACATTTGAGGTTCAAAAGCCTCTTGATCACTATGAAATCTTAGTCTTTCTCTACCTTTCTCTAAATACTCAATCCAACGGTCTTGGAAATTGATTAAGGCTCTATGAGTCTATAGCCAATCCATCCCGAGAATCACATCAAAAGTTTGTAGGGGAGATAAGTATAAACAACATTTTAGAGTAACTTTTTCCATAGGGTAACATTGGTTTATGAAGTAGGTTTACCCAAAACTATACTCTACCTTCCACCCTTGAGCCAAATACCTAGGCTTTTCTAACACAGTCCTTGCTAGACTAGATGAAATAAAATTGTCGGTGGCTCCACTATCTATTAAAATATTTACTTTCTTATTGAAAACCTTACCTTTCACAAGTAATGGGTGGCTTGTCGCTCTAGCTTCTGCTTCTCGATTGCGGTATAGATCCGATGTTCTTGTTCCTTCCCTTTCGGACCCACCAAGCTAGTCCCTGCTCTATATGGACACTGATTATAGTAATGAGGTCCTTGGAAATTGTAGCACCCTTCCTTGGGTCCTTGTTGTTTTTGAAACTTCTCATTCCCATTCTTAGCTGCTGGAGTTGGAGTATGCGACTTTTGTGGTTGAGGTTTTGTATTGTTGGGCTTGTTATCCTTCTTCTAAAATTTCTTCTTGAACTTACTCTTATTCCCATAGGGTTTCTTCTCAGGATTTTTGGGATTCTTGGCCTTTCGCTCTTGATCAGCCTCCCATTTTACAAATCCATTACTGTTCCTTGTCTTAAATTCTTGTCGCACTTACTTGGGTAGAGAATCATACTTATAACAGAAGTGTGACTCTGCTTTCTTTGCTAGGTCATATACCTTTTGTAATGATTTGGGCTCCTGCATCTCCACATCATGCCTTAACCTAGATTCCAATCCAAGGGTGAACTTATGAACTCACATTTTCTCATTATAAATAGGCACATATTTGAATAGTCTTACCAGCTTCTTCTAGTACACTTCCACTATGTTGGTTCCTTGTCTAAGACTAGAAAAATCTTCAAATTTTAGGACATAGAAATGCTTTGTTAGAAATCTCTTTTTGAAGATGTTTATAAATAATTCCCATGGAGTATCAATGGGTTCAATCTTGGTTTTCTCATAGTGGATTTCCCACCATTTTTGAGCAGCTCCTTCTAGGTTAATCGTAGCCCATAGTGTTTGAGTTATAGATGAGTAACCTTTTATCGTAAAATGAACTTGTGCCTCTCTCAGCCATGCTTTTGCTACATTCCCATCACCTTCTTCATAAAAATTTGAGGTGCTGATGTCTTTCATGTCCCAAGATATTTCTTTTTATGCTAAGGCTCTGGCTTGTATTTTTTCTATAGTTAATCCACCATCTAGGCCAACCTCTGAGCCTCAAACTTACAAATTCTGATTTGCAGTCTTTTCAAGAAACTGTCTTATCTGATCCTGCATAGTAGTGACCATAGCGGTGAGGTCTTCCACCTCCCTATTGGGTTTGGTTGGTTCCTCATATTTATTTTCTTCTTCTACTCACTTTGTCAAGTTTGTCTAGGTATAGGCCTCCCTCTTCTGGTTTTAGGTGGCATCTTAACCTGATTCCACCCAAGCAAGGGGATTAGATTATAGTTTCATCTTAAGTTGTATCTCTAATCAAGCCATAATATAGAGTTCTCTTGCTATATGCATCATCAACCTAACTAGTGCAATACCCTATGTTGGGATGCATCACTGATACCAAAGCCCATACTAAGACATCCTAACATCCACACTCCCTTGGGCTAATTCTTGTTAGATTCTAGCAATTGGGATATCCTAGATCATCCCAGCTTTAGCCTATGCCATAAGCGAGCCTTCATTGGATGCATATAATTTCCATTTAGCACACATAAAAGCTCTATACCCTCATACCTAGAGCTCTGATACCAAATATAATGACCCAAAAATACACAAACAGAAAAATACAAAAATAGAAAAGTTTTTTTTTACTAAGGAGAGAGGTACATGAACCCTTCATGAACCCCTAACCTAACTAGTTGTTGGAACAATTTCTTGCATCCATAGGATTCGATTGTCACGTTGCAAGAAACCATTTGAAACCAATGAGCTATTATAGGCTCTGGTCAACCTGCCTCTTTGTTCTGATAAACACGAATATTGCTAAAGAAAAACTATAGAACGGGTAAGGAAACCCCAACGGTAATTTTATGATAAAACGTTGATTACACGCTCCAGATTAATGTAACACTATATGTATTAAAATGACCAAGCAAGAAAATAACCATTTGTTATGCCTTATGTAGACCGGTGCCTAGATTCATTGGGTTGTTATAGCAATTTAACAATAATTTTAACATGAACAGAGAGAAGGGGGAAAAGAAAATTGGTGCTCTTAGGCTTATTTGAATATCGTAATAAAACTAAAAGTTGACCAATGAAAGAAACGTATGTAATGCATTCAAATAATGTAATCCATTACACAGTAACACACCAAATTGATACAGAGAAATGATAGGAAAAAGACCCAGAATTGTATTGATTTGAAAATATTTTTACATGCAGAGTGGGCAGGAAGCCTTTAAACTCTATTTTTCCAGAAAAATATATCAATACAATGAAGGCATTATGTTCGAATAACGTAACAAAATCCTCCTACTCTCCTTGTTCCAATCAGGTAACAGCAGAGTCTCTGAATCTCTGACTCAATAGGACTAGAAATATTCTCAGCTTCTTGAGTACTTTCCTATCATAGAATCCTACACAACAAGGGGAAGAAGAAAGAATGAATAAGAAAAATAGACACAGAAAGGAGATACAACAACACAACTCTAAAGGGCACTCAAGTATACCTCTTAGCAAAAATGCTATTCTCTAAATGCTTGATGATGATTCTGAACCTGGGCACTCCTTCTTATAGGCTGGGTTCTTGAATCTGTTATTCTTGGTTTATTTTTAGCCTTACACTTGTCCCTTTCTAGGTTGATCTTCCCTATGTGCTATCCAGATGGTGTGGCTCTGAATTGACTGTTATAGTTCACTCTTGGTTTGAAGGGAGATTTTCCACAAAGAGTTGGCATACTTGTTTTTCTTCTTTTGCTCATTTAAACAAAGGATTTATACTTAGATCCAATTTATTTTCTTCTGCTTGTCTTGGTCATTATGATATGTTGTTTGAGATCGACCAGACTGATAACATGAAATCTTGATGAAAGACGGAGGGGGACCCGACGTGATGGTGAAGACAAGGGGTGGCGTGCCAGTGGCAAATGGATGGAATGGCACTGATCACGCGATAGAGTGAAGGAAAAAGAGAGGAAAGGGGATGGCTTCACACAATGGATGGAGGTGAGATGGCGCAATGTTGGAAAAAATGTCAGGATGGTCAAGAAAGAATGCCTAGAAAGAGGGAGGCAGTGATAAGTAGGAGGAAGGCGGGAATGGAAAACAAGATCTGGAAGCATCTATAAGTTGCTTCCATAACTATACTCCGTCGGAGTGTTCCCCTTGTAACTATATTTCGTCGAAGCGCGGATTGAATGTCTTCTTGCAAGTCGAAACCATGTTTTATTCTTCACGCGCTTTCTTCGTCTTAAGTATTTGCAGAACAGAAAATGAATACATTCATACTTCTTGTACTCCATTGTTTTTCTCACTGATGCCTTTCAACTCTCTTTTACTATCTCTATTTATAAGCTATGAATATGCCTAGCAGTATTATTTTATTGTGTAGTACATTATTATTCTCAGGAGATATACATGATCTGATTGCATGCTTGAGCATCAAGATTTGTCTTCTAGTCAGTCCACAATATCCTTATCTAGGTACTATCCACGAGATTTATTTTGATTGCTCGAATCTTTCCTTCCTTGGGTATCATCTAGATTTACAGTGCTTATGCGTACTATTTATTTGGCTTCGTCTCAGCTATTGATCTTCATAGCATCTTTCAGCATACCTTATTGTGAATGAGTCACCTTCCTACTTTCTATCTCGATATTTGTTTTGGGCATTTTGTGAAGTGATCATCCTTTTCTCGGGAGTTAGACTGTCAAATTTTCCCTTCGAACATGAATCTACTGATTTTGCTGATTTGTGATTATCATAGGTTCTATCAGTTAATAGTGACCATTGGATGGGGTAAGCATTGTAGGGCAACTTTTGATTTTCTTAAACCTGCAAGGACGTTAGCTTCCAAGATACTAAAGATATGGGCCAGTGGTGGTTATGTTCTTATTAGCATTTTCATAACCATTGGATCGGATGTTTGACCAAATGCATAGTAATTCGATCACCTTTACCTACCTTGGGTTACCCTTTGATCAGATCTCTACCATTGGTCAGTTTACTAGTGACCATTGATTTATTTTTGCCCTGAGTGTTCGCAGTCATCGATTGGTTTTAATTTTGACATGTCAACCCTTTATATCTCCCTAATTAATCTATGACCATAGGATCTATTGAAATATTAAACTTGTTCGTTGATCTCCTTATGTATATGACTTATGCCTTGGACGAACCGCGATCATTAGATCAACTTGAAACATATCTCGACCATTGATCTGACTTGGCTCTTCTTTTTAATTGCTTTATTTAATCTCTGATAACCTTCTTTTTTCATAGAGCCATCGGATGAGCTAAGATTAACTGTGGTCATTGGATCTAATGAAACCTGGGACCACTTTAACTTTGACTTTTATGTAGGCATGTTTTAACGTTCATCTTCTTAATGACCTACGGTGTCGTTGATTCTTATCCGAGAGTGTCGCATCAGTTGATCTGATCAAATCTACAAACACTTTAAAAGATGCGATTAATTTTTATAGTCAAACCTTTATGTCTCATGGTTGCACCATCACCATTGGATCAACCTTTGTTCCATCACAGCCTTGGATCTTCTTATAACCTGTTGGTTAGATAGAGAAAAAGTATACTTTAAGGATTTTTATTAACCTAGGTTTAGCAGAAGGGGGGATGATTAGACAATGTATTAGGACCCTTGCTTAAGCTTGATTACCATAGGTTAATCAACATTTACTTAGCCTTATCGATTTTTTTACCTTATTTTAATCGAAGCATCGCTACCATCATATTCTCTTGGGATATAATGCAGTCATCGATCTTACCTAGATTCGTGCATACCTTGGTCATCTAGGGTGAAAGCGCATCCATTGGATCTATCAATGAATCTGCAACTATTGTCAGATCTGTTAGAAGGATTCTTTATTTTTAAAAGCAAGCATTCATTAGATCTTTTTTAAATGAAGAGCAACCATCAGATTTGCCTCGACTTGTTTCTTTGATTTTGAATTTGACTTGATCATCACCATCCAATTTTGATGAGGGCTTTCATAGCCATTGATTTCCTTTCACCTACAGGGTTAGTCTTAAAGTACAAGCACAACCATTGATTTAAAACATATTTTATCATTGTCATAGATCTTTTAAAGCTCATTATTATTTAATCAAATATTTCAACATTACACTTAGGCTTTCAAATTAAAATTAAGATTTGACTTGCTAAATGGAGCACTATCATCAGATCCATATAATCAAGGGTGCATCATAACATTAATTTAGGCTAAGGTATGCTATTAAGAAATTTATGTTGACCTAGTCAAATTGTTCACCAATTGGCTTATTAAAGCGCATCCATTCGATTAAGGAGGAATGGAGTGCCACCTTTAGATTCAATTTAATGTTCGATTGTTAATGAATGGGGTGCATACCCTTAGCTTTAATTAAGGTTTTCGACATTGCTTAGATTTTTGGGTTTTTAGACCATGGCACTTGATTAAATATTTTTAATACCTTAGGACTCAATGATTTAACATTTGACTTAGGTCCAAATATGATTATTGATCTGGGAGACTAAACCTTGTATTTTTAATGGTCGGGTTTTATTAAAAGGGATTGACTTTTGTAACCTCTTTAAGATATAACAATTTTTTAAAGGTGCACATATTAGCAATGTTTAAGGTTAGACTCATTAATCAACTTATGGAAAATCAACTTCTCTAATAAGATGCAATAGAGACCAGCAATGCTTGCTATTTTGATGAAACCAAAAATTTAAATTTGGGGGTTTCAAAGTTTGAGTCAAATTTGGCTCCAACATAGGCTCTGACTGGGACAATGTGTTGAAAACATGAAGCACTTGAGAATTACAGAATCTCCTAGTTTTATTGCAATTTTGGACAAAAATTCAAATCATCAAGACTGATAAGCAAAGCTTGAAAAACAAAACATAACAACTTTTAAAATGAAAAACTGTACAAACAACATAATATCAAAGTAATAGAGCATTGAAAACTGTAATTCCTTTTATTCAATTTGGAAACTTGGGTCAGAATTTTAGAAACAGACGAGTTTTTAGATATATTGTCATGCTTGTTTTAGCTAAGTCATAGGATATGATTACACAAAATTTGTCAAAGCTATTTGTTCCATCATGCTTTGACCCATGTGTGTGTTTGTGCATTCATTTTGATTTCTAAGTCTTCCAGAACTTTGCCATATCTGAGAAAAATAGTTAAGCCTAATATATGATTTCACTCTTAAAAATTTTCACCATTCTGTAGGGCTCCACTGCCAGTCAAGCATCTATAGCCCCGGTGGAGTTGCTTCTAATCCCATCCAGTTTTACCCTACTTCCAGTCAAGCGTCTATAGCCCCGGTAGAGGTTTTCCAAGATATCTTAGGAAGTGACTCAATTTAATTTATTTTTTATTTTTCTTTCTCATTTGAGAAGTATTTGGATATAAGAAAATTATGCAAAGAGTATGCCTGAGTTGAGGATTAGTTTTTGGCTAAAAAGGATGAGTGTAATGATTTTTAGCTCAACCACCCTCTCAAAGATAACTCTGTTCTTTGGACCTTGAAGTCACCTTAAGTATCATTTGTAATGTGAGGCTTTGACATGGTGTTTCAATTAGCTCTGATTTCATACTATTTTATTTCATATCAAATAACCATTGCATAAACACTCATATTTGAAAAATTGTAAACCTCATCAGAGTCTAAAATAAATCTCCTTTTTTCTTATTTTTTTTGGAGGAATCACAGTAATGTATACTCATCAAACTAAGAATACCATGTGTGACAACAAACTCAAAACTTTACAAACAAGAAAAGAAATGCTTATTTAATAAACAAAACAACAACAAAACACATCACTCTGTTTTTGGGGTTTTTGCTTTTCCATATTTTTTTATATATTTTTTATTTTTCACCTTCAACAGGGATTGTACATTTTGAGGTGTTGGCCATTAATAGGGATAGCCATTATTTCTCCCTGCAAAGTCTACAACTTGTATGTATTCTGGCTGATAACATGGGCTATTTGGTATGGACCAATCCATTTAGGTTCAAATTTACCCTTTTCACCATGCTTATCATTTTTAGGATCCCAATAGATGACTATATCTCCTTGAGAAAAAGGAGTACCCTTGGCTTTCTTATTAAACAATTTCATGGTTTTCTGGGTTTGTTCCATCATTCTATTAAGGGTCTCTCTTCTTTGCTCTTCTAACAGGACAATTTGGTCAAGCCTTCTCTGTAAGGGATTGGGGTCTTCATGGTCTTGCAACAAGAGGGAAAGTGCCAATTTTTCTATTCTTGAAGGTAATAAGGCTTTCTCTCCATATACCATCTCATAGGGGTTTTTTCTTGGTTTTTTTTAATATACAACCTATCAGCCCATAGAGCAAATTTAAGTTCACTGTCCCACCCTCTTTTGTTCTTACCTAATGACCTTTTTATTCTAGTTATTACATTCTTATTTGATGACTCAGCTAGACCATTTCCTTGGGGGTAATAATTAGCAGAATGGGACAATTCAATTCCATATTCAGCACAAAATTCTACCATTTCATATGAAACAAAATATTGTGCATTATCTGTTACCAATTTTTGAGGAACTCCAAACCTAGTTAGGATGTTTTCTTCCAAGAATTTGATGATAGTGGTAGTTGTGGATGTTCTCAGAGGTGCAACTTCTACCCACTTTGTAAAGTAATCTGTTGCAGTTATGATCCACTTGTGTTGGCCAGATGAATTAGGCTTGATCTCTCCAATTAAATCAATGCCCCATTGGGTGAATGGTGCTTCAATAATTACTGGCTTGAGAGGCATGGCTGCTAGCTACTTTTTTCCTACAAAAACTTGGCAGTTATGATAGTTCCTAACATATTTATATACATATTTAAAAATGGAAGGCCAATAATATCCTTCTCTCATAATTTTATTAGTTGTGGCTCTTGGAGCAAAATGTCCCCCACAGAAACCATCATGAAATTCATTAATTATTTTTGGGACTTCACTTTCATATAAACAGACTAATAATACTCCGTCAGGGTGTTTCCAGTACAACACACCATCCTGTATATAATATTTTTGGGCTTGAAGCTTGACTGACCTCATTCTATTTGTTGACATATCTTTAGGGAATGATAGGGTTTGTAAGTATGACAAAATTTCCTCATACCATTTGCATTCGGTATTATTGATTCTTCTGACATCATATGCTTCATCTATTGTGATAACATTATCAAATTCTTCTTCTTCTTTGTTGGCCAATAATTTAGCCAAACCTTACCCTTTGACAGTTTTAACTATTTTGAATTCAACATCATACTACAAAAGCTTTACCATCCATCTTGCTGGTCTTCCTAATGGCTCTGATTGAGAAAAAATATCTTTTATTGTTATAAAAGGGATACAACAATAAACTTTATTTGAGCCAAATATACCTTTGAAGTGTTCTAAATATTGGATGACTGCATAAGCATGTTTTTCTAGCAAGGTGTATTTAAGATGTGCTCCTTTCAGACCTGAACTCATGAAGGCTATTGGCCTTTCATTATTTTCATCATCTTTCTATGAAATAACTACAACAATGGAGTGTTCGGATGCATAAGAGTAGATATTAAAATCTTTTGCATAATCAGGGTAGCTTAGGACTAGAGTGGTTGATATGGCTTCTTTGATCTTGTTAAATGCTTCCATATTCTCTACTGTCCATTTTATTTCTCCAGTTTTCTTAACCATGTCATTTATAGGTTTGGTCATCTCTGCAAAATTTGGAACAAATATTCTAACAAAATTTATCTTGCCAAAGAATGACCTAACTCCTTTTAAGTTCTTGGGAGGAGGAATTTTGGTAATAGCCTCTATTCTTTCTGGATCAATGCTTATTCCTTTTTTTGAGACTATATGACCTAATAATTTTCCTTGAGTAGTCCCGAATATGCATTTCTTGGGATTCAAAGATATCCCAAATTCTTTGCAGCGAGCAAAAACTACAACTAAATGTTCTAAATGGTCTTCTAGATTTTTAGAAAAAACTGTAATATCATCCAAGTAAACAACCACTATTTTGAACATTAATCCTTTAAAAGCAAAGTCCATTGCTCTCTGAAAGGTAGCACCTGCATTCATCAATCCAAAAGGTATCCTTAAATATTCAAATGTGCCCCAAGGTGTTGTGAAGGTTGTTTTATGTCTGTCTTCAGGATTAATCTGGATTTGATTGTATCCAGAAAAACCATCCAACAGGGACAATCTGGATGAACCTACTACTACTTGTAGTAGTTGTTCCATATTAGGCAATGGGTAATTGTCTTTTAATGAACTTTTGTTTAAATTTCTGAAGTCTACACAAAGTCTGATATCACCATTATTTTTTTTACTGGTACTAAGTTGGATATCCAAGAAGAGAATCTTACTTTTCTGATTATTTTGGAGTCTAACAATTTTTGGACCTCTTTTTGCATTATTGGGTGCAGAGTTGGGTTATACTTCCTTTGTTTCTATCTAAATGGCTTGGAATCTTCCTTCAAGGGTATTATGTGTGTCATTACATCTGTCTTGAAATTTTTTAAGTCTTCATAAGTCCAGGAAAAATGTTCTTTATTATTTTTTAAGAAACTGATATATCTAGCCTTTTCTTTTGTAGGTAAGGCCATGTCTACCTTCACTATTCTAGGTTCTTTCATTGTACCAATGTTAATGTCTTCAGATATTACTTCTCTACTTAAAGGCTTGTAAGCTTTGTCAAAATCATCAAACAGACTTTCTAATGAGACCAACCCTTTGGGTATTCTATTTGTTTTCAGCTGGATTACTTCTACTGGTTCACCTATCTGATATTTTAGCTGATCTTCATCTTTTTCATCACAAATTATGTCTGCATATTGATTTTGTAGAGTCATGAAATCTCTAATGTCTACATCATCTTGAAAAACCTGTAGGTAAACTATGTTATCTGGCACAGAAGGTTTATAAACTGAAATGGTTGGGAATCTACCCATAAATTTTGTGGTTATGTCTGGATGATCTAGGCCTGAGGCATTTATAGCTAAAATATCTGCAACATGATTTTGTTCTCTTGGAATAAAAGAAATGTTGAAGGCTAAAAACTTTTCAATTTCTTCTAGTACTGAATTCTTGTATTGTTTTAACCTAGGATGCTTGGTCTGATATTTTCCTTTGATTTGTTGTATAATAAATTTTGCATCCCCTATTACAGTCAAGTAGTTAATGCCTAATTATTTTGCTTTTCTTAACCCTAGTAGTAAAGCTTCATACTCAGCTACATTGTTGGTGCAAGGGAATTCCAGTCTGTAAGGGATACCAAGGTAATTTCCTTTAATATCAATCAAATTGACACCTGCACCTGCTCTAGACTATGACTTAGCTCCATCAAAAGACATGGTCCACATTTCTTGAGTCAATACTTTATCTGATTTAGCATCTACCATTTTCATAACTTTTGGATCCATGTTTTTTTCTTTTGGCACTTCTGTTAGGAATGGGTTATGCCATATTGAATAAACTCCCATCCCTCTTTCTTCTACAAAATTTACCAAGTTTACCATTGTTTCATCTATGTTAATCAACTCTACAGAGTATTTATTGAATGGTTCTCTACGTAGAGTCACATTTTCCTTATCTGACATTGGGATGGTTGCATAAGACCAGTCTAGTTGAATTGAACCTCCTAGTTGTTCAGCCCAATGTCTACTTAGTAATAATGAGAAAAATGGGTCAACATCCACTACAACAACGTCCATTACTATGCCCTTTTTAGGGTGTTGATCTAAGAAAACCAATAACCCAGTTATCACCCCTACACAAGGCACTTGTCTATTGTCCATGACTAAAATAGGGGCAAAATCTCTAGTACATATTAATCCCATTTGATCAGCTATCATTTTGGGCATAATGTTATGAGAAGCTCCACTGTCTAACATACAGTTGTGGATAACATACCTTTCTCCTTCATCTGAATTATACCTTAGTGATACATAGAAGGGTCTAATAGAAGAGGGTGACCTTGTGTCATGCTGATATTTCCTGGCAGCATGACATGTTGGGTCTTCTTTTTGTTCAGCTAACCCAAATGCTTTGCAGACCTGTTCTCTATATTGTTGTACTTTCATAAGTTCACCAAATGTGATGTTGACCTTTTGTTTACTGAGTTTTGTCCCAGCATCAAATTCAATATTTTTAATGTCCAATGGTTTGTTGCTTTCTTCTTTGAGTGCTTCCTCCTCTACTTCAATAATCTCAGGGATTATTCTTTTAGGGGTTTTATCAACTCTCTCTCTATTAGCACTTTTGTTGATGAAAGGTTGTTTCTTGATTTCACTAGTGGGAGTTGTTCCTGTCCTTTCAAGGACTGTTCTATTCCTCAAATTCAGAACATGGGTTGCTTCCAATTCTTCCACTTCTTGAATAGTAGGAGTTATCTTACCTTGCTTCATCTTGTCATATCTTGACTCATGTGGTTTTTGCAAGATTTTAGTACCTTCAGCTACTAAGATTTGAGGATGATGATTTGAAGCATACTTATCCATATTCTCTTCAAACAACCTTTCTCTGGATTCATCTTCTACAGACCAACAAGCATTGATTCTTATATCCTCTTCTGAATCAGCATGTAAATCTACATTGCGCTGGTCACTTAGGTGAATTCCACATGCATCAGGGTTATGAGGTGCATCACAAGTAGAGCAAAAATAGGGGAATCCTTTAGCTACATTGGCAGATGGTATAGGGTTTGGAACATTATTCTGATCTCTGTCAGAGTCTCTATTTTTCCAGTTATTATTCCCATTGTTCCTATTCCTATTTCCTTCTTTAGGGCTATTATTGTTTCCCCAATTCCTATTGAAATTTTTCTTAAAGGGTGGGCGATTATCAACATGAGGTCGCTCTGTTTGTGATGATTCACTATTATTTCCATTGTTTCTTTCAATTCTTGCTAACCTATTGTTCATGGTATTGAACATCTCAACCATTTGATTAGTTAGTTTTTCCATTGGATCTATTTCAGTTCTTCTTTGTATATCAAATGCTACCCTTTTGGGTTTTCTTTCAGGTAGATTGACTTCTAGAGAATAAGGCTTCATCTTACCACTGTCAAGCATGTTTCTTTCAATGTCCATTGCTTTTTCCATACAACCATCAATGGTGGTGGCTTGTTCTTGCCTTAGCTCATAGTTAAACTCTCCTTGAAAAGCATTCTTATAAAAACAAATAGACTGAATATCACTAGGCCTAAGGTTGGTAGGGATTTTGTTTCTGGTTTTTGAGAATCTTCTGTTGAAGTCACTGACAACCTCATTTTCCTTTTTCTTCATAGTGGCCAATTCAGTTAATAGAGATTGTTCATTTTTTCTTTCACCATATTTCTTTAAGAAAATAACTTCCATCTTAGTGAAGTCTGGGATGTCATCATTAGGAAGAGAATTGAACCATTCTCTAGCATATTTTTCTAAAGTTTGTAAAAATAGTCTTAAGACTACATCTTCATGTTCAACCTCTAGACTATCCATCGCATACAGAAAACCTTTGATATGATCTTCTCCAGTTACTGCACTATTTCCTAGAAATTTTGGAAGGTATTTGTGAGCTTTATTAGGTAAGGCATTTAGATTTATAGGTAAAACAAAATGCCTATACCTATTAGTCCTCCACAAATGGACATTAGCCTGATTTTTTTGATTTACCTGATTTGCCTGGGCCATTGTTACTGTAGGTATAATGGGATTTAGATTTATAGTAGCAATGCCTACAGGGATATGGGTCCTGGGTAGCCTGAATATAATCTAAGGGATTATCTACCTTAGTATTACTATTAATTGGGCAATGAGAATAATCACATGTATCTTCTATAGCAGAATTCAAATTTTCATCTACAATGATATCAATAGTAATAGTATTCTGATATTTATTTTTCTTTACGTACTTTTTACCGCTAGAATTTGATTTACTATTATAAGTAGTATTCTTGAAAAGTGGAGTTTTTTATTATGTATAAATACCTCTGGATTCTTGAGTTCTAGGAATAGCTCCTTACCGCTTCTCCTGGTGTTCGCCAACACGTTCTGCTCTTTCCTTTTTTATTTTTATCTTCTGGGTTCGTTCAGACAGAGTCGCCAACATCGGGGTGCAAAAAGAACAACATATGCTTTATCAAGAATGCTTGATATTAACACTCATCCTCATAAGAGTCGGTTCTTGGGATAATTCAAGAAAATCAAGAAACCAAGATTTTCAAGAAAATAAAGAAACATAAAATAAAACCTCGAAATTGAAAACCATGGGTAAAATAAAGAATGTACAGATCATAGAAAATCAAAGCATTAGTTCTTTATTCCTATTGGCTGCTCATTTTAAAATAATGTCGTTGTTTAAGCCAAAGTTAAGAATTTAAAAACTCTTCCCCGACAACGGTGCCAAAAAATTGTTGGAACAATTTCTTGCATCCATAGGATTCGATTGTCACGCTACAAGAAACTATTTGAAACCAATGAGCTATTACAGGCTCTGGTCAACCTACCTCTTTGTTCTGATAAACATGAATATTGCTAAAGAAAAACTACAGAATGGGTAAGGAAACCCCAGCAGTAATTTTATGATAAAACATTGATTACATGCTCCAGATTAATGTAACACTATATGTATTAAAATGACCAAGCAAGAAAATAACCATTTGTTATGCCTTATGTAGACCGGTGCCTAGATTCATTGGGTTGTTATAGCAATTTAACAACAATTTTAACATGAACAGAGAGAAGGGGGAAAAGAAAATTGGCGCTCTTAGACTTATTCGAATATCATAATAAAACTAAAAGTTGACCAACGAAAGAAACGTATGTAATGCATTCAAATAATGTAATCCATTACACAGTAACACACCAAATTGATACAGAGAAATAATAGGAAAAAGACCCAAAATTGTATTGATTTGAAAATATTATTACATGTAGAGTGGGCAAGAAGCCTTTAAACTCTATTTTTCCATAAAAATATATCAATACAATGAAGGCATTCTATTCAAATAATGTAACAGAATCCTCCTACTCTCCTTGTTCCAATAAGGTAACAGTAGAGTCTCTAAATCTTTGACTCAATAGGACTAGAAATATTCTCAACTTCTTGAGTACTTTCCTATCATAGAATCCTGCACAGCAAGGGGAAGAAGAAAGAATGAATAAGAAAAATAGACACAGAAAGGAGATACAATAGCACAACTCTAAAGGGCACTCAAGTATACCTCTTAGAAAAAATGCTATTCTCTAAATGCTTGATGATGATTCTGAACCTGGGCACTCCTTCTTATAGGTTGGGTTCTTGAATCTATTATTCTTGGTCTAATCTTAGCCTTACACTTGTCCCTTTCTAGGTTGATATTCCCTATATGCTATCCAATCGGTGTGGCTCTGAATTGACTATTACAGTTCACTCTTGGTTTGAAGGGAGATTTTACACTAAAGTGGGTTGGCACACTTGTTTTTCTTCTTTGGCTCATTTAAACAAAGGATCTATACTTTCATGCAACTCATTTTCTTCTGCTTGTCCTGGTCATTCTGATATGTTGTTGGAGGTCGACCAGACTGATATCATGAAATCTTGATGAAAGACGAAGGGGGACCCAACGTGATGGTGAAGACAAGGGGTGGTGTGCTAGTGGAAAATGGATGGAATGGCACTGATCACGTGATAGAGTGAAGGAAGAAGAGAGGAAAGGGGATGGCTTCGCACAATGGATGGAGGTGAGATGGCGCAATGTTGGAAAAAATGTCAGGATGGTCAAGAAAGAATACCTAGAAAAAGGGAGGCAGTGATAAGTAGGAGGAAGGTGGGAATGGAAAACAAGATCTAGAAGCATCTATAAGTTGCTTCCATAACTATACTCCATCGGAGTGTTCCCCTCGTAACTATATTTCGTCGAAGCATGGATTGAATGACTTTTTGTAAGTCAAAACCATGTTTTATTCTTCATGCGCTTTCTTCACCTTAAGTATTTATAGAACAAAAAATGAATACATTCATACTTCTTGTACTCCATTATTTTTCTCACTGATGCCTTTCAGCTCTCTTTTACTGTCTCTATTTATAAGCTATGAATATGCCTAGCAGTCTTATTTTATTTATTATTCTTAGGAGATATACATGATCTGATTGCATGCTTGAGCATCAGGATTTGTCTTCTGGTCAGTCCACAATATCCTTATCTGGGTACTATCCATAGGATTTATTCTGATTGCTCAAATCTTTCCTTCCTTGGGTATCATCTGGATTTACAGTGCTTATGCGTACTATTTAATCGACTTCATCTGAGTTATTGATCTTCATAGTGTCTTTCAATGTACCTTATTATGAATGAGTCACCTTCCTGCTTTCTATCTTGATATTTGTTTCGAGAATTTTGTGAAGTGATCATCCTTTTCTCGGGAGTTAGACTGTCAAATTTTCCCTTTGGACATGAATCTGCTGATTTTGCTGATTTGTGATTATCATAGGTTCTATCAGTTAATAGTGACCATTGGATGGGGTAAGCATTGTAGGGTAACTTTTGATTTTCTTAAACCTGTGAGGACGTTAGCTTCCAAGATACTAAATATATGGGTCAATGGTGTATTTTCTTATTAGCATTTTCATAACCATTGGATCATATGTTTGACCAAGTGCATTCGTTCTATCACATTTACCTACCTTGGGTTACCCTTTGATCGGATCTCTGCCATTGGATTTGGTTAGTTTAATGGCGACCGTTGATTTATTTCGGCCCTGAGTGTTCACATTCATCGATTAGTTTTGATTTTTACTT
Organism: Wollemia nobilis; assembly: GCA_028583015.1. Lineage (NCBI taxonomy): Eukaryota > Viridiplantae > Streptophyta > Pinopsida > Araucariales > Araucariaceae > Wollemia > Wollemia nobilis. The sequence goes on from JAQPPZ010000850.1 coordinate 8,999,729, forward strand.
TTCAACCTTTATATTTATATCACCTTGATTAATCTATGACCATAGTATCTATCAAATCTTAAACACGTCCATTGATCCCCTTTTTTATATAACTTGTGCCTTGGAAGAACCATGACCGTCAGATCAACTTGAAACATATCGCGGTCATTGATCTGACTTGGCTCTTCTTTTTAATTGCTTTATTTATTCTCTGATAACCTTCCTTTTGTGTGGAGCCATCATATGAGCTAATATTAACCATGGTCATTGGATCTAATGAAACTTGGGACCACTTTAACTTTGACTTTTATGTAGGCACATTTTAACGTTCATCTTCTCAATGACCTATGGTGTCGTTGATTCTTATCCAAGAGTGTCGCGTCCGTTGATATGATCAAACCTACAAACACTTTAAAATATGCGATTAATTTCCATAGGCTAACCTTTATGGCTCATGGTTGCACCACCACCATTGGATCATCCTTTTTTCCATCGCAACCTTGGATCTTCTTATAACCTATTGGTTAGATAGAGAAAAAGTATGCTTCAAGGACTTTTATTAACCTTGGTTTTAGTGAAAGGGGGGATGATTAGACAATGTATTAGGACCCTTGCTTAAGCTTGATTACCATAGGTTAATCATAATTTACTTAGCCTTACCGATTGTTTTTACCTTCTTTTAATCGAAGCATCGCTACCATCAGATTCTCTTGGGATATAACGTAGTCGTCGATCTTACCTAGATCCATGCATACCTTGGTCATTTGGGGTGAAAGCGCATTCGTTGGATCTATCAATGAATCTGGCACTACCATCAGATTTTTTAGAAGGATTTTTTTATTTTTAAAAGCAAGCGCGTTCGTCAGATCTCTTTCGAATGAAGTGCAACCATCGGATTTACCTCGACTTGTTTCTTTGACTTTGAATTTGACTTGATCACCATCATTTGATTTTGATGAGGGCTTTCACAGCCATTGATTTCCTTTCACCTGCATGGTTAGTCTTAAAGTGCAAGCGCAACCATTGATTAAAACATATTTTATAACATTGCCATAGATCTTTTAAAGCTCATTATTATTTAATCAAATCTTTCAACATTACACTTAGGCTTTTGGATTAAAATTAAGATTCGACTTGCTAAATGGAGTGCAACTATCGATCTGTATGATCAAGGGGCACATGAAATTTTTAAACTTAGGCTAAGGCATTCTATTAATAAATTTATGTTGACCCGGTCAAATTCATCATCGATTGGCTTATTAAAGTGCATCCATCCGATTAAGGAGGATTTGTGTGCAACCTTCGGATTTGATTTTGAGATGTTAATTTTTTAATAAATGGGACCGCATACCCTTAGCTTTTATTAAGTTTTTTGACATTTTGCTTAGATTTTTGGGTTTTTAGACCATGGCACTTGATTAAATATTTTTAATACCTTAGGACTCAATGATTTAACATTTGACTTAGGTCCAAATATGATTATTGATCTGGGAGACTAAACCTTGTATTTTTAATGGTTGGGTTTTATTAAAAGGGATTGACTTTTGTAACCTCTTTAAGATATAACAATTTTTTTAAAGGTGCACATATTAGCAATGTTTAAGGTTAGACTCATTAATCAACTTATGGAAAATCAACTTCTCTAATAAGATGCAATAGAGACCAACAATGCTTGCTATTTTGATGAAACCAAAAATTTAAATTTGGGGGTTTCAAATTTTGAGTCAAATTTGGCTCCAACACTAGTGTAACCTAAAGTTTCAATCACCTAAGTTTTCCTAGAAGTTACATCTCGTAAAGTACCCTATCACAAGTCTATTTGTGCAGACATAATATGTGTTACTATAGATAAGTCCATCTGTCCCATCATCCTTGATGAGCTAGACCTATCATCCTCAATACATTGAAGGTATACACACATATCCATACCATACGCAAATCCTTGTGTAGGTATGCTATGAGTATTATGAGTTAAGCTATCTATCTTATCTCCACGATGAGCTATCTTAACTCAGATGTAATCTCTTCACTACTTAGTCATTTATCTTCCTAAGGGGATCTCAATTCCCTTAGGTCTCCTATGCTCACCCTAAGGGGTTCTAAATTCCCTTAGGTTACCTATGTTCACCCTAAGGGGTTCTTAATTCCCTTAGGTCACCTCTAAGTTCACCCTAGAACTCTACTCTAGATTTCTATCATCAAATAACCAAACAATGATACATCTAGTTATTATAATATCAAGGAGCAATCAAACAAAAAATGAAAATAAAGCAAGTTTACACTAAAGAGAATCAATTACATAATATAACTAAATACAAAAATAAAGGAAAGTACCTTCACTAAACCATTAAACAATTATCTCATTAATTCTTACTAACAAATCCTTCTTACTCTTAATAATCTCATCTTATCTGCATTGGGGATATCTCCCCATATTTCTAGTTCTATTTGATCATAAGTAAATCAATGCAAGATACAATTATTTATTCTTCATTTCCATGGAACTCCTTGCTTCTTCTTGCTTTCCATTGGTACTTTGAGGGTAGTAGGGGTTCAGGATACTCATGGTTCAGGATAGACATACCTTTTAAATGCATCTATTAATTTACTTTGCCAAATTGCAACTATACAAAATTCATTTAAGTTTTTAACCATCTAATGTACAATGGATATCATAAAAGAACCTTTACTTTTATTTTCACCTCTCAAGTTCCCTTAGAGATTCATCCCACATTTACAACTTAGATAAAGGTCTAACTTAAATTAAATTCATTCATGTTTTAAAGCATTAAAGTCCCATACCCTTAACCTTAAAAACAATCCCTTTCTTTTCATTCCCTAAATCAAAGCCCCATAAGTTTAATTCAAAGAATAAAACTACATCCTTTTTAATTCACCATTTCCAATCAATCAATCATTTTCTAAAGCATTAAATTCATATACCTACAACCTTTAAAACAACATTCATTCATTCCCTAAATTGAAGCCCCATAACTTCAATTCACGAATAAATCCACATTTCTTTAATTTAAAACTCCTAAGATATTCAACCTTAATCAAAGGGGTTCTCTCTTTAAATTAAATCCCTTAAATACATTTCATAAGAATCTAAAGGTTCCATATTTTTTAAAAACTTAAATAAAACTCTTATAAATCAAAGATTCCTTTTAATTAAAACCCTAAATATATTTCATAAAATCTATGGTTCCTTTTAATTAAAAACCTTAAATAAATCTCATAAATATCAAAGGTTCCTTTTAATTAAAAACCCTAAATACATTTCATAAAATCTAAGGTTCCTTTTAATTAAAAACCTTAAATAAATCTCATAAATATCAAAGGTTCCTTTTAATTAAAAACCCTAAATACATTTCATAAAATCTAAGGTTCCTTTTAATTAAAAACCTTAAATAAATCTCATAAATATCAAAGGTTCCTTTTAATTAAAAACCCTAAATGCTTCCCGCAGGCGGGATCTTCCAATTTTGTTGGTTTTCCTGCTAGGCGAGATTTCTCAAACATGTTGGTTTAGGGTTTGTGTGCCTTTCTTGCTTGGCGGGATTCCTAAACATGCTTGTTTTCTCCACGTGGCAGGATTTCCAGATTGTGCGGTTTTTTCCCCATGAGGCGGGATTGTAATTTTTTTTGTTGTTTTCCCTGCTGGGAAGGTTTTTAAATTTGCTAGGGTCCCCGCTGGGCGGGATTTTCCCTTTTTGACTGCCGATTTTTCCCGTTGGGCGGGATTTTTTTGTGGTGGTCTTCGGATGTTTCCCGCTAGACGGGATTTTATCTTCATCCTTGTAATGAGTCTCCCACTGGGTGGGATGTGTCATTTGGGTTTTAACCCTCGGTTTGGTCTTTTGACCTGTTGTAAGAAGGTTTTTGGGATCCTTTCAAAACCCGCTTGTAATATAATTCCAACTTACCAAAAAAAAAAACCCTAAATGCATTTAATAAAATCTAAGGTTCCTTTTAATTAAAAACCTTAAATAAATCTCATAAATATCAAAGGTTCCTTTTAATTAAAAACCCTAAATGCATTTCATAAAATCTAAGGTTCCTTTTAAATAAAAGCCTTCAATATATTTCAGGAGACTAAGGTCTTCCTTCCAATTCAACCCTTAATTTTTTCCAAAGAACAAGGTTTCTGTATCTATTTTGATCACGTTACACAACACATTTCTACAATGGAATTTTACAACTAAAGGTAAATGGATACTAGGCAACCGCGGTATTCCTATCCTCTATACAAACTAGACCTAATAGCACTCATAGTGTTCCTTTTGGTGTGGCATGACCTTTGTACACACACAGTATTCCTTGCCGACGCCCAATAGTTTCCTTAGTGTTTACTCTCTCTGAAACACTCGCTAAGGTTCTCTCCTAAGCACTCACTAGAGGTCACAGCTTTTCACATCACATAGTGCTTTCAAACAATAGATGGTTTCCTTCCTAAACATCATGCATAGCTCTCAATGTAGCCTAGGGTGATTACACACCCACACAAAACTCACCTGGTGTAAGGTGGAATACTTTTAAAGCCACACACATATAAAGCATTTATATATTTCTTCATTAAACATAGTGTACGATGCTCACTTGCAACACAGAGGTTTTCTTTCCCATAAAGCAAGGCAATGTCGCGCACAATACTACAAAGCAACATAGGGATTTTTCTTTCCACCAAACAAAGCAACATAGTGCATAGCGCTTCTACAAGAAACAAGGAGAGTTTTCTTTCCACAAAATAAAGCAACATAGTGCACAACGCTTCTACAAGCAACATGGGGAGTTTTCTTTCCACCAAACAAAGCAACGTAGCACACAACACTTCTACAAGCAACATGGAGAGTTTTCTTTCCACCAAACAAAGCAACTTAGTGCATAGCGCTTCTACAAGCAACATGGAGATTTTTATTTCCATCAAAAAATGCAACGTAGCGCACATCACTTCTATAAGAAACATGGGGAGTTTCCTTTCCCATAATATAGAACAATGTAATGCACAATGCTTACATAGCATAATCCCACATAAATTTAAAACCGATATTAAATTTAGAACAATCTAACCTTAACTCCTGTGAAGATTGAAAAGATGACATCATCTGGTAGGCTCTCCTCTCGACCTCTGGCATGTTCCTCCCACTATACCCATATCTTCTCTACATCTCTATTTCTCCTCCTTTCCTCTTCGTGTCCCCCCGTATGCTCTGTTCTTCCCATTTTTCACTTTTCCTTCCTTCTTCCCTAATGTGCACGTCCAATGTCTTCTCAAACCCCGAGCTCCATCATCCGCCTCCATTCTTCAATGCACCATCCCCTATCCTCTACATGCTCCTCCCATATTTCCCATATTTGGAAACTTAGCAACATCGTAGGATATCTCCTAGGTTTCATCGTTTAGGAACCGTATGATTACATTTCATTACCTTTTTTTTTAACTAAAGAATGACCTTTTAATTAAAATATCATTCTTGAGATATTTATTTACTTTAAAATACATTACTCTTTATTTTTCGAATTTCATTATTTCCCGTTTGTTTATTATTTTTATTTTTTTAATAAAGATATCTAATATATATCTTCATATATTTTTTTTTTTTAAATGAATTCTCTTTTATTTAATTAATTAAAGTCTTTCAATGAGTACCCTATTAACATTAAAATAAAAGTTTTAACTAATTCAAATTAAAACCCATTTATTAATTGCAAATGAATTTACTAATGAGCTCCAACGAGCCAAACATTATTTTCTTAAACCTCATTAATTAATTTAAATAATCTAAATTCAACATATAAATTTAGTTTGCTTTCTTTCACAAGGAGTATGCTTTATCTTTACTTTGAATATGACAGTTTACCCTATGCATCTATATGCATCTTGCAGTGGTTCTTATATAGAAACTCAACATCAACTACTCAAACCATGATACAGTAAAGAGCAAACACATTTACATAATCAACAAAGAGGGAATCTTTCCATCAACCCAATCACCTATCTTAGCCATAGATTTTACGATAACTGCTAGGCTATCAACTAAAGCTCAAGGTGATCAGCCATCAATGATTATCCCTTTCATCAATGCATACCTATATGAAGGTATCTATCCATGTTACCTTTGAGTACCTTAATCATCATTTCCCCTGATATTTGGTACCCTTATTTTTGGTGGGTAACTTTACCTGTTCCACCTATGAGTGTACCTAATCTTGTACACTTGGCAATATGTTAGCAATAACATACCCTTATAAATCAACTAAATATCACATAGCTAGTTCAATTGTTCAAACTAAGTATCACCACATCATCGATCCATACATTATTTTCTTGTGCCTTAAAGTCAGCTAGGGAGGGTCATGAAATATTATCATTCCTCAATCAAGAGTTTGAATATACGAACATCTTAATATGATTAAAACATTTGTGGCTAGTTTGAATATATATGAATGTATATATTATGGTTAAAATTTTAATTAGTGGGAATTTCTTGAACATCCACAAGTTGAAAAGTTTCATAAACTTGAACATTCAAAACATGTGGTGCTAAATAATATTTTCTTTGACTTGCATGATTTATTGTCACTCCTTGGACCTCAATTTAGATTTCATATATTATGTCATGTTTAGCTATTTATGCTATCGATTATTTTATTTTCTACATCGACCTTCTTGGACCTCAATTTAGATTTCATATGTCATGTCATGTTTAGCTATTTATGCTATCCATTATTTTATTTTCTACATTGACTAATATGCTATGTGAACATTTTATTTTCCTAGTTCTTTTACTTTCAATATATTTTGACTACATTGCATAAGTTCGTACCAAAATTATAACATGGATTGTCTTTGCATTTGACTTAATTTAAACAATTTGATCTAATATCTATCTTTTTAAATAAAAAATATTTTTTTATTTTGTTAAAAATTGAAAAGAATATGCACACTTCTAACTTATTTAAAATAAATAAAGATAATTTTTAAAATTAAAAAAAAAAAAAATTACATTGTTTTCTTGTGTTTAGAATATTTAAAATTTTATAAATTGAAAAAAAAAAGGCTTAATTATTTCACTAAAAAATTTAACTTCGTTGAGGCCTAATTTAAGACCTCCAAAATGATTCCAAAAATAAATATAAATAGAAATACATTTTCAAATAATTTACGAAATTCTAAAATGGTCCAAAAATTAGAAAAAAGAGGTTCTAGCATAAAATGGTCCACACAATATAAGAATAATTGTAAAAAAAAAAAAACTAAATATAAAGGTCAAAGTGCATAAGGGCCTCATCTAGAATGGATTACATGCATGGAAATAAGTGACGAGGGGTTTTTAAAAAGTTTTAAAAGAATGCATTTCATGTAAAAGCACTCTCAAGTGAATCATTATATATGTGTCCTAGATGATGCAAGCTCATGTTATATTTGCTTAGATTAGCAAATACATTTCATGGTTTCAATTTTTCAAGATAAAAAATAATTATACTTGTAGAGAGATCAAATTAATATAATTTTGAGTATTTAAATAGAAGTTTAGATATATTTTTTAAAAAAATTAAAAAATTTAATGAAGTTTTAAATAGTTAATTTTTTTTTTTAACTTAGGAATAATTTCAAAAATGATGCACTCACTTGAAATAGTTTTTTAAAATACAAATATGTATTTAAAATATATGTAAATTATAATTTTAATATTTTTGTTTATTTTCTTTTAATATATATATATAGGTATATTTATTATTAATATAGAATATAATCGTTATGTTTTTTTATTAGTTGGATAAAAGAAGTTTTGAAAGGATCTCTAAATATTTTAACAAAAAGAAGCTAATCTCCAACCATTAGGAGACTGAGGACACATCAAACATTAAATCCAACCAACCCTTGGATACAACTACCTACACCTAGACCAACAGACACTAGTCGAACAAGCTCAGACACATAAGCCAGACAAAGATAAAAGTTTGGCATGCATGCTTGCATGGATAAACAAAGATAAAAATTAGGCACGTAGGCTCGCATGGGTAAACAAAAAAAAAATTGGGCACGTAGGCCCACAAGGATAATCAAGAGATTAGCATTTAGAGCCACTAGGGCCAACCCCTTTTTCATATTTAGTCTTCTTCGATACCATCCCCTGCTAGCTCATCATGGCCAGTACTTCCTTGACATATGAAATAGTAGCTAACATAGAGTCTATTATCAAACGTTGCAGCTTCATCATCATCGCATTGAATGACTTTGGATTGGAGGATCCCAACTGAAGTCCATGATATTGGTTCCTCCTCACACATCCCGCATCCAAATCTAGGTTTATTTTCTTAGGAGGTGGTATGTAGTCCAAGTCAGATTCATCCACCAACATTGGATCCTTTCCATTGCTAACCATATTGACCTCCAAATGCTTAGAGCATCTAGTACCTTCTCTCCCACCTGGACCACAAGGCCCAAACTCCATCGCCTCCATCGTCTACACTGTCATAGGAGTAGCTTCAAAATCCACTTGGATTGATGCCTTTGAGTCCCCTCAAGCAAAGTAAGCCATATACTCCACCACAAGAATGGGTACCCTATTCAAGAAATTAAGGATCTCTTCCCCGTCCAAACCCCTCGCCTTAACCACATGATTGAAGATCATTTTAAGCAAACCTTGGTGAATCGGGTCAAAAGCCACACCCTTCTTGACCTTAGCAACCGTCCTTGCCAAATATTGAAACAAAAATGATGGGATGTTCATGGTGATTTTATGATGCAGATGATTTAGTAGCTATGCAAAATTTTCAAATTTTCATCCAAGGTGAAATATTACATCACCACCAAAAAAACCTCATTCGAAGGGCTCTTAGTGAATTACTTTTAAACTTGTTCTACATTCTGGTGAGCTTCTCCTCATCACCACGAAAAATACATACCTCCTTCACCAGTGAATGCTTCTTCCTGTTGTGAACTATCTCATCTGCCACTAACCCTATCACCTTAGTGATGAGAGGGATTTTAATTTTGAATTCCAGTGTGCCCACTCTCACCATCCCATCACACCATGAGTATACCAAATTTTTAGCCATACCTCTATGGTAGCCATAAAATTTTAAGAGACACTACAAAATATTCCCCTTTTTAGAATATTACAGACCTCCTCATCCATAGAAAGCTATTACGGATCCATAATTAGGGTCGTCATCCTAACACCCTCACTATTTCTACCTAGGACAATTAGGAGAATAACAAAGCTTCATTTCACCCACTCAATCTCGCTTCCATAGTTGATAGATCCTGAATGATATAAAAGGACCTAACAGTCCATCTTGGCCTTTGATCTATTAAGAAGCACGTGAATTACCACACCCAAAAATGAGAATAGGTACCTCATCCAAAGAATAATGAAGAAACCAAACCAATACTTGTAGCACATAGTCACCTCACCAACAAACTGCTAGCTCAAAACTTTGGAAATGCACCATGTTGAAATTTACAAGCATGTCTAACTTGGACAAGTATTGGAGGTGAATGTTGATGATAATTATGACAACCACCTCACAGTGGAGGCACGTGTTATGCGCCATCATGTAAAGGATGATAATTATAAATACCTTCCTAATACAACATGATTTTTCTCATTATGGTAATAAGGCCACCTTGTTGATCCAACCAATCGAAGCACTCCATATATTTAGAAAACAAGTAATTTTGATCTTCATTATCGAAATAATGTTCTTTGAACTCTGCCATCTCACACAGCTCCACACCATTTTCAAAGTGCTTTTCAAGGCATATCTCTTCTCACGAGAGTAATCTTTCCTGCATATTTCTAAAATAAAAATACTGATAGGGCATGACCTAAAATTATTACCTCTGTATTTAAAAATTTATCCCTTACAGTTATTTAAGGGATGTCTCATTGCCCATCTTCTGCATGACTTCTGACAAATAATTTTCAACAGCCCTCAAAGAAAGAAAAAGTGAGTACACCTGAGATAAATAGCATATAACAGTGTCCAATTTAAATTTAAATTCATATTTTAGTGGGGGATCAGATCAAAAAATTCAAAAAACAACATCCAATGGGGAGGGTTCCAGCCACCCATCCTAAGTATTCTGACTCAAGTTTAATCTTTGCCTAAATTCATTGTCCAATTATGTAAGGCCATCTGGAAAATTACCTCTCCAAATATGAAGATCTTGCTACATAAGACCTTGATTATCCAAGAAGTCTACATCTTTGTTACCTTCCATGAATCAGTGGTTGAATTTGATTTCTAAATTTTGAATCATTCTCATGACTTCAATTATAAAATTTACAACAATCCAGGAGGGATTTTGGTTGCTATTAATCATGTTGATAACATTGAGTGAATCTCCTTCTATGATTATTTTTCTGTAATTCACCAAGTTCTGGTGGGAAACACCCTAAAATAATGTCTGAGCTTCCACAAAATGGCTGATTTGATGACCCAATTTTTTAGGAAAGGTAAGAAGAATTTCGTCCTTCGAGTTTCTAAACAAATCCCTTGCACCCGCTAGACCCAATTTCCCTTTAGAAGCTTCGTTAAAGTTGAATTTATGATGTTAAGATAACGATGATATTCACCGAGTTGGTTGAATATCATCATTATGTTAAAAGCATTATGCTTTTTATTTTGAAAATAAAATATAATTGAAATATAATACAAGATTCCTCACATGAGATATTTATTAGTAAAAATAGATCTAAAATGTCACAATACTAATATTTACATAAAGTTACCCCCAAGGGAAGACACCTAGGTTCCAACCTTGGGGGAAGCCTAGGTGAGTGCACTCCAGACCAATGATGATGATATGAATCCCGACCAATCGATGGTCCCCTTCATGTTGAGTCAACAATAACAAGGTGTAATAGGTTTTGTGGGAGTAGTCCATGTGGTTTGAACCTTGTGCTTGTCAGTTACTAAAAATAGTGTGGTTGTAACCAACTCTCCTATATAACCAAATATATATATAAAGTTGCAATGAAATTACATTATATAATAATCTAAAATTATTGACCACAAGATATTATAATATAGCTAGCACAATGGTTAGGGTTTTGGCTTGTTTTTTTGGTGAGGTTTAAGGTGTAAACCACAATGTACCTAAAAAGGATAGGTTGGATGGTAGTGATTGAGTGTTTATCTGGTTGGCTATCACAGTTTGATGTTTAGGAAGGTTGGGGATCCATTGACTTTGTCTAACCTAGTAGGCTAGGTTTTATAGTGACAACATCCAATGATGTTATTGATTCTTCTATGTATTTAAAAAAATCAGCATTATCTAAAAAAAACATATTTTGTTCCAATTTTTTATTTATAACTTTTTTTCCCAAGTTTATATATTAGTTGTCAATCCATCAAACACTTATTAAAATTTGATTTTTTTAGTAGTAAAAATGATGATCCAAAATATTCTAAAACCTGATATAATGTTTTTACCAAGGTTTCTTGATAAATTTCACCCAACTATTTAAATTTGTATTGTGATGAAGAAAAAGACCCCTCATATTGCTAAATTCAAAATCTTGTTGAGTACTATTCTCTTAGCAAAATAAGTACATGCACACAACTGGGAAAAAGCAAGATTAAAGTGAAATATTTTATTGCTACTACTATGGCCTTGATAAAGGCCTTCAATTTAAACTTATTCTCAATACCGAAGATATAATAATAGTGTAGCTTAAAAATACACATAAAGGAAGGTATTATTAGTGAGAAAAGTAGTTAGTGTCCTTTTGATAAGAGATTGATCAATATTTTGAATCTTGCATATCTTTTGATGGAAAAGCACAAATATTTCATTTAAAATCAAAATTAATGAGGACTTGTATAAAACCCTAGGTAATAAAGGCTTCACATTAATAAGGAAATAAAAATATCTTTGTTGAGGATGTCATATTGTTATAATTGCTACTAAAAGTTAGGCGAAAGAGGTAATTGAATTATTTTTATTTTTATTTTTTTATTTTTTCATATCTAAAGCTTTAGAACATAGGCCTAGAAAATCCAAATACAATCTTATTTGTATTCTTATAGGCATATTCTATTAAAATATTTTAATAGGCCTAGAAAATCCAAATACAGTCTTATTTGTATTCTTATAGGCATATTCTATTAAAATATTTTAATATTTACGTCTTATTATTACAAGGTGAAGCCGTAAAATAAAAACTACTAATATTTATATAGTCATAAAAATACTAAAATAATAAATTTTAAAAAATAAAAAATATTTTTTTAAAAACAACATCAAACATTTATATCAAATAATTTGTTTTACTTGAAAATTACAATTACAAAATTTAGGAGTCATATTGTATCAAATATATATAACAAGATTGAGAGATGGGTGACTTGGCGGGGTAAGAATATGGTGTTATATGCATTTTTTCAAACAAATGTTGTTTAAGCAATATTTAGGTCCAACATTCTCCCTAGTGAATTTTTTTTATTAATCAAATAGTAAGCGTAAAAAGGTAATTGAAATTTATATTTTCTTTGTTGTCTCATGTAAATCTTTAGAACATAGGCTTAGAAAATCCATTAATACACTTTAGGTATATTGTATTAAAATATTTTAAGATTTATTGGTCTGAAAAAACATCAAACATCTATATCAAATTATTTGTTTTACATGAAAATTGCAATTACAAAATTTAGAAGTCAAAATGTATCAAATATATATAACAAGATTGAGAGATGGGTTCATTGAGTTTTACACATGTTTTTAAAATAAAAACTACTAATATTTATATAGTCACAAATAATACTAAAAAAACAAATTAAAAACTACTAATATTTATATAATTATAAAAATACTAAAATAATAAATTTAAAAAAAAAAATAGTATTTTAAAAACAACATCAAACATTTATATCAAATTTTTTTTGCATGAAAATTACAATAACAAAATTTAGGAGTTAAATTGCAGCAATAAAATTTAGGAGGCCAAAGCCCTTACCACTACAATAAAATTCCAGTTTACAATTATAAAATTAATAACTTTTATCTTTTCCAAAGATGAAATTACTTTTGAGGATGTTAAATAAATTGAATACAAAATTTTATATCATAAATTTTAATATTAAGTTAAAACATAATTTATAGTGTGTGAGGGGGTAGGTGGGTTGTGTGTTAAATTTCCTATTTATTAGGGGTCATGGTTTGGAGGAGATTGCTTAGCCCTATGCATTGGTCATAAGGGTTTCTCACACTAACCAAGTCAAAAATAAATATATAATTTAAAGTGATATAATCATATTTATAGGTTAAAATATTTTACAAATTAAAATTATATATATATATATATATATATATATATATATATATATATATATATATATATATATATATATATATATATTTGTAACAACAAACTTTTATTGTTATGGTTGTCTTGTTTCTTTAATAAGTTATATATGAATTCTATTAGGGGTCACTCCTATAAAAATACCAAAATATTACATTTGCTATTAGGTCGGACAAACCATAATTTTTTTTTTTTTTTGGTGGTGGCCACAAGGGGTAAACAGACTGTGACCACGAGGGAACCATTACATAACATATCCGCAACATGTGAGGTGAGAGATTTGAACCTGGGCCTCTCAGCAACTAGAGAGGTTTAACTACCCACTTGCTCTCCAACTCCTTTACAAACCATAATTAGCATGCCTTTTTATCACAAATATTTTTTATTTTTTTTCTATCAAATATATTTTTTAACTTCTTCAAAGTGATATGCTTCTATAATCAAATCATTGACATATTTTTGATTAAGAGATAAAATCTTAATTGACGAAATGCCTTCTAAAATTTGAATTTCACCAAGATGAAGATCAACATCATGATTGGTTAAATTATCTACTACCCAATTTCCTTCTTTAAATATGTTCCCATTTCTAAGAGATTGCTTCTAATAATAATTTATTAACATCAACAATAATATTATTTTTAATCCAATCCCCATATCCATTTTTTTATTGTATTAATGATAATTTGTGAATCCCTCTCAATTGAAATATATTTCCATCCTTTTTTATTGCAATTTTATCCATGTGGGAAGTGCCCTAGCCTCTATATAGTTTTTAGTTGAAGTTCCATATGATTATGACTAAAGTGATGAGAATTTTACCTTCAATATTTTAAAAATACCAAATATTAGAAGCACTATCAAAATTAATTTTGATAAACCTAATTTTTGGACATTTCTATTTTACCCTAGATTAAAGTAGATCCTTTGTTTTAATGCTATTATTACATATGACTCTTCCATGTATGCTCAAATCCTATAACCAAGTTTTTACCACCTATTTTTCACACTTGAGACTTCCCATGACGAGAACCACATCTATAAATATTCTACAATAGAGGCAATAGTATGGTTCCACACTTGACATAATTTTTAGATTTATCCATAAAAATTGTGTTATTCCTTTCAAGCCACAAATTCCTACAAATAATGGCTTGGCCAATCCTCTACATAATACATAATGTTTTAGGTTTAAAAATATTAATCCAACATTTCATCAACTTTTTCTATGTTAACTGAGGTGCCCAATATATTTTTATATTTTTAAAAAAGTAAACCTAAATGGTGTGAGTAAAGGAACAATAAATAAATAAGTGGTACAATATTTCTAAATTCTTTTCACACAAGACACATATTAAAGATCCATGATATCCTCTTCTTTGTACACTATCTCCTATAAGAATCTTACTTTGAACTGCTAACCAAAGGAATTTTGAGGCCTTAGTGAAAGCCTCTAGTGAAAAAACATTTTTCTAAGGATAATTTTTAGGGGTAGGATTTCGATTGCTCTAAATCCTCATATCCTATCTTGACTGAGTATCCACCATATTTAGATAGATTTTAAACCAAACATCCTTTTATGTAGGAATCGATAAATAAACTCTTGAAGCATCTTTTGAAGTTCATCTACAATTTTTTTAAGTTCCTCTCCTTTAACCATGTTACTAATAGAAATCCATCATATGTATTTTCTCATATTAATATAGTCTAACATTTGGATCTATAGAAACTAGGCATGCTCCAGCAAATGGTTGCTACTTTGAGTTAGAGATAAGAGGATAAGGCTTCAACCAAGGATTGGACCAAAAATTTGCATAAATATTCTCATTGGCTCAACATATAATATATTTCTATATCAATTGCAAATTATATTATATAAATTTTGATGTTGACTATCCTAAACATATATTTTTAAAGTAATTTTTTCTCAATTTTTTCTTGATATCTATATAACCTTGAATCAATATTTTTCCCTAATTCCAAACTTATAAGTCTATAATTTTGCAAGCCTAATCCTCCAATATTATTTCCTTTGCAAACTTTATCCCACTTACAAAGATGAAACCTAGATTTTTTCTTGCATCCTTTCCAAAGAAAGACTTTGAATTTTATCAATTTTTTGTGCTATACCTATTGGTAATCTTGAAATTGATATCATATAATTAGGTATGGATTGCAATCTAGGCTTTATGAGTTATAAACTTTCCACTAATATTAATAAATTATAATTTTAACCTTTCAAATAAGCTTTCATTCTATCCAAACAAGAGACCCAAAGTTACTTTTTATTTCCTTTATGAGATAAAGCAATGCCCAAAAGAAAAATTTCATCAATAAAATTGAGATGAGATTTAAGGGGACCCTTTTATGTAATCTAAGTACCTTTTATTTATCCATCAATTTTTTCCTTTTATAAAACTCTTCTTAATACCTCTACAAGAATAGTGAATAGATAAGGAGATGGTGGATCACCTTGGTGGAGTCTAAAATATGACTTTAAATAAATAACAGGATAACCATTGATTAAAATATAATATATGACTTGAAATAAATAATAGGAGAACCATTGATCAAAATATAATATTTTGTAATGCTATAACAATATTTATTTCAATCTGATCAACTATAATAAAAACCAAAACTTTTTAAAAGTATCATGTAGAAAAGTTAGAAAACCCTATCATGTGCTTAGTTCGTATCTAATTTCATAAATATACGTGGGTTTTTTATGGAATGAAGAGAATGTATGGACTCATGTGCCAATGTTTATACCATTAAGAATGTGTTTACCATGAACAAATCGACCATGTTCCTTTGAGATTACACAATCTAGAATATATTTCAACCTATTTACCATCATTTTTAAAATGATCTTATAAATCATATCACAAATGATTATTAGATGAATATTATCAAAATAGTTTGTCTAACCATTCTTGGAAACCATTGTAATAAATGTGACATTAATCTCACTTATTATAGCCTTCATTTTGGCCTTTTCAACTATAAGTAATATATCACTCTTTAATAAATCCCAAAAAAAATGAAATAAAATTGTAGGAAATCCATAGACTAGCTGCCTTATTAGAACAGAAAGAGAAAAATAATTTATGTAGCTCCTTCATAGATATATTCTTCATCAAGAATTTATTTTGTCCTTGTATGATAGTTGATAGAATATTTTGTTAAAATTTATCTTGTGACTTAGACTCCTTGTCTTGCCTAGTATTTGAAAAAATATTTTTGAAATAATCAATTGCTTCCTTCCTTATATCTTCTTCTTCCACAATATTTCTATCATCTTGAGTTAAATATTTTTTATTTGATGAAAATAAATATTTGTTTTTGTTGTAGCATGATTCCTTTTGTTATTTCTATTTTTTTCTTTGATCCATTTCTCCCTAGATTTTTGGAACCAATATGACTCCATTTTCAATGCATTATTATAATTAGATATTAATTATTTTTCTTTCATGTAAGAATATAATCCATTCCATTATTTTCTACTATCTCTTGTAAATTTTTGAGATTGGATTCAATTTCTTTATTTTATTTAAAAGTGTTACCAAAATATTAGGATTTCCCAATTTTTATTTGCTCATTTAAATATATTATTTTGGAAAAAACCTATACATATATGATCCTTCAAAACTTATCTTGTCCCTCCATAACATAACCATATGGAAGAAATCAAGGTCTTGCAGCCACATAAACTTGAAAAAAATGAATTTGGATGACCATTATTGGGTAAATCATAGGTCAAGAATGGGTTGGTGATCTAATACTATTCACAATAAAATATTTTAAGAGATTGTATACTCTATTTGCAACCATTTGTTGGATAAAAAACTCTATCCGAGTTTTTTTTTATATGATTTTTTCCAATGTGTCTATTATCCTATATATTTTGAAAAATTGAAGTAACATATCAAATGCCATTTGAATTAAAAAATGAAGCAACATCTTACATTGATTAAGACCATTCTAGAGTATCATCTTTATTTTCCAAAGGATATAAAACAATGTTGAAATCACCCCAAATATTTTATAGATCACAATCAATCATCATTGTATTTGACAAAATATGCTAAGTCTTCCAACATATTTCACAGGGAGTAACTATAGTTGGAGCATATATATTTATAACCCTAAATTTGATATTTTCCTCTTTCATGCAAAATAGTCGAGCAACCCAATTACTTTTTGCTTCTAATATTTATCCATCTCTTTTGCATTCGTTTCATATTATTATAATACCACCTGAAGCTCCTATAGAAGAAACTCCTAGACAATCACCCTTCTTCCAAATTATTTTAAAAGCACCCTTACATTCCTCACTACATTTTGTTTCTTGTATTAACATAGACTCAAAACTATAGCATCCTATTAATTCCTTAATAACTCTTTTCTTATGGGTCTTATTCATACCCCTAATATTCTATGATAACATTTTCATCCTCGTCAATTTTTATTTTTATTAGTGGGCTTAGTCCCACTTCTTGTTCTTATATATGATATTTTTATTTGGCTTTCCAAATCGATATCCCTTTGAGTTTCTTTTTCTCTTTGTTCATGTGTATTGATGGTCTTCATCTCCTTTCTACATTCCCACCAATGCTACTATTTTAACTAATCTCTTCTATTTTTTGATATTGTTCATAATGAAACTTATCTTTTAAATATTTATGTTGCCCTAAACAATCTAAAATGCAAAAAAAAACCTCATAAACACTTTCTTCTTTAAATTGTCTTAAAAACCCTACAATGCATGGATTATCCTCCATAGTTATTACTTTCATATGCTACCTTAGAGACCCTAAATTTCCTTGGATATCCTCTAGAAGTATTTCTTTATTATGTTGATCTTGAAACCCTAAAGTGCAAGAAATACTCTATCCTAATTTTATTTTTATTTCAAGGAGAAGATTTTATGCTATTTGAGAAAAATAAAAATGGTTTACCTAGATTAACGTTGGCCTCCTTCACCTTATTTATTTTAAAATTCACCTCCCTATCTTTATCTGTTTTAAAATTGTGCCTCCTCATCTTCCTTTGCATGCTTAACTTCTTTTGTATTTGAACTTGCGCATTGTAATTCCTCATCCCTTTATATATTTTTCATCTAATGGTTGATTTGAGTGAACTATGATGTTCTTTTTCATTTGATGATGTAGAGGGTTTTTCTTACAACTTTTGTAGGAGTGGAAAATCCTTTATTTGACCTAGTTACTTCTATTATGTGATCTTCTTATTTCATATTGAAGTTTATCTCATGCCCAAAATTTTCCATCTCTTTCTCCATAATTTTCACTTTGCATTATCTTGCCATGTGTTTTATTTCATGATATTTATGACATCTAAATGTAATGTTTTCATGATTGCCCTCTAGACGTTTTTCCCAGGACTGCCCAAACTGCCGAACTTGTTTTGGCCATATCTCACTCATCCGAACTCGGATTGAGCTGAAATTTTGAGGGTAGATGCCTAAAAACCCCTAGAACATCTCCACCAATTTTCATATCATTTGGAGCAACATAGATCCTAGCGCATCCCTATGTGTGAACGATATATTTGGCAAGCGGCTATGCGAGGGTTTCATCTGGGTTGAGTGCAAGCAGCTCCAGAGGTTGGTTTTTAGGGCCTTCGGGCCCTAGCGGCCAATATTTTTGTGGTTTATGCTCAATATTTTAGCAGGAAATGTTGCAGGGGATACAAGATGGGTTAGAAATTTGTCTTTCAACAGATCATACTGTGAACTTGAGTGACAACGGCTTCCAATTTGCTGCACAAAAGAAAAGTGAAAACCATACCTTTCCACGATGTCTAGGGCAAGGATTAAAGAGACCACGAAATAAGTTTCAAGTAGTTGATCAAAAAATGGCTCATATCTCAAGTGAATCTGGTGCTAAGGTGCACCCACAAAATAATTCTACTATGAAAACCCCTAATTTTAGGGATGCCCTTCGTGGTGGACAGCCTTAGCCCAATGCTAATATCAATATTAGGGCTTCTCATAAACCTCTAAGAATGCCTAAGATTGATCCCAGGAAAACGGAGTCAGGATGTCTTAAAGCAACTGATGGAACTCCTATTGTTAAGCTTGATATGGGTAACATTCAGACCGGCATTGAAGATTTGGAAAAAAGAGGACTAATTTGTCGGTTCGTGGGTTTTCGTCCGAGTCTATCTCCTTTCAAAGTCTGGGCTGCAAAAAGCTGGAAAACTAAAGGTGAGTTACAAATCTCTATTTATCCAAATGGTTATTTTCTTGTTTTATTTGCTAATAATGAAGATAGAGAGAAAAATTTTCAAGGGGGTCCTTGGTTTTTGGAAGGGCGGGGCTTTTCATGAAGCCCTGGCATACTAAATTTAAAGCCGAAGAAGAGATGCCTTCTATAGCTCCCGTGTGGGTTAGACTCTTTGGCCTCCCTATTGAATTTTGGAATCCTACTATTTTTTCTTCAATTGGAAACTCTTTAGGAACTTTTATGATGATTGCTGATTGTACTCAAAATTTTGAACATATTATTTATGCTCGAATTTGTGTTTTAATGGATTTTGACAAACCCCTACCTAAAAAGATCACATTACAATTTGGGGAAGACACTTGGGAGCAAGTAGTGGACTATGAGAACATTCCTTTTCGTTGTAGAATTTGCCATGAATATGGTCATTTGGCCGATGCTTGTCCAAATAAAATTCCTGATCAAAAGAAAGAAGATATAAACTCAAGCAAGTTTCCAAATACCTAAGAAGAAGAACACTCGAAAAAACCAAGTAATGAAGGATCAATCAAAGTCATTTGCTAATATGTTTGAAATCCTTTCCACAAATGATGTCCCAAGTGAGGAAGAGGAAATAATGGAAACTGAAATCTTAGAAACACAATTTAAATATGAAGGAAAGAACTCGGAGACAAACCAACAAATCAAAGGTTTTCACCAAAAAAAAAAGGAGAAAATTTACACAAGAAAAACAATATTTCAAATGTCAAAACTTCAAATAATGCAGGTCCCAATATAGACTCCATTGAACCATCTAGTAAAATTTTGGCTGTGTATGAGCATTCTTCAAGGTTAGAAGCCATCTCGGATTCAATTGGAATAAGTCAAGAAACAGGGAAAAAAAATTGAAGATGGATTCTAATCAAAAAGTAGGTCGCAAGACCAATCAATATCATATGGTAAAAGAAGGTGAAAAGCTTGTAGAGGAAGGTAAGATTAATGCCCTTCCCAACATTTTTAGCCCCGGTATTAATGAAGATCATCACTTGGAATATTAGAGGACTCAAAGGGAGTCTTTCAAAACAAAATGAAATTAGAAGAATGATTCAGATAAATCATCCACATCTTGTTTTCCTTCAAGAAACAAAGATGTCAATGGAGGATATGGACTTAATTGCCAGTGAAATTTGGCCACTGGAAAAGTGGTTTCCCTCGGCTCCCAAGGGACTTCGGGTGGCATTGCTTGTCTTTGGGACCCAAAAGAGGTAGTTATTCACCATATGGTTGGCAGTTGGGGTTTGTTGGCTATAGCTATTCAAAGTAGACATTCCAACCAGATTATGCTCTACATTACTGTTTATGCCCCGAATTCTTTGGAGGAAAAAAGAAGACAATGGAAGGATATTACTCATATTATCTCTCATTTTCCTAAAGCTTGGATCTTGATCGGAGGAGATTTCAATACCATCCTCTCTCTGGATGAGAAAAGGGGGGGAAATAGAAATTTGGACAAAAGTACTGACCTCATGAGCGAATATATTGCAAACCTCCATCTTGTGGATATCCAACCGGATAATGGCCTTATGACTTGGTCTAACAGAAGGCAAGGCTTAGCTTGTATAATGGAGAGATTGGATAGGTTTTTGCTCTCTGAAAATTTCTTAATCCATGGTCACATTCCTAAAGTGAAGACTCTTAATAATGTCTGGTTCGGATCATTGGCCACCATGGTGGAAATGTGGAAAACCAATGTGAATTTCTCTCCTTTTTGTTTTCAATTAATGTGGCTTAGATACGAGGTCTGAAGGAAGGTAAACCTAGGCATGGGACTAAGATGTTCTATTTTGCAAAAGACTGCAATACATTAAATCCAAAATCAAGACTTGGAACTGGAAAGAGTTTGGGGATGTTCATAAAAAAAACATGAAGTTATTGCTCATCTTGAAAATTTGAATAAGAAAATCCTTTTAGATGGCCTCACAGAGAAGAGAAGTGCAGATGAAATTAAACTCACAACTCAGTTAGAGGAATGGGAAAAAAGAGAAGAAATATTATGGAAGCAAAAATCTAGAATTCAATGGCTCAAAGAAGGAGATCGAAACACAAATTTCTTCCACAAATCTCTTCTAGCTCGAAGATCTCACAACTTTATTTCTTCCTTAAAATCAGATTCTGGAGATGTTGTTTATACTTGGGATGGCATGAACTCTATTGTTGTTGATTACTTTTCCAATATTTTTGCCGCTACTCCTCTTGACTCGACCTTCACAACAAAATGTTCTTCAAGCAATCCCTTCTCTTATCACTTCTGAGGAGAACTCTATTTTGACCGCTCCTGTTACTATCAATGAGCTTCAACAAGTAGTTTTTAAAATGCAAAAAGGGAAAACCCTAGGTCTTGATGGTTTTCCTATTGAGTTCTACCAAGAGTTCTGGGATATCCTTCATGTTGATTTATTAGAGGTGGTGGAAGAAGCCAGGAAATCCAAAGAAATTTTGAAGGTTATCAATAAAACTTATATTACTCTTGTTCCAAAAGCTCAAGAGGTTGATCATATCTCAGCTTTTAGACCTATTGCTTTATGTAATGTTCTTCTCAAAATTATTACTAAAATCATGGCTTAAAGGTTGAAGCCTCTTTTGCATAAGATTATTTCCCCAGAGCAAGGGGGATATGTGGAAGGACGTCAAATAGTAGATGAGATAGTTCTTTCTTAGGAAGCCATCCATTCCATGGATATGCAAAATTCTCCTTCTATGTTCATCCGGTTAGACTTATCCAAAGCTTATGACAGAGTGGATTGGCACTTCCTTATCAAAGTTTTGAGGCAATTTGGTTTCTCTAAGGATTGGATGGATTGGATTATGGGATGTATCTCTTTAGTTTCCTACTTAGTTCTTATCAATGGTAGGCCTTCTCAGTCTTTCCCAGCTTCCAGAGGTATTAGGCAAGGTGACCCGCTATCCCCTTATTTATTCATCATTCTTGTTGAATGCTTGGGTAGGACTATAACCAAAAAGAGGGAAAACAAAACCCTTGAGGGAGTTACCATTGCTCATGGAGCTAGACCTATCTCTCATCTTCAATTTGTGGATGACTCTACCCTTTTAGGTAAAGCTACAGTTAAGGAAGCTTCTAATATTAAGCAAATCATTAGCTATTTTTCTAAGGCTATTGGGCAGTTGATCAATGAAGACAAATCTAAAGTTATTTTCTTTCACCGCTCCGCTAGACAGGAATCCATGGTCTTGGATAAATTAAGATATAAGAAGACCTCTCTTCCAATCACTTATTTAGGTATTCCCATAAATATTCAAAGGCAAAAAAATAAAGATTGGAATTGGTTGTTGGACAAAGTCAAGAAGAAAATTGGAAAGTGGACCAACAAGTGGCTTTCTTCTGGGGGTAGAATCACCTTGGTAAAATCAGTCCTTCAAGCTATTCCTATTTATGTTTCTTCCATTTTGAATATCCCAAAGGTTGTTCTTCGAGAATTGGATCAAATCAGTCATCGTTTCCTTTGGAGTGGTACTAAGGAGAAAAGAAAATGGGCCTTGGTGAAATGGGATACTTTATGTCTTCCTAAGAGTGAAGGGGGGTTAGGATTCCGGTCTTCAATTAATAACAACAAAGCTTTAGCTGCTAAATTATATTGGAGGATGTTGCATAACCCCAATGCTCTTTGGGCCAATAATCTCTGTGCTAAATATGCCGAGAACAAAAGTCCTGAAGACCTTGTTCGCTATCAACTTCCTACCAAAGGTTCTCCCATTTTAGCAGTTCTTAAGACTCGGTGAGGATTTGATAAAGAAAAAATTATTTTGGATCATTCATAATGGTCAACATGCAAATTTTTGGACAGATTCTTGGGATGGTCACAAGCCTTTGATAACTCGGCTTCCCGATTGGAGGCCTTGGATGGAGGAGCTTCACCGAGCTAATTGGATAAAGGTGGCTAATTACTCGTCGATACCATACCGGTAATTCAAAGGTTGGTAGATATTGGATCCCTATTGAGGACTGGCCTATTCAAATCCCGTAAAGGCAAAGACAAGATATCCAAGGCATCCTTCATATGAGATCCCTCTCTTGGTCCCATGAAAAATATTGTTTTGGATGGAACAACACTACTAAGGGTGAGTATTCAGTTGCTCAAGGTTATTTGACCTTATGCCATAATAATCCCAACCATTCTTCTGACATATTTTCTCAATTGTGGGCTCAAAAGCTCGGCCTAAGGTGAGGTTCTTTAATTGGCTTTTATTGCATCGTAGGGTGCTTACCGGTGAGCAACTTATGAAGCGTGGTTTTCATGGCCCTTTTAGATGTGAAATGTGTGAAGAGAATGTAGAAAATATCAACCATATTTTTATTGAGTGTACTTTAGCCTCCGAGCTATGGAGGAGAATGGCAACTTTACTTGGCTTACAAGTGGTCCAATTTTTTCACTTTTGAACAGACTTTGGAGGGATTGGCCTAATCAAGAGGGTGTTGATCATTTTATTAGGCAGTTAGTTTGGATGGGTTCTACCATTCTTCTTTGGAATATTTGGAATGAAAGGAACAACCAAATTTTTAATCAAGATAGGAAGGATATTCACTATATTTGGCAAAATACCATAGCCAACTTAGTTGAATCAGTCCATCAACTCCTTAATCACCCCCAAAACTCCCACCAAAGATGGGATCAAGTGATGCAAATATTGAAGATTAAACCTTCTAAGGGCAACCAACTTAAAGGGAATGTGAGTATTAGTAAGATGGATAGGACTAGAAATTGGCAACCTCCTCCTAAGGATTTTGGAAAAGTCAATACCGATGGAGCCTCTAGAGGGAACCCTAGAAAAGCCGATGTGGGAGGAATTGGTAGACTTTCGGATGGCTCCCTGGTTTTTACTTTTGCTGAGAATTTGGGTATTCTTTCCAATAACCTTGCCGAGGGGTATGGTATCCTTAGAGGCCTTCAGGAGGCTACTAAGGTTGGATGGGAAAAGGTGTTAGTTGAGTCCGACTCTCAACTTATGATTAATCTCTTGAAGACTCCTTCTAAGAATCATAAGGTGGATTGGAGAATAAAAAGAATTATTGAGAAGATTCAGTTAATCCAGATGGGATTTTTGAAAGTTGATTACAATCATGTGGTCGGAGATCAAAACAAGAGTGCTTGATGCTTTAGCTAATTGGGCTTTGGACAAAGGTGATCTTACTTGTTATGGCCACCCTCCTATATGGTGGGCTTCTCAAATTAGGGAAGCTCTTCTTTCTATCATTTCTTTGGATGGCTCCAGTTTCGAAGGTACCTAGTTTCTTCTTGTTTTTTTTTTTTTTGTTTCTCTTTGGTTCATTCAGTTTTTTTAGTTCCCTAGCTCATTCTATTCTTTATTTTGTTTCCTCTGTTGATTCTTGCATTAATAGTCTTCTGGTCTAGATAGGTCATTGTTTTGTTCATTTTTTTTTTTTTCTTTTGTCTTCTTTGTTTTTTTGTTTAGTTTTTTAAGGTGGGTGGGTTCTTTTTTTTTTGTTTTGTTCTTTGTGTTGTTTTTTTTTGTTCTTGTGTTTTTGTTGTTTTGTTTTTTTTTTATGTTTTTTGTTATTGTTCTTGTGTTTTTTTCGTTCTTGTTCTTGGGTTTCTCTTTGTTTGTGTTATTTCATTTTTTTTATGTGTGAGTGTTTTCTATGTTTTTTGTTTTTGTTTATTGTCTGTTGTTGGTTGTTTTTATTTTTATTTTATTTATTTTATTTTTTAGGTTTTGGTTGTGTTTATTTTTCATGTTTTTTTGGGTTATGTCTTTGTAGTGTTCTGTTGTTTTTGTCTTGTTTGTGTTTTGTTATGTGGTTCTTGTGTTTTTCTATGTGGTTTGTGTTGTGGTTTCTTTTATCTTATTGTGCGTGTTTGGTTGTGCTTTTGGTTTTGACACACTCAAGGAGCATGTTTTTTATTTTATTTTATTATTTTTGTTGTTATTTACTTTTTTTAATTTGGTTTTGTGTGTTTGTTTGCTCCTTGAGTATGTCAAAGGTGGTAGGCCAGGTCCGAGTCCTGGGCGTTTTTGGTGGAATGGATACCCCTGCCTCCTTGGGTCTTACCCGAAAGTGGCATCCCTTTTGGGATGTTTTCCACAAATAAAAAAAAAAATGTAATGTTTTCATAATTCTCTTGTTGATCATGTTCTTTTGATTCAAATTTGATCTTATTGGATTAAGATAAAAGTTTTGAAGTATCCATGGCAACACATATTCAAGTGTATACAAAATGTCTTCTCTTCTTAGTTGTTGGTCCCTCCTAAATAAACTCACCTAAATTATTGCTAATATTGTATGAATTCTCACTCCATGGTCTTAAATATAATGCATCTTTAGGAAAAATCATTTCAAAAGAAAAGTCATGGAATAATTTAAATTCAATCTCCATTTTCACTTTACCCAATTTTAAATCTTAGAAAAACTAGTATTTGTTGCCTAGATAGTGTTTGTCATAAATTTTTTCCTCTTATCACTAATTAGGACATCCATACTTCCAACTAGGACATCCTTACTTCCAACTATGGTGTCCTTACTTTCCAAGACTTAAAAAATGACTTTCTTACAATGTTACCTAAGTTTTCTACACAAAAATCCTTTAATTTTCCTTATGATCTGGAAAGATCTAAGAAATGATACTTGCTCCTTATTGCAATTTCCTATCTACTTCTGTTCATGCTTCCTACTTACTACCAGCTACCACTCATACTGGTTGATTGCAATTTCTTGCCTACTTCCTGTTCACGTTCCTACTTTTTGCCAAAGCCCTGTGATCACATAATTTAACTTACATCGACATGGCCAAAATATTATCGCTCACTTATTGTCCTTGCCACTGCAAACTTCTAACCCTACTAATCTTGAATGTCTATTACCTCCTAGAATTGAAAAACAAGAAGATGGAGGTTATCAATTGGCGCAATAAATGCCGGTCGACAGATAGCATGCTGCATTTAGCTTCTTTCCGTGGCGTTCGAAAACAGCGGAACATGACATCACTCAAAAGGAACACGACACCGCATAGGATTTCTTTTACTACGGATCGCGCGGATCACTTTCAACAACTTTTGCTTAACAATCAACAAAAGAATTGGCAAACGAAATATGAAAATAATAATAATAATAACCTTTTCCCCTAATGCATCTAAGAATTGATCTATATACAGTGAATGCTGAGTACATTACAAATCATTTACAACATCTAAACTTAGGGAATTATTTTATCTTCACTATCTTCTTCTTTGTCTCCAAAAATTCCTCTGGCGAGCAAGGAATTCTGAGAATACCCTCTTGCTCAAAACCGTATTGCTCCTTCGCTTCTTCCAGAAAATTACTAAAAAGAGGATGACTTAATAAAGAAATGGGTATCACAAATCTGCGTTGCTCCTCTCCTACGCGCACTGCCACGCACCCCTTTGGTGCAAATTTATCCCCAACAGCGAGCTTGCAGGCATTTCTTAACAATGATAACAAGCCTTTGTTCGCATTGTGAGGGCGCTTTCGATCCGATCGCAAAGCTTTCTGTTCATATTCCCCACCATTGGAATATGAACAGGAAGCTTTTCGATCCGATCGCAAAGCTTTCTGTTCATATTCCCCACCATTGGAATATGAACAGGAAGCTTTTCGATCCGATCGCAAAGCTTCCTGTTCATATTCCCCAACATCGGCAATACCCAGGCAGAAGCAACTCGAAACTCTACCACTCCAGCCCAAAAAGAAATACCTCATTATTGTGGAAGTTGTAACGAATAAATCAAAAGTGGCAAATTAAGGAGCTACTCTCAGAGAATATGAATGTGAACTCACTGCTTGAGTATAAATAGATGCAGCGGCACGCGGAATTCCAGACTAAAAGTAACGTCCTCATCAATAAACAATGGGATGCAAAGAAACTTATAGTTGTTGACAGACGGGCATTTTTTAAGAAAAACATTTATAATACTGAGGACGATGTTATTTGTCCGCGTTCTTTTTTGTCGGGGACGGTGAGGATTCCATTGTTTTTCCAGTTTGAATGAGACTATGAGTGACAGTTGCGGCCTTGCCAAGGATCCTAGGTCGTTGAACATATTCTTTTATCTTTTTCATTTATTTTGATGCGTCTGGAAGACGTACGGTTTCATAAGTGCTGTAATTCTCCTATTGGGCTTAGATATTGTTTCCTCCGTTGTAGGTCTATGTCTCCGTTTGTTCTTGTTTAAAACTCAAGGGGGAATTTCGACGAAGAAGATGACAATTGGCGACTGCAGGGCTGTCCTCGTCGAGATTATTAATGTTAGAGAACTAAAATTAGACTTGTTTAGCCTATTTTATAGTTTTTGCCGTCCCCAAATATGGAAATCTTCAACAATGAAGACCAGTTTATACAATCAAATAATTTATTGGATATTTATTTTGAAAGACACTCTAGAAACGGAGATCCAACGTGCACGGGATTGTCAGCTTGATTAATATGTTTCTAGGTTTTATCATTTTTCATAGTAGACTTGACAGTCTAGGAATTATAATTTCACATGTACATATATATTATATATAATCACTATTCTTAATGATATTATAATTTCACATGTAGATATATATTACATATAATCACTGTTCTTAAGGATATATGTTACTTGGTTAGGAATTATAATATGAGTTTCACTCTATTGATCATTTTAATGACTATTGCGTTAATTTTCTTAATTTTGGCAAATAAATAGTTGAAATGGTAGAATAATGTTATTATACATATAATATAATTTAAGTTTTAAAATACTTAACTTAAAATTTAAAATAATTATAATATTTAATTTTGAACTTTATATCAAAACATATACTATTTTCGTTATTTCACATTTAATTTCAAATTTTTTTTTAGTAAATATTATATTTGGTAGAATAATTTAACCACACATACAATTAATCTCCAAACTCTTATTTTTATCCCTAAAATATTTTTAGTATTTCATATTGAACTCTATAATTTAAGCTTCCAAATCAAAAAATTGTATAATACTTATAACAGTTCCAATATTTAGCAAAAAAAGTCCCATTTGATGTTCAAATAACCTAAATAGAAAAATTAAGCTTCAAGTAATTTTTTATATTTTTCATAAACATATCATACAAAGTCTAAATGCTCAAAAAACTACATTCCTTAGAATGTTGCTTCCTTCACCCATCAAAGACAATATAAAGAGCTCTGAAATGACAAAATATTAGTCATAAACAAAAGAAAATTTCAAACATTATACTATCATTCTACGAAATTAGCCAATTTTCATGGTAGAGGTACAACTTGAAATTTCTCAACCCATGTCCCAATCTCCCATAGTCAACCCCCCTTCAAAATAAATAAGAAGGAGAATATTCAAGATTCTTTATGGAGACAAAAAAAAAAAACTCAAATTTTAAATTAAACCCTAGGTTTGTAAACCCCCAAAAGGTATAACAAATCAAAGAAACCCCAAATGTGGTTATCTATGACATCCAATTAACAATGATAGCATAAATATCCATAAAACCTCTTCTTATTATACAAAAGAACAAATAAATTCAATTAACATCAATGACATAAAACTCCATCTTGTTATGCAATAAAAAATAATAAAACTTACCTCTAGATTTGAAAAGAGTTTTCATATAACATGATAGCCTCTAAAATATAGGATCTAAAGTCTTCATAGCAACAAAGAGATAGAGGCAGAAGAAAACATGATCATATGGCCTCTAGGATCAACTAGATCAAAGCCATTTTCCTCCAAAATCACTCTTCTAAAGGATATTGTTCCTTTGGGAATTGTCTTCATTGAACTCTCCCTCTTCCAATAAGATTTATGGCTTCCAACACTAAGTTTTAGAAATGACTCTTGCTTTCACTACTCACATTGGTTGGAAACTAAGCCTATCCATAACTCAAAAAAATTAAAACGCTAGGTCCTTGTTTAACAAATGTTATTATCTAATATTATTTATATTTTATTATTATGGATATTATTATACAACTAATATTGAGTATTTATTAGTCCACTAAATGATACCATAGTGGTATATCTTTGGGTTTTCATTTAGGAGATCCAAGTTTAAACCCTAATACAAGGGGGTGGGACCCCTCATAAAAAAACATATTTTTAACTAAATATTTTCTTGGGAGGGATATTGTAGTGGTATGTCCTTGGGTTTTCATCCAGGAGACCCATGTTCAAATATTGATATGAGGGGACCAAGGCCCCTCCTAAAATATTATGTTTTTAACTCAACATTTTAATTCCTTTTACCTTTTTTTTGTTAAATAAGATATATGGGTTTTGATGGAGGTTTTTTATTTACTAATGCAAATCATATTAGATTTGTATGAAGAGACCAAAAAAAGAGTATAGAGTGGGATTTCTTCAAAAAATGCAAGTAATTTTTATGTTCTTTTTCTTTTTTCTTTTTTTGGAGCATATTAGGGCTTTAGATACACCTACAACTCTATCATGGTGGTGTTAGAGATAGAGTATATTACATCATTCCGGTCATGTAAATGTACCTTCCTAGGTACATACTTAGGACATTAGGTTAATTTAGGGAGAATTTATCTAGTTACTTCATGCAATGTAATAAATACACAAGTATCAATGTGCAATTTGTATATGTGCAAGGTGTCTCTTGTACAGCTAGATGGAGTGTTGGTCAAGGAACCTATCTTCCTATATAAAAAAGGCCTCATCGTAACAAGCATATAACAAACTCATGGCATATTCCTAGGTAGTAGCATAGTGATGTGTAGATCACCTTATATTGGTGATGGGTGTAATGTAGTCCAGTAGCCCAAAGTTTCTTTTATTGCAAAAAATCAATTCTCATATGATTGGGACACCTCCTACAACATAAATCTAGGAGATTTCAACTTCGTTGCCCAAAGGTCCGCATGACTTCATAGTACAAATATTAGTTCCTTGTGCAAGAGAAGAATACTATGAAAGAAGATTCCTAGAGAAGAGTCATGGTGAATTTAGGAGACTGGAGATATTTATTAGTAGATTGAGAACTTCACAGAAGAATAAAAGGCCATAGAATCCTTGATCTAGAAGAAAATGCCACAGAAGCCTTGTTCCAGAAGAAAAGGCCATAGAAGCCTTGATCCTAAATAAAACACCACAGAAGCCTTGATACTAAAGAAAAGGCCACAAAAGCCTTGATACTGAAGAAAAGGCAATAGAATCCTTGATCTTGAAGAAGACTCCATAAGAGAGTTTTTGATTTAGAAGTACATTTAGATTTTAGTACTTATACTTTGTTGTGGTAAAATGAGATTCGGTGAGTTGGGAAACTTCCTACAAGAAATTTTGTAAGAGTATCTTCTTCAAAATCAATCTAGCACCTAAATCAAAATTAAAGGTAAAGATATCAAGAGATTATCTCATTGAAGAAACTTCCATTCTTGGAAGAAGAAGAAGAAGGACTAGGAGAGTCCTGCTCAAATCCAAAAGTAGTAGAATTAGAGATCCAAAAGAATATCTCACCACCAACACTTCCAAAAGTAGAAGGTTGAAGATAAGGTCTCAAGGAATTACTGTGTAAAGTCATAGAGGATCAAACCATAGCATTAGTTGACTTAGAGGCTCTCATAAAAAATGTTCAAAATGATCAAAAGGCTATAGAATCTGCATTAGAGACCACATTTCCTAAAACAATGGTTGAAGAGACTTCGACTGGTTTTAACTTCCCGATAGAAGAGGATGTAGGGGAAACCAAAATGAAAAACATATCCCCTGCCCATCTTCCTATATTTAGGGGATACCCAACTGAAGATCCTAACCTATTTTTATTCAAGTTCGATGTCATATGCAGGTTTGTATATTATAAATTAGACACCCATAATTTGAAGCTCTTCCATTCAACATTGGATGACTCAACCCTATGTTGATTTATCGACTTGGGGAACAAACAAATTGCCACTTGGGAGGAAATAAAGAGGCTCTTCCTAGAGCAGTACCAATACTTTGGCAGAGTGTGAGATTCTAGGGAGGAGGTTCTAAGCATGATGTAGAAGGAGGACGAATACTTGAAGGAGTATTGGGAGATATTCAACTTTAATCTACAAATATCCCCTCATACGAAGCTAGGTGACAAGTCCCTTAGGAGTATTTTCTTGAGGGTAATTAACAACGAATCACTTGAAGCACTTAACTCAATCTCCAGAGGTGACATTTACCAGCACCCAATGGAAGATATCTGACAACTGTGCTAGAACTACTCATGAAGAAGAGGTAAACCAGCTTACAGGACCATGAAGGCAACTACTTCAGTCACAAATATGGAGATAGGTAATATGCTATAGGATATAAAGAGTGAAATGCTCTCCTATCTAGCATTATAGTTGGACACGCTCCTATTAGAGAAAAAGAAGCAAGAAAATGAAGTTGTGTTAGTCTATTTCTACCAAAAATACAGAGGGAAACACGCAAGGAATGCATACCTGAAGAACAAAGTTAGAGTATGTGCTATTTTCTATAAAAATCATAAGACCCGACTATACCCATATCTACCAAATATTAAGGAGGATGTTGAAGTCAGTGAAGCTTATTTTGTGGGTAATCGAAGAAATTGACAGCAACCCCCTATGGGAAATATTCCAAGGGGGGTGCCATCCTATGGAGGAGGACCTTAAATATCACAAGAGTAGGCTCCACCACCCAATATGGGATGTTGGGGACCACCACCATGGATAAACACACCTTTAGGGGCCACGTTTCCCAACCAGCAATCATGGATGTCATACCAACAATTCAAGCAATAGTGGAGAAACCATGTATCATGGAACTCGGATCTACATAACATAGCTTAGGCTCCACCACTGAAAAGCCTACCAACTCTCCCTATAGCAAGACCTACATAGCTACCAGCACAGCCAATGATCAATCCAAATAACAAGGTAAACCAACCCGCGTACCAATTGGAAGGAGAGATGTATCCAATGTATAATATTAGTTGTAATATAATTCATATTAGATTAGGTAGGCAATTAGGAGTAGAATTTCCTCTCCTTATAGAAGAGGAGGAACCACCTCTTGTAGAAGAGGTTGAAGAAGAACACATTGTTGAGAAAATAGAAGCTCCTTTTCCCAAGAGGTTATAGGAGTAGAAAAAGCTGATACAACCTGAGTTTGATATCCTTTCAAGCTTGAGGAACTTAATAGTCACTATCCCACTTTTTCAAGCTATCAAAGACGTTCCTACTTACACCAAAGAAATAAAGGAACTTTGTCTAATAATACCAATATGAAATATGATCTAGATCATCAACATAGTATGGAAGTTGGCCAATTTGATGATGGGAAATATGTGCCACCCTAAATACTAGAAAATGTTGGATCCAAGTTCAACTACATGGTAATATATAAGGATTTCCTCATGGTCATGTACATCATCAACAAGTTTCACCACAACATCATGGGTTACAAGGTGTTCGTCCATACAGACCATACGACTATTTGATATTTAATGAGTAAACCCACGATTAGTGATAGAATCATCAAATAGCTTCTACTTCTATAGGAGTTTGATATTACCATCATGGATAAGCCCATCAAGGATAATGTAGTATCAGACTTCCTATCCATACTAATACCATTAGATCATATAGTCATGAAAGACCAGTTTCTAAAAAAGCATATGTTTGTCATTAATGAGCAGACGTTGTGGTACGTAGACATAGCCAATTACTTGGCCACCAGTAGAAGATCTCCTACTCTTTCATCATAAGAGAAGCAAATGATGATAGAAAGGAGCACATATTTATCATGGATTGATGGCTTCCTATTTAAAACATGGCCTAATCAAATCATGAGGAGGTGCATAGCTGAGCAAGAATTTTTGAAATTTCTCAAAGCTTACCACAATGAGCCATGCAGAGAATATTTTATAGGAAGGACCACATACAAAGTCCTACATATCGGGTATTTTTGGCCTACATTGTTCAAAGATGTAGCCAAATATGTTAGCCAGTGTGATGAGTGCCTAAGGATGGGTAGGCCAACCCACAAGGATGAAATGCCCCTCTAACCTCACATACACATTGAGCCTTTCAATAAATAGGGCATGGATTTTGTGGGGCCAATCAACCCACCTTCGGCAAAAAGGAGATACATTGTAGTATGCACTGACTACGTCACCAAATAGGTCAAAGTGCAGGTACTGAGGGACTCCAAAGAAGGAATGGTGGTAGAATTCCTATTTACTCAAATTTTTACAAGTTTTAGGGTACATAGAGAGATTAAAATGGATCAAGATCCCCAATTCACCTTCAAGTTAATTCAGGAGCTAATGAAGCAATACATGATTCAGCATAACAAAACCACCCCTACCATCCACAGGTGAATGAACAAGTAGAGATGACCAATAGGGAGTTAGATAATATCCTGATAAAAACTGTGCAACGACATAGAAAGGATTGGACTGCAAGACTACAAAGGTAGTATGGACATACATAACCATGTGGAAAACAACCATAGGCTTTACCCCATTCCAATTGGTATACGAGAAGAGTGCGATGATGCCCATCGAATTTGAAATTAAAATGCTCAAAAATATAGTAGAATTGAACCTGAGACTAGATGATGCACATAGGGAGAGGATTTAGTAGCTAAATTAGCTAGACAAATATTGAATAGACACCCTACAAAATATGGAAATCATCCAAAGACAAAGAAAATAGTGGCATGATCACCACATTAAGTCAAAGTAGTTCAAATAAGGAAATTGGGTATTACTATATGATTCTAGATTCCAAGAATGTAAGGGTAATTTGATGCAAAGGTGGATGGGCCCATACGATGTGGTAGAGCTAATTAAAAATGGTTTTGTGCATGTGAAGACAATTGACAGTAGCAAAACCATCCTAACAGTTAATAGCCACCAATTGCATCCATATCACACGTCAAAAACATTAATGGTGGATTCCATAAAAGGCATGGGGGAGACCCCATCCAATTGAAAATATGATAACTTCTTAGCAACAGATGGACACAAGGGTGTCCACTAAAAATAATTTAGTCTTAGTTTTTCTTTTTTTGTGTGTTGCAGGTATGGTACCCGCATGCAAGCTATAGGTATCCTGAGAGCCAGGGCCTAACAGGTATGGATTGCACCAGACCTACATTTTTTTAGCTTTCTAGCTTACAGTATATTTTGCAAGGTCAGCACCTGCATGCAAGTTGTAGGTATCCTAAGAGCTAGGTCCTAACAGGTACATATTGCATTTAACTACATTTTCCTTTTTTCTAATTTTCTTTTGCAGGTGAAATGGCTTGATTGTATAAAAAATAGGCATCTTGGGAGACAAGCCCTAAACCAGCTAAGCATCCATGAACCTGCATATTTTTTGGAGGAGATAGTTTGGATCCATGTGGGTACTAATTCCCTACAAAGAAAAAATACTCACCCTGTGCTTGGGAAAAGTAGATGTTGATGTACCATAAGAAAAAAAATTTGAGGACCTGATCACCCCTGTATCAATGAACATGTCAACTGTTTTTAAATTTTCAACATTAATAGAGCACCTTAATCTTCTAGTAGGCATCGTGGCAATGGCACCTTGACCTTCAGGTGGGTGCCTTACTCTAAAGGTAGGCACCTTACTCTAGAGAGAGGTGCCTTAATATTCAGGTAGGTGCCTTACTCCAATGGTAGGCACCTTACTCTAGAAGTAGGCACCTTACTCTTTAGGTAGGCACCTTACTCTTCAGGTAGGTGCATTACTCTAGAGGGAGGCACCTTACTCTTCAATTAGGCATCTTACTCTTCAGGAATGTGCCTTACTCCTCAAGTAGGCACCTCAATGTCCATCAGTGGAGGTGCTCGAAAAAAAATTATCAGTCACCTTGATGTCATGCATCAAGCGCACCTTGAGACAAATATATATACATATATAAATTATGAAGGTACATTACTCCTCAAGTAGGTTTCTTACACTACAAGTAGGCACATTACTCTAGAGGTTGGTGCCTTACTCCTCAAGTAGGTGTCTAACTCCTCAGGTAGGTGCATTACTCTAGAGGTAGGCACCTCACTCTACAAGTAGGTGTCTTACTCTTCAGGTAGGTGCCTTACTCTAGAGGTAGGCACCTTAATATTTAGGTAGGCACCTCACTCTACAAGTAGGTTCCTTACTCTTCAGGTAGGTTCCTTACTCTAGAGGTAGGTGCCTTACTCCTCAAGTAGGCACCTTACTCTAGAGGTAGGCACACTAGGTGCCTCACTCTATAAGTAGATACCTTACTCTTCAGGTAGCCACCTTACTCTAGAGGTAGGCACATTACTCCTCAAGTAGGCACCTTACTCTATAGATAGGCACCTTACTCATCAGTTAGCTGCCTTAATCTACAAGTAGGTGCCTTGATCAATGACACATTACTCTTCAGGTAGGCACTTTACAAGGAGGCACCTTAACGCCCATCAATGGATGTACTCAACTTTGATTGAAAAAAATGACGAGGCACCTTGATGTCATGCATAAAGGGTGCCATATATATATATATGTGTGTGTGTGTGTGTGTGTGTGTGTGTGTGTGTGTTTACACTAGAGGGAGGCACCTTACTCCTCAGGTAGGTGCCTTACTCTATAGTTAGATGTCTTACTCTTCAAGTAGGCATATTACTCTTCAGGTAGTCACCTTACTCTTCAGGTAGGTGCCTTACTCTAGAGGTAGGCACCTTACTCCTTAGGTAGGCACCTTACTTTACAAGTAGGTTCTTTACTCTTCATGTAGGTGCCTTTATCAAGGGCACCTTACTCTCCAAGTAGGTGCCTCGATATCATATAGGTGCCTTGATCTAATTGAAAGCACCTATGGTATTTTACAACACGAGGGAGCAATCAAAGCCAATGTCATCATTTCACATGATAGAAATCTGAGGTCACCCAAAAATATTACAAAATTATTGGGTAGGATTTTTGCATGTCCCAAAGGAGATATGCATCTTATTATCTATACCAATCGAATCCCCTACATTTTTAGCATGGGACCTCAAGAAAAATAGAGTTGCAGTGTCCAAGGTAATGTAATCAACACATGGGGAATACACCATCGCCCCTATCACAGATTACTGAATAAGCATGCTCCAAAATGCAAGAATAGTGAATCAGGTATGTACATGATTTTTGTTAAATATTTACATAATATTTCATGATAAACTTATCTAAAAATAAT
Organism: Wollemia nobilis; assembly: GCA_028583015.1. Classification (NCBI taxonomy): domain Eukaryota; kingdom Viridiplantae; phylum Streptophyta; class Pinopsida; order Araucariales; family Araucariaceae; genus Wollemia; species Wollemia nobilis. The sequence goes on from JAQPPZ010000850.1 coordinate 9,036,453, forward strand.
GTCATCATAAGAAACATATTGGGCCCCCATGTCTAATACGTTGTGCCAAAAATTAATTTAGGTGGTGTACCCTATCAAACCCAATAAAAAAATAATTCACTAGGTAGGCATATTGATCTATAAGAAGGCACCATCCTGTGAAATTAGAGCATCAAACCAGTCAGGGGAAAAGGATACAATAATTCACCATGGGAGGTCGATCGAAGAACCATGCGCACAAGAAGAATGAGCCCAGAAGTACTAAGGAAATTAGTAGTGAAGTTTGTGAATGGTTTGAGGTGGTTGGATGGACAAATTATTGCCTCCTGGTCAGCCAAAACTAGAACCTCGAAGCAGTAAAGGAGATTGTTGCCTCTGTGAGGTAGGAGGTCACTCAACTATATAGGCTAAAAATTTCAATCATGCTAGAGTATATCTCCCTTTTTACTAGCCTACCCCTCATTGGAAAGTGTATTTACAAGGAGGGTGCGCTAGGTCAATGTGCAAAGCTACTAATCAGGTAAGGTAACATATGATTCGATGTTGTAGGTCTACAAAAACAAAGCCTCCTGAAACCCATATGAAAGTTCTTAGAATAGGTAGCGATATTCTTCACATGCACAGGAAAATACTCGCACCTGAATGCCATTCACATGCAATTTTTGAATCACATGGTGCATGGAAAAAAAATCAATGTACCATTTTATCTAGTAAGTGCTCTAAAGTACGAGTCTTATCGATATCAGAGAGGAGTTTTCTCTACCCTAGCCCATCATGGGATAATTACAGCCCTAATTAGCTATGTAGAAGAATAGAGAGCGGATCTATTGGTAGAAGGGGCAAAAAATTTTGGTGTGTAGACACAGTATTCTACCAAAGTAGGCAAGAAGCAAAATTATGAGGGGTGGCCAAATGAGAAGAAGAAAGGCCTCAAACCTCTCAATATGTTGTAGTTGAAGGGCAATTTTCCTTGCCCAATGATGAAGAGGATAGGCTGGATTCTGCCAGCCCTAAACCAATGTCTCATCGAACATAGTGTATAAGTGGCAAGAGGCACCTACGATAACTAATTCTATCGAGTGAGGAAGAAAATGAAGATATGAAGGTTGATTTCATGGTCCAAACATTAAAAACATTGGTCACTCAAAGTCCACAGGACCCGCAACCTTTGATAATCCTACAACAGTAGCTCGATTTGACATTGAAAGAAGGCCTCACTTGGTAGAGTGAGTATTTTGAGATGCAAGAATTTTTTATGGATTTATGGAAATGACTGTAAGAAAAATGTAGAGGTATGAGGCCATCGTAGCTCAGCTACAGCAACTGGTTTAGTAGCTCAAAGAAAAAAATCAACAGTTGCAAGCCAGGGTGGTGTAACAAGTAGACACCTGCACCCAAATAGATTAGGCAATTGAAGTACCTACAAACTATCCAAAATCATCATAAAGGGTAGTTTCATTTGGGGTGATCAGGTCGGACACTAACAATGAAGACAAGGAGGTAGGGAAGATTTTGTTCACTTTTTATAGGATGATGACAAAAGAATATGGGAACTCTATTTTTCAAATAGAACCCCTTCTTATAGACATTATTAATGATGAAGACCACTCATGTCAAATCCAAAGGTAAGGCACTAAGATTGACACCAAAGAAGACTCTCAGGAGCAACCGATACCTGTAACAAAAGGGCAAATAGAATAGTCAATTGGTAAACACAGAATAAGGGAAGCAATTGTGGGTGATTCAAGGCCAGAGGGGTAGATACTTGAACCCTCTTATATCAATAGGGAGGCATATCCCATGGGGAAGGAGGAAATTCCTACAAAATCTTCCGCAATACCAAAGATGCCCAAGAGGAAGGCACCTCAGAAGAGTGCCAAGAGAAAGGCCAAGGTTACATTTACAGAATCGATTGTCCATTCATATGAAGAATGGGTGAAAGGTATGTGGGGTTTTATCGAGAAGAAAGAAAAATTCGAAAGACTCCATGAAGAATTTGAGGTGATAAAGGTAACTCAAAAATCCACCAAGAATGTTGATATAGGGTCTAGCATTTGCATCAACCCTACCACGAAAGACCAGTTCTGGTGGATATACGATTCATACCATGGGCGACCCTCCAGAATGTGGAGGTATATGGAGAGCTAAGGTATATTCAGACCAGAAGTGGAGGCAGCAATGATCGCTAAAGAAAATTTTGACCTCACCCATGAAGAAGTTTGGCTATACAAAACCAGGGTGATCATACGATAGAAGGATGACTCTGATACTCCATTCAGAGAGTTATAGCCTTAGCATGTTGATCTTTGATAGGAAGAAAAAGGCACATTCTAAAAGAGACAAACAATCATGGTTGTGTTTCCCAGCACAAGTTATGGACCAAGTAGAACAAGGAAGCACAACCAGCATAGCAGGAAACCAGCACAGTTGAAATTTGAAATCCAACCCAGCACAACTGGAAGCTAGAATAGCCAAAAGCCAGTGTAGCCCAAAAATATCCCATAGAAAACTAGTTTCCCTCAGAAAAATAGAAATCCCAGAATGAAGGGAATTTCAAGGTCACCAATAAGAAAATAAAATAAAAGGATATGGCCTACTAGAATGGGTTGACTAGCGTCTTCAGGTGCCATGAGGGCATGGCACATATTAGGCATGGGGGGATGATAAGCATCGAAAATGCTCATATTTTTGTATGAGTTCTAATGGTTTCTATGTGGCAGTATAATAAGAGTTGTATATTTTTATGAATTATTATGTATCTATTTAATAAAATTATGTGAATTCTCTAATTTGTGTGTGAAGTGTGTTTTGTGTAGATAATTGCTGATTTTGTCATCTTTTGATCAGTCAAGCTCCTACGTGGACCTAGCATACTTTTGCTTCATGAGACTAAGGTATATTGGGAAGGCATATTGATCTTTAAGGAGGTACCTTACTCTATAAGTAGGTTCCTTACTCTTTAGGTAGGCACCTCACTCTAGAGGTAGGTACCTTACTCCTCAGGTAGGCACCTCACTCTACAAGTAGGCACCTTACTCTTCAGATAGGCACCTTACTATAGGGGTAGGTACCTTACTCTTCAAGTAGGTGCCTCACTCTACAAGTAGGCACCCAACTCTTCAAGTAGGCACCTTACTCTATAGGTAGGTGTCTTACTCTTCTGGTAGGTGCCTTACTCTATAGGTAGGCACCTTACTCTAAAAGTAGGTGCCTTACTCTTTAGGTAGGCACCTTACTCTAGAGGGAGGCATCTTACTCTTTAGGTAGGCACTTTACTCTTCAGGAATGTGCCTTACTCCTTAAGTAGGTGCCTCAATGTCCATCAAGGTGCCTCAATGATGAGGCACCTTGATGTCATGCATCAAGGGTGCCTTGATAAATATATATATATATATATAAGTAATGAAGGCTCCTTACTCCTCAAGTAGGTACCTTACTCTACAAGTAGACACCTTACTCTAGATATAGGTGCATTACTCCTCAAGTAGGTGCCTTAATCCTCAGGTAGGTGCCTTACTCCACAAGTAGGTACCTTACTATAGAGGTAAGCACCTCACTCTACAAGTAGTTGTATTACTCTTTAGGTATGTTCCTTACTCTAGAGTTAGGCACCTTAATCTTCAAGTAGGTGCCTCACTCTACAAGTAGGTGCCTTACTCTTTAGTTAGGTGACTTAATTTAGAGGTAGATGTATTACTCCTCAAGTAGGCACATTACTATATAGGTAGGTGCCTTAATCTAGAGGTAGGTGCCTTACTCCTCAGGTAGGTGCCTTACTCTACAAGTAGGTTCCTTGATCAATGACACCTTACTCTTTAAGTAGGTGCTTTACAAGGAGGCACCTTAACGCCCATCAATGGATACGCTTGACTTCGATTGAAAAACAAAATTACGAGGTGCTTTGATGTCATGCATCAAGGGTGCCTTAAAAAAATAAATAAATAATATGTTTTTATGCTAGAGGGATGTGCCTTACTCCTCAGGTAGATGTCTTATTCTAGAGATAGGTCCCTTACTCTTTAGGTAGGTGCCTTACTCTAGAGGTAGGTTCCTTACTCCTCAGGTAGGCGCCTTACTTTACAAAGGCACCTTACTTTTCAGGTAGGTGCCTTGACCAAGGGCACCTTACTCTCCAAGTAGGTGCCTTGATATCATACATGTGCCTTGATCTAATTGAAAGCACCTGTGGCATTTGACAACACGAGTAAGCATTCAAATTCGATGTCATTATTTCACATGATAGAAATTTTAAGTCACCCAAAAATATTACAAAATTATTGGGTAGGATTTTTGCACGTCCCAAAGGAGATATGCATCCTATTATCTTAACCAACCGAATACCCTGCATTTTTAGCATGGGATCTCGAGCGAACCAGAGTTGTAGTATCCAAGGTAACGTAATTAGCACATGGGGAATACGCCATCACCCCTATCATATATTATTGAATCGACATGCTCCAAAATGCTCAAACAATGAATCAGGTATATGCATGATTTTTGTTAAATATTTACATAATATTTCATAATTAAATACTTCTCTAAAAATAATGTCATCGCAAGAATCTTATTGGCCCCCCATGTCTAATACGTCATACCAAAAATTAATTTAGGTGGTGTACCTTGTCAAACCCAACAAAAAATTAATTTTTTGGGTAGGCACCTTGATCTATAAGAAGACACCTTCCTATGAAAGTAGAGCATCAAACCAGTCAAGGGAAAAGGAGCCAAGAATTCACCATGGAAGGTCGATTGAAGAACCATGCACACAATAAGAATGAGCCCAGTAGTATTGAGAGAATTAGCAGTGAAGTTCATGAATGGTTTGAGGTAGCTGGGTGGATAAATTATTGCCTCTTGGTAAGTCAAAACTAAGACCTTGAAGCAGCAAAGGAGTTTGTTACCTCAGTTAGTGAGGAGGTCACTAAGTTATGCAGGCTAGAAAGTCCAATCATGCCAGAATATATCTCCCTTATTATCGGCCTAACCCTCACTGGAAAGTGCATTTACAAGGAGGGTGTTCCAAGTCAATACATAGAGCTACTACTCGGACAAGGGAACATCTGATTCAATGTTGTAGTTCTACCAAAATAAAGCCTCCCAGAGCCCTTATGAAAGCTCTTCGAATAGGTAGAGATATTCTTCACATGCACAGGAAAATATTCACACTTGAATGCCAATCACATGTAATTTTTGAATCACATGGTGCATGTGTGGAAAATCAATGTACCATTTTATCTAGTAAGTACTCTGAAGGAATTGGTTTACCAATATCAAATAGGAGCAGTATCTACCCTAGCCGATCATAGGCTAACTACATCCCTAATTAGTTATGCAAAATAACACAATGGACCTATCAGTAGAAGGGGCCAAAAATTTTGGTGCATAGACACAATCTACTACCGAAGTAGGGTAAGAAGCCAAATTATGAGAAGTGACCAAAGGAGAAGAAGAAAGACCCAAAACCTCCCAAGATACTGTAGTCAAAGGGTAATTTTCCTTGCTTAGTGATGAAGAGGATAGGTTGGATTCTGCCAGCCCTAAACCAATGGCTCACAGAATAGAGCTTATAAGTGGTAAGAGTTGTCTATGACAACCAATTCTATCAATAAATGAAGAAGAGGAAGATATAGAGGTTGAGTTCATGGCCCAAACATTACAAAATTTGGCTGCTCAAAGTCCATAGGACCCATAACCTTTAAAAGACCTACAACAGTAGCTCAATTCAACACTAAAATAAGGCCTCACTTGGAAGAGTGAGTATTTCAAGATGTAGGAATGTTTTGATAGATTTAGGGAAATAATTACAAGAAAAATGTAGAGGTATGAGGCCACTGTAGCTTAGCTATAGCAACTGGTTTAGTAATTCAAAGCACAAAATCAACAACTGTAGGCCAAGGTGGTGGAACGAGTAGATACCTGCACCTAAATGGATTGGGTAATTGAAGTGCCCATGGACTCTCCAACCTCATCAGAAAGGGTAGTTTCATCTGGGGTGATCAGGTCAGACATCAAAAATAATGACAGGGAGGTGTGGGAGATTTTATTCACTTTTGACATAATGGCAAAAAAATAATAGGGGAACTTTTTTTTTCAAATAGAACCCTATATTATGGATATTATTAATGATGAATACCACTCGGGTCAAAGCCTGATTCAAGGCACTAAGCTCGAAACCAAAGAGGACTCTCAGGAGCAATCGGTACTTGTAGTAGAAGGGCTTGTAGAACAATCAATTGATGAACACAAAATAGGGGAAGCAGCTACGGGTAATTCAAGGCCAAAGGGGCTGATACCTGAACCCTCTGATATCAATAGAGAGGTATCTTCCATGGGTAAGGAGGACATTCCAACATAATCTTCTGTAATACTAGAGAGTTCCAAGAGGAAGGCACCTCAGAAGAGTGCCAAGAGAAAGGCCAATTTTACGTTTGCAGAACCAACCATCCAATCAGACGAAGAATGGGTGGAAGGTATGCGGGGTTTTATCAAGAAGAAATAGAAATTTGAAAGACTCTGTGAATAATTCAAGGTGGCAAAGGTAGCTCAAAAATCCACCAAGAAGGATGAGAGAGGGCCTAGCATTTACGTTGACCCTACCACATAAGACCATTTCTGGTGGATATACAATTCATCCCAAGGGTGACCCTCTAGAATGTAGAGGTATATGGAGATATAGGGGATATTCAGGCCAGAAGCAGAGGCAATAGTGATCACTGAAGAAAATGTTGGCCTCACCCATGAATAATTTTTGCTATACAAAGCTAGGGTGGTCAAAATATGGAAGGATGACTTTGATGTTCCATTTAAATATTTACGACCTCAGCATACTGATATTTGGTAGGAAGCGAAAGCCATATTACAGAAGGGAGAAACAACCATGTCTATGTTGCCTAGCATAGGTGCTAAACCAATAAAAACAAAGAGGTACAACCAGTATATCAGGAATATAACACAGCTGAAAGCCAAAATCCAACCTAGCACAGCTGGAAGCCATCATAGTCGAAAGCCAGCATAGCCTAAAAACATCCCATAGCAAACCAATGCCCCTCAGTAGAAATAGAAATCCCAGAATGAAGGGAATTCCAAGGTCACCAATAAGAAAATAAAATAAAAGGATATGGCCTACTAGAATGGGTTGACTACTAACTTCAGGTGCCACAAGGACGTGGCACATATTAAGCATGGGAGGATGATGAGCATCAAAAATACTCATATTTTTGTATGAGTTCTAATGGTTTTTGTGTGGCAGTATAATGAGAGTTGTATATTTTTATGAATTATTATGTATCTAATTAATAAAATTATGTGCATTATCTAATTTGCATGAAGTTTATTTTGTGTAGATAATTGTTGCTTTTGTCATATTTTGATTAGTCGAGGTCCTATGTGGACCTGGCATACTTCTACTTCATGAGTCTAAAGCATATTGGGAAGGCATCTTGATCTTTAGGGAGGCACCTTACTCTATAAGTAGATGCCTTACTCTTCAGGTAGGTGACTCACTTTAGAGGTAGGTACCTTACTCCTCAAGTAGGCACCTCACTCTACAAGTAGGCACCTTACTCTTCAGGTAGGCACCTTACTCTAGAGGTAGGTTCCTTACTCTTCAGGTAGGTGCCTTACTCTACAAGTAGGCACCTTACTCTTCAAGTAGGCACCTTACTCTAGAGGTAGGCACCTTACTCTTCAGGTAGGCGCCTTACTCCAGAGGTAGGTACATTACTTTATAAGTCGTCACCTTACTCTTTAGGTAGGCACCTTAATCTTTAGGTAGGTACCTTAATCTATATGGAGGCACCTTACTCTTCTGGTAGGCACCTTACTCTTTTGGAAGGTGTCTTACTCCTCAAGTAGGTACCTCAATGTCCTTTAGTGGAGGCGCTTGACTTCAATTGAAAGTTTGAAAAAAATGACAAGGTGCCTTGATGTTATGCATCAAGGGCACCTTGAGAAAAAGAAAAAAAATATATAAATATATATATAAGTGACGAAGGTGCCTTACTCCTCAAGTAGGTGCCTACCTCTAGAGTAAGGCACCTACCTGAAGGGTAAGGCACCTACTTATAGATTGAGGTGCCTACCTCTAGTGTAAGGTGCCTACTTGTGGAGTAATGTGCCTACCTGAGGAGTAAGGCACCTACTTGAGGAGTAATATGCCTAACTATAGAGTAAGGTGCCTTACTCTACAAGTAGGCACCTTACTCTACAAGTAGGCATCTTACTCCTCAAGTAGGTGCCTTACTCCTCAGGTAGGCACATTACTCCACAAGTAGGCACCTTACACTAGAGGTAGGTACCTCACTCTGCAAGTAGGTGCCTTACCCTTCAGGTAGGTGCCTTACTCTAGAGGTAGGTGCCTTAATATTTAGGTAGGCACCTCACCCTACAAGTAGGTGTCTTACTCTTCAGGTAGGCGCCTTACTCTAGAGGCAGGAATCTTACTCCTCAAGTAGAAACCTTACTCTAGAGGTAGGCACCTTACTTATCGGGTAGGTACTTTACAGGGAGGCACCTTGATCAATGGTGTCTTAATCTTCAGGTAGGCACTTTACAAGGATACACCTTAACGCTCATTAGTGGAGATGCTCGACTTTGATTGAAAAAAAAATGACGAGGTGCCTTGATGTCATGCATCAAGGGCACCTTAAAATAAATAAAAAACAAAAATAAAATAAAAAATTTACACTATGGGGAGGCACCTTACTCCTCAAGTAGATGCCTTACTCTAGAGGTAGGCACCTTACTCTTCAGGTAGGTGCCTTAATCTTTAGGTAGGTGCCTTACTCCTCATGTAGGTGCCTTACTCTATAGGTAGGTGCCTTGACCAAGGGCACCTTACTCTCCAAGTAGGTGCTTCGATATCATACAGGTGCCTTGATCTAATCAAAATTACCTATAGCATTTGACAACACAAGGGAGCGACCGAATCTGATGTCATCATTTCACATGATAGAAATCTGAAGTCACCCAAAAATATTGCATAATTATTGGGTAGTATTTTTGCACGTCCCAAAGGAGATATGCATCCTATTATCTGAACCAGTTGAATTCCTTATATTTTTAGCATGGGACCTTGAGTTAACTAGAGTTGTAGTGTCCAAGGTAATGTAATCAACACATGGGAAATAAGCCATCACCCCTATCCCATATTACCGAATCGGTATGCTTCACAATGCACAAACATCGAATCAGGTATGTGCATGATTTTTGTTAAATATCTATATAATATTTCATGATTAAATACTTCTATAAAAATAATGTCATCGCAAGAATTTTATTGGCCCCCCATGTCTAATACGTCATGTCGAAAATAAATTCAGGTGGCATACCCTATTAAACCCCAAAAAAATTTAATTTTATGGGTAGGCACCTTGATCTATAAGAAGACACCTTCCTGTGAAAGCAAAGCATCAAACCAGTCAGGGGAAAAGGAGACAAGAATTCACCATGGTAGGTCAATCAAAGAACCATGTGCACAAGAAGAATGAGCCCAGTAGTACAGAGGGAATTAGCAGTGAAGTTCATGAATGGTTTGAGGCAGCTGGATGGACAAATTATTGCCTCCTAGTCAGCCAAATCTAGGACCTAAAAGCAGTGAAGGATTTTTCTACCTTTGTGAGCGAGGAGGTCGCTCAACTGTGTGGGCTAGAAATTCTAGTCATTCTAGAGTATATCTCTCTTGTTACTAGCCTACCCCTCACTAGAAAGTGTATTTAGAAGTAGGGTGTTCTAGGTCAATGCATAGATCTACTACTCATGCAAGGGAACATATAATTTGATGCTATAGGTCTACTAAAAAAAAGCCTCCCAAAGCCCTTATGAAAGCTCTTTGAATAGGTAGCGAGATTCTTCACATGCACAGGAAAATACTTGCACCTGAATGTCAATCACATGCAATTTTTGAATCACCTGGTGCATGGGTGGAAAATCAATGTACCATTTTATCTAGTCATCACTCTAAAGGATGAGGCTTACCGATATCATAGAGGATCAATCTCTGCCCTAGCCCATCATGGGCTAATCACGGCCCTAATTAGCTATGTAGAAGAACATAGAGCATACCTATCAACAGAAGGGGCCAAAAATTTTGGTGCGTAGACATAGTCTACTGTCAAAGTAGGGTAAGAAGCTGAATTACAAGGAGTAGCCAAAGAAGAAGAAGAAATACCCCAAACCTCCCAAGATGCTACAATCGAAGGGTAATTTTCCTTGCCCAATGATGAAGAGGACAGGTTGGATTCTACCAGCCCTAAACTAATGGCTTTCCAAACAAATCATATAAGTGGTAGGAAGCACCTACAAAAACTAATTCTATCAAGTGAGGAAGAAGAGGAATATACTAAGGTTGACTTCATAGCCCAAAAATTACATACTTTGGCTGCTCGAAGTCCACAGGACCCGTAACCTTTGATAGTCCTACAACATTAGCTCGATTTGACACTAAAAGAAGGCCTAACTTGGCAAAGTGAGTATTTTGAGATGTAGGCACTTTTTTATGGATTTAGGGAAATTACTACAAGAAAAACATAGAGGTATGAGGCCACCATAGCTCAGCTACAACAACTATTTCAGCAGCTCAAAGCATAAAATTAATAATTACAGGCCAGGGTGGTGGAACAAGTAGACACCTACACCCAAATAGATTGGGCAATTCAAGTGACCACAAACTCTCCAACCTCACCATAAAGGGTACTTTCATCTGGGGTGATCAGGTCAAATACCAAAAATGAATACAGGGAGGTAGGGGAGAGTTCGTTCTCTTTCAATAGGATGATAGTAGAAGACCAGGAGAACTCTATTTTTCAAATAGAGCCCCCTAATATAGATATTTTTAATGATGAAAACCACTTAGGTCATAGCCAAAGGCAAGGCACTGAGCCCGACACCAAAGAGGACTCTCAGGAGCAACTGGTACCCACAATAGAAGGGCCTATAGAATAGTTGATTGGTTAACACAGAACAGGGGAAGTAGCTATGGGTGATTCAAGGCCAGAGGGGCAAATACCTAAACCCTTCGATTTCAATAGGGAGGCATATCCCATGGGAAAGGAGGACATTCCCACACAATATTCCATAATATCAAAGAGGCCCAAGAGGAAGGCACCTTAGAAGAGTTCCAAGAGAAAAGCCAAGGTTATGTTTGCAGAATCAACCATCCTATCAGACGAAGAATGGGCGAAAGGTATTCAAGGTTTTATCAAGCTAAAATATAAATTTGAAAGACTCCATGAAGAATTCAATGTGGCAAAGCTAGCTCAAAAAGCTGCTAAGAAGGTTGAGAGAGGGCCTAGAATTTGCATCGACCCTACCATGGAAGACCAGTTTTTGTGGATATATGATTCATCCCAAGGGTGACCCTCTAGAACATGGAGGCGTATGGAGAGATAGGGATATTCAAGCCAGAAGTAGAGGTAACAATGATCGCTGAAGAAAATGTTGGTCTCATCCCTAAAGAAGTTTGGCTATACAAAGCTAGGGTGGTAATACGGTACAAGGATAACTTTGATATTCCATTCGAAGAGTTATGACCTTAGCATACTGATCTTTGGTAAGAAGCAAAAGTCGCATTCTAGAAATGAGAAACAACTATGGCTACGTTGTCTAGCATAGGTGTTGGACCAAGTAGAACAGGGAGGCAAAACTAGTGTAGAAGGAAGCCAACACAGTAGAAAGTCAAAAGCCAACCTCGCACAGTTGGAATCCAGCATAGTTGAAAGCCAACGCAATCCAAAATTGTCCCACCATAGCAAACTAGTGCCCCTCAGTAGAAACAAAAATCCTAGAATTAATGGAATTCCAAGGTCGCCAATAAGAAAATAAAATAAAAAGATATGGCCTACTAGAAGGGTTTGAGTACTAGCTTTAGGTGCCACGAGGACGTGGCACATATTAGGCAAGGGGGGATTATGAGCATCGAAAATGCTCATATTTTTGTATGAGTTCTAATGGTTTTTGTGGGGAAGTATAATGAGAGTTGTATATTTTTATGAATTATTATGTATCTATTTAATAAAATTATGTGCATTATCTAATTTGTGTGTGAAGTATGTTTTGTATAGATAATTTTTAATTTTGTCATATTTTGATCAGTCGAGGTCCTACGTGGACCTGGTATACTTTTGTTTCATGAGTCTAAGGCATATTGGGAAGGCATATTGATCTTAAAGGAGGCACCTTACTCTATAAGTAGGTGCCTTACTCTTAATGTAGGCACCTCACTCTAGAGGTAGGTGCCTTACTCCTCAGGTAGGTACCTCACTCTACAAGTCGGTGCCTTACTCTTCATGTAGGCATGTTACTCTAGAGGTAGGCACCTTACTCTTTAGGTAGGTGCCTCACTCTACAAGTAGGTGCCTTACTCTTCAAGTAGACACCTTAATCTAGAGGTAGACACCTTACTGCTCAGGTAGGTGCCTTACTCTAGAGGTAAGCACCTTACTCTTCAAGTAGGCACCTTACTCTACAAGAAGGTGCCTTACTCTTCAGTTAGGTATCTTGATGTTAAGAACTTTGACCATGCGACTGAAGAAGGTCCTATAGACCATGGTAAACCTTTAACTCCATGTCATGCAGGCTATTCATGGAAGACTACCGAACATATGAGTTGTCCCAACTGTATTGGAAGAAATGCATAACCACTCGATAAAGTATAACACAAGAAACACTGAGATAAAACCTGAAAATATTCTATATCTAGGAAAATACGAAAATAGGTTTAAATTTTTTTTATCATGCACCTATTACAGTAACTAAACTGTCTTAGTTTAGACTATAACCAGGCCTTATGTTGTAACAACACTGTAATGAGAATTTCTGTGTGTGTTATATAAACACACAAACTTCTATGAGATAGGGGAGGAAAATTTTCTAAGATTGTTGATGTATGTAAATATTACACTGCAATATTAATAAAGTGCTCGAGATTTCTTTAGCGTTCTATCTTTGTAACTAGCCAGGTGGAAGATATTGGAGCCTAGGCCCACTCCAAGATAGTATTCCTCCCCTACTTTCTTTTGTTTTTTAGATTAGATTATTTATTTTGTTGTGTTGTATATTTTATTTCTACAAGTGTGAGTTACTGCTTTCCTTTATTTCCCAAGTATGGTGTGGTGTGATTTATTTTCCAATACTTTCATTTATGCATGATTTAATTGGTGTGGATGAATCAACTAAATTGCACAAACACTCCCCCAATAATAGGTTTAGTGGACTCATCTTAGGAATGGTGTTGTAAATAACCTTGAGCATGGTACTTCGAAATTTTATGAGTTCCTTGGTCTGAAAAATTAAATTAGAGAGCTCTAACATAAATAGGATCATATTTAACCAGTATTTTTGCCCCAAAACTACTCAAAGTAGCAACTTGGTGATCTTAGACACCAATATCTACATATGCTGCAAAAGAGCTACAAAATATTTCAAGAAAAATGTAAGCAAATATTGGTGCAAGTAGATTCATTAATTAGATTACTTATCAAATTTTTTAAAACACCTTATATTGGATTAGAGTTGCAAAAGAGGAAAATTGATTAAGTGCACTTATAAGTTATTTTGAGAGTTTATTGGAGTGATAAGGTGAGATTGTTAGTGCATTAAAAGTGAAATATTAGTGGGTTCATTTGCACTATTATATTACTCTCAAAAATCTTAGTGTTTGTGTTATTGAGAAGGGTACAAAATCATATTAGCATTAAGTGTCTATAGACACCATTAATGCACCAAAATATGTAACTTTTAGTGGACAAATAAATCCACAAAAAATATCTCAATCCTCCAAGTTTTGGAGAATAAAATAGCCACAAAAAATCAGCAAGTATTACCTCAAATCAAGACTTGGTGAGTCTCAAATTCAAAGCACTATAAGTATTCTATTGCATCTATAAAAGTGGTTATAAGTTGGGTTCATAATGTTGGAAATTTGAGGTAATTTGAGGTATTTTATGTTGTCATTGATGTCACATGGATCATTGATGTCACATGGATCACATTGAGTTTTTGTGGCCAAAATATTTCATAAATAAGCATTTATGATATTTTGGAAAGCATGGCTATTTACAGGGTTTTTTGTGAAAATCGAGGTAGGTAAAATAAAAGGTTTTATTTAAAACCATGGATGGTAGAATTGAAATGGATTTTTCTTAAAACCTAGGTTGGCTTTTCGTTTCGTCGAAAAAGGTGCCCCGATGAAGGAGATAATTAATTTTAAATATTTAAGTTTAAATTTTAATCATTTAAAATTAAAATTTAAAATTAAAATTAAATTAATATTTTAATATTGTCGACATCAAAAATGAGGAGGAAAATAATATTAATTCATATCCGACTTCAAAATAAAAATGTGGGCATATATAAATATGCCACTAAACTTTTTATTTTCTCTAAGCCCTCGATGATAATCCGTTCGGAGCGCTAAGGGAGCAGAAGTATCGTATTTTTTTAAAAAACTAGTGAAGAGAAGAGGGAACAAATGTAAGGGAGGTTCCTTAAATATCACTGTAGGTGCTTGTAGCCTAGCGGTAAGAGAAAGGTGTGTAAGGTGTTTAAGCACCAGCAGATCCGAATTTCGAATCCCGTTGGCATTGGTTTTTGCAAGGTTAAAAGGGAGAACCTTTTGTGCACATGGTTTTTGAGGGCAAGTTCGGAGGAAGCAAGAAGGAGGTCTTGTGCTCTTGGTTTCTATGTGAGTGGTTGGCTCACGTGGTTTTTGGCACCATGGTTTGAGTGGTGCAGGGGCAACGATAGGGGATTGAATCCCGCTGAGGTTAAAGGCAAGTTATTAATTTTTCTAAATATTTTATTTTTCTAAGGTTGCCCTAGGAGAGATAAGGTTTGTGGTGCATGTTGTGAAAAAAAGATATTTCTGGTGATTTTATTTTTAGAATTGTATCATATTTTATATCTTTGGAAAGCTTATTTTGAGGGCTATTTTATTATTTTGTTTAGAAGGAGAAATAAGGTGTAAATAAAGAGATATTTCTATTTTTGTAAAAGGGTTCAAGTGAAGGTTATTTTATTCTTGTCAAAGTGTGTTGAGTGTGGCAGATTTTCCAAAGGGGTTTATTCATCTTCATAAAAGGTATAGGTACATTATCCTATTGATTTTCTATGGTGGTTTATTTTTGAAATATCATTGGAGGGAACAGTATTGTTTGTGGTTTCCTTTTTGAAAGTGGTTGATTGAATTCTTCAAGGTTTTCTGAATTGAGAGTTGTGTTTAAACATTGTTTTATAAGCATAGTTGTTTAAGCCAATTGGTTGTGAAATAACATGAGTATCATTGTTATTTGATATTTTTAATTGAGCATTTTTGGAAATATTTGAGTTTGTTGATACATACTTGGACTAGGGTTGTGTGAGGAAGAATTTTCCCTTGTGGTGATTAGTTGAGATTGAGTTTAAGAACATATTGAGTCTCTAACAATTCTCTTTATGGTTCTATAAGACTTGGGTTGAGTTGAGTTGAATAATCCTAGTCAAGTGATGTGTGAAGTTATTTTTCAAGTCCTATGAAACAAACTATTCCATTATTCTGATTTGAGTTGAGTTGAGATTGAGATTAGAACATTTTGAGTCTCTAACAATTCTCTTTATGCTTCTATGAGTTGAGTTGATTTGAGTTGATATTGATCCTAGAACATATTGAGTCTCTAACAATTCTCTTTATGCTTCTAAGAGTTGATTTGAGTTGAGTTGAGTTGAGATCATTGTCGATCATTGTTGTTATCCATTGAAGAGTACATTGACATTCATTGTTGAGTTCATCTTTGAGCTTTACCTTGATAGATTTGTGGATGAGATTTGAGTACTACTTGAGCATGATTAATTGAGCCTTTGAGAAGGCCTTTGGGATATATTTTTGGATATATTTGTGGCAATTTATGTATTATTGGTTGAGCCTTTGAGAAGGCCCTTGTGGATAGTTTTGGGATAGCTTTATGGACAGCTTTGTGGATAGATTTGTGGACAGATTTATGGACAGATTTGTGGATAAATTTTTGGCAAGTTCTTGGTGAGCTTGCTAGAGCATATTTGGGCAAGTTATTGGTGAGCTTGCTTGAGTAGATTTGACAAGTTATGTGTGAGATTTTTAAGCAGGTTCTATGTGAGCCTATTGAGCAGGTTCTTAGTGAGCCTATTAATAGAGCTTTGGAGGTGACAGAGTACATAGGATAGAGTCTCAATGGATAGAGATCCAATAGCCAACACATTTAAATATAGATCTGAGTGAGGAGTCTTCAAGTGGAGATAGGTCCACCTGTTAGTGTAACAGAGAGACAGAGTCTTCTAGAAGATCACATAGCCAGAGAAGAAAGGGAAAGAGTTCTCCTGTGGAAGAGATCCACGAACTTGAGATTATGGGATCAACATCTCCTTTGGATAGAGATCCATAAATATTGTAATTTGGAGTGATTTCCAAAGAGATTGATTGAGAAATTTTTAGTAAAATATTTTCTTCTTGGAGTAGCCCACATTGGTGAACCATGTAAATTGTGGTGTCTCTATTATGTATGGTATTTTGTACATTGCTTTGATTACTGCTATTGATACTGCTATCTATACACAACATGATATTAAATTAGAAGAAAAAGTAAAGAGTGGTCTTATACTATTCACCCCTCTCCCTCTTATTATAAGCTTGTGTTCTTCAATTGGTATCGGAGTGGGTTCCTTAGGAAATGCTAACATATTGAGGGTGGATTCTACAAGAACACATATGGCTTCATAGAATGGATCATCTACAAATAAAGCTCCATTATTTGATGGTAACAGTTATGCTTTCTGGAGCATGAGGATGAAGAACTACTTGATATCACAAGGATATGAGGTATGGAAAATGGTTGAAAAAGAGTATAGGGTTGAATGTGATCCCGAGTCAGATAAGACTATCAAGAAATTTGTTGATATCAATGCAAGAGCAATGAATTGTATTTTTAGTGGGCTTCCTGACATAAATTTTGCAAAAGTCATGGTATGTAATTCAGCTAATGAAATGTGGACCAATTTGCAAAATACTTATGAAGGATATTCCAAGGTAAAGTTGGCAAAACTACAAACTCATAGAAAAATATTTGAGGAATTGAAAATGGAAGATTCTGAAGATATTGTAAAGTTTTTACTTCGAGTTGATGAAATCACTAACACCATGAGAGGCCTAGGTTTTGAGATGAAATAATTAGAAGTTACTCAAAATTTTTTGAGATCACTTCCCATGAAATATGATTCTAAGGTTTCAAAAATAGAAGAGACAATGGATATCAACAAGTTAATAATGGAAGAATTGCAAGGTACTCTCACAGCTTATGAGATGAGGGTAAGTAAGCATCAGGTTCCAATAAAAGAGATTACATTCAAGGATTAAGAAAAAGATAAAGGGAAATTTTCAGAGATGGATAGAGTTTTAGATAATTATGAGGAAGCTAACTTCATTAAAAGGAATAAGGACTCAAGGAATTTCAGGGATATAAGGAAAGTCAGATACTACAAGTGTGGTGATTTTGTTCACTATGAATACAAGTTTCCACATGAAGAAAATAGTGATGATGAAAAATAGGATCACAGAAGAAAATAAGATGGAAAGCATAAGCATGTCAAGGATGATAGATTCAAGAAAAACAGGTATGAGAAGAAAACTTTTCGTAAGACAAAGAAATATTACTACATTTTAGAAGCAAGTGATAGCTCAAATCATAGTGATAGATACAAATCATATGATAAAAAGGAAGAACGTTTATTTCTAGGAATAGAAGGTGAAAGAGAACATTGCTTTGTGTGTGGTCAAAGAGATCATAGATCAGGATATTGCAATGGTTTCAGTGATAGTGAAGATGAGATGACACATCAAGGAAACAAGTATGGTCAAAGAAATATTGAGAGTTTGTTTGCTATAGAAGATTATAATGGTATTAATGATAGTGAAAATAAATAAGCCTCACTTTTGGTAATATAAAAGGAAGAGGATGAGCCAAGTAAACAAAAATTAGAAATCAAAAGGCTAAAAGAAGAATACAAGAATCTTGAAAACAAGATTCGAACAGATGTCAAAATCAGATAATAACTCCTTCAAACAATTAGTAATCTTAGAGAAGAGCTTCAAAATGCAAGAAGTATAGAAGAAAGGATGAATGAAGAACTAAGGGTAACCATGAAAAGACATGATACATTAAATGAAAAGGTTCAAAAAGGAGTGGAAACTTATTTTAAGGTTGCATCTTACTTCCAAGAAAAGTCGCACTCAAAAGGAAAGGAAGTTTTAAAAGATGAAAGCAAGGAAGCACCTAAGATTTGTGAGGAAAGTTCCAAAGTTCCTATGGCTGCTCCAAATATTCATTATGGTTCTTGTTTTGATATAGGTGAATCAAGTTCAAAAGGAATATAAATTCTTGAAGAGAAAAGCAAGGAAGAAACTAAGGAAGAAGTTTTAGATACTACAAATAAGGTTCAAGGATGCAATGCACAAGTTGAAAATGATCATAAGGATAATGGTCAAGAAAGGTATGAAGAACCAGGGCATGAACAAAGGGATTTTCAAGGACATTATTTTTTCTTGTAATGGATTTGGACACAGGGCTATACACTGTAGGTTCTATGGATCAAAGAATTTTGATTTTGCTAGAAGAAACTTCAAAGGAAGAAGGTATGGTTTTCAGGGACATTACTTCTCATGTAACGGGATTGGTCATAAAGCTTTTCAGTGCAAAGGAAATGAGAAACATGGTTTTGTTTTTAGATCTACAAAATTTAGAATTCATAATGGTCATGAAAATAGAGCTTCACAATACAAGGTTCAGGAAAGGAATGGATATGGAAATTATTTTAAGAATGAATTCAAGACATGGGCACCACCCAAAGGCTACAATATCAAGTATTTCAATTGCAATAACTTTGGGTATATTGAAAAATGGTGTAGGACTCAATTCCAAATAGTTTCAAGGCAATAAGGTCAAACAGGTTCAAGGTAAGAAGGTCAAACAGATTCAAGGCAAGAAGGTCAAACAGGTTCAAGGCAAGAAGGTCAAACAAGTTCTAGACAAGAAGATCAAGTAGTTCATCAAGAGGAGTATATATAAAAACAAGGAAGGAAGTTGATAGAGGAAATAAATAAAGTGATATGGCAGTAAAAGTACTTCCACCCCAAAATTAATCACCTTAAGAGAGAAGGGGGTGAGGGGGCTAAGCTTAAGAGTCATATCTTTTAACCCCATAGGTGTCCTTTTGAGTGATAATTTCGCCCAATTGCAAAATTACACTAACAGTTAGGGAATTGGTGAAACTTTCCCTCTCTTGCAAAGAAATTCAATATTTCTCCAAGGTTCCACGTTAAAGCAATGCACGTGTAAAGAATTAAGATGACGTTAATCCAAAATAGTGCTAAAATGAATTCATGGATGCAAGTGAATGTAAACAAGGGGCCTGTGGTGAATTATTGTCCTAATGAATTGAAATATGCCACTACTGATTTTCCTTGATTATCTAGCATTAATGTGATCTCCCTAAACCCTGTTAGTCCAATTTATTTATCTTGAAATTTAATGATCAAAACAAATGAGGAAAATGTTGTGGATATGCCACTTCCTTTTAGAAACCGTGCCTTTATGTGAGATTGATTCTTAAAGTCAGTAGGTTCATTTTATCTGAGATTTAAGTGTCCTACTGAAATTAAGTCAGTGGGGTTAGTAAAATTAGCATAGTTAGTGAAGTTAGCATGGTTAGCATTTCTTTGTTATCTGACCTTAATGTGAGATTGTAGGTCAGTTGTTAGCATGTTCTTTTTATCTTGAGATTCTAAATGAAGAAACAAAAAGAAAATGTTGTGGTTGCCCACTTCCTTTTAGTTTGGAAATTTGTGTGCTTTGAAATTAGAAAACCCTTTCCCAAAATAAATTTTATCTTTGGTTATTCAAATCTGTGCTTTGTGGGCCCTTTCTTTACTTGTAAAGATTTTCCAAACAACATATTAAAACAAAAAAAAAATAATAATCACTCTTTGCCATCCGGAAATTTGTGCACTCCAAAATCCGAGGTTAATCTTATAGAAAAGAAGAACCTTTCTGATTTTGAGTCCGAAATTTTAATGTTTTGCAAAAAATGAAATGAAAGCAGAACATAAATCTGAAAAGTAAAACTCAACACATGAACACTAATTAATACTGGACAATGAATGTAAAATCTCAAATCTATGATACCCCACCCAACAATTCCGGATTTAGTAAGGTCTACCAGGAAATAACCCGCCTTGATTAAACCTGCAAACGCACAATTTAAAGCAAAGCAAGTGCTAGCTTCTAGGAATTATATAAAATTTGCATCTCCTAACATTCATGTAATTTTAACCTTGTTACAGCATTAAAATCAGATATAAGTCATAAAATATGCAATGTAAAAAGATATTTCATTAAAATCCTATTCCCTGCAACCTCTTCTAGAAGTGCTCACAAGGTGCACACTTTGAGCTATTACATTCACAAAACCCAACACAAAAATGGCAGCCTCTCGATCCTCTGGTTTTCAGCCCCCACAATCACCTTCACTCCTGTTTTTAAAGTTTTTTTTTTTTTTTAAATGGCCTTTCACTGCCTTTTTCCTACAATATTCAAATTCTTGCAAAGATCCTTTCGTTTCAGCTTCCTTGGCCAAATTTCCTTCCCTTTCCTTCGTTGTCTTTTGCTACTGCTCCTATTTCGCTTTCTGACCATTTGGGCTTCCTACTATCTACATTTTCGTAATGTTTCCCCTTTTTCTTGCACCTTGGAATAATACTTCCAACGTTCCATATAATCCAGTGGTTTGCCTTTGCTATGTTTGAAACGGTCTTCCTCATAAATGTTTTTTTTGCATTAGACTTAGTCACGTCAACCAAAATTACTTCTCAATGAATGCACTGACGTTACCCCTTTCACTTTATGTAATTCTTCACCAACCCAAAAGAACAACATACTTCATTCTTTTGGCCTGCACTTTATCATTCTCACAGGCCATATTTAATCAATATTTGAAATTAATTCGAGCATGATGAATGCAATGTGGGCGCGAGACCTAAAAATGGTCTATGGACCTCAAATGTCTTGGGGACTATGAATCCGGTCCCGGTCAGGGTTAACCCTAACTCGGCTTCCACATTTGAGTTGGCAACTTTGGGCATCGATTAAAACTGATGTCTACCCTTCAGACATAGTTTTTTATTTTTATTTTTTTATACGACTGCGACACCATCAAGCAATTTCCATCGTAGATTATCCCTACGCGTCCAAATCGTTTACGTCCACCTTGGTAACCGCTGCATCAGTGACACCGAGATTTCCACATTGCTGTGACACGTCCACGTAAACCTTTCATCCTTCCATGCAGGCATAGTCTCTCACTGTCATTCATGTCGCCAATCATCGACCACGGTCTTCTATTGTTGGAGCCGTTGTATCGGATCCACCTCATAGGGCTATCATGGAGAACGAATCTCCTATTCGCTCATGTATCCACTCCGGCCTTGCTGCCAGTATTTGACCCTTAAATGCGTGGCCCATCGCTATCCCACTAACCGCTTGCATTTACTGTCAATGGCCATAGCGATATCTGTACCTAGGCTTCGTTCGAACTTTGCTCGTGTGGCCTCAGTTTTCTTCTCCTCAACGTCCGTCGTCCGCTCTTCAGGTATGTCACACAATGCTAGTTTATGCCCATGCTGTCACTGTCGAGATGTATCTCTTAGGTATCATGGCTAGACTAGAAGTCTACATCTATCGACGAAAAACCCACTGTATTCGTCCATCCAAGCTGACAGTCTATGCTTTGTTTCCAAAATAAAATGGATAATGTTGCCTTGATAACTTCCATTCTCGTCACCATGCACGAAATCCATGTTGCCACCCATATCGTCATCTTCAATTAGTATTCAGGGAAACTCACTGTCCTCGCTAGCGCTATAATTTTGATTTCATCCTTCAAACTTGCTAATTTCATCTTTATCGTGTATGGTCTCGGGCTGCGTCAACTGGCCACCCATCCTTCAAACTTGCTAATTTCATCTTTATCGTGTATGGTCTCGGGCTGCGTCAGCATAAGCATTCAAGTCCTCGTTCCCCATCAACGGACTTCACCAGTAGGGCCTTCATGCATGGTTGGATAAGAGTACCCACGATGTAGTGTTTGCCACATCGACAGTCACATATGTCCTCAATGCTTAGCCTCCACTCACGTCGATGATTCGGTTGTGCTCATCACTTTGAATCGTCCACGTCCCTTGCATGGTGAGCTAACCGCCGCTCATCACGCCAACGCTTCGCCTTTGACTCGACGTCCTGTGAAGACCTTCATCCTTGGAACACCTACGACATAACATGATTTCACCAATGAGATTTTCATAAGACTAATAATAAAACAAACAAAACTTAAGTTAAACACAATTCGAAGCTAACTAAAAACTACCCTAACTTAAAGCTAGACTAACTTTAAAATATATAAATATATAAATATTCATATACTTATTTGTTTATATATATGTGTATATTTTTTTGTTTTATTTTTATTTAAATTTTATTTATTTATTTATTTATATAAATATATTGAAGTACATATATATAAATAAATAAATATATTTTGTTTATTTTTAAACCAAGAAATCCAATTTAACTCATTTTTAATCTTTCAATTAATTGGCTCCAAAGGTATGATGGTTGCATTTAAAACCTTAAAATTTATCCATGCATTACGAAAGTCATCAAACCTCATCAATGGTTTTACAAACAATTAAGGAGGCATTGATCAAATCTTGCAAACCTTAGCACCTTTATTGCAACCTAATGGAACAATATCACTCAAAGACAATCAAAATCCCAAAAACCAAAAACAAGAGGTGGGTCCCCAATTTTTTTGGGTACGTTGTGGAGCAGCCACAACAAATGGCGACTCTACTGGGAAATGCTCTTGAGCATTTCGGTGAGAACCCAACCTGAAAACCTTCAAAACTCAAACACAAGCATCAGAAAATATCCAAAGAATGAAACTAGATGAGAAATACATGAAGCATTAGAATTATTCAACATCAGCTCAATGTGTGCGGTGTGATTCATTCCTTATCGTTTGAAATTGATCAACATTCCATCATCTGTTTCACTTATGATTCATGCATATGAGAAGCTATGGATGATTCCTGTAGGATTTAATGTATGGTGAAGATGCTAGAGATATAACAACCCACTTTGCAAAGGCTCAAACTTTCTAGTACCATGAACAAACATATTAAAACTGTCAAACCCTCTTAGGACCAAATATGTGTATACTGAATTAATTTACTAGATCCCAAAGTTGGTTATGTGTCACTACCATCTTGAACCCATGTGCAAGTGTAAGTGAAATCAGAGCTTTGGGGAATAGGATTCCCAACCTAAGCGAGATGGGGATTTAACCCTATCCTTACTACTCTGATCCGGAGTTCATTACCTCATCTTGAACAAAATGATCTAACCTGTTATGGATGAAACTGCCAGGCTAGCCTGTCCGTTTGAGCAGTCAATGGTCTTGTTTTTAGACAAGACATGTTGCCACACATGAGCATACTCCACTGCCAGTCAGGCGTCTATAGCCCCGATGGAGATTAACCCCATAATCCAGGATTTGGCTTTACTTTTGATTTCTTGAACCTTGGGGATGACTACCCATCCTTGCAAGGGACATGTAGTACGATCCTTCCAATCCAATATTAATGATGAAATGAAAGTAGAATGAAAAATATTTGCTTTGGAATTTCAAGTTCTTGAGTGTAGATCGCACTTTTAATTTCTTAAAGCGTGATGGAGGCAAAATAGAAGCTTTGGGGAATCAGATTCTCAACCTAAGCGAGATGAGAATTAGACCCTATCCTTACTACTCCATGAAGGTCAAATCAGAGCTTTGGGGAGTTGGATCCTCAACCTAAGTTCGATGGGGATTTAACCCTATCCTTACTACTTTGATTTTAGGCTTTAAGCACTATGGGAGTGGTAAAAACCACTATTTTAAGGATTATGTTGCATGATAGGACAGACACAAAATACTCCTTTCGCCTCACCTTTTATTCCAAGTATGGTTTTGACCATTTTGCTCAAGATCCTCTTTAATATGTGTAGAACGTGTTTGGTTCAAGATATTTCGGGCATCAGTTCCCAACCTTAGGATCCTTTTAATATATGTTATGTAATAACCCTAAGAGGATTCGACACCTTTTCAATGATTGTATTTGAAATGTAGATGCAACTGAGATGAAATGTATATGCAATGTGGAATGTAACATGAGATATGGATGAATGCATTGCTCTTTTTGAAATGCGGATGGAGTATACCACCTACTTTGCCATAATTTGTAAAACCGACAACTTCATGCATCACAAGTTCCAAACGATATTCTTTAATGTGTTTGCGATACTCGTGGAGCTTTCTGCAATACAATTCCGATGTTTCATATTCTCTTAGTCTTAGTCAACATTCATAAGGACATAAGTTGACATCTCGCTTTTCTTTTCTTTTCTTTTTTTTTTTTTTTTTTCAAGACAAACCAAAAGTGTCCAAAGGACCAACACACAAAACTTAAAACCAAAATGAGATCCAATCCAAAACCAAAACACAAAAACCAAAAGTATTTACAAATGTACAATATAATACAAATCTCACATGACTTAAGGGCTAAAATAATGCTTTAGAACTTGCCCATTAACCGGTAACATCAAATATTTCCCATCCAAAGTTCTTAGTCTGAAAGTATTTTCCCCTAGGATTTCAGAAATTTGATAAGGGCCTAACCAAAGACAATCAAACTTTTTGTGATCCCCTTTCTCCTCATGTTTTTTATCCCACAATAAAACCAAGTCAGAAATCCTAAAAGACTTAATTTTGGCTCTTTTATCAAACCATATTTTAACCACATCTTGATGTTTGCTCATGTGGAGCATGGCTTCTTCTCTTTTTTCATCAAGGTGCATTAGATGACTTAATCTAGCCTCAATGTGATTATCGGTTCCAAGGTATTCTTGTGTGAAACGAAGGGTTTGAAGCTTCAAATTTGTAGGAAAAATTGGATCTTGCCCATAAACTAGATGATAAGGTGTATTCCCTATTGATTCTTTTTCTCTAGTCCTATCTGCCCAAAGAGCAAATTTTAATTGGTTGTGCCAATCCCGAGGATTTTTTTCCAATAACTTCTTAATGATGGTTAACAAATTTTTATTTGAAGATTCTGCCAAACCATTGCCTTGAGGGTAATAGTTAGATGAAAACTTTAAACTCACCTTATTATCATATGCCCAATTTGCAAATTGAGTGGAAACAAAAGCCTTACCATTATCACTTACAATAGAATCGGGCATTCCAAACCTTGTTACGATGTGATCTTCGAGGAAATTTATTACCACATCCGTAGTGGAATGCTTCGTAGGAATTGCTTCTGCCCACCTAGTGCAATAATCTGTAGTTGTGAGTATGAATTTATGGGAATCTAAAGAATTTGGGTTAATAACCCCAATGAAATCTAATCCCCATTGTGCAAATGGTCTCATCTCAACTATAGGTTGCAATGGCATAGTTGCATTCCTTTCTCTATTGGCAGCCACTTGACAAATATGGCAAGATCGCACGTGTGCATGTGCATCTTTAAAAATGTGGGGCCAATAATATCCCGCTCTTAATATTTGATGTGCTGTTGAATTTTCCGAACCATGGCCAGTTTCGTATTTACCATGAAACTCTCGCAAAACATTGGTAGCTTCTTCTTGATTTAAGCATCGTAGGTAAATTCCCTCATGATTTTTCCTGTAAAGAGCACCAGACCTAATAAGATAATTGGTAGATTTAAGTCTCAAGGCTCTTCTTTGAGTAGAATTAAGATGTGATGGACACTTACCATTTAGCAAAAAATACACAATATCACCATACCAATCATCTTTGGAAATGTGCTCTACATTTAAATATTGGCACGTGATTTGGGGATTGTTCTCAGCAATTGTTTTCACAAGTCCTTGTCCACGAACTAGTTTCATGGGTTGAATTTCAAGATCAAATTCTTGAATGGTAGAAATCCATTTACCTCTTCTCTCACCTAGCTCGTTTTGTACAAACATGGTTTTGACAACAGGGTCAGGCACGATGGCAAAGACCCTACTATGCACAATGTAATGTCTAAATTTTTTTACTGTTTTGAAAAGTGCATACATTTTCTTATCGAGAATGGAATACCTCAATTGAGCATCCTTCAAAGGAGCACTTAGAAAAGCTATGGGATTTTTTGTGTTATCTTCACCCTTCTGGGTCAAGACACTCACAAAAGAGTGCTCAGATGCAAAAGCATAAATAAAGAAAGGCTTAGAATAATCTAGACTTATAAGGATAGGGGCTCTAGAAATAGCATCCTTGATGCTTTGAAAGGCAACCCTACTTTCTTCATTCCATCTGACATTCACATCCTTTTTAAGCATCTCATTCAGTGGTTTAGCTATCTCAGTGAAGCCAAAAATAAACTTCCTCACAAAATTGATTTTCCCAAAGAAAGATCTCAATTCCTTTTTGCTACCTGGGAGAGGCAGGTTTTGGATAGCTTCTATCCTTTTCGGATCAATGGAGATACCTTATTTTGAAATGATATGGCCAAGCAATCTTCCTTCTATCACTCCAAAGATGCATTTTTTGGGATTTAAAGAAATTTTGTGTTCTCTACACCTTTGGAGAACTTTCCTCAAATATTTCACATGGTCTTCTCTTTCCTTTGAAAACATAGGAATGTCATCCACATACACAATGATACATTTACCTATGAGCCCTTTAAACGCATAATCCATGGCACGTTGAAATGTTGCGCCTGCATTTAATAATCCGAAAGGCATTCTTCTATAGGCAAATGTTCCCCATTTGGTTGTGAAGGCCATCTTCATCCTGTCATTGGGATGAATAAGAATCTGATTGTATCCAGAATACCCATCGAGAAAAGACATCATTTCAGACCCATTCACCATTTGCAATATTTCATCAATTGATGGCAGTGGGTAATTATCCTTTTGTGAGGCTTTGTTGAGATTTCTAAAATCTATGCATAGCCTTATCTCTCCATTCTTATTTCTCACCGGAACAAGATTAGCGACCCAAGTTGAGTGCCTAACGGGAAATATTATCTTTGTGTCCAACAATCGCTTGACCTCTTTCTCTATCAAGGGCTCAAGTAATGGGTTAACAGGTCGTTGTCTTTGTCTGAAGGGTTTGGAATCTGGTTTTAAAGGGATGGTGTGCATAATAACGTTTTGATCATACATTTTCAACTCATTGTAATTCCAAGCAATGCAATCCATGTAATACTTTAATGCACGTATTATATTTTCTCTCTCATCAGCTGTACATGCCTTTGCAATGTACACTTCACGCAGATTATCTACACTCCCTATATTGATCAGGTCACAAGCATCTTTAGGAAGTGGAACCCTTTTTCCTTTTCTAGCTTTATATCCCATATCAAACATCTTCTCCAATGAAACAATGTTCTTAGGTATCTTGTTGGATTGAAATGTAGCTTCACTTTCTTCTTCTGTTTCTTCTTGCCACCTTTGATCTTCATCAATCACTTGGTCCTCAAAAATACCCGAATTGGTGACAAATTTGAAAATGTGTCTATCATTCTCAAAAACTTGCAAGTTTCTGATGTTATTAGGTATCGATGGGCAAGGGACTAACTCAATGGAAAAATTCTTGCATTTTTTTATGTCAACTGGATTTAGCATGCCTGCAATGACTGCAAGAGAATCAGCTATACGATTTCCTTTCCTAGAAATAAGGGATATATTAAAAGCATCAAATTCCTCAATGAGGTCCCTCACCCTAGTTCTATAAAGGCTCAATCTCTTGTCGCGGCAGGTATATTGTCCTTTAACTTGTTTGACCACCAACTCCAAATCTCCCAATACTTTCAAACACTTAACCTTCTTGCTCAAAGCCAATTGTAATCCAAAGATAAGGGCTTCATATTCTGCCACGTTGTTAGTGCAAGGAAATTGCAATCTATAGGCAGAAAACAATGGTTTACTTCCCGGACAAGTGAGTTCAACTCCAGCTCCTGCCCCTTGTTTTGACTTAGATCCATCAAACTTGAGTAACCACACGAGATTATCTTCTTCAAAAGAGCTACAAGAAAATGTTTCTTTTTGAGGTTCTTCGGTAGCTCTTTCAACATCAAAAGCATAGACTCCTAACTCCGGTTCATAAAATTGAACTTCATTTGGCTTGTTGAATTTTGTGATGATTTCCTTAAGCCTTGGCTCATTTTCCACTCTAATTTGATTAGCAATTCCCTTCCAGGGTAGCCACATGTGTGAGCAATCAATGGAGAAATAACCATTCAAACTTCTCATCCAATCCCTAGCCAGTAGCATTCCATATCGACTTGGGATATTGACAACCAAAATATCAACCACCTGTTGGACCCTAGGTTCAGAATTGAGTTGGATCTTAACATCATAGAGGGTCCCTACCACGTTTACCTCGAACCGATCCAATTGCAAAACCTTGCATTTAGAAGAAACAGGCTCTAGGCCTAGCATTTGACAAATTTTTGAAGGCATGAGGTTACTTGTGGCACCTGTGTCCACCAAACAATTGTGCAAATTTTTGCCAGCAATCCTCATAGTCAATAAAAAAGGAGGGACATCTCGTCTTTCCTTTCGTAAAACCATGTGAGATTCAACTTCCTTTCCTTCCTGTATTTGACTAGGTGAGTTCAAAGCCTTTATCAATGCTTCCTTTTGGCCAGGCAACCTAGCCACCTCTAAAAATGAAAAGCTAGACTTGGACTTCCTTAAATCCTCCACTATGTCATAAGTTGACTTCTCAAGCTTCAATGTTTTTTGCATGGCCTTAGATGTTTCTCTTCCAGATGGAGGAGGGGGGTTATTATCAGCCTTAGTATCAGGAGGAAGGATAGAGTTGTTTGGTGGAGTTGAGGATGTTTTAGGGGTTTTGGACTTACTCCTCAAATGGTATCCATGGTTCCCCTTTCTAAATTCTCTAAAAGCTTGCACTTCCTATTCCAAGATTTCATCCTCTTCTTCCTCATCCTCACTTTCTTGATGATATAGAGTTTCCACCACCAAAATGTTGTCATCTCCTTGTTGATGTTGGGGTGGACCCTCATTTGGCACAAGTTCCAAATCATCCACTTGAGCTTGGAGACAATGGGTATACCTAGCGATTTCGAGAAAATTTATTTCATTGTGCTCCTTTGTATTATGCAATCTGCACCCCTTTTCCCATGCAAAATCAAAAATATTAAGAATGGAACTAGAGTGACTTGGTCCTGCATAAGTATCTATCTGATTAGCGATAGGGGAAGGCACACCCCCATTGTTTGGCTTTGTATTCCACTTTCTCCCTCTATTGTTGAAATTTTGATTTGGGTGAGGGGCATGGGATTCATACTTCTATTTTTGAACCAAATCATTACTCAATTTGTGAACCATATTTTTGAGCTCTTCAACCTCTGAATAAATATCTTTTGGTTGAGCTATGTTATTGCTAGTTCCAGTAGGGTTTGCATAATTGGTGAGATCTTGACTTAACATTTGAGTTGGATTTTGAGAAACTTGATTTGCGTAGGGATTCACACTTTGAATTGGAATTGGATTGGGGAAAGGAACTATAGCCTGAGAATTAATCGGACTAGTTCCTTGCATAGTCTGTTGACTATTTTGCAAAAATGAAGGAATGGGGGGAATGGATGTGATTGGTTGAATTGGAATGGGTGTGTAAGCGGGTGTTGATGAATATGGTTGTTGATAAGGCAAAGCATTCATGCCTGGAATTTGTGGTGCCATGATCTGATTCATCATAGGAGCTTGACCATATGGACCATATTGTCCTACCATAGGCATCTGGGGAAACCCATAACCCTGTGGTGTCATTTGTTGTTCAATGGTCATAGCTTCATTGTAGGCTAGAGCAAGCGTGGTAACTTGAGGATTTTGCCTTGCAAACATTGTCGTCATAGGATCCAATGCCCCAAAATATATTTGCAAAGCTACTGCGGGATCAATGGCAAAATGTCGAATTGCTCTATTATAGCACTTCTGAAATATCTAATTAAAAGTTTGAATTGGCTCACCCTGGCCTCTTTTGCATGTAATGAACTGATTATAGATGATTGTGGGATCTAATGGTGACCTGAATTGGTTGACAAAAGCATTCTCCATTTGCGTCCATGACGTAATGGAACCAATGAGGTAAGCAAATATACCATTCGTAGGCCACTTGGTCTAGGCTCATGGGGAAGAGTCTACAAGCCACATCTTCATGTTGAACTTGCAATCTTATCAAAACATCCCTATAGGCCTGAATATGTTCTTCTACGGTCCTTGGGCCATCCGGTTTGTATTTGGGCAAAAATCTCTCTATATTCTTAGGGATATCATGAATATCCCCTGCGATATTCAAAGGAATGTTATGGGCTCCGTACCAAGGAGATGGTGGAGGTTGGGCCATTTGATTCAAAATCGATGATGATAACCCTACAAGAACCATGGAAATGGTACTGATAATTGGTACACTAGTGGCAATTGACACCATCGGTGCAAGTCCGCTAGATGCACCTAAAACAGAAGGATCTTCTATAACAAGGGTATCCGATGGGATCACAATTTGTTGGGTTTTATTCCTTGGATTCCTATGAGTGGGTGAGAGGCTTTGGAATATGGTTTCCTCGGTTGTTTTGGACCTAGTTGCGATGCGATGTGGTGGGTCCAGCTTGTAAATGAAACTACCCTACGAAACCTGACAAAACTCTCAACACCTCAAAGAAAACCTGTGACACAAAGAAAATCCTGCAATTGTAGCCATTAATGAAACTCAAAGAATAACTTCAAAACCAATTTGTTAGTCATGAATAAAAGAAGGAACCATGAAAAAGCAATATTCTAAAAATGTAAATTAGTTTATGATTCACCAGATCGCATATGCGCAAGTGAAGAGCATACTCCTAGTGTTGTAGGCTTTCTGATTCACAAGATCGCATTACACGCAAGTGAAGAGCATAATACCGACAACAAATACATTTTAGACAAAATAATTCCTTACAAATAAGTATGAAATGACTAGAAAATATCAAACATGTAACGTATGAATAATCATGTTAGCATCAACCAAGAGATGTATCCATTAAAATCAAATGAAAGTAATTGCATGGAGACAACCTCGTTAGTCAAGACCAAAATTTTTCAAAATCAAATCAAAACACATTATTCCTGTATGAACAATCAAAAGCGTTAGAACAATGCATAGCAATTCATGTCCTCCTTTTAACACTACAAGGTTGTATTGTTAAAAGAGGGCTAAAGATAATAATCAATAGGGCATGAAATATTCAAAATTTAAATCCCTATAGCATTTAAATCACACTGAAATAAACCAATTCAGGCCCTCCTTCTAGCGCCAAATCTGTTGAGTGATAATTTCGCCCAATTGCAAAATTACACTAACAGTTAGGGAATTGGTGAAACTTTCCCTCTCTTGCAAAGAAATTCAATATTTCTCCAAGGTTCCGCGTTAAAGCAATGCACATGTAAAGAATTAAGATGACGTTAATCCAAAATAGTGCTGAAATGAATTCATGGATGCAAGTGAATGTAAACAAGGGGCCTGTGGTGAATTATTGTCCTAATGAATTGAAATATGCCACTACTGATTTTCCTTGATTATCTAGCATTAATGTGATCTCCCTGAACCCTGTTAGTCCAATTTATTTATCTTGAAATTTAATGATCAAAAAAAATGAGGAAAATGTTGTGGATATGCCACTTCCTTTTAGAAATCGTGCCTTTATGTGAGATTGATTCTTAAAGTCAGTAGGTTCATTTTATCTGAGATTTAAGTGTCCTACTGAAATTAAGTTAGTGGGGTTAGTAAAGTTAGCATGGTTAGTAAAGTTAGCCTGGTTAGCATTTCTTTGTTATCTGACCTTAATGTGAGATTGTAGGTCAGTTGTTAGCATGTTCTTTTTATCTTGAGATTCTAAATGAAGAAACAAAAAGAAAATTTTGTGGTTGCCCACTTCCTTTTAGTCTAGAAATTTGTGTGCTTTGAAATTAGAAAACCCTTTCCCAAAATAAATTCTATCTTTGGTTATTCAAATCTGTGCTTTGTGGGCCCTTTCTTTACTTGTAAAGATTTTCCAAACAACATATTAAAACCAAAAAAAAAATAATAATCACTCTTTGCCATCCAAAAATTTGTGCACTCCAAAATCCGAGGTTAATCTTATAGAAAAGAAGAACCTTTCTGATTTTGAGTCCAAAATTTTAATGTTTTTCAGAAAATGAAATGAAAGCAGAACATAAACCTGAAAAGTAAAACTCAACACATGAAAACTAATTAATATTGGACAATGAATGTAAAATCTCAAATCTATGCTACCCCACCCAACAATTCCAGATTTAGTAAGGTCTACCAGGAAATAACCCACCTTGATTAAACCTACAAACGCACAATTTAAAGCAAAGCAAGTGCTAGCTTCTAGGAATTATATAAAATTTGCATCTCCTAACATTCATGTAATTTTAACCCTGTTACAGCATTAAAATCAGATATAAGTCAAAAATATGCAATGTAAAAAGATATTTCATTAAAATCCTATTCCTTGTAACCTCTTCTAGAAGTGCTCACAAGGTGCACACTTTGAGCTATTACATTCACAAAACCCAACACAAAAATGGTAGCCTCTCGATCCTCTGGTTTCCAGCCCCCACAATCACCTTCACTCTTGTTTTTAAAGTTTTTTTTTTTTTAAATGGCCTTTCACTGCCTTTTTCCTACAATAGTCAAATTCTTGCAAAGATCCTTTCGTTTTAGCTTCTTTGGCCAAATTTCCTTCCCTTTCCTTCGTTGTCTTTTTCTACTTCTCCTATTTTGCTTTCTAACCATTTGGGCTTCCTAATATCTATGTTTTCGTAACGTTTCCCCATTTTCTTGCACCTTGGAATAATACTTCCAACGTTCCATATAATCCAGTGGTTTGCCTTTGCTATGTTTGAAACGATCGTCCTCATAAATGTTTTGTTTGCATTATACTTAGTCACGTCAACCAAAATTACTTCTCAATGAATGCACTGATGTTACCCCTTTCACTTTATGGAATTCTTCACCAACCCAAAAGAACAACATACTTCATTCTTTTGGCCTACACTTTATCATTCTCACAGGCCATATTTAATCAATATTTGAAATTAATTCGAGCATGATGAATGCAATGTGGGCGCGAGACCTAAAAATGGTCTATGGACCTCAAATGTCTTGGGGAAAATAATATTAGACCCAAAGATTCTAGAGATATGTGGAAAATAATACTATGCCAAACACGGACCTCCAATGTCTTGGGGACTATGAATCCGGTCCCAGTCAGGGTTAACCCTAACTCAGCTTCCACATTTGAGTTTGCAACTTTGGGCATCGATTAAAACTGATGTCTACCCTTCAGACATAGTTTTTATTTTTATTTTTTTATATGACTGTGACACCATCAAACAATTTCCATCATAGATTATCCCTACACATCCAAATCATTTACATCCACCTTGGTAACTGTTGCATCAGTGACACTGAGATTTCCACATTGTTGTGACACGGTCCGCATAAACCTTTCATCCTTCCATGCAGGCATAGTCTCTCACTGTCATTCACGCCACTAATCATCGGACACGGTCTTCTATTGTTGGAGTTGTTGTACCGGATCCACCTCATAGGGCTATCATGGAGAATGAATCTCCTATTCGCTCACGTATCCACTCTAGCCTTGCTGCCAGTCTTTGACCCTTAAATGCATGGCCCATCGCTATCCCACTAATCGCTTGCATTTACTGTCAATTGCCATAGCGATATTTGTAACTAGGCTTCATTCGAACTCTACCCGTGTGGCCTCGGTTTTCTTCTCCTCAATGTCTGTCGTCTACTCTTCAGGTATGTCACACACTGTTGGTATGCGCTCATGTTGTCACTGCCAAGATTTATCTCTTAGGTATCGCGGCTAGATTAGAAGTCTACATCTGTCGATGGAAACCCCACTGTATTCGTCCATCCAAGCTGACAGTCTATGCTTTGTTTCCAAAATAAAATGGATAATGCTACCTTGATAACTTCCATTCTCGTCACCATGCACGAAATCCATGTTGCCACCCATATTGTCATCTTCAATTAGTATTCAAGGAAACTCACTTTCCTCGCTAGTGCTATAATTCTAATTTCATCCTTCAAACTTGCTAATTTCATCTTTATCGTGTATGGTCTCGGGCTGCGTCAACTAGCCACCCATCCTTCAATCTTGCTAATTTCATATTTATCATGTATGGTCTCGGGCTACGTCAGCATAAGCATTCAAGTCCTCGTTCCCCATCAACGGACTTCACCAGTAGTGCCTTCATGGATGGTTGGATAAGAGTACCCACGATGTAGTGTTTGCCACATCGACAGTCACATATGTCCTCAACACTTAGCCTCCACT
Source organism: Wollemia nobilis (assembly GCA_028583015.1). Classification (NCBI taxonomy): domain Eukaryota; kingdom Viridiplantae; phylum Streptophyta; class Pinopsida; order Araucariales; family Araucariaceae; genus Wollemia; species Wollemia nobilis. The sequence continues at coordinate 9,070,912 of JAQPPZ010000850.1, forward strand.
CACGTTGACAATTCGGTTGTGCTTATCACTCTGAATCTTCCACGTCCCTTGCATGGCAAGCTAACCGCCGCTCATCATGCCAACACTTCACCTTTGACTCGACGTCCTAGGAAGACCTTCATCCTTGGAACACCTACGACATAACATGATTTCACCAATGAGATTTTCATAAGACTAATAATAAAACAAACAAAAACTTAAGTTAAACACAATTCGAAGCTAACTAAAAACTACCCTAACTTAAAGCTAGACTAACTTTAAAATATATAAATATATAAATATTCATATACTTATTTGTTTATATATAGGTGTATATTTTTTTGTTTTATTTTTATTTAAATTTTATTTATTTATTTATTTATATAAATATATTGAAGTACATATATATAAATAAATAAATATATTTTGTTTATTTTTAAACCAAGAAATCCAATTTAACTCATTTTTAATCTTTCAATTAATTGGCTCCAAAGGTATGATGGTTGCATTTAAAACCTTAAAATTTATCCATGCATTACGAAAGTCATCAAAACTCATCAATGGTTTTAGAAACAATTAAGGAGGCATTGATAAAATATTGCAAACCTTAGCACCTTTATTGCAACCTAATGGAACAATATCACTCAAAGATAATCAAAATCCCAAAAACCAAAAACAAGAGGTGGGTCCCCAATTTTTTGGGGGTACGTTGTGGAGCAGCCACAACAAATGGCGACTCTGTTGGGAAATGCTCCTGAGCATTTTTGTGAGAACCCAACCTGAAAACCTTCAAAAACCAAACACAAGCATCAGCAAATATCCAAAGAATGAAACTAGATGAGAAATACATGAAGCATTAGAATTATTCAGCGTTAGCTCAATGTGTGCGGTGTGATTCATTCCTTATCGTTTGAAATTGATCAACATTCCATCATCTGTTTCACTTATGATTCGTGCATATGAGAAGCTATGGATGATTCCTGCAGGATTTAATGTATGGTGAAGATGCTATAGATGTAACAACCCGCTTTGCAAAGGCTCAAACTTTCTAGTACCATGAACAAACATATTAAAACTGTCAAACCCTCTTAGGGCCAAATATGTGTATACTGAATTAATTTACTAGATCCCAAAGTTGGTTATGTGTCACTACCATCTTGAACCCATGTGCAAGTGTAAGTGAAATCAGAGCTTTTGGGAATAGGATTCCCAACCTAAGCGAGATGGGGATTTAACCCTATCCTTACTACTCTGATCTGGAGTTCATTACCTCATCTTGAACAAAATGATTTAACCCGTTATGGATGAAACTCGCAGTGCTAGCCTCGTCCGTTTGAGCGATCGATGTTCTTTTTTTAGACAAGAGATGTTGCCACACATGAGCATACTCCACTGCCAGTCAGGCGTCTATAGCCCCGATGGAGATTAACCCCATAATCCAGGATTTGGCTTTACTTTTGATTTCTTGAACCTTGGGGATGACTACCCATCCTTGCAAGGGACATGTAGTATGATCCTTCCAATCCAATATTAATGATGAAATGAAAGTAGAATGAAAAATATTTGCTTTGGAATTTCAAGTTCTTGAGTGTAGATCGTGCTTTTAATTTCTTAAAGCATGATGGAGGCAAAATAAAAGCTTTGGGGAATCAGATTCTCAACCTAAGTTAGATGAGAATTAGACCCTATCCTTACTACTCCATGAAGGTCAAATCATATATTTGGGGGGTTGGATCCTCAACCTAAGTTTGATGGGGATTTAACCCTATCCTTACTACTCTTATTTTAGGCTTTAAGCACTATGGGAGTGGTAAAAACCATTGTTTTAAGGATTATGTTGCATGATAGGACAGACACAAAATACTCCTTTCGCCTCACCTTTTCTTCCAAGTATGATTTTGACCATTTTGCTCAAGATCCTATTTAATATGTGTAGAACATGTTTGGTTCAAGATAGTTCGGGCATCAGTTCCCAACCTTAGGATCCTTTTGATATATGTTATGTAATAACCCTAAGAGGATTCGACACCTTTTCAATGATTATACTTGAAATGTAGATGCAACTGAGATGAAATGTATATGCAATGTGGAATGTAACATGAGATATGTATGAATGCATTGCTCTTTTTGAAATGTGAATGGAGTATACCACCTACTTTGCATTAATTTGTAAAACTGACAACTTCATGCATCACAAGTTCCAAACGATATTCTTTAATGTGTTTGTGATACTCATGGAGCTTTCTGCAATACAATTTTGATGTTTCATATTCTCTTAGTCTTAGTCAACATTCATAAGGACATAAGTTGACATCTCACTTTTCTTTTCTTTTCTTTTCTTTTTTTTCAAGATAAACCAAAAGTGTCCAAAGGACCAACACACAAAACTTAAAACCAAAATGAGATCCAATCCAAAACCAAAACACGAAAACCAAAAGTATTTACAAATGTACAATATAATACAAATCTCACATGACTTAAGGGCTAAAATAATGCTTTAGAACTTGCCCATTAACCGGTAACATCAAATCTTTCCCATACAAATTTCTTAGTCTGAAAGTATTTTCCCCTAAGATTTTGGAAATTTGATAAGGGCCTAACCAAATACAATCAAACTTTTTGTGATCCCCTTTCTCCTCATGTTTTTTATCCCACACTAAAACCAAGTCAGAAATCCTAAAAGACTTAATTTTGGCTCTTTTATCAAACCATATTTTAACCACATCTTGATGTTTGCTCATGTGGAGCATGGCTTCTTCTCTTTTTTCATCAAGGTGCATTAGATGACTTAATCTAGCCTCAATGTGATTATCAGTTCCAAGGTATTCTTGTGTGAAACGAAGGGTTTGAAGCTTCAAATTTGCAAGAAAAATTGGATCTTTCCCATAAACCAGATGATAAGGTTTATTCCCTATTGATTCTTTTTCTCTAGTCCTATCTGCCCAAAGAGCAAATTTTAATTAGTTGTGCCAATCCCAAGGATTTTTTTCCAATAACTTCTTAATGATGGTTAACAAATTTTTATTTGAAGATTCTGCCAAACCATTGCCTTGAGGATAATAGTTATATGAAAACTTTAAACTCACATTATTATCATATGCCCAATTTGCAAATTGAGTGGAAACAAAAGCCTTACCATTATCACTTACAATAGAATCGGGTATTCCAAACCTTGTTACGATGTGATCTTTGAGGAACTTTATTACCATATCCATAGTGGAATGCTTCGTACGAATTGCTTCTTCCCACCTAGTGCAATCTGTAGCTGTGAGTATGAATTTATGGGAATGTAAATAATTTGGGTTAATAAACCCAATGAAATCTAATCCCCATTGTGCAAATGGTCTCATCTCAACTACAGGTTGTAATGGCATAGCTGCATTCCTCTCTCTATTGGCAGCCACTTGACAAATATTGCAAGATCGCACGTGTGCATGTGCATCCTTAAAAATTTGGGGCCAATAATATCCCGCTCTTAAGATTTGATGTGTTGTTGAATTTGCCGAACCATGGCCAGTTTCGTATTTACCATGAAACTCTTGCAAAACATTGGTAGCTTCTTCTTGATTTAAGCATCGTAGGTAAATTCCCTCATGATTTTTCCTGTAAAGAGCACTAGACCTAATAAGATAATTGGAAGATTTAAGTCTCAAGGCTCTTCTTTGAGTAGAATTAAGATGTGATGGACACTTACCATTTAGCAAAAAATACACAATATCACCATACCAATCATCTTTGGAAATGTGCTCTACTTTTAAATATTGGCACGTGATTTGGGGATTGTTCTCAACAATTGTTTTCACAAGTCCCTGTCCATGAACTAGTTTCATGCGTTGAATTTCAAGATCAAATTATTCAATGGTAGAAATCCATTTACCTCTTCTCTCACCTAGCTCATTTTTAAATGCATGGTTTTCACAGCAGGGTCAGACACGATGGCAAAGACCCTACTTTGCACAATGTAATGTCTAAATTTTTTTACTATTTTGAAAAGTGCATACATTTGCTTATCGAGAATGGAATACCTCAATTGAGCATCCTTCAAAGGAGAACTTAGAAAAGCTATGGGATTTTTTGTGTTATCTTCACCCTTCTAGGTCAATACACTCACAAAAGAGTGCTCAGATGCAAAAGCATAAATAAATAAAAGCTTAGAATAATCTAAACTTATAAGGATAGGGGCTCTATAAATAGCATCATTGATGCTTTGAAAGGCAACCCTAATTTCTTCATTCCATCTGACATTCACATCCTTTTTAAGCATCTCATTTAGAGGTTTAGCTATCTCTGCTAAGCCAAAAATAAACCTCCTCACAAAATTGATTTTCCCAAAGAAAGATCTCAATTCCTTTTTTCTACCTCGTAGAGGCAGGTTTTGGATAGCTTCTATCCTTTCTGGATCAATGGAGATACCTTCTTTTGAAATGATCTGACCAAGCAATCTTCCTTCTGTCACTCCAAAGATGCATTTTTTGGGATTTAAAGAAATTTCGTGTTCTCTACACCTTTGGAGAACTTTCCTCAAATCTTTCACATGGTCTTCTCTTTCCTTTGAAAACATAGGAATTTCATCCACATACACAATGATACATTTACCTATGAGCCCTTTAAATGCATAATCCATGGCACGTTGAAATGTTGCACGTGCATTTAATAATTCAAAAGGCATTCTTCTATAGGCAAATGTTCCCCATTTCGTTTTGAAGGCCGTATTCATCCTATCATTGGGATGAATAAGAATTTGATTGTATCCAGAATACCCATCAATAAAAGACATCATTTCAGACACATTCACCATTTGCAAGATTTCATCAATTGATGGCAGTGGGTAATTGTCCTTTTGTGAGGCTTTGTTGAGATTTCTAAAATCTATGCATAGCCTTATCTCTCCATTCTTCTTTCTCATCGAAACAAGATTAGAAACCCAATTTGAGTGCCTAACGCAAAATATTATCTTTGCGTCCAACAATCACTTGACCTGTTTCTCTATCAAGGGCTCAAGTAATGGGTTAACAGGTCATTGTCTTTGTCTGAAGGGTTTGGAATCTGGTTTTAAAGGGATGGTGTGCATAATAAAATTTTGATCATATGTTTTCAACTCATTGTAATTCCAAGAAATGCAATCCATGTAATACTTTAATGCACGTATTATATTTTCTCTCTCATCAGTTGTACATGACTTTGCAATGTATACTTTACGTAGCTTATCTAAACTCCCTATATTGATCAGGTCACAAGCATCTTTAGGAAGTGGAACCCTTTTCATTTTCTAGCTTTATATCCCATATCAAACATCTTCTCCAATGAAACAATGTTCTTAGGTATCTTGTTGGATTGAAATGTAGCTTCGCTTTCTTCTTCTATTTCTTCTTGCCACCTTTGATCTTCATCAATCACTTGGTCCTCAAAAATACCCGAATTGGTGACAAATTTGAAAATGTGTCTATCATTCTCAAAAACTTGCAAGTTTCTGACATTATCAAGTATCGATGGGCAAGGGACTAACTCAATAGAAAACTTCTTTCATTTATTTTAAGTCAACTGGATTTAGCATGCCTGCAGGAACTACAAGAGAATCAGCTATACGATTTCCTTTCCTAGAAATAAGGGATATATTAAAAGCATCAAATTCCTCAATGAGGTCCCTCACCCTAGTTCTATAAAGGCTCAATCTCTTGTCGTGATAGGTATATTGCCCTTTAACTTGTTTGACCACCAACTCCGAATCTCCCAATACTTTCAAACACTTAACCTTCTTGCTCAAAGCCAACTGTAATCCAAAGATAAGGGATTCATATTCTACCACGTTGTTAGTGCAAGGAAATTGCAATCTATAGGCAGAAAAAAATGGTTTACTTCCTGGACAAGTGAGTTCAACTCCAGCTCCTGCCCCTTGTTTTGACTTAGATCCATCAAACTTGAGTAACCACACGAGATTATCTTCTTCAAAAGAGCTACAAGAAAATGTTTCTTTTTGAGGTTCTTCGATAGCTCTTTCAACATCAAAAGCATAGACTTCTAACTCAGGTTCATAAAATTGAACTTCATTTGGCTTGTTGAATTCTATGATGATTTCCTTAAGCCTTGGCTCATTTTCCACTCTAATTTGATTAGCAATTCCCTTCCAGGGTAGCCACATGTGTGAGCAATTGATGGAGAAATAACCATTCAAACTTCTCATCCAATCCCTGGCAAGTAGCATTCCATATCGACTTGGGATATTGACAACCAAAATATCAACCACCTATTGGACCCTAGGTTCAGAATTGAGTTGTATCTTAACATCGTAGAGGGTCCCTACCACATTTACCTCGGACTGATATAATTGCAAAACCTTGCATTTAGAAGAAACAGTCTCTAGGCCTAGCATTTGACAAATTTTTGAAGGCATGAGGTTACTTGTGGCACCCGTGTCCATCAAAAAATTGTGCAAATTTTTTCCAGCAATCCTCATAGTCAATAAAAAAGGAGGGACATATAGTCTTTCCTTTCTTAAAATGATGTGAGATTCAACTTCCTTTCTTTCCTGTATTTGACTAGGTGAGTTCAAAGTGCTTCCTTTTGGCCAAGAAACCTAGTCGCCTCTAAAAATGAAAATCTAGACTTGGACTTCCTTAAATCCTCCACTATGTCATAAGTTGACTTCTCAAGCTTCAATGTTTTTTGCATGGCCTTAGATGTTTCTCTTCCAGATGGATGAGGGGGTTATTATCAGCATTAGTATCAGGAGGAAGGATAGAGTTGTTTGGTGGAATTGAGGATGTTTTAGGGGTTTTGGACTTACTCATCAAATGGTATACATGGTTCCCCTTTCTAAATTCTCTAAAAGCTTGCACTTCATGTTCCAAGATTTCATCCTCTTCTTCCTCATCCTCACTTTCTTGACGATATAGAGTTTCCACCACCAAAATTTTGTCATCTCCTTGTTGATGTTGGGGTGGACCCTCATTTGGCACAAGTTCTAAATCATCCACTTGAGCTTGGAGACAATGGGTATACCTAGCAATTTCAGGACAATTTCTTTCATTGTGCTCCTTTGTATTATGTAATATGCACCCCTTTTCCCATGCAAAATAAGAAATATTAAGAATGGAACTAGAGTGACTTGGTCCTGTAGAAGTATCTATCTGATTAGCGATAGGGGAAGGCACATCCCCATTGTTTGTATTCGTATTCCACTGTCTCCCTCTATTGTTGAAATTTCAATTTGGGTGAGGGGCATGGGATTCATACTTTTGTTTTTGAAAAAAATCATTACTCAATTTTTGAACCATATTTTAGAGCTCTTCAACCCCTGAATAAATCTCTTTTGGTTGAGCTATGTTATTGCTAGTTCCAGTAGGGTTTGCATAATTGGTGAGATCATGACTTAACATTTGAGTATTATTTTGAGCAACTTGATTTGCGTAAGGATTCACACTTTGAATTGGAATTGGATTGGGAAAATGAACTATAGCCTGAGAATTAACCGGACTAGTTCCTTGCATAGTCTGTTGACTATTTTGCAAAAATGAAGGAATGGGGGGAATGGATGTGATTGGTTGAATTGGAATGGGTGTGTAAGCGGGTGTTGATGAATATGGTTGTTGATAAGGCAAAGCATTCATGCCTGGAATTTGTGGTGCCATGATCTAATTCATCATAGGAGCTTGACCATATGGACCATATTGTCCTACCATAGGCATATGGGAAAACCCATAACCCTGTGGTGTCATTTGTTGTTCAATGGTCATAGCTTCATTGTAGGCTAGAGCAAGCATGGTAACTTAAGGATTTTTCCTTGCAAACATTGTTGACATAGGATCCAATGCCCCAAACTATATTTGCAAAGCTACTATGGGATCAATGGCAAAATGTCAAATTGCTCTATTATAGCACTTCTGAAATCTCTAATTAAAAGTTCGAATTGGCTCACCCTGGCCTCTTTTGCATGTAATGAACTGATTGTAGATGATTGTGGGATCTAATGGTGACCTAAATTGGTTGACAAAGGCATTCTCCCTTTGCATCCATGACGTAATGGAACCAGTAGGTAAGCAAATATACCATTCGTAGGCCACTTGGTCTAGGCTCATGGGGAAGAGTCTACAAGCCACATCTTCATGTTGAACTTGCAATCTAATAAAAACATCCCTTTAGGCCTGAATATGTTCTTCTGCGGTCCTTGGACCATCCGGTTTGTATTTGGGCAAAAATCTCTCTATATTCTTAGGGATATCATGAATATCCTCTTCAATATTCAAATGAATGTTATGGGCTCTGTACCAGGGAGATGGTGGAGGTTGGGTATTTTGATTCAAAATCGATGATGATAACCCTACAAGAACCATGGAAATGGTACTGATAATTGGTACACTAGTGGCAATTGACACCACCGATGCAAGTCCGAACAAAAGGATCTTCTATAACAAGGGTATCCAGTGGGATCACAATTTGCTGGGTTTTATCCCTTGGATTCCTATGAGTGGGTGAGAGGCTTTGGAAGATGGTTTCCTCAGTTTTTTTGGACCTAGTTGTGATGCGATGTGGTGGGTCCAACTTGTAAATGAAACTACCCTACGAAACCTGACAAAAATCTCAACACCTCAAAGAAAACCTGCGACACAAAGAAAATCCTGCAGTTTTAGCCATTAATGAAACTCAAAGAATAACTTCAAAACCAATTTGTTAGTCATGAATAAAATAAGTAACCATGACAAAGAAATATTCTAAAAATTTAAATTAGTTTCTGATTCACCAGATCGCATATGCGCAAGTGAAGAGCATACTCCTAGTGTTGTAGGCTTTCTGATTCACAAGATCGCATTACACGCAAGTGAAGAGCATAATACCGACAATAAATACATTTTAGATAAAATAATTCCTTACAAAGTATGAAATGACTAGAAAATATCAAACATGTAACGTATGAATAATCATGTTAGCATCAACCAAGTATCCATTAAAATCAAATGAAAGTAATTGCATTGAGACAACCTCCTTAGTCAAGACCAAAAAATTTCAAAATCAAATCAAAACACATTATTCCTGTATGAACAATCAAAAGCGTTAGAAAAATGCGTAACAATTCATGTCCTCCTTTTAAAACTCAAAGGTTGTATTGTTAAAAAGGGCTAAAGATAATAATCAATAGGGCATGAAATATTCAAAATTTAAATCCCTATAGCATTTAAATCACACTAAAATAAACCAATTTAGGCCCTCCTTCTAGCGCCAAATCTGTTGAGTGATAATTTCGCCCAATTGCAAAATTAAACTAACAGTTAGGGAATTGTTGAAACTTTCCCTCTCTTGCAAAGAAATTCAATATTTCTCCAAGGGTTCACGTTAAAGCAATGTACTTGTAAAGAATTAAGATGATGTTAATCCAAAATAGTGCTGAAATAAATTCATTGATGCAAGTGAATGTAAACAAGGGGCCTGTGGTGAATTATTGTCCTAATGAATTGAAATATGCCACTACTGATTTTCCTTGATTATCTAGCATTAATGTGATCTCCCTGAACCCTGTTAGTCCAATTTATTTATCTTGAAATTTAATGATCAAAACAAATGAGGAAAATGTTGTGGATATGCCACTTCCTTTTAGAAACTGTGGCCTTATGTGATATTGATTCTTAAAGTCAGTAGGTTCATTTTATCTGAGATTTAAGTGTCCTACTAAATTTAAGTCAGTGGGGTTAGTAAAATTAGCATAGTTAGTGAAGTTAGTCTGGTTAGCATTTCTCTATTATCTAACCTTAATGTGAGATTGTAGGTTAGTTGTTAGCATGTTCTTTTTATCTTGAGATTCTAAATGAAGAAACAGAAAGAAAATGTTGTGGTTGCCCACTTCCTTTTAGTCTAGAAATTTGTGTGCTTTGAAATTAGAAAACCCTTTCCCAAAATAAATTCTATCTTTGGTTATTCAAATATGTGCTTTGTGAGCCCTTTCTTTACTTGTAAATATTTTCCAAACAGCATATTAAAACCAAAAAATAAAATAATAATCACTCTTTGCCATCCGGAAATTTGTGCACTCCAAAATTCGAGGTTAATATTATAGAAAAGAAGAACCTTTCTGATTTTGAGTCCAAAATTTTAATGTTTTGCATAAAATGAAATGAAAGCAGAACATAAATCTGAAAAGTAAAACTCAACACATGAAAACTAATTAATACTGGACAATGAATGTAAAATCTCAAATCTATGCTACCCCACCCAACAATTCCGGATTTAGTAAGGTCTACCAGGAAATAACCCGCCTTGATTAAACCTGCAAACGCACAATTTAAAGCAAAGAAAATTCTAGATTCTAGGAATTATATAAAATTTGCATCTCCTAACATTCATGTAATTTTAACCCTGTTATAGCATTAAAATCATATATAAATCAGAAAATATGCAATGTAAAAAGATATTTCATTAAAATCCTATTCCCTGCAACCTCTTCTAGAAGTGCTCACAAGGTGCACACTTTGAGCTATTACATTCACAAAACCCAACACAAAAATGGCAGCGTCTTGGTCCTCTGGTTTCCAACCCCCACAATAACCTTCACTCCTGTTTTTAAAGTTTTTTTTTTTTTTTAAATGGCCTTTCACTGCCTTTTTCCTACAATAGTCAAATTCTTGCAAATATCCTTTCGTTTCAGCTTCTTTGGCCAATTTTCCTTCCCTTTCCTTCGCTGTCTTTTGCTACTGCTCCTATTTCGCTTTCTGACCGTTTGGGATTCCTACTACTACATTTTCATAATGTTTCCCCTTTTTCTTGCACCTTGGAATAATACTTCCAACTTTCCATATAATCCAGTGGTTTGCCTTTGTTGTGTTTGAAATGGTCGTCCTCATAAATTTTTTGTTTGCATTAGACTTAGTCACGTCAACCAAAATTACTTCTCAATGAATGCACTGACGTTACCCCTTTCACTTTATGTAATTCTTCACCAACCCAAAAGAACAACATACTTCATTCTTTTTGCCTGCACTTTATCATTCTCATAGGCCATATTTAATCAATATTTGAAATTAATTCGAGCATGATGAATGCAATGTGGGCGCGAGACCTAAAAATGGTCTATGGACCTCAAATGTCTTGGGGAAAATAATATTAGACCCAAAGATTTTAGAGATATGTGGAAAATAATACTATGCTAAACACGGACCTCCAATGTCTTGGGGACTATGAATCCGGTCCCGATCAGGGTTAACCCTAACTTAGCTTCCACATTTGAGTTGGAAACTTTGGGCATCAATTAAAACTGATGTCTACCCTTTAGACATAGTTTTTATTTTTATTTTTTTATACGACTGCGACACCATCAAAAAATTTCCATCGTAGATTATCCCTCGTCCAAATCATTTACGTCCACCTTGGTAACCGCTGCATCAGTGACACCAATATTTCCACATTGTTGTGACATGTCTGCGTAAACCTTTCATCCTTCCATGCAGGCATAGTCTCTCACTGTCATTCATGTCGCTAATCACCGGCCACAATCTTCTATTGCCGGATCCGTTGTATCGGATCCACATCACAGGGCTATCATGGAGAATGAATCTCCTATTCGCTCATGTATCCACTCTAGCCTTGTTGCCAGTATTTAACCCTTAAATGTGTGGCCCATCGCTATCCCACTAACCGCTTGCATTTACTGTCAATGGCCATAGCGATATCTGTACCTAGGCTTCATTTGAACTCTGCTCGTGTGGCCTCAGTTTTCTTCTCCTCAACGTCCGTAGTCCACTCTTCAGGTATGTCACACACTGCTAGTCTACGCCCATGCTGTCACTACCAAGATGTATCTCTTAGGTATCACGGTTAGATTAGAAGTCTACATCTGTCGATGGAAACCCCACTGTATTCGTCCATCCAAGCTGACTGTCTATGCTTTGTTTCCAAAATAAAATGGATAATGCTGCCTTGATAACTTCCATTCTCGTCACCATGCACGAAATCCATGGTGCCACCCATATCATCATCTTCAATTAGTATTCAGGGAAACTCACTATCCTTGCTAGCGCTATAATTATGATTTCATCCTTAAAACTTTCTAATTTCATCTTTATCGTGTATGGTCTCGGGCTGCGTCAACTGGCCACCCATCCTTCAAACTTGCTAATTTCATCTTTATCATGTATGGTCTCGGGCTGCGTCAGCATAAGCATTCAAGTCCTCATTCTCCATCAACGAACTTCACCAGTAGGGCCTTCGTGCATGGTTGGATAAGAGTACCCATTGCGTAGTGTTTTCCACATCGATAGTCACATATGTCCTCAATTCTTAGCCTCCACTCACATCGACGATTCGGTTGTGCTCATCACTCTGAATCTTCAACGTCCCTTGCATGGCAAGCTAACCGCTGCTCATCATGCCAATGCTTCACCATTGACTCGACGTCCTGGGAAGACCTTCGTCCTTGGAACACCTACGACATAACATGATTTCACCAATGATATTTTCATAAGACTAATAATAAAACAAACAAAACTTAAGTTAAACACAATTTGAAGCTAACTAAAAACTACCCTAACTTAAAGCTAGACTAACTTTAAAATATTTAAATATTCATATACTTATTTGTTTATATATAGGTGTATATTTTTTTGTTTTATTTTTATTTAAATTTTATTTATTTATATAAATATATTGAAGTACATATATATAAATAAATAAATATATTTTGTTTATTTTTAAACCAAGAAATCCAATTTAACTCATTTTTAATCTTTCAATTAATTGGATCCAAAGGTATGATGGTTGCATTTAAAACCTTAAAATTTATCCATGCATTACAAAATTCATCAAACCTCATCAATGGTTTTACAAACAATTAAGGAGACATTGATAAAATCTTGCAAACCTTAGCACATTTATTTCAACCTAATGGAACAATATCACTCAAAGATAATCAAAATTCCAAAAACCAAAAACAAGAGGTGGGTCCCCAATTTTTTTGGGGTACGTTGTGGAGCAGCCACAACAAATGGCGACTCTGTTGGGAAATGCTCCTGAGCATTTCGGTGAGAACCCAACCTGAAAACCTTCAAAACCCAAACACAAGCATCAACAAATATCCAAAGAATGAAACTAGACGAGAAATACTTGAAGCATTAGAATTATTCAGTGTCAGCTCAATGTGTGTGGTGTGATTCATTCCTTATCATTTGAAATTGATCAACATTCCATCATCTGTTTCACTTATGATTCATGCATATGAGAAGCTATGGATGATTCCTATAGGATTTAATGTTTGGTGAAGATGCTAGAGATATAACAACCCGCTTTGCAAAGGCTCAAACTTTCTAGTACCATGAACAAACATATTAAAACTGTCAAACCCTCTTAGGGCCAAATATGTGTATACTGAATTAATTTACTAGATCCCAAATTTGGTTATGTGTCACTACCATCTTGAACCCATGTGCAAGTGTAAGTGAAATTAGAGCTTTTGGGAATAGGATTACCAACCTAAGTGAGATGGGGATTTAACCCTATCCTTACTACTCTGATCTGGAGTTCATTACCTCATCTTGAACAAAATGATTTAACCTGTTATGGATGAAACTTTCAGGCTAGCCTGTCCATTTGAACAGTCATTGGTCTTGTTTTTAGACAAGACATGTTGCCACACATGAGCATATTCCACTGCCAGTCAGGCGTCTATAGCCCCGATGAATATTAACCCCATAATCCATAATTTGGCTTTACTTTTGATTTCTTGAACCTTGGGGATGACTACCCATCCTTGCAAGGGACATGTAGTACGATCCTTCCAATCCAATATTAATGATGAAATGAAAGTAGAATGAAAAATATTTGCTTTGGAATTTCAAGTTCTTGAGTGTAGATCATGCTTTTAATTTCTTAAAGCGTGATGGATGCAAAATAGAAGCTTTGGGGAATCGGATTCTCAACCTAAGCGAGATGAGAATTAGACCCTATCCTTACTACTCCATGAAGGTCAAATCAGAGCTTTGGGGAGTTGGATCCTCAACCTAAGTTTTATGGGGATTTAACCCTATCCTTACTACTTTTATTTTAGGCTTTAAGCACTATGGGAGTGGTAAAAACCATTGTTTTAAGGATTATGTTGCATGATAGGATAGACACGAAATACTCATTTTGCCTCACCTTTTCTTCCAAGTATGGTTTTGACCATTTTGCTCAAGATCCTATTTAATATGTGTAGAACATGTTTGGTTCAATATAGTTCGGGCATCAGTTCCCAACCTTAGGATCCTTTTGATATATGTTATGTAATAACCCTATGAGGATTCGACACCTTTTCAATGATTATACTTGAAATGTAGATGCAACTGAGATGAAATGTATATGCAATGTGGAATGTAACATGAGATATGTATGAATGCATTGCTCTTTTTGAAATGCGGATGGAGTATACCACCTACTTTGCCATAATTTGTAAAACTGATAACTTCATGCATCACAAGTTCCAAACGATATTCTTTAATGTGTTTGCGATACTCGTGGAGCTTTCTGCAATACAATTTCAATGTTTCATATTCTCTTAGTCTTAGCCAAAATTCATAAGGACATAAGTTGACATCTCGCTTTTCTTTTATTTCTTTCTTTTTTTCTTTTTTTTTTTCAAGACAAACCAAAAGTGTCCAAAGGACCAACACACAAAACTTAAAACCAAAATGAGATCCAATCCAAAACCAAAACATGAAAACCAAAAGTATTTACAGATGTACAATATAATACAAATCTCACATGACTCAAGGGCTAAAATAATGCTTTAGAACTTGCCCATTAACCGGTAAAATCAAATATTTCCCATCCAAAGTTCTTAGTCTGAAAGTATTTTCCCCTAGGATTTTGGAAATTTGATAAGGGCCTAACCAAATACAATCAAACTTTTTATGATCCCCTTTCTCCTCATGTTTTTTATCCCACAATAAAACCAAGTCATAAATCCTAAAAGACTTAATTTTGGCTCTTTTATCAAACCATATTTTAACCACATATTGATGTTTGCTCATGTGGAGCATGGCTTCTTCTCTTTTTTCATCAAGGTGCATTAGGTGACTTAATCTAGCCTCAATGTGATTATCAATTCGAAGGCATTCTTATGTGAAAAGAAGGGTTTGAAGCTTCAAATTTGTATGAAAAATTGGATCTTGCCCATAAACTAGATGATAAGGTGTATTCCCTATTGATTCTTTTTCTCTAGTCCTATCTGCCCAAAGAGAAAATTTTAATTGGTTGTGCCAATCCCGAGGATTTTTTTCCAATAACTTCTTAATGATGGTTAAAAAAAATTTATTTGAAGATTCTGCCAAACCATTGCCTTGAGGGTAATAGTTATACAAAAACTTTAAACTCTCCTTATTATCATATGCCCAATTTACAAATTGAGTGGAAACAAAAGCCTTACCATTATCACTTACAATAGAATCAGGCATTCCAAACCTTGTTACGATGTGATCTTCGAGGAACTTTATTACCATATCCATAGTGGAATGCTTCGTAGGAATTGCTTCTGCCCACCTAGTGCAATAATCTGTAGCTGTGAGTATGAATTTATGGGAATCTGAAGAATTTGGGTTAATAACCCCAATGAAATCTAATCCCCATTGTGCAAATGGTATCATCTCAACTATAGGTTGCAATGGCATAGCTGCATTCCTCTCTCTATTGGCAGCCACTTGACAAATATTGCAAGATCGCACGTGTGCATGTGCATCCTTAAAAATGTGGGGCCAATAATATCCCACTCTTAAGATTTGATGTGTTGTTGAATTTGTCGAACCATGGCCAGTTTCGTATTTGCCATGAAACTCTCGCAAAACATTGGTAGCTTCTTCTTGATTTAAGCATCGTAGGTAAATTCCCTCATGATTTTTCCTATAAAGAGCACTAGACCTAATAAGATAATTGGTAGATTTAAGTCTCAAGGCTCTTATTTGAGTAGAATTAAGATGTGATGGACACTTACCATTTAGCAAAAAATACACAATATCACCATACCAATCATCTTTGGAAATGTGCTCTACTTTTAAATATTGGCACGTGATTTGGGGATTGTTATCAGCAATTGTTTTCACAAGTCCTTGTCCACGAACTAGTTTCATGGGTTGAATTTCAAGATCAAACTCTTGAATGGTAGAAATCCATTTACCTCTTCTCTCACCTAGCTCATTTTGAAATGCATGGTTTTGACAGCAGGGTCAGGCACGATGGCAAAGACCCTACTATGCACAATGTAATGTCTAATTTTTTTTACTATTTTGAAAAGTGCATACATTTGCTTATCGAGAATGGAATACCTCAATTAAGCATCCCTCAAAGGAGCACTTAGAAAAGCTATGGTATTTTCTGTGTTATCTTCACCCTTCTGGGTCAAGACACTTGCAAAAGAGTGCTCAGATGCAAAAGCATAAATAAAGGCTTAGAATAATCTGGACTTATAAGGATAGGGGCTCTAGAAATAGCATCCTTGATTCTTTGAAAGACAACCCTACTTTCTTCATTCCATCTGAAATTCACATCCTTTTTAAGCATCTCATTCAGAGGTTTAGCTATCTCAGTGAAGCCAGAAATAAAATTCCTCACAAATTTAATTTTCCCAAAGAAAGATCTCAATTCCTTTTTGCTACCTGGGAGAGGTAGGTTTTGGATAACTTCTATCCTTTCCAGATCAATGGAGATACCTTCTTTTGAAATGATATGGCCAAGAAATATTCCTTCTGTCACTCCAAAGATGCATTTTTTGGGATTTAAAGAAATTTCATGTTCTCTACACCTTTGGAGAACTTTCCTCAAATATTTCACATGGTCTTCTCTTTCCTTTGAAAACACAGGAATGTCATCCACATACACAATGATACATTTACCTATGATCCCTTTAAACGCATAATGCATCGCACGTTGAAATGTTGTGCCTGCATTTAATAATCCGAAAGGCATTCTTCTATAGGCAAATGTTCCCCATTTGGTTGTGAAGGCCGTCTTCATCCTATCATTGGGATGAATAAGAATCTGATTGTATCCAGAATACCCATTGATAAAATACATCATTTCAGACCCATTCACCATTTGCAAGATTTCATCAATTGATGGCAATGGGTAATTATCCTTTTGTGAGGCTTTGTTGAGATTTCTAAAATCTATGCATAGCCTTATCTCTCCATTCTTCTTTCTCATAGAAACAAGATTAGCGACCCAATTTGAGTGCCTACCGGGAAAGATTATCTTTGTGTCCTACAATCGCTTGACCTCTTTCTCTATCAAGGGCTCAAGTAATGGGTTAATAGGTCGTTTTCTTTGTCTAAAGGGTTTGGAATCCGGTTTTAAAGGTATGGTGTGCATAATAACATTTTGATCATACATTTTCAACACATTGTAATTCCAAGCAATGCAATCCATGTAATACTTTAATGCACGTATTATATTTTCTCTCTCATCAGTTGTACATGACTTTGCAATGTACACTTCACGCGTATTATCTACACTCCCTATATTGATCAGGTCACAAGCATCTTTAGGAAGTGGAACCCTTTTTCCTTTTCTAGATTTATATCCCATATCAAACATCTTCTCCAATGAAACAATGTTCTTAGGCATCTTGTTGGATTGAAATGTAGCTTCACTTTATTCTTCTGTTTCTTCTTGCCACCTTTGATATTCATCAATCACTTGGTCCTCAAAAATACCCGAATTGGTGACAAATTTGAAAATGTGTATATCATTCTCAAAAACTTGCAAGTTTCTGACGTTATCAGGTATCTATGGGCAAGGGACTAACTCAATGGAAAACTTCTTGCATTTTTTTATGTCAACTGTATTTAGCATGCCTGCAAGAATCGCAAGAGAATCATCTATACGATTTCCTTTCCTAGAAATAAGGGATATATTAAAAGCATCAAATTCCTCAATGAGGTCCCTCACCCTAGTTCTATAAAGGCTCAATCTCTTGTCATGGCAGGTATATTACCATTTAACTTGTTTGACCACCAACTTCGAATCTCTGAATACTTTCAAACACTTAACCTTCTTGCTCAAAGCCAACTGTAATCCAAAGATAAGGGATTCATATTCTGCCATGTTTTTAGTGAAAGGAAATTGCAATCTATAGGCAGAAAGCAATGGTTTACTTCCTCGACAAGTGAATTCAACTCCAGCTCCTGCCCCTTGTTTTTACTTAGATCCATCAAACTTGAGTAACCACATGATATTATCTTCTTCAAAATATCTACAAGAAAATGTTTCTTTTTTAGGTTCTTCGGTAGCTCTTTCAACATCAAAAGCATAGAATCCTAACTCAGGTTCACAAAATTGAACTTCATTTGGCTTGTTGAATTATGTGATGATTTCCTTAAGCCTTGGCTCATTTTCCACTCTAATTTGATTAGCAATTCCCTTCCAGGGTAGCCACATGTGTGATCAATCAATGGAGAAATAACCATTCAAACTTCTCATCTAATCCCTAGCAAGTAGCATTCCATATCGACTTAGGATATTGACAACCAAAATATCAACCACCTATTGGATCCTAGGTTCAGAATTAAGTTGGATCTTAACATCGTAGAGGGTCCCTACCATGTTTACCTCGCATCGATCCAATTGCAAAAACCTTGCATTTAGAAGAAACAGGCTCTAGGCCTAGCATTTGACAAATTTTTGAAGGCATGAGGTTACTTGTGGCACCTGTGTCCACCAAACAATTATGCAAATTTTTTCCAGCAATCCTCACAGTCAATAAAAAAGGAGGGACATCTCGTCTTTCCTTTCGTAAAACCATGTGAGATTCAACTTCCTTTCCTTCCTTTATTTGACTAGGTGAGTTCAAATCCTTTATCAATGCTTCTTTTTGGCCAAGAAACCTAGCCGCCTCTAAAAATGAAAAGCTAGACTTGGACTTCCTTAAATCCTCCACTATGTCATAAGTTGACTTCTCAAGCTTCAATGTTTTTTGCATGGCCTTAGATGTTTCTCTTCCAGATTGAGGAGGGGGGTTATTATCAACCTTAGTATCAGGAGGAAGGATAGAGTTGTTTGGTGGAGTTGAGGATTTTTTAGGGGTTTTGGACTTACTCCTCAAATGGTATCCATGGTTCCCCTATCTAAATTCTCTAAAATCTTGCACTTTTTGTTCCAAGATTTCATCCTCTTCTTCCCCATCCTCACTTTCTTGATGATATAGAGTTTCCACCACCAAAATTTTATCATCTCCTTGTTGATGATGGGGTGGACCCTCATTTGGCACAAGTTCCAAATCATCCACTTGATCTTGGATACAATGGGTATACCTAGCAATTTTGGGACAATTTCTTTCATTGTGCTCCTTTGTATTATGCAATCTGCACCTCTTTTCCCATGTAAAATCATAAATATTAAGAATGGAACTAGAGTGACTTGGTCTTGTAGAAGTATCTATCTAATTAGCAATAGGGGAAGGCACACCCCCATTGTTTGGATTTGTATTCCACTGTCTCCCTCTATTGTTGAAATTTCAATTTGGGTGAGGGGCATGGGATTCATACTTTTATTTTTGAACCAAATCATTACTCAATTTGTGAACCATATTTTTGAGCTCTTCAACCTCTGAATAAATCTCTTTTGGTTGAGCTATGTTATTGCTAGTTCCAGTAGGGTTTGCATAATTAGTGAGATCATGACTTAAAATTTGAGTATTATTTTGAACAACTTGATTTGCATAGGGATTCACACTTTGAATTGGAATTGGATTGGGGAAAGGAACTATAGCCTGAGAATTAACCGGACTAGTTCCTTGCATAGTCTGTTGACTATTTTACAAAAATGAAGGAATAGGGGGAATGGATGTGATTGGTTGAATTGGAATGGGTGTGTAAGTGGGTGTTGATGAATATGGTTGTTGATAAGGCAAAGCATTTATGCCTGGCATTTATGGTGCCATGATCTGATTCATCATAGGAGCTTGACCATATGGACCATATTGTCCTACCATAGGCATATGGGGAAACCCATAACCCTGTGGTGTCATTTGTTGTTCAATGGTCATAGCTTCATTGTAGGCTAGAGCAAGCATGGTAACTTGAGGATTTTACCTTGCAAACATTGCCATCATAGGATCCAATGCCCCAAAATATATTTGCAAAGCTACTACGGGATCAATGGCAAAATGCTGAATTTCTCTATTATAGAACTTTTGAAATCTCTGATTAAAAGTTCGAATTGGCTCACCCTGGCCTCTTTTGCATGTAATGAACTGATTGTAGATGATTTTTGGATCTAATGGTGACCTGAATTGGTTGACAAAGGCATTCTCCATTTGCGTCCATGACGTAATGGACCCAGTAGGTAAGCAAATATACCATTCGTAGGCCACTTGGTCTAGGCTCATGGGGAAGAGTCTACAAGCCACATCTTCATGTTGAACTTTCAATCTTATCAAAACATCCCTATAGGCCTGAATATGTTCTTCTGTGGTCCTTGGGCCATCCGGTTTGTATTTGGGCAAAAATATCTCTATATTCTTAGGGATATCATGAATATCCCCTATGATATTCAAAGGAATGTTATGGGCTCTATACCAAGGAGCTGGTGGAGGTTGGGCCATTTTATTCAAAATCGATGATGATAACCCTACAAGAACCGTGGAAATGGTACTGATAATTGGTACACTAGTGGCAATTGACACCACCGATGCAAGCCCACTAGATGCACCTGAAACAGAAGGATCTTTTGTAACAAGGGTATCCGGTGGGATCATAATTTGCTGGGTTTTATTCCTTGGATTCCTATGAGTGGGTGAGAGGCTTTGGAAGATGGTTTCCTTGGTTTTTTTGGACCTAGTTGCAATGCGATGTGGTGGGTCCAGCTTGTAAATGAAACTACCCTACGAAACCTGACAAAACTCTCAACACCTCAAAGAAAACCTGCGACACAAAGAAAATCTTGCAGTTGTAGCCATTAATGAAACTCAAAGAATAACTTCAAAACCAATTTGTTAGTCATGAATAAAAGAAGGAACCATGACAAAGCAATATTCTAAAAATGTAAATTAGTTTCTGATTCACCAGATCGCATATGCGCAAGTGAAGAGCATACTCCTAGTGTTGTAGGCTTTCTGATTCACAAGATCGCATTACACTCAAGTGAAGAGCATAATACGAACAACAAATACATTTTAGATAAAATAATTCCTTACAAAGTATGAAATTACTAGCAAATATCAAACATGTAACGTATGAAAAATCATGTTAGCATCAACCAAGAGATGTATCCATTAAAATCAAATGAAAGTAATTGCATTGAGACAACCTCGTTAGTCAAGACCAAAAAATTTTAAAATCAAATCAAAACACATTATTCCTATATGAACAATCAAAAGCGTTAGAACAATACATAGCAATTCATATCCTCCTTTTAACACTGCAAGGTTGTATTGTTAAAAGAGGGATAAAGATAATAATCAATAGGGCATGAAATATTCAAAATTTAAATCCCTATAGCATTTAAATCACACTGAAATAAACTAATTCAGGCCCTCCTTCTAGCGCCAAATCTATTGAGTGATAATTTTGCCCAATTGCAAAATTACACTAACAGTTATGGAATTGGTGAAACTTTCCCTCTCTTGCAAAGAAATTCAATATTTCTCCAAGGGTTCGCATTAAAGCAATGCACGTGTAAAGAATTAAGATGATGTTAATCCAAAATAGTGCTGAAATGAATTCATGGATGCAAGTGAATGTAAAAAATGGGCCTGTGGTGAATTATTGTCCTAATGAATTGAAATATGCCACTACTAATTTTCCTTGATTATCTAGCATTAATGTGATCTCCCTGAACCCTGTTAGTCCAATTTATTTATATTGACATTTTATGATCAAAACAAATGAGGAAAATTTTGTGGATATGCCACTTCCTTTTAGAAATCGTGCCTTTATGTGATATTGATTCTTAAAGTCAGTAGGTTCATTTTATTTGAGATTTAAGTGTCCTACTAAAATTAAGTCAGTGGGGTTAGTAAAATTAGCATAGTTAGAGAAGTTAGCCTGGTTAGCATTTCTTTATTATCTGACCTTAATGTGAGATTGTAGGTCAATTGTTAGCATGTTCTTTTTATCTTGAGATTCTAAATGAAGAAACAGAAAGAAAATGTTGTGGTTGCCCACTTCCTTTTAGTCTGGAAATTTGTGTGCTTTGAAATTAGAAAACCCTTTCCCAAAATAAATTCTATCTTTGGTTATTCAAATCTGTGCTTTTTGGGCCCTTTCTTTACTTGTAAATATTTTCCAAACAGCATATTAAAACCAAAAAAAAAAAAATAATCACTCTTTGCCATCCAGAAATTTGTGCACTCCAAAATTCAAGGTTAATATTATAGAAAAGAAGAACCTTTCTGATTTTGAGTCCAAAATTTTAATGTTTTGCATAAAATGAAATG
Source organism: Wollemia nobilis (assembly GCA_028583015.1). Lineage (NCBI taxonomy): Eukaryota > Viridiplantae > Streptophyta > Pinopsida > Araucariales > Araucariaceae > Wollemia > Wollemia nobilis. The sequence continues at coordinate 9,093,269 of JAQPPZ010000850.1, forward strand.
AAAGCAGAACATAAATCTAAAAAGTAAAACTCAACACATGAAAACTAATTAATACTGGATAATGAATGTAAAATCTCAAATCTATGCTACCCCACCAAACAATTCTAGATTTAGTAAGGTCTACCAGGAAATAACCTTCCTTGATTAAACTTGCAAACGCACAATTTAAAGCAAAGCAAGTGCTAGCTTCTAGGAATTATATAAAAATTGCATCTCCTAACATTCATGTAATTTTAACCCTGTTACAGCATTAAAATCATATATAAGTCAAAAAATATACAATGTAAAAAAATATTTCATTAAAATCCTATTCCCTGCAACCTCTTCTATAAGTGCTCACAAGGTGCACACTTTGAGCTATTACATTCACAAAACCCAACACAAAAATGGCAGCCTCTTGGTCCTCTGGTTTCCAGCCCCCACAATCACCTTCACTCCTGTTTTTAAAGATTTTTTTTTTTAAATGGCCTTTCACTGCCTTTTTCCTACAATAGTCGAATTCTTGCAAAGATCCTTTCGTTTCATCTTCTTTGGCCAAATTTCCTTCCCTTTCCTTCGTTGTCTTTTGCTACTGCTCCAATTTCACTTTCTGACCGTTTGGGCTTCCTACTATCTACGTTTTCATAATGTTTCCCCTTTTTCTTGCACCTTGGAATAATACTTCCAACGTTCCATATAATCCAGTGGTTTGCATTTGCTGTGTTTAAAACGGTCATCCTCATAAATGTTTTGTTTGCAATAGACTTAGTCCTGTCAACCAAAATTACTTTTGAATAAATGCACTGACATTACCCCTTTCACTTTATGTAATTCTTCACCAACCCAAAAGAACAACATACTTCATTCTTTTGGCCTGCACTTTATCATTCTCACAGGCCATATTTAATTAATATTTGAAATTAATTCAAGCATTATGAATGCAATGTGGGCGCGAGACCTAAAAATGGTCTATGGACCTCAAATGTCTTGGGGAAAATAATATTAGACCCAAAGATTTTAGAGATATGTGGAAAATAATACTATGCTAAACACGGACCTCCAATGTCTTGGGGACTATGAATCCGGTCCTAGTTAGGGTTAACCCTAACTCGACTTCCACATTTTAGTTGGAAACTTTGAGCATCGATTAAAACTGATGTCTACCTTTCAAACATAGTTTTTATTTTTATTTTTTTATACGGCTGCGACACCATCAAGCAATTTCCATCGTAGATTATCCCTACGCGTCCAAATTGTTTACATCCACCTTGGTAACCACTGCATCAGTGACATCGATATTTCCACATTGCTGTGACATGTCCGCATAAACCTTTCATCCTTCCATGCAGGCATAGTCTCTCACTGTCATTCATGTCGCTAATCACCGGCCACGGTCTTCTATTGTCAGAGTCGTTGTACCGGATCCACCTCATAGGGCTGTCGTGGAGAATGAATCTCCTATTCACTTATGTATCCACTCCGGCCTTACTGCTAGTCTTTGACCCTTAAATGCATGGCTCATTGCTATCCCACTAACCGCTTGTATTTATTGTCAATGGCCATAGCGATATCTGTACCTAGGCTTCGTTCGAACTCTGCTCATGTGGCCTCGGTTTTCTTCTCCTCAACATCCACCGTCAGCTCTTCAGGTATGTCACACACTGCTGGTTTGCGCCCATGTTGTCACTACTAAGATGTATCTCTTAGGTATCACAACTCAAGCTGACAGTCTATGCTTTGTTTCCAAAATAAAATGGATAATGCTGCCTTGATAGCTTCCATTCTCGTCACCATACATGGAATCCATGCTACCACCCATGTTGTCATCTTCAATTAGTATTCAGGGAAACTCATTGTCCTCGCTAGCACTATAATTATGATTTCATCCTTCAAACTTGCTAATTTCATCTTTATCATGTATGGTCTCGGGTTGCGTTAGCATAAGCATTCAAGTCCTCGTTCCCCATCAATGGACTTCACCAGTAGGGCCTTCGTGCATGGTTGGATAAGAGTACCCATGGTGTAGTGTTTGCCACATCGACAGTCACATATGTCCTCAACACTTAGCCTCCACTCATGTTGACGATTCGGTTGTGCTCATCACTCTGAATCATCCACATCCCTTGCATGGCGAGCTAACTGCCGCTCATCATGCCAACTCTTTGCCTTTGACTCGACGTCCTGGGAAGACCTTCATCCTTGGAACACCTATGACATAACATGATTTCACCAATGAGATTTGCATAAGACTAATAATAAAACAAACAAAACTTAAACACAAATCGAAGCTAACTAAAAACTACCCTAACTTAAAGCTAGACTAACTTTAAAATATATAAATATATAAATATTCATATACTTATTTGTTTATATATAGGTGTATATTTTTTTGTTTTATTTTTATTTAAATTTTATTTATTTATATAAATATATTGAAGTACATATATATAAATAAATAAATATATTTTGTTTATTTTTAAACCAAGAAATCCAATTTAACTCATTTTTAATCTTTCAATTAATTGGCTCCAAAGGTATGATGGTTGCATTTAAAACCTTAAAATTTATCCATGCATTACGAAAGTCATCAAACCTCATCAATGGTTTTACAAACAATTAAGCAGGCATTTATAAAATCTTGCAAACCTTAGCACCTTTATTGCAACCTAATGGAACAATATCACTCAAAGACAATCAAAATCCCAAAAACCAAAAAAAAGAGGTGGGTCCCCAATTTTTTTGGGGTACATTGTGGAGCAGCCACAACATGTCCCTTTTCCCATTGATGTCAAAGGGGGAGATATTTGAGTAAGGTGGAGAGCATTGAGTTAGGGGGAGCATCCTCCAAAGAGAGTATTGAGTTATGGGGAGTAGCCTCCATAGAGATTATTGAGTCAAGGGGAGCAACTTTGATTCTCAGAGTTGCTTTTTGCAGTGACTGTGGTGATTTGCATTAGAGGTGTTGCCATCAATGAAAAAGGAGGATATTGTTGGAAATTTGAGGTAATTTGAGGTATTTTATGTTGTCATTTATGTCACATGGATCACATTGAGTTTTTGTGGCCAAAATATTTCATAAATAAGCATTTATGATATTTTGGAAAGCATGGCTATTTACAGGGTTTTTGTGAAAACCAAGGCAGGCAAAATAAAAGGTTTTATTTAAAACTATGGATGGCAGAATTGAAATGGGGTTTTCTTAAAACCCAGGTTGGTTTTTTGTTTCATCAAAAAAGGTGCCCCAGTGAAGGAGATAATTTATTTTAAATATTTAAGTTTAAATTTTAATCATTTAAAATTTAAATTTAAAATTAAAATTAAAATTAATATTTTAATATTTTCGATGTCAAAAAGGAGGAGGCAAATAATATTAATTCATAGACGATATCAAAATAAAAATGTGGGCATACACAAATATGCCACTAAACTTTGTATTTTCTCTAAGTTCTCGATGAAGATAATTTGTTTGAAGCGCTAAGGGAGCAAAAGTGTCATATTCGTTCGAAAAAATAGCGAAGAGAAGAGGGAACAAAGGTAAGGGAGGTTCCTTACCTATAATCGTAGGTGCTTGTGGTCTAGTAGCAAGAGGAATGTGTGTAATTTGTTTAAGCACCAGCAGATCCAAATTTTGAATCCTGTCAACGCTGGTTTTTGCAAGGTAAAAAGGAGAACCTTTTGCGCACATGGTTTTTGAGGGTAAGTTTGGAGGAAGCAATAAGGAGGTCTTGCGCTCTTGGTTTCTATGTGAGAAGTAGGCTCACATGGATTTTGGCACCGCGGTTTGAGTGGTACAGGGGCAGCGATAGGGGATCGAATCCTGCTAGGTTTAAAGACAAGTTATTAATTTTTCTAAATATTTTATTTTTCTAAGGTTGCCCTAGGAGAGATAAGGTTTGTGGTGCATGTTGTGAAAAAGAAATATTTCTAGTGATTTTATTTTTAGAAGTATATCATATTATATATCATTGGAAATCTTATTTCAAGGGCTATTTTATTATTTTTTTTAGAAGGAGAAATAAGGTGTACATAAAGAGATATTTTTATTTTTGTAAAAGGGTTCAAGTGAAGGTTGTTTTCTCCTTGTCAAAGTGTGTTGAGTGTGGCAGATTTTCCAAAGGGGTTTCTTCATTTTCATAAAATGTATGGGCACATTCTCCTATTGATTATCTATTGTGGTTGATTTCTGAAATATCATTTGAGGGAAAAGGATTGTTTGTGGTTTCCTTTTTGAAAGTGGTTGATTGAATGCTTCAAGGTTTTATGAATTGAGAGTTGTGTTTAAACCTTGTTTTATAAGCATAGTTGTTGAAGCCCATTGGTTGTGAAAGAACATGAGTTAGAAAATAATATGAATATCATTGTTATATGAGATTTGTAATTGAGTATTGTTGGAAACATTTGAGTTGGTTGATACATACTTGGACTAGGGTTGTGTGAGGAAGAATTGTCCCTTGTGGTGATTAGTTGAGATCGATTTTAAGAACATATTGAGTCTCTAAAAATTATCTTTATGGTTCTATAATACTTGGGTTGAGTTGAGTTGAATAAGCCTAGTCAACTGATGTGTGAAGTGATTGTTAAAGTCCTATGAAATAAACTATTCCATTATTTTGATTTGAGTTGAGATTGAGATTAGAACATATTGAGTCTCTAAAAATTCTCTTTATGCTTCTATGAGTTGATTTGAGTTGAGTTGATATTGAGCCTAGAACATATTGAGTCTCTAAAAATTCTCTTTATGCTTCTATGAGTTGATTTGAGTTGATATCATTGTGGATCATTGTTGTTATCCATTGAAGAGTATATTGCCATTCATTGTTGAGTTCATCTTTGAGCTTTGCCTTGATAGAGTTGTGGATGAGATTTGAGTACTACTTGAGCATGATTTATTGAGCCTTTGAGAAGACCTTTGGGATAGATTTTTGGACATATTTGTGGCAGTTTGTGTATGATTGATTGAGCCTTTGAGAAGGCCCTTGTGGACAGTTTTGGGACAGCTTTGTGGATAGCTTTGTGGATAGATTTGTGGATAGATTTATGGATATATTTGTGGACATATTTTAAAATATTTCTTGGTGAGCTTTCTAGAGCAGATTTGGGTAAGTTCTTGGTGATCTTGCTAGAGCATATTTGGGCAAGTTCTTGGTGAGCTTGCTAGAGCATATTTTGGCAAGTTCTTGGTGAGCTTGCTTGAGCAGATTTGACAAGTTCTGTGTGAGCTTGTTAAGTAGGTTATGTGTGAGCCTATTGAGAAGGTTCTTGGTGAGCCTATTGATAGATATTTGGAGGTGACATAATACAAAGGATAGAGTCTTATTGGATAGAGATCCAACAACCAGCATAGTTGAAGATAAATCTAAGTGAGGAGTCTTCAAGTGGAGAGAGGTCCACCAGTCAGTGCAGCAGAGATACAGAGTCTTATAGAATATCACATAGCCAGAGCATAAGGGGAAAGAGTTCTCCTGTGGAAGAGATCCATGAACTTGAGATTAGAGGATCAGCATATCCTTTGGACAAAGATCCATAAACATTGTAATTGGGAGTGATTCCCAAAGAGATTGATTGAGAAAGTTTTAGTAAAATATTTTCTCCATGGAGTAGCCCACATTGGGTGAACCACGTAAATTATGGTGTCTCTATTATGTATGGTATTTTATGCATTGCTTTGATTAATGCTATTGATATTGCTATCTATACACAACATAATATTGAATTGGAAGAAAAAGTAAAAATTGGTCTTATACTGTTCACCCCCCCTCTCATTATAAGCTTGTTTTCTTCACATAAAACCAAAAAAAATGAGAGTTGCATATTCAAAAGAACTCCAAAAATATGCCATAAAATCAAAAAATAAGGAGTGCAAAAAGGTGAAAAAGGGTGTTTTTATATCCCAAAATTATTACATATTTTTGCACAATTCTAAGCTATTTTATATGGGTGATAAGGTAGAGTTTGAGGTGCCACAAAGGCACATTATACAAGGTTAAAATAGTTGGACACTTCATAGCAAAGGAGCCTCTCAAAATGCTCACATATTCTCCATTATAGACAAACAAACTTGCAATCTTTCAAGGGATAACACAAGAAAATAACAGTGTCATATTTGAGAGCAATATTATATACAAAGAATAAAATACATAACAAGTTCAAAAAGGGAGAAAATAAGGCATCAAAACCAACTTCAAAATAAGGACAAAATCAGCATGTTGAAGGTATAAAGAATAGGTGCTAAACCCAAGGTTTTAAGCTTGTATAAAAATTTCCACCAATAGGAGCACCAATATCAGCTATAGAACCATCATTGGAAGCTCCATAAAATCAAGGTACATCACAACTAGCACCATCCAACATCCTCATCAAAGCACTTACAAAAAAATAATTTTCTTGCTCTCCAAGAAACGTAGCAAGCAAAATAATAAGCATACAAAAGAGAATAGGAGGTATATAATTCATATTGGAGAGTTATAACAAAGAGTTACATGTAAATTATCACTTGAAACAAACCTCCTAAGGCACTATTTTCATTCATAATATCCAAGAAACAAAGGATTACTTCAAGCGCTCATCCAAGGGAAGTTACAAATAATAAACAAGAGGTTACATTCATATGAGTGCCACTTTTCCAAATTTAAAACATTCTAGGAGCACCCATCTTGGAGAGGAATTCAAGTGCTCACCAAGAATACTGTGATATCTCATACATTACATACAGGAGCAATACATGTGCTTAGTAACTCCCATCTACTCCTCAAGTGCCTATGAAGTGTAACTATTGCACCACTTTTCATATTTGCAAATATTCTTGATCCATTCAAAGGGTTCAACAACCAAGGGATTTTGAAGCGCACATATCCATTAAAAGCACTTCACACAGGGCTTAATTGTAGTGTTGGAGGAAAGTGAAATAGCATTTAAAACTCTAGTCAAAAGAATCAAAAAAGTCATAGAATTTGGGCACCATTCTTCAAGCTCCAAAACCAAGATAATTCCAAGGCTATCCATTGGTTGAAGCACCCAAGGTAAAATATGTTGGCACTACTATTATTCATGCCCAAATATTGCATTGTAAATTGTGGACATCAACGTTGCAAGGTAAGAAATAATTCCCATTATAGTTTGATTTCATTTTTGGGAGATATAAGGATTATATAATAAGGTTGAAACTTAGAGAAATAAAACACATTAAAAGAAAAATTAAAATGGAATTAATATATCAAATTAATTAAATATTTGCAATATTAATATTGGAGTAATAAGAAATTCTACTCGAAAAATTAAATTAATAATATTTACAAATATTACTGTGTTCAAATTTTCTATATTCGGGAGCTATAAGGTTTACAACACCAAATTATGTTATTGAAAATTAGAAACACTAAAATCAAATCCTAAGGGATATTAAAAGAGGTTATTAAGGTTTTTTCTAAGTTTGGAAATTTATAATATTCTTCTCTCAAAATTTCACAAAAGGGACAAAATAAATCCAACATTAAAACCTTTTCAAAATTGGAAAAGTGCTTAGTTCAATAGGAGTAATAAGGTGTTAGAAAAGTTGATTTTGATATTTACAAAATTTTACAAAATCAACCCAAAACTAAAATACATTTTACAAAATCACTATATCATATTCTAAAATCACTAGGGAGTCATAAGGCATTCTACAAAACTTGATAATAATAGCATCTACCAAAGATTATCAATTTCTAAATCCATTGGTAAGATATAACCTTTCTACATAACCTAAATTCCATTAGGTATATATACTCTCGTTACTAAAGAGACATAAGGAAGTCTACAAACCTAAGGATTAATAAAGGTTTTATCAAATCAAGCTTATATATTAGGGAGTTATATCCTTCCATATCTAAAACTAGGGAGCTATAAGGATGTCTACTTCTCAAAACACAACAAACACTAATAATTCCTTCAGAAAAGAGAGGGCCAGTGTTATAAAACTTGGGATCATGAATCTACTCATGAAAGTTGAAGGAATGTTAGACCTAACTTCAAATGTAATTCATAGTGAAGACTTAGAATATAATCTTAATACTATGGAATGTTATCTTCAATCCAGTCTCAATGAAGTTATCAACAATGGAAAAGTGATATTTCACTTTCCTTATACTTTGTGAGCATATTATACATGGAATTTCTCACATATAAACATTACAAGGATGAAAATGTAGAACAAAAATGATTGATAGAACTACTCAAAAAGAAGACAGAATTAAATGAATCGTATCTAGGAAAAAAATTTCAATCCTCATGCAACATTGGTACTTCAAGTTCTACTAATTCAAGATCTTATTATGATGGCTTAAGTGGTTGTTCAGAATATTTTGTACAGATTGAATATAGGAAAGGAGAATATTCCTTAAAAGAACCAAGTATCAACACAACCACCTATGAAAGCACAAATACCAGATTCAAATGCAAAGCTAAAGAAGAAGAAGAAGATGAAGCAAATAAAGGAGGAATATAATGCAAATTAAATTGAAAGAAGAACCTTCAGCTACAACTTAATTTGCATCATATGAAGACACATATTACCTACTAAACCTGGTCACAGTAAGAAATGAAGGAGAATGCAAATTCCACTATCTAATGGAAGAAGATCCACATTGAAGACTAAAGTCTTCAATACCCAAATAATGTAATAAAGTTGGGTGTTAGAGATAGAATACATGGAAAATAAAGGTTTGATTTATAGATTCATGGGTTTTAGACCCTAGCTACTGAAGAACATAAGCTTATAAGACCACTTTTTACTTTTCTTTCCCAATCAATATTATGCAATGTACCAATAGCAATATCAACAACATTAATCAAAGCAATGCACAAATAACCACACACAATAGAGACACCAATTTAATGTGGTTCACCCAATGTAGGCTACTCCACGAAGAAAATATTTCACTAAAATTTTCTCAACAAATATCTTTGGAATCCTTTCCCTATTACAATGTTTATGGACCTCTATCCAAAGGAGACACCAATCCCCTAATCAAGTTCATGGATATCTATCCATAGGAGAACTCTTTCTCCTTTGCTTTGGTTGATGATCTTCTATAAAAACTAGTGCTTCCACTACACTAGCTTATGGATATCTATCCACTGAAGACTCTTGCCCTCACACAGAAGACCTATCTTCACTACCCTAGCTAATGGACCTATATCCACTATATAATGTTGTCCTCTATACTCTATCACCTCCAAATATTGCTCTCAGCTCTATCTCAAATCTGCACTAAACACAATCCTTCGGTCTAGCACAAATCTACTCAATATCTGTCCTCAAATCTACATTAAACATAGTCCTTCAATCTAGCACAAATATGCTCAATCTATGTCCTAAAATTTGCACTAAACATAGTCCTTCGATCTAGCACAAATATACTCAATATATATCCTCAAATATCCACTAAACACAGTCCTTCAATGCACAAATCTACTCAATATCTATCCTCAAATATGTAGTAAACATAGTCCTTCGGTCTAGCACAAATCTGCTCAATTTTTGTCCTTAAATATACACTAAACACAATCCTTATATCTAGCACAAATTTGCTCAATATCTATCCTCAAATCTATATTCAAGCCTTAACACAAATCTTGACTCAATCACAAATCAACTATGCTAGATCTGCCACAAACCTTAATCCAAGGTTTGAACAAATCAATGAATCAACTCTACTCACAAGTCTTCTCTAAGACTTACCTCAAATCTGCCTTGTAAGCTTCCACAAAAGCTCAAACTAATCTATCCATAAGTCCTCACTATAACTTGACCAATCTGCTCAAAAAGTCTTCACCAAGACTTACCTCAAATCTGCTCAACAAGTCCTCACTAGAACTTGTCTCAAATATGCTTAACAAGTCCTCACTAGAACTTGTCTCAAATCTGTTGAAAAAGTCCTCATTAGAAATTTTCCAATATCACAAAAAAATATAGAGAATTTTTAGAGAATCAATATGCTTCTTACTCACAATAATTCTCAATCACTTTCAATATATTTCTCAAATCAAATTAGAATATAGAATAATTTGTTTCATATAACTTGAACTATCACTTTAGCACTTCCACATAGTGTTCTTTTTGAAGATAACAAGTGCGTTATCTATGATAATAATAATGGGCATAGGCTGGTCACCACCATTACCATGACAAATAATATATTGTTTCCTCTTAAATTTGGGGAAGAAAAGAATGATTTTGCATGTGCAACCATTGGTAGCAAAATTTGGCTATGGCACTTAATATTTGGCCATGTAAATTTTCCTAGTTTGAGGAAAATGGTTTCTTAAGAGATGGTATATGGGATACCTATAATTTTACCTATTTTCATATTTAGTATTCATATTTTGCCTATTTTGGAGAACTTGAACTATCAAGTATACAAATATATATCCCCTGGAGTACAACAAAAAATCTTTGAAGGAGGCTAAAAGACAAATACAAAATCACTGCAGTTACAGACAGTTAAAACTGCAGTCTAAGTTAAGGAGATCAGTTTTCCAACATTCTCCCCCTTGATGCTGAAAGGACTCATTCCATGAGTTCTGAAGCATCACAAACTGTTGAACTGATCTTCGTTTATGCTTCTTCCAGTTTTGAAGTAGAAAATTCAAGAACTCAAAAAAGTTTTGTTGGCACCCACCACACTTTCGCTCTTTTTGTGGGCTATCCATTAAGTTTGCTTTCTTCAAAAAAGTGTTGGCACCCACCACACTTTCCCCCTTGATCAAAAACTCATTTAAATTATGGCATTCCCATAATGCCACAAGTATTTGTTCTCACTAACCAATCTAGCACATTTATTTCATCATTCATTATATTGTCTTCAAACCATATTTCAGCTCATAATACTCCTCTTGAGTATGTACAATGCATCATCTTATGTAGATGTTTTTACCATATTACAATTTCACATACCTCTACACAGATCTTCAAAAAAAATATGATGCAGGAGCATCCGGAGGCGAAGGAGCAATCTTGCCTCACCCAAAAATGTTTTTTTTTTCTTTCTTTCTTTAAGTGCCAAAACTGTCATGATATCGCAACGCTTTTTGAAGAAGGGCACTAAGGGGGCCAAAACGTCGTGATATCACGACGCTTTTTTTATGAAAAGTGTCAAGGCACCAAATGGTCATGAAATCGTGACATTTTCGAAGTAAAGCAGCTCGGGTGCCAAATGGTCACGAAATCGCGACAGTTTCGAAACAAAGCAGCTCGAGCACCCAATGGTCACGAAATCATGACATTTCTGAAGTGGAGAGGTCAAGGCACCAAATGGTCATGAAATCGTGACATTTTCAAAGTAAAGCAGCTCAGGCGCCAAATGGTCGCAAAATCGTGATAGTTCCGAAACAAAGCAGCTCGAGTGCCCAATGGTCGCGAAATCGCGACATTTTCGAAGCGGAGAGGTCAAGGTGCCAAATGGTCACGAAATTGTGATAGTTTCGAGGAAAAGTAGCTTGGGCACCAAATGGTCGCAAAATCATGACAGCTCCGAAGCAAAGCCACTTGAGTGCCAAATGGTCGCGAAATCGTGATATTTTCGAAGTAAAGAGGCCAAAGCACAAAATGGTTGCGAAATCGCGACACCTTCGGAGGCATAGCTCTAAGGCACAAAGACGTCGCAAAATCGTGACACTTTCAGGGGGAAAGACTTGAAATCACAAAATGGTCGCGAAATCGTGACACTTCTAGGAGGCAAGACTTGAAGGCGCAAAGACGTCGCGAAATTGTGACATGTCACGGTTTCATGGCCCAAAGGCAGAAAGTGAGCAAGGAAGGCTTAGATGTTGTGATTTCATGATGTGTCAAGAAATCATGACCCCCAAGGAAGAGAAGAGTGGCCAACGGCAAAATGTCACGATATCATGACCAAAGAGGAGAGAGAAGGTATGGGAGCAAGAACATCACGATATCGCGACAAAACGCTCACGACGCCTGACCAGCCAGCGATTGCAGGGACCATTGCAGAGGGACATGTGGCATCAAATTACAGGTGGTCCTACAATGTGAAGTGGTTACTGGGACTCTGGCAAAAGGACACGTGGCAACAAACTACAAGCGGCTGTGGCGCATCCCTTCGAATGATGACTTGGCGGATGGATTGACAGGCGACCGCAGTGCACTCCACCATTACGGACCATGATAATACGGGGCACCTGGCAGCATCTTACAGGCGACAACAGAACCTTCGTGTGGATGGTTAGATGGAAGCCCGCACTTAGTGTAATGATGTCGGGAGAAGCTGGGGTCTGGGATAAAATGCCGCGCATGCATTGTATTAGGGGGCTTGGCTATTTTAAAAAAAAAAAAGACTGTTGTATTTCTGAATTTAAGACCTCTGTTGATGAAATTGGCTTGATTTTGGCCTGTGTTTTATTCTAGTCTTGCTTCAAGTGGTATCAGAGCCAGAAGGTTCTGAGTGCGCAAACCGATTGCCGGCAGTGAGGTAGTTTGCGCCAGGATTGTGGTTGTGGGTTGTGAAGAAGAAGCAGGATGCCTCCACGCAGGAACCATGATGGTGTGAGGAACAGACAAGCAGAGGTTGATCTTAGAGCCTTGCAGAGGCAATTTGAAGCCCTACAGGAGGAAATTAGAAGAGGAGTTGACCCAAGAATGGAGGAACCCAGTGAGGATGAAGTTTGGGAAGAAGAGGGTCCATCCGATGAGGAAGAAGCCTTGGATCTAGCAGAGGCTAGGCTGTATAAGGCCATCTCCTAGATCGGGAAGAAGCCAAAATTTGACGTCTCTACTTACTCTAGGAACCTCAACCTCGAGGAGCTGATAGATTGGATCAACGACATGGAGGAGTATTTCGAGTATGAAGAGATATCAGACCCAAATCGGATCAGGTTCACGAAAACCAAGCTGAAAGGACATGCTAGCATCTGGTGGAAAGGAGTGCAGCTGGAAAGGAACAGGAGGGGAAAGGAAAAGATCACCAGGTGGGATAGGATGGTGGAGAGATTGAAGAGGTAGTTCATCCCTGCAGATTATGAGTTGGATTTATTGAGAAAGATGCAGAGTCTTTGACAGACAAGTAAATCTGTCAAGGAGTATACGGAGGATTTCTATCAGATCTCGATTAGAACCAGCCATTATGAGGTGAATAAGGAGAAAGTCACATGATGCATCAATGGGTTGCAAACCAGCATTCAAGAAGAGTTGGGACTGGTTAGGATGGGCACGGTGGAGGATGCATACCAGTTTGCCTTGAAAGTAGAAGAAAAACTGAATAGAATATTTGAAGGAAAGCAGAGAGGAAAGGACAGGGGTGGAAGAGCTGGTGGAAGAACCAATGGAGGAAGGTACAGAGATTTGGGGAAAACTAGTGAAGCTAACAGTAGCCAAAAATAGAAAGAAGGGGAGGAGGAGAATGACCAACGCCCACGCAATCAGAACAACAACTACCCGAGAGGAAGAGGTAGGCCTGGGTGAGGGTTTGGAAGAGGTGTCTTTCGAGGAACCTGCTTCAACTGTGGAGAAGAAGGACACAGGGCATACAAGTGCCCGCAACATCAAGAGAGGCCAAATCGAAGACTTGAGGGTCAGGCCCGAGCTACTGTAGCAGACGAAGGTGTAGAATCTGAGCACTCTGAGGAGGCAAAAAGGGGAGAAGCAATGATCGTCAGAAGAATCCTGTTGAATGAAGAGAAAAAGGCAGACCAAAGGAACAACCTATTTCTAACAAGATGCAAGTGCGCAGGCAAGGTCTGTAACATCATCATCGATAATGGAAGCACTGACAATTTGGTTTCTGAGGAAATGGTTGCCAAGCTACAGTTGGAGAGGAGAAAACACCCACACCCTTATCGAATTGCATGGTTGCAAAAGGACCATCGGGTGCTAGTAAGTGAGCAATGCCTGGTGAAGTTCAATATTGGAACTTATCGAGATGAGGTCTTATGTGACATCTTGCCTATGGATGCATGTCACCTGTTGCTTGGGAGACCATGGCAGTTTGATCGAAGTGATGTACATGATGGTCGAGCCAACACATACTCTTTGTTGAAGAATGGAGTTTGCCACAATTTGAAACCCTTGAAGGAGGCGGATGAGAAGGTATGCAGCAGTGCACGAGTCTATCTAGTTGATGGCAGAAAATTTTTGGAAGGCCTGAAGTCAGATCATATGTGCTATGCCATAATCCCTAGGGTTAAGGAAGAAGGATGCAAGGAAATTCCAAGTGGAGGTCATGCGATCGTTAGAGGAATTCCCAGATATCATTTTTGATAATGTTCCTGAAGGTTTACCGCCTGTTAGGAAGATCAGTCACCACATAGATTTGATGTCTGGATCGAGCTTGCCAAACAAGGCTGCACATCGAATGACGCCTATGGAAACTGAGGAGTTGAATCGGCAAGTTCAAGATCTATTGAAGAAAGGGCTGATTAGGGAGAGTCTTAGTCCATGTGCAGTACCAGCAGTACTAGCACCCAAGAAGGATGGATAATGGAGAATGTGCACAGACTCTCGGGCAATTCACAAGATCACCATCAAATATAGATTCCCACTGCCAAGGATGGATGATATCATGGACTATTTAAGTGGAGCTGAGTACTTCACAAAGATTGACTTGAAAAGTGGTTACCATCAAATCCGCATTAGAGAAGGGGATGAGTGGAAGACAACCTTTAAAACCAGAGAGGGGCTGTATGAGTGGTTGGTTATGCCATTTGGGCTGACCAATGCACCAAGTACCTTCATGCGGTTAATGAATGAAGTCCTAAAGGAATTTTTGGGCAAATTTGTTATTGTCTACTTGGATGATATCCTAATTTTTAGCAAGACCCTAGAGGAGCACCTGATGCACATCAGGAGGGTTTTTGAGAAACTGCGGGAGGAGCAGTTACTGATCAATCTAAATAAGTGCAACTTCATGAAGAAGGAGCTGGTATACCTGGGATTTGTTATCTTAGCAAATGGTCTCAAAATGGACCCCAAAAAGGTGAGGGCTATCCTAGAATGGCCTGCTCCAAGAAGTGTGACCGAGGTTAGATCATTTCATGGTCTGGCCAATTTCTACAGAAAGTTCATTAGAAACTTCAGCAGTATTTGTGCATCTCTTACAAAGACAATGAAGGGGAACAAGAAGGAATTCCAGTGGACAGTTGGAGTAGACAAAAGCTTCGCTATGCTGAAGAAGAAGGTCACTGAGCAACCTATCTTAGAACTTCTAGATTTCAATAAGGTGTTTCAGGTATACTGCGATGCTAGTGGCAGTGCCATAGGAGCCGTATTGAGCCAAGAGGGTAGGCCTGTTGCGTATTTCAGCGAGAAGCTCAATGATGCTAGGAGGAAGTATTCGGTGTATGATCAGGAGTTCTATGCCATAGTTCAAGAACTCAAGAAATGGAGGCACTATTTGTTGCCAAAGGAGTTTGTTCTTTATACCGATCATCAGGCATTGCAGTATATTAACAGTCAAGGGAAATTGAATCAGAGGCATCTGAAATGGGTAGAATTCCTGTAGAGCTATACCTTTGTACTGAAGCATTAGAGTGGAAGGTCCAATAGGGTGGCATATGCCTTGATTAGGAGGCAATTTCTGATGATGGAAATGAAAGTGGAGGTTGTAGGGTTTGCTGAGCTCAAAGGTTTATACCCCGCAGACCCCGATTTCGTAGGAGCTTGGAAAGCCTGCACTGCGCCTGTTACGTTGGACAGGACTAAATGGTTGAATTATCTGATTCAAGATGGAATGTTGTTTAGGGGGAACCAATTATGCATTTCGAGGAGCTCAATGAGAGAGAATATCATCAAGGAAAATCATAGCGGAGGTTTAGCTGGACACTTTGGTCGTGACAAGACCATCTGCCTGGTTAGTGAAAACTACTATTGGCCGCAATTGCAACAAGATGTGGCAAAATTTGTGCAGAGTTGTAGGATATGCCAGATGGCAAAAGGTGTGAGACAACCTACTAGTTTATATCAACCACTACCTATACCTGAAAGGCCATGGGAGGATATTAGTATGGATTTTGTGCTTGGTTTGTCCAGAACGCAGAGGGGACACGACTCCATATTTGTGGTAGTGGAAAGGTTTTCAAAAATGGCTCACTTTATCCCATGTCAGAAGACTAGCGATGCGGTCAATGTGGCTGGTTTGTTCTTTAAGGAAGTGGTACGCCTTCATGGGATGCCAAGAAGCATTGTGTCGGACAGGGATACCAAGTTTGTAGGGTATTTCTGGAGGACCCTATGGAAGAA
This sequence comes from Wollemia nobilis, assembly GCA_028583015.1. Taxonomy (NCBI): domain Eukaryota; kingdom Viridiplantae; phylum Streptophyta; class Pinopsida; order Araucariales; family Araucariaceae; genus Wollemia; species Wollemia nobilis. The sequence goes on from JAQPPZ010000850.1 coordinate 9,109,473, forward strand.
ACTGAAGACAAATTTAAAGTTCAGTTCTGCATACCACCCCCAAATAGATGGCCAAATATAGGTGGTTAATAGGAGTTTGGGAAATCTACTATGGTGCTTGGTAGGGGACAAGCCCAAGGGATGGGATCTAGTTCTGCCACAAGCAGAATTCGCGTATAACAGCTCGGTCAATCGAAGTACAAATAAATCGCCATTCCAGATCATTTATGGGAACAGCCCAAGAAATGCTTTAGAGTTGAGAAGGATAGATACGAGAGAGAAATGCAGTGCTGAGGCCGAAGACTTTGCTGAACACCTAAAGGGAGTGCATGAGGAAGTGATAAGACACATTGCCAAGATGAATGCTTAGTACAAGACAAGGGTAGACCAAAAACATCGAGCTAAAGAGTTCAAAGTAGGAGATTCTATCATGGTCCATCTGAGGAAGGAGCAGTTTCCTGTCAAGACCTATAACAAATTGAAAATGAAGAAATTTGGGCCATGCAGGATCATTGGCAAACGGGATTCGGGTAAAGCATACGAGGTGGAGTTACCAAGTGAACTTAACATCTCTCCCGTGTTTAACATTTCATATTTGGTAAAGTATCATGAAGGAGAAAGCAGTGAGATACCCAGCCCAGATTTGTGGAGCATTCTAGCAGTCATCCCAGTTGCGGACGAAATAGAAGAAGTTCTTGATACGCGTGAGGGCCGAAGTACTCGAAACAAGAGTTACTCTGAGTATTTAGTCAAATGGAAGGGCAGGCCCATAGAAGATGCGACTTGGTTATTGAAGACATATTTTGATCACCTGGGTCTACCTCAGGAAAATCAGAAGTGAAGGTCACTTCTCAAACTCACCCCAGGTGTCTGATGTAGGAGCATCCGGAGGCGAAGGAGCAATATTGCCTCACCCAAAAATGTTTTTTTTTCTTTCTTTCTTTAAGTGCCAAAATTGTCGCGATATCGTGACGCTTTTTGAATAAGGGCGCTAAGGGGCCAAAACGTCGCGATATCGCGACGCTTTTTGATGAAAAGGGCCAAGGCGCCAAATGGTCACGAAATTGTGACATTTTCGAAGTAAAGCAGCTCGGGCACCAAATGGTCATGAAATCGTGATAGTTCCAAAACAAAGCAGCTCGAGCACCCAATGGTCACGAAATCATGACATTTCCAAAGCGGAGAGGTCAAGGTGCCAAATGGTTGTGAAATCATGACATTTTCGAAGTAAAGCAGCTCGGGCGCCAAATGGTCGCAAAATCGTCACAGTTCTGAAACAAAGCAGCTCGAGCGCCCAATGGTCGTGAAATCATGACATTTCCGAAGTGGAGAGGTCAAGGTGCCAAATGGTCACGAAATCGTGACAGTTTTGAGGAAAAGCAACTTGGGCACCAAATGGTCACGAAATCATGACAGCTCCGAAGCAAAGCCACTTGAGTGCCAAATGGTCACGAAATCGTGACATTTTTGAAGTAAAGAGGCCAAAGCACAAAATGGTCATGAAATCGTGACACCTTCAGAGGCACAGCTCTAAGGCACAAAGACATCATGAAATCGTGACACTTTCGGGGGGCAAGACTTGAAAGCACAAAATGGTCATGAAATCATGACACTTTCGGGATGCAAGACTTGAAGGCGCAAAGACGTCGTGAAATCACGACATGTCACGGTTTCATGACCCAAAGGCGGAAAGCGAGCAAGGAAGGCTTAGACATCGTGATTTCACGATGTGTCAAGAAATTGTGGCCCCCGAGGAAGAGAAGAGTGGCCAATGGCAAAACGTCGCGATATCATGACCAAAGAGGAGAGAGAAGGTATGGGAGCAAGAACGTCGTGATATCACGACAAAACATTCACGACGCCTGACCAACCGATGATTGCAGGGACCATTGCAGAGGGACATGTGGCATCAAATTACAGGGGGTCCTAGAATGTGAAGCGGTTACTGGGACTCTGGCAAAAGGACACGTGGCAACAAACTACAAGCGGCTATGGCGCATCCCTTTGAATGATGACTTGGCGGATGGATTGACAGGCGGCCGCAGTGCACTCCGCCATTACGGACCATGATAATACGGGGCGCCTGGCAGCATCTTACAGGCGGCAATAGAACCTTCGTGCGGATGGTTAGAGGGAAGCCTACACTTAGTGTAATGATTTCGGGAGAAGCTGGGGTCTGGGATAAAATTTCGTGCATGCATTGTATTAGGGGGCTTGGCCATTTTAAAAAAAAAAAGACTGCTGTATTTTCGAATTTAAGACCTCTGTTGATGAAATTGGCCTGATTTTGGCCTGTGTTTTATTCTAGTCTTGCATCAAAATATATCTATGCAATAGCTAGTTACAAATGCAACAAACAATTGTTGCTCCTCACACATATTTCCACTCCTCTCAATGGATTTGTATTCCTTCAACCAAGGAATTTTGAACACAAAATTTGCACAACACACATATTTCACATTGAGATACCACAACCAACACATATCCATGGTTCTCATCACCATGCTATCCATGTTATTTTCTAATGAAATAACTTCATGTAATGATGTCTCTACAAGACAATCACCTCTCAATAATGCCTTTGGAAGACATTCTCCTTCATTCTTCAAATACCTACTCACAAAAAACAAATTATTAATCATAAAAACATTACCTCCAAAGCTATTTTGTGGCATATCTCTTTTACTGTATGTTGCTTCAAAAGCAACCATGAACCCTTCACCAAGAGTTCTCTTCCTTTGTTCAATCCATGTTGGTGTGTTGAAACACCATTCATTTAAACAATCATACATTGTTACCTTTTCAAGACAACTCTCTTTCTTCAATGTAGTCACTCCAAGTGAGTGATCTCCATCCTCCTTCATTGATGATGCCTCCAAAGTCATGATAACTTGAAGTTCACCAATCTTGGTTTCTTCTCCATTTTCTATTTCATCATTTTCCTCCCCCTTTGGAGGAACTTCAACACTTTTATTGTCCTCTTGTAGAGGAACTTCAAGATTAGCAATGCACTCTTTAAGTGCTTTCCAAACAAAATATTCAACATCTTGTGCCTTTTCCATGAGACACTCTTTATTTCTTTTCCTTCTATCAGTTTTAAATCCTCTTCTTCCTCCTCTTCCTCTTGAGGAATACACACCTGTTCTTTTCTTCTCATCACAAAATTCATCAACATATGCTTTCTCCATGAGGCATTTCTCATCCATGTACATGCTTGATAAACATGTTACAGTTTCACCTCCTTCTCTCTTCTCTTCAAGAAGAATTTATTCATCATATTCCTCCATAAGTAATAATTCATCATGCATACCTTCTTTATAAGACATGTCTTCACATGCGTCTTCACAATAAGACTCTTCAAAATTTTCTTCAAAGAAGCAAGGCTCCTACTTGCTTTGGGGATTGCTACACATTTCTCCTTCATAATAATATTGCAATGCTATCCAATACATTTGGGATATTCTATATTTTTCAATGAGATAGAAAGCTTTCTCTTTCATGCTTCTCCTCAAATCCATGAGATCCAAGCAATTTTGATATTGTTGCTCTTTCTTCGACTCCTTCTATCATCTCCTTCAAGGCTACTCCAATTTGTTGGTTCTTCATATCCTTCAATAATGGTGTCCCATAATCCTTTTGCAATAAAAAAATACTTCATTCTTATGCTCCAAAAACAATAGTTGTACCCATCAAATTTGGGCACCTCCAAACCTTCAAACCTGATGTCCATATTTCATCAATTTTTGTCACAAATATTAAAAGCTTTCATCACTTCCTGAAGTATTTTTTTTATTTTATTTCCTAATCACTCTATTTTTATTGAATATTAATCATAAATAAAAAATTTATATTAATATCCAACATAGGCCTTAATTTTGAGATCTTATTTTACTGCATAGTCACCTCCTTCCTCTGATTGCAAAAATACATGCTTTTTTTTATTTACCAAAATCTCAAGCACCAAATTTATCATAAATTGGTCATTACTAATTGAAACAAACTGAAAATTTTACTGTATACTTTTGATATACATATCTGAAAACCCACTAAATTTAAGAAGCAAATTCACACGAATTAGAAATATATGATCAATTTACTTTCGCCCTTTCTAGATCTTAGAGTTTTTTTTAGACAACCTCAATGTTTTTCACAAAAATCAATCCATACAGCTCCAAAAATTTCTGAAAATTAAATTCTGCATTACTGAGATAATAATATGAAAACCCTCTAAATTTTAGAAGAAAAATTGCAAAGGTGAAAAATATGTGATCATTTAATTTTTCCCTTTTTATCACAATTATGGATCTAGGATTTTTTGAAGAAAAAATCAAAATAGATCAATACAGATCCAAACGACCTGAAACTTTGTCTGAATTATTATTTTATATAAATAAAATCTCTCCATAAATTTTAGAATCAAATACCCTTTATTCCACTTTATGCAGCCATTTTATTGCAAAACTCAAAATTCTAATAAAATCAGCAAATGAGCTCCAAATTACCTAAAATTTTTACTGCGTCCTCTTGACGCAATTATCTAAAAAATCTAAATTTTTCATCATAAAATACCTCAGAATTCATGATATATGAATTATTTACTCGAGCTCTTCTTAGCTCACTCTAGTGAAAAAACCTCTTGATGTCACTCTTCTTTGATCAAACATAATGCCCGACTCCTTGCAACTCTGATGAGTGCTAGCCACTTGAGTTTCTCTACCAAAGTGCATGCTTCAGATCTCTTCACGCCACTCTCCATGGGTTTTATCCATCTGAGAAAACCTGGGATGCTTTGATACCAAATGAGAATCAATAGTAAAATTGTTCTATTAATTAAATAAAGATTACATGCTCTTATAGAGCTTGGAGAAAATAAAAAAACTACAATGGTGTTGATCGAATAATGCCAAACTAATGACAATACAATATGCAAAACCTAACCAACCTTAGATCCTACAATAAAGTAATGCTACGTAAATAGCATTCCTAAAGTTTAGATTAATCCTAACAACATCCTAAAACTTTATCTCTGGTCAAACCAATCAAGCTAATACCTCGACATTACAACAAAGAAATAATCAAAATTCTAAAAATAAATAGTAGGACTTAAAATTAGGAACTTAGGAATAATTTTGGATATTCCAACACCTAGTTCAAGCATATGAAAGCTTTACTTCAATATTTCCAACAATGCTTATCAAACAAGGTTTTTATCGTCTACTTTCTCTCAGAAAGACTTTTAACAATCAAACTCAACAATGCTTATCAAACAAGGTTTTTATCATCAACTCTCACTCAGAAAAACCTTTAACAATCAAACTCAACAATGCTTATTAAACAACCCTTTTCACTCCAACATAGCATTCACAACATCCAAAAATCACTCACAAGGAAGGTGTGCCCATACCTTTTTGTTTGATGAAGAATTACCCTTAATAACCTGTCTCAATCACAATTACTCTCTTTGCCAATTTTAAGGGTTAGGTAGCAAAAACCTTCTCATAATTTTAATCAATAATTTTCTCAAAAATTATTTTCACCATACAAAACATGAGAACTCAATTAACCTTATTATTCCTTTCAAATATTAAACAAACAAAACCTGCTTCCTTTGGCACCCAAACAAAACCTTTACCAAAACTACCATCAAGATTCGATTACAAGTCCTCCCACTTGCCAAAGCCCTAAGTCACCGTCACTTGCCACCAGGCCAACCCATCGGATGGATATGAGGCTTAGATCCTTGTCAACCTTATTCCTTTTGATGGTGCACACAAGACAAAAAAAACTTTGTCTTCTTCCTTGAACAAAAAATTGCATAAATCGTAGGCTTAGAGTAATTCAAACGAATATTAGGTCTTTTCCACCAAGGCATATGGTATTTATACCATTATGCCACCATAATGTTAGACGTTAGTGGAGGGATTTATTCATGATGTCGGCATATTTTTTTTGCCTTGAAACCCTAACTTCAAGGTTAATTAAATTATATTATAATTTAATTAATAATAAAAAATTTATAATTAACTTATAATTAATTTAATAACCATAGGGTTAATTAAATTAAACCCAGGTGTTGTAGGTGAGTTGGAGAGGAGAGGCCAATCCTCCAAGGGAGGTCCCAGGTTCAAATAGCCACCCTACCAAAAAAGCTGAATTGGGTATCTAAAATCCAATTGATAATGTTGGTGCGGGCAGGGTCGGTGTGACCCCCATGTTGAGCAAGATGCAGCAACAGTATTGTCATTGTTGTCAACACAGTCAGATAGATCTGTTGATGCAGTGGACAGGAAGTTCAAAAGCTATTCAGATGCAGAATATAGGAGTTCAAAGGTTATTCAGAGTATGTACAATGATTTTCCAAGAAGACCGAAGTGGCCCATATGCAAAAGATCAAAGAAAAATACAAGTAATAAAAGTGTCGCGATATCGCGACATATACAGCAGGCAAGAAAAACTATCATGATTTCACGACATGTTGGAAGAGAGAGAAAAAGTAGGAAAAATTGTCACGATTTCGCGACATGTTGGAAGAGAGAGAAAAAGCAGGAAAAACTATCACGATTTCGTGACATGTTGGAAGAGAAAAAGGCAAGTGGAAAAACTGTCGTGATTTCACGACATTTTGGAAGGGAAAGAAAAAGCAGGAAAAAGTGTCACGATTTCACGACAAGTATCTAGTAATAAGTTTTAATTGTTGCGGTATTAAGAGCTATAAATTTAATTTTATAGAGCTACACTGATTCACTCCTCCCTCTCAGTGTCATTGTGAGACTAACACCCCGGGTGACTTTGATGGTGTAGAACCCCCTGTTTGTGGTCTCTCAGACCAAGGTGGCTCCACAAGGGGTTTTGTTAGTCTTACAATGGCACTGAGAGGGGGGGGTGAATCAGTGCAGCTATTTAAAACTTAAAACTTTAACTCTTAAAGCCAAAACAATGAAAGCTTAAAACCAGAAACAGCAAGTACCACAAGAGAGCATCACATAACACAAGATGTAACGAGGTTCACCAGTTTTGGCTACTCCTCAAATTAGACTGCTTGGACTCCCATCCAAATCCAGCCATTGCAAAGCACCAACTTTACAATCAATTTACCAGCATCCACTGGAAGGAGCACCAACCCCTAATTTACCAGCACCAACTGGAAGGAGCACCAACCCCTGATTCCAAGCACCAACTTGGATTTCTATTTTAAATCTTGATTGACATAAAAATGCCTTTTGTGTTACAAGACCCTCACTGGTCTATCTTAACTCAAATCAATCTCATGGAAGCATAAGGAGAATTGTTAGAGACTCAATATATTCTATTTCTTACTCTTAATCTCAACTTCCTGTCCACAAAGCATACACTCTTTTACAGCTCTACCTACTGCACACTTACAGCCCTTTCATATGGCTTGCACTTGCAGCTCTCACAGCTCTGTACTTCTTACAGCATTCTTCCAGCCCACAACACTATCCCTCTATACAGCAGCACTCTTTCCTCACCGTTCTTTTCTCTCAGCAGTTCTCTATCTCTCTTTCTCCAGCACTCCTTTCTTTGGCTTTTTCTAATATATATCTACCCACACAGAGCTCAACCTAACGGATCACTCTTACCGCTCTATTTACTACGCTCTGATAGCCTTATCTGCGTATTTCGGCTCTGATAGCCTTATCAGCTTATTTCGGCTCTGACAGCCTTATCTGCTCATTAGCGGCTCTTCTTTCTGTAGCACATTTATCAATTCTGAGCAGCATTCACTTCTACACGCAACTGCCCTTTTATAATAATATATTCATCTTGAAACCCTAAGTCTTCTGTAACTGCCATAATCTCGCATGTAGGCTATTAATAGATTTGTCTCTTTAATTTGGATTCTCGGAGCCATCGCTCACCGAATTTTACTCCGTAATGGACCCTGTAACTGCCGCTCTGACTTCACTGACACTCCTGTAACTAGTTTCTGACTCCCATTTATTCATTATAACTGCCCCTTTAATCGCCGCTCTTTCTCAGCTTTTGCATGTTTTACAACAACCTATTATATTCTATTACAGCCCATGCTTTCTGCGCTCTTTTTGCAGCACTACGGACCCACTACTGCACTCTGCTTTTTCCTTGTTTTCTCGCGTTTTCCTTTTTACCATATTTTGCCATGCTTCCTTTTTCCTATTTTGCCATGCTTTCATTTTCCTCGTTTGCCGTGCTCATTCCGCCGCACTGTAGTTTCTGTCTGCTTGTTACACTGAGCATTTTTGTAACCCCACCTGTAACAGTTCTTGTTTTGCTGCATGATTTTATTCTGCAACTATCCCTGTGTATGCTTCTCGGCTTTTACCCATGAAACTAAGACATGTCGTGAAATCGTGACATCTTTTTCTCTCTCCTCTTTCCTTCGCTTTCGCCCGAAAATGAAACATGTCACAAAATCGTGACATCTTTTTCTCTCTCCTCTTTCCTTCGCTTTCGCCCGCGAAAAAAAATAACATGACATCCCTTTTTCTCTCTCCTCTTTCCTTCGCTTTCACCCATGAAAATGAAACATGTCACGAAATCGTGACACTTTCGCTTCCTTGCACTCTTCTCTGCATGCACCAGCGAAAACATGACATGTCGCGAAATCGTGACACTTCCTCCGTACATTCTTCTTTGCATGCACCAGCGAAAATGGAACATGTCGTGAAATCGTGACGCTTCGCTTCCTTGAGCTTCTTTTCGCATGCACCAGCGAATCGAACATGTCACGAAATCGTGACACTTTCGTTGCCTTATACTTCTTTTCGGCATGCACCAGCGAAATCGAAACATGTCGCGAAATCGTGACACTTTCGCTGCCTTGCACTTCCTCCTTGACTTTGTCACGAAATCGTGACGCTTTCGCTTCCTTGCTCTTTCGTTTTGCTTCTGTCGTGAAATCGTGACACTTCATCCTTCGGAGCCTTCCTCTCTTTGTCGTGAAAATGCGACATGTCGCGAAATCGTGACATCTTTTCTCCTTAGCTCTTCTCTTCTCTTCAGGTCGCGAAAACGTGACATGTCGCGATATCGCGACACTTTTTCTCTCGAGCTCTTCCTTATGCAATATGTCACGAAATCGTGACACTTTTTATCTTGCCTTCTCTCTCCTACAATATGTCACGAAATCGTGACACTTTTTCTCCTTAGCGCTTTCTCTTCGAACCTGTCGCGAAATCGTGACACTTTCTCTCCTTGGCTCTTTCTTCGAACTTGTCGCGAAATCGTGACACTTTCTCTCCTTGGCCTTTCTTCTCCTCCAACATGTCACGAAATCGTGATAGTTTTCTCTGCATGCGCTTCTTCTCCAACCATGTCGCGAAATCGCGACAGTTTTTCTTACTTGCGCTTCTTTGCCTCCAACATGTCACGAAATCGTGATAGTTTTTCCACTTGGCTTCTTTGCCTCCAACATGTCACGAAATCGTGACAGTTTTTCCACTTGGCTTCTTTGCCTCCAACATGTCACGAAATCGTGATAGTTTTCCTTCCTTCTATCTCCTCCTTCAATTGTCGTTCTCTCTTTTTGCTTCTTCTCTCTCCCCATGTCGTGAAATCGCGACAATTTTGCTTGCGCCTTCTCTCTCCTCGACCATGTCGCGAAATCATGACAATTTTGCTTGTGCCTTCTCTCTCCTCGGCCATGTCGTGAAATCGTGACAATTTTGCTTGTGCCTTCTCTCTCCTCGGCCATGTCACGAAATCATGACAGAAAACATGTCGCGATATCGTGACAGTTTTCTTACTTGTCTTTTTCTTTGATTTTCTGAATCTGGGCCACTTTTGTCTTCTTGGAAATTCACTGTACATGTTCGATTGACCTCTGAACTCCTGTCCACTACATCAACTGCATCAACTGATCTATCTGTTTGTGTTGACAACAATGACAATACTTTTGCTGCACCTTGCTCATCAATCAACTCCTGTCCATTGCATCAACTGATCAACCTGACTGTGTTGACAACAATGACAATACTTTGGTTGCACCTTGCTCATCAATCTCCCCCTTTGGAATTGTTGGCAACACACGTAATTGCGTGCAATTACCTATAATTCTTCTCCCCCTTTGACAATAATACCAAAGGGCGGCTGCAAACTCCCCCTGAGTCCATGCACAACATTCTCAGGCAAAAATTATTACAGTTAGCAAAAGCATAAACATGAGCAGTATGATAAACAAATGCATAAATGCTCCCCCTGAGTCCAAGACCACTTCATTTCACTGATTGACAACATCATGATAAGCATAATAGGCATCAACAAAATCAACAATGTGAATAGCAGCAATAACCAGTGAATGACACCATCACCGTCAACTTCACCAATATAACATGTGTAAGAACATGACTGGACCACTGTCTTCTGTGCAACTACCCTCTGTTGCTTTGCAAACTCAAACTTGTCCACTGTTAGTGAAGGCATACAATAATCTTATATAGCCAACTTTTTGTTCTGCAATGCCAGCAGCATCTGCATACATCTCCACCATGCATCTTGGATATATTCTCAACAAGCTTGAACCCAATGACAACTGTTTGTCTCTCTCTGCAGTGAGAATCCAGCAGGCTACCTCAATCCACCTAGCCACAACCAACATCTTTTCTCAACCAATTAGGGCTTTAGCAACAATGCTTATAGACAAGGTTTAACCAATCATCATTCAACTCAAGATTATCCTTGAAGCATTCAACCAAACACTTCATGAAAAGGAAACTAGTAGACATCCTTTTCCTTCCAAAGGTATTTGAACAAGACAACCACCAACATAAATCACCAAGGCAAAGAATAACTTGCTCAAATCAAACTCAATGGAGTAAGCCCAAATCATGTATCAAGTAAAGCATTAACTTGATCAAAACAACCTCTATGAAAGCAACTCAACTATTCATCACCAGGCTGGAAATCATCTGGCTGCTCATTAAAAACCTCTTCTTCAGTCTTCCCATTCAACATGTTGGTTTCACATCTTTCAACAAAATTGACAAGAGACTCACACTTGTACCAACTTCCACTCAATTTACTCGCCAACTCTGTGCAAACATCAAATCATCGTATATGACAAACACAACCTGATCTATGTTTTCTACAGTTACTGCAGGTCACACCTTACTTTCAACAGTGCAAATCAGGTGAAGACATTTTGTCAAACACTTTATAGCCAACCATAGAGCCCCTTACTCAACCTCAAACTTCTTAACCTCGGATTGATATTTTATCAACAGTTAAAATGAAACTGTCAGTGAATTAAATAATATTCACCAAGGCGTCATGAAAGATCTAACAATCTTTACATCAAAGTGTAAAACAAATACACGCTGCTCGAAACACAAATACGTAGCTAGGGCAAGCATTCTTCCATTGAGCAAATTATCTGGACTGTTATGATTCGTAATTTTGAACAGTGGTATTAAGAATCATCAACAGTACAACAATGACATATCTCAAAACTACCAATGGTGACAGCTCTCAAATTAAACACCACACTTCACGGCATTTCCACAAACCACTATATAAACTGAAAACACACTTTAACAACTATACAACAATAACCTGACTGCTTACCTTTCATCCTCAGATACCCAGACAAATACATAGGAGCATTAAAATAAAACTTTAATATTGCTCCCCCTGAGGATGTGCCACCTGGAGTTGCTTAGAGCAATGGCGGAGTAGCCTCCATCAGTCCAAGGAGACACGATTTCCTTTCTTCTGCCTTTCTCCAGACTTTCCTGAACTTGGGCTTGAGTTTTTCAACAACATCCCTATTTTGCCCCTGTTCGTGAACTTGAACATTTCTCTTGCGGGGTTGTCTCTTGTGCATTCTTGATGGATGATTATTTTCTTTTCTTTTATGCACATGATATGTTCCTTGTCTGTGTTGTCCTCTTTGTGTCTGATGAAATCTAGGGTTTTGCCTTAGATTAGATACATAAGTGCTTGGACAGAACCTTGCTATGTGCCCTTGACCGTTGCATTTAAAACATTGCACATGTTTTATTCCCTGTCTGTATTGCATTCTGTGTGTATGATGAAATCTATGGTCTTGCCTTAGATTGGATACAGAAGTGCTTGGACAAAACCTTGCTATGTGCCCATGGCCATTACATTTAAAACATTGCACAGGGTGTTCACTCAGAAAAGCAGATGTATTTTTATCAGCATAACTCTTTGATCTATTGTTCAGTCCACAATAAATTGCCTTGTGACCAAAGTGGTTGCATTTAGAACAATAGCCATTAAAAGCATTATTATTAAAAGAGTGAGAGTGAGAGAACCTCTTTTGTTGTGGTTGCTTTGTTGTAGATCTTCTTTGATATTTTCTTCCTTTTGAGGATTCGACTTTAGACTTTTCTTGCTTCAATCCTTCAACCGTGGACTTCTTCTTCTTTGCATATTTGGAGGATGAAGGTTGTTCAACTTCATATCCAAGACCAAACTTAGCCGTGGAGCTTCTTTGTTGATTTATCATTGTATCTAGCAACTCTGTGCTCTTCTCAAATTTGAGATTTATATTGGCCTCTTTTAGTTGTTTCTTCAATGAAACAATCTCTTCTTCTTGTTGGCAGCATACAGTCTCTTTCTCATTGATTTGAGACCTGAGAATATCTTCAATCCTTTTGTACTGTTCTACTTGCAGCTTTAGATCAACAATAACTTTGTTAGATTCCTCTTCACTTGTGCTGCATACATCATCCTCATCATCCAGGTGTGTCTTCAAGGCTTCTTCTGATTTCTTGGCCTTTTGAACTTGTAGGAAGAGATCTTCAATCTCATCCCCATATTCTTCTAACTTCTTGGACATTCTTTTGTTCTTTTTCTTTTCTATACTCAACTCTTCAAGTGCAGATATCAACTCTCCTTCAAGATCTACTTCAGCCTCAAGATTTTCATCACAAACTTCAGGATTCACTTCTTCTACCTTTTTCGGTTCAAATTTCTCTTCTACAAGAACTGAAACTGACTGGGATGCCTTTTTGGAGGAGGATCTATTCTTCTTAGCCATTGTGTACTAATCCAAGATCAACCCTGACTGATTTAGCCAAAACTGGGAACTTGGCTCTGATACCAATTGTTAGTCTTACAATGGCACTGAGAGGGGGGGTGAATCAGTGCAGCTATTTAAAACTTAAAACTTTAACTCTTAAAGCCAAAACAATGAAAGCTTAAAACCAGAAATAGCAAGTACCACAAGAGAGCATCACATAACACAAGATGTAACGAGGTTCACCAATTTTGGCTACTCCTCAAACTAGACTGCTTGGACTCCCATCCAAATCCAGCCATTGCAAAGCACCAACTTTACAATCAATTTACCAGCATCCACTGGAAGGAGCACCAACCCCTAATTTACCAGCACCAACTGGAAGGAGCACCAACCCCTGATTCCAAGCACCAACTTGGATTTCTATTTTAAATCTTGATTGACATAAAAATGCCTTCAGTGTTACAAGACCCTCACTGGTCTATCTTAACTCAAATCAATCTCATGGAAGCATAAGGAGAATTGTTAGAGACTCAATATATTCTATTTCTTACTCTTAATCTCAACTTCCTGTCCACAAAGCATACACTCTTTTACAGCTCTACCTACTGCACACTTACAACCCTTTCATATGGCTTGCACTTGTAGCTCTCACAGCTCTGTACTTCTTACAACATTCTTCCAACCCACAACACTATCCCTCTATACAACAACACTCTTTCCTCATCGTTCTTTTCTCTCAGTAGTTCTCTATCTCTTTTCTCCAGCACTCCTTTCTTTGGCTTTTTCTAATATATATCTACCCACACAGAGCTCAACCTAACGGATCACTCTTACCGCTCTGTTTACTATGCTCTGATAGCCTTATCTGCGTATTTTGGCTCTGACAGCCTTATCAGCTTATTTCGGCTCTGACAGCCTTATCTACTCATTAGCGGCTCTTCTTTCTATAGCACATTTATCAATTCTGAGCAGCATTCACTTCTACATGCAACTGCCCTTTTATAATAATATATTCATCTTGAAACCCTAAGTCTTCTGTAACTGCCATAATCCCGCATGCAGGCTATTAATAGATTTGTCTCTTTAATTTGGATTCTCGGAGCCACCGCTCATCGAATTTACTCCATAATGGACCCTGTAACTGTCGCTCTGACTTCACTGACACTCCTGTAACTGTAGTTCTGACTCCCATTTACTGTTACTGTAACTGCCCCTTTAACTGCCGCTCTTTCTCAGCTTTTGCATGTTTTACAACAACCTATTATATTCTATTACAGCCCATGCTTTCTACGCTCTTTTTGCAGCACTGCGGACCCACTACTGCACTCTGCTTTTTCCTTGTTTTCTCACGTTTTCCTTTTTACCATATTTTGCCATGCTTCCTTTTTCCTATTTTGCCATGCTTTCATTTTCCTCGTTTTTCATGCTCATTCTGCCGCACTGTAGTTTATGTCTGCTTGTTACACTAAGCATTTCTGTAACCCCACCTGTAACAGTTCTTGTTTTGCTGCATGATTTTATTCTACAACTGTCCCTGTGTATGCTTCTCGGCTTTTACCCATGAAACTAAGACATGTCACAAATATCTTCTCTTTTCTCTCCCTCTTTCCTTCGCTTCTCTTCGCACCCCCCAATCGTGACATCTTTTGCTTCCTTGCACTCTTCTCTGCATGCACCATGAAAACATGACATGTCACGAAATCGTGACATCTTCTCATTCCGTACATTCTTCTTTGCATGCACCAGCAAAAATGAAACATGTCACAAAATCGTGACGCTTCTACTTCCTTGAGCTTCTTTTCGCATGCACCAGCGAAATTGAAACATGTCACGAAATCGTGACACTTTCGCTGCCTTATACTTCTTTTCGGCATGCACCAGCGAAATCGAAACATGTCACGAAATCGTGACACTTTCGCTGCCTTGCACTTCCTCCTTGACTTTGTCACGAAATCGTGACGCTTTCGCTTCCTTGCTCTTTCATTTTGCTTCTGTCATGAAATCGTGACACTTCATCCTTCGGAGCCTTCCTCTCTGCTATTGTCGCGAAAATGCGACATGTCACGAAATCGTGACATCTTTTCTCCTTAGCTCTTCTCTTCTCTTCAGGTCGCAAAAACGCGACATGTCGCGATATCGTGACACTTTTTCTCTCGAGCTCTTCCTTATGCAATATGTCACGAAATCGTGACACTTTTTATCTTGCCTTCTCTCTCCTACAATATGTCACGAAATCGTGACACTTTTTCTCCTTAGCGCTTTCTCTTTCAAACATGTCGCGAAATCGTGACACTTTCTCTCTCCTTAGCGCTTCTTTCTTCGAACATGTCACGAAATCATGACACTTTCTCTCCTTGGCCTTTCTTTTCTCCAACATGTCACGAAATCATGACAGTTTTTCCCTTGCGCTTCTTTCTCAAAACATGTCACGAAATCATGATAGTTTTCTCTGCTTGCGCTTCTTTGCCTCCAACATGTCGCGAAATCGTGACAATTTTTCCACTTGGCTTCTTTGCCTCCAACATGTCGCGAAATCGTGACAGTTTTTCCACTTGGCTTCTTTGCCTCCAACATGTCACGAAATCGTGACAGTTTTCCTTGCGCCTTCTCTCTCCTCGGACATGTCGCGAAATCATGACAATTTTCCTTGCGCCTTCTCTCTCCTCGGCCATGTCGCGAAATCGTGACAATTTTGCTTGCCCTTCTCTCTCCTCGCCATTCCATTTTCCTTCTCTCTCCTCGGCCATGTCACGAAATCGTGACAGAAAACATGTCGCGATATCGCGACAGTTTTCTTACTTGTCTTTTTCTTTGATTTTCTGAATCTGGGCCACTTCTGTCTTCTTGGAAATTCATTGTACATGTTTTGACTGACCTCTGAACTCTTGTCCACTGCATCAATTGCATCAACTGATCTATCTATTTGTGTTGACAACAATGACAATACTTTTGCTGCACCTTGCTCATCAATCAACTCCTGTCCATTGCATCAACTGATCAACCTGACTGTGTTGACAACAATGACAATACTTTGGTTGCACCTTGCTCATCGGGTTTTTCGCTTAAAAAAAATTAAATTAAATTACAAATTAATTTATAATGAAATTATTATAATTAATTTAATTACTTTAGGTCTTTCCATTAGACCTTTAATATTATAAAAAAATATTATAATATTATTTTTCTTGGGCCTTCTAAATTCTCCTGTAGACCTTATCTGATCACCTTCTTATTTTTGAAACTGACTCTTGAAATCCTTCCTCTTGCACTACTCACTGAAACTGACTTTTGACATCAATGACAACAAATCTTGCTCATATTTCCAACAATATCCCCCTTTGTCATTGATGGCAACCCATTTTCCTTTTACCATTCCTTTTACCTTTTTATGTTTTGCTCCCCCTGAGAAATTGCTCCCCCTGACTGAATGCTCTCCCCTAACTCAAATCTCTCCCCCTTTTTCATCAATGGCAAAGGGTCACCTTTGGGGCTCGGGGATAAGAATGAGACTCTTAGCTTAGACCCTCCCCCACCTCCTCTTGAGGTGGTTAATTTTGGGGTGGGAGTATTTCTACTCCCAGCATGCACTGATCTTTTCCTTTGTCCACTTTCCTCCTCATATGATCCTTCTAATTCCTCTGATTATTTCTATTCCTGCTTGTCTCTAGAATTTCTACTCTACACCACTTTGCTATATGTCCATCATTATTGCACTTATAACACTTAATGTTGTTATTCCTTGGAGGTGTAAATATCTTAGGATTTCTCTTGGTGAAGCCATATCTATTCCTGTCATGAACCCTTCAATTCATTGCCTTGTGACCAAATTGATTATAATAGTAGCAATACCCTTGAAAAAGTTGCTTGTTTTTGAAGCTTCTATATTCTTATTTTCCATGTGTCCTGCACTATGTAGCCTTGTGCCCAAACCTGTGACATGAGAAGCATCATCCATTGAAACTACCTTGCCTTGACCTCATTGGTCTTTTAGTTTCTTTTACCCTGTGTTTATTTCTTGTTCCATCTGTTCCTCATTTGTGCATTGTTCCTTTCTTTGTTGAACTTTTTGTTATCCAACTCTTCCTCAGAAGTTTCACTTTCTCTTACACTCTCTTCTTCTGAAGTTTCTTCTTCTTTAGAACTTGATATTGACTCCTCTCTTTGTTTCTTTTGTACCTGTTCAAAACCAAGACTTGTCTTTCTTGATGTTGGTTTTTGTGTCTTGATAATCTTATCCAAATTCTTTGAGTTTCTCCCAAACCTGTGTAACCTATCCTTAGACTCTTTTACTTCCTTCCTTAGTGAAGCTACTTCATGCTCTAACCTTTCACATTCTAAGACCTTTTCTTCTAACTTATCTTTGAACTTCCTTGTCTTAGCCATTGACTTATTTAGATCCTCTATAAGCTTTCCTTTCTCTTCATCACATTCTTGAAACTGAATCTTAAGTTGGGAATTTTGCTTTCTTACCTTATTTAATGCATCAAGGGCATGAATAAGCTCTCCCTCAAGATCAACTTCTCCCTTCTCTAATTCTTCCTCTATTTTTTTGCCTTTGAAAACATCTTCATTCTTTTCTGACTTGTCTTCTATAGGATCACCTCCTTCTTCTTCTAGTGCCATAAGAAGATTCTCTTCTGGTCCTTCAAATGTATCTTCATATTCATCATCACTAAAATTGAATCCATTCCTTGTACAACTATCCTCAAGATGACCAAAGTTACCACATCTAAAACATTTGAGGATTATTGGTGTCCTTTTCCTAACCACTTATTTTTCTTTTGCCAAAAATATAACTTCATCTCTATCATTATCTGAGGAACTATCATCACTATCACTTGAGCTCTTACTTACCTTATCTACATAGAAACTCTTCTTATACCTCTAGAAAAACTTCTTCCCTTGTGTACCTTGTCCATCCCTATTTTTCTTTTGGTACCTGTGCCTTCCTGCATCCATGTTCTTATGATCATGTTTCTCATCACCACTACTATTTCTAGCTTCTAGACAATCAAATGCATAGTGACCATATTTTCCACATTTAAAACATCTAACTAATTTTGTACCTTTGTACTTTCTTGAGTCCTTGTTCCTTCTGCCATAATTGGCTTCTTCATCACTGGATAGCTCATTTCTTGAATCTGACTTCTTACCCTTAGTCTTCTTAGTGGATTTAAATGTTGCTTCTTTCTGGGGAATATGTTCCTCTTTTATTATTATCTCAAATTATGTGAGAATGCCATGTAATTCATCTCTTGTCAAAATATCAATATCTTTTGACTCTTCTATAGCTGAAATATTTTCACTAAACCTTTTTGGAAGTGACCTTAGAATCTTATCACACACATTAGGTTCTAAAACTTCAAGCCCAAGTCCTTGCATGGAGCCAACAACTTCATCCACATGAAGTAGATATGCAAAAATATTTTCCTCATCCTTCATTTTTAGATCTTCAAATGCTCTTTTGAAGTTTTGCAACTTGGCCCTTTTGACCTTTTTATCTCCTTCATATATGCCTTGCAACTTATCCCAAATCTCCTTTGCTGATTTACAATGCATAATCTTTATAAACTCTATTTCACGCAAGCCCTTTTGAATTGCATTCATTCCTCTTGAATTATAATGATGTAGAAGCTTACCATCTTTATCTGTAGGTGGAGTTGTTGGTGGTGTGTATCCATTTTCAACTACTTCCCATACTTCATTTCCAAGTGCCATTAGATGAAACTTCATCCTTGTGCTCCATAGTGTATAATTGTTCCCATCGAACAATGGTGTTGAATTTCTTGAGGATCCACTCTAAGAATCCATCTATGTTCTTGTAATATTTTCCTTCAAGCTATTAAACTCTTTTGAAGGAACCCACTCTGATACCAATTGAAGAACACAAGCTTATACTGAGAGAGGGGGTGAACAATATAAGACCACTTTTTACTTTTCTTTCCCAATCAATATTATGCAATGTACCAATAGCAATATCAACAGTAGTAATCAAAGCAATGCACAAATCACCACACACAATAGAGACACCAATTTAACGTGGTTCACCCAATGTGGGCTACTCCATGGAGAAAATATTTCACTAAAATTTTCTCAACAAATCTCTTGGGAATCCTTTCCCTATTACAATGTTTATGGACCTCTTTCCAAAGGAGACACCAATCCCCTAATCAAGTTTATGGATCTCTATCCACAGGAGAACTCCTTCTCCTTTGCTCTAGCTGGTGATCTTCTAGAAGAACTGCTGCCTCCACTACACTGGCTTATGGATCTCTATCCACTAAAGACTCTTACCCTCACATAGAAGACCTATCTTCACTACCCTAGCTAATGGACCTCTATCCACTGGAGACTATTGTCCTCTATACTCTATCACCTCCAAAGCTTACTCTCAACTCTATCCTCAAATCTGCACTAAACACAATCCTTTGATCTAGCACAAATCTGCTCAATATCTATCCTCAAATCTACACTAAACACAATCCTTCAGTCTAGCATAAATCTACTCAATATCTGTCCTCAAATTTACACTAAACATAGTCCTTAGATCTAGCACAAATCTACTCAATATTTATCCTCAAATCTACACTAAACATAGTCCTTTGGTCTAGCACAAATCTTCTCAATCTCTATCCTCAAATCTGCACTAAACATAGTCCTTCGGTCTAGCACAAATCTGCTCAATCTCTATCCTCAAATCTACACTAAACATAAGCCCTTAGATCTAGCACAAATCTACTATATCTCTATCCTCAAATCTATATTCATGCCTTAACACAAAGCTTGACTCAATCACAAATCAACTCTGCTAGATCTACCCCAAACCTTAACCCAAGGTTTGAACAAATCAATCAATCAACTCTGCTCTCAAGTCTTCTCAAAGACTTATCTCAAATCTGCCTTGTAAGCTTCCACAAAAGCTCACACTAATATGTCCACAAGTCCTCTCTAGAACTTGTCCAATCTGCTCAACAAGTCTTCACCAAGACTTACCTCAAATCTACTCAACAAGTCCTCACTAGAACTTGTCTTAAATCTGCTCAACAAGTCATCACTAGAACTTGTCTCAAATCTACTCAAAAAGTCCTCATAGAATCTTGTTCAATATCATAGAAACATATAGAGAATTGTTAGAGACTCAATATGCTTCACACTCACAATAATGCTCAATCACTTTCAATCTCTTTCTCAAATCAAATTAGAATATAGAACAATTTGTTTCATAGAACTTGAACTATCACTTCAACACTTCCACTTGACTAGGCTCAATCAACTCCACTCAATAAATCACTCAATGAAACACTCCTTGCTTACAAACCCTAGTCCAAGCATATGAACACTCACTCAATTATTTCCAACAATGCTTATCAAACAATCTCACATAACAATGATACTCATGATCTTTCACAAACCCTAGTTCAATATAGTTCTCAAATTCACATAACAATGATACTCATGATCTTGCACAAACCCTAGTTCAAGCATATGAAAACTTTACTTCAATATTTCCAACAATGCTTATCAAACAAGGTTTTTATCATCAACTTATCTACTTCGCAACTCTCACTTAGAAAAACCTTTAACAATCAAACTCAACAATGCTTATCAAACAACCCTTTTCACTCCAACTTAGCATTCACAACATCCAACAATCACTCACAAGGAATATGTGCCCATACCTTTTTGTTTGATGAAGAATTGCCCTTAAAAACCTATCTCAATCACAATTACTCTCTTTGCCAATTTTAAGGGTTAGGTAGCAAAAACCTTCTTAGAATTTTAATCAATAATTTCCTCACAAATTATTTTCACCATACAAAACATGAGAACTCAATTAACCTTATTACTCCTTTCAAATATTAAACAAAATAAAACTTTATTTTGAAATAACATTCAAAACCATCTAAAGCCTTATCACTCCATTCAACACTCTAATCACCAAAAATCACAATATAAAAATCAACTTTCACAAACCTTATATCTCCCTAAAATCTTATGCCAAACAACCTTAGGACAAAAATTAAATTTAAAAATTTAAATACCTTTTGCCCTTGGTGGGAATCGAACCCATGCTGCGCTTCCACCAGTGCCCTAGTCGTGGCTCCAACCACCGTGTGAGCTAGGTGCTCACCTTGGAAGCAAGGAGCACCATGTGCTCTATATGCTTCCCTTTGGTGCCTAAACCAAAAAGAGTGTGTTGCTTCCTTTGGTGCCCAAACAAAACCTTCACCAAAACTACCATCGAGATTCGATCGTGGGTCCTCCCACTTGCCAAAGACCTAAGTCACAACCGCTTTCCACCAGGCCAACCCATCGAATGGATATGAGGCTTAGAGCCTCACCAACCTTATTCCTTTCATTGGTGCACACAAGACAAAAAAAATTGTCTTCTTCCTCACACAAAAATCACATAAATCGTAGGCTTAGAGTAATTCGAATGAAGGTAAGTTCTTTGCCACCAAGGCATATGGTATTTATACCATTATGCCACCACAATATTAGACGTCGGTGGAGGGATTTATTCATGACGTCGGCGCATTTCTTTTTGCCTTGCAACCCTAACTTTAGGGTTAATTAAATTAGATTATAATTTAATTAATAATAAAATTATTATAATTAACTTATAATTAATTTAATAACCATAGGGTTAATTAAATTAAATTACAAATTAATTTATAATGAAATTATTATAATTAATTTAGGTATTTCCATTAGACCTTTAATATTATAATATTATTTTTCTTGGGCCTTCTAACTTCTCCTGTAGACCTTATCTGATCACCTTCTTATTTTTGAAATTGACTCTTGAAATCCTTCCTCTTGCACTACTCACTAAAATTGACTTTTGACATCAATGACAACAAATCTTGCTCATATTTCCAACAACTATTAGTTTTTAAGGACTCGACATATAGGAACTAATTAGCTAAGGGAGAATTACATAGTATACTCTATCCCAATGGTTATCTCCTAGTACTCTTTTTTTTTTGTGGAAAAAATCCTAAAAGGGATGCCACTTTCGGGTAAGACCCAAGGAGGAAGGGGTATCCATTCCACCAAAAACACCCAAGACATGGACCTGGCCTACCACCTTTGACATACTCAAGGAGCAAACAAACACACAAAACCAATATAAAAATAAGTAAATAACAATAAAAATAAGTAAATAACAACAAAAATAATAAAATAAAAAACATGCTCCTTGAGTGTGTCAAAAAAAAAGTACAACCAAACACGCACAATAAGATAAAAGAAACCACAACACAAACCACATAGAAAAACACAAGAACCACATAACAAAACACTAACAAGACAAAAACAACATAACACTACAAAGACATAACCCAAAAAAACATGAAAAATAAACACAACCAAAACCTAAAAAATAAAAAAATAATAAAAATAAAAATAAAAAACAACCAAAAACAAACAATAAACAAAAACAAAAAACATAGAAAACACTCCCACATAAAACCATGAAATAACACAAACAAAGAGAAATCCAAGAACAAGAACGAAAAAAAAAAAACAAGAACAATAACAAAAAACATAAAAAAAAAAACAAAACAAAAACACAAGAACAACAAAAAATAACACAGAGAACACAAAAACAAAACAAAAGAACCCACCCACCTTAAAAAACTAAATAAAAAAAACAAAAAAGAAAAAAAATAATAATAATTTACATAACAATGACCTATCTAGACCAGAAGACTATTAAGGCAAGAATCAACAGAGGAAAAAAATAAAGAATAGAATGAGCTAGGGAACTAAAAAAAATTGAATGAACCAAAGAGAAGCATAAAAAAACAAGAAAAAAAAAATAAGAAGAAACTAGGTACCTTCAGAACTGGAGCCATCCAAAGAAATGATAGAAAGAAGAGCTTCCCTAATTTGAGAAGCCCACCATATATGAGGGTGGCCATAACAAGTAAGATCACCTTTGTCCAAAGCCCAATTAGCTAAAGCATTAGCACTCTTGTTTTGATCTCTGACCACATGATTGTAATCAACTTTCAAAAATCCCATCTGGATTAACTGAATCTTCTCAATAATTCTTTTATTCTCCAATCCACCTTATGATTCTTAGAAGGAGTCTTCAAGAGATTAATCATAATTTGAGAGTCAATAATTATTTTTATTCTCCAATCTCCTAGTACTCTTTGAGTGTGAAGAGGATCAAGGTCATATTTTTTTGGGGAGGGCCATGATTTTTTTGGAGAGATATTTTGTTCATGAAACCCTGGCATACAATTGTTTAGTAGAGGAAATAACTTCTATGGGTCTTGTATGGGTTAGGTTGTTTGGGTTACCAATTTATTATTGGAAACCCATCTCTTTTGCATATACTGAAAACACTCTTGGAACCTTTATGCTAGTGGCTAACAATACTTATAATTTTTGACAAAATGATATATGCTAGAATATGTGTCCTAATGGACCTCAGCAAACCTCTTCCAAAAAATATTATAAATAGAGGATGAATCCTAGGAGTAAAAATTTGATTATGAAAATATCCCATTTAGATGTTGGATATGCCATGAGTATGGGAACTTGGTGAGATACTATTCACATAAGTGCTCGAAGCAAATCAAGGTAAAGAAAAGGCTACAAAATTTCAAGAACCTAAAAATAAAACACATCCAAATAAAAAAGTATATGATAAAAGCAATACAAAACCAAACAAAACATTTGCTCCTTTGATTGATGAAGACCCAAGTATGGTAGAAGATCATCAAATAGAGGTAGAATTGATGATGAATCCAATTCTTCAAGAATTTGGCCAATCCAACCTAGGGAATAGACAATGCTAGAAATAGATGATAACCAAATCAACATGCAAATGGAAATACACCTAAGACAAAAATATTAGCAAAGGAAAAAAGTGAAGACAAGATAAAAAAAAAAAAAAGAATTATACCACTCATCCTAGAGTAAGAGGAGATACGTTGAACCCCCTTAATAAGGTCATTATGGTATATACAAAGTATCATGAAGAAGGATATTCTCAAGCTTCACTAAGTATACAACAAAAAAAAAACTCAATAAATGAAGATTGACACCAATAAAAAAGTGGGACATAAGACCAATCAACACCACTTAGAAAAATAAGGGAAAAGTTTTGTTTTTTAGGTCAAGGTGACTTCTATAACCAATTTTTTAACCTATCCATCCTCATGATATTTCTTTCATGGAATGTAAGGGGCATAAAATGTAGCCCCATTAAACATAATAAAATTAAAATGTTGATTAAAAAAAAAATAAGCCAAACCTCGTCTTTATTCAGGAGACTAAATTATTACTAGAGGAGATAGAGATAGTGGCTAAGAAATTGTGGCCCACATATTTAGTAGAATCTCTTAAATATCAAGGAGCATAAATTGGGCTCTCCTATCTATGGGATTCAAAGAAATATATGATGCAAGTGACTATGAAAATTTAGGGCATTTTGGGACATCGAAGGTAATAGAGGAAAAAGGACCAACAACTCCCATGTATTAACATATATGCATCCATTTCCATAGAGGATAAAAAAAGGTAGTGGTATTATATTCGATATCTCAAGATCTAGTTTCCTAATGATAATATGGTCCTAGGAGGGTATTTTAATACCATTATTTCCTTATATGAAAATATGGGAGGGATGAGAACACTAGACACTATGACTAATTTAATGCAAGAGCACTTGAGGCATATCCACTTGATTGATATCAAGCCTGAGAATGAATTAATAATATGGATGAATAAACGACAAGAACTCGCATGCATTCTAGATCATTTGGATAGGTTTGTCATTTTATATGACCTTCTCTATCTAGAAGTAATTTTAAAATATTTTATCCTTAATAATGTGGGATCAAACCACTAACCTATTTTACTAGATCTTTGATAATTTTCTAGTAATTAGTCACCCTTTAAATTCTATCTTATGTGGCTCAAAGATACTTCCTATAGACCATTATTTGTTCAGCGGTGAAGGGAAGGAATTCCAAGATATGGCACTCAAATGTATTACTTTGCTAAGAGATTATTGCTCATCAAAACCAAAATTAAGGATTGTAATTAGCTTGAGTTTGGGGATGCAAGGCATAAAAAATTAGGTTTGGTTTCCCAACTAGGGCAAGTGAATGCTCACATTTGTTCCTCAAGACTTATAGAGGATCTTAAAAAACAATAAATCTAAGTATCTTTTGAGTTAGCATAATGGGAAAGAAGGTAGGAGCTCTTATAGAAACAAAAATCTAGGATCTAGTGGCTAAAGGAAGGGTATAAATTCCATAAATCTCTTCTAGCTATAAGAGTTTTAAACTTTGTATCTTCCTTGAAGACCAATAGGGGTACTCTAGTTTACTCTTAGGAGGGGATGAAGAAACTTGTCATTGATCATTTTGATAGACTTTTCTCTATAGTACCTCTAGACTCTAAGGCTTAATAGGAAATTCTATAGGGAATCCCTTACCTTATTAACAAAGAGGATAATGAAGTATTGAAAACACAAATTTCTATGGAAAAAGTAAAGGAAGTAATTTTCACTATGAAAAAATAAAAAATCTTGGTCTAGATGGTTTTCCCATCAATATTTTCCAAGAATTCTAGGACCTGCTTAGGGATGATACTTTTGCAATTTTAGAATAAGTGTTGATGCCAAAGTCAATTTTGAAATAAATCAATAAAAACTACATTGCACTCATACCTAAGTCTTAAGAGGTAGATAAATTTTTGTTTTTTAGATTGATATCTCTATGTAATGTTCTCCTCGAAATCATTACAATGATGATAGCTCAAAGGTTGAAACCCTTTCTCCCTATGATAATATCTCTAGAGAAAGGAGAATTTGTGGGAAGGAGACAAATTATAGATGAAATAGTGCTTGTTTAAGAGGCTCATCACACCATATAGGTATAAATATCCCCTCCACATTTATCCATTTGAACCTCTCCAAGGCTTATGATAGGGTAGACTCAGATTTTGTTTTACAAGTCTTGAGGAATTTTGGCTTCTCATAGGATTTTGTGGATTGGATTAGAGGTAGTTTGTCTCTTTTATTTATTACTTCTAGGGGACTATGCCAAGTGGATCCTCTTCCCTCTATCTATTTATCATTTGGGTAGAGTTTCTAGGTCATCTTTCATATATGGAAAGGAATAATTATTCCATTTAGGGAGTTTGATGTGCATAAACAACCCCTTATCTCTCTCATTTGAAGTTTGTAGACTCGATCTTGATGGGTCATGCTACTACATTGGAATCATCTAGATTCAAAATATTTCTAAACCTCTTTTCAATAACCACTAAATAACTTATTAATGATAAAAAGTCTAAGATTATATTCTTCTATTGTACTATTATATTAGAGACCATGATTCTAAATCTTTTGAACTTCAAGTAAGAATCTCTTCCAATTTATTATCTAGGAGTTCCCTTAAAAGTGGCCAAGCAAAAAATGGCATAACGAGGATGGTTGATGGAAAATTTTCAAGTGGATTAAAAAACTGGACAAATGGGTGGTTTTATATTAAAGGAAGGTTCACTTTGGTTAAATGTATTTTACAATCTATTCTCATATATGTATACTCAGTTTTGAGTATTCCTAAGTATGTTCTAAGAAATTTGGACAATATTAATCAAAGATTCTTATGGAGAGGGGTAAAATTAGAGCATAAGTAGGCCCTAGTAAAATAGGATCAAATTTATCTTCCAATAAAATAAGGCATGGACCTTTAGTCAATAGTTAAGAATAACTTAGCCTTAGAATCAAAACTATATTGGAACCAAGTATTCAAAAAATTAAAGTCTAGAATTTTTTACTAGATATCAGCTTCCTTGACTAGGATCTTTGGTACTTGAGGTACTAAGGATAGGGAAAAAAATTATCAAACCACAAATAGTTTGGATAGTGAGGAATGACCATCATAAAAATTATTTGATAGACGCTTGCGATGTTTTACCTCCATTACCTTAACAATTTCTAGAATGGCAAGACATCATGGAAAAACTACATAGTTGAGGTTGGACAAATATATCACATTATTATAAAAACTATGGGGAACAGAATGTGAAGGATAGAATATGGATTCAAGTAAGGGATTTCCTAATCTTGGCAATGGAGAATGTCAAGGAGGCTATTCATCATATTCTTAGAAGATGGTTTGTTTCTTGGGTGAAAGACAAAGATAAGTTGGGACAAGGCTTACATTCTAACAATGTGTATACTCTAGCTCTAGTATATTCATCCCTCACTCATCATAGATAAAATTTCTTTAGTGATGTCTTCAACCATATTTGGAAACTTTTGACTTGGCCTAAAGTGAGACTTTGTATCTAGATCCTTCTCCACAAGAGGGTTTTTATAGGAGACCAATTGATAAAACAAGACTTTTTTGGTCTATTCATATGTAAGTTATGTTGTTCATATAATGAGGGCTAGGACCACCTTGTTTTCTTCTTCCCCCTAAACATTTAATTATGCAAATGGTTGGCAACCTTTTTAGACCTAATATTTTGGTAATTCACCTCCCTTGAGAAGACATGGAGGACTTGGCCTAGAGTGAATGTGTTGGACAATATGACCTTGGTTAGTATATCTTTGATGCTCTAAAATCTATGGAAAAAAATGAATAAAGTAATTTTTAAAGCAATTCACCATAATATTAAATATATTTGAAAAAAATGTATCCAATATCAGATAAATTATTATGCATACATTGTATCCCCCCTCCATAGTATCTCAATAGTGTCATGGTTTAGTATTTAGGCTTCAACTCCTTGTGGATGAATGGATATGTAGGCATCCACAAGGTCCTAGACCTACTATTAAAAGGTGTGGACCATGGAAATACTCTCCCATAGGTATGGGGAATATCAACATTGATGGTGCATCAAGATGTAATCTAGGAAGGGCAAGTATAGAAGGCAAAGGAGGATTCTCATATGGTACTCCTGCTTTTCTTTTTATAGAGAATATTAGAGTTCTATATAATAATATAAAAGAAACATGTACTATCCTTTATGATCTTTAGGAAGCTACTAGGTTTAGTTGGTCTACAGTATAAATAGAATCAAACTCACCAGCAACCATTAATTGACTAAAGGTATCCATTAGAACCTCCCATCAGGATTGGAAGTTACAAAGAATAATTGACAAGATATATGCACTTAAGTCTAGATTAAGAACAATATAGTTTCTTCATGCTTCTCAAGAACAAAATAATATTGCATATGTTATGGTGAATTGGGCTTTATTCTATGGTATCTGAGTTGTTATGGAGATCCTCCATGATGGTGGATGCATAAATCTAAGAAAGATATATATTGTATACTACATATTGATGTTGATAAATCTAGTTTGTGTATGTCATGGCTTAGAAAATAGTTATAGAATTAGTTTTCCTTGTATTAGCAAGATACACTTAAGAAATAGTTATTGCTCTTCTATAAAATATTGGATGAAAGCCCTATTTGCATGGAAGGGTAGACAATGTAGCTTTCTTATTTTCTTATAAATAATACAAAGGCATTTTTTAACTATATATATATATATATATATATATATATATATATATATATATATATATATATAATTTATTAATTTGGATAAACTATCTACTAATCTAGCTAAATGTTCTCATATTAAAAAAAAAAAAATCTTATTTACAAATCTATACTAATTTTATTTATATCTTAAACATATTAAACTATGTATCTTGCACTTAATTGCATGTATAAGTGCTTATAGATTAATGTTATCTAGTGAATATATGATAAGCATCCCCTTATCCATTAATGAGGCTTACCCAAAATAGGTGAATCTAACAAATAATGTTTAAATACTTAAACACTATAATATTACCTACCACAAACTAATGAGCAACTCAACTAAGGAATTATTAGTTTGACTTAATTTACTATGTGTGAAAAGTAATTCTAAATATTTTTAGGTGAGGAAACTTCATTAAGAATATCCCTTCTAAATTTAAATTATAAGATTGTATTTTAATCTCGCATAAGTTGATATAGATTCTTGATGTAAGCATTATATTAAGCACCCATATTAAACCTCAACACTAACATGATTTAACCAAAAGAATGAAAATTGTCTACTTGGTCTTGAAATTCAAAATGTATCAATGGTATTCATTCAATACCATATAAACACTAAGCTAAAGTTCTAAGGACACTAGCTAAGCTACATGTCACAAATATAATATTGAGTATTTGATTTGAAAGGGGAAAAGGAGGTTGACATGGCATACAATATGTCATTGAGTAAAAAATTATATCTCACATAAATAAAGAAATGTTGTCAAGTAAAATGGGTTGAAGAGATATAACATATGAAAATATAGAAGGCAAAACACATTCGCCATCGTTATAAATAAATGTATCATATATGAATATGTTGAGTGATTTCTCTAACACAAAATTAAAAAATAAATGCATCCTATATGATTATGAATATGGTTAGAAAATATTTTTACTAATATCATTTGATTTAGAGATAGAATATTTAGTATCCAATTATCATGTAGTCTTTAAACTGCATCTAGTTTAGTGTAAAATATTGATATTAAATTTGTCTAAATCATCTTTCACATTTTTTTCTTCCTTATAGATAAATTTTTGTAATATTTAAAACATAGTCCATTCATCAATAAAAAATTTATTGGGGATAAAACCAAGACAATGTTGATAAAGTAGTAGGATCCTTACATTCCTTACTATATTTTTGTTCAATGTATTAAAACCAATTTAGGACAAAGATAGCATATTAATTTCTTAATAACTATTTTTGGGAATCATAACTATATCAATATCCTTATCTAACCCTTACATTTATGTGAAATTTTCTAAATTATACCTTATATGTATTTTCCATGAACAAAAGAAATCTATTTTTTATGCTATTACCATTAAAAATTTGATCTAACTTCCTATGTCTCAAAACATGTTGGACATAGTTGTAAGTTGTTTGTATATAAAGAGGTCCCATGATCAAGTCTAGAAGAAAATCAAAGAGGTTAAAAATATTTTATCTAGATTCTCATTTTTAAGGATGAATCTTAACTTTTAAGAACATGATAATTAGATAAGCTTAGCTTATTTTTACACCAATTGTTCCAAGATATCATCTTCATCATCATTTTTATTCTTATTTATGTTTAACTCTACTTTTTATTGCCTTTGGATGACAAAATCATATTCCTTTTGGGTTTTCTTTTCTCATTGATTCTACATTGGTAGCATTCCTCTCTTATTGCATTTCCCATGAATGTCTTCATACTAATAATTATCATTTAAATTATTCCCAATATTTTTTTTTGAAAAATAATGAAAAAACTTTAATTAAAAAAGAGAACTATTACAAAGGGGGAGAAAACTCAACCCAACCAAGAGCAAGAAGAAAGAAAGCAGCAAGGCGCGATACCGCGACACGTCACGAAATCGCGACATGTCGCGATATCGCGACCGAAAACCAGCCGAGGCCGCGACGGGGAAGCAAGCCGCGAAAACGCGACAGAGGCGCGAAATCGCGGCATGTCGCGATTTCGTGACAAGTCGCGAAATCGTGCCTACCGAGCCCCAACGCACCAAAGCACCCCTAACGTCACGAAATCGCGACCGAAAACCTCCCGAGCGTCATAGCAACAAAAGTGTCGCGATATCGCGACCGAAATCCGGCAAGGCGGGCAACCTTCGAAAGTGTCGCGAAATCGCGACACTTTCACCCCATGAGCCCAGCCCGCCAAAACGGTCACGAAATCGCGACGAAAATTCTTAGGAGCAACCATTCGACAAAAAGGTCGCGATATCGCGACCGAATTCCGGCAAGGCAGGCAACCTTCGAAAGTGTCACGAAATCGTGACACTTTCACCCCATGAGCCCAGCCCGCCAAAACAGTCGCGATATC
The DNA here is from genome assembly GCA_028583015.1 of Wollemia nobilis. Lineage (NCBI taxonomy): Eukaryota > Viridiplantae > Streptophyta > Pinopsida > Araucariales > Araucariaceae > Wollemia > Wollemia nobilis. The sequence continues at coordinate 9,140,346 of JAQPPZ010000850.1, forward strand.
GCGACGAAAATTCTTAGGAACAACCATTCGGCAAAAAGGTCGCGATATCGCGACCGAATTCCGGCAAGGCGGGCACCCAACGAAAGTGTCGCGAAATCGCGACACTTTCACCCCATGAGCCCAGCCCGCCAAAACGGTCGCGATATCGCGACAAAAATTCTTAGGAGCAACCATTCGGCAAAAAGGTCGCGATATCGCGACAGAATTCTCCCTTGGAGCCAAAACGCCAAAAAGGTCGCGATATCGCGACAACTCTTCCTCCTTAACTCCAAATTTGAAAAAGCGTCGCGAAATCGCTACGGCTTTCAGACGCAAGCTCCGACGACGCAAAAGGTCGCGATATCGCGACAGATTCCCACCAAGGGCCGCAGCAGCGAGAAAAGTCACGATATCGCGACAGAAACCACTCTGAGTGTTTTCCTTGCTCATAATCATAAGAAACGATCCAGGCCCTGCCGAATCACCTCAACTTCCAAGGGCATATCACTGTGAAGCTGAATCCCAACCTCCTTCTCTGCACCCATCTTTGCAAGGAAATCGGCCGCTTTATTGAGTTTTCTACTCGCATAAACAGGGATCACGTCATCCAGTTCTCTCCAAAGCTCCATAATTTGAGAAACCAAAGACCTCAACCTCCAAGCAGTCAAAGTAAAGTTCCTCATGCAGTCGAGGGCTCCAACCAAAATTTGAGAGTCAGATTCAACAATCACCTTCCGATGGCCCTGGTTAACAGCCCAAATAGAGGCAGCTCTAATAGCAATGGCTTCAGCTTCGTTGTTAGTAGTTCTGCCCAAACCCTGCAACTCCCAGTAGAGCACCGTGCCCTCGTGATTTCGGCAGACCAGACCAATGCCAACATTGCCCGGATTACCCTTAGCAGCACCGTCAGTATTGATTTTGATCCACCCAATGGGAGGAGGTAACCAGTGAGCTCTAACCTGCTCCTCATGCACTTTCACCCCCTCCTCCACAGGCTCCGAGTTAATCAGAGAGTCCTCTTTAGCATGGACGGCAACTGTTTTCGAGACTTTGCTCCAAATAACCTGCCAAACACCATCGAGCGTGGAGAACGTTTCCCGGAAAATTCATGCATTTCTCTCTAGCCATATCTGCCACCAAATGAAATTTAATCCGAGCTCCCAACCGGTGCGAAGAGCTTTAGATTTAAATCTAACTCTCTTCCATCTGTTCAGAATATTAATCCGATTCAAGGGACCATTGAGCTGGATTCTAAAATGAGAGAACCAGCGCCTCCAAATCTGGCGCATGAAGGGGCAGTCAAACATAATATGGTCCGCTGTTTCCTCATTCTTAAGGCATAGAGTGCATTGAGAAGGACCGATGAAACCTCTGCATCTAAGGTTGTCAAAAGTGAGAATTCCATTATGCAAAACCTGCCAAGCAAAAAAATTCACTTTCGGCCAACCCTTGGACTGCCAAATCTGTCTCCAGTCCGCAACCGGGAAGACAGGGGGGGAGGCGCAGGGAGGATGTTGTCATAACCATCTTTGACAGTGTAAACCCCAAGGCTCCCGAAGCCCCAGGCTAATTCATCCTCATCATCGCTCCCTGTGAGAAATCTTTCATTCAGGATTCTGGATAAGGTTGGTGCTAGCTCCGGAGGGATTGAAATTGGCCACTCCTCCATCTTCTTAAACTTCTTAAACTGATACCCTCCCAGATGAGAAGTATTAAAATAGCTTTCAATTCGGACCCAACCCTTGGATTCAATGGCAGCTTTGATTGGGAGTAACTCAGGAAAATCAACCGTAATGGGAGGAAACTGGTCCCAGGAATCAGACCAGAAACAGGCCTTATCCCCCCTCCCCACTTTCCAAAATAGCTGGTCTTTAATAACCTGAGATCCAAGCTTAAGGGCCTGCCAAACTAAGGAACCAGCACCCTCCAAAGAGAAGCGGCCCACCTCACTGGGACTGACATGCCCCAAGTACTTGCTAGTAAGAATTCTGCTAAATAAGGAAGTTGGTTGGGAGATCCATCTCCAGTACAACTTTCCAGCCAAGGCTTTATTGTTTAACCTGGATCCTCTCAGACCCAGCCCCCCTTTTATCTTGGGCTGGGTAACCTTGTCCCAGCTCACCAAGGCCCATTTTCGCTCTCCCTTTGGACCTTCCCATAAAAACTTCCTTGCCATTCTATCCAAATCTTTCCAGATTGAAAGCGGGGCAGCCAAGATAGAGAATTTGTAGGTAGGCATGGCTTGAATGACTGATTGTAGGAAAGTTACTCTGCCACCATAGCTTAACCACTTGTGAGACCAATGATTAATTCTTTCCTGAATGCCCTCGAGCAGGTGTCTCCAAGTGTCATTTTTTAGTTTTTTAAAGTGCAAGGGAATCCCTAAGTAAACCACTGGAAGAGCAGTCCTAGTAAATCCTAGGATTTCCAGAATTCTGTTCTGGAGCCTGTGCTCAAGATTGAAGAAGACCACCTTGGACTTGCTATCATTTATCACCTGTTGAGTAGCCCGAAGATAAACATTAAGGGTATCTCTAATCGATCTTGCTTCCCTGAGGCTGGCCACTCCCATCAAGCCCGTGTCATCCACAAACTGTAGGTGCGATAAAACTTCATTCCCCACCCTGACACCCAGTAATCTGCCCTGCTGTCTTCTTTTCAAAAAAAGTCTGCCAAGACCTTCAGCCAAAATCAGAAACAGATATGGAGAGCAAGGATCCCCCTGTCGAAGACCCCGAGAGGCTCCAAAAGGCTGCGAGGGCAGGCCCCTGATAAGAACAGAATAGGTCGGGGAAGAGACACAGCTCATGACCCAAGCAATCCATTCCTGAGAGAAACCAAAAGCAGCCATCATTTTGGCCAGAAAGCTCCATTCAACCCTGTCATAAGCCTTGGACATGTCCAATTTTATGAACATCCCTTTATTTCCAGAAGTGTGCATTGAATGAATAGCTTCCTGAGCCAGAACCACCCCATCCAAAATCTGTCGGCCTTCCACAAAACCTCCTTGCTCAGGGGAGATAATTCTGTGAAGAAGGGGTTTGAGACGCTCAGCCATAACCTTGGTGATTATTTTATACAGCACATTACATAATGCAATAGGCCTGTAGTCAGAAATCTGGCTCCCCCCCTCTCCTTTTGGGATCAAGGTGATGAAAGTGTGATTTAAGGCTTTAAGCATACGCTTGTTTTCTCTGGACTCCTCAACCACAGCTCTAACATCATCCCCTAAGCAGTCCCAGAAGGCCTGAAAAAACTCAATGGGGAAACCATCAGGCCCAGGAGATTTACCAGAACTCATTCCGAAGACAACAGCTGTCAGTTCGTCCCTATCAATAGGTTTGAGGAGAGCCTGATTTTCACCCTCAGAAATGAGAGCAGGAATGACAGAAAGAACTTCATCTTGGGCTGAAACATCTTGAACCGGACTCTCCTTAAAAAGGTTAGAGAAATAATCCATAGCATGGGATTGAATATCAGGAAGAGTGTCAAAGGAATGACCATTCCCATCATGCAGGAGCTCCATCTTGTTGATCTGTCTTCGAGCACACGCAGCCCGGTGAAAGAATTTAGTATTTCGGTCCCCTTCCACTAACCAGGTTGTTCTTGCTCTCTGCCTCCAATAAGTCTCCTCCTGGTTGTCAATGTCCTCCACCGCTCTCCGCAAGGCATCATCCTCAACCTTGAGCTGATCGGTGATAACTCCTTCTCTGAACTATTTCTGGACCTCCTCCCAGCGAGCCACCAACGGAGCTCTTTGGGCCTGGAAGTCAGATTTATTGGACCGCCTCCACAATTTCAACTGAGCTTTGACATATTGAAGTTGTTTGTGAATTCTGAACATTGCTCTCCCATAAGCTGGACGGCCTTCTTCCCACCATTGTGGAATTTTCTCCCGAAGTTCTTCTTTCTGCAGCCAGAAATTCTCAAATCTAAAAGGTTTGTGAAAGAGTCCTCTTCCAGGCCCACCTTCCAGCAGAATAGGGCAGTGATCAGAGACCGGGCCTGCTAAGATCTGAAAGTTGATGTTCCATTTGACAAACGTCTCTTCTGAGAGCAGAAAGCGGTCAAGTTTTACCTTCCTACTGTGTGGTTCCCTCCTTTTGTTAGTCCAAGTGAAATTATTGCCTGGACATTTGATGTCAACAAGATGTAAAGCCTGAACTTGGGCAATCATAAGACGGTCCCCTGTATCTAGACAGGGTGTACCCCCTTCCTGTTCTCTGGAAGATAATTTGGCATTGAAGTCCCCCGTGACAACCCAGTCAAGCCCTTCCCTAGACACCCTCATGTCATGCACAGCCTTCCACTGTCGCCTCTGACCTTCCATGGCTTGGGATCCATAAAAGTTAGTTATTAAAATGACTTCCGTCGAGACATTATTCCGAAAGAGAGAAGTGAGAACACCCCTCCAGGCAAGGTGATCTAAAGCAGACCAAACCTGAGAGTTCCACAGAGTCACTATCCCCCCTGAGGCACCTTGGGCTGCCACATCCATGTAACCAGCACCCCTCCAGATTCTGTTAACCATTTTAGACATAAGGTCCAAAGACATCTTGGTCTCTTGTAGAAGCAAGAAATCAGTATTGCTATTTTCTAATAATCTTTGAACAACAGATTGATGGGTTCTGCTGTTTAAACCCCTCACATTCCAAGATTGTATGATCATGGGTTACCCTGAGAGCAATAAGAATCAATTGTCCTCATTGATCCTCCCATGATCAATTTGTCTCCTTGAGCTGCGAGCAACTCCTTATTAGATCTCCGACCTGCTCCCTGAGGATTGCTATTTTTTGGTCTTTTTTCCAGCTGAGTAATCCCCAAGGATGGCCTTTCTCTGCTTTTCTCTGCTATCCCCATATGGACATCCCGGGGTACTGATTGTTCTGGGTTATGGACAACTAATGCACCAGAAGACACTGGCGGTGATTCTTCACATGGATCAACTATCTGCTGAATTACAGGGGAAGGGGAGAGGGGGGGCTGTCCAGGAAGATTTGAAGTTTCATTGACACCCTCCAATCCTTCCATAGAGTGATCCTCTTCATCAACCAAAGATTTAAAAATCTCATACCTATTAGCAGGCCTGAGATTAGATTGCTCCTTTCCCTCCTTTTTCTTGGAGCGTCTTCTTCTTCTGGGTTGTTCAAAAACCTCTTTCGAAGCATTTTGGCTCGGACTAGAGCTATTAGGATCTGAGATGGGGGCGACCTTATCCTCCTTGGGCAGGTGTGTCAAATCCGAAGGGGCCTTCATTTTGGAATTCAAAGTGATAGGACAGAACCGGGCAAGATGCCCATGCTTATGGCAAACCCTACATCTGAAGGGAAGGGCCTCGTAGTCAAGCTGTTGAGTCCAGGTATGACCTGCCAGTTCAATGTCCAACTCAGCCGGAAGAGGCTGGCTGAGATCCATCTCAACACAGATTCGAGCATAGACTGCCATACTCCCTTCAATCATTTCTCTAGCAACCCCAATATGTCTACCAATTGAATTGCCAATCATGGCCAAGACCTGCTCCCCCCAGAACTCCATAGGAAGGGCATATAATCTAATCCACACTGGTATAGCGGTGGGTTCAACACGAGGGTCGAAGCCCACCCGCCACGGTTGAACAAAAAGGCCTGTCGGGCCATGGTTCTTCTTTTTCGACTCAAAAGCCTTATTTTTGTCGGCCAGAGCCGAGAAACTAACAATAAAATAACCATTACTGATAAACCACAATGAGTACTCACCGTGGGGTTCCCAGTTTTGACGGATCCATGAATGCAGGAAGTTCAGAGTAGGGCGGATGCCCATAAACTTGCAGATTAGGTCATGGTTTGCTCTGTAAAGAACTGATTCTTCAACCATGCTAGGTTCTATGACTATTTTTGGCCTGGAGTCGGTTTGCGGCAGACAACCATTCACCCGATGAGCTGACGGTCGATTCCCAACTGCCGTGAAGATCTTCTTATAAGCCATTCTTTGCGCTTCAGTAGACTTCGGGGAGGAGTCTCCTTTGAAAAGATCAGCGTAAGAGCTAGTATTTGCAGAGTCAGGGGCCGGAGAAGACCCCATTGGGCCCTCCAGGGGCACCGAGCGGATCTTCAGATCCCTCGAAACGTGAAAGCACTTCAGATTGAATCATAAAACCAAAAAAAATTCGCAGGTTCAGAAACGCAGGTTCAGGGGAGAGAATCGCCAGAGCTCGACTTCCCACCAACCGAAAGTATGGTCATAAATTATTCCCAATATTACATATCACATTCTATATAAATTATATAATCTAAAGTGCAAGGGACAATATCCACCTACTTTATTTTTATTGTAAGAAGATGACTTTCTATGATTTCAGGAGGGTGGAAATGGTTGTTCTAACATAATAATATTATTCCACCCTATATGCTTTGAGAATTAATTCTTAAAATTTCTTTTCAACTCTATATCCTTTTAAATTTGACCTCTCATGATGTTTCATCAAAGTGCCACACACAAATATAATGAAGGTGGAGAAACAAAGTTTGAAATTGCAAAGCCAAGAATAAATAGTGCATTGCCAATAGGGTGCTTAAATAGCACATTACAACTAAAGGTGGTTCTTCCAAATTAGGACATATTTGGAAGAATACAAGGTAACTAAATAAAATATGCCTAAGCTAATACTTAGGCTATATGATATTTGTTGCCTTTGGGTTACAAAATCATCTTCCTTTTGGGTTTTCTTTTCCCATTGATTCTACATTGGTAGCATTCCTCTCTTCTTGCATTTCCCATGAATGTCTTCATACTAATACTTATCATTTAAATTATTCTCAATATAACATATCACATTCTAGATATAGTAGATAATCTAAAGTGCAAGACACAATATCCACCTACTTTCTTTTTTATTGTAAGAATATGACTTTCTATTATTTTAGGACGGTGGAAATGGTTTTTCTAACATAATAATATTATTTCATCCTATATAATTTGAGAATTAATTCTTAAAATTTCTTTTCAAATCTATATCCTTTTAAATTTGACCTCTCATGATGTTCATAAAAGTGCCATACACAAAAAAATAAAGATGTAGAAACAAAGTTTGAAATTGTAAAGCCAAGACTAAATATTGCATTGCCAATAGGGTGCTTAAATAGCACATTACAACTAAAGGTGGTTCTTCTAAATCAGGACATATTTGGAAGAAGATAAGGTAAGTTACAACTAGAAGCTAACTTACCTTAGATAGCTAACAAGATGCTAACAAAGGCAACCCCTACGTAGCTGAAGGATAAAGAAATGATTACTAGATGCTAAAAACTAACAACTAGGATGTTGTATAAAAAAAACTACCAACTAGAAGTTAGTGTGAGAAAATGAGGATCACACTATTAGTATGAATTAAATAAAATATGCCTATGTTAATACTTAGGCTATATTATATTTGATGTCCTCATCATACCTCCCCACAATAGAAGCACTGGACTCCAATGCTTTTACAATAGAAATGGAAGTGTGAGACACCAATAACTAAAAATAAATCCTATTTATTGGATGGAGTGAAGGTTGAAGTGCCACAACATCATTGGACTAGAAAATATCGATGAATTCCATCAGTGCATGTGCTGGAATGCCATGCTTGGTCACAACTCTATTGCCACCCCAAAAAGGAGGAGGAAGTTGATAAGGAGAAATACCCTATTTCTGAGGTTGTTGAGTATTCTATAAAACTATAGGATCAGGAGTAATAGGAGTAGTATCTGATGATAAATAAATAAACTCCTCAAAAGTAGGAAGAGATGGTGCAACTAGTGCCAATGTATCATGTGGTCTACCAAATATTAAGGTAATCTTCTTTGGTTGTGGTTGAATGGGGTGCATCAAAAGTGTGTTATACTTAATGCTTTCAATAAGAAAAGTCTTATTCTCATGGTGCAATGTGTATGTGTTTTCAAAAGCATTATATACAACCCTCTTGTCATATTGATAGGGCTTTCCCAAAATCATACCACAACAATCCAGGGAAGTCAGATCACATGTGAATCTATCCATATAATATGGTCCAAAATCAAATGACATCGTACATGTCTTGTTGATGTATGAGGAGGAACCCTTATCCTTCTATACTAGTGTATAAGGATGAGGATGAGGTTCCAATGGCAATTTTAATATATCAACAATGAACTTCACAATTAAATTCTTTTGTGATCCATTATTGAGGATACAATACACAAAAAAGTCATCCATTAATTGGGCCCTTGTGATGAACAAATTGTCATGGGTACCCTCATACAAAGGATGTGATATTAGGTTTACATTATTAAGATTTTTCCTAAGCTCATCATACGGTTTTGCCTCTCTTGTAACCCGAATGGGACCATCTTGTGGTTCCTCATTTGGTGTTTATACAATTAATTTTTTCTTCTTCTGAAAATAATATTTTTCTATATGACCTCTTCTTTTAAAATTATTATAGAATTTTTTCCATCAAAATAATAAGGGGAAGAGGAAGAAAAAGGAGAGAAATAAGGGGGAGGAGAGAAATAATAAGAGTAAAATATCTTCGCCTAATGTGACTACTATGAACTTGGTGCCTTGGAAGAGTGTAAATATTGAGCAACCACTTTCTCCTCTGCTAGAAGTGCATGTTTGAATATCACATCCAAAGTAGTCAAGGGAGTGAACTTCACCTCCCTAAATACCTCTTCTTGCCAACCACTATAAAATTTGATTATTAGTGCCTCATTTGGATCAATCTCTCTAACACGAATCCTTACCTTGTTGAACTCAAAGATGTAGTCTTGGATCGACATGTTATAAGTTTACCTCAACCTATATCATTTGATTTTTAGATTATTTTGGTAATTAGGTGGGTAAAATGTATTCTTCAAGGCTTCAAAAATTTCCTTCCAAGTATTGATGGGGCCTTGACTTTGTTGTCTCTCCATGATCAATACTTTTTCCAAACCTGTGAGATTAATTTTAGCAAAGGAAACTTGTTCATCGATAGGAGTTTTTTAATAGAATAACCAAGTCTCCATATCTAATATCCAACTAGACTGGAAATCAATATTTCTAAATACATCATAAGCCTTTACTTCACACTTTATATTATTCTTAAAATATTGTTATATATATTAACATTACTAGGAACCATTTGTACTATAATATCTTGTACTATATTCATCAATTCTCCCACTACATTGGTAAGAATTATCATTTATTATATGAGATCAAAAGCCATTTGAAATATGGTGTAATACAGTATAGAAGAGCACTATATTTATTGCAATAAATTTCTAGGTAGCTATTAGGAATAAATTTGAGGTTTCCTAATGCACAATTTGCCTAGAGTAAAAACTTTTGCCTTCCAAATTACAAAAAGGGGTAAATTTTAGTGCTTTTAAAATTACATCAAGTTGTGCAATTACAACATAAATTACCCTTCAATTTTAAGTGGTAGAAAAATAGCACTAAAACTGAAAAACTTTAACCCTTAATTTACAAAAAACTAATTTTTGGAGGTAAAAATAAATTGAAATTAAGGCAGAAAATGAAGTTTCATCTTGCAGTAAAATATTTTATTTAAATTCAATGGTATTGGTTGGTCAACTACACCAAGGTAAACGGGTCAAATTTATGTAGTTTGCATAGGTCAATAATTTGCATCCATAAGTCACATCATACGCCACATGTCAGTGCCCAATAACTAGCACTTTTTTTCTCATGGTAGCATGGGCACGAAGGCTAGACTGACCACTAACTAGTGGTCACCTCACTATGCAATATCTACCCCTTTTAAATGGTAGGTCAGGTTGTCCCACAATAAATTTTAGATTAATAATACCCATAGAAATATAAATATGTTGTGCATGCGCTTTACTTCCCACCAAAATCCATGAGTGACCAAACAACTTTCTACCACATGTCCAAAGTTGGATGGATGCCACTAATTCTCATTGTGGGGCTATGGAGGTGCCACATGGCATGTTTTGAGTGGGAATAATGTTAGGGTTTGGAATATTGTGATTGATGGGTCAATTTAAAACCCCTAATGATTGCTTTAATTTTTATTTGCAAATTTAGGTCATCGTTGTATCATCTATCACCTACAAATGGCATCTTCCTATGAGGGATGGAACACCTTCAATATTTAGAGTACCTACAAGATATATAGAACTTGTGGTACTTTAGGGTACCTACGATGGAGGGGGAACCTATGGTGCATCGATGCCTTCCTATTTATAAATACCTACACTTGATATCGATTGAGATAGTGCTTCCTTAGGAGGCATCAAAAAATTCCCTTCAAAATGAGCCAAGTGATGTTAAAATGCTCTATGTCTTTTGGTTTTTCCAAACACACTCCAAAATAGAGCCTTCCTTATCAAATATTTCACCAATCACAACAAGGGGTGTCCACATGATCACTCAAGTGGGTAAGGTCACCTTAGATCTTCCAATCTAGAATGCAATCAATCCATTTCATGATCACATTGTTATCTACTTATATCTTGATGAATTCTCAAGGTATGAGGATTGATGAAATCTTCCAAACTAGATAATTCAATGTGTAACCTATTGCTTAACAATAAGCAAGGTTTCTAAATGACTAGAAACCATTGTTTCCAACATCTATAATCTTCAGTAGATCGATATTCTCTCAGTCGCAAGTTGGCCAAATCCTTATTATGGCTACAATTGACTTATAAGATCTCGTAGTCTAGGGGCTTTTGTGATCTTGAACTTTTTTCCTTATAATATTTTTACCTTCCTCAAGGTAAATCTAGTTCTCCAAAGGATGCACCCAATTTAGGGTGATGCCAATAGACCTTAGTTACCCTCTAAAAATATTTCTCAAGGGTATCTAGTGTAGGAGCAATTGGGAAACCTCTTGCACCCTTAGAAGCAAAAAAAGGTCCAATCTAGACCCAATCCAATTGATCATAAATTGGGCTCTGAATGAAGGTAAAGAAATAAAGTTTAAAATTGCAAAGGTAAGACTAAATATTGCATTTCCTTTAGGGTTCTTAAATAGCACATTACAACTAAAGGTGGTTCTAAATATGGACGTATTTGGAATAAGATAAGGTAAGTTACAACTAGGTTTTAAGTTACCTTAGATAGCTAACAAGATGCTAACAAAGGCAACACCTAGTTAGCTAAAAGACAAAGGAATGCTAACTAGATGCTAACAACTAACAACTAGGAGGTTGTCTAAAACAACCTACTAACTAGAATCTAGTGTGAGCAAAGGAGGATCACATTATTAGCATGAATTAAATAAAATATGCCTAAGCTAATACTTAGGCTATATGATATTTGATGTCCTCATCATCTCATGTTGTAATTGTTCATCTAATATGTCTTAGTTTCTTGTAAATTTTATTTTTAATAATAATTTTAAAATTTTCCATTTAACAATGCAAAGTTTCTTTCTTTTCAATATTTTTGAAGTGGGAATCCTTAGTCTAGGATATCAATTATTTTTATATGATTCTTGTTCTTAAAATTTAAATTTTAAAATTTTAAAACTTTAAAAAATAAATATTTGGGACAAAACATGTTTATGTGCATAAAGCTATATTTTATTTTATAAATGTGAATGTCACCTAGATGAACTTCCTTAGGATATTACTAATATTTTCAAAACCTACATGTTCATGGCTCATACAAAACTTAAAATAGCTTAACTACATAAAAATACTCTCAAGAGTTTTTATATTTATATAAATGTTTTACTCAATGGTCCTAAATACAAGTCAACCCTCTATAAAATGGACCACCACCTAATAGTTCTTCCTTATATTGCAATATGAAAAATAATATGAAAAACTATTTTTAAAGAGGATTCATACAATAGTGTGAGTTATATATGTAATGAAATAAGTTCTATAAATAACAACAATAGAAGTAAACTTAGAAATGCACAAAAACAACATTCACTAGAATAGTAAATCAGATTCAATAGTAGGAAATCAAATATCTTAAATATAACATTAAATATTTTAAATCAATACAAATCCTAGCCACTTCGAGAGGGAAAAGTCTCATAGCCATGTGAAGAGGATGAAGTCTCATATGTAAACTAGATATGACATAATATAACAAGTACAAATGATGTCTCAACTATAACATAACGCCTCTATTTATAGACTAAAATAAGCAATAATCCTAAAACTAATGCTTAATGGATGACTAATATAATTCTAGGTCCTAAGCTAACAATATTAAATATATTCGATGTGCCTATATTGGAGTGATTATATAGCTTTCCCCTAAAAAAGCTTTGTTCTCAAAGCTGGAAATGACTAAAAAATACTCTTAGGCTTTCATATCACATTCTATTTTGAAATATACTACCACTTTATGAGGAGATCCTAAATCTAGAGACCACAAATCATGGACTTGGGACTACCACATAGCTTCTAGTTGAATAGTGTTCACCCTTCTTCATCAAGTATAGGAAGTTCCATTTGGGATCATACCCTTCTGTCAATAACCTATTCAAAATAAGAAACATGAAAAATAAATTTGATGCAAGAGGTCGAAGAAATATCCATCTAATATACCACTTCCCTAATGTGAAAAAACACCTTATATTGGGCTATAAAATTTAGGGTAAATATTCTTAATAAATATTATATTTAGTGATAGTTTCTTATAAAGCAAGAGAAGTAAAACAATCATATATGCTATTACAAATTATTATTGTAAGTGATGCATGTCTAATTGTTGTTTCATGCAAGTTTTTATCTAGGAGATATTATATTTAAGCACTTGGATCACAATTTTATGTTGTTGCAACAAATTATCTACCTAGGCCACCTTAAAGGATTGAACATACTCTACTAATAACAAAGGTTTTTTTCCATAAAATTCCTAAAATAAAGACATCTTGATCAATAAATCATAAGAATTGGTATACAACTATTTGGTTAAGAAAAGCTTGTGAACCCACTGATATTACTTACCTTGGGAAAACAATAAAGGTAAGTACCTAAAAATTTATTTATAATGTACATTTAGCCATTTAATTAAGGGTGATAATAAGTGGACATATTCAATTGAGTACCATTTATAGTTTATAATTCCTTCCAAAATATTTTAAAAATAGGGTCATAATCATTGATAATGGACTTAGCATACCATGCAATTTAAAAATATATTCAAGGAGTACCTTAGAAACTTTACTGGTCATGAAGGGATGTTGTAGGGTATAGTTATGAGCATATTTTGAATGGAAATTTGCCATCACAAAATCATCTTTTTTCCCTCTAATTTGAGAATACCCTCAATGAAATACATTGAGATATGTTTCCTTGGCAATCATTAATAAGTAAATACTATAACAAGCTAGGATATTTGATATTTTCTCCTTATTTTGCTAACATACCTCATATTCATAAATAAGTGTTTTTACATCTACTTTTAATTATTTTCAAGAAAATGATTTATTCACTTGCTGATAAGTTTTTAAGAATCCAAAATTTCCAACTAGGGGAGATGCATGTAGTTCTTATTAAATACTAGTCTTGACTATGGTTGATGTTGGAAGAAAAAATTGAGCCTTTTTATGGAAAATTTTATAGACATATTCGAATAGGTAAGGATATGGATATTTTTCATCCACATTATGAAATATGTGTGCAGTTTCCATATCTAAATTTCATTCTTCTTAATGCTATGAAGGTCATTGTAGAATGAGACTAAACATGGTACTAACAACAATAACATACTTATATTTATGAGAGAGAATTTTGGCCACCACATTCTCCTTTCCCTTCTTGTACTTAATTAAAAAATCATAACCCAATATTTTGGTCAACCATATATTCTATTAAGACAAGAGAGTTATTTTTCTAGGAAATTATTAATGCTACTATGGTTGTTCTTGATAATGAAGTGTCATCCCAACATATATGGCCTAAAAAATATCTAATATTTGCTTCTCAAAAGTGGATTAACCTAGATTTTTGTGATAAGAGTTATTTGCTCTCAAATTCCAAGGGGTATCTATTTTATATCACAACAACTCCAATACCTATTCTTGAAACATCACACTCAGTGATAAAAATATTTTCTACAATTATGAGTAGCCAAAATAAGTGTGATAAACATAGCCTCCTTTGGGGTATGGAAGGATTTAAAATATACTTAAGAACAAACAAAAGCATCCTTCTTAGTTATAACAATGAATTGAGCTTCAATTTGCTATAAATATGGGTATATTTATTATAATACCTAATAATACCTAAAAATCCATTAATCTTATTAAAGGATTAATCTAGGGCCAAACATGCATGGATTTGATCTTTTTAGAATCCACCTCGACCCTTTCCTAAGATATTATATGTCATAAGTAGTGTATGTCAAATAGTAAAAAGGAACATTTGGACCTCTTGATAAATAGCCATTCATTTTTTAATATATACAAAGATTCATCAACATGAACTAAATGAGATTCCTATGACTTACATATAAAGTATGACATCATCAAAGAAAATTAAGACAAATTTCCAAAGGAAAGGGCAAAAAACAAAATTAATGAGTCTCTTAAAAGTGGAAAGAGCAATAGTAAGACCAAAGGGAATGACTGCAAATATGTAATTACCCTTATGCCTATAAAAATAATTCATGGGGATATCCTCTTCTCTAACCACAATTTCATAGAACCTAAAATGTAAGTCAAGATTGGTACTGTATTTAGTACCATTTATTTTATCCAACAAATCATCAATAATAAGGATAGAAAACTTATCTTTGATGGTGATTTTATTTAGAGTTCAAAAATTAGGACACATACACCAATAACTATCCTCACACCAAACCATGACCACCAAAGAGGAATAAGGACTAATTTTTGGATAGATAAATTCTTTCTCCAAAATATCTTCAACCAACATATCAATCTTATACTTCTAGGGTTAGGGATAGTTATAAACATGAACATTAAGAAGCTAATATTTTAAATATATGGATGGCATTATCATGTGTACACTTAGGATAAGATCCATGGATTCACCAAATACTAGCATATGCTAATCAATAATAGACTACAAGTCTAAAGGTAAAGCTAGAAGGAGTGACTCAAAATATTGGACTTTAATGCAAGTGACCTAGGCAAAGAATCCATTATCAAGTTTCTTTAGGATATTTTCTATTTGATGTGAGATAAACACCTTGTAAGGATGGGTTTTGATTCTAGAGAGATAAATAACCATGCCTTATTCCACCCATTTTACATATAGCCATTGTAGACTAACATTAACTTATCCAAGGTACAAGGGCCATCATGCTCCAAAGATGAAATATACACTACCCAAATCCATGATGAAAAGATGGGTGAATCAAATATAATATTTCTTTTTTATGCTAATCTTAGTCATACAAACCATACAATGAGTTATACCCCAATTTTTAATCAATACCTAGAATTTTCTTGGGTTATAGTGTTGATGTATAGTTCTAAGTATTTCATTATTTTGTTGATAGGAAAATTATGCATGCTCCTTAAATCAATCAACACATAAACATATTTTCATTTAATATCCTTATATATTGATGGTGTGATAGGCCTATATACCTATTAGAGAAAAAACCAAGAGATCTATGGTATTATCATCTTGCTTAAATTCCACTTCTTTGGCCATTAAATCCTTCTACAAAGGATCTTCATCTTCATCTTCTGACACAACCACTTCTTCATCTACTATGAGATTACATAATTTCTTACAAGTGTTGATCCTAAGGATGGAATGAATTATATTTATAATAAAATAATACTTGGGTATACTTTTCATTGTAGTTATTAAAGTAAGGCCATCAATGGTTGAAATCACATCAATGTTAGGGTTGAGATAATTGGATCTTCTTTTTTAATACTAGAGCCACATGTTTAACCTCCTTGAAGGCATATGGATCATGCATATCGACATCAAATTAATATCACCCTTAATTAAATGGTGAAAAGTATATACAACCACCATTATATCCAACTTGTAGTTTTATGTGAGAAATCTCATTAACTCTATTATTCATCAATGAAACCTATTTTCCTGGTTTGCATCAAATAAACCACATACAAAGTAGAAGATCCTTTGCAAAATTCATGGAGAAATATTACTTTGAAATTTTGCCATAAAAGAAGGTTCCTATTATACTGGGTATCTCATCACAACCACTAATGAGCAAAGGTTCCTATATTAGTAGAAACCAATGTGATAAGGCCTTCTTTAGAAACATGGTATAAACAGTTGATGTTTGTCTTAGATATCCAACCATGCAAATCCATGCCCTCAAAGGTTGAAATGTTGATGCATGGAATAGGAACATCATGTTCCCAATAAATTAAATGACTAGTACCTCCTAAGATGTATCAATATGAATAAAATAACCTAAGGTTAATTTCATCCATACCTATAAGAATACCCTTAGTAGCATAGGGATCCATGCATCTCAAATTATATTCTTAAGGCCTATGCCTAGAAGGTGATTATAAATATATGTTGATATTTGGATACTAGTAGTACTTCAAGTCTAGTTCATATGGTAGCTATAGAGGATTCCAAATATTCTAAAATTGAGCATTATTGACTAGAGAAATATCATCCACCATAGGTTTTGGATCCATCTACTAACCCTATGACTATTTCCCAAATACCTATTAAAATTATTGTCTAGGGAATGATAGTACAAGAAGGATACAACTAATGTTGGATTGAATCTAGTGTTTTCTTCATGTCTTCTTATCCTTTCTCAATGGAGGATACCAACTGCACTAGCTAGAAATGTAGTTATTCTCATGATAAAATATAATTACACATATTGAAGAATTAAAAAATAGTAAGGAGGGAAAATACTTCAGCTTTTGATTGGTTAAGAAGTTGTTCGAAGTGAATAGTTATAGAATATTTTACTTACATATTTGGGACTAGATCAATTAATAATGTGTTTAAATTGTTGTTAAAATTGGGTGATTATATCGTTATATTTGATATCCATAATTGAGAAAATATTTTATTTATATTTTGACATTTGTTAGTGACATAGGATATTGGTGCTATATTTCTCTATGTATGTTTCTATTGTCACCATGATTGTTGGTGCCATTGCATGGTTTATGCCATAACATCCAAAATATTGAAGTTATTCTCAAATTCAAAGTTGAAGTTGGTTTCATAAAAAAGTGTGGTACCATAAGCTCTTGTGGTGTTAAACCCTTGAATAAGAAGTCATCAAGTCCCCTAGGATGTGTAAGCTAGAATTATTTTAGAGAAGATATATGAGGAATTTAGTAGTAAATATTTTGTATAAATAATTTCTTCTCCCTTATGATGCAAAGGCCCCATTACATTAGATTCCAATGGAGAAAACAAATACTTGAGTTGATCGTGTATTTAGTTTTTAGCTCATAATGTGAATTAACTAATATTAACAATATTGGATAGGTTATGTATCCCTTGTCAAGTACATTTTATAGTGGACTCAATCAAGTAATACTTTATAATAGGCATCAATTAAGAGGGATCTAATATATATAAGTTTTACTATCATATTCTCTAACAAAGGAGGATGGTATGGATTTAACAATTCGACATCAAAAACATGATGTGTCCCTTAGTATGAAGGGAAATCAAGAACAAAATTATCATCTATCATAAGAAATGCATGGTCAATAGCGTAGAGATTTGATCTTTTAATGAGGTATGGTTAAGCATTTTCTCTTAAGTGGAAGTAAACCCAATCTCTATCCTAGAAAGCATGACAATTGAAATGTTGATAATTATGCATCTTATACTTTTACTATTGAACCTTTTTATGGATGCACTAGACAAGCAATAGGAAATATTCAGCCTTGTTGATCACTTTAATCTATTTCAACATAATAGCACTTCTAGTGATGTGAAAAGTGATACTGGATTTAGATAAAATACAACATATACTTAGAATATGATATCTTTAATGGAGGTATGTTGAGCCATATTGTAGGAATTTTAGATGTAAATTAGACTTATGTTCCATGTGTGGGGATGATCATTGTTTCACATTCCATACAAATATGTTAAAATTTTGATTTACTACCTATTCATTAGTATGTTAATGGAAGGTTATGTATTGACATAGCATGGTGTTGAGTTGATCCTAGAGATGACACCAAAATTAGATGATCAAGTAGGAATTATGATTTGAAATGATGGAGTTTAAAATGTTGAAGTGAATCTAAATATGCTAAATGAATAATTATTTAGTCTAAAGTACATCAATATTTATTTTTATTGGTTATATATGATTGAAATAGGCCCTATCTATATGACATCGTGACCACATAGTGGTATTATAATAGTTTGGAAATTATTCATGTAACACATGGCAATATTTTAACCTAGGTATATTCCCTAAAAGTTGAGGAATACAACTAGATGAATTTATAACATTTGATAAAAATGCAATAATATTATTGTTGCAAGGGATAATAATATCCATTTTTTAAACCCTGTCCATGTCATAAATATGCAATTATTTTGGTTTTTATTCAAAGATAATTTTTATAGATAATCCATACTAGTGAATTGTTATAGCCTAGAAGGAAAAAGTAATAGGGCATAAACCCCAATTTTCAATTTACTATATTAATAATATTATATGGTACACATGGGTTCATGTGAATCTTTATATCTTGGTGTATGTATGGCTAACAAAAATATTGCTACAACATCAAAAGTGTCTTCCTAATGACAATATTTTTGACTACCTTTTAATAGTGTGTGACAAGGTTTTTGACTACCTTTTAATAGTATGATTCAAAAATTAGGTGTTATTAAGATGTACTTGAGTTAACCTAAAAATTAATAACCTATTATTTAGATAGTGCTTTTTCATTAACCATCCCTCTACCAATTGATGTTTTATAAAGTTGATATCATTAGGATACAATGTCTTGTAACTGACAAAGTTATCACCTCAAGCATTCATAATTATGAATAGTGAATCAACTAAAGGGTGACTTAAAATTTAATTTTTCTAATTCTCTACATTATTTTAATGTTTGATCATAAAATGATACTATCACAAGTATATTGTGGGTGGTTTTTCCCGCACCCACCTTGTGCTCATGATAAAGTAGTGCAAGCCCAAAGGATTTGTTGCAAGGAGTAAGGAGAAAAGTGTTAGGAAGAAAAGTGAGTGTGGCCACTCCTTGAGGCCCCTAAATGTCTTCTCTAAGATTTTCAAAATTTAGCCAGGTACTAAGATGGGCATGAAAATATGTATCCATATTTCCTTAGTGGATCCAAAAATTCTACCTTGTTGAAGTAGAGGACATAGAATTGGGAAGGTGACAATTTCCTAGTGCTCCTTAAGCTTCACCATGATAGACCAAAGGAAATAAAATAAGGGTAGAAAAATAGGAAGTTGTTTGAAGCTTGAAAACTCCAAAATCCCACCATAGTTAATGCTCAAGATTGATCAAATTGTGAATCGGGTGAAGAAGTAGGATGGGCTAAGTAGTGCATGGATCCCAAGATCCTACCTCAAGGGGTAAGGAGCTTTAGTGGGGTGAAATAATAGAAATTCATAATCCTAAGGCTGAGCCTAAATCTCCACTATGATAGAATATAAAGATGCACTGGAAAAAAATTGAGGAGCAACCTAACCACGGGCCAACCCAAAATTCTACCTCAACTATAAGTAGTATCATATGTATAAATAGGAAACATCATAGGGCCATAAATGGACCAAATATCTACCTAGTCAGAGGAGATGAACCAAATTTTAAAAATATATTAGTTTCCCACCAATAGTAGAGAGGCACCATGTTCAAGATGGAAGAGGTGGGTGAGTAATTTAATTCTTGGCTAGGAAATGCACTTGAATGTAGTTGGCATGTATCAAACAGTCCACTAAGAAATTCAAGGTCATCTACCATAGGGAATTATCTCTACAACAAGTTTTGGGTAACATTAATGATCCCAACAACCTTTGTGTTCTAAGCACACATAAATATTATAAGTCCCCAAGGTATCAGTACAGTAGTCATAGGGGCAATTAGATATGGAGGCTACTTCAATCAATGGATAGATGCAGGCTACAAATGATCGTTGGTTCGTATAGACTAAACTTTCCTCGAACATGACCACACTTCACTAATGTGTGTCTTAATTGCATGTAGTAGATATTATTGGCCAACCTTAGTTATTGGTATTGTATTCACTTGTAGAGAGGGCTCTTTCAGAGGCTATATATGTAAGAGTGTAAGGCATAAAAATGGTCGACTCTTTGGCCATTACAACTTGCATGTAATATTTGAAATACTCATAATACAAGTGGATCATTATTTGGCCTCCAAAACTTCTCATGTATGTATGCTTGTTTAGTTATTTATTTCTGTTAAAGTTAGATGAATGAATGTGTTGTAATTATGCATTCTATATTTCATGCTTTTCATTCTCTAATTTTGTAATTCATAACTAAATTTTGTGCACTTAATATAAATGGAAAATATTTTATGATCTATCAGATGATTTATGTGAAATTATTGAGTATTAAGGTCTTGCATGTACTTTTATGTGGCTAAACTCATCCCTTGTGATTTATAGATTTTGATTTCTATCCATTCTCTTTGCTCCCTTTCCCTTTCAAGTATAGTTAGATAGGACCCCTTAGGAACCAGCTTTATCCATATATTGACCTCAAAAATTCTAGTTTTAAGACCATTTAAAGTTGATCGAGGTTTGTGGGCACACAATACTTACCATTAGATAAACTTTGGATCAAAAATTTTTGGCACACTCGATGGGACCTGTTGACATTTTTGCCACATTGTTTTTATTGTTGATTATTCATGCATAAACCATTGAAGTTCTCACTCTTCTGTGTTTTCTCTACGAGTTTCGATGCCAAAACAGCTAAGTCCAAAGACTGTCGTGATATCGCGACCAAAAAATAGCATGGAGAGCACTGGTTCAAAACCGTCATGATATCGCGACATGCCACATTATCGTGGGTCTTTTTAGGAGAGAGAAACCAAAGTCGAAGAATGTCATGATATCGCGACGTGTTCCAAAATCGTGATCAAAATGGTCAACGGAGGCAGAGCAGTAAAATTGTTGCGATATCGCGACATGTCACGTTTTTGCGACTTGCGATGGCCATGGAGTAGAATGATAAAAAAGGTCATGAAATCGTGACATAATTGAGCAAAGGGCAATGTCAATGAACCTCGTCGTGATATCGCGACAGAAAAGTGACCAAGGAGCAAAATGTAAAAAACATCGCGATATCGCGACATGTCACATAATCACGGTCAAGTTGAAGAAAAAGCATAAGGCATGAAAGGCATCATGATTTCGTGACATTTTTGAAGATGAGACTAAGAAAGAGGCAGACGTGGTGATTTCATGACAGAAAGCGAAAATAGTCGAGAAAGCAAGGAAACGTCGCGATTTTGTGACATATTGTGGAGAAAAGGCTAAATAGAGAAGGATGTCGCGATTTCATGACATGTCTTGTTTTCGTGATGTGAAAGCGTGGAAAAAGCAAAATGGTACGGAACGTCGCAATTTCACGACATGTTCCATTTTTGCTTCTTGCAAGAGGATGAAGGCTAAGAAAGAAAACTGTCATGATTTCATGACATTTTGTAGCTTCACGGGTAGATAGAAGAGAAAGGCATAAAAAGTAGATGTCGTGATTTCACATGTCACATTTTGGAGATGAGAAGCAGTGAGAAAGCCAAAGAGAGAAAGATGTAGTGAAATCATGACTTGTCGCATTTTCACGGTTTGAAATAGCGCAAGGACAACATGGGGAAGAACATCGTGAAATCGTGATAGGTCATAGTTTCATGGGAACAGAGAAAAGAAGGAGCAGAATAGTACGAAACATCGTGATTTCATGACACGTCGCATTTTTGTGACCTAAGGTGACAAAGGAGAACAAAGAGACAAATACGTCATGATTTTGTGACATGTTTGGTTTTCGTGACCCAAAATAGCAAAAGCGTACGAAGGAGAAAAATATCACAATTTCACGACATGTCACGTTTTCATGACCCATCACAGTTTCGTGCCAGGAAGAAGTTCAAACGGCCCGACGAAGTATTGCGATTTCCAAGGATTAAAAGCACTCCAAAATTTAATGTTTTGCTACTTTCCAATGCGTGCAAGATAGAAGAACGTGCTCAGGCCTGTAGCTTTCAAAGCAACTAGAATTGAAGATGCCTCCATTATTCAAAGCTTCTGTTTATGATATTTTTCTAACAGTCCAAACAAGCTCCGAGGATGACCATTTAATGAAGATGACCGGTTCCTTGTTTCATTTAATTTCTGGTTTCTCTGAGGCTGGTTTAAGGGGATCATTTCCTTATTTCTGTTGCATATTTTATGGATCTCGAGGAAGTTCGTTGCATGTTTTAAATGCTACAAAGAGGCAATACTTCTATAAATATCAATGTATATCTCAAAAGGAGGTATCGAGAGAGAGACTTTTGCTTAAAAACTTTTCAAGTTCTTTGCATCAATGAAAGATATTTGGCCTCTGGTTTTGCAAGCAATTTTTTGTGTGTTTTCCCTTCTCTCTTATGCATTCCTCATTTACGCTCGCATTTCTTATCTGCTGCTTAATTTGAATTTTGCATCTGAGTTTAAATATTGCTAGTGAGGAAGTGAGTTCTGGGATGTGATTCTGGAGGACATCTATGCATGATTGTAAGTAAATTACGTTGATATCTCTTGTTATATGTTGTTAGTGTGCTTAAGGTTATCTGCTGCTAATATTTTTCGATCCAAAAAATTTGGCTTGTGGCTATATTTCCTATTTCTTTCTGCATATTTCCTATTTCTTTCCTGCAACTCTAGTCTTCATCAAGCTTAGATTTAGTAAGGGAACCAGCCCTCTTTGGAGATTGTTCTGAGAGACATTTCTTTCTCCCAACATTTCAATGTTGGCTGGGTCTAGGGTGCATTTATTTTAAAATCCTTTCCTGTGGCAGATTCGTGACCAACAGGACCCTATTCTACATATTGGATAAACCAGAGGCTAGTGATACTCTATTTTACCTAGTTTTATTAAATCACTTGTTGACTTCATTGAAGATACACCAAGAAAGCCATATCACCCTTGTTGTTATTTCATGATTACAAAACATAGGGCTTCTCTCTATGAGGATCCAATTGAGTTCTTGGAACTATCTTTTAGAAGAAATTAACCCATACCAGTCAGTGATTCAATCCCATCCCCATAATTCACCAAAAATCAAGAGGAATATTAGATCGATACTCACTCAGTGCTCGTACCCCAAAAATCTATGATTCCTCAAATAGCAATGACTCAAAATCAAAACCCAATATTTCTTAACTAGAATCACATGGGCCATATCAATCTTGTGGACCTACATGTTATTCCCCAAGTAGTGCTAAAGGCCCTACCAACATACGATGGCATATAAGCACTATCAATACATTGCTCATTATTTATTATTCATAATATTTAGGAGGAATATATAATGATCTACTTGTTATTTATATCTTTAAAAATAAAAATGTTGTACTGGTATAGAACTTTTCCTAACCGCAACATCACCTCTTGGGCTGATCTGGCAAAGAAGCTAATACTAGAGTTCAATGAGCAAGCAGAACCCTTCTCCTTGCTCACCTAGTTTACAATGATATAGAAGTACCCTCAAGAAGATATTGTAGACTTTAACATTAGATTCAATCGTACCTGGCAGAGAGTGTCTGATGGCCTTAGGCCAACCAATGAATAAGTTGTGTATTATTACTTAAAAGCCTTTAGTTCAAACCTAGAATTGATGATAAGGAAATCAAATGTAATCACTTTCCCTCAAATATTTTGAGAAGCTATAAAGGCAAACAAGGTTTTTATTATCATAGGTCATTTACCTCCTAAGCCCATAATGCCTATTTTCCCTTAGCTCCCTCAGAATCAACTATAGCCTAATGTCTCAACACCTCCCTACCCTGCACTTCCATATCCTATCAATTTTCTTTAGTGGCCCAACCTCTCTATATTTTTGGCACTACCATCTCCACAAATTATTCCAGCTCTACTTGCCCCTCTTATGATACCCTTATAGCCATCTATATATTTGTAAACTGCTATCATACAAGAAATACATAAATTCATGAAGGATCTATCTAATGAGATCACTTTGATTAAAATAAGGAAGGCTAAAGGTTTCCATGTGTAACCAAGTATCAATCCTCCCCCACCAATAAACCTCCTAAAAGAAGCAATGCAGTTATTATCAATGTAGATGGAGAAACCTCAACCTCTGCATATGAATCAAATTATTGTTGCTCTACATGTAATGATCTCCATAAGGAAATTTCTTGTATGATTCATCAACATTATGTGCAAATTATGGCCATAGAAAAGGTAGATATATTCCAAAAAGAATAAATCAATATGATTAGATATGATGGTCATATTTTATGGTGTCATCTATTAAGTAAGTCTGTCCTAACAAGGTTTGGGAAGAAACCACTATAGGTGAATCCTAAGGAGTTAAATCCCTTGAAGGTACCCATCGATGCTAAAGATAAATATGAAGCTAAAAAGGGAATTCCCTAATATATACCTATTCAGAAGCCTTTCCAACTATAGATGAGGGACACCAAGTCCAATGAAGCTCAGCTAAAAGGGGTTGAAGCTCAGGTAGAGGCTAGAGATAACCTAAAATACCCTTCTCTAAAAAAGTGCCAATGGATTGAGGCCACTAATGAGTATAGGAGTAAGTTTGAACACCCTAAAAATGACAAGGATAGGTAATCCTAAATCCCCACCTTTAACATTGTGGAGGAATTAAAAAAAACACCCTCAAGGGCTGGCATGTAGGATGTGTTTCTAATTGTAGAGGGGGAAAACCACCCTACCACATACAATTCCCAAAAGGTTGGATCCACAAGAGAGAAGAGAAGCCTTATGGGGTGAACCACGGGGGCTGTGTTGTTCTCTACACTCGGTGCTAGGGGGGAAGGGTTCACCAGGAATGGTTTAAGGACTCGCTCCAAGTCCACAGGAATTTCAAGAATGTTTGATGTATGAGATTCAAGACAAACACCTAGATTTGGCCTTTCTAGATCTATGCTATAAAAGATAAAGGACAATGCAGAAATACAGAAATGCAGGAATACAAGAGCTAACCCTAGAATGATTCTTCCTTTGAATGCTTTTCTAACCTAGGGTTCTAAATAGAAAACCTTTAAGCAAGGGCTCAAGAAGAAATGCACAAACAGAATTAACCCTAAGTGCACACTATATGTTGTTTATCTTTCAAATACCTAGAACTTAATTAAATATATTTCTATAAAATCAGATCTAGGGTTTTACAATAGAAATAAAAGCACTCAAAAAATAGCCTAAAAGACTAATCAGAATACTTAGCTTATCTGGTGATTTATCCTTGCTTTTATCCCTTTGTCCAATGCTATCAATAATACATGTTCCTGCAAGATAACTCAACAAACACTTGAAAATGGGATTAGCGTTAGGGGGCCTACTTAGGCCACTATATAACAATACTTGGAGGTGTAGCAGTCAAGCCCCCTAGGTCCTTTTAGCTGACCTTTGATAATTAAAAGCAGAAATTGACCTTTGGAGAAAAGCAAACATAATACAATACAACAGAACAGAATGCAGAAATCATAGAACAGAATATGCCACTATGCTCTAGATGCAGTCTATGATGCAATGAAGAAAATAGGAACAACAGATTACCCCCAGTTTTGGCTCAGGAAAAATCGTACCCTCGTAATGGGCAGTCACGATAACGCAAGGTGAAGTCGTGCCCCACAGTAGGTCGGGCGCGATTTCGCATAAACTATGCAAAAAATAAAAGATAAGTGTAGAAGCTCGATCACATCATTCAAAAAATCCAAATATGCATGCAGAAGAGTGAATTCACCTGGTAGAGAGTGCAGAAGCAAAACAGAAGGGTTTTAGATCTCTTGGATGGTCAATCTCTCCTTAGGGCTCCAACAACAATCCACCAAGAGCGAACAACAACAATCCAATGCAGCAGACAATCAATCAAACTCCACACTTCAAAGTTGCTTGTGAAAGAAGAAGAAGAAGGATGCAGACCGAACAAAACACTTTGTGAGAAATCAAATGCGAGCAATAAATCATCAAGTGTCGATTATGTGAGCGTGTGTTAACTTGTGTGTGAAAAGTGAATTCAAACCCTCCTTATATAGCGGATTTGAAGGCGAAAGAGTAGGAAAACCAAGGAGGGCCGACGTAAAACATGCCAACCCCAAAAATTTAGGGTTTTAATGTGTCAAACCCTAAAAAGGTGAAATCGTGCCCCATCTGGGCCGATCGTGATATCGCAATGCGAAGTCGCGCCCCGTCAGGGATCGGGTGCAATTTTGCATAGAGAGGGAAAACAAGCAAAACAGGGGGGAAAGCCTTGCCCTTGCCCTAGGCAAGTCTAAGGGGTCCCCTAGAGGGCTCAGGGAAGATTTCCCACTAAAGTGGGTCAATTTTTTGTGTCTACATTTTTCCCCCTCTTTGACGCATTTATGGCCTAATAAATGTGTCAAAGAAAATATGTAAACACTCACGAACAAAAGACAACAAGCAAAAATGGGGTGGTTGGTTTAGAAGAAAGGGATGGTGCAAAAATAGTGTTATTTCGAACACTTTCATACTTTACATGCAAATCAAGGCATTAGGGACATTAATGCCTCTAAGGCTAGGGTGCCCCCTCAAGTTTTATGAGGGACACATTCCTCATAAAAACTTGAAAAGGTAGACTCAAAAGAAGAAGAAGCGAGAAAAACCAAAAGGAGAAAAAGCATGCAAAAATAGGGTTAAAAGTGAAAAGGGGGCAAAACCCTAATTCATTTTAACCACGTGAGGGAGAAGAAAGGAGCTCTAGATAAATGGAGGAGATGGTGCTACCGATACACCATTCAATGATCATGAGGGGAAAATTTGGTACGAAAGTGGAGCGGGCACAGGTAGGGTCGAAAACCACTTCTTGCATTTCAAATTTTCAAAATTTCATGCATTTTTTAGCGGTTTTCTACCAAAATCGATGGTTTTGCCATGTATCGACATCGAGCATGATCTCATGGCCTAGTCATGATTTTTCCCTAGGCAATAGCAATGAAATCATACCTGGAAAAAATTGACCAAGCATGATTTCATGAAAACATGCCTAGCGAGCATGATTTCATCGAAAAAGGAAAAAAAAAAAAAAAAGAGGGAAAAAAAGGAAAGGAAGAAGAAGGGAAAAGGATGCAAGCAAACAACTTTAAAGATGTGGAATTTGATTGTGCCATGAATTTTGATTGATTTTAAATTAATTAATTAATTTTAATGTGTTAAGTTTTTAATTAAATTTATTAATGGAAAAATTCTTATTTTGTTGTTATTGTAGCTTAGGGTACTTGAGAGCCATGAGTGGAGAGCAAGCTCCCTAGAGGTGGAGCTAGAGGCACTCGAATAGGTAGAGAGGGATACATTGGTAGTGGTGGGGCTAGACCACCTAGCTAGACTACCTCGGGTGGAGGTAGATAGGGCTCTACTGATAGCACTAGCAGAGAGGTGGTACCCAGAGTCATCTACCTTTCGGTTACCCATGGGAGAGATGACCATCACACTAGAGGATGTGTGGTACATATTGTGCATCCCCATTAGGGGGAGAGTATTTTATAGAGTGTGAGGGAGACCAATGACCTTGCAATGATTTTTGAGGGGTTGGACCCACCAGGTGTGGGAGAGCACCATAGTCATAGATGACCTAGTGGGGTGGTATGGGGTAGACCCATTGATGATCATGCTCTATGGGGTGGTTGTAGGTATGTTGATGTGCCACACTAGTAGGAGACATCTACCATGGGTGATGGTGGGTGTAGTGGTAGACATGTGAGACTAGAGAGTTAAGTTTGCATGGGGTCCATATGTGTTGGGGTCCATATGTGTGGGGTCCCAAGATGGATTGAGGATAGGATAGAGCTAGCGAGGGTTAGGAGGATCAGGTGGCTGATGATAGAGAAGGGGGAGCCAAAGGTATTTTAATTTGATCGAGTCCTGAGGTAGTTCGAGATCTTGTAGGGCATCCCAAACTTAGGGATCACTGGTACTAGAGAGTCTACTAGGACCCAGCAGGGGTAGGAGGTAGACCCAACCTAACTAGGTGGGCCGAGGAGGACCTAGATGATCCTCCTTACATGGATCCCAAGGTGGACGACATGGGAGTGGCCTTCAACTACTAGCGGTGGTACAGAGGAGTCATGCCCCATAGGGTCTCCCCACTAATTTTGATATAGAGGTGCTAGGTGATGGGCCCGAGCATGTAATGAGCATTCTAAGAGGTAGCTCATAGGGCCACAGAGAGGGCTCAATAGGGACCAATAGCCCTAAGATAGAGGTAAGCTTAGATCAAGATTGAGCTGGTGATGGAGGACACCAATGCTACCAAGACTAGGGAGATAGGGGCATCCAGAGTTCCCCCATAAAGGCTAGGGTACTACCAGGTGGAGGATCAAGAGAGGCCTCCACATCAATAGTAGCTAGCCAAGGTCAAGCTCCAAGATGAGGGGATCCAAGGGAGGAGGTAGAGGCACTACAGGCATAGGTGGTGACTCTACAGAGGTAGGTGGACCTACTCTAGGAGGATAGGTCCAAGAGGATCAAGGGACTATGAGGCTCATTGAGCACCATAGAGAGGGAGAGGGATGCAACTCGAGTAGAGGTTGATCATATCTAAGGAGAGGTGAGCCATCTAGATATAGAGCACCAGAGGGCTCGGGTAGAGGGGATGGCTATCATTGGGAGCAGCTAGGCTAGCAATGGAGTCTACCTTCTATAGGAAAGCTATAGAGGGCAAGGGAGAGGCTAGAGGTGGCCATTCAATAGGCTACCTTTTATGAGACCATGTACTACCAGGTGATACCAGTAAGGTAGAGAGTGACACTCCCTCCATCCCTCCAATCAGCTAGTAGGTCACGATCTCGATCATGGATATTCTCGACATCACCATCCATGGGTATGTGATTGCCTAGACCACCTCCTCCTCTAGGTGGAGTAGAGGAGATAAGCTCTCAGAGCTAGGCTAGGGATCAGGATGACATGCCAATTTTTATTGTATGGTATTGGGACTGTAATGTGGTACACCAACCAGACATGACTATATCTCTCTCTCTTTTCATCGAGTAATACATAGTTACTTTCTCTTTTTATATTTTGTGAATGTGTGCATGTGATTTGATTGTTATCTTAGATGTTCTTTAATTTGATATTTTATGTATGCAATCTATCTTAAATGCAAGGCTATATGAAATGCATGGATGAAAATGGATGGAAGAAAGAAAGAAAACATGAGAAAAAGACAAGGAAAGAAAACCAACAATATAAAGAAGAAAGACAAAGAAGAAGATAATCCAAAGGTCAACCATATGAAATAGAGAAGGATGGGTGAAACATAGTATTGAAATCAGCATAGGTCGCAAGGGACCAATGTGACTAAATACTATGAATCATACCAGAAAAGAGGGGAGCTAAACCTACTATGGGTGTAGTGCTCGCCAAGAGGGATGAGGTGTTGGAGTCTGACCCGCTATGGGTGGTTGCTCACTTATTGACTATTGTGGGGTGATTACCCACTAGGATGTATGTCGAGGCCTACTAAAAATGGCCAAGGAGCTTATCCTATAATGGGGTGTTGAGCCCATTGAGTCAAAAGGGAGTATAACCCGATAGAAGATCATATCCGATAAGATACCCACTAGGATGTATAGCTATCCCATGTGGGGTGTAATATAAGGATAAAATATATATTAGGTGAGTGCTACCCTCGATAGGGGTTTAGAGTAGAAAACAAGATAGTGAGTGTGTGCAATTGTGCTGAGAAGACAACTTAAGAAGGAAGAAAACAAAATGCACATATTTCCTTATCAAAAGCAAAGGAAGACAAAGAAAAAGAAGAGCAATGGAAAAGTGACAAGGAAATATTAATGAACTATCACCCTTGATCTAAGAGATACTCTCACTATTTCCAAGATTAAGGAAGACATTTGAAGAAGCAAAAAGCAAGAAAGAAGACTGAAGAAGAAAGCCCTAGGTGGGGATCTTACTAGGCATCAGAACCCTAGAGAGAGTGCAATGCATGTGAGCTACGACCTAACTAGGTATCATCACATGCCATTGTTGCAAGATCCCCAAAAATATATATGATCAAGCAGTCATGAACAAGCAATCATGCAAAATATGACATTCAAGCATGCAAGTTGAATTAAATGTCAGGAAGACAATGCAAAAGGATGACAAGCAACAATGCAATATGAGCAAGCAGATGGATGCAATGGAAATGCAAATGCATAGCTAAATGATGATTAATTGATTCGATGTAATTTTTATTTGTTTTCATGTTTTATTATTAATTAATTTAATTAATTAATTTAAGCAAGCAGAATGAAAGTCGACACAACATCTAAGTGTGTCGCCTTTCTTAACAAAAAGAATAGGCATGCCATGGACTATTTTGTCAAAGAAATATCTAAAAGGTAAGCCTTCTTGATAATTAGAATTATGGAGAGGCTCCTTCATAGCTCTTTCTTTGGTAGCCATAGCATGATAATCAATGCACTCTCGAACATAACCATTATTTTTAACATAAGGAGGAGCAATTCCTAACTTTGCAAGATCGCTATAGGACAACGAAGTAGGGTCCTCTTTTAAAATAGAAGGTTTACTTTTAGAACATACATAATCAATCATATTGTAAAACAAGACATCAGAAGAATAAGGGGGACCATCATCCTCATCACCCACTCCTGACTTTTGATAATCCATATATTCAGCATAAGTCATAAGATGATCATCATTGTCAAATGGTAAAGGTTGGTCTTTACTAGGTATAAAACCTATGCCACATCTCCCAGGCCAGATCTCGACATCCAAAGGCTCTTGAATGCCCTTCTGTTGTGGCCCCAAACCTTTACCTACATATCCCATACTAGATAGGATCTGTTTAGGAAGTGGGTAATCATTGGAAAGGTAACAATGAGCAAAAGAATGCTCAATGGGAGAGGGGTTGCTACCATGTATCTTATCCTCGAAGGTAGTTCCTACGAAGACAAAGGTACACGTGCCAAAGTGTACAACATCACCTTTCTTATGGGGTAAACCCATGGTTCTTGGTGATGGTGGTAGCTTAGCTAGATCCAGAAGAGGTTCTTGAAGAAACTGATTATCATGATCCTGAGATGAAGAATTTAAGATATGTTCCTCACTCATTTTTAAATTTTGAAATTGTTCTGATATTTGAGATGAGGAACATGGAGAGACCATTGAAGATATTGAGGGACATAGGTTGAACTCAGATCGAGCTCGCTCTACATTTGAACAAAATTCAAATGGTCGAGGGTCACCCGAAATGGTGATAACTTGATTCTTAAACTCAAACTTGAGACACTGATGAAGAGTAGAAGGGATGACCTTCATTGCATGAATCCAAGGTCGTCCAAGAAGAAGATTAAAATATGTAGGACAATGTACCACATAAAACAAAGTATCCAATATTTTAGGCCCAACTTTGAGAGGAAGAGATATGACACCACAGGCTTCTTGGGACTCATTGTTGAAAGCTTTTATAATGATATCGGATTTTGTTAAATCTTCCTCTTTTAATCCAAATTTTTGAAAGAATTGATATGTACACAAATTGAGGGAAGAACCATTATCAATCAAAATTCGCTTGATAAAAGTATCCCCAATAAGTGCAGTGATGTAAAGTGAAGAATCTTCTTGCAAGTTTGAGGAAGGTTTATCATCATCCGAAAATGAGATATGATGTATCCCAAGAGAACCTACGACATCAACTATAGCATTGGGAGAAATATCTGAAGGAACTGATTGTTGCTTTAAAAATTCCATCAAAGCATCTCTATGGTTGGGAGAAGTTTGAAGGAGTTCTAAAACTGAAATCTTTGTTGGAGTACTAGCCAACTACTTTTGGAGATCAAATGAAACCTTAGGTTGTGGTCTCAATACAATAGGTGGAGTCCCTGTATCTAAAACTTTTCCTTGATTATTCTTCAAAACTGAACTGGGTTGTAACACAGAATTTTATCCTTGTTGAGGATGTTGAGTCTGAGCTTGTCTTCTTGTAGTTATCCCAACCATGCCAACCATATTACCATAGGGAGGAGGCTCATTCTGATGAGCCACCTGATTTGTTACTTGTTGATTATGTTTTGGCAATGGATCTTTAAATATTCCCATATCTTGATTGGTAGTTACAGTTTGTTGGATAGGTACTTGATTATTCACTGCCTGAGAATTACCTAAGTCAATGCATCCTGCATCAATCAGATCCTGAACTACATGTTTCAACTTCTTACAAGAATTCATCCAATGTCCTTCCACTCTATGATATGCACAATGTTGACCTACCTTATACCAATGAGTCGTAGTATCTGGTTGTCTAATAGGAGGTAACTCAATTGCCTTAGCTTCTAAGAGTTGTTTCAAAGTTGCTTCCATAGACATATTAAGCCTTGTAAAATTCCTTTGTGGAGGTTTCTGAAGTACTATATTTTGTAGGTTGTTAGTAACATTATTAACAGGCCTACTATCCATTCCATTATCACCTCCTATATGTCTATTTTTATGTTGAGACTTAGTAGGTTTCTCTTCCTTAACTTTGAGTTGACCTCTCCTGATGAGAGCCTGTTCTACTTTCCTTGCTAAATCAATTGCTTGATCAAAATATGTAATAGTAGTAGTCTCTAATGCATAAGATAATTGTTCTTGTAAATTACCAATAAATATCTCAAGCATATCTTTAAGAGGTAAAGTATATCTCAAACGTCCAACTAAACTTCTCCAACGAGCCAAAAATTTTGAAAAGCTTTCTTCTTTACTTTGTTTTAAATTATAAACATCTTTCATTGTCACTTCTTTCTCAATATAAGCACCAAATTGTTGAACAAATAATTCTGTTGTCTCTTCAAAACTCTTTAAGGAATAATTAGGCAACCGATAATACCATTCTAATGCCATGCCACCAAGGCTCTTAGGAAATGTTTTAAGCAACAACATATCATCATAAATGAGATCATGGCAAGTTGTTCTAAATATTCTTAAATGCTCTATTGGATCTTTTGTCCCCTTATAGATAGGTAAAACTGGCATAGGAAAATGCTTAGGATAAGGTCTAGCAGAAACAATAGGATCCAATGGCTGATTACACATTTCCTTATAACTGTAAGTAAAACTTGAAGGTTGAATCATCTCAACTTTTGAAACCAACTGCTTCACCATATTTGCCAAATTTTGTACTTCTGGATTATTGTTATGCATTGTTCCTAGATTCCCATATGTGTGTTGAGGAACCAATGCTTGATTCAGGTTGGAAGTATGGATATTATTGTTATATGTGGCACCTTGTGAAAGTGGACAACTAACATTGGGAAGAACAGAAGCAAAAGTGTTGATATTAGAATATTGAGGAAGAAATTGAAAACACTTTTGAGTGACACTACTAATTGGAGGAGCTTGCATATTCCTTCCAATGTTGGTGGTAGTAGTAGTATCAATAACTGAGTTCAACTTATCAAGATGCACTGATTTAGGCAAGGGGTTTTCCTGGTTAAGCATAGGGGAGCTTATTGGAGGAGGTGGAGGAGTCTCATCTCTTTCGAGGTGAGCTTCTCGCTCCATGCCTCCCAATATCCTATCCCTATTAGCCTTCATAAAGCCCCAAATATGCTCAAATGATGAAAAGACAAAGCTACCATTAGGTCCCTCATAAGGATCAAAACTCATCTCAGTATCCATGTTGTCTTGCTCTTCTGGATCTATGTTAGGATCCTCTCTATCAATATGATCATATTTCGGAGGAATACAATCAGATTCAAGATGCTTTCACTGACTTCTAAGGACAGGAGCCATTAGAAAAGCGAAAGGATAGAAGAGAATGCTAACAATAGAAACAAAAATATTTTTAAAGATATTATTAAGATTCTCCAATCACACAAACAAATTTAATGATCTTGTTTAAAGGTTTAAAATAAAAGGAGGTGTTCACATCGGGTTCACCAAATATGTAGAGGGGAAAACCACCCTACCACGTACAATTCCCAAAAGGTTGGTGTTGGAAATATTGAGTATATTGAGTTGTCATTGATGTCAAAGGATGCATGGTACTCAAGGCATAAATATTATTCAAGGTTGATGAGGTTTTAAGGTTGGAAAATTATTACAAAAGAAGTTTAGTGCAAAGCAAGACAATTATTTTTAAAGATTATAATATTTAAATACCAATAGTTAAATATTTTAAAGAGATGGACAAAGGCTTGAGCAAGGACAAATTTAATATTTCAAAGGAATAAATATTCAAGAATAAAAATATTTTTCAAATGGACAAAGGTTTAAAGATAAAAGGATTTAATATATCAAAGGGTCAAAGGTTTTAAAAATAATATTATAATATTTAAATTTAAATATTCAAATGGGTTTAAGTTTAAAATGTGCCAAGGGCAAGCATATAAGTCAAAAATCAAAGTGCTGACATCCATGATGAAAATGAAAAGATACATATAAATGGAGGAGCAAAAATCATATGCAATGAAGGGGTTTCAATCTTGTGATTCGACATTATTCCAGCGCATTGTTTTCAGTGAACGAAGAAGGCAGGGAGCGTAGTGAGAAATTTCATCATTGGGCGAAATCTGAAGTAGATAAATAATTGGTTGTGCATCTTTGTTCCCACCTGTCGGTGTGTCCCAGCTAGTTGGTTGTCCCTTGGTAGGGCGTTGTTGTGTAGAGAGACAGGTTCAAATCCCACTGTGAGGTTTTTATTGTGTGATTTTTTGGTTGGAGGATAAAGTTGTGAAGGATAAAAATATTACCGTCAAGCCCTTAGGTTTCACCCGTTGGGATAGCTTAGTTGGTCGAAGGTCCTTTGGGAGAGCACTGCATTGGGCAAGGTGAGGAGATCGAATATTCTATACAATATTTTGATAGTTTGGTTTTTGAGGTAAGGGCAATAATGTTTTAATTTTTATTAAGTGAGAGTCATAAGGTGCAACATTAATAATTATTTTGTATATTCTATTTTGAGTTAGTAGGAATCATAAGTTGTATGAGGATAAATTGAAGTTTTTTATTTGTACATTGTATTAGGTGTATTGGGATAAATGGAAAATTATCTTTTGCATGTGATGTGAGGGTGTTATAAGGCATATTGAGATAAATTAAAAAAATTCTTTTGTATATTGTGAAATTAGGAGTTATAAGGTGTGATTATGGTTTAATTTTTAAAGGTATTTTTGCATGGTAGAACAGGGAAATTTAAGGGTTTAGTCACTACTAAAAGCTTTATTTTGGGAGATTAAAATGGAGACATAAAAAAATTTCAAGCCTTATTGTGCATATCTTTTTTAGAAAGGTTTTTACTGTGGATGATTTGAAAGAGAGATTTACTAACTAGTTTTTTAGTGGGACAAGAAAGGGAAATTATTTTTGAAGTAGGTTTTGAAGGCATATCATCATCAAGGTAGTTTTAGAGGTATGGTGATTTAATTACTTCTTAAGGTGGTTGAGTTTTCATATGGTCAGAGATATAAGAATTGATTAAGTGTGCATTGATTTGAATGAAATTGGAAATATATGTGCTAGCGTTTGAGAACAAAGTTGTGCATTATTTTTGAATGAATTTGAAAATATAATAGCAAGGTATTTGAGAGAAAATTGGTCCACTAACTTTGAGTCGTATTTGGAATGAACTTGCAAGGGTTAATAGACCAATCTTGTGAAGCAAATCTATGCATTAGTTTTGAGTGATATTGGAAATAAATTTGCAAGGGCTATAAACTAATTTTGTGAAGCAAGTATGTGCATTGGTTTTGATTAATTTTGGAAGTATGTAAGAAGGTCAACTATTAAGTGCTAGACTAGAGTATCCTTTTGAATGCAATGAATGTGAGACATGCGAAAGCAACAAATTTATGAATGTGATAAGAACATATTGAGTATTTGTAATGCATATCATTATCTATATGTTTATGAAGAAAAAGAATTCTGGGTAGAATATGTTTGAATTACTTTAGTCAATGAAAGCACTTTTTAGAAATATATATGCAATTGTTTCTATGCAAGAATTAGGAATGGTTGAGTAAGTTTTGTGAGCATATTGAGTAGATTTTACGAGAAGGATGAGCAAGATTTGAGAGCAAATTTGAACATGTTATTAAGATATATTTGAGCAGGATTGAGGTATATTTGAGTAGGATCTATGAGAAGGTTTGAGTAGTGATTTGAGCAGGATTGTAGATCAAATTTAAGC
Organism: Wollemia nobilis; assembly: GCA_028583015.1. Taxonomy (NCBI): domain Eukaryota; kingdom Viridiplantae; phylum Streptophyta; class Pinopsida; order Araucariales; family Araucariaceae; genus Wollemia; species Wollemia nobilis. The sequence continues at coordinate 9,176,608 of JAQPPZ010000850.1, forward strand.
AAGTTTATTTGAGGTAGATTTGAGTAGGATTAATGAGCAAGATTAAGTAGTGATTTGACCAGGATTGTAGAGCAGATTTGAGCAAGTTTGTTTGAGGTAGATTTGAGCAGGATTGTGAGCAAATTTGAGTAGAGTTTGTGAGCATATTTGAGTAAGCTTTGTGAGTAGGCTTGGAGAATATTTGAGCAAGCCTTGTGAGTAGGATTGGAGTATATTTGATCAAGCCTTGTGAGTAGGCTTGGAGAAGATTTGAGCAAGCCTTGTGAGTAGGCTTGGAGAAGATTTAAGCAAGCCTTGTGAGTAGGCTTGGAGTATATTTGAGTAAGCTTTGGAGTAGACTAGATCAAATGGGATTGGTGTCTCCTATGGATAGAGGTCCATGAACCAAAGCAAATGGGATTGGTGTCTCCTATGGATAGAGGTCCATGAACTAGAGCAAATGATATTGGTGTCTTCTATGGATAGAGGTCCATGAACCAGAGCAAATGGGATTGGTGTCTCTTATGGATAGAGGTCCATGAACTAGAGCAAAGGGTATTGGTGTCTCCTGTAGATAGAGGTCCACAAACTAGAGTAAATGGGATTGGTATCTCCTATGGATAGAGGTCCACCAACCAGAGCAAAGGGATAGAGGTCCATGAACCAAAGAAAAGGGTATTGTTGTCTCCTATGGATAGAGGTCCACAAACTAGAGCAAAGGGGAATGGTATATCCTGTGGATAGAGGTCCACAAACTAGAGCATAGGGGATAGGTGTCTCCTTTGGATTTATGCCCATAAAAATTGTAATAGGGAATTGGTTCCTAAGAGATTTATTGAGAAAATTTATAAGAAATATTTTCTTCGTAGATGTAGTCCATATTGGGTGAACCACATTAAATCTATGTCCCTTTCGTGTGTGATGATCTATGCATTTTTCATTATTTCAATTAATAATATTGGATAATACTAATTTGGAAATAAAAGTAAAAATTTGTATCTTATATTGTTCACCCACCCCCTCTCAGTATAAGCTTGTGTTATTCAATCGGTATCAGAGCGGGTTCCTTCATGAAATCCTAACATCTTGAAGGATGATTTTATAGGAACACACATGGCTCATAAGGAAGGGTTTTCGTCAAATAAGGCTCCATTTATTGATGGGACTAACTTTGCTTTCTGGAGTGTGAGGATGAAGACTTATTTGATGGCACATGAATATGATACATGGTAATATGTTGAGAATGGATTCACACTATCTAAAACTCCTACATATGCAAGTGGTAAGAAACCATATGAAGATAATGCCAAGGCAATGAATGCAATTTTGAGTGGGTTATGTGATTCAAAATTTGTGAAAGTCATGTAATGTAATTCAGCAAAATAAATTTGGGATAAGTTACAAAGAACATATGAAGGAGATGACAAGGTAAAAATGGAAAAATTTCAACCATACAAAAGGGATTTTGAATACTTGAATATGAAATATTATGAAGATATTGCTATGTATCTACTTTGTATTGATGAGGTTGTCAACACTATTTGTGGAATTGGAGAAAATATTGAGGAATCTACTATTGTTCAAAAAATATTGAGGTCACTCCCTATGATGTATGATGCAAATATTTCAGCAATAGAAGATATGAAGGATATTAAAACTTTAAGTATGGATGAGCTACATGTAATTCTCATAGTCTATGATATGAGGATAGAAAAAGAATAAACATCAAAAAGAGAGGCAGCATTCAAAGCTTCAAATAAGGAAATAAGATTTTATTATGAAAATAAAAATAGGTATGGTCAAGACAAGCATGAGAAGAAGATTTTTCAAATGCACAAGAAGATTTTTTTTATGTTGAAGAATCAATTAGTGCTTCAAGTTATAGTGAGAACCTCTACAATAGTGAAAATGAAGAAATCATATTTTTGGCCATAGAGAGAATGAAAATTCTAATGTTGTCAAAGACCAATAAGAAGATAAAGAAGATGCTATTGTGATTAAATACCTAGAAAAAGAGAAATATTTATAAAATGAATAAGAAACCATGGTTAACATAAAGGAGCAACTTATTGTTGCTCTTGGAAAATTGAAAAGGGTTAGAAATAAGAATTCATAATTGAAGGCTCAAGTTCAATAGGATGAGGAAAAAAAGATAAAGCTCCTACAAGATCTCATAGACTTAAAAGTGAAGGTTGAAGAGGCAAAGAAATTTTAAGAAGGTATGGCTGAATAGTTAAAGGAAAAATAACTAGAATGTGAAAGACTAGAACATAAAGCTGATATTCTAAGGGATTTAAGAAATTCAATAATAAGATATATCAGTTAAGGAAAAGCTCAAAATATTTGCACGATATTATCAAAACACAGAGATCACTATTTATGAATATTGTACTTGGTTTTGAGGAAGGTCAAGAGGTTTAAGAAGAGGATTCAAGCTCAAAAGAAATAGAAGCATCAAAGAAGGTATTTGAAGAAGAGCCTAAGACCTATACTAATAAGTTGAGAAGTGGTAGTATCAAAGAGGAAGCAAATAAAGAATGATCAAGTAATAGGGATCATCACAAGAAACGCAAACAAAGAACCATGAGATCAAGGCAAGATAAATATTTCTTCCAAGGTTATTGATTCTCATGTAATCAGTTTGGTCATAAAGCTATACATTGCAAGATTTATGATAAAAATGATTATGGCATGTCACTTGCACTTTCCAAGGACTACAACATCATGTGTTTCTATTGTAATAATTTTGGTCATAAAGCTATACATTATAGTGTTTATGGTAAGAATGAGTATAGCTTCACTAAGAATTCATTTGCACCTTTCAAGGACTACAGCATCAGGTGTTACAATTGCAATAATTTTGGGCATAGAGCAAAGTGGTGTAGAACAGAATTTCTAGAACTTCCAAATAAAAACAAGAAAAAGGATGCTCAAAATGTTCAAATAGGTATGACTTGAAAAGTTTGGAAAAATATTGAAAAATAAGAAGACCATTGTAATTTGGGAGTAGCTTTACTCCCATCCCAAAATTAATCACCTCAACAAAAGGAGGTGGTGAGAGGGTTGATCCAAGTGTTTTATTTTTATCCCCAAAAGGAGCCCTTTGCCATTGATGTCAAAGGGGGAGAGATTTCAGTAAGTTTTGTTGCATACTGAAAGGCAAACATTCAAATAGAAAGCAACAAGATACATATTTCTAGGAGAAATACTCTACAGACGAGGATATGATGGAGTATTACTCCGTTATCTTGAGTCCCAGGAAGCATCCTGGGCAATTTTGCAAGCTCATGATGGCACATGTGGAGGGCATTTTAGTGGCATGGTCATCGTTAAGCGCATCTTGAGAATGGATTACTATTGGTCCACCATGGAAAGGGACTGCTACGAGTATGTCAAGAAATGCATTAAATGCTAGCATCATGCAAATCTAACGCACTTACCATCACAAGCCTTGCAACCCATCTAGGCAGCACGACCATTACCGCAATGGGTACTAGATGTGATTGGGAAGATCTCACTCCCATCCTCAGGTCGACACACATTCATCATAATAGCCACAGAATACTTCACCAAATGGGTAGAAGTTATCCCCTTAACATCAACAATTGGACCAAGGATTACAGATTTTATACTTCACAGTATCATAAATTATTTTGGGGTCACTTCTAAGATAATATCAGATAATGGGCCATATTTCAAAATAAAAATGTGTGTGCTTTAATGAACAAATACCACATTCAACATAGTTTTTCAATGCCTTATTATCCACAAGCAAACGGGCAAGCAAAAGCCTCAAACAAGACAATAGTCTCCATATTGAGGAAGATGGTGGAAGACAATCACAAGGATTGGCACATGCAGTTACCTCTTGCACTATGGGCATACAGGACTAGTATACTGATGCCCACTGGGGCAACAATGTTTTCACTAGTATATGGCACCAATGCCATCATGTCATTAGAGTTGGAAATTTTCAACTCTATGCATAGCATTAAAGGACTTCATAGATGATGATGTCGTGCGGCAAGGCTGCCTTGATCAGTTGATGCTTCTTGATGAACGTCGAGTCAATGCTTTAGAGCATCTTCATGTTTACTAGAATCGCCTTGCGTGAGCTTACAATAGTAAAGTCCACCTAAGGGAATTCAATGAACCATTATTTGCTGCTATACATAATATACTAAGGTTTTTTGGTTAATCAACCACACCTAGTGATCTTATCAACTTTTGAGGAAAACAACTTTGATTAGTATAATGTAAGGTCTAGTTGTGATAATACCTTGGATATTCAAGATCCCATCACTAATTGAAACACTAAAATCCTAGCTGGTACAAGGAAAAGATGAAAGCCGCAAAGTGGTCTAGGTTACCTTAAGTGAAAAATATTTTTCTTGCTTATCCCCCTGTGCAACCAGTTTAAAGGTGCTGATAATTGGCAAAAGGAAAAGCTTTACCTATCTAAATCCATTTCTTAAATAAAAATAAATAAAATCCCAAAGCAATGTACATATTCAAAAGGCCAAGCATACAATCTAGATTTCAAAGCAATAATTCGATACACAAATCATAAATTCAAAGAAACATAGCTCAAAAAAATCAATAAAAAATAAACAGTGATTTTCATCACTACATATGAGCAAAATAAATAGTGATTATCATCACTACAAAAATCCTCGCTCAAAGAAAAAAATCAATCAAAATAAACAGTGATTTTCATCACTACATATGAGCAAAAATCCAAAAAGAAGTCAAAATGGAATAAAGCTTGAATCCTTGGAATTCTTAGCATTGTACAAAACTGGAAGGAGAAATCCTTACGCATGACGATATGTCTACCATAATTGCTTCATGCATTTGTGTAGACCAATGTTTGAATGTGGATGAGTTAGCTTATGTAACCCAATATTGCCTAGTGGTACAGTCCAACTAAGTCCAACATAAGGATGAGATGAACACTTGAGGGTCCCTGATCTTAGCAAGGGCTGAAAGAATCCCGCCTGACATTGGAGGAAATGCTTGAGTTCTACCTCAAAATATACAATCACTTGCACACAGAGAGATCATGAAAAACCAGGTCCATGGTAAAAACCTCACTTTTCAAAATTCTAAGTGATCAATAGAGAGCTGTTGATAGGGTAACTAGAGTGTTTGAATCTCCGAAAAGCCCCAAAAATTTTTACATAGCAACAAATCATAACATCATTCACACCATCACTGTCTTTATAAGATTCTATAAATTATGGGGTATCAACATAGTAGGACGGATACCGCATATATATTAGAAATAGTATATAGACAACCACTGACTACTTTATATCTTTTAATTTACGTAAAACTTATTAATAAAATACATTACACACCATTACATCTCATATATGAATACTTAATCAATTCTTATGATAAAAGTGATTATTTAAATTCATGATTATTTTTTATTTTTTTTACTTTATGTGGTATCACCCATTAATATTGTCAATGTCATATGCATTTCGTATGTTTTAAGTGATTAGAGCATACAGGTTCGTTTATACCATCCCATCACATAAGTTAGATGCATACAATTAAAGCAAAGTTAAAACATGCATTTAAGCAATAACATCACATCCACAAACACAATTTATTAATCATTCATTATCACATCATAAAGCACATCCTAAAACACATAGGCAATATCCATTTGCATACAATCATGAATTCACCATTTATCAAAATAAAAATACATCGCATCATATCATCAAATCTTATAAGCATCTACACATCATTAAGCATATAGGCAATATCCATTTACATACAATCATGAATTCACAATTTATCAAAATAAAAATACATCACATCATATCATCAAATCATATAAGCATCTACACATCCATCTAAGCATCTTCAATGTCATCTATCATCTAACATATTCATCAAGTCAGCATAATACCATCATCGCATCATATCATAAAATAAAATAATAAAAACATGAGCAGTAAAAGATACACATAATAAGTCATAATGCAAAGATATCATAAAAGTATGTGTGTCAAGTCCATGGATGTACAAAAATACCCATGGGCTACAATCATATAGGTCAGTAAACCTCAAAAATGGATCAAGGACCAAATAAAGCATCAATCAAATACCGGGCCTAATCCCCCTACATCACCTCCTCTAGTGCCACCTCCCTTGTGGCGGTATCATGAGTCAAATGATGTGAACCTATCGGTCTCCTTGTCTGATTTTGGGTCCTCTGGCTAGGACAAGTAGAATACTGCCCTGAGGTGGAGTGCCCATTGACCTGTGAACCACCCGCATCGGGTGGCTCCTTAGGGACAATCACATGCCTCCTAAGCTACATCTGAAGAATAGTGATGTGATCCACATGTCCCCAAATCTTCTCCTCATACTCATCCAAAAAAGACTACAGTTGTCCCATATCCACTCTTGAACCTACCACTGGAACCTCCTATGGTGTAGAAGGAGGAACAACAAACTACATCCTAGCATCGCCACCCCTAATAGTAGCCTACAGAGCCTATTTCTGTGCTGTGAGCTGCTCAATGGTAGCATCTCACCAATGTACCTAGATCTTAGTTTCCTAAAGCTCAGCCTCAATCTCATGCAGTTGTGCTCTTAGAGGAGATTCTTTTTCCTCGGGCTCTAACTCCTCCTCCTCAGGAACATCAGGATCCTCCACTACCACCTACTCTACTGGCTATCTCCATACCTCGATCCTAGCTCGGACTCTGCGTCCTGTTGTATCTGCACCATCACCCCTGCCATCATCCTCACACCTTGGGCTAACAATACCATGCCACATCCGATCACCCCACCATGGAGTGTATGCCTTTGTAACTCTCCCAGCCACTCTAGGGTCAAAAACTAGGGCATCCTCCTAATCTGAAAGCTCTGTAATCTATCATGGAGGTAGATCCCCCTCTGTTGTGAGGCGCCTATACAATAATGGTACCAGAGGCACATCCTGCTACAACCCATATTGATGAATAATCCAAGAGTAGAAGAAGTACTCCTGGATGGTAACCTTATGGCCAACGAGACATCGCTCGTGTTGTGTCCTGGCAGTAAAGCTAATTGGATCATCCCAAGCAAGACACTCATGGTAAGGCTACCATATGACATATTTGGCCAAAATTATAGTAAAAACATCAGTATAATGGGATAGCTCCCTTGCCAAATTATGGCTCTTATGCTCCTCATGCTCTCGAGCCCATCTAGTAGCATAGCACTATGTCTGAGCATCAATCATCGTAATATCAACTGGGAGCCCCTTAGGGCGATCTACCATAATATGCTCCCATACCCAAACCTGTAGGAGCAAGTTGTAGGCAATCCTGACATGTCCTCACCGATGGATGTGGTACAAATCATCATAGCACTAAGCCAATAGTGATATACCCCATGCATAGATGATAGGCTCCTCGCTATCCAATAGATCCTGCACCATCACCAAAAGGTTCCACAGAACCTCAAACCCGAGTAGTCTAGGATAAGAACATTGTTGATAACCATCAACAATACGGTATGCCTCATCGTAAAAACATGCTCCCCATGCCAGCAATTGATATACACTCCTCCAGACTTGGTTTCCTTGAGAGCATCCTCAGAATACCTCCCGAACACCCGAGTGAAGACAACCACATGATCATTAGTGGCCGAAGAAATAATGGCCACCCCATAAAATGGAATTTGGAAGATCCTATACACATCCTCTGGCGTAATGGTCATCTTGCTTGTCGGTATGTGGAAGGTATTAGTCCATGGGTCCTCACGATGGGCTAGGACCTTAAGGTAAGCTTGATATGCCATAATGTAAGGTAGCCTAATGACATACTATAACCCACAAGCTTTGAACCATGCCCAATCTATGTCATCAAAGATAGGAAGTAGCTCAAGTAGGAGCTTTGGGTATCGATCTCGAGTAGAGAGAATCTAATAACAAATGCATATAAAACATAAACTACAGTGCATCTAATGCATAAATCAAAAAAAGCATAACAACATCAACACTGCTAAGTCCAAAAAAACAAAGGATAAATGCATATAGTCGGGCAGCACAAAGCTCAGGAGTGGTTCAAAACTTTCAAAAATAACAAAAAAAAATCAAAAATATGTCTTAAGAAAATCATAAAAATGCAAAAAATATGGCTAAGGGTTTAGCCGTTGTCACCTACAACGGTCGGAACCTGGTCGCTGGAGACAGTAGCGACCAAGACCCAATGGTCAAATTTTTTACCATTGAGGTTCAAACTTGACTGCTCTGAGGGACAACGGCTCATAATCGACCGCTCTAAGTGACAGCGGCCAAGGGGCGACACGAACCCTTGGCCAAAAAAATACAAAAAAATTGCAAAATAACATAAAAAAATACGAAAGGGAAGGAAAAAAAAAAAATTTATAAAAAAGCAAATTCCCACTTAGGCATCAAAAACTAAAGCTAAGTTCAAAAACGGTTAACATGGCAGCAGCAGGTGAACAATAGAAAACTTGGTAACCCTAGGCTAGAAACTACCAAGGCAAAGCAATGAGAACAAAAAGGGGGACTAACCCACCATAGCAAAAGGTAAGCTAAGCCTAACTATGGATTTTATGTTAGAGTTAAAGTGCACTATGCCTTCACCTTAACACTTGTTAGTTTCTCTTGACAAGTGTCATGTGTTGAATATAGGCTTATGCCTATATATTGTAACCATTTGCATCAATAAAATAACCCCTTCAGTTGCAGTCCCAACATTTGGTATCAGAGCAGGCTTTCCCTCCCCTGTGAAACCCTTGAGGGGGATTTCCCTCATGGAAATCCTCCCTCCCCCTGTTTTTTTTTTTTTTTTTTTACCGAGGGAGTATGCTCTCTATCATTTGATGGATCAGAAACCAGATGGTAAAAATTTTCAAGTTTAGGAATTTTTTTTTAGAATTAATTTTTAGTTTTTTAGGGTTCTAGTTACAGATTTGTTGGTTCTCTATTCGGGCCCAATGCTTTGCAGCTCATCTAGATGGAGATCTGAGCTGGGTTGAGCTGTGTTTCCAATATTAAAAATGACTATTTTTTATGGCACCTACACTTCTATTACCTTTGTTTAGCTGGAGATACCGTGGTGGCAGGATATTTTTTTTTCGTATCAACAATAGTCAAAGATCGACCATGATGGAGGGAAATCTAATAAATTTATGGTCATAATAAGCCATTGAAATCGATTTAGCAGCGCCAGATAGATGACGGTGGCCTTGAGAACCAAGCCTATAGATTTCCTCTTGGCAAAATAGATCTTAGACTCAACTGCATATTTTTTTAATTAGTTGGTTCCTGTTGTATGCCTCTCAGCCTGCTTTGTGGAGGAGACGAACCGGTACAACAGCCTGGTGCTGGGCCCGCTCGTGCCATGAAAATTTTGGTCACCATTGTCGAAGATTTTGCAAGGATGGCTCTGGCACATTTTGATGCATCCTGGAGATGCAGTCTTCGGTGCAACCAAATTTTTATAATTCCATGATGCCTGCAATCCCGTCCTCTAAAAGAATGGTGATCGTGGCTCCGTCGATTCGTGCAGAACCTCTGATCACAAGTGTGATGGGCATCTTCTCTTGAAATTCACGTTGAAGATGCTGGATGATTCGAAGACACTGTTCAAAACTTGCTAACGTTGTGGAAACAATTCATATTGGCAATGATACAAATCAAAATGCATCCACATTGCACCATTCTCTATTTGGCTGCCAGGAGCATTACCTTGCAAGATGTCCAATGCCTTGCAAATGGTTGACAGCCAATTTTTTTTTAGAATCGACCGCTCGTGATGGGGAATGACGGACATGAAGAGGTTTGATTTTGGCCAAGTGTCATAGAATGAATATGCATATAGCTCGAAGGACTGTAGCTATCATCAAAAAAAATTACGTGAAATAGCTCCAATTGTTTTAAAGCTGAGGGAATGAGTCAGGATAATGTTGTTGTGAAGAGCAAGAAGTGTATTCTGACATGGTTTTGTGGTTACAATGCATGATGTTGATGTTGTGTATTCGCTAAATACGAGGCCTTTGTTATACCACATTGGAGGAGATTGCTACCAAAATGGAGGAGATTACGGTAGTTCGAACGAAGTGTGCAAAAAATCATGGGCCAGTTTATCACTGCTAGTGGACTGGTGCTGTGCTGGCGTATTTCATGGAATTTAATTCCCATGAGCCAGTTTATCTAAAAGTTTAATTGTTGTAAACTCTACAAGCAGAGGAAGATTTGTGCGTGGTTGGCGGTTGTTGTGCTGGTGCATTTGGTGTTCGTGGTGAAAGGAGCCCGATCCGGCGATGGAGAAATTAAAATACAGGTGTCGCGTTCGCTGAGGACGACAGAGGCGTATGTGGCACTCATTACGGTGAGAATCCCGAAATCACCTGAAGGATATCAGTTGAAAACCTCCAAATACATGGTTGTGCCTAGTTAATTTTATGATTGGCTCGAAGATGCCATGTGGAGATTCCAGACTATACGAGTGTGTTACTATTTTTTTTTTCTGCTGTATCATGTTCTAAGCCATATCAGCATTGCCAAGGCTTTGTGGACGTCACCGAGCATTTTCTAAGGAAGGCAGCCATGCCGAGGCTGGTGTGGATGACAACGTCATAGGTGGTGATGATCGTGGGTATTATTTTATTTAAAAAGGGAAAGGAAATATTTTATAAAGTGGATGGGGCCACTTTATTTATTTAAATGTATGGGGACTTGACATTTTGAATTTACGACAGTATGGTCTCACTTTTTTAATTATTTTTTTAATACAACTAGAAGGCCTTTATTGTATTTGCCCATATAATTCCCCTGCGTGGGAAAATTGAAAATTGTAGACTATTTTTTTTTCCGCCAGAGTGCGATGCCAGGAATCTTCTATTTTTGAGGTTTAATTGCTGCCTAGATAGGCATGCTGTTGTTTTTCCCAGCAAGTTGAAGGCCCCATTTAAACACAAGTATAGGGGTATTTATAGTCGTTGGAAACATTTTTTCGTGACGGACACAATTGTGGTGTCAAATTGTAATTTTGAGATTGCTTCAATTTATTTTTTTAGCCTCAAATTTTTTCTACCTTGGAGTGCACTTTCGGTTGTACCCGACACTCCCAAGGTACTATGTAAGTGATCCTAGTATCTAGTCATCTTCTCTATAGCACCTGGCGGATGCAGCGGCTGGTTACCCATGCATTATAGTGGGATGAGACGATCACAATAAGGACACCTACTCTAGGGACTATAGACATAGACACCCTAGACTCTATCCGAGGTTTTTTACGGATCTACTTCTGAAGACTACAGACGAAGACACTTCAGAAGATTCTCTTCTTTTCTTCTTCTCTCCTCCTATTTTTGATCTATGGCTCATTTTATTGTATTGAGTGCATTTTCGGTAGAGACCGACACTCTTAATTGGCTCATTTTTCCTTTGGATTAGGTGCATTTTTGGCAGAGACCGACACCTTCTAGATTGAGTTCACCATGAGGAGGGATTTCATACTCATGGTGAATCTAGTCAGTGACCTACGAGAGGCAACATCCTTTGAGGATGACCTGCAGAGGCATCTCAAGTTTTGATCAGAGGGGAATTACTTGGACCTACTTGGGTCATTATCTAAAAAATGCAATAAGGGGGCCATGTGTCCCTTCCACTTCCACTTTTAAGTGGAAAAAACATTAAAATATGGCCAATGAAGCCATATAATCGGCCATTGCTGCCTTCCACATTTAAAAATGCTCTTAAAAAAACATTTCCCCATATTAAAAAATAGCCCACATCATTTTTCAAAAATCAAAATTTACCCTCTCCATATGGCGCTCTCTATTGTCAACGTGTTGCGGTACCCGTCCGCATCCACGAGCACTGCAACCACTGTAGAATGTGAGCACCTCTCCAATCTTAGCATACTGAGATTGTTGCTTTAGCAATAAATCACACGTAGACCATGATCTCATAAATCAATCGCAAAACAGGTTGACTATAGATGCTCATCGATCACAAAATGACATCTGCATCACTGCGTCTCCTATCAATGTAGTAGAAACACAAAAAAACTCATGCTATCTCATGGGCCCAGTGTCACCAACAGTATTTGTCGACCAGAGTGTAGGTAAAACAGTCCATACTTTAAATTCACCATAGTCTGGAGAAAAATACGGATCACGACATTCTTGGTACGTGGTTTGCGCATCAGCAATATCAAATGTCACTAAACTGAACGTCTTCATCTGTAGGTGAAACCATCACATAACTTTGGTTAGCATAGCGAACCACCCGCCATTCCAGATCTATGCAAAAATTAATGCCAAGCAACGCAGCCCACCTTCTTCGTAACGATCATTCAAGTCCATCCTCCACTGCACTATAGATACACGAGCTACTCCTCTGCTGCTCTACTGTAGTTGCAGGTGCAGTAACTCTCAGCATAGATTCTGGCATCCTCCATCAATGCAAAAATCTTGCAAAAATATTGGTGGACATTTAGTGATGCATAAAGTCTTGCGGGAAGGGGCTCCCGGTGGCCTTGAAGTTCACGAGCTCCTCTATACAGTATTTGTCGACCAGAGTGTAGGTAAAACAGTCCATCTTTTAAATTCACCATAGTCTGGAGAAAAATACAGATCACGACATTCTTGTTGACGAATGCACTTCAGAATATTGGCTAATGTGGAAGAAGTTGTGAAGAGAACAATTCGGATATATTTTTTGTTCTTATTTTGGAGCATTTGAGATCTGTAAAATTTTAGGTCTAGATATGGCAGGAGCAAACAATTTCACATGCACAGCACTCGTGGTATTTCTGATGATTGTTCTCTCATCGGTAGTTCTGGTGAAGTCAGAGGAGGCAGAAGCCCCAAGTCCGAGTCCATCCATGCTTTAAAAACATTTTTTAGATCCCGTTGTAATGTGTTGCCCCATTTAGACCACGGATTTTATCCAGAAGAAAGCGTGCCCCTTGCACCGGATTTGAGCCATGTGATTACTATTTTTTGTTTTTATTCTATGTTGACCTTTGTGCCCATGTGATCCTTTGGCTTGCAAAAATTGTGCACGTTCAGATGGTGTGAGAGCTGAAATGTGGACATCATACAATCCTCGGCCTGTAGTTGATCATCCCCAGGAGGGGACTGCCCATCCCGATGCCAAAGCTAGTGACGTTCCATTACCTCTGGCTCAGGTGCTGACTCCAAAGTAGGAGCAACATATCGAGTGGGAGAGGATTCGACATGTCGAATGGAAGAGGATTTGGCCACAAGTGAGGTCCATGGCATCTCCACCAAAATTGTAGTGGTTGTTTTTGCATTTGTGAAAAGCGAAAGCTAGCGGTGGCTGTGGCAGCAATGGTTCGAATCTCCTACAGGGATATATGATCACAGGGATAAAGAACCATGGAGGTGAATCTGGAAAATTAAGGAAAGCAGAAGGCCTGCGGAGACAGTAAGACACAGCATCGTAAGCACGATACGCCTGCTCTACTCTGAATCTTCTTTCGCTTCCTACACGAACATCTATTAATTTTTTTTTTTTTTGGACGCAATCCTGTGCAGTTTACTCTAGTGAAAACGGAGAACGATATAGGGAATACGACGGACAATCTATCAATCTATCAATATAGGGGGAATGTTAGAGTTAAAGTGCACTATGCCTCTATTTTGACACTTGTCAGTTTATACTAACACTTGTCAGTTTATCATATAGGCCTTCTGCCTATATATTGTAACCATTTTTATCAATAAAAAATCCCTTCAGTTTCTCCTCCTAACATTTGGTATCAGAGCAGGCTTTCCCTGCCCTATGAAACCCTTGAGGGATATGGAAATCCTCCCTCCCCCTCATTTTTCATTTTTTCATTTTTCTCCCATTTTTCTTTCAAGCTAGGGAGTATGCTCTCCATCCATGTGATGGATCAGAAACCAGAAGCTTTTAAAATTAATGGCTGAAAATTTTTTGGAGTGAGATCTTCGTAGGAGGTTAATTTTTTTTAGATCCAGTTGGTTTTGTGGGAAGGAAGCGGTGCCTTGGGAGATTGAAGCATTTTTGCATGCAAAGGAGATGATGAAGCAAAGCACGTGTGGTGAGGTTACAACATCAAATCCAAAGGATGTGCTTCGCTGTGAGTTCTACCTATTACGATGGAGTGTTGTGTAGTACGACAAGAAATCCAAGAGGGCAATGGCGCATTGAGCAGATCGGGGTAGTTCCCATTATGTTACTGTAGTTCGGGATGACAGTGGTGTCGTCCCACGTAGATGATGGTATGGAATCTTTGATTCTTGACAGTGCTTTGCTCGTCGTCTTTGGTGTGGAGTAGCAACCAGTCCTCTCGAAACTCTGCAGTGCGATCTTTACAGGCCTTTTAGATTATCGTCCATCCTTGTTGGAGATGGTAGACTTGATGGTATTTTTGGAACCATTTCAGCATTTAAGACTTTGCATCTCCGTGGCTATGACGTTTATGCAGTTATATTGGCAGATGCTGGTCTTTCTAATGAGAAGTATTTGTCAACATATTTATGTGACAGGGTACCTGTATTTGCCCTTCCCAAAATTCCAGAATATGCAAGAAATCCCCTTTTGGAGTGGTTTAGTGAATACTACAAAGTGTTCTCTGAAATTAAGAACACATTACAAAAATTGTATTTGAAAAGGAAATTTCAGTTACATGAGATGCCAATGAAGGCGAACATGACCCAGGGACCCAATTCTATTATGTAGACTCGGCATCAAATATGACAACAACATGCTCAGATGGAGATAGCAACTTGAGCGCTGTGAAACTTTGAAGTGTTTTTTTGTTAGACCTCCGTATTTTTTATATATGAAGATGTTTGATGAATTGAAAATGGTATTTTTGGCAAAGGATATTTTACGCCATCGAAGATTATTTTTTAGATTCGAGACAAATAGAGGCCTGTAACTCGGTCTGTTGATCACAAACCAAAAGCACTTTTGACGCAGCGGGTGATCATTTTATTTTGCAATTTCAAGCACCTCATGATTTTTTTAATTTGCATGGTGTGAAGAGCGTGCCACCGGGGGAGGAGGAGTGCCGAAAGGTTATAGAGGAGCTCATGAACTTCAAGGCCACCGGGAGCCCCTTCCTGTAAGACTTTACACGTCACTAAACGTCCACCAAGATTTCTACAAGATTTTTGCATTGATGGAGGATGCCAGAATCTACGCTGAGAGTTACTGCACCTGCAACTAATGTAGAGCAGCGAAGGAGTAGCTCATGTATCTATAGTGCAGTGGAGGATGGACTTGAATGATCGTTACGGAGAAGGTGGGCTGCGTTGCTTGGCATTAATTTTTGTGTAGATTTGGAATGGCGAGTGGTTCGCCACACTAACCAAAGTTATGTGATGGTTCCACCTGTAGATGAAGACATTCAGTTTAGTGACAGTTGATATTGCTGATGCACAAACCATGTACCAAGAATGTCGTGATCTGTATTTTTCTCTAGACTATGGTGAATTTAAAAGATGGACTGTTTTACCTACACTCTGGTCGACAAATACTGTTGGTAACACTAGGCCCGTGAGATAGCATGAGGTTTTTTGTGTTTCTACTACATTGATAGGAGACGCAGTGATGCCGATGTCATTTTGCGATTGATGAGCATCTATAGTCAAACTGTTTTGCGATTGATTGATGAGATCATGGTCTACGTGTGATTTATTATTGAAGCAACAATCTCAGTATGCTAATATTAGAGAGGCGCTCACATTCTGCAGTGGTGGCAGTGCTCGTGGAGGCGGACGGGTACCGTAGCACGTCGACAGCAGAGAGCGCCATATGGAGAGGGTAAATTTTGATTTTTGAAAAATGATGTGGGATATTTTTTAATATGGGGAAATGTTTTTTTAAGAGCATTTTTAAATGTGGAAGGCAGCAATGACTATATGGCTTCATTGGCCATCTTTTAATGTTTTTTCCACTTAAAAGTGGAAGTGGAAGGGACACATGGCCCCCTTATTGCATTTTTTAGATAATGACCCAAGTAGGTCCAAGTAATTCCCCTCCGAGCGAAACTTGAGATGTCTATTTTTTTATGCTGTCATTCAGCAATATTGTCTATTTGCTGCCTAGAGAGGCATGATGTTATTTTTCCACATGATGAAGGCCCCTTTGATGGTGGAATATAGGGGTATTTATAGTCGTTGGAAATATTTTTCTGCGACGGACACAATGGTGGTGTCATATTGTAATTTTGAGGCTATTTCCATTGAGTTTTTTAGCCTCAAATTTTTTCTCCCTTGGAGTGCAATCTCGGTTGAACCCAACACTCCCAAGGTAATTTCATATGTGATCCTTGTACCTAGTGATCTTTTCTATACACTTGGTGAATGCAGCGGCTGGTTACCCATGCATTTCGATGGGATGACTTGGTCACCATAAGGAAACTTATACTAGGGACTACAGACAAAGACACCCTAGACTCTATCCGAGGTTTTTTCGGATCTACTTCTGAAGACTATAGATGAAGACACTTCAGAAGATTCTCTTCTTTTCTTCTTCTCTCCTCCTATTTGGATCTATGGCTCATTTTATTGTATTGAGTGCATTTTCGACAGAGACCAACACTCTTATATGGCTCGTTTTTCCTTTGTATTAGGTGCATTTTCGGCAGAGACCGACACCTTCTAGATTGAGTTCACCATGAGAAGGGATTTCATACTCATGGTGAATCTAGTCAGTGACCTACAAGAGGCAACATCCTCTGAGGATGACCTGCAGAGGCAACAAACCCAGATGTGGTTGACCCTGAGGCACCCATGATGACCCTAAGGCACTTAGACGGCTGACCCAATGGCAACAGACTCATGGAAGTGGCTGACCCTGAGCAACAGACAGAGATGTATACATAGTGAATCTAGCATTATTCATAGTTGGAGAGCCAAGCGCAAAGAGCACAAGCCTAGACCAAATCAGCAATAAGAGAGGATGATAGGTTGTGTTAGAGAAGTCAACATTAAGGGAGAATGTTACCTAATGTTGACTTTTTTTGTTTTTTCTTTAGTTAGGATAGTGCACTTTAAGGGGTAATGTTAGAGTTAAAGTGCACTATGCCTTCACCTTGACACTTGTCAGTTTCTCTTGAAAAGTGTCATGTGTTGAATATAGGCTTATGCCTATATATTGTAACCATTTGCATCAATAAAATAACCCCTTCAGTTTCAGTCCCAAAATTTTATTCATTATCAACAGGTTTAGTGAGGTTCAGTTTTACTCAGACAAGAGAAAAGAGGGTTAGGGTTTAGAAAATATAAATACTTGAGAAGCTCCGGCTCCTCCAGCAGCTGATGTCTCACCTTGCGTAGCCATGTCCTCAATGCCAGCAAACTCTAAAGTCGCAATCGTCGCTATCACACTAGAGCTCTGAAAAGCAAATATTCAATAGTAAAAATGAAAGGTCAAACCCTAGAAAATGTAAGTTTTATATTTCTTTAATTATGCCTTGGTCGTTGCTGACGTCAGTGGCCTGAACTTCATGGCCGCTCAAGGCGACAATGACCACAGGCAGGGACTCAGATGCCGATAGACCTGACAATGGCCAGATCCATAGGTTAAAACAAGGGAATTCCTCCTTGAAGTATCCCACAAAAATAGTAAAAATACACACTTTGATGGTTTAATATCATCAGAATTTTCAAAATAACAAAAAAATCACATAAGAGCACAATCTCAAGAAGGCCTCATACCCAATTACTTACTCTATCAACTCGGCGATTGTAGTGATTCACACTCCATGTATTTATATGAGATGAGTAGATGACTATAAGGCCACTTGGGGTTAAAATAACTCATTTTGGAATTATGATGTGCCATCCTTCAATCTCGAAGAATACAAAAATGGTCAGACTGCTCCACGGTTGTGAAAGGATCATTCTAATTCCCCTATGACATCAAAAACATTAAGCCAAAGTGATACAATCTAAACATAAATAGAATCACTCATCCTAACTCCCTAAGAAAGCTATTGATAGTTGGACTGCTCCTCGGGATAAGGATGGATGATTATCATAAACAATTGAAATCACACTTGGATGTGGGATTGCCCATTAAAAGCAACAAATGCTAAAAAAGAACCAGATTAGTCATATTGATCAAGCGACTTGTCGCTTCATTCATTGTTATTTCTTCACCAATCCATTGTTTGGGGAAGTAGTTCAAAACTTCAATATAATCATAATCAAAATCAACAAAATATCACTCGATCATAGCAAAATCATTTTCATCCTATGAATCATTGCATACAACAATCACAAATTTCCCTTATTTTATGGGAACATAAGCAGATATGACATCTTCAATTGTAGCTCTCCTACCGGTCGATATTGTTGTAGCAGTTGAAGCTACTCGATTGAGTTTGAGGAATGAGTGCAATTTAACATGCCCAAGCCACTGAGCTAAGTCCTCCGAACATTGAGGAAATGATTCAAGGGATGTGCGCCATCTTGCATGATTGAGCCATCCGGTATTGATCAGACCATTGATCATCATACACCCTAAAAATAGATCAGTCTACATTTTTTCTCAGCATTGTGTTTTCCACACAATAAGTCGCAAAAACAAGCATCTGTAGACACCTAAATCATATCATGCTTAGGGGAGCTACTCACATAGACACATTCATAATACCATAAGATATAATCTTGGAATTTCCAAGAATCAACAGTGGTTCTCACCACTCATTTGAGGCCCTTTCAAGTCATCCAAGACTAGCCGCTCAAACCAAGAGCGACCAAATCCTAGCCGCTCAAGCCTAGAGCGGCTAGGCCTTAGCCACAGTAGATTATAGTGGCTAGATATTAGTCATTGCAGACAATAGCAGCTAAACCCTAGAAGAATTTTTACCAACAAACAGGCCTAATCATAGGCGAAAGTGGTAGTCTATCATTCGATGTTTGTATGCCCAAACTTACATCTTTTTGATCAACAATAAATACATCTCATCCTATCAAAAAACCTTAAGAATTTTCTTAAGCACCCAACCATTTCATTTAGCAATATCAAAATACACCTCATAATAGGATCAACTTCATGACTTAATGAGTTTAGATCTCCATAATAATCACATAACAGTGCCACATCCTTCGAGGTTTATTGCTAAATTCACATTTCCTATTTTCAGAAACAACAAAACCATTTTACCAATATTAATGGAATTTTATATCAAACCATTTTATCAAATTTAAAATACAACTCTTTAAAATCAAAATGCAAAATTAATCATCAAACACATTGACACATAAGGCAAAAGATCAAAATCTATATATATCATTAAAAAAGTATATATATACAATAGTAGATTGGTATGCCATAATAGCCATAATTGGCATACTTAGTCATCCAAAAATACATCATAAAAATTCCAATCCTCACGACTGTCCAACACCCCTGGTGCTCTGTGCATCGTCACCTCCAGGAGGTGGAGGAGCCTGAGCCACAATAGTATCTCGAGTGGAAGACTGGGATCTCTGACTTACCTGAGTCGACAGCTCATACATTGTTGGGAGAGGTACTATCTGTCCCTCTAGGATGATCACAAAGTACATCGCCTGGTAGAAAGCAGCTCGCCTAGAAGCCCTAGAGAGCATATATGCCATCCCTCCCACTCCTCTCTATGCCTGTGTCCTTTCCTGGGCTAACTCTACCTCTATCATCTCAATGTGCATCCTCTGGGAGGTATTAGTCTCCCATAGCATAGCATTCTCTACCCGAAGAGTAGACATCACACTGATCTCACCCTCCTCCTTCGTAGCTATCCCCTTCCCAGGGGAATCTAGTCTAGGCTCCTGAGGAGAGGGTACCTCCATCTCATCTCTCCCTTGGGTCCATGGGACCCTCAATGGTCTTAGTTAAGGCCCACCATGGCCCCACAGTCCTATAGTACAAGGATATGGCATCCTCCCTCTGCCATGCAAGTGATCGCCCCTGGTCCTTGCACCCCTGCCTCGAGCTATGGACTTTGCACTGGCCTGCTCACTGGCCGCTCTATGATGTTAGAGAACCCGCTCCATGTCCTTGTGCATTGGCCCCCTTCATGCTATCAGTCTCGAAGCGTAGACTGAGGCATACCATGTCATGTAGTCCGTTGTAACCCCTACGTCATCTCCAATGGCTATAACAACAAGGGCATCATCTGGAGTTGTACCTAGGAAGCACCTCATGTCAGGTGCACCACTGATAGAGGTCAGATCCCTGGTGATTCAAGTGTAGTAAAAATCTCTAACATTAGGGATCCCCTACTGTAAGCCAAACTATCAAAGCACTCAATCCGCTCGATGGGGCTCCATCTCCCCATCATGCATCCATAACCAAATAGCTTTTCTGACATGAGCTAGCTCTACCCTATCCTCGGCCCATCCTGGATGGCCCCTCCACAGTCTCCAGGTGATGGCATCCCCCATCAGCTCATCAAAAAGCCACCTGGCATCATCCAGGCTAATCCTCTAAACTCCTCCTACTTGGATTGCCCAACAGTAAACTCGATGCCTCCTTGCCTCTACTGCTACTACCGGTAGCCCCTTAGGCCTCCACACTACAATGTGCTCCTAGCACCAAACCTATAAAAAATAGGTAAGCATCAGAGCCACTCCCTCCCTGTAGATAATCCTGTATAGTGTCCTATACAAGCGACATAAGAAAAAAGGACCCCATGCAAATCGAATTCGATGGTGCCGCATATCGGCCACTACCCCTATAAGCAGCCAAGGCAATTTGCAGCTACTCTGGTGGCACAACAGCAAGCCACCAACTACTCCTAACAATATCAATGTCAAAGGATAAATCCTGGGTATCTATCTTAGAGAAGTAATAGAGACCCCACCTGACTCCAACCTCATCTGAGGATCCCTAAATAATCTTTGAAGCACCCGAGATCGGTATTCTGACCCTATAATCCGTTGGCCCTAAATGGGGATTCGCAAGATCCTCTAGACATCCTCTAGGGTGGGATCCATCTCCCCAGTCGACAATCGGAAGGTGGATGAACTAGGATACCACCTCTCTACCAAAGTTGTAAGCAAAGTGAGGTCGACAGGAATTTGTGGC
Organism: Wollemia nobilis; assembly: GCA_028583015.1. Classification (NCBI taxonomy): domain Eukaryota; kingdom Viridiplantae; phylum Streptophyta; class Pinopsida; order Araucariales; family Araucariaceae; genus Wollemia; species Wollemia nobilis. Next base: position 9,197,645 of record JAQPPZ010000850.1, read on the forward strand.
ATCTCAGCCACATGACGCAGTCCCACTACGTCTAAGGTCACCCGATCACCATCAGACAGGTTTCCTAGGTCTACCTGGAAACCATCATAATGCCACTCTCGGCTCTTCAAACTGCCCAACTACACACACAAAAGTCAAAATTTTAAAGTTAATTACCAAAATTACATTAAAACCCAAAATCGCATTCAAGTTGTCAAAATCGTTTCGATTTTAACAAAATCGTTCTTGTTTTCGGCAAAATCACCCTCAATTCGTCAAAATCGCTTTGGAAGTCCTAAATCACTGTAATTTTTTGTAGTGATTTTGCCAAAACCTATGCGATTTTGCGATCTCAAGGTGATTTCGTCGAAACAGAGGCAATTTCACCTCGCGTCGAAAATTACGACATACCCGAATTTAAAGTCCAAATTAAAATTCAAAGAAAATCATAAAAAGCATGAAAATTGCATTAAAAAGTTAAAAAAAAAAAAACTTAAATTAATGCTTACCCTCTCTCCTCCGCGCACTAGATCTGCTCTATGTGTCAATCCTGCCATCGTGCACTCATAGCTCTTTTTCTCTCTGGAAAGTGAACAGTAAAAATGAAAATGAAATTTCTTATTTTGTTTCTCTATTTAAGTCAACCTAAAAAATTTCTTTTTTTTCGAATTTTCATTAATTTGTCAAATTAATGCAAAAATCAAAGGGGGCAGCATAATAAGACATCAAAATAACAAAGTTAAAACAATGAACTAAAAATGCATACAATTTTTTTTTTTGCTACCTCGAAAAATGTGTCATTTCATCTTTAACGACTTTTTCAAAAAATCGCTAAAGAGGGGGCAAAATGTAGCACCTTAAATTTGACGCACTTAAATTGATTAACTCAATAAAAACATTAAAATTGATAAAAACATCAAATTTACCTAAGTCTACCCGAAAATCATTCAAAATTAGCAAAAATCCATTTGCCTCGATTTTCGCACCCTCAAACCAATGTTGTTTTGACCGTTGGGCAAAATCGCCTGACTTTTAGCAAAATCGCTTTCAAAAATAGAATTTTCCCAAGTTTACAAAATGCCAAAAATTCGTTTCAAATCGCGTTTCTGAGTTTGGAAAGAGGTTGTAACGACGAATTTTGGCGAGATTAGGCAGGGGGAAAACATATGAGGGATCCCAACTCCCTCCCTGTTTTGGTCTAACCTCCTGATTTCCTAGATTTTCCCCTAATCCTATTTAATCCCTCCTCTAATTCACTTTTTGAGGCGGACTCCCTGATTGCAAAATGTGCTAAGTGATCCCCTAAGCAGATAGCAAAATTGAGAAGCCATTAGTATAATCTTCTCGTCTTCAATTTGCTCGTATTTTCCTAAAATCCATCATTGTCCCATTACCCTCTTTAGAAAATTTTCACTTGCAGGTTGCAGTCAAAATCGCACAACGAACGGCAAAATCGTAGAACAATCGACAGAATCGTGCTATGAGCAGGCGGAGTAGGTGTGCGATTTCGTAGAAAATAGCAGCGATCCTACTGACTTGGCAGCAATTTTGTTCACAAATCATCTGGGGGAAAAAACCTTTATTCTATTTTTTCTTCTTCCTTCTCTTCCATTTTATTTAGTTATTTAATTATATTTTCATTAATTCAGCAATGCATCTCGAGTATTCACCATCATGTTAATCAATTTTTAATTTAAATCTTCATTTTACTTACATAAAATTCATGAACATTTAGACTCTTGTACTTACATCTATTACAAACCTTTTCTATCTTTCATTTAGTTGAAAAGGAATTCTTAAATAGGAAACATATCAAAGTTTGAATCATATTTGTGCCAGAAAACCATTTTGTGTCTTGTGTTTTGTTGCTACAAAATTACAGCGAAATCGCTTGTGATTTCAGTAAATTGTTGAGCGATTTTGCCTGGAACAACAGCGATTTTGCCTGGAACAACAGCGATTCTGCCAAAATAGTAGTGATTCTGCTCTGCATCAAAAAAAATTAGAATATTCATCAAACATATCAATTCAGGTATGTTTTGAATTTCTTTTAAGCATATAATTAGCAACTGCATTTTTCATTTCTATTCTTGTCTGTTGTTTTCATCAAAAGAGTAAAAAAAAATTGCATCATAGATAGGTTAGTTGCATTTCAAAGGCTAACCTTAGGTGTTTGTATGAGTGATCCGAAAATGAACATATTAAACCTCATTCTCAACCTAGGTGCAGAAATTGCCATCAAAAGTTTCCTGGTGAACCCACAATTCATCGAAAAATCACCACAAGAAGGCACGATCAAGTGCCTCTCTTTCGAGGTGTAGCTCTATCATTTTCCATTCCCCTCTGAGGCGTGGATCCATTAGCCTAGAGGAAAGGAGTGCAAAAATTTTAGGCCTACACTTGTATTTTATCAGGCTCCTTATTCTTAGTCAAATTCTAAATTAATTTTTGCTACTAAGTTATTATTTCCTATTGTTGGACTTATTGAGCCCTTTTTTGTTCCATGTGTTCATTCATTTGTGCCCGTTGTTGCTCCATATGCTCCCTTTGTCAATTTAGCTACTCTTTAATTAATTTAATCATTTTAGTCATATTTTCCTCGTTCTGACGAGTCTTTTTAGCCATAGGTTCTTTTTCTTTTCTTATGAGCCAACGAGGTATTTTTATTACTCACTCTCTATTTGAATCCCTAACAATTATTCTTAATCCCTTTCTTGGATTTTCTACAAGCCCTTCTTGTAGAGTAGCAGCATTTCTTTTGGAGGTACCCACCATTTAACCTAGATGAAAAAAGAGTTATGTCACTTTTAAGGTTATCATAGTTTTTAAGTAGAAGTTTCCTTAACACAAGATTTATGGCCTAGGGTTTTCACAACCTAATGCTCTGATACCAACTATAAAAACCCAAAGCATAACTCACCTAGTTGTCTATTCCAATATTACTCCCTGGAATTACAAAAGGAAAATTTTGACTCAACATGATGTTAAATTCATAGTAAAAGTAACCTTCATCCAACATTTTATTAGTACATAGGTATAATTTACTCACTCAGAGGTTACTAACCACTACAGACGGTCTCTCGAGTGGTCGATATTGGCTAGATCCCACAAAAAGTATCATTTAGTGAACTTCTTCTTTTCCTTCACTAGAGATCTAAGTTCACAGCAAGGGGTTGTCCTTCTAGGGCCCTATTGGTAGTTTTGCAACTTTACCACATTACAATTTTTTTTTAATGATTGATTATAAAATTTTAATGAATTTTCCAATGAAGGCGTTGCAGTTTTAATGCAAACATTTTTAATACAGTTTTAATTTTTTGCCTTTTATTTTTGTAATATTACATTATTGTAAATAATAAGCAATGAAGAAATTTTGTTTTAAAACTACTAAGGAACGAAAGCGCTGACATGAAATTGATTCTAAAAGGAGAAGTTTCACCCCAACAAATATGGAAGTCATGGTTGAATTTCAAAATAGAATTGAAGGAAGGGAAGGGAGTAGTTTCACCCAAATCAAGGGGCGAATGTCTCTTTCGCCCCTCTTGAAAGTGAAATAAATTCTAAAAGAGTGAATTCTCTTGATGGAAAAAGAGTGCATATTTTAAGTGGAAATAAATGAGTAAGATACTTTCGCCCCAATAGAGGGGTGAAAACTCTTGTCGCCCCTCTTTGGGGTGAAAGTCACTTTTAAGCGTTGGCCACATCAAAATATAAATGGATTAAAGGCACTTTCACCCCAATAGAGGGGCAAAACTCCCTGGCATCCCTATTTGGGGTGACACGCAATGTAAATAGAAAAATGAAGTAGCGCTACATAAGTGGATGCCCACAATTTTGGGTAAAGTTTTAAAAGGCACTTTCATCCCAAGTGAAGGGTAAGTTTTTGTGCTTGTATTTCTGGTACATGCTACTAATTTCTTGGTGGAAATTCAACCGTTAGTCTATCTCCATCCTACATTGTTGGCTTATAGTCATATTTCCCATTTATTTTTGTCATTTCTCATTTATTTCCTATTTCTATAAGCTTATACCCAGTGTAGTATTAGTAAGGGAGCCAGCCCTTTCTGGAGATTGGCCTGGAGGATATTTGTTTCCTTCAGCCTTTCAATATTGGTTGGGTCTAGGGCACACAAGGCATAGATATTGTAACTAGGAAGATTTATGACCAATAATTTTTTGCATGCTCGATGGGACCTTCAAAAGGTTCCACTTTCAATAGTATTAAGATTTTATGTTCGCCTTGTACTATATGATTAGAACATTTTGTGACTCAGCTCTACCTAGAAGCCTCCGAACATGAAGTGAGCAAAAATTTTCTTCATGATTACAATATCGAAGGCCAAAAATTTTGAAGAGCCTATTGAGTTTTACGAACTTGACATCCAAGAGCTAGGAGAACACCCTAGGTTAGTTCCTCCAGTTGTCCCATCAACTACAACATCCTCTTAGTTAGTTGGTGTGTTTTTCATTCCTTCAAGTCCTGCTAGTACAACTACTAGTTTTCCACCTCCCCAACCACACACACCAGTCCACATGGCTCAAAACCCACCACCACAATAGCCACCACCAAGGTAGTTTCCAACATGGAATAACTTAGGAGCTTTAAATCTACAAGCTCAAAACCCAGTCCCTCAAGAAGCATTGAAGGCTTTGCCCACTTATGATGGTACGGGTAAGATTGCTTACGAGCATGTGCAGGATGTGGCTTCTTTGGTGATAATACATGAAATTATAGATGAATACATTTTGGTACGATTGCTCATATTGTCCCTCAGAGGAAATTTGTTGTACTGGTACCGGTCCTTGCCACCCACTACTATCACCACATAGGATCAGTTAGAAAAAGTGTTGATTAATAATTTCCATGAGCAAGTCAATATTTTTTTCTTACTACATCAGTTTACAAATATCCAAAGACATCCACATGAGGAAATAGTAGACTTTAACGTTAGGTTCGCTCAAATTTGGTAGAGAGTCCCTAACGGTCTTCGATCGACCCATGAACAAGTTGCATTTTATTATCTTCGAGCTTTCAATTCTAACATTTTTATGGCAGTCTGATAATCCAATGTCAAAACATTTCTAAATTTGTATACGCAAGCTCAAAAGGCCTAAGTGGATCTAATTTCCATAAGTAATCTACCTCCATAGGTAATAATATCTATTATTCTTGATCTTCCACAACATCTGTATTCTAGTGCATTTCACAACCCATGCCTTCTATGTATCATGTTCCTTCATGGAGTTCGAGTCCACCTCAAATTGCATCAGTTCCAGTCCTGCAATTATCTGCTCCAACTATCTCGCAATTGCCTTCTCCTCATTCTTTCCTAATATTGCCTTCTCTACTAGTACCCTTACCTTTTCTAGCACCTATAGTACCTTCAAATCCCAATCCCCATATGAAATTATTGCAGGAGATACAATCACTTAATTCAACAGTGAGGACAATGTCAAATGAAATCACATCCATTGAGAAGAAACAAGTTGAGGCTAAGTTTTGATCAAGAAGATTTCAAACACCATTGATTACTAGAGATAAAGTAGCCTCAACTAGCAAAGGTGCTAAGAGAAATACAACTATTTTGGTCAATGAATAATTTGGTACATCAGAGCAGAAATATTGGTGCTCTACTTGTAATGACCTTCATGGTAAAAATACATGTATGGTTCATTTGAAATATGTGCAAACACTGGCAAAAAGCGCTTCTGGTGGTCAAATTAACATGATCTCAGAATTCAATCACAACTTCATGATCTTGTCTATTGAGCAATTTTTGGTTCTTATAAGGTTAGGAAAAAAATCTATCATTATAGATCCAGATAAAATGGATCTATTAAAGGTACCTACCGAACAAAAGATACAGAATGAAAAAATGTAACTTCAAGCAAAAGCTCCTACATCGGCACCCAAACTAGATGAGCCTATTTTATTGAAATATATTTTGCCTACACCAACGAAGGACAAAATTCAAGTGAAATCATCAACTTCGCAACCTTCCACTACATAAGTGTAGATTGAAACAAAATAATGGGTGAAGGAGAAGCTCAAATACCCATATTTGACCAAGTGTTAGAGGGTAGAGGCTACACAACAATACCAAAGAAAATATGAATTTTTTGGTGAATCAAAGGATACTAATACGCAGTCGTATAATATTTTTGAAGAATTTAAGAAGATTCCCACCAAGGTGAATCTCTACAATGCATTATAGTTACCTGGATAAGTAGATCTATTGCAAGAATCATTGAAATTTGTGAAGGATAAGAAGAAAAATCCTATGTAGACCATGCTGGCCCAAACATTGCCCACTTCAGCTATCGAGAAAAATAGACCTCCCCATTCTATCTCTCTCTCAGAATGAAGGATTAGATTATACATAATTGCATGATTGACTCCATTGCAGCAATGACTGGCATGCCAAAGGTAGTATGCAAAGTCATGGGAATGGAGTATACAATAAGTAGCTCAATTATTTTGCAGTTGGATGATACTCCTATCAAGATATTTGGAGTAATCAAAGATATCCCAATTATTCTACACAGCATGTCGTAGATTACTATCATACAAGAGGTCATTGTGGTAGACTTGGAACCATACTTTAGTATGTGTTTATCTATAGAATTTACAGCTAAGTTGAGAGGTTACCTATTGTTGGACTATTCTCACCTGGAGATTTTGTTTAAAGGAAAGAGAATACAAATTTATAATGAGAAGCCCTCCACATATCATATCAAAAATATTGAATATGAAGAGAAAGTTGTAGACTCAATGAACGTGGTTACTGAAGAACTAGAGGAAACTTTAGACGAGCTCCGGTTAGAGGACGAGTTTTCTATGCTTTATTTCAATGCAATGATGGAAACCGATATCGGCTACTATACCATCACTAAGCTTGAGGAAGGTGAGGCAAAAGTGGTTGATGGTCTAGGTTTCACCTCTAACCAATTGTGGAAGATGTACTTTGATAGTGCCAGATGTAAGAATGGTGTTGGAGCTGGAGTAGTATTCATCTCTCCTTCAGGAATCCAAAAAATCTATTCATAACAGTTGACTTGGAGTTGTACAAATAATACCACTAAGTACAAAGCACTATGCTTGAGCCTGAAGAAATCAAAAAAGCTCAGGATTAAACAGTTGCAAATTTTTGATATTCTAAGTTAATTTTCAACCAAGTGACCAGCAAGTGCATTTCAAAGTAGCACTTCCTGAAGGTGTATCACAATAAGGTATGGGATATTTTTGAATCATTTTATGCATTAAATGTTCAAGTGATTTCATGAGAACGAAAGAAGCACGCAGACCTCCTGGCATCCCATAGTGCAAATTTCTCTCCTATTGATAGTATGATGTGAAATCCAAAGATTGTAAGATTGATTTATAGACCTTCAATCCCCGATAAGAACGTATACTAGCAAGTTTTTGATAATGATAAATAGATCATAAATTTTCTAATTAAATAAGTTGATAGTATCGAGGAGAGAACATTACGAAAATATGAATCTGAAGGCTTGATCCAGCTCAAAAATAATCATATCCTAAAAGGATTGATTACGTTAGAAAGTCTCTTTAATCAAAATTATAGATAAAAAAAGCATCGAATCAAGGTGGACGAAAGGAATACGCTGAGCTAAAGTTAGAACCTAACAAAGTCATCAAAGTTGGGACAGATTGTTCTCTGGGACAGCTTGAAGAAATTAAAGAGCTATGTCGTAAGTTCCTTGACATTATCACATGGAGCTATCATGATCTGAAAGAATATGACAAAAATGTAATCCAGAATACCATCGAGTTGCAATAAGAGATGAAGCCTTTTTGACAAAAGCAACGCCTTATTAATCCAAATATTAAAGTGCTTATGAAGGCAGAGCTACTAAAAATATTAGAGGTAAAAATTATTTACCCCGTCAAGCACTCAATTTGGGTGGTGAATTTGGTTCTAGTATGAAATAATAATGGAGAGATTCGCTTGTGCGTATATTTTTGTAACCTGAACCAAGCATCTTTGAAATATCACTACCCCCTATCGCAGATCAATCATATTCTTCATGTTGTCACTGGAGCTAGATATTTTCACTACTTGATGGTTTCTTTGACTACAACCAGATGTGGGTAAAGGATGAGAACCAGTACAAGACAATATTTACTACCAAGTGGGGCACTTTCACATATTTAATAATACCTTTCGATCTTTCCAATTTTGGTGTCACCTTTTAGAGAGCCATGTATGTCGTATTTGGTGGGTTTTTTAATCGAATCATTGTCATTTACCTTGATGATATGATTATTTTCTCACATCGTAGGGAAGAGCATGTCTCTTATCTTAAATATGTGTTTGAAAAGTGTTAGTAGTTTGGTATTTCCATCAACCGAAAGAAATCCATTTTCCTTGTCAAGGAGGGAAAACTCTTGGGATATGTGATATCAAATGAAGGACTAGCCATTGACCCTATGAGATTTGAAGCTCTCCTAAAACTGTCACTTCCAACTAACAAAAAATACTTGCAGTAATTTTTTGTTCATATCAACTTTATCCATAAATTCATTGTCAACTTCGCTTAGGTGGTAAAACCAATGTGAAGCTCATAAAGAAAAATGTGGATTTAAAATCGATAGAAAATAGGAGGCAGGTGTTCCAATAAATTAAAGAGAGGATAGTTCAAGCATCGGTATTGATCAGTTCAAACTACTCCATGGATTTTATTATTTACATAGTGGGCGAGTAGGAGAGTTATGTCATTGTTCTTACACAAAATCAAGATGATGGAGAGGACCAGCCTATCGCTTTCCTAAGCCAAGTTATTTAAAAGTAGGTGTATGTGTTTATGAAGTCTCTTAAGAAATTTTAACATTTCATATATCAAAGCAAAATGACTGTCTATGTCAATCATCTAGATGTTAGGAGTTTTATTATTCAAGGAGATATTGGTGTTAAAAGAGCAGGCTAGGTTTCAAAGATTCAATGATATGATGTGGAGATTCGACCGACCAAGTTGGTTTGTAGTCGAGCACTCTATCAAGAGTTAGCCAGAAGTGTAGCTTCTTAGTCGCTAGTACCATTACATGACGAAGTTATCAGTGAGATTAATCTTGCCAACCAAGTTATAGGCGATATCAACTGGACAGAGGACCTTGTTGAATTCTTCACATAAGGAAGGCATCCCCCTCACCTCAACTCCTCTCAAATGCAAAGATTTATATTACAGGTGCTCAAGTACGTCATGTTTCCAAGGGGGTTATTCCATAAAAATATATACAAAATACTCCTCAAATGTGTGAAAGAGTTAGATAAGTAGAAAATATTGGAGGAGTTTCACTCTAGCTTGTCTGGTGGACATTATGCAGGAAGGCCTATGGCCTTAAATATCATTCAAGCAAGATATTTCTATACCATCCTCTTCTCATATACACATAAGGTGAGTCAAAGTTTTGATAATTATCAAAGGTATGTTGGCAGGAGTAAGAAGGTATCCTTGGCTCTACACCCAATCCAGGTAGAATCTTCATTTCAAAAATGGGGTTTAGACTTCATTGGGGTTATCAATCATAAATATTTGTTGAGCATAAGTACATTTTGATAGTGACAGATAAATTTACTCAGTGGACGAAGGCCATCCCAATGAAAAAGTAGACCAAGCAACAATCATTTATTTCCTTGATGGGTTTATTACCCATTTCGGTGTGTCAGATGCCATTGTGACTAATAATAGGACTTCTTTAACTGGAGTGAAGAGTACGAAGTTCGAGAGAAGATATATAATTTATTTGAAAGCTTCTTCCAATTATTACCCATAATAAAATGGCTCAGCTAAGTCTACAAACAAGAATCTACTTCGAATATTGAAAAGAACACATGGGAGCAATAAGAGAAGTTGGCACCTGCTGCTAGACCAAGCTCTGTGGGTGGATCACATATTGGTGAAGAAGTTAATTAAAACTTCTCCTTATTCTCCAATGTATGGCAAGGAGGCAATTTTGCCTACTCATATTGAACTTCCTGTCCTTCAAACTTTGTATTTTCTTAGTAGTGAGGATGATGAAATTGATCCCATGAGCGCGATATTAGCGAAACTCTTGTAGCTCAAAGATAAAGAGAAAAAGTGTATAACCCCTTCATGGAACACACCAAAAAAACACAAAATGGTTTGGGAAAAAGACATCTGAAAGGGTATTTAAAGTTGGTGACTTGGTATTGAAGTGAAATTCAAATAAAATGAAACCTGGCAAGCACCACAATTTTGAGGTGATATGGGAGGGCCCATTCTAGATCTCAGGGGAAAATTTTGTTAATGCTTATTATCTTCGGGACATGGATGGTAGAGAGATACCGATTCTAGTAAATGATCTTCATCTTAAGACTTATCACCACTAAAATTTTCGGGGCTCAAGTATGTATATATGTACAGCTCTCTGCTTTTGTTTTTCTTAATTATGTTGTGTTCAGGTATATATATTTAAAAAAATGGTTTTATTTTGCCTCCCCTCAAAAATTTTCCTTCGAGGTAAAAATTTGATTTCACCCCGAGAAATCTTTTTATATTTGTATATTTCAGTGACACAGTCGAGGGAGATGTATATGTGTGAAAGACAAAATATAAACTAAATAAATAAGTGCATGTGTACGTTTTTAAAGAGAAAAAAAAATGAGATAAAAAACTTTCGCCCCAATTAAGGGGTGAAAGCCATAATCGCACTATGTTGAGATGAAACATCAAAAAAAAAGATAAAGGCGAACTTTCGCCCCAATTAAGGGGTGAAAGCTATATTCACCTATTTTAGGGGCGACAGAAGGTTTGAAGGTAATTTCGGTCTGATATATGGCAAACGTTGTGAGCACCCTATTTTCTTGGTGAAAGCAATATAAAAAAAAATACATGCAAAGGAATGAGGCCAGTTTAAAAGGATTAGAGAAATATGACATTGATTTTATTGGCTTTTCCTAAAAAGGCAAAAAGTAGAAAGCTTGCATTTTCTAAAGAAAGTGCTTTTCAAAGCTAAATAAGGGAGAAATAATAGTTTAAAAGGGCATTCAAACTATTTTCCTTGTCAAGATATAGGGAAAACAACTTCAGAAGTGGGTGACTGGATAAGGAGCAAAAGCACATTTTGTTTTCACCTAAAGACATTTTTTATGAAGCGGAGCACACCTTTCGAGGGTCTTTTTCACTGAGAAATACTTTTGAAAGCGCCTTGATGTCATTTTGAAATTAAAAGTACCCGAAGATTTTTTAAATTTACCTTTTTTGCCCTGGAATGGAATTTTAAATATTGAGAGCAGAGAAGGCAATTTGTTTACATCCCAAGATGCACCCTGCATAGACACTTGGCAGTGTTCATTCTTGAGGTTACCCATTGAGGTCCAAAAAGTGATTTTCAAGACTGTATGTGGTCAAAGTAAAGAAATTGAGGAATATTTGGATAAAAGGAGTTTGAAGGCAATTAAAAAATCATTAAAAATAATACCCAATGCAAATATCGAAACACACGATTCGCTCCACTCCTTCAAAAATCAGCATGTGCATTTAATTCGATTGGTGAAGCATAGTTAAAAATTTGGTGCTCCCGCGATAAGAAGGTAAAATATTTTTCTATTTTTTTGCTGCATTGAGGTGATATTATTGCCAAAGTTACTCAAGGCTTCAGTGTTGTAGAAAATGGGAAAGATAACTGTTGAATCTGCTAGTGCTGAAGAGCTGAAGAAGGTAAAAAAGAAGGTCGAGGGAAGAAAAAAATCCAAGAAAGCAAGAATGATGACTTGGACTCATAATCTGATATGTTGGCTTAGGTGGGAGACTACATTATTACCAACAAGGGAATTGAAAAATTGTGCCAAGATGTAGACACTATAGTGCAACAGGGGTTAACATCGAAGAGCCCTCTTATAATAGCATACCATAACCATATCTTGTGGTACTTGTGAACTCCAGTACACTATTACCCAGAATTGGTGGATGCCATTTTGAAGTTTTATAATTTGAAAACCAGGATGGTACAAAATATAAAATATGATGTGTTGTTTGCTATCACAACTGAAGATGTTCGTGAGGTGTTCGCAAGTAGAATTACACTGCCCTCGGATTTCATTTTCAAGAAATTACATATCAGTGAATAAGAAGGATATTAGTCAACTATGACATTGTGTTGATTTATGGATACATAGTTGATTAAAATGTCCCAACATGGTGAGTTACCGATGTTGCTGAAGTCATTATTATATTTTAAGAGTCCTCATTTGTTCTCTATGGTGGCTTGGATTGCGGGTCTCCCATCAGATTCAATGGTGCACAAGTGGTAGGTGGCATTGGTGCAATGCATATCTCAAGTTGAATTCTATGCTCCCATGACAATGATAGAAAGGATGAATCCTATTTTATTTTACTGGGTCGATCATATTTCTAGAAGAATGCATTCCTAGCTGGAGAAGATGCAAAGCTAAGAAACAAAGGCATTTATACATACATCCTTTCTTATTTGGTATTTCTTCTTCCACCTGCACAAGAAATTTTCTTTCATTGCAAGTAGATAGGTTGATAAGAAAAAATGAAAAATATTGGTGTATATGTCGACTTCTAGTTTATCAAGGCAGGAATCTTTCTATAATTTTAATCACATGTTTGTGGTTCCTACTCTTGAAATGATTTACTATAAAATTGAGAGGGTATTGAGGGTAATGAGGTAAGAAATCATCTCAAAGAAAAGAGGCGATATATTTTTTTGACACAAGGTATGGGGCTCTGTATTTTTGGCTATACTGGCAAGCCAGATTTGCTCCCATATTTTACCACAAGGTATTTATTTTCTTTGGAGGTTTTTTGGTAATACGATTATATTAATGATGTGTATGGGGAAGGGCATGGAAATAAAATTGTGTGTGATATCCCTTTTCGCTTTGGAGGCATCAAGGTGAGCTAGGTGGATCAAAATTGATTGATAACTAAGGCCTTTCACAGCATCAAAATGGTGGAGTTATCACAATGATGGAAGTATGATCCTTTGGATCTTTTTTTGAGCACATCAAGGTCAAAAGCTTTCACTTTTTTCCGAGGTCGGATATTGAAAAGCACCAAAACAATCTAGAGGGGCATGACTTGGAGTGGCACATGGAAAACATGATGTCACTTCCATCTTGGCATAGTTTCTATAAAATGGAAGTCAGGTATAATCCTGTAGTATATAAAAATCAGATTCCTCTGCCAGGGTTATTTAGCCAGATGAAAGAGCAGCTTTTAGGTTGGTCTGAAGATAAAATCACAAACTGGTGGATCATGTGAGCTCATCGAAGGAAGACCAGGTCACCGTATGTTCTAGTAATGGATGAAACATTTTTAGACACCTATGACAAGTTTTACTCCAGTTATCAACCGATTACGTTCACTTACATTATACCTCAAAGTTTGTAAAATTCAAGCAGTGAGATAGAAATGGTTGAAGAAGAGCATCATGTGGTCCAAAAAGCACCACTTGTGTTCGAGAAAGAGGAACAAGTGTCAGAAGAGTAGTTGTAGAGGAAGGGGAAAAGTAGGCAGGAAAAGCTACCAGTTATTAAAATTTTGAAGAAGAAAAGAACCAAAGTAGTTTCGTCAAACCCTCCTCCTATAGTTTCCACTTCCCTCAAGCCAAATCCACAGCCAGCTCATTTCCCATTCACCCTATTTTAGAATTGCATGTGGTACCTAAATCAGCAATATTAGTGGTACCAATGCGGCCCATTGCAACAAAAATTAGCCAAGCTCGCTTAAGTTCATCATAGTGGCTAAATATTAAGAAGAGAAGAGAAGCCATGGCACTAGATAATCCTTTGAAGTAGTTTTCTTTTGATCCCACCACTATGGAGGCCCATACAATGAAGATGATTCCCTGAGTTCATAAGCCTTAGGGTGAGACGACTCGAGATGATTATAATTATAATATTATCACCAAGGACCTCACCAAGATCGACACCATAGATACAGTGGGAAACATTCAAGCATAAACCAACTCCTTATTCCTACATGGCGAGAACTATAAGAATCAATTCTTTGAGGTTGAAGCTAAAATCGTCGATCTAGAGGAGTCTTTGGCAAAATTTTGAGCATAATTGTAGTTCGCACAGTCAAAAGCAACTCATTGGCAAAAAAATGCATAAGAGTTGGAGGAGACACTCTAGAAGCATCTATAGGACAAAGGAGGAGTGAGAAAAAAGTTGAGGCATTGAATATCTAACTCTAGAATGTGCAGGATCAATTGGCCATGAAAGCAACACAGGCCACAGTCCTAATGAAAGTGAAATTCAAGGAGGCACCCAACCAGTTCCTTGTCCATTGTAAAACCCAGGTGGAAAGGGCGATGCAAGTTCTCAAGGACCTTCAATAAATACAAATTGGCATCTCATATGGTTAGTATATAGTGGAGTATGGCGAGGATCACCTGGAGTCTCTCTTGGCAAAAGCATCACAAGATGTAGATGCTCACTAGATCAGATCTCTGATTTTGACCCATGAGTGATATGGCATGAACTTGGACAAGCACCAAAGTTGTACTATGCCAGTTCTTTTTTAAACTAGATTAGGTGAAGGAATCCTGTAAGTTGCTTGACATGTTTGAGCAGGAGAGAATAATTTCAACAACCTATTTCAATGCAATGCTCGAGAATAGTTTCCCCAGTTTCATTGATGATAAGGGAAATATTCTATCAAAAGCAGACCTGGAAGCAGCTTGGTCAGTATTTATTGATGACACCTCTTAAATTGATGATTGGGAGGAGCCACTTACTGAAGACCATGTGTTGTCACTGATGAGAAAGCTCACACGCATTGATTCTGGTTTACTGGATCTTAGTCAGTGAATAAATTACATTGATATGGGGTAAGTGGAGATTTTTAGGTACTTGGTGGAATTGCTTAACGGCCCAAATATAATCACCACAGAGGCTTGGTTCGATGTTTTTGTAGTGTATGAGGCTACAGTTACATTTCTCTCAGAGGAAGAAGCTACAGAAAAAGAGGTTGAGGAGTGATATGTCAGAATAAGCAACAAGCAGCTTGATACGCCTGGTGGAGCTTACTCTTAAGCCCAATTAATGAAGGCCTGGGGTAGATTGCATCCATGTGATATGGATACCCCACAAGCTACAAATAATGTTGGTATTTTTGTAACTTTACCACATTATAATTTTATTTTAATGATTGATTGTAAAATTTTAATGAATTTGCTAATGAAGGCATCGTAGTTTTAATTTTTTGCCTTTTATTTTTGTAATATTACATTACTGTAAATAATAAGCAATGAAGAAATTTTGTTATAAAACTACTAAGGAAAAAAAGTGTCGACATGAAATTGATTCTGAAAGGAGAAGTTTCACCCCAGCAAATATGGAAGTCATGGTCGAATTTCGAAACAAAATTGAAGGAATGGAAGGGAGTAGTTTCACTCCAATCAAGGGGTGAATGTCTCTTTCACCCCTCTTGAAGGTTTATTTGACCTATGATCTATTCTTATCTTTGCCTCTATTGTTTGTATTACATAGGTTATGCTTGGGAATATCATCAGTATACCTAGTGCCTATAAGTAGTCCATCGGCTTATGAATACAGCTAGGGCCCACCCACTCTTTGGCTTGGGTCTAGGTATCCCAAGTCACATTTCAATTGATGATGAGATATCCCATACCATCCCATCACTAATCCTTCTAGCCCCATAGTCTAGCACTTCTAGAGTTTGGTTACTGCTAGCAATTCCCTAGTTTAACTGTGATCGTGATACCCCTTACAATACTACTCATTTGATAGCCTAGGAATGGCATCCCATACTACCACTTGTTACTTGTTCGTAGCAGAGGACCACTTGTTTTGTATGAATCTACTATAAAATGGCTATACTGATTCATGATGGTTACCACTTTCAAACTATCGGTGCTAGGCAGATGTTCATCCATTTTGATGACACATCAAATATGTTATCCAACTTGAAGATACATCAATTTATTTGATAGTAGGGTTTAATTGTAGGAAGGTATCCACTATGGAAGTTTTAAGTCTTTGACTAGCAAAACAAAATAGTAGATGAATATTCTTACAAAGGCTTTTCAAACAAATAATTTAAAAGGATTCTTGAGATAATATTCTCAAATATTAATTAAATAAAATCATAGACACTAAGGGAAAACAATGAAAAGGATTGTAAATTTTATCTATATTCTAAACACTTGAGTTTATTAACAATTTACTAGTTTGAGATTTTAAATTTTATATTCTACAAAGAACAAATAGTAGGCTATTATAATTGAAACGAAAATCCCCCCTATCATTAAAATTTTCTATTTGCCTTATAATTTATTTATAATATATTTTTGAAGAAAAACATACCCAAGATATTTGTGACATACATTTTAAATTACTAAAGTGAATTGTAATCTAACATTTTTCTTATACGAATAATATAATTTACCTAAACTATTTATAAAGCAATTACACTTTAATAATCATAACACAAACCTATATATTATATTCAACTAGATTCATATATTCGACACTATAATTCATATGATTGACACTATAATTTAATTTGACTTAAATATAAATTGATTTCACATGTCTAGCATCTAGTTATTCAAAATAACACTAAATAAATATTATCAAATTAAACTTTTAGTTAATCTCAAAGTTATTCATCGATCTACATAATGTTTTAGGCAATCAAAAACTCAGCCATACATTTATAAATTTTTAAATAATATACTTAGAAAAACTAATTATAAAAAATAGTTAAGCCTAGCTCTCCTCTAAAAATATTATTTGTTTATTAATTATATTTTCTACCTATCAATCGTTATTCAAGTGTCATTACAAATTATTCTCCATGGTGTTGTTACTATATAACTCATTTTTAGAATAGCATGCGAACAAAAAGCTCACACACCAAGGATAACTTATTTTCCCTAATTTTGCAAATGACATCTAAATAAACTGGTCCGGTGTGATTTACATGAGAATTTAACGTTACTTCTACTCGGGTTTTGGTGTAGATTTACTGAAGAGTTTATTGAAAATGAAATGGCACAAATTTAGGAGCTAGAGATTATTAACCAGAATGAAAAAATGCGACAAAATTCATTATTCAAACCCTCGGTTACAATGCTTAAATACTAGATTAATAACCATAATCTAGATACTTTAGGGAAGGAGGAATAATAGGGAGGAAAGGAAAAATTAACTTAGGAGTCTAACTCCCTGCCATCCATGTCGTCCAATCCTGTCGAGTCAGTTGCCATCCATGAAGGTAAAAGGTAAGATCCAAAGCTTACAGTTGTAAAAACATTTTTACCCCCTTTTCTAGTAAAACCCTTTTTAACTTCCAACATTCTCCCCCTTAAAGTTGAAAGGACTGACTATACAATCTCTCAGCTTTATATATTGAGCTTTAGCCATGCCTTTGGTGAATATATTTGCAATGTTATCCAAAGTGCTGCAATATTTCAGCTCAACTATCTGTTGTTCCACCATGTCTCGAATGAAGTGATACTTCATATCGAAATGTTTTGATCTGCTATGGTGGATTGGATTGTATGCCAACTGAATGGCACTGATATTATCACAATACAGTCGAGTTGGACAACTTTGATATTCTCCAATCTCTTCAAGGATTTTTCTCAACCATAGGGCTTGAGTACTAGCATGAGTGATGGCTATATACTCAACCTCAGTAGATGACAATGCTACAATAGTTTGCTTCTTGGAACTCCAAGTTATTAGTCTTGATCCTAGACTAAAATAGTTCCCTAATGTAGATTTCCTATCATCTATATTGCTGCCCCAATCACTGTCACTGAATCCAACTAATTTCACAGAATTACATTTGCGATAATGGATTCCAAAATCCAATGTACCTTTTACATACCTTAAGATTCTTTTAGTTGCTTGTAAATGCAGCTCAGATGGACTTGCCATAAACCTTGAAACTAGAGAAACAACATATTGAATATCGGGCCTTGTGTTAGTGAGAAACATCAAACTCCCGACCATGCTTCTGTAATTGGTCATGTCAACCTTTGGTGCTTCGTCTTCCTTGCTCAATTGGATCCCATGTCCAATTGGAGTTGCAATTGATTTACACTGCTCCATGGCAAATTTCTTGATCATGTCTCGAGCATAATTGTGTTGACATATGAATATCCCTATATTTTATTGATGCACTTCCATACCTAGGAAGTATCACATTAGACCAAGATCTTTCATCTTGAACTGTTTCATCATGGAGTTTTTGAACTCCGTATTCATTCTAGTGTTACTACCTATAAATATTAGATCATCCACATACAAACAAACTATGAGAATGTCTACTCCATGCTTTAGGTAGTACAGTGTTGGTTCACTTTTGCTTCATATAAATTCCAACTTGCTGAAATAGTCGTCAATGCATGAGTACCAAGCTCTTGGTGCTTGCTTGAGGCCATAAAGGGCTTTTTTCATTTTGCAAACTAGGTTTTCTTTTCCCTGTTCCTGGAAACCTTGAGGTTGTTGAACATACACCTCTTCTATCAAGTATCCATTTAGGAAAGTGCTTTTTACATCCATGTGTTGAACATTCCATCCTTTATGTGCTGCTAAGGAAATAACTGATCTGACTATCTCTTGTCTTGCAACAGGAGCAAAAGTTTCCTCGTAGTCAATGCCATATTTTTGAGTAAAACCTTTCACTACTAGTCTCACCTTATGTCTTTCAATGCTTCCATCAGCATTGTACTTGGTCTTGTAGACCCATTTACATCCAACACATTTTTTACCTTTGGGTAGCTTGACTAGCTCCCAAGTATCATTATTTTGTATAGAGGTGATTTCCTCTTCCATGGCTTCTTGCCATATATTTTGATTACATGCCTTCTCATAGCTAGCTGGCTCTAGCTTTGAACTAGTCAATAAAGCATAATTGACTTCATCTCCTCTAGGTTCATGAGAGTCATCATCCCCATACAATTGCAAGTTTTCAAGTTTTTGCAGAACTAAATTCATTTCACTAGCTTGGCCTCTAGTGAATCTTCACTGGAAATTTTGATCCAGCATTTGATATGATGGATGATGTTGTAAATTTCTTCTACCTCTTTATGGAGATTCAATGTCCATTGGTCAAGAACTTACAGATATTTGTGGATAAGGACTTGCACTGGTGTCTGATGTACCTGTAGTACTCTTGCTTGAGCTTGGAGGGGGTGTCCCTTTCTTCTTTGGAGACATTTGTTGTACCTGTTGAATCTATGTAGAATTTACATCTTGGGATCCATCATCAATAAAAAAAAATTGATGACCCCATTCTCCCCCTTCATCAAAAATTACATCCCTGGAAAGGATAATCTTGTGGGTCTTGGGATTGTAGAGTCTATAAGATTTAGTAGACTCACAATACCCTATAAATATACAAGCTTGACTTTTGGGATCAAGATTTTTCCTCTTCTCATCAGGAATGTGTGCATATGCTAAAGAACCAAAAAAATTGAGATGCTTTACATTTGGTTTCCTTCCGTACCACCCCTCATAAGGAGTGACACCATCTAAACTAGAAGTTGGACTTCTATTTAGAATATATACATTGGTTCTTACAGCATCAGCCCAATACATATTAGTCAGATGCTTAGTCTGAAGCATTGTTCTTGCCATATCAACAATGGTGTGATTCTTTCTTTTGGCTACACCATTCTGTTGTGGGGTATAAGCAGTGGTGAACTGCATTTTGATCCCATTTGCTTTACAATATGCCAAGAATTCTGTTGAGGAGTATTCACCTCCTTGATCTATCCGAAGACATTTTACATAATTCCCACTTTGTTTCTCTACATTGTTTTTGAAATCTATGAAGCAATCAAAAAATTCATCTTTATGTTTCAAGAAATAAATCCAGCACATGCGAGAAAAATCATCTATGAAAGTGAGAAAGTAAGAATTGTTTCCTAGACTCTTTGTCTGCATTGGACCACAGATGTCCGAATGTACTAACTGAAGTGGATAACTAGCTCTCCATGCTTGTCCTTTCAGAAACTTCGATCTTGAGTGCTTTCCCAAAGCACATCCTACGCAGACTTCCTTCTGTTTTGTCATTTTGGGAAGTCCTGTCACCATAGCTTGAGAAGTTAGTAATTTCAAGCTAGCGGAATTAAGGTGACCATATCGCAAATGCCAAAGTACACTTGGATTTTCTATGGCTAGATTTGCAAGTTTAGCTCCCCCTGGCTCACCAAAATTGAGAGGGAATAATCGATTCTTGGTCATAGGAACCTGTGTGATGACTTGATTACAATTGTTTTTATCAAGAATGAGACATTTTCCTTCATCAAAAACAAGTTTGTAATTGTTCTCCATCATTTACCCAATGCTTAGTAGATTGTGTTGAAGCTTTGGAGTGTAGTAGATGTCATTCACTGTCTTGAGTCCTTGTTTTGTTGGAACTTCCATGGTTTCTATGCCTTTGACTTGCAAAGCTTTATCATCCCCTAATTTGATTTGGGATGTATAAGTGGAATCTAGAGTAGCAAATAGATTTTTGCTACCACTCATATGGTTTGAGCAACCAGTATCCAGAATCTAGGTGTCATTGAGATTCTGTTTTGATTGACCATATGAAAGAAAAATATTAGATTGTTCATCTTCTTCTCCATAGGTTCCATATTGACTTCTGTTGTCTTGAGAAGATTTTGACCAGCAATCGCGAGCAAAGTGACCTGTCTTGCCACAGTTGAAACAAGCTGATTTGGACTTGTCACTTCCTCACCCTTGATTTCCACTTCATCCTAAATTTCCTCCTCAATTTTGATTTCCACCTCTTTTTTGATTGCCTCCTCTGTTGGAGTTGCCTCATATGTTGGAGTTGCCTCCTTTATTCTGATTGCGTCCTCTATTGGAGTTGCCTCTGCCTCTACCTTGTCTCTGACCTCTGCCTTGGCCTCTTCCATGTCCTCTTCTAGTATTTTCATTTGAGGTGAAGGCTTTATCATCGCCTCCATAGTTGGTGGAAGTAGATTCCTGTAATCTATCTTCATGAGACATTAGTGATCCGATTAAGGCATCAAATGAAAAAGTGGACAGATTTTTTTATTCTTCTATGATCATAGCAACATGATTCCATATTTTTGGAAGTGTTCGCAACACTTTTGTTACAATTGTCTCAGGCTTAATATCCTCGCCAAGTGTAACCCTTTTATCATTACTCTGACATAGTAATCACCTACTTTTTCATCTTTCATTTTAAGATTTTCAAAATCTCTTTTTAGTGTTTGAAGCCTCACTTGCTTCACTTGATCACTACCCTGGAATCCATCTTGTAAAGCTTTCCAGGTAGCTTGTGCAGTTGTACAAGCAATGATTCTAGGGAATATATTCTTCTCCAATGTTGATTGAAGATGAGAAAGAGCATAAGAGTTGCTCTTTTGTCCTTCTTTTAGTGTTTTCTTATCTGTGACACTTAAAATTGCCCAGTTTGTGGGTTCTGTGTAACCCTCTTCTACTATGTCCCATAAACCTTTCCCTAAGAGCAAGGTCTTCATTTTGATAGACCAATACTCGTAGTCATATCCATTAAATTTTGGAATAGGTATGTTGTTTCTTGAGTCCATAGTTTCTAAAACACTTTTATTTCTCGATTACAAAAAAAGTACTTTTATTTTTGAAAGAAGGAAGAAAGAAGAAAGAAGAAAGAAGAGATTACAAATTTAATTAAAATCTAGCTTGACTCACTCTATCACTGATGGCTTATTCCTCTTGCTGTGGTGCTGCTACTTCTTGAGGAACAAAATTGTCTGCTATTTCTTCTTCATCGTCGCTTATTAGAATGATCTCTGGTGGATTTGGTTCTAGAAATTCTACTGAATTACTATAATGAGTATATTCAGTTTCTTGATGTTCAATTGCAATTGATTTGGATTGCTCAAATTCACTCCTCAATGAATTGTCTTCAAAATCAACCTCGTACCTTAAGTTAGGATGCCTTTGATGTGCGATTACTGCATTTTGAAGTTCATTAAATACAACATGGAGTCCATAACTCCTTACTCTGTCATCAAATATTTTTGGATTTGCTCTTGCTAAAATTGCACATAAGGCATGATAACAACCATTCGGTCTTATCATCAATGCCTAGTTACAATTTTACAATTTTTTTTTTTTACAAAATTAAGCCTCTCGGGATTTTTAATCTCAATCTGATGATTCCCCGAATCAATCAAAAAACTTTACCTTTTACAATAAAATTGCCTCTTAGGCAATTGCTACTATTATATTTTCTTTAAAAAAAAATTATAAACTTATTTAATAAAAATAATAATTGTTCTTTTAGAAGAATTAAAAAAAAAATTATAATTGATTTATTAAATATGGAAATAAATTTGAATTTAAAAAAAAAATAAAACTAAAACTAAAATTTTTTTTTAAAAAAACTTTAATCAATAAAAAAAATAAAGGTAGTGGGTGGGAGTCGAACCCGTGATCAAGCGGGCGGCTACGTCTTAGGCTGGCTCCTCGAGCCAGTCGGACTGCATGGCCCGATGGAAGCCAAATGAGGCTTCCCTCCTTTGAACTGTCGTGGCCACGCAATTCCAAAAAAACATGGGACTTTAGTCCCACATTGGCTATGCACAGACAATGTAAGGTCTTAAAACACTTTGAAGACACAAAGATCTTTGATTGCCTTCGGGCGATTGTCGATCGAGCCTTTTACCTTCGTCGTCTACCACTTGTCGCGTACCACTTGTCGCGTCTATCTCCCACATCTGTCAGCCATGTGTAGCGTCTGTCTCCCACGTGTGCCCACCATGTGTCACGTCTGTCTCCCACGTGTGTCCACCACTTGTCGCATCTCTGTCAGTCTATCTGCTCACCACATTTCAGTCTGTCTGCTTGCCATGTGTCAGTCTGGTTAGCTCCTCGGTTTGTGCGCTCCGATCTCCTCGAGATCCATGCTGTCTTGTAGGCCTCCTCCGAGCTCATCGATCTGTGGGCTTCCTGGACCTCCTCGTGATCCATGTCTACCTATCGATCACCTCGAGATCTGTGTCCTCCTGTCTAGCCTGCTCCTCGAGATTTGTGTCCGTCGGCTTTGATACCAGATATTGGAAATGAAATGGCACAAAGTTAGGAGCTAGAGATTATTAACCAGAATGAAAAAATGCGACAAAATTCATTATTCAAACCCTCGGTTACAAAGCTTAAATACTAGATTAATAACCATAATCTATATACTTTAGGGAAGGAGGAATAATAGGGAGGAAAGGAAAAATTAACTTAGGAGTCTAACTCCCTGCCGTCCATGTCGTCCAATCCTGTCGAGTTAGCTGTCGTCCATGAAGGTAAAAGGTAAGATCCAAAGCTTACAGTTGTAAAAAATATTTTACCCCCCTTTTCTAGTAAAACCCTTTTTAACTTCCAACATAGTTATATCTAAATGTGTTTCCTCTATTCAATAAAATTTTGAGAGCGTAAAACAACTCATTTTAAGGTATTTTTACGATAGCTTAAAGGTTAAATCCTTTATGTTATCTCACGATATTCCAAGGTTTAAAATTCAAGAGCTACACAAACTATATTTGTCATTGATGTTTTTAGCATTAGTCACTACATATAATGAGGGTATTCCTCTTAATTCAACAATAATGGTTTTGAAATAAAAATTAAATAAATGAAATTATACCAAGGTAGTGTAGTATAAAATATTATCAATACCATTCAACCAACTGAAATAGAAAGTTAGCATTAATACTCTACTCGAGCAAAAGTTATGCTTAATTATGGAATCACACTCTTGGACATTTTGATTAGATGAATTGTAATTTATTTCAAGAGTGAGTGATCATTGATGTCGAGTTTTCAGCACCAATCAATGGTAGTTTCAGTTGGCAGCATCAGTTTTAAGTTCTCCAATAAATGCAAAAGGATAACCCGGTTTCAGAAAATCATATGAGATCCAAAGTGCAATAAGAAGCCCAAGTGCATAATATTATAATATTGTTTTATAATATTATACAAAGGAAGTTTAAAATTAATTAATTAATTAATTTACTTAACTTATAAAGTTATTTAAATTAATTATTAATTTTAAATTGATTTAAGCTAAGGTTAAATAACGCTAAGGTGGGTTATTAAATTAAATTTGAAATTCAATTTTGAATTATAAGCACCGACATGAGGAGAAAATTGCAAACGTGTATAAAATGGGGGACTACCCACCTTACCATACTTACCATGCCTTCAAATTATTAATGCGAGTCTTGCAAATTATGTTGCATGCAAGAGAAGAAAGGGTTTGCGATTTTGAGGAAAGTCAACGGTAATGGAGGCATAAGAGGAAGGGACTACTCCTTCCTTCACGTAGGAACTAATAACCCACACGGTTGGTTCCCAAGTGCTAAGGCACTTAGGCTTAGGGATACGGCGGATTGAATCATGCCAAAACCCCTTTTTGGGGAAGAAAGAGGTATGCATTAATCTCAGGAACCGAAAATTTCATGAATATTGTTTGAGCATTTAGAAATTAATTTTTGCAAATTAAAATTGTTTATAAGGTTGTAAAGGGGAGTTATAAGGCTTATGAAAAAATAATTTTTGTGTTAGTGTTTAGGAAAGGGTAGTAAGGTGTTTAGGAAGATTGTTTGAAAACTTGTGGTGTTGGATATTGTTTTAAGTAGGAGTTTATAAGGTGTATCAAAAAAAATATTTTTCATGTATGGTATGATGAGTGTTATTTTAAAAGGGAGCAATAATACATAAATTGAGTTGTGATTATTTTATGTCTAAGGAATACTTTTAAGAAAGTGTTGAAGTAATATTTTTGTGTCTAACCATTGGAATTGGAAAGAATAAAATTGTGATTGAGACAGGTTTTTCTGAAGGCACTTTTACATCCAACAAAAGGTATGGGCATATTCTTCCTAGTGAGTGATTGTTGAAAATTGGGAATGAAAAGTTGGAGTGAAAAGGATTGTTTGGTTAAGCATTGTTGAGTGTGTTTCTAATTAATGCTTCAACGTTTTCTAGAATTGAGAGTTGATAAAACCTTGTTTTATAAGCATTGTTGTTGAAGTGATTCAGTTGAGTGAAGAACTTGAACTAGGGTTTGCAAAGAACATGAGTATCATTGTTATGTGAGATTGGTTGATAAGCATTGTTGGAAATATTTGAGTGAGTGTTCATATGTTTGGACTAGGGTTTGTGAGCAAGGAGTATTTCATTGAGTAATTGATTGAGTAGAGTTGTTTGAACCTAGTCAAGTGGATGTGTGAAGTGATAGCTCAAGTTCTATGAAACAAATTGTTCTATTTTTTGAATTGATTTGAGAAAGAGGTTGAGAGTTGATGAGTGTGAAACATATTGAGTCTCTAAAAATTATCTATATGTTTCTGTGATAGAAGAAATATTTAAAGTGATTAAAATTTTGTGATTGTGAAGCATATTGAGTCTCTAACAATTCTCTATATTTTTTTAAAAGAGTGAGTGAAAGTGTTTAAGCATTGAGGTGAATGTGAAGCATATTGAATCTCTAACAATTCTCTATATGTTTCTAAAAGGGTTATTAAAAGTGATTGAGAATTATGATGAATGTGAATCATATTGAGTCTCTAATAATTCTCCTTATGTTTCTATGATATTGGACAAGTTCTAGTATGGACTTGTTGAGCAGATTTGAGGTAAGTCTTTGAGAAGACTTGTGGAAAGATTTGTGTGAGCTTTTGTGGAAGCTTACAATACAAATTGAGAGTTGATTTGGATAAGTTCTAGTGAGGACTTATTGAGCAAATTTTGACAAGTTCTAAAGAGGACTTGTGGATAGATTAGTGTGAGCTTTTGTGAAAGCTTACAAGGCAGATTTGAGACAAGTCTTTGAGAAGAATTGAGAGCAGAGTTGATTGATTGATTTATTCAAACCTTGAGTTAAGGTTTGGGGCAGATCTTGCAGAATTGATTTGTGATTGGATCAAGCTTTATGATAAGGCTTGAGGACAGATTTGTGCTAGACCAAAGAACAGATTTTAGTGTAGATTAGAGAACAAAGATTGAGGATAGATTTGTGCTAGACCTAAGGACTATATTTAGTATAGATTTGAGGACAAAGTTTGGTGTAAATTTAAGGATAGATTTGTGTCAGACCATAGACAGAGATTAAGCAGATTTGTGCTAGACCAAAGGATTGTGTTTAGTAAAAATTTTAGACAGAGCTTTGGAGATGACAAAGTATAGAGGATGACAGTATCCAATGGATAGAGATCCATTATCTAGGGCAGTGAGGATAGGTGTCTTTAGTGGATAGAGATCCATTAGCTAGAGCAATGGGGGTAATAGTTCTTCTAGAAGATCACCAGCCAGAGCTAAGGAGAAAGGAGTTCTCCTGTGGATAGATATCCCTAAACTTGATTAGGGGATTGGTGTCTCCTTTGGACAAAGGTCCATAAATATTATAATAGGGAAATTATTCCCAAGAGATTGATTGAGAAAAATTTAGTGAAATATTTTCTCCATGGAGTAGCCCACATTGGGTGAACCACGTAAAATTGGTGTCTCTATTGTGTGTGATTATTTGTGCATTGATTTGATTACTACTATTGATATTGCTATCTATATATTACATAATATTGATTGGGAAAGAAAAATAAAAAGTGGTCTTATACTATTCACCCCCTCTCAGTATAAGCTTGTGTTCTTCACACACTACATTTAGTCAGGGACTGAAAGACCTATAATTATAATTAAATAACCCTATCTCCTATCAATGAACTAAAATTCATCTAAGTTTCAATTTATATTAGCAAATATATTTTCTAAATAAAAATTCCAGAGAGGATTAAATTTTACACAACATTTTGATGAATTCCAAACCAATAAAATTATTTAAAAGAACAGCTAGAATTCATCAAGGTCTCAATTTACACAATAAATATATTTACTTTAATTTATTGAGATTAATTATTTTAAATACCTTCTTCTTTGGGATCTTATAACTAACATAGAAGTAATTTTGATACACTACCTTGGCATTTCTATTGATATACTACTATCTCTCCTATATGCATTGTTTATAAATCCTGACAAAAAACAACTTAATCAGAGATTCCAAGCTACGTGTTCCAGCACTGAGTTCGCTCAGACCATCACAGACACCACTGGAAAAAATAAAGTGCTTGCTACAAACTATTGGGTCAGCATGGCCATATGGATACAACTAAGTGCAATCAGTAGATAAAATTCATACAAGACACGACTCAATCATTTCAAACAATTGATTTTAAATCCCAACGAAAGTTCACAAAGCTTTCATTGTTTTGAAAGAGTGCACAACTCACTCCTTTAAAACAGTTATAATTATAATTCCTTTTATATTTTCTGTAAAATTTTTCTTAATTTATAGTCGTGGAAAGTATATGTATCCCATTCAAAAAAAAATTTAATCATAATCAAAAGTAAAGAAGCATCTTATAGTCTGATTAGATAAAATTCATTTTCAAAACATATAACAATTCAAAAATAAATCACACATTGAGCATCCACTTAAAATCTAAGCAAGACGTTTACAAGAAACCCTGACCTGATTATTTGCTGACGATAGAAGAGAACTTTTCCCAGATAGACCAATGATCAACCCAACACGAAGACACAACAGTTTGTAATACAATTCTCATAGAAGGACTTCCCAAGTACATCTTATATAATGTCTTGGGTGTCTTATAGCAAACTCAAAGCTCAATTATGATGACACATATTCGGTAGGCATCCATAACAATTACCGAGTGGTAATTTTTGATGACTCAAGATGAAGGAAATTATACATATATTTCTGAAATGAATTTTTTAAAATAAAATAGATGATTTTATGGTTATATATATATATATATATTCATATTTATTTTATCTATTCTAATTATTATTTAAATTTATTTTCCTTGCTTTTATTTAATATTTATATATAAATTTGTATAGTTTAATTTATATATTGTTTTATATTTATTTTAATATATATAAATGTATTAATATATATTTACTAATCCACACATGCTTTTATCAAAAGAACACATTCATAATATAATTCAAACTACCAAGCATGCATAATGCAAGGAAGTCCATCAATCAATCTTATGCATTCAGTAGACAAAATGTCCTACATGAATTTATTTTGGTGAGCTTCCATGTACTCACTGGCCATGGTGCTTTAAGCACTACACATCATCTCCCACCTTACCTTTTGCATATAAACACTTTCTTTCCACCTAAAGGTGGGTAATAGGTACCATTGGTGTATTCGCCTGAATACTGTAACTTGTTTCCTATTCCTGCATTCACCAATTTTATGAACAGTATCTCATTCTAAAAATAAAGCAAGTAAATCGATAACAAAATGGGAGGAATTTTACAATATTTGGGTGGGTTTGACAACTATAGATGTTATTTGGTGACCATGGCTAGGTATCACATGGGATGAGGATAGTGTGTATTTATAGTGGGTTAGGCAGGGTAGATGGGTTGTTGGGCACCATGGCAGTGAGTGAGAATTGATTCAATTATTTCATGTTCTTCGATAGTTCTAGTTGCCTCAGGGGGTTCTTGATGCTCTAGTTGTGTATAGGCACCATGGTGATGAGATCAATCTACCTTATTCTACGGATTGGACTTTTGAGGATGAGGTAGATGAGGTGATGGATATCTCGAATGTGGATTATGTCAGGACTACTAATGACTACAATGCTTAGTTTACATCATAGCCTCCTTAGGAATCCAGTCATGTTATTGATGATGAAGGTGGCAATGATGGGGATGGTAGAGTTGGTGCGGAGGAGACTCCTCGATGATAGAGACATCATTGAGCTAGTTGTAGTGGATGATGATTGAGGGTTGATGTGGATCAGCTAGTCAAGGGTGTGGTTAGGGGTAATGGTGGGGGTGAGGATTTTCTTGAGAGACCTCTTGTAAGGAGCAAGGAATATTGGAGGACTCTCCAAGATAAGTGAGATATATTAACCAAGGAGTAGGATCACATTTTAAAAGCTATGGTGGCTCAATATGTGGAGGTGACTCAACTTCGAAGCAAGGTGGAGAGGCTACGGAGTGCCTCAGGTGGAGGTGGTGAGGTAGCTATAGTGGTTTCCTCTTAGGCACAGGTAGCAACATATGAGTTATAACTTTGATAGGAGATTACTTATGTACAATATTTAGAGTATTATATAATTTTACATGGTCTTTCACTACCAGGATGATCTTCCTCGATGAGATCAAGATCCAATCGACGAAGTGAGTCAAGATCTAGTTGTTCCCATTCTAGAGCACCTTTAGCATCACAAGGATCTGGTTTGGGACCTCCTCTTGGACCTCATAGGGATCATGGTGGCACTATCTAGTAGCACTTTATTACCTATTTTGTAGTTTTTATTTTTGATATATATGAGCCTTAGTTCTTCATTATATACAACATTCGGGTAAACTATGTACCTTTTTTATTAATACACACACACACACACATATATATACATGGATTTTATTTTTGGTATTATTTTTTTATGTCTTTCTTTTATTGTGGATGTATGGATGAATGCATATGTATATGATGGAATGGATGCATTATGACTAATATGCGTATGAAGTTTTCCTCATGAGATTTTGCAAACTAAGAAGTGTTTGTAAAATAGTCAGTGATCATATGATCATAATTGTTGATGGTCATACGATATCTACCCTATCTCACTATGACCTCTTAATAACCAAAATATCACAAAGTAAAACATGCAAAATGATGACAAGATAAAATGTTTGGATAAGGTTTGATTCTTGTTTGATCACCATTTCTTTATTGCTTAATCAAGGGTACCAACATCTAACACTGACATGGGCTATAATATAACAATGTGGTGGTAATATGGAATCAATTTTATTTTGACTTTGTTTGCCTTAGGGATAAATAATCTAGAGTTGTTTTCTAAAGACTTAAACATCCTAGTGATCTCAAACAAATTCACTTATTCATCTTGCTAATCCATATGATGCTAAAGGTATCCTAGTGGAGTCAAATCTCTTCAAGGACCAATTGTGTGTGCAATGAATGTTCATTTTGTATTATGAGTAAGGTAATGATGCATACCAATCAAGAACCATTGTGTGTGAAATAATGAATTCATTTACCAATCTTGAATAAATTGAGATTAAACCATTCATGGAGAGAACCAAAAAGCTAGCTTGTCCTTATGTGCATTCAAAGGTCTCTTCAAGAGAGGTGTGTCGCCATGTATTATTATAGTCCAATATTAGGGTATCCAATATTTGGATAATTGGATTCTCATCCACTCGAATCGAGTCCTATTGAGAATTTTATTCTATCCTTACTACTTGAAGGTTTATTATGATTATTTGTTATTAGAGAGTGATCTTTGGGGAATCGGATTCTCAACCACTCGAATCGAGTCCTGATGAGAATTTTACCCTATCCTTACTACTCACTTTATGATGAAATTATTTGTGTGATGAGAATTAGAGCTTTGGGGAATCGGATTCTCAACCACTTGAATCGAGTCCTGATGAGAATTTTTCCCTTATCCTTACTACTCTTTCTGTTGTAAATTAAGCAAAGATGTATATTTTAAAGTGGTGAAAACCACTAATTTTTTTATTTTTTTTGGACTATTTGCATAATGGGACAAGCAAGAATAAATTTTCACTTTAAGGTTCAATCCAATCATGGTGTCATCCCTCTCAAACACAATATGTTATTAAAAATGTGATATGTGTTGGTTCAATAATGGTATGGTCACTTCCTAAAACTCACAATTTTCTTAGTGAGAAGTGTGGTTTGGTCCAAGAAGATATTTGATTTGACTAGAAATATGTGGTAGCACCTAATGACTGCTAGAATTTCAATGGAGGTTTCTTGAAACACTAGGAGTGGCTAAGTGACTAAAAACACCTAGAGATTTTTCAAACCAGAGACTACCAAATAAGTGAGGTGCTATGGGATTTTAATACATATTTTTTTGACATGATTTAAAATGGTGAAACTAGAGTAATGCTAGACCTTGATTAAGGCAAAAATACGTAGTGGACTAACAATTATCAAGCTGGTACGATTCCTATTATTATGCAAGTGATATGAATTAAAATGCAGGTGATGGATATGTGTGTATGAGTTATGGATGCATGGATGGATAGATGAAATGCAATGTGAATGATCAAGCAAAACTTTTGTATTTTGTGGTGTTTTTTTAGCCATGTATATCTACATATGTATAAATTGTATTAGGTATAGAATGCTTTTAGGTGTATAATATTTAACGGTTCAAGCTCTTCTATTCCCTCTAGATTGGAAAGTTTATACATTCTAGGATTCAATTTATATTTGATAATAAATGGACCTAACCAATTAATCATAAATTTATCACGAAGGTGTGATAA
This sequence comes from Wollemia nobilis, assembly GCA_028583015.1. Taxonomy (NCBI): domain Eukaryota; kingdom Viridiplantae; phylum Streptophyta; class Pinopsida; order Araucariales; family Araucariaceae; genus Wollemia; species Wollemia nobilis. Next base: position 9,229,000 of record JAQPPZ010000850.1, read on the forward strand.
TGCATTGGTGTTTTGTTTATTCTCTTTAAGAACAAGATCTCCTACTTGGAATTCATGTGGATGAATTTTTGTGTTATAAGCACATTTGATACATTCTTGATATACTCGTAGATTTTCTAAAGCATTGATTTACCTTTCATCAAGGAGTGTGAGTTGATCAAGATGCGCTTGTCGAGAAGTATTGTCATCCATGAATTCTTGTAATAAAATGCATAATAAAAGAATATCAAGCTCTAGATGCATAACTGCTTCAGCATTGTAGACCAATGAAAATGGAGTTGTCCCTATAGTTATTCAAATTCTTGTTTGATAAGCCCATAATGCCAAGGGGATTTGGGTATGCCAATATCTATTATTTTCTTTGACTAGTTTCTTTAGAATGGCTATTAATATCTTATTGGTCACCTCAGCTTGTCCATTTTCTTATGGGTAGTACGGAGTCAAAAAATGTGTTGGATATTATGTTTTTTAAACAGTGCTCAAACATCCTTATTTTTAAATGATGTGCCATTATCAAAAACTATTTTTGAGGGGATGCCAAAACAATAGATAATGTGTTGGAGTATGAAATCTGTAATTTTCTTGTCATACTGATCATCGAAATTGCCTCGATCCACTTTGTGAAATATTTTGTGGCTATGATGATAAATTTATGTTGCCCCAAAGAGGTAGGTGAGATCTTACCAATCAAATCAAAGCCCCATTGTGAAAAGGGCCAAATACTTTGAATGGATTGTAATGCTTGTGATGGTACATGAGTCAAATTGACATGTTGTTGATATTTTTAGCATTTCTTGATGTACTTGTAATAATTAGCTTCCATTATGGGTCAATAGTAACTCATGCACAAGATACACTTTGCAATAGCCATTCCATTAAAATTACTACCACAAGTACCATAATGGGCTTCTGATATGGCCCATTGTGTCTTCGTGGGCTTTATGCATCATCGTAAAATCCCATCATAGCCACATCTATACAACACATCTCCCAAAAGAGTGTAATGAGCTTCTATTTATTTGAACATGCATTTAGTAGTTTGCAAAAAATCTATTGGGAGAGTACCAAACTTAAGAAAGTTCTTTATTTGACTAAGCCATGGCTCATATGGCTCTGTATGAATGAATCTTACATCTTTTTCATATTTTGACTCTGCTCACATAATTGTAGATTTTGACATTGTTCTAATGACTAGCAATTGGATCTCTCCAGTAGGATTCTTTGGAGTCAAGGATCCCAAAGAGGCCATTGCATATGCAAATCTATTAGTTGAATGGGGCAATTTTTCAACCTCATGCCAATCCAATTTTTCAACCTCATGCCAGTCAAATTTTTCTAGCAATTTCATTGCTATTTCATTGTAAAGTTTTAAGACTAGTTCTCTGCATTGGTAAGTTTTCTTTACTTGGTAAACTACAAGTTGAAAATCACCAAATATTCTTATGCATTTAATACCCATAGTGACAGTTGCCTGAAGACCTAGAATTAGGGCTTCGTACTTTGCATTGTTGTTTGTGCATGGAAAGTCAAGTTTGAATGATGAAGGGATAGGCATCCCTTCTAATGTGTAAAATATGACTCCAACACCTTGTCCTTTTTTGCACTTTGAACCATCAAAGAACATTTTAATGTCAAAATAATCTTTGGGAGCTACTGGCTCCTCTTGTTCATTGATGTTAAATATTGAATCATCTGGTATCTCAATGAATAAAGGTTTATCATCAAGAAGTGGGGCTTCCACAAGCTGCTCGGCTATTACCTGATCTTAAATGGATTTTTTATTGATTAATTTGAAATTAAATTATGTTAGAAGTATTGTCCATTTTGTGGTACGAGTATTATTATATGTGTGAGTCATCATATATCGTAGAGGATTTCCTCTAGCTATGGCATAAGTGGTATGACTTAGCATGTAATGTCAAAGTTTCTTAGTGGCAAAAACCACTCCTAAGCACAACTTATCCACGTACATGTGTCTTATTTCATAGCTTACCAATATTTGACTAATGTAGTAGATTGCTTGCTCTTTTTATTTTTGTTCTTTTGTGTAAGCATTGTCCCTAATGCAAAATTTGTTGCAAAGATGTAAATATGAAATGTGACTCCTTGATGAGGTTGCATTAACACTGGCGGTAAGGCTAGATATTTCTTTATGTCTCTAAAATCCACTTGACACTCTTCTATCCATGACAAGGTGACCCCCTTTTGTAGCATGTGATTGAATGGTCTACATTTTTCTAATAGGTGTGCTATAAAATGATGAATCAATTATATTTTTCCTTGTAAGCTACGTAACTATTTAAGATTTCTTGGGGGTGTTCGTGATGGCCTTGACCTTGTTGGGGTTCACTTTAATGCCTCGCTTGGAGATAATGAATCCTAGAAGATTACCTAATGTAACTCTGAATACACACTTATTAGGATTTAACCTCACCTTATGCTCAAGTAAGCGATCAAACACCTTTTCTAATACATAGATATGGTCCTGACATGTTTTAGATTTTACTATTAAATCATCCACATAATATTCAATGATTTTATACATATGGTCATGGAAGATATATGTCATGGTATGTTGATACATAGTTTCTATATACTTGAGGCCAAATGGCATCACTTTATAGTAGAAAATCTCCTAAGGTATTGTAAATGCCATTTTATGTCAGTCATCAGGATTAATTCAAATTTTATTATATCTTGAGAAACCATCCATTAGGGAGAGCATTTGATGGCCTACGCAAGAGTCTACAAGTTGGTTGATGTTTGGTAGAGAAAAGTCATCTTTGGGACATGCTTTGTTTAGATCTCAAAAATTTGTGCATATGTGAATCCCCATTCGTCCATGTTTGATAGCCACTTAGGATAATCAATGGGTTGTATGAAACCCACATCTAATAATTTTTGAAGTTCTTCTTTGACCATGAGGGCAATGGTAGGATGAAGCTTTCTCAACTTTTGTTTAAATGGTTTTGCTTTTGAAGCTAAGGTGAGATTATGGACCACCAAGTTGGGGTAAATGCTTGACATGTCTTTGTAGGACTATGCAAAAATATCCTTCATCTTTATTAATAATTGTGTTAGCCACTCTTTTTCTTCTATAGATAGACCTTTTTCCAATTTTACAATTTATGGATTATCCGCATACTGATTGATGCTCACGTCAATTGCTTCTTCAATAAGCATAAGTGAATATTCTTTTAATTGATGTGGATTAAGGGATGAGATGAATGTCATACTCCACATTTGCAAATGACTCTAACAAAGCTTCTTCTACCTTATTTTAGAAAACAAAGGTAGTCGAAGATGAATATTGTTGATGGATGTGAGAATTATAAACTCTTAGGAATTATTTGGAAAGGATGAACTCAGTGATGGAAGGTTAAGATGAGATATGTTCCATGTCAATAAGGCTTATGTCAATAGGAATTGATTTTTCCAAATCGTATGGGTCACATATTGGGGTTAACTTGATGGATGTGGGGTGGCTATGATTGAGGGAGTAGTTGACATATGATATATAGATAATAATTATGTCTCTAAGGTCACCAAGGTGGATCTGGTGGGTCAATTGCTTCATCTAGCTGGTCAACTAGCATTTTGGGTTGGTTAACTGGTGCTTCAGTTTGCTCGTGCAAGAGGAGGAGATGAAATATGGGTTGATAGTTGGGAAACCTTTGAAGGTAAAACTCATCATATTTAGTAAAGGATGCAATGGGGACCGACTCTTCTTTAGAGCTATCAGAGTGAATAGAGTGAATATTATATTCATTATAGTAGTCTTCATCAGAGTCATCATCAAAAATAATATTGATCATAGCAATATGTGATCGTATATCTAGAATTGCCTCGTATAGATGAGGCATGAACTCAGGGTCTATGTACTCATATTTACTATCGTTGCTCTCTTCATCCTCTTTACCATCCTCTTTGGGATATATTATGAGTCATTGAAATGCTTTCTCAAAAGAGGTAGTGGATTATTATGGTCTATATCCTAGACCAGAGCGATCATGTACCTCTCGATAGTGAGGTTCCATTATATCACACATGCCCTATTTATATCATCCTATACAAATTTAATTCTATTTGGACCTAGGAGGGAGGAGGGAGTGGATCAGACGAAGAATCAACTCCCCCATATACAAATTTAATTCTATTTATACCTAAACCCATGTTATAAATTACACTTATAGCTAAATGTGGATCACGTGGGTGACTATAGTCTTTGACAGTCTCAATAGTAGGTGGGTTTATCTCGACATTCTCAACAATGTACTCACCAATATTGGGATTAGTGAGATGAACTGCAACTTGGGTTGGTATGGGTATGGATGAAGTAGGTATGGATGTGGAGATTTTAAGGGTGACTAATGGCTTAGGTGTAAAAAATGGCATTGGATATGAGGGTACCTCATGACTATATATATCTATATGTGAGACACTAGAGGGTTGCGATGGTAGATCTTACTAGAAGGAATGGTTGATGGTTATTTTCTTAGGCTGATATGGGATGACTTACTAAATTGAGGATGTGTATGATAAAATATGATTGATGTGTGGTCATGGTGATGATTGGTTAGGTGGTTGATTTTGTGATGTGGAGGCTTATCCCCCTTATGTGGATTTTGGTTTTTGTGATGAATTGTTAGATGTGGGATGAATGTGATGAGTTTGATGAGGCCTGGAAATGCCTCAATCATAACATGTTTTGAACACTAAAATTGCCTATAAACTCTTATGTTTTATCTGATATGTTAGTTAAGTTGATTCAATATGTTGTATATTAACCATTTTGCATGATCAATGTATTTGGAATATTATATGCTGATTTTTACAGCTTTTTGCATAGTTTTGTGTTCTTTTTGCTATGACTTGCTAAAATGGGATATGCTTAGAATAATAGCAGCATTTCACTAATCATGTTTTGATTTGTCTCAAGCATTTATTTCACCTAAATCGGCAACAAGTGCAAGCAAACTGTTGTCGTGCAAAAATTGGTCTTTCCCATGTAAATTCTAGCCAGCTGTCCATAAATAGCAAGGCATGGAATTCACATGTGGAAAGAGATGAAGACCATTGGAATTTGATCTTAGGAGATAACCCACCTGAGAGATGCAGAAGAAATCACTGGAAAAGCACACATTTGTTCATTTCGAAGTATCTTCGGAATGAACAGATATCTTCGGAATGAGAGAACATAGCGTCTTCGAAATGAGCGGATCTTCGGAATGAAGAATGCAGTATCTTCGAAATGAGCGGATCTTCAAAATGAAGAATGCAGTATCTTTGAAATGAGCATATCTTCGAAATGAGAATTGCAGTATCTTCGAAATGAGCGATCTTCGGAATGAGAATTGCATTGTCTTCGGAATGAAGCCACTTATCTCCGAAATGAAAACAGAATGTGCATTTTTTTGACTTGTTGACCAATTTTTGAAGCTAGAAAAAGGGAAATAAAGGTCGGAAAAGGTAAAGGAAAAGATCTTCCATCTGTCTTTGCCGTCATTGCTGACCAAAGCCATCATTAATGGAAAGATCAAAGAATAAACCCAGAATTTGTTGTAGCATAGTAGGATTAGATCTTTTGAGATATCCATAGTTTGTAATTAGATCATAGGACATCTATAAATATTGCTCCCATTCAGGTTGAGCCTAGTAGGTAGTAAGTAGTGAGAAAAGAGTAAGGAAGCTAGGAGAAAGCAGAAAGTAGAGAAAATAGGTAGAATTTGACTATTACAGTCTTGTAATAGGTTTTCAGTAGAATTATTGTAATCATGTTCTTTAATCAATAAAGTGCACCAGTTCTATTTCATATTGCTTGTAAATGAGTGTGATTAAGATCTAGAGAGGGAGAGACTCATACCTTCTTCTCGGACAAGGAGGGTGGCCACTTCCGGACCTAGGAGGAGGACTAACAACGAGTTTTTATTCTGATTTTGTCTGCAAGGAGAATGAGTTGTAGAACTTGTTATTTCAATTGCTTGTAAACAGATGACAATATCTCGTAGTCTTAGTTTATTTATGCTTAGATTAATCTTGTGCTTAATGTTTTAGTTGTAATCTTTACTTTCAACAAAGCTTCCATTTTATTTCAGACTGTTATTTCCAGAATTTGCTGTTTTTTGCAATTTCTTGCATTTTGTGTTTTGCTGTCAACCCCTGCATGGAAGATTGACAACCTTCTCATTACAGAGTCTTGACAGGGTTTTATTTTCCATGCTATAATTAGATTTCCATTGCTACAAAAGTAAATAGATTTCCTTTCTGCAATTAGAATCAGACTTTCAATTTTGCAACTGTTATTTTTGCAACATAATTAGGTCTCATTCTGCAATTGTAAATCAGGATTTCATTTATGTAGTTAATGATTAGTTTCCATTTCTGCAATTAGATTAAGGTTTAATTTATGCAATTAGAGATAGGAATGTCCTAAAACCCCCCACACAACCGGTTCCACCAATAAGACCTGTTGCTCTAGATTGACCTAAGTTATAGTTGTTTCACTTCTTCTTTCGTAGATAGCCTTGTACACAGCCCTGGATTGACAAATTCATTGAGAATTAATGATGGTATAATGACTACGCATCATTTTGGCGCCGTTGTCGAGGAATAGTGTTGCCAAAAGAAAACAAACAGTCCAATAGCTGTAATCAGACTAAGCTATGAAAATTCAGGTTAAAATCTGAATACAACAGCTGAGGAAGGTAACAACTATTGACTTAATTTATGTCATTCAAGAGTAAACATGAATGAGTAAGTCTAGGGATGAAAAAGGTAGAACTACCCCAAAGGATCCCTGGCTTGTTCCATTAAGGAGATCTTCACGCCTAAGGGGTGAATCACCTGTGTTTGAACTACCAAAAAGATTGATAGAAAAATCACCAGTCTCACCATCATTAGAACATTTTGAGAAAGGAAAATCACCAATTTTATCATCATCGAAATGTCCTAAGGAAGAAAATTCATCAGACTCATCATCAACAGAGAGGCTTGGACCTCTTGAGAGAACAATTTGGAAAGCTTTAACTTCTCCTAGGAAACAGGAAACTATGGCAGAAGGAGGCAATATAGATGGCCAACATGGCTATGTCCATAATGAAGGAGATGATCAGGATATGCCCCAACCTTCCAAAACATTTGAATATCCTATCCATCTGAATCCAACACAAAACTCTCCCATGAAGACCATTTCACCTTCGATACTTCCAACCTTCCGAGGTGTTGTATCTGAAGATCCTGATCAGTTTTTGTTTGAATTCAAGGTAGTGTGTCAGACCTATGATTATATAAATGACAATAAAAAACTTAAGGTTTTTCCCTCAACACTCAAGGATTCAACATTACGCTGGTTCATGAGCTTAGAGCCAAATTCCATAAGAACCTGGGATCAAATGGAAACTGTGTTTTTAGATAAATATCAGGAGTATTGTCGTGTAAGGAATAGAAAAGATGAGTTATTCAGAATTAAGCAAGAAGATGATGAAACATTGGAAGATTATCTTGATAGGTTCTCCTTTGTTCAAAGGAGATGTGGACTTGTAGAACCAGAATTATGTAAAACCATATTTTTGAGAGGATTGCAAGATGAATCCAGAGAAGTTCTGGATTTGATGGGAAAAGGGGATGTAACCACTCTCAGTAATGATGAAATTGTGGATCTCTGTAGGAATTACTCTCGCACTAAGTAGAGAAGAAGAAAAATCCGTACAAATGGCACTGATGTGAAGGACCTGATAGAGGAACTTGCAAATTTCAAAACTGATATTCTAGTGCACCTAAACACTACTTTGGGGGAAATGTCTGCAAAAGCAAAAACCATAGAACCTTTGGCAATTTATTGCCCAAGATGTAGAAATAAACATGCTTTGCAGGAATGTCCTTTGAATAAAACATCTATCTCAGCCATTTGTAGTATCTGTTCAAAAAGGCATTCAACCGATCAATGCCACCGCTACCACAACTCAAAACTGTGTTAGAAAATCAGACTGAGGAACTCAACTATATTGGACCAAAACAAGGGGGAAATTTCTCTCAATACCAAAATCCCCCTCGTTTTCCTACAAATTGGGGGCATAATCCCGGTACTATGCCTTGGGGACAACCAGAACCACCCCAACGTCCTTGGAATAATCCTCAATGGACAAATTCCCAAGAATGGCCACAAGCAAATTGGAGTAACCCAGCCTAGAATCAGAATCAAAACAACCCCTCATGGAATCAAAACAACCCATCTTGGAATCAAAACAATCCAGCCTGGAATCAAAATCAGACTAATCCACATTGGATGCAAAACCAACCACAGTGGAGTCAACAATACCAGTCCTATCCAAGGCAGCAAAGGAATCAAGGTCAAACTCAACATTTGTTGCCTGCACCTAATCAAAATTTTCAAGAAAAAAAAGCAGCAAACACAACAAGTGAAACAACCTCAAATGCCAGCTCAACCAGTCACTAATCCAAACAACATGAGACAGACACCTCCTGTCTATGTGGCTGAAGCTGAAGAAAATGTTGAAATTAATGTTCTTGATTGTAGTAACATCCAACTTCGTTCAAGAAAAGTTGTACCTGAACCAGTTTCAAATGAAATCAAAGAAAATGAAGAGCAAGAATCATTGGAACCAGAGAAAATTCAACCAACAATAGAGAAAGAGACAAAAACAGAACCATAGGTAGAACAATTACCAAGGATAATTCCATATCCTGAAAGATTCAATGCAATACCAAAAAATTCTGAGTCAGAACTGGTCAAAGAACTCAAAAAGTTAACTATATCATTGCCCTTATTGCAAGCCATTAAGGAAATACCAGAGATTAATAGTACTGTCCAAAATTTGTGCATTAAAAGAGCAGGAAGAAAAAAGAAAGCATTTCCCAAGACTGTGTAGGTTGAAGGAAAGATAGCTGATCTCTTATCTGGAAAACTAGTACCTCCAAAGTATAGTGACCCAGGAAGTCCAGTTATCATAGTTACCATAGGTTCAGTACCAATATCAAATGTCTTAGTAGATCTAGGAGCTGCAATAAATGTCATGACCAAGGATACAATGAAACAATTACAACTCAAACATCTCAGCCCCACATTTACAGCTTTTAGAAATGGTTGATAGGTCGGTTGCAAAACCCGAAGGTATCATTGAAGATGTCCCTATAGAAGTTTCTTCTTGGGAATTCCCTCTAGATTTTTTGGTTTTACAGGCCAAGAAATTCAGCACATGGATATCCCATTATTTTGGGAAGACCTTGGCTTGCAACTACAAGCAGCCTTCATAGACTGCAGATCTGGAAATATGACTATTTCAAATGGTATTGATCTCGAAACAAATTTCTTTATATCCTCCTGCAAAACCATCTAGCAAATTTTTAGGTCAGTTATGGTTTTCTGACTCAGATGAAGAACCGGAAGAGGTCATTTCTACACTAGCTACCTTAGTAGTAAGAGAACACACAGAAGACCTCAGTGACACAAAAAATTTAGAAAATGAAACAATCCTGATGAATGTTCTACATGAACAAGGTTTAGAAGGGGAAGCAACAAATATCCAACAGTTGTTAAGTAATGAGGAGAATCAAAAATCTGAAGATGAACCATCTGTACTATCACAGGGAAACTTTGTTTCACTACCACATGGATGGCACCATCATCTGATTTTTCCTTCTCACTGTTCCATACAAGATATGCTTCCCTCAAGCAGCAATAAAATAGAAACCGCTTCTCTTCTCCCATCTCAACAATGTCCTCTTAATCCCCTAATCACCAGGTATGAAGGAGTGAATTCAGTCCTTCTAAATACAAAACAAATAGAAGTCCAGCCAGGCAAATTTTTGAACATTTACGATCCAACTTACTAGGGAAGAGGAAGAAAAATTGATAGTTGTCTTGCGAAAGCATGTTCATGCTTTTGCTTGGAACTACAAAGATATGTCGGAGTTCATCCCGATATATGTACCCACAGAATCTATACTCGAAGAAGTCAAGCCAGTTAGACAACCCCGGAGAAGATTGAATCCTCGCCTTAAGAGATATTGTGAAAGAAGAAATTGAAAAACTTCTGGAAGTAGGATTCATTTACCCAATTTTCGATAGCCAATGGGTTTCTCCATTGGTAATAGTTCCTAAGAAAAATGGAAAAATGAGAGTATGTGTAGACTATAGAGAGTTGAATAAGGTGACATACAAAGACCATTTTCCATTACCTTTCATAGATCAGGTGTTAGATACTCTTGTTGGAAAAAGATACTTTTGTTTTCTTGATGGATTTAGTGGATATAATCAAATTCAGATTGCACCCGAAGATCAAGAGAAAACAACTTTTACATGTCCATGGGGAACATTTGCCTATAGGGTTTTACCTTTTGGTTTGTGTAATGCCCCAACAACTTTTCAATGAGCAAGTCCTAGCAATTTTTGCTGATCTGACCACCAAAAGTGTTGAAATATACATGGATGATTTCACAATATGTGGACAGACTTTTGATTTTACATTGGAAAATCTTGACAAAGTCTTAACTCGCTGTGAAACATACCAGTTATCCTTGAATCCAGAAAAATGCTTCATGATGATGAAGGAAGGGATAGTTCTTGGTCATCACATCTCTCCTGAAGGGATCCAAGTTGATCCAAAGAAGGTGGAAATTATCAAGAATCTCCTTCCTCCTAAAACTCAGACTAATGTCAGAAGCTTCCTAGGACACATTGGTTTTTACCGTAGGTTTATTCCCAACTTTAGTACAATAGCCAGTCCTATGTTTGCCCTATTGACTAAAGATTCTGAATTCTCTTGGACTGCAAAGTGTCAGGAAGCATTTGAAGCTCTAAAAGAGAAATTAATAACTCCACCTGTGCTCAGAGGACCTAATTGGACATTACCATTTCACATACAGACTGATGCCTCCAATACAGCAATTGGAGCAGCATTAGGACAAATTGACAATGGTGAACACTATACCATCTACAACATTAGCAAGAACTTGACAGGAGCCGAGAAAAATTATACAACAACTGAGAAGGAATTCCTAGCAATAGTTTATGCCATCAACAAATTCAGGCATTACATCACAAGGTTATCAAATATTTATTCACACAGATCATACAACCATTAAGTATTTGATGAATAAACCTATGGTAAGTGCAAGAATTATTCGTTGGTTGTTGTTGCTACAAGAATTTGATATCACTATAATCAACAAACCAGGGAAAGCTAATGTTGTGGCAGATTTCTTGTCCAGGTTGCGAGAACACAGATGAAGGGGAATTAGTTGATGACACTTTTCTTGATGAAAAACTATTTGCTATATCAGTCCAATCACCTTGGTTTGCAGATATAGCCAATTATTTGGTCACAGGGAAAGTTCCTCCACATTTCACTTCAAAACAGAAAAAACAATTGATCAAACAGAGTTCTTCTTTTGAATGGATTAAGGGTATGCTTTTTAAGTGCAGTCCTGACCATGTGTTACGTAGGTGCATCCGAAAGGATGAAGTGTATGATATCCTTAGAGCTTGTCATGATGAACCCTCGGGTGGACACTATTCTGTAAAAAGCACAGTTAGGAAAATCTTAGGGACAGGATATTATTGGCCATCTCTTCACAAGGATGTGAAAAAGTACATCAAGCATTGTGATGCATGCCAAAGAATGGGGAAACCCACTCATACAAATGAGATGCCACTGCAGCCTCAAATGGTTTTAGAACCATTTGAGAGGTGGGGGCTTGATTTTGTAGGACCTATTGATCCACCTTCTCAAGGAAAGGTGCATATTCTAGTATGCACTGATTACCCGACAAAGTGGGTAGAGGTGCGTGCTTTCAAACATGCTCATGAAGAGAAGGTCGCTGATTTCTTGTATACTCAGATTTTTTAGAGATTTGGAGCTCCACGGTCTATCACCACAGACCAAGGACCCCAATTTGCATCCAAAGTCATAAAGGCATTTACAGAATTGTATGAAATCAAACATAGGAAATCATCACCTTACCACCCACAAGCAAATGGCCAAGTTGAGGTAACAAACAGGGAACTAGAACGCATCTTGACAAAAATAATAGCTTTTCATAGGAGAAATTGGCTAGATAAATTACCTAAAGCAGTTTGGGCCTACAATACTACTTGGAAGTCCACTACTGGATTCACACCTTATGAACTAGTCTTTGGTAAAAAGCCTCTCTTACCTATTGAATTTGAGCTACTAACATTGCGCACAACATTAGAAATTGGAATTGAATTGTCGTAGGCACAGATAGACAGGATTCTACAGCTGAATGCATTGGATGAACTTAGATTGGATGCTCTGCACCAAACTGAGGTAATTCAAGAGCAGAGGAAGCTATGGCATGACAATCACATTCAGCAGAGGAAACTTCAACAAGGAGATTGGGCTTTACTATTTGATTCTCGCTATGAAGACTTCCCTGGAAAGCTGAGAACTAGATGGCTTGGACCTTACCGAATTGAAGAGGTATTTGACAATGGAGCAGACTCGTCTATCTCCTATTGATGGATCACAAAGAAAGTTGGTAGTAAATGGACATCGCCTCAGGGTGTACCATACACCTCTGACTAAAGAGGAATTCTTGCAACAACTTGATAGTTTGGATACACAACAGGTGGAAGAGATTCCCTCTTCCACTTCAAAACAATCAGCATGATCATGGATTTCAAGAAAAAAATACAAAAAATAAAAAAAAAAAAATAGAAAACAAAAAGATGAATAAATTCTGAGTATGAATTCCTTCATGGGCATGGTTTCAGGGGAAATCATGAAATTCCTTCATGGGCATAGTCAGAATCAAAAAAAAAGAGAGAAAAATGAATAACTCAGCAATGAAAACCTTTTCTAAGGCATTACTGGGTTGGTATGCATGAAAACCAGTTTTCTGGCATGTATAACCTTGAGAAATTTCTGAACCATCATTGTACAAATTCACCAAGTGCACTTGTTTTGAAATGTTGCAGAAAATCTCAGCAGAACATCAACAAAGGCAGTCATTCTTCAAAACTGGCATTAACTATTTTTATCAGGTATATATTTCTTACATTTCTTCATTGTAAAATGATTGGTGTATAGTATATGACAATTAACCATTAGCATAAAAGGTATTCATAAGAGTTGGCATACTTAAAACATGTTTTGAAAATGAAAATATTGATTTCTGCCTAATCTTCGGAACAAGAATGCCAAACACAGTGCCTACTGTATTATCTTCGGATTGAAATTGTCTTCGGAATGACAACAGAATGAATGTTGCACTTTGTCTTCAGAAAGAAGCTTTGTCTTCGAAATGACAATTTGTCTTCGAACGAAACTTTGTCTTCGGAATGACGACTTGTTGCATCATCTTCGAAATGAAGATCTGTCTTCAAAATGAAGATCTGTCTTTGAAATGACGATTTACCTTCGCAATACAGCCTGATCTTCGAAATGAAGATTGATCTTCGAAATGAGGATTAATCTTCGAAATGAAGATTTAAATTTGCAAAGAAGACTTGTCTTCGGAATGAAGGCCTATCTTCGGAATGAAATTATAATCTTCGGAATGAAGTTTTTTTGCAATTAAATTATAATCTTCGAAAAGAGCATTTCCACATGGCATCCAAGAAAGACAAGGTACGAAAAAATCAAATTCTTTTAGCTGCATACAATAAAAAGGAACACGTGTCAGCAAGGATATGGTTTATTTTGCATGGTACTAGAATCAAGGAAGACATGGTTTATTTTGCACGTGAGAATCTACGGACTAAACAAAAAAATTAAAACCAAATGAGGTGGATCTGACGGCAAGGACGTCCATGCAATCATTGACGGATAGGTGTTCGATGCAATAGTAGAAATGCGTGCCACCTTTCTTTTCGAAGACGTGTTTGTGAAGTACAGTGCTCAGGTTACGGTTCATTCCGAAGAAGAAGACGAGAAACAGGGCAAGCAAAGATTTTGAACTAAACCTTGCAAATCTGCAACATAAAAACTAGAGATCCAGTAGAGGAATAGCAGCAGTAGTGAACGGTTTTTAAACAAAAAATATGGGGCGAAAGATCAGAACGAAACCAGCAGATACCACCTACCTCCGAGAAAATCTGGTAGTCCTGCAGATTTTTGAAGATGGAGGGCTTATGCCATTTCTGGATAAGTTTAATGGGTCCTCTGAAGATTTGGCTGGCATGTTCGCCCATACATTCGGAAACAACCGAGCACATGTTAACGACATGACTATTGAGGTAACCCCTAAAATTTTAAGTCAGATTACTGAGCTGCCATTAGAAGGGATTTCAATTTCTAGATCTGGCAAGAATACATTGGCAAATGTAGTTAATCAATTTGTAGAAGAAAATGATAGAGAGCCAGAGTATTTAACCCATAACAACACATGCAAAGGGTTAAAAAGGGCCAAGAGGAACCCTGGGACGAAGTAGCCACCTGGGTAATTAAATTCCTAACCTATGAAGGGCAATATGTGCTATTGTCAAGGCATCATCTATGAATTTTAAACCATCTCAGACATGGTGAGCAGCAACCAGAAGTTAGGGTAAACCTTCCCCATATCTATATCAAGAATTAAAAAACATGGCAAAGAGATATCAAGAGGGTAAAGGAAGCCTTCGCCATCATGGCCTCATCAAACTAGTTTGCCAACACCATTTTAGAGGAAACCCTAGGAGTTTTGATAGGTTTTACTCTACCCTAAATGATGTCATTTTTAGGGATGAAGATGAGGAAGAAGAAGAACCAAATGCTATTGACATTATTGCAGAAGAAGAAACACTCAAAATTCTAGAAGATGAAACACAAAATTGCCAAAAGTTACAGAACCACACCCATAGCAACAAAAACCTCCCAAACCCTCAACTTCACGAACCAAGAAACAAAGAAAAAGCAGAATAAAGAGATTGAAACAAGGGCTGAATTATTAGTCAAAGCAATCCAGCCAAACCACCTAGTTATCACCAGACAGCACTTCTCAATGATGAACAGGGATGATGTAAATAGGATGTACTTGAACAACTTAAGGGACTATGTGGCCAGATTCAAAAAAATTTGTGATCACAATTTTTTCCTAGCATTGTCAATGTGCAGAAACAGATGGGTTGAACTTTCCATGTCTACGAAAAAGAGAACCCATCTCCCCCATCAACTTAGAATGGTCCAGAAGAAGAGTAGAAGGTGTAATCCAGCTGATTGAAATCATGCAACATAACTAGATAGGTCTTAGGTTTAGGCCTCCAACCATCATTACTCCAGTTCCATTCTACTTTGAGGAAGATGCCCAACCTGATGAACAGTTTGAAGACTGGCTCAGAAACATTCAAGAAAATAGGGGGTATTATATAGGCAAGAAATTATTCTACAGGTCATGGAATCTAAACATGGACATATGTGATTCCATAGCCCAACAGAATGCATGAGGGCATGCATTAATATAAGTTGGGGGGAAAATGATGAGGCCTGGAAATGCCTCAATCATAACATGTTTTGAACACTAAAATTTCCTATAAACTCTTATGTTTTATTCTAATATGTTAGTTAAGTTGATTCAATATGTTGTATATTAACCATTTTGCATGATCAATGTATTTGGAATATTATATGCTGATTTTTACAGCTTTTTGCATAGTTTTGTGTTCTTTTTGCTATGACTTGCTAAAATGGGATATGCTTAGAATAATAGCAGCATTTCACTAATCATGTTTTGATTTGTCTCAAGCATTTATTTCACCTAAATTTGGCAATAGTGCAAGCAAACTGTTGTTGTGCAACAAAAACTGGTCTTTCCCATGTAAATTCTAGCCAGTTGTCCATAAATAGC
The DNA here is from genome assembly GCA_028583015.1 of Wollemia nobilis. NCBI lineage: Eukaryota > Viridiplantae > Streptophyta > Pinopsida > Araucariales > Araucariaceae > Wollemia > Wollemia nobilis. The sequence goes on from JAQPPZ010000850.1 coordinate 9,244,804, forward strand.
AAGGCATGGAATTCACATGTGGAAAGAGATGAAGACCATTGGAATTTGATCTTAAGAGATAACCCACCTGAGAGATGCAGAAGAAATCACTGGAAAAGCACACATTTGTTCATTTCGAAGTATCTTCGGAATGAACAGATATCTTCGGAATGAGAGAACACAGCGTCTTCGGAATGAGCGGATCTTCGGAATGAAGAATGCATTATCTTCAGAATGAGAATTGAAGTATCTTCGGAATGAGAATTGCATTGTCTTCGAAATGAAGCCACTTATCTTCGGAATGAAAACAGAATGTGCTTTTTGACTTGTTGACCGATTTTTGAAGTCTGGAAAAAGGGAAATAAAGGTCGGAAAAGGTAAAGGAAAATATCTTCCATCTGTCTTTGCCGTCATTGCCGACCAAAGCCATCATTAATGGAAAGATCAAAGAATAAACCTAGAATTTGTTGCAGCATAGTAGGATTAGATCTTTTGAGATATTCTTTGTTTGTAATTAGATCATAGGACATCTATAAATATTGCTCCCATTCAGGTTGAGCCTAGTAGGTAGTAGGTAGTGAGAAAAGAGTAAGGAAGCTAGGAGAAAGCAGAAAGTAGAGAGAATAGGTAGAAATTGACTGTTACAGTCCTGTAACAAGTTTTCAGTAGAATTATTGTAATCATGTTCTTTAATCAATAAAGTGCACCAGTTCTATTTCATATTGCTTGTAAATGAGTGTGATTAAGATCTAGAGAGAGAGAGAGACTCATACCTTCTTCTGGACAAGGAGGTTGGCCACTTCCAGACCTAGGAGGAGGACTAACAGCAGGTTTTTATTCTGATTTTGCTGCAGTAGAATGAGTTGTAGAACTTGTTATTTCAATTGCTTGTAAACAGCTGACAATATCTGTAGTCTTAGTTTATTTATGCTTAGATTAATCTTGTGCTTAATGTTTTAGTTGTAATATTTACTTTCAGCAAAGCTTCCATTTTATTTCAGACTATTATTTCCAGAATTTGCTGTTTTTTGCAATTTCTTGCATTTTATGTTTTGTTGTCAACCCCTGCATAGAAGATTGACAACCTTCTGTTACAAAGTCTTGACAGGGTTTTATTTTCCATGCTATAATTAGATTTCCATTGCTACAAAAGTAAATAGATTTCCTTTTTGCAATTAGAATCAGACTTTCAATTCTGCAACTGTTATTTCTGCAACATAATTAGGTCTCATTCTGCAATTGTAAATCAGGATTTCATTTATGTAGTTAATGATTAGTTTCCATTTCTGCAATTAGATTAAGGTTTAATTTATGCAATTAGAGATAGGAATGTCCTAAAACCCCCCACACAACCGGTTCCACCAATAAGACCTCGTTGCTCTAGATTGACCTAAGTTATAGTTGTTTCACTTCTTCTTTCGTAGATAGCCTTGTACACAACCCTGGATTGACAAATTCATTGAGAATTAATGATGGTATAACGACTACGCATCAGAGTTGTTGATGATGAAACATGATTTGGATTGGTGATGGAGAAATATTCAAGAATGGGTTCTTTAGATGATGTGTTGGATTTTGAGGTGGATTTACTAGCAATCGAAGTGATGAATAGATGAGTGAATGGTAGTTATGGCTCATATGGGTTTGACATCAAGTTGTAGTACTTGAATGGCTCTGTGTTGATAGGTATGCAATGTATATTTCTCTCATGGATATATTTTAAGCATTGGTGCAACGTTGAGGGTACACTTTTTATTTCCCTAATTCAAGGGCACCTAAGGAGTATTTTATAGGCCATGGTTCCCTCTAGAATGTGGAATATTATGTGTATAGTCTTTACCCCCACTTTCACAGGTAGAAAATTTATTCCAACCATAGAACACAAAGCATCATTGAACACCCACAGGGTGAAGTTGGATGATGTGACATGTGAAGATGGTAGGTTGAGGTGTTTTAGTGCTATGGTGATGATGATATTAATGTAGGAGTTAGTATCGATTAGCACTCTTTTGAATGGTTATTGGTCGATATGAGCTATTATATGCAATGGAGGACCAGGTAACTCCTATGGCACTATTTTATTTCAAAGTCATAAAATGATATTGTAGGTTCCATACATGCTTGGACATTCTCCACAAAATTGGCAAAGGCATTGGGATCTTGATTTTGTACTTTAATAATTTTTAATATGTCCATTAATGCCTCACGATGTGGTGTAGACTATTGTATAAGCTCATAGATCAATAATTTAGCAGAAGCCAGTTTAAGGCTATGCGTTAACTGACTCCTTAATATAATGGTGGGTCTTAGCAAATGGCTTAGGATATAAATTGGTTGAGGTGGATTATTGGGATTTGGTTTTATAGGCATATTTTTTGGTTGTACTATAGGCATAGGTATTGCTTGTGTTGTTTCACTCGATTACTATATACGATTCATGCTTCTTTGACCTCGGGTGACTATATGGATAACACCCACAAAACCTTGATATTGTTGGATATGATTGACTTGGTTTGGGGAAACTATAGAAGTTGATGCCCCCATTGTCTATTGTGTTGCTTTGTGGTTAGTAAGTGGTATCTAGTAGATACCAAGATTTAGAATAGGAATAACAAGTGTCATTAGTTAGTTGTACATGTGCACATGTGTCTATCATGTAGAATGCACATGTGTCTTGATTTTTTTGTGTCAAGGGGTTATCAATCTTGATGGCTCCCTTTTCTAGCATGTCTTGCACGATATCCTTAAATGAATAGCAATTATTTATGTCATGATATTTTTATCTATGATAAGTGTAGTACAAGTACTCCTTATAGCTCCTACCACATGGTTTATTTTTATTTTTTGGTTTTATTTTTGGTAGGGTAATTTCTTGTGCATCATATAACCTTTGGAAAATGGATGAATATGGCTTTGGTAATAGTGTGTAGTTGTGGTTAGATCGAATATACTATCGATGTTCATGATTGTTTGCAGGTGTGGCTTGGTTTTGTAGTTGTTGTGGGGGTGGAACCACTTGATATGTCTATTGTTGTGGTTGTTGTTGTTGTTGGGGTTGTTGAAGTTGGACTTGAGGTTGTTGTGTTTGTTGTTGAGGTTGACTCAAGACCACTTGATTCACTTGACCAATTTTTGATTGGTTCTGATGGTTTCCCCTTTGGTTCTTATTTTACCATTCTTTCTTTTTCAACTTTATCTTGCCCTCTTGGATTTTGATTTCTTTGATTACCCAAGCTTGGGTGAGAGCTTCTTCAAATGTTCTATATTGTTGTAGTTGTAGTAGTAAGGAGATTGGTTTGGAACAACTTCTTATGAACATTCTTGTTAATTTTTCCATGTGGAGGGAGAATGGCAACTTAGTAAATATTACCCTTCAACAGTTTCCAAAGTCATGTTGTTGTCATTGCACAATGTACCCCAATTTGGGAACCCACCTAAAATTTTGATGTTGAAATGAACTTTTGGATTTCTTTGAGTGATTTGTCAAGAAGTCCCTACCAATAAATTTTACAATATGGATTCCAAGGTTTAAATGTTGGTTTAAGGTTTCCTTTAATGTTTATTTTCTTTCTAATTTTTAATGTTTTGTTAAGTTTAATATGTTTAATTTATTTTTAAAATATTTATGATGTTTTTTTATTTTTATTTTTAATGTTTTTAATTTTAATATTATTTTTAATGTTTTTAATTTTAATGTTATGTTGAGTTTTATATTTTAATATTTTTAATTTTAATATTATATTGAGTGTTATGTTGAGTTTTATATTTTTAATGTTTTTAATTTTAATGTTATGTTGAGTTTTATATTTGTTGAGTTTAAAAAAATTGTTAGTTTTATGTTTTGAATTAAATTAATTTGAACATTTAAAATTAAAATTATAAAAAGGGGTTTTGTTTGTAATATTGATAGTGTGTTACATGTTTCCACATGTGGCACGATGTTTGAGGTAGAAGACAGGTTAGACCAGTGAACACAATGCGTGAGCTTGGTCAACGTGGTCAATGGGCTCAGACTCTAAGGTGTTACCAAGTGGCATGGTCAATAGGTGCATGGGATCTTTTGTGTGAACAACTCTACATTTGAATTAGAGTGTGTTCATGTTGATATACCTTCACCGCATTGTCATGGTACGCATGTGGGACTAAATAGTGCTTCGAACCCTACATCACATTTTACTGCAAATAAATTGGAAACAGATTGGAAATAGACTTGTAAGTTTGATTCACATGGACGTGTAAGCTTTATTGAAGGTATTAAACGTTACAATAAAAGGGCGTGTATCAATAAAAATATTTGCAGGAGTTGTGGTTGATAATTTCTCAAATTTTCATCTAAGGATGGATATAGAACTTGCACCGAGGTCACCAAAACACCATCATTATAGAGAACAAGCCAAAATAAATTACTAATGTTGGTCTTACTCTTTTCACAGAAAGCTATCAATGGATGCTAATGGGTTTCCTATGGGAGTCTGCAGCATAGAATACATGATAAAAACGATAGCGATGGTGATGGGCCGATGGTGGAGTGGTGGCTTGACACATATTTTCATCCTCGATGATGCAGGTGATGATGCAGGAAGTGATGCAGGTGGTGATGCAAGCAAAAGCACAAATTTTTTAAAGGTAAAATTATTCAAGCTATTGGAGAAGGTGGACTATATTTGGATGAGTTGCATGATGGATGATGAATGCATAGAGGTGAAGTAAGAAGTGGGTTATGTGCTGCTAATTGATAACTTACATATCATGCATACACATAGGTTTTTCTTACCCTATTTTCATGTTTAGATTGCTCTTTTCAAGTGAATCTTGATGATATTTCATTCCACTAACTCACATCACAGTTTTTGGAGTATCCTTGGATTACATCGTAATGCGGTTAGTTTCATGGCCATTACAATTACTATCACAGGCCACGCGATTGCTGCTAGCATTAATTTTTACCATGGACTATGCTTCTCAGTTAGCATTTGAGATAGAAGGGAATAATTATAAGTAGAGGAGGTATTCCATCATAGAAGTAAGTTTCATGTTTTACTTTTTGTATTCAAGGAAAATTGAATATGTTTAAATGGAGATCATAATCAATGAAATAGTGGAACAACAGCGTGAAAGGATGATGAAAGATGACTTAGGATTGGGCAGAGACGCGCATTTTATATTGGTATTACTTTAGTTGTACGCACACTTTACCAAAAATGAAATTTGAAAGCTCAATCATCACCCATCATAGGTTGCTTTGAATTAACACCATGGAAAATCTTTCATTAGCTTGCAGAGCAGATTGTTTTGTGTACAAAACAATTACAAAGCTTGTAAAATGATTTGAGTTTATAACTGATAATAGTTGACTATAATCACAGCAACTCCTATAAAAATCCATAAAAACCCTCCTTGCTCACCAAAATTAGTTGCTTACACATCAAAAAATATATGGATGTGTATAAAATGAATAAATCAATGATATCAGTTATGAGGAAGGTGGATATATTGTGATTCAAGAAATAACACCTGATATTTTAGTAGAATATGATAAAGAAATATTTATGAAATATAACCAATGCATGGCAATTAATTTGAATAAATTTTAGCACCATGCGGACTATTCTGCTTAAACCTTTTCGAAAAAATAATGAATGAGGGCATTATGGTTACTAGTTAAAGGCAAATAAGAAGACGTAATGTGAACGGATTTCCATTGACGAAGAAGGTGTTACAAATCTAAACGAGTAGAAGGGAAATGAAGGGTTTTTGAAATTTTAAATAGCCATTGAAATGCAGGAAAAAGAGTCAAAGAATATTGGCAGTGAGTTCATGTTGGAAATTTGATTCATGGAAGAAGCATCTCCTCCCTTGTTGTTGGACTGCACCAAATTTCACCCATTGTAATCAATTTAAGCAAGGTATTCTAAAGGAACATGAATTCAATATCTTCCATTTTGGCAATGTATTGGAAATTTTAATAAGTTTTATGTATGTGGATGGTAGAATTATTTATTTTTCTTAATATATTGTGTTATTCCCTTCGAATATTGCATCACATTAATTCTAGGATGTGTGAAGACTAACCAGTTTAATGTTGATTTAGTTTCAAAATATTTTTTTATGCATATTCGGGTTGAAATTTTAGAAGTTACAGTGATTTGTTATTTTATTTTATTTTCTCAAACCCTAGCTTTTACATTTTTTTTTACTTCATCAAACAAAATCAAAAAATAAAAACCCTTAAAAAAAGTACATGAACTTCAAAATCTAAATTCAAATTTTCATTTTACGTAAAATCACATTTTTTAAAATGAAAATTTGAAGTTTTAAACTTTGCATATTTTTTCAAATAATCATTTAATTTCATTTTATGTAAAATTGAAATTTCAATAAATTCCAATTTTCATTAAAGTGAATAATTAATATGATATTCCAAAGTTTTTATATGGCAAAGTTAGATTTAATCATTTCATTTTTATTTTCAAGCAATCTTAACAATCGAAGATAAAATTGGCTTAACAATCGAAGATAAAATTGGCTTAACAATCGAAGATAAAATTTGATTAACAATCAAAGATAAAATTTGATTAACAATTTGAGATAAAATTAATTAAAATCAAATTTTCAAAGGTTAAAATCAAATATTTATCAAATTTTGAAGGTTTTTAGTTGATCAATAATTTCACCTTTTCATAAATTCCATGAACAAAAAAATCATTGTAAATCAAATCAACCCAAAATAGGTCCCTTGTTAACAGGCATATGCAACACTAAGGTATCCAACTAACGTTTGGTATTTCACATTTTTCACTACGCATTGCAAGCAAATTAATACATTAAGCAAAACCTTGGGGAAATTACATATATTCCTTACAAGAGAGGATATTCGAGTAGAATCCTGATTGTGGGTATATTTTTGTGATTGGACAAGAATTGGCGCTAGAAGGAGGGCCTACTTGAAGGTAATTGATTTGATTAACAGAGTTCTTTTAATTCATTCACATTCATTGTTGGAAATTCTCTAATTGATGATGCATTGATTCTAACCTTTTACAAATTGAGAATATTCCTTATTGTTATGGTTTAATTGATGCATTTTTAATGAACATGATGACTTATTAGTTAAAAATTTGAAAGTTGGAAGTCGTTTCATTTCAAGAGCACTAAGCACTTGTTTTCATTGTTAAGGTTGGAACCAAAAATCATAATCACAAGATATAAGGCTTCTAAAGATACTATTTTCCATAGCATTTCTCCTACAAGGAGGATCATAATGTCCAAGAGTCAATCGATTATTATTCCACCCAGTAGCAGTTCATCGCTACCCATCATCCCATTTATTACTCCACTAGTAATTCTAGGAGTTGAAGCTTGGTTAGGTGCTCATAGCAGTCCTTTAAACATTTTTGGAGTAGCCCATGACATTACCAAAAACATAGAAAGGTATTTACCTAAATATAAACATGATGGAATTAGAATTGCTAAAGAACATATTCAAGCTTACAAGGACACCTTGATTAGATTGCAAGTCCAACATGAGGATGTTGCTTGCATAATATTTCCACTTACTCTAGATGAAATAACATGTGATTGGTACATTAGTTTACCTGCCAATTCTATTACTTCTTGGGCCAATTTAGAAATAGCTTTCATGAATCAATTTAGGCTACCCATAGATCCTGATATAATCTATCATAAATTTGTGTCATCCAAGAGAAAGCCTAATAAACCTTTGAGATTGTTTAATACTCATTTTCATAAGTTGTATAGAATGTTAGTTGCTCCTTATACTCTTTAGGCAGTTGTTGTTATACATATTTACTTTAGGGTGTTGGACCCTTTAACATCTATATTTGTAAGGAGAGCTCCTCAAATCACTACACTTCCCATGGCATATAGTGAGGCTTTGACAATAGAACAACAGTTGATACCATAAGGTTTTGGGATAGGATAGTTGCCTTCCATAGGACAGCTAGGTGCTTATAATTAAGTACCTATGATCAATCAAAATTTATCACAATAAATACAAATGTTGAATGCCATGTCATTCAATAACTTCAATTTGCCATACAATCCACCTATCACACCCACTTATCCTACCACTCTACTATATTAAGAAAATCAACTCACCACTCATAAAATGGTTGAAACAAATGCTCAAGCCATACCTAAATTCTTTAATACAACACCCACTCCAAATGCATCAACATTTCATCAAAATAACATGGCATTTCCACAGGTTGTCCAAAATCAAAGTTTGCCAAATTTTCAAAATCCCACTGCCACTACGAGTAACACAACCAATCAAACTATTGTAGGAAAAAATAATAAATCTAATTCTTATGTAAATGATCTACAGAGGGTTTTCCAAAAACTTAGTAGTGACATGGTTCAAATGCAGAAAAAATTGCCTCAAAATTCTCATCAAAATAGAAATTTTAGTTTTTAGATAAAATAATGGAATACTCGGCCGAAGAATAGAGTACCTAATCCCATTGTTAATAAAAATAATGCTACCACTAGTTCCAATCAAACCAGCACTATTTTTAATATTTTGGAGTTGGCTTTAAACAATTGGTGTAGGGTGCATTCCACGACACAACATAGTGAGAATGAGTACCCTGAATTTAAAATAGCGTTAGATATTCTGCAAAAGAAGATGGATAACAAGGAAATTATTTCATATGAAGATCCTTCCCAATAGGCTAGTACTAGCAAAGATAAAGAATCAGCGCTAGTAGTTGAAATATTTGATTCAATTGAAGAAGGTGAAGAAGGTTATGATGGGTCTATAGAAGAGGAAGTTCAAGCCTTCAAATAATTTTAAAAAGGTAATCATAATTACAAGCTTAGGAGTAATACTAAAGCTCCATTTACTTCTTCTACTCTCCCAAATGACACCATCATTCCTTCTAACACACAGGCTAGTAAAAATCCCATGGCTCCATATAAATTTGATCTACCTCAACCACCACATAATAAAGTTGCTTATAATATTGTGGAGGATTTAAAGAAAACAAAAGTGAATAAATCTTTATTTGATGTTGCTAGGTTGACTAATCAACAAGAACTTTCGGTGCAGGCTTTTGGTGATAAAATAAAAAATGAATCCTCGAAATCCATGGATGCGCAATTTTCTTCACAAAGGGACAAAGTAGAAGCTCCTCCCCTTCTTTTGACCATAAGAATTACAGGAAGAAATCTGCACAATTGTCTTGTTGATTCAAGAGCATCCGGTAATGTCATGCCTCACATTATTTGTCAAAAATTAGGTTTGAAACCCATCCCTTCTAACAAGATAGTTGTGCAATTGGATAAATCTAAATTTAATGTGGTTGGAATCCTTAAGAATGTTCACATACAGCTACCCTTAGAGCGTAGGATACAATAATATATTGATATACATGTTGTAGATATACCTGATAGATATGGAACAATGTTAATCAGAGATTGGTCTAGGAACTTAAATGGATACATAGTCAAAGATTGTTTACATATGTGGATACCATGGAAGGGTGTTGCTAACCAAATCAGAGTTGAGAGATAACCTAGACTTAAGGATTTTATTACTAAAAATAACAAAACCAATGAATTTTTTACAATGATTCTGATTTAGGTGTTTACACTTTGAAAATAAAATTGGATATAGGTGAATCAAAAAATGAAATATCATCTATTAATCCAATTAAGGATGAAAATCTTGTTTGGATGCTTAAAATTTATGGATTTAAATCCAAACAAGGTAGTGGATCTGGTGTAGAATTGATTATTCCTAAAGGTAAGTCATATAAGGCATCTTATAGATTACAGTTTCCCTGCACTTGTAATACTGCATAATATGAGGCCTTAATATTCGAATTGCCATTAGCATTAAATAAAATATTAAATGTCTATAAGTTCTAGGATATTTAGAATTGTTTTTAAAAAGGTGAAAGGCCAATACACATATCATTATAAAAGGCTAATTCATTACAAAAATAGAGTTAGGGATTTTATTAATGAATTCCATGCTTTTAATATTTCATTGATATCTAGGAAGAACAATTGAATTGTTTATTCTTTAGCTATCGTAGTAGGTACTCTTAATTCTATTGATAATAGTAGGATAAATAAGTTTTCAATTGAGTTGATACCCTATGCTTCTATAACTAACAATGTAAAAAATTTACAGGTATTTGAAAGTGACAAGCATATTTTTTATTTTGTAACTAATTCAGACGTTTTTGAAAATCAGGTTATCGATGAGGATGAGAGATTGCAAGAAAATGAAAATGAATATCATGAGCTAACAAAGTAAATAAATTTAATTTCTAAAGGTATAGTTTCTCTTGAAAAGCTTTTTGATATTTATTACAAAAGCAAAAGCTGTAATAAAACCTCACTCCCGCAACATACTTATAATTATATTGATCTTGGTATTAGTAAAGACCCGCATAATGTACTCATAGGAAATACTTGCACTCATCATGAACAAGAGGGGATTGTATAGGATCTTAAAGATTACGTTGATGTAATAGCATGGATTTATGGGAATTTAAATACTTATAATGAAAACACCATAACACATACTATTCCTTTAAAGCCAGATTCCAAACCATTTAGACAAAAATAAAGACCAGTTAACCCATTGCTAGAGCCTCTTATACAAAAGGAGGTTAAGAAATTGTTAGATGCTAAAATTATTTTTCCAATTGGATACTCTACATGGGTAGCAAATATTGTACCAGTTAGAAATAAAATAGGTAAATCCGTTTGTGTATTGATTTTAGGAATCTCAGTAAGGCCTCACAAAAGGATAACTATCCCTTGCCTTTCATTGATCATATTTTGCAATTGGTGAATGTTTCTAAAATGATGTATTTTCTTGATGGTTATTCTGGATATAACCAAATTCTTATTGACCTAAAATATAGAATGAAAACTACTTTTACCATGAAATGGGGTACCTTTACCTACAAAAGAATAGCTTTTGGATTACTTAATGCAGATGCCACATTTTAGAGAGTCATGGACTATGCATTTAGATATTTGATAGGTAAATGCATAGTTATTTATGTTGATGGCATTCATGTTTTCTCAAAGAATAGATCTGACCATGTTAATGATTTGAGAAAAGTTCTTCAAAGGTGTAGAGAGCATAGCATTTCCCTAAAATCCAAAAAGTGCATTTTTGGAGTAACTAAGGGTAAAATTTTAGGTCATGTCATCTCAAAATATAGAATTTCCATAGATCTTGAAATAATTGAAGCCATTCAAAAAATCCCTCTTCCTAGTAGCAAGAAAGAATTACAATTATTTTTTGGGAAAATCAACTTTGTCAGAAAATTTATTTTAGGATTTGTTGAAATAATCAAACCATTAAATAATATGTTGAAAAAGGATGCTAACATTAATTGGACTGGTGAAGCTAAAGCAACTTTTCAGGATGTTAAAAATGCAATATCTTATGCACCTATGCTTGTGATTCCTAATTACAATAAACCTTTCTATATTTATTCATTTGCTTCTAAGCATTCTTTTGCTAGTGTATTAACTCAAAAGAACAAAGATAATTTAAAAAATCCTATTGATTTTTTGATTTCACCACTAAAATATGCATAGTTAAAATACACTATTCTGGACAAACATGTATATGCTTTTTTCAAAACTATGAATGAGAATAGACATTACATTTTGCATTGTCAAATTTTTGCAATAGTACCTAACCCAGCTGTCAAAACAATGTTGATGCAGAATGAACTGGAAGAAAGGAGAGGTAAATGGCTCGCTACTTTGTAGGAGTTTTATTTAGAGATCCATATGATGAATCTTGTTAGAGTATAAGGTTTGACAAAGTCTCTAGCTAAAATTGATCCTTAAATTGTGTGTCATCAATACACCGTGGAAAGCATCACCATGGATGAATGGTATAATGATATTGTGTATTTTATTTTGAATGGTAAGTGTCAGGATCACTTTAATGTTACGCATATAAGAGCACTTCGATTAAAAATATCTAATTTCATGATTAAAGTTGGTGTGTTATACAAAATAAATCATGAAGGAATTTTCCTTAGATGTTTAAGTAAGGATGAGGCTATGTAAATACTTAAGAATTTTCACGGTAAGTATGGGACTGGGCATTGATCATCTAATGCCACAATGCACCATATTTGGAGATATGGTTACTATTGGCTGCATATTTTCAAATATTCCCATGATCATGTTCGTTCTTGCCATAGATTTCAGATTTCCGCCAATAAAGAATGAAATGTGTCCCCGCCTTTACAACCCGTATCTGAGGCTATACCATTTGCACAATGGGATTTAGACTTTGTAGAAGTTATAAACCTAAAATATTCACCTGGTCACAAATACATTTTAACGGACACATATTATTGTACCAAATGAACTGAGGTCATTCCCACTAAGAATTGTACTTTTGAAGTGGTTATTCAATTTTTAGAGGGACACATTATTACTAGATTTGGTATGCCATATGCTATTGTATGTGACAATGGTTCTACTTTCACCTTAATTTAGTTTATAGAATGGGCTTACGACAATAAGGTAAGCATAAAGTTTTCTTCAAACTATTACCCATAAGATAATGGTTTAGCAGAGTCTACTAATAAAAACTTATTGTCTATAATTAAGAAATTATTGGAAATGAATCCTAGAGATTGGCATAACAAGTTGAAATATGCTTTGTGGGCAGATAGAACTAGATCAAAAGGGTCCATAGACACTTATCCTTATCATTTAGTTTATGGTAAAGATCCCATTTTTCCCTCTAACTTGAAATTGTACTCTTCAGTTTGTGAAAGATTATCTTGAAACTGATGATAAAAATAGAGGTAAGATTTTACTCACTTAATGAGTCTATATGAAAAGAGGAAAGATGCCCTACAACATTTTAGTAAGCATCAAGGGGTTTTTAAAAGGTGGTTTGATAAGATATCCAAGGTCAAAGCCTTTAGGATTGCTTATTTGGTTTTTTTATGGGATAAGGCACACGAAAAGAAGGGTGATCATGATAAATTTGACAATATTTGTTTAGGGCCCTACCAAATTTTTTAGATTCTTGGAGAAAATATTTTTAGATTTTAGAATCTAAGTGGGGATAACATTCCTTTGCCTATAAATGGGTAGTTTTTAAAGCACTATTTCCATCCCTGAGACGAATAACATATCCATCACTTGTATATATTCATCTTTTGTACATAGTTTTTGATTTTGCAAGCTTTCTTGTACATCACTTTGTTGTTTCATTTTGCATTTGCTTATACATAATTTTGTGTTTGTACATACCATTTGGATGCAGTCATCACTTTTTGGTTTGTTTTGTTGTTTTTATTTTGAATTTTTTTGTGTTTTCAATTTTGCTTTTCAATAACATAGGTTCATGCCAAATTTTATGTTTTGGTTTGTGTTCATATTTTGCTTCTTCACCTTCACAACATGTTTTGATTTTGGTTTTCCATATTGTGGTATGGTTGTGTATTTGCGATAAATTTTTGTCGCTTTGTTGGAAATATTTCTTAGTCATGGAATATGAATAACTTGTTGGAAAATAGGTGAAATTGAAGCTAAGGGGATTGGATTATTCAGTAGTTATTCTTGTAACACTACATTAAAAGGGTATTTTTGATCCTGAAGGATGAAATCATTCTGGTTTGTTGACTAGAAAAAAAATTATACACTCCATATTAAACCTTAGATGATCTATAACCTAAGAGGTGCATATGATATTTTCAAAGCAATCAAATTCTTATAAAAAGAATAAAAGAAAAAAGTGCAAATCAATCAAAAGCTTGGGTGGTTCAGATAATCTCTACCAGGGCTATATACATCTAGCTGGCAGTAGAGCAATGTCTAGAAGAGATCAAGTTCATATACACCGGAGCTATGTACGTTTGACTGGCAGTGGAGAAATGTAGAGGTAAATTTTTATTAGTAACATTTTTCATAGCCTAATTGCAAAACAGATGAGAAAATTCTGATGGATTCAAAATAGAGAATGAATTCACAAAACACACACTAAGCTAAAGCAAATGAAGATTTTACATTCAATTGAAGTTATTTAACCCCATATTTCTTGGATGTTATTGGATGATTTATATTTTGCTAACCTTTGGTTTTCTTGATTTCAGATTGGGTTATTTATCCAAAATTCTCAGGAGCATTTTTTAGCAAAGTCACCATTTGTTGTTGTCATTGCACAACGTACCCCAATTTGGGGACCCACCTAAAATTTTGATGTTAAAATGAAATTTTGGTTTACTTTGAGTGATTTGTTGAGAAGTCCCTACCAATAAATTTTACAATATGGATTTCAAGGTTTAAATGTTGGTTTAAGGTTTCCTTTAATGTTTAGTTTCTTTTTAATTTTTAATGTTTTGTTAAGTTTTATATGTTTAATTTCTTTTTAAAATATTTTTGATATTTTGCTGAGTTTTATTTTTTAATGTTATTATTAATGTTTTTAATTTTAATGTTATGTTGAGTGTTATGTTGAGTTTTATATTTTTTGAGTTTTAAAAAAAATTGTTAGTTTTACTTTTTGAATTAAATTAATTCAAACATTTAAAATTAAAATTATAAAATTATAAAAATATATATAAGAAGGGGTTTTGTTTGTTTTTTTGACAGTGTGTTACATGTTTCCACAGGTGGTATGATGTTTGAGGTAGAAGGTAGGTCATACTAGCGAATGCAGTGCGTGAGTGCGGTCAATGCGATCAACGGGTTTGAACTCTGAGGCGTTACCAAGTGGCATGGTCAAGAGGCGCATGGAATATTTTGTGTGAACAACTCATCATTTGAATTAGAGTGTGTTCATGTTCATATACCTTCACCGTGTCTTCATGGTATGCATGTGAGACTAAATAGTGCTTCAAACACTGCAACAAATTTTACTACAAACGAATTGGAAATGGATTGGAAACATACTTGTTGTAAGTTTGATTCACACGAACGTGTGCGCTTTGTCAAAGGTACTAAACATTACAATGGAAGGGTGTGTATCAATAAAAAATATTTATGGGAGCCGTGGTTGATAATTTCTCAAAGTTTCATCTAAGGATGGATATAGAACATGTGCCATGGTTGTCAAAACACTGTCATTGTAGAGGATAAGCCAAAATAAATTACTAATGTTGGTCTTACTCTTTTCACAAAAAGCTATCGATGGATGCTAATGGGTTTCCTATGGTATTATGCAGTATAGAGTACATGATAAAATCGACAACGATGGTGGTGAACCGGTGGTGGACTGGTGGCTTGACACATATTTTTGTCCTTTGTGATATAGGTAGTGATGCAGGCAGTGATGCAAGCGGTAACATAGGTGGAGACACGAAGTTTTTAAAGGTAAAATTATTCAAGTTATTGGAGAAGGTGGACTAGATTTGGATGAGTCACATGATGGACGACGAATGAGTAGAGGTGAAGTGAGAAGCGGGTTATGTGCTACTGATTAATAACTTACATATCATGCATACGCACAAGTTTTTCTTACCTCCTTATTGTGTCTGGGTTGCTCTCTACAAGTGACTCTTGATGATATTTCATTTTGCTAACTCGCATCACAATTTTTGGAGTATTCCTGTACTGCATCGCAATACGATCAGTTTCATGGCCATTACAATTACTATCACAGGCCACATGATTGCTGCTAGTATTAATTTCTATCATGGTCTATGCTTCTCAGTCAGCATTTGAGATAGAAGGGAAGAATTATAAGCATAGGGGTTATTCCATCACAAAAGCAAGTTTTACGTTTTATTTTTTGTATTCAAGGAAAAATTGAATTTTTTTAAATGGAGATCATAATCGATGAAACAGTGGAACAACAGTGTGAAATAATGATGAACAATGACTTGGGATTGGGTAGAGATGTGCACTTTATATTGGTAGTACTTTAGTTGTATGCACATTTTACTAAAAATGAAATTTGAAAGCTCAATCATCATGTATCGCAGGTTGACACCATGCAAAATCTTTTGTTAGATTGTTTTGTGTACAAAATGATTACAAAACGTGTAGAATGATTTAAGTTTCTAACTAATAATTGCTAACTATAATCACAGTAGCTCCTATAAAAAGCTGAAAAATCCTCCTTGCTCACCAAAATTAGTTGCTCACACATCAGAAAAGATATGGGTATGTGTATAAAACAAAAGAATCAATGATATCAGTTATGAGGGAGGTGGATATATTGTAATTCAGGCAATAACACCTAATATTTTAGTAGAATATGACGAAGCATTATTTATGAAATGTAACCAGTGCATGGCAGTTAATTTGAATAAATTTTTGCACCACGTGGATTTTTCTGCTTAAACGTTATCAGAAAATAATGAATGAGGGCATTGTGGTTACTATTTAAAGGCAAATAAGAAGATGAAACATGAACAAATTTTCGTTGACGAAGAAGGTGTTACGAATATGAATGAGTAGAAGGGAAACAAAGGATTTTTTAAATTTTAAATAGCCATTGAAATGCAGGAAAAAGGGTCAAATATTATTGGTAGCGAGTGCATATTGGAAATTTGATTCGTGGAAGAAGAATCTCCTCCCTTGTTGTTGTATTGCACAAAATTTTACCCATTGTAATTGATTTAAGCAAGGTATTCTAAAGGAACATGAATTCAATATCTTCCATTTTGGCAATGTATTGAAAATTTTATAAGTTTTATGCATGCGGATGGTAGACTTATTTATTTTTCTTAATATATTACGTTATTCCCTTAGAATATTGCATCACATTAATTCTAGGTTGTATGAATATTGATTGGTTTAATTTTGATTTAGTTTCAAAATATTTGTTTATGCAGATTTGGGTTGAAATTTTAGAAGCTACAACGACTTGTTCTTTTATTTTATTTTGTCAAACCCTAGCTTTTACATTTTTTTTAACTTCATCAAACAAAATCAAAAAATTAAAACCCTTAAAAAAATAAGTAAATGAACTTCAAAATCTAAATTCAAATTTTTATTTTATGTAAATTCACATTTTTTAAATGAAAATTTGAAGTTTTAAACTTTGCAATTTTTTTCAAATAATCATTTAATTTAATTTTATGTAAAATTGAAATTTAAATAAATTCTAATTTCTTATTAAAGTGAATAATTAATATGATATTCCAAAGTTTCTATATGGTAAAGTTAGATTCAATCATTTCTTTTTTATTTTCGAGCAAATCTTAACAATCGAAGATAAAATTCATTTAACAATCAAAGATAAAATTGGCTTAACAATTGAAGATAAAATTGGCTTAACAATCAAAGATAAAATTTGATTAAAATTTTGAGATAAAATTAATTAAAATAAAATTTTCAAAGGTTAAATATTAATCAAATTTCAAAGGTTGTTAGTTGATCAATAATTTCACCTTTTCATAAATTCCATGAACAACAAAATCATTGCAAATCAAATCAATCCAAAATAAACCCCTTGTTAATAGGTATATGCAACACTAAGGTATCCAACTAATGTTTGGAATTTCATATTTTTTACTAAGCAAATTAATACATTAAGCAGAACCTTGGGAAAATTACAAATATTTCCTTGCAAGAGAGGATATCCGGGTAGAATCCTGACTGTGGGTATATTTTTATGATTGGACAAAAATATCACTCAACAAGTCATAAACTGAATCATATTCAAATTCTCTTAGGTTGAGTACGTCGGTTAATGTTGTTTTCTTTCTAACATTTAAAGAGAAACTCTCTAATAATTGGTCCACCAATTGCTCAAAAGTGTAAACATTATGGTGTGGCAAATGGTTGTACCATTATATAGCATCTCCTCCAAAAGTCTGAGGGAAAGTTCAGAGTATTAAAGCATTATTTTCTTGTATCCTGAAGCACGCATGAATGAATACACTTACATGCTCTCGGGGGTCCTCATCCCCTTTAAATTTTTCAAACTTTGGTAGCGTAAAATCTATCAGATAGCGTGGTGATGATACTGAAGGATGGATTAGGTGATTGACCAGCTGCCTTAAAGTGGGTTTTTGATATAGCATCCCAGGTGTTTGCATGGCCAAGCTATCAATCTAGCTCTACAAAAATTGATATTTAGGGTCTTCAAGTGGTGATTGAAAACCCTAGTTTACTTGATGTGTGTATTTATGATGCATGTTGTTAGGTGGATTTTGATGGTGTTGCATGTTATATTGAAAATGATTGTTAAATGTTTGTTTTTTATGATGTTTTTGTTGATGGGGAGATGGAGGGATGAAGTTATGTTGTGTTGATGAATTGACATTGATGTTGTGAAGTGGGTTAGTGGGTATGATTATGGTTGGTGGTCGAGACACCCATGATGCATCTTGCATGAAGAATTTTTTTTTATTTGATGTGGGTGCTTGATTAAGGTTTGTCACCTATAATTGTTGTTGTGAAATTATATTTGTTCTTTGATTAGCATTTTTCATGAGCAACTATTATAGATGTTGAAATGCTTGATGTATGGCTATCATATATGCATATGGCATGGTCGTATGGGGGCTGGAATATTGATTCTGATGAGTGGTAAAAATATGACTGGATGTTAGTGGTGGATATATGGTGAAAGGTATCATAGTTGAATTGGTTATGTTTTATTGAATGGGGTGAATATATGATGATGATGTGAATGGAAGTGATGTGGGTATCTACGAAGAAGTGTTAACTTATGCTTCATAGAGAGGGTTAGAACATGTGATGTTTTGATTTGATGGAATGGAGATGTGTTGGTTAGTTGATGATGGATGAATCTAACTCATGGTTGCAGTTGTGTTTTCAAAATGTAGATTGATGATGACATGGTCGTTTTGTTTTTGATGAGAATAAACTGGATCCTAATGTAAAATAGATATGGCTCAAGTGGAATGGTGAGCGGTCGCAAGAATGAAAATACCAAACCTAGATAACTCCTAAGGACATCAGGATCTATGTATATAACTTGGTGGTCAAAAGGTGTGTGTGGCTCAGTGTGAGGTATATCCAAGATAGCAGCATGGGTAGCTTGTTGCATCATGTCTTGATCTGAAGGAGGCATGTGACTAGATGGCCCAGTAGATAAATCCATGTACATGGTATGTGTTATACTCCTTTACTCAACCACAGAAGTGGTTGTAGCTTGGGAAGCTTGAGTGTGTTGATCCATGGATGTAGGTGCTTTGGTTTAGGCTAAAGCTTTGGCTTGACTTTGGGTCGTTACCATAAGCTAGGGGTGAGAATGGGGTGACAAATGTGCAGGTAGTGTGTGAAAAATATGGTGAAAAAAATTAAAAATAAATAACACACAAATCACACAAACAAATAAGTATGTTCTATGTTTTTACAATTTCTGTCTTTGATTTTTTTGTTTGAATTTTTGTAGTTTTTTCTATTTTTGTTTTTGAAGTTATGAAAATTTTTATTTTATTTTTAAATTTTGGTGTGTTTTATGTAATCCTGGGCTTAGAAAAACTATGCAAGGTGTGTGGTATAGTGATTCTATAAATGTGTGTTGGAACCCACCCTTATGATGAAGGATGAATCATGAATGGCTAAAAGATCTTCCTAGATGAGGCTTGGTGATGGGTGTAACCTAAGGGAGCAAAATACCTATGGAAGAGGCTGCACTATCTAATGTCTTGCTACCAACCCATTTTGGGCTGTCACTTCATGCTCTCATTTGCTCTTGGACAATAACGGTAGCTGCAATCCATAATTATTAATCCCTTGGATTAAAGGGCATCTAGCCTTGTTACCCCAAGCTATCCTCAAGAGTAACTAGTTTCCTAGTGATGAAGTCCAAGAAACTATCATAACTAGCTAGGGCTTATACTAGGTCTCTCTGATGGTTGGTGATGAATTCCAACTCATTCAAAAGGGTTTCCTCACACTTGTCATGTAGAGGTGTGGAATGGTGAAATGTGCAGGTGTGTGGGGTGTTTGTTTTGAATTTTTCTATGGTTTTTTTAAGTAAAACATAAAACTACCCTAAAATGTAATATAGGATGCAATTCAAGTTTCTTTGTCTACAAGTGCATAAAAACACAAACAAAAATAGGCAAAATAGGAAAATAGATAGAAACCCTAATTAAAATGAAAAAAAAAACTTGAATGATGTGCTTTTGAACCATAGAATCAAACATAGGGATGCGTTTGGCATTGATCAAATACAAATTTGTATTTGACCAAACATAGGGCCACATTTGGGACTAGCCAAACACGGTTTTGCATTTTTTATTATGTGTGAAAAACATAACAGACTTTTTTCGAGACCTTAATATGACCTAAAAATACTATTTTTGAGATGCAAATTTACCCTAAATACAACTAGAAATGTCTTAAGATGAAATTTAAATTTTGATTGATTTTATTTTTCATTTTTTTTTCTAATACCTATAAAAGCTTTGAAAATACCTACAAATTCATTTAACCTAATGCCTATGATGAAGACAAGTGTAGAAAATAGATAAATTATTTTTCTTTCTTTTTATTTATTTTCTTCAAAAATAGATTTGAGATTGATGTTTTTATGGTACTCACTTGGAGTCATTTTGCTTCTTCATCTAGCTCTTCAAATGTTGCATCGTGTTTGCACAGGTTTCCAAATGCACTGTCACATTTGTTTAGGTTTCTAAATGCATTGTTGTATTTTATTAGGTTCTCAAATGCACTAGCATGTTTACATAGATTTCCAAATGTACTACTGCATTTACGTAGGTATAGAAATAGCCTAAACAGGTTTTGAAATTCACGATTCCAATATTTGACTCTCATGTGATAAAGCTCCAAAAACTTACAATAGAAAGACAAAAAAATATCAGTAAGCATAAATAGCAAGGTATCAACAAACATAACCCTTTGGGGGTCCCACCATGATTGTCATTCATATGCAATAAATAATACAACACCAAGCAATGAAGCATAAAACAAGCGAATGTAAATAGAATAACTAATTTAATATTGAAATAGTGGAGCCTTAGTTTCCTTTTTACAATAATTTACCTCAAATGTGTAGAGGTATATTCACAATATTTTTCTTGTTTTCATAGATTACAATGGGTAAAAGGGGGTGAACCCATTTTTGTGGTTCAAATGGATGTGGGTGTCTTAAAGTCTTCTCTACTACAACCAGATTGGTGGATGGGTTTCAGTTACCTTGTGGACCATCCTTGCTATAACAGCCTTTAGAAACATATTTCTTGCACAAATAAGCTTGCAAACAAAAGGGGTTATTATCACCTATTGATATGGATAAAAGCAACTAAAAACCTTAATATTTGATGCTTATAGAATCTAGAAATAATGTGTAGAAAATAGAAAGAAATAGAAATATACCTTGTTGTTACCTGATCTAACCTGTGTCTGTTGTTAGTTGAAAATGCTCCTGAGAAAACATAGGGTTGTGTTTGGGGCTTGCTAAACACAAAGTCATGTTTGTGCAAATGCGAAGATGTGTTTGTGACTATGTAAACACCCTACCACATTTATTTCTAAGCTACAGAACTCCTAGGGTTTGATTTGGGACCTTGAGGGATATATCTCCATGAGCGTTGATGACCGTTTGTAGTGATTTTGGTAGTGTGATGATGTATTTTCTAATATATTATTGGGTGATAGAATGATGCTACCTTTATAGACCTCTTGGGTTTTTGGAGAGAAATTATAGGTGGTAATTCAAGGCTACTAAGTGGTAGGGACTAGGTAACCACATATCCTGGGTAGTTGTAGTGAGTCACTTAGAGTGTCCCACTTAGGTGGAGTGGTGGCATGTGGGTAGGTGAGAGTGGAGTGAGGTGTGTGATATGTGGCAAGGGGAGGGGTAGTGGTGGCTAGGACACATGTCAAGTGGAGACATAGGGTATCCTAGGGGGATTTTCCAGATTTAATAAAATTTAGAAAATAGGATTATGTGCAGGATTTTATATGCCTAAGTTTAAACTTAGGTATATAATTTATTATGCAAGATTGTGGGGGTGAATAGGGTTTTTACAAATACCTAGGTTTTGGTGTATACAATGCCTCTCCCACATAACTTAACTAAATTATGAAGTCTATAAGGAAAACTTCAAGCCATCAAATATTTCATATCATAGATATCAAATAAGTGTCGATCCTTCTTTAATATCCTATGTAAATATGTAGAATTATGATGGGATGATGAGTGCCAAAAGCCTTTAAATATCTCAAGACATATATCACATCCCCTCCTATTCTCATAAATCCTAACCCTTCTAATGAGCCAAATCGGGCTATAATATAAAAAATAATATTTATTAAACTCCAAAAAATTTCATTACAAACCTCACGTAGTTCTTAGTATTTATAGGGAGTAGGGAATTATGGAGGAAGAGGAGGTGGAGAGATAAGGAGGTCGGCAGTGGGTAATGTCGGTGAGGGAAGATGACGAGGAATAAGGGATGATGAGGAAGCGAGGAAGATGGCGAAGAGATAGGAAGGAATGAGATGAGATAATATAGGCGAGAATGTAGGTGAGGAAATTTTGAAAGACCAAAAAATCATGCCGACAAACACCTTGCCAAAAAATTCCTGATGTGTTCACACTTGGGCCTAGAAATATATAGATATTTTTGGGCATAAACCCTTTTCACACTTGCAACATTCTCCCCCTTAAATTTGAGATAACTGACTACATAGTCTCTCAGCTTTAAAAATTGAGCTTTAGTCATTGCTTTGGTGAATATGTCAGCAACATTCTCTAAAGTGTGGCAATATTGAAGCTCAACAATTTCATTTTCCATCATATCTTGGATGAAGTGGTACTTCATATCAAAAAAAAAAAATTTGCTATGATGGATTGGATTATATGTCAACTGAAAGGCACTGATGTTGTCACAGTAGACTCTGGTCGGACCACTTTGCTGCTCTCCAATCTCTTCTAACACTTTTCTTAGTAATAAGGCTTGAGTATTAGCATAGGTGACTGCTATATACTCAACTTCTATAGAATACAAAGCTACCATATTTTGATTTTTGGAACTCCATGTTATTAGCCCTGACCCTAGACTAAAACAGTTCCCTAAAGTTGATTTTTGTCATCAATGTTGCTACCCCAATCACTATCACTAAAGCCAACAAACTTGATAATATTACATTTATGGTACTGGATTCCAAAATCCAATGTACCCTTCACATATCTAAAAATTCTTGTAGCTGCCTGCAAATGCAGCTCATATGAGCTAGCCATAAATCGAGAGACAAGAGAAACAGCATACTGAATATCAGGTCTGGTGTTGGCGAGAAACATCAAACTCCCAACCATGCTCCTAAAAGTGGTCACATCAAATTGTGGTGCTCCATCATATTTGCTTAATTGTATCCCATGTCCAACTGGAGTTGCAACTGGTTTGTAATACTCCATAGCAAACTTCTTGATCATATCTCGAGCATACTTATGTTGACAGATGAAGATTCTTGTGTCTGACTGATGAACCTCCATTCCAAGGAAGTAATGCATTAAGCCAAGATCCTTCATCTCAAACTCCTTCATCATGGAGTGCTTGAACTCCATATTCACTTTTTTATTACTACCCATGAATATGAGATCATCCACATACAAGCAAACTATGAGGATGTCATTACCTTGCTTTAGGCAGTAAAGGGTGGGTTCATTTCTACTTCTGGTGAACCCAAAATCTTTGAAGTACCCATAAATACGTGAGTACCAAGCTCGTGGTTCCTACTTGAGGCCATAGAGTACCTTTTTTAGTCTGTAAACAAGGTGCTCCTTACCTTGTTCTTGAAATCCTTGAGGTTGCTCAACATACACTTCCTCTATTAAGTACCCATTGAGAAAGGCACTTTTCACATCCATGTGTTGGATTTTCCAACCCTTGTGAGTAGCTAAAGAAAGAACTGTTCTGATGGTCTTCTGTTGTGCTATAGGAGCAAATCTCTCTTCATAATCAATACCATAATTTTGTGTAAATCCTTTTGCAACCAATATTTCTTTGTACCTTTCAATGCTTTCGTCAGCATTGAATTTGGTCTTGAAGACCCATTTACATCCAACACACTTCTTTCCTTTAGGAATCTCTACCAGCTCCCAAGTATCATTGTTTTTTATAGAGGTTATCTCCTCTTTCATGGCATCCTGCCATATTTTTTGAGTACAAGCCTTCTCATAACTATAAGGTTCAAGTTGTGCACTAGTTAACAAGGCATAGTTAACTACATCTCCCCGAGGTTCTTGGGAGTCATCATCTCCATACAAATGCATATATTCAAGTCTTTGCAAAAATGAACCCATTTCACTTGCTTGACTTCTAGTATATCGTCTTTAAAAATTTGTATCCAACATCTAATAAGATAGATTATGTTGGAGAGTTCTCTTACCTCTATATGGAGAATCAAAATCCATTGGTGAGGAACTAACTGATCTTTGTGGAGGACTTGGTGATGATGATTATGAAGTGGAAGTTGAATGTCTACTTGGGATTGGAGGATGAGGAGGAGTGTTCTTGCATTTCTTTGGTGCTATCTATTGCACCTATGTAGAACCTGCATTGTGAGATTCAACATCACTATAAATTTGGGGATTTCCCCATTCTCCCCCTTCATAAAAAATCACATCCCTAGAAAGTATTATCTTTCGAGTCCTAGGATTGTAGAGTCTGTAAGCTTTTGTGTTCTCACAGTACCCTATAAAAATGCATGCTTGGCTCTTAGGATCAAGCTTCTTCCTTTGTTCATCAGGAATGTGTGAGTAATCCAATGAACCAAACACCCTAAAATGCTTGACATTTAGTTTCTTACCATACCATGCTTGGTAAGCAGTTTTCCCTTTCAAACTTCAAGTATGGCTCCTATTCAAAATATACACACTGGTCCTAGATGCATCTGCCCAATACATATTGCTTAAATGCTTCGTCTGAAGCATAGATATTGCCATCTCTACAATGGTGCGCTTTTTCCTTTCAACCACACCATTCTATCGTGGAGTATAGGCGATGAGTGAACTGCCTCTTTATTCCATGTTTTTTACAAAAATTCAAAAATTCATTAGAGGAGTATTCTCCTCCTTTATCTAATCTGAGACACTTAACAGAATATCCACTCTCATTTTCAACTCTTGATTTAAAATCTACGAAGCAATCAAATGCTTCATATTTATCTTTCAAAAAATATATCCAGCACATTCTTGAAAAATCATCAATGAAAAAAAGAAAGTAAGAGTTGTTACCAATGCTCTTGGTCTACATCAGACCACAGATGTCTGAGTGCACTAGCTGGAGTGGATAACTAGCTCTCCATGCTTTTCCATTAGGAAATTTGGTTCTAGCGTGCTTGCCCAAGGCACAACCTTCACATAATTCCTTATTGTCCTAAACTTTAGGAAGTCTGATCACCATCGCTTGTGAAGTTAACATCTTCAAACTGGCTGAATTCAAATGACCATATCTCAAGTGCCACAGCACACTTGTATTTACAATAGCAACATTTACTAATTGATCTCCTCCTGGCTAGCCAAACTTTAAAGGAAATAACCTGTTACTTGTCATTGGCACTTGAGTAATGACTCTATCACTATTACTCTTATCAAAAATGGTACATTTACCCTCATCAAATAGTAATTTATAGTTCTTCTCTAACATTTGACTAACACTTAAAATATTGTGTTGGAGATGAGGTGTGTAATAGATATCACTTACTTGTTTCATACCCTCTTTTATTTGAACCTCCATGGCTCCAATACCTTCAACTGCCAATGACTTGTCATCTCCCAATTTGATGTTGGATTTGTAGGAAGAATTCAGAGTAGCAAAGAGTTCTTCCTTGACACTCATATGATTTGAACACCCAGTGTCCAAGATCCAGGTATCATGTAGGTTTTGATCTGACTTGCCATATGAGAGAAAAATATTTGAGGTCCCTTCCTCTTCTCCAAAGTTGCCATACTGACTGCTCTGGCTGCTGCTCCCTTGTGAATATTTTGACCAGTAGTCATGAGCAAAGTTTCCAAGTTTTCCATAATTGTAGCAAGCTTGTTTTAACTTGTCACTTCATTTTCCTCGTCCTGGATGCTTCTCTTTGTTCTATTGTCCACCTCTATTCTGACCTCCACCTCTGTTTGAAGATCCTCCTCTATTAGGAGTTCCACCTCATGGACTATTCCTACCTCTACCTCTGTCCTAACATCTACCTCGACTTCTACCTTGTCCTTTTTCTTCTTGTGAATCGAAGGCTTTGTCATCACCTCTATGGCTAGTGGAAGGAGATTCTTGCAATCTCTCTTCATGTGAAAGAAGAGAACCAATTAGTGCATCAAAGGAAAGTGCAGTCAAATATTTTGACTCTTCAATAATTATTGCTACATGATTCTACATAGGAAGAAGTGTTCGCAACACTTTCTTCACCACAACCTCTAGTTTAACTTCTTCACCTAGAGTGACCATTTTATCTACTACGACTTTGACTCACATGCAGTAGTCTCCTACTTTCTCATTCTCCTGCATTCTGATATTTTCAAAATCTCTTTTCAGAGTTTGAAGCCTGACCTGCTTCACTTGATCACTCCCTTGAAAATTTTACTTTAAAGACTTCCAAGCATCTTGAGTTGTTATACAAGATGTTATTCTAGGAAATATGCTTTTATCTAGGGTTGCTTGTAAATGATATAGGGCAAAGGAATTGTTTTTCTGGGCTTCTTTCTTGGTTTTTCTATTAGCAGTACTTAAGGTAGACCAGTCAGTAGGAGAAGGTTTTGTGTAACCCTCTTCAACTATTTCCTATAAACCTTTACCAATCAACATAGTTTTAATTTTTATTGACCATTATTCATAATCACTACCATTAAATTCAGGAATTGGGAGATTTGAATTTGAAGCCATTTCTACTACTTGAAAGCAAACTTTGATTTGACTAAAAATAGGAAGTACAAAGCAATTACAAGTTCAAATCAAATCTAGATTTCTTAACTCTCTCACTGATTTCTTCTTCTTCTTCTTGTATATTACCCAGTACTTGAGGCCCAAAATTATCTGTAATGGAATCCTCATCATCATTGATGACAATAATTTTAGGAGCTGCCACTAGCTCGGCATGTGCTGGCTCAGGTTCTAGAGAGCATGGGGTATAACTTTCACTGGATTGTTCCGTCGGCTCATTTGGAGAGTAGCTATCACTAGCTTGATCTACAGGTGTGGCTTCAATTGTATCGTACTCCTCCACTCGTTGTCCAAAAATATTATCCTCTGAGTCAGCTTCATATCCAGAATCGGGCTTCCTCTAGTGAGCTATCACTTAATTCTACTATTGACTGAATATAGTTTGTATTCCGTCTCATCGGACCCTCTCATCAAATAATTTAGCAGATTCTCTCCGTAGTAGAGAGCACAAAGTATGGTAACATCCGGTATATCTGATCATCTACTCATCAAGGCAAAAAGAAAACTTTGTTAGAGTTTCTGAGGTTACATTTTTTGCTCTTTTACTGCTGCTGAGGCTATTACACAAAATTTTAGCCTTGAATAGGGTTCCAAGGGGCAGCGTCCCTAAGTCCAAAATTTTCTGGTAGTCCAAAATTTTATATTACCCCTTTTTACAAAGATTGCCCTTTTAAATTTTTCAAAAAATCAAGCTTTTCAAGCCCCTTGGGCGATTTACAATTTGCCACAAAGTCTCTAAAGTTTTCAATTAAATTTTTATAAAGCTTTTTTTAAAAAAAACTTTAATTTAATAATAAATTATGCTTTAAAAATTTATAAAAACAATTTTTAAATAATTTAAAAAGCAAAAATTTAATTATTAAATTAAATTAAACATTAATAAAAGGCTTTTAATAAAAATTAAATGAAAAACTTAATGGAAAACCTTAAAAAACAAAAACCTTTTATTTTTTTTGTGGAGGAGGAGGATCGAACACTCAATCTCGTGCTACCAAGCAGGATGACCTGGCCACTACACCATGCGTCCCCTTTGGAACAAAAAGCGCCTGAACCTTTATTTATGCTGCAATTGAAGATATTTTAATAAAATAAAATAAAAACTTTTCGCCATGTCCCCGACGGGTTTTGAACCTGAGACCTCTTGTTTGCGACGAAGAACTTTTGTCGATCGTGCTACGTCATCCGACGGGTAGCAAAGGAGACTAATCAAATCTTAAACGTGCTTCAGGCTTTTGTTTTTATTCAGTAGTTATTCTTGTAACACTACATTAAAAGGGTATTTTTGATCCTGAAGGATGAAATCATTATGGTTTGTTGATTAGAAAAAAAAATTATACACTCCATATTAAACCTTAGATGATCTCTAACCTAAGAGGTGCATATGATATTTTCAAAGCAATCAAATTCTAATAAAAAAAATAAAAGAAAAAAGTGCAAATCAATCAAAATCTTGGGTGGTTCAGATAATCTCTACCAAGGCTATATACATCTAGCTGGCAGTAGAGCAATGTCTAGAAGAGATCAAGGTCATATACATTGGAGCTATGGACGTTTGACTGGCAGTGGAGAAATGTAGAGGTAAATTTTTATTAGTAACATTTTGCATAGCCTAATTGCAAAACATATGAGAAAATTATGATGGATTCAAAATAGAGAATGAATTCACAAAACACACACTAAGCTAAAGCAAATGAAGATTTTACATTCAATTGAAGTTATTTAACCCCATATTTCTTGGATGTTATTGGATGATTTATATTTTGCTAACCTTTGGTTTTCTTCATTTCAGACTGGGTTCTTTATCCAAAAATCCCCAGGAGCATTTTTTAGCAAAGTCACCATTTGTTGTTGTCATTACACAACGTACCCCAATTTGTGGACCCACCTAAAATTTTGATGTTGAAATAAAATTTTGGTTTCCTTTGAGTGATTTATTGAGAAGTCCCTACCAATAAATTTTACAATATGGATTCCAAGGTTTAAATGTTGGTTTAAGGTTTCCTTTAATGTTTAGTTTCTTTTTAATTTTTAATGTTTTGTTAAGTTTTATATGTTTAATTTCTTTTTAAAATATTTTTGATATTTTTTTGAGTTTTATTTTTTATGTTATTATTAATGTTTTTAATTTTAATTTTATGTTGAGTGTTATGTTGAGTTTTATATTTGTTGAGTTTTAAAAAAAATGTTAGTTTTACTTTTTGAATTAAATTAATTCAAACATTTAAAATTAAAATTATAAAATTATAAAAATATATATAAGAAGGGGTTTTGTTTGTTTTTTTGATAGTGTGTTACATGTTTCCACAAGTGGTACGATGTTTGAGGTAGAAGGTAGTTCAGACTAGCGAATGCAGTGCGTGAGTGCGGTCAATGCGATCAACGGGTCTGAACTCTGAGGCGTTACCAAGTGGCATGGTCAAGAGGTGCATGAAAAATTTTGTGTGAACAAATCATCATTTGAATTAGAGTGTGTTCATGTTCATATACCTTCACCATGTCTTCATGGTATGCATGTGAGACTAAATAGTGCTTCAAACACTGCATCAAATTTTACTACAAACGAATTGGAAACGGATTGGAAACATACTTGTAAGTTTTATTCACACGAACGTGTGCGCTTTGTCAAAGGTACTAAACATTACAATGGAAGGGCATGTATCAATAAAAAATATTTATGGGAGCCATGGTTGATAATTTCTCAAAGTTTCATCTAAGGATGGATATAGAACATGTGCCATGGTTGTCAAAACACTGTCATTGTAGAGGATAAGCCAAAATAAATTACTAATGTTGGTCTTACTCTTTTCACAAAAAGCTATCGATGGATGCTAATAGGTTTCCTGTGGTATTATGCAGTATAGAGTACATGAGAAAATCGACAACGATCGTGGTGAACCGGTGGTGGACTGGTGGCTCGACACACATTTTTGTCCTTGGTGATATAGGCAGTGATGCAGGAAATGATGCAAGTGGTAACATAGGTGGAGACACAAATTTTTTAAAGGTAAAACTATTCAAGTTATTAGAGAATGTGGACTAGATTTGGATGAGTCACATGATGGACGACGAATGAGTAGAGGTGAAGTGAGAAGCGGGTTATGTGCTACTGATTAATAACTTACATATCATGCATACGCGCAGGTTTTTCTTACCTCCTTATTGTGTCTAGGTTGCTCTCTGCAAGTGACTCTTGATGACATTTCATTCTGCTAACTCGCATCACAATTTTTGGAGTATCCTTGGACTTCATCGCAATACGATCAGTTTCATGGCCATTACAATTACTATCACAGGCCACATGATTGCTGCTAGTATTAATTTCTATCATGGACTATGCTTCTCAGTCAGCATTTGAGACAGAAGGGAAGAATTATAAGCATAGGGGTTATTCCATCACAAAAGCAATTTTTACGTTTTATTTTTTGTATTCAAGGAAAAATTGAATCTGTTTAAATGGAGATCATAATCGATGAAACAGTGGAACAACAGTGTGAAAGAATGATGAACGATGACTTGGGATTGGGTAGAGATGTGCACTTTATATTGGTAGTACTTTAGTTGTGTGCACACTTTACTAAAAATAAAATTTGAAAGCTCAATCATCATGTATCGCAGGTTGACACCATGCAAAATATTTTGTTAGATTGTTTTGTGTACAAAATGATTACAAAGCGTGTAGAATGATTTAAGTTTCTAACTGATAATTGCTAACTATAATCATAGTAGCTCCTGTAAAAAGCTGAAAAATCCTCCTTGCTCACCAAAATTAGTTGCTCACACATCAGAAAAGATATGGGTATGTGTATAAAACAAAAGAATCAATGATATCAGTTATGAGGGAGGTGGATATATTGTAATTCAGGCAATAACACCTAATATTTTAGTAGAATATGACGAAGCATTATTTATGAAATGTAACCAATGCATGGCAGTTAATTTGAATAAATTTTTGCACCACGTGGATTTTTTTGCTTAAACGTTATCAGAAAATAATGAATGAGGGCATTGCGGTTACTATTTAAAGGCAAATAAGAAGACGAAACATGAACAAATTTTCGTTGATGAAGAAGGCGTTACGAATATGAATGAGCAGAAGGGAAACGAAGGATTTTTTAAATTTTAAATAGCCAATGAAATGCAGGAAAAAAGGTCAAAGATTATTGGTAGCGAGTGCATATTGGAAATTTGATTCGTGGAAGAAGTATCTCCTCCCTTGTTGATGTATTGCACCAAATTTTACCAATTGTAATTGATTTAATCAAGGTATTCTAAAGGAACATGAATTCAATATCTTTCATTTTGGCAAGTATTGAAAATTTTATAAGTTTTATGCATGCAGATGGTAGACTTATTTATTTTTCTTAATATATTACGTTATTCCCTTAGAATATTGCATCACATTAATTCTAGGTTGTGTGAATATTGATCGGTTTAATGTTGATTTAGGTTCAAAATATTTGTTTATGCAGATTTGGGTTGAAATTTTAGAAGTTACAATGACTTGTTCTTTTATTTTATTTTCTCAAACCCTAGCTTTTACATTTTTTTTAATTTCATCAAACAAAATCAAAAAATTAAAACCCTTAAAAAAATAAGTAAATGAACTTCAAAATCTAAATTCAAATTTTTATTTTATGTAAATTCACATTTTTTAAATGAAAATTTGAAGTTTTAAACTTTGCAATTTTTTTCAAATAATCATTTAATTTAATTTTATGTAAAATTGAAATTTAAATAAATTCTAATTTCTTATTAAAGTGAATAATTAATATGATATTCCAAAGTTTCTATATGGTAAAGTTAGATTCAATCATTTCTTTTTCATTTTCGAGCAAACCTTAACAATCAAAGATAAAATTCACTTAACAATCAAAGATAAAATTGGCTTAACAATTGAAGATAGAATTGGCTTAACAATCAAAGATAAAATTTGATTAACAATCAAAGATAAAATTTGATTAACAATTTGAGATAAAATTAATTAAAATAAAATTTTCAAAGGTTAAATATTAATCAAATTTCAAATGTTGTTAATTGATCAATAATTTCACCTTTTCATAAATTCCATGAGAAACAAAATCATTGCAAATCAAATCAATCCAAAATAAACCCCTTGTTAACAGGTATATGCAACAGTAAGGTATCCAACTAACGTTTGGAATTTCACATTTTTTACTAAGCATTACAAGCAAATTAATACATTAAGCAGAACCTTGGGAAAATTACAAATATTTCCTTGCAAGAGAGGATATCCGGGTAGAATCCTGACTGTGGGTATATTTTTATGATTGGACAAAAATATCACTCAACAAGTCATAAACTGACTCATATTCAAATTGTCTTAGGTTGAGTACGTCGGTTAATGTTGTTTTCTTTCTAACATTTAAAGAGAAACTCTCTAAGAATTGGTCCACCAATTGCTCAAAAGTGTAAACATTATGGTGTGGCAAATGGTTGTACCATTATATAGCATCTCCTCCAAAACTTTAAGGGAAGGTTCGGAGTATTAAAGCATTATTTTCTTGTATCCTGAAGCACGCATGAATGAATACACTTACATGCTATCGGGGGTCCTCATCCCCTTTAAATTTGTCAAAATTTGGTAGCGTAAAATCTATCAGATAGGGTGGTGATGATACTGAAGGATGGATTAGGTGATTGACCAGCTGCCTTAAAGTGGGTTTTTGATATAGCATCCCAAGTGTTTGCATGGCCAAGCTATCAATATAGCTCTACAAAAATTGATATTTAGGGTCTTCAAGTGGTGATTGAAAACCCTAGTTTACTTGATGTGTGTAGTTATGATGCATGTTAGGTGGATTTTAATGGTGTTGCATGTTATATTGAAGATGATTGTTAAATGTTTGTTGTTGATGATGTTGTTGTTGATGGGGAGATGGAGGGATGAAGTTATGTTGTGTTGATGAATTGACATTGATGTTGTGAAGTGGGTTAGTGGGTATGATTATGGTTGGTGGTCGAGACACCCATGATGCATCTTGCATGAAGAATTTTTTTTATTTGATGTGGGTGCTTAGTTAAGGTTTGTCACCTATAATTGTTGTTGTGAAATTATATTTGTGATTTGATTAGCATTTTTCATGAGCAACTATTATAGATGTTGAAAGGCTTGATGTATGGCTATCATAGATGCATATGGCATGGTCGTATGGGGGGTGGAATATTGATTCTGATGAGTTGCAAAAATATGAGTGGATGTTAGTGGTGGATAGGTGGTGAAAGGTATCATAGTTGAATGGGTTATGTTTTGTTGAATGGGGTGAATATATGATGATGATGTGAATGGAAGTGATGTGGGTATCTACGAAGCAGTGTTAACTTATGCTTCATAGAGGGGGTTAGAACATGTGATGTTTTGATTTGATGGAATGGAGATGTGTTGGTTAGCTTATGATGGATGAATCTGACTCATGGTTGCAGTTGTGTTTTCAAAATGTAGATTGATGATGACATGGTCGGTTTGTTGTTGATGAGAATAAACTAGCTCCTAATGTAAAATAGATATGGCTCAGGTGGAATGGTGAGCGGTCGCAAGAATGAAAATACCAAACCTAGATAACTCCTAAGGACATCAGGATCTATTTATATAACTTGGTGGTCAAAAGGTGTGTGTGGCTCAGTGTGAGGTATATCCAAGATAGCAGCATGGGTAGCTTGTTGCATCATGTCCTGATCTGAAGGAGGCATGTGACTAGATGGCCTAGTAGATAAATCCATGTACATGGTATGTGTTACACTCCTTTACTCAACCATAGAAGTGGTTGTAGCTTGGGAAGCCTGAGCGTGTTAATCCATGGATGTAGGTGCTTTGGTTTAGGCTAAATCTTTGGCTTGACTTTGGGTCGTTACCATAAGCTAGGGGTGAGAATGGGGTGACAAATGTGCAGGTAGTGTGTGAAAAATATGGTGAAAAAAATTAAAAATAAATAACACACAAATCACACAAACAAATAAGTATGTTCTATGTTTTTACAATTTCTGTCTTTGATTTTGTTGTTTGAATTTTTGTAGTTTTTTTCTATTTTTGTTTTTGAAGTTATGAAAATTTTTATTTTTTTTTAATTTTGGTGTGTTTTATGTAATCCTGGGCTTATAAAAACTATGCAAGGTGGGTGGTAGAGTGATTCTAGAAATGTGTGTTTGAATCCACCCTTATGATGAAGGATGAATCATGAATGGCTAAAATATCTTCCTAGATGAGGCTTGGCGATGGGTGTAACCTAAGGGAGCAAAATACCTATGGAAGAGGCTGCACTATCTAATGTCTTGCTACCAACCCATTTTGGGCTTTCACTTCATGCTCTCATTTGCTCTTGGACAATAATGGTAGCTACAATCCATAATTATTAATCCCTTGGATTAAAGGGCATCTAGCCTTGTTACCCCAAGCTATCCTCAAGAGTAACTAGTTTCCTAGTGATGAAGTCCAAGAAACTATCATAACTAGCTAGGGCTTATACTAGGTCTCTCTGATGGTTGGTGATGAATTCCAACTCATTCAAAAGGGTTTCCTCACACTTGTCATGTAGAGGTGTGGAATGGTGAAACGTGTAGGTGTGTGGGGTGTTTTTTTTTAGTTTTTCTATGGTTTTTTTAAGTAAAACATAAAACTACCCTAAAATGTAATATAGGATGCAATTCAAGTTTCTTTGTCTACAAGTGCATAAAAACACAAACAAAAATAGGCAAAATAGGAAAATAGATAGAAACCCTAATTAAAATGAAAAAAAAACTTGAATGATGTGCTTTTGAACCATAGAATCAAACATAGGGATGTGTTTGGCATTGATCAAATACAAATTTGTATTTGACCAAACATAGGGCCACATTTGGGACTAGCCAAACACGGTTTTGCATAGGACCATGATTTTCATTTATATGCAATAAAGAATTCAACGCCAAGCAATGAAGCATAAAACAAGCAAATGTAAATAGAAGAACTAATTTTATATTGAAACAGTGGAGCCTTAGTTTCCTTTTTACAATAATTTACCTCAAATGTGTAAAGGTATATTAACAATATTTTTCTTGTTTTCATAGATTACAATGGGTAAAAGGGGGTGAACCCCTTTTGTGGTTCAAATGGATTTGGGTGTCTTAAATTCTTCTCTACTACAACCAGATTGGTGGATGGGTTTCAGTTACCTTGTGGACCATCCTTGCTATAACAGCCTTTAGAAACATATTTCTTGCACACATAAGCTTGCAAAAAAAAGGTGTTAGTATCACCTATTGATATGGATAAAAGCAACTAAAAACCTTAATATTTGATGCTTATAGAATCTAGAAATAATGTGTAGAAAATAGAAAGAAATAGAAATATACCTTGTTGTTACCTGATCTAACCTGTGTCTGTTGTTAGTTGAAAATGATCCTGAGCAAACATAGGGTTGTGTTTGGGGCTTGCTAAACACAAAGTCGTGTTTGTGCAAATACGAATATGTGTTTGTGACTATGTAAACACCCTACCACATTTATTTCTAAGTTTCATAACTCCTAGGGTTTGATTTGGGACCTTGAGGGATATATCTCCATGAGCGTTGATGATCGTTTGTAGTGATTTTGGTAGTGTGATGATGTATTTTCTAATATATTATTGGGTGATAGAATGATGTTGCCTTTATAGGCCTCTTAGGTTTTTTGAGAGAAAGGATAGGTGGTAATCCAAGGCTACTAAGTGGTAGGGACTGGGTAACCACATGTCCTGGGTAGTTGCGATGAGTCACTTAGAGTGTCCCACTTAGGTGGAGTGGTGGCATGTGGGTAGGTGAGAGTGGAGTGAGGTGTGTGATATGTGGCAAGGGGAGGGGTAGTGGTGGCTAGAACACATGTCAAGTGGAGACATAGGGTATCCTAGGGGGGATTTTCTAGATTTAATAAAATTTATAAAATAGGATTATGTGCAGGATTTTATATGCCTAAGTTTAAACTTAGGTATATAATTTATTATGCAAGATTGTGGGGGTGAATAGGGTTTTTACAAATACCTAGGTTTTGGTGTATACAATGCCTCTCCCACATAACTTAACTAAATTATGAAGTCTATAATGAAAACTTCAAGCCATCAAATATTTCATATCATAGATATCAAATAAGTGTCGATCCTTCTTTAAGATCCTATGTAAATATGTAGAATTATGATGGGATGACGAGTGCCAAAAGCCTTTAAATATCTCAAGACATATATCACATCCCCTCCTATTATCATAAATCCTAACCCTTCTAATGAGTCAAATCAGGCTATAATATAAAAAATAATATTTATTAAACTCCAAAAATTTTCATTACAAACCTCACGTAGTTCTTAGTATTTATAGGGAGTAGGGAATTATGGAGGAAGAGGAGGTGGAGGGATAAGGAGGGAGGCGGTGGGTAATGTTAGTGAGGGAATATGATGAGGAATAAGGGATGATGAGGAAGTGAGGAAGATGGCGAAGAAATAGGAAGGAATGAGATGAGAGAATATAGGCGAGAATGTAGGTGAGGGAATTTTGAAAGACCAAAAAATCATGCCGACAAACACCTTGCCGACAAATTCTTGATGTGTTCACACTTGGGCCTAGAAATATCTAGATATTTTTAGGCCTAAACCCTTTTCACACTTGCAACATTCTCTCCCTTAAAGTTGAGAGAACTGACTACATAGTCTCTCAGCTTTAAAAATTGAGCTTTAGCCATCGCTTTGGTGAATATGTTAGCAACATTCTCTAAAGTGTGGCAATATTGAAGCTCAACAATTTCATTTTCCACCATGTCTCGGATGAAGTGGTACTTCATATCAAAATAATTCATTCTGCTATGGTGGATCGGATTATATGCCAACTGAATGGCACTGATGTTGTCGCAATAGACTCTGGTCGGACCACTTTGCTGCTCTCCAATCTCTTCTAACACTTTTCTTAGCCATAAGGCTTGAGTACTAGCATAGGTGACTGCTATATACTCAGCTTCTATAGAATACAAAGCTACAACAGTTTGATTTTTGGAACTCCATGTTATTAGTCCTAACCCTAGACTAAAACAGTTCCCTAAAGTTGATTTTTTGTCATCAATGTTGCTGCCCCAATCACTATCACTAAAGCCTACAAGCTTGATAGTGTTACATTTATGGTACTAGATTCCAAAATCCAATGTACCCTTCACATATCTGAGAATTATTTTAGCTGCCTGCAAATGCAGCTCAGATGGGCTAGCCATAAATCGAGAGACAAGAGAAACAACATACTGAATATCAGGTCTGGTGTTGGTGAGAAACATCAAACTCCCAACCATGCTCCTGAAAGTGGTCACATCAACTTTTGGTGCTCCATAATCTTTGGTTAATTGGATCCCATGTCCAACTGGAGTTGCAACTGGTTTGCAATACTCCATAGCAAACTTCTTGATCATGTCCCGAGCATACTTATGTTGACAGATGAAGATTCTTGTGTCTGACTGATGAACCTCCATTCCAAGGAAGTAGTGCATTAAGCCGAGATCCTTCATCTCAAACTACTTCATCATGGAGTGCTTGAACTCCATATTCACTTTTTTATTACTACCCATGAATATGAGATCATCCACATACAAGCAAACTATGAGGATGTCATTACCTTGCTTCAGGTAGTAAAGGGTGGGTTCATTTCTACTTTTGGTGAACCCAAAATCTTTGAAGTACCCATCAATACGTGAGTACCAAGCTCATGGTTCATGCTTGAGGCCATAGAGTACCTTTTTCAGTCTGTAAACAAGGTGCTCCTTACCTTGTTCTTGAAATCCTTGAGGTTGCTCAACATACACTTCCTCTATTAAGTACCCATTGAGAAAGGCACTTTTCACATCCATGTGTTGGATTTTCCAACCCTTGTGAGCAGCTAAAGAAAGAACTATTCTGATGGTCTCTTGTCATGCTATAGGAGCAAATGTCTCTTCATAATCAATACCGTACTTTTGTGTAAATCCTTTTGCAACCAATCTTGCTTTGTGCCTTTCAATGCTTCCATCAGCATTGAATTTGGTCTTGAAGACCCATTTACATCCAACACACTTCTTTCCTTTAGGAAGCTCTACCAACTCCCAAGTATCATTGTTTTTTATAGAGGTTATCTCCTCTTTCATGGCATCCTGCCATATTTTCCGAGTACAAGCCTTCTCATAACTAGAAGGTTCAAGATGTGCACTAGTTAACAAGGCATAGTTAACTACATCTCCCCGAGGTTCTTGGGAGTCATCATCTCCATACAAATGCATATTTTCAAGTCTTTGAAAAAATGAACCCATTTCACTTGCTTGACTTCTAGTATATCGTCTTTGAAAATTTGTATCCAACATCTAATAAGATGGATGATGTTGGAGAGTTCTCTTACCTCTAGATGGAGAATCAATATCCATTGGTGAGGAACTAACTGATATTTGTGGAGAAGGACTTGGTGATGATGATGATGAACTGGAAGTCGAATGTCTACTTGGGATTGGAGGAGGAGTATTCTTGCCTTTCTTTGGTGCTATCTATTGAATTTGTGAAGAACCTGCATCATGAGATTCAACATCACTATAAATTTTGGGATTTCCCCATTCTCCCCCTTCATCAAAAATCACATCCCTGGAAAGTATTATCTTTCGAGTCCTAGGATTGTAGAGTCTAAGCTTTTGTGTTCTCACAATACCCTACAAAAATGCATGCTTGACTCTTAGGATCAAGCTTCTTCCTCTGTTCATCAGGAATGTGTGAGTAATCCAGTGAACCAAACACCCTAAAATGCTTGACATTCAGTTTCTTACCATACCATGCTTGGTAAGGAGTTTTCCCTTTCAAACTTGAAGTAGGGCTCCTATTCAAAATATACACATTGGTCCTGGCTACATCTACCCAATACATATTGCTTAAATGCTTTGTCTGAAGCATAGATCTTTCCATCTCTACAATGGTGTGGTTTTTCCTTTCAGCCACACCATTCTGCTGTGGAGTATAGGCAATAGTGAACTGCCTCTTTATTCCATGTTTTTTACAAAAATTCAAAAATTCATTAGAGGAGTATTCTCCTCCTTTATCCGATCTCAGACACTTAACAAAATATCCACTCTCATTTTCAACTCTTGCTTTAAAATCTATGAAGCAATCAAATGCCTCATATTTATGCTTCAAAAAATATATCCAACACATTCTTGAAAAATCATCAATGAAAAGAAGAAAGTAAGAGTTGTTACCAATGCTCTTGGTCTGCATCAGACCACAGATGTCCGAATGCACTAGCTGGAGTGGATAACTAGCTTGCCATGCTTTTCCATGAGGAAATTTGGTTCTATAATGCTTTCCCAAGGCACAACCTTCATAGAATTCCTTATTGTCCTAAACTTTAGGAAGTCCGGTCACCATCGCTTGAGAAGTTAACATCTTCAAACTGGTTGAATTCAAATGACCATATCTCAAGTGCCACAGCACACTTGGATTTGCAATAGCAACATTTACTAATTGATCTCCTCCTGGCTAGCCAAAATTTAAAGGAAATAACATGTTCCTTGTCATTGGCACTTGAGTAATGACTCTATCACTATTACTCTTATCAAAAATGGTACATTTACCCTCATCAAACAATAATTTATAGTTCTTCTCTAACATTTGACCAACACTTAAAATATTGTGTTGGAGATGAGGTGTGTAATAGATATCACTTACTTGTTTCATGCCCTCTTTTATTGGAACCTCCATGGCTCCAATGCCTTCAACTGCCAATGACTTGTCATCTCCCAATTTGATGTTGGATTTGTAGGAAGAATCCATAGTAGCAAAGAGTTCTTCTTTTCCACTCATATGATTTGAACACCAGTGTCCAAGATCCAGTATCATTCAGGTTCTGATCTGACTTGCCATATGAGAGAAAAATATTTGAGGTCCCTTCCTCTTCTCCAAAATTGCCATACTGACTGCTCTGGCTGCTTCTCCCTTGTGAATATTTTGACCAGCAGTCACGAGCAAAGTGGCCAAGTTTGCCATAATTGTAGCAAGCTTGTTTTGACTTTTCACTTCCTTTTCCTCATCCTGGATGCTTCTCTCTATTCTACTGTCCACCTCTATTCTGACCTCCACCTCTGTTTGAAGATCCTCCTCTGTTAGGAGTTCCACCTCATGGACTATTCCTACCTCTACCTCTGTGCTGACCTCTACCTCGACTTCTACCTTGTCCTTTTCCTTCTTGTGAAGCGAAGGCTTTGTCATCACCTCTATGGCTAGTGGAAGGATATTCTTGCAATCTCTCTTCATGTGAAAGAAGAGAACCAATTAGTGCATCAAAGGAAAGTGCAATCAAATATTTTGACTCTTCAATAATTATTGCTACATGATTCCACTTAGGAAGAAGTGTTCGCAACACTTTCTTCACCACAACCTCTAGTTTAACTTCTTCACCTAGAGTGACCATTTTATCTACTACGACTTTGACTTACACGCAATAGTCTCCTACTTTCTCATTCTCCTGCATTCTGAGATTTTCAAAATCTCTTTTCAGAGTTTGAAGCCTGACTTGCTTCACTTGATCACTCCCTTGAAAATTTTCCTTTAAAGCCTTCCAAGCATCTTGAGTTGTTATACAAGATGTTATTCTAGGAAATATGCTTTTATCTAGGGTTGCTTGTAAATGATATAGGGCAAAGGAATTGTTTTTTTGGGCTTCTTTCTTGGCTTTTCTATCAACAACACTTAAGGTAGACCATTCAGTAGGAGAAGGTTTTGTGTAACCCTCTTCAACTATTTCCCATAAACCTTTACCAATCAACATAGTTTTCATTTTTATTGACTAGTATTCATAATCACTACCATTAAATTCAGGAATTGGGAGATTTGAATTTGAAGCCATTTCTACTACTTGAAAGCAAACTTTGATTTGACTAAAAATAGGAAGTACAAAGCAATTACAAGTTCAAATCAAATCTATATTTCTTAACTCTCTCACTGATTTCTTCTTCTTCTTCTTGTAGATTACCCAGTACTTGAGGCCCAAAATAATCTGCAATGGAATCCTCATCATCACTGATGATAATAATTTTAGGAGCTACCACTAGCTCGGCATGTGATGGCTCAGGTTCTGGAGAGCGTGGGGTATAACTTTCACTGGATTGTTCCTTCGGCTCATCTGGAGAGTAGCTATCACTGGCTTGATCTACAGGTGTGGCTTCAATTGTATCGTACTCCTCCACTCATTGTCCAAAAATATTATCCTCTGAGTCAGCTTCATATCCAGAATCAGGCTTCCTCTAGTGAGCTATCACTGAATTCTATAGTTGACTGAATATAGTTTGTATTCCGTCTCACCGAACCCTCTCATCAAATGATTCAGCAGATTCTCTCCGTAGTAGAGAGCACAAAGCATGGTAACATCCGGTAGATCTGATCATCTACTCATCAAGGCAAAAAGAAAACTTTGTTAGAGCTTCTGAGGTTACAATTTTTGCTCTTTTACTGCTGCTGAGGCTATTACACAAAATTTTTAGCCTTGAACGGGGTTCCAAGGGGCAGCGTCCCTAAGTCCAAAATTTTCTGGTAGTCCAAACTTTTATGTTACCCCTTTTTACAAAGATTGCCCTTTTAAATTTTTCAAAAAATCAAGCTTTTCAAGCCCCTTGGGCGATTTACAATTTGCCACAAAGTCTCTAAAGTTTTCAATTAAATTTTTATAAAGCCTTTTTTAAAAAAAACTTTAATTTAATAATAAATTATGCTTTAAAAATTTATAAAAACAATTTTTAAATAATTTAAAAAGCAAAAATTTAATTATTAAATTAAATTAAACATTAATAAAAGGCTTTTAATAAAAATTAAATGAAAAACTTAATGGAAAACCTTAAAAAACAAAAACATTTTGTTTTTTTTGTGGAGGAGGAGGATCGAACACTCGATCCTGTGCTACCAAGCAGGATGACCTAGCCGCTACACCATGTTTCCCCTTTGGAACAAAAAGCGCCTGAACCTTTATTTATGCTGCAATTGAAGATATTTTAATAAAATAAAATAAAAACTTTTTGCCACGTCCCCGACGGGTTTTGAACCTGGGACCTCTTGTTTGCGACGAAGAACTTTTGTCGATCGTGCTACGTCGTCCGACGGGTAGCAAAGGAGACAAATCAAATCTTAAACGTGCTTTAGGATTTTGTTTTTAAAATAAATAGGGACTATTATCCCACATGCGGTAGGGTATTGAAAAGCAGATGGTTTATAAGTGCAAGAACAAACAATGTAAAACGATTACCTTTGGGTAATCGTGTCACCTCACTTTTGTTACGTTTGGCCACTCCCATGATGCCATGTGTCACCTTTGCTTCCTCAGTGCCACATCACACCTTTGCACCACGTCCACACATCTGGATGCCAGATCAGCGCCACCTTAGCACCACATGTCCTGCTCTTTGCCTCCCACGTCAATGCTCGAACTACGTGTAGCTTCCACACCAGCTCAGCTCCCTGTGACTACCTCGGGATCCATGCCCTCATATCTGCCTTAAAGTTCATGCCCAGCTCTTATATTGCCACCTCAGACCTTGGTTTTCATGCCCTCCTGGTGCTCCTCGACCCCTACGCACACTGGCTCTGATACCAGTGAGCCAAATCGGGCTATAATATAAAAAATAATATTTATTAAACTCCAAAAATTTCATTACAAACCTCACGTAGTTCTTAGTATTTATAGGGAGTAGGGAATTATGGAGGAAGAGGAGGTGGAGGGATAAGGAGGGAGGCGGTGGGTAATGTCGATGAGGGGAGATGAGGAGGAATAAGGGATGAGGAGGAAGCGAGGAAGATGGCGAAGAAATAGGAAGGAAGGAGATGAGAGAATATAGGCAAGAATGTAGGTGAGGGAATTTCGAAAGACCAAAAAATCATGCCGACAAATTCCTGATGTGTTCACACTTGGGCCTAGAAATATCTAGATATTTTTGGGCCTAAACCCTTTTCACACTTGCAACAGCTAAACCTTTACTATTGTATATTGTTGCAACTATAATACCCTAGGGGCTATGTTATACCAACATTATGATCAACATAAATAAAGAGCAATTTATAATATTAGTAGAACTCTCATTAGTTATAGAACCTGTTATACTCCTATAGGAAAGCTTTGCCTTACTGTAGTATTTTCATCAAATAAATTACAATATTATATGCTTAGCCATAAGACCTTTGTCATTGTAAGGGTTGATCCCCTTTGCTATCTTATGTCCAAACCCCATATCTTAGGATGTATTGCTAAATGGTTCATTTCCCTTAGCAAATTTTATTTAGAATTCATTAGTCAAAAACACATTAAGGATCAAGTTATTGCTTACCAAATAGCTACAATGCACTTCAAGGAAATCCATCCTATTATGGTATATTTCCTAGATGAATGTGTATTTTCTATTGAAGAACAACCTTAATATTCCTAGATCCTATACTTTGTTGAATCTCATTTCTTAAAGGGTGTAGGGCTAGGAATTATCTTAGTTACCCCATAAAAGTAGTTAATCCTTCTTTCCTTCAAGTTGTATTTCTCATGTACCAATAACATTGTAAAATATGATCATTTGTGATCATTGGTGATATTTTGTATTGATGATAATTTGATGGCATCCTTTTATGATGCTTAGACATTGATGAATCCAAAGCAGCCCTTCATGAAGTGCATGAAGTATCTTGTGGTGGAAAATTTAGTGGTAATGTTATTGCCATAAATATTCTTCATCTAGGTTATTATTGGCCATCCATGGAGAAGGATGTATGTAATTTTGTTTGACATTGTAATAAGTTCTAATATTATCCATGCATGAGTATAGAATATCCAATCCATTGCTTCTCCTTGGCCCTTTATATGTAAGGCCTAGATATCATTGGGAAGATTAAACTCACCTCTTTTGATGATCATAAATTTATCATCACAACCACAAAATATTTTACCAAGTGGGTAGAAGCCATGCCTTTATCCATCATCATTGGAGATCATATCTCCAAATTTATTCTTAACCAAATTCTTTATTGCTATGGAATCCCATATATTATCATCTTTGACAATGGGACACCTTGTTGGACATTTTGAGTCCCTAAGCTAAAATGTTTTCATTGATGTCAAAAGGTTATGTGATGTCAAAAGGATCTATGATGGCATGCACTATGTTTTGTGAAAGTGCAAGGAAGGGTTTTTGTTAAAACCAAGGAAAGAAAAACTAAAGGTTTTATTTAAAACCATGAATGGCATATTTGAA
Source organism: Wollemia nobilis (assembly GCA_028583015.1). Classification (NCBI taxonomy): domain Eukaryota; kingdom Viridiplantae; phylum Streptophyta; class Pinopsida; order Araucariales; family Araucariaceae; genus Wollemia; species Wollemia nobilis. The sequence goes on from JAQPPZ010000850.1 coordinate 9,288,873, forward strand.
ATGGGTTTTTCTTAAAACCCAAGTTGGCTTTTTGTTTCATCGAAAAATGTGCCCCGGTGATGGAGATATTTAATTTTATATATTTAGTTTAAATTTTAATTTATTTAAAATTTAAATTTTAACTTTAATTTATTTAAAATTTTAATTTTAATTTTAAAATTAAATTAAAAGAATATTTGCTGATGTCATAAAGGAAGGTTCAAAAGTTCTGACGTTTCCAAGCTAAGGGAATGCATATATATATGGCATTAAAATTTTTGAAGATCATCCTTGCTCGATTGAGACTAAGGATTTGTTTTTGCGAAGGAAGAGCTCGTGTTATTTTCGTTTTGTGAAGCAGCGAATATTGAAAGCTAACCGCATCCATTTTCTAAAGTGTGTTGGACAGTGTGGCTTAGTGGCAACTTGGTTTGTGCAAAGGTGTCGGTGGCAAGAAGGTTAAGTTTTCGATTCCCACAAGAGTCGTTTTGGCTTTGTTGAGGCGCTCAAGGCGTATTTCTTTTTTTCTTTGTGGAAGGAGAGAAGAACAAGAAGCGAGTGGTGCTTCTTTCTTCACAACGAGCCCATAGCTCATGTGGTAGCTTGGCCACGGCTAGGGCGTTCGCGTTGGACAGGACGGGGGTTTGATTCCCCTTGAGGCAGGTATTGAGGTTTTTATTTATTTTGTTATTGCCTAAGGTGAAGTGATAAGGGGTAAAGGTAATTTGATAGCTGATGTATTGAATAACCTTAGGAATAAGGTTATAGTGGTTTTTTGAGTTGTGGAGTTCAATTTTTAATTATGATTTTTGAAATTATTAGGAGTAATAAGGGTTTTTGATAAAGTTCTTTTAGTGAAAGTTATTTTTGAGTAAGGGTTTTCTTTAAAAAGAACTTTGGTGGATGTTAACATAAAGTAGGAATAATAAGGTGTTATTTGGACATTATTTTATTGTTGTGTTATTACTCAAGATCTCTAACCCTTGTTGAGATTGAAAAAGGAAAAGTGTTAAGTGTGGCAAATTTAGTGGACAACTCATAAGGCATCAAAAAGGTATGAGTAGCATTCCCCATTGATTTTATTTGGGTGGTTGATTTCTGAAATATCATTGGAGTGAAAAGGATTGATTGAGGTTTCCTATTCATAAATAGTTGGTTTAATTCTTCAAGGTTTTTTGGTTTGAAAGTTGTGATTAAAACCTTGTTTTATAAGAATTGTTGTTGGAGTGAGTTGTGCAAAGAACTTGAACTTGAGCTGAAAAGAACATGAGTATCATTGTTATGTAAGAGTTGTTGTTGAGTATTTTTTAAGACATTTTGATTTGGTTGATTCATGCTTGGACTAGGGTTTGTGAGAAAGAGTTGTTCCTTGTGGTGATTGGTTGAGTAGAGTTGTTTGAGCCTAGTCAAGTGATTGAGTGAAGTGGTTGTTCAAGTTCCATAAAACAAACTATTCTATATTCTGATTTGAGTTGATATTGGTATTTGAGTATAGAACATATTGAGTCTCTAACAATTCTCTTTATGCTTCTATGATATTGCTGAGTTGATATTGATTTGAGTTGAGATTGGGATTTGAGTATAGAACATATTGAGTCTCTAACAATTCTCTTTATGCTTCTATGAGATTGTTGAGTTGAGATTGATTTGAGTTGAGATTGGAATTTGAGTATAGAACATATTGAGTCTCTAAAAATTCTCTTTATGCTTCTATGAGATTGCTAAGTTGAGATTGATTTGAGTTGATATTGGGATTTGAGTATAGAACATATTGAGTCTCTAAAAATTCTCTTTATGCTTCTATGAGATTGAGTTGATATTTTGTTGAGCTGATTTGAGGTAAGTCTTTGAGAAGGCTTGTGGATTGATTTTGAGTAAGCTTTTGTGAAAGCTTGCTATGCAGATTTTAGCAAGTCCTAGAGAGGACTTATTGAGCAGATTTGGACAAATTTTGAGTGAGTTTTTTGAGCATATTTGGACAAGTTCTGAGTGAGCTTGTTGAGAAGATTTGAGTAGGTTCTGAGTGAACCTATTGAGTAGAATTGAGTAGGTTCTGAGTGAACCTATTGATCATATTTAAGAAGGTTCTGAGTGAATATATTGAGCATATGTTAGCAGGTTCTAAGTGAGCCTATTGAGCAGATTTGAGCAAGTTCTGAGTTAGCCTATTGAGCAGATTTGAGCAGGTTCTAAGTGAGCCTATTGAGCATATTTGAAGAGGTTTTGATTCAGACTATTGACAGATCTTTGGAGTTGATAGAGTATAGAGGATAGAGTCTCGATGGATAGAGATCCAATATCCAGGACAATTGAAGACATATCTGAGTGAGGAGTCTTCAAGTGGAGAGAGATCCACAAGTTAGTGCAGCAGAGAGACAAAGTCTTCTAGAATATCACTAGCCAGAGCAGAAGGGGAAAGAGTTCTCCTATGGAAGAGACCCACGAACTTGAGATTTAGAGGATCAATATCTCCTTTTGATAGAGGTCCATAAATATTGTAATTGGGAAGGATACCCAAGATATTATTTGAGAAATATTTAGAAGAAATATTTTCTGTGGAGGTAGCCCACATTTGGTGAACCACGTTAAAAATTATGTTTCTCATGTGTGTGATGCTTTGTGTGATGTTTATTATTTTATTAATGTTAATGCTACTATTTGAGAAAAAAAATATATTATATTGTTCACCCCCCTCTTAGTATAAGAACATGTTCTTCACACCTTTTAAGAATAATTATGTCCACAAGATTTGTGCTAAATATAAAATTCAACATAAATGGTCTACTCGTTATTTTTAAGCAAATGGCCAAGTAAAGGCATATAATAAAAATTAATTAAGATCCTTAATAATTTGATCAATAAGATTGGTCATGATTAGCACCTTTAGCTTTACCTTGCCTTGTGGGCCTATCACACTAGTTCATCCCCATACATGTCAGTATATGGAACTAAATTCATTTTTCTACTCAAGTTCAATATTCCTTCCTTGCACATCTTGTTTCAAGATGCTTTCATTGGTGATGAATATCACCTCGCTCATCTTAGTCAATTATATTTCCTCGATGAAAAGTGTATCAATGCTTTGGAGTATTTCTAAGTCTATCAAAGTATGCTTAAGCATGCCTACACTAAAAAGGCACACAATATTTCCTTAAAGATAGGATATTTAATCCTTAAAGAAAATTAGAAAAAAATGAATGCTCAAGCTGAATTAAAAGGTAAATTTGAACCTAACTAGCTAGGTCCCTTTATCATTATAGCCAAGTTTGGCTCAAGAGCTTATCTCCTTGTAACCATAGATGGAAAATAACTTAAAGAGCCCATGAACATTATACATCTTAAAGTAAATTATGCATAATTGTTCTTATTTATGATTGCATGATTTCTTTCTTGCATGTTGGACTTCTTTGGATATTTTAGAATTTGGAGGAGAGGTTGAGGTCTTGATGATGCAATATTTAGATAACAATCATCAATCATAGTATAGTCATATTTTTACCTCCTCATATTCTTCTTCAATCTTCCATAATGTCCAAAGATCCAAATACCATCCATATAAAATTAAGACCTCTACTTATCCTATCATATTTCTAAATATTCTTAGTACCATATTACCTTCTTTGATTGATCATCCTACATGATTGCTTGTCATGTATGCATGCTTACTTGTCATATTTTAAATATTTTCCTAACATTCCTTTACACATTTGATTGTAGTTACATTGCATAATTACTTTTCATATTATGTGCATGCTTGCTTCTCATACATGCATTATTTGCTTATTGCATATAGATTTAGGGGACTTCACAATGAGGTAATGATAAAAACTAGTCATATTAGCTCATATGCATTGTACTTGCACTAGGTCATTGATGCTAGTGGGTCCCCACCCTTAGGACATTGGTTTGCTTTGCATACAATTTTTATTTATCCATAGGGAAGTTATGATTACCCCATTTTATATATACATGAGTAACTCAATGCTAGTATAATATATTTTTATTACATGGATTGATTGCATTTCATCACACCCTTTCCTCCTTATATATCTTTTCCCAATCTATCTCCCTTTAGCATTCCATAGATATAATTATCTTCTACCTTTATATTTCACCCTTATCTTCCCCTATGAGTCCTTATGGGATCTGGGGGATAATCTATGCTTTTATTTTTAATGATCATCAAAATTCTAGGTTTTGATCAAGCATTGCATAAAAGCCTCATTTCTCCTTCTAGATTCCACTTAGCCTCTATTTTCCCCCTAAGGGTATGGATCTATATTCATATAGAATATATTGAAGGCACAGGTCCTATCTCCTCCTCTCTTGTACAATCATATTTTACCTCAGTATAACAACAACCTTCCCCTCTATTTATTCCATATGACCATAGCACCCTCTCATATTTTATAGCCTTCTTTCAAGGCTCACCCTATCCTTAAGACCTATCACTATGGTTGTAAACTACACATTTAAGTAATAGGTTATGTATTATCTTTATGTGAAATCACACCTTCAAACTCAATGGCATCCTTTATCTCCAAGTGTGGTTAATAGCCAAAGCATCATTTTCTCCTTTTGACCTTCTTAATGATAGCTCACACCTCTTTGATCCATCACAATACAACATGAATTAGATTCCCTTTTTAATAATGGTAGTGTTATCAAGCATGTTTCTAGGAAGCTACTTTGTTTCATATTTTCTAGTCATATTTCCTCCAGGGTTTTGCTTAGTGGCGAATTTTGCAATTTAGCACTAATTTTTGGATTTCCAAAATGTCAATTTTACGATTTTTGGGACCATAGAGGTTGGCCTGTTTGCCCAAAAATTTTGGGATCTAATTTTGTTTAGGTTAAATTCGCCCCATTGTCATAATGTTTCCCACCCAATTTTTGCCCTAAATTTATTTAAAATAAGAAATATCCCGCCCAAATCGCCCCTTGTACCCCATTATATATAGCTAACCCTGACAACGACTCCCATACAATTACAATATTTTTCTCGAATAGTGAGCGATACAAAGCAGAGTACTGACAAAACCAGAGTCCACGACTGCCATAAGGCAACTAGCAGAAGGCAACTAGCAGAAGGTGACTGACAGAAGGCGACTAACAGAATGTGACTGGCATAAGGTGACTGATAGAAGGCGACTGGAAGAAGGCGACTGATAGAAGGCAACTGGCAGAAGGTGATCGAAGAAGGCGATCGACATAAGGCAATTGGTCGAAGGCAACCGATAGAAGGTGACTTGCAGAAGGTGACTAACAAAAGGCAACTGGCAGAAGGTGATTGATTGAAGGTGATTGGCAAAATGCAACTGCCAAAAGGTGACTGACAGAAGACGACTGATAGAAGGTGACTAGTATAAGGTGACTGACTGAAGATGACTGACAAAAGGCAACTAGAAGAAGGCGACTGACAGAAGGTGACTGATAGAAGGCGACTGGTAGAAGGTGACTGACAGAAGGTGATTGGCAAAAGGCAACTAGAAGAAGGAGACTAGAAGAAGGTGACCGATAGAAGGTGACTAGCAGAAGGTGACTGGCAGAAGGCAACTCAATTTATTTGTATGCTTCTTTTACCATTAAATTTCATTTTTCATTTTATTAATGGACACTCAATAAGGAGGTTTATTCTGTCTGCAAACAATATTCATGGGACAGTCACAAATTTTGTTGTCTCTAGTAGTAGTTCTCTTTTATACCTGTTATTTTCATATTTAAAAATGATGTTCTTTGTTGATGTTATTCTTTTGTTCATACAGATAAAAATGGCAACTACAGGCAGTGGAAATAAGGGAGGAGAGTCTTCCAATAAAAGGAGTATCCTCAAATACTTTCCTAATATTTCAAAACCCAGTATGTCATCAACATCTGTACAAACTAAAGGTATGAACACCTTAACTCACCAGTTAATTTTTTTACTTTATTAATTTTAAATATAATGTCCTCAATTCATAAAGAAGTGTGTTTTTTGGTTGATGTCTTTGTTCACTTTTATCTATAGAAAACACTAGTATGCTTTTAAATGCCATAGTGATAATGAATCTACTATTGACACTAGAATTATCTCTAAAAAAAACACTGTTAACCCTAGTATTCCTCCACTTCCACATATCCACGATAATCAACAGTCCACACATGAAGATAATCTCAATAAAATCGAACAACAACATGAAGAGATTCCTGAATCTAACATGCCAAGTGGAAAAGAAACTAATAGTTCTTATGCAGTCCCTACTTCCGAAGAATCTTCATCTAAAAAATAAACGTGCAAGGTTATCTAGGTGGATAATTAACAGATCATTTTAGCCTGATTGGATATCAAAATTTCCATTTATTGAGCTAGTGCTTCCAGAGAATAGTAGTGATGATATAACAAAATTAAGATGTGTAATTTGCAGTTGGAAACACGGAAAGGAGCATAGATTGCAACTTAAGAAAGATATAGTAGAAAAACATTGTGGAAAGGTTTATATCAAAACAAAAAAAGGTGATCGAGCAACACAAAAAACTTATAGGTGGAAGGATGCATAAGAGTGCGCACATATGAGATATGCATAAGAATATGATAAATAAATAAAACAAAAGCAAACATTGGTTGAGAAAGGTGCAACGATTCAAGCCCAATTTCAAAAAATGAATAAGTTAACTTTAGCTTCAAAAAGTTTATAGTTTGTTGTTGTATTTTCTATTCTTAAGAAGGGTAGACCTATGTCTGATTTTATATATTATAAATCTCTATTTCAACTAGATAATGTGTATAACTTACCCAACGCTCATTGGTCAAATCAAAATGGTTGGAAAATGTAAAATATGTACATTGGTTGAGCAGAATGACCTCAGAGAGAAAGTAAAAAAGGTAAAATTCATTTCACTTTCAATTGATGAGGTGACTGTAGTTGACAATACATCTTGGATTTGCATGCATGTTTACACATTGGAAAATCATTCAAGGCAACCTCATTTACTAGGAATACGTAAAATGGTGGAAAATTGTAATACAAAAAACATTTACAATGGTGTTTTAACTAGTTTAAAAGAAGAAGTAGGAATGAATGAAATTGAAATAGCCACTAAGTTAATATGTGCAGGAGCTGATGGTGCTACTATAATGCAAGGACACAAAAATGGTCTTTGTGTTAGACTACAAACATCGGTTGTCCCATATTTGATCCCTATTCATTGCATGGCTCACAGAATGAATCTTGCATACAAAATTATGGATACATTTACAAATGTTTCTAGAGTGGAAGATCTTGTTCGTGAAATTCATGAATATTTTTCACGTAGTCCAAAAATATTTTCAGTGTTTCAATAGTTTGCACTAGGAGTTACCGAAGGTAAAAATTTGTAGAAATATGTGGATACTAGGTGGATTTCGATGTATCTACCGGTATTAAGAGTTTTCAAAGAATATCAATCCTTGATAGGGTTTATGTATGCAAATTGTAGGGCGGTTGATAAGGCTAAAGATTTACTTTTTCGAATGAGTGACTTTGAAACTCTTCTCACATTGTGTGGAATTCTTCCAATATTGGAAAAAATGAATACTTTGATCAAAATTGCACAAGAAAGATCGATTTATATTATGGATTTCATCAGGGCGAGAATACAAATTTGCATGCATATTGATATGATGTATGCATCTGGTCAAAATTTTATGGATCCCTTGTTTGATATTTGGAGAGCATTAACAAGTGTGAATAGTCCTCGAAGATTTTTGAAGTTCAATATTAACGATCATCTATGTATTAATGTCCATGGAAATAAAATACCTTTATATTGTTATGGTGTGTGATTGGATATAACTACAAATGAAGTTGAGAAAATGCCCATAACCTACAATAGATTTCATGTGGTTTTGGATGATACAAAACTTAAACTAAAACAAATAGCAGAATCATTGACAAAAGAAATCAGAGACCGTTTTCAAAGAGATGAATTGCTAGAGGCTATGGATGTGGTAAATCCAATGTTTTGGGATCCTTGTAATGAATACCAAATTATAAATTCTTTGTTCCTCAAATACATGGGCAGACTTGCTGGCCATTTTAGTTAAAGTGTTATAGTCAATGGCATTGAAATCAATGGCATTCTGAACAAAGATCGTTTGAAAAAATAATCCAACTATTTTGGAACAACAATGTTTGCTCAAGTTTCACAGCTCTCTAACCATCATGAAGCAGGTTCTATTTCATGTTTGTGGAGAATATTACAACCAAGTACTGTCTTAAAACATACTATGAGTGAATATTTTTATTTATATGAATTATGTCAAACGATGATTTTGGGATCCGTGGAAGATGAAAAGGTGTTCAGTGCACTTTCATATATAAAATCTAAAGTTCAAAATAGGTTGGAAAAAAAATTGGAGAATTGTTTGAGAGTATATGTGTCGACCTATGAGGTGGAGGAGTTTCCTTACAAAATATCATTGTCACATTGGAGTTCTTTGGTAGAGAGAATAGGTGTAACAAATATTGATAATTATGAGGATGATGGTAACACTGGTTAGATTGTGATGACAAAAATTTTGGGAATGAGTGCAGAACATTTTGTACAATCTGAAAAGGGTTTGTTTCAGCTTCCATAATTATGATGCAAGGATGCATTCATTTGATTTTATTTCACATATTATCATTTGATTTGATTTCACATATCAGAATGAGAGGAAGCTATCATTTTATTTGATTTCACATATCAGAATGAAAGGATGTTTTCATTTGATTTAATTTGAGTTCACATGTTATTATTTGATTTTATTTCACATATCTGAATGAAAGGATGCTATCACTTGATTTGATTTCATACATCAGAATGAAAGGATGCTATCATTTATTTTTATTTCACATATCAGAATGAAAGGATGTTATCATTTGTTTTTATTTGAGTTCACATGTTATTATTTGATTTGATTTCACATATTATCATTTGATTTGATTTCACATATCAGAATGAAAGGATGTTTTCATTTTATTTAATTTGAGTTCACATGTTATTATTTGATTTGATTTCACATATCTGAATGAAAGGATGCTATCATTTGATTTGATTTCATTTGATTTGATTTCACATGTTACATTATTTTTCTTGTAATATTTGTTATTCGTGAAAGTAATTGCCTATGTTGTATTTTTTGACATTTCAAATTAATTCATATAACATAAAATAACATCTTACTGCATTCACATAATTCAATATTACTTAATATATCAACACAAACAATCAAAACATAACAACATTCAAAACAAAGTTTTAAAAAGATAACACATATCAAACATTATTTCTTCCACTTCAAATTAAGAACAAACTTTTACATCATCATAAATAATCAAAACATACTCTCTTTCATTGAATTCAATATTTAAATAAGATACCATTCATTTGTTATTTACAATACATATCAAACATTATTTCTTCCACTTAAAATTTCCAATAGATAACATATTTTTCGGAAATAGTCATTCATTGTTTCAATTCTCAAAAAGGATACCATTCATTTACAATTTACAATATATATCAAACATTATTTCTTTTGGTTCAAATTACTTAATACATCAACACATATAATCCTAACATAACAACATTCAAAACAAAATTTCTAATAGATAACACATTTTTCGAAAATAGTCTCATTCATTGTTTCAATTCTCAAAAATGATACCATTCATTTGCAATTTACAAAACATATCAAACAAGTATTTCTTCCACTTAAAATTACTTAATGCATCAACACATAATCATAACATAGCAACATTCAAAACAAAATTGCAAATAGATAACATATTTTTCAGAAATAGTCTCATTCATTGTTTCAATTCTAAAAAATGATACCATTCATTTGCAATTTACAAAACATATCAAACATTATTTCTTCCACTTCAAATTACTTAATACATCAACACATATAATCTTAACATAACAACATTGAAAACAAAATTTCCAATAGATAAAACATTTTTTGACAATAGTCTCATTCATTGATTTTTGACAATAGTCTCATTCATTGATTTCAATTCTCAAAAAGGATATCAAACATATCAAACAAAACATATCAAACATTATTTATTCCTCTTCAAATTAAAACATAACAATAATTAAAAACAAAACTTCAAAATGATAATATGAATTTTTCAGAAATTGCCTCTAACATTGATTTCAATTTTCAAAAAAATACCAGTCTTAAATATTTATAAAAATATAAAAATATAAAGAGTTTTTGTTTCACTTGAAACCCAACACAACAAAGATCTATTTTTTTTCAATGTTTCCTGAAGGTCCACCCACATCTACCTCAATATCCTTTTCTTCTAATGCCCTAGCCCTAACCAAACTTTATGTTGTAGTGTTGATCCCCGATAACAAGGCACTCTCTTCCTTCGCTGGATCTTCTTTGAAAGGTGCATTCAGCTCCTTCTCCTTTTCTTTTAGTTTAGCCTCGACATCCAGGCCCCCATATTTGATAACCTTATTTAGGTAATTATTTTCTCTAACCTTCTGTTGTAACCTCTTCTTCAATTCAATAGCATTATTAATGCTAATTTTGGCAGTCTTGATAAAAACTTTCATGGCACTGACTTGTTGCTCTAGGTGCTGGAAATTAGACTACAAAAAAAAAAAGGTTAATATTTATAAATAAAACATATTTAACAAAAAAAAAAAATTAGTTAGATGTAGAACTTACATCAGCTGTAAGTCGTGTCGTTTCTACAACTGCTACTTTGTTCTGATCAAGTACCCATTCATTAAAATATGCTTGGGCTTCTGCATTGAGGTTTTCCAAACGATTCATAACAATGGCAAGAATTTCATCTCTGTATGTAGACTCGGCCTCCATAGTGCCAGATTCAACTTTATGTAGCAAGGCATCGAGCTTTTGGGGCTCATTCTCCATCTTGAGAAACAACTCTTTTCTTTTTAAAAATTCTTATATCGGCCATTGATGGCTTTAATCAAAACCTTGGCTCGATATTCCCATTCCTTCAATTTATCAATATCCGAAAGAAGAGTATTATGAACTACAGCTTTACATGCATCGGCTAATAACACATTTTCAAAAATATTTAGGATATCATCTTCTGTAACAGTACGGGCAGCAACTTGTTGTGTGGTAGAGGGAGAAATTTTTGCGGCATCTACATTGACATCATCTTCTTCTCCATTAATGCCCTCTTCATCCTCAAGAATATCACTTGCCTTTAAAGGGAAATTTTTAGGATTCATACCCTGATAAAGAAAGTCACAATCAAGAGTTCCCGAGGGAATTTGAGATGCACTCTCAACATTTGAAAAATTCTCCAAGTTTAATATCAATACAATAGAAATATTAGATGATAACACATTTTGTGTCTCTGTAACACTTCTTGCATTGTGAGGTGGTGGTGTGAGGAATTTTTTACCACGCATGCGTGATTGGTTCCTCGTAGGTGGAACCTGAAGTGGATGGAGCTAAACTTGCTTTAGGTGGACCTAAACCTGCTGTGGCTATGGATGTGACTGTGGCTATGGCTATGGTCGTAGAGGGTCAAATGGTAAAGCCATCCTTTTTTTAGCCTTTTGAATCTACGAGGTCCCTCTGTTAAATTTCACACAAGAACATAAAATAAATCATTTGTAAATAACAATAGCATTAAAAATATTTATTCAAAATATACATACCTGAATCATACTCTGCAGCCATTGATGTTTCAACCATTTGCCCTTTGACTAAAATATACGTAAAACACATTAAAAAAACATAATTTTAAGTCAAAAAAATAAATCATTTAAAAAAAAAAAATTGAACAATGCAGAGTAAGGTTACCTTGTGGTTTGGAGGTAACCTCTTCTACATCGACTGTAACTCTTTCTCCAGTAAAAGGTACCGCAGGTGTATGTTGAATCCAACCATCATCAGACCTCACATGTTTGTTGGGAGTCATTGGTGATGACTGTGATTGCGTGTCGAAATCAATAGATACTTTCAGAATCCTAAATACGGCATCCCTCTTACTTGAATATTGAGATGCTCTTTTCTATTTTCAAAATAAAATTAGAGAATAAAAAGATAAAATTAAAAAAATAAAATAAAGATATTTCAACAAATATTTTTACTTGTATCTCACCATCATACATGCCAATAGACAAAAAACTGGGGTGCAATGCAGTGGGAGTACTGCTATGTTGAAGGTTGAAATAAGCTTCCTAAAATAAACAAAGAATAAAATTGTTGGTAGTCATTGTGTAAGCAGATGCTTGAATTTTTTGGGCACTCAAAAGATCGTGCTTTAGGCAGTTGGAAATGTGCGTGCACAAGTCAAATTTACTACCATCAATACAACAAAGCAATAAAGAAAGTTCCCAAAAAGGTATTTCTGTAGGTCACCCCTGCAGAATAAGCCTTGCCTGAAAAAATTCAATGCAAGCATATAGAAATTTGTCTCCAACATTCGAAATGTTTAAGCCCCTTTTGGACTTAGAAGAATTGACTGAAAAAATAGAACATTATTAGAAAACAAAAAATAAAACAAGGAGAACATTTTTAGAGAAATGAAACTATAGCAGAATAATATTTAATGTTAAATAAAAAATAAATTTTCAAATTATACCTTTCAGATTGTTAGGATGAACAGCGTAAAGGTTTCCTAGGGTGGATTTATCATCATCAGTTAAGGCGTACTGGTTGTTCACCAGTACACCATCCGAAAATGGAAGCCCTGTTAGTTGTTGCACATCGGAGGGTTTAACCAAAAAAATAATTTTGTTGTTATCCACACATATTGAAATAGTGCACACGTCATGGTTGTAACAAGAAACAATCTGTTGCATCAACTGAATGTTAATGTTCAACTGAGACATCTTAAACACACCAGCAAGTCCAACGGTGTAAATCCACTAGGAATATCTATCAGGAGTGTTGAAAATGCTCTTGAGATTGGGACAGAAGGTGTACTTGAAATGAACTTTGGATGGAAGAGGGGAGGAACAACTAGCCATCTCTGAAAAGTAGGAAAACACTGGCAAAACCTTATAAAAATGATGCCAAAATGCTGCCAAAACGCTCTAAAAACACTGCCAAAATGCACTAAAATTGCTTGGAAACGCTCTAAAAATGCTCTAAAACCATTGTGGAAAACGCCCTGAAAATGCTAGAAAAATGTTTTAAAGTTGCTCTGGGAAAAGCTGCAAATGACCCTGCAAATGAATTTATAGATTTTTTGCATGGTAGGAGTTAACGCATGAACGATACATGGTAGAATGGAGGACACATGGTGCCATATTATTTATGGTTATAGCGGTTGCCTTGTTCCACTCGCCATCTGATAGTTACCTTGTACCACTCGCCATCTGTCAGTCGCCTTGTGCCACTCACCATCTATCAGTTGCCTTGCACCACTCACCATCTGTCAGTTGCCATGTACCACTCACCTTCTATCAGTCGCCTAGTGCCACTCATCTTTTGCCACTTGCCATCTGCTAGTCACCATGTGCCACTCACCATTTGTCAGTCACCATGTGCCAGTCGCCTTCTACTAGTCGCCTTTTTCCAGTCGCCTTCTGCCAGTCACCTTGTGTCAGTCACCTTCTGCCATTTGCCTTCTACCATTTACCTTCTTCCAGTTGCCTTGTGGTAGTCCCTTTGTCTAAGACACCTTCTGCCAGTCACCTTTTTGCTAGTTGCCTTGTGTCAGTCGCCTTCGGCCAGTCATCTTCTATCAGTCACCTTCTGCCAATTGTCTTATATCAGTCACCTTCTGCTAGTCACCTTCTTCCAGTCACCTTTTGTTAATCACCTTGTGTCAGTCACCTTATGCCAGTTGCATTCTGTTAGTCACCTTCTGCCAGTCACCTTGTGTCAATCGCCTTCTGCCAGTCACCTTTTTCCAGTCGCCTTTTGTCAGTTGCCTTCTGTCAATCGCCTTCTACTAGTCACCTTTTGTTAGTCGGCCACCTTCTGTCAGTCACCTTCTGCCATTCACCTTCTACTAGTCACTTTCTGTCAATCGCCTTCTGATAATTTTGTTGATACTTGTAGCTGAAAAAAAAATTGCCATGTTTTGAAAAAATTTCTTCAAATATTTGAAAAATTTGCCCCATGGTTTATATAGTTTTCACGTTGATTCGACCCGATTTGATAAATACTTTTTTGGTACTACCCCTTATGCATAACCATTATTCCCTCTCATTACTTAAAGGGCCCTATTTTTAGTCATCATCCATCACTCCTAACCTAGAATCTCACATGCCATGAGTCATGGAATCCATAATGATGTCAAATTATGATCCTGACATATTTTTATTCCTCTAACGCTAAGTAACTAATGGCTAATAGATCTATGATTCTACATTGGCCTTGGACACCTCAACAAAACCTTAGATTTTTGAATCTCTCTCTCTCTCTTGTCCCTCACTTTCCTATTGTCTAGACGAGCATTGTTGGTATTCTTCATAATCTTAAAGTTTATTTTTTTATTTGTAAGAATTTGGCATGTTCATTAAGCTCCTGTTTTATTTATTTTTCTTACGTCTAGGTATACCCTCGATATGCTTAGAAGGTTAGTTTTCCTATCACACATACCAAATATTCTCTAAGGAACCCTTCCTTATAAGCATTTGTTGAGGTATAGTTTATCTATATGGTAGTAACACCTTACCACTACACACTATCTTTATGGTTTTTCCCCCTAGCCATCCCTTATCTTATCTCCTTTTTATTTTCATCCTCTTCATTCTTCTTTTATTATCTATTTATTAGGTCATAAGATACTCAACTCATTCCTTTCTCTTATGTACCTCTACTTCGCTCTATTTTTTATCTATACCCTTCTCTTTGCTTGTTCAATTTTCTTCATGTCTCACATCCCTTCAAGAGGGGACCACTTTTAGTTCACTACTATGCATTTGTGTACACAAATATATGCCCACCATTGGACCACAATGAGGTACCTCTCCTAACAATTTGTGATACAACTGGACTTCATTTTACATTCTTCTTCTTCCTTTGATCAAGTCACATCCTTTTAGTATTGATTACCTTCTATATCAATGAGTGGATTGTGTCCCCTTGTCTCATACCTTGTATATATGTAATTATTTGAATATGCATTGGTCACTAGACAATGGGCCCAAATCCATTCCTCCATATACTAATTAATTGAGAATACCTTTGCTTTCTTTCTTCCTCACTCAGTATTCATCTTTTGGTAAGTGTGACCCTTGATTATACATGATTTAGTAATTTCTCGACAATAAAAGGGCTTACACATGCCTTATCCTTTACACATATTCTTTCTCTATTGCTCCTTTTGTTCACCCCCACATTATTTATAAATTGTCCTAGGTCATAAATTTTTTATTGATCAACCACTTTACACTTGTTACATTAAATTAATAAAATAGACATACTATGGTAGCTTATAAATATGTTTTGGTTTGCTTTTTTATCATCTCTCTCCTTCACCATAATCTTCTCATTAACATTTTGGCTTTTGATGGGTAGATGTAGAATAGGATAGATACATAATAAATGTTATTTTTAATATTTTATAGGCCATTGGTTATTCTATGATTGTCTTTTGACTGCCAAATTATTAACTGGGTTTTGCTTCTTTGCTCATCTTACTTCATCTTGTTGCACCTTCTAATTCACATGCATGTGGGAACACTTTCTTCAACACCACTTGATGAAGCTCACTCCCATGCATATTTGCTCATTGTTGAAAAATAAGGTTTTCTCAGTATAGTTGGGCTTGCCCGATTAGTCTCTTTATCTTTTATTGTGCTCTTCACATTATTTATTCACCTACTTTTACGATAATAAGACAATGAGGACAAAATATGCTTAATACCTTGTATTTGTGTCATATCACACTTAATAGAATTTTGGCTATCCTACCAACATCTTTCACTAACCTCCTTCAGCATGTCTCTACTTTATTTAGTTTTTATTAAGGTACAAATTGTGTGTGATCGTGAAATCTAGAAATTGACACTGAATACTATTCTACAAGATAGTAGGGTACATGTTAAACCTTGGTTTATTAGTCATACATATTTTGATGTTTCATTTATTGACTTCATATTTCCTCCCCCTTTCTATATACCTACGAGATAAGCCTTTAGCACATTTAATATTATTTTCATATTTGGTATCATCTCATCTCATTGCAATCTCTCTAGGTATTTCAATAGGTTGGAACTCATCACCTACTCTTAATTAAACTATGATGTTTTTTATATCTATTTGACATGGATTATGAATTCCATCAACTCAAAATCACCTAACATGGGCTCACCACCCACATTTCTTCATCAAGTGATTGTATAGCATAGGACACCTTACACATCTGCACAGGGATAAATTCCTTATTTTTTCATTACCCAAATGGTATACTTTCTATAAGTGTACCTATCGCTTAATGGGAAATAAGAGTTTTTTATCATGTGCAGTTGTGTCAATACTACCCTCTATATATAACCTTCTTTGAATCAATTTTTTTATATTTTCATGTCTCCTTAGACATTATACATAGGTGGTCTATCAACCTATGCCATTTTAGGCCTTAACTAGCTATCTCTCACTTTTGTTCATTTTAGGCCTTAATTGGTCATTGCTCATTTTTTTCATTTTTGTGTAGGCCTTAACTGATCACCAACCATATTCTTTATGTAGGCCTTAGCTAGACATTGTACATAGCATTTGTAAAAATAATTATACATAGCATAGGATCATATTTTTCTCATATAGGCCTTAATTGGTTACCATTCACTTTTGCTCATGTAGGCCTTAACTGGTCGTCATTCACTTTTTCTCATTTAGACCTTAACTGGAAGTTATTTAATTTTTCTCATATAGGCCTTAATTTTTCATTTTTCATATTAGACCTTCATTGATCATTGACCATTGTACATGGTTATTATACGATATATATATATATATATATATATATATATATATATATATATATATATATATATATATATTACTATGGGCCATCACTAGCCCCTATATATAGCTATGATATATATCTACTCTATATCCCCAGTTGCATTTTGTGTTCTATCACATAATGCTAAGCCATTGGCTATCTTTTAAATATCTCTTGTTCATCCCTTTGCATGTTGATACTCCAATTTTTAATCAAACATTGAGTGGTGTGTCATTGATAAATCAATAATTTAGCATGCATACCATGATGTGCTTGTTACATGTTGATTTGTTGATCTTACATATGTTCTTTGTTTCCTACTCAACTTTAGTTTTCCCATCATCTTTCATCTCTTTCCCATCTTCAATTTTCACCATAACATCAAGATATGTAGGTTAGGTAATCCAAGTTTCTAACATACCTCCTCCCATAGGCTTGTTAGCATCAAATTACGCAATCCACATATCTTGGAGATTTTTTTATCCTATTTTTCTTTACAACATCACCATAACCCAACTTTTTTATTATCTCACTACCCACAACCTCACGTGGGGATGAAATTATTCTCTCCTCCTAGGTCAAAATTTGACACTCCATATATAAGTATGATATGCATGGAAATTCTATTATGTATGATATCATTTTACTATCATGTCATCCTTCTCATCCTTCATCCCTTCACATTAACTAAACATATATCTCTTTGCTTGTCTCACCCTTCTATATTTTATGTAGTTCATATTCATATAGAGCATTTCCTTAGGTCAATGTTGATATTGGTCACACTGGTCCCATGCAACCTATGCTAATATTAGTCACACGAACTATTGTCTTAGTTGATGTTGATATTGGTCACACTGGTCCCATGTGACCTATGTTAATTTTAGTCATATAGACCATTGTATCAATGATGATCTTGGTCCCATGCAACCTATGTTGATCTTGGTCATACAAACCATTACATTAGTCAATGTTGATCTTGGTCATACTAGTCCTATGTGACGTACACTAATCTTGGTCACTCATACCATTTCATTAGTTGGCATTGATCATGGTCACACTGGTTCCATGCAACCTATGTTGGTACTAGTCACATAGACCATTGCATTAGTTAAGATTGATCTTGGTCACATTGGTCCCATGTGACCTGTATTGATCTTGGTCACATAGACCATTGCATTAGTTGACATTGATCTTGGTCACGTTGGTCCTATAAGACCTATGTTGACACTAGTCACACAAACCACATAAGCTTTGCTTTCCATTTTTACCACTTGCATCCTCTTTGTTGACCATCTTTGCAGCATCTTGACCCATTCTTCTCATCTCTCATCATATTAACTCCTAATATACAAATTAATATTTCTTTTTATTTTATGACTTTTCACATCCTTTTTATAATCAAATTTATTCAACACAATGTATTATTTAACAAAGCATCATATACACGCACGTGTTGTAGGTGAGTTGGAGAGGGTAGGATAATCGTCAAAGGGAGGTCCTTGGTTTGAATATCCACCCTACAAAATGCACATCGGGTACCCAAAATCCAGTTGATAATGTTGGTGCGATCAGGGTTGGGCGTGACTCCTGGGTGATTTTGACGGTGTAGAACCCCCTGGTCATGGTTTCTCAGACCAAGGCGGCCCCGCAAGGGGTTTTTCACTAAATTCAAAAAAAAAAAAGCATCATATACCAATCATGTCATCAAAATCATCATCTATATTATCATTATTTATCTCATTAGCAGTACATTATACTTGATTAACTAATGTACCACAATCCAAAATCATCACACTTAGCCATGAAAGATAATATAGATTTTTTTTGTTAAATGCTCTCTAGATATATCTTCCTTTCATGTAAGCTAAAAGTGAATTAAGTTTTTATCCTCCCTAACATTTTAATCCCCCTATATTTCCTTCTTTTCTATCTCAAGTCATGTAGACATGACTTAAAAAATGCTAGCCTTATTTTTGCTTTTGCTATTTTATTTTCTTTGAAATTACTATAATGTATTTTGCTCTTATGCTTTATAAGCTTGTATATTCTTTAATTTTAGCACTCTAATAGGTTGGTTTCTTTATATATTTATAATATTAGTTTTTCAATCTTGTCCCTAGTTGCCTGACATATTTTGAGGGATCGTTTAGGCCTCCTTTTATCTAAAGCAAATTCTAAGAGACAAAACCATACTTTGTTCCGCCTAGGCATGATTTGATGACCATAGGATTGGGGGGATGCTATTGCTTTTATTTCCTTTTGAACTCAACTACCCCATCTTCCTATTGATTATCTTTATCCCATGTTCCTCACTTCACCATAGAATTAAACCTCTCACCTAATTTTTTATCCCTCTCTCCCTCTACTACAGAAACATACCTTGACTCTAGAAGGTATGATTTTACCTGTTGTATTGTCTTGAAACTTTTATTCCATTTTTGTAATACACCTTTGTTCTTAGAATATATGCACCCCTTTTTTCATCTAGGACTAGTCTATTACAGTTCTAAATCTACCATCAGAACTCAGTCACTCATAGGTTAAATCATGGTCTTTTTGAATAGGGTATGATTATGTCTGCTATCCATTTTTTTCACCCTTTGATAATTGTCATATTTCATACCATCTAATCCTCTAATAAAAATCTCACCCTAACCTACTCTTGCATGATATTTCCCTGTAACTTTGGTCAACTTCATTTGTTTTATGCACATTTGGTCATATAAAGGGACCTTGAGGGTCTAATTACAGACCAAGGGAAATATCAGTCTCCTTTTCCTAGTAGACCCCCAAGAATCTAACAATTCTCCTAAGTTTACCTTGTTTTTATAGGTGCATCAAAATCATGATTTTGTTATGATAGACATGAGATTGTAGAATCATGGGTCAACCAGATAGAGTGTGTTTCTACCTCAAAAACTAGGATAGGTAACTTCCTCATGTTTTATTTCATTGTTTTCCTTTTATTTGCTTACTGACTACTATTTTACCTCATTTTTCTTTGTCTTAACATTTAAATAAATGGAACCAAGGAACCTTAGTATTTCCTTTCATTTTGCTTAAAAGGAACATTTAGAAGATAATTAAAAGGATTAAATAATCTTTAGTAGTAGTTTTCCTTTGATTTATTTATCTCCTTTGTTAACTTAGGCAATAAATGAAAATGCATATAGCTTGCATTAGGATAGAATTGTATGTGCATTCTCTTTCCCCTTGCTTTAAAAAAATAAAAGAAAATTTTACTTTCTTTCCATCATTCAAAGAAAGTTTAATAATGAAAATCACTCAAAAGTATACTAGGCAATGAACAAATGCTAAGGGTGACTGAAATTTATTAATGAGTGGTGACCTAGAAGTATAATAATGGACAAGCACTCAAAAGTATACTTTGATTTTGATTTTATATATCAATGATGGTTTTTGAACCTAATAAAGGACAAGCACCCATTATGATCCCATTTTGAGTGTTAACCTTTGAGCCCAAAAAATAATTATGGGATGAGTATGCATATGATGTAAGAAGTACATATTTAAGTGGTGGCCAAAGATAATGATAAAGAACTTAAATATGTGATGATCATGATTCCATTCCTAAGCGATGCCTTAAAATCTATAATAATGGAAAAATTCTTAGAAAATAGAATGAAACTCAACATGCTTAAATGGTATCCTAAGAATACGTATAAAGAACTAGAACTTAAGATATGATGAGGTACCTTTAATATGTACAAGAGATATATGTTGTGGTTAGTAGTGTTAGTAGTTAGTGATTATTAGTAAGGTATCGCACTATGAGAAGCATGGCCTAGAGGCATTTAATATCTCATGTTATGAGAAGCATGGCCTGAAGGACTTTGATGTCTTACGCTATGAGAATTGTTTCCCAATTGACTTTACATGTATTGAATGAATTTGATGACTAACATTGTGAGAAGCATGGTCCAAAGGACTTTGATATCTCATATTGTGAGAAGTGTGTCCTAAAGGACTTTACATGACCTAAAAAACTTTGATGTCTCATGTTGTGAGAAGCATGGACCAAAGGATTTTACATGGCTTGAAGGACTTTGATGTCTCATATTGTGAGAAGTATGGTCCAAAGGACTTTACATGGCCTAAAAGACTTTGGTGTCTCATGTTGTGATAAGCACGGTTCAAAGGACTGTACATGGCTGAAAGAAATTTTATATCTCAAACTATGAGAAGCATGGTTCAAAGGACTTTACATGGCCTAAAGGACTTTGATGTATAAAATATTTTATGTTGTAAGAAAATATATATAAGCGTGTTTGAGTAGATGTAAAATACCATAGAGGGCATAAATGTTTGCAATGTTTGAAAATAAAATATGTTAAATTATTTCTGATAATGTGTGCATGATGATTTTTAAGAAAAATACATTGATTGAAGAATGATTTGAATATATCTTTTATCATATGCCCCCAAATAGGAGAAATTTAAGGAATTATATAGATTGTGATATTGAGATGATGTCATTTATGAAGGTAAATTACTAGTAAGAAAATATATAGATGTATTGATTTTAATATGACAATGAGTACTTGATGAATGAAATTAATGTGATGAAGATGTTCCAAATCACTTAACATATCAATAGGGATTTTGGGGTTTAGATTCCATTTCCTAATGTATATGCCAAGATTTTATAGATACATGAGATATTGAACGTGAGAACCCAATCCCTTCACTAATATATAAGGAAAAATAGGGTTGTACAGGTGGAGCATTGTTGAAGGTGATAATCATGGCAACTGGAAATTCATATCCATTAACTAGCATGCTTATAATGCAATTATGGATTTACAAGAAATTGGATATGATATGTTAGGCTTCCTGAATGGCACATTGAGCCTTACTACTAAATTAAGGATATATGATTAAAAAATTGTTTAATGAAGGTGTCCTAGATAACTTAGTACATCAATAGGAGGTTTGAAACCTAGTGGCCACTACCTAACACAATGCAAATATTTATATACGTGAAATATCATTCATGAGGATTCGATTCCACCATTAATATTCAAGAGATTAGAACTTTTTGTAAAAGAGAGTGTTGTCAAGCATGTATCCCAAGGCAGTAGAAATTTTTCTTTTATTGATTGACATATTTATAAAAGATATTGGAAACAAAGTGTCTACCCACCCAAGTGGTATGTTGGGCCTCATAGGTAATCACAAATGTAGATTATATTTGGTAAGGTTATATTTATCTCTTACATATCCAATAGATTAGGTTGGAAATTTTAACACCATTGATCCCTTGACTGGTAGGCATACAAATAATTGCATGATTACAAGTCATAGGATCAATAGGATCAATCCTCCAACATGATCTAGTAGATAAGCTAGAGCATGTGATAGATTGTGATGATGACTTTGTGGGCTTTGCACCATAGCATAGCATAGATATCCAAGGAAATATAAAGTCCACATTTTCCCAATGTATGTACAAAGAATTGTATATCCATAGAACATTGATAAACGAATTCATTTTCTATAGAGATCTTATGCTCTACCATAGTGTTGAGATTGAAACTTATTGCTAACATGTGATTGACCAAATTTGTGATGGTATTGATAAGATGTGACAATAATTTTTTAGGCTTTGCATCATGGTATCACATGGATATCTAGGGAAATATGAAGTCCTTCACCTTTACCTCACATATGTACAAAAAATTGTATATGTGCAAAACATGGGTAAAAGAAGTTATCTTTCTATAGAGATCTTATGCTCTACCCTAGCATAGGGGTGAAGACTTATTGCTAACATGAGATGTATGGGATTGTATTGAAAAATATAACAAGACCAAGAAGTCACACCATACCAGTGCATGCTTTTTTTGGAAAGGAGAATATTCTTCACCTTTTCTCGATGCACGTACAAGAAATTACATATACATAGAATATTGGTAAGAAATATCATTATATCTTAGATAATTCAACTAGTAGAGTATGACAATCGGTGTTCATTATTATTATGTTGGTGAAAAATATCCTTAAGTTGATTGATAGACTACTTTGCACACTCATAAGCTATTATGACTACACAAAGTGCTAATCATTAAGTCCCTCCGCTCTCATGGGTCTATAAATAGGTAAGGTAAATTTATATAGTTATTATTAAGGATTTATTGTCTACTAGTAATGATAGTGATAGTGCCTTGAATCACCTAGTATATTTTCGAACATATTCGATCACTCTTGTCCTTTGTCTAGAACATATACAAAAAATTGTAAACATGTAAGATGTAGGATGTGGGATGCTAATTACGTTGATGATATATAATGGAATTAGGATTTTTACGATGAGTGTTGCCAAATGTGCCAACCATGATGGAATAATTTTTCTATCCATCAATTAGCATATCTATGAAGGATTGAAAAAATGGATAGATAATATATAACTATTTGCATGGTACATAATGCCATGCAACATAGTCACACAAGAGATGTATGATACAATATTTTAGGATGTGTTGCCAAGGATATCCACCATGGTCAGGGTTTCAAGTAGACACTAACTAGCACACTTTACAAGGAATTGAGGCTTCGAGTAATTGGATATATTAAAGACCCCTATGCCTTGTAGACACACTAGGCAATACAATGTGTTATATATTTAGACTCGGGTTTGATTGTATGCTTGTTTAAAAAATCCAAGAGGAAAATCACATCCCTATTAATCCAATTCTTGGTAGGCTCACAAAGAATTGTGTGTTTACAAGATATTGGATTAATAAGACCACTACCCGAGTGGTTTACCAAATGAGCAATCCTTGATGAATTTTATGAATGTATATCATGATTATTTGATAGGTTGTGCCAATATATTGAAATTATCTTTTGTTGCATGGCATATCTACAAGAAATTATAAAATTGCAATACATCAAAATAAGAAATTAGTATCTTGAGAAGGTCTATTAAATGATCTTGAGAGTTGATGACAAAGAGGATTTTTTATGAGATTATGTTGATATTTGTTTTATTGATAAGTAATAATATGATGTGAAAGTTTAGAAAGTTGTATGAGTATTGAATTTTTTAGGTAACTTATTGTGGTTGATGTGGATGATTATGATGAGATTATGATTTTGGGACAGAAAAAAGGGATAAGGTAGGGTCATCAAGGCCATGGTTTATAACTTCATACATCCCTTAACCCAATAGAGGGAGAAGAAGAGAAGAAACATTGATAGAAATAAATAGGAAAGTAGAAGAATGTAAAGTGGAGGAAGGCAAGGTAATCAAGCAATTTGTTGGACAACGAGGACCGCTAGCATTGGTTACCCAATGCAAATGAAATATAAATGATCATTTTTATAGCTAGGATCATCACTACCTCATTGTAAATCTCCCTAACTAAATGGTTGAGTAAGTAGACCAAGCAACCATACAGTTAGGCATGTTATTTCAAGCAAGTATGAATTCTAGTAATGTAGACAAGCAACCATGCAATCAAACACATGAGCAAGTAGACTATAATATCATTTAAGATGCATTATATTGATTGGTTCTTTGTGTTCTTTGTCATCTAATGTGGCTAGGCTAAATTTTGTGGTGATGATGAAAGGACCTAACTAATTAGGTTCAAATGTGCCTTTGATTTTGTCTTTAGCATTGGTATTCTTTTGGTTTTCTTTAAGGACTAAGTCTCCAATTTTAAAATATCTTAGATGTACTTTCTTATGATAAGCATAGTAAAGCCTATCATGGTAAGTTCTTAAATGTTCTAAGGCTTTGATGCACTTTTCCTCCAATTGATGAAGATTACCTGAACAATATTCATCACTAACCGAGGATTATTGTAGTAAGACTCTTAGAGAAGGGATTTCAATTTCAAAAGGAAACACTACCTTAGTACCAAACTAAGGCATAAGGTGTTGCACCTATAGGGGTTTGTACACTAGTAGGATATGCTCATAAGGTAGGATATAGTTGTAAGTGCCAATCTCAAAAACAATTATTGACTAATTTCTTAAGGATTTTGGTTAATATTTTGTTTGAGGATTCTGCTTGGCCATTTCCTTGAGGATAATAAGGTGTTGACCATTTTTGTTTGATTTTATATTTAGTACAATTCTTGTGGACTTATTTATTCTTAAATGGGATACCATTATCCACAATTAGGATAGATAGTATACCATAGTGATTAATGATTTGATTAACAATGAATTTGGATACTTGAATACCAGTTGTAGAAGATAAAGGTATGGCTTCAACCCATTTAGTGAAATAATTGGTGGTAGTGATAATAAATTTATATCCATATGATTATTAAGGATTAATTTTACCTATTATTTCTAGGCCCCAAGTGGATAAAGGTCAAGGTGATGTAATTGTAATTCTTGAGAAGGAGCATGAACTAGATTATCATGTCATTGGCATTTGTCACATTTCCTGGCATTGTTACAAATGTATTTTTTCATATATGGCTAGTAATATCCCATGCTAAGGAGTTTTATAGCTATATCTAATCAATTAAATTGTCCACCACATGATCCATAATGGGCTTCTTTGATGATTGTTTGAGCTTCTTTTGAGTTAACGCATCTAAGGAGTGTGCCTTCAAAGGAGCATTGATATAAAATATCTCCTATGATGACATATTCATAAGCTCACTATCAAAAATACTTACACTTTAGACAATTTAATCCTTTAGGAAGTTAAAAATATCTTGATACCAAGGCTCTTGCAGTGAAGTAGATTCAATGACACAAACATCTAAAGGTTGTTGACATGATTTTAATATTGTAATTTCTCTTACTGATTGTATAACAATGGATGTTTTTTCATCCTCTAGCTCTAAAGGGATAAGAGATGTTGCTATAGCCATAGCATTTTCATGGCAATTACTAGATCATGGAATGTATCCTATTGTGATTTTGCTACATAACAAACCTAGCCATGTCGGCTAGGTTTTCCAAGTGTAATTAATTCATATATATTAGGTTAGATTTTTATTATTGTAAATCATCTATCATATTTTTCCAATCATTTGCATTTCGCAAGGCCTTCAAGGCGAGGACGTGCCCTCCCTGAGTGGTGAACCATTCATTTATCTGTTGCTCTTATGATTTATTCATTAGTATTAATTATGCTAGTTTATTATGCATTTTTTGGAACAAGCATTGGAGTTTTGTGTTATCTAATAAATTAGTAGCAGTCGAGTAGTTGGTTGTTATCAAGTGGTATCATCCAGAAGACCGGGGGTACCTTATTCGATTCGCTGCTAATATTCATCTCATCCGAACGCAATTATCATTGGAGTCGTCCAAATCATTTCCGTCAAATGTATTCATCGTTGTGTACCAAGCTCCACGATCAATCTCAAAAAAGGCATCGCAAAAATATTAACAGGCATATAGGCGGATTTTACTTAAATTTTAAACAGCGTCTCCTTCATGCAATAGAGCGGTGTTATCACTTACAGTAACATTTGCAAGTCGTGCCCACCAGCTAATGCAAGGTTTAGAAGGTTGAATCTAGACGAAGGGCCATCTACCAAGCAAGGAATCCATTGTGTTGAAAAGATCGACACTGTAACGCACTATAAACAAACAGCGCATATCCCGGGCAGACGACCAATCACAACACGCAAAAAAGGAATTATTAAGACAAAAAACTAAGGTACAAAGCTTTGAAAATTATATTTTTTTTTCCACTCGTGTTTTTTATCCCACATTGTCCAAGGAGGGGTATTTTATGTTTATATTTGCGCTCGCCCACAAAGTAATCCGTAGCTTAGGCCACATGAGCTCTTTCCCCTCGTGCAGCACATTCGTGATCCACGTGTCTTCCATTTATTGCATACCCAATTATTGCTCCAATCCTTCCCTCGTGCCTCGGTTCACGTGCTATTTAGTCCCACCAATTAGTCCTGCATTTTGCTTCTCTCTGAATCGCTTGTCCCGCACTCTGTGTCTTGTCTTATGTGTTGTCCCTTCGTCCACCACTCCACCTTGTTGTGTCCTATGTTAATTCTCTTCGTCGGGTGTCGTGTACCACGTTGTTTGTCCCCTGTGGTTCTTGGTCAGTTTGATGTCGTGTGGTGTCATCATTTAGTGTCGTACTTGTTCTATCACATGCTATCGTGTCTCGTAGTCCATATGTTGGTCCCTGTTGTATCTTCTTCCATGTCCCATGGTCCACATGTCAATCCATGTTGTATCTTCATCTCAGTGTCACATTTGTATTCTATCGCGTCTGACGTGTCCCGTAGTTCACGTATCGGTTCCTCCTCGTTTCTCATGCCCAACCTATCATCGTGTCAGAGGTACTGTCTCCATATCCGGTCATCCGTGGTCGTCCAAATTCTGGTCACTCATGTTAGGTTGGTCATGTCAGGCTTCTCCTTCTTAGTCCCAATTTGCATCAAGAAAATTGTCAAGTTGCGAAAAAATTGTAAAAGTTGTCAAGGTTGCTAAAAACATTGTCAAAACTTGTTGTCAAGAAATTGTAACCAAAATTTGTCCAAAGTTGCATAAGTCATCCAAAGTTGCTGAAAATTGTTGTAAAGGAGGTGAGCCAAACAAAACATTCAAATCCACGTTGCAGTTGGAGCGACAATGAAAGCAAAATACAAATTTTTGCCAAATTTAATAAATTTTACAGAAATCAAAATACAAACGCTGCTAAGTCATAGATTTTGGAAGGTGCATGAGAAGAAGTTGGATTAAAGGTTCTGACGTTCATCTATCAAGCTCAGAAACTTCCAACACCAACACAAGAAGAGCTCGTCGAAGCCAAGGTACAAAAAATTCTCCTTCTCCTTTTGGAATTGGTAGTTTTAATCTAAGTCATCCAGTGGTCAGCCCAATGGCATCCAATTCCCCTCCAGATTTTGCACATGAAAATGTCACCCAAGTAGAAAGTAATCATCCATTGATCAATGATGAGGTGTTAAAATATTTAATATTAAATCTTTAGATGATGACTGTAAGCTTGAACGCATCTAGGAAACCGCCCCAACCAAATCCTTCTAGTTCCAATCATTGGAGTATGGACATCTACTATGATGACTATATACACCATAGAGGTCAAAATAGTCAGTCCCTGAATCACAATGGTCACAAAAATATTGAGGATGGGGGTAATGAAGAAAATATGGAGCAACAAAGATGTTTTAACAGACCTTATCAAAATAATAACCAGATATAGAGAAGTAACGAGGAACAATATAGAAACAATGTTCACTCCCAACCAAGAGGTCCAACTGGAGTCAATTATCCACGCGTTGACATGCCTACCTTTGAAGGCCAGGATCCACGCGGGTGGATTGCAAAAATGGAAGGCACCTTAGAATTCTACAAATTCCAAGATAGGGACGAAGTCCCTTTTACATCAACCAAATTTGGCACTGAAGCTTATCAGTGGTTTACATGGTATAAACGTGAGGATCCCCATTATGCATTATATTGGGATACTTTCATAAAAGCCTTTCTTCACAGATTCAACAAAGATCCCACAGGTTCATACACAGTACGATTGTTGTCACTTAAGCAAACAGGATCAGTAGGGGACTATATTTCAAAATTCACCAGTATGCTTCACTATGCACAAGACCTACAACAGGACGTGGTAGTAGCGGTTTTTCGAAATGGATTAAAAGCACATATTAAAGTTGAAGTAGACATACACAATCCATCCAAGTTGGATGAGTGTATAAGGATTGCTTATTTTATGGAGACAAAGGCGCACGTAGGCCCATCCAAATGACATGATTCATATGGGCGACCTCCATTCCGCAACTACTCTTTTCGCAGAAATGATCAACTGTCACGGTACTTCTGCTACAAATTTTGCACTCGGCATCAAATAGACCAAGCATGTACACCACGACAAAAATTTTATATTGAATATGCTGACAAGGAATAAGAAGAACTAGAGGAGTATGACGCACCTGAGGATCTCCCATTTGAGGACAAAAATTAACACAACGAAGTTATCGCTGAGGAGGATACCATGACTATTTCAGTACATGCTCTCATGGGGTTATCCTCTCACCATACAATCAAGGTGGTAGGTTTCATTCATAAATAGAGGGCGACAGTATTAATTGATTCTGGAAGTACTCACAACTTCATTGATGCAAAACTTGCAAGGACATTGGGGTTGCATTTATTCTCTTCTAATCAAGATCGATTTCAAGTCAAAACTGCAAGCAGGGAAATTTCTCAATGTCTATGTAATACATCGTCAGTTTCATTACAAATGGGTATGTATACTTGGCAAGGTCCTATTTTTGTTATGGAATTAGAAAATTCAAAAGTTATTTTAGGCGTTGCATGGATGGAACAATTGGAAACCACAGTGGATTTTAACCACAAACATTGCTTTGTCGAATGGCAAGCCAATGGGAGGACTATTCATCTTCAAGGACTACCCACACCTCCATAAAAATTTGTAAGTTCATATAACATGGAAAATATATTAAGAAAAGATGGTGGGTGATTCATAGCCCGAATCAATTGCATAGAGAAATTATAACAAGATATATCATAAATCAAAGCGGAAGATCTTCAACACATTGTAGCTTATTATGAGGAAGTTTTTCAAGAACCCAAAGGCCTACCCCCCACAAGATCTCATGACCATGCTATCCATCTTGTTCCAGGAAGTCTTCCACCTAATTGTCGTCCTTATCAATATCCCCAACCCTAGAAAACAAAAATTGAGAAGATTGTCCAAGAACTATTAGACCATGGTGTCATCCGTCATAGTACTAGTCCTTATTCCTCACCTATCGTCTTGGCTCTTCGAAAAGATAATTCTTGGCGTATGTGTCCATATTTTCGTCCTCTCAATAAAATCACAATCAAAGATAAGTTTCCTCTTCCTGTCATTGATGATTTACTAGATCAGCTACATGGTGCCAAATTCTTCACCAAATTAGACTTACGCTTAGGGTTTCACCAAATCCGAGTTAGGGACGAGGATATTCCCAAAATAGCCTTTCGAACTCATGAAGGTCATTATGAATTCTTGGTCATACCCTTTGGTCTCACTAATGCACCATCTACATTCCAAAGTCTCATGAACCAAGTGTTTCGTCCATTCTTACGTAAATTTTTTCTAGTCTTCTTTGATGACATACTCATCTATAGTAAATCATGGAAAGATCAGTTAGCACATGTGGACAGAGTTCTCCATATCCTACACAAGGAAAAGTTGTTTGTCAAACGATATAAATGCTCCTTTGGTGTTCAAGAAGTTGAGTACCTCGGTCATATAGTATCTCTGGAATGTGTTAAGGTAGATCCCAATAAGATTAAGGCCATACAGGATTGGCCTTTGCCTAAAACCATCAAGAAACTTCATGGTTTTTTGGGCCTCACGGGCTATTACCGCAAATTTATGCGTAACTATGGAAAAATTACAGGTCCTCTCACGGATCTCACCAAAAAGGATGCTTTTCAATGGTCAGAAGTAGCGACCAAAGCCTTCGAGGCTCTCAAGGAGGCAATGTGTACGACTCTAGTTTTGGCCACTCCAAAATTCCAAAAACCATTTATCATTGAATGTGATACCTCAGAAACAGGTATTGGTGCAGTACTAATGCAAGAGGGTCATCCCTTTGCATTTGAAAGTAAACAACTTTCAAGGAAAATTTTGGGTAGATCCACCTATGAAAAAGAAATGTTGGCTATTTTACATGCAGTGGAAAAATGGAGGCATTACTTAATCAATAGTCATTTTATTATTAAAACCGATCACAGTAGTCTCAAGCATTTTCTAAAACAAAGGTTTTCTTATCCCAAACAAAATAAGTGGTTGACTAAATTATTGGGATATGACTTTGTTATTGAATATGAGAAAGGTAAATAAAATGTGGCAGCAGATGCATTATCTAGAAAATATGAAGATGAAGTCGTTATTAATGCCATTTCAGGACCATGTTCGTAGTGGGTATCTCAGTTGCAGGAAGAATGGTTGTCCAACGGTGAAACGACTCAAATAATTCAAGAATTATCTATGGGTTCCTCTAAATACCCTCTTTTCACATATGATGACCAAATATTACATAAGAAGAGTCGCATTTACATCCCTCACAATTCACCAATCAAAGCACAAATTCTAGAGGAGTCACATGCTTCTCCATCAATAGGACATTCAGGGTTTCTAAAAACCTACATGCGGGTTAAACAATCCTTTTGTTGGAAAGGATTAAAAGCAGAGGTTAAGCAATGGGTAGCTGAATGTGAAGTGTGCCAATGCAATAAGGGAGAAACAATCAAATCACCAGGGTTGCTTCAACCGTTACCTATTCTAGATCGCCAGTGGGAACATATTTCCATGGATTTTATTGAAGGTCTTCCTAATTTTGAAGGTAAAACAGTAATTTTCATGGTAGTTGATCGCCTTTCCAAATATGCTCACTTCCAGGTTTTACAACATCCATTTTCAGCAAACAAAGTGGCCAAGGTATTTATGGATTCAATTTTCAAACTACATGGAATGCCCAAAAATATTGTAAGTGATTGTGATCCCATATTTACTAGCAATTTTTGGAGAGAATTATTTCGACTTAGTGGTACCAAATTAAATGTCTTCTGCATACCATCCACAAACAGATGGTCAAACGGAGGTAGTTAAAAAATGTTTGGGTACCTTCCTAAGATGTTTTGTTCAAGATAAACAAAATCAATGGAGTCAGTGGTTATCATTGGCAGAATGGTGGTACAACACTTCTTACCATTATTCCACTAATATGTCTCCTTTTGAAGCATTGTACGAAACTAAGCCACCAACTGTAGCAGATTATTTACCAGGATCCTCCAAAGTGGCCCAAGTAGATGATTGGTTTCAGCAATGTCAATCACTACTCACTATTCTGAAGGATAATTTGGTCCAAGAACAAAATCGCATGAAGCAACAACAAGACATGCATCGTTCGGAAAGGGCATTCAATCTCGGTGATATGGTGTTCCTGTGTCTTCAGCCCTACAAACAGTTGTCATTAAAGATCAAGTCTAGTCAGAAATTGGCTCCTCAATTTTACGATCCTTACAAAATTATGCGTCGCATTGGAGAAGTGGCATATCTATTAGAGTTGCCTCCATCACGAATACATCCAGTATTTCATGTATCTTGTCTCAAGAAGGTGATCAGTCAGAAAGTACAATCTTAGTTAGAATTACCAGTGCTTGATGAATAAGGGCGTATATATCTCCAACCAGAAGCAGTTGTACAAACCAGATCATGCAGACTAAGATCTCGTCACTTCCAAGAGTTTCTCATAAAGTGGCAGGACTTACCTGAAGAGGATGCAACCTGGGAATCTGAAAGTATTTTCCAGTCGTTTCCAGCTTTGAGGACAAAGCTTTCCGAAGAGGGGAGTCATGCTACATAACAAACCTAGCCATGTCGGCTAGGTTTTCCAAGTGTAATTAATTCATATATATTAGGTTAGATTTTTATTATTGTAAATCATCTATCATATTTTTCCAATCATTTGTGTTTCGCAAGGCCTTCAAGGCGGGGATGTGCCCTCCCTGAGTGGCAAACCATTCATTTATCTGTTGCTCTTGTTATTTATTTGTTAGTATTAATTCTGCTAGTTTATTATGCATTTTTTGGAACAAGTATTGGAGTTCTATGTTATCTAATAAATTAGTAGCAGCCGAGTAGTTGGTTGTTATCAGATTTTATCAAAACAAGTTATTAATTTTTCTATGATTTCTTTGTAGGGTTTTAACTTGCAATATTTGGTAACTATGAGTCACCAAATACTATTAGGACCTTGATTTATGTGGCTCGAAGGCCTAATATTAGTGCCTCATATTTTGTTTTTTTATTGGTGCATGAGAATTGGAGTTTAAAGGATAAGGGTATGAGTTTTTGTTGTGGGGTAACTAGGAAAATTCTTGCCCCCACACCTTTGACACATTGAGCTTTATCAAATTACAAAATGCATGGTTTAGGGTCTTGGGCCTCTATAGTTAGAACCATATCATCAAAGAAGCTTATATCCAAATTATGTTTTGATTCTACAGTGTTGCAGCTAATTGGTCTATAATTATCTATCCTTTTATTAAAAAATAAATTAACAAATTCAAGGTTAAGGGCAATAACCCAATTCTTAGTCTTCCATGAGATATAATGTTTTCACATTAAATATCATAATTGATCAACCCTTGCTATGGCATATGTCTTTTGGCTAAGCATGTAATGTATTAATTTGAGTGAGGAGAAGACAACTACTAAACATAGTTTTTTCAATGGTGTGTATCTAGTTTTATAGTTGACCAATGTTCTACTAATATAGTAGATAGCCCTTTCTTGATGTTGATCATCATATTGAGCTAGCATAGCTCCAAGGGCATGATTGGTAGCTATTATGTATAGCAATAATGGTTGAGTTGGATTAGGTGGTATTAAAACAAGAGGTGTCAAAAGATAAGTTTTTAAGGCTTCAAAAGCCTTTTGACACCCATTATCCTAATCAAATTTGGTATCTTTATTTAATAGTTTAGAAAATGGTTGAAACGTGTCTAGTACTTGTGAGATGAATATTTGAATGGATTGTAGCTTGCCTTGAAGACTATCAAGTTTTGTAAGATTTATCGATGGTGGCATGTTTATTATTGCTGCAATTTTAGCAGGATCCACCTCGATTTCATTATGGGATATGATAAATCCTAATAATCTTCTCGATTTTATCCAAAAATTCACTTTGGGGATTTTAACCAAACTTTGTATTCTCGCAATCTCTCAAATATGCCTCTTAAGTCTAGGGTATGATCTTTCCATTTTCTGGATCAATCCAAGAGGTCATCTTCATAATCTTCTATAATGTCATGCATAATATCATGAAAAATATATGCATAGCTCTTTGATATGTTACTCCTACGTTCTTTAGGCCAAAGGGGATAACTTGATAACAAAATGTACCCTAAGGGTTGTAAAAGTTGTTTTAGATTGATCTTTAGGGGTAGTTTTTATTTGGTTATACCCTAAAAAGACATCCATTAATGATAACATTTTGGATCCTCTTGTGAACTCTACTATCATGTCTATGTTTGGTAATGGAAATTCATATTTGGGGCAAGCTTTATTTCTCTCTAAAATTTGTACAAATTTGAATGGATCCTTCTTTCTTGGCAACAGCCACAATGCTGGATATCCAACCTAAATAATTTGTAGCTTTAATGAATCCAAAATCTAAAAAAATTTTAAGTTCATCATTGACTAGGAGGGAAACCTTAGGGTGCAGTTTTCTTAGTTTTTGTTTAATTGGATTGGCATCTGGATGTACAACAAGGTGATGCACAACCAATGAGGGATCAAGTCTAGGGATGTCAATGTAAGTCTAAGCAAAAATCATCATTGAGCTCCTTCAAAAGGTTGGTGTATTTTTTTTGTTCGTCTTGTGTTAAGACTTCACCTAATTTCAAGGTCTGAGGATTTTTCTCAATGTCAATGTTGATATCTATTGTTTCTTCAATTAAGATTTGTGATTCATTTTCGAATTGAGGGGGAGTAGGTAATACCCCTAAGTTTTCAAATTCTTCAAGATTTAAGGTCATTTGTTCTAGTTTAGGCAATTGTGTAGAATCTAAGGTAAATATTTGATTAAGAGATTCTTCAATGTGGTCTTGATCATAAGAATCTTTAAGTTCTTCATTGTTTGATATAAACTTGGGATGAATAATTATTAACATGTTGATACTAGCAAAAAATATGGTTTTTCAAGGTGTTACATTGAGAAGGGACCATAATTCCTTCTCATTTTCATCATCCCATTGTGAGCCATGCAAAGATTTTGTATAATTTTCTTCATCATCTTCTTCTAGTAAAGGTAGTGGCTCATTTTTATTATGGATATATCCTATCCCACAATGTCTTGGCCAAGGCTCGACTTCTAAAGGATCTTTAATACCTTGTTCAAATTGACCTAAGCATTTTCCTTGATAGCCCATATTGACTAACATTTGTTTAAAGATAGAAAATGTAGGTGACACATAACATGATCCATACATTCATTCATTAGGCATGGAGTTACTGTCTCAAATTTGTTCAACGAAAGTGGTTTTGGAATAGATAAAGGAACAAGTTCCTATTTGGACTTTTAAGCCTTTTTCTATTAGGTAAACCCATGATATGAGGGGAAAAGAAAAGACTAGTTAGATCTACAAAGGGATCAAGATTTGGATGAATTAAATTTACTTGTTCTTTTGAAGATTGAAGATCATCTCCTAAGTTAATAAGAGGTTCCTCTAATATTTATTTGCCTTTGTTTGATTGAGATGAAGTTGATGGTAATACTGATTGAAGTGAAGGACAAAGGTTGAATTCCTTTTGTTGAATGTCTAATAATTAGCAATAGGCAAAAGGTTTTGGATCTCCAAGAATATGAATGATCCTTCCTTGATATTCATATTTCAAACATTGATGTAAGGTATATGGTATTGCCTTCATGGCATGTATCCAAGGTCTTCCAAGCAACATGTTATATGTTACATCACAAGATATAACATAAAAGAGGGTGTTCAAAATATATGGTCCTACCTTGAGGGGTAAGGTTATGGTGCCTATGACCTCTTGTTCTTCATTATTGAAAGCTCTAATGATGAGGTCAAATTTTTGCATGTCTTTTGTAATGTACTTAATTTTTTGGAAAAATTTAACATTGCGAACACTGAGAGTTGATCCATTATTGACCAAAAATCTCTTGATATGTTTATCCCCTATTTGGGCTATTATATAAAGAGGTGAATCTCCTGATATGGTTTCAAGAGGTGTATCTATCTCATGAAATGCTAAGATAGCACTATTAATTCTAGTGAAACCTACTATATTGGAAATATCATTAGGAGATATATCTTGAGGGACCTCTTGCTCACTCAAAAGTTTAAGCAATATTTCACTATGAGCAGGTGATGTTTTTAGCAACCCTAAAAGAGAAATCTTAGCTGGTATATTGTCTAGTTGTTGTCGAAAGTCAAGGAATGTAAGGTATTTTTAGGTAGTGCAAGGACTAGAGGTTCTTTGTTGGAGATTTATTTTGGTAGTGCGAGAAAAGGCCAATGGTGGTTGTGTAGATGGTTCTAAAGACTTATTTTTAGCTTGTTGTCTAGTTATCACATAGGATGGTTTGGACAAATAAATCATGCCTACAAAATTGGAGGCTTTTTTATTATGAGCCAGCAAAGGGTTTTGAATGATTTCTAAATTTTTGTTTGGAGTATTTTGTTGATTGAAGACTATTTTACCTTCTTCTATGAGATCTTGAATAAGATTTCTCAAAGTGATACATCTATCAGTTTTATGACCATTCACTCAATGAAAGTCATTATATAAATCTTCTTTGTACCGATTGGGTAATTCTTTCAAAGTATCCCAAGGTCTAATAGGTGGGAGATTTATCAATTTTTAATCAAGAAGCATTTTTAGCATGGTAGTTTGGGTTTGACTAGTATTTGTAAATTGTCACTTAGATTTATCTTGCTTTGAAAATAACTTCCATTCAATTTGTAAGTAATAACTTCAAAACTTATAGTCAGTATATTTTTCATTGTGTTCTACCATATATGTAATTATTTTAATACTAGCTTAGATGATTGGTGTGTAAGAACAAGAACAAAAGGCAAATGTATTCATCTTATAAACAAGTATAGAAAAGAATATGACTAGGCATTGAAGCACAAACTCAAAAATAATGGACATTTTTGGCTATACATATTTTATTGAAAAAGATGGTCACAATTGAACCCCCAAACATTTGAGAAAGAGAATGTATTAAACGAGTATAGAAAAGAATGACTAGGCATTGAAGCACAAACTCAAAAATAATGGGCATTTCTGATTATACATATTTTACTGGAAAAATGGTCAAAATTTTACCCCTACCATTTGAGAAAGAGAATGTATTGTTAGAAATCCATACGAGAAGAGTCGTGATGATTAAAATATTAAAGAGGATGAGGATCTTAAGAAGGAAGACTAGTGAGAAGAACTATGATTGTCAAGAGATTAAAGAGGATGAGGATCTTTAGGATGACTGATGAGCCAATTAAAGATCTTGATAATACAGACATCCATAATGATGCAAATTGGATTTATTGGGTCTATGATGACACTGTTAATGCAAGGCAAGGTCTTCCAAACAATTGGGATGGTGTGGCCCTAAGAGGGATGGGATGGCAAACATAAGCCAAGAAATGTATGGGTCCACAAATTCCATTAGAGAAAAGATTGATGACCACTAGAGGTGACATGCTACATCTATGGCATAGCAAAAACCTTATTAATCCATTTCATTGTTTCATTGTTGATGATATGCTTTTAAGACTTCTAAAATAGTTTGAGATGTATTATCAATATTATTTATTTATTTGGTTGTTGAAACTTATTTTGATACTTGGATATATTTTGATATGTTTGATTATGATTTAATTTATACTCATTTTGTGTTATGTTGATTATTTATAATTTTATATTGTATGCTACTAAAAATATTTTAATATTTATAAATTTGATGATTTGAAGTTATTAAATTTATTTAGATCAAATTAGTTTATTTTAAATAATAATAATATATTTGATTTGATTTAATTTAAATCCTAAGTGTAAAATATATATGAAATTGTGTTGGGAAGGGCCCAATAAAGATCAAATTTTGCCATAATTCAATTCCCAATTATTTGCACTAAGTCACAAGATATGAACAGGTGATCATTAGATTCCTGTCTTAAAAGAACATTTCACATCTATATGGTCACTCACACCCTTTTGACAAAGACGGCCCTATGTCAAAGCACTACACTTTACCACCAACCATAATAATATGTTGGCATTAGGCAATGCAGATGGTTGCCCTAGTTAGAGAAAAAGTACGGTTGCTCGCTTAAAAAAACATTTGTTTATAACCAGACTTTGCTCAATAGACACCTTCAAATGCTTCTCTCCAAGAGAGGAAATCGGTACCAAGGAGGGCAAGATAACAGCTCTTGCACAATCCAACTACAGTGCTTTAACAGCCATCATATCCATTGTGCAAGGTTTTTTCATTGTGCACGGTTCTTTCCCATCATATCCATTGTGCAAGGGTCTTTCCATGATTCTTCATGTTGTGCCATGTAATCTGCTACTGCAGATCCCCAAATTATCACCAACCTAATGTTGACGATAATACCAGTCTAACATTAGGCACCAAGCACCTTCTTTAAGGGAGGGGAGAGAGATACAAAGGGGCATAAGGATGGTTGGAAGATACTTCCAAATTCTAAAAAAGGGGACGATAATACCATAAAGTGTCTTTGTCTTGATGTGTGATTATTTTCATATAGTAAGAACATCATAACGTCCTATGAACAAAATATCTAAAACTTCAGCATGGAATTTATCATATTCTAAAGCACAATGATGATTGCTTCACTTTCTTTATGTTAATTATTTTCATATAGTAAAAACATTATAACGTCCTATGAGCAAAATATCTAAAACTTAAGCAAGGAATTTATCAAATTCTATAGCACAATGATGTTTGCTTCACTTTCTTCAGGTTAATTATCATATTAAACTATCATGGTCAGTGACGCTTTCCTACTATGAGCCTTCAAATTTTTTATGACACGTTCATTTTCCTTAAAGTTTTATAGGTTTGTAAAATTTTCTTGAATGATTTATAATA
Organism: Wollemia nobilis; assembly: GCA_028583015.1. Lineage (NCBI taxonomy): Eukaryota > Viridiplantae > Streptophyta > Pinopsida > Araucariales > Araucariaceae > Wollemia > Wollemia nobilis. Next base: position 9,327,421 of record JAQPPZ010000850.1, read on the forward strand.
AGCATGAATGATCTGAATCAAGTGGCATTAACTCAATCGGTTGGATTCCTTAATATTTAAAAAGAAGACCAAGGTTCAAATCTTACCAAGTGATACATGGATAATATCCAAGCTTTATTGTAATACCACTATGTGGTGATGATGTAATACAAGTGGGATCCGTTTCAATCACAAATAACTACTTCGAAAAAAAAAAAGCATGAATGATCTGAACGAAATATCTCAACCTAAAAATGTTCACAAAAATCATGATTTTCAGTTTGCAAAAGAGCCATCACAGAAAACAAGTGACTTTTACAATTTGATTTATGCTCAAAGAAGACACTCTTTTAAGGGAAAACAGACCATACAGCCCAGAGATGTCCCCTTCTAAAGAGAAGGCCCGGGGACATCCCTGTTGCATCCCAAGTCCCTATGCATAAGTCCCCAAGATTAGCTGGACACCCATCTTCAGGGATAAAGTATAAAACAAAACATGCAATTGACATGGTGTAAGATTGTAGGATTGTTATTCTAAAGTCTTGCATTTTGATGATGGTAGTCACTGTAAGACTTTTGATCTCAACTTTCTCATAAAAAACAGTTAGAAAAGAACCTCTTTTAAATATCATGGTAGCGGTGGGAATGAAATCTAAATTGAAATTCAACATGCAACCATTGCTTACTAGTTTTCTGTGGCGGGTATTTGATTAGTTCAAATGGACATTCTACATGAATTAACTCTCCAAAGACGCAAGTTGTTCCCACTATTGCATCTTTATTTCATAATGATAATAGGAAGAAAATAACCAATTGCAATGTGCTTCTATTTCATACATAATGGATCCCTTTCAATTTCACAGGACCTACTTCCCTCCTTGAGGTGGTTTCCAATGTGACTCGGGGTTGTTAGAAAGTCCCGATGTGACTCGGGGTTGTTAGAAAGTACAGGCCTCCTCACATATGACACAATGCACCTCATTTTCTTGTAAAAAGAAAACAATATTTTTAATGCCTTTGATGTATCATATTAAGGCCTTTTTTAATCCCAAAAAACAAGTGGTAAAGAAATCCCCATACCTAATCTAGAAAAGACTATCATAGTTCATTAAAAAACAATTGAAGAAACCAATAAGGATGCATATAGTAAGGAACTATTAAGCTTTACCAAATGAGAGCTGAAAGTGGAACACACCTTTGTTGGATATTCAGGTTTTATGTTCCTATGGATCATATTTCTCAAAGCCTATACATTGCATACCCAGAAACAAAATCCTCTAGTGTGAAGCCAAAAAAGAGTGTTGGTTGTCTAAATGCTTTCATTTTTTTATGGGTTATATGGGATTGAAACATGCCCCACGTATAGTATATCATGACCACATAGTGCTATTACAATAACTTGGCAACTATGCATGTATCACTTGGCAAGATTTGAAACTTAGTCTCCGTCGAGGATTTTAAGCTGTAAAGCTAATCCCATTTGATTTTTCAAATGCTTCCATTATCATTGCTACAACTCTTGTTTATTTTTTCTTTCTTTCTTTTTTCCTTTTAAACCAAAATTCAACTGCATTATCATTGCTAAATTATTTTATTTGTTTGTGTAATATATGTATATTAAACTCAACCTTACATTCATGGATGATCCTCCAGACAGAGCCCAAGCAAGTTGACCAGGTTAAGGTACCCACTCTCCAAATTATTCATGCACACCCCCAACAATACCTTGTAAACATGCTACCATAGCAACGTCACCATAAGTAATAATGCCATTATACCAATATTTAGTGGAAATCAAACATATTAGTTTGTACTCCATACCAACAAACCCAAGCTTTGAGGACCTGTGTCGGGTGGTCCTCTTCACATAGATACAGACATGTACAGCCTTCACAGTAAAGATAGAGTTCTTTTATAAACTCCCACAGTAAATGGCTCATTGTCAAAATTTGCATAGCATCACACATGTAAAGCAACGTTATATTTGTGAACTCTTAAGACAATCTGACAATGTCAAACATTGGCTACAATAAATTCCACAATTAGGTACGTATTACAATAGTAGTGAATTTCGAAGTAATTGCAATATTCCTCATATGTCAACTTAATAGAACACTCATGCATATATACATAAAGGAAACTTGCTACATATCAAAAATTCTACCGTTACTGTCCCCTAAAATTTGAGAAAGTCCAATTACAATTTGCAGCCAGCCTCAATAGTATGTTATGAAAAAAAATCTACATATCAAAAATTCTACTGGTACTGTCCCTAAAAATTGAGAAAGCCCAATCACAATTTGCAGTCAGCCTCATGATACAATATTACCATATTTCTAAAAGTCCCTCAGGACTGAACATCTAGCACTGAATGGTAGAAACTGCCTCAGCCAACATTCGTAGAGCTTGTGGTACTGGCTGTGAACATTCATCCAGCAATTTTATAAGTTGGGCTGCAAGAAGTGCATCAGCTCCAGTACAGAAACTGTACAAGATGCCAAGTACTGAAAAGCGTGCCATTCCAGTCAAAATTTTGCTATATAATTGGAGGGATGATGGAAAGTCATATATAATGAGAACTTGTGCTTCACTGAGAACATCTTCTTGAAGTAGACTTTCAGTTGATACCAATATCTGCAACCTGTTTCAATTCCATTTGTAAAAGGACATGTGAGATGCGTGGTAGAGCATTAACGCCAACTATAGTTGATGGAAATGAATCAGATTCAAAGTAGTAAAAGTTCATTTCAACAAACATCCTATAGATAAGATGAATGAATAGTTACTAAGCAAACCCCAGTTCCATGTGTGGAATTGGAATGAAAAATACTATATCCTCACTGATCCTTCTCGGCATGATTGTTCAACTCGATGTTTAGAACAGGCAAACATACTATTTTAACATATATGCTCCTCTTTTGGAAGATGATATACTCCATATTTCCAAGTACAATATTTTCACCCAGGCTAAAAGATCATGCAGGGCAGAGATAATGCATCATACAAGAAATTTTTGATGGATGTAATCTGAAGGTTGTAACAGTCCACAAAGCCACAAAAATGTCACACTGCTACTTACCAAGCCATTTTACTTGGTATTATGCAAATGAAAAGACCATGATTGCTTCAAAATAAACATTCATCGTGGCTCTTACTTTGTGTTTCTAATGCCACGAAGACTTTTAGATTGACATTTTCCTCATTCAAGTAGGAATGTAAAGACATTTTGAATCATGATGTTGAACACAAGTCAGGGATTTCTAGATGGTGACCAAACATTTTCTGAACAGCGCGATATTTACAATGTTCTTTCCCAGCTGAAGTACTAAAGACTTTTTTTTTTTAAATTGGTTATATGGGATTGAAACGGGCCCCACCCATATTACATTATCACCACATAGTGGTATTACAACTTGGCTATTAGGTATGTATTGCTTGGCAAGATCTGAACCTGGGTCTCCTTAGAAGTCGAGGAATACAACCAGATGAGCTAATGCCATTTGATAAATATTTAAGACTATAATTATGATAAGAGCATTATAAAATTATTACAGTGGAAGTTTGGTTTATGAAGAACCATTCAAAGATGCTTTAATACAGTAGTGCAATGCTCTGTTTTGGACCAATTTTTTACTAGAAAATCACTTTTAGATTCTCAAACACATGCAGAGGAGGGTGGCTCCTACCTTTTACAGGTTTCAAAGATTTACTTCCCTCCTTGTGTGACAGTAAATGATTGCAGTTAACTTTAGCAAGATGACAGGGTCTTTGGTACTTCCACCAAGGCCACTGCATGCCTTGCTTTCCCCTTCACAGATCAAACAGAGGATATTGTTTGATCTTGCACCAGCTAGAGATTACAACACATTGAGTACCAGCAAAGCATGCTTTTAATGCCAATTTCTTTAGTGCAATGGTCATAACCTTGAATAAAGCAAAGCCTCCTACCTAAGACAAAAGGCAGTTCACCTATGCATTGCAACAAGCCTCTACTATACGCCCTACCTTTACCATTGAAAAATACAAAAGAAGATGAAATATACCAGGTCTCACATGGATGACTCAACAAATTGTTGATCTCTTGCACAATCAGACCCTATATAGTTGTACTGCATTGGCTGCCTAGAACTGTCTATGCCTGAGGCATCAAATAATATCTTTTCTGTTCAAGATGCTCTTTGGGACCATTTACTGAATCTTGATGTTTATTAATTGTATATGTTCACTGCATATGATTCCCATATTCCCATCGAACAGCAACAGTGCCAAACATAGGGGATGACCGATGAAATTACAAGAAAAATATCAGGTCCATGCAATGTGAAGTGGAAACCTCCATACATAGCTATTATTCTTATTTACCCTCAGAGATATCAGAAGGAATATTTGGAAGCTGAGTTCCTCAAATGTGGTGTGAAGTTTCTTGGTTTCCTGTTGCTGATCTCTTCAACAGTATTGTTTGCTGATGCTTTCCATATTATTTGGTCATACCATGTTCTTCCACTTAACTACAAATTGGGTAATGCCTCTGATTCAAATGACAACAGCACTAGTACAACTGGATATTCCTTTAGCAAGCTTTATGCTGTTGTTCTTGACATGTGGATTCAGAGTGGCTAGATAAGATATAAGATAATTCTATTAATGTCCACAGATGAACAAATTAGGCCAAAGTAGAGAATAGTAAATTTAGATGCAGATGCCAAGTAGATTTCTCTAGAGATCATCAATATACTGGCCACAGTCTTACCCTCCGAGCTGTAAGTGAAGAAGCTAAGCAGTAGTCGTCTAAATTCTCTCGTTGCTTTGTGGGTTAGGAAAGCCTTTAATTCAGTCCCCAAGTACTTATTGCTCCAAAGGCTGCAATGTCGGCACTTTTCACATCATTGCTATTGGGTATGAAACCACAGTCCACCTATTTCAAACAGTCATGGTCTCTCTAACTTTCATCAAGAGCATCATTGTTAAGCAGTGATACACCCTCTCACAACCTTATTTTATATCTGCATTGTCAAGCTCAAAAGGCTCCTTCAGGCAAACAAATATTGAAGCTCGCTGTACCTGCACTATACCTGGATTGCTTTTCTTCCCTCCGCTGATGATAAGGTCCTTCAAGCTTCTTCCTTGAAGGGCTTGTAAAGACAGGTGGATATCCTAGTCTACTTTAGTAATAGCCAAACAGTTTGGAGTAACTTTAGCAGGACTAATGGTATTGCTTGTGAAACTTCCAAAATGCTTCATCCAGGTTTTCATTTTCTTCAAATCTGTGTCAGTTAAGAGTATTACAGAATAAACACATGCTTAGAGGCATAGTTTATGGATCCTGCATTTAACTGGACAGTATAATTCCCATAACAATTATTTCGAATGATATGCATTCTTATCTGTGCTTCGGCTTCAATAGTTCCATATAATTCCTTCAAGCAAAAGGTATCCTACATTATACTGAAGAAAAAATCATGAGTTGCATCAATTGAGAATATTGTCTTGTGAAAATTAGGCTAACATTTGAGCCTTTCCCCACATCATTCTGAAAATAGTTAATTTTGGGTTTAATGTCATGTCATGTTCCTTTATTCGGCTCGTTAATGAACCGTTGTGATGAAGCTTGTCTTCCAAAGAAAATCATCATCATTCAGGCTTCTTATATGCCATAATTTTCAACTATTTCTAATCATCCTAGCTTCTTTCAAAAGAGGGCCAAGCCAAGAAAGAGAGTGATGAATAGGCATTGAAATTCTGTCTGCAGTCATTCCCAAAAGGTCCTCCCATATGAGCATGTCAAAAAACAGTGCTCTATTGATTCCTATCTCGTGACAAATACTAAGGTTGTTGGGTGCACAAGTGCGGGAGCGGCGGGAATTGCAGGTGCCGTTGCGGGTGCGGCCCCCAAAAGAAACAGGGTTTTCTGGGTATGGTTGCGGCTATTTTTTAATTAAATATATATGCATTTTTTTATTGAAAAAAATTAAAAATTTTACTTCAAAGATTTCAATTCTTTAAAAATAAATTTTAAATTTTAATCTTAATAAAATATTACTAAACTACCTATGTGACATTATATGTACAAAGTGATGTCCCCATGGAGCAAACCATGCTCTTAATAAAATATTACTAAATTACCTATGTGACATAATATGTACAAAGTGATGTCCCCATGGGGCATACTTAGGAGCATGGTTTGCTCCAACATTACCCCTTCAAACCATAGCTCTAAGACAGAAGAAAAGACAAAATTGACCACGAGCAGGTAATGTTGAACTCGAGCCACCTCGACTTGGTGTGGGGAAGATATGGACCTCTTGAAGAACCATGAACTATGTAGCCACTATTCCGCACATACAAGGCTGAAAAATAAGGTAGCTGTGAACCAAGCTTGTAATTAATAATCTGTACCAAATGTGATCCACCTACCATCAGTGGCACATAATGCTCTCTCTCAATGATGAACCAGCTCCAATGTCTAGAACATCTCAAATAATTAACTCATCTCTGAACTGGCTGCAATTTTTGAACATATACTATGACTCATCGACAACTTGATCTCTGACTCCATGTCAATCATCAACAACTTTTGTTGGTTAGGAACCATCTTTGTATGGGTAACCATTCAAACATCTCATCCAATAGGGATATATATACCACAAATCAACTATGTGGGCTCAAACTTAAACATACCACAGCAAATGCGTATCTATCTAGATCCTGTACTAATTGTATAGCTTGGCGCGAGTCACACACATATGTGACCAGAAAATACTATGGATCATGACCTACTGTGTGTCCATTAAGAACAGATAAGTCCAATACCCACTATCTAGTGGCCTCTGTAGTATTAACTTGTCTATCAGAGTGGAAACTCCAAACAGTCATCCTACTAAAGCATACTCAAATGTCCAAGTGAATCATCTACATCAGTGTGCCAATATCTCAGTGTCTCTATCAATCATAACATCCAACTGCCAAATATTTTAATATTAGACAAGGATACTCTCATCTACAAAATCTGAATGAATGTTGGAATCAATCTGAAATCTCTCTGAAAGGCAATCACATGTCAATCGTCTCAACAATTCTGTGTTGGACTTCTATATTGGAGTCTGGAATTATCATGATTGCGCATGCATTTGCTAAGCTTTATTCAACACTTCTAAACATGAAACTCCCATAACACTTGGACTTGAGCAAGCTTAGAGCAAAAGGGAATGCTAGTTTCAGGGGGGAATTATCAGAACTTGACCATGTTTTTGCCCTCTAGGCTATTATTGAAGCAGGTTGTCAACTATCTTCTAAAGTCTTTGTCGTTTGATACATTTTAGAAAAGCCTTTGATATTGTGCCCAGGCACCTTTTGTTTTAAAGACTACAAGACATTGACATCTCGTCGCTCTTTATCATCATTACTATCACGGGACTTTACAAGGTGGTTATTGGTTGTTTTCGGACGGCCTCTAGATTCTTAAAGGATGTGCACAGCACTATTGGTGCCAAATACATATGTCCTCTTTCTCCCACACTCTTTGGGATCTATATTGACAAAGCTTGAAGAATTTATTCATCAAAATGCACATGCTAATGATGGCTGCATCTTGCATCATGCCTTGATAGCTATATAGCTTTTTGCCCATGATGCAGTTCTTCTTGCTCATACTGTTGAAGGCTTGCAAATACATTGGATGCTCTTCCTTGCTTTTGCAACTTAAGACAGTTGGAAACCTTAGAAAGACTATAGTGATGATCTTCAGTGCCTTAAAAGTGACCTTTCTAAGTTTCAATTCTTCTACAAGGACAAACCGATTGAGATCACCATCCACCTACCTTGGCAGTTCAGCTTATACATTATTCCCTTAATCTTCGACCACCTTCTTAGTCATGACTTCGCATGCGATATGCGTCCTTCACAGTTTGACGATGCCAAGCTCGAATCACAGGGAGGGTGGCCCCCGATGTGCCCCCAGTTGAGAAAAGGTGTGGGCCCTTTCAAAAAACCCTGTATTTACCCTAATCAAAAAAAACATGAATCTATACAGATACAATAAGAAGCAAGTTTAATGCAAACATTTAACAGGGCAGTACAAACCACAAAGAAACCAAAATTGGGAAGCAATCTATAAAATAAAGGATACCAAATGGTCGACTGATTATGTACAAAACTTCAAAATTTTGCACTTTGGACGGAAGAGGTTTTAGGACAAATATCAAATAAATGAATATAATTCTTTTTAAAGGGAGACCAAAGCAATAAAACTGCAGGCATGCAAAGTGCATTGGAAAATAGCAATCAGAAACTAAGGTTTGGTTCCTATAGCTTTTATCACATTGAGTTACTAAAACATTGAAAAGAAAGAACCTATGCTCACCTGTAATTCTCTGAAACATTGCTAGGAATCTTTTCTTGGACTTGTAGGTCACTGATGACACTCCTCACAGAATATCCTTCAGATTCCATGGCAGCTACTAGTTGTTGAGCCTTCACAGCATTATTAACTACAACCACAATCTTGCCGAGCAGAGTACTTTTCTTGTCATTTATTTGTCTCAGAATCTTCACAGCCTGTATGAATGCCAATCACAAACACCACAGCATTAGGAATCAATCAAAAAACATTCTTAATAACAACGTATGTAGAAAAGAACAGCACAACAAGATACTTCGTAATATGGATAGCACAGGAAAGCCAATGTTATAAAATGGAAAGAAACAAAGAAATCATGTTAGTGTCCACAAGTGACCAAAATAGCTCAATAGGACTTGAATGCACAGCCAAGAATTATAGCAAAGGAACTATCTAAGTTTCTCCCACTATGATATGTGGTAGAATACATGAAGAAAGAGGGAGATTACCAAGAATAAAGTTAACCTAGAAACACCTGTAAAATTAGTTGAAGGGTAAAATGAAACAATATCCAGAAAAGAGAAGCAATTGGATAAGCAGTTAAGGAACAAAAGTCCCTTGCCTTGAAATGACCCTAATTAGCATTGCTAAAGTTGTGTCCCTAAATACACACCCATCCTTAGGGGGCATGTCTCTGCACATGTATTCCATCTCCTATATAATAACATTAGCATGTTTAGGTTGTGCGCTTCAACACAACACATCTTGTAATGTAATGTAAGATAAGCTATTTTGATATAAAGCTCATAACTAAATTATGGTACTAGGTTCATTTTATATGGTACTAGGTTCATCTTATATGGTATGAGGTTCATTTAATCTAGTCAGTTTGATAACTCGTAGTAGAAGCAATGGCCTAAACTGTCCTAGTTAGAGGAGGTAGGCAAAAATCACCAATCTTATAATACTATTCAGCTATATAGAGAGGATTCATTCCCATTTTTTAATCAAACTACTTTCCATATTGATATAATGTGTCTTCGAACACAACTCCTGGAGGAAGAGTTTTTTTTGCCCTTCTCTCTCTCATAAAGCTTGTAGGTGTAAGTGCAGTCCAATTTCTTGGGTGTGAAGGTGACCCACTCCTTCCATCTCACTTTCTTTTGTGTAGTTCTGCCTCCCTTGTGGTTGCAAGCACATTTGAGGTGGTATCAAAGCAGGTTGTAGATCTACAGGACAGAAAAAAGGCAAGTCACTGCAATGCATAACTTTGCACTAGAGCATCAAATAGAGACAAATTTTGTTTCTTTCTAAAGTAGACATCAAGATGCTTCCAAAAAGACTAAATTTATTGGTTTTGGACAGTCACAAGGACGCATCACAAGGGCCAAGAGGACCCATCCCTGACGGATAGGAGACATCCCCGACACATCCCCGAAATTGAGGACCCTAGGACTGTCGTCCCCGACACATTGTTCCAGACATCCAAACATCTCCGGGACAACATGCGGATGTCTGACATGCCCCCACAACATCCCGGGTGGCCCCCCCTCATGTCTTTTTTTTTTCTAAATGGATTATTAAAAATATTCAAACAAAAAAAAAAAGAGGGGCCCAAACCTTAATTCAGCAACTTCAAAATGATCCTAGCTCTCAGGCAGGATATAAATGGGATGGGCAACATTTGAGATACCAAGGACACCTTGTTATTCCTACAAATTCACTATTCCGCAAATCTATATTACAAAAAATGCATACTTCTCCTACTACAAAACATTTTGCGTTCTTAAAGACTTATGAGCAGGCTAAACGCACCTTTTTTGGGTATGGATGAAAAGAGATATTCAGACTTTTGTGGCAAAATGTGATACTTGTTATTGTATGAAAGAGGAAACTATATGCACACCAAGCACACTCCAGCCTCTTCCTATTCCGAAGACCGTTTGGACGGATATTTCCATGGATTTTATTGAAGGGCTCCCAAAGTTTAGAGGCAAAATTCATTCTTGTGGTGGTGGATCGTCGCTTTAAGTATGCTCACTTTTGTCCTCTAGCCCACCCCTACACGGCCTCAATAATTGCCTACATATTCCTTGATTCCATTTTTCGCCTTCATGGCATGCCCCAATCCATCGTTTCTGACGATGATCCCACCTTCATTAGTCATTTTTGGTAGGAATTGTTCAAATTGCAAGACATACAATTCAAAATGAGCTCGGCATACCATCCCTAGATAGATGGAGAAACGAAAATTGTTAACAAGGGCTTGGAAACGTACCTCCATTGCTTTGCATCCGAGCATCACACTCAATGGGTCAAATGGCTTCCACTAGCCATAATTCTTGTCACTTTGCCACCAAGGTGATACCATATGAAGCAGTTTATGGACCCCCTCCCCCATGACTTTCATCGTACATTCCGGGTAGTTCCAAAAGTTTAGGCAACAAATTCCACCCTTTAGGAGCATGCACTACTTCTCCAACATCTCAAGGACAATTTGGCGATGGCACAAAACCCTATGCATCAGCAAGCTGATCAACACTACTCAAGTACAGTTTTAACTTCAAGGTTTTGGTACAATTGTAGTCATACAAGCAATCATCATTGAAACTTCAAGGTTGTCAAAAGCTAGAAGCTAAATTCTATGGACCATATTAAGTGCCCCAACGGATTGGGCCCATGGTCTACAAGCTCAAATTGCCACCCTCCACGATACATCTACTTTTTCATATCTCCTTGAAGAAGGTTCTTGGCAGTCATGTACAGGTTCAACGAACACTTCCCAAGTTGGATGTAGAAGGGTCAGTCATCATAGAGCCCGAAAGGATTCTAGATCGACGAACGTGCACACTCCACAAACGAACCCTCGCTGAAATTTTAGTACAATGGCGGGGATTACAGCCGGAAGATGCCACATGGGAGTCACTCCTTCAGCTCTACCAACAGTTTCCTCATCTCAAGCTTTGAGGACAAAGCTTCTTGAAGGGGAAGGGCATGTTAGGACCCTATCCTAACATCATTATGTATTTATCTAGTGTGGGTGTATGTTGCACCTTGGGCGCCTAGTGCATATGGTCCCGTTATGATGTGATCATTACTTTATTCTAAGCAAGAGTTCATAATGATGTAACCATTACTTTTATTGTAAGTAGGAGTTAGTAGCTCAAGTCCCCCTTGCATGTGGACCAACCCTTGAGCATTAGGGTTAGGGTAAATACGAGCCTATATAAAGGCAAGGATGGAAATGGAATGTAACATGTCTTTTCTCAAATTGTATTGAAGCTCTGCTTCCAAGGAGGTTGTCCCCTAGAAGAGGCCTGCAATATCAGTTCTCTTGATTAATAAAGTTTGCTACATTTTCATTCAGTATTTTCTTAAGCACTTCTGTTATTTCATTGCATGCATTTCCATTACTAACATGGAATGTGTTATGAATATGGTTACCTACCAAGAATTGTCCCAACGACACAAACCAGGTTTTCTAAACAGGTCAGTCAAAGAACTCCAGATATGCCACTTTGGAAGTAAACAATATGGCCAAACAAGTAACACAGAAAAAGAGGCAGAGAAATCAAGTCGCAACAGAAATCTGTTAACAGACATGATGAAGGAAAAGTAATTTGGAGTTACAGCTCGAATTTTTATCATTTTAAGGTCTAAGAGTTGGAGGAACAGAGACAAAGTAAGCTGCAGGAATAAGAGGATGGAAATAATGAAAAATACAGTAACACAAAGATCAAGCAACAAGATCTGCTTGTTGTGGTGCACTGGTAAATGCCCTGGGTGCTGGTAGAGGCCGACCCAGGTTCCATTCCCCTTATCTCCATCCTGCAGATATATGGTATAGTAAGGAATGTCCTATGTGCTGGTAGAGGCCGACAAGGCTCCATTCCTCCTATGCCCAACTTGTTGAAAGTGGCACCTCGAAAGGGGTGTTTTCCACTATAAATTAGTTTTACCCAGGTGTTGTAGGTGAGTTGGAGAGGAGAGGGCAATCCTCCAAGGGAGGTCCCAGGTTCAAATCTCCACCCTACCAAAAAGCTGAATTGGGTATCCAAAATCCAATTGATAATGTTGGTGCGGGCAGGGTCGGGTGCGACTCCCGAGTGACTTTGATGGTGTAGAACCCCCTGTTCGTGGTCTCTTAGACCAAGGCGGCTCCGCAAGGGGTTTTTCGCTTAAAAAAAAAAAAGATCAAGCAACAAGCCATCATCTGACCCAGTGGCATGTGTCGGAGACAGAATTGCTGAGTTAAACAACAAGATTCAAGACAAGAGTTAACATTTGGAACTAGTGAGGCTTTGGTCAGTGTTTAACATATAAGGACGACTTAAAGATACTATTTAGAAGAGGAACAAGTAACAGAGATATAAAATTGGATGAAGAAAAAATATACATTGCTGTGAGTAAATGACCAGGTATAAATCAAAAAGCGAGGCTCTCAAATTACACTGACAGCAAATAGTATATTAAGGAAGTCAGCCTCAACTAGATGATACCAATCTTCTATAAGCCCAAGAGATGACTTAATAAGTCTGACATGTTGGCAAGTCTGCCGAAGTTGGATGAATATTTTATATCATACAATATACAATCTTATTTTATGTCAATATAAGTAAACCGTATACCATCAATAACATATAAACTGCTTATCGTAACATGATATTGTGACTCAATCATCAGATTTAACTCTCAAAAACAGTATCTCATCATAAGTCATCAAGCAACAGTCAGTTTCTTCCAACATTATCGGCATCATGGGAAGTTTCCAACCCCAACAAACCAAGGCATCTTCACTTTTAAAAACATATGATTGCATTCTTTATACATTTGTTGAGTTTTTCCTAACGTTATAGTTCCATTCATTAATATTTGTTTGTATATTAAGCTTTTGCTCCAAAATCAACTGAGGTTAAAAAGCACAGCTCCTGTTAAAACATTCTAAAGGCTGACTGAACATGTGCTCAGTAGCATTAATATTTAAAGGGTTGAGATTACATATTAATGCTACATTAGTTATTCTTAAAGATTCATCTCCTGGATTTCCTTTGAGCTTTCCTCGGTAAAAAATAGAATCTTAGTTGCTACTACCATTTCTTTTGTTATAATGTTGTGGCAAATACAAAACTCATCTTATAAGACATCAAGATATTTGACAGAAGAAATATGAGAGACATGAAACTCGTGAACAATGTGTTCTAGCAAATGGCAAGCATAGAGACAGCTGCATAAAGAACTTTCTTCACTCATCAGACAGCAGATTGAGCAAAGTGCTGATCCAGATTGTTAATAGAATATAATCAACATATTATACTTTAATATTAGAGGACCTTTTTTTTAAATGAATAGTTTAGATGTGTTTTTTATGGGATTTTACTCTCGTAAATCAGTCATTATTCCAAATGACCACATTCATGAACAGTCATTTTCTTTGATGACTTTTCGAATGCATGTTAATTGATGATAATAATAAGGCAAGGGGACACACAAAGCACACAAGTACATTCAACGATGTTAGCACTGGAGAAAAGGATTTCAAACTAGGAAAAATAAGTTTACTCTCTGTAATTACAGCTAGGAAAAAGGGATATTAAATTGTGGAGAAGGATGGAGTTAATAAGAATTAAGTCCATGAACAATAACTATCAGACACTTACTGAACATGAGGATAGCAACTTGATCTGTTTAGAATGTCAAGTTGTCCAAAACTTCAAGAATAACTGGCCTTTGTTGAAACCTTATATGACCCCAAGCTGATGGTAATGACAGTTGTCTTGATGGTAGTGATGACCATGATAATGTGTTTGAGTAATTTGAAGAGCACACAAAAAGCACTGGTTTTGAACTAATGAAGAAAATGGAATATGATAGAAATCAAGCAGGCCCATAGAAATGAGTATGAAATCAAAAAAATGCAGTTCTTGGATTTGATGGTCAAACAAGTAGTGGAACCGCTAAATTTGTGAGGGAAGACACTTATACACCATGTGAGCCATCCACTTCAGGTAGAAGTGTGTGAAACTGAGTTCATCATGATTATGGATGAGATTTCCACCTTTGTGATAGCCATTGTTGGCACCTAATTGATATGGCTAACAATATAGTGATACATTTTGGATGGATGGATTGGCATATGTTTTTCACTCTGTTGAGCAGACTCTACAAGAAGTGATTTTCTAGGGTACATAAGAAAGATGATTGTGTAGAGGCCCGTGAAGCTCCATTGTATAAGCAGTTTTCTTTCACCCTAAACCAACAAGGGGGGGGGGGTGCAGGGGGGTGTTATGGGTAGAGTCAGATTTTGGGTTTCTTTGGTGATGATCTTCAGTTTCACCATTCAAAGCCGATCTGAACGTTGATATGATTTAACAGATAGACTCTTTTGATGCCTTAGTTGATGATCCATTGCTGACACTCGGATTCGTCACAAAATTTTAGAGGCATAGCCTGCAGATTTGTTTGTTTAGTATTTTGAGGATACACTCACTTTTGAGTTGATCCAGTGAAGCACCTGAGTCAGATTTTGGGTTTCTTTGGTGATGATCTTCAGTTTCCCCATTCAAAGCCGATCTAAACGTTGATATGATTTAACACATAAACTCTTTTGATGCCTTAGTTGATGATCCATTGCTGACACTTAGATTCATCATAAAATTTTAGAGGCATAGCCTGCAGATTTGTTTGTTTAATATTTTGAGGATACACTCACTTTTGAGTTGATCCAGTGAAGCATCTGAGTAAGATTTTGGGTTTCTTTGGTGATGATCTTCAGTTTCACCATTCAAAGCCGATCTGAACATCGATATGATTTAACACATAGACTCTTTTGATGCCTTAGTTGATGATCCATTGCTGACACTTGGATTCATCATAAAATTTTAGAGGCATAGCCTGCAGATTTGTTTGTTTAATATTTTGAGGATACACTCACTTTTGAGTTGATCCAGTGAAGCATCTGAGTCAGATTTTGGGTTTGTTTGGTGATGATTCTCAGTTTCACCATTCAAAGCCGATCTGAACGTTGATATGATTTAACACATAGACTCTTTTGATGCCTTAGTTGATGATCCATTGCTGACACTTGGATTCATCACAACATTTTAGAGGCATAGCCTGCAGATTTGTTTGTTTAATATTTTGAGGATACACTCACTTTTGAGTTGATCCAGTGAAGCACCTGAGTCAGATTTTGGGTTTCTTTGGTGATGATCTTCAGTTTCACCATTCAAAGCCGATCTGAACATTGATATGACTTACCACATAGACTCATTTGATGCCTTAGTTGATGATCCATTGCTGACACTTGGATTCATCACAAAATTTTAGAGGCATAGCCTGCAGATTTGTTTGTTTAATAGTTTGAGGATACACTCACTTTTGAGTTGATCCAGTGAAGCACCTGAGTCACATTTGGGTTTCTTTGGTGATGATCTTCAGTTTCACCATTCAAAGCTGATCTGAACGTTGATATGATTTAACACACAGACTCTTTTGATGCCTTAGTTGATGATCCGTTGCTGACACTTGGATTCATCACAAAATTTTAGAGGCATAACCTGCAGATTTGTTTGTTTAATATTTTGAGGCTACATTCACTTTTGAGTTGATCCAGTGAAGCACCTGATTACAATTTGCAGCATTTTGGGCTATTCATACACGTCCCAAGATGTACTTTGCATAAGGATAGGATGCTTTTGTCGTTATGCTTTAGTTATACAGTTCACTCAACAGGACAGAGGATTAAGGTTCAGTAACTATGAAGGATTTGGCTTTTGAACAGAGGTGCATTATTTTGCCACAAATTTTTTCTTCAGGATGATTGTTTGTTACAACTTTGAGTCAGTTCCAGTTTTTGGTACTTTGATCTCTGGTTCACTGAAGGGTTCACATACTCAGGACAATGTTGCAGCCTAATTTCCATGATGGAGATTTTTTTCCATCATCACCCCTTCTATCACCTGGTAAATAGGATTTGATATTTACTTGTCAAGTATTCGCAACAGGTATGTTAGATCTGATCCAAATTTTTCTTGTTTAAACTAAATTCTCTTGGATTGCACTTGAAGCATGCCACCTAAGTTTGACTTAGGTCACCCCCAATTTAAAATGACATTACCACCATTGTATATTGGGGAATATCCAGTTAGTGTTGGTTCTGGTTTGGTTGAGCTTGTTATAGAACAACCTTGATTTGAGACTATAGGTTATGGAGCAAATTGTATCTGCATAGCATTGTTGGGTCATGGAAGGTACCACCTCGAGCACTTCCTATGATGTATCTGTTGATTTGTTATTGATAAGCTAAGTTATGGAGCATCTTGTGTCTATATAACATTAATGGGATTGGAAGGTATGGCCTTCAGCACTTCCTATGATGTGTCTGTTTTTATTATCAGATTAGATTATCTATGTTACCGGTTCGGCACCCTAGGACCCTAGATCCTGGTACGGCACGTACCCGGTCTGGATACGGGTCTGGTACGTCTTTAGGTCTCTCCAGGGTTCTATCTAAGGGACCCGCATACGTCCGGGTCCGTCCCGGATCCGGACGTTTGCAGGTCCCCCAGGCAGAACCCTGGACGAACCCACACCACTGGAAATTTTTTATTCGACGAAGATAAACAAAGATCTCGTCTAGATGTGCCTCCTGTGTCATTTTCGTCGTGTCGTTTTCGCTTGCACAATTTTCGCCATGTTGTGCAGATGTCTCTGTGTTGCCTGCTTGGCTTTCCCTGCTCTTTAATATATTTTGTATGTAAATTTGTTAAGGCGTCTGCAACTGCAATGACTTTCCCTGCTCATTAATATATTTTGTATGTAAATTTGTTAAGGCGTCTGCAACTGCAATAGCTTCGATGGAATCCACATTCGCCATGACCGGAATATCAAAGCAGTGGCTGGAGACGGCCCCCCGCCTGTGATTCGCATCATGAGACGGACTTCTACGTAGAGGCTGGAGACCATAACGGAGGAGACGTCCGTCGAGGAATCTGAGCAGACGACGACGGAAAATGGTTGCGAAAATGTGGAGCCCGATTCTCCGTCGCAAATTCGGGCGGCAGTGGCGAGGTTTGGGAGATAGCAGAAAGGGGAATCGTTTGATTTTGGGGGTACCGAGGGTTTTCTCGTATTGTTGCCCATGTCTAGTTGGGGTTGTGTTTATTATAAATTATGTTTAATGTTATAAAGGTAAAACTTCATATCTAAAATATTAAAGATAAAAAAATTACTATTTTAATGTTATAAAGGTAAAACGTCGTATCTAAAAAATTAAAGGTAAAAAATTACTATTTTAACCTTATAAAGCTAAAACGTCGTATTTAAAAAATTAAGCCATACATGATTTAGTAAATTTGAATCATTTTATTTTGAGAAAGTCAGAGGCAGACCGCTATTAGTGGGTGGGCGGCACTCTTATACCAATTATAAATTTATATATATTATATATATTATAAATCATGTTGTATTTATTATAAATTTATATATGTTTATATATTATTATTATTTAATTTATTTATTTATTTTTATATAAAATCAATTATAAATTTATATATATTATTATAAACCATATTGTATTTATTATAAATTTATATATATTTATATATTATTATTTTATTTTATTTATTTATTTATTTTTATATAAAACCAATTATAAATTATGTTTATTATATATTATTATAAATCATATTGCGTTTATTATTATTATTTATTATAAATTATGTTTATTTTATATATTATTATTATTTTATTTTATTTATTTATTTATTTTTATATAAAATAGAAGGACGCTGGTTCCTGTCCTCTGACCATTTTAGAAGTCATGACACATTTAATAATTAAGATTTAAATAAGTTATCTTTATATGATAAACAACACAAAATTTTATATGATTATTGAATATAAAGATTAGTAAACTTTGATTTAGTAAATTAATATATGTTTTTTATTAATTTTTGTACGGTCGAACCCAAAACGAACCCAAGACAAAAAAAAAAATTGCCGTAACGGCGAACCGGGTTCTTCGAACTCGAACTCGAACCCGAAACCAAAACGTACCGGTAACTTAGCAGATTATCAATAAACTAACACCACTAAGCAACCAGCGCTTGCCAGTGGTTTTGCCAGTAATACTGTAAATATATTAATTGAGGACAAAGAAGAAAGGGATCGTTATGGTTGCAAATAGGTTAATTCAAAAGTTCGAAAATGAAGAGTAAAAGTAGCCATACTCCAATTTTTTCCACAAGAAGCAGTAGTTGTTGATGAGATTGTAGTGCATTGTAGTGCCAATACTTCTAGGACTTGATTTGATTAACATTTGACTTGTTTACTAGAAATCCTCATGTTTTAAAGGTTGTATGTTATGGCAGCATTTTATACTTTTCCTTCAGATCAAGTCATATCCTTGTAAAAAACTCAGAAATACAAATGCATATTTATGGTATACTCATAAAAATAATAGATGCTACTAGCTGCAAGAATACTTAAGAATCAAGTACTTGGCAAGCACTAATCTACTTTCATGAATTAGTAATTCCTGGGGAAATGAGTATTTAGATCCTCTCTATCAACCTGTTTTGTAAAACAGAAATATGTGCTAAAAAACTGTACCTTCTGAAATTTTTTCTCTTCTGAGGTAAAAACAGAAACAGCTTGAGCAATGCAAGCACTTTGGAAAGCGATAGAGCTGTCTGTTGTCACTCTCTGTATAGGATCTTCAAGCAGGTACTGAGCTATAGCAGTGGACATGCCAGCATATGTATTACTTAAAATAACTGTCTGTGGATTTCCAGATATATGATATCTAACAGATTTCAGATTTTCAATAAAATCTCCCTCCAGAATATTCTTTAAGCCATCAATAACCTGAAATTTTCAAGAACTAAGATTTAAAGAAAGAAAGAAAGAAACTATATTTATATGCATAAATGACAGAAGATGGTCAAAGGGACTCAAAAAGTACAGTTAGTGATGGCAACTAATCAGAGTATAAAAATAACGGCCACAACATTATAAAGGTATTTACCAAAAATATAGTATGTAAAAAGAGACGGGCGATGATATAAAAAAAAACCCAAAAGAAAGTAGATCAAAGGGGTAAACCTTAGACAATTCAGAATATATAAAAGCCATGTGATGATAAATAGTCCTACAAAGGAAGGGATTCTGTCAAAATGAATTGTGAGAGAATAAAGCTCTACTCCAGGTGAGAGTCAAAAGCTGAAGAAAAACCAACATCCTACTCTATTATGTATACAATACAGTTATTAGAAGATTGTGTCATGACTTGTTCATCTATATGCTATAAATCCCAAGTTGTATCTGCAATTATAATTAAAGACCACTCAATCACCAAGTGACCGTCATGGGGAAGCCCTAAGTTACTATCCAACTTAAAGCAATCGACTGAGGTCCCACCAAAGAAGATGAGCACTTTGTTAAATAACACTGGACTCTGCAGCAACATTGTTTAATGGTTTTCACTTGCAAGACATTGATCATTCATGGCAGCATCTCATTGGACTCACTAAAGGTATGCAGTCCATAATTGGATAGGTTATGAGGCATGTATTGTAATCTCCTCCTGTTCTCTTTGGCAGTTAATATTCATAGCATAGCACGGCACCTGATTGTCTCTGGCATGGTACTGAACCAGCCGAACCTCCTGCACATTGATTCAATTTGCTCTTGAAATTGTTTATATTTGCAAAATTAATATAGAGATATAGCTGTGAACATCATCTTTCTCCAGGATGATCAAAAGGCATGCCTCTCATACAAAATTAAGATATGTGTTTATAACCTATTTTGATTTCATATATGGGAGTTATGGAGTTTTTATATTGTATAGCTGCATACAAACTAACAAACATTAGTGATGTTAATATATATTAGAAAAACAGAGTAATTATGGAAACATAAAACAGCACAGACCTTTGACATAGCAGCAAAGCTCGTCATGGTTGACATCCTATACCTCAACCACATCAAGTTGCTCCATTTCCTAGCTAATCCTGGCTTGACAGGGCACTACAAAGAATTGGCAGTGGCATAAGGATAGCCCTCTATTTTGATATTGCACAACCCCCAGGTATGACATATGCCAAACAATGCATTTAACAGTACATTGGATAGAAAGTTCCCTAGTGTTACTGCTATGATGCCTCAACAACCAAGTATGAGATTGCATTTCAGACTACCTGGCCTGCAGACATCTCAATTGCTCAAGATTCTGCCTAGCCCCTCTGTGCTACCCACAAGAAAGGGGCAGAGATCAAATTGAAGAATTAAATTTAGGAAAAGACATCATGACTAATACTAATAAACCTAATCAAATTCTCGAAACAGTAGAAGAAATTCCTCAAAACAAGCCTTTGATTTCTGTTGTCTCTAGCTCACCACAGAAGATCCTTATAAAAGGAAAGCATAACAGAACTGATGAAGAAATTCAAGATTGAGAGAGATCATGAGGGTACAACCATTGGGGATGAAAAATATTCCCCTCAGGCCTCTGCAGAGAATTACGAGCATGCTATAAATATGGGTATAGCATTCTCGGAAATTAACAGTACATCTGTTATTCAATATACAGGGGTAGAAAAGGGTGTAGAAGCTAAGAGTCAGGGTACAGTTTAACAGACTTTGAAACATTCAATACTTTGAGCTTATTTGACCTGGGTGGGTTGTAATTTTCAAATAGCAAGTTCTGACTACAGACAAAACCAGACAGATTATTGCTTAGAGTTCTTCAGTTGGGGGTGTGGATGGCCCTGTTAAAGAAGCATATTATGTGCTCCAAAAATATTGACTAATGTTATTAAAGATCAACATAAACTTTATCTTCGCATGACAGTTCACATGTCATCTGTATTAATTTTTAATGTTCATAACCATAGGTGGTTGAACTACTATATTTAGATATAACAAATATTCCAGTTATAACATATTCAGAAGGATATGTAACACCCTGTGATAGTCAGATCTATTTATTCTCTCCAGTTTCTGCATCTTAATATATTTTTGTCAGTGACCCTGGTACATATTACGCAAAGGATCACAGCCATGTGTGCTGTAGAAGAGAAGGTAAAAGGACATAAACCTCTTTGGAATACAGAGATTGATAGTTTTCTTCAAAATATCCACAGTTAGCAATCAACAGGAGTATGAGAAATGTATAAAAAAAGTAAGCCACATAAGACCTGCAGACTTTAGTACAATAACGCTAAAATTGCCACTCTTAGTGGTGAAGAGTGTGACCTTTAGGTGATAAATATAGTTGGAAGTAAAGTAGTCACATAAATCCCTTGTCTGACAAATCAACAGCAATGAAGCTTGTATCTAGTTCTACTGCATTGCAGAATGCAACATGCCCACACCAGATCTGTGTTAGCAGTAGAGGTGAAACTCTTGTTCATCTGGCATTGATGCATGTAACACCGATGGCAGATTGCTGAGAATGATATTCTGCAACAAGATTTCTTTAAACATGTAGCAAACAGACATTGACGCCCACTGAAGAGTTGGCCAAAATGAATTTAAATCACTGAATAAGAAACCCAAACCAATGCCCATAATTGGGAATTAGCCTATCAGATGATAGCTAGCCATATACAGGGTATTAATGTGGAATGGAATCCCAGTATATGAATACGCCACAATAGTTACAAGGATTCAGAGTATCTGGAAATGATATCCAAAGATGTACAATAACAGGATATAAGCAGTTTAAGGCCAAAAATGACCACCAATGCTCCAGTTCAACACAATTTGCTCAAACAACTTTATAAACAAAGTTTACAATAAGTTCAAATTACTTTCAGAGTATTTTTAGCACTCACTCAAATTAAGAAATATAGTAATACACAATTTGAGGTCTAACCAGTATTCTAAAAGGCATTCTTTACTTTTAGTTCTTAGTCATACGAAACTAATAAGCAGGAATGGGCCAGAAAAATCCCTTAAACATCTAGGGAACATGTTATCAGTGTCGTCAGGATGGCTGTCATTGACTTGAAAAAATATCAAATTTTCTTTACTGCTCATTATTTTTATATATTTAATACTGTCTGCAAGTGGTTCTGACAAAGTTCCATCCATACTATAAAAGTGAATTATTAGAGTCAAACAAATATATCCTTGTATTACTCAAATAGGATGAGCTCCAGTGGTTAAATAAATGGGTTCCTAATGCAGAGAGACCCAGGTTCAATTCCCAAGCACCAAATTAAAGTGAAAAGAGGTGTGATTACTTGAATGTGTTGATTGGGTAAAATATCACATCCAAGTCTCAGTGCAGCATGCAAACAGACCACAACGGCAAAGGCCAGGTGCAAATCTTGGGTGATCTGGCAAAAAAAGACACCATGATAAAAATATCGAACATTTATTTAAATGGCTTAGTTAAGTTTAGCCTAGCTTCATGAGAGCAATTTGTGCATGCAAGCATTGACATTCAAGGCTGAAATAAGGAGTCCCATCTGAATTGTGGTCACTTTGATGTCTCAAGGGTAACAGAGGCTAGTCTGCAGGAAAGGTTTACACGATAAAAAGGTTCAAGGTAACATTGTTGGCCAAAGTAATGCTGAAGGTGTATAGCAATGCATGGTTTATGGCATCTATACCAGTATGACAATGGCACTCCAACATGAGGAAGTTGGTTTCTACTGTGTTGATTGTTGACAGATTTCAAGATGTTGGCAGAATGAGAGCTTTTGATAACCAATACAGTTCTGTGTTGGGAAGGTGATGGTGAATTTCTCCGAGTTTGTAACAGACAGGTCTATGCTGATAACTTTTACAAATCAAAAAATATGGACACAATCGTGCCATCAGAAAGTAGACTTTGAGAGATTTCCAAGAGTAAAATGGGATGTGACATTTGAGACAACAAGATAAAACAAGTTAAGCAATCAGGCACACTACAAAATCACGTGATTTGTGTAATTTTTTTCTTTTTCCATCACGCTTATTTTAGGATAGAGATGTGACAGGGAAGCATCCAAGAAGAAATAAGCATTTGATGTTTATGATTGTATAGTGGGATCATATATTGTTAGTGGGATGGTTGAGGATAGGTAGGATTTTGATTATGGATTTGCATATTAAATAATGTAGGCATGTTATTGGTTTAGATAGTTATTTTTATTTATGGTTTATAGACCGTACTTGTGGCATGTAATTACCTCTAAAAGAGGAGGTAATCTATGTTTGAAGACACAGATTTTATTTAAGGCAAACATGATGATAGAGTGATGTAATGAAAATTGCTGTAGAGAGTCAGATGTGTATACTAGTATAGTAATACTTTGAAGTTCGATTTTATACAGAGCTATATTGCAAGTAAGAAATTGGTTGAAAGGACAAATTTGAACCTTGTAGCACATGTAAACCTTTCATTTCATCTCAGAGTTCGGATTTTATGGACTAGAAAATTTTGATTTGAGGATACCAATTCCATGATGGCTTCACCAAACACTTCAACTGTGAATGTTCCTCTGTTTCATGGTGAACATTATGATTACTGGTCTATTATGATTAAGACTGTACTTGCTTTCAAGAATGCTTGGGAAATAGTACTAGAATTTGTGGCATAAAAAGATACAGCTTCTCTCACAGAAGAAGATTTGGCAGTTCACAAAGATGCAAAAGGAAAGATTCCCCTGCAGAATTCTAGAGTGCATTGGATGTTTCCATATGTCCTCAAATTTACTCCAGCAAAGAACTTGGAGGAGGAGGGAAATTTTACAAAAGGCCTATCAACATACTGATCAGGTCAAATTGGTAAAGTTGAAAACCCTGAAAAAAGATTTTGAGAATTTGGCAATGAAAGAAAATGAATCTATTTTCAAATTTTCTATTAGGGTTCATGATTCAGTGAATTGATCAAGATTTCATGATGAAGAAACTCTCCAACGAGTTGTGTGTGATAAAGCATTGAGATTTTTCCCAAGTGGAATGGCATGATCCTTGCCGCCCTTGAGAACAAAGATACCAGAAGACGTGCTTTGAACAATTAATTGGAACATTGGCTTCCTTTGAGGATTGTGTAAGTTCATCAATGCAAGATTTACCAAAGGCTTTTGCAAAAATAAGTGTAGATATGGCTGGCAGGAATAACTCATCTTCTAACTCATCTTCGAACCAAACAAGGTCAGGTCAGGAACATTCGAGATACCTTTTATGTTCTAGGTATGAAGCACCATTTGTTAAGTATTGGTCAGTTGTTGGAACATGGTTATAGGGTGTTGTTTGATGACAATACTTGCAAAATTTTTTACAAGTGTAATGGGGACTATTAGTTTCTGAAATTCAACTGAATGAGAGTAAGATGTTTCCAAACTCATTGCCTCCAGCAGCTAGAAACAAATTGAAGGCTACAAAGCAAGGTTTTTATTGGTTGTGGCATCATAGACATGGGCACCTAAGTATTAAGGATCTGAATTTGTTAGTTTCCTACTCCAAATTGAAGCAAGAGATGGCTTGTGTGAAGGATTCGTGTTAAGCAAGTACCATCGTGAGATATTTTCTACCACCTTTGGAGCTGGTGCATTCAGATTGTGGTCCAATACAAACTCTAACAATTTGTATATCCTTTTATTTTCTTACGTTCATATATGATTATTCCAGGAAGAGCTGAATTTATTTTTTGAATAATAAAAATGATATCTTCTCACAATTTCAAAATCTCAAAGCACTTATTGTGAGAATCAAATTATTCAATCAAGGTCTTAAGAATTGATAGAAGTGAAGAGTTCACCTCCAATGTGTTTAGCTCCCTTTGTTCTGCTCTTGGGATTAAGAGACAATTGATAGCATCATATTCACCACAGTAAAATGCAAGGTTACCAGGTGCGGGGGTGTGGGTGCGGCCCCCGCCAAAAATAGGGTTCGCCGGGTGGCTAGTTTTTAATTTAAATATAAATAAATATATGTGTGTGTGTTTTATCAAAAATAAAATTAAAAATAAAATTAATCATGCACATTGCGAAATAATTAAATAAATGATAAATCATACACATTATGAAATAAAATAAATCATTCATACACATTGCAAAATATTTAAAAATGGCATCATAAAAGCATATTGATATATGATATTCAATGTTCATGTAAAAAAATGACGAGATGTCAAAGTCATAAAGAGTCAAGAGATAACAATATACTATATACTATATAGTAGTGTGCATGTACAAAAATAACATCAAATATTTGATATTTGACTCTCATTTGTCATATTCCTCATCATCATATTCTAGGCCCTCCTGTGGATCTGGTGGTGGTAGGTCTAAAAAATGGGGTAGATCTGGTGGTGGTAGATCTGGATATGGGTTGGGTGTGGTTGGGCCCACCTAAAAAATAAAAAATAAGAAATTTTTTACCTATGTTAACGCCCAAACTGGGCTGGGTTCGACCGGCTGAACCTCGACTGGCCACGGAGTTCGGGCCAGCCAAACCCTGTCAGACAAGGTTCGGCCCAAGCGGAACCCTGCAGACAGGGTTCAGATGGGGTTGGGCCCAACCATACCCATTCATGCACCCAAGCACCCGGTGCGGTTGCGGGTGTGGGTTCGCACACCCAGCCAACCAAGTGCGCGAACCTGGTTACACTGGTAAAATGGCATTGCGAAAAAAAAAATTGTACCAATTGTAAGTTGGCTAGATCAATGCAAAGGCCAAAAATTTGGGCGATGAGTTTTAGGATGAGGATGTAGCAACAGCAGTTTATATCTTGAACCAGAGTCCTACTTTAGCTGTGAGGAATGTTACAGCAGAAAAGGCTTCGACAGAAGAGGACCACGCAATTGTGTTTTATGGGTTTCCAAATCCCTTGCTTATGCACACATACTGGATTAGTCTCAACAAAAGCTTGATGCAAAAAGTGAGGCTTATATTTTTATTGGTTACTCAGAGGAAAGTAAGGCTTAGAAGTTGTACAGATCAGTGACCAAGAAGGTCATCATTTCTAGAAATATTTTGTTTGATAAAGATGGGGAGTTTTGTAAGCCTTTAGTTTACAATTCATTCATGTTGGTTATTGATGACGACAATGTTAAGGTTGGTAGATGCAACAGCATACCACCTAGAGAGATTACTAGGACTCCTAGGTCTGTTCACAAAGTTCACAGGTGAGCAAACACCATCCTTAAAAGCTGATGTTAGATCAAGAGTTCCATATAAGGATGACAAGAGTTCAACCAAAGCAACCGCCTATAGACACTTTGACAAACCATGCCTTAAGGTAATCATTAAGCCCTGCACTTTTGAAGAAGCACCAAGACATGATGAATGGATTGCAGCAATGGAATGAGAGATGAGTTCAACAGAGAAAAATGATATTCAGGATCTGGTGTAGCTTCCTAAAAGGTAAAAAGCTATGTTGCAAGGAAACGGATACGTTGTCCAATATGGATCGAATGTCTGATATGGATACGACAAATTTTCAAGACCGCTAATAAGGATACAGCTGGATACGACATTATAAAAACCATATATGTTTTATGTATGAAAAGAAAAAATATATCACATAAAAATGTTTACACATATATAAGTTTTGAATATGATATTTTCATTAATTAAGAAGGCGGTTGTCATTAGTTTTTAAAATTTAAATTTATTTTTTAAGGACTGCATATTCTTCTTTTAATCCCATCTCATGGATACAACATTAGATGTACCTAGGCCATATCTGGTTGTATTAAATATGAACCAAATAGGGGCATGTATTCGGTTATGTATGGATACAGTATTCATGTGTTTGGATATGTCCGGATATAGTACCCATTTATTTGGATATGGCATCGAAGATATATCCCATCTAAATCCATACTTGATTTGCAGATACAGATATCCAAGCAAGAGGATTGCTGGATACGGTAGCCCTGGTATAAAAAACCATTGGTGTCAAGTGGGTCTACAAGAACAAATACCATAGTGATGGTTCTATGATGAAAAGAGTTTTGCTCCAATACCATGGTTGGATACAATAAGAATTGTTCTTGCAGTGGCAGTTCATCATGGATGCAGTCAAATCAGCATTTCCTAATGGCTTCATCCAAGAAGAGGTTTATGTGCAATGGACCCCTGGTTTTGAAGTTGAAGAAGAGAATAAAGTGTATAAGTTGAAGAGAGTGCTCTTTAGATTGAAGCAAGCACCACAAGCAAGGTATTCTTGAATTGATCACTACCTTCTCAGTAACGTTTTTGTCCACAATGAGGACGAACAGACTGAAAGTGAACAGTGATGTTCTTGCTTTTTTTGGTATGTGGATGACCTTCTTTCCACTATCAAAAATAATTTATTGGTTGAAAGTTTCAAATTGGACATGATAAGAGAATTTGAAATGATAGATCTTAGACTCATGCATCACTTCTTGGCATGGAGGTACATCAATCAATTGATGGCACTTTCCTTTGTCAATCCATGTATACATGGAATTTGCTCAAACAAGTTCACATGGACAAATGCTAAGGAGGAATTTTGAAAGTGTAATCTGACTTATGGCCAAGGCCAACATTGTATGATATAGTCTTGTATAGGCCTATGGGTAATCATTGTACAAATGTATTTAATTATTTATTTATGTATTTAATTATTCATTTATGTAAGACCTACGGGACGCGGTTAACCTTGTTATGGTTAAACCCATCTTATAATTTGTAATTAACCTAAAGCCCACTTGTTATGTTGGCTTAGGTTAACTTGATTATGTAATTGGGGTATTTTGGTATTGGTATAAATACCCCCCTCAGCCACTCTATCCATTATATTGGAGTGTTGTGATACTTATCTACAGATAATATAGTGATTATTTGGTGCTCAAGGGCACCCATCATCTATATCTCTCTTTCGTCTTTTTTTTTATGCTTTCTGTATAAGATTTGAGTATGGCTTCTATTTGTTAAAAGAAATCAGTGTGAAATCTAACAATTGGCTACTCCTTTGACACTTCGTGAGTAGTAGTCAAAAGATAACAGTAGCAGCAATGTGGATGAGACGTATAAACAAAAGGTTAGGAGTCTCATGTCTTTGGCAGCAACTCATTCAGACTTGACCTATGCCATAAGCCTAACTTCTAGATTCATGACCGATCCTTGTGAGAGACATCTAGGGGCAGTTAAAAGAGTTTTCAGGTATTTGAAAGGTGACATTAATCATGGTATCTTTTACTCAGATGTCGGTTTGTTGGAACTGGTTGGCTACACTGATTCAGATTTAGCAGGATATGCTGATGATCAGAGCTGTACTGATTCTTGTTTTACTCTTGTGAGTGGTGTTATTTCATGCTCCTCACAGAAACAGCAATCAATATCACTGTCAACAACACTCAGAATATATTGCAGCCTCATCAGCATCTTGTGAAGCTATTTCAGTAAGACATTTACTTGAATATGGGACAAGTGGTCAATTCCCCCAAAGGAATTCTTTGGAACAACGTAAGTACTATTCATTGCTAAGAATCTTGTATTTCATAAACAGACCAAAGACATTGGTATTCAGTACCATCAAATCAAATGTTTAATTGTTCAAGGAATTATTCTCTTATACTTTTACAATAGTGAGGAGCATTCAGCTATTATTGTTACGAAAGCATTTCACCATGATCAATTTGAGATGTTAAGGCAGCACTTAGGCATGGAGAAAGTTCCCATCAAGGAGAAGAATTGTGGGAATGTGATTTTGAATTTCTCCAAAATTGCAACAAACAGTTCTGAAGATGTGCTGAAAAGGTTTACAAATCAGAGGATATAGACAAGAGTTCTGCACCATCAAAAAAGAATATTTTGTGAGCCATTCAACAATCATGGGCATGCCAAATCGGATATACCATTTGCGAGAATGAGACACAATAAATAGAGTTGTCTAGCACACTGCAAAATCGCATGTTTTTTCCCAGTTATTAAGAATAGATATGCAATGCAGAAGAATCCATGAATAAATAAGTTTTTAATGTTTATGGTCATCCAGTTTGGTCATATGTTATTAGTGGGATCATAGTAGAGAAACTCGGACTCAGCAAGGCCAATTTTTGACTCGGACTTGAACTGGGCAAAAAAAACTCTGAAAAACTTGGCAGGAAAAAGAATGCAATTTTTCATTGGGAAAAAGTTTTTTTATGCATATCACAAGTAATTAACATTATGAGCTGCAAGCTTACTGTAGTGGTAAGGGCTTTGGCTTCTCTTTGAGAGGTCCAAGGTTCAAACCCCACTCAGTATGAGGGGACCATGACCCCTCATAAAAACATGTGTAAACTCATTGAAAAAAAAGTAATTAACATTATGCAAATCCAATATTAATATTGTAAGTGAGACAACCTTAAACTACATATGAAAGTGACAAAACACACTTCAATTAAAGAAAATTTAATGCCTCCAAATACTCTTGTATTGCTTATGTTATAAACAAATACAAATGTGTCAAAATGCCTCAATAGGCCCACTACAACAATCAACTAATCTCTCTAGCGACTTGCAATGTCTCTGCCCTTTGCCCTAGCTGAAGCTCTAGTCCTCTCTATTTGTGCCTATGCTCATACCTCTTCCTTTGCCTTTGCCGACCATACTTTCAATATCATTCATTGAAAAGAGAGGGTCTTGCTACTCCTCCTTTGGCTCTGTGATCCATTCAGATGATGGATCAATCTCATCTAAATCAGTGGCTTCATAATTTGATCCTACAAGTTTTTTGTGGTGGAGGCAAAGGTCGTAATAACAAATACAAGATCATTCAACGTTTGCTGCGTGAGTCTATTGCACTTCTTGGAGTCAATGTGCTCAAAACATACTCCGATTGTGGTCACAACCTGAAGTGCTACATGGTTGACATAAAATTATCATGGCAAAGCACTGAAGATTGGGTGTATATACACCAAAGTCCTCCCAACATAAAGCTAGAAAATGCCAAGAAAAATCTAATAATTAATGTAAAATTGTAAAATGAGATTTTTTTTTAAAACAAAATCAATAATAATTCAATCCATAAGGGTTACCTAGCCTCGAAGTTGCCCTTCCTCAAATGCACTATGGGGTTGTGAAAAGGTAGCCCTCACATCTCTTGTAATCCTACAACTCATCCTATATCATATTGCGAGTGCCTATATCATATTGCGAGTGTTCTCATCTGGCACCGTCCGCATAAGGCATTGTTGAAGGCCCGACATCACCCCATAGTCAGCCTCAAAAAAATCATCATAAAAGAATTTGGGGTTGAGATAGTACCCCGCCCCGCTGCATGTAGTGGGCTATGAAGCTAATAAGTCCATCGCCGGTTAATCAGTTCCCAAATGGTAATGTATTTGGGCTCGGAATAATTGTAAAATGAGGCACTTGCCTATTTGGCCCTATCCATGGCCTAATATATGTATCCAATTTAATATTTTTCTCCATCAATACAGAGAACCCTCACCAAAGGCTCTGACACCTCAAGTCAAATGAGAGATTTTAGTTATTGTTAACAACTAAGCTATTTGAAATTTGGATTACAATTCAAAATTTGCAAACAGAAAAATAATTATTAAAAAAAAAAACAACTTAGTTTTGTACCTTGATTGCCCCATTCATAGTTGTCCAAAAGGGCTCCTCAAACACATAATCGTATACCTTTTGGCCCGACAAACCAATATCTAGCAACATCTTCTCCATTCCATTCCTCGCTCACAAACATCCTCTTCAATGCCCCCCTTTGCATCAAAGAGGCTCTGCAATGTAATTAAGTTTGTGTCAAATCGTGTAACTCCAACTCGTACAAGGTCCCTCCCATTAGTGAATTGCCTCATTAGTTGGAGAACCCACGTATGGTTGTATATGAATTTTGTAATACATTTGGCCTTATTTACAACCTCAAACACCCAAGGTAATTTCCCAATGTCTTCAAGAAGCAAATCGAGACAGTGGGCTACACATGGTGTTCAAAAAATTTTGGGGAATCTAACCTCCAAAATCCTTCTAGCTGCCACATAGTCTGTGATAACTTGGACAACATTATCCTCCCCTACTTCTAACACAACCTCATCCAACAACTTAGCAAGCATTTCAGCTCTCTTAACTTGTGTCGATGCATCCGTTGACTTGAGAAACACAATTCCTCTTGTAGAAGCAACCAAAAAATTAATCAATGTCCGATTCTTCCCATCGGACATGATCGTGCACTCCCTTTTTCTCCATTTCCTGCATTGCTCTTCAACCAAAAGTTGGATATCCTCAATGGATTCCTGAAGGAGAGGGCCCTAAAATCATTATAAGTGAGTGGCTTAAATCTTGGGCCGCAAATTGTGAGGGCATCAACCATTCCCCACCAATATGGAGACCTCGCCACATTGAAAGGAATGTCAAAAAACTACCAAAAGTTTGCACAAACCTTCCTCACAGCCTTGTGCCTCGCCTAGTTACATACAATCAATACCCTGAAGCATGGAACATTCCACAAAAAATGACTCCTCTATCCCACTTCCTCGGTTTCCCACAGATGGACTCAATGCACTACGGCGCTACTGAAAAAGGCTACAGGTGTTTCTGCTACCCTCTGTATAAGGTAGAGGAGGAGCCATAGCTTCCCTTGTTTTTCTTTTTAGTTATTTCTTCTCTTCGTAATATGCTAGGAGGACATCGCATTCCCTCTATACATCAAGTTTCATGTTATCACATAGCTTGACGTCATGGCCAACTATATTCGCCAAGTGGTATTTGAGGCGGTTTATGCCTCTATGAATTATTTCACCACAAAAGTTATAATAGACCTCCCCTTTCTTCGAACCATCCTTCACATACTCCCAAGATGGGTCTCTTTTTCCCATCATTTTATTTCAATGTGGTTGCACATGAAAACCATATCAAGTACTTAGAAACTTTAAAAATATCACAATTAGTATTTTTATGTCCTGTTCAACAATCTGAACACCAAATGTCATTCTTTTCCTTAATCTTCTTTTTATGGATTGCTCTTTCAAGGTCTTTCTTGAGCACTCCGATTATCGTGCCCATATCATCATGATCACTATCGAAGTCACTTTCTTCCTTATTTCAACTTCTACCTTTTATCGTCGTCTTCATCTCACTCTCCAAATTTACTGCTCTCTTAAATGCTTCCCGATACATCTCAATGGTACAATTTTCATTTTCTTCTTGTATTTCAGAAGTACATCCATAGACCATTGTTTCTAGAGTCTGTCTCCAGGTTTATTCTCCATCTTATTAATGAGATCGATTAGACAGCAGTTATTTAACTTAATATTCTCATCCTTCTGCTTTGTAACATATGTCTCTCTAATGATATTTATGTCATCACGCAACATTTTGAATTCTTTCTCAAACTACTTTAGGTTTTCCCATGTCGTGTGTGGGTTTTCTTATTTCAGGTGCTAGTCTATGGCGATCCCTTACAATGTTGCTAGGAACAACTATGGTCATGTGTTTTCGTCTCTTATCCCATTCGATTTCCATATCATCTCAAGTATTGATGTGTCAAAGGGTCTTATTTCCCATCTCCAGTAAATTTGGGGCACTTGTGCTTGCCTGTAGCAACTACCATGGTCAACTGTCTTAAAGTGAATTGACTCGTCAAATGCTTTATCGACAGACTCACTCCCTTCGACAATGTTGAATGCTTTGTTGCGCTAACTTCTTCTCCTTCAATCACCTTTTAGAATTCATTGTCCAACTCCCTCCTACATGGACTACTTGTGCTTTTGGTTCATGATCGTCTTTGTGAATAGACTTGTGTAGGCTCCGAACAACTCCCAAAAGTCCATCCTCCTGCAGTCACAATTCCCTACAACAATTGTGTTTGCTTCAAACTCTCAGCCCGTGGGTCTCCAAACTCACCCTCCCGCTCTTCTTGTGTCTATATTGGTGCCTCTTGTTGTCTTGCTACTTCATCGTCTTCACGAACTCAGCAACAACTTTCTCATTGATGTAACCTTCATCGTCAACTCTTTCCTCAATGCCTTCATCACCTTTGTTGATGGCACGACCTTCTCCATCTTCAACACTCTTGTCGTCAACACTCCCTTCATCTGCATGACATTTCTCTACTACAAGACCTTTGTTTTCTTCTCAACACTTCACTCCCCTCCTTTCAAGGGGGCCACACACGTCACGTCTCTAGGGTTTTAACTCCTGTCACCTTAGGAATCTCCAAGCGTCTTCATCCAAAGACAGGCTTTGAAGAAAGTCAGCCTTCTTCACTTCCTTCTTGCAAAAGGGGCTCTTGAAAAATTTGCACCTCTATACTCCCTTCGTCATGTTCATTGTGTCCATGTCTCACGTATCATGTCTTTCGCCTTCAGTATATGCAATACTTTCAAACCTTTATTGTGGTTCTTGTCCTTAATGTATGCTCCTTCCACGTCCTTTCTATCCATGGGCACACCCTGGTGCTTCACTCATTCACCTTGTTGTTATGTTTGCTTTTTTTCATCACGCATTCTCCTCGATCCAAGGTTGTTATGACAATGGCACCAAATGTAGTATAGATTTATTCCCAACAATAAAGCTAAAAATTCAAATAGAACAAGCAACAAGGAATGAACAACAAAGATGATCTCAGTAATGTTGAGTGGTAATTTTGCCCAATTGCAAAACCACACTCACAGTTAGGATTTTGATTAGAAAACCCTCTCTTGCAAAGAAATTGAGATTTCTCCAAGCTGCCTTTTACTTAATGTGTGTTTGTATGTTTGTGAAGATGTATCAAATAAGTGCTAGGAATACCTTAGTGATTTGCAAGCAACTCTTAACAAGGGACCTGTGTTGGTATTATTTTATTGCTATGCTAGTGATTGTTCATGAAACTTAAAAGAAAAGAAAATGTGATTGGCCCTCATATGACCACGATGTAAAGCCTTAGTTCATTTTATCTTGAAGTATTTTAGGTAGATTTTATCTTCTTTTGGTTAAGCAGATTTTAAACAAGTTTTATCTTGCATTATTAAACCTTGTTTTGAGCATAAAAGATAAGACTAAAATCTATCTTTTGAAATGCAAAATTTGAATGATGATTGGATTCATTTAATGTTGCCTTTGAGCATGAAAAGAAAATAAATTTGAATGACTAACTTTAAAATGTAATGGCCTTGAAATGCCAAATAAATTACCCCTCTTTAATGAAATTGAAATTTTCATAAAGGGAGGTTAATTTATTATTTAAAAAACAATAACCTTTGGAATGCCATATAAATTACCCCTCTTTAATGAAATTGTAATTTTCATAAAGAGAAGTTAATTTAGTGCTTTAAAAACGAACATGCAAAGCTTGGCATTTGACTTGCCTTCAAAATGTGAAATTATGTCAAATTTTGAAATTACAAAATTCTTTATAAAACACCAACTTTGAATAATTTTTATAATTTCAAAATGGCTTCAAAATGAAATCGAAATTGTTCTAAATGAAGCGTTAAAGCTTATTCTTCACATCCGTGCATCTATTTTTGGAATTTTAATTTTTTTAAATTTTTTATATTATTTGCAACAGTTTAAAAAAAAATGAAAAGGGAAAAGGTTAGAAAAATAAAACTAAAAATCTGGAATATGGACCAGAATATGGAAAGTGACCAAAGAGAAACTACAGAACCCTAATTCGGCTTACACTGCAGAAAACGTTAGATCCTGAATATAGACACAATCGGATTAGACCTACATCCACACAATCTAAGATTCGGTTATGGCAAGAGTCTAAGAAAAAACATGCATTAAAAATATTCCAACAATGCTACCGTATTCACGCATAAAACACCATCAAATATTTCTAAAGCATTTGGAGAAAAATCTGCAATACAAGCATTATTTTAATCAAAATTTGTCCTTCCTGCATACAAATGTGAAGCCAAAATGTTGGCAGCAGTTTGTGAACCTTCCAATCTCTTCCCTCGCTTTTGTCCCAAAAGTTCCAGTCGTCATTGGGAAATGGCGTAAACAGGATATGGCAAGTAGACGACTTCGACAGTGGTATTGATGTGAGCCGACAATGTGGACGATCATGGCAGCGAGACGCAACGGTGCTACTGCCAAGGGGAAGCTAACACAGGTTCACACTCCCATACTTGGTGCGATTTCGAAGCCTGGTCCGAAGATGGAAAACAATTGAATAGCCATTCGCCAAAGATACGGGAAGAGGGATATCGAACCACGGATGGATAGTGTGAACCTATATTAGCCTCCGCTTGGCAGTAGCACCGCTACGTCTCGCCGCCATGATCGTCCACATTGTCAGCTCACATCAATACCATTGTCGAAGTCGTCTACTTGTCATATTTTACGCCATTTCCCAATGATGGCTGGAACTTTTGGAACAGAAGCGAGGGAAGAGATTGGAAGGTTCACAAACTGCTGCCAAAATTCTGGTTTCACATTTGTATGCAAGAACGACATATTTTGTATAAAATAATGTTTGTATTGCAGATTTTTCTCCAAATGCTTTAGAAATATTTGATGGTGTTTTATGCGTGAATACGATAGCATTGTTGGAATATTTTTAATGCATGTTTTTCCTTAGACTCTCGCCATAACTGGATCTTAGATTGTGTGGATGCAGGTCTAACCAGGTTGTGTCTATACTCAGGATCTAACGTTTTCTGCAGTGTAGGCCGGATTAGGGTTCTGTAGTTTCTCTTTGGTCAGTTTCCATATATTGGTCCATATTCCAGATTTTTAGTTTTATTTTTCTAACCTTTTTCCTTTTTTATTTTTTTTTAAACTATTGCAAATAAAATAAAAAATATAAAAAAATTAAAATTCCAAAAATAGATGCACGGATGTGAAGAATAAGCTTTAACGCTTCATTTAGAACAATTTCATTTTGAAGTCATTTCGAAATTATAAAAATTATTCAAAGTTGTTGTTTCATAAGTTTTTTTGTAATTTCGAAATTTGACATAATTTCACATTTTGAAGGCAAGTCAAATGCCAAGCTATGCATTTTCGTTTTTAAAGCACTAAATTAACTTCTCTTTATGAAAATTACAATTTCATTAAAGAGGGGTAATTTATATGGCATTCCAAAAATTATTGCTTTTTAAAGTAATAAATTAACCTCCCTTTATGAAAATTTCAATTTCATTAAAGAGGGGTAATTTATTTGGTATTTCAAGGCCATTACATTTTAAAGTTAGTCATTCAAATTTATTTTCTTTTCATGCTCAAAGGCAACATTAAATGAATCCAATCATCATTCAAATTTTGCATTTCAAAAGATAGATTTTAGTCTTCTCTTTTATGCTCAAAGCAGGGTTTAATAATGCAAGATAAAACTTGTTTAAAATCTGCTTAACCAAAAGAAGATAAAATCTACCTAAAATACTTCAAGATAAAATGAACTAAGGCTTTACATCGTGGTCATATGAGGGTCAATCACATTTTCTTTTCTTTTAAGTTTCATGAACAATCACTAGCATAGCAATAAAATAATACCAACACAAGCCCCTTGTTAACAGTTGCTTGCAAATCACTAAGGTATTCTTAACACTTATTTGATACATCTTCACAAACATACAAACACACATTAAGTAAAAGGAAGCTTGGAGAAATCTCAATTTCTTTGCAAGAGGGTTGTCTAATCAAAATCCTAACTGTGAGTGTGGTTATGCAATTGGGCAAAATTACCACTCAACAAGTAATAATACTCTTCCATTACCATCCAATGGAATATATAAAATTTGAATGGGGGTTGGATGGTTACAACCTAATCATCACCCTCTCATACCGAACTATCAAACTAATGCAAACTAATTACAACAAAACTCATTATCTCAGTCATATGCACGACTCCGTGACGTGTACAAAATGACAATATTTTGATCAACACTCGTTACAAGCCATTGATCAACACACTTAATGCAACTTGTAACAACACACGTGACAAAACTATTTATGTACAATTACAACGAATACATTCGCTCACTAAGGTGGTGCCACATGAGATGGATTTAGCTGATCTGTTTGATCGCCTACAAATTTAAACGTGGACATGGTTTATGGACCATGGTTTTCATGTGCAACCTCTATAAAAGAGAAGGTGATCTACATTTGTAGATAGACATGCCTGATGTTAGACAAATGTGATGATAGAATGATGTGAATTATTGTTGAGAGTTGAATGTGTATTGCAATAGGCAAAAGTTACAATTTATGCAAAGCTATTATATGGTGAAAAACTATATTCTTATTCTTCTTCTTGGTTTTTTTCTTTTTTTTTTGGTTTGTTGATCTTCTTTTGCAAATAAGAAGTAAGTTGCAAGGACAAACCTGAACCCTATAGCCCATCCAAACCTTTCATAATGATCCTCTTTCTTATGTATAATAATAAATACGGAGGAAGAGAAACAGAAGGTTTTACCTCCATTTTGGTTGGGTTCTTGTTTCCTGTCTATTCAACACAACAAAAGAGAGATTGTTTGGGTCTTCCTCATCAGCTGTGGAAAATCAGAGTTGACAACGTACTCTCTCAATAATGAATAACAGTGAATGTCACTATGAATTCCATAATTTCAATTTTCGTGTAATTAATTGCATTTGCTTAATGATATCGTTCATTGGTGACTATGACACCTTTATAAAATAAGCTCTAATTGCTTCATCTTCCATTGGTTACTGAAAATAAGGTGATTGCAAAATTGCAATAAGGCAATTTCAATGTATCAAGTTATCAACTTCCTGGGTCCATATCTCCTTGACTATGGCTCTGACTTTCTAATATGATGCCCTTTTGGAAATGGGAGCAGCTTGCCAACTAGTTTTAAATTTGAAAAAATTGAATTGGTCATCGTCAAATTTTACTTTGAAGTTCACAATAACACAATTTTGCATTCTCTCTTGGAAAAAGCCCTGCTGAGTTTCTGCTTGGTTCAACATGGTTAATCAATTTGCCCGTATGCATGTTTTATCGTGTTGGTAATATCAGGCAATATGATTTAGTATGTTGTGTACACCATAAAATTACCAGGATGCTGTAATTGTAATGACTAGACTATAACACTATATGGAATGTTTATCAATTAAGAAAATGTGGTCAGATTCAACAATCCTGCTAACAACATTAATGTTACTAAATGTTAATTTTATTTTATATTTTGCATGACAATCTCTAGCACGCAATCAGGTCACAGGTCAACGCTGATGATGGTTATTGATGGTTCAACTCCCATAATGAGACAATGAATACTCTCGTACTAGCGTATACCAGAATGATAACACAAATAATTGTATGGAAACCTATCCCATGCTCAAGTATCATCCTACTGCAGTATCAAATCTATTTGTTGTCTCCAATTTCTCTGTCCCCTAATATATTTTTCTATGATCATGGTACATATTCTACACAAGTTTCAAGATTTCAATTCAAGTTACGAAGTGAAAAAAATGGTCCAAGCCACACAATGTTTGTATATGAATAAACATAAAACATAAAAATTCAAACATATAAGGTGGAAATGGGAGCTTGCCAGGAAAGAAATACTTGATATGTCAAGTGCCTTTAATGCAATTAGCTCCGAAAGCCGCTCAGGAGTGGAAACCAATATTTCTGGTGAGCATATCTTCAACCTGTAAAACATTCACTATTCTCTTCAGCTTTGTTGAAGCAAATGGATGGAAACATTTAATACTACACTCACTAAATGCTTCAACACCTACAGCTTTGGTTTAAAACAAATGAGGTGATTGTTAACATAGACTTGTATCTCAAACATAACTTTTAAAAAATTTAATAATGTTAAGAGTGAATGTTTTCAACACTAAAAATATGGACACCATGAAATCTAGAATAGTGTTAGGAACCTTCTCATCAAAATCAGCACATTCACAAAAATATTGCAATAAAACAAAAATTCATGAAACATAAGATATTGCAATACAAAATATAAGTGCAGAAATGAAACAATCTCACAAGTAACACAGAATCACAGGCCACTTAGAGGGGGCAACCTCCTTCAATACTTTCATTCAATTATGCAAAAAGATACATTCATTCCTGCCCCTCACAGTTTTAAAGACTTCATCTCTCTACCTAAGGTTCAAGGTTGGCTTACATGCAAAATGCCACCTGAGCAAGAATCTTCTACCAAAAAAACAGTTACATTCTTGACAACAGTTACATAAAATGGCGCCACTTGTCTAGGCGTTTCTAGTGCCACAAAATATTATATAATATCATTCAAAACATTATCATGGGACTCAAGTACTACAATGTTAAGCAGAAAGTGCAAGAGTGGATAAGTTAATTCTATTAGTGTCCACAAATGACCAAAGTACGTCAATGGGACTCAATGTAAAAAAGTTGTCTTAAAGCACTATAGTTACTAAGAAAGTACTAATAAACTAAACAAGAGAGAGTGAACTTCACTGAAGTTAAACTATCGTACATCTGATTCACATCCTCTAGGCATGGACCCACAAATGCATAAATCCTAACATGTTGCAAGTAATGATGAAGAGATAAGAGAACCAACTACCAAGGGAAAAGAAATAAATAGAAAAAATCTCAATAGGATCCAAGCACCAACTCTCATCAGTGGTGGAATGGCAATTATAAGTAGAAGAAGTAGAGCCATCATCATCACCAACTAGACCAGAAAACATGAGATCTAACAATGCTCCCAGAAGAATGGACCCCGTGCATGAAGCAATCCAATTAAGCCTTTAAATCAACCACAAGAGAAGAAAACATGCAGAAAAAAAAAAGGAAGAAGTTGATAAAAACATCTGCTAAGAAAGCCTGCAAATACACATTTATTTGCATAAAAAACAATTCACAAAAACACAAAGTCAAAATAAGATGACCAAAAAAAAAAATTGAAAATTATATAGGGCTATGTCTTGAAGTTGTTAATGCTAAAATTGAGGAATTGTAAAGTTGGAACTATATGAGCAAATTATATGCTCAATTTTTAAAATAAATAGACAAATTTTCCTTTTCTTTTCTTTTTCAACTTTCCCTTTTTTTTTTATCAATCCACTTTGTTTATGTCAGTCATTTGGGTCGATTCCACATGGAAATGGGAAGAAACCTCCTTAGAACACCAAAGAGACGTTCCCATTTTGGGAAAATCTTGGAGACCATTTTATCGATGTTTCTCAGAAATTTACCCAGTTCTATACTGAAAATGTTTAGTGTCAACGCAATAGGCAAAATGGTGCACGAACAACACTGCTGCTTGAAAAGCTTGCATATGAATATATGCGATCCAAGTCTGGAATAGCAAGGAAATGCACAGTACAGCAACAATTATCAACTGATAAACTTAATGAGCATAGTAAATTCAACATAAAGCCTGAATTATAGAAATTCTGACATTCAATACAAAAACTAGAATATAAGATAGTATGGTAAACCTTGCTGTTTACGGGCATTTTAAAATATTAAATGCATGCTTATGGCATACACAAATAAGTTAAATGCCCATTTCATCATGCACCACATTCTATTGATGACATATTATGCATATAATGGATGCCTCAAAGTGTACATGCCCACCAGTATCCTCACAAATTTAAATTTACAGTTTTACTTCTCACAGGTTAAGAAGTGTATCAAACCAAAAATAAGGGAAGAAAAATCCTCACATGCATGTCTCTCTATATTCCGAAATAAGATGCAATGAAAACAGATTCACTATTGCTGCTCAGCAATTGGTCTCCTATACCTAAACAAGACTCACCCCTCAACTTGATAGTGAACAGAAGCTCCTGGATGCAGGCTCACAGAGTGTATGCCAAGAAGCTTTCTCAATGGCTTGAGCAACATTCTTACCTGAAGTGAATAAATTAATAAGCAAAATAAATACTTATACCGCATTTTCTGTCCTACTCCACTGGATACAAAACCGTAACAATGTGATTACTTTCAAGAAACAAAACAATAACAGATTAAATCATGAATGTTTTCCAAAGAAATTCAAATTATCATAGACTAAATTGTTCAATAAACACTCAATGTAATCTGGAAATGTTGAAACCTATCAGGATGTAACATCAAACTAACTTTCAAATGAATAAATAGCATTTCAGAAAGAACAAACGATAAAATCTTAACACCATACACTGACCTTAAGTGCGTGTTCCTGGGAAGCTACTATGTATAAAACTATGGGACGAGAGATAACCGAATCCCTCATCTGCTTATTAATAACAAGAGAAGCGGCAGTAGAAACTACCCAAGCTGTTTGCTCTAAATCAAATGAGGCTTTGGATATTCCCAGTATGTTTGACCCTTTCAAACAAGCTTTCCAAAATTCTATTCCCCAGTTATTATTCAAAGTTAACTTATCAACTCCTGCTTGAATTATATTACCTTCAAACTCTATTTTCCTTACTGCATCCAATGATAGTTTCAAAACCATCTCTAGGATGGCATTTCCCTGCAAATCATTTAGACCTTCAGCAATTCTGCCCTGTCCAAGAGAAGATGTTCTCCTTTTTCGCTTATCTTTCTTCTGCTCTGGCTCACTGCCATCTTTTGCTGCTTGAAAAACTTTAGCAAACTGGGAGACAGCTGTCTGCAATTGACTAGCTTCCATCTCATCTACCAGAGTCGTCCTTATTTTCTTTCTTTTTTGAATCAAATTGTCAATCTCCTCTTCCTGAGGTGCAGCATCTCTCTTTTTCGCATGCAGCCTATTTTTAGCTTCAGCTTCAGAGGGCACTTTCTGCTTGCTACTTTGCTTCTTTTCAGAAATGCGCTCCTTATGATCATTAAAAGGGTTTTCTGGAGTTGGAAGTGAGTAGCACATGCCCTGTAACATCATAGTAGTAACTATAGATTAAGCCTGAAGCAAACTATCATCAAAAGAAATCAGATGTACAACACCTTGCTTTTCTCAGCCCTGCAAATATGTCAGAAGCAAATGTCTTGCCTGCATATGGCACCAATAACATTTTTATTCTTCTTCGTGCTACACTTATGCAGATGACTATTACTTCAATTTAACTTTTTACATGTTTACATAGAAGAAAAGGACAAGTGCATTTACTCTGAGGCTGAAATCACATCAGTAATTCTCTTTCTAGAAAAATTAAGGGTACTACAATTGATCTGATCCTCACATGTGCTTTGACAGTGTATTATGGTGAAATATGTGTACAATGTTATGACTTGCATAAACATATGATAATTCACCAAGCTAATAGTTACAAGAATTTTCAACTACTAGAGAACAAATGAGTCAATGACTGGTAAAATATGTGAAATGTAAGATGTGAAAATGATGAAGATAATCATAAAAAATTATGGATAAACCATATGTCAAAATCTAGTAAGTTATACATAATGGACAAGGAAAATTCTATTAGTTTAAGCCAATATTAATTATTTGCTGTCAGTGATTGTAATGTTAGCACTATTTTTGAAAGAAAATTCTATTAGTTTAAGCCAATATTAATTATTTGCTGTCAGTGACTGCAAAGTTAGTACTATTTTTGAAACGTACATAATGCAGGCCAATATTTTCCATCTCTAACTGTTGGTTACGAATCTGCCATGAGGAAAGGATTTGTCGTTGTTGCGCCCTAGGACCCGCAAACCAACATTGAAAGGCCGGAAGGAAGGAATGCCTTCCGTGCCAATCTCCGGAGAAGGCCGGCTTCCTTTGGGGTTTTGAGGTTCAAGATAAGAGTGCAGGGAAAGAGATAAAAAGTACAGAAAGAGATCCAAATGAGATTGGAGTTGGGTGGGGGGAACTAACAGTACGGCAACGCATCAATCACCACTACTAACACCAATATAACCATAACACACCACTATAGATGTTGTCACTCGCCAGTAGAACAGAGCCAGGTATATGTTTTGTGTTAAGGGCCAGAAGCACAACTACAATGGCTCCCTAACAGACATTCCCTCCAAGGAACTAACAGTACGGCAACGCATCAATCACCACTACTAACAACACTATAACACAAAACATAACCAGAAAACTGCCGCTAACGTTTGCCCTATATATCCTCCGATTTATGCACCTTAGGCATACCTGACCACCAAATGCTGAAATGAATCAACAAGCCATGACACAGGAAAACGTAAGGCAGAAATGCAAAGGAAAGGCAGCATACAGAATAAAAACAGTATAACAGCACCAAGTGTATGTATTATATTAACTGGCAGAAGCACAGCTACAATGGTTCCCTAACAGACATTCCCCTTCCACCACTTTACAATGAAAATGTGGTGGGTATTTATAGCATGAGAACCCCCCGATTACATTAATGGGCACAAAGTCCCAGTCAAACATTAGCTGACAAAAACAGCCGCGGAACTGCTGATGCTGACCTTTGTCTGCGAGATCGTACTTGCAAGCATGGTCTCCCTGAAGGCTGTACAGATACGTGGCAGCGTGTTAGGTAGAACTTCTCATCGGCGGGAATGCGGGTAGCCGAGCGGTAGAACCTCCAATCAGCTTTAAAGGCAGCGGCTGGCATAAGTAGTGCATCCCATGCTTGTCCTTGTGCTTGGCACGTCTCGGCTCGGATCCCAAAGTTGGACACTTGTCGGATGATGTCGCTTGACACGTGCTTGCCTTGAAAGGCGCTTTATCCAACTTCGCCCAGGATCAGAGCGTTGTCGGGTTGCGCAGGCAAAAAACAGAGCAGTTGGGGAGGCCTTTCATGCCTTAGTCAAATTCTGAGTTTGTCTCCCTACTGCGCACCGGTCAAAGGGCGCACTCCGACTTCGCTGCATGGTCTCCCTGAAGGCTGTACAGATACGTGGCAGCGTGCTAGGTAGAACTTCTCCTAGTCAGGAATGCGGGTAGCTGAAGCAGGTAGAACCTCCAATCAGCTTTAAAGGCAGCACTGGCATAAGTAGTGCATCCCATGCTTGTCCTTGTGCTTGGCACGTCTCGGCTCGGATCCCAAAGTTGGACACTTGTCGGATGATGTTGCTTGACACGTGCTTGCCTTGAAAGGCAGTTTATCCAACTTCGCCCAGGATCAGAGCGTCGTCGGGTTGCACAGGCAGAAAACAACGCAGTTGGGGAGGCCTTTCATGCCTTAGTCAAATTCTGAGTTTGTCTCCCTATTGCGCACCGGTCAAAGGGCGCACTCCGACTTCACTGCGAAGTCGGGTTGCGCACAGGTGAAAGCTGATTTATACTGTCGTACGGACTTCGCCCTGGAAAGGGGGCGCACTCCGACTTCTCTGCGAAATCGGGTTGCGCCCCAGCACTTAGTCATTTTTCCTGCCAGCCTGTTACCTAGTGCGCCCAGAAAGAAGGGCGCACTCCGACTTCGCTGCGAAGTCGGATTGCGCCCGAACACTTAGAATTTCTGGCTGATTCTGTCACACTGCGCAGTTTGCATTCTCGCTGCGCTCCAAGCGGAGGGCGCACTCCGACTTCGCTACTAAGTCGGATTGCGCCTCGATACTGGCCATTTTTCAGGGCAACTGCTGTCATTTTGAGATTTTGATTGAGGGGCTCAAGAGAAAGAGGGAAGAATGAGAATGTAGGGAAGAGAGA
The DNA here is from genome assembly GCA_028583015.1 of Wollemia nobilis. Lineage (NCBI taxonomy): Eukaryota > Viridiplantae > Streptophyta > Pinopsida > Araucariales > Araucariaceae > Wollemia > Wollemia nobilis. Next base: position 9,372,169 of record JAQPPZ010000850.1, read on the forward strand.
GAAAGGGAGAGAAGAGAAAGGGGAAAGAGAGGAAGAGGGAAAGGGAAGAGCAGCACTCTTACAAAAATTGAAAACATTGCACCCCGTGCAAAATGTGACAACATTCTTGGCGGCTCGCGGGGTGTCGAGCTCGCCTCGGCGCAAAGAATCCATGCCTTCATCCATTGGGTGCAGAGGAACTTACTTCCCCTGCCTTCTGCTGCTCTAGCCGTTCTCCTCGCGGCAACCGTTCTTCAGATCCACTTCCGGCAGTTGCCTCCTCGGATTCGCCTTCCGAATGCTCTCCAGCGTCGGCTTCTGCCTCGCAGATGCGCTTGTATGCGGCCTGGGCTTGGCCCCGGCTTCGTTCGAAGGGGCGGCGGTCAGCAACTTCTTCTAACGCTGCGTGGAATGCAGCGACCGTGTGCAAGTCGATGGTGAGGTATCTCTTTCCCAACTCCTGGAAGTAGGAGTTGATCTTGCAGCATTTGGACACCATCTGGGTGACCTGACTTTCTTGAATTGGCTCGGTCCAGCTATCGATTTCAGTTGTATCTGCCTCAAAGGACAGCCAATTCCTTTTCACCTGCTCATGGGTGAGAAACTCACCATTCTCAACATAGCTCGGGCACCCTAGTTCAGAGAGAGCGTGAAGGGGAGCCATACAAATATCTCTTTCATGTTCGAATGCATCCAGCATTCGTCTGGCAACCCTCACCTCTTCTGTTTTCTTAAAATATTTATGCAAGGTTACCCTTGCATCTGCCCATTCTGCAGCGAATGAGGACATAGGGGAGAATTGGAGGCCATTGCGCTCGTGTTCTTGAAGTTTTATCGCCAGGTCCAGCCATTGCTTCGCCTGGCGTTTGGCCTCCTCTACCACAGGCTTTCCCTGGGAAAAAACTTCTTGGATCCTGGATGCGAAATCCAGGACAGACATGGCTTTATTCATGTGGGGCTTGCATCCCCGCAGCAGATCAGCCCGCATCTCCTTAACCTTGCTCTTTGAAAAGACCGTCGCTTGGGATGCTTTCTCTGCAGATTGCGACTACGCCTGCTTCAAAGACTCCTGGAGCTGAGAAATCTACTCCAGGGCTGCCTGCTTTTCCGTTGCGGCTTCTTGCTGAGAAGCGGCCAGTCGGGCTTTTAATTCATCTATTTCTCGCTGCGCCGATTCTAGCTGCTCAGTGGACCTAGACAAGTCCTCTTCAAGCTGCCTTGTTTTGTCCTGCAACCGGAAAAGCTCTTCCTGTTCCTCCAGATTTTTGACAAGGAGATTATCCGCTTTACGAAGGATTCCATGAATCTCGTATTGCGGGTGTATATCGTCAAAGCTCTTCTCCTTTCTCTGCAGCTCGTAGTCCGCCCTGGTCATTTCCCGGAGAGGCTTCTTCACTTTTGGAGTTATCTTTTCTGTCGTGAGCACTCTCCTCTCGAAATCAAACTTGGTGCGCTTTACCGGGGCGGCTATCTCCTCAGGTCTCCTCCGTTTCAAGTTTTGGAGGAAAGAGATAGGATAGTCTACGGCTCTTGCTGCCAGAGGCAGATCGTCCGTGTTCTGGAGATCGTTCATGAAGTCCGGTTCCCCCAGCCTAGGGTTCTGCTGTGACATCTCTCCTGCGAACAGGGAAGTAGGAAAAACCGGGAGGACTTTGGAAGGAACGGCCGCTTTTGAGGGCGACCGGGGAGCGGAGAGCGGAGCGGTTGATGCTGGAAGGGTTTCAAGCGGCTGAGGCGATGGATGCAACGGTGAACGCGTAGCTTCAGCACTAACCACGGGTGAAGGGTTTGGGGTTTGACTCAGGGATAGAGAGGCGTTGGGGTCCTGAGCAAACTGGTCGAAAGAATGGTGGCCGCTAGAAGGCTGTGGAGATGGGGAGGAAGATGCGGCCACGACTTGCTCGGATTGAGCGGGAGATGGAGTCGGAGTAGGGCCAGATGGGATTTGAGGGAGCGGGGCAGCGGACGTACCTACGGGCTCCGCCTGAGCCGATGTTGGATGAATGTCTGCGGTTCTGGTTCCGGCGGCTGGCTCAGGACTATCCAGAGAAACAACCTCCGGAGCGGCTGGACGCGGCCGCGGCTCTGCAACTGACTGTTGCACCGTCAGGCTAGGTCGCTTGACCTTATCAACTCTCTTCCTCTTCTTCTCTTCTGGAGCAATGGCTGATCTGGGAGAAGGAGATGAAGTAGGTGCAGCGGGCGCTGATGTTCCCACAGTAAACTTGTACCGGGGTTTGACATGCAGAAGGTTTGTCGCGGTCGGTCCGGTCGCTGGCGGTGCTGGCGTCTTTTGTGCCTGAGGAGTCACCTCGGGTGCTGACTTGGCTAATTTTCGCTCCTTTTCGGGCACCACCTTGGAAGCAACAGGCTGCATTGGGTCCACTTGGATATCTGCTGGGCCCGCACTGGCAGTTGTAAAAGTATACAACTGCTGGGAGGAAGACCCTCCTTTATAACCCTCGAAGGGACCTCGAGGAACGTAATCTCGGAATGCGAAAGGCTGCCAGCTATCAATGTGCTGGTCATATAGAGCTGAAAAGTCATCATCAACGGCCAGATTCCTCTGGTTGGATTTATCGTGCTGCGTGCGGCACCTCATCTTCCAGCATTCAACAACTTTTTCTTTTGGCCAATTAAGGCCTGCCAGCTTGGTGATGAGTTTCTTAAATCCCGGAGAAGTGAACTTGTGGTCCGGGTTTCGCTCGGGGTCATATGCTACCTCCTCGCAGTAAAACTCCTGCCAAGGAGGCCATGCTTCCATCGAGTCAATCTCCCAGTCGAGGTCAACATGGACCACATCGCATCTGTCTTCGATTATATCTGCCCGGGGGCAGATATGAGCAAACTTTCCCCTTATCCCGTGTGGGTCGTACTTCCAGCGCTGCGGCAGCAGAATCAGGCCAATGTCAAAAAGCTCCCGCTCGAGATAGACATGCTGTCCTATCTCTGAAATTTCAACGTTCGCCCAGGAAAGAGGATATTGAAAGATATGGCCCTTTTTCTTTCCCTGGCCGAACTCCTCTTCAACATAGTCCATCTGCCGCGCAACCTCCATCCCAAACTGATGATCCGTGCACTAGTAGGGCAGCAGATGAGGCTTGCCCTTGAATCCGTAGATTCTAACCACGATCCCCTGCGTCAGTCTAAAAACGTCCTCGAGCTTGTGATTCAGCAAATAATTTGTCATTTCCTCGGGGGGCGAGGGATCTCACCATCGTTGAAGACTGACATGACCAAGCCCAGAAAGTTGAAGTTGAACTTGTAATAAGACCCTTTCCGGTATAGGTCATCCGTCCATTCATAGACGGGTCGTGGCTCTCCCTTCTCATTTACCTTCTTCAGGTTAGGTATCGGCATACGGGAGTGCAAGTGATACAAACAAAGCCAAGCCAAGAAGGAACTGAACCGAAATTCAGTTGACTGCTTTTTTTGTAGCTTCACCAAGCTGAAGTGAATGGCGTATGCAAGCTCGACCTGCCTGATCGAAGAAGATTGGGCGCTTCCCACTTTCTCGCGTCTCGGTTCATAAGATTCTCCGCATAGGAGACATTCACGCAGCGCTAGATGGGTACGGCCGTACCAGCTCGTCAGAGTCGCAGCCGAGGACCCACGCCAGGATGGTGTATATGTATTTGCTTTGAAACCTCTCCAGGGGTATGGGGCCGGTTGGCCATTGTCCAGTTGCGAGCGGGGCGTTCAGCTCCGAGTTGAGGAAATCCCTCATCTTTTTTGTATGCGTAAAGCGCCCCACTTGCTCGCCAAGATTTATCCTTTTAACAATCGCGCTGGAGTCATATTGCAACCCCGGGGCGAAGGCCGGCTGGACGGTCTCTCTGCGGAGTGCAAAACAAGGGTTTTCCGCTGCAGTTGCAAATTTGTCGGGTAGCTGGCCTGTAGTGTCTGACAATGATGTCGACCAACTCCAGGCATTGGTGGACAGGAGGGCACAAGAACCGATGAAGGTTTGACTTGTACGCAGCCCCGAAATGGTGAGAGGGCGAAACTTTATCCGCCCAACTTTCCACATTTATCCGCGGCTTAGTCGGGCTCATGGAAAATGACCCGTCCTTGTACCCAGACTGGTAATTAACCGATGGTGGTGGGGCTTGCCCACGCTATACTTTCTTTGTCCGGGATTTTGACTTTTGATCCCGCGGCGTCTCACTCCTGAAAACATCTGACTGCGGGAAATCCCCACTTTCGCGCTCCTCGCTGGACTGAGCTTGTACTGGCAACTTTCCTTTGTCCATTCCTTCGAAAAAGCAATAATTACGACCTCTGGACGTCTGCAGAAAATTTCGCAGTCACAGGAATAACTTGCACGATTTGGCATGTCTGGGCGCTTCAGACCTCCTTTAAATGATAATGACAGCGTCATTAATGGTGCACAAGAGGGGGTAGGTCGGCCGGTTTGTGAAGAAGTTATGTTTTTAGGTGCTTGCGCAGGAGAATGTCTTGAAAGACGTACCCTGATTACTGCGCCATGCCTTCTTGATTGCGTTTCCTTTGAAAGTTGCGCAATCATTAATTCTGACTTTGAACGCTGCGCCATGGCTGACGTCACTGCCACCATCCGGGCACACTTCTCAAGGAAAAACCCTTTTTGGTTCGGAAACCCATCTTCACAGCCGTTGCGCCCTGGGCCCACACTTGGAGTATTAATTTTTTTATTTTTTATAGACCATCCAAGTTGCGCCCAGGAAACAGGGCGCAATCGGACTTCGCCCCAAAATTGGGCGCAGTCCGATTTCGCCTGCGCAGTCGGACTTCGCCCCAAAATTGGGCGCAGTCCGAACCGACACTTGGCTCTTTTCTTTGCTGCCTTCACTTCCCAGCTGCGCCCCTTGGATGGGCGCAGCTCGAACTTCGCCCACAAACCGAGCGCAGTCCGAACTTGCACTTAGCCCGTCCACAGCCTTTGCTTTTGCCTTTGGTGAACCACCCGAGCTGCGCCTGAAATCGGGGCGCATCTCACACTTCGCGCGAAACCTGGGCTTGCCCAAACTTCGCGCGCGAAGTCAGACTTCGCCTTGAAAGACAGCGCAGTCCGAACAGTTAACTCCCCTTTTGGTGCTCTTTCTCTAACTGCGCCCTTTGGGAGGTGCGCAGCCCGACTTCGCTGCGAAGTCGGGTTGCGCACCCGGACTTAGCGGATTTTTGCTGTTTTCTTGGGCAGTCTCCTCTTACGAACTTCGCTCCTTTTCAGGGGCGACACCAGACTTCGGCGCGAAATCAGAGCTTTCTCCTTCTGTCCGACTTGGGCTTACTAAACTGGAAAAACTGAAAGCTGAAAACTGTACATACTGAAATTTAAAAATGCATAAGGGAAATATGTTACAAGGAAGGGCCCGTTTGGACACCTTCAACAGCGGTAAATTTTCAAGTGGAATCCGTTAACGGGAATAGGCAGGAGCTAACCCTCCATATCCCGAAGTACATAAGCGTTGAGCTGGTTCACCCGGGCAATCTGATAGGGGCCCTCCCAGAGGGCATCGAATTTTCCGTGGTTGCCCCGGCTTCGCCTTTAATGAGTCCCACTTCAGCACCAGGTCCCCGATTTCAAAAACTCGGGCAGTGGTGCCTTTCGCAAACCAGCCTTGAGTGGATTCAACATGCTTGGTGAAGGCCTAGTATGCTTTTTCCCTGTCTTCCTCCAAGCTGCGAGGAGTTGGCACAGTCTGTCATCCACCGGATCTCCGCCGCTTCTCTCTTCGTCCAACATCCAGAGAGCGGGGATTTCAATGTGGGATGGCATGACAGCCTCTTTACCATAGACGAGCGCATAGGGGGACGTTTTAATGGACGTCTTGAACGAAACTCTGTCCGCCCACAGCGCCCGGTTCAGAAGTAAATGCCAAGTCCGCTTGTTCCTTTCAATGGTCCTTCTGATGATCTTCAGAAGGTTCTTGTTAGTAGACTCAGCAAGGCCATTCCCCTACGGGTAGTAATTAGAAGACATTTTGTGATAAATGCCAAGTTTGCCAGTGTACTCCGTGAGTACAGCGCCTGCGAACCCCGGACCATTGTCCGTTACAATTGACTCTGGAACCCCGAAGCGGGAAATCAGGCTTTCAAGGAACCCGATGACCGTTTCTTGGTCCGCGTTTTTGGTTGGGATCGCCTCTGCCCACCGTGTGAAGTAATCGGTGGCTGTAAGAATAAACTTGTGTCCGGCAGAGGAATTAGGCGAAATCACCCCAATGAAGTCTAGACCCCATTGTTGGAACGGAGTCTCGGCCTGAATCGGTTGAAGGGGCAGGGGTGCTTTTCTATTTCTGCCAGCAAACCTCTGGCATTGATCACACTTGGAACAGACCGCATAAGCGTTCGTAAATAGAGTGGGCCAATAGTACTCGGCTCTAATTATTTTCAAGGCCGTAGGCCTTGCAGAATGATGACCTCCAGGCATCCCGGAATGAAAATCTCCGAGGACCCTGGATTGGTTCGATTTCCTGACGCACCGTAACAGGATGCCGTCAATATTTTTGAAGTAAAGCCCCCTGGGGCGAAGAGTGTACTTGAGTGCACCTAACCGAAATCTCCTTCGTTGTGAGGCGTTCGGGTGATCCGGACATCTTCCGGTGCGGAAATATCTCACCGGTTCATCTCGTCCAATCACTCCCCCTCCGATAAGGAGTTGGCCGAGTTGATGCTTGTTGCTTGTGTCCTCCCACTTACAAGGGGGAGATGCCGGCTACGGCGCTTCGGGCCAGCTCCGACACAAGGCTCGGCCTGCGATAAGCTTGGTGGGCCGCACTTCGATGTCAAACTCCTGGATTTTTGTAATCCATCCTGCTCTCTTGTGACCCGGTTCTCCTTGTATGATGAAGCTTCGAACGTCCGGGTGAATCACAAAGACAGTTGTTTTGCTCTGGGAGACAAAGTGCCTAAACCTCCGGAGCGATTTCATGACAGCGTGAACCTGCCGCTCTATAAAGTTGTACTTTTCTTCATGCGGCTGAATCACTTGGCTCAGGAACGCTATGGGGCGCTCCTCGCCATCGTCTCCCTTCTGAGTCAGGACTACGGCGTAACTTTCCGGTTCTCCCACCGCGTACAGGATGAAGTCCTTGGAGTAGTCCGGGTTAATCAACACCGGAGCTTGCGCAATTCGAGCCTTGATTTCCTCGAAGGCTTGCTCTCTCTCATCAATCCATTCATAAATTGTATCCTTTTTCAGCAGTTCGGCCATAGGCTTGATCACTTGTGCGAAGTCCGGGATGAACTTCCGCACGAAGTTAATCTGGCCGAAGAAGGACTGCAGCCCATTTTTTATCAATTGGGGCTGGCAAGCGAAGGAGGGCTTCTGCTCTGTCAGGGTCAATGGCGAGGCCTTTCTCGGAGATGACATGTCCCGACAGCTTACCTTCTTTTACCGCGAAGACGGACTTCTTCGGGTTTATAGAAATGCCGAATTCCCGACACCTCTCAAATATTTGCCGCGGGTGGGAAACATGATCCCCTCTTTGGTGAGAGAAAACGGTCATGTCATCAAGGTAGATGACGATGATCTTATTGAGCAGCTCTCGGAAGGCCAGGTCCATGGCCCTCTGGAATGTAGCACCAGCATTGGATAAGCCGAAAGGCATGCGCTGATAGGTGAACGTCCCCCATTTGGTGGTGAACGCCGTCTTGTGTTGGTCCTCATCCCTGACCCAAATCTGGTTGTAGCCGGAAAATCCATCTAGAAGTGAGAATCTATGGGCTCCAGCAACGATGTGTAGAATTTGATCAATTTGGGGAAGCGGATAATGGTCCTTGAGGGAGGCCCGATTCGGGTTTCGAAATCGACACGAGAGACGGATGTCGCCATTCTTCTTCCTCACGGGCACCAAATTCGCAACCCGGGATGAATGTTTGATGGGGTAGATGATTTTGGCCTCGAGCATCTTTAGAAGCTCGGCTTTCATCATGGCCTCGATTTTCGGATATACGGCCCTCTGCTTCTGCCGGAACGGCTTGGCACCATCCTCTAGCTCAATGGTATGCTGGATTACATCTCTGTCATACCCCTTCAAATCCTCGTAGCACCAGGCCACGATGTCGGGGAACTCTTGGCATAGTGATCTGATCCGCTCAAGTTCCTCCGAAGTGCAGTCTGTCCCGACCTTGATGGTTTTACCAGGTTCGAGTTCCAGGTCGGCATACTGCTTCGGGTCTACTTTGATCCTGTGAGATATAGCTCTGTCATTCTGATCAAATAGACTCTCCAATGTAATCAGTCCTTTTGGGACATGATTATTTTTCAACTGTATCAACCCCTCATATTGCTCGTCATCAGGGTCTCTACTCTCGATTAAACATGCTTCATTTACCAAAAATGTGACGATCTCCTCGTCACAATCGAACACCTGCCAATGGGTGTCCTTATCAGGCACAGAAGGCCTGTAAATAGTGCGAACCGAGCTTCGGTTTCTGGACAACGTCGTCAGCCGAAACGTACCTGGCTCCAACAGACGCCAGAATGTCAGCGTGTTTGTTTTTCTCACATGATATCGCCTTGACATTTAACGAGTCAAACGACTCCATCAGGTCCCACACCCGGTTGCGGTACGCCTTGAGATAGTGCTTCTTGGAGGCGCACTTGTTCGTAACCTGGTGACACACCAGCTATGAATCTCCAAAGATCTGCAGGTGTTTAATCCCCAGCCTCTCCGCCTTTCGCAATCCCAAGCATAGGGCTTCATACTCCGCCGAGTTGTTAGTGCAGCTCCAGGCCAGCCTGTAGGTATAGTCCTTCTGGATCCCGGTTGGAGAAACCAGAAGCACCCCTGCACCGGCGCCATTTTTGCATCGTGCGCCGTCAAAGAAAAGCTTCCACAGCTTCTCAGGTGCAGGTCCCACTTCCTTTTCAGCTGACTTGTCAAGCCTCTCGGGTTGTACAACGGTGTAACAACCCTGCTCTGTCTCAATTACGGCATTGAAATCCCGCAAAGAGAACTCGTCTTCGAGCTGTAGCACTTCGAGGGCTTGCTCCGTCAGCTCTACCGTCACCAGTTCTTCCTCAGACAGGTTGGACCATGCAGTCCAACTCTTCTCCGGGTATCTTCTCTACTAGGAAGGTGGAAGGCTTCTCATTAAAGATTCTCACTCTTCTTCCTTTGAAGGGCACTTCCATGTGTGAGTAGTCTAGAGACAGGTACCCGCCCAGCTTCGCCGTGAACTCCCGGGAGAGACACATGCCGAAGTAGGGAGCCAGGTCAACAACTACGACCTCTTGGATGACCACGATGTCGAGAGCCTTATGCAGCCGAATAGGGATGTCCTTTATGACACCAACTGTCTTGACAGGGGTGCCGTCTAGTTGTAGCACGCCTTGGCTGCTCCTTGTGTACTCCATCCCGATCTCGTCACAGACGGCCTTCGGCATAACAGTCGTGGAAGCGCCAGAGTCCACCATGCAGTTGTGTACTATGTGCCCTTGCATCCATAAAGACAGATAGAAGGGAGGCGGTCTGTTCTTCCCAATGGCTGAGACTGTCAGGGGTTGAACCAGGACAGCGGGCTGCATCTGCTTGCCGTTCTTCATGTTTTTCAGAGATTCCTGCAACAGATCCACTTGGCCTGGGAGCAGAAGAGCATCGTACATGCTGATTCTAGCGGGTGTTCTTTTTAACTCGTCTACTATGCTGTAGCCCGAGGTGCTAGCTCCTTCTGCTTCTTTTGTCGGCTCATACTTCGTCCGTACTGGGTGGCCTCAACTCTCTGTCTCTTGGTCAGAGACGGGTACTTCAGCTTCTCCTGGGCTTGTTCTTTGGTTTCAGCTGGAGGCTGAGGTACGGGAGCTTTAGCCGGAGCTGGAACTTTTGCTATAGGGGGCTTGGCTGGAATAGGGGCTGCCTTTACCGGAGGAGGCTTGGCTGGAGCTTTGTCTTTGGATGCCTTCTCCTGGGCTGTGTAGGGCCACAACCGCTTGTACGGTGGCAGCCCGCCAGGCTGCGGTTTTTCTCTTCGGGTGTATACTTTCAGAGGCTTTTTCGCAGCATCTGCAGTTTTCTTTTCTTCCTTGGCGGGCGGCACTAGATTTTCCTCTGGGAGGGCAAAGTTGGCTTCGCCGTCCAGGATCATGTAGAGTTCATCGTCCTCTATGGCGCTGCCGACCAAAGTCTGGATGTAGTGTTGGTGCAGTGTGCAGTCTTCCTCCGAATGCGGGTCGTTGCACGTAGTGCACCAGTTAACCTGATCAGAAGGACCAGGTTGGTCTTCTATAGCAGCATTTCTCGGAGGCGGACGCCTCTGCAGTTGTTGTTCTGGAGGCCTGTCTTTTGTTAGCGCCGAGGGCGGATATGGCCTCCTAGGAGCGAGGTCCATCTGGGCCTGCTTCTTCTTCAAAGCGGTCATGTCATTGGACATGGCATGATAACCTGAGGCCAAAGCCCGTACCTCCTGAAGAATTGTATTCTGAATGTTATTGTCAGGAGGCGGCAACTGTGCCGGTGGAGGCAATGCGGCTAATGGAGGAGGATTGGAATAAGGTGCGTATCGTGGGGGAGCGGGGAGTGCTTGGAAAATGCGGAGCGGGGAGGAGGCGGGTGAGGATAATGCATTTGCGGCGGGCCGTAAGGAGTTACGACCGGCGCCGGATTCCATTGCTGCTGGGGTTGCTGCCCTGATGTGGACGGCGCATCACCAGAAGCTGATGGATACTGGGATCTGGGAAAGTCGGGACGAATGGGTTCCTGCACCCTGGACGGGAGTCTGCCGATGGAAATGATATCAGCTTCAGCTTGCTGGGCAGCCTCGTACAGAGCAGGAAACGAGTCTATTCTGGCAATCTTCAGCGACGAGGCATATGTTTGAGTTGAAGGATCTCAGGTAGTAGTGAGCGGCCATGCCAGCTGAAGGCCGAAGTTCGCGAGGTACCCGTTTCCAAGATCTCGCAAACCTGATGTTGAAGTCAGACACCTCCTCTTGGGGGTGTCTCTGGATACTTTGGAACTGATGCAGCAAAGAAGTGGGGTCAGCAGACTCGTTGCATCCTTTCACGAGCCTTCTGGCGAGCTGGGGCCACCTTGTGATAGATCCCTCGCGCGGCGATCTCCACCAATAGAGAAGCTTTCCCCTTAGGGAAAGGGCCAGCAAACGGGTCTTCACACTTTCGTCAGTAATGGAGTGCAATGCAGCCAGGGCAAGGATGTCCTGGATGTGCTCGTACGCCGTCTTGTTGTAGCCGTCATACGTAGGGATGGATTTTAAGGCGGCGAGGGGCACGGCTTGCTGTCCGACCGGGGCCAAAGGCCCCGTGAGAGTCCACCGCCGGGAAGAGATCATCATCATTTTGCTGTTGGGCAGCCATTTCTTCTTCTTCTCCTCCGTCGGTTGTGTACTCAGTGTCGGTACCTTCCGAGGATGTAGATTCCTCTTCTTCCTCGGCCTCTTCTATTTCGTTCTCAGCTCCTTCGACTTCGGCTTCGGCTTCTTCTTGGATTTCAGCCTCGACTTCATCGACACGAGCTTGTGGATCAGCCAGCCTGGCAATTTCGCCTCGAGCGTTGATGTCTAGTTCATAAAAGGCAGGCGGGTTTCTCGGATCCCTTGCTCGCCACCTTCTAGTTTGCATGAAGGTGCTAGGACCGGTCTTTCGGACTCAGAAGATATGTTCGTGCAGAGTCGCCAGGTGTTCTGATTTTGGACAGCAATGAAGCGAACACCGGTGCTTCGATTCTGTTTGGGGGTGGGAAACTTCCTTGTCCCACCGAGCGTGCCAGAAACTGTTGGTTACGAATCTGCCATGAGGAAAGGATTTGTCGTTGTTGCGCCCTAGGACCCGCAAACCAACATTGAAAGGTCGGAAGGAAGGAATGCCTTCCGTGCCAATCTCCGGAGAAGGCCGGCTTCCTTTGGGGTTTTGAGGTTCAAGATAAGAGTGCAAGGAAAGAGATAAAAAGTACAGAAAGAGATCCAAATTAGATTGGAGTTGGGTGGGGGGAACTAACAGTACGGCAACGCATCAATCACCACTACTAACACCAATATAACCATAACACACCACTATAGATCTTGTCACTCGCCAGTAGAACAGAGCCAGGTATATGTTTTGTGTTAAGGGCCAGAAGCACAGCTACAATGGCTCCCTAACAGACATTCCCTCCAAGGAACTAACAGTACGGCAACGCATCAATCACCACTACTAACAACACTATAACACAAAACATAACCAGAAAACTGCCGCTAACGTTTGCCCTATATATCCTCCGATTTATGCACCTTAGGCATACCTGACCACCAAATGCTGAAATGAATCAACAAGCCATGACACAGGAAAACGTAAGGCAAAAATGCAAAGGAAAGGCAGCATACAGAATAAAAACAGTATAACAGCACCAAGTGTATGTATTATATTAACTGGCAGAAGCACAGCTACAATGGTTCCCTAACAGACATTCCCCTTCCACCACTTTACAATGAAAATGTGGTGGGTATTTATAGCATGAGAACCCCCCCGATTACATTAATGGGCACAAAGTCCCAGTCAAACATTAGGCGACAAAAACAGCCGCGGAGCTGTCGATGCTGACCTTTGTCGCACGGGACTGTACTTGCGACATGGTCTCCCTGAAGGCTGTACGGATACGTGGCAGCGTGTTAGGTAGAACTTCTCATCGGCGAGGAATGCGGGTAGGCTGAAGCGGTAGAACCTCCAATCAGCTTTAAAGGCGGCGACTGGCATAAGTAGTGCATCCCATGCTTGTCCTTGTGCTTGGCACGTCTCGGCTCGGATCCCAAAGTTGGACACTTGTCGGATGATGCTTGTTTGACACGTGCTTGCCTTGAAAGGCAGTTTATCCAACTTCGCCCGGGATCAGAGCGCTCGTCGGGTTGCGCGAGCAGAAAACAGCGCAATTGGGGAGGCCTTTCATGCCTTAGTCAAATTCTGAGTTTGTCTCCCTACTGCGCACCGGTCAAAGGGCGCACTCCGACTTCGCTGCGAAGTCGGGTTGCGCACCGGTGAAAGCTGATTTACACTGCCGTACGGACTTCGCCCTGGAAAGGGGGCGCACTCCGACTTCGCTGCGAAGTCGGGTTGCGCCCCAGCACTTAGTCATTTTTCCTGCCAGCCTGTTACCTAGTGCGCCCAGAAAGAAGGGCGCACTCCGACTTCGCTGCGAAGTCGGATTGCGCCCTGAACACTTAGAATTTCTGGCTGATTCTGTCACACTGCGCAGTTTGCATTCCTGCTGCGCTCCAACTGGAGGGCGCACTCCGACTTCGCTGCGAAGTCGGATTGCGCCCTGATACTTAGCCATTTTTCAGGGCAACTGCTGTCATTTTGAGATTTTGACTGAGGGGCTCAAGAGAAAGAGGGAAGAATGAGAATGTAGGGAAGAGAGAGAAAGGGAGAGAAGAGAAAGGGGAAAGAGAGGAAGAGGGAAAGGGAAGAGCAGCACTCTTACAAAAATTGAAAACATTGCACCCCGTGCAAAATGTGACAACACTAACCATTTATATTTACATGTCTAATGGAACCAAACTGAGTAAAAGGGTGAATTATCTTGATAGCAAGTACCCCAAACATCTTTACTCATCAATGATGCAGACCTGGAGACCAATTTCAACATAGATATTCATGTAGCCTCCCCGTAGGTTCCTACATGAAGCTATCAATGAAGCTTGAAAGAAAGCCTTGATGAATCTGGCATTGGAGGGGTTCTACCATTCATTGGTTCCATACGAGTAGTGACAGATGGACTAATTTACCACACACCATGGCCATCAATCAAGGATTATGGAATGGTCTATATTTGTTCCTAAGGGTCTTGATTGTTGAGGTGGATTAAACCCATGATCTAGAAGCTTAATCTTGCGTTCCATATTTAACATTATAAATTTAAATATAAAACTTAAGCACAATCTGATCTGATACCACTGTTATGTTCCAAAATCTAAAAACAGCTAAACTAGCTTAGATATAAAGGATATATATCTAAATACACCGAGAGTTATCAATCTCGAGGCGCCTATCTCATTTCTTGGGGGTGTGATCTCCAAGATAGGCGCTATGTTTAAGAATTGCGCTGTGGATTGTTTTTGGTATATTGCAATGGATGTTCATGTATTTATACAATATTTTATTAAACAGTTGCAACGGTTGGTTAGTCGGCTGTTTTAGTTTAAATATTTTAAATGTTTTTGTTAATGTCGGCTTTTTTAATAAAAAAAAAAATTGTTTACGGCGTGACATGTATGACCTCTTTGCCTCCCACCCCCCTGTCTGCCATTGTAGGAACGCCTCTCGGCATAATTACTACTAATATATGGAGAACTACCATGTCATTTTGAATATCTAAATTTTGGACAGTTAAAACTCAAATCTGCTGTACTATGTGTCTGCTGGTATGAATGAACAAAAAAGCTGAAATCTGACAGCAAAAGCACCAAAATCTACAGAATTTTTAGAATTTTTTACTGAATTGAAAGAATAAAGCTCCGATCTGAAGTCAAATACAACAATAAGATATTTCAAAAGTGCCCAATGGATTTGGAGCAAGTAGTGGCAAGGAAGGAGTTTCACAACATAAACCAAAGTTCCAATCTCATGGGTAAATCTGAACAATTTTGCCCAGAGGATTTGGGGCAAGAGGAAAGGAGCAAGGAGTTTCAATCATAAACCAAGGTTTTAACTTCCTTTTTTCGGGTAAGATAATGAGAAAAAATGTACCGCTACAAGGGCCAACAAAAGCAAAGACTCCAAATAGTAATTTGCAAAAAATAAATGGAAGAAAAGAAAATATAATCTACTTATCTGATCTACTTTGAGCAAAAAAGAACTTCCAGAAAAGTTACAAGGAAAAAAGACAATAACTTGGGGCAGCAAATTCATAAGCAACAAACCCAACAGCAAGGAAGGTTGTCGCAACTGATCTCAACTTAAGGCTCGGCAAAATGAAACTTCACCAGGGATGGATCCCAGATGAACAAAGATGTATTGGGGAACCTCAACAAGGCTCTGATAACAAATGATATGAATCTGCAGTAAAATTATAATAGCAGCATGCACTACCTGGATTGCAAATAGCAAGACACACAAAGTGAGGAGCTAACGAGAGAAGACTGCTGACAAAACTTATCATCTACACTCTTCATTGGAATGTATTAAATAGATGTACAAGGATACAGATGTGCTTCTTGGATAAGACAACAAAGCACATGCAATAAATACTAATTACAAAGATGCTCATTTACATGAATAAAGAGTATGCCACAAAACATAAAAACATTCTAATTTATGAATATAAAAATTAAGACATTATAATCTCATCAGGAAGCATCATGAGATGGTTACATATTTAATGTCTGGGGTTATGTAGGTGGCACATCAGCTAAAGTAATACAGAGAGTAGTTTTAACCTCGCACCAAATGGTTTTAGGACCATGGCTTTGATATGCAATTCCCTCGATAAAAAAGGAAGCTGGGGTGCTTGTGAGGATAGGCAGATTTAGATTGTCCTAAGTGTGTATTGGGGGATACATGACATAGTGTGAAAGTAGTAGAAAAACTCGGAATTGGCTTGGAATTAGCAAATGATTGACTTGAAAAAAATCAGGAATTGGGAAAAAACCGGGGAAAAGATCGGCAAAAAATCAACCAAAAAAAAAAACAGAAGAAAACGCAATTTTTCATTGAAAATAAGTTTCTTTCATTCATATTACAATGAATTAACGTCATGCAAATCAAATATTGCAATAAAAGTAGTAATGCATGTCAGGACATCATACGAGGCTGAAGGTCAGGACATCATGCTTAAAGGGAGAAAAAAAAAACTAAAAGTTTAAAGTTTAACTTGAAATATTGACAGCTGATAAATGGGCTTGCATACATCAGGCAACAATATTTAGTATTTACTTAAAAGGAGGAGGAAAAAAAAAAACCTAAACCCGAAACCCTAGACTAGGGTTTAGGGTTTAAACTTCAAACATTGACAAATCACAAAACTATTTGCAAACAGCCCTAATCTAGATTCTAAACCGTGTTTCTACTTGGAGAAAAAAAAGAGTTTTCAAAAGATTTTCTTACCTCAGATGAATCCTTTGGGCAGTTGTTGCCGGCTGCCGAATTCCGTCAAACTGCAATCCGCTCGCTCTTAGGATGCCCTAACATGGGTGGTAGCAGGTAGGCAGAGTCTCTTTCTTGTTTGGAAGAGCTTACATTGAAAAAAGAAGTAAAAAAGCGAACTTTTTCACTTAATCGGCCGCAGCCCCTACCCGTGCAGTTACGGCCGATTATTTACCAGTTTTTTGCTGATTTTTTGTTGATTTTTCAAAAAATAGGCAAAGAATCGCCAACTCGACGATTCGATGCGATTTGACTCAGCAAATCATTGAATCGCCAAAAATTTAATATGACTTGTTGAGAATTTTTGTTCTGTTTTTCAGATCTTGTTTTTGTGATCCGCTGCATTACATTAGTGTTTAGTCAGCCCCCTATGTAACTAGTGAGGATGTGTACACCTCCCCTCAAGAAAAGGAAAGGCAAACTTAATACAATAGGAATGTCCCCAAGCTGTCACTTTTGAAATGGGCCATCTTGGGGACCTCTCCAATGTGTCCCCAAGTCTTCATTCCTATGGGAACGGAACCTTAAGGGTATCCAGGGTAGAGAGTGTATCCTATATATATATATATATATATATATATAATAGAATAGAATATGCCTCGTTAGATATTATTTTTGCTCCTAAAAAATGTGATAGAGACGACAATATATGTTCCATGATGCCATATTGTCTCCTATTCCTACAAACCTGTTCGTAAATTTACTTGGTAGAATTTGTCCAAAATTTTAAGGGAGCCTCCTCCATGAGACCACTAGGTAAGAAGCTTCCCCAAGAAAGATGTTCAATTTTGATGTGGCTCCAAGAGGCCAGGGGAACGGTCCATTCAATGGTACTCCAGCTTAACCATCGATTACGATAATTTCCCAATTGATTCAAGTCTAGGAAATCAAGCAATTCATGAACTGAATGTTATTGCAAAATCTCAGTAGCCATCACGATATCAAAATGAACATCTATAGTTCTAAACACATCATGTGAGCAGCTATTTTAAGGGTCAAAGTGAACCTTTAGGTTCCAGTCTAGTCAGCATGATTTATAAACAAGGTTTTCCGCTCTACTACCCTTAAAAGCAGAGAGGTTTCTACTATAATCACAACTTCAAATTATGAACTGTAAGAAAAACATTAAAAAGTTTAATTGATTAATATAACAAACCATGCAAACGTCCCAAATCATCACACAAATAATTTTTTAACATTTCTTATTAGAAGCTCAGATGAACTATAAGAAAAATATAAAAACTTTAATTGATTTATATCACAAAACATGCAAACGTCCCAAACAATCACACAAATAAATTTTTAACATTTCTGATTGAAAACTCAAAGCATTTTTAAATTAAATTCAATACAATATTCAATCCACAATCCCCCGTGACTTGTTACTTTAATTCACAGGGTTGACAGTAAACCCTAAACAAGGCTAGCCAACGTTAAGGACATTTAATATATTTCAGCACCGTGTGTTCCAGGTGCAAATTCTCTGGCAAAATCTGTTATTCCATGCTGCTTTTCATAACACTTCTTGTTCGGGTATTATGTTGCTTAAATTTATATGGCTCTTTGGAGTTCAGCCCTTTCTTCAGGTCAAGGATTCGAGTCCTTCATAGTGTCCCTTCTCATCTCAGGTGCCAAATATGCATGTCTAAAGTAACTCCAAAAAGAATTTAAAAAATTAAAATAAAAAAACACTTATCAAATGGTATTAGCAAAGTTTGAATCTTGCAAAGCAATAATGATTAAGCTGTCCTAATACCACCTGTTTCAATCTATATAATTCATTAAAAAAATTTAAAAAATTAGAAAAAAAAACACTTAAGATTAGTTCATTTGCAAGCAGTGGCACTGGTATTTACATTAAATACAGGAGATTTGTGTCAAATAAGAGGCGGCAGAATGTGGAACTTACTCTGCATCCCCGACGGTTTAGGTTCTTGCGACGACGCTTGTCCGCGATAATGCGTTTAATGTGCTGCTCTGTAGGAGCAGAAGAAGAAGCAGAAGGGCCACCTGATTCCCTCCTTAACCTTTTGCGAATGACCTTGTTGCGCTTTTTCGCTATTGCGTCGTCTCCCTTGGCCATCTCTGCCTCTCCTGCTCTGCAATCCCAATTTAGCTCTGCTACTTTGACATTATCAACCCTCCTATCCCTAAAACCATAAACCTTCGCCTTATGATCGTCGACTTTTTTTTTTTTTTTTTTTAAACAATTCCGAGCTTTTTGGGTTATATACTATTCGTTTTTTATTATCAATTAGGTTCACAGAGTTGTCCCTTATAACAGCTATATCATAAACTTACATCCACCCAACCCTTAAAACTTAACAATTCCAAGCAATGAATTGCAATTGCCACCTCTCGGGAGTCCGTGCGTTTACATTTAATTTTTAATCGGTTTAAATCATAAATAAAGGGTGAAAATTACATTGAAATTTTTTAATTTTCAATTAAGTTTAATTGTTGCCTAATAAACTGTCCTTTAGATGAAGTTTACGACATGTTTAACGAAAGGAAAACTTAGCTCACCATGGTTCAATTCCAATTACCATGGATTTCCCTGCTATAATATTATAGAAGGCCCATGATAAAGTTGTCATAAAATACATATGGCAAAGTTAATAATATGTTAAATGGTAATTTTTTTGCATAAAAATAAATATTTTTGTTTTAAAGTGTTTGATTTTTTTTTGTTGGAAAAGGTAGTAGATCGATTCTGAGTGACTTGTTAGCTTAAGGTTAATAGTTTCAATTTCGAGCTCCTCGAGGTCCCCTCACTGGAGTAAATACTTACTAAAATGGGGAGGTAGAAAAAACCCTTAAATATAAATAAACATGTTTGATTTTTTTTATTTTATTTGGGTAGTGTGAGAAACCTCTACAACTGATTAGGATTGAACATTTCCATCCTAGTTATGACCCCTCGATAGGTCGAAAGCTAAACTTATCAATAGAGAATTAACACAAACCTCGTACACGTCATGGTTTGAACCTTGAATCTTCCAAAGAAGAACCAAACCCTGGATCATTACACTGTCCCATTACACTCTCCCCCAAGACTAAAAGTGTTTGATTTTAACAATAAATATAATTGGTATTAATTTAAAGAGATTTAAGTTAGAATCTTGTTAAACAATACATGTATAATTGTTAAGTTGTTATGATGCTTATAACTATAAATAAATAAAAATGTAATTAAAACATATTAAAAAAATTTGAAAAGGTAAAAAATTATATTTATAGAACAATAATCAAATTATAGTCATAGGTCTACTACTTTTGGCAAGTCCTAAAATCCGAGTAAAACTTGGATTAACGTCTCCAAAAATAACAAAAAATTGAGTACCATTTACAGTGCAGAAACTTTGAACTTGTACCCATTTCTACTTTACATTGATTCTAAGAAACCTAGCAGGCTTGACAGTCTTGCAAAGACTACCCGTGCTATCCCAAAAAGGACCAAAGAGTGTTGCAAGAGGTACCTAACAAATAATTGTTCATCCTCCATTGATCCATAAGACTCGGTGGACTCTAGACTTATCCTCATCCTTAGCTAAGTCTTTGTTGGCCAATTTAAGAACCATTTGGTTCACCTCCTGCCATTTAGAAGTGTCCCTATCCTAATTAGAATTTAGCATGTATCCAACCGGACTTTCATTGCCATGTTTAGCCAAAAAGTCAATTGTTGCATTATTTTATTTGTCAACATAGACCGAGATGGCATCCTTGAATTGTTGCCAAATAGACTTAATTTGGCTCACAATGTTTCTTATCTTCCAAGCCTTTGGTCTGAAATTCTAATAGCATTTAGAAGTCCCACCATAATTTGTGAATCAGACTCAACTATGAACTTTCTAACCTCATTCTCTCAAGCATTGAGAGAACCTTTTTTAATAGCCAAGCCTTCAGCTTCATTGTTAGTAGCCCTTCCAAGACCCTCTAGCTCCCAATGGAGGATCTTCCCCTTGAAATCTCTTTTGAAAAACCAATGCTTGTAGCCCCTGGGTTATCCTTAGTTGCACCATCAGAATTAATATTTTCCCAACCTAGGGGAGGGGCCTGCTATAGTCCCAACTTTTGTGGCTTGGGAGTCCCCTCATTCACCTAATTTTTCTTATCTCTAAAGTGAGCTCTGACAATTTCAAAAATCTTAGTAACAATTTTATGCCAAACCAACTCCATTGGACTAAACTCCTCTCTAAAAATTCTATAATTTCTTTTCAACCATATGTGCCACCAGATGAAGCTCAGGCCTAGGGACCAGCCTAGCTGAATGGAGGTCTTCTTGAATTTTTTGCATTTCCAAATCTTCCAGATATTAGAAAGAGTCACTTGAAAGTTTAGGTGAACCTTAAAGAGGTCTAACCACCTTTTCCACAACTCTCTTGCAAACGCACACTAGAAAAGCATATGATTAACTTCTAGGAGTTACACATGATGCTTAACCCTCCTTCTAGCATCAGTTTTATTGAGCGTGCAAATGACACATTTTCAAAGGTATGACAACATATTTGAAACAGAGATATGTTCTCTTTTGAAAGGGAAACCCCATTAATGAAAAAAGAAAGATGGCAAAGCAGTACTCTAAAAACGTAAACTAGTTTTTGATTCACCAAATCACAGATGTGCAAGTGAAGAACATACTCCTAGTACTGCAAGCTTTCTGGTTCACCAGATCACATTATATGCAAGTGATAATAAAATTAAACTTAAATAAAGAGACGAGTTTGGAAAGGAACAAAAAATATTTGATTTAATTTTTATTCCATCAAAAAAGAAGTTTTACATCTACAAAACTTCGAATGTGTTTTGACCTACAGGTCTCATCAATGGAGTGAGCTTCGAAGAGGTACAACCTCTCTGTATAAAGACATAACTCTAGGGACGGAGCTGAAGAGTAATACATGTGGGATAAAAACACCCAAGCATTATACAAACCACAGGTTTATAGACCAAGACGATAAAAATAAGAGAAGTCCCAAGCTCAACCCCCAAAAAAAATACCCACCCACAAAAGAGAAGAAACGCATTAAAAAATGCGAAAATACAAGGTGGGAAAGAGTCCCGAAGAGGTTTTTGGTTCCTCCAACAAATGATGCCTCGAGCAATGTGCTTGAGCTCTCTATATTTTCTCCATTTTCCAAACAATGGAGAAATTATATATGTGTCAATTCGAAGATCTTTGACAAAATTATAATTGTCCAGCTTCAAAGAAGAGGAATTGTTTTTATTTTGGTTCCATGTCTACATGCTACTTGCTCCAAAACTCTGGCTAAAAGTGAAGGTCTATAATCAAATTTAACTTTCTCAAACAAAGGCAAGAGAAAATTAATTTGATATCCCCTAGCTATGAGTTGTTACATAAATAAATCCATGCCAAGAGCTTTCTCTAACCAAAAATCTGTTGAGTTCACTCATGATAAAGACATTTTTCTAAAGAATTGGATGATGGGAGGAAGCAAGGATGTATTGGTTGACATTCATCGGCTTCTGAAATAATTTGGTGTAAAGAATTCCAGTCCGAGCATAATCAGGCCCCTTAAAAAATATAGTATCCATAAGTGTTACTTCAAAATTAGAAACAAATGAACTAATTTTAATACTATCATAGAAGAAACAATAGACAACAAGAAAATCATTAAGATCCTCCTTAGGGTCATGTCAAACTCCTATGGCATCATCAATGTATCTTTTATAATATAAAATATTTTCCACAACAACATTATTACATGTTCCTCTAGATGACAAAGAAATAAACAAGCATAAACCACAACAAAATTACTTTCCATGGTTGTTACTCTCATCTGCCTGTATGTTTTCCTTTGAATTCCAATTAGTGTTGTGTTAACAGTATCTTTGCAAGCCTTACCACAATGTTTGTCTTAGTCAGATCAGATTCATTCCTCAAAAAATGATGGAGGGATGCCAATCCTTGAGAGGTAGGGATGCTAGGATAGAGGCTCTCAATATCAAAAGAGAAAAGAATGATATCTTGAGGAAAAGTATGACTATGCAGATATTTAATTAGAGATATGGAGTCCAAGAGATGTTTTTTTGCTTCAAAAAAATTGGCAAGAGCAGATGATGAAGCCATTTGGAGGCAGGTTCGAGCATGAAACCACAGTAGGAACAAATGGGTTGACCGAAAATCCCGGGCTTGTGGATTTTAGGGAGCAGGTAAAAGACGCACACTTTGGCAAAGGATGGTGTTACTTGGAGCATAAATTTCCTGTGGAATCCCAGTCAAGCAAGTCTTGGATCTAATAAAAAATATCTTGCCATAGGACTATGTTCACTTCAGAGTAAACATTTTGATCTGAAAGCTGGGATACACCTTCTAAAATGTATCAATCCATTGAAAAAACACAAACACCCAAGTTTTTATCTACGAGCCTAATGACAATGGATTTGTCATTGGCAAGGGAACAAATAGCAAACCAAATGTGGGGTGGAAAGGTACATTTGCAGGTGGGATTGGCAGTAGATCATTTGTTATTAAGGAATCTTTCACCCATGCCAATAATTTCTTCCAAAGGCCTATAAAACTATGAGGGATTAAAACTTGGGTTAGAAACATGAAAAGGATCAATGAGCTTAAGCGGTTTTGGAGGGCCACCTCTTGGTCCAAAGAACCATTCAAGATGAAGATGTCTATAAAAGGTTGAAAACTCCTATTTTGGAACCTCTTTGGCCATGGGAGGAGGAACAAGGAGGAACTTTAAACCCAAGTTGAGGGCCTCAATTTTATTGTGGGTGAGTTTTCTAGAGGAAAAATTATGGATAACAATATTTATGATTTTACCATCCATATAGACTGGACTCCTATAAAAATACCAACGACCAAAATCTTATGGGCTAAAAATTGTAGACCAAGGGGTTATTTTTTGTTTCCGTCGCCATTTTTAGCAATGGAAGAACCCTTGACTTTACTGCTTTCGAACAAATGAGGCAAAACCCTTTCTCGAATTCTCGAAATCAGAGTTGCAAAATTTTTTGCCATTGTCTTGTTGCAATTGCTGCTACACATAGGAAGTGTGGTTTTGGAATTTTCTCCCCTTCTTTTGTCTTTTTAAAAGACCCTAAAATTTTAAATTATGCCCCTATTGTTGTTGTTGCTTTTGTTGTTGTTGTTGTTTTGTTTTTTATATCTTTGTTGTGGTTGTTGTTGTTGTTTATTTATATGTTGTGGATGTTGTTGTGATTGCCTTTTTAGTGTAGTGGAGGCTTTTTTGTTTGGCCCTCTATTGTGACTTATATTCTTGTTGTGTTATGCTAAAAAGTTTTTTTCTGCACCTATGATTAGTTTTTCCAAACGATCAATTTGTTGCTTGATTTCTCTTTTAACCAAGTCAACTATGTTTTCTATAGCTTCTAACATATTAACTTCTAGGACTTCTGAAGCAGCATTCTCTCGAGCAGCTTTGGCTTTCTCTTGCATATCTTTTTGGATTTACATTTCAACTCTCCAAGCCTAAAGTTTTCCCTCAAAAATCTCTTTGATTTGAGAATCCCATTCTAAAGCAATTTCCTAAGAAATTGTCTTGTGTTTATTTACGAAATCTACAAGAATTTCCTTAATTACCGACAATAAAATATTGGGAATATAATCATTGGCTTGAGTAGCTAATTTATCTGTATATTTTTTAAAATTACAGATGTACAATTTCTATAAGTGCCTCCAACTCATTAGAAAATTGTTTATTAATATCTTCATCTAGAAGTTGAAGACATGGTTTTTCCATTCGTAGACTATGGGGAACAATGTCTTTGTCCAAATTCTCTTAAAGTCGAGCTAGCTTGGAATGGCATTTTTTTGCCTTTCTTCTCAAAATCTTGAACTCTTCAAACCTTGTTTCCAACAGCCTATCCAAAGACTCTAGTCGTGGAGGAACACCGCACATTTCATCGATTCCATCTATGAAGGTCCTTTTATCCCATATACAAGGAACTCTTTTGTTTTGAGCAAAAACTTATGTTTCTATTAGAACTCTACAAAAATCTTCCATTTTATCTATGTCGAAGACCCGTTCTTAAAGCTCCCAAATTTACTATCGTGAACCCTCTTGTCGTAGATTCTTGTGAGGAAGATGAACATGGGAACTAGGGGGACTATTAGGAACTAGGGGGACTATCAGGAACTATGGGAGAGGATCCAAAATCTAAAGGATCAATAATTGGTAGAGTAGTGTGTGCCATTAATGGGTAAACATATTAATGAAAAAATAAACATGACGAAGCAATGTTCTAAAAATGTAAACTAGTTTCTGATTCACGAGATCACATATGTGCAAGTGAAGAGCATACTCCTAGTGCTGCAATCTTTCAGGTTCACCAAATCACATTACGTGCAAGTGAAGAGCATAATACCAGAAACAAAAATGTATTAGAAACTAAAATAAAAATGAGGGATTATAAACGTAAAGAAAGAGACGAGTTATGGAAGGAACAAAAAACATTCAATTGAATTTTTATTCCATCAAAAATAAGTTTTACATCTACAAAACTTCGAACGTGTTTCGACCTACAGGTCTCATCAATGGAGTGAGCTTCGAAGAGGTACAACCTCTCTTTATAAAGACCTAACTCTAGGGGGGAGTTGAAGAGTAATGCATGTGGAATAAAAACACACAAACATTATTAAAAACCATAGGTTTATAGACCAAGACGGTAAAAAGAAGAGAAGTCCCAAGCTTAACCCCCCAAAAAAATACCTACCCACAAAAGAGAAGAAATGCATTAAAAAATACAAAAATACAAGGTCGAAAAGAGTCCCTCAAACAATTTTATTTTTGCAAAGATAAGATCGAAGAGGTTTTTGGTTGTTCCAACAAATGATGCCTCGAGTAATGTGCTTGAGCTTTCTATATTTTCTCTATTATTCAAACATTAAAGAAATAATGTTTGCGTTGATTCAAAGATCTTTGACAAAGATGTAGTTTTCCAGCTTCAAATAAGAGGAATTGTTTTTATTTTGCTTCCATGTTTGCGTGTGGCTCACTCCAAAATTTTGGCTAAAAGTGAAGGCCTATCATAAAATTTAACTTTCTTAAGCAAAGGCAAGAGAAAATTAATTTGATATCCCCTAGCTTTGAGTCTGTTAAAAAAATTATTTTTAACAGAAATAAATTCATCCCTAGAGCTTTCTCTAACAAAAAATCTATTGAGTTCACTCATGATAAAGGTCTTTTTTTGATGAACTGGATAATGGGAGGAAGCGTGGATGTATCGGTAGGTATTCATCGACTTCTTAAATAATTTGGTGCAAAGAATTCCAATCTAAGCAAAATCAGGCCCCTTAAAAAACATAGTATCCAAAAGTGTTACTTCAAAATCATAAACAAATAAAGTAATTTTAATATTGTCATAGAAGGAATCGTAGGCATTAAGAAAACCATTAATATTCTTCTTAGGGCCATGCCAAACTCCAATGGCATCATCAATGTATCTTTTATAAAATAAAATATTTTCCACAACAACATTATTAAATACCTGTTCCTCTAGATTACAAAGAAATAAACAAGCATAAACCATAATAAAATTACTTCCCACGGTTGTTCCTCTTATTTGCCTATATGTTTTCCCTTTGAATTCCAAGTAGTGTTGTGTTAACACTATCTCTACAAGCCTTACCATAAAGTTTATCTTGATCGGATCAAATTCATTTCGCAAAATATGATGGAGGACTACCAATCCTTGAGAGGTAGGGATGATAGGATAGAGACTCTCAACATCAAAAGAGAAAATAATGGTATCTTGAGGAAAAGACAACCATGCATATCATTAGAGATATGGAATTCAAGAGATGATTTTTTGCTTCAACAAAATTGGCAAGAGTAGATGATGAAGCCATTTGGAGGTAGGTTTGAGCATGAAACCATAATAGGAACAAATGGGTCGACTGAAAAGCCTGGGCTTGTGGATTTTAGGGAGAAAGTAAAAGATAGACACTTTGGCAAAGGATGGTGTTACTTGGAGCATAAATTTCCTGTGGTTTTCTGAAAGTAGATTCCTCCTAAAAGCCTAGTCAAGCAAGTCTTGGAGCTGATAAAAAATATCCTTCTAGGGAACTATGTTCACTTCAGAGTAAATATTTTGATCTGAAAGCTGGGAAAAACCTTCTAAAGTGTACCAGTGTTGTAGGTAAGTTGGAGAGGGTAGGGCAATCCTCCAAGCGAGGTCCTTGGTTCGAATCTCCACCTTACCAAATGCACATCGGGTACCTAAAATCTAGTTGATAATGATGGTGCGGTCACGACTGAGCATGACATTAGGGTGATTTTGATGGTGTAGAACCCCTTGGTCATGGCTTCTTAGACCAAGGCAACCTTCCAAGGGGTTTTTCATTAAATTCAAAAACAATTCAGCAAACAAATTTAGTTTTAGTCCTAATAAGGACACCATAATGGAAAATGTTATTAGGCTCTCTTAACGGAGACCCAAGTTCAATTCATGAGAAGGATGGCCCCCAATATGTCTTGACTTTTCAACCTTTTACCCACGTGTTGTAGGTGAGTTGGAAAGGGTAGGTCAATCCTCCAAGGGAGGTCCCTAGTTCGAATCTCCACCCTACCAAACGCACATTGGGTACCCAAAATCCAGTTATAATGCTAGTGCGATCAGGGTTGGATGTGACACTTGGATGATTTTTATGGTGTAGAACCCCTTGGTCATGGTTTCTCAAACCAAGACGGCCTCGTAAGGGGTTTTTTACTAAATTCAAAAAAAAATTGAGCAAAAAAATTTAGTTTTAGTCCTAATAGGGACACCGTAATGGCAAATGTTATTAAGTTCTCTTAACGAAGACCCAAGTTCAATTCACGAGAACCCAAGAATCACCTGAATCGGATAAACTATCATAGAGATATGGCTACTAAAATATGAGACGTTTTTTCCAAAAAAAATCTATGAAATTCGTCACTATCCTTGTTCCGAATGACTAACTTCAAAAGGTCGTATATCCCTCAATACTGCTCAGATTCCTTCATATGACCACTCAGTTTAAGGCTCTTCAAATTCTACATAATCTAATCCAAGAATCGCTTGAATCGAATAAACTTGCGCAAAGATATGACTCCTGAAAGATGAGATATTTAAAAAAAAAAAAATGCCCTAATTTTGCAATTTCACAAAAATCCCCACTTTGCCAAAATCGTTGCTTTGATACCACTTGTTGCATAACTTTATTATCATAAACATAAACCATTCACCAATATGCAGAAATATCAAATCATTCATCTACAATACATTATCCACAATAACAATCCACAAATGAGAGAGAGATAGATAATATCCTTAAGGTAGGAAAACACCAATAATACTCCTTAAGGAAGGAATCACTCCACAAGTTCTCCCAAGATGAGAGGTCACTTAAGGAGGGCAAAGTCCCATAAGCCACTTCGTGGGCATAGACGATTACATAAGATTCATCTCCAATGATGATTACAATGACAAATATCTCTTCTTTATATATCCATATTTTTATTCTACTTTGGGGAGACTACTACTAATATAATATTATATTATAATATAATATAATATTATAATACAATCAACCTTGGGTTATGTGTGGCCCATGCCAACCCTTATACAATATAATAATATATCCCCAAATATTTATTCCTAGGTACCCTACCAAGTGGTTTATAAAGCACAATAACCACATAGAGCTTTACAAATCACGAAGCAAGCTTTTGGGTGAAATGCCCTAGTAGAATTAGGTCAACCATGACCCAACCCCTCAAACAAGCGAATCATGCTCCATCCTCTCGTGTGGGAGCATCGCTCGATGGTGGTGAATGTGGATTTCTCTCCATGTGTGGTTTAAGTTGGTTGATTTTCGTTGTCTCCCCATGTTAGATTTAGGGTCCATTCTTCTCTCCTCTTAGACTACCCAATCTCATGCTTTCTCAAATAAAAAATTCTAAAAATACCTTGAGCAATGCTACGAGAGTCTTGAGTCATTATCCCACATGTATCCCATGATAGCCCTCATGGTGGTTTATAAAGCACAACAACCACATAGATCTTTGCAAATTAGGAAGTAGGCTTTTGGGTGAAATACCCTAGTGGAAGTAGGTCAACCATGACCTAACCCCTCAAACAAGCAAATCATACTCCATCCTCTCTTGAGGGAGCATCACTCGATGGTGGTGAGTGTGGATTTTTTCCCATGTGTGCTTTCTGTTGGTTTATTTTCCTTGTGGATTCCATGTTAGCTCTAGGGTCCATTCTTCGCTCCTCTCATGCTGCCCAATCTTATACTTTTTCAAATAAAAAATTCCAAAAATGCCTTGAGAAACACTACGAGAGTCTTGAGCCATTATCCCACATGTATCCCATGATGGCCCTCATCGTGGTTTATAAAGCACAACAACCACACAAAGCTTTGCAAATCAGGAAACAGGCTTTTGGGTGAAATGCTTTGGTAGAAGCAGGTCAACCATGACCCAACCCCTCAAATGAGTGAATCATGCTCCATCCTCTCCTGTGGGAGCATCGCGCAATGGTGGTTAGTGTGGATTTCTCTCCATGTGTGGTTTATGTTGGTTGATTTCCCTTATGGGTCCCATATTAGCTCTAGGGTTCTAGTAGGGTACCTAGGAATAGATATTTGGGGATATATTATTATATTGTATAAGGGTTGGCATGGGCCACACATAACCCAAGGTTGATTGTATTATAATATTATATTATATTATAATATAATATTATATTAGTAGTAGGCTCCCCAAAGTAGAATAAGAATATGGATATATAAAGAATAGATATTTGTTATTGTAATGATTCATATCATTGAAGAAAAATCTTATGTAATCTTCGTGCCTACGAAGTGGCCTCTCATCTTGGGAGATCTTGTAGAGTTATTCCTTCCTTAAGTATTATTATTGGTTCCTCCCTACCTTAAGGGTATTATCTATCTCTCTCTCATTTGTGGATTGTTATTGTGGATAATGTATTGTGGATGAATGATTTGATATTTCTGCATATTGGTGAATGGTTTATGTTTATGATAATAAAGTTATGCAAGAAGTGGTATCAGAGCAACAATTTTGGCAAAGTGGGGATTTTTGTGAAATTGCAAAATTAGGGCAATTTTTTTTTGAAAAAATATCTCATATTTCAGGAGCCATATCTTTGCGCAAGTTTATTCGATTCAAGCGATTCTTGGATCAGATTGTGTAGAATTTGAAGAGATTTAAACTGAGTGGTCATATTAAGGAATCTGAGTGGTATTAAGGGATATACGACCTTTTGATGTTAGTCATCCGAAATAAGGATAGTGACGAATTTCGTAGATTTTTTTGGAAAAACATCTCATCTTTCAGAAGCCATATCTTTGTGAAAGTTTATCCGATTCAGGTGATTCTTGGACCAGTTTGTGCAAAATTTGACAAGCTTTAAAATGAGTGGTCATATGAAGGAATATTAGTAGTATTGAGGGAGATACAACCTTCTAAAATCAACCATCTAGAACAAGGGTAGTGACGAACTTTCAAATCGCGAATTTCTTGAAGACGAAATTTGTTTAGTCCGGGTAAACAAATCAATTGCACTTTATTTTGTTTGGAAGAAAAATTGCAGATTTAGTTATCTATGTGGATTTTTAGCTTCAACTTAGTGGGAAGACATTTATTTCCATAAAACCCTAATTTGCATTAGGGTATGATATATATTATCAAAAAAAAAAAACTAGTTGCATTAGGGCATGAACAATGATACTACAAGAGGATTTTGGTAGACCTACCCAAAATCACCTCCAAATATAGAGGAATAATGAGGACCAAGAGAGACACGAAGTTTACCACCAACCAAGAGGTCCTATTGGAGTCAATTTCCCACGCATTGACATGCCCACCTTTGAGGGTCATGATCCACGTGGGTGGATAGCCAAAATGGAAGACATTTTGGAATTATACCAATGATGTGATGCAGAAAAATTTCCTTTTACAACAACCAAATTAGGCACTGAATCTTATCAATGGTTTACATGGTATAAACGTGAGAACGACCATCGGGCTTTCTTTTAGGATAATTTCAAGGAAGCCTTTCTTCACAGATTCAACGAAGATCTTGAAAAGAAACTATAGGGAATTCAAAATGAGCGAAATGCAATAAAAGGAGAATGGGAAATTTTAAAGAAACTCAATGAAGACTATGAAAAATAAATAAAATTACTCAAGAAGAAAGAGGAAAAGGTCAGGGAAGATAAAAAAATGTTAGTATGCAGATAGAGGAAACCATACCTTTAGTAGAAGATAAATTAGAAAATGGACAAAGGAATTTGTTTGAATCTAAAAAGTCTATTTTGCAAGTTCATTGAAGCATTCAAAAGGAACAGGTTATTATTTCCATTGATCCTGGTAGAAAATATAATTTTATTAATATTTTTTTGGCTAAGAAGTTGCAATTTTAAGCAACAAAAATTAAGGACACACAGCTAGAGGGTGAGAATGTTTAGATTTTTGAAGATTTGAAGATCACCATGGATAAATATGTTTTACATTTAGATTTTCATGCTATTCAAATGGATGATGAGGATATTGTTCTTGGTTATCCTTGGTTAGATTCTTTGGATACTATTAGCATTAATGTGCAAAAGAAGTTTATGAAGTTATGGTACAAAAAAATAAGATAACATTGTAGGATATTTCTCAACTTAAGGAGCAAGGATGCAAGGAAAATCAAGCAATGGTTGTCGAGAAAAAAATTGAAGAACCTGAAATAGAATCCATGAAGGCAGTAGCAGCAATAAAGTCCATGGAAGAAGTAGCAACAATGGAGTCCGTGGAAATAACAGTAACAGAGTCCAAGGAATCTTTGATAGAAGAGCACAAGGACAAACCAAACAAAGAGAACAGGAAAGAATAATGTGTAGAATAATTTCAAACAATGGAGCCAAATGTTGAGAAGTCAAAGAAGTTAGAACATCAAGATAAGGTTACACCATATCGCCATCCGCACCACCATGAGCATCAACAATCGTGGAGGTATAGTTCAAGGTAAGAATACTATGGTTCTACATGGAATCAGAAGGGCACCAACTATGGCAGTGTTTGGCAGAGAAAGCATAGGGATCCTGATTTTCAGAGTGGATCATCAGCTTCAAGGAAAAGTGGACCCATCATTCAAGTTATCAAAATACAACAACAAAAGCATGGAGCCAAAGAAGTAGATTTGGATACTCAAGTAACAAAATGGCATACCAACATCAACATGTTTCACTTGGATGGATGGATGATCGAGATTGGTATTAGTTGCTTACATTGCTTAGCAAATCATATTATCATGTTTCTTCATATGTTTCAAGGATGAAACATTTGTAAGGAAGGTAGCATGGTAGGGTACCTAGGAATAGATATTTGGGGATATATTATTATATTGTATAAGGGTTGGCATGGGCCACACATAACCTAAGGTTGATTGTATTATAATATTATACTATATTATAATATAATATTATATTAGTAGTAGGCTCCCCAAAGTAGAATAAGAATATGGATATATAACGAAAAGATATTTGTTATTGTAATGATTCATATCATTGAAGAAGAATCTTATGTAATCGTCATGCCCACGAAGTGGCCCCTCATCTTAGGAGATCTTGTGGAGTTATTCCTTCCTTAAGGATTATTTTTGGTGTTTCTCTACCTTAAGGGTATTATATATCTCTCTCTCTCATTTGTGGATTGTTATTGTGGATAATGTATTGTGGATGAATGATTTGATATTTCTGCATATTGGTGGATGATTTATGTTAATGATAATAAAGTTCTGTAATAAGTTCATTATTCGCTCTTCTCGTACTGCCCAATCTCATACTTTCTCAAATAAAAAATTCTAAAAATATCTTGAGCAATGCTACAAGAGTCTTGAGCCATTATCCCACATGTATCACATGATGGCCCTCATGGTGGTTTATAAAGCACAACAACCATATAGATCTTTACAAATCATGAAGCATGCTTTTGGGTGAAATGCCCTAGTGGAAGCAGGCCAACCATGACCCGACCTCTCAAACGAGTGAATCATGCTCCATCCTCTCCTATGGGAGCATCACTTGACGGTGGTAAGTGTGGATTTCTCCCCATGTGTGGTTTCTATTGGTTTATTTCCCTTGTGGACCCCATGTTAGCTCTAGGATCCATTCTACGCTTCTCTCATATTGCCCAGTCTTGTACTTTCTCAAATAAAAATTTCTAAAAATACCTTGAGTAACACTGTGAGAGTCTTGAGCCATTATCCCACATGTATCCCATGATTGCCCTCATGGTGGTTTATAAAGCACAACAACCACATAAAGCTTTGAAAATCAGGAAGTAGACTTTTTGGTGAAATACCCTAGTGGAAGTAGGCCAACCATGATCCAACCCCTCAAATCGAGCAAATCATGGCCAAGTTGTATGCTCCATCCTCTCCTGTGGAAGCATCGCTCGATGGTGGTGAGTGTGGATTTCTCCCATGTATGGTTTCTATTGGTTGATTTCCCTTGTGGACCCCATGTTAGCTCTAGGATCCATTCTTCACTCCTCTCGTACTACCCAATCTCATACTTTCTCAAATAAAAAATTCTAAAAATACCTTGAGAAATGTTGTGAGAGTCTTGAGTAATTATCCCACATGTATCCCACGATGGCCCTCATGGTGGTTTATAAAGCACAACAACCACATAGAGCTTTGCAAATCAAGAAGCAAACTTTTGGGTGAAATGCTCTAGTGGAAGCAGGCCAACCATGATCCAGCCCCTCAAATGAGCGAATCATGCTCCATCCTCTCCTGTGGGATCATCGCTCGATGGTGGTGAGTGTGGATTTCTACCCATGTATGGTTTTTGTTGGTTTATTTCCCTTATGGTCCCCATGTTAGATCTTGGGTCCATTCTTGGCTCCTCTCGTACTTGCCACTCTCATACTTTCTTAAATAAAAAATTCTAAAAATACCTTGAGCAACACTACGAGAGTCTTGAGCCATTATCCCACATGTATCCCATGATGGCCCTCATGGTGGTTTATAAAGCACAATAACCACATAGAGTTTTGCAAATCAAGAAGCAAGATTTTGGGTGAAATTCCTTAGTGGAAGCAGGCTAACCATGACCCAACCCCTCAAACAAGCAAATCATGCTCCATCCTCTCCTATGGGAGCATCGCTCGATGGTGGTGAGTGTGGATTTATCCCCATGTGTAGTTTTTGTTGGTTGATTTCCCTTGTGGGCCATATTTTAGCTCTAGGGTCCATTCTTCGCTCCTCTCGTACTTTCCAATATTGTAATTTCTCAAATAAAAATTCTAAAAATACCTTGAGCAACGCTACGAGAGTCTTGAGCCATTATCCCACATGTATCCCATGATGGCCTTCATTGTGGTTTATAAAGCACAATAGCCACATAGAGCTTTGCAAATCAAGAAGCAAGCTTTTGGGTGAAATGTTCGAGTGGAAGCAGGCCAACCATGACCCAACCCCTCAAACGAGTGAATCATGCTACATCCTCTCTTGCGAGAGCATTGCTCAATAGTGGTGAGTGTTGATTTCTCCCCATTTGTAATTTTTGTTGGTTATTTTCCCTTGTGGGCCCCATGCTAGCTCTATGATCCATTCTTCGCTCCTCTCGTACTGCCTAGTCTCATACTTTCTCAAATAAAAAATTCTAAAAATACCTTGAGCATCATTGCGAGTCTTGAGCCATTATACCACATGTATCCCATTATGGCCCTCATGGTGGTTTATAAAGCACAATAGCCACACAGAGCTTTGCAAATCAGGAAGCATGTTTTTGGGTGAAATGCCCTAGTGGAAGCAGACCAACCATGATCCAACCCCTCAAACGAGCGAATTCTGCTCCATCTTGTCCTATGGGAGCATCGCTCGATGGTGGTGAGTGTGAATTTCTCTCCATGTATGGTTTTTGTTGGTTTATTTCCCTTGTGGGCCCCATGTTAGCTCTAGGGTCCATTCTTCGCTCCTCTCATACTGCCCAATCTCATACTTTCTCAAATAAAAAAATCTAAAAATACCTTGAGAAACATTGCGAGAGTCTTAAGCCATTATCCCAAATGTATCCCATGATGACCCTCATGGTGGTTTATAAATCACAATAGCCACATAGAGCTTTGCAAATCAGGAAGCAGGCTTTTGGGTGAAATCCCTTAGTGGAAGCAGGCCAACCATGGCCCAACCCCTCAAACGAGTAAATCATGGCCAAGTTGTATGCTCCATCCTCTCCTGTGGGAGCATCGCTCAATGGTGAGTGTGGATTTCTCCCCATGTGTGGTTTTTGTTGGTTGATGTTGTGGGCCCCATGTTAGCTCTAGGGTCCATTCTTCGCTCCTCTTGTGCTACCCAGTCTTGTACTTTCTCAAATAAAAAAATTCTAAAGATACCTTGAGCAACGCTGCGAGAGTCTTGAGCCATTATCCCATATGTATCCCATGATGGCCCTCATGGTGGTTTATAAAGCACAACAACCACATAGAGCTTTGCAAATCAAGAAGTAGGCTTTTGGGTGAAACGCCCTAGTGGAAGCAGGCCAACCATGACCCAACCCCTCAAACGAGTAAATCAAGGTTAGTTGTATGCTCCATCCTCTGTTGTGGGAGCATCACTCGATGGTGGTGAGTGTGGATTTCTCACCATGTGTGGTTTCTATTGGTTGATTTCCCTTGTGGGACCCATGTTATCTCTAGGGTCCATTCGTTGCTCCTCTCGTACTTTCTCAAATAAAAATTCTAAAAATACCTTGAGCAACACTGTGAGAGTCTTGAGACATTATCCTACATGTATCCCATGATGTCTCTCAAGGTGGTTTATAAAGCATAACAACCACATAGAGCTTTGCAAATTAGGAAGAATTATTTTGGGTGAAATGCCCTAGTGGAAGTAGGCCAACCATGATCCAACCCCTCAAACTAGCGAATCATGCTCCATCCTCTCCCATGGAAGCATCGCTCGATGGTGGTGAGTGTGCATTTCTCCCCATGTGTGGTTTCTATTGGTTGATTTCCCTTGTGGACCCCATGTTAGCTTTAGGGTCCATTCTTCACTCCTCTTGTAATAACCAATCTTATACTTTCTCAAATAAAATATTCTAAAAATACCTTGAGCAATGCTATGAGAGTCTTGAGCCATTATCCCACATGTATCCCATGATGGCTCTCATGGTGTTTTATAAATCACAATAGCCACATAAAGCTTTGCAAATTAGGAAACAGAATTTTGGGTGAAATGCCCTAGTGGAAGCAGGCCAACAATGACCCAGCCCCTCAAACAAGCGAATCATGGCCAAGATGTATGCTCTATCCTCTCCTGTGGGAGCATCGCTCAATGGTGGTGAGTTTGGGTTTCTCCCCATGTGTGGTTTTTGTTGGTTTATTTCCCTTGTGGATCCCATGTTAGCTCTAGATTCCATTATTTGCTCCTCTTGTACTACCCAGTCTCATACTTTCTCAAATAAAAATTCTAAAAATACCTTGAGCAACGTTGTGAGAGTCTTGAGCCATTATACGACATGTATCCCATGATGGCCCTCATCGTGGTTTATAAAGCACAACAACCACATAGAGCTTTGCAAATCAGGAAGCAGGATTTTGGATGAAATACCCTAGTGGAAGCAGGTCAACCATGATCCAACCCCTCAAATGAGAAGATCATGGCCAAGTTGTATGCTCCTTCCTCTCTTGTGAGAGCATCTCTCGATGGTGGTGAGTGTGAATTTCTCCCCATGTGTGGTTTCTATTGGTTTATTTCCCTCGTGGGCCCCATGTTAGCTCTAGAGTCTATTCTTCGCTTCTCTCATACTTCCCACTCTCGTACTTTATCAAATAAAAAATTCTAAAAATACCTCGAGCAATGTTGCGAGAGTCTTGAGATATTATCCCACATGTATCCCATGATGACCCTCATGGTGGTTTATAAAGAACAATATTCACATAGATTTTTTCAAAGTAGGAAGCAATATTTTGGGTGAAATGCCCTAGTAGAAGCAGGTCAACCATGATCCAACCCCTCAAACGAGCAAATCATGACCAAGTTGTATGCTCCATCCTCTCTTTTGGGAGCATCTCTCGATGGTGGTGAGTGTGAATTTCTTTCCATTTGTGGTTTCTATTGGTTGATTTCCCTCGTGGGCCCCATGTTAGCTCTAGGGTCCATTCTTCGCTTCTCTCATAGTTCCCAATCTTGTACTTTCTCAAATAAAAAATTCTAAAAATACCTTGAGCAATGTTGCGAAAGTCTTGAGCCATTATCCCACATGTATTCCATGATGTCTCTCATGGTGGTTTATAAAGCACAATAGCTACATAGAGATTTGTAAATTAGGAAGTAGGCTTTTGGGTGAAATGCCCTAGTGGAAGCAGGCCAACCATGACCCAACCCCTCAAACGAGTGAATCATGGCCAAGTTGTATGCTCCATCCTCTCCTGTGGGAGCATCGCTCAATGGTGGTGAGTGTGGAGTTCTCCCCATGTGTGGTTTTTGTTGGTTGATTTCTCTTATGGGCCCCATGTTAGCTCTAGGGTCCATTCTTTGCTCCTCTCGTATTGCCTAGTCTCGTACTTTCTCAAATAAAATTTGTTTGAATTTTATCAAATTTTGATGCTATACCTACTAGTAATCTTGAAAGTGACATCATATAAATAAGGATGGATTGTAATGTAGTATTTATGAGTTGTATCCTTCTCGCCATGGTTAAGAACTTACAAAGGAATATCTATGTAGTTTGATAGATTTTTTTTTAATTTGAAAATTATCTACACTAATTCATTGTAAATCTAGGATAGTGTTAACCAAAAAAAATTATATTTTGTAGTACTAACTAACTATTCAATAGCATTCTCATACCATCATGTTATTGATTTAAATGCCATGGCCTCACTGACTAAGGGATGACCCAAAAGAAAAGTATCATCAACAAATTAGAGATAAGATTTGAAGGGACCATTTTTTGCAATTTGAATACCTTAATTTTTCCTTAAATTTTTGCCTTTGAGTAAGCTCTCCCTAATGCCTATGTAAGAATAATGAATAGATAAGGAGATAGTGGATCAACTTGGCAGAGTCCACAACATGACATAAAGTAACCAACATAAGAATCATTGATCATAATAAAATATTTTGTAGTGTTGTGTCAACATTTAATCCATTCACCCCAATATTAATCAAACCAAAAATTTCAAGAATGTCAAGTAGGAAACTATAGGAAACCCTATCATATGCTTTGTTCATACCTAATTTCATAAATATACTTGGTTTTTTCATGGAATTAAGAGAATGTATGACCTCTTATACAATGATTATACCATCAAGAATTTGTTCACCACAAACCAAACCACCTTGTTTCAATGAGATAACATAGTCTAAAATGCCTTCAACATGTTTGCCATAATTTTTCAAAATGTTCTTATAAATCATATTACAAAGGCTTATTAGACAAAAATTACCAAAATATTTTGTCTCGTATTTCTTGGAAACCAATTTAATAGATGTGGCATTGATCCCACTTATTATAGCCTTACTTTTATAGGTTTATAATTCAATCCTAATAACAATAAAATATCTAAAGAGATTGTATACTCTATGAAGGAAAGTAAACTTATATCGTCCATTACTTCAATAGCATATTTAATATAGTTTATTAATTATCAAGATCATAACATATCAAGAAGATGTTACGGATCAAGATAACAGATTTAACCTCCATGTAACTTCCTTGTGAGGTGTAATAATTACGTAAAACTAAATAATGTAATAATTACCTAACATACCCCCTTATTAAATTATTTGGCATATAAAGAGAGTTGTGAAACAATTCAAATTTGATATGTGAAGTACCTTTGTGAAAATATCTACAAGTTTTTCTTCAGCAAAAATGTGATGGAGTTGAATTTGGTGTTTATAAACATGTTATCAAATGAAATGATATTGAAATTCAATCTATTTTGTTCCTTCATGAAGATTGGATTTTGACCAATTCTAGAACACCTTGATTGTTGCAATTCAACATTGTTAGCCGATTTTTTGTACACCCATATCTAATAGTATGCAATATAACCATATAACTTTGCATATAGCTCCTTATATAGTGTGATATTCTACCTATATGGATGACAATGCTACTATTTGTTCTTTTTTGCTATACCACAAGACAAGTCCAAATCCTATATGAAATACAAATCCAAATGTTGACCTTGTTGGTTTTTTAAGCCTTTATACTATCATAAAATATCATAGGTTATCTCAAATATATCACACAGGATCTCAAATATAAATTAGCCACAATAAAGGTCAAATAATAATATGATGAGTAGAATAATATGAGCAACTTAATATGTATATCAAGGCTTATAATAAATCAAATAACATTCATTTATATATAGCAATATGAATGTAAACACCTTGAATCATTCATGTACTATGCATGAAAAATAACTTATAATATTAATCACTCAAAATGTATACAAACTATATGTCATATTTCATTTACACATCTTACTTTGTTCATCCTTCTTATAGAGTCATTGCCTCCATAATATAGCCATTGTAATGTGACTTTTTGGCTACTTGACTATTGCTTTTCTATGACTCTTGACTTCTCATTTTTCCACTTGTATACTTGACTCTATAATACTTGAAATACTCTTGGAATCTTATTAAAGGACACTTGTGCATATCCTCGCATTATATATTTACATTTTTATATACAAGAAACTTGTGTACATTCTCTTACATGAAACTTGTGCATTTCTTACACATTCACACTTACATAACAGGGAAGAATATAAATCACATCTTAAACTATAGACTCAATTCTAATCTATTATCTACAAATGTACCATGACGGTACCATGGGGGTACATTAGCATGTACCAAATAATGTAATATATCTCAACCAACCTCTTATAATTTATAGATCTGACATAATTCAAGTTTGTGTATCCTTATAAAAAGAATTTATCGTTATTCTTGTACTTCAAGCCATGTTCCATTGTACCACAAACATGATGCAATATCCTCTTTGCTACCTTCCAATGATTCACCTTAGGTTCCAACGTGAACAATAAAAAAGAATCATAACAAAGCTTATATCATACCTAGTATTTGTCAAGTATATTAGACCCTCAATCAATTGATGATAAACAATACCATATACCTGAGATGACTTATCATATCATGATAATTGTAACCCTTGCTCTGTTGGTGTTGTCTTAGGTTAACAAATTGTCATTCGATATTTTTGTAGTAGTGTCTTGGCATACTTCATCTATGAAACCACAATGTGATTCATTCTTTGTCATACTAATGTAGAAGTCCTAGATATGTCATGTCAAATTATTTTTCAAAGTTTTCTTCACATCATTTATTAGATCATCTGAGCTACCAATTATTGTTAGAATTTTCCAAGAGTAGAACTACAAAGCATTACAAGATTTGAAGAAACAAAATAGAACTGATTGATTTATTCCATGGATCTTGTATAAATAGCAAAGTTGATCATTGAGAGCCGTTGGATTACAACTCATCAAATCCGATCTAGACTATACTGAGAGTTCACCTGACTCATGGAGGAGTGGAAACTCAAGTATGTCTATCCTAGTAGAACTTAAGAGAATAATTACTTATTCTAACATCCCCCTTAAGTGATACTAGGGGTGTATCATACAAACGAGTCCCGAAAACTAGGGCCTGATGAGGTACTCATGTACAATGATCTTATTTGATGAGATGGTAAAAACCACATGGGAAAAAACCATCTATAAAGAAAAAAAATGAATAGGCATGTCTTCGGTTTATGAGGATTGTCCTCATTGACAAAAAAAGGAAGAGTCCTGGCAACAAGGTTTGATGAGGTACTCATTTACAATATATAGATGGTGAAAAAACCTCTTGGAAAAAATCATCTATCAGAAAAATAAATATAGAGGCATGTCTTCGGATGGTGAAGATTGTCCTCATGAAAAAAAAGGAATGAGTCCCGACAACTTGGCCTGATGAGGTACTCATGTACAATTTATACTTTAGGAGAGATGATAAAAAAACCACATGGGAAAAAACCATTCTCCAAATAATACAACAATAAGAAGAAAGGAGAGGTGAAAGACTGTTGTTTTAATGTAGCTGCTTTACCCCAAGTTTCTCTCGCAACTGAATGTAACGCAAAGAAGGAAATGACTTGGTGAATATGTCTACAATTTGATTTTCAGTGGGAATATAGTCCAAGTATATTTCCCCTCTCTAAATATGTTGTCGAATGAAGTGCATTTGAATCTCAATGTGCTTGGTGCACTGATGCTCAACTGGATTACGTGCAATATGAATTGTGCTCTGATTGTCACACCAAAGAGTAACAAGTTTGTCATGGGAAAAATTAAATTCTCTTAGTATCTAATGAAGCCAAAGACCTTCCTAACTTGCCAAAACTGCTGCCCTGTATTCTGCCTCTGTAGATGATAAGGCCACTGATTGTTGTTTTTTGCATAATCAAGCAATTGGTGAAGAACCAAGACAAAAGACATAGCCAAAAGTTGAACATTTGTCTTCTACTAAATTTGCCCAATTAGAATCCGTGTAACCAATGATATCCATGGATTTTCCCTCATAGAAGAGCCCAAAGTGAGGAGTTCCTTGCAAGTAGTGGAGGATTCTTTTTACTGCTTTCCAATGACTAAAATGAGGTTGATGTGAGAATCTGGATATCAAGCCAACAACATATGAGATATCTGGGCGAGTATGAGTAAGGTATAACAAACTCCCTACAAGCTGACGGTATAGAGTTGCATCACATAGAGGGGATGTGCAAGAAGTACTTAGAGTGACTCCAGATTGAAAATTTGTAGGAGAAGGTTTGTAATTTTTCATCTTAAACCTTTGAAGAAGGTCTAGAGTGTGTTTTTGTTGACACAATGAAATTCCTGCATCTGTTTGATTTATTTGAATCCCAAGGAAGTAATGAGCGAAACCCAGATCAGCCATTTCAATTTTTTTAGAAAGGAAGTCCTTGATAGTCTGAATGTGAGCAATGTCACTATTAATGAGTAGTAGGTCATCAACATAGAAAACAATCCTGGTGATTATTTCTTCATATCTTCAAATGTAGATTGTGGCATCAAACTCACAATGAGAAAAACCCGAGGAAAGAAGGAAGGAGTCCATTTTTTCATACCAAGCTCTAGGAGATTGTTTGAGGCCATAGAGAGACTTCCTTAGCCTACAAACAAGGGAGGAGTCTTGAGTGAAACCAATAAGTTGTTCCATGAATATCTATTCTTTTAAGTCCCCATGTAAGAAAGCACTTTTTACATCCATTTGGAATACAAGCCAGTTTTGGAAAGCAGCTAGAGCAAGAACCAGTCTAACAAAATCCATTTTGGCAACTGGTGCAAAATTTTCAGAATAATCAATCCCTCCAATTTGAGAGAAACCTTTGGCTACAAGGTGGAATTTGTGTTTTTCAATTTCTCCATTAGGTCCATATTTTGTTTTGTAAATCCATTTACAACGAACTAATTTCCTTCCTTTAGGTAGGGGAACTAAATACCAAGTTTTGTTTTTTATTAAGGAAGAGAATTCATTCTCCATGGCATCATCCCATTCTTTAATACCAGTTGCTTCTTTGAAGGATTGAGGATCTGTGGAAATGGACTGACAGACAAGACCAGTGCCTACGGAGTTGCCCAATCCGGATGAAGGAATATTTTGGATGTATGGAGTAGCTTCTTTAACAATGGTGCGAGCCCATTTTGGCATAGTGGAAGGAGTAGTAAGAGTGGTAGGACTTTGAGTTGGAGTTATAGGTTCCTCATATTGATCATTAATCTCTAAATTAATCTCTAAATCTAGTTCTTCATTATATTGAGGCTCTAACATTGGAGAAGGCTCAAGAGAATCAATGGTGGAAGAGGATGGTTGAGGATCTTTATGAGGGAATGTTTCATCAAATTGGACATTCCTATGAAAAAAGACCTCATGAGTTGTGGGATAAAGGAGCCTGTATGCTTTCATATCCTCACAATAACCAACAAAGATGAGCTTTTTGCTTTTCTTATCTAGAGCCTTCCTTTTCTTATTTGGGATATGCGCCCAAGCATTACACCCAAAAATATTGAAGAAAGAGACAAGGTTTTGAGCCAGTCCATGCTTCCTCAGGAGTCAAATGACCAAGAGCTTTATGAGGTGTGTGGTTTTGAATATAGTTGGCACAGTTAATTGCTTCTTCCCAAAATACTTTTGGAAGATCTCTTGAGTGGAGCATACAGTTTGCCATTTCCTTTAAAGTTTGGTTTTTCCTCTTTGCAATGTCATTTTGCTGTGGATTATGGGAGACAAAATGTTGATGAATTATGCCATGACCTAACAGAAAATTGGAGAACTCATTACTGAAGTATTTGTTGACAATTTTTGTCACATTGCCTAGAGGGGGTAGTAAAATCAAAATTTTGCAAAGTGTTTCTTTTAATTTCATGAATTTGTTCCCTTGTTTTTTTTAGAAACAACATTTTTGAGTATTGCAACAATTTTGGCTTTCATTGCCATCCCCCTTGTACATAGAATGGAGATACAAGTGCTTCGCTGATGATCAAGCTAAGCTTAAAAGCTTCGCAGAAAAGGAATACGACTTCGCTGAAGGAAGTAGAGAGTAAAAGAGCTTTGCAGCTGAAGCATCCCAGACAGATGCTTCGGGTGAAATTTTTGCGAAGCATCTGTTTCGGATAGCTTTCGTGCCAGGCGCTTTCATCCAAAGGAGTCCAAACATGGGAAACAACTTCGCCAAGAGAAGGAAAGCATGGAGAACAAGGCATGAGAAGAGCTTCGCATCCGAAGCAGCCCAAACAGATGCTTCGGGCAGAAACCCTACGAAGCGGGATTTGAAGAAGTGCAAACATTGAAAAACTACTTCGCTAAGAAATTCGTGAAGTACCCACTTCAGACCTCCCTACTGGCGAACCATTTCTACTTCGCCCAAATTTATTGCGAAGCATCTACTTCGGATAGTTGTCGTGCGAGATGCTTTCACCCAAAGCAATATCGGCCCATGAAGAGCAGAACACTTTTCCAAGGCAAGAATGCGTTCGGCCAAAAACCACCCGAACCATAGTTTTGAAGAAGGTTCGCAGCGAAGCGTTTTGACAAGCCCATCAGCGAAGCATTCACTTCGGGCGAAGAACCTCGTGAAGCAAATTTTGACATACCTTCTCGATGAAGCAGCGAGAGATGGAGAGCCCCGTCTTGAGGAGAGAAATCTACTTCGGCATTCTACATCCCCGAAGCAGTTTTACGAAGCTCCTTCGTGCGAAGTGCATAACCAAGGGAGATGATCTGCTTCGGCTCACATCCATTGCGAAGCAGGGGCGCGAACTAGAAATCGGTGAAGCGCTTCAAGGGCACGCACTCCAAGCCGGGTATTTTTTCGAGGCGATCAAGTGCCTCATAAATGAGTTTTTACGTGCCCGATGAACTCGCTGCTCATTTTTGACAATTGAAAAGGAAGTATCAGTCTCAGAAGGAGAGCCCGACGGACATGGCGGCCACTCGAGCTCCGCACCCAGAAGCCTAGGACGGGTCAGGCGGCTCATAAATGCGAGTTTCCCTGGCTGACCCGGTCATAGTTGCTAGTTTTGGAAAAGGATTTGAGAGCTCAGTCACGGGAGCTGTGGGAGCCGACTTCTCAGATTTTCGAGGATGTACTCCTCCATTTTGTGCATTGATGGCTCAGAGGGTCGGGTCCTCTATAAAAACCCAGGCATTGTAATGAAAAGGGGGGGAACTTTTTGCTAGAAAGCTGCTGTAACTTGAATTCCTACGATTAATACTAAAGAGCTTCGGGCTTAATTTCTTTCTTGTATGTTGCCTTCTGTGATTATTTTTGTTATCTTTTCTTCATTTGCATATTGTAATTCTGCATTCTAGATTTAGGTGTGCGATTGGGGATAGAATCCTGGAATTTTCCCGAAGGATACATAGGGGAGAAAATGCTGTATTAGTTTTCTTGTATGCTGCTTGTGGATAGTGTTTCTGTTATATTCACTCATTTCCTAGTCGTCGTAATTCTGAATTCTGGATTTCGACGTAAGGGGAAGGGTAATCCTGGAACTCATCCAGAGGATACATAGGAGGGCTAGTATCGTGTTCATTTCATTTTATTCTTGGTATTTCTTGCTGTTGTTTCGAGTTGTTAGCCAGCGATCGTGCTACTGGTTCTTTCCCACTTTAATCCATTGACATTTCTTCCTTTACCTTGTTTATTTCTTTCCTGCACCCTTACTATTTTATTTCTT
Source organism: Wollemia nobilis (assembly GCA_028583015.1). Taxonomy (NCBI): domain Eukaryota; kingdom Viridiplantae; phylum Streptophyta; class Pinopsida; order Araucariales; family Araucariaceae; genus Wollemia; species Wollemia nobilis. Next base: position 9,416,467 of record JAQPPZ010000850.1, read on the forward strand.
TCCTGCACTCTTGTCTCAAAAACACCGAAGTAGTTTAGTTAAGGAGCCGGCCTTTCTTCGAAGATTGGCACGAGGGGCATCTCTTCCCTTCGGCCTTTCAATGTTGGTCCAGGTCTAGGGCACGTACACTTCCCAAAATCCTTTCCTGGGCAGATTTGATGACCAACAATTTTTGGCACGCCCAGTGGGACCCGGTTAGTCTCACCTTGTGAGTGGTAGTGAGAATCGATGCTCGTCTCATTGTCGAAAGACTCTTAGCATCTGGCGACTCTGTTTAACCTGAGAATCTTAAAGTCGTAAGAGACCGATACTTAAGTCTGTGCCTTCATGCAAACGAGATGGAGAGTTAGGAATAGAGGAGAGGAAATTGAGTTCTTTGAGCTTGATATTGACGCCTTTGGGGAACGCTCTAGGTTGGTCACCCCTGAGTCATTTTTACGTGGAACATCCTCGCAAGAGGCTGCTATTGATGAACAAGGGCTAACCTTAGATAGCACAACAACTAGCTTTCCTCCCAATCCTCCCAACTCACCGAAGCATCCTAGCGCTTTCGTTCCTACTAGTCGTCCTATTAGCAATCAAAGAGGAACTTCGGGAATCCTTGTTTCTCAGAATCCAGGCGCAAATATGGCACAACAACAACAACAACAACAACAAATGCAGCAACAACAGCAACAATCGCTGCCCAGACTATTCCCAGCATGGAATTCTTTCGGACCACTAAATCTAGCGGGACAAGGACAAGTTCCCCCTGCTGCTATGAAGAAAATCCCAACGTTCGATGGAACTGGGAAGACTGCTCTGGAGCACATCCAGGACATAGTTTCTCTGGCGGTGATTCATGACATCACAGAGGAGAGAGTTATGGTAAAGCTTTTGGTTCTATCTCTTAGAGGGAAACTCCTCTACTGGTATAGATCTTTACCACCCGGTACTATAACGGGATGGGACCAGTTAGCCGAACAATTGATGAGAAGCTTCAACGAGTCCATCGATCCATCTTCTCTTCTGCATCAGTTCACAATGATCCAGAGACATCCACAAGAGGAGATTGTTGATTTCAATGTTAGGTTCACTCGAACCTGGCAAAGAATACCAGTTGGACTTCGACCAACTAGCGAAGCCATAACATACTATTTTCTTCGGGCGTTCAACCCTGATATTAGTGTAATGGTAAGGTATTCGAATGTCAATACCTTCCTCGAGTTGTATGAGTTAGCCCAGAGAGTGGAGATGGATCTAATAGTTGTGGGTAAGCTTCCCCAAAGGATGTCGATGCCCATACTTCTCGATTTCCCTCAATCCCAGTATGTGAATGCAGCCGCTTCATAGATCTCTGCAACCCTCGCGTACCCAATCTCATCTTGGAACCCGAATCCCATTGTATCTCCGATCGCTACTCTACAAATTCATTTTCCCACATTCTCGACATCACAGCCCACTGTATCTTTGGCATTTCCTGTATTGCCAGCACCACCTCAACACCTCGCCCTACCTCCAATACCAACGATGGCTCCATTGCCACTTATCCCCAAGGCCGATGATATGCAAGCCAAAATATTACAGGAAGTTCAGTCCCTGAACTCCACAGTACAAACTTTGTCCAATGACATGACCATTATAAAAAAAAAGCAAGCGCAACAAGAGTTTCTACCAAGAAGGTCTTATCCTACACCCGCGCTTACTAAAGATCAAGCGGTCCAGCAAGGGAGAGCATCGGCAAGAAATGTCGTGATTGATGAAGCTCCGAGCACTTTCGACTACATACATTGGTGCTCCACATGTAATGACCCTCACGAGGAGAATACTTGTATGCTGCACCAACATTATGTGCAAACGCTGGCAAGCAGTAGTCATGGTGGTCAAGTCAACATTATCAGGCAAATGGATCAGAACCTGGTAATTGGAGAAGAAGAGCAAGTTGCAGTCCTCACCAGAGGAGGAAAAAGATCAATAGAGGTAGCTACTGATCAAATGGCTCCCTTAAAGGTGCATGCTCGCTATGAGAAAGGACAACAACTTCCCCAAGCCTCGAACAAAGCTTCTCAGCTTCCACCAGTAAAAGAGAAGGCCCAATAGGCCCCTGCAAATCCACCTCAGGTGGAAACTAAAGAACAAGCTAGAGAGAAGCTTAAGCTTCCTTCACTGACCAAGCGACAAAGGGTCGAAGCCACGGAGTAGTATCGCACTAGGTATGAGGCGAAAAGGGAATCTGAGGTGCCCAACTCCCTGGTTTACAATATTGTAGATGAGCTAAAGAAGACTCCGACCAAGATTAGTCTATATGACGCACTGCAGTTGCCCGATCAAGTGGACTTGCTGCAAGAATCTTTGAAGACAACCAAGGCAAGAAAGTCAGCACCGCTCGCCCTAGTGCAAACCCTGTCCACATCCATTACAAGGAAGAATAGGCCACCTCCGTTTTACCTGTCTCTACAAATGGAAGGGTATGTTGTACACAACTGTATGATTGACTCCGGGGCCGCAATGATAGTCATGCCCAAAGCAGTGTGCAAGGAAATAGGAATGGAATACACCCGAAGCAGCCATGGCGTGCTTCAATTGGATGGTACTCCTATGAAGACTGTGGGTGTAATTAAAGATATACCTATCCGACTACACAAGATGCCTCAGATCATGGTTATACAAGAGGTGGTGGTCGTCGACCTTGAGCCATATTTTAGTATGTGCTTGTCAAGAGAGTTTACAGTGAAGCTGGGAGGATATCTATCTATGGATTACTCGCACTTAGAGATTCCATTCAAAGGGAAGAAGGTAAAAGTCTACAATGAGAAACCTTCTACCTTCCTAGTACAGAAGATGTCCGAAGAAGAGAGCAGTGATCCCGTGCATGCGATAGTGGAAGAGATAGAGCAGGTGGACCTGGTCGAGGAATCCCTGGCACAGTTAAGTTGTGAAGATGAGTTTTCATTGGTAGAATTTAATGCCATGATAGAAATAGAGATGGGATGTTATGCCATCACCAAGCCTGAGAAACACACCAAGTCAGAAGATAAGATCTCTGCCCAAGGAGAATTATGGAAATTGTTCTTCGATGGTGCCCGATGCAAAAATGGTGTCGAGGCAGGGATTATTTTAGTATCACCATCTGGAGAGCAAAAGGAATATTGCTACCGATTGGTATGGAGCTGCACCAAAAATGCAGTAGAATACGAAGCATTATGCCTAGGACTCAAGAAAGCAAAAAAGTTAGGCATAAAGCATCTCCAAGTCTTCGGAGATTCAGAATTGGTATGCAATCAAGTCACCAACAAGTGCGTGTCAAAGAAGCACTATCTCAAGGCATACCGTAACAGGGTATGGGACTTGTTTGACCAATTCGAGTCTCTCAATCTGCAGTCCATTCCCCACGAAAAGAACCGACATGTCGATGTCTTAGCATCCATCGCAGCTAGGTACTCTCCAATAGAAGACATGGTGCACAAACCCAAAGCTGTGAGGATGATTTACAGGCCCTCTGTCCCAGACAGAGATCTGCATTGGCAAGTTTTTGACAATGATGAGCAGATTGTGAATTTTATGATTCAAGAAGCAGCAACAATTGAAAGAAGAAGCCCAGATGATGAGGAATATGAAGGGCTAGTTCAATTGAAGAATAATCACGTTCCCAAGGGATTAATTACTCTTGAAAGCCTCTTCGACCAAAATGATCGAGTAGTTTCTCATAGGATCAAAGTTAATGCGAAGCAGTATCAGGATTTGGAGCTTGAACCTAGAAAAGCAATAAAAGTTGGAACATATTGCACTTCGAAGGAGCTAGAACAGATCCAATCTCTGTGCAGAAGGTATCCCGACATAGTGGCGTGGTCTTATCAAGACCTAAAAGGATACGATCGACAACTGATCCAACATACAATTGAATTGCAGGAAGGGATCAAACCCTTTCGACAGAAGCAAAGGCCGGTTAACCCGAAGATCGAGGTCCTGATGAAAGCCGAGCTCCTAAAAATGCTTGAGGCAAAGATAATTTATCCCATAAAGCATTCCTCTTGGGTAGCGAATCTAGTCCCTGTTAGAAAGAAGAACGGAGATATACGACTATGCATGGATTTTCGCAACCTGAATCAGGCTTCGCTCAAGGATCATTACCCTCTCCCGTAGATCGATCAGATCTTGCACTCAGTGGTTGGGGCTCAGCACTTCTCCCTACTCGATGGCTTCTTAGGATATAATCAGATATGGGTTAGGGATGAAGACCAACATAAAACCGCATTCACTACTAAGTGGGGAACATTCGCCTATCAGCGAATGCCATTCGACCTTTCGAATGCGGGGGCCACTTTTCAGAGGGCCATGGATTTAGCTTTTGGTGAACTCTTGAATAAGGTCATTGTTATCTACCTCGATGACATGACCATCTTCTCCCGAAGAAGGGAGGATCACCCTTTTCACCTACAACAGATATTCAAAAAGTATCGAGAGTTTGGCATTTTGATCAACCCAAAAAAGTCCATATTCGCAGTCAATGAAGGAAAGTTATTGGGACATGTGATATCAGAGAAGGGTCTCATCATAGATCCTGATAGAGCTGAGGCTCTCTTGAAGCTCCCACTCCCAGCGAATAAGAAAGGACTACAATATTTTTCGGCCAGATCAACTTCATAAGGAAGTTTGTTCTAGATTTTGCCCAGGTCATTAAGCCAATGTCCAAACTTTTGAAGAAGGGCATTGAATTCATCTAGATAGATGAAAGGAAAGAAGCATTTGAAGAGATCAAGGCTCGAATTGCTCAGGCTCCAGTTCTAACCAACCCCGACTACAACCGAGACTTCATCCTATATGCTATAGGAGAACCTGAAAGCTATGTTGCAGTCTTGACGCAAAAGGGGGAAGACGGCGAAGAACGCCCCATCGCGTTTCTAAGCCAAGTGATACACCCTCATGAAGAGAAATACAATTTCATAGAAAGGCAAGTGCATGCGGTAATGAAATCCTTGAGGAAGTTCAAGCACTTCGTTTCTCAGAGTCGGGTTACAGTGTTCGTCATTCATCCCGATGTGCGCAACTTCATTATTCAGGGAGAATTGGGGAGCAAAAGAGCCGGCTGGGTCAGCAAAATATAGGAGTTTGACGTTGAAATCAAACCCACAAAATTGGTTCACGGTCGCGCACTATGTCAAGAGCTTGCAAAGAGCGTAGCGGCCGAAGTAACAGCTGGTCAATGGGATGACTCGACAGTAGACAGGTGCTTCGCAAATCAAGAAGAGGATGAGAAGGACTGGGTCGGTGAGATAGTTGAATATTTCAACATCGGGAGATGTCCTCCGCATTTAAATGCTTCGTAGCGAAGACACTTTAGGATGCGGTCCCTCCGATACACGTTGCACCCCGAAGGCCTATTCTTTAGGAATATCGATGGAGTTCTTCTTAGGTGCATAAAAGAAGATGATAAGAGAAGAGTCCTGGGAGAATTTCATTCAGGGTTGTCTGGTGGCCACTTCACAGGAAGAACAATGACATTGAAGATAATTAAGGCAGGTTATTATTGGCCTACACTCTTCGTCGATGCTTTTGCGGTCTGTCGTAGATGCGAGCAATGTCAAAAGTTCGTCGACCGAAGCAGAAGTGCTCCTATGCCTCTCCGATCGATACAGGTAGAAACACCCTTTCAACAGTGGGGGTTGGATTTCATAGGGGTTATATCGTCGAACTCCTTCGTAGGGCATAAGTTTGTCCTGACTGCAACCGATTACTTCACCAGATGGGCCGAAGTTGTACCCACGAAGCATGCCGATCAGGAGACTATCATTGCTTTCCTAGAAGGTTTGATCACCCGGTTCGGCATCCCAGAAGCAATCGTAACAGACAATGGTCCCGGGTTTTCAGGCGCCAAGATCAACGAGTTCCTCTACAAATATGGGATATATCATAAGGTCTCTTCCAATTACTATCCACAGGGTAACGGATTGGCAGAATCAACTAACAAGACTCTGTTAAGGGTGCTAAGAAAGCTCATAGAGAATCACAAAAGAACTTGGCACCTCCTCTTAGATCGGGCCTTGTGGGCCGATCGAATTTCTATCAAGAAGTCAATCAAAACATCACCTTACGCCCTGGTGTATGGCAAGGAGGCCATCCTACCAACCCATGTGGAGATCCCTGCATTGCAGCTGTTGGATGAGGAAGAGGAAGTTAATCCTATGGAGAACAGGCTGGCTCAGCTACTGCAGCTGGAGGAAGACCGTGAGAAGGCCTATCAGAGCTTCGCTAAGCATGTCCAGATCACCCGAGACTGGTTCAAGAAAAAGTCCTCCGACCGCACTTTCAGAGTGGGAGATCTAGTATGGAAGTGGGATTCTTGGAAGGCCAAGCCTGGGAATCATGACAAATTGGACGCTTTCTGGGATGGACCGTTCAAAATTGTGAAGGTAAACTCGGCAAATTCTTTCATCCTCAAGGATGCAGTTGGTCAGATCTTGTCGATCTCTGTCAATGGTCTTCATTTGAAGACTTTTCATCGCTGAGATGAAACAAACAAACAAAAAAAAAAGAAAAAAATGTGTTCGAGTTTTACTTTTGTATGTAAATTTTTTTATCTATGTATATACCCTGTTTCAAGAAGTTCAACTTTACACCACCATATCAACAAGCCCCAGCTTCGCTTGGCTCAACGAAAATCTCCTTCGGGGACTTTGCGTGCGAAGTGACTGATGCGAGATGCTTCGCAGCGAAGCACCTTGGCCTGGAAGGAGTCCTCAAAAGAAATGAAAATCAGAATGAAGGCTTGAGAAATGCTTCACAAAAGTAGGTTCGAGCGAAGCAGTTTTCGAAGGGAATAAGCTTCGGAGGCTAACCTTTCGAAAAGCAAGCAGTGATGCGACGAAGTAAAATTACTTTGGGCCCAAAGCATAGAAAATCAGCTCACACCAGAGGTTCACCGCAAAACGTCTTCAATGTCGGTTTCAACTTTGCCAACCCAATAGTGCGCGAGATGAGGAGCATTTAAAACATGCCTTGAGAGACGTATCGGGGTAAGCGATTTTAATACAAAGGTGGTGAAGCACATCCCAAGAAGATTCAATTAGGAGAAAAGCTTGCACCCAGGTACGAGGTGGCAGAAGGTTAAGTTTCCAATGCTGGACAAATCATCGAACCACATGGGCCCGCGTACCATGCCGTCGTGAAGCCAATCAAATGGCGAAATGACCTCTTTCGTCCGAGTTGTGAACTTAATTTTGGTAGGTGCCATAAATTGAGGTAGTTGCCTTTTAAGGCTATAAAATGCAAGGCTTAGCGGTAAAAGGGGTGTTCGCCAACTGTTAATGCAAATATTGAGAGCTTCCGTTGATAGACTACATTCCTTTTGCCCTTCGCGTTGAAATCCTTTGTGCCATAGACTCTTCTGCCGCCTATATCCAGAATGGGGAAGAAGAACTCTAAAGAAAAGAGGAAGGAGCCTGAAGTAGCGGGCCCAGAGAAAATGAAGAAGGGCAAGGAAGAGCAAAAACACAGACCTAAGAAGGTCAACCTCAACCCCCGCCCAAAAAAGTAGCCGATGGAGGAAAGAGAGGATTCAGAAGAGGAGCAACTTGAAGAGCCACCAATTGATGGGTGGGAGAAAATAAGGGACACCAAACTCTCAAAGAGCGTGGCCGAGCTTCGATACACTATCGAGTTCATGAAGAGCCGACTCTCCATGGAAAATAAGAGGGCCGCTGCGTATTATTCATAGATTTACTGGTATCTGACCCCGCCCACGCACCATTGTCCCGAATTAATCTGTGCCATCACGCAGAACTATCAGCCCTCCTCTAGACAAGTGTTGGACGCCTCGGGCCATAAATTATTTTCAATTTTAAAAGAAGATGTGCAAGGAGCTTTCGCTCCATAGCAAGGGCCACCCAAAGGTTATTCGGTTTGCAATGTCATCTTGAGCGAACAAATGGAGAGATTCACCTCCTCCAGCTATATTTTGAAATTTTTGAGCGAGAACCTCAAGGACGGGCTCCCTTCGGGCAAGCTTCCTCAGATGCCTCGACCCTTGATGGATTTCAAGAGCACTGACATCTTCTCCATCATTGCGTGGGTCGCGGGCCTGTCAACCGATGCTTCGGTGCACCCCTGGCAAGTGTCTTTGGCCGAGTGTATTTCACGAGGGGAGTTTTATGCCCCAGATGCTTCAAGGCCAAACACGAACCCGGTATTCTTTGACTGGGTGGAATGGGTGGCCCGAACCTTGCACACGCGGCTAACCAGCATGAAGAATGCTGGAACGGGCCAGTACTTCGCACCTTGCTCTTTCCTGGTTTGGTTGTTTTTCTATCATCTGCATAAGCATTTTCCCCACATTGCCATTTCTTCAAGTGACAAGGATGGAACTCCTCTACCTGTGTACCAGTGGACTCCCCTCCTGGCAAGGACGGAGTCGTATTATTCTTTTAATCAGCAATTCCTGGGCCCTGCTATTCATTTGTTGAAGGGTTCTTGCCCTCGGGTGCCTATCAGTCTAAGGGATAAAGTGGTGAAGGAGGAAAAAGGAGACGTATTTCAACTGACGCAAGGGCTTGTGGTTCACCTATTTGGCTTCACAGGAAAGCCCTTCCTGCTGCCCGTCTACCCCTCTGAATACTAGTTCACGTTGGAGGTCGCTCGGCAGAGCGACGCAACAAACATCGTATACGGCCACGACCGAAAATGGGCTCACACATGCGACTTCCCTTTCAAGATGGGAGTAATTGAGGTGTTTTCCCTAAAGCAACATACATTCTTGGAGGAGAAGTTGGCCGACTTCGGGCTGCTCCAGATTCCTCAACGGTGGTGTTATGACCCCTTGGGGGTGATGAGGGATCACCTCCGATTCAAAAATTTTCATGTATGCCCTCACCCAAAAATTGTAGAGCAAAGGAATAATCCCAATGGGAGAGATTTGGAGTGGCATCTAGAAAAAATGAAAACCTTGCCTCCCTGGCATGAGTTTTACCCCATGGAAGTCGAGTATGATCCAGTTCAACACCCTTTCTCGGGCCCAGACTCCACATTCTGGAAGAAAATGAAAGATGACTTGAGAGAAGAATTGAAGGGTTGGGGCGAAGAACAGTTGAAGGAGTGGTGGATAATGAGAGTCCACCATCAGAAGATGAAATCATACGGACTCTTGGAGACAGACAAGGACTTCACGATTGTTTACGAAGCCAATGCTGGGACTTGGAAGCCCATCTCCTTCGCTAACTTCATTCCCCCCAGTGCCCCAGGTTCGGGCGAAAGCCCAAGGAGAGCCGATGATGCTTCTAAACAGGAGGAAGAGGAGGAGGCAGAGGCGACACCACAAGAGTTGCCTTAGGAACCGATGGAAATCCATGACATGAGCCCCGCAGGATCGGTGCAACAATCAGAGAAGGGGGAGAAAAGAAAAAGAAAGAAGATGGAGCAAGCCCAAGTGCCTTCAACCCACCCGAAGCGACCACGTACAAAACCTCCAAGTGCTTCTAGCGAATGGCCTGTGATGAGCTCAACCAAAGTAAATGTTGGAGAGACGACATCGCAAAGGGCCGAGGCAGCCTCAGACGTAGACATCATCGATGTGGAGGAACTCCTCCAACAAGAAGGAGGCCCTAAAGAAGAAGTCGTGGAAGTCGAAAGTGCAAAAGCTGGAAAGGAACAAGAGCCGATCACGCAAGAAACCACTACTTCTGCTCCATCAGGGGAGCATGTAGGTATGCACTCCTCACCCATCCCCTTGGTTCCTCAAGTCATGTCCACAATGGTCCCGATCGTAAATCCCCATCAGTCTCCCTCCCTCACGAAAGTTCGGTCACCTCATCACTTGCCCCTCGCCACCTCGAGTTTGCCTCATGATCCCGTTAGCCCCACAAGCATATCTACCCCTTTCGAGTCGATAGGCCGAGACAAGTCCGTCAATACTACTTCGCTCGCCCATGCCACCATTCCCTTGGTTTCTAGTCAGGGCGAAGGTAGTACTCCAATGCCGAACCTCGTCTCCCGCTCCCTTGTCATGCACGACATTGTCACTCTCACCGAAACTCCCACCACACCCATCGTCGAACCCACTGGTGAGGCATCCCCTATACAATCATTGTATTTGTTCACCCCTTTGGCTGGAGATCCAGCCTCTTTTGAAATAGAGTTGTCCATGATCAAGGAACGTCCCCTAGTAGAGAAGTTGCTCCAGGCCCGACAAAACACCGATAAGATGCTAAAGGAGGCCAAGAAAAAGAGGGGGTGCTCTCTGGCCGAAGTAGAAAAATGTGCCATTTTTGACTTGAAAGGCGAAAAGCTGCATAAGGTAAAAAAGGTCCCTAAGGTCCAGAAACCTCTGGACGAAATGACTCCAACAGATTATGACTATCAGGAGAAGACTAAAGACCTGGAGCACCTAAATGTGGACAATGAATCCGAATCAATGCATGTGAGAATAGAAACATTTCGCGCACATGCAAATATCGCCAATCAGCGCCGATTTGAAGCAGAGAGCACCAACATCAAGTTGGAAGAGGAGCTAGCCAGGACCCGCTCCAAGCTAGAAGACGTAGAGAAGCAGTGCGAGCTGATGAAAAAGGAAGTAGACGCCCTGAAATAGCAAATAGAACAACTACAGGGTACAACTGAAAGTCAGAGCCAGATATAGGCCGAAGCTGATCTGAAGGCCAAAGAATTTGAAAGCAAAATCTTGCAGATGCAGCAGTAGTTGTATGAAAAAGAGAGCCTGGAGCTATTCGACAGAGGCAGAATAAAAGAAATCCGCTCGCACCTGCTCAAGAACTTTAGATCTCGGGCCTCCAGTGCCCTGTCAATTTTAACCTACATCACCGAAGCCCAGTATGCCACTGCTCAAGAAGGGCCAATAGTAGATGAGATCATCCAAAAAATTAAAAGCCGACTCAAACTGGCTTTTGAGGTCCAAAGTATCAAATATCAGGACCTGCAGGTCGTTGCGATGAGCCGAAAAGCCAGAGATTGGTCCACAGCACAGGCCACGGTCCACGCCTTCTTCTCCAAGGTGAGGAAAGCACAGAAGGTGAAGGACCTCATGGATGTATTTGAGCACGAGCAGCGCACATCGCTGGGCTACTTTCAAGATCTCTCTTCATTAGGTTTCCCTAGTTTTACGGATGAGGATGGGAACCTTTTGACTAAGGAAGAACTCAAGCCAGCTTGGCTCCATTTTGAAGGCGACGTCTCAGAGATAGACGAGTGGGAGGAGCCCATTACAGAAGGACAAGTCACAGATTTTATTCTGAGACATTGCAAGATCACGGCCTGCCTGAATGATCTAAGCACAAGAGCCAAACATGCCGACATAGGGCAAATTGATCGGTTCCATGTTCTAGTCAAGGCGCTACAAGACCAAGAGCCATTTCAGAAGGGCGCCTGGGCTCATGTCCGCTGAACCATGGAACGCATCCGCGATCGCCTTCCCCCACCGCCGCAACAGGAGGCCACGCCAGAAGAGGAAGAAGAGGAAGAAGAAGAAGAAGAAGAAGAAGTTGTGGAAGCACCCCCGAAAAGAGAAAAAGGAGAAGGGTCTGGAGGTAACTCTGGCCCAATGGATTAAGGCTGAGGGTTCTCACACCAAGGCGAGCTCGTTGCCCCACGAGCCACCAAGAATGTTGACAATTTTTGTCACATTGCCTAGAGGGGGTAGTAAAATCAAAATTTTGCAAAGTGTTTCTTTTAATTTCATGAATTTGTTCCCTTATTTTTTTTAGAAACAACATTTTCGAGTATTGCAGCAATTTTGGCTTTCATTGCCATCCCCCTTGTACATAGAATGGAGATACAAGTGCTTCACTGATGATCAAGCTAAGCTTAAAAGCTTCACAGAAAAGGAAGATGGCTTCGTTGAAGGAAGTAGAGAGTGAAAAGAGCTTCACGGCCGAAGCAGCCCAGACAGATGCTTCGGGCGAAAGTTTTGCGAAGCATCTGCTTCGGATAGCTTTCATGCGAGGTGCTTTCATCCAAAGTAGTCCAAACATAGGAAATAGCTTCGCCAAGAGAAGGAAAGCATGGAGAACAAGGCATGAGAAGAGCTTCGCACCCGAAGCAGCCCAAACAGATGCTTCGGGCGAAAACCCTGCGAAGCGGGATTTGAAGAAGTGCAAACATTGAAAAACTACTTCGCTAAGAAATCCGTGAAGTACCCACTTCGGACCTCCCTACTGGCGAACCATTTCTACTTCACCCAAAGTTATTGCGAAGCATCTGCTTCGGATAGCTTTCGTGCGAGGCGCTTTCACCCGAAGCAATATCGGCCCGTGAAGAGCAGAACACTTTTCCAAGGCAAGAATGCGCTTCGGCCAAAAATCGCCCGAACCACAGTTTTGAAGAAGGTTCGCAGCAAAGCGTTTTGACAAGCCCATCAGTGAAGCATTCACTTCGAGCGGAGAACCTCATGAAGCAAATTTTGACATACCTTCCCGATGAAGCAGCGAGAGATGGAGAGCCCCGTCTTGAGGAGAGAAATCTACTTCGACATTCTACATCCCCGAAGTAGTTTTACGAAGCTCCTTCGTGCGAAGTGCATAACCAAGGGAGATGATCTGCTTCGGCTCACATCCATTGCGAAGTAGGGGCACGAACTAGAAATCGATGAAGCGCTTCAAGGGCACGCACTCCAAGTCAGGTATTTTTCTGAGGCGATCAAGTGCCTCATAAATGAGTTTTTACGTGCCTAGTGAACTCGCTGCTCATTTTTGGCAATTGAAAAGGAAGTATCAGTCTCAGAAGGAGAGCCCGACGGACATGGTGGCCACTCGAGCTTCACACCCAGAAGCCTAGGACGAGTCAGGCGGCTCATAAATGTGAGTTTCCCCGGCTGACCCGGTCGTAGCTACTAGTTTTGGAAAAGGATTTGAGAGCTCAGTCACGGGAGCCGCGGGAGCCGACTTCTCGATTTTTGAGGATGTACTCCTCCATTTTGTGCATTGATGGCTCAGAGGGTCGGGTCCTCTATAAAAACCCAGGCATTGTAATGAAAATGGGGGGAAATTTCTGCTAGAAAGCTGCTGTAACTTGAATTCCTGTGATTAATACTAAAGAGCTTCGGGCTTAATTTCTCTCTTGTATGCTGCCTTCTATGATTATTTCTGTTATCTTTTCTTCATTTGCATACTGTAATTCTGCATTCTGGATTTAGGTGTGCGATTGGGGATAGAATCCTAGAATTTTCCCGAAGGATACATAGGGGAGAAAACGTTGTATTAGTTTTCTTGTATGTTGCCTGTGGATAGTGTTTTGTTATATTCACTCATTTCCTAGTCGTCGTAATTCTGAATTCTGGATTTCGACGAAAGGGGAAGGGTAATCCTAGAACTCATCCAGAGGATACATAGGAGGGTTAGTATCACGTTCATTTCATTTTATTCTGGTATTTCTTGCTGTTGTTTCGAGTTGTTAGCCAGCGATCATGCTACTGGTTCTTTCCCACTTTAATCCATTGACATTTCTTCCTTTACCCTGTTTATTTCTTTCCTGCACCCTTACTATTTTATTTCTTTCCTGCACTCTTGTCTCAAAACACTGAAGTAGTTTAGTTAAGGAGCCGACCTTTCTCCGGAGATTGGCACGAGGGGCATCTCTTCCCTTCGGCCTTTCAATGTTGGTCTAGGTCTAGGGCGCATACACTTCCCAAAATCCTTTCCTGGGCAGATTTGATGACCAACAGTATTCCTCCCATTATCTGTATGAATTTGCTTGATTTTGCAAGAGGCCTAATTTTAAACTAAGGCTTTGAAGATTTTAAAGTGGTATAGAACATCACTTTTGTATTTTAGGAAGTAGACCCAAGTTCTTCTGGAAAAATCATCAATGAAGGTTAAAGCATATTTTGCTCCTTTGAAAGAAGGTTCTGGGAAGACCATCAAGTCACTATGGATTAACTCTAGAGGGGATGGGGCCTTTATAGAACTACTTGGGTGGAAAGGATCTTAATGTTTCTTTCCAAGAGCACAACCAAGACATACTCCATCAATAGAAGAGATTTGTGGTAATCCTGTTACCATTTCATGGGTGTTCAATTCCTTTAGGTAGTTATAACCGAGATGTCCAAACATTTCATACCAAATTTTGCTTTTAAAATCTCCATGAACAACAAAGTAGGAGGCCCCTTATGAATTTTTGAATCCTTTGAAGTGAAATAGGCGAGTATCGTGATCAATATCTCCTTTTGCTATGAGAGAGTGAGGGTCTTGAAAGTCTCTTATCTCAACTCCTATTGGGGAGAAGAGAATTGTTTTGCCCTTTCCAAAAGTACAAATATGATAGATGAAGAGGAGATTTGTTGCTATGTTTGGGACATAGAGAACATTATTGATATAACCACCATCAATGGATATGTCACATTTTCCTTTGATCGGGATAAAGGATGAGTCACCAACTTCTATGCTACATGTTGAACTTGAGGATATTGAAGTGAATGACTCATCTGAGGAGGTCATGTGATGAGTTGCTCCTGAATCTAGAACCTAGTATTTTGATGAAGTTTTTATAGCCTTGCCTTGAACATTTAAGGCTTTTCCTATTTGCTTATTAGTGTCTCTCTTTTGATCCTTTATTTCTGCCTCTAGCTGTTATAGTCTTTTTCAACATTTGTTCACAAAATGACCATTCTTTTTGCAGTTAGTACAAGTTATGGGACTCCTTTATTTCTTCTTGAATTTTTATTTAGTAGAGGTGGATGCTACTAAGGCTTTTGAGGAAGAGATCTCATACTTAGCAAGTTTTGTTTCTTCTCTAGTTAGCCTATCAAAAAATTCCTCTAAGGAGGGCATTTTAAAACTTGCACCAAGAGCATCTTTTGTAGACAGAAAGGTGGTAGAAAAAATTTGAAACACTCCATTTAACTTAGAAAGTATAAGATAGATGCATTATTCTTTTGTTTTATCCTTTCCACTGCATTTTAGTTGAGTGAGGAATTCTTTAAATTTGGTGAGAAAGTCAACAATATTGCTGAAGTATTTAGAAGATAATGCTATCAATTTTACCTCTAGCTGCATTGACCTTATTTTATCCACTTTACCAAATAAGTTCTTTAGTTTTTCCCAACTTTCAAATGGGTTTGTACATTCAAAAATGTAAAACCATAAGCTTTCATTTACATTTTTGCTTATAATACCCATTGTTTCATACATATTCCCTTTATGAACAAATATTTCATATTCCTTTTCAAATTTCGGTTGCTTCTTTTCTAGCAAGTATGTGAGCCCTTTTTGAGAAATGAGAATTAATATTTTAGGTTTTCGTGTGTGATAGTTATGAGGGGTGAGTGGATCAATTGTATTCATTTTGCCAAAGAAAATTGAAGTGAACCAATTATTCCCCCCTTTAACTTCAAGTTTTTTTATTAGAGAATACAAGGAGTTTTAAAGAAGGAAACAAAAGCCTGATAGTAATACCAATCTCCTCAAATTACCCACCCTAATGTGAGGTAAACTATAAGTAAATGAGGTGATTTGATATAATGAATTAGGTTTTTAAAGAAAAAGTGATTGGCCAGGCCTCTATACCTATTCTCTCAATTACCCGCCCTTACGTGAGGGAAACTATAAGTAATGAGTAGAATTGATACTTGGAACATAGGCTTTTGATGTAAGGACAATCAACCAGACCGATATATTGTATTTCTCAATAACCTGCCCTTACGTGAGGGAAACTATAAGTCAATGAGAAGTCCAATACGTGGGACATAGGTGATTATAAATTTTCAAGTGCCCCTTATTTTTAATTTTTTCTTGCTTTATTATGAAAAGGAATTTTATAATGTATGAATAATATCTCATCTTATTTGAAAGTGTTGAAATGAGATGAAAGCAATAAACCAAGTGGCTAAAAGTAAATGGCACACATTAGGGTTCACCAAAAAATAAATTCTCCTATAGTTTGTTAAATTAAGGAACTTAAAAAAATGATTAGAGCAAAGGCAATGATAAAAAAAAAGGAAAGAGGCAATGACCAACAATAATAACAACCCCCCTTGAATCCTTTTGAATAGGTGTAAGAATATGGCACCCTTTAAAGAAACCCCCCCAAAAAATTATTTTATTTATGAGGTTACAATTTAATGGCAAAAAAAAAAGCACTAAAGAAAAAAATGGATAGGAGACTTAGAGAGGGTGATACAATTAAATAGAAGGGGCAGATATTTATAAAGGACTTTTTTTTTAATTAAAAACCAGTTTGAAACTAAAGATATGATTTTAATTAAAGATCAACCCTTTAATGGATTAAAGGCTCGATAGAGCACTTTGATGCTTTTGACAGAGCCCACTAAATATCAGGTTTGAAAACAGGACCTGAACTCCTGAGAAGACGTCTATGAGCAGCAAGGTAGAGGTCTTTGAAATGCTCGAAAGAGCACGATAACCAACGTTCCACTGCACTTCCGAGGACACACTTCAAAAGACGTGAACGTTTTCATGTTGATTACTGCAATCTTTCACTGTACTTCGAAGGAAGCTCAAAAAAACGTCAATAAAATCTACGAATACACTGTACTTTCGATAAGATATTAAATAAGCCAGAATAATTTAAAAATTACCTTTGATTTTTCTCTGTAAAGCGATGCAAAAGACGTCAAAAAGGCGATGTATTTTAAAATATGTCAGAGAAGAAAATGAAGTAGCTCGTCTCGAGTTGATGCTCTGTCAACTGAAGAAGGGAAGGCACAGAGAAGGTTACTATCATATGAATATCTTTAACTTGTCGCTGCATCAGAGAAGGTAAGTACCACACAAAAAAACAAAGCCAAACACACTCATAAAAATAATATTAAAACCTGTAAGGCTACGATGGTAGAGCATATGCAAAGATAGACATCAGAGATGTAAAATGTAAGTTGAATATGCTCGCTTGAACCTGCAGAGAACAGTTAAATAGGTAGAGCTTTGATAAAGTTGAAGAAGGAAGATCAGAATTGATCTAGTTTTCGCCGAGTTGAAAGCTTCGGGATCCGTTCGAAATTCCTGTTGAGGGAATACAAGAAGAAATCTCAACGCACCAAGGAAAGGACGTTGGCAAATATGGAGACAATATGCCACATCTAATATTATATTTAAAGCACTATGGTCTCTAATATTAATGACCAAACGTCTCTTGAAATGAGACGCGAAATATATGCTTTTTAAATACTTTTTAGATCTCACCAAAATACACTTTGGATTTTAATTTAAATACAAAGATTTGAGAGATAAATAGATGCCATGAAACTCTATGTTCTCCATGAAAGAAAAGGAACGCCCATGAAGGTGACGCAACAAAGGGGATCCAAGGCAAAGAGTGATGTCAAGAGAGGTGGATCTGTGTTTCTTGAACTGAGATCTGCGGAGAACAAGAAAAAAATGGTAGGAACAAAGGAAAAAATGATATGCCTATATTGTGATTGCAATTAGGAAATTTTTTTTCTAATTCTTGTTCCTACAGCGAAGCAAATATCAATATCTTTTGAAAAATAAGGAGAATCTCTTTTATGGTAAAACAAACTTGTAAAACAATATTAGATAGAACCATAAACAATTTTTTTTTTCCACAAAAAAAAATAAATTGTAGATAAAATATGAGCAGTCTACAATATATATGAAAAAAACTCCTTTTTAAAAAAAATATAAAAGATCAGAACAAGTTCGTGAAACTGCATTCAAGAGAGAATGCCTAGCATAATCTATCCTGCTCTGGTACCATGTTAGAATTTCCCAAGAGTAGAACTACAATGCATTACAAGATTTGAAGAAACAAAATAGAACTGATTGATTTATTTCATTGATCAACTTTGTATAAATAGAAAAGTTGATCATTGAGAGCCGTTGGATTACAACTCATCAAATCTAATCTAGACTATACTGAGAGTTCACCTGACTCACGGAGGAGTGGAAACTCAAGTTTTTAAAATTTTAGGAACCTGCAACAATTTCATTCACACAAAACAAATTCTACAATTTTATTGGAGATAATTTATTACCCGACTTAAAAACATGCAATTCAACTAAAGCAAATAATAAAACAATTATGACCTATCTTAATTTTTTTTATCAACATAAACAATCGAGGATTATGACCTGTATTCTACATATTCCTTAAAACAAAATTTGCTAATCACTCCAAGAAAAAAAACATGTAACCTAAACCTAATCCTCTGCATAATTTTAAAAATTATTCTCTAATCATTCCTGTAGCAGAGTGAATAGGGAATATATATATATATATATATATATATATATATATCGAATCCTATGAAAAAACAAAAATGGGGTAGTAAAATTTACCTGTCGCTTTCACTTTTTTTTTTCTGCGCCCAAATTATGTCACCCTACATCGTTGCTTTCCAAGTCGTTTCACCCTTATCTCTCCATAATTCCACCTTTATCCAGTGTTTTCCCTTTCCAGATTTCAGTTTCAAACTCTCAATTTGACCTTACTAAGAAATTTGGGCAAAATTTTGACCAGGTCACAGAGGTTCCTTCGGTGCCCACTGCATTCTATGAAAGGGGATTAGGGTTTGTTTTTCTTTACGTCGTGTGATTGCCAATCAAAAAATTGTGACCGTTTGCTTACCCTAAATTGATGACAGTAATCTTATCGCAGTCTAAACAAATTACAACCCTCGATCCTTTTTTTAATTAATGGTTAGAATCACGAATCCGCGTCACCTTCGTATAATTGTCGAAAAAAAATCATGTCGACGTCGTGATAAAGTTTCTAACCCTAGCGCAAATTTTCCTTAAAATCGCAACCCTTCATCAATGTTTAATCGACGGTCGATGCTTTCCATCCGAGGTAGTGTTGATTATTGGTTGCATGCGCCACACGTTGATCATTGCCGACGTCTGTCGCTAGGTCACTTATCACTCTGGAAGGTAGTCATAAGTTGGCAAAACTTAAAAATTTTATTAATTTCACACATGTGGCATGCGTTTGTCAGCTGCTTTAGATTTTTTGGGTGTATACATGCCACGTGTATTTTTAATTTTTATTACCTTTCATCGTGTCACCACTTAGACTGGTCCATGGTAGCTTCTATTACCTTCTGGCATCCACACGTACCAGTAATGGATCTCCATCTACAGTGAGCTTCAAAGGAGTATTAAGGGTAGGCGGTATGTGGCGCTGTCTCGAACATGCTTGCCACAAAACTTTCGACATATTTACTAACGTAAGGGGATTTCAAAATTTAAATTTAAATTTCTAATACCTTAGTCCATATGCCACAGGTATAAAAATATTATAAGTGTTTGAATTTACCTCCCCAAACCTTATATAAATGCTCTTTTAAAATTTTATGTCATATTTTTTTATTTTAACATTGGCGCATTCGTCCATAATTTCGGTTGACACGTTTTGTCATTTTAAACATTGGCGCATTCATCCATAGTTTCGGCTAACACATTCTTTCATGATCTTCTTCATATCAAGGGCCAATTTTAAATATTGATACTTAGAAATATTTCCTAATATATATCTTACGAATGTCATCTACGGATGGTGTTTACAGAAGATTACTATAGAATATTGGTACAAAAGATTATTACATAATATTGTTACAAAATATTATTACATAAGATCATTATGAAATATTACTACTAAAAATATTTACGAAAGACATTTACAAAAGATATCTACGAAAATCTTCTATGGAAGACATCTACAGAAGACCTACGAAAGACCTCTATAGAAGACCTACAAAAGACATCTACAGAAGACATCTACAGAATTCATCTACAAAAGATATCTAAAGAAGACATCTATGAGACTATAGTTGTTGGAGTTTAAGAAAATACTTTACCTATTTCTTCCCTCCCAAACTGTATTGTGAACTTCATATACCTCTATTCACTTCCCCCAAACTGTAATTTTGACTTTATAGCCAAAACAAGATGAAGGGTGTTTTATTTATATTGATGGAAAATATAATAATAAGTTTTATTTATGGGGGTTTATTATAATTTTTGTGATTGTGCTTCCTAAATTTCATTGAGTATCCAAGTGAGAGAAAGATAATGATTATAAAACTTGATATCAGTCATCAATGTATACAAAAATAGATATCTATCAAAGGCTTGGAGTATTTCCAATCATTTAGAAAAATGGAATAGATATTATGATATTATGATGGCTTCTATTAAGAGATACAAGGTTTTGAGAGATAGAAGCCATATTTTTGTAGGAGAAAATGAACCATAGGAATTTGCTTCTGACTTTTGCTTGCTCAGGATATTCTAGAGTTATTTCTCAAAGACTTCAAACATCCTAGTAATTTTTAAACAACTTCATCTATTCATTTCACAAATCAATATGGTGATAAGGTTACCCTAATGTTTTCAAGCTTCTTCAAGGACCAATTGTGTGTGTAGTAAGTATTCATTTTTCATTATGAGTGAGGATTGAGTAACAACAAAGATCACTTATGCCAACAAGCTAGCTTATTTGTGAGCATCCATAGGTCTTGTCCAGACTTAGTGCTATTGCTTAGAATACCTTATTTCTAGGCGAGTTTCATTCAACCCATATCTATAATGAGGATCACCCCATGGTTTTCGAGATACTAAGAATTCTAGGGATTCAAGCTATTTTACCCTTATTTGACTTTTCTTGGGATACTTGCTCATTTTGAGAGGGAGCAAGGGATTTTTATTACTTTTTGGGGTTCTTGCCTATTTTATGAGAAGCAAGAAGATACTTTTTGGGATACTTGCTCGATTAGATGAGGAGCAAGGGATTTTTTTTTTTGAAAGAGTAAGAACTTTGGGGAGTTGGATTATTAACCACTCTATCAAAGTCCTGATGGGAATTTGATCCTATCCTTACTATTCTTCTCCTTTTCTTTCTTTTTAGGGATGAAGGGTGAGCTTGTCATTTTGCCAATTCATTAGTACTCTAGACCATGTGCATAGATGGATAAGCAAGGGAAACTATTCACTTATGGCAATAGTAACCCATGAGTTAATCGCTCCAAATATTACAATGTTTTTATATGTTCAAATGCGCATAGTCCAAAAAAAGTTTGATTAACTAGGAATAACTTACAACATCAAAAGATTGCTTGAATTTCAATGAAAATGTGCTTAAAATACTAATGTTTGTTTGAGTGATTGAAAAAAATCTAGAATTTCTCTAGCAAACAAAGTATTTATGCAACATATGATAGTCATTTTCCTATAGGCTAATTTAAAGAAATAACTCGTGGAATATTTCTGAAACATTGAGACTGAAAAGTGATGAGAATGAGATAGAAATATTGAAAATATATAAACTTCATGATGAAACAAAGGAAGCATAATATTTTTTTATATGAGAGAGAAATTATTATTCAATAGTGGTTGATTACAGTTCAGAAGTGCACTGCAATTCGGCTTGCTGCTTAAGGTGGTGTATGAATCACTCCTTAGATAATGGCTTCTTATAAAGTTTAAGTCTATGGCCATTTACTAGTAGTTTCCTTATTGAATCATCTATAGGCTTAAGCTTGATTGTACCATTTTCGAATATCTCTTTGATTTCATAGGGTCCTAGCCATTTGGTCCTCAATTTACCTTGAAAGTCTTGGTAACGAGAATCAAACAACAAAGCCCAATATCCTGATTTGAATGTGTGTGGTACAATGTGTTTATCATACCATTTCTTTAATTTTTGTTGGATTATTTCAGTCCTATGTGATGCCTCTAGTTTTTTTTTATCCATAATATTTAACTTTTCCAATCTAGCTTTCTATGCTATGTCAAAATACACATCAAGTTGTACCACTGTGCGAAGAGTTTCGATCTCAAATTCTATGGGCATGATAGCTTGTTTTCCATAGACCATTTCATAAGGTGATAATCCTGTGGTAGTTTTCCAAGTTGTATTGTATACCCATACAACTTATTTCAATCTCTCAATCCAATCACCCCTATTGACAGTTACGGTTTTTGTAATGATATTTTCAAGTTCTTTGTTCGTAACTTCTACTTGTTCATTGGCTTGAGGGTGATATGGTGAGGTTTTATTATGTTTTATTTGATAGATGTCAACAAAATATTTAATCACTTTGGAGAGAAATTGGGTTCCATGATCTGAAACTAACTCTCTAGGTGCTCCGAAGCATTGCATAATATTTTCATAAAGGAAATCA
The DNA here is from genome assembly GCA_028583015.1 of Wollemia nobilis. Taxonomy (NCBI): domain Eukaryota; kingdom Viridiplantae; phylum Streptophyta; class Pinopsida; order Araucariales; family Araucariaceae; genus Wollemia; species Wollemia nobilis. Next base: position 9,438,542 of record JAQPPZ010000850.1, read on the forward strand.
ACAACTGGTTCAGCTTGCGCTCGTGGTAAAGCTTTGACTTCAACCCACTTAGTAACATAATCCTTACACACAAGTATGTGTTTATTGCCTTCGCTTGGAGGGTCTATTAGTCCAAAAAAGTCAACTCCCCATTTCTCGAATGGTTCAAATACTACTTGCGAAACCAAAGGCATTTCCATCAAAGGAGTAGGCTTACTAGCTCTTTGACAAGCGTCACATCTATCAACAAATTTATGGACATCTCTATTCATGGTAGGCCAAAAGTAACCAATTTGAAGTATTTTACTGATTGTCCTTTGGGTGGCATAATGGCCTCCAAAGGGTTCTTCCGATGTTGTCAGAATGATGTCATATACATCATCTTATTGCACACATCTCCTAATTACTTGGTTAGGATATCTTCTAAACAAGACTCCATGAATCCACATATAAGGAGTGCTTTGACGTATTAAATTTCTACGCTCCTGCAATGTATAGTTTTGAGGCATTTTTCCTGTTACTAAGTAGTTTATAATATCAGCCTACCAAGGGGTAAAAATAGAAATAGCAAACAAATGTTCATATGGAAAATTATTAGGAATTAACTCATCATCATCAAATATTTGCATACGAGATAGGTGATCTGTAATGACGTTATATTTTCCTACCTTATCTATGATCGTGATATTGAATTCTTGTAGTAAAAGAAGCCATCTAACCACTCTACCTCCTACTGTTGCTTTGTTCATTAAGTATTTAATGGCAGAGTGATCAGTGTGAATGAATACTTCATACCCTATTATGTAATGTTTAAATTTATTGATAGCATGGACCACAACTAAAAATTATTTTTTAGTAATAGTGTAATTAAGCTTGGATCCATGCAAATTTTTACTTACATAATAGATAGCATAAGGTATTTTTTTCTCAACCTATTGCAATACTGCTTCTATTGCGTAACCTGAAGCATCGCAATGTATATGGAATGGTAATTTCCAATTTGATCCTCTTAATATTGGAGCAGTATTAAATTTATCTTTTATAACTTCAAAGGCTTCTTGACATGCTTTAGTCCATTTGAATTTACTTTCTTTAGTTAAGAGCTTAAGCATGAGAGCAACAATTTTACTGAAGTCTTTAATGAACCTACGGTAGTATCCTGCATGTCCTAGGAAACTTCTCACCTCTGTTTATGTTTTCGAAGGTTGAAGGGTTTGAATAACTTGTATTTTTGTAGGATCTACTTTAACACCTTCTTCTAATATATAATATCCTAGAACAATGCCTCCTCTCATCATCGTGAAACACTTTTCATGACACAAAGAGAGGTTTTTCTCTTGACATATAGTCAAAAAATTTGGCGAACTTGACAAAGTTTCTTCAAAGGTATTACCATAGACTATGAAGTCATCCATATAGACTTCTACACACTCATTTATTAAATCAGTAAAGATAGCTAAAACTAATCTTTGAAAAGTGGCAGGTGCATTGCATAATTCAAAACGTAAGACTTTATAAGCATAGGTGCCTACTGGACATGTGAAGGTTATCTTTTCCTGATCTTCCTCAGCTATGGAAACTTGATTATAGCCTCTAAAACCATCTAGAAAGCGAAATTATTTCTTTCCAGCCAATGTATCAAGAACTTGATCAATGAATGGCAAGGGAAAATAATATTTCTTTGTTACCTTGTTTAATTCCCTATAGTCCATGCAAATCCTCCATTTGCCATTCTTTTTGGGGACTATAACAAGAGGTGACATCCATTGACTGTCAAAAATTGGGTATATAAATCCTGCCTTCAAGAGTTTCATGATTTCTTATTGAACCACATCTTTCATAGTTGGATTCAATCTTCTTTGGGGTTATCTTACTGGATAACATCCTTCTTGGATAAAAATACGATGGGTACAAACACTTGGATGTATCCCTTTCATATCCTCATATTTCCATGCAAATGCCAATTGATATTCCTTAAGCGCGTCTATTAATTGTGACTCTTGTATGCTTATTATCTCATCACTAATATTCAAGGTCCTCCCTAGTGTGATATATATTTACTTACATTTTTTTTTGTTTGCATCTATCCCCATTATCTCATGTTAAAGAATATTTAAGTAACAGTCATATGGTATCATTTGTTAAGACTGACTTGTGCTCGCTTCATTAATAGCCATGGTAGATTCAGATGAACAACCATTATCTTGACCTTGATCCTTGATTTGATTTCTTAATAGTAATGGTAATGGTTCCTCGACCTCTTGTTAAATATATTCACTCAAAACATTAATGGATAAGGTTTGGATTTCATAAAAATCATGAGGGAAATCATACCAAAATTGCATTGGAAACTCATCTTCTATTGTTGATTTAGGGAATAGGCTAAGGTCTTTAGTATTCTTGCCATCAAAAATAGTCATATTTCCCGTTCTATAGCTAATGTAAGCATCAGTTGGTTCAAGCCATGGGCGCCCTAAATTTAAGGGATGTCCCCCTAACATTTTCTAAGGTTGCAAGACTATAAAGTCTACAGGATATTCCCATGAACTTACGAAGACTATAACATCTTCTAGTTTTCCTTTGGCTTAATAATAGACCTATCTGCGAGTTGGAGTATAATAGAAGTTGATTGCAATTTATGTAACCCTAAAGATTTTGCTGTCTCTTTAGTCATGACATTAATAGCGACTCTTAAATCAACCAAAATATTTTGCAAGGCTATGTCACCAATGTGTACCGTGAGTATAGGTATTCCAATATATGTGTATTTTGGTAATGACCTACTTCCTGTTATGATTTCAAACAATTATCCAATGACTTGAATAGTTTGGGCTTCGTTCTTCTTTTTCCTTCCTGAATTTGTACACATGTTTTTAATGAGCTTGGAATAGATGGGTATATCCCTGATAGCTTGTAACAAAGGGATCTTGATAGTAACATTTTCTAATTATTGAAGGAAGTTAAAGGTTGGCTTAGGTGGTTCTTTTGGTATTGCCAATATATGAGGAAAAGGTACCTCTACTTCCTTACTTTGAGGAATTTGGATTTCTTGTTGTTTTGTTGGAATGTTTTCTAGTGAATTTTCCATTTTCTTTTCATTGTTATCCTCCTTTTTGAACAAATCTATAGTGGGGTTGTCAAGCTCTGTGGGAGTTACATTGTTTTCCAATACTTTTCTTGATCTCAATTGAATTTTTTTATAAGGTACTACAGATATAGAACATGTCTCACTAGTTTTATAGGCTTGTTGAATATTCTTGTTGTTGTTAGGATTAGGGACTGGTTGAGATGGAAGAGGAGGTTGCTTAGGAGGATTATTATTACTAACTGGAGGTGGAAGAAGTCTGTTTTGAGGTAAATTTTGAGGGACTTGTCCCCTAAATTGGTTTTGAAAGTTTTGTTGCTGTGACGGATTTTGAGACCAACCAGATCCTCCTTGGTTATATTGGCCATTAGCATTCCAACTATTTTGACTTGACATTCCTTGATTCCATGATGGATTTCCATAAGTATTGGCCATAAATTGGTTCCATGGAGGTATGTTCCTGTCTTGATTATTTGTATAAGAATTTTAAGTTGCCCAGTTTGGTGCATTAGACCATTGATTAGGCCTTTGCAAGTTGGAATAACTAGGTTTTGACCAATTTGGTGGTCCGTTGAAAGGATCATTCCATATTTGGGCTACAAAATAAACGTCTTATGACTCTTCAACTTCAGGTTCCTTTATGGCAGCTTTAATAGCAAATATATATTTGCAGTTTTTAGTTTTGTGACTTTTATCACAAATTTTACAAGTAGCAATAATGGAAATGTTGATAATGTTGAGAGGACATTCGCTCAGATTATGCTTTTTCTTACATTTATGACAGTAAATCTCTTCACTGTCTTATCCCTTTGGCTTCTTATCCATTAAATCCAAAGATGTAGTCAAGGTACTTAACAAATCAATTTTTAAACCTTCCAACATATTTCCAATTTCTGCTCTCGTCACTCCTCTTGTAGATGTATACTTATTACTCCTTAGAGGTTTGTTTCTTGAATAGTTTCTGCAAAGGTTCACAATCTCCTCAAACACCATAATATGGATATATCCTTTTTCCATGAGGTTTAAAACCTCAAGGACATCTTCCTTTAGTCCTTTTAGAAAGAGTTCTTTTAATATTTCTTCATCAAGGTATATATTTACTCTAGACCTAACAAATAGAAATCTCTTAAGGTAATCCTCCAAAGATTCCTCTTCTTTTTTATTCATGCGAAATAGCTTAGCTTTCTTATCCCTAACTCTACAGTAATCTTGATATAGTTCAAGGAATAGCTCTTTTAATTCATGTTCTCCATCCCATTGATTACAAATATTCTATCCTAGACCCATGAACCATCTTAAAGTTGCATCTTTAAGAGTATAGGGAAACAACATTAGCTTTTGTTTGTTGGTAGTGTAAAACTAAGCTTGGCACACTACTTCAAATTCTAACAGAAAAGTGTTTGGATCTTCGTGTGGTTTCCCATGGAAGGTGGGTAATACAAAAATAGAGTATGACTTAGGTTCTCTTGTTGTCCCATCTGTATGTAAGATTAGGAAGGAAAATGCCTTCCTTTGCCCATTTCTTCTTTGGTCTCTATTATGTATTTATTCATTCCTCCTTTGGTTCTCTTCTACTTCTCCTACCCCACTTTGCTGGTCAGCCATGACTGAATGTAAGATTTCAAGAATTGGACCAGGTATGGGTTCAATAGAAATAGAAGAAGGATCTATATCATTGTCAAATTCTGGTTCAGGTAATAAGTATGAGTCGGGATTTTGTTCTAGGATCTCAGCTTTATTGGTTGATGTTGTTGTTTCAAATTATTCTAACTTATAAATTCTAGGCTGCCTACTAAAGGCTCTTTGGAAATTTCCTTTTGAATTGCTGATATTTATAAATCTTCCCTTAGAGTCTCTAGGTCTGCTCATGAATTTTCTAAGTTTCCTTGTTTTTGCAACACGTCTAATATTCCTTGAATATTCTATGAATATCATTGATCGGATCAAGTTGTTCGGGTGTCATGAAGTGTTCTTCTTCAAAATTAAAATGGTCTACCACCAATTGAATCAATTGAACAAGAAAAGCTTGAGTTGGAATGGGGTTGGGATTTCCAAATTGTAACTCATAGCATAAATCCTGACACAGCTCCCTAAAGCGCGTAGCTCTAGGTATCCTCTGATATTTCTTGCTATATTCTAGAGCTACTTATTTCTTTTCTAGGTCTCCAAGGAACCTGTGAATGAGGAGGGAGTCTTCAAAATATTGATTCCAAGGGTAAATTGTTGAATTTATTGTTGCTCTTCTATCCCAAATCCAACGCTCAAAATTCCTTTTAAAATCTAGGTAATATGAATGGTAGTTTGTCCCTAGAGTTTTAGCTATGTCAATCTTTTTGATTTCCTTCATTTTGTCTGATTTTTATTTAATAATGTTAATACGTTCATACAAACACTCCCACTCCTTGCTAGATGTTTTATTTTCTTGCTAAAAAACAAGGTTAACTTCTTGTTTTATTAATATTTCTATAAGGTCTATAAGTGCAAACTGAGTCAAACTATTTTCCACCATCTAAAAACTTATTTTTATTTTCTTTTTCTTTCTCTAGTTTGGTTTTGTTTGGGTTTTGGTTTTGATTTTATGTTTTAATCCCACTGTTATCAAGTTTAGATACAAATCACAGTAATTGAGTTTATAACTATCCTTAATACAACAGGGAATAATTGAAGTAAAATTTCATAATAATCCTAATATTTTTCTAAATTTAGATGTGACTCACGTTCCTACGAATCTTTATTCAACCAATATTAGAACATTAGGAGCAAAATGAAATACTACTGGAAAAGTAAAATTTACTGAAAATAAAAGTTTAAACTGTTACCGTTTGTTTGATTGTTTAGGAGGGTTCACCATGGTTGTGTCACTAAGCCCTACCTACCTCCTGCTTTTGACAGGGTCCTAAACCAAAATTTAGGTCTTTTTTAGTGTATACCTACTTCCTTATTTTCTCACAGGGCCTAAGTCAAACTAAACAATAATAATCACCCAAAGATGGAAATGTGCGAAAATAAAATTTGCTGAAATAAAAGGTAAACTATTACTACTTCTTTGATTATTAGGAGGGTTTCACTATGATTGTGTCACTCAACCGTACCTACTTCCTACTTCTGATAGGGTCCTAAGCCAAGTTTAGGTCTATTTTAGTGTATACCTACTTCCTATTTTTCTCGTAGGTCCTAAGTCAACTAAGCAATAATAATTACCCAAAGCAAGAAATTTGTAAAAAATAAAATTTGTAGGAAATTTAAGTTTGTAGAAATTGAAATTTGCAGGAAATATAATTTTAATTAAGAAAACAGTAAAGTTTATTCCTCAAGAGAAATCAACTTGGCAGTGTCGAACAAAGGGGTTTGTTCGGACCATCTCGTGCCACTCTGACTTATATACACGCCAAGGACTCATACATACATCTTTTCGCATACACGTAAGCCTTGCCTAATTGCACTGCCAAACAATTTTTCTGATTAACCACTACAACGCTACTCTCCCCAACAATAGTGCCAAAATGATCGGCTATAATAGTTTACATTTAATTTTATCAATTTGAGGGTAAATGAAGGTTAGATTTAATGAGTAGAAATCCAGTATAGATTGTACCGTGGGGATCAATGATAAGCTTAATTCATATCTCTTTTTAGTTCTGGTGTTTGCAGAAAATATAATAAACAAAAATTAAATTATGCAGGAATGAAAACAAAATGTAATTTCTAATTTATGCAATAAATATGATAATTATTTATTAATGAAATTATCTATTGTTGAAGATACCTAACAATAATTACCTACTGATGAATTGATCTATTGTTGAGTTTAACTATTGTTGAGTTTATCTATTGTTGATTTTAACTATTGTTGAGGATCCTCGTGTAGTTAGTCTTATTTATCTATTTTGACTTGATATTTTATAAAAATGTAATTTAATTTATTTTATATTCTAAGGTTAATCAACTACTTCTAACCTATTGTAGGGGCAAGAGCTTAGGGACTAGCTGTAGGAGTGGGCCCTGCCTCCTAGAAGATAGTGTAAGTCTTTCTTCCCTAGTTTACTTTATCTCAATAACTAAAATGCATAATTACTACTAATAATTATTCTATTCTATGAATGTAGGAATATACAGTTACAACTACATAAATAAAATTAAACAACAAATACAAATGACACAGTTACCATATGCGAAGAATGAAGTGCTACTTTTATTACTGGAAATTCAAATGTACATGCTGACACGATTCTTCAAAATTGTATAGTTCTTCATAGTTTAGACAATAGTTATTTCTCCCTTAGACATTTCAATATTAGACCTTTTCAAAGGTTTGCCTATGTAATATATATTATGACTTGTACAATTCTAAATAAATTCTTCCATGTATTTTGCCATGTGGAGTTTTGTGGACTTATGATGCGACAAATATGCACTAACCAAAATAATATAATCTAATGAAATTCTTAATTCTACTTGGACTTAGTAAACATCCTAAGTGGTCCAAGTGGCATTTTATAAACGCACTTAACAAAACTATACTAATTTAAATATTTTGCAATATGTACAATATAATCATGTCCTTTATTCTCAAAAAAAGGTATAACAATCTTGCGTCTAAATCTAATCAACTTAACAAGATTCCAACTATACAATGTTTACGAAATAAAGTTATAACAACTTCATTAATCATAATATCCTCGTGGAGAATATGTGACAAGTCAACTTAATCTAAGCTAACTATATTCCTTTATTGTCATGTGAGAGTGCCATGGTGTTGCTGATGTGGCATACGACGTTGGTCAACTCTCTTTAGCAACTGCTTGTAATAATTCTTCTTCAGTAATAGCCTTCAATAGCTACCTTCTATAACATGCTTCGGTAACCATCTTCCATAACATACTTCAGTTACCACCTTCTGTAATAGTAATCCACCATTGTTATGTCACCGCACCTAAGTGTCCTTAATCCTTTGTCCTTATGTCCATATTCTCGCATCCAAGGTACATCCTAAAGCTCGCGCTACTGCACTGTGGAACATCCTTCAAGACTTTCCTACATAATTACCAATAACTTGGACGTATTTTACATAAAATGCACACATTTTTCAGATTCAATTGCATTCATCTTTTTACTGATAATTCACAGAAATAAACAAGAACAACTAACTTAAGATACAATATAATCACAAATTAGATATAAAAATGAAAAAAATTACTATGAAAATATATACCAAATAATCACTCATCAAACATACAACACAAGTATCACTATCTCATATCCAAATTTCTTAATATAGATATTTGCATTAGAGGGAATTCTGGTGAAACCATATTACAATAGGTGATCATTAATTTTGATGTACCAAGTTTTGGGAGCCAATTTAAACCTATAGAGTGATTTTTTTGTCTGTAGATTTGATGTTGCCCATTGACAATAAATCCTTTAGATTGTGTCATGTACACCTCTTCTTCAAGATCACAATTAAGGAAGACACTCTTGACATCCATTTGTTGAAGTTTATGACAAAACTATGTTGCTAGTGCACAAAGTACATAGATGGTTTTAATCTTCACCGTGGATGTGGATGTCTCTTCATAATTAATTCCTTCCTTTTGTGCATAGCCCTTTGCAAAAAGTCATACCTTATACTTATCAATGGACCCATATAATTCATATTTGATTTTGAAGACCCACTTGCAACCTTTGGGCTTCTTTCCTTTTGGTAGATCACCAAGATCCCATGTGTTGTTATTAATCAAATATTTATACTCTGCAACCATATTTACCTTCCATTGTGGTGAGCTAAGTAAATCCTTCACTGATTTTGATTATGAGTTATCCATACTAAATCCATAAAGCCCAAATTTACTACTTGACAAGTACTATTACAAGTACATGAACATGCAAAAGTGAGGTCATGAGTTGCATCAAGTTTAGAATCTTTTATGGTATTAGTGATTCATTTTGGAGTCTTTCTACGTTGATATGGAATTGTAGGTACATTGACTACCATAGATTCATCAACAACTTTTGGAACTTCCTCATCTAACTCCATAGTCACAACTAGAGATGTGGCATCTTTAGACTCCTTAGAATCCTCAGTATTTGAATTAGATTCAAATTCTTCATCAAACACTAAATCTCTATTTATATGTGATTCCTTTGTGATCAGATCTATTAGTCGATGGGCTTTTGAATCATCATCATACCCAAGAATTATTCATTATAGGGTTTTCGTATCCAACTTGATATTTTGTTGCTTTGGCACATGCATGTATGCCTTACTTTCGAAGACTTTGAGATGTGTAATAGAAGGCTTCCTCCTAGATTAGGCTTCTTCAAATATCACTCCTTATAGTGCCTTTATAGGAACTCTAGTTAAAATATACAATGTAGTGGAGACTGCTTCAACCCAATACTATTGCTCTAGATTGGCTCCTATGAGCATGCAATGAACCATTTCCATAATGGAATAATTCCTCCATTCAATAAATTCATTCTATTGTGAAGTGTATGTTATAGTGAGTTGTCACTTGATCCCGTTTTGCATGAGAAACCTTTAAAATTCATTGGATGTATATTCCCCCCTTGATAAATGTGGAGAACTTGAATAGAATGCCCAATTTCTATTTCTACATGCGTCTTGAAGTGTTGGAAATACTTGAGCATGTCTAACTTCAATTGCAAGAAATGCACCCATATCTTCCTCTATTGGAGTATGTTATATTATTTAGTACATGTTAATGTACCACCTTGGGTACATATCTAGATTATGAGTGTGTCTTAGATTAGAGTGTGAGTAAATATTTTATTTAATGTAATAATGTGCGGAAAATGCACAAGTGTCTTGTAGCTAAGTGTGCAACTGTGATGATTAGTGTAGATGTGTACAAGTGTCAATTATGTAGGAGTGTGCATGTGTCATTAGAGTAGGAAAGTGAAGAGTCTCAAGAAGGGAGAAGTCCAAGAGTATTCCATATGAAGAGTCACATTCCATTATATATTTGTGACTAAGTATTGTAATGACAATCAAAAGTGCATTGCTCATAGCATGCATTAGTAGGCCTTTATTCTATGTCATTTACTATTTTCATGAGCATTTTTTAATGACCCAAGTGTTGTAGGTGAGTTGGATAGGAGAGGGCAATCCTCCAAGGGAGGTATCAGGTTCAAATCTCCACCCTACCAAAAATTTGAATTGGGTACCCAAAATCCAATTGATAATGTTGGTGCGGGTAGGGCCGGGTGTGACTCTTGGGTGACTTTGATGTAGTAGAACCTCCTGGTCGTGGTCTCTCAGACCAAGGCTGTCCCACAAGGGGTTTATTGCTTAAAAAATAGCATTTGTTAATGGTAATTTTATGAGTTATATTTTAAGTTATTTATGAGTTTTATCTGTTTAAAATATTGCCATTATTGTATACTTTATATTGCAACTTTATTTGATATTTTGTGGTTATTTGAATTAAGTATTAAGCATCAAAAGCTAACAATGGTATCAGAGCTACAACAAGGTTTTGTCTTGCACAAGTTTTTAAAAGTTGCAAAGGAGATTTCCACTGGTTAAGGAGAAACCAGTGAAGTTGAAGAAATTACCTCTGGAAACAGAATACCAGAGAAGATACAATTTTCCACTGTGTTGAGGAAAAACTAGTGAAGATTGGAGATTTAATTTAGCTATTCCAAGAGCAAATTCAGAATAGAAGAAAATTTACAGGTCTTGAATATAGACCTTGACATTGATGATATTAAGAGACCTAAGAAGGAGGTCTTATTGAAAAGTTTGATAGAAGAATATTCCATATTTCTATTTGGCTAGTGCCTTTCCATAGGGTTGAAGGAAAAATCATGAAGATTATGACTCAACATATATTTATTTCCACTAGTTTTTGAGAATAACTAGTGAAGTTTATTGATTTTAGAAATATGGAAATTTGAATGTACTTGATTGCTATTTTCTATATTTTTTTTGCAAAAAATTAGTTCTCAAAAGTTGAGAAGCTTCCTACAACGAATAGAGAAGAATTTCATCTTCGATTGCCTGAAAGTCTATGTGCTTTGCTCATGCAGGGATTAGTTTTGAGTTTTAGCAAAGAGTACACATTGAATACTAAGGAGGTCCAAGAAAGAGGTCCCATTAGAGATTGAATATTTAGGAGATCCAAGAAAGAGGTTCCCACAGAAGATTAAAAATTGAGGAGACCCAAGAAAAAGATCCCCATTGAAGATTGAATATTGTAGATTGAAGATTAAGGAGACTTAAGAAAGAGGTCTCCATAGTAGATTGAAGATTGATAAGAGAGAAAGAGGCCAAGAGAAGCCCTATTGAGGAAGTTGAATAAGTGGCTCTTGGAGAAGATTTGAAGAAAGTTTAAGGGAAAAAATTGCAAGCAGTAGAAGCTCCTAGAAAGAGGAATTTGGGATAATTATCAACATCTAATAACAAGCCCAAAAGGAGAAGATTTTTGGCAAGAAGTTTGCCAAATTTGAGAAAGTATTTTTTGAAGATCTTCAAGACTTTGATTCTTGAAGAAGAGGCCAACAAAGAGGCCAAATTTGAAGGACAAAATTCAGTGAGAGATAAGGAGAAGAAAGAGGATTGAAGAGGCCACTGATTTAAGGAATTTTAAGACAACCATTAAGAATTTGAAGGCTGATTTATGGAGGAGAAGATTGTTGATTTTTATAACAGAAGTTGAAGTGTCATAGGATAGAAAATTGGAGTTGACATAAAGTTGTAAATTGAAGAATATTTGGGCAGATTTTGAAGTGTCCTTGAACAACCAATTGAAGGAAGGATTGACAACAAATTAAGGCAGTGGATTGGAGGAGTTAGAGACTATTTTTGGATAGTGTAACGATCCCAATATAGCTCCATCGACTATATTTCCAATTGAATTAATTATCATTTAATTTATTCATAAATAGGTAGAATGCGATTTAATATTTGATCATCGAAGAATTCAATTCCAATTACGTATTTATGCAAGGAAATTTGCCCTCTCTAAGTGACTATGAGACTTTGCTCTCTTTGAGTGACTAGATTGATTACATTGGATTGATTGATTATTATTGCTTCACTTTTATTTTTGTTCGCTATTAATTATTCTTGCATTAGTATTTTGTAATTCTTGGAAATATTGCTTCAAGTGGTATTAGAGCACGATTTTGGAGCTTCCAAAAATTACTGACGGTATATAGACGACAAAGGTTATTCATCGGGAATGACATGATACGACGTACGCATTTCACCAGTTGAATATTGCTCAATGCGTAATATCCTAGCAACAACTACGCTCATTCTCAAGGCCATCGATCTCATGTGGAGATTGTTGCAAGCACATTACTCAAAGTGCATACGCTCATAGCACAAAGATGTTCATAGCATAGAAAATGAAGAATGTTTTTTAGAAGTTTAAACACTGTCCTAAGGGCATATTTTTTCAATTCTCTTTCAATTCTACAATTGACACATAGTCGATACATGTGATTAGACACCATCCAATCAGCAGAGTACACGGGATAACTCGGTTAGTCCTCGATAATTAACATTCCTTTTCATATTTTGTAGTTTCTCCAACACAGCGCAGGTGTTCGAATACCAGCGAGCAATATAAATAAAATATCTCAATTTTAATATGCATGGTGGTAGGATAGCGAAGGTCAATTTTAGATTTTTGATGAAGGATGCATGTACGGTACTCAATGCCAAATTTTTGACAAGATAAATTCCTAGCAATCATCTACGATGATCTCGAAAACCCTCTCCGGTGAGACCAAAATCCTTTCTGATGAATTACATTTTTGACAAATATCCTAAGCTCATGTTAGTATTTTTCCAAGCAAATATTAAGTTTAAGCCAACATTTCGACAAGCGCAACACTTTTTGACTAGCATTTCGATGAGCGCAACACTTTTTGACCAGTATATCAATGAGCGTAACACTTTTCGATGTTGTGGACTAACTTTCGGTAGGTGCAAGATAAACGTTGTTTTTTTTGGTCTTTACGAATAAAATCCCACATCGATCAGGTGATAGACTTTGGATACTTTATAAGGACAAAGGTGCCACAAGGTGTTTGTGAGCACTCTTGGTGCTCATGCGGTCATGCCAATGGTGGGTGCAAGCATATTCATGCTTTGAGAGGATCATCGATTAAGACAGTTGGAGAACTGTGCTAATTTGACCATTTTGCATTGGTTGTTGTTTCGCTTTATCATTGGTTATTTTGCTTTGACTATTGGTCATTCTGCTTTATCGTTGGTGGTTTCACTGATTCGGGTCGTTGGTCACCTGAATTGATCATTGTGCTATTTGACTTCCCATCCACAGTTGACTCACAAGAGAAAAAAATTCAAAATTGTTCTTTTACAGTTTTGATCAAAATTCAAAATTTACTACCAATTACAGTTTTCAACCGTTGAAAACTCAAATTAATCAGGCAGAGATAATTCAAATTCTGGTTTGGCCACCAATTTAGTTTTACTACAAATCAAGTACATATTAGTACATGTGCGACCCTGCTACCAGTGTCGATTGGATTTGTGGAGTAGATGAAAGATTACAAGGTATTGATAGACCACATGATTTCTCTATGAGCAACAAGAAATACCAACCTTAAAATTAAGGTATGCATCATAATTCCCCCTTTAGAATTAATAGCTTTGACCCAAACCACTGGTCATCACTTAATTCCATGGCTTCACCTGATAACTCTAATCCTTCATCTCCAAATCCTAACAATTCCACTCCTACACCAACCCACAATAACCCTCTGCCTACCCATAACATTATCACTCAAATTCCCAATAACGTCGATTCCCATATGCACCAATGTCTCTCACAACAACAAACATACATTACTAATATCGTTACCGTATGACGACTTGAGGACTCGATTTCTAAACTTACCCCTTCCAATAATCAAACATCACAAAATATCATCAACCCACAACCTTTGAATGTTTGTCAAACACCATAATCTCTAAAATCTACTCCCGATTTTGATCCTTCGTTAGGTGGTGCTTCTAAATTTTTGGAATGGCCTCAAGATGTTCAGGTTCCTCGCACTAACATTCCTATTTTTCAAGAATATGATCCTAGAGGATGGATAGCCAAAATGGATGGTATTTTTCATCTATACCATATACCAGAAACAGGTTGTGTCACGTTTGCATCTACTAAGCTAGATGCCTAGGCCTATCAATGGTTTCTTTGGTAATTTCGTCAACATAATCACCCTCTTATGTGGCCTAAATTTAGGGAACTATTCCTTAAAATATTTGATAAGGGCTCTTCCTCATCATACGTGGTTCACCTCATGGAACTCAAGCAAACATGTTTAGTAGAAGACTATGTCGCTGAGTTCACAAGTCTTCTCACCTATACACATGAATTGAATTCAACAGTAGTGGTATTCACTTTTCATCATGGTCTCAAGGATAAAATTTGAAAGGAAGTCGACATGCATGATCCTTGTACTCTTGATGATGCCACATGTATAGCTCAAGCAACCAAAAATAAGCTACAAAATGTTCCTTATAGACGCGATTATAACTTTTGTCGTTGTTATCGCAATAATGATTGCTCTAAAGGATTTTTTTGCTATAAATATTGTTCATATCATCCAAGAGATCAAGCTTATATAGTACATCAAAATTTTCTCATGGAATATGATAATACATCATTGACTAACGAAGAAGATTTAACTCAATCAGAGCCACTCACAAATCAAAGACAACAAAAAATAGATATAAATGAAGCAACACACGAAGATTATACTATTGCTCTTTCGGTTAATGCACTTATCAGTCTACAAGCTCATCATACGATTAAGGTACAGGGTTTTATTAAGCACCAAAGTGTTAATGTGTTGATCGATTCAGGTTGTACACATAACTTTATTGATTTTTAAACTACCAAATATTTGCACTTGTACATGAATATTTCCAATCAAGATAAGTTTCAAGTATTGATTGCAAATAGAGGTAATGCTCAATGTTTTGGTTGAACATCTCCAGTTTCTATACAAATGGGGAGTTATATTGGTAGAGAACTCTATTTGTTATGAACCTAGGGAGCTCTGATGTCATTTTGGGTGCACAATGGCTATCTCAACTCAGCGATGTTACTATTAATATACAAAAATTATACATCAAGTGGACAGAGAATGGGAAAATCATTTGTCTTCAAGGAATTCAACCTCCTCCTTCCAATATTGTGAGTTCACATAGCATGGAGAAGTTATTAAATAAAGGTGGTTATGGTTTTATAGCTCAAATAAATTCCATCGAAGCTCAATCCTTGGATATTTTTGCAACTCTCCCAAATTATATTCAAAATATTATGGATAATTATGAAGAAGTCTTCAGTGAACCAAGGGGTATATCTCCTAAATGATCACATGATCATGCCATACATCTTGTTCTATGAATTATTCCTCCTTATATACGACCTTATCGTTATCCACAACCTCAAAAGTTAGAAATAGAGAAGTTGGTCCAAGAAATGTTGGAGCATGGAATCATTCATCCTAGCATCAGTCCTTATTCATCTCTAGTAGTGATGGTACATCGTAAGGATACCTCATGGTGCATGTGTCCTGATTTTCATCCTATCAATAATATCACTATCAAATATAAGTTTCTTATCCCTATTATTGATGACTTATTAGATGAATTACATGGTGCTAGTTATTTCACTAAACTTGACCTTTGCTCGGGTTTTCACCAAATTCGGGTTAGGGAAGAGGATATCCCTAAAAATTCTTTTCAAACTCATGAAGGTCATTATGAATTCCTAGTCATGAATTTCAATCTCACTAATGCTCCATCAACCTTTCAAAGCCTCATGAACCATATCTTTAGGACATATCTTGGCAAATTTGTCTTAGTTTTCTTTGATGATATCTTAATTTACAACAAATATTGGAAGGATCACCTAGTTCAGGTTGACAAGGTCCTTAATCTACTATAAAAGGAAAAACTATTTGTTAAAAGATCCAAATGTGCCTTTGGGGTCCAAGAGGTAGAATACTTGGGTCATATCATATCTCATGAAGGAGTCAAGGTAGATCCCCATAAAATCAAAGCTATTCAATATTGGACCTTACCAAAATGCCTAAAAAAACTTCATGGATTTCTAGGACTCACAGCATATTACAAAAAATTTATCCGTAAATATGGCAAGATTGCAGCACCTCTCACTGCTCTTACAAAAAATGATGCTTTTATTTGGAATATCGCTCCTTCTCAGGCCTTCCAATCCCTCAAGGAAGCCATGTGCTCCACTCTAGTGTTGGCTACTCTTGATTTTAACAAGACTTTTGTCATTGAGTGTGATGCTTCGAGTACAATTATTGGTGTTGTTTTAATGCAAGAAGGTCATCCATTGGCTTTTGAAAGCAAGCAAATTTTATGTAAGAATTTGGAACAATTTACTTATGAGAAGGAAATTCTAGCTATTTTATATGTCATAGAGAAATAGAGGCATTATTTATTAAGCAATCATTTCATCATTAAGACTGACCATAGTAGCCTTAAACATTTCTTGGAATAATGTCTCTCATGCTTTGAACAGAATAAGCGGATGACCAAAATATTGGATTATAATTTTATCATTGAGTATAACGTAAATAAAATGTTGTAGCTGATGGATTGTCTCAAAAATATGAGGATTACATAACCATAAATGCTATCTCGGGTCCTTGTCCCCAATGGTTATCTCAACTTCAAAAAGAATGGTTGGTTGATTTAGAAACTGCTCAAATTATTCAAGATATAAAAATAGGATCATCACTGCATTCTTACTTCTCATATTCAAATGGAGTACTTCATAAGAAATATCACATCTATCTTTCGCAAGGTTCCACTATTAAATCTATGGTTCTCTAAGAATTGCATGCATCCGCTCAAGTAGGACACTTTAGATTATTGAAAATATACCAACATGTGAAACAATAATTTTCTTGGAAAGGCTTAAAATCTAATATCAAGACATTTGTGGATGAATGGGAGGTATGCCAATGTAACAAAAGGTGAAACAGTTAAATATCTAGTACTGCTTCAACCCTTACCCATTCTAGAACACCAATGGGAGCACATATCCATGGATTTTATTGAGGGTATTTCCAAATCAGAATATGCTCATTTTTATGCACTACAACATCCCTACTCAACAAGTAAAGTGGCCAAGGTATTTCTTGACTCCATTTTCAAGTTACATGGTATGCCCAAGACTATTATGAGTGACTGTGATCCTATTTTCACTAGCAACTTTTAGAAGGAATTATTTTGTCTTAATGGTACCAAGTTGAATATGTCCTCTTCATATCACCCCCAATCTGATGGTCAAACAAAGATAGTTAACAAAAATTTTTGTACGTACCTTATTTATTTCGCTCAGGATAAGCATGTATCATTGGAATCAATGGCTTTCATTAGTGGAATGGTGGTATAATACTTATTACCATTTTTCACTTAAGATGTCTCCATTCGAAGCTTTGTATGGTCAAAAGCCTCTAGAAATTGTAAACTATGTTTCAAGCTCTTCCAAAGTAGCTCAGGTAGATGATTTGTTACAACAACATCAGATGATGCTTAAACTTCTTAAATATAATTTGATCCAAGCACAAAATTGTATGAATTAGCAACAAGACTTACATCATTTGGAACAACAGTTCAACATAGGAGATATGGTATTTTTATGCTTACAGCCTTATAAGTAGCTATCCTTGAAGATCAAGTCTAATAAGAAGTTGGCTCCTCAGTTTTATATGCCTTACAAAGTAGTTCGTCGCATTGGTGAAGTCACAAATATATTGGAGCTTCCACCCTCTTCTTGTAGACATCCAGTTTTTCATGTATCTTGTCTCAAATAGGTGGTCAACCAGAAAGTGCAATCCCAAACAGAGCTTCCATTAATAGATGAAGAAGGTTGAATACCTCTTCATTTTGAAGTAATACTACGATCCAGAGTACGTCATCTTCGTTCACGCCAAATTCAAGAGTTCCTAATGAAGTGACAGGACCTTTCAGAAGAAGATGCTACATGGGATTTTGAGAGTATTTTCTAGTATTTTTCATAATTGAGGAAAAAGCTTTCTAAGGGAGGGAGCCATGTAACGATCCCAATATAGCTTTATTGGCTATATTTTTAATTGAATTAATTATCATTGAATTTATTTATAAATAGGTAGAATGTGATTTAATATTTTATCATCGAATAATTTTATTCCAATTGCATATTTATGCAAGAGACTTCACCCACTCTAAGTGGCTATGATACTTTGCCCTCTCTAAGTGTTAGATTAATTACATTGGATTGATTGATCGTTATTGCTTCACTATTATTTTCATTCGCTATTAATTATTTATTGAATTAGTATTTTGCAATTGTTGGAAAGATTGCTTCAGATAGCAAGATAGAGGAGAAGAAGTCAGAATCTCAGAGCAACATTTGAAATATTTTTTGGACTGCAAAATTGGGCAGTATTGGAAGGAGATAGAAGAGTTACGAATTGGAGAAGCTTAGGGTAGATTTGGAAGTGATTTTTGGATAGTTGTTTGAAGAAGGAATTGACAATAATTAAGATAGAGATAGAGGTAGAGTTTGTAGACAACAAAAGGAAGCAAAGTGAAGGAGTTAGAGGCAACATTTTGGATTGCATTTATAGTTGCAAATTTTAAAAAATTTGGAAAGCAAGTTGAAGGATATTTTGAAGAAGAAATTGACTGCAATCTAAGGCAGCGAGTTGAAGAAGATAAAGTTGTATTTTGGACAGCAAGGAGATAGCATTTTGGGTAGCATTGAGAGCTGCAAAATTACAGAGTTTCAAACAACAAATTTGGAAGGAGATAGGTGCACCCTAAAATTGGCGCAGTAAAATTATAAAAATTACATTCACCTTAGTAAATAATTTAAAAATCAAATTTAACCTCCCAAACCTCCCGTTAACCGTTGGGTATTCCGTTTCCCCTTTTTCTACACCAATTTTAGAGGTTGTTTTGACCGTTTGACGATATCGTCGTCGATCAGACGATATCGCCCCAGATTTGACGATTTCGTCTGGACTAGGACGTCCAGACGATCTTGTCACAAAACTGAATTTGCATAGTTGGAATCTGCTCCAACGGGTCTCCAATCCGGGCGAAGCGTGTCTGCGCCGTTGGGACCCCTTCCCCGTTGGAGATCTCCCAAATTGGGATGATCTCCAACCTCCTAACTACTTTCCCTAAGCCTATTTAACTCTAAGACTTTTCCCTCCCCAACCCCTGGCTGAATTTTTATGCAAATCGACTCCCTATGTGCTAGAACTTCTCAAATTTGCTTTTTGCACTATTCCTATAGTAATTTTATTGCAGGTATATCACTGGTTTTCAGCCGGAGCCAGCACCTATCGCAGCCGACGAACCTGTCAAGATCGGAGGCGATCTTGTCAAATTAGGGACGATCTCGTATCGATGCGAGACGATCTCGATTGCAGCATACATCGAGGCAATCAGTGCCTCGAAGTTTGCTCTTCTCTCTTTTATCTCTGTCATTTTATGCTATAAATCAGATCATTTATTTAGTTTTTATTCTACTTTGCATCCGGAGTTCACCCATCTAGTTTAGATTGCACATTAAATTCATGATTTGCCATCATAATGCAATGATCTGTTTTACTTTATGTTTTGAATTATTGCTTAGTATTCACCTTGTTCTTTAGCATATTTTGCCTCTGTTTTGCATAGTAGAATTGCTTGTATTTTGCATCTGTTCTCTGTTTTGCAGTGTTTTGACGAATTCGTTTGATGAATTCATCAGATCTGAGACGATTCTGTCTGTCTCAGATGATCCTGTCGTATTCCGCACGATTCTGACAGATTGCAGGCAATTTTGTCGAATCCCAGACGATCCAGACTACTTCAAGCATCAGAAACTTCATCAGACATCCCGGATCAGGTAATCTCCATTAGCCTCCTGCAAATTCTTTGTTTTTCTACTTTCAGTCTGTTTACTGTATTCATTTAAATTGCATTTTCATGTAGTTTAAGTTAGAATCATTCGGCCAAACCTAGGATGAATGTTTAAGGATAAAACGAACCCATTAAAACACATTCCCAAAACCTAGGCGTGGAAACTACCGCCAAATGTTTCTCGGTGAACCCACCATCCGTCGACAAATCACCAAAATGCACCTCCCTTGAGAGGCGAGACCTTCGCAAAGTCCTCTCGTCCGAGGTACCGCATCATCCTTTTCCCATCCTCCTTCCGGGCGCGGATCCAATAGCCTGAAGGTAGGGATGCGAAAAATTTGGAGCGATACATTTTGGTGAACCCGACGTGAATGTATTGTAAACCTTTTGAAAACAAAAACAAAAAATATATATATGTATACAAGAAAAACAAAAACAAAATCATCATTTCAAGTTTATATGTTTTAGATTCAATTCTAAATAGTAGATGCTAAATACTACTTTTAAAAGTACTAAAGAAACCATGAGTTTTTACTCAAATCAATATGAGCCCATTAGTAATGTTGGAAGAATTCAGCCAAATACATTTGTTGATTATGATCAACCTTATCCCTATTCAACATCACCTCCATCACACTCTTCTTATTTTTCATCCTTACCCCAACAAAACAATCCCTTTGCCAATCCTCTTCATAATGATATTATCTATTCACCCATATATCCATATTATGTCTATCAACCCACATATAATCCTTCTCCATCCTTTCAATATTCTTCTTCCAATACAACACATCCATTTCAACAAGAAAATACTTATTCTTCCAATCCTACCATGCACTCACCTCCTACATCGCAATATTCCTATCATCATTCTACCCATAATAAAGAAAGTAGAGGTGAGAAACCATTAGGTCCTTTTATGACGAAATTCCTAAGGCATTTATCAAAAACCTCTCAAAAATGTTCATCACGTAAATTTACTAAGCTCAATCAACCAATGGATATAATTCTCAAGTATTTACTTGACACAAATAAGATTGAACTTCCTTCCATAAGACAACCTGACACCACAACAGATTGGTTTAAACCTGAGCTACATTGTGAATATCATAGAGTAGATGGACATATGACACAAAATTGTAAAGATTTAAGATGTGCAATTCAAGATTTGATTGATAATGGTCTTTTTAATATAAAGGAATTACAATTCACAACTGATTATAAATCTTCATTAAACAATCAAACTCCTACACAAAAAATACCAATAATCAATCAAGACATGGGGATCTCCCAAGAAACCCTATTCAATTATCAACAACAAGAAATCAATCAAATATTGCATGTTAATATGTCCCATCATGATGATATTACTAATATTGTAACAGAAACTACAAATGAGCAACCTCAAGTTCAATCAACTCAATCTGATATTCAAGATATAGATTCCTCATATGACCAACATTCAAAATTATCTTTGGCTCTAGAGAATGATCCAAAATGGAATGTAAACATAGAAAGCTCATCTTTAGAATCAAAATCTCAATCTGAAATCTACTTTGATATCCAACAACAAGTGATTAATCCTCAAGCAAAGATATCCCTTTTAGAAGTATTACAAATTTATCACAAGGAAATTTTGTTCAAAATACCTAGCCAACAATTTGTTCCTCATCATATTTTCTCTAAGAACATAATTAATAGTGTAAACCCTCTTGAGGTTAACCATATTTCATTCTATGATGAGGATATTCCTTCCTCTACTCCATAAGAAGACTCCTATAGTTACTTTATCGGATCTAGTAAAGAAACACCTGTTAAAATTATCATGGTAGATAATGACTCCTCTCTTAATTTATGCACTTATCAATTATTCCAAAAACTCCAAACAAAGGAAGAAGATATTAATGAATCAAATGTTATTATAAAATCTTTTAACAATGAAATTCAAGAAGCTCAAGGTACTATAATTCTTCCCTTTAATATTGGATCCAAGATCCTGGATATTTTATTCTATGTAGGATATTGTCCTTCACCTTACAACCTATTTCTCCAGAGTCCTTGGATTCATACGATGTGGTTTGTCCCTTCCACTCTTCACCAATGTTTGAAGTTTGAACTTGCAAATAAAATTGTTACCATACAAGGTGACCCAAAACCATTTGAAGAATATTTAACGGTTGAAACATCAAGTTCTATACATTCTCTATTGTCACAATTATCTTCTATCCATCACTTTTCTTCATCCATATATGATCATTCTTGTTTACCAAATAACACTCATGCATATCTTTCACATATACTTTCTCCATCTTATCAAAACTTGGAATATAATAATAAGAATGAAGAACTGTCTTGTCTTTCTGACATATTATTTTGTAACATGATTAATTTTCCACATATAACAGTCAAATATTTTGCTACATTATTCTACATTATAACAAAGCTTTTGTTATCACTACCTTTTATTCATCATCTTTTGTTCTTACCTTCACCTCAACCAGATTATCCTTCAAAACCTCCTTTGATTTTGAAGCAACCTTAAACATGCTATACTCACATAACCTTGTATAGTGTATATAGATCATCTTGTATATATCACCAATTTCAATTCATAAATTAAAATCAAAATACAAAAAAAAAAAATCAAAATCCTCAAAATCTTCAAAAAAAAAATACAAATGCCACTAAGGAACTTAAAGGTAAATTCGAGCCCAATTGGCTTGGACCATACATCATTACTGCAAAATTTGAATCAGGAGCATATAAATTATCTACCTTAGATGGTAAAGAACTTAAAGAACCCATGAATATTTTACATCTCAAACGTTATTATGCATAAATTTGGTCATTTCATCCATGTATATATTTGTTCAAAATCATTATCTTGTATTTCTTTCAATTTATTCAAAAACCTCAAAAACATTCATAAAACCTTCAAAAATCTTCAAAAATATTTATTGCATTTATTTAAAGCACTTGTAAAGTTCCTTTTGCTCAAAACAAAAATCAACATAAAAATCCAAAAACAGCTATATGCTTGACTCTTTCGAAACAAAAACAATATACGTAAGAAAGAGAGAGTCAACATTCTCAAAACTTTCTCAAAATCATTATTTTCTTACAATTATTGCAATTATATGTTTCAACTTATTTTGGATAAAATTAGCATTTATTTAGCATCTCTCACTTGCACAATCACAACAATAAATATCTTGATTTTATCTGGCATGATTACTAATCTCTCTTATATCAAAGTTCACAAAATTCAATTAAAGAAAGTTTGAGCATAGAGAATTGATCTTGTTATTTACTTAAACCAAGCATATCTTTTCATAATAAAATGATTATATTTGTAATTTCCATGTTTTGCTACATAGTAGAACTGATTTCTTGAGTGAAAAGTTTCCCCTGCTATCCTATCATGCACACGGTCTAGAATCTTTGAGAATTGGAAAAAGGACAAGCTCACCCCTACCCAGAATAAAAATCCCTTGCTCTACAGCTAATCCGAGCAAGTATCCCTAGAAAAAGAAAAGAAAAATTCAAGAAAAAAGAGAAAAGAAAAATGTTATTTCAGGAATATTTCAAGCAATATCTCAAAAATCAAGAAAAAAAATACAAAGTTCAAAAGAAAAAGAAACAAAGAAAGCAGAAAGCAAGAAAAGCAATAAAATTCCTTTTCCTACCTTTTTAAAAGAAAAGAAGGGTTAATGAGCTTGAATCCCTGGAATCCTCAATTATTCGAAAACTGTGAGGTAAGCCCCATAACAGGTGGTTTGTGCCCAACCTGCTTGGCCTTGGGTAACTCCTAGCGTGGCGATATGTCCGTCACATTAGCGACCTTCTTTTGTACAGACCTATGTCTGCTTATGGATTAGCTAGCTCTTGATAATCCAATCTACATAGTAGTCTAATATGGTTATATGCATCTACATCATGGTTAATGAACACTTATTTGGTTTCTTCAAATCACTTGTATCATAGTATCTTGCTCAAAACTGGTAAATGAACAATGCAATTGCACACACATTTGTATTTGAGAGATTTTGTCTATCATTATGATAAATCAAGATTGGCAATGAATTCACTTATGCACATGGGATTCCTTATAAATCTAACTTTTGTCTTCAAAATACTTTGAAATATTATCTTTGCAACTTGTTTGGAATAAATCAAGTACAGTTGTTTACCACAAAGACAACTATATAATAGAAAAATCAACAATTTCTTTCAAAAATATACAATTAAAAATATACATATCTGATTGACTTTCGCAACGATGGTATAGTTTCAAAACCAAAATTGGAATTTTATGCCTAGCGCAAGTCCTCATTATCATATTTTCTGTTCATCAAAAATCAATCATGCAATAAAACTATCTATTTTTCTTTGCTTTCCGCGATGATGGTATAAGTCTATACCTACATATTCTATGCCTAGCGCAAACCATTGTAACAATTTTTTTCCCAATTTATCAAAAATCATACAAAACATATGACTTCATATTACACAAATTTTGCTTTTCAAAAGAATGCACATTTTCATTATTTCATGTCATTATGTCAACCTCCAATTTTGCAATGACGGTATAATTCCTAAGGAATTATTCAACAATTTTATCACACTTAGGAATTTATGCCTAGAAAAAATCATTTTTTACAAATATTTCATGCATAATATTTTTATGGAAATCTAAAAACAAACCATCATCATCATCATCATTTGCATCATCACAACAAAGTCTTAAGACAGTCTCTTAAGCACTCTTTCACTTTTCATAATATTTCTATAAATGGGATTAGCTTGACGACCGAGTGAGCAGCGACTCCATGAAATGGTCTATAATAGCGACAATGTCCTTTGAAATTATTGTTAAAAGTCCCTTTTTATTTTTATCAAAATTATTGCATCACATACAACCACTTTGTTACATCAGATTATTTCATTTAAAATTTTATAGCATGACATTCAAATTATAATATTTCCAACGACATAATTATATGAATTTTCAAATCAATCAATCAAACATAAAAACATCATAAACATACACATAACACAAGTCATATGATCAAAAACATATCATATATCAAACATAATTTCATTCAAAAATAATTCAAATTAATTTTGCTTTTCCACGTTTTTACCTCAAACGTTCGATTTGGGTAAAAACACGGAGGGGGAACCATAGTAAGCTGTCGTACGATTCAACCAAGAATCGTCGCCTAAAAATGGGAATAATTTTTTGCTTTCTCGTAGATTGAGAAGAACTCATATTTAACGCATTTTCTTCGAAAAATTCGCTAAAGAGGGGGCAAAATGTAGCACCCTAAAATTGGCGCAGTAAAATTATAAAAATTACATTCACCTTAGTAAATAATTTAAAAATCAAATTTAACCTCCCAAACCGCCCGTTAACCGCCGGGTATTCCGTTTCCCCATTTTCCGCACCAATTTTAGAGGTTGTTTTGACCGTTTGACGATATCGTCGTCGATCAGACGATATCGCCCCAGATTTGACGATTTCGTCTGGACTAGGACGTCCAGACGATCTTGTCGCAAAACTAAATTTGCATAGTTGGAATCTGTTCCAACGGGTCTCCAATCTGGGTAGAAGCGTGTCTGCACCGTTGGGACCCTCCCCCATTGGAGATCTCCCAAATTGGGATGATCTCCAACCTCCTAACTACTTTCCCTAAGCCTATTTAACTCTAAGACTTTTCCCTCCCCAACCCCTGGCTGAATTTTTATGCAAATCGACTCCCTATGTGCTAGAACTTCTCAAATTTGCTTTTTGCACTATTCCTATAGTAATTTTATTGCAGGTATATCACTGGTTTTCAGCCGAAACCAACACCTATCACAGCCGACGAACCTGTCAAGATCGGAGGCAATCCTGTCAAATTAGGGACGATCTCGTACTGATGCGAGACGATCTCGACTGATGGGTGAACTCCAGATGCAAAGTAGAACTTCTCAAATTTTCTTTTTGCACTATTCCTATAGTAATTTTCATGTAGTTTAAGTTAGAATCATTCGGCCAAACCTAGGATGAATGTTTAAAGGATAAAATGAACCCATTAAAACACATTCCCAAAACCTAGGCATGGAAACTGCCGCCAAATGTTTCCTCGGTGAACCCACCATCCGTCGACAAATCACCAAAATGCACCTCCCTTGAGAGGCGGGACCTTCGCAAAGTCCTCTCGTCCGAGGTACCGCATCATCCTTTTCCATCCTCCTTCCGGGCGCGGATCCAATAGCCTGAATGTAGGGATGCGAAAAATTTGGAGCGATACATTTTTTTGGATTTTCGCGATGATGGTATAAGTCTATACCTACATATTCTATGCCTAGCGCAAACCATTGTAACAATTTTTATTCCCCATTTTATCAAAAATCATAAAAACCATATGACTTCATTTTACACAAATTTATAATATTTTCCAAAACGACATAATTACATGAATCATCAATAAAATCATTACATCAATCAAATCAATCAATTACATCAAACATAAAAAGCATCATAAGTATCACATAAGACAAGTCATATACTCAAAAATATCTCATCTATATTTATCAACAGAGTATATACATCATCAAAACTGGATTGGTATGCCACAATATGTACCTCGACATACTCAATCCCCTATCAATACAAGTATAATACAATATCAGTAGCAATATCCCGCCCTCTAGCCTCGAGAGCCTCTAGAGCTCTCGGCCTCATCTCCTCCCCCGCCCTGCGGAGGACGAGGTGGTCCCATCGTAGTATGTGTGGTACTCCTCGTCCTCGTCGTCGATCGGGATGAGCTCCTCATCGACCCTGTCCTGATTGGATCGACTATGGCAGCCGACACCTGTATCCTCTGGCCCTCTGGCATCGCCTGGTAGTATAGCGCCTGATAGAATGCGATTTGAGAAACCGACCGCAGTAGCTCCTGAGTGCTTACCCCTCCGCCTCATGCCCTGAGACGTGCATTCTCGTCTCACAGCTACGACACCTTAGCCTGGTGCTGTGCAGCTGCATCCTTTAGTGTCTGCACCTGAGCCTACAGACGATCTCTCTCTGCCCAAAGAGTAGCCATATCGCTACTCTCTCCTATGTCCGCGCCCTTGCCCTTATCGAGCGATGGTGGCCTCTATGGAGATGGGGGTCTCGCCTCCCTCCTCTCCCTCTCCCTCTACCGCGGTCGCTCCTGTGCCTGTGGCCTCCTCTGATCTCTCCCACCGTGACCCTGGGCTGCCTTTATCACTGTCTGGCACCGCCTCCCTATCTGACGCACAACTACGTGGATCAGACCCTGTGCCCTCGTCATTCGAGGAGGGTAGATGCCTACATACCAGGCATCGTAGCCATCGGCTACTCCTGCGTCATCCCCATCCACTGGATGGATGGGGGCATCGTCCGCGTCCTGACTCCAGAATCGCTGCATGTTTGAAGCCCCGCTAACTATGGTGTTATCCCGGACAGTCCAGGAAAACTTGTAATCCCTCA
The DNA here is from genome assembly GCA_028583015.1 of Wollemia nobilis. Lineage (NCBI taxonomy): Eukaryota > Viridiplantae > Streptophyta > Pinopsida > Araucariales > Araucariaceae > Wollemia > Wollemia nobilis. Next base: position 9,466,046 of record JAQPPZ010000850.1, read on the forward strand.
GAGATGGGATCCCCTGCTGCAGATCGAACTATCATAAAACTTGATCATAGCGGTGGAGCTCCACCTCTCCCCTCTCCATCCTCAGCCAGTAGACTCGCCTGATGCGAGCCAGCTCCTGTGCGTCCTCTGCCCACCCCCGGATGCTCGCCTCCATGGCCTCCAGGTGATCTGGTCTGGGACCAAGTCATCCAGTAGTCTCTGGGACACCGACAGGTCGATCCGTCATTGTGCCCCTCTCCGGAGCCACCGGTAGAAGACTCGGGGCCTCTCCCCGTCAACCCCTGTCAGTGAAAGCCCTACCGGCCTCCGCACCGCAATGTGCTCCCAGCACCAAACCTGTAGGAGCGATGTCATGACCAGACACCGCTCGCCCTTGTACACGACCCCGTAAAGGATCCTATACAGCCGGCATAGAACAAAGCTGCCCCAAGAAAATCTGTAGCCATGGTCGCGTATATTGCAGATCACATCTGCGAGCATCCAAGGCACCCTGCACCCGCTCTGGTGGCATAGCAGAAGTCCACCAACTACTCCAGCCAGAACTCGTGTCAGTGTAGATGCCCCAGGCATCTGGCGCAGTGCCTCGATGTTCACTCCGCCCTTCTCCAGGGCGAAGCTCGGGTCACCGCAGAGTCGTCCCATCGCGTGGCCCTGATTGGCCGTAGGTGTGATCATCCTCCCTTGTATGGGGATTCTAAGAATCCTCCATACATCCTCTAGTGTTGGAGTCATCTCCCTCGTCGGTAACCGAAAGCATGAAGAGCCCGGGGACCACCTCTCTGCTAGGGCTGTCAGTAGACCCATGTCAGTAGAAACCTGTGACATATCTGCCACATGCTACAAGCCAGCCTGTGCCAACAGATCCCGCTCTGCCTGGGTGAGAGCGGCCAAGTCGTCTCTCAGCCCGTCGTATTTCCACTCTTTGCTCTTTAGTAATCCTCTCTGCAAACATAAACAATCAAAACAACAAACAATCATTAATAAACAATTTCAGTAATCAAAACTACACCTTAAAGATCAAAATTTTGCAATTGATGATATCGCCCACTATTGGACGATATCGTCCCAAATTTGCGAAATCGTCTCTAATTTGACGAAATCGTCCCTTTTTTGTCGATTTCGCCCTTGGGCGAAATTGACGAACTTGAGACGATTTCGTCGAACTAGGGACGATTTCGTTCGGACGACGTCGACAGCCAAAAACGGTCGCGATGCTCAAAATTCATCTTAAAATCTATCTACAAAGCATATAAATTCCAATTAAATCAATCTAAATTGAGTTTAAACCCTTACCCGTAGACCGCGGCGGACCTCTGCAGATCTATGCGCTGTGTCTACCATTTTTGCTCCAGAGCTCTAAAAACAGTAAAATGAACAGTAACAATGAATTAGGGTTTTACCCTATTTTTCTTAATTTTATTCAAAATAATTCACAAATAATTTTTGCTTTTTCACGTTTTTACCTCAAACGTTCGATTTGGGTAAAAACACGGAGGGGGCACCATAGTAAGCTGTCGTACGATTCGACCAAGAATTGTCGCCTAAAAATGGGAATAATTTTTTGCTTTCTCATAGATCGAGAAGAACTCATCTTTAACGCATTTTCTTTGGAAAATTCGTTAAAGAGGGGGCAAAATGTAGCACCCTAAAATTGGCGCAGTCAAATTGGAATAATTACATTCACCTTAGTAAATAAATTTAAATTCAAATTTAACCTCCCAAACCGCCCGTTAACCGCCGGGTATTCCGTTTCCCCCTTTTTCGTGCCAATTTTAGAGGTTGTTTTGACCGTTTGACGATATCGTCGTCGATCAGACGATATCGCCCCAGATTTGACGATTTCGTCTGGACTAGGATGTCCAGACGATCTTGTCACAAAACTGAATTTGCATAGTTGGAATCTGTTCCAACGGGTCTCCAATCTGGGCAGAAGCGTGTCTGCGCCGTTGGGACCCTCCCTCGTTGGAGATCTCCCAAATTGGGATGATCTCCAACCTCCTAACTACTTTCCCTAAGCCTATTTAACTCTAAGACTTTTCCCTCCCCAACCCCTGGCTGAATTTTTATGCAAATCGACTCCCTATGTGCTAGAACTTCTCAAATTTGTTTTTTGCACTATTCCTATAGTAATTTTATTGCAGGTATATCACTAGTTTTCAGCCGGAGCCAGCACCTATCGCAGTCGATCGAACCTCGTCAAGATCGGAGGCGATCCCGTCAAATTAGGGACGATCTCATATCGATGCGAGACGATCTCGATTGCAGCATACATCAAGGCAATCAGTGCTTGAAGTTTGCTCTTCTCTCTTTTCTCTCTGTCATTTTATGCTATAAATCAGATCATTTATTTAGTTTTTATTCTACTTTGCATCTGGAGTTCACCCATCTAGTTTAGATTGCACATTAAATTCATGATTTGCCATCATAATGCAGTGATCTGTTTTACTTTATGTTTTGAATTATTGCTTAGTATTCACCTTGTTCTTTAGCATATTTTGCCTCTGTTTTGCATAGTAGAATTGCTTGTATTTTGCATCTGTTCTCTATTTTGCAGGTTTTTGACGAATTCGTTTGATGAATTCGTCAGATCTGAGACGATTCTGTCTGTCTCAGACGATCCTGTCAGATTCCAGACGATTCTGACAGATTGCAGGCAATTTTGTCGAATCCCAGACGATCCAGACTACTTCAAGCATCAGAAACTTCATCAGACATCTCGGATCGGGTAATCTCCATTAGCCTCCTGCAAATTCTTTGTTTTTCTACTTTCGATCATTTCATTGTATTCATTTAAATTGCATTTTCATGTAGTTTAAGTTAGAATCATTCGGCCAAACCTAGGATGAATGTTTAAGGATAAAACGAACCCATTAAAACACATTCCCAAAACCTAGGCGTGGAAACTACCGCCAAATGTTTCCTGGTGAACCCACCATCCGTCGACAAATCACCAAAATGCACCTCCCTGAGAGGCGAGACCTTCGCAAAGTCCTCTCGTCCGAGGTACCGCATCATCCTTTTCCCATCCTCCTTCCGGGCACAGATCCAATAGCCTGAAGGTAGGGATGCAAAAAATTTCGAGCGATACAATAGGATCTCAATTTGGATATCATTTTGAGAAGGAAATTAGTTGTAAGTTTCAAAACATTTGGGCAACATTTGATAAGAGAAATGGCAGAATTTTTAACAGCATTATTGGAGGAAGAAGAAGATAAATTTTGAGAAGCATTTGGAGAAGTAAAGTTGTAATTTTCAAAGTTTATGGACAATATTTGGAGAATAAAAGTTTAGAAGTTTGATGGCAACTTTCTAAGAAGAAAATAGCTACAAATAGAAATATTGTTGGACAAAAATAGTGAAGGATATTTGGAAGCAATCTCGAGAAGCAAAGGAGATACAATTTCACCATTTTGGACAGCAAGCTTAGTGAGCAAAAAGGTAGCTATAAAAGTGTTTCATTAAAGCATTAAAGAAAGTGTTTTATTAGCTACATATTCAAGTTTTTAAATCCATCAAAAGAAAGTTGAATTTGAGTGTCTCCAAGCTAAAGAAGGAGATATTATTGTAATCTTCGAACCTGTAAAATATAACAACATAAAATAGCATTAAATATTGCTTGAAAGGAGTAATAAGGAGAAGGAAATATTACATGGTGAATGTTGTTTATTAAAGGAAGAATAGTGCAATATTATTGAAGCTTTTGGAGGTCGAATAGAGTTCAAGATATAGCAGGATTAAAGGTGTGCAAAGACACCAAAAAGGAAGCAATAAAGGTTGCAAGAGATAGTAGTGAGAAGAAGCCACCAAAGAAGTGGCAACACCACCAGGAAAAAGTGGAGGAGCCACCATATTGAAGAAAGTAGCCACCATTACTAGAGAACCAATGAAGAGCATTGAAAACTACCACCATTCGACAGAGAACAAAGCCGAGGAAGAGTACCATCATTGGAGAGGAACTAACCACCACAAAGTTGAAGAAGAATCATCCAACATTGGAAGAGTAAACATCAGGTCCATTGGGAAGCTAAAGAGATCTCCTCAACGTCAAAGAGGAGATAAATTTCATAAAGGAAGGTGAACAGTTCATTGGGAAGTTAAAGTGTGAAGAAAAATATGATTTTTGGTATTCTAAATAAACTCCATTCAACATGGAGGGGTCATCTAAGAGAAGATAGTGAGGAGTTACTCATTGCCTACGCCATTTAGATAAAGGAATCTTGTAACATTTTCTGGAGTAAGTCAAAATGCTTGAGTAGTGCTCTATGTAACGTCCAACATGTAAAAGACTGAGTGCCACTTGTTAAAACAGAAGGAGGAGTGCCAACCATATTGTGGAGGTGATTGAAATGTCACAGGTCCTCATAAATGCAAGGAATTAAAATTTATTTGCATAATCAACATCAAGCATCAAGCTAAGCGCAACAAATTCGTTCATCAATGTGACAGAGTGGAGAGAAGTGCCATACTTGCGATAGATGAGTGATATCACCATTAAAGGGAATGTCAAGCACCCTTGACCATTTATTTCATGCCTAAAATTGGAGGTAAAGCAATTTATTTAAAATTTGATTATTTGCCCAAGTTAGGAGTTATAAGGATAAAGGGTAATATTATTTTTTCTAAGGTTGGAAAAGGTTTAAGCAAATTATTTACAAAATTAATTTGATTATTGGAGAGAAAAGGTATATAAGTGAAATTGAAAACCTTAGAAGCATTATTAATTATTTTTGGAAAGTTTTGAGAAGCCTTAAAATTATTTTGGGAAATTTTGGAAATCAATTTCAAGTTTTGAGAAGATTTGGTAAAGTTTTATAATTGAGTTATTGAATTTTGTGAAGCATTTTTAATATTTGCAAATATTTTGAATTTTGGAGAAATAAGGTTTCCTACATCAAATTAGGAATACAAAACTTGCAAATATATTTTATAGAATTTCTAAATTTCTAAATTTGGAGTTATAAGGAATTCAACACCAACATAGGTTTGTGAAATTTAGAATTGATAAACCACATTATTGAAATTTGGGAGATAAAAGGAATTCTACCTAAATATTTGAAGAATTGAAACCCTTGTCAAAATTATTGTTTGTTCTAGGAAAAACAAAGTATTTATCTTTAGGAATAGAAGTTGAAGATTATATAGCAATTGTTATTTAAAACATTCTTAATTAGGGAGACAAAAGGGATTCAACTTAGAATTTTGAAAGTTGGAAATTACATTGATATCTAGTCTCTCATTAAAAAATTAAAGAGACATAAGATTGGAAATTTTGAAAATTGAAATTATATTAAAATTATTGTTTGATAAAACCAACTAGGGAGACATATTCGAGGGTTGCCCCGTAAGGGACCTAGAAAATAGTTTGGTGCTTTAACGATCAACAAATATGAATTTTGAAGGAGCGTGGAAGGCTGGAGGCTGAAGGAGTGTGGAAGGCTAGAGGCTAAAGGAGTATGGAAATTTGGAGGCTAAAGGAGCGTGGAAGGCTAGAGGCTGAAGGAATGTGGAAGGCTGGAGGTTGAAGGAGCATCAAAGGTTGAATGATGAGTTAATCTTTGGAGTGTCAAGGCTAAATGAGCATGGAAGGTTGGGTTGGTTGAAGGAGTATGAAAGGCTGGGTTGGCTGAAGGAGCTACAACGAAAGACTAGGATTTTGGGTGGAAGGCTAGGATGGTTGAAGGAACGTGGAAGGCTAATAAATTTGAAGGAGCGTGGAAGGCTATGTTGGTTGAAGAAGATACAACGAAAGGTTGGGATACTGAGTGGAAGGCTGGAAAGGTTGAAGGAGCGTGGAAGGTTGCTTACAATGAGAAAAATAAAATTGCAAAGTGCGAAGGATTAGGTTTTTTTCCTAAAACAATTCTCATCTTTTAAGAGTCATATCTTCAAGAAGAGTTATCCAATTTTGTTGATTATTGGACCAACTTGTGCATGATTTGAATAGCTTTGAAATAAGTGGTCATATGCAAAAATGCAAGTAATATTGAGGGAGATACGACCCTATGAATCAATCATTCAGAACAAGGGTAGTGATGATTTTTCAAATATAGTAAAAAACAAAATTTCAAAGTGCAAAGGATTAGGGTTTTTTCCTGAAAAATATCTCATCTTTTAGGAGCCATATCTTTGCGAAGAGTTATCCAATTCAACTGATTCTTGGACCAACTTGTGCTGATTTTGAATAAATTTAAAATGAGTGGTCATATGAAAAAACATGAGCAATATTAAGGGAGATACAATATTATGAATTCAACCATTTGAAACAAGGGCAATGACGATTTTTCAAGTCACGAAAAATGAAATTACAAATATTTTCCAACTAGGGTTTTGTTGTTGCCATTGCACAACATACTCCAATTTTGAGGACCCACTTAAAATTTTAAAGTTTATTTGATATTTTATTTGTAGTTTGTGTTTTGGTGAGATTTGATGGTTGATTTTTTTGATTTATAAATAAGTTAGAATAGCAAAAAAAGTTTACCATTGTCATGGATTTTAAAACTTGAGTCCTTGTGATGAAGAAATCTTACTCAAAGAGCACCTTAAAGCATAGTCATTCATTAATGAAACTATATCTCAATTATTAAAGGCTTAGTATTTTTTTTAATACATTGATTTTGAGCTTTTTATAAGCTTAGTTACTCTTATTTTAAGAATAATTTTCAACACTTTTTCATAATTTATGGAATATTTGCAAAATTAATTAATTAAATTGGCATTAAATTTAATGTGATTTCGTGTTTAGGAATTAATTAGATGTTCATTTGACAGGAGATTTGGTGGTACACAAGAAGTTTATGAGTTATGGCGACGAGCCCACAGTCAAGGCTCACTGAAAAGGATGATGGTAGGACTGTAACTATACAGAACATGACAGGGATGTAGCCATATGGTGGAATATTGATATCCAAGTATGACACAGTAAGAATTGTAACGATGTAGCCACATGGTGGACTATGGATAACCTAGATACAGACTATGACAAACTAATAACGATGACTCGGACTGGTAACCAAAGGATATCAGTTACATGGTAGGCAAGGGAGAACGAGCGAAGTATTGCATTATACTACATTAGTTAGATGATTACATCTACTTTGACTATTTACCATGTAGATATTTTTCTTCCTAAAATATCTACAGGTTAATTTATGTTTACCTTAGGTTAGAATATCCTATTCTAACTCTATCCTAACTTTACGCTATCCCCTATTCTAGGATACGCGTTAGTTAGCGTTAGATTAGCAATATGGTTCAAATACCTATTTTGTAATCTATATAAACCTAAAGCTATTCTAAAGCTAAGGTTAATGAGCATTAGATTATTTATTTGTTAATCTTACCTTCCGCCTAACATTGGCATCAGAGCCATACCCCGGAGTTAACCCGCAGCACTTCGTGGCACGCAATCCGAGGAGGTGACCCGTAATCTGGTTTTGGGCACGTTTCTCGAGGCGGCCCGTAGGCTGATCGGCACGCTTCCCGAGGCGGCCCGTAGGAGTTAATCGGCCCGGTTCCCGAGGTGACCTGCATGCGGCCCGAGGCGATCTGCTGACGTGGCGACACGCGGCCCGAGGCAGACCGATCTGGTGACGTGGCGGTCCGATCTGGCATGGTGGCACGTGGCCCGAGGTGACCTGCGCGTGGCTGCAGCGATCGGCAAAAGAGATTCCTACGCGTGGCCGATTGCCCGCAGGCAATCAAAGTATTAAGCGCGAGGTTTTGTTTTTAAATCTCGTGAATGCGCCCGCAGGGCGCATGTGGGATTTTTCCCACGAAAGTTTTTTAAAAAAATTTCGGCCAGCCAGTGCTTAATAAGCACGGGGCCAACCTTGGCTGACGGATCAGCCAAGGTAGCCCGACTGGCTAACACAGCCAGCGCGAGGGCCATCCGCGCGGGGTCGGGAGATCAATCCCCCGCGACGCCAATTTTTTTTGGCGTCTTCCCGTCGCGCGAAGGACGAAAGGGAAGGTTTTAACCTTCCCTTCTCGTCAAGTGGTGTGGACCGACTGGCAGGAGCGCCAGTCGGCCGATCTCCTGCCGCGGGGACGCAGGTTCGAACCCGCAGGTCAGGTAAATTTTTTTTTATTATTATTTTTTTTCTTGCATTTTTTTTAATTTTCTCTTAGTTTTTTAATTAATAATTTTTTTTTTGTTATTTAAATCATTTTTTTTCAAAATTAAGTGATTTTTTTATCAAAAATTTGTTTATTAATTAAATTCTATTAAGTTATAGATTAAAATGATGCATTGAAATAAAATTTTATTAAAAAAAAAAAAAAGAGGGAAGGCAAAAGTTTTTTTTGTATTGTTTTCTCCTAATCAAACTGAGGGAGACAAGAGACAATCCTTGAAACAAATTTCTTTTGCAGCTTTGAGACTTCTAATAAATTTTTAAATTCTCCAAAATTTTCTAATCAATTGTTTTGGGAGAACAAATTTTTTGTCTCATGAAGAAAAAGCTTTGGATCACAAAAGCCCTTCGTCGTCTAAGAGTTATTCGAAAGAGGAACGAACTTAGACGTCAGACGACAAGATCTCATTTTCGTCGTATGCTTAGAGAGCATAGAAGGAGCTTACCCCGTTTCAATACTTACACCGATCCTTGGAAGGGTTTGGATCGTAGTTATGGTCCCATGAGGATTAGAGAACCCTTTAATCCCGATGCACCTCCTATTTTTGAGTATTGAATAATTACGGGAGATAGAAAACCAAGTTGTGTGTCAACTCGGTTCTCGGAAGGTCTTTCAAATGCTTGTCGTGTGTCGACTTGTCTTGAAAGATATGCTCTAAATTCTACATTTTGTAAACATTAAGGGGGGATAGAATTTTTTTAAGAATTCTATAGTTTTCAAAATTGTAAAGATAAAGGGGGGGCTATTTCAGTTTCAAGAAAGGTGCATTCTCGATTTTACTCGACACCTTCTCTTCAAAATTGCTTGTACTAGGTGCATTTTCGATGGAATCCGACACCTAGAGTGATAAAACTTTGGGTGCTCTTATGTTTTTTGATTATTGCACTAAAAACATTTTTTTTGCAATTACAAAGTCACAAATAAAACATTACAAGGAGCTTTTCACAAACACCCAAACTTCACTCAAACACCATGCTAAAACTTTGCATAGGTTTACACAAGTAATTTCTCCCCATCAAAAAGGTCAAAAATTTCAATCACCTTGATAAGACTCTCTTTTGTTTGGCTTAAATAAACCTCAAATTTTTTCATCTTTTTTCAAAGGTGTTAAAAGCAGGTGCCATTAAATATCTTAGAGAGCAAATATCAAAAGTTTGACAAAACACTCCCTTGTTTCATTTGCTCTATTTTGTTTGGCTCAATATTCCTCAAACTTTTCATCTCTTGCAAAGAGTGTTAAGGCAGGTGCCATTAAATATCTTATAGAAAGCAAATTGAACCAACTTCTCTATACCTTTTCTTAGGGTATAGTGCAAGATAGCATCATATTAGTCCTCTCCACAAATTTGAAACCTAAACCATGGCCATGATACACAAGTATCTCACTGAGAGCCAACCGCTCAAAGGTTCAAATTACTCAAGGATGGAAGACTAAGATGAAGGCTATCTTAACTGTAGAGGACTTGTGGTCAATAGTAGATGGAACTGTCACTAGACCTCAATCTTCTGGGCAAGATCAAATAGACTTTGATAAAAAGGATAAGAAACTTTCCTTAATGATCTTGCTTGCTATTACCGATGATATCCAACCTCATATCAGTGAAGCTACAACTGGTAAGGCAGCTTGGGATGCCTTAAGTACCATTTTTGAGGGCAAGAATCAATCAACGATTCTTAACCTTCAAACACAACTTCATACATTACATATGAAATCAGGAGAAACAATAGAGCTATTCCTCTGCAGAGTCGCAGAATTAAAAACAAAGCCGCAATCCTTAGGAGAGAAACTGGAAGACCAAGTTTTGAACTCAATCATTTTGAGAGCTCTTCCCGACTCCTACGTAATGTTGATCACATCCTTACAATTTTTTGGTAGGACAGTAACTTTTGTCGAGTTGGTAAATATGCTTCAAACATAAGAGGCTACCCAACTCCAGAGAGATGAGGCATCAAACAATGCCATTTTTTCACAACGACAAGGTGGTAAGAAAAAGTGGAATCAACAGAAGGGTTCTTCTTCTAGACAAGACAAGGGTAAAGCCAAAGAGGTTCCGAAGAAGAAACAACATTGTAAAATTTGTGACACCGACACTCATGAAACCAAACGATGTTGGTTTAAGAACAAACCGCCCAATGAACAAAGAAATAAGAAGGGCAAAGGCAAACCTAAGAACCAGAACAATCAGCAACAAGGTCACATAGCAACTGAAGATTCTAGTTTCGATTCTGAACGAGCACACAAGGTGCTCATGACCCATACAGATTCCTCCCACAAGGATTCTTTGTGGTACATAGATTCAGGCGCTAGTAAACATATGACTGGCGATAAAACATGGTTTGCTACTTTTGAAGCTCGAGAAGGTAGACCGGTCACCATTGTCGATGATCAGACCTATAGAGTTCAGGGCAAAGGCAGTGTTTCAGTCTCCCTTCCAGATGGAGAATGTAATATTGAAAAAGTTCTTTATGTTCCAGGATTAAAAAATAATCTCTTGTCAGTTCCACAAATCCTGGACAATAACATGAATGTCAATTTTACCGTGGACAAAGACAAGAAACGTTGCTTCATCACCAAAAAGGGAAAACCGATAGCAACAAGTTCATACAAACATGGTTTGTTTGTCTTAGATGCACTTACCTCCACTCATACTGCACTTGCAGTGACCACAAAGGAGGCCACTTCTCTTTGGCATAAGAGATTTGGGCATTTGAGTTCGGGATATTTACTAGAGCCGAGTAAATATCAAATGGTGAAAGGACTTCCTCCCCTTTCATCTATTTTGCCAGTGTGCTTTGATTGCTTGTCAGGCAAGCAACATAGAGTACCTTTTGAACCTAGCTCTTTTCGAGCTAAGGAACCTTTGGAGTTAGTACACACAGATTTGTGTGGTCCTATGTCTACAAGTTGTGGAGGAAAACGGTATTTTCAATTGTTTGTTGACGATCATTCACGCAAAATGTGGGTCTTCTTCTTGCAGTTGAAGTCTGAAGCATTTTCCTATTTTCAGCATTTTAAATCTCTTGTTGAGAAGGAATCAGGATGCTTTATTAAGACCCTCCGTTCAGATCGAGGGGGGGAATACACATCAAAAGAATTTTCCTCATTCTTACAGACACATGGGATAAAAAGACAGTTAACAACAGCCTACACTCCTCAATCCAATGGGGTTGCTGAGAGAAGAAATCGGTCCATAATGGAAATGGTTCGATGTATGCTTAAGGGGGCCAACCTTGAGCAAACTTACCGGGTCGAAGCCGTTCAAACTGCGGTATATCTTCTGAATAGGGCTCCCACAAGGGCACTTAAAGGTATGACTCCTCAAGAATCATGGAGTGGTAGGAAACCCTCCATAACTCATCTAAGGGTATTTGGGTGTAAGGCATTTATGCATATACCTAAGGAGAAAAGAAAGAAATTAGATGAGAAATCTCTACCTTGTATATTTCTTGGTTATGATGAAATTTCAAAAGGCTATCGTTTGATAGACCCATATACCAAGAAAATATATATAAGTAGAGATGTAGTGTTTGATGAAGCTTTCACATCCAACACTACATCAATATACCTAGATGATGAGGAGGAACAACAACCTCCTCCTCCTTCTTCTTCTTCTTCACAACAGAAGAAACCACCCAAATGGTATACAAGCACAATGAAGGACTCTAAACTCACTTCCCCTCCAGATCTTACTCTCAATCGTCCAAAGACAAGAAGCATGTCACATAAAGACAAGGGTAAAGCATCCACTTTAGTTGATGATCTTTGTGCAGATTTTCAAGACCTTTCTGTAGATAGAGAGTTACCAAGGGAAGATGAGATGGAGATAGATGAGGAGAGGGTTTACTTATCAGCATGTGATGAGAATGAACCTTCTACAGCTTGATGAAGCACTTAGTCTCGCCTCATGGAAGACAGCTATGGATGCAGAATATAACTCCCTCATTAAAAATAAAACATGGAAGCTAGTGAATTTGCCTAAAGGTAAGAAACCCATAGGTTGCAAATGGGTCTACAAAATAAAATATAAGGCAGATGGCACTATAGATAAGCATAAGGCCCGACTTGTGGCAAAGGGCTATGCTCAAAAGGAAGGACTGGACTATGAGGAAACCTTTGCTCCTACAGCGAGGATGACCACCATTCGAGTACTTTGTGCTATGGCAGCACAATTCGGATGGAAGTTACATCAGATGGATGTAAAAAGTGCCTTTCTTAATGGTGACTTAAAAGAGGAAGTATTCATGACTCAACCTCCTGGATTTGCAGAGGAAGGCCATGAGCAACATGTTTGCAAATTGGTAAAATCATTATACGGGCTAAAACAAGCCCCAAGAGCATGGTACATAAAGATGGATAGTCACCTATTGCAACACGGATTTAAGAGAAGTCCATCAGACGCAAATCTCTATATCAAGAACACAGGTTCTGAGATAGTGATTCTTGTGTTATATGTAGATGATCTGATCATCACTGGCAATTCAGAGAATTTAATTAAAGCCGTGAAGGATGACTTGAAAAAGTCATTTGATATGACAGACCTAGGACTTCTCCACTACTTGTCTTGGCCTTGAAATAGAACAGAAAAAGAATCATCTAAGGGTGACCCGAAAAAAGTATGCTAAGACTTTAGTAGAAAAATATCGTATGACCGATTGTAAACCCAAAGCAACACCGATGGAATCAGTGGTTACAGTTATCACGATATGAAGACTCACCACAGGTAGATGGAACACTTTACAGACAAATGATTGGAAGCCTCATCTATCTGACTAATACTAGACCAGATATTACTTTTGCTGTAAACTATCTTTCTCGGTTCATGCAAGAACCAAAGGTCTCCCATTGGAAAGCAGCTAAAAGAGTCATACACTACATTCAGGGTAGTTCAGATTATGGTCTAGAGTATAAGAAGAATAACTCATTCTTCTTACAGAGTTACACTGACTCTGACTATGCTGGCTCCATAGATGACAGAAAATCAACTTCAGGCTATGTTTTTCATCTTGGATCCGGTCCTCGTCTCATGGCATAGTAAAAAGCAACAGGTTGTTGCTTTATCTTCAACTGAGGCAGAATATCGCGCCGCACGTGGAGCCGTGTGTGAAGCGATATGGCTAAGTCGCATCTTGGCTACCATGGGCCTACCAAAGAATCTTCCTATTCACATGTTTTGCGACAACTCGAGTGTTTTGAACTTGGTCAAGAATCCAATACATCATGAACGAACTAAACATATTGATACAGATTGTCATTTTATTCGTGATGAAGTTCCTAAACACAGTAATTCAGCTCCAACACATTCCCACCGACGAACAAAGTTGCAGTACATTTTTACAAAGGCACTTGGACGTGTCAAATTTCAACTGTTTCGGAGTAAACTTTGTATATCAAAGTAATGTAATAAAGGGGGGATGTTAGGGTAAAATGAGGTAGTATATTGCATTATACTACATTAGTTAGATTATTACATCTACTTTGACTATTTACCATGTAGATATTTTTCTTCCTAAAATATCTACAGGTTAATTTATGTTTACCTTAGGTTAGAATATCCTATTCTAACTCTATCCTAACTTTACGCTATCCCCTATTCTAGGATACGCGTTAGTTAGCGTTAGATTAGCAATATGGTTCAAATACCTATTTTGTAATCTATATAAACCTAAAGCTATTCTAAAGCTAAGGTTAATGAGCATTAGATTATTTATTTGTTAATCTTACCTTCCGCCTAACACGAAGTATTCTAGATCACCATGTGGTGATCAAAATTTAATATACACATTGTTTCTTTTAAACCATGTTCACTACCACCACATCCCACATGTGGGACTAAAATGGCAGTGGAAAATCAAATAGAGACAGGTGGTTTAATACTTCTATTTCATGAACTCCATGATCTGGACAAAGTGATTTGAACCATGAGCATTAATGACATAGACCTGGTCAATTCATTCCTATAATTTACATATTATCGCCATCAGTATTTGCAACATGTCATTTTATGCGAGCCTACAATAGATGATGGCAGAGTAATATGGGTTCTCCTGTGCTAAAACGTTTGATGATGGTAGAGTTATACGAGTTCTCCCATGTGGGAATTACTTATGTAGGTATATGTATGTAGCGTTTATCATATGCAAACATAAGCTTGAGCCACCCATGAGTTATGAAGGGAGTGGATATATAGCAATTCACGACCAAGGAACAATAGTTAAATTAGCTCATCAACGAAACCGGTGTACTAGATTATTATCAAGATTTCAATGCGCTTGGATTAATGAGTATCACAAGATTGTATCAATTGTGAGAATATATTATTTATTGACCAGGTCCTTGTTATTCAATGGATACCTTTTTACCCACACAAATTTTTGTTTCGAAATATGGGGGACTATAATGAATGCGATATTTTTCGCAGCTGATGACATAGCAACAACCAACATCGGTGAACAATGGGGTGGAGGGTGATTTCATTGGTCCTTACCCTGGTGAGAAGTTGATGCCGAGGTAGCCATGGTCAGATCACAATATTTTGGAAAATACCAACAATACATGCATAGTCAAAAAAAATTTCTCAAACATTTTAAAACCTTAAGCAATGGTATTTTTGTTTTATCCAATAGGTACGAGAGGCTAATAATAAACATCTTATGGCTTACGATGCATTTTATGGTGGCATTTAGCACAAAATATGGAGGTCTCACCATCGGATTCCTTTCATCTACCAAAATAGTACTAGTGTTGTACATGAAATTTCATTCTCTTTGTTATTGTTATGGCTGCATAGGCCAATTTTCCAATTTGGATACGGATTGCAAATATCATTGAATGCATCATCGACTTACCTAGCATATGATGGAAAATATTGTTGATATCATTCTCACCTTTTTTGTTCTCACGACTCAAAAGCGGACAACACTATGAATTTCAACTGGCTATTTGAAATGAGAGGTAATAAATACTACCAAAACAATCTTCGGGTACGAAACACTGCAAGCAAATACATTCAACTTATTGATGGTACTTTACAAAAGGAGAATTCGAAGGTAAATATTAATTATGTTTGCTATTTGGAATACAATAATGGAAGAGAGGAGCATATCATTAATTTAATATACAATGTAACGACAAAAGCATTAACAAAAGAGTTTCAAAATAAATAGAAATAGTTAGGTATTACGGTTACAAGTGGATAAAATTTGCCATCATGTTGATTTCCATAACACATGTTAAACAAAAGAAGACGAAGTGGAATGGTTTTCCATTGAAGAAAATATGAAGTGGAAGCAACTAAATATTTCCTATTAATATCCATTGAAACTCACGAAAAAAGGTCGGAGACTTTGTGGAGCAAGTGCATGTTGGAAACTTGATTTCGTGGAAGAAGCATCTCCTCCCTGGTTGCTGGACTGCAAAAATTTCACCCATTGTAATCCATTTGAAGCAAGGTATTCTGAAGGAGCATTAATTCAATATCTTTCATTTTGGCAATATATTGGAATTTTTAATAAGTTTTATGCATGCGGATGGTAGACTTATTTATTTTTTTAATATATTGTGTTATTCCCTTAGAAGATTGCATCACATTAATTTTGGGTTGTGTGAAGACTGACCGGTTTAATGTTGATTTAGGTTCAGAATATTTGTTTATGCAGATTCGGGTTGAAATTTTAGAAGTTACAGTGACTTGTTCTTTTCATTTTATTTTCTCTAACCCTAGCCTTTTACATTTTTTTAAAGTTTCATAAAAAAAAAAAAAAAATCAAAACCCCAAAAAGAAATACGTCGGTTTCAAGAATTAAAATTCAAATTTTCATGTTTACGTAAATTCACTTTTTTAATGAAAATTTGAAGTTTTAAACTTTGCATAGTTTTTCCAAATAATCATTTAGTTTCATTTTATGTAAAATTGAAATTTCAATAAATTTCAAATTTTCATTAAAGTGAATAATTAATATGATATTCCAAAGTTTTTACATTGCAAAGTTAGATTTAATCATTTCATTTTTATTTTCAAGCAAATCTTAACAATCGAAGATAAAATTTGATTAACAATCGAAGATAAAATTTGATTAACAATCGAAGATAAAATTTGATTAACAATCGAAGATAAAATTTGATTAACAATTGAAGATAAAATTTGATTAACAATTTGAGATAAAATCAATTAAAATCAAAATTTCAAAGGTTGTTAGTTGATCAATAATTTCACATTTTCATAAATTCCATGAACAACAAAATCATTGCAAATCAAATCAACCCAAAATAGGCCCCTTGTTAATAGGTATATGCAACATTGAGGTATCCAATTAACTTTTAGTATTTCACATTTTTCACTAAGCATTGCAAGCAGATTAACACATTAAATAGAACCTTGGGGAAATCACAAATATTTCCTTGCAAGAGAGGATATCCGAGTAGAATCCTGACTATGAGTATATTCTTGTGATTGGACAAAAATATCACTCAACAGAATTGGCGCTAGAAGGAGGGCCTACTTGAAGGTAATTGATTTGATTTAAGAAGTTTTTTTTAAGTTGTTCACATTTATTGTTGGAAATTCTCTAATTTATGATGTATTGATTCTAATATTTTACAAATTTGAGAATATTCCTTATTGTTATGGTTTAATTGATGCATTTTTAATGAACATGATGATTTATCAATTAAACATTTGAAAATTGGAAGTCTTTTCATTTCAAGATCATTAAACACTTGTTGTTTTCATTATTAAAGCTAGAACCAAAAATCATAATCACAAGATCTAAGGCTTCTGAAGATACTATTTTCCATAGCATTTCTCCTACAAAGAGGATCAGAAGGTCCAAGAGTCAATCGATTGTTATTCCACCCAATAGCAATTCATCGCTACCCATCATCCCATTTATTCCTCCACTAATAATTCCAATGGCAGGAGTTGCAGCTTGGTTAGGTGCTCATAGTAGTCCTTTAAACATTGTTGGAGCAGCCCATGATATTCCCAAAAACTTAGAAAGGTATTTACCTAAATATAAACATGATGGAATTAGAATTGTTGAAGAGCATATTCAAGCTTACAAGGATACCTTGATTAGACTGCAAGTTGAACATGAGGATGTTGCTTGCAGAATGTTTCCTCTCACCTTAGATGAAATGGCATATGATTGGTACATTAGTTTACCTACCAATTCCATTACATCTTGGGCTGAGTTGGAAATAACTTTTGTGAATCAATTTAGGCTACCCATAGATCCTATTGTAATCTATCATCAGTTTGCGTCAGCCAAGAGAGAGCCTAATGAACCTTTGAGATTGTTCAATACTCATTTCCATAAGTTGTATAATAGGTTAGTTGCTCCTTATACTCTTCAGGAAGATGCTGCCATACAGATGTACTTTAGGGCATTGGACCCTTTAACATCTATGTTTGTAAGGAGAGCTCCTCAAATCACTACACTTCCCATGGCATACAATGAGGCTTTGACTGTAGAACAATAGTTGATACCACAAGGTTTTGGGATAGGATAATTGCCTTCCATAGGACAGCCAGGTGCTTATAATCAAGTGCCTATGATCAATCAAGCTTTGTCACAACAAATGCCTATGTTGAATGCCATGCCATTCAATAATTTCAATTTGCCATACAATCCACCTATCACACCCACTTATCCTACCACTCCACTATATTTAGAAAATCAATTCACCACTCATAAAATGGCTGAAACAAATGCTCAAACCATGCCTACATTCTTTAATACAAAACCCACTCCAAATGCATCAACTTTTCATCAAAATAATAAGTCATTTCCACAAGTTGTCCAAAATCAAAGTTTGCCAAATTTTCAAAATCCCACTACCACTACAAGTAACACAACCAATCAAACTACTATAGGATAAAATAATGAACCTAATTCTCAGGTAAACGACCTACAGAGGGTTGTCCAAAAACTCAGTAGTGACATGGTTCAAATGCAGAAACAATTACCTCAAAATTCTCATCAAAATAGAAATTTTAGTTTTCAGAGAAAACAATGGAATACTCATCCGAACAATGGAGGAGTACCTAATCCCATTGTTAATCAGAACAATGCTACCACTAGTTCCAATCAAACCAACACTATTGTTAATATTTCAGATTTGGCTTTAAACAATTGGTGTAGGGTACATTCTATGACACAACATAGTGAGAATGAGTGCCTTGAATTCAAAACAACTCTAGATATTCTACAAAAAGAGATGGATAACATGGAAATTATTTTAGATGAAGATCCTTCCCAATAGGCTAGTACTAGCAAAGGGAAAGAATCAATGCTAGTAGTTGAAACATTTGAATCAATTGAAGAATATGAAGAAGGGTATGATGGGTCTATAGAAGAGGAAGTTCAAGCTTTCAGATAATTTAAAAAAGGAAATCATAATTACAAGCTTAGGAGTAAGACTAAAGCTCCATTTACTTCTTCTACTCCCCCAAATGACACCATCATTCCTCCTGACACACAGGCTAGTAACAATCCCATGCCTCCATCTAAAGTTGATCTGCCTCAACCACCACATGAAAAAATTGCATATAATATTGTGGAGGATTTAAAGAAAACAAAAGTGAATATATCTTTATTTGATGTTGCTAAGTTGACTAATCAACAAGAATTTTTGATGCAGGCTTTTGGTGATAAAAGAAAAAATGAATCCCCAAAAGCCATGGATGCGCAATTTGCCTCACGAAGGGACAAAGGAGAAGCTCCTCCCTTTCTTTTGACCATAAGAATTGTAGGAAGAAATCTGCACAATTGTCTTGTTGATTCAGGAGCATCCGGTAATGTCATGCCTCACATTGTTTGTCAAAAATTGGGTTTGAAACCCATCCCTTCTAACAGGATAGTTGTGCAACTGGATAAATATGAAGTTAATGTGGTTGGAATGCTTAAGAATGTTCACATACAACTAGCCTTAGAACCTAGGATACAACAATATATTGATATACATGTTGTAGATATACCTGATAAGTATGGAATGTTGTTGAGTAGAGATTGGTCTAGGAACTTAAATGGATACATGGCCACAGATTTTTCACATATGTGGCTACCATGGAAGGGTGTTTCTAACCAAATAAGAGTTGAAAGAGAACCTAGACTCAAGGATTTGATTACTGAATATAACAAAACCAATAAATTTTTACAATGATTCTGAGTTAGGTGTTTACACTTTGGAAATAAAATTGGATGTAGGTGAATCTGAAAATGAAATACCATCTATTAATCCAATTAAGGATGAAAATATTGTTTGGATGCTTAAATTTTATGGATCTAAATCCAAACAAGGTAGTGGAGCTGGTGTGGAATTGATTAGTCCTAAAGGTAAGTCATCTCTGGTAGCTTATAGATTACAGTTTCCTTACACTTGTAATACTGTAGAATATGAGGCTTTAATAT
Organism: Wollemia nobilis; assembly: GCA_028583015.1. NCBI lineage: Eukaryota > Viridiplantae > Streptophyta > Pinopsida > Araucariales > Araucariaceae > Wollemia > Wollemia nobilis. The sequence continues at coordinate 9,485,591 of JAQPPZ010000850.1, forward strand.
TTGGTTTGTAGTTAGCCTTAAAGAAAAACATTAAATGTTTGAAAGTGCTAGGAGATTCAGAATTGGTTGTTAAATAGGTGAAAGGCCAATACACATGTCATGATAAAAGGCTAATTCATTACAAAAATAGAGTTAGGGATTTGATTGATGAATTCCATGCTTTCAATATTTCATTGATATCTAGGAAGAACAATCGAATTGTTGATTATTTAGCTATCACAATAGGTACTCTTAAGCCTATTGATAATAGGAGGCTAAAGAAGTTTTCAATTGAGTTGATACCTTATCCTTCTATACCTGACAATGTGAAAAATTTATAGGTATTTGAAAGTGATAGGCACATTTTTTATTTTGTAACTAATTCAAGCATTTTTGAAAATTAGGTGATCGATGAGGATGAGAGATTGCAAGAAGATGAAAATGAATATCATGAGGTAACAAAGAAAATCAATGTGATTCCTAAAGGTATAGTTTCTCTCAAAAATATTTTTGATATTGATTACAAAAGCAAAAGTTGTAATAAAACCTCACTCTCGCAAGATGCTTATAATTCTATTGATCTTGGGATTAGTAAAGACCCACATAATGTACTCATAGGAAAGGCTTGCACTCATCATGAACAAGAAGGGATTGTACAGGCTCTTAAATATTACGTTGATGTAATAGCATGGAGTTATGAGAATTTAAAGACTTATAATGAAAACATCATAACACATACTATTCCTTTAAATCTAGATTCAAAACCATTTAGACAAAAACAAAGACCAATTAACCCATTGCTAGAGCCTCTTATACAAAAGGAGGTTAAGAAATTATTAGATGCTAAGATTATTTTTCCAATCAGACACTCTACATGGGTAGCAAACATTGTACCAGTTAGGAAGAAAACAGGTGAAATCCATTTGTGTATTGATTTTAGGAATCTCAATAAGGCCTCACAAAAGAATAACTACCCCTTGCCTTCCATTGATCATATTTTGCAAATGGTGAATGGTTATGAGATGATGTCTTTTCTTGATGGTTATTCTAGATATAACCAAATTCTTATTGACCCAAAAGATAGAATGAAAACTACTTTTACCATGAAGTGGGGTACCTTTGCTTACAGAAGAATACCTTTTGGATTGCTTAATGTAGGTGCCACATTTTAGAGAGCCATGGACTATGCATTTAGAGATTTGATAGGTAAATGCATAGTCATTTATGTTGATGATATTCCTATTTTCTCAAAGAACAGATCTGACCACGTTAATGATTTGAGAAAAGTTCTTCAAAAGTGTAGAGAGCATGGCATTTCACTAAATCCCAAAAAGTGCATTTTTGGAGTAACTGAAGGTAAAATTTTAGGCCATGTCATCTCAAAAGATGGAATTTCCATAGATCCTGAAAGAATCGAAGCCATCCAGAAAATCCCTCTTCCTAGTAGCAAAAAGAATTATGATCATTTTTTGGGAAAATCAACTTTGTCAGGAAATTCATTTCAGGATTTGCTGAAATAGTCAAACCATTAAATGATATGTTGAAAAAGGATGCTAACATTAATTGGACTGGTGAAGCTAAAGCAACTTTTTAGGATGTTAAAAATGCAATATCTTCTACACCTGTGCTTGTGAGTCCTAATTACAAGAAACCTTTCTATATTTATTCATTTGCTTCTGAGCATTCTTTTGCTAGTGTATTAACTCAAAAGAACGAAGATAATTCAGAAAATCCTATTGCTTTCTTGAGTTCACCACTAAAATATGCACAGTTGAAATACACTATTCTAGATAAACAGGTATATGCTCTTTTCAAAACTGTGAAGAAGATTAGACATTACATTTTGCATAGTAGAATTTTTGCAATAGTACCTGACCCAGCTATCAAAACAATGTTGATGCAGAATGAACTGGGAGAAAGGAGAGGCAAATGGTTGGCTACTTTGTAGGAGTTTGATTTAGAGATCCATCCGATGAAGCTTGTTAGAGGACAAGGTTTGACAAAGTCTCTAGCTGAAATCGATCCTCAAATCGTGTGTCAGCAATACACTACAGAAAGCATCACCACGGATGAATGGTATAATGACATTGTGTATTTTATTTTGAATGGTAAGTGCCCTGATCACTTTAATGCTACGCAAAGAAGAGCACTTCGATTAAAAAGCTCTAATTTTATGATTAAATCTGGTGTGTTATACAGAAGAAATCATGAAGGAATTTTCCTTAGATGTTTGAGTAAGGATGAGTCTATGCAAATTCTTAAGGATTTTCATGGTAAGTATGGGATTGGGCATGGATCAACTAATGCCACAATGCACCAGATTTTGAGATCTGGTTACTATTAGCCCCACATTTTCAAATATGCCCATGCCCATGTTCATTCTTTCCATACATGTCAGATTACCGCCAATAGAGAATGAAATGCCTCCATGCCTTTACAACCCGTATTTGAGGCTAGACCATTTGCACAATGGGGTTTAGATTTTATAGGAGTTATAAACCCAAACTCTTCACCTAGTCACAAATACATTTTAACCACCATAGATTATTGTACCAGATGGACTGAAGCCATTCCCACTAAGAACTATACTTCTGAAGTGGTTATTCAATTTTTAGGACACATTGTTACTAGATTTGGTATGCCATATTCTATTGTTTGTGACAATGGTTCTGCTTTCACTTCACTTCAGTTTGTAGAATGGGCTTATGAAAATAAGGTAAGCATAAAGTTTTCTTCAAATTATTACCCACAAGGTAATGGTTTAGCAGAATCTACTAATAAGAACTTATTATCAATAATTAAGAAATTGTTGGAAATGAATCCTAGAGACTGGCATAACAAGTTGAAATATGCTTTATGGGTGGATAGAACTAGATCAAAAGGGTCCATAGGTACTTCTCCTTATCATTTAGTTTATGGTCAAGATCCCATTTTTCCTGCTAACTTGAAATTGCAGACTCTTCAGTTTATGAAAGATTATCTTGAAACTGATGATAAAATAGAGGCAAGATTTACTCACTTAATGAGTCTAGATGAAAAGAGGGAAGATGCCCTACAACATTTTAGTAAGCATCAAGGGGTTGTTAAAAGGTGGTTTGATAAGAGAGCCAAGGTCAAAGCCTTTAGGATTGCTGATTTGGTTTTATTGTGGGATAAGGCACATGAAAAGAAGGGTGATCATAATAAATTTGATAATATTTGGTTAGGCCCCTACCAAATTTCTGAGATTCTTGGGGAGAATGCATTTAGATTGTAGAATCTGAGTGGAGAGAGTATTCCTTTACCTATCAATGGGTAGTTTTTAAAGCATTATTTCCATCCCTGAGATAGAAAGCACATCCATCACTTGTATATATTCATCTCTTGTACATAGTTTTTGGTTTTGCAAGTTTTGCTTGTATATAACTTTGTTGTTTTGTTTTGCTTTCGCTTGTACATAGTTTTTATGTTTTTGGATACAATCATCACTTGTTTGTTTGTTTTGTTGTTTTCATTTTGAAATTTTGTTTTTTTCCATTTCAATCTTTCAATAATACAGGTTCATGCCAAATTTTGTGTTTTGGTTTATGTTCACATTTTTGTTTCTTCACTTTCACAACATGTTTTGGTTTTGTTTTCTAGATTGTGGTATAGTTGTGTAGTTGCAATAAAATTTTGTCACTTTGTTGGAAATGTTTCTTAGTCATGGAAGATGAATAACTTGTTTGAAATTAGGTGAAATTGAAGCTAAGGAAATTAGATTGTTTAGTAGTTATTCTTGAATTGTGGATTAAAATAGTGGATATTGAAGTAATACGACATTTTGCTGAAGCTTCACATGTAACACCACATTTAAAGGATATTTTTGATCCTGAAGGATGAAATCATTCTGGTTTGTTGATTAGGCAAAAATTTTATACACTCCATCTTAAGCCTTAGATGATCTCTAACCCAAGAGGCGCATATGATATTTGCAAAGCAATCAAATGCTTAAAAAATAAAAAATAAAATGCAAATCAATCAAATGCTTGGGTGGTTCAGATAATCTCTACCGGGGCTATAGATGCTCGGATGGTAGTAGAGCAAGGTCTAGAAGAGATCAAGGTCATCTTGTTGCATAAGTGCCTATGGACCCTTCACCAATATTAACATAAATCATTCACCAATATGCAGATGTAATAAAATTATATCTGCTACCAGGGTCAATGGAAATAATAACCTACTCCTTTTGAATGCTTCCATGAACCTGTAAAGTAAAACTTTTAGCTGAATTTAAACATTTTTTATTCTGCTCTTACATTTGTAAATCTAACAATGTGCCTTCTATATTCCTCTCATTATCTTCCCTGACCTTTTCCTCTTTCTCCTTGAGTAATTTTATTTCTTTTTCATAGTCTTCATTCTATTTCTTGAAAACTTCCCATTCTCCTTTCATTTCATTTCGCTCATTTTGAAATCCCTGTCATTTATTTTTAAGGTCTGTTATGACATCCGTCAAGCTATCTATATTTTTATCCCTTTCCTTAAGAAATTTTGTAAAATATATTTGTAGTTCCTCTTCGTATTCCCATAAAGTAGCTATATTTTTATAGGGGTTCCAATTACTTAAGAATGCATGCTCCACTTCTTCCCAAGATAGCTCATTATGGGTGCCACTAAGACTATAAAACCAAGAGAGAGCAACTTCTCCAAGAAATTAAGGAAGTATAATTTTCCAAAGAGGATGTTGATGATACAAGGATTTAAATTTTTTCCACAAATCCCTAGCATCAATATCGAATGCTCCAAAAAAATTTTGTAGTTCCATAGTTGATACCCTAATGCAAACTACGGTTTTTTGAAAATACACATATTTCCAATGATTTTAAGCTAAAATTCCTTATATCTACAATTTTTCTTCCAAAAAAAATAAAGTGCAACTGATTTGCTTACCCGAACTAAACAAATTTCATCTTTTGAAAAATTTGCGACTTGAAAATTCGTCACTACCCTTGTTCCATATGGTTGACTTCAGAAGGTCGTATCTCCCTCAATACGAATCATATTCTTTCATATGACTAGTCATTTTAAAGATCTTAAAATTCTATACAAACTGATCCAAGAATTGCCTGAATCGGATAAACTCTCACAGATATATGGCTTTTGAAAGATGAGATGTTTTTTCCAAAAAAAATCTACGAAATTCGTCACTATCCTTGTTTCGTATGACTAACTTAAAAAGGTTGTATCTCCCTCAATACTTCTCGGATTCCTTCATATGACCACTCATTTTAAATATCTTCAAATTCTACACAATATGATCCAAGAATCACCTGAATTGGATAAACTTGTGCAAAGATATGGCTCCTAAAAGATGAGATATTTTTCCAAAAAAATAATTTGCCCTAATTTTGTAATTTCACACAAAAATATCCCCACTTTGCCAAAATCATTGCTCTGATACCACTTGTTGCAGAACTTTATTATTATTAACATAAACCATTCACCAATATGTAGAAATATCAAATCATTCATCCATAATACATTATTTACAATAACAATCCACAAATGAGAGAGAGATAGATAATACCCTTAAGGTAGGGAAACACTAATAATACTCCTTAAGGAAGGAATCACTCCACAAGTTCTCCCAAGATGAGAGGCCACTTAAGGAGGGCAAAGTGCCATAAGCCACTTCATGGGCAACGTCGATTACATAAGATTATTCTCAAAGGATGATTACAATGACAAATATCTCTTTTTTGTATATCCATATTCTTATTCTACTTTGGGGAGCCTACTACTAATATAATATAATATTATAATACAATCAACCTTGGGTTATGTGTGGCCCATGCCAACCCTTATACAATATAATAATATATCCCCAAATATCTATTCCTAGGTACCCTACCACATCTCCATCGGAGTTATGGATGCTTAACTGGCAATGGAGCAATGCAAAGGTAAAATTTTCATGAGTAACATTTTTCATAGTCTAATTGCAAAACAGATAAGAAAATTATGATGGATTCAAAAATAGAGAATGAATTCATGAAACACACACTAAGCTAAAGCAAATTAAGTGTTTACGTTCGATTGAAGTTATTTAACCCCATATTTCTTGGATGTTACTAGATCATTATATTTTGCTAATCTTTGGTTTTCTTGATTTCAGATTGGGTTCTTTATCCAAAATGCTCAGGAGCATTTTCCAACAGAGTCACCATTTTTTGTTGCCATTGCACAACATACCCCAATTTTGGGGACCCACTTAAAAAATTGAAGTTTATTTGACATTTTATTTGCAGTTTGTGTTTTGGGAGATTTGATGGTTTAAATTTTTTATTTATAAATAAGTTAGAATAGCAGAAAAAGTTTACCATTGTCATGGATTTTAAATCTTGAGTCCTTTGTGATGAAGAATCCTTGCTCAAATAGCACCTTAAAGCATAGTCATTCATTAGTGAAACTATATCTCCATTATTAAAGGCTTAATATTTTTTTGAACAAATTGATTTTGATCTTTTTATAAGCTTAGTTACTCTCATTTTTATAAATTATTTTCAACACTTTTTCATATTTTATGGAATATTTGCAAAATTAATTAATTAAATCGGCATAAAATTTAATGTCATTTCATGTTTAGGAATTAATTAAATGTTCATTTGATAGGATATTTGGTACTTGGTATGTAGGACATCTACGAGTTGTGGTGACGAGCCCACTGTCAAGGCTCGCTAACAAGGACGATGGCAAGACTGTGACTATGCAGAACGTGACAACAACGTAGCCACATGGCAGACTATTTATAGCCAAGTATGACATGACGAGGATAGCCAAGTATGACACGACAAGGATTGTAACGATGTAGCCACGTGGTGAACCATGGATAACTTGGATACAAATTGTGATGGACTAATAACGATGACTCGGACTGGTAACCAAAGGACATCGATTAGGTGGTAGGCGAGGGAGGATGCCTAAAGTGTTCTAGATCACCATGCGGTGATTAAAATTTGATATATGCGTTGTTTCTTTTAAACTACGTTCACTACCACCATGTCCGATAAGTAGGACTAAAATAGTAGTGGAAATTAAAATAGACATGGGTGGTTTAATACTTCTATTTCATGGACTCCATGATCTGGACAAAGTGATTTGAACCATGAGTATTAATGACACAAACCTGGTCAATTCATTCCAAGCGGCTAACATTTGCATATTATCGCCATAAATATTAGCAACATGTTTATTTTACACAAGCCTACAACAGATGATGGTAGAGTAATACATGTTCTCCCATGCTAAAATGTTTGATAATGGTAGAGTTATACGAGTTCTCCCATGCAAGAATGATTTATATAGGTATACGTATGTAACATTGATTGTATGTGGCCATAAGCTCGAGTCACCCGCGAGTTATGAAGGGAGTGGATATATAGAAATTCACAACCAAGGAATAACAGTTAAAATAGCTCATCAACAAAACTGACGTACTAGATTATTATCAAGATTTCAATGCACTTAGATTAATGAGGATCATAAGATTGTATCAATTGTGAAAATAAATTATTTATTTGACAGGTCCTTGTTATTTTTAGTTTCAATTATTATTTGATGGATTTCTTTTCGTCCACACAAAGTTTTGTTTCAAAAGATGGGGGACTGTGAATACGAAATTTTATGGAGCTGATGATGTAGCAGTAGCCAACGTTGGCAAACAACGGGGTGGAGGGTGTTTTCTTTGGTTCTCACCCCAGCAAGAAGTTGATGCTAGGGCAACCATGGTCAGATCATAACATTTTGGAAAATACCAACAATACATGCATAGTCGGTATCCTGAACATTTCAAAACCTTACGTAGTGATATTTTTGTTCTATCCAACATGCACAAGGGAGGCCAATAATAAACATCTTGTGGATTACGATGCATTTTATAGTGGCATTTAGCACAAAATATGAAGGTATTACCATCAAATTCCTTTCCTCTACCAAAATAGTACTAGTGTCATACAAGTAAATTCATTCTCTTTGTTATTGTTATGGCTACATAGGCCAATGTTCTAATTTGGATACAGATTACAGATATCATTGTATGCATCGTCGGCCTACCTAGCATATGATGGCGAATATTGTTGATATCATTCTCACCTTTGTTGTTATCGCGACTCGAAAGCGGACAATACTATGAATTCCAGTTGGGTATCTAAAATGAGAGGTAATAAACAATGCTAAAATAGTATTCGGGTACGAAACACTATAAGCAAATACATTCAAGTTATTGATGGTACTTTACAAAAGGAGAATTCAAAGGTAAATATTAATTATGTCTGCTATTTGGAATACAATAACAGAAGAGAAGAGCATATCATTAACTTATTATACAATGTAACAACAAAAGTGTTACCAAAAGAGGTTCAAAATAAATAGAAAGAGTTAGGCATTGCGGTTACAAGTGGAGAAAATTTACCATCATGTCGATTGCCATAACAAGCATTAAAGGAAAGAAGACGAAGTGGAATGGTTTTCAATGCAAGAGAATATGAAGTGGAAGCAACTAAGGCTTTCCTATTAATATCTATTGAAATTGACAAAAAAAAGGTCAAAGACTTTGTGGAGCAAGTGCATGTTGGAAACTTGATTTCGTGGAAGAAGCATCTCCTCCTTGGTTGTTGGACCACACCAAATTTCACCCATTATAATCGATTTAAGCAAGGTATTTTGAAGGAACATATATCTTCCATTTTGGCAATGTATTGGATTTTTTAAAAATATATATGAATGCGGATGGTATACTTATTCATTTTTTTTAATATATTGTGTTATTCCCTTAGAAGCTTGCATCACATTAATTCTGGGTTGTGTGAATACTTATTGGTTTAATGTTGATTTAGGTTCAAAGTATTTGTTTATGCAGATTCAGGTTGAAATTTTAAAAGTTGCAACAAATTGTTCTTTTCATTTTATTTTCTCAAACCCTAGCTTTTACTCTTTTTTTTAACTTCATAAATAAAAAATCAAAATCAAAACCCCAAAAAAAATACATGAATTTCAAAATTAAAATTAAAATTCTCATTTTTCGTAAATTTCATTTTTTTAATGAAAATTTGAAGTTTTAAACTTTGCACAATTTTTCCAAATAATCAATTAGTTTCATTTTATGAAAATTGAAATTTCAATAAATTCCAAAATTTTAAAGTAAATAACTAATATGATATTCCAAAATTTATACATTGCAAAGTTAGATTTAATCATTCCATTTTTATTTTTAAGCAAATCTTAACAATTGAAAATAAATTTTGATTAACAATCGAAGATAAAATTTGATTAACAATCGAAGATAAAATTTGATTAACAATTTGAGATAAAATCAATTAAAAATCAAATTTTCAAAGGTTAAAATCAAATATTTATCAAATTTCGAAGGTTGTTAGTTGATCAATAATTTCACCTTTTCACAAATTCCATGAACAACAAAATCATTACAAATCAAATCAACCAAAACAGACCCCTTGTTAATAGGCATATGCAACACTGAGGTATCCAATTAAAATTTGGCATTTCATATTTTTCACTAAGCATTGCAAGCAAATAAACACATTAAATAGAGCCCTGGGAAAATTACAAATATTTCCCTGTAAGAGAGGATATCTGGGCAAAATCTTGACTGTGAGTATATTATTGTGATTGGACAAAAATGTCACTCAATAGGTTCGAATGATGGGAAGAGTAATGAAGGGCTATGACTTTAGCGAGGAAGAAAACTAGCAATTAAGATTTTTGTAAAGCAAACTATGATAATGCGATGTTTTAGAAATATTACTCTACTAAGATGCAAGGCATAGATAGTAGAGGTGAAGTTTTGGCATTGTGAAGGCTGCTATAGGAAAATGTCAAGAAAGATGCTAAATTCTAGAGTAATTGTATTCATACAAAAATTTGAAAAGATCCAAAAAATGAAAATCAAGAATTTAGACATTTTATGTAAAATGATGTAGGTTTCTAGCTATAGCATCTCAATTGAGATGAGAAGTGTATCTATTTGTAAACTCTCAAGCTCTAAAGAAGAGATATGTAATTTGTCAAGGGTGGGGGACCCGAGTACAAACCCTTATTATCCAGCAAAAAAAAAACTTTGGAGACATAAGGTAGTCAACCTCAAAGGTTTAGAGATTTGAATTTTTTTATCAAAGTTGTATTTTTAAGACTAGGGAGCTACAAGGAAGATTACTTTAGAAGGACTATGGATGAAATTTTTAAGAATGTATTTAATGAAAGTGGTGAAGAAATGTTGCATGCATTCAGATTTTATTCACATGGCTTAATACCCAACATTGATGGAGATCAAATATTTAATGTTTTGAAAGATAAATTGATTTTGTTTTTCATAGAAGCTAAAGAAGGAAATTTACTACCTTTATGGGATATCTTCATGAAAAAAATTTAAGTCTTGCTAGGAATCTCAAAACATCATTGTACTTACTTCAGAAGAATATCTAATGATGTATCTTTCATTAATTGTTTTTGAAATATTTCAAGGAAAGATACAAGTTGAAATAAATGATTCATATAATTATCTCAAAGAAGAATCATTGAATCCACATCACTATTATTGTGATGATCTACTAACTCATTGTATTGAAGACATATCACTAGTGAAGATACATAAATGAAGAAGAAGAAGAAACAAGAAAAGGAATCAGATCAAGAAAAGCAAGATGAAGATTGAACCAAATAAAGATACTTATCTAAAGACTCCATATATAAAATTACTAGAGATAGATTGAAGATGAAGACCATCTTCAATAACCAAATAATGTAATACAAGGGGTGTTGGATTATATTACATTATTTGGCACATGTTAATGTACCACCTTGGGTACATCTCTAGATTAGGAGTATGTCTTAGATTAGAGTGTGAGTAAATGTTTTATGTAATGTAATAATGTGCAGGAAATGCACGTGTCTTGTATCTAAGTGTGCAAGTGTGATGAGTGTAGATGTACACAAGTGTCCATTGTGTAGGAGTGCACATGTATCATTAGAGTAGGAGAGTCCATTGTCCACAAGTGTCCATTGTGAAATTGTTGTTTTCTACATCCAATTATAAAACTGCAGCTTTTAGTCAAGATCGGTTGGTTTTCCGCATAATCGGATCACCCGATATTGCTCGATTTCGATCGATATTGTTGGATTTTGCCCGATATTGCCTACATCAAAAATCAGAATCTTCTTCAGACTTCTGGATACAAGTAAGTGTTTTAAATCACTTTTTAAGCATTGCATTGCCTATCTAGATTCTGTTTTCTGCTATTTGTTGCTTGCATATGAATCAAAATTGCATATAGATTAGCGTAGTTGCATATTGGCCAAACTAGGTGTATGCATGATTTGATAAAAGGAACACATCAAAACAAATCCCAAAACCTAGGCTTGGAAACTGCCACAAAATGTTTCCTGGTGAACCCTAAACCAATTCATCAAAAAATCACCATAAGAAGGTACGATCAAGTACCTCTCTTTTGAGGTGTAGACCATTCATTCTCCCATTCCCCTCTAAGGCACGGATCCATTAGCCTTGAGGAAAGGAGTGCGAGAATTTTTGGGCTACATTCTTTGGTGAACCCGACATGAAAAACATTAGGCATCTTTCTGATTTATAAAACATAAAACAAAAACAAAAAAAAAACAAAACATTAGTTTAAATCACATAATTTTGCATTCCATAGATGGTAGATTATAACATAAGGAGAGTCATTCGAATTAATGTTAGTACAGTACTAGCAAACCAAGAATTTTCTTCATTAGGTAGTGTGCCATACCCTGAGATTTGGAGAAGGTTAGAGATTATAAGAGCTAAAGAACCTGAACTTAAGAAAATCATAAGGTTTGACTTGTCTAGAATCTTGGATCCAGATAGTGCACCTTTTTACTTTGACCTTCAAAGAGCCTGTGATAGGTGGCTAGCAGATAAGAGAGCTGTAATTTCTCCAAGTCTTTATTCCTTTGAAGATTATCTTGAGAATGCAATAGTAGTACATAAATTTCTATCACGAGTGGAAAATCAAGAGATTGTCTTAGACGATAAGAGAAGATTTAACAGAGTTCCTAGAGTTGTGCTTTATCGAGAATACTGTCATGAATTACACTTTTATATGTCAAATTGTGAAGTTGATTGCATCACTATAGCACATTTCATAAAATTCTTAAAAGCCAACTTCCAATTTGAAGAAGAACACTACATGTCACCAGACCAACTTGAACCTGTTAATGATATCTATAGGCTTTTCCAAGAAAATTAAAGTATAATATCTATAATATTATAGGTGTGTTTGCTTTGTTGTTTGCAATCTAAAACTACAAAAACCCAAAAACAATCATATTATTTTAGTTTATTTAGTTAGGTATATATATAGCATATATACCCCAAAATTTTTAGCACATATATATAATATATATCTGCAAGAGAAAATATTCTAAAACAAAATGCCTATATTAAGAAGTGGTAAACAAGTAGAAAATGATAATATGGGAGAACAAGAACAAGAAAATATTGAGGATAGAGCACTCATTGAAGAGGATGTACTTTCAGAAGATGAAGGTGATAATGGAGAAGACAAAATAGAAGATCCTGATGAACCTACATTAGATGAAAAAGGAAATGTTAAATTTGAGTCTATTAGCAAATTTACCCAATTTATAAAAGACCACATAGAAGAGTTTAATCAAGCAGTACAAATGGATAATTCAGGAGAAGGTGCTATGGAAGCAGCCTTAGCATCTACTTTTCGAATACATACAAATCCATTATCATACATGAACTCAATAGACCAAGATAATGATCAAGCAGGACCATCTAATCAAAACATGATACCTTTAAATCAAAATGTTCAAAAACCAATGGCACAATCATCCAAGATTGTTGCTAGCAACACCAAAGTAAATCCTAAACAACAGAAACAACCATTCACATCCATATTCACTCAAGCTCTTAATCAACAATAAAAGGCTAAACAAGTGCAAAATACAAATTATCAACAGAAAATCCAACAAAACATAATTCCCACAAACCCTTTACACAACATTGTTTTAGTTGGAAATATTTACACAACAACACCAACTTATTATCAAAGACACAATAATATGGTGCAACAAAATCAGTTTGGTGGACAACAACAGGGACTTGAAGCCATGGTTAAATAGTTAGCTTCTCGTCTAGACCATATGGATCCCTACCATCCCTCATATAGTTATCGAGAGATGTGTAGTCAACCTTTAGATCCTATTGTGGTAGCTCAACCTTACCCTAAGCATTTCCCTATGCCTGTCCTCCCGATATATAAAGGAACCGAAGATCCTATTGAGCATCTTCGCATGTTTAGGACAACATGTCATGATGTTTCTCATGATGACTTGTTGTTACTAAATATGTTCCCTAAAATTCTTGGAGGCATGGCTCTAGAGTGGTATTATTAGTTACCCACTAACTCTTTAAGGAATTTTGAGGAGACAACAGAAATGTTTGTCCATCAATTTAGTGCCTACATAGAGAGGCATGTGACTATTAAAGATTTATACAACTTGAAACAAGGAAAAGATGAAAGTTTTGCTGAATTTTTGACTAAGTGGAGATAACTTTTAGGTAAATTACACTTTGCATTACCTCATCATGAAATGTTGGACATATTCATAGGTAATTTGCAAGAACAACTATCTTATGAACTTTCTACTGCTACAATAACATCCTTTGATCAAGCCATTGATTTAGCAAGGAGGGTAGAAGATGCCCTTATTAGAAGAGGTCAATTTAAGAAGAAGGATGAAGACAAAACTTCTAAGAATCAATATAAGAATAAACAAGTAGTAGGTGATGGAGTTACTGATAGTAGAAACAACTCAAATGTTAATCTTGTTGAAGTTGTAAAGAAGTTTGTATTAAAGGTTCCTGATAAACCACCAAGAGAATTTACAAGATTAAATCAACCTTTAACTATGATTTTACCTCAATTATTGGAACAAGGCTTGATACGGTTGCCTGAAATAAGACAACCTGATACAACCGTAGTTGGATTTAGAGCTGCTTTACATTGTAACTTCCATAGAGTTGATGGTCATTCAACAAACTCATGTAAAATATTGAAACACTTGATACAAGATTTAATTGATAATGGAAAAATGGAAGTAGAGAATTTCCCTCCAAGAAATGCTCAAAATAATACAAAAACCTCAAAATCAAAATGCAAATCAAAATTTGGATATTTTTCAACACCCTTTACCAAAGCATGGTAAAGAAGCTGTAAATCAAGTAGAACATCATAATGTTCCTCATCCAACTCGATATGTAGGAACTATTAGCAGTTTTCTACCACATCAAGATTTGCAAAAAACATGTGTAACTACTGAATCTCTAGTCACTATTAGACCTCTAAAAAATTGCCAAAGTACATCTTTAGAAAGTGACACAGAAAGTGAAACAGGGAGTGAATTAGAGATTGCTTCAAATAGTTCTGAGTATGAATCAGATCAAGTCACCCCTATTACAGATTTATCAATTCCAGAAGAACCATTTCCAAGAAGAGTAACTACTAGACCATCATCTCAACAATGGCTTTCAAATGAGCAAGCAGAAAATGCTAGACCCCATTTTGGTGATCCTCGACATAGTAACATTGTAGGTACCATCGGAGTTGTTACAAGACAACAAGCACAAAATCAAAATTCTCAAGATCAAAGTCAAAATGAGAAATCAACTCCATTTATATTAAAAGCTCCTACTAAAGGAAATAATGTACTAAGTTCACAACAAAGATCTCCATATGATATTAATGAACAATTAGCTACCATCACAACTAGAATTTCTCTTTTGGATCTCTTAAGAACTTCTTCCATACATAGAGAAGAACTGATGAGAACTTTAAGTAAGATGATGGTACCTGAAGATATTGAACCTAATGTTGTAGTAAATGTTGTAACTTTGGATGAAACAAATTTCATAGATTTTCGTGATAAAGATATTCCTCCTCAAAGTTTGTATGGAGATAATCCTTTATACATTACAACATTGATTGGAGATGTAGGAGTTAAAAGAGTCCTAATTGATAATGGATCATCATTAAATATATGCACATATGATTTCTTTCAAATATTTGGATTTAAAAAAGAAGATATGAAAAATACTGAAATGATTATTAAAGCATTTAATGATGAAACTCAAGAAACATGTGGAGTAATGAAAATCCCATTGCAAGTTGGCCCAAGGATTTTGGATACGATTGTGTTTGTTGTACCTTGTTTTGCATCATACAACATTCTTCTAGGTCGACCTTGGATCAATGCAATGAGAGCAGTACCTTCCACATTACATCAATGTGTTAAATTTGAGTTTAAAAATCAATTAGTCACCATTCATGGTGACCCTAGGCCATTTGACATGTGTGCTATGGTGGAACCTATAGGAGTTCCATTTTGTCCTGCTATATCTTCTGTTCATCCTAGTACACCCTCATCATCAAAACCTTCTAAATCTAAATCATCATCACCTTCTAAATCAATATCATTAAAAACACATTCTAAAACATCAACATCAACAAATTCTAAATCATTATCATCATCACCTTCTGAACCTATATCTAATCCATTTCCTAAATCTATAATAGCAGATTCACCTCCTGAGTCTACAACATTTAAATTTACAGCATCTAAAGAACCAGTTAAGGAGGATAGTCCATCTACTTCATATGCCATTTCAGATGAAGTATTACCAGATTTATCTTCAGTGCTTGCAACTACAGAAGAAGTTAATTTTGCTACCCAAGATTCCTTGGTGCTATCTAAGTTACCACCATCTCCCCAAACATTAGGCTTGCCAAAGAAGGGAAGCATTTGTCATATTGGGAGTTGTGCCTTTGTGTATGCGAGATATGATTGGGGTAAAATTTCAATTGTAAAAATTACAATTGATCAAGATGGATTTGCTAAGTGTTATTTTTCTAATGGATATATAAAATCAAAACCAATGATGTGTAATATGGGTTATAGAGGTAAAGGTTTAGGACCTCATGAAAATGGTATGAAAGAACCTTTAGAAGTTATAGAATGGCCGGTCCAATGTGGTCTTGGTTATATTCCTACAAAAATAGAACCATTCCCATATGAAGATGATGATCACCTTATAACATATCAAGAATATATGGAACAACAAGAGCTTCTTAAAAAGATACATACTTGTAATATGTTGACTATGGTTTATCCAGAAATGATTGCTTCTCTGGATGAATGTTTAGAGGGTGATATCTGTCATGATATATCTCTTGATGAAATTTTAAGGAATGAGTTCTTCTTTGATGGATCTATGCCATGTATAGCCCATATTGAAGCTACTACTCCTCAAGAAGAGTTAGCTAAATGCACATTAGAAGAATTACAAGAAATGGGTGTGTCACCCGCACCACCCAACTTTGAAAGAGATTTAAATATTGTTGTAGAAAATATTTTAAAAATCAATATTGGGACAGAAGAGAACCCTCGCATGGTCAAAATTGGATCAGAGTTAAGTGAAGAGAAACAAAAGCTATATATTGAATTCCTCATAGAATATTCTGATGTCTTTGCTTGGACATACGTAGATATGCCAAGCTTAGATCCTTCTGTAGTTATGCACCATTTAGTAGTGCGCCCTGATGCTAAACCTGTAAAACAAAAACTTAGAAAAATGCATCCTAAAGTAGCACTACTAGTTAAAAGTGAGTTAGAAAAGCTTTTGAATGTAAATTTTATACAAGCTATTGACTATGCTGAGTGGATATCAAATGTTGTTCCAGTAACTAAGAAAGAAGCTACTAAGATTAGGGTTTGCAGGATTTTAGAGATATTAATGTTGCATGCCCTAAAGATGATTTTCCTCTCCCTAATATGGATCAAATCATAGATTTTATAGCTGGGAGTGGAATGTTATCCCTTATGGATGGTTTTTTAGGATATAACCAAATTAGAATAGCTCCTGAAGACCAAGCTAAAACAACCTTTATTACTCCTTGGGGAACATTTTATTGGAAAGTAATGCCCTTTGGATTAAAGAATGTAGGTGCAACTTATCAGAGAGCTATGACATATATTTTTCATGATATGATGTATGATATTTTGCATGATTATGTGGATGATATTATAGCTCGTTCAATTAAAGAAGATGATCACATTAATGATTTAAGAAAAGTGTTTGATAGATTAAGAGAATATATGATACGTTTAAATCTAGACAAGTGTGTATTTGGAGTAAAATATGGAAAATTATTAGGAGTTATTGTTTCTATGAGAGGTATAGAAATAGATCCTCTAAATATTAAGGCTATCAGTGATATGCCACCTCCTAAAAACATATCAGAATTAAGAAGCTTACAAGGAAAATTACAAGCTATTCATCGCTTCATTGATAAATTGGTAGATAGAATAGAACCTTTTCTTAAATTGCTCAAGAAGAACATTTCCTTTCAATGGGATAAGGAATGTCAAGAAGCTTTTGATAGTATTAAATAATATCTTCTCAACCCTCCAATGCTTGTTCTGCCTAGACCGGATTGTCCTTTCATTCTATATATTTTTGCTTCGAAACTTGCACTTGGAGCTATGTTAGCTCAAATTGATGATGAAAAGAAAGAATGAGCCACATATTATATAAGTAGAACTTTAATAAGTTATGAAACCCGATATACTCCATTAGAAAAGCTTTGTCTAGCAGTTGTGTTTTCTACGCAAAAGTTGCGTCATTATATGCTTAGTCAGAAAACATATGTTATTGCTAAGTCTGATCCATTAAGGTACTTGATGAGTAGACCTTATTTATCAGGATGCACAACTAAGTGGGTTCTTGCTCTTAGTGAGTTTGAACTCACATTTATCGGCTAAAAATCCATAAAAGGCCAAGTTATAGCTGATCAGTTAGTTGTTGCACCTTTAGAGTCTACTCATCCTATGAACATTGAATTTCCTGATGAGTGTCTTAATTTAGAAGAAGATCATTCTGAAACTTGGACATTGTTTTTTGATGGAGCTAGATGTATGAGTGGTGCAGGTGTAGGTATTATATTAATATCTCCTCAAAAGCACCTTATACCTTTATCTTTTAAATTATAGTTTGCTTGTACTAATAATACTACAGAGTATGAGGCTCTAATCCTTGGATTACGAGCTGCTTTAGCTTTAAAAATTAAAGTCTTGTTAGTTTTTGGAGATTCTCAGCTCATGATAAATCAAATCAATGAATTTTATCAAACACAAGATGAGAAACTTCACCCTTATAAAGAATATGTGCTTAAACTTATATCATTATTTGAGAAAGTAACTTTAGAAGCTATTCCTAGAACTAGCAACTCTGCTACCGATGCTATGGCTGTTGCTTCTTCTCTATTGCCTTTGGAGTTAGATGATGAGTATGCTACTATCATTATTCACAAACTCCAAGAACCTGCTTCCTCTAAGTCTTGCTTAGAACCATTAGATGTATTTTTTATTAATGAAATTACCCTAGAGCCTTGGTATATAGATATCTTTAATTTTTTGTAGAATGGGACCTTCCCTGAAGGACTAGATAGAAACCAACGTAGGTTATTACGTAAGTGAGTTGTTCACTTCGTAATTGTTGGTAATACCTTATATAGAAGATCTTTTGAAGGTATACTATTAAGATGTCTTAACATAGAAGAGTCTAAGAAAGCCTTAAGTGAAGCCCATGATGGATCCTGTGGAGGACACTTTAGTGGAAGTGCCATTGCTAAAAAGCTCCTTAGAATGGGATATTTTTGGCCTTCCATGGAAAAAGATGCCAATGATTATGTGCATCATTGTGACAAGTGTCAAAGACATGCTGACCTTGTCCATGCTCCTGCTCAGGAACTCCAAGCCATAGCCTCTCCTTGGCCCTTTTCTAAATGGGGTTTAGATATTATTGGTAAAATCAATCCTGTTTCTTCTGATGGTCATAAATTCATAATAATAACAACAAAATATTTTACAAAGTGGGTAGAAGCTATACCTTTAGCTTCTTGCACAGGAGTTCAAGTTTCTAAATTTATTTTCAATCAAATTATTTGTAGATTTGGAATTCCATCTAATCTCATCTCTGACAATGGTACATGTTTTAAGAATAAAGATGTTAAGAAATTATGTCAAAAATATAAAATCCAACATAGATGGTCTACTCCTTATTATCCACAAGGAAATGGCCAAGTTGAAGCATCTAATAAAACATTAATCAAAATCCTAAAAATATTGGTTAATAAAATAGGTCATGACTGGCATATACAATTATATCCTACCTTGTGGGCTTATCGAACTAGTGTTCGTACTCCTACAGGTGCTTCACCTTTTGTCTTGGTTTATGGTGCCGAAGCGGTTTTTCCATTTGAGTTAGAAGTTCCTTCTTTAGCTCTTCTACTTCAAGATGCCGAAGTAGGAGATGAATATCATGTTGGCAGGTTAAGTCAGTTGGAACTTCTAGACGAAAAGTGCATCCATGCTTTAGAGCATCTTTGTGCCTACCAAGACAAACTTAAAAGATCATATGCAAAGAAAGTTCATAATAGATCCTTTGAAGTTGGAGATTTAGTCTTAAAAGAAAATAAAAAAATACTAATGCAAGAAAATATCTTAAAGGAAAATTTCAACCTAATTGGCTTGGACCATTTATCATTACTGCTAAGTTTGGATCAGGTGCATACATATTGGCTACCTTGGATGGAAAATATCTCAAGGAACCCATGAATATTATGCATCTAAAAAGATATTATGCATAAAGCCAAAAGTCTCATCACTGTACATAATTGTAAATAAATTTTCTCATGCATTTCAATATATTATCAAAAACAACCAAAAAAATTACAAAATCTGAAAATCTACAAAAATATTTCCAAAGCATTATTAGAGCATTATTTCTGCATTTATTATCTACCAAGATTGCAAGTTATATTTTAGTTTACTTCAGATAAATTCAAAAGTTATCTTGAACCATGCACTAAATTTCACAAATTTAAAATGATTTTGATTTTGTTATTTTGATTATAAATCTCTCTTGTACCAAAGAACACTATTACTTCATTAAATAATTTTGAGTTTTGAGAATGATCTTGCTACTTCTTGAACCAAGAACACACTTTTACATCTTAAAATGATTTGTTGCAAATTCGAAAAGTGATACTACATAGTAAGTCTTAATACCTTAAGTGAAAATTTTCCTTGCTATCCTATCATGTGCATGGTCTAGAATACTGAGAAATTGGCAAAAGGACAAGCTCCTCCCTACCCGAATAAAATCCCTTGCTCTACGTCTAATCTGAGCAAGTATCCCGAAAAAGAAAAGAAAGAAAGAGAAAAAGAAAGAAAAGAAAAGAAAGAAAAATCAAGAAAAATGTTCCATTACAAAGCAATAAAATCCCCTTGTTCAGAAATGGACAAGAAATCCCTATTCCAAAATTTGAAGAAAAGAAGGGGGTATTGAACTTGAATCCCTGGAATTTCTCAGTTATTCGAAAACCATGAGGTAAGCCCCATAACAGGTGATTTGTGCCCAACTTGCTTGACCTTGGGTAATTCCTTTCACATGGTGATATGTCTATCACATTAGTAATCTTTCTTTTGTACAGACCAATGTCCGCATATGGATTAGCTAGCTTTTGGTAATTTGATTTACATAGTAGTTTAGTACCAATGCATGCACAAAATCATGGTTAAATGAACATTTCAATTGCACACACATTGGTTCATTCAAGTTTGCTTTATCATTACCTTACTCAAAATTGGTAAATTAACCTTACAAAGCACACACATTTGTTACTTGAGAGATTTTGTATCATTATGACAATCAAAATAGATAATGAATTCACTTTTCACACACTGGTTCTAGATAAATTTGAATTTGTCTTTGAAATAAGTTAAAATATTTCTTTGAGATTTTGTTAGATAATTAATATCATTAGTTCTTATAAATTATTTTATCATCATAATACAATAATTTATCTTAAATAATATTACAAAATTAAAAATATTCATCATGCATTTCATTTTGATTTTCGCGATGATGGTATAGTTCCTAAGTAACTATTTCTCTTCAAATTTCACACTTAGGAATTTTATGCCTAGCGCAAGTCATCCTTCTAATTTTTCATGCCCAAAAATTATTCCATATATTTTCATAAAATTATAAAATATTTTGAACATGTGACATAATGATTTTAATTTTACATTTTAAAAGAACAAACAAAATTCATATCATCTTGCATTTCATCTTGATTTTCATGATGATGGTATAATTCCTAAGTAATTATTTAGGAATTTTATGCCTAGCGCAAATCATCCTTCAAATTTTCATGCTTAAATCAATATATTTTCACAAACATTTATTAAACACATTATTCCAAAACAACATCAAACATTTCTTTTCATCATAAAAGCCTTAAGATTATTCTTAAGCACACGACCATTTTATTTTAGCAATATTAAAATCTTCCTCACAACAGGATTAGCTTCATGACTTAGCGAGCTTTGATCTCCACCAACAGTCATATAACAACACAACATCCTTCGAGGTCTATTGCTAAATATATCAAATTTATCATCACACAAAAACACATTTTCAAAAACAACATTAATTTATTTTATTTAAGCATGATTAACAACATTCATAAATACTCAAAACATGATCATCCAAAATTCTAAACAAAATTAAAATGCAAATTAATCAACTAAAATACATGAAGTCACATAAGACAAAATATCCATATATATATCATCAGAAAGTATATATACAATATAAGGTCGACTGATATGCCACAATATCTATCATCAACATACTCAGTCATCAAAATACAAAAAGAGTCAACTAGGTCATCCCTAGACTCCTCTAGAACCCCTAGAGCTCGCAACATCATCATCTCTACTAGGTGGTAGCAATGGCAATCAGAATGACCCTCCAACTTTATATGTCCAAGAGGAGGTCACCCTAGAAGTAGAGTGAGATGATGATCCTATCCGAATAAGATCAACAATATTAGAAGGTAAAGGCTCTATCTGCCCTTCTGGTACTACCATAAAGTATAGAGCCTAATAAAATGAGGTCTATTGTATAGACCGCACTAGCTCATACCCTAACCCACTCCACCTAGAGTGAGTTGTATGTGTAGATGTAGGAGGGAGCCACAATCCCCACTACTCTACACTAGCTCCACCTCTAGAGTCTCAATCTTAGTCTTTTGAGAGGTAGTCTCCTCCCTCAACCTAGTAACCTCAACTCATAGAGCAGCCATCTCACTACTCTCTCCATCCTCCATAATCCCCTTGCCCTTCCCAGGAAAGTCAGGTCTCACCTCCTGTTGAGGAGATGCTCCTCCCTCCTATGGGGATGATGCCCTCCTCTCCTCCTAGTCTCACCTCCTCTATGTCAGGTGACCACCTCTAGTGCAAAGTCCTCCTCCCTTGAAAACCCTATCTCCTCTATTGGTCATAGCTTGATGTATTCAGATCCTATCTAGTAATCCTCTCAGTTCGAATCTGGGTATACCAATCTATAGTAGTCACTCCAACATCATCCCTAGTGGCTATAGGGACCACCTCATCATATACATCTGGGTCCATATACTTTGCCATGTCAAGAGCCCCACTAACTATGGTAGTATCTCGAGTAGACCTAGCAAAGTAAACATCCCTAGTCCTAGGGACATCCTGAACCCAAACTATCGCATGACTCGATCGATGTGATGTAGCTCCACATCACCCTAATCCATCCTCAACCAAATCACTCACCTTATGTGAGCCAACTGATATCCATCCTTTGGCCAATCGGGATGACCTTTGTATGGCCTCCATGTGATGCTATCTACTATCAGGTCATCCAAAAATCTCCTAGCTATGTCCAATGATATTCGACTCCCAAGAGCTCTACACGGACACCAATAAAAAGCCCTAGGTCTCTATGAACCCACTCTTACCAATGGTAGTCCTAGCCTTCGAATAGCAATATGCTCCCATGCCCAAACCTATAGGAAATAAGTGAGGGGAAGTGTTGCAGCACCCTTGTATACGACCTTGAAGAGGGTCCTATACAAATGGCATAGCATGAAAGGCCCCCAAGTAAAGATAATCCTATGATCTCTCATATCGACACATGACCTCTGCCAGATTCCATGGTAGAAGATGACCCTGAAGTGGCTTAGAAGTAAGCCACCAACAATCCCACTAAGTACAATTGTGAGTCGAGAAACCCTCGGTCTCTGACTCAGAAGCTCAACCCCAATACCCCCACTAGCCAAAGGAAAGTGAGGATCACCGCATAATCTCTGAAGTGCCTAGCTCTGGTTTCCAGATGCGACAACAAACATCCCTCTGATAAGTACTCTGAGGATCCTCCAGATGTCCTCTAGTGTGGGAGTCATCTCCCTATTGGTAACCGAAAGCAAGAAGATCATGGGTACCATCGCTCAGCCAATGTGGTCAATAGTCGTATATCAACAAGCACCTGTGGCAACTCCACCATATGTCATAATCCCATAGTAGATAAGACATCCCTATCTACTGTTGTGAGGGCATTCAGGTCCTCTTAGAATACCCCATACCACCATTCTCTATTCTTTAGCTCCTTTTTCTGTTAAACAACAACAAAAAAATCAAAAATTCAATTAATAACTTAATAATAAAAATGTTTTCTAAAATCGGTTAGTTTTTCGTAATATCAAGCATTTTTCTGATATCGACATGTTTTCCATGATATCGGACATATTTTGTTCGATATCGGGTGATATTCTATGATATCGGATCATTTCCTCGATATCGATCAATTTTTTGATCGATATCGTTGATATCGTAGAAATCAGCCCGATTTTGCTGAGGCGGTGAAAACACATCAACCGTGCCCTAGAAATCTAAAATTAACTTAAAATTAAACATTAAAATCAGAAATTACAAGTTAAAAACAAGTTAAAAGATCCTTACCTATATTTGGCCAGTCCTACTGCACACCAGATCTGCTCAATGAGGAACCTCCACCATCTTCTTTTCTCCAGAGCTCAAAACAGAATAACTGCACAGTAAAAATGAATTAGGGTTTTACTTTAATTTTTTAATTTTATTAAAATTCACTCTAATAAAAGATGCAAATTTCGAGTTTTTTTACCAAACTTGGAATTGGTACAAAAACTCGAAGGGGGCACCATACATAAAATAGTTTAACAACAAAACTTGAAACCATCAACAAATTTGCAATAAAATTTTTGCTTTCTCATAAAGCGTGCCATCTTATCTTTAACACATTTTTTAAAAAATGCGCTAAAGAGGGGGCAAAATGTAGCACCATAAAAATGACTCACATTAATTAAAACTAAGCTAAAAACATTTTGAAAACTCAAATTTGCCACCCCTAATCTGTTACCTCGATTTTCATACCCGTTATAAGTTGTTTTTAACCTCTACGCAAAATCGCACGATTTCGTGCAAAATCGGAAGATTTTACACGAAATCGGGTCACCCAATTTTGCTCAAAACTAAAAAATACCTACTTTAGCAAGGTGACAAAACAAGTTGTAACTCCTTGTCTCTATTTAGGCAACTGCACGGCAGTTGTGAGATCGGTTCACCCGATTTTGACCGGATTAGAAGTTGTAACCTCTTCCATTTTTGGCCCAATAGCTTACCTGACCCCCTCCTTTTTAATCCAAGATCCTCGCCTCAAATTCCCCCTGGAATTTTTGCATACTTTTACGCCATATTTTTGTAGGTTTAGATTGTGCATCGGTTAGATTTAAGCGATATCGGATCACCCGATCGTGATATCATTCTACCCGATTTTGCACAAAATCACCCAATTTCCTGCAACACACATTACTGCAATTTAGCTGACTGGGGGCATCTAGACCTCAGAGTTTGCATCTCCTTTCTCCATCTCTTTCATTTAGAATTAATGTTTCATATTCATTACATCAATTTCAATTCATTACTATTATTATTTTGGATTTAATAGGCATATTTCTTCATTATTTCATAAATATTCAAGCATTTAGCATAGATATGCATATGAACATCCTTCCATTATTATCTTAAGATCATTTCTCATTATAATTTAGTCCATTCAAATGCATATTTCTTTGTGAAATTGTTATTTTCTGCATCCAATTATAAAACTACAGCTTTTAGTCAAGATCGGTTGATTTTTCGCATAATCGGGTCACCCGATACTGCCTGATTTTGACCGATATTGCTGGATTTTGCCCGATATTGCCTGCATCAAAAATCATAATCTTCTTCAGACTTCTGGATACAAGTAAGTGTTTTAAATCACTTTTTAAGCATTGCATTGCCTATTTAGATTCTATTTTCTGCTTTTGTTGCTTACATATAAATCAAAATTGCATATAGATTAGCGTAGTTGCATATTGGCCAAACTAGGTGTATGCGTGATTTGATAAAAGGAACACATCAAAACAAATCCCAAAACCTAGGCTCAGAAACTGCCACAAAATGTTTCCTAGTGAACCCACCCAATTCGTCAAAAAATCACCATAAGAAGGTACGATCAAGTACCTCTCTTTCGAGGTGTAGACCATTCATTCTCCCATTCCCCTCTAAGGCGCGGATCCATTAGCCTTGAGGAAAGGAGTGCGAGAATTTTTGGGCTACACCCCACTTCTTTTTAACGTCAATGATATTTTTTTTTTGGCTTCCCAAATCAATATCCCTTTTAGTTTATTTTTCTCTTTGTTCATGTTTTGATGGTCTCTCTCAATTTTCCATTCCCACCAACACTTTCATCTACATAAATATTTTTTATTTTTCTATATTGTTCATAATGGGACTTATCTTCTAAATATTTATTACCCTAAAGAATTTAAAATATAAGGAATAGCCTCATAAACACTTTTTTCTCTATGGTTCCCTAAAAACCCTAAAGTTCATGGATGATCCTCCATAGCCATTACTTTGTTATGTTACCCTTGAAACCCTATATTTCCTTAGATATCCTTCATATGATTTTCTTTATTGTGTTGTTTTTGAAATCCTAAAGATAAATGGATACACTTTGTACTACTTTCTTTTTATTGCAAGGAGAAGATTTTATGCTACTTGAGAAAAATGAAGATGATTTACTTGGATTAACCTTGACATCCTTCATCTCATTTGCTTTAAAATTTTCCTCCCCATCTTCCTTTACACCTTTAGCTCTTTTTATATTTGAATTTGCACATTGTACTTCATCATCCTTTGTGTCATTTTCTTCTAATAGTTGATTCAAGTTAACTTTAATGTTCTTTGTTGTTGATGATGTAGATAGTTTTTACTTGCCACATTCTTAGGAGTAGAAAATCCTTGATTTTACCCAACTTCTCCTATGATATGATCTCCTTGTTTCATAATTAAGTTTACCTCATGCCCAAAATTTTCCATACTTTTCTCTGTCATTTTTACTTTGCAATATATTTCCATGTATCTGGTTTCATGACATTTACAACATTATAATGCAATTTTTTATAATCCACCTATTGATCCCATTCTCTTGATTTAGATTTTGTAGAATTGACAAAAGATCTAATATCTACAAAATTGTAATAATAAAATCAACTTGATAAATGAAAACTATGTATCCATCATAACAAGAAAATAAAGAAATAAACGGGCCATTCTCGTTGATATTTAAGAAACGTTTTACAACGGGTTACAATAGATCCCTCTTAGGGATTCACCAAATTGATACAAAATTACAATAAAGCATTCAAAGAGTAGATGTCTTCAAAAGATCTTTTGTAATCTCATGAACTGATTATGGAGGGTTTTCCTAGCGACCTCCACTTGATGATGCCAAGAAGGGTGATCTTGATGATGATATGCTCCTAATAAGGCCTGTAACCTACACACATAAACACCTACAAAGCATTAATAGAAAATGAAAGCCTCTCAAGATGAGGCTTATTTCATGATAATGCAAAATGGAAAGCAAAAGCTGAAAGCAGTAATATAATGCACGAAATATTGAAAGAAAATATGTTAAACTAGGTTATAAATCGAATTGAAAGTAACTAAGACTAATTTAACTAGAAAATACAAGAAAATTAGATGTCACTACAAGATCGTCATTAATCAAAACAATGGGCTTTGTTCACCGTCCTTGGGTCTGAAGGTTGTGCCTACAGGCTATTGTCGAGAACAACAACCGCCAAACAAAGACTCTATTCTCTGAGATAGATGTGCAATGACGATCAATTTGATTACCAAATTGATGTGCAAGGGTTTATCTCTTGGATACACAATGAAATCATGAAATATTAACTCAAAATCATGGTGAATGGATGATTGAATGGTATTGAGGTTTGTCCTTCAAGATCCAATGCACTCCATGGTTGTTAATGCAAGCTCCATGTCACAATTTCGGCAACACCTAGATGTTTATGAGAGATTTGTCTCTCTGGTCACATAAGGACAACACTTCATTACACTCAACTCAATATTAATTTCCTTTTTTTGTGAAGTTTTTGGATGCCTTATATAGACCTCCCAAATTGACATCTTAACTTGCTGGAGAAACCAATACCAAGATTCAGTTAGGTTCAAGGAGATGAACCATCGCTTCTAGAAGCTTCTCAATCATAATCATTCAAGATTTGTTTCTTTGTAACAAATTTGGTTTGGCTCCAGGAGCACAAGGTTGTTACAGATGAGATCGTCCTCGATAAGCATGACTTGAATCTAGGGGCCATCAATGGGTCCAAAATCCATCAAGTGGTCGCTAGGGGGGAAAACGACCTATGATGAAAAGGATAAGATTGCCCAATTTGAGTGGTTAGAACCATTTTTCGGTCATGGGAAGGTCCAAGATTAGTCATATGGCCTGAAAGGGTGTCCACATGAGTAACCTCCTCAACATGATGTATTTTAGGTATCTATAGATTTAATATTAATGAAATAGGGGAAAGACTTTGAAATATCCATGGAAATGCATATTTAACTACATATAGCATGACTTCTCTCCTTAATATTTGGTCCCTCCTAGATAAACTCACTTAGAGTGTTGCTAGTATTCTTCAAAACCTCATTATTGATGAGCTGATAAAAAAGTCTAAAAAGCCTAAATCACATTGAAATCCTTTTAATAGTCTCAATTTTCATATAAATAAATATCACTCCATGGTATTTAATATAATGCATATTTTCCCCCTAAACTAAGGGCCTCCATCCGTTATTTTATGCCTTATTTATGAACTAGAGAAAATATTGAGGAAAAATCCTTTTGGAAGAGAAGTCATGCAGTAATTTAAATTCAATCCCCACTTCCACTCGATCCAATTTTGAATCTCATAAAAACCTGATCAATATCCATGGAGCTTACATATTTCCCCTCTGGTTTTAAGAACCATAATATCATGCTTGATCATATCATCCTTGATAATCACTTCACATGTAGTATTTACTACTTAGATAGGGTTTGCCATAGATTCACTCTTCCTCTTATCGCTAACCAGGAAATTCATAATTCCAACTAAGGCATCCTTACTTCTAGTAAAGATATTCAAAAATGATTTTCTTACCAAGTTACCTAAATTTTCTTCACATGAATCCTATAGTTTTTGAGTTTCTCTTAAGATCCAGAACAAGAAGAAATGGTGCTCACTCCTTGCTCCTGCTTACGCTTCCTGCTTCCTGCTTATGTTTTTTACTTCCTGCTCATGCCTTGCATTTGAGATCATTATTACCACATTCCTCTTAACAATATTTTCCACACCACTCATGATGAAAGCACATTTATATGCTAGAGAACATTTTCTAGCAAGCATTTGTGCTTTTCCTTACTATTTATAACAAAACTTATCTTCTAAATATTTATGTTTCCCTAGAGAATCTAAGATACATGGAATGGGCTCATATACACTTTGTTATTTATGTTTCTATAGAAAACCTAAAGTATAATTATGATCCTCCATAGTAATTACTTTCTTATTCTATCATGAAAATCCTAAATTTCCATGGATATCCTCCATATGCATTTCTTTATCATCTTGTTCTTAAAATCCTAAAGTGCAACAAATACACTCTATACTACTTTAATTTTTATTGCAAGGAGAGGATTTTGTGCTACCTAAGGAAAATGAAGATGATTTAATTGGATTAACCTTTACCTATTTTGCCTCACATGCTTTAAAATTTGTCTCCCCATATTCCTTCACACCTTTAACTTATGAATTTAAAAAGGCATATTGTACATCCTCATCCCTTATATCAATTTTTCTTCTAATGGTTGGTTTGAGTAAATTGTAATGCCCTTCACCATTTAATAATATAGAAGGACTTTTTCTACCACTTTATTGGAAGCAAAAAAACCTTTATTTGACCCAACTTCTATTATGATGTGATCTCTTTACTTTGTATTTAAATTTGTCTTGTGACTATATTTTTTTATATGCGTCTCTATCATTTCACTTTGCATTCTATTGCCTTGTGTGTAGCCTTATAACATTTTATGACATTAAAATGTAATTTTTTCATCATCCACTTGTTGATCCTATTCTCTTGATTCAAATTTGATTTTAACAAACCATGGGAAACATTTTGAAATATGTCAATACATATTCAAGTGTATACAACATGCCTTCTCTTCTTGGTAGTTGGTCCCTCATAGATGAACTCCTATATAGTATTTCTAATATTCTTCAAAACCTCTTCATTGATAATGATAAGGAAGTACAAAAATCCTAATCCATACCAAAGTCCTTTTAATTGTCTCTATCTCCACACAAAACTTCTCACTCTTTCATCTTAAATATAATGTATCTTTACCCCTAAACCAAGGGCTAACATCCATTATTTTCTCTCATTTTCAAACTAGAGAGCATGGTGAGAAAAAGTCCTCTTGAAAGAAAAGTCAAGTAATTTAAATTCAATCCCCACTTCTGTTTGACCTAATTTTCAATATCCATAGCACTTATATATTAACCCTCTACTTTTAAGAACCATTATATCATGTTCAATTATATCATACTTTATAATCACTTTTGGTGTAATATATTACCTAGATAGTGTTTTTCATAGATTCATTCTTCCTCTTATCTCTAACGAGGGCATTCTTATTTTTGGTAAGGACCTTCAAAAATAGCTTTCCTACCATGTTACCTAGATTTTCTTCATGAAAATCCTTTTGTTTTTTAATTTATCCTAAGTTATGGAACAAGAAGAACACTTGCTTCTTGCTCATGCTTTGCTTAGTGCTCACTCTCACAATACTTGCTTGTTTTCTAAAATAAGAAAAATGTGAGGCTTGCTCCTAACTTGCACTTGCTTCCAACTCACTTACATTATGTCAAATATTAGTCAGTACTTTAAAGTTATTTTCATATGAGTGGGTATTCACAAAGATATTTTTTATCTCAAATACTTTTATTAATAATCATAAAGTTATTGAGATCCCTAAAGTAAATAATTAGTTCAAACAATGTTATCATAGAAAAATTCTAACATATTGCCAATAGGGCCTTGGTTTAATGATTAGGACAATAGATGATGTAGCCCACACCAAGGTTCAAATATCGATGATACCAAATAGGCTATATAGCTCAACGTAACTAAGTTGATGTAAAAGGGAAAGAGCAACCCTTTCAAAACCTACTTAAAAATAAAATAAAAATGCTAACATATCAATATGAAAACTCTCACGAGTTGGGAGCGAGTGCAAATACAATTGAAAGCTAGTGCGAACTCAAGCCAAGAATGAGTGCATTTAAAAGTGAGTGTGACCATAAGCTGAGAGTGAGTGCAGTTGAAATCGAGTGCGAACATGAGTTATAAGTGAGTGAGTTGAAAGTGAGTGCAGCCAAAAGCAAGTGCGAGCGTGAGCCAAGAGTGAGTGCAGCCAAAAGTGAGTGTGAGCGTGAGCTAGGAGTGAGTGCAACCAAAAATGAGTGCAAACACAAGCCAAGAGTGATGAGGAAGTGTGATTAGGAAAGCAAAAAGTAGAAAGCAAAGTGTGATTAAGGAACTAGTACCTCTTCTTGTTCCAGATATTGGGAGAATTTAAAAGATTTATTTGAAGAATAATTAGGTAACATGTAAAGAAAGTCATTTGTAAAAGTACTTACTAAAATCATGAATGACCAAGTTGGAAGTATGGATGCCCTATCTAGCAATAAGAGAAAGAGAAAATCTATGGCAAACCTAGTCCATGGAAAACCTAGTCCAAGTAGCAAATTCTAATCTAAAAGTGATTATCAAGGATGAGATGATTGAGCATGATATAATGGTTCTTAAAATCAGAGGGTTGATATGTAAGTTTCATGGATACTAGCCAGGTTTTTCTGAGATTTAAAATTGGATCAAGTGGAAGCGGGGATTGAATTCAAATTACTCCATGTTTTTCTTCCAAAATGATTTTTCCTCATTATTTTCTCTAGTTCAAAAATAAGGGATAAAATAATTAATGGAGGGTCATTTTTTAGGCGTAAAGATGCATTATATTTAAGACCTTAGAGTGAGATTTTTTTTATGGACACATAAACTATAAAAAAAATTGAACATACATGGAAGAGTCATCTACCACAATGGAAATAAAACAAATGATCTACTTCGATATATGGTAAAATGGAAATGTCCAAAAATTGGGTTTATCAAAATTAATTTTGATGGTGCTTCTAAAAGAAATCCAGGAAAAGCTGGTGGAGATGGTGTTTTTAGAAATAGTGAAGGAAAAATTCTTCTCACTTATTTAGAATCATATGGAACTTTAACTAAAAACTATGTAGAGGCTAGAGCAGAGAGTTCTCCCCCTACTGTAGCCGCACTGTCCGCCAGAATTTGCCCCTTCTTTACATATTGCCCCTGACGAATTCGGGGTTTTTGATGTATACAAGTATTGCTATTAGAACGTTCATATAAAACCAATTCTGTTCTTTTTCTTTTTTTTATAGTGTCCCGATAAACGGATGAAGTAATATTTCCAGCATCAATATACTTAATGCTTCCCTCTTGTGCGGCTATAGCTACACTTCCTGAATCTAGAGCTGCTTGCCCCTCCAATCCAGTTCCGACAATGCACTTCTCAGGTTGAAAGGATGAAACTGCTTGACGCTGCATATTAGAACCCATTAAAGCACGATTTGCGTCATTATGTTCAAGAAAAGGAACAAGGCAAACTCCAACAGAAAAATATTGGGAAGGAAAAAGACTTCTGAAATGGATTTGCTCCCATGCAAGAACTAAAAATTCTTGTCGATATTGAGCTGGAGTAAATTGTTCCTCTTGAACTATTGCTCAGGCCGTGCAGATACATTCTTCAATCTGCCTTATAAAAATAAAAGTGTCTCTGCCCCAATTTTCTTATCAGAAATAGGAAGTCTAGAACCTGGGATTACAACAAAAAAATGGTGGAAATATATTTTAATTAAGGGGGACTCACAAATTATCATCAATGTTATTAACAAAAATGATATGGAGACTAGATAAAAAATAATATTATTACTGATGTTCATCATCTATTACCATAGGCAATCTCTTGGCAATGTGAGTGTATTTATAGAGAAGGAAATCAGGTAGCAGATAAATTAGCGAATTATGGTGTTGATCTTCATCGTGGTGAAATTGAAATTTAGAAGGCAACTAGCCAAGTGAAATTTTATGATGAGGGCATCAATTGTCATAGGATTAGATTTATTATTCCTAGGCATTGTTTTATTTCACTTGCTAATAATCCATGTGAGTTGTTATTCTCATGTAGGTTTCTAGTTGGTCCTAGTTGGACCATTATTGTTAGGATTAGTTAGTATATGATTTAACATATTTGATTTCTTCTCCTCTATTCGTCCGCATGCATGATATGGATGAGAGGTTATGTATTTTGGGCATTTCGATGCTTATTTAAGCATTAGCAATAATGAAATTATCAGGTTGGTTTTCAATCCTCAAAATTGATATCAAAGCATCGATCTACGATCTATGATAGTCCCCACATGACCCATAATACCACGTGGCATCCACTTGGTAGCTAGGTGCGATGTCCACTTTGCAGTTACAAATGACATGCAAAGTCTCAACTGACCATTGCTTGTGGTCGATACTAAAGGGGGGCATTATTATTTTTAAAGAACCCTGATAGCCTCCCCACGATGCATGTGGGACAATTTATTGTTCTATCCTACGCAAACTGTCCAAGGTGTGGATAGGCTGATTGTCATCCATTAAAATAAATTTGGTCGATGTTATTTTCTAACAGTTGATGTGGAGGATCTATTAAGTGTCGGATTGATACAAATCAGATGGTTTATTTCCATTTTTTATAAATTGTACAAACCCAACAACACTACAATAGATGTGATGTTTGTAGAGTGGATCATAGGCGATTTAAAGTTGCACATAGATTCTCAGGTGATATTTATCGATGATGACTCATTGTTTTTGTTGCACAAATTCATCGATAAATGTACTATTATTCTACTAAAAATTTTAGACTATGATGATGAGGGAGATAAACATTGTGTTCTAGCAATTTTTATGGTTTTGCTTTTGAATTCAGGCCTCTTCACGGAGAGCTCATCGTGCAACAGTAAAAGTCCATGAAAGCCCTAGTTTAGATCACACGCAGTTATGACGAGAGGATGCAATTTTATTCTTCTACAAGATATTTATCCCATATTTCATGTGGGAAGGCTCTCATAGAGGCTTAAGATTCCAGAAGCCCCATCCATAAATCAACCACCATGCGGTGGTCAAAGTGACCCCCCATGAGGGTTACAGGACATGCCATTTTTGGGCATAGAGAAACCACCACTTGGTGCGTGAACTATTGGTGAAAGGTTTTCACTAATTTATGCTACCAATTTAATTGTTGACCATTGAGTTCTACGGACTATTGACTTCTATTGGTGACTGGTTGAATTTCGTGTGGCGCAAAGTGCCTAATTTTTCTTTTGGTGAACCTATCAACCAATAAAGGGCCCTGATTCAAAGGTTTCTTAACCTTTGATAAATAATTAATTTAAATAATTAGTTTTACCTTATTAATTACTTATTTAACTATTTAGTGCATATATCATACAAATATTTTATGCAATTGCTAAGACAAAGGTAGTGTATTCTAAAAGCCTCATTGTAAAAGCTCGAGAAGCTTATTGTAATAGCCTAGAAGGCTAAACGTTTTGTTTTGTAAATTTCAATCCACCAGCATTGGGAAAACTTTGTAATTTCCTACGAGGAAACAATTGCAATCCTTGTTGGCTCATTGTAAGTGCTTGAAAAATAGCACCATTGTAATTACCTTGTGAGGTAAAACTTTTGTACTCTTTTGAGACAACTTGGTAGCCCTCTTGGCTTACACAAGGGGTCAGATGGCTTCTAATTTGGTAGAGCAAATGACTGCCAAAGCTGGTCGTTAATATTTTGGTTTATAAGGTTCAAATTATAAGTGGGCCTAGTGGATCTAGTCCAACCCCTAACCATCGCTCTCAAGAAAAATAGGAGGCCAAAATTTATAATGGGTCTCATGATCCAAACATCCTAAACAATTGTATTCTCAATATGGATACTTGGTTTGAGTATAGAAAATTTCACAAAGATGAGCAAGTCTCATTCACCAAGCTCAAGCTTTCAAGCATTGCCAAGGTTTTGATACAGGACCATCAAAGCACTCAGGATCTCATTGACACTTGGGATGACTTAGTGAAAGCATTGAAGGAAATCTTCTATCCTTCTAATTTTATTGAAGATCTTGACTTCCAATGGATTTTTTTGAGGTAAGGATACCACATGAGTGTCCAAGACTACATTGAAAATTTTAACAAATTGAGGATTCTAAATGGAATCCTAGACTCAACTCCAAAAATAATCAACAAAATTAAAAGTGACTTGCAAGATCCACTCTTTAGGGAGTTGAAGTATACACCTTGCACCACTTTGAATGAAGTGTACAATAAAGCACAACTTGAAGAGGATAAAATTGCTACTAAGTTAGGTGCATCTCACTCTTTCGATGCCTCTAAAGTGCCCAAAAAACTACAACAATAGCAACAAACATCAGCAAAGGCGAAAGTGTATTATTCTCCTTCTACTTCTTCCTTTTGTATTATTCTCATTCTACTTATTCTTCCTTTTCTTTTAATGGTAAAAAGGTTTGTAATCATTATAAGAGACCAGGGCATACCAAGTCTGAGTGCTTTAGAAAGAAGAATAATTTTCTTGTAAAGGAGGCACCACAAGATGGGCCCCTTGAGGTTGGAAGTGAGGCTAGGTATTATGAAGAACTTTAGGGTCAACTCAACCATGTGATCCTCATGCACCACAAACATAACTATGATAGTATGTTTATCACAAGAGCACATCTTCTACACAACTATTCTATGACTTACATTTTATGACAACGGATCGTAAACTAATCTCATTGCTAAATCCGTAGTTGATAGGTTCAAATTACCTGTCGAACCCCATCCTTCCCCATATTCACTTGCATGGAAGGATGAGAATTCAGCGTTTGCAATCACAAAACATTATACTATTCTTTTCCCTTTGGTCCACACTATGTGGATCGAGTCACTTGTGACGTGACTACCATGAACTATTGTGACATGCTTCTAGGCTAACCCTATCAATATGATAAGCGGGCTAGGTATGATGCTTTTCACAAAATATACACCATGCATCATAAGCATAATATCTTTCTTATTCACAATCTTCCACAAGCCTAATTCTTTATGTCATCACCAAGGATTACCTTAGTCTCTTGGTCTAAGGACATTCATACTTCCACTACTAAGGAGGTCATTCCTCCTTCATCATTACCTATTCTTGCTACTCCTCCTACCCCTCATATAGTTACACCTTGTGCACTTTAGTGGCCTCCTTCAACGCCACCTTCACAGGTTCCAAATGTTTAGCATACTTTGAAGCTTATGCAATAGGTGATTGCTCCTCGTATTTATCCCCTACTTGGCGAGCGAGTGATTTCTTGATGTTGTTTCTCTACATCGGTATCCCAAGGCTTCCATGATCTTCTTTCGACCAGTTATGAGATATGTATGCAATTTTTGGTGAATCACCCTTCCACTCCTATTGTAAAATAATTGGAGTCTAATGCTTCTTGAGTGGGGAGGTATGATGAGGGAATCAATTATTATAGGATTAGATTTATTATTCCTAGGCATTGTTTTATTTTGCTTGCTAATAATCCATGTGAGTTGTTATTCTCACGTAGGTTTCTAGCTAGTCCTATTTGGTAGATTATTGTTAGGATTAGTTAGTATTTGATTTAGCATATTTGATTTCTTCCTTCCTATTCATTCTCATGCATGATATGGGTGAGAGGCTATATATTTTGGGCATTTCGATGCCTATTTAAGCATTAGCAATAATGAAATAATTAGGTTGGTTTTCAATCCTAAATTTTTTATGTCTTAATCAAAATGATGTGGAGTTGATTGTGAAAACATAACACTTCGAGGAATTGAAGAATATATTTAATAAAAAAAAGAAATGAAAAACTACGATGAAAAGGTATGTTGCAACAAATCTAATATTTTGGCATTTTGATGGGAGTGTCCCCAATAGAATCCACATATAACCTATTAAAAAATAAAAAATAATAAAAATGAAAACTCTTAACAAGTACGAGTCAAGAGAGAATGTGAGCCAATATTGAGATCTTAAGATATGGTGAAAGAGCAACAAATTCATTTAAAGTGTACCAATACTTCAAACCCTTACTATGAATACGATGAATATTATTTTTGAAAAAATGCCAAAGTAAAGGAACACTAGGAGAAAGAAGAGACAAGAGTGAGTGTGAGCCAGGAGGGAGTGCAAGCTGGGAAGGAGTGCGAGCTGAGAGTGAGTGCAAGCCAAGAGGGAGTGTGATCTAATATTGAGATCTTTAGATATGGTGAAAGAGCAATAGATTTGTTAGTGTGTATCAATGCTTAAAACCCTTACCATGAATGTGATGAATATTATTTTAAAAAATTTGATGAAGCAAAGGAACGTTTAGGAGAAAGAAGAGATAGGAGTGAGTGCGAGCTGGGAGAGAGTGGGAGTTTTTGCCACATTTTGCACAGGGGTGCCATGTTTTTGGATTCTGCATGTAAGCTGCTCTTTTCCTTTCCTTCTCCTCATTTCCCCTTTCTTCTTCTCTCCCTTTCTTCCTCTCCCTCACAGCTTCATTCCCTCTTCTTCTTTCCCCCTTTCTTCCCCCCAGTAAAACTTCAGCAAGTGTACCTTGAAAAGTTTCTAAGTGTTGGGGCGCAACCCGACTTCGCAATGAAGTCGGAGTGCGCCCCTCAGTTGGAGCGCAGTAGGTAACTCGTGCGCAATAGGACAGGAAGTGAATGAAAATCTGACTAAGTGTCAGGGGCGCAACAAGACTTCGTAGCGAAGTCAAAGTGCGCCCTTCTTCCTGGGCACACTAGGGGAATGACCAATCAGGAAAATGGCTAAGTGCTGGGGTGCAACCCAAATTTGCAGCGAAGTCAGACTGTGCCCCTATTCTAGTGCATAGTCTATACAACGAATGGAGACAGCCAAGCACCGATGCGCAGCCCGAATTCATAGCAAATTCAGAGTGCACCCTTTGATCGATGCGCAGTTCGGTGAAGTCAACTCAAAAGACACCAAGGCAAGAAGGCCTTTCGACTGTGCTGTCTTCCTCCTGCGCAACTCGATGGTGCTCAAATTCTTGGAAAAGTTGGATAAACTGCCTTTCAAGGCAGACATGTGTCACGCTTCAGCATCTGACAAGTATCCACCTTCGAGATTTGAGCCAAGACTTGACCGTGCAAGGACAAAGCATGGGCTTCACTACCAACACTAGCTGTCAGCATTTAAAGTCGATGTGAAGTACCATCTGCCGCACTTACCCACATTCCTATTGACTGAAGACTGATCCCAATGCGCTACCATGTAGCTGTACCATCTTTAGGGACACCATGCTGTAAGGACAGTCCGGCTCAACAGAAGTCAGCATCAGTAGCTCCCCAGCCGCTCGTGTCAGCTGCTATCTTGTCTGGGACTCTGTGTCCATGAATGTAATCGGGGGGAGTTTTGGGCTATAAATACCCACCACATTTTCAATGTAAGGGGTGGAAGGGGAATATATTGCTAGGGAAAAATTGTAGCTGTGTGTTTGCCTCAAATACAGACACATACTTGGCTCTACTTATTGTCTTTTATCTTGCATGCTGCCTCTCCTTGTCATTTCTGCCTCATGTTTCTTGTGCCATTGCTTGCTGTTGTACTAAACTCTAGACTCCAGCATTTTGTGGCCAAGTATTCCTGGAATGCATAGATAGAGGATACATGGGATCATTGATAGCTGTAGTTTCAATGTGTGTTTGTAGATGAATGTTGTTAGTAGTGGTGATTGATTCATTGTCGTGCTGCTTATTCCCCCCACCCAACTCCAATCACATTTGGAATCCCTTTCCTGCACTCTTATCTTATTTATCTCTTTCCTGCACTCTTATCTTATTTATCTCTTTCCCTACACTCTTATCTTAACACAACCCCATAGGAGTCGGCCTTCTCCGGAGATTGGCACGGAAGGCATCTCTTCCTCCCGACCTTTCAATCTGGTGGGCAAATCTGGGCGCATTAACAACAAAATCCTTTCCTCATGGCAGATTTGTAACCAACAGTTTCTCTGGCACGCCCGGTGGGACAAAGGTCCCATACTTCACAAGAATTTCTATCCCGTCTCCACCTGACACCAGCAGTTGCTTGGTCTTAACCGGTGGGACATGGTAGTTTCCCGCCCCCAAATAGAATCAAAGTACTAGTGCTCACTTCATTGCTGTTCAAAATCAGAGCACCTGGCGACTCTGCACGAACCTGAATACTCTCTGAGTCCGTGAAGACCGGTCCTAACGCCTTCATGCAAACAAGAAGGTGGCAAGCAAGGAATCCGGAGAACCAACTTGACTTTTACGAACTTGACCTTGATGCTCCATGCGAGCGCGTTAGGCTAGCTAATTACCAAGCTCGCGAAGAAGAAATCCAAGAAGAGGTCGAGGCTGAAATCCAAGAAGCCGAAGCCAAGATTGAACAAGTTGAGGTCGAAGAAGAATCTACCTCTTCGAATAGTTCTGATACTGAATGCACTATCGGATCAGAAGCAGAAATGGCTGATCATCTGGATGAAGATGACCTCTTCTCGACGGTGGATTCTACGAGGTCCTTGGCCCTAGTCGGACAGCAAGTTATGCCCCTTATTGCCTTAAAGTCTATCCCTACGTACGACGACTACGACAAGATGACATATGAACACATCTAGGACATTCTTGCCCTGGCTACACTTCACTCCATTATTGACAAAAGTGTGAAGACCCGTCTGCTGGCCCTTTCCCTAAGGGGAAAGCTTCTCTACTGGTGGAGATCGCTGCTAGAGGGATCCATCATAAGGTGGCGACAGTTAGTCGACAGGCTCGTGAAAGGATGCAATGAGTCTGCTGATCCCTCTTTTTTGTTGCATCAGTTCCAAAGTATTCAGAGACACCCCGAAGAGGAGGTGTCAGACTTCAATATTAGGTTTGTGAGGTCTTGGAAACGAGTCCCTCATGAACTCTGACCGTCAGCAGGATAGACCGCCTACTATTACCTGAGATCTTTCAACTCAGACATTTGCCTGTTGTTGAAGGTTGCCAGAATCAACACATTCCCTGCTCTATACGAAGTTGCCCAGCAAGCTAAAATGGACATCATCTCCATCGACAGGCTTTCGCACAGAGTGCAACCGCCCATCTACCCTGACTTTCCTCGATCACAATATCCATCATCTTCTGGTTCAAAGCCATCCACTTCAGGACAACAACCCTAGCAGCAATGGAACCCGACGGTGATCATGAACCCTTACAGCCTGCCTCAAGTTCATTATCTGCCTCCTCATCCTCCATATTTTCCAGCACTTCTTGCTCCTCCCCAACATGCATAGTATTCCACTCCTCCTCCATTGGATGTATTGCCTCCCCCAGCTCAATTAC
Source organism: Wollemia nobilis (assembly GCA_028583015.1). Lineage (NCBI taxonomy): Eukaryota > Viridiplantae > Streptophyta > Pinopsida > Araucariales > Araucariaceae > Wollemia > Wollemia nobilis. The sequence continues at coordinate 9,525,493 of JAQPPZ010000850.1, forward strand.
CGCCGCCTCCTAACCATGATATTCAGAATCAAATCCTACAAGAGGTACGGGCTTTGGCCTCTGGCTATCATACCATGTCTAACGACATGACTGTTCTAAAAAAGAAGCAGGCCCAGATGGACCTAGCTCCAAGGAGGCCATATCCGCCCTCGACATTGACAAAGGATCGGCCCCTCGAGCAACATTTGCAATGGCGGCCCCCTCCGAGGAATGTTACCATTGAGGACAAACCTGGTACTTCTGACCAGGTCAATTGGTGCACCACGTGCAATGACCTGCATGATGAGGATGATTGTACACTACATCAGCACTACCTCCAGACCTTGGTCGATAGTGCTATTGAGGACGAAGAACTTTACATGATCCTGGGCGATGAGAGCAATTTTGCCGTCTCAGACAAAGTTCCAATGCCGCCTCTCACCAAGGAAAATAAGAAGTCTGTCGAAGCTGCAGCCAAACCCCTAAAGGTGTACGCCAGAAGAGACAAGGTGCAACCCGAGGAGATACCACCGTACAAGAGGTTGTGGCCTTACACAGCTAAAGACAAAACTCCTCTGACAAAGACTCCCACAGTCAAGCCTCCCATTGCCAAAGCTCTTTTAACTAAAGCTCCCGCTCATCAACCTCCAGCTGAAACAAAAGAATAAGCTTAGGAGAGGCTGAGATATCCATCTTTGACCAAGAGGCAGAGAGTTGAGGCCACTCAACAATACCGGACAAAGTACGAGCCGATGAAAGAAGCGAAAGGAGCGAGCACTTCGGGCTACAGTATAGTAGACGAGTTGAAGAGAACTCCCACAAGAATCAGCATGTATGATGCTCTTCAGCTCCTAGGCCAGGTTGATCTACCACAAGAATCCCTAAAAATCATGAAGAACGGCAAGCAGATACAACCCGCTGTCCTGGTGCAACCCTTGACAGTCTTAGCCACTGGGAAGAACAGACCACCTCCCTTTTATCTGTCTTTACGGATGCAAGGGTATATAGTACACAATTGCATGGTGGACTTTGGTGCTTCCACGATCGTAATTCCGAGAGCCGTCTGCGATGAAATCAGGATGGAGTACATAAGGAGCAACCAAGGCGTGCTGCAACTAGACGGCACCCCTGTCAAGACAGTCGGTGTCATAAAAGACATCCCCATTCGACTGCACAAAGCTCTCGACATCGTGGTCATCCAGGAGGTTGTGGTCATCGACTTGGAACCCTACTTCGACATGTGTCTCTCTAGGGAGTTCACTGCTAAGTTGGGAGGATATCTCTCTTTGGACTACTTGCACATGGAAGTGCCCTTCAAAGGAAGGAGGCTAAAAATATTCAATGAAAAGCCTTCCACTTACCTAGTAGAGAAGATACCCGGAGAAGATCCTGAGGATTGCATGATTTAGCTGGCAGAGGAAGAATTGGTGACAGTAGACATGACAGAGCAAGCTCTCGAGCAGCTGCAAGTAGAAGATGAGTTCTCCTTGCAAGACTTCAACACCATGATTGAAACAGAGCAAGGTTGTTACACCATTGTTCAACCTGAAAGAGCTGACAAGTCAGCAAGGAAAGAAGTAGGACCAGCACCTGAGAAGCTGTGGAAGCTTTTCTTTGACGGTGCATGATGCTAAAATGGCATCAATGTTGGAGTTCTTTTGGTTTCCCCAATCGGGATCCAGAAGGATTACACCTACAGGCTGGCTTGGAGCTGTACCAACAACATGACGGAGTACGAAGGCCTATGCTTGGGACTATGAAATACGGAGAGGTTGGGAATCAAACATCTACAGATCTATGGAGATTCAGAGCTAGTGTGTCACCAGATCACGAACAAGTGTGCCTCCAAAAAGCACTATCTTAAGGCGTACCAAAATCGGGTCTGGGATCTGATGGAGTCTTTTGACTCGTTGAATGTCAAGGCTATTTCATGAGAGAAAAACAAGCATGTTGACATTCTGGCGTCTGTTGGAGCTAGGTACATTTTGGATGATGACACTATCCAAAAGCCGAAGCTGGTTCGTACCATTTACAGGCCTTCTGTGCCTGATAAAGACACCCACTGGCAAGTGTTTAGCTGTGACGAGGAAATCGTCACATTTTTGGTAAATGAAGCCTATGCAATCGAAGGTAGAGACCCTAATGACAAGCAATATGAGGGGTTGATACAACTGCAAAATAATCATGTCCCAAAAGGACTGATTACCTTAGAGAGTCTATTTGATCAGAATGACAGAGCCATATCTCATCGGATCAAAGTAGACCCGAAGCAGTATGCCGACCTAGAACTGGAACCTGGTAAATCAATCAAGGTCGGGACAGACTGCACCATAGAGGAACTCGAGCAGATCAGATCATTATGTCAAGAGTTCCCTGATATAGTAGCCTGGAGCTACCAAGACTTGAAGGGGTATGACAGAGAAATAATTTAGCATACCATCGAGCTAGAAGATGGCGCCAAGCCATTTAGGCAAAAATAGAGGGCTATCAATCCAAAAATAGAGGCCATGATGAAATTCGAGCTCTTGAAGATGCTGGAGGCCAAGATCATCTACCCCATCAAGCATTCCTCCTGGGTTGCGAACTTGGTTCCTGTGAGGAAGAAGAACGGAGACATTCGTCTCTGCGTAGATTTTAGAAATCTAAACCAAGCCTCCCTCAAGGACCACTACCTGCTTCCCTAGATTGATCAGATCCTCCATATAGTTGTTGGAGCCCAGAGATTTTTCCTCCTAAATGGCTTTTTTGGCTACAACCAGATATGGGTCAAGGATGAGGACCAGCACAAGACGACGTTCACTACCAAGTGGGGGACGTTCGCCTATCAGCGCATGTCATTTGGCTTATCCAACACTGGCGCCACATTCCAAAGAGCCATGGACCTGGCCTTTCGAGAGCTGCTCAACAAAGTGATCATCATCTACTCGGATGACATGACTATTTTCTCTCACAAGCGAGAAGATCATGTTCCCCACCTGCGATGAATATTCAAAAGATGTCATGAATTCAGCATCTCCATAAACCCGAAGAAGTCTGTCTTCGCGATGAAATAAAGAAAGCTGTTGGGGCATGTCATATTTGAGAAAGGTCTGGCTATAGACCCTGACAGAGTAGAGGCTCTCCTCCGCTTGCCTGCCCTAATCGACAAGAAAGGGCTACAATCCTTCTTTGGCCAAATCAACTTCGTGCGGAATTTCATACTGGACTTCGCACAGGTAATCAAGCCTATGTTCGAGTTGTTGAAGAAGAACACAAAATTTTTGTGGACTGAAGAGAGAGAGTAAGCCTTCGAGGAGATCAAATCTCGCATTGCACAAGCACCGATGTTGATCAACCTAGACTACTCCAAGGATTTCATCCTGTACATGGTGGGAGAACCAGAGAGTTACGTCGCAGTCCTGACCCAAAAGGGAGAAGATGGCGAGGAGCGCCCCATAGCATTCTTGAGCCAAGTGATCTAGCCGCATGAAGAAAAGTACAACTTTATAGAGTGACAGGTACATTTTGTCATGAAATCTCTTTGTAAGTTTAGGCACTTTGTCTCCCAGAGCAAGATCACCGTCTTTGTGATCCACCCGAACGTTCGAAGCTTTATCATACAAGGAGAACCAGGTCACAAGAGGGCAGGATGGATTGCCAAAATCTAGGAGTCTGACATCGAAGTGTGTCCAACCAAGCTAGTCAGAGGCCGAGCCTTATGCCAAGAGCTAGCCCGAAGTGCGGCAATCGAGATATTTGCCTGCGAGTGGGAGGACCCAGCAACATGCATCTAGCCAACTCTTTACCCGAGGAGTGCAACTAGACAGATGATCTGGTGAGGTATTTTTGCATTGGGAGATGTCTAGACCACATGAGTGCCTCACAAAGAAGGAGGTTTCAGCTAGGTGCATTGAAGTACACTCTTTGCCCCGAGGGGCTTTACTTTAAAAACATTGACGACATCCTGTTGCGGTGCATCAAAAAAGCAGACTAGTCCAGGATCCTCGGAGAGTTTCATTTCGGGACGCCTGGAGGTCATCATTTTGCAAGGCCCACGGCCTTGAAAATAATCAGAGTTGGGTACTACTGGCCCACTCTGTTTACAGACACTCATGTAGTCTATAGCAAATGTGATCAATGCCAGAGATTTGCTGGCAGGAACAGAAAAGCACCCCTGCCCCTTCAACCGATCCAAGTCGAGATTTCATTTTAGCAATGGGGTCTGGACTTCATCAAGGTGATTTCACCGAACTCTGCAGTGGGCCACAAGTTTATCTTAACCACCATCGATTATTTCACATGGTGGGCAAAGGCAATCCCTACAAAGAATGTCGACTAAGATACGGTCATCAGGTTCCTCGAAAGCTTGATCACCCATTTCGGGATCCCAAAATCAATAGTAACAGACAATGGTCCAGGGTTCGCAGGCACAGTACTCACGGAGTACACCAGCAAATTCGACATCTATCACAAGATGTCTTCCAATTACTACCCGCAGGGGAACGGTCTCGCCGAGTCCACCAATAAGAATCTACTAAAGATCATTCGAAGGACGGTGGAGAAAAATAAGAGGACTTGGCACCTACTCCTGAATCGGGCACTATGGGCAGACATAATTTCATTCAAGAAGTCCATCAAAATGTCCCCCTATGCACTCGTGTATGGCAAAGAAGTTGTCTTACCAATGCACATTGAGATACCCGCTCTCTGGATGTTTGACAAAGAAAGAAACAGTGGGGATCCGGTAGAAGACAAACTTTGCCAGCTACTGCAGTTGGAGGAAGATAGAGAGAAAGTGTACCAGGCCTTCACAAAACCCACTGAATCAACCCAAGTCTGGTTTGAAAAAGGTACCACAGCCCGAGTTTTCAAAATCGAGGACCTGGTGCTGAAGTGGGACTCATTCAAGGCCAAACTTGACAACCATGGAAAGTTTGATGCCCTTTGGGAGGGCCCCTATCAGATTTCCCGGGTAAACCAATTCAACGCATATGTCCTCCGAGACATGGAGGGACATCCTCTCCCCATTCCCATCAATGGGTTTTACCTCAAATTGTACCACCACTGAAGGTGCTCAGAAGGGCCCTTCTTTGTACATATTTCCTTTTTTTGCATTTTAAAATTTTTGGCATGTAATTATTTTAAGTTTTCCAGTTTTCCAAGTAGCCCGAGTAAGTTCGAGGCAAATGCCTGACTTCGCAACGAAGTCAGGAAACGCTCATAAAATGGGGCAAAGAAGGGAAGAAAGCAGTTAAAAAGAGCTGAAAACGCCTAAGTCTGGCTGCCCAACCCGACTTCGCAGCAAATTCGGGCTGCGCCCTCACAAATCAGCGCAGTCGGGTAGCAGGCTACAAGAAAATGTCGAAGTCGGACTGCGCCCCAATTTCGGGTGAAGTTCGCACTGCGCCCATTTTCGGGCGAACCTTGGACTGCGCCCTTCAAATTCAAGCAAAGACCGCGCTGGCAAAGCCCGAATGGTAAGCTGGCAAAAAACAAGTGTAAAGTCCGCGCTGCACCCACTCTTGGGGCTAATCGCGAACTGCGCCCTTTTTTAGGCGAAGTTTGCACCGCGCCCATTTTTTGGGCGAAGTTCGGATTGTGCCCAAAAAACGGGCAAAGTTCGACTTGCGCCCCTTTTTTGGGCGAAGTCGGACCGCGCCCCAGATTTTGGGAGAGGCACGGATGTCTCATCATGGACAACGCCATACAAGAGTCCGTTGTAAAAGCCCGACACATGGCAAGGTGTGATTAATTAATTAAAAGGCTCTTCGAAAGGTGTGCCCAATGGTGGCAGCAACGTCAGCAACGACACAACGTCCAAGAGAGGGTTTAAATGATTGCGCGGTAACACATGAAAAAGATAACCTTGCGCAATGTCCAAGGGTGACGTATTTAATGGGTAAGGTGCGCCTTGGGCCAACAAGGAACGTTTTTCAAGAAACGGGCCCCTACACAGTCGCCAAGGCCATAACGGTGCCACCAACCCAGGTTTAACTACTTTAACCTCCTCCTTGCACCATTAATGGGCAGTCACCATCTACAAAAGACCCTGGTGCCAGCCAAAAAATCTATAATGTTCCAGTTGGCTCCCGGACTGCAGAGAATAAACCTGACAAGCTCTGAAGTTTTTGTCCCGGTCTCTGACTGTTTCAACGAAAATGGACAAGGGGAAAGCGCCCGTGCAGGCGCAAGCAAGTGACGATCTGCGCGATGTTGACAAGTCTCCAGAATCCAACGAACATGAAAGCGCAGCGCCTCAGAAGGGCAAAAAAGCAAAATCCAGAACAAAGAGGCACGTAGCTGGCCAGACTCCTCCGCCACCAATTAATCGTCTGTTCGGGTATAAATATGGTGCATTCTCCATCAGTATCACGAAGCTATGTCTGACCATCGCAAAGTGGGTGGGTAAGGTTTTGCCTTCTCACCACCTCAGAGTTGCATACAATTCAAATCTTCATTTTTTCTTGTGCCCTCCGACTCACTGGTGCCCAGAGCTGGTTGAAGCGATTGCTAAATATTACAAACCAGCTACGTGGCAAGTCTACGATAATAGAGGAAGGGTGATGTTCACTCTCTTCTGAGAAAGTGTCCAGCCGACATTCGCCCTAGGGCTCCAATACAGCCCAGACGCAATTGTCAGAAGGGTGAACATCGAAGAGCAGACCGACAAATTTTCATAGACAAAGCGGATGAGAGAGTTCCTTAACTCAGAATTGAAGACTCCGTTAAATCTTGGACAGTGGCCGACCGACCCCATACCACTAGACCGATTTGAGAATAGATATATTTATATCATTCTGGCATGGGTCCTTGGCTACGATTTTGACAGAGTGGTGCGGCCGTTTCAGCTAGTAATGGCCGAGTGCATCTTGCACGAGGAGTTTTATGACTCCACAACATAGAAGAGCGGGAAGTGCCCAATCTTCTATGATTGGGCAGACTGATTGGCCTACGTGATTCACGTGAGCCTAGTAAGACTGCAGCAAAAGCAGTCGACGAACTTTCGATTTTGCTCATTCCTCACATGGCTATGCCTGTACCATATGCATTACTAGATGAACATCCCTAACCTGAGAAAAGCGAACGAGCAAGGAAAACCTCTCTTAGTGTATGAATGGACTGAGGCCCTGTACCGGAAAGGCTCTTTCTATGAGTTTAATGTTGGTTTTCTGGGCCAGGCAATGGGACTGTTCAGCCGTGGCGCAACTCGCCCACCAGCGGCTATGACAAAGCATCTGACAGACAACAAGCTCGGTGATACCTTTCGCTGACTCTGGGCATTGTTGTCCGAATCTATGGATTCAAGGGGAAACCATGTCTGCTGCCCTACTTCTGCATAGACCATCAGTTTGGAATGGAGGTGGCGCGGCAAATGGACTACGTCGAAGAAGAATTTGGCCAGGGGAAGAAGAGGGGTCACTTGTTCAAATATCCTATGACCTGGGCCAATATTCAGGTCTTCGAAATCGGGCAGCACGTTTACCTTGAGCAGGAGCTGCTGGAGATGGGCCTAATAATGCTGCCCCAACATTGGAAATATGACCCAATCGGGGTCCGAGGAAAGTTTACGCACATATGTCCAAGACTGGAGATCATGCAAGAAAGAAGAAACTTGACAGGTGCAGATATCTACTGGCGCATTCGTTTGATGCAGTCATGGCCACCGTGGCATGAATTTTACTGCGAAGAGGTCGCTTATGATTCTGAACGAAACCCGAACCACAGCATGGAGTCAGCAGGATTCAATAAATTCCTCGCTAAGGTGGCACCACTAAACTGGCATAAGGACAAAATCCTCGAATGCTAGAAAATGAGGTGTCACACGCAACACGACAAGTCAAGCCGAAGGAATCTTGTCGTTGATGATGAATTTTCAGCATTATATGATCAACACATTGACACATGGTAGCCCTTCGAATTTTGCGTTTGCATTCCCCGAGGCATGAACATAAGGTATAAAATGAGGGCTACCCCCAGTCATCATCAACCTCAATGACTTCCAACGTGACTCCATCCGACAGTCAAGTGGGCCCAACCCCATCCAACAGTCAAGTAGGCCCAATGCAGCCTGTTGCTTCCATGGCAGCGCCCGAAGTGATGCAAGGTTTAGAGCAGTCAACTCTTGAGCTGGACCCTCCATCGACAGAGAAGACGCTCACACCACCAGCCAATGGGCCAAGTGTGGCAGGTATTTTACCAACGCGGCCCAGGTACAAATTTACCGTGGGCACGTCAGCGCTTCCCACCCCTCTATTGCCGCTCCCTTCTAAACCAGCCACAACGTCGAGAGAAAAGAAAAATAAAAAGGTCGAAAGGGTCAAACGACCCAAGGAGTCAGTGCAGCAGACGTCTATAGAATAGCCGCAAGCAGTAGCATCGAAGATTGTCTCTTTAGACAGCCCCGAACCAGCAGCAGACATCCAGGCTGCAACCATTCCTTTGGCATCAACTCAGGTAGAGCTTGTAGGTACGTCCTCTGTGCCATTTGACCAAGTCCATGTCGGCCTTGCAAAAACCCCGACTCCCACTTCATCAGGGCAAGCCATAGCCGCATCCTCCACATCTCAAGCCACCCCACCGTCCAACGACTTTCACTCCTTTGACCAGTTTGCCCAGGACCCCAATGCTTTCCAATCCCTGGGACAAACCCAGGAGCCTTCACCCATGGTCAGTGCTGAAGCCACTACCTCATCTCCACATCCTTCACCTCGGCCAACTGAAACCCTACCAGTGTCGTCTAGCCAAACCCCTGTCACTCCTAGGACCCGGTCACCCTCGAAGGTTACTACCCCCTTTGGTATCCCACCTACTTCATTGTTCATGGGAAAAATGTCGCAGCATGCTCAGGAGCTGGAAGATCTTGATTTCATAAGCATCACTGAGGACCAACCTCTGGCAGTAAGAGTCGTAGGGGGATCTGCCTCCTTTCTTTAAGGAGTGAAGTGCAGAAGGGCCGAAGGGATAGCTGCTCTGGTCAAACGCACGAAGTTTGACCTGAATCGGAGAGTGCTTATAATAGAAAAGCTGATTCCTAAGGTGAAAAAGCCTCTCCGTGATATGACCGAGGCAGACTACGAGCTTCAGACAAAGGAGAAGAACTTCGATGATATCAACGAAGAATATGAAATCCACGGTATTCGCCGCAGAACAGACAACCTCCTTGTCAAGCATCTCGAAACCCAAGAAGCGCTTTTCCAGCTGCAAAATACTTCCAGGCAGCTTGAAGAAGACTTGGCCAGGGCTATAGCGTAGCTGGGGTCAGTATAGTAAGAAGTTGAAGACCTCAAGGCCCAGCTGGTCGTCGCTCACCAAACAACCCAATAAGAGAGGAAAGAAGCGTTGGAGCAGATTTCGCAACTACAAGGTTCACTAAAATATGCGTATTCACAGCTAGTAGAGCAAGCATTACAAGCAACGACCTTTTCAAAGAGCAAGGCAAAGGAAATGCGTGCAAGTCTGTTACAAGGTTGCAAGCCCAACCTTGTCAAATCCTTGACAGTTCTGGACTTCTTATCCAAAATTGAAGAAATATCTGCACAGGGCAAGCCTGTGGTAGAGGAAGCCGAACACCAGGCGAGGCAACTGCTAGACCTAGCTATGAAACTTGAGAAGATAGAGCGCGATGGCTTCCAAATCTCCCCTATGTCCCGTCTTGCCTCAGAGTGGGCAAATGCGAGGGTAACCTTGCACACTTACTTCACCCGGACGAAAAGGATCAGAGTAGCCAGGCAGGCGCTGGACGCCTTAGAACAGGAAAGACAAATTCTCCTGGCCCCTTTCCATGTTTTGTCCGAACATGGGTGCCCAAGCTACGTCAGAGATGATGAGCTCCTCACCCTTGAGTAGGTAAAAGAGAACTGGCTGTCCTTTGAGGCAGATACAACAAAAATTGACAGCTGGACAAAGCCAGTTCAAGAAGCACATGTCACTCAAATGGTGGCTAAGTACTGTAAAATCAGCTCTTCTCTCGAGGAGTTGGGCAAAATATTTCACACCATTGACCTGCACGCGGTCGCCGCATTCCATGCAGTACTTAGAGAAATCAGCGACCCCTCTCCTTTCCAAGCCGCAGTCTGGGCCCAAGCTAAGACTGTGGTTGAACGCATCAGCAAGCAACAGGCTGAAAACGAAGAGCCTTCTGACTCAAAAGGCGAAATTGAGGAGGCAACTGGTGAAAGTGATTGCCCCAAGGGAAACAACCAGAGAAGCAGAAGACAGGGGAAGGAAGTTCCTTTGCACCCAAAGGATAAAGGCATGGTTCTTTGCGCTAAGGCGAGCTCGACACCCCACGAGCCGCCAGGAATGTTGCTACATTTTGCACAGGGGTGCCATGTTTTTGGATTTTGCATGTAAGCTGCTCTTTTCCTTTCCTTCTCCTCATTTCCCCTTTCTTCCTCTCCCTCATAGTTTCATTCCCTCTTCTTCTTTCCCCCTTTCTTCCCCCTAGTAAAACTTCAACAGGTGTACCTTGAAAAGTTTCTAAGTGTTGGGGCGCAACCCGACTTTGCAACGAAGTCGGAGTGCGCCCCTCAGTTGGAGCGCAGTAGGTAACTCGTGCGCAACAGGACAGGAAGTGACTAAAAATTTGACTAAGTGTCAGGGGAGCAACCCGACTTCGCAGCGAAGTCGAAGTGCGCCCTTCTTCCTGGGAACACTAGGGGAATGACCAATCAAGAAAATGGCTAAGTTCTGGGGCGCAACCCGACTTCGCAGAGAAGTCAGACTGTGCCCCTGTTCCAGTGCGCAGTCTATACAACAAATGGAGACAGCCAAGCACCGATGCACAACCTGACTTTGCAATAAAGTTAAAGTGTGCCCTTTGATCGATGCGCAGTTCGATGAAGTCAACTCAGAAGACACCAAGGCAAGAAGGCCTTTTGACTACACTGTCTTCCTCATATGCAACCCGATGGTGCTCGAATTCCTGGTAAAGTTGGATAAATTGCCTTTCAATGCAAACACGTGTCACACTTCAACATCTGACAAGTATCCACCTCTGAGATTCGAGCCAAGACTTGACCGTGCAAGGACAAAGCATGGGCTTCACTACCGACGCCAACTGTTAGCATTTAAAGCCGATGTGAAGTACCATCTATCGCACCTACCTGCATTCCTGTTGACTGAAGACTAATCCCAATGCACTACCATGTAGCTGTACCATCTTCAGGGACACCATGCTGTAATGACAGTCCGACCCGACAGAAGTCAGCATCAATAGCTCCCCAGCTACTCGTGTCAGCTGTTGTCTTGTTTGGGACTCCATGCCCATGAATGTAATCAGGGGGAGTTTTGGGCTATAAATACCCACCACATTTTCAATGTAAGGGGTGGAAGGAGAATATATTGCTAGGGAACAATTGTAGCTGTGCGTTTGCATCAAATACATACACATACTTGGCTCTGCTTACTGTATTTTATCTTGCATGCTGCCTCTCCTTGTCATTTCTGCCTCATGTTTCTTGTGTCATTGCTTGCTTGTTGTCTTGAACTTCGGACTCCAAGCATTTGATGGCAGGTATTCCTGGAATGCATAGATAGAGGATACATGGGATCGCTGATAGCTGTAGTTTCAATGTGTGTTTGTAGATGAATGTTGTTAGTAGTGGTGATTGATTCGTTGTCGTGCTGCTTATTCCCCCCACCCAACTCCAATCACATTTGGAATCCCTTTCCTGCACTCTTATCTTATTTATCTCTTTCCCGCACTCTTATCTTATTTATCTCTTTCCCTGCACTCTTATCTTATTTATCTCTTTCTTGCACTCTTATCTTATTTATCTCTTTCCCTGCACTCTTATCTTAACACAACCCCATAGGAGCCGACCTTCTTCGAAGATTGGCACAGAAGGCATCTCTTCCTCTCGACCTTTCAATCTGGTGGGCGAATCTGGGTGCATTAACAACAAAATCCTTTCCTCATGGCGGATTCATAACCAACAGGAGCTAGGAGGAAGTGCGAGTTGGAAGTGAGTGTGAGTTAAGAGGGAGTGCGATCCATGAGGGAGTGCAAGCTAGGAGCGATCCCTAACCCCAAATCCACTAGTTAGTTTGGAATTAAATTCATATTTGAAAGCCCTAATAAGAAGTGAGGATGCCCTAGTTGGAAGTATGGATATCCAAGTTGAAGATAAGTGGAAGAGCAAATATATGGAAAGTTTGATCCAAGTAGCTGATGTTGCACAAAAAGTGACCATCAAGGATGATTGAGCATGATATAATGATTTTTAAAATTAGGGGATTAATATATAAGTTCCATAGATCTTGGTCAGGGTTTTGGATATTCAAGGTTAGATCAAGTGGAAGTGGGAATTGAATTTAAATTACTATGTGAGTTTTCTTCCTAAAGGTTTTTTCCTTGTCTTCTTTTCTAATTTAATGAGCAAGGATAAAATATTAAGTGGTGGCCCATGGTTTAGAGGGAGATATACCCTTTATTTAATACCATGAAATGAAGATTTTTATATTAAGATAGAATATTTTGATGGGGTTAGGTTTTTTGGACTTTCACATTAGCTAATAAATAAGAATATTTTGAAGAATATTGAAAATACCCTAGGAGAATTCACCAAGGAAGGGCTAACTATCATATACCAAAATATGTATTGCTATGGATATTTCAAAACCTTTGCTACAATCCATTAAGATTAAATATGAATCAAGAGAATGGGATCAACAAGTGGATTATGAAAACATCACATTTTATTGTTGCAATTGTTATAAGACTGGCCACTTAGCAAGAGTTTGCAAAGTGAAAACTATGAAGAAAGAGATAAAAAAAATTGGTTCTAAGAAAGCATCAAGGAAAAGCAAGGAAATCGTACATTAATAAAAAAGTAGATCATATCAAGTATATTCCACCATAACTCACTTGGATCGATAGTTAGAAGAAATAAAGAAGGATGTAAGGAATGAGAAAGTACAATATGCAAGTTAAAGTTCATAAGGAATTAAAGGTGCAAAGGTAAATGTGGGGGAAAATCCAAACATAAAGACAACAAAAGAGGTCAAGATCTTTCTAGGTAAATCATATTCATTTTCCTCAAGTAGTATAAAATCCTCTCTTGGTAATAAAAGTGAAAGTGGTATAGAGGTTATCCATTCCACTTTAGGATTTCAAGAGTAGCATAATAAAGAAATGAGGATGGAGGAAGTCAGTAATAATTTAGGGTTTTTAGGCACTTCAGGGTTTCCAAAAAAATATAAAGAAGAATGTGTTTTGAGGTTAATCCTTGCTCCACAAAGCTTGCACAACAAGACAAAACCTATAGATGATAAGTCTTACTTTGAGAATGTGAGAAGATTGAAGATATGGATGAAGATGAAATTATTAGTGGGAATTGAAAAAAGAGAGGAAGATCCAAGAAGCAAAAACAAAGAGAAAAATAAACCCAAAGGGATATTGATATGGGAAACAAAATCAAATATCGCAAGTGTTAACAAAAAGTGGGGCTAAACCCACAAATAAAAACAAAAAATAACAATGAAAATAATATCTTGGAATATTAGGGGCATGAATAAGAACCCTAAAAAAATGTATTAAGAAACTCTTAGATTGGTTTAGACAATATATTCAATATATTTATATTTATAGATACGAAAAATGGGCAACAAATATTTTAGGCATTCATGGTGTTGAATTTTATCTTGACAAAATTTCAATTTCTGAAGGCATCTATATGAAATGATAAAAAGGAGTTGATTGCGAAAACTTAGTAGTAAGGAAGATGGTAAATCTCTTTGATAAAAAATACGGATGAAGAATATTTTTGATAGAAATGCAGGTTGAATATAATTTAAATAATTTAAGAGAAATGTAATGAGAGCAATGTAATGTTTTGTTTTTGTAATTGGAATGGCCCCCAATAGAAGCCACACATAGATTATTAAAAAAAAACATAAAAACTCTCATTCCAACATTTTATTTTGGATTGAAAAAGCTTTAAATACACATAAGGCCTTTTAAAAATAAAATAAGGGTCATGTTGTGGCTAACATACATTGTAAAATCATGAATTCTATATTGCAATATCGATTAATTATTTTCATTAATTTTATGTATTTATTTTTTATGTAGTATATAATATTACAATGAGTCCATCTATATTACATTCTGACCATGATACCATAGTACTCCAACAAACCACATAGTAGTATTTGACAAAATTTTCAATGAGTTTACATAGGTTTTTCTTCATGTTTACACAAGTTTTTATGAGGGGTCTCGGTCCCCTCATACCAAGGTTTGAACTTGGGTCTTCTGGATGAAAACCCAAGGACTTACCACTACGGCATACCTCATGGGTCCTGTAGTAATTGATAATTATGCACATATGTTTTTTTTTTAAGATGTAGTATTTTGAAAGGGCCACCCTTTCCCTTTTACAAAAGCGGTATATTTCAAAACCAAATATTAACTTTCCTTTTCTTTTTTCCTTGTATTGTCAAAGTCCAAATCTTGGGCTTAGGTTAAAAATAGTCTATATGAGCACATGCCTAAAATACTCCCCAACTAACATCATTTGGGGGTCCCATCAAACCCTCTAATATACTTTATAAACAAGCAACAAATAGGCAAGTGCATAAGAATAATACTCCATTTTATAATATATAACTATAAAGCGAAATATAGTATAAAAAAACATGTGTGGTGCCTAAATAGGACATATCCTTGAAAACATAATATATTTGGTATGCAACATCATACTAAGTTAGACAAAGCACATAAATATGACTTGCAAACAAGCACTAAATAGTGTAGTTGACCTAGTGCTTGTTCGTGCATATATCTCTAGTTAGCAAAAACATCATCAAAATCTTAATACTCTGCCCTAGTTACCATCACAATAGGTAGATTGCACAATAACAAATTTCTACACAATAGGTGGAGCAACACTAACTCTCAACACAAAAAGCGACTCAATCATAATAATACTTGCAATAGTTACAACTATAGTTAATGCAATAGGGGCAAAAAAAACTACAACAATTTTAGCCACAATAACATCCACAATAACAACCACAGTTAGAGCAAGCACAACAACATCAAAGGCCGCAACAATTACAATAGCCACCACCTCACAAGTTTCACCACCCATAATTTTAGTAGTTGTAATAGTAACCTATATAGTTACAACAACAACTTGTACAACTGCAACTATAGCTGGTACACTTTCAATTACAACAACAACCTCAATAGGTGCAATAATAGTAACAACAATCCCTACAACCTTCTCACTGGTTTCATTTTCACCAAACACAGTTGTCCCTCTAGAGTTCACATTAACAAAGTTTGCTTGATAAGATTTGAATTTGGTCTTTACCTTGAAAGTCTGCATTTATTGGAGCTCATACCTTTTGAGTAAATGTTAAGGTTAATACATGAGATGGGAACCTTAACTTATGATGTAAAACTCCTTGTTCTTGACCATTTGTTCTAAATCAATTTAATAATTTCAATTAATATTATTGTAATTGTTAGTTTTTGAGGATATATGCAGTGGGAGATATCTAACATAGGTCCTAATAAGATGTAAGAAAGTGAGTCTACAATATTATTGAAATATACTATAAATAGAAAGTGACGAAAATACAATGTAGTATGGAGGATATGGTCTCTCCATTAATATAAGCTAAAGAACTACATCGTGCTCCATACAGGAGCTCTACTACTATCTACTACTCTACTACAATGCTCTTGATATCTATATGCTTAATCTTATGATCTATCACTATGAGGCCATTTATATAGAAAAATAGATTCCTTGGCCAACACTCTACCTAGTTATACAAGTGGACACCTTGCACATTGACACTTGTGCATTTATTACATTGCTTGAAGTAAGTAGCTAACTTCCCTCTAAAGTAATCTCTACTCTACATACCGAAGGTAGTACATTTACATGACCCAAATGATGTAATATATTCTAACTCTAACACCCCCTGTATTACAATATTTGGGTATTGAAGATTTCAATCTTCAATATGGATCTTCTTCTTTGTCTTGGACATTGTATTCTTCTTCTCTGTTCTTTATAACCTATTCAAGCAAGTAGTTAGTGTCTTCATAACTTGTTGTTCTTGATGAAAGAGCTTTCACTTCATAATCATCTGTAGATTCTTCCAATTCTTCAATTTATTCTATCATTTGAGCTAGATGTTCTTTCTTATTCTTTTTTTGATACTCCAATTGGGGATAATTAGTTGGATGTTGAGATTACTATTGGTTTTGATATTGTCGTGATTGAAATATGCTTTCATTGTTCATCTGATTTCCTTGATTTTGATTTTTGGGATTGAATATGCAATAGTTAATGCTATGACCTTTTCTTTTGCATATCTGACAATACTTGTTATACCTATTGAGAATATATCTTAAGTTGCTACTAGGATATATTTAGAATATTATGTGGCTCTGATACCATGTTAAGAATGGAAAACATCTTGTTATTCTAGCCAGGGAGGGGGAGTCGTGCACAAGAGTATTTATAGGCTTGAAGAACATGGCAGCATGGATCATCGTGAAATCAGGATTCCAATGACGGCACCATAAAATTGTGGGCCGATAAGGCCCACGTGAGGAAATTATTTTTTCAAAATTTTTAATCATCCACGCCATGTTAATTAGCAAATTCCACAGAGGAAACTGACATTGTTCGGATAGTGCATGTAGCACTTATGGTGGAGCATGTATTTTAAAATGCATTTGCACAATGTCGACCATGTAATATTTTAAAACATTAAAATTTACTTGGGAATTTTTATTTCCCAAGAGAGTTCTATATTTTTGTGGTTGTGGAGTCATCTTGGACTACCCTTGCAATTGTGGTGTTTCTTTTTCCATCCTATCTTCTCACTCTTATTTGATGAGATACTTTGTTTTTAGGGGTTTTTTATTTGGTGACTTTCTCATGGTTCGCAGCCTTGTTCTTTCACAGGCCCCAGATATCATGATAGTTCCCTCCTCATACCTTCTTGGAATGGGTAGTTTTTTGATGTATGCCTCATTGCTTCTTTCTTCCTTGTGGGAGACATTTAGTTTTGTGACAAGGCATCCATTCTTTTTGGGAACATCACATGGATCCTTTGCAGTACTTTCTTGATGAAAGTTGTCCTAGGGGGGTGTTGAAGAGGACATCTTCCTCTCTATTTTACTTCTACATATTCCTTCATTTCCCTTCTGAAATATGTTTTTTACCACATGGTTTTCATCATATTTTAGCAGAGATTTATGGATATATTGTACATGAGTACCTTATCAGGCCTTGTTGTCGGGACTCATATTTGTGGATATGCCACTTGTTTGGTTTTGTTGTTTCTCACTACCTCCTAGTACCACTTAAGGGGGGTGTTGAGAATATATCTTAAGTTGCTACTAGGATATATTTAGAATATTGTGTGGCTGAGATCTATTTAGCTTGTTATGATCCAATGGATCATATTGTACACACTTGCTATTTAAGCAAGGTCTCTTTCATAGAATAACAAGATGTTTTCCATTCTTAACAATACCATGGTCTTCATCCTCTTGATGATGTAGAGAATATCAACTTCATATTATTATATGAGAGGAACCTTGCATAAATATCAAAGGTGAACAATGTGAGACATCGTATCATAACAACCGAATGAATCTCAACCAATCACAACTAGGAGTTTACCAACCTAATTATCCTAGTTATAAATTAAGATATATTCTAACACCCCCCTTAAGTGGTACTAGGAGGTAGTGAAAACGAAAAAACCAAAAAAGTGGTATATCCACAGATATGAGTCCTGACAACAAGACCTGATAAGGTACTCATGTACAATATATCCATAATAAACTGTGTTGGAGAGATGATGAAAAACCACATGGAAAAAACATCTACTAGAAGAGAAATAAGAAGAATAAGGAAGATGTAAAAGGAGGATGGAGAGGAAGATGTCCTCTTCAACCCCCCTAGGACAACTTCCATAAAGAAGGGCCTACAAAGGATCCATGTGATGTCCCAAAATGTATAGATGCCTCATCGCTAAACTAAATGTCTTCCCACTCCAAGAAGGTATGAGGAACAACATGAAATATGGTGCTTGTGACTATGAACAAGGCTGCAAACCATGAAAAAGTCACCAAAGAAAACCCCCTTAAACCAAAGTGTCTCACAAAAAAAAAGTGAGAATATAGGATGGAGAAAGAAGCACCACAATCGCAAGGGTAGTCCAAAATGACTCCACAAGCATAAATTTGTGGTTTCCACCTATATGAACACAATGGGTTGATAACAAGGTCCAAATTGTATGGAAAAACATCCAAATAGGGGTAAAATAACTTTATAAGTGTAGTTTGTAGCAGCCACACAAAACCTCCCAAAAAAATACCTTAGGAGTGTTAGGTTCAACCGAGAGTGCACTCCATGATACAACATATTTGAGGCCCAAAAAAATGCATATTGAACTGCCTCAAAATGGAAATTGGACACCACCAATGTGTCCGTCTCGAAAAACTTTTTGACGACTATAAACACCCCTATGTTCGGGTGTCAATGTGGCTTCATCTGCAGGAAAAACAATAATCTTCACATCAGGAATCTAAAATATTCCTGACATCAGAGAATATTCCCCTGGAATATTCCTAGCATCACACTATAGCGAAATTAAAGCAGAATTTATAGTGTGAAATTTTAGTAGAATTTGAAATTTCCCTCGCAAGGGAATATTTCGATATTTTCCTTCGGACTAGTTACAATGTTTTCAAAAGTTTTACATGGGCCTCATTTGATTTAAATTATTCCCTTAAAAAAAAGGAATATTGTAAATTTAAAAAATACCCTTTTTTTTAATTTCAAATTGAAAAATTCCCCGCTTTGAAATATTTTAAAAAACTTTTGAACTCTCAGCACATGGCCAAAAATTGATATAATGCAATAAAAAACTTAATTTGAGAGCTAATATCATGTGGGCCATGTGGTCAACTCCATTAGGTTTTTTGGCACCGAAATTCGATGCCGAAGATTGTAGACTTCAAGCGTCGATGACATACGACATTCAAAGGTCGTAGATAAAAAACTGCCTTCTCACACTGTAACAGTAGGGACAATAGATGCAAATCCCACTCATTCATCGTCCAAAGTTTTTGGCTAAAAAATAAATCCATTTTTTTGGCACTCCATGTCGCAATTATTTTCCATTCTGATGTAGCTTTGGTAGCTCCAAATCTCCTCTCTAGCCACCTTAGCGAAACATCCACAACTCTATTTTATCGTTTGATGTTGTACCCATGGACATCAAACGTCATTGTAGCTGAACATAGAAAATATGAGGTCCTCCACGTGGTCATGCAATGTGTGGAAACCTGAAACACGATGATACCTCTTCATCACCGGTGATAGCCCCTCATACAACATGAAGGCATAGTTTTCTATAGTGCAAGGTGAAGTATTGCAAGAGGTTCCCTTTGCAAAGAGGGCAAGTTGAATGAGTTAAAATCCATTTATCAATACAATCAACATGGAATGCATGGCTGCAATTGGAAATCAAACACATCTTATCATCTGGCTAAAACTCATAGAGATAAACCAGATAGTTGAATCCATCTCTAAGGCCCTTCACGATCTTATACAAAAACACGGGTATTGTGTATATCAAGACCTGCTCCACCCTCGAGTTGTGAATATGAAACAACTATTGCAGCTACCCTTCCATATTGTTCTCCAAATAAGCCACTTCATTGCATCGCAGATGCCCTCCTTAGATCCATTTGGCACTCGTGCGAAGTACCTGATCAAGATATGTAGGTATACCGACACAAAAAATATCACCATCAATATTATGATTATCACCACCATGCTTGGACTAATCTGCTCACTTTTGCTCCCTAGTTTCGCAGGTGCTATGGAAAATTGGTGTCCTTGGCCGCCTAAGATTTTAAATATCTTTAAATTCTTCCATCAATATTGCTGACGGAGATAGATCCATCGTTTTGAAAATGGGTGCAAAGTTGCAAGAGTTTTTTAAGATAAAAGATCGTGGATTACAGTGGTGAAAAATCAACAATGTTCGGGTTGTGTTGTTGTCAAAGATCCCGTGTTCATGATTTTTACCCTTGAGTTTGGGCCCAGCTGGCCATGGCGTGTTTGTGATTTTTTTTTTGCGATAAAAAAATGACCATTTGTGCCTTCAAATGAGGCCACATTATTGTGGAATAATGATCGATTCCCTATTATAGCATCAACTACCGCATATGATTGTGTTCTATTTGCTGGTATTCTATTGGCAGAGCTAATTGTTGATGGTTGACTATGCAAATTGTTGATTTATAGGAGAAGCATCCCACCTCCATGCGGTATCCAATCTTGAAATTTTCACATTGCTCCCAATGTGCCACTACACTATATTTGGAGGATAAGTAAACTAACTAGGCACAAAAATGTTACCGCTCCAGCCTTGTGCGCCTGTAACTATGCAATCTTCATGCGACGTTTGTAGAAAAAATAGTGCCAAGAAAAATAACAGGTGGACTAGGCTATAAAAAAAAATTTGACGGATGCAACAAAATCTGGTGCAGGCTAGAGAAATCTGCGACAAACTGGGTGAGGGGTAGATCTCTTAAAAAATAATGCCTGTAGTTGGAAAAATGCTCAATCCAGGAGCAAGTATGGTGGTTGGGAGAAAAAAATGCTCGAATTAACATCAAAATCGTATGAGAGTTGTTGTAAACGGTTGGATAAAAAAACAAGCATATACATCAGATCTTGAAAAAGGCATGCAGTAGAAGATTAAAAATGTCACAATGCACGAAGATCCATAACACAACCTGCAAACTAAACTTGATAGAAAAAAACATTGGTCTAACACCTATGGAGAAAAATGACCAGCAATATCAGAAGAAATCATATCAGTGGAAGATTTTCATTTCCTATCTGAACTAAAAAATGGTCGGGGGAAAGAGGATAATATCTTCATACTGAAAATGAAAACAAAATGGTTAATGGGGGAAAAAAAATGAGGGGGATTTCCACGAGGGAAATCTCCCCTCAAACTCACAGGGCAGGGAAAGCCCGCTCTGATACCATTTAGAGAATATCAACTTCATATTATTCTATGAGAGGAACCTTGCATAAATAGCAAAGGTGAACAATGTGAGCCATCAGATCATAACAACCAAATGGATCTCAACCAATCATAACTAGGAGTTTACCAACCTAAATATCCTAGTAACAACTTAAGATATATTATAACAGATAATGAAGTAATATTACCCTATGGATTATCTTTTGATGTCATTGCAGTATTAGTCATTTTATCTTTAACTGTATTCTCTACCTCATATTCTTATAGAAAATTGATTAGATCATCAAAAGAAGTATCTTTACTTAGGACTTGTAAAGATGTAACTAAATGTTTATAGCTATCTGGAAGTGCTCTCATGGTTATTTGAGTAAGAAGTTAATCTTTGATCTCTTCTCCTAAGGTTAATAATTTCCCTTTAATATCTGCTACTTTCCTTAGGAATAGTTCTATGCTCTTGCCATTGTTCATTTTTAGAGAATGTAGTTGAGTTTGAAGATGAAGGATAGTGACTTTATTTTTCCTTCAAAGATTTTTTCTAAGCTTTTCCATGCTTCTGTAGATGTCTTTGTTGAAATGATATAAGGTTGTATTTCATCAGTGATGACAAAGGTTATTATCATTCAAGCTTTTGCACCTTTTTCATAAAACTTCTGAATTTCAGTATCATCTATGGTTTGTCTTTTTTTTGTTCCTTGAGTTATCTCCAAAAGGTTTTCGTATACTAAGATCGCTTTTACCTTATTTTTCCAGGATAAATAGTTTGATCCCTTGAGTAACTAGGATTATGTAAGAAAGAATTTTGTTTTATGCCATGATGATCCTCGTGATCTTTTAATTTCCCTAGTATTGATTTGATGATACCTTGGTGAAATTCTAGGTTTTGTAGAAACCTTATGACTTCCAAATGGATTAAGTACTTGATAATATTTGATGAGTGCTATTATTATCAAGTTTTGTAGAATGTCTTATAACACCCTAGTTATTTTGGATATGCTTTATGATTGATAAAGTGTTTTTTTAGAATAGTAGTTCAATTTTGAGTTGATTTTGTAATGTTTTGTAAGTAGCAAAATTCAACTTCTATTACACCTTATTACTCCTATTGAACTTAAGCACTTTCTAATTTGATGAGGTTCTATTGGTTGGATTTCTTTGTCCCTTAAATATGGTTTAAGATAAGTATGCCAATTTATTTCCAACTCTTGATTTTCCTTAATAGACCTCCTTTATAGCCTTTGATATTTAATGTTTCTAATTTCCAATAATTTATTTGGTGTAGTATTCCTTATGACTCCCTAATTTGGAATATTAGAAAATAATATAATATTTTCAAAAATAGGGTTTTGATTTTCAAGTTGAAATCCTTATTCCTCCTACTTCATTATTTGTAAATATAAATATTTTGGAATATGCTTGCTTAATATATTACTAATGCTAAGTGAATGAATTGCAATAGTAAATATAATGCACCCTTATAACTCCAATATATCCTTAGTTTATAGCAAGCAATAAATAGTATATGATTTACCTTCGTATTCCTTTGCCTTGATGTTGTGAGGTGGCAGATTTGAATCCTTTGAAATGGTAATTAATGCCTTCTTTGACCGGTGTTGAATTCTCCCTTTTGTAGCGCTTATTTTCTCTGTAATCAATGTTGATATTTCTTTTAATAATGGTCGGTCTTATCCTCTAAAAATTGAACGTTGGTATGGTTGGTTTTATGACGTATTCCTTCCATGAATGAGATGCTAGATTGTTGATTGAATGGGGCACCGTATTTGCTGATCTTATGATAACTTCTTTAAATATTGGTTTTCTCCTTTGAATGGTGCATGGGCTTGAATTAGCCTTCTTCCTCTTAATATGCTTCACACCATTCAATGTTAGTATTCTATTTAACCTCCAATGCTTTTCCTTATTAAATATAAATTCCTTAAATAGAACTACTTCCTTGTGACTTTCGTACAAGTTTCACTTGAGCGTTACTTAGTATTGATATTCCAATGTATGCAATGATGAGTTTGGTGGTAACCTCCCAAAGACTTGTAACTCCTCTTGGGTGAATGTTGGATTATTTACGAGCATTGGATGCTTAGAGCTCTTGTGCCAAGTGGTACTCATGTATTGTGCATGTAAACCTTTCTTCTACGCTCCAACGATGGGCATTGATGCCCTATATTTGCCTATATATTTGAAATGTGCATTGGCTTGCTATGTTTCTTGAAATGCAAAAATTCCCTGTTTGCACACTGTCTTAATGAGGATAATGGATGGAACTAGTTGTATTGCTTGTTGTTTCTATGGCACTCTCAATGGTGATCCTATAGCAGCTTCTTGTGCTATTCATTGGTGGTTGTTCTCTCCAAGTAAAAATATTGGGTATAGCACTTCTTCATTTGTATTTTTACACATGTAATATGTTGTTTGTATATCTTTTACAACAACCAATTGCTAGTATTTTTGCTTAGCTTTGATAGTGCTTCTTCTACATAGATGATATCCCTCTATATGTTTCCATTTTCTCTATGTAGAATCAAATGGTAATGGGTTCTTATTATAGCTCCAAATTTATAGGTGACACACTTGCTTCTAGGGATAGATTGGATGTGGAGAAATGGTGTTTTTAAACACCTTGATTCTTAGACGTGTGAGCTCTTTGGTGGCTCCTTCCTCTTGCTCAAACTCTGCCCTTCAACCTACAAAATATGATGTTTGCATTGCTTCTTGTAAATAGGATTACTTTTTTCCTTTCAAAGGAACAAAAGAGGTGCTTTGTAATAGTTAGATTTGCACCAATATGAAAGATCTTTTTATGAAATCCTTCTTGCCTATTTTAATCTGATTCCTTGGATATTTTAATGATAGTTAATCCAATCTAATGATATGTTGTTTTTGAAGTAAGAATTTTTGCACTTTGCACTTAAATGAAATCCTTATATTCTCATTGAATCTTGAGACTCACCAAGTCTCGATTTGAGGCTTCCTTCAAGGATATTAATGGTGGCTTCCTTCTCCACCTTTTTGCTTGTATTGGTGGCTTCCTTTGGCCATGTAGTGCTACAAATTTTTGTGCTAGTTTTGTGCCTTTAACAACACAAACTAATTTCTTGAGAGTAACTAGTTAAAGATCAACTAGTATAGTGCTTAATAGATTAATAATACACTTTTAATGATAATAAACTCTGAGAATGAATTCTAATGCACTCAATAATCTTCTGCAATTCTTAAGAGTAATCTATAAATAAAACTTAATGAATATTCTACAATTTTCACTACAATCAATTTTGTAGGATGTAGTCTTCTTGCTTTCTAGATAGATAATAGGTAGATTATAATTTTCTTTCTTTCAAAAATATCCAACTCCTATTAATGTAAAAATATATCTTAAAATGAATTCTCCTTTTTGCACTTTCTGGAAGACTATAATATGAGCCCTTCTTCTTGCAACTTTAATCCAAATATGGTGCTTAATGGAATTTGATAATGAACCCTAATTTAAGTTCAACTAATTGCACCCTAGTTGCTTACTTTTAATGGCTTATGTAGTAGATGTAGATCTTGGTGTTTTGTTTTACCAAGTTGTTACCTTGTAGTGGATGAATTTGCAACTTCTTTTTGGCTATCTAGAACAGCTTCCTGCTTCACCAAACTGTGGTCTTGAACTCTCTGTCTTGAGCCTTAGGTTTGGTGGCTTGATCCTTCTAGTGTTATTTTACCTTATGTTGTATATTCATAGAACTTCTTTCTATGAATTTGTGCTTTCGTACTGTGAGAATAAATCTCCAAATCTCCTAGATTTTGTAGGCTTCTTCTGTCTGAATCTTCCTTCAATATTATTGTCAAATTTTGACTTCAAATAGGATCTTCTTCTTCTCAAGATTCTAAATGTCTTGAGGTCTTCATTAGATTCTTCTTTTGGATTTGGCACTCCTTGCCAAATTATTCTTCTCTTGGGCTTGTTATTGAATGATGACAATTATCTTAAGTCCTTCACTAGCAGAAGTTTTCTCCTCAGTAGTGGATTTCTCCAATGATTTCTCCTAGGAACCCTTTTAATGATGCTTCTATGAGCTCTACAATAAGGCTCTCCAAACCTTCTTATTTTTTGCTTAAGACCTATCCTAGGTCTTCTATCTTACAACTTCTCTGGTCTTCCAACTGAGACCTTTTCTTCAGCATTCTACTTATGGAAGTGTTGGTGATGAGATCTTCTTCTTGGATCTCTAATTTTGCTACTTTTGAATTTTTGAAAGGGACTTCACTGGTCCTTTCTCTTTCTTATGCAATTTGCAGGCTTTGATGGAGATCACTAATTTCCTAATTCTTGGACTCTTCTTTGGAGTCTTATTTAGGAACTCTTCTCTAGAGTCTTCTTTGGCCTTTTCTTCTTTAAGGCTTGTCTAGCCTTTTATTCTTTAAGGCTTCTTTGGCCTATTTTTTTATAGGCTTCTCTGGACTATTCTTCTTCTAGGCTTCTCTGGCCTTTTCTTCTTCTGCACTCTACAGGTATTGATCTTGAATGGATATCACCAATATCTTATCTCCTCCTCGACTCATCTTATGGAGTCTCTTCTTCCTTGAGTCTTCTATAAGGCTATTGTGGTTTTTTTCTTCACTTTTGTACTTTGTAGGATTCCAAATCTTATAATAGGACATTTCTCGAGGTCTTTGAAATCTTTAGTCTTCTTCCTTGTTGTTGCAAGTGTTGGAATAATTCTAATAATATATTCTTCATAACTCTCTTATAGGAAGCTTCCCAACCTTTTTCCTTAATCTCCTTTTCCTACAACAAGTTGTTAGAAACTAGAACGAAAGAACTTATAAATCTGGAGATAATAATCTCCACTAGTTGATTTGTCAATCTAGGATATATGTAGTGGGAGAGATCTAATATGGGTCCTGATAAGATGAAAAAAAGTGAGTCTACAATATGATTGAAATAAACTATACATAGAAAGTGGCAAAAATACAATGTAGTATGGAGGATATGGTCACTCCATTAATATAATCTAAAGAACTACATTATGCTCCATACAGGAGCTCTACCACTATCTACTACTCTACTACAATGCTCTTGATATCTATATGTTGCATCTTATGATCTATCACTATGAGACCCTTTATATAGGAAAATATATTCTTTGACCAACACTTTACCTAGTTGTACAAGTGGAAACCTTGCACATGACAACATGCACATTGACACTTGTGCATTTATTACATTGCTTGAAGTAAGTAGCTAACTTCCCCCTAAAGTAATATCTACTCTAACTATGTACCAAAGGTGGTACATTTACATGACCCAAATGATGTAATATATTATAACTCTAACAATAAATTGTTAAGTTATATATTTATCAAGGTATATTTTGACAATAAATAAATGTTAAATGTAAAACTTGCATAATATTTCATGTAAATTTAATATAATCACAATTCTTGAAACTTATCCAAAGTTTCTTCAAAATACGAGAGTCACTTCTTACTTGGACTATTACTTGCTTTACATTATAATAAGTATATATTTTTAATAGGTTATATGAGATTAAAATAGGCCCCAACTATATCACATTATGTTCACATTACCATGGTATCTCAACATGTCATATTGACAATTATGTATATAACACTTAACAAATTTTGAACACCCAAGTCTTCACCTTATAGCCTATGTTTTTAACACTCGTGATGATTGATAAATATTAAGGTTCAACTAGGAATAAGAATCTTAGTTTAGAATATAAAATTCCTCGCTCTCTACCACTTGTCTTAAAACCTTGGGCAAAATGTTAAGTTTTACCCATGGGATTGAACATTGAATTATGATGTGAAACTCGTTTTACCCATTGCTTTTCCCAAAACCCATAAGGATGTTTTGCATTAAGTATCATCATTATTATTAATTGGTTAATTGGGATTGAGACATATCCACCTATAACAACTTGGCAATTATGCATGTATCACCTGGCAATATTCAAACCTTGATCTCCTTCTTTAAAGTTGAATAATTTAATCAGTTTATCTCTTGGTATTTAATGCATTAAATATTAATTATTATACTAATAAATTTTTTATTTATAAATAGTTATTCATAATGATTTTTTAGTCTCATATAATTTAAATTAAATTATTATGATTCATAAATTATATAAGTACCTCAAGTAATGTTAACACAAAAAGAAGAAAAATGGTAACATATCAACATGAAAACTCTCAACTCAAAGTTTATTGTTAGATTACTCATGCTTTGGGACAAACAAAATCATATTAAAATAATTTTTTTTGAAAAATTTAAATCAAATGAACTACTTTGTGGATAAGACCTACTATAAAATTACATAAATTTATTGAACTAGTTTAAATCAAATTTATTATAAATTATTGAGTTTGATATTTATTTATATGTTGTAGTGAACAATAAAAAAATATTCAACATTTGTCATGTGAGTATAATTTGTAATAGATACAACAAATGTAAAGTTAGGGAGGTAGTAACAAGGGTTTTTCAATATATCAATCTCTAAGCAAGGAGTTGTATTTGTGCTTCCAACGATGTTTTCCAAATCTAGTTGATAAGGTAAAACCAACTATTTTGCAAAAGTTGTAGGTTCCACTTGCAATTGAGATTTTCTAAAATACTAAACATAAGAATATAAATTTGATAGAGGAACTTCACTAACAATCATTAGATCAAGTGGTTGTTGCTCCACCTCTAGTCCTTCTAGATGTTAGTGGCATTGATGCCCATTTCGACACAAACCTTGTATGAAATGAATGATAATATGTAGTTATAGGTATTTTTCATGCCTTTTGGTACTATAAAACAATGAGATGTGTGTAGGTCTATATATTATTTTTGGTCTTATTTCCCTTAAATGACTCTACTAGTTGGAAGCTTGCTCTTATGGGCTTTTCTCAGTGGATGGACATAAATTTGGTTTAAAATATTTATAGATTGTGCATCATTTAGTTTATCTGGGAAAGAAGACGTAGTAGGATGTTTATGAAAATAGATCTCCCTTTTAGGATTGTTTTTTTTGCTTGCATAAGTGAACATTTTGTTGGAGATCACTTATCTTAGAGAGTAGGATCCAAATCAATAACACTCTGATATAGGAGATTGGTGGGAGAATTCAACTACTTCAATAGGAGGTTAGTCCTATGAGGGTGAAGTCAAAGAATGTTCACACCAAAAAAGCTATAATTGGTGTTGTTATCTCTAAAAATTAAGGATAAAGTCAATAGTCTACTAAATGTTATCATTATCATGAGCATCTTGTTGTAGGTTGATCATCATTTTGAGATGATTGACATGCTCACATAATATGATCCAATGTTTAGTCTCTTCTAATTTTTGCTTTCTTAGTAATGTGTGACCTAACTATGTCCAATGCTATATTCTATTGTTTTGGTTCCATTTAACTTATTTTGACCAACTTAATAGTGTCAAGGTATGTTGTGTAGTAGTTTTAGGAGTTACTTTGACTTGTGTCCATAATGTAACTATGTAAGTATTGGCTATTTTGTTCTTATCTTTATAAAAAGGGTATAATTTGCATATTCAAATTAAATAATTTATTTAAAAAATTACTTCAAAAAGTAAACTTTTTACAATAATATCTATCTACAATCAAAGGACATTATCTCAATATGTCAAATTCTTCAACTTAAAAAAAAGAAAACAAATTCAAATATTGTTAATTAATATATGTATAATTACCAATCTAGTATAATACCACTATGTAGTCACAATGTAATACAAATATGGATTATTTTAATCCCATATAACCCATATATAATGTAATACAAACCAAACTTATTTCAGTCCCATATAACCCCTCTCTATCTATATATGCAATAGGCATTTTTTTGTTGAATAATAAGGGGTTGTGCTCGGGTCCCCCACCCTTGACAAATTACATCTCTCTTCTTTAGAGATTTAGAATTTACAAATATATACACTTCTCATCTCAATTGAGATGCTATAGCTAGAAACCTACATCATTTTACAAAAAAATGTTATTGATTTTCATTTTATAGATCTTTTCAATTCTCTATATGAATACAATTAATCCAAAATTTAACATCTTTCTTGACATTTTCCTATAGCAGCCTTCACAATGCCAAAAGTTCACCTCTACTATTTATGCCTTGCATCTTAGTTGAGTAATATTTCCAAAACATTACACTATCATAGTTTGCTTTACCAAATCTAGATTGCTAGTTTCCTTCCTGAAACACAAGTGCAACCACAAAACTATAATAAATAGTCTATAAATGAAAATACATTATTGTTACAAAATAAAGCATATATTACCAATGGAAAATATTAAAGTAAATCTTAATCATTAATTGATTCATACAATCAACATTTTCTTGTCAAATTCAACTAAACTTTCTACTTCCTCTAACCATGGAAAGGAGAAATTAACTTCACGATCCTCAATCAAAACCCCTCTATTGGCTAGCTTATCTGCAAATTTGTTTCCTTCCCTTAATATATGTGTAAACCTGATTTCTTCAAACTCTTTACCACGATCTTAAATTTCCATAATTACTTCTTATATGTTCCATGGAGCCTTTGCTTTCCTTAAAATTGCATTTATAACTATGAGAGAATCCCCTTCCATCCATACTCTCTTCCATTTCATTTGTTTACATATTTTTAAACCTTCTAAAGTCGTCCAAGCTTCAACTTCATTATTTGTCTTAAATCCACTATTGAAAGCATAATGAGACAAAACCTCTCCTCTATTATTTCTAATTATTCCTCTTCATGAGCTACTGGTCCTGGATTTTCTCTAGATGCTCCACCAAAATTCAATTTAACCCACTCCACATCTGGTGGTTTCCACTTTATATTCTTTGCCTTATTTTTTCTTCTCTTATACCCAATATCATAATTCCATTTAATGACTTGTTTCCATCTATCAAGGCACTCTGCTTCCAAATTCGAGAGGATGAGTTGATAGGGTTGGTTTAGACTCCTCTATGGCTAAACATATATTCTTTTAATTATCTCTAAACTACTTTCCTTTCCTTTAAATATTCTTCTATTCCTTTATAGCCATATAATCCAAAATATTGTATCTTTTGATATACCCCATATTCTTGTAAAGCCTTACTTTTATAAGCACTATGCCATTACTTTAACCAATCTTCCATTCTGCTATTCATCACCATGCATTTACCAAACATATTAAGAATCTATTGCCATAGATTCTAAACTATTGAGAAATATCCCAAGAGATGGTCTATACTCTCCTCCTTATAACAAAAAACACATTGAGAGGGGCCATGAAAACCTATTTTCATAAGGTTATCCCTGGATAAAATTCTTCTATGACCTACTAGCCAAACAAACATTTAACTTTAGGAATGTTTGGGCTATCCCAAACATCTCTCCATATTCTAGTGACATTATTATTTTGTTGGTGTTGTACATTATATCCACTTCTTGTATATTCTCTTGAGTTATTCAACTTCCAAATAATTTTATCCTTAGATCCCCTCGAAATAATCACAGTTGTTATATTTCTACTCAATTGCCTCCTAGCATCAATGTTTTGTATACTTGTAAAAAAATCTTCTTTCCATTTGTATATTCCTTCTCAATCCTTGTTAAAAATATTTGAAACCCTATCATCATATTTGTCTTGAAGCAATATCATCCAAGGTTTCAAAATTGGATCTAAATTGAGTGGTTTTTTTATCACACCAAGTATCCATCCAAATAGAATTTTTTTCTCCAGTTTCCACCACCCATATTAAACCTTTAATCATAAGATCAATAGATTTTTTAAACCATTCTAAAGAGCAGAACCATTTGGTAGAGAGAATGCAGTGATCAACATACTTAGAAGAATTTTTCCCATTGTCTTTGACTCTCTTTTTACAATCTCCAGATTACTTTTCCCCTAAGAGCTAAGTTTGCATTTGTAAGAACTCTTAAACCAAGACCTCTCCTAGTTTTATCATCACATAACTTGCTCCATTTCACCAAAGGAAATTTTCTTTTATCATGTAAACCTAACCATAAAATGAATCACATAATATAGATTAAACTTTTTTAACTGATTTTGGCATAGAATACAATGATATATAATATGTTGGAATGGCTTGTAAGACTGACTTAATTAACTACACTCTTCCTATTAACGATAACCATCTACCTTTCCAAGTTGGAAGTTTATTCTAAACTTTACTAATAATTGGATTCCATAAATCTATCCTCATTATCCCCTCAAATAAAGGCATCCCTATATAAGTTGTTGGTAATATTGCCTCCTCCATTTGAAGCAACCTGGAAATTCTTGCTTTGATATTAGTAGGAGTGTTAAGTAAATTTTGGATTTAGTCTTATTAACTTTTTTCCCTAAAGCTCTTTCGTACTTTTTTAAAAAGTTATTCAAAGCTCTGGCCTCATTTATCCTTGCCCTTCCAAAAAGGGTTGTATCATATACAAACTATTTATGGGTGATGTTATCTATGTTATTACTAACCTTAAGTATACTTATAAGCCCATATTTGTAAGCCTTCTTTAAGTTCCTACTCAAAACCTCTACCATAATGAATAAGGAGATAGAGGATCTCCTTGTCTAAGGCCTCTCTTGGCTTTAAAAGATTTTGTTACTAACCCATTGACCAACACTGAATAATAAACTGTAGAGACACAAGCTTTAATCCATCTAACCCATTTCTTCCCAAAATCAAAATTTTCTAAAATTGTAAAAAGAAAATCCCATTTAACCCTATCATAGGCTTTACTCATATCAAGTTTTAAGATCATTGCTTTCTCTTTTCTTGAAGTTGTTGAATGTATAACTTCATGAGCTACTATGATCCCATCCAGAATTTGTCTCCCTTTCACAAATCCTCCTTGCTCTTCTGAAATGATTTTGTCTAACAATGACCTTAATCTATTCGCCATCACTTTGGAGATAATCTTATATGCCATATTACATAGGCTTATGGGTCTAAAAAATCAAACAATCTGGCATCCTTCTTTTTTGGAATTAGGGTAAGATATATAAAGTATGTATTGTTTTACCCTAGATTGTTCCACTGCCACCAACAAAGAATCCTTCACTATATCCCAATTATGTTGGTAAAAATCTATAGAGAGCCCATCTGGACCTGGGGATTTATACTTATTAAAAGATAAAATAGCTAAATGAACTTCTTATAGAGTAATAGGCTCCATCAGTTTCCTATTGTCTTAATTCATTATAACTGAAGGAACATCTTGAAGAAGTTTATCATTAAGAACTTCGATCTCCTCTAAACCTAGAATAATATGATAAAAAGACTTTGACAATTTTCTAATTGCACTATGATATTCAATCCAACCCTCTTCTATTGATTTAATTCTACTAATTATAGAAGTCAATATTTGTACTATAGCCATCCTATGAAAAAACTTTGTATTTTTATCTCCTATTAACCAAGTCTCTAATGATTTTAATCTCCAAAATTTCTCTTCCTTACTCAAAATATTATGATATTAACTAAGAAACTCCATTTCCTCTGAGCTTGGATAATTATGAGCACCTTTTAGGAATTTTGAAAGTTTATTTTTTAGTTTTTCTTTCTTCATAAATATTTCCAAAGGTGTTCTTGATCCATTCTTTTAATCTAGATGTCATAGATTTAATTTGATTTGGAAGAGCATACAACCCACCATTTCCTAAAGAATTCCATGTTTGAGCCATCACATCAACAAATTGAGGATGGTCTTCCCACATCCGCTCATATATAAAATATGATATTTTTTTAAATTCACTTACCACCATTTTAACTCTTATTAGACAGTGATCTGAACCAATCCTTGTTAAGGTATTAATTTTCACATAAGTTCCTTCATCTAGCCAATGATATGAGAGAATGCATCTGTCTATTTTTTTTGCAATTAGGTTTTGGCCTCTCCTATTGTTGGTCCAAGTATAGTTGTCTTCTTCAAACTCAACTTCCCATAGATTTTTGTTTTGAATAAAAGCTGAGAAATCTTTCATAATTTGGGTTAATTTCCTATTTCCCCCAAAATTTTCATCCAACTTGGTTATGGTATTAAAATCTCCAATGATCATGAATCGGGTTTCTTGGTATTTACTTCTCATAAAGGCTTCAATCCCACTCTAAACTTCTAATCTACTTGACTGAGTTGTAGGTCCATAGACATTGATAAGGATGAAACAAATATTTGTAAAGTAGAAAGTGACTAAAGAGGCTATCCAATACCTAGTTTTATGAATGGTTACACAAGATGTTCTAGAAGTATTCAAATAAGTTAGAATTCCTCCTACCGCTCCTTCAGAATCCATAGCATCCCATTCACATCTTGCCCATACTGCTTTCATAGTTTTTGAAACTTCTTCTTTTGTCATTTTAGTTTCCTAGATACAAATAATATCAGGTTTATTACTTAAACATAGGTCCCTAATACACCTTTGCTTTGAGGGGGCATCAACACCTCTTATATTCCATGAGATGATATTCATATCTCTTTAGGGGCCTTTAGCCCCACCTACGTATTACCAATATCATTTTGTTGTTTGGTAAAGAGAAGTTCAACAAACTTAGTTTGTGTTTCTTTCTCTATATTTGCTCTTGCTTCCTTGGATCTTGCTTAATAATTTTAAGGTTTTCCTATTTTTCCCTTGCCTATATCATGAGTAGGTCTTATTATTCTATTCCTCAATATTCATTCACAATTTTATTTTTCATCATATTTATCCTCTTTTGGATTTATTATAGAAACTTTTGACTTGTCCTACTCATTTTCTGGTATTTCATTATTAATGGTATAGGTATTAACTTCTAAAACTACATTTTTTTTACCAATTTTTTTCTCGTGAATGGTGCATGGTACTTCAAGAGTTCAAAATTTGATGAGACACATTCCTTAGGTTCATCAAGAATGTTCTTCCTTAAATAAAGATCATACTGAATAGATGGTTCCTCGTTAATATGTTGAAATTGTTGTACCATGTCCTCTATGTTTTGATCTACTTTTTCTTCATAGGCTAAACCCTCAAAAGAGTTGGTAATTCTTCCAGTATCCTTCCTTTTTGGTCTCCACTATTTATTTTATTTTATTTTCTTAGATCTATTTTTTGGAAGTTGAAAACCATCTTCATCCATAACCATTTGTAAGTTTCTCTTACGATTTTCTACATATGATTTTGTTGGGTTCTTCTTAGGGCATGATCTCTCAATATGCCCCAATTCATGACATATTCTACATCTAAAAGATATGTTTTCAATATCTATAGTTTGGGTCCACATATTATCCCCATACTTAAGAATGATTGATTATGGTAAAGCTTTATTTATATCAATCATGACCAATATTCGAGCATATATAGCCAAGAATCCATCTTTCGTCGTATCTGAAATCTCAAGGAATTCTACTAGAGTGTTGCCTATTGCCTTGAAGACATATATTTCGCAAAATTCAATGGGTAAACCAAATATCCTAATCTAGACTGGTACTAGGGATAGATATACATTTTCAGGTGAAAAACCTTCATACCAGCGGGTAAGGAAGAGACTTGCTCTTCCCATAAACCAAGGACCTCCTTTTAGAAAATTTTCTCTTTCTTCCCTAGAACAAAAAATGGCTAGGAAGAAACCTTAGGGAAGAAATGATAGAATCACTCCTGGACACTTCCAACTCCTATCAATCCATTTTCTCAAGGTTGAAGCCCCTGGCAAATACCCATTAAATTTACCAAAAACTGTCCTATCTTGGAGCAACAAGGATCTCTCTAAGGTGCACTCACTAACCTCTACCACTAGAGATGATTCTAAGGATTTAACTATAAATCGGTCCATAAAAAGGAAATTAAAGCTCAAAATATATTGAAATTTATCTAAATGTCTTATAGCAAATATAATATTTGATAAAAACTTTATTAATTTTTTCATACACAATTTATAAGATAAAGAAAGGGAAAAAAAATTAGCTGAAAAATTATGTCTAGATAGAATATCTTGCCTCACTGAAGTCCTAGCCCTTCATTGCTCTTTTCATCGTTCGAATCCTAGCTGACAAATATTTACAATTTTTGCATATAACCACTCATTTTAAAGTTATTCAAATTTTGCACAAGCTGGTCCAAGAATCAACTGAATCAGATAACTCTTCACAAAGATATGACTCCCAAAAAATGAGACGTTTTTCAAGAAAAACCCTAATCCTTGGCATTTCACCTAACAAGTGCATAGTTGTTAGTTGAAGTTCCACATAATTTTGAGAAAGTGTAAAGAATTTTGTCTTGATTATTTCAGAAAACACCACCTTATATGCAATAGGCCTTAATAGCATACAAGAATGAATAATACAACTCTAACGAGTGTAACAATTAAACCTTTATAACTCGAAATAAGAGTAAGCTTTAAATCCAAAAGAAAGTAAAACTATATATGAGTATGACTCCATAAATATTTGGATAACCACATTGTCTCATATGATATGACCCATAACCTTGTGGATAACCATATTATCACATGGTCAGATCTCATAGATAATAAAATCTACTTTAAAAGGATTATATTACATACTTTAACATAAAACATTTATTATTAAGTGAGAAAGTGATAAACTTTTTTCCTTTACTTCATAAACATTTTATTATAAACAATAAATGTTTGACAAAGTAGTAAATAAAGGTTGTGATGAATAATAAAAATAAATAAATAAAAGAGTCAAATCCTTGTTTGTAAGGATGACTGTGGTTAGGGTTCTAAGGTTTTGGCTTCTCTTTGGGGAGGTTTAAGGTTCAAACCACGCCGCACCTAGAAGGAAATAGGTTGGATGGTAGCGAGCTTAAGGTTTAGAATGACATTATCCAATGGTGTCACCTAATTAACTGCTCCAATTGAATGCCTTGAAAATTCGGAAAGCCCATTGACTCGTTTTCAATATGATTTAAAAAACACCATCTAATAATATTACTTATATTTAAAAAAAAACAAAACAACTTTATGCATTCAAAAACCTAATTTAAAAAATTATTACACCAAACACCTCATATAAAAATTTCATTTATATTTATATGGCTGCCCCACTAATTTACATAACTCACCAACTTCCCGTGTGGAACTTATTATGACAACTCAATAAAAAATAAAAAATTAATCAACTTTCAAATCCCTTCCAACGACCTAAAAGCGCTGTCACTTCCAAAGGCGTTAATGGGCATTGAGAATGTAAAGCAGATTCTCTAAAAAATTGTGCAATTCTAATAGATGGTGTTCTAAGGTGGTCTGATCTTGAAAAATATAAGTTCTCACGTTTAGTTTGGCAAAACGCATTCAAAGTAGATAATACACGTTTCCTACACGTGTCCTGATGACAGAAGCAGCAAAAGACCAGGAACAAATTACACGTTACGGAGGAGATTTAGCAAAGAAAATGATTTAGTGAGTTTAGATTAAATCTTGAAGGTAAATGCATATCACCGCATTTATGTTTTTTTCTAGTTTTGGATTGGCCTTTTGTCTATAGTGGTGTATTAGATTTTCCGGAGAAACAGTGCAGAGGCTTATTTAAATAGTGGTGTATTAGATTTTCCGGAGAAACTGTGCAGAGGCTTATTTAATTGAATTTCAAGAAGTGGGTTATTTTTAAATCTGAGAATAGGTTAGGACTTCTCATATATGTTCAGGTGATTTGTCTTTCAGACTTCTCGTATATGTTCAGGTGATTTGTCTCAATTGAGAATTTGCTAATTTTAATAAGTGTTAGCGTTATATGCACTTGTAGGAATGCCGAGTTGTGGGACTGGAAGACCATCAAGGTTTTATTTGGCTACTTGAAGTTTGTGGTTTTACCCCTATTATATAATTATTATAGTGTATACATGTATTATTGTAAAGATTAAAACCTACGTCTCACAAGACATTCAATTGACTTACAGTTATATAGACGGTTTTTTTTTTAAAGCTTTTTTTTGTGGGGGGAGATGGGGGGCGCACTTTTGTTCATTGGTTAATCTCAGAATGCGTTTTCGTGGAATTTCATTGATTGTCAATTTGGGACGAGGTGTTTTGTTTGGCACTGGTCTGGTTGGACAACATTTACTTTCACTTTTACATGGAGTTCATGGAGATTCAGCAATCTATAGATAAAGACTGATGTTAATTAGAAGTACAATATGTCTGTATAAGCGAGGAGCTAACTACGTCAACATATTGCTTTGGCTCACGAGTTCATTCAAATACAACTTTTGTGCCATAACCACCAAGGCGCATTAACAGAGAGACAACTTAATGTAGGGGTAGACCCTGTTGTGTTTTCAACCTGCATCATTATTGCGGTAAGTGACCCACTTTATCATTAGACTAAGGCTTGAAGAACAACTAGAAGCGAAAACTAACAATTACAACAAAAGAAGCTTTTCCAGGAAGCTCGTTTAAGTGGCACTATATAACTACATCAGCATTTACATAGCATATTACTTCTCCGTCAAATTTAGCAATTGTTTCTTTAATGAGCTTTTTGGCTTGGACACTATGAAAAGATAACTTCCTTTTCATTTGGTTTCTTTCACTATTTAAGTTGGATTGCAGTGTGCAAGAATGCACTTGATTGATGCAATTTTCCCAAATTATTTCCAAATTAAGGAAAACAATGTGTTTCAGATTTTATTTTCATCTATGGTCAGATATTTACCTGAATAATACTTTGATCTTTAAATAGATAGAGAACGTCAAAGGAAGACAAAGATGCATTTTTGGCCCGTTTTTAGGGCTCCAAAATAGGAAAATGGATTTGCAAAACCCAGAAAAACATGGATCCTTAGGATAGCTAATGGATCGGTGGAAAAGGCATGATTTTAGGAGCTGATTGGACCAGGAGTTTGTTGGAGATTTTATCCCCATGAGGAGGCAATAACACAAAAATTGGTGAAGATATCATTATCGGTAATAACTGAGGAGGCAATAATGTTAGGAAGCCTTAGACCTTGAAACCAGAGGTTGTTGTCCTTTGTGGAAGTTAGGGGTTTTGTTGTTGAAATGTGTAATCATTCACTTAGGCCATGGCCAACATGGTGATATTGTGTCATATTTATTGTGATGGCTTACATGCCTATGTTCTCGTAAGGTGATCTATGTATTATTAGTGATTTAATGATGTGTTTGTTTGATGGTTATTGGGATCCATACCCATGTAGCATGAAGAGTATTTAATATTTTTTTCTTCACTCACCTATCATTTTGTACATTAATTGGATTTTTTTTTATTATTAACGAAATTACTTTGGTTTCTAAGGGAACCACATCATATCTTTCATGTTCACTTTTCAAGATTTGTGTTTGCATCACTTTTTTTCAGATCACGGGTAATGTGTTGGTTCTCTCTAAATTTATTTCTTCATTGAATTCGTTGTCAATCTCCATTAGTCAATTTGAGAGACTAGTTTGTGGCTTTTTTGTGGCATTGCTTTCGTCAGGAGGTCATTCCAAAGGTCCTACGAAACAAGGGTTTTGGATGGGCATGTTGTAGGGTTTAATAAATACTCATTAATTTTCTTTATTTTTTTGATTTTGTTCCAAAGCAAAAATGGTTAGAAGGATAGAGACTTTGGCATTTGAGGGTTGGAAG
Organism: Wollemia nobilis; assembly: GCA_028583015.1. NCBI lineage: Eukaryota > Viridiplantae > Streptophyta > Pinopsida > Araucariales > Araucariaceae > Wollemia > Wollemia nobilis. Next base: position 9,564,107 of record JAQPPZ010000850.1, read on the forward strand.
GCAGTGTTGGAGTTGAGAGGACCATCATAGTGTTCGCACAGTTATTTGGGCTAAAATTTAAACATTGTATAGTACTCCAACTCTTGGGCGAAATTGACATTAGGTTCCTTGACTTCTAGAGATTCTAGATAAAGTATAAATAGTTGATGTTCTATTTTCTAGAGAACTTCTCTATAGGACAAGCCACCAAGAATTAAAATAAATGTATTTGTTTTTGTAATTTGTGTGAAAAATTGTGGAGGGTCCAATCCACCACTTTTCCCAGTTATTTGGTTTTAGCAATAAAAAACAAGGTCATAGGTATTGTCCAAGGGGCAATAGTTTTAAATATTATTCAAAAATTTTAATTTAATTTTTTTCAAAGGTTGGAGGAGGCTGCTAGAATATTTTGGCATGAATGCAATATTTTGCCAGCCCCCCTTCTGCATGGCACTGATGTAAAGAAAAGATGCACTTCTTAAGTGCCCTTTCTCGTGGAAAGGAGAGGAGATATAGGATCCCATTATTGGGGCCCCTCCACATGGATTGGCTAGAATTCTTGGCTCAATCCTTTGGGATCCGAGGGGTCACAAGTTGAATTCCATGGCTTTGTGTTTGGATTTTCCTCGACATTTACCTTTGCACCTTTAATTGCTTTTGAACTTGAACTCACATATTGTACTTTTTCATCTCTTATATCCTTCTTTGTTTCTTCTAATTGTTGATCCAAGTGAGTTATGGTGGCCTTTTCCTTAAGATGTTGTAGATAAGCTTTTTTTGCCCCTTCTTTAGGAGTGGAATATCTTTGATCTGATCTACCTTCTATTAATGTGTGATTTCCTTGCATTGCCTTATGACCAAAATTTTTGTCTCTTTCTTCATAGTTTCACTTTGCAAACTCTTGCCAAGTGGCTAGTCTCATAACAATTGCGACAACGAAATGCGATGTTTTCATAATCCACTTGTTGATCCCATTCTCTTGATTCAAATTTAATCGTAATGGATTGTGGCAAAGGTTTTGAAATATCTATGTAAGGAACCTACTATTAAAATAAAGCTCACACACACAAAATACTGAAAAATAACTGAAATACATGTAATAACAGAATAACACTATGCAGAAAGTAATTGCATAATTGAAACAATCTCACAAATAACTCAGAATCGTAGGCCTCTTTGAGGGGGCAACATCCTTCAATATTTCATTAACTTGCAAAAAGATACCTTCGTACATGGTTTCATGCCTTTTAAAGAGAAAGCTACATGCAATCCTACCTAAAGGCTCAAGAGTTGGCTTACATGCAAAATGCCACTCGAGCTAGAATCTTCTACCAAACATCGGTTATAATCTTGATAACGGTTACATGCGATGGCACCACTTGGCTAGGTGCCTTACTTGCCACATACATTACAAAGTATTACAAAATAACATTATAATAGAATCCCCCCATGTTGGAAGTGGGTCATTACATAATAATGAGAATTACAAAATAACATTAGGATGGGATCCTAACATGTCCTTCTCCTTCAAAAAGCTTTGTCCTCAAAGCTGAAGGTGAGGAAACTGGTGCTGGAGTTGATGAAGAGACTCGCATGTAACATCTTCTGGCTGGAGTCCACGCCACTGAACAAGGACTTCAGTAATGGTGCGGTTGCAGAGAGTGCGAGTCCGACGATCCAACAACTGTTCGGGTTCAAGCAAGATAGAACCTTCTTCATCTAACTCCGGGAGTGCAGATTGAACCTGTACCTGATTGATGTGAAAAATCCACATAAACACACACTGAAGACTGAGAAGAATGCACTCCAAAAAACTGCAGAATGCTTTCATTGAAGGATTATTTATAACCAATTACATATCTTTCGGATAAGCATAATAGCTGTCCAAAAATCTTATCCATAACAATTGTACATTAGGACACATATCTATAAACAGGAAAATAGAAACTTATCCATATACAGCAGAAATCTACGTGTCGTTCCTTATCATTCCTCCCCACCGTAAGAGCATTGGGCTCCAATGCGGTCAAAAGGGAAGGAAAGTCACGAACCATCTGGCTATGAGAGATCCATCAGGCCTGATGTGGTAGTTGTCCTCGTTTGGCCACAAGGTAGGAAGTCGAAGATCCCTGGCGAGTGTGGCGCATCCTAGTGTCAAAAATATGATCATTCTCCAAAGGAAACTGGAAGTCAGGTACAATATCAGTAGGATGACTAATGACAGGGTCTGTCTCCAATGTAGACTCATGGTATGGTCGGAGCAAGTCAACATTGACGACATCATGGATGCCCAAGTGTGTTGGAAGATCAAGCCAAAAAGCATTCTCGGACACCTGTTGTACAATAGTGTATGGCCCAAAGCGAATGGGTTTGATCTTGCTATGGGCTGTCCCCTGGAACCTGCGATGATCAAGGTGCAACCAAACTCTATCTCCCACCTGGAAATGATGTGGAACACGGTGTTTGTCCATGGCTTTCTTTTGCTACTGTTGGGTTTTCTGCAAAATGGGAACAATGTTAGAGTGAAGCTGCTGCAAATGGTGGATGAAGGAATGGGCTTTGTCTTGCTCTTTTTTCATATGGGTTGTGATAGGAGATGGAAGGGACAAGGGTAACTCATAAGGTGCTAAGGGTTGAAAACCTAGACATACTTCAAAGGGTGAGTGACCTGTGGAGGAATGGACAGCCCGATTATATGCATGCTCAATGTGGGTAAGACTCAAATCCCATTTGGCTGGAGATGAATGGTGAAAAATACGAAGACTTTGGACAAGAGTACGGTTGACTACTTCAGTTTGACCATCGGTTTGAGGATGAAAAGTTGTGGAAAAGTTAAGAGACACCCCTAAAAGTTTCCATAAGGAACGCCAAAAGTGACCAACAAAATGGGAATCACGGTCAGAGACAATACTAGTGGGTAGACCAAAGGAACGCCAGACAGTATCAAAGAAGAGTTGGGCTAAGTTGGCAGCGGAACTGGTTTTTCTACAAGGGATGAACTTAGCCATTTTACTGAATCGGTCAACTATGACAAAAACACAATCATGCTGATGGACTGTCTTAGGAAAACCACTGACTAGATCCATTGAAATACTTTCCCATGGATGAGATGCAATAGGCAAAGGCATGCTGAGGCCGAGCTTCCTGTTGGATGGCTTGGATTTGCAACAAGCGGCACACTGCCTCAAATACCTCAAAACATCACGCTGCATGTGGGGCCAGTAGAAGAATCGCTGCAAGTGATGAAGAGTTTTATGCTTGCCAAAATGTCCACCATAAAGGGTAGAATGTGCCTCCTTAATAAGGGATTTCCGAGACTCAGAGGGTACACAAAGTTTGTCCAAGCGGTAAAGCAAACCTTCCTTAAGATGATAATCTTGAAAAGGGGCCAAATTTGAAGAGGAAGGATGTTGTAAATGTTGAAAAACTTTGGCAAAGTCATGGTCATGAGGATACAAAGAAGGCCAAGACTGAAATCCCAAGTGTGAGGTAGTAACAATAGTCAAAGCATGGGAGGAAGGAGGACGACTTAGGCAATCAACCACAGAATTTGTACTACCCTTTTTGTATTTTATGACAAGGTGGAATTGTTGAAGGTAAGAAGCCCATTTCATGTGGCGAGCTTCTTGGATTTTATTCTGAGATTGGAGAAACTGCAAAGGCAAATGATCTGTATGAACAATGGTTTCTTTGCCTAAGAGGTAATGATGCCAATATTTGATAGCTTGGACTAAGGCATAAAGCTCTTTGTCATATGTGGAATAATTTTGCTTGGCAATGGAAAAGGACTCTGAATGATAAGCAATAGGATGACCATTTTGTTTGAGGACAACACCAAGGGCAAATTGAGAAGCATCGGTTTCAATCTCAAAAGGTTGTCTAAGGTCAGGAATAATGAGAACAGGAGTAGAACAAAGCTTATCTTTCAAAGTGGAAAATGCATGGGAATGGGTAGGAGTCCAATGGAAAACAGATTTTGCCTTAGTCAAATTATGCAAAGGAGTAGCAATGGTGGAATAGCCTGGAATAAACTTGCGGTAGAAGTTGGCTAGGCCAAGGAAACTTCGTAACTCAGTGGCAGTGGTAGGAGTAGGCCAATTAAGGAGGACTTCTACTTTGCTAGGATCCACCTGAATACCTTGCTCATCAATGATAAAGCCAAGGTAGGAAATAGAATTTTGCCCAAAAGAGCACTTAGGCAAATTGGCATACAATTGATGTTGTTGAAGGATGGAAAGAACATGATCCAAATGCTGCAAATGGGCCTCCCATGTAGGAGAAAATATGAGAATATCATCAAGATAGATAATTACATATCTATCCAAACAGTCTCTGAAAACTTCATTCATGAGCCTCATGAAGGTAGCAGGAGCATTGGTGAGGCCAAAGGGCATAACAAGCCATTCAAAAAGACCCATATTTGTTTTGAAAGTTGTCTTCCATGTATCTTCAGCCTGGATGCGGACCTGATGATATCCACTTTTGAGATCAATCTTAGTGAAAAACTTGGCTCCCTGAAGTTGGTCTAAGAGATCATCAATACGAGGGAGTGGATATCTATTTTTTATTGTGATTTTATTAAGTGCCCGAAAATCAATGCAAAGATGCCAAGTGCCATATTTTTTTAGAACAAGAAGAATAGGAGAGGCACAAGGAGAAATGCTTGGTTTAATGAAACCTTTATCTAGGAGGTCCTGAATTTGCTTCTTTATTTCATCATATTGCAAAAGTGATTGCCTGTACATGGGGGCATTAGGAAGAGGTGCAGCTGGAACTATATCAATAGTGTGGTTAATGGCCCTTTCTGGAGGCAAGCAAGTGGGCTCTTGAAAAACACTTTGATATTTGTGCAATATGTTATCAATTGCTTTGGGTCTATTGGATTTAGAAGTTGTTGCTGAAAAGTGCTTATGTTGTGGATGAATGAAAATGAGAGCAAGTGCATGTGCTTGATTGGCTGCTTTGCATGCTTGTCTACAACTTAGCAATAGATTATTGGAGTGCTTGGTAGGTTCTTGAATTGAGTGAATGAGATAGTGCTTATTATCTTGTTGCAATGTGTATGTATTTTTATAAGCATCATATGTAGCACGCCTATCATATTGATAGGGCTTACCAAGCAAAAGACCACAACAATCCATTGGGGTCACATCACAAGTGACCTTATCTCTGAACTTTGGACCAAAGGCAAATGCAAGAGTGCATGTGTGTGTAATCTGTGAAGAGGTCTCACTATCCTTCCATCCAAGGGAGTAAGGATGAGGATGTGGAGAAGTAGGGAGCTTGAGCTTATCGACAATGGACTGCGCGATCAAGTTCTTTTGTGAGCCATTATCGATGATACAATCAACTGCAAAGTCATGGCGCAAATGAGCACGCGTGACGAACAGATTGTCATGGTCTCGAGCATCAGAATGATGATTCATTACAAGATTGAGTTTTCCTTTCAACTCCTCATAGACCTTTTCTTCACTAGTAGTCTTGATGGGGTTATCATTGGTACCCTCATCAGACTGTACAAACAAGGTCTTCTTCTTCTACAATTGTCTACATTCAGATTTAAGATGCCCTTTTCGTTTACAATAATTACAAAATTTTTGAGACTTAGCATTAGAAGAAGAAGAAGAAGAAGCATGAAATGTATGCTTAGAAGTAGAGGACTGAGAAGGAGTGGGAGTAGGAGAAGAATGAGAAGGGGAAAAGCAGGAAGAGCTCTGTGGTGCCTGTTGTTGAGGACGAGGTGATGGCTTTGAACCTCCTGAAGAGTAGTGGTTCCCCTTGTGTTGTGCTGCAAAATTCTCCTCCACAAGCTGTGCCTATTTGAAAACATCATCAAGAGTTGTACAAGAAGTGTACTTGATTTCTCGATAAAAGTGTGCGAGAAGACCACTTTTGAACTTGGCAATAAGGGAAGTAGTGGGATCTGAAACGCGAAGCAATACGCGTAATCTGTTGAATTGATGGACATAGTCTTGAATGGACTGATTCTTGCCCTGACGAAGGCGAAGCCAATGGTTGAGGAGATCATCATCATAGTTGGACGGATAAAAAGTGGCTTTCAAGGCCGTAACCAAAGCATCCCAAGTTGAGATGGGGTTTTGAGTTCCTTGGCATTCGGTAATGAGAACCTTAGCCATGCCAGAGAGTTTGAGCTTGGCAAATGGAACTTTTTCATCATCCAGGGTTTGAGTGAATTCAAACCAAGTCTCCATATCTAAGATCCAGGTATTGAGGACATCAGGATCCCTAGAGCCTTCGTATATTTTGACTTCACATTTAGGAGAATGAGTATGAGAGGGGGAGGAAGAATGTGATTGGATATCTCTAACAGTGTCGGCCAAAGAAAGAACTAAGGCAGTAACCTCAACTAATTTTTCTGCTACATTGGCAGCCATAGGTCTAGGTGGAGCCAGTGAAAGACTATGATGCCCACTAAATAAAAGATAACAAGCTTTTTTTTTTACAAAGCTTGTTTACAATAAAAGCTAAAAAGCTTTAAAAAAAATTGACCGAAAAATATATATATATATATATATATTTAACCTTCTTTCTTTTCTTTTTTTTTTAATTTTTTTTTTTAAATAATTTTAATACAAAGCTAAGCTTTAAATATAAAGCTACATACGTGAAGTAGCTTTATATAAAGCTTTTACATATAAGAATGTTTTTAATTTAAAAATGAAAAGGCTTTTAGCCTTTATACCTTTGCCTTCACGCCTGGAGGGAAAAAGGCAGTGCACGTCCCGTAGAGAGCAGGCACAACAAACACGATGCAGGCAGTGCACGTCCACGCAGAGAGCAGTTTGATGTAGGCAGCACACGTCCACGCAGAGAGCAGGCACAACGAACGTGAAGCAGGCAGCGTTGCGGCATCCGAAACAGGGTAACAGTGCGATGATCGAGGCTACAGTGCGATGATCCGATCAGTCAGCATACAACAAAAATCACAAAGAGCAACAACGTCAACAAGAAGGCAGAGGGCGACAAGAAACTATGGTAATGGTATGAGAAACACCGGCATCGAGGCAATTCGGTGTGTGGGCAAGGAGAAAGGATCGAAGACAGAGGGGAGAAAGGCCGTGGTAGAGGAAGTACTCTGCCAAAGGCAACTGAAACACAATCTCACCCTAAAAAAATTGGCTCTGAAACCAACTGATGTGGAAAATCCACATAAACACACACTGAAGACTGAGAAGAATGCACTCCAAAAAACTGCAGAATGCTTTCATTGAAGGATTATTTATAACCAATTACATATCTTTCCGATAAGCATAATAGTTGTCCAAAAATCTTATCCATAACAACTGTACATTAGGACGCATATCTATAAACAGGAAAATAGAAACTTATCCATATACAGCAGAAATATACGTGTCATTCCTTATCACTGATTGCCCACCACCTTTTTGAGAGAAGAAACATGAAAAACTGGATGGATCTTGGATGTAGGTGGAAGGGCCAATTTGTAGGCTATGGCACCAATCCGCTGTAACACTTGGTAGGGCCCATAGTATTTCGTAGCAAGTTTCTGGCATCTGCAAAGTTGGAGGGACAACTGTTTGTATGGTTGCAAGCGAAGGAAAACCATATCACCCACGTCAAAAGTGCGCTCGGAACGGTGTTGGTTAGCCTATTGGCGCATTTGGTTTGGGGCCGCATCCAAATTCATCTTCAGTTGACGGAGGACATCACCATGCTGACCGAGAGTAGTGTTGACTGCATGGACCTTGGAGCTACCTGGAATTTAGGAAGAAGGTGTGGGTGGAGGGCGCCCATAAACTGCCTCAAAAGGGGTAACCTTGGTTGCTATGTGATAGGACGTGTCGTACCACCACTCGGCCAAAGGAATCCATTTCACCCAGTGCGTAGGATGATCAGAGGTTAAGCAACGATGGTAGGTTTCCAAACATTTGTTGACAATCTCCGTTTGGCCATCTGTTTGCGGATGATAAGCTGAACTCATTTTGAGTTGAGTTCCCTGCAACTTAAGCAATTCTTGCTAGAAGTGACTAGTAAAGGTTGGGTCACAATTGGACACGATGGAGGAGGGCAGACCATGAAGGCGAAAGATAGAATCAAGGAAAATTTGGGCAACAGTGGAAGCTGTGTAAGGATGGAAGAGGGAACAAAAGTGAGCATACTTCGAAAGACGATCCACTACCACGAAGATAACAGATTTGCCTTCGGACTTAGGTAATTCTTCAATAAAATCCATAGAAATATCCGTCCAAACCTGGTCAGGAATGGGCAAGGGTTGAAGAGTGCTCGGAGAACGCACCGTTTCACCTTTCATTCGTTGACAGGTATCACAAGTTGCCATAGAATCTTGAATGTCCTTTTTCATACCCTTCCAAAAAAAGTGCGCTTAAGCAGTTCATATGTTTTGAGAAATCCTGAATGGTCGACATATGGGGTAGCATGCAGTTCTATCATGAGAAGTTCCCGCAGTGGGGACTTGTGGGGAACAAGGCGTTAGTGGTAACACAAGTCTTGGCCATCCCAAGTGTAGCCTGGACATGAAGTAGGCTTAGTGTGTAGGGAAGCAACCAAAGTCTGCAATTCAGAATCTTGATGTACCTCCTGGCGTAAGGAATCGATCCATTGGGGAACCGGCAATGAAATGGCACACAACATACTGAGAGCCTCAAATTGGCGAGAGAGAGCATTGGCCACAACATTCTCCTTGCCCTTCATCATAGCCCATGAGTTTAGAGACCCATTTTTGTTGTTCAAGGGTGGCAACCCTTTGCTCCAAAAATTATTTGAGACTTTGATGGTCTGTTTTAATGGAGAAATGATGCCCGATGAGATACGGTCGCCAATGGGTTACAACATGCAGAATTGCCATCATCTCCTTAGCATAAGTGGATTTTCCCAAATTACGGCTAGAGAGAGCTTTATTAGTGAAGGCCAAGGGTCTCCCTTCTTGCATCAACACGACACCAATACCACGACCTGAAGTGTCGCTTTCAATGACGAAGGGTTTGGAGAAATCCAGGGCATGGCCAAAACAGGCGTAGTGGTCATAGCATGCTTCAGTTCTAGGAGAGCCTGTTCAGCGGGTCCCGTTCAAGTAAAAGAGTCCTTTAACATGGAAGTGAGGGGAGCTGCAATTTTACCATAGTTACGAACAAATTTATGGTAATAACCTGTAAGCCCTAAAAATCCTCTAAGACCTTTGAGAGTGTGAGGTTTTGGCCATTCCTGAACCGCTTGGATCTTCTTGGGGTCAACTTTGACGCCTTCTTCAGTGACAATGTGTCCCAAATATTCCACTTCTGTCAACCCAAAAGAACACTTGGAACACTTAGCATAGAGTTGATGTGCCAACAACTGGAGAGTTTGATTCACATGAATAAGATGCTCTTCCCATGACCAGAATGTCATCAAAGAAGACTATGATGAACTTCGAAGGAATGGACAAAGAATGTTGTTCATGAGGCTTTGGAAAGTGGAAGGGGCATTAGTCAAGCCAAATGGCATTATCAAAAACTCATAGTGACCTTCATGAGTACAATTTGCAGTCTTTGGAATATCCTCATCCTTGAGCCTGATTTGATGGGTACCCCGAGCGAAGGTTGAGTTTGGAAAAATACAGTCCCATGAAGTTCATCCAGTAATTCATCCACCACCGGAATAGGAAACTTATCCTTGATGGTGAGTTTATTGAGTTATCGGTAATCAATACACAACCGCCAGGACCCATCTTTCTTACGCACTAGTAAAACTGGAGAAGAGTAAGGACTGTTGCTTGGTCAAATGATGCTGGCTTTTAACAATTCTTGTACTACTCGATTTCTGACTTAAGAGCAGGAGGATACCGGTACGGTCTAATGTTGGGCGGTGCATTGCCGTTTAACAAAGGAATAGCATGGTCATGAGAGCGGCGAGGCGGTAATTCTGATGGCTCAACAAAAACAGAATTGTGCTTGGTCAAAATAAGTTGCAAATCTTCAGGAACAGAATCCTCCTTTGAAGGATGAGGTTGGATCGCAAAAATCTGAGCTGACACCCTGAGATGATTTTTTTAACTACTTCTCCATCCGACTGGAACTGATAATCTGTGAAGGTCCTGCTTTTAAGCCATGGAGAGTGTGGGATTGTCCATTCTGTGAATATCCCATCCAAAGCTCGGCAAAGTGCCATGAGATGACCCCCAATGTGCTCAACCATTGAGCTCCCAACACGATATCACATCCCCCTAGTTGAAGTGCAAACATATCCTGTTTGAGCTCATAGTCCCCAATTTTGATCTTAACATTATGACATTTACCTTTGCAAGGTAAGGTCTCGCCATTTACTACCATAACCTCAAAGGAATTACATGTATGTACGTAACAATTTGCCTGCTTGGCAATACAGGGATCAATAAAATTATGTACTTCCAGAATCAATCAAGATGGTAAGATGGAGGCCCTTGAAATACCCCACAACTTTCATGGTTTGGGGAGTAGTAATGCTAGCAAGAGCATGAACAAAAATCTTAGCCTATGGTTCATCTTGGTTGTCTTCCGCCGGATTGGATGGTTCCTTGACTGATTTTGTGTCATCATCACTGTGGTCACTGGTGTCAGGCTCATTAGCATCTATGAGGAACAAAATTTGGGTGCACCTATGCCCACGAGAAAACTTTTCATCACAATTGTAACACAACCCATGGGCGTGTCGCGCATCCATTTCGATAGTGGTTAGACATTTGTGTGCAGCGAGTTTTTGTTCATTCTGATTTTGGAATCTAGGAGGAAAAGAGGTTTTAGCCTGTGGGAATTTAGATATCCGCCTTTGAGCTGCAAATTGGATTCGGCCAAACGAGCCAACTTGATAGCCTGCATCATGGATTGTGGTTTAAACATAGTGACCTCAGCTTAGAGATCCTCCCTCAAACCATTGACAAAACAACTCATAAAGACCCCTTCATTCATTCCCGTAGTTGGCCAATTTCTCAAATTGTATTTGATAATCTCTAACTGTCGAAGTTTGTTTCAACTTTGTCAACTGTCCTGTAAAATCATCATACTCACTTGGGCCAAAGCGAGTGAGTAATTGAGACTCTAAGTCTTCCCACAAAGGATTAGGGTGAGTTTTCTGCAACCATTGGTACTGTTGACAATTTTGTCACATTGCTTAGAGGGGTAATGGAAATCAAAATTTTGTAAAGTATTTTTCTAGTTTTCATGAATTTGTTCTCTTGCTTTTGAACATTTTTAAGTATTGCAACAATTTTGGCTTTCATTGTCATCCCCTTGTACATAGAATTGGATGTGTAAGAGCTTCGCCACAAAGCAAACCAGGTTTAGGAGCTTCGCGAGAAAAAGAAGGATAGCTTCGCCAAGAAAGGAAAACAAGAAAGTTCAGATCGTAGCCCAAGATTTGCTAAGGCATGGAAAAAGCTTTGCTAGCGAAGCAGCCTAAACAGTCGCTTCGGGCGAGAACCTTGCGAAGCGGAAAATGCAGAAATTCCTAAGTATTGAGAGAGTGCTTCGCTAAGATTTAAGCGAAGCATCCGCTTTGGACCTCTCTCCTGGCGAACCATTTCTCCAAACATAATCTACTTCGCCTTAGGTTGTCGCGAAGCATCTACTTCGGCCAACTTTTGTGCGAAGCTCCCTCATTCGAAGCATTAGTTGCCCTTGAAAAGTCAAAGAAATATTCTAAGGCAAGAACGCACTTCGGCCCAAAACCTCCCGAACAACTGTTTTGAAGAAGGTTCGCAGCGAAGCATTTTTGATGAGCCCATCAACGAAGCATCCACTTCGGGCAAGGAATCTTGCGAAGCAGCCTTTAACCCACCTTTCTAGCGAAGCAATGAAAGATTGACAGCCATGTTTTGAGAAGGAATATCTGCTTTGGCACTAAGTCCTCGCGAAGCTATTTTTGGAAGTCCCTTCGCGCGAAGTGCCCATCCAAGGAGGTTAGGCCCGCTTCGGCTCACATCCATTGCGAAGTAAGGTCCCGAACTGGAATTTGGCGAAGCTCTTTAAGGGCACACACTCCAAGGTTGGGTATCTTTTAGAGGCAATCGAGTGTTTCATAAATGAATTTTTACTTGCCCGAAAGACCCGGGGCTCATTTTTGGCAATCCGAAAAGAAATATCAGTCACAGGAGGAGAGCCCGACGGACATAGCAGCCACTCGAGCTCCGCACCCGGAGAAATTCAGGACGAGTCAGGCGGCCCATAAATACAATTTTCCCGGCTGACGCGGTCGTAACTGCTAATTGTAGAAAAGGATGTGAGAGCTCGGTCACGGGAGGAGCGAGAACAGATTTCTCGAGTTTTCGAGGGCGTACTTCCCGATTTTGTGCATTGATGGCTCAAAGGGTCGGGTCCTCTATAAAAACCCGTGAATTGTAATGAGAAAGGGCGGAGAACTTCTGCTAGAAAGCTGCTGTAACTTGATTTCTTGTAACAACCCACCCTATTCTGGATTGTTTCCTATCTATTTTGACTAGTAAAAGAAAAACACAAATTTTTGCTCTTTTTATTCAAATATATGCTCTTTTTTTTTAGGTATTTTTATGGGATTTAAACATACAGTATACTGCTGAAAGAAAGCTTCACAAACTGGAACAACTTAATTGCAAGGGAAATTACAATGATGAACAACACTGAAAATACCCGATTTTCCTCAAGTCTGAAAACAAATTGCAGCAATCCACGTTCTGGAAATAGTTTGTGAATAGTGCCATGAATAGTAATTTGCTACAATGTCGCGTGAATAGTAATTTGCTACAGTTCCGCTTGAATGCTGCATGAATAGTAAACTGCTACAGTGCCGCGTGAATAGTAAACTGCTACAGCCTCCAAATAAGTACCGTCTATAGGTCTAAATCGCTGCTATCTCCCAACACACACAAGATATCGGTGACGAACCAGAAATTCTCTTTGATCTCCAATTTGCCCTCTGAATGAAGACAATCAAAATCCAATAGAGCTGATCTTTCACAGCCGTAGTGGATGTCCTTGCCGAGAGTTTCCGTTCTCAACAAGCTCGAATCGCAAGCAAATTCTCCAAAATGCATCAAGCAATATATTCAATGTTCAAGGATGCTGGAATGAGAGCCCGACCACTTTATTTATTATTGACTCGGGCCCGTCGTATCATAACATAACCAATGTGGGATAAAAACCCCCTTTTTAATAAATCCTTATGTCTCCCTAAGTCACTTTATCAAATAATTAATAATTCACTTAAGTGACTTATGTGCACACATAATATAAAGTCTATTTAATTAAATACGACTTTATAATTAAATAATTACGAGTATTAAAATAATTGCACCATAAGACCCAAGCCAACATCTGATAGCATTTTTGGATACCCTTTTGGTCGAACTGTCCAAATATAGAAACTGTTCTGAAAAAAGCACGGCCCTAAAAAATAGGAAATTGCTCCAACTGACTTCCAAGATCCTTAAACTGCTCCCATAGCCTACAAGATCGCGTGAATAGGCTATGCACTGTGCCAATGCTGACGAGCTCAGAAAGGGGACATGACAGTCCTCCCTCCCAAAAATTGCTTGTCCCCAAGCAATATTAGTGCCGGATGCTGTAGAATGTCTTCATGTTCCCTGTAGCATCATCGAATCACCTAATCAGAACCACCTGTGATTCCAAGGTCCCAAACCAATCTCAACACAATTATTACAGCTGCCACTTCTATATAAAAATCAAAACAAAAATCTGAGTGTGAGGCCAAGATGCAAATCAACAATGCGTGGACCCAAGGTTGCCTCAAACATTCATCCAAGACTGTTCCCAAACCTCGCTTCAAGCTGACCAAAGATTGTCTTCATGCTATTCCAAAACTGTCCAAAGGCTGCAATTGTGCAAAAACTGAGTGGAAATAGGCTCAAACTCTCACAGACCAGATCTGAGGTGATGCATAGCAGTTCTGATTTGTCATGTACAGCAATGGTAAATAACTGTTTAATCTCTTCAAAGATGTGTAAACTCAATTCTCCTTTATTTATAATGGCTGTACTATGCAAGAGTGTAATAAAATTAGCAAAGGTAATGAATGAATCAACACCAAAGAGAGTGAAAAGGAAATTATAATCAACAAACTCTGGCTCTCCATATGCATAAGTCAAGTACATCACCTCTTCCTTTCCCCAAGGGAAATCCAATACTCCCCAACCTTGAGAAACATTATCAACATCATAAATGTCAAGTTTTATGACCAAAATACTCCTACATACCTCACTCCATGCTTTTCTTAACTGCTGTTCCAAAATGGGACTGAAAGTGCATGTCAATGGCTGAAGCTCTACTTTTCCCATGTTTCCAACTCCAAAACAACTTGCCCCCAAATGTATCAAAACTGAAAATGCAACTTTATCTCCATTATGTGCCATCAAATCCAAGTGTAACAGCTGCTCCAACTTCCTCAAAAACTGACAATGCTCCCTCTTCATGTCTTGCAAGTGAGCATACCTGTAAACTACTAACTTATGCTCATACTCAGCTCTAAGAACAGCCTTTAACATTATGAAAGACACCTTATTATATCTCCCAAAATGGACTAACACAGGCCTCATACAATTCTCACCCAAAACTGAAAACACGTGTGGTGTAGCAATTCCTCTTGTCACCAAAAACTCAGCGAATGTAAGTAAATCAGACCTGATGTGATGTGCAGTCGTTGGTGCCTTACCGATCAGTCTACGTGAAACCCATATTGTCTCCAATTCTGTCTCACAAGGTGTTAAAGATGCAACTCTTTTTTTTGCCAAATGAGACCTCAATTTCTCCATCGTTCCTTCCTTCATAGCCTTCCCAAATGCCGCTTCTGAAATCAGCAGACAATCAGTCCTATTGGTACCAAAATTCTCCCTCACAACAGTCCCAAAATCAATCTTGAAAATCAGCGAAGTGTTTGTCCAAAACAACATTGTTTGGTCATCAAATTTCCTCCACAAAGCTGCGCAAAACTCCTTGTATACTGCCTCCTCAGTTGTCTTCACATGTGCAGCCCAAATTGCACCAAGTAATGTAACAAATTCCAACACAACCATCCAATAACTCCTATACAACAACGTCTCATCATAGGCATGTAGTGCGCCAAGTTGAGTGGTACAAGGTTCCAATTGACCCAACGTCCCTGCTAAGACTGTTCTTGCAAATGCATCCTCTGAAATAAGCAAATATTGTATCTTTTGTGTATCATAAACAGTCTTCATATGTGGCACAAACCTTCTAACAACAATGTGACATCTTTCCTCATCATTTCCTATGGCTGTGAAATGTAAAACTCCGACAAAATCAGTGATGGTGATGAACAAATCTGAAGACTGATCTATATACATGGCTGCCACTAACACATAATTGAATTTTACACCTGGATTCCATGCATTTAAGGGCTGATGCCTTCCTTCTGACAAAGTGTGCTCATTGTGAATCCCATGAACAGCAATGTGTAAAAGTTGTTCAATGTCCTTAACGTCAACCGAACTTAGTTTACTACTTCTATCAAAGACTGTACTATGCAAAAAATGAATAGAACCATCAAACATTGAGGAGAAATGAGTGAGAAAGAGTTTAAATTTTGAGTCAACAATCTCTGTCTCCTCATTCATGTAATCAGTTTTATACACAAGCATCATATCATCACCAACTGTGAGTGCTTCCTTTGTTAATACAGTCCCATCAAGTGCTCCAACTATCCAAAAACATGCAGCCCATATGATTCTTAACAGCATGGAAGAATGTGGTGCAAGAGTCCCATCCTTCTCATACATCATTAGTCTTATCAAACACATTGTTGCCACTAATTCATGAGTGCCAAAATATCTCAATCTGCTGCTATAAAAATCAGGATGAAGCTCATACCTTATGGGAGTAATATCATGGCTGATCCATGATCTCAATGGATGTAGAGATGACTCCAACTGGCGGCCGTTCTCATCCAAACACCCCAAAACTGAAGATGTACTCTCAACTCTGTCCAATACTGAATCTAAGCTAGGTTGGTTGGAAAAATAGTTGCCACCATTTATTATGAATAAACTTGGCATATTTGGGTGTGTATTGCTCTCTTCTAGGATCTCCAAATCTGAACGCTTTTCTTCAAAGGCTGAAACTGCGAAAGAGAAGCCTCCAATGGCCTCCATGCCTTCATCATACCTTGGTACCAAAACACCTGGATCCCAAGGAACTAGGAGCTGATCTGAAAAGGTATGTTCATTGTGATCCTCATGAGGGATTGATTTCTCCCACACATCACTCTCCAAATCCAAGGAGTTGGAACTAGTGTGAACACTTCTATCCAAGGATTTAGTTTGGGAATCTAGACCATATCCATTATCATCACAAACTGATTTGGGAACTTTAATACATTCATCTCGCATCATGTTCTTTCACAACAATCTCATGTGGTGATTCAATCTCTTGGTTAACCATTTCTGATTTGAATTCTTCTTCGTCCGTGGTAGGTACAACTTCAGAATTTTCCACTGAATTCTTCTTTAGATCCACAAGCTCTTCTTTACTAGCTTCCTCATGTGAAATTTCTGCCATGGACTGCTCTTCTCCCCTAATATCCTCATTGTCCAAGAAAGGTTTCAGCTTCCTCTCACACTCTTTAACAACACTATTAACCAATTCATGTGCAGCAGTGGAAGCAACCAAGTCTTGCCTCCAAACGTCCAATAACATTGATAAGAGTGGTTGGTAAATATAATCACTTTCATCTATAATCAAAATCATAATGTCTCTCATAGCTGCAATAACATTATTAGCATGTTCTTTTCTAGCTGAAGCAATGAAATGATGAAACATTTCATAAACCAACTCATCCATGTCCAAATCTAACAAGATGTTGCCCATTCTAGTTTTTGCAAATAATTCAAGTATGGAAACTCTCCTAGAGAAATGAGAACAAGTAACATCCTTCAAACTTTCAAAACTATCAACAAACAACTGAAATATTGTTCTCAATGTGTCATCATTGTAAGGAGCTTTAGGAGCTGAAATTCTCAAAATTTCACTCAAGCAAGAAGTGACCATGAGTCTTACCTCCTTATCCGTGTGTTTCAACCATCTAGGCTTGCCCAAAGACTTCACCACCGGAGTCATAGCTGCTTGTAATATCTCGAGAAGGTGATGAATCCATCATATACAAACAATCTTCTACCTCCCCTAGGACACAAGAGAGAACATCTTTTGGCTGAGATATGAATCCAAGTTTTCTTCCCCGCATTAGTAAGCCTTTCGACCAACTCGTTTTCGCCCAATAGTGCCATGATCCACAATTAAAAATTTAATGTTCAAGAACCCTAGGTTTCATTTCAGCAAAATTCCACCACAAACCCTTCAAAAGTGCCCAGAAAATTTCTGAATGCTGATCTACTCAGGGATGCTGAATCCTCCTCATGAAACCCTAATTCAGATCTGATCACAGGCTGGCAGGAAACCAGCTCTGATACCACTGTAACAACCCACCCTATTCTGGATTGTTTCCTATCTATTTTGACTAGTAAAAGAAAAACACAAATTTTTGCTCTTTTTATTCAAATATATGCTCTTTTTTTTTAGGTATTTTTATGGGATTTAAACATACAGAGATAATCGCTGAAAGAAAGCTTCACAAACTGGAACAACTTAATTGCAAGGGAAATTACAATGATGAACAAGACCGAAAATACCCGATTTTCCTCAAGTCTCGAAAACAAATCGCAGCAATCCACGTTCTGGAAATAGTTTGTGAATAGTGCCGTGAATAGTAATTTGCTACAGTGCCGCGTGAATAGTAATTGCTACATGCCGCGGCCGCATGAATAGTAAACTGCTACAGTGCCGCATGAATAGTAAACTGCTACAGTGCCGCATGAATAGTAAACTGCTATAGTGCCGCATGAATAGTAAACTGCTACAGTGCCGCGTGAATAGTAAACTGCTACAGCCTCCAAATAAGTACCGTCTACAGGTCTAAATCGCTGCTATCTCCCAACACACACAAGATATCAGTGACGAACCAGAAATTCTCTTTGATCTCCAATTTGCCCTCTGAATGAAGACAATCAAAATCCAATAGAGCTGATCTTTCACAGCCGTAGTGGATGTCCTTGCCGAGAGTTTCCGTTCTCAACAAGCTCGAATCTGCAAGCAAATTCTCCAAAATGCATCAAGCAATATATTCAATGTTCAAGGATGCTGGAATGAGAGCCCGACCACTTTATTTATTATTGACTCGGGCCTGGCTGTATCATAACATAACCAATGTGGGATAAAAAACCCCCTTTTTAATAAATCCTTATGTCTCCCTAAGTCACTTTATCAAATAATTAATAATTCACTTAAGTGACTTATGTGCACACATAATATAAAGTCTATTTAATTAAATACGACTTTATAATTAAATAATTACGAGTATTAAAATAATTGCACCGTAAGACCCAAGCCAACATCTCGATAGCATTTTTGGATACCCTTTTGGTCGAACCGTCCAAATATAGAAACTGCTTCGAAAAAAGCACGGCCCTAAAAAATAGGAAACTGCTCCAACTGACTTCCAAGATCCTTAAACTGCTCCCATAGCCTACAGGATCGCGTGAATAGGCTATGCACTGTGCCAATGCTGACGAGCTTAGAAAGGGGACATGACATTTCTGCGATTAATATCAAGAACTTTGGGCCTCATTTCTCTCTTGTATGCTGCCTTCCGTGATTATTTCTTTTATTCTGTCTTCGTTTATGTACTGTAATTCTGAATCCTGGATTTAGGTGAGTGATTGGGGACAGAACCCGGAATTCTCTTGAAGGATACATAGGGGGGAAAATGTTGTGTTAGTCTTCTTGTATGCTGCCTGTGGATAGTGTTTCTGCTATATTCACCTATTTCTTAATTGGCGTAATTCTGAAATCTGGATTTCGGCGTAAGGGACTAGGAGGATCCTGGAACTCATCCAGAGGATACATAGGAAAGCTAGCGCGACGTTCATTCATGTTTTATTCTTTGTATTTATTGCTGCTACCTCAAGATATTAGCTAGTAATCGTGTTGCTGGTTCTTTCCCTCTGAAAATCCATTGACATTCTTTCCCTTACTCCCTTTATTTCTCTCCTGCACCCTTACTCTTTTTATCTCTTTCTTGCACTCTTAGCTTAAGACACCAAGTAGTTTAGTAAAGGAGCCGGCCTTTCTCCGGAGATTGACACGGAGGGCATCTGTTCCCTTCGGCCTTTCAATGTTGGTCCAGGTCTAGGGCGCGTATACATACCAAAATCCTTTCTAGTGGCAGATTTGTGACCAACAGTTTCTGGCACGCCCGGTGGGACCCGGTCAGTCTCACCTTGTGAGTGGTAGTGAGAACCGATGCTTATCTCATTGCCAAAAGACTCTAGCATTTGGCGACTCTGTTCAACCTGAGAATCTTAAAGTCGTAGAGACCGGTACTAAAGTATCCGTGCCTTCATGCAAACAAGATGGAGAGTTAGGAATAGTGGAGAAGAGATTGAGTTCTTTGAACTCGATATTGACGCCTTCGGGGAACGCTCCAGATTGGTCACCCCTGAATCACTGTTACGTGGAACGTCCTCGCAAGAGGCTGCCTTTGACGAACAAGGGCCAACTTCGGATAGCACAACGGCTAGTCTTCCTCCTAATCCTCCTAACTCACCAGATCATCCAAGTGCCTCTGTTCCAATTAGTAATCTAGTTAGCAATCAACAAGGAACTTCGGGAATTCCTGTTTTTTGGAATCTAGGCGCAAACACGGCACTCCAGCAACATCAACAACAAATGCAGCAACAACCGCCGCCCAGATTGTTCCCGGCATGGAATTCTTTCGGACCATTAAATCTAGCAGGACAAGGGCAGGTTCCGCCTGCTGCTATGAAGAAAATCCCCACATTCGATGGAACAGGGAAGACAACTCTGGAACATATCCAAGACATTGTTTCTCTGGCAGCAATTCACGACATCACAGAAGAAAGAGTTATGGTAAAGCTTCTGGTTCTGTCTCTCAGAGGAAAGCTCCTCTATTGGTATAGATCCCTACCACCTGGCACTATAACGGGATGGGACCAGTTAGCCGGACAATTAATGAGGGGTTTCAATGAATCTGCCGATCCATCCTCTCTCTTGCACCAGTTTACGACGATTCAGAGACACCCGCAAGAGGAGATTGCTGATTTCAACGTAAGGTTCGCTCGAACTTGGCAAAGGGTACCAGCTGGACTCCGACCAACCAACGAAGCTGCGGCGTATTATTACCTTAGGGCCTTTAACCCTAACATCAGCGTGATGGTAAGATATTCGAATATTAATACCTTCCCTGAACTGTATGAATTGGCCCAGAAAGCGGAAATGGATTTGATAGCCGTGGGTAAACTTCCTCAAAGGATGCCGATGCCCATACCTCCAGAATTCCCTCAGTCCCAGTATACAAGTGCGGCTGCTTCGCAAATCTCCACAACCCCTGCGTATTCAATCTCATCATGGAACCCGAACCCCATTGTGTCCCAGGTCACTACTCCACAAATACATTTTCCTACATTTTCAGCACCACCGCCCACTGTGCCTTCGGCATTTCCCGTGTTACCAGCACCACCCCAATACCCTGCCCTACCCCCAATACCAACGATGGCCCCATTGCCACCGCCCCCAAAGCCGAAGATATGCGAAGCTAAAATACTACAGGAGGTTCAATCCCTAAACTCCACGGTACAGACCTTGTCTAATGACATGACCATCATGAAAAAGAAGCAGGCACAGCAGGAGTTCCTACCAAGGTCTTATCTCCCACCAGCGCTCACTAAAGACCAAGTGGTACAAGGGAGGTCATCGGCAAGAAATGCCGTGATTGACGAAGTTCCAAGCACTTCTGACTACATACATTGGTGCTCCACGTGTAACGACCCACATGAAGAAAATACCTGCATGCTGCACCAACATTACGTGCAAACGCTGTCGGGTATTAGCCCTGGTGGTCAAGTCAATATAATCAGGCAAATAGATCAGAACCTAGTAATTGATGAAGAAGAGCAAGTTTCAGTCCTTACTAGGGAAGGAAAAAGACCAATGGAGGTAGATGCGGCTCAAATGGCCCCCCTAAAGGTGTATACTCGCCGCGAGAAGGGACAGCAACCTTCCCAGGCCCCGGACGAAGTTTCTCATCCTGCACTAGTAAAAGAGAAGGCCCAATAGGCCTCCGCAACCCCGCCTCAGGCGGAAACCAAAGAACAGGCTAGGGAAAAGCTTAAACTCCCTTCGCTGACCAAACGACAAAGAGTCGAAGCCACGGAGCAGTATCACACGAAGTATGAGGCTAAAAAAGAACCCGAGATACACAACTCCCTAATATACAACATCGTAGACGAGCTAAAGAAAACACCTGCCAAGATTAGTCTGTACGACGCATTACAACTACCTAGACAAGTGGACTTGTTGCAGGAATCCTTGAAGACAACTAAGGTAAGAAAGTTAGCACCACTTGCCCTAGTGCAAACCTTATCCACGTCCATTACAGGAAAAAACAGGCCTCCTCCGTTCTACCTGTCCTTACAAATGGAAGGGTATATCGTCCACAATTGTATGATTGATTCCGAGGCCGCAACGATAGTCATGCCTAAGGCGGTTTGCGAGGAAATAGGAATGGAGTACATGCGAAGCAGCCACGATGTACTCCAACTGGATGGTACTCCTGTAAAGAATGTCGGCGTAATTAAAGATATACCTATTCGACTGCACAAAGTGCCTCAAATTATGGTAATACAGGAGGTGGTAGTCGTTGACCTGGAGCCATATTTTAGTATGTGCCTGTCAAGGGAATTCACAACAAAGTTAGGAGGATACCTGTCCATGGACTACTCACATTTAGAAATTCCATTCAAGGGAAAGAAGGTTAAAATCTACAATGAGAAACCTTCTACATTCCTCGTACATAAGATGTCTGAGGAGGAAAGTGGTGATCTCATACATGCAATAGCGGAGGGGATAGAGCAGGTGGACCTAGTTGAAGAATCCCTTGCGCAGTTGAATTCTGAAGATGAGTTTTCACTGATAGATTTCAATGCCATGATAGAAACAAAAATAGGATGCTATACTATCACCGAACCAGAGAAGCACACTAAGCTGGAAAATAAGATGTGTGCCCAGGGGGAATTATGGAGATTGTTCTTTGATGGCGCCCGATGCAAAAATGGCGCCGGGGCAGGAATACTTTTAGTATCACCGTCTGGCGAGCAAAGAGAATATTGCTACCGGTTGGTTTGGAGCTGCACCAACAACGCAGCAGAGTATGAAGCCTTATGCCTAGGATTAAAGAAAGCAGAGAAATTAGGCATAAAACATCTCCAAGTCTTCGGAGATTCAGAATTGGTATGTAATCAGGTCACCAACAAGTGCATCTCAAAAAAGCATTATCTTAAAGCATACCGTAACAGAGTATGAGACTTGTTTGACCAGTTCGAGTCGCTCAATCTGCAGTCCATCCCACAAGAGAAGAATAGACACGCCGATGTCTTGGCTTCCATCGCAGCTAGATATTCTCCAGCTGACGACATGGTACACAAGCCCAAGGCCGTGAGGATGATTTATAGGCCCTCTGTGCCAGATAGAGACATGCATTTTCAAATTTTCGACGATGATGAACAGATCATCAATTTCTTGGTCCAAGAAGCAGCTACTGTTGAAGGAAGAAGCCCAGAAGATGAAGAATATGAAGGGATGGTCCAGTTAAAAAACAACCATGTTCCAAAAGGGTTGATTACTCTAGAAAGCCTTTTTGATCAAAATGATCGAGCGGTTTCCCACAGAATCAAAGTCAACGCTAAGCAATATCAGGATCTGGATCTCAAATTCGGGAAAGTGATAAAAGTCGGGACAGATTGCACCTCAACAGAGCTAGAACAGATCCGATCTTTGTGCAGAAGGTATCCTGACATAGTAGCATGGTCTTATCAAGACCTGAAGGGATACGATCGACAGTTGGTTCAACATACAATTGAGTTGCAGGAGGGGGTCAAACCTTTTCGGCAGAAGCAAAGGCCTGTTAACCCAAAGATCGAAGTCATGATGAAAGCTGAACTCCTGAAGATGCTTGAGGCTAAGATAATTTACCCCATAAAACATTCCTCTTGGGTAGCGAATCTAGTCCCCGTCAAGGAAGAAAAATGGAGACATTCGACTATGTGTAGACTTTCGGAATCTAAATCGAGGCTTCGCTAAAAGACCATTACCCTCTCCCTCGGATTGATCAAATCTTGCACTCAGTAGCTGGGGCCCAACGTTTCTCCCTACTTGATGGTTTTTCAGGATATAACCAGATTTGGGTTAGGGATGAGGATCAACACAAAACGACATTCACTACTAAATGGGGAACATTTGCTTATCAACGAATGCCATTTGGCCTTTCAAACGCAGGAGCCACTTTCCAAAGGGCTATGGATTTAGCATTCGGCGAACTATTGAATAAGGTCATTGTCATCTATTTGGATGACATGACCGTCTTCTCTCGGAAAAGGGAAGACCATCCTTTGCACTTACAACAAATATTTGAAAAATGCCGAGAATTTGGCATCTCAATTAACCCGAAGAAGTCCATATTCGCAATAAATGAAGGAAAATTACTGGGACATGTTATATCAGAGAAGGGCCTCGCCGTAGATCCTGACAAAGCTGAGGCTCTCTTAAAGCTCCTGTTGTCACATTTTGCACGGGGTGCAATGTTTTCAATTTTTGTAAGAGAGCTGCTCTTCCTTCTCCCCCCTTTTTCTCTGTGTTCCCTACATTCTCATTCTTCTCAAAATTGACAGCACTTGCCCTGAAAAATGGCTAAGTGTCAGGGCATGCTGAGGAGTTCGGGTTTTTTCGGGCCATAAACAGGGGCGATAAAATGGACAAAATGAGCCCTGGATATTTTATTATTGCAGATCTTCTCGCAAGCTTTCCAACGATATATTATAATAGGCGATCGGGTCAGCGGATCAAAAGTTATGGCCCCGGGAAGCTAAACCAGGAAACCCAGTTTTTTGTGCGAAGTGCGCACTTCGCACAGTTTTGGTGCGAAGTGCGTACTTCGCCCGATTTTGAGTGCGAGTGCGCACTTCGCCCAGTTTTGGTGCGAAGTGCGCACTTCGCCCCTCTTTCTGGGCGCACCTTGTAATCGGTAGGTCGGCAGTCGGCGGGAAAAATGACTAAGTGCTGGGGCGAAGTTCGTACTTCGCGCGAAGTTCGAACTGCTCCCTTGTCTGTGCGAAGTCCGAACGGCGGTGAGAATCAGCAAGTACCGATGCGCAACCCGACTTCGCAGCGAAGTCGGATCGCGCCTTTGACCGGTGCGTGATGGGAAATAGGTCAACTCGATCGCGGTTGTTTTTCACCTGTGCTACCCGATTGCGCTCTAATCCCGGGCGAAGTTGGATAGACTGCCTTTTAAGGCAGACACGTGTCAAGCAGCATCATCCGACAAGTGTCCAGCTTTGGGATCTGAGCCAATACATGCCGAGAAAAAGGACAAGCATGGGCCGCACTACTTATGCCAGCTGCCTCATTTAAGACTGACGTGAGTTTCCACCTCCTCAGCTACCCACATTTCTGTCAATATAAAGTTCTACCCACCGCGCTGCCACGTGGCTGTTCAACCTTCAGGGAGACCATGCCGAGGGTATAGTCCAGCCTGACAGAGGTCAGCATCAGCAGTTCCGCGGCTGCTTTTGTCAGCTAATGTTTGACTGGGACGTTGTGCCCATTAATGTAACGGGGGGAACTTCGGGCTATAAATAGCCACCACGTTTTCATTGTAAGTGGTGGAAGGGAATGTTTGTTAGGGAACTACTGTGCTTACTGTAACCATGCTTCTGCATATAAATACAATCTGTATGCCTGGTTCTGTTCTACCGCTTTTATTTCTTATGCTTATGCTTTACGCGATTCTGTGTCATGGCTTGTCGATTCACTTCGGCATTTGATGGTCAGGCGCCTTTAGCATTATTTCCGTACTTTTAATTTTCGTATAATAGATGTGGTAGCAGTTCCATCAGTTATGTGTGACGTTGTTGGCCCGTATCTGGTGATTGATGTGATCCCCTGCTGTTAGTTCCTTGTAGGGAATGTTTGCTAGGGAGCCATTGAAGTCGTGCGGTTAAATTCTCTCGCCTAACACATATACCGGCTCCGATATATCTAGGTTTACTTGTCTACCCCTGTCAGTGTACGTATCTGGTGATTGATACGATCCCCTGCTGTTAGTTCCTTGTAGGGAATGTTTGCTAGGGAGCTATTGAAGCTGTGCATACACTGCTTGTGTATCGGCAGTACGCCTAGGTTTTGCGGTTCCTTGCCATACTTTGTGTTTGTATGCAGTAAGTAGCGGTGATTGGTGTGTTCCCGTATTGTTAGTTCCCCCCACCAACCTTTGGACATATTTGTAATCTCTTTCTGTACATTTGTCTCTTTCTGTACATTTATTTCTTTCCCGTTCCCCTTAGCTTAAATCAGAAAACCCCCCAAAAGGAGCCGGCCTTCTCCGGAGATCGGCCCGGAAGGCATCTCTTCCTTCCGGCCTTTCAATGTTGGTTCGCGGGTCCAGGGCGCAATAGCAGCAAATCCTTTCCTCGTGGCGGATTCGTGACCAACAGCTCCCACTCCCAGCGAATAAGAAAGGGCTGTAGTCGTTTTTTGGCCAGATTAATTTCGTAAGGAAGTCTGTTCCAAACTTCGCTCAAGTCATTAAGTCGATGTCTGAGCTCTTGAAGAAGGACGCTGAATTCACCTGGACGGATGAAAGAAAGGGGGCATTGGAAGAAATCAAGGCCCGAATCGCTCAGGCACCAGTCCTGACTAACCCCGACTACAGTAGGGATTTCATCCTATATGCTATAGGAGAACCCGAAAGTTACGCCGTAGTCCTGACACAAAAGGGAGAAGATGGCGAAGAGAGCCCCATTGCATTTCTAAGCCAGGTAATACACCCCCACGAGGAGAAGTACAACTTCATAGAAAGACAGGTGCACGCTGTTATGAAATCCCTAAGGAAATTCAAACACTTCGTCTCTCAAAGTCGGGTTACAGTATTCGTCATTCATCCTGATGTACGCAACTTCATTATCCAAGGAGAGTTGGGCAGCAAAAGGTCTGGTTGGGTCAACAAAATACAGGAGTTTGACATTGAAATTAGACCTACAAAGTTGGTTCGCGGTCGCGCGCTATGCCAGGAACTTGCGAAGAGCGTAGCGACCGAAGTAACTGACTTGTCAGTGGGATGACTTGGTAGCAGAAGAGTGCTTCGCGAATCAAGAAGAAGATGAAAAAGACTGGGTCAGTGAAATAGTTGAATATTTCAACACTGGGAGATGTCCTCCACATTTGAATGCCTCGCAGTGAAGACACTTCAGGATGCGGTCCCTCCGATACATATTACGTCCCGAAGGCCTATTCTTTAGAAATATTGATGGTGTTCTTCTCAGATGCATAAAAGAAGATGATAAGAAAAGGGTCCTAGGTGAATTCCATTCAGGTTTCTCAGGGGGCCACTTCGCAGGAAGAACAACAACTTTAAAAATAATTAAGGCGGGTTACTATTGGCCTACACTCTTCGCCGACGCCTTTGCAGTCTGTCGAAAATGTGAACAATGTCAGAAGTTCGCCGGCCGAGGCAAAAGTGCTCCTATGCCCCTCCAACCAATACTGGTAGAAGCACCCTTCCAACAATGGGGATTAGATTTCATAGGAGTTATCTCGCCGAACTCCTCTACAGGACATAAGTTCATCTTGACTGCAACTGACTATTTCACTAGATGGGCCGAAGCAGTACCCACAAAACACGCCGACCAGGAAACTGTCATTACATTCCTAGAAGGCTTGATTACCCGGTTCGGCATCCCGGAAGCAATAGTAACGTATAATGGTCCTGGGTTCACAGGTGCCAAGATCAACGAATTCACCTACAAATATGGGATGTACCACAAGGTCACCTCCAATTATTATCCACAAGGTAATGGATTGGCAGAATCAACAAATAAAACCTTGTTAAGGATGCTGAGAAAGCTCATAGAGAAGAACAGAAGGACTTGGCACCTTCTCCTAGATCGAGCCCTGTGGGCTGATCGGATATCTGTCAAGAAGTCGATCAAAACTTCGCCTTACGCCCTGGTATACGGCAAGGAGGCTATCTTACCAACCCATATAGAAATTCCTGCGTTACGGTTGTTGAATGACGAAGAAGAAGAATTCAGTCCCGTGGAGGATAGACTAGCTCATCTGCTACAATTGGAGGAAGATCGTGATAAGGCCTACCAGAACTTCGCAAAACATGCTCAAATCACCCGAAATTGGTTCAAGAAAAAGTCCTCTGCCCGAACATTCAGAGTAGGAGACCTGGTATGGAAGTGGGACTCTTGGAAGGCCAAGCCTGGCAATCATGATAAACTAGACGCTTGCTAGGATGGACCATTCGAGATTGCGAAGGTAAATTCAGCTAACTCCTTTATCCTCAAGGACACAACTGGCCAGACTTTGCCAATTTCTGTAAATGGTTTTCATTTGAAGACCTTCCATCGTTTAAAAAAAAAAAAAAATTATTATTAAAAAATTCCTTAAAGTTTTTACCTTTGTATATAATACCTTGTTATTTGCGCTTGTATATACTCTGTTTTAAGACTTTCAAAAGGTTAAATAGACAGCCAGAAGAAGATCGCAGCTTCATACCGCCATAGCAATGAGCTCCGACTTCACCAAGTCTAGTAGAACCTCCTTCGGGAATTTTTCGCGCAAAGTAGCTGATGCAAGTTGGTTCGTTGCGAAGCACCTTGGTGTTGAAACGTGGAAAGGCTCCTCGAAGGCCTAAACAACATCAAAATAAAGACTGAGACCAGAATACGGCGTGTCGCCAACAACCAATACCAAGGGGTGGCTCATAATGCTCAAGGCCCAAAGGAGAAAGCGAATATAAACAACTTCGCTCAGCAGCAAGCTTCGCTGGAGAAGCAAACGCAAGTACCTCTCCGAAGCCTCCAATCGCCTAAGGCATGAGAAATGCTTCGCCAAAAGGAGACCGAGCGAAGTAGCTTTCAAGCGAAATTCAGCGAACCATTTCCCTGTCTATAAGCGCGATAGAGACAAAGAGACGCACTTCGCTCAAAAGGCAACTCAATTCCCACTTCGGGGTTGATCTTCCGTGAAACAGACAATGAGGCAGTAAAGTAGCTCGAATCTCGTGAGTAAAACAACTTCGGGCCCGAAGTATGAAAATTGGTGGATCGCTGGAGGTTCGCCGCAAAGTGTCCTTTGCACCAAAATCAGCTTCGCCAAACCGTAGAACGCAAAATGAGAAGCATTTAAAATGTGCCTCGAGGTGTGTGCCAACGACAATCTAGGAAAGTGTTCAGGACGTGCGGGTTTAATGCAAAGGTGGCGGGGTGCATCCCAAGAGAATGTCGTTATGATTAAAATTTGTGCCTAGGTACGAGGTGGCAGGGGAGTTTGATTTTCAAAGCATGGTTAGGATTTCGAAGTACATAGGCCCGCGTACGCTCGCGCCGCAAAACCAATCCGAGCGCAATGTGATCTCTTCGGCCCGATTTCTAAATTTAATTTTGGCAGGTGCCATAAATGATGGTGGTATCAATCCGCGACTATAAAAGCTGAGCTTCAGAGGCGAAAAGTTGTTCGTCCGCGGATAAATCCAAACGCAAGGAGCCCTGGCCATTACCTTACTCTGCTGCACCCTCATCATTTTGCATCAAAATTCTGCCGCCTTCTAGAAACCAAGATGGGAAAGAAGAATTCGAAGGAGAAGAGGAAAGAGCCTGAAGTAGCCGGCCCGGAAAAGGTAAAAAGGGGTAAGGAAGAGAGAAGGCATAGACCCAAGAGGGTTGACCTCAACCTTCGCCCTGAAAACTGCAGAACCACCTATTGACGGGTGGGAAAAGATAAGGGACACCGAACTTTCGAAGAGCATTGCCAAACTCCGATATACCATCGATTTCATGAAAAGCCGACTTTGCGAGAGAACAAAAGAGCCGCCGCTTATTATTCACAGATATCTCGGTACCTGACTCCGCCAACACACCACTGTCCCGAGTTAGTCTATGCTATCGCGCAAAACTATCAACCATCCACCAGACAAGTTCTGGACGTCGCAGGGAACAAATTGTTCACAATTTTAAAGGAAGATGTACAAGAAGCTTTCGCCCCGCAACAAGGGCCGCCCAAAGGATATTCTATTCGTAATGTTATTCTGAGCGAACAAATGGAGAGGTTTACCACTTCCAGCTACATCATAAAATTTCTAAGTGAAAACCTCAAGGACGGGCTTCCTTCGAGCGAGCTGCCTCAAATGCCTCGCCCTCCGAAAGATTTTAAGAGCACGGATATTTTCTCCATCATTGCGTGGGTTGCGAGCCCGTCTACCGATGCTTTTGTACACCCCTGGCAAGTGTTGCTGGCCGAGTGTATTTCACGAGGGGAGTTTTATGCTCCAGACTCATCAAGGCCAAACACTAACCCGGTCTTCTTTGACTGGGCGGAATGGGTAGCCCGGACCTTACATACGCGGCTGGTTAGCATGAAAAATTCTGGTATTTTGGACCTTGCTCTTTCTTGGTTTGGCTCTTTTTCTATCATACTCAGAAGCATTTTCCCCATATTGCTATTACTCCGAGCGGCAAAGACGGAGCCCCTCTGCCAGTATATCAGTGGACTCCCCTCCTGGCGAGGACGGAGTCATATTATGCTTTCAATCAACAGTTTTTAGGACCTACCATTCAGCTAATGCAAGGTTCTTGCCCTCGGGTGCCCATAAGCCTTAGAGATAAGGTAGTTAAAGAGGAAAAGGGGGATGTTTTCCAATTGACACAGGGGCTTGTGGTTCGCCTGTTTGGATTTACAGGGAAACCCTTCCTACTACCTGTTCACCCTTCCGAATACCAATTCGCACTGGAGGTTGCTCGCCAGAGCGACGCAACAAACGTTATTTATGGCCACGGCCGGAAATGGGCACCCACGTGTGATTTCCCCTTCAAGATGGGAGTCATTGAGGTTTTTGCCCTCAAACAACATGTTTACTTAGAGGATAAACTTGCCGACTTCGGTTTGCTGCAGATCCCTCAGCGGTGGTGCTACGACCCCTTGGGGGTAATGAGGGACCATCTCCGATTTAAAAACTTCCATGTTTGCCCCCACTCGGAGGTAGTAGAGCAGCGGAACAACCCCACCGGGAGAGATTTGGAGTGGCACTCGGAGAAAATGAAGACATTACCCCCGTGGCATGAGTTTTACACCATAGAGGTTGAATATGACCCGATTCGGCACCCCTTTCCAGGCCCAGACTCCACATTCTGGAGAAAAATGAAGGATGATTTAAGGGGAGAGTTAAAGGGTTGGAGTGAAGAACAACTGAAGGAATGGTGGGTGATGAGAATCCATCGCCGAAAGCAAAAATCATATGGGCTCTTGGAGATGGATAAGGATTTTGCAATTTTTTATGAAGCTAATGCTGGATCTTGGAAGCCCATCTCCTTCGCTGACTTTGTTCCTCCTAGTGCCCCAGGTTCGAGCGAAAGCCCAAGAAGAATTGACGACGTTTCCGAGCAGGAAGAAGAAGAGGAGGCAACGACACAACAAGAGTTGCTTAAAGAACCTATTGGAGGTTATGACACAAATATTGTGGGGTCAGCACAACAACAAGAAAAGGAGGAGAAAAAGAAAAGAAAGAGACTTGAACAGGTCCAAATGCCTCCCTCTCATCCGAAGCGACCTCGTACCAGACCTCCAGGTGCTTCTAACGAACAGTCTACAATAGGCTCAGCTGAGGTGGGTGTCGGAGAGACAGCGTCGCAAAGGACTGAGACGGTTTCGGAGGTGGACATCATTAATGTGGAGGAATTCCTCCAAAAAGAAGAGAATCTTGAAGAAGAAGTCAAGGATGTCGGAAGTACAGAGGCCGGGAAAGAACATGAGCCAAACACGCAGGTATTTGCTGCTTCTGCTCTATTGTTAGAGCACGCAGGTACGCATCCCTCACCTTTTACCCTGGTTTCCCAAGTCGTGTCTATGGTAGTCCCGGCCGAAGGTCCCCAAGAGTCTTCCCCTCTTTCAAATAAATCTCCCCAAAATATTTGTCAAACTAAACAGTCGCCCCATTGCATGGTACCCTTTGCTACCACAAATCTGTCTCACAATCCCGCCGGCCTCATAAACGTCTCCACCCCGTTTGAGTCGTCAAGCCGGGACAAGTCCACGAACACCACTTCGCTCACCCACGCCACCATCCCCTTAGTATTTGGTCAGATCGAAGGCAATATTCCAACTCCAAACCCCGACTCCCGCTCCCCAGTCACGCATGCCATCGTTTCGCTCACCGAAACCCCCACCACACCTGTCGCCGAACCCACTGGCGATGCGTCACCCATACAGTCATTGTACTTGTTCACCCCCTTGGCTGGTGACCCAGCCTCATTTGAAAATGAATTGGCTATGATCAAAGAGCGTCCTCTAGCAGAGAAGTTGATCCGAGCCCGGCAGAATACCGACAAGATGCTCAAGGAGGCAAGGAGAAAGAGGGGGCGTTCTCTAGCGAAAGAAGAAAAATGCGCTGTATTTGACCTGAAAAGCGGAAAATTACACAAAGTGAAGAAGATACCCAAGGTCCAAAAACCCTTGGACGAGATGACCCCTGCTGACTATGACTATCAAGAGAAGGTCAAGGACCTGGAGCACTTGGATGTAGACAATGAATCCGAGTCTATGCATGTGAGGATAGAGACATTCCGCACACATGCGAAGATTGCCAATCAGCGCCGGTACGAAGCGGAGAGCGCCAACATTAAGTTAGAGGAAGATCTAGCCAGGACACGCTCAAAATTGGAAGATACAGAAAAGCAGTGCGAGCAAATAAAGAAGGAAGTAGATGCCTTGAAGCAACAGGTAAATCAACTGCAGGGTGCAGCGGAAAATCAAAGCAAGATACAGGCCGAATCCGAAGTGAAGGCCAAGGAGTTCGAAAGTAGAATCTTGCAGATGCAGCAGCAGTTGTATGAGAAGGAGAGTTTAGAGTTGTTTGATAGAGGCGGAATTAAAGAAATCCGCTCGCATTTGCTTAAAAACTTCAGATCTCGGGCCTCCAATGCCTTGTCAATTCTATCCTATATCACTGAAGCCCAGTATGCTGTTGCACAGAAAGGACCAATAGTGGATGAAGTCATACAAGAAATAAGAAGCCGACTCAAATTGGCCTTTGAAGTACAAAGCATCAAATATCAGGACTTGCAGGTTGCCGCCATGAGTCGGACAACAAGGGATTGGTCCACTGTCCAAGCTACAGTCCACGCCTTCTTCTCCAAAGTGAGGAAAGCTCAGAAGGCCAAGAACCTCATGGACACGTTTGAACAGGAGCAGCGTACATCGCTGGGATATTTTCAAGACCTTTCAGCATTAGGTTTCCCGAGTTTCACCGATGATGACGGGAACCTTTTAACAAAAAAGAACTTAAACCGGCTTGGCTCAACTTTGAAAGCGATGTTTCAGAAATAGATGAATGGGAGGAGCCGATCACGAAGGGGCAAGTCACGGACTTCATCCTTAGATATTGCAAAATCGTGGCTTGTTTAAATGATTTGAGCACGAGAGCCAAATATGCCGACATAGGGCAGATTGATCGGTTCCATATTCTGATTAAAGCACTGCAAGATCGGGAACCTTTTCAGAAGGGTGCTTGGGCTCACGTTCGCCGAACCATGGAACGCATCCGTGATCGCCTTCCCCCACCACCGCAACGTGAAACAACGCCAAAAGAAGAAGAGGAAGAAGAGGTAGCTGCAGAGGCACCCCCAGAAAAACAGAAAGGAGAAGGGTCTGGAGGCAACTCTGGCCCAATGGATCAAGGCTGAGGGTCCTTGCACTGAGGCGAGCTCGTTGCCTTGCGAACCGCGAGGAATGTTGACAATTTTGTCACATTGTTTAGAGGGTTAATGGAAATCAAAATTTTGTAAAGTATTTTTTTAGTTTTCATGAATTTGTTCCCTTGCTTTTGAACATTTTAAGTATTGCAGCAATTTTGGCTTTCATTGTCATCCCCTTGTACATAGAATTGGATGTGTAAGAGCTTTGCCACAAAGCAAACCAGGTTTAGGAGCTTCGCGGGAAAAAGAAGGATAGCTTCGCCAAGAAAGGAAAACAAGAAAGTTCATATCGTAGCCCAAGATTTGATAAGGCATGGAAAAAGCTTCGCTAGCGAAGCAGCCTAAACAGTCGCTTCGGGCGAGAACCTTGAGAAGCGGAAAATGCAGAAATTCCTAAGTATTGAGAGATTTCTTTGCTAAGAATTCAATGAAGCCTCCGCTTCGGACCTCTCTCTTGGTGAACCATTTATCCAAGAAAAATCTACTTCGCCTTAGGCTGCTGCGAAGCATCTACTTCGGCCAACTTTTGTCCGAAGCCCCCTCATCCGAAGCATTAGTTGCCCTTGAAAAGTCAAAGCAATATTCTAAGGCAAGAACGCACTTCGGCCCAAAACCTCCCGAACAGCTGTTTTGAAGAAGGTTCGCAGCGAAGCATTTTTGACAGCCCATCAACGAAGCATCCACTTCGGGCAAGGAATCTTGCGAAGCAGCCTTTAACCCACCTTTCCAGCGAAGCAATGAAAGATTGAGAGCCATGTTTTGAGAAGGAATATCTGCTTCGGCACTAAGTCCTCGCGAAGCTATTTTTGGAAGTCCCTTCGCGCGAAGTGCCCATCCAAGGAGGTTAGGCCCGCTTAGGCTCACATCCATTGCGAAGTAAGGTCCCAAACTGGAATTTGGCGAAGCTCTTTAAGGGCACACACTCCAAGGCTGGGTATCTTTTCGAGGCAATCGAGTGTTTCATAAATGAATTTTTACTTGCCCGAAAGACTTGGGGCTCATTTTTGGCAATCCGAAAGGAAATATCAGTCACAGGAGGAGAGCCCGACGGACATAGCAGCCACTCGAGCTCCGCACCCGGAGAAATTCAGGACGACTCAGGCGGCCCATAAATACAAATTTCCCCGGCTGACGCGGTCGTAACTACTAATTGTAGAAAAGGATGTGAGAGCTCGGTCACGGGAGGAGCGAGAACAGATTTCTCAGGTTTTCGAGGGCGTACTTCCCGATTTTGTGCATTGATGGCTCAGAGGGTCGGGTCCTCTATAAAAACCCGTGAATTGTAATGAGAAAAGGGGGGAGAACTTTTGCTAGAAAGCTGCTGTAACTTGATTTCTGCGATTAATATCAAGAACTTTGGGCCTCATTTCTCTCTTGTATGCTGCCTTCCATGATTATTTCTTTTATTCTGTCTTCATTTATGTATTGTAATTCTGAATCCTGGATTTAGGTGTGTGATTGGGGACAGAACCCTGGAATTCTCTTGAAGGATACATAGGGGGGAAAATGTTGTGTTAGTCTTCTTGTATGCTGCCTGTGGATAGTGTTTCTGCTATATTCACCTATTTCTTAATTGCCGTAATTCTGAAATCTGGATTTCGGCGTAAGGGATTAGGAGGATCCTGGAACTCGTCCAGAGGATACATAGGAAAGCTAGCGCGGCGTTCATTCATGTTTTATTCTTTGTATTTATTGCTGCTACCTCAAGATATTAGCTAGTAATCGTGCTGCTGGTTCTTTCCCTCTGAAAATCCATTGACATTCTTTCCCTTACTCCCTTTATTTCTTTCCTGCACCCTTACTCTTTTTATCTCTTTCTTGCACTCTTAGCTTAAGACACCAAGTAGTTTAGTAAAGGAGCCGGCCTTTCTCCGGAGATTGGCACGGAGGGCATCTCTTCCCTCCCGGCCTTTCAATGTTGGTCCAGGTCTAGGGCGCGTATACATACCAAAATCCTTTCCAGTGGCAGATTTGTGACCAACAGGTACCATTGCAAAGCTTCAAATTCCAAGTTGAAGGAAGCTATTTGAATTCGGTGATATATGGGAACATCATGGAGGCTAAAGAATTGAGCAACACGACATAATCACCCATCCACATCCTTCCCATTAAACTTAGGAAAGTCTAATTTGGGCATCTTAAAGGTAAGATCACGATCATAGTGAGGGTGAGAGTCATCTGTTGTCCCTTCCTTTACCTCTGTTAAAATACGAGTGTTCAGTATGGTACTCAGTCTTGCTTGGACCACCTTGCAATTTGGACTCAACTTCTGCAAGTTCTTCTATGCGGGATCTGGAGTTAGTGTGATCAATTCTAAGATTTTGAAGCTCTGTCATCACGTTTTGAGTTGAGTTTTTCTTGGCATCAATGGTGCTTTGGAGTTTTTCAATCATTGAGGTGATCGACACTATCTCTTTCTGTAGTCCACGAGTGCCACTAGCCATTTTGAATAGTCTTGAACCTCTTTAACTAAATTACTAAAAATAGTAGTGTGGTTTTTAGGGGTTACTATTTTTACTAAGGAGGCCAAAAAAGTGCTTGGGTGTGATATATCAAAATGATCAGTGCGACGAGCTTATCACAATGGGCTAGGACTCAAAAATATGTTTTTAGGATCAAATTTTGTATATGTGAAATACTTGGCCAAAAAGTAGTGGAAAAAGGACAAATTTGAGGAATTTCGAGAAAAGGAGTTAGGATTCAAAAATTCTGTGAAAGGCGCAGAAGGGGCTAACTAAGATAACACGACAAATTTGAGGATTTTTGGGGTTGTGTAGGGCTTTTTATGACTTTTTTAGTGCTATTTTTCTCTATTTTTGGTTTAAAAATTACTCAAAATAGAGTAATGATAAAACCACTACAACTTCTTCATTATAGCTCCGATTTGCACGATTTTTTATTTTTTGAGTGCAAAATCAAAAAGTAGCAATTTGTTTTTACGAGTCTACTAGTGCAGTCGGTTTTTGATTTGGAGCTACAGTTCAAAAGTTGGGTACTGGATCAACTGTCTCTGATCTGTGCGTTTTGTCAACTGACCACCTTGTCACTGTCCTGTCACCTGTATGTTAGTTACTAACACTGACGGTTCTGTTTCTGACCCGGACCACCTGTATTTTTCTGATTGTTACAGTTACTGTTGCTGACCCGACTGTTACTGTTGCTGACCCGACTGTTACTGTCACTGACCTGACTGGTACTGTCACTGACCCTGACCCGACTGTTACTACCACTGATCCGGATGGTACTGGAATATTTCAAACTGTTATAGACACTTGCAGACTTTGTCCTAACTGCTGGTGCATGCAAAGTGTGTTCTTCTGTGATAGGGAAGTTCTCTGTATGCTCACTTTTTGGGATCGTGAATGCAGGTTCAGCGGAACAGGGAGATGTGTGTTTTTGCAGGTTGAAGTTTTTAACAGAACCAGGGTATGCTAGGTAGAGGAGTATGTAACACCCATAGGCCCTCTGTTATACCACAGTGACGAACAATAGTGCTCGGACTAATATTTCAGGCCACTACCCAAGGAGGATTCCACACATACCCTTGAGCACACTATCTGCCTCTCTGACAGTACGAGAGGGTAATCATTTGGGATGCTGTGTCCCGTGGACTATGGATGATACAAGTCCGAAAAGCTTCCTTCTGGATTAAATTTTTTTCAACTTAGAATGGTCTCCCGATACACCCGAAGATGCGTGGGAGCTCGATTTCGTGCGTGAGTGTTGTCTGAGGCCTGGGTATTGGAGCCTGATCGCCCCTCACTTCACTAGACGCTTTATGGGCTATCTAGCTTAGCCAATAACGACAACTCCTTCGCAATATTTTAAAACCCTCGGCATAGGGTTTCTAGCCTACTCAACTACTGAAAAAAACAGACTGTATTTTTTTGGTTTTTGCAGTTTTTTTTTTTTGGCTTTATGAATAAAGGAAAACAGAATGAAAAACACAGGAAAATTATACCTAACAAGTGGAAATGGCTGAGCAAGAATTGTTGCAGTCGCAGTAGAACTCGGCCCTGGAAAGCGCTCTGATACCACTTGTAAGGAACCTACTATT
Source organism: Wollemia nobilis (assembly GCA_028583015.1). Taxonomy (NCBI): domain Eukaryota; kingdom Viridiplantae; phylum Streptophyta; class Pinopsida; order Araucariales; family Araucariaceae; genus Wollemia; species Wollemia nobilis. The sequence goes on from JAQPPZ010000850.1 coordinate 9,600,982, forward strand.
AAAATAAAGCTCACACACAAAATACTGAAAAATAACTGAAATACATGTAATAACACAATAACACCATGTAGAAAGTAATTTCAGAATTGAAACAATCTCACAAATAACTCAGAATCGCAGGCCTCTTCGAGGGGGCAACCTCTTTCAATATATATATTTTTTGGTTACATAGGAGAGTTGGTCACAACCACACTTTTTATAGTAATTGACAAGTGCAGGGTTCAAACCACAGGGGCTGCTTCCATCAAACCTATTCCGCTTCGTTATTGTTGACCCGGCGTGAAGGGGACCATCGGTCGCTCGGGTTTCGTACCGTCATCGTAGGTCTGGCGCGCACTCAGAGGATTCAAATCAAACCTTTATTTTTGCAAATAGGCTGCCCCTAAGGTTTGAACTTGGGTGTCTTCTTGGTAAGTGTCTAACCAGACACCTCTTTCAATATTTCATTAACTTGCAAAAAGATACCTTCGTATATGGCTTCATGCCTTTTAAAGAGAAAGCTACATGCAATCCTACCTAAAGGCTCAAGAGTTGGCTTACATGCAAAATGCCACTCGAGCTAGAATCTTCTACCAAACATCGGTTACAATCTTGATAACGGTTACATGCGATGGCACCACTTGGCTAGGTGCCTTACTTGCCACATACATTACAAAGTATTATAAAATAACATTATAATAGAATCCCCCCACGTTGGAAGTGGGTCATTACATAATAATGAGAATTACAAATTAACGTTAGGATGGGACCTAACAATCCATAGCAACACATATTCTGGTATATATAGTATGCTTCCACTCCTTAACAATTAGTCCTTCTTTGATGAATTCTCCTAGGGTATTTTCAATATTCTTCAAAACATCCTTATTGATAAGCTGATATGAAAGTCCAAAAAGCCTAACCCAAATCAAGCTTCTTAATAGTTTATGTCTTAATAGAAAAATCTTCATTCCATGGTCTTAAATAAAGGGTATCTCTCCCTCTAAACCATGGCCTACCACTCAGTATTTAATCCCTAATTTCTGAGTTAGAAAAGATGACAAGGAAAAACCTTTAGGAAGAAAACTCACAGAGTGATTTGAATTCTATCCCCACTTTCACTTGATCCAATCATAAATCTCTAAAAACCCTAGCCAGGATCCATGGAACTTACATATTAACCCCCTGCTTTTCAAAATCATTATATCCTGCTCGATCATCTCATCCTTGATGGTCACTTTTGGTAACATCTGCTACTTGGATTGAAATTTCCATATATTTGCTCTTTGATTTATCTTCAACTTGGACATCCATACTTCCATCTAGGGCATCCTCACTTCCCTTTAGGGCTTTCAAATATGACTTTCCTTCCAAACTAAGTTGGATCAAACTTTCCATATATTTGCTCTTTGACTTATCTTCAACTTGGACATCCATACTTCCAGCTAGGGCATCCTCACTTCCCATTAGGGTTTCAAATATGACTTTCCTTCCAAACAAACTAGTGGGTTTGGGGTTGGGGATCGCTCCTAGCTCGCACTTGCTCCCGGCTTGCACTCCCTCTCAACTCGCACTTGCTCCCGGTTTGCACTCCCTCTCAACTCGCACTTGCTCCCGGCTCGCACTCCCTCCTAGCTCGTACTTGCTCCCAACTTGCACTCCCTCCTGGCTCACATTCATTCCTGTTTCTTCTTTCTCTTGGCGTTCCTTTGATTCGGCAATTTTTTGGAAACAATATTTGCCGCATTCATGGTAAGGGTTTGAAGCATTGATACACTTTGAACGAATTCGCTGCTCTTTCGTCATATCTGAAGATCTCAAGATTGGCTTGCACTCCCTCTTGGCTCGCATTCATTCCCGACTTGCACTTCCTCCTAGCTCGCACTCCCTCCTAGCTCGTACTCCCTCCTGGCTCACACTCGCTCTTGTCTCTTCTTTCTCTCGACGTTCGTTTGCTTCGACAATTTTTTGGAAACAGTATTCGCTGCATTCATGGTAAAGGGTTTGAAGCATTGATACACTTCAAATGAATTCGCTGCTCTTCCACCATATCTGAAGATCTCAAGATTGGATCACTAAAAATTTTTGAGTTTATGCGGGTTTTCATGAGAGGTCCCGGTCCCCTCGTATTGGGGTTTGAACTTAGATCTGTTAGATAAAAACCCAAGGACTTACCACTACAGTTCCCTCATGGGTCTAATTTCATGCCTCTTTTTAACAATGCTCTCTGTTAGGATTTATTACATCATTGATGTGATAAATCATATTAAAACAAAGTGGTTAGAACCACTTAACGCAGATTTATGTGTGAGTTGTCAAGTAGTTGTGATTTCCTCCATTTAAGGAAATCACATGGTTAGTGACATTGCTCTATTTTGGGCAATGAAATCTATATTTAAATAAGCTCTTGTTTAATGGAAAATATATGTAGCATGTTTTAACAACGGTATAAGAGCAAATCAATGTTCTTGCTGCCACATCGTTCATGGTGGGTTGTTCTTGAATCCTTTGGGTCGAATTTACACACAACAAAGCTGTATGGAGTTTCCAATGCAAGGCTTGTAACGAGGGAATTTTGCGAAGAGCTATGCATCCAACCGATTATTTGAAGATTTGCCCGAGATAAAACAGTGAAACAGTTAAAATAAGACTTTTTACCGTACATTGCCATTCATAAAAGCTTTATTTCATCGATGCACCAAAAGCAGGATATATTTTATGGAGAAATGGATTTGGAACAGCCAGAGTAGAGAAATTCGAAATCGGATTGGAATCGGCAAATGATAGACTCGGAGAAAATTGACAAAAACTCGGCAAAAAAAAAAACCGAAGAAAATGCAATTTTTCATTGAAAAAAAGTTTTTTTCATGCGTATCACAATGAATTAACATTATGCAAATCAAATATTAATGATATAAGACTGTAAGCTTAAACTACAAATGAAAGTGGCAAGTGATACAAACTTAAAGCCTTAAACTACACATGAAACTGACAAAACGCATCTTAAATAAAGAAATTTTAATGCTTCCAAAATTCAAATATTCTTGTATTGCTTATAATATAAAAAAGGTGCAAATTACAAAATGTGTCATGAGTCATGACAAATACAATGTCTCAAGATCTTTGAATGCCTTCGCCCTTTGCCCTAGCAGAAGTTCTAATCTCTCTTTGTCGTTGTGTCCATGCCTCTTTTTGTGCCTTGGCTGCTAACGCCGGTCACCACCTATGTCGGGGGTCAAGGGGGTGGGAGCCCCCTTGCGGGGTCGAGGGGTAGCATCCCCACAGGGTTCGAGGCAGCGACCTAAAACCTCAACGACAATACCATTAATCACTTCACTTTTTGAACTAAATTTTTCAATAAACAAGCATATCATTTATGGTTTTAAATATTACTCCTATATACAAGCGTATTGAGCAATAAGTTTGGATTGATAGTTCAACATCTTTTTATGGAGAATTTCATTAGTTAATAATGTATAGCATTGCTGTTGGTGGCTGTTGTTGGCTGCCAGATTCCTTCAAACTGCAATCTGCTTGCTCTTAGGATGCCCTAGAGTGTTTGGGTTGGGGTGGTAGTAGGTAGGCAGACTCCTTTTTTTGTTTGCAAGAGGTTAAATGAAAGAAATAAAAAAAAAAATCACTTTTTAACTCAATCAGCCTTAGCCTCTATGATCGGCAAAGAATCACCAAATCGGCAATTCCTTGCGATCTGACTTGGCAAATGATTGACTCGGGAAAAAAACGCTATTTTGTTGATTTTTTGCCAATTTTCACTACTATGGGAGCAACAGAAAGTGCATGCCCAGTCTGCAACCGTTCGATCGCATCATTGAATCGTTGTGGATTGTTGATCTTCCTTGGCTCTAGGACTTGGAGGTGAAAGCAGACGCACGTCGATGGATTCTTGGGGATATCTTGTTTGCCTTATTGGAAGCAAGTGGGGCTTGAGTTAAGTGCACCTACGTTTACTATTTATGTTCATTATCTACAGAGCCTTGGGACTTAATAAAGAGAAGCAAATAGTCGACTAATTATATAATTGACTAAAGAGGTGCTAGATTTTCTTAAAATATATTTTTTGTGTTATTAATATTGTCAATTATTGTTTTGTATATATAATCATGTTTTAAGTGATTGTTCTTGAGTTAAAATATTTATAAAGTAGTCAATTATATTATTAGTCTTGGAGTCAAATTAGTTTCATGGTCATGGTCATATTGAGTAAAGTATGTTAATGTCATAAAGGTGCATTATCGATGGTACCCAACACCTTTATTGTTTTGATTAAGGAGGGGATAATCCTATATTCTCTCAATACTTGTGGACAAGACAATGGTGATCAAGAGGGTGGCTAAAAAGTTTAAAGTATTTCATGGAAGAGAGCTAGATTGATGACAAAAACATAGGGACTTTGCCCACAGACGAGCGACTTCAAATGCAACAGATTTGATTGCTTGAGATGGAGCAACTTGAAGTTGAGGAGGTCAATTTTGAATGCGGTTCTTCTTCATCCATAGATTCCAGTGTAGATGGGCTAGAAATGGAGGCAAGCGAGGACTGGCACTAAACATTCAACCACTTTTGTTTGAATTGTCGACAACACACCACATTGCCAGACAGAGGAAGTGTGAATACATTGCTTATCATAGACAATGACTTATTCAGATTAAAAAGGGTAAAATGTAGAAGAGAAAGCACGATGTGATCAACCTCACAAAAGAGCACTTGTTGCAAGACATGGGCACATTGGCATCAGTGATAGCAATAAATTTGCATGCAACACATGACAAAGACCCTCCCCACAAGGACAGTGAGGAGGAATATATTTATTAATTGATTCAAGATTGATCCTTGTGAATAGTTGTGTGTGTCCCTATTCACAAGGGGATGTTCAGTGTGGTCATAATTACCATTGAAATTGTATTTGATGTAATAAGTGAAGGCCTATGTTGCACTTAAGGTGAATGGTTGAGTTTGTCCCCATTCACAAGATGATGTAAATCAATAAGGCCCAGTTCAATTAATTATTTGTAATTGGTTGTGTCCCCAATTACAATTGTTGTGAACAGTAGTGTGTGTCCTTGTTTGCAACTTTGATATTGGATAGTGTGTGTCCCTATCCAATTGTGTTGAAGAATCATGGATAGTTGAGTTTGTCCCTATCCGTGGTTAAGTGTCTAGTGAGGCCATTCCCACTGAAGAAGCATAGTGAGGCCATTCTCACTATTGCTTGTTGCAAATAGTTGAGTGTGTCCCTATTTGTACTCTAAGTGTACTTGATGAACTATTGAGTGTGTCCTAGTTCATCATATGATTATTTGTATTGTTGTATCCCTACCCATGTTTGGATCATGATGTAATAAGGGGGGAATGTTAGGATTTATTACATCATTGATGTGATAAATCATATTAAAACAAAGTGGTTAGAAGCACTCACATGGATATATGTTTGATTTGTCAAGTAGTTGCGATTTTTTCCATTTAAGAAGATCACACGGTTAGCGATGTTGCTCTATATTGGGCAACAAAATCAATATTTAAATAAGCTTTTGATTAATGGAAAATACATGAAACATGTTTTATCACTCTCATTAACTGCTTTGGGTCATGAACGCTCCTTTAAAATGGAGTCATTCCCTTAGCATATTAAGGGAAGGTCACGTGCACTCGTCTGGCCTATGTAGCTTGAGCCACTTGTGCCCAAAGAATTTGACGTTTCAAACTTGATCCTCACTCATGACTTGGTATTTACTTCTTTGGTGAGAGGGGGAGGACCTTGTCTTGATCTTGCCATCTATCACCACGTTTAGGTGTGTTTATCAAGGTAATGTAGCAAGTTGTTTTCCTAACATGGTGGAAATGGAGGTTGATAGGAAGTCCCATTAGAGGTTTAAAAACATTATGTAATGTCCCCGCTCTAATCAGTTAGCAGTTTTTGCTTGGGTTAGCCTACTCTCGGGTTCCCGTGGGCTAATGGTTGTGTGTGCGAGCCTTTTGGGGATGAGTTCGATGCTTGGACGTGTTGCTTGTTGCCGGTTGCCAGTTTTTGGAGTGGTTTGGGGTGTTTTGGGCTTCACTTACTATTTTTAGTAAGTCAGTTCATGGTGGGTCCTACGAAACGGAGAGATGGGTTTGATGCGTTTTCCAATTGGGTATCTGTTTCCACCCTCGGTTGGTGGTTTCGAGCGGCATGGACCAAAATATTAAATATTTTGTCGTTGAAATAACTTTTAACTTTATATTTCCTGATGTATTTTGTGAATGGGGCCAAAAGGGGACATACGGATTAAATTTAAAAAGTGTCTAATATTATAACTTAAAATTGGGCGCCCCATTTGGGAGACATAAGGGGATGAAATGAAATGAAATTAAAATTAAGTTTATTTTCCCAAGAGGAGCGTAGCCTTTTGGAGGAGATATAAAAAGTAAAATTTCTTCATTTCCTTCTCATTCTTGTTTGCTCATTTCATGAAATTGGAGACTTTGGCCTGTGCAAGGGTTTCAAGCTTTGAGAGGACGAAATCCCTCTCAGAGAACATCATCTTCGAGTGTGAGAGATCACTCCTGGGTGATTCGGAGGCAGCTTCATACAAGGGTTGCAATTGTGCTTCAACGGAGAGTCGTTTGGAGATTATTGCAGATCTTTTGGCAACATTTTTGGAGATTATTCAAGGAGAAATCAGTGGAGATTATTGGCAGATCATTTGTTTTCATTTGCAGCAGATTTCTGCAGTATTGGCCGTACCACACTAGGGTTTCCAGCCCTACCTTTTTGCTCACAGCTCTCAACGAAGACATCAAATCATTTTGGGTATTTTGGCGTTGGAGATGGCATGCCTGGGCGACCCTTTGTGGTGATTTCGAGCATTTTTGGAGATGTGCACATTTTTCTATGCTGGCCGTACCATTCCAAGGGGGCCGTACAGTTTGGGGTTGCATTTTCAGTAGTGGCGCTAGGGTTTGGCTTCAGAGGGGATTTCAGCATCTGGGTTGGCATTATTATCTGCATCTTCGGTCTATATGACCATTCCATGTACCTTTGAATCCCTCTTGTTAATAATATATAATATTTCATTTTAGTTCAATCAGAGTTTATGTTTGTTTCATTTCATTTTCTGCATTCTCATTTCTTGCAAGCAAAAACACAAAAAGCAAAACATCCCGAAAACACAAAAAAATTCATAAAGCAGAAAAGCAAAACAGCAAACAGGGGTGGGTTATTACACATTATATATGTCTATATATGCATGCATACCCCAAATCGAATGAACTAGCAAAATGTTTGAATCCAATTTGCTAGTGGAGGAAGGTGTTGCTTTCAGATTCACCAAGAGAAGCAATGAACTAGACTATGCCACATAGCAGGTAAAATTGGTGGGAAGGGCCAAGGTTTTAAATTTGATTTTTTTTGCTTTGGAGTCTATCAATACACATGATCTTTTAGAAGCAATAGCTTTCTCATATTTTAGCAAAATTCATCCTTTTTCAGATCTCATAGTTTTTCAAGCTTTGCACAACACTGAAACTATTTAAGTTTTGTTCTCTTGCCTATGGGATGAAATTCTATAGGAACTGTTGGTCACGAATCCGCCACGAGGAAAGGATTTTTTCGTTATTACGCCCTGGACCCGCGAACCAACATTGAAAGGCCGGAAGGAAGGGGTGCCTTCGGTGCCAATCTCCGGAGAAGGCCGGCTCCTTGCGGGGGTTAGTAAGATGAGAGTGCAGGAAAGAGATAAAAATGCGGAAAGGATTTACAAATGTGAGTGGAGTTGGGTGGGGGGAACTAACAGTACGGCAACACATCAATCACCATTGCTTACTGCATCATAAATACAAAGCATGACTGAGAACTGCAAAATCTAAGTGTACTTTCTGTACTAAGCAATATACGCACAGCTACAATGGTCCCCTAGCAAACATTCTCCCTACAAGGAGAACTAACAGCACGGCAATGCATCAATCACCACTACGTACGGAAACTCAAAACAGAAAGTAACTAAGAGATGTCAGAACCAGGTATATGTGTTATGCAGAGAATTTAACCGCACAACTACAATGGTCCCCTAGCAAACATTCTCCCTACAAGGAGAACTAACAGCACGGCAACGCATCAATCACCACTACGGACAACAACGTAACACACAACTGATGGAACTGCTACCACATCTAGTCTATGAAGTTCAAAAGTGCTTCACCACCAAATGCTAAAATAAATCACCAAGCCATGGCACAAACAATGCTAAAGACGCCTGATCACCAAATGCTGAAACGAATCAACGAGCCGTGACACAAGGAAGCGTAAAGCATAAAGCGTAAAGAAATAAAGGCAGCAGAATAGAACCAGGCATACAAATTATATTTATAAGCAGAAGCATGGTTACAATGGTTCCCTAACAGACATTGCCCTTCCACCACCTTACAATGAGAATGTGGTGGGTACTTATAGCCCAGAGTCCCCCCCGTTACATTAATGGGCACAACGTCCCAGTCAAATATTAGCTGACAAAAGCATCCGCGGAACTGCTGGTGCTGACTTCTGTCGGGCTGGACTGTACTCTCGGCATGGTCTCCCTGAAGGTTGAACAGCCACGTGGCAGCGCGTTGGGTAGAACTTTATATTGACGAGAATGCGGGTAGCCGAGGTAGGTGGAAACTCACATCGGTATTAAATGAGGCAGGCTGGCATAGGTAGTGCAGTCCATGCTTGTCCTTTTGCTCGGCATGTCTTGGCTCAGATCCCAAAGTTGGACACTTGTCGGATGATAATGCTTGACACGTGTCGTCTATCCAACTTCGCCCGGGATTAGAGCGCAATCGGGTAGCACGGGTGAAAAACAGCGCAATCGGGTAGCACTATTTCCCTACTGTGCACCGGTCAAAGGGCGCAGTCCGACTTCGCTGCGAAGTCGGGTTACGCACCGGCACTTGCTGATTCTCACCGCCGTTCGGACTTCGCACGGACAAGGGAGCGCAGTCCGACTTCGCTGCGAAGTCGGGTTACGCACCGGCACTTGCTGATTCTCACCGCCGTTCGGACTTCGCACAGACAAGGGAGCGCAGTCCGACTTCGCTGCGAAGTCGGGTTGCACTCCAACACTTAGTCAATTTCTCTGCCAGACTGTTACAAGGTGCGCCCAGAAAGAAGGGCGAAGTCGGACTTCGCACCAAAACTGGGCGAAGTACGAACTTCGCACCAAAACTGGGCGAAGTCGGACCGACTTCGCACAAAAAGCTGGGTTTCCTGGTTCAGCTCCCGGGGCCATAACTTTTGATCCACTGACCCGATCGCCTATTATAATATATCGTTGGAAAGCTGGCGAGAAGACAAAAATTGAAAACATTGCACCCCGTGCAAAATGTGACAACATTTCTGGCGGCTCGCGGGGTGTCGAGCTCGCCTCGGCGCAAAGAACCCATGCCTTCATCCATTGGGCAACAGAGTCACCCTCGCTGCAACTGCTCTTCAGATCCACTTCCGGCAGCTGCCTCCTCGGAACACTTAAAAAGAAAACACTGCACAGACTGAAATAAGAAAAAAAACAACTAAAACTTTAAATAATAGCCGGATTATTTATACAAAATTTTGCGGCGTTATTGGCATGCCGCCACCACAAATCTAGCTTCGGTTGCCTATTCGATGAACCTGCAGTGCCCGGACCAGATCTGATTGTACTTCAGATGATCTTTGAAGTCCGGCTGGCCTCCCAAAGTTTGCCAGGTCGCGAACATGGTGCAACGTGGCAGATTGTCGTTCATGCCGGTACCCCTACAATTGATGAACAATGTGGCAAGGAGATTTTTCAGACGGGAGCCCTCTTCGGGTCCGGTTGTGGTGATGGTTGGAGCCAATACCACCACGGTGGAGACTGTAGGTGAACATTCATTTCTCCGCTTGTGAGGCCAAGGCTGCTCACCAAACCTTGATTCCTCCGGGGTGTCTTCTATCAGCTTAAAAAAAAAAGGGGGGGCGCCTGCGATCAAGAAATCTGGATCTTCAACTCAGTCGGAGTCGCCAGGTGATTTTGCCGGATGAAGGCAAGCCAAAGATTCACCAACTCGGGCTTCCTTAAAATATGGAGACCGATCGTCTCACCTCACCGATTCGTCTATGCGAGCTTGGTAATCAGCCACTGACGCGCTCGCTCTGGAGCGTTGGTATTAATTTCGTAAAGTCAGGCTGGTTTCCCGGGTTCCTCGCTCGCCACCTTCTCGCTTGAACGAAGGCGTTAGGACCGGTCTTTTGGACTCAGAGAATATGAACGTGCAGAGTCGCCAGGTGCTCTGATTTTGAACAGCAATGAAGCGAGCACCAGTGCTTCAATTCTGTTTGGGGGTGAGAAACCTCCTTGTCCCACCGAGCATTCGGAAAGAAACTGTCAGCCCGAGCGAGGACGAGCTTGAGATCTTCCAAATGCGAGACAAAGGGTCCCACCGGGCGTGCCAAAAACTGTTGGTCACGAATCCGCCACGAGGAAAGGATTTTGTCGTTATTGCGCCCTGGACCCGCGAACCAACATTGAAAGGCCGGAAGGAAGGGATGCCTTCCGTGCCAATCTCCGGAGAAGGCCGGCTCCTTGCGGGGGTTAGTAAGATGAGAGTGCAGGAAAGAGATAAAAATGCGGAAAGGATTTACAAATGTGAGTGGAGTTGGGTGGGGGGAACTAACAGTACGGCAACACATCAATCACCATTGCTTACTGCATCATAAATACAAAGCATGACTGAGAACTGCAAAATCTAAGTGTACTTTTTGTACTAAGCAATATACGCACAGCTACAATGGTCCCCTAGCAAACATTCTCCCTACAAGGAGAACTAACAGCACGGCAATGCATCAATCACCACTACGTACGGAAACTCAAAACAGAAAGTAACTAAGAGATGTCAGAACCCGGTATATGTGTTATGCGAGAGAATTTAACCGCACAGCTACAATGGTCCCCTAGCAAACATTCTCCCTACAAGGAGAACTAACAGCACGGCAACGCATCAATCACCACTACGGACAACAACGTAACACACAACTGATGGAACTGCTACCACATATAGTCTATGAAGTTCAAAAGTGCTTGACCACCAAATGCTAAAATAAATCAACAAGCCATGGCACAAACAATGCTAAAGACGCCTGATCACCAAATGCTAAAACGAATCAACGAGCCGTGACACAGGGAAGCGTAAAGCATAAAGCGTAAAGAAATAAAGGCAGCAGAACAGAACCAGGCATACAAATTATATTTATAAGCAGAAGCACGGTTACAATGGTTCCCTAACAGACATTCCCCTTCCACCACCTTACAATGAGAATGTGGTGGGTACTTATAGCCCATAGTCCCCCCCGTTACATTAATGGGCACAACGTCCCAGTCAAACATTAGCTGACAAAAGCAGCCGCGGAACTGCTGGTGCTGACTTCTGTCGGGCTGGACTGTACTCTCGGCATGGTCTCCTTGAAGGTTGAACAGCCACGTGGCAGCGCATTGGGTAGAACTTTATATTGACAGGAATGCGGGTAGCTGAGGTAGGTGGAAACTCACATCAGTATTAAATGAGGCAGCTGGCATAGGTAGTGCAGTCCATGCTTGTCCTTTTGCTCGGCATGTCTTGGCTCGGATCCCAAAGTTGGACACTTGTCGGATGATAATGCTTGACACGTGTCAGTCTATCCAACTTCGCCCGGGATTAGAGCGCAATCGGGTAGCACAGGTGAAAAACAGCGCAGTCGGGTAGCACTATTTCCCTACTGCGCACCGGTCAAAGGGCGCAGTCCGACTTCGCTGCGAAGTCGGGTTATGCACCGGCACTTGCTGATTCTCACCGCCGTTCGGACTTCGCACAGACAAGGGAGCGCAGTCCGACTTCGCTGCGAAGTCGGGTTGCACTCCAACACTTAGTCAATTTCTCTGCCAGACTGCTACAAGGTGCGCCCAGAAAGAAGGGCGAAGTCGGACTTCGCACCAAAACTGGGCGAAGTCGGACCGACTTCGCACAAAAAACTGGGTTTCCTGGTTCAGCTTCCCGGGGCCATAACTTTTGATCCGCTGACCCGATCGCCTATTATAATATATCGTTGGAAAGCTGGCGAGAAGATAAAAATTGAAAACATTGCACCCCGTGCAAAATGTGACAACAGGAACCTAATGGACTCTAAGCTCCTTATCATCAGGTCAAATGAAGCCAATTATATGATTCAAGTGGACGAAATGGCTCTTCAATGCAAAGGGACAAGATTACACAAAACCTGATGACTGCCAATTGAGGAAAAAAGGAACTCATTATTCAAGAAGGATGAAGTTCATGGTCTTATCACTTCATATGTTGAATTGGATTTGATCCTTCATAGTACATACCAAAAACAAAAGGGGACCATAGGAGATGTGGAAGAGGTCCAAGGAGCTTTTTGGGAAGTTCAGTATCACATGAATCGACAGGTTAGAGATAAAGCTAACATATCTCAAGCCAAGAGATTTTGATAGTGTTGAAGAGTAAGTAGCATGGTTCAAGAATATGAAAGTCGATATTACCATTAGTGGATGCCAAACAAAGATTTTTTTTGAGCATGTGGATATTCTTCTTAGTAATTTTCCTCTTGTTTATGAGATTGTTGCTACTATTATTTGCAACATTTGATTGTGTTTTGGGAAGTACAAAGAGTCTTGATGAGTATTTACGAGTCTTATTTACCATCAGGTTACTTTGAGAAATATGGGAAAGCTAAGGAACAAGTGTATTCCAAAAATCCTTTAAGCTCTTTGAAGTGTGATTTAGAGAAGTTTAAAAATGGTGGTTAGAAGACCTTCCAAAAAAACTCAAAGAAGTTTTAATATGGGTTTTGCAATAAAGGTCACAAAACCCTAACCTAACATGCATGATTTTAGAAGCTTGAAGGGATAACAAACAAAGTTGGGTTTCATAATGAACTTCTTGGAGCTTATTAGAAAGAATATGGCAATACCTTGCATAGTGCACATGTGGCCATGCACTCAACATTTTTTTCTTCTTCGTCATCTTAGGAGCGGACTACTAATTCTAGAGCTACAAGGCATATAAAATAAACATTGTCCTAAATTTTCCAACTATAGTCAACAACATAGGGGACTAATAGTTGTTATTGGTGATAATTTAGCTTTGTGTGTTTTAGGACATGGCGATGTCATTATTGGCACAACCAAGTTTGTTGAGCTTCTTAATGTTCCTAGGGTTGGACCCAAGTTCTCTCCATTTATGGCATCATTCACGACAACAAGATGAAATTTTGGCTAGATCAATGGGTTGTCAAGGATATATATCATGATTTCAAAGTTGTTGCTTAATGGTATTGTGATAAGACAAATCATATGTGTTAGCATGGTAAGGCTTCATCACCTTTGAATCGGAAGGGCTTTGTTGTGATGGTCACTAAGTTAGATGATACCCATGAGTTGTGTCATTAATGCTTGGGGCACACTAATTTTGGATCCTTAAGGCACATTACTTGTCTTCATATGGTTGAGGATCTTCCATCCATCAATTTCCTTGGTGGAGTGTGTTGGGGAAGCATCATAGTGAGTCCTTTACTGAGGACAAATCATGATGTGCTTATCAACCTTTAGAGTTGATGGTGACATTTGTTGTCATATATGTCTAACCACACCATTGTCGATTCCAAGTATTTTCTCACTTTCATTGATGATTTTTCTAAGATTCTTTATATTCACAACATCAAATCCAAAGATGAGGCTTTTGCAAAGTTCAAGGCTATCAAAGCATCGATAGAGAATCAAAGTCAAAAGAAGATCAAGTGCTTGAGGGCTGATCAAAAAATACGTCTCTGCGTATGACATCACTTTGCATAGTATTGTTCAACATGCTTGATAGTAAAATGGGGTAGCTAAATGAAAGAATAGGGCCATCGTTGAAATGAATCGTTGTATGCTTTACGTTAAGTAGATGGATCTCAAATTTTAGATGGGAGCAACATATTGTGCAACTTATATTATTGGTGGGACTCCCTCTCGTGTCATCAAGGTTATGACCCCCTATGAAAGATGCATAGTAGAGTGACCTTCAGTTTTGCACTTTAGGATATTTGGTTCAATTGCATGGGCATATATTCCATGTGAGTGGTGGAACAAGCTTGATCCTAAGAGTCATATATGCATTTTCGTTGGATGTAGTGAGGTATCAAATGCTTATTAGCTCTACGATCCAATTACCGGCAGTGTGATCATTTAGGGAGATGTTTTTGAGGAGGTTCATAATGATGGGTCTTTTGGATTTTTTTTAACTCTCCTTGTAGATGCTTTCTCATTTGATTTAGTTCCTGTTGACCTTGCCTCCAACATGTTAATATTGTTTAGTCTTTTAGCTTTGTTGTTATTTCATTAAGGTTACTCATTCTTCCTCCAATACATCAATCATGGGTGTTCCTTTAGTTTTTAATGTTTCAGATCCATGTTCCATTCTTGATGTTGCTTCAATAGATGAGATCCTACCTTTAGGCACCCCTCCTCCAGTTGAGTTGAAGGTTATGCTGAACTACGCTAGGACCACATTCAAAAAGGATTTTCTTCAACAAAAATGCCATCCACCTCATGCTCTTCTCATCGAGGTGGACATAGATGGATATCCTACGCCTAATAATTAGGCTAAAGGGCGTCTTAAGTGGGAAGAAGTAATGGCAGTAATGTATGACTCACTAATGAGGATTCAGATTTGGGAGCTTGTTCCTTTGCCTAACAACAAGAAAATTGTTTTGTCCAAACTGATCTATAAGACCAAGTTTGATGCAGATGGTCACATTGAAAAGCACAAAGTTTGCCTTGTTGCAAAAGGTTTTTTTGTAGAAGAAAAGGTTTGACTACAATGAGACTTTTGATCTTGTTTCTTGCATGTGCTCAATGCACATGATCGTCTCCATTGCAGCTTCATAATCTTTAGAGGTTCGTTAAATGGACAGCAAGAATGCTTTTCTTCATGGGGACCTTTAAGAGGAGATTTATTTTTAGCAGCCACCATGTATTGTTTAAGAGGAACCCATTGCAAATACAAAGTCCTTTTATAGGCTTAAGTAGGCACCTTGAGCATGGTATGAGAAGATCCACACATTTTTCTCAGTTGTGTCTTCTGTCCTGGCAAGATTGAGCATGCACTAAGCATCAAGAGGATCATATTCTTATCATTGTGCTCTATGTTGATGACCTAATTATCATTGGAAGCTCAACTTCCATGATTTAGGATATGAAACTATGAGTTCAAGATTCTTTTGAGACGACAGATTTGGGTCTACTTCATTGTATTTTGGGCAGTCATATTGTTTAGTCTCCTTTAGGAATTTTTCTTTCTTTGCCTTAGCATGCTTTGGATCTTTTGGAGCAGTTCGGATTGAGGATTACAAGCTAGCATGCAGTCCCTTTGTATTAGCATCGAAGCTTGAGGTTTAGTGTTCTCCTTGAGTTGATGTTATTCTTATAGGTCTTTGATTGGAAATCTTTTGTATCTCATTCATCCCAACCAAACATTGCCATTGCTATGAGTCTTTGTTCGACGTACATGCAAGCACCTTATGAGTCAGTGGAATGCTGCCAAGTAGATTTTATGCTACATCAGAGGTACTCCTCACATACATCCATTACACTATAGGGGTTACCCTTCTTTTACAAGGATAGATTGGGTTGGTATTCTTGATGAGCATAAGTCTACTTTAGGCTATTTATTTTCTCTTGGATTTGGACTTGTTTCTTGGTGTTCCAAGAAACAAATACTTCATCTCTATCTTCCTATAAAGCAAAATATTGTAGTGCGAATCTTGTTGGGAAACAACTTGATTGGATGTGAATGCTATTTGCATAGTCGGGTATTCTTGAGGAAAGCACCAATACCATGTTTTGCGACAATTAGAGTGCTATCCAATTTGTTCGCAATCGAGTGGAACATAAACGGACTAGTTACATTGAGATTCGGATGCACTATATTTGGGAGTTTCATTTAGAGGGTCAGCTTGTGAAGATAACTAATAGATATCTTCACTAAGGCCATGTTGAAGGTCACCTTCATAAGGTTGCAGACCTTCTTGGCATGGGAGAGCTCCCATTAAGGGGGAGGGATGTGAGTAATGTCTTTTATTCATGACTTCAATTTAGATAAGGAGTATTTTTTTTTTTTTTAATTAAATTGGTTATATGGGATTGAAATGGGCCTTACCTGTATTACATCATTACCACATAGTTGTATTACAATAGCTTGGCTATTATGCATGTACCGTTTGGCAAGATTTGAACCTAGGTCTCCTCCTTGAAAGTTGAGGAATCTAACTGGTTGTGCTATTGCCATTTGATAGATTAAAGTGGTATGTTGAAATGTGTAATCATTCACTTTAGCCATTACCAACATTGTGATATTGTATTTTATTGCTGTGAGGGCCCATGGCCCCTTGTTTAATTTGTAAGGTGATCCATTCACTATTAGTGATCCAATGATATGTCAATATGACTGTCATTGATATCTGTGCTCATCCATTATTGAGAATATTTATATCTCCACTCATCTATCATCTTGTATGTCAGTTTGAATTCTTTTGCTCATTCATTTGCAGAAGATGTATGAGATGTCTGTGTCAATTCCATCTTGGAAAATGTCAATAGTTCTTAGCAGCTGGTGCTTGATATTCATAAAAATCATATTTCCTTAATATTTTGTGATGCATCTCATAATCATTTTGTTGCACTATTTGTTTGTTTCCATAAATAGCATATTCCTTAATATTTCATAAGTTGTTTCCTGATCTTTTAGTTACACTGCATTCATACTTGAATTATGTATTTCCATGCCTTTGCACCTCTTCCAAAGGAACTATTCATTGATCACTAACCTTGATATAATAACCTTGTAACATTTCATGGTTGCTATTTGTAATTCCATCATAATATATCAGATCTAGTTTTTAAGTTCTAAACTTATTTCTAAGTTGATACGCTATTATCTGTTTCCTTCATTGGCACAGTTAAGGATGTCTGCTTGCTTGGTTATTAGCTGATCGCCTTACAGCATAGTGTATTACTTTATCATAAAACATTGCATAAAACTCACTTGTCAAAACCATCCTGGTTTGGGAGTTGGTATTTTTTAATTGTATGTCTAAACTTAAGTTTTTTATGCATTTGGTTCTTTTGTCATTCAACATCAATAATATAATGATACAGAATTGCATTAGCATGATCACTCTTTGTATTGCAGTGACCTCATTTTAATTGCTGTTGTGGTTGGAACATAATTTTATTTTGTATATTGTTCATACTAATCTTGTCATTTGCTTGGCAACCATTTCCTATCGTATTCTTTAAATATGAACTCTCATTATTCTGTTTCTGATGATGTTTCTCTATTTCGTGTACTTTACTGTTGATCTTAACTGGAGAGATAATCTTTTGGTTTTAAATGATTGCCTTTTTGAGAATTGTGATAGATAAAATTCTGATCGCTGTCCTTGTGAATATACGAGTCACTTATATTTGGTTGTTAATTTCAGCACAGAGGAGCTTTATTTATTGGTGATTTTGAAAAATGTCTTCAGAATCAAATCAGTGGGGTTGGAAACATGTAAGTGTCTTTGGTGGATTTGAGAATGCAAGTGGTACAAAGCGGTGGAAATGTAATCATTGTAATAATCACTATAATGGCTCATATTCCCGTGTAAGGGCTCATCTTCTTGGAGCAACAGGTGTGGGGGTTAAAAGTTGTCCAGCAGTTGACAGGTCCTTGAGGGAAGCTTTTCACCTCTTGGAGCAGGAACGCACTGCCAAGAAATCAAAAATACCATTAGGGACTGCTAGATCAGGCAAGCATAGCCGATGTTCTCAATCCTCTCTGACATGTTTGTTTAAGCCTTTAACAAAGGAGGATGTTGATGATATTGTATCACGATGTTTCTTTGCAAATGGGCTGTCTTTCAATCTGGCTCGCTCTATATATTTTCATGAAATGGTAAAAGCAATTGCAGCATTTGGACCAGGGTATGAGGCTCCTACAACTGAAAAATTAGAAAAGTCATTGCTGGCCAAGGAGAGGGGAAGAATAGATAAGGCTTTGCTTGGAGTTCGTGAGTCATGGGCTCACACAGGTTGTACTATTCTGTGTGGTAGTGGCTGGACGGACACAAATAACTGTATTCTCCTCCATGTTCTCGTCTCGAGTCCCAAAGGAGTGGTATTTTTAAAAACAGTTGACACAAGCAAGCAAGAGAAGAATGAGGGATTGATTTCAAGTGTTTTGAAGACTGCAGTTTTGGAGATTGGTCCAAGTCATGTAGTGCATATAATAACAGATATGTTGCTTGAATGCAAATTAGCTGGAACACTCATTGAGACTGAGTTCCCTGAGATCTTTTGGATGCCATGCCTTTCACATGCACTGTACTTACTACTGGAAGATATAACTGAAGTAGACTGGATAAGATCTATCATTTTGTGTGCTAAAAATATAGAACAGTATATATTGAATTATAATGGTTTTCATGCTATTTTTAGTCAGCATTCCAAATTGGAAAATTTCAGGCCATACGAAACTAAATTTGCTTCCAAAATCATTTTAGTTAGAACAATAGTTGAACTGAAGGAATCTTTACAGCAAGTAATTGCAAGTGATGAGTGGAACCAATGGAAGGTTTCCTTCTCAGGAGATACTTCTAGTATAGAGGCTGCAATTTTAGGGAATGAATTTTGGGTTGGAGCAAAATTAACACTAAATATATGTGAGCCATTTGTGAAAATTTTAAGATTGGTGGATGGAGACAAACCATGCATGGGTGATATTTATGATGAATGGAATCATGCTGTTCAAGCAGTTAAAGGTTCAGGAATTGATGATGCACTGTATAAGCAACTTGAACAGATACTACAGAGTCGACAGGAAATTATTCTCTCTCCTCTTCATGCAACTGGGTACATTTTAAATCCAAAACATTTTGGCAAAGGTCAAGCAAAAGATAAAGATGTTATGTGCGGTTGGAAGCTCACACTGGACAAATATGCCTCTGATGCTACACAGCGGCGCATCCTCAGGGAGCAGTTCAGTGTTTATTGGAGGCAAGAGGGTTCTTTAGGTGAAGAGGATGCGATAGACTGTAGAGACAAGATGGACCCAATTGCATGGTGGGAAAATTTTGGTTCTGAAACTCCCCAGTTGCAAACATTAGCAATAAGAATCCTGAGTCAGATTTCAAGTGTTGCTTATTTCCAAGGAAATTGGTGTACTTATGACTTTATTCATTCTTATGACAGGAATAAATTAGGAACTGAAAAAGTTGAAGATCTCATTTATATTCATTACAATCTTAGATTCCTTAGTAAAAAATATGGTGCTTACCTTGGAGGAGTAACTAGGATGTGGGATGCAAATGAGATCGGTCAAGGTAATTGTGATGTAGAGAATAGCATGCCAATTGATTCAATATCTTAATACAAATCTTGATATTCTTTAATGGGCTAAATTTATATGCTTGGATACTAAGTTTATAGGGAATCTCACATGGAATGTGAAACCAGTTCTAAAATCTGGGTGTGCTGACTAAAACAATAATGCTACCAGTCTTGTGGAGTTTCTTTCAACTATCTTGTTTGATGAGTATAGGTGCTTTTTCTGTTGAATTTCCCCTTTCTTTTGGGCTGGCTTTTAGCACTGGAGAAAATGCCCATTGCAAATCGCCACCTTACAAGAACGCATTCCATTTAAATTTGCATATAGTTGTGTGTTCTGCTTTAAGAAATTACAAGTTTCAATTTGGCAGCTGAAGTCTTTCCTACTGTGGATTACTAGTCAATGGCTGTAATTCTAGTAACAAATTTTCCATCCAGTACCATTGACTAAGCCTGCCCTTTGGTTGAATGTTGTGTTTCATCTTCACAAGTTGGCACTGAATATTGGCCTGTCTGTCATCTGAGGTTATGTACAATAAAACCAAGTTAGTCTAACCTCAAATAAATTTCAGACTGGAGGCATGGATTTCTGGAGATGACAAGGTTTTCACTTTTATAATTGCATTTTACATTGTCCTTTTTCTTAGACTGTGCTTACTATCTTCCAGTGTATTTATAGTTGCATTTTACATTGTCCTGTTTCTTACTGTGCTTACTATCTTCCAGTGTATCAATAAAGCATTTTAATTGCGAGCTTTTCTTTCCAAATCATAAGTGCCCTAAAATACAGCATTGAACCTTTCCTTTTTCTGCAAGTTAACGATTTAATAGCATTTGGGACTATGTTTAATAAATCAGTTTTATTTTTCTTGTGTGTATGAAATGAGTGGTTAGCTTGCTCTATGAAGTGGAAGGAAAACCTATGTAATATGATGGATCTCAGGTTTTAGTGGCCCTGAATCACGTGATATTTATTTGCAGGTTGCACTCAATAATGCAGCCAGCATGCATTTGGAAACTGTATAAATTAACCCTAACATGTCTGTATATGTAATGTATGTGTGAAAAAACAAATGTATAAATACGAATGACCAAAAGGAGGAAATTTTTATCAAAAGTATAAGAGGTATAAAAATACATGGAAAAAACAAATGTACATATAAGAATGACCAAAAGGAGGAATTTAATCAAAGGTCTACGAGGTATAAAAATATATGGTATAAAGAGAGTCCTTAAAAAAGGCACCTTAAAGTGCAAACTACGTTTGCTGTTTTGACAATTTGTAGTTCTATATTCCCCGTTTTGAATTAATACCCAGAAAACAGGGGTATGTCTGCCTTCATGGGTTGCCTTGCAGCTTTCAAATTTCTCTTTTTTTATTCAAGAAAGTGTTGGCAATCGAATCGGCCTAGATATAGATTTTCTAAGTCTACAGCGCCCTAGACCCGCTGCCAAGCATTGAATGTCCGAAGGAAAGGAATGTCCTCCGTGACAATCTCCAGTAGGGCTGGTTCCGAAAATAAAAATGGGGTTTTTGAGATAAGGGTTAGGAAGATACTGAAAGAGATGGGAAATTACTGAAAGGAATGGGAAAAGGCTAAAAGCCAGAAATACGGGGTGATGGACAGGAAGCACGATAGACAGCCTAACACTTGAACCAACAACAATCAAAACAATAGACCTTTAACAGAAACCAACATTAAATCTTCAGAACTGCATAAACTCCAGGGGTATTCCAGGGATTCATCCTCTACTGACAGCTAAATCCAGAAAACAGAATTCAAGCTGTATGATAAAGAGGCTAATTTAACAGAAATAACATGATAGAAGTCATACACAGAGATAGAAGATTCAAAGCCGGAGCCAGAAGTCTGTATTTCGAAAGCAGATTTCAAAGCGTACAACTGCTTTTCTAGCAGAGATTGTCCATTCTTAGTTACAGAGAAAAGAGCAGCCTTTATAGGGAATTCTACTTCCTAAAACATTAATGCCCAACCACTTCCCTAGTAGTGACAGGCAGATTTGATCCGGAACCGACTTACAACATTTAATTCATCCTTACAGATAACTCAGCATTGAAGGTAGAAGGTTCCGACGATCCACCATGATCGGATGGCTTAGAGCGCAGCTTCGGGTCGGTTTAACCAGTCAATGCCGAATCCGGGCAGTCCTTGACAGTTTCGGGCATTCCATGGCGGTTCTAGGCAGTTTGCACTATGTTTGGGGCCCGCCAGGAGCTTCGCTCCATAATTGGAGCGACAAAGTCTTTTCATGCCTTAGAAACTTTTCAGTGTTTCTGCTTTGGGTGTCGCTCCCTGGGTGGAGCGACAGAGTCTTTCGCTCCACTGGTGGAGCGCTTGGAGGGTTCGCTCCACTGGTGGAGCGACAAGCACTTTGACTGCTTTGACTTTTTTGTCAAGCTTGTCGCTCCCTAGGTGGAGCGACAAAGGCTTTCGCTCCACTAGTGGAGCGCCTGAGACTTTCGCTCCACTGGTGGAGCGAAAGGCCCTTTGACCAAGATGTTGACCTCCCTTTGCACTTTAACTTGGCCAAACGCTTATCTTTGCACCTTTCGGGACCTTCGCTCCACTAGTGGAGCAACAAGGCCTTCGCTCCACTAGTGGAGCGACAGGTCCTTTGACCCAAAAGTTTGACTTTCTAGTCCTTGCCTTCACGAATGTTTTAACTTTGCACCTTTTCAGAGTGTCGCTCCACTGGTGGAGCGATAGGGAGTTTCTCTCCACTGGTGGAGCGACTGCAACTTTGACCATTTTGACTTTTTGCACTTAGCCTTTTAACCTGTTCTTTGCTTGGAGTGTCGCTCCATTGATGGAGCGACTGGGAGATTCGCTCCACTGGTGGAGCGCTTGCGGTTTTGACCTTGCTTTGACTTCCTTTCACACACTTAGCCATATTTGTTTATTTTTAAGCTCTTTTCTGGCCTTTCGCTCCACTAGTGGAGCGACTGGGAGGTTCGCTCCACTGGTGGAGCGACAACACTTTTCAACAGAAAAACATGTTCTAAAAATGCCTAAGTGCTGGAAATTATTACCATATGCGCAGATTTGAAAAGAACTTGCAGAAAAACAACAGTAAGGAAAAGAAACCATTCACAACATCGCCCATGCTAAAACATTTACAATTTTGCATGTAACGATAAGAAAAGTACAGAAAGAGCAGAGAAACCACAGAATGTGAAAGAATACAGTCTTAAGTTAAAGAGACAGCTGGTGAAAACACAACATAACAACGTCTTGACCATTTTTAATGGAAAAAGAGAAGTTTTACAATGATTTAGTCTCAAAAACTGCATACTACATGAATTTTAACAAAATGTGGCAAGAATGGCAACATCTCTGGCGGCTCGCGGGGTATTGAGCCTGCCTCAATGCAAAGATCCCAAGCCTTATCCTTGGGTTTCAGAGTCCTCTTCGCTCTCAGGATCTTCGGACTGTTCCTCAGATTGCTCTTCGCTGTTGCTTGGTACCTCTTCAAGCCTGTCTTTTTCCTCTTCTTCTTCATCCTCTGATTCGCCTTCTGCCTCTTCCTTGGAATCTGGTTCGCTTTCTGTCTCCTTTTCCTTTTCCTGCTCGCGCGGATGGGGAAGAAACCTATCCAAGGAGCTCTTAAACACATGCTTGTATACCGTGGAAGCATCAATCCAACGGTCAAGGGAGAAAGTTGGCTGTTTCTGGAGCTCCTGGATTAGGTAACGGTAGGTCTCGATGCGCTCAATGTCAGCAAAATCCAGTCTTCGGTCGAACTCCTGCAAGCAAGACTCGATTTGGGCGTACTTAGCCATGAAAAGAATCACCTGTGCATCAGAACTCGGGTCTTCCCAAGCGTCAATGTCTGAGGCGCTATCAACAAATGTCGACCATATGGGCTCTAACTCCTCAAGCGATGGAATGGGTCCTTCAGGGTCTGTGAAGCCGGGGACGCCGATTTGAGCGAGGGTGTTGAAGTACCGCAGTGAAACATCTCTTTCTTGCTTGAGGGCGTCCGAGAGCTTGCGAGCTTTTTTGGCTAGCTCGACCTTCGCGAAGAAAGAGCGCAGAGTCATCTTTGTTGTCGCCCAGGATCGAGCCAGAAGGCTCATAGGAGTAAGGTGGGCGGCCACATCTTCGATTTTTCAGAGCTGCGTGGCTAAGTCTAGCCAATGATTAACGTCTGCTTGGGCGGATTCCAAAATTGAGTTGCCAGCAACAACTACCTCCTGAGCCTCCCTAAAAAATGCCCAGACTGTAACTCCCCGTGCAGCTCTCTCAGAAATCTGCCAAAAATTGCAGGTGCATCTCCTTGAGGCGCTCCTTAGAGAACGTGATAGGCTATGCTGTCTTCTCCGCTAACTCGACCTACAATTTGTGGACTTGAATGGTGAGGGCTTGAATCTCTTGATTTGCTTGGGCGCGCGCCTTAATCTGTCGATCGCACGCCTTGGAGTGTTCTTCATTCTCTGCCTCTAGCGAAAGCACTTGTTGCCTCAGCTGCGCGGCTTCAGACTCCAACGCTTCAATTTACCTCTTTGCCCCTGCCAAGGCCTCCTCAAGTTCAAGATTTTTGGATTGCACTTCAAAGAAGCGCTCCTTATAGTATTCGCCATGAACATAGATGGAGCCCATGCCAACTTGAATGTCGCCCATCCTGCGCGTCGTATCCATTTTGGTGACATCCTCCACGGTATGGCGGAAAGCATAATCAACAGGAGTCATCTCCGCCAAGGGCTTCTGGACAAGCGGTATTTTCTCCACCGTGTGAAGCTCCATCTTCTCTGGGTCGATGATGGACTTTTTCTCAGTTTGCGCCAGAGCCTGCGCCTCCTTCCTTCGACGGTCCCTCAGCCAACGCGTTGAACTTTGGCGCGCCTTGCGGATACTCTCCGCAGCAGCAAGTTGGTGTGTCATTTCTAACTCCGACTCAAGCGGCTCCTGAACACCCACTCCGAGGATTGGCGTGAAAGGAAGAAGGGGAAGGTGCGACTCAAGATCGGACAACGTGCGGGAGACAGAAGGGGAAGCGACTGCGCTAACCCTCAAGGGAGCTTGGGTTGCGATTGCTGAAATAGTAGGCATAGGCGTTGAAACGTCGGGAGCAGTCGATGCCATGGTGGCGGAGGGCGGAGAAATGGAGGACGGATTTATTTCTGCAGCAACGAATGTATCTGCAATAGGGTCCTCTGCTACAGAAAAGGGAAGGCTAACAGACGCGAAAATTTTGAAGGCATTAGGGTTACCAACGAAAGATGCGAATGCTGCTGATAATGGCGCTGAAAGGATCGGGGAAACTGAAATGCTGGGAACCACGAAGTGGGACAGCGGGATAGAAAAAGAAGCAGAGACCAAGGGAGTAGAAACCGCGACAGGGATTTCGGGCGCCGAGGAAACGGCTGCTACAGAGGGGGAAGAAGGAGGTGAAGATGGGTGCGTACCTTCGAGCTCCGTGATCAAGGGAGCCGAGGAAGATGGGCGTTGCGTTTGTGATTCTTCTTTCTCCTCAGCTTCTAGTGTGTCTACGTCGACAACCTCCACGTTTTCAATCTTCTGCTTCTCCGACTGCGCAGCCACAGGAACTTCGGGGGAGCTCGACGGAGGGTTTTCAGGCGCCGCTTGAGAGCTCGCTCTGGCAGGCTTTTGAGCGCTAGTGCGCGGCCTCTTTGTCGCTTGTTGCAAGAGAGGTGCCTCCTCAGCTTTTCTTTTCGGAAAGGCGCTCTTCTTTTTATGAGACTGTGGCCCTTTCTCTCCAGCCGATAATGGGGCGCCCAAGACTGCCTTGCCTTTGCCTTCTACCACGTGCCTCGGAGCTGCCAGGTCGTCCACCTCCTCAAAGCAAAGCCCACTTCGGGGCACAATCTCGGAGAAAGAGAGGGCTCGATAGGTGCCTATGTTCTCGTCGTAGAACTTGGAGAACTTGTCATCTATCGCCATTGGATAGTCTGAAGACGTCTTGTCATTATGGACCCTCATGATCCACCACTCTTTGATTTTGTGGTCGGACCAATGCTTCAGCTTTACCTTCATTTTCGCAAAAAGACTCCTGGGCAGCTTCTGCTCCGGGTTGACAATCGGGTCGTACTCGCTCTCCATGGTGTAAAAATCGTGCCAGGGGGGCAAAGGCACCATCTCGTCGATGTGCCACTCCAACTCGAGTCCCTTAGGATTATTCCGTTGTTCGACCATGTCGAGGCGAGGGCAGCAGTGAAAAGACTTCACCCCAAGGTGCTCTCGGAAGATGTCGCGCGGATCATACCTCCAGCGTTGGGGGAGCTCAATCAATCCATAGTCGAACAACGTAACTGTAAGCACAACGTTCTGACCGCACTGCGTGACTTTGATGTCCCCGAACTCGAAAGGTAAAGGGCAGCAGGTCTTCTTCCCCCTGCCCTTCCCGTATACTTCATTGGTGTAATCGCGTTGTCGGGCGACCTCCAGGGCAAACAGATAGGGCGTGGTGTAAAAGGGTAACAGAAAGGGCTTTTCTGTAAACCCGAAAATCCTGATGACCGTGCCCTGGGTGAGCAGAAAGACGTCCCCCCACTCCTCGTCTACCACTCTATCTCGCATCTCCACGGGAAGTCGGTCACAGCGGTCGTAGAGCAGCTCCAGTGCTGGCCCCAAGAAAACCTGGTTAAAGACATAATATGATTCTTCTCTGGACAAGCTCTGTGTCCAGAGATAAACCGGCAACGCCTTGCCTTCCTCGTCGGTCTGGTTCTTGGGGATGTAGGGGAACTTATCATGCAGGTGGTAAAAGAAATACCACACTAGGGAGGAGCAAAGCCTGAACTGGTCATCCCTGCTACTTTGCAAGTAGGCCAATGATCCGTGCAACTGCCGCGCCAAGAACTCCGCCCAGTCGAAGAAAACTGGGATAGCACCCGACTTCATCTTGGATGGGAAGTAAATCTCATTCTCAAAGATAGACTGCACCATGGACACTTGCCAGTCATAGACCACCTCGTCGATGGAAAGCCCCATCACCCAAGCCAGAATGGAATATATTTCATGATGTACAAATTCTATCAGGTGCATGGGTAGCCGGGGAATTCCTCAGATGACGTCGCTCCTCCCAGCTGTTCTCTTATAAACTGATGCATCTCGGGCGTAGGCAGATATCTGGCGCTCTGCTCGGAAGTGTTAATTTTTTTGGGAGTGAAATCCGAAGAGGGCGCCTTCCCACAGGCGAAGGCCTCTCGAACAACGTCAGCCGTGATGGCGAACGTCTTTCCTCTGGCATCACGCACTGTTCTTGTTTGAGCATCGTAGAACTGCGACACTGCTTGGACAAATTTCGAGCAATGATGTACAGGCGTACACATGTAATGGAACAAGTAAGAATGATACACTGCAGCCAGTGGGTTCTCAGTTGAGTTTTCTTTATGCGCCTCCTCCACGTCCTGGTGCAACTGCTCCATATCTTTGTACGTCATCCTGCAATCTCGAAGCCGGAAGAGATCATCTTCGGGCGCAGTCAACTTCACCGGCTTCTTCTCACGTTTTCGCGGCTTCTTCGAGCCGCTCTCCTTCGAGGGCGTCGCCTTCTCCTTGGGCGCCTTCTGTTTAGGTTCCCCACTCTTCTTGCCCATGGCTGTCGGATGAATTGCTACGGCTCAAATTTGAATAGATAAGCGCTCTGGATGAATGCAGGGCGCTAGGGCAGCAGAAAACCAGAATTGCAACTGTGGGCACAAAACTATTCCGACAGACTCTCCACCTTATAGCGCCAGCTTCAGATCTACCACCTTAAATGCCCACGTTAGAAGTTAATGCAGGTGAAGATCGTGGGCGCAATCGTGCGCCTCTGATTTGCTCACGTGCGGGTAGCTCGCCTTTGGAAATGATGAATAATGACGTCGGACAAGAAAGCTTCCTTGGGGCACGTGCTTCTCGAGAGGAGCGCTCACTTGGATCTGCCATAGGGGCGCGTTTCAGACGCTTTGAGGCGAAAAACGCTTTGATTGGATAGACGTCGAGGGTTCCCACTTTATAGCGCAATGCTAGGGTTAGAAAATGCCTTTCGATTCCATCCTTGCTTGACACTTGGCGCGCTTTTTTGATTGGACGACATTTAGAAAAAGCAACTCTTTTTAGGAAAGGAAGGAGACTTTCGCTCCACTAGTGGAACAAAAATAAAAAACTAACTTTTTAAAAGAAGGGAGGGGGACATTCGCTCCACAAGTGGAGCGAATGGGACTTTTGCTCCACTAGTGGAGCGAAAGAGGCTTTCGCTCCACTAGTGGAGCGAAAGTCACTTATTCATTTATTTTTTTTTTTGAAGGGAGAGGAAGCTTTCGCTCCACAAGTGGAGCGACAGAGGGCTTCGCTCCACAAGTGGAGCGAAGGAGAACCTCTCTTTTTTTATCTTTATTTTTCTCAGCTTCACTCCAAAGCTGGAGCGACAACGAACTATACACACATTTTGAAACATATATACATGAGAAATACCTGGCGGATCAATGATTTTCCTCGGAACTCGGTAGGTGATAAGCTTTCAGAAGAAAGTCGTTCACCGAAATCGGGAGAGTGAAACCCTCCATGTCTTGCAGGATGAAGGAGTTGATCTGATTAACACCGGAGACTCGAAATGGGCCTTCCCAGAAGGCGTCGAACTTCTCGTGGTTCCCCGGCTTAGACTTGTTCTCATTCCACTTTAAGACCAAGTCTCCGACACTGAAGGCTCTGTCGGAAGTCCTTTTGCCGAACCAGCCCTTGGTGGACTCGGCATGCTTCGCGAAAGCTTCATAAGCTTTCTCTCTTTCCTCCTCCAACTGCAGCAACTGGGCTAACCTTGCATCCATCGGGTCAAATTCGCCTCCTTCACTATCGAGCCACTTAAGTAACTGCAACGCGGGTAGCTCGATGTGCGTAGGTAAGACTGCGTCTTTCCCGTACACCAGTGAGTAGGGTGATGTCTTGATCGAGCGTTTGATGGAAATGCGGTCGGCCCAAAGCGACTGGTCCAAGAGTAGATGCCAGCTTCGCTTATTTTTCTGCAGAGACCTCTTCAAGATCCGCAACAGGTTCTTGTTTGTAGACTCCGCCAATCCATTGCCCTGCGGGTAATAGTTAGACGAGGTCTTCAAGTAAATTCCATACCTGACTGCGAACTCGTAGATCCTCGCGCCGGTGAAAGGAGAGCCGTTATCAGACACGATCGCTTCAGGCACGTCGAAGCGAGTGATCAACCCTTCAAGGAAGGAGATAACCACGTCTTGGTTAGCCTGCTTGGTCGGAATTGCTTCCGACCACCGAGTGAAGTAGTCTGTGGCAGTCAAAATGTATTTGTGGCCGGCGGAGGAGTTGGGATTGATGATCCCGATGAAGTCTAGGCCCCACTGTTGGAACGAAGCTTCTACTTGGATGGGGTGAAGAGGAAGCGATGCATTCCGAGATTCTGCCCGAGTAGCGTTGGCAACTGTCGCAGCGCTGGCTGACCTTGAAAGCGTCGACGAAAAGGGTGGGCCAGTAGTAGCCCGCCTTAATGATCTTCAGAGCCATCGGCCTGCCTGCGAAATGACCTCCCGAAATCCCGGAGTGAAACTCCTCCAAGATTTTCGCCTTCTCCGACTCTCTGATACACCTCAAGAGGACTCCGTCAATGTTCTGATAAAACAGTCCGTTGGGTGTCGGGACATACCTGCCAGCCTGCAAGCGAAATCTCCTTCTTTGTGAAGCATTGAAGTGAGAAGGACATCTGCCCGTGTCAAAGTATTTGACAAGGTCATCTGTCCAATCTGGACTGTCAACCGACAGGTTGGCAAGATTGCTTTCAGGCGCAGGGTTGTCTGAGTCGGGGTTCACAGCTTTAGTTGCGGCATTTTTAGCCAGCTCTTGACAGAGCGCTCTGCCTCGGACCAACTTGGTGGGGCGCACTTCGATGTCGAACTCTTGGATCTTGGTGACCCATCCAACTCTCCTATTGCCAAGCTCCCCTTGAATGATGAAATTTCGGACGTCGGGGTGTATCACGTACACTATCGTCTTACTCTGAGAGACGAAATGTCGGAATTTCTGGAGCGACTTCATCACCGCATGCACTTGTCGTTCGATAAAGTTGAACTTTTCTTCGTGCGGTTGGATGATTTGGCTGAGGAACGCTATCGGGCGCTCATCTCCATCTTCTCCCTTCTGTGTCAGAACAACTGCGTAGCTTTCTGGCTCTCCGACGACGTATAAGATAAAATCTTTTGCATAGTCGGGATTGACGAGGACTGGAGCTTGAGTGATCCGCTCCTTAATCTCTTGGAATGCCTGCTTCCTTTCATCGGTCCACTTGAATTCAACGTCCTTCTTTAGAAGCTCGGTCATCGGCTTCACCACTTGGGCAAAGTCGGCGATGAACTTCTTGACGAAGTTTATTTGTCCGAAAAAGGACTGCAGGGCTTTTTTATTTGATGGCAGTGGAAGGCGGAGAAGCGCTTCAGCTCGGGCGGGATCAATAGTTAATCCCTTTTCAGAGATCAAGTGCCCGAGAAGTTTGCCTTCCTTCACTGCAAAGATTGATTTTTTGGGGTTGATGGAGACCCCGAACTCCCGGCATTTCTCGAAGACTTGCCACAAATGTAGGTCGTGTTCCTCCCGCTTATGGGAGAAGACTGTCATGTCATCCAAGTAGATCACGATGACATGATTTAACAGTTCACCAAAGGCGAGGTCCATCGCCCTTTGAAAAGTCGCTCCGACGTTTGAAAGGCCGAAGGGCATACGTTGATAGGCGAAGGTTCCCCACTTGGTGGTGAACGCAGTCTTGTGTTGGTCTTCATCCTTGACCCAAATCTGGTTGTAACCGGAGAAGCCATCCAACAAGGAGAACCTTTGTGCTCCCGCCACTACGTGAAGGATTTGGTCAATCTGAGGTAGTGGGTAGTGGTCCTTGAGCGACGCTTGGTTGAGATTTCAGAAATTGATACACAAGCGAATGTCACCATTTTTCTTTCGCACTGGAACAAGGTTGGCCACCCAGGAGGAATGCTTGATCGGGTATATGATCTTTGCTTCAAGCATTTTTAGAAGCTCAACCCTCATCAACATTTCGATTTTCGGGTTGACGGGCCGCTGCTTCTGCCTGAAGGGTTTGATCCCTTCTTCCAGCTCAATGGTGTGTTGGATGACGTTCTTATCGTACCCCCTTAGATCTTGGTAGCACCAAGCGATGATGTCGGGGTACTCCTTGCACAGGGCGCGAATCTGTTGGAGCTCTTTGACTGTGCAGTCGACCCCTACCTTGATAACTTTTCCCGGCTCTAACTCCAGGTCCACGAACTCTTTCTGGTCCACTTTGATCTTGTGGCCGATAGACCTATCGTTCCGGTCGAAAAGACTCTCCAACGTGATCAGACCCTTCGGGATGTGGTTATTTTTCAGCTGAATCAATCCCTCGTGGTCTTCTTCATTCAGAGTCCGTTCTTCAATGGAGGATGCTTCATTCACCAGAAAATTGACAAGTTGCTCGTCATTGTCGAACACCTGCCAATGGAGTTTTTTATCAGGCACAGAAGGCCTGTAGATCAGCCTCACCGTCTTCGGCTTATGCATCATATTATCAACTGGTGAAAACCGGGCGTCGATGGAGGCTAAGATGTCCGCAAGCTTGTTTCGCTCTCGCGAAATTGACTTGATGTTCAACGCGGTGAAGGATTCGAGCAAATCCCACACCTTGTTGCGGTACGCCTTTAAATAGTGCTGCTTGGAGATGCACTTATTAGTAACTTGGTTGCAGATTAATTCGGAATCCCCGAATATCTGCAACTGCTTAATGCCGAGCTTTTCGGCTTTCTTGAGTCCGAGGCACAAAGCCTCATACTTTGTTGCATTATTCGTACAACTCCATGCGAGCCTGTACGAATAAGTTTTCTGTTCGCCTGATGGAGAAATGAGAGCGATGCCAGCTCCTGCGCCATTCTTGCACCGCGCACCGTCGAAGTACAACTTCCATAGCTGGTCGGGTACCGGGGGCTCTTCTGCGGGTGCCTTTGTTTCAGCCTTTTCAGGCTTGGTGAGTGAATAGCACCCCAAATCGGTCCCGATAACGACATTAAAATCTGTCATGGAGAACTCATCTTCTATTCGGAGCTCACCGAGAGATTCTTCCATCAGGTCCACCGTTTGCATCTTCTTCTATCATCAGGTTGACAGCGACCGAGCCTTTCTCCTCATCTTCAAGTTTTTCAACATGAAAACTGTTAGGCTTCTCGTTGAAGAGTTTAATTTTGCTCCCCTTGAAGGGGATCTCCAAGTGTGAGTAGTCGAGGGAGAGGTAGCCTCCCAACTTAGCCGTAAATTCTCTTGAGAGGCACATACTGAAGTATGGCTCTAAGTCGACCACCACGATCTCTTGGATGACCGTGACCTGCGACATTTTGTGGAGTTGGATCGGAACATCTTTAATAACTCCTACCGTCTTCACGGGAGTCCCGTCTAGCTGCAACACTCCAGGGCTGCTTCGGGTATACTCCATGCCCATGATATCGCACACTGCTTTGGGCATGACGGTTGTCGCGGCACCAGAGTCGATCATGCAGTTATGCACGATCCATCCTTCCATCCGAAGGGAAAGGTAGAATGGCGGGGGCCTATTCTTACCTGTGGCCGAAGTCGTCAGTGGTTGTGCAAACACCGTCTGCGTCGGCCTACTCTCCTTGTCCTTAGCGGACTTGAGGGATTCCTGCAAAAGGTCAACTTGACCCGGAAGTTGGAGGGCATCATAAAGGCTTACCTTGGCGGGTGCCTTCTTCATTTCTTCGACAATGCTGTATGTCGAAGTGCCAGATTCTTCAACTCCCTTTGCAGATTCATACGTTTTTCGATACTGTTGGGTGGCATCCACCCTCTGACGCTTGGTCAGTGAGGGGTATCGGAGCTTCTCCCTGGCCTGGTCTCGCGTCTCGGCTTGCGGCTGAGAAGTCGAAGCTTTGGGTTGGAGCACCCTTTCTCTAGCGCGAGGCGGCAGGTAGTCTTTCAACAAGTCGGACTGCTCCGAGGTTGTTGTTGGATTGGGAGCTTTTGTCGGCGACTGGGCCTTTTGGCTCCATGGCTTGGGTGCAACAGGCACTTTCAATGGATCCATCTGGGCCGGATCTACCTCGATAGGCTTCTTCCCAGCCTTGGTGAGGACTGAGACTTGCTCGACGGAAGACATCATGAAATTATGACCAGCTTCCCTGATCATATTGACTTGCTCGTAAGCGCCGCCGGACAATGTCTGAACGTAATTGAGGTGAATGGTTTCTAGTCCTACGACGTCTTGAATATGCTCATGCATCGTATTTCCCGTACCATTGTAAGTAGGTAAAGCTTTCAAGGCTACGAGCGGTGCTGTGTGTTGAGCCTGTAGGGCAAGGGGTCCCGTATGATTCTAGGCTGGGAACTGCCTTGGAGGATCTTGCTACGCCATGTGTGTGTGGAGCGGTTGGCTGCAACGACGACTGCAACGACTGGTTTGGTTTGAACCAGAGGAGTTGGTAGAACTTTCTAAATCATAATAGTGGAAACACTCGGAGCACCTGGTTGAACGTTCGGTGGAACTGGAGTATTCTGATGATCCAGAGAATTTGACGGATTTGGGGGTAAGCTAGTTGCGGTACTATCAGGAGTTGGAATCCGTGAAGTAACGACAGCTTCCTACGATGATGTCCCTTCTAATGGGATGTTTGATCGGACCACTCTAGGATGCTCTCCTAGAGCGTCAATGTTAAGCTCGAAGAACTCAATCGCTTCTTCTGTATTTCTAACTCTCCATCTCGTGTGCATGAATTCATGAGTTTTTACACTGGTCTATGAGACTCAAAGGTGTCTGTGTTCAGCTGAGTCGCCAAATGTTCAGATTTGACAGCAATAAGATGAACATCACTTCTTAATACTGCTTTAACGTGGAACGCTTGCGTCCCACCGGGCGTGCCAGAAACTGCTGGCAATCGAATTGGTCTAGATGCAAATTTTTTTAGTCTACAGTGCCCTAGACCCGCTGTCAAGCATTGAATGTCCGAAGGAAAGAAATGTCCTCCATGCCAATCTCCAGTAGGGCTGGTTCCAAAAATAAAAATGAGGTTTTTGAGATAAGGGTTAGGAAGATTCTAAAAGAAAGGGAAATTACTGAAAGGAATGGGAAAAGGCTAAAAGCCATAAATACGGAGCGATGGATAGGAAGCACGATAAACAACCTAACACTTGAACCAACAACAATCAAAACAATAGACCTTTAATAGAAACCAACATTAAATCTTCGGAACCGCATAAACTCCAGGGGTATTCCAGGGATTAATCCTCTACTGACAACTAAATCCAGAAAATAGAATTCAAGTTGTATGATAAAAGGACTAATTTAACAGAAAAAACATGATAGAAGTCATACACAGAGATAGAATATTCAAAGCCGGAGCTAGAAGTCTGTATTTCGAAAGCAGATTTTAAAGCGTACAACTGCTTTTCTAGCAGAGATTGTCCATTCTTAGTTATAGAGAAAAGAGCAGCCTTTATAGGGAATTCTACTTCCTAAAAAATCAATGCCTACCTACTTCCCCAATGGTGACAGGCAGATTTGATCCGGAACCGACTTACAACATTTAATTCATCCTTATAGATAACTCAACATTGAAGGTAGAAGGTTCCGACAATCCACCATGATTGTTGGCTTAGAGCGTAGGTTGGGGTTGGTTTAACCATTCAATGCCAAATTCGGGAAGTCCTTGAAAATTTCGAGTATTCCATTGCGGTTATGGGAAGTTTGCACTATGTTTGGGGCCCATCGGGAGGTTCGCTCCATAATTGGAGCGAAAGAGTATTTTCATGCCTTAGAAACTTTTCAGTGTTTCTGCTTTGGGTGTCGCTCCCTGGGTGGAGCGACAAAGTCTTTTGCTCCACTGGTGGAGCGCTTGGAGGGTTCGCTCAACTTGTGGAGCGACAGGCACTTTGACTGCTTTAACTTTTCTATCAAGCTTGTCGCTCCCTGGATGGAGCGATAGAGGCTTTTGCTCCACTAGTGGAGCACCTGAGACTTTCTCTCCACTGGTGGAGCGAAAGGCCTTTTGACCAATATGTTGACCTCCCTTTGCACTTTAACTTGGCCAAACACTTATCTTTGCACCTTCCGGGACCTTCGCTCCACTGGTGGAGCGACAGGTCCTTTGACCCAAAAGTTTGACTTTCTCTTGCACCTGTTTAATTTTAGACTTTTTCGGAGTGTCGCTCCATTGGTGGAGAGACTTCGACGTTGACCATTTTGACTTTTTGCACTTAGCCTTTTAACACACGTTCTTTGCCTGGAGTGTCGCTCCATTGATGGAGCGACCGGGAGATTCTCTCCACTGGTGGATTGCTTGCGGTTCTGACCTTGCTTTGACTTCCTTTCACACACTCAACCATATTTGTTTATTTTTAAGCTCTTTTCTGGCCTTTCGCTCCACTAGTGGAGCGATTGGGAGGTTCGCTCCACTGGTGGAGCGACAACACTTTTCAACAGAAAACATGTTCTAAAAAAGCCTAAGTGCTGGAAATTGTTACCATATGTGTAGATTTGAAAAGAACTTGCAGAAAAACAGTAGTAAGGAAAAGAAACCATTCACAACATCGCCCATGCTAAAACATTTACAATTTTGCATGCAACGATAAGAAAAGTATAGAAAGAGAAGAGAAACCACAGAATGTGAAAGAATACAGTCTTAAGTTAAAGAGACAACTGGTGAAAACACAACAACATAACGTCTTGACCATTTTTAATGGAAAAATAGAAGTTTTACAATGATTTAGTCTCAAAAACTGCATATTAAATGAATTTTAACAAAATGTGGCAAGAATGGCAACATAAACATTACTTTTATTTTTCTCTTTTTCGATCACAAATAATTAATGTAAAGCAAAACATAGGTTAAAAACATTGGTAACTTTTCCTCTACCAAATAGTGTTTACCTTTTGTTTTACCAGTTAGGTTTCAAGTGTAAATTTGTCAATTGCTACATACAACTTGTAAGGAATATCAAATTTTGGTGACGTAAAAATGCAATCCATGCAAGACGTGATTTTGAGGGCGAAATCTTATAGCCACTTGCGGAGGGCAAAGTCTCATATGTGCAAAGGCGACTAAGATTCAAATATAAAAGATGAATCGTATTACAACATAACTCTTTTTGTTTATAGACTAATTCAACATTAAACCTAAGTCTAATGTTCAAGGGCTGACTATGTAAACCTAGGGCCCGAGCCAATAAAAATAAAGATATCTGAGATGGCTATATTGGAGCCGTTACAACTAGAAGATAAATGTAAAGAAAATGTGCAACTTAGAGAATACGTGAAATGTCATTCCTTGTTCTTCCTTCAAGTAGGCAACTTTGAGTATTTTCAAGGATTTGTTATAAACTAACTAATTTGATTAAAACATTATCTTGCTTAGGATGGACATACACAAAATTTCATTTTGTTATTTGATAGAGTAGACAAGATGATATCCTAGATTTAACTAGACCTATGGTTATTGATGTTTTTATAGTTATGTGAATTTGTGTATGCTTGTAATTTCTTGGTTGGTATATGACAAAATGACCTCCCTAAAGTTATTGTTGTTTGATAAGCCCTAACATGATTGTTGCTTGATAAGAAAATTATTTGTATTCTTTATGTTAAAGAAGATAATTAGCATTTGATTTTTGAAAAAAATTATTAGACTATAGCGGGGTCTCTTTAATGCAAATCAATAATATTTTTAATATAATTGTTAAGTTGGAAGTTCAGCTAGGGTTTTGGCCTCTCTTTGATAGTTCCAAGGTTAAAACCTCACTTAGTATGAGGGGACCAGAACCCCTCATAAAAACCTATGCAAACTCATTGAAAAAAAAGTTTGAAGTTAAGCTTAGAGAGAAAATATTGTAGTTTATTAATACTAATTTGGAGTTTTAGAAGGCATACATTTATAGTTTACAAACATCAAGGATAATGTTTGTATTGTTTTAATCTTCACGTTCATTTCCTTGGTAGGATTAATGACAATTTGCGAATTCCACTCAATTGAAATATATGCCCATCATATTCCAATGACAATCTTGATCCCTAAAACAAGTGCCCTAGTCTTTGTGTAGTTATGTGGGATGTGGTTGTACTTTAAATAAAAAATTAACACAAAATAGAAAGAAAAATGAATAGAAAATGAATTTGCACAAAACACCCTAGAAATCACTTCTACTACTCTACAAATCTATACATACATTGCTTTAGGAGGTTCAATTTGTATCATTATTGTTAATTGCATTCAATTCTTCTTTCATGGCATTGATTCATACCTTGCTTTGGGTTGCTTCATAAAAAGATGAGGGCTCCACTTCAATCTTGGACAATAGTACATAGTTTACCATATCATCTTCTTCATTTTCCATTTGTTCTTGATCTTGTGATTAGCTTCTTGTGAACCTCCTATGAAAATATTGATCCAACATTTGGCAAATTGGATGTGATTGTAATGTTCTCTTCTCCTTTGTGCTTCTCTTTGGAGAAATACTTGTGTATCCACTTGATGCTTGTGATACACCCACATCTTCAATTATGATTATCTTTTAAGTCTATTTTGCTTGTTGCTAATGTACTCATTTATCGAAAATCACATGTATAGACATAATGCATTATGTAATTTTTGGATCATCACATGCAGTTCTTTTTGTAGGGATCATGATACAAACTGAATCTCACATGTAGTTCTGCATATCATTTAGAAACATATGGTCAAAGTGGAGTGAATCAGATCCTCGAAGACATGCTTCGCATGTATTGCATTGATCATAAAACTAAATGGGAGGAATATCTTCCTAGTGGAATTTTCTTACAACAATAGCCATCATGCTTCTCTAGGGATGGCGCATTTTGAGGCCCTGTATGGGAGGCGATGTAGAACTCCTCTATCTTGGGACAATCCAGAGGATCGAATTGTGATCAGATCGAACACTATTAAGGAGATGGAGGAACAATTGAAAATGATCCGCCAAAGACTCAAGGAAGCTATGGATCGACAAAAGAGCTATGTCGACCTGAAGAGAACCCCAAGATAATTATTTGTGGGAGACAGAGTCTTTCTTAGGGTCAAATCCCATAAAATATCTATTAAATATTCAAAGCTTGATCCTAGATTTGTGGGCCTTTTCAAAATTTTAAGGAAGATAATCTTGCACTTCCACCTAATCTGTCAAAAATCCATTGTCTTTCATGTTTTCCTACTTCATAAGTATATTGCGGATCCTTCACATGTTTGGAATGTGCTTAACTTACAGATGGAAGACCCTCTTGCGGTTCAAGTTCATCTAGTCCGGATTCTCGCCTATCGTACCAAGCAATTAAGAAAAAAACTATTAACCAGTGTAAGGTCCAATGGGACCAATTTTCTGAAAGGAATGCTACACGGGAAAATATAGATTCCATGAAAGAACAATTTTCTTATCATTTTGATATATAATTAAAATGCAGAGGATTGTGTTTAAAATTAGGGGGAGAAAATGTCATGGTCCTCCCCAAAAACTCTATAATATTGCTATTTTGATTATGTGATCATCTATGAAATTGTTGTTACGTTTTTTGAACTCTATGACATTGCTATTGAGATAATGATCATCTATGATTTTGTTATTGATGATCAATGTGCATCTATGTTGTTCAACAATTGCTTCTTTTAGAATTATCATGTTTTGCTATCTTGGGACATGGTACTGCTAATGGCCTTTGTTTTGTAGGTACTGAAATGCTCAAAAACTAGTGCTCCTTTAAA
This sequence comes from Wollemia nobilis, assembly GCA_028583015.1. Classification (NCBI taxonomy): domain Eukaryota; kingdom Viridiplantae; phylum Streptophyta; class Pinopsida; order Araucariales; family Araucariaceae; genus Wollemia; species Wollemia nobilis. Next base: position 9,639,091 of record JAQPPZ010000850.1, read on the forward strand.
ATAAAAATGTACGATTGCAAAACCATGAAATGCAAACTAACTATGAATAATAAAAGCATATAACCATAACATCATGATAAAACAAGAAAAGATATGGAGGCGGATCCATTTTTATTAATAATAGTTTGTTTTCTCAAAATGCGATTACAATTGCATCCCCTTGAGGGAGTTCACCATTTTGATACAATCAATACAATAAATGACTAAGAGGGTCTGATTCTCCTCTTGGAATGGAACTGGTGCACTTTTGGGGTTCTATCGCATCCACAAACGTTCTTGGGGAGGGTTTCTTCGTGACCTCCGCAAGGGGTGATGATGTTAGTTTCTTGCGCTCTTCTTTCCCGTAGAAACTTGTAGCCTAAACACAAGAAAAACAACACAATTAATAGCATGTGCAGATATAATGATAACTGAAAATGATGAATAACATAAATATGATAAATGCATGCGTAAAATAAGATCTAAGTTAAACTATAAAACAGGAAAACTGCTTCGATCTATTAAACAGAGAATGACGAAAATAGATTTGAAGCTAGAGGTCGTCTCTATGCGGGATGACCGTACCTACGGGTCGTCTCTGAGTGAGACGGTCGCTAATCCTTGGATATTTTCTCGAGGTCGATCCAGGGGTGATTCCAAGTTCAATCTTCTGGTGTTTCCAACGGATTGGGTGCGCTGTGGCAGCGACTTGGTGGGTTTGATTCGGTCTGCGAAGCAAGTATGCGAGGTCGAACAGAAGGAGAAAATGTGCACCTCTATCCCTTAGAGCAGTCCAGTGACATGGCCTTCTTAAAGAGTTGAGGTAATCACACTTCAATCCTTACAAAAGTTGTTGGATCTCTGATTGAAATACGACAACACTTCGTTACGCTAAAACTCGAGAACTTGGTATTTTAAAATTTAGAAAAACTAGAAGAACCAGGGGTTCAAATTGAGGGGTGAATGCCATTATGTAGATTTCTCAAAAGAAGTCTAACAATAGTTCCACCTTGCGCATGAAAAAGTGAAGGATCAGTTCGCATTGAGAAAGCAAATGCTTTTCCCCAAGATCTCATGTAAATTAATTGTGTCATGCTTTTTACCTAAATCGGGCTCATGCACATGCAAAATTACGATGTGATTTCATGCGCGAGTTTAACTGGTAGTTTCGACTACCAGTTATGTCCCACTCTTTTTTGGCTTTGCTTCTGGAATGATCATCTTGGGGTAGGACGACCTCTAGAGACCGTCCCTTGGTGAGACGACCATGGTTTGGAGGTCGTCTTGAGGTGGGACAACCATGGCTGTAAATGGAAATGCCCTTGTTTAAGTGGTAAAAACCAATGTTCAAGCCCTAAGGCTGCCCAAGGTGGGTCACATGGTCTTCAGGGAGTCCATGTGGGTAGTCTCCTCAATATGACACATTTTAGGTGTTTACAGATGCCCATTTTTGGGATTAGTTATATAAAAACACAATGCAGAGCAAAAACAAATGACTCATAGTCAAATTGAGGGTTGATGATGTTCATTGATCTATCAATGTTAGATGTCCCAATCATGAAAAGAGCATGTATTTTTTAACCATTTGCTTTTGACAAGTTAAAGAACTTGGTTTTGGTAAATCTTTCAGCCAGGATTCATGACTTTGAGGTATACTTGATCTTGGCAGACTTTTCATCCATGGGCAGACTTATGACCTCATGTTTTGAGAATGCAAAGAATTTGTTTGATTGAAATTTTTGCTTTTGCCCCAGCAAATAGGGAAGTGTATGATAGTCTCTAGCAATGATTCTTGAATGAATGCAACTTGCATTATTGAGTGTTTGATTATTGTTTTGATTATGAATTTGTGAGTACATGACTATCCCCTCAAGTGACGAGTCGATGATGAAATAGAAGGAAAAATGATGAAAGCGATGAGTCGCTTGACCAAGATGATTTTAGATTGGGTGTTCTAGGACCATTACAAAATTTTTAAGGGCTCATGCCCCATTACAACCTTTATTTTGACCCTACTGAATTGCTTGGACAACCAATAGTTGCAATCGTTAGGTCTATAGGGTAAATCACTAGATACAAGATTCACTCGAGTTTTGAGATTTTATGTGACCAAAGGGGTTAGGTGCCTTTGGAGCCTTTTGATTGTGACCAAAGGAAATTGGGTACCTTTGGAGCCTTTAAATTTTGACCAAAGGACTTAAGTTCCTTTGGAGCCTTTTTGTGATGATGTGACCAAAGGTCTTAAGTACCTTTTGGAATTTTTTTTGTAATGATGTGACCAAAGGGCTTAAGTGCCTTTGGGTATTTTAATGATGACTTTGATTTTTTTTTAATCAAGTTGTTATGTATGCATTGATATAGGTATGTGTTTTGTGATGTACTAAGCACATGCAATGATGGATGCTAGATGTCTACCTAGAAATTGTAATATGTACACATAGATATATGTACTGGTGCAAAATTTGATTTTTATGTTTATATGTTAAAACATAATGAATGAATCTAAGATGTAAAACAACTTAAATAATGTATAAAAATCATGAATCAAAATGTTAACCTTTTTGTAAAAGTCATACATTTGAAATCCAACCATATGTAAGATGATAAAAATGTATATGATGGATGGATGACTAGTAAGAGGCTATAGGGAAACAACATGGTGTTCATGAGACTCAAACACACTAATTGAACAGTCAAAATATGTATATTGACTACACATGACTCTGAAATATACAAGTCTTCTAGGAAGCCCTGTGTGTATATGTGATGTTCATTAATGATGCATCATACTACCCCATTTCTAGGCAGATTTTATTCAACCCCTTACTATAATAAAGATCACCTCATTGTCATAATTATCCTAGTTTTGGACATAGTTGGATTTGACTACTAGGTAATACAAGGCATCAAAAGCTATAAAATCCACAAGATGACATTTGTATATACAAAATAAGGTCACTAATGTGACGTAAATATCGCCATGTGTAAGGCTCCTCCATTTCTAGGTGGGTTTTATTCAACCTATTAATATAATGGAGATTGCCTCATAACTTTTGAATAACTGAGGATTACATGGATTCGAGCTCATTACACCTTTCTTTTTTTTGAATTATTATTATTTTTTCTTGGGATACTTTCTCATTTTTTTATGAGCAAGGAGATTTATTTGTTAGTGGTAAAAACCACTTTTTTTTTTTTGTTTTTAAGGATACTTGCTTATTTTGTGGAAGAAGCAAGGGATTTTATTTGCTTTGGTTAGGGGGAACTTGTCCTTTTGTCAATTCTCATCATCCTAGACTATGCGCATAATAGGATGAGTGAGGGAGACCTTTTGCTTAAGTGGCAAGGACTATTTTGTAGCTTCATCCTTCCTTGTTAAAACTTAGATTGTAAATGTGTAAAATTGAGTTGAGATTTTGAGATATGTAAGGCACTAGCAAAGCAAGACCCTACCTTCTAAAAACCAATATAGCTTTCTACAAATATTGAAAAGAAAAATAGGAATGGTTGAATGACCGAAAACCCTAGTGAACACCCTATAGTAACTTATTGGTTGTGTTGAAAAACACAGTTACTCACAAAGGGGAATGTGGATGATATGATATGTGAAATGTGGGGGTTTTTCCTATGATATTTTGTGAACTAAAAGGTGTGCGTAAAATAGTTAGTGGTTGTCTAAACATCATTGCTAATGTTCATCTGATATCTACCCTATTTCATGAGGATCCCTTAATAAGAAAAAAACTCATAAGGAAAACCACAAATGATGATGATGGATAAGGTTGATTAAGACTTATGACAGTCATACAAGCGTGGTGCTATTTGTGGTAATGCAAGAACAACATATTCTAATGCAAGTGCAATGAATGAATATGCCTAATGCAACTAGTCAATGAATGCAATGATGTGAAATGCATGATGATGTAAGCAATGCAATATTTTTGTGATTTTTGATTTTATATTGTTTTTGTTGATTTTTTTCAATTGACCAAAGCGCTGAAGTGCCTTTGGGGCTTTTGTGAATTGACCAAAGGGATTAAGTGCCTTTGGAGCTTTTTGTGAGTTGACCAAAGGGCTTAGGTGCCTTTGGAGCTTTTTGTGAGTTGACCAAAGGGCTTAAGTGCCTTTGGAGCTTTTTGTGAGTTGACCAAAGGGCTTAAATGCCTTTGGAGCTTTTTGTGAATTGACCAAAGGGCTTAAATGCCTTTGGAGATTTTTTTGAAGTGGGTTTTACACATGAAATACCCACAGATGGAGGATGTTGAGAGGTTCAGGCTCCTCAACGCCCTCAAGAGATGCCAAACTATACATCCTAGGTCCTATCTTCTGTGTGATGATAAATGGGCCTTACTAGTTTACCGTAAATTTGTCTCGCAAATGTGGTGGCAAGTTGGAGTTTTGCTTATTTTATTTAAGCACAAGATCTCCAACTTTAAAGTCCCTAAGATGGAATTTCCTATCATATGCTTGCTTAAGGTGATATTGATAAACATGGAGATGCTCAAGAGCATTAACCCATCATTCATTAAGAAGGGTCAACTGATCAAGGCGAGCCTATCGCGCATTATCATCATCGATAAACTATTGGAGTGATATGCGCAAAGAAGGAATCTCTATTTCCAAGGGCATAATGGCCTTAGCACTATATACTAGCGAAAAAGGAGTTGCTCCAGTGGGGGTACTAATTCTAGTTTTATAAGCCCATAATGCAAGAGGCAGTTGAAGATACCAATCTTTATGATTATCCTTGATGGTTTTCTTAAGATTAGCAATAACTATCTTATTTGATGCCTTTGCTTGCCCATTGGCTTACGGATAATAGGACAGAAAAATTGTGCTAAATGTTATACTTTGCAGTCAAAGCTCACATATCTTTATTCTTTAATGGAGGCCCATTATCCGAGATAATCTTGAATGGGATACCAAAAGGACATTATATTATGGAGTATGAACTCCGTAATTCTTGGTCTGATCATAGTGGTAAGAGGGATTGCTTCCATCCATTTGGTAAAGTACTCTGTGGTCGTTAAAATAAACGTGTAATGACCAGACGACAGGGTGAGATTTTCCCAATTAAATCAAAGCCCCACTACGAAAAAGGCCATACCAAATGAATCGATTGCAAGGCCTGAGAAGGTACATATGAAAGATTAGCATGATGCTGATATTTTACGCACTTCTTGAAAAAAGCACAATAATATTTCTCCATAGTAGACCAATAATAGCCCATTCAAAGGATGTGCTTGGCAATAGCCATGCTGTTGAAATAGCCATCGCAAGTACCATGATGAGCTTGTGAAACTGCTCAAGCGTATTCGTGGAGCTCTAAACAACGAAGGAGAAGACCATCATAGCCTCGACGATACAAAATATCTCCTATCAAGACATATTTTATCACTTTTTTCTTGAATGTTTGTTTTTGTAGCATGTGACAATCCCGACGGGATATTACCAAGCTTCAAGAAATATTTGAGTTTGATGAACCAATCTTGATATTGTTGAGTCTCGACTGAATGAACTGCTTGCTCCTTTTGAGATTCATCCCACACTAATTTTGATTGGGATATGACCTTCAGATGGATTGTTGTGTTATTCTCAAAAGGATTGTTTGGGATCAAAGACCCATAAGAAGCATGCTTTAGAAAGTCATGTATGCGAAAGAACCATTCTTGGTATGGATCAACTGAATCATGTGGATAGCTTCGTCATCATTTGAAGCCTCATGCAAAATTATTGGTTGCAAAAGCATTTTGACGGTTGCTCCACAACTAGCCCCAAAATTGGGGACCTACATTTTTTATTTTTGTATTCGGGTGTTTACTTTTTGTTGTAGGTGTCTAATGCTTCGCTTGGTTTTGGGTCTGCAGTTTTCGTCAAGTTCTTGTTGACGGTTTTTTATCGTCAATTTCTTGTCGATGACTTTTTGTCATCAATTTCTTGTCGACGACTTTTTATCATCAATTTCTTGTCGACGAATTTTTGTCGTCAATTTCTTGTCGACGACTTTTTTGTCATCAATTTATTGTCGATGACTTTTTTGTCGTCAATTTCTTGTCGATGACTTTTTATCGTCAATTTCTTGTCGATGATTTTTTATCGTCAATTTCTTGTCGATGACTTTTTTATCGTCAATTTATTGTCGATGACTTTTTTGTCGTCAATTTCTTGTCGACGACTTTTTTGTCATCAATTTATTGTCGACGACTTTTTTTATCATCAATTTATTGTCGACGACTTTTGTCGTCAGTTTCTTGTCGACGACTTTTGTCAATTTCTTGTCGACGACTTTTGTTGTCATCTTGTGGTTGACTATTTCTATCGTCATTGTTGTGTAGGTAAGTTTTGTTTCGTCGGTTTTGTTGTAGTGTTTGTTGTGGTTACCTTTTGGGTTTTCTTTCATTTGTGTATACCAAAAAACAAGAAAATTCGTGTGTGGTGGTTTTGTGTTAAATTCCTTATTGATAAGCATAGCTCTCAACTATAAGAGGGATCATGAGTGGGAAGAGACTGCTCAGCCCTATATATCGACCATAGGGATTTCTCACAATAACCAACTCTAAAATAAAAGTTAAAAAATATATATAAAAAGTATTTACATATATAATATGTATATGTAAATAAAACTAAAAATACAATAAAAAATAAAAAGTTTTTGGTCTTTATTGAATATAATTGTTGATTCTAATAAGCAAAAAAAAAAATAACAATGAAGTAAAATCATAAATGTTTTCATCATTTATTTTCATTCTTTCTAAAAATGAAAACATTTATCTATTCAATAAAAATAAATAAATAAAATTAATAAGAAATGAAGCATATTATATATATAAGGCTTTTGCATTTTATGCTCTTATTATTATAAGGGTGCTAGTTTTAGTTTTAGAGTCGCTCATTGTAAGAATCAATAAAAAAAAAAAAATCTAAGGTCCTTTGGTTTTAATTGTGTCAGGGTTGCAGCTCAACCCGCGGCGGATGCCACCTGATGGGATGTATACACATGGTGGATAGCCAAGCTGGCAGGAAGAATGTGTGCGGTAGAAGATAGCAAGGGATGACTTCGATGTAAAAACAGAGTGATTGGGACTGCCGGATTGGCTATCGAGGAACAACAGTGTCAATGTGGCGTTTGTCAGAGTGCAGAGAATGAAAGTGGAATGAAATCCCAACATAAAGAAAACTTCCATGCGCGGATGGATGGGGGGTCTTCAACAGAAAAATATCCAACGGGTATTGTTATAAACAGCGACGATAGAATTCGGCGATGAAAAGTTGGAACCCGAGCTTGGGATGACGTGGACGTTTGCCGGAGAATACGTACAACAGGTTACAAAATTTTTGGACGGTGAACCATATCGCAGACGTGGCAGAAAGGTAGACTCCCTCATGGCGCACATCGGCTACAAAATAGCAGCAGTTCGAGAGTGGCCAAAAGTCGCAAAACTCCAAGGCCAACGAAGCAGCGATGACAGAAGGGGTATGCACAGTGGGTAGCTGATAAAATGCACGAACCAATGTGGCGTTAGTGCAGTCGAACAACGGTAGCATAATGATGGGAACTACATCCCGTGGAATGAGGAAAATGATGAACAACGACCAGGGCTTGGCAAGTCATACGAGCAGCAGGTGAAAAAGGGCGAAGAAAACGCCTAATAGTGAATAGAAATAGGCAAATATCGGTTACACCTGACAGCTAGCCGTAGACACCGCAACTGGGGCCATTGAAGCCAGAGTTACAGAAAGTCTGACGAAGACTTCCTGGGAATTTGGCGACTGACAAACACAGTGGTATTGCAGAATAATAGAGTCGTTGTCAGTTACGAATTGAGAACCAACAAGCATAGAGAAAGAACATCGCCCTTCAGCAATGGTGTCGAGGAGGAGACGTAAGGTATATGTTTTCCTATGGCTGTTCATTAACAATCTTGGGAGGCATAAGGACTGACTGTGTTCGATATGTTATAACAGAGTAGATGGGGATTTAAGATGATTTGATTATTAATTATTTGATTATATGTTATATAATATATAAAGGCTTCACTTATGTTGTATAACATATGAAAAGGATTGTATAATATAAAATGTAACTTTTATATTATATAGTCATTAGGGAGGATACAACGCTATTATTATGGTTGCTCTTATGTAAAAAGGGGAGTCATAAGGGGTGTCGTAAAATTTTTATTTTCTCTTTTTACATGTACCATATAGTATAGGGGAGATATAAGGGTTAATGCATAATAAAAAAATAAATTAAAAAAGGAAAAAAGAAATAGATACTTTGTTTATATTATATGGTATAAGGGAGATTTAATTGTTTTATGAGGGAGTTATAAGGAGTTTGGAGGTATTGGGGGGTTTTGATAATAAAAAGGAGAAGAACCCACCCATCTTGATGACTTAAGGATTGGATCCAATCGTCTATTTTTTTATTAGTATAATTACTCCTCTCTTGTTTAGATTCAAAGAAAAAAAATGAAAGGGTACGGATTTTATTATTGTTGTTGATTTCGTTTTATTCTAATATCACAAAGAGGAGAAAGATGAAATAAATGAAGAAGACAAGGAAACTTTAAATACCCAAGAAAGGCATTGTACAAGGGGGGGCTGGAAATATGTGTAAACAAGAGAATTTTTTTAAATACAAATGCTTTCATTTTGGCAAAAGCAACCTTTGTGAGCAGAACTACAAGGAGAATACATCTAAGACTACTGTTTTCACTGTTTATATTTTCTGCATTATTTTTTTTGGCTTGTATCTATTTGTTATGCCATTAAATGGGTTACAATAGGTGAATGTCAAATATAATGCAAGTACATTTTATCCTTTGAGTCTCGCACTTGGTCTAATCCGATTGTGCTTGTTTTGCAGGTCTATTAGGTCAGGTTGTCTTAGAATTTATCTCATAACTTGGGGTTTTGCAGGGAGGGGATTGTTAACCAAAGTTTGATGTCATTTTATTTTTCCAGCTAACCTTATGCATAATCTTTGTCTGTTTGTTTATTTTCAGCATTTTAGATCAATCTGTTTTCCATTTTAGAGTATCATTTTCTGATTTTGGTCATTTCCAGAATTTTTAATTGTTTACTTTTACATTTTGGTCATTCCAGAATTCTGTTGTTTCTTTCTCATTCTGGTCCTTCCAGAATTTATGATTTTCCATTCAGGTCCTTCCAAAAATTTTCTTTAAGTCTTTCATTCTGGTCCTTCCAGAATTTCTGTTTGTTTTCAGTTTTAGTTTCATTCTGGTCCATTTTCCAGAATTTCCTATTTTTATTTTTGGTTCATTTGCTTCTCTTCTGGTCCTTCCAGAATTTTTGCACCTCCAAATACATCAATAATCTTTAGATAAAACACTAGTTTAGAAGGGTTACTAACGCCAAATTCACATTAAGGCAAATAAAGCAAATGAATGCTGACATGCTAACTTACTAACTTTTACTAACACCAAATTCTAACATAGGGATAGTGGAACATTTACAATGAAGATAAAATGAATCCACTAACTTCAAAATGAACCACACATTAAAGACATATTCTAAAATGAAGTGGACAATTCCATGCACTTTTGCATTTGAAATCCTTTTAATTTGAAGATAAAAGTCGTTTACTAATTGGGGTTCAGGGTAGACTATTTTAATATCAAGAGCACTAAAAGGAATCAATATTTTGCACCTTGGAAGTTTTGAAGGTCGTGATTACTAAGCAATGTTTGAAAGGAACCGTAAAGGCCCCTTGTTAACTACCACTTGCAAGTTTTGAGTTATTTTGGTATACATGTTTTATTTTATATGAATGTTTGCTTACCAGAACCTTGGAGAAATGAATAAGTCTCATTTAATTTCTTTGCAAGAGAGAGTTTTCCATTCAATACTCTATTTGTGGTGATCATTTTGCAATAGGGCAAAATATTCACTCAACAGGATGGTTGTAATATCATCCAAAGGGTTTTACAAAATTAAGGATCCCAAAGAAGCCATAGTATTTGCAAAATGATTAGATGAACGAGGGACTGCCTCGATGTTATACCATTCCAATTTAGCTAAGAGCTTATCCACAAGGGCTTTGTAAGACTGCAATATTGGACACTTGCATTGATAGATCTCTTTGACTTGGTTGACAATGAGAAAAGAATAACCAAAGATATTTAGTTTCTTGATTTTCATAGCAACAACTACTTGAAGGCCTAAAATAAGGGTCTCGTATTCCGTATTGTTGTTGGTGCACAAGAAACCAAATTTAGATGACAAGGGCATAGGAGCCCCTTGCGATGTGAAGAGTATGATTCCCGTGCCACTCCCTTGCTCACACTTAGAACCATCGAAGAACAAAGTCATATCAGCTTGATTTTTTGGTTCTTCTAGTTCTAGCGAGTTGGATAATACAAAAATTGCATCTCCAGGCAACTCGATAGTAAGAGTTTGATTATCCTAAAGAGGAGCCTCTACTAGTTGATCAACAATTACTTGACCTTTAATGGATTTTTTACTAATGAACTCAAGATCAAATTCTATCAACAATATAATCCACTTTGTGGTACGACTATTATGGTATGTTCGACTCATCATGTACTACAAAGGGTTTTCCTTATATATGGCATACATTGTTTTATTGAGAATGTAATGGTGTAGCTTCTTAGTGGAAAATACCACTGCTAGGAAAAGCTTCTCAACGTATGCATACTTGAGCTCATAGCTCACCAAGGTGTGATTGATGTAATAAACAACTTGTTCCTTATTTGCTTCATTATTTTGGGCCAACATGGTCCCTAAAGCAAAGTTGATGCTGAAATGTATAGTAAAAATGGTACACGTGGTCGAGATGGAGCTAAAGCTAGCAGGGATGCTAGGTATTGCTTGATATCATCAAAGGTCTTTTGACACTCGTCATCCCAATTGAATGGGACCCCCTTTTGCAAGAGATGATTCATGGGTCGACACTTATCCGAAAGTTGTGCTATGAAGCATCAAATAGATGCCACCTTTCCTTGTAAGCTGTGTAGCTGCATAAGGTTGATAGGGGAAAGCATTTCAAATATCACCTTGACCTTGGTAGGATCGACTTTGATGCCTCGTTTTGAGACTATAAAACCCAAGAGTTTTCCAGATGTAACTCCAAAGACACACTTCTTGGGGTTAAGCCTAATGTTATGCTCGATGAGGTGGTCAAAGATATTTCTAAGAACATCTATGTGCTCGTGATGTAATAGAGATCTAGCTAGTAAATCATCTATATAATACTTCAGGATTTTGTGCATGTATTCATGAAAGATGTCTGTCATGGCCTGCTGATATGTTGCACCAACATTTTTAAGACCAAATGACATGAATTTGTAACAAAATATCTCCCAAGGTGTGGTAAAGGTTATCTTGGGTTGATCTTCGAGATTTACCCAAATCTGATTCTATGTTGAAAAACTATCCATGAGGGATAACATTTCATGTTCTGCAGTTGCATCGACTAGAGCGTCGATGTTAGAAATTGGGAATTCATCCTTACACTTTATTGAGGTCACAAAAATTTGTGCATATGTGAATCCTCACATTAGGTTTTCTAATGGGTACCATGTTGGAGATCCAATAAATAAAATCAATGGGTTGGATGAATCCTGCATCCAACAATTTTTGAAGTTCATCTTTAACCACTAATGCAATTTTTAGATGCATCTTTCTAATATTTTGTTTGAACGGTTTAGCTTTTGGATTGAGCATCAGATTGTGCATGACCAAACTTGGGTCAAGACCCAACATATCCTTATATGACCAAGCAAATATTTCTCTCTTTTCTTTCAAGAGAGTTGTGATAACGACTTGTTCCTCTAGGGACAGACTGAGTCCCAACTTGACATTTTTAGGAATTATGGGATCGGTGTTGATATCTACGTCAATTGTTTCCTCAATTGACATGTGGGATCCCTACTCGATCTAATGAGGTGTAGGGATCAAATGGATACCATTGGCTAGATTTTGAGAATTGATCTCTTCATCAGACTTGATCTCAGCTTGACACACATCTTAAAACAGTCCTTGGGAGAAATGAAATGGTTGTAACATCTCTTCACAAGGGAAGAACTCTACGGGTGATGGCAGAATCATGATACGATCAAAATTAATGGCCTTGTGGTTGAGGTGTAAAGGTTTTGAAGGGTCACTGCGATTGTGAAGCGATGTGGTCAAATAATGGAAACCATATTGATAGATAAATAATTTCCATTCATGGGCGGGGAGATCCTATCGTAGATGGGTGGCTCTAGATGTGTCGGATGTAGCTCAAGTGGAAATAGGATGACTAGATCGGGCCTATGAGGTGCTAGGATGATCGAATATTTTGGGGGTAGAAGGTGCCTCCAGATGTGCTGGTGCGTAGGGAAAGCCCTAAGATATATCTCATCCATGTTTATGGGAATGAATTCCATCCTTTCATTGTTAGTTTTTCAAAGATGACGAGGACCTATATATGTGAGTTATGTTTCATCCTCGTACTCTTCTAATACCTCATTAAAAGGATCAGGAGGCTACCAACTGCAACGAGGACCTAGCTAAGCAACTTATGGTTTTTTCTCATATTCTTTTGATGTCTTGCTGGAAGAATTAGGAGGATCATCCTCTGAATTGTATTAAGTAATGGATATTGTATCAACCTCATGGTAAGAGGAAGCTATGGACATGTTATCCTATTCTTGAGTGTATCCATTACCTTCCTCAAGACAATCATTCTCAAGGTAATTGGCTTGGCCAGGCTCATCTTGCTCGTTGGTCTCTTGTTTTGCAATAGGATTACAACTACTTATGTGTTCTCAGTTAGAAAAATGAGAGAGAGTTTGTGCGAACCTGATTACCAATCTACTGCATGTGGGTAGGTCCTAGATACACTAATTTCATCTCATCCTCATACTCTTCTGATGCTTAGCTAGAAAAGTTATAAGGCTCCACTAAAACCATTGTAATGGGAAGATGTACTCCTAGCAGGTGAAAATAGCCTATATCGGAGTAATCATTATCATTAATTTCTTCCTCAAAGCCTATGGTCAGGCACTAGAGGGAGTTTACAAGGAGTTCATCTGGCATATGCATGAAATACCCTAAGCAAAATCTAGGTAAGGTGTTCAAAGACCCTATTCATACCAATCAAAACCATTCTCATGCCAATGGTAGTGGTGAAAGTACTGCAAGGTAAAATCCAGGTTTGAAAAATAAGTGACATTCCCTAAAAATGACTCATTATCATATACCACCATGGGTGACAAACTTGTGAAATTATAAAGGTCCCTATAAATAAAATTTGTCTAGTTTGGGGGAACCCCCAAGTGCACAATGGTATCAATGGGTAGTGATGGCAAGTCAAACCTGCCCATGTCTTACACAAACTCAATGAGTGGAGTGAATATGACATTTTGCACTAGATACTCAACGAGTCTAGTATTGACCAAATGAATCATGACCTTTGGTGGGGTGGATGATGATCATGGGGGTGTGGCATGGACTGAATCATATATATCATCAAATGATTTTTTCTCATCCATAGGAGTTGGAATATCTTCTAATAAAATGGTGGAAATGGAGGGTGGGATCTCCTTAATAGGCTCCAAATTTTTCTCGCTCGGAGGACCCAAGGAGGAAGAAGGGATATCGAGATAAACTGATGGCAATGGAGGAGATGGTGCAATGTTTGACCGTGGTGTCGGATCTAGAATCTTAATAGGATTATTAGGTCTAATGTCCAGATGTGTGGATGGCAGGGTAGACTCTTGTAGGTGGTGCACCACATTACAATACTTGAAGGGCTCTAAATCGGTATGAACCACATGAACTTGTCCTTCATGTATATATTTGAGACATTGATGCAAAATGGTGTTGGAAATATTGAGCATATTGAGTTGTCATTGATGTCAAAGGATTGATGTCAAGAGTTGTCATTGATGTCAAAAGGTTGCATGGTATTCAAGGCATAAATATTCTTCAAGGTAAGGTATATCTAAAAGCAAGGAAAATTGTTGTAAAGAAAAGGTTTATAATATTTAATTTAAATATTATAAAGAAGGTCAAAAAGGTTGATTGGGACAAAGTTTTTTAAAAAAGAGGTTTGGGTCCAAGGCCTAAAAGGTTAAGGCCATGGTTTAAAAGAGAAGAGACAATATTATAATATTTTTAATATTATAATACTTGGGCCAAAAGAATTTATTTTTTAAAAGAAAAAGAAGATATGGAAAGGTTTATTTTGCAAAGGTCAAAGGCTTAAAGAATAATATTATAATATTTTTAAATATTATAATATAAACGTTTGAATTGGTTGAGGTGCTAAAAAGACTTGGAGGGAACACTTTAAACATTTCTAAGAGCCCGATGTGATTATTTTTGAAGCGTCAACATTTTCCCCAAAGCTTCTAAGTGCATATAAATAAAGGTGGATTTAATACATTTGATGAACAATGCTTTTGGCTAATGTTTGATGTGCATGAGAAATTTCAAATATCTTTTGTGCAATGAAATAGAAGGAAAATATTTTGTGAATCAAAACGAGGAACAAAGATTATATTGCTACGTTTGATTCTCAAGTGGGTGGCTAGCCCAACTGGTCGCTAGGCTAGCGCTAAGGCGTTGGGGGCACGTAGGTCGTAGGGTCGAATTTGGGCAAGGTCCTTTTATGCGTTGAAGTGCTGAAAACATTTTGATTGATTGATGAAGGACTTTGGATGGCGCACGGTGATTGTTGTTACCACCCATTGGGGTAGCCCAACTAGCTTCCTAGCTATTGCTAGGGCGCTGCGTTGGTAGAGATTGTGAGTTCAATTCTTGTGAGGTTCGTTGGCTTGTGTTGTTGACGTTTGCACCAAAAATTTGGTCATGTATTCGTTGGCCTATGTTGTTGAGGTATGCGCAATTTTTTTTAATTAATCAATGCGTGTTTGAAAAAAATTATTTGCTGGTTCATTTGGCATTGTTATAGGCAAAAATTTTGGTATTAATTAAGTAGTGGAGACATAAGGTGTATAAAGGAATATTTTTTATTGTAATGTGTATAAATAAAATACTTAGAGGGTGATTTGAGCATTGTTTAAAAAGTCATATATCTTGTATTTTGAGAGGAGAAATAAAGTGTCTTTGTGCTTATTGTTGTGTGTAATTTTTACTAGCTTGAGAAAGGAGAAATAAGGTGTATCTAGGTTCATTGTTATTTGTATTTTTGGCACACCTTAGAAAAGAGAAGTTGATGTTTTAGTCTTAATTACAAGCTTTATCTTTGTAAGACTAAAAAGGAGTTATAGAGTATTATTTTCAGACCTTATTGAGCACAACTTTAAGAAAGGGTTTTATTGTGAATGATTTGAAAAGAATATTCGGTAACCTCTTGAAGTGGCAAAAAGGAAATTACTTTGAGGCAGGTTTTTGTGGGCACATCTTCATCAACACAACTTTAGAGATGAGAAGGACTTGAGCATTGTGATTTTATTTTAAGTGAAGTTGCAAATCAACAAATACTAGGCCAGTTATCAAATGCTAGACTAGAGCTACCTTTAGAATGCAATAAATGTGAGACATGTGAAAGCAATAAACTTAATGAATGTGAAGAATATATTGAGCATTTGTTAGTGCATATCATTCTCTATATGTTCAAGAGGTTAAACGAATTATGGGTAGAATATGTCTAAACTACTTTAGTCAAAGAAAACACTTTTGGGAAAGATATATGAAATTGTTTGTATGCAAGAATTGGGAATGTTTGAGCAAATTTTGTGAGCAGGATTGAGGCAGATCTGAAAAGATTTGTTTGAAGCAGGATTGAGTATGAGTTATAAGCAGAATTGAATATGTGTCATGAGCATATTTGAGCATGTGTTATGAGTAGAATTGAGTATGAGTTATGATCAGAATTGATTGTGTTATGAGAAAATTTGAGTATGTGTTATGAGCAGATTTTAGCATGTGTTATGAGCAGAATTGAGAAGTTTTTGGTGAGAAGATTTAAGAAAATCTTGTGTGTAGACTTGGAGCAGATCTGAGCAAGAGTTGAGAGAAATTTTTGGTGAGAAAATTTGAGCAAGTCTTGTGTGTAGACTTGGAGCGGATCTGAGCAAAGTTGAGAGTAGGTTTTTGTGAGCAGATTTAAGCAAGTCTTGTGTGTAGACCTGGAGCAAATATGAGAAGGGTTAAGAGTAGGTTTTGGTGAGTAGATTTGAGCAAGTCTTGCGTGTAGATTTGAATTAGATCTAAGTAGAGTTGAGAGCAAGGTTTGGTGAGCAGACTTGAGCAAGTCTTGTGTGTAGAATTAGAGTAGATCTGAGCAGATTTGAGAGTAGGTTTTGTAGCAGAAGTAAGAAAGCCTTATGCAAAGTCTTGAAGCAGTGTAGAGTAGAGGGGATTGGTATCTCATGTGGATAGAGGTCCACAAACTTAAGCATAAGAGGATTGGTGTCTCCTATGGATACAGGTCCATGAACTTAAGCATAGGGGATTAGTGCTCCTTTGGGTTGGTGCCCATAAACATTGTAATAGGGAATTGGTTCCCAAGATATTGGTTGAGAAAATTTATAAGAAATATTTTCTCCGTGGACGTAGCCCACATTGGGTGAACTACATTAAATTTGTGTCTCTCATGTATGTTGTGATTTGTGCATTGTTTCATTTACTGCATTAATATTATTGTTGTTATCATTTGGAAAGAAAAGTAAAAGTTTTTATATTATACTGTTCACCCCCCTCTCAATATAAGTGCGTGTTATTCAATTGGTATTAGAGTTATTTCCTTTGGGGAAGGCTAACAACTTGAATGAAGATCTTACAAAAACACAAATGGCTAATCAAGATGGATTTTCAACACATATATCTCCATTATTTGATGGGACTAATTATGCTTTCTAGAGTGTGAATATGAAGAAATTTTTGATGGCACAGGGATTTTATACATGGCATTCATTTGAGAATGGGTACACACCACCTGCAACTCCTCCCATAGATATAAGTGGTAAGAAACTATATGAAAATAATGCCAAGGCAATGAATGTAATTTTAAGTGGATTACAGGAGTATGAGTTTGTAAAAGTCATGCATAACAAATCAACAAAAGAAATGTGAGATAAGCTACACAATACATATGAACGAGATGAAAATGTTAAGATGGCAAACCTTCAAACTCACAGAAGGAATTTTGAAGACTTGAAGATGAGAGATGAGAAAAATATTGCTAGATACTTACTTCGTGTTGATGAGGTTGTTAATACCATTCGTGGAATTGGAGAAAAGATTGAGGATTCTACTATTGTTCAAAAAATTCTAAGATCACTTCCCATGAGGTATGATGCAAAGGTTTATGCAATAGAAGAAATGAAGGATCTTGCAACTTTAAGCATAACTGAAATACATGGGATTCTCATAGCTTATGAGATGAGAACAAAAAAGGATCAAACATCCAAAAGGGAGGCAACATTCAAAGCTTCAAAGAAGACAAAGAATAAGGAACCAAAATTAAGTGATGAATCAAGCAGTGAAGAAGAGTCTAACTTTGTGAGAAGAAATAAAAAGGGTCCAAGGAAACACAAAGATATGAAGACTATGAAATGTTTTAGTTGTGGCAACATTGGTCACTATGCAAATTTTTATCCACAAAATGGATATAGTAGTAGTGAATATGAAAAGGAATACAAGAAAAAGAAAGAAATAAAATCTTATCATGAAAATAAGAACATATACGTTCAAGGCAAACATGAGAATATCTTTCAAAGGCACAAAAAGAGTTTTTATGTTGAAGAAGCAAGCAGTGCTTCAAGTGAGAGTGATGAAATTATTTTTGATAGTGAAAAAGAAGAGATTCTATTTTTAGCTATAGAAGGGGAAGAAGGTAATCCCATTAAAGACCAAGTAGAAGATTTTCCTGTTGAAGTTCAAGTAGAAGAGAAATAAAATGCTCATGTTATTGTATATCTAGAGTTAGAGAAAAATTTAGAAAAAAAAGAAGAAGCTATAGTTGATATAGAAAAGGATTTTGAAGAATTAAAAAAGGGAAAATTAATATTGAAGGCTCAAGTTCAAGAGGATGAGGATACAAAGGCAAGACTTCTACAAGATCTCACTGAATTAAATTTTAGATTTGAAGAGGCAAAGAAATTGAAGAAAGTATGGCTGAAAAATTAGAGGTAAAAGAGTTAGAGTGTGAAAATCTAGAAGATGAAGTTATATCTCTAAAGAAAGCACTTGGAAAATATCTTGATAAGCTAACTAGGTTTAAGGAAAGCTCAAAAACATTGGATGAAATTCTCAAAGTATAGAGATCTCCATTTATCAAGACAAGACTAGGTTATGAAGAAGGCCAAGAGATACAAAAAGGGGAGTCAAGCTCAAAAGAAATAGAAGCATCAAAGAAGGTATATGAAGAAGAATCTAAGACCTGTACTAGTGAGTTGAGAAGTGGAAACATCAATGAGGAAGAAAATAATGCACAATCAAGGAACAAAGACCATCACAAGAAAATCCAAGAAATAAGTATGCGATCATATCCTCCAAGGCAAGATGAATACTACTTCCAAGGTTATTGTTACTCATGTAATAATTTTGGTCATAAAGCTATACATTGTAGGGTTCATGGCAGAAATGATTTTGGATTCATTAAGAAGAACTTCAATTCATTTACACATTTCAAGAACTACAACATCAGATGTTACAATTGCAATAATTTTGGGCATAAAGCAAAGTGGTGTAGAACAAAATTTTTGGAACTTCCAAAGACAAGCAAGAATAGGGATGCTCAAAAGGATCAAAAGGGTATGACTACAAAAGTGTGGAAAAAGAATATTGAAAAGGAAGAAGAGCATTGTAATTTGGGAGTAGTTTTACTCTCATACCAAAATTGATCACCTCAAGCAAGGAGGTGGTGAGAGGACTACGCTAAATGTCTTATTTTTAGCCCCAGAAGGAGACCTTTTCCATTGATGTCAAAGGGGGAGAGATTTCAGTAAGGAGAAGCAACTTGTCAGGGGGAACAATTTGGGAATCCAATTACTGTAAAAGGAATATTTTTTATAAGGGTTGCCATCAATGACAAAGGGGGAGATTGTTGGAAATATTGAGCATATTGAGTTGTCATTGATGTCAAAGGATTGATGTCAAGAGTTGTCATTGATGTCAAAGTATTGATGTCAAAAGGTTGCATGGTATTCAAGGCATTAATATTCTTCAAAGCAAGGAAATTATTTAAAAAAAAAGGTTTATAATATCTAATTTAAATATTATAAAGAAGGTCAAAAAGGTTGATTGGGACAAAGTTTTTTAAAAAATAGGTTTGGATCCAAGGCCTAAAAGGTTAAGGCCATGGTTTAAAAGAGAAGAGACAATATTATAATATTTTTAATATTATAATACTTGGGCCAAAAGGATTTATTTTTTAAAAGAAAAAGAAAAATATGGAAAGGTTTATTTTGCAAAGGTCAAAGGCTTAAAGAATAATATTATAATATTTTTAAATATTATAATATAAACATTTGAATTGGTTGAGGTGCTAAAAAGACTTGGAGGGAACACTTTAAACATTTCTAAGAGCCCGACGTGATTATTTTCAAAGTGTCGATGTTTTCCCCAAAGCTTCAAAGTGCATATAAATAAAGGTGGATTTAATACATTTGATGAACAATGCTTTTGGCTAATGTTTGATGTGCATGCAAAATTTTGAATATCTTTTGTGCAGTGAAACAAAAGGAAAAAGAAGGAAAATATTTCATGAATCAAAATGAGGAACAAAGATTATATTGCTATGTTTGATTCTCAAGTGGGTGGCTAGCCCAACTGGTCGCTAGGATAGCGCTAAGGCACTAGGGGCACGCAGGTCACAGGGTCGAATTTGGGTAAGGTCCTTTTGTGCGTTGAAGTTCTAAAACTATTTTAATTGATTAACAAAAGAATTTGGACGGTGTGCGGTGATTGTTGTTACCACCCGCTAGGGTAGCCCAACTGGCTACCTAGTTGTTGCTAGGGTGCTGCATTGGCAGAGGTTGTGAGTTCGATTCCCGTGCGGTTCGTTGGCTTGTGTTGTTGAGGTTTGCACCAAAAATTTTGTCATGCGTTCGCTGGCCTATGTTGTTGAGGTATGCACCAATTTTTTTTATTAATCAATGCATGTTTGAGAAAACTTATTTGCTGGTTCATTTGACATTATTATAGGCAAAAAGTTTGGTATTAATTAAGTAGTGGAGACATAACATGTATAAAGGAGTATTTTTTATTGTAATATGTGTATAAATACAATACTTAGAGGGTGATTTGAGCATTGTTTAAAAAGTGTATAAAGGAAATTACTTTGAGGTAGGTTTTTGTAGGCACATCTTCATAAAGGCATCTTTAGATATGAGAAGTACTTGAGCATTGTGATTTGTTTTGAAGTGAAGTTGCAAATCAACAAATACCATGTCAATTATCAAATGCTAGACTAGAGCTACCTTTAGAATACAATAAATGTGAGACATGTGAAAGCGACAGACTTAATGAATGTGAAGAATATATTGAGCATTTGTTAGTGCATATCATTCTCTATATGTTCAAGAGATTAAATGAATTTTGGGTAGAATATGTCTAAACTACTTTAGTCAAAGAAAGCACTTTTGGAAAAGATATATGAAATTGTTTGTATGTAAGAATTGGGAATGTTTGAGCAGTTTCTATGAGCAGGATTGAGGTAAATCTAAAAAGGTTTATTTGAAGCATAATTGAGTATGAGTTATGAGAAGAATTGAGTATGTGTCATGAGCAGATTTGAGCATGTGTTATGAGCAAAATTGAGTATGAGTTATGAGCATAATTGAGTATGTGTTATAAGTACATTTGAGTATGTGTTATGAGCAAATTTGAGCATGCATTATGAGTAAAATTGAGCAGTTTTTGGTGAGTAGATTTGAGAAAGTCTTATGTGTAGACTTGAAGCATATCTGAGCAAGAGTTGAGAGCAGGTTTTGGTGAGAAAATTTGAGCAAGTCTTGTGTGTAGACTTGGAGCAGATCTGAGTAAAGTTTTGGTAGGTGAGCAGATTTGATCAAGTCTTGTGTGTAGACTTGGAGTAGATCTGAACAGATTTGAGATTCAATTTTAGTGAGAACATTTGAGCAAGTCTTGTGTGTATATTTGAAGTAGATCTAAGTAGATTTGAGAGCAAATTTTGGTGAGCAGATTTGAGCAAGTCTTGTGTGTAGACTTGGATCAGATATGAGCAGAGTTGAGAGTAGGTTTTGTAGCAGAAGTAAGAAAGCCTTATGCAAAGACTTGAAGCAGTGTAGAGCAGAGGGGATTGGTATCTCCTATGGATAGAGGTCCATGAACTTGAGCATAAGGGGATTGGTGTCTCCTGTGGATAGAGGTCCACAAACTTGAGCATAGGGGATTAGTGTCTCCTTTGGGTTGGTGCCCATAAATATTGTAATAGGGAATTGGTTCCCAAGAGATTGGTTAAATTTATAAGAAATATTTTCTTCGTGGATGTAGCTGATATTGGGTGAACCACATTAAATCTATGTCTCTCATGTGTGTGATGATTTGTGCATTATTTTATTTACTACATTAATATTATTGTTGTTATCATTTGGAAAGAAAAGTAAAAGTTTTGATCTTATACTATTCACCCTCCTCTCAGTATAAGATTATGTTCTTCAAATGGATGGGACACATTTCATGTCCCTCATCCAAGGCCTTCCAAGCAATATATTATACTGCATTACACCCTCCAATACATAGCACAATGTAGGAATAGTATTTAGCCCAACTTGAATAGGAAGGACTATTGTGCCAATGGTGGAGCATAAAGCATCATTGAATGCTTGGAGGGTGAATGTAGATGCTAGGATATGTGAGGTTGGAAAACTAAGGTGCTCTAGTGCATCAATTGTCATGATATTAATTGAGGAACCTGTGTCGATAAAAACCCACTTGTAGGGAATTCGATTCACACTAGCAATGATGTGCAATGGAGGATTGGATCTAGTAGTAGGAGTTGCCTTGATTTCATGATCATGAAATGTAATGATAGGATCTTTGCAATGTTGGCAATGCCAATTGTGGGCATATTTTGCACGTGATTGTCAAAGTATTACAAAATAAGATGAACTAGTTACTCATCAAGAGTTTAAACAGTCAAAGGAGAGTTATAGCCCTTGCCAGGAAGTAAAGGTGGTGAAGCCAATTGCATTGGAGGAAGAACTTGCTTGAGATGGTTAACTTGATGAGCTTGATTTAAATTGAGCACATGAATCTAATTTCAATTGATGGATACTTTTGATAAGAAGACCAGATGATAGAGTGTAATCAGGAAGGAAGCCAAATGATAGAGCTTTTTCAAAAGGATGGTTCAACGAATGAGGCTCAAATGGCTAGAGAATGTAGTTAGATGGTGGAGGAGCTATCTAAGGTGAATATGTCTAAGGAGAACCCATATGAGGAGGACTCATATAAGGAGGACCCATATAATAAGGACACATATAATAAGGACCCATATTAGGAGGACCCATCTGAGGTAAATACGTCTGAGGAGAACCTGTCTAAGGAGGACTCATCTCAGGAGGACCCATCTCAGGAGGACCCATCTTAGGAGGACCCATCTAAGGTGAAGATGTCTGAGATGAATTCTTCTAATGAGGACCCATCTGAGGTGAAGATGTTTGAGGTGAAGTCATCTAAGGAGGAGTCATCTGAGGAGAACCCATCTAAGGTGAAGCCATCTAAAAAGGAGCCATTTGAAGGGTACACGTTTGAAGGCTACCCATTTGGAGGCTACATGTATGAGGTGTACCCATTTAGAACCTACCCATTTGGAGGCTATATATATGAGGTGTACCCATTTGGAACCTACCCATCTGGAGGCTACATATATGAGGTGTACCCATTTTCAACCTATCCGTATGGTAAGTACACATCTGATAAGTACATATTTGTAAAGAGCACATCTAGAAGCTACCCATATGAGGTGTACACATCTGGAAATTACCCATCTAATAAAGTTAGACATCTCATAAGTTACATGTCTAAGGAAGTTACTCGTACGATAGGTTACCCATCTGAGAAACCTACACATCTGATAGATTACCTATCTAAGGAACCTACATGTCTAAAAAGTTACCTGTCTGAGGAACCTACATGTCTGGTAGGTTACCCATCTAAAGAATTTACCCATCTAGAAAGTTACCCATCTAAGGAAGTCTATTTATCTGAGATGTCTAGCTATTTTTAGTAACCCATTTGTGATGTTTACCCCTACCTGTCTGAGATGTCTAGTCATATGCAACAACCCGTTTGTGACGTCTACACTTACCCATCTGATATATCTACATTTATCCATTTAGACTTGTGTGCAACTCACATGAGATGTCTACCTGTGTGCAACCCATATGAGATGTCTACCCATTTGAGACATCTACCCATCTATAGTTACCCATATGAGATGTCTAGTTGTCTAAGATGTCTACCCTTCTATAGTTACCCATCAGAGATATCAACCCGTCTAATAGTCTACACTTCTATGTTGTCTACATGTTTGGTAGGTTACACATCTAGGTAGGTTACCCATATGAAGTCCAACACATATAGACTGTACACATCGCCTGGCAACCCATCTAAGTTCATATCCGTCAATCTTATCAATCTGTATAGCCTAATTCATCATAGATTAAGTTGCTAAGGATTGTCATCATGGACATTGCCATCTAATATGTCATCTAAGGTAGTGTCGTTAGAGGAGTTTTCATTATAAGTACACTCCAACAAGGGTTATGTCTATCAAATGTTGACACATAGGTAGTTGGATCAAGAAAGTAGTGAATTAGAGCTAAGAGGAAGCAGTTTCAATAGATTGAGTGAAGGCTTCTAGAATGTTGATGAGGGGAAAATTTTAGTTTGGATAGTGATGGTTTTAGTTTTGCTATTGAGGTTTCAAGGTGCTATCCTGAACCCTGCGAGGGCTCTACCCCTCGATCCTACAAGGGACGCTATCCCTTGACCCTTGACACAAATGACGACGAGCATTGCCCATCATGTTCATGATGTTGATGGCATTGCTCATGATGATTATATGGCTTATTGTAAAAAGTGAAGTGCCTATTCAAAAAATAATTATCATTTTGATCATGTTAATGTTACACCTAATTGCAATAAATGAAGTGCCCAATTAGAGTACAAGGTGTTGCACAAACCAATCTGAAGTACATGTTGCAAACGATGTATGGAACAGGAGGAAATGAAAGGAGAATGACAAGAGATTCTATTACATTTTTTAGTACTTATATTCCTGGTGTTTAGATCATGTTTTTGAGGATGCCGACCAGTTTAGAGGAGGGGATAGATGTAGACAAGCAAATTGATATGTCTAAATTTAGTATACCAGTATTGGTATTCTATGTTATTTTGTAATTGTACGCAAAGTGTTTGACAAAATGTGTGTATATATATTTAATAATTCTATAAAGTGCAATTTAATATTGTACATAATAATAAAGTTATGTTAAGTCATGTAAATTGACAAAGTTTGTACATAATAATAAAGTTATGTTAAGTCATTAAAGTCAACAAAGTCATAAGTCATAAAATACAAGGGGAGGCTTCTCAGTGACTGTTTTGGATAGCTTAGGGAGTGCAAAGGGGGTGAAAATAGCTATGAAGATATTAGTAATATAACAAGATCACTTAATTAAATCCTAACTTAAGCAAGATTTGTGAAAGCAATGAGAAATGAGTGCAAGTGTAATGAACAAATGAGTGTTGCTACAAAATGAAATCTATAGCAATAAGAAAGACAAATGCATGCAATGGTGATTGAAAAGGGACTTTTAGTGGGACAAAAAGGTAATGATAACCTTGTATCCACCACTATAGTAGGTTGGGAATGAAAAAAGTGCTTGTGTGCTTGAAACTTCACCAAAATCAAGTCAAATGTGCTTGAAAGAGAGAAATAACAATGCTAAGTGCTTGTAAATGATAATGGATTAAAAATGTATGAGCATGGATATGAAAAGAGAGGATTAGAATGCTAAAAATAAGACTATGAATTAAAATAGCAGCAAGGGGTTAAGTGCTATGAAGATAAATACATGAAAATGACCCTATAAAATAGAGAGATCAACAAAAATGAAGATAGCAAGTAGAATAGCTCCACTAAGCCTGCAAAGAGATGTTAGATGCTTGAAATGAGAGTGTAGATGCTTGAAATGAGAGTGTATATGCTCAACCAAGACCTACAATAAATATATTAAGACCTACAAACAAATATAAGCCCTACACAAGAGGATTAAGAGCATGAAAATGGAAGAAAATTGCAAGTGAATGAAGTATTCAAGTTAGCAAGGCTAATGCTAAGAGAACTAAATGCAAAATAGGCAAAAAATTAATGGAGAGGAGAGATGCTCTATGAGTGATATCACCTAGCAATATTCTCTTCATTGCCTCAATAAGGTCTCCTTTCCTCCAATATCTCTTTGCCTTGCTTGACTTGCCTCCAAAATGCTTGCAAATGCTTGGAAATGCTTGAGAACGAAGAATGCTAAAGAATAAGAGATGCTAGAAGAATATTAACATAATTTAATTAGCCTTATAATCCTCCATATACCTTTCCCTGAGTATTTTTTAAATATATTTTCAAGGAAGGATTAGGGAGAAATTTAGTAAGGACTAATTTTAAATCTGCACGTTTGGTTCATTGTTGGAGTGTGCGAGGTCAGAGCAGGGAGTGGGAGGATGGAATCTGTGTGCCCTTGTCTTACACTAAGATATTTTGACCATTAGACAAATTTGCAACAAATGACCAAATTTTCCAGTGGCAATTTTGGTTTTGACTAGCATTTTTTGCCAAAGATCGAATCTAACTGATAAGATTTGATTTTGTGAGGCTTGCCAAAATTTTCAGTGGTATTTTTGGTCAGGATGGCAAATTTGGAAGAGGTTAAAAAAGGTGCTCAAATTACTATGTTTGGGCCATATTGATTTTTTATGATGTTGGTGACTTTTTTGACATATTTTGCTTTGCTGATGTGTCAAAATTGGGTGTCTATAAAAAACTTGCAACTAGTCAATATTATCATCAAATAAGTGAAAAAGTAGCTTTCTATTAGGGATGAGCATCAAGAATACCTTAAGCTCCTTACCTCAATAACCACAATACAATCACAATAACATGGAATATACCATAAATATATATTTAAGAAAATAAGAAATATCCCAGATGTTCAAGGGAACTGATAAACTTGCAAAGATAATTTGGCATCTCTAAAAACCCAAGTATAGGAAATGGATAAAGAAATTTAGGGGTTGATTGCTATTGGAATACCCAACATATTTGATGATAGGAAGTTTGTATTATATGATGATTTTTTTAGTACCATGATTAAATAATAGAAGGATCACATCAGTCAAGGGAATGCCATTGAAAGGTATGAAAAGTTAAAGCTAGTTCTTGCCAAGTTGAAAAAACTAGTTGTAAAGGGGAAATAGTTGAACAAAAATCCTTTTGAAATATAATATATGAGGAAAAATACCTTAGAATGGTATAGTTTCTTGATGATAATGAGTGGTAAAATCTACTAGGATAACTATTTCCAAAGACCATCTAGAAGGAAAGACAAAAATTTTGATGGGTTTGTAGTGTGAATCCCAATTTTGTAGACTTCGCACCAAGGATAAAGGTAATATATGGGATCTTATTCCAATTTATCTTGATATCCCATGAACTCACCATAAATACAGTATCTTAGCACTAGCTTAGAAAAAATTTATCCATTTTAGAAGTGATAAGATTTAGTAGAAGGCTAGATGGTAGGAAAATCCCCAAAAATCACAAATTTTGGCTTAATTTTGATGTACCAATTTGCCTACAAAATATTTTGATTGGCCAAGAGGAGAAATTCACTCAATAAAGATGTTTATTTTCTCAAGGGGCTATTTTCTAAACATAAGTGGTTAGTTTACTTTCTAAATTTGAGAAAATTGCTTACAAAATTGATAAGTCGTTCAACAAAACTAAGCAAATCACTCAAACAAGCGTAAAGGTGAAAATCAACATGGGTTACAAGGAAAATATTTTGGAAAGTGACTTTTTTGGCATTTTGTGATGCACTAGGAATTTTTATAGCCTTCTAATCCTATTAGATTCATAATTAGAGGCATGTAACATTTGGAGGTGTAACATTTTTCTAATGTTAGATGTGTTGGAGTATATTACATTATTTGGTACATGCGCGTGTACCCTCATGGTACCTTCATAGTACATCTTGTAAATATTAGAATAGGTAGTGAGTAATATTTTATGTAATGTAATAATGTGCAGGAAATGCACAAGTGTTATGTAAGTGTGTATGTGCACGAAATGCACAAGTATCATATAAGTGTGCAAGTGTAATGTGAGTTTATGTGCACAAGTGTCTTATATGTAAGTGTGCACAAGTGTCCTTAGATTAGAGTGCAAAGTGAATATTTATGTCTAGGTGTGCATACAAGATAGAGTCATGTGTATGCAAGTGTCAAGTAGAGAAGCCAGGAGTCATGAGACTTGGCATATGGAAAGGAATAGTCAAGTAGCCAAAGAGTCATTCTACTATGGTTATATATTATTCCATGGAGTAGTAGGAGAAGAATCAAATCAATCCATTCAATCCGTTATACAATTACAAATTGATTTATTTGTAAGAGAGAGGAGTAATAAAGTTTGCATACATTTGAGAAACTTGTGCTACATGCTTTGTACATGTATGATACAAGCTATTTACATATGTTTTTAAAGAAAATATTTATTTACTTAATCAAAAAGTACAAAACTCTTTTATCATATTTCAGAATGAACAGAGCATTCTAAAAAACAAAACATGAAGATAAAAAGAACCTCATTATTGGAGCCTTTGTCATCCTCGCATAGCTCCCCTGCCCTTCTGCTTCTTGATGATTTGGCGGCAATAACTAGGGGCTATATTTATTACTTGATTCGCTAGTGTGTCAATATATTTGTTGAATTCCAGTCTTTGTGTTGATAGCATATTTTATCAATGATCATGCCTAATTGTCTAATCATATCTTGAATAATCTTCAATTGTAAATATCTAAAATATTTATTTTTGCAAGAGTTGTTATTATCAATTTAGAATCCCCATAAACTGTGACCTGAATGATTCCTTGCTTTGCCACCAATTTTAAGCTGATTTCACATCCAATAGCCTTTGCCACATTGTTATATGTTGTTCCCAAGTTGATCATGTATTTGAGTAGGATCTTACGAGGTCCTATAAGAATCAGTCCCCTTGCCACTGCTTGACTAGGGTTGGACTTGGAGGCACCATCAAAGAAGAGTTCCAAAAAACATATGAAAGGAAAAGAATTGTTTTCTCTACATCATCCCTAGGTCAAGAAAGCTTGGAGATTAAGTTGGTAGATAATATTCCTTTCTGTGAATGATAGATATTATTCATACTACTATTGATAGAAAATAGATTTGACATTTATGATTAGTTCTTTTTTTATCCTTCATATTATATTTTTATTGTCCTTACCTTTTCCTTCAAAAATCCTCCGGTTTCTGTCCAACTAGATGTGCCAGATGATAAAATATGGTATAGAGCTTCACAAATATTTTAGGAGGGGCTTACCTACTAGTTTATCTTTATATTCTTTGTTCCACTTGGTAAAACATGTGTCTATGGTTAACCTTCTAGAGTAGGAAATGCCAATAAATTTGGTTTTTCCTAACCAAATTGAAATTGCCTTTGGGCAACAAAAGATGGAAAATTGTTTCACTGTTTTTCATGCACCTGTAACAAACATGAGGCCCTGCTATACTCCTATTTTTCAGATTATCACCTATTAAGATATTATTTTGAGAAACTATCCAGCTGCATACTTGCAGTTTAGGTGGTGCTCTAGCTTTCCACAATATTGATAGTTTTTAGTTGGAAGGCCCAATTTGCTGATGTTGGACTCCTAGATGCATTGAGTATTCCCCATCACTTTTGATGCTATCCCAAATAAGTTTATCTAGCATAGTGGGATGAAGAGGTATAATGCTCGCCACATGGGACTTAAAATAATTCCAATCTCCTTGAAGCTGATATGGAATGAGAGGGGAGATGCAATTCAAAGTTTCTAAGGTCCAGTAAAACAAGTCACTTAATTTGAGTATTATTTGCCTTTCCAAGTGATTCTGCAATTCGATTGGAGTTCTCTCTCTTAATTGTGGATTTCCTAGAATCGGGTCCTCTTGTTGATTAATTGACTTACCATATCCCGGTAGCCAAGAAATTTTATCATCTATTATGCTCTTTGCATCCACTATATGTTTCCAAACCAATGAGGCTCTGGGAAGTTTGTCTATATGCTTAAGCATTTGATTACTTGTTTGATTATTTACATACTTGCTGACTAGTATGCACTTCCATGCTCGATTATGCTTAAGCATGTTCTAGAGAAGTTTTGCTCCCAATGCTTTTGAAACTATCTCCATTTTTTTATTCCCAGTCCTCCTTGAATTTTACTTTTGGTGACCATCTTTCAATTGATCAAGTAGAAATTTTTTCTTTCTGATTGCCTACCTCCTTGCCATAGGAAGTTGTGTATGATTCCATCTGAATTTTGCAAAATAAACTTAGAAGCATGATATACTAATAGTTGGTAGACTGGAAGAGGAGCTAACACTGATTTGATCAATACTACCCTTCCTACAAGACCGAGCCAACTATTATCGTAACTTTGTATCCTCCTAACCATCTTGTCCAATATTGGGGTCCAGTAGTATGAGGCTTTGAGGTGGAAGATCATGGGCACTCCTAGATATCTAAAGTATTTTTTTGTGCCAAACCAAAATCCTAGGATAGTGCAAAAGAGTTTAACTCTTATTGCTGCAATATTTTGTGTATAGAACTGACTCTTTTGAGTGTTTATATGAGCCCTGGTAGCTTGTGTGAACCAATCCAGACATTGCTTGAATTGTCTAACATTTTGCTTGGTGGCTTTGCCTAGAAGAATGATATCATCTGCAAATTGGGCATGTGTTACAGCTTTGCATCCTACTGGAGCCTCTATCCCTGTTATTTTTTTTCTCTTTGAATATGGTTGATTAATCTTCCAAGAGTCTTAGCTAAAATTATGTAAAGGTATGGTGATAGTGGACACCCTTGTCTAATTCTCCTTGTAGCTTGAAAGAAATTTGTTGGTTCTCCATTTATTAAGGGGGCTATCCATGGGTTTTTTATGCATGCTCCGATCCACTTGATGACCTAATGTGGGAATCCAAAATTTTGAAGGACCTATTATACAAAATTTATATTAACTCGATCAAAGGTGTTTGCCATATCAAGTTTTATAACAATTTATTTCTTTTTTTATTTTCTACTACTGTGGAGGACTTCATGCACTGTTATGATATTATCATATATTTATTTTCTAGGCATGAACCCTCCTTGCTCTTATGATATTAGTTTCAAGTTTTTTCTTTATTCTATTTTCCAAAAGCTTGGTAATAATTTTATAGGAAGAGTTACATAGAGAAATTAGTCTAAATCTAGAGAAAGTAGTGGCATTTTTTCTTTAGGAATTAATGCTAGAAAGGTGGAGTTGATGGCTCCAAGAAGCTTACCTTTCACTCTAACATACTCAATCATGCGTAGCAAATCTTCTTCGATGATGTGTAAGTATTGTTGGTAAAAGTTGTTTGTGAATCCATCAGGTCTAGGAGCTTTATCCTTTGGTAGAGCCATTATAATCTCCTTAAGTTCCTCCATAGTGATTGGTTGATTGAGATCATGTTTGTCTTCCAAACTTAATACTTTTGGTATATGCTACAACAGTATTTCCTGAGAATGAGGGTTACCATTTTCTCTGGAGAGCAAAGATGAGTAATGTTGATTGGCAAGTTCCTTAATTTTATCCCTATCTGTATAAGTGGTTACTTCATGCTCTATCTCCTTGATTATGTTTCTTTTGTAGCCTTGCATGATTTTTAGATGAAAATATTTGGTTTTTCTATTCTCCTTGCTTAGCCAAACAATTTGGGATCTAAGCCTCCAATGTGTTTCTTCTTCAGTACTTAATTTATTGAGCTTCTGAATCAGGTCATTTCTTGCATCTTATTGCCATGGTTGAGGAGGATGATCCCCAATTTCTATTTCTAGCTTCTATAGTTGTTGCATCAACTGCTTCTTGTCTGGTTTGACTTTCGTATTTTCTTCCAACCATTTTTTATCATGTGCTTCAATTTTTGAATTTTGATTTTCCACTTTTCTTGGGGGTTGGCAGATTGGACCTGTTGGTTCCAAGTGCTTTTCACAAGTTCACTAAAATCTTCTTCTGTTGCCCATTTAGAGTTGTATTTAAAAGGATTTTTTTGAGGTTATAGGCTTTGGCCACTATTCCAATAGAATTGGCTTATGATATGAGATAGAGTTTTGAATGATGTGACTATAAGTGAGGGGAAAGTGTGTTAGGATATTTTCATTGATCAAAAATCTATCCAATATTTTTACAGTATAGTTTACCCCTGCTCTTCTATTGCTCCAAGTGTACTTTACTTTGGTCATTCGAATGTCTTGTAAGCTTTCATCTACCATAATTTGATTGAGTATATTTCTATTTAGATCCCTTGCTAAACTTCCCCTAGTCCTCTCCCAATGGTAGATAATCATGTTGAGATCTTCTCCTAGTATTATGTTGTCAAACTTCTCATTGTCTAGCCATTGTGCTAAGTTTTGCCATGTTTCTCTTTTTTGGATAGGATGATTTAGACCATAAAAATGTATTATTGCTATGCTAGTTCCATATTGTAAGACAAATTTTGTACCTATCTAGTTATTATGCTTATGTTGTAAGCTACAAACTAATTTTTGTGGGTCCCAAGCCAAAGCTAGTCCCCTTGAAGCTCCCACAAAATCAACAGTTATCACTTCTGATTATGCCCATATCTTCTACCTTTGTAATCAGTGTTGCCTCTACTGTTTTTGTTTCCTGAATACAAACTATTATTGGCTTTTGCTCCTTTGAGATAGTTTTTTTTCAAAGGACTTCCCAGTCCCCTAAAGTTCCATGATATAATCTTCATTTTTTGGATTGTTTCTTATTTTTTATGAAGCTCTCCTCAATTTTAACCTACGTTTTGGACTGTAATTCTTTTGGTTATTGCTTATTTTTGAGTTGTTGGTTCAATTTTCTTCTCTTAGCTGCAAATTGTGTGGTCATAAAGCCCCTAGGAATCACTATTTTCTCCATTTGTGTTTCTTCTACCTCTTCATATAAGTTCCCATATTTTTCTTCTCCAAATTTGGTGTTCTCTAGTGTATTTCCTAAGATCTCTGGTGACTTGTCAGCTTCAGTTGTAGGTATCTTCTCTTTATCTTTAGGAGACAACACATCTAGAGAGATGATTTCCTTTTCTCCTTCATTAAGACTTGCAAATTTATTTTTGTGCTGGAATATTTTTTGATCTTGTGGTTGAGGTTGTCGATTCTTGCTTCTTGATCTATGTAGTCTCCTTTTGACTTCCTGGAATCCTAGTTCTTCCTTTTTTGTTTCTTGTGCTTGTTTAATTGGGAAGTTTCAAGAGAAATGTCCATGCTCATGGCATGTTATACACTTGAATGGTATATGCTCATAGTCTAAGGGTTGGTTATGTATCCAATCAAACACATTTATTCCAATATGCTCAAGCAAACCCTTTTTTAGATTAATTTGCACATAGATGTGTGTGCATATAACATTATTGGTCTTTAGAGGAGCCTAGTCAATGAATGTTCCAATAGTTTTTCCTATTAATTCCATCAAAGGTTTGTTCCATAGGTGTAGTGGCAAAAATGGCAACCTCACCCAAATAAAAATTTTTAGGCTCCTCCTCTTGAGGATCAAATGTCGTGCTCCACGGGGTCATGTAAAGTGGTCTAGATCCTATAAACCAAGGACCTCCATGAAATATAGTGCTCTTGTCCTCCACAGAGGCAAATTTAATGAAAAATTATCGCCTACCTATCATCATCAATTTATAAAAGGAGACTTTACTCCCCTAATGTGTGTTAATCCATTTCTGGATTATGATTGGACTAGGTCATAGCCCACAAATTTGCATGCAATCGATTGGGTGGAAAGCATGAAAAAATGCTGATGTATGTAATCCAGAGGCACCTCAATCATAGGAGACTCATATAACTTGGGCACAAAGGTACCATTGTTAGAGTGAGCAGGTGGTTTTGTATGGGGTAATTTTCTCGCTTTAAGCAGTTGATGCATATGATCCTTCTCCTCATCAAAGGGAAACTATTGTGAAAACATGGAGAAGGCCTCATTGCCTAATTTTTTGAAAATTGAGGCTATATTCATCATTGGAACCAATATACTGCCATAAATCTTTTCCCAAAGAAGATATCTCTATTTTTAAAGCCCTAGCCAATGAAATATTTTCAAAGCTAAAGCCAAAGAAGTACCATACCTGAACTGATACTTATGATCTCTCCTGGAAAAATCGATCAATGCTAGGGTTTTTTTTCTTCCCCCAAATTTGTTCCTCCTCTAGCAAATAAAAGATTTATCTAAAAAAAAAATTATTGTCACTTTGCAAACCCTAGCTTTGTTGCGTACACTCCACGATTCTAGCCAAACAAACTTCTTCAATTTTTTGTTCACACTCCCTTTATTTAAATGCTTAGTGAATGTTAGTTGATATATTATAAGCCTTGATATACATATTAGTTAGCTCATATTATTCTACTTACATCATTATCTTATCTTACTATATTTTTATTATCTTATATTTGATCCTGTGAAATTTATCCTATGAGTTTTATATTAACATTAAGGCTTAAAAAGCCATTAACCCCCAAATATTTACTTTTACTATGAGTAATTATTTTTCACCCCAAGAATGTTTGCTATAAATATAATCCTAGGGCCCTCATTGTAACCATCTTTGGCCATGAAAATTTAGAGCTAAACTTTGTGAAATCTACATTGTGCTCATAATATTGTAAGAAATTGACAAGTCCTTATGCATCCCATCAATGGCTTCATCCTCCTGATTTGTTAAGTTAATGGTGGTTGGGCATGACCCTTCTAGATCATTTTTTGATTTGATTTTCAATTTCATAATAAAACTAATGGATGATATTGATGTTATTTGATTCCTCATGTATTGATTGATCACATGTTATCCTTGTTATGTTGTAACAATCATATTTTCTTTCTTTTCTCACACTCTAAACTTCATGCATTTGTTTTTTGGGTTTTTCTTTTATGTAATTTCCCTTTCCACACTTTAATTTCATGTATTCATTTTATATTATAGGTACTCACAATGACAACAAGGAGTTAACCTTAATCTAGACATTGAGATAAGACTTTCGAAAACCTATCCAACCTTGTTAAAACATAGATTTGGAGGCACAATACTTAAATCAGAAGTAAGGAAAATTCCCTAGATCAATACTAACATAACAAGAGGTCTTTAAGGCTAATTATAAGCTATAATATGGGCTTAATTATGGATTTTAAAGCCTTACTATTAATGTAAATATCATAGGATAATTATCACAAGATCAAATATATGATAATTGCAATATAATAAGATCAAATATAATGTAACCAGAATAATATGACCTAATTTATATGTAAATCAAGGTTAATAATATGTCAAATAAAATTCATTCATAGGCAATAATATGAATGTATAAATAGTTTGAATCATACATATAAAAGCATGTAGCAAGACTCTTGGTCTCTCTACTTTATACTTGCATACACGACTCTATCTTGTATGCACACTTGGACATGACTCTTCACATAACACTTCCTAATCTAAGAACACATGTGCACACTTACATATAAGACACTTGTGCACATTTACACACATAACACTTGCACACTTATTTACATGACACTTGTGCATTTCTTGCATATTATTACATTACATAAAATATTTACTCACACTCTAATCTATGACACAACCCTAATCTAATATTTATAAGGTTGTACCAAGGAGATGCATTAGCACGTACCAAATAATGTAATATTCTCTAACACTTAACCATGACAAGGTTAACCATGGCCTATAGGACTTACATAATAAAATATTATAATAAATTAAATATATTATATCATGATTGATCATAAGCCTATCCAATATGACATCATACAATGTTGGCCTTGGCCACACTTTCAACACCCCCTCATAATTTGATTTGAGGGGGCAAGGAGAGAAGAAATTAATTGCAATAATATATTTCTTCTCATAATGGATTCTCTAGTGAGCCTTTGTAGTTGAAATAGATGCTTCTGAATCCTCCTCATCATCTGGAAGACATCCATCAATCTATATAAAATCAACTTTAATCCTTTGTAATTTTAGCAAACAATTATTTTTTGGATGTCCTTCCCTCTTGTAGTATCTACAAATGGTCTTTGATTTCTTTGAAGACTTATCATAGCCCTTGTACCCCTCGGTCTTAGCCTTATTAGGTTTGAATTCCTTTGTATGAGTTTGTATTTGTGAACTTCCACCACAATGTCTCACTACCACCTAAAAATAAACTAGGAGAGAAAAGTTAATCTTAAGTAATATTTTTTTAAGATTCCAAGAATATAGGAGTTATATGAACCATGAGGTTCAATATCTAAAAATAATGGGAGAGATTAATTAGGACAATATTCACATACTACATCATTTTTTTGTGCCTCAGAAGATGTAATATCTACTCTCAACATCTTAATATAGTCCTCAACAATATCAAACTCAACCAATTTGAGAGAAGAAAACTCTAATTCCAAGTGACTTTCGTTTTATTTATTTTTTCCAATAACTCATGCAATTTTGACCATTAATTAATAGGTTCACTTTCTTGTTTAATATGGGAAATCAATTATGATTCAATCAGTAAGGAGAACAAGCCAAGAACTTATTCTTCCTTATTTTGGATAACTTCTTCATCAAAGGTTGTTGCTTTATCTTCTTGAAAAATGCACTATAAGTTTTTACTATGTAGAAGGCCAATCATTTGAGTTTACCAAATACTATAACTTTTTCCATTGAGGCAAGTAATTAGGACTTGATGATCCATCTTAAATAACCTAACCCCTAACACTATAACCAATCCTTGAGCTAATGCTACTAGTGTATACAACTTGAAAATCATGTGATTTAAGAAAAAGGGCTCAAAATGCTTTTATATGCAAAAGTTATCATCTTTGGAAGTTTTTTCCTAATTGACCTTAAAAATAAAAAAATAAATCATCAAACCTTGGTAAAGCATAATCCAATTGTTCATTATCACTTGGTGTTTGATGATTCGCTAGTGTACACTTGTTTTTTGCCACCTTAATATACTTGTTTTAGTGCAACTACAAAAATGTTATTTTTTTATTGGTGTATGGGTTATAAATATATAAAAAATGATATTCATGGTGCTAAGAGAATCCATTTCAGCTAAAGAACCATATTTCTTTGCAAGACAAGTGTAAAGTATTGGAAGGACTTGAATCGTAGTCTCTCTAGTGCAAGGAATGACACTATAGCCAACATGCCATGACTACCAATGGGGAGGAAGTGCCTTCCCTTATCACATGATCTTTCCTCAATTGTGAACCATGAAAGCCAAAGAAAAATGAGCATTATCTATTAGTTTTGAATTCCTAACCCCAAATCCTTAAAAAGCTTTTATTATCCATCTCTTTGTAGCACTAGTTGGTGATGAATCGATTACACAAACCGTATAAATCCTAAACAATATTCGAGAGCAAAAGCAAGGAATGTTATTATATCCCATGCCATACCCACTTCCAATATTCAAATAAAATATCCTGCTATATGACCTATTGTACAACAAATGATAATCACAAAAACTAACTTTACAATATCCAAGATTTTGACCAGAAAAAAATATTATCTTCTCAAGAAATGTACAATGGGTTTTGAACTCACACTTACGAGAAGCAAGCATTTTGGCTTCCCTTACTTTAACCATAATGGTAGCCTTACCACTTGCATAAGATCATGCCCCTTCTCCTTAAATAATGGAATTGCATGCTCCTTTTTACATGGGAACCAAGCTAAGGCTAATGAGCAAGAAATAATGTATTTTTGAATTCAACATATTGTGTGCTCATTATTGCTTCCAAGGAACTCTAGCAGTCATGTTATTTTAATATTTTGAAGCACCAATTTTAGATCAAATTGTGATATTACTTATCTTGATTTTTGAATCTCTTATTGGGGAGAAAAAATAGGGTTCATATCCAATACATTTGGAAGGATAAAACTAGAAGATAGAGTAAAAAAGACTTCTTATCTGTGGAAAAGGATTATGAGACTTCAAAGAGAGACTCTTCCAAAATTTTGGAAGAAATGTCGAAGGCTCCAAAAAGAATTTCTACATGACTAAGTGAGGCAACTCCATACCTACTCTACTACTATATTTGCATTCACATTTTATTTCAAAAATGAATAGAAGCAATCCATCCACTCAAAAATTATATACAAGGCATAAAAATATAAAAGAAATAAAATAAGAGACACAAAAAATATGGGGGCCTATAGGCACCATAAATAATCACTATACTATTAGTGGATAGGAGACACTATACTCTTATGGATAAATGAAGAGTGAAGAGGGGTATTTATACCAATACCTAATCCTCAAATTACATCAATAAGTTTAACCTAAGTTGACATAACAAGAGGGCATTAAGGTTAATTACAAATAATAAGATAGGTTTAGCCATGAACTATAGGGCTTACATAAAATATTACAATAAATTAAATATATTATACAATGATTTCCCTTAGGCCCATCGAATATTACTTCATACAATATCAGCCTTGTAGGCCATGAATCATATTTTAATTTCAACATGCATGGCAATTTTTGTTGATTTGTTAATACTAATTGTTCCAAAAAAAATCATATTCATCATGAGTATCCCAAAATTTGTTAAAAATATTATTTGTAATGTTTATTACAAGAACTAATTACTATTATACCACTAAATGATCTACTATATGTTGTTGATTCATTGGTTGGTTGACAATTAGTGGTTGAACTATCATTTGCTAACCTACTTGCTTGTTATGCTTGGGATTGTTGATTATAAATCATCATTTGAGTGTTTCAAATAACCACTACACACTCTGTACATTATAAATGAAATGCCATAGTGTATTTATCCTAGATTTAAAGTTCACCATGTTGTTTTGCACCTGATTAATCACTTAAATAACTCAATTAGCAATGAAAATTAATTTTTAGAAATATATGGGGTCTTTTTATGTTGTCAATTCCATGTTTATTACTACCTATCACTTTACCTTTGTTCTATTGTCCACTTGTTAACCATATTTCTCATAATTGTTATCAACTTATTCACTCCTTAACATCTGATTCTCCACCTCTCCATACTATTGTACCATCTAATTCTAATATACTAGAATGGAAAATGTATTTGATGATTATTGTGGTGTAATTAGTATTAGTAGTTGAGGCTAGAAGACAATAGTACTGAAAGTATTCTAACCCAAGAAAGTCACTATAAAGTGTGTTGGTATGCATTTATATTAGTATGTTGGAAGGTAATTGAGTAACTTGAGGAGATATAAATTGGGCATCATGATAAGTTTGTGTTTGTTGATATTTTATATTTGGGATAAATGCAATTAATTACTAAGGATACTACACTTGATGAGTTTGGGTTTGTACCACATGCACTACATAAGCCATTGGTGGTGTAGGCAACAACTTAACCAATTGAATTAATACATATTTTGCATACGTTGTTTCTTTAAAGACCTCAAATAATGAAATATAGTTAGTTTTTCAAACCATCATATCCAAGTTGGATTATAGACTTCTTACGTAGTAAGTAACACTTAGTCATATGCAAGTTTTATATTCAAAGGTATAAGTTGTAGAGTCCTCATGAATCTCATACTATAATCATAGATATTCTCATTCAAATGCCTCTAGAAGCATTTAGTTGAAAAGTATGCATTCACAGGGTTACCAAATATTTTCATAAATGGATCAATAATCAAAGTCTAATTAGTAATTAAATTATTCGATAGAATTGTACACCATAATATAGAATTATCTCTTACTAAAAATACTAATAACCATATCACATCTTCTTATTGGATTTAGTAGATCAATTTCAATGCCTATATTTCATTAAGATGGTCTACAACATTTTTAATACCATTTCCTTTAAAGGTTAATGGGCCTTGTTACTTCTAGTCTAGGAGAGGATTATGTGGTCTCACTTGCATTTATACAAATGCCCTGTCCATATTGCACTTGCTAACCATATTATATTTGATTTTAGTGAGCCTGATTGTTGCTATGGAATATACTATACCATTTATTGATTATCTATAACCTAAGGATTTTGAGAAAATATTGATTGTTGCACCTTATGTTGTATGTTTTTTTTGTTGGAAAACAAGGGGTTGTACTCGATTCCCCCACCCTTGAAAAATCATAACTCTCTTATTTAGAGCATGAGAGTTTATAAATAGATTCAATTCTCATCTCAATTGAGTTTCTATCTCTAGAAACCTACATAATTGTACATCAAAATTTTGAATGCTTGATTTTCATTTTCTAGAACTTTTTCAAATTTTTATGTGAATATAAATATTCCAAAATTCAGTATCCTTCTTGAAATTTTCCTACAATAGTCTTCCTAATACCAAAACTTCATCTCTACTAGATATGCATTGCATCTTAGTAGAGTAATATTTTCAAAACATCGCACTATCATAACCCACTTTACCAAATATGGATTACTAGTTTCCTTCCTGAAGCATAATTGCAACCACAAAAAGTGTAACACATAGTTTATATGAAAGCACATTAATGTTATAAAACAAAGTAGATATTACCAATGGAAAACAATAAAGAAAATATTAATAATTATTTGATTCAAGCAATCAACATTTTTTTTCAACTTCAGATAAACTTACTACTTCCTCTAACCAAGGAAAAGAGAATTTAACTTCATAATACTTAATTCAAACTTCTCTATTGGTTAGCCTATCTACACATTTGTTTCCTTCCCTTAATGTATGCATAAACCTGATTTCTTCAAAATCTATAGCAAGATCTTTAATTTCCATTATTATCTCTTGTATGTTCCATGGAGCCTTTGCTTTCCTCAAAATAGCATTTATTACTATGAGTGAATAACCTTTCATCCATACTCTGTTCCATTTCATTTGTTAGCATATTTTTAACCCTTCGAAAGCCATCTAAGATTCAACTTCATTATTTGCCTTAAATCCACTTTTGTAAGCGTAATGAGATAAAATATCTTCCCTATTATTTCTAATTATTCCTTCTCCTACTAGTCTTGGATTTCCTTTAGATGCTCCATCAAAATTCAATTTGACCAACAACACATATGGTGGTTTCTACTTTATATTCTTTGCCTTATTTTTATTTCTCTTGTCCTCAACATCAAAAATATATGTGATGACTTGACTCCATCTATCAAGGCTCTCTACTTCTAAATTAGGGATTGGATGAATTGATACGGTTGGTTTAGACTCCTCTATGGCTAAACAAATCTTCCTTTTCATTACCTCTAAACTGCTTTTCATTCCTTTAAATATTCTTCTATTCCTTTCTAGCCATACAATCAAAAGTATTGTATATTTTGATACATCCCATATTTTTTGTAAAGTTTCACTTTTAAAAGTGCTTTTCATTGCTCTAAACATTCTTCAATTATTCCATTCATCGCCATGCATTTACCAAACATATTAATAATCCATTGTCATAGTTTCTATACTATTGAGAAGTGTCCCAAGAGATGGTCTATAATCTCCTCCATTTTAAAAATAATAAATTTTGAGGGGCCATGAAAACCCTTTTTCATAAGATTATCCCAGGATAAAATTCTTCTATGACCTACTAGCCAAACAAACATTTTAAATTTAGGAATGCTTGGGCTATCCCAAATATCTCTCCATATTCTTGTGATATTCCTATTTTGATGGTGCTTTATATTATATCCACTTCTTGTTGTGTATTCTCCTAAGCTATTCAAATCCCAAATCAAATTATCCTTGGCTCCCCTCAAAATAATAATTTTTGGTATCTTTCTACTCAATTGCCTCCTAGCATTGATGTCTTGTATCTTTGTAAAAAAATATTCTTCCATTTGTATCTTCCTTCCTGATCCTTGTACAAAATGTTTGAAACCCTATCACCATATTTATCTTGAAGTAATATCATACATGGTTTTAAAATTGGATCTAGTTGAATGATTTTTTATCACACCAAGTACCCATCCAAATATAATTTTCTTCTCTAATTTCCACCACCCATCTTAAACCTTTAATCACTAGATCATTTGATTTTTTAAACACCTTATGTTGTATATTTTGTGGGAAAAACTATTGATTTAGATTTTATACTAGTTGTTCATTTTGTTGCACCTATTATGGATTGGGATTATACATTATCTATATATTAGGTATATTTTACAAATTTTAAGGGTTTGAACAATATTGTAGAGCTAGCTAGTTGGAATTTTGGAGGAGTTGGTTTTGAGAAGGTTGTGTGTATTTAGGTAAAGGTTGATTTTGGACAATGACCTTACATCTTAGACTAATTTTGTATACCTTGTAGATTTTTATGTTTGTCTATTGACTTGATTCATCCTACTATTGACTAGTATTTTTTTACTAGTTTGATTTAACGTCTTAGTTTGGGTAGCTTACTAAATTGGAATACTCAATTGTTGACTAGTAAATAGTTAAGGTCATTGAATTTGGGATTAGGTTGCTACTTGTCAAAAGTCATAGGACCAACCAATCTAAATTATGGATTAACAACAGTTGGATGGAATTGTAGTTTGAGTGGCATATCATATAGAGGGTTTGTTATTATAGTTTGAGTAAATGGGCTAGTTGTGGTCCAAATTTGGCTACTTTGTATACTTGGATGCTAGGTTGCCTTATTGAGGTGGAAGGGTTAACCTGCATTAAGGGAGTCAAGGAGGATGGTAATATAGACATGTGGAAATTTTTGTATTTATATTTGTTCAAAGTCACCATTGATCTTTGTCCTATTGAAGTATTATTGGCTCTCGGATTTTCTTGTACTTCTCTTGGCTCTTATATCTAAACTATTGTTTTCAGTTTCTTCTCATTCATACATTTTCTTTGATGTGTGAGAAGTTTGAATGATTCAATTTTTTTACTTGACTAGTGAGATTGTGAGCTTGTATTGATAAGTTTTTATCTCTTTGGCCTTGAATTTGTTATACCAATAGAATGCGAAAATTTGCTCAAAAACCTTAGGAAGAAAATCTTGAGACTAAAAAGTGAATCACTCTACAAGAGGGTAAATCATACTTTAAATTTAGAGTGCATTATTGTGATTAGAATGAAATGCTCCATAAATACTTGACTAAAACTTGGTCTTCTTTATAAGTATTAAGTGATGTTTTTTGGGAGTGAATCACTTTTTAACTGAGAGCAAAAATCATTCTCCTAAAAGTTCA
This sequence comes from Wollemia nobilis, assembly GCA_028583015.1. Taxonomy (NCBI): domain Eukaryota; kingdom Viridiplantae; phylum Streptophyta; class Pinopsida; order Araucariales; family Araucariaceae; genus Wollemia; species Wollemia nobilis. Next base: position 9,681,529 of record JAQPPZ010000850.1, read on the forward strand.
CAAAAATTGTCAAATTTTGGACGTAACCTTAGTGAGTCACTTTGCTTGGTAGTGAATCAATCAGTATATCACTTAGTTTCTAAATTTTAAAAGCCCTTCAAATATAAACTGATCATATTTTGGATGAATCACTCTAATATGAAAGAGTAAATCATTATTCAAGGGGTTGATGTGTTTTCCAATAAAAAAAATTAATTGCTCTATTAGACATCTGCAAACTTTAATAAATCAAATATGCATAAAAAATAATGGATCTAATCAAAACATGAAAAATTGTTTGTAAATTTAATATGAGATATGAAATTAAGTGGATTGTTGAATTTTTCTACAATGGAGTCCCCATTTCATGAAATCCATGTTGATATAAGCAAAATTCATGTTAAATGGTCATATCTAAAGCCAAAACTAGTAGATATATAGATATATTTCTTGGTTATGCTTGATTTATTATTATGAATGAATGCTTTAATAGATCTAAGAAATTTTAAAATAGATTTGTGTAGATTTAAAAATAAATGCAAGTGGGGTAAGCTTAATTTCAAGTAGAAATCATGCCCATGTGTCCCGTTGGGAATGCTAGAACTATTGAACCATGAAAATGAATATGTTCACAAGATCACAACTCAACACAAGAATAAATAGGTTGACATAGTCTAACTTCAGGGTAGAGAAGCCTTGCATGGAGGTCGAGGTGGACGGAAGCGCATGATCTAGGGTTTCTGGAGCTAGGGAAAAACTAGGGCATCAGTTGGGTTGCCGAAGAGATTTCTGGTTATTGTGGATTTGATGGCAAGATTGCTGCCCTAGGAGGGTCCAATGGGGACACCTCCGGATCCTCTTCTAGAGAGAAATAGCTCTTATGCAGATTTGTTAAAAGATAAATCTCCATCCAAGACTGACGAAGCACAAAGAACTGCATTTAAAATGCTCTTCACGACTGCTGGAAATAGATCAACATCGCAACGAGTTAATGGATGCTTGCCACAGTCTGATTCAAGGCCAAAGATTGTCATTGAGCCAAGGATGGTCGAAGAAACAGTCTTATATAGAGCCAATCACGATTTGATCTGTAAATTCATGGGTATTCGCCCTACCCTAAATTTTTTGCATTCCTGGGTCCGGAAAAACTGGGAGCCTCTTGGTGAGTACTCTTTATGGTTTATTAGCAATGGGTATTTTATTGTTAGTTTTTCTTCACTGGCCGATAGAAATAGGGCTTTCGAATCAAAAAAGAGGAATCATGGTCCGGCAGGATTATTTGTTCAACCCTGGAGAGTGGGATTTGATCCTCGAATTGAACCCACTGTTGTTCCAGTTTGGATCCATTTGTATGCACTTCCAATGGAGTTTTGGAGTGAGTAGGTTTTGGAAATTATCGATAATTCCCTTGGAAGACATTTGGGTGTCTCCAAAGACACAATAGAAGGAAACACAACTGTTTATGCAAGAGTATGTGTGGAAATGGATCTTAGCCGACCTCTACCGGCAGAGGTGGAACTTGAACTTGCAGGACTATCTTGGATTCAACGAATTGGATTATGAGGCTCCGCCCTTCAGATGCAGAGTTTGCCACAAATATGGGCATTTGGCCCGATCTTGCCCAAATAATATGAACACAAAAATGGAGGCTCCTCTAGGAATGTCAAATCTTCCTAAGGAGGGTAAGTCAACAATAAACAAAGAACCAACCAATATTTCTCGGGGTAAAGAAGCACGAGAGAGATGGTTTTGAACGACCCGAGAAGAAGGAGAAGGCAAAAGAAAAAATATGGTAAAGAGCAAACCCAACTCAAGCCCGCCAATAGGTATGAGATATTTAAGACACTAATGGACCAAGAAGAACAATTCATGGAAGGAGTGGATGGGAATAGTGAAAATAATAACATCCACGTTCAAGCTCCTCTTTCATCTCCCCCCGTCATAGAGCAAGTTATTGAGCACAGTGAGTTACCGCGATCGAGAGAGTGCAGGGACATTGATAGTGCATACCCAAGAGCTACCAATAATTAAGGATGTCAGCATGGGAATAGCAGAAAAGAATAGAGAAAGGCCAACTTTAGGGATAACTCAGGTGGAAAAGAGATCAAAAAATAGCAACTCTCAAGGAGTGGGTAGAAAATCAAATAAGGAATTGCTAGCGAGTTCAAGGAGACAAACCGATCATTGGAGGATCGGTGAGGCCAATAGATTCTTACTGCTCTCAAGGTAACCAATGATTATACAATCATGGAATGTTAGGGGTTTAAACAGTAGAACCCATCAATCTGTTGTTCGAAGACTCTTAGAAAAATGTAAAACAAATTTTTTGCTTATCCAGGAGACAAAAATGTCGTTAGATCTTATGTGTAAAACAGTTAACAGGATTTGGAGGGGTGCTGGTCATATGGAAGTGGCTGCCCAAGGTGCCTCAGGGGGGATAGTTACTCTTTGGAACTCTCTTGAATGGACTGCAATAGAACATATAGCTTGGAGGGGTGTTCTCACATCACATTTTAGAAATAATGTCACGGCTGAACATGTTTTAATCACAAATTTTTATGGGGCTCAAAACCTAGATGGTCAGAGGCTTCAATGGAAAGTTGTGCATAACATGAGAGTCTCAAGGGAAGATTTAGACTGGATTATTGTTGGGGATTTTAATGCTAAATTATCCTCTAGAGATCAGGAAGGGGGAACCCCAATTTTGGACCCAGGGGATCGACTTATGATTGCCCAAGTCCGGGCTTTACACTTGGTGGATATTAAATGCCCTGGAACCAACTATACTTGGACTAATAAGAGGAGGGAGCCACATAGCAGGAAGGTAAAGTTAGACCATTTTTTGGTTTCGAGAGGAGACATTTGTAAAATGGAATACAAAATTTTAGATTTTGGAGGGTCCAGATGTCAGATCACTTTCCCATTTTGTTGGAAGGAGGGTTTAAGACAGGGCAACATCACAAACCATTTAAATTTGAAAATTTTTGGTTACAAAAAGAGGAACTTCGAAAGAAAATTCCACAGTGGTGGGAAGAAGGTCGCCCAACATATGGGACAACAATGTTTAGATTCCACAAACAACTTCATTATGTCAAAGATCAACTGAAACAATGGAGGCGAGCTAACAAGACAGACTTCCGAGGTCCAAAGAGCTCCTTTGGTGGCCGGATGGGATGAGGTTCAAAAACACTTTAGGGAAGGAACAATTACCAGACCAGCTCAAAGACGAGGATGATGCCTTGCGTAAAGCGGTTGAGGACATTGACAATCAAGAGGAAACCTACTGGAAACAGAGAGCAAGAACCACTTGGTTATTAGAAGGTGATAGAAATACCAAATTTTTCCATCGGATTGCCTGTGCTAGGAGACAGATGAACAACATGGAAGCTCTTCAAGATGAGAACGGACACTCCTTTGATACACTTCCAGGTATGCATTCCCATTCAATGGATTATTTTTCTAACCTATTTAAGGAAAGTATGGTGCAAGATGAAGAGGCTCAAAATGACGTTATTGTTGTCATACCTTCCGTTATCTCTGAAGAAGAAAATCAGACCCTTCTTAAACCCATTGATAGAGAGGAGCTGAAGAATGTGGTCTTTGGAATGAGCACCGGAAAAACTCCAGGTCCAGATGGCTTTCCAATTGAGTTTTTTCAGGCCTTTTGGGATAACTTGGAGGAGGATGTAATGGTTGTTATAGAGGAGTCCAGAGGTAATAAAAGAATGCTTAAAGCATTAAATCATACTTTCATTACCTTAATTCCAAAAGGGGAGGAGGGGGTACATATTTCAGATTATAGACCTATTGCCTTATGCAATGTTATATATAAAATAATCACAAAGGTAATGGTTGAGCGGCTAAAACCTCTTTTACATAACATTATCTCCTCAGAACAAGGGGGTTTTGTAGAGGGTAGGCAGATCTTGGATGGTGTGGTTCTAGCTCGGGAGGCAATCCATTCAATGCAAACTTCGGTAATAGAGGAATGTTCATAAAATTAGATATGTCAAAGGCTTATGATAGGGTGGAGTGGAGCTTCTTGTCAAAGATGATGGCAGCCTTTGGTTTCTCTCGAGATTGGATAGAATGGGTCATGAGTTGTGTTTCTACTCCGACATACTCAGTGTTAATCAAGGGTCTTCCCTCGCAACCGTTTGGAGCCACTCGAGGCCTTCGTCAAGGAGATCCTTGCTCTCCCTATATTTTTCTCATATTGGCTGAAGGATTAGGTAGACTTTTCTTGAGGAGAAGACAACAAGGTTTGCTAACAGGTATCAAGGTGGGTGAGGAAGTTTTGACTCACCTACGGTTTGTGGATGACACGGGATTGGTGGGAGTGGCCAGCTTCAGGGAAGCAAGAATGATCGAGAGATACTCTTAATGTCTACCTTAGGGCTACAAACCAAGTCATCAATGATAAAAAATCCAAAGTGGTCTTTTTCAATCTTGATCAAAGGCTTCAGGACAGAGTTTTAGAGATCTTGGGATTCACAAGGACTTCTCTCCCAGTGGTTTACTTGGGGGTCCCTTTGCATTTTAAAAAACTAAAAATAGATATCTGGAGGAATATTTTGGATTGTATCAAGGATAGAATTAATCATTGGTCTCACAAATGGTTAAGCTATGGGGGTAGATTAACTTTTTTACAGTCAGTCATTCGGGCCATGCCAATTTATAAATTCTCTATCCTGGCTGCCCCACATACTATATGGAAAGAGTTGGACAAGATGGCTAGAAAATTTTTATGGGAAGGAGTGAAAGGAGAGAGGAAATGGGCCTTAGTAGGTTGGGACAAAGTAACCCAGCCCAAGGTAAAAGGAGGTTTGGGCCTGAGAAGATCCAAGTTAAATAATAAAGCTTTGGCTGGAAAGCTTTACTGGAGGTGGATTTCCCAACCAACTTCCTTATTCAGTAGAATCCTAACCAGTAAATATTTGGGACATGTAAACCCAAATGAGGTGGGTCGTTTCCCTTTGGATGGTACTGGATCCTTAGTGTGGCAGGCTCTCAAGTTAGGCTCTCAGGTAGTAAAAGATCGATTATTTTGGAAAGTGGGGAGAGGGGAGAAGGCACGATTTTGGACAGATTCATGGGATCAATACCCACCTATCATTGTTGAATTTCTTGAATTGCAACCAATAAAAATAGCCATAGAAACCAAGGGATGGGTCCAAATTGAAAGTTATTTCACCACTAGTCGGCTGGGGGATTATAAGTTTAAGCGAGTTTAAGAAGTTGGATGAGTGGCCAATTTCAATCCCTCCGGATTTGGCACCCATCATGACTAAAATCTTGACAGAAAGATTTCTCACAGGTAGAGACGAGGAGGATGAATTAGCTTGGGGCTATGGGAGCCTTGGTGTCTACACAGTGAAGGACGGATATGATAAGATCCTTCTAGAGCCTCCCCCTCATACATATCAGGTTGAGGATTGGAGAAAGATTTGGTAGTCCAAGGGTTGGCCGAAAGTAAACTTTTTGCCTGGCGGTTCATGCATAATGGAATTCTCACTTTTGATAATCTCAGATGTAAAGGAATCATCGGTCCATCTCAATGTGTCTTATGCTACAAGAGCGAGGAAACAGCTGATCACTTGATGTTTGAGTGCCCATTCACGCGCCAGATTTGGGAGAGATGGTTTTTATATTATAAAATTCAAGTTAATGGTGACTTGAATCGGATTAATATCTGGGAAATATGGAAGAGGGGTAGATTTAAATCTAAAGCTCTTTGTATTGGTTGGGAGCTTGGATTAAACTTTATTTGGTGGCAAGTGTGGTTGGAGAGAAATGCTAGAATTTTTAGAGAAACTTTTTCTTCTTTAGATGGAGTTTGGCAGGTCATTTGGAGCAAAGTCACAGAAACCGTGGCCGTCTATGCTAAAGAGGAAACTCAGGTTGTTATTGGGGCAATGGAAGAGGAGGTTGAAGTGCAAGAGGGACAGGACAGAGCTAGTTGGAAACCACCCCTAGAAGGTTGGATTAAAATTAATACTGATGGAGCTGCAAAAGGCAATCCGGGTAGAGCCAGAATTGGAGTGGTTTGCCGGAATCATGTTGGAACAGTGCTCTATTGGGAACTGCAAGGCTTGGGAAGAGCCACAAACAATGAAGCAGAAGCCATAGCTATCAAATCTGCTTCTATTTGGGCAGTTAAACAAGGCCACAGGAGGATAATACTTGAATCGGATTCTCAAATAATGGTTGGAGCTCTAGATTGCATGAGGAACTTTGCTTTGAAAGCATGGAGGTTGAGGATTCTTGTCACTCAAATTAAGGAATTATGGAGGGAATTAGATGATGTGATTCCAGTTTATGTGAGTAGAGATTTAAACAAAGTGGCTGACTTCCTGGCTAAGATGGGTGTTGAGAAGGAGGTAGGGGTTCAGTTGCACAGTGACATGGCCATTGAGGATGAGGTGATTAGGCAGGGTCTTGAAAGGTCCCTGAGCTAATGATCAAAGAAAAAGCAAAGGGAGGAAAGGTGTCGCGATATCGTGACATGTTGCTTCGTCGCGGCCAAGGGAGGAAAGGTGTCGCGATATCGCGACATGTTGCACCATCGCGGCCACAGGAGGAAAGGTGTCGCGATATCGCGACATGTTGCTTCATCGCGGCCAAGGGAGGAAAGGTGTCGCGATATCGTGACATGTTGCACCGTCGTGGCCAAGGGAGGAAAGGTGTCACGATATCGTGACATGTTGCACCGTCGTGGCCAAGGGAGGAAAGGTGTCATGATATCGTGACATGTTGCATCGTCATGGCCAAGGGAGGAAAGGTGTCACGATATCATGACATGTTGCTTCATCGCGGCCAAGGGAGGAAAGGTGTCATGATTTCGTGACATGTTGCTTCGTCGCGGCCAAGGGAGGAAAGGTGTCACGATTTCGTGACATGTTGCTTCGTCGCGGCCAAAGGAGAAAAGGTGTCGCGATATCGTGACATGTTGCATCGTCGCGGCCAAAGGAGAAAAATGTCGCGATATCGCGACATGTTGCATCGTCACGGCCAAGAGAGAAAAAGTGTCACGATATCGCGACATGTTTCATCGTCGCGGCCAAGAGAGAAAAGTGTCATGATTTCGTGACATGTTGCATCATCGCGGCCAAAGGAGAAAAAGTGTCGTGATATCGTGACATGTTGCTTCATCACGGCCAAAGGAGAAAATTGTCGTGATATCGCGACATGTTGCATCGTCGCGGCCGAAAGAGAAAAAGTGTCACGATTTCGTGACATGTTGCAACATCGCGGCCAAGAGAGAAAAAGTGTCGCGATATCGTGACATGTTGCTTCGTCGCGACCGAAAGAGAAAAAGTGTCGCGATATCGCGACATGTTGCTTCGTCGCGGCCGAGAGAGAAAGTGTCGCGATTTCGTGACATGTTGCAACATCGCGGCCAAGAGAGAAAAAGTGTCGCGATATCGCGACATGTTGCTTCGTCACGGCCAAAGGAGGAAAAGGTGTCGCGATATCGCGACATGTTGCAACGCCGCGGCCCAAGGAGAAAAAGTGTCGCGATATCGCGACATGTTGCTTCGTCGCGGCCAAAGGAGGAAAAAGTGTCGCGATATCGCGACATGTTGCAACGTCGCGGCCAGAACGGAAAAAGTGTCGCGATATCGTGACATGTTGCATTTTCACGGCCAAAGGAGAAAAGTGTCGCGATATCGCGACATGTTGCATTTTCGTGGCCAAAGGAGAAAAGTGTCGCGATATCGCGACATGTTGCATTTTCGCGGCCAAAGGAGAAGAAGGAAAAAGTGTCGCGATATCGCGACAAGTTGCATCAACAGACCAAACCGATCCCCCTGTTAGCTAGTTAATGGTTTAAGAGATTTGGCTCCATTGCAAATCTTCTTTTACTGTTGTAAGCATGTGTTCTATCTGACTAAGGCTGGGAAAAGTCTCTTCCCAACTTGTAAATGATCTTTGTTTTAATACAAGTTTTTTCAAAAATTTTCAAAAAAAAAACATAAGAAGAAATGGGTCTAATCCTTTTAGCCTTTAGATTCAAGAGGGTTCAACACTATTATAGCTAAAGTAAATCAGTCTAATATAAGTAAAGTATATATGAGGAAAAAGGGATGCAAGGGGACAAAGTTTATGTAGTAAAACAAATACAACTAGGCAACTGTAGCAAGATTAGTTTTGTTCAAATAGGAATACTTGAAAGTGACCAAATAACATCATCATGATTGAATTTGTGAAAAACTATAATAACAAAAGAAATTACTAATTGAAGGCAAGAGGGTAGCTCCATAAGCATCATGCAACCATGAATCAAGAGGTCAAAATACATAACTAATTCATGGAATTCATATACAATATTTCCATTAATTGTTATATGATGTCAATATATAATTTCTCATCAAAAAGTGTAGCTCTAGTATTTCAAATATGGCCAAAAGATCTTTATAAATGAGTTATTTGTTCTTATTTACAGTAAAAACTTTACCTAGTCTTTCACTCATGTAAAATATTTCTACTTCTAGTAATTCTCTAATTTAGCAACATAATTAAGCAAAATTTATGCTTAGCTAATTATAATTATCTTTTAAATGGTTCCATATAACTTTTGCTTATTGTATCTATTTACCAATGCTAGTTGGAGATTAAAAAAAAAACACTTTCTAGGTCATAAACTAGATTTCATGCATCCTTTTTCTAACTTCCCTCCTTAGGGAGCTATTTTCTCTATGTGATGATGATAATTTACTCACTTACTTAGACATCTACTTGCTTTAAGGTGATGAGCAAATTGACCTCTTTCACACTTGTGCTCTAGAAAGAATTAGTATTCTAGTAATAGGTCTCAATGGTTACTAAATCAAAATTTAGAATCCCTCCAGGTTTCTCCTTTCATTGGGGTTGCTATATGAATTACATAATTTCCTTTTTTTGTTTGCCTACATAGCCACTTACCTACTAGGATACAATGGTAGTAGTTTGGTTACTATAGTATATTGGTCCATTCCATTGATTTCTACTATCTCTTATAAATTATTGAATTTGAAATTGTTATTTTCCTTTGTTTTAAATATATTACCAAAATAATTGGTATCCAAATCTTCATTTCCCCCTTTAGATATATCATGTGTTAGAATTCATAGTATTTTCTAAAAATGAACAAAATCATATCATATACTCAAATTTTATACAAAAAGCAAAAAAAGAACAAAAGAGAATTTGGGAACCCATAGGCACCATAAATAATTACTATTCATAGATAATATTGCTCAACACTCCAATGAAAATGAGGAGTGTGAGGGGGTATTTATATAAATACCAAAAAACCCAATTATATCACAAAGTTTAACCTAAGTTGACATAACAAAATGGATATAGGTGTTGGAATTCCCAATATTTTCTAGAAGTGAACTAAAGCAAACCATGCACTCAAATATCATACATAGAATGAAAAATAAGGACAAAAGAATAATTTGGTGGGCATCCATAGACACCATAAATAATCACTATCCATAGATAATACTGCACAACACTCTGATAATCAAATGAGGAGTGTGAGGCAGGGATTTAAAGTAGTACCAAAACCTCAAATACATCATAAAGTTTAACCTAAGCTGACATAATAAGAGGGATTTAGGTTAATTATAAGTCATAAATAGGGTTTAACCATAACAAGGTTAACCATAGCCCATAGGTATTACATAATAAAATATTATAAAATAATTAATACATTGTACAATAAAATACCCTTAGGCCTATCCAATATATTGCACAATATCAACTCTTTTTTCCAATATATACACTTAGGCCTAACAATTTAACTAGTTAAATACCTCGAATGTTGAGGAATTTAACTAGTTGAGCTGATGTCATTTAATTGTGCAATGTTAGCTCTTGGACATGAATTAGATTATAATTTCAACAAGCCTCACAATTTGAACTGAGGGACCAAGGAGAGGAGACATTAGTAACAATAATATTGACCTCGCATAATGGTTTCTCTAACAGGCCTATGCATTATGAGGTAGATTCATTTATATTCTCCCCATCATCTAAAATATGTTGCTACAAAAGTATTTTCTACAAAAATGTCTTCTTATGCTAGACCATAGTTAGCACTACCATTATTAGATGTACACATCCATAAAAAACTTCCATTAGGACTTAAAATTAAGAATAAAAGTAAAAAACACCACCTCCTTTAAAGATAAGCTCTTTCAATATTCAATTCTTACATAAGATATGTCTTTAAGTTACAACTTTTTAATTCACAACATGCATTGCCCTATTTGAAGACTTCCTCTTGCCCATGGGTCACTTTATTTTAATCATCAAAAGAGGATTTATATGAACCTACTTAAAATAATAGTTGTAACAAAAATCAATGACTAGCTCGACAAATAATAGAAGAATGAAGAGATCACAAAAGATTAGATCTTTGTGAATAAGTTGAATCAATTACCCAGAGGAATATGGATTGACTAAAGCACATACTAAATTTTTTGCCTACAAGCTTCCAAAATATTCAAAATATGTTGTACCTATCACAAATCCATCTGTATCTTCCAAAAAATTAGGCCAAAGATTTTTAGTTGACCAAACACTATAGTTTTACCCATTAAGGCAAGTAACTAGGGCCTTGTGGTCCATATTATATAATCTAACTCCAAACACTATAGCAAGTCTCTGAATTGATGCCACCAATGTGTAGAGATAAAAAAATCATGCAATTTGAAAAAAATAAACTCAAAATACTTTTGTATGCAAAAGTTATGGCCTTTGGAAGATTTTCCCTAATGGACCCCAAAAATAAAAAAATTAATTGCTAGAATCTTAGGGTTTAAGTGCTAATGTCGACCTGCCACTTGGAAAATTTTGATTCATTACTACACTCCAATTTGGATTTTCCACTTTAGCTCCTCTTCTTTTCTTGATCATTGTGACTTGTCTTTGATTTATTGGTTGAACTAATCAAAATAGGTTTAAAAATGGTGATGTGACACAATAGGGGGCCATAACAACCAAGATTCTATCGAGTAAGCTTAAAGCATCCAAAGGGACTTAGAGGAGATCAAAATCAAGTCTTCCCTAAGCAAATAACCATGTGCTAACCATCATATCCAAGCCACAAATGGGACAAAAGGACATCATACACATTTTAATTACCACCCATACCATAACCTCTAGCAAAATTTATTGGCACGTAATTCAATCATGCAACCTTTGATCCTTAAAATATCCTTGTTTTCGATTTAGGCAGTAAGAACTATGGTAATGGAAGAGCTAATTCCTCCATAGAGAGCACATTCTTGATAACCATCAGCAAAGGAAAGGATCAACAAGATTTGAACTTGCATCCAGTCCCATCCAAAGGGACCTTCAAACCACAACACCACTAAGTTACCCATATATAAATCACCTAATTACAGATCATTGTTTTCCCCTAAAAAATAGGACCAATCCTCTTATGCAACAAAAAATGATGCCCATGTGGATTTGGACATGGGTCTTTTGAGCAACAACATGCCAACAATTGTTGTCTTGACCACAATGGTTGATCTATGAATAAGATGAAGACACACTCTCTATATAGGGAGTGGTTGAATGTACCTTTTGATGCATTGGTATCAAGCTAAGACACACAAAAGTCCCAATGTGCACCAATTTTTTGAAGCAAAAAGGAAGATTTGATTGAGGGATTGATGTGCTTAGCAAAAAAAAATCTGGTATTTAATCTTCAAAATATGATTTTTGAAGTAGAAGAAATATACTTCAAGATATTTGAAAAAGTGGATAAAGAATAAAAGAAGCTCCTTTTGTCTCTGACAAAAAAAGGTAAAATAGATCATAAGGAGTAATTCACCCTCTCTTTTTTGTTGTTGAAAAGTATCATTTATTGTTGAAAAGAATAATAGTTACACTTATAAAAAAAAGGCAGGTGGTATGGTAGCACACCGTAAAATATCAAACTGAGAATCCACCTAGAACCAACAATATGAATTTGGGGCTTACACAGGATAACCTTAACCTAAAACAAGAGACTCTAAATCTTAACAAGCCACAAAGAAAAATAACCATGTAAATAGACAAACTGTTAATAGCAAAAAAAAAATTAGATCTCAGCCCCTGCATACACTGAGACCTAGACCCAAAAACTTTTGATAAACTACCCATCACCTATGTGAAGTTGGGCCCTACAGAATCCCAATCTTGCACACAAGGTCATTTATATTTAGATTAAAAAAAATTATCATCGTTCAATGTAAAATAATCCAATACCCTAAAGTTATCATATCGAGGGTTCCCTAGCTTAGCATCAGAGAGATAGGGTCAATTCTCTATGAAAAAGTTTCCTTCTTCTTTTGTCACCTAAGACTGTGTGAACATTGAGATCTCATAGGGGAAGGAGGAGGGGAGATTTCCTTGGTGGCCAGTTTGGAACCCATTTTATTTGGTATTGGGGTGTGACTTAAGAAAGGTGGAGGAGCCTCAGTGACCATCATTTATGTCATGGGTGGCCCCGTATCGAGCTACTTGTTAGCCTTTTCTAGATGTTTTTATGCTAAAATACTAACCTCCTTTATGGTTGGTTTGAAGCATTAGACTTTAGCTACAAAAACATGCATGTTTTTGCCCCATTCCATTGTGGTCCAACCCCACTAAATCTGAGGGGGAGGCACAATGGGTGGCACAGGGGCCAACTCCAACTTATTGCAAGGAAGAAGTGGTCAATCCTTAACCTTGTTGTCCAAATCTTAACATCTAAAGCAAGTATTCGATAGGTTAATATACACCACTTGTTGCAAAATAACAGTGTCCTCTACCTATATCTTGATGACCTCCTTGAGGTCCTTGGATAGGTCAACCTCAACACAAACCCTTTTTTATGGGTGGATATTAAAAAAATTGTTGATTTCTACCAGTAAAATGCACCCTAATATTACATCCATGTGGTTTAAAACAATCCAAAGTGGGATGGAAAGACCAAGGAACTCGACCCATACTGGGACCTTAGAGGTTCTTTCCTCTAAAATTGAAAAATATTGGACCCATGGAAAGAAGACCACCAAGGAGCTTTGCATGCTCCATGGATCATTCTCATAAACTACCTTTTCTTGAGTAGCATCTAGAAACTAAAAGAGAAAAAACCCTTGTATAGGTTCTGAATCAACTCAATCTTAACTCCATGAGGAACCCAGACTGAGCTAACCCAATATCGTAATGACACTTCATTGGGAATGTCCCACAAAATACCCAACTAGGGTAAAATATTCTAGCCATTGATAGGCATTATCAAACTCAAACATAGGCACATAGAACTTACCTCGTGAATCGCCATTGGTAGCAATTTCTTGGGACTCTCCATGGGTGTCATTTTTATTTGCCTTCTCCCCTATAGAACTAGCAGTACTCGTTGGGCCATTAGATTTGGGGGCCATGGAAAACCCTAGAAAGTTGAGGAAACCCTAACCAAAGATTAAAACCCTAGCAGAGCAAAAATTATATTGCCTCAAAGTTATGAGCTTGATGGAATTCACCCTTTGATTCAAAATAAAATTTAGAGGCATTTAATAGTATTCTTGCATGACCAAATAAGGCAAATCCATACCCACTTTGATAACATATTGGAATTCATAATATTTTTTAGAAATGAATTGAAGCAAACCATGCACTCAAATTGTATACACATAATGAAAGAAGATTTGGTGGGAATCCATAGGCACCATAAATAATCACTACCCATACATAATATTGCACAACACATTCAACAAAAAGGTTGACACACTAGCTAATCAAGCAACTAATATAGCCCCTAGTTATTGTCGTCAAATCATCAAGAAGCAGAAGGGAATGGGTGGTATGTAAGGATGACAAAGACTCCAATAATGAGGTTTTTTTTATCTTCATGTTCTATTTTTTAGAATGCTCTATTCACTTTGATCTCTGATTGAAGAGCTTTGTACGTTTTTGTTAAGTAAAAAAATATTCTTTTAAAAAAATATATTGCACAACACTTCGATAATCATATGAGGAGTGTGAAAGATAATATATAGCAATACCAAAACCCCAAATACATCATAATTTTTAACCTAATCCAATATAACAAGAGGTATTTAGGTTAATTACAAGTCATAAATAGGGTTTAACCATAACAAGGTTAGCCATAGCCCATAGGGCTTATATAATAAATATTACAAAATAATTAATACATTGTATAATGAAATGCCCTTAAGCCTATCTAATACATCACACAATGTTGGCTCTTGGACATGAATAAGATTATAATTTCAACATTAGGTTAATAATAAATAAGGTTTAACCATAACAAGATTAACCATGGTCCATAGGGCTTATATAATAAAATATTACAAAATAATTAATACATTGTACAATAAAATGTCCTTAGGCCTATCTAATACATCGTACAATGTCAACTTTTGGTCATGAGTTAGATTATAATTTCAACATCCCCTCATAATCTAAACCAAGGGGCCAAGGAGAGAAGACATTAGTGACAATAATATATTCCCTCCTCAATGGATGCTCTATGAGGCCTTTGCAGTTGAGGCAGATCTTTTGGAATCTCCCTCATCATTTGGAAGATGTCCAAATAACTTCAAGAACTTAGCTTAAATCCTTTACAACTTTAGCAAGCAATTCTTCGTTGGATGTACCTCTATTTTACAATATCCATATGTGGTCTTTATTTTCATTTAAGATAGCCTAGCCCTTGTGCCTCTAGGTCTTAACCTCCTTATATTTGAATTCCTTTACATAAGCCTGTATTTGTGGGGCTCCACCATAATTCCATATTGTCACTTGAAAGTGAACTAAGAAAGAAAATAATTGATCAAGAGTATTTAAAGATTTTAGAAACATAGAAATCATATAAACCATTAGGTTCAACATCTAAAAGGATGGGGACATATTAGCAAGGATAATATTAATGCATTTTGCATCATCTTTTCTTTGCTCCCATAAGGCAATATTTTCCCTTAAAGCCTTGAATATTGCAATATAGTCCTTAGTGTTATCAAACTCGACTAATTTAAGAGAAGCAACTTGCTTCAATATTATTGACCTTTCCAAACTTTTCAGGCACTTTTGACCATACCTTGATAGGGTCACTCTCCTCTTTGATGTGGAAAAACAATTATAGTTTAATTAGCAAGGAAAAAGAACTAGATTCTCTTTTGCCTTTTGATGGAGAGTTTCATCATCAAAAACAACTACTTTATCCTCCTAAAAGATCCACCATAGGTTCTTACTTTGTAGTAGGTTGATCATTTGAGTCGAACAAACATGGTAGTTTTTCCCATTAAAATAAGTACTTAGGGTTTTGTGCTCCATATTACACAATTCAACCCCTAACACCATAATAGGTCTGTGAACTTATGCCACCAGTGCGTATAGCTCAAAAAACTATGTGATTTGAAAAAATGTGATCAAAATGCTTTCATGAGCAAAAGTTATGGCCTCTTTTATATTTGCACTACTAGACCTCAAAAAATTAAAAATTAAAACCTCAAATATTGAGGTTATAAGGTTCAATATCAACTTACCACTTGGAAAAATATGATTCACTAATGCAATCCAATTATATTTTGCCACTTCAACTCCTCTGATTTGCCTAGTCATTGACACTTACATCATTCTAATTGGTTGAGAACATATATATATATATATATATATATATATATATATATATATATTTGACATGGAACTATAGAGGTTCATATTGGCTAGGGATCTTAATTACTATGAATAATCCAAAACTTGCCTCCACATGGTTCAAACTTGATCCCTCTCTGTTGGAGATATTAGATTATCTGATAATACCTTGAAGTACTATTATAAATATTAGATTAGGAGTGTGTCTAAAGCATGTGTCAAAGTGTGAAGAGTGTTTATATGTTATGTAATAACGTGTGCAAGGTGTCAATATTACAAGTGTGAGGCATGCAAGTGTGAGGTGTGAATCGTGAGAGTGCAAGTTGTCAAGTGAGCAAGTGAAGAGTCATATAAGATATGTCAAGATGTGAAGCAAGTTTTTATGTAATTATGAGATTTTTGTCATAATTAGAGGTATGTGAAAGGTTGTATCTCTGAGGAATTTGAGGAGAGAAAAATTCATGTAAAGTTATATATTGGATACAAAGCTCTATGATATGTAATTTTTTAATATATGTAATTAGAATCTTTTGAATCAATTGAATGAAGTGTGTTTTGTGAGATATTTTGTGCAATATTGATATTGTGATTGTGTTGTGATTATTTTCTAGTTGTTTTAATGATCTTGGGAAAATGGGCCATTGAGGAGGGGAAGTCAAGGCATAAGACTTATCTTTTACTTCAACACTATACTCAAAAAAAAACTTATGCATAAAGACTTGACCCTATGACAACAAGTTAATGAATGCACTATGGATATTACAATGCTAGTAGACCATAGGCTTTTGCTACAGAAGGCATCACCAATTATGTCGTAACCAAGATTGTCTAGATATCCAATAAAGAGAAAAATGTGACTATGGGGGTTCAAACTCAAAACCTTCGCCTTTCAAATCTCCTCTAAATACCCTTTTGGCTACTATGCCATGCTACCAACTAAGAAGCTAGAGCCTTGTGGAGGTACTTGCTCCTTATTGCTTGCCTAAACACGTAAACTTAGTTCATGCGGGGAATTGGCATCCTAACCCTCTAGAGATAAGAATGAACTCCATCAAAACCATTACATCACTCCTTTAAAGTTTTCAAGGACAAAATGATCCTTTGTGAAGGGCCTACCAGATGCGCTAAAAGTAAATGATGCCAACTATGAGGTATGCACACAAAATGCTATTGGCACTAGTTTTTTAAATTGAAATAAAATAATTTTTCCCTCAAAATTGTATTTGGGTTGAGAGAGAAAACCACAATCATGAATTTGGATCGAAAAATTAGATGAAGAGCCAACAAAACACCGATCACAATGGAGTAAAAGGAATATTTGAAAAATAAAATTTAAAATTACCAAAAAATAAAAGGAAATAAATTCTTCTTCTAGATCGATAGAAGGACTAGAGGATCCAAAGGTGCTTCTTGTGTGACCAAGAAATGTCACTTCACACCCAATTTGATACAATGTTGGAATTTACAATATTTTTAGAAATGAAAAAAAGTAAAACATATACTCAAATCTTATACAAAAATTAGAAAAAGGACAAAATAGATTTATGGCACCCATAGGCACCATAAATAATCACTATCCATAGATAATATTGCATAATACTACAATAAAAAATGAGAAGTGTGGGGAGATCTTTATAACAATACCAAAAATCCCAATTACATCAAAAATTTTAACCTAAGCCAACATAAGAAGAGAGATTAAGGTTAATCATATACAATGTTTAACCATAACAAGGTTAATCATGGCCTATGGGGCCTACATAATAAAATATTACAAAATAATTAATACATTGTACAATGAAATGTCCGTACTTGACCATGAATAAGATTATAATTTCAACAATATTTTGAACAAACTTATACATACATGATCCTTCAAACCTTGCTCGAACCCACTTGAACATAACCATTTGGAAGAAACTAGGGTCATGGAGCCACATAATCTAAAATTGAAATGTTTTTCTATGACCATAATTTAAAAATCATGTTTCAAAAGAATGGGTGTGTGATATGATATTTCTCATAGTAAAATATCTGAAGATATTGTATACTTTGTTTGCAACCATGTATTGTATAATATGTTCAATGTTTCTACTATGAGAGTGTGCCTAATGTGTCCATTATTCCATGTATATTGAATCTCAAAGAAATAACATCCTATAGGTCATTTTAATTAATAAATGAAAACAACATGCCTGGATCATCATGGCAGCTACCGATTCCACCATGTAAAATCAAAAAATAATAATAATAATAAATGAAGCAAAATCCTACATTGATCTACTCCATCTAGGAGTACCACCCTTATTTTCTAAAAGAGGTAGAATTGTGTTGAAGTCCCCCACAAGAATCCATTGATAACAATTATAAATCATAATTGAATATTACATAAATAAACTGAGGTCCTTCATATACCTTTCATGAGGAGTAACTATAGTTGGAGCATATACATCTATAACCCAGACTTTGATATTTTCTCTTTCTTACAAAAAATACCAACCACCGAATCGCTTTTTCTTCGAGAAATTTTCCATCACATTTGTGTTTGTACCATATTGTTGCACTACTTCCTAAAGCTCCTATAGAAAAAAAAATCTAGAAATTCCTCCATTTTCTAGAAAAAAATTGATGCTTCCTTACATTCCTCAATGCTTATTTTCATTTTTTGTGTTAAGACAAACTCATGACTATAACAACTTATTGATTCATTAATAATTACTTTTTTAGGGGTCTTTTTCATACCCCTAATATTCCAAGATATTGTTTTAAGTGCCACTTTTTATTCTTATTTGTGCGCTTAACCCACTTCTCGTTAACCTTGTGAAATTTGTTTTTGGTTTCCCATGTCAATATCTCTTTGAGTTTACTTCTCTTTGTTCTTTATTAGAAGTTATTTCTCTCCTTTTTCCTTTCCCACCAACAATTTCATCTTCAATAATTTATTCGTAATGAGGATTATCATCTATAGGTTTATGTTACCCTAAAGAACTTGAATTGCAAGTAATAGCCTCTAAATTATTTTTTCTTTATATTTCCCTTAAAATCCTAAAGTGGAAGGATCATCCTCTATAGTACTTACAATTTTTATAATGCCTCAAAAACCTTGATTTTTCATGGATATCATCCATACTTCTTTTTTAATTATGTTGCTCTTGAACCTTAAAGTGTAATCATGATGAGATAGGTTTATGTTGTCATGGAAAAATTTAAGTGTAAGATATAACCTCACAAACACTTTCATTTTTCCGTTACCCTACTTTTGCCTTCTTTACTTCAAAATTTACCTCTACATATTCCTTTACACCTTTAATTTCTTTTAAATTTGAACTTGTGCATTATACTTTCTCTGTTAGCTTTTGATGTAATGAGCAATGGGAGATAACAATCACAAGATGCAAAATAATATAAAAGAAAGTAAATTTGCAAGATGACTGAAGTATGCTTGAATAGAAATAACATAAATGAAGACAACGTAGCTATGGAGGAAATGAACACTCCATTAATGAAGCTACTGAACTACATTGTACCCATCACCAATATATGGTGATATACACAACACTGCACTACTACCTACGACTATGTTGTAAGCAACTCTATCTATCTATGTCCCCCTTCTCATATCTATCTGACAATGAGGCCTTTCTTATATAGGAACATAGGTTCCTTGGCCAACACTCTACCTAGTTGTGCAAGGGACAACTTGCACATATACAACTTGCACATTGACACTTGTGCATTTATTACATTGCATGAAGTAACTAGATAACTTCCCCCTAAAGTAATCTAATGTCCTAAGTATGTACCTTGGAAGATACATTTACATAACCCAAATGATGGAATAGACTCTATTTCTAACACCCCCTGTATTACATTATTTGGGTATTGAAGACTTTAGTCTTCAATATGGATCTTCCTCCAACGGATAATGGAATTTGTATTCTCCTTCGTTGCTCATTGTATTCAGGTTCTGCAGGTAATCTGTGTCTTCTATCTAGCCACCGTTGTAGTTCTCCTTGCAAGTATCTTCATTTGGTTCTGATTGTTGATGAATGAGTAAAGCATGGTGTAATTGTCCTCTCATCTTCTTTATTCTTCTATGCTTACCTTTTTGGTGTACTGGTTCTTCATTTTCTTCTACATGTTCCTCTGTAAATGTGTTAGCATCATTTTGAAACAACACAATATCTTGAGAGATTTCCATTGCGTCTAGGACATATATATTTTCATGGATTGTTCCTATTGCTTTTATTCCATCTTGATTCATAATGAGGCATGTATTGATCCCATCCATATATCCAAAGTTGATCATATAGTTGTTTTCTACTAGCTTGCTCACTGAAATGAGATTGAAAGTTAATCTAGGAACATACAATACTTTTTGTAGTAGAATATCTGGAAATGATTTGCTAGGTGTCACACATCCATATCCATGTATAGGATAGGTTTGGTTATCTACAATTCTTAGTCTGTATCCTCTAGCAACTTCAAGACAGTCAAACCATTGTATATTTCCTGTCATATGATGATTGGCCCTTGAGTCAATGTACCACATGTTTTCATGTTTTGTAGACTGGTTCTTGTTGGAGCAAGTTTTACATTCATTGTATGATATTCCTTTTCCCATTTGAAGAAGTAGAAATGAAGAAAAAATATAGAATTGTAGTCTACCTTATGGCTCCCAATATTAGAATATATGATCCCTTATTGAAGTATATAAGCTTGATTTGATAAAACCTTAGGTTTGTAGACTTCCTTATGTCTCCCTAGTGATGAGAGTATGAATAGCTTATATCTTCCCAACTTGATAATATTTGAAGGATATTATTATCATCAAGTTTTGTAGAATGCCTTATGACTCCCTAGAGATATAATATAGTGCTTTTGTAAAGATATAGTTCAATCTTGGTTGATTTTGTACAAATTTTGTAAAGATCAAAAATCAACTTCTTAACACCTTATTACTCCTATTGAACTAAGCACTTTTCAATTTTGAAGAGGTTTTAATGTTGGATTTCTTTTGTCCCTTTAGAGAAGTTTTTGAGACAAGAATATTATAATTTTCCAACCTTAGTAAAAAGCTTTAATAACCTCTTTTTATATCCCTTGGATTGTTTCTAATTTCCAATAACCTAGTTTGGAGTTGTAGCCCTTATGACTCCCAAATTTGGAAAATTAGAATACATTAATATTTGTAAATTTTAAATGAAATAATTCCAAGTAGTATTCCTTATTTCTCCTAGGTTATGCTTTGCAAATATTAGACAATTTTAATATTTAATTTCCCTAAGTTTTGCTTTCAAATGAAGATTGATTTCTTTCAATAATTCAACCTTATAATATAACCTTATAACTCCCTTTTTATGGAAAGCAAATTAGATGGAAATTGTACCTTTATGAAACCGATGGTAGACTATCCTTCTTGGGCGTTGTGAGTAATGGAAGATTCTTCCACTTGCTACTTGCTTCAACACTCACTTTAATATCGTTTGACCAGAAATAATATGCTTCATCATTTTCTCTTGGATTGTTCTCCAAGTTGTTGTCGATCCGCTATCGTGTAGCTACCGAGCTACTATCATGATACTCGCTTGCTACCGTTGTTGCCGAGTCGCTTAGACTTGCTTGCTATTGTTGCTACCTTGCATTGACTATCCTTTCACCTCCTTGACCATCCTTTTTATGGAAGATGAGTCTTGAATTTTGTGACAAGTGTCACAACTATTACGTATGAGCGCTTGCTCTCTTTTGTAACGTACCACCTTCCTTGTCTAACACTTCTTTGGCACTATGTAATGTATGAGTGCTCGTGTGGGTACTTGTGTGAGGCTTGTGGAGGATAACAAGTGGTACCACCTCCTTAATATTCCCTGTAACTCCTATGTGAGGTTTCTTGAGCATTGAGAGATAGAATGGTGCTTTAGAAAGATTATGCCAAGTGGCATTCAAATGCTTTGCATGAAGACCTATGCTATAACGCTTCCAAGGAGAGTATAACTCCTTTCATATGCCTTCTCTTAGCTTGCTTCATTTCTTGGACAGCAAGAAACCTTCTCTTTTGTAGGTGATTTGATGAGGCGTTATGGAGCTTCGAATGGTGATTTTGAAAGTGATATTGGTGCTTCCTTTGGTGGATGATCTTCACCAAGTTTAAGACCTGAATGTAGCACCTTTTATCCTTATCTACTATACCTTCAACATGTTGTTTTTCTATGCCCTTTTTTTGTAGTGTAGATATCCGCTTGCTATGTTGTCTATCCCACATTGGTAGAAGTAGATTTGATGCCTTCTCTTCATAGATGAGCTCCCTTTCTATCTACGTAAATGCAGCTTGATAACACCCTTGTATGGGCTTTGATATTGTAGGTTCATCCATCCAAGATATGTTGAGAGTGAGCCCTTTGAGTGGCTCCTTTTGCTGTGGAAGAGGAGTGCAAACATTCGTCCTTCCTTGGTTGGCTTACCCTATAGAAGTTGTGCCTTTTGAGGCACCTTTAAATCTGCTCTCTTCCTATGTATAACGTATTGTAGAAGTGCAATACCATGTAACCTTACATGTATATAAAACTTTCTTTATTGCACCTTTTTCTTGCACTCTTTTGTAGGTCTAAAATTCTATCTTTGTAGCAGATTTTTGAATGCAGATATGAGGGTTTTGAGGATGTCTCTTTAGCTAGACTCCTTACCCTTTTTTCTTGGAAACTTTGATGATAAATCCAAGCCTTTAATGAAGTAGATAGAAGCTTCTTTGTAGATAGTAATTTTCTGCCCTTTGTAACAAGCAATTAACCCTGTAATGCTTTGGATTTGAGACTCACCAAGTCTCAATATTTGAAGCTTCTATTTCTATTTTTGGTTAGTTGTATTCTTCTCCAAGTTTTGGAGGATTCTAACCTGATTTGGTGGCTTCACTTGGCCACTATATGTTGCAGATTTTGTGCACTAATAGTGTCTTTAGACACTTTGATAATTTTTTATTTTGTGCCCTTCTTAAGTACACAAAACTAATTTCTTTTGAGAGTAATAGAATAGTTTAAATGAATCTAATATTTTTTCACTTTTAATGCACTAATAATTTCACCTTATCACTCCAATCAACTCTCAAATTAATGCACTTAATCAAATTTACTGCAACTAATCAAGAATAATCTAAAATGAACCTTCAATAGTTATTCTATAATTTCACTACAATCAATATTGTAGGACTTAGTCTTCTTTTTCTTTTTCCAAAGTAGATGATAGGTAGTTGATAGAAGTAATTCAAAAATCTAATCAACTCCTAATCAATGTGCAAATGAACCTTAAAAATAACTTTCTTTTTGCACTTTTGAAGACTGTAATCTAATTGCAACTTTAATCCAAATTCAGGTGCTTTAACAAATCTGATAAGTAATCCAATTAATGAATCTACTTGCACCAAGAAGTTGCTTACCTTTTTTGAAAGTCTCTGTAGCTCTTTTGCCACTTCTATAGAGGATGTAGATCTTGGTGTCTAGGATCACCAAGTTGCTGCTTCGAGTAGGATCTTGCAACTCTTTGTAGACTATTTTGAACAACTCCTTCTTCACCAAATGATGGTCTCAAACTTTCTTTCACGAGCCTAGGATTTGGTGGCTTGTTCTCCTCCTTCTACTGTAGATTTGGAGAAGTCTTTGTCTCTAAAGTGGTGCCTTCTTACTGTGAGAGGTAATCTTCAAATCTCCAAGATTTGGTGAGCTTCTTCTATCTTCAAGTCTTCTTGTCGAATTTTGACTTCAAGCAGGATCTTCTTCTGGGATTTGGCACTCCTTGCCAAATTCTTCTTCAGATTTGGCACTCCTTGCCAAATTATTCTTCTCTTGGGCTTGTTGTCGGATGGCGATAATTGTCCCAAGTCCTTCACTATCAGGGGCTTCTCCTTGGTAGTGGATTTCTTCAATGAGTTCTCCTTTGAGAATTTCTTCAGTCAGGCTCTCCTAGCCTTTTTCTAGATGCTCGATGAGACCTTCCCAAGGTCTTTGATATTGCAGCTTCTACTGGTCTTTCCTTGAGACCTCTTCAACCTTCTGCTCCTGGAAGTGTTGGTGGTGAGATCTGCTTTTGGATCTCTCGATTCTGTTGCTTCTAGATTCGAGCAGGACTCTCCTAGTCCTTCTTCTTCTTTCTTCCAAGATTGGAAGTTCTTCACAGAGATCTTCTCTTGATCTCTTTGATTTTGCTTTAGGTGTTGAATTGATTCTAAAGAAGATACCCTTCCTAACTTTCTTGTAGGAAGTTTCCCAACTCATTGAATCTTCTTTCCCTACAACAAAGTATTAGTACTAAAATATTTAGTCTACTTCTGAATCAGATATTCTCTTCGAATTCTTCTTCAGGATCAAGGCTTTTGTGGCCTTTTTCATATCAAGGCTTCTATGGCCTTTTTCAATATCAAGGCTTCTATGGCCTTTTTTAGTATCAAGGCTTCTATGGCCTTTTTAGTATCAAGGCTTCTATGGCCTTTTAGTATCAAGGCTTCTATGGCTTTCTATCAAGCTTTTGTGGCCTTTTTTACCAAGGCTTCTATGGCCTTTTTACACCTAGTCTTTCCTTCAAGGCTTCTATGGCCTTTTTGTGTCAAGGCTTCTATGGCTTGTTCTTCAACTTGTGAAGTTCTTCAATTCAACAATGGAGATCTTTAGTCTCCTAACTTCACCATAACTCTTCACTAGAAGTCTTCTTCCGTAGTGTTCTTCTCTTGCACAAGGAACTAATCTCTGCACTATGAAGGCACATCGACCTTCGGGCAACGAAGTTGGAGTCTCCTAGCTTTTTGTTGTAGGAGTCCCAATCCTCTGAGAATTAATTTTCTGCAACAAAAGAAACTTTAGGCAATAGTTAGAAAATTCCAGATATCTTGGATGATCTTCACTAGATGATTTGTCAATCTAGTGGATTGAATGTTGAGTCCTGGTCTTCATGAGTTTTTTTGTAACTCTGTGGAAAGACTCTAGTCAAATGCAATCTCAGTATTTTTGGAACTGAGATTTCTTTCAGTCCTCACTTGTGACTCTCCCTAATTCTACCACCTAGATTCTTCTGAGATCTTTTGATAGTGGTTGGTCCAACGGTACGTTAGTTTGACAAAACACTCAGGCTCAAAGATAATGGTGGTTTCCCTATTGACCTACATAGACTAGATCTACCGTAGCTTTGATACCACTATTAGCTTTTGATGTAATGAGCAATGGGAGATAACAATCACAAGATGCAGAATAATATAAAAGAAAGTAAATCTGCAAGATGACTGAAGTATGCTTGAATAGAAATAACATAAATGAATACAACGTAGCTATGGAGGAAATGAACACTCCATTAATGAAGCTACTGAACTACATTGTACCCATCACCAATATATGGTGATATACACAACACTACACTACTACCTATGACTATGTTGTAAGCAACTCTATCTATCTATGTCCCCCTTCTCATATCTATCTGACAATGAGGCCTTTCTTATATAGGAACACAGGTTCCTTGGCCAACACTCTACCTAGTTGTGCAAGGGACAACTTGCACATATACAACTTGCACATTGACACTTGGGACAACACTCCATCATCTTGAATATAATGCATCCTTCCCTCTAAACCATAGGCCACCACCCATCCCCAAATTGTGAACCAAATAAGATGAACAAAAATATTTCATGAGAAAATATTGTGGAGTAATTTGAATACAATCCCCGCTCCCTTTTTATCCAATTTTGAATCTCCAAAAAAATGGTTAGTATCCACGAAACTTACATGTTAACCCTCTTGTAAGAACTGTTATGTCATGCCCAATAATCTCATCCTTGATAATCACTTATGGTGCATCATCTACTACTTGGATAGGGTTTGCCATGGATTTGCTCTTCTTCTGGTCCTCAACTACATCCATACTTCTAGTTAGGGTATCCTTACTTCTAGTTAAGGCACCCTTACTTTTAGTTATGGATTTTAAAAATGACTTTCTATCTTTTATCATATAAATCCTTTATGTTTTTTAATTTTACCAAGGACATGGAACAAAGAAAGGTGAATTTCACTCCTTGCTCACATGATAGTGCTCATTTGTTAATCTTCCCCAAAGATTAAATCAAGAAAAGGTGAGACTTGCTCGAGGATGGCACTTGCTTCTAGGATATGTTGATCTAGCAAAATGTTAAATATCATCCATGGGATTTGAATATTGGTTTTTGTTTTTGACAACTTGCCCCAAATCACACCTACTTTAAGAAAAAAAATAAATTATTTTAACTTAATAAAATTAGCAATCCTTCAAATTTAATCCTTAGGTATGAATTTTTCTTTAACTTTTTTTTTAATGTAATTGATTAAATAGGATTAAAACAATACTTACCCATATTTCAACAAAACATGTAATAGTATTCTAACAAATTATATTATCATGACATCACATATTACTTGACAAGATTGACACCTACGACTCCATTGGGAGCCCACATTTTGACCCATATTGTAGTATTCCAACAAATCATATTATTAAGACATCACATATTACCTCATAAGATTTGAACTTGGGGCACCAAAAAAGCAAAAAAAACTTGAACTTGGGGCTTTGTTGGGAGCCCATAGTCTTACCCTCTTGAGCTCATGCAATTTGATAAAATGTTAAGGTTCACTAATGAAATTTGAACCTTTGGTTTAGGATGTGAAACTTTTTTTTGAAGTAAGGCAAAGTACAATGGATGGCACAACTGGGGTCCACACTCCTGGGGGGCATAACAAGGGTCTCCCTCCCCATGATTTGAACTTGGATAGTCTCGATAACAATCCAATAACATACCACTAGGGTGTCCCTACAGGATGTGAAACTTTTCATTCTCAATTATAACAATTTATTCTAAAGGTCATGAGTAAATGTCAAGATTCACCCATGAAACTAGAATTTTGATCTAAGATTCACCAATGGGACTAGAATTTTGATCTACTATGTGAAACTCTTTGCTACTGAACACTTAATCTAAAATTTTTAATAAAATGTTAAGATTTGTTTGTAAGATTTAAACATTAATTTATAGTGTGAAATTTTTAATTTTTAACTACATGTCTAACAATAAACAACTAATATTTTTAAAGGTCATGGGTAAGTGTTTTTTATTTATTTTTTATTTAAAAATCTAACACATCCATTTTTTTAATATTATTTATCAAAGCATACATTTAAGTGGAACACAAGGGAGGGCCACCCTCCTGGTTTTATAGTATTGAAATAGACCCCACTAGTATCCTATCATAATCACATAATGATGTTATAACAATTTAACACACACACACATATATATATATATTGCAAGATTTGAACCTAGGTTTCCTTCTTAAAATTTTAAAAATGTAAATGATTTTTTTATTGATGGTTATGAAGGGGATTGAAAGGGCCTCGTCCCTTTTACAAAATATGTTCAAATATTTTACATTTTAGTATCACCATCTAGGGTGATAACTAGAATACAACAATAGCTAAAAACAAAAACAACTACAAGACAAACTTTTAAACAAAAAACCAACAACTAGATCAATTGAGGAACGACAAACACAAAAAGGCCACTTACACTTAAAACCCAAAACATTGACAATTTGACAACAACATGCATCACTAATAGGGAAAATGATTCTCCCTACGAAGATGAGCTAAAATTTCGATTGTCTCAATCACAACTTTGGGTCTTCTCGCCACCAAGCGATTCAAAGTTGACTCCAAATAAATGTCTGGTAAAATGAGTGGATTCAATATTGTAAAATGATGATGGGAAAATTGTTGAGCTGGCACGAACAAGTCTGGTTCTTGCTTCTACTCCATGCCTTAAAAATGTAAATGATTAAGCTAATACCGTTTGATCAAAAAAATTATATATTCATAACTAATGTTTAATTGAATTATTCTAACTATTTCTATTTATATATTATTCATATCCATTTGAATTTCACCAAGCCTTCTAAAACCATATAACCTACTTAAAATAATAAAACCCTCTTAACCTCATGCATGGCACACTCTAACTTGTTGGAATGATTTTTTGCTGGAGAACAAGGAGTTGTACTCAATTCCCCCACCCTTGACAAATCACAACTCTCTTATTTAGAGCATAAGAGTTTATAAACAAATTCAATTCTCATCTCAATTGAGTTGCTATAGCTAGAAACCGACATCATTTTATATAAAATATATTTTTCATGGAACTTTTTCAACTTTCTATGTAAATACAAATATTCTAGAATTCAACATCCTTCTAGATTTTTTTCTACAATAACCTTCACAATACCAGAACTTCACCTCTACTATATATGCATTGCATATTAGTAAAGTAATATTTTCAAAACATCGCACTATCATAGCTCGCTTTACCAGGATTGCTAGTTTCCTTCTTGAAGCACAAGTGCAACCAAAAAAATTGTAATACATTGTTTATATGAAAGCACATTAATGTTATAAAATAAAGTAGATATTATCAATGGAAAACATTAAAGTAAATCTTAATCATTATTTGATTTAGGCAGTCAACATTTTCTTGTTAGCTTAAACTAAACTTACTACTTCCTCTAACTAAGAAAAAGTGAATTTAACTTCATGATTCTCAATTAAAATCCCTCTATTGGCTAGCCTATTTGGACATTTGTTTCCTTTTGTTAATGTATGTGTAAACCTGATTTCTTCAAAATCTATAACAAGGTCTTAAATTTCCACAATTATCTCTTGTATGTTCCATGAAGCCTTTGCTTTCCTCAAATTTGCATTTATTACTATGATTGAATCACCTTCCATCCATACTTTGTTTCATTTTAATTGTTTGCATATTTTTAACCCTTCCAAAGCCACCCAAGCTTCAACTTCATTATTTGTCTTAAATCCACTATTGAAAGTGTAATGAGACAAAATCTCTCCCCTATTATTTCTAATTGTTCTTCCTCCTCCTGCTAATCCTAGATTTCCTTTAGATGCTCCATCAAAATTCAATTTGACCAACTCCATATCTTGTGGTTTCTAGTTGTTATTCTTTAACTTCTTTTGTTTCTCTTATCCCCAACATCATAATTCCATTTGATGACTTGACTCCATCTATCAAGGCTCTCTACTTACAAATTAGGATTGGATGAGTTGATAGGGTTTGTTTAGACTTCTCTATGGCTAAAAATATATTTCTTTTCATTCCCTCTAAATTGATTTCCTTTTCTTTAAATATTCTTCTATTCCTTTCTAGCCATACAATCCAAAGTATTGTATATTTTAATATATCCTAGATTGTTTGTAAAGCATCACTTTTAAAAGTGCTCTGCCATTGCTCTAACCATTTTTCAATTCTCCCATTCATCACCATGCATTTACCAAACATATTAAGAATCCATTGCTATAGTTTCCAAACTATTGAGTTGTGTCCCAAGAGATGGTATATACTCTCCTCCATTTTACAAATAACACATTTGGAGGGGCCATGAAAACACCTTTTCATAAGGTTATCCCAGGATAAAATTCTTGTATGACCTACTAGCCAAATAAATATTTTGACATTAGGAATGCTCGAGATATCCCAAATATCTCTCTATATTCTTACAATATTCCTATTTTGATGGTGCTTTATATTATATCCACTTATGTGTATTCTCCTAAGTTATTCAACTCCCAAATCAACTTATCCTTGGCTCACCTCAGAATAAATATTGTTTTTATCTTTCTACTCAGCTACCTCCTAGTATCAATGTCTTGTATACTTGTAAAAAAATCTTCTTTGCTTTTGTATCTTCTTTCTTGATCCTTGTACAAAATGTTTGAAACCTTGTCACCATATTTGTCTTGAAGTAATCTCATCCTTGGTTTCAAATTGGATCTAGATTGAGTGGTTTTTTATCACACCATCCATCCAAATATTTTTTTCTCTAGTTCCCACCACCCATATTAAACCTTTAATCACTAGAATAATTGATTTTTTTAAACTATTCTAAACTGTAGAACCATTTTCTAGAGAGAATGAAGTAAATATTAAGCTTGGGTCACTAGGCTCAACATACTTAGAAGAATTTTTGCCCATTGTCTTTGACTCTCTTTGTACAATCTCCAAATTACTTTTCCCCTAAGAGCTAAGTTTGCATTTGTAAGAACTCTTAAACCAAGACCTCCCCTAGTTTTATCATCACACACCTTGCTCCAATTCACCAAAGAAAATTTATTTTATCATGTAATCCTGACCACATATAATAAAGATTAAACTTTTTTAGTATACAAGGACATAATAAGGAATTGCCTGTAAGACTGATTTAATTGGTTGCACTCTTCCTGCTAACGATAACCATCTACCTTTCCATATCGATAGTTTATTCTAAACTTTATTTATAACTGGATTCCATAATTATATCCTCATTCTCCCCCCAAATAAGGGCATCCCTAGATAAGTTGTTGGTAAATTTGCCTCCTCCATTTGAAGTAACTTGTATATCCTTGCTTTGATTCTAGATGGGATGTTTAGGAAGTAAATTTTGGATTTTGCCCTATTAACTTTATGCGCTGATGCTCTTTCATATTCCTTTAATAAGTTATTCAAAGCTTTGGCCTCACTTATCATTGCCCTCCAAAAAAAGGTTGTATCATCTACAAATTGTTTATAGGTGATGTTGTCGATGTTATTACTAGCCTTAAGTCCACTTATAAGCCCATATTTGTAAGCCTTCTTCAAGTTCCTACCCAAAAACTCTACCATAATAATGAAAAAATATGATGATAGAGGATCTCCTTGTCTAAGGCCTCTCTTGGCTTTAAATGATTTTGTTACTAACCCATTAACCAACACTGAATATGGAACAGTGGAGACAAGCTTTAATCCATTTGACCCATTTCTTTCCAAATCCAAACTTTTCTAATACTGCAAAAATAAAATCCCATTTAACCCTATCATAGGCCTTACTCATATCAAGTTTTAATATCATTGCTTTCTCTTTTCTTAAAGCTTGTGAATGCATAACTTCATGAGTTACTATGATCTTGTCTAGAATCTGTCTTCCTTTCATAAATCCTCCTTGTTCTTCTGAAATAATTTTGTCTAGTAGTGGTCTTAAATGATTTGCCATCACTTTGGAAATAATATTATATACCATATTACATAGGCTTATGGGTCGAAATGAATCAAACAATTTTGCATCCTTCTTTTTTGGAATCGGGGTAAGATATGTTGCATTTATTTCATAAGACATGTATTTTTTTACCCTAGACTGTTCCACTACCACCAATAAAGAATCCTTCACTATATCCCAATTATGTTGATATAATGTTGCAAAAAACCCATCTAGACATGGGGATTTATCTTTATTAAAAGAGAAAAAAGCTAGATGAACTTCTTATAGAGTAATAGGCTCCATCAATTTCCTATTGTCTTCATTTGTTAGAACTGAAGGAACTTATTGTAGAAGTTTATCATTAAGAACTTCAAACTCCTTTGATCCTAGAATATTATAATAAAAAGACTTTGCCTCCTTTCTGATTTCAATATGGTCTTCAATCCAAACCCCTTTTACTAATTTAATTCTACCAATTCTGGATGTTGATCTTTGTACTATAGCCATCCTATGAAAAAACTTTGTATTTTTATCTCCTTTTAACCAAGTTTGTCTTGATTTTAATATCTAAAATTTCTCTTCCTTACTCAAAATATTATGATATTCACTAAATCCCTTTCCTCCGAGCTTGGATTATTATGATCACCTTTTTGGAATTTTGAAAGTTTATCTTTTAGTTCTTATTTCTTCTCAAAAATATTTCCAAATGTGTTATTGTTCCATTGTTTTAATCTAGAAGTCATTGGTTTAATTTGTTTTGGAAGTGTATACAACCTATCGTTTCCTAAAGAATTCCATGTTTATACTATCATATCAACAAATTGAAGATGGTCTTCCCACATCTGCTCATATTTAAAATATGATCGGTGTGGGCGAATGTGTGAGGGGGTGGGCGTGTGGTGGATTTGTGTTAAATTCCCTATTGATAAGTATAGCTCTCAACTTTAGGAGGGATCATGTTTGGGAGGAGACTGCTCAACCATGTACGTCGGTCATAGGAGGTTTCTCACAATAATCAAATAAATAAAAAAAAATAAAAAAATAAAATTTAAAATATGATATTTTTTTGAATTCACTTACCACAATTTAAATTTTTATTGCCGAGTCATATAAACCAATCCTTATCAAGGTTTTAATTTTAGCACAAGTCCCTTCATCTAGCCAATGATATGAGAGAATGCATCTGTCTAATTTTTCTACTATTAGGTTTTGTCCTCTCCTATTGTTAGTCAATGTATAGTTGTCTTTTTCAAACTCAACCTCCCATAGATTATTGTTTTGAATAAAAACTAAGAAATATCTCATACTTTGGGTAAATTTCTTAATTCCACCAATTTTTTCATCTAGTTTAATTATGGCATTCAAATCTCCTATGATCATGAATCAAGTTTCTTGGTCTTTACTTCTCATGAAGGTTTCAATCCCACTCCAAACTTCTAATCCACCATAGGTCCATAGACATTGATAAGGATGAAATGAATATATGCAAATAACTTGTTGGAACGTAATCCTATAGTCAAACCCTCTTAAAATGATGTCACAAATTGTAGTATATATAATTTAATATTTCTTTAGTTTTTCCAAATTTCAATAATTGTGTCTTAAATTCAACGAAGATAAAGTTGTAATAACTAAAGTTCGATTAGCTACAAGCTTACTGCAGTGGGGCTTGGCCTCTTTTTAAGAGGTCCAAGGTTCAAACCCCACTCCGTACGAGGGAACCAAGACCCCTTGTAAAAGCGAAAAATAAACTAAAGTTCTATTAAAACTTATATAAAATAAATAACATCTTCAATATTAAAAACTACTTTACTTTTTTATCTTTATATATTTTTTATTTTTTTGCATAGAGAATTTATATACTCCCTAGTCCATTGTAAATACGAAGTCACCCTCCAAGAAATTGAACCTATACAGTCACCCAACAACGCTTGACCACTACCAACCGACTTATCTCTTTTTAGTAAAATATTTTTTTTTAGAGTTGGTTAGTGTGAGAAGCTCCTATGACCGAGGTTTAAAGTTGGGCATCCTCATCCCATCATGACATCTCATAAGAGGAAGAGCTGAACTTAGAGAATTTCTATACTCCTTAGTCCATTGTAAAGACAAAGTCCCCCTCCAAGAAATTGAATCTATACAATCACCCAACAAACACTTGACCACTACCAACTGACCTATATCTTTTTAGTAAAATACTTTTTTTTAGAGTTAGTTAGTGTGAGAAACTACTAAGAGGAAGAGCTCGGCATCCTCATCCATCATGACCTCTCATAAGAGGAAGAGTTGAACTTATCAATAGGGAATTTAACACACAACCATACACACGTCCCAGTTTGAACTTTGGACCTTCTAAAGAAGATCCATAACGTGAACCATTGCATTGTCCTCCCGGACTTCTAGCAAAATATTTTTTACCTTCATATTTTTTGGATATATAGGGGAGTTGGTTACAACCACTATTTTTAGTAACTATCAAGCGTAGGGTTCAAACCACAGGAGCCATTGCGGTGCCCTCCCGAACTTCTAGTAAATTAATTTTTATTAGATATATAGGGGAGTTGGTTACAACCACTATTTTCAGTAATTGTCAAGCGTAAGGTTCAAACCACAAAAGCTGCCCCCAACAAACCTATATCACCTCGTTGTTGTTGATCTGGTGTAAGGGGAACCACCGATTGCTCAAGGTTCATACCTTCATTAGTTGACGCTCAGAAGATTCAAAACAAACTACTACCTTTGCAAACATGCATGCCCCCAAGGTTTTAACCTAAGTCTCTTCTTGGTAAGCGCTTGAACTTACCAATTCACCTAGCCCTTGGGACACTTTTTACCTACATATATTTTTTTGGGTACATAGGAGAGTTGGTCACAACCATACTATTTTTAGTAACTGACAAGTGCAAGGTTAAAACCATAGGGACCATTCCCACCAAATCTATTCCGCCTCATTATTGTTGACCCGATGTAAAGGGGACTACCGATTGCTCGGGATACGTATCGTTATTGTCAATCTAGCACACACTCAAAGGTTTTAGATCAGACTACTACCTTTGCAAACAGGCTACCTCCGAGGTTTGAACCTAGGTGTCTTCTTGGTAAGTGCCTGGCCAGACAAGCACTTACCAATCCACCTAGCCCTCGGGAACACTTTTTACCTTCATATTTTTTCGGTTACATAGGAGAGTTGGTCACAACCACACTATTTTTAGTAACTGACAAGCACAGGGTTCAAACCACAAGGGTTGCTCCCACCAAACTTATTTCACTTCGTTATTGTTGATCTAGCGTGAAGGAGATCGATCACTCGAGATTCGTCGTACCATCATCGTCGATCTGACGTGCACTCAAAAAATTCAGATCAGACTATTACCTTTGCAAACAGGCTGCCCCTGAGATTTGAACCTTGATGTCTTCTTGGTAAGTGCCTGGCCAAGCAAGCGGTTACCAATTGACGAACACTTACTAAGTAAGATTTAAACCTAGCTTAGTTAAACACCATTTAATTTAATTTAAACAATAACCTTCATATATATATATATATATTTATTTTTTTCTTGATAGGAGAGTTGGTTACAACCACATTATTTTTAGTAGCTGGCAACTGCAGGGTTCAAATTGCAAGGGCTGCATCTACCAAACTTATTCCAACCCGTTGTTTTATAACTTGGCGTGAAATGGACCATCAGATGCTCGAAATTCGTACCGTTGTCAGTTTGGCATGCACTTAGAAGATTCCGATCAGACGGGATTTGTACCGTCGTCAGTTTAACATGCACTCAGAGGACTTCAATCAGACTGCTACCTTTGCAACAAGCTTCCCCAAAATTTGAACCTAATAACCTTCATATATTGCTAGGTGAGATTTGAACCTAACTTCTTTGAGAATTAAAATATTTAATTAGTTAAACACCATTTAATTTAATTTACGGTAAGTTTTTCCCAATAGATCGTGCCAAACCTTATAGGCCACTATACCACCTCTTTGTCTCATCTAGCGTTTTTTTCTATAGGGACTATGTTCCGGTGATGCTTCCCTAATTTGGCACACCTGAAGATCCAATGCCACATGAAACAAAACGTAAATAAGAAACCGATCGTCCTCCAAGCAACGGGATGCTTATGATCCAATTCATTTCTCCTTCAGCGCGGCCTAAACGACAAAATTACAGCTCTCAACGGCGACTAACTGGACAGCTGAAACTCCCTTTAACAATACACGAAGTCCAGTATGACTTCTGGTATCTACTCAGACTTGCATAATTTCGTCTCAAATTCTCTTTCAATCTTTTAAATTTTCAATTTTGAGCCTTCGAAATTCTTTGGCGCAGTGGTATTAATGGAGGAGCAGCATGAAAAGCTGCGAAGAGTCGTGGACGAATGGCGTAACCAAGCTCTGGAGAAGCTCAGTGCGCTGCACGACAATCCTTTCGAAGCTTATGCCACCGTTGATGCCGCGGATGTGAACATTGATCCCATACACATCTCCACCGAAGTAAAGGACCCTGCGAGCCTCCTAACTCTTGTAGAAACTGAAAACATTCCGCTTAACAAGTTTATTACAGTCCTTGCATACGATTGCCAAGAAATATCTCGCCTTTCTCGCCAGGTAAGTTTGTTTTCTAACTCCCGTTTTCACCAGGAATTGTCCAAGCTTTATTTTCCGCATTCATTTGCAAAATCTCGACACTTATTTAGTATTTCTTACGGTGT
This sequence comes from Wollemia nobilis, assembly GCA_028583015.1. NCBI lineage: Eukaryota > Viridiplantae > Streptophyta > Pinopsida > Araucariales > Araucariaceae > Wollemia > Wollemia nobilis. Next base: position 9,716,928 of record JAQPPZ010000850.1, read on the forward strand.
AAGTTCGATTTGGAGCGCAAATCTTCACCCTAGACCTGATCCTAGTTGACGTGGCTTAAGCAGTAAATTATACGGGGCTAAATCAGAGTGGAAAGAATGCAGCTATGCGCATTCAGTGCAAAATGTATAAAATAATCGAAGATAAATTAGTAGAATCAGGTCATTTGCAATGCGGCCCTCTTTTTATAGTTTAAATGCTAACCAGATGTCACAGAACTCAACGAGTGGGACAAAGAGACATAGAAATGACTAATAATGTTTTCAAGTCAAATTCATGTGTAGAACCTATCTATATTACAATAAATTCTTCACGTTTTGCTTGAATGTGTATAGGTTTTATAATTTATATTAATCTAAGGTTTCAACCTAGATGTGATATAGATAGATGGAAGAGAACAAAAGACAAATGGGAGGAGAAGATAGGTATTTAATAGAAATATAGAAGCATTTCATCTTGGAATATAAGGCTTGATATAGTTAATAATAGAAAAATCGGGGAATTTATCATCAGAAACAGCTATTCAAAAAGAAAGAAAGACGGGTCAGACTTCATAGTTTCTGACAATGTTTTTTCCTTCATAAAGAAGTAAGTATGTGAGATAACATATGTTAATCAGTAATACTATGTTTTATAGCTGCATAGGCTATTTAGCCTCATGGAGGTTAAGAGCCTTCTATTTTATTCATATAATAGTTTATGATCGCAAGTTCTAATGTAATTGAACTCAATAACACAGTATAATTTAATATAATTGAACTCAATAACACAGTATAATTTAATATAATTGAACTCAATAACACAGTATAATGAGTAGGTTCAGAAAACGTTTTTTATTATCTTTATTTAATATACATACCCAGCAAATTCTTTGTTTCCAAGGAGTTTTTGATTAGTCCATCTACCAGTTTCACTGGTAGTTTGTATGAGTTGATCTCAAGGAGTCTTTGGATGAGTCCATCTACTAGTTCCCTTTCTATCTAATGTGACTTGGTTGGAGGCTAGCAACTTTGTATGGGTAGAAGCAATCTTCCTTACTGGCTATAATTTGCATAAATACAATTGCAAGTACAATATAACTCTTACTAAACCCCCCAACACAAGGCCTTGCAGAATACCTTGGTAAAACCACCTTTGTCTTGTCAAATAACCATAGCAAAAGATAGGTCCCTGGCAGGACACCGAATTGGTATGTCTTTGGGCTTTCATCCAGGAGACCCAAGTTCGAATCACGGGGAGGGTGGCCCCCTGTTGTATCCCAGTTGTAAAAAGGTACAGGCCTTTCAAAAAAACCCTGTATTTACCCTAAAAAAGACCATAGCAAAAGACATTCTCAATGGCTTGTGAGAGCCCCGTGGATTGTTAATTGCACACATCTGAATTAGAGTTGAAAGAAGACAACTTTTCACTTCTGCAAATCCTAACATTTAGACACAGAACTCAATGAGACTTATTAAAATAAGGATGGAAGAATATGTTTGATTTTCTAGTGTTCCTATAAGGATTGTAGTTTGTAGTATCCTGAAAAATATTTAAATTGGATTCATCACAAAAAAAAAAAACGAAAACATGCCAAAATATATTTTTGTCTTTTTTTTCAGATCCTGTTAAATTGGATTCATCAAAAAAATAAGCGCAAACACATGCCAAAGTATATTTTTATTTTTTTTTCAGATTCTGAAAAATATTTAAATTGGATTCATCAAAAAAACAAGCACAAACACATGCCAAAAAATATTTTTGTCTTTTTTTGGGATCTAGAGAGGGTTCTCTTCCTATTTGGTGTGTGGGATTTCAACCCGGTTTGTTTCCAATAAAGAAATCTCCAAGTTCTTCTTTTCATAATAATGCAAAATGAGTGCAACACATCAATATATTATTATATAGCTATTTTGAGCCAGTCTATTTACCTACCTAATATATGTGGGATTACCAATTTTGTTATCTGGGGACTCTATAAATCACCTACCACCCTTAATGCTTAAAAAATGACTCATGAAGGTACCTTTATAGGTACAAGTACCTTGTTCATTATACTTATTAAATTCGAGGACGTTACAAGTCCACCCTACAAGGAATTGCTTGTCCCCAAGCAATTCAATGTTGGATGTTGTATAATATCATTTCCTTCACATGTGGTATCCTCCTGTATGGTCCTCTAAATTTCTTCTTTATACACCCATGGATGTCTATAAGGGGAAATAATAACTGGTCCTAGAGGTATCCTCTTAATTACTCTTGCCTAATCATTCTCGACAAATTTGAGCGTATTCTCCTAAAAGTTTTGGGTGAAGTCTCCAAAAGTTTGCAACCATTGCACTTCCAGAATAAGATTCTTGAATCACAAGGACAACATGTAAATGTTAGTGGTGACGAGATTGATCCAATTTGGACCCTCAATTGATGCACTATCCAATTACAAGGCATGGTAAATCCGTTAGCTATAGCAACATCAAACCTTGTGATTTCCTCCGTAGTAATGCCCAATCATGTAATTACCCTCTCATCAATAAAATTATGGGTGCTCCCACCATCAATCAACACAATAATTTGTTGGCCCCCAATCTGTCCCCTAGCTCTCAACTCTGAATAAAGGGGAATGTGAGACAAAGCTGAAAGCAAAGCTTGTGGTGGATCATCAACAATGCATTCAATTTCAACGTCATCATTATTGTCAACCTCCCTAATAATAGGGGCATCACATGCCTCTAGTTTCTGTGATGTATCCTCGTCATCTTCCTCATCTCATCACACAATCTCCACATAGTGCACGAGGTCTCGTCCTTGACATGAGTGTCTTGATTGCCAATGTTGCTTATATGTGAAACAAAAGGACCTTAGCTTGAGCTCATTCGTTGACATGTCATCTCCCCTACCGCCACTCCTTTCTTGTCTAGGACGATGCTGTGCACCTCTGTTGGAGTGGTGTGGTCCTCAATTCTCCTGGCGTATGTTGTATGGTTTGGTGGTCTAGCATCCATTTGAGTTCCCCTAAATTGGATCTGGCCTATGATCAGGGGTCTACAAATGGGCTATGTTGATGTATTGCCATGAGCATATGATCATGATGGTCGCCATCTATTAATAGAAGAAATTGACACTGATATCTCCGTAGAAATTGCCTTTGCCATAACATCTTCCAGTGATGACGGAGCAAATGCTTTACACCCACATAACGGATCCTTCAACTCATTCATGAAGATGTAGATGAGTTTTGGCATCTCTATCCCATCCACCATAATTGACAACCTACAAAACTTTTCTATGTACTCACGTACTGTGCTTGACTCTTGAAGATGAGCTAAATCCATGAAGTATTGCTTTGCCAAAATATCCTCAAAAAGAGTTTAGGAGCTTCTAGTGAAACTCTCGGTACGTCCAAACCCAAGCATGTTGCAAGGTGTCCATCCCTTGGTGCCACCAGTCATGTTCTATACTAGACAAATGTAGGACAACAAAGGTCAACTACTCCACATCAAAATAATTAGAGACTCAAAAGTAAGTCTCTAATTGTTGCAACCAAGGACGGGCATTTTGTTGGGGTTTACCATTAGGCTTCCTCTCAAACATTGGGATTTTAACTTTGTTGTAATTTTTTAAGTTATGGTTATCCTTCTTGTTTCTTCTTCCTTTTTCCTTGAAACTAGAATTATTGATTAAGAAGATCTCTTCACGGACATGTTTGTTCAAAGTCAGTTATTCCCTATAGTAGGTAGTAGTGAGTGACCCTTCTAATGTCTTCTTCCTTACTAGAGCTTTGGGTTTTTGGGGATGTTGTGTCTATGGTTGCCTTAAGGTCGACCATCTTTATGCTCAATATGCCCATCTCTTTGCTTCGCAGGTGAAGACATGTGCATACATGGACAAATTCACACAAGCATGGGTGCAACTGAACATGTTCGTGATGGAGGTGTTTGTTATGAAGGCATACGTGATGACAGAGGTCGTGTAGATGAAGGTGTTCGTGACGAAGGGTGTGACAAAGGCATGTGCAATGACAAGATGCACGAGGAGGATGCGTGTAGGTGAAGTTTGTGCAAGTGAAGTTGGACGTGACGAAGTGGATGATGAGTTTGACGGAGGAGACAACCCAGTTTAGGAGTGGTTGGTGTTGTATTTCACACCAATTTCTAGTAGCAAACAAAAGCAATCCATTCACTCAAATCTTATACAATAAGTGTAAAAAAAGGACAAAAGTGACATATAGATGATGAGTGCCCTTGAGCACCATAATTGCTGTATTAACTCTAGAGAAAAATCACAACACTTCGATACAATAGTTGGAGTGATTGGGAGGTATTTATACCAATACCAAAACCCCCAATACATAATCAAGTTAACCTAAGCCGACATAACAAGTGGGCTTTAGGTTAATTACAAAATATAAGATGGGTTTAACCATAACAAGGTTAACCGCGATCCATAGGGCTTACATAAAATAAATAATTAAATACATTTGTACAATGATTTCCCGTAGGCTTATACAAGATTATATCATACAATGTCGGCCTTGGCTATAAGTCAGATTACACTTTCAACACCCCCTTATAATCTGAAATTAGGGGCCAAAGAGAGAAGACATTGATGACAATAACATCTCCTCCCCCATAATGGATGCTCTAGTGGGCCTCCGTACTTAAGGAAGACTTAGCTGAATTTCCCTCATCTAGAATTTTGCTTATGCAAAGATGCCCTTGCACAAGAATCTCCTTAGGCTGCGCTGTAGTCACCACAACCAATATTAAATACTCCCATACATATACAAAGAACACCTCCTTTGTAACTCCATATGAGGAAGACAAGCCAAGAATATCCCCTCTTAGAAGCTGCTCCAATCTTCTATAGTTGCATAAGGCAAGACTTGGAAGCATGACTTTCCCTTTTACAACACACTTCACCTTATTTGGAAACTTCGACTTGCCCTTGGGCCACCTGATTTCTGTCACCAAAAGAGGCTTTGCATGAACCTGTTTATGAGAAGAGCCATTACAAAATTCCAAGAGTACTTGGACAAAAAATAGAAGAGAGAAGAGATCATGAAGGGTTAGATCTTCATGTATAAAATGAACTAATAGCCCAAGCATTTGATAGAAAGAGGAGGGATTGACTAGATTACATTTTGAATCCTTTTTCTATGTGCCTCCAAAAGATCCAATAAGTGCTTTTAATGCCACAATTCCAACCATCTCTCCCATAAATATGGACCAAAGACTCTAATTTCATAATATACTGTAAATTCACCCCTTTGAATGGGGGCAGTAGTTCTTGAAGACAATCATACAATGAGATGTCCTTCCACTTGTATTAAGTCCTTGAACAAATACCACTAATGCAAAGAGTTCAAAAATAGTGCTCAAAATGCTTCCGTATGCAAAAGTTATGGCCTTTGGAAGTTTGCCCTCCAAAATAACCCTAGAGTGATGATTTTGAAAAACATCAATTTTTTAAAATTCCTTCTGATTTTTCTGCAAGGAAAATAATAAGAAATAAATTTCTTCTTTTGCTTCTTACATCAAAAGGTAGAACACCCTTATGCCATGCCCGTCTAGCCTGATTGTCACCATTACTACTTAGGTCCAAAGGTGTGCCCTCTCTATGAAGAAGGGCATCATGATCCATAACAGTAAAGAGCTCCAACCATTTAAACAAACATGGTGTGCAAGATTTGAACCAAGGCAAATGAATACACCTCCTTTTTTTTCTTCTAGCCAAGGCACCAAAGCTCCCAAGTGGGAAAACATCACAATTCTCCCTCCTTTGCAACAACACCAAGTCCTTTTTGTGAGAAAACAATGTTTGAATCTCTACAAAGAAGCTTAGACACCTTTTTGAAGTCAAAGTGGTAGTACGTCTTCTGCTATAAGTGATTTGGATCTATGCAAAATAAGTAACAAATGTTCCAATAATAATGGAACATAACCTAAAGTAGGCATAAATTCTCCAAGGAAAATCAGAATAATTGGAGAAAGAAAAGAATTGGATCTTTGCCTCTTTTGCTGAAGGTGCTTATGAAGCTCTAAGAAGTTGGTCCTAGAAGTTGGAAGAAAGATCAAAGGCTTTAAACAAACTTTTTGCGTGACCAAGTGATGAAGGTCCTGTTGGTTATGAATCTGCCACTAGGAAAGGTTTTAGGTCTTTGCGCCCTAGATTCGCCCAGCAGATTGAAAGGCCGGAAGGAAGGGATGCCTTCCGTGCCAATCTCCGGAGAAGGCCGGCTTCCTATGTTTTTTAGTTTAGTTTAGGGTGCTGAAAGAGATTTAAAAGTGCAGAAAGAGATGTAAATGTGATGTACTTCGGGTGAAGGAGATAAGCAGCACAGTTACTAACCAGACGCTTTTACCAACAACAATCAAAACAATGTATACCTAGAAACATTAGCACTTTCCTACCCTATGTATCCTTTCTATCTTATTCCAAATACACTTAATTGCCAATGCTGAGATCCAGATATGCAGAATGACAGCAATCAGAAAAATAAGCAACATGAAGCAGAAATATTAAAGAAAGGCAGCATACAAGATAGACGCAACTAATGAGCCAAGCATACTTTTGTATTAAGAGCAGATGTACAGCTTAGAGAAGTTTCTTAGCAAGATATCCCCTTTTTTCCCCCTTTTTACAATGAGACGCACTTGCTATTTATAGCATTTTTCCCTCCCAATTACAATGAGAAGCGCAGATCCCCAAACCTGCCAAAAGCTGCAAAAAGGGGAGAGATTTGATCTTGGTAGGCCATCCCTGTACTTGCAGTATGCTCTCACTTGATCTCGTACAACTTCTGACAGTCTTGGTCGCTGAAAAGGGGGGCTATCGTCTAGCTTTGGTAGCTGGGGTACAATTATCTTTCAATGCTCAGCTACTCTTTCTCAAAGTCTAATCAGCGCGAACTCCAAAATCTGACCTGGAGAAGAGGGGAAAGACATCCCAAACGCTCTCTTTGACAGCAGCCGAAAATCGCTGAAAAGGCAAGATGCGCCCAGAATCGCTAAAGAGCGAAGGCGATCTTGGGAATGATGATTCAAGGCAAACTTTGGCCTGAGCTCGAAAGCGCTCACAAAATGAGCGATTTCGGGCTCTTCTGCAGCGTTGGCGATTTCGAGCTCAGGGAAACCTCTTTGTTGGATGTCGCTAGGAAAGCTGAGCGATTTCGGGTTTGGGGAAGAGCGACAGCGATTTCGGGCTCAAAGCCTTAGCAACCTCGCAGGCTCAAAAGCGCTGGAAACTCCTGCGCGCTAGGCGGCTTTTCTCTTCGCGACGGCGATCTCGAGCCCGCCTACTCCTCTCTGGTGCCCCTTTTCGCTTGAAACGTGCCATAGCGACGGGCGGATAGTGCGCGCGGTAGCGACTTCGGGTTCAAAGGACTTAGGCAAATCTGCCACCTTGAAACATGACCCTTAGTCGCTAAAAAACTCATCTTTGCCCGAAATCGCGCAACAAAATCAGCGATATTGGGAAGGGGGGAAACACTTAGTAAAGTTTTACAATTTTTATGCCGATGATGGCATTAGACCTGATGGAAGTTGGGGACCGAAAACAGAACACCTTGCAGAAGCACCAAGGAAAATCACCATAACATATGAGGAAAGAACGGAGAAGAAGGAGAGTGGCAACAACCTGATAAAATTTACGCCCCTATCAAAAATGTGGCAACATTCTGGCGGCTCGCGGGGTATCGAGCTCGCCTCGATGCAAGAATCCATGCCTTTATCCTTTGGGCCCGGAGTCACCCCCGGACTCTGTTTCCTTTTCCTGTAGGCCCTGGTCCTGCTGCTCTGTATCCTGTTGCTCTTCCTTCGAAGGACTTTCCTCCTCGGGTTGATTTTCGTTATTTTCTCCTTGAGACCCTTCTGTTGATGGCTCTTCTCCTTCCTCTGGATCTTCGTCTGGAGTGAACTCCCCGGAGGCAAGGCGAGCCTTAATGCGCTCATATGTCTCTTGCACTTGAGCCCATGCATTTTCAGAGAAGGGCTCCATATTACGGATGTCGCTAGTTAGGTACTTGAAGGTCTCCAGCTGAACTATGCCCATCTGCTCGGCCCTCTGGCCCAAATCCAGCAAACAAGAACGAATGGTACAAAATTTTGAGGTGAGCTCCATCACTTGCTCTTGCTGGATAGGATCCTCCCATGCATCGATCTCAGAAGTGTCATCAGCGAAGGTATCCCACAACTGGCGCAGAGCTTCTTTTGGCAAGCACTCGCCTTCGCTATCGGTGAAGTTTGGGAATCCATGCGCTGAGAGAGTCAGGAAAGGGGACGAGCATATGTCCTTTTCTTGGTTCAACAGGTCCAGCAATGCCCTGGCTTTCTGAATCTTCTGAAATCTTTCAAAGAATGTGTGTAAGGTGGCCCTTGCGGCTGCCCAATCAAAGGCAACGGAATCTGTAGCGGGTACTTGGAGGTTCTGGCGCTCAAGGTTCCCCACCTTGACTGCCAGATCGAGCCAGCGATCTGCTTCACGCTCTGCCTCCTCCAACACAGGCTTACCCTGTGCGGATGCTTCTTGAATCTGGGTGAGAAATACAAACACCCTGAGGGCTTTAGAAGCCCGCGGCCTGAAATTTTTCAACAACCTGGTTCGGATCTGTTTGACACTATCCTTGGAGAACGTCTCCACAATCTTTTCTTCTAGCTCCTGCTTTGTCTGCTGAAGTTGATCTTGAAGCTCTTCGATTTGACGCTCGGCAACTTCTTTATGATCCGATGCCTCCTTCTGAAGGCTTGCCAGCTGCTCTCTTAGTTGCAGGCGCTCTTTTTCAGAATTCTCAAACTGAGCCTGCGCCTTGGCCATGCCTTCTTCTAACTTCATCTTCTCGTTCTCCATCTCATAATAACGTTGTTGCAACTGGAAATATTTCAGGCGTAATGTATCAGTCCCATCATGGACAGCTAGTGCCTCATTCTCGAAGCTGACCTCATCCAGATTTTTGGCCGTGCTCTTATACTCATAATCTCCAGGAAGCATGTCCTTTACGGGCTTCTTCACTCTTGGAATCTTCTTCTCCTTATACAAGGAGCATGCTCTCTGAGTCGAACCTGATGCGCTTCTCGATTGTGGCGATCTCTTCGCCTCTTCGCTTAATTGCATTCTGCATCCATTTGCCTGAGGAGCGCTTCGGCCGAGATGTGGCGGGCTGATTAGGCCGCGATATGAGGGATTGGCTCTCCATTATCTGGATCAGACTTGTGTCTCCAAAAAGAGACCTGGCCAGGGGCAGACCTTGTTGTGACACCTCCCCTTTCATGAACAGGCGTGGAGAACCGGCGGAAGGGCGCTCCTCTTCTTTGTGGGGTGACTCGGTCTGGGCGGGAGCGACAGATGAGTCCTCGGGATGTTCGGATGAAATGTGGGGGGAGGGAGGCGAGCCCGAAACAGTGGCATCCAACTGAGTCTCGGTCAGGGCCTGAAGGGTATCGGGCCTTGTGGGAGGATAGGCCACGATGGGATTGCTCAGGTATGACTGGTGAAACCTCCTTTTGACCGGCGTGGGGCTCAGTGAGAGAGGGAGCGGCGAGTGCGCTGGGAGCTAATGGAATATTGGCGGGGATGGATGAGGCAGCAGGGGTTAAGGATGCCACGGACATTGACTCGGCAGTATGTGAGGGGGCAGAAAACGTACCTGCGGGCTCCGCCTGAGCCGGTGAGTCGAAGACGTGGTCTATCCATTGGTCGCCCGCAAATGTAGATATATCGTCCTTCTCCGTAGCAGTCTCTAAGACCTTGCTCTTCTTGGGCGGCGGAGTGGTATCCGGCTGTGGTGCTACCTCCTTCTCAGGCGCAGGCCCTTGCTCTTTAGGCCTTTCTGACCTCTTCCTCTTAAGAGGTGCGAGTTCTTCCTCTTGGGTGATAGGTGTCAAACTAATAGAACTCTTTGGGGCCTTAGGGGGCTTCACGGTCACCTTGACAGCTTTTTTCTTTCGAAGCACGGGGGACACTTCTGCCGAGGAAGTCCGCTTTGCTTGGGTCATGTGCGTGGGTACTTCTTCTTTGGATGACGCGGCCTTAGCATGTTGCTTCTCGGCCGGCTGCTGCATTCTGGGCTCCTCAATCCTCTCTTCCCGCGACTGCTGACTGGAGCCCTCACCACTCGTTTGCAATTGCTTAGGTGGGACCTGCCCCTTTTGTAGGCGAAGGCCTGGGGGCACGATGTGACGAAACACCACTGGCCGCCACGTGGCGTGATGTTTGTCGTAGAGGTCGGAAAAGGTGTCGTCGTCTTTTATGTCCTTCACGGATTTGTCTTTTCCGGTCCTGACACGCATTTTCCACCACTCTTCTATTTTGTCCAGTCTCCAACCCCTCCTCTGCAGTCTTGCCTCTAATCTCTTGTATACATCTGTATTCGGCCTGTGCCCTATATTTCGGCCAGGGTCAAACTCGACCTCTACGCAGTAGAAGTCATGCCAAGGTGGGAAAGACTGCATGTCCTCGATATACCATTCCAGATCTTCGTCTTGGTTATTGCGTTCTTCCAGAATCCCCAATTGAGGACAGACATGGAACTCTTGGCGAGAGGTGAAGTCCTTTATGATGTCCAAGGGGTCGTATTTCCACTTTTGAGGTAGCTCCACCAAGCCGAAACTTGAGAGCGTGGCATGCAAGTATTGATGTTGTCCATTGGTGTCAACTTCGATCCCGGCCCAAGTGATGGGGTATTCAAACAGGTGGCCTTTTCTCCTTCCCTGACCATATTTTGCGTCTGTATAATCCATCTGCCGAGACACCTCTAGGCCGAACTGATATTCTGATGCATAATAGGGCAGCAAGAAAGGTTTGCCCGTGAAGCCGAAAACCCTTATCACAAGTCCTTGCGTAAGGCGAAAAGTGTCGCCGTAATTCTGATCACTGAATTGGTCCCTCAATGCTTGCGGGACGCGTGGGCATGAACCGTGAAGTAGAGCGAGAGCTGGACCCAAGAATGATATATTGAATTGGTAGTACGATTCCTCCTTCCATAGAACTTTGGTCCACTCATAGACCGGTAGCCGTGCGCCTTTGTCATCTTCGCGTTGTACGGGGAGCGACCGCAGGCAGCTGTGCATATGAAATAAAAATAACCAGGCCAAGGCCGAGCAGTACCTGAAACCATCTCGCGCACCGGTCTTATACTCTCGCAGCTGCTGGTGCATTCCCCGGGTGACGCAATCTGCCCAATTGAAGAAAATCGGCTTGGTCTTATCTGTCATCTCATTTGGGTCATAGAACTCTCCTCTCAGAATACACTCGGCGAGGGAAATCTGGTATGGGAGGACTGTCGCGTCCGAGCCAAGACCTAAGACCCAAGCCAGCATAGTGTATATGCTAGTGTTCTTGAATTCGCTCAGAGGCCTTCCCTGTTTTGGCCATTGCCGCGGTGGAATAGGCTCATGAAGCTGAGAGCTCATAAAATCCCGCATCCTCTGGTTATCTGAATACCTATCCGTCTGTTCTCCCAAGTTGACGCCTTTTACAATATAGTCTTCCTTATTCAACTGTATGCCCGGCGCGAAGGCCGCTTCAACGGTATCAGAGTATAGTGAAAACAAGACATTGCCCTGGTGGTCGCATACCTGCCTCGTGTTCGACCTATAGTATTCGGCAATCGCCGCTATTAGCTCAGGGCAGTGATGTACCTCGGGGCATAAGAACCAGTAGAGATTAGACGAGTACGCCGCAGCATAAGGATTCGAAGGGGAAAACTTATTCCGCCATTTGTCAATTGTCTGCCTTATCTGGCTGGTACTCTGGGAGTAAATCCCATCTCTGAGCTTGACCCAACTGTCAGAGGGTGGAGGAGGAATCGGCTTCGGCTTCGCGACTCGCGGCTTCTTTTCTTCTCCTGCCTCGGCCAACTTAGCTTTCCCTTTATCTTTCTGCTCTTTCTTCTGCCCACTCGCAGGCGTACCTGACGCCGTTGGCGCTTCTGCTGCAGCTTTCTGTTGTCCTTCTTTCTTTCCCATGGCGCTAGTATAATCCAGTCCAGAGTGCGTTGGAATTCGACTGACCAAGTGCCCTCGCGAGAGCGCTATTTTATATGGAGAGTTCGAGGTAGAAGCTTCAATAGGTGGCGTAGTCGAGTACCTTAAATTCAATGCGAGGAGCGCGGGGTTGGTAGGAGTTGATATCGAGCTAGGGTGGCCATGCACACGATCTCTCTTGGGAGTGTAAACATTTAAGCCTTTGCCGTCTTTGAATGTCCACCTTTTAATAAGCACTTATGGCATACATGCAATCCGTTCCCCTTTTGGCACACTTTTCTATGCTTGCTTGCTCGAGAAACGGGGCCCACTTTATAATTTCATAGCTTCCTCCATATCGCTCAAATTCCGAGCGATTTCGGGTTTGGGCCCTTATAGCGAGCGAAGGCGAGACTTTTTCCATTCAAAGCAAATGTTTGACCTTTTCTCTTACCCGTTGTCGCTGCTTTGACGTGTGCGCTTTGGGGAAGTGGTGTTTGGCGAGCGAAAGTGAGCAACCCACACTTGGGGAAATTCTAGCCCCTTTCATGAACCTGGTGACGCCTGTCTTGGACTCCCGTTGTCGCTAAGAAGTAGAAGCGACTTCGAGCCTATTCGAAAACTTGGGCGCTTTCGAGACCTTTATGCCTAAAAGCGCTCGGGCGTTTTTTCTTGATATCGCTCGAAACTTTCGAGCGCGCCGAGATCGCTAAAAAGTTGAGCGACCTTGAGCTCCTCTCTTAAGAGCGAGCGCGGATGGGATTTCGCATGTAACCTCTTTCAATTTACCCATTCCCGCCGTCGTCGAAACTTTGGAGCGCTCTTGAGGATTTACACACTTAGCGAGCGAAAGCGAGACCGCCCACACTTAGCAGATTTTCGGGCCTCTTTTACTCGTTCCCCTCTGTGCTCTGAATCGCTCAAATCTCGAAAGCGCTTCTGGGATTGCTTAAAATCTGAGCGATCTCGGGCCTTTTGACTTGGCAAATTTTCTTTTGTTTGTCTCTAATTCGGCCATAGCTTGGAAGGGACTCCTGTTTTCGCCCAAAAGGCGAAGCGACTTCAGGGCGTTGGCACTTTAGCGAGCGAAGGCGAGACTTGCTGATTTTTGCTTCTCTACATAAAAAGCTTGCGGACCCACAGGTCCGGCGAACTACTTGGCTCAACAGCCTAAAGAACAAAAAACAACTTAAAAGCATATTTACAGACGGATAAAAAGGAAAAGCATAAAGGAAAATATGTACAAAGGGGAAACCTCAACTGAGAGCTTTAGTTGCGATAGGCTTTCAGATGAAAGCCATTGACAAGAATGGGGAGGATATGACCCTCCATGTCCCTCAGGACGAAAGCATTGAATTGATTGACTTTGGCGATCTGAAAGGGGCCTTCCCGGAAGGCGTCAAATTTGTCATGGTTGCCCGGTTTTGCCTTTAATGCGTCCCATTTGAGCACTAGGTCACCAATTTTGAAAATTCGGGCTGTGGTCCCTTTAGAGAACCAGTTGCGTGTAGTGTTAGCGTGCTTCATGAAAGCTTCATGGGCACTCTCTCTTTGCTCCTCAAGCTGCAATAACTGAGCTAATCTGGCATCAAGGGGATCCAGGTTGTCCTTTTCATCATCAAGCAACCAGAGTGCAGGCATCTCAATGTGGGTAGACAAAACCGCCTCTTTCCCATAGACTAACGCATATGGCGATGTTCTAATGGATTTCTTTATGGATATGCGATCTGCCCATAGAGCTTGATCCAGGTGTAAGTGCCATGACCTCTTATTTCTCTCAAGGGTCTTCTTTATGATATTCATCAATTTTTTATTTGTAGACTCTGCGAGGCCATTTCCCTGTGGGTAATAATTGGAGGAAGCTTTATGATAGATGTTGTATTTGCAGGTGAATTCTGTCAGTATAGCCCCTTTAAACCCTGGACCATTGTCCGTCACAATCGCCTTCGGAATCCCGAAGCGAGTTATCAAACTCTCCAGGAAGGCGACAACTGTCTCTTGATCGGCATGTTTTGTGGGTATAGCCTCGGCCCAGCGAGTGAAGTAGTCTGTGGCAGTCAAAATGAATTTGTGCCCTGTTGAGGATTCTGGGGAGATTTTACCCACGAAGTCCAATCCCCACTGTTGGAAAGGGAATTCTACCTGTATGGGTTGTAAGGGCATTGGAGCATTTTTGTTCCGGCCGGCAAACCTTTGACACTTCTCGCACCTTTGGCAAGCCTTCTGGGTGTCCGCGAAGATGGTGGGCCAATAGTAGCCTGCCTTTATTATCTTTAAGGCCGTAGGCCTTCCCGAAAAGTGTCCTCCTGACATTCCGGAATGGAATTCGTCGAGGATTTTCTGTTTTTCAGTTCCTTTGACACAACGTAGAAGGACTCCATCAATATTTTTATAAAACAGCCCCTCGGGGCGTAGAACGTACTTTAGAGCGTTAAGCCGGAACCTCCTCCTTTGCGAGGCGGTGAGTTGATCTGGACACTTCCCTGTGTTGAAATACCACATTATTTCATCAGCCCAGTCGCTTTCTTCAGGCAATGAATTGACAAGGTTAACCTCCATCACTGGGTCTTCCCATTGACAAGCGGACACTTCGGCGGCGGCACTTCTAGCCAACTCCTGGCATAATGCCCGTCCTCGGACAAGTTTGGTGGGTCGGACCTCTATGTCAAATTCTTGGATTTTGGTAATCCACCCTGCCCTCTTGTGGCCTGGTTCACCCTGAATAATGAAACTTCTGACGTCTGGGTGAATCACGAAGACTGTGATCCGGCTTTGAGAGACAAAGTGCTTAAACTTTCTCAAGGATCTCATGACTGCATGCACTTGCCGCTCGATGAAATTATATCTCTCCTCATGTGGCTGTATCACCTGGCTCAAGAAGGCTATCGGACGCTCCTCGCCATCGTCTCCCTTTTGGGTTAGGACTGCAGCATAGCTCTCAGGTTCCCCAACCGCATATAGGATAAAATCTTTCGAATAGTCCGGGTTTACTAGCACAGGTGCTTGAGAGATTCTAGTTTTGATTTCTTCGAATGCTTTCTTTCTTTCTTCAGTCCAAAGAAAATCAACATCCTTCTTTAACAATTCAGCCATAGGTTTGATGACTTGAGCGAAGTCAGGAACGAACTTCCTCACAAAGTTGATTTGGCCAAAAAAAGATTGGAGCCCCTTTTTGTTGACTGGAAGAGGAAGCTTCAGAAGGGCTTCCGCTCTATCGGGGTCAATTGATAGTCCCTTTTCAGAAATAACGTGGCCTAACAACTTCCCCTCCTTGACTGCGAAAACAGATTTCTTGGGGTTGATGGATATGCCAAATTCTCGGCATCTCTCAAACACTTGCTCCAGGTGAGAAGTGTGTTCCTCCCGTTTGTGGGAGAACACGGTCATGTCATCTAAATAAATGACGATAATTTTGTTCAGCAGTTCCCGAAAGGCGAGGTCCATGGCCCTTTGAAATGTGGCCCCGACATTAGACAAGCCAAAAGGCATGCGTTGATAAGCAAACGTCCCCCATTTAGTGGTGAACGTTGTCTTGTGCTGATCTTCATCTTTCACCCATACTTGGTTGTAGCCAGAAAATCCGTCTAAGAGGGAAAACCGCTGGGCTCCTGCGACCACATGGAGAATCTGGTCGATCTGCGGGAGCGGGTAGTGATCCTTGAGAGAGGCCTTGTTTAGATTGCGAAAATCAACGCAGAGGCGGATGTCCCCGTTCTTTTTTCTCACCGGGACCAAATTGGCGACCCAGGAGGAATGCTTGATAGGGTAAATGATCTTGGCTTCCAGCATCTTCATCAATTCTGCCTTCATCATAGCTTCGATCTTGGGGTTAACTGCTCTGCTTCTGCCTGAAAGGTTTAACCCCTTCTTCCAACTCTATGGTGTGTTGGATTATTTCTCTGTCATACCCCTTGAGATCTTGATAACACCAAGCCACAATGTCTGGATATCTCTTACACAAGGCTCGAATCTGTTCCAGCTCTTCTGCGGTGCAGTCTATCCCTACTTTGATTGTCTTTCCTGGTTCCAGTTCCAACTCTCTATACTGCTTGGCGTCGACCTTGATTATGTGAGATATAGCTCTGTCATTTTGGTCAAGCTAGGCTCTCAAGGGTTATTAGTCCCTTTGGGACATGATTGTTCTTCAGTTGTATCAACCCCTCATATTGCTCGTCATCAGGGTCTCTACCTTCGATTGAACTTGCTTCGTGTATCATAAAAGTGACGATATCTTCATCACAATCAAACACCTGCCAATGGGTGTCTTTATCAAGCACAGAAGGCCTGTAAATAGTACGAACCGGCTTCGGCTTTTGCATAGTGTCATCAGCCGGGACGTATCTGGCTCCAACAGAAGCCAATATGTCAGCGTGTTTGTTTTTCTCTCTGGAGATAGCTTTGACATTCAAGGAGTCGAATGACTCCATCAGATCCCAGACACGGTTGCGATAAGCTTTGAGATAATGCTTTTTTGAGGCACATTTGTTGGTGATCTGATTACATACCAGCTCTGAGTCTCCGAAGATCTGCAGTTGTTTGATCCCGAGCCTTTCCGCTTTCTTCAAACCCAAGCATAGGGCTTCATATTCTGCTGCATTGTTGGTGCAACTCCAGGCCAGTCTGTAGCAGTAGTCCTTTTGTATGCCAGAGGGAGAGACTAAGAGGACGCCTGCTCCGGCGCCATTCTTGCATCTGGCACCGTCAAAATATAGTTTCCATAACTCATTAGGTGCAGGACCTATATCTTCTTTCATCGTCTCCTTTGGCTTTTCAGGTTGGGTAACAGAGTAGCAGGCTATGTCCGTCTCAATCATGGCATTGAAATCCAGCAAGGAGAATTCGTCTTCTGCTCTCAATTGTTCCATAGTTTCCTCCACCAGGTCCATTTCTTCAAGTTCCTCAGACGTTAGGATCATTTCTCCCTGCTGTTCCTCTCCGAGTATCTTCCCGACCAGGAAAGTGGAAGGCTTTTCATTGTATATTTTGACTTGACTTTTCTTCCTTTGAAAGGGACTTCCATGTGAGAATAATCTAGCGAGAGGTATCCCCTGAGCTTGGCGGTGAACTCCCTTGAGAGGCACATGCCAAAGTAGGGTTCTAAATCAACAACCACAACTTCCTGAATCACTGTTATATCTGGGGCCTTATGTAACTGAATGGGGATGTCCTTGATGACGCCCACCGTCTTTACTGGAGTGCCATCTAGTTGCAGAACACCCTGACTACTCCGGGTGTACTCCATGCCCATTTCTTCACAAATTGCTCTTGGCATGAGGGTAGTTGATGCGTCGGAGTCGACCATGCAGTTGTGTACCACATGCCCTTCCATTCGTAAAGACAAATAGAACGGGGGTGGTCTATTTTTGCCAGTGATTGACGTTGTCAGGGGTTGAGCCAGCACGGGTTGCGACGACTTTGCCCCTTTTACGGTCTTCAAGGACTCCTGCAATAAGTCCACTTGTCCCGGGAGCTGAAGGGCATCGTACATACTAATCTTCGCTGGAGTTCTTTTGAGCTCATCAACGATATTATATTTGGCAGTGGACGATTCATCAACCTCCTTTGCTAACTCATATTTAGTACGGTACTGCTGAGTTGCTTCGACCCTTTGTCGTTTTGTCAATGATGGGTACCGAAGCTTTTCTCGGGCCTGCTCCTGTGTTTCGACGGGTGGCTGGCTTATTGGAGCTTTAGTGAGAGGTACTTTCTCTTTGGCCGATGGCAGCGGGGGTGTCTTGTTGGGAGCATTTGCGGTCGAACCCGCGGCTGGCTGTGTCCTTTCCCTCCGAGCATATACCTTCAATGGCTTCATTTGGGCAGGTTCGACCTCAATCGGTCTCTTGCCTTCTTTAGTCAGAAGTGAAACGGGATCCTCTTCGGAAACAGCAAAGTTTTGCTCTTCTCGGATCATATTCACTTGATCATCTTCGTCCTCGGGGATGCTACCGGCGAGGGTCTGGAGGTAGTGTTGGTGCAGCATACAGCTATCCTCTCCGTGAGGGTCATTGCAGGTAGAGCACCAGGTTACTTGATCTGCAGAGCTGAGTCCTGCGTTGGTGGCTGCATTCCTTGCAGGAGGTCTCTGGTTTTGGGCGGCCTGTTCTCTTGTTAGCGCCGGAGGAGGGTAGGGCCTCCTGGGAACGAACTCCTGTTGGGCTTGCTTCTTCTTCATCACGGCCATGTCATTAGACAGTGTCTGACAGACGGTGGTCAGTGACTCCATCTGTTTCAGGATCTTGGATTGCATATCCACGGTTTGCACCGGTCGGGTTGGTGGGGGTAACGGAGCTAATGGCGGCTGAGATGCAAGCGGAGGAACAGACTGAGCCGGGAGATGCACCTTAGGTGGATAATGAGTGATTGTCAGAGCGGGGTTCCAGGTTGGATCGGGATATGAAGAAGATGAGGCGGATCCTTGGTGGGTACTGTGATTGTGGAAAGTCTGGGTAGATGGGCGGTTGCTCCTTGTGCGGGAGCCTACCTATACTTATCATATCTAGTTCCGCTCTTTGAGCTGCCTCATACAAATCAGGGAAGGTGTCCACTCGGGCCAACTTAATGACCAGGCTGATATCTGGGCCAAATGCCCTGACGTAGTAGTGAGCAGCTTGTCCGTCAGAAGGACGAAGCTCAGGAGGAACTCTTTTCAAGGACCGTGCAAATCTCACATTAAAATCTGAGATTTCCTCCTGCGGGTGCCGCTGGATAGTTTGGAACTGATGTAACAGCGAAGATGGGTCTGCGGATTCGTTGAATCCCTTGCATAGCCGACCAGCGAGTGCAGGCCATCCAGTAATGACACCTTCAGGCAGGGATCTGTACCAATATAGCAACTTGCCTCGCAAGGAGAGCGCCAACAGACGAGTCTTGACACTTTCATTGGTAATGGAGTGAAGCGCAGCCAAGGCCAGAATGTCTTGAATGTGCTCATACGCCGTCTTTCGAGTCCCATCATAAGTTGGAATAGCTTTCAAAGCAGCAGGTGGGACAACATCCTGTCCCGCTAGAGCAAGAGGCCCCGTGGAGTCGACGGCCGGGAATAGATCAGCAGCATTTTGTTGATTTTGGGCTGCCATGTCTCCTTCCTCCTCTTCGAGCTGATCGGTTGTATAGTCCGTATCAGTATCGTCCGAGGTTGTAGGTTGTTCTTCGATCTCAGCCTCTTCAACCTCCTCTATCTCTTCCACTTCTTCAATTATAGGTTCCACTTCTTGTTGAGCTTGGTAATCGGCTACCCTCGGGTGCTCTCCAGCGGCGTTGATGTCGATTTCGTAAAACTCGGGCTCTTGTCCCGGATTCCTAGCTCTCCACCTTCTCGTATGCATGAAGGCACTTTTGGTATTGGACCAGTCTTACAGACTCAGAGAATATTCAGGTAATGCGAGTCGCCGGGTGTTCGATTTTAACGGCAATGAAGCGAACACCGATGCTTCGATTCTGTTTTGGGGTGGGAAACCTTCGGGTCCCACGGGCGTGCCAGAGAAACTGTTGGTTACGAATCTGCCACTAGGAAAGGTTTTAGGTCTTTGCGCCCTAGATTCGCCAGCAGATTGAAAGGCCGGAAGGAAGGGATGCCTTCCGGGCCAATCTCCGGAGAAGGCCGGCTTCCTATGGTTTTTAATTTAGTTTAGGGTGCTGAAAGAGATTTAAAAGGTGCGAGAAAGAGATGTAAATGTGATGTACTTCGGGTGAAGGAGATAAGCGACACGAGTTACTAACCGGACGCTTTTACCAACAACAATCAAAACAATGTATACCTAGAAACCATTAGCACTTTCCTACCCTATGTATCCTTTCTATCTTATTCCAAATACACTTAATTGCCAATGCTGAGATCCGGATATGCAGAATGACAGCAATCAGAAAAATAAGCAACATGAAGCAGAAATATTAAAGAAAGGCAGCATACAAGATAGACGCAACTAATGAGCCAAGTATACTTTTGTATTAAGAGCAGATGTACAGCTTAGAGAAGTTTCTTAGCAAGATATCCCCTTTTTCCCCCCTTTTACAATGAGACGCACTTGCTATTTATAGCATTTTTCCCTCCCAATTACAATGAGAAGCGCAGATCCCCAAACCTGCCAAAAGCTGCAAAAAGGGGAGAGATTTGATCTTGGTAGGCCATCCCTGTACTTGCAGTATGCTCTCACTTGATTTCGTACAACTTCTGACAGTCTTGGTCGCTGAAAAGGGGGCTATCGTCTAGCTTTGGTAGCTGGAGTACAATTATCTTTTAATGCTCAGCCACTCTCACTCAAAGTCTAATCAGCGCGAACTCCAAAATCTGACCTGGAGAAGAGGGGAAAGACATCCCAAACGCTCTCTTTGACAGCAACCGAAAATCGCTGAAAAGGTAAGATGCGCCCAGAATCGCTAAAGAGCGAAGGCGATCTTGGGAATGATGATTCAAGGCAAACTTTGGCCTGAGCTCGAAAGCGCTCACAAAATGAGCGATTTCGGGCTTTTCTGCTTGGCGCTGGCGATTTCGAGCTCGGGAACCTCTTTGCTGGATGTCGCTAGGAAAGTCGAGCGACTTCGGGTTTGGGGAAGAGCGACAGCGATTTCGGGCTCAAAGCCTTAGCAACCTCGCAGGCTCAAAAGCGCTGGAAACTCCTGCGCGCTAGGCGGTTTTTCTCTTCGCGACGACGATCTCGAGCCCGCCTACTCCTCTCTGGTGCCCCTTTTCGCTTGAAACGTGCCATAGCGACGGGCGGATAGTGCGCGCGGTAGCGACTTCGGGTTCAAAGGACTTAGGCAAATCTGCCACCTTGAAACACGACCCTTAGTCGCTAAAAAACTCATCTTTGCCCGAAATCGCGCAACAAAATCAGCGATATTGGGAAGGGGGGAAACACTTAGTAAAATTTTACAATTTTTATGCCGATGATGGCATTAGACCTGATGGAAGCTGGGGACCGAAAACAGAACACCTTGCAGAAGCACCAAGGAAAATCACCATAACATATGAGGAAAGAACGGAGAAGAAGGAGAGTGGCAACAACCTGATAAAATTTACGCCCCTATCAAAAATGTGGCAACAGGTCCATACTTGCTCTGATACCATATTGGATTTCATGCCAATTTCTAGGGATGAACAAAAGCAATCCATTCACTCAAATATGATGCAAAAAGCGTAAAAAGGGACGAAAGAGAGATATAGATGATGGGTGCCATTGAGCACCAAATAATCACTATATTATCCTTAGATAAGAATCACAACACTCCGATAAAATGGATGGAGTGGTTGGGGGTATTTATACCAATACCAAAATCCCCAATACATAATCAAGTTAACCTAAGCTGACATAACAAGTGGGCTTTAGGTTAATTACAAAATATAAGATGGGTTTAACCATAACAAGGTTAACCGCGACCCATAGGGCTTACATTAAATGAATAATTTTTATTTTATTTTAAAAGTAGGGTTTTGAAAGGGTTCCCCTTTCCCTTTTACATCAACTTAGTCACATCAAGCTATATAGCCTATTTGGTGCCACTAGGATTTGAACTTTGGTGTGAGCTATGTCACCTATATGTCTCAACCATTGAACCATGACCCCATTGACTACTTTAAATGAATTATTAAATACATAAATAAATAATTAAATACATTTGTACAATGATTGCTCATAGGCATATACAAGACTATCGTACAATGTCGGCCTTGGCCATAAGTCAGATTACACTTTCAACAATTGGAGTAGGTGGTGCAGTAGACAGTAGACATGGCAAATGTTTGGCACTGGAGCAATTGCAAGTTGATGTGTTTTATGGCGAGTGGAATGGGAGTTTGACATTAGAGCAAATGCAAGTTGACATGTTTCATGGTGCGTGGGACGAGAGTTTGGCATGAGAGCAATTGTAGCGTAGTGTGTTTGACGATGTGTGGGACAAGATTGAAACATGGGAGAAATCATTGTCTATGCTGAACGAACCGGTCATGATGACAACCAATTTTTGAGTGATGCATAAGTATCCCACATTTAAGGGTGGTGAAATTGAGGACCCAATTAGGCATTGGAAAGTCAGTCTCATGGTGTGGAAGACCAATGAGTAGAAGAATGAATTAGATTGGAGGATGTTATTCCTTGTAATATTTTGTGGAAATGCAATGGAGTAGTACATGAGATTGCCAAAGGGTGAGTACTAGACTTGTGAATAGTTGTGCGAAGCATTTATGAAAGAATTTTGATTGTTTCACAATGATGGCGAGGCCATTGCAGAAATCTATAGAATAGAACAGGATGAGACAGAGTCTGTTTTGTCCTAAACCGGAGGTTGAGCTGGTTGTTTACCTTTTTGTTGGAGGATTTATCAGACGCATTGTAGAAAAGGTCGTTTGTGGAGGGTCTGCTTTCTATGTATTGGAAGAAGATGAGTGTGGCCCTTCCAAAATCATATCAAGAGGCCTTTGTGTGGGCCTAGAACTTGGAAAGTAATGCAAAGACATAATTAAGATGTTGGGGTCATGATAATGAGAATGAGAGTGACCCCAAAGATGAATGTGACTTTGACGAAGAGAATGACTTTGGCAGTGAGAATTATGATTTTGAAAATAGGAGCAACTTGGAGGATGATTTGAGGACATCATACAAATGTTGGGGTCGAGAAGTTAGTGAAGAGAGTGACTTTGAATATGAAAGTGACGAGAGTGATGCCTTTGAGAATGAACGTGACATGGAGAATGTGCATGTGCGTATAGGTGTAAGATCGTCGCTACAGTTATTTGCAACATAGAGGGAGATTGTTCCAAAGTAGAATGCCATCAACTGTGTGGTCATTAACAATTGCCAAAGAATTGGAAGACATCAAATTGAGTATGATACTAAGGACAAACGCATTATGTAGTGTTGGTGATGTCATTTGTGGGGGCACTTGGAGCTAATGAGTTGTAATTTTCATTGCCCAAAGGAAACAAACCAACATTCCAATAGAGAAAACCACTGTGCGAAAGAAAATGCTAATCATTTGAGAAAATTGGGGCATTTGGAAGCAAGGGAAAAATCGTTGCAACAACTGCTCAAATGAAGAGAATACTGGCCATTTGGTGAAAGGAGGAACCCAATACAAATTTGGCTGTCCAAGCAAAGTAAGAAGTAGTTTCACTTGTGGAAGGGATAGCTCGCATTGTGTGGAAGGAAGAAGTGGCTGACTGGGCTGTTCGCAAGAGGAAGGAAAGTGTTTTCTGCAAAAAATGACAACTACTCGTCGCCAGAATGGAGAAGAAAGGTCCTAGACAACAACTGTTTATTTGAAGAATGAAATAGGCCTATTAGATGGCAAAGCATGCCATCTAGGGAGCGAGAGATGTCGACCGATGAAACCTTGTAGTCTAGACTCTAGAGCATGGAATCGATCATTTTGAGCAAGAGGGATGTCATTCAGGCAGAGGAGAAGGCTGTTAGACTCAACCATCTTGTCAACAACAAGAGGAATGTAGATGACCGACTGCAGCAAGCTGTCCGAAGGGATTTCTCAACCGATCGAAAATGAGCATTTGCTATTTTGGAAGAAGTGCTTGTCAAGAACTTGGATTGGGCTATTAAAGGCTTGTTCCTTGCCATCCTAGACTCCAACCAAGTTGTTTAACAACATTTGGCCATTTGGGAGATAGTTCTTGCCATCTAGGTGACTAGAACCGTAGTCTGGAAGAACATTGATGGTTAAGTGAGGCTTTTGGCTATTGATGGTGAGAGAATGCTTAGTAGGAAGAAAAAGCCGTTTACAAAGAAATCCCCATTGCTCGAAAGGAGAGATTAGGCATTTGGAAATAAGCATTTGCTGTCAAATGAATGGGAGTGCCATAAAAAAGAAGAAGTTTGTTTGGTGAAGAGCCTTAGCCAAAGTAGAAGGAACTTGGGCAATTACAGGAAGACTTGCTGTCCAAATAACCCTATAGGTCAATGGAGAAGAGTCAGATTGAGTTGGAATCGTAACAGATGAATGGTTGAACAAATTCATTGAGAGAATTGCAATTTTTTTTCTAAGTGTTAGGTTGATGACACTTCCCATAGTCGTTTGGGACAACCATCAGGTCACCTAGGTTTTCTGGGAGGGTCATCAAAACATCTCAACCGACAAAGTGTTGACATGATCTTGGGGATAGCTAGGAGGGCCGTTTCCTAAGACCAATTAAGAGCCCTCTTGGGTCGTCAGGACCCTAGACTGGCCATCGTTCCAGGCCGTTTGACCCCTTGGGCCGGCTAGGCCAGCCATCCAGGACTAGCCGATGATGACCGTTGTTTAGGGTCGGTTACTTGGGGTTGGCCAACAAGTCCGCCATTTGACCTAACTGCCTCTAGTTGGCCAACAGGGACTACTATCTGAGCCAGTTTTTAGAAGCATTTTGTTTGAGGGAATCATCTAGGGAGTTTCATTAGGGACATTGGAGCAACGATTTGAATGCGAAAAGTGGGTCAAGCGAAGGCCACCAGAATGTGGACGAGGAGAAAAATTTAGTTTGGACAATGAAAGTTTTAGTCATTCTGTTGCCCCTTGACCCCACAAGGGGCGTTGCCTCTTGACCCTACAAGGGGGATTCCTCCCCCTTGAACCTTGACACAGGCAACAATTGGCATTGCTTGTCATGTGTGTGATGCGACCAATTGCAAAGAGTGGAGCAAGCAATTGGAGAAATTGTTTTTTGCTGGCAACAATTTGCGGTGAAGCTAGTTGTAGAAGATGTTTGGTATAGGCAAAAAGCCAAAGGAGTGCAACAAGTGATTCTAGTATAGTGTTCAATACTTCTACCTCTAGTGTTTAGTTCATGTGTTGACGAGGTCATCATCAAGTCTAGAGGAGGAGATAGGTGTAGGCAGACGAATTGACACATTTGGATGAATGCATGTTCGAATGTATGACTGACTGTATACGCATGAATGTGTCTGCACAAAGTGTTTGTGAAATGAAATGAAAGATTTTAATTACGTCCACGAGACCCAAATATGGTAATAGTGCACACTTGGAAAAGTGTTTGTAATAATGTGCACATGGCAAAGTGTTTGTAATAATGTAATGTAATAGGGTATTTTTAATGTTTTATGTAAACGGGTAGTTTGGAGGTAGTTGGGTAGTTGCCAACCACTTACTGGTCCAGTTATATTCATAAGTACGCATCTATGTGAGAGATGCGAAAGTGCTTCTTGTTGTTGGTCAAAGTTGCTTGTTGGTAGATACTTTGTTGAAGTATGATGTATCGCAGATAGTTACTGTGCAGGATACATGCTATGTGTGCAGTGTATCCAGTTTGTATTTGTAAGCTATTTCCATTGTGTACTTTGTGCCTGTCTCATCCATAATAATTTTGGGTGGTGTCATTTGCCCTATCCATGGCCCCATATATATAATCTGTTGGCATTTGATCGCTATCTACAAGGTGCATAACATTGACCACAGTTTCTATCTCTTGAACAATAAAAAGCCTCAAAAATAAGTTTTAACTAAAAATTACAAATGTGAATTTAAATTTAGGAATTACAAATCTAAAAATATAGAAAGCCAAAGAATTTTAAAAATTGTAAATTACCTTGATTATCTCTTGTGCATTCTCCCAAAATTTATTGTCAAAAACTTGTTTGACAACCCTCTTTGCATCCTTCTTGGTATGAAATAGTGATCCTAACATTCATTCATTCACAAACATCCTCTTAAGGGGAGCTTGTGCCACTATAAGTCATTGCAAGGCGATAAAGTTAAAGGCCAACTAAGTGACTCTTGGTTGAACAATATCCTTCTCATTAGTGTGCTTTCTCACCAAGCTGAGCATCCATGTGTGGTTGTAAATGAATTTGGTGATGCGCTTTTGCCTTGTTAACCACACTCTTTACCCATGACAATTTGTCAATGTCCTCAAGAATGAGCTAATGAGCTGAATGGAATGGGCTGCACATGGGGTCCAAAAACAATTAGGGGGGTACTTCTCCTCAAGAATTTTCCATGCAACTACATAAGCTTCTGCATTCACCATTAGTACTTGGAGAACATTCTTAACTCCCACTTCAATCACCACCTTCCTTAATAAATTAAACAAAAGTTGCTCATTGTTCACCTCTTGCAAGGCATTAATTGACTTCAAGAAGATTGATGATCCACTCGAAGCCACTAAAAAATTGATAAGGGTGTGATTCCTTGCATCTATCCACACATCATATAAAATGCTGCATCCTTTTTTGCTCCATACTTGCTTTTGTTCTTTTATAAAGGCCATGTGTTTGTAGTACACTCCTCCAACAAGGATCTGTTGAAATCCTTTGCAGTAGAAGGCTCTGTCCCTCTAACAACTGTGACAATCGCTCTTACCAAAGCATCCCAACAAGGGCTATTTTGGCAATGAAAGGTATATTGCAGTAGAACCAAACATTCACCATAGCCATTCTGATTTCCTTTAGCTTCTTTTTTTCCCCCAAGCTGTAGTCTCAAGGGAAGGCTGCACCTATATATGGGGAGCAAAGAAACCGTGTGGCTTATCTCTTTGGCTTGTTGTGCTTTCCCCTTAAGAATGCTGAATGCATGGGCCAATGATAGACTGATTCTCTAGTGGTAGGGCTATTGTTGTAGTTGGCCCATGTGCCTGAGCCCTGCTCCAACTGCAACTATAGTTTTCTTCCTTCCTAATTTCTTCTCCTCTATGTTGGCACGGAAGGATTTTCATCTGTCTTGAGATTTCAGGGTCCACGGTAGGGTAAAACTCTACTTTGTGGTCTGATATCCTTGTAATATGAAATTTGAGTCACAACACTACTTCATGGACTTATATTTTTGCAAGATGAAATTTGAGGCACAACTCTACTTCTCTCAATATGCAAAACATATGATTTAACTTGTCAAAAGAAATTTTTAGGATAACATAAGATATCTTCTCTCCTAAAAGTCAGGATCAAGAGATGCACCAATTTAAGAGATATCCATATGGTTGTTTGACTTCTATAAACTGCTCTCCCCTTCGGCACCCTCAATGAGTGTAAGGGTCCATGGGGTGGAAGACAAATATTGTTCTCTGCCTGTATACTAATAACTGCTCAATAAATTTCTTACACAGCTCCTAACTTCCTCCTCTCTCATTGGCATATACGTAGTAAAGAGATATGGGAAAGGATATGTAGTCAAGTAAAGTTGGAATTAAAGATTAAATTTCAGAGAAACCAAAACAGACTCAAAAATAATAAAGATGATTCTAAGAGTGGCCTTTACCAACTCCAGGATTTACAAACACATCCATAGGTAGAACAACTTCACATATTCCATTCACATAAATTTTATGTTTAATACTCTCTCTATGCAGATTTATTCCCCTGCTATTGTAGAAAATTTAATGAATAACTTACACAAAATTCCCTACATCTTGTTATAATAAAGTTTGTAAATATATGATTTGGTTTTGTATTTTTGCATTGTTTGTTATAATGGATTTTTAGGGATGACTTGTTAGGATTTGTAGGGATAATTTATTAGGATTTGGTTTTATCAGCACCAACCAATTACCAGATTGTAAATCATTATAAATTGGAGCTCAGAAATGCAAATAGAGCAACCTGTGTTACATTCTTTTACATCTCCCATGTCAGAAGAACAAATCTGCTTGGGCATGGACTTATTCTTGTTTCCTGTGTTGGCATTCATGACAATACTTTGGTGTGGACTTAATCCCCTCTCCGCAACCCATTAAAAATACAAGTACATGAATATAATTTTCTTCTATGAGATAAGTAACCGTAGAAAATAGAACTGCAGTGTCTTTTAATTATAAATCCTCTAGTTTCTTCTTCTCGTCTACCTCTTTCTCATGGGTATGTAGGAGAACATGAACAAATAGCCAAAAGATCAACACAGA
The DNA here is from genome assembly GCA_028583015.1 of Wollemia nobilis. Taxonomy (NCBI): domain Eukaryota; kingdom Viridiplantae; phylum Streptophyta; class Pinopsida; order Araucariales; family Araucariaceae; genus Wollemia; species Wollemia nobilis. Next base: position 9,744,694 of record JAQPPZ010000850.1, read on the forward strand.
GAAATAGAAAACCATTTGACTCAAGGAGTAGAAACAAGAGATTTGGAATTTGATAAAATTAAGCACTCAAAGGACAGCTTTACTTACATGTGATTCTGTGAATAACTCAACTTGGGGGCCTTGAGCATAGGGAAAGGTAAGGAGTCTCCTTCTGTGTATGCTACCCAGTAGATCCCCTCCAACCATACTCTTTTCGTTCTCCAATCACTGTAAGAGCTCCATTCTTCCTTCTTAAAGTGATCCTTTTCAGCGTTTTAGACTTTTTCCCAATTTGTTCCCCACAAATCAAATCTATGAGTTATGTTCGAGTATTTCCCCCCTCGTTCTTACTTGACAGTACTGGATTGTTCATGTCTTAAACGGAAGTGGGAGTACAGTCCTTTCACTGTTTTCCTTTTCCTTTTCGCTAGGTGGTGGAAGTTAAAATAATAATAATTTTCATTGTCTTATAAATCCTAGTGGATAAGCCTTATTCCTTCATACCTGTTTTATCTATATTTTATTTTGTTGGAATCCAATTTTCCATTGGCCTCATTTTCTTTAGACCTCAATACATCCTATAGTGCTTCTCACCTCCAAATCTTTATGGGGCCTTTCTTTTGCAATTTGGAATAAAATGATGATGACAATGACGATAATAATAACACTTTATCCCACCGATGCCTTTTTGTCATATATTTGTGGTGCCATTGTATGTTGCCAAATTGGTTGGTCAATCGTCTGACCTAATTTTCACTGTCTCTAATGTATGCCATGTTATCAGTCATTAGAAATCATTTTTCAGGAGGAATAATTATCTGATGTCTATTCCTCTCAAATTGTAAGTCGCTGGGTTGTCTCATTCACACCCCATAGAACTACTCAGCCTTACGTTATGAGTATCGAAACATTCAAATATGACCTTAAACTTCAAATATTTAAGTTAAACCAGCAACTCTCATCCAAATGAGCCCAAGCAAGTGTTATACCATGGCACAATATAAGTCATTCATTCATCTCAAAATACGTCTTATTGGGTCCATGGATTAGTCTAGACCATATGATATTCTTAAATGTGGTAGTGCAAAATATTATTATACAACCCAAATCTAATCAAAACAGTAAGCCATATAGGATTTTTGAAGATGTAATAGTAATATAGCTTAGAGATGCTATAATCATGTAATCAAAATGGTGTTGCTTCTTGTTGTCAAGCTTCACAGGAGGATGGGGTAACTGAAAGTTACTTTTCTATCTGGCATTAAGACAACTTTGGTTATGCTATACTTGTGGCAGATGCTTTTACTTGTTCTTTCATCTCCCTTGTTTCAAGGCATGAAGTTATGGTTGCCTTTGCTTATTTTTTGTGTTTTTGTTGGCTATAAGCCTATATCTATGTCTGTCTTCCCCCCCCCCCCACCCTTAAATATGTAAAACTGCATGTTTTATAATGTGGCTGTTTCAGCCCTGGTAGTATGTATGTCTGCCAAAATGGTGTGATATGGGTCTCATAGTCTGTAATTTTGGCTTAGTGGATGTCTGAATCCTGTTTATGGCCTAGGACCAGCTTTAGTTTGTATGTAAACCTCTCTGAATGATATTATAAATATGCTTTTATTTATCTTTTTCTTTGGTAGTCTTGTACTTCGAGGATTGAAACATTTTTGGAAAATTAAAAAATAATGCCTGGTCTAGTGGTTAGTCAAGAATGCACACTGCTTATGTATATTGCCTTAGCATTTATAGACCGTTGTTAGCATATTTCATATATGGATATCTTTATACATTCTGAGACACGGTGAACTACTTACAACACATCCTTAATCATATGTGTTTGAGCACTTATTTAACCTTTGAATTTAGAGATTCTTGTGCATTTACATGCCATCTTTTTGTTTGATCAAATAAAAAACTATCCTTAGGTTTATATATGATGTATACTCTGGTAATTTATCCTTAAGAATTTTTTTTTTATCTGGATACAAATTATTTGTCCTTTACATTCTTCTAAAATTTATTCTCATGTTTATGCCCAGCCTAGTTATGGTTGCTGATAGACCTGTTTACTAGGTGAAAATATTTTAAGAGATATTAACTCTATTTTTACCTCAAAGGTGAATTCTCATAAACAAGTGGACTATATTTATGTGAATTAAGAATAGTTCTTATCTGTTTTCTGACTTGCTTTTTTTGCCTTTTGGTTTCAAATGGTCAGAATAAGTTTCCTACTAGGTAATAAGACTGGGGACGAGAATTATAGAGCTATTTTGTTTTTTGGAACAATCATTTTGTTTTTTGTAGCAGTTTGACCAGTGCAAATTCGTAAATCTGATTTTTGAAATAACTAATTTGACAATTACAGGCACTAAGAAATGTGTATGCAAAGCTACTTTTGTTTGGTCATTCCAATTCTCAGGAATTGCTATTGGAAGGAGAGCCTCAGAAGGCATTTGCTCGTTCAATATCATTTTTCATGGAGTTTTCAGAGGTGCTGTGTAGCTTGAGGGCATTGCTGAACAATTTGGTGAGACAGGTTGATTCTATCTATTCGGCAGAAACAAAAAACAACAGACTGTGCCCATCTTTCAGTAGCATCCATATTCCGTCTGTTTTTTCAGCCGTTACTGATGGTCTCACAGTTTTCCTTATTGTGGATGAGATTATATCCCAAAATGGCTATATAAAACATTATGTGTCACTCTTTATGAGGTAAACGCATATCTATCTTATCTTTACAATGAATATAATGCATGAATATGTATCTACAACTGTGCAGTGACCATTTTGTTGCGTTCCGAGGAAGAATTTTGCTTATTATGCTATATTGAATTGTGAATTGGTTGACAGGTGTGGTGAATCACTCACAAGTCAATAGCAGCCGATAAGATATATCACGTCTCTATACTGGTAGAAACAATAACAACAATTTGCATATCAGTAGCAATTAATAATAATGGATTGATCAACACAACTCAATAGCAGCCGATAAGATATATCATGCCACTATACTGGTACAAACAATAACAACAATTTGCATACTCTTGATGATTACAAATCAATAATAAAGGGTTGATCAACAGTATTGAGAAAGGAAACCTATGTTAATGAGATTTGGGAAAAATACAATTTTCATTTTTGTAATTACTTTTCCTGTTTAAATAGGAGCTGCATTAACTCCCCTATACCAGTTTTCTTATTTCAGATTTGTTCACAAAAGAAATTTTAATAGAGACAGTGCATCCTAATATTCTTTGAACATCTGCAGGACAACAAAATTGCTGCTGTCCATATAAGCAGAAATTACTGTCAGAATATGTTAGTGGGAAATCCAACTTCTAGAGCACTGTAGGGTCTATTTTGTAGATCGTCATGTGTATTTGTGTTATATTATGGTGGCCCATGGATCATTGACCAGTGGTGTCTTGGGATATGTGACCATGATTTGGGGTGTATAAATATATTAGCATGCTTCCATCCTTTTATCAAGCCTTTGTACTCCTTTGATCTAGACTATGGAATCATCCGTATTATTTGGTGTCTCTGTAATCTTTAATTTATGATACTTTGATTTCTTTGCTTTAAAGTTAATTCTCAATGCACATTGAGAATATGCTAAAGTCTATCATGTAATAGATTGAAAGGTATGAACCTTGAGCTCATAATCTCCATCCAAGCAAGATAAGCAAGAATGAGATGCACGTCTTATGAATAGAGATAAAGATAGCCAAGTGATCATCATTTACAATAGGTTGTAGTTTGATATGTGGTGAAAATTTATACATTCCAATTCAAAGTGGTGTGGAGGCTTTGTCAAGAAATTTGACGACAACCTTGTCTCCCTTGTAAAGCAAAGAGGGCTTTGATAGGAATTTGTATAGCAAGTTTGTATGCTTAGGAAGTGGTTATATTCTTTGAGATTGAAGTGGCATAGCTTGTCCTAGATTTGCGATGTGGGAAATTGAGGGACATCTAGGCCTCCTAGCATTGGGCAGCCACATTTGAGGAATCTTAGATTGGAGAGAGGGAAAATTTGAGGGAAGCCAAATTGGAGAGAAGCCAAAGTTAAGGGAACACCAAATTTGAGGGAAGCCAAAGTTGTGGGATGCTAGATTTGATGGAAGAAAAATTTGAGGGAAGGCAAATCTAAGGAAACCTGACTTGAGGGATGCCGTTTAGGAGTAAATGAACTTGGACAAGAAGCTAGGATTAAGGGAATCCATATTGGAGGAATGTTGAATTGGAAGGAAGCTAGATTCAAGGGAAGCCAAATTGAGGTATGCCAGATTTGGAGGAAGACATATTGGAGGGAAGGCAGATCTAAGGAAACCTGAATTGAGGGATGTCATTTAGGAGGTAAACCAACTTGGAAAGAAGCTAGAGTTGAGGGAATCCATATTGGAGGAAAGTTGGATTGGAAGGAAGCGAGATTTGGGGGAAGCTTGATCTCACATCTTCGGTTCATTGGAGCAAGATAGATATGGCATTGAATCAAGGGGTCTCGGTGGTTTGAGCACTTCCAATGCTTCATGGACATAATTATGGAATTGGGTAGATGACACAAAAATTAAATTTAGGGCGTAATTCCTTAAAAAGTATCACAATGAGAGAAGTCCTCATGAGCAAAAATGAAAAAGAGTAGTGTGCCATTCAAGTAGATTTATGGCAAGAATGATAATTTACAAAGTGACCAAAAAGGTTGGATTTTACATTAATGATCTCTTTTATGGAAATGAGTTTTTGAAAAAGCTACAAGATCTGTTTTGACAAGGCAAATCAGAATAGGCTTGTCTCTTTAGAGGAGGGATTGATGTCATTAGATCCCCTCCATTATGAACAAATGGAAGTTTTTCTTGCTCATATTAATAAGATATGTAGTATTCCAATCATGCACAAAGAGATATAGTGCAACACACTACAATATAGTTCCATATATAAATAAACATGCATAATGGGAAGAACTAATAGATATATGTAAATATGTTGTACACGCATCATGTATCCTTCATATTCCAATCATTTGCAACACGCCATGATCTGGTTGAGCATACAATATACAGATGATGAGTGTACCTTGACCGCCTTTTGACAATCATCTACTTTCTCATACATATCACACACCTCAACCAAGGTTGATGCGTGTATATATAGGTATCATGGGAATGGTAGGCATTTGGCGATCGCCATACCTGCTTAACCACCTAACCATCCATATACATGAAACATTTAATATAACATAACTTATGACATACCATTCTTTACATCACTACATAACATTGAAGCATAACCTCGTATGGCATGATATGTACAAAATATTACATACAACTTATATGCATAACATAATATTGATCATTGTTGACATGGCTTATGAAAACATTCATTCATTCATGCATTCATGGTCAAGCCGCAGACCATGTCCCATGCAATCCCCGATTCATTCACCCGATGCATGTAAGCCCTTGGGAGTAGCATGGTGACAACAAGGTGGTGTGACATCGAGCAAACCAGCCTAGGAAGCAAGGCTTAGGTTGGGCATTGTATGATGTCTGTGTAACTTAGGTGCATGCAAGGTGCACGATGAAAAGCAAAAGGATTTGTCAGGTTTCTATTCTAAAAGGACTTGCCATGTGTTGGTAAGACACATAGTCTATGAGCACGGACCTCTCAGATTCCCTTGGGCTGGGAAGGTTGTGTTGGGTGGTGCTGTATGGGGCTGGCCTGTTTGTTTGGCCTTGTAACAATGACAGACCACCTCATTCGCCTACATCTACCCCCTCCTTTAGAGTTGTCAATGTACCATCTTTTAGAACTACTTTGCAGATGTAAAGAGTAGTCTTGACAAGACAAATGACAATCTTATCTTCTATTCTTTCCTCTTGCATGGTGAAAACAAGAGTGCAGCCTTGCCAAATACAATGTTGGCCCTTACATCTTCCTTGAATGCTGCAACTGCATCTTTAAATCCAAATGCACCAAGTAAAATATTTAATAAAGTTAAGCACACATTTTGAACTTGCAAGAGATTGATTGTCCTTTCTTCCCAAGTGGGCTGTATGCACAAGTTGTGAAGGTGTTTGTGCCCTCCAAGCTTTGTTTGTATCAAACTTCTTTTTGTGGTGCTTCCCATTGCCAATAGCCTTGACAAATGCAATTCTTCATAGAAGTAATAGGTAAGTCTCAAACCATGGTCAACTTTTTAGCAATTGAAAGCTCTTATGATTTATATGACCAAACCTCTCATACCATAATTTACTGATCTCATTAGCATGTACACCATACGCATGAACACAATAGGAAGAATAAGCAGGATTAGAGTTGACAAACTTGAACATTTTACTATCTTAGTCTACATGACCAGATCCTGCAACTGCAAAGTTCTTGTTAATATCCTTGATTTGACATTTGTCAACTGAAAATTGTACTTGTTCCTATATAGAATAATCTGTTGCACTGAAAGCAGATTTGCACATGGTAGACATAAAAATATTGTCCATTCTCTAGTTTAACATCTCCAATTGTAGTTACATCAAATGTATCACTGTTTGCTGCATAGCTTCTCTCCAAATTGTTTATTTTAATCAAGATTTTTAAACATAATTTTTTGAACACGACATAGATGTTTTTTGATGATGTTTCAGCTCTAGCTTCAACTTTTTTAATGTTTTGTAAATATATCCAGTGAAAGTCAAAGATCTTTAAGATTTTTAAACATTGATGTGTCATGAGTAACATAATGTGTTGAACAAGGATCTACAATCTTTTGATTCTTTAATATTTATAGAATCTTGAGTAATCAATGTTGGAGTATATTACATTATTTGGTACATACTAATGTACCCCCATGGTACCTTCATGGTACAAATGTAAATATGTAATAGATTAGGGTATGAGTCTATAGTTTAGGAGTGTGATTTATATTTCCCCTTTATGTAAGTATTCATGTGTGAGTAATCAATGTTGGAGTATATTACATTATTTGGTACATGCTAATGTACCCCCATGGTACCTTCATGGTACAAATGTAAATATGTAATAGATTAGGGTATGAGTCTATAGTTTAGGAGTGTGATTTATATTTCCCCTTTATGTAAGTATTCATGTGTAGGATGTGCACAAGTGTCATGTAATTATATGTGCAAATGTAAAGAGTGAGAATGTGCACAAGTGTCTTGTAATAGAGTGTGCAATGCGTCATATAGTGAAGTATGCTAGTGTGCAAATAAGAGTGCATGTGTCATAGAATAAAGTGTGCAAATAGAGAGTCAAGTGTCACGTATACAAGTGGCAAGATGAGAAGACAAGACATGAGAGGATTTGTCTTATGCATGGAATAGGAAGTGTTGCATCTCTCGGATGTGAGAGGATAGCAATAGTGAAGTATTGAAGATTTATCTATGAAGGCTATATCATGGAGACAAAGCTCCATGTATTGTATATGGATTGAAGATTATCAAAGTATCTCATATATGTAGACAATGATGAGAATTCCTGAGACGAGGGAATGAAAATTAGTGGAAGGAGAAATGGCAATGATTCCCAGAGGAATACATCTGTGATGGCATGGATTCAATGACTGCAATGCAACTTAGACGGTAGTGAATTGATGACAAGTGGTATGTCGGACTAGCTTTAGACGATAGTTTCCTGTGACGGTTTTAGTCCTGACGACATCCTCCAAGTCGACATTTAGTATGTTGGCAATTAGCTGATGGCATGATGGCACGACTCATGATGGCATAGCTCTTGTCGGCAGTCAAAAAGTCGGCATGACGGATTCCCACGTGATGACACTGCATTGATGGCGTTCAGTATGTCGACATGACGACTTCTCCCATGTCAGCACTGGTCATGACGATAGTCAGCATGTCGTCCTTCCTAATGTCGATAGCTTGGATCAGACGACGTTGGCAAGTATGTCGGCAATACTCAGTTTATGACAGCGTCGGCTCTTGCAACTGGACTTGCTCGCCTGAAGGTGGTGCGGATCTGGTCTCCGTCTAAGTAATCCTGCCTGCAACACTTACAACACAAAGACAAAATCTAACAGAACACCAACATTCATGTAGACACAATTGGCACAAAGTGAATGGTTTTGCATTATCATGGGAATCATGTACAGTTCAGTCTGTGACTGCAACAATACTACGCCCAGCCTTACGCTGTAACAGTCTGGTGTCTCTCCCTCGTACATGGACTTGCTCTCCTAATGCAATGGATGCAAATTGAATTGTAGGGGGTCTTTTAATACTTTGGCCTGGTAGTTATCAAAACTAGCAAGACAAAACTACTAGAATTACCTTTTCTAAAATAACCTTAATCAAAATGCTAATTAACACAAATGTTAATTGTTTACAATGACGGCTGCATTTACATTACGCCCAATTTTCCAATTATTTCATTTGACCACATTACATTTCATTTGACCATTTTTACATGACATTTCATTTGGTGTACAACATTTAGACCTTTTTACAAATAGTTTCACTTTTTTTTAGTGCTGCTGTCTACAAAATACATTCAAGCATTAATAATATTGAAGCTTGTATGCATATTTTGAGCAATATACTGTAAGTGTTTCTTCATGTTGTTACATGAATGATATTGACCATTTTGTTCATATTATTGTCATTGTTATGAATGTTATGTTCATTATATTGGTCATTTAATATAGTAATTGCTCTTATATTTGAGACTACTCAAGATCTCGTATATTGGGACTTGTGATAATCTGGCAAAAAACCAACAATCAAAGGAACAAAGGTAGTAGATAAAGCATTAGGCTGATTATCCTTGTCACCATTCTTGTCTTCCTATTAAGGCAATTCCTCTTCTTGAAACAATGCCACATCAGTGAGGGTTTGAAGTCTGTCTTTACCTTCATTATTTGGAAATCTCACATGAACTTGTAATCTTCTACGTTCCATTGGTTGAGGTTCCAATTCTCTTTGTTCGATTACAGGTTCTCTTTCTATTCCAAATAGCCACTCCAGGTTCATTTGTTCATCTTCTCGAGTATTATGATCAACGATTTTACTGGGCTCTCCTCATTCGTAAAATCGCATTCTTGGTTGTGGTACTTTTGTTGTTCTCACAAAAGTTTCTCCTTTTGATGACTCTTAGTTAATCACATTTACATGTGCCTTTTCCTTATACACTTTTAACTTAGAACCATGCACTGTTTCGGGGCAAATTGTACCATCCAATTTCTTGAGTCGGACAATCCCATTGTCCAATACTTCCTCTACTTGGAAGGGTCCAAGCCACAAGGTCTTCAATTTACTTGGCTTGATTTCTCTTTTCCCATTAAACTTAAGCACTAAATCGTTAGTCTTCAAGTCCATCTTTTGTAAGTGCTTATCATGCCAAAATTTTCATTGTTGTTGGGCAATCTCAGTTGCCCACTATGCCATCATCCTTTTCTCTCCCAGTTGTACTAGTGTCATGAGCCTTTCTTCTATGCTCTCATCATCACTTGGGCAGTTTTTCATTGCTACCCAATGACTAGGTACCAAGAATTCAACTGGCACAATCGCCTCCTGCCCATATGTTAACTGGAAGGGTGTATGGTTCGTTGTTGGATTGAAAGTTGTCCTATATGCTTACAGGACGGTTGGCAATCGTTCTTCCCAATTAGCGCCTTGCACGCCACATGTTTTATACATTATGAAAACCAAGGCCTTGTTTGTTGCCTTTGCCTGTCCATTTGCCCTAGGATAGTATGGATTGGACAACGAATGAAAGATCCTAAATTTTGTAGTCAAATTCTGAATGATTTCATTGATGAAATGTCCTCCCCTATCACTTGCCAACTGTAGGGGAATCCCAAACCTCGTGATAACCTGTTCATATAAGAAACAAGCAGTGCTTCTTGTAGAGTTATCCGGTAGAGCCCTTGCTTCTACCCATTTTGTCAAGTACTCTGTAGCCACTACAATGTATCGGCACTTCCTCTTCCGGCTTGTTTGAAGTGGTCCCACAAAATCCAATCCCCATATTTCAAAAAGTTCTTGAGGCTAGGAAGGGTGTAATGGAATGAAGTCTTTGTTTAACAACTTCCTTGTTCTTTGACACATATCACATGCCTTCACATATTCTTTGGCATCGTGATAGAGGGTGGGCCTCCACAATCCTGCTAACAACACTTTCCTTGCTGTTGCATCAGGCCCCATATGACCTTCGATTTATCCCTCATTTGCCTCTTTCAGTGTTTTTTGCACTTCATCCTCCATGACACACCTCAAAATGTGGTCTTCTCCCATCTTGTACAATAAGCCTGCAATCAATGAAAATGGGGCCGATTTTGTAATAATCTTTTGTTGTTCTGCTACCATCATCACCTTTGACAGCTCTCTTGTCGGCGGATATTCCCTTATATGTTTATACCATATTGGTACCGCACTTATCATGAAGAGTTGTGCGTCGGGGGATTCGTGTTGTATGCCTCCTTGTGCAGGTTCTTCGAAGTGAATCATTGAAAGTTGATCCGCTATTACATGCTTCTTCCCTGGTCTTACTACCACTTGAAACACGAATTCCTATAATGTATCGAGCCACCTGCTCACTCATCCATATATTGTCAGTTTGTTGATTAAGTATAGCAATGGCTGGTGATCTACGTAGAAAGCAAATGGGTTGGCCAACAGATAGTGTCAGAACTTTTGTACTGCATAGACCATTCCTAATGCTTCTCGTTCTGTAGTGCTATAATACTTTTCTACCCTAGACAACAATTGACTTGCAAAATAGATGGGTTGATCCAACCTAAACTGTCCATCCTGGGCTAAGGCACATCCAATTGCAAAGTTTGATGCATCCATATGAACATGGAATTCTTTTTCCCAGTCTGGACATACCAAATTGGGTGCCTTCACCAAATGTGCCTTGAGTCCTTCAAAAGCCTCTTGGTGTTCCTCCGCCCACTTGAAAGGAACACTGTTACGTGTGAGAGCATCTAGCGGGTAGGCAATCCGTGCATAGTTTCTAATAAAACTTCTATAGTAGCCCAAGGCCTTCTTGACACACAATGTGTCCTAGTAACTTCCCATAAGGCATCAACAATACTCATTTTCTCGGGTTTAATTCTATTCGAGCTTTTCAGCACAACCCCATACATTCATCCAACACCTTTAAATGCTCTATTGTTCAGCCATATAGGGACCAATCATCCATAAAAGCTTTGAAGTTCCTTGTGGACATTTTGTCAAAGATATATAAGATGATCCTCTGGAAGTAGCAGGTGTGTTACATAATCCAAATGGCATTCGATTGTACGCATATATGCCATTTTCTACTATGAAGGTAGTCTTCAACTTATCTTCTTTTGTGATACTGATTTGATTATATCCCAAAAATCCATCCAAAAATGAATAGTTTTTGTGCCCGACTACTTCTTCTAGTATAGAGTCTGTGAATGGGATCAGGAAGGGGTCTTTTATAGTTATGGCATTTAGACTTCGGAAATCTACACAAATCCGGATTTTGTTTGCTTCTCCTTTTAAGGTGATCACTATTGGTGACATCCACTTGCTTGTCGTAACTTTGAAAATGATGCCAGCCTCCAACATTTTCTCAATATGTAATATTCCAGCCAAAAATAACACAAAAAATTGCAGTTTTATAGAAAATTACAGCAATCACACAGTTCTGATCACACACAAAAACTCAGCGAAACTGATGTTTATTTGTAGCCAAACATGCATAGCAGATCTAATCTCTCCAACTGATTTGTTCAATGAAGCACCAATGCAAAGCCTGTGTGACTTTGCCCTAAGGAATATGTGAGCTTTGGGGTTTCAATGGAATTGAAATCACAAAGCCTCTAAGAGGTTGGAGTGCTCTTAGGGTTCCTTCTCCTGAAGCTTGTCCACTCTTCAAGAGCCAAATACAAATTGCTAGCCACAAGCAAATTGTCCAGAAATATCAAAATGAGAATAATAATCAAGTCTGTTTCACAAATGAGATGTCTCATCCTTATATAGGCTTCCCTTCTCAATGGATGATTAAATCGTGACCCTTAGATCCAATATGAAATAATGAATGGTGGGGATTTCATCTTGGAAACAATGAAATTCGGGTGTAATGTATTTAATGCCAAAATAGGCACTCAAACCACCCAACTTCTAGCTGAAATGGTCCCAAATGGCCTCACAATGCCCAATGTTGGCTTGGGATCTCTTCTAAGTCCAGCCATGCCCTTTTAGAATGCCTCTAACTTGCTTTAATAGTCCAAACCTCATCCTTATCTTCAAATTAGTCTTGGAACTCACACAATATGAACCTCATCCTTATCTTCAAATTAGTCTTGGAACTCACAAAATATGACTAGGATCAAAGACTTTGACTTACAACTGCCAAATAGCATTAAATAATGCTTGGTCTTATCCACACATCACACCTTATCCTCAAAACAGTCTTGGGAGTTGTAATTTTCGGATATACACTTGCCAAGGCAATAAATGCACTTGGTCTTTATCCCAAAACATAACTAAACACCAAAATAACAATACTAAGACAAGTATTTACATCATACTTAGCAATTCTTGCTAAAGAACACCCTAAAATACTCTAAAACATGAAAAATAAAATATATACAATGCTGGAAAATATTTGGGACATCACAAGTCCTCCCCTCCCGAATTGCTTGCCCTCAAGCAATCCAAGAAAGCTGGGTGTTGAAGGATAGCAGGTCCTTCCCAAGTAGCATCCTCAATAGGCAAGTCTTTCCACTTAATCAAGTACTCACTAAGGACCTTGTTCCTTAGCTTCTTCTCCCTTGTGCCCAAAATGGTTTCAGGTACTAAAACAAGTTTTCCTTCCTCATCAAGGGGTGGTAAATCTGTAGATGGTACAATATGTTGTCCCAAAGCTTTCTTCAAACAGGAAACATGAAAAACATTGTGAATCTTATTGTTTGGTGGCAGTTCCAGCTCATAAGCAACCTCCCCAATACGCTTCAACACCTTATATGGTCCATAAAAACGTGGCTGAAGCTTCTCAGCTCCACTTCTTTTCAATGTGGACTGCCTATAGGGCTGTAGGCGCAAATATACCAAATCATTTACCTCAAAACTGTGTTCTGTTCTGTTTTGATCAGCATACTTCTTTTGCTGATTTTGGGCCTGTTGTATGTTGTCTTTCAATGCTTTCAGAATGTCATGATGTTGCTGTACAAAATCAGTTGCAGTAGGGACCTTGCTGTCCTCAAACAGAAAATCTGCAAACTGTGGTGGTTCATAACCATATAATGCCATGAATGGAGACATTTTAATGGACATATGGTATGAATTATTGTAACAAAACTCACCTAAGTACAGCCACTTTATCCAAGTATGCTGCTGTCCCAAAACATAGTTTCTCAAGTAGTTTTCCACCCATTTATTTACTATCTCAGTTTGGCCATCAGTTTGGGGGTGGTAACTAGTACTTGGAGTCAAGTTAGTACCACATAACCTGAACAACTCCTGCCAAAACAGACTTAGAAACTTGCTGTCCCTGTCACTAACAATGGTTTTTGGCAACCCATGGAGCCTAAAAACCTCCTTGAAAAATAAATCAGCAAGTTGTGGGGCTGTTGTAGTGACTGAAATTGCAAAGAAATGAGCATATTTTGACAGTCTATCAACTACAACATATATGCAGTCCTTACCTTGGACTTTAGGCAAGCCTGTGATAAAGTCCATAGAGATACTTTCCCATTTTTGATGAGGAATGGGCAATGGTTGTAACAAACCAGCAGGAAGAGTATGTTCAGCCTTGTTTTGTTGGCATATGGTACACTCCCTCACATGCCTCAAAACGTCTTCTTTCAGCCCTTTCCATGTAAACCTTTCTTTCAACAGCCTGTATGTCTTGTAAAAGCCCGGATGGCCTGCCATGGGTGCATCATGCAAGGCTGCCAACAATTTGTCTTTCATTTTTTATTCTGGCACAAGAAAAACCCTGTTTTTGTACAAAATCAGTCCATCCCTGATTTTATACCTGTCATCCACATGTTGCCCATCAAGTATGTTAGCAGCAAAAACATTCTTAACATACTCAGCCATGATTTGGGCTTTCCAATCAGCTGAAATAACAGAAATAATATGAAAAGAAGGGTTTCTAGAAAGTGTATCAGCTGCTGTATTTTTCTTCCCTTTCACAAATTCTATCTCAAAATCATAAGCTTGCAGTTTTGTAACCCATTTTTGTTGCCTATCATTGAGATCACGCTGCCCAAGGAAATGTTTAAGACTGTTATGATCAGTTTTGACTACAAACCTGCTGCAAACTAAGTATTGTCTAAATTTAGACAATGCATGCATTACAACCAACATTTCCTTATCATAAATGTTGAATGTCCTTTCAATAGGACTGAGTTTCCTACTCTCAAATGCTATGGGCTGTCCTTTCTGCATCAAAACTGCACCAATACCCAAACCAGAAGCATCACATTCAACTATAAATGGCTGTGAAAAATCAGGAATTGCCAAAACAGGACAAGAACACATGACTGTTTTTAATTTCTGAAAGGCTTGTTCTGCTGTTTCACTCCATACAAATGCCCCCTTTTTAGTCAATTCAGTCATTGGGGCTGCCAACTGTGAAAACCCTCTTATGAATCTTCTGTAATAACTACACAGCCCTAAAAATCCCCTTAATTCAGTCAAAGTATTTGGTTTAGGCCAATTCTTGATTGCTGTAATTTTTTCTTCATCTACATGGACACCTTTAGAACTGATTATGTGTCCTTTTAGCATGAAGAATGTGGCTCCCCATTTGATGTCCTTCTTCTTGAACAATCTTTCCATCCCATTGGCTGAAATCTGCTGTGGGAAATACTCCTTCATTCCTCTCAAAACAACCATCTTCCCATTGGATCTGAACTTGATTTCCAAGGTTTTATAGTTGCAGTAAATTTCCCCTAAAGAGTGCAACCATTGTACACCCAAAACAGCTTGGGGAATTCCTCCCATTGGAAAAACATAAAAATCATCAACCACATCATAATGTCCAAAACTGATTTTTGCTTTTCTAACCACTTGGTCACACATAGATACTACACCATTAGCATTTTTCACACTAAAACCAGAAAATGTTTCTGTTTTCAGTCCTTTCCTACTAACAAAATCAACATCTATGAAATTATGTGTAGCTCCTCCATCAACCAAAACAACTACACTATCATTACCAATTTTACCTTGCACCTTTATGGTCATGAATTTGGACTCTCCTGACATGGTAGCCAAAGCTCCTCCTTCACCATCATTTTCTTCTTCTTGAGGTGGCTGTAGTGGTGGTTGATCCATCTCAAACTCAGCAAAATCAGCCTCATCAATTTCTGGTTCATCATAAAACTGTTCTTCAAACTCAAAATCATCAACTTGTTCAAGGTTTTTATGCTGTCCACACTCATGGGTTCTACTCCAAGGCTGTTGACACTTCAAACACAGTCCTCTTTTCATCAAATCTCTTTTTGTGGCCTCATCCAAGACTGGTCTTTGCTGGTTCTGATTTCTCCAAGGCTGAGATCTCTGATTTTGACTGTAATTTTGCTGATTTGGAGGCTGAAACTTTTGATTTTGGGGCTGATTTGGCTTTCCCCATGACTGTCCACTTGGTTGGTGTGCTCTAGATGGCCAAGATCTATTTTGTGCACCAAATTTTGATGGCTGTCCCCATGTGGAAAATCTGGATCTGCTGCTGTTCAAGGTGGGTTCTAGATCCAATGCCCTATCTACAACATCATTGAGGGTTTGGGGTTTGAAAGCCCTCACATGCCCTCTCAAGGGATCCATCAAACCATTTATAAAAAGATAAACAACCCTATCTTCAGCCATATCAGGAACCATTATAGAAAGCTTCTGAAATTCATCAATGTAATTTGCTACAGTATTTTTCTGTTTAAGGGCAGCCAACTCACCAAAATAATCATTATCTCCTTTCCTATCAAAACGCTCCAAAAGCCTTTGTGCAAACACATCAAATTTAGTAATGGTGCTATGCCCTTGAGTAACAAGGCCATGCTGCCACCAATCATAAGCTACACCATCTAAATGCAAAGATGCAAATTGAACTGCTTCCTCTTCTACCATAGGACTAAGACAAAGATATGTTTGTACCTTAAGCAACCATGCCCTAGCAGAAATTTTATCATCACCACCAAAGTAAGGGAGTTGCATCTTACTCAATTTATGTTGCAAATCTCTCTTGTTGTCACCTCCACGGTTGCCACCATGAGATCTAGCTCCATTTTGCTTCTTTCCCCTAATTTCCAAATACCCATCAAATGAGACTGCATCTTTGAATGCTTGGGATTTGGCTGCATATTGCTGAAAAAGAACATCAACTTCTTGATCTGTCACTTCAGGTACAACAACTTCAGTTTGAGGCTGAATGAACATGGATCTAGGGGGTTTCCATAACTTAGAAACCCTAGCCATGAAACTCCCATGGAAATTTCCTCCATAATTGTTCCCTCCATGTGAAGAACTCTCTCCTTGAGAGACATTAGGATTAGGAACTGTATTGGCACTTTGTTGTTGGGGCTGAATTATGTGATGGGGCTCTTGTTGCTGCTTGTCAAGCCTCTCTTGCCTCTCATTCATGGAATGAAGGGATCTCTCCATTCTTGCCAAAATAGTTGACAAAGGACTTTTCTCCAATGCCACAACCAAAGAATCTTCCATAACCTTGGCAAGCTTTTCCTCTTCAGAGGGTTCTTGTTGTTGTTCAACCCGTTGCTCAGGGATTCTTATACGTTGTTTTCATTTCCATCTAAACCAGAGTGTGGTCCTCCACCTTCCATTGGCTTAGGGTTTTGCTTTCCATTATTCTTCTTACTTCTGGTATCGTAATTATGAGAACCACTCATCCAAAATGATCACAGGATGGCAAGAATTTGGCTCTGATACCACTGTAATATTCCAGCCAAAAATAACACAAAAAATTGCAGTTTTACAGAAAATTACAGCAATCACACAGTTCTGATCACACACAGAAAACTCAGTGAAACTGATGTTTATTTGTAGCCAAACATGCATAGCAGATCTAATCTCTCCAACTGATTTGTTCAATGAAGCACCAATGCAAAGCCTGTGTGACTTTGCCCTAAGGAATATGTGAGCTTTGGGGTTTCAATGGAATTGAAATCACAAAGCCTCTAAGAGGTTGGAGTGCTCTTAGGGTTCCTTCTCCTGAAGCTTGTCCACTCTTCAAGAGCCAAATACAAATTGCTAGCCACAACAAATTGTCCAGAAATATCAAAATGAGAATAATAATCAAGTCTGTTTCACAAATGAGATGTCTCATCCTTATATAGGCTTCCCTTCTCAATGGATGATTAAATCGTGACCCTTAGATCCAATATGAAATAATGAATGGTGGGGATTTCATCTTGGAAACAATGAAATTCGGGTGTAATGTATTTAATGCCAAAATAGGCACTCAAACCACCCAACTTCTAGCTGAAATGGTCCCAAATGGCCTCACAATGCCCAATGTTGGCTTGGGATCTCTTCTAAGTCCAGCCATGCCCTTTTAGAATGCCTCTAACTTGCTTTAATAGTCCAAACCTCATCCTTATCTTCAAATTAGTCTTGGAACTCACACAATATGAACCTCATCCTTATCTTCAAATTAGTCTTGGAACTCACAAAATATGACTAGGATCAAAGACTTTGACTTACAACTGCCAAATAGCATTAAATAATGCTTGGTCTTATCCACACATCACACCTTATCCTCAAAACAGTCTTGGGAGTTGTAATTTTCGGATATACACTTGCCAAGGCAATAAATGCACTTGGTCTTTATCCCAAAACATAACTAAACACCAAAATAACAATACTAAGACAAGTATTTACATCATACTTAGCAATTCTTGCTAAAGAACACCCTAAAATACTCTAAAACATGAAAAATAAAATATATACAATGCTGGAAAATATTTGGGACATCACACAATCTTGACATTCACCAGAGTTGCGTACTTTGGATTCATCCTATATGGGTATCTCTTGACTAGTTGCGCACCCTCGATCAAAGGAATCTTGTGTACGCACAATTCTGGTGGTATCCCCTTCAAGTCCTTATAGGTCCATGCAAACACATCCTTGTACTTCATAAAGATTTTAAAAGCTGCTGCTTTTAGTACAGGATCCCAATCATCTCCACATTTGATCATCTTTGCTTCACCATCCTCACCAAGGTTTACCTGCACCATCCTTGGTCCTTCATATTTCATCGATTTTGGTTCTTCAATCGCCTTGAGTGCATCAATGGGATGGGCTGGTTTATCTTCAATCATCCCGTCTCCAATAGTGTACTCTATGAAGTTCTTCGGAAATGTCCACTTTTCGTTCTCTTGGTCCTTTATTGTTGATCTTTTTTGACTACTTTGACCCTGTTCCGGTTTCTTCTCCTCTTGGTTTTCATCTTCTGCATGGATGCATAAGCATTGTGATGTGAATACTTCATAATCTTCCATTTGCCAATCAAGTAATCATTTGTCGTCATCTTGTTCATCTTCTGTGCAATCCTCCAACTGCAACACTCCTTTGTCAAGTTCGTATCCTATTTCACTGTCTGATGATGAACTCCTTGATTCATCAGAGGTTGCAATATCTTGGCTTACAGATTGATTTTTGAGATTTGTTATGTACTTATGCTCTCCTTTCTTGAATGTAAGGTGTTCTTTCTCCCAATTATGATTTACTTTCGTCATCCATATCCATCCACTTCTGAGCAATGCATCGTTAGTAGGTTTTTGTATTGCTATTATCACGAAATCCAAGGTGAAGTCTTGTTCCGCTATTCGTACCCTTTGATTTGTGAGTACGCCTTTTGTTTCTATTTCGTACTGATAAGCTCCATATAGCCTGAAATTTGGAGACTGTAATGTTGGTGTCCCAATGCTTTTCAATGTCTTTTGGGGCATTGCATTGACACTTGACCCCCCATCTATGATTACTTGGGTTATCTTATGATCCAATATCTCCATGTGGACCAAAAATGGTTTATTCACAGCTTTAATCATCAATATTGTGGGGTCGATAAATTGTTCTTGCTTGATATTGGCAACTTCCCATATTTCCTCTGCTTTCTTTGTCTTCATCATTTCGCCTACTATGGCATATAATTATGGTATTGCACCAAGCAGATTGGACACTTTTACTTCCATGGTCGTGCTTAGTACTTGTGTTTCCAAACGTTCCATTGACAATTGTTTGCTTGGCATTACCTCAGGATTTTTCCTGGAGCATTTTTTCTTGCTTGTCCTTCTCAAGCTCCTTCTTCACCATATCATGGACTTCTTGCCATCGCTTCTTTTCTTTGGTAGGGTTCGGGTATTGCTCCATCTTTCAAGCGTGAGCTCTTGTCACCGCTAGTACTTGCTTGATTATCACTTCACCAATGTCACTTATTCTGCGTTCCACTGGTACTTGCTTTATTTGGGAATTTGCTTCCTTGTGGTTACCTGGTCCACACCATCTACACATGTGAGTAGCATTGTTTCCATTTGAGTTCCCTCCAGTCTGTGGTTTGGGGCAGCTTTTCGCAAAATGTCCCCATTCTTGGCAATTCCGGCATTGTATGATTGGTCTTCCATCTGAATCATACTGAAGTCAACTTTAGCTTCCTTGCCTTCCTCCTTGACTGTTATATCTATATCTTCCACTCGTTGCACCTTGTCCATTTCTTGAAGTATTCAATTGCTCTTCTTGTTGCACCGTCATGGTTTGGTGCCTTGCTCCCTTCAAGTTGAATGGACAATCCGAGACTAGATGTCTAGCTATATTGCATATATTACAATACACGTTTTTAGGGCAATTGACGTTCGTGTGTCCTTCCGACTTACAGTTTGAGCACCGGGTGTCCTTTCTATCTTTCCGCGCTTCTCCCTTCACTTCTTTCATTATTTTGTCAAACTCATTTTTGAAAGAGTAGATAGCATTTTGCACTTTGTCATCAGTATTGCTGTCTGATTCTTCACTTCTCGGATGTCCCACACTTCCAGCTGCTATTTGCTTTGCTTTGCTCTCGAAGTTCTTTGCTTTCTCCAGGGCTTCTGCATATGTGGAAGATGGTAAAATCTTCATCTTCTTCCTATATTTGGGTAAAGTCCGTTGATAAACCATCTTTTTACTAATCCATCGGTTGGTGGCATCTGCATTTTATCAGCTAACTATTTCAATCTTCTATTATAGTTTTTGACATCTTCGTCCGACTTTTGTTTTGTAGCATAAATTTCCGTTATAATTTTAGTGTTGTCTCGTAATGGTTGGAATTCATTTATAAATTCCTGTTGCATAGCATCCCATTGTCCAAAGGGTTGTGTACTTTCCCTCTTCAAGTACCAGTCAATTGCCATTCCTCGCAGTGTGGCAGAAAACAATTGCAACCATTGAGCAGGTTGCGTGACTCCGTTTGCTTTCCATATGGTAGTGCAAGTACCAATGTGTCTTGCTGGATATTTTCCCTCTCTAGTAAAGGTTGGGCATTTCTGCTTGCCCACTCTATTTGCGACATGCACCATTGGGTCTCGTTCGACCTCATCGTCACTTGATGATGTTTCTTGTGGAATTCTATCCCACTTTCTTCCGGTTGTTGGTGGCTCGACTTCTTGTTCTGGTGCTTCTCTTCAAAATAGTCTTAGTCCAATTTCTCGTGCATCGGCTCTTGCAACTGGACTTGCTCACCTGAAGGTGGTGCGGATCTAGTCTCCGTCTAAGCAATCCTTCCTGCAATACTTACAACACAAAGACAAAATCTAACAGAACACCAAAATCCATGTAGACACAATTGACACAAAGTGAATTGTTTTGCATTATCATGGGAATCATGTACCGTTCAGTCTGTGACTGCAACAATACTACGCCCAACCATACGCTGTAACAGTCTGGCGTCTCTCCCTCGTACATGGACTTGCTCTCCTAATGCAATAGATACAAATTGAATTGTAGGGGGTCTATTTATACTTTGGCCCTGCTAGTTATCAAAACTAGCAGGACAAAACTACAAGAACTATCTTTTCTAAAACAACCTTAATCAAAACGCTAATTAACACAAATGCTAATTTTTTACAATGACGGCTGCATTTACATTACGCCCAATTTTCCAATTATTTCATTTGACCACATTACATTTCATTTGACCATTTTTACATGACATTTCATTTGGTGTACAACATGTAGACCTTTTTACAAACAGTTTCACTTTTTCTTAGTGCTGCTGTCTTCAAGATACAGTCAAGCATTAATAATATTGAATCTTGTATGCATATTTTGAGCAATATACTGTAAGTGTTTCTTCATGTTGTTACATGAATGATATTGACCATTTTGTATTGTCATTGTTATGAATGTTATGTTCATTATATTGGTCATTTAATATAGTAATTGCTTTGAGACTACTCAAGATCCCGTACATTGGGACCTGTGATAATCTGGCAAAAAGCCAACAATCAAAGGTAGTAGATAAAGCATTAGGCCGATTATCCTTATCACCATTCTTGTCTTCCTATTAAGGCAATTCCTCTTCTTGAATAATGTGCTTCTTATTGTGGCCAAGCCTACCACAATAACTATAACTGCCATGTTGTGACTGTTTAGAGTCTGCCAACCTAGAACCATTAGGTTGTCCTCTAGTGATTTCTATTGCCATTATTGGGAAATTTTGCACTTTGCTTCATTTGCATTAGAATTAGAACATAAATTATTTATATTGATTATTAGTTTTTTATTATAGAATCTGTATATTTCCAAAGTTATTGAGCATTTGTTTATTAGTTTCAGCTGAAATGCTATTGCATATGCAAATGTTACCAGAAACAAAAACACCATACTACTAAGATGAGATGGAAGTTCTCAATATTAGTTTTCACATGGTAGTAACTAGATTTAACTCATTGGCAACTATAGTTCCTTGAACTTCCCAAGGTAACCTTCAATGCAATCAAAATCACTTGGCCTTATTTTGCTTATCTCACAATTAATTTGGAAAATACGGGCATCATTGACCTTGGCAAAGACTGATTTAATATGTTCCTAAGATTCTGAAAAACTGTTTTTGTCTCAGATGTAATTTAGAAGATTATCTTTTAATGCTATTTTGAGAAGACCTCAAGGTCCTGTTGTTCTAATGCGAGTATTTTTGCTTATCCTTCTTGTCAACAGGGCCTAAGTTTGTTTTCTTTACAATCCCAAAGAGACTTGTACGAGAAAACAATTATTTATTTTGTTTTTTTGCTTCCAATGATAAAAATTAAGGCGATTTTGATGGTTAGAGTAGGCATGATGGAGACCGAAGTGGACATAATCATGATTGCAATTTATTGGCAAGGCTGGGGAAAAATTGTATCAGCAAGTAACTCGGGACAAAATGAACAAATGAGAAAATCTCAAAACAATAATAGTTTTTGCAAATGACATAATTTTTCCCAATCGGTTTTACCCCTTTTTTTTGAAGATAGTTTTTTAATTTTTAATTTTTATAATTATATTACTTGCCAGGTGCTTTAGAATAAATTGGGGAACTGGAAAAGCTTGTGACTATATATATATATATATATATATATATATATATATATATATCTGTATTGTAAAATTGAACACTGATAAAAACAAGGGGGTTAATAGCTATCAATCCAAAAAGTTAGCAAAAATGAATGCTGTCATTGTAAGGCTCTTAGAGAATTTGTAGGCCAAAGAATTTGTAAAACTCAAAGATGACAAGAAATCAGGCTTCACAGCAGAAGAGAAAAGGGCGTTAAGAACACAAAATATATATATATATATATATATATATATATATATATATATATATATATATATATAAAGTAAAATTGAACACTGAAAGAAACAAGGGGGTTAATAGCTATCAATCCAAAAAGATAGCAAAAATGAACGCTGCCATTGTAAGGCTCTTAGAGAATTTGTAGGCCAAAGAATTTGTAAAACTCAAAGATGACAAGAAATAAGGCTTCACAGCAGAAGAAAAAAGTGCGTTAAGAACACAAAATAAACTTTTTAAATATGTGTGACCAGGAAACTTGATTTTTGGCTATAAATTATGCGGATGCCCAAAAATACCATGCAAGGTCTGAGTCAGACTTTGAAGCAGAATGAAAATTTGATTTAAAGGCTAGGATCTATTGACTGGTCAAATTTCAGGCAGAGTGGAGAAAGTTGATTCTGGTACAATTTCCAGGGTGTCCCCAAAAGGCCATACAGAAGCAGAATTTCATCTTGCGGGAGAAAAATAGAATGCTGTTCTCAAGGAGATCTTTCTTCGGAAAAAACTTATGCCAAAATGAAGAGACAAACTGCTAAAAAATCCCCACCTGCAGCTCCAAACATGCACTATGATTCACAGTAAGAGTATAATGCTCTTTTTGAAAATCAACACTTCATACACAGAAGCCACAGTCTTATGGAACTGACAACAAGCTAAAAGGTGCAAAGAGTAACTCAAAGCTAAGAGATGTCTCTGATACTATGCAAGGATAAAGTACTCATAGAAATAAAGTGCGAAAACACAAAGAAGGCATCCAAAGTAAGGTGGATACCGATAGCATAAAAAGCATCATCTATCTTTGACTACATACTAAAATACATGAATACAAGAGTTGTTCTATGAGAACAAAAGCTCTCAATATATAGATATCCAATTGAGATGTGCATAAGTACAAGTGGAGAATTTGATAAAGCTCACCAAGTGCAAGTGGAAATTTTCAAAGAGTATGCACAAGCACAAAGTGGAAACATGTTCAAGCAGAAGCATGCAAAGATACATGTGGAAGATTTCATAAAGCATGCAAAAGTACAAGCGGAGTATATACAAGTCCAAGCATGTAAAAGACCACTTTGAAGATTTTCCAAGTGGGAAAAATACAGAAATTCTCCTGGAAAATTAGATAGCATATAATTACCCATGTCAAAGCTATTTGCACACCACCTCAGTAAACATTATCACGAGCTGTGGGCTTCATTTTGCTCACATTTTCATTTTTGTTTTGTCTTGATTTTATCTTTATCATTTTCTCACAGAAGGATTTTGTTGTCATAAAAGCTGTTACTTGTGCATATGTGATCTCTCTCATTTTCGAATTACTAAATAGACATTTGGATATGTCACTTTGAGAAGAAATAATTTTTTTTAAGAAAACAACCTGTCATCATAAACAGTTGTATCTCTAGTCTCGCTGTCACATGTACCTACTTGTGCATTGATTCTTGTGGTTGACTACAACATGTTTCTCTTTCTTATTATTATCATCATCCCTTATATTGAAATTTAATGTGAATTTGGTTTTCTAGAATGTTGGATGCAGTTAGAATGGAACCCAACAAGTTTTGTGTGTTGCCTGAAAATGTGGACTCTCTTGATTACGCAGTTAATCAATTGGATGCTCTTTTACATGTTGGCATTTTCCAGGTGATCTATATTTGCTCACCTTGAAAGGATTTTGAATTGAAATTGTATCCGAAGTTGCAATATCTTTGGCTTTATGATACGTACTGTCATTCCTTGAAGCATATTGTCTTTTATGATCTTTCACTGAATTTGCAGGTTGCTAAAGTTGGTTTAGTTTGCAGCGATTTCTACAGGAGGGCTTCATAATGGATGAAAGTATGCAATGTCTAAAGAGCAATAAGCGATTTCTAGAGGAAATGTCTTTTTGTTTCCGCGAGGGTTTATCAGACATTCTTTCTCGGCTGGGTAAGGCTCTCTAGTCCAGATGTGGTGGAAATTTATGATTTTAGCAATTTACCCATTCTTTTCACTTTTTTCAATTTTGAAACAACGCTCAACTCTTCATTCTCTGACTTTGTTGTTTTGCCTACTTGACAGATACATGGAAGGAACTACCTTCTGATAGAAGGCGTATAGTCGGTTATCTGGCTTTATTTATATTCCATTCATGGTTGACTGGTTTGTTGTAGCCCTTTAACCATCCTTCTTTATCTGTCCTTACTACTAATGTACAGTCAATATACTCTTTGATATATCTCATGTATGGTCTCTATAATTCCTTTTAAATTTCCCTATCCAGAAATTGCGATGCAGTAATTCTCTGAGACAGTTATATAATTACTTTGTTTATATCTTGTGCATATATTATACTGGGCTTATTCAGGCCTTTTTGGCTATTGGTAGTCCTTTGTGAAGTACTCACATTGGAGCTTATGTTAAAGGGGTTAAGAAGAAAAAGCCCCTAAGAACATTTTAGAATTGGAAATTGATTATTCCCTTGTGTAGTGCTCTGCAAATCATTTCAAAAGCACATCCAAGGGAAACCATGGTCCAGTTCATGAGGGAGGTCTAATGGGAAATGCAAATGGGGATGCAATTTTCATTGGTTTGGAGTTGGACATCAATCCAACAACATTATGGAGCTAGAAGCCCCAATTCTGGGTTGAAAGATAACCGTATCAATATTTTTTACTTAGGGGTTGAAAAGGATTCTCAAATTAATATTAGTGTTACAAATAGAGGTATTGAAATAGCTGGAAGCTTTCATGCCTTCTGCAGAATGCTTGTAGTTACCTAAATGTTCGAGGATCTTTGATTAAGCTGTTGATTATGGTGCAATTACGGTGTGCATTCAATTAGAAACATAGATACGAAGAAGTTGATGGGCCTTGATCCCTTTGCAAAATTATTTCTTAGCCCTCAAGGAACACAGTTTATTTGATAAATCTAGCCTTAGGACTTCAGCTTATACTTTCTAAAGGACCTCCGTTGTTCCTTATTGTAGAGCTTTTTCTGTATGTGTCTCTATAATTCTATGATGCTTCCTCAGATAGCCTATGTGAGATGTGCTTGTGATGAGACATTATTACCCAAATTCATCTCTTAATTTATGAAGCAATGATAAGCTGTAATGTCCCCTTTTCTAGGCAGTTAGTGTGCAGAGCAGATTAGCCTATACATGAGCTCCCGTAGGCTAAATCGGATGTAGGGGAGCCTTTGGAGATATCAGAATCTTTGACAGAACCCAGAGAGCTCTTGATTGACTGTCGTTTGGGCTCGTTTGGAGGTCGTTTGACGGGATTTCTATTTTTAGCAGTGGTCGTTTTTAGGGTTTCGATCAACGGGTCAACTGCAGGATTACACTTCGGCGAATTGGGTATCCAGAACTGTTCACAGTTTTTCATTCTGACAAGCGGAGGTCCAGTATTTTAATGGCCGAAGTTAATTTCATTAAGTGACATTATTTTAATATTTATAAAGTTTGTACTTTATATTATAAAGGGTCACTTATAACGTTGTTAAAAGGGGGCCACTTTATAAAATAACTTTAAGTGGTTGAACCTAGTGCACAAGGGGGCCTGTTGAGGGAAAATAAGAGAAAATTAGAAATTAAATTATTTTGTGTGCACAACCCTAATTTTGCCCTAATTTGGGAGAACCCTAAAAGGAAAGATTAAAAAGGCTTTTGGGAGATCATTTGGATTATGCGTGGATTATTTTTTTCTTCCTTCCCTCTGGGTTTTGGAGAACTCTCTAGCAGAGACATTGCAGAGATTCTGGAGCTTGTGAGAGCCGGTAACCTCTTACAGGGACATTGACTTCGGGGTTGAAAGATTACCCTCAGGCCAATCAGCGGTATTTCCATACAGGGAATACATTCGGACTTCATTATTCAGTCTTCTGGAGTTGGGGTTTCCACACAGGGACACAAAGCTTTATACAGGGGAATATCTAGAGCGGGGACACCACACAGAGTTCCAATCTGAAGGGTTGAGCCTTCATATTTATCTATACAGAGATCAGATCAGCTAGGGTTTACAGAGGTATTTATTTTATTGTATTGATTTAATGTTTCCATAATTGAAATCATTGTAATTGTTGTGCCCTAGTTCAGTATTTGAAATAAAAAAAACAAAATACCTCTATATTTTTGGATTGTCTGTGTTTTCACACAAATTGTATCAGCAAAATAAAAAGATTGAAAATTAGACCGGGGAGGGTCATTACAGTGGTATCAGAGCTCAGCTTATTCTGCCAGCCTGTTTGGGTTCATATCTGGTGTGTTTTCTCATAACTTCTTCAGTTGAGAGTTGGTTAGTCCGGTATGAAGATGGAGCCACTTAGTGATTGGAATAAGTTTCAGCGTGAGTTTTGGCAGGGTCAGAGAGAGTTGTAGAAATCCATCAATCAGTTGGCTGCTATGATGACAGATTCTCCACCTACAATTCCTCCTTGGGTAAAGGTGGAGCCTACAATCACTGAATTACTTGATCAGTTCCAGCAGGAGTGGAAGGCTCATGATGATGGTTTTCGTGCCCTAATGACTTGTGAAGATTACATTGATTTACGTATGAGGCAACAACCAAATGGAGATGAAAAAATGAAACTTCTTGAGAAGATGAACAAAGAATCCAAACACAATGATGATGAAGCTGAAGATTCAAAGACTACTGCTGAAGAAGAAATCAAATCAGAAGATTGTGTTGAAGAAGAATTCATTTCTCATGAGATAGAGCATGTGGATAAGGGAGTTCAGGATAGTCACACCTTCCTTGATTTGAAGGACAAATTTTTTAGTAAGGTAATTCCTCATGAAGAGCACAATGTTCAATTAATTTCTAAATATGGTGATCAACTTATAGTACCTTGGGATCCGGGTGTGTTGGCACCTAAGTTTGATGAAGAACCACTTTGGGATAAGCCTCCTCTTGACCAAAGTGATGAATTATTTTTTGAGCCAAGAGCAAACAAAGAGGAAACCATAGTTGGGGCAGAATTTAAAGGGGATGATTTGTTACACAAATCAGAAATTTTCATGCATGACGCTGATTCTAATTGGAACCCAAGGGATGGAGGTGTTTCTTACGTCAAAAAAGAGACACTTGAAGATCAGGGCAGCCTTATAGACACTGCTGAAAGGTATGAAACTAATTCTGATTATGATTTAAATAATATCAGCAGTCCATTTATATTGCATGATCTTGATAATTTTGATGATAACTGGAAGAACAAGTTGTTGGTGTCAGCTGAAAATGAAGTGCACATGTTATCTACTTTGGATGAATCAATGAAGCTTGTTGAAACTCTCATCCAAAAGACACCTAAAACCCAATCAAACAAAAACATTTCCATTGCTGATTTACAAAAACTTGAGAGTACAATGCATGAAATGAAATCAGTCTTCTTGCACATGATCAAAGACAAGGATACAACTATCAGGATTGCAGATGAGGCCTTATTTCATGACAAGGAAACTCAGGTTGAGGTGGATGAGCTCACTCTTGAGCTTAGCATAGTTAGAGATTCCTTGACAGGTGTTCAGATGGAGTTACATGAAACAAAAAGGGAACTTGCTGCTATCATAAATTTCAGAGATCAAGAGAACAAGGAAAGAGCAAAGGAGATTGAACAAGTAATTAAAGAACTGGATAGCATACGGGAGGACTTCAAATTAGTTCAGTCAGAGAATACTATTGTGGATCAGCAGGTTGATTGGGATGAGCATAAGGATAATGACAGTTTTCAGTGGGTCGACAATCCATTATTTAAAATGGATCATGAGACATCTTTTGATAACCCACTTTTTGAGATGCATCATGATCATGGTGGCATGGTGAGGGATCTTGTGGACACACCCCAAAGAGAGGATATTAATAATGAACCAGCAGCTGATGTGATGGAGAGGCCTTGTGTTGTACCAACATATATTTCTACATCTTCCATAGTTAACATTCATATGATGTATGGTATGATGCAGCTCCAATATGACAGAGCCTTTGGGAAGATGAATTTCTACACCCAGGATCACATGCTTATGTTTCTGGGCATCGAGGATGATGGAAGGTGCGTGCCTTGGGAGATGGTTGACAAAAATAATGGAAGAGCGTTCAGCCAACATATAAACTTGATCTACAAATGAAAAAATCAGACAAAGGAAACTTTAGTGATGCTTTTGAGGCTTTTCGTTGCACCAAGCTTTTGGATTCATGCCACACCAATCCGTTGATATGGACAGAATGTGTCATTGCAGTCACTCTTTGTTTCTGAATGATACATCTTGTAATGATGCTCCCATGCTTGTTGCTGATTTGGAGCAATGGTTATTTCATGGTAGTTGTTTGGACAATGAAAGACTAAGAGTTTACAGTGTATTTTCAGATTTTGATAGTAGGTGCATTAATGGAATGGTTATCTTCAGATTTAGCATTGCTATCCACTACATTATCAGCCACTTGACGGAGATTGATTTGCATCTCATTTGGGTCGTCATGAGTGTGGGTAATTTTTCAGGTGACATGCAGTTTAATTTACACCCCACTTGGTTGAGTAGCGATCACTACAATCTAGTTATGATGATGGACGCTATCTTTTTAGAGGATGCTTTGTTGGTTGTAGTTGATTTTGGGACATGGGATCACCCAATTTACGTCAGGTGGACAAGCGTTGAGTTGAGATTGTTAGATGGTGATTATGAAGGCAGTTTCAGAGTTGTTCTTGCAGTTGCCTATGATGGAGATTTCACAGATATTACTTGGCGTGAGATATTTCATTCCAGCTTAGACAGGCATTTTATTTTTAGGCTGGAGAATGATCATATTATGGTGCTGCAGTTTAGCCTTGAGCTAATTGTGCACAGTGGATTTCCAGATGTGATCAGAGTGGCGCAGCGTCAACGTGGTGGTTTCTTTTTGAGGATGTTATGGGATCCAAGGATTTGATGGACCTCAGCCAGGATGCAGACACTTGACTGGAGTATGTATGCATATTGCTTGAGGACAAGCAATCTTTGGGAAGGGCGGATTGTAATGTCCCCTTTTCTAGGCAGTCAGTGTGCAGAGCAGATTAGCCTATACATGAGCTCCCGTAGGCTAAATCGGATGTAGGGGAGCCTTTGGAGATATCAAAATCTTTGACAGAACCCAGAGAGCTCTTGATTGACTGTCGTTTGGGCTCGTTCGGAGGTCGTTTGACGGGATTTCTATTTTTAGCAGTGGTCGTTTTTAGGGTTTCGGTCAACGGGTCAACTGCAGGATTACACTTCGGCGAATTGGGTATCCAGAACTGTTCACAGTTTTTCATTCTGACAAGCGGAGGTCCAGTATTTTAATGGCCGAAGTTAATTTCATTAAGTGACATTATTTTAATATTTATAAAGTTTGTACTTTATATTATAAAGGGTCACTTATAACGTTGTAAAAAGGGGGCCACTTTATAAAATAACTTTAAGTGGTTGAACCTAGTGCACAAGGGGGCTTGTTGAGGGAAAATAAGAGAAAATTAGAAATTAAATTATTTTGTGTGCACAACCCTAATTTTGCCCTAATTTGGGAGAACCCTAAAAGGAAAGATTAAAAAGGCTTTTGGGAGATCATTTTGGATTATGCGTGGATTATTTTTCCTTCCTTCCCTCTGGGTTTTTGGAGAACTCTCTAGCAGAGACATTGCAGAGATTCTGGAGCTTGTGAGAGCCGGTAACCTCTTACAGGGACATTGACTTCGGGGTTGAAAGATTACCCTCAGGCCAATCAGCGGTATTTCCATACAGGGAATACATTTAGACTTCATTATTCAGTCTTCCGGAGTTGGGGTTTCCACACAGGGACACAGAGCTTTATACAGGGGAATATCTGGAGCGGGGACACCACACAGAGTTCCAATCTGAAGGGCTGAGCCTTCATATTTATCTATACAAAGATCAGATCAGCTAGGGTTTACAGAGGTATTTATTTTATTGTATTGATTTAATGTTTCCAGAATTGAAATCATTGTAATTGTTGTGCCCTAGTTCAGTATTTGAAATAAAAAAAAAAAACAAAATACCTCTATATTTCTGGATTGTCTGTGTTTTCACACAAATTGTATCAGCAAAATAAAAAGATTGAAAATTAGACCGGGGGAGGGTCATTACATAAGCTATCTGGGGAGTTAAACTTTCAGTAATAGCTTTCTCATCACTTGTACATCTTGCATGAACTGTTGGAAAGGGGATGTAGAATTAATGAGTGCCATACAGAACAAAGCTATTAGATGATCAAGCTCTATTAAAATGTATGTTGAAGTCTTAATGCTAGATTTGTCAATTTAGGAGGTGGAGTCAAGTGCTGTCTGTGCTGACTGTTTTATCTGTAGTACATCTGTCATTTGCTGGCTTTGAACAGATACAGAGCTTCCCATCATGATGTTTTTGCTTCATGATCTTTTCATTATTATGGGCTTGTAGGCAGTGTTTGGATAGTATTAAGGTTTTTTGTTTAAGTGCTTTTCTCAGAATAATTCAGTGCATGCAATGTATTATGGATGCTCGAATGCTGTTCCTCATTTATTCAAGTTTCATTCCTGTCAGTACTTAATTCCTGTTTCACACTATTGTATTTTTCAGTTGGTTGCTCTTGGGCTGTGGGCTTTTACTTTATTTCTTTTTCTGGGGGTTGGGGAGGAAACTCTATTAGAAATTGACTTGTACGAAGCCTTATCTTATATATGGCAATTTGTGGCCAAGGTACTGCTCTCTATCAAATCCTGCAGAGCGGAGACACTTTTATTAAGAAAAACCATATTGCATAAGGATGTCTGTGTATTACATCAGACTATAATTATTTAAAATCTAAAGTAAATAGCTAACTTGGCTTCCTGCAGGTCTGAAGGCAGTTATGAGAAAAAAGAAAAGTCCCAAACAGCAGACACTGCCTAATCCTAACCCAGACAGCTTATAAAAATGGTATAAAACAGATATATACAATGAACATAAAGATACAAATTCAGCTCTCAAGGAAATTTGTGGCTGGTGATTTATAACAACAGCAAAAAATGGCTGAGACTCGGGTACAACAATGCCTTGTATACATCTCCAAAACTTTCTTTTCTGGCCTATAGGGTAGATGAAAAGTTAAAACCATAGAAGTAAAAGATTCCCAGATTGGTAATGGGGTGTGTTCTCTTTTTCTTCAGCTGTAGAAATAAAAAGTACCATTTTTGGACACTCTCTCTAATCTTGATCAACTTCAACTTTCTACCTTTATTGCCCTAAATTGTAATCCTTTCAAACATGTGGTTTTCCTGTTGGTCATGCAGCTCTTCCTACTGGCCTAGCTTTGTTATATGGTATGGTCATTTTGCTTGAAACATGTTATTG
The DNA here is from genome assembly GCA_028583015.1 of Wollemia nobilis. NCBI lineage: Eukaryota > Viridiplantae > Streptophyta > Pinopsida > Araucariales > Araucariaceae > Wollemia > Wollemia nobilis. The sequence goes on from JAQPPZ010000850.1 coordinate 9,776,753, forward strand.
ATAGACTCTGCTTTGGGATATGCTTGAAAAAAAACGTGTACTTTTTTTCTCATTTTTTTGGAAGTCTTGGACCTCTCCTTTTTTTTTTCCTCATGTTATTTTTCTATAAACATGACTATTATGTTAAAAAGCACATAAATGTAATTTTCATTATACTATATGCTAGATCAAGATGGTTTCCCTACGCAACTTGGCAAAATTAAGGATTTTTTTTGCTGAAATGGATGCTTCACAACTCTATGGTAGCAATGGGGTGCATGTTGGAGGTGTTGATTTATGTGTTGTTCTGAATATTGATTGAAAGTGAACTCTAAGGCAAGGTAAGCAAAGGATCCTAAAATATATGAACCTATGAGGCAATGTTGAGAAACAACAAATAAGACAAATGACTCAATAGTCTAGACTCTAGATCAAAAGAGTGTAAGTGCTTGGTGTCAAGGATGGTTGTATGTCATAGTGTTCAAACTCTCCTTGAGTCTATCAGTACTAGCGAGTTGACGAGCCGAGATCGTAGTTGAGTCTTATTAATCCTTGTTTTTCTATACAATCTACGATATTTTAATTTCTTCTCATTTGTTGAGCCATTACCAAGTCCTTTCCCAATTTGCCCTGAGCATGGGTCCAGGTCAAAAAAGTAGGTTTACCAAGTCTCAACACTATGGTGCATACTAGTGTATTTATACATCCCAATTTAGTGAATCACAAATCCCAAAACACCACAGGTTTGTGATCTGTGGGATGCCGTACAATTACATGGATCAAGATGATGACCTATGGAAAAAACTCGAAAGGGCCTCACTGACATATATTCTAACATCTCTAGCTCAACAAACTTTCTTCATTTGGTTCCTGTCCTCTTGTCCAATCTTCTTCATCTGATGTAGATTCGTTAGATTCATTAGATGACGCCAACTCTTCGTTGATGGTCTGGCTTGTAATGTCCTACCCCTTTCGAAGGCAAATAAATTTGCCACCCAAAGAGCCAGGTTCCGATCTTGGGTTCCAAACTGAAAACTTGAATGTCTTGTTTGCTGATTGCTTTGATATCACGTGATTTATGCAAATATGAATTTTTTATACTTTTTGCAATAATACAAATTCTGGAAATAAAAATAGCAACAAACTAGAAATGCTTGTATCTTAAAAACTACTCCTCCAATGACTACGAAATTTAAGCACAAACTTCTTCTAATGATATTGAGCAAATCCAATAAAGGAAATTGTACAAGGATAAGTGTACCCGGAGATCTGAAGGCCTGATATAATTCTGGAAGTTAACACCAGCAACAACAAACTTATATATTCATTAAATATGCTTGTAATACAATTTCTCCAACATACTAATTGTTGTTTGGCTGTCCAACAAAGAGAAGACCTCATACAACACAATGAATACTCCAAATGGGAGGCGTTTGGCCTCAATAAGTGCACGCTCTTCACTGCAATTGGTATGGCCTGTTAAAAACCCTTCACAAATGACATGGATCCCTTCCAAATTGCTGAAGTGTACGACTGATAAGCTGATCAAAAACTATGAATAATCAACAATACAAGCTTCTTCAAAAACCAAGCAATCTAATTCAAAATAGCCTCTAATGGTTTGGCCTCACTGGAAACATCTGTAATCTGAAGTAACTCTAAAAATGGCACCAAGTGCACCCCAAAACTCATCAACAACCTGCCACTTTGAAGCTCAAATCATTCCCCGTCACGGAAATGCCACAATCACTCCAAGGATATCTTGCAATCCCAAAAGTGATGTTCCTGTTGGAGGGTTTCATCTCCAAACAAGCCAAATTTGCCCTTGCCTATGGTTTTTCGTCACAAACAAGCTGGATATCTTCCTGCAAACTCTGCTGCAAGCAAGCTCCTTTCTCCAAACATGAAATGTAATAACCAAAGATGTCTTCAAATGCTCTCACAACCTCTATTTATTCATTTCTCGAGCTGGTCGAGCCAATGTGGGTAGAATGTGGGATTAAACTTCTTTCTTTTTTACTTGCTTTATGTCAATAATTCATTTACTAATGAACACATATAATGACTTAACTCCACAATATCACTTAATCATAATATAATCTCCCGAAGTGGCATCCAAGCTAGGCATTAATAAAACCACATTAAAATATACATTATTTCCTTCAAAATGAGTACTCATAAGGCCCCTAACAAATTATAAAGTCATACTTAGGAGAATAATATAATAATTTAATGACTTTATAATAATTATAACTTCGACGATTAAAAAATCCATGATTGCTCATCCAAACTCACATCCGAAGATAGAAACGAGTACCCATTTGGCCAAACTAGCCACTTGTAGGACTTCCGCTCCGCCAAAACCAACTTACTAAAAATAGTAAGTTCCCTGCACTGATAACCAAACGGGTCTAGTCAATCAACTCGAAGATATATCTGGATACCCAATTCGGCGAAGAACAACATTACGTAGTCAATTCGGCCGAGATACTGAATCACCGACTTACTATAAATAGTAAATCCTCCCTCAAATCTCAGAATGTCCCTGAAAAACTGGCATCCAAAGGCATACAACCATCTGGGGAAACCCCAACATCCTCTGAGAGCATTCTCACAAAAGACAAGCCTGGAAAGGGACATTACATGGCTCTTCAAATTGATGACATACTTGTGCTGGTCCTTCTTGAACGTCAGTCAGTCCTCCTAGTTATGGTTAACTTGCATTGTGCATAACCACCCCCACACCAACAATGCGTCATAGGCTAGTTTTTGCATGGCGATGACTACAAAGTCTAGAATGAATATTTGGTCAGCAATTTTCACTTTTTGTGAAGTCAACACACCCTTCATTTCAATGATGCATTGATTCTCGCCATGTGGTCGAAAATTGGGTGACCACAAAAATGGTGCCCCCAAGTCTTTCTAGGTCTTCTCAGGCAATACATTAACATTGGAACCCCTGTCAACAATTACTTGCATCAACTTGGGCTTAAGCAATTCTATGTGGATCAACGTTGGCTTCTTCTTAGCGTCTATCATTAGCATTGTCGGGTCTATGTATTGATCCTTGGATGTTTGCTTTGTTGCATGTTGGCGATGCATCTCTGTCGCCTTCTTTGTTCACATCATTTCTCCTACCATCTCATAGAGCTCCAAAATTGCACAAAATAAATTGAATATTCTGATTGCAACATTCATGTCCAACATTTGTGCTACCAACTACTTCGCGGATGGATCCTCTTCAACCACAATTGTAGCACAAGTCGTGGTATTCCCAATAATGAAATGGTGACAGATTTAGGAACTGGCTTGGACTGCAGTCATAAGACTGTCATCACAGTCTTGAGATGGTACAATCTCAATTGTATGGCACACAAAATTGTATGACATAATCCTTGTACGACTCAATTTCTTTGTATGGTACAATCTTTCATATGGAACAGTCTTTTGTACAGCACAATATGAGACGTTTAATGACAAATGACTGTACAATCCTCAATCTTACTGTACGACAGTGACTTGTACGGTAATCACATGTACAAGGTCAAAGTCTTCTCGAAGCAGCAAGTACTCCTATTAAGTGCAACACAACTTGTATGCCTTTCATAATATGGTCAATCCCTCATACGGCCTGCTTATCGTATGGTCTGCAGCCAATATAACTCTTGCACCTCCTCTATAGTCTTTCCTGCAACCTGCAAATACCTACAATTCTGTTGCAATGCAAATACTAACAAACCTACAACTAGGGCAATAACTATGCAATTTGCAAGTATAAGGAAATGTTACATGCAATGTCTTAACAGTCCCATTCATAAGCATTGGCAACAATCTGCAATTAACTGCAAATGGCAGACTTGTATTGATGTCAAAGACCGCTGTAAATGACAGTAAACACTTGCAATTACAATGGCAGGGTTGTATAACCAGCCTGCACAATACCTCACCAATCTCTCATGACAACAACAATGACCATGCTAATACTCCTTATGCCTCTAATGCTCATCGTAGGTATCTATGCTGCAAAATGAAAGAGGGTGGGGGGCTTCAATGCCTTCTCGGGCCATTGCAAGTGGTTCCCAAGACAGCACATAAACTACAACTGCCACCCCGTGTCAGACATACTTGACTTCATAATTTTATCAACTTTTTTTTTTTCAATTGGCTATATGGGATTGAAATGGGCCCCACCAGTATTACATCATCACCACATAGTGGTATTACAATAAAGTTTGGATATTATCATTGTATTGCTTTGCAAGATTTGAACCTTGGTCTCCTCTTTAAATATTGAGGAATCTAAATGGTTGAGCTAATGCCACTTGATAAAATTATCAACTTTTTACCTAAAGTTCTATGTGTAATTTTATGCAATTGCATTACAATCTAATTTCACTCTCATTTCGTGTAATTCCACTTACATTTTATCTCATGCCATTTACATTAATTTCATTACAAAAAGTCTAAACAAAATTTGTACTTTTTTTTCACTTTTTCTTCTTTTGGGAAGTAGTTTTGTTGCCTAAATCTATCCACCCCTATAAACCTGTCAACATCCTCGTAGACACTTGCTGCTGCTGTTCTTGTATACTTGACTGTTTCTGTTGAGAACAGACAACAGGTGCTCCACCCATCTCTGTTATTTGGAGTCGTAGGGCTGCTCGTTCGTCCTTCAATCTCTCCACATATTTACTAAAATGAAGAAACTATAGCCCTTAGTGGTTTTCTTTCTTCCATATTTGCCAATTTTATCACCAACTCCTCCCATTCATTAGCACCCTTTTTGTATTTTCTGTTTCCGTTCAGCATCAGTCCTGGCTTCGATTTTCCCTCCGGTTTCCATATGACTGTACAAGTGTTCATACACCTGCAATTTTCAGCAGTTAGGGCACTTTCCAATACCCTACTGCAATGCCTTCTCCCTGTTATGGCTTTACTTCCGGTTTCTGGCTGCAACTTTTTATTCTCCGTGGAGTTTCCTCCAAAGTCTTATTCTTGATAGTGTCTCCCTCCTTGATGGCATCTCCTCCTTGTTCTGCACCTTCAAATGGTTTGTTTTTCATTAACACCCTCTTGCCCCTATTTATAATTTTAAATTTTAGGCGGGAGTGGTTATAACTACTCTGTGGGCTGCCACATCATCGTGTCTTGCATGCACTTTTACTTTTTGATTTTTGCTTTTAACCTTTGCTTTTTAATTTTTAACTTCTATTTTTTTTTGCATATGTATTTACATATTTACATGTACTTTTTCCTGATGACATCTTAAGGTCTCGTACAAGTTGCACGACCACATTGACTTGTACTTGTACAACGTCCTTTATTGATGCATCATTCCCTTCATCATGCCGTCTTGTTGGTTCTGCCATTGTACGGTTTGTATGGTTGGCGTCATCGTAGAGTGGCTCCGTTGTATGGTTCCTTGTCGTATCATCTCCTTGTTCTAGACTTGTACTATGTCTGGCCATACAATCTTCTTCCTTTGGGTGACTTGTACGACATCTTGCCATATGATACCCTCCTTGCATTGATTTGTATGACACCCTGTCGTACAATTTCCTTCCTGAGTTTGTCTTGTATGACCGTCTTCCATACAACTCCTTGTCGCTCCATTACCTTGACGATCCTTTGTATGATGGTTTGCCGTACATTCTTCCACATTTGTATGACTTTTGCTTAAGTCTCTTCGCACTGAGTCCATTTCCAAACTTGGTGACCGAGTTCGTCTTCTTATTCCTTAGCAATCTTGTTGAACTTGTCCTAGCTTTATACGTACTTGTTCCTCTGCATATCTGCATGGGTATCTTCCTCTACCATGCATCCATGCCATGGCCCTTTCCCTTAGCATCAAGTGAATCTCTCTGTCTTGGGACAACCTTCTCCCAACTCTGGGCTGTTTGAGATCCATCCGGTCCCTTGGTTGTTCTTGACGACGTCTTTAGTTCGAATGTGGCCCTCAAGGTGCTTCTGATGGCCCAACTTGATGGTCACGTACAAATTGATTGTTTTGTGTCGGATGAACGAATGGTCCTTGTGGCCCACCACGCCAATCTTGCAGCCTAAGGGTAGCAAGAGAAAAATTTCTTCTCCGCACGCCACCGAAAGGGAGGCCAATCAAACTTCTCCCTTGGCCAAGCAACCTTAGGTCATCAAGAAGACTTGACTGTCCACACAAGTTGCCTAAGTTACTAGTTTGTTCCTGTTCTTGTAGCATGTTGGGTTCTCCTTCCTAAATCCTTACAGGTGTATCCAACAAATGTCTCCTCTGTCTTCTAACTTCATCTATTTGTCTTCTAAGTTGCGTGTTTGCATCTAGATAGCTTTGTACCTCAGGACAAATTTGTGGTTCTCTATATATTCTCAAGAGGTCATATGTAGAACTTGAAATATATCACTACTTGTATCGGTCACCCAATTCCTCCCTTCATCTTACGGAGAAGTTGGTGCTTCCATTACATCTCTCCACAATATCTCAGCAATTTCTTCCCTGCTTAGCTGATATTGTGCTGGATCGTTGAGTTCCTCTTGTTTCCTTTCTTCTTGCCTTGCTCTTTCTTCAGCCATCCTTTGTCATTGAAATTCAGCTTCTTGCTCTTGTCGCCTTCTAACCTCTCGTTCATTCAGCCTTTGCATTGTGTCATCCAACTCCTGAATAATTTGCATCCTCATTCTTGCATTGTACCTGCACAAAGTTTCGTACTCTTCTTGCAACCTTTGCATTTCTTCCTGCATTCTTTGTTGTATGAGCCCAACTTGAGCTAACGGGTTTAACCCCACTAACTCCTTGTTCCCACTTCCTCTTTTGTTCTCGAGAATTGGCATATCCTACTTGTATTCCTCAATTCGATCTGGGAATCGTATGTGCACCCTTACTCTTCTTCATTCATTCAGGCGAGGTACTAATTCTTGCTGTTCTACTACTAGTTGTGCTTCTCTTTCTTTTGCAAACAACCTTCTTAGTTGTTAGGATCCCATCCTAACATTATTATGTAATTCCTATATTATTATGTAATTACCCCTTTCCAACGTGGGGACCCCTTATAATGATGTTTTGTAATGGTATTTTGTAATTGAGGCGCTTAGACAAGTGGGGCCATTTCATGTAACCATTATCAAGAATGTAACTGTTGTTTGGTAGAAGAATCTAGCTTGAGTGGCACTTTTCATGTAAGCCAAATTTTGAGCATTGGGTTAGGGTTGCATGAAGTATATCTTTAAAATACAAGGGCCCATAAATGAATGTATCTTTTTGTAAATTGAATGAAAGTATTGAAGGAGGTTGCCCCCTCGAAGAGGTCCGCGATTCCGTGTTGTGTTGTGAGATTATTATATTTTTGCATTTACATTTGGTATTGCAATATTCTGTTCTTCTTGAATTTTTGCTTTTATTGCAATATTTATGTAAATGTGCTTATTTTAAATAGAATGTTCCTAACATTAGTCCCATATCATCTTCCACATTTTGACAATTCTAATTACTTTGACTTGACTTCCTTTGTGCGCGAGATGCTCTTTGTTGTCTTGCTCTTTTGCGCATTCTTTCATCTACCTCGTCCATATGAAAATATAGACATTGTTCTCTCACTCTGTAAGGTTTCAATTTAGAACTATTTATTGTTTTGAGAACCATTGTTCCGTCCAGTTTCAACTTCATCATGCTGTTCTCCATCATCTCTACTACTTGGAAGGATCCAAGCCATAATGTCATCAACTTTCCTGGCTTGATCTCTCTCTTGCCATTATACCTCAAAACCTGGTTTCAACTCCATCTTTCTTAGGTGCTTGTCATGCCATAAATTTCCTCTTTATTGGACCACTATTGTTGTCCACTGTGCCATAACTCGCTTCTCTTCTAGTTGGATTAGTGTCGCAAGCCTCTTCTCTAGGCTTTCCTGGACTCCTAAATGGCTCTCTACCGCTACCCTTAAATTGGGTACCAGGATCTCTACTGGCACTACTGTCTCTTGCCCATACATCAACTGGAATGGCATGTGATTTGTTGTTGGTTTAAAAGTTGTCCTTTCGCCCACAGGACTGATGGCAATTTCTCCTCCCAATCTGCTCCCCACAGGTCTTACACATTATGGACACCAAGATTTTGTTTGTCACCTACGCCTACCCATTTGCTCTAGGGTAATACGGACTTGATAGCGAATGCAAAATCTTGAACTCGGTTGTCAGCTTCTTGATTACTCCATTCAAAAGTGACCTCCCCAGTCACTTGTCATTTGAAGCGGAATCCCAAATCTGGTAATCACTTGCTCATACAAGAACTGGGCTGTACTCTTTGCCAAATTATCCGGTAGTGCCTTAGCCTCTATTTTCTTCATTAGGTATTCGATTGCCACTACTATATATCGACACTTCCTCTTTTGACTTGTCCTTAATGGTCCCACAAAACCTAAGCCCCATCTTTCGAATAATTCTTGTGGCTGAGATGGATGCAATGGTATGAAGTCTCTACGTAATAACTTCCTAGCTCGCTAGCACCTATTACATGCTTGCACAAACTCCTTTGCATCGTGATAGAGGGTGGGCCACCATAGCCTTGCCAGAAGCACCTTCCTTGCGGTTGCGTTTGGTCCCATATGCCCTCTGACCAATCCTTTGTGAGCTTCTTTCATTGTTACCTTAACTTCCTCCTCTATTACACATCTTCTCAGTATTACATTAGGTCCCATCTTATACAACAATCCCGCCATCAATAGAAAAGGCGCTGACTTTATAATAATTTTTCTTTGCTCTGCTGCTAGTATCTCCTTTTGTAGCTCCCCTATGGATAGATACTCTCCTATCATCTTATACCATGATTGTATAGCACTTATAGTAAACAATTGAGCATCAAGGAACTTGTCCATGAATTGTCAGTTTATTGATCAAATACAACAATGCCTGATAATCAACATAAAAGGCAAAAGGATTGGCTAGAAAATAGTGCCAGATTTTTTGAACAACATACACCATTCCTAGCGCTTCCCTTTAAGTTGTGTTGTAATTCTTCTCAGCTCTTGACAACAACCGACTTGCAAAGTAGACAGGTTGGTCTAGCCTAAATTGCCCCTTCTGGGCCAATGCACATCCAAGTGCAAAATTGGAAGCATACACGTGGACATGAAATTCCTTATTCCAATCTGGAAATACCAAAATAGGTGTACATACCAGCTTTGCCTTCAACTCCTTGAGGGCTCCTTGATGCTCATCTATCCACCTAAAAGGAAATTTCTTTCTTGTCAAGGAATCTAATGGCTAGGACACATGGGTAAAATTCCTGATAAACCTTCTGTAGTATCCTATAAATCCCATAAAGGTCTTCAACAAACTTACATCATGTGGTTCTTCCATATTTACAATGACGCAAACTTATCAGGATCTGTTTTCAGCCCTTCTTTGCAAATAGTCTCCCGAGATTACATTTCCCTGGGTCCAAAGCTAAGTGAGCATTCATACATAGATTCATGTATTCTTTTAGTGCTTGCAAGTGCTTATCCTTCCTTCCATATATCGACCAATCATCTAGGAAAACTTTGAACTTCCCTGCAACGTTTGCTCAAATATATACAGAATAATCCTTTGACATGTGCCAAGGGCGTTACATAGCCCGAATGGCATCCTACTGTATGCATAAATACCATTTTCTACAACGAATGTTGTCTTCAACTTATCCTCCTCTATGATGCTTATTTGATTGTAGCTAGAAAACCTATCCTAGAATGAGTAAATTTCGTGCCCAACTACTTTCAAGATGAAATCTGTAAAGCAGATTGGGAAGGGATCCTTTATTGTGACTGCATTTAGACTTCTAAAGTCTACACATATTTGGATTCTATTCACTTAATTCTTCAAAGTAGTTATAATTGGTGATACCCACTCTGTTAGGAACCTTCTAATAAAAATAAACTCATTCACATAAATATTGCAATAAAAATAGAATTTCATGAAAGAATAGAATATTGCAATACAAAATAACAATCTCACAAATCACAACACAAAATCGTAGGCCTCTTCGAGGGGGAAACCTCCTTCAATACTTTCATTAATATGCAAAATGATACATTTGTTTATGGACCCCACTTACATCAGTTACATTCTTGATAACGGTTACATGAAATGACCCCATGTTGGAAAGGGGTCATTACATAATAATATGAGAATTACAAAAGTAGTGTTAGGATGAGGTCCTAACATGCCCTTCTCCTTCAAAAAGCTTTGGCCTCAAAGTTGTAGATGAGGAAACTAGTGTTGTAGCTGCTGGAGAGACTCCCAAGTGGCATCTTCTGGTTGTAGTCCACATCATTGAACAAGAACCTCAGTGATGACATCGTTTCAAAGAGTGCGCGATCTGCGGTCCAAAAATTGTTCTGGCTCGAGCAAGATGGAACCCTCTTCATCCAGTTTTGGTAAAACAGATTGAACCTATACTTGATTGCCCACGACCTTCTTGAGAGAAGAGACATGAAAGACAGGATGGAGCTTTGATGTAGCTGGGAGGGCCAATTTGTAGGCCGTTGCACCAATCTGTTGTAAGACCTCCTAGGGTCCATAGTATTTGGCAGCTAGTTTTTGGCATCTACGAAGTTGGAGTGAGGGCTGTTTGTACGATTGCAAGTAGAGAAAAACCATATTTCATACTTCAAATCTGCGCTCAGAATGGTGATGATCAGCTTGTTGGCGCATACGGTTCAAGGCCAATTCCAAAATCATCATCAGTTGGTGGAGGACTACGACATGTTGGCTGAGTGTAGTGTCAACAACATGAACCTTGGAGCTTCTTGGAATGTAGGAGGGTGTTGATGAAGGACGATTGTAAACTGCTTCAAAAGGGGTAACCTTGGTCGCAATGTGATATGAAGTGTTATACAACCATTCGGCCAAGGGAAGCCACTTTGCCCACTGTGTAGGATGTTCAGAGGCAAAGCAACGAAAGTAGGTCTCCAAGCATATGTTTACAATCTCTGTTTGACCATCCATTTGCGAATGATATGTTGAACTCATTTTGAACTAAGTCCCTTGCAACTTAAACAATTCTTGCCAAAAATGACTAGTGAAGGTAGGGTCTCGATCGGACACAATAGATGCGGGCATGCCATGAAGGCGAAAAATGGAGTCTAGAAAAATTTGGGCTACTACTGAGGCTGTGTAGGGATGGGAGAGGGAACAAAAATGAGCATACTTTGTGAGACGATCCACTACCACCAAAATAACTGATTTGCCTCTTGACTTAGGTAACCCTTCAATAAAGTCCATGGAAATATCTGTCCATACTTGTTCTGGAATGGGCAAGGGCTGAAGAGTTCCAAGGGAATGCACTATTTTGCCTTTCATTTGTTAGCATATGTCACATTTCGCCCATATTTGCGAAGGAATGGGCGGAAGATTTTATTGGTGAGGCTCTGAAATGTGGAAGGCGCATTTGTTAAGCCAAATGGCATAACCAAGAATTCATAATGGTCCTCATGAGTGCGGAATGTTGTTTTGGGAATATCCTCCTCCTTGACCCTTATTTGATGATAACCCGAGCGAAGATCTAACTTCGAGAAAAACATAGCACCATGTAGCTCATCCAACAATTCATCTACCATTGGAATAGGAAATTTATCCTTAATGGTGAGCTTATTGAGCTCACGAAAATCTATACACAAATGCCAGGACCCATATTTCTTTCGAACCAATAGGACTGGAGAAGAATAAGGATTGTTACTAGGCCGAATGACTCTTGCTTGTAACAATTCTTGTACTAATTTCTCAATTTTTGACTTAAGTGCATAGGGGTACCAGTAAGGTCTGATGTTAGGTGGCACACTACTGGGTACCAATGGTATTGCATGATCATGGGAACAACTTGGTAATTTTGTCGGTTCTGCTAAAATTGCATCATGCTTAGTCAAAATGAGTTGCAAATCTTCTGGGGGTTTGTCCTCTGCTAAAGTTTGTGGTTGAATTGCAAATATTTGAGCTACTACCCTACGGGAAGATTTTTTTAACAACTTCTCCATACGGGTTGAAGTGATAATCTGGGGAGATCCTGCTTGTGAACCTCGAAGAGTGTAGGACCTACCATATATGAAAACTGTATCCATAACTTTGCAAAGTTCCAGGCTATGGTTCCCAAAGTACCTAGCCATTGAGCTCCTAGCACATATCATCCTCCCAGTTGAAGAGCAAACATATCAGTTTTGAGTTTATAATCCCCTATCTTCAACTTAACATTGCGGCATTTGCCTTTACAAAGCAATGTTCCACCATTTGCCACCATAACCTCAAAGGAGTTGCAAGCATGTATGTAACAATTGGCTTGCTTGGCAACTTGAGGATCAATAAAGTTGCGTGTACTTCCTGAATCAATGAGAATTATAAGATGTCCTTTGAAAAAGCCTAGACAAAGCCTACTACTTTCATTGTCTGAGGGGTAGTAATTCTTGCAAGAGCATGGACAAATTTCTGGTTGTGGTTCTTCTTGTGTTTCATCCTCATCCTGAAGTGGTTCCTCTGATGGTTCTACTTCATCATCAATTTGTTCACTACTTACTGACTCCTCTACATTCAACAAAAATAACTTCTTTTGAATGCATTTATGCCCTAGTGAATACTTCTCATCACAATTATAACATAAGCCTTGTGCACGTCAGGCATCCATCTCTTATGTAGTCAAGTGCTTGTAGGGGGTAGATTTATAGCTAGTATTGGGTGTGAACTTAGAAGGAAATGTGCGTTTGGCCTGTCTGAGCCAAAACTTTTTCTTCGGCCAATCTTGCCAATCCTATGGCTTACATCATAGATTGCGGTTTGAACATCTTGACCTCAGCCTTGATATCATCTTTCAAGCCACTGATAAAACAACTTTGAAAAAAGCCTTCATTCAACCCCTTGGTCCTATTAGCTAGATCTCAAATTGGGGCTGATAGTCACAAACTGTAGAGGTTTGTTTCAGTTTAGTTAATGCTCCTATAAAGTCCTTGTACTCACTAGGGCTTAAACGAGTGAGTAACTGTGACTCAAAATCTTCCCAAGAAGGGTCGGGAGTTGTGTTTTGTAACTATTGATACCATTGTAAGGCTTTAGATTCAAAGTCAAAATATGCCATAGTGACCCACACATATTTAGGGACATTGTGAAGTTTGAAGAACTGATCTGCTCGACATAACCACCCATTAGCGTCCTTTACGTTGAACTTAGGAAAGTCTAATTTAGGCATCTTAAATGGAGTATCTGTGTCAAAAAGAGAATGATAGTCTTCCTTCTCCTTATGGATTCCTTTTTCATTATTGGCGGTACTGCCACTGGTTGGTCAATTTTAACAATGCTCAAACACCTTTGGGCCGTCCCTAAATTTTTCCTCAACTTTTAAGAGTTTTTCTTCCATTGAAGCTTTGGATCTCATGTGTTCACCTCTCAAAAGTGTTACTTCTTCCCTCATTTGTTTAAAGTCATTGAGAAGGTTATTAATTGTTGTATGCATTTGCTCCAAAAAAATGTTTTGTTCTATCTCCTTTTGAAGTCCTCTAGTTTTGCTAGCCATTTTGGTATGATTTGAACCGCTTCCGTTGACTTAATCAAAATAGAAGTATTGTTCCAGGAGTTACTATTTCTAGTAAGGAGCTAGAAAATGTGTTTGGATGATTAGCTCGAAAAGGCAATCGTAATGGACTAGGCCTCAAAATGACGTTTTTCGGCAACCCGAAAAAAGTGCATGGAGGCTATATACCAAACTGATTAGCTTGACGAGAGGTTGCAATGAGCTATATATCACACCATTGTTTTTTGCTTTTTTTGTTTGGGGAAGTGCTCCCTGTCTGTTATGAATTCTGAATGTCACAGGCAAATGTTACTTACACTGGTAAACTCTGTCCTGACTGTTACTGAATTTGATTAAATTTATACCCGATTGTTACCGACACTGGCAAACTCTGTCCTGACTGTTATTGGCTCTGTCTAAATTTATACTCGATTGTTACTAACTATTCTTGACAAAACCTGTCTTGATTGTTATGTTCATCACCAACTTCTTGTGTCTGTTTCATACAGTAATTCCGGGATAGGGAAGTCTCCTCAGTATGCTCAATTTTTGTTGTAGGATTTTTGGTTGCAGGTTTAACATTCAACAGAATAGGGTACTCTAAGCCAGGGTGTATGTACTGCCCATAGGCCCTCTGTTATACTGCAATGACAATTGATAGTGCTTGGACCAATATTTCAGGTCACTAATAAAGGAGGATTCCACGCATACCCTTGAGCACACTACCTGCCTCTCTGACAATATAGGAGGGTGATCTTTCCAAATGCTGTGTCTGGTGTAAACATAATATTGCAATACAAAATGTAAATGCATAATAACAATCTCACAAATCACAATACAGAATCGCAGGCCTTTTAGAGGGGGCAACTTCCTTCAATAATTTCATCAATATACAAAAAGATACATCCGTTTATGGACCCTTGTCTTTAAAATATACACTTCGTGCAACCTTAACCCAGTTCTTAGGAGTTGGCTTACATGCAAAGTGCCACTCGAGCTAGAATCTTCTACCAAACATTAGTTACATTCTTGATAATGGTTACATGAAATGGCCCCACTTGTCTAGGCACCTCACTTGCCACATACCATTACAAAATATTACAAAATATCATTATAAAGGGGTCCCCACATTGGAAAGGGGTCATTACATAATAATATGAGAATTACAAAAATAGTGTTAGGATGGGGTCCTAACACACTCACTCATTGTGACTTTGAAGATTATGTCGACATCTAGCATCTTTTAATTTCTGTATTTAACAAAGCTGCGTACTTTGGGTTCATTCTATATGGCCTTCTCCTCATTGGCAAGGCTTCTAGAATCAGTTGGATCTGATGTACACACAATTCTGGAGGTATCCCTTTCAAATCTTTGTATGTCCATGTGAAGACTTCCTTGTATTGTAGGAAAATTTTGAAAGCTGCTGCTTTCAACACTGGATCCCATTCATCTCCGTAATGGATAATCCTTGGTTCTTCTTTACTTCCTAGGTTTACTTCAACCATCTTCAGTCCTTCATATTTGATTTTTTCTGGCTCGTTCGTGCTTTTACTACATCTACCAGGTGCTGGTTTTTCATCAATTTTAGCATCACCAACTTTATATTCTGCAAAAGTTTTGGGAAACGTCCATTTCTCTTCCTCATCTTCTTTGAGTGTGGCCTTCTTGCTCTCCTTTGTTTGTATATAGAGCTAGGTGGGCGGAAATATCTCATACTCCTCCATTTGCCAATGAAGGAGCCCACAATCCGATCGGTTCTCATCTTCATTATATTCTTCTAGGTGCAACAACCCTTCTTCATTTGGCTCGTACTGACTATCCTCATTTGAAGAATTGCCCAACTCATTAGTCATTGCAAGATCTTCATTCACAATATAATTTTTCAGATTTATCATATATTTGTGCTGTCCTTTCTTGAATGTGAGCAGATCCTTTTTCCCAATTGTGATTAACTTTGGCCATCCTTAGCCATCCTCTTCCCAAAAATGCATCATATTTTGGTTTTTGCATTGTTATAACAACGAAAATTGTAGGTGGTAAATCTGCCTCTCAGAAGAAGTGAAATTATGTATAAACGTCAAATTGCAAATTTTGTCAAGTTTTGGATGCTTTTTGATGAGTTTTTGTAAAGCAAAATACAAAATGAAATTTGTGTTAAATTATATGTAATTAGTATGAAATGCAAATTAGGTCCAAATGAAATTAGACGAAATTAGGAAAATGCAAAATGAAATAAAATTTAATAAAAATCAAAATTAGACTTTAGAAAAATAAAGTTGATTCATGCAACGAACTACGGTTTCGGGGTGGCAGTTGTAAGTAATGCGCAATCCCAATAAATGCTCGAGGCTTGGATAGGCATTATAAGGCCCCTCATTCATTTTTGAATGGGTTGTTCCAAAGAAGATAGAGTGCATAGAGTAATATTGTCATGGATATACAGTTGTAGAGAATATGTTCACAGGAATGCCAAGGTCGTTGGACCTTGTGTATTTTGTACCGCATGTTAGTGCTGCAAGCAACAACAACCATTAATACAAATGCAGCCATTAAACCTGTGTCATTTGTGCATGTGTTGGTAAATGCAGTATTTTGTGATGATAGGTTGCAAGTATGAATGGTATTATTGGAAGATTGATCAATTGCAGGTTCTAGAATGGCATAGACGTCGCAGGAGTTGTACGATCTGTTTTGTACAATACCCTGTACTATACAAGCTTGACTTTTTGGATCAAGCTTCCTCCTTTTCTCATCAGGAACGTGGGCATATGCTAAAGAACCAAAATTTTTGAAGTGCTTTACATTTTGTTTCTTTGCATACCACGCCTCATAAGGAGTGATGCCATCTAAACTAGAAGTTGGAATTCTATTTAGAATATATACACTGGAACGATAATGTTGCAATCAGGAGATAAACCGATCATAAACTGAATGACATAGTTCATAATGCATGTGCTATTTGATGACTGTACAATGCTGATTAATGAATATACAATGCTAATGCTAATCATACATTGGGGTTGATAACTGTGTAATAATAAAACCTCTAGAATACATGATCTATGGTTGTGAGCAACCATACAAGGGTTGATGGAATGTGCAATTGCTAAGTGAATCGTACGATCTGGCAAACTACATGGTTTTGCCAATTGTACGTTTGTAGTTGAATTGTACGTTTTGTTGAACTGTACGCTTTATTTGACTCTACGTTTTGACTAAACTATACATTTTCGGGAACTGTACGATTGAACAACTATGCAAACGTACATCGTATGATTGATATCATTTACGCTTTGCTTGAGTTGTACAATGTGGAAACTGTACAATAGGGAATTGTCCATTTGAGATAAATGAATAACTTGATGTTCCATTCCTGAATTTGTTGTCACCTTCCTTACTAGGAATACCGCCACTTGTGCTACATTTGGCGTCGTTGTCGTTGTTGGAATGAGGTGGGTCTGATGCAGTAGGATAGTAGCTTGGACATACGGTTGGATGATAGATACAAGTCTTCGAAGGCATAGGAGAAGAGATAGTAGAGAGGATTAGGTGCCAGTAAGAAGCACAAGGATCGCTCAAAGAGGGAATGTGAACAACACGGAAGTTTAGTTTAGAGAAATCGATGAACCGATACTGGAACAAGTGTGGACCCTAGAAGAGGGTGACACTAAAAGGTGGGAAACATTGTTGTTAAGTACAAAATACGAGATGCAAGGAGAACAACAAGTAGTCGAAGAAGACGTTCACGTAAGGGACGACGCTAACGTAAGAAGTGTGCAAGGAAACGAAGACTAGATGGTGACACCAGAGCAAACGGCAGGAAGTTTGCCAAGGGATGCAGAGGATGGGAGTCAGGCACCAGAGCAATCACACACAAGTACTTGGGGAGACAGACCAGAACCACGGTTCGTTTATCAGCGTAGAAGGTCGCGTAGTGAGGACGCACAAGAAGTGGGAAGAAGACTATTTGGAGAAAATAAAGTACCAAGGACAGAAGCATCAAAAGGACAGCAAGAGGAACCACCAATGGTAGGAAGGGATTGGAAAGAAATCCCAACATAATATTCCAACATATTTGTGTAGATCTTGTGCTCTGTGATACTTTGATATTGTGATTAAGACATCTTTACCATGATGATGATAGTTTACTTTTGATATTGACTTTTATATTTTATTTTTACTATTTATATGACCCCTTCCAATCATCACATTCTTATTGTACTTTGATAGATACAACATTTTTTTTCCTTACGTACTTTTTGTAGCACCATTATTTATTGATGGGTGCTACAACCTTCTCATGCAAGGTTCTTGATACTATACTATACACACTTATAATTATATGATGAATACAAACAACATGAAATTATCTAATGATGATAGAATATAGATAGCAAGTTTTGAGACAATTGAGGAACATGATAGACATCCCTAACAATGTCATTCCCAAACTTGGCAATAGGGGAAGCTTTACTATGTAGGGTAATTATTCGCCACAAAATTCCTAAAGGCCTTGGTCATTATTACTATTGAGTATTGTCTTTCTTTCTATTGCTCCATGCTATGGATTAGCTGTCATATGTAAATTTCCATTTTCTTAAGCGTTTTGGCCCTTTTCTTTGACATGACAATTCCTCATAATGTGTCCAATTTTGCAACAATACCAATTTTCAATACCCTTCTCTGAGAATGATCATTGCATTTTGGATCAATGACTGTTGTTAGATTGTTTGTCCATGGAATTGTTTTTGGAAGTTTGCTCCCATGGTTGTATAGATTCATTAATATTTTAATGGTTACAAGAGCTCCTGCTCTTGGCAAGAGGTACTTGCTTGCGCTTCCCAATTTGTCATCTCTGTCTAATGCTTGTAGCTGAAGTGGAAGGAGCTTGCAAAACATTTCCCTCATGATTTGCTTGTTCCCCACTTGCATCTGAATCATATGTATCCTGACATTGGTCTAGAACATCTAATAAGGTGCTTTCAATTTCCTTGTTGTCATCTCAATCAGATTTTATTGCTTTTAATTAAAATGTACTCAAATAGTTCTTTATTTTGTTTGATATGTCATTGCTATGGGTGAGAAAAAATTTCATTAGATAATAATCAACGCGATTGAATGACATCAATTCTTTCTCTAAAGAGATGATCCTATTATAATTTGCCTTGTTAAATAGATGTAGCTTCTTATGGATCTCCTTTTGATTAAAGAGATCATTTCTTTGCAATCTGATTTCCTTGGACACTTGCGAATTACCATTCATGTTGTACCATCATATCTCTTTTCATTTTTGTCAATAGGGACGTCTGCGTCTCCTTTGCTATCTTCCATAAGGGATTTACCCTTGAGTTTCATTTCTGTGTCTTCATCCTAGTTCCAATTATTGTGCCAATCCTAGCATAAGATTTTTTATGTGAGAAAGTACGAGACTGGGCAGTACGAGGAGTGGAGAGAATGGACCCCAGAGCTAACATGGGACCCACAAGGGAAATCAACCAACGAAAACCAAACATGGGGAGAACTCCACACTCACCACCATCAAGCGATGCTCCCATGGGAGAGGATGGAGCATATGGCTGGGCCATGATTCGCTCGTTTGAGGGGTTGGGTCATGGTTCGCCTGCATCCACTAGGGCATTTCATCCAAAATCTTGCTTCCCAATTTGCAAAGCTCTATGTGGGTGTTGTGCTTTATATACCACCATGAGGGCCATCGTGGGGTAGATGTGGGATAATGGCTCAAGACTCTCATAGCGTTGCTCAAGGCATTTTAGAATTTTTAATGTGAGAAAGTACGAGACTGGACAGTACAAGAGGAGCGGAGAGATCTGGTTTGCCTAGCATCTGGGCAGTATGTAAGATGTTAAATTTGGATTTCCTAGCATCCTTGAGATCTGGTTTCCCCAAATCTGGCTCTTTCTGGTTTCTCTTAGATTTGGCTTGTTTGGCATCCATCCAATTTGGCTAACCCCAAATCTGGCTTTTTCTGGCTTCACTTCGATTTGGTTTCCTTGGCATCCTTGAATCTGACATCCCCAAATATGGCTTCTTTTTGAATTCCTTCATCTCTAATTTTCATGAAGTTGGTTTCCCACAATTGGACTTTTGTGATGCCATCTTCCTTCAAGATCTAGCTTCCCTTATATTTGGTTTCTTGATCACTTGCCTATTATAATCTCTGTTTGTAAGATTTGCAGCTTTTTCTTGCTTATCTTGCTAAGATAGTGATCAGAAGCTAGGACTTTATGCCTATGCTTTCATACCATGTGGATTTTTAGCGTACTCTGAATACGGATCAAAGATTCAAAAGTGAACTCTAAAGCAAGCTAAGGAAAGGATTAAAAGTGCATGAATATAAGACCTGGTGTCGAGGGACACCACATGGTGCAGATCGCTCAATAGTCTTGACCAAGTCTACTAGGGGTCGGGGTTGCGGTTATGTTTTTGATTTTGCTGCAGGTATTTTGTGCACTTCTTTACAAATGTGTGTGCACTTTGTATGGGGTTATGGCAAATTGCAATATATAATCAAATAATATAAAATAAAATAAATTTAAAAATTATATATAGAAAATAAAACAAATTAATAATTCAATAACATGAACATGTTAATATTATGGATGTGTCATTCACATGATTTCTGAAGATTTGAATTTAATGAGCATTGAACTTTAAGATGTTGACTCAAATTAGAATTTTTTGGGTATGGGTACCCAAGCACCCAAGTATGGAGTGTAGGTGCATGCATCCAAAACATTGGGTGGACTAACCTGTAACTATGGTTTAGACCAGAACAGTACAAAGACTTGTTATCAAGGATGGGTACATATTGGTATATTTGTACACGTTAAATCATGGAATCATGGATCCAAAGCCACAAGTCATTGATCTATGGGTCGCTAATGATGCAGTCAATAAACTCTAAAATGTCCCAAAATTTGGCTTTACCACCAATGCATGTATGAGCTACAGGAAGGTAACTATAGGAAAGACTCATTGAATGCTGTATGAAATTTCATGACTTGTAACAAGTTAATACCAGTTACTACTTCAAGGAAAACTGCTGCATAAACAATGGTAGGAACTACTCTGAAGGAAGGACTGTACTCCATCAAGTGGCTGCTTGTCATGTCTTTCTGACATGGAAGGGATTGGCTCAATCTCTTGAAGTATAGGGAGTTCTTTTTCTTTTAAGTTAATACATGCTTATGTATTTGGTCTAGGAGTGTTTGTGGGTTTGAACGGGCATAGTCATGACTTCCTCAATCATTTTGTAGAAATCCCAAGGTCATGTCACATAACCAAGTCCTGGGCATTTTTTACAGTTTTTTTTTTTTTTTTGTAGAAGGAATATAAGTTCATAAGCAGGATCAATCAAAAATGAATTTTATCTCCATTAATTTCCCTTCGAACAAGAAGCAAAGTTGTAGGTGGAGAATTAGTAGTTTGGCCCATACATGTCACAATAAGTGTCTATTTTTTTATGTGATTTCTTTCTATCTACAGAAACATCTTCATTCAACCTCGCAGAATTGCTTGCATTTTCTCAACATTTAGAACTTTCCCTTCTGAAAATTGGAGGTGTGGGGTTGTTTAAGAAATCTGGCTCCGAGATCACTGTTATTATTCCAGCACCTGTTCCTTGAGTATACTAGAGAAAGAAAATAAAATGTAGAAGAGATATTGAATGTCATGGCCAATTTATATATGTGTTCATACTCAGTCTTGGGGATGGTGAGATGAGCACTACAATCATTTTGTAAGAAGAGCTTTCGAAGTAGATTTTATTAACTGACTAGATCTCCAAGTGACTCAAGCCTTAGAAAATGCCAATTCCTGAGGGGCCCAAGCTTTCTCAGTGAGGCATATGACAACATCACATCATGTGTCTTTTTGAATTAAGGGTAGAGATTTATGCTTCATAACCGAGGATCTTTTGGCTATTACTTTGTCCCACAAGTTCTTTTGACTGAAATTTTATTTATATTGAATACTGGACAACTTTCTCCTTTTGCTTTTGCCCTTTACTTGAAATTTTACCATTTGTTATAAACACCTTATGACTATACAAAGAGCATCCTTCAAGAAAGAAAACAAACCTCTATGGGCGCCATGTAGGTGAGGCCTTTCATAAACAAAAGATGAAAGTGCCACAAGCCTTCCTTTCGCTTAGATAAGAGGCAAACACACATACAAAAAGAGGTCATAAGAATTGTATGTGCCAATGATACATAGTGAGGCCTGTTATGAATCCTTCTTCTCATTAACAATAAATCATTCACCAATATGCAGAAATATCAAACATGCATCCACAATAAATTCCACAATAACAATCCACACAATAAAATAGAGATAGATAATACCCTTGAGGTAGGGCAACACCAAATATTACTCCTTAAGGAAGGAATCACTCCACAAGATCTCCGCTCCACGAGCCAAGACTCTTACCAAGAATACTTCATATGACAGGCTTTTACAATTTGGGGTACATCTCTCTTTAGAACAGAATGTGATAGTTCGCCTTCCATGAGATAGAAGGTCACCTATGTGGTGATTCACCTTCCATGAGTTACAAAGTGCATAATATTATAATATGGCACTATGCTATATATTATTATAATTTTATGTGTGACCCATTTCATAATACCCATATACAATATTATTTGCCCACATTCCTATCCCTAGGTAACTAACAATGCCTAACCACTGATTAAGGGGACTCATGATCAGTGTTATGCTTTATATCACCATGAAAACATGCATGCATATGTCGATTACCTCACAAAAGTTTATTGGTTAAAACTATTTAACTTGGTTTATATAGCTTATGTGCCTAATATGAAAAATGATTTGTGCACATAACACACTTTAATTAAATGTATCAGGATAAAATATATAGCATCCCATAATTAGATTTATCAGGAAAGGTTTTATCGCACATCATAGGTGGTAAGTAGGAATCATCATATAATAAACAACATCTTTTGGTATCTGAAAAGTAGTAAGGGCAAGGATGCAAATGTAAGTTCCTTTCAACCTGAGAAGTCTGATTATGATTTCCTGGAGGCCCAAATGTTCTGTTTGCAACTTTGAGATTGTGCTTTTCTTGGTCAAGATTATTGGCTACACTGGGATTTTAGAGTGATTACAACTTTTATTTTTCATAAAATATTGAATGAATCATGAGCCACCAAAATTGAGGAATAAGATACCCATTTTAGGATTAACAGTTGCCTTTGTTTACACTGATAACTCAAGAAAATTTTTACAGCCCTGTGCATTATGTGCAATTTAGTTAAGCAGCAAAGGATCAACTTTGAAATTGCTTTACCATTGTTTTGGAAGCCAAGATGGTTTGAGCATTTCCATGTGAGTCATCAGCAAAAAGAATGCAGGTTGCTGACCTTTATAAGGCTAAAATGTTGCTGTGTTAGGCCTGTGCCTGTGTTAACGAGTCAGGATAAATACATTGAAATGATGAGCATTTGATAGTGAGTGAGTCTATACAGGTTATGGTATGTTTATGCACATGTTTGTGCATCAATGAGCCCACTTATGTTTGGGTATGCATGGTCCTAGGTAAGCCTACATCCTGTTTTGTCCACTATCTTTTTGTGGAGGTATGATATCTTGTTTAGGCAAGCACAGGTTGCTTCTAGAGACAATTATGCAACATGATATCTTGTGTGGTCCTAGCTGCCTTCTGATGGTCGCCTTTTCTGGATCATCCATTCTATCATTTCAAAGACAATTATGCAACATGAATGTTGATTTCATACTCGTTTGCAATACTTTTAACTTGAAACAAGCCCAATGTTGATTTCATGCCATTAATGTTCCTTTGTATGTGGCTTTCATACACATAATATGGATGTGCTTCCATGATAAATATATATTAGCAAAGGATTGGGTTGGGTTCTAAAGTTGGCCACCATTTTTTACAAACCAAAACTCATGGGTTTGTGTTCTGCTCAGCAATGGTTAATAGCTTGCTATGTAAGGGTGTCAGTTCCTAAAACGATTTTCATGCCTTGGCAGTTGATCCTCCTGAAAAGAAAGCAGGGAAGGTTATTATTGACATGCTGAGAAGGTTACCGGTGGTCCATGTGGATAACAACATCAGGTTTGTGCTTCTGGATTTATTATCAGCACAGCTTCCACAGTCTTTGCTATCTTATTCTCCCCTCAAAGAAGTTATCAAGGAAAGTGCTGCTATCAAAAATAACTATCTCCTGCAAATGGACGAGGCTCTCACAAAGTACGTGTTTCTATTTTCTTCCTAATAGAGATTTTTATGTATACAAGGTCACAAGCAGAGAAGGATTTGCCCAAGAGTTAGTGATCAAATGATGAGGGAATAGACTGTCATGAATAAAGAAGAGGAACATCCTGGGAATCATTGCTAAAGATAATTAAATCTTTAATGGATACTTTTTTTTTTTTTTAATTTAGGTTTGATTTTTTTGTAGACAATCAATTGTTTGCTCTGATCTTATTCAGTTTATATACTTTATATATGTGTATACATATACATGCATGTTTTTGTGCACGTGTGTGAGTAAGAGTTTGTAATTAGTTCTATTATTTCTAAGTGAAAAAAATAAGTTGCATGTTCTTTTTAAAAATTTTAAGATCTATTGGCTTCCTTCCTGTCTGGCTAATGAATACCAGTGGGATAAATTTAAATTTATACAAGCATACAGGCTTTGCTTAATTCATGGTCATTCTTTAAATTATAAACTTGAATGCAAATTTGATTTTTCTAATTATGAAGACAATTTGAAAATTAAAATACCTTATTACATTATGTTATGTTATTACAAACACATATTGCCACGTACACAACATAACATGTCAAACACACATATATGACAACTTTATTTCCATATGACACTACTATGTTGCACATGTATTCGTGCATACGTGTTCATACACTTGCATGTTCATGCAAATGTACACTCATCCAGACACACATTCATTCAGAAATATCAAATCGTCTGCCTACAGACGTTCTTCTGATTCAGTATGTATTGCTTATTGACCATTTGTTTTCCTACTGATTTGCCACCCCATATCTCAGTAAAAATTGTATATATAAAGCACTAGACTAATTTCTGTTGTTCTGATATAGTATGTATTGCTTATTGTCCTTTTGTTTTCCTACTGATTTGCCACCCCATATCTTGGTAAAAGATTGTATATATAAAGCACTAGACTAATTTCTGTTGTTCTGATATAGTATGTATTGCTTATTGTCCATTTGTTTTCCTACTGATTTGCCACCCCATATCTCAGTAAAAGATTGTATATATAAAGCACTAGACTAATTTCTGATGACACTGAAGTGTTTAGAGATCATTAAATTACCAGCCTAACATCTTGTAAGTCTAAAACCAAGCGGGTCACACAATATGGGGTTATGGATCAAGAAGACAATGATATGCAAATCTTAACACTGAAGTTTGTGATATCTGAATTTGATTGCCCTCCAAAAATAAATTATGTGTTCACATCAGTTTAAGGCAGTATGTCAAGTTGGCTTGCATAAACATGCATGCAGAATCTTCCTATTCTGCATAGGTTATAGACAATCCTTCTGCTTGAAACCCCTAAAAATATTAATTGCTCTTATTCAGATAATTCCTACTTGCAGGTAGAATGCAAATGAATCCACTATGGTATGGTAGTCAGCAATGCTACTTTTTCCACTCACTCCATTTTAGAGATAGTGCTTTCATGAGTATATAGAACTGTGAGCTACTTCTTTTCATACAAATTGAAGATTGGCTGTAATGCTTTCAGGAAAGCTTCCATTGTGCTGTTTCTTAATCTATCCCTACAAGATAGGGATTAAAGTTACAGATAAAAGAGTTGCCTGAAATAGTTTAGAATCAGTAAGTGGAGATGTTTATAAAGAAGCATCACTAAATAGGACAATGGTCCTAATGAATATCATACACGGGAAATTTGATTTTGTAAACTTCAAAAGGTTACACAAAATAGTGATGAGCTTGAGGAAGGGAATTGTTTTCTTGTGTTTTTATGCTTTGAGTAAGAGCTGGTAAACTATTGCTAACTGGTTTTGGTTTATTATACAGGGACTTTCAAATAATAAAACTTTCATTAGCAAGTTGGATTGCAGCCTTTCACTCATCCATGTCTCCAATGGTAGGTTTTTATGCTGTACTGTATATAGTGTTTAAAAGGGCATTGTTTTCCCTTGCAAATTGGGGAAATTAACGTATATATGTTTGCATGACATTTTTTCCTTTCTCCTTGTTGCAGATGCAGTTATCTGAAGTTCAAGCAACTCTTGAAATTCAAACAAAACGAATTATCCGGGTAGTTTCTTTCACTTTGTTTAAATGGAATTACTTTATTGCTTTGATGAGATTGTCACAGAGATGCCTGTCTTATGACGAGTGTTTACATGGTTAATGGAAACATTTAAGCCAGAGGTACTCAAATACGCATCATCTTGCCTTTTGTTTGGTCCAGGGTGTATTGCTGGCAAACAGACTACAAAACATGTTGAGATCAACAGTCGATCTTCATGTATTGTTTGAGGTAATATTTCTTTTTACGTCTGTGCAAGGAGTATTCCATTTTCATAAAGATCTGCTTTGAAATCTCTTTGGACATTTGAGTCAATAGAAGACAATAAATTATTCTCAGGATTGAATAAGACCATGACATTTCAATGTAGATCTTTTTTTTGGGTCCTGTGTTACTCAATTGTGGATTAAATGTGCCAAAGTGATTTTTGGCCACTTGATCAGTTTTAGTTGGACACATGACCTTAATAAATAGTGTAATATTCCATCTGGCTGCGTATATTTTATCTTATTGTTGGAACTTTACAAAAGAACAAGTTCACTGAAACTTTGTAGAATACGAGGTGTAACGACTTAAACTAAGTATTCTTAGTAGGCCTATTTGAAGTTGTAATAACTTTTGCAGATTTCATGATAATGTTTAGTTCAAAATTTTCTTTTTTGACATGAATATATGCAACAGATAATGGCTACATCTTACAGAAATTATTTCACTTCATCAACATTTAGGATTTGAATGGTTTTCCATTTTTTAGGCAAGTTCTTTGTACTGCTTTTCCATGTGGGTCATGTGCTCTGCAGCTTCTTCATCGATATTCCAGGCATTTGGTGACAAATCCTGATCAGATACAAATAAAATTTGCTTGTAATCACCTTTCTTTTGCTGCAGCAACATGTCAAATTCCTTTGTTGTCAGCCATATCATTCTTTCTGTTCTTGCATTTTGAGTGCCCTAGTTTGCCATAATAGAAGCAAAACTTCTCTGTGATTTTTCACCATGCTTGCTTGCATTCAGTATTGTTTTTTCATTTTGACTACATATATATCCAAAATCCTCCTAATCACCTTTTCAGCATTGTGTTCAACTTGGTTGTTGTGATCCTTATCATTATTTCTTCATTAATTATCATATTTTTATATTTTTCATCAACTTTGGTGCGAAGCATTTTAGTCTGGAGACCATTTTCGGGCTTTTGCTTTACCAACACAGACTTTTATCTTTAGGCAACTCCTCATCTGGCCAAGAGAAAGATCCCTATAGCTCTTTGTTCAGTGGAGGGGATTGCTTTTAGAGTGCCATTGGTTGACAATGCTGCTTGTACCCTGAGCTCAGGTCACAACTCCAATCCATTGGCATCTTTATTAACTGAATTCCTCCTTTTAGCTATTTTTTAAATGCAAACCTGCCTTTTCCTCCCAAGGAAGTGGTTCATAGAGTTGTCAGGCACAACATCTACAAGCAGACAGGAAATGTCCAGGCAGTAGCCCTAAGTTGGCTTTCTACACTACACACCTTTTGCAGGTTGTTGATGGCATCATCTCCCAACTGATTATTTCTTGTTTCATTAATCACATGATTTGTGAATCCTCTAGGGCCCATTCAGTGTTTCCTTGGACCAGATCCATGATGAGATGCATCATCATCTCTTGTGCAAGGACAGGATTTGTCATCTCTGCTCTCTCAGGGAAGTAGAAAGTGAAGGACACTTTTTCTCTAGGTGCCCTTCAAACTACAAGACCCATGGGAGATATTATTATCTTTAGAGAGACTCAAGTGGTTCTTTTACCACTTTCTTTCATTTCCCTAATCAGGGATGCTTGGCTCTTTTTCTTTGTGAGGCTGTCACTCGTCGGCAGAGAACATTATAGGAGACCAGGCTGATTACTTTTTATTTTTCCTAGCTCAAGAGAATGGAGAGAGAAGGGGGAGAAGAGGGGGAGGGCAGCAGTCCAGAGGAGCGGAGTGCATGCCAAGAAGAATGGAGAGAGAGAGGGAGGGGGGAGGGAGCAGCCCAGGAAGGGCAAGCTCCAAGAACCCCCAGAAACTAATCTCTCCTAACAGTCGTGGCCAAAGTATTCGAGCTGAAGAAGTCCATGATATGTCTCTGTCCATCGCTAGTTCGGGACCCTAACAAGCTGTGGGTGCGCTGCCTAGTGACCCTGCTGCTATGTCACCTGGTCTGTCGGAGCTGGTGAAGTAAGTTGTGATGAGCCAATGTTGAGGGGGGTGAGATCCATCTGGAGGAGATCTATAGTTGTTAAGAGGTCTTAAGTTTGTGTTATCATTGGTTTATAGTATTTAATATGATATAAAAAATTATAAAATTCACCGGAATAAAAAATGCAAATTAGATGGATTTCATATTGGAACACGGACCACTAGGATTGCTAAATAACCCATCGTTGCCGTTAAACCACATTCTTGGTTTTTTATATATAATATAAAGATATTATTATTAATAGTAAAGTTTATTTTTAAAAATTACAGCTATATAAAAATAAGACGTAGCATATTGAAAATATATTAAGACAAGGAACATTATGAATTTTTAAAACGTTTCTTTTGTTACCATGATAACCAACTTACATGGACACAGAGTGATCTTTTATTTTTATGTTTATTAATTCACTGCTTTCCATTTACGATTTAATTGGAGTGTCGTAGAAATTAAGCTACAATATTTCAAAAGATAATGTTGAATGTTGAGTAAGTGTGTTAGAAGATACTAATAAGTAATATGCATGAAAAAACTTATTTTTTCAATGAAAAATTGTATTTTTTTTTTTTTTTTCCTTTTTGTCGAGTTTTTTTTCCCGAGTCTTGAGTCTGAGCCCCGAGGGGACCTCGTTGAGTCCAAGTTTGACAACTATGGTATTAGGGTTTACTATTGTGGTTCAACCTCCTCCTTATCTTTTCTTGTTCATTTTCCTAATCTTCATCCTTGTTATCCTTAGGGTTCTTTTAACCCAGTACTTGCTTTTATGCTTAGCTATTTTGTTGAGTCCCTAGAAACATTTTTTGGGTCACTCTTGGACATCAATAAGTTTTCAATTCCAATTTTTGAAGGCTAATGATACCAGAATTAGATGGCATCAAGAATTAAACTATTGGCCATGGACCATAATGTCTATGATACATGAATTTGATGGCATCAAAAATGCACTATTGGCCATGGTCTAGAATGTCTAAAAATAGAAGAAACTAAAGAGACAATCTGTTTTCACAAAAGAAGTTTTACTACATGTTAATGCCCATTTAAACTTGATGCAAGGAACATGACTCATTCAATGATGTCAGCTGAAGAATGTTTATAGAATTATGTAATGGCGATCATTTAGATAATACTAGACAAAACAAGATACTGCAAGTCACTTTGTTTTGAAATAATTTCCAGCATATTGTGTCTGACCTATTCCAAAAACTACGAATACTTACGAAATTAGCATCTCATAGTAATTCATTTCCAGTACATCTAATTGGGACCCAATCCTTTTTATTATTATTTTTTTGCTTGAGAAAAAGGTGTTGTGCTCAGGTTCCCCACCCTTAACAAATCAAAACTCTCTCCTTTAGAATTTGAGAGTTTACAACCAAATTCAATTCTCATCTCAATTGAGTTGCTATAGTTAGATAACTACATCTTTTTTCATAAAAAATCTAAATTCTTGATTTTCATTTTCTGGATCTTGTTCAATTTTATTTGTAATACAAATATTCTAGAATTCAACATCCTTCTTGACATTTTCCTGTAGCAACCTTCACAATACCAAAACTCCACCTCTACTGTCTATGCACTGCATCTTAGTAGAGTAATATTTCCAAAACTTCATGTTATCATTGTCCGCTTTACCGGCTTTGGATTGTTAGTTTCTTTTCTAAAGTAAATCTTATCAAGGAATATATACATAATAACTAAACTATGGGTCATTATATAATACAAGTGAAATTCATTTTAATCTCAAATAACCAATTAAAAAACATTTTATCATTTTAATGAGTTATGAAATGAATCTCATTCATATTATAGTGACATCTTAACAAACATAATGGTATTATATTATTATTTTAATAAATGTTTAACAGTCTCAAAAAGTTGAAAGTTCCAATCGATACTCTGTCCCATAATCCAACCAGCCACCAACAACTCAAATAATCCATTCAGCCATGAAGTCCATCTGATATCATCTTCTTTTGCTTCAGCATACAAAACTTCTACTCACTTCATGAAATCATAGTCCACTTTACCAAATCTGGACTGTTAGTTTAAATTTGCTCCTTTCATATTTTTCTTGTCAGTTTCACCTAAACTTACTACTTCCTCTAACCATGGAAAAGAGGATTTAACTTCACGATCCTCTATTAAATCCCTCTATTGACTAGCCTATTTGCACATTTGTTCCCTTTCCTTAACGTATGTGTAAACCTGATTTATTCAAACTCTGTAGCAAGGTCTTGTGTTTCCGCAATTATCTCTTGTATGTTCCATGGAACCTTTGCTTTCCTCAAAATTGCATTTAATACTATTAGTGAATCACCTTCCATACATACTCTGTTCCATTTTATTTGTCTACATATTTTTAATCCTTCCAAAGCCGCCCAAACTTAAGCTTCATTGTTTGTCTTAAATCCACTACTAAAAGCGTTATGTGACAAAATCTCACACCTATTATTTTTTGTTATTCTTACTCTTGTTGGTCCTGGATTTCCTTTAGAAGCTCCATCAAAATTCAGTTTGACGAACTCTGCTTCCTATGGTTTGCACTTCATATTTTTAGCCTTCCTATTGTTTCTCTTGTACCCACCATCATAATTCCAATTGATGACTTGACTGCATTTATCAAGGCTCTCTCCTTCAAGATTAGGGATTGGGTGAGTTGATTGGGCTGGTTTAGACTCTATGGGTAAACATATCTTCTTTTTCATTACCTCTAAACCGCTTTCCTTTCCTTTAAATATTCATTTGTTCCTTTCTAGCCATACAATCCAAAGTATTGTATCTTTTGATGTATCTCAGAATGTCTGTAACGCCTCACTTTTAAAAGTGCTCTGCCATTGCTTTAACCATTCTTCAATTCTACCATTCATCACCATGCATTTACCGAACATATTAAGAATCCATTGCCATATTTCGCAGTAGTGTCCCAAGAGATGGTTTATACTCTCCTCCTTTTTACATAGAACACATATTGAGGGGCCATGAAATCCCCTTTTCATTAGGTTATCCCAGGATAAAATTTTCCTTTGACCTACTAACCATACAAAAATTTTGACTTTTAGAATACTTGGTCTATCCCAAATATCTCTCCATATTCTTTCCGTATTCCTATTTTGTTGGTGCTTTACATTATATTTGCTTCTTGTTGTGTATTCTCCTGAGCTATTTAGCTCCCAAATCAGCTTATCCTCGGCTCCCCTCGGAATAACCATTGTTGTTATCTTTTTGCTCAACTGCCTCCGCTATACTTGTAAAAAATTCTTCTTTCCATTTGTATCTTCCTTCCTAATCCTTGTACATAATGTTTGAAACCCTATCACTATATTTATCTTGAAGTAATCTCATCCATGGTTTCAAAATTGGATCTAGATTAAGTGGTATTTTATCACACCAAGTATTAATCCAAATAGAAATTTTTTCTTCAGTTCCCACCACCCATCTAAGACCTTTAATTACAAGATCAATTGATTTTTTAAAACTGTTCCATAGTGCAGAACCATCTGGTAGTGAGAATGTAGTAAATATTAAGCTTGGGTCATTGGGCTCAATGTACTTAGAAGAATTCTTGCCCATTGTCTTTGACTCTCTTTGTACAATCTCCAAATTACTTTTCCCCTTAGAGCTAAGTTTGCATTTGTAAGAACTCTTAAATCGATACCTCCCTTAGTTTTATCATCACACGCCTTGCTCCATTTCACCAAAGTAAATTTCCTTCTATCATGTAATATTGACTACAAAAATGACTGCATGATATAGATTAAACTTTTTTCTATCAATTTTGGCATAATATACAAGGACATATATTATGTTTTTTTCAACGAGTTTACACAGGTTTTTATGAGGGGTTTTGGTCCCCTCGTATTGAGTGGGGTTTGAACCTTAGACCTCTCTAGAAGAAACCAAAGCCCTTACCACTACAGTAAGCTTGCAGCTAAAGGACATATAATATGTTGGAATGGCTTGTAAGACTGATTTAATTAGCTGCACCCTTCCTGCTAAAGATAATTATCTACTTTTGCATGCTGATAGTTTATTTTGAACTTTACTTATAACTGGATTCCATAATTCTATCCTCATTCTTCCCTCAAATAAGGGCATCCCTAGATATGTTGCTGGCAAATTTGCCTCCTCCATTTGAAGTGACCTGCATATCCCTACTCTGACTCTAGATGGAGTGTTTAGGAAGCAAAGTTTTGATTGTGTCCTACTAACTATCTGCCTAGATGCTTTAATATTCCTTTAATAAGTTATTCAAAGCTTTGGCCTTGTTTTTCCCTGCCCTTCCAAAAAGGGATGTATCATCTACAAACTGTTGATGGGTGATGTTTTTACTAGCCTTAAGTTCGCTTATTAGCCCATCTTTGTATGCCTTCTTCAGGTTCCTTCCCAATACCTCTGTCATAATAATGAACAGATGTGGTGACAGAGGATCTCCCTGTCTAAGACCCCACTTGGCTTTAAATGATTGACCAGCACTGAAAATGATACTGTAGAGACATAAGCTGTAATCCATTTGACACATTTCTTTCCAAATCCAAACTTTTCTAATACTACAAAAAGAAAATCCCATTTAACCCTATCATAGGCTTTATTCATATCAAGTTTTAAGATCAATGCTCTCTCTTTTCTAGAAGTTGCTGAATGCATTACTTCATGAGCTACTATAATCCTCTCTAGAATCTGTTTCCCTTTCACAAATCCTCCTTGCTCTTTTGAAATATTTTTTTCTAATAGTGGTCTTAACTAATTTGCCATCACTTTGGAGATTATCTTATATGCCATATTACATAGGCTTATGGGCTTGAATGAATCAAACAATTATGCATCCTTTTTTGGAATCAAGGTAAGATATGTTGTATTTATTTTATAATGTATGTACTACTTTACCTTAGACTGTGCCACTGCCACCAATGAAGAATCCTTCACTATTTCCTAGTTTTGATGATAGAATCCTGTAGAGAGTCCATTTGGACTTGGGGATTTATCCTTATAAAAAGAGAAAAAAGCTGAATGACTTCTTACAAATTAATAGGCTTCATCAATCTGCTAGTTTTCATTTGTTATAACTGAAGGTACTTCTTGTAGTAGCTTATCATTAAGAACTTCAATCTCCTACAATCCTACAATATTCTAATAAAAAAGCCTTACCTCCTCTCTAATTTTGTTCTAGTCTTCAATCCAAACCCCTTCTATTGATTTAATTCTACTAATTCTAGATACTGATCTTTGTATTTGTTGAGTGTGCAAAATTGCAAATGACACACTTTGACTTCCCTTTAGTGCCAATGTTGTTAGGCACGAAGTGGCAGGAGTCAAACTGTTGGTGTATCAAAGGCAAGCCAACTTGGAACAAAATCTTTCCCCGCTTGAAAGGGAATTTTATTTTCTCCCAAGGTTCGGGTATGACCAGGTCTTGGTCATCGTTGATAAACCCAAAGGTTGTTGATAATTGTTACTTCAAGGGGCCATTGCTGGTATGAATCCAAGAGATTAACTTCTAAGCATAGAGTCCTAATATTTAACGCATAATTGTCTAGATAATAATCCCATTGCATTAAAATTACAGCATGCATCAAGAACAATGGTTAACCGTTTAGATTATGATCCTATTGTTTTTTTGTGTTATAAGCATTCACAAAAAAATAGAGAAAACAAAAAAAAAGTCAAAGGTTTAAGGGCAAGAGTAAAGAAAAATAGAGAAAACAAGCCAGTACTGCCTTGAATTGGGTTCCGATCTTGTAAAGCAGCAAATCCGGTTTAAAACCAATCCTGGCCCAACTAGTATTCACACAACCTAAGGTTCGGAACAATGCGATCTTCCGAGGGAGAACAGACTATGAAATAAACTGAGTGCAACCACCACCATCATGTGTAGATTGAACACAAAATCTTAGAGCCTTGCATTATAAAGATAATAATGCAGTATATTTAGGTTTAGATTTACCCACTTTGGTGAATTACGTGAATAGAGCTCAAAAACAGTACTAGGCTTGGTTTAGAAAATCCATCCAACTAAATAGAAATATAATAGTAAATAGACTAAGCCTAAAAAGGCAAATACAATGGATAGTTTTTGACCTCTCTAGCTATTTAGCGGGCTGGTATTTATACAATTTTTCTGGCTCTTGACATAGCCTCACTTTTATAATTTGTTTAATTATTATATTCCTTCCTATGGGGCGTATCAAATCTTGGATCTTATCTTGAGCGCGTTTTTGCTGCGAGGTCCTCGAGACCGCTTCGGCTGCACTTCGATCATGCCTTATTAAATTTCAAACTCAACAAAATCTTAGGCGTTCTCGTGCTCGGTTTGTCTCGAGTGGTCTAACTTCTGGTATTTCGACTGCAACAAGTAGGCTAGGCATTAGTTTCTGCCGCTTTCGTGTTCTGTAAATTAGTGTTTGTTGGGTTAGCATTAGAACTCTTGCGTCCACCGCTTTTGCCTAGTCATGATGCGAGTTCCTTAGGATCACCTTTTGACCATGCCTTTGCCATGTCTCATTAAATTTTCACTTTTGATAAATTTGGGGCTTGCTTGAATTGGGTTGGCGTTAAGTGATTAAATTCATGCTTTGTCGACTATAACTAGTGGGACGAGTATTGATTTTGCCGTTTTTGTGCTTTGTAAATCTGTGCCTACCTGCTCAACATTTAAAATTCCCGTGTTCCCGTATTTAAATTTTGAGCAACTATGTCAGATAACCTGCAAGAGAAGATATTGTGAGGCAAAGTCAAAAATTTTAGGTGCTACAATTTATTTTTATTTTTTATTATATTTATTTTTTGTTTTATTATATATATAATTTTTTTATAATTATTTATTTGTCCTCTGTGCTTTTTTCTCTATTTTTTGCCTTTTTCGTTTTTCTCTCCCTACACCTTTATAGCCATATTCTATGTTTTTCGATAATTTTCTAAGTTTCCTAGCAATTCTCTATATATTCCACCAATTTTTCATGTTTTTTGGTAGTGCACGTTCCTGCAATTTTCTGCATTTTCCAGCCATTTTCTCATTTTTCTGGCTCTTTTTGCATTGTTTGGCTATTTTTTGTGTTTTTCAACTCTTCTTAGCGTTTTTCGACCATTTTCTGTGTTTTTCGACCATATTTTGGCTCTTTTTGCATTTTTCGGCCATTTTCTGTAGCTTTAATTTCATTGGTTGAACTAAAATATTTTCTCCCTTAAATCCCTATGAGCCGTTGATTTTACGAGATTGGACAGTTGGTGGGTTTCCGAGTGCTTCTACCCTCTATATTTTTCTCAAATCCATGCAAGCCATTGATCGTTGAGGATTCATGCAAGTTGTTGATTGTTGAGAATTTGTGTGAGCCGTTGATCTGAGATTGGATGGTTGGTGCGACTCTTCAATGCTCCATCATTTGAAATTCCCTCCAATTTGCACAAGTTGTTGATTGTTTTTAAGTCAGACGGTTGAGGGGGCTTTTCAATGCTCTATTATTTCAAACTCCCTCCAATTCATGCGAGCCATTGATTGTTTTTAGATTAGACTACAAGCGAGCCTTTTCAATGTTCTAATATTTAAAACCCCCTCCGATTCGCACAATCCATTGATCTGAGCCCATTGATTTGAGATCGGATATTTAGCGGGCTTCTAAATGTTTAACCCTTTAAATTTTTCTCTGAATCTCTATGAGCCGTTGATCTGAGATCGGACGGTTGCTAGGCTTACCCTTTAAATTTTTCTCCGAATCTTCAAGCCGTTGATTTGAGATCGGACGGTTGGTAGGTTTTTAAATGTTTTACCCTTTATATTTTTCTCCAAATCTCCATGAGTTGTTGATTTGAGATCGGACGGTTGGCGGGATTTTTAAATGTTTTGCACTTTATATTTTTCACTGAATCTTTGTGAGCCATCGATCTAAGATTAGATGGTTGGCGGGCTTATACATATTTTACCCTTTAAATTTTTCTCCGAATATTTGTGAGCCATTTATCTGAGATTGGATGGTTGGCAGGCTTTTAAAGGGAGTATTTTCCTTTTATTTTTCTTGTGTGGGGACAAACAACAAGACCAAAAACAAAAAAAATCCGCTTCTCAGAGGCAGCTCTAGAGGGTTTGAAGCCAGACAACGGTGGCTTTGGAGGGTTTTTAATCCATAGCTGAGTAAGGCGGCGGTGATTGTAGAGGGTTTGAAGCCATGCAACAACGGTTCTGAAAGGTTTTAATCCACAGCTGAGTCAGGCGATAGTGGTTGTAGAGGGTTTGCATCAGAGCAGCGATGGCTTTGGAGGTTTTTTAATTCACAACTGAGTCAAGATCCGGTGAGAGGGTTTGAAGCTAGGCAGCGACAACTTTGGAGGGTTTTTAATCCACAGTTGAGTCAGGCGACGGTGGCCGTAGAGGGTTTGAAGCTAGGCAATGGTGGTTCAGGAGGGTTTTTTAATCCACAACTGAGTCAGGAGACGACAGTCGTAGAGGGTTTGATTCAAAGTAGTGGCAGCTCTGGAGGTTTTTTAATCCACAGTTGAGTCAAGCAGCGGTGGCTGTAGGGGGCTTGAAGCCAGGCAACGATGACTCTAGAGGGTTTTTAATCCATAGCTGAGTCATTAGGCAGTGATTGTAGAGGGTTTGAAGCCAGGCAGCGACAACGAGATAAGTTTCAACATCTTTGATTTAGTGCTTGAAATTATTTAGGTTTTAGGAAAGTTTGACATAGAGCAGGAAATAACAATTTGGTAGTACAGGGGTGATTTGATAATTGAAGAAGGGAAACAACAATTACAAGAACAAATAGAAATCATAGGACAGTTGGTCTCCGTGAATTCACATATTATTCCAATCAGCGAAGCTAACGAAACATGGGGATTGACATATCCACAAGCAATGGGGCATACAACAATACTACCATCTGCAACACCCGAAGAAGGAATGGAAAAACCTATATATGTAAATGCAAAATAGTATTGGAGAATAATAAGGCGCCGACAAGCTCCAACAAGGGCAACAACAATGAAGAGGACCAATCGATAAATAACAGCAAAGAATATTCTTCCACATAAACATGTGGAGAATAAGGAACAATCAAAGGCACTAACCATCACTGAACAGGGAGATCAGTCAGACCAACATAGGGTACAAAAGAAGCAAGAAAAAAGAGACGGAGGCAAAGCGACAACACACAAGAACACAAAAGGAAAAACAAGCAAGGATAAGAAAATAAAAAGTGTAAGCAAGAAAACATTTAGCATGGAAAGTGCGGGTCACCAAAATGAGATTCAAGATAGGGAAGAAATTTACAGTCCCACAACCATGCCACTCATGTGGACACCAAGACTTTATGTGCAAGAGCTAATGAAGATGAAATAGAAACTTGAGAGCATGGAAAGGAGAGAGAAAATAAGAGATACTAAATTAGATGAGGTCATAAACATCAATTAGAGGCTGGAAAAGGAAAACAACCAACTCAAGGAGCAAGTGTCAAAGCTACAAAATCTTGTGAACATGTGTCAACATGAATGGCATGTCCTCAAACAAGCCATCCACTCCCCAATCAATGATACAATAGAGGTGGAAAAAACGAATGCAAGACAAATAAAAGAGGTACGGGAAACACTCCAAAACATAGAAACAAGAGAAAATGAGCTACGAAATGAATTAGCAAAGGCAAAGTCATGGTCTCAAGTAGTAAAAGAACCAGTCAATCAGCAGAAAGAGTTGATAGAGAAGCAAGTAAAAATTCAAATAACAAAAGAGAAAGAAAGACATGAGAAGTTATCAAACATAATCATCAAAGGGTTAAAAGATTATGGGGATAGGGAAGACACAAACTGTTTAACCAGGGACTTCTTGTCAGATCGGTTGCAATGGAAAGGTCAGATCAAATTAGTAGGCAGAATTGGCAAGCTGAGAGAAGGAGGCAAAGATAGGCATATTCGGGTCACATTGATGAGCTATGAGGATAAAACAAGGTTACTAAGAAACAGAGGCATGTTGAGAGGGTCACAATTCTATTTAGATGACGACCTAACCTTTCTACATCAGGTTGAAAGAAATAAGGAATGGGAATAGGTGAGGGCAACTAGGAATGAAGGGAGATGGGCATATTTAAGAAATGGAAATGCGTACATCATATCTAAAAAAACCCAAAACAAATAGGGAGTATGGCCCGCCCGGGAATATCTTACGATGGTAAGTTGGAATTGTAGAGGCTACCCTTGGAGAAGAGGACCCGGGTTAGGGCCCATTGCTAGGGACAGAGATATAATGATCCTGACGGAAACACATGAGCACGATGGATGTAGGACTCCAGACTTTGTGGGATACAAGAAAATAGCAATATGGAATAAAGCAACAAAAAATGGCAAGGGGTAGGGGGGTATTATGATTTTAATAAAAGAGGAGTGGGATAGGGTCATTAAAATTGAAAAACAAGATGAAAACAAACAGTACATTTGGATAAAGATCCTAGAAAATAAGTCAGTTATTAGCATGGCAGCTTCTTATTTTGCTCCCAAGAATTCTAAATTCTATAAGAAACATGACCTTAACAGAGAAGACCCATACTCCTCCCATACAGTAAGTTGGGGGAGATTATATTAATTGGAGACTTCAATGCAAGGACAGCCTATAAGCAAGCTAACATTCTAGTAGGTAACAAAGATATTGAGATTAATCCTCTTTGGATGCCAGAAGAGGAAAATCAGCATTGGACCAGGACTTAAGAAGATGAGCATGGGGCTATCACGCAATATGGAGAAGATTTGTTAGGCCTTTGTAGCATACACAACTTGGTTATTTGCAATGGGATGAAAAGTTGGAAAAATTCAGGAAAGTATACATGCAAAACATATAAGGGACAAAGTGTATTAGACTGTTATATGTTCACAAAACTGCATACCAAAAATAGAGGAGCTAGAAGTGGAAGATTCCCTAGTGGAACTTAAGTCAGATCACAACCCAATTGTTATGAAACTTCAAATGCAGGGAGACAAACCAAGGGAAAAACACATGCAAGGCAATTAAAACAAACTTCCTCACAAGGGAAACATTCTCTTAAAAGAAAAAAATTGACAGAGTTTTAGGGCAGCATTGAATAACAAGTTACAGGAAAAGGAAAGAAAGGGACTACCTCACAATAACAGAGATTACAATAAAGTGAATGGTTAATGCACGTTATCCAGGAAGCTCTAAAAAAATTCAAGAGAGCTAAACCTAGAAAGAAAGAAAGAAATAGGTAAACCTAGAAAGAAAGAAAGAAAGAAAAAAACAGGTTAATGCACGTTATCAATGTATTACACCTGCTCTATATATTTCGGATGCAACTTTTCCTTGTAGTTCTCCCAATGCCGAAAATACGATTGCGGTAGAAGTAGTGATGGAGACACCTGAAGATAGCACTAAAGATGGGGACAATGAGGAAGGTAAGGAGGATGAGGAAGCACGGAAGATAAGAAAGAGGAGGAAGATGTGGAAAACAAGAACAATGAGCAAGAAATACCCAAAATACCTGATCTCACCAATAGTGAGTTATCACCACATGAGCAAAACAATTCAAAAAAAACACAGAGTGACTACACACTCCTCTGTTGACTCTACGAGGGAACCACAAACGAATTTGGAAGCATTACCATCACTTTTGATGCATCATTCTGAAGTGTTTGAGGGACCCCAAGGGTTGCCCTCCCATCATCATCACGATTCTCCTAAGGAAAATTCTCCTATTTTTCCTGGCAACCCCCCACTAACACTCCGCCCTTCAAGATATCCCTGCCTTAGGATTAGTGACATGAAAATAGTGCAAGAACATAAGAAAATGCTTCTTGGAAAACAAGGGATGAAGCTCCTCACTTTGAGCTTTGAGGACAAAGCTCTTATTAGTTAGTATTATTAATCATTTAATTATTATATTTTTAACTCATAAAGTGAACCATCACATCTCTTCATAATGTGAACCATCACGTCTCTTCCTAACGTGAACCATCATGTCTCTTCACCAACATAGCTTTAGGGTAGATATATATATTAGGTTGGCCATTCACACAAATCATCCATGAATAAGAATATATATTTGATCAATTGATCCATTGGAAGGGTTCCTCTCCAGTGCAAAGGTGATTCTATTAGTTTAGATCCAATTCCAATTATCGTTGATAGATCCGCTAGGAACTTGGGTTCCTACCAAGGAGACACCCCCTACTATCATTGTCAAGAAAGAACTTTTCACAAATGAAGACATTATTCAAGGGATAAAAAAGTTAGCAACTGGTAAAGCCCGTGACATAGACAATCTTCCGGCAAAGCATATAAAATGGGGGGTAGATATTCTTGCACCGCAGATCAAAGAGATTTTCAATGGGGTCATACAAAATGGCTTCTCTACAGAATGGACAACTAGCTTGACCATTTATTTGTTTAAAAGTGGAGATGTAAGTAATCCCTCAAATGATCAAACTATCATGATCAACCCTCTCTTTGCAAAGCTGTTTGGGAGTATGATAGAGCGTAGGATTA
This sequence comes from Wollemia nobilis, assembly GCA_028583015.1. Classification (NCBI taxonomy): domain Eukaryota; kingdom Viridiplantae; phylum Streptophyta; class Pinopsida; order Araucariales; family Araucariaceae; genus Wollemia; species Wollemia nobilis. Next base: position 9,817,269 of record JAQPPZ010000850.1, read on the forward strand.
GCATATGGGCGGAAGAAAAGGGAAAGAGAGCAAAGGGGCAAGTGGGTTTTAGGCCCAAGCACTCAACTATTGATCACTGTATCACGCTTAGACACACAGTGGAAAAAATATGGGACAAAAAAGAGGAGGTTTTTTGTTGTTTTGTAGACTTCAAAAAGGCATTTGACACAGTGCCAAGGAAAAAATTATGGAAAAAAATGTAAGAGCTAGAGGTTCCAATTCACTACAGGGCAGCAGTTCACAGATTATATGAGCATGTAAAGGCTAGAATCAGAACGCATGAAGGGTTATGTGAATGTTTTAGGAGTGACATAGGCGTCAAACAAGGTTGCCCTCTATCTCCGACATTATTTGGGTTGTACATTGATAAGTTAGAAGAATGGATAAACAAATTTGGGGGAGAGGGTGTGCACTTAGCCAAATATGTGGTAAAACTCCTCATGTATGCAGATGATGTATTTTTGTGGTCGAAATAGCTAAAGATCTAGAAGATCACCTTCGGGCTCTAGAACTCTTCTGTAAGGAAGTTGGGATGGAGGTGAACACGAGCAAAACAAAAATCATGATTTTTTCAGCAAAAAGGAAGAAGCAACATATCAAATTTCAGTTTGCAAGAGAACCTCTTGAGGTAGTGGTAGAATACAAATACCTAGGCATAGAATTTCAAGACAAACTCAATTGGAATACATGTAGGATGAAAAGAACTCTAAGTGGCTAGAGAGTGCTATATGCACTTCAAAATCGGTGTAGGAATGCCGAGTTGTGGGACTGGAAGACCACCAAGGTCTTATTTGGTCTACTTGTCACACCGATTGTGTTGTATGGTTGCGAGGTGTGGGCCAGTGGCATGACAAATACAAAATAGAGGCAAATAGAAAGGATTCAAAAACATCTAATTACAAATTTTCTTAGAATTAAGACCACAGTCCCTTATGAAATTATTCTAGCTGAAACTGGAATGTTCCCTTTAGAGGCAATTGCTATGACCAAGCTGTTATGTTACTTGAAAAAAACAGAAAACATGAAAAACAACAGATGGCTTAGGGCAGTTAGGGATGAAGAGCTACATAGGCGGAAGAACACATGGATGAAACAAAATCAGAAATGGATGAAACGTTGGGAAATCAACATAAATGAATGTCCAAATTTCAATAAAGACATAAAAAACTATGTGAATGAAAAGTTTAGAAGTGGAATGTGGAAAAATGCAAGCAAGAAAAGACAATACTATATTGCAAAGTTTAACCCAACGTATGACCACAAGGAAAAAGCATATATAGGTGCTGAAATTAAGTGGAGGGAAAAAATCCTCATTGCTCAGATAAGGACTAGCTCTCATAGGCTTAGATGTGAAACAGGGAGATGGACAATGCCCAAGGAACAATGGGAAGAAAGGATATGTACTCTATGCAGCACAGGGGCAATAGAGACAGAGGAACATTTCATCTATGAATGCCCAAGTTTTTTGGACATCCGTGACAAATACAAAGAAACGCTTGGACAAGGGTCTATGACAGAGTTATTTGAAGATGGTAAAATAAAAAATGTTGGGGATTTGCTAACCCAAATCAGTAGAAGAAGGAACAGCCTTCTCAAGGATATTAATGGTCATATTATTTGAATAACTGTGTTTCCATATTTGGAGGTCCCATAGGCCATGTTTTGGGTCTCACGGACGTAATTAAAATATTTCATTTCATTTCATTAAATGTATTACGCTTAATTTTTCCTCCAAGTCCCTATGAGTCGTTGATCTGAGATCAGATTGTTGGTGAGCTTACCCTTTAAATTTTTCTCTGAATCTCTGTGAGCCGTTTATCTAAGATTGGATAGTTGGCGGGTTTACCCTTTAAATGTTTTCTCCAAATCTCTGAGCTGTTGATTTGAGATTGAGTGGTTGGCGGACTTTAAAATGTTTTACCCTTTAAATTTTTCTCCAAATCTCTGTGAGCCGTTGATCTAAGATCGAATGTTTGATGGGCTTACCTTTAAATTTTTCTTCGAATCTCTGTAGCTGTTGATCTGAGATCGGATGTTTGGCGGGCTTATCCTTTAAATTTTTCTCCGAATCTCTACGAGTTGTTGATCTAAGGTCGGGCGGTTGGCAGGCTTACCCTTTAAATTTTTTCTCTAAATCTTTGTGAGCCATTGATATGAGATCAAACGAGTAGCGGGATTTTGAATGTTTTACCCTTTATATTTTTCTCCAAATCTCCGTGAGCCATTGATATTAGATTTAAACGATTGGTGGGGCTTCGGGCATGGCAGCTTGGACAATATGCAAAAAACAAGCATTTTTGGGCATCAAACCTCCTCGGAACATAGGCATATTTATATTTGTCGGAAAGCTCTTTTCGATTCGCATATAATGGAGGTGGTTTCATGAAATTTTATTGATTATTGCAAGAAATATGGGCCTCGAAAGTGACACTCTCCATGTTGCTAGGGGTGTTTCCAGTGGTATTGCCAGGTTTGCAGTGACTAAATTTAAACATGTTTGGGGTGCTACGACTATGGAAACATAGGCATATTGGTATTCGTTGAAAAAGGTTTTTTGAGTCTGTTCTATTGAGAGAGGTTATTTGCCATTTTGAAAAGATTACCATATACAACTGTTGCAATAAGCACCATGACAAACCTAGGACACACAAAAATTGGGCATCCACAACTGGAAACTTTTAACTGAGAACCTGAGTTTTTTAGATGGTTGACTATTATGCACAATCCCAAGCAAAACAAAAGAAAATTCACCGGGATCAAAAAGAAAAGTGGGTCCCCTGTCCATTTAGATCTCAGCATCATGGGTGGACATAGAAATGAGTGAAACTCAAATATGTTGTAAGTAGAGAAGTGAGGGAACCGAAAACCAAGGAAGAAGAGCTCAAGTGTATCTAAGGGATAACTCTAGTCAGTAGTGGAATGTAAAGTAGAAATAGGGTCGTTATCATCATTGTCCTCAAAGAGCCAACACATGATTGAGTGACGTTCCTTGGAGAATGGATAGGACAAAGGGGGCTCAATTGGTAATCCTTGGAGGGCATAGAGTACAAACTCCACAAAACGCTCCTGGCATCTATGGCCGAGGAACCAGTAGAAGAAGAAGACAAATTAATTGGTAAGCCGCATCTGTTTGCACCTCCTGGTCAAGTGAGCAGTAGCTGATACCTGGCATTGGAGAGCTATGGTCCTGTCCAGCCACATACAAAATGAGGAAGGCATTGAAGCACTAGTAGCTACTCTAGTATGCAGAAACTGTAATGGAGAATTTATTGTTTTATAACTATAGTTTTAGTTGCAAAGTTATAAAGCAATATATGTGCCTGGGATGGCACATTGCAACATACTGTTTGTTAGCTGACACATAAAAGGATGAAATGGTGAAACATAATTAATTTTAGGCATTGCCTTTAACTTGGTTATTTATGGGCAAAAGGAGTAAATGATCTTTGTGATATGATTGCCCTCCTCTCACTTCTTTATTTTCATTAGCACTTTAGTTATTGATTCTACTCTCAGCTTCATGATTTTGAGCTTCACACTTTTAATATAAGCAGGCTTATCATGGCATCTTGGTATGCATGCTTTAAGAATGATTCTCATAGCACATTGCCGAAAATTGCAGGTACCAATTAAAAAAGAAAAACTGAAGTCTCTTGGTCATTTAGCAGTGTTGTTAAAAGTAAGTGTTATTACCAAATGCTATCTTTTTTAATGAGTATATAATACAGTTTCTGTACTCTTGTTTTGGGTGTATACGAATGTTTGAGCTTGCCAAGTGGATTTTTTCTGCTGATTAGAATTTTGTTACTTTGATAAAGGCAGTGGAGAATGCTTTTCACAGAAAGTACTTCGAGATCACTCAAAGTTTACCTCACATAATCAATCTCATCCAATATCATATAGAAAATCTGCTTCAACCATTGAAGGTATTTATTTATTCACAATGACATGGAATTCATGTTAATTGCTCCTAAGCTTCAGAGGTCTTTAGTTGTCATAAGAAATGTTATTCTTTGCAGACTCAGTTAGAGCTTGATCTCTCAAGAAGAACGCAGCCCAACAACATGACCTTTTTGAGCTCATTAACACGAAGTATGAGGCAGTGCTTTTCTGAAACAAAGTTATTTTTGCCTAATCTGCATTGGTGGATATGTTGGCCTTGTAAAGAAGCATAAAGTGGTCTATTCTCTCTCTTATTTTGCATATGCAACTTTCTTTTTGTTACAAAAGTTTCGCTTGATTGAAAACTGAGAGGATATATATGCAAAAGAAAAGTAGTAAGCAAATTCAGTTAAATAATATTTTTGTTAGACCATGTTTTCAAAGAGTTCTAGACTATTCCTTTTTCCATCCTACAAAATATTTGGACTTTTCAGTCTCTATGTTCTTCATTTTCCTTTCTTCAGCTGTAATGTTGCCTGTATGACTAAAAACATTGTATCCAAAGTAAAAGCCACTCAGATTCGACAATGACTACAGGTCCAAAGTGTGAGTCAAATTTGCTAAACTTTATTTATATACATGTTATACATACCATTTGAATTTATAAAAATACTAGTTTGAATGAAATGCAAATATTCTTTACCAAGTCAAGTAACGTTTCATCGAATCTTACCAAATCTGGCCGAGTCCTGTTGAGTTTGACCGTTTCTTGCCAAGTCTTATGAAATATTATTGAGTCCGGTGAACTCTGTCAGTTTTATAAGTTCAATGAATGTTGTCTTTGTCCTTGTGTATTGACACTTTAGATTTTTGACCTTTGATTGTTCATGCTGTCATTTTATTTTGTTTTTTAAAATTTAATTGATTATTTGGGATTGAAATGAACCCGACCCTTATTACACCATGACTATGTTACCGTGATATTTGCAGGAACCACCTGTGTCACCACATTTGTGTTTGTGTTTGCGTTCGGCGATGTTCGCTTTCGGCAAGATTTAATTTCAAAAGAAATGATGAGTGATGAATTTTGGAATAATGTTTGTCATGAACTTTGAGACATTAACAATATGCAAAAGTTATCATAAATATATTAGAAAACAATTTTTTTTAGATCCTTAAGCCCTTAAGTGTAGTAAAACCTACGTTCCATGAGGATGCACCTCAAGCTTTAGGGGCGACTCGAGGACACATCCCAACATGTTGGAAATTCGTCTTGCCATCCAAGAAATGTATCACTATCTTGCGCTGCTCTGTCATGAAACATAGATCAATTAAAATTTCTACACTCTATAGGCTTTTAATAAAAAATAAAAACAACATTAATATATATTAGTAAATAAGAAATTAAAAAAAAAGAAAAAGAAAAGAACATTTAAATCAAGATAAAGAGATCCAAGGGTAGGCCTTAATTGTCAGTCCTCCTGTATGCACAGCCTCAAACCATGGCATCCCTCTGCATGCACTTTGACTCTGCAGTTCATTTTAAGCAACAACAATGCCTTTTGCACTATGGAGGAATTGGTAAGTCTGCTCTTTGGACCCTTGATATTTGACTTTTGCTGCTCCTAACATCTGCACTGATTGTGAATGGTGGCCATATCAGCATGGTGGACTCAGCACTTAATAATAGTCTACCTGTCAGGCTGTGTCTCTGTGCAGCAAAGGGTAAGTGGCTGCCTGTGATCTATTATAATTTCGATTCTCTTTAGAGTTGTATTGTAGTTTGCAACATGTTCTCCAGAGTCAACATCATCGGAATGGGAAACAATAGGAGAGAGAAAGATGCAAACAAACTCTGCAAATTTTTAGCAATTGTTTTATACAGAACAATGTTCCCCTTTTAGTCAAACAATTTGCGAATTTTGTGGAATATATTTTTCAGTCTCTGAAAATTGTTTAATTTCAACCTTAAGGGTAAAACTCGGCGAATATGGTAATAGTTAACACAACAAACTACATAATGCTATTAAAAAAATTTGGAACATCATGGTACCCATGGGAATTGAAATGTGGTGGGCTTTTGTGGGCCACACATTCTCACTAGTTGGACTTCAACCCCATGGGTGATTATTCATGCTGGTTATTTACTAGCGTACATTGTACTTTTATCTTTAGCAATATTTCTCTTCTATTGAATATCACCTCACCTACCATATTGTCTTTCTAGAGAGCAGGTGGTTAGGAATTGTGACACTATGTGTATCATGAGCTTCACTCTATTTAAGTTCATTTGCCATATATATTTGGACAAGATATGTCAAGCTGTATTTCCTAGAATAATTAAACTCTTAACAAAGTGAGTGCTTCCTTCTTTTCCTTTTCTGCAAACAGACGATCTATTTAGTCTTTTCTGTCCCAGCTATTCACTGTTCACAAAATAATTGCTACCCTAGCCTGGCTTCTGTCCTCAAAGGCCTTGTGCCCTAAATTTAGGCTTAATTGGTTCACATCATAGTAGACAAACTCGGACTCGGCAAAACTCGGAAAGGCCAAATTGGGACTTGGACTCGGACTCAGCAAAAAAACTAGGCCAAAAAAAAAAACAAAGGAAATGCAATTTTTTGTTGGAAAAAGGTTTTTTCATGCATATCACAATTAATTAACATTATACAAATCCAAAATTAATACTGTAAGTGATACAACCTTAAACTACACATGAAAGTGACAAAACACACTTCAATTAAAGAAATTTTAATGCCTCCAAAATTCAAATATTCTTGTATTGCTTATGATATAAAAAGGTACAAATTACAAAATGTGTCAAAATGCCTCAATAGGCCCACTATCTAGTGTCTTGCAATGCCTTTGCCCTTTGCCCTAGCAGAAGCTCTAGTCCTCTCTCTTTGTGCTTGTGGCTGTGCCTCTGCCGCTAACTCCTCCACTATACTTTCAAAATCATCTCTTGAAAAGAGCGGCTCTTGCTACTGCTGCTCCTCTATGCTCTCTCCTCTTCTAGACATCTTCTACAATTGGCATCACTTCAAACTGCTGCCCACAACACATTGTTCTCCAATTGCTTGCTCCACTTTCTGCAATCAGCCATATCATCAACTTGATCAACATGACCTTCATGACCAACATGATGGGCAATGCTCATCACCACCTATGTCGGGGGTCAAGGGGCAGCGCCCTTTGCGTGGTCAAGGGGCAGCACCTTTTGCGCATACCTTTACTGTTGAACTGAATTTTTCTCCTTGTCTGTATTTTGGTAGCCTTCACTTGACCCACTTAAACAACTTCCCCTTGGTTTTGAATTACTCATTTGAACTGAATTTTTCTCCTTGTCTACATTTTGGTAGTCTGATTTCACCTTATCTCTGCTCTCTCTACAATTGGGAATAGCAAAAATAAGGGCACTTCGAAAACAAAAACAATTTATGTGTTTTCTTGTGCCTGTGCATGACCGACTAAGTGTTTTTTCAGGACTCGGTGAGTTTTTTTTACTCGAGTCCCAAAAATTCGCCGAGTAAAAAAAAAAAAAACAGAACTTTTTGAGCTTAGAAAAACTGGTTGAGTTAAGCCCAATTGAATCGAGAAGGCAGACTCGGGCGTGGACTCGACGAGTTTTTCGAAAACTTGTCGAGTTTTGTATCTATGGTTCACATTGTCTACGAATATGTACTTTGAGCAAGTTCTATTATGCAATTAGAAAGAGTGGGCTATCGTTTTTAGCATCCTATTCTATCCACTTATAGTTTGATATTTCATAACTACACTCTTGTTCTGGATCTGCTTTAACTTCTCCTTTGCACTATTTATGTGTGGGGACTGTGTTTTTTTTTCTTGTATAAGTTTTTGAGTAGATGTGCTCCTTTTGAAAACCTAGGTTTCCATCTCAGTTGAAGATACCATACCTTGGAACAATTGAAAAATTTCACTAGTTTGCAAGTTTTGAATTTTTCCTTGAGTTGGGAGTCAACCATAGTAGAGAAACTTGGACTCAGCACGGACTCGGCAAGTTGAATTTTTGATTTGGACTTGAACTCGGCAAAAAAAAAACTAAAGAAAAAGCAAATTTTCATTGGAAATTTTTCATGCATATCACAATTAATTTACATTATACAAATCGAAAATTATTACTATAAGCGTTACAACGTTAAATTACAAATGAAAGTGACAAAACACATATCAATGTAACTACTGGGTGGTTGCTAGATTCAGTCTTGGAGCATCTACAAGTCCTTTTTGTTATCATTTAACATGCTGTTTATTTGTAATTATTTCTGCTTGATGAATATGTAGTGTTAGCTAATATTTCATATTGAGTCAGAGTCCAAAGAGAGTACATAAGGCTGGTACATATCCCTTCTAATTCCGGTGGTTCTCAGATTGTGGCTGTAATAGGGGATGCCTCCCATAAACGAATGGTTATATATGGGCTATTGGTTATTGTTAAAAAATCCTTCAAGTCATGTTTTCTTCCATTCTGGTTTTGTGGACATACACAGGTGCAATGCTTAAATCAACACTGAATATGGTTGATGCTATTATCTGGCAGAGTATGGATAAAATATTATTCTTCAAATTGTGTAACTACATATCACAATTATTAGCCAATTTGTCTTCCTTAGAAAGATATGTCATGGACATTTTGTGCTTCTTCAAATGGCCTCTTGCTATCTTATGTGCATCTTATAAATCTCACTGGGATTGTGAGTGGGCCAAAGCACTCTACTGTTCAAATATTTTGTGTCTAATTCTTGAAGCCTTTGAGTTGTCTCAAACATAGTGAATGTTTCCTATGTTGGTTAAGATTTCAGAAGCATTTGTTTGTTCCTAGGCCCACTGGTTAGAAGAATGTTCTAGAGAATGTATATTACGGGGATGTGCAATGAAAATTTGCTTTTGATTGTTGAAGTTGTTATACTTTGTAAGGGGTGGGACATATTGCCATGGAACTCCATACAAGATTGGTTTACATTCCTCTTAATGTTGTCTATCCTCTTGGTCTCAACTTCCATTGTTGATCTTCTTTGACTTTATCCCTTTACTCTGCTGACTAATGTTTCTTTTCCTTTCGTCTTTGGTCCTTTGTAATCAGGTGGGCCTTATGGCATTAGCCTTTTTTTTTTGGTTCTGATTTCGTTTTCTCTCTGCTCTCTTTGGAAGTGGAAACAGCAAAAATGAGGCCAATTTAGGGGAAACAAAAATTGATGCCATTTTTCTGAAATTTTGCCACCGCAGCCTAGTTTTTTTCTTGGACTCGCGAGTTAATTTTTTTTTTTTGAGTCCAAAAAAACTCGCTGAGTCCAGAAAAACTTGCTGATCTGAGTCAAAAAAACCGGATGGCTGACTTGGGCATGGACTCGCCGAGTTTTTCAAAACTCGTTGAGTTTCGTAGTTGTGGAGTCAATCCCTAGATAAGATAATTCTATTAATGCCCATGGATGACCAAAGTAGTCCAAGGGGACTTGCCAAAAAAGAACTATTATAATGCACTGTAGTAACTAAGAATGTCCTACTACAATAAAATAAATTAGAGTAAATAAAGTCATATTGTCCAAGTGACACTTATTCTTGCTGCTGCAAGAGGGTTAAAGGAGATATTCATCTTGTTAGTTGGATGTTGCTGTGATAGCCCTTATAGGATTACCTCCCAAATGTATCAAGCTAAACACCTTTGATCAAGATAAGGATGGAAAGTAGAGAACATGGGGCATCTGAAAATAGTGTTCCTTTGAGTCTCCACCTTCTATAGGAAAAGCAGAAGCAAATCCTATCCCCTTGGGAATGGGATGGTCAGCCTTAATCTTGAGCTTTTGGGACTGTACTCCCATCTGACCCAAGGTGATCCTGAGGCCATTGGACTAGTGATGCTTGACATAATTAGTGTATGTAGGCAAATTGATGTCTACAATTAGTGAATAAGTTTTATCAATTTGTGTTATTTTATATATGTTTGCAAAGTGTTTGATGAAATGTGTGTACATATATTTAATAATATTATAAAGTGGCAATGTAATATTGTATGTGATAATGTGATGTTAAGCCGTGTATGTTGGGAAAGTCATAAGTCATAAGTTAGTTTGTCCTGTAGTGATAAATGCAAGTTAAATGCATATGAGATGTACTTTAGGGAAATTATGAGGTGTCAGGTAGTTGGAGGGCGCAACTAATTTTTAGTTGTATAAATGAGTCCCTCCCCTCATTCATTCAATATGGAAGATTGGTTCATATGTGCATGTAGTATGACGTATTGCAGTCATGTATGTAGTCATGAAGAGTTTTCTGCACAGGGTTTGCAAACTGTATATGTGTTGGTCAAGAATCTGCCTTAGGTATGGAATGTTTCATCCATGCGCCCTAGACCCGGCCAACATTGAAAGGCCGAAAGGAAGAAATGCCTCCCGTGCCAATCTCCAGAGAGGGCTGGTTCCCTTGCTACTTTAAACTTGGGGATTTGAGATTAAGGAAACAGGAAAGAAATGATAAATGACTGAAAGGGATGGGAAATGTGGCTTCAAGCCAGATGAACGGGGGTGATGAACAGGCAGCACGATTACTTAGTTGCACTCTAAACCAATAGCACTTCACACAAAGAATATAACATAAATTAAAACCAGATATTCTTATATATGCAATCTCCAGAATTATTCCAGCGTTCACCCTCTATCAGAAGCTAAATCCAGACATAGAATTATAGCCCTCAGACAAAGAAGCGAATTTAATAGAAATAAAGGATAGAAAACATACACATAAAAAGAGATCCAGAATTAGAGCCAAGGATTCTTTGCATTCATAGTAGAGTTCAAGTACAACAGTTTTCTAGCAAAACGTCCATCCTTTTACATTGGAATTGCTAGTTTTTATAGAGGATTCCACCTCTGAAACATAAATGCCCAACCACAAAACGTCGCGGTGGCAGCAAAGATTGGATTCCAGCACTCATCAGAAAGTAATGAGGCATGGCCCGAATTTGATGACTCGTTGAGAAGTAGTTGCATGGCTTCAATGCGACGACGTGATTCGCCCATAGCGCCATCTCCTCACTTGCTGGAACCGCCTCAACGGAAAATCGGATTCTGAGATCCGGGGGATTGGATTTGGATGCTTCTCTGACCGACTGCACTTAAACGGGTGAAGGCGCGCCTTCGAAACTCAATTTCGTCGTTGAGAAGCACTTCTGGGAAATTTTTGCTGAAGCAGGAGAGTTTGACTGAGAAAGAGGAGCTTCGCTGATGTGGGCCCCATTTGCGTTTCGCCCATACAAGCTCCGAAAAGAGCTTGCGCTCTCAAGTGGGGGCGAAAGCACTTGGGCCCCACTTATGTTTCGTTGTCTTCTAGCCCGAAATGGGCTTGCGCTCTCAAATTGGGGCGAAAAGGAATTGGGCCCCACTTGCAACTTGGCTCCAAACTGGAATTGCACGGGCCTTAGAAAAAGACAAAAAGGCACTTTCGCCCCTAAAGCCCCGAAATTGAGTTGCGCTCTTGAGTTGGGGCGAAAGCACTTGGGCCCCACCTACATTGTTTCAAAGTAGAGTTGCGGTGCCTTTGGGAAAAGTCAAAGGCGCTTTCGCCCATACTAGGCCCGAAATGGGATTGCGCTGTTAAGTTGGGGCGAAAAGGAATTGGGCCCCACTTGTCTGCATTTTTCTAGCCGAAATGGGCTTGCGCTCAAGTTAAGCTTGGCCCTTGGACTTTTAGGGCTTTCGCCCAAAAGCCTCGAAGCGAGTTGCGCTCTCAACGGGGCGAAAACCGCTTGGGCCCCACTTGCATTCTTCTCAAAGGGTGGCGTGACTTAAGAAAATGAAGGCGCTTTCGCCCATGCTAGCCCCGAAATGGGATTGCGCTCTCAAGTTGGGGCGAAAAGGCTTGGGCCCCACTTAGCATTTTCTCCTCTGAAACTGAGTTTCGCCCAGACAAGGCCCGAAACTGAGTTGCGCTCTCAAATGGGGGCGAAAAGGCCTGGGCCCCACTTGGGTTTCGTTGTTTTTTAGCCCGAAATGGGCTTGCGCTCCACTCTTTCTCCGAAATCAAATTGTGCTGGCCAACTTAACCAGTTTTTATTGCCGTGTTTTGAGGCCGAAATGAGTTTTGAGCAGAAGCGTTGGAGCGAAACAACTCTCGCCTGTCAAAAGCCATGAATTTACTTGGACCCTGCATGAGAACTCGGAGAAAGACCCTACATGATGAGTGAAAAGGAAGGACTGCACGCTTCCTTGAGTGCAGCCAACAAATCTCGACAACAAAACATGGAAAAGAAGGAATACATTCTGAAAAAGAAGAGTTTCAGGGAAGAAGAGATTATTACATAGCAAAATTTCTCACAAAAGAAAACAATGTGGCAGGGATGCCAACATCTCTGGCGGCTCGCGGGGGATTGAGCTCGCCTCAATGTGAAGATCCCAGGCCTTATCTGTTGGGCTCAGAGTCATCGTCGCTCTCTTTTTCTGAATGCTCACTGCTGGTAGCGGACTCTTCCTCCAACTTCTCCCTTTCTCCTTCTTCTTCTCTTTTGTGCTCACGGTCCCCTTCTTCTCCTTGGTCTCCTTCTCTCTCTGCTTGATCTTCATGCTGTTGGGAAGACTCCGATTGTGGGAGACGCTCATAGATGCGATCATAGGTTGCTTGAACCAGGGCCCAGGCGTCTTCTTGGAGCGTAGCACGGTCTTGGAGCTCCCTAACCAGGTATCCGAAAGTCTCAAGCTGGTCTACGTCAGCGAAGTTAGCCCTCTGGCTGAGGTCCACCAAACAAGATTCGATTCGTGCAAACCTTGTCATTAATTGCATTACCTGGGCTTCTGTAATAGGCTCACCCCAACTGTCAATCTCAGAAGTGTCGCCTTCAAAGGCATCCCAAGCTGGGTTCAGTTCTTCCTTTGTCAGAATAGCCCCATTGTCGTTAGTGAAGCTGGGGAAGCCGAGTTGTGCGAGGGCTTCGAAATACATCATAGAAATTCGCCTTTCCTGCTCGAACACTTCTAACAACCTTCTAGCCTCCCGGGCTCTTTCCACTTTTGCGAAGTAAGCCCACAGTGTCACCTTTGTGGTTGCCCATGACCGAGCAAGTGGACTCATAGGAGTAAGTTGGAGGTCCATTTTTTCTAAGGTTTGCACCTTCATAGCTAGTTCCAGCCATCGGTCTATATCCTTTTCGGCATCCTCCACGATAGGTCCGCCTTGAGTAACTGTGTGCTTGGCCTCCCAAATGAATGTGAGGACTGCTATTGCTTTCGATGCCCTAGCTCGAAAGTTAGCCAAGAAGTGACAACGAACCTCCTTAATGCGATCTTTTGTGAAGACCTCCGCTTGCACCATCTTCCCTGTCAACTGAGCTTGCAGTTCCTGGATCTGAGCATTCAAGGCTTGCACCTGGCCTTCCGCCTCCGTGTGTGCCTTGAGGTGATGTTCAGTTTCTCTTTTGTAATTGCCCACCTCTTGCTCCAAGCTGGCCACGCGCTGCTGCAACTGCTCAGATTTGGACTGAGCCTCCTCGAGTTGTGCCCTTGTCTGCGCTAAGGTCTCCTCGAGCTCCACGTTTTTGGCCTCGGCTTCGAAGAAGCGAGCTTTGTAGTGCTCCCCGTGAAAATAGATGGAGCCCATTTCAACCTGGATATTCCCCATCTTCTCTGTTGCGTCGATTGTTCTTAAGTCTTCAACCGTATGATGATAGGAGTAATCCGATGGTGTCATCTCCTCCAGGGGCTTTTGAACTTTGGGCACCTTCTCCATCTTGTGGAGTTCCATCTTCTCCGGGTCGAACATAGCCCTTTTTTCCACCTTGGCTGGAGCTTGTGCGTTTTTTCTTTTTCGACCCTTGAGCCAGCTTGAGGAACTCTGACGCGCTCGGTGTATGCTCTCCGCAATCGGGCGCTCCTGCAGAACTTCTAGCTCCATTTCCAGTGGCTCCTGTACTCCAAAGAGTGGCGTGAAGGGGAAAAGAGCACGCTGGGGGTTTGCTTCGGCAGACGGATCAGGAACAGATGGGGCAGCGACTACGGTGACTTTGGGAGACGCCGGGGTTTGGATAGTGGCGACCGAGGCATTAGGACCTGGGAGTGGAATATCAGAGGACGCCACTGCAGCTGAGGAGGTGAGTGAGCGAAAACGGGCTTGGGTTGGCGGCGATGACGGACGCAGCGATTGGATCGACAGAAACCTGAGGAGGGGCGAGGGCGGAAGACGCAGGAAACGCAAATGCGTTGGCGACGGACGCAAAGGAACTAAACGTCTGGGAGACAAGAGGGAATGATGAGGGGAGCAATGACTGGGATGCAGGGAAAGGCATGGCAGACATGGGGACTCCGAATGAAAGCTGGGTGGAAATGAGGGTTTTGGCGTTGGAAGAGATAGTTGCCAGAGGCACAGAAGCAAGGGAAGGAGAAAGAGATAGCGCACCTACGGGCTCGGGCATTGCCAGAGCCGAAACGGTGAACTGCTGTGTGATCGGGCTTGCTCTTCCTTCTTCTCTGTCTGATGCGTCCGCTTCTAGGTCAATCAGTTCCACCTCTTGGCGCTCTTGCTGCGTTGGAACAGGGACTTCAGGAGCGCTTGCTTCCATGGTTGCCGACGTTGCAGAAGGGTTTGTGTTGAGGAGTCGGGTTGCACCAGTCCGAGGCTTCTTTGCAACATGAGGAAGCGAAAGTGCTACACCAACGCTCCTCTTCCTCGGAGTGACCTCTTCTTTAAGGGGCAGCTGCTCGTCTTTCTCCGTGACAAGTGGATCTTGTTCAATCGGCTGCCCCTGTTCTTTCGCCGCGTCTTCCACTCTGCCAGGGCTTTGAGTGCTTCGAGGCACGATATCAACAAATGAGATAGGTTGGTAAGTGTCAAAATTTGCGTCATATATCATGGAGAAGTTCTCGTCCAACACGAGAAACTGTTCGGATGCCTCCTTTTTATTGTGGACCCTCATGATCCACCAGTTAGCAATTTTTTCGTCTGACCAATCGGGCAATTTGTCCTTCATCGCCTGAAACACTTCCTCATCAGGCACATGCGTTGGGTTGTGCGCAGGGTCATATTCGGCCTCCATCGTGTAGAAGTCGTGCCACGGGGATTGTGACATCATCCTCTCCACGTGCCATTCCAGATCGCGCCCTGAGGGATTGTTGCGTTGTGCTTCAATATCTGGGCGTGGACAGCTGTGGAAGCTTTTTGCTCCGATAAATTGCCTGAAAACGTCCAGCGGGTCGTACCTCCAGCGCTGGGGGAGCTCGATTAGGCCGAAATCGTACAACGTCACTGCAAGGAAGGAGTTCTGCCCGGTGACCGCCACCTTAATGTCGCCAAACTGGAAAGGTGAAGCGCAGGTGTGCGGCTTCCTTCTCCCGTGCCCATATGTATCATCAGTGAAGTCGCTTTGTCGGGCAACTTCGAGGGCGAAAAGGTACTCCGTGGTGTAGTATGGCAACAGGAAGGGTTTTCCAGTAAACCCATAAATCCTGACGACAAGGCCCTGCGTAAGCTGGAACACATCACCCAACTTCTTTTGCACTACCTCGTCTCTCATTTGCCTCGGCACTCGTTCACAAACGCCATAGATGAGCTCCAGAGCCGGGCCGAGAAACATCCTGTTGAAATTGTAGTAGGACTCGCTTCTGGACAAACTTTGAGTCCATTGATAAACTGGGAGCGCCTTACCCTCTTTATTGGTGCGGTTCTTGGCGATGAAAACAAAACGGTTGTGCATGTGGTAGAACAGGTACCAAGCAAGGAAGGAGCAGAGTCGGAATGACATATCCTTTTCACTTTGTACATCGCTCAATAGTATATGCATCTGCCGCACCACCCACTCTGCCCAGTCGAAGAACACGGGCTTTGTCTCTGGCTTCATGGCGGCGGGAGAGTAGAATTCGCCATGCGAAATACACTCTGCGAGGGAAACTTGCCACTTGTATACCGTTGCATCTGTGGAGAGTCCCATAACCCATGCCAACATGGAGTATATGTCAGGATGCTTGAACATCTTCAAGGGTTTGGGCAGGTCTGGCAATACCTCGGGCGTCGACTTCTCCAGTAACTGCGTCTCCATGAACTGTCGCATCTGCGTTGTCGGCGTGTATCTTTCATTTTGCTCAGTATTGTTGATTTTTCTGATTATGTAGTCGGTAGGGGGCTTTTCTCCACAAGCAAAAGCCTCCTGGACATCTTTGGCAGAGATGGCGAACAACTTGTCCCCTTTGGCATTTCGGACCGTCCTGGTCCGAGGGTCGTAGAACTTGGCAATTCCGCACACCAGCTCCGGGCAGTTATGCACAGGCGTGCACAGGTACCAATAGAGGTGAGAGTAATAGGCGGTCGTCCGCTTGCTTTCAGCAGACACCCTTGTCAGCATGACGTCAACAGTCTGGCGCAGCTTCTCAACACTTTTGTTTGTGAGCATACAATCCCGGATTCTTCCCAGCCTGTCTTCGGGTGGTGGCGGCGCTACTTGCTTCTTTTCCTTTTTCTGCCTCTTCGCGCCTTCCGCCTTCTTTGAGGTCTTCTCCTTCTTGGGCTCGGTGCTTTTCTTGCCCATTTTGACTATGCGTTGGCACAGGCGCTCGCTCTGAAAAAGACAGCGTCTCGCTGTTGCCTAGCGCACCGCGTTTTATCAGCAACCCTCTCTTTGAACTTCGGCAAGGCAAACAACGCTAATGCAAAACCCTCAACAATTTCTTTATGGTTTCATTTGAGGTGCAGCGATGGCCTTCTTATAGCATTGCAATTGACCCACCATCTTAATTACGCTTTGGGGCGAAGTAAATGCATGGAGGGATCATGGGCGAAGTGGGAGATCTCGTTCGCGTTAACCAGTGGTTGAGCGCTCCTCCCAATGATGGCCAACTGCGTGGGCCGCAATCTTACTTGAAAGATGTGATGCACCGCTTTTTAATTTTCAAGGCATGATTTCCTGCTCCAACGGCCTTCCTCGGGGTGTGCGCTTGCTAGGCTTTGCTTCGGAATGTGTGCCCGTGGCATTGGAGAAAGCGAAACTTCCTTTCGCTCTAGCAAACGTTTTCATTTTTTAAAGGCCGAAATGGCTTTCGCTTAAAACGTCAAGCGAGAAACCCTTTCGCCCATTTAATGCCCGAAATAGAAAAAGCGCCGTAATTTATGCAAGGCCTTTGTTAATTGGGAGAGGCTCATAATATACTCTTTTCTTTGGAGCGAAAACCATCTCCTTTAATTCTTTGCCACGTGGCACTTGCACAAAAACAGATTGAAGGGCCATGATTTGAATTTCACCCATAAAGGAGAGCGAAAGCGCCTTTCGCTCAACAAAGCGCCCAAAAGTTTGACCAATCTTTGACGAACCTTCCTTCCTTCACCCCGAAACTTCACGCTTTTGACTTTGACTTTTGGGTTGGCCCCGCCTCGGTTGTAGCTTTCGCTCCCTAAGGCGCCGAAACGTAGTTTCGCCCCTATGCAAGAGCGAAACTCCTCTTTGCCAAATGACAGGGCGCCTTTTATCCGCTGTGAACTGCTTTGCCAGGTGACGTTTAAAACAGTGAAACGAACTCCTCTTGCTCAAAAGAAGAGCGAAAATGCTTTAGCCGGCTCTGGGCGCCTGAAACTGCTCTTTTCTTTTTTGGCGCTAGAAAACACGCAAACTAAACTAAAAAACTTTTTATTTAAACTCTTCCACTATTTCCCTGCCAACTCGATCCTCACCATAGCGAGGAGCTTGGCCAAAACTGCACTACTGAGAGCGCGAAGGGAAGCGAAGAGACTTATACTCCGAGAGAAAAGATATATACATACAAACAAAGGAATAATTATATACACAGCTGAGGAACTTTTACTACTACCCCTTACTGGTAGTATGCCTTCAGATGAAGGCCATTGACTGATATTGGGAGAGTGAACCCATCTAAATCTTGGAGAATGAAAGAGTTTACCTGATTAACCTCGAAAATTCGAAATGGACCCTCCCAGAATGCATCAAACTTGTCGTGATTTCCTGGTTTAGATTTTCTCTCGTTCCATTTTAACACCAAGTCACCAACCTGGAAGGTTCGGTCGGAGGTTCTCTTGCCGAACCAATTTTTCGTGGTCTCGGCATGCTTCATAAAAGCTTCATAGGCCTTTTCTCTTTCTTCTTCCAACTGCAGCAATTGGGCCATCCTGACACTCATGGGATCAAACTCCTCATCTTCGCCATCTAACGACCGGAGAGACTGCAATGCGGGCAACTCAATGTGTGTGGGGAGAACTGCTTCCTTCCCATACACCAGGGAATATGGGGACGTCTTGATCGATTTCTTAATTGAGATGCGGTCAGCCCATAAGGCTAGGTCCAGGAGCAGATGCCAGCTCCGCTTGTTCCCTTCCAAGGTTCTCTTCAGGATCTTCAGTAAGTTTTTGTTCGTGGACTCCGCTAAACCATTCCCTTGCGGGTAATAGTTAGATGAAGTCTTTAAGTAAATACCATACTTGCGAATGCGCAGATTTTGGCACCGGTGAAGTGGGTGCCATTGTCGGTTACGATTGCATCCGGTATCCCAAAACGGGTTATCAGTCCTTCCAAGAAGGCAATGACTACATCCTGGTTAGCTTGCTTGGTTGGCACTGCTTCCGCCCACCGGGTAAAATAGTCGGTAGCTGTTAGGATATACTTATGCCCCGCAGAGGAATTAGGATCTATCGCCCCAATGAAATCTAAGCCCCATTGCTGAAATGGAGCTTCGACCTGAATTGGGTGCAAAGGCAAAGAAGCATTCCTGCTCCGGCCGACGTACCTCTGGCACTTATCACACTTTTGGCTGACCTCGAAGGCATCGACAAAAATAGTGGGCCAATAATAGCCTGCTTTAATGATTTTTAAGGCCATAGGCCTTCCTGTGAAATGTCCTCCTGACATCCCAGAATGGAACTCATCAAGGATCCTCTGTTTCTCTGTCCCCCTGACACACCTCAGGAGAACTCCATCTATATTCCTGTGAAACAAACCACTCGACAACAATACATACCTGCAAGCTTGAAGCCTGAACCTTCTCCTCTGCGAAGCATTGAGGCGAGAAGGGCACCTTTCGGTATTAAAGTATTCGACAAGGTCCTCTGTCCAATCCTTGCCATCTACAGACCGATTCGCAAGATCGCTCTCTTGTGCTGGATCATCCCACTGGCATGCTATTACCTCGGATGCGGCGCTCCTGGCAAGTTCTTGGCACAATGCTCGGCCGCGGACCAGCTTAGTGGGCCTGACTTCTATGTCGAATTCTTGGATCTTGGAGACCCATCCTGCTCTTTTATTACCAAGCTCACCTTGGATGATGAAGTTTCTGACGTCAGGGTGTACTACGTACACTATTGTCTTACTCTGGGAGACGAAATGGTGAAACTTCTTCAATGACCGCATCATTGCATGTACTTGTCTCTCTATGAAGTTATACTTCTCTTCGTGCGGATGGATGACTTGGCTTAGGAATGCTATCGGTCGTTCATCCCCGTCCTCGTTCTTCTGAGTAAGGACAGTTGCATAGCTCTCTGGTTCACCGACGACGTAAAGGATAAAGTCTTTAGAGTAATCGGGGTTCACCAAAACAGGGGCTTGAGCGATTCTCTCTTTGATTTCTCTGAATGCCCGCTTCCTTTCCTCGGTCCACTGAAACTCAGCGTCCTTCTTTAGGAGTTCGGTCATTGGCTTTACCACCTGAGCGAAATCGGATATGAACTTCCTAACAAAATTGATCTGCCCGAAAAAGGATTGGAGGCCTTTCTTATTTGCTGGTAGAGGTAGCTTGAGGAGGGCTTCAGCCCTAGCAGGATCGACAACTAGTCCCTTCTCTGAGATTACATGGCCCAGGAGCTTACCTTCTTTCACCGCGAAAATGGACTTTTTCGGATTTATGGAAACTTCGAACTCTCGGCACTTCTCAAATACTTGACGCAAATGTAGACCGTGTTCTTCCCTTTTGTGGGAGAAAACAGTCATGTCATCTAAATAAATCACAATGATGCGATTTAGTAACTCACCGAAGGCTAAGTCCATCGCTCTTTGGAAAGTCGCTCCGGCGTTCGAGAGGCCAAACGACATTCGTTGGTAGGCGAAAGTGCCCCACTTGGTGGTGAAAGCAGTTTTGTACTGATCCTCATCCTTCACCCAGATTTGATTGTATCCGGAGAAGCCATCTAGTAGAGAGAACCTCTGTGCTCCCGCCACTACATGAAGAATTTGATCGATTTGGGGCAGCGGGTAGTGGTCCTTTAGGGATGCTTGATTGAGATTTCGAAAGTCAACGCACAAGCGGATGTCTCCATTCTTTTTTTGCATTGGAACGGCATTGGGAAAGGATTTGGTCACGAGCCCAGACCCGGACCGATTGAGAGGCCGGAGGGAAGAGATGCCCCCCAGGCCCACCCCCGGGGGAAGGCCTAAGGCCCAAATCCTTCCTCAAACCTACTGGGTGTTTTAAGATAAAAGTGCAGGAAAGAGATTAAAAACAATACAGAAAAAGATGTAAATAGTTAGCAATGACAACGGGGAAAGAACAGAGACAGCAAGCAACCACTAACGAAAAGCCAAACCAAAAAAACCCCCGTATCCAGAATTACAACAATCAGAAAAATAAATGAATGTAAGCAGAAATACTTGCAGAAGGCAGCATAAAAGAAAGAAACAAGAATTAGAGCCAAGTATGCTTTAGTATTGATGCAAGAAGTTTGAGTACAAGAACTCTCTAGCAATATGTTCCCCCACCTTACATTGAATATCAGTTTGCCTTAAATAGCAGAGTTTTCCCTCCTAATTACATTAAAGCTCAGATCCCAAAACTGCTGGGGCAGCTGAGATTTGGCCCCTGTTAACTATCAGTGTACCTGAAATACGGTTACCCGTGTTTGGAGCGGCTTCGGGCTGAACCTGCAGTCGGGAGAGTGTGTTTCATTAATGCCCTTGGTACAACTTGCCCTTTGGGGTCTTCTTAGGGTCGGGAAATCGTGCATCATTAATACACCTCCAACGTCCACCTACCCTGCTTCTTTATGTCAACCTACAGCTTTCCTGGGAGGCAATAATTTCCAAAAATTTCCCGCCTTTAACTTTCATCTGGTGTTCGCTGCAGGATACGTGCGATGCTTGGAGTCGCAGGGCGGAGGAGCGAACCTTGGGCAACTTCAAATGAATGGGGGGGCCGGCCGGGCGAAAGAGTGCCCCAGAGGTGGGGAATCCCGGAGTCGCCGGAATGGAGTGAATTTTGGGAGTTGTCCTGCCTTAGAAAAATCTGAACAGGAGACGCCTTCACCCTTGCTCGTAGCGTTGGGAAAGGAGAATGGGGAGGAAGGAAGTAGACAAATTTGGATTACCCCCCCGGTGGAGGGGAGAGTCGGGAGCGCACGAAATTTTAAACATTTTTGGGCTATCATTAGCCCGAGTGGGAAGGGAGGTTCGGATGGGAGGAATGCTCAAAATGGAGCGACCCGGACTAGACAAATTTTTGGTGAATTTCTGCCGGAACTAGGACATCACCTAGAGACTGGATGGGCCTGAAGACTATCTGGGCTGTGACCTTCTGGACTGCTTGGAGAGATTGGCAAGAAGAAAGGGAAGAAAAAAACTTGGAAACAGAAAATTGGAGCATTGTTCCAAAATTTTACCCCATACCAAATTGTGACAAAAGGACCAGGTTCGCCACCCAAGAAGAGTGCTTGATAGGATAGATAATCTTTGCCTCTAGCATCTTCAAGAGCTCGACCTTCATCAACACTTCAATCTTTGGGTTGACGGGCCTCTGTTTCTGTTTGAAAGGTTTGACCCCTTCCTGCAGCTCGATTGTGTGTTGGAAGACGTTCTTATCGTACCCTTTAAGGTCTCGATAACTCCAAGCGACAATATCTGGGTATTCCTTGCATAGGATCCTGATTTGCTCGATCTCTTCTGGCGTACAATCGGTTCCAACCTTGATCGCTTTTCGGATTCTAGCTCCAGTTTATTATATTCTCTCACGTTTACTTTGATCTTATGAGCAAGTGACCTGTCATCTTGATCAAATAGACTTTCAAGCGTGATCAAGCCCTTTGGGACGTGATTATTTTTCAACTGTATCAACCCCTCATACTCTTCTTCATCAAGGGTCCTATCTTCGATAGTGCTGGCTTCATTGATCAAAAAATTGATAATTTGCTCATCATTGTCGAACACCTGCCAGTGAATATTCTTGTCCGATACCGAAGGCCTATAAATCACTCTTACCGTCTTCGGTTTCTGCATCATGTTTTCAGCGGGGGAGAATCTGGCTCCAATAGACGCCAAGATGTCAGCGTGCTTATTTCGCTCTCGCGAAATAGCTCGGATATTCAGTGCTGTGAAAGACTCGAGCAGGTCCCATACCTTGTTGCGGTATGCCTTTAGGTAATGTTGCTTTGCGACACACTTATTGGTGACTTGGTTGCAGATTAACTTAGAATCTTCGAAGATCTGCAACTGCTTGATTCCAAGTTTGTCTGCTTTTCTTAACCCCAAGCACAGGGCTTCATACTCAGCAACATTATTAGTACAACTCCATGCGAGTCTGTAGGAGTAGGTTCGCTGTTTTCCCGAAGGAGAGATAAGGACAACTCCTGCCCCGATGCCATTCTTACATCGTGCAAAGAAGAGCTTCCATAGTTGATCAGCAATGGGGTCTTCATCACTTGGTACTTTAGCTTTTTCGGGCTTGGTTATCGAGTAGCACGCTATCTCTGATTCGATCATGGTGTTGAAATCGCGCATGGAAACTTCGTCTTCTATGCGGAGCTCGTCCAGGGCCTCTTCCATCAGCTTTACTCCTTCCTCTACTTCCTCAATCAGATTGACCGAGTCCACTTGTTTCTCCGCATCCTGGATCCTTTCGATATGAAAGGTAGAGGGTTTCTCATTAAAAATTTTGATTCTCCTTCCTCTGAAGGGGATTTCCAGATGCGAATAATCCAGAGACAAATAGCCTCCTAGTTTGGTGGTGAATTCCCTTGATAAGCACATACTAAAATACGGCTCTAAATCCACCACCAGAACTTCTTGTATCACGGTGATTTGCAACATCTTATGCAACACGATCGGAATATCCTTGATCACCCCTTCTGTCTTGACCGAAGTTCCATCCAGCTGGAGCATTCCAGGACTACTCATATACTCCATGCCCATAATCTCACAAACAACCTTGGGCATCACAGTAGTTGCGACACGAGAGTCGATCATGCAATTATGCACAACCCACCCCTCCATCCTGAGGGACAAGTAGAATGGTGGCTGCTTGTTATTTCCGATGGCTGAGGTAGTCAACGTCTGAGTCGGCTTTTCTTTGCCTTTAGCAGACTTCAGCGATTCTTGCAATAGATCAACTTGGCCGGGTAATTGAAGCGCATCAAAGAGGCTTACCTTAGTCGGAGTTTTCTTTAGTTCTTCAACAATGTTGTATGCTCTTGTACCAAACTCACCTCCCTCCTTCGTAGTCTCGTATCTGGTTCGATACTGCTGTGTTGCTTCCACTCTATGGCGCTTGGTCAATGAGGGATACCTGAGCTTTTCTCTTGCCTGGTCCCTTGTCTCGGTTTGGGGTTGAGAGGGCGAAGCCTGTGGTTGAGGAACTCTCCCCCTAGCTCTCGGAGGTAAGAGATCCTTCAATAAGACAGGTTCCTCCGGCTTCGACACTTGGGCAGGCTCTTTTACTGGCGGCGGTCCCTTCTCGCTCGACACCTTGGAGCTTGCAAGTACCCTTAACGTTTCCATTTGAACCGGATCAACTTCAATTGGTTTTTTACCTGTCCTCATCAGAACCGAAACCTGCTTGATAGGGGGGATCATAAAGTTGCGGTCCACTTCTCTAATCATATTTACTTGCCCACCAGGAACGTTATCTGCGAGGGTCTGCACATAGTTCAAATGGACCATGCAAGTCTCCTCGCCGTGCGGGTCATTGCAGGTGGAGCACCAATAAGCTCTATTAGATGGATCAACTTCTTCATTATCTAACATCACCACATTTCTCTTGGGTGCCTTATTAGTGGAAGCAGCTTGTTCTCTAGTAATCGGGGGAGGAGGAGCAAATCTCCTTGGTTGGAAGCTTTGATCATATTGCCTCCTCCTTAAGACGGTGATCTCATTCGCCATTGTTCTCATTAATGATCGCAGATCCTGCAATTCTTTGGCTTGGTCCGGATTTGTAGCTGCCGAAGGTGCGGGTAATGGCAACGACGCCAATGGTGCAGGCAATGCCGGATATGGGATAGGAGCTGGAAGTTGGGGAACAGCAGGTACTTGAAACTGTGAGGCGGGTACCATCTGGTTCTAAGAAGCATTGGGATTCCATGATTGAGTAGGGTACATTGGGGATGTAGGCAATGACTGAGAGGATGTACTAGGATATAAATTTTGGGGTAAGTCCGAAAAAATTGGCATAGTCATTTTTGGAGGTAACTTACCAATAGCGACTAGGTCAGCCTCAACTTTTTGTGCCTGTGAATACAAGGCAGGAAATGTATTGACATTAGCGTGTCAGATGCTCATGTTGATGTCAGAATGGAAAGCCCTTCGGTAATAAAACGCTGCTTGCTTCGGGGTGAGCCGAAGGCCTAGCAGGTTTGAGCGAACCTGACATTAAAATCCGCTACCTCTTCTTGAGGGTGCCTTTGAATAGTGGTGAACTGGTGCAACAAGGAGAAAGGGTCCGCTTGTTCGTTGAAACCCCTTATCAATTGTTCCGCTTACTGGTCCCATGTAGCGATGGTACTAGGCGGTAGCGATCGGTACCAGTAGAGAAGCTTACCCCTGAGCGAGAGTACTAGCAGTCTTACCATGATGTCTTCTTCTGTGATGTGGTGGATGGTTTCCAGTGCAGCGACATCTTGGACATGCTCGTAGGTTGTCTTTCCCGTACCATCATACGTGGGCAGGGCCTTTAACACTACGGTTGGGACTTGGTTTTGAGCCTGTAGGTTGAGCGGTCCCGAATGATTCCAGGCTAGAAACTGCCTGGGCGGAGCCTGCACCATTTGGATCGGAGGGTTTGGTTGAGGGGGCAAGCTAGTTGCGGTGCTGGAAGGACTTGGAGTTTGTGAAACTATAACAACTACTTGCGAGGGTGTTGTGACTAACGGGATAGTCGAGGGGACTACTCTAGGATGTTCTCCCAAAGCGTCGATGTTGAGCTCAAAGAACTCAACTGTATTTTATGGATTTCTAGCCTTCGATCTTGTGATTATGAAGGGGAGGGCTTTTAAACAGCTTCAAGATTCAGAGGCTTCTGAGTTCAGCTGAGTCGCCAGATGTTCTTACTTGACAGCAAAATGATGAACATCAACTCTTAATACTTAGTGGCTATAAACCAGATGAACGGGGGTGATGAATAGGCAACACGATTACTTAGTTGTACTTGAAGCAATAGCACTTCACACAAAGAATATAAAAAAAATTAAAACCAGATATCTTATATGCGTAATCTCCAAAATTATTCCAGCGTTCACCCTCTATCAAAAGCTAAATCCAGACATAGAATTATAGCCCTCAGATAAAGAAGCGAATTTAATAGAAATAAAGGATAGAAAACATGCACATAAAAAGAGATCCAGAGTTAGAGCCAAGGATTCTTTGCATTCATAGCAGAGTTCAGGTACCACAGTTTTCTAGCAAACGTCCATCCTTTTACATTGGAATTGCTAGTTTTTATAGAGGATTCTGCCTCTGAGGCATAAATGCCCAACCACAAAACGTTGCGGTGGCAACAAAGATTGGATTCTAGCACTCATCAGAAAGTAATGAAGCATGGCCCAAATTTGGTGACTCGCTGAGAAGTAGCTGCATGGCTTTAATGCAACGACATGATTCGCTCATAGCGCCATCTCCTCACTTGCTGGAACCGCCCCAACAGAAAATTGGATTCTGAGATCCGGGGGGATTGGATTTGGATGCTTCTCTGACCGACTGCACTTAAACGGGTGAAGGTGCACCTACAAAACTCAATTTCGTAGTTGAGAAGCATTTCTGGATAATTTTTGTTGAAGCAGGAGAGTTTGACTGAGAAAGAGGAGCTTCGCTGATGCGGGCCCCTTTTTGCCCATACAAGCTCCGAAAAGAGCTTGCGCTCTCAAGCGGGGGCGAAAGCACTTGGGCCCCACTTGTGTTTCGCTGTTTTCTAGCCCGAAATGGGCTTGCGTTGTTGAATCCGGGCGAAAAGGAATTGGGCCCCACTTGCAACTTTCTCCGAAACTGAATTGCGCTGGCTTTAGAAAAAGACAAAAAGGCTCTTTCGCCCCTTCTTGCCCCGAAATTGAGTTGCGCTCTTGATTTGAGGCGAAAGCGCTTGGGCCCCACATTGTTTAAAGCAGATTTGCGCTGACTTTGAGAAAAGTCAAAGGCGCTTTCGCCCCTTCTAGGCCCGAAATGGGATTGCGCGTTTAAGCTGGGGTGAAAAGGAACTGGGCCCCACTTGGTTTCGGATGTTTTCTAGCCCGAAATGGGCTTGCGCTCCAAGTTAAGGCGAAAGTGCTTGGGCCCCACACCGTCTAAAACAAAGGTAAAGGCGCTCCAAGTTAAGGCGAAAGTGGTTGCGTTGACTTTTAGAACAAAGGTAAAGGCGCTTTCGCCCATATAAGCCCCGAAACTGAGTTGTGCTCTCACACAGGGGCGAAAAGGTTTGGGCCCCACTTGCATTCTTCTCCGAAACTGGGTGGTGCTGATCTTAAGAAAAGTCAAAGGCGCTTTCGCCCATGCTAGCCCTGAAATGGGAGTGCGCTGTTAAGTTGGGGCGAAAAGGATTGGGCCCCACTTAGCATTTTCTCCTCCGAAACTGAGTTTTGCTCAGACAAGGCCCGAAACTGAGTTGTGCTCTCAAATAGGGGCGAAAAGGCTTGGGCCCCACTTAGGTTTCGTTGTTTTTTAACCAGAAATGGGCTTGCGCTCCACTCTTTGTCCGAATCAAATTGCGCTGGCCAAGTTAACCAGTTTCTGTTGCCGTCTTTGAGGCCGGAATGAGTTTTGAGCAGAAGTGCTGGCACGAAACAACTATCGCCTATCAAAAGCCTTGAATTTACTTGGACCCTACCGTAAGAACTTGGATAAAGACCCTGCATGATGAGTGAAAAGGGAGGACTGCACGCCTCCTTGAGTGTAGTCAAAAAATCTCGATGGCAAAGCATGGAAAAGAAGGAAAACACTCTGAAAAAGAAGAGTTTCAGGGAAGGAGAGATTACTACATAGTAAAATTTCTCATAAAAGAGAACAATGTGGCAGGGATGCCAACAATATGCAATGCTGTTACTATATAGTCATTGTTAATAGTATTAACTTAATACAAATCTGTTTATATCATTTATCATCTGCTATTGCTGTTATTGTTGTTTTTTGCATATTGTTATTTCTAAATGGCTGCAGATTTGTAATTTTATTAAAGTAGAAATGGAATTAAGTGTTAGTATGTTAAAGTTCATTTCTACATTTCGGTGTCATTGCCTGTATGAAATTGGGTCCGACTTGGTGACATGGAGTTGTGAGAAGCATATCACTTGGGAAGATGCACAATGACAACAATGAAATGCAGCCAAAGAAGCAGAAGATGCAATAGATTTTTTTTGTTGATGCATACGAAGGGCCATCTAACGGGATGTGCATGGCAGGCACGCAGACGGGAGATAGAATAGACTGTTGTCTAAATGTAGACGGAGAATCTGCAAACGGAGGAACTGCAGATGAAGGATCCGTAGATGGAGGATTTGCAGACAGAGGAATTGTAGACGAAGGATTTGTAGACGGAGGAACTACAGTATGCCATCCTTTTGCATATGCAGTTTGTTGTCCAAATGACAGAGAAGTTGCAGACTAAGGATCTGCAAATGGAGGAATTGCAGTCTGCCGTACAAAGGAAAATGCAGAATGCCGTCAACAGGATGGCTAGACGGCAAGACATTGTTAAGGTCACCAGATGGCAGGATACCATCAAGAGGGTCATTAGATGATATGGTGCCGTCAGAGGGATGGTCAAATGACAGACTGCCCTAAAAACAAAGTGCAATAGTTGATGGAAGGTGTCAATGAGAGGTTGCATGATGATGAGGAATGTTTGGCGCTGAAGCAATTGCAAGTGGAGATGCCCGATGGTGTGCGAGACGGGAGTCCGACATTGGTGCAAATGGCAGATGGGATGTCCAACAGTGCGCGAGACAAGAGTCTAGCAATAGGGAAACTATATATTAGTGTGTTTGATGGTGAACGGGATGAGACTCTGACACTAGAGCAATTGCAGGTTGGAACATTTCATAGTAAGAATGGGAGTACAATGGAAGAGCAATCGCAGGGTGGTGTGCCTGAGGCTATGCGTAATGGAGCAATACGTAAATAACCACTATTGAGGTTAAGTCAACCTGTGATACCGAAGGCCAATTTGGGCATATCGTGTAAGTGTCCATTGTTTCATGGAGAAGCAACAAAAGACCTAGTAAGGCATTGGAGAATATGCTGCACGATGTGGAGAGCAATTGGGCAGAATAATGAGGCAGATTGGAGGTGGTTGTTTCTTGCAACATTTCGTGGAGTTGCAATGGATTGGTACATCAAATTCCCAGAGGACAAGTACCTGACATGGGAAGAGTTGCACGTTTCATTTGTGCAAGAATTTTGGTGGTTTGACAACGGTGATGCGGTCATTGTTGAAATTTGTAGAATGAGACGGGGTGAGATCAAGTTTGTTCGTTCATACAATTAGAAGTTGGGTGGCTTGTTTACCATTTGGAGGGAGTCTTGTCAGACGCATTAAAGAGGAGATGGTTCATAGACGAACTTCTTCCTACGTATTGGAAGATCATGATGATTCCTCCAAGATCATACCAAGAGGCTTTGGATTACACCTTGATTTGGGAAAGACATGCAAAAACATCATTGAAGTATTGGCATCATGTTAATGCAGACAAGAGTGACCCTGAGGATGAAAGTGATTTTTATAATTGAAAATGATTCAAATAGTAAGAGTGATGGTTTTGGGCGGGAGAGTAGTTCATCGTTAAAGTGCTAGGGTCAAGAAGTCAGAGAAGGAAGTGACTTTGAAGAGACGAACGATGACTCGGAGGATGAGTGTGAATTAGAGAATGCTGAATCATTGCTACAAGTATATGCAACACAAAGGGAGATAGTATGAAGGGATGCCACTAGTGAAGCAGTCTACGACAACCGTCAAAGAACTCGTAGATCGAGAATTCAGTATGATTCTGAGGGTAGATCCATTGTACAATGTTGAAAATGCCATTTGTGGGGGCACTTCGCACATGACTATCAAAGTGTTGCAAAGCGAGAAAAGCCAGTGATTCATCTAGAGTTTGAAGAGTCAGAGAAGAGTTACAACCCTTGCTAGGAAGCAGAGGTGGTGAAACCAGTTGCAATTGAGGAAGTGAACCTGCTTGAGGAGGTGAACTTGATGAGCTTGATTCAAATTGAGCAAGTGAATTTGATCTCAATTGAAGCAAAAATCCCACAAGTCATTGAAACTGTGTAGGAAGGAGTTGCAAAGTGTCGTTAGGTTGATTTGATAACAGAGTGTCGTTAGGAGGTTTGTTCATTGGCAAACTGTAGTTTGAATGAATATTGACAAGAGGATGATAGGATGACAGGGTATCGTCAGGTAGAAGGCTAGACAGTAGGGCACCGTTAAGAGGATGGTTAGATAGATGAGGTAGGATGGCAGGAGGCCGTAGTCATACGACAAAGGAAACGTTGTCTAGGGAGCTACTGTTTGAGCTGTTGTTTGAGGTGTCGTCTGAGAAAGTGTTGTTTGTGGCAGTGCTATTTGATGTAGTGTCGTCTGAGGAGCTTCCATTTGAGAAGTTGATGTCAGAGGAGCTACAGTCAGAGGAGCTTTCGTCTGAGGAGCTACCATTAGAGGAGCTGCCGTCAGAGGAGCTGTCGTTAGAGGATCTGCTATTTGAGGAGTTGCTGTCATATTTGCTGCCATTAGAGGAGTTGTCATTAGAGGAGATGCCGTTAGAGTAGCTACCGTTAGAGGAGATGTTGTCAGAGAAGATGCTGTTAGAGAAGTTGTCGTCAAAGGAGCTGCTGTCAAGGGAGCTATCGTCTGAGAAGTTGCCATTCGAGGAGCTACCATCTGAGGAGCTTCCGTTTGAGAAGCTGTCGTCAGAGAAGCTGTAGTTTGAGGAGTTGTTGTCATAAGTGTTATCTAAGATGTCTGTCAGAGGCTGACAAGTGGTCATCTAGATTCTAGAGCAAGAAAGGAGTGAATTGGAGTTGAGGGGAAGTTGTTTCAGTGGGTCGAGTGAGAGATACCAAAATGTTGATGAGGAGAAAAATTTAGTTCAGGCAATGATGGTTTCAGTATCTTTGCCGTTGAGGTTTCGGGGCACTGCCCCTCAACCCTGCAGGGGGCTCCCGCCCCCTTGACCCCCAACACAGGTGGTGATGGGCATTGCCCATCATGTTCATTATGTTGGTGATGTTGATCAAGTTGATGATATGGCTGATTGCAAAAAGTGAATTGGACAATCAGAGAATAATGGGCATGGTGATCAAGTTTATGTTACGACTGATTACAGAGTGCACAATAGGAGAACAAGGTGTTGCTAGAAGCAGTTTGAAGTGAGGTCAGTTGCAAAAGATGTATGGAATAGAAGAAAACGGAAAGAGCGCAACAAGAGATTCTGTTATGTTCTTTAGTATTTCTATTCCTAGCGTTTAGCTCATGTGTCATCAAGGACGTTGACCGGTTTAGAGGAGGGGATAGATGTAGGCAGGCAAATTGATATGTTTGCAATTAGTGAATAAGTATTATCAATTTGTGTTATTTTGTAGTTGTACGCAAAGTGTTTGACGAAATGTGCGTACATATATTTAATAATGTTATAAAGTGGCAATGTAATATTGTACATGATAATGTGATGCTAAGCCATGTATGTCTGAAATGTAATTTAGGGAAATGATGAGGTGTCTGGTAGTTGGAGGGTGCAACTAATTTCTAGTTGTATAAATAAGTCCCTCCCCTCATTCATTCAATATGGAAGATTAATGCATATGTACATATGGTATGACGTAGTGCGGTTATGTATGTAGTCATGAAGAGTATTCTACACAGGGTTTCCAGACGGTATATGTAATGTTGTTACTATACAACCATTGCTGTTTATATCATTTATCATCTGCTATTGCTGTTATTGCTGTTTTTTGTTTGTTGATATTGCTAAATGGCTGCAGATCTGTAGATTTATTAGAGCAGAAATGGAATTAAGTTTCAGTATGTTAAATTTCATTTCTACAATTAGTGGTGGTGGGGGCCAAGGGTGTGATCATGGTATCAACAATCTGCATAAAGTGCTCAACATAGAATGCCATCTTGGGCCCAAGAGGTTGAAGAGGGGTCCACATAGTTTGAGTGTGTTTCTGATAGATGTACTCCCTGTTGGAGCTATGAATTATCCTTTTCTAGGAGGATATGAAGGTGGGGGCATCCAATGAGTATTGAATAAGGGAGAAGATGATCTACAAAAATCCCAATATATTGGAGAAGCAAGCTTAGTCTTCAAGTACTAGCCTCTCTTTTGTAGTTGGAAATGTTTAAAAAAAACTGGTTTCAAGTTCTTATTGTACAAAGAAGATGAGTCTAATCTATTGACATTTTTTGTTTTTTCTGAAACTTCATCGCTCCTTCGACAAGATGAAGACATGAGAGGTTAGATCAATCATTGGCTACAAAGAAAGAAAGAAATTATGTTTGTCGCTAGAAATGACTAAAGTTTGTCAATGGGACTCAAAATGTATAAAAAGCTACAATGACAAATATGGAGTGCAAAAGGGATCTTCAATAAACAAGGAAAGAACATCTTAGATGGTGAAGGATGTCTACAATGGGTGCATAACTTTTAAGATATCGTTTGCTTGCAATCCAATTACTCTCGCTAGTTTAAGCAATCCGGTACTGTTATAAGAGGAATTCATCTACTCTATTAAGAGGATCTAGTTAAACAAGCCAGTATTGTACTATTAACTTTTACCTACAAACAAGGAATATAGCAGACTACCTACAAGAACAACGCTTAAAGATTTGGATAATTGCTTTCTATTGATATCAACTACCCAAAAGATGTGATGGGGGGCTTGGTTTGTGTGCCACTATCATAAATGTGAAGTATGGCAATGACAACTATCATATTGAAGTTGAAGCCCAAGCATTCGTGGATGATCAAGCACATCTTCTTTGAGTTTCAGCCTTTAGGTGATGGTATGGTATTATTTTATGCAATGTGCATGCTGTTTTGGAGTGTATGCTATAGAGGCTATCCACTCTTTATGTTTAATATTTTATGAGTTAAAACTTGGCATTGTTGTATGGACACCGAGTCAGGATTTATGAATGTGCTGTTTATTTTTCATTTTTTGTGATGAAATTAAAACAATTTGCATCATCATTTGGTTTATTAATTGATTTTCTATACATAACAACTACATATTTATTGATTAATATTAATTTCTATGCCTTTAGGGTCAGTTCTTTGTTTTATTTGTTGGGGGTAGAGGGGATATATTACTAGCTAGTCTTCTCTACAAACATATTAGTGTCTCTTTAACCGAGGATATCAAATATGTGGGACAAGGTTGTTGGAGTAGGTGACCTCCCGCCTGGGCGGGGGTCCCTGATTCATTTGCCCTATTCCCTCCTCTGTTTCGGATCTGCGGGTTTCCGTTTGCTCCTAGGTCTTTCCCAGGGTTGCCTCGGTGGATACTTGCTGCTTTGTTGGATGATTTTGGTGTTGCCTTCGTAGGGGGTCGGAGTGGTGCGGCTCTTTCGGTTCGGGTGTGCGTCTGCGGTCCTGTGTTGTGCATCCTGGGAGCTATTTCTTTGCATCCTTTATGGTCTTGGGGGAGACCACATGCTTTCTGTTTGTAGTAGAGATGCTCCCGTGGCTGCCTTCGAGTCGTTGATGGGTTCTTCTCTGCAGCCTGGGGGCTATTTCTCTACATCTCCTTTGGTCTTCTAAGGGACCACGTGCCTATTGTTTGCATCTGAGATGCTCCCGCGGTTGCCGGTGGGTTTCTTGTTCAGCTCGGGTGTTGGGTCTACAGTTTCTTGGCCTCGAGGGCTTCCTATTTGCTCGATCTGCTTTGGTATTGCCTAGAGGATCCCTTTGCATTTCTCAAGGTCTTTGAAGGGGGGACCTCGTGCTTATTGTTTGCAGCTGAGATACTCCCATGGTTACCTTCAGGTTGGGCTTTTAGAAGCTGGTTCGCGTGCCTGGTTTGGTGGTTTCCGATGGAGCCTGTCTTGTCGATTCTTTTGGTCCTTGGGGAGGGGACCCTGTGCTTTGATGATCGGCTATAGGCTCCTATTGTTTCTTCCTTTTCCAGGCTTGGTTCGGCTACGCTTCTGATTTTGTTGGCTTCGAAGATTATTATCGTTTTCATCCGATTTTCAAGCAGCACATCCCTAGTTGCAGGGAGATCTCGTGGCCTATGGAGACCTCCATTTATTGTTGTTCCTTTTCCCAGGCCGTCGGACAGACTTTCTTTGCGGGGTCCCTTGTTAGAGTGGTTTTCCGACCTTCCTGTTTCTCCTGGGCGGGAAATAGTGTTCCAGATTTGTTCCTGCTGAGCGGGATTTGGCGTTTGAATTTTGTTTTTCTCGAGCTCCTCTTGGGTGGGATTCTGCGTTTAAATTTTGTACTTTTTGAATTTGCTTTCCCCGACCTTTCTTGGGCAGGTTTCTGCGTTCGAAGTTGTACTTCCCGGGCTACTCCTGGGTGGGATTCTACGTTTAAATTTTGTCCTTTTTGAATTCACTTTCCCTGACCTTTCCTGGGTGGGTTTCTGTGTTCGAAGTTGTACTTCCCGAGCTCCCACTAGACGCGTTTTCTGTTTATTGTGCTAATGTCGAGCGGGATGCTCCTTCGGTTCAAATTTGATTGTTTTGGAGATGGTCCTCCAGGGATCGTCTCCCTATGCAGATTCTATCTTTGCGGAGATCGTCTGCTTGTCTCGTCTTGTAAACAAATTTTGTAAACGGTTTGGGGACCCTTTCAAAACCCCTTTTCAACCAATCAAAAGAAAAAAAGGATATTAAATATGTGGAATAACTGACTAGTTGCTAAAACTTCCATGATGAAGTCCGTGAGATGAACATGCAAATTGGTACTAGAGATTTGATTTGATGTCCCACTTACGTTGTTTCTATTTATATATCCAAAATGTCAATCCTTTATTAAAGGTTATTGGCTTGAACACACCAGTTAATTCTAAATTTTGTTTGAAGAGTGATTATGTCAATATTTGCTCAAATCTTATTGTTTAATTTATAGTCGTGTATGAACCTATCTATAGTTGTTATGTTCCTTATATCTCAATTATAAATTCTTAGTTTCTTTTGATGATTGTTTCAGTTGATATTTTGGGTTAAAAGTAAGATGCAATGCACGCTTTATGCGAGTTTGACTTTTGTTTGGCTTTTCTTGTTGGTGGAAGAAAATAATTTTGAATTCTTTTCTTTTCTTGGGTCGTTGAATCTAAACTTATTTGACCATCTTATTAATTAGATTGTCCTTGCTGAAAGACATGTTTTTATTAGCAAACATTTTGGAGTGGATTACTTTTTTTGTTGATTATGTTTGCTTTGCATGATTCTTTGAAGGTGGTAAGGATACAGATTCAAAGATCCTGGACTCTCTTGCCTCGGTATGCATTCCATTGTCTTTTTAGTTCTCTATTGAATCATTAATGTTTCTTGTATTAGTTGAAATGAGAGAGACAAAACTTTTAGAGATACATGTACTATATGCAGAGGTTATGTTTACATCCAAAAGAACTAAAAGATCAATGTTAACATACCATCAATGTTTTGAGATTATTGCTTTAGTTAGTTACCAATCTTTTTAGTAGTTTATGCTTTTATTAGAGTTACCTTGATAGTGCTTAGGAGAGAGATTATACTGAAAATGTGAAACTAGTTGGATATGTTAAGGACTTCAGGTCATATTTATTCCTTTGAATTGTATGAGAGTGTAAAGTTTACAAACATTGTTTCCTTGAAATTGTTATTTAAGAATTTAGAAACCTAAAACATGTTAAAAAGCTTGGGTGACTTGATTTACACTTGTTTTAGGAGGTTGATCCTGATAGACTGCATCTAAATTGTATATTATTTTAGACATATTACCAATATTCAGGTGTACAGGTATTAGATGTAGTACTTTACAGATCTGCACGCGCCGGTATATAGGTACATCAAACTGCACTATATATTAAAATAATATAGTACATAGCAAAAATAAAAATAAATATAGAATGTAAAGAACTGTAATAAATCAATGACAGACATATCAACAATATGTATTCATCATTCACGTTATTTATAAAGATCTAAAAATAATAATCACTGACCGATTAAATTAGAAAGTATGGGTATGGGTATCAAAACACCCAAGTATATAAGTGTGTGCACCCAAAGTAGTGGACACATGAACCTGGTAAGCATGTATATTACCTAATTAGAGATCTTCATAATCTTTAGGCTGTAAATTTTAGTTGTTTATAAATAAGGATGTTATAAACTAAATGTTAGAAACCGGATAAAGTAATTATATTAATGTCCACAAATGACTATAGAAGGCCAATGGGACTCAGCAGATAATTTGCTACAATCTATGAAACTCAATGAGTAAAAAAACTTGCCAAGTTGTGAACCGAGTGGGCCCAAATGATTAATGATTTATATTAATGTCCTCACTTTTGTGGCATAGGATTTGAGGCGCACTTGTGATGATTTCAGGGTCCCTCTCCTAAGTGATGATTTGGAGGATATACAGCTTTTGCTTGATGAGCAAAGAAAAATATGGAGAAAGAAGGGTTGGATGATCATGTTCAATGGGTGGACTAATGTAGAAAAGGAATACAACACACAACAATACTATTCCATTACCACTTACATAACAAAAACACAATGGGTATGCTTACAAATACAAATGGATACACTATGGACCATAGTTGAGAAAATCGGAATCAGATCGGAATTGGCATGGAAAAGAATCGGGGACAAAATCGGCATTTTTTCATTGAAAAACCGAAGAAAATGCAAATTTTCATTGAAAAAAGCTTTTTCATGCATATCAGAATTTTTTGGGAAAAAATCGGCTAGCCTATGAATCGGGAAAAATCGGATCGAATCGGGATTTTTTGCAGATTTTCTCAACTATGCTATGGACACAACATTTATCCTGCATGGCAACTATTTATAATAATCATACAATGATCTACCAACAAGCAACTCTAGCCCCAACAATACACCTTTGCCAAGAACAAGCGCTCTCTCCCTCCTCGCATCTCTCACATAGATGCATACTTATAGATATAATGGGACTAGTAGGCGGTTGGCAACTACCCAACTACCTCCAAACTACCCGTTTACATAAAACATTAAAAACATCCCATTACTCTATTACAAACACTTTGCCATGTGCATATTACTTCAAACACTTTGCCACTTGTGCATTATAACAAACACTTTGCCACCTATGCACACAACAGTGCATGACAACTTATTACAAGCACTTTGTGTGCACATGTACACTGCAATGCTCAAACATGCACTCATGCAAAGTTTCAAATTGTTTGCTTATATCTATTCCCTCGTCTAGACTTGTCGACGTCCTCGTTGACACATGAACTGAATAATGGGGATAAAAGCACTGAACACTGTATTGGAATTTGTTTTGCTCCTTTCACTTTCATCTGTTCCATATAACTGTTGTTGGATTTACTTTAGATTGCTCCCAACAAAACATTCTTTGCCAATTGCTTGCTTCACTTCATGCAACTGACTACATCACCAACTTTGTGAAACCCTTACTATTTGTATTGAATTTTCTCTACTTTTTTGTGGCCTCTGCTCAATCCACTTTTCATATTTAAATCGCTGCTCTAACAACACTAATGGCACTTCCCAAACACTTTCGTTAGACAACATGCTTCAAATAGCTGGCCCAGACAACAGATCTCGAGTGACAAACCTCATTAGCAAACTCTAGATGACCTAGGAGGCTGTTTTGCCATATTGGATGGCCAGACAACCAAGGAGGGTGTTTGACCATCTTAGATGGCCTAGAGGACTTGACAACTCACCCAAATACCCATCTAGACGACCTAGGGGGTCAATCGTATGTTCCATATGGTCTGGGAGGCTTGACCTACCTAGATGACTTCAAAAATTGGACATTCCTTGCAGACGGATTGGGGGGCCTGATTGCTCATCTAAATGGCCCATCTAGATGACCCAAGAAGTCAATCGTATGTTCCACATGGTCTGGAAGCCTTTACGATCTACCCAAATGACTCGAAAAACTTTTCACTTTTCAATCAAAATGATAACATCAATAATATTAATGCAATAATGAAACAATGCACAAATCATCACACATATGAGAGACACAACTTTTACGTGGAAACACCCTTTCGGGAGAAAACCACGGCAAAATATTGCTTATATATTTCTTCAATAAATTTCGTGGGCACCAACTCACAGGAGACACCAATCCCCTCTCAAGTTCGTGGACACCAATCCATAGGAGACACCAATCCCTTCTCAAGTTCGTGGACACCAATCCACAGGAGACACCAATCCCCTTGCTCAAGTCTGCTCCAAAACTTGCTCAGATTTGCTCCATAATGTGTTCACAAAAACCTGCTCAAACCTGCTCAAATCTTCTTCAAAAACTGCTCACAAAACCTGCTCAAATCTGCTTACAAAACCTGCTCAAATCTGCTTACAAAACCTGCTCAAATCTGCTCCAAAACTTGCTCACAAAATCTGCTCAAATCTGCTCCAAAACTTGCTCAAGGGCTATGCTCTAATCTACTCACAAACATTGCTCTAATCTGCTCCAAAACCTTTCACAAATCTGCTCACAAACACTGCTCATCTACTCCCAAATCCAGTCATAAACAATGCATAAATCTGCTCACAAATCTGGTCTATAATCTTCTTTTTGCTTTTTCAATTAACAACAATACACACACATTCTACCCAGAAATATTTAAGAACATATGGAGGATGATATGCACTAATGTAGTAAGATTCAAATGACCAATATGTTCTTCACATCCATTAAATCTGTTGCTTCCACATATCTCACATTTATAACATTTTAAAGGTAGCTCAAGTTTAGCATTAGATAACTTACTTGTGTGTTGACTTGGAGATGCTAGTACCTTGCTCTTCTTCCACTATCATGTGCACCTCTCCTTCTTGAAATGGCTGAATTGTTCTTCCTTGTCAATTGAATGCTTGGGTGAATGTGTACTTGATACCTTGACTTATTCCAAATTTGTGCTCTCCAAAATTGCCTTAGTGATGATGATCTTCCTCTTGCATGTGCTTTTCAAATCTGGACAATAATTCTCTTTTTCCCTTTTTGATTTGAATATCAAATCAACCACTTTAACCTTTATCACTTCTTCCAAACACATACACAATAAAGCTTAAAAATAACTCCTTATATCTCCCTTTTAAAACTTACAATATAAAGCTTATTCTAACAACATCTCCCTTTATATCTCCCAAAAATCAAATCACAACATTTCCTCTTTATCATTTGCAAAAATTAAATCACAATACTATACCTTATATCTCCTCTTATATCATTTGCAAAAATTAAATCACAATACTATACCTTATAACTCCCCTTATATTATTTGCAAAAATTAAATCACAATACTATACCTTATAACTCCCCTTTTACAATTTGCAAAAATCAAATCACAGCATAACACCTTATATTTTCCTTTTTATATCATTTGCAAAAATCAAATCCCAATACTATGCCTTATATCTCCCTTTATCAAATTTAATAAAACAAAATTTATAAATACCTTGCACAGCCGTGGATGGGATTTGATCTCTTGACCTCTAGAAGCGCAGTGTCCTAACTTGGGCTAGTGACCAGCTGCGCTAACGCAACACATGAAACCAAACAACGCAAACTAATATTTATTTCCTTCGGCGCTCTGGTTTCTATCCTTTAGCAAAACAAAACGGCGTTGAAGGGATTCGATCCCTTAACCTCCTGCACAACAGCGCTTCCACACAAGCTAGGCGACCGTCTGGGCTACCCCAACGGATGGAATCAAAAGCGCAAAAATGATATTTAAATCCTTCGAAACTCTACCTTTACTCTTTAGCAAAACGACGTTGACCAGATTTGACCCCTTGACCTCTTGCAACACAACGCCTTAGCGCGAGCCTGGCTACCGACTGGTCTAACCGGTCGGTTGAGATAGAAGTGGCACAAACCAATGTTTGAAGTGTTCTTTCTGCTGTGACGCTGCGACAACCTGCGCTTCGCTCCTCCTTCCTCCTCCTCGTTGTCGCTCGCGGCTTAATCGATATTATTCGATTTCCATCGCATACACCAAAGTGAACTTAGGGTCTTCTATTTATATGCTTTTTCATGCGCCCAACGAACTCGACCCAAACTTTTGAATATTTGAATTTTCAACTTTTTGCATGGTCGGCCCATAATATTTTTGCATGGTGTTTTTAAGGTCGCCCATCATTTGAACTTTGAAACATTTAAATATTTAAACTTATACAGTATATTTAAATCCTTTGATTTAAATATAAGCCTCCAAATCTCCTTCTTTAATATTTAAATATTAAAGCATATAAGATAACTTTTGCTTTGACAACTTGACAACTTTAAATCACCTTTTAAGATATCTGCCTTTGATTTTATCCTTGAACTTTGACATCAATGACAACTTAGTATTTCCAACATAGTCTCAACCATAGTAGTGACCTCGGAAAAACTTGGCGGGTTTCGTCGAGTCCAAGTCCGAGTCGGCCTTGTCGAGTCACTCGGACTCGGACACACGTTTTTTAGTTTTTCCAAGTATTTCCGAGTTTTCTATTATATTTTGTCGAGTGTTTTTGAGTTTTTTTCAAGTCCTGAGTGGGCCTTGCCAAGTTCGAGCTGAGTCCGAGTTTCTCAACTATGGTCTCAACCTCATGTGCAATCTCAACCATTTGTTCAGCATCCTCTTCCTACGCAGCCTCAACTATTTGCACAACCTTCATCTCCTTGATTGTAATCAAGTTCACTTCCTCAATAGAAATCAAGTTCATCAAGTTTACTTACTCTGCTTCCTAGCTAGGTTTATGACTCTCCTATGGCTCTTCGAACCCTCTACACATCATTGGTTTGTCTCAGCTTGCAGTACTTTCATATTCACATGTGAAGTGCCCCCACAAGTGGCATTTCCAACATTGCACAATGCGTCTACCCTCAATATCATACTCAATTTGATGTCATCCAATTCTCTGATGGTTGTCACAAACATCACCAATGGAATCCCTCCTTAGTATAATCTCCCTCTGCGTTGCACATACCTAAACTGATGATTTTACGTTTGTACACTTGTCCTCCACGTTGCACTTATCCTTGGAATCATCACTTTTCTCTTTAGAGTCACTATGAGGCTCTCAAATCATCCTCCAAACTCCTCTCATTCGCAAAATCATCACTCTCACTGACAGTCACTCAACATCAGAGTCAATTTCATTTTCGAGATCACTTGTCTTTATTAACATGACCCCAACATTCTAATGACATCTTTCGATCACTTTCCAAGTTCGAGGCCTGCTCAAAGGCCTCTTGATATGATCTCGGAAGGACCGCCACGATCTTCTTTCAATACTTTAGAATAAGACCTCCATGAACCACCTTTTGTTCAATGCGTCTCATGGATCCTCCTCCGAATAGGTAAACAACCAGCTCAACCTCCAGTTGTAGGACCAAATAGACTCTATCTCACCTTGTTCAATTCTATAAATTTCTGCAATGACCTCATCATCATTGTGGAACAATTTAAATTCTTTCACAAATGCTCTACGCAACTCTTCTTAAGTTTGGTATTCACCCTTTGACAATCTCATGTACCAGTCCATTCTAATTCCATGAAATTTTGCAGGGAATAACCTTCTCCAAACTGCTTCATTCTTTTGCCCGTTGGCCTTCCACATCACAAGGCAGACTTTTCAATACTTGATTGGGTCGTTTGGTTCACCACCTTGAAACATGGGACACTTGTGTGGTATGCCAAAATTGGTCGTTGTCATGAAAGGTTGATTCAGCATAGACAATGATTGTTTGCATGTCTCTTTTGTCACATGCATCGTTGGATGCATCACATTGCAATTGCTCTCGGCAAGATCATTAGACCACAGATCACATTCTAGTCCTTAGAGCTATTATTGAGGAGGCGCGTTCCAGGTCCTCGAAGGTTCATTGTTGCTTTGTAGACTTCAAGAAAGCTTTCCACACAGTGCCTCGACATTTACTTCTTGAGAGGCTTCGATCAATTGGCATCTCTAGGCAGATTTTGACAGTGGTTACACGGTTATATGAGACTGTGAAAGGTCGGTTTCGCTCCCCTCAAGGGCTTTCAGCCAATATTCTTAGCACCATAGGAGTGAAACAGGGATGCCCCCTTTCGCCGACACTTTTTGGGATCTTTATCGACGAGCTTGAGACTTTTATTAGGGAGAACGCTCACCCAGAGGATGGTTGCCTTCTTCACCATGTGTTGATTTCTATTCTCCTCTTTGCTGATGATGTTGTTCTTTTGGCCTCATCCCCTGAGGGGCTTCAACGTCATCTAGACACACTTGCTGCTTTTTGTGACTCGAGACAGTTGACGGTGAATCTTTCTAAGACCAAGGTTATGGTATTCAATACTACCAAAGAGGCTCTATCCCATCTCCACTTCCTTTTCCAGGGCCAGGAGGTCGAAATCACCACCTCTTATGTGTATTTGGGGGTTCTTTTCACTGGTCCCACTTTTGGTATGAAACCCGCCGCCTAGGTCCGGGTGTGTAAGGGGTATGCAGCTCTGTCTTTGCTATAGAGGAATTGCTTCAAAGCATATTTTCAGGATATACTTGTGAAGATGAGGATCTTTGACGCTTTGGTCAAGCCAACTATTACTTATGGGTCAGTGGTTTGGGGCCCTAGTCTTGGCCCGACTAAGTGGTCACGGGTTGAATGAGTGCAGACACTCTTTCTTCGACGATTCATTCGTTGCAAGGGAACAATCCCTCGTTCTATTATTCTAGCAGAGTTTGGGGCTTCTCCTCTCCAACTTGAGATTATCTTCCTGATGATCGGTTATCTTCACAGGATCCGTACTTTCGGAGATACCCTTGAGGGTTGCAGGCGGTACCCTTACCTCGCCCTTCGCTCCTCGATGAAACTCTCTCCGAGTTCTCGGGGAGGTCGGAGGAGCTGGTATTTTCAGGTTTCTACTCTCCTGGCCAACATTCAGATACAGATAGACAGGCTGCCCCCTTATTCTTTGGGGGTTCTCCCCCCTCTCGCCTTAGTAAGGAGAAGATGCTCCACGAGATTCGGAAGAATGTTAGTCTCCAGTACACCGGATGCACATGGATCTCTCCCTGTTGCCCCTCTTTCCCCCAAGCTTGTCTTTCTACCATGAGCACTTCTTACGGATACAGGAGGGCAGAATAGTTCCTCCTCAATACCTTCAGCGGCACACAATGCATAGTCTTCG
This sequence comes from Wollemia nobilis, assembly GCA_028583015.1. Taxonomy (NCBI): domain Eukaryota; kingdom Viridiplantae; phylum Streptophyta; class Pinopsida; order Araucariales; family Araucariaceae; genus Wollemia; species Wollemia nobilis. The sequence goes on from JAQPPZ010000850.1 coordinate 9,859,648, forward strand.
GATCACTATTGGGCAACTCAGGGTGTGTTCTCATCAACTCCGGATTGAGTCAGATCACCATCTTCCGATGGAGGAGCGGATTTGCTTGTTTTGCTCCTTGGGTGAAGTTGAGACCCTGCATCACTTCATTTTTTGTTGTCCCATTTATTATGAGATCCGGGGTAGGTTCCATTGCCTTTTCAAGGACAACTCTCGATGTGTTTCTACCTTCTTCAGATACGTGGACTAGCGTTGTCTCGCACTCTTTCTTAGGGAGATAACTCAGCTTCAACGACATAAAAGTTCTCCAAATGGATCTCACCCTCCTCAACATCGGCTCATCACAACATACTTCACCAACTCCGACGGACTAGGTTCGACCGGAAACGCCCCACACCATCCAGTTTGAACAAAAGTAGGGTCACTAGACAGCGCACCAACAGTTTGTTAGGGTTCCGAACTAGCAATGGGCAGAGACATATCATGGACTTCTTTAGCTCCGGTACTTCGGCCTCGACTGTTAGGAGAGATTAGTTTTTGGGGGATTCTTGGAGCTTGCCCCTCCTGGGCTGCTCCCTCCCCCTTCCTTCTCTCTCTCCGTTCTTCTTGGCATGCACTTCTCTCTGTTGGACTGCAGCCCTCCCCCCCTCTGCTCTCCCTTTTCTTTTCTTTTCCCTTTCTCTTTGGCCCGTTTTTCGGGTTTGATCTTGTATTTTTCTTAGTTCTTTTCTTTGTTGGGCTTTTTAGCCTGCTAGATGGCAGTCATTATTGTACTTCTTATAGTCCCTTGGGTCTTATTTTGGTCCACCACGGACATTAATAATATTTCATTTCATTTCATTTCTCATGTTCAACTCTTGTCTTGTGCACCATGAAATGTGCCAACCTATAGTTGCTTTGATGGTGGACTTCCATTCCACTCACCATCGAGCACGCTAACATGTAGTTCCTTTAGTGTCAAACTTGCATTCCACTCACCATCATGTGCACTATAGGACACATCATCTTGCATTTGCTCCGATTTTGGGTTCCTATCCTGCTCACCACTAGACACACCAACTTGCAATTGCTCCAATGCCAAAAGATTCTCATGCATATTGTCTATCTCTCCACTGGCTCTAATCACTCCCAAATTTTCTTGCCAAACTAGGTTTTCTTCTCCGTCAAACTTATTGTTAGCCTTGTCATGCCCAACTTCAATGATGCATACTTTCATTTCTGCACGCATGCCTTCACTTGTTCGAACTCGTCCGTTTGGATTCATGTCCCTACCTATGTGAACTCGTCTGTTTTTGTGCACGTCTTTGTCACCTTTGTGCATGTAATTGCGCCTGGTTTTAGACACACTTGCACATACTTGTCAGCATGCATGTCTGGGTGAACATCTTCACTTGTGCAAACACTTGCACATCTCTTTCATGCAGAATGCTTCGTGCATAACTGTGTGCACATCTGGTTGCTTGTCCATTTACATATCTGCTTCACATGTTAGTCCTTCGTCATTGTCAATAAACAAGTTCACATCTTTTGTTGCAATCTCCAATATCCCCTCCTCCCGAGGGCAACTACATCATTTGTCAACTACACTTTAATCATCCCATTGTTGATGTTGCATACTTTTCCTAGTGATGCTTGTCATAATTCCATGTCACCAAATTCAACCCAACTTTGAACAGGCAATGATGCTAGAATATAGAAATGGAATACAACACATTACCACTTATATAACAAAAATACAATGGGAATCCTTACAATTACAAATGTATATATTGTGCACACATATTCTGTACAACAACAATCTACAATACATCATACTTCGACGAACAATCTACCAACAAGCAACTCTAACCCACGATACACCTTGACCAGCAACAACAAGTGCTGTCTCCCTCCCTCGCATCTCTCACATAGATGCATACATACAAATATAACACAATTTTTGGGTGGTTGGCAACCACCCAACTACCTCTGAACTACCCATTTACATAAAACATTAAAAATACCCTATTACATTACATTATTACAAACACTTTTCCACGTGTGCATTACTACAAATACTTTGCCACCTACACACACAACACTACATAACAACCGATTATACACATTCTGACAGTCAAACATGCATTTATGCAAACGTGTCAAATCGTACGCCTATAGACCAATAGGAGTGTAGGTGCTAATTTAGAGTGGCGCCATCTCAAGCTCCACCTCAAACATAATGTAGTGGATTGGAAGTCAAGTATGTCCACATGCAATTTTGTAATATATTAATTTTGTGATTTAAAGTTGTTTTGTTATACGTATGAGAAAGTGTTTGACGACATCATGAAATGCAAGAAAATGATGAAGTGTTGGGTAGGTAGTTGTAGGAGGTGGAGGGAGTAACTACCTCCCAAGTTCAATAAATAAGAATAACACCCCTCATCCATTCGAGAGGGTAGTGCATGGTATATACTGATGGTATAGTTGTATGCTTGAGTGCATTGGGATATAATTGCATTGTATGCTAGACATGTATTCTTGTAGATAATAAGAATACTTCAATTCAGCCATTGTTGTGTAGACTTGTGGTGCATTGTGCATGTTCTTGTGAATGATTGCTATTGCTGTAGGTAGACCGTTTGACCCTAGACTGGGTCGTCTGACTATGACACTGGGCCTCTAGACTGCTGAACTAGGCCGTCCAATGCTGAACTAGGCCGTTTAAACTATTGGCTAGGCCATCTAATATATTTGCATGTGCAAGGCCATTAGGCCTAAGTTGATTGTGTTGTGTAGGCCGTTTGGGGGAAAATACAAGACCATTTGAGTGTTTTCTTGACTGCATGTCGATGTGTTTTTGCTTCTTTACTCTGTCATCCCTTCTCTATCCCTTCAATTGTGGAATACCACTGCTGTACTACATTTGGCATGGTTGCCATCTGGAGTTCAAACCAATGACCATGTGGACATTGAAGATGGGAGAGGTGAATGATAGATAACCTAACACAAGGACATGGGAAACATCGATGTGGAAGGTCGAGCGAGAAGCTAACAAGAAGCTTGAGGAGCGTGCAACTGCAAGTGGAAGGAGAGCATGGATGTACGGAGCACCTAGAAGACTTGCATGTTGGAGGTGAGGAGCTGCGTGCCAGCAAGGAAGATTTGCATCTTGATGCGGAGTGCTGACGAAGTTTGCTAGCGAGGAGATACATGTGCTAGAAGTGGAGTGAGCATGGAACCCTTAGGAGGGAAGTTCAAACGGACGTGAAAGGTGGCAAACATTGGTTTCTGATGACAAAAGACAACGTGCCAGTGGAGGTGCAATGTGCAGACCAAGATCGGGCTAAGAAGAACATTCGTGCAAGTGGTGAAGGAAGCATCAATGTGGATCATGCGCAAGAGGTAGAGCAATTGGTGACTCCAGCACAAATGCAGGGTAGAGTGCCTAGACGTGTGGATGTTGGGAGTCAAGCACAAGGGCAATCGCGGGAGAGTTTGCTTGAAAGGCCAGAGTTGATGCTCGTGTATTCGTGAAGGAGATCGTGGAGCATAAGCACACTTTGAAGTGACTGAATATTGTTTGGAGACAACCAGTCATCTATGGACGGTTTGAGTGGAGACAAGACCAACGAACAACTACAATGGAGAACATTGCAACAACTGTGGGCAAGTAGAAGTGCCCAAAATTCAGAGGAGATAGGAGGGAGGATCTCGAACGCCATATTGGAACATACGAGATGATGTGGAAGGCTAATGGAGTAACTGACCAAGATGCATGGATGAGACTATTCCCAACAACATTGCGAGGAGTAGCAATTGATTGGCACTTAAAAATAGAACCCTTCATGGATTGGGCTGAGTTAAAAACTGAATTTTATGACGATTTTCAACTGCTTCGTGACAACACGGAGATCATTGGAGAGATCTACTCAACAAAGCAGAAAAAAATGAAAATATCAAGTCGTATAATCGTCATCTAAAAGAACTCATCAGCAAGATGGAGGCAAAATCGATAGATAGGCTACAAAAGCAATAGGTCTTAGATGGATTGATACCGCAATTTAAGAGGAAGATGAAGGCGATTCTGCCAACCACTTACCAAGAAGCATTTGAATGAGCAGCAAACTTGGAGAGTGAGATGAAGACAACAACAATAAGAGGAAGTATTAGCCATGAGCGTGATGACGATTCTAACAATGATTGTGATGATCTCGCCATCATTATCTAGGCCATGCAAAAAGACCTAGAGAAAATGACAAATGACAGCAAGGCTGAAATGAAGGAAAAGGACATTTGGTGTTTTATTTGTGAACCAGGACACATCAATGTCAATTGTCCTAAGAAAGCTTATTGCAATATTTGTGAGAGTGGAGCATGCTATTGCAAATTGCCCGTTCAAGCTAAGAAGTGTGTAGCACTAGACAATGACGGTGCAAAAGGAGAAATAGGAAAACCCAACACTTCGAAGAATGGAAAAGAAGTGATGAGTGGCGGATACCGAAACAACTACCAAGGAAGAAGGCAACCACAACAAGGGAATTGAACTTTAGGGGGTGGAAGTGAAGGACGATATCAATATGATTGTAATGAAAGGTTGATTATACAGTGTAAAAGATGTTAGGAGTGGGGAAACTTAGCACAAAATTGTACGAATGCTCCAATGGGAGGAGCTGGGAGCAGTAATGTGATAGTGTGGACCTAGTAACTGTTGGTCACAGATCTGCCACAGGAAAGGATTTTGTATGTCTACGCACCCTAGACCTAGACCAACCTTGAAAGGCCGGAGGGAAGGAATGCCCTCTGTGCCAATCTTCGGAGAAGGCCGACTCCTATACTAAACTACTAAGGGTTTCAAGATAAGAGTGCAGGAAAGAGATTAAAAAGTACAGAAAGAAATGTAAATAGCTTGATATTGCAGTGGGAAAGAACAAGCAGCACAATAACTAGTCTGTATCTAAACCAACAACAATCAATACAGAAAATGTAACAGAAACTGAAACTGCATACGCTTCTCTATGTATCCTCTAAAAGAATTCCAAACACACTTATCTTCTAATGCTAAAATCCAGCTTTCAGAATTACAGCAATCAGAAAAATAAATGAAAAACAGAAATACTTGCCAGAGGCAGCATACAAAGAAGACGCAGATTCAGAGCCAAAGATCCTCTATATTGATGCAAAATGTTTAGCTACAACAGCTCTTTAGCAATATGTTCCCCCCCCTTTTTTCATTACAATGACTGGGTTTTTATAGAGGACCCTCCCTCTGAGCCATTAATGAACCAGATTTACAAGGACGCTAGGGCGGCTCCGAAAATGACGCTCGCCTTACTTCTACAATTGAAACCTCCCATCCTATTACTACAATTAGTTGCAGGACCGCATTAGGCGGGGAAATTTGCATTTATGCGCCGTGGGCGTTACTCGGATTCATACCCGGTCTTAGAATGCTTGCCCCTTGGGAGTAGCGCTGTTGTCAGAAGTGGCCCTGGGGGAGCTTCGCTGGAATTGGGCTGAATCGCAACTAAGGCGGGAAGTTCGCTGAATTTGCGACCGAAGCGCGGCTTCGCAATGAACTCCGGTCGAAGTGAAGGCCAAGATGGGAGGCAAAGTTTTCTTAAGTTAAAATGGCCTCATCGGGAGTGGTTCGCTAAAATTTGGCCCTGGAAACAACTTCGCAAGAAAAATCGGCCGAAGCGGGCACTTAATCTGATTTTGGCCGAAGTAGCCAACTTAGCTGTAGAAAATGAGGCGATCCGACTCCCTGTTCTGCTGCTTCGCTGGAAAATGGGAGCTTCGCAGCGATCGGGTCTCAAAGTGACAGTTCGGGGAAGCTTTGGCCGAAGCCCCCCCTCTGCCTTAGAAGTTTTCCCACTTCTCAAGTAGAGCTTCGGCAATGTGGTGACTGAAGTGGGAGGTTCGCTGGCCTTATGCCCGAAGCGGCTGCTTCGCTAGACTAAGGCCCGAACTGGCGCCTTCTATGAGACGGTTCACTGGGGGGATGGGCTAAAGTGGTACTTCGGCATCATTTTTAGCGAAGTGGCCCATCTACCTCAAAACATTTTTCGATCAAGCCAAAACTGGAGCTTCGCAATTTTACTGCCCAAAGTAGCTGCTTCGGCAGTCTTGTGGGCGAAGTGCCCCTCATGCCTTAGCCGATTTCAAGTCCGAACTGGACTTGCACCTGTTCTTCTTTTGCGAAGCTGCTGATCCTTGTCTGTTTTCAGCGAAGCTGCTAGTTTCTATCTGTTTCCTGCTGGCGAAGCTACTTATGCATATGAAATGAATACAAGGGGGCCAAGGGGCGGATACTAGAGGCGCTGGGGCGCCATGAAAAAAAATAGAAAAAGCAAGGGAACAAATTCATGAAAAATAAGAAAACTTAACATAAAATTGAACAATACTTCAAAATATTTACCCCTCAACAAAATGTGACAAAACTGTCAACAGTAACCACAAGGAGGCAAATTTTCCAAAGAAGGCAAGTACGAGCAACTCGTCAAATGTTAATTTCATTGACATAGAGGAGCCTCAAGTGGACCAAAAACAAGCACATAAAGACAAACACATTCTGGCAATGACTTGGGCACAAGCGCGAAATCTGGAGTAGTACCCGAACCTTGCCAAGGAGAAGGAGAAATGGCAGGAAGCACATGTGCAAGTAGAAGAAATGTAGAAGACCAATTAGGAGAAGAAAGGTCAGAAATTGAAAGAACCCATTGTCATTGAAAATGAAGAAACGTCAACAAAGCAGTTTGCAGTGCAAGTATTGGATACAATTGTTGCATTGAAATTGTCCAGTTTACTATGTGTAGTATTGGAGCTTTATGCAACGGTTGGAGAGATGGTGCAAATGAGGAGAGTAGAAGAGTTGCAATGCCAACTGGAGACGAGGAAAGTAGCAAAGGATCAGTACATTGACCTGACAGTCTTGATGATCAATGTTAGGAAGAAGCTTGCGTTGATTTATATTGACTTGTTGAATCACAAGTTGACACAAGTGATTGTTGATGGAGGTTCGAGCGTGAACACATTGCTTGAGAAGATGTGGAAGAATTTGGGGGCACCATTCTTGTGGTTCCCCAATTTTGGATTGTATGGTGCAAATCAATATGGCATTGAAATGAAAGGAGTTTTTATTGTATAGAGTTGATCAAATGTTCATTCTGGACTTCGTGGTTATTGCTATGCAAAAGCCAGCCTATGATGCATTGTTGGGACATGGGTGGTTACACATGACAAAAGTAAACCACAACTAGGAGAAGGATCGCTTAACTTTCAAGAAAGGCCAACACATGTATGTAATAAACTTGAAACATTAGTCCGTTTGTGAAGAGTTGGCAACATCTAAATAATTCGATAACTCATCATTGGAGGAAGAACATTAGGCAAACGGACAAGAACCAAATGGAGTGTTGGAATTGGAGGAGTGCACGAAGGATGAAGAGTACTTAGATAATGGACTAATACATTGGAAAATGGAAGACTATGAAGTTTTCCAGCATACTTGCATGTGTATAAATGTAGAGGAAGATGTCCAGGATAAAGGTCCTCGAAGTGTGTGAGGTCAGAGAATGCAAAGTAGCAGACCAACCAGAAAAGTCAAAGAAGAGGAAAAGATGACCTTTCCACCAAAAATTTGCGAAGTATAGTGTTGGCGATGCTCATATTGATGAGAAGTCAACACATCCTTTTGATGTGGCAAAAGTGGCGAAGGAACATGAGACCATAAAGTATGAAGGACCAAAGATGGTGTAGGTGAATCTTGACGAGGGTGAAGAAGAGAAGATAATCCATTGCGAGGACGAGTAGGACCTAGTTTTAGAAGCGGTAGCTTTTAAAATCTTGATGTAGTACAAGGAAGTCTTCGCATGGACATATAAGGATTTACAAGGTATTCCATCAAAGTTGTGCATACATTGGTATTCCATCAAAGTTGTGCATACATTGGATCCCACTGGTTCTAGGCATGCAACCTGTAAGAAGAAGGTCATATCAAATGAATCCAAAATATGCGGCCTTGGTCAACATACAAATAGAAAAGATGTTAAATAATCTTCAAGGTGATGGTGAGTGACTAGTGTAGACAGGGTGAGTACTTTCTCGGGACAAGGGAATGACGAGAACGTAGGAAATATTGTTTGTCTTACTGTAAAATTTGGCATAGTGCTTCACCTTGGATGAGTAAACTTCACTAGACATCTAGGACAGTAGACGTCTGAAACAAACAGATAGACGTCTAAACAGTATGCGTCTAAGTCAAACAGGGTAGACATCTAGGATGAATAGGTTAGACGTGTGGACAATAGACGTCTAGGATGAACAAGTTAAACGTCTGGACAACAAATGTCTAGGGCAAAACAGGTTAGACGTCTAGACATTAGACGTCTAGGTCAAACAGGTTAGATGTTTGGATAACAGACGTCTAGGACAAACAGGTTAGACGTCTGGATATCAGACGTCTAGGGTAAATAGGTTAGACATCTGGACAACAAACGTCTAAGGCAACCGGGTAGACGTCTAGTTAGTAGACGTCTAGGCAAGCAGGGCAGACAAGTAGATGTCTCAATGGGTGTAGACGGATAGGCCTAGACGTCTAGCAGACAAGTTTAGACGGTTAGGCCTAGACGTCTACAACTTGTGCCTTCATCCTTCAATCTGCAACTCTTCCTGCTTACTGGTTCTTGCAATTTCACAAACAAACACAACACAATATGGCGTTTCTCTATCTCGTACCAAGCACTGATCAATACCTGCAACACAACAATATGCTCACAACGCAATCACACATGACACATGCATTCCAGAATAGCTTTTGCTGCACAACAGATCTGCATTTATGGACAAGTATGGATCGATTACAAAATGAAATAGGAGGGGTATTTATAGGCAAATCTAGGCGGCTACTGCAACTAACCTGACTCAACCTGACTCAACCATTTATTCCATCGACCAACACATGCTGCATCAAACTGTAGCCGAAGATTTTCCATTGCTCGGGTCAACTTAGAAAAACAGTCGATCGCTTGCTGATCTACACGGGCTCCCCGTTCTGGTGGGTTGACAAAATTCGGCATTTCCAGTATGAAGCGTTCGGCCCACATATCTTTGGCTGGTTCTTCCTCCGACTCATACATCAATTGCTTCCCTTTTCCTGAAAGGTCTATGGGCTTTTTAGCTGCCTTGCCCTCTGTAAGCCCTGGTTGCTCCTCAGGTGGTTGCTCTTGGTTGCTTCCTATTTCTGTCCCAACGAACTGCTGAGATTCGTACGTTTGTGGAGGCTTCTCTCCCTTCTCTATATCGGTCTCATGTCCCAACGAGACCTCTTCGTCTACTGTAATGGGATGTTGTTCTGTCCCAGGTGTCGGATTCCCAACACTCGGGGGTGGTAGGCCCTCCTCTACCATCGCTGTCGCGATTGTTGTTGGAGTATCCGTAGTTGTTGTTGTTCCTGCTGCTTTGGCTGCGTCTACTGCGAGAATATCCTCAAAGGAAAAAGCCCGCAGGGAGGTAGCGAAGGAAGTTGTCGCAAACAAGGATTCGGGTGGTGCTTTTGGTGAAGTCGCACGCGCTCGGAATTGGGCTTCTGCCAAATATTCTGTAGGCCCAATTTGTTCGGCAATACTAGTTCCAGTTGGGACATCTTTGCAAGACTGAGGGGATTTCAAAATCGACTTCCGCCGCATGCAAGCTCAATTGTTGCTCAAGGTTTCGAGCTATTTCTTGACTACGAGCAATCTTCTCCGCTGCAATACCATGCACCAAATCTGGGGATAGTGATGGCGGTGGTGACTCAAATCGCCGTCTCTTCCTGGTTGGCTTAGGCACTTCTGGCGGGGGTGCAGCAACTTGTTTTGTTGGCCCTTTCTTCTCAACCCGTGGTGGTGCCGTATCCTCCCCTTCTGAATCGGTCACTCGCCCTTCTTTGCGTGACGGCTTATGGGAGATCTGCTTCACCCGTGGCTTCTTGACCGGTGTCTGTTTCTTTACTTGCGGCTTGGCATCCTTCCACCGCAAGATTGTCGGGGCTAAGTCCGGTATCTGTTGAGGTGGGTCAAAATCTGGAATCTGCACTCCTGCACGGTAGGCTGCATCCAAGAGTAGTCCAATGGCATGAAATACCATCGAAAAATTCTTGGTGGTTTGCATCAGAAAATTCTGAATGCGAAGTGCCAAATGAGTTGCCCAATCATACGCCACTCCTTGCTCAATCCCCTGCAAGTATGGAATCAACCAAATGGGGAGGTCTGAGCTCCACTGTTCTCCGGACAATCTGGCCATCAAGACATTCATTATGCATTGTAAACCCTTAGTCCTTAGCTGCGGCTGCTTGACTCCCCGGTTACCGTGAGTTGCGAGCATGGCATCAACTTCTTCATCCGTCAGAGTAGTGATACTCTGAATCAACTGTGGGGTTTGCTTTGGATCGACCCGCTCATTCACCACTGGTTGGCCCTTCTTCGGAAGTCCAAATGTACGCTGAAATGCTTCAAGAGAAAACTCCACTACCAGGTTTCGGTCACCAATGCGGACTGTGCTAGTATGATGCAGTGAATCATATGTTTGCAACATTTGCACCAGATACTCCTTGAAAAAATATTTCTCAAAACTTTGGACTTGCAAAATGAAATTGATTCCTGCGGCCTTGATCTTCATCTTCACCGGATCTTGTGTTGGTGTCTCTGCCCACCATTGCCGGCAAAATTCTCCCGTTGGGCAAATCCAGGTGATTTCATTGATTGGGACCTTGTCGATTTGTTGAGCTTCTTTGGTTCTTCGAGCGGGTACTTCTGCTTGCACAACCTCACGTCTACCTCGAGTCTGCCCTTGGTCTGGGCTCGGTACCTATCCGCGCATCATTTCTCCATGCTCCTGATGGTGACGGAGTCGTTTAGCAACAACTGACTCGGGTACCGCTTCGGATCGGGGTGGAACGTGTCCTGCTTTCTAGTGGCTCATTTTCTGCAAACGTCTCCTCTTTCAGACATCTCTTTCCAGCTAGATGTCTTCTTCCAGCTAGAAATCTTCTTCTCTTAGACGTTTGTTTCTAGCTAGACATCTTCTCTCAGACGTTTGTTTCCAGCTAGACGTCTTCTTCTCTCAGACGTGTGTTTCCAGCTAGACATCTTCTTCTGCCCAACCTGTGCAAAATTTTGACGGATGCTTATCGGTGGACAGGTAACAGCTACGGACGGGTGCGCTGCTAGATGGGTAGCAATTCCAGACGGGTGCCCTTAGACGTCTAATCTACAAGTGGTCGCCGCTAGACGTCTTCAAATCTAGACGTGTCGCAGGTAGAACTTGTGCGCAACTTCCCTTACGCATCTTGTTCATCTGTCTGCGAATCAAGGAGATAGAATGCTTGCACTTGCACAAAAAATCTGAAAAATCTCCATGAAGCTTTTGATTCTTCCAATTGCTATGGCATCTAGCTTCGTCCTAAAAAAATCGTGGTGCGCCGACAACCCTATCTCAGCTCCAAATCTCTTGCACTCCTCTTGCGTTTCACCTGCAAAAATTTGAAAGCGAATGAGCAAAAATGCCCAAGCGCTTCCAATTTATAGAAGTTCTGCCGCCCATGCAACTGCCTGTCTAACTGCCACCTAACGCCTCGTCGTCTGCATGTGTGCCACCTCGCCAATTTTTGCATGCACAAGACGTCTCTTTCCTTATTTCATCCTTTTGCTTATTTTATCTTTTTCCTATTTTTGTCTTTTCTTATTTTGTCTTTTTCTTATTTTTGTCTTTTTCTTGATTTTCTTTTTCTTTTTATTTTATTTTATTATTTTTTTCAAAACTGCGCTTTTTCTTTTAACGTCGTCGGGTGAAGCGCATGGCAATGCCAATGCGTACTTCCAATGTATCCGACGTGTTATCCTCTTGGTGATGACTACCAGTTCCATAACTGCTAAAATCATCGTCGTCCGCTTGTGCTTCAGCCTGTTGACGACTTCGGCGATTACCATGACTGCGGGGGGTTTGCATCTGAGGTTGTTCCTCACGCCTTGCAGTTCTTCATGGGATGATACACCAATCTGCCCGCTCATCTTCTTCTGGCTGATGACGTGTCCCCTGCCCAGTCGTCTGGTAATTTTCAGCTTGACGTCTACTTTTGCTGATGTCATCTTGACCTTCCAGACGGGTTGTATCAGCTGCAAGATGGGTTCGTTCCAGCCAGACGTCTGTCAGACGGGTCCCTTCATCGTCTAGACGTGTAACTGCATCATTCAGATGGGTTTTGCCAGTGTCTAGACATGTTGCCTCCTCGTCCAGACGGGTAGGTTCATCCTCCAGACGGACTCGCTCAGTTCTTCCGTCACTTTGTTGGATTATCATGCAGTCATCAAGATAATGGAACATAGTCCCTTCTTGCTCCTGACGGTGAGTCGTCCTATCACTGGGATGATGACTTCCCCTTTGTCCAATGTTTCGATAGATCCTTCTTGCCCCTTGGCCTCTGCCTTGAAGTCTATCGATCTGTCGACGGACGACTGCCCATCCTTGGTCTATCTGATTTTGATTGAGATCCCTACTTCGGGTCCCATGTCTTCCTCGAGTCTATGCGACTCGTCCTCTTCCCCTTGCCGATCGAATCTCCCTAACGTTGGGCTACCGCACTCCCAGCTGCCCGAGATTCGGTCGGTCCCTCGGTCATTCTTGACGACGTCTTCGGTTCCTACGAGCTCGCTGAGGTAGACCCAAGGGTCTATCCTCAGGAACATGTAGTGATGGGTTGACTTGGACTATGTCCACAGATGGTCCTTGCGGCCCAATCCGTGGACTAGTCGACCTAGGGGTAGCAGGAGGGGAATTTCTTCCTCTCGAGCTACCGGGATGGAGGCCAACCACACTCCTCCCTTGGTCAAGTAAGCTTGGGTTACCCTAGTAGTCCTGACGAACTGCCTGGATTCCCCATGTTACCTCTGTTTCGGGCTTGGTCTATAAGTTCTGCACGCGAGCTTAGTTCTGCATGTGCTTGATTTCTAGGTGTCAGTTGGTGCAGGATTCTTAGCCTCCTATCTACTCTCATCAATCGTCGTCACCACCTCGCTTCTTCAAAGCGTCTCTGAGGTGCGCATTGAGCTAAGGCCTCTTGGTACTGATCTGAGAAGGCTGAATCTATGCTTGAATCATTTCCTTCTCCTGCAGTGTTCATTGGCCAATTTGAGGTTTCCTGAACCCTTCGTTGCATTCGCCTGACTTCTCGTCGATGGCGTCGTAAGTCCATTGCAGCCAACCGATATTCGGCCACTTCTCGACGTTCAGTCGGTCGTTGCATGGCTTCTTCAAATGGCGTCCTTCGCCAACGGGGGGTTGCACCTTCATCTCCTGAAGAATTACGTAGTCCTCCATTCTCCTCATCTTGTGATTCCTCATTTTCGATTACCTGTGTCATTTCAAGGAACCTGACTCCTGCCTGTCGGCTTCGGATCTCGTCCCGTTGTCTTCGCCGATCTGGTGTGGGACTTGGGTAGGGTATATTGGGATTCTGAGGTAGATTCTCATCACTGCTTGAATCAACCAGCTGCTTTCCCTTCATTGGCCGTGTTGGTACTTCTCGAATATCCCTCCATATTATTTCAGCCATCTGTTCCCTACTAACTTGATATTCATTATTACCAGCTAGGTGCTGATATGATTCCCTCATCCCTACTTGTCCTGGCGATCTTTGTCTTATTGATGATGAGGCTGTACTGGAAGAACTTTTTGTGTTCAGGAGGATTCGTAATGTGGTTGGAGATGAGTCATCAGAGTCCGAGGAGGATGCATTATTTCCCAAGGGCTCTTCGGTATTTGGCTCAGTATTTTCACTTAGTTCTTCATCTATCAGTCTTCTATTCCCTTGCCTCCTAGAGCGTCGCAAGCTGCTTGCTGGTGCTGAAATATTTGAAGCCAATGAGAATAGGTTGCTTTCCGAAGAGGCTCCCTCATTGCCATCCGCGCTTCCTCTTAACTCTGCTTGTTCTCGTTCAGCCCATTCAACTCTTCGTGCATCTTGTCGTTCCTACATTCGTTGCATGGTTTCATCCAACTCCTGAATCACTTGTTCTCGCAATCGCATATTATATTGCCTTAGAGTTTGATACTCCTCTTGCAACCTTTGCGTTTCCTGAGCCATCTGTTGTAGGATTCGAGATCCTTGACCTTCATCATCTTCCACTTCTGGAATCTGTTCTTGTAAAGCGACATCCGTGAGGGTTTGGAGTCGCTCCTCTGCTTCGCTATTTGGAAATCGAACGTGGACTTGTAATCGTCTCTGTTCTCCCTCTCGAGGTTCTAACTCCCTCTGTTCGATTACCTGTTCGCCTTCTGAGCCAAATAGCCAATCCAGGTTTATTGGTTCATCCTCTCGAACGATGTTACTTGGCTCCCCGTGTTCATAGGATCGTATCCCTGGTCGAGCTTCATCTATGGCCTTTCCAGAAGTGTCGCCTGAGGTTTCTAAGTTAATCGTGTTTACTTGAGCCTGTGCCTTATACACTTTTAACTTAGAACCATTCACCGGGTCGGGGCAACTTGTCCCATCCAACTTCTTTATCCGGACAACTCCGTTGTCCAGTACCTCTTCCACTTGGAAGGGTCCAAGCCATAGGGTCTTCAACTTCCCTGGCTTGATCTCTCTTTTCCCATTGTACTTGAGCACTAATTCACCAACCTTCAAATTCATCTTTCGGAGATGTTTGTCATGCCAATACTTTCAGTCGTTGCTGAGCAATCTCCATTGCCCACTATGCCATTACCCTTTTCTCGCCTAGTTGTACCAATGCTGCGAGTCTCTCCTCCATGTTGTCTTCATCATTCAGGCGGGTTTCGATGGCTATCCTCAAACTTGGTACCAAGAATTCTACTGGTACTACCGCCTCCTGCCCATACATTAATTGGAAGGGTGTGTGGTTCGTGGTTGGTTTGAAGGTGGTCCTGTATGCCCACAGAACCGCTGGCAAGCGCTCTTCCCAGTCTGCTCCTTCGACTCCACATGTTTTATACATGATGGAAACCAGGACCTTATTTGTCGCCTCCGCTTGCCCATTTGCCCTGGGATAATACGGACTTGACAAAGAATGGAAGATCCTGAATTCCTTCATCAGATTCTGGATGATTTCATTAACGAAATGGCCTCCCCTATCACTTGTCAACTGCAGAGGTATGCCGAACCGTGTGATAACCTGCTCATACAAAAAGCGAGTCGTGCTCCTTGCAGAATTATCTGGTAAGGCCCTTGCTTCGACCCATTTCGTTAGGTACTCCGTCGCGACTACGATATACCTGCACTTCCTCTTGTGACTGGTTCGCAGTGGACCCACAAAATCCAAACCCCATCTCTCAAAGAGTTCTTGAGGTTGTGAGGGATGCAATGGCATGAAGTCCCGTTTCAACGGCTTCCCTGTTCTTTGACACGTATCACATGCCTTAACATAGTTCTTGGCATCGTGATAAAGGGTAGGCCACCATAGACCCGCCAACAACACCTTTCTAGCTGTTGCGTCTGGTCCCATATGGCCTCCGACCAATCCCTCATGTGCCTCCTTCAGGGTCTGTTGCACTTCATCTTCCATCACGCATCGTCGCAGAATGTGGTCCTCCCCCATCTTGTATAGCAAACCTGCAATCAAGGTAAAGGGTGTCGCTTTCGTAATCACCTTTCGTTGCTCAACTGTCGTCATCTCCTTTGGCAGCTCTCCTATCGATAAATATTCCCCTATATGTTTATACCATACGGGTATCGCACTTATCATGAACAATTGTGCGTCGGGGAATTCATCCGGTATTCCTCCTTTTGTAGGTTCTCCTGAGCGAATCCTCGATAGTTGGTCCGCTATTACGTGCTTCTTTCCTGGTCTTACTACCACCCGAAACACGAATTCCTGTAGAGTGATGAGCCATCTACTCACTCATCCATAGATCGTTGGCTTGTTAATCAGGTACAATAGCGCTTGATGATCTACATAGAAAGCAAAAGGGTTAGCCAATAAATAGTGTCGGTACTTTTGTACTGCGTACACCATCCCTAGTGCTTCGCGCTCTGTCGTACTGTAGTTCTTCTCGGCTCGAGACAATAACCGACTTGCGAAATATATGGGCTGATCCAACCCAAATTGGCCTTCTTGAGCCAATGCACAACCAATGGCGAAGTTTGAGGCATCTACGTGCACATGGAATTCCTTCTCCCAGTCTAGAAAAACTAGGATAGGTGCCTTCACCAAGTGCGCTTTTAAGCCCTCAAAAGCTTCCTGGTGCTCCTCTGCCCACTGGAAAGGAACACCCTTACGTGTAAGAGCGTCTAGCGGATGAGAAGTCTGTGCATAATTCCGGATAAACCTTCTATAGTATCCCACTGTTCCTAAGAAGGTTTTCACTGAACTCACGTCGTGTGGTTCCTCCATCAATAGTATGACTCGTATCTTGTCTGGATCGGGCTTCAAACCCTCTTGGCATACGATATGCCCTAGCAGCTTCCCGTATGGCACCATCAAGACACATTTGCCGGGATTTAGGGATATCCGAGCTTTCCTACACAAGCTCATGCATTCATCCAATGCCTTCAAATGTTCTTGTGTCCTGCCATACAATGACCAATCATCTAGGAAGGCTTTGAAATTGCCTGTGGACATCTTATCGAAGATGTATAAGATGATTCGTTGGAATGTAGCCGGTGCATTGCACAATCCAAACGACATGCGGTTGTAAGCATATATCCCGTTTTCTACTACAAAGGTGGTCTTCAACTTATCTTCCTCCGCAATGCTGATCTGGTTGTATCCTGAGAATCCATCCAAAAATGAATAGATCTCATGGCCCGCTACTTCTTCCAGAATGGAGTCTGTGAATGGGATCGGGAAGGGATCCTTTATAGTTACGACATTGAGGCTTCGGAAGTCCACACAAATCCGGATCTTGTTTGCCTCCCTCTTCAAGGTAATCACAATCGGTGACACCCATTCACTTGTCGTAACCTTAAAGATGATGCCTGCATCTAGCATCTTCTCAATTTCAGCATTCACCAGAGCTGCATATTTGGGATTCATCCTGTATGGCCGCCTCCTCACTGGTTGTGCGCCTTCAATCAGAGGAATCTTGTGTACACAGAGTTCTGGTGGAACTCCCTTCAGGTCCTTGTATGTCCAGGCGAAGACATCCTTATATTCAAGAAATATTTTGAATGCCACCGCTTTTAACACTGGATCCCAGTCGTCTCCACACTTGATCATCTTTTCCTCGCCATCTTCTCCCAAGTTCACCTGAATCATTCTAGGTCCCTCATATTTGATGGACTCAGGTTCGTTTACTGCCTTTAGAACATCGATGGGGTGGGCTGGTTTGTCTTCAATGACTGCGTCCCCCATCGTATATTCTGCAAAGTTTTTGGGAAATGTCCATTTTTCTCGTTCCTTATCCTTCTCTGTTGTTGTCTGCTTCTTACTGCTTTCGTTCTTCTCCGGTTCCTTCTTCTCATCCTCTTGGATTTCGTCTCCTGCATTAATGCAAAAACACTGGGGAGAAAATATTTCATAATCTTCTAACTGCCAGTGGAGTAAGCCTTTATCTTCGTTGTGCTCATCCTCCATGCATTCTTCCAAGTGCAACACCCCTTCCTCATCTGGTTCATATCCTGACTCTGCATCCGAGGAAGAATTTCCTGAGTCATCCGAAGTTGCAATTTCCTGGCTTACTGCCTGGTTCTTTAGATTAATCAAGTACTTGTGCTGGCCTTTCTTGAAGGTCAGATGCTCCTTCTCCCAGTTGTGGTTTACTTTCGCCATTCGTAACCACCCACGTCCCAACAATGCATCATATGTTGGTTTCTGCATAGCAATTATAATGAAATCCAATAAAAATTCTTGTTCCGCTATACGTACTTTTTGGCTCATTAGTACGCCTATTGTCTCGATGCCGTACTGATCAGCTCCATATAGTTTGAAGTTTGGAGATCTTAGTGCGGGTTGGCCAATACTCCGCCACGTTCTTTCTGGCATCACGTTCACGCTTGATCCTCCATCAACGATTACCTGATTCAACTTATGGTCCAATATCTCCATGTGAACCAGAGTTGGCTTCTTTCCTGCCTCGATCATAAGTATCGTTGGATCAATGAATTGGCCTTGCTTGATGTTAGCTACCTGTCGGGTTTCTGCTTTCCTCTTTGTTTTCATTACTTCCCCAATTGTAGCATATAATTCTGGTACTATATTGAATAGACTTGCTACTTTCACTTCCACCATCGTATTCAGTACCTGTGTCACCAAGCCTTCTACTGATGCTTGCTTATCAGTTGTGATCTCCACCTTCTTCAGAGCTTTCTCCAGAACTAGTCTTTCCTGCTTTTCCTTGTCTAGTTCCGTCCTTATCAATTCTTGAGCTTCCTGCCATCGCTCTTTCTCTTTGGCAGGATTTGGATACTCCTCTATCTTCCTAGCTTGTGCTCTTGTTACTGCTAGGACTTCATCTTCCCTTTCTACTACTGTACTCACTTCTTCGATGTCAATCAAATTGACATTTTGTGTGCCACTCGAACTCGCCTTATTTGGGCAATTGGCCTCTTTGTGGTTTCCTGGTCCACACCACCTACACATTTGGGTAGCATTGCTACCACCAGTATTGCCTGTATTCTGAGGCTTGGGGCAATTCTTCGCAAAGTGACCCCACTCTTGGCAATTCCGACACTGGATTATTGGTCTTCCTTCAGAGTCATATTGCAATCGACTTTGTCCTCCTTGTCTTCCACCTCGGCGGTTGTTCCTGTATCCGCCGCTTGTTGCACCTTGTCCATTCCTTGAAGTATCTGGTTGATCTCCTTGCTGGACTGTCAAGGTCTGGTGTCTTGCTCCCTTCAAGTTAAATGGGCAATCCGCTACTGGGTGTCCTACGATATCACATATGTTGCAATACGCGTTCTTTGGGCAATTGATATTTGTATGTCCTTCCGTTTTACAATCGGAACACCAAATATCCTTTCTATCTTTCCGCCCTTCTCCTTTGACTTCTCTTATGATTTTATCAAATTCCTTTCGAAAGGAGTGTATTGCACTTTGAACTTTATCCTCTCCATCACTATCGGAGTCCTCGCGCCTTGGCTGTCCTCCGATCCCTGCAGCTGTTTGCTTGGCTTCGCTTTCGAAGTTCTTTGCTTTCTCAAGGGCTTCTGCATATGTGGAAGCTGGTACTGCCTTCATTTTCTTTCGGTACTTATGCAATAATCCATCCAAAAACCAGCGTTTTATCATTCCATCAGCAGGTGGCATCTCCATTTTGTCTGTCAACTGCTTCAATCTTCTGTTATAACTTTTAACATCTTCATCTGGTTTTTGCTTTGTTGCGAAGATTTCAGTAATTATCTCCGTATCATCCCTCAATGGTCGGAATTCTTCTATAAATGCATCTTTCAGGGAGGTCCACTGTGTGAATGGTTGCGTATTCTGTTGTTTCAAATACCAATCCATAGCCATTCCTCGCAAGGTGGCTGGAAACAATTGCAACCACTCCGTATCTTGCGTTACCCCATTTGATCCCCAAATGGTTATGCAAGTTCCTATATGACGTGTCGGGTCTTCTTTTCCTTCCCCGGTGAAGGGTGGGCATTTTTGTTTGCCCGCTCGGTTAGCAATGTTCGCCATTGGGACTGTCCCACTAGGCGGTCTTCTTGGTGGTGATCGGGGTGGAGTTCTATCTGACTCCCTATCTGTTGTTGATGGTGCGAAATTTGGATCAAATAGCCTTCTTCCTGAGCCTCTACTTCGCGACCTCCTTCGCGAGTAAACGAGATGTGGTTCTGGTCTTCCTCCCCACGAACCTACACGTGGTTGTTGCGGTACAAAGTCTCCTTCTGTATCCGTCGACCAACTCCTCTCCGCTGGTTCGGGTGTTACCGTCCACTCCTCGTCTCCAATAACAGGCACTTCCTCCGCTATTTGCTCTTCGCCTTCTGCTGTCACCAACAACGTCTCTATTCTCGGACTTTCATCTTCCACGGGGTTCCACACTCTTTCCACTTCGGGTTGTGAAACTTCGTCTTGATTGTGTGTCCTTTGATTCGCCAGTCATGCACTTCGTCTCAGTGGTATCGTACTCCTTCCTCTTGCACCTTGTGTCATTCACCTCTTTGCCTTATCACATATGCCTCTTGACCCAAAGTTTGATTTAGGCAACGATGCCAAATGTAGACAGGGGTGAGTACTTTCCAGGACGAGGGAATGACGAGAACTTAGGAAGGATTGATTGTCTTTACTGTAAAACTTGGCATAGTGCTTCACCTTGGACGAGTAAACTTCGGTAGACGTCTAGGACAGTAGACGTCTGAAACAAACAGATAGACGTCTAAACAGTAGACGTCTAAGTCAAACAGGGTAGACGTCTAGGCAAGTAGACGTCTAGGACAAACGGGTAGACGTCTGGGCAACAGACATCTAGGATGAACAGGTAGACGTCTGGACAAGTAGGAAAGGTAGATCTAGAAAGACGTCTAGGAACATAGACGTCAACAGCAGACGTCTAGGACAAACAGGTTAGACGTCTGGACAACAGACGTCTAGGGCAAATAGGTTAGACGTCTGGACAGTAGACGTCTAAGGCAACCAGGTAGACGTCTAGACAGTAGACGTCTAAGGCAAGCAGGGCAGATGGGTAGACGTCTCAATAGGTCTAGACGGATAGGCCTAGACGTCTAGCAGACAGGTTTAGACGGGTAGGCCTAGACGTCTACAACTCGTGCCTTCATTCTTCAATCTGCAACTCTTCCTGCTTGCTGGTTCCTGCAACTGCACAAACACAACACAACACAATCTGGCGATGCTCTATCTCGTACCAAGCATTGATCAATACCTGCAACACAATAATATGCTCACGAAGTAATCACACATGACACATGCATTCCAGAATAACTTTTGCTGCACAACAGATCTGCATTTATGGACAAGTATGGATATCTTACAAAATGAAATAGGGGGGTATTTATAGGCAAGTCCAGGTGGTTACTGCAACCAACCTGACTCAACCGTCCCAACTGCCCTATTGTTAATGCTTAACAATTCAGTTTCAGGCGTAACAACCTGTCTTAGACGTCTAACTCAGCCAGTCTAGACGTCTAACTAATCCTAGACGTCTGTAACTAATCCAGACGTCTAACTAATCAGGACGTCTAAGCAAATGACGACTACGTTTGTCCTTTTGTGCAGTTAAACTAATCAGTCCGTATTCATTAGATCGGCTGATTTTACATTGCAAAACATTACATTAAATGACTCATACATTATCAAAATTGTTGTACATAGTCAAAATTGCAGTTCTTTAGTAGACATTCTGTCAAACAGTTCGGTAATTATTTCTTCTTCGAACTGCTGTCTACAACTGTGTGTCACCTATTGTCATCAACTTGAAGAAGGAAGTAACCAAATCTGAATTTGTGTGGATTTTCAGGTCTGAATGATGTGACCATCAAGGATCCCTTTCCAATGCCATTCACTGATCCAATCCTAGAGGAAGTAGTAGGTCATGAGATCTATTTAGTTTTGGACGGATTCTTGGGATATAACCAAATTAGTATAGCTAATAAGGATCGAGTGAAGATTACATTTGTTGTAGAAAACGGGATTTATGCATGCAACCAAATGCCCTTTGGTTTGTGCAATGCTCCTGCCACATTTCAAAGGATCATTTTGTATATTTTTGAACAAATGTCAGCGGGCAAGTTCAAAGTGTTCCTAGATGATTGGTCGCTATATGGGAGAAAGGATGAGTATTCGAAGGCGTTGGAGGAATGCATGTGGTTGTGCATGAATGCTTGGCTGTCCTTAAATTTAAAGAAATGCAAGATGCTGGTACCATATGGGAAGTTGCTAGGGCATATAGTGTGCAAAGAGGGGTTGAAGATTGATCTTGACAAAATTTGTGAAATAATGAGCATGGAGGAGCCATACAATGTGAGCTCCTTAAAGCCATTTTTGGGGCATGTCGGTACTATTGACGTTTCATTTTGCACAAGTTTCACACCTGTTGAAATGGAATATAACATACTGCAACACAATTCCATTCTACTTAAATGAATAATATACAATGTGAATAATTTACATTTGCACACACTATACAACATATTTCAGATTGCCTGGCACAACAGTTCACACTTGCTAGAACAACATTCAATTTGCCTGGAACAACATTCAATCTACGTGCAGCAACACTCAATGTGCCTAGAACAACCAATTTCTACTACGTGCAATGCCCCAACACGTTAGCCACATTCGATGCAAACCCTCAGTACCATGCCAACCTTTCCTACCAACCTTGATACTCTTGTACCATGCCTAGCAACACCAACCATACACTTCAGCTTTGGACAACAACTACTCCAATGAATGAGGGAAGGGTCTTATTTATACAACTAAAAAGTAGTTGCAACCTCCAACTACTTGACACCTCATCATTTTCTTAAATTACATTTGACATGCATTTGACTTACATTTACATTTCATTTGATGACTCACTTTATGACTTGTCTGTACATAACTAATACTTCACTAAACATTACACATTATCACATATAATATTACATCACAACTTTATAACTTTATTATACGTATGCACATTTTTTCAAACACTTTGTGTACGGACTACAAATAACACAAAATGATAAAACTTATTCACTAATTATGTAGACATGTCAATTTCCCTGCCTACAACCACCACTTATTCAATATGTCTAATGACTTCCTTGGTTGTAGGACTAAACAAGTTGTCTCACTGTTCTCCATATTACAACTTTATTAGCATGCAATTCCTCATCGACATGTTCTTGCAACTCCTATTAAACCTTGCTTGTATGGCCCTTCAACATATTCGAACGATGTTCTGCCATTCTGCCATACACACCTTCTACTTGTACAATGACGTGCCATACACACCATTGTCTTGTACGACATTTTTCATACACTCACTATTTGTACGGCGTTGTCATGTCGTACATGCCCTTCTGTCTGTACGACAACCTCCCGTATGCTCCTTTCTTATGTGCCCTTGCCATATGCTTCTCGTTGTATGGCCATTAGTCAGCATCAACAAACAAGTCTATGTCTTCATCTGCATTGTAATCTGCTTCAGCCGGCTTAGTTTGCGAATAGGACAACTTGCTCTTTTCGAGACTGCTAACACCTTCCTGTTGTCACATTTTGCACGGGGTGCAATGTCTTCAGTGTTGTAACGGTGCTGCTCTTCTTTTTCCCTCTTCCCCTATTTTCCTTCCTTCTCCTCTCCCTTTCCTTTTCCTTCCCGCATTCTCTTTCTTTCCCCCCTTTCTCGGAGTCCCCAATTGATTTTTCAACTTTCCAGCAAGTTACCTGAAAAATGGCTAAGTGTTGGTGCGAAGTTCGCACTTCGCCCAGTGTTGGTGCGAAGTTCGCACTTCGCCCAGTCTGGGTGCGAAGTTCGCACTTCGCCCAGTCTTGGTGCGAAGTCTGACTTCGCCCCACTTTCTGGGCGCACCTTGCAAGCTGCAGATTGACGGTGGCGCAGTGACAGAAGATGATAAAAGGCCGGAGCAGAGTCCGTACGGCGGCAGACACCAGTTTCCACCTATGCGCAGCCCGACTTCGCAGTAAAGTCGGAGTGCGCCCTTGACAAGTTCGCGAAGGGGAACAAACCCAGAATTTGACCAAGGCATGAAGGCCTTCCCGACTGCACTGTTTTCTGCCCGCGCAACCCGAGACGCTCTGATCCCAAGCGAAGTTGGACGGATTGCCTTCCAAGGAAGACACGTGTCACACAGCATCATCCATCATTTGACAAGTGTCCAGCTTCGGGATTAGAGCCGAAACGTGCCGAGCAAAAGGACAAGCATGGGCTGCATTGCCTGCGCCAGTAGCCTCATTTAAAGCTGATCTGAGGTTTTACCTGCTCCAGCTACCCGCATCACTGCCAGAGGGAGATTCTGCCCAACACACCGCCATGTAGCTGTCCAGCTTCCAGGAAGACCATGCTGCGGGTACAGTCCGGTCCGACAAAAGGTCGGCATTTGCAGCTCTTTCGCCGCTTTTGTCGGCTTATGTTTGGTCGGGACCTTGTGCCCATTAATGTAACGGGAGGGACTCGGGATATAAAAGCCCACCGTGAATTCATTGTAAAGGGTGGAAGGGGAATGTCTGTTAGGGAACCACTGTGCCCATTGTAACCGTGCTTATGCTTATAAATATAATCTGTATGCTTGGTTCTGTTCTGCTGCTTATGTTTTTTATGCTGCCTTTCTTTATATTCATGCCTTAGGCTAACTTGTGTCATGGCTCGTTGATTCATTTCAGCATTTGATGATCAGGTGCCTCTAGCATTGCTTGTTTAAAGCACCCGCTGTACTTCATGAATTAAAAGGATACATAGAATAGATGTGGTAGCAGTTTCATAAGTTGTGTGTTTTGTTGCTGGTCCGTATCTGGTGATTGGTGCGCTGCCGTACTGTTAGTTCCTTGTAGGGAATGTCTGTTAGGGAGCCATTGAAGCTGTGCGGTTAAATTCTCTACATAAACACATATACCTGGCTCTGATATCTCTATGATTGCTTTCTACCCATGTTAGTGTCCGTAGGTGGTGATTGACGTGTTGCCGTACTGTTAGTTCCTTGTAGGGAATGTCTGTTAGGGAGCCGTTGTAGCCGTGCGTACAGCTTGCGGTATTGGAAGTATACGTTAGATTTTGCAGTTCTTTGTCATGCTTTGTGTTTATATGCAGTAAGTAGCGGTGATTGGTGTGTTCCCGTACTGTTAGTTCCCCCCACCAACCTTTGAATATATTTGTAAATCTCTTGTATATTTATTTCTTTCCTGTACTCTTAGCTTGAACATAAACCCCCAAAAAGGAGCCGGCCTTCTCCGGAGATTGGCTCGGAAGGCATCTCTTCCTTCCGGCCTTTCATGCTGGTGGGCGAATCTGGGCGCATTAACCCAAATCCTTTCCTCATGGCAGATTCGTAACCAACACTTCCCATGTAATTTGCTCGTCACAACTCCATGTCATGAGGATTGACCCAATTTTGTATAGGCAGCGGCTGCAAAAATGCTGAAATGGAATACAACATACTGCAACACAATCCCATTTCTACTTAAATGAATAAATATACAATGTGAATAATTTACATTTACAATGCATACACTACGCACAACATATATCATGGTTACAGAAGTATCGGAGATGGGAGGACAGGGGGACAAGGAAACGGGTTTCAGGGACGGCGGGGGACGACAAGCCAATTTTGGGAAACGGCTAGGGGATGACAAGTATAATAGTATAAAAAACTTTAGAAATTTTCATGAAGTAGTGTGCCTTCTGTTGGCCTATCAGTATCTGTATTTGATGAGCTGCCCTCATCATCCAAGTGAAGAGCCTCCAATGGAACTCCAACCAACCCCTCTTGATCCTTATCCTCATCAATCTGTCTTGCATCCTCTGGATCAACATCCCATCCTGTAGCTAGAGATTGCTTGTACTTTGGCTTAATTCTCTCACGAAGGTGAAGAGAACTATGCACTGCAACTAACTTCTCCGCTCTGCAAGAGGTAAGTCTGTTCCTTCTCACATTGTGGATTAAGCTGTATGTGGACCAATTCCTCTCTGCAGCAGAGGAACTAGCAACCTGGGAAAGAAGCTTAATTGCAAAATATCACAAGTTAGGTGTATCATCCCCATATAGCTGCCACCATCCAATGGGATCTAATTGGGCAATGGTAGTGTGTTTTTTCAAATGCTTGTAATGAGTGTGTTATAGACTTTTTTTAGGGTTTGAGGGATGGAGACTTTCATAGGTCCCACCCTCCTCATGTTTAAGTTTTAAAATAAAATAAAAAAGTTGAGATTTTTTTTTAATGTTATATGGACACGCAGTCATGGGGGATGGCCGAGAGATGCCTAGGTGTCTCCTCACAACAAGGGTACTAGGGATGGTCCCCCATAGCCTGGCGGTGTCCTGGGGATGCCCCACCTGTCCCTCCCAATAGGGGGATGGCGGGGAAACGTCCCCCTGTACTAGGGACGAAAGGGGGATGGGGACACATTCCTAGGGGTGGGGGATGCATCCCATGGAACAATGACATTTATTAGATTGCCTGGCACAATAGTTCAGACTTTTTGGAACAACATTCAATCTGCCTAGAACAACGTTAAATCTACTTGGAACAACCAACTTCCGCTATGTGCAATGCCAACGTACAACAACCACAATCGATACAAACCCTGAATACAATGCAAACCTTTCCTAGCAACCTTGATACTCACGTACCATGCCTAACAACACCAACCGTACACTTCAACCTTGGACAACTATTATTCCAATGAATGAGGGAAGGGTCTTCTTTATACAATTAAAAAGTAGTTGCAACCTCCAATTGCTCAACACCTCATCATTTTCTTAAATTATTTTTACATGCATTTGAATTTCATTTATATTTCATTTGATAACTCACTTTATGACTTGTCCGTAGATAACTAATACTTCACTAAACATTACAGATTATCATATATATTATTACATCATAACTTTATTATACGTATGTACATTTTGTCAAACACTTTGCGTACAAACTACAAATAACACAAAATGATAAAACTTATTCATTCATTATGCAAACATGTCAATTTGCCTGCCTACATCTATCCCCTCCTCTAGACTTGTTGGTGTCCTCAATGACACATGAGCTGAACATTGGGGATAGAAGCATTGAACATTGTACTAGAATCTCTTGTCACGCTCCTTTCGCTTTCTCCCACTCCAGAATTTTGCAACTAGCATCACTTCAAATTGTTGCCTGCAACACATTGTTCTACAATTGCTCACTCCACTTTCTACAATCAGCCATATCATCAACATGACCAACATGATCAACATGACGGGCAACGCCCATTGCCACTTGTGTTGGGGGTTAAGGGGCAGCCCCCCTTGCGGGGTTGAGGGGCAGTGCCCTTTGTGCTTACCCGTACTATATGAGTTGAATTATTCTCTTTGTTTGTATTTTGGTAACCTTCACTTGACCTGCTTGAACAACTTCCCCTTGGCTAAATTACTTCTCTCTTGCTCCTGATGATTGCTTCTTGGCCTTTGATGGCCCTTGCCTTGGTCTCTGATAGACATCCCTTGGTCTTAGACGGCTAACTTCTTGGCCTGAATGGCCCACCTCCGTAATGCTAACACCGACTAGACGTCTTGCCTTGAGTCTTGATGGTCTGAACTCTCCACTATACGACAACCTTCGTATGACACCCAACAATGACGACACTTTGCTTGTACGGGACTCCGCTTGTATGCCGCTCTACTTGTGGGACACTCTTCTTGTATGACGACTTTACTTGTACAATAAGCATTGTACAACAAGTGCTTGTACGACAACTCTCGTCGACAATGCTTGTATGGTAGCATATGTCAACAACACTTGTACAACATATGTTGGCAACACTTGTAGGATAACATATGTTAGAAACACTTGTACGACAACATATGTCGACAACACTTGTACAACATATGTCGGCTTTGCTTGTCAGCAGTGTGCCGTTACACCCTCGGTTGTATGGTAGTGTGTCGTCACACCACAACTTGTACCACAGTGTGCTGTCATACCATAACTTCTACAGTAGCGTGCTATCATACCACAACTTGTATGGTACTTCCTCGGACGACACTTCCTTGTACGACATTGGCAACTCCTCACTATTTGGCCTTGGCAACTTGTATGTCCTTGCAACTTTGGAACGACTCTGCTCCAGATGATCAAATGTTGAACACTCTCTCTCTTCATCATCTATAGCATTCACTCCGCCATTTGAATCATTTCCCCATCTGCATCAACCACTTCTATAACTTCTTCCTACACAGCTTCAATTATTTGCTAGGTTTCTGCCTCTTTGATTGCAATCAAGTTCACTGTAATGTCCCCATTTTTGGTGTTCAATGTTGAACAAGTTGTGGTGTGGTGCAAGGTGTTATTGTGTGGACTTAGGCAAATAAAAGAATTAAAAATAAAAATAAAAGGGGGGGATAATATGTTAGGAGACTTAATATTAGTTATTTCATCTTTTATTTTGAAATAAAAGCCTTAAGTGATTTTAAGTGCCTAGGGAAGTGTCAATGAAGAATTAGAAGAAAAGGCTTTATAAGGAGGCTCAACGTTTCATTTTGGCATGCTTTTGATTATGTTATTGTGAGTTTGGAGGATCCAAGTGATTCTTGTGGAGACAAGGCTGATCCTTGCTCATTCTTTCTGAGGATTGGTGATGATCCCTCTTTTCAGGAAGCCCTAATCAGATAGACAAGTGATGGTCCTTGCTATTTGATTGGATCTAAGGGCTGATCCCTTAGTTTTGAGAGGCAAATCTACCTAGGGTTTGCTACAGAGCTTCAGTGGAGTTAGCAGCTAGGGTTTCAGTGTTTGTGTGCAGTGTGATTTGGTCAGTTTCAGTGTTTGGCAGTGTAGAAGAGTCAGTGGATAGCAGCATGGTATTCGTGGCATCGTAGTTCAGCAGTGTTTTGGTGTGTTGCAGCTTCTTGTAACCCTAGGAGGGTGGCATCAGCCTCTAGGAGGCCTTTTTTTGCATATTTGAGGGTTTTCAAGGCAGATCAGAAGGGTTTCAAAGCAAATTCCAGATTTTTAACAGTTTGCAGCCAGATTTAATGTATTGTGAGTTGTTCTACATGTGATTTGTTCATATTTGTTCATGTAATTGTCATTGCTCTTCAGATTTAATGCAATTTCATATTGTGGGTGTGATTTGGCAAATTCTTGCATAGTTTTGTAATCCCGAAATTAAAGATGTGCATTTTATTTAAGTAAAAATTATTTGTTTGGAAGAAAACATTGTTTTCTGCTAGGTTTTGTTGAATTCCCAGAAAAGGGACATTACAAGCAATGAAGTTCACCTCCTCTATTGCAATCACGTTCATCAAGTTTACCTATATTACAATCACGTTCATCAAGTTTACTTCTATTGCAGTCACGTTTATCAAGTTTACCTCCTCTATTGCAATCAGGTTCCCCTCCTCTACTTCTTGACGAGGGCTATGAATCTTCTCTAGTGCTTCGAACTCTGTAAGCATTGCTGGTTCATCTTAACTTGTTGCACTTTGACATTCACGTGCAAAGTGCCCCCACAAATGGCATCGCCAACATTGTACAATGGGTTTGCCCTTAGAATCATACTCAATTCTGCATCTTCTCATTCTCGGGTTATTGTCATAGACTGCATCACAAGTGGCATCCCCCTTTGGTACATTATCACTTTGTGCTACATATTCCTGAAGCAATGATCTTGTGCTCTTCGAGTTACACTTATCTCCAGAGTCATCGTTCTTCTCTTTAGAGTCACTTCCTTCATTGACTTCTCGTCCCCAACACTTGAACGATGAATTACTCTCATTCTCAAAATCATCAATTTCACAGGTAGAATCACTCTCAACATCATAATAACTTTCATCCTCAAGGTCACTCTTGTTTGCGTTAACACGAGCCCAACATTTAATGATGTTTTTGCATTACTTTCCAAGTTCAAGGCTCGTTCCAAAGCCTCTTGATATGATGTTAGAGGGACCACCCTGATCTTCTTTCGATACGTAGGAAGAAGTCCCTCCACAAACCACCTCTTCTTCAATGCATCTAATGGATTTTCCTCCAAATGGGTAAACAACCCACTCAACCTCCGATTGTATAAACGGATAGGCTCTTTCTCACCTTGTTCCATTCTATAAATTTCAGCAATGACCGCATTGTCATTGTGGAACAACTGAAATTCCTTCACAAATGCATCACACAACTCTTCCCAAGTTTGGTACTTGCCCTTTGGCAATCTCATGTATCAGTCCATTGCGATTCCATGAAATGTCGTAAGGAATAACCTCCTCCAATATGTGTCATTATTCTGTCCATTCACTTTCCACATCATGAGGCAAATTTTTCAACGCTTGATTTATGGGTTCTTTGTTTCCCCTCCTTGAAATATTGGACACTTACATGATATGCCCAAATTGGCTTTTGTAGACATTGGCAGTGGTTGTTCACGTGGTTCTCTTTCACGCACATCATCAGGTGCACCACACCTCAATTGCTCTCGTGCCATACTCCCATCTACACACCAAGAAACATGCCAACGTGTAGTTACTTTGATGTTGGACTCTCGTCTTGCTCACCATCTAATGCACCAACCTACAGTTGCTCTAGTGCTGGACTCCCATCTCAGGCACTATTGGACATGCCATCTTGCATTTGCATTGATGTTGGACTCGCATCCCGCTCACCATTGGGCACATCAACATGCAATTGCTCCTACGCCATACATGCTTTGTTGGCATGCAATTCCTCATTGACACCTTCAGGCAACTTTTGAACCTTGCTTGTATGGCCCTTTAGCTTATTTATACAACGTTTTGCTATTTTTCCATACACCCTCTGCTTGTACGACAAAGTGTCATACACACCTCTGTCTTGTACGACGTTTGTCGTACACACATTGTTTGTACGACATTGTCCTACCATACATGTCCTGCCCGTATGACAACCTCTCATATGCTCCTCGCTTTTGCGCCCCTGTCGTATGCTTCCCACTATAAGGCCCTTTATCAGCATCAACAAACAAGTCTGTGTCCTCATCTGCATTGTAAACTACTTTTAGCTGGCTCGGTCTATGAATAGGATGACTTGCCCATTTCTAGACTGCTAACACCTTCCCATGTAATTTGCTCGTCACAACTCCATGTCACGAGGATTGACCGAATTTTGTAAGGCATCAACGCCAAAATGGTGAAATGGAATATAACATATTGCAACACAATTCCATTCTACTTAAATGAATAACTATACAATGTGAATAATTTACATTTACAATGCATACACTTTGCACGACATATATCAGAGTGCCTAGCACATTAGTTTAGACTTGCTGGAACAACATTCAATTTGCCGAGAACAAAATTCAATTTGCTGGAACAACCGACTTCTAGTACGTGCAATGCCAACATAGAACAACCACATTCGATACAAACCCTCAATACCATGCCAACCTTTCCTATCAACCTTGATACTCATGTACCATGCCTAACAACACCAACCATATACTTCAGCCTTGGACAACAACTACTCCAATGAATGAGGGAGGGGTCTTATTTATACAAATATAAAGTAGTTGCAACCTCCAACTACTCGACAACTCATCATTTTCTTAATTACATTTGACATTCATTTGACTTTCATTTACATTTCATTTGATGATGCACTTTATGACTTGTCTATACATAACTACACTAAACATTACACATTATCACATATAATATTACATCACAACTTTATAACTTTATTATACATATGCACATTTTGTCAAACACTTTGCATACAAACTAAAAATGACACTAAATGACAAAACGTATTCGCTAATTATGCAAACATGTCAATTCACCTGCTTACAAAATCCTCTTGATGCATTGATGCTTAAAGGTGTTCCTTTCAGGTGGACGAAGGAGCACCAAAATGCCTTTGAGGAGTTGAAGGTGAAATTGGTTTGCATGCTCATTTTGGTGTTTCTAGATTGGGACAAGGAGTTTCATGTCACGTGGATGCGTCCAACTTCGTGATTGGATGCTGACCTGCCTAGGAGGGGTAGTATGGGTTGGATCAGCCTATATATTTTTTAAGTTGGTTGTTGTCATGGGCATAGAATAACTACGACACAACAAAGCAGGAAGCATTGGGAATGGTATACATAGTACAAAAATTCAGACATTACTTGCTTGCCAACCCTTTTGCTTTCTACGTAGATCATCAAGCGTTGTTGTATTTGATCAACAAGCTGACCATTCACGGATGAGTTAGTAGGTGGCTCGTGATGTTGCAAGAGTTCGTGTTTTGGGTAGTGGTGAGACTTGGGAAGAAACATGTGATAGTGGATCAATTGTCAAGGATTCGCTCAGAAGAACTTGCGGGAGTGTCGGATGAATTTCTAGATGCTCATTTATTCTTAATCACTGTGCTACCATCGTGGTACAAGTACATGGGAGAATACTTGTCGATGGGGTAGCTGCCAAACGAGTTAATGACAACAAAAAGGAAGAAAATCATCATTAAATCAGCACCATTCCAATTGATAGTTGGATTGTTGTACAAAAGTGGACTCGATGGTATTTTGTAAAGATGTGTAATGGACAAGGAAGTGAACGCAGGAGTGAAGGAAGCTCACGAGGGACTGGCAGGAGGTCATATGGGTTTGGATGTGACCACAAGAAAGGTGATCCTAGTAGGGCTATGGTGGCCCGCCCTCTATCATGACACGATCGAGTTTGTGATAGCATGTTATACACGCCAGAGCTGGGAAGACTTTGCAAAGGGACTTCATGCTGTTACATCCATCTTAGCCACAAGAGTTGTTTGAGAGATGGGGTCTTGATTTTGTTGAATTGTTGAAAACCAACCGAAGGAGATGCGGTTACATTGTGGTAGCAACCGAATATTTGATGAAGTGGGTGGAGGCAAGAGTGTTGCATAATAATTTTGTAAATAGCACTACACAATTCTTTTACGACCAAATTACTACAAGATTTAGAGTGCCTCTTCTGTTGATGAGTGATCGCAGAGGACACTTTGTCAATGAAATTATTTAGAAATTGATGGAATTTAAACCTTACATTTATTGTCAAGTCTGTACTACCCTAGAGCAAATGGGTAGGTGGAGGCAATGAACAAGGTTTTGGTATCCATAATTACGAAACGTGTGGAATAGAAGATGCTAATTGGGAGAAGTTGCCAACGATCCTATGGGTATATAGGATCAATTACAAACGAATGACAAATCATACACCATTCCAGTTGATGTATGGACATGAGGTAGTTGTGCTAGTGGAGTTTTTGGTACCAAATTTGAGGGTGGTGGTGCAAAATTATCTTGGTGACCAGGAGAGCCATGGAGGAAAGACTGACAACACTCATCAAATTGGATGAGAAAAGGGTGAGGGCACAGTGGGCCATGGAGGTTGCCCAACGTTGTTGTAAATTGTGGCACAACAAGCACCTGAAGAAGATGAAGCTGTATACAGGTGACTTGGTGCTAAAGTTTAATGGCAAGCGTGAGATCAAGCTAGGGAAATTGAAGACCTTATGGCTTCGACCCTTCCAAGTGGACAAAGTGATATATAATGGCATAGTAAGGTGGAGGAGATTGGACAAGACACAATGCCCCAAGATAGTTAACAGTTCGAAGTTGAAGCTATACAAAGTAAGGGCACAAGTGAACTTTATAAATTTTGAACCAAGGGATGAATGCACAAGTAGTGCAAACTAACAGTTGCACCAAGTTAGTATTTGGGATCCCAAGCAATCTCAATGCAGGAAGTTGGAGTGTTAAGCCATACAAGAGAGAATGATGGTGCAAAATGCACAAGTGACTCGGATGGAAGTGAACTTTCAGAATAGCTAACATGGCTGTATGAAGAAGAAAATGCAAGTAAACAAGAAATGGACATGCAACCGACAATGGAACAGGAAGAATTGCAGCCTAGACCCCACTGAACGAAGGGTGTGTGTGCATGTTAGGTTCCTGGATGTTGACAAGCAATAGAGATTGAGGCCACTTAATGCTGAAATCATGCAACGAATGGTGGCGATGCATGTTAGATAGGAGGAACCACTAGAGCATGAGCCTCGGAGTGACGGAAGTGAGTATGAGGGAATGAGCTTGCTAGTAGCCATTGGATGTGCACAACAAAGAATGCGCGATAAAATGCAGCAATTGAATGAAAGGAGTAAACAGTTGAACATTCAAATAGCAGAATTGCAAAGGCAACGAGGACAAAAGTTGAGGCTGAAAGGATATTCAAACAACTGGTAGGAGCTTTTCCGGAGAGGGAACAAGTTCGGATTTCGGAAGAGACCCTAGCAGGTGCATGACAGACAAGCAGGTGTTGGGAACTACTAATGAATGTGCAGAGGAAATTGAGTTTTTGGAAGAAAACTACCTGTCGAGATAGCACAACCTTGCTAAGAGAAGTTGAATGGCAAGATATGCATGAAGTACCTCGATAGACATTGCCAAGTGAAGTGATAGGTGTAGTCAACATGGAGGATGAGTGCAATAGCGTGTTCCTAATGAGTTCGAGCAGTGAGGTGGAAGACTGTAGTAGTTCCAGTTCAAGCTCAAAATTTGGAAGAAGAGGTAGACATGGAAACCAAGGAGGCAACAAGTTGTCCAACCAACAAGTAATGTTAATCCAATCCCGAATATTGTTTTGTAGGAAGTACCTCAGAGAGAATCTCAAAACACTATTGAGGACGAAGAAGTAGTAGCAAGGAGGTGGATGAACACAAGGCAAAATCCACCAACCATTTTGAATGGTTCCTTGGGAAGGTTGAGTGGTTCGTAAGGGCCACCTAACGACTCAAGTTGGGTAGACAAACGAAACTACTTAGGTAGTTTGGGACAATCTGGCCAAGGGGGAAGGTTGTTAGGCCTCTTCCTCGACCATTTGGTGAGGAGTAATCTGTCTTGGTAGGGTGGGCCGTTTGGGCCACCCCCTGGCCGTTTGATAGGGATAGTAGGTCCTTGAATGGGCCCTGGGCTGTTAGGACCAATGGTTGGGCTGCTTGGGCTTTCCATAAGCCATCTAGGGAGATTGCCCAGATTGCAAACTGCATTGGGTGAACAGAACATTCAGTTCGACTGGTAGTAGGGAAGGGTTGTTTGATAGACAGGTTTACTTGAGGGAAGTGATTCTGGGTCGACTCATAGGCAGGTGCACTTGGAGGGTTATGTCGGGCCGTTTAAAGAAGCAAAAGATTAACTGCTAGAAGACCAAGTAGCTGATGGAAATGAAGCCTAGGAGGCCATTAGGATGAGATGGACGATGGAGAAGGCAGTCGTGATGGAGAGGTGGGCTGTTTGGCAACCCAAGTTGACTGGAACAAAGAAGTGCTAGACTGTCAAGATGACCTAGTAGGCAATTTGGTAGTGCCAACCGTTGGGTCTGCATAGGAGGCCATTTGGGCTGCCTTGACAGGTAGTTAGAGGGGCCGTCTGGACAACCAGGCAGGCCGTTTGGGCTGAAAATGGAAAAAGTTGCAAACATAGGCATGCATGATTCTTCATTGATCCCACCATGCGCAAGGTGGAAGAAGTCGAGTAGATAAGAAAAGACAAGATGAACATGCATAAGAATTAGTTGCATGCAAATCAGTTTTGGAAGGTGAAGTGGCAGTTACCGCATGTAGGCCAAGTGTCCCCTTCAGTCTTTCATCTTATAAATAGGTGCCAGGAGCTTGCATTTACTCATTCAAACACTTAGAGCCGAGGAATAAGGGGGAGCATGAGAGAGACGTCCCTAGTACCAAGTTCTACAAGATTTTTTTGGAGTGAAGATAAGCACTAACCCATTCTGTAGAATTGCGAGTGGAAGAAGGAGAAGAAGCATTTTTCCGCGAAGGAGGAAGTTGCATTGGAGAATGAAGGCACTTTCTAGGAAGGGTTTTGCTGAAATTCCTCCCCATTATCTGCAAATTCTATTTTTCTTGTCCAAAGCCTTGTGCAAAATGGAGATCGGAAGAATGAGGGTTGTGCATAAATTTTTCAAGAACTGTATAGGTTGTATGGACTGTATGGCAGGCAGTTTGAGTGAGTGGAAACCTGGTGTATGGAGGCATATAGATTGTCTAGACTGTTTGAGGCAAGGTTGTAGGGATGACGAGAAAAGCTTAGGCCATCTGGAGATAGGCTGTCTTGTGAGGAGTAAATTGCATAAAAAAGGTTGTCCAAAATCAGGTAGTCTTAGTCAAGGTCGTTTGGAGCCAGGCTATCTGAGACCAAGTTGTCTAAAGTTGGGCCGTTTGGAGTTGGGTCGTCAGAGCTGTCCATATAGTTGGAAGGAGAGGCATGCGGAACAAGAAAGCAAGCGACACAATGTGCAAGCATGCCACCTCTATGATATAGGAAAGATATTGCAATCCAAATCGAATTTGTCTATTCATGAACACTTCCTTATATAAGCAATTACACCGCCCTTGGAACCTTTGCAAGCCAACTCACCAAATATGTCCATATTGAATGATATATCAGAAGCATGGCAGCGGGATAAGGCCTTGTCAAAAGCCATTCAGATGCCAACTACAAGATAAGCTTGGATTGAATATTTTTTAGGTGCCTAGGACAAAAGTGGCCTACAAATTAAACCTTATATTATTTGCTCACCTACAAACAAAAATAAAATATTACATAATTTATCTTCCTTATAACTCCTCCCCACAATATCAGCATTGAACTCCAATGCTTTCAAAAGAGATAAAAAATCACGAGCCATTTGGTGATGAGATATCCAACATACTTTATGCGGAAGTTGACCACTCTTGGCAACACAATAGGAGGTGAAAGAACCCAGGCGAGTTTGGCAAGTTGTCCGGATGACAGTCATCCAAGCATACCAGCTGATGCGAAACACGAACTTGCTTCCAGCCTGAAAATGAGGAATATTATGATGACGTCAATGAATGGTGGCTGTAGTTGTGGAGTCTTCTGTTGAAGAATTTGGTCAGATGAAAAATGCTGCAAAGGAGGAAGCGTGGGCTGCTTGCCAAAATGACCACCATAAAGTGGAAAATGTGCTTCCTCGATTTGGAAATCCTGCAAAGTGGAAGAGACCAAATGCTGAAGATGTTGGTAAACTTGTCCAAAATGTGGGTCATGAGCAGACTGAGAAATGGTGATAGGGGCTATAGGAAGGTGACCCGAACCATTTGCAATAGGTGTGCTATTGGTGTTCTCTTTCTGAGGAAGAGGTGCAACATGTTGTGTAGACATGGGGACTTTTGTTTTCAAGTGCTCATAATGTAGCTTGCTGAAAATTAAGGCAATATTTTGTGTTTGATGGAGATTTGTATGGACCAAATGTGTGGTGTTCTTGGTGCATTTGATGAGAAATGTTTTGCGCTCATGCTGCAAAGTGTATGTGTTGTTATGTTCATCACATTGAGCCTTCCTATCATATCGATAGGGTTTCCCAAGTAATAATCTACAACAATCCATAGGGATTACATCACAGGTGATTTTATCCACAAATTTTGGGCCAAAAGCAAAGGATACTATGCAGGTGTGTGTGATCTGAGAGGTGGTGCCACTATCCTTTCATCTACATGAGTATGGGTGAGGATGTGGGTCCGTCGGTAGCTGCAACTTGTTGACAACGGACCTCGCAATCAAATTTTTCTGTGAGCCATTGTCGAGGATACAATCGACAGAGGTCATGTGTGAGGTGAGCACTTGTGATGATCAAATTGTCATGTTCCCCTGCAAAAGAGTGATGATTGAGTATAGTGATGTTATTAAGTCTACCTTTTAACTCATCATAGGTTGTGTCTTCTCCATAATTCTCAATGGGAACATTGTTTGGTTCCTCATCAGGAGATTGTACAATCAAATTTTTCTTTTTTAACTGAAAACATTCGGACTTTTCATGACCCTTCCTCTTACAATGAGTACAAAACTTGTTAGATTTATGATTACTAGAAGAAAGAAAATGTGAAGGAGAGGAACGTAAAGAAGAGGGTGAAGAGGAAGAAGAGGGAGAAATGAAATGAAATATTATTAATGTCCGTGGTGGACCAAAATAAGACCCAAGGGACTATAAGAAGTACAATAATGACTTCCAGCTAGCAGGCTAAAAAACCCAACAAAGAAAAGAACTAATAAAAATAGAAGATCAAACCCGAAAAACGGGCCAAAGAGAAAGGGAAAAGAAAAGAAAAGGGAGAGCAGAGAGGGGGAAGGGCTGCAGTCCAACAGAGAGAAGTGCATGCCAAGAAGAACGGAGAGAGAGGAGGGGGGAGGGAGCAGCCCAAGAGGGGCAAGCTCCGAGAATCCCCCAAAAACTAATATCTCCTAACAGTCGAGGCCGAAGTACCGGAGCTGAAGAAGTCCATGATATGTCTATGCCCATTGCTAGTTCGGAACCCTGACAAATTGTTGGTGCGTTGTCTAGTGACCCTGCTTCTGTTCAAACTGGATGGTGTGGGGCATTTCCGGTCGAAGTCACCTGGTCCGTCGGAGTTGGTGAAGTATGTTGTGATGAGCCAATGTTGAGGAGGGTGAGATCCATTTGGAGAACTTTTATGTCATCGAAGCTAAGTTATCTCCCTAAGAAAGAGTGCAAGACAACGCTGGTCCGGGTATCTGAAGAAGGTAGAAACACATCGAGAGTTGTCCCTGAAAAGGCAATGGAACCTACCCCGTATCTTATAATAAATGGGACAGCGAAAAATGAAGTGATGTAGGGTCTCAACTTCATCCAAGGAGCAAAATAAACAAATCCGCTCCTCAATCGGAAGATGGTGATCTGACTCAATCCGGAGTTGGTGAGAACACACCCTGAGTTGCCCAATAGTGATCCGAAGACTATGCATTGTGTTCTGCTGAAGGTATTGTGGAGGAACTATTCTGCCCTCCTGTATCCGTAAGAAGTGCTCATGGTAGAAAGACAGCTTGGGGGAAAGAGGGGCAACGGGAGAGATCCATGTGCATCTGGTGTACTAGAGACTAACATCCTTTCGAATCTTGTGGAGCATCTTCTCCTTAGTAAGCCGAGATGGG
Source organism: Wollemia nobilis (assembly GCA_028583015.1). Taxonomy (NCBI): domain Eukaryota; kingdom Viridiplantae; phylum Streptophyta; class Pinopsida; order Araucariales; family Araucariaceae; genus Wollemia; species Wollemia nobilis. The sequence goes on from JAQPPZ010000850.1 coordinate 9,898,171, forward strand.
GGAGAACCCCAAAAGAATAAGGGGGCAGCCTGTCTATCTGTATCTGAATGCTGGCCAGGAGAGTAGAAACCTGAAAATACCAGCTCCTCCGGCCTTCCCGAGAACTCGGAGAGAGTTCCATCAAGGAGCAAAGGGCGAGGTAAGGGTACCGCCTGCAACCCTCAGGGGTATCTTCGAAAGTACGGAACCTGTGAAGATAAACAATAATCTGGAAGATAATCTCAAGCTGGAGAGGAGAAGCCCCAAAATCTTCCAGAATAATAGAACGAGGGTCTGTTCCCTTGCAACGAATGAATCATCGAAGAAAGAGTGTCTGCACTCGTTCAACCCATGACCACTCAGTCGGGCCAAGACTAGGGCCCCAAACCACTGACCCATAAGTAATAGTTGGCTTGACCAAAGCGTCAAAGATCCTCATATTCACAGGTATATCCTGAAAATGTGCTTTGAAGCAATTCCTCTCTAGCAAAGACAGAGTTGCATACCCCTTACACACCCGGACCTGGGTGGCGGGTTTCATACCAAAAGTGGGACTAATGAAAAGAACCCCCAAATACACATAAGAGGTGGTGATTTCGACCTCCTGGCCCTGGAAAAGGAAGTAGAGATGGGATAGAGCCTCTTTGGTAGTATTGAATACCATAACCTTGGTCTTAGAAAGATTCACCGTCAACTGTCTCGAGTCACAAAAAGCGGCAAGTGTGTCCAGATGACGCTGAAGCCCCTCAGGGGATGAGGCCAAAAGAACAACTTCATCAGCAAAGAGGAGAATAGAAATCAACACATGGTGAAGAAGGCAACCATCCTCTAGGTGAGCGTTCTCCCTGATAAAAGTCTCAAGCTCGTCGATAAATATCCCAAAAAGTGTCGGCGAAAGGGGGCATCCCTGTTTCACTCCTATGGTGCTAAGAATATTGGCTGAAAGCCCTTGAGGGGAGCGAAACCGGCCTTTCACAGTCTCATATAACCGTGTAACCACTGTCAAAAGCTGCCCAGAGATGCCAATTGATCAAAGCCTCTCAAGAAGTAAATGTTGAGGCACTGTGTCAAAAGCTTTCTTGAAGTCTACAAAGCAACAATAAACGTTCGAGGACCTGGAATGCGCCTCCTCAATAATAGCTCTGAGTACTACAATGTGATCTGTGGTCTGATGATCTTGCCGACAACCAGCTTGGCCAAGAGCCCTGAAACCCCCCTCCTCCAACCTTCGAGAGAGAAGCACATCCAATCTTGTGGCATAGAGCTTGGCAAAGATAAGCCCAATCATGATAGTCTTGTAGTTATTGGGTTCATGGGGATCACTTGCCTTTTCAATGGGGTGAATGATATGCTGAGTCCAGGACTCAGGAAACCCAGAACAGACAACAAGATTAAAGAGATCAGCAAGGGGCCCAACCAGAGGGTCAATACCATGCTTCAAAAATTCCGCTTTGTAACCCATCCAAATCTGTTGCTTTGCTTGTACAGAGTTTCCAGATAGCCTGCCGGACAAGACCAGTAGAAAAGAGGTGGCACGAAGGGGGGGAGGGAACAGAAATACGAGGTTGATTTGGGATGGTATAAAGGGAAGAGGCATGGATGGTCCAAGAGGAAAGATCGATCCCATGAGTAATCCGATCACGGGAGAGGATAAGGCACCAAAAGGATTTAGGAGATTTTTGAAGGGAGTGGATAAGATCAAGTCGATGCCGAGAGAGGAAGAGACGCTTCTTCTTTCGAAGAAGCATCCTATAGTCTTTGTGAAAAATGGCATGGGGATGGGAAGGATTTCGAATGGCATATTTCAACCTTGGGTGGGCAGACTTTCGTTCCTCATCATACCAAATGTTCATGGGGCAATGACCAGGAGGCCGAGGACGTGGGGGAGGACGAATAGTGTGGGGGTATGATTCGAAAGCAGCCTTCCAAATAGTTTGGACCAAGAAAGCAGTGCGATCGGAAACATCGGAAAGAGAAGACACCTTGGGGAGAATAATAATAGTCAAAGTCTATCGTGACTCGAGGGACTGAAGGGGAGGGAGGAGCGGGAGGAGTAACAAGAAGGGAAACAGTGGATAACGTAAGAGAAAGAACTGAATTATCGGTAAGGGGAGGAGGGTGATCAGAGACGTTGAATCGGGAAATGAATGGAATGAGGGTGGTAGAGGAAATAGCATAGTCGACGACATTGGCTCCACCACTATGAGGAAAGCAAGTAAACCCACTAGAATCCGGAAAACAAGATATACCATTGAGAAGAACTAGCCTGTTGGATTCACCCAACTCAATAAGATGCTTACCATAAGCAGTCACCTGTGTGTCGCTGGAGGTTCGAGGAAAAACCAAGGTCCTCAAGATCCAATTCCCGAATCTGCATCTCATCGGTTGTGAGGTCATGAAGAGAAACTTGCATAGGTCCGGTCCGAGCATTGAAATATCCCAACAGAAGTATCTCCCTTGAAGCCGAGTATCTAGTAATGTCCTCATAGAGATCCTGGAAAGGGTCCCCGTCCGTGTGAATAACAAAATTGGACGTGGTGGGGGGAAAGTAACAGGTGGCAATGTAGATATCCCAAAGAGGTGGGTGACGATGGATTTTAATCCATAAAAACCTGGAGTGGGGGTCAGTCGAAACCAAGGAAACCGAACCCTGGATCTTATCCTTGATCAGAGCAGCAACACCTCCTCATCCTCTAACCCCTCCAGAGTGTCAAGTGAGTTGCTGACAATTGGACCACCAAAAGTAACCAGAGATAACTGGAAGGTCCCACTCGGGACTCTTGTGCGTCTCACAGATAAGAATGATGTCATGTCTACCAATCACATCAAGAAGGGACCCTGGGGTAGACCACATCATACCATTGCAGTTCCAGCAAGCTATAGCTAGCTTATCTGCCACCCCCCTTCCGTGCCGATGTAGTCATTTGTTAGGCAAGGGTTTGGACCACCCATGTGGGGTTGAGTCCCTAATCACTGCACGAAAATTACGAATAACTGCCCATTTGTTAGCTTTCCTAGCTGCGGCTACTTGTTCCCTAGCTTTCTTCAATTCTTCAACCTGGAGTCGCGTAAGGTCCTCATCAAGGTAGATCTTGTCCTGAAGAGTAAATAATTTCCATTTGGCCCTCAACGCCTTCATACACTCTTCCGCATTTTTGAAGAGTATATTTAGTTGTTGACAAGCTCTTTGTTGGTCAGAGATCTGCCTTAGGTAAGGGTTTGGTTATTAATGCGCCTTAGACCCGGCCAACATTGAAAGGTTGAGAGGAAGAAATGCCTCCCGTGCCAATCTCCAGAGATGGGCTGGTTCCCTTGCTATTCTAACTGGGGGTTTAAAGATTAAAGAACTGGAAAGGAATGGGAAATAACTGAAAGGGATGGGAAATATGGCCACCGGCCAGATAGAACAGGGGTGATGGACTAACAACATGATAACTCTACTGTAAACCAAATCAAATAGCCCTCAAATACAGACAACTAACAAAAATTAAAACTAAACGTCTAACATGCATAATCTCCAGGGCTACTCCAGAGGTTCACGTTTTATCAGAAGCTAAATCCAGATATTAGAATTCAAGCCTACAGACAAAGTAGAGAACTTAATAGAAGATAAGCAATAGAAGACATACGCATAAAATAGAAGTCCAGAGTTAGAGCCAGACATCAGCTGTATTGATAGCAGAATTTGGGTTACATCAAGCTTCTAGCAAACATCCATCATTTTTACAATAAAAGAGCAAGCTTATATAGCAAATTCTGCCGCTTGAAATATTAAATGCACACCTACAAAACATGGCGGTGGCAGCCAGGATAAGAGTTACAAGAGAGTATAGTCATCAAATAATTATTAGGCATGGCTGGGACTGATGACTCCTTGAAAATGCAGTTGAGCCCCTTCAATGCCCTGACAGGCTTGGCTTGCTGGTGCTGCCTCCTCACTCGCGGGGACCGCTTCCGTGGAAGATAGACTTGAAATCCCAGAACGTCCAGTCTGGAAGCTTCTCAGAATGGCTGTGCTCGGATGGATAAGAATGCACCTTAACTTTGCTGATGTGGAGCGCAGATGAGAAAGACCGGCGTTAGAGTTAATAGGTCCAGAAGTGAAGCGCGGCTACCCATCACGCAGCTACCTGGCGCAACAAAAGGGAGCATAAATGCCGTGCGCAATAGAAAAGGTGCCCAACAATCTGGGTGTTGGGAGACGCGCCTTTGTTTAAAAGTCAACTAGTCTTGCGCACCTGGGATAGTACGCCAAAGTATTGCGCACTTGGGGTAGTGCATCTAAGTATTGCGTGCTTCAGGTAGTGTGCCTAAGTATTGCGCACTTCGGGTAGTGCGCCTTAGTATTGCGCACTTTAGATAGTGCGCATTAGTATTGCGCACTTTAGGTTGCGCCACGGTCTTGCGCACTCCAAAGGGTGCGCCTTGGTCTTGCGCACTCCACAGGTTGCGTCGCAGTCCAACCCGTACTTAGTTAATTTTTCCACACCGAAGTTGGGCGTTGCACTTTTGACTGATTGACAGGTGCTGCACCCTGCTGGTAATGCGTCCCAAAATTGCATCAGGGGACTTGGCACGAAACACCATCGCCATCAGAAGGAGGATTTTCCTGCATGGTCAGTAAACAGAAACAATTGCACACTGCTTCAGGCGTTGTAGAAAGGGTTTGACAGCAAGACTTGGAAGAGAGAAAAATGCATTGGAAATATGAGAACAAGGTTTATGAGGAGCAGATTTCTGGAAAAGCTAAATGTACATCATGTTGTAGAAATGACATCTCTGGCGGCTCACGGGGAAATTGAGCTCGCCTCAATGTCAAAATCCCAGGCCTTATCTGTTGGGCTCAGAGTCATTGTCGCTATCGCTCTCCGAATGCTCACTGGTAGCAGCAGACTCTTCACCCGATTCTTCTTTTCCTGTCTCCTCCTGACACTCGATGTGCTGCTCTTCATCTCGCCTTGGTACCTCGTCTAGGCACTCATCTTCCTCATTCTGAGGCCCTTGGCTTGCGTCTTGTTGGGGCTCGAGGCTTTCGCCCATGCCCTCTTCTTGAGGGTGAACCTCTTCCTCAGCACGAACTTTTTCATCCTGAGGATCTTGGCCTACGTCCTGTTGGGGCTCAAGGCTTTTGCCTTGGCCTTCTTGCTGAGCGAGGGCCTCCTCCTCCGCATGAATTTCGCCCTGCGCCTGGTCTTCTCCCTGCGCTTGAATTTCTCTTTGCACTTTACCTCCTTCCTGCGCCTTATCTTCTTGCGCTTGGGTTTCTCCTTGCGCTTGGATTTCTCCTTGTTGTTGGGGAGTCTCGGATGGCGCGAGCTCATCAGTAATGCGGCTACAGGTTGCTTGGACCAAGCCCCAGTCATCCTCGTGTATTATCTCGCGCTTCTGGATTTATCGAATCAGGTATCCAAACCTTTCAAGCTGGCGGACGTTAGCGTAATTGAACCTCTCGTTGAGGTCGACAAGACAAGCTTCCATCAGCACGAACGTGGTCGTACATTGCATAACCGGAAGCTAAGTAATGGGCTCCTCCCAACTGTCAATTTCTGAAGTATCGTTTTCAAAGGAGTCCCAGACTGATTGTAGCTCTTCCTTCGTTAAAATGCAGTCCGTCTCATCAGTGAAGCTCGGGAAACCGTTCTACGCCAAAGTGTCAAAGTACATTAGGCAAAGTTTCCTTTCCCTCTCAAACCTGTCCATGAGATCTCAGGCCTTTCGTGTCGCCTTGATTCTTTTGAAGAAATACCTTAGCGTCGTACATGCAGAAGCCCATGACTGAGCAAGGTCACACATCGGGACAAGGAGGATGCCCGATCTGTCTAGGGTTTGCGCTTTCATGGCGACCTCCAACCATTGGTCAGCGTCTGCCTTGGCCTCCTCCACAATGGAAGCGTCGTGGGAAACTGTGTCCTTGACCTCCCTAATGAATGCCGGGAGTGCAGCTACCCTTCGTGCTCTGGGTATAAACTTGCTTAGGAAGCGACTGCACACCTCCTTGACACGGTCTTTGAACAGGACCTCTGTGGGCTCTGCTCTTGATGTCACTCTGGCTCGCAACTCCTGAATTTCAGCGTCCAAAACCTGCAGCTGGCTTTGGTCTTCTTTTTGAACCTTGAGGCCTTCTTCAGAATTTTTCTTGTATCCTTCCACCTCTTGCTCCAGATCGATCACCCGTTGCTGCAACTGCTTTACTTTGGACTGCTCGTCCTCAAGTTGCCCCCTCGTGAGTGCCAAGGTCTCCTGAAATTGCAGTTTTTTGGCCTCAGCATCATAGCAGCGATTTTTGAAATGCTCTACCTAGAGATAGAGGGAAGTCGCCTCAACATGGATATTTCCGGCTTTTTCCGCAGGATCGGCCGTTTTCAAATCCTCCATCGTATGGCGATAAGAGTAATCTGCCGGTGTCATCTCTTCTAACGGCTTCTGCACTTTTTGCACCTTCTCCATTCTATGGCGCTACATATTCTGAGGATCAAAGACTGCCCTTTTCTCAGGCCGAGCTAGTGATTGTGCGCTTTTCCTTTTTTGGCCCTTGAGCTAGGTTGAGGAATTCTGCTGTGCCTTGTGAATGCTTTCAGCCATTGGGCCTTATTCGCAGATTTCCAGCTCCGCAGGCTCTTGCATTCCAAAGAACAGGGTAAAGGGGAACAGAGCCCGCTGAGGGATTGATCCAACAGGAGTTTCTGGAATAGTTGGAGTGATGACTGTAGTGACCATTGGGGGCACTGGGGTTTGCACGGTTGGAGCAGGAATGCTAGGTTTAGGGGGAGGAGTCCCCATGGAGGATACTGTCGGAATAATTGAGGAAGTGGGGACAGGCGAGGGCTGGCCAAGACTCACCGTTGCAGCAGATGCTGCAGCTGAATGCATTAAAACCTGGGGGGTAGGAATGAAAGTCACTGGGAAGGTGAAGGCATCGGAAACTTTTGCAAAAGTTTCGAATGACTTGGAAACTGCTGGCAGGGAAGGATAAAACTGCGCCTGAAACAGGGGGTTCAGAAAGACTTCAGTAGGGGCGCCAAACGGAATATGGGCAAACACTAGAGTTTCAACGCCAAGAAGTGGGGTCTCTAGAGGGGCAGATGAGAGAAAGAGAGGAATAGAAGACCCACCTGCGGGCTCGGACGTCTCCAAAGCCGACGTGGTGAACTGCTGCGTTATTGGGCTGGCTTCTCTCTCTCCGTCCGATGCCTCATCCTCCAGATTGATATATAGCACTTAGACCTGCGCTTGCATGGACATGTGGCTTGTCTCAAGCGAAGCCATTAATTGAGCAAGTCATCATCATAGTTAGATGGATAAATTGTAGCCTTCAGGTGTTAAACCCCCCACAGTACCTTCAGTAGCACACAATGCATAACATTCGGATCTCGATTGGATAGCTCAGAGTGTGCTTCCACCAACTTCTGGTTGAGTTAGATCACCATCTTCCGATGGAGGAGCAGGTTTTCCTTTTTTGTTACTTGGGAGAAGTACAAACCTTGCATCGGTTTATTTTTCGATGTCCCATTTACTATGAGATCCAAGGCAGATTTCATTGCATTTTCAGGGATAACTCTCGATCTCTATCCACCTTCTTCAGATACCTGGACTAGCGATGTCTCACACTCTTTTTTAGGGAGACAACTCAGTTTCGTCGACAGAAAAGCTCTCCTCCAGGTGGCTCTTGCCCCCCTTACTCTCGACCGATCACAATCTACTTCACTAACTCAGATGGACCAAGTGATACCAGAAGGAAACATCCCATATCAGCCTGTTCAGACAGAGGCAGGGTCACTAGACAGTGCGCCCACAGTACTGATATGGGATGTTGTAAGTTAGTATTGGCAAATGAGATGGCCCTAAGACTAGAGCAAGCGAGTCTGCTAGTGACCCTTGGACCAAGCCTGCGCTTATTGGAGGTGATATGGGAGCAACAAAAGTGAGGGAGATTTGAGAAGTGGGAATAGAAGCAATATGAGGGGAAGAATAGTGAGGGGAATAGAAGAAATAGGGGAAGGAAAATGAAGATGGTCATGGGGTAGATGGTGGAAGTAATCTGTGCTTCTAGACAGTGGCTTCCATTCTCGTTGCTCTTTTCTTGGCAAGTGAACCTTCTTTTCTACTAGAATCCTTATTTTCAGGGTTTTCTATTATTTCTCTATTTGCATTTTATCCTTTTCCCTAAGTCATTGAAGGTCTCATGACCTCATTCTCCTTTTATTTGTCACCACGGTGTCCATGAATGAGCCACATTCACCAACTCTCATGTTGTCTTTTTTTTTTGGTTTGACTGGTTGGCGTATCATCTTATCAATCGAAAGAAAGGAACCGCCGATTTCAGAGAGGTCTTCAACCAATCTAGGAAAGAAAGGGATGAGAAGTGGGAACCTGAGCATCTCTTGCAAGATTTTCGCAAAGGCGAGACAATTTTTATTTTTGGTTTTTTATTAGTTAATCTGGAAACATTGAATGTTATTAGCTCAATTAGTTACATTCCTCAACTTTGAAGGAGACCTAGGTTTCATTCTTGCCAAGTGATACATGCATAATTGCCAAGCTGTTGTAATACGACTATCTGGTAATGATGTAGTATAGGTGAGGCCCGTGTCAATCCACATAACCCATTGGAAAATACAATTAGTCTGGAAACGGTATATAAGAGAAAATGCAAAAAAATTAAACGTCTTGACAGGGATTTTTGTTCGGTCGAACAAGTTTTTTCCTTTTTTCCTTTTTTTAAACAAACAACCTAGAATTGGTGGTTAGGGAAGATACGGAGGTGGATTGAAAGTAGGAAAATCAAACCTCCCCATTGTGATTTTTGCTTGATTAGTCGAAACTTTCTTTTTAATGTTTTTAACAAGTAAAGGATGAGCTTGACTTGATTGGAGTGTGCTTGGCAAGGAGTGGGGCACGCTGTGTCGAGCTAGGCACACTGCCTTGTCAGTGGGGCGCACTGCCTTATGAGTGGGGCACATTGTCATAGGGAGTAGGGCGCACTCTAGACTTAGCAATTATTTATTTATTTATTACATCACGAATCACTTTTTGTGGATTCACCTACTATTATTCTCATTGAGAGGGTTGGTTCCATTGACCAGCTTCGTAGAGTAGCTACCTTTCCTCTTGATGCCAATATTCCACCTCAGGATCTTCCAACACCTACGCAAAAGGTTGGATGGCATTAATGTTGTATTGGCAAGAGGTCTTCTCCGACTCGAAACTTTGTGGATGTAGACGGGTAAACAATACACCCTCTCATCAAAGGATTGTGCAGATCTGTAAGCAAAAACTAAAATTTTGGAAGCTAAGGCAACTTTTGCCCTTTTTATTTCTCTCTCCAACAGCTCCGACGACTTGGGTGACTCCGAACGGAAACGCCCCACATCATCCATTTCAAACGGGAGCAGGGTCACTAGATAGCGCACCCAAAGCTTGTCGGTGAACTAGTGATGGACAAAGACATAACATGGACTTCTTCAACTCTGGTACTTCGGCCTTGATTGTTAGGAGAGATTAGTTTTTAGGGGATTCTTGGAGCTTGCCCCTCGAGGGCTGCTCCCTCACCCACTCCTTCTCTCTCTCCGTTCTTCTTAGCTTGTACTCCTCTCTTTCGGACTGCAACCCTCCCCCCCTTTGCTCTCCCTTTTCTTTCTTCTTTTCTTTTTGGCCCGGTTGTCAGGTTTTCGTCTTGTATTTATCTTAGCTCTTTTCTTTGTTGGGTTTTTTAGCCTACTAGCTGGCAGTCATTATTGTCCTTCTTATAGTTCCTTGGGCCTTATTTTGGCTCACCAAGGACATTATTAATATTTCATTTCGTTTCATTTCTCTAATCTAAGACTTGATACTAGATGCCCATAGGACAATATTCCCTTTTCACCCTAAATTGGTTAGAGGTGAGGGTGGATACATGAACTGTTGCAATTATCCCATAATGGACTTTGGTATGGATAACTAGTTTAGGCCTTTGTTCCTATGTGACCATATGACAAATCATTACTCATCAGTGGCAAACCCTCTTGATGTTATTCTTTGACAAACCTTCTTTTGCCCTTCACAACACCGAGTTGTTGGAATGTGAGCCCTACCTTGGCTTTACTCCCCAAAATCGTGGGAAATCGTATGATTCTTAGATTTATGATCTTTCTATTGCTTAGCATGGTTCCTTCATCTGGACTCATTTAAACACCCTTGGGACTTGTAGGTGGATCCATGATGAATGATATCTGCTTTAGAAATTTTCTCTTTAGGGAGGTAGAATCCTTCCACAAGATGTCTTTCTATCATTAATTATTCATAACCTATAGATTCTCTTCTCACTAAAACAAAATTGATTGTTTTGTATTTTGGATGAAAATTTGCTTCCATCGCTCCTATAGGCTCTTCTACTTCTAGTGGAAACATGCATTCCATATATTTTGCTTCGACCTCTGAATCCTCATCCTCCAAAAGTTTCACTTTCCACTTTAGGTTCTCTTTCTGGTTTACAAGATGCTCCATGAATTTGGTAGTCATCTTTTGGGATTTATTCTTCAAGGAAAGGAAACACTTACACTAGTGGGGGCTCGTCTGATAACTCTTCTGGTCTCATCGGTTTTTCTTCCTTCCGTATCATTTCAGTAGAGCTTAGTATAATTATCTCATGTGCTGGTTGCGAACTTGCCTCAATCACCTCTATAGATTGTCTTTTGCTATCCGGAAGGACAAATACTTCACTGTCCTCTATCAGTTTTGACCCTTTATCTTTGGGTTGTTCATTAACTATCTCATCTTCTATCATTGGTGGAGAGGGGCATGACTATTGATGCTCAGGCAGGAGATCTTTTGGAGAAATTGTCAACTCATTAGAATGAGTATTGTACATGGCAATACCTTGGGAAATTGAACAATTCCTGCCCATTCAAAGCGCTTCAGGCAACTCATGGACTTGCATTGTATTAACCTGAGGTACAACCACTTGAATCATCGTTGGTTGGTTCATTGTGAGTTGATCAGCCATTTGTTGACTGGATATGGTGGGCTAATTCTCCATATAGTTTTGTGTTTGATTAGTCATTTGAAAATTTCCTTGTTGAGGTACCGACCAGACCTCATTGTGTTCATACTCTTGTGTATAGAATGACTTAAAGTTTGAAACCATGTACTTGAGTTGGTCCAATTGCCTTCATTTCTTGTTGCTTTCAAGGAACTAGTTGACACTAGGGAACTTGGGGAAACCATGGATGATGGGGCAACTATTGTTTGGAAGGGTATTGGAACTATGAGATGTTTTCTTGGGTCGTATGGGTAGGGTATCCTTGTTGAGTGAATGTTACAAGGTTTAGTTGGTGAATGAATGGAGACGCCTGAGGCACTTGCGTGTATTGTACGAGTTGGCCATGCTGCCCCTACTTATGTGACATTTGGTATGCAAGTGGTCCTATAGGGGTATGTGTTGGCTATTGAAGGATTTGGTGATTTGGTACCTGGTATTCATGAATTAAAATGGGAAGAAAACCTTAAAAATCACACTGAAGAACGAGGAGTGGGGTGCATTGCCTTGGAGCAGGGTGCACATGATAGAGTGGGGCGCACTGGACACTTAACAAATTTTGTCAGTATGAAGTCCCAATTCTGCTTGTTCATGTTTCGCTTGTGTTTTGGCTCATTCTTGTAAGCACAAATCTTTGACAAACAAGATTCACCATGTAGACAAGCATATTGAGATATCCTTAATTGCTGAACCAATTTTGATATTATGTGTTATATTGTAAATGCACGCAAAGTGTTTGACGAAATGCGCATGCATATATATATTTTAATATTGTAAAGTGCAATTTAATATTGTACGTCATAATAAAGTCATGAAAAGTCATGTTAAGTCAAATATGTCAGCTAAATTATAAGCCATAGGGTATTTTGTCATGTAGTGGAAATGAAATGTAATGCAAAGCAAATGCACATGAAATGTAATTTGAGGGTAGTTGCAAGGTAGTTGGAGAACATAACTACTTGGTGGGTGTATAAATAATCACCCCCCCCCCTCATTCATTCAGGATGTTCATGGGTTGAAGGATTGATGCACGGTTCGTTCACCATAGAAGATGTGCAGACAGTAAGGAGATAATGCAGGGTGATTGATGCAACCATGGAGATTAATCAGCCTAGGGTTTGCAGGCTGTATTGTAATGCTGGAACTGTAATGCTGTATCATACATGCCATTATTAATATAAACTGTTGTATTTACTGTATCTACCATTGCTGCTGTTATTTCAGTCATTGCTGCTGTTATTATTATTACTGTTGCAGATTTGTGTATTATTATTGCTATACTACAATGCTTGCAGATCTGTAGTTTATTACGTGGAAAGGGAACTATTGGGAATATGTAAAATCCCTTTCTACACACCAGATAACAGATCACAAGTTAGACAAGATTTTGGTTCAATTCAAAATAGAGTCGCCATTTGCATGAACATTACAAAAATGAAAAAATGACATCTGAAATGAAAACGCAGCTCGTAAAGTTTCAATGCAAAATTGATCAAATTTGGGCCGAATGGTTAAACTCAATCAAATGGTTTGTGGGTTTTATGCATGTTAGTGTGATGCACAAAACCTTTCATAGATCTGAAAAAATATGAAGGATACTTATGTAGATCTGCAAAATTATATATGGGTGGGGTGAGATCGATTTCATACCGATATTGCAATTGTGAGTCCCAGAACTCTTGAACATGAAAACCATTAAATGCGTTTGGTGTGCATGACAACATTTGGGCTGTTTCCCTTCTAACTCAGCTGAAAATGTTCAAATCTAATCTAAATATGCTAAAAATAAAATCTGATCTACTTTAGTGAGGAAAAGGGTATGAGAAAAGGAAAAAAAAAGTATGGCCAAAAGTCGTAGTAGTGTTGAGGTGATCCAATGACGGTGCTAAGTGAAGCCAAATAACTTTAGTGGTCCAAATTCGGAATACATGCCATGAATAAAGAAACAAGACTAACAAAAGGGTGGAAGGGCAGAGCCACTAACACCACATTCCATGAAAGGAGAGGTCACACGACACAAAACATTCATGAACAATGCTTGATCTCTTTATTAATCGCAAGTTTGAAAAACAGTCCAATGCTGGATTGCAAAGAGTAGCTCTAACTCACTCAATTTGCCAAGGAATCCTTACAACAAGAATAAATCTCTTATTTATGCTTGAAGATTGAAACCTAATCTATTTTTGGATTATAGATAAAAATCACATGCAAATTCATCATCATTCACAATGACGGAGCAGGGTGCACTTGGAACGGAGATCATCATTGGATTATGCTAATCATGCTATGGTTTCAGCCGTATTTGTTTATGCATTTTGCTTAATTAATAATTTTTCACGCCTTTTTCCCATAAGAGTAGATTGGATTTGCTTTGTTTCACTCAGACTAGTGGGGAACCAGCTCAAATACAGAGGTTGAGAAGAGTAAATCCCTTCTCATCTATTATTTGAACTGTGGTTCCATGGACGCAAACGTACGGACGATTCCATTATTCAACAATATTGCATTGAAGTGAGGTGCTTATATAGTTAATGGATGAGTGGTAAGATAAATGAAGAGAAGGAAACAAGTCCGTATGTGTTGAAAACCTGAACATCTAAATGGGCAAGTCTATATCGAGGATTGGTGGGAGGACATGCAGTAATGCATAGAATGGAAAGTCATCCACATACCTAGTGAGCTTATACATGCATAGGTTGTATTATATATTTAGCTCATAATATGTAAGTAAGCTGATCTTAGTGTCAGGAGTTGTTTTTCTCTTTAATTTTTTTTTTTTAAAGGTATATTTAGGTTATAACTTGAGAGTTATTTAAAATATTTAGCTTAATTTTTAGAGACACACATACACGTATATACACACAGTTGAACTTAATGCTGAAATTCATAACCCCTTCTCTTTTTGGTGGCAAACATTTTCAACTTTCTGTCCTCATCAAACTCAAACTTGAACCCAATTGCTGTTACTTAGCCTTGAGCTAAGAGTTTCCAACAAGTTTCACAATTTCTCAGTCACAAGAAGGAAGTTGCTATGATGTCTGGAAATCTTTTCTATATATCCTTACACCTCCTTGTGAATCAAACACATAATCTATCAATCAACAGTTTTGAATGTTTGTTAGGGATAACTAGACAAGTGATGGCGTCACATATCAACCATTAGTTTCTCAAGACCAGATTTCGATTTCACTGAGTGGCAGAATACTAAAAGTATTTCTTCCATTACAAGGGATGAACCCAGCCAGGTACGATCTCTGTTTTGGCAGCATTTTGACTGGCTGAATATGTGAACATCATACGTTATCAATCCAGACATGTACAAACTCAGCCAAAACATGTGTAGCGTACACCGTCCACAAAGGAAATTGAGATCTAGCCTAACTAGCCTATTGTAATAAACTAAAATAAATATTTTCCTTGGTAACCTATCTAAAGAAACTAAAATAAATTTACAGGAATCCTAATTTACGACCTCTCTTATTTATGCAGACAATGAGGCTATTCCTTGCTGCATCCAAAGGATATCTCCATACCATAACTTAACTCATTATAATATCACTCAATGAACAACATGAGAAAATGGAGAAGAAATTTTGTTCAATGTTTGGATGTACCATCTTCAATCCTTTACAATGCAATACGCCTCCTCTTTTATAGAGAGGCTATACTAAACAAATCATTAACACCCTACTAAATAAGAAGATTTAAAATCTGAATTAGCTGGCAATAAATACAACCAATTCTATCTAGAGGATATAACAACTAAAGTAAGTTGGTAAAAATTCTAACTAATTTGGATTTAGCCAAATTTATTTAGAATCAATCTCAACAAATCTGATTTCCATCTAACTAATTTGGATTCAACCAAATCAGTTGGAAATCAATTTCAACAAATTTGATTTCTGTCTTCAAATTTATTTGGGAGCTGGCTGGGCTTAGGTCTTTTTGTTGCAGAATTTTATTGCAAATCTGGAAACCTTCCTATAGTTGAGGTATTTCATAGTCGGTCTCATAGATGGTCCTATAGTTCATCCATGACGCTACAGAATTTTCTCATAACTGAATTTTCAACCTAAAAGCCCTATAAATGCTCTCTTATTCTAGTTTATTGACATAAAATATAAACTACTCTCAAAGTTGTACAAGTTATGCAAATAAAAGTTTACTTATAGTCTAGTAACTGCTGAAATAAAAATTTTGAGTTTTTTTTTTCAAAAGAAAGCATCCTCCACCTGAATACCTGTTCAACAAACTTTACTTTTTGAATATTATGTTTACTGTTGGAAATGGCCTGTAAAGACTGAACATGGGAAATTTAGATATTGATAATGTAAAAAAAGTAACATACATTATGCACATTTGCTTTTGACTGAAGTTTCCTATCAAATTGGATGATTGTTCTCTTGCAATACTTCAATTAATGACATGCTTTTCTTTTATAGGTAGGTCTGGCATTGAAGATGCTACAAGGAGGTGGAAGTAATAAGCGGCAAGTTGTTCTTCATCTTGCAGTGGATGTGGTAAATGGCACTGTAAGTTAATTAGTCTCTAAAGCCAAGAAGATGAAAACAATAATGCTTTCCCATTTTTGCTTTGAAAAATCCTTTTTCAGCTGGTAAAATTTCAGTTCAAAGCCTTGTTATGCATTAACAATGTCATCAACTGTTCAACATCCACCTCACTTACCCACCTTCTTATCTGTCTGAGCATTGTAGTTATGTGGAAGGATTATATGTGTGGCTAACTGAATACTCAGTTAGGCTTCAAAAACCAGCACATTGGACATGAGATGAATTTAATTTTTGATTAAGATGCAATGGATAAATGCAGATGAATCCTTGTGAATTTTATAAATCTGATCATTCAACAGAAATGAAATGAAATGAAATATTATTAATGTCCTCGGTGGACCAAAATAAGACCCAAGGGACTATAAGAAGTACAATAATGACTGCCAGCTAGCAGGCTAAAAAACCCAACAAAGAAAAGAACTAAGAAAAATAGAAGATCAAACCCGAAAAACGGGCCAAAGAGAAAGGGAATAGAAAATAACAGGGAGAGCAGAGGGGGGGAGGGCTGCAGTCCAACAGAGAGAAGTGCATGCCAAGAAGAACGGAAAGAGAGAAGGAGGGGGGAGGGAGCATTTTAGGAGGGGCAAGCTCCGAGAATCCTCCAAAAACTAATCTCTCCTAACAGTCGAGGCCGAAGTACCAGAGCTGAAGAAGTCCATGATATGTCTCTGCCCATTGCTAGTTCGGAACCCTGACAAAATGTTGGTGCGCTGTCTAGTGACCCTGCTTCTGTTCAAACTGGATGCTGTGGGGCGTTTCCGGTCGAAGTCACCTGGTCTGTCGGAGTTGGTGAAGTATGTTGTGATGAGCTGATGTTGAGGAGGGTGAGATCCATCTGGAGAACTTTTATGTCGTCGAAGCTGAGTTATCTCCCTAAGAAAGAGTGCGAGACAACGCTGGTCCGAGTATCTGAAGAAGGTAGAAACACATCGAGAGTTGTCTCTGAAAAGGCAATGGAACCTACCCCGGATCTCATAATAAATGGAACAACAAAAAATGAAGTGATGCAGGGTCTCAACTTCACCGAAGGAGCAAAACAAGCAAATCCGCTCCTCCATCGGAAGATGGTGATCTGACTCAATCTGGAGTTGGTGAGAACACACCCTGAGTTGCCCAATAGTGATCCAAAGACTATGCATTGTGTGCTGCTGAAGGTATTGTGGAGGAACTATTCTGCCCTCCTGTATCTGTAAGAACTATTCTCCCTGCGCCTGAATTTCTCTTTGCACTTTACCTCCTTCCTGCGCCTTATCTTCTTGCGCTTGGGTTTCTCCTTGCGCTTGGATTTCTCCTTGTTGCTGGGGAGACTCGGATGGCGCGAGCTCATCAGTAATGCAGTTATAGGTTGCTTGGTCCAAGCCCCAGTCATCCTCGTGTATTATCTCGCGCTTCTGGATTTCCCAAATCAGGTACCCAAACCTTTCAAGCTGGTGGATGTCAGCGTAATTGAACCTCTCGTTGAGGTCGACAAGACAAGCTTCCATCACCGCGAACCTGGTCGTACATTGCATAACTTGAAGCTCAGTAATGGGCTCCTCCCAACTGTCAATTTCTGAAGTATCGTTTTCAAAGGAGTCCCAAACTGATTGCAACTCTTCCTCCATTAAAATGCGGTCCGTCTCATCAGTGAAGCTTGGGAAACCGTTCTGCGCCAAAGTGTCAAAGTACATTAGGCAAAGCTTCCTTTCCCTCTCAAACCTGTCCATGAGATCTCAGGCCTTTTGTGCTGCCTTGATTCTTTTGAAGAAAGACCTTAGTGTCGTACATACAGAAGCCCGTGACTGAGCAAGGTCACACATCGGGACAAGGAGGATGCCCGATCTGTCCAAGGTTTGCGCTTTCATGGCGACCTCCAGCCATTGGTCAGCGTTTGCCTCGGCCTCCTCCACAATGGAAGCGTCGTGGGAAACTATGTCCTTGGCCTCCCTAATGAACGCCAAGAGTGCAACTACCCTTCGTGCTTTGGGTCTAAACTTGCTTAGGAAGCGACTGCGCACCTGTTTGACACGATCCTTGGACTGGACCTCTGTGGGCTCTGCTCTTGATGTCACTCTGGCCCGCAACTCCTGAATTTCAGCGTCCAAAACCTGCAGCTAGCTTTGGTCTTCTTTCTGAACCTTGAGGCCTTCTTCAGAATTTTTCTTGTATCCTTCCACCTCTTGCTCCAGATCGATCACTCGCTACTGCAACTGCTTTACTTTGGACTGCTCGTCCTCAAGTTGCCCCCTCGTGAGTGCCAAGGTCTCCTTAAACTGCAGATTTTTGGCCTCAGCATCATAGCAGCGATTTCTGAAATGCTCTACCCGGAGATAGAGGGAAGTCGCCTCAACATGGATATTTCTGGCCTTTTCCGCAGGATCGGCCGTTTTCAAATCCTCCACCGTATGGCGATAAGAGTAATCTGCCGGTGCCATCTCTTCCAACGGCTTCTGCACTTTGGGCGCCTTCTCCATTCTATGGAGCTGCATATTCTGAGGATCAAAGACTGCCCTTTTCTCTGGCCGAGCCAGTGATTGCGCGCTTTTCCTTTTTTACCCCTTGAGCTAGGTTGAGGAATTCTGCTGCGCCTTGCGAATGCTTTCAGCCATTGGGCCTTCGCAGATTTCCAGCTCCGCAGGCTCTTGCACTCCAAAGAACAGGGTAAAGGGGAACAAAGCCCGCTGAGGGATTGATCCAACAGGAGTTTCTGGAATAGTTGGAGTGATGATTGTAGTGACCATGGGGGGTGCTGGGGTTTGCACGGATGAAGCCGGGATGCTAGGTTTAGGGGGAGGAGTCCCCATGGAGGATACTGTCGGAATAACTGAGGAAGTGGGGACAGGTGAGGGCTGGCCAAGACTCACCGTTGCAGCAGATGATGCAGCTGAATGCATTAAAACCTGGGGGGTAGGAATGGAAGTCACCGGGAAGGCGAAGGCATCGGAAACTTTTGCAAAAGTTTCAAACGACTTGGAAACTGCGGGCAGGGAAGGATGAAACTGCGCCTGAAATAGGGGGTTTGGAAAGACTTCAACAGGGGCGCCGAACGGAATGTGGGCAGACACTAGGGTTTCGGCGCCAAGAAGTGGGGTTTCTAGAGGGGCGGATGAGAGAAAGAGAGGAACAAAAGACACACCTACGGGCTTGGACGTCTCCAAAGCCGACGTGGTGAACTGCTGCGTTATTGGGCTGGCTTCTCTCTCTCCGTCCTATGCCTCATCCTCCAGATTGATATATGGTACTTAGAGCTACGCCTGCAGCGCCTGCTGCGCCGGATGGGTATGTTACACACGCTGCGTGGGAATGGAAACTCCTGAAGCGCTCCCTTCTACGGCTATTGATGCTGCCGGAGGGCCTGCGCCAATGAGTTTGATTTTAACAGTACGAGGCCTCTTCGCGGCACTTTGGCGCGCAGGTGCAGCGGGTGCAATCCTCTTCTTCGGAGCAGCCTTTTCTTCTAAAAGCGGCTGCTTACCCTTGCCCTCGACAGGTGGCGCCTAACTAGCCTGTCAATCTCGTGCTGCTGATGCGTCTTCCACTCTGTTGGGACTCTCCATACTCCTGGGCACAACGTTGTCGAAGAAAATTTCTGATCTATCTACAGCGTTGGGTCAGATACTCCTTTTCTGTGGTGGCACCTCATGATCCACCAGTTCGCAATCTTCTCCTCCGACCAATGGGGCACTTTCTCTTTTATCGACTTGAACACTCGGTCGTCGGGGTCCTGCTTCGGATACCGCCTAGGGTTGTATTCAGCCTCCATGATGTAAAAGTCATGCCACGGGGGGGAGGAGACCATCCTTTCAATGTGCCATTCGAGATCCAGCCCAGAAGGGTTATTACGCTGCTTCTCGATGTTCGGGCAAGGACAACGGTGGAATTTGTCCCTTGCGATTTTTTCCTTAAAGACATCTTCTGGGTCATGTTGCCACATTTTGCACGGGGTGCCAAATTCTGAAAATTTTGTAAGTTTGCTGCTTTACCTCCCCTCTTCCTTCTTCCCCATTCTTCTCCATGCTCTTTCTCCCCTTCTGCTGTCAGTTTTCATTTCCCCATCATCCATTTCATGTTTTTAGTGTTTTCTGCAAGAAGGCAAAAATCTGCCTAAAAATTTGTCTAAGTCTGGAGTCCGCCCAACTGCGCAGCGCAGTCGGGCGGCACTCGTCATCCTGTGCGCACCTGGTCGGTCTTATGGAGAAAAAGCCCAAAAATTGGTTAAGTACTGGACCCGCCCGACTTCGCAGCGAAGTCGGGCGGCGCCCGGGGTTCGGTGCGCACTTTGGCGGTCGATATGAGAAAAAGGCCTAAAAAATTTCTAAGTACTGAGGCCGCCCGACTTCGCAGCGAAGTCGGGCGGCGCTCATCTTTTAGTGCGCACTTGGGCGGCCATATTCAGGAAACAACGGAAAATGTTCTAAGTGTGAGCCCGCCCGACTTCGCAGCGAAGTCGGGCGGCGCTCATCCAGTTGTGCGCTACCGGGAGGACTCCTTTGAAAAGACAGCAAAAAAGACTAAGTGTTGGACTCCGTCCGACTGCGCGCCTGTCTTGGTGCGCACTTGGGCGGAGAAGGAAGAAGGCATTGAAAAGTGACTAAGGCACGGAGGTCCGTCCGACTGCGCTGCGCAGCCCGACTTCGCGCCTACTTTGGTGCGCCATCGGACGGGAAAGAGATAAACTGCAGGAAAAGTTCTAAGGCATGACCCGCCCAACTGTGCTCTTTTCAGCTTGCGCTGTCCGACTGCGCTTCATTTTTGTGCGCTGTCGGGCGGGATAAGAAGACAATGACTGAGCTTCTAAGTTTCATACCCCCTCTTTCATCAGCAGTTTCAGATGCTGACAAGTGTGCAGTCTCGGGATTAGAGTCGGGATGTGACAGAAGGTGTGCCACCCAGGTACAGAGTAGATGAGCGTGAAGAGCCAGATCGTGCCGCACCTGCCACCATTTAACCAGACTCGACTTTTCACCTGCCAGATTGCCACGGAGCTACAACGTTTCTAAGTGGACCTTGTTGCAAGTACACTCCTTGCCTGCAAAGGTCAAGCATTTGCCGCTTTTGGGCCGCTTTTGTCAGCTTTTGTCAAGTCTGGGATTTTGTGCCCAAAATGTAATTAGGGGGTTTATTCTGCTATAAATAGCAGCTTCATTTTATTGTATAAGGGTGAGAGGGGGATATATTGCTAAGGAACTTCTGTAGCTGTGCACTTGCTTTTAAATGCAAAGTATATTTGGCTCTATTAGCTGTCTTTGTCTTGTATGCTGCCTTTATTAAGTATTTCTGCTTCATGTTGCTTATATTTCTGATTACTGTTATTCTGCACTTCTGGATATCAGTATTGGTAATTAAGTATATCTGGAATACTGACGTAAAGGATACATAGGATGGAATAACTCTAATAGTTTCTGCTACATACATTGTTTTGATTGTTGTTGGTAATAGTGATTGGTTAGTTGCTGTGCTGCTTATCTTCCCCACCCGAAACAAGCATATTTATGTTTCTTTCTACATTTTCTAATTTCTTTCTTGCACTCTGAGCTAAACCCCCAAACTAAAACCATAGGATTCGGCCTTCTCCGGAGATTGGCATGGAAGGCATCCCTTCCTTCCGGCCTTTCAATCTGCTGGGCGAATCTAGGGCGCAATAAGATTAAAATCCTATCCTAGTGGCAAATTTGTAACCAACAGGGTATACTTCCACCGTTGGGGTAGGTCAATTAGACCAAACTCGTACAGAGTAACTGCCAAATGGACGTTTTGCTTGTTTTTTGTCACTTTGATGGCGCCAAGCTCGATAGGCCAGGGGCAGGTGTGTTGTCTTTTCCGCCCCTTGCCGTACATATCGTCTGCGAAGTTGCATTGGCGAGCAACTTCGAGGGCAAACAGGTACTCGGTAGTGTAGTACGACAATAGGAAGAGTTTTCCAGAAAATCCAAAGATCCGTACCACAAGCCCTTGTGTCAGCTGAAAAATGTCTCCAAGCCGCTGCTGTACCACATAGTCCCTCATGGCCCTTGGTACTCGCTCACAGACACCATAAATGATCTCCAGCGCCGGACCCAAAAAGACTCGATTAAAATTATAGTAGGACTCGCGCCTTGATAGGCTCGAAGTCCACTGGTACACAGGGAGTGCCTTGCCCTTCTCATTCGTGCAACTCTTGGCAATAAAGGCAAAACGACGGTGCGAATGCAGGTGGTAGAAGAAATACCACACCAGGAATGAGCAGCTCCGGAATGCCATGTTTCCGTCCTGCATCCCGCATAGCTGGAGGTGCAGCTGCCGCGACACCCAATCTGCCTAGTCAAAAAAAATGGGCTTTATCCCCCGTGCCGCAGCATTGGAAGCTTAGAATTCTCCGTGGGACACGCATTCAACAACTGCCGCCTGCCAGACATTTACTTGGGCGTCTGATGC
This sequence comes from Wollemia nobilis, assembly GCA_028583015.1. Lineage (NCBI taxonomy): Eukaryota > Viridiplantae > Streptophyta > Pinopsida > Araucariales > Araucariaceae > Wollemia > Wollemia nobilis. Next base: position 9,920,128 of record JAQPPZ010000850.1, read on the forward strand.
AAGACCAGTAATCCACGCCAGCATGGAGAAGAGCTCGGAGTTCTTGAATCTCCGCAAGGATATGGGGAGTTGCGACAAGGTCCCGGGTGCAATCGTGTCTGTGAAATGTGCCTCCATGAATCGCCTCATTGGCGCCGTGTTGGTATATCTCTCACCCTGCTCCTTGGTGTTAATTTTCCTGACAATGACTTGGCGAGAAGGTTCCCGCCTGCAGGTGAAGGCTGCGCGGATTTTATCAGCAGAGATGGAGAACAACCTCTTTCCCTCTGCATCCTTCACCGACCTAGTCTGAGGGTCGTAAAATTGGGCAATTGCGCAAACCAACTCCGGGCAGGGGTGCACAGGCGTGCACAGGTACCAGTACAGGAGAGAGTTGTAGGCAACTGCTCGATTATGCACTTCAGACACCTTAGTTATCATCTGGTCAACATCTTCGTGCAGCTTCTCTATACTCGTCCTGGTGAAGACACAGTCTTGAATTTTACTCAGTTTGTCTTCAGGCGGACGTGGCAGGGGCTTTTCCTTCTTTTCCCCCTTTTGCTCCTTCTCACCCTCCGTAGACTTTTGGACCTCCTTTTTCTGCTTTGGCTTTCCTTTCTTCCCCATCTCCATCGGTCAATCGTTCAAGCGCACTGGGGATAACAACGCTTAGGTACAGTTCGCTCGGATTGCGTCATAGCAATAAGTTGCTTGTGCAGAACAGTCTAGTGCAGCAGCGCGCTCCACTGATGCTTTCTACTCTTACCCACGACAATCATTCTGGTGCAACAGCTTAAAAATTCTAATAGGCATAACTGGTGCGCAATGCATCTTCTTATAGTTCTGGTTTACACCCTCCTGCATTAATGTTGCTTAAGAGGAGTAATTGTCGGGAGCGATTTGGGGGCGCTGTGGAAGATCTCCTACGTGGCAACCGATGGAGGAGTGCACATCCCAATGCTAACTAACAAAGTGGGGTGTAATCTTTCTTGGAGGACATGACGCGCTGCACCTGTTGCATTTATGAGTGTTCCGCCTTGGACAGCTCGTCAGAGATGTTTGGGAAGAAGTGCTTGACGCATAGAAATTCGAAACTGGGTTGCGCCCGCAAACCGGAGCGCAACGGCCTCCTCGGGATGTGCTTTCCTCGTCCTGCGCATCGAAGACCGTGCGCAACATCCTGGCACACTTGAAACCATGCGCAAGGTCCGGGCGCTCTTGCACTGTGCGCCAGACTTGGGCGCACCTGAGAATGTGCGCCAGCCTTGGGCGTTCCTGAGGACGTGCGCTTGCCTTGGTCGCACCTGAGGACGTGTGCTTGCCTTAGGCGCACCTGAGGAACGTGCGCCTGCCTTGGGCGCAAACTGCTATCGAATACAGCGCGGCGCTTGATGGAGCAAAAACTGCTACTTGCCTCTGTACACGGCTCAACAGAATACAAAAAATAAAAGAACTGCACTCCTCGGCATCCTCCTGCCAGTTGGGATTTTGGCCCAAAAAACTGCGCTATCGCTAGCGCGGGAGGAGGCGAAGAGATACTCCGAAAAGCAAACTGAAATGCATAGGGAAAACACAAAAAATATGTACAGTTGTACAAGAAACTCTTGTACTACCCCTCATTGGTAGTACGCCTTCAGGTAAACCCATTCAGGTCTTGCAGTGTGAAAGAGTTTTCCGGATGAACTTGAGAAACCTGAAACGGGCCTCCCAAAATGCGTCAAATTTGTCGTGATATCCGGGTTTAGACTTCTTCTCATTCCATTTAAGTACCAAGTCTCCAACCTGGAAAGTGTGATCAGAGGTCTTTTGGCCGAACCAGTTTTTCGTGGTAACGGCATGCTTCATGAAAGCCACATAGGCTTTCTCCCTTTCCTCTTCCAACTGCAACAGTTGGGCAATTCTGACGCTAACAGGGTCGAACCCTTAATCCTCGCCATCTAATGACCGGAGAGACTGCAGTGTCGGCAACTCAATATGCGCAGGAAGTACTGCTTCCTTCCCGTACACCAAGGAATATGGGGACGTCTTAATGGATTTCTTGATGGAAATTCGGTCCGCCCTTAACACGAAATCTAGAAGTAGGTGCCAGGTCCGCTTGTTGCCTTCCAGCGTCCTCTTCAGGATCCGGAGCAAGTTTTTATTAGTAGACCTCGCCAAACCGTTGCCTTGCGGGTAATAGTTTGACGAAGTTTTAAGTAAATACCGTACTTACTGGCGAATGCACACATCTTGGCCCCAATGAAATGGGAACCATTATCCGTCACTATGGCATCCTGTATTCCGAAACGGGTTATTAGCCCTTCCAGAAAAGCGATGACGACATCCTGATTAGCCCGCTTGGTGGGCACTGCCTCTGTCCACCGGGTGAAATAGTCCGTAGCTGTCAAAATGTACTTGTGCCCTGCCTGAAGAATTAGGTCGGACCTCTATATCAAATTCTTGGATCTTGGTGATCCAACCTGCCCTCTTGTTACCAAGCTCACCCTAACTGATGAAGTTTCGGACGTCCGGGTGTACCACGTACACTATCGTCTTGCTCTGCGAGACGAAATGACGAAACTTCTTCAGCGCCCTCATTACCGCATGCACTCGACTCTCAATGAAATTGTGCTTTTCTTCATGTGGGAGAATGACTTGACTGAGGAATGCTATGGGCCGTTCATCCCCGTCTTCATTTTCTGAGTTTATACAGCCGCATAGCTTTCTGGCTCCTCGATCGCATATAGAATGAAGTCTTTGGAATAATCGGGGTTTACTACGACAGGAGCCTAGGCAATTCTGTGTTTGATTTCCTTGAACGCTTGCCTTCTCTTGTCAGTCCATAGGAACTCCGCATCTTTTTTGAGGAGCTCAGTCATAGGCTTCACTACCTGGGCAAAGTCAGAAATAAACTTCCTGACAAAATTTATTTGTTCGAAGAAGGATTGGAGGCCCTTCTTGTTCGCTAGCAGAGGTAGCTTGAGCAGGGCTTCGGCCCTAGTGGGATCAATAGCAAGGCCCTTCTCTGATATGAGGTGCCCTAGGAGTTTGCCTTCCTTAACCGCAAAAATTGATTTTTTCGGGTTTATTGATATTCCGAACTCCCGACACTTCTCGAAAACCTGCCGCAAATGTAAACCGTGCTCCTCCCTCCTATGGGAGAAAACCGTCATATCATCTAGATATATTACAATGACACGGTTGAGCAACTCGCCAAAGGCTAAGTCCATTGCTCTTTGGAAGGTTGCTCCGACATTGGAGAGGCCGAATGGCATGCGTTGATAAGCGAAGGTGCCCCACTTGGTGGTGAAGGCAGTCTTATACTGGTCCTCATCTTTGACCCAAATTTGGTTATACCCCGAGAAGCCATCCAGAAGGGAAAACCTCTGGGCGCCTGCCACTACATGAAGGATCTGATCAATTTGGGGCAGCGGGTAGTGATCTTTCAGGGATGCCTGATTAAGATTTCGGAAGTCCACGCAAAGGCGAATATCTTCGTTCTTTTTCCGAACCGGGACTAGGTTTGCTACCTAGGATGAATGCTTGATGGGGTAGATTATCTTTGCTTCCAGCATTTTCAGAAGCTCGGCCTTCATCAGTATTTCAATCTTTGGATTCACAGGCCTTTGCTTTTGTCTGACAGGCTTAACTCGCTCCTGGAGCTCAATTGTATGCTGGAAGATGTCTCTGTTGTACCCCTTCAGGTCACGATAACTCTAGGCGACGATGTCTGGGTACTCCCTACAGAGGGTCCTGATCTGCTCAATTTCCTGGGGTGTACAATCAGTGCCCACCTTGATTGTTTTCCCAGACTCCAACTCTAGCTCCTGGTACTCTCTTGCATCCACTTTGATCTTGTGGGGAAGAGCCCTGTCGTCTTGGTCAAACAGACTTTCAAGGGTGATCAAACCCTTGGGGAGGTGGTTATTCTTCAGTTGGATTAGGCCCTCATATTCTTCATCATTGAGAGCTCTATCTTTGATGCTTCCATCTTCATCAATCAAAAAATTGACGATCTGCTCGTCATTGTCAGAGACCTGCCAGTGAATATTTTTATCTGGCATCGAGGGCCTGTAGATAACCCTTACTATTTTCGGCCTTTGCATCGGATTCTCGGCTGGGGAGCATCTTGCTCCGATGGACGCCAAAACGTCAGCATGTTTATTCCGCTCTCGCGAAATAGACTAAATGTTAAGAGCCGAGAAGGACTCGAGTAGATCCCATACCTTATTACGATATGCCTTGAGATAGTGTTGTTTGGCAACACATTTATTTGTGACTTGGTTACAGATCAATTTGGAGTCCCCGAATATCTGTAACTGTTTTATTCCTAACTTCTCCGCCTTTCGTAACCCCAAACATAGGGCTTCATACTCGGCGACATTATTAGTACAACTCCAAGCGAGCCTGTACGAGTATGTTTTCTGAATTCCGGAGGGAGAGATGAGGACAACTCCAGCTCCAACGCCGTTCTTGCATCGGGCACCGTCGAAGAAGAGCTTCCATAATTGGTCGTCCATAGGGTCAGCGTCACTCGGTACTTTAGCCTTTTCAGGCTTGGTTATCGAGTAACACCCGATGTCCGATTCTATCATAGCATTGAAATCACGCATAGAGAACTCATCCTCTATGCGCAGCTCATCAAGAGCTTCCTCCATCAGCTCCACTTCCTCTTCCATTTCTACTTCGTCGATGACATTAACTGAGTCCATGGGTTTCTCCGCATCCTGGATCTTTTCAATGAGAAAGGTGGAGGGTTTTTCATTAAAAATTTTGACACTCTTCCCTTTGAAAGGGACCTCTAGGTGCGAATAATCGAGAGATAGATAGCCTCCAAGCTTGGCAGTGAATTCCCTTGATAAGCACATGCTGAAATAGGGCTCCAAGTCAACTACCACAACTTCTTGGATTACTGTGATCTGCGACATCTTGTGCAGCACGATCGGGATGTCCTTGATGACCCCTACGGTCCTAACCGGAGTTCCATCCATGTGAAGCACTCCAGGACTGCTTCGGGTGTACTCCATGCCCATGAATTCACATACAACTTTGGGCATTACCGTGGTGGCAGTGCCAGAATCAACCATGCAATTATGCACGACCCACCCTTCCATCCTGAGAGATAGGTAAAACGGCGGCGGCCTGTTCTTTCCTGTGGCGGAGGTGGTCAATGGTTGCACCAAGACGGTCTGAGTTGGTCTCCCCTTGCCCTTGACAGACTTGAGGGATTCCTGTAGCAGGTCAACTTGACCAAGCAGTTGGAGCGTGTCAAAGAGGCTTACCTTAGCCGAAATATTCCTTAACTCTTCGACGACATTGTATGCTCCAACGCCAGACTCGCCTTCATCTTTAGTGGCTTCGTACTGGGTCCAATACTGTTGTGTTGCTTCCACTCTCTGATGCTTGGTGATTGAAGGGTACCGTAACTTTTCTCTCGCCTGATCTCTTTCTTCCACTAGGGGCTGAGAGGTCGAAGCTTGCGATTGAGGGTTCTTGCTCTTGCCTTGGGGGCAAATAGTCTTTTAGCCGAGCATTGTACGCAAGCTCGGATACTTGTGCTGGCTCTTTTCCTGGTTGCACGACTGCCTTCTCATTTGGCAATTTAGGATCAGTGGGCACCTTGAGCGGTTCCATTTGGACCGAGTCGACCTCGATTGGCTTCTTGCCTATCCTCATCAGAATGGAGACCTGCTCGATAGGGGGAATCATGAAATTACGGTCAGCTTCCCTTATCATATTTACCTGTCCGCCTGGTGTGCTATCTGCAAGTGTTTGCACATAGTTCAGATGAACCATACAAGTTTCCTCGCCATGCGGGTCATTGCAGGTAGAGCACCAGTAGGCCCTGGTAGATGAACTGGCCTCATCGCACTCTAACATCGCAGAGTTTCTGTCCTGGGGTCTTCCGGCGAAGGCAACTTGCTCCCTTGTGATCGAGGGCGAAGGTCTTCTTGGCGGATAACTATGATCTTTGAATTGGCTTTTCTTCATGACAGCCATATCGTTCGCTATAGTTTTCATAAACCCATACACATATCGTAGCTCCTTGGCCTGATATGCATTTAGAGATGTCGTAGCTGCGGGCGCGGGTAATGGTAATGGTGCCAACGGTGTAGGCAACGCTAGATACTGAGGGGGAGCCGGAAGTTGGGGGACTGCGGGGTTTGGATAATGAGGAGTCAGCACCTAAAATTGCGGAGTGGGTACCGCTTGTTTTTTGGGGTTGGGAGCCCACCGCTGATTGGGGTACATCTGAGGTGCAAAGGAAGCGGATGCGCTTGGGTACATATTCTGCGGGAAATCCGGGTAAATCGGTACAGTTGCTTTTGGAGGCAAATTTCGGATAGCTACCAAGTCGGCTTCTGCATTTTGTGCCTGTTGGTACAATTCCGTAAAGGAGTTGACGTTAGCATGCCGAATACTCATGCTAATATCAGAGTGGAACGCTCTGAGGTAATAGAATGCCGCTTGCTCAGCTGTAGGCCGAAGGCCAGGAGTGACCCTCTCCCAGGTTCGAGCGAACCTAACATTAAAGTCAGCTATCTCCTCCTGAGGGTGCCTCTGGATAGAGGTGAACTGGTGCAACAGGGAGAAGGGGTCGGCTTGTTCGTTGAAGCCCCTTACAAGTTGCCCTGCCAAGTGGTCCCATGAGGTGATGGTGTCGGCCGGGAGCGACCGGTACCAGTAGAGGAGCTTACCTCTTAGCGAGAGAACTAGCAACTTCACCATAACGTCTTCTTTGGTGATTTGGTGAATGGTTGCTAATCTTGCAACATCTTGAATGTGCTCATGCGCCGTATTTCCCGTGTCGTCGTAAGTAGGTAAAGCTTTCAAAGTTGCTGCCAGTATGGAGTGTTGAGCTTGCAGGGCAAGGGGGCCTGTATGGTTCCAGGCCGGGAACAGCCTGGGCGGAGTTGGCTGCACCATATGGGGTGGCGTATTTGTTTGGAGCGGTGGTTGCAACGGCTGAGCCAGAACAATGGGAACACTTGGAGCACCTGGCGTATTTGTTTGGAGCGGTGGTTGCAACCGCTGAGCCAGAACAATGGGAACACTTGGAGCACCCGGATTAACGTTAGGTGGAACTAAAGTATTTTGATGATTCGGAGAATTAGGCGGAACTGGGGGCAAGCTAGTTGTTGTGCTGTCGGGAGTTGGATTCCATGTAGCAACAGTAGCTTTCTGCGAAGATGTCCCTTCCAACGGGATATTTGGCCTGACCACTCTAGGATGCTCTCCCAGAGTGTCAATGTCAAGTTCGTAGAACTCAACTTCTTTTGTATTTCTAATCTACCACCTCGTACGCATGAAGGCTTAATCTTTTAAGCTGGTCTGCGAGGTTCGGAGGTGTCTGAGTTCGTGTGAGTTGCCAGATGTTCAGATTTGTCAGCAATAAGACGAACATCAACTTCTTAGTACTGCTCATGCAGTGGAACGTTTGGGTCCCATCGGGCGTGCCAGAAACTGTTGGTCAGAGATCTGCCTTAGGTAAGGGTTTGGTTATTAATGCGCCTTAGACCCGGCCAACATTGAAAGGCCGAGAGGAAGAAATGCCTCCCGTGCCAATCTCCAGAGATGGGTTGGTTCCCTTGCTATTCTAACTGGGGGTTTAAAGATTAAATAACTAGAAAGGAATGGGAAATAACTGAAAGGGATGGGAAATATGGCCATAGGCCAGATAGAATAGGGGTGATGGACTAACAACACGATAACTCTACTGTAAACCAAACCAAATAGCCCTCAAATACAAACAACTAACAGAAATTAAAACTAAACATCTAACATGCATAATCTCCAGGGCTACTCCAGAGGTTCACGTTTTATCATAAGCTAAATCTAGATATTAGAATTCAAGCCTACAGACAAAGTAGAGAACTTAATAGAAGACAAGCAATAGAAGACATACGCATAAAATAGAAGTCCAGAGTTAGAGCTAAACATCAGCTGTATTGATAGCAGAATTTGGGTTACATCAAGCTTCCAACAAACATCCATCGTTTTTATAATAAAAGAGCAACCTTATATAGCAAATTCTGCCGCTTGAAATATTAAATGCACACCTACAAAACATGGCGGTGGCAGCCAAGATAAGAGTTACAAGAAACTACAGTCATGAAATAGTTATTAGGCATGGCCAGGACTAATGACTCCTTGAAAATGCAGTTAAGCCCCTTCAATGCCCTAACAGGCTTGGCTTGTTGGCGCTGCCTCCTCACTCGCGGGGACCGCTTCCGTGGAAGATAGACTTGAAATCCCGAAACGTCTAGTCTGGAAGCTTCTCAGAATGGCTGCGCTCGAATGGATAAGGATGCACCTTAACTTTGCTGATGTGGAGCGCAGCTGAGAAAGACCAGCGCCAGAGTTGACAGGTCCGGAAGTGAAGCACGGCTACCCATCGCGTAGCTGCCTGGCGCAACAAAAGGGAGCGCAAATGCCTTGCGCAACAGAAAAGGTGCGCAACAATATGGGTGTTGGGAGACGCGCCTTTGTTTAAAAGTCAACCGGTCTTGCGCACCTGGAATAGTGCACCAAAGTATTGCATACTTCAGGTAGTGCGCCTAAGTATTGCGCACTTTAGGAGGGTGCGCCATGGTCTTTCGCACTCTAGAGGGTGCGCCGCAGTCCAGCCCGTACTTAGTCAATTTTTCCACACCGAAGTTGGGCGCTTCACTTTTGACTGATTGACAGGCGTTGCGCCCTGCTGGTAATGCATCCCAAAACTGGGCTGCGTTCTTCCTTCTCCATGGGGCCAAATTGCATCAGGGGACTTGGCACGAAACACCATCGCCATCGGAAGGAGGATTTTCCTGCATGGTCAGTAGACAGAAACAACTGCACACTGTTTCAGGCGTTGTAGAAAGGGTTTGACAGCAAAACTCAGAAGAGAGAAAAATGCATTGGAAATATGAGAACAGAGTTTCTGAGGAGCAAAAATTACTGGAAAGCTAAATGTACATCATGTTGCAGAAATGACAACACTCTTCCAACTTCCTAATCCTTTCTTCTAATGTTGCCTATATGTTTCAGTCATAGTTACCAGGTTTTGAAAAATCTGATTTGTTTGAGAGGTTTTAAAAAATTTTAAAAATCAGGAATCTCCAAAAACATTTGGGATATATATATATATATATATATATATATATATATATATATATACAGAGAGAGAATTAATTCTGCAGAAAAGATATAAATTATTCAGAAATATATAATTTATGACATGATAAATGTAATAGTTTTCAAACTTTATAACTAAAACATATAATAATATGCATCAAAGATTCAAGGCGAAGCTTAAATTGTTGGTAAAAGAGAATGACTCTGAATACTTCATTGATTACATACATCAATGATTACAATTGATTTTGCTTTTATCACATTTGGATCCATATAGTTTGTTGAAATAACGAAATAACAAAATGTATACCTTCCTAAAGGAAATTATGTAATATATGACCAACATCCCCCTTGTATTACATTATTTGGTATACATAATAATTGTCGAAATTGTTCAAACTTCACTCGACCAAGAGCTTTTGTGAAAATCTTTGACACCTATTTTGTAGTAGAAATATATTGGAGACTAATATGATGATCTTGAACATGATCTCGAATGAAGTGACATTGTGCTTCAATATGTTTGGTTTGTTCATAAAAAAATTGGATTTTTAATTAACTTGAGAACTCCTTGATTATCACAGTTTAATATTGTTGGTTGTTTGAAAGACACTCCTATATTTGATAAAATAAATTGTAACCATAGTATTTCACATGTAGCATTCCGTGTAGCTCTATATCTGCCTCAGTAGATGAATGTGCCACTGTATGTTGCTTTTTGCTATGCCAAGAAATAAGGCCAGAGTCAAGATGAAATACATATATTGAAGTAGACCACCTATCATCAATGGAACCAGCATAGTCTGAGTCTGTATAACCTTGTAGAACAAAGTTATAACAGTGAGCTTCTAAAAGATGTGCATATAACAATGCAACAACATGACCAAGAACTAACACTAGGTGGACATGAACCAACTCAAGGCTGATCTCTAGCTCTGATACCAAATCTGATGTGGGAACTCTAGATAACAAATGTAGATAAAAAAGAAGCTAAAGATTTTATTGACAAAGGGTGCTTAAATAACGCCATTACAACTATAATCTTCCAAAAATAAAAGATGCTAACAAATGAGCTATAACTAAGATCAAGATGCTAACAAAATAACTAGGAAGCCTAGGACTAGGCTAACAAATACAAACAAATGACTATGTCGTCATTCACCTTTGCCGACTTTCTTATTTGCCAACTTACATCTTGTAGATTAGATTTGAATAAAATCTAACTTAGACTCAAGAAATATAAAACTAATAAAACTAAGAAATCCTAGTCTATTGCATCTTGTGGTCCTCATCAATATCATCATGGTCCGATCAAGGGTACAACACAAACTTGCCTTGACTAGCATCGACCAACATCATCCCTCAACAAACATCATTAACCAACTTCCCTTATCCAAGGTAGATGGTGTACATATAGGTATGACAAGACTAGAGGAGGTTGGCAACTGCCTAACTACCACCAAACTACCCGTATACATTAAAGCATTAAGAAACATTACATTATTGCCACAGACACACACAACACTACTGACAACATTCACATATGACAACTCTGATTTACATGTATTACCAATTAGTGGCCATGCATTCATGTGTGCATGCGCTTATAAACTCATGTGCTCATGAAGGCATGCACTCCTGCAGATGTGATGTTTATTCATGTGTTCAATTGTCTGCCTACACTACACAGAACACTTCATAACAAGACCATTGGCAATCTATGTCAGATTTTAACAGAACCAAGTTCATGTTAGTGTGAGCAATTATTCTATGGGATTGCCTGCCAAATCAAGGCTAGAATTTGATTGTATGTGCTAGCAGGCCCAATTAGGTGAATCTCGCCAAAGAGTGAGAGCAATGATGTCGTGCATGCATGCTCAAGAGTTTTAGGTGACAACTTTGCACAAATCAAATGAGTGCCATATGTGATGTCAAATGAGACAATGGCTTCTCGCACAGAAGCGTGCTCAACTCAGGTCTTAGATGTCAAGCTGTAGAGAGTTGTATCCTTACGGAAGTGTGTAGACAAGCAAAACAAGAAGATTTCTATGGAACTGCACACAATTATGCGGACTGCTTACTAGTGGAGGATGAAGATGCCTGCATTCAGTTATGCCTGCTGATGGAGGATGAAGACACATCAGAAATCAAAACCTAAAATAGACTTCCAACATCGTGAATGTGGAATGTGCAATATCTAACACGCCTTAGTTGCACTTAGGAACTGCCTCACAGCCTTCTTTTGGAACTGATACCATTTCAGAAATGATGTCCACACACTGGCTTCAAATTGAACATCAATTTATAATGAAATACATTACTATGTTGACTGTTCTTGGATAATCAAGAATCTCCTGTTATGCTTACAAACTCTCTATTTTAATACTATAGATTTAAACGAACTATGATTTTAATACCGGAAGCTATTTCTGATATACATACTCAAATCTACAAAGACTCTAATATCCTACTAATATGGACTTGGCAAGGCTGTTTTCTTGACCCACCGTCGGGCTCAGGACAAAACTCGAAGAAAAACTTGACAAATAACTTAAGACATAAGATATAATAGATTTTACAAAAAGAAATTTGTCCAGGGTTAAAGTAACTTGCACGGGTCACTGGAATTGCAGACTCGTGAGTTTTCATGGACTCAAGGGGGAGTCTCAACACTATAACAAGATCCATTATTATATTCAAAAAATGATCACAAGTAAGAACTGAATTACAAATTAACATTTACAAATGTTATGAGTCACTATACAATCATTGTATATGAAATTTTGAGTACACAAGGAAATAGAACTATGGCTTGGAACCAATGATAATGTAAAAGTCAATATAGTGCAAACTGCCATTTATTCTTGTGAAGTTCTGACTAATTGCAGTTTGGAACAATTCTATTGCCTTTGGCAGTGAATTTACATCATTATTTGTGAATTGGAGCAATGACTGCCACTGTCATTGCTCCAATTCACTACTGCTACCTTATGCATGACACAGAAGGAAGGGCCACAGTTCCAGCAATGAGCTAAAATAACTTGTGGGTTATAGATACAAGCTTAGTTGGAGATAGACAGAAACAAATTCAAAGCTACAGATGGGGAAGCTCAAATTACTTGTTCAAGTAGCAAAACAAAAAGCAAGCAATGATGTTGAACAGTCTGCAGCTCTACAAACAGAGGATACTTACCATGAAACTAAGGACACCACTGTAGCTGAATGAAGCTCCTCATGTCATGATCATAAGTAGATAGAGGTGCCATTGTTAGAGAGAACAATGGTTCTGCTAAATGTACACCAAATTTGATGACGAGTGCTTCTATCCAAGTGGGATGTTCAGTGAGTTGAAGAAGGTATATTGATCTTCAAACATCCATGCAGCAATTCTGTGGGAAGCTTGTAAGAGAATACACAACTAATGCGATAGTGAAGTATCACATTTGACATAACATTGGAGATTTGCAATGCAAATGTATTCATTTCTAGGCTGACTTTTATATCTGAAATTGCCATCACGGTCATGTGGAATGAGAATAGTAGCCACTTATTTCTGATTTTCGTACTTTATACCCCTTAGACAGTTATTTTTGTATGTAGTCGTGTATCCATAATTTCATATTATGGGACAGACTAAAGAATATAAATTGCTTTTATATTTATACACATGTTTTGCCTTTTTCAACACCTGCTTGAACTTGGGGATACTACAGTATATAAGAAAGATTTTTATCATATTCATTCTTATGTTATGGCTTATACCATGTAGAGTGTACTCTATTTTTTTATTTTAATATCAAATCACAGATGCATAACTGGGGCGTTGTCTTCATTGCAGTATTATTGTGGTCTGCAATGAATGGACCTGCTATTTATAAACTCTCTTTAGATATGGATTATCAACCTGGTATAAATGTTATCTTGGATCTATTATAGTAGTCTATCATCCTTCTATGCACTCCATATAGTTATCTGGATTCGTGCAGTTTGTGCTTGCCATATGGTCAGTTGATGATATCAAACTTGGATTTATTAGACATTTTTTTGTTGGCAGTTTTTAGAATTATAACTTAGAGAATCTGTAATCATTAATAATTCATTCCAGGCAAGATGAGGAAAACTTTAAGCCAGGTGCTGCGTTCATGGTTGGTGCTTGCATGACTGCTTTTCTTCTATCCTTTTTCAAATTGCGACATTAATTGCTTGATGCCATACTTAAAAATCCATCTATTCTAATAATTGGTTATTCTTTTCAGGAAATAACTGTGTGAATTTGTTGTTTACAGTCATAAGAGAGAATTCTTGATGCATATTGTTAATTGCTGCCTAATACATACCTTAAGTGTTGCTCCTTATTGGATATAAGATCAGGCGTCTGAAAAGTGGTACCTTTTTATGATTGAACAGTGTGGGCATCTGGAAACTGACTATTCTAAACTGAGAAAACTGATGTCAAAGTTGGCAATAATTGCCGATTATGATGCCATAGTAGCGGCTGTGACAAACTGCAACTTTCTTTATTGGAGAAAAGAAATGATGTCTGCATGGTTTTCTATGGTGTATGCTCAGGAAGAAAAAGCTTTATGGCTGCAGTAAGTGTATATATCAGTGAAACTTATGGGTCCTGCAATCGGCATATGGAGACTTCTTAAGCATTACATCTGTCGACAAATTAGATCTCTTTACAGATATATTAATAGGATTGGAGATGCTCGAAAATTGGCATCAGGGACCAATAGTCATTCTAACTGGCCTTTAATTTATACCTTTGTTCTGTATGTGACAGATATTTGGTCACTGCTTTTTGTGATGGCTTGAGGATGCTGAAAGATGTCAGTGTTGATGAGATATCTGTTGATTCATACGAGAGGGAAATAGAGAGGTCTCTAACAAATGTGAGTTTGTTTTAAGTTCAAACGTCTAACTCTTTCAATTGCTTTATATTCCTTTATATAGAAGATATTGTACATAATATTAAATTTCACTGCCAAATTTAATTCATCATAGACAGTTATCTTTTCATAATGCTTATTATGCATTTTTGGTATACCTTTCTTTTAATCTACAGGAAATCATAGAGCCTCTCTGCAGAGATATTGAAACTGATCTTCGTCTTCATGTACACTCAGCACATATGAAAGGATCTGTGAATGTGAATCCTACAAAGGTGTCTTGTCTTATTTAAATTGATATTAATTTAAAGGTATTACATGATGAAATAACTTTTGCTAAATAAACAGTGTTTTTTTCTTGTTTCTTTCAGACAGGAGTACGTGATTTATCTTGGTATTTACAGTTAAAACCATTGAGAACTTTATCTAAGTATATCTATATCAAAGCTCGTGTTGAGAACTATCTAAATGCTGCCTTTTATAATCATGCATCCATGGCTTCTCATGACTGGAAGGTACACAGAAGTCCTCTGTAAGCTGTTATTTTCTCAATAAATCAACTATCCCATATTACTCATTTTCTTACTGTTTATAGCAAAACATGCCATCTATTATGCTAGTATCTGCACTGTTCTTTGAAAATTCTCATCATACATCATTTATTAATTAAAATAAGTTGATCAAGTGGCATTAGCTCAACCGGTTAGATTCCTCAATATTAAAGAGGAGACCAAGGTTCAAATCTTGCCAAATGATATATGGATAATATCCAAGCTTTATTGTAATACCACTATGTGGTGATGATGTAATGCGGGTGGGGCCCGTTTCAATCCCATATAACCAATTAAAAAAAAATTAAAATTAGTTGTAACATTTCATGATCTCTGTCTATTATGTACTTCATTATGCATGCTATGCTACTAAATATTTCGGAAGGGGTGTGACTCTTCAAACTTGCACTTCCTAATAACTTGACTTCACTATCATCGATACTATTTTCTGAGATGGTAGTATTTCTCTCTCTTATTATGTCCCTTTGGGGGGTTTCATACTCCAACCCAGCAGTGCTGGGCTAGGCCTGTGACCTTAAAAATTGCCAATAGACCTTATGTTGGAAACACTTGGTTCGGCTGATTAATTTTGCTCCTCACTCCATTTTGAATTTTTACTTACCTTCTGAATTTTATTTTTTCTTTATTTTGTGAATTTATTAGGCTGAAAATTTGTTTGGTTTCCATGTCTTTATTTTTTGGATTATTTAGTTATTTGTTTTACCGAATCATTTTCAGACATACTCAGAAATGAGGCACCTTGCAGAACAGAAATATGGGCTGAAATTAGATGATATTCATTTACCTGGACAAACTTTGGAGCAAGGTGTTGACCTTCTTCACATAATGCATAATATTCATATATTTGTAGATTCTTACACTTACAATATGAACACACAGGTACATCTTTTCCTCTTCATAGTGTCTTGTACTTTTTGCTAATGGTCATGCTAGGAAATAATGCTTTTTGTATATGTTTTCTGTGTGTTATGTATGCATGTTGTTAATGGACATGGTAAAACACTAAGAACTATAGTGTACTTTCTTTTGTTTGACTATGTTCTCCAGATATTATCGTCTACATGCTCACTCTGTTATCCTATTATTTCTTGTGGACTTGTTAGTTTGCAACATCTAACAGATAATGGCTTCAGTGATTGTCCCTAATATCCAGCTGTCATAATCCCTAACCTTTTTGTGGTAGTCCATGTAGTTTGGCCAAATAAGTATTCATGATGGGGTCATTATTCTTATAAGAGGCCAGTCATTTACTCTCTTTTTCTATTAAAATAAGATAAGCTTGTAATCTATCATTTGAAGTGTTGAAAAGGGTGGCCTAACTTTGTATTACTATTATTTTTGCTCAGGTGTTCATAGAGAAAGTTTCTAATGCTCTGAACCGGAAAAACCTGAATACAGTTGGTGTGAAACATGCAGCCAACTCTATTCGCACACATGGAATAGGCATTATAAGCACAACTGTCAATTTTGTGTACCAGTTTCTAACAAAAAGAGTTTTTGGTTTCTCACAGTTTCTTTTGGATGATCGTATCAAATCTCTTTTGATTAAGGAATATCGTTTTTGGAAGGTAAGTATATTTTTCTTCATGTCAATTGAACTTGAGATCAAGATACTTTTTCTCCCAAGTATAAAGTCCATCTTGATAAATATTGTGCCACGAAGATGCTTTTAGATAGTTCAAACATAATTTGCAGTAATTGTGAAAGCAGTCCACCGAGAAATATGGATTTTTGGACCTTCAGACAGTAAGGACTAGAGCATAGAAGGTGATACTTTTATATTGTGGTTTAGTTTTGAAGTGATAAGGGGATCTTTGACACAGGACAAAGCTGAAAATTTGTCTGTTGGTTTGTGCGTGTTTCATACTAAACATTGCTATAAAGCATTTACTATCACTGTTTTTTCCCATCTATAGGAACACCTCGTGGACAGACAAAACACTGTATTATCATGCATGGAAGTATGAATAAGTTAATCTTCAATAGAGTTGACCTTTTTCAAAAAATAAAATGATCTGAGATTCTGAGATGAGGCTTAAAGGAAGGCTGTAACTCTAGTTTGGACGTCCATAAGGTTTCCCTAATGTTGTTAAATATGAGTATTTATTGTCCCCAGGGAATGTCATATAACTATACCCCTATTTTGCTATTTTCAAGGTGATTTTGTTTGCCTTGTTTTGATTTCCTTCAGCAATGCAACTTCATTGTTTGAAATCATTGGTTATCTAGAGGCAATCAATTGGACATGGAATTTGGACAAATATGTATGTTATGCTCTTGTAAAAGATTTATCTAGAATGCAAAATCCTGGAATTTTTGAAAATTTTAGATCATTCTGCTTTCCCATGCTGTCTCTACTGGATGCATATGTCTACAAATGCATCAACCTTGTTTCATTTGGTAATACAGGTCTCGTTAAATTTGATCCAACAAATTCACATTCACATTTTCACCTTGCTTCATTTGTTGTATATTGCTTCAGGAGAATAAAGGGAAGACCAATGAATATCCTTATGATCGAGCAGAAAAATTAAATAAAGATATGCGAAAAATGGGTCTGCTTGATGATGGTCTAAGCTTTCTTGATCAATTTAGACATCTAATTTCTGAAATGGGAAATGCTCTTGGTTTTGTCCGTATGGTGCAGACTGGAGTTTTACGTTACTCTAGCTTGGCCTCTGGGTATGTGCATGCGCTTCATAAAATAGAAATTGTTAGCAGCCGTAGTGGAGTCAATCATTTTTAATGCCTTGATATGCCTTATTTTTTGTTGCAGGTTTGCATATGATGTGAAAAGGAAAGTAAGCCTAGAAGAGGCTACAAGAGAATTGAATTTCCGAGATACAGTGGTTGAGGCTGGAAAAATTCTGGATAAAACTTTAGATAGTCTGTCTATATCTTCAGAGAAAACAAGTTACTTCAAGATCCTTATAAATGTTTTTGCACAGGTATTTTATGAAACCCCTTTCATTTTCTAGCTTGTATTTGCCATACTGTGTATTTCTGAGAAAGGGAACTGGATTTTGATTCTCATTTACCAAGAGATTTTTATTTCTTTGTTACTGCCTTTGGGACCTTGCCTTTTATGCTTGAATTAAACATTATCCTTTTGATTAGGTCATACAGTTTTTAGATTTTATATGTATGGGTAGTTATATTGTTAACAGAAGTTCAAGTAAATAAGCTATTGATATTCTGACAAAGCTATCGTAGGATTGGTTCTGTCCTCTGAGACAGTAATTAACGTGAGGAAGTTGAATGACAAGTTGCAGGACTTATGTAGACAGTTGCTAGTACAAAAAAATCTTTCAAATTTTGTCATTTGCAGATTCTTTTTCATATTTGCTCCTGTCAACATTCTCATGAGCATTCAATTTTGACAACAGAGTATTATAAGTAAAGTTACAGAAGATATTCAAGAATTTCAAGTCAGCAATTCTCAGTGACGAAATTCAAGTATTAACTTTTGACAGGATCCAGTGCCTATTGATGTCAATTTTGGAAGGGTTGATCTGAATCTATATACCGTTACTATTAAAACTTTATCAAGATCTTATCACCTATATTTTGTATCTGCTTCTAGGATGCATCCCTTCCAACATGGAGGAGATCTTGTAACACACGTACCAAACAAGGGGATAAAGTGCAAGAATTTTGCCAATTTCTGGCAGCACTTTGCTCAAGCTGTCGACACAAGAACGCGCTGCTCATACGACGATGGAGCGCCCAACTTTGCCAAAAAAAAAAAAAATCTAGGAGCACCCTGCTACATACAAAGTACCTCGCTCGTACAAAGCACCCAACCTACACCCCCCCCCCTTAGGAAAAAAAAACAAAGTTTAGGAGTGTAAAAAAATCAATCAAAAGAAAAAAAAAAAGGTCGCCTTAAAATGAAAATTCGAAATCAGGATGTTCGATAACCCTTATTCATTGATCCTTTTTTTATTTTCCCCCCCACAAAAAAAAAAAAATCTAAAAAAAAAAATAAGAAATAGAAGAAAAAAGAAAAATAAAAGAGTAAAGTGGAATCTCCGTTTTCCTATTTAAGGTTATTCCTTTTCCATATAAGGAAATCCGAAAAAGCCTTAGATACTTCATTTAAAAAATAAAATAAAATGTCTTGCCTAAGCGAAAATCTCACAAGAGACGCTTCAGTTCTTGCTTCTTCTCATCCCTTTCTTCCACCATCTACCTCATGATCACTTCATCTCCACCTCCTTTGTTTCTTCTATTGTCACTAATCTCTTCCCCTCTTATTTCTTTTGTTCCCGCTTCTCAAATCCCCTTTGTAGAAAGGGTTTTTACATATCCCAACAGTTTTCCACGTAAGTAATCTACAGATCTGCAAGCATTGTAGTATAGCAATAATAATACGCAGAAATTCTGCAACAGCATTAAATAACAGCAGTAATGGCAGAAAATACAGCAATAACAGTTAACAGTAATTACAGCAGTTTGTATTAATAATGTTAGGTGTGATACAACATTACAGTTTCACCAATACAATCTACAGCATGGCTGTACACAGGACTGGACTGCACTTTGCCATCAATCTGCCTGACTTCCCTGCAATACTTCTTCCACGTATCAACCATTCAACCCTAGGCTGAACATCCCTCATGGTTGCACATCATGCTAGACTGCATTCTGCCCATAGACTTCAATCTGCTCACGTACCAATCTTCAGCAACTCTAATGAATGAAGGGGGGGTTTATTTATACACCCACCAAATAGTTACTTTCTCCAACTACCTTGCAACTACCCTCAAATTACATTTTATGTGCATTTGCTTTGCATTTACATTTCATTTGCACTACAGGACGAAATAGCTTATTTAGCCGACTTACATGATTTAATATGACTTTACATGACTTTATTATTTACGTACAATATTAAATTGCACTTACAACATTAAAATATATGCACGGGCGTTTCGTCAAACACTTTGCGTGCATTTACTATAAAACACATAATATCAAAACTGGTTCTGCAATTAAGGATATCTCAATATGCCTGTCTACACCCTTCACTTCTTGTGCTGCACCCATCTCACCTAAAATAAGCGCAGCCTTAGTCTAAAGGTCACCAACATCAAGCTAGTGTTCTTACCCTCATCGGTCCACAAGTCATTGCAAGTACACTAACACTCTTTCCTTCAAAAGCATTAGTTTTGCTATGTGACTACCTCAATTTTGACTCCGCACCTAAGAATAAGGTACAATTTGGGATCTTTCGTCAATCAAGATTGATGTCCCTAGGAGTCGCTAGAATTGTAGTAACTCTCTACTACCATCATGCTCTAAACAAAGGTTTATCGCACAAATTGAGGCAGGAGATAGAGCAAGGCAAATATCAACAAGAATTGGTTATCTGGAAGCGAGAGAGCCCTGCTTTGGGAAGCCCTGCTCAGG
This sequence comes from Wollemia nobilis, assembly GCA_028583015.1. Classification (NCBI taxonomy): domain Eukaryota; kingdom Viridiplantae; phylum Streptophyta; class Pinopsida; order Araucariales; family Araucariaceae; genus Wollemia; species Wollemia nobilis. The sequence goes on from JAQPPZ010000850.1 coordinate 9,940,076, forward strand.
AGAACCTCACTTTGGAGAGACTCACTCTCAATGCCTTGCTCATGAGAGCCTCGCTCAAGGAACCCCACTCAGGGGAGCCCCACTTGGGAGAGCCCCACTCTAGTGAGCTTTGCTCGAGTGAGCCCTGCCCAAAGAGATCCTCTCTTGGGAGAGCCTTGCTCGGGGGAGCCTCGCTTAGAGAGAGAGTTGCTCCCAAGAGCCCCAATCGATGGAGCCTTGCTTAGAGAGAGCCCTGCTTTAGGGAGGTTAGCTTACAATGCCCGCTCAGAAGAGCCTTGCTCTAGAGAGTCCCACTCATAGTGCCTCACTCAAAGAGAGCCCCGCCTTGGGGAGGCCTGCTTGGGAGAGCTATGCTCGGAGAGAAACCTGCTCATTGCACCTCACTCAGGGGGGCCTTGCTTAGAGGGAGCCTCGCTAAGGACAACTTTGCTTGGAGAGAGACCTAGTTGGGAGAGCGTTGCTCTAGAGAACCTTGCTTTGGAGAGCCCCACTCATTGAGTGCCCTGCTCGCCAAGTGCCCTTCTCGCCAAAGCACCTTACTAGTTGAGTGCCCCGGTCCATGTATATTTTTAGCAAAGGGATAAAGACGATGTGTCACCTTGTAATTATCATTGGGGTACATTGTATGTTGTCCATTTTGTGGCTGCACTTTTAAGTATAAAGAATATCTTGATGCTTATTGTAAGGGTTTTTTGGCCTTTGAAGCAATAACAGAGCTACTCTTCAGAGTAAGAATTGTAAAAACACTCAAATTGCAAAATCTACAAAGAGTTGTGTGGCATTTGTATTTGACTGTCTTTGACCTTTGCTTTATGAATGTGTAAAATCAATGGCTTTGTCCTATTTTTTGTAGAAATGGATGACCCAACTTTGAATAGGCAATAGCGCCAGAATGTAGAAATGGAATACAACATACTGCAACACAATTCCATTTGTTAGAAAATATAGCAAAATTTTGTGCAAGCAGAAAAACACAATAACGCAGGAAAAACAGTAACACGGATTTTACGTGGAAAACCTGCAATGTGCAGGAAAAACCACGGGGCAATAGCAGCTTGATCTTTTATTGATTTCGGCAGAATTACATTCAATCAACATTTACATGCAAGGGGTCATTCCCCTTTTATAGAAAGAACAAACTGTTCGTTTCCTCTCCCAAAGGAAGACTCCAAAAAATTGTTCGTTTCCTCTCCCAAAGGAAGAGTCCAAAAAACTGCTCGTTTCCTCTTCCAAAGGAAGAGTCCAAAAAACTGTTCGTTTCCTCTCCCAAAGGAAGACTCCAGAAAACTGTTTGTTTCCTCTCCATAAGCTGCACCACCATGCACCTCTCTGCTAAAGAACATTGGAGATTTGGATATTGACTTCACCTCCTAACATTCTCCCACTTGAAGTCGATATACAAGAATACTTTGCCTATGTTTTTCCATCCAAGTGCCATTTGCCCAATGCTGCCCTTATCACGTTTTCAGCAAGCCCAGAGAAGTTTTGCACCACTCAAACTTCTCTGTCTTGACCGGCTTAGTAAGCATATCTGCAGGATTCACTTCAGTGTCGATTTTCTGCAACAAGATCCTACCTTCTTCCACCACATTTCTTATAAAGTGGTCAATGTGTTTCGTGCAATCATGGAATGTTGGGTTCTTCACTAGCTGAATAGCACTTTGGCTATCACAATGCAACGTAATTTTCCCCTGCATTACCTTGAAGTCACCCAACAGTCGCTCTAGCCAAATTGCCTCTTTGCTGGCATGAGTTGCTGCAATATATTCTGCTTTAGTGGTTGATGAAGCCACCACAAACTGCAACTTAGAAGCCCAACTCACAGCGCCACCAGCAAGAGTGAAAGTATATCCTGTAGTGGACTTTCTCCCATCTCTATCTCCACCATAGTCAGAATCCACAAAACCTTTCACTTGCAAATTTGTCGATCCGTAGTAAATGGCAGCATCTAAAGTGCCTCTTAAATATCTGAATATCCACTTCACTGCATTCCAATGCTCCTTACCTAGATTTGGCATGTACCGGCTAACAACACTCACTACTTGGGCAATATCCGGTCTGGTGCTTACCATGGCATACATGAGGCTTCCTACTGTTGATGAATATGGTACACAAGACATGCTTGTCTTCTCTCGCTTCTGTTTTAGGACACTGGTTGGAAGACAATTTTAAGTGTGAAAGAAGTGGGGTACTCACTGGTTTTGCATTCTGTATATTGAAGCGCTGCAGAATATTTTCTATATATGACTTTTAACTGAACCGGATCTTTCTTCCTTTTCTGTCCCTGTGTATCTTCATACCTAAAATTTGGTTTGCTACTCTAAATCCTTCATTTCAAATGTCCTAGCCAACTGAGCCTTAAGATCAATGATTTTCTTCATGTTGGGGCCTGCAACCAGCATATCATCAACATACAACAGCAAAATAATAAAACTGCCATCATCAAACCTCTTATAGTATCCACAATGGTCAGCTTCACTCCTGTTGAAACCTTGGCTCTATATGAAGGTGTCAAATTTTCTATACCACATCCTTGGCACCTGTTTCAACCCATACACAGATTTCTTCAGTCTGCAAACCAAATGCTCTTTGCCTCTTTCTTCATTAGCCATCAGGCTGATCCATATAAATCTCCTCCTCACGATCACCATGCAGAAAGCAGTCTTTACATCAAGCTGCTCCAGTTCTAAATCTGTGTCTTGCTACAAGTGCAAGTAAAACTCTAACAATATTCATCTTCACAACTGGATAAAAAATTTCATTAAAGTCTATACCTGACTTTTCCACATTGCCACCAAGCGAGCTTTATAGCGTTCCAACAACCCATCGTTGTTTTTCTTTATTTGTAAACCCACTTTTTTCCAAAAGCCTTTCTTCTAGGTGGGATATACACAAGTTCCCACATTTTATTCTTGCGAAGTGCCTCGATATCCTCCACTTTTCTGCATTCTCAGACTCTCTAGCTTCCTGAAATGAACTAGGGTCACCATCATCAGTTAACAAAGCAAAAGAGGACTGATAAACATGAGAATACCTTTCCGGACACTTTTGTGGACGTGTAGATCTTCTAACCCAATGATCTATTGATTGTGGCTCTTGTGACTGTTGTGGCTGCTCTACTTGTTGTTCTGCATGTTGGTCAAAAAATTCAACATGTTGGTCAAAAATTTAAGCATGCTGATTTTCATCTTCATCTTCGTTCATGTCTACTTCAACTGGTACAACATTAGGTGTTTGTTGTACCTCCTTCCTTTGTATGGATTTTTCATCAAAATAACATCTCGACTAATAATTACCTTGTGGGCAGTAGGATCCCACAGTCTATACCCCTTTCTTTGCATCTCCATAGCCGAGAAAAACATGTTTGCTTGACTTGGGGTCAAGTTTGGACCTTTTTTCTTTGGGCACATGGGCAAATGCATCACAACCAAAGGTACGCAAATGAGAGTAATGAAATCGCTTACCACACCAAACCTCCTCTAGAATATGTCCATCCAACGCAGCTGTAGGTGACCTGTTAATGAGGTAAACAACTGTATTAACAGCCTTTGCCCAGAACTTCTTATCCAACATGGATGTGCTGAGCATGCTTCTTGCACGTTCCATGATTGTGTGATTCATCCGCTCAGCCACACCATTTTGTTGTGGAGTATATGGTACAATCTTCTGGTGCTTAATTCCTTCCTGCGTACAAAATTTATCAAATTCCTTGGAGCAATATTCACCCCCATTATCTGAATTTATAAGTTGCAATATTCACACAAGTCTAAATTGCAAGACTTAATCCCAGAAAGCATACGCAGAATTTTCAGACCTTTTTCACTCATATGGCGTAGGCGTTGATGCCATAGCATTACCGCATCCTGAACAGAAGTTGTTGTTGCAGCATGGTTTGTCACCGTATCACCGCATAAACGATATAGGGTCCCATAAGATTTTCCCTTTGCTACTACAATAGCTCCTCTGGTAATTTTGCAATAGTTACCGAAAGTGACAGAATACCCTAGCTTATCCATCATCTTGATTGAGAGGAAATTCTTTCGCAAATCTAGCACATGTCGTACATCACATAACATCCTTTCTCTACCATCATCCAGCCTGATCCTTATGTCCCCTCTTCCCACAATTTCTAAAGGGTGATTATCACCCAAGTAGACCTTCCCACCACTATATGGTTGATATTTGTCAAACCAGTCTCTGTGAGGAGACATGTGGAAAGAGGCACCTGAGTTCAAAACCCAGGTATATAAAACAGATCTGTTGTTGTTTATACAGAAATCCTCACATGTTGCCGTCTCTCTAGAATTTGCTGTACTGGCCTCAGTTGATGGCTGAAATTGCTTTTCACCATTTTTTTCCTTTTTTAGCTGCCAACAGTCCTTCTTTGAGTGCCCTGGCTTCCCACAATGCCAACACTTCCCTTTCAGCTTGCGTCCTTTAGACTTAGATTTGGACTGTGATCTACCTTGTTGACTCTTCTCGAAAGATCGACCTTTCACAGCTAGGGCTTCATTGGTTGAGGGTTTCAAAGACGTTTTCCGCCTCAACTCTTCTGCCAACAAAGCGGCTACCACATCATCAAAAGTTAGAGCTCCTGATGATGAATTGTTGATGGTCATCACCAAATAATCCCAAGTCTCCGGGAGGGAACAAAGTAGGGTGATAGCTCTGTCCTCATCCTCCATCTTCACATTAACTGAAATCAGTTTACTGATAAGGGTATTAAACTCATTCAAGTGATCTGCCACAGATGAACCCTCAAGGGTATTAAAGCTGTTTTTCCAGAAAAAACCTTATTTGTTGCAGATTTCATCTCATACAACTTTTCAAGCTTCTTCCAAAGGGCTTCCATGGTCTTTTCTTCAAAAACATTGAACAAGACGGAGTCCGCTAGGCATAGACGAATTGTAGAAACTACCTTCCTATCCAGCGTTGCCCACTCCTCATATTTCATGCTGCTTGGTTTACTCGCGACCCCTTTCAAGGCTAGGGTTTGGTCATTTTGAACCAACAAATCCTCCACCTTCATCTTCCATAGGGCGAAGTTCCTGCCATCAAAATTTTCAATCTCAAACTTGATTACACTTCCAGTCATTGTTGCAGCTCCTACTCGCACAAAAACCCTAGGCTCTGATGTCAGATGTTAGAAAATATAGCAAAATTTTGTGCAAGCAGAAAAACACAATAACACAGGAAAAACATTAACACAAATTTTACATGGAAAACCTACAATATGCAGGAAAAACCACGGGGCAATGGCAGCTTGATCTTTTATTGATTTTGGCATAATTACATTCAATCAACATTTACATGCAAGGGGTCATTCCCCTTTTATAGAAAAAACAAACTGTTTGTTTCCTCTCCCAAAGGAAGACTCCAAAAAACTATTTGTTTCCTCTCCCAAAGGAAGAGTCCAAAAAACTGTTCGTTTCCTCTTCCAAAGGAAGAGTCCAAAAAATTGTTTGTTTCCTCTCCCAAAGGAAGACTCCAAAAACTGTTTGTTTCCTCTCCATAAGCTGCACCACCATGCACCTCTCTGTTGAAAAACATTGGAGATCTGGATATTGGCTTCACTTCCTAACACCATTACCACTTAAATGAACAAAATATACAATTTGAATGACTTACAATTACAATGCATACACTGCACACAACATATATCAAACTACCCAGCATAGTAGTTTAGACCATAGTTGAGAAAATTGGAATCGGCACAGGATCGGCAAATGATTGACTCGGAAAAAATCGGCAAAAAAAACCTTGAAGAAAATGTAATTTTCATTGATTTTTTTTTTATGCATATTACAATGAATTAACATTATGCAAATCAAACATTGTAATAAAGGTAGTAATTCATGTCAAGACATCATACAAGGCTCAAGCTTTAACTACACATGAAAGTGACAAAACACATCTTGTATTGCTTATAATATGAAAAGGTACAAATTACAAAATGTGTCAAAATGCCTCAATAGGCCCACTATCTAGTCACTAGTGTCTTGCAATTCCTTTGCCCTTTGCCCTAGCAAAAGACCTAGTCTCTCTTTGTTGATGTGCCATTGTTGCTTCTTGTGCATGTGCCTCTTGTTGGTCCTTGGCTGCTATCTCCTCCGCTAGGTCTTCAAAGTTTTGTAATTCATCTAGGGAGAAGAGAGGCTCTTCCTGCTGCTTTTGCACTGCATCTATGGTCAATGTAGATGATGGATCAATGTCACTTAGGTCAATGGGTTGAGTACTTGTTTTTTCAAAAGTTCTTTGGTGGAGACGAAGGTTGTAATGCACAAACACAAGATCATTCAACTTTTTTTGTGTAAGTCTGTTGCACTTCTTGGAGTGTATGTGCTCAAACACTCTAAAGGGAGAAAAGAAAAACCCTAAACCCAAAACCTTAGACTAGGGTTTAGGGTTTAAAGTTTAACTTGAAATATTGACAGCTGATAAATGGGCTTGCATACATCAGGCAACAATATTTACTTATTTAGTATCTACTTAAAAGGAGGAAAAAAAAACCTAAACCCAAAACCCTAGACTAGGGTTTAGGGTTTAAAGTTTTAAACTTCAAAGTTCAAACATTGACAAATCACAAAACTATTTGCAAACAACCCTAATCTAGATTCTAAACCTTGTTTCAACTTGGAGGAAAAAAAAGAGTTTTCAAAAGATTTTCTTACCTTGGATGAATCCTCTAGGTGATTGTTGCTAGTTGTCGGATTCCTTCAAACTACAATCCGCTCGCTCTTAGGATGCCCTAGCATGTTTGGGTTGGGGTGGTAGCAGGTAGGCAGAGTCTTTTCCTTGTTTGGAAGAGCTTAAGTTGAAAAAAGAGGGGAAAAAGTGAAGTTATCACTTAAATTGGCCGCAGCCTCTACTCGTGCAACTATGACTGATTTTTTTAGCAAAAAATGGCTGACTCGACGATTCGATGCGGACTCGGCAAATCATTGAATTGCCTCAGAATCGCGATTTTGCCGATTTTCGCTACTATGGTTTATACTACCCAGCATAGCAGTTTAGATGGCGCAGCACAACAGCTCAAACGTCTTGACACAACATCTCAGACCACCCGGCACAGTAGTTCAAACTTGACACAAGTATCTCACGAATACATGTTTGGTTACACCCAACTTCTACTACCACATGCAATGCCAATGTACAACACCCACCTTCGATACAAACCCTCAATACCATGCCAACCTCTCCTTCCATGCCAACAACATGAATGAATGAGGGAAGGGTCTTATTTATACAACTAAGGAGGTAGTTACATCCTCCAACTTACTAACTACCCAACACCTCATCATTTTATTAAATTACATTTGATATGCATTTGACTTACATTTACATTTCATTTCATGACTCACTTTATATCTGTACATAACTAATACTTCAATTAACATTACATGTTGTCACATGCAATATTACATCACTACTTTATAATATCAAATATATTAAAACTCTTACTGTGAGCGTATTTGACTTCCAATGCACTTATTCAATTTGCTTGCCTACATCTATTTCCTCCTCTAGACTTGTCGGTGTCCTCAACAACACATGAGCTGAACACTGGGGATAGAAGCATTGAACAACCATATTGGAATCTCTTTTCATGCTCCTTTTGCTTTCTCCTATTCTAGACATCTGTAACTAGCTTCACTTCAAATTGCTACCAATAATAAAACATTATCCAATTGCCCTCTCCACTTTTTGCAATTAGCTCCGAATGACTTTTCTCTAGCTCCAGATAACAGCTTCTTGGCCTCTGACAGACATTCCTTGGTATCAGATGGCCATTTTCTAGGGTTAGACAACTCACTTCTTGACCTAGAGGACCCACCTTCTGAGTTAGACGGCCCTGGGCCGGATGGATCACTTTTTGTGTAAGACGATCTGACTTCAGATGACTCAGATCTAGGCGGCCTTGCCTCAGATAGCCCAACTTCAGATGACCCTACTCTAGATAGTCTAGCTCCTCTACAATCGGTCGACTTGTACGACATACTGTTTCGCTTATACGATCGATATGGACTTCTATACAATCTTCTTATTTTGTCAGATGGTCCATACCACACGCTCTTCCAATCAAACAAACTACTTGCCTCGAACTTTGTGTTGCTTCATCCTCTTCGTCGAATGGCTCAACATGAACTCCAGACAACTTGGCATCATCTTCCTCCCTAACTTGGGCTACAAACAACCCTGCATGACTACCGGATGGTCATGATCTATCATTGAACAACTCGAGGTGTTCATTTGTTATGAACCTTGTAGTAAAATAAAAGCCCATCCACACAATATTGCAACAATAATAGAAATTGAGCTTGAAATTAACAATATTGCAAGATGAAATGGAAATTCAGCAGATTATATTGTAGAAAGCAAAAACACATTACAAAATTGCAGGCCTCTTCGAGGGGGCAACCTCCTTAGAAGCAGAGCTTCAATACAACAAAATATGAGATACTTTCATCTATGCCCCCTTGCCTTTTTAAAGACTCTTCGTAACCCTAACTATAATGCTCAAGCGTTTGCAACTGGCCACCCGATCTAGAATCTTCTACCAAACAAGCCGTTAGATTGTTACATTAAATGGCCCCACTTGTCTAGGCACCTAAAGTGCCACATACACATTACAAATATTACATAATATCATTAGGATGGGGTCCCCACGTTAGAAAGGGGGTCATTACATAGTAATGTTAGTATGGGGTCCTAACATGCCCTTCCCCTTCAGAAAGCTTTGTCCTCAAAGCCCAAGATGAGGAAACTGGGGAGCCAGTCTAATCGAGAGGGGCAAGCCGGCGGATGTCGAGATACGGGTGGGTGGGAGACCATTCTACATGCAAAAGAGCAGAAATCCGTTCCGCTAGCGCCCTCTGTTTTAAAAAGGCCCCCCCTCTCTTTTACAAAATGAGATAGAGAGGACTCAGAGTTTTTAAGGTTTGGGGAACGAAACACTTGAATTTGCAGGCCCTCTGGATGAAACCTCTGTATTAATTTAATGGAGCCCTTTCTCTTTTTTTTTCGGATTGATTGAACACAGAAACCTTGGAAATATACGGTAGGGAATTCGTCGGCATGGTACTTACTTCACATCCATCGGGTTGAGCCCTATACCCGTCATATAGAAAACACACGGATGAGGGGCTGGGGGAAATAAAGCTAGAGGAACCAGTCCGTCTATAGATAAGCCTGGGGCGGGGCGGGAGAGATACGAGGAATGAGTGAATGGAAAAGCCTCTCTATTTTAAAAAGGAAAACCTCCTTTTTTGGGAATTTATGGGGAATAAGGAACAAGGAAGGCAGCACGAAAGAATGGATTCGGGCTTTGATCAGGTCTCCAGCAGTATGGCGTGAATCTGGTCTCCCAGCTTCTCAGAGGACCGTGAACCGCTATAGCATTGGCTCCGTCACCACGGATGGGGGTTGAGTATCCGTCTTATGTGAAAAAAACAATGATGAACGCTCTCTATCCTCCTATCTATATTTGAGCTCTCTATCTATAATCGCGACCTCTTGAGATATAATACTAACCCTTATAAAAATTAAGTCAGTCTTATTACGTCTATAATACACCACGATGATCTATAGCTTCGATCCCTACACTTTTGGACAAAGGTCCTCCGCTCCACTTTATCCAAAGAGAGCCTCGGGAGAGCGCTGGGGAGATCAGGTCATTCATTCATGCGCTCTTACGCTTGACCCATGGGTTGGTACGCGCTCTTACGCTTGACCTATGGGTTGGTAGATCAGGGCATCCATTCATTCATGCGCCTTTTCATTTTGATCTCGTCCGGAGGGGTGCTCTCTCTCAAGTTTCAATAGGTCGAGTGGCGGGCTCGACCGTTTAGGTTGTCGAGGAAGGACCTTTAGGGGTCAATCTACTCGACTGGGCCTTTTTTCAATGACCGTCTCTATTATATGCTAACTACACATGGGAGCATCTATTATCTAAGTAGCACAGAAGCACCGACTTACTTTCCGATACGTAGTATTAAAGAGACTCTCCCGACCTATTATATTAATGGTCTGCTCTTAAGCCCTCGACCTTTTCATTAGTAGGGGGAGGGAGTCGTTCATATGGGGAAATGGGAGTTAGTCAGTCAGGTTTCGGAAGCACGACTTTACTTAGTAAAGCGTTGCACTTGAGTTTCATTCAAGCTGCTTTTCCCTTTTCCCGCCTTTTAGAATGGAGAGATGGAGTACGGCCAACCGAGAGGTAAGGCATCGGTTTTTGGTACCGACCTTTCAAAGCAAAGGGTTCGGATCCCTTCATTTACTCCAGTAAATCTGGGCTCTTGTTCCTAACGAGAGGAGTGGGTTGGACCAACTCATTCATTCTCCGGAACCCGGGTAATGACTCGACAATGGGGATGATGATGATAACCGTCGGCCCAGATAATGACTCGACAATAGGGATAATGAGAACCTTTATAAAAAATCCAAAACCGATCCTCTCTATTTTAAATAAGGGGCAGGAGATAGAAGTGCCAATTCCGCGATCTATCCGTATCTATCTATCCATCTATCTATGGTGTCGAATCAATCTCATCTTACCTCATAAAGAAGGAGTTGAAAAGCAATCTATTGTGGATAAAGGTCCATCCATCTGGCCAGAATCTCTATCATGATCGGGCCTTATTCTCGAATTCAAAAGCAAGCCACTCACTGGAAAGCTTTAAAGGACCGGGGTTTCGTTCACCTGGACTGGGCGAAGGCCCCTTGAGGCTTGGGTTGCTGTACACGGCCCAACCAGTCATCCCTCCAAGGAGTTGCTCCTTGTCCCGGGGACGGACTTTCTACAACTCTTCTTCCCACCCGAAAATCCTCTTGTAATGTGTTTCAGTTCGCGATTATAGATAGAGAGAGGCGGTCCAAAGCGAGCAAAGAGACCGGAGGCATCAACTCCGCTCCTCTATCTATAATCGGTTTGTTTATGAGCAGGATAAATAAATATCTGGAATAGATATGAAGGAGTCTCGGCCTCTCCTCTCTATTTTAAAAACTATTCTATTCTAACTTTTTAAAGAGGTATCTTATAACGTAATAAATATCTCCTCTATCTTAAGTCTTAAATAGTCTTAAATAGGTTTCCAAAACAAAAGAAGTCTTGTTTCGGGTAAATAGTTGTACTGTATAAAAGTACTCTCGACCTTTGGTAATTTGAATATGTTTGCTTTGGAATCTCTCTATTTGAAAAGGGGCGAGGCAGGGGCTGCCTCTTAAAATAGAAGCTTTGCCCTTTTTTTCAAAGCTTATAGGGCAAAGCGGGCAGTGCTTGTCCCCCTTATAACTTGAATTGGGATTCCTCTCCTTGGTATTTCTAAGCTCTTCCCTCGGCCCAACCCAGTATTTTTGAGCTAAGCTAAGCTCCAGTTTTGTTTCCTTCTCTAGTGTGTAACTCCTCTCTGATGGTGGAGAAGTGTCCTCTTTCTTTCGTTCCGATAGTATATCCCTCTCTCTATCCTTTTGGACATTGGCTTTCCCTTTTAGTCTTTAATAGGCTAGTCTCAAGACGATGTTGTATCTAAAAGGTCTTGAAGGTAACCAGATTGTTTGGATAGATCTATCTTGCCCTCTTTTAAAAGCTTTAGATTGTCTTCAAAAGTTTATGATCGTCTTGAATGGGTGTAGACTCTCATCTTTAATGAGAAAAGGTTTTCTTGGCCCTCACCCTCGGTTTGAGATATCAAAGAGTAGTGAAGGAGTACCCAATGAGATAGTATTAGTGCTTGGTAACAAGTATAGCATACTCTCTCTCTTCTGTGTGGTACTCTCCCTCAAGTAAGACATAATCTCTCTCTTATGTTTGATGTCTTTAGTCTTAAATAGTTGTTTTGTGTGCCTTAGGCCGGAGTGAAGGTCGAGCCCCTTCCCTTAAGCTCTTAAGCTTATAACTTGAATTGGGATGGGTAGGCTGACTGAAAGGGAGGCCTACCGGTTTAGAATAGACTTAAATAGTTGTAAAATAGTCTTAAATAGATGTCTTAAAGGATGAATGATATACCGTAATAAAAGCATTCCTTTCTTTCTCTTAAAAGATGTCTTAAAAAGTTGTTCCTCTTCTCTAAAATAGCGTGATAAGAGAACCCTCGACTAGAGGTGGAGAGGGTTGCCTTCCCTTGCCTTTGAATGAGATAAAAGCCCAACCGAGTGCTCGCCTGAGGTCGTAGTGAAGGCCGAACCCCTTAAACAAGGCTCGGCCGAACAAAGGGATAGAGGGTAAAACCCTCACCCTAATAGAAGTTTCTAAAATGTCTTAAATAAAATAGAAATGTCTGAAATGTCTAGAAAAGCTCTTCCTCTTCTCTTGAATAGGTGTATAAAATACCTCTCGACCTTCCCTTGCCTTTGAATGAGGTTTCCCAGCCTAGAGTGGTTAATACGTATATAAGAGAATGTACTCCATCTCTTTCCTTCAGGGCTTTTCCTGCTTTGAAATGTTGTTGTTAAAATCCCTCTCTCTGCTCCCTCTCTCTGTTGTGTTTGGGTGTTCAATCCCTCTCTCGTGATAAATATCTCGTAATTTGATATTGCGTATATAAATGAATATTCTTATAGCTAAATATCTCTTCTATCTTAATATCTTAAATGGATCTAGATGGAAGCGTTGTTCTGAAATGTGTGGATATAAGACGCCTCTCTGTTTTTCAAAAGGGCAATAAGATCGTCTGAATTCTCTTAAGCTCTTCCCTTTTCCGAATACGATGAATGGGTTTAAGAGCCTGGGATTGCTCTTTAATTCTTCAATGACCCCTTCAAAAAAACAGTTGCAGTCAATCAAGGCAAGCTTCTTGTTTAACATGCTTTTTCCAGGTACAGATCAACCCCTATGGTTCATAGAGAATGGATTCGATCCTTGTTCGTAATCGCATCCATCGGGACAGCGGGGCATCCTATAGCGTGACCTGCTGTGTCCTACTCTCCTCTAAAGCTTTTCAAAGTCCATGAGTTTTTAGTAGAAGGGCGGAGCCTCTGCATCCCATGTGTTTGTCAGATGCTCTTAAGATGTGTCCAGTGTCCTCTGGACTAAACCAGGGTCATTTAGACGCTCGACCGAGGGATATAGAGATAAGGTCCTTTGGTTGGTCATTGATCGCGCTCGACCTTATTAATTTAAAGAGAGGGGCTTGAGAGGGCCTTTAGGCGGGAGAGGGCGGTCATTTATGCGACCGGTTGGCTCGACCGACCGATAGATGGGGAGGGGCACCCAACATTGGAGAGCGACCAGCTTACCCTTTTAAACAGTGGGGGAGAGGGGCTCTTTAAAAAAACCCTGAGCTTTTCATTTCAAATAATTGCAGTGTTATTTCAAGAGGCTTTTAAAAGTGACTCAATTCACTGGTCGGGGCTTCCCCTATTGACGCTTCAGCATATTATGCTGTTGTTGTTGAGGTCCACGAATTACGAGAAATGGGTTCTCCCGGCCCACTGAAGTGCGGCTCCTATTCCTTCTCCGCCCGCCAGCCCCATCCTTATATTGATTATGGTCATCCCGTCCCGGGGCGGGTGGGAGAGAACGAGGGAATGAGGAGGAAACTATTGCATCAGAATCATAACAACAAAGAATAGGCGGGCTGGGCTCAACCGATGAATGAAATATTCTATCTTTTGAGTATGGTTAAAGTGCCCCCTCGCCTCCTCTATTATAGCAGGCAGCACCTTTAGGGATCGGTCGGATCCACCCTAAATCTCACTGCATGTTGTATGCTCTCTATTTTAAAAGGGGCGCCTGTATTGTATAAGAGCCGCTTTTAAATTAATAATAGCTGGCAGCACATCTTTAAAGGTCAAGAAAGGAGGAGCCATGCTATCATAGCGAGATTCGTGGAAAAAAACCACGGATCCTTTTGATTTTAAGCGTAGTGAAAGGTTTTTCGAGTACTCCCCGCCCTCTCTAAACAAAAGGGCATGCTCATTTTTGTGCTAATCTAAAATACGAATACAGTGACTGAATCGCTTTCTTTATCAGAGGTGGATGAATGTTCTAATCTTCGTTCTCGGGCTGGTTGCTCCTCCCCTATCACTGGGAAACACCTAGGATTATTTAATCAATTCTTAACCAATCAAAGCCTACCTCCCCATGCAATCCGCGGCAATCCCATTCATTAGTCTTTTAGGAGTTACTGTAGCCTTTAAAAGGTTCCGCTGGGCAAGGCCCTTGGCGTAGTTATTGCCGAGATGCATTATGGCCAATAGGTTTTCCACTAACAACCCTGAGGGTTCCCTCTTAAAATGGAGAAGAGGTGACCGATAAGAGTTGGTATGAGCCGTGCTATGCTGTATGCCACTTAACTGGATTAACATGCCACTTAATACGTAAGGTCGGTCGAGTCTATTATCTACGTATTAACAACTCATCCGACCCATGCGATAGGGAGATAGCCCCCGCTTTTATAGGGATAAGCACCCTTTTAAAATAGAGAGGATCAATAGACGGCGCCCTTTAGATCTGAGAAAGCTCTTAAAATAAAAAGTAAGAGCTTTTAAAACCTTTTAAAACTGCCTAGGCCCCCTTTTGAAATAGAGACAACTGATAAATGACATGGAGTCTCCCATGTGGCATCTTTTGGTTGTAAACCCCACCACTAGACCAAGACTTCAGTGATGGTGCGGTTATGGAGAGTGTGGGTTCTTTGGTCCAAAATGCTATCAAGTTCTGAGATGACCGGGCCTTCATCATCTAGCTTAGGGAGTGTCGATTGTGTAATGTCCCCCCCTATTCTGATATTTTAATATTTGGGACACTATACTGTTTCTTAAAATCAAAAAATACAACTTCAAGAAACAGGAAATAACTAACAATTTTATTTTTCAAATTTCTTTCAAAATAGGGTTCAGATTACAATATTTTAAAAATATAATCTTTCCACAATATGTCTGCAAACCCTTGAAATATACTAAATCAGAAAATACCAAAGTACCTCTGAAATCGTTGAAGCACCAAAGCGTGAATCCTGTGTGAATTCACCAACAGAGAACTGGGGTTTCGTCCCAGCTCCAAAAATCTGAGGGGTTTCGTCCTCAGCCACACCGTTGGGGTTTTCGTCCCTTCGGAGAAGAAGTCTCAACCACTGGCCTCAAACTCTAGAGGAAATAACTAAAATCCAGAATATCTAAAATGAGACCAAGTCACTGAATAAATAGGCTCCTCCTTGGCAAACTCTCTTTTTCGCGCTCAATGTGGGATAAACATATTTCTTCCCCTTTAATTATAATATAAAGTTTTAACTTTATAAAATGAATTTAATAATTCACTTAATAAAGCCAAGCTTTGCGCTTTAAAAACTTTGCCTTATGAAACTCCGAATGACCAACTGAAACCTGTTCCAGATACCCATTTCGTTGTAGAACAACATCCCCCTGTCCGCTCGGCAAGAAACCCTAAAACCCGACACTGCTAAAAATAGCAATTCCAGCATCCTAGCTGCGTTTGACCCCGAACGACCACCAAAACTGAGCTCTAAGAATTCAAAAGTTGTCTCAAATATCTCCAAAGGCTCTCATCCATATGACATAGCCTATGAGAACCCGTGTATAGGCTAGTCTCTATGTGCTCCCACTAGCTGATTAGAAGGGGACATTACAGTCCGCCCTTCCCAAATATTGCTTGTCCTCAAGCAATATGATCTGTATGCCAGGATCCCAAATAAATCTGAAGAATGCCTCATGATGAAGACATTGCCTTGAACTGTCATCCCGAAAACTGAAAACACTGTCAAGCTCTATCACCAAACCGATACAACCAGTCCCGGTAACTCTGTCGAGCTCTGCCACTCTATAAAACAATTCATCCCTCAGAGGAATTCATGGATCCCATAGCCAAATAAGGATTTTTTCATTCCCGAAATTTAATAATTTCTGCTGTGCCACTCTGACTACAACTGAATTATTCTGCAGCTCAAAGGAGAACCCATTCTGGACTGACAAACGAGGAACCCAACAAGAAACTGATTCTACAACTATAGGGAAGAGCACCTCATGCCAAGGTGATTTATACCAACCCTTCTTCCCATTCATATATGACATGGTCAAATCATCAACATGTGGACTGAAAGAAAAACTATGAGCATACCTCACTATACAGTCCATCTGAACTTCACCAACTGGTTCCATGGAAGGGTCTATACAATCACCTGTGCTACAACTCTCAACATTCTGCACACAGAAGTCAGGAGATGTTTCGCCAATCATAACACAAGGAAATGAACCTGCATCAGCATCATACTCGGTTTGTTCCTTCTGAGTGGTTGTAACAGTTGACCAATTTTCTTCTTTGTGAACAAAACTTAACTCAAGGTTAAGTTTGTTAATTATCTTCTCCTTTTTTGTGAGTTCTTGGTACATCTTTTCTGCAATTTGGATAGCCAAATCCCTATCAGATAACAATTTTATTTTCTCCAAAAGCATGCTTGATAGTTTCTACCTTAATAGTTTGCACGCTTTCAGCAGAGGAGACATCAATCAACTCTATCTGCCTATCTTTGAGCTGAGCTGTCCACAGAAGATATTCAACAAAGTTGTGTGTGCTATCCAAATGGGTTAATGTTTGGACAATCTTCTCTTCTGTAACCTGCAACTTATCCTTCCAACTTTGCATTGTATCAAGTTCTAGATTGTGATCAGCAGCACATAATAAAGTTTCTGATTTACCATCTTTGGCATAATGATCATAATCAGCATTCCTTTTGACACTACACTTTCCAACTTCGTGCATTGAAGTTAGGACTGACTCATGCTCAACCCAAGAATTATCAACTGCATGCACATCCTCACCAGGTGCTGATTTAACAATGTCAAAATCAGCTTGCTCTATGATCTCACCACTATCACGAAATTCATTATGCCCCTCACCAAAATGAGATCCACAAGATGAATTAACTTCATCTTCATCAAATTTGGAGTCTTCACCATGAAAAAAAACACCATGCAACAATGAACTGTTGCTAGGAAAAATGCAAGGCTCATCATACCTTATGTCCAAGGTCTCACAAACCTCACTGGATTGCTCTAGAAGCAATTCCACAACTGTTGTCTTGTCATTACCCTCGGTACTATAGTTGTCCTGGGACTTGTGGGTTATGGGCCCACATATATGTCCAAGTGACCACTCTTCTTGGCAAGTGAAGCAACGTTGTTCTCTTCTCAACTGATTCTTGCTTTTGAGAGGTAGTCCTGGCATCTGTAAGTCACTTGGTCTCTTTTCCTTCTCCTGTTCCTCCTGTACCAAGAGAGGTTTCAGCTTCTTCTCACACTGCTTGGAAACATTGTCAACTAATTTACATGCAGCTAAAGAGGTAATCTGTCCTTGCCTCAAAACAGCCATCAACTTGGGCAAGATGGGCTGGGTAAAGTCATCACTTTCCTCAATGATGCGTACCATGATGGTTTGCATGTAAGAGGATATAATGTCTTCATGATCTTCACTGATAGAAGCCATAAAATGTCGAAACATCTGAAGACTAAGATCAGCACAATCTAAATCAAACAAAAAGACATATATTCTAATTTTTGCCATCACTTCCAAAATTCTAACCTTTTTACCATAGGATCGGTTCCTGATGTTATTCAAACCATGAAAACTGTCAACCATTAGTTGTAATCCCTCCATGATGTCGTCATTGTAGGGTGCTTTCGGAGCTGTAATCCTTATGATCTCACTGAGACAAGAGGTGACTGCAAGTCTCACGTCCCTATCTGCATGTCTCATAATCCAATACTGGCCTAATGCAATTATAGGTACTTTCGCTGCCCAATTCAAAACCTCACGATCAGATTGATGTAGTTCAACTAGACATGTATCCATTTCCTTTAGACTGTCAAGAAGAACATCTTTTGACAATTTCTGGGACTCAAGTTGTTTCCCCAAAGCGTAGAGCTTACAACTTACATCCATTCTTTTACTGAAATGTTCTGCAGATTGAATTTGTTTTCTGTTATTGAATGTGTGATGCTCAACCTTAGCCTTAGAGGGAACCATAGGTGCTGACTTAGGTGCCATAGCTACTGTCAACTGCTTTTCCAACTTTTCTGGGACAGCGAGCTCAACTTTATTAGCCGCAATATTAGCTGCAATTTTAGGATCTTGTAAAGTATTTTGTTCAACTCCAACTTTCTTCGGCAACTTTATGAATGAAAAATCAACCTTATCCTGAGGAAAAACTGAAGGTAGAGAAATTTGCATCATTGCAATTAATTGATTGATGGATTTTTGCATCTCACTCTGAGTCCTATCCCAATCACGTTCTCCTAGAACAATCATTATAAGACTCCATGAATCTGAAATTTAATTAGGCTTCTACAGGCTGGCAGAATAAGCTGAGCTCTGAATTAACAATACCTAGAACTCTTAAAGCCCAAATAAACCAAATGGGTATTCAAATCACCAATACCCAGAAACTGAAAACCCTAGATTTGAAAACGATAACCAAACCCTAACTTCCAGTCTGCAAAATACTCACGGTTGTTTTTTTTTTCACACAAAACCCTATCGTCTGCTAATCTTCTATACTCCGCAAATTTCAAGCAATATAATTTCAGACAAAGAATTATTTCCACCAAATCAAACCTGAGAATTTTGTCTTCGATAGAAGACTTCACAAAATTCGCAATGAAACCCTGAACAGGCTGGCAGGAAAAACCAGCTCTGATACCACTGTAATGTCCCCCCCTGTTCTGATATTTTAATATTTGGGACACTATACTGTTTCTTAAAATCAAAAAATACAACTTCAAGAAACAGGAAATAACTAACAATTTTATTTTTCAAATTTCTTTCAAAATAGGGTTCAGATTACAATATTTTAAAAATATAATCTTTCCACAATATGTCTGCAAACCCTTGAAATATACTAAATCAGCAAATACCAAAGTACCTCTGAAATCGTTGAAGCACCAAAGCGTGAATCCTGTGTGAATTCACCAACAGAGAACTGGGGTTTCGTCCAGCTCCAAAAATCTGAGGGGTTTCGTCCTCAACCACACCGTTGGGGTTTCCGTCCCTTCGGAGAAGAAGTCTCGACCACCGGCCTCAAACTCTAGAGGAAATAACTAAAATCCGAATATCTAAAATGAGACCACGTCACTGAATAAATAGGCTCCTCCTTGGCAAACTCTCTTTTTTGCGCTCAATGTGGGATAAACATATTTCTTCCCCTTTAATTATAATATAAAGTTTTAACTTTGTAAAATGAATTTAATAATTCACTTAATAAAGCCAAGCTTTGCGCTTTAAAAACTCTGCCTTATGAAACTCCGAATGACCAACTGAAACCTGTTCCGGATACCCATTTCGTTGTAGAACAACATCCCCCTGTCCGCTCGGCAAGAAACCCTAAAACCCGACATTGCTAAAAATAGCAATTCCAGCATCCTAGCTGCGTTTGACCCCGAACGACCACCAAAACTGAGCTCTAAGAATTCAAAAGTTGTCTCAAATATCTCCAAAGGCTCTCATCCATATGACATAGCCTACGAGAACCCGTGCATAGGCTAGCCTCTATGTGCTCCCACTAGCTGATTAGAAGGGGACATTACAGATTGGACTTGAATGTGGTTGTCAAGTACCTTCTTGAGACGAGACATGGAAGACTAGATGGATCTTGTAAGGTGGTAAAGCAAGCTTATAGGCCACTTGTCCAATCCGTTGCAATACCTGGTAAAGTCCATAAAATCATGTTGCCAACTTTTGATGAGCACAAAGTTTCACTGAAGATTGCTTGTAGGGTTGGAGTCAAAGGAAGACCATATCGCCTACATTGAAGTTGTGCTCAAAATGTTGTTGGTCAGTCTGTTGTCGCATCTGGTTTTCAGCCATCACCAAGCTCTTCAATTGCTACAAAAGGTGGGTATGCTTTTTAGGAGTTGCATCCACCACTTGTACCTTGGAGTTTCAAGGAGCATATGAAGATGGTGACGGGGGTGGGTACCCATAAATAGCCTCAAAAGGAGTCATCTTGGAAGTTGTATGGAAGAAAGTGTTGTACCACCATTCAGCTAACAATAGCCACTTAGCCCACTGTGTGGGGTGCTCGGAGGTTTAACAACAAAGGTAGGTTTCCAAGCATTTATTGACAATCTTGGTTTGCCCATCAGTTTGTGGATAGTAGGTCGAGCTCATTCATAGTTGTGTTCCTTGCAGTTTAAACAGTCATTACCAAAATCGATTGGTGAAGGTTGGGTCAGGGTCAGACACAATGGATTTTGGCATACCATGGAATTTAAAATTGAAGTCCATAAATATTTGAGCAATAGTGGAGTCACAACAAGGGTGGGCGAGGGAACAGAAATGAGCGTACTTCGAGAGACGATCCACCACCACAAGAATGACCGATTTTCCCCCAGATTTAGGAAGCCCTTCAATAAAATCTATGGAGATATCAGTCCATACATTTTCTGGGATTGGTAACGGTTGTAGAGTGCCTGGAGTACAAACCATTTCTCCCTTCATCCATTGTTTGATCTCATATTCCGCCATAAAAGTTTGGATATCTTTTTTCATTCCCTCCCAATAGAATGATCATTTAGCTGGCTCATATGTTTTCAAAAATCCTGAATGGCCTGCAGTGGGTGAGGCATGCATTTCCTTGTCAATGTAGTACATATACTTGATGGAACATTTAGACGCATTAGCATGTAACAGGTTCCTAATCACATGCTAGAGAGAGATGATGGCCAAGTCATTCCAACTCATACAATTGGTAAGGATGAGATGACTTCAGCCTACCTTCATTGAATATCCATTCATAGGCAATGTCCATTCTTGTTTATCATCATAACCTTTTTGGAGCTCACTTATTTGTGTGTTCACACACTCTTCTCTCATCAGTGAGCACAAAGATCTAGAATTTGTTATTTGGAGCTACATGCAATTTATCCCTTTGATGAGACTATTTGTACACACATGGTTGGACCTTCTCCTGGCAGAGATGTTCACAATGCACAGAGTCCTCTTTCTAAGTCTGCAAAATGCCTAGCCTCTCCTCATGATATGCATATGAGACTAAATTAGATACAGAAACTCTGTATAAATTTATGCTTTAATGGAAGTGCATGCAATCTTATAGTCAAGACATGAATACTATATTCTTATTAACTCTCTTAGATCTTTACATGATGTTGCCGGGTAAAAGCTGCATAATATTTGCAGTAATTGATTTCAAAAGGTGATGGATCAGGTTCATCATTTTGATTCAAGGATAGGCTCATTTTATGCTCACTTAGGTTCTTTGGTTACTTAGAGTATTCAGTATTATCCTATCCTTCATTAGTGAGCATGCATTTTTATTGTGTGCAGTGTGTGTTAGTCATTAATAGTTCATTGAGGTTCTTTGCTTTTAATACAAGAGCTATCATTTATATCAATGATATTTCTAATCCTACAAAACCTAAATTCTATGACAGTCTAAATACAAAATTAGGGATACAATTTTCTGTGTTTGTAGAAAAACTATGCCAATCAAGCCTTTGATTGTTTGCTTGCAGGAACTACAGAGCAGTGAAAATGTTCATCTAAGGGAGTTCTTTCTATTGGTACCTGCATTAACAATTAATGCAACAGAAGCTATGCTTCAAGGAAGAGATAAAATGTTCAAAAGGGGTCGTGATGCAGACGATGTGCAATTTACCGATGATGGGTTTGTGCTTGGTGTTGCTTACATTTTGAAGGTTAGTTATGATTTCACGATCTGATATGTAGCTATCTCCTTGTCATATTTAATTCCTTTAAATATTGGTTGTGGTAAATAAGTTCCATGTGTAAGTGCAAGCAACTGCTTGGGTGTACATATTCCCCCATTTCTTCCATTTGATATTTTTTCTTGTGTAGTTGTACTTAGGGTTGCAGGTATGCTAAAAATGATGCCACAGGTCAGCACCTAATAGGCAACAATTGAAGATTACCACCTTGAATATATAAATGAAAGTGATTGTTTTATATGAAATTAGTAAATTACAGTTGAATGTATTACCCTAATGACTTTATTTAACATAAAACTAAATTGTATTTACCTCTCCAGCTTAGAGAATTTCTTAAGTTTAATATGGGACATGTGATGATTAGTCAAAACGTTTGTATCTTGTTGACCTCTTCTAAAGCGTTCCTTGCTTCGGTCGAATTTCCCATCTTGTTGAGCATCAATTTGAGGAAACGGACTGCATAGACTGTCCAAAATATGTGGTAATTCCTCACCTCAACTATCAATCCAGTTGCTCTACAATTTCCTGAATTGTTTGTGATGACCTGGTCAATATTGCCAAAACCCACTGATTGAATGGACTCTTATAAAGATTTCAGCAACAAATCATGCATCCTTCATTTCCTATTAGCAATCAACAACATGAATGGACATTATCCTTTTGGGGTGCGCTGCAATAACATTGATCAAGGGTAATGATCTTCCATCCATCTAAAATGATTGCTGATATCATAGAATTCACTAATTCTTTCTAAGAAGTCTTGATTAGTGGTAAGAATTCTCCACATTATCCTTCTCCTCCACCATTGGTGCAGTTCACTACTTTTCAAAATCAGTGCTTATTTAGTACTTTTGATGCTTCATCAATGCCTCTTGCCATGTCCTATCAGTTTGGTATCCTCTCATATTAACGAAAAGGCCAGTGGCAAAAACACATCTTACCACCATATGATCGACCCATTCCTTCCCCATCTATGTTCAAGAGCATTTCCACTGGACTTATCTCTTTGGTTCTCTTGCAGGTATTTTCTTCCTTCCTCAATGGAGGAGTTTTGTGTAAAATTTGGACATGTCCTATTTCATGATATGGGCTATCTTCCAAATTGACCTTGAAAGACAAAATAGCAATTCTACTCCATGTCTAAAATACCTTAACAACTCTGCTACAAAATGCCCTTATATTTAGTCCTACATCAATGAACATTAATGCAGATATAAGATCCCTAGAAGGTTTTTTTGCACTCTTTGCACAACCGTTTGTGCCCTCCACCACTGTTTGTTTGAGCTTTGCATAATGACATATCCAAGGAGAATACTTGGGGTCATATTTGGATGCCCTTTCTCTCTCCATAACTGTAGTTTCCTATGTTAGGGCTGTTACTGGAGCTGGCAGCTGTTTAGTCGAAAGCAGTCAATAGAATCCTACAGAAATTAGCTTTTTAAATACTGCAAACTGACTCATTGATTTCATCCTCAAATATCTGATATAAAACATAAACGTTCCTAAGAATCTCCTCAATTCACCAAGAAATGCACTTTTTATACCAAACTGAGATAAAATATTAATTAAAAGAGGAAATTTTTGTGTTGATGTAGAATTCTGGGATAGTCATGGGGAAGGGTTTGATTTAGATTAGGTTGGCTTTAGGGGGATTTTTTGCATTTTTTTCTTTTTTCTTTCAGACTCACCCTGCCTTCTTCACTTACAATTACAGTTTTGTCGTGTTTTTGTTGTGGAGAATTATCATATCAGCCCAAATTTCTGCTAATGTCATGGAGTAAACGGGTTATCTATACTATCCTGTTTTATGCAGCCTATTTTGGAGTAAATGGCTTGTCTGGCATATAAATGTGCACATTTTGGATGCTATTCACAACCTGGTCCAGATTGTAATGCAGTTGACGTCCCTCTGACCTTGATCTAAGTTTCTAGATCTTAGGAAAATAAAAACTATGGTTTTAATTTTTAAAAATTTGGAAAAAAATAAAACTTACTTATGTCAGGAGAGCTTTTGTTTATAGTAATGTTTAGTGCTGTTCAGCTTAAGCTATATGATGATGCCTTCAGTTTTATTAGACAGAACTCCTAGGTCTCTAATTTTATACTGGTTTTGAGTCATTAACAAATAATATAATCTGGTTTGTCAATATAGAAAAAGTAATAATAATAAATAAATAAACAATCACTACCTTTTTTTTCTCCATGTAATAAGATGATCTTCTAAGCATTTTATTGTCAAGTATGTGTTCAATAGCAAAGATTCTATATGGTATCACTTTGTGATAGTGTTTGCTCAATTGTAAAAGGCAAAAATTTTCCAAGAACAAGTAATTATGAATTTTGTATGTTTTAGGTAATTGGTCAAGAACTCGAATTCGATTCGCTCCATTGGTTTAGTTCAGCTACACAATACTTTAAAAGCAAGATATCCCATTTGGGCAGTGGCATTGATGGAACTCAAATGAGAAGTGGTTTGAGTGGATTACAAAGATGGAATCAACTAGCCTCGTCAGTTTCAAATGAAGAAACCCAAAATGTAAAAAATGTAAGATGTTACTTCTAGGCTGTATCTAGTGTTTTGTTTTTTCTTGTATCTTTTTGGTTTATTGCTAAGATTTTGTTATTGGGAGCTTGAATGACATATCAACTATTTTTTTCTTTGGCTCCAACATGATGCAGGTCATAAAGCAATTCGAGGGCTACATAATGGAAATAGAGCTCATTCAATATAGTTTTAGTTGTGCCAGGACCTTAATTCATTAAGTTCAAGTAGTAATTATTTATACATTTAGGTTGAGCACTTTGTATCATTTTTAATAACTCCTGCTTATGTTTGTGAGGCTTTAATACATTTTATGTATCATAAATACACAATATCTTGCACCTAACAACATTAAAAAGTGGGCTCTCAATTCATTTGGTGCATTTATTACTATTTGTAAATTATAGTTATCAAGGCCCAAATATGTTCAACCATTTTTAGATATTATCTTTTGTTCAGCTATCTTTTTGTGGTGTATGTATCTTATGTTCATAGTGCAAAGAAAGGTATTTATTTTAGTGTATAAGAAGATCAAAAGACAAAAAATACAACAAAAGAATTTGAAAATACAGTGGACAATTCATATTAACAAGTAAAGGAATCAAGGCCAATCACTGTAATGGGAGGTGTACTAACCAATATAGTGGTGATATGTTGAACAATGATCCAACAGATCAAGTTGATTTCATTGTCGATTGTCACTACAACTTATATAACAATAATATTTTACGATGAGGTTGGGAGTTTGTTTTAATAACCCAACCCACCAAATCTCTGTACAACAAGTATACATCTTTGTCATACATAAACTTAAAATCCGCCAATCCATAATCTAATATGATTTTTGCTAGTGACGTGTGAAATCTTTAAACCAATTTTTTATCTAATTTTGTATCCATAAAATTCTCCTTGTAATCCAAAGTCAAATTCTACAAATTAATTATATCATTGAATATTTTTTAAGATGAATATTCCTAAGTATTCAAAACCGTACATGAACTCAAAAGTCTAAGCATATAAACTATAACCAACTTAAAGTAAAAAAAAAAACAATCAAAATCATCATTGTCATGAGGTTTTGTATCATTAACACTCAATCGTTACATACAACATTGAGTTTTTATTGGCTAACCCTTAGCTAGCTAGTCAAAATGAGGTTTTATATGGCTAACCTTCAACAACATGAGCATTATATCTTTTATTTAACTCATTGTCAACAATCAACACAAGTTTTTGTGGCTAACTCTAATCTTCTCAAATAATTTGCGTTCATGGGATGAATCCAAGTATATGCAATGAACAATCAACTCACTATGCCAATCCATTAGCAAGTGTTGACAAACTCAAAAACTATATTAAATCCTCCAATATTTATTCATGATATAATCCTTATAAGCAAAAAAAAATGTCATAAACATCTGATGTCATGTTTTGTACTTTTGTTTCACTCATGGATTACAATTTTTAAGGGTATCAGAAACCATTGATCATGCACTTCTTACTTGCTTTAACAATTAACTTCAAAATAATACATTATTAGAACTTTGATGACAAGACAATAAGTTTTCATGAAAAGACATGAGTACCCTATCAAAACTTAAAAAGCCAAGCACTAGTTACTCACCTAAGGATTTTCAAATAATATTTAAATATGACTATATATAATTTTTATTAATTTGTAATGATCCAATAAGATTCCATTCAAAAATGTTGTTTAAATACCACCACATTTCTTCTTTTAAATTTCACCTCTTGAAAGCACAAAACCCTTTGTGTTAACTCAAATGTAAGACAAATGCCCTTTGATTAAACCATAAAACATGTTTCACTTATCTTCTATATAAGTGAGATGACAAAAAACAAACTTTAAACTTGTAGTCATAAGGCCTATTGAAATGAAATTCATACCATGCATAAGAGAGGACTCCTAGTCTTGTCTTCTTCCATGTAAAGCAATAAAGGCAAGTTTATCACATACTATTTTTTGTAAACAAAATTAACCCCTCTTGTCACAAAGGCTTTCAAACTTCATAACCACTCTACATTGTCAAGCTTGCAATCATACAATCTCAAACTAAGTTTTAACTCATGAAGATACCATCAATCAAATGCAATTTAAATGATATAATAAAAATTTAAATCATGTAAACTTCTTATATAAAGCATCCACTTGTCCATGGGGTATGGAGAGATTGGTGGGGACAAAAGTGTTTCACACCATAAACCAAGGTTCCAATTCCAAAGGTGAAGCTTAACATTTATCAAATGACATGAGTTTAACTCATTATATATGTCGACTTTCAAGGTGGAAACTAAGGTTTAAATATTGGCAAATGAGACATGCAATATTTGCCAAAAAATTGATGTATTATAGGTGGGGTGTGTTTCAATCCCATATGATCCATTAATTTAATAAAATATGCACTTACATTTATGTGCTCAAATGAATAAATCACAATTAACAACAAAGGGCTTCATGCCCAATAATAAGATAAACCATTCATGTCTAAAATAAAGCATATCTTGATGTTACCAAGATTTACCATGGAGCTTTTGCACAACAATGGTCTACTTTTATTTTGGATCTATGGTTTGGAATGTTTAATACAAAGCCACTAGTGCTTATGCTAGTATTATTGGCCACCTCCATATGCAAATGAACAACTAAAAGAGTTGATGCAAGAAGGATGATAACAAACATTTGGTGTTATGTGCACCTCCTTGGAATATTGTATCTACAAAAGTCTCATGTCAATTTCTGACAAGAACAATGTAGAATGATGATTTATCCTTGTTTAACTAGAAAACATGTCTCTATACATTAAAAGAATGACATCCCAACACTTTTGTTTTGTTTTTTCTATGTATTTCTTCATGCACCACATTCTACGTCTTGTTATTGGCATAAAGCATACACATATAAAATCGCTACTCAAGTATGATTATGTCTCTAATCATTCAATCTTATTGGATAACAACAATTATTTTTCCTTGTTGTAGTGTACAATGGCTCATCAAATCAAACCATAAAAAATTCCCTTGACACCTAAAAATGAATAGCAAGTTTTATGCCCATAGCCCTTTCTCATGTCATATACAGTAGCGTCTTTAGATCTAATATTAGATCTAAAGCACAACTTGAAGGCCATGATTTGAAGCATATCTCCGTGGTTGGGCATCTCTTTGTGTTACTTGCTCCTCTTCACACACTTGGAACATATTGAAGGAAGAGTTTGTCTCAAATCCACTGAAATTACCTTGTAATTATATAGTGTGTTGATTTTGATCTAGAGGAATCCTATACATAAAAAACATCACATTAAGATTATTTTTTATCCTCATTTTAAACCTTTGAACTTAAGTAGATTTTAAAAAATATATACATCAAATTTGATATTATTACCTTTGAAAGTTGAGTGTGAATGGAACACAAATTAATTGCTTAATCATAATTTCATGGTTGTATGCTAATTGTATAAAAACTAATGATTATCAAATGTGATAATTTGTAATAAAAATTGATGCAAAACAAAATGTAATTACAATAAATAAAATATAATATTAGGGTCACCAGGACTATGCATCATCAAGTGTAAAGAACCAACAAGAGCAATTGTATGTAATAAAAGATAACATTGATACAAGCATCAATGTTATATGTATTTGTAGGGTATATAGTAACTTGGTTACTACCTTGGGGTACATAACATTTTGAGGACTTGCAAAACCAATGAACCAAACAATATGAGCCTCTAAGGAGCTAGTTTTATATTGTTAGAGTGAGAGACACGATCTACTCTAAGTGATGTGATTGGTTCTTGTGGAGCAAAGCACTTCTAGGAAGAAACAAATCACTCCCCTTCCTAGAGAAAATCACTCATTAGTAGATAAAAGTAGGCAATGAGCACAAAAATTATATGGAAGATCTTTTGGAAGCAATATTTTGGCATGTAGTGATGTCATTGACCATTCTGGAAGGCTTCTATGCCATTTAGGGATATATTTTAAGGCATGTGATATTTGGAGGTGTGAAATTCTTACTTTTACAAGAAGTAAGAATTTCTAACCTAAGGTACCTAGGTAATGTTTTCTATAAATAGGAGCCATGGGCTCCATTGTAAACATCTTTTGGTCTTGAGAGAATAAGAGGTATACTTTGAGTCCTGCATTGTAATTGTTCTTGCTTCTTTTCAAATAATAAGAAATTGATGAGACTTTATTTTCCATCAGTGGCATTACCCTATTGGATTGTGGAATGTGTGATGATTATGGCGTTGCCTTTTTTCCTCTTGTCATTCTCTGTTAATTTTATTTCATACATGTAGGATATATTATTGTTACTTGATTTTCTCATTTGTCGATTGATCATGCACTTTCCATGCTACAATTACAATTATATTTTATTTTCAATCTCTCACATTCTAAACTTTCAAAATTAATTTTCATGCATTTTGATTTTTACATTTAACTTAGACTAAATTAGATTTAGTGAGAATAATGGGGAGCCATCCTAAATTCGGAGGTCAAAAGGGGCATATTCCCCTTTCTTCCAATTTGTTGAAACAAATTTGGAAGCGCATAAAAAGTTGGATACTTCCACAATTGAACATGTTTTTGGCATGCTTGATGGGATAAGGAGCTTGATATCCAAGATAAAGTCAAGTCTAGTCCCTTTTTGAACTCTAATTGTGTATAGTTTTTATTTGTGCATTCAATTTTTTAGGTCCTTTTTGAATGGTGAATTCATTATGAACCTCGTCAAAAGTTTGAAATTCTTCACAAAACGGTAAATGAAGACACCAAAATATATCAAATCTCCTCAGTTTTGACATCAAATTGCATTTTTTTCAAATACAAAAAAAGAGATTTGCTCAATTTTGAATATTTTTTGTAAATTCTTCAATCGAGAAGTGATTCACTCCAAAATTGGACAAATTAGCCCTATTTGAAGCATATCACTTGCAAAAAATTATCTAAAGTTCAAACTAAGGAGCAATTTGATTGGCTCAATGAAGGAATTTGATCAAAGATAAAAAAATGAAATGCCAAGAAAGAATTTTTTCCCAAGTTCTACTTTGGGAGCAATTCATCCAAAGATCCCAAAGCAATTACCTGGACTCTTTGTTTTTAAATTTCCTTCATAGTCCCATTATTGAAGAGATTCGCTTCACCTAACACAACGATTCACTCCCTTATCAACTTTTTAGAAGTTATCAATCTTAAACCCAAAACTCAATCCATGTAGGTACATATGTGAGAGGAGTCAAGTTTATGGATACACACTCAAAGACAAGATAATCAGGTACTAGAGTTTTGATTGATCGAGTTGATATCATGTCAACAAAGGGACACGAGGGAAAAAGAAAGAATAAGTTGCCGCATGGGGACATTGAGACAATGAGCCAAAAACCAAACCATGGTCCAATCCTACTTGTCAAAAGAAAAATGTCTAATAGATGATCAAACACTTTAAAAACCTGTCTTAAGAAGTAATTTTCCTTTATTTTCCTAATCTATGACTACATTTTCCATCAAATCGTCCAAATCAAGCATGGGCAATTACCAGGCCAACTATTACTCATACCAACCCTTTATAAGAAATGCCCTAGGTATCACAAAATTTATTCCAATTTTCAAATCAAATGGTGTCTTCAACTAATGAGACTAATTCATAAACTACCAAATCCTAGTATCTTCTAATATCTAAGTCAGAGTGAATTAGCCACCAATTGCTAATATCCAAAATAACCTTTTGATAGGTACTATCTCAATCCAAAATATACCCGAGTCTAGTCATTAAATAAATACTTCCAAAGTAGTAACTCATCCCCACGCCAATCCATTTTGTCCAATACTAGTATTTGTAGTACTTTGAAACAAATTCACATCCCAACACCAAGTTAACATAACTTAAAATTCCCAAGTGCTAGCTAGTTAAATAGGGGTAGAAGGATTTCAAGGAAACCATGTGAACCAAACGCTACCTCTAGCCAGCCAACTGCTACAAAATCTACAACAAACATACCTCATCCCAATAATTAAGCCCCTCAAAAAGGCTTTCAAAATTCTCTATTTTTCTAAAATCTGCCACCTATACAAAATCCAAATCCTCCTTTTGTACCCCTAGTATTATGTTGCACAACAATATTCTCAAGGTTTTCCATAAGAAGATGCTCCTCAAGTGCCTTCATACTAAGCATATACAACCCTACCTCAATACCATATGGTATGCCCTTATCTAATGTAATTTAGTTATCCACCATAACACAATCAATGCTTGCATTGCCTAGGCCTCAAAATCAACTCTCAAATTGTACCTATAAATGACCTTTGAACCTAAGGGCCTATTCTCCCATATTGACCACTAACATGAAGCCTTTATCAAATTTTGATGGACATAGGACTAAAATGACAATGGAGTACCTAAACGAGCTTATGTTAAAGGCTATTCATTGCATTGAGGAAGAAGATATCATGGTATGTTTGCTTATCTACTTATTTAGAGATAAAGAAACTTTATGGTATAGGTGATTACTTGATAATTTTTTTACTATTTGGGCATCAATTATAGAACCTTTTTTGTAGGGATTCAATAATATGGCTAATGGGTATTCTATGTTGTTCCAATTAAATGCTATGGAAATACAAACTTAGGAAAATATTCATGATTATAACACTACATTCATGAGGACTTTGTATTTGATTTCACCAAGTGTACAACCAAATGAAAAATAGACAAAGGGTTTGTAATCTAATTTGATGCTAATGGTTTGTATTACTAACCATATCATTTTACCTATAAAGTTTGAATAGGTGGCTCATGCAAAAGATGTCCTAATTAGAGTATAAAATTACCACCTACCCCACCTATGGCCTATGCCACTCATATTACCTAGAATCCTTATGTGTTAGGATCCAATCCTACCATTTCACCTGTCCAAACATACACCAATATAGCACCTCCCCTATACATTGTGAGATTCCCAAGCCAAAATATACCTTCAACTATTTCTTTTTAGCTTGAATTACTTGCTTCACTAGCTCCTTTGTAGAGTATGAAGAATATTATCACCTAAAGTCTTGATTAATGTAAATTCATGATAAAGGAAATGGTGGATATAGTGAGAACCATGGGAATTAGAATAACAAGAAAAAGAGTTAGTGGAAACCAAACAATGGATAGCAACATAAGAATTGTTAATAGAGAAATATCCCCTACCATATAAAATATCAGGTTCCAAACACTAGGAAATCTAATAACTAAGTGCAAAACAATATGGTGAATACAAATTTAAAAATCAACACTTTGTGGTGCTTCTCATGCAATTTCAAACATGATCTTATAAATTGTGATGCTCAAGGTTATTTGACCTTATGCCATAATAATCCCAACCATTCTTCTGACATATTTTCTAAATTGTGGGCTTAAAAGCTCTGACCTAAGGTGAGGTTCTTTAATTGGCTTTTATTGCATCGTAGGGTGCTTACTGGTGAGCAACTTATGAAGCGTGGTTTTCATGGCCCTTTTAGATGTGAAATGTGTGAAGAGAATGTAGAAAATATCAACCATCTTTTTATTGAGTGTACTTTAGCCTCTGAGTTGTGGAGGAGAATGGCCACTTTACTTGGCTTACAGTGGTCCAATTTTTTAACTTTTGAACAACTTTGGAGGGATTGGCCTAATCAAGAGGGTGTTGATCATTTTATTAGGCGATTAGTTTGGATGGGTTCTACCATTCTTCTTTGGAATATTTGGAATGAAAGGAACAACCAAATTTTTAATCAAGACAGTAAGGATATTCACTATATTTGGTAAAAGACCATAGCCAACTTAGTTGAATCAGTCCATCATCTCCTTAATCACCCCCAAAACTCCCACCAAATATGGGATCAAGTGATGCAAATATTGAATATTAAACCTTCTAAGGGCAACCATCTTAAAGGGAATGTGTGTATTAGTAAATTGGATAGAAATAGAAATTGGTAACCTCCTCCTAAGGATTTTGGAAAATTCAATACCGATGGAGCCTCTAGAGGGAACCTTGGAAAATCCAGTGTGGGAGGAATTGGTAGACTTTTAGATGGCTCCTTGGTTTTTACTTTTGTTGAGAATTTGGGTATTCTTTCCAATAACCTTGCTGAGGGGTATGGTATCCTTAGAGGTCTTCAGGAGGCTACTAAGGTTGGATGG
The DNA here is from genome assembly GCA_028583015.1 of Wollemia nobilis. Lineage (NCBI taxonomy): Eukaryota > Viridiplantae > Streptophyta > Pinopsida > Araucariales > Araucariaceae > Wollemia > Wollemia nobilis. The sequence continues at coordinate 9,972,502 of JAQPPZ010000850.1, forward strand.
GAAAAGGTGATAGTTGAGTCTGACTCTCAAATTATGATTAATCTCTTGAAGAATCCTTCTAAGAATCATAAGGTGGATTGGAGAATAAAAATAATTATTGAGAAGATTTAGTTAATCCAGATGGGATTTTTGAAAGTTGATTACAATCATGTGATCGAGAGATCAAAACAAGAGTGTTGATGCTTTAGCTAATTGGGCTTTGGACAAAGGTGATCTTACTTGTTATGGCCACCCTCCTATATGGTGGGCTTCTCAAATTAGGGAAGCTCTTCTTTCTATCATTTCTTTGGATGGCTCCGAGTTACGAAGGTACCTAGTTTCTTCTTGTTTTTATTTTTATTTTTGCTTCTCTTTGGTTCATTCAGTTTTGTTTTAGTTCCCTAGCTCATTCTATTCTTTATTTTGTTTCCTCTGTTGATTCTTGCCTTAATAGTCTTCCGGTCTAGATAGGTCTTTGTTTTGTTCATTTTTTATTTATTTTTTCCTTTTTGTTTTTTTTTGTTTAGTTTTTTAAGGTGGGTGGGTATTTTTATTTTGTTTTGTTTTTGTGTTCTTTGTGTTGTTTTTTGTTGTTCTTGTGTTTTTGTTGTTTTGTTTTGTTTTTTTTATGTTTTTTGTTATTTTCCTTGTGTTTTTTTTTCGTTCTTGTTCTTGGGTTTCTCTTTGTTTGTGTTATTTCGTGTTTTTATGGGTGAGTGTTTTCTATATTTTTGGTTTTTTTTTTATTGTCTGTTGTTAGTTGTTTTTTATTTTTATTTTTGTTTAATTTTTTAATTTTTTAGGTTTTGGTTGTGTTTATTTTTCTTGTTTTTTTTTTGGGTTGTCTTTGTAGTGTTCTGTTGTTTTTGTCTTGTTTGTGTTTTGTTATGTGTTTCTTGTGTTTTTCTATGTGGTTTGTGTTGTGGTTTATTTTATCTTATTGTGCGTGTTTGGTTGTGCTTTTGTTTTTGACACACTCAAGGAGCATGTTTTTTATTTTATTTTATTATTTTTGTTGTTATCTGCTTATTTTTAATTGGGTTTGTGTGTTTGTTTGCTCCTTGAGTGTGTCAAAGGTGGTAGTTTAGGTCTGAGTCCTGGGCGTTTTTGGCAGAATGGATACCCTGCCTCCTTGGGTCTTACCCGAAAGTGGCATCCCTTTTGGGATGTTTTGCACAAATTAAAAAAAAAAGTTAATCATCATAGGTCGATCGGTTGTAGAGGATTGTCAATCGATCGTGACTGAAGTTGTAGAGTAGTGTCAATCGATCATGATCGAGCGGTTGTAGTAACATTAAAGTGACTATCGATGATAGAAAGTTGTGATGACTGTGACAATAGGTAGAGTATTCTTCTTCCATAGTTTTGTTGTCCAAAGCTCTTTTTCTTTAGTTTCATAGGCAGTGTAGATGCACTATCTGCAACTGTAGTAGACAAGTATCCATGTCATGTTGTTGTGTGTTAGGAGCATTTTTCTTGTCAGAGACTGCTTCTTGTCTGTTAGAGTATGTTTCATAGGCAGTGTAGATGCACTATCTGCAACTATGGTAGACAAGTATCCATGTCATGTTGTTGTGTGTTAGGAGCATTTCTCTTGTCAGAGACTGCTTCTTGTCTGTTAGAGTATGTTTCATAGGCAGTGTAGATGCACTATCTGCAACTGTGGTAGACAAGTATCCATGTGTTAGGAGCATTTTTCTTGTCAGAGACTACTTCTTGTCTATCAGAGGTCATTCTATAGGGCAACGTAGGTTCATCTGAAGATTCATATATTCTTTATGGAATTATAGTTTAACCTTGGTTACTTAGAAACACAAATTATTATTGAGGGAAGTATGCGATTTTCCTTCAATTTCATATTCATTTCCTAACATCTAAAGGTTTTTCTTTACAGATACAATGTCACCTACTGAATATGGAAAGAACGGAGGCCAATATTCTGGTAAAAAGATAATTCTAAAATATTTTACACAAATATCAAAATGCAGTGAGGCATCCACATCTACACAACATGCAGGTACAAACACCTTTTACCATCAAATCATTACTTTTTCTCTATTATTATTAAATATAAAGCCTTTATTTATTAATAGATAAATGGTTGTCTACTTATCTACCTCTTTTTAAATGCTTTGTAAAACTATATTCTATTAATTCTTTAAAATAGTGCCTTTTTACATCCAAAAATGATACAAAACACCAAACATTGAATGCAATAAACACTATCGACCCTGATATGCATCCACTCAAAGATATTCCAATGGATGAGATGGGACCACATGATAATTTTCCTAATAATGACATTCAACAACCACTTCACGAGATGCCTAATACAGACACATCAACCAAAAAAGGAAATGATAGTACAATTAACATGCAGACCTCTAGGGAATCTTGTAGTAAAAAATCTAAACATCAAAAGACAAGCGAATGGACTATTGGAAGGGATTTTAAAAATGAATGGGCATGGTTATACCCCTTTATTGAGTGAGATGAGATAGAGAAAGTGTGTAGATGCGTTATTTGTACTTGGAAGTTAGGAAAGGATCATTTGTTGCAAAATAAGAAAGACACAATAGAAAAACACTATGGGAAAGTTTACATCAAAGAAATACAAAGTGATGGAACAATTAAGAGATCTCATAGGTGGAAGGATGCATCGGAATGTGTGCATGTGAGATATGCACTTGAATACAAAAAAGCAATGAAACACCAACAAACTCTCATTGAGAAGGGTGGAACAATCCAAGCCCAATTTCAAAAAATTAATAAGATTGTATTAGCCTCAAAACATTTGTAGTTTGTTGTTGTATACAATATTCTAAAAAAGGGTCAACCCATGTCTGATTTTGTTGATTTTAAGCAACTATTTCAACTAGTCGATGTACAAAACCTTACCAGTTCCCATTGGTTAGATCGAAGTGGTTGGGAAATGGTAAAATGTCTATCACTAGTTGAGAAGGAGGACCTGAGAGAGAATGTAAAACAAGCCAAATTTATTGCACTTTCCATTGATGAGGTAACAATTGTTGACAACACATCTTGGATTTGCATACATGTTTATACATTCCAAAATCATTTGAGACAACCTCATTTACTAGCACTACATAAGATGATGGAAAATTGTAATGCGGAAAATATTTATAATGTTGTTGTAACCAGTTTAAAGGATATTGTCGGAATGGATGAAAAATAAATTGCCACAAAGTTAATTTGTGTTGGAGCTGATGGTGCGGCTACAATGCAAGGACAAAGGAATGGTCTTTGTGTTAGGCTTCAGACATCAATTACCCCATATTTGATTCCCATTCATTGCATGGCTCATCGAATGAATCTTGCATACAAAATTGTGAGCACATTTGATAATGTAGCCAGAGTGGAAGATCTCATCCATGAAATACACTCTTACTTCTCATGCAGTCCAAAAAGGTTTGCAGAGTTTCAACAATTTTCTCTAGGTGTAACTGAAGGCAGAAAATTGTTAAAATATGTGGACACCAGGTGGATTTCACTGTTTCTTCCTGCAAAAAGGGTTTTTTAGAATATCAATCATTGGTGGGGTTTATGTATGCACATCGTAGGGATGTTGACAAGGCAAAATATTTGCTATTTCATATGACTGACTTGGAAACTCTTCTCACATTATGTGGTATTCTTCCATTGTTGCAAGAAATGAATTCTTTGATTAAACTCGCACAGGAAAGAGCAATTTATATTGTCGATTTCATCATGATGATAAAATAATTATGTATGCTTATTGATAAGATTTACTTATCCAAATAAAATTTTAAGGATCCTTTGTTTGATAGTTGGAATACGTTAGTTCAAGTCAATGATCCTAACAACTTTTTAAAGTTCAACATCAACGATAATCTTTGTATTGCTATACATGGAAAGATGATTCCTTTATATCATTATGAAAAGTGGTTAGATACACTTACAGATGATGTTGAACAAGTGCCCATAACACATTGTAGATTCGATGAGGTTTTGGATAGTACTAAGAATAAATTGAAAAGAATTGCAAAAATATTAACAAGTGAAATAAGAGATCATTTTCATAGAGATGAGACACTTGAGGCCATGGTTGTTGTTAATCCCATCTTCTAGAATCCTTGTCTTGACCACAGAAGTAAAAGTGAGTTGTTTGTAAAATATATGGGCACTCTTATGACACATTTCTCTAAACGTGTGGAAGTAAATGGTATTGAAATCAATGGTATTCTAAACAAAGAACTTCTGAGACAACAATCAACCAATTTTGGAATAACAATGGATAATCAAATTGCACATTTCAAAAACCCACATGAGACTGGTTCCATCACGCATTTCTGGAAAAAATTGTATCGAAGTAGTGTCTTACAAGAAACTATGAGTGAATACTTTATTTTATATGAATTATGTCAGACAATGATTTTGGGATCTGTTGAAGATGAAAGGGTTTTCAGTGCACTATATTTTGTTAAATCGAAAGTTCATAACAGGTTGGACAAAAATTTGGAAAATTGTTTGAGAATGTATGTGTCATCATATGAGTTGGGTAAGTTTCCCTATGATAGAGCTTTGACATATTGGAAGTCCCTAGCGGACAGGAGAGGTCTCACTAATACTGTTGATAATGATGATAATGAGTCAGCTTGCAGTGATGATGAGATTATGGAAATGCAAAATTCACAAATGATTCCCGGTTCTTTTGGAGAAGTCGACAAGACTTTGTATGAGCTTCCAACAATGTAAAATTTCAATGAGTTAAACAAATTCATATAATCAATGATTTTTCGGATTTGAAATCATTTGTAAAATTTCAATGATTTGAAAAATTCATATTATCAATGATTTTTCATATTTGATATCATTTGTAAAATTTCAATGATTTGAAAAATTCATATTATCAATGATTTTCAGTATTTGATATCATTTGTAAAATTTCAATGATTTGAAAAAATTCATATAATCATTCTATTATCAATGATTTCACATATTTGTTTTTTAATGTTATTGATTGTCTATGTTGTCAAAATTTTATGATTTATGCTTTAGCGTTGAGTAAACTAGAAATTTGAAAACCATGCATGCATACATAATTAGTAAATATTTCTTTTACAAAGTGTTGTATGTAGTCTATAATAGTAGAAAGCACAATGCATTTAGCATAAATCTCAAGTTACGAAAACAAAAATACAATACAATAATGCTTTGTTATTGAATTAACTGTCTATGTTGACAAAATATAATGATTTATGCTTTAATTTAATGTTATGATGTATCATAGTATAAATAATGTAATTTATTGTCTATGTTGACAAAATTTTATGATTTATGCTTTAGCTTTGAGTAAACTGGAAATTTGAAAACCATGCATGCATACATAATTAGTAAATATTTCTTTTACAAAGTGTTGTATGTAGTCTAGAGTAGTAGAAAGCACAATGCATTTAGCATAAATCTCAAGTTACAAAACAACAATACAATACAATAATGCTTTGTTATTGAATTAACTGTCTATGTTGACAAAATATAATGATTTATGCTTTGAATTTGAATGTATGTATGTATGTATCATTAGTATGTATGCTTTGACTCTAGAAGGCAAAATGCAAATAGCATATTACTCTAGATATGGAAATATAAAAACAATATATCATAATACACATAACAATACTCACTTTTAAATCATAACAAGATTGACTTTGAATAAAATGAAAATTTAAACCCATGCATAGATATATCCTTCATAAACTCACTTGAAATATAAAAACAATATAGCATAATACACAAGACAATACTCATTTTTATATCACAACAAGAATGACTTTGAATAAAATGAAAATTTAAACCCATGCATACATATATTCTTCATAAACTCAAGCATATTTGAAACCCCATAATACTCAAGTGATGAAAATAACACACAAATATAAATGTAAATAGTATAATAGTAAAGTAATAAAAGCAAATGTCTTGTTTTCAAATGAAAACATATAATAAAATTATCTTTTTGAAAAATCAAATTTTCAAAAGCAATAAAAGAACCAACTATCTTTTTTAGGCAGTTTCAACATCTTTTTCCTTTTCCACTCCTTTTTCCTGTTCCACTCCTTTTTCCTTTTCAACTACTTCCACATTCTGCATTTCAAAGGCTCCTCCCTCGGGCTGGTTAACAGTACTCTCAATTGCTCCAGAACTGACAAGGATGTTCTCTACACTTATCAAGCCTTCGAGCAAGGTGTTTTCCTCTTTCCCAACATCTTCGGATATTGGTGCAAGAACTTCTTTACCCTTCTCCTTAAGCAGAACATCAGGATCCAATCCATTTCGGATAATGATTTTCCAAAAAGCATTGTTTTGTCGAACTGCTTCTTGAGCTCTTTTTTCATTGCCATAGAAGCATTTAAGAAATCCTTTACCATATGGAGATAGTCTTGCAGGTTTTGAACCTGCTTCTTCAGATTATCAAACTTTACCTACAAAAGGAAAAATAAGTAGTCAACAGATATTTACATTTTAAAAAAGAGAACAAAAAAATTAGAACACATTAGTCAAACCTCGACAACATTCTTTGCAGCTACAACAACAACAACCATTTTCTTATCACATGCCCATTCATTATAATAAGCTTGGGCCTCAACATTTAAGTTCTCCAATCTATTCAACATAACCCTTAAAGTTTCATCATTGTAAGAAGAAGTAACCTGCACAATGCCAGATTTAGCTTGATGTAGTAGAACCTCAAGCTTTTTCGATTCATTTTCAACTAAAGAAAAATAGTTTTCTCTTTTTGAATTTTTTTTGAATCGGGCATTTATTTCCTTTATCAAAACTTTGGCTCGATACTCCCATTTTTTCATTTATTTTATATCTAGAACTAGAGAATCTTTAATGGTTGCTTCAAATTTGTCAGAAACTAATTCTTTTTCAAAAAATTTACTTTTTCATCCTCTAGTAGAGGATGAGCCTGAGGGGTGCTAGTTTCCTTAGGAGGAGATTTGCTTGAACATTCTGCTCCTTCTTCATTTTGAGGATCTCAAAGCAGATATATTACTTGAAAAATAGTGGGTATGTTGCCTTGTAAAAATAAATCTTGATCAAGTGGAACATTATCCAACCCAACACCAGAAGCTTCCTATACACCTATAAAATTACCAAAAGACATAGCTCCAAATCCTAAAAATTGCTTTGTTGCTTCTCTCTATGGCCTAGATGGAAGAAAGTGTTTTCCACCCAGGAAGCATTGACCTCGCATTTGAGGTTGGCATGGTGGAGGAGGGGGTGGCATCGACGGTTGATTTTGATGATGCAATTGTTGTATAGGAACTTAAAAAATCAAAATAAAAATTGGTTACAAAATTTGTGAAGGTAGATTATAAAAATTGGTTATAACACTTACCGATAGAAGAAGAGACCTCTTGCATAGCCACAGATGCAAATGGAATGTGGGTGCATTGTACATCTGAAAACACAATATAAAATTTAATAAAAAATAGTAAAATTTGGTAACAAATTTTGTGAAGGTAGACTGTAAAACTTACTTCCCAAAGATGAGACCTCTTGCGCAACTACGCCCATTGGTAGTGGACGTGCAGGTGGAGGTTGTCGAGGATTAGGAGAACTAGATCTTACATGTTTCCTTGTTGATATTTTTCTTAGTGGTGGCATTGTTTCCTCCATAGGTGTTTTGGAGTCTCCTGATTCCTCTGGATTATAACCTCTGAAAGTAGCATCCCACTTTGAAGAGGAAGAGGATGCCCTTTTCTATATTTTGTATAAAATGTTAAAATTATAAAAATGATAAACATATGAAAAATAAAAAATTATTACTTTAATATTAACTAAAAATTACCTGAACTTGTTGTTCTATCATGGCTGCATTGGCTAGGGTTGAGTGCCAAGAAGTCGATACTAGAGTGTTCTACAAATTATAATAAGATTCATAAAAAACCAAGAATGTAGTTGCATGTGCTTATTGTTGGTGAAGGTGAAGCATGGGTTATCACATTTTGGATATCCATTCTGATCCGATGTGAGACATAGGTGGACCAGTCAAATTGTTGGTGTGCAATACAACGAACCAAATATGCCAAGGCCCACATCAAAATTTCTATTGATCTTCCTTGCAGAATGAGTCTAGCTAGGAAGAATTCGCAACATGCCCAAAGAAAGTTATCCTGAATAGCTAGTACAGTCAGACCCCTTATGGACTTGGTAGTCATAACTAAAAAAATAAATCAGTAATTGTAGACCCTTGGAATTTAAATTCAATTAAATAAAAAATTATGTAGTTATACCTTGAAAATATTATGGTTGCACATTGAAGGTGGTCTCCAGGTAGAGTTTATCATCATCAGTTAATGTGAATTTCGATGTGATTGGATCACAATCGGTGTGAGGTAATGTTGTCAATATGGCGATAGAGGTTGTGAAAGAAAATACGATATTTTTATTGTCAATGACAACATTTACCTTACCCGAATCAATGTCGTAACCTACAATTATCTTCTCCAATAGTTTAATATCTATGTCGAACTATGACATCGAAACTAGACCCCGAAGACTAGAGTCTTGGACCCATGACATGTCGTAACCTAATGTTGATAATATTTTAAAAATTAGGGGGCAAACAAGGTTTTTGAAATTAATTTTCAAAATTCTAGGGGTGATAGGGGATGCCATTGGATTATTTCATTGTGTACGATACTACGAGGGAATATGGATCAGGAGGTAGGGTGGAAGGTATTGGAAACTTGATGAAACATCAAAAAGGTTAAAACAAAAGGAAAAGGGTTAAAACTACATTAGAAAAGGAAAAAAATGATTGTTTATGCCTTTATATAGAATTTTTGAATGAAACCATCGAATAAATAATCAACACATGGCATCTACATGCAATCATTTAATGGATAGACTTTGTTGCAATCGATCAGGTGTGCTACAATCAACCGGGTGTGCTACAATCGATCGACTTTGTTGCAACCGATCAACTCTATTGCATTTGATCGGTATTGTGCAACTGATCGACTTGGATGCATCTATGGACACTAGTGCAACCGATCAACTTTATTCAATCGATCGACATTCTAACAATCAACATTGCTACTTTGATCAACTTTACTACATTCGATCGACATTAGTGCAATCATATAAAATACATTACTAATCAATATTACTACAATCATCAACATTGCCTTTAATCGACTTTACTACATTCGATCGATATTAATGCAATGCATCAATATTGTTGCAATCGATCATCATTAGCAACACATCACATTATTCAACTAATCGACATTTTAACATCAACATTACTACAACCATCATATTATTGCAACCTATCAACATTACTACAACATATCAACATTACTGCAATCGATCGATATTACTACAATTTTTAACCATCGATATTGCTAAACTCATTCAAATATCTACAATCCATCATCATTTTAACATCTATTAACAATCAACATTGCTACAATCGATCGATATTGCTACAACTCATCGACATATCTACAACCGATCATCATTTTTTGATCATCATGTTTACAATCGATCGACATTGCTACAACCGATCGACATTGCTACAACCGATCGATATTACTACAACACATCAACATATCTACAATTGATCATCATTTTTTGACCATCATGTCTACAATCGATCGATATTTTTTGATCATCATGTCTACAACCGATCATCTTAGATCGATCGACATAGCTTTTTCCTAACGACACTATTCTATAGGCATAGTCTGATCGACATAGCTTTTCCTGTCGGCATAAAGCCTTTAATTTTTTTGTACAGTGCTAGAATTTGGCAACCGATATTCATAGCCCCCAACATAAAAAAATTTGCCATAGTTTGAAATTTTTTGGTGAAAAATGAATGCAATTCGCCATGTCTCCTTGGACATGATTCATCGAGATTTCGAGATAATTCACCTTGATTTTATAAATAGATTTTGGGGTCGACCCCTTATGCATAACCCTAGGGCACAAGCAACTACACATAGGAAGAGGATTATGGTATAGTCACCAATATAAAAAAGTCATGGATAAATGTCTAAGTCATCGATTCTATGCGATAGGTGGTCATAGGGCCTATTGTGGCAGTAATGCTAATGGAAAGCGATAGGCAAAGGATGTCACATCCACCATTGCACATTGAATGAATGAGTTTCCAATGCTAGTAGGGTATTATGGTAGAGTATGTATTTCTAAATACTGAATAATAGTGGATACTCCAACAAAATAATTTTAGAAAAGCTCATTCTCCTAGTGCACATAGAGAAATAAATACAGAGGGCACATAGAAAATTGATGTGTACAGACATACAAAATAGAAACAAATATATAAAGGGAGAAAACCATAATATCTCAAAAATTGAATGAAAAATCAAGGATGAAAATGAGGAAGGCATATGGGGGATTTCCATGAAGAAAATCCCCCCTCATAGGATAGGAACAACTTGGCTCTGATACAAAATGATATAGAATCACATCAAACTAGTTTGCATTAAGAAACATATGCTTAAATAAGCATAAATGGATACATGAATAGGATAACAACTTAACAAACTCTAACTAGAATTGATCCTAACATAGATTTTGTTAACAACTACTAACAAAAGCTTCTTGGACATGAGTGGGATTGCAAACTCATGTTTACATGTAAGAAGCTGATTATATAATAATTATGACTAAAGCCTATACCTATTTGAATATCTTCATCAAATAATATCTTATCCATAAGATCTTTGCTATTGTTTTTTGACCAAAAAAATACCATCTGAATAAGCCTAAGTGAAAATCATTTAGTACTACTTTTTCTTTCTTTTGGTGAATGCATTGAGGAAGGAATCCACCAAAGTTCTTTTGATATAGGCTCTTATCAATAATGACATAACTTAGAGCTTAAAGCATATATTTTCTTCTTTGTGAAAGACTTAGATTTTTTAGAAATTTTCCTATCTAAAAGTATTTAACTAGGTCTAACACCCAGTCATTTTGCTCATCTAGGGTCTCTTTTAATTTTGGTTCAAGGAAATCTTCTAAAAATAGACTTTGTTCTATTCCTGCTAAGTTAGCTAATTGTTCGTACAAATATCTTCCTCGAACAAGCTTGGTAGGTTTTATTTTCTAGATCATATTCTTGGATCTTAGTGATCCAACTTGTTTTCTTTTTGCCTAGCTCTCTTTGGAAAGTAAACTTCTGTACATTCGAATGCACAACATATACAATAGTTTTTCCTTAAAAAATATAATGCCTTAATTTTTTCAAGTATTTCATGAGAGCAAATACTTATTTTTAATGAAATTGTATTGCTCTTGGTAGTTATGCAATTTTTGTCTGATGAAGGCTATTGGGAATTTATTTTGATCTTTTTCCTTCTGTGTAAGCACCACAACTCTTCTATTCTCAACACCATATACATACAAGATGACATCGCTCTAATAGTCTAGATTTACCAAAATTAGAGCTCTAGCTATTGCTTGTATGATATTTTTATAGTTTTCTCTCCTTTCTGCTATCCAAGTAAAGGGCATATCCTTGTTTAGTAGCATGATCATGGGATTAATAGTCTAAGAAAATTCCAATATGAAATTTTGGATAAATTTTATCTACCTAAAGAAAGATTATAGAGCCTTCTTATTCACTGGAAAAGGTAATAACAATATTGCTTTTACCCAATCTAGATCAATGGATAGCCCCTTTGAGACAACACATTCCAATAGTTTACCCTCATGAACTACAAAGATAGACTTCTTGGGGTTCAAGGAAATTCTAAATTCTCAACATCTTTCAAAGACTAACTTTAAATGATCCAAATGTTGAGTTTTATTATGAGAAAACATTGACATGTCATCCAGATATGTTGGAATATATTCCATTATTTGGTTCCTTACTAATGCACCATCATGGGTACATGTTTATATTAGGATTTTATTTAGGACTTAAGTACTTTATTAAAGCAATGTAATAAATGCACAAGTGTTAGAATGTGCAATGATATAAATATGCATGTAGTCCACATGTACATAAGTCCTTAGAATAGAATAGTAAGGTGTCATAGGAATATTTAAGATAAAGAGTTGCATCTCATTATAAATAAGCCTTTAAAGAATAGAAAAGAGAGAGGATTTGGAGTGCATAGTTTGAGTAGTAGTAGATACAATGTAGATCCATTCTTGCAAATATCAAGAGGTTGTGACCTCCATTGGAAAGCATTACATTATTTTTGTGAGCTTTCTTATATGAGCATTTCTTGAGTATTGTATCAAGCTTTCTATCATATTTTCGTGCATATTAGTTATCCATTATCATAGTTATAACTTTGCATACTTATTTTCATACTTGTGGTTGCATTTTATTTAAGTTTAAAGCTTCAAAAACTAACAGTGATATCAGAGCACTAGGTAGATCAATAGGAAATAGTGAGCCACAAGAGTGATTGAGAGGATATTGTAACTCTCATTTTTATATTTTTTAAATTATATTTTGGCTAGAATTTTTTCATAAAGTTGTAGAAAAACTTGTGAAGACTAGAACTCATCATTTAATCCACTAGATTGGTAATCCATCTAGTGAATATTTTTTTCTATAGATTTATATAAATTTCTATTATTATTTCCTAATACTTTGTTGCAGAATAAAGGATATTCAAATAGATTTGGAAAGCTTCCTACAAGATCTAGGAAGAATATCATCCTTGAATCAATCTGGTACCTGAAGAAACTAGTTGGAAATTGAAGATTTGGAGTTCCTAGAAAGAAGACCCCATTGAAGGAAGAAGAGACTCAAGGAGAAGAGTCTTAATAAATATTGGAGATTGGTGATCTCCATTGAATATTGAAAACTTCACATTGAAGAAGAGGTCCATAGAAGGTCTTATTGAAGAACTTCCATGGTGGAAGATTGAGGATAGAGAAGGACTAACAAAAGTCCTATTGTAGATTTTAGTAGCAGTTATTTAGGAGATCCAAGAAGAATATCTCATTCCAAAGCTTCCATATTTGAAGGTTTAAGAGATCGAGGAAAGTCTCATAGAAGTTTTGAGAAACTACAATATTGAAGGTCCAAGGATAGGTCTCAAGGAGAAACAAGGAGAAGGAGTGGTGAGCCTTATTGAAGGATTTCCTAGAAGATATAATTGGAGAAATTTACTACCAAGGAGAAGCTTCTGATAGTAAATAAATTGGGACAATTATCGCCATCCAACAACAAGCCCAAAGGTGAAATATTTGGCAAGAAATTTGTCAAATTTAAAAATAGTTTGGAAAAAATATTAAGACTTTCATAATCTTGAGAAGAAGGCCATTGGATAGGCCAAGTTTGAAGTCAAATTTTGACAAGACAAAGGAGATAGATAAACCACCAAATCTAAGAGATTTGGGGATTGCCATTGAAGGCTTGAAGGTCATTTTAGAGATAGGATATTTACTGATTTCTATAACATATCATTGAAGATTTATTAAGGAATATCTTAGCTGTGATTTGGAGGAACTTCCTACCAAATTTTTGGGATTCAAGGATAGTGATTTGGAGAAGCGTTTGACTGCTTTACAATCTAAAAAATTTCATATTTGAGGACAGCGATAAAGAAGCAATTTGGGTAGCAGTTCAAATTTCAGAAGTGCATTCTAAAGAAAAATTAGAGCCACCAAATCATAGTTTTTTGCAGTATATTAGTGGAGTGTTAAAGTTACAAAAACGTGAGCCAAAGAGCTATTTTTGGACAACCTACAAGATCTGCAATATCATCTACAAAAGTTAGAAATTTAGGTTACTTAAATCACCATCATCATCATCATTTATGAAGGTAGAAAGGTATGCAACAAAGGTGCAAAAATATTCATTAGTAGAAATTTTATATTTAGATCTTATTAAGTTTATTAAGCGCTAGTTTTCAAGATTAAAGGTTGCATAGATAATATTAATTTAAGTCTTCAAGGGAGTGTAGAATTTATTGTCTACAAGGTTCAAACCTGCACAAAAAATAGAAGTTAGATATATTTCGAGAGAAAAAAAATATTAACATTCTATTAAATATTCTAAGCAAGATAAGACTCCAGCATTTGCATTCTATAGTGCAAAAAGTTATTGAAAATCTTGTACTATTGAGTGCAAAAGTAACCAAGCAATAAATATATTGCCAAGGATTTGAAGGTAATATTGATTTCAGATTTATCTCAACATTTCGAGAATCCAAGAGAGTTAATTTAAGAGCACAGGGGGGCACACTTATATCTATTCATACTCTATGTTTGCATAGCAACTCATTAGAGATATTCAAGGGAGCTCTAACAATAAATTATCTCCAAGACAAAGGGAAGACATCTTGGATATCATCTACCTGCATATTTGATAAACAAATCAATAAGGGAAGTCATTAATAGAAAGGGGAAATAAGAGTTGGTTTTAGACTTCTATAATATGTATCCATCAAAGGATCATTGAGCAAAATATAGGTGAAGTTATTAGCTATACTAATTATATCTATAATTATAACATACAATCCAATAGCGTTTGGTGAAGGTAAAGTAAGGTACCTTACACATTTGATAGCTTTTGGTGAAGGCATCATAGTGAAACTCAGCAACGTCTACCTCCAAGAGATAAAAATCAGATAGAGTAAGCATCATAGGGTTCTATCCATGTAAAATAATTGGGAGTAGCATCATTATCACTGAGAGTAAACATCGTTCTACCCATGCACTTGCACCAAAGCAAGTATTATATTCAGCTTAAACATACAGCTTGGAAGTCATTGCAATTGATAAAACAAAATTAGACAGTTGTCCCAACTAGATAAGGAGGAGACACATCAAATTTATAGCGCACATCCTTCAAAGTTTGACTCAGATTCAAGAATAATTTACCCATCATTACATCCATCATGTACACCTGGTTGGCATTCTTATCAAAGTGTTGGAAGATAACCATATTTGCTAGAGAAGCGTTAAGAGAATCAACATAATTTCTCTCAAGTAAATTGGTTGTAAATATCGATTTTTGAAGCACTAAAATAGCATCATAGTCTACAGAGAATGATCATCAAGCAAGCAAGATAAAGTATTTGTATAGCCTAAGGGAATTAGATCAAAGTGGTGAAGGTATTGCACCACGTGGAATAAGGCATCTCATGCACACCATAGATAGTCACCACTACATCAAAGGTATATCAAGCATGCAATATTAGAAGTATACTTGGATGAAGCATCATTATTATAATACCCTTGTAAGAAGTATTAGGATAGAGGCATTGAAGGTAAAAAATAAACCATTCAGTACCACTTGTTATTCAACATTGGGAAGGTGGAGTATAAGTGGTTGAAAGGAGTTAGGAAAATCAAGTGCCACATGGTACCATCTCTCCTACACCATGCTCTAACCTTGTAGAGATAACACCTCAAAATAAAGTACCATAGTAGCACTCAAATAGGACATCAACTTGAAGATAGTTTAGAGTGAAACTAATGTAGCATTAAAGAAATGAGAGCACATGAAGATAGAAGAGTGATAAATCATTCTTAGTTTACCTGTAGAAGAAGAAACATGCAGGAAAAAACATTGACGTTGAAGGGCAAGCTCACCAATTGATTTAGAGTGTACAAAGACATAAATAAGAAGCACACTCAGTGGTTGAAGAAATATTATAAGGCTGGAAGTGAACGTTGGAGAAAGAATGCAGTTCGATGATAAAGGAGTGAAAAACTATACACAATATCTCAAAGCTAGCAAGGAGTCAACTATAACCAAATTGCAATAGTTCAAATTGATTATACCAAGCTTAGTATTGAAATGGTAAGAGCTAAATTGCAAAGTTTATTAAGGTTGAAATCAGCTAAACCTTATAATCTAGAGAAATTGAATGATAGAAGTAATAAGGTGTTAATATCTAGAAAAATATTTTGATTATATTGAGAAGGAAGTAGAAAATAGAAGCATTAAAATATTTATTATTATTTCTTCAACTATTTGCAAATATCAAACTAGGAGACATAATGATTAGTGAAACTTAAATTGCAAATACATAGTTTTTTAACTAGGGAGATATAATGAATTCTACACCAAATTAAAATCAAAGAAGTATAGAAATTTTTTCATAATATTTGTTAAATGATTTGAAAATATTGTTGATTCTTGTCTCATACTCATCCTACTACAAAACATCTTCATGAAACTTGGAAGTGTATAGTTCAATAGGAGAAATAAGATTTGATTATTATCATTACAAAAATAACTAAAAGGTGAACTAACAACTAGTAAGCACTTTATCAAGAATATAACCTATCACTAGGGAGACATAAGGAGTTCTATAAAACCTAAGTCTTGAAAATTTTTGTCAAGATAGTTCACATTCTCTAAACTAAAAAGTTATAAGAAAATATACTAGGACCATCATGACAACAAACAAATTCATCCTTATAGAATTTCAACTAATTAAAAATCCGAAGTACTTCTCATGGAAAATCAAATTAAGGGCAATCTTGATATTTGAGATTTTTTGGAAATTTGTCAAAGGAATAGCCACTAAATCTGATTTAGGTGATATAGAGATTTAGAAGTTTGAATAAAGCGATGTAGAAGCATTAATGATAATAAATTTTTCCATCACATATGAAATACAACTTTTCATTTTCTTAGCAAGGACATTTACAGAAGCTTGGAAAATATTAGAGAAAATATTTGAAGGGAAAAATAAAGCTACTATATTAAATCTTTAAACTCAATTATGTTCCTTGAAAATGAACAATGGTGAAAGTGTAGAACTATTCCTAAGGAAGGTAACAAATATTAAAGGGAAATTATTAAACTTAGGGGAAGAAGTAAAAGATATATTTCTTGTTCAAGTAACCATGAGAGGACTTCCTGATAGCTACAAGAATCTAGTTACATCTTTACAAGTCCTAAGTAAATATACTTCATTTGATGAGTTAGTCAATATTATTCAAGAATATGAGTTGGAAAATATAGTTAAAGATGAAATTATTAACAATGCATTGGTCCTAAAGGACAATCCATAGGAAAATATTGCATCATCCTCAAAAGAATGAAGACCTTGGAATAATCGATATTGTCATGTATGTAGGAAGAAAAGACATAGCACTAACTACTACAGATTCAATCATAGAAATCAGAATAAGGGGAATCTAACAAATTATGAAAACCAACAAAATAGGGTATTCTAACCAAAGCAGTATCAACCTTAAAAACAATAGTTTCAACGTCCATATACTCCTCAAAATAAATACCCTCAATTGGAATATCATGGAGGAATTCAAAAAGGACATTTAGCACAAAGGATTCAAGAAATAGAAGAACCAGAAGAATCAATAGATAAAAATGTAGTTAAAGCTCTTTCAACAAGAGTAACATATCGTGAAGACACTAACTATTTGTTTGAACATGACTTAGACAACATAGAAGGATAATACAAAATCCAGAACCAAAATCAAGATTCTTAATAAAGACTAAAGTCTTCAAAAACCAAATAATGTAATACAAGGGGGTGTTGGAATGAATTACATTATTTGGTTCCTTACTAATGTACCATCATGGGTACATGTTTAGATTAGGAGTTTATTTAGGACTTAAGTACTTTATTAAAGCAATGTAATAAATGCACAAGTGTTAGAAAGTGCAATGATGTAAATGTGCATGTAGTCCACATGTACATAAGTCCTTAGAATAGAATAGTAAGGTGTCATAGAAATATTGAACGCAAAGAGTTGCATCTCATTATAAATAGGCCTTCATATAATAGAAAAGAGAGAGGATTTTTGAGTGCATACGTTGAGTAGTAGTAGATACAATGTAGATCCAGTTTTGCAAATATGGAGAGGTTGTGACCTCCATTGAAGAGCATTGCATATTTTCATGAGATTTATTAAATGAGCATTTATTAAGAATTGGATCAAGTTTTCTATCATATTTTCATTCATAGTAGTTAGTCATTATCATAGTTATAACTTTGCATTCTTATTTCCATACTTGTGGTTGCATTTCCTGTAAGTTTAAAGCTTCAAAAGCTAACAGGTATATGAGGGTCACTTTATTTACTATCTCTCCAAAAGTAAGATCCATGGAACTTTAGAAGGGATCTCTAACATTATATAACCCAAAAAATATTATGTGATAAGAAAATATTCCACAATTTGTGGTGAACATCATTTTATGTTGATCTTTATCCTTCACTCAAATTTGATTAAATTCAAAATATTCATCAAATAGGATTTTTTTTCAGCGTTGGACACCATCTACAATATTTATTCTATCTATGATAAGGGATAATGATCCTTCAATTAATATTTTTTCAATTTTTGAAAATCAACAAATAATTAGATATTACTTTTTTTCTTCCAGACTAGAACTAGATTGGCTACCCAAGTGGAATGCTTAATAGGGTATATAATATTTACATACAAAAAATTCAAAAATTCCTACTTCATAAATGACTCAATATTAGGATTCATAACTCTTTGATTCTATTAGAAAGACTTGATGTTTGGAAGCAACTAAATATTGTGTTGGATAACATTCTTATCATGCACTTTTTGATCATCATAACTCCAAACTATCACATCTCTGGATTATTTGTAAAGTGCAATGAGGTTATATATCTATTTTTGAGTGGTATTTGTTCTAACCTTAATAATTTTTATGAGCTCCATTTGGAATTTATTGAATTCCTTCTCATCTATTTTCATTCTTTGGCTTATCATCTGGTCATTGTTATCAAAGAGGCTTTCTAAAGTAATCAAACCCTTAGGGATATGATTATTATTTAGTTGTATCATGTCTTCCTTGTCAATATGGCTTTGCATTTATTTGTACCATTGGCACATATATAGCTTTTTGAGTTAGGAAGATTGCTATCTATTCATCACTATCAAATACATGCCAAAATTTATCCCTATCCGAGACCGATGGTTGAAAGACCAAATTGAGCCATTTTCATGCTTTCCAATATTTGAGAGGAGGGATAAAGTTTTCTTCATGTGAAGCCAATACATATGCTAATGCATTTTTACTTCTTGGGATGGATTTTACATTAATGGAATCAAATATTTCTAGCAATTCCTAGAATCTATTCCAATAAGCTTTGGGATAGTGGTGCCTACTACTACATCTCTCAATAACTTGATTCACTACCAGCTCTGATTCACCTTAGATTAAGAGATTTTTTATCTTTATTTTTTTTGCTTTTACCAATCCTAGACATAGTTTTTCATATTCAACAACATTTTTTGAGCAACTCTAGGGTAGCATATATGAGAACTTTTTTTTCCTTTGATAAGGTATTGTAAGACTATTCAAGCTCTAGCTCCATTTTTGCATCTCATGCCATCAAAGTATAGCTTCCACATATTTATTTTTTAGAGTGTTTTATTTATGATATTCAGGATCTTATGGCTATCTAACTCTAATATGCAATAAGTTCCCAATCCATTGTCAATTACTGCATTGAAATCACTTAGAGAGAATTCATATTTTGTTTGTAGCTCTTCTATCAGCTCTTCAAGGTATTCTAGATCATCTTCAACTAGATTAATTTTTTTTTCCTCTATCCTTTCTATGTGGTAAGGACTTGTTGTGGCTGATCAACAACACACCCCAAAATTGGGGACCCACCTGTTTGCATGCTTTGCAAGAAGATTGCAGTGGCCCAGATGCTAAAAAAATCAAAGGAAGATCAAAGAAAAATAGCAAAAAATGAAAAGTTGTCGCGATATCGCGACATGTTGCTCCGTCGCGGCCAGAAATGAAAAGTTGTCGCGATATCGCGACATGTTGCTCCGTCGCGGCCAAAAATGAAAAGTTGTCGCGATATCGCGACATGTTGCTCCGTCGTGGCCAAAAATGAAAAGTTGTCACGATATCGCGACATGTTGCTCCGTCACGGCCAGAAAAAAAAAGTTGTCACGATATCACGACATGTTGCTCCATCGTGGCCAAAAATGAAAAGTTGTCACGATATCATGACATGTTGCTCCATCGCGGCCAAAAATGAAAAGTTGTCACGATATCGTGACATGTTGCTCCGTCACGGCTCAAAATAGAAAAGTACAATGAAATGAAAAAGTGTCACGATTTCATGACATGTCACGTTTCGTGCTGAGAGCAACAGAATGCAGCATGAGGAGAAAATGTCGTGATATCGTGACATGTCACAAAATCATGGTCAAAGCAGTCAAGCAGGGCAATGCACTAAGGTCGTCGCGATATCGTGACATGTCATGTTTTCATGGCCAAGTGCAGCAAGATAGAGCAAAATGAAAAGGCACACATCAAAGAGAAAAATGTCACGATATCGTGACATGTCATGTTTTCACGACCTGGAGCAGCTAAAGTGAACGAAAGAGAAAAGTGTCACGATTTCACGACATAAAGCAACCAAAGTATACGAAATGAAAAAGTGTCACGATTTCACGACAGAAAAAACAGCAAGGTGGTGCCAAATAGAAAAGTGTCACGATTTCGCGACATAAAGCAACCAAAGTGTACGGAATGAAAAAGTGTCATGATTTCATGACAAAAAATAGCAAGGTGATGCCAAATGAAAAAGTGTCACGATTTCGCGACATGTCGTTTTTTCACGGCCAGGAGAAAACATCACGATTTCGCGATAGGTTGCATTTACGCGGCCCGAGGGCAAAAAATTGTCACGATTTCGCGACATGTATTATTTTCGCTGTGCATGAAGGCAGACAAGGTTGCGAGAAAAATGTCACGATTTCGTGACATGTCTTTCTTGTTTTCATTGGTGGAGGAGCAAGGTTATTGAAAAAATGTCACGATATCGTGACATGCTATTTTTTGTCATGATTCACAGCGAGCCATTATAGAACATGCAGAAAAGCGTAGAACACGTGGCACGAAGATGTCAGGGTTATGATAATGCTTCAGATCGACAGTTACAGTTAGCAGAGAAGACCAAACATTTCAAGGCTCGAGCAAAAGGCCAAAACACCAAAGAAGCGGGAAGATGAAGCGAAGCGATCTGGGAAATGAAACGAAACGTCACAGAGCGAAACAGAGAACCGCAATAGAAAGTTTAAAAGCAGAAGTGAAGATAGATACAAGGGCTAGAAATTGTAACAAGAAAAGCATTATTTTTTTGGAATAAAGGAGTTTATTTGGCAAGAGTAACTTTTGTGTGTGAAATCAAAAGGAGATTGAAAGCTAAGACTACTGTTATCTCTGTAAATCTTTCCTTTGCATTATTTTCTCTTGTATCTATTCGTTTACACCATAAGATGGGTTACGATAGGTGAATGATAGAATGATGCAATTATTTATTTCCTTAGAGTCTTGCATCTGATCTGATTTGACTGTGTGTTAGTGCAGGTCTGTTAGGTCAGGTTGTTTTAGAATTTCATCTCATAACTTGGGGTTTTGCAGGGAGGAGATTGCTAACCAAATTAACGTCCTGTTTTAGTTTTTCCAGCTGATTCTCATAAACAACGTTTTGATTTTAGGTTCTGATGTTATTTTTACATTTTTACTTGAAAATTTGCATTTCAGATTCTGGTACATTCCAGAATACTTTGTCAATTTTACTAACACCAAAAGCTAACATAGAAATAGCAGAACAGTGTTAAATAAAAGATAAAATGAACCAGTTAACTATAAAATGAACCTCATGTTAAAGGCACGGAGCTTAAAATGAAGTGGCTTATACCACGCACTTTCTCATTTGAAATCCTTTTAAGCCAAAAGATAAAAGAGGTCACTAACTTATTTTTGGGTGGACTTCATTATTCTCAAGAGCATTAAGAAAATATTTTTTACATAGTTGGTTAATTTAATAGATTACGGTTGCAAAGTTTTCTTTGAATCATTAAAGGCCCCTTGTTAACAGTTACTTGTAGGGTTTAAGTTATTCTAGTATACATTCATTTATTTGCTTTAAGTCTTAATTGGTTATATGCATATGAATGTTTGTTCACAAGAACCTTGGAGAAATAAAAAAATAACAAATTTCTTTGCAAGAAAGAGTTTCCTGTCTGAGACTCTAGTTGCGTGGTCATTTTGTTATAGGGCAAAATATTCACTCAACATTTTGGCGCTAGAAGGAGGGCCTTCTTTATTGCTTTGTGATTATGATCTGTTCTAACGATTAACGTGGGTAGTTTTGTTTCCACCTATTGTGCTTGTAGGTATAACATTTAGATATTTTATTTTGCAAGTAAGTTGAGAGAAGTCTTTTAGAGTTCTAGAGTTTTCAAGCTGGCCCAACCTGAGTACATAGCTACTAGGTCCAAGACCACAGGGGAAACTATTTTCCAAAGCCTTTCTCCCACTGCTAGGAAGCCGAAAAACAAAACATTAGAGATCGAAATACCACCCAGTATACTTGAGTTAGGGATTTCTTTAGACTCAAGTACGTCTAGCGGGCCTGAGCCCTTAGTTTCAAGTGCGACAACAACACCAGGTGTATCTGTCTCCATAGTTCCAAGCATTTCCATTGTTCCCACAGGGTTAACACCTTTGAATAACATGGCCCAACAACAACAACAACAACAACAACAACACCACCTGCCCTCTGGTATGGTGCGCAAAGTTCCCCCTTGGATATTCCTGGGGCAGTCCATGACTTGCCTAGAAACATTGAAAGGGGATTACCCAAATTCATGCACGATGGTCCCACAACAACCGAAGATCATGTCCAAATCTACAAGGATTACATGTTTAGACAAGGGGTTACTCACGAGGATATTGCTTGCCGAGTTTTCCCTGCTAGTCTAGACAACACGGCCAATGAGTGGTACAAGAATCTTCCAGCAGGGTCCATCACTTCATGGGCCCAATTAGAAACCGCCTTCATTAGCCAATTTAGAATGTTATTGGATCCCTCCATAATTTATAATTTGTTCGTATCATGCAAAATATTACCCAATGAGCCCATACGAACATTCAATCAGAGGTTCCAAAAACTATACACGAATTTGACTCGTCACTTTGCGGTAGATCCTGCGGTCGCCTTGCAATTATATTTTAGAGCTTTAGATCCTTTAACATCTTTATTGACTAGAAGGAATCCTCAGGTTACGATGCTTCCTTTAGCCTATGCAGAGACAATGACTCTCGAACAACAAATGAACTTACCAGGAGCAGGATTGTCTCAATTGACTGGGATGGGACAATACGGTCCATACAGTCAATTCGCCATGATGAACCAGTTAATGGCACCACAGGTTCCTACGATGAACAATTTCCAACCACCCGCTCAAGTGGCATCATTTCCAACTTATCCTAATGCCTCCGTTCAAACACAAGGATTAATTCAAAATAGCCCGATGGGTTTGCCTGGGTTCGGCATGGGCAATAATTTGTTGACCATACCGAGGTTTGCTCCGATTAGCATGCCAAGCCCAATGACTTATCCAACAATCACATCGATTCAAAGTGTGAATCCAGGATGGAATCCAACTACCCAGACCCAAGCCATTGTACCTATTCCAGAGGTGGCTAATGCAGCAAACACAACTGGACCCGGGATTACCATGCCCCAACCACAAGGGTCCGAATCCATGATAGAAAACATGAAGGAAACTTTGGCCAAAGTTTTGGTTACCGTGGGAAATGTCAATAAAAAGGTTGACCAAGCCATGGGTCATAACCGACCTCACAACCATAGAGGAAAAGGAACATACAACACGCAGCCTAATAATGGGCGAGTACCCAATCCCGTAGCCAATCAGGCAGATGTCTCGAAAGATTTTGGAGAATTAGGACCTTGTGATAACGATTGCCCGCACTGTGGCCACGGGAAGCAGGAGTCTATACTGACTGAGGTTATACATTCCCAAGAAAGTGAAGAAGAGGAGGATGTGGAACTTTTTGGAAACGAAGATGAAGAAACGTTGGAAGTTCATGCCAACAAACGTTTTGGGAAAGGAAATCACAAATATTACACTAGGAGTTCTAAGGAGCCCAAAACTTCCTCTACTCCTCCAAACAACCAATTACTCCCTCCTCGATTTCAAAGGAGATGTCAATCCCTCTCCTCCATCCATGGTGGAAAAGTCTAAGATGGTGCAAAACATGTCAAATTCAGAAAAACCCACTTATGACTTGGTAGAAGACATGAAGAAAACTAAGGCCAATGTCTCAATGTATGATATGTCCCGACTATTAGGCCAAGAAGTAAGTCCACCAAAAAGTTTAGATCCACCTGCCCAAGTTCATGAAGCTAAAAGTGTTGAGTCCCGATTGGTTTTGAAAAGGGAAAAGTGAGATATACCCCCTTTTTTGATAACCATTAGAATTGCGGGTAAAAATCTGCACAATTGCTTAATAGATTCAGGGGCCTCGGCTACCATTATGCCCCTAGAAATCTGTCAAAAATTGGGACTTACACCAAAACCTTCTAGAAGCAGGGTGGTGCAGCTGGATAGATCAACCATGGAAGCAGTGGGAGAATTGGGTGATGTTCTTATTCAAGTCAACTCAGAACCTAGGGTTCAACATCACATAGATATATTGGTGCTCGACATTCCTATCAAATATGGCATGGTGTTGGGAAGAGATTGGAGTAAAAACTTAAACGGTTACATTGTAACAGACTCTTCACATATGTGGTTGCCTTGGAGGGGAGTGGCCAACCAAATTCGGATTGATAGTGAACCTAGGCTCAAGGAAATGATCACAGAATACAACAAACCTAATGAGATCCAATACATTGAAGCTGAATTAGGAGCATATTGTTTGGACGTAGAAACACCTGAGAATTCCCAAAATGAAAGAATTGGATGCAATGTTTCTGAAGAACACCAGGACATTTGGACTTTAAGATTTGATGGATCCAAGTCCAGACAAGGGGCAGGAGCCGGTATTGAACTGTCATGTTCAGACAGAGAGCCTATGTTCGCTGCATATAGACTACAGTTCCCTGCCACCAACAATATGGCAGAATATGAGGCCTTGATTCTCGGACTTCAATTGGCCCTTCGGAAGAAAATTAAATGTATCAAGGTCCTTGGTGATTCGGAATTAGTGGTAAAACAAGTGAAGGGACAATACGTATGTAAGAACAAGCGGCTCAGACTTTACCGAACCAGGGTTAGAGATTTAATAGATGAGTTTGATGCTTTTAACATATCTCTGATCTCTAGAAAAGGCAATCATCTGGCAGACTCTCTAGCCATAGCTGCGAGTATGTTGAAACCAGTGGATCACAAGAAATGCAAGAAATTTTCCATAGAATTGGTCCCTTGCCCCTCGATACCGGATAATGTCACGAATTTCCAAGTGTTTGATAGTGACAGACACATATTCCATTTTGTCACTAATTCTGGTATCTTTGAAAAGCAGGTTATAGATGAAGACGAGAGGGACCTAGAAGAGGCAGATTTGGAAGAAAAGATTATTGGAAAATGTAATAAGATGCCAAATGAGATGGCTTCATTAGAAAAAATGTTCGATATCGGATACCAACCAAAAGGAGGTAGAAAGGTTCCACCTCCCAAAGAAGCCTGTGACTTAGTTAATATTGGAAGTGCAGAAAACCCTCGAGAAGTATTCATAGCGAAAGCATGTACCAAACATGAGAAGGATTCCATTGCCAATGCATTAAAGGAATACATAGATTGCATAGCTTGGAGTTATAAGGAACTGAAAACTTATGATCAGAATGTTATAACGCATACGATTCCTTTGAAGCCAGACTCCAAACCCTTTAGGCAAAGACAGAGGCCAGTCAATCCATTATTAGAACCCTTGATAGAGAAAGAGGTAAAGCGACTGTTAGAAGCTAAAATCATCTTTCCTGTTAGGCATTCCACATGGGTTGCTAACTTGGTCCCCGTGAGGAAAAAGAGTGGAGAAATAAGGTTATGTATTGATTTTAGAAATCTTAATAAAGCCTCACAAAAGGACAATTACCCTTTACCCACCATTGATGAAATACTTCAAAAGGTAAATGGGTCAAAAATGATGTCATTCCTGGATGGTTATTCGAGATATAATCAGGTCCTTATCCATCCTAATGATAGGATGAAAACCGCCTTCACCACAAAATGGGGCACCTTTGCATACAGGAGAATGCCTTTCGGACTATTGAACGCAGGTGCCACATTCCAACGAGCTATGGACTTTGCTTTTAAGGGGCTCATAGGTAAGTGCATTATTGTCTATGTAGATGACATTCCTGTCTTTTCTAAGAGTAGGGAAAACCACGTCAAGGATCTAAAGAAAGTCCTTCAAAGATGTAGGGAACATGGCATTTCACTCAACCCAAGGAAGTGCATTTTCGGGGTAACGGAAGGAAAATTATTGGGACATGTAATATCCAAAGATGGAATTTCCATTGATCCTGAAAGAATAGAGGCCATACAACAGATTCCTTGTCCCAACAACAAAAAAGAGTTGAGATCATTCTTTGGGAAGATTAATTTTGTTAGAAAATTTATTGCAGATTTTGCAGAAATAGCAAAACCTTTGAACGACATGTTAAAGAAAGAGGTCCAAATCAAATGGACAAATGAAAATAGAGATGCTTTCAAAAATATCAAGGATGCGATTTCTAAAGCCCCAGTTTTAGTGAGTCCCGATTATACGAAGCCTTTCTATATTTACACATTTGCTTCAGATCATTCCTTTGCGAGTGTTTTAACTCAGAAGAGTGAAGGCAACATTGAAAATCCTATTGCCTTCCTGAGTAGTCCTCTCAAAGATGCGAAACTGAGATATTCCATCTTGGACAAGCAAATGTATGCTCTATTTAAGACAGTTAAAAAATTTAGGCATTATATAGTCCACAGTAGGGTGTTTGCTATAGTCCCGGATCCTGCAGTCAAAGCCATGTTTATACAGAATGAATTAGGTGAAAGACGAGGTAAGTGGATTTCAACTCTACAAGAATTTGATCTTGAGATTCAATCCATGAAGATAGTGCGGGGACAAGGGTTGGTTAAGGCTATAGCAGAAAAGGATCCCTTAATTTCATGTCAACATTATGAAATCGTAGATATAACCAAAGATGAGTGGTACGCAGATGTTGTGTATTTTTTACTAAATGGTAAATGTCCACCACATTTGAATTCTACTCAACGAAGAGCCTTGCGCTTGAAATCTGCTAATTTTCTAATTAGATCCGACACGTTATACAAGAAAAACCATGAAGGAATTTACCTTCGTTGCGTTGATCGAAGAGAGGCAGCGCAAATACTCGAGGAATTTCATGGTAAATATGGGACAGGACATGGGTCCGCTAATGCCACAGCCCATCAAATCCTTAGAGCCGGTTATTATTGGCCTCGATTGTTCAAAGATGCCCATACTCATGTGAGGTCATGTCATACATGTCAAACTACGACCAATAGAGAAAGGGGTGCTTCCATGCCATTACAATCTATGTAATTGAGTCTAGACCTTTTGCGCAATGGGGCCTAGATTTTGTTGGGATTATCAGTCCCAATTCATCCGATTCCCACAAATACATTCTAACAGCTACAGATTATTGCACAAGGTGGACGGAAGCTATCCCCACAAAGAATGCCACTTCGGAGGTTGTTATTAAATTCTTAGAGGATAATATTGTCACTCGATTTGGAATGCCTAACTCCATTGTAAGTGATAATGGTTCAGCTTTCTCCTCTCTAGAATTTGCTAATTGGGCATTTGACAACAGGGTGAGTTTAAAATTCTCTTCCAATTATTATCCGCAAGGTAATGGATTGGCTGAATCTTCTAACAAGAATTTGTTATGCGTCATTAAAAAATTGCTGGAAAGAAATCCTAGAGATTGGCATAACAAACTTAAGTTGGCTCTTTGGGCTGATAGAATCAGAGTCAAAGAATCAATAGGAACATCTCCTTACCATCTGGTTTATGGACAAGATCCCATTTTTCCTACAAATCTCAAGTTACAAACACTGCATTTCATGAAAGATTACTTTGGAACTGATGATAAACTTGAGTCTAGACTAACACAATTAATGCATCTGGATGAAAAAAGGGATGAGGCTATGCTTCATTTCAGTAAACACCAAGATGTAGTAAAAATATGGTTCGACAAAAAGTCTAGAGCCAAGGCTTTTAAAATATCAGATCTAGTGTTGTTATGGGATAAAAGACATGAGAAGAAAGGAGATCATGATAAGTTCGACTACTTATGGTTGGGTCCTTACCAGATTTTAGAAGTCCTAGGGGAAAACAGTTTTAGACTAAAAACCTTGGATGGAAAGGATTTGGCATTACCTGTCAATGGGTTGCACTTGAAACACTATTTCCAGGCCTGAAGCGGCTGGGTTTTGTATTATATGTAATTATGTCATGCTTTGTTTCTTTTGTGTGTGCAGATTTGATGTTTAAGTGGTGTGTTTATTTGACATGTTTGGTTTTTCTAAAAAAAAAAAAAAAATTGATAAAAATTTGAGATGTTAACTCATGCCTAAGATCAGGGAAATATGAAACATTGGAATTGTGTTGTAAAAGCTCCGCATGTAACACAAACAGTTAAATAATATCGTTTGAAACTTGTGATGCATGAAGTAGTCAGTTTTACAAATTATGACAATACTTTATCTGCAATTCAAAGGGCAATGCATTCATATTACATCTCACTTTGCATATACATGCCATCTTAGTTGCATATGCATTTCAAGATACAAATCATTAAAGTGTGTCAAATCCTCTTAGGGTTATGCTATAACATAAATAAGAAAAATCCTAAGGTTGGGAACTGAGGCCCGAGATATCTAGAACCAAGCACATTTTATACACATTAAAAAGGATCTTGAGCAAAATGATCAAAACCTTGCTTGGAAGAAAAGGTCGAGCGAAAGAAGTATTTCATGTCTATCCTATTATGCAACATGATCCTTAAAACAATGGTTTTTACCACTTCCATAAAGCTTAAAGCCTAAAATCAGAGTAGTAAGGATAGGGTTAAATCCTCATCAAACTTAGGTTGAGGATCCAACTCCCCAAAGCTTTGATTTGACCTACATGGAGTAGTAAGGATAGGGCATAATTCTCATCTCGCCTAGGTTGAGAATCTGATTCCCCAAAGCTCCTATGTCTCATTTCATGATAAATCTTGGATTGGAAGGATCGTACTACATGTCCTCTGCAAAGGATGGGTAGTCATCCCCAAGGTCCAAGAAATAAAACTAAATATTTCTCATTTCATCTTTATATTGGATTGGAAGGATCGTACTACATGTCCTCTGCAAAGGATGGGTAGTCATCCCCAAGGTCCAAGAAATAAAACTAAATATTTCCCATTTCATCTTTATATTGGATTGGAAGGATCGTACTACATGTCCTCTGCAAAGGATGGGTAGTCATCCCCAAGGTCCAAAGAAATGAAGCTAAATCATGGATTATGGGGTTAAGTATGCCCATGCATGGCAGCATGTCTTGTCTAAAAAACAAGACCACTGACTGTTCAAAGGGTTAGACTAGCATGACCATTTCTTCCATAATTGGTTAAATTATTTTTCTCAAAGTGAGGTAATGAATTCCAAATCAGAGTAGTAAGGATAGGGTTAAACTCCCATCTCGATTAGGTTGGGAGTCTGATTTCCCAAAGCTCTGATTTCACTTTCACTTGCACATGGGTTCAAGATAGTAGTGACTCATAACCAACTTTGGGATCTAATAAAGCAATTCATTATACATATAGTTGATCCTAAGAGGGTTTGATAATCTTAAATATTTGTATATGATATTAGAAGGCTTAAAGCTTTTATAAAGAGTAGTTATATCTCTAGATCATTTATCAGGCCATGCAAATCATTCACAATCTCACATATGCATTCATGTAAAACTGACAATGGAATGTTGATCAATTTCAAATGATAGGGAATGAAACACATTGCACACACCGAGCTAATACTTAATGATTCTGATGTTTCATGTATTTCTGATCTATGGGCATTTGTTTATATTTCTCATGTGCTAATGCGGGTTTCCAAGTTTGTATACTTCCAGGTTGGGTTCTCACCAAAATGCTCGGGAGCATTTGACAGCAGAGTCGCCATTTGTTGTGGCTGATCCACAACACACCCCAAAATTGGGGACCCACCTTTTTGCATGCTTTCAAAGAAGATTGCAGTGGCCTAGATGCTAAAAAAATCAAAGGAAGATCAAAGAAAAATAGCAAAAATGAAAAGTTGTCGCGATATCGCGACATGTTGCTCCATCGCGACAGAAAAGAAAAGTTGTCGCGATATCGCGACATGTTGCTCCATCGCGCAAAAAGAAAAGTTGTCATGATATCGCGACATGTTGCTCCATCACGCAAAATGAAAAGTTGTCGCATATCAAAAAGAAAGTGTATTCGAAGAAGAAAAGTTGTCACGATATCGCGACATGATAAGTGTAATGAGGAAGAAAGAAAGTGTCACGATTTCGCGACATGTCGTTTTCGGGTAAGAGCAAAGAATGAAGAAAAAAATGTCAGATATCGCGACATGTCACAAATATCCGGTCAAGCAAAGAGGGAAGAAAAGTCATGATATCATGACATGTCATGTTTCAGAAAAAGAAGAGAAATGAAAAAAAAATTGTCGCGATATCGCGACATGTCACGTTTCACGAAGAGAAAAGGAAGAAAGGAAAAGTGATTCAGAAAGATGAGAAAATGCGACAGAAAAATGTCGCGATTTCCACAAAAAGACAAAGAGAAAAGCGTCACGATTTCTGACAAGAAAAGAAAAGTCAGATTTGAGGAGAAGAAAATGTCACGATTTCCTGACATGTGCATTTGCGGCGATAAAAAAACGTCGCGATTTCGTGACAGGTTGCATTTGCACGGCCCGTAAGAAAAAATTGTCGCGATTTCGTGACATGTCTCATTTTCGCGATGCATGAAGGCGAACAAGGTTGTGAAAGAAAAATGTCGCGATATCGTGACATGTCTCATTTTCGTTGTGCATGGTGGAGGAAAGGTTGTTGACAGAAAAACGTCGTGATATCGCGACATGCTGTTTTTTGTCGCGATTCACAGCGGGCCGTTACAGAACATGCAGAAAGCGTAGAACACGTGGCACAAAGGCGTAAGGGTTATGATAACGCTTCAGATCGGTAGTTACAGTTAGCAGAGAAGACCAAACGTTTCAAGGTTCGAGCAAAAGGTCAAAACACCAAAGAAGCGGGAAAATGAAGCGAAGCGATCTGGGAAATGAAACGAAGCGTCACAGAGCGAAACAGAGAACCGCAACAGAAA
Organism: Wollemia nobilis; assembly: GCA_028583015.1. Lineage (NCBI taxonomy): Eukaryota > Viridiplantae > Streptophyta > Pinopsida > Araucariales > Araucariaceae > Wollemia > Wollemia nobilis. Next base: position 10,003,653 of record JAQPPZ010000850.1, read on the forward strand.
GTTTAAAAGCAGAAGTGAAGATAGATACAAGGGCTGGAAATTGTAACAAGAAAAGCATTATTTTTTTGGAATAAAAGGAGTTTATTTGGCAAGAGTAACTTTTGTGTGTGAAATCAAAAGGAGATTGAAAGCTAAGACTACTGTTATCTCTGTAGATCTTTCCTTTGCATTATTTTTTCTTGTATCTATTCGTTTACACCATAATGTGGGTTACGATAGGTGAATGATAGAATGATGCAATTATTTATTTCCTTAGAGTCTTGCATCTGATCTGATTTGACTGTGTGTTAGTGCAGGTCTGTTAGGTCAGGTTGTTTTAGAATTTCATCTCATAACTTGGGGTTTTGCAGGGAGGAGATTGCTAACCAAATTAACGTCCTGTTTTAGTTTTTCTAGCTGATTCTCATAAAGAATGTTTCTGTTTTAGTTTCTGATGTTATTTTTACATTTCTTACTTGAAAATCTGCATTTCGGATTCTGGTACATTCCAGAATACTTTGCTAATTTTACTAACACCAAAAGCTAACATAGAAATAGCAGAACAGTGTTAAATAAAAAGATAAAACGAACCCGTTAACTATAAAATGAACCTCATGTTAAAGGCACGGAGCTTAAAATGAAGTGGCTTATACCACGCATTTTCTCATTTGAAATCCTTTTAAGCCAAAAGATAAAAGAGGTCACTAACTTATTTTCGGGTAGACTTCATTATTCTCAAGAGCATTAAGAAAATATATTTACACAATTGGTTAATTTAATAGATTACGGTTGCAAAGTTTTCTTTGAATCATTAAAGGCCCCTTGTTAACAGTTACTTGCAGGGTTTAAGTTATTCTAGTATACATTCATTTATTTGCTTTAAGTCTTAATTGGTTATATGCATATGAATGTTTGTTCACAAGAACCTTGGAGAAATAAAAAATAACAAATTTCTTTGCAAGAAAGAGTTTCCTGTCTGAGACTCTAGTTGCGTGATCATTTTGTTATAGGGCAAAATATTCACTCAACAGGACTTGGCTTCTCTACATAGATACTCACCTTATTTCCTTTCTAGGGAATCATCACATGAGATAATCCAAATATAGATATCCTCCAAGCTTAGCTATAAATTATCTTGATAAACATAGCTCAAAAAGAGAAAGGAGGTCAACCACTATTACCTCTTGGATTACAATGACCTTTGGTATCTTGTGTAGCACCATAGGTAAATATTTAACCACTCCAATCATCCAGACTGGATTCCATATAGTTGCAACATATCAAAGCTATTCTAGGTGTATTCCATACCCATTGTATCGTATACAACTTTAGGTATAACTATTATAGCTTGTAATCCACCAATCAATTATGCACAATCCATCCTTCCATGCATAGAGACATAAGAAGGGTGAAGTCCTATTCTTGCCCAATCCCAAGGTCTATTTATCTTAACCTAAATTTAACTATGAGTAGCCAAATCCACTTGGGGATGTGTTCTTTAGGGTTGCTTTGAGTAGATCAATTTATCTAAGGATAAGAAATGAATCATACATGCTATCCCTTGAAGGTGTCTTTTTTAGTTCTTCTATAATGCCATTTATAGAAGCTTCTAGAATTTTTTTATCCCTTTGGGCTGGCTTATCAAACCTTTTATGATACTATAAATTAGCTTCTTGCCTTTGCTTCTTGGTGACTGAGGGAAAACACAACTTATTCAAGAATTGTTCCTTGGTTTCTTCTTGGTTAGCCTTGGGTTCTTCTAAATTTGGCTACTATTTATATTTTCCTTTGATATACTTCTTTTGTGGCTAAGTGGAAGTATTCAAACTATTAACTTTCTAGGGATCTACTAGGAGAAGTTTCTTTCTAGATCTAGTCAATATGTAAAATATCCAAAGCTTGAAGGTTCCTCAATTAAGAAATTATAATCTAGGTCCATAAGCATACCCACTAGCCCTTTTACTCTCTTTTAAATTTTTGAACTGCAACCAACTATCATTGATGCTAATAGACCATACAAGTATTAAAATTATATGGATCATTACAAGCCAAACACTAATAATCCTCCTAGGTTATGGATGTATGTACCTCTTGGATTTTGGTCATAGCATTTTTTGACCATATTGCTAGTTGAAGCCCCATGGTCTTTTGTGATGTAAGGGTATCTTCTATATTGTATTTTTCAAATATTCTCTCAAAATTTTATTGTTCCGTTATGGTGATATTATTCATTAGATTTTTCATTATCACTTTTATCTCCTACATATTTATGGAATATTATGTACAATCGTAAGCAAAAATTATCATGCACAATCAAGGATTATGCTTAGTGATATCAAATCATACTTTATTGTGCATGGTCATTTGTTTTTATGATTGTACATAGTAGTTAGTTTCATTTCTAGATTAGAGAATACTACAAACAGAGGAATGCTCCTCAATGTAAAAGGTCAAATATTTTAGGGTTTATTTTTTGTAATCTTAGTGTTCATATTGTTCAAATACAATCAAGAGTTGTTTGACCTCTCCCAATTGAAGTGTATAGAATCATTTATTATAGTGATATTTATACTTTCAACATTTCTATTTATGCTTTAATTGAAATATGATTTTTTAGGCTTGAAGTTGTTTGAATTATTTCAAATAATGAATGTTGGATGTTATTATATTTGAGCTTACTATATTTTTTGTATAGATTTAATTGAGGTTTGATCTATTAGGAATTACTTGTAATTTATGGTTAATGCTTATTTGGTTAAAATATATACTATTATCTACACTTTGACCATAATTTACACTCTCTATCCATACCTTTGATCTCAACACTATCATCTTTTTTATCTTTTATACAATAGGATTTAGGTAAGGAGTGACCTTCTCTAGAGGTTAACTTAGAAGCCATTCTAAGTAATCCAATCTTCACCTTAGTCTAGGGCAAAAAATCTATTTTAGGCAGATCAATTGATCAAGACCTCCTCTAAATGTAGACCAAAAATTATGATTGCATATCATATGGTAAATTTTCCCTTCCAAAATAAGGTAATAAACTATCTTAAACAAATTTTCCCATAACATTATAATAGATTCATGAACTAATATCACCAATGTGAAGAGCTAAAAATATATATGATATTAGGAAAATAACATCCAATTCTAGCTTACCACTTGTTAGTCACTTATTTTTAGGTGTCTACCACTAGATTTATGCCACATGGGCATCATTAAAATTTTTGATCCAACATTTGTTCAATTTTGACTATCCAAAAGCATATAAATAGGTGAATAAGAGTCTTAGGTGGCACATAAGGGTGCCATATAAGTAATGTAGGTTTTTGGTATGTTGGGGATCAAACCTTTGTCTCCTACAAGTTAGAAATTTCATTCTAACCAATATGCCCACCTTGCACATGTAGGGGGTGAATTCTTAATTTAGTAATGATGTCTCTAGGATATCAAAAAAGAGGAACATATAGTTAAAATAGAAGGTTCTTGCTTGGACTCAAACCTTGGTTCTCTATGCCCTGAATGCCTTAGGAAGGGTGATCCAACCAACTATGCAATGCTCATTCAATGGTAGATATTGGTCATACCTCCTTGAAGTGTATTAGGCACATCACCCAAAATAAATAAATCCTTATGGTCCATGTGTCAATATAACCCTTCATTGTTTTTCCTTTGATTTACAACAAAAGTGAAGACTTGGGAATTCAAATCTTGGACCCATAATATCATCTAATAAATAGCACATATACCTAGCCATTTAAGAACCTTGAATATTTGAATAGCAAACCCTTTCTTTTCCTTGAAGAAGACCATGTCATATTATGAAAGTATAAAATACATAATAAAATGGGTTGCATACAAGGACAAACACACATGCATCATGCAAAGCATGAATTTAAAATTCAAAATTTTTGGTGCCAATTTAATTTTTTTCTCCTTCCACATAATAATGAAGAATAAGAGAACTAAAAATAAATTGAAATTATAAACAATGGATCAAAGTTACATCAATAAAAATAAAGGAAACTGGATGTTTTAAAATAGTTTTATAAAATGGACAATAAACTATAAAATAATGTTAGTAGTTGTTACATCATAGTTCATGTGAAGTGGAAAGTGGTATAACCACCCATAATAAGGTCTAGGCATGTCGTATAAGATAAAGGTAGTTTCAAGTTTGGTTAGGAGATTATTATACCTAAAGTAGGCATTCTATGTATTTAAATACTCATTGTTTCATAATGTAAAACATCAAAGCATTGAGTTTTAACATGTGGTATCAGAGCAAGTAGAAGGAAAATCCAACTCTCCTTTTTATCCTCCTCTCTCTTTGATCCAAATAATATCTCTATTGAAAATAAATTTCTAAGGTAAATAACCCTATATAAGATTGTTTAAATTTAACATCAAAAGAAGAGGTAATCATCTCCATGAAGCATAATTCCATGAAAGAATTATTTTTTGAAATCCAAGGTCTCAAGGTGAAAAATTCCTATCAAAGACCAAAAGAGGCAAAAGATCTCCAAAGAAGTGAAAAGGGTATTATCCCTATCAAAAATCAAATTTCCTATTCAAAAGACACTTAGGAAGCCATTGAAGCTTCACAAAGAATTGCAAGAAACTTCTAACAACAAGAAATCTAATTTAGCTACTAAAAAATTACCCTTCAAAAGGCACATAATCATATCTCAAAAGGAGAATCATTACATTACTAAGGAACACAAACAAATAAGGTTGTAGGCTCAACAATTTTAGAGTCATTTGTAAAATATTGTGTTCCTATCAAGGCAACAAAGCAAACATTCCAATTAGAATGATTTTTGAACAACAAGATAAAACTATACTTTGCATGAAATGAGAATGCTCAAAAAAAGCTTCTAAATTTAGCAAGTTTGTCTTCTTTTGCATCAAAAAATAAGGCAAATAGAAAGGTAAGATTAATCATCACATTGTACAAGAATACATTCAAGATTCAACCATGGCCAAATATGTATGAGACGAGTTATAAATAATATTTGAAGCAAAGGATCAAAATAAAATTGTATTTCTCTAGAGCTAGATCCATTGCTTGAAGATGAAAAGTGGAGAGAAACTAGAATCTTTCATGAAGAGAATTGTTGAGATACAAACATCATTATAAGCATTAGAAAACTAGGTACTTGATGAAACCTTAGTTCCAATTATTTTGAGATCTCTCCCATCAAAATACAATATTTTTATGACAACATTAATTATCATTGAACAAACACTACACTTTGAAAATTTGGTGAACCTACTTCAAAAACTAGAGGCCTCTCATATAGCAGATGAAGAAGAACAATTAATTCTCACAAATAAAAAAATATAAGTAGCCATTCACAAGAGGCATCATACCTCTACAATGCTTTCAATAGAGAAACAATTATCAAGGATATTTGAATAAAAGAAATGATTCTCAAAGAAATATTTTTCATGCATAAAATATGTGTAAACATTGTGGTAGAAATGGTCATACAATGAAGGAATGTTGGCATTATCCATTCAAAAATAGATCTTCTTCACAAGCAGCAAGACATATCAACTTCAAACAAGCAAAATCAAAATTGAAAAAAGGCACATCAAACAATGTAGTCAAGGAAAATCAAGTTAAAGAAGAAGAAAAATATCAAGAAGCATAAGAAGAAGAAGAAGAAGATGTGTTTATTGCACAAGCACAACTAAGAAAACACAATTTTTTTGGTATGAATCTAGAGAAAACAAAAAAATCACAAGTCAAGAAACTTGGATCCATCCAAATTATCCAAAATTGTTATACATTAAATGTTGCATTAGTTGATCACTCCAAGCCAAGGACCAAAAGGAGGGAACATTGCCAAGATATCAATGCAACCATTACAAGTGTGAGCCATAGGATACCTCTAAGGACAAAAATTTCATCACATCTTGGAACAAAGATGGCACATTTAAAGTTAATTTTTTTACTAATTATTTTTCCAAGCACAAAGAAAACCATTTGTAGGTGAATGACCTATTATGAAGAAATCTTTGAAGAAGCATGGCATAGCTTACAAATATGATATTATTTAGACAATTATCTATTTTTTCAACATGAAAAAGATATCCATACATCATTATCAAAGTTTAAGATCTCATAAAACTCTTATCAAGGAGTGTACCAACAATACAAGCAATCAATATATTGAATAATAAGATGCATTGTGATATCATCAATATTGACAACATAATATGAGATAAAGTGGGATTTTCTAGATATCATTAGTAGCTATTGGGCCTAAATGGTTTAACTCTAAAGACTATAGAGCACTTGATGGGTTGCTACATTCTTATTCAAGGAAAAAATATGGTAGCTATGGGATCATTCAAAGGGATGAAACAAGTACACAAAATTGCTAAAGATTACATTCAAAATATACATCCCATTTATCATATCAAAGAACTTATAAGAAATATAGGATTTGATTATAATGAAATAAATTTAAATCAAATAAAATTAAAGCAATAGAAGAATCCTTACAAAACCTTCTTCCTATCACATGTAAGACAAAAATTGGTGACCAATAAATTCAATGGTCAACATTGGATGCATGGTATCATATACTTCACATGAAAATATTGGAGACACATAATTCATATATTGAATTTATAAGTATTGAGTAATCATTTGTAATAAGTGTATTTAAGGAGTGCATGACCAGTGGAACCGAACACTCCTAAGTATCATAATAGAAAGTCTACAATGATGGGGGAATTTTTTCTCTCAAATCTATAGATTCTAGCATCACCCTAGAAATTATTTTTGGTCATAAGCTAGAAATAAATCTATGACTATGATGTAATAAGGAGGGGTATATTAGGAGTTATTACATCATAGTCCATGTGAAGTGGCAAGTGGTATAACCACCCATCACAAGTTCTATGCATTTAGTATAATATAGAGGTAGTTGCAAGTTTGGTTAGAAGTTTGTTATGCCTAAAATAGTCATTCTATGTATTTAAATACCTATTATTATATAATGTAAAGCATCAAAGCATTGGTTTCTAAAAACTAATATCTCATATTTGATTCTTATTTTGACTCACTTATGATATTTTGAAGAGTAATTTATCCTAAATATTTAATAAAGGATCAAAGGCTCCAAGCTAACCTTCTACATGACCAAGTGACACTGTCCCATACCCACTCTAATACCATGTTGTAATTCACACCTATTTCAAAAAAATAATAGAATTAATACATCCAATTAAATATTGTAAACAAAATATAAAAAGGAAAAAAGAGTGGGCACCCATAGGCATCATCATTAATCATTATATTATCCATAGATAAAGTCACAATACTTTGATGCAATGGATGGAGTGAGTGGGGTTTATTTATACCAATATAAAAACCCTAATTGCATAAATATGTTTAATCTAAGTTGACATAACAAAAAGGATTTAGGTTCATTACAAGCTATAATGAGGTGTTAACCATAACTCATAGGGCTTGCATAATAAAATAATAGAATAAACTAATTATTGTATAGTAATTTCCCATAGGCCTATACAAGATGAAAAAATATAATTTTGGCTTTGGCCATATGTTATATTACGCTTTCAAATATTTCCCCTAGACATGATTCACCATTAAATTTTTGACTCATTGTTTGAACATGTTGCACCTATGGATATCCCAAATATGATTTTTCTTTTGTAAAGTCCTTAACTAGGTAGTGTTACTCCAAGATAAATGGATCATGCCTCTACCCAAATTTGAAATCCATCTATATTTTTGAGGATATATTCACTTAATTGAGGCTAGGAAATTTTCTCGATCCAAATGAAGTTCATTTTTTTACCCAATTCCTATTATTGAGTGATTTTCTTGACCTTACTAATCAATTCACTTCTATAAATCCAATCGATTCAATTGAGATAAAATTAAGCCAAATTTTTTTTTAAAGTATTCAAAAGCTAGAAATTCTCTTACCCCTATCAATAGATTTTCTCTAACTTATTAAATAAATCACTTTCCTTCTCTTGACTTAGTAAAACAATTCCTTTCAAGCCTAAAGAAAACTAAACCCCTAAAAAAAAATCATGGATACAACCTCCACATTTGTTACCCATTCCATTTCCAAAGGAATCCCAATAGTCTCACCTTCCACTATTACCAATTTGCCAATCATCACCCGCACACAACCCATATAAATATAGATTCTATCCTTACAAGATAACTCATCCAAAGTAAAGGATAAGAAAAAGGTTAAGAAGAATAAACCTTCACCTCCACCAAAAATATCTAAGGATATGTTCACTAAACTATACAAATAGGTGGAGGAAAGAAAATTTAAACATTCACCCATAAAAATAAGGAAAATTGCTTTGAGGAGGTTCAACCTAGGGCAATTAACATATTCTTAGAGCATTTATTGAGTTTTGACATCAAGCTTAGCAATGAACCTAGTGCCTCAAATATGGAACTACCCTAAATTAGTTGAGACATGTGTTGATAGGCACAAATTTGAGGAGAAAAGTTTAAGGCCACAATAATGGGAAGAAAATCCCTTATATAAATAGAAGGAAGATATAAAGATATTGCTAAATCTGGTCAATGATATAGCTATATGGGTAATGTGCAACCCCGAATCCTATAAATAATATTATTACAAGTACAATTATCACTACTAGAAGAATTTCCTCTTGTTTCACTTGAAACATCTAAATAAGGCCTTCGAATTTAATATTTGATTGGATTTAGAGTTATTCAAAGATGTCTAGTTGGTATTGGATAGTAGTGGTGTCAATAGATAAAATATATGCAAGGATATATGAAGAGAACATTGCTCTTTGGAATACCATTAAGAATTACCCAAACCACTCCCAAATGATAAATTGCACCAAATATATAGCTAAACATATTAACAAACAACTAAGGGACTTCAAACAAGTCAAGCAGTTTGCTTACACTTACTATCTGGTATGGTTCAACTTATTTTAAAAAAATGTGGTTCCATTCATTGCAACTAAACCAAGTGGAAGTTAGTAAAAAAATTCTCCCAATTATGGATTGCATGAATGTACCTTGCTAAGAAGAGGTAAAATCCTCATGCTACTTCTATGATGTAGTATACCACCCAATAATGCTAAAACTAATGGAGAGGGTAACAAGGTTGTCTAAAGATACCAAAAGTTTGTTGAATTATAAGATTGGGTGAATGGGGATTTCTATATAGAAAAATATAGATCTTTCATTTGCATCTTTAGCTTCTTTTCCATGTCCTTTGAGCTTCCTACATTTATACCTAATTATATCTTCAATCTAGATTACGTGTGTCAACAAGATTTTGTTGACCTAAATTATTTTAAGGGCTAGATAAAACTTCTAAACCCTCAAGCAACAAAAAAAGTATAGAACTCCCAAGATGCAAGATTTCAACCCCATTATAGAGAAAACTATAATAAGCATGGGTTTTGAGAAGGTAAGGGATGTGTGGCCATATAATTTAGAGGGGTATTTTAGAAGGTGGTTCGAGAATAAAGTGTTACACATTGGAAGGAAACCTATGTGAGAAGTAACCATGCTCAAGCTAGGGTTGGCACATGGATATGCATATGATATTCAACAATGATATGTTCACCTCCTATAGTAGTTCTCCTTCTATGTGGAGGCTAAAATAAAAAATAAGTTTGAATCAAATTTCAAGATCAATCATTAGGCAATAAAGGAATTAGAAAATATAGGCTACTATCAAAGGAAAATTTTAGCCTAGAAATATTTGGTATGGAATGGGTACCATTAATAAGCCATTTTATTAGGTCCCCTTTGATGAACATTTCTCATCCATCTAGGATCACAAACATAATAGACCAACAAAAAAGCCAAATATTGTGGAGTCCCTAGTTGGAATCCTAGAAGTAAGAAGATATCCTATCCCTACTCTTGATATTATAATATCTTCAACATCATAAAAACTATAAATACTCAACATTATAATATAAAAAATAATTAGGAGTAACTAGAGAAATAGCAAGGGGACCCTCATGGGTCCTTGGAAAAGTAGCCATATAGGTTGAGAAAGCACCAGTTGTAGGTCCAATATGGGAAACACAAGTGGATCTATAGGAAGATCCTAGGAAAGAGATTCCCTCACTTGAGGAAGGAGAAATCCCCTAGGAATAAATCCTTCCAAAGTATGCAACTACTAAAGAAAAATCAAGAGAATTATCCTTTATTTCTTAGAGTGCAAGCAAAGAACAACTAAAAGCACTCAATGAAGGTCAAATAAAGAACATGATTTAATAGCTAGAGACTATCAAAACCTCTATAGACATAAGGAAATAGAAATGATCATGAGGGCCATATTGAAGGTTGCTCTCACTAGAACATCTATTACCCCATCTAATCCTTTCTATTTATTTTATCCCAATTTCTTCCATCCTACCTATTTCTTCTACTCCTACTTTAATCTTATCTATTTTTCTAATCCTACTTATTCAATCCTATCTATTTCTTCTACTATACTTCTTCCACGATAAGTTTATTTACTTATTATCCAAGAGGTATACCACCTTCCATTATCAATTACACTCTTAGCACAACTTCCATAACCTATTTTCCACCTCATGCCATAAAGGTTACCACCACACATATGCTAGTATCATATGCTAAGAACCCACTGTCATCATAATTAATCTCATCACTATCTGACATAGATGGTAACTAACATGTTAATTGCCACTTGAATTTTCATTTCCATATCCACATAGTTATCTCCACCCACAATGTCCTCTCATACTCCAAATCCTCCAAGCATATTAGGTTTACCACTTCACTTTAAGTAAAACAAAGAAAAATCAAGAAAGGAGTATAAATGTTTCAAAGATCAATCCTCAAGAATGACAATGATCATGCATTTATAATTAACTATGGTTTGAGACAATATATTGATCATGGAAGCTGTAAAAACCCACCAAACCAATCCAAGGGAGAGATATATATTTTTTCACAAGTAAAGGTTCACAAATAAGTCCCAATTATTCTTCAACATTATAAGGCATAACCACATTTGAGTTTAATGTCACTACAAATGATGCTCAAGTGGACAAGAGTGGCCAACATCCCATATTTATGGGGTTTAACTTTCTAAGCCTCACCATTTATAAAGGATGTCAATAGTGGTCCCCCATATTTCCTATACCCTCATCGATATAGGAAAATTTGACCATGGTGTAGGGATTATTATTTATGACCCATAAAACTTAAAGGGGAATGCCTATTACCAACTCCTATATAAGTTTATCAATGCAAGATTAATCTGACGTAATACCTTAGTGCTTAGTTGCCACACTCCTCGGGCTAGCTAAGACCATTCCCACTCACTTGGTAATGAACATGGTTACTTGATCCTCATCATTCAAGGTGCAACCACTATACTATCATGTGAATTATTTTAAAATCATATACTATTTTGGAACACTCGAGCCTCACCATTCAAGGTATATCATTTATACACATAGTTATTGCATCATCGCAACTCCTAAATTTAAAAATACCTAGTTATTACAACATCACAACTCCTCCCAGGATTCACAACTACCTAGTTATTTCATCACCACAACTCCTCCTAGGATTAGGTTATCTTCTTGAATAAAGGGTTCCAATGTGGTTCTAAAATCATGCTTCAATAATTCCCATCAAACCCTAAATTCTAAGCATATAAGAATGCTATATTAAACATGCTTAAATAGAACACTTTGCTAGCATCTTTAATAAATTCCAAACATAATGCTAGCATAAAAACATCTCTCCAATTAAAGTGCTACATTAAAGCATACTTAAATATAACACATTACTAAACTAGCATCATAATTAATTTTTATAACACAATTAAGAGCATATAACACCTCCATCATCTCAATATTGAAATAATGAACATCATCAATGAGTTTAAATCTATAACCATGAAATTGAATCTAACTCATTATTTCCAAAACATAGAAACTATCATTTACTTTATCTATATTCCATGATTTAAAATTTCTTCCTTTATTTTTATAATGCAATCATTCCATTCATTTGAAATGTTTATATAAATATTTAAGCAATAAATATTTCATTCCATAATCTATCTCAAACAATATAATCATAATACCAAAATTTCCAAAACATTCAATTCTTCCTCAAATTCCTAGAATACTCAAAAAGGTTCTCATTACAATATATATTCTCTGTAGCAAAAAGAAATGAACACCAAACACATGAAATGAAAATAAGAGATTGCAATGTAAGGAATTATTTTTCGTTGTATTGATACAGGGGAGCCTGAATCTCCCAAATTTACAATGTTGTACCCCAATGTATTGGGGAAGATATTACAATGCTTTCTTATTAAACTACAATGCTCTGAATGGTGGTCTTCCAGAATCCCTAGAAAATGACTAGGTGTTCTTCACTCCTCTACTACAACTTCAAAGGTGAGTGGGGTTTTGTATCCTGGACGTAGGACCACTCTTAGCTCCAATATCTCTTCAGATACCTGTATCCTACACACAAAATGCAAACAAGGATTTAGAAGCACCTGTATATATGATTTAAAACCAATGAAGAAAACCCTTAAACGAATGCTTACAAACATGGAAAGTGTTGTGCAAGAAAAATAGAAATTAAACCTAAATGCTCTAGGTAACCGTGGGTGTGTGGGTGTGGATGTTCAACCGTGGAAGGGTGGTTAGGAAACTGCGGGAGGTGGGTTGCAACTGTGTAACCACAAGCATGTGATTGAGGTTGGATGTCATAAAGATTCAAAAGGGTACTCCAGGGCTTTGAATATTTGATCTCCTCAGGATGCGTGCAAGCTCCTAACATAATTTCGATAGCTTAACAATATGTTCTCTCAACCTCTTTTAGTTGATGGGGTGAAAGTGCCTTTATAGGATCCTTGGAATTTTGGAGGGAAAAGGGAGGTGGCAATCCAATATTGCCAAGTGGAAATCCAGAGCTACAAAATGGAAGGGATAGTTATAGTGAGTCACCTAGGGTGTCTCACTTAACTGGGGTGATGTGTCTAATGGGTAGGTGCAAGTGAAGTGAGGTGTGATGGATGTCCTATGTGAAGGGATAAGGGTGACATGTGTGTGTGAGATGTGGCAAGGGGTGGTGGTGATGTGGTTAGGACACATGTCTAGTGGGTGTGTAGGGCATCCTAGGCATATTTTCCATATTTAGAAAATCTGAAAAATACTTTTAACGTGCAGGATTTATATGCCTAATTTTAGACTTAGGCATATATTTTATTATGTAGATTTGGGATGTGCAATTTGGGATGGAATGTGCAAGGATTTTTGGTAAAGCGTAAATGCCAAGGTTTTGGTGTCTACAGATGCCCCTTTTATACCATGTTGTGTAAAACACAATGCAGTGCAAAAACAAGAGACACTTGTCCTTATTGGATGGATAAATAAACTCAAAGCTTATCGATGCACAAGAATTAATATTTTTTGAAATTTTTGATTTTCTTGCTTACCCCCTAAATTGGAAAATGGGTAAATAATGAATCCCACATGCCAATTGATCAAATGTGAATGATGAAAGGAGGTGGATGTGATGTATTCAAATGTGTGAAATTGAATATCAACTCGATGCTCCAAGTTTGGGATGATTTGAGTTGTTGCAACTTATCCTTTGGTTTCAATGATGTGCATAATATCATGGTAAAATAACCAACCACTATTGGAGTTTGGTTTCCCATGTGACTGTATCATTATTTACCAAATGATATGGTGTTAAGAACAAGGCACTCTGGGAGCTCAGAAACCTTAGTGAATTGCAATAATTACCAAGTTGTGATTTGATTATTTTTCGCTTATATAACCCAATAGAAAAGGCTTAAGGATAACCTTATGCAAAAATATTTGACCATAATCATATTCAAATATTGAGGGACTCAGTTGAGTTAATGCCACATGTGATGATGAATTAATTTGAAAAAGTGTCCTTATGGTGAGCTACCCATCCTACCAGATTTCATGGATTATCAGTCGCTTCAGTCGCTAGGTATGTAGGGTAATGCACTAGATACAAGGGTCACTTGAGATGATGATGATGATTTGGATGAATCTGTGTTGATTTGAGGGGGTGTTTATTTATTTTATTTTATTTTTATTTATATTTTGGTAACCACGTGGATGTGTTTGGTTGCACTTGACAACCGTGCATCCGTAGTTGGCACTGCCAAATGCAGGTGCACGGTTGTGTGCGCTCGCCAAACGTGAACACATGGTTGTCTCCACAAAATGCAGCTATAAAAAAATTTTATTAGGTGGTTTGAATTCATTTGTGAGGTTCAAGTTTTTTTGAGCGATTGAGAATTGAGTGATGGAGATGGTTGGTGAGACTAGCAGAGCAGGTGAGGGGGTAGAGGCTAGCGGCTTGGCTAGATATGAAGTTGGTGCACAGGTTGTGGAGGTAGGCTTTTGAGGCCCTTCCATTTATTTTGTTTTGTTTGATTTGTTTTGTGTATATTTATTTTTTGATAACTAAGAGGGGATGGTAAAAAAACTTTTTTTTGACTATGATAAAGGGAGAGGCAATTTTTTTATTATTATATATGAATTTTTTTTGTTTGTTTTTGTATGAGAAAGATGCATTAATTTTTTTTTTGCATTTTAACTTTTTGAAATGAAAATAATGCATGAAAATGTTGTATTTATTTTTTGGAATGAAAATAATGCATGAAATATTTTTGTGTTTTAGAAATGAAAAAATGCAAAATGTTTTTTTTTTAAATGACATGTGCACTGATTTGGATTTTTTTTGTGCTTTTTGTAGGTGAAATTTAAAGAGGCTTGACATTGATGGCCTTGTATCATATCTCGGGTAAATAAGTCCCTAACTGACGATGATTGGAAGTGGTTGGTGGTGGTGAGGTTGGATGGTTGTGGGTGGGTGGAGACTATTAGGGTAGATGAGGAGTACTTGTCTACTTTAGTGGAGAGGTGGGACCCTGATAGGGGGTCATTTCAATTTTTTATAGGGGAGCTTACTATCACCCTAGAGGATGTTTACTGCATATTAAAAATTCTTATCAAGGACTCACTAGTCCAGGTTGGCCACAACAAGGATCATGAGTTGAGGCCAATATATGTAGATAAGTGGGATGTGGATAAAAATAAGGGTGATATTTCCTACATTCAGTTGTGAAAGTCTGGGAGGTTAGGCACACTTTCAACCTTTTTTATGTACATATTAGGTAACATATTATTTCCTAACAACATGGGGTCTAGGTTCCCTTGAAACCAAGTGAGGCTTGTGATCGATCTAATTGATGACCCTTGGATTTATGTATGAGCTCCTGCTCAACTTTACCAGTTGTCTGTGGAGTTATATGAGGTGAAGAGGTGAGAGCAAAAGGGACTCGGATGCAGCTTACTTCTTCAATTGTGGGCTTTGGAGCACATCAAAATTTCTCGACCAGAGGGTTTACCTTACAAGTGGGATCACTCGTTTTCTTGTGCTCTTCATTGGTGGACTAGCAAGGAGGCTTTATCGAGTCACCCTGTTCATAGAGAATATGAGTATTAGGATATGTTTGCTGCTCTAATTAGTGGTGACATATTATGGTAACCATGGTGAGGCCTGACTTGGGATGGTGATGCGGTAAAACTATGATGGATTAAGTGAGGCAAGTGGCTTGTTGGAAGGCATGGGCGAGAGATGGAGTTCATTAAATTCTCTCGAGTGATGTGGTATTTTGGTTTGGTGTAAGGAGTTCTTGATGCTCCAATTGTGTATAGGTGTTGGGATGATGAGCTTAGTCTCCTGGTTACTCTTGAATTTTAGATTATAGATAATTATTGGGATGACGAGGTGGTGGGTGCCCTAGATATAGATGATCCTAGGAGTACTACTGAGTATGATGCTTGGTTTGCTTTATAGCATCCATGGGCATATAGTTAGGTTGTTGATGATGAGTGATATATTGGTGAGTAGGTTTATCGATGGTAAAAGTGACATCAAGGTAGTGGCAATAGGGGTTGAGCTAGAGTAGATGTTTAGCCTATAGACACTGGGATTAGGGTTGGTTGGGGAGGATATGGGGATGTAGGTGGTGATGGATGTGGTTATGGAGGTGGTTATGGAGGTGATGATGGAGGTGGTGATGGAGGTGATAGTAATGGAGGGTAGCATGTACCTCCACACTACATTGAGGAGGATTGGGGTGTTCTCTAGGTTGAGAGAGATAGCTTGGGTTAGACTATAGTGGCTCACGATGCAAAGATTATGAGGTTACAAAGTGTGTTGGTGGCTCAGGATGTCAAGATAGCTTGGCTATGGAGTGAGGTGGATGAACTACAAAGTGGATCTAGTGGAGGTGAATATAGCTCTATGGTTACAGATCTTCGTGCTAAGTTAGCAGAGTGAGAGACATGTCAGAACCGAGATTTGGATGTTTCTCGATCACATATTAGGTACATTCATATCTTTGAGGATAGGCTTTATAAGCATCACATTCCTCTACCTATGCAACCTTCTTCATTAGCTTTTGGCTCTAGCAGGTGGGATGAGTCTAGGCCTAGTGGTTCACGCTCTTGGGCTTCTATTTTCCATGGTCCCTTAGGTTCACAGGGATCAGCTTATGGTATTCCTAGGGGTCATGGTGGCACTAGCTAGGAGTGCTTATTACCTCTTTTTGTAGTTTTTATTTTTGCTTATGAGCCTTAGTGCTCTGATGTATACAACCTTTTGGGCAATTTTTGTACTATGTTGTTTATATATATATATACATAATCACACATCATTTCATATGCATCCATACATACAATAAAATAAAAGTGCAATACAAATGATCACAATAAAATCCATGTATATATATATATACATGGATTTTATTGTGATCATTTGTATTGCACTTTTATTTTATTGTATGTATGGATGCATATGAAATGATGTAGTGATTATGTGGAATTAATGGTGAATTTTATGATTTGATGATCATTTGTGTATGTTATAGACTTTTCTTTGATCAAATTTATTCTCATTGTTTAATCAAGGGCACTAACATTTGGTATTTATAAATGATATGGATTATGGGATGCAATAGTGGAAATTATATGGAATGGTTTGGATAAAGGATCTAGGGTCATTTTACAAAGACTCATACATCCTAGTTATCTCAAACAAACTCATCTATGTATCTCGTAGATCTTCATGATGCTAATGTTGTCCTAGTGATTTCTGAAGAACACAAGCTTATACTGAGAGGGGGGTGAACAGTATAAGATCAAATTTTACTTTTCTTTTCCAAACAATATTATCCAATATTATCAATGGTAATATCAATAGTAGTAATCAAAGTAATGCACAAATCATCACACACAATAGAGACACCAATTTAATGTGGTTCACCCAATGTGGGCTACTCCACGGAGAAAATATTTCTACTAAAATTTTCTTAACAAATATTCTTGGGAATAAATTCCCTATTACAATGTTTATGGACCTCTATCCAAAGGAGACACCAATCCCCTAATGCTCTGATTTGTGGATCTCTCTCCATAGGAGAACTATTTCCCCTTTTATCTAGTTCATGGAACTTGATCCAGGAGACCTCTATCTCCTCAATTGGTTCGTGGATCTCTCTCCATAGAAGAACTCTATCTTCCTAGCTGGTTCGTGGATCACACTCCATAGGAGAACTCTTTCCCCTTGCTCTAGTTCATGGATATCTATCCATAGGAGAAATATTTCCCCTTTGCTCTGGTTGATGATCTTCTAGAAGACTTCTACCCCCACTACTCTGGCTTGTGGATCTCTCTCCATAGAATACCTCTATCCTCACTACCCTGGCTAATGGATCTCTATCCACTGGAGACTCCTATCCTCTACTCTATCACCTCCAAATATTACTCTCAACTCTATCTCAAATCTGCACCAAACTCTATCCCAAGTGTAGTAAAAATCTGCTCTAACTTTGTCTCAGGTCTAGCATAAATCTGCTCACAAATTTATACCAAACTCTATCCTCAAATCTATCCTCAAGCCTTAACACAAAGCTTGATCCAATCACAAATCAACTCTGCTTAGATTTTCCCCAAGCCTTAACACAAAGCTTGAACAAATCAATCAATCAACTCTACTCTCAAGTCTTCACAAAGACTTGCTCAAATCTACCTACAAGTCTTCACCAAGACTTACCTCAAATCTGCTTTCAAGTCCTCACCAAGACTTACCTCAAATCTACTTTTAAGTCCTCACTAAGACTTGCCTTAAATCTACTCTCAATACATACTCAAAAAAACTCACAAAATATGCTCAATCAATCTCAAATCTTGCACACAATGCTATCAAATGCTTTGTCTAATCTTCAAAGTAATTCCTTTAACTTGAAGCATTTTAGACATATTCTATTCAAAATTCGTTTAACCTTTGGAACATATAGAGAATGATGTACTCTATCAAAAACTCAATATGTTCTACTCAATCATTAAGTCTGTTGCTTTCACAAATATGGTTTCTAATTTTTGCACATTCACTTTCAATATCACTCAAATCCAATGCTTAAGAATTTCACTCAATCATTCAATCAATGAAACACAACTTGCTCACTAACCCTAAACAAGTGTTTTCAAACTTATTCAAACAAAGAGCACAATGTGGGTCTCAAAACCTAACTCAAATAATCCTCAATCTCTATCTCAAATGTTCTCTAAACATTCACCAATGAAGCATATAAGAATTCACTCAAATATTTCCAACAATACTTATCAAACAATCCTTTTCACTCCACCTTATATTTCACAACATTCATTCCAACATTTCAAATAAAATATGATGTGCCCATACCTCTTTGATTTGATGGAGATATGTATTCAAAACCTGTTTTACTCACAACCAAATCCTTTTTCCAATTCTAGGTTAGATAGCAATAGTCTATCTCAAAATCTCCACAAGAATATTTATCTCAACAAATATTTCACCATACAAGAAATACAATAAAATGTCAAGTCACAAATACACCTTATCACTCCTTCACTTTCAAAATAATATTCAACATATATCAAAAATAAAGTTCCTTGTTTTACACCTTATAATCTCCTTCTCTTTCACAATAATATTCAACACACATCAAAAATAAAGTCCCTTGTTTACACCTTATAATCTCCTTTTCTTTCAAAATAATATTCAACACACATCAAAATAAAGTTCCTTGCTTACACCTTATAATATCCAATACTTTATTTATTTTCTAAGCACCCAAAATAAAATATTTAATCAACAACCCTTATGACTCCCTAAACAATTTCACACATGCCCTTTTTAATATCATGTGGCCTTAAAAACAACTTTTCGCTTTCAAAAACCTTTGGCAAATTTAATTCAAGAATCGCATACCTTAATTGTTGGCCCATGAAATAAAAATATTGTGCACGTCTCAACGACCAGTGCCCAAACTCGAACCCGTGACCTAAGCCACCACTATGCCTTAGCCCAAGGCTAGGCTACCACCTATGCTACGTGCCCACACGTGAACCAAAGGTCCATATTTTTGTATTAAATTCTGCCTCACGAATTTCATCAAAAATAAAAACTCTTTCCTTCTTTCACAAAAACGAACTACGTGGGATTCGAAACCATGACCTTCCCTTCACAAGTGCCTTAGCCACTTTCCAACTGCCATCTACGCTAGCTAGTGCTTTGGAATTATCTTCACACTCCAAGCGAATTTAAAAGCAACTCTGCCTCCTTTTTAAAAACTCACGAACGTCTTCTCCCTTTCAAAAATGGAGCGCACAAATTATATTATCACATGGGCATTCGAATTCATTGACTTTGGAAATGAAAAATCATTTCCTTTAAATACTCTTACCTTTGGATTAAAACACGTCAGCCCTCCTTCGAATTCAAATTTAAATTCGAATTGAAACTTTGAACTTTGGAACTTTGGCACCATTAATTATTTAAATTAAAATTTTAACCTTAGGTTAAAATATTTTAATTTAAATAAATTAAAACCTTTTCCAACCTTTATAACTTGCTCAAGGATATATTTTTTAATGATTTCTTGGACCTTGTTATTTTTCACCTCTTCCTTTTGCCCAAATATTATAATATTAAATATTATAATATTATTATTTCTTTTTAAGCCTGCTTCTCTTTTCTTGGGTCTTCAACCTTTTTAGCCTCTTTAGGCATATAATATTTAAAATAAATATTATACCCTTTTCCTTTTAACAACTTCCTTGCCTTTTGGAGAAATCAACCTTTTGACCTTAATGACAACAAAATTGGACATCAAACCTCTTGACATCAATGACAACAAAACTTGCTCAAATTTCCAAAAATCTCCCCCTTTGTCATTGATGGCAACCCTCTTTTTATTTAAGCATATCTTTTACCTTTTTCAATTCTAATCCCCTTGAGAATCTACTCCCCCTAACTAAATGCTCTTCCCCTAACTCAAATCTCTCCCCCTTGACATTAAAGGCAAAGGGACTCCTTTGGGGCTAAATATAATACTCTTATCTCAACCATCTCCCCACCTCCTCTCATTGAGGTGATTAATTTTGGGGTGGGAGTATCTCTACTCCTAGCATACACTACTCTTTTTATTTGTCCACCTTTTTCTCAATTGATTCTTCTGACTCTTTTGAATATCCTTGTTCTTGCTTGTCCCTGGAAATTTTGCTCTACACCACTTGGCCATATACCCAACATTATTGCACTTATAACACTTAATTTTGTTGCTCCTTGAAGGTGCAAATATCTTGAAGTTCCTTCTAGTGAAGCCATACCCATTCTTGTCATGAACCTTGTAATCAATTACTTTATGACCAAAATTATTACGAGAGTAACAATACCCTTGAAAGAAATGCCCATCTTTGAAATTTATCTTAGTGAAATAATGTTCCTTATTTTCATGTGTCCCACACTACATAGCCTTGTGACCAAATCTATGACATGAGAAGTAACATCCTTTGAAGAAATATTTCCTTTGACCCATTGGTCTCTTTATTCCTTTCTTCCCTGTGATGTTTCTTATTCCTTATTTGTGCATTGTTTCCTTCCTTGGTGAACCTTTTGTTTTTCAATTTATCCTCATAACTCTCACTTTCTCCTTCACTCTCTTCTTCTAAATATTCTTATTATTTGGAGTTTGAGCTTTACTCCTCTCCTTGTTCTATTTTTCCTTCTTCAAAACCAAGTCCTATCTTGTTTGATGAAGATATTTATGCATTGATAATCTTATCCAAAGTCTTTGAAATTTTATCAAAACCTGTGTAGCTTGTCTTTAGACTATTTCACTTACTTCCTTAGTGAATCTACCTCATGCTCTAATATTTCACATTCTAAGACTTTTGCCTCTACCTTTTCAATCATTTCTTATTTAACTACTTTTTCTTTTCAACTTTAACTCTCAAGTCATTGAGATCTTGTATAAGCCTTGCTTTTATTTTATCATCTTCTTGAACTTGATCCTTCAATCTTGAATTCTGCTTCCTAAATTTTTTCAATTCTTTAAGAGCAGCAAAATTTTTTGATTCTATATCAACTATGCCTTCATTATCTAATTCTTCCTCTAGATCCTCAAGAGCATATTCATACTTTTCTGATTTATCTTCAATAGAAGCACTTCCTTATTCCTCTATTGCCAAGAAGAGAATTTCTTCTTCATTATCTAAGGATATTCCATCACTATCACTTGAACTTTTACCTATATTTTTTGCATAGAAACTTCTCTTATGTCTTTGGAAAAACTTATTTCCATGCTTGCCTTGTCTATCCCTATTTTTCTTTTCATACCTGGATTTTCTTGCTTCCCTGTTCTTATGATCTTGTCTCTCTTCACCACTACTACTTCCAAATTCTAGATAGTTAGATGCATAATGACCATATTTACCACAATTTAAACACTTAACTATTTTCGTACCTTTGTGATTTCTTGAGTCCTTCCTAGAATAAGGTGGTTGAAGAAGATCAAGATAAAACCACTTTCACTTGTCCTTAGGGTACATATGCTTATCGAGTCTTACCTTTTTGATTTTGTAACACTCCAACTATATTTCAAATAGAGGTCTAAGGTGTAGACCAATTGGTTCTTCCAAACCTATGAGGGAGGTAGAGGTCCAAGGTTCAAATCTTGGGCCTCATTGAACTAAACACTTGTCCCTTTCCTGGTGCTTTCAGTGACATAAAAGGTTTAAAATAATTGTTGCATAGTGGTTATAGGGATAGACTACATGAGTACTATGTGGTGGATTTCAATGTAGATAATGCAGAATATTGTGGCTATCATAAAAGATGAAAAGCATGCTTGGATCATCGTGGCGGCTACCGATTCCACCATGTAAAATAAATATAAATAAAATTTATTTCAAATAGATATTATATCCATTTTTTCTCATCTAAACCATGATTGTGTTAAAGTATACATGGAATATTTTGTTATTTATGGAGACAAATTTGAACATGCACTAGAAAATATGCATATAGTACTTAAACACTATTGATTAAACAATATTTTTCTTAGTCATGATAAATGCTTTATGATGATGAATGAGGGATTGGTTTTGGAACATATTTTAGCAGAGGGTATTAAAGTAGATCTAGCCAAAATCAAAATTATTTCCTCACCACCACCATAGAAACCATTAGAAGTAGATAACTTCTTAGGATATGTTGGTTATTATTGTCGATTTATTAAGGACTTCAACAAGATAGTTGTCCCACTATTTTACTTACTAACAAAAGGTATTGATTTCAACTAGACACATTCATGTCAAAAGGCATTCGACACTTTAAAGAAAAAGCTTACTACTACTCCTATTTTAAGGGGTCCTAATTGGGCTTTACCTTTCTATATTTATGCGGATGCATATGACCAAGTACTAGGGATTGTTTTAACTCAAATTGAGGGGAAACAACCCTATGTAATTTATTATGTTGGTAAAAATATTAATGGTGCAAAATTGAACTACAAATTTGTTGTAGTTTATGCAAGCAATAAATTTAGACACTACATTATTGATTTAAAAAAAATTGTTCACACCAACCACTCTTCCATTCATTATATCATGAATAAATATACTATTAGTGGAAGAGTTGTTCGTTGGTTGTTACTTTTGTAGGAATTTGACATCACCATCATGGATAAACCAGGAGAGAAAAATATAGTTGTTGACCACTTATCACGTTTATGTTTAGTCGATGATCCAAAACCAGTATAAGATACTTTTCCTAATGAACATTTATTTTCACTTTCTTTACATACTCCTTGGTATGCTAACATTGCAAATTATCTTATTTTAGGAAAAATTCTTGCTCACTTTTCTCCTAGAGAACACTAGAAGCTCATCCATGAAAGTGGACCTTACACTTGGATTGATGGAATTATATTTAAATTGTATCCTCTTCATGTTCTTTGTATATGTGTGCAAGAAGAAGAAATATATGATATCTTACATGCATGTCATGATGAGCCTTGTGGTGGGCATTGTGCTACTAAAATAACCATTCATAAAATCTTGCAAGCAAGGTACCATTGGCCATCTTTACATAAATATTCCAAGATATATGTTTTTAGATGTGATCAATGTCAAAGTATGGGGAGACCAACTCTAACTAATAAAATGTCCCTCCATCTGTAGTTAGTTCTAGAACCATTAAATAAATGGGATCTTGACTTTGTAGGTATTATTAGCCTTGATTTCCAATTCAATGAGTACATTTTGGTATAAATATATTATGTAACCAAATGGGTAGAAGTGAAACCTTTGTAGGAAGAACGTACTGAGAAATTCACTAACTTTATCTATGATAACATTTTCTAACGTTTTGGAGCACCCCATGAAATTATCATGAATCAAGAACCCCAAATTGTTTTTGGAGTAATTACAATATTTTTCAAGAAATACCAAGTTAATAATCAAATATACTCTATGTTCCATCCACAGTCAAATGGATAGGAGAGGTGAATAACAAGGAACTTGAAATTTTTTTGACAAAGACAATAACATCACCCAAGAAAAATTGGGCACATTTACTAAACGAAGTTGTTTGGGCCTACAATACCACTTGGAAGATAATATTGGGTCTCACTCATTATGATATGGTCTATGGAAAAAATATTTAATGCCAATCAATATTGAAATCTAAACCTTAATAACTGCCTTTCATATTGAAATCGATATTTTTGTAGCTTAGCAAGAAAGACTTCTTAAGATTAATGCTTTGGATGAGATGATGCTTCAAGCATTGCATTGGATTGAACTTATCCAAACATAGCAAAAGAAGTGGCATGACAAGCACATCATTCCACATACATTTTAGATAGGATATTGGGCATTGTTGTATGACTCCAAGTTTTAGGATTTCAAAGGTAAACTTCATACATGGTGGTTATGTCCATACTAGATTGAAATTCATTTTGACAATGGTGCAGTTAAGTTGAAAACCAATTATGACTCCACTTGAGGCTTAATGGTTAACATACATCACATCAATTTGTATTAGAAACCACTTTCAAAAATAGATTTTATTCACGAGTCCATCAAGAAAGTAGAGTTATAGCTCATTAAAGAGTTGCCTTCTTCTATGGATGATTGACCTTTTTATTTAGCTCTAAAAAGAAAAGATAAAAATAAAAACAATGTTCTACAGTGAAATATTCAATGGCATTGTAGAACCAAGGATAGAAATTAAAACTGTTTTTTTGTCTTTCCACCCTTGCATGAATAATTTCAATTGTTAAAACCTCCTTTGGAGGCACAAATAGATGAAAAACTTCTAAATACTAGTTTATTGGAAAAATTCTTTTGCAAAATAAAAAAGAAAAAAAAATATAATAAATTATTATTATATATTTTTCTCTTTTGTAGTTCCTCTGTCTACATCCATAGTCTCATAGTATATGGAAAATTATTGCTACTAGTAGTTGTTGAAGATTGTGTCTTCCGCATCTATTCACAACACTTTTCCATATAACTACTTACTATTAAAACTTAGGTACTATCTATTTCTTTTTTGTTATGAATACTTTTTATTTTTATTCTTAGATTTGCATTATGTTTTTTTCCTCTCCCTTTTTTCTTACCTTTGTATTTTACAGGATGTAAAAATCATTTAGTTGGAGGAAATACAAAATTTTCTTTGTTGCTATTTTTTTTTTAGTTACTGAAAGCACGAGATTTCGAAAAAAAAAGGATAAACTAAAAATGCAATGTAAACGAAACTAAAATAACGCTTAAACCCTATGTTATTGAAAAATGCATAAAAAGAAAGAACATGAACACAAGATATTAAAGCAATATAAAAATCGGCCCTTTTATTGATATGCTTTTCAAATTTGTGTTACAATGCGTCTCCTTCCTTTTTAGGGGATAGGAGCGTTAAATGTTGGTCTTTTACAACTTGTTTCAGAATTCCTTCTTCCGCGTGCCCACATGTAAGATGGGCGAACCAAAACGTTGTCGCCGCTTGCGTTGATAAAGGTCGATTCCTCGCTGCTCCTCCAATGCTGCAAATCTGCGTTCAAAGAAACAAACAAAGAATCAGTAGCACCTGTGTATGAAAAATAAAAGATGAATCTAACGATGGTTAAAATGAGTCTAAATAAAATGAAAACTTGACAAAAGCATAAACATGAAACTAGCTAAATACTACAAAAGAAATAAACCAAAGACAATAAGGGGGGTGCCCGAAGGCAAACCACCCGCGGGTGAAACTTTGCTTCGACACCAATCCGCTTAGGATGGGTCCGAAACCTGATGTGATGTGTTGTCGACAAATTGGTTGGATATTGTGGTCAGAAAAATCGGTGTTGGTCCTTGATTCGTGCCTTCAAAAGTCACCCAATAACCTCTCTTTCGATTAAGAGATTATGGATGTTGAAAACACAAATCGCAAGTAAGTGAATTAGCAACACTTCGTCGCTCAAAATGCTCCTTCTCTCGTATCTCTTTTGGGTGAGGAAACTCACCATTTTATAGACCCAAGGGGTCTCTTTGAATTAACATGCAAAAGTGTTTCTTTGCATGAATGCTTTTTGTGTGAAGAGAAGACTTCTTCTTGATCAAGGGCTTCTTAACTGCCTCTGTGCATGTCTTTGTATGTTTTAGAAAAGCTCACTTGCACTCCCATGCAATGAAGGGATAGCAAAGTGGCAAATCTGAGTTGTCTTAAAAAGCTCACTCTCATTCCCATGCAGTGAAGGGAACGTCAATTGGCAGATATGAGTTGTCAAAAGAACTCACTCGCACTCCTATGTCATGCAAGAAAAGCTAAGTGGCAGTTCTGAGTTGTCACATGCCGAGATCTGACTTTTTGTCGGTCAAACCTGGCGTTCGTCCCACCCCGAAGCGAGCGCTGGTAATCATCTCTGGGTGAGACGAGTATTAATCCGCACTCGTCCCTGGGTAGGACGAGTACAAATCCGCACTCGTCCCTGGGTGGGACGAATAAGAAATAAAGTGTCTAAAAGGTGCCAAATTGATCCTTGACTTGCAAAACTGTTGTGTGAGTGGTTAGAACCACTTGTTTAACCTCCGAGGGCTGCCCTGGGGGCTGTGTGTGTTAGTGCGATCAGTGCTTGTTGTCACATAATCGGATTGGTGCTGTTTTGGTGTCTACGGATGCCCCTTTTTGGGAAGCGCTGCACATGGTGCGATGCTTGAGCAAAAATAGATAACCAAAGCACTAATGATTAGGGTTTCTCAGTAACCTAACCAACTCTTGATGCCCCAAGTATGGAAAGGGCATGCATTCTTGAATCCGCGCTTCAGACGAGCTAAGAAACTTAAATCAAGCATTAACCTGGTTCGGTGAGGTATTACTTGAACTTAGACATTGATCAGTCATGAAGAGGCAAAGGGCGCAACCTTTTGTTGTGGGAACCTTGAGTTCATGATTCACGAATGCCAAGTATATGATCAGTTTGTGATAATTGCTTGTTTGCTGCCCCAAGCGAGGCGCGATTGTCTTTTGCAATGATCCTTTGAATGCGTGTCATTTCCAAGACTGGGTATATTGGTGTTGATTGGCAACTAAGTGTGACTACCCCCTCAAGCGACGAATCGATGAGGGAATGACCGACATGAGAAAAGCGACGAGTCGCTTGACCCAAGATGACTTAAGTGAGGGTGCCTTCAGATGTTATCCGATGCAAGCTCGAGCAGTTTCTCGATTGTTTTGACCTATTTTTGGTGGGTGTGAACCCATTTTGGGATGCCATTTGGGGTTAACATTGGCGAAAATCCGTCTTCCCGTGGAGCGGTCCGGCTATGGTAGCCTTCTTAGGGAGTAGGATAACGACAAGGTAGACCCCGACATCAGTTTTCTTATGCCAAGAGGTTAAGTGCAAGAACACTTTTGTCCGGCAATTTTTAGTGGTTTTGTTGGCATTTGTCATTTTTTAAAATTTGTTTTGTTTGTTTTTTTTTTTTTTATTCGTCCCGGGGGGGACGAGCGCCATCATGGTACTCGTCCTGGGGTGAGACGAGCGCTCCACGATGGTACTCGTCCTGGGGTGGGACAAGCGCGTTGTCGAGAAAAGCGCTTGTCCCAGTCAGGGACGATTACCAGCTAGCAAAAAGTATAAATATGCGAAAATGACGGATTGGGCTCATTTGCACTGTTCATCGATTGCGATTTGGAGCTCTGGGGAGGAGGAGGTAGATTTGCTGACGCGAAGCGCTACCAGATTTTCCAGCCATCATGAGTGCACAGACCGGGTCATCGAGCGGCGGAGCCGAGGCGAGACCAGTAAGTGCACTATCTCCTCGAGTTTGAATTTGAAAAATGCAAATGTGTTTTTATTGTGTTTTTCGTTTGTTTAAAACATGAAACCCGAATTAATTAAATTAAAAGGTGAATGAATGAAACCAAATGAAACGTGGATGCAAACCGAGGGAAACTTAGATGGAAAACCGTAGGATAAACCCAAAATGAAACTTAGAGTAACACTTTTAGGGTAACCATGGTTATAAAAATGTTTGTTTTGAATGTGAATGGTAAAACTTAGGTCGAAACCGTAGGTAAACCATGCCCATATTTTTTTTTGTAATTTTTATGGAATTAAAAAATGCAAAATAGATGAATTTTTTTGTTGAAATGGTAAACTTAGGTAAACCATGTCAAATTTTTGTCGTTTTTGATGAAATTAAAAATGAAAAATGGATGAATTTTTTTTTTATTGAAATGGTAAACTTAGGTCGAAACCATAGGGAAACCATGTCAAATTTTTTTATTGTTTTGTTTGATGAAATGTAAGATAAAAACTAAATGAATTTTTTTTTTGTTTTGAAATGGTAAACTTAGGTAAAACCGTAGGTAAACCATGTCAAATTTTTATTGTTTTTTTTTTTTTTTGGATGTACATGTGAATGAAAGATGTTACTGTACAGTTATGCATTTTTGTACATGTGATGGTAATTTGATGCATGTTTTTGATGTTTGTTGTTTTTTGTGATGTGCAGGTGGTGAAGAGTCGACATCGGGTGCCGACGATTTTTTCTAATGCCCGCGAGGCGTTGACAGCTGAGGACTGGGATTGGCTTGATGCCCTAGGGCTCAAGCATGTGGCTCGGTTGGATGCAGTTGTTGCGGATCGGGCATACATTACAGCTTTGATCGGCCTGTGGGATGTTCGGACGAACACCTTCCATCTTTCGACAGGGGAGATGACAGTCACCTTAGAGGACGTGTATCGGATTCTTCGGATTTCGATAGACGGGGTTCCCATTCGAACGACTCCACGAGGCCAGAGGACGGCTGTACTGACCCGATATTTTGGACATGGAGAGGAGGAGGATGGGATGACCTCGTTGGAGAGGGCGGAGTTGGATTGTCAGATTGGGGGGATTTTGGTGCGATGGTGGTACGCTAGGGGAATGTTGGGAGTGAGGCATGCACTACTCATGAGCCTCATTTCCAACATGCTCCTGCCAGACTCGTCAGGAGCGAGGTTCCCATGGAACCTATTGGAGGTGGTGTGGCAGTTAGTGGATTGTCCGGTGACAGAGCCGGTGATTATGAGATGGGGCCAGACGCTCTTGGCTCAGTTGTATGATGAGTTGTATGAGGTCCGTTGTCGGAGGCGGAAGGGGATTGGCTGTAGTTTCTTGTTGCAGTGCTGGGCATGGCAGCATATAGTCGTAGAGCGACCACGAGGGCTACCCTGGACTACACGGGCGGACATGGTGGACAGGGATATTGGTTATGGTGCTTTATGGTATCGATCGGAGGAGCGAGGGCAGAGTCGACGGTTTGCGGGAGACGTGGACCATTATAGAGATGCATTGGCATGACTGACTCCCGAAGATGTGGTATGGAGGCCATATCGGGATTGTCCCGCATGGCCAGAGGCTGATGAGTGGCTTCGGCAGGTTCGAAGGGGGAGATGGGTGATTGGCCGACATGGGACGGAGCAGGAGTACTTTCACTACCTTCGAGTGACACGACAGTTTGGGGTACGCCAGGGGTTGCCTGGGGAACCCGTAGTCTATCGGCATCGGAGTGATGAGAGGACCCTAGCTGCGCCGATCCTCGAGCCATTGGGGGAGGAGTCAGATACAGTACTGGACATTCCGGACGTAGATGACGTCGGAGTGACGATCGAGTATCAGGAGTGGTGGACGCTTCGACAGTGGCGAGGTGAGGGGCCATTGGGAGGAGATGAGGCAGCGGGAGGCGGAGAGGGTGCAGAGGCACCAGGAGAGGGTTGGGGAGCTCCTGCGGATGTGGATATGGTGGAGGTTGTAGATGCGGGAGAGGATGTTGATGAGGAGGAGCAGCCAGAGATGCAGGATGCTCCGGAGCAGGCTGATGCTCCAGAGAGGCCGATGCAGCCGATCGGGCAGGGGGATACAGAGGCGGGGTTGCGCGCTGAGGTAGCACGATTGATAGAGTTATTGCGGAGGCGAGATCAGGAGCTGAGGGAGATGGTACAGGAGAGGGATCTCCTACGGACACAGTTGGAGCGACGCGAGGATAACCTTGCGACATATCGGCAGTGGGCGAGGGACTTGGAGCGACAGCGGGACGAGCTGGAGGATGAGGTTATCCGCCTTGGTGGGCGAGTACCTGCATTCTTCGGAGGTGGATCATCGCGACGCTCGAGAGGGAGTGACACGAAGCAGACAACATCCTCGCAACGGAGGTGACGAGATGAGGGAGAGGCCAGCGGGCATGGTGCAGGGGCGAGCAGTAGCCGTCCGGAGAGGTCTCAGAGGACCCGCACCACGGGGGGTAGTTCCCGTCGCATCGATCCTGCGTGATCATGGTGGACGACGCCCTAGACTTGGGGATTTTGGTGTATGATTGCGGGGTCAGAGGACCAGTTTTGTAGCCTACGGGCAATTTTATTATGATATATATATACAGATGACTCTTTTTGGTGTTTATACTTTTTGCATGATTTATTTTTATGTACATGTTTTTACATTGATGTATGCATAGGCGATGATGAATGCGATGGTTCTAATTGGTATGATGTATGCATATGAAATGAATGAAATGAATTATTGATGATTTGTCGATGCACCATAGACTGTACAAGATTGGATTGACCTGCTATAGTAATGGGATAACTTTGTGGAATGCTTGTGCATGTGAAAACTTTGTTTTTGTATTTTGTCGATTTTTTTTTTTGATGGTGATGTATGAAATGAAATGTATCGGTTGTTTGAAAATGTAGTTAAGCTTTACTGAGATGCAGATATTTTTAACTAACTAGCCAAGACTGTACATTTATCTCGCAAGACTTCTGAACAAGGTCTAAATTCGACTTGAATTTAACCAAGTTATTTCACATCCCTGTGTGTGCAATTGAGTTCGTTTATGTGGTATTTGTCAGGATACCGCCAGTGCCAGATGGGCTTTCAACCGAACCTGTACTGAGGATCACCTAATTAGCTCCACTAACTCCTTTATTGTATTTAGTCAGATTAATCTGCGATGCTATCTAGGATACCATAAGCTAGCTCATCCACATGCAAACATTGATCTACACACAAGTTAATGTGACAGATATATCGTCATGCGGGAGGTTTACCGCCAGTGACCAATAGGCTATCAACCAAACCGGTACTGAAGCTTGCCTCATGACCTGTCGAAATGCTGAGAGTTCCAGGGATTCAAGTTCGACTCCCTTCTTTTCTTCAAGTGTATTGGGATACTTGCTCTTTATAGTGATAAAATCACTGTTTATTTTTGTTTTATTATGTTTTTTTTTTTTTTTGAGCAAGGGATTTGAATATGGAGTGACGAGAATCACTATTGTTTGTGCCTTTTGATGTGTGCACTGTAGGATGTCAAATTTTAGTGTTTTTGACGTTTTGCAAATTTTTGATGTTTTGCAACTTTTGAGAACTTGGGATTCATGGGGAATTGGGTAGGGAGGATGCTTGTCCTTTTGCCAACTCTCAGCATTCCTAGGGTCATTCGCACAGGGGGATAAGCAAGATAGCCGTTTCGCTTATGGTAACCGGGATTACGGTGCAGGTTTCATCTTTCGTTCACACAACGTAGGAATTTTTATATGTGTGTTAATTTGTGTTGGGATGCTACGTAACAAGGCGTGATCCAAGTAAAACTTTCCCGTGTAAAATCTGCTTAACTATGTACGGTTTTGGCTAGAAATTTAAAGACATCTGAATGACGAAAACCCTATATACATTAGGAGACAACTGACTATGCTAAAATAAAAGGGTGATATGCTGGATGTATGCATTTATGAAAATGGATTTGATGTGGAAATAATGGAATTGCCAAGTAATGACAGCCTATGGTGCTTTTGACTTGTATGACCTAGCGAAGTATGCAATGTATGGATGCAATGCTTAATGCAACCTATATTTTTGTATTTTGATTTTTATGAGAATGCATGGAATTGGAATGCAATTGTTTTTGTAATTTTGATTTTTATGAGAAAGAATTGAAATGCAATATTGTGATTTTGATTTTGGGAAATGCATGGATGAAATGCAATGTTTTTGTGATTTTGATTTTTTTTTTTTTGGAATTGAAATGCAATTGTTTTTGTGATTTTGATTTTTGTGTTGTTTTTGTTGATTTTTAAATATTTATGTTGACCAAGCAGTTATGGTAATGCTTGGAGCTTTTGGTGTTGACCAAAGGGTTTATAGATACCTTTGGGGCATTTAGGGTTGACCAAGCGATTATGATAATCCTTGGAGCTTTTAGGTTGACCAAGCGATTGTGGTAATCCTTGGAGCTTTTGGGTTGACCAAGCGATTGTGATAATCCTTGGAGCTTTTGGGTTGACCAAGCGATTGTGGTAATCCTTGGAGCTTTTTGTTGGACTATGGCTCTCTAGATGTGGAATGGCCTCAAATGAATGATGTTCAAGGGTTCTGTTTCCTTGATTCCTTCAAGAGAGGCAAGCCGGTATGTTCCAGGTCCTATTTTACTGTCAATGATGTAAGGACCTAACCAGTTTGCCGTGAACTTGTCCCGCAAATGGGATGGCAAATTAGAATTCTGTTGGTTCTCTTTTAAGACCAAGTCACCAACCTGAAATTCCCTGAGGTGGACTTTCATGTTGTATGCTTTCTTAAGTCGCTCTTGATAGATACGCAAATGCTCGAGAGCATTAACACGTCGTTCATCGAGCAACGTCAGTTGATCTAACCGGGCCTACCGCGCAGTGTCATCATCGATGAACTCTTGCATTGAAATGCGTAGGGAAGGAATTTCCAACTCAAAAGGCATGACCGCCTCGGAGCCATACACCGACAAAAATGGAGTTGCCCCAGTGGGCGTTCGAATGCTGGTGCGATAAGCCCATAGGGCAAGCGGGATCTGAATGTGCCAGTCTTTATGATTATCTGCAACTATATTTTTGAGAATGGTGACTAGCATTTTGTTTGACGCCTCTGCTTGCCCATTTTCCTGCGGATAATAGGGTGTTGAAAAGCTGTGTTGAATCTTGTACTTTGTGGTCAAAGCACGCACATCTTTATTCTTGAATGGTGTCCCATTATCTGATAGGATCTTGGATGGAATACCAAAATGACATATGATGTTATGTAAAATAAACTCCGCAATGCGGGCTCCAGTCGTAGTGGTCAGTGGAATTGCTTCCACCCATTTGGTAAAGTACTCTGTGGCCGTTAAAATAAACGTGTGACGACCAGACGACGCAGGGGAGATCTTTCCAATTAGATCAAAGCCCCACTATGAAAAAGGCCAAACCGATTGAATCGGCTGCAAGGCCTGAGAAGGTACGTGTGTCAAATTAGCATGGTGCTGACACTTCACGCACTTCTTCACATATGCGCAACAATCTCGCTCTAAAGATGGCCAATAATAACCCATGCGAAGAATGCGCTTTGCGATGGCCATACCGCTGAAGTGGCCACCACATGTACCATCGTGAGCTTGGGTGATCGCCCAAGCGGACTCTTGCTTGGTCCAAACAACGAAGGAGGATTCCTTCATAATTTTGACGATACAAAATGTCTCCTAACAAGACATGCTTTGCCGCTTTCTGTTTGAATGATCTTTTCGTGGCTTGTGTCAATCCAAGTGGGAGATTACCTAGCTTGAGGTAATCCCGAATGGGTGTGTACCAATCTTGCTGATCAAAAACCTCGATAGTATGAATGGCCAATCCCTCTTGAAGTCTATCCCGAACAAAAGCTGAGCAGGAAAGAACTTGTAAAAACAACGTGGTGTTGCTAGTAAGAGGGGTCGGGGAGAACAAGGACCCCCAGTTGGCTTGAATCAAACAATCTCGAATTCGAGAGAACTTATCCGGAGATGGTTCAATCTGGATCATGTGGATTCCTGGCGTCAGATCAGAGCTTGCACGCTCCATCGCAGATTGTGATAATGTTTTAACCTGAATGGTTGTCATTTCATCAGAAGGGTCTTGCGGGATGAGTGACCCCAAGGAGGCCATAGTATCCGCAAAACGATTTGATGATCGAGGGAGTGCCTCGATGTCATACCATTCAAGTTGTGCCAGGAATTTGTCCACAAGGGCTTTATAGGCCCGCAAAACTGGACATTTACATTGGAATATCCCCTTTACTTGATTGACAATTAACAACGAATCACCAAAGATGTTCAATCATTTAATGTTCATGGTGATTGTTGTCTGAAGACCTATGAGCAAGGCTTCGTATTCTGCATTGTTGTTGGTGCATGGGAAGTCTAATTTAAATGACAAGGGCATTGGAGCGCCTTGTGGAGTGAAGAATACAATTCCTGCACCACCCCCTTGCTCACATTTAGAACCATCGAAGAATAGGGTTATGTCAGCCTGTGACTCAGGCTCATCAGAATCTGGCGACTCTGAAACATGGAAGACCCCATCATCAGGTAGTTCAAAAGTCAGAGGCTGATCGTCTTCAAGAGGAGCCTCAGCTAGTTGATCGGCGATGACTTGACCTTTTATAGATTTTTGTCCAATGAACTCTATGTCAAACTCCGTCAACAACATGATCCATTTCGCCGTGCGGCTACTATGATAAGTACGACTCATCATGTATCGCAATGGATTCTCCTTAGACACAACATACGTCTTATTACTAAGCATGTAGTGGCATAGCTTTTTGGTAGCAAACACCACTGCCAAGCAGAGCTTTTCAACGTATGCATAGTTAAGTTCATAACTGACCAGGGTGCGGCTAAGATAGTATGTAGCCTATTCTTTGTGAAGTTCATTTTTCTGGGACAGCATGGCGCCCAGTGCCACCTCAGTGGCTGAGATGTATAAATAGAATGGCACTCCTGGTCTAGGTGGTGCCAATACTGGCAGCGAAGCCAAGTACTATTTAATGTCGTCAAAGGCTGACTGGCACTCGTCATCCCAATGAAATGTGACCCCTTTGTGCAATAATTTATTCATGGGTCGGCATTTGTCAGATAACTGCGCTATGAAGCGCTTGATTGACGCAACCTTTCCCTACAGACTCCTGAGCTGCTTGATGGTGGTTGGGGGACGCATTTCAAGGATTGCCTTGACTTTGTTTGGATCAACCTCAATTCCTCGTTTGGAGACTATGAAACCCAAGAGCTTTCCAGAGGTGACGCCAAAGATGCACTTCTTG
This sequence comes from Wollemia nobilis, assembly GCA_028583015.1. Lineage (NCBI taxonomy): Eukaryota > Viridiplantae > Streptophyta > Pinopsida > Araucariales > Araucariaceae > Wollemia > Wollemia nobilis. The sequence goes on from JAQPPZ010000850.1 coordinate 10,038,684, forward strand.
GGGTTTAGTCTGACTTTATGCTCAATGAGGCGATCAAGGACCTTACTCAAGTCACCGATGTGATCTGGGCGCAAAAGAGATTTGGCCAACAAATCATCCATGTAATCTTCCAAAGTTTTGTGCATGTAATCATGAAAGATGTACGTCATGGCACGTTGGTAGGTGGCTCCGGCATTTTTAAGGCCAAAAGGCATGACCTTATAGCAAAATGTCCCCCAAGGCGTTGTGAATGCCATTTTTAGTTGGTCCTCAGGATTGATACGAATCTGATTGTATCCTGAGAAACCATCCATAAGGGAAAGCATTTCGTGGCCCGCTGTAGCATCTACCAACGCGTCGATGCTTGGCAAGGGAAAATCATCCTTAGGACTCGCTTTGTTAAGATCTCAAAAATCGGTGCATATGCGAATCCTCCCGTCGGGCTTCTTGACGGGAACCATGTTAGACAACCATGGCGGATAATCCACACAAGATGACAAACTGGGCATCCAACAACTTTTGTAACTCATATTTTACCATTAAGGCCACTTGTTGGATGCATCTTGCGTAGTTTTTGCTTGATCGGCTTGATTGTCGGATCAAGCGTTAAATTGTGCGTGACTAGTTGTGGGTCTAGTCCCGGCATATCCTTGTATGACCATGCAAAAACCTCCTTCTTTTCCTTAAGAAGGGTAACATAATCGGCTCGCTCTTTAGGGGAAAGACTTACCCCCAGCTTGAGAATCCATGGATTCATTGGATCTGTGCCGATGTCTACATCAGTCGTTGCTTCAACTGACATATGGGATCCGTCTTCCAACTGGTGTGGAATTGGGATCAGATGGATATCGTTTGCTGAATTAAGATCATCATTAGGAACGTCAAGTTCCTCTTCAGCATGGAAGACATCCTGAGTCTGTCTTGGAGTGAAATGAAACATCCCACCGCAAGGCCAATACTCTGATGGAGATGGTGGTGTGCAGTGCGATCCCAATCAATAGCCTCTATGTCTAGATGCAATAATCATGTTGGATTGGCTGGATCATGGATGGGGGCGGTCAAATCAATGGAGACCATGTTGATGAAATGATTGTAATCTCCATGACCGCAAATGTGACAACTCTGACATTCGGGATGTTCTTGGTGCTTTGGATCTGGCTCTGTAGGCACTGGCACAAAGGGATCAGCCCTATGCGCGGACCTGCAAATAGGGTCTGCCCTAGGCACTGATGGTTTGATAGGGTCTCCAAGCGGAAAATGCTCTCGATATGCCTGGAGTGGCGGGTGCAGTAATTGCTATAACTGCGCCAGGTTGAAATGCCGCCTATGTCTTGGACCTATGTGTAAGTGTTCAAACATGTCATCTATGTCCAAAGGATTTTGTTGTTGTTGAGGTAGCCTATGCTCACTGGGATCATTCAATGGGAACATCATCAAGAAGCTATCCTGATCGTCATTCATTGGATATTCGTGCGAATGATCGTACTCCGACTCATCTTCAGAAGACCCTTCGTGGTCTTGTCCATCTTCCCCTTGTGGGTGAGTCCATGAGGTTTCTCCTTGTTCGGTCGTAGGGAAAGGGTTGTTGAGGTCAACAAGGTTATTTGTTTGTAATGGGAAATAATCCCCCAATGTATAAGTTGTATTTGGATTAGCATATGGATCTGATGCCAACCCATCCTTGTTGCCTATCCCTAGGCTTTGCATGTTTTCGACCAAGATGTCGAGGGGCAAAGGGTGATTAAACCCTACTCCTGACTTATCATAAGGCATTTGGTATCTTGGTTGGCACAAAACATGCATTCCTTGTTCATACCTGCCTAACTCGTATCCATGCCAATTGCATTGGCTAAGATATCGTAATGCGAAGTCTGGGTTAGCCAAATAATTGACATCTTCCACAAAGGGATCTTCATCTTCCTCTTCTTGTCGGGAAGGTTCAACGCCATGATCCAGGCCCCCAAAAATAAAATTTGTTTGATTAGGTGGGTAGCCTAAAGGAACCACGGAGCCTATGGGGAGTCGAGGTCTTCCCATGTCTTGCATAGGCTGAAGTGTGGGCGTTGCAACAACATTGCGCACTATATACTCCCCCATGCCTGTGTTAGACATCTCAACAGTAATCGTTGGCGATTGAGGGGAAGCGAATGGGAGTTCTCCTTGAGTCCACTCCATGTGGGGTGAACTAGGCGTCTCAACTTCCATTCTATTAGGCGTCTCTTCTGTAGAGATGTTGGAGACTAAAGGTGGTTCCGCTTCCAGGGGCTTCTTTCCTTTGTCCGTTGGTGTGGCCACCGTAGGTGGCGTCATTGTGGGAGGACTGGATGAAGAAGATGAACCCTCCTGGGAATTTAATTGATTTGGTGAATGGAGATTCTTGCTTAGTCGGACCCCTCTTAGATGGATTTAACTGGAAATCCACGTGCGTTGAAGGAAGGGTCGACTGCGGCATGATTTGCACTGAATTGCAGTATTTAAAAGGTTCCAAATCTGCGGGGACCACGTGCACTTGTCCTTCAAATGTATACTTCAAACATTGATGAGCAATTGAAGGAACACACTTCATATCCCGGATCCAAGGCCGCCCAAGCAAGATATTGTAAGCCATCTCACCTTCTAAAATGTGGCACAACGTATGAATGGTCTTTTGTCCCACTTGTATGGGCAGGACAATTGTGCCAACTATCGAGCATATCGCATCATTAAATGCTCGAAGGGTATAAGTGGAAGGTGCAATGTGAGAGGCTGGCAGTTTCAAATGTTTCAATGCAGCGGTTGTAATAATGTTACTGGACGAACCAGTGTCTACCAACACCCGCTTGTACGGAGTCCCGTTGACCCACGCAATAACGTGCAGGGGTGGATCCGCTACATCTCCGGTCACCATTTTTAGCTCATCTTCCCTGAAGGTAATGACTGGTTCAGTACACTATTTGACATGCCCCACAAAATTGTTGAACGAATCCGCTTCGTGGGGTTGCAATTCAATTGCCTTTAATATCTCCATAAGAGCTTCCCGATGGGGCATCGATTGTTGAATAAGCTCATAGATGGAGAGCCTAGCCGATGTGGTCCGTAGACTTTGAGTAAGTCTAGTTCGAATCGTGGCCACTGGTCTAGGCGGGGGCAACTGTGTAGGATTCGGTTGATGTTGTGACGTGGATGGAACTTCCCTAGTGGCTATCGCGGGGGCAGCCCCTGAGTGTCTCTTGTTTCTTGTCACAATGCTAATCATCCCAACATACCCCTCCATGGGGCAACTCTGTTGCACTTCATTAACATGCAGAGGTTTTGTTTGTGCATCATGTGTGGGTAAAGGATCTTTGAAAACACCCATTTGTTGGTTGTTGGGTGCGATGGGGTTATCCACTACCAATGTGTGATTATCAATGAGATCTTGCACTAAACCTTTAAACGTCCAACAGACATTAAGGTCATGCCCTTTCCTTCTGTGGAATCTACAGAAAAGATCCTCTCTGTAGCCCTTAGGCTTTGGCGCATTAGGATCGATGGTTGGAATATCTGGCAGATTAATTAAGTTTGCCGCGGACAAACGGTCAAACAAGGAGTCCCTAGACTCAGTGTATGGTGTAAATTGTCGCTTGGGGCGACGCTGCTGATTTTGATCCTACTTTTTGTTATCTTTCTCATAATTATTGTGAGGCACTCGCCTGATAATTAGCCTTTGGAGGCTGTGTTGCTTGGGCAGGCGTAGGGGCATTAATAGCAACTTGATTGACCACGACGGGTTTTCATTGCGTATTCCCTATTTTGGTGCTCTTGTTCCACTCTTTTTTCTTAGGCTTGGCAATTTTGCCATCCTGTATCTTGATCTCTTCGATACGTCTAGCTTGCGCCAGAGCTTCTTCTAAAGTGGCGTATTGCTGCAGCTGCAATAGCATAGAGATCGATCGCAAACAGCTCTTTGCGAACATTTGAGTTAGGTCGGACATAGGAGGGAGGTAGGACAGACTTTGAAAGCACCGTCCTCCATCGATTCCCATATGCTACCATAGACTCCTCCTCATACTTTTTGAGGCTAGCTAGATCACTGAGTGACGCCTTTTTCTTTGTATTGAAAGCAAAACGTTCTAAGAACGCGTCCACTAGTTGATCCAAGTTGTAGATGCTATGCTTCGGTAGATGGGTAAACCAATCCGAGGCAGATCCTACGAATGTGGTTATGAATGTTCTCAATAGCAATGCATCATTGTCTTGTATACCAAAGCATTGGCTCAAAAATCGTGTCACATGCTCTTGAGCATCCTCATCCCCTTTAAAGAGTGCCAACTGGGGCAGCTTGAAATGTTCGGGGTATGGAGGTGTTGGCACTGATGGATGCACCGGATGACTACGGAGTTGGCGTAAGGTAGGCTTTTGGGGCCCAGTAGTCTTGAGTTCCATAGTCTCTAAGCGTTCTAACAACACTTTGTATGCATCGGAGGACGTAATCTCCTCCTCCTTGGTTTGTTCCCGCTGTGGGTTGCGGGGAACTTGAGGCCTTTGGATGGATAAATGGGTAGCCTCCCTTCTGCCTTGATAGGGCATTTCAGCCCGCTCTTCTTCTTGGTAATAATCCTCATAATCTTCTTGAGGAGTGTTTGGCCTAGGCCTATAAACATGGACGGGTGCCCGCGGAGGATGCCCATCACGGTTGCGAGGAATGGCCTCCCGCTCAGGTCTAAGAGGTCTTGGAGGCAGTGCTTGCTGAAGTCGCGGAGACCTATCTCGCACTAAGGGGTTGTGCCTCACATACATCTCAGATTGCTGTGCGCGAGGGACTGGGGCCTTCTCAGGTGCATGGTTGTGAAGCAATTCAGTTGTCTGACGTTGAATGCGCTCTTGATCAAGGCGACACAAATGTTCTAATTCCTGTTGTTCTTGCCTAAGCCGCATGATTTGTGCTTGGCGGGTGGCTAGTTGTGCAAATGCCAAGTCATTTTGTTCTGTCGTCTCTTGTTTAATAGGCCTAGATGTCTCTCCTACATATCTATTTTGATCATGGTGCTCTGAGACCCCTATATGTTGCTTCCCTCTGTCGAGGTTGGCAGCATTAACTTGAAACTCTGGTCTCAATGAGCGATCTGGATATAAAGCAGGTGCAGACGTGCATCGTTTCTGCACTGGATACTATTCTTGAGGAATGTAGTGATCCTCCTCACTCTCTCTCTGTGATATGCATAAAAAGTGCGGGCAGAATTGTCTTGCCCTGTCGGGAGAACCTGATGTTCTGGATATGGTCTACTGTGTTCGACATTAATTGGGGGTAAATTAGGAACCACAAAATCATATGGTTCTTCCTTTTGGACCCTTTGTTGTTCTAGAGCAGTACACAATGCTTCATCACTAGGCCACCCAAAATGAACTTCCAAAGGAGGCCTCGTGCTTAGACCAGGTGGTATATATAGGTTATTTTCTTGAAAAGATTCTTGTTGCTCATGAGTTCCCCTTAGAGAGGGGGTTCTAAAGTCTCGTCTATTGATGGCCTGACTTGGAGAGCCCCTCAAGGAGGTGCCTCTAGAGCCATGTTCTATGACTGTATGGGTTGGAGTGCCCCTCAAGGAGGGGCCTCTAGAGCCATGTTCTGCATGGTGTGAACTAACTAGTGTACCCTACCGTCGAGGCGGGATGGCTAAGTCTTCAAGGCTATATCGGAGACGATTTGTCTCTCTTGGTGCATTTTCTACAGCTTCTGCCCGTGATTGGGCTTGGCTACGAGTATTCACCATGGTAATGCTAACCTAAAAATGCAAAAATTCTTTTTATGATTTTTTTTGTCTAAACAGAAAATAGCATACACACACAAGCAATGATTATCTCTTTTAAAGATTAATAGTGTGCCCTAAATCTGGTTTAGTGTGTTTTTGTTGTTTGTTTTGTTTTTTGAAAATTTTGTGAAACGTTTAAATGCAATTATGAAGGCTCTTATGACTCCCAAAATGGTCGCCCCTTCAATATACCATTGTCGGACCGATATACCAACCTCTCTATATACCCGCCCTTACGTGAGGGAGACTATAGGTACGTGAGAGCAGATGATACATGGAACATAGGCGGTACGGAAGGGGAATCACTCTATTTATGACACCTACCATAGAAGACTTATCCTCATGCGTGCTGGGAATCACCCCAAGCTCCACTCGGTCAGCTTTCGTCAGGATTTACGTCTAGCAACAGTCGCGATCGAGGTAATGGATGCAATATCTCAAGCCAAAGTGATAATGGAATCCACCTTTGGTCTTGCTCAAGGGTTGGGGTTTTACGACCAACGCCTTGGTTTAAAATACCACGTGATGTGTGGGGTTCATTTTAATTTGCAAAAATTGAAACAGGCAAACGAAAAAGAAATCTTTCCCTAAGCCATACAAAACCGAAAACCAAAAAACAGAAAAACAAAAATTTGATAGAAGCTTTAAAAAAACCCCTACCTCTTCTCTGCCTAACAGGATGTTTCTGATTTGCTCTAAAAATTGCACAGAATTATACTCGTCCCTGGGTGAGGCGAATATCAGAACAGTAATCGTCCCAGGGTGAGACGAATAGTTTATTCGTCCCGGGTGAAACGAATACCAATTACCCCCAATTAAAAAAAGGAAAAAAAAAAAAAAAAAATAAAAAAAAAAAAAAAAAGAAGCCAGACGTGATCGCCATTGAAAGCACGAGATTTCGAAACAAAAAGGATAAACTAAAAATGCAATGTAAATGACACTAAAATAACGCTTAAACCCTATGTCATTGAAAAATGCATAAAAAGAAAGAACATGAACACAAGATATTAAAGCAATATAAAAATCGGCCCTTTTATTGATATGCTTTTCAAATTTGTGTTACAATGCGTCTCCTTCCTTTTTATGGGATAGGAGCGTTAAATGTTGGTCTTTTACAACTTGTTTCAGAATTCCTTCTTTCGCGTGCCCACATGTAAGATGGGCGAACCAAAACGTTGTCGTCGCTTGCGTTGATAAAGGTCGATTCCTCGCTGCTCCTCCAATGCTGCAAATCTACGTTCAAAGAAACAAACAAAGAATCAGTAGCACCTGTGTATGAAAAATAAAAGATGAATCTAACGATGGTTAAAATGAGTCTAAATAAAATGAAAACTTGACAAAAGCATAAACATGAAACTAGCTAAATACTACAAAAGAAATAAAGCGGGGGTGCCCGAAGGCAAACCACCCGCGGGTGAAACTTTGCTTCGACACCAATCCGCTTAGGATGGGTCCGAAACCTGATGTGATGTGTTGTCGGCAAATTGGTTGGATATTGTGGTCAGAAAAATCGGTGTTGGTCCTTGATTCGTGCCTTCAAAAGTCACCCAATAACCTCTCTTTCGATTAAGAGATTATGGATGTTGAAAACACAAATCGCAAGTAAGTGAATTAGCAGCACTTCGTCGCTCAAAATGCTCCTTCTCTGTATCTCTTTTGGGTGAGGAAACTCACCATTTTATAGACCCAAGGGGTCTCTTTGAATTAACATGCAAAAGTGTTTCTTTGCATGAATGCTTTTTTTGTGAAGAGAAGACTTCTTCTTGATCAAGGGCTTCTTAACTGCCTCTGTGCATGTCTTTGTATGTTTTAGAAAAGCTCACTTGCACTCCCATGCAATGAAGGGATAGCTAAGTGGCAAATCTAAGTTGTCTTAAAAAGCTCACTCTCATTCCCATGCAGTGAAGGGAACGTCAATTGGCAGATATGAGTTGTCAAAAGAACTCACTCGCACTCCTATGTCATGCAGGAAAAGCTAAGTGGCAGTTCTGAGTTGTCACATGTCGAGATCTGACTTTTTGTCGGTCAAACCTGGCGTTCGTCCCACCCCGAAGCGAGCGCTAGTAATCGTCTCTGGGTGAGACGAGTATCAATCCGCACTCATCCCTGGGTAGGACGAGTACAAATCCGCACTCGTCCCTGGGTGGGACGAATAAGCAATAAAGTGTCTAAAAGGTGCCAAATTGATTTCTGACTTGCAAAACTGCTGTGTGAGTGGTTAGAACCACTTGTTTAACCTCCGGGGGCTGCCCTGGGGGCTGTGTGTGTTAGTGCGATCAGTGCTTGTTGTCACGTAATCAGATTGGTGCTGTTTTGGTGTCTACAGTTACCTACAGTCATCTACAATTTTTTTTGTAGTAAGTCTTCTGATGTATAGTTTTCTATAGTAAGTTGTATGCCATAGTATTCTATAGTACATCTTTTTTGTAGCATATAATGATAAAGAAAAGTCAACTTAGTCTAACCTACTGATATGGTGCATAGTTTGATAATCTTAAGTGGTATATAGTTGGTTGGATGACATGTTTAGGGTAATTTAATGACTTTTTTGGGTATACAACTAGCTAGGGTATAGCTAGCTAGTAAAGCAGTATGCATGCATGACTTAAAAAAACTAAAAAGTGCAATCCATGTCATCCTTGATTAGTACAACTAGCATGTTTTTCAACTAACACGAAATATATCTCAATATAAATATGCATGCACAAGCATTATTACTTTGCATGTATCATTTGCCTTCACATGCCTCATATATATTTATGCCAACCAATTTGACTCCATCAGTTATAACTCCAAAAAAATTATTATTCATTTTACCCTTCGCATTTCCTCCAACATTCATTGTATTTCTCTACTATAGACACCTAATTTTTTTATAGTCATGTGTTCTATAACTATGCATCCTATTTTATATGGTCGTGTGTCCCATATACTACAACCATATCATGCCCTATTTTCTATAAACACACCTTGCTTTTTATAGACCTACCTTTATTTTCTTTAGGTGCTCTTCTTCTTAATTATAAATCTCAACAAAATGTTGGGACCTTGCAAGCATAGTGAGCCAATCATTATGGTTTATTTTTATTTGTCTAAAGAATCTAAAAATAGACTACATGCAATGGGATGGTATCAATCCATGCAACAATTTCATGAAGGCAATAATACATCGATGTTGGAATTTATAAAAGGATTGAATATAGACACCATGACAACTTCCCTATCTTATAATATTACTATGGTAGTCTCCTCTATTAACATTGGTAATGTTTTATAATTTCACTTGATTGGAAATATGTGGTATAAAATTCCAAGGCTCAAATTCAAGTACATTGCAAACACATTTGAAGAGCCCTACTCCATGGACGATCATAAGGGTGACAACAAGTGAATCTTTTGAAATTATACCAAAAACTTGGCAAGAGGTAAGTAATGTAATACTATGTTTTTTCACCTTGGAGGTAAATTTTCATACTTGTACAATTATCATATTTAGTTTATTTTAGCCATCAAGTTTTCTCAAAATAGTGAAAATAGCATTTTCATTCCTTTTTATTTGATGGAGACTATTAAAGTAATCACCAAGAAAGTTCAAAATGGATAAATAAATGTAGTGGCCCATCATGGTCTTGTAAAGTTATTAATTCTAGAATATAAAAAAATTACTTAGATATCATGAGCTAGCATGGTATCTTTAGCCCTTATGTCCTCCAATAATGATGATTCTTCTATAAAAGAGGAATATGACTCAGAGGAAGGTGGTTAATATACAAAAGAAAAAGATGATTTAGAAACTAAAGAAACTTCTTTGAAAACATAATATTATTCTTCAGACTCTTAAGAAGCTCTCCTTATGAAAAATATAGTATAATATTCTATTAAATATTAAAAGGGACATAGCACTACAAACAAATTTAGACCCCTTACAAAAAGAAATCATAATGTTATATAAAATCTCAAAGGGGTGTAGCACTACAAAGAAATCTAGAGCCACTAGAATTTCTAGACCTATGAACATGCTTTAGCTAAGGAAAAGGAAAAAAGAGTCCAAGAGGAATCACCTATTGTTGAGAAGAGAAAATTTGTTGAAATATCTAGTGGAGAAAAATTACCTTAGGGATCTACAAAATTTTGTAGTCTTGTATAAGGTAAAGAAGGTGTTACTAAAGGAATTTAGACTCCTACATCAAAAGCCATAAAAGGTGCTACTAAAGAAATTCAAACTCCTATAGAAATTTTTTTAGAGGGTGTTGTTGAAGAAATTTAGACTCCTGCATTAGAAGCTATAGAAGGTGCTACTAAAGGAATTTATATTCCATATCCAACTACTAAAAAAAATTCTTTGTTAGTTAGAGGTATTCAAGAGAAGGTATATGTAATAAAGGAGATAATGAAATTGATACATGATGATTTGGCCACAATAAATAAGTAATTTAATGAACTTGACATAGTTTCTACTCTCCAAAGCATGCCCCAAGGTCAACCATCATATGTTGCAAAGGAAAGGACTACAAAAGGAAAGAAGCAAAATAGTCTTCTCAGGAACACTCTATACCAAATGTAGTCAAACTTGGACCTAAAAACATGGCTCTTAGGGAAGAGGAAATTTTTAAGAAAGACAAGGAAGAGGTACAAGGCTAGTTTGCTCCAACATCCACTGCATACACATGTGAGTTGGTAACGATAGATGCTAGGGTTTACCTTGTAGAAGATGCAATGTAGTATTTATGTGAGATTGCTAATGGAAAAAAATGGAATGTCTAGACATCCCCCAAGGGGGAATTTTTCCCTTGTTATTCTCTTGTTTTATGTTTGCTTATTTATTTTGTTGCTCCTTGTTATGTTTAACTCTCTTCAATCCATATCAATGTCATTTTTAAATTCCACATTTGGTATCAGAGCCTATTATCTTGAACCTGGGTAGTTTATGATATAGAATGAAGAGATTCTATGGTTATTTTTTCATGATTACATGTTGGATTAAGGATTATTCATGCTAGAGTTTGATATTTAAATCTTGTTGAGCTCTGGTGGTTGCAAACCTGGTGAGCTTTGATAGTGGTAAATCTGGTGATCTTCAATAATGATAGATTTGGTAAGCTTCGACAGTGCTAGACTTGGTGAGCTTTAGTAGTAGTAGTCTTGGTGAGATTCAGTAGTAGTAGACTTGGTGAACTTTAATAATGGTAGATCTGGTGAACTTCGACAACAATAAACTTTTTGAGCTTTGGTAGTGATAAACCTAGTGATCTTTGACAACTGTGATCTAGTGAGCTTCAATAGTGTTAGATCTGATGAAGAGATAGTTGAGTTTATGTAATATGCATTAGGATTTATAGAGAACTATATTTTTGTATTGGATATGATTCATTTTATGAAATATACATTAGGTTTTACACTTTATATATAATTGAATTATTATATTGGATATGGTTGATTTTATGCAATAAGAAGAAAGGTTACTGTGTTGATTTTTACCTAAAAGGATTTTCCTAGGATTTATGGCTTGTTGCAGATTTGAGTGTGTTTTGCAAAGTTTTTTAAGAATGTTTGAGATGGTTTATTTGTTGTACCATGATTTTTGGGCAAGTATTAACTACTGTAACTGGTTTAACTTGTACTTGAAGAAGTTACTATAATTGACATAGTTGGATTATTGGCTATTGTAACTGGTGTAGCTTGTAGGGTTTTTAATGCTACTATAACTGGTGTAGTTGTGCCCAAAAGAGACTGGTGTGGATGCTAGTGGTGGTTTCCTAGTGTAATGTTCTTAGAATTAGCTCCAATAATATTTGTAATATTTTAAAAGTGGTTTTTAGACTTTTTTTGTTACCTTGTTGGTATATGATTCAGGGTAATAGGTTAAGCTAATGTGTTTAGAAGGCTGGTAGAAACCAGGTTAAGGCTACTTGTCTTTGAAAGGACTAGTTTTAGCTTGTGCCCATGAAGGGTTATGTCAAAAATTATTGTTTGTACTATAGAATTACAAATATGTCATTAAGGGAGGAATGTTGGCATTAAATGTCTATGTAATCACACATTTGTAATATGGGTAAAATTCCAAGGATGAGGTGTCACCTTGCATGCACATGTGAGTTGGTAGTGGCAAATGCTAGGGTTTGCCTTGTAGAAGATGCAATGTAGTATTTATTTGAGATTGCTAATGGAAAAAAGTGGAATATCTATACATCCCCCAAGGGGGGGGTTTTCCCTTGTTATTATCTTGTTTTGTGTTTGCATATTTATTTTGTTGCTTCTTGTTATGTTTAGCTCTCTTCATTTTGTATAAATGTTATGTTCAAATTTAACACCTCCCACCTTCCACTACAAGGAACCTCCAAGACCAATAGAAAAATTTATTGTAGGCACAACATTCTAGAGAATTTGTTGGCACATTAATAGTAGTTACAATGGGAACTCTAATTCTAGAGATCTCAAGTCCAATGACATTGATGGCAGACAAATCCCATGTCCTATATCTAGGGGAATTCCTAGTAAATGTGGTTGATAATAGAAATAGGGGATCTAGATACTAAGGCATTAAGACCCTTAATATTAATGGATCTAGTCCTAAAGACCTCAATACCATAAACATTGAATATAGGTCCATCTCTTTCTTAATCTGGGAGGGAAATTTTTAAATTATTGTATAATTTTTAATGCAAGGAAGCCCTATTTTTTGCGTATATATATAGTATTTTTATTTTTATTGTAAGGTATTAGAAGTTGTCTATTAATACCTATTATTTGTCCTTGTATGTATATTTAATTTCACCTCCCTTCTATGTATGGTTAGACTCAAACATTGAGTTATTTTGTTAATAGCATCAAGCTTCTTTTGATTTGGCATATCTACAAAGAAACTCTATAAATGCATATATGAGATCGTGGATAATTTTTCTATACCCTTTTACTTATGTGTGCTCACTTTGCAAATGAATGCTTATGCTAGACTAAGACCAGTTTCACTTTCTAGTTGTTATAAAATTATGCATTTGTTCATCTCATAGCAGTCATACATAGGAGGGGCCTTTGATTTTCAATGCATTACCCCTATTAGCTTGGGATTTTATTTTTTACATTTATTTTTCCTTTTCCTTTGAGAAAGCAAGTAGTTTAGTAAGGTATGCTATATATTACATCTGGCAAGGATCCATCATCTAGCATAATCTTGGAGGTTTCCCTGTTAGTGCATCCCATGCCTATAGAGCTTCCCAACTATGTCACTCAACATGAGGTACACGTGCCCAACATATTCAATTTTTGTCATGGATACCCTAGACATTTTGAGTAGACAATAGTATTTTTTGGCATTCCTAGTGGGACAAACTTAAAATTTTTATCTCACAAAGAACAACTAAATTTGACTAATTCCTAACCACCATGGCATGCACAATAGTTTATCTAGTGGAGAGCTAACAGACTTGATAAATTTTGGTCAATATTATAGTGAAGGTCTTAGCCAACTTATTTGTTGAAGCATAAGTGTATTCACATGACAACTCCATTAAAGAAGAAGATATCATATTGAGATTCTAATAAATATCTTAGTCTATTGGTTTATTGAAGCATATGGAACCTTCACCTAGTAACTCGATTGAAGAATGAAGGACCCATAAATTTTAGTGTAAGACTTGCTACTAGATACTTTTCTAAAGCAAACCCATAGAAATTGGTGCCACTCTTGGACCAAATATCCAAAAGGAGAAATCAATTATTGAATATGTTTTAAATCCACCTCTAAGAAGGTACCTAGGTTGGATTGACAAAGACCCCCTACTACCACATGTTCCTTCTATAACATGGGATCCCATACCTACCTTACCTTTCAAATTGCAACCTTACTTCACTAGTGAAGATGAGACCATGCCTACAGATCATTTGCATCACATGGTAAGTTTATGCATGGTACACAATATTACCAAGAAAAATATGGCCCTCATATTGCTAGTAGTATATTTCAAGGGGAAGATGCAAGATTGGTTTCTATCATTGACCTTACATTCAATAAAAAACTAGGACAATTTCATGGATCTACTACTAGATAGATTCAAAGAGGAGGTATACTATATGTCCCTCCTAGAGTAGCTACCAACCATCAAGAGAGCACCTATGGAGATAATGGATGACTTCAACAACTAGTTCCATAATACCTGGTATACAATCCCTAACAAGCTTTTTCATCTCTCAAATATGGCTTTCATTTCCTTTCTAACAACTATTTATTCTAAATTAGCTATTATGGTCAAGTCTAGAGAAGGTAACTCTCTATCGATGACCTATGGGATAGTCATCCAAGCAAAAAATGACTTAATCTAAATAGGAAGGCTAGCTCCTAGAATCCTATGCATTTATTTCCAAGCATCCAAGTACCATATCAACCACCTACAATGATGCATCCTACCACATTCTATCCAAATCCTACCATAAACCCCATAAATGATTAGACTTATCTCCTAACTCCTAAGCATCCCTCCATAAGTAGTTACCCTTACAATGAGCTAGATGAAATGAGAAACTTGTTGAGGACTATCTCCAATGAAGTCATAGCCATCACGAGATAGTAGGACACCTAGATATTTCACTACTCGAATTATTTGAAACATTCTTACAAAATATCTAAGGCTATAGGCCTCCCTCTAAAGGATACCAAAGATTTCCAGTCTAGGTCAATAGGGAAGCAAGCCATACCCAAATCTCAAATCAATAGATAGTGCCTATTCAAACCCCTTGTAGTATATTACTCCTAACCCAATCAAGGACATAGTCACCACATAGAACAACTACGTGAAGAAACCTAATGCATGGTATTATTACTATCTAGACACCCATACTCCCAATGCCTATATTGGAGGAGAACCTCAACAAATCAGGTCGATGTCAAATGAAGCTACGTTTGTCTAGCCATCCACTTGTTTTCCAAATATAAGTTCCTCCACCCCTAAGCAAACTTTGATGATGTAAGATGAGGAGGAGGTGCCCAATTAATCAAGCACTCAATTTCTAAGGAGACTTAAGTTGAATCTAATTGCATGACTTAGGATAGAGAGAAAGAGGTAAAGGAGCAAGGAAGAGCTAATCTAGCATGGATCAACACCCAAGGTAGACAAATGGATCTAGTAAAATATGTTTTTCTATACCATATTTTATTAGAACACTTTGATGGATGCTAAGAAGAATGTCCTTGCTAATTGAGTCATCAATGCAAATTACGAAAGATGATCATGTGTTGAAAAATACATCATTATATTCTCAATGAACCAATAGACCATAAGGCGATAAAAAATTAGGATGGGATCCTTAGGCAAGCAAGTATTACTAATTGTACAACACAAAAGGAGGAACTTTCTATCGTCAAAATACTAAAATAAGGGGAAGACCTAGCTAGCAATTGGGAGCCACCCTGTAATAATGCCAAGAAAAGAAGAGTTGGAGTTGGAACCTATGTAGTTTCACCAAAAGGAAGAAAGTTATTACAATCATATAATCACCCAGGTAATATTGGAAAATATGAATCCTTGATGCATGTGATGAGGCTCTAAAAAGCCTCATTTAATGTAATCTTTAACTCTTATTTTATACCACTTAACTATGGATTAGACTATAGTTTGCATATATATTATAGTTAAGCATAGTAAAAAGGAGGAATATAGTACTAAATTGAATAGAATGCATTTATGTGTTTTTAGAGATAAAAATACAATATTTAACATGTAATTAATGGATATTATGGGATGGAAATAAATATTGATATTTTATAGGTCTAAAGATAGTATTTTGGAACTCTAAAAAAAAACTATATGACACCAAACATAGCTTCACATATTTAGCATTAGACTCGTTTGATTACAAACATGATGATGTTAGCACTATACATGATGATAGGCATGATGACATCAACACCATACATGATGATGTTAGCATTAAACATGGTGACATGGCAATAGAAAATAGAATCTTTGGGTTGAATATAAATTAGTTAGATTGGTTTCCAACTATCTTGATTGAATCTAAATTAGTTGGATTTGTTGAGATTAGTTTCTAACTAATTTGGATAGATCCAAATTAGTTATAATCCTTAACAACTTAATTTGGTTGTTATATTCTCTAAAAAAAAATTATTGGATTTGTTTTCAACCAACTTAGTTGTCATCTTCTTTGTATAGAGTTAGTTGGATTTGTTTCTAGCCAACTTGGTTGTTATGTTCTCTAGATAGATTTGGTTGAATTTATTTCCAACCAATTAATATTGGGAATATTTTATATTAGCAAGTGGTTGGTAGTTTGTTTCATATGACCTCTCTATAAAAGAGGAGTCATAATGTATTATAAATGGTTAGAAGAGGATTGAAGATGAAGATGAAAAAAAAGGATATGAAATGAAAATGAGAGAGAATGGGATGCATTGAAGATTTTGTAAGAGATAATTTTCTTTCTCCTTAATAAATAATGATTATGTTATTTTACTTATTTGTGTATCTCTAATTTTATTTTAAAGTAAGATTTGCTTTCCATTAGGCTAAAGAGTAAGGTCCCAGTCCATAAACACAATGGAAAGTATAACCTTTGTATATATATATTTATTTTATTTCTTTTAAAGTGTTATCATTGTGGATGTGTCTATGGAATGATTAATGAAATGTTATGTTATTTGTTTCAATATATATTATTTATATTTGTATATTTTTTATTTATAAAAAAGGGTTTTGAAAGGGTCCCCAAACCTTTTATAAAAGGGAAAACCAAAAGGAGGTATCCATCAAGGGGATGACCTCAAAAAACTAGGAAGACAATGAGATTAAAACAAAAAATAAAGAGGATGGGATAGCATAACCCCAAGACAAAGATAAAAAGAAGATCCCAAACATAGGAAATATGGAGTAGACAAAAGCACCCTAGCTACTCAGAAGCTACAAGAGGCACTTGCTCATCATTGTTTGTAGTCAGAACATCATCCAGGAACTGAGTGATCACATTATTTTGGTTCCTAATCTTGTTGATCACCTTCATAGCTTGAAGGAGGAGAGTCAAAGCCAAATTTACCAAATCATCCAAATTGGCCATGGAATTGGAATCATATCTCGATTGGGACCAAGTAGAAGTCCCACAAGGGGAAATGTCATCCTTGAGGAAGAGCACACATCTGGAAACTTCTTCAGACTTCTACTTTTTATAGGTCATGGGAGACTCACCAGGATATTCCTTATGTTTTCCAATAAAAATAATGACCTTTTGCTTATCCCCAAAATCTTTGCTCTTGGTCAAACGATGGTAGGTGGAAGGTGGAGTATCAAAAGAGCCAAAGTTTAATTTTTTCTTTCCCACTTTGGCTGAAGTAAAATTATAACCTTCTAGCTCATTTTCACTTGGGTCCTTCTTTAGGGGAAAATCCTAACTTAGTGCCAAATAAAAATGGTGATATTCAAGGCTGTCGACAATGGATAGAGCATATATTTGGGCCTGCATTTGAAGAGTGTGTTTGTAAATGATTAGATGTAAACCTTGGTGCTTTAGGTGGGTTGATTTTCCCTCTCTATGAAATCATAATTTTCATGGAATTTAATAGGTACTCAAGAATTTTGATGGACTTAATATCCTCTAGGTGGTTTAAGAATTCCAAATGGAATCTCTTGAGATGTGAACTTGGTTCATCAATGGTAAAATATTCAATGATAGGGATGAGAACCCTATTCCAAGGTGTAGGAAGACTTTCTCTGATGATGCCACTATTTTCCTTTGTGAGGTGCTTCCCTTTATCTTTGAAGTGGCCAAGATCAATCTCTAGAGAGTGTGTATCATAGCGAATGAGTCATCATCATTGACCAACTTTGAAGGAGAGATCTCGAAGCATCACCCTACCATTATCCCATGATTTGGTGAATTTCATGGATAGGTTAGTATCACTTCCTCTAAATTTGTGTATGTAAGAAGAGCAGAAAACTATGATTACCTAAAATCTCTTCAATAGTAGCATCAAGTTGTAGAGCCTCAGGCTCGAAAAATACCATATTGACTTTGATTGTCCTCCACTAAAAGCCAACCAACCAAAATACAAACCAGGAACTTATCTAGATCATAGGCAAGATACACCACTGTTGAGGCTTGAAAATGATAAAAATAGGTGGGAATAGAAATCCCTTTTTTTGTGATTTAAAACAAATTGTGATGCCAAAAAAAAAAGGCCATCCTAAATTGGCATGCCACCAATTTTGAAAGCTTCGCTCTTTCAATACCATTGATGGAACATCTTTGGCCAAGAAATCTTAGACATGAGTGCCCAATCCATTTTGAGGGTGACACCACCAATGATACTAACTCATGAAGAGAATATATCTTGTGTTTGTGTCATAGATACTCAAAGAGATGGTAGGATAGGCTCAATCACACTCTCAAAGATGAATTTGATGCAAGATGTATTGGAAGGAGACTTTGGTACGAGGATTTTGGTCATCGAAGCAATCATGAGTTAAGGTGACCCGCTAAGAATGTAAAATTGGACACAAAAAGAATGACACCTTAGAAATCTGAGTATGCTAACAAGGTCTTATGAGGAAGATATTGGGAGGACTGAGAAGTATATGCGACCCACTCTGGCTAAAGATAAATTGATATTTCATTGGTGCTATTGTGACTAAGAGGAGTGAGTGGAAAGTTGTCAAACCAAATTTATAGAGAGCTCTCAGCCAATCCAATATTGGACATGACATCAACAATCTTATTACCCTCTCTGTAAACATGCTGGATGATAACATTATCAAAATTGTAGAGAAATTTCCTTAACTCTTCAATCAGGTTGGAGATACTCTAAGCAAGGGACTAAGTTCCTTTGAGGAAATTTATGGTATTGAGGGAGTCACCTTCAATAATAATATTATTGAGATGGTATTGCAAAGATGATAATCCTTAGAATAAAGCTTTGGCTTCAACCACATTATTTGTCTAGATGCCAACATTCTCAATAAACACTACGATGATCCTGGTGTGATCATATTTGAGAATGTCCCATAGTCAACTTTGCTCAGATTGCCTTTAACAACTCCATCAAAGTTGAACTTGATCCACTTTAATGGGGGAGGATTCCATATATTTTTGGATCTATCCACACTAGGAAAAGTTGTCCTAAGAGGACCAAAAGAAATATTGAAAGAAGTAACCAACCTTGACTCAATCCCATGGCAAGGGGTGTCAGAGGAAGGGATAACAATTACATTATCAATTGTTGTTAATAAAATCCTTAAAAAATAGAGTTGGAATATTTGGAGGCATAATAGAAGGCTCTATTATTCCTTTCTAATAAAACCTGCCAAAGGAAATGGGGTAAACAAAAGAACCAAAGGAACCTAAGGTGATGGTAAGAGAAAGGGTTTGGCCATTGAACACATAGATCAAGAATGGAAGTGGGTTGGACCCAGTTGATGTCAAACATAGAGAAAATGGAGAGAAACATCTTAGAAGAGAAGGGGTACTCCAATAATAAATGGATGACCAACTCCCATCCAATATGACAAAGATAGGATCGATTGGGAATGAGTAAACCTCTTTTGATTAAATTGACAATGATTAAAACTTTATTTTGGGCAACCAAAAAAAAAAAGAATGCAATCTTGGAGACAAAATGATTGAGCCAAATGAGTTTGACCAGAAGCAAACTTAAGCTAGGCTCTTCCTATATGTGATAAGTAGATTTGATTGAGAATCAGCTCTTCAAAAAAAAGAATCCTACAAGGGGTCACTCAAGATGATACAGGTTATGAGAAAATTAGATAGGACTTTAGCAACCACATTTTGCTTAGAATTTTAGAAAATTTAGATTTATATATCACTTTAATTATTTATTTTAGTTTCTTGGGATAGTTTCATGCAGTTGCTAGATTATTCATTTTTGCATGTATGTTATTCATTTCTTTCAAGCATGTTAATTTACTTTTTAGCAAGTGTGAATTTATTTTCCACAAGCATGATTCTATTTTTAGTAAGCTTTACTTTCTACAAAGAATGATTTAATTTTATTGTAAAAGTGATTTAGGAATCCCACTATCAAAACCTACATAAGTTGTTCCTAGCGCATACAACTTTTGGACACTACCCCAAATTTAACAAAATTAAAGTAAGGTTTAATGCCACCCATCAATACGTCCTCCAACCTAGGGAAATAATGCATTGATTGAATACAAGTTAGAAATAAAATTAAGAGGATGATTAAAAAGGTAGGACCCCAATACATAGTCAACAAAAAACTAAGGAGATTTACAAACATAGGATTTGGTATATGGTCTTCCACACTAATAAGGGTTCCTTCTGAGTGATCCTTATGTTACTAGATCTAGCCATCTAATGGACTAATAAGGGAAGCCTACTCATTGACCAGTCATCAAGAGGGTGATAATTTGAATTCACATAATGCATATTTAATGTTAAAAGGTGGTAACATCTTTCCACAAACCTTGCATAGGGAAAATTTTTATCTGACGTAAATTAGGTACATTGGGAAAAGTATAAATAATTTGCATTAAATCTGTCAATAGAGGAATAAATGCATGCAATAGGAATTCAATATTGAAAGGATGGTGGATTCATTCAAAAGGCCAAAACTTGATGCCTAGGAAAGATAAAAAAATTATTCCCATTGTATTTTCTAAAGGGAGAAATGACTTCATGTAACATGAATTTAAAGTGGGAAAACATTCTATATTTGAGAAAGAAAATCTATAAAGTAGGGCATCTTACCTTTGTTTTACCTCATCAATTCCAAAACATTTGAATGTGCAACAACCCCAAAGAGACCAATAGAGCATGGTCATATAGCCAAACCATAAGAAAGGAAGTTTGTGCAAAAAAGCATTCAACATAGAGATGAAGAACATTGTCTATTGATCAATATCCATGATAGGCCCTCTTATCGATTTCCTTGTAAAAGTAGCTATGGTTACACTTTCTACCTTAAGGAAAGAAGCACCATTTAAAACCTTCCAACTTGAATTTTTTGAGTTAGTAAAATATCTAGCTAAAAAGGTCATAGGCCCTAGATTTTCAAAGAGAATCAAAAACTTGAGAGACGAAGCTCCCTATAGACTCAAAGCTAACTTTTAAGGTACCTTTAGGGTAAGGATGTAGAGTAGCTTCTAGCATGGTATATGGTTCTATAAGTCCACAACTATTACAAAGCATTGGGTATATGTGTTATGAGCCTTTTAATTAAAATAAGCACATCCACATAAATATTTCAATAAAAATAGTAATTCATGAAAGAACAAAATATTGCAATATGAAATGAAAATGCATATATATATATATATATATATATATATATATATATATATATATATCAATTCTCACAAATCATAATACAAAATCATGGGCTCTTCAAGGGGTCAACCTCCTAAATAGAAATTTGATTCAATATGCAAAAATATACATCCATCTATATCCCTTCTCTTTTTAAAGACTCTGCATAACCCTAAACCTAACGTTCAATGGTCGACTCACATGTAAGTTACCACCCAAGCTAGAATTTTCTACCAAACAAACAATTACATTCTTTATAATGGTTACATTAGAAGGCACCACTTGTTTAGGAACCTCTAGAGCCAAAAAATATTACTAAACATTATGTAATATCATTGGGATGGGATCCTTATGTTAGAATTGGGGTTATTACATAATAGTGTTAGAATGGGGTCCTAACATGCCCTTCCCATTTAAAAATATTTATCCTCTAAGCTAAATATGAATTTTTTTTTACAAGAGCTACTAAAGGGACACCCATGTGGCATCTTTAGATTGTAATCCTCACCATTGAAAAAGAACATTAATGATGACATGGTTGAAAAGGGTGCATGATCTCCTATCTAGAATTATTATAGGCTTGAGAATTATGGATCCTTCTTCATCTAGCTCTAGTAATGTGGATTGAACATGTACCTTATTTCCAACAACCTTATTTAAGGAGAAGATATGAAATATTGTATGGATCCTAGAAGTGGATGGAAAAACCACTTTGTAGGTTGTGGAATTGATCCATTATAACACCTAGTAGGGACCATATCATTTGACTACATGTTTCTAGCATCCACAAAGCTAGAGAGATGACTATATGTAAGGTTGTAGGTAGAGAAAAACCATGCCCATGACTTTAAATTTATGCCTAGAATGGTGTTAATCAGCTTACTAATATAATTTTTTTTGGGTTAACTCAAGATTTACCTTAAGTTGTTAGAGAAAAACAACATCCTATCTAAGAGTGGAATCAACAACTTGAACCTTGGATCTTCCTATAATGTAGGAGGTTGTTGGTGGAGGAAGATTTATACTACTTCAAATGGGGAAACCTTGGTAGCAATATGATATGATATATTATACCATCATTTAGCCAAAGAGATCCATTTATCCCATTGTGTAGGATGTTCTAATGTAAAGCAATTAAGGTATATTTCTAAACACTTATTAACAAATTTAGTGTGACCATCAATATAAGGGTGATAGGTTGAATTCATTTTGAGCTAAGTACCTTGTAATCCAAAAGTGATTGGTAAAAAGTAGGGCCCATATCTGACATCATATATTTAGGCATTCCATAAAGCCAAAATATGGAGTATAAAAATATGTGGGTAACTATGGATGCTATGTAAGGATGGGATAAGGAATATAAATGAGAATACTTTGTGATACAATCCACTACCACCAAAATAACTAAATTTTCTCCAAAATTATGTAACCCTTCAATGAAATACATATAAATATCTACCCACACTTGATAAAAAATTGGCAAGGATTGAAGGGTTCCAAGGGAGCACACATTTTCACCTTTCATTATTTGGAACCTATCACATTCTACCACAAATGTTTGAATATCCCTTTTCATTCCCCTCTAAAATAAAGTACACTTGGTCCATTCATAGGTCTTAAGAAAATCAAAATGTCTAGCTATAGACACTAAAATGTGGTAAACCCGATTAAGCATCCACAAGCAGTGATCAAATTGACATAATATGGCCCCTTGGGCAGCCCTCAGGAGGCTCACAGTGGTTCTAGCCACTCCGAAAAGGGTTTTGGAGGCTACCGGCCCAATTTTGGGAGGTTTTAGCCCAAAATTCACCACCGTCCCACCCTGGGATGATGGTAGATGCCCCTCATCCCACCCTGGGATGGTGGTGAGCCCTCGTCCCAGGGTGGGACGGTGGTGAAGTTTGACCCAGAAAAAGTCAAAATTTGGCCAAATGGCACCCAAAAACTGCCATTTGACCACCCAAACAGAGCATGCGAGGTAGAGGATAGGGAATCCTTATGACATCCATCTTTATGAGGGCCAAATTGGGAGATCCTCTTCCACACCCTCGTGCATGCCTCCCATTTGACAAGTGGCACCTCCTGCCATGCATGCCCTTGCATGCCTTTTTGCACATGAGCCCCTTTGGGCTATAAAATGGGTTCCATATCCACACAAAATAATGGAGAGGAGTTCTAGGATATGCAATGGAGTGCTTCCAAGATTTCCCCTCACCTTATTGCACCTTTTTGCCCTCGAAATCTCCCTTTTGCCAAGGAGGTTACCGGGTGACTTCAAGAAGGTAATCCGAGCGTAACTTTTCCATCCGGGTGAATTTCTTCACCAAATTCGATGAAAACACACCTTAGGTAGTTTAGGAACATATTCCAGTGGTTTGGTAACAAAAAGTGACCATATTTGGTGGGTATCCCCTCCTAGGGTGCCCCCCAAATAGTTGTAGTCACCATCGCCCCCGGGATGAGGGTAAATTATTAAGAAATTTCTTTACTATTTTTAATTATTTATTTTCTAAATTATTCCATGATTCTACAGTCCAAATTTCAGGTCATTTGGAGTTAAAATGAATTAGTTATGCTATTTTTAAGTTTTCGTAGGCTCGTAGGGCCCATCCGGGCACCCCAGTTTGATGCAGGTGGATCCGGGATCCAATTGGAAAATATGATCATATGGGTTGTCTTGAAATGCCAATTTATGCATACTGACAAAATTTCATGAGTTTTGGATGAGTGCAGGTTCAATATTTTGTTGTCCTCCTTTTCGTAGGTTGTAGGCGGGCGACGCTTAATCGAGGGGTCTACGGGTGCAATTTACAATATTTTTTGGGTGATATCCTCCCAAAACATCCTATTTAACATATATGAAAATTTTCAAGTCATTTGGATATCATTTGATGCAATTTTAATTCATATGCCATTTTGCCCCTATGGGGATTGCATGTTTTCACCATACACCCTTGCTATTTGACCCCTTTTTGCTTCCTTGTGTGTAGGTGCAGGTCCTCAGAAGGCTTTGGGAAGAAATATCAGACATCATAGAACCTATATACAAGCAGTGGTGGCATTGGCTCACCCACCTCGATTGTGGGTACGCGGAGAAACATTGGATGTGCACCCGATTCCATGAAAGACTTGGTCTTTGGGCACCCAATATTGTAAAAATTGTATCACAATTTTGAGACCTCAAGGGGACTTCTGTAACCTTGGATTGGATCCAAAAAATTAATGAGAAAATACTTGCTTTAGATTCATTTCCTTTTGTTTGGTATTGTTTCCTTTTGCATGCATGCTTCCTTTTTGATGCTCATTAGCGATATGGGGTAGATACACTTATTTTTCCACATAATTTGGTGCACAATTTTTCCCTAATTCAGTGGTGATCATGGTGGGACCCTTGTCCCTTTTTATTTGGGTGAAAATCTGACTTCTTTCTTGCATTTTTGCCCTTTTTGTGTTGTAGGTGCTCCCCTCCCCACCCTGGAACGGTGGCAGAGGCTTTATCTGGAACACCCTGGGATGGTGGTGGAGCTGCTACTCACCCCACCCTAGAGCGGTGGTGAAACAGAGAGATTTCTGCCCAAAATTTCAGAATTTGGAGGCTTCAAAGTGGACAAGGTAAGTGCCTAAACCCTCTGATTTTCTGCTATATTTTTAGAGACTATCAAAAATCAGTTTTCTTTCTTCACTTGCTTGCATATAAAGGTTAAAATTTGCATTTTTTCTTTTCTTATAACATCACATAGCAAAAGGTAGAAGGAAAATAAAAAAGAACTTGTAGTAGCAATGCATCTATTTGGCTTGATTGCTTGTGGCCTGCCCATTGGGTAGGTTAGCATGTAGGATTTGCATTCATAAAGTCAATTTGTAGGTTCCTTATCTTATTATTCTGAAATTAAAATGCACCTATTGCATGCATTTAGTGAATAGTCATTGATTGCTTCTTTGCTTACTTTCTTGGATAATAATGAACCACACACACCACGATTCATGTAAACGCTAGTGAGGTGGACTTCATTACCATCCACTAGTAGAGTGCAAGTGATGGTGGGTTTCATCTCCATCCACTTGGCTCAAATCCCATGAACCCGATCCATATTGCCAAGGCCGGTTCCAAGATCCATCATAGCCCATGGGTTATAGCATGCATCACCCTTCGGGGAGGTGTATCGCAGACTACGGGTGAACTGGGTGAGGAACTGGTAGGACCTATGCTCCCTGGCCATGTGTGGACCTCATCACCACACATTATAGGTGGGATAATGCAACCTGGAGTTCATAGCCAGGTTGTCGAGCTACGAGTATACAGGTGAAATCCAATTGAACATGAGATTACAATCCAACAATATTTCAAACACGTGACACAAGGTCATTCTTTACAAACAACACATCTGAAACACATGAAATAGTTTAGGGATTCACACTTAAAACTTAAAAGAGATAATCATCTATCTTATTGAGTGTTTTCTTTCTTGTATACTATTTCATTAAGAATTTGTAAAGAAGATAATCACCTTGGGGTACTAATAGAGGAGCGCAATGGTGCGCACCCGCAGCCAAGCCCAATCATGGGTGGAAGCTATGGAGAGTGGATTAGGAGACATGAATCATCTCTGATATAGCCCTAGGGACTTGGTTATACCTCCCTGGTGAGCTTCCACTCCACCTAGCCCCAAGACAATAGGGCATGAGCCTCATATTCGAAGGGATCCTCTCCAGGACACCCCGAGGGATGATGAGCATTACTTGGGAGAGTGTTCCCGGTATGTAGATATCTCACAGGCCTTCCTTGGTGAAAGGCAACTATGCACTGAGGTGCTAATAGATAGAGTGGTGCCATGCATCCACATACCCACTAGGGCTGACACGCCTAAGCAGAGGTAGGAGTATGACTTCACACACTGGTCGAAGCAAGTCGACATGACTCTACCTCCACGCCACCTTGATAGGATACAACAACTCTTGCAGCCCGATGGGAATGACACCCATCGGTCTGGGTGAGCCAACTCAGCCCTACCTTTCCTCGTCCAAGAGGGAAGACATGAGGAGATCCCAGATTTTCCTCAGGAACAATATACCATGCATGCCCGATGTGCCTCTATGCTAGCTGAATGTAATGAACACATGTTCCAGCCTGAGCCTCAAGTCAATGTGGTGAACCTCGAGAGAGGCAAGCACCCTATGGAGAACACAGAGTACCTTGGACAAGGTCGACCCCAGGGTGAGACTCCTAGGCCTCCTAGGCCTCACACTATAGATCAAATTAGGCAAGTGGTTATGAGATACACATAATGCCAAGCTCAGTTCAAGCAGCTTCAATGGGATAAAGAGCAACTAGATCGCTTGCACCAGCTTGAGAAAGAAAGAATCGAACAACAGACCAACGAGCTATTCCAAAAAACTTTGAGAGAGAGGGTCCCTACCCCTAAGACACATAGGTAGGAGGTCCATCCGAGGTAACCCATGCTCATTCGAGAGAGGTCCCCGAGACCTTATCAAATGTTGCTTCCATGACCTCCTAGGCCAGATCGGGAGATGCCTCCTAGGCCAAACATAGGGTGCCCACCATGGGTAGATACCCCCATTCATAGGCCGGCTCGAGAGATGCCTTACGGGGCTTATACTGAGCACAAGCCAGAAATAGAATATGTTGAGATGCCTTACCGAGGTAGGGGGTGACTTACCACCACCTCACCCTAGGTTGGAGGAGCCTAGACCTCCACCACAAGATGTGAACAAAGATGAGGAGATCAAGTCCTCAGGTCCTTACAAAGCATTGTTAGAATGCTTGGAGTCAGTAGAGAACAAGACCTCTAGGTCGAGATCTCAAAATCCCACTATGCATCAATTGCATAGTCAACCTATCCATCCATCAGTACCTGCACCTCCCTATCCAGAACAATTTAAGTTGCCTCAGTTGGCTACCTTTAAGGGAGAAGAGGATGTGCAAGAACATGTCACTAGGTTCTTAGGCCAATGCTTCGGCATTCATGATGATGATGCTTTGCTTTTGAGGACATTTGTGACTACCCTCATCGGCCCTACCTTCGAGTGGTTTTACCAACTCCCTAAGCATAGCATCCATAATTTGGACCAACTTGCGGATGCATTCCTGGAGCGCTTTGCCTTCAATACCAAGAGGAAGGCAACGTTGGCCGATGTAGCTAGGTTAAAACAATATGATGATGAGTCAATAACAAATTATGGCAATAGATGGTGAACCTTGCTCGCCAAGCTACCTTATCTTCTCCCCATGTCGGAGTTGACTCAGATGTTCTCCAAAAGTTTCTTAAAGCCAATCTCTTTGTTGCTACAGTTGCAACAATACCCCACTCTTGAAGATGCCTTAGCACAGGCTAGGATCATCGAAGAAATCAAGATTCAAGAGGGTGAGATTGTGAAGCCTCGCAAGGAGTGGAGCAAGAACACTAAGAACACCCCAGTGCAACCTAAGTCAGCAGTAGTAAATCAGGTTGCCATTAGTGTCCCGAGGCCAGCGCCAGCCATGCCACCTCAAAAGCCTAATTATCAAGCCACCCTCGGGAACTATGCCAAGGATAACCAGAATGGTCAAGGGAAAAATCAATAGCATCACCCCAAGAGACAATTTACACCCATTGCAGAGTCTATGGATTCAGTGTTTGATCACCTCTTGGTGGCTAATGCAATCCATCTACCTGACAGTCGACCTATCGACCCTAATGCACCTAAGCCCAAAGGATACAGAGAAGACCTATATTACAAATTTCATAGGCAAAATGGGCATGATGTGCAAATGTGCTATAAATTCAAACATCTGGTGCAAGACCTGATTGATAGGAATGCCCTCCAGGTAGATAACCCTATCACACCGAACAACCAATAGATGGGGGTCTTTAAGGACCCCTTGCCTACCCATGCAGAGCAGGCCAAACCAGTGCCCCAAGTGAACGAGGTTCACCATGCCCCTCCTAAGCAAGGATATGTTGGCATGGTCAGTATTATGACAAGAAATAGGTGGTATCCAAGTCCAGCCGCACCACCTATGGCTCAGAGTGATGTCCCTTCGACATCATAGCCTATACCACCTCCTGGACCGAGCCTCCCACCTAGGCCTGTAGTCACCATCAAGAGCAAGCTCACTTAGAGCTTAAGAACAACATCTGCTTGACTCTCCATCTATGAGCTCATCCAACAATCACAACCTCATAGAGAAGCCTTGATGGAGATCCTTAAGGCAATTGAGCTTCAGCCCCAGGAGTCTAACTCCTTCAACAACTTTGTGGGGCATGTGCGGCAATGCATGGAACCGGTAATTACTTTTCGAGAAGATGAACTTAAACCGGTTCCACATGATATGGTGGATCCCCCTTTACACATTGTCGCACGTGTGAATGGAACACCATACAAAAGAGTCTTGATAGATACTGGGTCTTCGAGCAACATTATAACTACAATAGCTCTGAAGCACCTGAAGCTTCTAGCATCTCATATTGTCACATCTACCTACACCCTTCGAGCATTCAATGATGCCATATGCTCAATGGTTGGTACAATCATCTTACCTATTCAAGTAGGGGAAAATATCATCTCGATGATGTGCCACATCCTAGAGGGTGAGATGGCATACAACATTTTGTTAGGAAGACCATGGATCAGGGACATGAAGTGCATCCCTTCCATCGCTCACTAGTGCCTCAAGTACACTCACGAAGGGCAAGTTCATGTCATCCCCATGGACCTA
Source organism: Wollemia nobilis (assembly GCA_028583015.1). Lineage (NCBI taxonomy): Eukaryota > Viridiplantae > Streptophyta > Pinopsida > Araucariales > Araucariaceae > Wollemia > Wollemia nobilis. Next base: position 10,067,433 of record JAQPPZ010000850.1, read on the forward strand.
GAGCCCTTCAAGTACTGCAACATGGTGCAAAAGTTACCCGAGTCGACCTTGCCATCGATACATCTAGATTTTCAACCGAATAAATCTAGCCGAGGTTCGACCCCACCGCTACAGCATACCATGCCCTCCTCATCATCGGCCCCACCCCAGATGCCTAATACATCAGTGGATCCTTTGCCTAGGAACCCAGAGAAGCGGCCCATTGAGGAGGACCAACCAATCATATCCACCATCTCTACAGAGGAGATACTTAGCCCGGATGATGAAGAGACACCACACGAGGCAAACAATGAGCTAGATCAAGTCTCACTCTCATCCCTCTTCTATCCGTAGCCCTAGGTTATAGTACATCTGGCTTCTACCATATTGGGAGAGTACATGGTTAGGAATGTTACCACTACTCCTACTTTAGAGTCGATGCAAGACATGGGTAGACCCCATATTCCCATAGGCACTATCGTACCTCTTGGTATTCCCCCTAATCAAATGAACTTTATCTATGGGGGCCTTGACTATGGCATCAAACCTTACCAACAATAGGAGGAAGATGAGGAACCTTTTGGAGAGGATATCAACTACTTGTCTAACCCTAACTTCACCTTGAAGTACCTTGACCTATGCAACTGGCATGGTTATGGGTTAGGCTTATATGAGCAGGGCACCATAATCCCTTGTCAACCACAATATCAAATGCCCTATGACAAGTCGGGAGTGGGATGCAACAATCCATTGCCTCTAGATGTCCTCTTAGACAACCTAAATCACTTGAATATAGGCTACGAGGGCGGGTTGGCCCAAGACCCTTATGCCAATCCCAATACAATCTACTCCCTAGGAGATTACTTTCCATGGCTAGATGGGAACCCCATGATCCCTAGTGACATTCCCCCACATTTTGAGAGAGGGGAAGGGTCATGGAGTTGTCCCCATGTCTATGATGAGTCAGATCTAGGCACCTCATATGAGTGGACCTCAGAGGATGAGTCGGGTTATGAGGTAGCGCCATATGACCCTTTTGAGTCGGACAGTGATCATTCACAAATTGTCCCCATTAATGACCAACAAGAAAGCCTCATACATTTGTTCCCTTTCCTTGATCCTATTTGGTGGTAGCTCCTTCCTCCTGAAGAGCCGGTTCATCCGTAGGAAGATAGACCTCTTGGGGAGGAGCAGTTAATTTACTTGAGCAGTTGGGCCCTCGGGAGCCTGAGGCACTACAAGATGAGAATGAAGGAATCCTCATCCATGATGATGATTATGAGGAATTAGCATATATGGGACCACACCTACCTGATCACCCGATCCCAAGGGGCAACAATGAGGTTCCCATATATGACAGTGACTATGAGGATGAGACAGAGAGGGCATACCTAGGTCCTCATTATTTGTGACATCATCATGAGAATATTGACATAGATGAAGTCTATCGTCAGTTACATGTTGGCCCATGCTTGAGGGCAAGGCCTATCAATCTAGGCCAGATTCATCATGAGGTCTTCCCTGACCCACCCACACACATGGAGCTCCTTGAGCCTAATGATCCCATCCTGCAGTCTATTCCCAGATAGGATCCGGAGATCCCAATCCCCCTAGAGCCACATCTGGGGGTGAGAGATAACACCAATACATAGTCACATGCACGTGGTCCTAGAGAGCAAACACATTTCATCAATATGATCTCCATTGATTTGACCACACCACTCCACAACCCAGTCGATCCTTCCAAACCACTCCATCTAGACCTAGATGCGATTGATTGGGATCACGTTGATTCACCCCCATCACCCTCTGAGTATTGGGCTTGCGGTGGATTGTTTCACTTCTCCATAGGACCAACTCATGATGTCTTCCATGCTGAGGAGGAACCCGAGGTTCCCATCGAAGATTTAAATCCAGCTAATGACATCCATTTGATACCTACTCCCCATCAGTTGGAGGAGGGGTCTCATATGTCAATCGAGCCTACGGTTGATAGAGATATCGGCTCAGATCCTAAAAACCCATAATATATCAAGCTAGGGGAAAGCCTATCCCCCGAAGAGCAAGCCGATTATATAGCCCTTCTCACAGAAAAGAAGGCAGCTTTTGCATGGTCTTACAAAGACATGTCGGGACTAGATCCAAATCTGGTCACCCATAATCTCACGCTTGACCCCACAGTCAAACCTATCAAGCAAAAGCTGAGAAAGATGCACCCAACAGTGGCCTTGATGGTCAAATATGAGCTACAAAAACTATTGGATGCCCAGTTTGTCATTTCTGTAGACTATCCACCATGGTTGTCCAACATGGTTCCCATCAAGAAGCCTGATGGGAGGATTCACATTTGCACCGACTTTCGAGACCTAAACAAAGCGAGTCCTAAGGATGATTTTCCTTTGCCAAGCATAGATGCCTTGGTAGATGCCACCGTAGGACACGAAATGCTCTCCCTTATGGATGGCTTCTCTGGGTATAATCAGATTCGTATCAACCCGAAAGACCAGCTCAAAATGGTGTTCACAATGCCTTGGGGGACATTTTGTTACAAGGTCATGCCATTTGGCCTTAAGAATGTCGGTGCCACCTACCAGCGTGCCATGACATATATCTTCCATGACTACATGCATAAAATTTTGGAAGATTACATGGATGACTTATTGGTGAAATATTTATTACGTCATGAGCACCTAGATGTCTTGCGCAAAGTCCTCGATCGCCTAATTGAACATAATGTGAGACTGAATTCCAAGAAGTGCATCTTTGGCATCACATCTAGAAAGCTCTTGGGATTTATAGTTTCCAAAGGAAGTGAGGACCCTAAAAAAGTCAAAGCAATCCTTGAAAAGCCCCCCCGACCACCCACAAGCACCTTCTGTACTGTTGGGGGGGATTGTCCATCAAAGCTTAAAGAAAAAAAACAAGTGTAGACCCATGAAAAAAATACTAAAAAGGGAGCACACCCCAAAAAATTATACCTTTAAAACAATTAAACAATACCCCCCTCCTCCTTGTAACCCCCCCCCAGACCAGGGGTGTTTTTATATAAATCTCCGCAACGAGGGCATTGGGTGCCATGTTACCAAAAAAATAATTTTTATAAAGAACAAACCACATATTATCTCAATCCCACCCTGGTGAGCTATGATATGAAGTAAGCATACATTGAAAAGTTAAGTGATATGCGGTTTTTTACAAAAAAAACTATACCACTAAACTCCCCACGTTGTATCTAAAGAGAATCCATTGTGATACATGATGAGTCATACTTATCATAGTAGTCGCATGATAAAATGGATCATGTTGTTGATAGAATTTGACCTAGAGTTCATAGGATAGAAGTCAATCAAAGGATAGGTCATTGTTGATCAACTTGTAGAGGCTCCTCTCCAGGAGGACCAACCTCTTAGCATGGAGCTTCCCGATGATGGAGTCTTCCAAATATCAGAATCGCCTGATTCTGATGAGCCTGAGTCACAGGAGGATATGACTCTCTTCTTCGATGGCTCCAAATGCGAGCAAGGGGGTGGCATGGGAATCATGTTTTTCACACCGCATGGGGCTCCCATACCCCTATCATTTAAACTCGATTTCCCCTGCACCAACAATAATTTCGAGTATGAAGCCTTACTCATAGGGCTTAAAATGGCTATCACCATGAAAATCACCAAGCTCAATATTTTTGGTGACTCCTTGCTCATTGTCAACCAGGTCAAGGGAATCTTCCAAGTGCAAGTGCCCAGTTTTGCAAGCCTACAAAGCCCTTGTGGACAAATCCCTAGAAAAGTTTGAATGGTATGACATCGAGGCACTCCCTCGATCATCTAATCATTTTGTGGATACAATGGCCTCTTTAGGATCCTTGATTCCACAAGACCCCATAGGGGAGATGACAACCATTCAAGTCAAGATGCTATCGCAATCAGTGGTTGAGCATGAGAGCACTCAAGCCATGCCAGAAGTCCACTTGATTCAAATAGAACCTCATCAAGAGAGATTCTCACACATTCACGAGTGCTTGAATCATGCCGCTTGGGGGACTCTATTCCCCCAAACCCCTTTTGATAGCAGCACAATGCTATTCTTACAAGTTCTATCCCAATCTGCATTTTCTCGAGATGAACTTCATGAGGGACAAGCGATTCATGCAATCGAGGCTTCCACACAACAGGACTGGTCCACACCAATTAGAGAGTACCTAAAGCTTGGTAACCTCCCTCCTGGATTATCGCACGCTGCCAAAAGGACATTTAAATGGAAGGCAGCAAAGTTTGTCTTGTTAGGAGACATCCTATACCATCGAAGCTATGAAGGAATCCTCCTTCATTGCTTAGAGTATCAAGAATCGACTTGGGCAATGGCCCAAGCACACGATGGTACTTGTGGTGGCCATTTTAGTGGCATGGCCATCACAAAGTGCATTCTTCGCATGGGCTATTATTGGCCAACTTTAGAGCGAGATTGTTGTGCATATGTGAGGAAGTGCATGAAATGTCAACACCATGCTAACTTGACACATGTACCTTCCTAGGCCTTACAACCGATCCAAGCGGCTTGGCCATTTTCATAATGGGGGTTGGATTTAATCGAGAAAATCTCCCCTACATCCTCGGGCCACCACACATTTATCATCATGACTACCGAGTATTTTACAAAGTGGGTGGAAGCAATTCCCCTTACCACTACGATAGGACCCCGCATAGCGGAGTTCATATTGCATAATATCATTTGTCATTTTGGTATTCCATCCAAGATCATTTTGGATAATGGGACATCATTCAAGAATAAATATGTGCATGCTTTGACAGCAAAGTATAATATCCAACACAACTTTTTGACACCCTATTATCCACAAGCAAATGGGCAAGCAGAAGCATCAAACAAGACATTAATTGCCATATTGAAGAAAATAGTCAAAGAGAATCATACCGATTGGCATACGCAAATGTCGCTTGCCCTTTGGGCTTACCGCACTAGCATTCGGACACCCACTGGGGCAACTCCATTTTCACTAGTGTATGGTGTTGAGGCGGTCATGCCTCTAGAGTTGGAAATCCCATCACTACGCATATCCATGCAAGAATTTATTGATGATGATACTGCGTGACAAGCTCACCTAGATCAACTTATGTTGTTGGATGAGCATCACATTAATGCGCTTGAGCATCTACGTGTGTATCAAGAGTGGCTCAAAAGAGCCTACAATATGAAAGTCCATCTCAGAGACTTTTAGGTTGGTGATCTCATCCTGAAAGAGAACCAACAGAATTCTAGCTTGCCGCCCCACCTACGGGACAAATTTATGGTAAACTGGTTAGGTCCCTTTGTCATCACTAGTCAAATAGGGCCTAGAACTTATCACCTAGCTTCACTTGAAGGTGTCGAGGATCCTGAACCTTTGAACATCCTTCACTTGTGGCCATTTCATGCTTAGAGAGCACCCAAAAGGCTCCTAGCGGGTTCTCACCATCTAGGCTCACCTATCTACATCCAGGACAACCCAGGAAAACCCCAAACCCAAATTTATCTAGGTCACCCAAAAGGCTCCTAGCAGGTTCTCACCATCTAGGTCAAGTAAAAATGCTCCTAGACTATCTACGATCATCTAGGTCAACCCTAAAATCCCCAAAGGCATCCATAAGCCCTTTGGTCATAGCCAAATACCCCTAGGTAGTCATAGACACTTTTTAAGTGTCATTGCACGTCTAGGTCACCCAAAAGGCTCCTAGCGGGTTCTCACCATCTAGGTCAAGTAAAAATGCTCCTAGACTATCTACGATCATCTAGGTCAACCCTAAAAGCCCCAAAGGCATCCCTAAGCCCTTTGGTCATAGCCAAATACCCCTAGGTAGTCGTAGACACTTTTTAAGTGTCGTTGCACGTCTAGGTCACCCAAAAGGCTCCTAGCAGGTTCTCACCATCTAGGTCAAGTAAAAATGCTCCTAGACTATCTACGATCATCTAGGTCAACCCTAAAAGCCCCAAAGGCATCCATAAGCCCTTTGGTCATAGCCAAATACCCCTAGCATCGTAGACACTTTTTAAGTGTCATTGCACATCTAGGTCACCCCAAAAGGCTCCTAGCGGGTTCTCACCATCTAGGTCAAGTAAAAATGCTCCTGGACTATCTACGATCATCTAGGTCAAACCTAAAAGCCCCAAAGGCATCCATAAGCCCTTTGGTCCCCCCCAAATGCCCCAATGGCTCCCAAATAAGCCCGTTGGTCACATGTGTATACATATCAATCAAAAATTAAAAAAAAAATCATCAAAACATCAAAATACAAAAACATTTGCATCGCATTGCATTTTCATACATACATATCCATCAAAATTTCAAAAATTCAAAAATATTGCATCACACCACATTGCATTTTATCATCACTTGCATCTAGGCATATTCATCATTAGCACTTTACATTTTAGAGTTGCGCATACATGTCTAGCACCATGATGGTACATTACTTACCGCTCAAAATCAATGTCATGAAAGTACTCATAGTTCAAATACCGCAATTAGCATTTTTCACCCACATTTTTCACATTTTCATAATCGTGTCTATTCCCTTCACTTAGCCATTTGTTTTATAATGTCAGTAGGGTTTTTAGTCACTCAACCATATCTAGTCTCTACTCAGATTTTGTAGCAGGCTAGCTTGATTTTTAGGAGGTAGAGTCTTGCATTGATTATGCCTTGCGTACATCATATCCCAAACACAATTAATCATTAACAATCTAAGTTTTGCACAAAGATAGATGAAATCCATGAAGTGGTCTAGGTTACCTTAAGCGAAAAGGTCATCCTGCTCATCCCCCTATGCGAATGGTTCAAGAATGCTGAGAGTTGGCAAAAGGACAAGCTCTTCCCCACCCAATTCCCCAAAATCAACAGTGGTTTTCACCACTATCAAAATTTCCAAACACCCTTGATCCCTAAAGTCGTAAGGATTCATACTACACGTCCCCGTGAAGGATGGGTAGTCATCCCCAAGGCCTAAAATATCAACACCACTCCACAAAAAAATCCCAAAAGCTTCCCATCAACATTTCCAAACACCTTTGATCCCTAAAGTCATAAGGATTCATACTACACGTCCCCGCAAAGGATGGGTAGTCATCCCCAAGGCCTAAAGGATCAATGCCATCCACAAGCCAAAAATCCCACAAGTTCAACTTTGAAATCAAAATCCTCAAAAAGCAACAATAAAAAATAACAGTGGTTATCACCACTACTCAAACCCCTTGCTCAAGAGAAAAAGAAAAAACTCAAAATAAATAGTGATTATAGTCACTAAAAAGAGAAAAATAAACAATGATTTTCATCACTATATATGAGAGCAAGTAATCCCAATCAAGTGAATAACCAAAAGACACCTGAGCTTGAATCCCTGGAACTCTCAACATTTGGAAAACCATCAGGTGATCCTCATTACGGGTTTGGTGGATAGCCTATCCATCAATGGTGGTAGCCTCATGCATGACGATATGTCTATCACATTAGCTTTCAGGCGTATGTGTAGACCAATGTTTGCATGTGGATGAGCTAGCTTTGGTAACCTAGATTGCCTAGTGGTCTAGTCATACTTAGTACAAAACCTACGATGGTGGCATTCATTTGGTGATCCTCAGTACAGGTTTGGTTGAGAGCCTACTTGGCATTGGCGGTATCCTTATGCATCTCACAGGAATGAACTCACTTGCACACATAGGGATATGAAGTACCTTGGTCATCCTAGCAGATTCATACCTTGTCAAAAAGTCTTGCATGGTTAGTATACAACTTTTGATAAGTTGACTAGAGTGTTTGAGTCTCATGAAAACCTAATGAGCATTTCCTAAACAACATATCATTCATATCACTTCACCTCATTCATTTCAATTACATTATTCACAAATCCATTATATAAAGTCTCATGACAACATTACATATGAGTTGGTGCAAAATACATCATCTATGGTGCTAGCATAATACAACATGTAGTCTACACATTGCATCCTCTAGATCAAGAAATCATCCATCTCAATATACATCCATGCATGTACAAAATAAAATCAAATCACATTACAAAATATGCATACATAGGCATTCATCATCATTACATAAATCAAATTGCATACATTTGCATACATCTCATAAAACAATAAACACATGATGATAAACCACATAAAAAGCTCATATATATATATATATTGTGTATTTATATGTGTATATGTATGGGACAAAAAGATACATCATGTTGCCCATCGGCTACAATAAAGTGAGTCCTCAGACTTCACACTGCTAAAACATCCAAAAACACAAAAAGAGTCATGCGAGCCACTACCATGGTCACGCAGGATCGGTACTATGACTCGCACTCCCACCTGCAGTAGGAGTCCTCTATGAACTCCCATATCTGCTACCACCTACCCTGTCAGCTCTCCACCTAGACCCTGGTGCCTCCCACCTAGAGGAGGACTACCATGTCCTACTATGGTGACTCTAGTATGACCCACTGGCACCTCCATCATCCTGTATACGCCCACCAAGGCGTACTACCTCAGTCTCCAGCTCATCCGCATAAGCCTACCCCCATCGGCACCATGCCTAGTAAGTCTCCACCATAGAATGGAGTCATGTCACCTCTGCCTATAGCCTAGTCACCTCCCCACTACTGGAATCCTCCCATGTAGGGCTCCGAGATCGTAGTTATGCCCGAAGAGATGCTATCTCAGCCTGAGCCACCTATACCTCGGCTCGCTCGACTACTAGCTCTACCTATACATCATGCACCTATGTCCATAGGAGATCTCTCTCCTACCTCACCCTGAGTAGCTCATCTCGTAGCTCTACCTCTATATCCCTCGATGCCATCGATGGTGCCTGCACCTCCTCATCCCCAACATCATCATCCCCCAAGTCACCTCGATCTCCTAAGTCCAAGAGATCCACATGCTCCCCTACCCTGTGTCCCTGCCAATCACCTGCCTCACCCTGGTCCTCACCAGAAACATCCTGATGTGCCTCCCTAGCTGCACCCCTCCTCAGTGGCCCCTCTCCATGCCCCTGGCCTATCACCCACCAAGCATCATACTCCATTGTAGTCCCGACATCATCCACATCTAGAATGTCCACTACAGGATCTGCATCCCATGCCACTACCTCTACCATCGGCCATGCCAATGTCCTCTCATCCCCATGATGTCGATAAGGCACCGACTCACTAGGCACCCCTAGCATAGCCCAAACTATCACATCACCCAAGAAAAGGGAAGTACTCCCACTCCATGCCATGTCATCCAACCAACCATCTACCTCACCGCACCCTACGAAGCTGTACAGTAGCATCTGCCCACTCTAGAAAATCTCTGTATGGCCTCCAAAATACCTGACCTACCCTGAGTCGGGCAAACAAATCTGCATAGTAGGCCACCTCACCTATGAATCATCGACTCTATCCCCTCTCCTGAGCCCTCTACCATAGGATACCATATCCTATCTCCCTATCTGCTAGCTATGCCCGAGTCATCCAAGGTAGCCCCTATGGTCACCCCACAACTATGTGCTGCCATCCCCAACACTGCAGCAAAAAGCTACACCCAATACCCTTCCACCGATGGTAACGGATCTCGTACAACTCATCATAGAGTTGTGCCAATAGTGTAGTACCCCATGCCATCACCAGTGGCTCCGCCATAGTAGACCCCACCAGCGCAAACACTATCTCCACTAGGTTCCATGGGAACCTCACTCTAGAAGAATCTGGTAGTAGCATATTGGAGATGAGCATCATGAGTAGTGTATGCCTCACCCCCAATACCTTCACCTCATGCCATAATCCTACCAGCATACCACCCTTCAAGCAGTCCAGCTCTGCCATCTCTAGATCATAACTGAAGTACCTCTCGAGCACTGCCTGTCTCTGGTCTCGTGGTGTCGTGCGGATCAGCTGCCCTTCTATCAAAATCCAAAGAATCTGATAGACATCCTCCAACATCACCATCATCTCCCCAGTGGGTAGGTGGAAGGTATTGGTGCATGGATCCCACAGATCAATCAAGGCAGTCAGATATGCATGGTCTCCTATGACAACCTCTAATCGGGTCACCTGCTTGAGGCCGAGGGCATCCAACCACTCCCAATCCTCTATGGTCAAGGCATCCCTCATGGAATCAAAGAGAGTAGGTACTCGATACCGACTCCTCACCACCTGACAGGGATAAGCAACTCAATAATACAACACCAAAATGGCCTCGCATGGCCCCAAAAACATTCAAAAGAAAAGACTCAAAATGGCCCCTCTTTGAGGCCGGTTTGTGGCCATTCCTCCCAGGAATGGCCCCCAACCCTATGGCCAACCCATCAAGGGATGGCCTATGATCAGCCCACACTAGCCATCCCACCTAGGGATGACTCCAAAAAAATTGGGCTCAAAAAGGCCTTTCAGGCCATCAAAAATAGCAAAAACAATGCAAAATTGATCTACAAAATGCAATCTAATTGCACAAAAACATGGGTAAAACACAAAATTTGGTACATATCTCATAAATTAGGTTTAATTACCTACAATTTAGTGTGATATGCTTCCAAGCCAAAAACATACCATAAAAGCAAGAAAATCAACTCCTAACACTAGGAAAATGCAATAAGAGAGACTTGGCATACCTGTCTCGCACCGGCTCCTCCACTGGCTGAGTCTACCCACTGACTCATGGTGACTATGGGATGAATTTGATAGTGCTCCACTACTCATAATCACTCTCCTACTCCTCACCTCTCAAACTGCCAAAGAAAGCATGCAAAAATGAGCCTAACCTTCATATTTTGGGTTTATATAAAGATGCAGGGGTCACCACCATCCCAGGGTGGGATGAGCACACATTTGGCTGAATGTGCCACCCTAGGATGGTGGTAGAACATGCCCTCATCCCACCCTAGGACGGTGGTAGCAAAAATAGGCCAAAACAGCCCAAAATGACCCAAAACAGGTCCAAAACTGCACCAAAATAGCTCAAATTGGGTCCAAATTTCACATAGATCAAAATGCAACCCTGAGGATCCTAGGAGGGATGGAAAAGTTGTTAATTCATGCCCTAATAAGGCCATTGTGGCTGGACCACCCCTCGAAAATGCAGTTTTCAGCTCCTTTCCTCCAGGAAAACTCAACAAAGTCACCAAAATCCTCTCCAAATTGCCCTATTTTTCAAGGGACAAAATTGAAGGTAAGCATAACACAAGTCAATTGGGTCAAGTGACTCATCACTTTTCTCACTGGTCATTCCCTCATCGACTCATCACTTGAGGGGGTAGTCATACTCAGTCCAAATCAGCAAGCACACACTCAATTATGCGAATTGTGTTCGTTCAATGAATCTTCGATAAAGACAATCACGCTCCTGCTTGGGGCAGCAAACAAGCACACAAAATCACATTATAACGCTTGAAATTACTAGCATCATGAATTCATAGGCCCTAAACCTTCATGACAGACAATTTTCAAGCATAGGCATGCTCATTCAATGAGTCAGAAGCAAAGATTCAAGAACACACGCCCTTTTCATGATTGGGGCATCTAAAGTTGGTTAGGTTATCGAGTAACCTTAATCATTCTACATTTTGGTCATCTATTTTTGCTCAGAGCTATGCTGCACACAATGCATCTCAAAAAGGGGCATCTATAGACACTAAAATGTGGTAAACCTGATTAAGCATCCACAAGCAATGATCAAATTGACATCATATGGCCCCTTGGGCAGCCCTCAGGAGGCTCACAATGGTTCTAGCCACTCCGAAAAGGGTTTTGGAGGCTACCGACCCAATTTTGGGAGGTTTTAGCCCAAAATTCACCACCATTCCCACCCTAGGATGATGGTAGATGCCCATCATCCCACCCTAGGATGGTGGTGAGCCCTCGTCCCAGGGTGGGACGGTGGTGAAGTTTGACCCAAAAAAAGTCAAAATTTGGCCAAATGGCACCCAAAAACTGCCATTTGACCACCCAAACAGAGCATGCAAGGTAGAGGATAGGGAATCCTTATGACATCCATCTTGATGAGGGCCAAATTGGGAGATTCTCTTCCACACCCTGTGCATGCCTCCCATTTGACAAGTGGCACCTCCTGCCATGCATGCCCTTGCATGCCTTTTTGCACATGAGCCCCTTTGGGCTATAAAATGGGTTCCATATCCACAAAAAATAATAGATAGGAGTTCTAGGATATGCAATGGAGTGCTTCCGAGATTTCCCCTCACCTTATTGCACCTTTTTGCCCTCGAAATCTCCCTTTTGCCAAGGAGGTTACCGGGTGACTTCAAGAAGGTAATCCGAGCGTAACTTTTCCATCCGGGTGAATTTCTTCACCAAATTCGATGAAAACACACCTTAGGTAGTTTAGGAACATATTCCAGTGGTTTGGTAACAAAAAGTGACCGGATTTGGTGGGTATCCCCTCCTAGGGTGCCCCCAAATAGTTGCAGTCACCATCGCCCCCGGGATGAGGGTAAATTATTAAGAAATTTCTTTACTATTTTTAATTATTTATTTTCTAAATTATTCCATTATTCTACAGTCCAAATTTCAGGTCATTTGGAGTTAAAATGAATTAGTTATGCTATTTTTAAGTTTTCGTAGGCTCGTAGGGCCCATCCGGGCACCCCAGTTTGATGCAGGTGGATCCGGGATCCAATTGGAAAATATGATCATATGGGTTGTCTTGAAATTCCAATTTATGCATACTGACCAAATTTCATGAGTTTTGGATGAGTGCAGGTTCGATATTTTGTTGTCCTCCTTTTCGTAGGTTGTAGGCAGGCGACGCTTAATCGAGGGGTCTACGGGTGCAATTTCTAATATTTTTTGGGTGATATCCTCCCAAAACCTCCTCTTTAACATCTCTAAAAATTTTCAAGTCATTTGGATATCATTTGATGCACTTTTAATTCATATGCCATTTTGCCCCTATGGGGATTGCATGTTTTCACCATACACCCTTGCTATTTGACCCCTTTTTGCTTCCTTGTGTGCAGGTGCAGGTCCTCATAAGGATTTGGGAAGCAATATCAGACATCAGAGAACCTAGATACAAGCAGCGATGGCATTGGCTCGCCCACCTCGATTGTGGGTACGCGGAGAAACATTGGATGTGCACCCAGATTTCGTGAAAGACTTGGTCTTTGGGCACCCAATATTGTAAAAATTGTATCACCATTTTGAGCCCTCAAGGGGACTTCTGTAACCTTGGATTGGATCCAACAAATTAATGAGAAAATACTTGCTTTAGATTCATTTCCTTTTGTTTGGTATTCTTTCCCTTTTGCATGCATGCTTCCTTTTTATGCTCATTAGCGAGATGGGGTAGATATGCTTATTTTTACACATAATTTGGTGCACCATTTTTCCCTAATTTACCAGCCATTGGTGATGCATGGAATTCCTACAAGATGAGATCTTGCATTTGTAAATTTTAGGGGATGAAAATTTGGTCGTGATATCTCAAGTCTTGACCATCCCAAGTGTATATGAGGCATAAGTTGGAATCTACATGAAGGTATTTTATCAAAGTTTATAAATTGGAATCCCTAGTTGCTTCTTCTCTAATATGATTGATCCATTGATGGAGTGGTGTAGATATAGCATTTAACATTCCCTAATCCTTAGATAGTCCATCATCCACTACATTCTCCTTTCCTTTTTATATGTGATTTCATAATCATATCCCAACAATTTAGATATCTATCTTCATTTTTTAGGTGTGGTGACCCTTTGTTCCAAGAAGTACTTAAGACTTTGATGGTTAGTTTTGATTGAAAAATTACACCCAATGAGATATGGCCTCCGATAATTAAGAACATGCAAAATGGATAGCATCTATTTTAATAAGTGGATTTACCTAAAATATATCCTGAAAGTGCTTTACTGGTGAAGGCTAATGGTCTTCCTTCTTGCATCAAAATTGCCCTGATTCCATTGCCACAAACATCACTTTCAATTACAAAAGTTTTAGAAAAATTTGGCATCACTAACACTAGGGTGGTTGTCATCAATTTCTTTTATTCCTTTAAAACTTTATCCACTAGTTCTAACAAAATAAAGGAATTCTTTCTCAACATGCTTGTTAAAGGAGTTGCTATCTTTCCATAATTTTGCATAATTTTTTGGTAATATCTAATGAGTTCCAAAAATCCTTGAAGTCTTTATATGGTTTGAAGATTTTTCCATTCTTGAATAACTTGAATATTTTTAGGATCAACTTTAACTTCTTTGGTGACAATGTGTCCCAAATACTCTACTTCTTACAACTTGAAAGAACACTTTAACGTCTTGGCATAAATTTAATTCTTAGATAAAAGTTGCAGGGTCTGATCCAAATGTTGAATATGATCTTCCAAGAGTGACTATAAATTAGAATATCATCAAAGACGACTAAAATAAGTTAAGGGCCAAAAATTGGAATTCATCAAACTTTGAAAAGTAGAAGGTGCATTGGTAAAACTAAAAAACATAACCAAGAATTTATAATGCCCTTCATGAGTCCTAAAATTAGTTTTAGGAATGATTTGAAAATGATGGTATCCTAACCACAAATCCAATTTTGAGAGATATTAGGCACCATTCAACTCATCTAGCATCTCATCAATTACTGGGATGGGGGATGTGTCTTTAACAATTATTTTATCAAGTTCTTTAAAATCCATACGCAAATAAGACCCATCCTTTTTTCATACCAACAACATCGAGGAATAATAGGGAATAACACTAGGGTGAATAACCTTGGAAGAAGGAAATTTCTATACCATATTTTCTATCTCTAATTTTTGAATATATGGGTACTTATAGGTGCAAACGTTTGAAATAAAATTATCTATAATAAATTGAAATGCATGGTCATGAGTATTACAAGGGGTAGTACTTTGGGATATTCAAAGACTATGTATGTTTTTGCAATAAAAATTGTAATTTATCCTAGTGGTTCTTGTCCCTATCATTTGAAGCTTGTATAGCAAACTCCATGGATTAATGTTTTCAACAGTTTTTCCATACTATGAGATGAAGCAAGTTGAATAGCCCTGACTTTCATACCTCATAAGGTGTAATTTATTCCCTATTGGCTAAATTTATTTCATAGCTTAGAAAATTCCCATAATACTAGGTCTAACATTCTTAGCCACTATGCTTCCAAAACATCACATCCTCCTAGGATTAAGGCAAACATATTTATTTTGAGATTATATCCCCCTATTTTTATCTTGACATTTCAACACTTCCCTTTAAAAGGTAAAGTTCCTTCATTGGAAATCATGACTTAAAAGGAGTTACAAGTATATAATAATTCCTCTACTTTTTTGCCCTTGGGTCAATAAAGTTATATGTACTCCCAAAGTCAAGAATTATTACTTGTTGTCCTTTTAAGTGTCTTATCACCTTCAAGGTTTGGGTAGTTGATATACCTACCAAGGCATGCATCAATATTTTTAGTTGATATTCATCTAGGGCTTCTGGTTGTTCTATGTGTTCCTCTTCTTGATGATCCTCTTCCACCTCCAAGGATTATGGTTGTTGCCTCATCCACATCAAGCAAGTATACTTTATAGTGCACACACTCATGTCCTAGGGAATACTTCTCATCATAGTTATAATGTAACCCTTGGGCCCTTCTGGCATCCATCTCTTATCATGTCAAATTTTTTATGGTAGGAGATTTGTTGGTAAGATTTGACATCAACTTGGATTGAGAAGGTGGTCGAGATTGAAAGAATTTGGAGGTGTGTCCTTGAGACTTATATTTTTCTTCTACCAATCTAGATAATGTTATTACATATTGTAATGTTTATGGCCTTGAAATTTTAACTTCAGCTTTAATATTTTCTGTTAAACCACTCACAAAACAACTTTGGAAGAATTTGGGACTCAAGCCTATGGTGTGATTGGAAATTTTTTAAAAATGAGCTTGATAGTCTCAAATAGTTGAAAATTGTTCAAGTTTAGAAAGATAATTGGTAAAATATTCATATTCACTAGGACCAAATTGAGTGAGATTAGTTGTTGCTCAAGTTCAAGCCAACAAAGCTCAGTGTTTGCTTATTGGAGCCAACTAAAATTATTGTATGGTATCTGATTCAAGATTGAAAGAGGTAATTGTGAGATGCATATATTTAGAAACATTATGAAGACTAAAATATTGTTCTACTCAACACAACCATCCCTGAGAATCCTTTCCATAGAACTTTAAATTTTTTAATTTGTGCAGTTTAAATCCATTATTATTATGGATTTCTTGCTCTTGATTATATGGTCCTTCACCCTTATGGTCATAAGAAAGAAATTTACCATATGTGTGGGTGTTATTGGTTTAAAAACCTTCCAAGTATATAATATTATCATTTAATTCCTCCTTTATATCCTTATGTTCTCTTATCACATAGGTGAGGGGGTCATGCAAAGTTTTTATTTTATCCCTTAATTGATTTAAACCATACCTTAATTGACCTCCCAAATGTTCCCCCATGAAGTTACTTAAGTGGCAAATTTTTGATTAATTTCATGTGCCTTTTTTGTTCCCTAGTGCATGAATCCATGCTTTATAATTTTTGATCTTCTAAGGATACTTACTAAAAATAGGAATACTATTTTAATAGTTAGTATTTTTAGTAATGATTCCAAAAAAGTGTTTGGGTGCTATATATCAAAATGATCACCTTGAAAAGGTGATCAAAATGGGCTAGGTATCCAAATTATGTTTTTGGAATCCTAGACTCATGAAGTTTTTTCATCTAGTCAATTATTGTCTTCTAGTATCATCTATTTTTCTCTTGGAGTCTTATTTCATTTAAATATTTGACTTCCATTTGATAACTCCATTGTAAGATCTACAATATCAGGTACTGATAATTATTCTATCTAACTGTGTAAGTTACTATTTCTAATGGTTGTCTTGGTAGACTCCTACTAACAATTTCCTTTACTATTATGATTCCCAACTGTAACTAACAACCTCATAATTAGATTGTCTTGATTGTTACTACCTATGTAACTAAAAACTACACAGTTGAAAATTTTCTTGACTATTACTGACTATGGCCCTAGATGAAAGACCCTGTCTTGACTATTACTTTCACCACTAGTTCTTTTTGTTATTTTAGTTCTTTCAATTCTATGATAGTGTAGTTTCTTCAATATGCTCAATTTCTATGGTAGGTTTTTAGCTTTCAGGTCAAAAATTAAAAAATATAGTACCTTAGGCCAAGGTGTATGCATTATCCATATCCCTCTATTATATCATAGAAATGAACAATAATTCTTGGAACAATATTTTAGGCCACTACTCAAGGAGGATTCCACATATACCCTTGAGTGCACTACCTGCCTCTCTAACAATATGGAAGGGTGATATTCCTAAGTGTTGTTCTCAATACACTATGGATATATACATAATTGAAAAGCTTCCTAGCGCTAAATTTTTCTCCTAATCCTAGGGGTATCCCAATATACTCAAAGATACATGGGAGCTCAAGCCAATATATGAGTGTTGTATGAGGCCTGCGTATTAGAGTCTGAGCACCCTTCACTTCACTAGACACTTTACAAGCAATCTAGCTTACCCAATAATGATATATCTTCTATGGTATTTTAAAGCCCTTTTATAGGCAATCTAGCTTACCCAATAATGATAGATCCTCTATGGTATTTTAAAATCCTTGGCATAGGGTTTCTAACCTATTAAACTAAAATAGAAAAAAATGATCTAGAATTTTTTTAATAGGATAAAAAGTAGAAAAATAAAGACAGAAAACTTATACCTAATAGTCAAAATGGCAGGGTAGAAACTATCATGGTCACAATGAAACATGGCTTAGAAAGAACTTTGATACCACTTGTTAGGAAAATTCTAATTAAAATAAGAACATTCATATAAATATTGCAATGAAATCAGTAATTCATGAAAGAAAAAATATTACAATACAAAATGGAAATGCATAAATATATATTAATTCTCAAAAATCACAATACATAATCATACGCCTCTTCAAAGGGGCAACTTCCTAAATAAAAATTTTATTCAATATGCAAAAATATACATTTGTCTATACCCCTTGCATATTTAAATACTCTTCATAATGCTAAACCTAATGCTTAAGAGTTGGCTTACATACAAAATGTCGCCCAAGCTAGAATCTTCTACCAAACAAAATAGTTACATTAAATGGTGCCACTTGTCTAGGCACCTCTAGTGCCACAAAATATTACAAAATAATACATAATATAATTAGGACAGGGCACTTAGTTTATAGAGGATATGATTAAATAATAGTATTAGGATGGGTCCTAACAACGTGCACCAAGCTCTATAACACCCAGGTCTAAGAGGTATGGTAATGAAATAGGAGTTTAGAGTTGTGATTACCATGAAGATTATTCAAAAAATGCTACTAGTGGAAGCAAGAAAATTTGAAATAATTCTAGAGAATACCACCAAATATTTTGATGATATTTTAGACCAATTAGGTTTCCTAAGTACCGAATGCAACATTATAGCCATCATGCTACTAGAATTTCTCCTCAACTTCAAAAAATTTAGTGACAACACTAGGGATGCTCTAAACATGTTGGTATTCTTTTTTTGTTTGGAAAATTATAAGAGTGTAATCCAATCCCAAGTGGAAATTATTTACATGATGAAAAAGATACCCTAGAGTGAAGGGATAACTTTTTATTTCAGTGCATTCATCACTAACCAAATCCATGAAGGGTTGTCCAAGTTTCAAGATGCCCATTTTAGTTGCTTTTCATTCTTGGATCACTTAATTATGTATCAAAACCTCAAATGATACTGAGGTTTGAATTTAAAGAGGGATGAAGATTCCACCCTCAATCATCCTATCCAATTTTGGATGAAAGCCCTAAACAATGGCTCTTTCTACTATAATCTTATTGAATATTTCTTAGTTTTGATCTTAACTGCTTTGAGTATATTCAAACCAAAGAAATTTTTTTTTGTGGTTGACCTCCACACCATGGAGATTAGATTCTAAGGATATTATTATTTTGGAGAGGATACTACATTTATTTTTTTTTATAGCTTCGATAAGTGTATCTTTTAGTTTCCAATGTAAATTTCAAGGATGGTTTTTACCTTGGAGTTGCTTAAATAGATGGAAATCATTGACAAAGTGTTTGGGAGTGAGAAAGATAAAAAAGGATTTTATAGGCTTCCCTCTATATTAATGGCATAACAACAGTGAAAAGGAAAGTTTCCTATACTTTTTAAAGTAAGCTAAAATCTACTTGTTGTGGTGCAATGGTAAATGCCCTGGGTGCTGGTAGAGGTCGACCTAGGTTTCATTCCCCTTGTCTCCATCCTACATATATATGGTATAGTTAGGAATTTCCTATGTGCTGGTAGAGGCCGACAAGGCTCCATTACTCCTATGCCCAACCTGTTGAAAGTGGCACCTCAAAAGGGGTGTTTTCCACTATAAATTAGTTTTTATCTGCTTGTTGTGGTGCAATGGTAAATGCCCTGGGTTCTGGTAGAGGCCGACCCAGGTTCCATTCCCCTCGTCTCCATCCTGTAGATATATGGTATAGTTAGGAATGTCCTATGTGCTAGTAGAGGCCGACAAAGTTTCATTCCTCCTATGCCCAAACTGTTGAAAGTGGCACCTTGAAATGGGTGTTTTCCACTATAAATTAGTTTACCCAGGTGTTGTAGGTGAGTTGGAGAGGAGAGGGCAATCCTCCAAGGGAGGTCCCAGGTTCGAATCTCCACCCTACAAAAAATCTGAATTGGGTACCCAAAATCTAATTGATAATGTTGGTGTGGGCAGGGTCGGGTGTGACCCTCGGGTGACTTTGACGGTGTAGAACCCCTGTTCGTGGTCTCTTAGACCAAGGCGGCCCCGCAAGGGGTTTTTCGCTTAAAAAAAAAGTAAGCTAAAGGACCTAGGACTATAGATTCTTGATGATATTTGGAACTATGACGTATATGGAGTAATCATATTTTGGTTAGAAAGCATCAAGAGTTTGGCTAAGTTTTTGTAACATCCCTCCCAAATGAACCAAATAGTTTGCTTGCTTTATTCGTAAGAATATAATATTGTTGATGATTTGGTGGATGCAGGTACAAGAAGAACCTGCTAAGGGATCAAGCAAGTGAATTGGACACCTCCTTCTGATGGTAGAATGAGTGCAGAGGTAAAGATAATTTGGGGATATATGATAAGCGGTAGGGTATTTGCAAATATAGGATAAAAAATCCTATCAACAATACACCTGCCCAACGGTCCATAGAGGTGCATACATGTAGTTACATTTAGGGGTCTGTGACCATTTGCAGAAATAAATCTTTAAATTTTCTTAAAAAAAATACTAATAATAATAAATAAATAAAAAATATATATTTATCTATTAAAATAATAATAATAATAATAATATAAGATAATAAAAACAATATATATATAATACATAGGCAATAAAAGTTAAAATGTATATATACATGGAGAATAATATAAATTAAATTTAAGCAAAATACATGTTTAAAGCTACTTGGCAGAGATATCCATACACTCATCATGAGTGTTAAGTATAGAGATGCATTTCTCATTTATAAAATAAATAGGAGAGATCGTCTTGGATCATTGGTTTTTCGGAGACAACATGGATAAAGTGTCATAGGAAGAGAGAGTTGGAGGACAAATCATCTTATTTTGGTGAGTTTTTGATAGCTCATCTCAAGGAAATGTTATGGGATGCCTATTTGATGAATTATTGTGAAAATTTAAAAAAATAGTTCGTATTGGCATAAGTTACATGTTTACAGTTGTATGTAAAAATGTGTGTCGAATAGAAAAAATATGGTTTGAAATAAAGAGAAAATAGCACAAATTAGTAGTATTTTGCGTTGTTTGTATGCATGTTAAAGTAGGACTGCATTCATTTGACTTAAGGCTGTCTTGAGTCCCCATGCTTATGACCTCTGGCTCTTCATGTCTGTTATTCTCATCGCCATCGACGTAGCCCATGAAATAACATATTACCTCAAGAGTTGCAGTGTCGAGTAACAACTTGGATCTGGATGCATTGCTCTTTGGACTATGTTATATACATTTATTTTATATATCACTATTTCTATGTAGCTAACATACGTTATAAACTTATATGGTCATCAAATATTTTTTTTTAACATGTTTATATTTGACTAAAATGGATGGAACCTTAAAATGAATTGTTAATCTGTATACTTGGGTTGCTTTGTGTGATCTCTGTGCTGGGTAAAATTCATTTTTGCCAGCTAGGATTTAATAATCAATATCATTGCTTTAAATATTTGTTGGTATGAAGATATTTAGCCAATTAATGTGTTTCTCCTTTCACTGTTATAATGACTAGGTGAACTAAACTTACATATATTGCAATTGTGAATGGTTGTGTAATATATTAGAGTTTGATTCCTTAGAGCTTTGCAGTAGAAGTATTGGAGGTTTAAACGATGTTTTTATTTGTTTTGAATTAATTGGATTGTCATTGAAAGAATGATATTGAAGTAGATGATCATATAAGGAGACATAAACTATAGATTTATACCATTTTAAAGTTGCTTATAGCTCTATATACCTTTCAATTAGGTTAAATGTGTTGCAAGTACACAAATAATAAATATCATTAGCTTCATTATAAAACAATTTAAATTATATAATATAGGAGAAAATAATTCAATTGAGCCTTTTGGCACATTACAAAAGAGATGGGGAAAAGTTTGTATTAATTTTGGAGCAAATATTTTCTTGCTAAATCTCCATACGGGTTGGGTAAGTTGTGCAAGAACTCGAATGGTTCATCTTTCAAGATGCATGGTCGAATTTTTCTTTACAATTTTAAATACCACCCAAACTTCTTTTAGGTACGCCTTGGTAGACACCAACATGCTGGTAGTAGTTTATTATGGGCAAAGTATTTTTAGAATTATATAGTGAAAATCGACATACCCATCAAGCATAATAGAGTTGTCTTTTGGCACAAAATATATATTTTATTAGTACCTTATGTGGTTGCATCGAAAAAACCATATAACAGGGCATGGAATTGTCTATATCTTGTCGACATTGATTTATAATTTACCCTATAAATTGACATTGGAATTTACAGTCCAATGCATATTATGGCTGAATTAAATAGTTAGAATTAAATAGTTATGAGATACCACCAATTTATTTTGGAAGGGAACTTCTAAATACAATAACACTACCAGATAATTAATTCCTCTGATGTAACGTCCTGTTGGGTAAAGGTAAATTCAATATCTCGTAGTGTAAATCCAACATCGAGTATGGTAAGCATAATTAAAGTCTTTAACTAAGCTCAATGTTAGACAATGGTGAAAATGAGGAAGATTATAGTTTAACATTAGTGTGAACTATTAATAAAAACCACTGTGAGCTCATACGTCATAGAAAGAGAAGGTTTGGAAAATCTTAGTTTAGTAAAAACTTCGAGGCATAGCGTTATTCCTTTCTTTGATATTAAGAAGCTCTCAATTATGGTGGTACATCATTTATTTAAAACCCATTTACCATATTCACTGAGATAAGAAAGTGTAGGTCTCAATAGCATAGCTGAGCTTGTGTGCAACTTTCAATGTCATAGCTATGACCTAAGTAATCCATTAGTGAAGTTCATTTGTCGATAGTTAGTATCCATTAGATACCTTTGAAATTATACCTTGATATTAATACTTATAATTAAGTTTAGATGTGGACGAACACCATATATTTTGATGTAAAAACCCAGATAGAAAGTTAAGCTACGAACCCAAGTTAATGTCTTAAATTTATAATAGTAAATGTGTTTATACGGAAGTGAGTGTGCCTTCTGGAGTAGAGGTGAAACCTTAGAATATCAAAGTTTAAAACACAAATCGATCTTAAAAAGATGTCCAAAATAATTATCTAGGAATATTTTAATCGATAGGCACATCTAATCCTTTGTAAGGAAGCTGAAAATAAGTGAGTCTTTAAATAATAAGTTATATTGTCGCATGATTTAGTAAATTAGAGCAATTGACTCAAACAAAACCCTATTATGCCTTTATGTAAACTTCTAAATGATTTAGGGAAAAGTATTTCAAATTAGGAGCCAATGAAATAAATATTTTAAACATGAAGATGATGGAAGGGTTGCTTATAATTATGGATGATCTAATGATTGTAGTATAGTGATTTTTACACTAAGAATTTAGTTTGTTAGTTTGGTATATAGAAAAATACTTTAGACAACCTAATGAAATTTAAAAAAAAATTTACATTATCTCGAATGAAAGCACCTCACTTTATAAAATTATTTTAGTTATAGTTTATCAAAGAAATTTTTTAATATCTTTATAAGGATTTTAAGATATTATAGCATTTTAGTTTAAAAAAAAAAGATTTTTTATTTCTTTATAAAGTTAGCAGAGAAGGTTTTATAAGATTCAAAGGAACTTATGTTTTTTCTCAAGCTACCTATGGAAAAAGGAAATAATTGTATGCTATAGGACTTGAAAAAAACCCTAAATATGCAAAAATATGAAGCCCAACGTCGATGCTTACAGGAAGGCAACAACCGTGATTCGTACTTAGTCGCTTTTAGGTATTTTCATTCAGGGTAAGTAAGATCCCGATGCCTTGAACATATGATGAGGAGTGGAATGAGACACTTTTTTATACTAATATGTGAGTGGTATGTGAGGGTATCTCTCAACCTAAACTCAAGTGGGGAATCATTAGCAAATATTCAACTAGTTTAGGAGTAGCTAAACACCAAATCTAAAAAGTCTAGCAGGTGTTGGAATAGCATGACACTCCATCACTTGTAGTAGGTTTGAGCTACCTGGTCCTGAAGCTAGAGAAGTTGTGGACCTTAATTGGAACCCGAGAAAGTGGACATTTAGTTAAGCACTAGGTATATACATGCTAAACCATAGCATGTAACATGCTCAAGTAATGGAAGGATGTTCCAAAACTAAACATGCTATGGGTAAGTAAGTATGCGTCCACCCTTTCAAATGATTTGGGCTCTAAAAAGGACAATATTTTTCCATGAATATAGACCTTTGGAAATGGAGACGAACGTGTTCATATGATGGCACTATTTACGGTACTTGGCCACTCTCGAACATTTAAGGGACCGTCTACAATAGTCAAAACCCTTGAAACGAATATCAAATGTCTGTGTATCAATTATAATGTTGGGTGATAACTTGATTTATTTAAAAAATATATTTTTGAAATTTGGACAACCAGGTGGGTAGACTCAGGTTGTTACAATTGATATCAGAGCTTAGGTTGCAAAAATTTGGGCATATGAAACTAATTTTGGTTTTATTGCATACAACTAATGGTAAGTTCTTCTAGAAACTTTGCTATGGCTCAGTAAGATCCAGTCGCTGAAGGCACAAGAAAGGGGCTCAAAAGACTCATAAAGGAGTCTGAGAAGGTAGCCACAATAAAAGTGCCCCGATGAGTTGTCTAGAAAGAGAAATAACCTATGCAAGCTAAAACCCCATCAAGAGAAGATAACTTTGCTAAAATAGTATAGTTGCTACAAGACCAAATGAATCAACAGTGTGAACACATGGAATTTTAAAGGAAGTAGGCTCAAGAGTAATTGACTCAGTAACAGGAAGATATGGAAATGCAAAGGGTTCAATTGATGGAACAAATGGAAAAATAAAGAGTTCAAACGAGTCAACAACAAGAACTCCTTGTTCAATAGCAGAAGATGATTGAAACTCTATCTAAAAAGGAGTCAGAAGAGAATTTGGAGAGATTACTCGAGGGATCATCTCGCAGGTGAGTTGGCAATGAATTGAAAAAGTAATTGATTAGGTTAGACATCAAGCAATTTGATGGCAAAGGATATGGTGAAGCAGCAAAAAATTAGTTGAATGAAGTTGAAATAAATTATACCATTAACATCACTCTCTCCTCTAAGTCCAAGATGGCATGGGTGGTAGCTCATTTGACTAGATTTGCTATGAACTGGTGGACAACTTATAAAAAGAATAAGCATGTAGAGGATGCAGATGTTCCATGGGACACATTTTTAAAGGAATTTAGGTATCGATTCCTGACATGATAGTTCTATATTTATAATTTTATGGAGTTCACCAATTTGCATCAAGAAAATATGACGGTTATCGAATATTATCAGAGGTTTATCCAATTGCTAAAATATGTTTCTAATTATAATTAAAATGAAGACATGAAGGTGTAGAAATTCCTGATGGATCTAGATACAAGAATAGGAGATTTGGTAGGCTTAGTTAAGCTAAAATATTTATCTAAATCTTATGACATAGCTCGCTCCAAGGAATATAGCTACAAGAACACAAAAACATATTATCAAAAGAATGAAAAATATAGAGATGAAGCAAGGAAGAGAAGGGATTTTGGACCAATCAAAGGGAATAAAGATCAAAACAAGAATTTTAGGGGTGGAGACAGTCAAAAATGAGATGACAGGTATTGAAAAATATACCAAAACATGGACCAACTAGATAGAAGAAATTACAGGGGTGATTATAAATAGCACAGAAAAGAAAACACATCCCAAGCTAGAAATGAAGAAAATAAAAGAGATAAGATCCCTTTGTAGTGTTATATTTGTAGGAAAGCTCATTATGCTATCTAGTGTCCACAAAGAGTAGATAATAGAAACACACTAATGCAACCACACATAAAATGTATGCAACAACCGATGTTGGACCTACAACATATTGAAGTCTGCCCAAGTTTGAAAACCTTGGCTTTTGACAAGAATCAAGCCACATGAGAAGATGTGGCTACTAAATACCAATGGATATTTTATTTGTTTAAAAAATGTTATATGGACAAACATTAAAAGATAATTTTGTATAAATATTTTTTGGAACCATCATTTTTGATGTGATATTATTTAAGACTATATACTATATGCATGTTTGATATGACTATAAACCATGTTTTGGTTGATGATGTTTACTAATATTTTAATTCATGTATGAAAAGATAAATATTTTTTTTTTGTGTTGTTAAATATTTTCATGATATTTTGATATTGTTAGCTCAAAACATAGGGATTGTGTTTAATTCTAGTGGGGAAGTATGTAACATCCCTCCCAAATGCACCAAATAGCTTGCTTGCTTTATTTGCAAGAATATGGTACTGTTGATGATTTGGTGGATGCAGGAACAAGTAGAACCTGTTAAGGGATCAAGAAAGCAAACTGGACTCCTCCTCCTGATGTTAAAATGAGGGTAGAGGTAAAGGTAATTTGGGGATATATGATGAGCGACAGGGTATTTGCAAATATAGAATGCAAAATCCTATTAGCAATACACCTGCCCAGTGGTCCATATAGGTGCATACATGTAGTTGCATTTAGGGGTCTGTGATCATTTGCAAAAATAACTCTTTAAATATTATTAAAAAATACTAATAATAATAATAAATATATATATATATATATATATATATATATATATATTTAGCTATTAAAAAATAATAATAAGATATAAGATAATAAAAACAATATATATAATACATAGGCAATAAAAGTTAAAATGTATATATACATGGAGAATAATATAAATTAAATTTAATCGAAATGCATGTTTAAGGCCACTTGGCAGAGATATCCATACGCTCCTCACGAGTGTCAAGTATAGAGCTGAATTTCTCATTTATAAAAGAAATAGAAGAGATTGTCTTGGATCATATGGTTTTTCGAAGACAACACAGATAGAGTGCCAGAGGAAGAGAGAGTTGGAGCAGAAATCACCTTATTTTGGTGATTTTTTGATATCTTATCTCAAGGAAATGTTATGGGATGCATGTTTGAAGAATTATTGTGAAAATAAAAAAATTGTTCGTTTTGGCATAAGTTACATGTTTACAGTTATATGTAAAAATTTGTGTAGAATAGAAAGAAATTTTTATGATTTGAAAGAAAGAGAAAATAGCATGAATTAGTAGTTTTTTGCATCGTTTGTATGCATGTTAAAGTAGTACTGCATTCATCTGACTTAAGGCTGCCCTGAGTCCCCATGATTATGACCTTTGGCTCTTCATATTTGTTATTCTCATCGCCATCGATGTCACCCATGAAAGAACATATTACCTCAAGAACCGCGGTGCCGAGTAACAACTTGGATCTGGATGCATTGCTCTTTGGACTATGTTGTGTACATTTATTTTATATATCACTATTTTTATGTAGCTAACATACGTTAAAAACCTATATGGTAATCAACTATTTTTTTTAACATGTTTATAATTTATTAGAAGGGATGGAACCTTCAAATGAATTTCTAATCTGTGTATCTAGGCTACTTTGTGTGATCCTTGTGCTAGGTAAAATTTATTTTTGCTAGCTAGGATTTAATGATCAATATCATTACTTTAAATCTTTGTTGGTATGAAGATATTTAGCCAATTAACGTGTTTCTCCTTTCACTGTTATAATGACTAGGTGAGCTAAACTTACATATATTGCAATTGTGAATGGTTGTGTAAAAGATTAGAGATTTTTATTCCTTAGAGATTTGTAGTAGAAGTATTGGAGGTTTAAACGACACTTTTCTTTGTGTTGAATTAATTGGATAATCGATGAAAGAATGATGTTGAAGTAGATGATCATATAAGGAGACATAAACTATAGATTTATACCATTTTAAAGTTGCTTATAGCTCTATATACCTTTCAATTAGGTTAAATGTGCTGCAAGTACATAGAAAATAAATAGCATTAGCTTCATTATAACATGATTTAAACTATATAATATAGGATATAATAATTCAATCAATACTTTTGGCACATTACGAAAGAGATGGAGAAAATTTGGTATTAAGTTTGGAACAAATATTCCCTTGCTAAATCGCCATACGGGTTGGGTAATTTGTGCAAGAAATTGAATGGCTCATATTTCAATATGCATGGTTGAATTGTTCTTTATGATTTTAAATACCATCCGAACTTCTTTCAGGTATGCCTTGGTAGACACCGACATACTGACAATAGTTTATTATGGGCAAAGCATTTTTAGAATTATATAATGAAAATCGACATACCCATCAAGCATAATAGAGTTTTCTTTTGACAAAAAATATATATTTTATTAGTACCTTGTGTGGTTGCATCAGAAAAACCATATAACTGGGTGTGGAATTGTCTATATCTTTTCGAAAGAGAAGGTTTGAAAAAACTTAGTTTAGTACAAACTTCGAGGCATGGTGTTATTCCTTTCTTCGATATTAAGAAGCTCTTGGTTATGGTGGTACAACATCATTAATTTAAAACCCATTTGTCTTCTTCACTGAGATAGAAAGTGTAGGTATCAATAGCATAGCTGAGCTTGTGTACAACTTTCAATGCCATATATAGGACCTGAGTAATCCATTATCGTTTGTCGGTAGTTAGTATCCATCAAATACCTTTGAAATTATACCTTGATATTAAAACTTATAATTAATTTTAGATGCGGACAAACACCATCTCTTTGTATGCAAAAACCCAGATAGAAAGTTTAATTATGAATCCAAGCTAATGTCTTAACTTGATAATAGTAAATGTGTTTATACGAAAGTGGGTGTACCTTCCAGAGTAGAGGTGAAACCTTAGAATATCAAAGTTTAAAACACAAATCGATCTTAAAAAGATGTCCAAAATAATTATCTAATAATATTTTAATTGGTAGGCACATATAATCCTTTGTAAGGAAGCTAAAAAGAAGTGAGTATTTAAATAATAAGTTATATTATCGCAAGATTTAGTAAATTAGAGTAATTGACTCAAAAAAACCCTATTATACCTATATGTAAACTTATAAATGATTTAGGGAAAAGTATTTCAAATTAGGAACCAATGAAATAAATATTTTAAACATGAATATGATGGAAGGATTGCTTATAATTATGGATGATCTAATGATTGTAGTATAGTGATCTTTACACTAAGAATTTAGTTTGTTAGTTTAGCATATAAAAAAATACTTCAGAAAACCTAATGAAAGTTTAATCAATTTTTACATTATCTCAAATGAAAGCACCTCACTTTAAAATATTATTTTAGTTATAGTTTTTAAAAGAAAATTTTTAAATTTTTTAGAAGGCTTTTAAGATATTATAACATTTTAGTTTTTTAAAAAATGAGATTTTTTATTTCTTTATAAAGTTAGCAGATAAGGTTTTCTAAGATTCAAAGGAACTTATGTTTATTGTCAAGATACCTACGGAAAAAGGAAAAAATTGTATGCTAGAGGACTTGAACAAAAACCCTATATACAAAAATATGAAGCCCAACATCGATGCTTGTAGGAAGGCAACCATCGTGATTCGTACTTAGTCACTTTTAGGTATTTTCATTTAGGGCGAGTAAGATCTTGATGCCTTGAATATGTGACAAGTAGTGGAATGGGACACTTCTCTAGACTAATATGTGAGCGGTACATGAGGTTATCTCTTGGCCCAAACTCAAGTGTGGAATTGTTAGCAAATATTTGACTAGTTCAGGCATAGCTGAACACCAAAGCTAAAATTCCAGCAGGTGTTGGAATGGGACAACACTTCATCAATTGTAGTGGGTCTGAGCTACCTGGTCCTGAAGCTAGAGAAGTGGTAGACCTTAACTAGAACCTAGGAAAGTGGACATTCGGTTAAGTATTAGGCATATACACGCTAAACCATAGCATGTAACATGCTCAAGTAATGGAAGGATGTTCTAAAATTAAACATGCGATGGGCGAGGAAGTATGTGTCCACCATTTTTAGATGAAATGGGCTCTAAAAAGGACAACCCCTTATAGTGAACATAGACCTATGGCAATTGAGATGAACGTGTTCACATGATGGCACTATTTATGGGACTTGGCCAGTATTAAACGTTTAAAAAAATATCTACAGTAGTCAAAACTCTTGAAATGGATATCAAATTACTGTGTACCAATTATAATGTTAGGTGAAAACATAATGTTAGGTGAAAACTTGATTTATTTGAAAATTTTATTTATGAAATTTGGACAACCAGTTGGGTAGACTCAGGTTGTTAAAGTTTTCACATGATCCTAGATCAAGCATGGAAGCCAACAAGAACCCAAAGGAAGAAAAAAGAGCATGTAATATAAAGGTAAATATGAAGCCTACATGAAAATTGATGCTTTGACCTTTTATCAAAAGAAGCATACAATAAATTCTTAAATTTGCATCAGCATCAAAATGAGGAAGTCCTTGAAGGTGGAGAACTAGAGTGATTCCAAAATTGATCCTTGGTGGAAATACCAACAAGAAATAGGGTACACTACCACACCCTATGGTGATCTAAACAATGATGAATAATTCAAAAAACTACACAATTAGGAGAACTCAAATGCTAAGAATGTGTCTAATGATGAAAATAAGGAAGAAATAGTCATTAGATAGGACCAAATGATAATTATGATGGATATGATAGTTTAAGAATTCATAATGGTAGAAGAGTTCCCATTTAAATTCCAAGAAGATTCAGCCACCATTTCTTCCCAAGAGCCTCCAACCTTAGCCATGCCACCACTACAAGCAACTATAACATTGCCATAATATAAAAATGAAAGGGATACCATGGAGAAAGCTCTCCATGATCAAAATGGAGAAATGGGAATACCGTAAGGATGCAACCATAAATATCCCCCCCTATATTCTTCTTCATATTACCTCTTATATTTGTAATTTCTAACCTAGCTACTAGCCAATGGCCTTCCATTTCTTTAATTCCATCAACCTCAATTCCTAGCATCATGGCCACATTGGTTACCACTTCCTCAATTCATTTAGAAACCACCTCTATTCTATAGATACATCCAAACATTCTCCCTACTACCATCACACCCATTTTCACAACTTCTACCACTTCATCCACCTCATTCCTTAGGCAATTGCCTATAACTTTGTCAAGTCCAAGAAAACTTATGAGCCCATAAGTAACCCCTCCTACTTTAATATCCTTGTAGTGATTCTAGTAATTCAAGAGTGAACACTACAATATGCCTAATAGAAGGGGCCCAAAAGAGTGGTGCATCCTAAAAAGGAAAGAATGACGGGTCATTATAACCCTTAAGGAAAAGATATACCTCATCCAATGGAACCAAACTGTTACAAATTTGATAATACAAATGCAAAACCAAGATTATTAGATCATGATGATTGGTTTCAAATTTGAAAGATCCTAGAACAAATATAGGGTAGATTTCAAGAAGTATGCCAACAAGGTAGTAAGTTATGAATATTTACCCCTCAAAAGAAATATGAAGAAAAAGAAGGATCTTGAGATCATGAAAGATAATTTTAAGAACTACTAGTTGGAGGCTAGGTAACTCAAGAAATAGATATACCAAATCACCAACTAATTGGCTTGAAAGCCACCGACCTCTCTCCTAGATGCAAAAAAAGGGAAAATTTCAAAGTCTCAAAGATCAAATTATCACCCAAGAAGCCCAATTTAGTAAAGAAATACCATATTAAAAGTGGAGCTCAAGAAGAAGAATAAAAATATAAATCTCACACTACAATCAGGGAGTATAGACTTGATCAAAGTGGTTTTAAAGGTATACTAAGAGGATATCACTATGACATCAACATTATCTTGAGTAGTGAAATACATCGGTGTGACCACCACTCAACTTATATATTGATTAAGAATTTAAGCAAACCCTAATTATGTTTTCCACACAGTTGGATGAAACAAGAGAGTATAGTTCCAAGTTAGCCACCTCTCTTGATCATGAATTAGTGATTGTTGGAAGTTTAGGATAGAGGAGCAATAGCACAAAAGGTAATTGAACTCTTGGATAAATAATAGGCTATGTGGTAATGAAAGGCCGAGATAGGTACGCTAACCATTACTATCACAAACTTAAAGAGTCATAATGTCCTATTGATTCAAATAGGTCTTCCCTCCTCTTTGACTATAGATAATGGACTCCTCTTTGAACAAGAGTATACTTGGTTGCTTAAGAAATAGGAGGATCAAACCATTTTTGAAGGATGGTTGAATCCTTCCACTTTATATGAGGTAGATCAAGTTATCAAACCATTGGTAGAACTCAAGGTATATTTACAATATCATAGGCAAGATAGAGAATTTCTCCCATGATGAATAGTTAGAACTGCAAATGCTTTATCAATAATTCAATTAGATTGAGTTATAATAAAATGAATATTAAAAAAAATAACGACATTGATGGATCAACAGTAATTTTAAAGGGGTTTTCCCTCAAATTTTCTACTTGTCTTCCAATCCTTCCATCCTTTATGATTTTCATTTTTGTGCTCCCAATAGATAAGATTGAAATTTACTAGGACTTCTCATCTTTAGCAAGCAGATCCCTTGTGAACCACTAGAAATATAGTGAAATTTCATTGCATGAAGGAATGATTTTTATCTTGTTCTAATTTTGTAGGCCAAACTCAATGGAAAGTGATTAGTGAAAGAGAAAAAGCAAAGATGGAGCACATCATCAATATTTCACATCTATTATAGATGCTCTTCTATCACATGAAGAGGATACAATGGAGTCCTAACAATGCATGGGTTATTCAATCTTAGAGAAACATGTGTTGCCTTAAGGAGCAAAGGAGACCATAAATTTTCCCAATCTTGTATGGCCTATCAATTAAATTAATCTAATGGTGGGAGATAGTTTTCAATGGAAATAATTCATGATAGAAGTAGAGGCCACTCCCATAATAAATATTTTACATCTATGATGGGAACTGATTCCAGAAAATAAAGGTTCATCAAGAGTCTCAAGGCCATATAAGTTGTTGATTATTTATTTTATGGCCCACACTACCTCATAAAACTACCTAAAGAGTGTCAAAGGGGATTCTTTTCATTGGTCAAGGCCTAAGCAAGCAACAAACATATTAATGGTCAATGGAAGAAGCAATTATTTGTCTTGTCAAAGAGTGCATCCAAGTAAGAACCACCATTGATCTTACATCCAATGATAATAGAATTCTAGAGGGATGAGAAAGCATGTGATTCATCCATTTATAATGATCAACAATCCACATCATCTCCTATAAGCTTTCAATGACAACTGAAGTGCCACACCATTAGTCTAAATATAATAAAATCAACATCTATATATTGATTCTCTCACACTCGATTAAGCCTATAATAATTGTCCATGTGGTAACTATGTGACCTATCTATTATTCAACCAAGCCTAATCCTATGGAATACACCTAGAGGATTTTCATTGTACATCTAATCAAGAATAAAATCATCTAACCTAGTGGGTCTCAATTTTGAAAAATGGCAACAACAACTAATCAAGTTCATCACCAACCTCTTGCCTTCCACTCTAAGGAACCTCTAGGACCAATAGGTGCCTTTATTGTAGGTAAAAAATTCCAAAATATGTGGTTGGAACTTTAATAACATTTGCAATGGGATCTCTAATTTTAGAGACCTCGAGTCTAGTGACATTGATGGCAAACAAATATTATGTCCTATATCTAGGGGAATTCTTAGTAAAGGTGGTTGGCAATAGTGATAAAGGATCTAGATCCAAAGGCCATAATTCCATTAACATTAAGATATCTAGTTTTAGATACCTCAAGCCCATCAACATTGAATGTAGTCCCATCCCTCGCCCAATCTAGGAGGGAAACTTTTGAATTATTATATAGTTTTTTATGCAAGGAATCCCTAGTTTTTAAGTATAAATAGTATTTTAATTTCTATTATAAGGAATTGGAAGTTGTCTACTTGTGCCTATTTCCTAGCCTACTATGTATATTTCCTTTCACCTTCCTTCTATGTATGGTCTAAATCAAACCTTGAGCCATTTTGTTAATATAATCAAGCCTCTTTTGATTTGGTATGTCTATAAATAAACTCTACGAATACATATATGAGATTGTGTATAATCCCACTCTACACTTTTTCTTATGTGTGCTCACTTTACATGTGAATGCTTGTGACATATTAAGACCATGTTCACTTTCTAGCTATTAGCAGATGATAAATATGGTCATCTCGTAGCAGTCATATATAGGAGGGATACTTGATTTTTTGCGTATCCCCCATTAGCTTAGTATTTTTTTTTTGCAATTCTTTCCTTTTTCTTTGAGAAAGGAATGTGCACTGAAGATCACATCTGATGAGGATCCCACCTCTAGAAAAATTTTAGAGGTTTCTGTTCAAGTCCATTCCATATTTACATTGCTTCCTAACTATGCCACTTAATGTGAGGCATGATTATCCATCAAGTCCGATTTTTGTTGCTAATACCTCGAATATTCTAAGCAAATAATAGTTATAACAAGCTTTATATTGTGGTTAAGTGAATTATCACTATAGGCCCATGTTACTCTTGTAAGGTGATTTTTATATTATTATATTCATAAACATTTTTATCTTTATGGATAACATTATGAGTACTATATATTGTGGAAACTATAAATACCATCACTACCCATTCATTTATATCAATAAGGTATGGGATTTTTTTATGAGTTAATAAAGATATTGGGTTCCCATAGATTCAAATTCTAAATTTTTCTTTTCATTTTGCTTCTATCATTATATAGTGATCTAGGTATATATATTGATTCCATATTCTCTTAAGTATATTGCATAGTTCTACATGGTACTAGATATAAAAACGTTCCAAAAAAAATTGCATGCTATCAAAATAATTGTAATTTACCATTAGTCAATCAAGGAATT
Source organism: Wollemia nobilis (assembly GCA_028583015.1). Taxonomy (NCBI): domain Eukaryota; kingdom Viridiplantae; phylum Streptophyta; class Pinopsida; order Araucariales; family Araucariaceae; genus Wollemia; species Wollemia nobilis. The sequence continues at coordinate 10,102,112 of JAQPPZ010000850.1, forward strand.
GGGTTCTCCATATTTTATAGCAAGGATTCTAGGATTTGTTTTTTCTAAGGAAGTGGCCATAGAACAAGGATTTTTAAGCCAACATTATATTTTTATATTTTTTAAAACCCTTAGTGTTCCCTTTATGATCCTTACTTTATAAATGTCTTATGGCACTACTTTAAAGGATTTTTTTAGAGGAATAAAAATAAAATAAGATATTTTGTGTTGGGTTTTTAAGCCTTATACTACTACAAAATATCACAGGTTATATCAAAATATCACACAGGTCCCCAAATATAAAATAGCCACAATAATAAAGGTCAAGATAATAATAATATGACTAGAATAAATCTGATAAAATTATTATGCATATCAAGGCTTATAGTAAATCAAATAACATTAATTTTTATGTTGAAATATGAAAGTAAATAGCCTGAATCATTCATGTACTATACATGAAGAACAACTTACAATATTAATTGCTCAAAATATATACAAGATTTATTGCTCCTCTTTCTGTTACAACTTGACTATGAATACTTGATTCACTTCTACAATTACATTCATTCTATGGAGCATTATCTCCATAATATAGCTATAGTAATGTGACTCTTCACATACTTGACTATTTATCTCCATATGCCAAGTCTCATGACTCTTGGCTTATCAACTTGCCACTTGCATACTTGATGGACACTTGACTCTACAACATTTGCACACCTTTACATGACTTACACTTCTACTTGCACTCCTAATCTAAGACACTTGTGCACATCTTTACATTACATATTTGCACTCTTACATACAAGACACTTGTGCACATTCACTCAACCTACACTTGCACTCTAACTTAAATGGCACTTGTGCATTTCTTGAACATTACACTTGTTCATTTCCTACAAATTCACACTTACATAAAGGGAAAATATAAATCACACTCTAAACTATTGACTCAACCCTAATCTATTATTCACAAATGTACCATAAAGGCACCATGGGGGTATATTAGCATCTACCAAATAATGCAATATACCTCAACATTTTGGATAGGATTATTTAAGTTTCCTTTCATTTATGTGACATTCATTTAATTTTTATTTAAGATGGTAGGTTTTTGAGAAATGGTATTTCTAAGAGTAGAAGCAGGGGATCGATTTGAATTTTAAGGGTTTTAAATTCCTAGTTTATCTTTTAGGGTGTTTTCCAAAAAACCATTTCTTTCATTCCTTTTTGAGTTTTATTGTTAGGATATTGTAAATGAAAAGTCAATGTATATAATATTTGAATTATTGTCATTTTTTAATTTTTAGAATTCTTGGAATTTACATGTTGGTGTCTATGTTATAGTTTTATATAGGCACTACAAACATGAATCTATGTAGGAATCTATTTGACATAAATGATATTATTTTCATATTACATAATCAATTTAGTGAGCCTAGTTTATATACCTTCAATGAATCAACCTCTATATTTATTAACCAAGATCATGCCTAAGGTGACATTTGTTGGAATTTATTATATATGATCATATTTAGTTGAGTGGTTAAAATCACTCAAGTAGAAATAATTGTTGGTAGTTGTGATTTCCATCATTAGGGAATCACAAGAAAAGGAACATTAGTCTAATTTGGAAAGCCAGATAAGTATTTAAATAAGCTCCTAATCAATTAAATATAGAGTAGAAAAGCATGTTGAGGAGGACTGAGATGCTAGTGTCCAAGCTGCCAATCACGACATCTAAGTCATAGTTAGACCTACTCTAAAGGCCACCTTGAATAGGGACAATCCCCAAAAATAGAGGGTACTACATGGTGTGCAGTTGGAACATGGTGTTAGGGAACATATAACATTTCTAGCTAATGTCTAGTTGGAACATTCTAACTTGAGCATGAATGCCTCTTGTGTCATGGAGAACAAAGTCGAATCTGGTTACGTAGAAATTTTCTCTAAAAGAATTAAATAAATTAGATATTGTGGCCTTCTATAAAATAATAATATATGCCATTTTGTTTTGGTGTTATCATGGCTTTTAAGGAGGTTGTGAATGGTGTTTTATTTCGTCTAGTGTAGTCAAGGATTTCTTCCCAATATTTATAAATGGTGAAGCATTTATTTATTTATTTTTACCTCCTATTTTAATCATGGATTTCAAGTATTTTAGAATGATGGGTCATTTTTGTTCTCGTGTTTTCATTACTTCCAATAGTCTAGGAATGATGCACCATTCTTTTATTTGAAGATATAAAGAATCTTGGAAGCTAGTCTAACCATAGTGAACATATGTGAACCACCCTTGTAATTTGCTATATTTATAAATATGTATACCCCATTCCATACTATAGGAACACTTGTTTGTTTCAACCCTAGAGTCTTCTCAAACAAATATCTTGGCCATGTAGTCTTTGCCCACATGGGAGTCAATAACAACTTGGAAGTTTTGATTCATGTGTTACAAAATTGTAAATAGATGTATAGGCTTTGCCTATATATTGATCCAGACTAATTTGGGCACCACTACTTCATGAATATCTATAATTTTAAGGAGCTATTGATTTCTGATGACGAGCTCTATGCTAAGACAAAGAGCAATTTAAACCAGTTGACAAAGGATATAATGAGTACATATACAAAGAATAAGAAGTTGTTCTTTGAAGAGTTTGGAAAGTCAATGTAAGAATGGGGAACATCAAGCCTTTGGTTATGTCAAGATAGTAGATTGGAAAGAATTGTTGTTGAATGAATTGAATGAATAAAGAGCAAGGCCAATATACATAAGTCTACATGTCTCATAAAATCATATCTGAGTCTAAAACAATTCTCCTTTTATTGTAGTGTACTCCTTTCTATTGTAATAAGTTTTTATGTTGGTCTAAAAAAAGAGAAAATTAAAAAGAAAAAGGAGAAGTAAATTTAGTAGTTGGGTTGTTATTATTGTAAAGAAAATGGGGTATTATTATTCCAAAACAAAAATCACTAAAAGTTATTAGGTAAAGATCTAACAGTTGGTGAGGGTGGGTAGTCTAGATATGAGGTTTAAGGTTTAAAATTAAATATGGATTTTTTAAACATAGTAGGTTGTAATTTGGTAATGTTGTAGAATTTAAAAAAAAAGTACGTCAAGGTATTTAGTTAAATGTTAGATTATTTTTTGAGGTCATTATTAAAAAATAAATAGTTAGAAGTGCCAATGTCTAATAGTTCTTATTGAGTCAAGACATTTTTATTAATATCAAATTTATAAAGGTCCATTATCGGTGGTATCTAACACCTTTATAGATTGTTTTGATTAAAGTGAGGATAATATTATATTCTCTCAATACTCATGGACAAGACAATGGTGATTCTAAAGTAGTAGATTTGAGTGCTTGGGATGAAGTAGCTCAAAATAAAAGAGGTCAATTTTGAATGTGATTCCTCTTCATCCATAGATTATAATCTAAATGTGATGAAAATGGAGGCTAGCAAGAAGGACCAGGACTCCTCATATAAGGCACTCAACGTTAGACTAATTTTTTTAGGAACACATCACACCACTAGGAAAAGAAAGCGTAAATACATTGCTTATCATATGCAATGACTTATTCAAATAAAAAATACCAAGAGTCACAAGAGAAAGTAGGAGGTGTTTGACCTCGCCATAATGATTGATATTCAAGATAATAAATGATGATAGGCCATCAATATCACTAACATAGTTATGGGGAACAGAAAATTGCAATCTAAATTTCACATTTTTCATCAAACATTTTTCATTAATTTACATTTACAATACTAGCCCGTAGGCGTAGTTTCTCTATATTTTCTTTAATTGCAATTCTTTGATCTCCATGCCCTCCTATACAATTCCTGGGTTTTTATAGAGGCCTCAAAACTCTATAGTCTGCAATAAAATTTACAAAATAATGGTCATAGCCATTTAACCTCCCGCATCTGGAAGAAATTCACATCGCTCTCCCCTTAGCCCTCAACATGCACGATCCTGGTGTAGACTACCTCACGCTCGGTGAATCTGCCTACACTACCCAGGAAATATGAGCTTTCTCTAGAAGGAAACACAATATGAAACTGCCTCACGTTCATCGCATCTGTTTTGTGGTCTTCCATCTCCATGGATCTTGGTGCAAACTGCCTGTCTACACTACCCAGGAACCCTAAGCTCTTCTGGAAGAAAAATAGTGCAGCAGGGCCAGAATGGCCCTCTGGCCCTCGCATCTGCAACCCCTGCTTACGATCATTTTCCAACAACCCCTGTGCATGGCTCGGCTTGCCCTTTTATAACTTTCATGTGACTCTTCGTCTTCCATCTGGCGGCCCTTCGATTCATTTCTACCATGACTATTCGTCTTCATCTGCTCCATAACTACAATCTGTAACGTCCTCTATAACTGGCGCAACGACTTCCGTTAACTATCACACTGTCATTCTATAATGGCCTCTGAAGATGCCACTTGTCACTCTGTAATGGCCTCCGAAAATGTAGCCTGTCGTGATTTCGTGACATCTTCTTCCTCTACCTCTTCCTCTTCTCTTTTGGTCACGATATCGTGACATGTCATGATATCATGACATTTCTGCTCCATCACCTTCTCTCTCCTCTTTAGGTCGTGAAAACCTGACATGTCGCGATATCGTGACATATTTCCTCTCCTGCTCATCCTTTTCTCTTTCGGTCGTGATATTGCGACATGTCGCGATATCGTGACATTTTTCTTCCTCGCTTCCTTTCTCTTATTCGGGTCGCAAAAATGTGACATGTCATGAAATCGTGACATCTTCTCCTTTGGCTCCTTCACTCACCTCCTGGTCGCAAAAATGCGACATGTCACAAAATCATGACACTTTCCTTCGCTGGCTCCTTCTTTGCCTTCTGGTCACGAAAATGTGACAAGTCGCGAAATCACATCTTCCTCCCTTGGCTTCTCCTTCGCCTTCTGGTCACGAAAATGTGACATGTCGTGAAATTGTGACATCTTCCTCCCTTGGCTTCTTCTTTGCCTTCTGGTCGTGAAAATGCGACATGTCACAAAATCGCGACATCTTCCTCCCTTGGCTTCTTCTTCGCCTTCTGGTCACGAAAATGCGACATGTCATGAAATCACGACATCTTCCTCCCTTGGCTTCTTCTTCGCCTTCTGGTCATGAAAATGCGACATGTCGTGAAATCATGACATCTTTCTCACTTGCGCCTTTTCTCATCCTTCGATCGTGATAACACAACATGTCGCGATATCGCGACATCTTCTCCTCCGTGCTTTCTCTCTCCTATTTCGATCGCGATATTGCGACACTTTTTTTGTCGTGATATCACGACAACTTTCCTCCGTTGTCTTCTCTCTCCTTTCTCGGTCACGATATCATGACACTTTTCCTATCGTTGTATCATGATAGTTTTTCTCCTCACTGCCTTTTCTCTTCTTTGGGTCGCGATAACGCGACATGTCGCGATATCACGACATCTTTTCTCCATAGCTTCTCTCTCCTCCTTTGGTCACGATTCCATGACATGTCATGATATTGTGACATTTTCATTATTTATCTTCTCTCTCCTCATTTGGGTCACAATATCACGACATGTCATGATATCATGAAATTTTCCTTCTTCACCTTCTCTTTCCTCTTTTGGTTGCGATTTCACGACTTGTCACGAAATCGCGACATCTTCTTTCCTTAGCCAATTTTTTTAAAATGGATCTGCTGCCAGTGGATGCTCCTGCATCAGACACCCGGGGTTGATGGAGAAGTGACCTTCACTTCTAGGTTGTTCGGTCACCGCCTTCTGCAACATCTCCAAATGTGCACCTGCCTCTGCAGTCCGCTTCAACTCCATCTTTTGGCCATCAAAATAATTTTTGCCCTCTACCAAACAGGTTCTGGCATTGCTGCACACCTTTTTGTCCACTGTCTTCAATGGCTTCAACTTGTGGCGCACTCCATCTTCTCTTCCACCAGTTATTTTGCCCTGGCCTCTACTTCTTAGTTGATCCTCACGCATTCTACACAGCTTCTCTCATAGGGCTTTCACTTGCCTCCGTAAATCTCTTCTGAGCAGCTCCTCTTGTAGGGCTTGCACTTGCCTCTGTAAAGATCTGAACGTCTATAACTATGAATCTTCAGATCTCATATCTCTCCCACCACCATAGTTTCTTCGTGGAGGCATTCTTCTACACTTTCTTCTCACAATCCTTAACCCCAGATCCTGGTGCAAGCTGCCTCACGTTCGGTGATCTGTTTGCATGCTCAGAAAATTCTTGCTCTGATACCACCTGATGGGGAACAGAAAATCGCAATCTAAATTTCACATTTTTCATCAAACATTTTTCATTAATTTACATTTACAATACTAGCCCACAGGCGTAGTTTCTCTATATTTTCTTTAATTGCAATTCTCTGATCTCCATGCTCTCCTATACAATTCCTAGGTTTTTATAGAGGCCTCGACCCTCTATAGTCTGTAATAAAATTTATAGAACAATGGTCGTAGCCATTTAACCTCCCGCATCTGGAAGAAATTCACATCACTCTCCCCGTAGCCCTCAACATGCACGATCCTGGTGTAGACTACCTCACGCTCGATGAATCTGCCTACACTACCTAGGAACTCTAAGATTTCTTTGGAAAGAAACACAGTCCAAAATTGTCTCATGTTTGGTGCATCTATTTTACGGTCTTCTGTCTCCATGGATCCTGGTGTAAACTGTCTGTCTACACTACTCAGGAACCCTAAGCTCTTTTGGAAGAAAAATAGCATAGCAGGGCCAGAATGGCCCTCTGGCCCTAGCATCTGCAACCTCTGCTTGTGGCCATTTTCCAACAACCCCTGTGCATGGCTCGACTTGCCCTTTTATAAATTTTGCGTGACTCTTCATCTTCCATCTAGCGGCCCTTTGATTCATTTTTGCCATGACTATTCGTCTTCGTCTGCTCCATAACTACAATCCGTAACGTCCTCTATAACTGGCACAACAACTTCTGTTAACTATCACACTGTCGTTCTGTAATGGCCTCTGAAGATGCCACCTGTCACTCTATAACGGCCTCCAAAAATGTAGCCTGTTGCGATTTCGTGACATCTTCTTCCTCTACCTCTTCCTCTTCTCTTCTGGTCATGATATCATGACATTTCTGCTCCATCGCCTTCTCTCTCCTCTTCGGGTCGTGAAAACTCGACATGTCACAATATCGTGACATCTTTCCTCTCCTGCTCATCCTTTTCTCTTTCGATCGCAATATCGCGACATGTCGCGATATCACGACATTTTTCTTCCTCGCTTCCTTTCTCTTCTTTGGGTTACGAAAATGCGACATGTCACAAAATCATGACATCTTCTCCTCTGGCTCCTTCGCTCGCCTCCTGGTCGCGAAAATGCGACATGTCATGAAATCGTGACATTTTCCTCTGTTGGCTCCTTCTTTGCCTTCTGGTCGCGAAAATGCGACATGTCACGAAATCGTGACATCTTCCTCCCTTGGCTTCTCCTTCGCCTTTTGGTCGCAAAAATGTGACATGTCATGAAATCGTGACATCTTCCTCCCTTGGCTTCTTCTTCGCCTTCTGGTCGCGAAAATGCGACATGTCACAAAATTGTGACATCTTCCTCCCTTGGCTTCTTCTTCGCCTTCTGGTCGCGAAAATGCGACATGTCACGAAATCGTGACATCTTCCTCCCTTGGCTTCTTCTTCGCCTTTTGGTCACGAAAATGCGACATGTTGCGAAATCATGACATCTTTCTCACTTGTGCCTTTTATCGTCCCTCAATCGCGATATCACGACATCTTCTCCTCCATGCTTTCTCTCTCCTATTTTGGTCGCGATATCGCGACATTTTTTCTATTGTGATATCACGATAGCTTTCCTTCGCTATCTTCTCTCTCCTTTCTCGGTCGCGATATCGCGACACTTTGCCTATCGTGATATCGTGACATTTTTTCTCCTCGCTGCCTTTTCTCTTCTTCGGGTCACGATAACGCGACATGTCACGATAACGCGACATGTCACGATATCGCGACATCTTTTCTCCGTAGCTTCTCTCTCCTCCTTTGGTCGCGATTTCGTGACATGTCACGATATCGTGACATTTTCATTCTTTATCTTCTCTCTCTTCATTTGGGTCACGATATCGTGACATTTTCCTTCTTCACCTTCTCTTTCCTCTTTTGGTCGCGATTTCATGACATGTCGCGAAATCGCGACATCTTCTTTCCTTAGCCAATTTTTTGAAAATGGATCTGCTACCAGTGGATGCTCCTGCATCACATAGGATGCATGGCAACACATATAGAAGACCTTTCCCACAAGGATAATGAGGAGGAATATATTTATTAAATTGATTTAATATTGATCCTTGTGAATAGTTGAGTGTGCCTATATTCAAAAGGGGATGTTCAGTGTGATCATGATTCCCACTAAAATTGTATAAAGTAGAGGGCTATGCCACACTTATCTATGATTAGTTGTGTATGTCCCCAATAATAATTATTTGATGTAGTAATTGAAGGCCCATGGCGCACTTAAAGTAAATGGTTGATTTTATCTGCATTCACAAAATGATGTAAAGACACATTATGACTGATTGTTTGTGATTAGTTATGTATCCCCAACCAAAATTGTTGTGAATAATAGTGTGTATCCATGTTTGTAAATGTGATGTTGGATAGAGTGTTTGTCCCTCTCCAATAGCATTGTATGACCTTGGATAGCTAAATTTGTCCCTATTCTTACTTAAGTGTCCAATGATACCATTCCCACTAAAAATGCATAGTGAGGTCATTCCCATTATTTCTTCATTCCCATTATTTCTTCTTGTGAATAGTTGATTGTGTCCCTATTCGTACTCTAATTGTACTTGATGAACTATTGATTGTGCTCTAGTTCATCATATGCTTATTTGTATTGTTGTAAGTATCCTTACCCAATTTTGGATCGTGATGTATTAATATGGGGAATGTTGAAATTTACTACATATGATCATGTTTAGTTGAGTTGTTAAAACCACTCACATAGAAATAATTTTTGGTAGTTGTGATTTCTATCATTAGTAAATCACATGAAATATAGCGTTTCTCTAACACGGGCAATGAAATATGTATTTAAATAAGCTCCTAATCAATTAAAATAGAACAATATTTTTTATCAACATTTACAAAATTGTCTAATCACCTTAGTGCATTAAAATATGTCTTAATAGGAAATCAATGTTCCATAATGTCCACTCTCCCTCACTTATGTCTAGCTTAAGGAAGGATGTTGAGGTGTGGTTAATATTTAGTTGGTCTTATGAATGTATTTATAATATAGTTAAATAAAATAGTCTTATAGGTCCATGTTAACCTTGTAAGGTGATCAAGGTCTATTTACCAATGATTAATATTAATGATTGTCATAGAAGGTGTTTTATTGTATTATGAAAAGTATAGATAACTTCATATTTAGATCCATCTACAATAAATATTTCAATTTGCATTATTTGTGAATAAATATTAACTATTTTAGGAGAGATTCTATTGTGCCCAATTATATTGCATAACTATGGAGAATAACTCATTTCATACCACATGTTAGTCTAGGGATTTGTCCTCCATGCCGCCCCATCCTAGGCCTAATGATGTAGATCACAAAGACCAACTAAAATGTATGTGCCTATAGTCAAATTTTAAATATAATAAAAATTTAGACTTATCTAAAATAACTAGAAAATAAATATTATTCTTTTGCTTGATTTAGTCCTATTGTGACTTACTCTATGACATTATTTTTTAATTTATTATAGTTTTTCTTACAAGATCATGATTCATGGGGAAAACATATGCTCTTATTTCCTTATGCTTACCATCAAACTCAATTTTTCTAATTTTGAATATTTTCTTCTTTATATCCAACTCTTTCTAGGTTAATAAAAAATAATTTTCTTTTTTGTTCTTATAAATATGAGAATTTCTACGTTTTATTTAGTGGGCCGTAAAAATTTCTTGTAGTTATTTTTTATTTTTTGAAAATATTTCCAAATACCATTTATTACAATCTTGATGTGACATTTGATAAATTTAAGCTCTTTAATATTGTTAATATGTGGTTAATCTTCATATGAAGTTATGACAAACTTTATATTGTGGTTAAGTGAATTAGCATTATGATCCAATTTTAATATTGTAAGGTGATATTTGTATTATTATATTAACTAATAGTTGGTCTTTATGGCTAACATTATGAGTATTGTATATTGTAGAAATTATAAATATTGTAGAAATTATAAATACTTTTACTAACCATTCATTTATATCAACAAGATGTGAGATATTTTTCATGATTCAATAAAGATATTGGGTTCACAAGGGCACAATTATAAATATTTATTTTTATTTTCCTTCTATATTTATGTAGTGATCTATATATAAACATTGATTCCATATGCTTCTAAATATATTGCATAATTATACATGGTATTAAATCTCAAGACTTGCCACAAAATTCTACATGCTATCAAAGTATTTGTAAATTACCACTACTCAATTAAGAGGTTTGGTTCTCCATGTATTGCAACAAAGATTCCAAGATTTGTGTTTTCTAGAGTGGACATGGAACAAGGATTTTTGCACCAACATTATCTTTTTGGACATTTTAAAACCACTAGTTTTCCCTTTGGGACCATTACTTTATTAATTTCTTATGCCATTGTTTTAAAGGATTTATTTTATAGAAGAATTGTTATAAAATAAGGTATTTTAAGATAGGATTATTTAGATTACCTTTCATATATGAGGACATTCAATTCATTTTTTTTTATGATGGAAAGTTTTAGGAAAATGGTATTTCTAAGAAGATCAGAGGCAAGGTATTGGATTGAATTTTTAAGGTTTTTAAAAATTATAGTTTTTCTTTTAAGGTATTTCATAAAAAAAACAATTTCCTTAATTCCTTCAAAAATTTTATCGCTAAGATATTGTATATGAATAGGTAAAGTATCTACCATTTAAAGGATTGAATATAGTGTTCAACATGGACCAGACATCACCAAATACCAATGGAGTTTTAGGTAAAATCAAGTATGTTGTAGACTACTCTAAGTTTTGAGTCCAAAGAAAAGTAGTGCCTAGGTTCCATAAACCTTTTTACAATCCTAGATAAAGGAGGATTGAAATTTGATGTTTCAAAAAAATGTCACTCTATGTCTATTTTGAAGAGTGAAATTTTGGAGGCCATATTTCCCTTTCACAAAAATAAAAATTGCCCTTTTTCAAATTTTATGTTCCTTGAACTTTACATGTTGATGTCTAAGTTATAGTCTTATTTAGGCACTATGAACATTAATCTATGTATGAGACTATTGGTTCACGATTTTTATATTGTAAAATAAACTTAGTCAACCCAATGTATGTATCTTCAATGAATAAACTTGTATATAAATTGACCAAGATTATGCCTAAGGTGAAATTTATAAAATTATAGGATAAACTTGGTCTAGGTTAGCATCCCTTAATGGGAGATCATTTTTCTATAGGGTTACTCTTCATAACTTATGTCTAACTTAAGGTAGGATGTTGATATGTGGTTAATATTTAATTGACCTTATGAATAAATTTATATTTTGGTTGAATGAATTGGCCCTATACACCCATGTTAACCTTGTAACATGATCAGGTTGTATTGTTATATTAACTAACGGTTAATATTTAACTAATGGTTAGAATTTATGTTTGACATTGGAGGTGTTATGTTGATATTCTTCATGTCATCACCCTATTGATTAAACTTAAGGTCTCAAGGTATTTTTATAGACTACTTTGTTTATATTTTAGATGAAATTTTTTAAGAATATAGCTCAATTACTACTTGATACACTAATTAAATTAAGATTATGTGCTTCTTGAATATTCACAATTTAAGTTTTTGATATTTTCAAAATACTGATTAATGAATCTTTCATACCTTTATAATAATTATCAATATAGATCTTATTAAAAATAAATTAATTTTCTATTCTAATAGGTTTTGTAGTGACTCCTCATTAATAATTTGCACTTAAGGTAAACATTTGAGGGGCACAAAAGTTTCAATCAATGGTAGTCACAATTTTTTGGAAGTCACAACTGAAGGAGACAGACCAAAATATTGAGTGCGTGTGTGATGTGTTTTGGAAGCAAAGAAAGTTTTCAATAATTGAAAGTTTTGGGAGTCTATAAAATAGAAAGGAAAAAATTTCTAACAAGCATAATGATAAGGGAATATAATGGAGAAGAAATTTTCCTCTCAGATAACTCCTAATATTGAAAGCTTTGTAAGATTCAATAGAGGCTAGCAATAGGAAGTAATGACCAATATATGGTAATGCATTGGGTTTGAAGAGATTGAAGATGCACCAAAGAACTTGAAACTATCACCAATATCTTGGATAATATAGAATGCATAGAATCCCAAAAATGGTAGGTGACATGAATTAATGTGCTTTTATTAAAAGGAATAAGGACTACCTACCAATGTCATCGCATTTGAGCAACTCAAGAATATGTTAAAAGTGGGTATGGAAACTATAACCCACATATTATAATTTTTATGGTTGAGAGTACCTCACTCAATTTTTAGAATCTCTAAAAGGGGTAACTATACTTTTCTAGATACATTTTTAAAAATTTAAAGGGAAACTCCCCCTATTGTATCTATAATTAGCAGTACTATTAGGTTTGTAAAGGATTGACAAGTCTATAAATTTTTCCTTTAGTTTCTCCTTCTATAGCAATACATGCATCTCTAGGTGGTCTTGTGGGAAACTGAACCCATGCTCCTAGTATAATATTTATAGTCTTGCTTGCTTATATATACTAGAGGTCTATGTATCTATTTTGAGTACCCATTTGTAGTTCCCATCCTCTTATCTATATCTTCTATGTGTGTATGTTTGTAGTCTTTACTTATTCATAAATTTTACTTGTAAAATTACATCTACTACAGGCCTATGCATCTAATTTGAGTAGCCATCTAGGGTTATCATACCTTGACCCATATATTTTATGCCCATGTATGTTTGTGGTTCTCATATAGGTTCATATATATCGATGAATGTCTGACAAGCCCTTTAAAACACTTAAATGAGTTGGTATTCATATACCAAATACACAACATCATGAAATAAGATGTGGTTTTTGATGACAATTTTACCAGATTATTTCATAAGTTTAATTTCCTAGGATCAATATGAATCATATAAATGCTATTCACATAATCACAATAATAATTTACAATATAAAACACAATATTATTCATAAATCATCAAATATATCAAGGAACCTTTTCTTCAATTCTTTCTCATAGAATGCATAGAGCTTTGTCTCCATAATATAACATTGCAAGGTGATTCTTTAATACTCAACTATTTCTCTCCTCAAACATTCAGGAGATGCATCCTTTCACTTTATATATTTTCATGTATCACGTGACTCTTCACGTGCATATTTGACACCTAACATCTATGACTCTTGACTTGCTTACATGACACTTTGCACTCTCAAAACTCACATATCACAGATTGTACACTTTAAAACTTGTACACTTTATTACATAACACTTGAACACTTCTCACACATTAACACATACATTAGAAAAAATATAAATCACACTCCCTAATATAATATTTACAAATGTACCATATGATACCAAATAATGTAATGTCTCCAACACCTCCTTCCCCCTCGTATTACAATATTTGGTGTGAAGACTTTCAATATTCAATATACATCTTCTTGTATCCATATTCATATTTTGTCTTTCTTATTTTGGTTCTTTGCTTTTTTCTTCTTCCTAGTCTTGGTCTTGATCATGTTCTTTTGTTTCTAAATGTTCTTTCCTATTACTGATACATTTATTAATAAATAATCATAATAATATGACTCAAATACTTCATCAATATTGTTTTTGTTTTTGTCTAGTTTATTATCAAATGTATGATATAAAAAATCATCATTTTCATATTCATTATCAACATATATTGAATGCATTAACATATGATTATGTTCATTTCTTGAACATTCTTCATTTGCATTCAAATCATTTGAATCACAACTAATATTTTCCATTTTATATTTTTCTTCTTGTATTTTATATTAATAGATCATGAAAGTAAGTAATTCCATGTACATTATTATGCCTACTTCAATAGGTAATATAATAACATATTGATAATTCCACCATGCTTCAAAGAGTTTTCCATGAATATAGTTTCCAAATATCATAAACTTTTCATCTTTGGAATTTTTGAGAATTAAATACAATATCTTCTTCAAGTTGACTGGTATATCTTTTTGTTCATAAAAATTATCCATCAGATGTTGTGTATAATATTTTAGTTTTTCCAACATTTCTTTACAGTTGTCTAAAAATGCAATTCTAATCATTTCTTCCATGATGATTTTTGCAAAAAAAAAATTAACTCTCTTGCAATTAATTCCTCTGATGTAGAAATCCTTCTTTCTCCCAAATTCGATTAAACAATTTATTTAAATAAATTCTTCAAAAAAATAACTTATTCAATCAATTTCAATACTTCAATCTTCAATTAAGAAGTTAAGCAATTAAGAAAATAAGCAATTAATTATTTCATTATGACTCCCAAAATAATAATTTTTTATTATAGCTTCCAAATTAGTTTCAAATTGTTTCCTTCACATAATTTTTAATCTTCACTTATATCTCCCATTTAATTGATCAATTCTAATTTTTCATCAAATTTTAATTCACTCCTTTTATCTCCCAAATTCAAATTTCACAAATCACAAATTCTTAAATCAATCAATCATTCATTCAATTATAAAATTTAATTTGTATCTTCTTATGTCTCCCAATTCAATTCATTTAATTTTTGTCTCCCAAATTCACCTTCAAATTTAACCTTTACTCCAATAAATTCCTATTTCAATTCAAATATTCAATGCAAATTTAAGCATATGTTTTCCTTATGTCTCCCTTGCATTAATTCATTCATTTAATTAAAAAATTTCAAATTCAATATTCAATTTCTTATTTCTCTATTAATCAATTTATTTCCAAAGTTCAACCTTTTAACTAATCATACTTCAAATAAACTTATAACTCCGAAAGCTAAAATTAAGTTAGCTTGAAATATGGACACAATATGCAAAATAAATGAATAATAAATACTTTGGCACTCACCTTATTTCTGTAACATCCATCCCAAATCCACCAATTAGTTTGCTTACTTTATTTGCAAGAATATGGTGCTTTTTATGAATCGGTGGATGTAGGAACATGTCAAATCTATTGAGGGGCTGATCGAGCAGATCGAGAACCTCCTCCTGATAGTATACAAAGGGCAGAGGTAAAAGGTAATATGGGGAAACATGATGAATGATAGGATATTTACAGTTATAGGGTGAAAGACCCTATTAGCAATATACCTATCCAGCAGTCCATATAGATGAATTCATATAGATGCATATAGGGGTTGTATTTGACAATTTATACTCCAATTAAGGACTTTCAGAAATAATTTTTAATATTTGTTTCATTTGAAATACATATAGAAATAATAAATAAAACATATATATTAAATAAATATATATAATAAAATAATAAGGAAAATGGAATTATACATAAGGACAATAATATGAAAAATAGTACAGTAAATAAAATAACAAGCCCAACTGGCGGATTACTTGGCAAGCTATGGATTTGGCATTTGCATGACCTTTATAGGTGTTAAATATAAATAAATATCTTCTATCTATAAAATTTATTAAACAATTAGAAAGAGATCATCGTCTTTCTCTTATTCTACTTCATTGGTTGCTTGGAAAGGTGATTGAAGAATCGTGATCTCTCAGGTTAGGTTCTACAACCGACTTCATGAATAGATGTATTGTAAAGATTGGATAATGGAATGTTGTTTTTTTTATAATTGCTATCTGTTCAAAAGTTTAAGAACACACCACACAAAATTAAAATTGGATAAAATTAATATAGATTCAGCATGGAGTAAGGAAATTTATATGCAAAATTGCATTAGATGTAGGTATGTTAGAGTAGCTTGCATCCAAATTAGTGGAAGACCGCTCTGAACTCTCCCGTACAAGCTTGTTAGGTTGGTCATCCTCTGCTATTTTTGTATGGACCTTACTCTGCTAGACCGGACAAGTTGGTTTTCATAGAACATGTGCGGTCACATCTTCAATTACCTCTGACGTCGAATGAGAGAATGTAAAAAAAATGTACTTAGCTTACTTGAGAGCACATGTTGCTCTTGTTCGTGTCTCATTGTTTGAAGCCACTTAAAGAATCACTTAAAGAATTTTGTGGTAATATAGTTCTTTATTCTCTGAATGCTAAAGTGATATATTGAATATACCTATGTATATTAGGTGTCTTTATAAATATTTTAGGAAATATGAGTGTTTTCTTTGGGATGTGGCTTTATGTCGGATGTGTACAAATTTTACCATAGGCTTATATTGAAATGAATTGTTGAGAGTGTTTCCAATAATTGTGTCTTTACATGTTCAATTAATTGTATGAATGAAGAACTTAGAACATTTTTAGTTTCTCAAGTTAAACATAAGATATTCGTTTAAATATCGGAGTAGGACAAGATTTTAATATTGATATATATGAAAAACCTTTGAACTATCATTCCTTGTTCTCTTTTAAAACTTGCATTGGCCTAAGCATAGCACATAGCTTTTCTAAAAAAATGTAGCGATATTTTCTTACATAAATATCTTATTATAGGTAGAATGGAAAACATACTAAATCTATATAGAAATTTACTTGCTCAAATACGTTGAGCTTCATAATTGTGCCCACACATGGGAAAACACCGCCTTTTGAATGCAGAATCCTGATTAAAATTTTAGTAGGAAACTAAACCATGTTGATTGGACACCGAGGGTGATCTTAGAAATCATCTCAAGCTTAAAGCAATTGTTTTGCCTTTAATATTATAAGTGGTGAATGAGTTGTCATCAAGTGAGTATATCATAACCTTCCTGTTTTGACAAATGTACAATCAAAATGTACAGTGTAGTGCTACGAAAATCAACATGTCTCGATAAACTAGATTACATGCTTGAATTTATAGGTCTTCTAGATTAGGAAGTGAAACCCTAGGACAACCCAAAATATAATAATATATAAAGAGAAATGATGTGACACAAATCAAACGTGAGTAAAATAGAAATCGTTGAAGGAAGTTCAATACGTCGGATGCTTGTATGGAATTAGACTAAAAACTATAGGCTCTTTCATTCTCTTGATTGAAAACCTAATATCAAAATGAGGTAATTGAAGAACACAATATTATACTAAGAGGGGGGTGAATAGTATAAGACCACTTTTTACTTTTCTTTTCAAATCAATATTATGTAGTGTATAGATAGCAGTATCAATAGCAGTAATCAAAACAATGCACAAAACACCATACACAATAGAGACACAGATTTAACGTGGTTCACCCAATGTGGGCTACCTCCATAGAGAAAATATTTCTTCTAAATATTTCTCAAATAATATTATAGGAATCCTTCCTAATTACAATGTTTATGGACCTTTGTCCAAATGAGATGATGATCCCCTAAATCTGGTTTGTGGATCTCTATCCACATGAGAACTCCTTCTCTTCTCTGGCTGGTGATCCTCTAGAAGACACTGCCTTCAATGCACTGACTGTGGATCTCTCTCTACTTGAAGACTCTTGTCCTCACTCAAAATACATGTCCTTAATGTCATGGCTGATGGATCTCTATCCACTAGACTTTGTCCTCTCTACTCTGTCACCTCCAAATCTCTTCTCAATGGGTTCACTCATACCCTTATCAAATATGCTCAACAAGTCCACTCAAAAATTGCTCAAATATGATCAATATGTCCACTCAGAACCTACTAAAATTTGCTCAATAGGTCCACTCATAACTTGCTCAAATCTACTCAACAGGTCCACTCAGAACCTGCTCAAATATGCTCAATAGGTCCACACAGAACCTAATCAAATCTGCTCAACAAATCCACACTGAACCTACTCAAATCTACTCAACATGTCCACTCAGAACCTATCCAAATATTCTCAAAAAGTTCACATAGAACTTGTCCAAATCTGCTCAATAAGTCCTCTCTAGGACTTGCTCAAATCTGCATTGCAAGCTTCCACAAAATCTCACAAGAAAATAGTCCACAAGCCTTCTCAAATACTTACCTCAAATCAGCTTAATAAGTCCACACAAAACTTGTCCAATCTCTTAGAATCATAAAGAGAATTTTTAGAGACTCAATATGTTCTATACTCAATGCTCAATCTCATAGAAGCATAAAGAGAATTCTTAGAGACTCAATATGTTCTATACTCAATACTCAATCACTTTATCAACTTAGTCTCATAGAGGCATAAAGAAAATTTTTAGATACTCAATATGTTCTATACTCAATGCTCAATAACTTTCTCAACTCAATCTCATAGAAGCATAAAGAGAATTGTTAGAGACTCAATATATTCTATTCTCAAAGCTCAATCTCAACTCAAATTAGAATATAGAATAGTTTGTTTTATGGAACTTGAACAACCAATTCATGCATCCATTTGACAGGGCTTAATCAACTCTACTCAACCAATAACTTAAAGAAACAACCCTTTCTCACAAACCCTAGTCCAAAAATGTATCTCCCAACTCAAAATGTTTCCAAAAATGCTCAACACAAATCTCACATAATAATTATACTCATGTTCTTTTCTAACTCAAGTTCAAGTTCTTTGCATAACCCATTGGCTTCAACAACAATGCTAATAAAATAAGGTTTTAATCAAAACTCTCAATTCATAAAGCCTTGAAGCATAAACTCAAAGTACTTCACTCAACCAATGGTCTAAACAATAATTCTTATCAAACAAGGTTTAAAGGGTACCATCATATATAGAGAACCCTACTTTGATTTGTCATAAAGGATGAATAATATAGTAGGTTTAAATAGGTCTAGTTGAGTCTTATTGAGACCCGAAGTAAGATGAATATCCGCTGCTAGTAACTTTTAGGAAGAAAATATTATTAGCTCTAGATAGTAAGGTTCAATTAAATTATTTAATCTTATAAGTTGGATTACATCATAATTATTTTCAAATTATAGGTAAAACCTCATAAATTATTATGATTATACTACAAATTGCTCAAACCAAAAGAGGCCTTAGAACCCAAAGTAGAATCAATATCCAAAACAAAAACTAACATTAAGTAGCATTATACTATAATACAAGATTGTGGAATTCCATCAGTAAGGATGGACTCACACACACACAACTCTGGCATTGCAAAATAATCAAATGTTGTGAATCGACTTCAATCATTTTCCAGTAACCCTTCTCGGGATGAGAAGGTTTTATTATTGTGAACATGTAATGAGGGGTTGAATGGGACACTCTCTATATTGAAATGCAAGTGGTACGTGAGGGTGTCTCACAATCTAAACTCAAGTGAGGAATCATTAGCATATATCTGGTTAGTTCAAGAGAATTTGAACCTGAAGCTAAAAGGTCCAATGGGTGTTGCAATGGGACAACACTTCACCACTTGTAGTAAGGACCGATTTACATGGTACCGAACCAGAGAAATGGTCGGATTTATCTAGATTTAGGGAAGGTAGGATTTCAATTAAGCACCAGGAATTCTAACACTTAACCATAACATGAGAAAATCAAACATGATTAGTAATCCAAGGGTAAACCTTTAAAATCCATGTTATGGATGAGGAAGTTATGCGTTCACTCTTTCAGATGTTATGGGCTTTGTCAGGATAATTCCCTTATCAAGAACATAGAACTCTAGTAAAGGAGATGAACATGTTCTCATGTTGGGACTATTTGCGGTACTTGGCCAGTATCAAACGTTTAAGGGACTGTTTGTAGTAGTCAATCACCTTGAAATGGATATTTACATGCTTATGTACCAATTAAAGTTTTGGGTGTAGACTATATTTTTAATAAAAAAATTCATTTATGGATTTAAAAAACTAGGTGGGTATACCTGAGGTGTTATAGTTGGTATCATAACCTAGGTTATGATACTTTGGGTATATGCAACTGATTTAGCTTTTGTTGTATCCATCTGATGGTAAGCTCTTCCAAACAAATCAACAATAAAACAATAAGAGATAGTTGTTGAAGGCCCAAGAAAGGGGCTCCAAAATCTTGTAAGGGAATCTGAAAGGGTGGCTAGAGTAGAAGCATCCTGAAGAATTATTCGAAAGAGTAAGGAACATGTAGCTGATAAAAATCCATCAATAAAACCATCAAGAGAGGAAAATCTAGCCAAGATGGTTTAGATGTTGCAAGATTAGATGAGTCAACAACATGAGTACATGGAGCTCCAAAGGAAGTAGGCACAAGAATAATTAAATTAGCAGAGGGAGCTTATGGAGATGCAAAGGGTGCAATTGACTGAAAAAATGGAACAACAAAGAGTGCAAATAGCTCAACAACAAGAACTCCTTGTCTAGTAGCATAAGTTAATTGAATTTTTTTCTAAAAATAAAGGGCCTGAGGATAATTTGGAAGGATTACCCAAGGGATCAGCTCGCAGGCGAGTAGGCAGTGAGTTAAGAAAATAATTGATAAAAAATGACATCAAAAAATTAATGGAAATGATGATGAAGAAGTAGTATAAAATTGGTTGAATGAAGCTGAAGGATATTATGCTATTAGTAGCACTCTCTCTTCTGAATCCAATACTGGTTGGGCAGTAGCTCATTTGACTGGATCTACCATGGACTAGTGGATGGCCTATAAAAATAATAAACATGTGGAGGTTGTAGATGTTGCATGGGATACATTTTTGAAGTATTTTAGAGACTGTTTCCTGACATGACAATTCTATGTTGAGAAGTTTAGGGAATTCACAAATCTGAACCAGGAGAATATGATAGTTATCGAATATTATCAGAGATTTATCCAATTGTTGAAATATGTCCCTGATTATCACCAGAATGAGAAAATGAAGGTGCAAAAATTTTGGATGGACATACATCCAAGAATTGGATATCTGGTGGGCTTAGTAAAACCAAAATATTTTTTGAAGCTTATGACACCGCCCGCTTTAAATAAATAATCCAAAGGAACAAAAAGGCTTATTATCAGAAAATTGAAAAGGATAGGGATGAATCAAGGAAGAGAAAAGACTTTGGACCTGCAAAATAATTCAAGGACTAGAGAAAGAATTTTAGAGGTAGAGATCAATTCAAACAAGATGATAGAAATAAAAATAGGTACCAGAATAGGAATTGTCCTGATAGGAGAAATTATAGAGATGAAACTACACCTCAAAGTAGGAATGAGGAAGATAGAAGGGATAAAGATCCTCTAAAATGTTATATTTGTGGTGCATCTCACTATGCTAGTCATTTTCCACTTAGGGCAGACAAGAAAAAAACCGTTGAGGAAACCACACACAAAATGTAAGCAGCAACAAATTTTGGACTTGCAACACATTGAAGTCTACCCAAGTTCAAAACCTTGGATTCTGAATAAAACAATGCCACATGAGAAGATGTGGCTACTATGGAAAAATAGATCCTATACTTGTTTAAAAGTTGTTACAAATATGAGGAGACCATTTTGCATATGCAATTCTGGGATCCATATGTATATTTGATATTACTTATAATTGTGATCCATATGCGCATTTATGACTGTATACCATGTTTTGGATAATGGTGCATGCTAAGATTTTACTCATATCTAAAAAGTATATTTTAACTTTATAATGCTTAAGTACTTCAATGACATTGTGATTTTGTTTAACTTCTAACTCAAACACAGGGAATGTGTTTAATTCTAGAGGGGAGAATGTAACATCACTCCCAAATCCACCAATTTGTTTGCTTACTTTATTTGCAAAAATATGGTATTGCTAATGAATCGATGGATGTAGGAATAGGTCAAATCTGTTGAGGGACTAATCGAGCATATTGAGCACCTCCTCTTGACGACAAATGAAGGCAAGATGTAAAAGGTAAGATGGGAAAACATGATGAGCGGTAGGATATTTATAGTTTTAGAGAAAAAGACCCTATTAGCAATATACCTGTCCAATGGTCCATATAAGCGCATTCATATAGATGCATATAGGGATTGTATTTGATAATTTATACTCCAATTAAGGGCTTTTAGAAATAATTTTTAATATTTGCTTCATTTGAAATCCATATAGAAATAATAAATAAAACATATATATTAAATAAATATATATAATAACATAATAAGGAAAATGGAATTATACATAAGGACAGTAATATGCAAAATAGTACAATAAATAAAATAACAATCCCAGCTGGTGGATTACTTAGCAAGTCATGGTTTTGGCGTTTGCTTGACCTTTACATGTGTTAAATACAAATCAATATCTTCTATCCATAAAATTGATCTACCAATAAAAAATAGATCATTGTCTTTCTCTTATTCTACTTCATTGGTTGCTTGAAAAGGTGATTAAAGAATCGTGAGCTCTCAGGTTAGGTTCTGCAACCAACTTCATGAATGGATGTATTATAAATATTAGATAATGGAATATTATTTTTTTGTAATTGTTATTTGTTCGAAAGTTTAAGAACACACCACATGAAACTTAAATTGGATAAAAGTAATATAGATTCAGTATGGAGTAAGGAAATTTATATGTAAAATTTCATTAGATGTAGGCATGTTAGAGTAGCTTGCATCCAAATTAGTGGAAGACCACTCTAAACTCTCCCCTATAAGCCTGTTAGGTTGGTAATCTTCTGCTGTTTTTGTATGGACCTTATTCTACTAGATCGGATGAGTTGGTTGTCATAGACCAAGCACGGTCACCTATTCAAATACCTCTAGTTTCGAATGAGATAATGTAAAAAAAATGTACTTAACTTACCTAAGAGCGCATGTTGCTCTTGTTTGTGTCTCGCTATTTGAAGCCATTGAAAGAAGTTTATGGTAATATAATTCCTTATTCCTTGAATGCTAAATTGATGTATTGTTTATACCCATGTATATTAGGTTTCTTTATAAAATATTTTAGGAAATATGAGTGTTTTCTTTGGGATGTGGCTTTATGTTGGATGTGTACAAATTTTACCATAGGCTTATACTGAAATGAATTGTTGAGAGTGTTTCCAATAACTGTGTATTTGCATGTTCAATTAATTGTATGAATGAAGAACTTAGAATGTTTTTAGTTTCTCAAGTTAAACATAAGAGCTTTGTTTAAATAATAGAGTAGGACAAGATTTTAATATTGATATATATGCAAAACCTTTAACTATTATTCCATGTTCTCTTTTAAAACCTGCATTGGCCTAAGCATAGCACATAGTTTCCTGAAAAAAAAAAGTAGCAAGATTTTTTTATATAAATCACTTATTACAGGTAGAATTGGAAACATATTAAATTTGTATAGAAATGTACTTGCTCAAATGCATTGAGATTCATAATTGTGCCCACACATGGGTGAAAACCACCTTTTTGAATGCAGAATCCCGATAAAAAAATTTATAGGAAACTAAACCATGTCTATTGGACATCGAGGGTGATCTTAGAAATTATCTCAAGCTTAAAGAAATTATTTTATCTTTAAGAGTATAAGTGGTGAATGATTTGTCATCAAGTGAGTATATCCTAACCTTCCTATTCTGACAAATGTACAATCAAAAGGTTGAAGTCATATTTGCTACAACTATATTTGTTCAACTTTCACTACGTATATGTTCCTTATTCTTGCAAGGTGTCAACTTCACTAGTCATCTACTTTACAGGACTTTCACTCACTACAGATATCTTCATGTCCTTTAGCTATGTAAATTTATCTTCTTCCACACACAACTTCTCCAAAAATATTGAGGTGCAATCAACTCATCTTTTCTAATGTATCCAACAAGTAAACTTTATCCTCTAGCCCAACTTGCAATATCAGGGTGTAATCAACCTGTCTCTAATATTCTCAAATTCTCCTTATTGGTGCAATATCAATCAACCTCTCAATTTTGTGAATATTTAAATATCATCTTGTCAATCCTTCAAGCTTATTTTATGGCTAGAGTGGAGCTCTGATACCACTGATGATAATTTTACCAAATTATTTTATAGGTCCAATTTTCCAAGATCAAATATGAATCATATAAAGGTCACTCACATAATCACAATAGTAATTCACAATATGAAACTCACAATATTATTCATAAATCATAAAATATATTAATAAAATTGTTATTGGATTACTTATCATACAATGCATGGAGCTTTATTTCCATAATATAACCTTACAAGGTGACTCTTCAATACTCAACTATTGTTATCCTTAAAAATCTGAGAGATGTATCCTTTCACATTTCTCACATATAAAAAACTTTCATGACTCTTCACTTTACATCTTTCCACATATTATGTGACTTTTCACTTGCATAACACCTAACATCTATGACTCTTGACTTGTTTACATTACAAT
Source organism: Wollemia nobilis (assembly GCA_028583015.1). Taxonomy (NCBI): domain Eukaryota; kingdom Viridiplantae; phylum Streptophyta; class Pinopsida; order Araucariales; family Araucariaceae; genus Wollemia; species Wollemia nobilis. The sequence continues at coordinate 10,126,548 of JAQPPZ010000850.1, forward strand.
TTGTACTCTCACACCTCACACCTTGCATACTTTATTACATAAAATTTGGACACTTATCAAACATTGACACATACAATAGAAAATATATAAATCACACTCCCTAATATAATATTTACAAATGTACCACATTTAGTAATGTAATATATCCAACAACTTTGAGTGGCATCCCTTGGAGGAAAAACACACAGGAGTCTCTTCCCTCATTCAATTTTAGAATGAGATCAATTAGTTGCCATACTCATATAAGGATTCAATACAAAGATAGAGGAAAAAGAGATAACATCTAGAGATGATCTGATGTAGAAAAAAGAAGTACCTCCTAATTCTTATATAAATCAAAGTAGTTAGTTGAAGCTAGACATCCATCATTTTCCTCTCCAGTCTAATGCTATTTAGAAATTTTTTTCCCCTCACAAATAAGACTTACCAAGGAAATCCTTTCAAAAAGGGGAAGTAATATGCTCTCTAAAAAAATTTCCACGATCTTAGGCCAACCCTAGTTAATTTGGGGAAATAAGGAAAGATCCTTGAAGCAAAAAAAGTAGGGATGCCAAAGTAGACTTGATTTGAGGTCCTTATTTTCTCACCATCATTAATACATGAAAATGCATTGTTAAGAAAAAAAGGAGAGACATTTGAGGGTGGAGACCTTGAATCTAAACTTACAATGTTCTTAGGGTATAACAACATTTGATCAGAGACTTTTGAGAGAGTGATCCAAGTTGAAGGTTCTGATAACCAAAGGTACCTATATATCAGATAAGAAAAAGTATCAATAAAAAATTACAATATGGATCCTAGACTTAATAAAAAGGAATGGTAGAGGTAATGGCTAAACAATAGCCATGTCTAAAACAATTATGCATGGCATACGAACCAAGATTAACCAACTGTAAACAATCAATGACTAAAATTCAAACCTGTTGATGCCCATAGTAAATGGAATCCAATTAGAAATACTAATAAGTAGCCAACTATGAAAGCAAATGGCAAGGTCTTCCCATGAAAGAGTTTCTCAGGAAAGAGAATGAACATTATGACATGAAAATCACATTAAATGCTAAATTTGATGCCCACTATGACCATGATCAAAGATTGGGAGCATGGATCACAAGGATAATTTGGTATTGAAAAACATGGGCCTTTATGGAGGCATTGTTTGTAGGGTTATGGTACAAATGGTACCTAAATATTTATTAGTAAGAAGATAACAAATGGCACAAATGGAAAAAAGTGTATTGAGCAAGAAAGAAAGTTATAATCATTTAAATTTGGATTTCCAAGAATGAAAAGCATTTTAATCCTCTACAATAATTTTTTTAGGTAAATATAGAGAAAGAGCAAAAGCTCAAAAATGCAACTACTATTAAAATGGAAAATAAAAGAACTTTTAGTCATCCAGTGACCTTTAGGTCCAATATTTCTAATTTGAAGATGATATGTTATGTACAGGTACATAGTAGCCAAACAACAATAATATGTTATGTCCAATATTTTGATATTGGAGGGATAGATAGGTATTGGTATCCAGTGATCAAAGAAAATTCTGATATTTTCTTGCAAAATCATAGGTACATAGCAACAAAACACCTAGTTTCTATCTTCCAGGCCTACTACCAGTTCAAAACCAAGTAAAACATCACTTTTGGAGGAAAACATACCCCAAGGTACATTCTAATCTGAAAACACACCTTGAGGAGCTTGAACTTTGACACATGTGGTGGATCTTGTCAGATCATAGAAGGCATCCAAAGGTTGAAAAACATAGGTAGAGTATTCCAATCCTTAACTTTCACCTGTTTATGTTCTATTTTTGGCTTGCTTTTGAAAATCATAAATAATTTCCGATATTGAATTAAAAAGCATACTTTTGCTTTACAAAATACACTTGTTTTGTTTATTTACTTTCCAAAAGGCACCCAGAATATTAGCTCTATTTTCAAAATTGCTTAAATTTGCTTTCAAAATGTACCAAAATCATTTGGTCAATTTCCTAGTTAGCATACTTTAATTTGAACAATGCATTTAAAAAGAATGTTGTCTTCTTCTATTTGCTTTATTCTAGTTTCCTTTCAATATTTTCATTTCTAAAAAGAATCCAAAATCACACACACGTAATATATATAAGATTGGTTCATGTTGGATTTCATCACCAAATTTCAATCAAGACCAATGATGTTGGGCTTCATCTCCAATCGTTGGCCCACCCCCTAAACACCTTAGTAGCTCCCATGAGTGGTTTTTCAAATTTCATCGCTGAAAAGCCCCCTACTTTTGGGTGCATCCCAAAACAGGATATGTTTAGATGCCCTTTAACTACAGGGCTTGATAATTAGTAGATGCAGCTATCGTTTATACCCAAGATCGCACGAGGGTGAAGTGAAATCCCAGATGGGCTAGTAGCATAGCACTAGGTAGTGTGGCCCCTTCCCTAGAGGGGTAGTTTTCCCATAGGGATATCTATAATTCATTCATCATCCTAGGAAATATTCACCCATTTTTGCCTCCTCACTCGTGTACTTTTGAGTATAGTGGGAAGGGTGTGCATTAACATACCTCTTCTATAAATCATTCACATACCTTGATTTTGTAGTAGTATTTTACATCAAAACACACAAAACCTACAAATCAAGATAATCTCACATTAACTTCAAGCTAAAACACACACTATTTTTGTTGTTTGCAATCGAGACAAATAATTCAAACACATAGTTATAAAATCATTCAAAAACACCACCAAAACTATTGAAAATTGCACAAATTTGGTTCCAGAGACCTCCAAAATTGATATGACTTCTTTCTAGACACAAAACACTTGTTTTTCCTAAAAACACAAGTCGAGGTACATTTTTACCAAAAGTAAAAATACCTACCTATTCCTCTAATATAAAAATATTGAGCAACCTAGATGAGGATTTTTTAGAACCATATACTTAAAATAGAACCAATAATAAATGGTTGAGAGCCTTGGAACATTTCAAAGTTAGAAAACCCTTAAGTTTTGAAGCAAGAATCTAGACTAGATTCATGGCACAATATATGGTATTTGAGGTACATTGTTGCTATGAGTTTGTGGTGACATGTGTAGAGTTTTATGAATTAGATACCTAGGATATTAGTTCACAAAGTAGAGAATTCATATTAAATATTAATTGTACCACTATCAAAATAATGCTATTGCTACCAAAAGGTGAAATACATGTAAATAAGAAATAAGAAAAATGTAATTTCAAAATGCTTCTAGACAAAGAAAATATGGACTTCTTAAGGTTAGAGTGTAAAAGCATAGGCCAAAATGACCTAGTTCCACAAGGTTCTCTTCCCTTTAATATATTTTAAGGAAACTCAAAATATGCCCTATGCATGATGACCTTCCTTATAGGTATAGAACATGACAAGAATATCAGCATTGCCCAACTAGGTATTTTGTACAAAATGAGGTGGGAACCAAAGACCCTAGATTTTGTTGAATTAGTTGCTAAGTGAATAAGGGATGGCCTAAACCATTTTGGGAAAACCTAAATATTTAAGTACTCTTAATTCTTGGTATACTTGATTATGTTCTATAACCCAAAAATGTTTGTTAAAATAAATCTAAATCGAGAGATGGGAAAGGGATTGATACACCAGTTTATACCTAGGAAAAGGAATTAATTAAAGTTTTCTCTTACTATTTTTTATTGAGAATTTTTTTTCTCCATCCATTGAATTGATTAGAGAATCTCATATGAGATGCATTTCACAAGACTATAAATCCTTTCTGGAAGGAATAGTCATAGGGGATTGGTACTTTGCTAAGGGATAATTATTAGGATGCATGGTTATAGTTTCCCTATTTACCTCCTACCTAAATTTATCCCCAATCAAGCCTTTTCCCTAGAATATTTTAGGTAAATTAATATGATATATTTTAAATATGGGAGTGGTAAGTCAAAAGCGTCATACTACAAGCATCTACTTAGTCTAGGAGGGGTAACCTTGAACAGAAATAAAAGGGATTTCATTATACAAGACAAGCTGACAGAGTCAAGGTTTGATAAAATTAAAGACTGATGGGAATATTTTAGACACCTAAAAATACCTCAAAATAATCTTTTGCAACAAAAATTAACATTTAAAGAACAAATCAATGCAAAATCAAATCCAAAAGGGGTAAAACATTAACAAAAAAATTTCCAAAACCCTAAAATCAATTCAAAACTATAGGAGGCAATAAAATAAGAAAAGTCTTCTCCCCATCCAACATGGGCACCCCTCACACCCCTCTCATGCACTTTTCAAAGCATCTACTTGCTCCTTTTTCAAAAAGCACCCACCCTCCTTAAAGGGCATTTAAGGCAAAAGGTTGAAAAAGGGTTTTTCCCTTCTCCCCAAGTCTTACATGGGCATGGAGCACCCATTCCCACTTAATGCACTTAGGTGGGAAAGTCTTACCCACCACATATGCCTTAAAGAGGGGTCTCCTCTCTCCTCCACCTCACACCCCCCTTCACTTGCCTAGAAAATCTATAAAAGGAGGAGCTTGCCTACGAATTTGAGGAGGAAGAAAATAGTAAGGTTATGCTACCAAAATATTGTTTGAAGTATCCCTAACCCCTTTTGAGCATGTGAGCTTCCTCCTACACATCTCTTTTTCATGTTTAAGGTGATTTACAAAGTAGAATAGTCACCTTCGACCTCCAAACTAGCACATGACTACACTAGAAGGCTCCACAATAGATTTTGTAACAAATCCGAGTTGTAGAACCCAAAACACACACCAAGATGTGCATTTTCTAGTTTTAGGCCATCAAACTGGCCTAACAGGTAACATATTGCCCATGTATTAGTTTCAGGTCATTTTATCACTTCTGTAATGCATTTTTGTTCAAATTTGGTCTATATGTCTTTCTTTATAGGAGGCCTGATTGAGACAGACCTCCAAAATATTCTAACACTTTTTGTAGGGTTACGTAGGTCAAAGATCGGTGTAGCTCGTAGTGGCATGCATCATAAGCCCACTCCAACCTTGAGGAATTGAAAGAAGATGCCTGTAGTTGCAAAACTTATTCCATGCTAGGGTCCCTCCTAATGGAGTCCCTCTTTTGTAACCCTATAGGGTGTTTTGTAAAAGGATATCATTTCCTTATTGTAACATATTTTACAATCAATATTAATATGAAGCAACATGTTTTCTTTTACTTCATTTTGGTGATCATGGTTTTATATGCTTGTGTTAGTTTGATAGATATCTAACAAATTTTGTGGTCTTGTTATCATTACAGGTCCTACAAAACTAAGCATGGACTCTCCCAAAACCCTGAAACACACTTCAGGCTCCATATCAACAACTTTGTGCTTTGCTTTGTGTCACTTTTTGATATTTTGCATAGAAAATAGGCTTTCTTTAAGTTAGCAAAATTATAAATTTTTCTTGCAAAATCATAGGTACAGAGCAACAAAACACCTAGTTTCTATCTTCTAGACCTGCTACAGGTCAAAAACTAGGCAAAACACCACTTTTGAGGGAAAATGTACCCTGAGGTACGTTCTAACCTAAAAATGCCCCCTGAGGTGCATTTTGCACTTTGACACATGTGGTAGACCCTGTCAGACCACAGAAGGCATCCAAAAGCTAGAAAACATAGGTAGACTATTCCAAGTCTTAACTTTCACCTATTTTTATTATATTTTTGGCTTACTTTTGAAAATTGAACAATCATTTACAATTTGCTTTACAAAAAGGTATTTAGCTCATAAATCAACTTATAAAACGTACTTTTCTTTACAAAACATCCTTATTTTGTTTATTTACTTTCCAAAAGGCACCTAGAACATTAGATCCATTTTCAAAATCACTTAAATTTACTTTCAAAATGCACCAAAATCATTTGGTCAATTTCCTAGTTAGCATAGTTTACTTTTCAAAAAGGCTTTTTCTTTTGAACATCGCACTTAAAATGAATGTTGTCTTCTTATCTTTACTTTAGCATAGTTTCCTTTTAGTCTTTTCATTTCTAAAAAGAATACAAAATAACACACATGCACATAATATACATAAACATTGGTTTGTGTTGGATTTCATCACCAACCACCAATCGAGACCAACGATGTTGGGCTTCATCTCCAACCATTGGCTCACCCCCTAAACACCTTAGTAGCCCCCACAAGTGATTTTTTAGACTTCATAACCTAAAATCCCCTTACTTTTGGGTGCATCCTAAAGTAGGATATGTTTAGATGCCCCTTAACTCACAAGGCTTACATAATTAGTGAGATGCAGATGTCATTCTTAACCAAGCTCATACGAGGGTGAACGAAAGCCTAGTATGAGTCAGTAGCAAGGCACTAGATAACATCACCACTTTCATAAGAGGGGTATTTTTCCCATAAGGTCACCTCAAGCCTTTCACCATCATAGGAAGCCTTCACCTATTTTTGTCTCCTCACTCCTTGCGTACTTTTGAGTATAGCGAGAAGGGTGTACATTAACATACCTTTTCTAGACATCATTCACATACCTTGAGTTTGTAGTAGTCTTTCACATCAAAACACACAAAACCTACAAATCAAGATCATCTCACATTAACTTCAATCTAAATCACACACTATTTGTTGTTTGTGATTAAGACAAATTATTCAAACACAGTTACAAAATCACTCAAAACACCACCAAAACTATTGGAAACTACACAAATCTAGTTCCAGAGACCTCCAAAATCAATTTGACCACTTTTTGGACATCAAACACCTATTTTTCCTAAAAACATAGGTCAAGGTATATTTTGACCTAAAAATGCACCCCAAGGTATGTTTTCTAGAAAATAGATTTTTTTCACAACACATGACCTATCACAGCTCATACTCCTATCTTCTATTGATTTTTCACTAACAAAGTTGGTCTACATTCCATTTTCCACATGATATGGTCCACACATAGAGCAAAGTGCATGCTCAAGAGTGCACACTCCTAAAACATGCATGAGTGAATCCATTGTTTGAACACCAAGGAGAGTCATCCCAACAAGAGCAATTGGGTGAGCCACAAACTTCATCATATTTGATAAGCATTACTCAAAATCCTCTCCTTTACCATCAACACATCCTTCAAATCGAACCATCGATTGTCTCTCAAATTGATATGCCAAGCTTTGGCATTCATTTTCCACCAACATCCTCATCCATTACTTCTTATCATAATCCATTTGGTGCCACACCCAGCTCCTCCACCTTCATATTCTCTAGTCCACCATTGACTGGATTGCAAGAAGCTTCTCCCTCAAGTAATCCAACTTCCATTCCCCCATCCACTAGCCTTCCACCTTCCACAAACATGGTCTTTACATTTCCTCCTACCCAATCTAGCACCACCTCCCTCATCCTCAACCACAAATCCAAATCAATACCTTCACATAATTGGCCCCCAATCAATCCCTCATCAATCAACCATCTCCTTCTCAACAAACCACAACCCAATTCTTCACTACTCCACCTTCTTGGACATCCACTCATCCTTCCATGTCATCTCTTAGACAACCTATCTATTCATCAATCGCACAAGGGTTTTCTCAAATCCCTTTACAAAATCAAGTGCCCAATCAAGGGCTCAATCAACAAGGGTTTACTCAAATCCCTTTGAAAATCAAGTTCCCAATCAAGGGCTCAATCAACAAGGGTTTACTCAAATCCCTTTGAACAATCAAGTGCCCAATCAGGGGCTCAATCAACAAGGGTTTACTCAAATCCCTTTGAAAAATCAAGTGCCCAATCAAGGGCTCAATCAACAAGGGTTTACTCAAATCCCTTTGCAAAATCAAATGCCCAATCAGGGGCTCAATCAACAAGGGTTTACTCAAATCCTTTTGAACAATCAAATGCCCAATCAAGGGCTCAATCAATAGGGGTTTACTCAAATCTCTTTGCAAAATCAAGTGCCCAATCAAGGGCTCAATCAACAAGGGTTTACTCAAATCCCTTTAAAAAATCAAATGCCCAATCAAGGGCTCAATCAACAAGGGTTTACTCAAATCCCTTTGCAAAATCAAATGCCCAATTAAGGGCTCAATCAACAAGGGTTTACTCAAATCCCTTTGCAAAATCAATTCCCAATCAAGGGCTCAATCAATAAGGGTTTACTCAAATCCTTTACAAAATCAAATGCCCAATCAAGGGCTCAATCAATAAGGTATCCTCAAATTCCCCTCCAATAGCAAATGCCTAATCAAGGGCTCAATCAATCAGGGTATGTTCAAATACCCTTACAACAACAAGTGCCCAATCAAGGGCTTACTCAATTAGTATCTATTTAAACACACCAACAACAACAAATGCCCAATCAAGGGCTCAATCAATCAGGGTATATTCAAATACCCTTATCAACAACAAATGGTAGTCCAAGGGCTACCTCAACAAGGGTATATCCAACAAGACCCTAATCAAACATCATTTACTCACATGGAAAATCAATAAGTGCCTGATCCTGATTGGTATACACAAACACCCTACCACAACACACAACTTTAGGTACCCACACAAACTCAATATTATGAGGGTCCTAACCAAATCTATCAACAAGAGACCATTCCTATGGTCAATCAAACCCCACATCAAAATGTGAATCCATATTTGAATCAAAATCCCATCATTCCTAATCAAACATCACCCACCAACTATCACACACCCAACCACAATTACCTAAAGCATTCATTGAGTAACACCCTAGTTGGTTCCAACCTCATCATGCCAATCTTACCATAAGCTATTCAAACTATGCAAGACCAGATCAAGCAATTATAGACATATTCAAATAGCTATGGGTGCAACAAACCCACTTATAGTGAGTTGTGCTCAGAGCCCATCCATCCATCTATACACATGCCACCCTACCCCTCCAAGTTTGATCCTAAATTTGATAAATTTAGAGGTAGGGAGGACCCCAAGAACATTTGAGCAACTATCAATTTGCATGTTATCGCATCAATGATTATGATGCTCTCATGCTCAAAACTTTCCCACAATCACTTGGGGACCAACTTTGAACTAGTATGATAACTTACCTAGGCATAACTTATATACATTTGAACAATTGGAAAATACTTTCCTTGAACACTTCACCCTCAACATCAAAAATTAGACATCACTACCAGACCTCTACAACCTATGATAGTTTGAGGATGAATCCATCAATGACTATGTCACATGATGGAGAGTTGCTATCAATGATATCCCTTTCCCTCTTCCTCAAATAAAATTGGTTAAGGTATTTTTCAAGAGTTGTATTAAAGCCATCTCTAGAAATTTACAAATGCAACCACATAGCACATTCGAGGAAGCTTCCAATCATGCCAAGCTCATCGAGGAGGTTAAAATCCAAAAGGGGAAGATCAAACCCCACAAAAATTTTGACTACAATCCAAACATATTTCAAAAGGGTAATTCTAGTCAAAACCAACCCAAACCCCCTCAAACCACCAACTTGGTGCTCAATACCATAGCCACACCACCCACTCAAAATATCCCATTGCAACAACCAGCTCATCCACACCCAAGGAATGCATTTCCCCCACCATCGCAGCCTAACCCATGCACTCCCCAATGTCTGGGTGATCATCCACCCCATACATGGACCCCTTTGATCAAACCCATGGGTAGCATCTTCCAAAGGTTATTGACTATTGGTCATCTAGCCTTACCTCAAATTTGACCAGAAGATCCTACCATACCAAAACCAAGAGGGTATAATGAATATGCTCATTATGACTATCATCATCATAAAGGACATGATATCAGTAATTGCCAATAGTTTTGGCACCTCATCCAAGATCTCATTGATAAGGGTGCCATTCAGGTTGATAATCCCTTGGCTCCCTCCAACCAAAACTTGGATGTCTTTCAAAACCCTCTACCACAACACACCATCCCCCAAATGCATGCTACCACATCCAATACACAAGGGTAGAACCCTCAAGTAAATCAGGTCAATCACATACCTAAACAACAAGGCTTTATTAAGATGATCAATATTGTCACAAGGAATAATAGATATACCACTCGACCTAATCCACAATAGGTTCCAGTGCCTACCCCACCATCTTCCACACCTCCACAAGCCCAAGGTCTACCTCCACCATCGAGGCCAATCATCACCATTCGAAGTAGTCTTACCCATCAACTTCAAACAATACCTACTAAGCTATCAATCTATGACCTCCTACAACAATCACAACCTCATCATGAGGCATTAAATGACATATTGAGGTCCATTGATCTTCAAACAAATGATAGCAATGCTTTTGCTAACTTCATTGGCAATGTGCGTACAAGCATGCAACCATCCATCATGTTCTACAATCATGAGATCACAACTCTCATAGGCCCTAGGTTGGACCCTCCTATGCACATCATGGTAGAAGTAGATGGCACCACCTATAAATATGTGTTGATTGACACTGGATCTTCCATCAACATCATCACATCACCCACCCTCAACCATCTCAACATTCCACCTAAACATCGCTCTACCCTCGTAATGGACTTATGATCTTTCAATGGCATGCTCTATCAAACATTGGGTACAATCATCCTACCAATCAAGGTAGGTGTCAAAATAATATCCACTCATTGCCATATCATCGAGGGTGAGATGCAATACAACCTCCTCCTCGGTAGACCTTGGATCCGAAGACATGTAATGTGTTCCCTCCACTATCCATCATTGTATCAAATATCTACATGCAGGAGAGGTCCATCAAATCCAAGTCGATGATGACCCATTTTAATTTTGTAATTTGATCACCTTACCACCTACTACCACCCTTCCTTCCACCCACCTTGCAACCATACCAATCACACCTCCAATCACCACCCAAGTAGCAACAATAACAACATCAACATCCTCAACTCCTCCTCCAATCACCCATCCTCATCCTCCCCCATGATCCTTTTCCCAACCATCCCCAACCATTTTCCCACCCCCTTCCTTCACCCCTCACATACTGCCTCATCAACTTTCTTCTAATTCTCCTTCTCTCCCTCTACCTTCCCAACCATCCACAACCATTTTCCAACCCCCTTCCTTCACCCCTCACATGCCACCTCACCAATCTCCATCTTCCAATCCCTCCACTTCTCATCTTCCTCCTAGACCTAGTACCCTACCACCTCTCATCTCCTCCCCACCCATCAATCTTCCACTTGAATCCCAAGCATCCACTTCTTCTACCTCACCTTCACCAAATTTTGGATCCTTGATGTCTCAAACGCATCCTGAGACACCACACATCTCAGTACTTATGACAAGTCTAAGACCTAGAGAGTATGTAGTGCATAACGCTTACCTCACCCCACCTAGCATCCAATCAACACATGATTTTGGTCATCCTCAAAATGCACCTCTAACAATCGATACTATCATTCCAATGGGGGTTCCCATGAATCAAACCAACTTCATCTATGGAGGTATCGATACCTCCTTACAATCAATCGAACCCCCTAAACCTGAGCTTCCATTCTATGCAAATCTTGATTACTTATCTAATCCAAATTTTACCTTACATTATTTTCAATGACACAATTAGCATGGGTATGGTTTGGGTCACCATGAACAAGGGTGGTGCAACATCATCAATCCTACCTTCCTCCAACCCAATGATAGATCGGGTATAGGATATCAAGCACAAATCAAGATGGCTTGATGCATCAATTTGAACACTTTAGCATCACGCTTATCGATTCTGATGAGGAGAACTCTACAGATTTAGACTACCCTTCTCCAATAGGAAGCCAATCCTCTCAATCATCCATCGACATTCCTTCTTCTTTCTTCCACGTAGCCATGATTCACCTAGAATATTTTGACATCTCTGACGATGAGCTAGATATACAATTTGATACACTCTCTATCCATTCAGATAGCTCAGAGGAAATGTTCACCCCATATTTCCCATCACTAAACCACCCGAAGGAGACAATAATTTTCTTTATATATTTCCCATCCCTCTTCCAATCCTTCCACTTCTTCTTCCTCATGAACACCCAACACAACAACTTCCTCCACCAACTTATCCTCCCATATTTCTTCACCAACTTCTACCACCACCACAAACCATAATCCACCTTCTAAACCTACTATGTAACGTGCACCATCCATGCAACCTATGATCAACATGATCTCAGTTGACCTATTCACCCCTCTTCATACGATGTACATCCTGATCATATCCTTGCCATCGATCTAGATTATATTAATTTTGATCACCTTCCACCCAATCCATCTCCACACCATTTTCTCCCCACCCCACAAGTCCTTCACCATGCCAATACCTATATTCCCCCTTCCCATCAATCTTCTAGTGTGAACCATGTGGACATAGCTAACAATGATGATACTCCCATTAAAAATGTAGCTGATGATTTAAATCTCATTCCCATACCCACCCAACTGGAGGATGGATCCCACATGTTGGTGGAAGATACCATCGACATTGATATTAGTGATGATCCTTAGAATCCATATATTCTCTAGTTAGGGGTAAGCTTATCTCTTGATGAACATCAACAATTCACTACATTTCTCACAAAGTATAAAAGCATTTGCTTGGTCCTACATTGACATGCTAGGACTTGATCCCAATATGGTGGTCCATAACATCATGATTGACAAAGATGCCTAACCATTAAGCAAAAACTTCAAAAAATGCATCCTACCATCACTATGATGTTCAAATATGAATTACAAAAACTTTTGGATGTTGGGTTCATTCAACCAATTGACTACCCTGAGTGGGTAGCCAATATCATCCCTATAGGAAAACCAAAAGGAGGAATTCGCATCTGCATGACTTTCGAGACCTTAACCTTGCATGCCCTAAATATGACTTTCCTCTTCCAAACATTGACACACTAGTTGATTCCTACGTTGGTCATAAAATGTTATCCCTAATGGATGGATTTTTAGGATACAATCAAATTTGGGTTCACCTTGATGATCAACATAAAACATCCTTCACAACTCCCTGGGGGACATTTTATTATAAAGTCATGTCATTCAATTTGAAAAATGTAGGTGCTACATATCAACGTACCATGACTTACATATTCCATGATTACATGCAAAAAATTATGGATGATTATGTAGATGATCTTGTGGTAAAATCTCAACAATGAAATCTGCACCTTGACATCTTAGAAAAATATTTGATCATCTCCTCGAACATAATGTTAGACTGAATCCAAAGAAATGTGTCTTTAAAGTACTATCCAAAAATCTTTTAGGATTCATTATCTCTCAATGGGGCATCGAAGTGGACCCTAACAAAATCAAAGCCATCACTAAAATGCCACCCCCAAAAAATCTAAAATAATTGCGTAGCCTACAAGGAAAAATTCAAGTGATCCATTGCTTCATCGCACAATTGTTAGATAAGTGTCGACCTTTTAACCACTTGTTACAAAAGGGGGTGCCTTTCAAATGGGATCAAGCATGTCAAGATGCCTTCAATGATATCAAGCAATATCTCACATCCCCACCAGTCTTAATACCACCCCATCCAAATCTACCATTTCACCTATACATCTCAACCACCAATTTTTCTTTGGGTACTCTATTGGCCCAAAAGAATCAGGGTCACCAAGAACAAGCCATCTATTATCTCAATCGCACATTGGTCAGCTATGAAACTCGATATGAATATGTCAAAAAAATTTGCTTAGCACTTGTCTTCACCATAAAAAAGTTGTGACATTACCTAATCAATCACACTACATATATCATTGCTAGGGATAATCCCCTATGCTACATGATGGGTCACTCATACCAAAATGCATGAACTATTAAATGGTTAATGCTACTCTCTAAGTTTGACTTAGAATTCATACATCAAAATTCCATCAAAGGACAAGTCATCATAGATCAGTTGGTTGAAGCTCCACTTCTAGATGACAAACCTCTTCTCATTGAACTTCTTGATGATTCTATCTTTCATATCACTAAACAGGAAGAATATGTTGAATTGGATGATAAAGTGGACTTAACAATGTTCTTTGATGGTGCAAAATGTCAACAAGGGGAGGTGTTAGATGTGTCTTCTTCACACCTCATGGGCTTCCAATCCCATTCTCTTTTAAGCTCGACTTCCCCTATACAAATAACAATGTAGAGTATGAAGCCCTCATCTTGGGTCTCAAAATAACTCTCTCAATGTGCATTAACCGTATCCACATCTTTGGTGACTCCTCACTAGTAGTTAACCAGGTCACTAGTAAATTTAACTGCTATGATGCCATACTCAAACAATACTTACATGTCACCAAAGAATTACTATCACAGTTTGCATGGTATGATATCGAAGCATTACCAAGGACAAACAATCGATTTACTGATACCATGGCTTCCCTAGGCTCTCTCCTCCCTCAAAATCCACATGTGGATACTACTCATCTCTCCATACAAACCATGTATAAATCTTCCATTTCACCCCACACTCCGAATGATAACATCGATGTCAACTTTGTTCAAGTCGAATCTCCTAGTCTTTGGATGTCTGAAATCAAAGACTATCTCAAATTAAGTATGCTCCCTCCTGATTTATCTCAAGCCACCAGAAAAATATTTAGAAAAAAGGCCATTCGATACACATTATTGGGGGATATTCTATATAAACGAAGCTATGATGGCATCCTCCTTCGATGCCTAGAGTCACATGAAGCTAACCATATCATCATTGCTACCCATGATGGTACTTGTGGAGGTCATTTCAGTGGAATGGCCATCACTAAGTGCATCTTATGCATGGGTTACTATTGGCCCACAATGGAACGTGATTGTTGTACCTACATCAAGAAATGTGTCAAATACCAACAACACACCAATCTAACACATTTACCATCACAAGCATTGCAGCCAATTCAATCTATGTGGTCATTCTCGCAATGGGGTCTCGACCTCATAGGAAAAATCACCCCAACATCATCCGAAAAACATAAATTCATCATCACAACCATAAAATACTTTACTAAATGGGTAGAGGCTATTCCGCTCATCCAAATGATAGGACCTAAAATTGTTGAATTCATTCAACAACATCTCATATGTCATTTTGGCATTCCTTCTTGCATCATATTTGATAATGGCACACCATTCAAAAATAAATATGTTCATGCTCTCTATAAAAAATACAACATCCAACATAATTTCTCCACTCCTTATTATCCTCAAGGAAATGGTCAAGTAGAAGCCATGAACAAAACCATCTGTGCCATCCTATGCAAAATGGTTGTCGACTCTCATCATGATTGGCATAATCAAATCCCTCTAGCACTATGGGCATATCACACCAGCATTAGAACACCTACTAGGGCAACCCCATTCTCATTAGTCTATGGTGCTGAAGCAATCATACCCTTAGAATTAGAGATCCCATCTCTCAGAATCACCTTGCAAGAATTCATTGATGATAACACTACTCATCAAGCCCACTTAGATCAACTCACACTACTTGATGAGCATCACATAAATACCATCGAACATCAACACATCTATCAAGACCATGTTCATCATGCATATAACAACAAAATCAATGAACATGAATTCAAAGTAGGAGATCTAGTGCTCAAAGAGAACCAACAAAATCCAAACAATCCATGCCATCTGCAAGATAAATTTGCTCCTAATTGGTTGGGTCCATTCATCATAACTCATAAATATGGTTCAAGGGCATATCGACTTGCCAACCTTGAAGGAATAGTGAAACCTGAGCCTCTCAACATCATTCATCTCCATGCATTCTACACCTAATTTCATGAACAAAGGATGGCACATTCTTGTACATTCTCTCTCAAAAATCACAAAAATACAAAAACAATACAAAACAACAAAATACAAAAACAACAAAAACAAACAAAAACACAAAAAGAACCACTTTGCAACACAATGCAATACTTCTTCAAAGTCATATTTTCACTTCCCTCTTTCCTCTTCCTTCTTATTTCTATTGTATGGTCACGCTTAGAGTGGCTACATACTAGGGATAGGTTTCTTCTTCTCTTCTTTCTTCTTTTCTCCTCTTTCTTCTTTCTCCTATCTCTATTGTATGGTCACGCTTCGAGCGGCTACATACCAAGGATAGGTTTCTTCTTCTCTTCTTCTTCTTCTCTCCTTTCTTCTTCTTTTTTCTTCTTCTTTCTCCATATTTTCACCAAATCACTCATAACAATACCACTAAACATTCACAATTACATCATCCATCACATTCATATCTCATCTCATGAGACTTCTATGACATTACTATCTCCCTTTTTGGATATATAAATATACACTAAACAAACACACATGGTCCACTTAATCAATGACAAAGTTCATCTTGCATATCATTATAAATAAGCATCACCTTGTCATGCATTTCATCCATGTCTACATTCTCACATCATTATGTACATTCACTCCCATCTAGGCATTTTTCACTACATACAACATCATACACTAGTCATAACAACTAGCATAATGTCATGTTCTATCTTATGCATAGGTTGCTTAGTAATAGAAGTCTTTTCTATTAGTCAAGCACTTTAGTTGACCTCATCAAGCTTTATCAAATATCATTGGATTCTAATGCAACTTTAGACTTCCCTTGCATGACTAGAGTCCCTTCATGGATCAAACACATGTGCACACTTAACAAAATTTTGAGTCTAGGGAAGACAACACCTTACGTACACTAGCCATTGAGTGAAAGGTTTCCCCTACTCATCCTATCATTTGCATGATTGAAGCTCCTAAGGTTCGACAAAAGGACAAGCTACAAAAAAAAAAAAAAACAAAATAAAATATAGAAAAGAAACAAAAGAGCACCATAAAAAATCTTGAATCCCTGAGCTCCTCAGGTTCCTAAATCATGGGGTTAATCTCCATCGAGGCTATAGATGCTTGACTGGCAGTGGAGTATGCCTTACAAGTGGTGACATGTCTATCACATTAGTGACCTTCTTTTATACAGACCAATGCATGCTTGTGGATGAGCTAGCTTACTTGGCTAAGTTTACAATTGGTTAGTCCAACCTCCCTCAAAATTGGTAAATGAACTGAATCACTCTAATACACACAGATCCATGATAGGCTCAACCTTAGTCAAGATGGTTTAAGGTACAATAGAATATTAATTGACTAATAGATGGGTTTGATGATAAAACTCAAATATTTGACTCTCTAGAAATCATTTCTACAATCTAAAACACCTTCATAGAAGAAACAAACATACATGTTGCTTAGTTGTAGAACTAGCAAGTTGTCAATACATTAGGCATTATCTATAAGTTAATCAGTCTAACATTATCATTATCATTTGCATACACACCATGATTAGATTTGCATTACCATACATATTACATAATTCATTATGTCATCATCTGTTCATAAATCAAATATAGTCATTACTATGTCATTGATTACTTTTACCATACGTGGTGGTCTTAATCAAACATGCATATCCAAAAATCTTGATTACAAACAACATTCAAAGTCTCAAAATTCACAACACATTTCATATTATTCATCAACATGCATAAATAACATATCATCAAATCAACTGCATCCATCATTACATAACATATCCATAATGTATAACTCACATAATATCAAAATATATATATATATATATATATCACTCAAAATCAAGTACATCCATCATCAAAAATAGCCAATTGGCTAAGTACATACATCTCATCATATACATCATAACATCTCACCATAACATAATGCATCTATCTACTATGTATACATCATAAACAAAAATGAGGGCACATCGGCCACATCATAATCATATCAACCCTATTGCCCATTGGGTGACTCACCACTACTCTCACCATACCTCCTCTATGAGATCTCACCATGTTGTACTGAAGTTGACCTACCTACTTATGATGCTTCTAACCTCGAAGAGTGTGGCACTCTCAGAGTCATCGATGTTGTACTCATATGACTTCGATGTGACCTCAAACTCATGTAATCAGGAAGTGTTATCCCATTGGCAATCAAGAGTGCCTCATAGGCCATCACCTTGTCCTTCTTATGCTAGATAGGACCTCCCATAACCATCCTGAACCCATCATAACTCTACTATCTTAGCCTATGTAACTAACACAAATCCTTGCACACTAGATCACTTAGTTTGCTCCTACAAATGATCCCTCTCTACTACAAGGACCTCTCACCCTCACTCCAACTCAACTACCTATGCTCTCAACCACTCCATATCTACTATATCACTCATCCTCCCCTCTACTACATCACAGGCTATTATGAGTGTATATCTCTCACTCTACAGCTCAACCACTTGTACCCTCAACTGCTCCATCACTCTCTCTATATCCTCCCTGGTAGACATGACCACATATCACTCCTATCATATCCCCTCCATATTAGCCCTAAGCTACCCTAGCTCATGTACCTGCACCCTCATCCTTGCTATTTATAATTGAAGAACACAAGCTTATACTGAAAGGGGGGGTGAACAGTATAAGACCTCTTTTTACTTTTTCCTTTATACTTCAAAACTGTAAAGCAATATACCCAAAGCAATATCAAAACAATGCACAAAATCATCCACAAAGTGACACCAATTTTAACGTGGTTCACCCAGAATGCCTGGGCTACGTCCACAAAACTTTTCTCTAAAAGTTATCTCAAAGTTCTTTGGGAAACCTTCCCAATTACAATGTTTATGAGCCTCGGCCCAAAGGAGACACCTTCCCCTAATCTGAATTTATGAGCCTCTGCTCAAAGGAGATACCTTCCCCTCTCGCTTCTGGAAATGATCCCTCCGAAGATCAACTGCCTCTACCTCTTGCCGAACACGTGGAACTCCTTTCCACCGAAGACCTCCTGTCCTCAATGCTTAGCCTAAGAGACCTCTGCCTTCTATGATCACGTCCACAGCAGCTCAACTACCTGTACCAAACACAGTCAGTCGGTCTAGTACAAGTCTTCCTCTGTCTATATGATCTATCCAACTCTATGAACAAATCAATCCTCAGCACACAAGCCTTCTCAAAGACTTGCCAAATCTGTCCTCGGGTTCTTCTCTAAGAACCAATGCACTTCTGTCCTCAAGTTCTCTGATAGAACTCTCAAAAACTCAGCTCACAAGTCCTCTGCTAGGACCTGCCCAAATCTGCTCACAAGTCCCCACCGAAACCTGTCCAAATCTGCTCACAAGTCCTCTGCTAGGACCTGCCCAAATCTGCTCACAAGTCCCCACCAAAACCTGTCCAAAACCTGCTCACAAGTCCCCACCGAACCTATCTAAAACCTGTCCAAAACCTCAGCAAGCTCACCAAGAAAAACTTGCTTAGCATGAACTCACAAAGAGAATTGTTAGAGACCCAATGTGATTCATAAACCTCATAGAAGCATAAAGAGAATTGTTAGAGACTCAATATGTTCTATACTTAACTCCAAATCTCAATCTCAAATCTCATAGAAACATAAAGAGAATTGTTAGAGACCCAATATGTTCTATACTTAACTCCAAATCTCAATCTCAAATCTCATAGAAACATAAAGAGAATTGTTAGAGACCCAATATGTTCTATACTTAACTCCCAATCTCAAATCTCAACTCAAATCTCAATCTCAAAAGAATAAGATAGATGTAGTATGCTTTTCTCAAGAATATAAAACACAACCCAACAATTGCCAACTATGCAATATCTCATATAACAATGATGCTTATATTCTTTTCACCAACAACTAGGGTTTCATCATCTCAATGCAAGTAGCAAGACTTATTAACATAAACCCTATTGCAAAAATGCTTCTTCTTACTCAACCAGAATTATGCATTCACCCAAAAATTCAACAATAACTTTAATGCATAAACAATCTTCAATATCCAGAAAATAAGATTTACACCAACAATTCCTAGTAGACAACCTTTTCACTCCAAACTTATTTTCAGAAAATATACCATAAACAACATACATGGAAGAAGTTGCCCATACCTTTACTTTGATGAAGAAGGAGAACTCAAAAATCTGTCACAACACTAACTCTCAATTTGCCACCAATTAGAGTTAGCAACTATACAATAATACACAATAATAAAGATCCAAATATAACACCTTATTTCTCCAACTTAGTAAAAACCACCAAAGTACAATAACATACAAAATAAAACCTCTTTACACCTTATTACTCCACATAAACATTAAACATTAAACATCAATGTCAAAACAAAAAAGATACCTTAACCTTATACCTCCCGCGCATTCACGTCCACCATTCTATGCACACCACGACCAAAAAGAAATTCCCAACGAAGAGAATCGAACTCAGCACCTCTGCCATCTAGCGCTTTCGCTTAAACGCCACCGTCGTTGGGTCACAAGTGCCCAACGAAGTAAAACACCGCTGCCCTCTCTTTTATCTTACTTTGACGCCAAGAACCTAGAAAACGTAAACGTCTTCCACAAACCGCATGCAAACAATCCACTGCCGTCAAGCCAAAGAGTAAGGATGCAGCCCAAGCTCAAATCCGATTTTTCCAGGCATAGTCTCCAAGACACAGAACAAGCACGAAATCTAAGACGTCAAACGGAGATCAAAAAATACAGAGCAAGCTCAACTCAAGTCACCAAGCGTTGTTCGAAGGAAATAGAGCAATTGCAAACCACGGACGTCAAGCGCAAACCAGATGAAATAGTGCAAGGGCAAATCACGGACGCCAGGCGTAAATCGAACGAAACGGCGTAAAGCAAATCGAGAAGCCAAGCGCAAATCGACAAAATAGAGAACCACAAATCGTAGATGTCAAAATAATAATCGGTGGTGCTAACTTTTGAAAACCATGCCACCTTATATAGCATTTTATCCTTCACTGATTGACGTCGGCGCTCCTCCAACGATGGCAATAAATCGGCGACGCTTAAGGGTTGAAAGACCCTTTAATAATAATTAAAATAATAATTATTATTATTTTATTAATAATAAATTAAACTTGGACCTTTGACAAAGGTATGAGTTAATTTAATTATTAATAATACACATGGACCTTTGCATTAAGTTAAGCTTGGTTTTAATAAAAACCCTTAATGAGTCCAAATGGTTTTAAGAAAAACCTTTAGCCTTGTCACCATGGTTTTAATAAAAACCCTTTAACATAATGAAGCTTCTCAAGATATTCTTGACATCACACTCTTTTGAAATCAACACAAAAATGCCTTTTGACATCAATGACAACTTATACATTTGAGCAAAGGCAATGTACCCAAAGTACCCAAAATTGCCAACAATCTCCCCCTTTGTCATTGATGGCAAACCTTTACTGACAACACTTCTCAAGAGCAAAAACTGAAACCAACCGAAACCAACTATGCTAACAACCGAGAATCTTCCTTTGAAGTTTTGCTCCCCCCGACTTGAAGCTTTCCTCTTCACTTTGAAGCTCTCCCCCTTACTCATATCTCTCCCCCTTTGTCATCAATGGCAAAGGGCCACCTTTGGGGCTCGGGACTAAGAATTAACCTCTTAGCTTAGTCCCTCCCCCACCTCCTGATGAGGTGATTAATTCTGGGGTGGGAGTAAAACTCCCATTAGGCAACTGATCATCATCAGCGTCTATAACTTCCTTGTCGGGCCTTCTCTTGAACTCTTTGTCCATATTCCTGTTCCTGTCACTGTTCTTGTTTTTGTTCTCATCCCTATTTTTATCCATGCCTTGATCCTTGGACCTGATCATGCCACTGTTCTTGTTCCTGTATTCTAGAATTTCAGCTCTACACTGTCTGACTGTGTGACCTTCATTGTTGCACTTATAACACGTAACAATGTTATTTCTTTTAGGCACACCTGTTCTTTGAAGCCACCAGTTCTGACCAAACCTATTCTGACCAAACCTGTTCTGACCAAACCTGTTCTGACCAAACTTATTCTGACCAAACCTGTTCTGACCAAACCTATTCTGACCAAACCTGTTCTGATCAAACCTGTTTCGATCAAACTCGTTCTCGATATTTGCCTTGCAATAAATTGCCTTGTGCCCAAACTGTTGACAAGAGTAGCAATACCCTTGAAAGAAATTACCACCTCTGAAACTGTCATTTACCTTCTTCACTTGAGCCATGCAATGTGAAGCCATGTGACCAAACCCGTGACAAGCAAAACATCTGCCTTGAAACTTTCCTTTATTTGACCTCTTAGGCCCTGAAAACTTCTTCTTCTCATTCTGAATTCTATTTTCTATTTCTGTGCATCTATCATTCAAGGACTCATGATCTGAAATACTTTCCTCATCAGAACTCTCTTCCTTTTGGAGTCTCTTACTAGACTCTCCAACTTGTTCCTTGTGAGGCTTAACAAAACCAAGACCTGTTTTATCTGTTGTCTTTCTTTGACCTTTGATGAGAGACTTAACCTTTTTGGAGCTATCTTGAAACCTGTGAAGCTTATCCTTGTACCCTTTAGTTTCCTCTTTCAAAGAAGCCATTTTCTGTTCTAACTCACTATACTCAAGAACCTTAGACTCTAACTCATCCTTGAGTTCTTGTGTCTTAGCTATAGAGAAGTCAAGACTTTCTATAAGATCATCTCTCTCCATACAACATTCATCTAACTTATCCTTGAGTCTAGCATTCTTCTTTCTTTCCTTTTTCAAAGCACTAAGAGCACTAATAAGTTCACCTTTAAGATCTACTTCACCTTCCTCTATATGTTTGCTATTAGAATCATCAAAGTCTTTTTCGGATTTCTTATCACTAGAGGTGCTACCCTTTTCAAAAACCATACATGCATCTTCCTTATAGTTTTCTGAAGCATCCTCATACATACTAGAAATCAAATCATTATTTGTGCAATCATCCTCAAGGTGACCAAAATTTCCACATCTAAGACATTTCATGATAATGAATCTATGTTTTGGTTCTTCCTCTTTTTCAGATATGAACAACATCTCATTTTCATTATCACTTGAAGAACTTTCACTATCACTACTAGAACACTTACTTGCTTTGTCTAGGTAGAAACTCTTCTTGTGTTTGTGAGAATACCTCTTTCCTTGATTGTTGTGCTCATCTTTGTTTTTCCTATGATGCTTGTGCTTTTTAGAATCCTTGCTCTTACAGTCCTGTTTATCTTCATCACTTTCATCCTTGGCAACAGTACAGTCAGTAGCATAATGACCAAATTTTCCACAATTGAAACATCTTACATTTTTCATATTTTTGTGTTTTCTAGAGAACTTGCCTTTCTTGTTGTAATATGCCTCTTCATCACTAGAAGACTCATCACTCTCTTGAAGTTGTTTACCTTTGGATTTCTTGGTAGCCTTGAAAGTTGCCTCTTTCTTGACATCAACCTTCACTTGAGTTCTTAACTCAAATGCTGCAAGTATACTATGGAGCTCATCCTTTTTCAATTTATCCAAATCTTTAGCTTCCTCAATAGCAGAAATATTTTCACTAAATCTATTAGGAAGAGATCTTAAAATCTTATCACAAACATCATTTTCAGCAAGCTCAAGACCTAAGTCTTTCATGGAGTTAACAACCTCATCCATACGAAGCATGTAGTCACTAATATTTTCATCATCATTCATCTTGAGTTGTTCAAACATACCTTTGAAGTGTCTCAACTTGGCCTTTCTAACATTTGTATCACCTGTATGAACCACCTTCAATTGATTCCACATTTCACTAGTTGTCTTGCAGTGAATCACTTTGGTGAGATCTGCTTTCTGTAAGCCTTTCGAAATTGCATTCATTGCTTTTGAATTACTGTGATGTAGGAGCCTTTCTTCTTTAGTATTGAGACCATGTTCAGGAATAGTGTACTCATCTTCAATCACTTCCCAAACCTCATTCCCAAGTGCCATTAGATGAACCTTCATCCTTGCACTCCAAAGACCAAAATCTGACCCATCAAGAATAGGTGCTGCATTGCCACTTGAATGATCCATTGTGTTCTTTACTAGCTTTTCCTTCAAGCTGTTAAACTTTACGAAGGCACCCGCTCTGATACCAATTGAAGAACACAAGCTTATACTGAGAGGGGGGGTGAACAGTATAAGACCTCTTTTTACTTTTTCCTTTATACTTCAAAACTGTAAAGCAATATACCCAAAGCAATATCAAGACAATGCACAAAATCATCCACAAAGTGACACCAATTTTAACGTGGTTCACCCAGAATGCTTGGGCTACGTCCACAAAACTTTTCTCTAAAAGTTATCTCAAAGTTCTTTGGGAAACCTTCCCAATTACAATGTTTATGAGCCTCGGCCCAAAGGAGACACCTTCCCCTAATCTGAATTTATGAGCCTCTGCTCAAAGGAGATACCTTCCCCTCTGCTCTGGAAATGATCCCTCAGAAGATCAACTCGCCTCTACCTCTTGCCAGCGACGTGGAACTCCTTTCCACCGAAGACCTCCTGTCCTCAATGCTTAGCCTAAGAGACCTCTCGCCTTCTATGATCACGTCCATCAGTAGCACTCAGCTACCTGTACCAAACACAGTCAATCGGTCTAGTACAAGTCTTCCTCTGTCTGTCAGATCTGTCCAACTCTATGAACAAATCAATCCTCAACACACAAGCCTTCTCAAAGACTTGCCAAATCTGTCCTCGGGTTCTTCTCTAAGAACCAATGCACTTCTGTCCTCAAGTTCTCTGATAGAACTCTCAAAAACTCAGCTCACAAGTCCTCTGCTAGGACCTGCCCAAATCTGCTCACAAGTCCCCACCGAAACCTGTCCAAATCTGCTCACAAGTCCTCTGCTAGGACCTACCCAAATCTGCTCACAAGTCCCCACCGAAACCTGTCCAAAAATTGCTCACAAGTCCCCATCGAAACTAGTCTAAAACCTGTCCAAAACCTCAGCAAGCTCACCAAGAAAAACTTGCTTAGCATGAACTCACAAAGAGAATTGTTAGAGACCCAATGTGATTCATAAACCTCATAGAAGCATAAAGAGAATTGTTAGAGACTCAATATGTTCTATACTTAACTCCAAATCTCAATCTCAAATCTCATAGAAACATAAAGAGAATTGTTAGAGACCCAATATGTTCTATACTTAACTCCCAATCTCAAATCTCATAGAAACATAAAGAGAATTGTTAGAGACCCAATATGTTCTATACTTAACTCCCAATCTCAAATCTCAAACTCAATCTCAAAAGAATAAGATAGATGTAGTATGCTTTTCTCAAGAATATAAAACACAACCCAACAATTGCCAACTATGCAATATCTCATATAACAATGATGCTTATATTCTTTTCACCAACAACTAGGGTTTCATCATCTCAATGCAAGTAGCAAGACTTATTAACATAAACCCTATTGCAAAAATGCTTCTTCTTACTCAACCAGAATTATGCATTCACCCAAAAATTCAACAATAACTTTAATGCATAAACAATCTTCAATATCCAGAAAATAAGATTTACACCAAAAATACCTAGTAGACAACCTTTTCACTCCAAACTCATTTTCAGAAAATATACCATAAACAACATACATGGAAGAAGTTGCCCATACCTTTACTTTGATGAAGAAGGAGAACTCAAAAATCTGTCACAACACTAACTCTCAATTTGCCACCAATTAGAGTTAGCAACTATACAATAATACACAATAATAAAGATCCAAATATAACACCTTATTTCTCCAACTTAGTAAAAACCACCAAAGTACAATAACATACAAAATAAAACCTCTTTACACCTTATTACTCCACATAAACATTAAACATTAAACATCAATGTCAAAACAAAAAAAGATACCTTAACCTTATACCTCCCGTGCATTCACGGCCACCATTCTATGCACACCGCGACCAAAAAGAAATTCCCAACGAAGAGAATCGAACTCAGCACCTCTGTCGTCTAGCGCTTTCGCTTAAACGCCACCGCCGTTGGGTCACAAGTGCCCAACGAAGTAAAACACCGCTGCCCTCTCTTTTATCTTACTTTGACGCCAAGAACCTGGAAAACGTAAACGTCTTCCACAAACCGCATGCAAACAATCCACTGCCGTCAAGCCAAAGAGTAAGGATGCAGCCCAAGCTCAAATCCGATTTTGCCAGGCACAGTCTCCAAGACACAGAACAAGCGCAAAATCTAAGACGTCAAACGGAGATCAAAAATATAGAGCAAGCTCAACTCAAGTCACCAAGCGCTGTTCGAAGGAAATAGAGCAATTGCAAACCACGGACGTCAAGCGCAAACCAGATGAAACAGTGCAAGGGCAAATCACGGACGCCAAGCGTAAATCGAACGAAACGGCGTAAAGCAAATCGAGAAGCCAAGCGCAAATCGACAAAATAGAGAACCACAAATCGTAGATGTCAAAATAATAATCGGTGGTGCTAACTTTTGAAAACCATGCCACCTTATATAGCATTTTATCCTTCACTGATTGACGTCGGCGCTCCTCCAACGATGGCAATAAATCGGCGACGCTTAAGGGTTGAAAGACCCTTTAATAATAATAATTAAAATAATAATTATTATTATTTTATTAATAATAAATTAAACTTGGACCTTTGACAAAGGTATGAGTTAATTTAATTATTAATAATACACATGGACCTTTGCATTAAGTTAAGCTTGGTTTTAATAAAAACCCTTAATGAGTCCAAATGGTTTTAAGAAAAACCTTTAGCCTTGTCACCATGGTTTTAATAAAAACCCTTTAACATAATGAAGCTTCTCAAGATATTCTTGACATCACACTCTTTTGAAATCAACACAAAAATGCCTTTTGACATCAATGACAACTTATACATTTGAGCAAAGGCAATGTACCCAAAGTACCCAAAATTGCCAACAATAATCTATAATGCTTAACCTCCACTCCTAAGGTATTTCTCTTTACACACACATATGGCTGCACATATACTCTACACACATCTCAACCACATCATCCTGGCCCCCATCCTCTAGTCCTACACCCATATTCCTTGGTCAAGAAATCCCTACCTCATCATCTCATTGTGATTGTATTAATTTCCTCAATCGTAATCCCTCCTTAGTGACCCCTCATCCTCCTCCTTTGTGGCTATCACTACCTCACTAGTCCTACCTACACCTCCTCTAGTACATACCTCAGTTGACATCTTTGCTATCATCAATGAACTCCTAGGTGCTGCCCATATACCTGCATCTCTAGCCCCATCAATCACACCTAGCTCAGGCTCCCACCTCTATGTGGTCCACCATGCATCATACTCCCTTTTCATCCCCATATTATCCACATTAAATAAAGCTAACACATCATCCAATGACATGTAAATGGCTATGCCCTATGGTCACATCCCACGATCTTTGTGATAATACCAAATCACCACAGATGGATCTAGTAGGCCATGTGGCAGCCCAAACTACCTTTACACCTGACTAAAAGGAAACAAATCCAACTAAAAATTATACCAACCCATCATCCACATTCCTTGTGTCACCCACCCTAGCTCCACCCCATCATCTAGCCATGCTAGACCCCCTCTATAGGTCCTCCACATGATGTCACTTGATCTCAACTCACTCAAATTATAGCAATAAAATAGTGCATGCCCCTCATGATACCTCTTCCTTTGATCCTCAATATCATATCATCACTACAAAGAATATGGTACCTTTGACCTAACAATACGTGCACCTCAAAAGGTAGGTCATCTGGCCTCATCACTACTATGTGCTCCTAGACCCATAGCTAGATTAGTAAGCTACTATACAAAAATTTCCTAGTCATCATCCAAACCCATGTAACTCTTGATAGGTCTAATATAACAATGTTGGCATCCATGCAAAGCAATTCCTATGCTCCTCCATCTCACACACTATCCACATCAAGTTCCAAAAAATACCACCCTTGATACATCTGGTAGCACATAACTATTGATACAGACCATCAACAATGCAAATCACCAATGCGACAACCCAAAAGTGTACAACTCTTGATACTTGATCCCACCACTAATAACCTTCACCCTCCTCCACTCATCCCTAAACATCCTTTACAATATAGCCTAACGCACTTCATCACCCTATGCAACCATCACCATCATCCCATCTATGAGCAAGCGATATATCCGATACACATCCTCTAGAGTAATAGTTATTTCCCTTGTTATAAAATGAAAGGTATTCCTATCTGGATCCCACCTCTCACATTTCGCATCTAGATATGCATGATCACACCACATTGTATCCATTTATACCACCCGTAAAACCTAATATTCTCCAACCACCACCATTCTGCCTCATCTAAAAACCCCTTCAAAGTCATTACCAAAGGTAAAAATCAATGTTGTAGTGTCAACTTTTTCACCTGCAAAAATAATCAACACAATCCTGTTAGCAACTTTTCAACAACATTTCAATAAAAAATATCAACTTTTTGATGAAAACAACAAAATAGCAACTTTTGACAACTTTTCAGCAACTTTTTGATAACTTTTCAACAAAAATGAAAAATTAACAGTTTTCCGACCATAAAAAGTAATATTTTAGCAACTTTTCAACAAAAACAAGAAATCGATGATTTTTCAATGCAAACAACAACAAATTGATAAATTTTTCATGAAAACAAGAAATTAACAATTTTTTGACGCAAATAGCAACTAATTGATAACTTTTTCAAGAAACAAGAAATCAATGATTTTTCAACGCAAACAGTAACAAATTGACAACGTCAATTCAAAAGAACTAATCAATGCAAAATCAATTCCAAAAGGGGTAAAACATTAACAAAAATAATTCCAAAACCCTAAAATCAATTCAAAATCATAGAAGGCAATAAAATAAGAAAATTGTTCTCCCCATCCAACGTGGAAACCCCTCACACCCTCTTATGCACTTTTCAAAGCATCTACCTCCTTCATTTTTCAAAAATCACCCACCCTCCTTAAAGGCCATTTAAGACAAAAGGTTGAAAAGGGATTTTTTCCCTTTCTCCAAGTCTTACATGGGAATGGAGCACCCATTGCCACTGAATTCACTTAGGTTGGAAAGTCTCACCCACCACATATACCTTGAAGAGGGGTCTCCTCTCTCCTCCACCTCACACCCCCCTTCACTTGATTATATAATCTATAAAATGAGGAACTTGCCTACGAATTAAAGGAGAAATAAAATAGTAATGTTATGCTACCAAAATACTATTTGAAGTATTTATAACCCCTTTTGGCATATGATCTTCCTCCCACAGATCTCTTTTGTAGGTTTAAGGTGATTTGCAAAGTAGAACAGACATCTTCAGCCTCCAAACCAGCACAGGACTACACCAAAAGGCTCCATAGTAGATGTTCTAACAAAATCCTAGTTGTAGAACCCAAAAGCATTCTGAGGTGAGAGCACACCCAAAAAATGCACCCTAAGATGTGTTTTCTAGTTTTATGTCATTAAACTAGCCCAACAGGTAACATGTTTTAGTTTTAGGTCATTTTATCACTTTTGTAATGCATTTTTGTTCGAATTTGGTCTATATATATTTATTTATAGGAGGCTTGATTGAGATAGACCTCCAAATAGTCTAACATATTTTGTAGGGTTATGCAGGTCATAGATCAAGTGTAGCTCGTAGTGGCATACATCATAAGTCCACTCCAACCTTGAGGAATTAAAAGAAGATGCTTCTTGTGCTACAAAACTTGTTCCATGCTAGGGTCCCTCCTAACAAAGTCCCTCTTTTGTAACCCTACAAGGTGTTTTGTAAAAGGATATGATTTCCTTATTGTAATCTCTTTTACAACATATTAATATGAAGTAGCATGTTTTCATTCATTTCAAAAAGAACCCTAAGAAAAAAATTGTATATCTAAAGGACATTAAGGGGCCAAATTTCACTCATGAATAGAGGCCTAAAATTAAGAATTTCAAAAATCTTGAGAATGAAATAACAACATGCCCTCTCAATAATCTCACTAGACCTCCACCAAACATTAAATCATATGAATCTTTCTATGAAATAAAGGGTAGCTTCAACTCATGGGATAAATTAGGCCAGGATAATATGGATGAGCTAAGATGGAGGTATTGGGAAATGCCTAAAATAGAGGTATGGTGGAAGATAAGATAGTTTATCCTAAGGAGGAAGAACCTAGTTCAATACCAAAAGATATAACATTCAATAAATTATACAATGAGGAATATCCAAATACAAAGAGCTCAAGGCTTGAGCAATACAATGAGGAAGTCAACATCAAAATATTTCATAAAACAAGGGCAATTAGAACAAGATAGGAAGATATAGAAGGGCCAAATACTAACCCCAAAATAAAATCTCAAATATCTCTTCTATCTTGGGCGATAGGAACAACTTCCTTGCCAATATAACACCTATCTCAGCAAGAATGACCAAGACAGAATATCCAAAGAGGGGTAAAATTGAAAATAGGATATGTAGTTAGTCCTAGTAATTAAAAAAAAAACAAAAGGGATACAATCATAATAGAGCAAAGCAATAGTAGAATCTCAATATCTAGTCAACCCTCCCCTTCTACAACAAAATAAAGGACCCAAAAATCAAAAGAATCCATCTTGCCAAATAAATCCAAAGAGTTTCTTGTCATCCTTATCGTATCATCTCTAGCTCATTCATTGACTTCCCTTGATCATGAAATAATGTAAGTATTGCTTTCCTCTAGGGTAACCCCATTAGCTTTAGTTCCTACTTCTTTGACATCTCTTGCTAAAGTGCTTTTTTTATTTAAGTCATTATCAACCTTTCTACCACCTTCGAGGTAAAAAAAGGAGACAAGAAGATTTGTTTAGTCTATCCCCATGGTAGAAATTTCAAAGGATCCAACAACAAACAATTCAATTTAATCAAGAAAGGTAAGATAAATTACCTGAATAAATGGCTACCACTCAGATATATGCCCACTTTGATCTTCAACCAAGAGCATTATTGTTCTAAAAAGGATATCCTCTCGTGTCAAAGCTAAAAAATGAAATGATGAAATAATACTAGCAAGTATTGACAGTCAGGCTAGATTTAGAAGATGTGCAACCTTAATATATAATTAAGCTCACAAAAGAGGTCGGTAAGATAGTTGAATATGACTATGATTCAACTAGCTGAAGACTGGTAAGAAAATAAAAGGATCTAGAACAAATAAAAAAAGTCTTGAAGAACTCTTAAGCAGGAGTCAAGGCCCTTTGAAATTAGATAAATACACTGACCAAATAGTTGAAGGAACAAAAATTTGAGGTTATCCTGAAGGAGAAGGAGAAACAACTTAAAGATATTTCAAATGAACTCACAAATCAACAAGCTCAATTTAATCAAGAGAAATATACTCTACTAAAGGAAATAGAGGATTTGAAGCAAAAAAGCAAAAAGGAGCAATCGATTGGGATAAAAAAACTTATTAAGCAAATTAGAGATGCTTACTAGGATAAATTTGGTAATGCTAAATTAATATTATTTGTTCTATTTAATTATATAGATGCAGTTGCACTCTTAAGTATCCAAATAAATGATAATTTTAAAGATCTCAATAAATTAGCACAAGACTAGAGGAAGCTAAAATCTATTAGGCTAAATTGGCCATGATGCTAAATTCTAATATTGTTGCTATAGGAATACAAGACAGGGAATCCATGGCACAAAGAGTGATCAACCTTTATAAAAAACAAGTAGAAAAATAATGCATGAATTATATCAATGTCGTATATTTCACCATCAAGAAACTCAATGGGGGGGATTCTTTAATTCAAGAAAGGCTCTCTTCACCATGTAAATAGTCTAGCTAATTTTACTCATAATAAGAATAATTAAAGCTAATAGTGAAAAATAAGGAGAGCCTCCTTGATTTTGAAGAGCAAATAGATTCCCCTAGCACAAAGGGAATAACCTAAGTTATTGGGCCATTAGAAGAATTAAAATTGTGGCTACATGAAGTGATAGGCCAAACAAATAATTTTCTTAAGATGATAAATTTAAAGTACTTGTAGTTTAAGGAGAATTCCAACAAATCCAATACCCATTAGAAGAAGAATGAGCAAAAATAAAACAAGTGTTGGACAAGTAGTTTGCCTTGTAATTTTATCCTAAGAATTTTTTTTTTTGTGTTTTGTTTTGTAGGAATTATAAATTTTGAATCTGTGCCTAAGGATGAAGGCAACAATTTTGGGTTCTCCTTAAAACAATATAGAATACCCTTGTGAGTCATCAAAACTATAATAACTCCTCAGTATTAATTTGTGCTTAAGAAAAACTTTCAAGGGGCATAAAAGTTCCAATCATATGTGGTTGCAATTTTATGGAAGTTACAAATGAAGGAGATGGGTCATGATGGTAAAAATATTAATCCATTCATTGAGGCAAGAGCCTATTTAATACATGCTCTATGGTTACAAACTGGAATATCGATACTCTCAATTTAGGAGATTATTACATGCAAAAAATATTAAAATAATATTCTAGCTAATAATGCATGATCTAATAATAATGTAATAAAATATCCTAGCATCCCCCCTTATTATATTATTCAAGTTAAAAAATAATAATACCCCTCCTTAATTTACAAGAGTATAGGCTATTGCTAGCTCTTAGCTCTAGCTCTAGCTTCTAGCTCTAGGTCTAGCTCTAGAACTAGCTCTGGCATTGTCTCTAGCTCTAGCTCTAGCATTGGCTACTATGGCTCTTGGATCTAGCTAATATAGCTCTAGATTCTCTTGCTTTGGCTATTCTAGCTCTTGGATAACCATCTTTGGATCCACATCTATATCTACCATTAGCTCTACCTTTTGGTTGGCTATAGGGTTGGCCATTGGCTCTTCCTTTGAGTTTACCTTTGGGTATCTAAGTCTACCACTAGGTCCACCTCTAGGTCTACCATTTAGTTGTCCATTAGGTCTACCACTATGTTTATCTCTAGGTTTATCATTAGATCAGGAACTAGGTCTACCACTAGGTCTGCCTTTGGGTTTTCCATTGGGTTGGCCTTGAGGTTGACCTATGGGTATATTACCTCTTGGTCTACTTATGGGACTATTACCTCTTGTCTTACCTTTAGGTTTTTTTCCTTTGGGCTTGCCTTTGGGACTACTTTTGGGAGATTACAATTTTCTTGGCTACTAATAGTGTTGTATTAGCAGTAGATTTGGCATCTAAGGAAAATAAACCACTTTTGTTGGAAATTATGGTTATATGCTTAGAATTCTTAGTGATAAAACACTTTTTATGGCCATTCTTAACTCTAATTTAACCTTCATATTTTTCTTTAGTAGTTGGGGCACAAACAACAAGTTGTTGGCTAGTCCTGGGACATAAAGGACCTATTTTATGGTGCATTTTCCATCTAGAAGGTGAACTAAAACATCACCAACTCCTTTGACCTCATAGGTTTTATCATCTATAATGGTCACTAGTTTTTATTCTTTGGCTTTGAAGGTATCAAACCAATATTTATCCCATATCATGTGTTGGCTAGAACCAAAATCAATATGTTAAGAATCATCCTTGGTTTTATCGATAACTTTGGTTATGAGTACTCTATGTGCCTATTCAAAATATAAATTTGAATCTGTGTGTGTCTATTCACAATATGAATCTAACACTTTTGCGAATGGTGCTACTTTGGCTTCTCCATCTGGGGTAAAATAGGGCATCCACCTATGTGATGATCTTAGTCAGGTGCATAGTTATAGGTATTATTAGCTTTGCTCACACAGGTTAAAAATTTTATCTTTGAGTATCATAGATCCCTTTTCACCTCCTTCACCATCATAGTGGGTTTCACCAATGCGGACCCTACAGACCTGACATCAATAGTCCCCAAAGTTTGCTCAGATTTTATAATGACTCTTTGAGGTTGATATTTGCCCTACATTTATGTTGATGTCCTCTTGACTCATACTATATTTTTCTCTCACATAAACTAAAACTCCCATCTAATGCATTGCCATGGCATCCATGGTGTTGTGATGGTTGTGGTGCAGTAGCATGAGTAGGCAACATCATAAGGGAGGTGTTCCACTATCATAGAATTTTATGACATTGCACATCACCTCCAACATAGAATGAAAGCAACAATATCCCCACTAGTCCTCCATGGTTAGGGTCCAAAGGTCATCCTCAATGTATCGTATGGTGGATCCCCAAAGCAAATTTCCATGGAGAGCCATGACTTATCATGATGCCTTCCAAGGCCTCACCATAATGAGATCCAATATTGCCTCTAACTTGTCCAACTTTAGTGTTATCTTTGTTTTCATCTTCAATTTTATATCACATGGTCAATAGTTTAAGTCATATTTCCAAAGGAGAGGACCCCATATATCATCTATTAGAACCCACTTCAAAATTGACCCAGTCTTTGATATGTCATGATATATCAACCTAACTACACTCATCCAAGCGACCATTTGGATTATGGGGTAATTCTCCTCTCAAACCCACTCTGATACCAATGATGGCAAAAAATTTAATTCATTCATTGAGGTAAGAGTCTATTTAATACATGCTTTAGGGCTACAAACTAGAATATTGATAATCCCAATTTAAAAAATTGTTACATGCAATAAATATTAAAATAATCTTCCAACTAATAATGCATGATCTAATAATAATGTAATAAAATATGTTAATAGGCAAAAATCTTGAGTGCACGTGCAATGTGTTTTAAAAGCTAGAAGTTGAGAAATATTCCCATAGTCAAAAGTTTTAGGATTCTATAAAATAGTCTGATAAGCATAATTATAAGGGAACCTAGTAGAGAAGAAAGTTTCCTCCTAGATAACTCTTGATATCAAAATTTTTGCAAGATCTGATAAAGGCCAGTAACAGGAAGTTCTAATTAGCAGACATGAACACATTGGGTTCTAGGAGATTGAAGGTGCACCAAAAAACATGAAGTTATCACCAACATCTTAGATAAGCTAGAATGCACAAAATCTCAAAAATGGTAGGTGAGATAAACTAATGTGCTCTTATTAAAAGGAATAAGGACTACCTACCAATGTCGTCTCCATTGAGCAAATCAAGAATATATTAAAAGTGGGCATGGAAACTATAGTACCACATCTAAAAAATATTATGGTTGAGGGTACCTCATTCAATTTTCAAAATCTATAGAAGGGGTATTTGAAATTGTTAAAGTCATTGTAAAATTTTGGAGGGAAATTCCCCTTATTGTGTCTATAAATAGCATTTGTGTTAGCTATGTAAAGGATTGACAATTCTATAAAGCTTTCCTTTTATTTTATCCTTGTATAGTAGTACGTGCATCTTTGGGTGATCTTACCAGTAACCAAACCCAAGCTCCTAGAATAATATTTTTAATATTGCTTGCACATACATACATATATATATTGGAGGCCTATGCATCTATTTTGAGTAGTCATATGTGGTTCTAATGCTTTGACTCATCTCTTTTATGTGTGTGTATGTTTGAAATTTTTACCTGTTCATGAGTTTCACTTACATATGTGTGTATGTTTGAAATTTTTACCTGTTCATGAGTTTCACTTACATATGTGTGTATACTAGAGGCCTATGCATATACTTTGAGTATCCATCTATGGTTCTCATGCATTAATCATCTTTGTTATGTGCTTATATGTTTGTGGTTTTCACCTGGGCTCATATATATCCAGGATATGAAGTGTTCACATTGATGCATTACATCCAGAGTTGTTGTGCAAGGGGATATTATCTGATATTTGGGATATCATTGCTTTGTTAGCATAGAAATCCTTTTTTGTTTTTGAAATCTTTGATTTTTTCTTGTTTTTTCCTAACCATTTTCCCTCCAAGTTGTTAGATTAGGAAAGTGTACCTAAATATCACATCTTAATAAGAAGTCAACCTTGTAAAAAATTCTTATTGGACCCCAACTAAGCCAAACCCCATGCTTTTGGGATAGATCCTACTGTGTCGCTTCACATGAGGTACAATATGCCCTATTTGCCTAGTCCACACCATGTTCGATGGATAGGATAATTGGAGAGGGCAAAAGGTGTATGATTTTCCATTTTTAAACTATCTTTATTTAATTTAACATAGTGGAAATTTGTCTTCCACATCTATATATTATTTATTTTCTTTGAAGTAATCATATTAATAATTATATTATTCTCATTTTGTGAACGCTTCCTGGCTAGATATTTATGTTTATGGCATAAAATAGAAAAAAATGGAATGCACTCATAGTGTTTGGTGTTCTCTCACTCATATATAGCCTTATATATTTCAAAATGTTCTTACCAATGAGTACATAGTTACTATAAAAACTTTTATTAACTCCTTATTATGTTTTCATTGCCTTAGAACAATTTATTATGTTAATGGTGTTAGAATAGCTTGAAGGCTAAACAAATTTCATTAATCTAGTAATATTATTTATATAATATTTTGACCGATAATAGACTAAAAAATAATTCAAATATAAACTACTATTACAACAAATTTCACTTTACCTACAACTACTTAAAAACCCTCACAAGACTCCAACATGAGTGGTTCTATCCACTCAATTTATTTTTAAAATGACATGTATCCCATCCTATGATATAATAATACTCCTACGTGAGTGGTTCTATCCACTCAGTTTATTTTAATAATGACATGTATCACATCCTATGATATAATAAATTCTAACATTCTCCCCTTATTACACCATGCTTCAAACTTTGGTAGGCATACTAATAACTAGACTAGGGCAAACATAACAATCCAAATAACCATATGATGAACTAGGACATACTAAATAGCTCACCAAGTATACTCAAGGTATGAATAGGTACATTCAACTATTCACAACAAATGATAACATAATGACCTCACTATGCTTCTTTAATGGGAATTTTGTCACTACAATATTCACCAAGGACAAGGACAAACTCATCTATCCATAGTAATACAAAACAATTATATAGGGATACATATTCTATTTAGAAATAAAGTTACAAATAGGAACACACTATTATTCACAATAGTTGTGACTAAGGACACAACCAATCACAAACTATTAGCTAGACTGGGTCTTGTTGTAGCCAAAATTGATACAACATGAATATATCCATAATTTAAAAAATTTGAATGTTATAAGAGGTCCATGTTTTATGATATGCTAATGGATAAGTCAAATATTAAGTACTTAATTATCTTAGAATGATCTCATGGATTAATATTCTTTGAATATTTATAAAAACCTTCAAATTATTAAGTCATTCACTCTTAACAATCTTGTCGTCATAATTGGTCATTCTCCATAAAATGGCCTAAATTACAAACATGCCTAACCACCATGCACCGTTAAAGAACAAATTACTTTTAATAAAAATTAAGGGGTTCCCTGCCCATACTTCTAAGATACTACAAGCTATTGTTCGATCGACCGAATAGTGGAAATAAATCAAAGTCATTAGTTGATCGATCGATGAACAAAAATCCATGGCTGAGAGAAAAATTCCCAAGAACCAATCAAAAGATCCTTCAGCTAATGGTAAAAAAGCATTAGTTGACCAACATATCATCCAATGAAATTAACACAACTGAAACCCGTCGTTCGATCGACGATAAGAGAAGATAGACCAAGCAAGTGAACGATCGATTCGGTAGGAAAAAAACTACTTAATCGATAACATATCAGTGGTGTGAAGCCTTTTAGTTTAGTATAGTAAAAATACTTTATTCATCCCAAAAGAATTAACCAAAAATGGTCAAATCATTTGGTCAAAGCCATGTCAACAAATACGTGCACTGACACTCGACCGAAGAGAGTAGTGAATCAGCCAAACATTCAATACGAAAAGGTAATTTAGTCGAGATCAACTCTAAAAAAATAATATTTTAGCTAAAAATAAGAATAATGTGACCAAACACATGGCATGAAGAGATATTATCGATCGAAATCTCATCAATCGCTAAAGCCAATTGATCGAAATACAAATCAGATCAAAGGTCAACGAAAGCGGACCAAAGTCACTTGATCGAAAGGTCAGTCAAACTATTCAATAAAAAACTATTGACTCATCAAATAAAAAGCCTTCAGCTAAACTAAATCCTATGTAGTGATAATCAAGATCATCCAACTGAAGAGTAAGATTGATCGGTCGAAGGGTAACATTGATCGGTCGAAGAGTTACATTGATCGGTTGATCGATAACAAGCGAAACTAAAGAGGATCAGCCGATAAAAATAATGACGTGGTTGAAGCTTAGCCATTGAAATATTACTAGTTGAGAAAAGATAGATGCCTAGAGATCATCAATCTAAACAATCATAGCCATCAAATGGTACCAACCGAGAAAATTTGATGATGGAGATCAACTGAACTAAACAGAGGTAAAATGAGTGGGAATCAAGGTATGCTAACATTAAATTTTACATGCATTTTGGTTTGTCATTATTATTTTGACACCCCATGGTCAAGGCTGGTACAAGTTTTAAAAGTAGCACGTACAAAGTAAAGGCCAATTCAACACTAAGAAACACCCTGACGACTATCAAATAATAAACAAACAAAAAATCCATTGATCGAATCCAATCAACGAATGAAAGAGTTTTTTATCAAACCACATAACTTTTAGAATAAAAGTTAATAAAAAACTCATTCAACCAAGTAATGATCAATGATAGTAGATACGCACACAATATGGTACCAACAACACATGTCGAACCCAAATGCCCAAGAGATCGCCAGTCCAAGAAAGGTCATCATGACATTGGAAGTGACAATGACCTCACTAACGCAAATAGGGACTAATAAAGAAGTTGCACACGTGCAAACTCTACTCCAGATCCATAGAGTAAAATTATACAAAATCATTGAAAATAGAAATAAACCCACGATAGGCCAACCCCCTATAAAGAGTGAGGTGATGAGATAAGTAAAGCAAACACATTGATTGATATGCTAAATGTGATTAATCTAAATCCTGGCCAAGTCAGAACTACGGGGCTTCTCTTAGCATACAAACAAAGCCAGTAAAATAAAATGAATAATCATGAACTAGAGGATGGTTCGTGAACCAGATGATGCAAATGGAAGACCAAACTAAGGCAAGATCATAAATTTAGAGCAACAAGACTTGACACATCTATCGTTGACTAATGGAATAACTCACCCCAACTCATCCTTCATATAGGAAGACACCCATTCTAAGGCCCAAGAAAAATTTTGAAGATGGATCAAAGTGCGTTAGCAATAAGTTACAGAGGAAGAAATATATAATTCAAAGGGTCCAATATCAATGACTAGTAGAAGAAGTGATAGATGCAAACCAGATAGAAGAACACCTCCAAAAAGTTTCCACACCCCGATGGAATATAGTTAAAGAAGTATCACCCCGATGGAGTATAGTTATGAAAGTACCATGTTGTTGGTAGTTTCCTTAATTTGTGTACCTCCAATTCTCTGTTCTTATCCATCACTAATTTTGAGGGCCTAATGTATCATATCTTTGTAATGACCCTTTGCTTCCTAGAACGTAAGTTAGGCCCTCATGTAGTTGGAGGAAACCTCGACCTTAAGATGATACATCCAACTTCAATAATCCTCTCAGTCTAGGAGACCAAGGTGATCAGTTACAAAGCACCAAGCCATGGTAACATGTATACGTGACAATATTCGATTAAGATAGGAGCTCACTTCAAGATAAACAAATAAAGCTACAAGGCAGAGTTAAACAGTGAGGACCAGGTGGATGACAACTGGACCAAATTTTGATATATTAAGAATAAATTTTAATTTTGAGATAGCTAATAATAGGTTGTACAACACCCGATCGATGACAAGGTAGGAGATGGCACCAAGTGGATAGTTCAGATGAAAGCAGTTTTGATAGTTATAGAGCCATCATAGCTATAAGAAGGACGTCCATAGCCAGAAAGAGGATCGAGCTTTTGACATAGCATATTTTTTCTAAGAGGTATACTCGAGTGCCCATTCTTTGTTGTTGTATTCCCTTTGTGTCTTTCTTCTTTTCCATCCCTTATTCTTCCCATTATTATGTAGGTTTTGATAGGAAAGTGCCCAAGAAGCTGAGATTATTTCTAGATTATTGAGCCAAAGGTCTAGAGACTCGACTATTGTGATATTGGAATGGGAGAGTGAAAAGTCCTTGTTACGATATTCGAACGAGGATTTTTATTGTATTAATATTTAAAGAGTTCAATGGCAAATTCAAGCCAACTCTTCATGTAATCAATTCCAAATATTAATACAATTATGGGCTTCTTTCCTATTATAACTTTGTTATTAGTTTTGTGTGTGTCTTCATTATGAGTTACATTATTTGAATGCATAGTGGACGTTTCTTTCGTTGGTCAACTATTATGTTTATTATGATATTCGAATGAATGTAATTGCACCAATTCTTTCTTTTCCCCTTCTTTCTATTTTCATTGAATTGTTATTAAATCTTGCTATAATAGCCCAAAGGATTAAGGCACCGGTCATACATAAGGTATAATTGAACTGTTATTATTTTAGCTTGGTCAAATTTATAAAAAACTTTAATTCACCACCATAAATCTGGAAGAGCATGAACATAAAATATTAAAAACTTTAAGTTCACCTCAAGGGTATCCTTACCATACCTGGTCTGTTTAGAAAATATTGAAGAACTCTATTCCTAGGTTAAAGAGGTAGGTCGACTAGAGCCTATAATTGCTCATTGGTAGTAGGTTTTCTTGTAGCATGATAGCTTATCCCAAGGATGCAGGAAAAATCTCCAATAGTTTAATGGCATCATTGTCGAGGAATGAAATTGTAATTTTCATTACAGTTTAGAACCTAACGACAAATATTTATTGGCAACAGTCAACCTAAAGGGAACCAGTGTATCCAATTTTTCAAATTTGAATCCTTTTGAGTCTATTTCCCATGTATGCTCATAGTTTCCAATTTTATTTTTCAAGAAACAATGGTTATATAATTTTCTTGATTTTTCAATTCTTGATTCTTGATTCTTGAAAAATATTATACCTTGAGTGATTGAGAGTGATATAAGTTGAGCAATCTCGACTAGATATTTATTCCTTCTGCACCCCATTATGCTGGTGACTTTGACTGGTCAAACCCAAAAAAATTAAAATATTAAGAAGAAGAATGTGCTAGCATGAATGAGAAGAACCGCTCAGGAGCTTTATCCAAAATTCTCAGATCTAAAGGTATTTTTTAGAACTAATCCTTCTAGTTCATCTCCAAAATGTTCTGATACAGATATTGTTATAATAGAGAATATATTTGAAACACCTCCTACTATTCCTAGTGGAATAAATACTACACCACCTACTGTGATTCCTGTCAATCCAATCCAAACACCTCTAGTAGTTAATATGGCCAATCCACCACCTAACATTCAATTATGGAGGACCAATAGATACAAGCCATTCCAATTATCGACATCGCTACATGATCTTCCCAGTAAAGCTCATAAGTATTTACCCAAATTCCAAGGAAACAATGTAGTTATAAGAGAGGATCACATTAAAAGCTTCATGTATGCTATGGATAGTCTAGAAGTAGAACATGAAGATATAGTGTTAAGACTATTTCTCCAAACCCTAGAAAAAGATGCTAGAGAATGGTTTAATACCCTTCTAGATAATGACATTGCTAATTTTGCTAAGATGGAAACTATCTTTCTAAAAAAGTTTGGTGAAAGGAAAAATGAATAATCACTACTAACAGACCTGACAACAATGAAAAAGAAAGAAAATGAGTCAGTAAGTGATTTTAATAGAAGGTTTTCTAAATCCAGGAATAAAATCCCCACTGATCTAAGGCCAAACAATATACAATCAATCTATTTTTATAAAAATGCCTTTCCAAGAGAATTTAACTATGAGTTAAGACAAGAACAAGTTACTACCATAGATGAGTGCATGGATAAAGCCATAGAGATTGAAAGGAATATGTTAGACAGTGGAAAAATGAAACCATACTCTCTAGAAGTTAGTCAACCTGATAGGAAACCTAAGAAAGTAGGTTTCAACCTACAAAAGAGATCTGAATAGGATCCTATGGAGAAACTGGCTAATCAAATGATAAAAATGTTTAACACAATGAACAATAGATTAGCCAGGATAGAGAGAAATAAAGAGAGCAATGGTGAAACTTCTCACCCTCAAGTTGACAGACAACAAGGAGACAACAGACCACCATTCAGGAGGAATTTTAATAGGAACTGGGGTAACAACAATTCTGATGAAGGGAACAAAAATAGAAATAATGGGAATGGTTGGAGGAAGAGAGAAACGGAGAAGGACCAAGACTCAGTTCCAAATCCCATACCCACTATCAACCTAGAAAAAAATTTCCCCTATTACTACTCAACTTGTGATGCTCCTCATAACCCAGATTGTTGTGGTATATATCTAGGTATACATAATACCATAGACTTAGATGATGAATCCGAAGAGGATATCAGGATTAACGCATGTTGGACTCTTGAAGATGAATCTAGAGAAAGGTTATTCAAGGAAAATATGGATTTATATGCTTCAAATCACCACCCTAAAATCCTAGTTGTAGAAAACACTAAAATCCTACAAAGAGGACAAGAAACTAGGTATGATAAAATGAAACAAGGGAAAGTAATCCCAATAACTCAAGAGGTGGAAGAACTAGAAGCAAATGCCTTAAATCTAAGAAATAGGATTATACCTAATAAGACTGATAAAATCTCAAACAAGGAGACTAGGGGATAGTCTGTTGTAAATAATAATGCACAAAAAAAAAATAGAAAAAAAAATCAAAACAAAACTATTCTTGAAAACGTAGAAATAAATGAACAATTACCACATGAGGAATGTACCAAAATGCTAGATGTCAAGAAGATGGAGTTTGATGCTGGTTCTGAACTAAGTAAGCAGAAAGTTAACATTACCTTTGGTGAGTTAATGAATATTCAAAAATATAGAGAATAGGTGTGTAAAGCTTTTGGCTTGATTGAACAAAAAGAAACACAGTCTTGTAATACAGTCAAGCCCTCCAATCATGAGACTAGAACACCCTCATATGTTAGACCATTTTATGTGTCCCTCAGATATAACTCAGATGAAGGAGAAAGGTATGTCATCCATAACTGCATGCTAGATAGTGGTGCATCCCATAACATCATGCCCAAATAGATAGCAGACCAACTAGGACTAATTTGTACCAGGGAATCTCCACCTGTGTCAGTAATGGATAGTAGGTAGATACCTTGTGTAGGGATTATTACTGGCCTACTGGTCTTCTTAGATCAATATCCCAAGAAGGGTATAGTGATGGACGTTGTAGTAGTTGATGTGGACCCTTTCTTCTCATTACTTTTAAGCAGGCACTGGGCAGAATAGTTGGGTGGTTCCATACAATTAGATTGGTCTTATGCCACAATCCCTATCTCAAGAAAAGAAAATGTGACCTTAAGGAGAGAACCATTTAACAAATATTTAGTAGAACTGGTAAGACCAGATGACACTATGGTTAACTTGGTCAATTCTATAGAAGAGAAGGAAATGGGGGTATACTCGATCTAGCATAATCCCTTTCTATTAGAGGTCCTTGATGCAAAAGATATGGATCCTAAAACCAGAGAACTAGTAGATGCAGAATCTACTAGAGTTCTAACCCAAGAAATGTGGACCATGTCCTTTGATGGGGCGAAGTCTCAAATAGGAGCAGGTGTTAGTGTAAATTTAATAGACATTAAGGGAAACTATCTAGGAATCCCTTACAGATTAGAATTCCCATGCACTAATAATATTGTTGAATATGAAGCCTTACTGTTAGGCCTAAGAAAAGCCAAAGAACTAGGCATAAATTTCTTGACTATTATTAGAGATGCAAAATTAATTATACAATAGGTCAAAGGCAAGTATCAAACTAAACATCCTAGGTTAAAACAATACAAATCTATAGTCTTAGCTAAAATTGATAAATTCCTAGCATTTAACATCTCTTACATTCCCAGAGAGCAGAACCATATTGTAGACCTATTAGCAATCAATGCTTTAGGTGTAGACTACCCAAAAATTGACATAGAATATATGGAAATATTTCCAACTATCTCTATGTACAAACCCTCTATACCTAATAATGTTGTATACCTGCAAGTGTTTCAAGATGATGTGGATATTAGAGATTTCATGACCCTCCAGAACATGTATTCAGATGTTCTATGTGAGGAGGAAGATGAAGAAAAGTTGAAAAATATAATTGGAGAACTAGTAGAAGTAATTCAACTTAAAACAAATAGAATCCCAAAGGGGTTAGTTTCTTTAGAAATCTTATTTGATGATTTTGATAAGGCATACAAACCACTCCTCAAAGAAATAGAAGTTGATGATATAAATATTGGAATAGAAGAGGAGCCTAGATTGGTTAAGATTGATAAGGCCTTACCAAAAGAAGAAAAAGAATAATACATTAGCTTTCTGAAGAAGAATAAAGAATCTTTTGCCTGGAGTTATGAAGATCTAAAAACATT
Organism: Wollemia nobilis; assembly: GCA_028583015.1. Lineage (NCBI taxonomy): Eukaryota > Viridiplantae > Streptophyta > Pinopsida > Araucariales > Araucariaceae > Wollemia > Wollemia nobilis. Next base: position 10,170,941 of record JAQPPZ010000850.1, read on the forward strand.
CAAAATTGATGTCATGACTCACATCATTCCCCTCAAAGAGGATGCTAAACCATTCAAGAAAAAGCAGAGGAAATTTAACCCCACCTTGCATCCAATCATGCAAAAGGAAGTCCAAAAATTACTAGATGCAAAAATAGTGAGAAAAGTAAGATTTTCTTCTTGGATAGCAAACTTAGTACCAGTAAGGAAGAAAAATGGAGAGATTAGACTTTGTGTTGATTTTTGAAATTTGAATAAAATTTCACTCAAAGATAATTATCCCCTACCCAACATGGAACAATTGTTGCAAGTTGTAGTAGGCTCATCTAGAATGTCATTACTAGATGGATTCTTAGGATATAATCAGATTCAAGTAAATCCTGAAGATAGATACAAAACTACTTTCACTACCCCTTGGGGCACCTTTGAATACCTGAGAATGCCATTTGGATTAATGAATGTAGGAGAAACATTCCAAAGGGCCATGGAATTTACCTTTAAAGGACTAATGTTCAAGATAGTGGTTGTCTATTTAGATGACATAACAGTGTTTTCCAAAAACCCTGAAGATCATCTTGAACATCTAGCCATAGTTTTTGCTAGATGCAAAGAATATGGAATATCCTTGAACCCAAAGAAATGTATATTCGGAGCAACACAAGGAAAAATTTTAGGTCATATAGTATCGGAAAAGGGAATAAGCATTGATCCATCAAGAGTAGAAGCTATTGCCAAGATACCTCCCCCTAAAAACTTGAAAGGAGTCAGATCATTCTTTGGTAAAATTAATTTTGTAAGAAGGTTTGTGCCAAATTTCGTTGAAATAGCTCAACCCATTAACAACATGATTAAAAATAATGCTGACATCAAATGGATAGAGGAGAATCTTGAGGCTTTTCAAAAAATTAAAGATGCTATCACCACTGCCCTAGTGTTGAACTGTCCTGATTACTCAAAGAATTTTAACATATACTCATTCGCTTCTGAACACACCATCATTGTAGTCCTTTCCCAAAAGGATGATGAAAAGAATGAGATACCCATAGCCTTCATGAGTACAAGACTTAAGGGAGCTCAACTAAGATTCAAAATGATTGAGAAACAAGCGTATGCTGTGATTCAGGCACTAGAATATTTTAAAGGTATCTTTGGTTCAAACAAGGTTATATGTTGTATTCCATTCACTACTATAAAAGATGTTTTCACCCAACCTGAACCAATAGGTAGTCCTACTAGGTGGATGGTCAAATTACTATAGTATGATGTAGAATTTAAAGTTGTGAAAATAATTAGAGGACAAGGTCTAGCTAAGTATCTGGCTAATAAAGAAGGAGAAGACATGCAGAACATTACCATAGTCGATGATATGCATGATATCAGAAGAACAAATAATGTTGAATGCAAATGGTATGATGATATCCTAATGTACCTTCAAACCTTGTCTTTCCCTAGAGGCATGTCTACAAATAAAATGAGATCAATCAAACAACAAGCTCAAAAATATTACACTCAAGAAGGTAAACTTTATTGGAAACATCCAGATGGGGTATTATTGTTGTGTTTGTTTGAAAAAGAAACATTAGAAGTAATAGAAGAATTTCATGATGGATTATGTGGGGGTCACTTTGCCCCAAAAGCAACTGCAAATAAGATCATGAGAGCAGGTTATTACTAGCCTTCTTTATTCAAATATGTTCACCAATATGTAAGAGGCTGCCATAACTATCAAGTGTTTGCAGGAAAGAAAAATTAGCAACAATGCCTCTCCAGCCAGTAATCATAGAAGCACCTTTCACACAATGGGGAATCGACCTTATTGGTGAAATAAATCCAAATTCCTCAGGCAGACACAAATGGATCATCACCACAATAGACTATTTTACTAAATGGGTGGAAGCAGCTCCTCTGAGAAATTCAACAACTAAGGTAGTCATAAATTTCTTAGAGGAAAATATTTTAACTAGATTTGGAGCCCCAAAGAAATTAGTAACTAACAATGGAAAATACTTTATCTCCTTTGAAATGATAGAGTTCTATGCAAAATACAGAATATAAATTTCTCATTCTACCAACTATTATCCCAGGGCAATGGTCTAGCTGAATCATCAAATAAAAATTTAATAACCAGAATTAAAATATCATTGGGTAAAAATAAAAAGGGTTGGGATAGTGAATTAAAATTTGCCTTATGGGCAGATAGATTATCTATTAAGAGGAACATAGGTAAAACTCCATATGAAATGGTATTTGGAGAAAAAGCCTTGCTACCCCCTCACATAGAAAGAATAGCCCTATCCTTATTACTCCAAGATCATGAAAATCCCAATGCCTTAGGGAGGACGTTAGACCAGATTGCACATTTGCATGAATAAAGAAGAAATGCACTAAACAAGATATTTGAATAAACACAAAAGACAATGCAACTCTTTAACAAGAAATCCAAAGGAACTTCATTCTTTGAAGGGGACATAATCATTTACTAGGACCCAAAAAATGAGAAACATGGAGAAAAAGGTAAGCTTGAACCCAAGTGGGTAGGCCCCTACCAAATAGTTCAGATCATTGGCCCAAATACGTACAGGTTGCAGACCTTAGAGGGTGATCTCATGAAAATCCCAATAAATGGCCAACACCTGAAACTATATCACCCCTATTGGGGAACCAAAAAAGAATAAATAAATATATATAAATAAATTTAAAAAAAATGTGTGTTCTATGAGTCCTTCAATTCATTTTTCTTTATGTTGTTTTCCTTTGTTGTCAATAATCTTAGAGTATTAGAAGATTGTTAAATCTCCCTATCATGTTTGTACTATCTGTTAGAACCTACCCTTGGTTAATTAAGAGAAGATGGATCTGGATTAAATATAGATGGTCTGGAAACTCAGAAAGCAAGGAGTTTAGTAATCATCTTATAAGGTTGGAACTACCATAGATGAAAGTTGGAAGTGCTGACACATCAAGCCAAAGCCATATATTATCATGACCTTAAAAGTAATTCCAGAATCAGGGAATCTAGTCAACTTTGGTAAGATAGTTAGGCCAAAAACAATTACACTCAATACTATAGCCTTCTAGATCCTCAACCCAAAAAGCACACTCTGAAATGCTTTGCAATTTATCAAAATTCTTCCTAAAGAAGAAAAATCTCAATAATGCAAATTGAGCAAGTGCTTGGGGCTACCTGGATAACCTCTACCAGGGCTATAGATGCTTGAATGGTAGTAGAGCAGGTCCAAAGGATCAAGGTCACCTCCACTAGAGCTATAAATGCTTGACTGGTAGTGGAGCAATGACAAGGCAAATATCTTTAAAAGAGTGAAATCACTAATAGGCCTAACTCCTTCCAAGCTGATGAAAATTCTTTCTGATCAGGAAAACTAAAAAGAATACACAAGCACACACTTTGGGCCTAGGCTTGATGTGATAGTAATTTCTGATTGATTTTGTCTAAAACCACCTTGGAGATATTGCTAGACAACTAGCCTTTAGGAGTGAAAGTTCACTTGGCTTTAAACTAGAGCCTCTGATTTTATTTGACTAAGAGTTTTTCTTTTTAGATTGTTTAAATAATATTTTGTTTTTTGTTTTTACTTTTGTAATAATCCTCTGGAAAATAAAGGTCCAAGTCAATTCATTGAAGTCTTGTTAATAACCGAAGAGTCTGGAGTTCTCAAATACCTCATGTTTTCACCATTTGTCCTAGTCAGAGCCTATGTTGTAGCCAAAATTGATACAACATGAATGTACCCATAATTTCAAAATTTTGAAGGTCATAAAGAGATCCATGTTTGGTGATATGCTAATGGATAAGTCAAATCTTAAGTAATTAATTATCTCAAAATGATCTCATGGATTAATATTCTTCGAAGATTAATAAAACCTTCAAATGCTTAAGTCATTCACTCTTAACAATATTGTCATCATGATTGGTCATCCTCCATAAAATGGCCTAAATTGCAAAACATCCCTAACCACCATGCACCCTTAAGGAATAAATTCCTTTTAATAAAACTTAAGGGGTTCCCTACCCATATTTCCTAAGTCTACAAGCTATCAGTTGATCAATCGAATAATGGAAACAAAGCAAAGGCATCAACCGATCAACCAACGAACAAAAATCCACTGTCAAGAGCAAAATTTCCAAGAACCAATCTAAATATCCTTTGATCGATGGTAAGAAAGTATCAGTTGACTGACATAATAATAATAGCAAATGAAATCAACACAACTGAAACCTGTCATTCAACCAACAATAAGAGAAGATAGACCAAGCAAGTGAATGGTCAATTCTATAGAAAAAATACTTGATTGACAATATATCAATGGTACGAAGTCTTTTGACCGAGTGTGGTGAGAACACTTTATTCAGCTTGAAAGCGTTGGTTGAGCCTGGTCAAATTATTTGTTCAAATCCATGTCAACAAATATGTGCACTGATACTCAATCAAAGAGAGTAGCGAATCAGTCGAGCATTCAATAAAAAAAAGGAATTCAACCGAGGTCAACTCCAAACAAAGAAGCTTTTTATTGAAAAGAAAAAGTGTGTGATCGAACATGCAACACGAAGAGAGATCGTTGGCCAAAATCTCATCAACCTTCAAAATCGATTAGTTGAAATACCAAATCAGATCAAAGGTCAACAAAAGTATACTAGAGTCACTCGACCGAAAGGTCAGTCAAACCATTTAGTCAAAGACCACTAACTCATCAAATAAGAAGCCCTTCGATCGAACTATTTCCCATGTGGTGATAATCAAGATCATCCAACTGAAGAGTAAAAATGATTGATCGAAGAGTTACATGATCAGTTGATCGATAAGAAGAACTAAAGAGGCTCGATCAACCAAAACAATGATATGGTTGAAGCTTAGCTATTAAAATTTTACCAACTAAGAAAAGATAGATTCCCAAAGATCGTCAGCCAAATAAATCACAACCATCGAATGGTACCAACTGAGCAAAGTGAACAATGGAGATCAACCGAACCAAAAAAAGGTAAAATGAGCAGGAATCAAGGTACATCGACATTAAATTTTGCATGCATTTTGGTTTAGCTAAATGTCATTATTATGTTGACCCCCCATAGTAAAGGCTAGTACAGGTTTTAAAAGTAGCACATACAAAGTAAAGGCCAATTTGACACTAAGAAACACCCTGATGGCTATGAACTAGTAAACAAATAAAAAAATCTGTTGACCAAATCCAATCAACAAATGAAAGAGTTTCGATCAAACCACATAAGTTTCATAGTAAAAATAAATCAAAAACTCAATCGGCCAAGTAATGATCAACGACTATAGATACACACACAGTATGGTACCAACAACACATGTCAAACCCATGCCTAGGAGATCACCAATCCAAGAAATGTTAGCATGAATTTGGAAGTGACAATAACCTCACTAACACAACTAGGGACCAATCAAGAATTTGCACACACGCAGACTCTACTCTAGATCCATACAATAGTTATGCAAAATCACTGAAAAGGAAAATAAACCTATGATAGGCCAACCCCCTACAAAGAGTGAGGTGGTAATATAAGTAGAGCAAACACAATAATTAATATGCTAAATGCAATGAATTCAAATCTTGGACAAGTCATAACTATAGGGCTCCTCTTATCGCACAAATTAAGCTAGTAAAATAAAATGAACTATCATGGATTGAACAAATGGAGGATAGTTCATGAACCATATGATGCAAACAGATGACTAGACTAAGGCAATATCATCAGTTCAAAGCAAACTGGATCATCCTTAGATCAATAGGACCTGACATATTTGTCGTCAGTTGATAGAATAACTCACCCCAACTCATCCTTCATATAGGAAGACACTCATTCTAAGGCCCAAGCAAAATTTTGAATATGGATCAAAGTGTGTTAGCAGCAAGTTATAGAGGAATAAATATATGATTCAAAAGGTCCAATATCACTAGTAGTCGAAGAAGCAAGAGACGCAAACCAGACAGAAGAACACCTCCAAAAATATTCCACGCCCTTATGGAATATAGTTAAAGAAGTATCACCTCGATGGAGTATAGTTATAAAAGTACCATGTTTTTGATGATTTCCTTAATTTGTGTATGTCCAATTCTCTGTTCTTCTCCATAAATCCTAATGTTCTAATGTATCAGATCTTTATAATGATTATTTGCTTCCTAGAATGTAAATTAGGCCCCTATGCAGTTGGAGGAAACCCCAGCCTTAATACGATACATCCAACTTCAACAATCTCCTCAGTCCAAGAGACCAAGAAAATTAGTTACATAGCACCATTCCATGGTAACATGTATACGTGACAATATTTGGTTAATATAGGAACTCTAAACAAATAAAGCCACAAGGCAAAGTTAAACAGTGAGGATCAGGTGAAAGACAACTAGACCAAATTTTGACATGTTAGGAATAAGTTTTAATTTTGAGATAGCTAATAATAGGTTGTATAACACCTTGGACGAGGATAAGATAGGACATGGTGCCAAGTGGAAAATCAAGATGAAAGTAGTTTTGACAGTTACAAATTCGTTGCAGCTATAAAAAGGACATCCATAGCCAGAGCGAGGATCGAGATTTTAACATAGTATATTTTTATTAAGAGGTATACTCAAGTGTCCATTTTTTGTTATTGTATTTCCTTTTGAGACTTTCTTATTTCCCATCCCTTATTCTTCCCAATTATGTGTAGGTTTTGATAGTAAAGTGCCCAAGAAGCTGAGATTATTTCCAAACTATTGAGCCAAAGGTCTAGGGACTCAATCGATATTCGAACAGGAGAGTGAAAAGTCTTTGTTACGATATTCAAATGAGAATTTCTATTGTATTAATATTTTAATATTTCCATGGCAAATTCAAGTCAACTCTTCATGTAATCAATTGCAAATATTAATATAATTTTGGGATTCTTTCCTGTTATAGCTTTGTTATCAGTTTTGTGTGTATCTTCATTATGAGTTACATTATTTGAACGCATAGTGGACATTTCTTTCATTGGTCAACTATTACGTTTCATGTAATTGCACCAATTCTCTATTTTTCCCTTCTTTCTATTTTTTTTAAATTGTTATTAAATCTTGCTACAATAGCCCAAAGTATTAAGGCACCGGTCATACATAAGGTATAATTGAAGTAATATTGTTTTAGCTTGGTCAAATTCTTAACAAACTTTAATTCACCACCATAAATCTGGAAGAGCGTGAACATAAAATGCTAAAAACTTTAAGTTAACCTCAAGGGTATCGTTACCATACCTAGTCTATTTAGAAAATATTGAAGAACTCTATTCATAGGTTAAAGAGGCAGGTCGACCAGAGTCTATAATTACTCGTTGGCAGTAGGTTTTCCTGTAGCATGACAACTTATCCTAAGGATGCTAGAAAAATCTCCAATAGGCCTTATTGATTTTTATCTTCTTATAAATAGGGACAAACTCAATCATTCACCTTGAGTGCAGCATGGGCCTTTGCTTGTCCATACAATTAATAAGGTAGTTGGATAGTCCTTACAACATTTGCCAACTCAACATTGTCAATATTTAGTTTCCTAATACATACTGAGTATTGTATTTAAATACAACATTTTAGATCATTTTAAAAAATTACATATTAAAAAAAAATAAATGCTACCTCCTAATATAAAATCTTCACTTGAATAATATTTTAAAAAATATCAAATACCACTAATCATACACTCTATACCTTATGATGCACCTTGCTGGAGCCATAACTTGTGAACTGTATGCCCGTTTGCCTTGAAATTTAACAAGTGGTTCTGCGTACATGTTTTGCATCAGGTGAATCTTCAATTGGCCTGAATCTCCAAAAATTATGTTTTTAGGACCTAACTCCGACATCTAGTGTCCCAAAATTAGCTTTTAGAATAGGTTCTCGGGTTTTTTGGATTTTTTTGCATGTTAGAAGTTTATTATCTTTTTTTATACCTTAAGTTGAGACCTAATATTTTAAATTAAGGTTTTTTATTGTAATAGGGATGTGTGCACCAAATTTGGGTGCAATCCGACTCATTTCTATTTTTAGCAATTTTTAGAAAAAAAATCTATTTTTAGCAGTTTTTAGAAAAAGATGTTTTTAGGGTTTCTTTGGTTTTCGGTTGCTATATGATGGATTGTAATATTTTGGATAAGGGGGTGAATTTAGGAATGAGAAGAATATCAATTTGTATGTTTCTTCTATTAAATTGCATTTGTGTTATGTGATTGGAGTTCATTTTGTTGATCTATTGTAGTTGAGTTTAAATCATTTGGTATCAGAGCGGGTGTGATCTCACTAATGAAGGGAAGATGAAACCTAGAAGATATACCCAAATGAATAGGCATATCAAGGATCTGAATGTAGAAATAACATGATTGACTGGTGTGATTGATTGCATGGGAGAGAGACGTCCTAGGGCACGTGCAGATCAAGGATCTGATGATGAAAATATACCTGAGGAATGTAGATTTGAGGTCTATGTAGAAGCAGAACCAGATGGCCCAGAGGAAGAAGGGCATGATTTTGAAAATCAACTAATACGAGCTCTAGAGGGGTTTAAGAGGAATCGATATGGGATCAATATTGAGGTTCTCGAGTATGCTGATGGGTTGAAACCAGAGGAGTTGATCGATTAGATAAATAGCCTAGAAAAATATTTTGAATGGAGTAACTTTGTTGAAGAGAAGAAGGTTAAGCTTGCATGCACAAAGTTTAAGAGATATGCATTGATTTGGTGGGATCATTTACAAACTACATGACAGAGGAATGGAAAGAAAAATATCAGGGATTGGACAAATATGAAGAAGTTACAGGAAAAATTTATACCTGTAGACTACTCCCAAACCCTATTTCGTAGATTTTAGAATCTTCGATAGAAGGATCAAAGCATTGAGGACTATACTAATGAATTCTAAAATCTATCATGAATTCTACAATCTATCCATTCAAGTGGAGCACAATGAGACAGAGGACAAAAAGGTTGCTAGGTATGTAAATGGCCTAAGTTTTGTTGTCCAAGATGAGATGAGCATGCATCGCACTCTTAAAGTGGAGGATGCATATCAAATGTCCCTTAAGGCATAGGAGAAATTAAAAAGGTTAATAGAAGAGGTAAGAAGGAATTCACACCTTCTTCAGGTCGGGGTTGAAGTGGATCTAATTTTCTCAAGGGATAATCCTCAATACCTGCTAAACAAGAAGATGGGCATAATCTGAGAGGAAGAGGATACCAATGAGGTAGAGGTTACGGTGGTGGAAGAAATGGGAATGATCCAAGAAGGTCGTATACCTGTTATGGATGTGGTGAGGAGGTGCATAGAGCATTTGAGTGTCCCCAATGTGATGTCCAAGAAAGCGGTCAAGGAGGACAAGGAAGGGTCAATCTGGTTGAGATGGAAGAGCAGGATGAGGATGAAGTTGTTGCTGACATGGGGGAAGCACTTATGATAAGGAGGATGCTAATTGTTCCTAATAAATAGAAGGTATAGAGCAAAGTGAAGGGACAGACCATAGATGGTGATGATTCTGGGCTATGAACAAACATCTTTCGAATAAGGTGTACATAGAGAGGGAAGGTATGTAACATTGTCATTGATGGTGGTAGTTGTGAAAATATGGTGTCAAATGTCATGGTTGATAAAATGAACCTAGAATACAAAAAGCATCCTTATCCATATCACATATCATGGGTTAAGAAGGGGAATGAGGTAACAGTAGATCAAAGGTGTTTAATTAAATTTTCAATTGGGATTACTTACAAGGATGAAGTGTGGTGTGATGTGATCCCGATGGATGCATGTCACATTCTATTGGGAAGACCTTGGCGGTACGACAGGGCTACTAACTATAATAGGAGAAATAATACTTACATTGTTTGGAAGGACGTTGTAAAGGTAGTTCTTGTACCTCTAAAGTAGTATGGACCGAGTGAGAGCTTTTTGATGATGAAGGAGTTTATTGCAGAGATCAAGGATGTTAGCTTCTATTATGCCTTAACAGCTAGGAATCTAGAAACAAAGGAAGTTGTTATGCCAACAAAAGCAGCTAAGTTGCTAAGTGAATATAAATATGTCACACCAGAGGAGTTACCAGATGGGATACCACCAAAGAGAGTAATCCAACATCACATGGATTCGATTCTAGGATCAACGCTCCAAAATTAGGTAGCTTATCGGTTGAACCCAATATAAAATGTAGAGTTGAGTAAGCAAGTGACAGAGTTGATAAATAAGGGATTAGTTAGGGAGAGTATGAGTCCATGTGCAACTCCAACATTGTTGACCCCAAAGAAATATGGTGACTGGTAGATGTATGTGGATAGTAGAGCTATAAACAATATCACAATAAAGTATCGGTATCCTATGTCGGGAGTGGATGACATGATGGATGGATTGGCTGGAGCTAAATACTTCAATAAAATTGATCTGTGAAGTGGCTACTAAGAGAAGGGGATGAATGGAAGACAACTTTTAAGACAAAATATGGGTTGTACGAGTGGATGGTGATGCCATTTGGGTTGTATAATACACCCAGTACATTTATGCAGTTGATGAATAGAGTACTGCGAGAATATAATGGTAAATTTGTGGTTGTGTATTTTGATGATATTTTGATTTATAGTAAAAGTGAAGAGCATTTGTTACACCTGAAATTAGTGTTAGACGTGCTTAGGAAGGAGAATTTGTATGTCAACATGAAGAAATGTAGATTTCTTTAGGATAGTTTAGTGTTTTTAGGATTTGTAATCTCAAGAGATGGCATGAGAATGGATGACGAGAAAGTGAAGGTGATTCTGGAATGGCCTCTTCCATGAAATATAATAGAAGTAAGGAGCTTTCATGGCCTAGATACCTTTTACAAAAAGTTCATTAGGAAATTCAGTAGTATAGTTGCCCCTATAACTGAGTGCACGAAGGGGAAAGAGTTTGTATGGACTATGGCAGCAACAAAGAGTTTTGAAATCTTGAAGAAGAAGGTGTCGGAAGACCCTGTTCTAGTGTTACCAAATTTTAGTAAGGTGTTTGAGGTTTATTGTGATGCCTCATTTGTTGGAATTGGTGGTGTCTTAAGTCAAGAGGGTCGACCTATAGCATTTTTAGTGAGAATTTGAATGATGCAAGGAAGAATTATTCTACATATGATATGGAATTTTATGCAATTATGCAAGTATTGCAACATTGGAGGCACTACTTACTCTCAAAGGAGTTTGTGTTGTTTATTGATCATGAAGCATTGAGGTATGTCAACTCTTAGAAAAATTTAAATAGTAGGCATGCCAAATGGGTTTCATTTTTGCAACAGTATACATTTGTCCTGAAGCACAAATCGGGCAAACAAAATAAGGTTGTTGATGCATTGAGTAGGAGAGTCCTGTTGTTGACCACTATGAAGAATGAAGTGATAGGATTTGAGGGGATTAAATATATGTATGAATCTGATGTAGATTTTGGGAATATTGTCAAACAGTGTAAAAGTGCAATAGAGGATGAGTCTCGTACTATTTTTGAAGAGTATTTTTTACATAATGGTTACTTGTTTAAGGGTAATTGATTATGCATTCCCAATGGCTCTATGAGAGAGAACATATTGAGGGAATTACATAGTGGGGGTTTGGATGGTCATTTTGGAGTAGCCAAAACTACCACTCTTGTAGAGGAGAAGTACTATTTGCCAAAAATGAAGAGAGACATAATCAAGTTTGTCTCTAGATGTAGAGTATGTAAAATGGCTAAGGTCCATGCACAAAATACAGGGTTGTATATGCCACTGTCAGTTCCTACAGGACCATGGACCGATCTAAGTATGGATTTCGTGTTGGGGTTGCCCAAGATACAGAGGGGTAATGATTCAATTTTTGTTGTGGTAGACAGATTTTCAAAAATGGTGCATTTCACTACTTGCTAGAAAACTAATGATGCAACTAGGACTGCAGTCTTATTCTTTGATGAGATTGTGCGGTTGCATGGTGTTCCAAAGAATATTACTTCTGATCGAGATACTAAGTTCTTGAGTCACTTTTGGAGGAAATTGTGGAATAATTTGAACACAAGCTTGCAGATCAGTAGTGCTTACCATCCACATACCGATGGGCAAAAAAAGGTAGTGAACAAAAGCTTGGGAAACCTCTTACGATGCATAGTTGGAGAAAAACCAAAACAATGGGATTTAGCCTTGTCACAACCCGAATTTGCATACAATAGTTCAGTGAACAGGTCGATAGTTAAATCTCCTTTCCAAATTATTTATGGTCAAAATCCTATAGGTGTATTATATTTGGTTGAGTTACCAATTGGGGAACAAGTTAGTGATGATGCAGAAGCATTTGTTGAGCATATCCAGAAAGTGCAAGAGTCAATGAGGAAAAAATTGTAGAGTAGTAATGCTCACTATCAAGAGTCTACTGGTGCACACAGAAGGGTGAAAGTGTTTTAAGAGGGTGATATGGTCATGGTTCATATTAGGAAAGAAATATTTCCTAAGGGTATGTATAACAAATTGAAACAAGAAAATTGGGCCATGCAGGATTTTGAAGAACAATGATAATGCCTATAAAGTGGAGTTGCCCGATGAATTTGATATTTCACACATTTTTAATGTTTTTGATTTATTTCAGTAGCTTGTTACTGCCGAGGATGGTGAGTTATAGGAGATAAAAAATTGGGCATGACAGATGCCTAAGAAGAAAAAATACAGAGTTGCACAGGTGCTTGATAAGAAGGTGATCACCACCAAACATGGGAGCTATAACAAATACCTGGTTCAGTGGGAAGGATTACCACAGTTAGATAACACTTGGATTTTGGAGTCAGAGATAAAGAAAATTGATAACCAAAAGCTATAGGATTTCAATTAAGCTGAACTCGCAGGAGCTGAGTTCTTTTTCACCAAAGGAGAATGATGCACCTTGTTGAAGCCATAACTTGTGAACCGTACGCCCGTTTTCTTTGAAATTTAAAATGTGGTTATGCGTGCATATTTTGCATCAAGAGAATCTTTGATTGTCTTTACTCTCCAAAATCATGTTTTCAGGACATAACTCCAACATCTAGTGTCCCAAAATTAGCTTTTAGAATAGGTTCTCGGGTTTTTTAGGTTTTTTTGCATGTTAGAAGTTTATTATATTTTGTTATACCTTAATTTGAGACCTAATATTTTAAATTAAGGTTTTTTTATTGTAAGAGGGATGTGTGCACCAAATTTGGGCGCAATCCAAATCATTTCTATTTTTAGCAGTTTTTAGAAAAAAATCTATTTTTAGCGGTTTTTAGAAAAATACGTTTTTAGGGTTTCTTTGGTTTTCAATTGTTATATGATGTATTGTAATATTTTGGAGAAGGGGGTGAATTCATGAATGAGAAAAATATCAATTTGCAGGTTTCTTCCATTATATTGCATTTGTGTTATGTGATTGGAGTCCATTTTGTTGGTCTCTTGTAGCTGAGTTTACATCACCTTAGATTATTTTTTGAGCTATCCACAATCACAGGCTTATATTTATTTTAAACAAGCTTCCATCTAATTTCCACCCTAAGGATCATTAGATAAGGCTATGGATTTGTACCTCATACCGTCCCAACAAATATTTTTTATATATTTAACATTCTCTTATGCAAAGAGTAATATCATTTATTATTTGGACTCTACTTTCTGGTGATGGAAGCCACTACGTAGGTCACAAATTTGAAAGATATATTTGAATGGATCTAGGTGTTTTTTTTCTCCTCAAATATGTGAAAAAGCATGTCTCCTTGCTCAACTAGAATATGATCCTCAACTAAACTATCCACACATATTTTAACCACATTTTCCTTAATCTTACCAAATTTTTGGAATTCTTCAACTACTTCTCATATTCCTCCTTGGACATACTCAGAAACCCTTCAAACATAGCAAGAATATTGAATGTCTCCCTTACATCTAAGCTCATAATTCCATCATGGACAAGATCATCCCATCTAGCTTCAAATTCTTGACCACAAGACCACTCCCCACTAAAACTTGTTGCTAAGGGAGTAAAGTAATTGGCCTCCCTATTAAACACAGAGACAATACTCCTCTTATTGTCATCTCATGTGCCCCACACTTCATAAAAGTAGTCAAGTCCTTTTGAGATTGAGATTGCTTGTAGTATAAATCTTTGACATATTGCTTACCTCTATTAATCCACACTCTTTGATAGTACCAAGTTGAATCCCTATTCACAACAGCCTTGAGCACTTTAGAAATTTAATGGAAGGCCATTATGGAGAAGCACACATGAATACTTGAGCTAGAAAAATGACATTCTAGAAGGATCCAAGAACCCGACAACAAAATTTGGTCAGTTAGCCTGATCCAAGAGATTGAACATCCCATTAAATACACTGAATGGCAAATTGGAGAAGAAATCTTGGAAGTGTGGGACAACCAATCCATTTCCAAAATTTTTCAATGTTCTTAAAACAAAGTCCACATATGAAATAGTGTTAAAATCGATAGCACAACCAAGATTTACAATTATGAGATGCCCATCTTGGAGTTATTTGAGGTTTTTAATTCATTTCTTAAATAGAGCTTGTAGTACATGGAAAACATATCTATATTTGGCTAAGTTTCCAGCATAACTTACATCGTCATTGCTTGAAAATATATATTTTATTTTTTCATATTTAAGATTTATTTCTTAGGCTCTTTTGATAAATATTGGCTTTTTGAAAGCGAGCAACTATGCAAGGGTTTCATATGTGTTTAGTGCAAGTAGATCCAAAGATTATTTTTCGAGGTCTTTAGGCCTAGTGACCAACATTTTTGTGGTTTCTACTCAATATTTTATCGAGATATGTTGTAGGGGATCCAAGATGGGTTAGAAATGTATTTCAATAGATCTTCATTCTATTAATTTGATTGACAATGACTTCCAATTTGTTACACAAAACAAAAGGAAAAATCATTCATTTTCTCAGCATCCAATGCATGGATTAAAGAGATCTCAAAACAAGTTTCAAGAAGCTGATCAAAAAATGGTTTAGATCTCAAATGAATCCAGTGCTAAAGAGCACCCCCAAAAAAAATCCACTGTGAAAACCCCTTTCAAGGTAAAGTATCTCAAATACATCCCCAAAAATAAATTTTAGGGATTCCCTCCATGGTGGACAACCTCAACCTAATGCTAACATTAATCTTAGGGTTTCTTGTAAACCTCTAAGAATGCCTAACATTGATCCTAGGAAAACTAAGTCAAGATATCTTAGCGCAATTTATGGAACTTTGATTGTTAAGCTAGGTATGGGTGTCATTCAGACTGGAATAGAAGATCTAGAAAAAAAGAGGTGTAATTTATCATTTCTTGGGTTTTCGTTCGAGCCTATCTGCTTTCAAATTTTGGGTTGCAAAAAACTAGAAAATAAAAGGTGAATTACAAATATCTATTTATCCAAATGGTTATTTTATTGTTTTATTTTCTAATAATGAAGATAGAGAGAAAATATTTCAAGGGGGTCCTTGGTTCTTTGGAAGGGTAGGGCTTTTCATGAAGCCTTGACATACTAAATTTAAAGTCGAAGAAGATATGCCTTCTATAGGTCTTGTGTGGGTTAGACTCTTTGGCCTCCCAATTTAATTTTAGAATCCATTTTTTTTTTATTCAATTGGAAACTCTTTGGGAAATTTTATGATGATTGTTGATTGTACTAAAAAATTTGAACATATTATTTACACTTGAATTTGTGTTTTAATGGATTTTGACAAACCCCTACTTGAAAAGATCTCATTACAATTTGGGAAGGACACTTGGGAGAAAGTGGTGGACTATAAGAACATTTCATTTCCTTGCTGAATTTACCATGAATATGGTCATTTGGCTAGTGTCTACCCAAATAAAATTCTAGATCAAAAGAAATAGGATACAAACTTAGCATATTTCCAAATTCCTAATAACAAGAACACTCATAATAAACCATTTATGAATGATAAATCAAAGTTATAAGCTAATATGTTTGAAATTATTTTCACAAATGATGTCCTAGGTGAGGAAGAGAAAATAATGGAGACAAAAATCTTAGAAAAAAAAATTAAAAATTAAAGAAAGGACTCAAATACAAACCAACAAATCAAAGGTTTTCAACAAGAAAAAGGAGGAAATATACACAAGAAAAACAATATTTTAAATGTTGAGACTTTAGATAATACAGGTCCCAAGATAGACTATGTTGAACCTTCCAATAACACTTTGTCTTTATACATTCAATCTTCAAGGTTAGAAGCCATCCCAAATTCAATTGGGGTAAGTCAAGAAATAGGAAAAAAACTAAATATGGATTCCAACCAAAAGGCAGGTTGCAAGACC
Organism: Wollemia nobilis; assembly: GCA_028583015.1. Lineage (NCBI taxonomy): Eukaryota > Viridiplantae > Streptophyta > Pinopsida > Araucariales > Araucariaceae > Wollemia > Wollemia nobilis. Next base: position 10,187,238 of record JAQPPZ010000850.1, read on the forward strand.
AATCAACATCATATGGTAAAAGAAGGTGAAAAGCTTGTAGAGGAAGGTAATATTACTGCCCTTACCAATTTTTTTAGCCCTAGTATTAATGAAGATCATCACTTCAAATATTAGAATAAAAGGGAGTATTTCAAAACAAAATGAAATTAGAAGAATGATTCAGGCAAACCATCCACATCTTGTTTTCCTTTAGGAAATAAAAATTTAAATAGAGGAAATGGATTCAATTGCTAGTAAAATTTGGCCAGTTAGAAAAATTGCTTCCCTTAGTTCCCAAGGGACTTATGGTGGCATTGCTTTCCTTTGGGACCCAAAAGAGGTTGTTATTCACCATATGGTTGGTAGATGGGGTCTTTTGGCTATAGCTATTCAAAGTAGACATTCTAACCAAATTATGCTTTGCATAACTTTGGAGGAAAAGAGAATACAATGGAAGGATATAACTTATATTATCTCTCATTAAATTGAATATTGGATCTTGATCAAAGAATATTTCAATACCATCCTCTCTTTGGATGAGAAAATGGGGGATAATAGAAATTTGGACAAAAGCATTGACCTCATGAGTGAATATATTGTAAACCTTCATCTTGTGGATATCCAACCAGATAATGACCTTATGACAGTCTAACAGAATGCAAGACTTAGCTTGTAATATGGAGATATTGGATAGGTTATTGTTCTTTGATAATTTCTTAATACATGGTCACATTCCTAAGGTAATAACTCTTAATAATGTTGGTTTGGATCACTAGCCAGTCATGGTGGAAATTTGGAAAACCAATGTGAGTTTCTCACCTTTTCAATTTTAGTTAATGTGGCTTAGAGACAGTTCCTTCAAACCCCGAGTGCAACAATGGTGGAAGGAAGGTAAACCAAGGTATGAAACTAAGATGTATTTTACCAAAAGGTTGCAATACATTAAATCCAAAATCAATATTTGTAACTCGAAGAAGTTTGGATATGTTCGACAAAAAAAACATGAAGTTATTGCTCAACTTGAAAATTTGAATAAGAAAATCCATTTATATGGCCTCACAAAGAGTATAAGTATAGATGAAATTAGAGTCACTGCTCAGTTAGAGGAATGGGAAAAAGAGAATAACTCTTATGGAAGTAAAAATATAGGATCCAATGGCTCAAATAAGGATATAAGAACACATATTTCTTCCATAAATCTCTTCTAGATCGAAGATCTTACAACTTTATTTCTTCCTAAAATCTAATTTTGGAGATGTTGTCTACACTTGGGATGGCATGAACTCTATTTTTTTCAATTACTTTTCCAATCTATTTGCTACAGCACATCTTGACTCAACTTCTCAATAAAATATTCTTCAAGTTATCCCTACTCTTATCACTTTTGAGGAGAACTCTATTTTTATTGCTCCAGTTACTATCAATGAGCTTCAACAGATGATTTTTAAAATGCAAAAAGAAAAAACCCTAGGTCTTGATGGTTTTCCTCTTGAGTTGTATCAAGAGTTTTGGGATATCCTTCATGCTTATTTATTAGAGGTGGTGGAAGAATCCAAAAAAACCAAAAAAAATTGAAGGTTATCAATAAAAATTATATAGCTCTTGTCCCAAAAGCTCAAAAGGTAGATCTCAGCTTTTAGACCTATAGCTTTATGTAATATTCTTCTCAAAATAATTACAAATATCATGGCAAAAATGTTGAAGACTCTTTTACATAAGATTATTTCCCCTGAATAAGGGAGTTATGTGGAAGGGTATTAAATAGTGGATGAGATAGTTCTTGCTCAAGAAGTCATCCATTGCAAAAATTGAAGAACACAAGCTTATATTGAGAGGGAGGTGAACAGTATAGTGCCTACTTTTTACTTTCTTTCCAAACCAATATCAATTAATGTCCTTAATTGCAATAACCAAATATAGCAATGTGCATTAATAACTTAGATAGCAATAGTAAGCAAGAGCACAAGTCACCATACACAATTGAGACACAAGATTTAACGTGGTTCCCCCAATGTGGGGTACTCCACAAGATAATATCCTTATAATATTTCACATAGAAATAAGGATCCTTATCCAATACAATGATTTCTTTGATCTACTCAAAGCTAGGCAATAACAATTACATAACTTGTCCAAATCTGAATAACAAGTTCACACAGAACTTGTCCAAATATGAATAAAAAGCTCACACATAATTTGTCCAAAATTGAATAATAATTTCACACAAAACTTGTCCAAATATGAATAACAAGCTCACACAAAATTTGTCCAAAACTGAATAACAAGCTCACACAGAACTTGTCCAAAACTGCTCTAGCAAGCTCACCAAGAACTTGCCCAAATCTGCTCTAGCAAGCTCACCAAGAACTTACCCAAATTTTCTCTAGCAAGCTCACCAAGAACTTGCTCAATTTTTTCCACAAATATATCCCAAAACTATCCACAAAGCTATCCACAAAGTTGTCCAAAACTATCCACAAAAATTTCTCAAAACTATCCACAAAGTTATCCCAAAACTGTCCATAAAGTTGTCCACAAAGTTGTCCAAAATTGTCCACAAAGCTATCCCAAAACTATCCACAAAGTTGTCCATAAAGCCTTCTCAAAGGCTCAATCAATCATGCTCAAGTAGTACTCAAATCTCATCCATAAATATATCAAGGCAAAGCTCAAAGATGAACTCAACAATGAATGGCAACTTACTCTTCAATGGATGACAACAATGATCCACAATGATCTCAACTCAACTCAACTCAAATCAACTCATAAAATCATAAAGAGAATTGTTAGAGACTCAATATGTTCTAAGCTCAATCTCAACTCAACTCAACTCAAATCAATCTCAACTCAACTCAAGTCAACTCATAGAAGCATAAAGAGAATTGTTAGAGACTCAATATGTTCTAAGCTCAACTCAACTCAAATCAGAATTATGGAATAGTTTATTTCATGGAACTTGACCAATCACCTCACATAATCACTTGACTAGGCTCAATCAACTCAACTCAACCAATCACCACAAGGGACTACTCTTTCTCACAAAAACCCTAGTCCAAGCATGTATCAACCAACTCAAATGTTTCCAACAATGCTCAACCACAAATATCACATAACAATGATACTCATGTTCTTTTCAAGTTCTTTCACAACCAATGGGATTCAATGACTATGCTTATAAAACAAGGTTTAAACACAACTCTCAAATCAGAAAATCTTGAAGCATTCAACCAACCACTTTCTAAAAGGAAACCACAATCAATCCTTTTCACTCCAATGATAATTCAGAAATCAACCACCATAAACAATCAATAGGAGAATGTGCCCATACCTTTTTGATGCCAATAAGTTGTCCACAAAATCTGCCACATTCAACACAACTTTCCCTTCCAATCTCAATAAGGGTTACTGGACTTCAAATAATAATCACAAGATAAGCATAACTCAATTTACACCTTTTTACTCCAACTTAATAAACACATCCACCAAAGTCCTTTTTAATAAAAACTCTTATCAAAAATAATAATCAATAAGAATCTCAAAAATATTTTATAACAACTCCTTATTTCTCCTAAATATTAATTTTCAATTTCATGAATAACAAAATAAATCAACAACTCATCCACCTCTAAAATAATAATCACAACCCTTATAAAAATAAAGTTTAATTAAAAACTTTAATTATTCCTTAACCACCTTATAACTCATATCCTAGGGCATCAACGAAATTAATTAGAGCAAAACGTAATTACTTCCTCAAGGGGATTTGAACCCCCAACTTGACCACACCATGAATGCCTTAGCTACGGCTAAGGTTGCCACATAAGCTAGTCGTTCGTTCGAAAGGAAAAGGCATGACGTGCCTTAAGTCCTTCCTCCCTTCCACGCAAACCAAAAGCACTTCGAGCGCTTTCCTTCCAATGCCTTCGAATGCAGTCAAGGAGATTTGAACCTTGACGTAAAGCGCTGCCACACACCTTAAAAAAAATCCAATTGCCAATGCGCCACTCTGCCCACAATGTCTTGGGCTTTCGACCAACCTTGGATTTATTTGTTGTCTCCCTTTTCAAAATTATTTTCGCACGAGCTCTCTTCGGATGCTAGCCAACGATTAACATGAGCAAGGATTAAAATCAAATGAACCTTAAGATCCCCCTTTATATAGTCTTCTCCTCATTTTTGATGACGTTGGCACATTATTGATTTTCCCTCTTTCTTTAGACGTCGGCGCTAACTTTAATTTTAATTTTAAAATTAAAATTTAAACTAAATATTTAAAATTAAATATCTCCATCATCGGGGCACCTTTTTTGATGAAACGAAAGGCCAACCTAGGTTTTAATAAAAACCTATTTCAAATCTACCATCCATGGTTTTAAATAAAATCTTTTATTTTGCTTGTCTTGGTTTTCACAAAAACCTTGAATTTATCCATGCTTTCCAAAATATCATTTGCCCATCAAAACTCAATGTGATCCATATGACATCAATGATTCATGTGATATCAATGACAACATAAAATAACTCAAATTTCCAACAAAAATATCCATCTATGTTAATTCATTTAAACTTATCTAAAGATTATTATGGAGTGGATTGGAACTTGTAAAAGTTTTAAGGAAAATTGACTTCTCTCAAGATTAGATGGACTGGATTATGGGATGTATCTCTTCAGTGTCCTACTCTATTCTTATCAATGGCAGGACTTCTCAACTATTCCTTTCTTCCAGAGGTATTAGGCAAGGTGACCCCCTCTCCCCTTATTTATTCATCATTCTTGCTAAATGCTTAGGCAGGACTATAACAAAAAAATGAAGAAAATATAACCCTTGAGGGAGTTGCCATTGCTCATGGAGTTGGGCATATTTCTCATATTCAATTTTTTTATGACTATACTCTATTAGGTAAAGCTACAATTAAGGAAGCTTATAAAATTAAGCAAATCATCAATTATTTTTCTAATTTTATCGGGAAATTAATCAATGAAGACAATCTAAAGGTATTTTCTTTCACTACTCTCCCAGACAGGAATCCATGGTCTTATGTAAATTAAGATATAATAAGACCTCCCTTACAATCACTTATTTAGGCATTTCTCTCAATATTCAAAGACCAAAAAAAAGATTGGAATTGGTTGTTAGATAGAGTTAAGAAGAAAATTAGAAAGTGGACCAATAGGTGGATTTCATTTGGGGTAGAATTACCTTGGTAAAATCAATCCTTCAAGCTATACCTATTTATTTTTTTGTTGTGTTGAATATCCCAAAGGTTTTTCTTCAAGAATTAGATCAAATCAATCATCGGTTCCTCTGGAGTGGTACTAAGGAGAAATTAAAATGGGTCTTGGTGAAATGGGATACTTTATGCCTTCCCAAGAATCAAGGGGAGTTAGGTTTTTGATATACTATTAATAACAATAAGGATTTAGTTGCTAAACTATATTGGAGGATTTTGCATAACCCTAATGCTCTTTGGGCCAAGAATCTTCGTGTTAAATATGTTGAGAACAAAATTCCTAAAGACCTTGTTTTCTATCAATTGCCTACCAAAGGTTCTCCCATTTTAGCGATTATTAATACTGGTGAGGATTTTATTAAGCAAAAGTTATTTTGGATCATTCATAATGGTCAACAGGTAAATTTTTGGATAGATTCTTGAGATGGTCACCAGCCTTTGATAACTCAAACTTCCTAATTGGAGGCCTTGGATGGAGGAGCTTCATCAAGATAACTAGATAAATATTGCTAATTATTGTCTGTACCATATTGGTAATTCAGAGGTTGGTAGATATGGGATCCCTAAGTGCAAGAGGAATTGGTAGACTTTCAGATGGTTCCCCGGTATTCACTTTTGCTAATAATTTTGGTATCCTTTCCAATAACCTTGCTGAGGGGTATGGTATCCTTAGAGGCTACTAAGGCCATATGGAAAAAGGTTTTGGCTACTAAGGCCTTTGGGTATCTTACTTGGATTACATTGGTCCAATTTTTTTACTTTTGGACAACTTTGGATGGATTGGCCTAGTCAGGAGGGTGTTGATCACTTTATTAGGCAACTAGTGTGGATGGGTTCTACCATCCTACCTTGGAATATCTAGAAAGAAAGAAATAACCAGATTTTCAATCAAGAAAGGAAGGATATTCACTATATCTAGCAAAATACCATTGCCAACTTAGTTGAATCAGTCCAACAACTCCTTAAACACCCCTAGAAATCCCATCAAATATGGGATCAAGTGATGCAAAGATTGAATATTAACTCTTTTAAGGGTAACCAAATTAAAGGGAATGTGAGTAATCGAAATATGGATAGAACAAAGAATTGGAATCCTCCTCCTAAGGATTTTGGAAAAGTCAATATTGATGGAGCCTCTAGGGAGAACCTTGGAAAAGCTAGTGTAGGAGGAATTGGTAGACTTTTAGATGGTTCCTTGGTATTCACTTTTGCTAATAATTTGGGTATCCTTTCCAATAACCTTGCTGAGGGGTATGGTATCCTTAGAGGCCTTTGAGAGGCTACTAAGGTCATATGGAAAAAGGTGTTGGTTGAATTTGAATCTCAAGTCATGATTAATTTGTTGAAGACTCCTTTTAAGAATCATAAGGTTGATTAGAGAATAAAAAATTATTGAGAAGATTCAATTAATCCAAATGGGATTTTTGAAAGTTGAATACAATCATATGGTCAAAGAATAGAACATGAGTGTTGATGCTTTAGCTAATTGGGCATTGGACAAAGGTGATCTTTCTTACTATGGCCACCCTCCCAGATGGTGGGATTCACAAATAAGGGAAGTTCTTCTTTTTGTACTTTCTTTGTATGGCTCCAATACTAGAGGTACCTAGTTCCTTTTTTCTTTGATTTTGCTTCTCTTTGGTTTGATTAGGATATTTTAGCTCCCTTGCTTAGATTGATCATTCTTATATTTTCTTTGTTGATGCTTACCTGAATAGCCTTTTGGTCTAAAAATACCAAACTTGTATTCTATTTTTTTCTCATTTTTTGTTTTTTGGTATGTGTGTTGTTTTGTATTGTTTTTGTTCTATTTTATTTTTCTGTTCTTTATGTTGTTTTTTTTTTTTTTTTGTGTTTTGTGTTTTTTTCTTTTTTGTGTGTGAGTGTGTTTTGTTGTGTTTGTGTTATTTTTGTGGTTTTTTTGTGTGTGTTTTGTGTTTTTCTGTTGTTTTTTGTTTTATGTTTTGTATTTTTTTGTTGTCTTTATGTTTTTGTGTTTGTTTTGTAGTTTTTATGTTTTTTTATTTTTTATTTATTATTGTTTTTTGTGTTTGTTTGTGTTTTTGTGTTTGTTGTTTTAGGAATGCTCTTTGAGTGTGCCAAAGGGGGCAAGCTAGGTGTGAGCCTTGGATATTTTTGGTAAAATAGATACCCTGCCTCCTTGGGACTTACCCAAAAGTGGCATCCCAATTGGGATGTTTTACACAAAAAAATATATTTCTTAGACTTTATAAGAAAGACTTTGCACTATGTTTTTTAATATTTTTATATTTTATTATTAAGGAATTATTAAGCAAAGGAATAATATATATATATATATATATAGATTACATAGGAGAGTTAGTTGCAACCACTATTTTTAGTAACTGGCAAGTGTAGGGTTCAAACCACAGGGAATGTTCCCAACAAACATATCCATCTCGTTCTTGTTAACCTGGCGTGAGATGGGGACCGTCGATCACTCAAGGTTCGTACCATCATTGTCGATCTAGCATGCACTCAGAGGATTCGAAGTAGACTACTACCTTTGCAAAGGGTTGGCTTCCCCCAAGGTTTGAACCTAGGTCTCTTCTTGGTAAGTGTCCAGCCACACCTGCACTTACCAATCCACCTAACCCTTGGGGGTGTATAAATGTATATGTTAGTTGTAAAAATTTTGACTACATTTTTCTATTGTGCTTTTCAGGTTTAATTAACAAAATTATTTTATATTATATATATATATATATATATATATATATATATTATTTTTATATTACATATAATAATATTTATGTGCAAAAATAAAACAATTATTAAATTAAAATTTTCAACGCTAATATTTAATTCAAAAGTTTAAAATAAATAAAAAAATCATTATTTTTGGGAGGGAGGAAGCTGTGGAGAAAGAGACTGTTGTTAGTTGGAATTTGAATCTAAGGAATTATACTTTTGTATCCACTATTCAAAAAATATTGGCTACTAGATGGCATAAACCAACTAAATGGTGGGTCATTCTAAACTTTGATGGGGCTACCAAAGGTAACCCCAGGAGGGTTGGTGGAGGGGGTGTTGTCAAAAATGATAATAGTGAGGTCATTTGGACTTACGTTGAAGATTATGGTATTCAAACCAACCACCTATCTGAATCTAAGGCACTTTTCTCGGGTGTTCATCAAGTTTTTGAGAGGGGGCTTCAGAAGACTTCTCATTCAAGGTGACTCCTTGAACATCATTCAGGATGTTCAGGTTGGAAAGACTGACAATTATTTCATCCTGAATATTATTAAGGACATGTCAAAGATTCTGGAAGGTATGTTAGAAGTTAAATTGAGCATATTTATATGAAAGGTAACCAGACTGCTGATGTTATGGCCAATTTGGGGGTGGATAGTGGCCAATTCATAATTTGGAAAGACAATTTTCCTTCGTGGTTAATGACACTTCTTGCTTTGGAAGCATTGGGTCTACCTATCTAGTAGATCTTTTTATTATCTTTCTGCTTGGATAAGATCTCATTTGTGTTGTAGTGATCCTCTCTTTGGGGATATTTTTTGGGGGGTTGACCCTTCTGCTCCTTGGTGGTTACCATTTTTAAGGAATATGCTTGGTGTTTTGCCTTCATCCTTGCTCTCTAAGTTTGGAGTTTTGTTATCTACATCTTGATGTATTTATTGCCCTTCCAATATTATGCAAAAATAAAGCAGGATCGTTGGTGTATCTAAAAGAAAGTTGAATAAAAATTCTCCTATATGCCTTGTTGGGTTATTGGGTGGTGGGCTGGTCTTTACTTTTGGATGGTTGTTTGGTTTAATTTTTGTTTCTTTTGGCCTTAGAGGCTAGCTTGTGCTTAATTGGCCTTATCTTTCTCTACCTCCTCTAATGTAAAAGGTTTTGGAACCTTTCAAAACCCTATTTTTCACCATTAATAAAAAAAAATCATTATCATAATATTATTTTTTAGTTTAATAATAAATTATAATATTAATAAGTAAAATATACCTATAAAATAATTCTCAAAAATATATTATTTATATTTAAATATTTATATATATATATATATATATATATAATTTTAATTAATTTAAACATAAATATAATATTCTATTATTTTAATAAAAATAACCTAAGAAAAAATCATATATAACTTTTATATATATTACTTGTTTTTTATATTTGTCTTATATATTGAAAGGTGAGATTCCTCATACTATCCCATCTTTTATTTATATATATTACTTATCTTTTGATATATTTGTCTTATATATTGAAAGGTGAGATTCCTCGTACTACCCCATCTTTTATTTAATAATTAGTATGTAAACTTGCAATAAAACAATCACTAACAACGCATAATCTTCCTTGCAATGGTCCTTGAACAATAGCATACTTTTTTTTCATTGCGAAGTTCAATTTTAATTGCTGTCAATTTTTTTATAAATTTTTGATTAACCTTTATTTTTTCTAAGAAAATGCAGCAAGGTGAACCTTGCCCTTTAGAGAATTAAAGCTGCAAGTTAATAGCTAACATATAGAGTGAATAGCTTAACGTTGTATAATTTAATAGGTTAAGGATGAAAACCTTAAACTTTTGAAAGGAGTATTAGATATTCATAAAGCAATATTTGATTTATGTTTTTTTAATAAGTTTTTTTAAAACTCTATTAAGATGAAATTTAACCTATTAAATAATTAAAATATATCTTGTTTAGTTTTTATATTTATAAAGATTTTATTTATAACAACTTTTTTAAGGATTTTTATTCATTCCCTTAATATTTTGAGATATATATTTTTTAATGGGTTATATGAGATTGTAGCGGCCCTACCAGTATTTCATCATCACCACATAGTGGTATTACAAGAAAGCTTAGATATTATCCATGTATCTTTTGGCAATATTCGAACTTTTGTCTCCTTGTTGAAATGTTGAGAAATATAACCAGTTGAGCTAATATCACTTGATTTAATATTTCAAGATTATTTCATTGTTATTTTTTATTTTTATTTGTGGGTTTAGCCCACTTCTTGTTAACACGTGTGATATTTGCTTTATTTTCCCATATCAATATCTTTTTAGATTTTTTTTTTGTTTGTTTTTGTTTCTATAGTCTTCCTCTTTTTTTTTTCATTCTCAACAATACTTTCATCTTCAACAATCTTCTCACACTGGTCATAGTAAGACTTATCATCTTTAGGTTTTTCTTGTTGTGAAGGATCTCAAGTGCAAGGAATAACCTCAAAAGCACAATCTTCTTTATGTTGCATTGGAAACCCTAAAGTGCAAGGATGCTCTTTTTTAGCAATTACCTTATTTCACCCTAAAAACCCTAAATTGTTATGGGTTTCCTCCAACCTCATTTCTTTATTATTCTTCTCTTCAAACCTTAAAGTGCAAGGGATAACATCTTCCCCACTTTCACTTTTATTACCTGGAGAGGATTTCATACTACTTAAGAAAAATGAAGATGATTTACCTAGGATAAACTTGATCTTTTTTGTTATGTTTGTTTTAAGATTTATCTCCACATCTTCTTTTGCACCTTTAATTCCTTTTGAACTTGCCAAAGATTTATCTCCACGTCTTCTTTTGCACCTTTAATTCCTTTTGAACTTGCTAAATGATACTATAGATAGGCTTTCTTTGCCTCTTATTTTGGAGTGGAATATCCTCGATCTTAACTAGCTTCTATTATTGTATGATTTCTTTGCTTCATATTGAATTTTATCTCATGGCTAGAATTTTTTGTCTCTTTATTCATAGTTTTCACTTTGTAAACTCTTGCCATGTGTCCAATCTCATAATAATTGTGGCAACAAAATGTGATATTTTCATAATCTACTTGTTGATCTCATTCTCTTGATTCATATTTAATCTTAATGGATTGTGGCAAAGGTTTTGAAATATCCATAACAATACATATTTGAGTATATATAGCATGATTTCACTCCTTAGTAGTTGGTCCTTCCTTGATGAATTCCCCTAGGGTATTTCTAATATTCTTCAAAAAATCCTTATTTATAAGCTAATATGGAAGTCCAAAAAGCCTAACCCACAATGGAAGCTTCTTAATAGTTTCTATCTCAACAAAAAAATTCATTCCATGGTCTCAAATAAAGTGCATCTCTTCCCCTAAACCATGGACCACCAACCATTATTTTATCCCTAATTTTTTAATTGGAAAAGATGATGAGGAAAAAACCTTTAGGAAGAAAAGTCACAGAATAATTTGAATTCAATCCCCACTTCCACTTGATCTAGTTTTGAATCTCCAAAAACCCTAGCCATGATCTATAGAACTTACATATTAACCCTCTACTTTTAAGAACCATTATATCATGCTCAATCATCTCATCCTTGATACTTACTTTTGGTGTAACATCTATTAGGTGTAACATCTACCACCTAGATCGAACTTACCATATATTCACTCTTTTGCTTATCTCCAATTTGAGCCTCCATACTTCCAACTAGGGAATCCTAATTTCTAGCTAAGGCATCTTGACTTCCCATTAGGGCTTTCAAATGACTTTCCTTCCATAATAGCTAATGGAACTCACTCTTGGCTTGCACTCCCTCTTGGTTCGCATTCCCTCTCAGCTTGCACTCTCTTGCCTCGCACTCACTCTCGATAGGGTTATGCATAAGGGGTTAGGCCCAAAATGTATTTATAAAAATAGGGCTAATTGGTTTTGAAATTGAGGTGAATAGTGTCCAAAATCATGTAGAAGACATGACGAAGTGTACTTTTTTCTAGCAAAAATTATAAAAATGGGACAAATCAATTGCAAAATCTTGCTACCACTTGTTTTTCATATATTCTTGTGATAAGGCAATAATCTTTACCAAATCCATCATTTTAGGTTACCTAGATCTAACATCCTTTAAGGGTTTTTGCACATTACCCATACTAGAACTCTACTTGCTTTTTCTCAAGTATCGCACTTTAGAAACTTCAAAGCTCATTTTGGAGGTCTTCTAAGGGATTTTGAGGATTTTACGAAGTGCCAAACTGATCATAGATCCATTTAAAGTGTAGTTATCGTCGAGCTAAGTGATTTTTAAAAAAATTGAAAACGAAGCTCTAGATGGTTTAAAAAAAAATTGAAAACAAAGCTCTAGATAAAAAATTATGCCTCCTTGAAGGTTCTCTACAAACAAATCTCCTTTGCAACCGATTGACACTTCTAGTGATCGGTTAATCGACGAAAGTGTCAATTGATTGCAGAGGTGCAACCAATCACTAGAAGTGGCAATGAGTTGCAGAGGTGTAATTGATCAATAATTTTGTTGATCATTTGTACCTCTACAACCGACCGCCAAAATTTTCAATCGATTACAGAGGTGCAACCGATCGACACAACCGACCGATACTTTTGTTGATTGGTTGCACCTCTACAACTAATCAACAAAAGTATCGATCGGTTGCAGAGGTGCAATTGATCAACAAAATTATCGATCAGTTGTAGAGGTGCAACTGATCGACTCTTCTATGGATCAACTACTCCTTTGCAATCGATCAACTCTTTTACCGATCTACCAATGTTGCACTAGGTGACTATCAATTTTGATATACCAAGCTCGAGGAGCTTGTTTGAGTCCATATAGAGATTTTATCAGCTTACAGACTTTCTGTTCTTGCCCTTGAACTACAAAACCTTTAGGTTGAGTCATATAGACTTCTTGTAGGTCACCATTTAAGAAAGCACTCTTTACATCCATCTGATGTAGCTGCCAACCAAATTGAGCTGCCATTGCACACAGAACTCGAATAGTGGTCATTTTAGCAGTAGGAGCAAATGTCTCTTCATAGTCTATGCCTTCTCTTTGTGCATAGCCCTTTGCAACAAGTCGGGCTTTATATTTATCTATTGCACCATTTGCCTTATATTTGATCTTGAATACCCATTTGCAACCAATGGGTTTCTTTCCTGAAGGCAAATTCACTAACTTCCAAGTTTGATTTTTCATTAGAGATGTATGTTCTGCATCCATAGCAGCTTTTCCATTGATCTTTACCGAGTGCATCTAAGACTCGATGTGGGTTCTTTTTCATCTAGTATTGTCGGATAGACTTTTTCATCTTCCATATCTATATCCTCATTTTCTTCTACATTCACGGATAAATCATCAAAATGTTGACAAAGGTCATCAACATCTCATTATCGATGTTGCATCATCTCGCTCTTTTGTGTTGAGTCATACTGCGAGTAGTGGGTCGATCTAGAGTTAGATATGGAAGTGATGTTAATTTTGAATCTTGCAATGTACTAGTATACCATTTAGGAACCTTCTTCTGAGGAGGTGCTTCTTCTTTCTTAGGTTCATCTTCCTTAAGGTATACAAGTGTGTTATTTGATGTGAAAGTTTCATCAAATACATCTCTGCTGATGTGTGTTTTCTTAGTTATAGGATCAATCAACCGATATCCTTTTGAATACTCATCATAACCAAGAAATATACATTTTTGAGTTTTCTCATCTAGCTTCCTTCTTTCTGTTTAGGAATATGCATAAAAGCTTGGCATCCAAAAACTTTTAGATGAGAAATTGAGGGTTTCTTACCACTCCAGGCTTCTTGTGGAGTTTTTTCTTGTAGAGCCCTTGTAGGTGCTCTATTTAGTAGGTAAGATGTTGTGTTTATTGCTTCTGCCCAGTATTGTTTTTCTAAGTTTGCTCCTTTTAACATACACCGACTCATTTCTACTATGGAGCGATTTTTTTTTTCTGCAACTTCATTTTGCTGCGGTGTATATGCTGTAGTGAGTTGTCTCTTAATCCCATGTTTTTCCAAAAATGTTGAGAATTCCTTGGAAGTGTATTCCCCCCCTCGATCTGAGCGGAGGGTTTTGATGGAACAACTTGTTTCCTTCTCAACTTGTCTCTTGAATCGACGAAAGTAAAGGAGAGCTTCTGACTTCAGTGCAAGGAAGGAGACCCATATTTTGTGGGAGTAGTCATCAACAAATAGCTGAAAATACCTCTTTCCACCATGACTGGTTGGGAAAGGACCACACAGATCTGCGTGGATTAACTCCAAGGGTTTCTTAGAGCGAGAAGAACTAGTCTCAAATGGAACTCGATGTTGTTTCCCTGCTAGACAATCTGAGCATACTAGGAGAATGGATGAAAGTTGAGGAAGCCCTTTGACCATGTCATATTTGCTTAATTCGAGTAAATACCCGGAATTGAGGTGCCCGTATCTTTTATGCCATAAGGAAGTAGTTATTGTGGTAGTGGCAATGAGGGTAGTATGGGATGTAGAAACTGTATCCAAGATGAATAATCCATGTTTGTAGGAGCCAGTGGCAATGTTTTGACCTTGGTGACTGATGAAACATCTCTTTTGTCCTTTTTCAACTTGAAAAACAACATCCATATTTCTATCTAGCATCTGTGGAACAGATAATAGATTGTTGGCAAGGCCAGGAACATAGAGAACTTTCTCTATGGCATGGTCTCCATCAAGGAGAGTGACTGTAACATCCCCTTCACCTTGTACTTGATAGACCTGATTGTCTGCAATAGTGATAGGTTTGCCTTCTCTTGCGTGAAAGGTTTGAAACCAGGACTTGTTCCCAGTCATATGTTTGCTTACTCCAGAATCAATATACCATACAACATCTAATTTGGAAGAGGCAGTATGGGTCATGAGCACCTTGTGTGCTCTTTCGGAGTCATTATCTCGAAGATGAATTAGAATTATCTCGAATGGGAATCTGCATAAGCAACATGACCCTTTTGTTGGTTGCGATGTTGGGGATATTTTTGCTTCCCCTTGCCTTTCTTATGTTGTGAGGGATCATTTTGTTGTTTTTTTTTGAACCAACACCTGTTGGTATCATGATTGTTCATATCACAGATCTTGCAATATTTATCTCGTTGGAGTTTGGGCTTGCCTTTGCCTTTGGAAGAAGACCCTCCCTTCTGCAACTATCCTGCCTTGTGACCCTTTTGATGGGTGGAAAGAGCAGTGGCAGGTTCCTCATCTTTCTGTACTTGATTGGCTTCTTCAGTTTGAAGCAAATTAACCAATTCAACAAAAGTTAATGTTCGGCCAGAAACATTGAGTGAAGTGATAAAACTTTTGTAAGATGGTGGGAGTGCCCTCAAAATAACAGATGTCAAAATATCATCATCTATGGGTTTTCCCATAGTATTGAGTTTAGCTTTCAATTCTGCCACTTTGCAGAGAAACAATTCAACAGTTTCCCCTGAATTCATATTGAGATTGTGAAGCTGGGTTTGTAGGTGAAGAATAGTGGAATTATTCTTTCCTTCATACACAGTAATCAATGTTGCCCAAGCATCTTTACTGGTCGTGGCATCACAAATATGAGGTTGGACCTCATCTGTTATGGCAAGTAACAAAAACATAAGGCCCTTCCTATCCTGATCATCAAATGTATCTTGATCTGTCCCTGCTGTGGTGGGACGAGAGGTAGTGCCACTGACAACATCCCATAATTTTTTGACTTGAAGAATGGCTTTCATTTTATGCTTCCATGGCACAAAATTGGTGCCTTTGAGCAATTAGACATCTGAAAGGTACTTGTGCACTCGTAGCCATTGTTTAGGGTTCCTTATAGCGCCAAATGGTCCCCTTTTCGATATACCGTTGCCAGGCCAGTTATACCTGAACTGAATCAAAATAATACCCGCCCTTATGTGAGGGAGACTATAGGTATTATGAAGATCAGAACGGTACGTGGAACATAGGCAATACTGAAAAGGATTGCTTTGTTGATGGCACCTACCTTAGAAAGACAGGAATTCGCATGCGTGGGGCGTAACTTCCCCTAAACACTTTGGAGTCCAAGACTTTCGTCAGGATTTACGCCTAAACACAATAGCAATAGGGGTAAAAAATTCACTCAAAGATATGTTAATGACACCTGCCTGAGAATCTTCGGAAGAAGAATAATCAGTTGGAGGTAATTAAGTCAAAAAACAAAACTAGGAGAAAATTAGTGTTGGTGAGAGAACATCAAGTAGATGATCAATGAAGATCCCTGTGCAAAGAGATAACTGCTTTTGGAGAACCTGTGTAACATGTGCTGAGAGAAGTAGTGAATGCTTTGATGTAGATGATTTTTAATTGCAAAAAAAAATGCAATAATCAAACAAGCATGCTCACAAAAAAAAAACTTCTCACATAGGTGTCGGGTTCAACCGAAAATGCACCCAAATTTGACAAAAGAAGGTGTCGAGTAAAATCGAAAATGCACCTTTGAGTTGCTATCTATGCCTTTTTCTGAGTGTTTGAAAATGTGAATCCCCCCTCTATCTTGTAAGAAGGGAGTGCAAAATAGAGTATATCTCGAAAGGTTCCCAATATGCCTTTTAACAATTGCTTTTGAAGGAAAAAAAACAATTTACATGTCTTGAAAAAATGTCACCAAACCTTCTGGGGGCGTCAACAGAATCCTCGGGGCATCAAAATGCCTTCCTCGGGCATCACAGGGCCCTCGAGGTGTCAACAAGGCCCGCTGGGCGTCAAAATGCCCTTCTCGGGCGTCATCTTGGCAAATGATGTACCTCGAAGCAAGTGTCTTAAGCACACCACATCTCCGGTGATGCTTGTGTCTTCAAAGACACAACCTTCATCCACGTACATGCAACCCGCCTACTCCACGGCCTGCACATGAGACCTGCGCGGGATCCTCCACACTGCCAATCTGGACATCCACTGGCGCATTCCACGTCACCATCCAGCACAGTGGTTTTAACCGCAAATAGTCCGTTAAAAAAAAAAACATGTCAATTTCGATAGCAAGGGGCCTCTAGGAAACTGAGGTCCTCCACGTATCTTATGCCCACGTGAGCCCTCCGACCAATGCCCACGTCGTACATCGATGCCACTTCAGCAATCCGCACAGCACACGAAACACATTCCAAAAGTGGAATCTTGGTTCTCTTCACGCGCTGTGTACCAAAGAAAAAAAATTATTGCAATCTTCGACGATTATTCACAGCTTCTCCGAAAAAAAAAAATTATTGCAATCTTCGGCGATTATTCACGGCTGCTCCTGCGCGCACAATGTCCGTCATGTATTATAGCAGTCATCGGCTACTCTCACGGCTACTCCTGCGCGCACCAAAAAACGACGGTTGCTGCAGTCTTCGGCTACTCTCACGGCTGCTCCTACGCGTATCGAAAGACAATTGTTCACGGCTGGTCCTGCGCGCACAAGCGGTGTGGCCTCACGGCTTCTCCTGCGCGGTCCGACAATGAAGACAATGGTAATGCAAGCTTCACTATGTGGCCACCGAGTTTAGTGCTCCTCTGGTAATGGAGTGAATCTAATGGAGTGCGTGAATAGCACATTGCCCATAAAAAAAATTCACATTGCCCAAAATCATTCAATGCTCTGATGCCATATTAGAAACTGAAGCATTAGTTTGCATTTCATATTCTTGGAAAATATATAAGATTTACATAAACTCCGTTGAGGCAGTTTGAACCAAGCTGGGCAGTTTCTAAACTGAAAAAGATAACTACGTACCACTCCTATAATGCTGGTAACTTAATTAATGTAATATAAGATATAATAAATATTCTAACAAATGTTAAAGCAATCTTACATTCGAGTTGTAGGTTGGTTCAAGGAGGAACCAAAAGCTTATCGGTAAGGCAACCTCAATGTATGGAGGTCCTAGATTCAATGACAAATATCTATGTGCCTAGTTTTTGTATGAAATATAGGATTTTTTTCTATTTGAATGGTGTTGTTGTGATCACAATATATAGTAGTAGAAGAATTGATCTCTTGTTGCAATCCATTTAAAACTCCTTGTAGTCGTACTTGGCAACTTGTTGACATAGTTGAGATATATTCAACCTTCATTGTGGAAAAAATAAACTCTTTGTTGTTTCTTTAAACTCCATAAAATAAGACAATTACAAAGACTAAAGCAATATCCTAAAGTTGATTTTCAATCATGTAGTGACTTAGCCCAATATGAATGTTAATATCCAACTAACTCCAAACTTCTAGTTGTATAATAAATGCCATGATATGTTGTGCCTTTGATATATTGAAGTATTATTTTTGTCTCTCTCATATAATTGTTGTGAGGTTTTTCCATGAACTTGAAAACAAGACTCACAACAAAAACAATATAAGGCCTAGTAGTTGTAAGATACATCAGGCTATCGACCAATCTACGAAATAGAGTCTCATCCTATAAGATACATTAGGTTATCTACCAATATGTGAAATAGAGTCCCATCAATATTAACCTTCACTTTCGGAGTAGGAGTTAATTCTTTTTTCATATCTTCCTCTTTATGTTCCATGGACTCCATATTTAGATCGAGATAGTCGTCATGACCATGTGTCTTCCGATGTACAATTCTTCATTGTAGGAGTTAAATCTTCCTTCATATATTCCTCTTTATTTTCCATGGGCTCTATATTTAGATCCAGATAGCCACCATGACCATGTGTCTTCCAATGTACAATTCTTCATTGCTATTGTAGGGCTGTGATTGAGAATTTACACAATTGTAACTACTGCTTCTATCCAAAATGTATTTGTCATGTGCTTTGCTTGCAACATATACCTCACCATTCAACAATCGTACATTTTTTTACTCGACAACACCATTTTGTTGTGGTGTATATGTTGTTGTAAGTTACCTTTTGATTCAATGATTAGCACAATATGCATTAAATTTCTTAGAAGTAAATTCACCTCCTTAATCAGTCCTCAAAATTTTAATGGAATGATCACTTTTTTTTTCAACTAAGGCTTTAAAATTCATAAAACAACCAAATGCTTCATTCTTATTCTTTAAGAAATAAATCCATGTTTTCCTAGAAAAATCATCTATGAATATAAAAAAATAACAACAATTACCAATGCTTGGTGTTTGCATGGGGTCACAAATATCCAAGTGAACCAACTACAATGGTCATGAAGCCTACCATGATTTTCCAACTAGAAATTTATTTCTATGTTGCTTTCCAATGCACAACCGGAGCACACCTCATCCTTTGCTTCAATTTTGGGTAAGCCTTGAACCATCTTCTTTGTATATAACATATTCAACCCCTTAAAACTTAGATGGCCATAATTTTTATGCCACAACTAATTACTATCTTCAACAGTTGCTTGCAAAACATTTGAATGTGTTGGATGCATCTTCATTGAAAACATTCTATTTGTTGTTATGGGAACTATTGCGGCTATCTTAATACCATCCTTTTTATCAAAGATCTTACATGCTCCATTATCAAATAAAACTATAATTCTTTTCAACCAACTAGACCACACTCAAAATATTGTGCTTAAGACTAGAAACTAACAAAGTGCGTTAAATCTTTTTTATTTTCCCTTGTTTGGTGTGCATAGCCAACATGTCTTTGCTGATAATTTCCACAACCTTATCACTTCCAAGCTTCACTTCATTTTTTGCTATTTCATTAACCTTCATAAATAAAGTTTTGTTGGCTTCAAGAAACCAAAATCAATAAACCAAACATCATTACTAGACTTATCTGCCATACAACAAACAAAAAAAAATGTGAGATCTATAATGCTCTTCTTCCTTTTAGGTGAAATTTGCCTTCTTATTTTGCATGTGACTTTGCTTGATCCTACACACTCTCTCAAAATGGTCAAGTCTTTTATAATAATATCATTGCATTTTTCTTTTATTTAGACTATCACATCCAGGATCTTTACCTCCACGACCTTTTCCTCTTCCTCTTGGATAATTTGACGAGTCCCCATTTTTCTCTTGGGAACTATTGTTGGGACTCTCTTCTCCAACTTTAGCCTTTGTCACAAATGCTTGTGCTAAGATTTCTCTCCATTTTATGTGCATTCTGGTGATCAAGATAAACATATTTGATTCTCCTCACAATTTATATATGAGAGTAAAGCCTAAGACAATGTATGATTTTCAGTATCCTTGGAATATTATGGGAGAAATTATGTTATGCAATTGTCAATAGCATTCCGTATAATTCAAAGCAAAACCACCTGATACTAATTTTGAACATGTTGTTGCTTATGTTCATAGTCCATTTTCTATTGAGTTACACAAACCTAACACCATATTAAATGAAGTTCCATATAATCTACAACAAAAAACATATCTATTTTACTACTTACAACTTTTGTCTTTCCTTTCTTCTTCAACATGGATGCAATTCCATGTCTCAACCAAAAGTGTCCTTATCGAACTGCATGAATAACTAGTTGCTACAATTACCCAATTCGCTTGTTGGTTTCATAATCACTTATCCTTTCTCTTTCGAGGATACTCCTACTTTTTCTATGTTTGTCAATTTTATTACTTTAGCTCTTATATCTTATTAAAGATATGGACTAGCCAGGACTTGATTCTAGGACCTCCATTTGTTGAGGTTGCTCCACCAATGAGCTTGTGGCTCCTTCTTGAACTAGCTTGCGATTCAAAGGTAGGAATATTACTCATTGCTCCAACATTCCCCCTAAGCCACTCCATAAGTACTCGAGGCTCTTAGCTTCAATACCAACTCTAATACCAATTGTATCATATACTCTAATACCATTTTTCAAGATCGTATGCTCTGATACCAATTGTCAAGATAGAATTCTATGATAATCAAATTTTTTGTATATCTTTTTTTTGTGTGGAAAACATCCCAGAAGGGATGCCACTTTCATGTAAGACCCAAGGAGGTAGGGGTATCCATTCCGCCAAAATCGCCCAGGGCTCGAACCTGGCCTACCACCTTTGACATACTCAAGGAGCACACAAACACACAATAATATTAAAATAAAATAAAAATTAAAAAAAATAAAAAACATGCTCCTTGAGTGTGTCAAAAAGATAAAGCACAACCAAACACACATAATAAGATAAAAAACACCACAACACGAACCACATAGAAAAACATAAGAACAACAAAACAAAACACAAACATGACAAAAACAACATAACACTACAAAGATATAACCAACAAAAACAACCAAAACCTAAAAAATTAAAATAAAACAACCAACAACAAACAATAAACAAAAACAAAAAATATAGAAAACACTCACACACAAAAACACGAATTAACACAAACATATAGAAACACAAGAACAAGAACAACAAAAACACAAGAACAATAACAAAAAATACAAAAAAAAAACACAAAACAACAAAAAACAACACAAAGAACACAAAAACAAAACAAAACAAAAAAACACACACACCTCAAAAAACTAAACAAAAAAACAAAAAAGAAGAAAAAAAAATGAACATAACAAAGACCTTTCTAGAACAAAAGACTTTTAAGGCAAGAATCAATAGAGGAAACAAAATAAAGAATAGTTTGAGCTAGGGAACTAAAATACCCTTACCGAACCAAAGAGAAGCAAAAATAAGGCAAGAAGAAACTAGGTGCCTTCAGAATTGGAGCCATCCAAAGAAATGATAGAAAGAAGAGCTTCCCTTATTTGCGAAGCCCACCATCTAGGAGGGTGGCCATAACAAGTAAGATCACCTTTGTCCAAAGCCCAATTAGCTAAAGCATCAACACTCTTGTTTTGATCTCTGAACACATGATTGTAATCAACTTTCAAAAATCCCATCTGGATTAATTGAATCTTCTCAACAATTCTTTTTATTCTCCAATCAACCTTATGATTCTTAGGAGCCTTCAAAAGATTAATCATGAGTTGAGAGTCAAACTCAACTAACACCTTTTCCCATCCAACCTTAGTAGCCTCTTGAAGGCCTCTGAGGATATCATACCCCTCAACAAGGTTATTGGAAAGAATACCCAAATTCTCAACAAAATTAAAAACTAGGGAGCCATTTAAAAGTCTACCAATTCCTCCCGCACTAGCTTTTCCAGGGTTCCCTCTAGAGGCTCCATCAATTTTGAATTATCCAAAATTCTTAGGAGGAGGTTGCCAATTTCTTGTCCTATCCATCTTACAAATACTCACATTCCCTTTAAGTTGGTTGCTCTTAGAAGATTTAATCTTCAATCTTTGCATCACTTGATCCCATATTTGGTGGGAGTTTTTGGGGTGATTAAGGAGTTTATGGACTGATTCAACTAAGTTGGATATGGTCTTTTGCCACATATAGTGAATATCCTTCCTATCTTGATTAAAAATTTGGTTGTTCCTTTCATTCCAGATATTCCAAAGAAGAATGGTAGAACCCATCCAAACTAATTACCTAATAAAGTGATCAACACCCTCTTGTTTAGGCCAATCCCTCCAAAGTTGTTCAAAATTAAAAAAATTGGACCATTGTAAGCCAAGTAAAGTGGCCATTCTCCTCCATATCTCAGAGGCTAAAGTACACTCAATAAAAATATGGTTGAGAGTTTCTACATTCTCTCCACACATTTCACATCTAAAAGGGCCATGAAAACCACGCTTCATAAGTTGCTCACCAATAAGCACCCTACGATGCAATAAAATCCAAGTAAAGAACCTCACCTTAGGCCAAAGATTTTGAGCCCACAACTGAGAAAAGATGTCAGAAGATTGGTTGGGATTATTATGGCATAAAGGTCAAATAACCTTGAGCAACTGAATACTCACCCTTAGTAGTGTTGTTCCATCCAAAACAATCTTTTTCATGGGACCAAGAGAGATCTCATATGAAGGATGCCTTGGATATCTTGTCTTTGCCTTTCTGGGATTTGAATAGGCCAATCCTCAATAGGTATTCAATATCTACCAACCTTTGAATTACCAGTATGGTACCAACAATAATTAGCCACCTTTATCCAATTAGCTCGGTGAAGCTCCTCCATCCAAGGCCTCCAATTGGGAAACTGAGTTATCAAAGGATTGTGACCATCCCAAGAATCTATCCAAAAATTTGCTTGTTGACCATTATGAATGATCCAAAATAAATTTTTCTTTATCAAATCCTCACCAGTATTAAGAACTGCTAAAATAGGAGAACCTTTGGTAGGAAGTTGATAGTGAACAAGGTCTTCAGGACTTTTGTTCTCAGCATATTTAGCACGAAGATTATTGGCCCAAAGAGCATTGGAGTTATGCAACATTCTCCAATATAATTTAGTAGCTTTGTTGTTATTAATAGAATACCGGAATCCTAACCCCCCTTCACTCTCAAGAAGACATAAAGTATCCCATTTCACCAAGGCCCATTTTCTTTTCTCCTTAGTACCACTCCAAAGGAATCGATGACTGATTTGATCCAGTTCTCGAAGATCAACCTTTAGGATATTCAAAACGGAAGAAACATAAATAGGAATAGCTTGAAGGACTGATTTTACCAAGGTGATTCTACCCCCAGAAGAAAGCCACATGTTGGTCCACTTACCAATTTTCTTCTTGACTTTGTCCAACAACCAATTCCAATATTTTTTTACCTGCATTTAAATATTGATGGGAATACCTAAATAAGTGATCGTAAGGGAGGTCTTCTCATATCTTAATTTATCCAAGACCATGAATTCCTGTCTAGAAAATTAGTGAAATAAAATAACTTTAGATTTGTCTTCATTGATCAACTGCCCAATAGCCTTAGAAAAATAGCTTATGATTTGCTTAATATTATAAGCTTCCTTAACTGTAACTTTACCTAAAAGAGTAGAGTCATCAACAAATTGAATATGAGAGATAGGTCTAGCTCCATGAGCAATGGTAACTCCCTCAAGGGTTTTGTTTTCCATATTTTTGGTTATAGTCCTACCCAAGCATTCAGCAAGAATGATGAATAAATAAGGGGATAGTGGGTCACCTTACCTAATACCTCTGGAAGCTGGGAACGATTGAGAAGGCCTGCCATTGATAATAACTAAGTAGGAAAATGAAGAGATACATCCCATAACCCAATCCATCCAATCCTTAGAGAAACCAAATTACCTCAAAACTTTTATAAGGAAGTGCCAATCCACTCTGTCATAAGCTTTGGATAAGTCTAATCAAATTAACATGGAAGGATATTTTTGCATATCCATGGAATGGATGGCTTCCTGAGCAAGAACTATCTCATCTACTATTTGACACCCTTCCACATAACCCCCTTGTTTATGCAAAAGAGGCTTCAACATTTCTGCCATGATCTTAGTAATGATTTTGAGAAGAACACTACATAAAACAATAGGTCTAAAAATTGAGATATGATCAACCTCTTGAGCTTTTGGAACAAGAGTAATATAAGTTTTATTGATAACCTTCAAAATTTCTTTGGCTTTCCTAGCTTCTTCCACCACCTCTAATAAATCAACATGAAGGATATCCCAGAACTCTTGGTAGAACTCAATGGGAAAACCATCAAGACCTGGGTTTTCCCTTTTTGCATTTTAAAAACTACCTATTGAATCTCATTGATAGTAACAGGAGCAGTCAAAATAGAGTTCTCCTCAGAAGTGATAAGAGAAGGAATTGCTTGAAGAAAATTTTGTTGAGAAGTCGAGTCAAGAGGAGTAGCAACAAAAAGATTGGAAAAGTAATTGACAACAATAGAGTTCATGCCATCCCAAGTATAGACATCTCCAAAATATGATTTCAAGGAAGAAATAAATTTGTGAGATCTTCGATCTAGAAGAGATTTGTGGAAGAAATTTGTGTTTCGATCTCCTTATTTGAGCCATTGAATTCTAGATTTTTGCTTCCATAAGAGTTCTATTTTTTCCCATTCCTCTAACTGAGTTGTGAGTTTAATTTCATCTGCACTTCTATTCTCTATGAGGCCATCTAAATGGATTTTCTTATTCAAATTTTCGAGCTGAGCAATAACTTCATATTTTTTTTATGAACATCCCCAAACTCCTTCCAGTTCCAAGTCTTGATTTTGGATTTAATGTATTGCAATATTTTGGCAAAACAAAACATCTTAGTCCCATACCTAGGCTTACCTTCCTTCCACCATTGTTGCACACGAAGTCTAAAGGAACTATCTCTAAGCCACATTAATTGAAAACAAAAAGGAGAGAAACTCACATTGGTTTTCCACATTTCCACCATGATTGGCCAATGATCCGAACCAGCATTGTTAATAGTCTTCACTTTAGGAATGTGACCATGGATTAAGAAATTTTTAGAGAGCAAAAACCTATCCAATCTATCCATTATACAAGCTAAGCCTTGTCTTCTGTTAGACCAAGTCATAAGGCCATTATCTGGTTGGATGTCCACAAGATGGAGGTTTGTAATATATTCGCTCAAGAGGTCAGTGTTTTTGTCCAAATTTTTATTTCCCCCCATTTTCTCATCTAGAGAGGATGGTATTAAAATATCCTCCAATCAAGATCCAAGCTTCAGGAAAATGAGAGATAATATGAGTTATATCCTTCCACTATCTTCTTTTTTCCTCCAAAGTAGTCGGAGCATAAATAGTAATGCAGAGCATAAGTTGGTTGGAATGTCTACTTTGAATAACTATAGCCAAAAGACCCCAATTGCCAACCATATGGTCAATAACTACCTCTTTTGGGTCCCAAAGACAAGCAATGCCACCAGAAGTCCCTTGGGAGCTGAGGGAAACCACTTTTCGAGCTGGCTAAATTTTACTAGCAACTGAGTCCATATCCTCCATTGACATCTTCATTTCTTGAAGGAAAACAAGATGAGGATGATTTATCTGAATCATTTTTCTAATTTCATTTTGTTTTGAAAGACTCCCTTTGAGTCCTCTAATATTCCAAGTGATGATCTTCATTAATACCAGGGCTAAAAAAGTTGGAAAGGGCATTAATCTTACCTTCCTCTATAAGATTTTCACCTTCTTTTACCATATGATGTTGATTGGTCTTGCGACCTGCATTTTGATTAGAATCCATCTTCAGTTTTTTTTCTTGTTTCTTGACTTACTCTAATTGAATATGAGATGACTTCTAACCTTGAAGAATGCTCGTACACAACCAAAATTTTACTAGAGGGTTCAATAGAGTCTATATTGGGACCTGTATTATGTGAAGTTTTGACATTTAAAAGATTGTTTTTCTTGTATAAATTTTCTTCCTTTTTTCTGTTTAAAACCTTTGATTTGTTGGTTTGTCTTTGAATTTTTCCCTCCATCTTTAAGTTTTGTTTCTAAGATTTCTATTTCCATTATTTCCTCTTCCTCACTTGGGACATCATTTGTGGAAAGGATTTCAAACATATTAGCAAATGACCTTGATTGATCCTTCATAACTGGTTTTTTCTGAGTGTTCTTCTTCTTAGGCATTTGAAAACATGTTAAGTTTATATCTTCTTTCTTTTGATCAAGAATTTTATTTGGGTAAGCACTAGCCAAATGATCATAATCATGGCAAATTCTACAACGAAAAGGAATGTTCTCATAGTCCACTACTTGCTCCCAAGTGTCTTCCCCAAATTGTAAAGTGATATTTTTAGGTAGGGGTTTGTCAAAATCCATTAAAACACAAATCCGAGCATAAATAATATGTTCAAAATTTTGAGTCCAATCAGCAGTCATCATAAAAGTTCCTAAAGAGTTTCCAATTGAAGAAAAAATAGTAGGATTCCAAAATTCAATAGGGAGACCAAAGAGTCTAACCCACACGAGAGCTATAGAAGGCATCTCTTCTTCGGCTTTAAATTTAGTATGTCAGGGCTTCATGAAAAACCCTACCCTTCCAAAAAACCAGGGACCCCCTTGAAAAGTTTTCTCTCTATCTTCATTATTAGCAAATAAAACAAGAAAATAATCATTTGGATAAATAGAGATTTGTAACTCACCTTTAGTTTTCTAGCTTTTTGTAGCCCAAACTTTGAAAGCAGATAGGCTCGAACGAAAACCCACGAACCGAAAAATAAGTCCTCTTTTTTCTAGATCTTCAATGCCAGTTTGAATGTTACCCATATCAAGCTTAACAATAGGAGTTCCATCAGCTGCTTTAAGACATCCTGACTCCATTTTCTTGGGATCAATCTTAGGCATTCTTAGAGGTTTATAGGAATCCCTAAGAATAATATTAGCATTGGTCTGAGGCTGTCCACCACGAAAGGCATCCCTAAAATTCATTTTTGAGGCTGAAGTATTCAAAATTCTTACCCTTGACAGGGGTTTTCATAGTAGATTTATTTTGTGGGTGCACCTTAGCACCAAATTTACTTGAGATCTAAGCCATTTTTTGATCAACTGCTTGAAACTTATTTCGTGATCTCTTTAATCCTTGCCCTAGACGTCGTGGAAAGGTATGGTTTTCATTTTTATTTTGTGCAACAAATTGAAATTCGTTGTCACTCAAGTTCACAACATGATCTGTTGAAATACAGATTTCTAACCCATCTTAGATCCCCTGCAACATATCCTGCTAAAATATTGAGTATAAACCACAAAGATATTGGCCACTAGGGCCTGAAGACCCTAAAAACCAACCTCTGGAGTTGCTTGCACTCAACCCAGATGAAACCCTCACACAATCGTTTGCCAAAACTCTCATTCACACATAAGGATGCACTAGGATTTGTGTTGCTCCAAATGATTTGAAAATTGGTGGAGACGTTCTAGGTTTTTCAAGCATCTACCCTCAAACTTTCAACTCAATCCGAGACCGGATGAGTGAAATATGTCCGAAACAAGTTCGACAGTTTGGGCAGTCCTACGAAAAACGTCCTTCCTCAATCAGCTTCAAAATCTTCGTATATCAAATGTTGTGAAAGCATACAAATTATGTAGATCCATTCACACATTTTCATCAATCTTATAATCCAAAAAAACACACAAATAATATTTGCACTATATCAAATCACGTGGAACTATACCCCTCATATATTCTATTAAATCAATAGTTAATGTGATAGATCCACTACCATCCAACTCCATACAATCTTCTTCAATACATAAGAGACTTTACATTAGATGATCCATCCAAGTGAGGATGGATAGATAGATCAACTAAATACATGAATATATAGACTGACTTTTTCTATGCTTTTCTATTTTTAAACTTATCTTTTATTTTTACATTCACTTTTTTTATTTTACTCTAATTAATTTTATATATTTTTAACTTATTTTCTTCTTCGTTAAAAAACACTTTAATACACTTTAGGGAAGATTTTCTTTACGAAATTTGGTTCCAAGGTTGATTTTGCGATCTATATGGGTTGCAATAATGACACTAATAGCGGCCATGCTACCATTTTTTTGGAGAGTCAAAGCTATAATTGGTGCTTTTGGAATTATGCCCCTAGACTTTATTTTACCCATGGTGCTCTACAATCTTACGTTCAAACCTTCTAAGGTTAGGTTAGCTTTTTGGGTCAACTCGGCTATCTTCATTATATTTTCTGCAGTTGGAGTTCTATGCTGTATTTCGGCTGTTCGACAGATTTCCATAGATGCTCACAACTACAAGCTTTTTGCAAATGTCTGATTTATTTTTCAATGAAACGTGGGAAAAGTCACAAGGCCCGACTAGAGTATCATTGGAATCCACTTTTTAATTTTTCTTTTTTAAATTCTGTCATAAATTCACAAGGCCCGACTAGAGTATCATTGGAATCCACTTTTTAATTTTTCTTTTTTAAATTCTGTCATAAATTCACAAGGCCCGACTAGAGTATCATTGGAATCCACTTTTTAATTTTTCTTTATAAATTCCAGAATTTGATTCACAGGTTTCTAATGGTCCTTTCCAGCATACGAGAATAACAATATTGTAATATTTTATCGTCAAGGGAATTGTTTTAATTAGGGAAGACTAATTTTATTCTATTATAATTTATAACACTACGGTCGTTGGAATAATAGAATCCTGGAATATGTTTAGAAACCAACTTTCCATACAAATAGAATATTTTTATTCATGCTGCAAATAATACACTTTTCTTCTTCCAGCTCTCGTTATTGAAATGCGAATTAAAAGGAAGGATTTCGTATGAGTGTGGTTTACTTGTGAGGATGTTACTTGCATTATCGGTGATGTGATCTCGATGACAAATGTATACGGCTGAGTAGTCTTTTCCCAACCATAATCCCTTGTAAAGCCCAGAGCTATGCTTATCAATAGGAAATTTAACACACACCCACCACACACCCACCCCCTCACACACTCGCCCACGTCCTGATTTGAACTCTTAGATTTCTCGAGAGTCCTCTTGAAACAAAAAAATAATATTATAAAATTGATTCTCTTTTTTCTTAAAATTTATTAAAATATTTAGTATAAAATCTTTAACATGACATTAGTTTAATCTCTTCAATTTTAAAAAAGATACCAAATTTTTTAATATTACCAAAGGATGCAAAATAATTATTAAATTACTTGTAATACCATGATATGGTCATGATGTCATGATGCAGTTGGGATAAGCCCATGTTTATTTTACTCTTCTTGTTAAAGTTGATAATTGAATTGCCCTTCTTTCTTCATGACCATCCCTTTGTATTTTATTAAGAAACATGTCTAAAATATATATATATATATATATATATATATATATATATATATATATATATATATATATTTATAGTTAATAAAATATAGATTTTATTTACATTTTTAGGGGAAACAAAGCAGAAGTTTGGGCTTTGGCTCTTTTCCTCCGAAGATTTAAGGTTTAAATCGTAGTATGTGTGGGTGTTTGTTAATCCCTTATTGATAAGCTTAGTTTCCAGTCTTACGAAGGGTTATGGTTGGGATGGGAATGCTCCTTAAGTGTTGGTCGTAAGAGTTTTCCCATATTATCGAAATCCTCTATATATATATATAGTTAATTTAAAAAATTAGTTAAAATATAATTTTAAAATTTTATAGATACAAGATTCTAAGTCATAAAGGTAAAAATAAAATAGTTTTTAACATCCACAAGACCATAGGTCATATGAGACAACCCTATAAAAGACGTTATTTACTTAATGCATCTTAATCCAACATAACTCCGGTTACCAAACTATGGTGTGCAGTTCTACCTTCCATTGAACATGAACTTTCAGCATCATATTCAAAGCTACAATTAGAAAATATGAAATGGCATTAGGAGACCTCCGTTTTAATCTTTCCAAGCTATATATGTATAACTAAATTATAATACCTTTGTGTGGTCATGATGGAGGCCATTTTAATTCCATATAATTAATTTAAAAAAATACAAATTGATTATATTAAATATATTTTTTAAAGAAACTTACTGCTATTATCATGTATACAAAATATGTTTTGTTTGTTATGGTTTTTTATTGCTTAACTGATATCAACTAAAACAACATTAAACAAATTATAAAATCCTATGCAAAGTGACGTTATAAATACTAAGTGATGCAACCAAGTCACTACCTAATTAAACACCAACTTTGCCTTGTTCTCCTAATCCTTATTCCTCTAAAAATATAGCCCACACCCTTCAATTAAATCCTCTTATATTTCATAGACCATTAAATGCTCCTTCTATTTAACTACTCTTGAAACTAAGTTCATTTGCCAACTTATTTTGTTTCCCAAAAATATTTCTAATTACCATACATCAACTATGCTTCGTCCACATTTACTTTTAGTTTCCAATTGAACAATGCTTTTACTTGTGTAGGCCTTATAATGAGTAAGAAATCCCCTTCTGCTTTAACATATTTAATGTTTTTAAGGTAAATTCATCCCTTTAAGATACCCTCTAGTTCTATCCCTTTAAGATATCCTCAAGTTGTAGTTTACTCCACATGGATTCTAGTAATTTCTAACCAAAATAAAAAACCAATTTTCAATTATAATCTTGTTGGCATCCTTGCCACATTGTTTCTTTTGTGAGAAATTTTACTATGTAACGATCTCTCCTTCCCTAAAAAACTCTTATTTTTCATAAAGTATTTCTTATTTTCTATGTTTTGTTGTTAGCATTTGTTGGTTGCACTCAAGGAGGCATGCAGTCCTTTCTTTTCACTCATCATGCAGGGTCTTTTTTCGAGTTCTCACGGTGGGGTCCGAGTAATTCATCGCTTTTGAGAGGCGAGAGTTATTTCGTGACAACACTTATGCTCAAAACTCATTCCGACCTTGGAGACGGTAATAGAAACTGGTTAAGTTGGTCATCGCAATTTCATTTTGGACAAAGAGTGGAGCGCAAGCCCATTTTGGGCTAAAAAATAGTGAAATCCAAGTGGGGCCTAGGCCTTTTCACCCCCATTTGAGAGCATAACTCAATTTTGAAGGAAAAATGCTAAGTGGGACCCAATCCTTTTCACCTTAACTTAACAACGCAATCCCATTTTGGGCCTAGTATGGGTGAACACGCCTTTGACTTTTCTCAAAGTCAACGTAAATATGCTTTAAACAGTGTGGGGTCCAAGCACTTTCACCTCAAATCAAGAGCTCAACTCAATTTCAGGGCAAGAAGGAGCGAAAGTGCCTTTTTGTCTTTTTCTAAAAACAACGCGATTCAGTTTTGGAGAAAGTTGCAAGTGGGGCCCAATTCCTTTTCGCCCCAAATCAAGAGCATAATTCAGTTTCGGAGTTCATTTGGGCGAAAGTGCCTTTGACTTTTATTAAAATTTAGCACAATTTTGTTTCAAGCTAAAGGGTAGTATGGGCCCCAAGCGCTTTTGCCTCGATATTGGAGTGCAAGACCATTTTGGGCTAGAAGATAGCGAAACACAAGTGGGGCCCAAGTGCTTTTGCCCCCACTTGAGAGCGCAAGCTCTTTTTGGAGCTTGTATGGGCGAAACGCAAATGGGGCCCACATCAACGAAGCTCCTCTTTCGTAGTCAAACTCGACTGGTTCAACAAAAATTCTCCAAAAATGCTTCTCAACTAAAAATTGAGTTTCGAAGGTGCGCCTTCACCCATTTAAATGCAGTCGGTCAAAGAAGCATCCAAATCCAATCCCTCCGATCTCAGAATCCGATTTTCTATTGATGCGATTCCAACAAGTGAGGATATGGTGCTATGGGCAAATCACGTCATCGCATTAAAGCCATGCAACTACTTCTCAGCGAGTCACCAAATTCAGGTCATGCTTCTGTTGTCATTTATGCAACATGGTGTATATTTTGCTTTCCAGTAATTTTTGCTCCCTAGAAACTTTGTTCTCATTATTCAAATGCATTTTTCTCTCTCCTGAGTTTTACTGTCAAACTCTTTCTACAACGCCTGAAGTAGTGTGCAGTTGTTTCTGTCTACTGACCATGCAGGAAAATCATCTTTCGGACGGTGATGGTGTTTCGTGCCAAGTCCCCTGATGCAATTTGACCCCAAGGACCAAGGAAGAGTGCAACCCTATTTTGGAACAAAAGCAGATAAACCCAGTTTAAGGAACACACTACTAGTAGGGTGCAACACCCAAATTTGGCATGAAAAAATGACTAAGTGCAGGCAAGGTCGTTGCACACCATCTTCATGCGCAGGTTGTTGCATACCATCTTAAGTGTGCAAGGCTCTTGCACACCATCTTCATGCGCAAGGTCATTGCGCACCATCTGACTACGCTCCATCCTTTGAGAATTCAAACTTGCCATATTATTCGAGTCAAAGACATTGTGCAATTCATTTTGAGCGTAAGGCAAGAGCAGTGCGTAGTGCTAGTTGACTTTTCAAACTTGGCATCATTCCCGAGGCTTCGAGCAGTTGTGCACTTCATTTCGAGTGCAAGGCACTTGCGCTCCACTCCATTACGCTTTGCTTATTGACTTTTCAACATTGGCACCGTCTCCAAGGCTTCAGGCCTTGCGCACCACTTCGCAGGTGCAAGACAAATGTGCAATAGGGCAGTGCGCTTTATCTGTTGACTTTTCAAACGTTGCACGCCTCCCGAGACCCCATACACTTGCGCTCCTTTTCTCCTACGCAAGGCCTTGCGCTCCTTTTCTGTTGCGCCAAGCAGCTGCGCAATGGGTTAGTTGCGCTTCACCTCCGGACCTTTCAACTCTGGCGCTGGTCTTTCCCAAAAGTGCTCCACATCAGCAAGTTAAGGTGCATCCTTATCCATCCAAGCGCAGCCATTCTGAGAAGCTTCCAGACTGGACGTTCCGGGATTTCAAGCCTATCTTCCACGGAAGCGGTCCCCACGAGTGAGGAGGCAGCGCCAGCAAGCCAAGCCTGTCAGGGCATTGAAGGAGTTCAACTGCATTTTCAAGGAGTCATCAGTCCCAACCATGCCTGATTAATATTTCATGATTGTACTCTCTTGTAACTCTTATCTTGGCTGCCACCGCCATGTTTTGTAGGTGTGCATTTAATATTTCAAGCGGCAGAATTTGCTATATAAGCCTGCTCTTTTATTGTAAAATGATGGATGTTTGCTAGAAGCTTGATGTAATCCGAATTCTGCTATCAATACAACTGATGTCTGGCTCTAACTCTGGACTTCTATTTTGTGTGTATGTCTTCTATTGCTTATCTTCTATTAAGTTCTCTGATTTATCTGTAGGCTTGAATTCTAATATCTAGATTTAGCTTCTGATAAAACGTGAACCTCTGGAGTAGCCCTGGAGATTATGCATGTTAGATGTTTAGTTTTAATTTCTGTTAGTTGTCTGTATTTGAGGGCTATTTGATTCGGAGTGCAGTAGAGTTATCGTGTTGTTAGTCCATCACCCCTGTTCTATCTGGCCTGTGGCCATATTTCCCATCCCTTTCAGTCATTTCCCATTCCTTTCCAGTTCCTTAATCTCAAATCCCCCAGTTAGAATAGCAAGGGAACCAGCCCCTCTCTGGAGATTGGCATGGGAGGCATTTCTTCCTCTCGGTCTTTCAATGTTGGTCGGGTCTAAGGTGCATGAATAAACAAATCCTTACCTAAGGCAGATCTCTGACCAACAGTTTTTGGCACGCCCGGTGGGACCAAACGTTCCACTGCAAAAGCAGTATTAAGAAGTTGATGTTCGTCTTATTGCTGACAAATCCGAACATCTGGTGACTCATATGAACTCAGACACCTTCGAACCTCGTAGACCAGCTTAAAATATCATGCCTTCATGCGTACGAGGTGGCAGATTAGAAATACAGAAGAAGAAGTTGAGTTCCTCGAGCTTGACATCGATGCTCTGGGAGAGCATCCTAGAGTGGTCAAGCCAAATATCTCATTGGATGGGACATCTTCGCAAGAAGCTATTGTTGCTACATGGACTCCGACTCTTGATAGCACAACAACTAGCTTACCCCTAGTTCCACCAAATTCCTCGGATCATCAGAATACTCCGGTTCCACCTAACGTTCCACCAGGTGCTCCGAGTGTTCCCATTGTTCCGGCTCAACAAGTTCTACCGACTCCTCCGATCCATACAAATCCGCCACCCCAGATGGGCAGTCGGTTCCACCCAAGCAGTTCCCGCCTGGAATCATACGGGCCCCCTTGCCCTACAAGCTCAACACTCAGTACCGACCGTAGCTTTGAAAGCTTTACCTACTTACGACGGCATGGGAAAGATGATGCATGAGCACATTCAAGACATCGTAGGATTAGCAACCATCCACCAGATCATCGAAGAAGATGTTATGGTGAAGTTGCTAGTACTTTCACTAAGAGGTAAGCTCCTCTACTGGTACCGATCGCTCCCGATCGATACCATCACCTCATGGGACCAACTGGCAGGACAACTTATAAGGGGCTTCAATGAACAAGCAGACCCCTTCTCTCTACTGCACCAGTTCACCTCTATCCAGAGGCACCCTCAGGAAGAGATAGTTGACTTCAATGTCAGGTTTGCCCGAACCTGGCAGAGAGTCACCGACGGTCTTCGACCGACAGCTGAGCAAGCGACGTTCTATTACCTGAGAGCGTTCCACTCTGATATTAGCATG
The DNA here is from genome assembly GCA_028583015.1 of Wollemia nobilis. NCBI lineage: Eukaryota > Viridiplantae > Streptophyta > Pinopsida > Araucariales > Araucariaceae > Wollemia > Wollemia nobilis. The sequence continues at coordinate 10,222,091 of JAQPPZ010000850.1, forward strand.
AGTATCCGACATGCTAATGTCAACTCCTTTCCGAAATTGTACCAACAGGCACAGAAGGCGAAAGCCGACCTGGTAGCCATCGAGAAGTTGCCTCCAAAAGCGACTACACCGATTTACCCAGATTTCCCGTAGAATATGTACCCAAGTGCATCCGCTTCATCTGCACCTCAGATGTACCCCAATCAGCCATGGGCTCCTAACCCACAAAATCAAGTGGTACCCACTCCACAATTTTAGGTACCGACTCCTCATTATCCAAACCCCGTAGTTCCTCAGCTTCTAGCTCCTCCTCAGTACCCGACATTGCCTGCACCATTGGCACCATTACCATTACCCGTGCCTACGGCTCAGGCATCTCTAAATGTAGATCAAGCCAAAGAGTTACGGGATGTGTATGGGTTTATGAAAACTATGGTGAACGATATGGCTATCATGAAGAAAAGCTAGTTCAGGGATCAAAGCTATCCGCCAAGGAGATTTCTACCCTCGATCACAAGGGAGCAAGCTGCCTCCATCGGAAGACCTCAGGATAGAAACTCCGCGATGTTAGAGTGCGATGAAGCTAGTTCATCCGGCAGGGCCTACTGGTGCTCCACCTGCAACGACCCGCATGGCGAGGAAACTTGCATGGTTCATCTGAACTATGTGCAAACACTTGCAGATAGTGCACCCGATGGACAGGTAAATATGATAAGGGAAGTTGATCGTAATTGCATGATTCCCCCTATCGAACAGGTCTCTATTCTGATGAGGACAGGCAAGAAGCCAATTGAGGTCGATCCGGTTCAGATGGAACCACTCAAGGTGCCTGCTGATCCTAAACTGCCAAGTGAGAAGGCAGCCATGCCACCAGAAAGAGAGCCAACTCAAGTATCAGAGCCTATGGACAATGCTCGGTTGAGAGACTATCTGCCCCCAAGGGCAAGAGCGAGGACCCCTCAGCCGCAAGCTTCGACCTCTCAACCCCTAACGGAAGCAAGAGATCAGGTGAGAGAAAAGTTACGGTACCCCTCGATTACCAAGCGTCAGAGAGTGGAAGCAACGCAACAGTACCGGACCCGGTACGAAACCGCTAAAGAGGGAGGCGAGTCTAGTGCTGGAGCATACAATGTCGTCGAAGAGTTAAGGAAGACTCCAGCTAAGGTAAGCCTCTTTGACGTGCTCCAATTGCCTGGTCAAGTTGACCTATTGCAAGAATCCCTCAAGTCCGTCAAGGGCAAGGGGAGACCAACTCAGACCGTCTTGACGCAACCGCTGACCACCTCCGCTACGGGAAAGAATAGGTCACCGCCATTTTATCTATCCCTCAGGATGGAAGGATGGGTCGTGCATAATTGCATGGTTGATTTTGGCGCTGCCACCACTGTAATGCCCAAAGTTGTATGCGAATTCATGGGCATGGAGTACACCAGGAGCAGTCCTGGAGTGCTTCAACTGGATGGGACTCCGATTAGGACAGTGGGGGTCATCAAGGACATCCCGATCATGTTGCACAAGATGCCGTAGATCACAGTAATCCAAGAAGTTGTGGTAGTTGACTTGGAGCCCTATTTCAGCATGTGCTTATCAAGGGAATTCACTGCCAAGCTTGGAGGCTATCTGTCTCTCGATTATTCGCATCTGGAGGTCCCCTTCAAGGGGAAGAGTGTCAAAATTTTTAATGAGAAGCCCTCCACCTTTCTCATTGAAAAGATCCAGGATGCGGAGAAACCCATGGACTCAGTCAACATCATTGACGGAGTAGAAGAAGTGGAAGAAAAAGTGGAGCTGATGGAGGAAGCTCTTGATGAGTTGCGCATAGAGGATGAATTCTCTATGCATGATTTCAATGCTATGATAGAATCGGACATCGGGTGTTACTCGATTACCAAGCCTGAAAAGGCTAAAGTACCGAGTGACGCTGACCCTATGGACGACCAATTATGGAAGCTCTTCTTCGATGGTGCCCGATGCAAGAACGGCGTTAGAGCTGGAGTTGTCCTCATCTCTCCCTCTGGAAATCAAAAGACATACTCGTACAGGCTCGCTTGGAGCTGTACTAATAATGTCGCTGAGTATGAAGCCCTGTGTTTGGGGTTACGAAAGGTGGAGAAGTTAGGAATAAAATAGTTACAGATATTTGGGGACTCCGAATTAATCTGTAACCAAGTGACAAATAAATGTGTTGCCAAACAACACTATCTCAAGGTATACCGTAATAAGGTATGGGATCTGCTCGAGTCCTTCTCGGCTCTCAACATTCAGTTTATTTCGTGAGAGCGGAATAAACATGTTGATGTTTTGGCATCCATTGGAGCAAGATGCTCCCTAGTCGAGAATCTGATGCAAAGGCCAAAAATAGTAAGGGTTATCTACAGGCCCTCGGTGCTAGATAAAAATATTCACTGGTAGGTCTTTGACAATGATGAGCAGATCATCAATTTTTTGATTGATGAAGTTGGAAGCATCGAAGATAGAGCTCTCAACGATGAAAAATATGAGGGCTTAATCCAGCTGAAGAACAACCACCTCCCTAAGGGTTTGATCACCCTTGAAAGTCTGTTTGACCAAGATGACAGGGCTCTTCCCCACAAGATCAAAGTGGATGCAAGAGAGTACCAGGAGCTAGAGCTGGAGTCCGGGAAAATGATCAAGGTGGGGACTGATTGCACACCACAAGAAATCGAGCAGATCAGGACCCTCTGTAGAGAATATCCGGACATCATCGCCTGGAGCTACCGCGACCTGAAGGGGTACGACAGAGACGTCTTCCAGCATACAATTGAGCTCCAGGAGGGAGTTAAGCCTGTCCGACAGAAGCAAAGGCCTGTGAATCCAAAGATTGAAATACTGATGAAGGTCGAGCTTCTAAAAATGTTGGAAGCAAAGATAATCTACCCCATCAAGCATTCATCCTGGGTAGCGAACCTAGTCCCGGTTCGGAAAAAGAACGGAGATATTCGCCTCTGCATGGACTTCCGAAATCTTAATCAGGCATCCCTGAAAGATCACTACCCGCTGCCCCAAATTGATCAGATCCTTCACGTGGTGGCAGGAGCCCAGAGGTTTTCCCTTCTAGATGGCTTCTCGGGGTATAACCAAATTTGGGTCAAAGATGAGGATCAGTATAAGACTGCCTTCACCACCAAGTGGGGCACCTTCGCTTATCAACGCATGTCGTTCGACCTCTCCAATGTCGGAGCAACCTTCCAGAGAGCAATGGACTTAGCCTTTGGTGAGTTGCTCAACCGTGTCATTGTAATATATCTAGATGATATGACTGTTTTCTCCCACAGGAGGGAGGAGCACGGTTTACATCTGCGACAGGTTTTTGAGAAGTGTCGGGAGTTCGGAATATCAATAAACCCAAAAAAATCAATTTTTGCGGTTAAGGAAGGCAAACTCCTAGGTCACCTCATATCAGAGAAGGGTCTTGCTATTGATCCCACTAGGGCCGAAGCCCTGCTCAAGCTACCTCTATCGATGAACAAGAAGGGCCTCCAATCCTTCTTCGGACAGATAAATTTTGTCAGGAAGTTTATTTCTGACTTCGCCCAGGTAGTGAAGCCTATGACTGAGCTCCTCAAAAAAGATGTGGAGTTCCTATGGACTGAAGAGAGAAGGCAGGCGTTTAAAGAGATCAAACACAGAATCGCCCAGGCTCCCATTCTGGTAAACCTCGATTATTCCAAAGACTTTATTCTATATGCGGTCGGGGAGCCAGAAAGCTATGCGACTGTACTAACCCAAAAAAATGAAGATGGGGATGAACGGCCCATAGCATTCCTCAGTCAAGTCATCCTCCCGCATGAAGAAAAGCACAATTTTATTGAGAGTCAAGTGCATGCGGTAATGAGGGCACTGAAGAAGTTTCGTCATTTCATCTCGCAGAGCAAGACGATAGTGTACGTGGTACACCCGGACGTCCGAAACTTCATCAATCAGGGTGAGCTTGGTAACAAGAGGGTAGGTTGGATCTCCAAGATCCAAGAATTTGATATAGAAGTCCGACCCACTAAACTGGTCCGTGGTCGGGCTCTATGCCAAGAGCTTGCCAAGAGTGCTACACGAGGTAACAACTTGCCAATGGGAAGATTCACTATCGCAGAGCAATCTGGTGAATCAGTCAGCAGATGATAGGGATTGGACTGAAGACTTGGTGGAGTACTTCAGCATTGGATGGTGCCCTTCGGGCCTCAACGCGTCACAAAGAAGAAGGTTTAGGCTTCAGGCCTACAGATACGTGTTGCTACCCGAGGGGTTGTTTCATCAAAATATTGACGGTGTCCTCCTGAGATGTGTCAGGGGGACAAAAAAATAGAAAATCCTGGATGAGTTCCATTTTGGAATGTCTAGGGGCCATCTCATCGAAAGGTCGATGGCTTTAAAAATAATAAGGGTGGGCTATTATTGGCCCACCATTTTTGTTGATTCCTTCAGTGTAAGCCAAAAATGCGATAAGTGTCAAAGATATGTTGGTCGCATTAAGAATGCTTCTCTGCCTCTGCACCCGATTCAGGTTGAGGCCCCATTTCAGCAATGGGGTTTAGACTTCATCGGGATAATTGAGCCTAATTCTTCCATAGGGCACAAGTATATCTTGACGGCTACAGACTATTTCACCCGGTGGACAGAAGCAGTGCCCACCAAGCGGGCTAATCAGGATGTGGTCATCGCTTTTCTGGAAGGGCTAATAACCCATTTTGGAATATCGGATGCCATAGTGATGGATAATGGTTCCCATTTCATTGGGGCCAAGATGTGTGCATTCACCAGTAAGTACGGTATTTACCTGAAAACTTCGTCAAACTATTACCCGCAGGGCAACGGTTTGGCGGAGTCTACCAACAAAAACTTGCTCCGGATCCTGAAGAGGACGTTGGAAGACAACAAGCGGACCTGGCATCTGCTTTTAGATTTTGCATTATGGGCGGACCGAATTTCCATCAAGAAATCCATTAAGACGTCCCCATATTCCCTGGTGTACGGGAAGGAAGCAGTGCTTCCTGCGCATATTGAGTTGTCGACACTACAGTCTCTCCGGTCATTGGATGGCGAGGATGAAGGGTTTGACCCTGTTAGCGTCAAAATTGCCCAACTGTTGCAGTTGGAAGAGGAAAGGGAGAAAGCCTATGAGGCTTTCATGAAGCATGTCGTTACCACGAAAAATTGGTTCGACAAAAAGACCTCTGATCGCACTTTCCAGGTTGGCGACTTGGTGCTTAAATGGAATGAGAAGAAGTCCAAGCCCGGATACCACGACAAATTTGACGCATTCTAGGAGGGCCCATTTCAGGTTTCTCAGGTCCATCCGGTAAACTCTTTCACACTGCAAGATCTGAATGGGTTTACTTTACCATTATCGGTTAATGGCATTCATCTGAAGGCGTACTACCAGTGAGGGGTAGTACGAGAGTTTCTTGTCCAACTGTATATATTTTTGTATTTTCCTTATGCATATCAGTTTTCTTTTCGGAGTATATCTCTTCGCCTCCTCCCGCGCTAGCAATAGCGCAATTTTTGGGCCAGAATCCTAACTGGCAGGAGGGTGCCGAGGAATGCAGTTCTTTTATTTTCCTCTGTTGAGCCATGTACAGAAAAGCAAGTAGCAGTTCCGAGCATCTTGAAGTTTTTGGTAAAAGAGGACTCCATGAGCAGCAAAGTGCACCTCGCTATCCGGGAATGGGAGTTCAGCTCTCTCGCAAGGGAAATATTGCGCTCCAACAATGCTAAGCGACTACAGGGTGAAGCATAGTAACAAAGGGTGCAACGCCTTTGCGCCCATTCTGAGGAGCGCAAAGCATTTTTCGCTCCATCTGAAAGGCACAAGGTGAACTTCATGCAAGATCGAGCGCAGCGCCCCTTTGAACAGTCAAGGCGCACCAAAAATGTGCGCCACGCCCTTGCGCCCCTCCTCAGGTGCACAACCCGCATTGACTAGTCAGAGCGCAATGTTTAAAGCAAATTGAGAAGCGCCTAAGTGTGAGGCAAAGGTCTTGCACTCCAAATGTGAAGCGCAAGGCCAAAGCGCAGCTAGAGAGTGCGCTTTGCACTTTGACTAGTCAGCTTCGGCACTGTCCCCGAGGCCAGGAAGGGTCTTGCGCTCCAAGTGACGTGCGCCAAGTCCAAGCGCAACAAAAATGGGCACTGGAACGTTTGACTTTTCAGCATTGGCACATAGTCCCAGACCCCAAGCACTCACGCTTAGAATTCGGTGCGCCAGGCCAAGGCACAGTAAAAGGGAGCGCTTGGGCGTTTGACTTTTCAAACGCGCAACGCTGTTTTTGATGACAGTTTAACGATGCCCAAAGATATTGCGTACTGTTGCAAATGTGCCAAGGTTGTACGCACCAGTCGTGTGTGCCAAAATGTTACGCATCAGTCGTGTGTGCCAGGGTCTTACATAAGATCTCACAAGGGTCTTGCGCACCAGTTCGGGTGCGCCCAAACGTTGCGCTCCAATTTCGAGCGCCAAGCTATTGCGCCCGGGTCTCAGCGCGCAAGACGAGGATGGGACCAGGGAAGGCGCATCCCGAGGAGGTCGTTGCGCTCCGGTTTGAGGGCGCAGCCCGGTTTCCCGATTTCCAAGGGCAAATGAAAGCAGGTTTGAGGTGAAGGGCTTTCGCTCTCCCCCATACGTCGGGCACTTTTCCCTAAACATCTCGGGCGCACTGTCCAAAGTGGGACATATCAAGAAATAAATGCAACAGGTGCGGCGCGTCTCGTCCTTCAAGAAATATTGTGCCCCACTCTGTTAGTTAGCATTGGGATGTGCGCTCCACCATTGTTTTCCATGCAGGAGATCTTCCATAGTGCCTCCAAAATCGCCCCAGGCATTTACTCCGCCCAAGCGACATTAATGCAGGTGGGTGCATACATGGGCTATAAGAAGGTGCACTGCGCACCAGGTATGCCTAGTAAAATCCTTAAGCTATTGTGCCATTCGCCATTGCCAAGTTTCAGAGAGCGGTTGCTGCGGGAAAGAGGCGGAGAGCATCAGTGGAGCGCTGTGCTGTTCGGGCGCAAGCGAATTATTACTAAGACGCAGTCCGGGCGAGTTGTACCTAAGCGTTGTCATCCCCAGTATGCTCAGACGACTGACCAGTGGAGATGGGTAAGAAAGGAGAGCCCAAGCAGAAAAAGGAGAAGGTCCCACAATCTACGGAGGGTGAGCAAAAGCAGAAGAAGAAAAAAAGGAAAAGCCTCCGCCACCTCCGCCTGAAGATAAGTTGATTAAATTTTGGGACTGTGTCCTCACCAGGACAAGCATAGAGAAGCTCCACGAGGATATCGATCAAATGGTAGCTAAAGTATCCTCAGAGAGCAATCGGGCAGTCGCCTACCACTCCTACCTATACTGGTACTTGTGCACGCCTGTGCACCCCTGCCCAGAGTTGGTCTGCGCAATTGCCCAATTCTATGACCCCAAGACTAGGTCGGTCCGGGATGCAAATGAAAAGAGGTTGTTCTCCATCTCTACAACCAAAAATTCTTTGAGCTATTCGACAAATACTTTGACTCCTACAAGCCCGTATTCTTTGGTAACATTGTGCCCAGAAGTATTAAGAGTCCCAATAGGGTTGAATATGCATCGGTAGTACAAGAGCAGTGGGCTAGTCTAGTGCCACATGTCGAGGGCAAGGGTAAGCAACCGCTTCTAGAAGAAAAGGTTGATTCGAGGAAGAGGAGCACCCTCGTTGCATTTACATCCTAGAACATAGCAAAGAGACCCTGTCCTATTATAATTCGCTTCTCTGGCACAAACCCTTCAACAACATCATCAGGAGCCGTAGGAGAGGGCGCTTTAGAAGTATTTGATTTGTTGTAGCAAGTGCAACATATCTAGCAGGAGCAACAGGCACAACTTGAAGTCTCATTTATTAATCTAGAGGAAGAGGCATCAGATAAAGAAGGAGAAGCAAGCCCAATAACCTAGCATTTTACCACATCAACTTTGGAGATGTTTGAGCCTATATGTGTGTCTTTTGTTCCTCTCTTTCGCTTATCCACCCCTGTATAAACCCTAATTTCGGGTTCTAAAACCCTATTGGCTACCCACATCCCATTCGGTGCCGCTACTAAAGTCATTCCAAACCTCCTATTTCAGTTGTAGTTTCATTCTTCCCTGCCCACAGTTTCTCAATATTTTGAAAATTTTGCACTAGTCTCCAACGCCTTCACCTTCCCGGTGACTTTCGTTCCATCCCCCCAGGGTGTAATATTTTATTTGCAGCATTTGCTACCACAGTGAGTCTTGGACAGCCTTCAGCTATCCCCACCTCCTTAGTCATTTTAGCAATAGCCTCCATGAAGTCTCCTCCACCTGAACCTAGCATTTCGATCATAGTCGTGCAAACCCCAGCGCCTCCCAAGGTCACTACGGTCACCGCTCCATCTATTCAAGACACATCTATTGAATGAAGCTCTCAATGGGATATGTTCCCCTTTACCCCACTCTTTGGAGTACAGGAACCTATGGAGTTGGATTTCTACCAGGAGGGCCCAATGGCAAAAAGTATTCATTAGGTGTAGCAAAATTCTTCGACCAGACTCAAATGCCAAAAAATAAAGAATGCGCAAGCTCTGGATTGACCATAGAAGAGGGTCATGTTTGATACTCAGAATATGCAGCTCCATAGAATGGATAAAGAGTCCAAGGTCTAGAATCCTTTGGAAGAAATAATGCCAATAGATTACTCTTATTGTCATACAGTGGAAGATTTGAAGACTGCTGATCCTACAAAAAAGGCCAAAAATATTCATGTTGAGGCAACATCCCTCTACCTCCAGGTGGATCATTTCAAAAATCACTACTACAATGCTGAAGCCAAGAATATAAAGTTCAAATATACTTTGGCACTCACGAGGGGGCAACTTGAGGAGGAGCAATCTAAAGTGAAGCAGTTGCAGTAGCGAGTAATCGACCTGGATCAAGAGATGGAAAATAACAAGAAATATTTTTAGGAACACCTCAAGGTCTAGGAAGAGGTAAAAATCTAGCTGCAAATTTTGGATGCTCAAATTCAGGAGCTACAGGCCAAATTGATGAAACAAGTAGAGCCCACAGAGGCCTTGTCTAAGGATCATGTCAAGGAGTTGTGTAGTCACTTCCTAAGCAACTTCAAAAATAGAGCGCGAAGGGAAGCTGCACTCCTATCGTTCATATGTGAGGCCAAGTAGTTGGTCTCCCATGGTTCTTCCATTGTAGAGAAGGTCGAGGCGAATACTTACCAATGGCTGGAGTTGGCCATGAAAGCGCAAACCCTAGACAGATCGGGCATCTGGCTTGACCCGATGTGTGACCTTACTTGGTCATGGGAAACTGCCTGCATAACATTGAGATATTTCTTCAAAAGTTCAAGGCAGTCCAAAAGGCCTGAGATCTGATGGATAAGTTTGATAGAGAAAGAAATATTTCTCTAATGTACTTTGAGACTCTAGCGCAGAACAGTTTCCCAAGCTTCACCTATGAGACAGATCGTATTTTGATAGAAGAAGAGTTTCAATTAGTCTGGAGCTCCTTTGAAAATGATACTACAAATATTGATAGTTGGGAGGAGCCCATAACTAAGCTTTAGGTGATGCAATATACAGCTAGATTCATGTTTATGGAAGCTTGTCTTGTCGACCTCAATGAGAGGTTTAATTATGCTGATGTTCGTCAACTTGAAAGGTTTGGGTACCTAATTTGGGAACTCCATAAATAGGAAGAAATACATGAATATGACTGGGGCCTGGTCCAAGTGATCTATGACTACATTTAGAATAATCTTGCACCACCTAAGCCTCCTCAGTAGCAGAAAGAAATCCAAGCGCAAGGAGAAGCTAATGTGCAGGAATAAATTTATGTAGAGGAGGAGGTTTGTGCTCAGGAAGAAGGTCAAGGTGAAATCCATGAGCTCTAACAAGATGCAGGCCAGGAGCCTCAGGATGAGGGGGATGAGCGCCAAGATGAAGTGCCAGGACGTGATCAAGAGTAGCATAGTGAGCACCAAGAGGAGGAGGAGGAAACAGGAAGAGAAGAATCGAGAGAGTAGCTTATTGCTACTAATGAGCATTCAGAGAGTGATAGTGATGATGAATCTAAGCCTGAAATATAAGGCCTAGGATTTTGACATTGAGGTGAGTTCAATTTCCCTGTGAGCCACTAGAGATGTTGTCATTTTTGCAACATGGTGTATATTTTGCTTTCTAGTAATTTATGCTCCCTAGAAACTCTGTTCTCACTATTCGAATGCATTTTATCTCTCCTAACTTTTATTTTCAAACTCTTTCTACAATGTCTGAAGTAGTGTGCAGTTGTTTCTGTCTACAAGCCATGCAAGAAAATCATCTTTTGGATGGTGATGGTATTTCGTGCCAAGTCCCTTGATGCAAATTGACCCCAAGGAGAAGGAAGAGCACAACCCTATTTTGGTACAAAAGCATATAAGCCCAATTCAAGGAACGCACTACCAGCAGGGCAGAACACCCAAAATTGGTGTGAAAAATGACTAAGTGTAGGAAAGGTTGTACACCATCTTCACGTGCAGGTTGTTGTGCACCATCTTAAGTGTGCAAGACTGTTGCACACCATCTTAAGTGTACAAGGCTATTGTGCACCATATTCATGCACAAGGTTTTTGCACACCATATTAAGTGCACAATACTATTGCGCACCATTTGACTATGCTCTATCTGTTGACAATTCAAACCTACAAAATTCTTCGAGTTAAAGACATTGCACACTTTATTTTGAGTGCAAGGCAAGAGCAGTGTGTAGTGTCGGTTGACTTTTCTAACTTGGAATTATTTCCAAGGCTCCAGGCAATTGTGCACTTTATTTTAAGTGCAAGGCACTTGCGCTCCACTCCATTGCACTTTGCCTATTGACTATTCAACCCCAGCACAATTTCCAAGGCTTCAGGTCTTGCACACCACTTCACAGGTGTAAGACAAATGCACAATAGGGTAGTGTGTTGTATATGTTGATAGTTCAATTGTTACACACCTCCCAAGACCCCATACACTTCCACTCCTTTTATCCTGTGCAAGGTCTTGTGCTCCTTTTCTATTGTGCCAAGCAGCTACGCATGTGTTGGCTGCACTTCACCTCCGTACATTTCAACTCTGGCATTGGTATTTCCTATAAGTGCTCCACATCAACAGGTTAAGGCGCATCCTTATTCATCCAAGTGTAGCTATTCTGAGAAGGTTCTAGACTGGACGCTCTGGGATTTCAATCCTATATTCCATGGAAGTGGTCCCCACAAGTGAGGAGGCAATGCCAACAAGACAAGCCTGTCAGGGCATTGAAGGAGTTCAACTGCATTTTCAAGGAGTCATCAATCTCAACCATGCTTGATTAATGTTTCATGATTGTACTCTTTTTTAAATCTTATCTTGGATACCACCACCATGTTTTGTAGGTATGCATTTAATATTTCAAGTGGTAGGAATCGCTATACAAGCTTTCTTTTTTGTTTTAAAAATGATGGATGTTTTCTAGAAGCTTGATGTAATCCGAATTCTGCTATCAATACAATTGATGTCTGGCTCTAACTCTGGACTTCTATTTTGTGTGTATGTCTTCTATTGCTTGTATTCTATTAAGTTCTCTGATTTTTCTATAGGCTTGAATTCTAATATCTGGATTTAGCTTTTGATAAAATGTGAACCTCTAGAGTAGCCTTGGATATTATGTATGTTAGATGTTTAGTTTTAATTTCTATTAGTTGTCTGTATTTGAGGGCTATTTTATTTGGAGTGCAGTAGAGTTATCGTGATGTTAGTTCATCACCCTTCTTCTTTTGGACATATGGCCATATTTCCCATCCCTTTAAGTCATTTTCCATTCCTTTCCAGTTTCTTAATCTCAAATCCCCCAGTTAGAATAGCAAGGGAACCAGCCCCTCTTTGGAGATTGGCATGGGAGGCATTTCTTCCTCTCAGCCTTATAATGTTGGTCGGGTCTAGGGTGTACGTATATACCAAATCTGTACCTAAGGCAGATCTCTAGGCAAAAACTTCATTACTTTTTGATGAGTGCTGCAATCATATCTTTGCTGCCACCACAACGTTTTGTGGTTGGGCATTTATGTCTCAGAGGCAGAATCCTCTATAAAAACTAGCAATTCCAATGTAAAATGATGGATGTTTTTCTAGAAAATTATGGTACCTGAACTCTGCTATGAATGCAAATAATCCTTGGCTCTAACTCTGGATCTCTTTTTATTTGTATGTTTTATATCCTTTATTTCCATAAAAATTGCTTCTCTGTCTGAGGGCTATAATTTTGTCTGGATTTAGCTTCTTATATAGGGTGAATGCTAGAATAATTTTGGAGATTACGCATATAAGATCTTTGGTTTTAATTTATATTATATTCTTTGTGTGAAGTGCTATTGGTTTAGAGTACAACTAAGTAATCGTGTTGCTTGTTCATCACCCTCGTTCATTTGGCTTGAAGCCACATTTCCCATCCCTTTCAGTCATTTATCATTCCTTTCTTGTTTCCTTAATGTCAAATCCCCAAGTTTAAAGTTGCAAGGGAACCAACCCTCTCTGGAGATTGGCACAGAAGGCATTTCTTCCTTTCAACCTTTCAATTTTAGCCGGGTCTAGGGTGTCTAGATGAAACATTCCATACCTAAGGCAAATTCTTGACCAACAGTTTCTGGCACACCCGGTGAGACGTAAATGTTCCACATCAAGCAGTATTAAGAGTTGATGTTCATATTTTTGCTATCAAATAAGAACATATGGTGACTTAACTGGACTCAGAAGCTTCTGAATCTTGAAGCTTATTAAAAGCCCTCCCCTTCATGATCACAATATCGAAGGCTATAAATCCAAAAGATATAGTTGAGTTCTTTGAGCTCAACATCGATGCTTTGGGAGAACATCCTAGAGTAGTCCCCTTGACTATCCCATTAGTCACAACACCCTCACAAGTAGCTGGTATATTTTCATAAACTCCAAGTCCTTCCAGCACCGCAACTAGATTGCCTCCTCAACCAAACCCTCCGATCCAGATGGTGCAAGCTCATCCCAGGAAATTTCTAGCTTGGAATCATTTGGGACTGCTCAATCTATAGGCCTAGAACCAGGTCCCAACCGTAGTGTTAAAGACTGCCACTTATGATTGTATGGGAAAGAAAACCTACGAGCATGTCCAAGATATCACTATGTTAGCAACCATCCACCACATCATAGAAGAAGACATCGTGGTAAGACTACTAGTACTATCGCTCAGAGGTAAGCTCCTCTACTTGTATCGATCGCTATTGCCCAGTACCATCGCTACATGGGAATAATTGGCAGAGCAATTTATAAGGGGTTTAAATGAATAGGCGTACCCTTTCTCCTTATTGCACTAGTTCACCACTATTTAGAAGGACCCTTAAGAAGAGGTAGCATATTTTAATGTCAGGTTCACCCGGACTTGGTAGAGAGTTACTAACAGCCTTCGGCCCACCCCAAAGAAAGCAGTGTTTTATTACCTAAGGGCTTTCCATTCTGACATCAACATGAGCATTTGACATGCTAATGTCAACATATTTGCTACCTTGTACACTCAAGCATAGAAAGCTGAGATCGATTTAGTTGCTATTGGTAGTTACCTCCAAAAATGACTATGCCAATTTTTCCAAACTTACCCCATAATTTATATCCTAGTGTATCCTCTCTATTATCGCCTACATCCCCAATGTACCCTATTCAGTTGTGGAATACCAATGCTTCTCAGAACCAGATGGTACCCATCTCACAGTTTCAAACACCCATGGTTCCCCAACTTTTGGCTCCTATCCCATATCCTGCATTACCTGCACGATTGGCACCGTTGCCATTACCTATGCCTTTGGAAATCACAAATTCGAACCAAGCTAAAGAATTGTAGGATCTACAATAATCAATGATGATAGTGATGAATGAGATCACCATATTAAAAAGGAGGCAATCTGACCAAAATTTCTAGCCAAGGAGATTCGCTCCTCGTCCCCTGATTATTAGGGAACAAGCTTCTTCCACTAGTAGGGCTCCCGAGATAAATGCGATGATGTTGGATAATGAAGATGTTGGTCCATCTGATAGAGCTTATTGGTGCTCCACCTATAATGACCCGCACGACGAGGAGACTTGCATGGTCTATTTGAACTACATGCAAACCCTTGCAGACAATGTTCCTAGTGGGCAAGTGAATATGATTAGAAAAGTAGATTACAACTTTATGATTCCCCTTATCTAGTAGGTTTTTGTTCTTATGAGGATAGGTAAAAACCCATAAAAGTTGATCCGGTTCAAATGGAACCATTAAAGGTACCTGCTAGTTCCAAGTTGTCAAGTGAGAAGGCACTATCGCTAGTAAAATATCCTGCCCAAGTGTCAAAGCTGGAGGAACCCATCCTGTTGGAGGACCTCTTGCCTCTGAGAGCTAAGGGGAGAGTTCCTCAACTGCAGGCTTCACCCTCCCAACCCCAAACTGAGATGATGGACTATACAAGAGAAAGGCTTAGGTATCCCTCACTGATTAGGCATCAAAGGGTAGAAGCGATGCAGCAATACTGAACTAGATACGAGACTGCAAAGGGAGGTGAGTATGGTATAGGAGCATACATCATCATTGAAGAACTAAAGAAAACTCTAGATAAGGTAATCCTATTTAGTGCACTTCAGCTACCCGACCAAGTTGATCTGTTGTAAGAATCGCTAAAATCTACTAAATATAAGGAAAGGTTGAATCAAACTATATTGAATCAAACGCTGTCTATCTCAGCCATCGAAAAGAATAGGCTTTTGCCATTCTATCTATCCCTTAGGATGGATGGGTAGGTTGTGCATAATTGCATGATCAACTTTGGCATTACTACTACTGTGATGTCCAAGGTTGTTTGTGAAATTATGGGTATGGAGTACACGAGGAGTAGTCCTGGAGTGCTCCAACTGGACGGAACTCCGATCAAGATAGTAGGGGTGATCAAGGATATTCCATTCGTGTTGCATAAGATACCATAAATCCATGATACAAGAAGTTGTGGTAGTAGATTTAGATTCGTACTTCAGTATGTGCCTATCAAGGGAATTCACCGCCAAACTAGGAGGCTATTTGTCTCTGGATTATTCGCATTTGGAAATCCCCTTCAGAGGAAGGATAATCAAATTTTTTAATGAGAAACCCTCTACATTTTACATCGAAATGATCCAAGATGTAGAGAAGCAAGTGGACTCAGTCAATCTGATTAAGGAAATGGAGGAAGGAGGAGTAGAATTGATGGAAGAATCCCTAGATGAGCTTCATATAAAAGATGAATTTTCCATGCGTGATTTCAATGCCATGATCAAAATAGAGATAGGGTGCTAATTGATCACTAGGATTGAAAAGACTAAGGTACCAAGTGATGAAGACCCTATTTCTGATCAACTATGGAAGCTCTTCTTTGACGATGCCGATGTAAGAATGGCACCAAGGTAGGAGTTGTTCTTATCTCTCCTTCGGGAAAATATTGAACCTACTCCTATAGACTCACATGTAGTTGTACTAATAATGCTGCTAAGAATGAAGCCATGTGCTTGGGGTTAAGAAAAGCAGACAAAATTGGAATCAATCAATTATAGATCTTTGGAGATTCAGAGTTAATCTGCAACCAAGTCACTAATAAGTGTGTCGTAAAGCAACATTACCTAAAAGCATACCGCAACAAGGTATGGGACCTGCTCGAATATTTCACAACATTGAATATCCAAATTATTTCGTAAAAGAAAAATAAGCACGTTGACATCATGACATCTACTGGAGCTATATTCTCCCCCATTTAAAATATGATATAAAAATTGAAGACGGTCAGAGTTATTTACAGGCCTTCGGAACCAGAAAAGAATATTAACTAGCAGGTGTTTGACAATGATGAGAAAATTGTCAATTTTTTGATTAATGAAACCAACACTATCGAAGATAGGACCCTTGATGATGAAGAGTATGATGGGTTGATACAATTGAAGAATAATCATGTTCCAAAGGGCTTGATCACGCTTTAAAGTCTATTTGATCAAGATGATAGGTCACTTGTTCATAAGATCAAAGTAGACATGAGAGAGTATAAGGAACTAGAGCTAGAACTCGAAAAAGTGATCAAGGTTGGAACTGATTGTACACTAGAATAGATCAAGCAAATCAGGATCCTATGCAAGGAATACCCAGATATTTTCACTTGGAGTTATCGGGACCTAAAATGGTACGATAAGAGTGTCTTCCAACACACAATCGAGCTGTAGGAAGGGGTCAAAACTTTCAGACAGAAACAAAGGCCGATCAACCCAAATATTGAAGTGTTGATGAAGGTTGAGTTCTTGAAGATGCTAGAGGTAAAGATATCTATCCTATAAAGCACTCTTCTTGGGTTGTGAACTTGGTCCCAATTTAAAAAAATAATGGAGACATCCGCTTGTGTGTTGATTTTAGAAATCTCAATCAAGCATCTCTAAAGGATCACTACCCACTGCTTCAAATAAATCAAATTTTTCATGTAGTGGCAGGAGCACAAAGGTTATCTTTGCTATATGGCTTCTCTGGATACAAATCAAACCTGAGTGGAGGATGAAGATCAGTACAAAATAGCTTTCACCACAAAGTGGGGCACTTTTGCCTACTAGCAAATGCCATTTGGTCTCTTGAACGTCGGAGCGAATTTCCAAAGAGCGATGGACTTAGCCTTCGATGATTTACTGAATCACATTATTATGATTTATTTATATGACATGATTGTTTTATCCCACAAAAGGGAAGAACACGGTCTACATTTGTGTCAGGTATTCGAAAAGTGTTGAGAGTTCGAAGTTTCCATAAATCTGAAAAAGTCCATTTTCATGGTAAAATAAGGTAAGCTCTTGGGCCATGTAATCTCAGAGAAGGGACTAGCTATAGATCCTACTAGGGCTGAAGCTCTCCTCAAGATACCTTTGCCAGCAAACAAGAAAGGCCTCCAATCCATTTTTAGGCAGATCAATTTCATCAGGAAGTTCATATATGATTTTGCCCAGGTGGTAAAGCCAATGATCGAACTCCTAAAGAAGGACGTTGAGTTTCAATGGATCGAGGAAAGGAAGTGGGTGTTTAGAGAAATCAAAGAGAGAATCGCCCAGGCCCCTGTCTTGATGAACCTCGATTACTCTAAATATTTTATCCTTTACATCATCGATGAACCGGAGAGCTACGTAGTTGTCCTTACTCAGAAGAACGAGGATGGGGATAAATGACCGATAGCATTTCTAAGTCAAGTCATCCATCCACATGAAGAGAAGTATAACTTCATAGAGAGGTAGGTGCATGCAGTAATGTAGTCATTAAAGAAGTTTTGCCATACACTCTGACGTCAAAAAATTCATCATCCAAGGTGAGCTAGGTAACAGAAGAGTAGGATGGATTTCCAAGATTCAAAAATTTGACATAGAATTCAAGCCCACTAAGTTGGTCCATGGCCCAACATTGTACCAAGAACTTACCCAGAGCATTGCATCCGAAGTAATAGCATGCCAGTGGTATGATCCAACATAAGAGAGCAACCTTGTGAATTGGTCTGTAGGCAACAAGGATTTGAGAGGGGACCTTGTTGAATACTTCAATACCGAAAGGTACCCTTATAGCCTCAATGCTTCATAGAGGATAAGTTTTAGGCTTCAGGATTGTAGGTATGTATTGTTGTCGAGCAGTTTGTTTCACAAGAACATAGATGGGGTTTTCTTGAGATGTTTCAAGGGGACAGAGAAATAAAGGATCCTTGAGGAGTTCCATTCTGGGATTTCAGGAGGACATTTCACAAGAAGGCCTATGGCCTTAAAAATTATTAAAGTAGGCTATTACTTGCCCACTATTTTTACCGATGCCTTCAAGGTCATCTAGAAGTGCGATAAGTGCCAAAGGTATGTTGGTCGGAGCAGAAATGCTTATTTTATTTTGTATATAATTCAGGTCGAAGCTCCATTTCAACAATGGGGTTTATATTTCATTGGGGTGATAGATCCTAATTCCTCTACGGGGCATAAGTATATCCTAACTGCTACAGATTATTTTACCTGGTGGGCAGAAGTAGTGCCAACTAAGCAAGCTAACCAGGATGTAGTCATTACCTTCTTGGAAGGACTGATAACCTGCTTCAGGATACCAGATGCAATTGTAACCGACAATGGCACCCATTTCATCGATGCCAAAATTTGTGCATTCATAAGTAATTATGAAATTTACTTAAAGACTTCATATAACTATTACCCGTAGGCAAATGGTTTTGCGGAGTCCAAAAACAAAAAATTACTAAAGATCCTAAAGAGAACCTTGGAAGGGAACAAGCAAAGCTGGCATCTGCTCCTAGAATTTTCCCTATGGGATGACCGCATCTCAATTAAGAAATCGATCAAGACATCCCCATATTCCCTGGTGTATGGGAAGGAAGCAGTTCTCCCCACACACATTCAGTTGCCCGTATTGTAGTCTCTCTGATCCTTATATGACGAAGATGAGGAGTTTGATCCCATGAGTGTTAGGTTGGTCCAATTACTGCAATCAAAAGAAGAAAGAGAAAATACCTATGAAGCTTTTATGAAGCATGTAGAGACCACAAAAAATTGGTTCGACAAGAGAACCTCTGACCGAACCTTCCAGATTGGTAACTTGGTGTTAAAATGGAACAAGGGAAAATCTAAACCAGGAAATCACGACAATTTTCATGCATTCTGGGAGGGTCCATTTCAAATTTTGAGGGTTAATTAGGTAAAATCTTTCATTCTCCAAGATTCAAAGGGTTTCGCTCTTCCAATACCAGGCAATGGCCTTCATCTCAAGG
Organism: Wollemia nobilis; assembly: GCA_028583015.1. Classification (NCBI taxonomy): domain Eukaryota; kingdom Viridiplantae; phylum Streptophyta; class Pinopsida; order Araucariales; family Araucariaceae; genus Wollemia; species Wollemia nobilis. Next base: position 10,240,882 of record JAQPPZ010000850.1, read on the forward strand.
CAGACTACCAGTAAGAGGTAGTAGTAAAAGTTCCTCAGCTGTGTATATAATTTTTTCATTGTTTGTATGTATATATCTTTTCTCTCGAAGAATAAATATCTTTGCTCCCATACCCCCTCATGCTCTCAGTAGTGCATTTTTAGGCCAAGCTCCTCGCCATGGTAAGAAATCAAGTTGGCAGGGAAATAGTGGAAGAGTCTAAATAAAAAGTTATTTTTAGTTTAGTTTGCATGTTTTCTAGATCCAGAACCAAGAAGAGCAGTTTCAGGCGCCCAAATCCGGCTAAAGTATTTTTGCTTCTCTTTTAAGTAAAGGAGTTCATTTCACTAGTGTAAAGTGTCGCCTGACAAAACATTTTAGCATAAAAAATGTACTCTATCATTTGGTAGAGAGGGGTTTCACTCTTGTATTGGGGAAAAACTATGTTTCGACACTGTAAGGAATGAAAGCTACAACTAAGGCGATACCAACCCAAAATTCAAAATTCAAAAGCACTTTCAGGACTTTGTTGAGCGAAGGCGCTTTCGCTCTCCTTTATGGGTAAAATTCAAATCATGGCCCTTCAATATATTTTTGTGTGAGCACCACATGGCAAGGGATTAAGGGAGATGATTTTTTCTCCAAGGACAAAGTACAATTTAAAAAAGCTATAAGTTTTGGTGATTTTTTCTATTTTGGGCATTAAACAGGCGAAACGGTTTCTTGTTTGACGTTTTAAGCGAAAGCCATTTTGGCCTTTGAAAAAATGAAAATGTTTGCTAGAGCAAAAGGAATTTTTGCTTTCTCCAATGCCATGAGCACACAGTTCGAAGCAAATATTAGCAAGAACACACCCCAATGGAGGCTATTGGAGCAGGAAATCGTACCTTGGAAATTAAAAAGTGGTGCATTACATTTTTCAAGTAAGATTGTGGCCTATGCAGTTGGCCATCATTAGGAGGTGTGCTCAACTACTGGTTAACAAGAACAAAAGATCTCCCACTTCACCCATAATCCCTCCATGCATTTACTATGCCCCAAAGCGTAATTAATATGGTAGGTAAATTGTAGTGCTATAAGAGGGCCATCGCTGCACCTCAAATGAAACCAAATAAATTACTAAGGGTTTTTCAGTAGCGTTGTTTGCCTTGCTAAATTTTAGAGAGTGTTGCTGATAAAATACGGTGCGCTAGGCAACAACAAGACGCTGTCTTTTTCAGAGTGAGCACCTGTTTCAATGCATAGTCATAATAGGTAATAAAAGCACCAATCCCAAGAAGGAGAAGACCTCGAAAAAGGTGGAAGGCATGAAGAAGTAGAAAAAGGAAAAGAAACAAGTAGCACCACCACCACCTGAAGATAGGTTGGACGAATTTGGGATTGTATACTCACAAACAAGAGTGTGGAGAAGTTGCACCAGACTGTTGATGTCATCAGTCCCAACCATGCCTGATTAATGTTTCATGATTATACTCTTTTGTAACTCTTATCTTGGCTACCACTGCCATGTTTTGTAGGTATGCATTTAATATTTCAAGTGGTAGAAATTGCTATACAAGTTTTTTTTCTTGTTGTAAAAATGATGGATGTTTTCTAGAATCTTGATGTAATCTGAATTCTGCTATCAATACAGTTGATGTCTGGCTCTAACTCTGGACTTCTATTTTGTGTGTATGTCTTCTATTGCTTGTCTTCTATTAAGTTCTCTGATTTTTTTGTAGGCTTGAATTCTAATATCTGGATTTAGCTTATGATAAAATGTGAACCTCTAGAGTAGCCTTGGAGATTATGCATGTTAGATGTCTAGTTTTAATTTTTTTATTTGTCTATATTTGAGGGCTATTTGATTTGGAGTGTAGTAGATTTATCATGATGTTAGTCCATCACTCTTGTTATTTTGGGCCTGTGGTCGTATTTCCCATCCCTTTAAATCATTTTCCATTCCTTTCCAGTTTTTTAATCTCAAATCCCCCAGTTAGAATAGCAAGGGAACCAACCCCTCTCTGGAGATTGGCATGGGAGGCATTTCTTCCTCTCGGTCTTTCAATATTGGTCGGGTCTAGGATGCACGTATAGACCAAATCCTTACCTAAGGCAGATCTCTGGCCAACAACTTCATTACTTTTTGATGAGTGCTAGAATCAAATCTTTGCTGCCACCACGACGTTTTGTGGTTGGGCATTTATGTCTCAGAGGTGGAATCCTCTATAAAAACTAGCAATTCTAATGTAAAATGATGGACGTTTTGCTAGAAAATTGTTGTACCTTAAGCTCTGCTATGAATGCAAAGGATCCTTGGCTCTAAATCTGGATCTCTTTTATGTGTATGTCTTCTATCCTTTATTTCTATTAAATTTGCTTCTTTGTCTGATAGCTATAATTCTATGTCTGGATCTAGCTTCTGATAAAGGGTGAACGCTGGAATAATTTTGGAGGTTGCATATATAAGAATATCTAGTTTTAATTTCTGTTACATTCTTTGTGTGAAGTGCTATTGGTTTAAAGTACAACTAAGTGATCGTGTTGCTTGTTCATCACCCCTTGTTAATCTGGCTCACAGCCATATTTCCCATCCCTTTCAGTCATTTATCATTCCTTTCCTGTTTCCTTAATCTCAAATCCCCAAGTTTAGAGTAGCAAGGGAACCAACCCTCTCTAGAGATTGGCATGGGAGGCATTTCTTCCTTTCAGCCTTTCAATGTTGGTCGGGTCTAGGGTGCATGGATGAAACATTCCATACCTAAGGTGGATTCTTGACCAACAGTTTCTGGCATGCCCGGTGGGATGCAAACGTTCCACATCAAACAAGTATTAAGAGTTGATGTTCATATTTTTGCTATCAAATAAGAACATCTGGTGACTCAGCTGAACCCAGAAGCCTCCGAATCTTGAAGCCGATTAAAATCCCCTCCCTTCATGATCACAAGATCGAAGGCTAGAAATCCAGAAGATACAGTTGAGTTCTTTGAGCTCAACATCGACGCTTTGGGAGAACATCCTAGAGTAGTCCCCTCGACTATCCCATTAGTCAGGACATCCTCGCAAGTAGCTGGTATATTTTCACAAACTCCAAGTCCTTCCAGCACCGCAACTAGCTTGCCCCCTCAACCAAGCACTCCGGTCCAGATGGTGCAAAATCCGCCCAAGCAGTTTCTAGCCTGGAATCATTTGAGACCGCTCAATCTGTAGGCTCAGAACCAGATCCCAACTGTAGCGTTAAAGGCTCTGCCCACGTATGATGGTATGGGAAAGACAGCCTATGAGCATGTCCAAGATGTCGCTTCACTGGCAACCATCCACGACATCACAGAAGAAGACATCATGGTAAGACTGCTAGTACTCTCGCTCAGAGGTAAGCTTCTCTACTGGTACCGATCGCTGTCGCCTAGTACCATCGCTACATGGGACCAGTTAGCGAAACAATTGATAAGGGGTTTCAATGAACAGGTGGACCCTTTCTCCTTGTTGCACCAGTTCACCACCATTCAGAGGCACCCTCAAGAAGAGGTAGCAGATTTTAATGTCAGGTTCACCCGAACCTGGTAGAGAGTTACTGACGGCCTTCGGCCCACCTCGGAGCAAGCAACGTTTTATTACCTAAGGGCTTTCCATTCTGACATCAGCATGAGCATCCGACATGCTAATGTCAACACATTTCCAGCCTTGTACGCTCAGGCACAGAAAGTTGAGGTCGACTTAGTCGCTATTGGTAAGTTACCTCCGAAAATGACTATGCCAATTTTTTTGGACTTACCTCAAAATTTATATCCTAGTGCATCCTCTCAGTCATTGCCTACATCCCCAATGTACCCTATTCCATCATGGAATCCCAATGCTTCTCAGAACCAGATGGTACCCACCTCACAGTTTCAAGCACCTGTTGTTCCCCAACTTCTAGCTCCTATCCCATATCCGGCATTACCTGCACCATTGGCACCATTGCCATTACCCATGCCTCTAGCAACTGCAAATCTAGACCAGGCCAAAGAATTACAGGATATACGATCATCAATGAGGGCAATGGTGAATGAGATCACCATCTTAAAAAGGAGGCAATCTGATCAAAGTTTCTAGCCAAGGAGATTCGCTCCTCCTCCCTCGATTACTAGAGAACAAGTTGCTTCCACTAGTAGGGCTCCCGAGAGAAATGCAATGGTGTTAGATAATGAAGAAGTTGGTCCATCTGATAGAGCTTATTGGTGCTCCACCTGCAATGACCCACACGATGAGGAGACTTGCATGGTCCATTTGAACTATGTGTAGACCCTGGTAGATAGCATTCCTGGTGGGCAAGTGAATATGATCAGAGAAGTGGACCGCAACTTTATGATTCCCCCTATCGAGCAGGTTTTCATTCTTATGAGGACAGGTAAAAAACCCATTGAAGTTGATCCGGTTCAAATGGAACCGTTAAAGGTACCTGCTAGTTCCAAGATGTCGAGCGAGAAGGCACTACCGCCAGTAAAAGAGCCTACCCAAGTGTCAAAGCTGGAGGAACCCATCCTATTGAAGGATCTCTTACCTCTCGAGAGCTAGGGGGAGAGTTCCTCAACCATAGGCTTCACCCTCCCAACCCCAAACCGAGACAAGGGACCAGGCAAGAGAAAGGCTTAGGTATCCCTCATTGACCAAGCATCAGAGGGTAGAAGCGATGCAACAATATCGAACCAGATACAAGACTACGAAGGAGGGAGGTGAGTCTGGTACAGGAGCATACAATATTGTTGAAGAACTAAAGAAAACTCTAGCTAAGGTAAGCCTCTTTGATGCGCTTCAACTACCCGACCAAGTCGATCTATTGCAAGAATCGTTGAAATCTGCTAAAGGTAAGGAAACTGCTGACTCAGAAATTGACTACCTCGGCCACCAGGAAGAACATGCCGTCACCATTCTATCTATCCCTCAGGATGGAGGGGTGGGTTGTGCATAATTGCATGATCGACTCTGGCATCGCTACTACTATGATGCCCAAGGTTATTTGTGAGATTATGGGTATGGAGTACACGAGGAGTAGTCCTGGAGTGCTCCAACTGGATGGAACTTTGATCAAGATAGTAGGGGTGATCAAGGATATTCTAATCGTGTTGCATAAGATGCCATAAATCACCATGATACAAGAAGTTGTGGTGGTGGATTTAGAGTCGTATTTCAGTATGTGCCTATCAAGGGAATTCATCACCAAACTAGGAGGCTATTTGTCTCTGGATTATTCGCATCTGGAAATCCCCTTCAGAGGAAGGAGAATTAAAATTTTTAATGAGAAACCCTCTACCTTTCATATCGAAAGGATCCAAGATGTGGAGAAGCAAGTGGACTCAATCAATCTGATTGAGGAAGTGGAGGAAGGAGGAGTAGAACTGATGGAAGAAGCCCTGGATGAGCTCCGCATAGAAGATGAATTTTCCATGCATGATTTCAATGCCATGATCAAATTAGAGATAGGGTGCTACTCGATCACCAGGCCCGAAAAGGCTAAGGTACCAAGTGATGAAGACCCTATTTTTGATCAACTATGGAAGCTCTTCTTTGATGGTGCATGATGTAAGAATGGCATCGAGGTAGGAGTTGTCCTTATCTCTCCTTCAGGAAAGCAGAGAACCTACTCCTACAGACTCGCATGGAGTTGTACTAATAATGCGATTGAGTATGAAGCCATGTGCTTGGGGTTAAGAAAAGTAGATAAACTTGGAATCAAGCAGTTGCAGATCTTCGGAGATTCAGAGTTAATCTGCAACCAAGTCACCAATAAGTGTGTCGCAAAGCAACATTACCTGAAGGTATACCGCAACAAGGTATGGGACCTGCTCGAATCTTTCACAACATTGAATATCCGAGCTATTTTGCGAGAGCAAAATAAGCACGTTGACATCTTGGCATCTATTGGAGCTAGATTCTCCCCTGCTAAAAACATGATGCAGAAATCGAAGATGGTAAGAGTGATTTATAGGCCTTCGGTACCAGACAAGAATATTCACTAGCAGGTGTTCGACAATGATGAGCAAATTATCAATTTTTTGATTAATGAAGCCAACACTATCGAAGATAGGACCCTTGATGAAGAAGAGTATGAGGGGTTAATACAGTTGAAAAATAATCATGTCCCAAAGGGCTTGATCACGCTTGAAAGTCTATTTGATCAAGATGATAGGTCACTTGCTCATAAGATCAAAGTAGACGTGAGAGAATATAAGGAACTAGAGCTAGAACCCGGAAAGGTGATCAAGGTTGGAACCGATTGTACGCTAGAAGAGATCGAGCAAATCAGGATCCTATGCAAGGAATACCTAGATATTATCGCTTGGAGTTATCGAGACCTGAAAGGATATGATAAGAGTATCTTCCAACACACAATCGAGCTGTAGGAAGGGGTCAAACCTTTCAGATAGAAACAAAGGCCGGTCAACCCAAATATTGAAGTGTTGATGAAGGTTGAGCTCCTGAAGATGCTAGAGGTAAAGATTATCTATCCTATCAAGCACTCTTCTTGGGTGGTGAACTTGGTCCCGATGTAAAAAAAGAATGGAGACATCCGCTTGTGCATTGACTTTCGAAATCTCAATCAAGCATCTCTAAAGGACCACTACCCGCTGCCCCAAATTGATCAAATTCTTCATGTAGTGGTGGGAGCACAGAGGTTCTCTCTACTAGATGGCTTCTCCGGATACAATCAAATCTGGGTGAAGGATGAGGATCAGTACAAAACTACTTTCACCACCAAGTGGGGCACTTTCACCTACCAACGAATGTCATTTGGCCTCTCAAACGTTGGAGCGACTTTCCAAAGAGTGATGGACTTAGCCTTCGATGAGTTACTAAATCGCATCATTGTGATTTATTTAGATGACATGACTATTTTCTCCCACAAAAGGGGAGAACATGGTCTACATTTGCGTCAAGTATTTGAGAAGTGTCGAGAGTTCAAAGTTTCCATAAATCCAAAAAAGTCCATTTTTATGGTGAAAGAAGGTAAGCTCCTGGGCCATGTAATCTCAGAGAAGGGACTAGCTATCGATCCTGCTAGGGCTGAAGCCCTCCTCAAGCTACCTCTACCAAAAAATAAGAAAGGCCTCCAATCCTTTTTTAGGTAGATCAATTTCGTTAGGAAGTTCATATCTGATTTCGCTCAGGTGGTAAAGCCAATGATCGAACTCCTAAAGAAGGACGTTGAGTTTCAGTGGACTGAGGAAAGGAAGTGGGCATTCAGAGAAATCAAAGAGAGAATCGCTCAAGCCCCTATTTTGGTGAACCTTGATTACTCTAAAGACTTTATCCTTTACGTCATCGATGAACCAGAGAGCTATGCAATTATCCTTACTCAGAAGAACGAGGATGGGGATGAATGATCGATAGCATTCCTAAGCCAAGTCATCCATCCACATGAAGAGAAGTATAACTTCATAGAGAGATAAGTACATGCATGTAGTGATGTGATCATTGAAGAAGTTTCACCATTTCACTCCAAAAAAGGCGTAGTACACCCTGACGTCAGAAACTTCATCATCCAAGGTGAGCTTGGTAATAAAAGAGCAGGATGGGTCTCCAAGATCCAAGAATTTGACATAGAAGTCAGGCCCACTAAACTGGTCCATGATCGAGCATTGTGCCAAGAACTTGCCAGGAGCATCGCATCCGAAGTAATAGCATGCCAATGGGATGATCCAGCATAAGAAAGTGATCTTGTGAATCGGTCTGTAGATGGCAAGGATTGGATAGAGGACCTTGTCGAATACTTCAATACCGAAAGGTGCCCTTCTCGCCTCAATGCTTCATAGAGGAGAAGGTTCAGGCTTCAAGCTTGTAGGTATGTATTGTTGTCGAATGGTTTGTTTCACAAGAATATAGATGGGGTTCTCCTGAGGTGTGTCAAGGGGACAGAGAAACAGAGGATCCTTGATGAGTTCCATTCTAGGATGTTAGGAGGACATTTCATAGGAAGGCCTATGGCCTTAAAAATCATTAAAGTAGGCTATTATTGGCCCACTATTTTTGTTGATGCCTTCGAGGTCAGCTAGAAGTGTGATAAGTGCCAGAGGTACATTGGTCGGAGCAGGAATGCTTCTTTGCCTTTGCACCCAATTTAGGTCGAAGCTCCATTTCAGCAATGGGGCTTAGATTTCATTGGGGTGATAGATCCTAATTCCTCTATAGGGCATAAGTATATCCTAACAGCTACAAATTATTTTACCCGATGGGCGAAGCAGTGCCAACCAAGCAAGCTAACCAAGATGTAGTCATTACCTTCTTGGAAGGATTGATAACCCACTTTAAGATACCAGATGCAATCGTAACCAACAATGGCACCCACTTCATCGATGCTAAAATCTATGCATTCATAAGTAAGTATGGAATTTACTTAAAGACTTCATCTAACTATTACCCACAGGGGAATGGTTTAGCGGAGTCCACGAACAAAAACTTACTGAAGATCCTGAAGAGAACCTTGGAAGGGAACAAGCGGAGCTGGCATCTGCTCCTGGACCTAGCCTTATGGGCTGACCGCATCTCAATTAAGAAATCGATCAAGACGTCTCCATATTCCCTGGTGTATGGGAAGGAAGCAGTTCTCCCCACACACATTGAGTTGCCCGCATTGTAGTCTCTCCGATCATTAGATGGTGAAGATGAGGAGTTTGATCCCATGAGTGTCAGGATGGCCCAATTGTTGCAATTGGAAGAAGAAAGAGAAAAGGCCTATGAAGCTTTTATGAAGCATGCAGAGACCACAAAAAATTGGTTCGACAAGAGAACCTCCGACCGAACCTTCCAGATTGGTGACTTGGTGTTAAAATGGAACGAGAGAAAATCTAAACCAGGAAATCATGACAAGTTTGATGCATTCTAGGAGGGTCCATTTCAAATTTTTAGGGTTAATCAGGTAAACTCTTTCATTCTCCAAGATTTAGAGGGTTTCACTCTTCCAATATCAGTCAATGGCCTTCATCTGAAGGCATACTACCAGTAAGAGGTAGTAGTAAAAGTTCCTCAACTATGTATATAATTATTCCTTTGTTTGTATGTATATATCTTTTCTCTCGAAGAATAAGTCTCTTTGCTTCCCTTCCCTTCACGCTCTCAGTAGTGCAGTTTTGGCCAAGCTCCTCGCTATGGTAAGGAATCGAGTTGGCAGGGAAATAGTGGAAGAGTTTAAATAAAAAGTTTTTTTAGTTTAGTTTGCATGTTTTCTAGCACCAAAAAAAAGAAGAGCAGTTTCAGGCACCCAAAGCTAGCTAAAGCATTTTCGCTCTTCTTTTGAGCAAAGGAGTTCATTTCATTATTTTAAGCATCACCTAGAAAAGTAGTTCAGCGGATAAAAGGTGCCCTATCATTTGGTAAAGAGGAGTTTCGCTCTTGCATAGGGGTGAAACTATGTTTCGATGCCTTAAGGAGCGAAAGCTACAACTAAGGTAGGGCCAACCCAAAATTTAAAGTCAAAAGCACTTTCGAGACTTTATTGAGTGAAAGGCACTTTCACTCTCCTTTATGGGTGAAATTCAAATCATGGCCCTTCAATCTATTTTTGTGCAAGTGCCACATGGCAAGGGATTAAAGGAGATGGTTTTCGCTCCAAGGAAAGAATATACAATTAACAAAAGCTTTAAATTATGGTGCATTTTTCTATTTCAAGCATTAAATGGGCGAAAGGGTTTCTCGCTTGACGTTTTAAGCGAAAGCCATTTTGGCCTTTGAAAAAATGAAAACGTTTGCTAGAGCGAAAGGAAGTTTCACTTTCTCCAATGCCACAAGCACACATTCCGAAGCAAATCTTAGCAAGCACACACCCCAATGAAGGTCGTTGGAGCATGAAATTGTGCCTTGAAAATTGAAAAGTGGTGCATCACATCTTTCGAGTAAGATTATGGCCCATGTAGTTAGCCATCATTGGAGGGAGTGCTCAACCACTGGTTAACGTGAACAGGAGATCTCCCACTTCGCCCATGATCTCTCCATGCATTTACTCCACCCCAAAGCATAATTAAGATGGTGGGTCAATTACAATGCTATAAGAAGGCCATCATTACAGCTCAAATGAAACTATAAGGAGATTATTGAGGGTTTTGCAGTAGCATTATTTGCCTTGCCAAAGTTCAGAGAGAGAGTGTTGCTGATAAAATGTGGTGCGCTAAGCAACAACAAGACACTATATTTTTTAGAGCAAGCACCTGGGCCAACGCATAATCAAAATGGGTAAGAAAAGCATCGAGCCCAAGAAGGAGAAGACCTCAAAGAAGGTGGAAGGCACGAAGAGGTAGAAAAAGGAGAAGAAGCAAGTAGCACCGCCACCACCCAAAGACAGGCTAGGGAGAATCAGAGATTGTATGCTCACAAACAAAAGTGTTGAGAAGTTGCACCAGACTATTGATGTCATGTTGACAAGGGTGTCTATCGAAAGTAAGTGGATGACCACCTATTACTCTCACCTCTATTGGTACCTATGCATGCATGTGCATAACTGCTCGAAGATGGTATGCAGAATTGCTAAATTCTATGACCCTCGGACTAGGATGGTCCAAAATGCCAAAGGGGACAAGTTGTTCACCATCTCTACCAAAGATGTCCAGGAGGCTTTTGCTTGTGGAGAAAAGCCCCCTACCGACTACATAATCAAAAAAATCAACATAACTGAGCAGAACGAAAGGTACACGCCAACAACGTAGATGCGATAGTTCATGGAGACGTAGTTACTAGAGAAGTCGATGCCCGGAGTATTGCTAGACCTACCCAAACCCTTGAAGTTGTTCAAGCATCCTGACATATACTCCATGTTAGCATGGGTTATGGGACTCTCCACAGATGCAATGGTATACAAGTGGCAAGTTTCCCTCATAGAGTGTATTTCGCATGGTGAATTCTACTCTCCCATCGCCATGAAGCCAGAGACAAAGCCCGTGTTCTTTGACTGGGTAGAGTGGGTGGCACGATAGATGCATATACTATTGAGTGATGTGCAAAGTGGTAAGGATATGTCATTCCAACTCTGCTCTTTCCTTGCTTGGTACCTTTTCTACCACATGCACAATCATTTTATTTTCATCACCAAGAATCGCACCAGTAAAGAGGGTAAGGCGCTCCCAGTTTATCAATGGACTCAAAGTTTATCCAAAAGTGAGTCCTACTATAATTTCAATAGGATGTTTCTTGACCCAGCTCTAGAGCTCATCTATGGCATTTGTGAACGAGTGCCGAGGCAAATGAGAGATGAGATAGTGTAGAAGAAGTTGGGTGATGTGTTTCAGCTTACACAGGGCCTTGTCGTCAGGATTTATGGGTTTACTGGAAAACCCTTCCTATTGTCGTACTACACCATGGAGTACCTTTTCACCCTCGAAGTTGCTTGACAAAGTGACTTCATTGATGATACATATGGGCACGGGAGAAGGAAGCCGCACACATGCACTTCACCTTTCTAGTTTGGCGATATTGAGGTAGCGGTCATCGGGCAGAACTCCTTTCTTACAATGACATTGTATGATTTTAGCCTAGTCGAGCTCCTCTAGCACTAGAGGTATGACCCATTAGACATTTTTAGGCAATTTATCAGAGCAAAAAGTTTCCATAACTACCCATGCCCAGATATTGAAGCACAATGCAATAATCCCTCAAGGCACGATCTAGAATGGCACATAGAGAAGATGATGTCACTTCCCCCATGGCATGACTTCTACATGATGGAGGCCGAATATGACCCTGCACACAACCCAACGCATGTGCCTGATAAGGAAGTGTTTCAGGTAATGAAGGACAAATTGCCCGATTGGTCAGACAAAAAGATTGCTAACTGGTGGATCATGAGGGTCCACAATAAAAAGTAGGCATCCGATCAGTTCCTCATGTTGGATGAAAATTTCTCCATGATATATGATGCAAATGTTGACATGTACCAACCTATCTCATTTGTTGATATCATGCCTCGAAGCACTCAAAGCCTTGGTAGAGTGGAGGATGTGATGAAAGAACAAGGGCAACCGATTGAACAAGATCCACTTATCACGGAGAAAGATGAGCAGCTACCCCTTAAAGAATAGGTTACTCCAATGAAGAGGAGCACTGGTGTAGCACTTTCACTTCCTCATGTTGCAAAGAAGCCTCAAACTAGTGCACTCGACTCCTCAGCACAAACCCTTCTACAACATCGACAACCATGGAAGCGAGCATTCCTGAAGTCCCTATTCCAACGTAGCAAGAGCGGCAAGAGGTGGAACTGATTGACCTAGAAGCGGAAGCATCAGATAGAGAAGAAGGAAGAGCAAGCCCGATCACACAATAGTTCACCATTTTAGCTCTAGAAATACCTGAGCCCGTAGGTGCATTATCTCTTTCTCCTTCCCTCGCTTTTGAGCCTCTGGAGACTATCTCTTCCAACGTCGAAACCCTCATTTCCACTCAACCTTCATTCGACATCCCCATGTCTGCCATGCCTTTCCCTGCATCCCAATCATTGCTCCCCTCATCATCCCCTCTTATCTCTCAGACGTTTAGTTCCTTTGCATCCATCGCCAATGCATTTGCATTTCCTACATCATCCACCCCTACCCCTCCTCAGGTTTCTATCGATCCAATCATTACGTCCATCATCACCACCAATCCAAGCCTATTTTTACTCTCATTCATTCACCTCGATCATCGCTATCCAAACCCTAACATCTCCCAAAGTCACCGTAGTCATTGCCCCATCTATTCTTGATCCATCCATTGAAGCAAACCCCCAACGTGCTCTTTTCCCCTTCATGCCACTCTTTGGAGTATAGGAACCATTAGAAATGGAGCTAGAAGTTCTATAGGAGCACCCGATTATGGAGAGCATACATCGAGCACGTCAAAGTTCCTCAAGCTGGCTCAAGGGCTGAAAAAGAAAAAATGTGCAAGCTCCAGCCAAGGTGGAAAAAAGGGCTATGTTCGACCCGAAGAATATGGAACTCCACAAGATGGAGAAGGTGCCCAAAGTTCAAAATCCCCTGGAGGAGATGACACCATCGGATTACTCCTATCATCATACGGTTGAAGACTTAAGAACAATCGATGCAGCAGAGAAGATGGGGAATATCCAGGTCGAAATGGGCTCCATCTATTTTCATGGGGAGCACTACAAAGCTCGCTTCTTCGAAGCTGAGGCCAAAAATGTGGAGCTCGAGGAGACCTTAGCGTAGACAAGGGCACAACTCGAGGAGGCTCAGTCCAAATATGAGCAGTTGCAATAATGCATGGCCAGCTTGGAGCAAGAGGTGGGTAATTACAAAAGAGAAACTGAACATCACCTCAAGGCACACGTAGAGGCGGAAAGCCGGGTGCAAGCCTTGAATGCTCAGATCTAGGAACTGCAAGCTCAGTTGATAGGGAAGATGGTGCAAGCGGAGGTCTTCACAAAAGATCGCATTAAGGAGGTTCATTGTCACTTCTTGGCTAACTTTCGAGCTAGGGCATCAAAAGCAATAGCAATCCTCACATTCATTTGGGAGGCCAAGCAAACAGTTACTCAAGGCGGACCTATCATGGAGGATGCCAAAAAGGATATAGACCGATGGCTGGAACTAGCTATGAAGGTGCAAACCTTAGAAAAAATGGACCTCCAACTTACTCCTATGAGTCCACTCGCTCGGTCATGGGCAACCACAAAGGTGACACTGCGGGCTTACTTCGCAAAAGTGGAAAGAGCCCGGGAGGCTAGAAGGTTGTTAGAAGTGTTCGAGCAGGAAAGGTAAATTTCTATGATGTATTTTGAAACCCTCGCACAACTCGGCTTCCCTAGATTCACTGACGAGGAAGAGGCTATTTTGATGAAGGAAGAACTGAACCTAGTTTGGGATACCTTTGAAGGTGATACTTCGAAGATTGATAGTTGGGGTGAGCCTATTATAGAAGCCCAGGTAATGCAATTAATGACAAGGTTTACATGGATCAAATCTTGTTTGGTGGATCTCAGCTAGAGGGCTAACTTCGCTAACGTAGACCAGCTTGAGACTTTTGGATACCTGGTTAGGGAGCTCCAAGACCATGCTCCGCTCCAAGAAGATGCATGGGCCCTAGTTCAAGCAACCTATGATCGCATCTATGAGCGTCTCCCACAATCAGAGTCTTCCTAGAAGCATGAAGATCAAGGAGAGAAAGAAGGAGACCAAGGAGAAGAAGGGGACCATGAGCACAAAAGAGAAGAAGAAGGAGAAAGGGAGAAGTTGGAGGAAGAGTCCACTACCAACAGTGAGCATTCAAAAAAAGAGAGTGATGATGACTCTGAGCCCAATAGATAAGGCCTGGGATCTTCACATTGAGGTGAGCTCAATCCCCCGTGAGCCGCCAGAGATGTTGGCATCCCTACCACATTGTTTTCTTTTGTGAGAAATTTTTCTATGTAATAATATCTTCTTCCCTGAAAAACTCTTCTTTTTAGAATGTATTCCTTCTTTTCCATGTTTTGTTATCAAGATTTGTTGGTTGCGCTCAAGGAAGCATGTAGTCCTTTCCTTTCACTCATCATGCAGGGTCTTTCTCCAAGTTCTCATGGTAGGGTCCAAGTAAATTCATGGCTTTTGATAGGCGAGAGTTGTTTCATGCTAGAACTTCTGCTCAAAACTCATTTTGACCTCAAAGACGGTAATAGAAACTGGTTAAGTTGGCCAACGCAATTTGATTTCGGAGAAAGAGTGGAGTGCAAGCCCATTTTAGGCTAAAAAATAGTGAAACCCAAGTGGGGCCAAGCCTTTTCACCCCCATTTGAGAGCGCAACTTAATTTTGGACCTTGTCTGGGCAAAACTCAATTTCGAAGGAAAAAATGCGAAGTGGGGCCCAATCCTTTTCACCCCAACTTAACAACGTAATCCCATTTCGGGCCTAGTATGGGCGAAAACACCTTTGAATTTTCTCAAAGTCAGTGTAAATCTGCTTTAAATAGTGTGGGGCCAAAGCTCTTTCACCTCAAATCAAGAGCACAACTCAATTTCGAGGCAAGAAGGGATGAGAGCACCTTTTTTATCCTTTTCTAAAGCCAGTGCGATGCAGTTTCAAAGAAAGTTGCAAGTGGGGCCCAATTCCTTTTCGCCCCAGCTCAAGAGCACAATTTAGTTTCAAAGTTCATTTGGGCAAAAGTACCTTTGACTTTTCTTAAAAGTTAGTGCAATTCTATTTCAAGCTAAAGGGCGGTGTGGGCAAGCACTTTCACCTCAATATTGGAGCGCAGGCCCATTTCAGGCTAGAAGACATTGAAACACAAGTGGGGCCCAAGTGCTTTCACCCCAAATTGAAAGTGTAAGCTCTTTTCAAAGCTTATATGGGCAAAATGCAAATGAGGCCCACATCAACGAAGCTCCTCTTTCTCAGTTAAAATCGCCTGCTTCAGCAAAAATTCTCCAAAAATGCTTCTCAACTACGAAATTGAGTTTTGAAGGTGCACCTTCACCCGTTTAAGTGTAGTCGGTCAGAGAAGCATCCAAATCCAATCCCCTTGGATCTCAGAATCTGATTTTCACCATTGAGGCGGTTCCAGCAAGTGAGGAGATGGCGCTATGGGTGAATCACATCGTCGCATTGAAGCCATGCAGCTACTTCTCAAGGAGTCATCAAATTCGGGCCATGCTTCATTACTTTTTGATGAGTGTTGGAATCCAATATTTGCTGCCACCATGACATTTTGTGGTTGGGCATTTATGTCTCAGAGGTGGAATCCTCTATAAAAACTAGCAATTCTAATGTAAAATGATGGACGTTTTGCTAGAAAACTGTAGTACCTAAACTCTGCTATGAATGCAAAGAATCCTTGGCTCTAATTCTGGATCTCTTTTTATGTGTATGTTTTCTATCCTTTATTTCTATTAAATTTGCTTCTTTGTCTGAGGGCTATAATTCTATGTCTGGATTTAGCTTCTGATAGAGGGTGAACGCTGGAATAATTCTGGAGATTGCGCATATAAGATATCTGGTTTTAATTTCTGTTACATTCTTTGTGTGAAGTGCTATTGGTTTAGAGTACAACTAAGTGATCGTGTTGCTTGTTCATCACCCCCGTTCATCTGGCTTGAAGCCACATTTCCCATCCCTTTCAGTCATTTATCATTCCTTTCTTGTTTCCTTAATCTCAAATCCCCAAGTTTAAAGTAGCAAGGGAACCAACCCTCTCTGGATATTGGCACGGGAGGCATTTCTTCCTTTCGGCCTTTCAATGTTGGTCGGGTCTAGGGTGCATGGATGAAACATTCCATACCTAAGGCAGATTCTTGACCAACAAGTCCTTATAAATTACACCTCTATAATATTATTTTTCAATGTAAGTGTTTCCTAAATCCTTCTTCATAGTTCTTTGCTCCATCCTAATCCTTTCATCATTTGAAAACAGAGTATAAAACCACCTTATGAATTTTATAAAAAAAATCGTAACACTCAATAAAAGTTCCAAGTTGATCTTTCAAAGCCTAATTAATTTATTCTTTCCATAATATCCATAAAAAAATATACATCCAATAAACCAAATACATATCTTATCAGTATACTCAATTAATTATATATTAAATATTAAAATTTTATTTTTAATAATTTTTAAATTAAATTTATGAACTATGTCTAAGCTTGACTAAACATAATTAATTATATATTAAATATTAAAATTTTATTTTTAATAATTTTTAAATTAAAATAACCACAAATAATTCATGAACTATGTCTAAGCTTGAGTAAACATATTTACAAGCTACCAAGAATGTACATTATTTTAAGCTAAGATTTTATTAAGCAAAGTTAACCAATAAAATACCTTTACTTTATGGTAGGATTTATTCTTACACATTTTCATGTCTCCTCGCACGTCCTATTTATCTATTAGACTTTCACATGCCGAAATATTCCACCTTAGAATATCTACATTCATATGATTTATACCTTTATATCATATTCAGAACTTTATAATTTCAACTTGCTTAAATCCATGTCCTTAGAAAAATTGTCATCTTATTTTTAATCTATTAAGTAATCCTTACCATTTGATTCCCTTGTTCATTGGTTTTTCCTTCAGCCCCTAAAATGTTGGTAGATCTAATATATGATTTTAAAACAACTAAAAATATTTTACTGAATAGGCTATAATTATATATATAATTTTAGATAATAGGTCCCCTACTTGGCATTAAATTTTTTTGAAGAACTTTGATTCTTCTTCATTAAGTATTTTCTTCTCAAATTTTTAGTCCATATTTTTTACCTTTTCTCGTAAGCATAAAGTTATTTTGCTTCTAATTATTTAACTATAATATTGAGGTCTTCGATTTTAAGATCACCTTGAAATTTACTTTGAAAATATACACTATTTCATTTTAATAGTTATATTTTAGATTAATTTTATGTGAGATTGCAATGGGCCTCATCACCCATATTACATCATTACCACATAGTGGTATTACAACAAAGCTTAGATATTATCCATGTATCGCTTGGTAAGATTTGAACCTTGGTCTTTTTAAATGTTGATGAATCTAATCGATTGAGCTAATGTAACTTGATAACTTGGGTTAAATTATAATTATAATTTTTCTAGCTTTTCATAGAATTTAAAATTGACATCAAGTATGCCAACATTTCTTGTTATGCATATTGTATTATTTTTACCTCATGTTTGTTGTCAATCATAATAAACAAATTATCCTTCCATTTTATGATAATCTATTGATAAGTCAATTCCATTGATATGGTTTCTTATTTAAAATACCCCTTTATAAAGAATCAATAAAAAATAAATAAAAATATATACAAAACTTTCTAAATGATTTAGATTTAAGAAATAGTTGAAAACCCTTGTAGGACCTAAATTCCTTCTCATCATATTCTAGAAAATCTCTATTTAAAACTAAAATAAAAAAGGTGGGTGCATTGGACTAACAAGTAAAAAATAAAATACAATCATTCGATAAAGACACCTAACTTCACTTATTTTTTACATGCATATATATATATATATATATATATATATATATATATATATATATATATATATATATATATATATATATATATATATATTAAAATACATTATCCATCTTCAAGTCGTGCACCACTTTCCTATAACTTGTTCAAATTTACACAATAAATACCCTAGGAAAGCACAAAAAAATAATAGGAGAAAAAAAATACCATCATATTAAGACTCTTGTAATACTTTATTATTGATGGAATATTACCTAGAAACCAATTTTGTCACTTCCTACTAGGTTTCATTCCTCTAAAATATAGCCTAAACACATTCAAGTAGATATTTTTTATCTTTTATGTGTCACCCCACTTCTATTTAATTACTCATAAAGCTAGCATGTTTGTCTACTTATTTTGTTTCCTCAAAATATTATTAAAAAGATAGCTTGAAATTTTACCATACAACAACAAGCTTAAAATTTTACCATACAACAACACTTCATTCACTATCATTCTTAGTTTCCAATTGAATAATACTTTTATTTGTGCACTTGTTGAACCAGGACATTATCTTGACTTGTAAATTAGATTTTGCTCCTCTCATTTGAGTTTCACCAAGGTTGGACAAGATTGTCAATGGATTCTCCTAACATATGAATTTAGGTTGTCTCTCCATTGTTCTTGTATGAAATCCCTACACTAACCTAAACTAACTTGCATGAAAATAAAGTACAAAAAGAAAAAATGCATGAAAATAATTTGTTTGGAAGTTTAGAGTGCAAAACATTAAAATTAAATATGAGTTTTACACTATATCAAGGAAAACATATGATCAATCAACATATGATAAGTCAAATAACATCAATGTCCGCCCATTCATTTGATTATGAATTTGATAAGTGGATGATAAGATGGGCTAAAAGTGTAGTGCCATAATTATCATGTACTTAGCAAACAAAGAGGACAGTTCCATTTATGGGATGCATAGGAGCTTTCCAATTTTTTACAAACTCATGAGGACAAAGAACAATGTGGGTTTCGCAAAGTGTATCTCTATATTATCATGGCCAAAAAATGAATACAATGAGGTCCCTAGGACCTAGTTTATGGTAAGAGTTTACCCTTGAGTTTCTTGGGGTTAAAAACAATTACTCTTTGTAAAAGTAAATAATTGAGGGGTAAATTTAGCAAAATTTTGTATCTTCAAGTGTTACAAACCTCCAATCATGCCTCTCATAATCTTAGAAGGCTTTCAAATGACTTAGTATGCCACTACATTCCAAAATATTGCTTTCTAGAATATTTACCTCTAAATCTACACTTTCTTTTGTCTCTATGATTGTTTGAGTGGTTCATGCGGGTTTTGCAAGTGAATCACTTGTATTTTATAAGCAAATAGACACATTTTACTAAGCAAATCACTCTCCTAAGCCAATTAGTCCATTTTTGTGAGCAAATCACTCCCTTGAGCTAATCGGTCCATTTTTACGATTGAATCACTCCTACAAGTCAATTAGTCTAATTTTATAAGCAAATTGCTCATACTATCAAATTGGTCTCAATTTGTGATCGAATCACTTCTCTAAGTCAATTGGTCAATTCGGGAGGATTTTCCAAATTTTGTTAATTTTACAAATCTTGTTGTTTTACAATGTTATTCCTAGGTTTGCAAAATTTATTTATTTTGGATAATTACTTAGAATCAGAAGGTAGTAGCTGAGATACTACATTTATGGAAACTTCTTTGGATGCAAATATTTATTGGTGAGAGATACTAGATATTGCCTTTATCCTTGGGCATAAAGTCTTAGAAATTGGAATCCTTGCTGCAAATTTACAAAACTATGGGTCACCTTTGTTTAGCTCTTGGATAACAAGTTTAAAACTATCTACCAATTAGTCAATGGGTGTGCACCTTGATCATCTTAATTTTAGTTTAAAAAAAAAACTCTTTATATTAATCCTAGCAAGGTTTCTTTAGTGTACTTTTCCTTAGATCATCTTCTATTTTTTTATTATCTTTGAAGAGCAAGGTCTTACAATTATTACAATATGTGCAATGCACCTTAGAACAAAGGGACTCGATCTGAGAATTATCAAGTACACATTAGCACACATCATCCTAAAAATAATTGGCTTGATCCACCACCAAGATATTGAATTTCATATCTACATTGAAAGTACGTTGATGACTACTAGCTCCCCTCTTCCTTTCAGTGACTAGAATTGGTGGATCATGAGAATAGTAGATATTGAAACTCTTTTCATTAGTTTTGTATTGATCAACCTACTTTCTTGTCCCTTACACGATACCTAATACTTACTCTCTATCTTTCCTCTCAAATTATCCTTTTTCACTAGGTGAGGGAATGACTGATGGATGTCAATGCCAAGATGTTCCTTCATAGTGGAAGTTATCTTTAAAAGCTTTGACAATTCATGGTGAAGAGTATATTTGTACATATGTGAACCATTGGACCAACGAAGATAAGGATATAGTTTGAAAAAATGATATGGGTTATGGTATGGACTGAGTGGTGATGAATTATGAGAGGGATTGAAATGATGACACTTGGGGTGACAAACACTTACAACATGGGAAACCAAAGGATGGGTGTAGAGTGGATGATATAGTGGGTGATGATACGGAAAATTGGAGTGGATATCACATATGAAATAACCCTACATTTTAAATAGACAAATATGTTGGTGTCCCTAAGACTAGGGTTGTTCTTACTTGAGGTGGGATGGGTATAGCATAAGAAATTAGGGGGATTTTAAGGAGTAGGAATAGAATAAATAAGAGGAAAAGAAAAAAAGAGAGGGGGTAGAAGAAATGGGGGTGAAAGTGAAGTGAATATGATTGTGGGAAAGATGGTAAAATAAATATATGCTTATAGATTAATGTCTTCCATTCTTGCCACTCTTTTTCTTATTTATATATAAACCTTATTTTTTGGAGCCATTCTCTTCAAGGTTATATATAATTTCTCTTTATCTTTTTATCCTTCTTATACCTACATTATCAAAGGTCTCATGTATTAAGTTATTTTTACCATCCCTCATGTTGATAATCATTTCTAAGATTATACTATCAATAGGGCCTATCTTAGGCTCCATACTGTCCTTTAGGTTGTGGGGTCAGAAGGAAGAAAACTTCTACTTACCCTAAAATAGTCTGGATATCGGATGTTGCCTTGATATAATTGTATTCCTAGGTTTTCATCTCATCTTGTTAGATTTATGGAAGAACCCACTAATATTAGAAATATATTCAACCAATCCTAGATGAAAGGGACATAAGAAAATGAGGACCTGAGTGTCTCTTAAGATATTTTTGCCTAGTTTAGATGAGGTTTTTATTTTTTATTTTTTTTAAGAAGGTAATTTGTAGAAACAAACAATTATCCTTTTGAGTGAAAGACAATCCCATTCACCAACTTAGAAAAATATCTACCTTCCCTTCTAATGTTGATGTTCAAACTTAGGATTTTTCAACACCTACATAAACATAGTAAGTCAAAAAACATTAATGGTGCATATAAAGGAGGGTAGAAGAAATGGGGGAGAATGGGCCAATGGCCATCTTACTTGGCTTACAATGGTCCAATTGTTTTTACTTTTA
This sequence comes from Wollemia nobilis, assembly GCA_028583015.1. Taxonomy (NCBI): domain Eukaryota; kingdom Viridiplantae; phylum Streptophyta; class Pinopsida; order Araucariales; family Araucariaceae; genus Wollemia; species Wollemia nobilis. The sequence goes on from JAQPPZ010000850.1 coordinate 10,262,370, forward strand.
AACAACTTTGGAGGGTTTGGCCTAATCAGGAGGGTGTTGATCACTTTATTAGGCAGCTAGTTTGGATGGGTTCTACCATCCGACCTTGGAATATCTGAAAAGAAAGAAACAATCATATTTTCAATCAAGAAAGGAAGGAAATTCACTATATATGGTAAAATACCATTGCCAACTTAGTTTAATTAGTCCAACAACTTCTTAAACACCCCCAGAACTCCCACCAAAGATAGGATCAAGTGATGCAAATATTGAATATTAAATTTTTTAAGAGCACCCAACTTAAAAGGAATGTGAGTAATTAAAATATGGATAGAACAAGGAATTGGCAGCCTCCTCCTAAGGATTTTAGAAAATTCAATATCGATGGAGCCTCTAGGAGGAACCCTAGAAAAGCTAGTGTAAGAGGAATTGGTAGACTTTCATATGGTTCCTCGGTATTCACGTTTTTTGAGAATATGGGTATCCTTTCCAATAACCTTGTTGAGGGGTATGTTATCCTTAGAGGCCTTCAAGAGGCTACTAAGGTTAGATGGAAAAAGGTGTTGGTTGAATCCGACTCTCAAGTCATGATTAATTTGTTGAAGACTCCTAAGAATCATAAGGTTGATTAGAGAATAAAAATAATTGTTGAGAAGATTCAATTAATCCATATGGGATTTTTGAAAGTTGAATACATCAAAGAATAGAATAGGAGTGTTGATGCTTTAGCTAATTGGACATTGGACAAAGGTGATCTTACTTACTATGGCCACCCTCCCAAATGGTGGGATTCAAAAATAAGGGAAGCTCTTATTTCTATCCTTTCTTTGGATGGCTCCAGTACTAGAGGTACCTAGTTCCTTTTTTCTTTGTTTTTGCTTCTCTTTGGTTCGGTCAGGGTATTTTAGTTCCCTTGCTCAGATTGATCATTCTTATATTTTCTTTGTTGATTCTTTGCCTGAATAGCTTTTTGGTCTAAAAAGGCCAAACTTGTATTCTATTTTTCCTCCTTTTTTATTTTTTGGTATGTGTGTTGTTTTGTATGGTTTTCGTTCTATCTTATTTTAGTGTTTTTTGTGTTGTTTTTTATTTTTATTGTGTTTTGTGTTTTTGTTCTTTTTTTTGTGTGTGTTTTGTTGTGTTTGTGTGTTGTTTTATTATTTTTGTGGATTTTTGTGTTTTGTTGTTGTTTGTTGTTTTATGTTTTATGTTTTTGTGTTTGTTTTGTTGTTTTTGTGTTTTTTATTTTTTATATATTATTTTTTTTTTGTTTGTTTGTGTTTTTGTATTTGTTGTTTTAGGCATGCTCTTTGAGTGTGTCGAAGGGGGCAAGCCAGGTGCAAGCCTTGGGTATTTTTGGTAAAATATATACCCTTGCCTCCTTGGGACTTACCCAAAAGTGGCATCCCAATTGGGATGTTTTCCACACAAAAAAATATTTCTTAGACTTTATAAGAAAGACTTTGCACTATTTTTTTAAAGATTTTTTATATTTTATTCTTAAGGAATTATTAAGCCAATAAATTATATATATATATATATATATATATATATATATATATATATATATATATATATATATATATATATCTGTGTGTGTGTGTATATTACATAGTAGAGTTGGTTGCATCCACTATTTTTAGTGACTGGCCATCACGGGGATAAAACCACAGGGACTGCTCCCAAAAAACATATTCATCTCGTTCTTTTTTACTCAGCATGAGATGGGTACCGTCAATTACTCGAGGTTCATATCGTCGTCATTGGTTTGGCATGCACTCAAAGGATTCGGAGTAGACTACTACATTTGCAAAGGGTTGGCTTCCCCCCAAGGTTTGAACCTAGGTCTCTTCTTGGTAAGTGTCCAACCACACCTGCATTTACCAATCCACCTAGCCCTTGGGGTATATAAATGTATGTATTAGTTGTAAACCTTTTGACTACATTTTTCTATTGTGCTTTTCAGGTTTAATTAACAAAATTATTTAATATTAAATATATATTGTTATTTTTATATTACGTATAATAATATTTATGTACAAAAATAAAATAATTATTAAATTAAAAATTTCAACTCTAATATTAAATTCAAAAGCTGAAAATAGAAAAAATCATTATCTATTAGGAGGGAGGAAGCTGTTGAGAAAAGGGTTGTTGTTAGTTGGAATTTGAATCTAAGGAATTTTCTTTTGTATCCACTATTCAAAAAATATTGGCTACTAGATGGCATAAACCAACTAAAGGGTGGATCATTCTAAAATTTTATGGGGTTGCCAAAGGTAACCCTGAGAGGGCTAGTGGAGGGGGTGTTGTCAAAAATGATAATGGTGAGGTCATTGAAGAACACAAGCTTATACTGAGAGGGGGGATGAACAGTATAAGACCAAATTTTACTTTCTTTCCAAACCAATATAAATTAATGTCCTTAATTGCAATAACCAAATATAGTAGTGTGCATTAATAACTCAGATAACAATAGTAAGCAAGAGCACAAGTCACCATACAAAATTGAGACACAATATTTAACGTGGTTCCCCCAATGTGGGGTACTCCACAAGATAATATACTTATAATATTTCACACATAAATAAGGATCCTTATCCAATACAATGATTTCTTTGATCTGCTCAAATCTAGGCAATAACAAGCTCACACAGAACTTGTCTAAAACTGCATAACAAGCTCACACATAACTTGTCCAAAACTGCTCAACAAGCTCACATAGAACTTGTCCAAATTTATTTGATCTACTCAAAGCTAGGCAATAACAAGCTCACATAGAAATTATCCAAATGTTCATAACAAGATCACACAGAACTTGTCCAAAACTGCTCAACAAGCTCACACAAAACTTGCTCAAATATGCTCCAACAAGCTCACTAAGAACTTGTCCAAAAATGCTCTAGCAAGCTCACCAAGAACTTGCTCAAATCTGCTCCAAAAATCTCACTAAGAACTTGTCCAAATCTGCTCTAGCAAGCTCACCAAGAACTTGCTCAAAAATGCTCTAGCAAGCTCACCAAGAACTTGCTCAACTCTTCTCAATAGGCTCACTCAGAACCTCATCAAAATATATCCCAAATCTATCCACAAATCTGTCTAAAGTTGTCCATAAAGCCTTCTCAAAGTCTCAATTAATCATACACAAACTGCCACAAACCTATCCAAAAATTTATCCCAAAGGCCTTCTCAAAGGCTCAATCAAGCATGCTCAAGTAGTACTCAAATATCATCCATAAATCTATGAAGGCAAGGCTCAAATATGAACTCAACAATGAATGGCAATGCACTCTACAATGGATGACAACAATGATCCACAATGATCTCAACTCAACTCAACTTAAATCAATCTCAAATCAAGTCAACTCATAGAAGCATAAAGATAATTGTTAGAGACTCAATATGTTCTAAGCTCAATCTCAACTCAAATTAGAATTATAGAATAATTTGTTTCATGGGACTTGAACAATCACCTCACACAATCACTTGACTAGGCTTAATCAACTCAACTCAACCAATCACCACAAGGGACAAATCTTTCTCACAAAACCTTAGTCCAAGCATGTATCAACCAACTCAAATGTTTCCAACAATGCTCAATTACAAATCTCACATAACAATGATACTCATGTTCTTTTCAAGTTCTTTACATAACCAATGGGCTTCAACAACTATGCTTATAAAACAAGGTTTAAACACAATTATCAAACCAGAAAACCTTGAAGTATTCAACCAACCACTTTCGAAAAGAAAACCACAATCAATCCTTTTCACTCTAATGATATTTCAGAAATCAACCACCATAAACAATCAATAGGAGAATGTGCCCATACCTTTTTGATGCCAAGAAGTTGTCCACAAAATCTGCCACACTAAACACAACTTTCCTTTCCAATCTCAATAAGGGTTAGTGGACTTCAAATAATAATCACAAGATAAAGCATAACTCAATTTACTCCTTTTTACTCCAACTTAATAAACACATCCACCAAAGTCCTTTTAATAAAAACCCTTATCAAAAAACAATAATCAATAAACCTCTCAAAAATTATTTTATAACAAATCCTTATTTCTCCTAAATCTTAATTCTCAATTTCATGAACATCAAATTAAATCAACAACTCATCCACCTTTGAAATAATAATCACAACCCTTATAGAAAATCTGCCCACGATGACTTTGGACTTCGATCAACCTTCGTTTATTTGTTGCTTCTGCTTTCTAAAATATTTCCACACGAGCTCAATTTGGATGCTTACCAATGATTATTAACCATGAGCAAGTGTTTTTTTATGAACCTTAGGTATCCCCTTTATATAGCCTTATTATTTTCGATGATGTCGGCGGAAATCTTGCATATTTAATTTTAAATTTTAAATAATTAAAATTTAAACTAAATATTAAAAATTAAATATCTCCATCATCGGGGCACATTTTTCGATGAAATGAAAGGCCAAATTGGGTTTTAATAAAAACCCAGTTCAAATCTACCATCCATGGTTTTAAATAAAATATTTTATTTTTCCTACCTTGGTTTTCACAAAAACCCTGTATTTATCCATGCTTTCCAAAATATCATTTGGCCACCAAAACTCAATGTGATCCATGTGACATCAATGACAACATAAAATAACTCAAATTTCCAACAATCTCCCCCTTTGTCATTGATGGCAACACCTCTAAAGCAAAAACCATAATCACTACAAAAACCATCTCTGAGAATCAAAGCTGCTCCCCCTGATTCAATACTCTCTATGGAGGCTGCTCCCCCTAACTCAATGCTCTCTTTGGAGGTTGCTCTCCCTAACTCAATGCTCTCCCCCTTACTCAAATATATCTCCCTTTGACATCAATGGCAAAAGGGACACCTATGGGGCTAAAAGATATGACTCTTAAGCATAGCCCCATCGCCACCTTCTCTCTTGAGGTGATTAATTTTGGTGTGTGAGTACTTTTACTCCCATATTACATTGTTTATTTCCTCTATAAATCTCCTTCCATGTTTTTCTGATATCCTTCTCTTGATGAATTACCTGATCTTCTTGTCTTGAACTTGTTTGACCTTCTTGCCTTGAACCTGTTTGACCTTCTTGCCTTGAAACTGTTTGACCTTCTTGCTTTGAACCTGTTTGGAATTGAGTCCTACACCATTTTGCAATATGTCCAAAGTTATTGTAGTTAAAACACTTGATATTGTAGCCTTTGAATGGTGCCCATATCCTGAAATCTTTCTTGAAATAATTTTCATATCCATTCCTTTCCTGAACCCTGTATTGTGAAGTTCCGTTTTCATGACCATTATGACCATGACTTCTGAATTGTGTAGCTCTAAAACCAAAACCATGCTGCTCATTTCCTTTGCACCGAGAAGCTCTATGACCAATCCTGCTACATGAGAAGCAATGTCCCTGAAAACCATACTTTCTTCCTTTGATGTTCCTTCTAGAAAAATCAAACTTCTTTGATCCATAGACCCTGTAGTGTATAGCCCTATGTCCAAATCCATTACAAGAAAAACAATGTCCTTGAAAAGCCCTTTTTTCATGCCTTGGTTCCTCATACCTTTCTTGACCATTATTCCTATGATCATCTTCAAATTGTGCATTGCATTCTTGAACTTTCTTTGTAGTATCTAAATCCTCTTCCTTAGTTTCTTCCTTCTTTTTCTCTTCAAGTATTTCTTTTCCTTTTGAACTTGATTCACCTATCTCAAAACAAGATCCAAACTAAATATTTGGAGCCATAGGAACTTTGGAAATTTCTTCATAACACTTAGGTGCTTCCTTGATTTCATCTTTTAGAACTTCCTTTCCTTTTGAGTGTGACTTTTCTTGGAAATATGATACAACTTTAAAATAAGTTTCCACTCATTTTTGAACCTTTTCATCTAATGTGTCATGTCTTGTCGTTATTACCCTTAGTTCTTCATTCATCCTTTATTCTATTATTTTTGCATTTTGAAGCTCTTATCTGAGATTACTGATTGTCTATAGTAGTTCTATGATTTTGACATCTATTCGAATCTTGTTTTCAAGATTCCTGTATTCTTCTTTTAGCCTTTTAACTTCTGATTTTTTTTTTCTTGGCTCATCCTCTTCTTTTTATATTACCAAAAGTGAGACTTCTTTATCTTCATTGTCACTCATACTATTAAAATATTCTATAGAAAACAAACTCTTAAGATTTCTTTGACAATTCTTATTTTCTTTATGTGTCATCTCATATTCACTATCACTGGCACCATTGTAATATCCTGATCTGTGATCTCTTTGACCACACACAAAGCACTATTATCTTTCACCTTCTATTCCTTGGAATATATGTTCTTCATTTTCATAATTTGATTTGTCTCTATCACTATGATCTAAGCTATCACTTGCTTCTACAATATAGTAATATTTCTTTGCCTTACGAAAATTTTTCTTCTTCTCATACCTGTTTTGCTTGTATCTGTCATCTTTGTCATGCTTATGCTTTCCATATTCTTTTCTTTTGTGACCTTGTTTTTCATCATCACTATTTTATTTTTGTGGAAACTTGTATGCATAGTGACCAAGATCACCATACTTGTAGCATATGACTTTCTTTATATCCCTAAAATTCCTTGAGTCCTTATTCCTTTTGATGAAGTTAGCTTCCTCATAATTATCTACAACTCTATCTATTTTTGGAACTTTCCCTTTATCTTTTTCTAAAGCCTTGAATGCAATCTCTTTTATTGGAACCTGATGCTTACTTACCCTCATCTCATAAGTTGTGAGAGTTCCTTGCAATTCTTCCATTGTTAGCTTGTTGATATCCATTGTTTCTTTTATTGTTGAAACCTTAGCATCATATTTCATGGAAAGTGATCTCAAAACCTTTTGAGTAACTTATGATTATTTTATATCAAATCCTAGACCTCTCATGGTGTTAGTAATCTCATCAACTCGAAGTAAAAACCTTGCAATATCTTCATAATCTTCCATTTTCAATTCCTCAAATATTTTTCTGAGTTTGTAGTTTTGTCAACTTTACCTTGGAATCTCCTTCATAAGTATTGCGTAACTTGGTCCACATCTCATTAGCTAAATTGCATACCATAACCTTTGCAAAATTTCTCTATCATAGCCCACTCAAAATACAATTCATTATTCTTGCATTGATCTCAACCAATTTCCTGATAGTCTTATCTTCCTCAAGATCACCTTCAACCCTATACTCTTTTTCAACCATTTGCCATACCTCATATTCTTGTGATATCAAGTAGTTCTTCATCCTCATACTCTAGAAAGAATAATTGTTACCATCAAACAGTGGAGCCTTATTTGTAGATGATTCATTCTGTGAAGCCATATGTATTCTTGTAGAATCTGCCCTCTAGCTGTTAGCTTTTTTGAAGGAACCTGCTCTAATACCAATTGAATAACACAAGCTTATACTGAGAAGGGGGGTTGAACAGTATAAGACCACTTTTTACCTTCTTTCCAAACCAGTATCAATTAATTTCCTTAATTGCAATAACCAAATATAGCAGTGTGCATTAATAACTTAGATAGCAATAGTAAGCAAGAGCACAAGTCACCATACACAATTGAGACACAAGATTTAATGTGGTTCCCCCAATGTGGGGTACTCCACAAGATAATATCCTTATAAATTTTTTACATAGAAATAAGGATCCTTATCCAATACAATGTTTTATTTGATCTACTCAAAGCTAGATAATAACAAGCTCACACAGAACTTGTCCAAAACTGCATAACAAGCTCACATAGAACTTGTCCAAAACTGCTCAACAAGCTTACATAGTGTTTGTCCAAATTTCTTTGATCTGCTCAAAGCTAGGCAATAACAAGCTCACATAGAACTTGTCCAAATTTGCATAACAAGCTCACACAGAACTTGTCCAAAACTGCTCAACAAGCTCACATAGAACTTGCTCAAATCTGCTCCAACAAGCTCACTAAGAACTTATCCAAATCTGCTCTAGCAAGCTCACCAAGAACTTGCTCAAATCTGCTCCAACAAGCTCACTAATAACTTGTCCAAATTTTCTCTAGCAAGCTCACTAAGAACTTGATCAAAATTGCTCTAGCAAGCTCACCAAGAGCTTGCTCAACTTTGCTCAATAGGCTCACTCAAAACCTCATAAAAATCTGTCCCAAATCTGTCCACAAATATATCTAAAACTGTCCACAAATTTGTCCCAAAACTGTCCACAAAGCCTTCTCAAAGGCTCAATCAATCATGCTCAAGTAGTACTCAAATCTCATCCACAAATATGTGAAGGGAAGGCTCAAAGATGAACTCAACAATGAATGGCAATGCACTCTACAATGTATGACAACAATGATCCACAATGATATCAACTCAACTCAAAACAAATCAATCTCGACTCAAGTCAACTCATAGAAGCATAAAGATAATTGTTAGAGACTCAATATGTTCTAAGCTCAATCTCAACTCAAATTAGAATTATAGAATAGTTTGTTTCATGGGACTTTAACAATCACCTCACACAATCACTTGACTAGGCTTAATCAACTCAAATCAACCAATCACCACAAGGGACAACTCTTTCTCACAAAACCCTAGTCCAAGCATGTATCAACCAACTCAAATGTTTCCAACAATGCTCAATCACAAATCTCACATAACAATGATACTCATGTTATTTTCAAGTTCTTTACATAACCAATGGGCTTCAACAACTATGCTTATAAAACAAGGTTTAAACACAACTCTCAAACTAGAAAACCTTGAAGCATTCAACCAACCACTTTCGAAAAGAAAACCACAATCAATCCTTTTCACTCCAATGATATTTCAGAAATCAACCACCATAAACAATCAATAGGAGAATGTGCCCATACCTTTTTGATGCCAAGAAGTTGTCCACAAAATCTGCCACACTAAACACAACTTTCCTTTCCAATCTTAATAAGGGTTAGTGGACTTCAAATAATAATCACAAGATAAAGCATAACTCAATTTACACCTTTTTACTCCAACTTAATAAACACATCCACCAAAGTCCTTTTAATAAAAATCCTTATCAAAAAATAATAATCAATAAACCTCTCAAAAATTATTTTATAACAACTCCTTATTTCTCCTAAATCTTAATTCTCAATTTCATGAACATCAAATTAAATCAACTCATCCACCTTTGAAATAATAATCATAGCCCTTATAAAAACAAAGTTTAATTAAAAACTTTAATTATTCCTAACCACCTTATAACTCCAACTTAGGGCTTAACAAAATTAATTAGAGCAAAAATGTATTTACCTCCTCAAGGGGATTAGAACCCCCGACTTGCCCACACCATGAGCACCTTAGCCGCGGCTAAGGTTTCCATACAACCTAGTCGCTCATTTGAAAAGGAAAGGCACAACGTGCCTTAAAACCTTTTCTTCCTTTTTGCAAATCAAAAGCGCTTCGAGCACTTTTCTTCCAATGCCTTCTGAACGCAGTCAAGGGGATTCAAAACCTTGACATTTGTGCTGCCACACACCTTAGCCAAAAGCCAATTGCCAATGCGTCACTCTGCCCACGATGACTTTGGACTTCAATCAACCTTTGTTTATTCGTTGCTTCTACTTTCTAAAAGATTTTCACACGAGCTCAATTCGGATGCTTAGCCAACGATTATTAACCACGAGCAAGTATTTGTTTATGAACCTTAGGTATCCCCTTTATATAGCCTCCTTATTATTTTCGATGACATCGGCAAAAATCTTGCATATTTAATTTTAAATTTTAATTTAAATTTTAAATAATTTAAATTTAAATTTTAAATAATTTAAATTTAAATTTTAAATAATTTAAATTTAAACTAAATATTAAAAATTAAATATCTCCATCATCGAGGCACCTTTTTCGACGAAACAAAAGGTCAAATTGGGTTTTAAGAAAAACCCAGTTCAAATCTACCATCCATGGTTTTTAATTAAACCTTTTATTTTTCCTGCCTTGGTTTTCACAAAAAGCCTGTGTTTATCCATGCTTTCCAAAATATCATTTGGCCATCAAAACGTAATGTGATCCATGTGACATCAATGACAACACAAAATAACTCAAATGGCCAATAGTCATTTGGGCTTACGTTGATGATTATGATATTCAAACCAACCACCTAGCTAAAGCTAAGGCACTTTTCTCGGGTGTTCATCAAGTTTTTGAGAGGGGCTTCAGAAGACTTCTCGTTCAAGGTGACTCCTTGAACATCATTCGGATTTGCAGGAGTGAAAGATTGACAATTGTTTCATCTTGAATATTATTAAGGACACCTTGAAGATTCTAGAAGGTATGTTAGAAGTTAAAATTGAGCACATTTATAGGGAAGGTAACTAGGTTGCTGATGTTATGGCCAATTTGGGGGTGGATAGTGGCCAATTCATAATTTGGAAAGATAATTTCCCTTCGCGGTTAATGACAATTGTTGCTTTGGAAGCATTGGGTCTACCTATCCAATAGATCTTTTTATTGTCTTTCTGCTTGGATGAGATCTCATTTGTGTTGTAGTGATCCTCTCTTTGGGGGGTCTTTTTTGGGGGGGCTGACCCTTTTACTCCCTAGTGGTTACCATTCTCAAGGAATATGCTTGGTGTTTTGCCTTCATCCTTGCTCTCTAAGTTTGGAGTTTTGTTATCTGCATCTTGATGTGTTTACCATTGTTCTAGTCTTTTACAAAAATAGAGCAGGATCGTTGGTGTCTCTAAAAGAAAGCTGAATAAAAATTCTTCTTTATGCCTTGTTGGGTTGTTGGGTGGTGGGATGGTATTTGCTTTTGGATGGTTGTTTTGGTTTAATTTTTGTTTCTTTTGGCCTTGGAGGCTAGTTTGTGCTTAATTGACCTTATCTTTCTCTACCTCCTCTAATGTAAAAGGTTTTGGAACCTTTCAAAACCCTATTTTTTATCATTAATAAAAAAAATCATTATAATAATTTTATCTTTTAATTTAATAATAAATTAAAATATTAATAAATAAAATACACCTATAAAAAAATTCTAAATATATATATATATAATTTTGATTAATCTAAACATAAATATAATATTTTACTATTTTAATAAAAAGCTCAAAACTCTTTCCCTCACATGTTGTATATACAACTTAATTCAAACAAAAAAAAATATAACCTAATAAAAAATCATATATAGCTTTTATATATATTACTTGTCTTTTGATATATTTGTCTTATATATTGAAAGGTGAGATTCATCGTACTATCCCATCTTTTATTTAATATATATATATATTTTAATTTAATAATTAGTATGTAAACTTGTAATAAAAAAATCACTAATAACGCATAATCTTCCTTGCAATGGTTCTTGAACAATAGCATACTTTTTTTTCATTGCCAAGTTCAATTTTAATTGCTGTCAATTTTTTATAAAATTTTGATTAAGCTGTTTTTTTTCTAAGAAAATCCAGTAAGGTGAACCTTGGCCTTTAGAGAATTAAACCTACAAGTTAATAGCTAACATACCGAGTGAATAGCTTAACGTTGTATAATTTAATAGGTTAAGGATGAAAACCTTAAACTTTTGAAAGGAGTATTAGATAATCATAAAACAATATTATTTTATTTTTATTTTTTTATTTTTTTTTTCATAGATGAATTGGTTACAATCATAATTTTAAGTAATCGTCAGCGCAGTTGGCAGGGTTCAAACTATCAACGAACATCCAACACACCCACCATCTCGTTAATGGTAAGCCGGCGTGAGATGAGGACCGCCGGACGCACAAGACTTGGTTCAACACGTGGCATGATGATTTATATTTTTTTAATAATTTTTTTTTTTATCATGTTAAGATGAAATTTAACATTTTAAATGATTAAAATATCTCTTGTTTAGTTTTTATATTTATAAATATTTTATCTATAACAATCTCACAATTTCTTAATATTTTTTATTCATTTCCCTTTTATATATATATATATATGGGTTATATGAGATTAAAACAACCCTAATAGTATTACATTATCACCACATAGTGGTATAACAAGAAAGCTTAGATATTATCCATGTATCTTTTGGCAATATTCGAATTTTGGTCTCTTTGAAATGTTGAGGAATATAACCAGTTGAGCTAATGCCACTTGATCTAATATTTCAAGATTATTTTCATTGTTATTTTTTGTTTTTATTTGTGGGTGTAACCCCACTTCTTATTAACACTTGTGATATTTGCTTTATTTTTCCACATCAATATCCTTTTAGATTTGTTTCTCTTTGTTTTTGCTTCTACGGTTTTCCTTTCTTTTTTTCATTCCCAACAATACTTTCATCTTCATCAATCTCTTCAATCCTTTCACACTGCTCATAGTAAGACTTGTCATCTTTAGGTTTTCCTTGTTGTGAAGGATCTCAAGTGCAAGGAATAACCTCAAAAGCACAATCTTCTTTATGTTGCATTGGAAACCCTAAAGTGCAAGGATGCTCTTCTTTAGCAATTACCTTATTTTACCCTAAAAATCCTAAATTCCAACCTCATTTTTTTATTATTCTTCTCTTGAAACCTTAAAGTGCAAGGGATAACATCTTCACAATTTTCACTTTTATTACCTAGAGAGGATCACATGTGTGATCCCGGGAAGCGCACACTATAACTTGCCCTACTTGCAATGTTATTATTATATCAAATGAAAATGAGTAATGAAAGCACACAAGCACATATAACGCAAAAATAACAAGCAATGAAATATTCTTTTATTAATGCTTCCAGATCTCGGTTACATGTACGTCCCTCTGAGGGATACTCCTTTTGATACAATCTATTACAAGTGGGGCAACGGTGAATGTATCCCCCGCAAGGGGATGATGCGCCTTCGCAGGCCTCCCGATCTCACACACCAAACTGTCCGAGGGCTTACAGATGCCTCCTTCTCTCGATCTCGTCCTGGAGGGATCTCGTGCTCTAGATACTTTGAACTGATCCTGTGAACCTGTATCTGCGGGCATGGAAACAACAAAGCACAATAAGTAGTACGGGCTACCTCTTCGAAAGAGGCTCTTATTAGCAAATCTGATAAATAAGATAAATGATCATGATAACAATGAAATACCAGCATAAATCGAATAATAAATGCGTTGAAAGCTTAGAAATACGATGTAAATGCATGTAAGAAATCAGATCTGAGCTATGACTAACTAATAAATCAAGCAGTAATGGATCTAAGCTAGAACAAAGGGAAATAATGTCTAATGCCCTAAAATATGCTTGTGGGCCACTGTCCAAGACAACGGTCATGAAAAGCAGCTTTCCTCCTCGCGAACCAAGGGTTGTAGCACTATCTCCTTTGCTCCAATTGATGTTCAAGGGTCACCGATTGTATCTTGACACACTTGTTGATGGTGAATAATAACATATCTAAATAGCGAGTGTGTAGTCTCTTCTCAGTCGGATAGCACTTCATTGCTCCTCAAGGGTGCACAAATTCGCTCTCCAATCTGATAGGGCTTCGCTGCATAAACTCTAAAAATCGTGGATCTTTTTCTCTTTGTGGGAGAGTCCATATGTAGACCATCCCTATTTTAGATCTGAATCTTGGCTTCCTAGAGAAGCCTCAATCCAAATTGCATGCGACTGACCATCCCGGGTGGAAAGCATCAGTCACAAACTAGCATTGAAGGGGTAGTTAGGAGGAACTCAGGGAGTTCCTCACCAAAATCCACCCACAAACAATGCAAGGTGTAGTTAGACTGCATGATCTGGGCCCGTATTCATGGCCAGACTATGCATGGTGCTAGCCACTATCAGGTCCAACGGCTAGGTGTGGTCGCTATCAGCTTCAGTGACTAGGTGTGGCAGCTACTCTGCTTGAGAGTGGCTAAGCCTGGATGGGCTAGAACTACCCTTTTTGAGTGGTTAGGACCACTGCTAACTCTTGGAGAGGTCCAAGAGGATTCATATGGTCTATGAATGTGTCCATATGGGTAGTCTCCTAAACATGACGTATTTTAGGTGTCTACAGATGCCCCTTTTTGGGATGCATTATGGGGAAAACATAACGTGGAGCAAAAATAGACCACCTAGGGTCACATTGTAGGTTGTGTGATGATCATTGATCTGATCAACATTGGATGCCCTAGTCATGAGAAAGGGCGTGCATCCTAGAATCATTGCTTCCAATAGGGTGGAAGGCTTAAATTTGTGAAAGCTTGCACACGTCCATCGGTGATCGGGTAGCTTGAGTGCTACTATAGGCTTCAGTGCAACTATAGATCCGAAAGGAGGAGAGCTACAAACTTAACTATCATGTTTGCTTTTTTCCCCAGCAAAGGGTAAGCTTATGATAGTTGTTGGCAATGATTCATAAGATGAATGCAATTTGACATGATCGAGTGATATTTTGTTGACTTTGATTATGATTGTTTGAAAATTTTTGACTACCCCCTCAAGCGACGAGTCGATGAGGAAAGGACAATTAATAAAGTGATGAGTCGCTTGACCAAGATGAAATATTTGGGCCTCTTTAGAGGGTTGCTTTGTTGTTATAGGGTAGGTCCCATCCAGGTGTGATTTCAACCATTTTTGGTAGTTGTACACCTCTATCCCATGGGGTGGTCCGATCGTAATGGCCTTCTTAGGGAATCAAGGTGATAGCAATTCTATTGTAGCTTGTGTTGAATCACTATTTGTTATAGGAGAAATGAGATGGATCCTCGCTCCCGTGGGGCGGTCGACCATCATGGCCTTCTTCGGGATTGAAGTGAAGTGTCCCAATTCTACCATAACTATTTTGCCCCAAGTGGCCTTATGGTAATTTACTCATCTTGCCGAATTGCATGGAGCGCTAGTCGCTGCAATCACCAAGTGTATAGAGCAAATAACTGATTACGAGGCTCACTTGAGATTTTGTTTATTTGAATTTTATGATGTTTTTAGATTTTGCTTTATGTTATTTTTTTGGTATTTGTGCACATTTTGGTTGTTTTGGATTGATAGATGTGCTTATTGACTCATTTTGAGGTGCTTTATGGTGAGAAATTGAGTGAATTTCTCCTTGTTTCTTAGTCGTTGTCAGGTCCAATGACCCCCAATTGTTGCTTCATGGCCGCTATCAGGTCCAGCGGCCAGAAAGTGTGGGCCGCTGATGCTAGCAATGGTCGAGGTGCTATTTGAAAATACAAAAGCAAATTAGGGTTTTTGACATTTCATTATTACCAACTATCAATTGCACTTTTGAGCTCTGAGGTGAGAAAGTGCAATTGTGACATGGAGTGCTATCGAGTTTGCTGCTGACTTGGGTGTCATGGCTGAGTAGGGGGAGGCATCTACGAGCGGAGGAGCCAGAGCTTCACGGGTACTCTACCAAACCCTGACTTGTTTATTTAATTTAGTAAAATGAACCTAATTAATTAATTTGGTAAATGAACCTCACTAAACCTATTGGAAATGAACTGAACCCATCAATAGGTCCAGGTTAGGGTTAATTTTAGTGGGTCCAGGCTAGTTTTAGGATTTTTCCATTTTTTTGTGATTTTTGGCCAAGGGGGAACATCGTTGGCGTGTCACCCATTGGTCGCTGCCACTCAGAGTGGCTTAACTGGCCCGAGGTTGGCTGTTGTTGTCATCAATGACCAGATTAAATTCCAATGGTCAAATTTTTGATCATTGGAGGCTAGCCGCTATCGGCTTTAGAAGCCACTTCGTGGCTACTCCTAGTGCGAGCGACCACAAGGCCTTAGACTTATTTTTCAAATTTTTGAATTTTTAAGCAATTTAATTGATTTTTTTGAAATTTTGAAGTGTATTTTTTTTATTTTTTTAATGTTTAGGTGCATTTAATCATCATGCTTGTAGCCTTAGGCTTATCTTAGATTATCTTGCACCACTTTTAGGATTTTATTACTTTTAGCTTGTAAGTGCATTTATTTTAGGCATTTATTTTGCACTCTTAGATTCTATCTATGTGGGCTCGAGATCCAAAGTTGCTTGTGGATCTCCTACCCAACATGGATGCCATGAATTGGGGTTGGCTAGATGCTCGTGGGCTCTAGTACATCACTAGGCTTCTGATGATCATGTCAGATCAGGCCTACCTCACTGCCCTAGCCCATCGATGGGACTCCAGGACTAATACCTTTCATCTCCCCACCGATGAGATGACCATCACACCGGAGGACATCTACAGGATATTTCGGATCCCTTTTGATGGAGTACCCATTGTGTCTTCCCCCATTGATGCTAGAGATGCAGTTTTTATGAGGGTCTTTGGAGCACATGTAGCTGTTGCATTCTAGGATACCAGGTCTGGTGGGATTTCTATTGCTTGATGGTACCAAGAGGATGTATTTTCTCGGAGACACATCGTCTTGTTGATGGTGATTTACAATATTCTTTTGCCTAACTACTCTAGAGTGAGGTTCCCATGGAACCTCTTGGCTATGGTCTAGGATTTGGTGGATAGCGCAGAGCCTATCATCTATGCTTAGGGGAGTGCATTGCTAGCATAGTGCTATGATGAGCTATATCATATTTAGTGTTATGGATGGGCTAGCATCACTTGCAACTTGCTCCTCTAGATTTAGGGATGGGAGCACATCATGGTGGACAACCTAGTAGGACTTCCTATGGAGATTACTGAGATAGCTGATGTGACCTAGTGCTATGGATCTAGGTGGCCTAGAGAGTGCGAGGAGCGCAAGAGTCAACCTCATGCAGGGGAGCTTTCCCACTACATAACATCTTTGATTGGCTTACAGGCCAAGGACATCATTTGGAGGCCTTATCATGCTTGCCCCACCTAGGAGGAGGTAGATAGATTCATAGCTCAGACTTGACATGACCGATGGGTTATCGACCGCAAGGATGACATCAGGGAGTTCTTCTACTATTCCAGGGTGCTTCAATAGTTTGGCATACAGTAGGATGTTCCTCTTGAGCTAGTTGTGTATAGATAGATCATTGTTGAGAAGAACCTTCCACCACCATGAGTTTTAGTAGTTTCAGAGGAGGATGACCCTCCCATAGTTGATGTGAGCATTGTTGATGCTGGTGTTACTGAGGCATATACCCATTGGTGGGTTATGCAATTGTGGTAGGGTGGTAGCCACCTAGGGTGGTCTATGGATGAGGTAGAGGTTGAGGATCCTGATAGGCATCGAGTGTAGGCTCGAACAGAGGACTGGGGACAGGTAGAGCAATAAGTGGTAGAGGAGTAGGTGGCAAAATGGAAGGTTGCCCCTGATGATGAGGAGGAGGAGGAGCTAGCTCCAAAGGAGCAGGAGTCCCCTCTTTAGGCTCAACTACATAACATGGAGTTCAAGCTTCAGTCAGCTCAGATCCAGATTCGATAGAGGGACTCTACTATTGCCATACTTCAGGCATGAGTCAGGGGCTTCGATGAGGAGAGGACCACTCTCTAGACTCTGATAGACTTAACTCAGACTAGGATAGACGAGCTCATAACCGAGAGGGATGCTACCCGAAGATAGGTTGTGCCAGCTATGCTAGCGCCTCAGGGACCTATTGGGCTTGATACAGATGTAGAGATCAAACGTCTGCATGGACTCCTATCAGAGGACTTAGAGCAGCACACCCTAGACAATGCCTACATCCTTGCACTAGAGCATGAGGTCAGGCTTCAGGGAGGTCACCTACCAGATAGGCCCATGGTAGGAGGGTCACATAGGAGCATGTAGAGTACATCAGGGTAGTCATCAGTGCGACCGAGCCACAGGACCAAGACTCGGATAGAGTAGACCGTAGGTACCAGCTCCCACCACACTCACAGGGATAGATCCGAGGGTGGAGGCGAGGTAGGGGGCGCAGGCCCAACTTGATGGCTTTACTGATTTAGCTTTATTTTTTAGTGTAAGGTCGGATGACCTACACATTTGTAGCCTTATGGCCTTTTTGTACCTCCATGTACTTATTTGATACACATATATATATTGATATCTACATTTTGAGACTTATTATGTGTATTTATGTTTTTGCTTTTATGGTGATGTGATGCATTATTATGATTTTATGCTATATGATGTAATGTATGACATGCATTAGCTAGATGATAGATGTATGTTTAGATGTTGTGATCTAGATGCGTAGATGGATTATGATGATGATGGATGTATATATGGATGCAATGCTTATTGTTAAATGCATGTTTAATTTTGATTCCATTGTATGCATCTAACTTATGTTGTTATGATATGGTGAATTGCAATATGTGTAATGCAATATGATGATGATCTAATGTAAATGAACCTGTATGCTTTAATCACTTAAAACATAAGGTATGCATGTGATATGAGTTTAAAAATCTAATGGATGACACCACAGAATGTATAACAATCATGAATGTAAATAATAACTCTTAGCATAAGAATTAATCATTTAAACATCCAAATGTGAGATGAGATGATGTGATATGTATGTACTTTCCTTATGAGCTTATGTAAGTTAAAAGATATACCCAAAATAGTCAGTGGTCATCTAAATGTCATTGCTGACATTCATCCGATATCTACCCTATCTCATGCACACCGTTTAACGAACAAAACCTCCTAAAAAAAGGGGTTGATGATGCGATTGATGATATGAATTGTTGCTATTTGAGGATTTTTGAGGTTTTCCATGAGACTCAAACACCCTAGTTGCTCCATCAAAAGTTGTATACTGATCATACAAAGCTTCTAAAGGATGAATTTCTTGTTATGAAGACCTAGATACTCATTATCCCTATGTGTGCAAATGAATTTATTAGATAAAACATAAGCATACCCCAGTGCCAGGAGGGATTCATTCAGCCCATTGTTGTATTGGGGATCCTCAAATGTTCATCCTGATCCTAAGTTGGACTCAGTTGGATTAGACCACTAGGTGATACAGGACACCTAAAGCTAGCCCATCCACATGCAAACATTGGTCTGTACAAAAGCAAGATGCTAATGTGATAGACATATCATCGTGCGTAAGGATACCTTACGGTTCATCCATGCTGAGAATTCTAGGGATTCAAGTTCAATACTCCCTTCTTTTCTTCATATTTATTTGGGATACTTGCTCATGCTTAGTGATAAAAATCACTGTTTATTTTGAATTTTTGTTTTTTCTTTTGAGCAAGGGATTTATGTAGTGATGATAATCACTATTTATTTTGTTTTTTGAATTTTGCTTTGTTCAGGATTTTTGCTTGTTTTGATTAAAGCAAGGGATTTCTTTGGGTAGGGGTGAACTTGTCCTTTTGCCAATTCTTAGCATTTTCGAACCGGTCGCACAGGGGGATGAGCAAGATAAACTTTTCACCTTAGGATACCTAGTACCGCTTCGCAACATTCATCTTTCCCTTGTTCCAACTAGGATTTTAGTGTTTTGATTAGTGATGGGATTTTGAAATATACCAAGTGCTATCAAAACTAAACCTCACCTATCAAAAGCAAAGATAACTTTCTTCCAAGTTTGATAAAACCACTAGGTATGGTTGAGTGACCGAAAAACCCTAGTATATTCCTTATAGCAATAGGAGGGGTTGTGTTGAAAAATATAGTTACACACATGGGTTATGGATGATGATGGATTTTGAAGATGCATGATTGAGGTACAAACATGGTGTCATTTGTAAGATTGTAAACACAAATCTATCCTAGTGCTAGTGCAATGGATGCAAATGCCTATATGCAATGCAACTACATGAATGCAAATGTTTTTGTATTTTTGATGCTTTCAATTGTTTTTGAGTTTTGATTATTTTGAATGTTTTTGTGCTTTTATGCTTTGTTTTTGACCAAAGGGCTTATGGTGCCTTTGGGGCTTTTTGGGAGTTGACCAAAGGGCTTATGATGCCTTTGGAGCTTCTTGTGAATTGACCAAAGGGCTTTAAGATGCCTTTGGAGCTTTTTGTGATTTGACCAAAGGGCTTTAAGATGCCTTTGGAGCATTTTGTGATTTGACCAAAGGGCTTTAAGATGCCTTTGGAGCTTTTTGTGGTTTGACCAAAGGGCTTTAAGATGCCTTTGGAGCTTTTTGTTTTTATGGTTTTCTATTATTTTTGTGATTTTGAATTTTATGGATGTTTTTGATGTTTTATTGGTTTATTTGAATGTTTTTGGTGTTTTGATGTGCTTATGTGTGAAATGCCCTTAGATGAATAATTTTGAGAGGCTCTGGCTCCTCAACACCTTCTAGTGATGTTAGGTGATATGCCCTAGGTCCAATCTTCTCAGAGATGATATAAGGACCTATCCAATTGGCCATAAATTTGTCTCATAGGTGCGGGGGCAGATTTGAGTTCTATTGGTTCTCTTTAAGCACAAGATCCCCAACCTTAAAGTCTCTCAGGTGGACTTTATTGTTATAAGCTCATGTTAGATGGTCCTGGTAGATGTGAAGATGCTCAAGAGCATTAACGCGATGTTCATCCAGAAGGGTCAACTGATCCAGGTGAGCTTGTCATGTAGTGTCATCATTGATGAACTCTTTCAATGTGATGTGCAATGTTGGAATTTCCAACTCTAAGGGCATAATGGCCTCAGTGCCATATACAAGTAAAAATGGTGTTGCCCTAGTGGGCGTACACACGCTAGTCCTATAAGCCCATAATGCCAGGGGTAATTGCAGATGCCAATCCTTATGATTTTCTTTCATCATCTTCTTTAAGATGGCTACTATTGTCTTGTTAGAGGCCTCTGCTTGCCCATTTTCCTATGGATAGTATGGTGTCATAAAACTATGTTGAATGTTGTATTTGGACGTTAAAGCTCGCACATTTTTGTTTTTGAATGATGGACCATTATCCGAGATTATTTTGAAGGGTACCCCAAAGTGACAAATGATATTGTGAAGTATGAACTCCATAATCTGAGGACCAATCATCGAGGTTAAGGGGACCGCTTCCACCCATTTGGTGAAGTACTCAGTAGCCATTAAGATGAACGTGTGTCGGCCCAAATATGGGGGAGAGATATTTTCGATTAGATCGAAACCCCACTGAGAAAAAGGCCAAGCCGCCTGAATGGGTTGTAAGGCCTGAGATGGCAGGTGCATCAGATTTGCATGATGTTGGCATTTAACGCATTTCCTGACATACTCATAGCAATCCTTCTCCATGGTGGGCCAGTAATAACCCATTCGAAGGATGCACTTGACAATGGCCATGTCACTGAAGTGGCCACCGCATGTACCATCGTGAGCTTGCAAAATTACCCAAGTTGATTCTTGGGGCTCTAAGCAATGAAGGAGGACTCCATCATAGCTTCGATGATACAATATGCCTCCTAGCAAGACATATCTTATCACTTTCTATTTGAATGCTCATATTTCGGCATGCGATAGTCCCTATGGGACAATTCCAAGCTTCAGGAAGTCTTGTAATTGGGATAGCCAATCCTGATAGGCTACAACCTCGACAGATAAGATGACTCATTCCTCCTATGATTCGATGTGCACAAATGCAGATTGAGGAACAACCTTGTGGTGAATAGTGGTACCATTCTCTGTAGGACCCTACGAGATCAAGGACCCCCAAGGTGCCTTCTCTAAAAAGTCTTTGGCTTTACAGAACCAATCATGGTCTGGTTCTATATGAATCATGTTGACTGATTCTTTGTTATCAAAAGCCTCACGCTGCATCACTGAGTGCGAGAGCATTTTCACATGAATGGTAGTGAAATCAGCAGATGGATTCTGAGGGATCAAGGATCCCAAAGATGCCATGGTGTCTACGAATATATTTGATGAATGAGGGATTGCCTCGATGTCATACCATTCTAGTTGGGCTAGATAGGTGTCAACAAGCTCCTTGTAAGCTTTCAGGATTGGATCCCGACATTGAAATAGTCCCTTGACTTGGTTGACTATGAGGAGGGAATCATCGAAGATGTTTAGCCTCTTGATTTTCATAGTGATGGTTATTTGGAGACCCAAGATTAGGGCCTCATATTCAGTGTTGTTATTCATGCAAGGGAAGTCTAGCTTGAATGACAAGGGCATTGGAGCACCTTGTGGCATGAAAAAGATAATCCCTGCATCACCTCCTTGCTCACACTTCGAACCATCGAAGAACAAAGTCATGTCAGCTTCATTTTCTAGGTTCTTTGGGTTTGGGTGCTTCTGATAATGCAAAGACTACATCATCAGGAAGTTCTATGGTGAGGGGCCTACTATTCTAGAGAGGCACCTCAACCAACTGATCAACTATGACTTGTCCCTTGATGGACTTTTGGCTTATGAATTCCAAGTCAAATTCTATCAATAGCATGATCCACTTTGCAATACGTGTATTATGATATGTCTTGCTCATCATATACTACAAAGGATTTTGTTTGGATATTACATACATCGTATGGCTCAGCATGTAGTGGCATAATTTCTTGGTTGCAAAGACCATGGCTAAGCACAACTTTTCTACGTATGCATATCCTATCTCATAGCTCACAAAAGTGTGGCTGATGTAATATATCGCTTGTTCCTTATCTTGCACATTCTTTTGAGCCAACATGGTGCCCAAAGAAAAATTTATAGTGGATATATATAACAAGAATGGCACATCTAGCCTTGGTGGAGCTAGCACTGTCAGCATTTCTAGGTACTTCTTGATTTTAGCAAAGGCTTGTTGACATTCTTCATCCCACTAGAATGGGACCCCCTTATGTAGCAGTCGATTCATGGGTCGATATTTATTCGATAGTTGTGTGATGAATCACTTTATGGATGCTACTTTGCCTTGTAAGCTTCTTAGTTCTTTGATGTTCATGGGTGGGGCCATTTCTAGGATAGCCTTTACCTTTGTTGGGTCTACCTCAATGCCTCATTTAGAAATGATGAATCCCAAGAGTTTTCTAGAAGTCATGCCAAAGATGCATTTCTTGGGATTCAACCTAACATTGTGCTCAATCAGGTGATCGAAGACCTTCATGAGGGTCTCAACATGCTCTTCACACAATAATGACTTGGCCAGTAAGTCATCGATGTAGTCTTCCAAGATCTTGTGCATGTAGTCATGGAAAATGTATGTCATTACCCACTGATATGTGGCACCAACATTTTTAAGACCAAATGGCATCACTTTGTAGTAGAATGTTCCCCATGGAGTGGTGAATGTGGTTTTATGTTGGTCTTCAGGTTTAATCCGAATCTGATTGTAACCAGAAAAACCATCCATTAGGGAGAGCATCTCATGACTTGTAGTTGCATCTACAAGAGCATCTATGTTTGGCAATGGGAATGAATCCTTTGGTGTTGCTTTATTGAGATCCTTGAAATCCATGCAAATGTAGATTCTTCCATCTAGTTTTCCTATGGGCACCATGTTTGATACCCATTCTGGATAGTCGATGGGAACAATAAAGACTACATCCAACAATTTTTGTAACTCATTCTTAACCATCAAAGTGATGGTTGGATGCATCTTTCTAAGCTTCTGCTTGACCGATTTCTTTGTGGGGTCCAGCGAAAGGTTGTGGACAACCAACTTTGGATCTAGCCCCAGCATGTCTTTGTAGGTCCAAGCAAAGAGATTTGGTCTCTCTTTCAATAGAGGAATAATGATGGCCTATTCTTCTGGAGATAAGCTTTCTCCGAACTTGACTTTCTTTGGATTGGAAGGGTCATCAATAATGTCCACTTTGAAAGTCTCCTCTATTGCCATATGTGACCCCTCCTCAAGCTGGTGAGGAGTGGGGATTAAATGGATGTCATCTACTAGATTTATAGTTCCCATTGACTCAGGGTCAAGACCAGCATGATAGACATCATGTGTGCAGCCTGGTGCAAAATGGAATGGTTGTAACATCTCTTCATTAGGGAAGAAATATTCAGGCTCTAAGGGTGAGTCAACATGATCCCAATCAATAGCATCTAAGTTAAGACACAATGGTTTTGAAGGATCTGTTGGGTTGTGAAGTGGAGTGGTCAAATCAATGGAGATCATGTTGATGGATGGAATGAAATCTCTAGGACCACATGGGTGAAACTCCTCATTAATGATCTACCTTCCATACCCAAGATGTGGCTCTGGGGGTATGGGGATCTCAGGATCTAGTCTATGAATAGATGAGATGATGGGATCATTAGGCAATAGCTGCTCTCTAAATATTGGTGGATCCGAGAAGACCATGTGATAGATGATATCTAGATTTGGTGGTCTTCCTAGGAAGTGAAGATCAAGATCTATGGCATGAAGCATCACCTCTCTCTCAACAAGCAAATCGACTGGATGCAAGTGATGAGGTCCAAGATAAGCCATCTCGATCTCATCCTCAAAGTCATCATCACTTATGAAGAAACCATTAGCATTTATTTTTGGCCCTAAGATGGGGTGGTGACTTACCTGCTGATGCCTAAGATAAGCCATCTTAGTCTCATCTTCATAATCATCATCACTTATGAAGAATCCATTAGCATTTACTTCTAGCCCAATGATGTGGCTCGCATGTCTAGGCCCTAGGTAGGCCATCTCTATTGAGTCCTCTGACTCATAGCCACTCTCATGACATGTATCCATTCTCATGCAAGATGTATCCACTCTCATCCGAGATGTATCCACTCTCTATGTGGCCTATCCAAGCAAGGTTTTGAACATATCGAGGCCCATGGTAGGCCAGGCCAGCTTCATCTTCATCCTCACTTGAGACATAATCATACTCCTCTCACTCATATCCATGGATTGGCTCTTCCTCCCATAGGATGGCTCCTGATGGGGGTGCTTCAAGAGAGGATTCAAGGTGATACTCATCAGGTGGTGTGATATTGACCATAGACACCCATCCGTCACCCAAGTAGTTTTTGCTAGGGGGTTGATAGGGATTCCAGTCAATGTCCTCCTCGAACCCTATGCTTAGCCTGTCTAGGGCTACCAAAGAATCATCATGGCTCTGTATTTGATACCCTAGACCACACCTATCAGTAGGAAATTGGTACTATGGTTGGAATGGAAGTCGACACCCTTGCTCGTATAGACCTAGGCCATAGCCATGCCAATGACACTGCTCAAAGTACCTTAGAGCAAACTCAAGATTTGACAAGTAATGAACATTCATGGTGAATGGTTCATCCTCATCCTCTTCAATATCAGAAGTAGTATGGGCACAATCCAAACCAACATAGATGAAGTTGGTTTGATTAGGGGGAACCCCTAATGGAACTACTATCCCTACTAGAAAATTTGGGACTCTTGGTCATCCCATGTCTTGCATAGACTCAATAATAGGCATGAAAGTCATGTTCTGCACAAGATATTCACCTAACCCTATGTTGGCTAAGTGAACTATCACCTGTGGTGCAGATGATATTGTTGATGAAGTAGGCGAGGTAGGTTGAGGTACCTCCTTGACTATGTCCTAGGAATCTTCCTCCTCCATGGGATTTGGAATTTTTGTAGCTGCTATAGTTGGAAGCTCCTTAGGTCCTTCCTTCACTAGGGGTGCTTTCAGCTTTTGATTATCTTTTGCTTTAGATGTTGAAGGCTTTTTAGAAGTGCCAGTAGTCTTAGGTGTAGGAGGTGGTGCCGATGTGGATGGGTCACCTCGCACTGATTTGCTCTTATTTTTTGGCTACATGGTCGGGGATGAAGGTCTTATGTATAGATGTGTTGATGGAAGGACAAAGTCCCTCGGAAAGTCAACCTGATGCATGTACTTGAATGGCTCTTCATCGGATGGAACCACATGAACTTGTCCCTCATGCACATACTTGATGCATTGGTGCAAAATTGAGGGCATGCACTGCATGTCCCTTATCCAGGGATGCCCTAGAAGGATGTTATATTGCATCACCCCTTCCAACACATGACACATCATGAGGATGGTCTTATGTCCTACCTTTATAGGTAAAATGATTGTACCCACTATGGAGCACAATGCATCATTGAAAGCCCTTAATGTGTAGGAAGTGAGGATAATGTTGGACTTAGGGATCTTCAGGTGCCCTATAGCCTTTGTAGTGATAATGTTGATCGATGAGCCCGTATCGATTAGAACCCGCTTGAATGGTATGTCATTGATTGATGTGATAATATGCAAGGTGGGTCTACTAGGGTAGTAGGAACTACCTTGATTTTGTGATCATAAAAATGGATCACAAGCTCTTGGCACTATTGCACTTGCCCCACAAAATGTGTGAATGCATCTAGGTTCTAGGGCTGGAGCTCGATTGATCTCAAAATCTCCATCAAAGTCTCCCTATGCCTAGGAGATTATTGTATGAGCTCATAAATTGACAACTTGGCCAGAGTCATTTGTAAGTTTTATTCCAGTCTACTCCGAATAGTTACTACAGGTCACGTTGGTGGACCTGGAGGGTTATTTTACACCTATCTCTATCGAGGTGCAACCAGGATATGAATAGGCACCACTGGAGGCTATGGTTGACCATATCACCGACTCCTAGTTGCCACATTGACTATCTCAACCATTTTAATGCATCCCTAAATGGGTGGCTCAACTCGAACCTGGTTGAATTGGGTGCCCTGATCTCTAGGGGCCTCATGATTTGGCAATGGGTTCTTGAATATACCCATATCTCTATTATCGGGAGCTAGCGGGTTGTCAACTTTTAGCTCTCCCTTCTCAATCATGTTTTGTACCACATTCTTGAATTCGATACATGTCTCGATGTCATGCCCCTATATTCTATGATATGGGTAGTATTGATCTTCCCTATATCCCTTTGGCTTGGGATGATTAGGGTCAAAAAGTTGTACATCAGGAAATCTGATCCTTTGTGCCTCGCTCAACTGATTAAATATTGATTGCATCGATTCATTTAAAGGTGTGTAATAGTGAGGTGGTCGACGCTCCCTATTTTGGCCCTGGTTGTTCTTTGGGTCATAATTAGCCGATGGGGGATGAGCTTGATAATTTTGGGGTTGTTGGTCATTCCCTTCCTTTGGCATACTTAAAATTACCTGGTTGACTTGAGCAGGCTTGGCCTACTTCTATTTATTTTTGTTATGATTGGCATTGTTCCACTCCTTGTTTCGGAGCTTGAGGTCTCCCTCATCAACCTTTATGTCCTCAATAAGCTTGGCTTGAGCCAAGGCTTCTTTGAATGATTCATACTACTACAGTTGTAATAACAGAGAGATGTGTTTTGTGCAACTCTTTGTGAACATTCGGATGAGTTCTTCAGTGGGAATGGAGAATGATAGTTTCACCATGATTTTCCTCCACCTATTCCCATAATCCATAACTGGCTCATCATCATATTACTTTAAATTAGCCAGATCGGATAGGTTCACCTTCTTCTTGGCATCGAAGGAGAAGCATTCAAGGAATGCATTCACCAGTTGCTCAAAATTGATGATGTTATGCTTGGGCAATTGATTGAACCATTGAGTTACCATACTCGATAACGTCATGATGAACGTTCTCAACATCAGGGCATCATTCTACTCAAGATGGAAGCATGCATTCATGAAGTTGGTAATGTGTTCTTGCACATCTTCCTCTCCCTTAAAATTGTCTAGCCTAGGCATCTCAAAGTGCCTAGGATATGTGGGACTCGGGACTAAGGGGCACAGAGGTTGGTTGTGTATCTTGCTCAATGTTGGCTTCTATCCACCCGTGTCCTATTTTTTGAGAGATTTGACTCTCTCAATGAGTATCTGATATACCTTCGAAGAAATAATCTCTTGTTCTTGAAGGTTCACTCATGGTGGTAAGGGAGGTAATCCTATGTTTTCTTAATTTGGGCATCTGTACTCATCCCCCATAACCATGGATGGAGGTTCAAGATATGTTTATTCTTGATCTTCCATCCCTACCTATTCCTCATTGAATTGTGTTGGTTCGAGGTCTAGGTGTTGTTGATGTTGTGAAGCATGGTGAGTACGCTCATTTCTTTATCTAGTGCTCCTCTCCTACTGAGAATCAACATGTCTCTCATGTTGGTATTTCTCACCACCTATGTGTATATCAGCTTGAGCTAGCCTCTCTACTAGCTCTTCATGCTCAACTCTTTCTTCTCTCGAGCATTGCTCTTGTAGGTGTAGGTACCTCTTCCTTCACTCTTCTTGCTCAAGAGTTTCTACATGCTCTCGCTCGATGTGCAACACTTCCTCTAACCTACATATACGATTAGATCAACCTACTACTGAAGGTTCATGCCTTTCTAACTCGTGTGAGGAGTTCTAATGTTTAGGCCCCTCAGGGAGGCTCCTACTGTGTTCTTGCCCTTGTCCACTAGGGTGACTTGTTCTATGTATTATGTTATGTGTTGAGTACCCCCATGGTCGAAAGTAGTGTATGTGCTATGGGGTCACTTTGAAGCTTCCCCTAGTTCATTGGTGTGTCTAGTAGTTATGCTATGTAAACTTCCTAAAGCAGAATGTTTAGTAGCAATGCTTCTCGGAGCTGGTCTCGAGGGAACTCGATCCAACTCATCAAGTTATCTAGTTCTCCATGATTGATCTTATGGAGTCCCATTGGCACCAATGAGCTCATAATCCAAGGGTACCCTCCCATATATAGGGAGGCTATAGGATGTCTTGGGTCTATGACTAGGCGTAGCCCTAATGTCTTACCCCTCAGTGGGCTGATCTATCCTATGTGTATCATGTGAGGTTTGGGGTCTTGCAACCCCTGCATGCCTATGCGATGATGGAGGCCTTGATGCCTCCTCATGCCGATATGATGAAGGAGGCCTTGAGGCCTCCATATGTCTGTGCGATGAGGGAGGTCATGATGCCTCCACATGTCAATGTGATGAGGGAGGTCATGATGCCTCCGCATGTCTATGTGATGAGGAAGGCCTTGAGGCCTCCTCATATCTATGTGATGAGGGAGGTCATGATGCCTCCGTATGTCTGAGTGATGAGAGAGGCCATGAGGTCTCCTCATGTCTGTATGATGAATGAGGCCTTGAGGCCTCCTCATGTCTATGTGATGAGGAACCAGGATGTGGCTCTCTCATTGGGGTTTCTCGAGGAGTCCCCCCAAGGGTTGAGTTGTCACCCCTAAGACTGGTTGAACTACGTCCAACGACACTATGGGTGGGTGGCTCAATATTAGTGTGATTGTGAGTGTGTGGAGCATCAGTTTCCACCTCGGTGGTGGACCGAGGGTGGTTGCTCCATGTGTATACCATGATGACTTATGAGTTATCTTCTTAAGTAAGTTCCAAACCACACAAACAAAGCAAGCAGATGTTTATCTCGTTTAAGGATTTATGTGTGTTCCCTAAACTATTTGGTGTGTTTTGATTTGTTGAATATATAAGCTAACTCTCATCATGTTTTGCACTTTTGTTGGATGGTATACTTAAATTTTTTAAGGGATTTCACCTATATACTTGCACAAGCCGAATATGGTAATGAAGTCCATACTCAACGAGGTAGCATAGGTACTACCAACCCTCACCCAACAACCGTGCACAATGATACACCCCTCAAAGAGGAATGTATGCTATTTTGCATGGTATGGATAGTTCTTGGGTCGACCTTGGCCATGGATGGGTCCCGATGATACTCTTTCTCATGAGCCAACCAAGTGGTAATGACCTCCATTGTTGGTCTCGATCAACGGGTTGGATGTGAGAGCCCAACGTCGCTGATGTTAAAAATAAGACGTGATGTGTGTGGGGTTATTTTTAACCTTGCATGTAAACAAAATGCATCACCAAGCAAACATGATCTTTCCTATATGCCTAAGATAAAAGATATTTCATTTTAGAAAGATGCATGTATTCAACTTATATGAACTTCAGAGAATGCATTCTACTTTATGAATTAATGGCCACTAGCTGGGTTGCATGCAAGCAAACTAAACACACAGAAGCCTAGCACGCTGGAGACTAGGGTAGACCTTAAAAGTAGAGGCCCACTGTTCCTAGAAGCGCCTAGAGGAAACTAAAGAAAACTCTAAGAAACATCCAATGCATTTTCTTTTTCCATTTTTCTTTAAATTTTCCCTAATAAAAAAATCATGATTTAAGTTGTTTTCTGGAAAAAAGTTGTAGATAGAAAAACACAGAGAAATAGAGAATGCTACCAACCTCAAATCTTGATCTGATGATGGAAATTCTACCCTCTACTGCTCTTTTCTACCATGTCCAACTTTGACCGACGACTCATCGTTGGCCATTAACTACAGGAGCGACTAAGATCTTCTAGTTGCTATCGACCAGAGCGGCCAAAACCTATTGGTCATTATCAACCAGAGTGATCGAACCTACACATAGAAAACCTATAAATATCAATAAATTGATAAAAAATAAAAACCTGGTGGGGGTCCCACCATGATCACCATCTATGCAACCTCGAGAAGCGTGCACCACAACTTACCCTACTTGCAATGTTATTATTATATCAAATGAAAATGAATAATGAAAGCACACAAGCACATATAACGCAAAAATAACAAGCAATGAAATATTCTTTTATTAATGCTTCCAGATCTTGGTTACATGTACGTCCCTCTGAGGGATACTCCTTTTGATATAATCTATTACAAGTGGGGTAACGGTGAATGTATCCCCCACAAGGGGATGGTGCGCCTTCGCAGGCCTCCCGATATCGCACACCAAACTATCCAAGGGCTTACAGATGCCTCCTTCTCCCGATCTCATCCTGGAGGGATCTCGTGCTCTGGATACTTTGAACTGATCCTGTGAACCTGTATCTACGGGCATGGAAACAACAAAGCACAATCAGTAGTACGGGCCACCTCTCCGGAAGAGGCTCTTATTAGCAAATCTGATAAATAAGATAAATGATCATGATAATAATGAAATACCAACATAAATCGAATAATAAATGCATTGAAAGCTTAGAAATATGATGTAAATACATGTAAGAAATCAGATCTGAGCTACGACTAACTAATAAATCAAGAAGTAATGGATCTAAGCTAGAACAAAGGGAAATAATGTCTAATGCCCTAAAATATGCCTACGGGCCACTGTCCAAGATAGCGGTCGTGAAAAGCAGCTTTCCTCCTCGTGAACCAGGGGTTGTAGCACTATCTCCTTTGCTCCAATTGATGTTCAAGGGTCACCGGTTGTGTCTTGGTACACTTGTTGGTGGTGAATAATAACGGATCTGAATAGCGAGTGCGTAGTCTCTTCTCAATCGGATAGCACTTCGTTGCTCCTCAAGGGTGCACAAATTCGCTCTCCAATCTGATAGGGCTTCACTGCATAAACTCTAAAAATCATGGATCTTTTGCTCTTTGTGGGAGAGTCCATATGTAGACCATCCTCTTTTTTAGATCTAGAGAAGCCTCAATCCAAATTGCATGTGACTGATCGTCCTGGGTGGAAAGCATCAGTCACAAACTGGCATTGAAGGGGCAGTTAGGAGGAACTCAGGGAGTTCCTCACCAAAATCTGCCCATAAAAAATGCAAGGTGTAGTCAGACTACGTGATCTGGGCCCGTATTCATGGCCAGACTATGCATGGTGCTAGCCGCTATCAGGTCCAGTGGCTAGGTGTGGTCGTTGTCAGCTTCAATGGCCAGGTGTGGTAGTCGCTCTGCTTGAGAGCGGCTAAGCCTGGATGGGCTAGAACTACCCTTTTTGAGTGGTTAGGACCACTTCTAACTCTTGTAGAGGTCCAAGAGGATTCATATGGTCTGTGAATGTGTCCATATGGGTAGTCTCCTAAACATGACGTATTTTAGGTGTCTACATTCCATACTACTTGAGAAAAATGAAGATGATTTACCTGGGATAAACTTGACCTTTTTTGTTATGTTTATTTTAGGATTTATCTCCACATATTCTTTAGCACCTTTAATTCCTTTTGAACTTGCCAAATATTTATCTCCACATCTTCTTTTGCACCTTTAATTTCTTTTGAACTTTCCAAATGATAGTGTAGATAGACTTTATTTGTGTCTTCTTTTGAAGTGGAATATCCTCGATTTCATCTAGCTTCTATTATTGTATGATTTCTTTGCTTTGTCTTGAATTTTATCTTATGGCTAGAATTTTTTCTCTTTTTTTATAGTTTTCACTTTTCAAACTCTTGCCATGTGTCCAATCTCATAATAATTGTGGCAACAAAATGTGATATTTTCATAATCTACTTGTTGATCTCATTCTCTTGATTCAGATTTAGTCTTAATGGATTGTTGCAAAGGTTTTGAAATATCCATAACAACACATATTCAAGTATATATAGCATGATTTCACTCCTTAGTAGTTGATCCTTCCTTGATGAATTCCCCTAGGGTATTTCTAATATTCTTCAAAACATCCTTATTTATAAGATGATATGGAAGTCCAAAAAGCCTAACCCACAATGGAAGCTTCTTAATAAAGTGCATCTCTTCACCTAAACCATGGGCCACCAACCATTATTTTATTAAACCATGGGCCACCAACCATTATTTTATCCTTATTTTTTAAATTGGAAAAGATGATGAGGAAAAAAACTTTAGGAATAAAAGTCACAGAATAATTTGAATTCAATCCCCACTTCCACTTGATCTAGTTTTAAATCTCAAAAACCCTAGCCATGATCTATGGAACTTACATATTAACCCTCTACTTTTAAGAACCATTATATCATGCTCAATCATCTCATCCTTGATACTTACTTTTGGTGTAACATCTCGCTAGGTGTATCATCTACCACATAGATCGAACTTGCCATGTATGCACTCTTTCTCTTATCTCCAACTTGAGCCTCCATACTTCCAACTAGGGCATCTTTATTTCTAGCTAGGGAATATTGACTTCCCATTAGGGCTTTCAAATATGATTTTCCTTCCATAATACCTAATGGGACTCGCTCTTGACTTGCACTCCCTCTTGGTTCGCACTCCCTCTCGACTTGCACTTCCTTTCGACTTGCACTCTCTTGCCTCGCACTCACTCCCGACAGGGTTATGCATAAGGGGTTAGGCCCAAAATGTATTTATAAAAATGGGGCAAACTGGTTTTGAAATAGAGGCAAATAGTGTCCAAACTCATGTAGAAGACATGCCGAATTGTATTTTTTCTAGCAAAAATTATAAAAATGGGACGAATCAATTGCAAAATATTGCTACCACTTATTTTTCATATATTCTTGTGATGAGGCAATAATCTTTACCAAATCCATAATTTTAGGTTGCTTAGATCTAACATCCTTTAAGGGTTTTTGCACATTACCCATACTAGAACTTTACTTGCTTTTTCTTAGGTATCACACTTTAGAAACTTCAAAGCTCATTTTGGAGGTCTTCTAAGGGATTTTGAGGATTTTACCAAGTTCTAAACTGATCATAGATCCATTAAAAGTGTAGATATCATCGAGCTAAGTGGTTTAAAAAAATTTAAAAATGGAGCTCTATATAAAAAATTATGCCTCGTAGAAGGTTCTCTACAAACAAAGCTCCTTTGCAACTGATTGACACTTATAGTGATTGGTTGATCGAAAAAAGTGTCAATTGATTGCAGAGGTGCAACCAATCATCGAAAGTGGTGATGAGTTGTAGAGGTGCAATTGATCGATACTTTTGTTGATCAGTTGCACCTCTACAACCGATCGCCAAAAGTTTCGATCGATTACAGAGATGCAATCGATCAGATTTTTTTTTTATTAGTTGCACCTCTACAACTAATCAACAAAAGTATCGATCGATTACAGATGTGCAATTGATCAACAAAAGTATCGATCGATTGCGGAGGTTCAACTGATCGACTCTTCTATGGATCGACTGCTCCTTTGCAATCGATTAACTCTTTTTTGGATCTACTTCTCCTCTACAATTAATCATTATTTTCTCAACTAATAGTCCTTGCTCTCTGTTGATAGATTGATCCTCTATAATCAATCATCTATTCTTCTCTCTACAATCGATCATATCAGGTTTTTGCATATCATTTTTAGATGTTTTAGATGTATGAGTATCATTATCGTGTTAGGTATATATACTAGTGGTATAAGAGGTAAATTTGGTGGGATAAATATATTTTTTTATAATTTCAATGCAAAAAAGGTCCACGATTTAGGCAGGAGTGTTGGTGATTAAAAATAAAAATGATGAAACTTTTATCAACATGGGGTGAGGCAACCCACAAAAAAATTTTGGACCTAAATTTTTTTTGCGAATGGACCCTCGTCAAGGGGCCCCATATTCACCAATTTCAAATTTTGGAAATCCTAATATTTGTGAATTAACGATGATTCACCACTATGCATAACCCTGGCTCCTGACTTGCACTTCCTCCTAGCTCACAATTGCCCCTGTATTTTATTTTTCCTAACATTCCTTCGCTTTAGCAATTTTTTGGAAACATTGTTCCACACATTCATAGTAAGGGTTTGAAGCATTGATGCACTTCAGATGAACCTGTTACTCTTTTGCCATGATCGAATCTCGGCTCACACTCCCTCTTAGCTCGCACTTGCTCTCAACTTGCACTCTACCAGTTTTCACTCCCTCTTGGCTCATATTGCCCTTCTCTCTTCTTTTTCCTGACATTCCTTCACTTTAGCAAATTTTTGGAAACAACATTCCATGCATTCATGGTAAGGGTTTGAACCATTGATGCACTCTAGATGAACCCATCGCTCTTCCGCCGTGAATGAATCTTAGTTCGCACTCTCTTGATTCACACTCCCTCTTAAATTGCATTCGCTCCCGACTTGCACTCTCTCCTTAGAATATTTGAGTTTACAAAAAAATTTATGAGGGGTCCTAATCCCCTCATATCAGAGTTTGAACTTGAGTCTTTTGAAGGAAAACCCAAGAACTTACCATTACGATATCCCTCAGCTCTAACAATATTTGACTTATGTTAATTAAACAACTTTTAACATTAAATTATTTTAATACAACTTAAACGGATATAATAATAAAATTTTAAAACTATGAATAAAAAATCCACTAGAAATTAAATTATATATAAACTAAAGTTTGATTAAATATATATATTAAATAACATCTTCAACTAAGATAATTACACATAATCTATAATTTCATAAACATTTTAAAAAAATAATAAAAAATTAATAAACATTATAAATTACCCTACCTTATCTTCTATCCTCTGTCATTGCTGCTGACTTCACGTTAAAAAATAAGTCAAAAATTCATATTGCACTTTTAAAATGTTAGTTAAGTTGAAAGTCCACGATCAAAAGTTTTGGTCTTACACGGCTGTTAATAATAAATTATTTATGTAAAGTCAAAAGTGTTTTATACAATTTTAAAAATTAACAATAGTAAGACATGGTTTGGAAATTGCGTTTTTAATAATATTAAATAATATCTTAAAATTAAAAAATTAATAAAAACACCCTAGTGTAAGATATAATTTGCAAACTCACGAGTAAAAAAAATCCATATTAAACCATTCAATTTTTTAAACTTTGAGCTGGACGGTTGACAGCTACCTACTCTGAAAAAAGAACACGTGGTCCGGACGATATCAAGGTATCGTGCGCCCACGGGAGAATAGGATGAGGATGACAATAGACGCCTTTTCCTATCGCTCATGCGCATTTATATATTTATATTTTCACACCCCCTAAATGAATTTTTTAGGTATCAACGGTACCTAAAAAAAACTATAAGGTAGAATAGTAAAAATAAAATTAACAGAATTTAAACTATTTAAAAAAGATTTCAATGCTTTTATAATAGTATAAATATCCCAAAAAAACAAAAACTTAGATATGCCCATGCAAGACTGTAAGATACTGTTGGAGAATTGAGTTTACAAAGAATATTGTAGAATACCAAACATAAATAACAGCGAAGTCTTTAGGATTCTCCCAATCATCCCCACTCACCACTCCTTTAAAGTCTAATCAGAATCCTTAACCTTTTCCAACCATCCCCATCATCTGGGTCCCATAGATTTGGAAGACACGGAATGAGATTCTCAGAGCTTGAATTAATTAATTATTTATTTATTTATTTTTTTTTTTTTTTTTGAGGATTACACCCTTAAAATTATTGAGAGTTGACTTTAACCGCATAAGCATTATCATTGATTTTGGATACCTATGTAAATTTGATAGGTAAAAATTTGAAAAGAACATTTTTAAAAGATTGCCCTACCCTCTCAACTCACCTTTTAAAAATCAATAACTTCTATACAACTACCAACTCAACTCACATACTAAATAGCAATAAGTTCCATACAGCTACTCATTCTTGGGAATTCACTGATTGCAATCGAAGTGGAAACCCCACTCCTATGACTAAATTCCTTTCCTTCATAATTTTACTCAACAGGGCTAAACATACTAACCCCGTGATTTCTACAGATAAAAGGCTCTTGGCAAGCTCATCTGATTTGCATTGATACAAATCTTGTTGTGTGGAGACAAGAAGAAGATGGCTGATGGTGGAGGTAAACCCGAGAATTTGGATGCAGGAGCCATGTTTGTGCTGGAATCCAAAGGTATATAGTAAGGGCTATTTGCTTTGCTTGATTCAGGAAAAGAGTGAATTGATTTTGTTAAATAATGATCAAGTTGATTCAAAACTTTTAGGGACATGGCTTCACGCTGGATATCACTTGACGGCGTCGATAGTGGGACCTCAACTTCTAAGCTTGCCCTTTGCGTTTGCTTTCTTGGGATGGGCTGTAGGCCTCATATTTCTGAGCATCGGAGCTGCAGTGACGTTCTATTCGTATAATTTGATGTCTCTGGTGCTGGAGCACCTAGAACTTAAGGGCACCCGGCACCTGCGCTTTAGGGACCTGGCCTCCGACGTTATGGGTACTTCTTCTTCTTCATGTTCAGCTGGTTTATTTTATTTATTTTTTAAATTAACTGTCGTTGTTAATAACATGTTCATTAAATGTTATAAGCGCTTGGTTTTTAAATTTATAACCGCTTTATTATTTATTATAATAATTTTTATAAATTAAAATTTCCAATACCATATTTTAAAATCTTCTCATAATAATACGTGTGATCTGCATTTAAGTATTTAACGAAAGGGTAACGTAATTTTATAGGACCAAAATGGGGTCGTTTCGTTGTGGGGCCCATCCAGGTTGCAGTGTGCTGTGGTGCAGTTATCTCGTGCACCCTTCTCGGAGGTCAGAGTTTGAAGGTGAGCATTATTAACCATACCCATAAATTTTAAATTGTTTATTATTATTTTATATTTTTAAATAAAAAATTAATAATATTAATGTTAAATAATTTTATTATTATTATAATACGAAAAATATTATTAATGTCTAAGGACTCTTCACATCTCAAACAAAATACTAACAAGGGTATATTGTATTTAGTTGATATATACCATCTACAAACCAAATGGGACAATGCAGTTGTATGAATTTATGGCATGTTTTGGAGGGCTGATGTTGATATTGGCTCAAATGCCATCTTTCCATTCGCTGAGATATATAAATTTGGTGTCACTTCTTCTCTGCTTTTCCTTTACTGCCTGTGCTGTGGGAGGTTCAATCCATGCAGGTAAGTCTTTACTCATTGATTTTGAGTACACTTTTTAACTCAATAGTCTTTCTTTCTATTTTGTACTGCTATTGTACTTTCACTTGACAGGTTTTTCAAGAGGTGCACCAGAAAAGGACTACAGTTTAGCAGGAACTAAAGAGAGCAAATTACTTGGAGCTTTCAACTCTTTTGCAATAATAGCTACAACTTATGGCAATGGAATTATTCCAGAAATTCAGGTTACATGTCAAACTGTTTTCAAAAAACTTTACCAATATGAATAAAATACCATTGGAAATTTTTGGAAGTTTTGAATTTAGAAAGGTAAAAGTTATATATCATATTCTTGTAAAACCATCAATAGTAATCTAAAGATAGCATTCTATGAATATAATGATTTTGCAGGCCACAATAGCACCTCCTGTCACGGGGAAGATGTACAAAGCATTGTGTGTGTGCTACACAGTCGTTGTAGTGACCTACTTCTCTGCTGCAATCTCAGGTTATTGGGCCTTTGGCAACAAATCTGCTAGCACAATTTACGCTAATTTTATGCCTGTTGGAAGGCCAACATTAGTTCCAAATTGGTTTCTCTTGATGGCCACTATTTTCGTTATTTTGCAGATATCTAGTGTAACACTGGTAAGTAAATACATAACCGTCAGATCTATTCTTACACTTTCTTAACATTTTGTCTATATAACCAGACCCATATCTAGTGTAACACTGGTAAGTAAATACTTAACTGTCAGTTCTATTCTTATACTTAACATTTTGTCTATATAACCAGACCCAATGAAGGGGTCCATTTGCATAGCCATAAGATTTTAATGCCTTGGTTTCAGTTTCGGTCTTAAATTAGTTGATTCTTCTATAGTCTCTACCTCCTATAGTTTTTGCGTGTATAAAATTTAAAAATATTTTCTCCACATCATGTTGAAGCTAGAAGCATTAAGTATTTATGGACTGACTTAGGGTGAATGTTAAAGTAATCTTACATTTTAGTTGTAGTTTGGTTTAAGGAGGGGCCAAAAGCTTATCGATAAGGATAAAGCAACCTCAATGCATTGAAGCCGCCTTAGATTTGATGACATATATCCATGTGCCTAGTTTTTGTATGAAATATAGGATTTTTTTCTATTTGAATAGTGTTGTTGTGATCACATTGTATACTAGTAGGAGAATTGATCTCTTGTTGCAATCCATTTAAAACTCTTTGTAGTTGTACTTGGAAACTTGTTGACATAGTTGAGATATATTCAACCTTCCTTGTGGAAAGAGAAATTCTTTGTTGCTTCTTTGAACTCCATGACAATTACAAAGACTAAAGCAATATCCTAAAGCTGATTTTCAATCATGTACTTACTTAGTCCAATTTGAATATTAATATCCAACTAATTCCAAACTTCTAGTTGTATAATAAATACCATGATATGTTGTGCCTTTGATATATTGAAGTATCCTTTTTGTTGCTCTCATATAATTGTTGTGAGGTTTTTCCATGAACCTGAAAACAAGACTCACAATAAAAGCAATATAAGGCCTAGTAGTTGTAAGATACATTAGGTTATCGACCAATCATCCTATAAGATACATTAGGTTTTCGACCAATCTGTGAAATAGAGTCCCATCAGTATTAACCTTCACTTTCGAAGTAGGAGTTAAATCTTCCTTCATATCTTCCTCTTTATGTTTCATGGGCTCCATATTTAGACCCATATAGGTGCCATGACCATGTTTCTCCTAGTGTACAATTCTACATTGTAGGAGTTAAATCTTCCTTCATATCTTCCTCTTTATGTTCCATGGGCTCCATATTTAGATCCAAATAGCCGCCATGACCATGTGTCTTCCAATGTACAATTCTTCTTTGCTAATGTAGGGTTGTGATTGAGAATATACACAATTGTAGCTACTGCTTCTATCCAAAATGTATTTTCCATGTGCTTTGCTTGTAACATAGACCTCACCATTCAACCATCGTGCAATTTTTTCACTCAACAACACCATTTTGTTGTGGTGTGTATGTTGTTGTAAGTTACCTTTTGATTCCATGATTAGCACAATATGCATTATATTTCTTAGAAGTAAATTCACCCCCTCAATTAGTCAAAATTTAAATGAAATGATCATTTTTTTCAAGGCATTAAAAATTGTAAAACAACCAAATGCTTCATTCTTATTTCTCAAGAAATAAATCCATATTTTCCTAGAAACATCATCTATGAATATAAAAAAATAACAACAATTACCAATGCTTGGTGTTTGCATGGGGTCACAAATATCCAAGTGAACCAACTACAATGGTCATGAAGCCTGCCACGATTTTTCAACTAGAAATTTATTTCTATGCTACTTTCCTAGTGCACAACTAGAGCACACCTCATCCTTTGCTTCAATTTTGGGTAAGCCTTGAACCATCTTCTTTGTATATAACATATTCAACCCCTTAAAACTTAGATGGTCATAACGTTTATGCCACAACTAATTACTATCTTCAACAGTTGCTCGCAAAACATTTGAATGTGTTGGATGCATCTTCATTAAAAACATTATATTTGTTGTCATGGAAACTATTGCAACTATCTTTCCATCATCATTTTTATCAAATATCTTACATGCTCCATTATCAAATAAAACTTTATAATTATTTTCAACCAACTAGCCTACACTCAAAATATTGTGCTTAAGACTAGAAACTAACAAAGTGTCTTGAATATTTTTTAGTTTGCTTTGTTTGGTGTGCATAGTCAACATGCCTTTCCTGACAATTTCCACAACCTTATCACCTCCAAGCTTCACTTCACCTTTTGCTATTTCAGCACCCTTCACAAATAAATCTTTGTTGGCTTTGAGCAACCAAAATCAATAAACCAAACATCATTACTAGACTTATCTGTCATACAACAAACAAAAAAAATGTTAGATCTATAATGCTCTTCTCCCTTTTAGGTGAAATTTACCTTATTGTGTATGTGACTTTGCCTGAGCCTGAACTCTCTCTCAAAATGGTCAAGTATTTTATAATAATAGCATTGCATGTTTCTTTTATTTAGACTATCACATCCAGGATCTTTACCTCCACGACCTTTTCCTCTTCCTCTTGGATAATTTGATGAGTCCTTCTTTTTCTCTTGGGAACTGTTGTTGGGACTCTCTTCTCCAACTTTAGCCTTCGTCACAAATGCTTGTGCTAAGCTTTCTCTCCATCTTGTGCATTCTGGTGATTAAGATAAAAATGTATATATGGAGTAAAGCCTAAGACAATGTATGATTTTCAGTATCCTTAGAATATTATGGGAGAAATTATGTCATGCAATTGTCAATAGCATTCCCTATAATCCAAAGCAAAACCACCTGATACTAATTTTGAACATGTTGTTGCTTATGTTCATAGTCCATTTTCTATTGAGTTACACAAGCCTCACACCATATTAAATGAAGTTCCTTGTAATCTACAACCAAAAACATATCTATTTCACTTCTTCCAACTTTTGTCTTTCCTTTCTTCTTCAACATGGATGTCATTCCATGTCTCAATCCAAAGTGTCCTTATCAGATTGCATTGATAACCAGTTGCTACAATTACCCAGTTTGCTTTGTTGTTTTCATAATCATTTCTCCTCTCTCTTTTGAGGATACTCCTATTTTTTTTGTTTGTCAATTTTATTACTTTAGCTCTTATAATCTATTAAAGGTATGGACTAGTCAGGACTCGATTATGGGACCTTCATTTGTTGAGGTTGCTCCACCAATGAGCTTGTGGCTCCTTCTTGAACCAACTTGCAATTCAAATGTAGGAGTCTTACTCATTGCTCCAACATTCCCCCTAAGCCACTCCATAAGTACTCAAGGCTCTTAGCTTCAACACCAACTCTAATACTTGTAGGATTGTATGCTTTGATATCAATTGTCAAGATCGAATATTAGAATAATCAAATTCCTCGTATATCAAATGTTGTGAAAATATACAAATTATGTAGATTCATTCACAAAATTTCATCAATCCTATAATCCAAAAAACACACATAATACTTGCACAATATCAAATCATGTGGAATTACACCCCTCATATATTTTATTAAATCAATAGTTAATGTGACAGATCTACTGCCATCCAACTTCATACAATCTTCTTCAACACATGAGAGACTTTACATCGGAGATGATCCATCCAAGTGAGGATGAATAAATAAATCAACTAATCTTAAATAAACTCATTACAAATGACTTTTTTTATGCTTCTTTATTTATATTTATATTTTTATTTTTAAACATATCTTTTTATTTTTACATTCGCTTTTTTATTTTACCACAATTAATTTTATAGCTTTCATAACATTAATACTAAGTGTCTAATAAAAACTTCTTGTAGGTTTACTTTCAACCAATATTTGAAATTCTGGAAAGCAGATCTGCGAATGTAGAAAGAGGAAGATTTTCTTTGCGGAATTTGGTTCCAAGGTTGATTTTGCGATCTGTATGGGTTGCAACGATGACACTAGTGGCAGCCATGCTACCATTTTTTGGAGATGTCAATGCTATAATTGGTGCTTTTGGAATTATGCCCTTAGACTTTATTTTACCTATGGTACTCTACAATGTTACGTTCAAACCTTCAAAGTTTAGCTTAGCTTTTTGGGTGAACTCGGCTATCATCATTATATTTTCTGTAGTTGGAGTTTTATGCTGTATTTCGGCTGTTCGACAGATTTCCATGGATGCTCACGACTACAAGCTTTTTGCAAATGTCTGATGTATTTTCCAATGAAACGTGAGAAAAGTCACAAGGCCCGACTAGAGAAAAGTCACTGGAATCCACTTTTTTATTTTTCTTTTTTAAATTGTGTCATATATTCTAGAATTTGATTCACAGGTTTCTAATGGTCCTTTCCAGCATAGGAGAATAACAATGTCCTAATATTTTATCGTAAGGGAATTGCTTTAATTAGGGAAGACTAATTTTATTGTATTATAACGCTATGGACGTTGGAATGGTGGAATCCTGGAATATGTTTCTAACTTTCCATACAAATAGGATATTTTTACTCATCCTGCAAATAATTCACTTTTCTTCTTCCTGCTCAATGCGAATTTTAAAAGAAAGGATTCTAGGTGTTATTGGGCAGCCTTAGAATTTGAACCTAGTAAAAAAAATATATAATTAATTTTATTTTATTTTATATAATATTCAAACAATAAAATAGAAAATCTTAAAAAGTAACGAGTAAAATTTTATTATTAAATAAAGAATGAAGAGCATTTAAAACCTGTTGTTGAATTTATAGTTGACGTGGTTAAATCAATTAGATAAAATTATTTAATTTTTTATTTTAGAAAAAAATTATAATTATGAAATTGATTTTATTTTATTTTATTTTTGTTAAAATGTTTCGGGTGGACAGCGCAACGGTTTGAGTTTTGACTTTTTTTTTGGGAGATCTAAGGTTCAAACCATGACATGGATGAGTGTGCGAAAGGATAAGTGTGTGTTCATAAAAAAAAATTATTATAATTTTATTTTTAATTAATTAGATTATTCAACTTTTAAAATTTTGAATTGGATGTAGTAGAGATAGGCCCATTCAAATCCTATATAACTCCCATATAATTGATTTTTAAAAAATCTTTAATTACATATAAATGGTTTTTTTTTTTAAATCTTTAATTACATATAAATGGTTTATTTTCCTCTTTCTTGTTAAAGTTGATAATTGAATTGTCTGGGTCCATCCTTTTCTATTTTATTAGGCAGCATGTCTAAAATAATTAATTTTTAAAAAGATATTTATAGTTAATAAAAAATATACTTTAATTACATGTGGAAAGTAGTAGTTTGGGCTTTGACTCTTTTTCTGAAGGTCTAAGGTTTAATTCGTAGTGTGTTAATCCCAGCTTAAGCCTTACAAGGAGTCATGGTTAGGATGAAAATGCTCAGCCCTAAGTGTTGGTTGTAAGAGTTTTCTCTCGTGTGTATATATATATATATATATATATATATATAAAGTTAATTTAAAAAAAAGTTAATTAAAATGTAATTTTAAAATTGTATGTAGTTTTTAACATCCACAAGACCATAGGTCATATAAGACAATCCTCATAAATAATTTTATTTATATAATGTATATTTATCCAACATAACTCTCTGGTTATCGTGAACTTTCAACCTCTTATTCAAAGTTACAAATAGAAAATATGAAATGACATTAGGAGACCTTCGTTTGAATCTTTCCAAGCTATATATGTGTAGCTAAGTTATAATACCTTTGTGTGGTCATGATGGAGGCTATTTCAATTCCATATAATTAATTTTAAAAAATATAAATAAATTATATTAAATATTTTTGTTAAAAAAACTTACTACTCCTATCATGTATACAAAATATGTTTTGTTTATTGCTTAACTATATCAACTAAAATAACATTAAGCAAATTATAAAATCCTATGAAAAGTGCAATTATAAATACTAAGTGATGCAACCAAGTCTGTACCTGCTTAAACACCAACTTTGCTCCTTCTATTTAACTACTCTTGAAACCAAGTTCATTTGAAAACTTATTTTGTTTCCCAAAAATATTTCTAAATACCGTACATCAACTACACTTAGTCCACCCTCATTTTTCGTTTCCAATTGAACAATGCTTTTACTTGTGTACGCCTTATAATGAGTAAGAAATCCCCTTCTACTTTAATATTCTTAATGTTTTTTTAGGCAAAATCATCCTTTTAAGATACCCTCTAGTTCTATCCCTTTAAGATATCCTCGAGTTGTAGTTTATTCCATGGATTCTAATAATTTTTAACAAAAAAAAAAAAAATTAATTTTCAATTATCTTCTTCATAAATTACACCTTTATAATATTATTTTTCAATGTAAGCTTTTCTTAAATCCTTCTTCATAGTTCTTTGCTCCATCCTAATCTTTTCATTATTTGAAAACACCATGTAAAAATACCATATGAATTTTATAAAGAAATCTTGACACTCAATAAAAGTTCCAAGTTGATCTTTAAAAGCCTAATTAATTTATTCTATCTATAATATCCATAGAAAAATATGCATCCAATAAACCAAATACATATCTTATCAATATACTCAATTAATCATATATTAAGTATTAAAAATTTAATTTTAATATTTTTAAATTGAAATAATCCCAACTAATTCATGAACTATGTCTAAGCTTGAGTAAACATATTTACAAGCTACCAAGAATGCAAAACCTCTTTTTTGTACATTATTTTAAGCTAAGATTTTATTAAGCAAAGTTAACCAATAAAATACCTTTACTTTATGGTAGGATTTATTCTTACACATTTTTCATATCTCCTTACAAGTCTTATTTATCTATTAGACTTTCACATGCCTTTTTAATGTGATATACTCCACCTTATAATATCTACATTCATATGATTTATACCTTTATATTATTTTCAAAACTTTATAATTTCTTCTATTTACTATTTAACAACTTGTTAAAATCCATGTCCTTAAAAAACTTGTCATCTTATCTTAAATCTATTAAGTAATCCTTAACCTTAACATTTAAGCCACCTTGTTCTTTGGTGTTTCCT
This sequence comes from Wollemia nobilis, assembly GCA_028583015.1. Classification (NCBI taxonomy): domain Eukaryota; kingdom Viridiplantae; phylum Streptophyta; class Pinopsida; order Araucariales; family Araucariaceae; genus Wollemia; species Wollemia nobilis. The sequence goes on from JAQPPZ010000850.1 coordinate 10,307,223, forward strand.
TCAACCCCTAAAATGTTGGTAGATCTAATATATGATTTCAAAACAACCAAAATATCTTTTACAGAATAGGCTATAATTATATGTAAGTTGAGATAATAGGTTCCCTCCTTGGCATTAGATCATTTTTGAAGAACTTTGGTTCTTCTTCATTCAAGTATTTCCTTCTCATATTTCTAGTCCATATTTTCTACCTTTTTCCGTATACGTAAAGTTATTTTGCTTCTAATTATTTAACTGTGATATTAAGGTTTTTTTTTCTTGATAAAAAGGGATTGTACTCGTGTCTCCCACCCTTAATAAATTACATATATCTTCTTTAGAGATTGAGAGTTTACAAATAGATACACTTCTCACCTCAATTGAGATGCTATCGTTAGAAACCTACATCATTTTACATAAAATGTTTGAATTCTTTATTTTTATTTTTTGGATCTTTTCAAATATCTATATGAATACAATTACTCCAGAATTTAACATCTTTCTTGACATTGTCTATAGAAGCCTTCACAATGCCAAAACCTAACCTCTACTATATATGCCTTGCATCTTAATAGAGTAATATTTCTAAAACATTGCACTAACATAGTTTGCTTTACCAAATCTGGATTGCTAGTTTCCTTCCTGAAACACAAGTGCGACCACAAAATTATAATAAATAGTCTAAATGAACACACATTATTGTTATAAAATAAAACAAATATTACCAATGGAAAACATTAAAGTAAATCTTAATCATTAATTTATTTATAGGCAATCAACAATTTTTGTCAACCTCAACTAAACTTTCTACTTCCTCTAACCATGGAAAGGAGATGTTAAATTCACGATCCTCAATCAAAATCCCTCTATTGGCTAGCTTATCTGCACATTTGTTTCCTTCCCTTAATATATGTGTAAACCTAATTTCTTCAAACTCCCTAGCAAGATCTTGAATTTCCACAATTATCTCTTGTATGTTCCATGGAGCCTTTGCTTTCCTCAAAATTGCATTTATTACTATAATAGAATAACCTTCCATCCAAACTCTATTCCATTTCATTTGTTTACATATTTTTAACCCTTCTAAAATTACCTAAGCTTCAGCTTCATTATTTGTCTTATATCCCAATTGAAATCATAACAAGACAAAGTATCTCCTCTATTATTTCTAATTATTCCTCCTCATGTTGATCCTAGGTTTCCTTTAGATTCTCCATCAAAATTCAATTTAACCCACTTCACATCTGGTGGTTTCCACTTTATATTTTTTACCTTATTTTTTCTTCTCTTGTACCCAACATCATAATTCCATTTAATGACTTGACTCCATCTATCAAGACTCTTTGCTTCCAAATTAGGGATTGAGTGAGTTGATAGATTTGGTTTAGACTCTAATATGGTGAAACATATATTCTCTTTCATTACCTCTAAATTGCTTTCATTTTCTTTAAATATTCTTCTATTCCTTTCTAACCATATAGTCCAAAGTATTGTATCTTTTGATATATCTCATATTATCTGTAAAGTCTCACTTTTATAAGTGCTCTGCCATTGCTTTAACCAATATTCAATTCTGCTATTCATCACCATGCATTTACCAAACATATTAAGAACCCATTGCCATAGATTCCATACTATTGAGCAATGTCCCAAGGGGATGGTCAATACTCTCCTCCTCCTTATTATAGAAAACACAATTAGAGGGGTCATGAAAACCCCTTTTCATAAGATTGTCCTAGGATAAAATTCTTCTGACCTACTAGCCAAACAAACATTTTAACTTTAGGAATGTGTCCTTATCTATTTAACTCCCAAATCAATTTATCCTTGGTACCCCTTGAAATAATTACAATTGTTATATTTCTACTCAATTGCCTCCTAGCATCAAGGTCTTGTATACTTGTAAAAAAATCTTCTTTCCATTTGTATCTTCCTTCTCGATCCTTGTACAAAATGTTTGAAACCCTATCACCATATTTGTCTTGAAGCAATCTCATCCAAGGTTTCAAAATTGGATCTAAATTGATTGGTATTTTATCACACCAAGTATCCATCCAAATAGAAAAATTTTCTCCAGTTCCCACCACCCATATTAAACCTTTAATCATAAGATCAATAGTTTTTTTTAAACCATTCCAAAGAGCAAAACCATTTGGAAGATAGAATGCGATAAATATTAAACTTGGGTCATTGGGATCAACATACTTAGAAAAATTCTTACCCATTATCTTTGACTCTTTTTGTACAATATCCAGATAACTTTTCCCCTAAGAGCTAAGTTTGCATCTGTAAGAGCTCTTAAACCAAGACCTCCCCTAGTTTTATCATCACACAACTTGCTACATTTCACCAAAGAAAATTTCCTTTTATCATGTAAACATGACCATAAAAAGGATCGCATAATAAATATTAAACTTTTTTTAGCTGATTTTGGCGTAGAATACAAAGACATATAATATGTTGGAATGGATTATAAGACTGAATTAATTAACTGCACTTTTTCTGTTAATGATAACCATCTACCTTTCCAAGCTGGAAGTTTATTTTAAACTTTACTAATAACTAGATTCCATAAATCTATCCTCATTCTCCCCTCAAATAAAGGCATCCCTAGATAAGTTGTTGGTAAATTTGCCTCCTCCATTTGAAGCAACCTATAAATTATTGCTTTGATATTAGTAGGAGTGTTAAGAAAGTAAATTTTGGATTTAGTCCTATTAATTTTTTGCCCTGAAGCTCTTTTGTACTCTTTTAAAAAGTTATTCAAATCTCTGGCCTCATTTATCCTTGCCCTTCCAAAAAGGGTTGTATCATATACAAAAAGTTGATGGGTGATGGTATCGATGTTATTACTAACCTTAAGTCCACTTATAAACCCATATTTATAAGCCTTATTTAAGTTCCTACTCAAAACTTCTGCCATAATAATGAAAAAATAAGGAGATAAATGATCTTCTTTTCTAAGGCCTCTCTTAGCTTTAAAAGATTATGTCACTAACCCATTGACCAACACTGAATAAGAAACTGTAAAGACACAAGCTTTAATCCATCTAACCCATTTCTTCCCAAAACTAAACTTATCTAAAACTGCAAAAAGAAAATTCCATTTAACCCTATCATAGGCTTTACTCATATCAAGTTTTAAGATCATAGCTTTCTCTTTTCTTGAAGCTACTGAATGTATAAATTTGTCTCTTTCACAAAACCTCCTTGCTCTTTTGAAATGATTTTGTCTAACAATATCCTTAATCTATTATTATAATCCCATCCAAAATTTGTCTCTTTCACAAAACCTCATGAGCTATTATAATCCCATCCAAAATTTGTCTCTTTCACAAAACCTCCTTGCTCTTTTGAAATGATTTTGTCTAACAATATCCTTAATCTATTCACCATCACTTTAGAAATAATATTATAAGCCATATTACATAGGATTATGGGTCTAAAAGAATCAAACAATTCAGCATCCTTATTTTTTGGAATTAGAGTAATATAAGTTGCATTTATTTTATAAGGAATATTTTTTTTTACCCTAGACTATTTCACTGCCACCAATAAAGAATCCTTCACAATATCCCAATTATGTTGGTAAAAAGTTGCATAGAGACCATTTGGGCCAGAGGATTTATCCTTATTAAAAGAGAAAAGAGCCAAATAAACTTCTTCTAGAGTATAGGATCCATCAGTTTCCTATTGTCTTCATTTGTTATAACTGAAGAAACATCTTGAAGAAGTTTATCATGAAGAACTTTGGTCTCCTCTGAACCAATAATATTATGATAAAATGATTTAGCCTCTTTTCTAATTTCACTCTTATCTTCAATCCAAACCCCTTCTATTGATTTAATTCTACCAATTCTAGAAGATCTCTATACTATAGCCATCATATGAAAAAACTTTGTAATTTTATCTCCTTTTAACCAAGTTTGTCTTGATTTTAATCTCCAAAATTTCTCTTCCTTACTCAAAATATTATGATATTCACTAAGCAAATCCCTTTCCTCTAATATTATATTATTTTCATCACCTTTTTGGAGTTTTAAAATTTTATCTTTTAGTTCTTCTTTCTTCTCAAAAATGTTTCCAAAGGTTCTCTTGTTCCATTCTTTTAATCTAGATGTAATAGCATTAATTTTGTTTGGAAGAGAATACGACCCACCATTACCTAAATAATTCCATGTTTGAGCTATCATATCAACACATTGAGGATGGTCTTCCCACATCTGCTCATATTTAAAATATGATCTTTTTTTGAATTCACTAACCACCATTTTAACTCTTATTGGCCAATGATCTAAACCAATCCTTGTTAAGGTATTAATTTTAGCACAAATTCCTTCATCTAGCCAATGATATGAGAGAATGCATCTATCTAATTATTCTTCTATTAGGTTTTGGCCTCTTCTGTTGTTGGTCCAAGTATAGTTGTCTTCTTCAAACTCAACTTCCCATAGTTTGTTGTTTTGAATAAAAGCTGAGAAATATTTCATAATTTGGGTCAATTTTCTAATTCCCCCAAATGTTTCATTCAGCTTGGTAATGGCATTAAAATCTCCAATGATCATGAAATGAGTTTCTTGGTCTTTACTTCTCATAAAGGCCTCAATCCCACTCCAAACTTCTAATCTACTTGACTGAGTTGTAGGACCATACACATTGATAAGGATGAAGCGAATATTAGCAAAGTAGCAAGTGACTAAAGAGGCTATCCAATGCCTAGTTTTATGAATGGTTACACAAGATATTCTAGAAGGATTCCAACAAGTTAATATTCCCCCTACTACTCCTTCAGAATCCATAGCATCCCATTCACATCTTGCCCAAACTGCTTTCATAGTTTTTGAAACTTCTTCTTTTGTCATTTTAGTTCCTGGATACAGATAATATCAGGTTTATTACTTAAACATAGGTCCCTAATACACCTATGCTTTGAGGGGGCATTAGCACCCCTTATATTCCATGAGATGATAATCATGTCTCATTAAGAGCTTTTGGCCCCTTTTGCGTATTACCAATATCTTTTTGTTGTTTGGTAAAGAGAAGTTCGACCAACTTAGTTTGTGTTCCTTTCTTTGTGTTAGCTCTTGCTTCCCTAGATCTTGCTTGATAATTTGAGGGTTTTTCTCTTTTTGACTTACCTATATCAGGTGTAGGTCTTATTATTCTATTCCTCAATATTATTTCACCATTTTTTTCAACGTATTTATCCTCTTTTGGCTCTATTATAGAAGCTTTTGACTTATCTTGCTCATTTTTTGGTAATTCCTTATTAATGGTAGAGGTATTAACTTATAAAACTGAATTTCTTTACCAATTATTTTCTCCTGAATGGTGCATAGTACTTCAAGAGAGTCTTCAAAATCTAATGAAAGAAATTCCTTGGGTTCATCGAGAATGTTCTTCCCTAAATTAAGATCATATTGAATAGACGATTCCTAGCTAATATGTTGAAATTGTTGTCTTGTATCCTCTAAGTTTTGATCTACTTTTTCTTCATAGGCTAAAGCCTCAAAAGAATTAGAATTTCATCCAATATTCTTTCTTATTGGTCTCCACTTTTCATTTTATTTAATTTTTCTAGATCTATTTTTTGAAAGTTGAAAATCATTTTTATCCATAGTCATTTGTAAAGTTCTCATATGATTTTCTACAAATGATTCTACTGGGCTCTTCTTAGGGCATGATATCTCAATACGCCCCACATCATGATATATTCTACATCTAAAATATATGTTTTCACAATCTATATTTTGGGTCTACATCTTATCCCCATACTTAATAATGATTGATTCTGGTAAATATTTACTTATATCAATCATGACCAATATTCGAGCATAAATAGCAAGAAATCCATATTTTATTGTATCTGAAATCTCAAGGAATTCTCCTAGAGTGTTGCCTATTACCTTGAAGGTATCTATTTCCCAAAATTCAATGGGTAATCCAAACATCCCAACCCATACTGGTACTAGGGATAGATTTACATTTTTAGGTGAGAAACCTTCATGCCAGCGGGTAAGGAAGAGTCTTGCTCTTCCCATAAACCAAGGACCCCCTTTTAGGATTCTTTCTCTTTATTCCCTAGATTTAAAAATGGCTAGGAAGAAACATTTAGGAAGAAATGATAGAATCACTCCTGGAGACTTCCAACTCCTATCAATCCATTTTCTTAAGGTTGAATCCCCTGACCAATACCTATTACATCTACCAAAAACTACCATATCTTGGAGCAATGAGGATCTCTTTGAGGTGTGCTCAGTAACCTCTATCACTAGGGATGCTTCTAAGGATTTAACTATAAATCAATCCATGAAAAGAAACTAAAACTCAAAATCTAATGAAATTTATTTGAAAGTTCTATACAAATATAATATTTGATAAAAAATTTATATAATTTTCATACACAATTTCTAATATAAAGAAAGGGAAAAAAATTACTTAGCTGAAAATTTTTTGTCTAGATAGAATGTCTTGTCTCACTGAAGTCCTAGCTCTTCATTGCTCTTCCAATCGTTCAAACCTTAGTTGGCAAATATTTGTAATTTCATTTTTCGTAATTGAAAAATCATCATTGCCCTTGTTTCGAATGGTTGACTTCACAGGGTTGTATATCCCTCAATATTGCTCGACATTTTGCATATGACCACTCATTTTAAAGCTATTTATATTTTGCACAAGTTGGTCCAAGAATCAGCTAAACCATATAACTCTTCGCGAAGATATGGCTCCTAAAATATGAGATTTTTTCTGGAAAAACCCTAATCCTTCCCACTTTGCAATTTTGTTTTTCGTGATTTGAAAAATTGTCACTGCTCTTGTTCCAAATGGTTGACTTCATAGGGTCGTATCTTCCTTAATATTGGTATTGAGGCCTTTGATTTTAATACCACCTTGAAATTTACTTTGAAAATATACACTATTCCATTTTAATAGCTAAATTTTAAATTAATTTTCTTATCTTTACTAAAGTAACTTGGATTAATTTTTTTAACTTGGTCATATGGGATTGAAATATGCCCCACCCGTATGACAACAAAGCTTGGATATTATCCATGTATTGCTTGGTAACATTTGAACCTTGATCTTCTTAAATGTTGATGAATCTAACCAGTTGAGCTAATGTCACTTGATAACTTGGATTAAATTATAATTATAAGTTTTCTAGATTTTCATAGAATTTAAAATTGATAACAAGTATGCCAACATTTCTTGTTGTACATATTATATTATTTTTACCTCATGTTTGTTGTTAGTCATAATAATAATAATAAAATATCCTTCCATTTTTAATGATAATGTATTGATAAGTCCTACAAACTAAAATATTTGTTAGTCCTATTTTTATTGATAATATATATATATATATATATATATATATATATATATATATATATATATATATATATATATATATATATATATATATATATATAGAAACCGATCACAAGTTGCAAAGATAACCTCCAGTTGGTATTTTTGCAAAGATAACCTAAAGAATAATGTAAACTGGAGGTTATCTTTGCAACTTGTGATCGGTTTCTATATTATTCTTTAGATTAATTACTATTAAAACTTGATGTGGTTGCTTAGCTACTAGTTTATCTCCATATTACATTTCTAGCTCATAGCCATATTTCCCATTCATTTCTATCATTTCCCATATCTTTCTTGTTACCCTAAGTTTTAAACCAAATTATATTAGTAAGGGAACCAACCCTCTTCGGAGATTGGCCCAAAGGACATCTCTCTCCTTTGGCCTTTCAATGTTGGTAGGGTCTAGGGCGCATATATTTTATGATTAGGTAGATTTATGACCAACAATATTCAAGTGTTACAAACCTCCAATCGTGTATAATAGTCTTAGAAGGCTTTCAAATGACTTAGTATACCACTATATGTCAAAATATTGCTTTCTAGAATATTTACCTCCAAATATACACTTTTTTATCTCTATGATTGTTTGAGTGGTTCATGCGGGTTTCACAAGTGAATCACTTGTATTTTATGAGTAGATCAACACATTTTACTAAGCAAATCACTCCCCTAAGTCAATAAGTTCATTTTTGTGAGCGAATCGCTCCCCTGAGCTAATCGATCCCTTTTTATGAGCGAATCACTCCTACAAGCCAATTAGTCCAATTTATATAAGCATATTGCTCCTACTATCAAATTTGCCTCAATTTGTGAGTGAATCACTTCTCTAAGTCAATTGGTCCATTTTGGAGGATTTCTCAAATTTTTTTAATTTTACAAATCTTGTTGTCTTGAAATGTTATTTCTAGGTTTGTAAAATCAAAATTTTTGGCTAATTTCTTATAATTAGAAGGTAGTAGTTGAGATACTATATTTATGGTAACTTCATTGGGTGCCAAGATTTATTTGTGAGAGATCCTAGATATTGCCTTTATCCTTGGGTACAAAGTCTTAGAAATTGGAATCCTTGCTGCAAAATTGCAAAACTATGGGTCACATTTATTTAGCTCTTGGATAACAAGTTCAAAATTATCTACCAATTAGTGAATGGATGTGCACCTTGATCATCTTCATTTTAGTACTCAATAAAAACTCTTTATATTGATCCTAGCAATGGTTATTTAGTGTACTTTACCTTGTATGTTAGATCCTCTTCCATTTGTTTGATTGTATTTGAAGAGCAAGGTCTTACACTTATTACAATATGTACAATGCACCTTAGCACAAAGTGACTTGGTATGAGAAATATCAAATGCACATTAGCACACATTGTCCTAAAAAAATTGGCTTAACCCACCACCAAGATCTTGAATTTCATACCTACATTGAAAGTACCTTGATGAGTAATAGCTCCCCTCTTCCTTTTAGTGACTAGAATTGGTAGATCATGAGAATAGTAGATATTAAAACTCTTTTTATTAGTGTTGTCTTGATCAACCTACTTTCTTATCCCTTACACAGTGTCCAATACTTACTCTCTATATTTCCTCTCAAAAGATACTTTTTTCACTAGGTGAGGGAATGAATGATGGTTGTCAATGCCAAGATGTTCCTTCATAGTGAAAATTATCTTTAAAAGCTTTGATAATTCATGGGAAAGAATATCTTTGTACATATGTGAACCATTGGACAAAAAAAGACAAGGAAGAAACATTTAGGAAGAAATGATAGAATCACTCCTGGAGACTTCCAACTCCTATCAATCCATTTTCTTAAGGTTGAATCCCCCGAATAATATCCATTAAATTTCCCAAAAACTACCCTATCTTGGAGCAATGAGGATCTCTTTGAGGTGCGCTCACTAACCTCTACCACTAGGGATGCTTCTAAGGACTTAACTATAAATCGATCCATGAAAAGAAACTAAAACTCAAAATCTAATGAAATTTATCTGAAAGTTCTATAACAAATATAATATTTGATAAAAAAATTATATAATTTTCATACACAATTTCTAATATAAAGAAAGGGAAAAAAATTACTTAGCTGAATTTTTTTTGTCTAGATAGAATGTCTTGTCTCACTGAAGTCCTAGCTCTTCATTGCTCTTCCAATCGTTCGAACCTTAGTTGGAAAATATTTGTAATTTCATTTTTCGTAATTGAAAAATCATCATTGCCCTTGTTTCGAATGGTTGACTTCACAGGGTTGTATATCCCTCAATATTGCTCGACATTTTGCATATGACCACTTATTTTAAAGCTATTTATATTTTGCACAAGTTGGTCCAAGAATCAGCTAAACCATATAACTCTTCGCGAAGATATGGCTCCTAAAATATGAGATTTTTTTTGGAAAAACCCTAATCCTTCCCACTTTGCAATTTTGTTTTTCGCGATTTGAAAAATTGTCACTGCCCTTGTTCCAAATGGTTGACTTCACAGGGTCGTATCTTCCTTAATATTGGTATTGAGGCCTTTGATTCTAAGACCACCTTGAAATTTACTTTGAAAATATACACTATTCCATTTTAATAGCTAAATTTTAAATTAATTTTCTTATCTTTACTAAAGTAACTTGGATTAATTTTTTTAACTTGGTCATATGGGATTGAAATATGCCCCACCCGTATTACATCATTACCACATAGTGGTATGACAACAAAGCTTGGATATTATCCATGTATCGCTTGGTAACATTTGAACCTTGATCTCCTTAAATGTTGATGAATCTAGCCAGTTGAGCTAATGTCACTTGATAACTTGGATTAAATTATAATTATAAGATTTCTAGATTTTCATAGAATTTAAAATTGATAACAAGTATGCCAACATTTCTTGTTGTACATATTATATTATTTTTACCTCATGTTTGTTGTTAGTCATAATAATAATAATAAAATATTCTTCCATTTTTAATGATAATGTATTGATAAGTCAATTCCATTGATATGGTTTCCTATTTAAAAATACCCCCTTTATAATGAATCAATCAAATATTAAAAAATATATACAAAACTTTCTAAATGATCTAGATTTCTATAAATGTTCAAGAAATAGTTTAAAACCCTTGTAGGGCCTCAATTCCTTCTCATCCTATTCTAGACAATCTCAATTTAAAACTAAAATAAAAATGATGAGTGCATTGGACTAACAAGTAAAAAAAAAATGTGCACTCAATCATTTGATAAAGAAAACCAACTTCTCTTTATATATATATATATATATATATATATATATATATATATATATATATATATATATATATATATTTGTGTGTGTGTTAAAATACATTATCCATCTCCAAGTCCTACAACACTTTCCTATAACTTGTTCAAATTAACAAAGTAAATACCCTAGAAATGCACAAAAAACTAATTGGAGAAAATAGAAGAATAAAATACCATCATATTAAGACTCTTGTAATACACTAGGTCTCATTCCTCCAAAATATAGCCTAAACACCTTCAAGTAGATATTTTTATATATTATGTGTCACTCGCATGTTTGTCAACTTATTTTGTTTCCTCAAAATATTATTAAAGACAGCTTGAAATTTTACAATACAACAAGAAGCTTAAAATTTTACCATACAACAACAGTACATTCACTATCATCCTTAGTTTCTAATTGAATAATACTTTTATTTGTGCACCTGTTGAACCAGGAAATTATCTTAACTTGTAAATTAGATTTTTCTCCTCTCATTTGAGTTTCACTAAGTTGGACAAGATTGCCAATGGCTTCTCATAACATCTGGATTTAGGTTGTCTCTCCATTGTTCTCGTATGAAATCCCTACACTAGCCTAAAATAACTTGCATGAAAATAAAGTACAAAAATAAAAATGCATGAAAATAATTTTTTTGGAAGTTTAGAGTGCAAAAAATTAAAAGTAAATATGAGTTTTTACACTATATCAAGGAAATCTTATGATCAATCAACACATGATAAGTCAAATAACATCAATGTCCACCCATTAATTTGATTATGAATTTGATAAGCGAATGATAAGATGGGCTAAATGTGTGGTGTCACAATTGTCGTGTACTTAACAAACAAAGAGGGCGGTGACATTGATGGAATGCATAGGGACTTACCAATTTCTTACAAACTCATGAGTATAAAGCATAATGTGGATTTCATAAAGTGTAGCTCTAAATTATCATGGACAAAAAATGAATACAATGAGGGCCCTAGGACCTAGCTTATGGTAAGAGTTTATCGTTGAGTTACTTGGGTTCAAAAAAAATTACTCTTTGTAAAAGTAAAGAATTGAGGGGTATATTTAGCAAAATGTTGTATCTTTGTTGGCATTTTTGCCACATTAAAATTTTGTAAAATTTTGTCTAAAATATGTAAACAATTTTGCTAGCAAAATTCATAAATTCATTTTGAGCATTTTCGCCACATTAAAAAGTTTGTTGAAAATTTTTCTAAGTGTTTTATGGGTGGAGTTTTGGTCAATATTCGAGCAAAATGCCTTTTCTCTCTCATGCACCGCGAAATACCTTTTTACCCCCAGGTGCAGCGAAAATCTTTTTTCGAGCATTTCGCTGGAAAAAACACTTTGCCAACAGTTTTACGAAATTCCTTTTCACTTCATTTCTCAGCAAAAACCAATTTCCAAGATAGGCCCCATTTTTGGCAGCACAAGCTTTTTCGAGGTGAAGTCGTAGCAAAAAGGTAATATTGGGGTGAAATTCCATTTCACCCAAGTTTGGAGCGAAACTCCATTTCCAAGCGCAAGTCTAGGCAAAAGCCCATTTCGGGCATGACTTGGGTGAAATGAAGATGAAGGTCCATTTCGGGTAAAACTCTGAGTGAAAGCTCATTTTATAAGCAAAAACCATCACCCCTACATTTTCAGTGTAGATATTATTTGGGAAAGGATTAAAGTTGGTAAAATTAATTCATGTGATGATGCAATGGATATATCTAGGATCACTATTGAAAAACTGTTGAATTTAAGTATTGTGCCCTTGACTCCGGTGTAATCTTATTCATTTCCAAGGTACCATCATGGGTATTGAAATCATACCGATGATTTTTTCCAAAGCCTCGATATGCCATGTGATGAAATCACTAGACGTTTCCCAATGCATTTGCTAATTGGTTTGTTGCTATTGCCAAGGAGGAATTGCTGTTGTTTGATCCTTGACTAGTCGGTATTTTTTTTAATGTGCATTTAATTACAGAGGTGCAACCCTCTATAAATACTAAGCATTTTGATGTAAAAGAAGATGATAGACATTCTACTAAAAAAAACTCTTTGAGTTTAAATTTCTGCCTTAATCAAAAGATGCTTGACTTTAGTTCCTGGAGCAGTCTTTGTGTGTATGCTTTTTGCTTGTTATTTTTGTTAAATTCATATCTTGGTTAGATAGATTAAATTCTGCATCTAAATTTAATTGATGATGAAGAGTGAATGTTGAAATACCAACTGGAGGTTATCTTTGCAACTTGTGATCGGTTTCTATATTATTCTTTAGATTAATTACTATTAAAACTTGATGTGGTTGCTTAGCTACTAGTTTATCTCCATATTACATTTCTGGCTCATAGCCATATTTCCCATTCATTTCTATCATTTCCCATATCTTTCTTGTTACCCTAAGCTTTAAACCGAATTAGATTAGTAAGGGAACCAACCCTCTTCGGAGATTGGCCCAAAGGACATCTCTCTCCTTTGGCCTTTCAATGTTGGTAGGGTCTAGGGCGCATATATTTTATGATTAGGTAGATTTATGACCAACAATATTCAAGTGTTACAAACCTCCAATCATGTATAATAGTCTTAGAAGGCTTTCAAATGACTTAGTATGCCACTATATGTCAAAATATTGCTTTCTAGAATATTTACCTCCAAATATACACTTTTTTATCTCTATGATTGTTTGAGTGGTTCATTCAGGTTTCGCAAGTGAATCACTTTTATTTTATGAGCAGATCAACACATTTTACTAAGCAAATCACTCCCCTAAGTCAATAAGTTCATTTTTGTGAGCGAATTGCTCCCCTGAGCTAATCGGTCCCTTTTTATGAGCGAATCACTCCTACAAGCCAATTAGTCCAATTTATATAAGCATATTGCTCCTACTATCAAATTGGCCTCAATTTGTGAGTGAATCACTTCTCTAAGTCAATTGGTCTATTTTGGAGGATTTCTCAAATTTTTTTAATTTTACAAATCTTGTTGTCTTGAAATGTTATTTCTAGGTTTGTAAAATCAAAATTTTTGGCTAATTTCTTATAATTAGAAGGTAGTAGTTGAGATACTATATTTATGGTAACTTCATTGGGTGCCAAGATTTATTTGTGAGAGATCCTAGATATTGCCTTTATCCTTGGGTACAAAGTCTTAGAAATTGGAATCCTTGCTGCAAAATTGCAAAACTATGGGTCACCTTTATTTAGCTCTTGGATAACAAGTTCAAAATTATCTACCAATTAGTGAATGGATGTGCACCTTGATCATCTTCATTTTAATACTCAATAAAAACTCTTTATATTGATCCTAGCAATGGTTATTTAGTATACTTTACCTTGTATGTTAGATCCTCTTCCATTTGTTTGATTGTATTTGAAGAGCAAGGTCTTACACTTATTACAATATGTACAATGCACCTTAGCACAAAGTGACTTGGTATGAGAAATATCAAATGCACATTAGCACACATTGTCCTAAAAAAATTGGCTTAACCCACCACCAAGATCTTGAATTTCATACCTACATTGAAAGTACCTTGATGAGTAATAGCTCCCCTCTTCCTTTTAGTGACTAGAATTGGTAGATCATGAGAATAGTAGATATTAAAACTCTTTTTATTAGTGTTGTCTTGATCAACCTACTTTCTTATCCCTTACACAGTGTCCAATACTTACTCTCTATATTTCCTCTCAAAAGATACTTTTTCACTAGGTGAGGGAATGAATGATGGTTGTCAATGCCAAGATGTTCCTTCATAGTGAAAATTATCTTTAAAAGCTTTGATAATTCATGGGAAAGAATATCTTTGTACATATGTGAACCATTGGACAAAAAAAGACAAGGAAGAAACATTTAGGAAGAAATGATAGAATCACTCCTGGAGACTTCCAACTCCTATCAATCCATTTTCTTAAGGTTGAATCCCCCGAATAATATCCATTAAATTTCCCAAAAACTACCCTATCTTGGAGCAATGAGGATCTCTTTGAGGTGCGCTCACTAACCTCTACCACTAGGGATGCTTCTAAGGATTTAACTATAAATCGATCCATGAAAAGAAACTAAAACTCAAAATCTAATGAAATTTATCCGAAAGTTCTATAACAAATATAATATTTGATAAAAAAATTATATAATTTTCATACACAATTTCTAATATAAAGAAAGGGAAAAAAATTACTTAGCTGAAAATTTTCTATCTAGATAGAATGTCTTGTCTCACTGAAGTCCTAGCTCTTCATTGCTCTTCCAATCGTTCGAACCTTAGTTGGAAAATATTTGTAATTTCATTTTTCGTAATTGAAAAATCATCATTGCCCTTGTTTCGAATGGTTGACTTCACAAGGTTGTATATCCCTCAATATTGCTCGACATTTTGCATATGACCACTCATTTTAAAGCTATTTATATTTTGCACAAGTTGGTCCAAGAATCAGCTAAACCATATAACTCTTCGCGAAGATATGGCTCCTAAAATATGAGATTTGTTTTGGAAAAACCCTAATCCTTCCCACTTTGCAATTTTGTTTTTCACGATTTGAAAAATTGTCACTCCCCTTGTTCCAAATGGTTGACTTCACAAGGTCGTATCTTCCTTAATATTGGTATTGAGGCCTTTGATTCTAAGACCACCTTGAAATTTACTTTGAAAATATACACTATTCCATTTTAATAGCTAAATTTTAAATTAATTTTCTTATCTTTACTAAAGTAACTTGGATTAATTTTTTTAACTTGGTCATATGGGATTGAAATATGCCCCACCAGTATTACATCATTACCACATAGTGGTATTACAACAAAGCTTGGATATTATCCATGTATCGCTTGGTAACATTTGAACCTTGATCTCCTTAAATGTTGATGAATCTAGCCGGTTGAGCTAATGTCACTTGATAACTTGGATTAAATTATAATTATAAGTTTTCTAGATTTTCATAGAATTTAAAATTGATAACAAGTATGCCAACATTTCTTGTTGTATATATTATATTATTTTTACCTCATGTTTGTTGTTAGTCATAATAATAATAATAAAATATCCTTCCATTTTTAATGATAATGTATTGATAAGTCAATTTCATTGATATGGTTTCCTATTTAAAAATACCCCCTTTATAATGAATCAATCAAATATTAAAAAATATATACAAAACTTTCTAAATGATCTAGATTTCTATAAATGTTCAAGAAATAGTTTAAAACCCTTGTAGGGCCTAAATTCCTTCTCATCCTATTCTAGACAATCTCAATTTAAAACTAAAATAAAAATGACGAGTGCATTGGACTAACAAGTAAAAAAAAAATGTGCACTCAATCATTTGATAAAGAAACCCAACTTCACTTATATACTTATATATATATATATATATATATATATATATATATATATATATTTGTGTGTGTCTTAAAATACATTATCCATCTCCAAGTCCTACAGCACTTTCCTATAACTTGTTCAAATTAACAAAATAAATACCCTAGAAATGCACAAAAAACTAATTGGAGAAAATAGAAGAATAAAATACCATCATATTAAGACTCTTGTAATACACTAGGTCTCATTCCTCCAAAATATAGCCTAAACACCTTCAAGTAGATATTTTTATATATTATGTGTCACTTGCATGTTTGTCAACTTATTTTGTTTCCTCAAAATATTATTAAAGACAGCTTGAAATTTTACAATACAACAAGAAGCTTAAAATTTTACCATACAACAACAGTACATTCACTATCATCCTTAGTTTCTAATTGAATAATACTTTTATTTGTGCACCTGTTGAACCAGGAAATTATCTTAACTTGTAAATTAGATTTTTCTCCTCTCATTTGAGTTTCACTAAGTTGGACAAGATTGCCAATGGCTTCTCATAACATCTGGATTTAGGTTGTCTCTCCATTGTTCTCGTATGAAATCCCTACACTAGCCTAAAATAACTTGCATGAAAATAAAGTACAAAAATAAAAATGCATGAAAATAATTTTTTTGGAAGTTTAGAGTGCAAAAAATTAAAAGTAAATATGAGTTTTTACACTATATCAAGGAAATCTTATGATCAATCAACACATGATAAGTCAAATAACATCAATTTCCACCCATTAATTTGATTATGAATTTGATAAGCGAATGATAAGATGGGCTAAATGTGTGGTGTCACAATCGTCGTGTACTTAACAAACAAAGAGGGCGGTGACATTGATGGGATGCATAGGGACTTACCAATTTCTTACAAACTCATGAGTATAAAGCATAATGTGGATTTCGTAAAGTGTAGCTCTAAATTATCATGGCCAAAAAATGAATACAATGAGGGCCCTAGGACCTAGCTTATGGTAAGAGTTTATCCTTGAGTTACTTGGGGTAACAAACAATTACTCTTTGTAAAAGTAAAGAATTGAGGGGTAAATTTAGCAAAATGTTGTATCTTTGTTGGCATTTTTGCCACATTAAAATTTTGTAAAATTTTGTCTAAAATATGTAAACAATTTTGCTAGCAAAATTCATAAATTCAGTTTGAGCATTTTCGCCACATTAAAAAGTTTGTTGAAAATTTTTCTAAGTGTTTTATTGGTAGAGTTTTGGGCAATATTCGAGCAAAATGCCTTTTCTCTCTCATGCACCGCGAAATACTTTTTTACCCCCAGGTGCAGTGAAAATCCTTTTTCGAGCATTTCGCTGGCGAAAACACTTTGCCAATAGTTTTACGAAATTCCTTTTCACTTCATTTCTCAGCAAAAACCAATTTCCAATATGGGCCCCATTTTTGGCAGCACAAGCTTTTCCGAGGTGAAGTCGTAGCAAAAAGGTAATATTGGGGTGAAATTCCATTTCACCCAAGTTTGGGGCGAAACTCCATTTCCAAGCGCAAGTCTAGGCAAAAGCCCATTTTAGGCATGACTTGGGTGAAATGAAGATGAAGGTCCATTTCGGGTAAAACTCTGAGTGAAAGCTCATTTTATAAGCAAAAACCATCATTCCTACATTTTCAGTGTAGATATTATTTGGGAAAGGATTAAAGTTGGTAAAATTAATTCATGTGGTGATGCAATAGATATATCTAGGATCACTATTGAAAAATTGTTGAATTTAAGTATTGTGCCCTTGACTCCGGTGTAATCTTATTCATTTCCAAGGTACCATCATGGGTATTGAAATCATACCGATGATTTTTTCCAAAGCCTCGATATGCCATGTGATGAAATCGCTAGACGTTTCCAAATGCATTTGCTAATTGGTTTGTTGCTATTGCCAAGGAGGAATTGGTGTTGTTTGATCCTTGACTAGTCGGTATTTTTTTTAATGTGCATTTAATTACGGAGGTGCAACCCTCTATAAATACTAAGCATTTTGATGTAAAATAAGAGGATAGACATTCTACTAAAAAAACTCTTTGAGTTTAAATTTCCGCCTTAATAGAAAGATGATTGACTCTGGTTCCCGGAGCAGTCTTTGTGTGTATGCTTTTTGCTTGTTATTTTTGTTAAATTCATATCTTGGTTAGATAGATTAAATTCTGCATCTAAATTTAATTGATGATGAAGAGTGAATGTTGAAATACCAACTGGAGGTTATCTTTGCAACTTGTGATCGGTTTCTATATTATTCTTTAGATTAATTACTATTAAAACTTGATGTGGTTGCTTAGCTACTAGTTTATCTCCATATTACATTTCTGGCTCATAGCCATATTTCCCATTCATTTCTATCATTTCCCATATCTTTCTTGTTACCCTAAGCTTTAAACCGAATTAGATTAGTAAGGGAACCAACCCTCTTCGGAGATTGGCCCAAAGGACATATCTCTCCTTTGGCCTTTCAATGTTGGTAGGGTCTAGGACGCATATATTTTATGATTAGGTAGATTTATGACCAACAATATTCAAGTGTTACAAACCTCCAATCGTGTATAATAGTCTTAGAAGGCTTTCAAATGACTTAGTATGCCACTATATGTCAAAATATTGCTTTCTAGAATATTTACCTCCAAATATACACTTTTTTATCTCTATGATTGTTTGAGTGGTTCATGCGGGTTTCGCAAGTGAATCACTTGTATTTTATGAGCAGATCAACACATTTTACTAAGCAAATCACTCCCCTCAGTCAATAAGTTCATTTTTGTGAGCGAATCGCTCCCCTGAGCTAATCGGTCCCTTTTTATGAGCGAATCACTCCTACAAGCCAGTTAGTCCAATTTATATAAGCATATTGCTCCTACTATCAAATTGGCCTCAATTTGTGAGTGAATCACTTCTCTAAGTCAATTGGTCTATTTTGGAGGATTTCTCAAATTTTTTTAATTTTACAAATCTTGTTGTCTTGAAATGTTATTTCTAGGTTTGTAAAATCAAAATTTTTGGCTAATTTCTTATAATTAGAAGGTAGTAGTTGAGATACTATATTTATGGTAACTTCATTGGGTGCCAAGATTTATTTGTGAGAGATCCTAGATATTGCCTTTATCCTTGGGTACAAAGTCTTAGAAATTGGAATCCTTGCTGCAAAATTGCAAAACTATGGGTCACCTTTATTTAGCTCTTGGATAACAAGGTCAAAATTATCTACCAATTAGTGAATGGATGTGCACCTTGATCATCTTCATTTTAGTACTCAATAAAAACTCTTTATATTGATCCTAGCAATGGTTATTTAGTGTACTTTACCTTGTATGTTAGATCCTCTTCCATTTGTTTGATTGTATTTGAAGAGCAAGGTCTTACACTTATTACAATATGTTCAATGCACCTTAGCACAAAGTGACTTGGTATGAGAAATATCAAATGCACATTAGCACACATTGTCCTAAAAAAATTGGCTTAACCCACCACCAAGATCTTGAATTTCATACCTACATTGAAAGTACCTTGATGACTAACAGCTCCCCTCTTCCTTTTAGTGACTAGAATTGGTAGATCATGAGAATAGTAGATATTAAAACTCTTTTTATTAGTGTTGTCTTGATCAACCTACTTTCTTATCCCTTACACAGTGTCCAATACTTACTCTCTATATTTCCTCTCAAAAGATACTTTTTCACTAGGTGAGGGAATGAATGATGGTTGTCAATGCCAAGATGTTCCTTCATAGTGAAAATTATCTTTAAAAGCTTTGATAATTCATGGGAAAGAATATCTTTGTACATATGTGAACCATTGGACAAAAAAAGACAAGGAAGAAACATTTAGGAAGAAATGATAGAATCACTCCTGGAGACTTCCAACTCCTATCAATCCATTTTCTTAAGGTTGAATCCTTTGAATAATATCCATTAAATTTCCCAAAAACTACCCTATCTTGGAGCAATGAGGATCTCTTTGAGGTGCGCTCACTAACCTCTACCACTAGGGATGCTTCTAAGGATTTAACTATAAATCGATCCATGAAAAGAAACTAAAACTCAAAATCTAATGAAATTTATCTGAAAGTTCTATACAAATATAATATTTGATAAAAAATTTATATAATTTTCATACACAATTTCTAATATAAAGAAAGGGAAAAAAATTACTTAGCTGAATTTTTTTTTTCTAGATAGAATGTCTTGTCTCACTGAAGTCCTAGCTCTTCATTGCTCTTCCAATCGTTCGAACCTTAGTTGGCAAATATATGTAATTTCATTTTTCGTAATTGAAAAATCATCATTGCCCTTGTTTCGAATGGTTGACTTCACAAGGTTGTATATCCCTCAATATTGCTCGACATTTTGCATATGACCACTCATTTTAAAGCTATTTATATTTTGCACAAAGTTGGTCCAAGAATCAGCTAAACCATATAACTCTTCGCAAAGATATGGCTCCTAAAATATGAGATTTTTTTTGGAAAAACCCTAATCCTTCCCACTTTGCAATTTTGTTTTTCGCGATTTGAAAAATTGTCACTACCCTTGTTCCAAATGGTTGACTTCACAGGGTCGTATCTTCCTTAATATTGGTATTGAGGCCTTTGATTCTAAGACCACCTTGAAATTTACTTTGAAAATATACACTATTCCATTTTAATAGCTAAATTTTAAATTAATTTTCTTATCTTTACTAAAGTAACTTGGATTAATTTTTTTAACTTGGTCATATGGGATTGAAATATGCCCCACCCGTATTACATCATTACCACATAGTGGTATGACAACAAAGCTTGGATATTATCCATGTATCGCTTGGTAACATTTGAACCTTGATCTCCTTAAATGTTGATGAATCTAACCGGTTGAGCTAATGTCACTTGATAACTTGGATTAAATTATAATTATAAGTTTTCTAGATTTTCATAGAATTTGAAATTGATAACAAGTATGCCAACATTTCTTGTTGTATATATTATATTATTTTTACCTCATGTTTGTTGTTAGTCATAATAATAATAATAAAATATTCTTCCATTTTTAATGATAATGTATTGATAAGTCAATTCCATTGATATGGTTTCCTATTTAAAAATACCCCCTTTATAATGAATCAATCAAATATTAAAAAATATATACAAAACTTTCTAAATGATCTAGATTTCTATAAATGTTCAAGAAATAGTTTAAAACCCTTGTAGGGCCTAAATTCCTTCTCATCCTATTCTAGACAATCTCAATTTAAAACTAAAATAAAAATGATGAGTGCATTGGACTAACAAGTAAAAAAAAAATGTGCACTCAATCATTTGATAAAGAAAGCCAACTTCACTTATATATATATATATATATATATATATATATATATATATATATATATATATATATATATATATATATATATATATATATATATATATATATATATTTGTGTGTGTGTTAAAATACATTATCCATCTCCAAGTCCTACAGCACTTTCCTATAACTTGTTCAAATTAACAAAATAAATACCCTAGAAATGCACAAAAAACTAATTGGAGAAAATAGAAGAATAAAATACCATCATATTAAGACTCTTGTAATACACTAGGTCTCATTCCTCCAAAATATAGCCTAAACACCTTCAAGTAGATATTTTTATATATTATGTGTCACTCGCATGTTTGTCAACTTATTTTGTTTCCTCAAAATATTATTAAAGACAGCTTGAAATTTTACAATACAACAAGAAGCTTAAAATTTTACCATACAACAACAGTACATTCACTATCATCCTTAGTTTCTAATTGAATAATACTTTTATTT
Organism: Wollemia nobilis; assembly: GCA_028583015.1. Lineage (NCBI taxonomy): Eukaryota > Viridiplantae > Streptophyta > Pinopsida > Araucariales > Araucariaceae > Wollemia > Wollemia nobilis. Next base: position 10,328,974 of record JAQPPZ010000850.1, read on the forward strand.
GTGCACCTGTTGAACCAGGAAATTATCTTAACTTGTAAATTAGATTTTTCTCCTCTCATTTGAGTTTCACTAAGTTGGACAAGATTGCCAATGGCTTCTCATAACATCTGGATTTAGGTTGTCTCTCCATTGTTCTCGTATGAAATCCCTACACTAGCCTAAAATAACTTGCATGAAAATAAAGTACAAAAAGAAATATGCATGAAAATAATTTTTTTTGTAAGTTTAGAGTGCAAAAAATTAAAAGTAAATATGAGTTTTTACACTATATCAAGGAAATCTTATGATCAATCAACACATGATAAGTCAAATAACATCAATGTCCACCCATTAATTTGATTATGAATTTGATAAGCGAATGATAAGATGGGCTAAATGTGTGGTGTCACAATCGTCGTGTACTTAACAAACAAAGAGGGCGGTGACATTGATGGGATGCATAGGGACTTACCAATTTCTTACAAACTCATGAGTATAAAGCATAATGTGGATTTCGTAAAGTGTAGCTCTAAATTATCATGGCCAAAAAATGAATACAATGAGGGCCCTAGGACCTAGCTTATGGTAAGAGTTTATCCTTGAGTTACTTGGGGTCAAAAACAATTACTCTTTGTAAAAGTAAAGAATTGAGGGGTAAATTTAGCAAAATGTTGTATCTTTGTTGACTTTTTTGCCACATTAAAATTTTGTAAAATTTTGCCTAAAATATGTAAACAATTTTGCTAGCAAAATTCATAAATTCATTTTGAGCATTTTCGCCACATTAAAAAGTTTGTTGAAAATTTTTCTAAGTGTTTTATGGGTTGAGTTTTGGGCAATATTCGAGAAAAATGCCTTTTCTCTCTCATGCACCGCGAAATACCTTTTTACCCCCAAGTGCAGCGAAAATCCTTTTTCGAGCATTTCGCTGGCGAAAACACTTTGCCAACATTTTTACGAAATTCCTTTTCACTTCATTTCTCAGCAAAAACCAATTTCCAAGATGAGCCCCATTTTTGGCAGCACAAGCTTTTCTGAGGTGAAGTCGTAGCAAAAAGGTAATATTGGGGTGAAATTCCATTTCACCCAAGTTTGGGGCAAAACTCCATTTCCAAGCGCAAGTCTAGGCAAAAGCCCATTTCAAGCATGACTTGGGTGAAATTAAGATGAAGGTCCATTTCGGGTAAAAATCCGAGTGAAAGCTCATTTTATAAGCAAAAACCATCACCCCTACATTTTCAGTGTAGATATTATTTGGGAAAGGATTAAAGTTGGTAAAATTAATTCATGTGGTGATGCAATAGATATATCTAGGATCACTATTGAAAAACTGTTGAATTTAGGTATTGTGCCCTTGACTCCGGTGTAATCTTATTCATTTCCAAGCTACCATAATGGGTATTGAAATCATACCGATGATTTTTTCCAAAGCCTCGATATGCCATGTGATGAAATCGCTAGACGTTTCCAAATGCATTTGCTAATTGGTTTGTTGCTATTGCCAAGGAGGAATTGGTGTTGTTTGATCCTTGACTAGTCGGTATTTTTTTTAATGTGCATTTAATTACAGAGGTGCAACCCTCTATAAATACTAAGCATTTTGATATAAAAGAATATGATAGACATTCTACCAAAAAAAACTCTTTGAGTTTAAATTTCTGCCTTAATCAAAAGATGCTTGACTTTAGTTCCTGGAGCAGTCTTTGTGTGTATGCTTTTTGCTTGTTATTTTTGTTAAATTCATATCTTGGTTAGATAGATTAAATTCTGCATCTAAATTTGATTGTTGATGAAGAGTGAATGTTGAAATACTAACTGGAGGTTATCTTTGCAAGTTGTGATCGGTTTCTATATTATTCTTTAGATTAAATACTATTAAAACTTGATGTGGTTGCTTAGCTACTAGTTTATCCCCATATTACATTTTTGGCTCATAGCCATATTTCCCATTCATTTCTATCATTTCCCATATCTTTCTTGTTATCCTAAGCTTTAAACCGAATTAGATTAGTAAGGGAACCAACCCTCTTTGGAGATTGGCCCAAAGGACATCTCTCTCCTTTGGCCTTTCAATGTTGGTAGGGTCTAGGACGCATATATTTTATGATTAGGTAGATTTATGACCAACAATATTCAAGTGTTACAAACCTCCAATCGTGTATAATAGTCTTAGAAGGCTTTCAAATGACTTAGTATGCCACTATATGTCAAAATATTGCTTTCTAGAATATTTAGCTCCAAATATACACTTTTTTATCTCTATGATTGTTTGAGTGGTTCATTCAGGTTTCGCAAGTGAATCACTTGTATTTTATGAGCAGATCAACACATTTTACTAAGAAAATCACTCCCCTAAGTCAATAAGTTCATTTTTGTGAGCGAATCGCTCCCCTGAGCTAATCGGTCCCTTTTTATGAGCGAATCACTCCTACAAGCCAATTAGTCCAATTTATATAACCATATTGCTCCTACTATCAAATTGGCCTCAATTTGTGAGTGAATCACTTCTCTAAGTCAATTGGTCTATTTTGGAGGATTTCTCAAAAATTTTTAATTTTACAAATCTTGTTGTCTTGAAATGTTATTTCTAGGTTTGTAAAATCAAAATTTTTGGCTAATTTCTTATAATTAGAAGGTAGTAGTTGAGATACTATATTTCTGGTGACTTCATTGGGTGCCAAGATTTATTTGTGAGAGATCCTAGATATTGCCTTTATCCTTGGGTACAAAGTCTTAGAAATTGGAATCCTTGCTGCAAAATTGCAAAACTATGGGTCACCTTTATTTAGCTCTTGGATAACAAGTTCAAAATTATCTACCAATTAGTGAATGGATGTGCACCTTGATCATCTTCATTTTAGTACTCAATAAAAACTCTTTATATTGATCCTAGCAATGGTTATTTAGTGTACTTTACCTTGTATGTTAGATCCTCTTCCATTTGTTTGATTGTATTTGAAGAGCAAGGTCTTACACTTATTACAATATGTACAATGCACCTTAGCACAAAGTGACTTGGTATGAGAAATATCAAATGCACATTAGCACACATTGTCCTAAAAAAATTGGCTTAACCCACCACCAAGATCTTGAATTTCATACCTACATTGAAAGTACCTTGATGACTAATAGCTCCCCTCTTCCTTTTAGTGACTAGAATTGGTAGATCATGATAATAGTAGATATTAAAACTCTTTTTATTAGTGTTGTCTTGATCAACCTACTTTCTTATCCCTTACACAGTGTCCAATACTTACTCTCTATATTTCCTCTCAAAAGATACTTTTTCACTAGGTGAGGGAATGAATGATGGTTGTCAATGCCAAGATGTTCCTTCATAGTGAAAATTATCTTTAAAAGCTTTGATAATTCATGGGAAAGAATATCTTTGTACATATGTGAACCATTGGACAAAAAAATACAAGGAAGAAACATTTAGGAAGAAATGATAGAATCACTCCAGGAGACTTCCAACTCCTATCAATCCATTTTCTTAAGGTTGAATCCCTCGAATAATATCCATTAAATTTCCCAAAAACTACCCTATCTTGGAGCAATGAGGATCTCTTTGATGTGCGCTCATTAACCTCTACCAGTAGGGATGCTTCTAAGGATTTAACTATAAATCGATCCATGAAAAGAAACTAAAACTCAAAATCTAATGAAATTTATCTGAAAGTTCTATAACAAATATAATATTTGATAAAAAAATTATATAATTTTCATACACAATTTCTAATATAAAGAAAGGGAAAAAAATTACTTAGCTGAAATTTTTTTATCTAGATAGAATGTCTTGTCTCACTGAAGTCCTAGCTCTTCATTTCTCTTCCAATCGTTCGAACCTTAGTTGGAAAATATTTGTAATTTCATTTTTCGTAATTGAAAAATCATCATTGCCCTTGTTTCAAATGGTTGACTTCACAGGGTTGTATATCCCTCAATATTGCTCGACATTTTGCATATGACCACTCATTTTAAAGCTATTTATATTTTGCACAAGTTGGTCCAAGAATCAGCTAAACCATATAACTCTTCGCGAAGATATGGCTCCTAAAATATGAGATTTTTTTTGGAAAAACCCTAATCCTTCCCACTTTGCAATTTTGTTTTTCACGATTTGAAAAATTGTCATCGCCCTTGTTCCAAATGGTTGACTTCACGAGGTCGTATCTTCCTTAATATTGGTATTGAGGCCTTTGATTCTAAGACCACCTTGAAATTTACTTTGAAAATATACACTATTCCATTTTAATAGCTAAATTTTAAATTAATTTTCTTATCTTTACTAAAGTAACTTGGATTAATTTTTTTAACTTGGTCATATGGGATTGAAATATGCCCCACCCGTATTACATCATTACCACATAGTGGTATGACAACAAAGCTTGGATATTATCCATGTATCGCTTGGTAACATTTGAACCTTGATCTCCTTAAATGTTGATGAATCTAGCCGGTTGAGCTAATGTCACTTGATAACTTGGATTAAATTATAATTATAAGTTTTCTAGATTTTCATAGAATTTAAAATTGATAACAAGTATGCCAACATTTCTTGTTGTACATATTATATTATTTTTACCTCATGTTTGTTGTTAGTCAAAATAATAATAATAAAATATCCTTCCATTTTTAATGATAATGTATTGATAAGTCAATTCCATTGATATGGTTTCCTATTTAAAAATACCCCCTTTATAATGAATCAATCAAATATTAAAAAATATATACAAAACTTTTTAAATGATCTAGATTTCTATAAATGTTCAAGAAATAGTTTAAAACCCTTGTACGGCCTAAATTCCTTCTCATCCTATTCTAGACAATCTCAATTTAAAACTAAAATAAAAATGATGAGTGCATTGGACTAACAAGTAAAAAAAAAATGTGGACTCAATCATTTGATAAAGAAACCCAACTTCACTTTATATATATATATATATATATATATATATATATATATATATATATATATATATATATATATATATATATATATATTTGTGTGTGTGTTAAAATACATTATCCATCTCCAAGTCCTACAACACTTTCCTATAACTTGTTCAAATTAACAAAATAAATACCCTAGAAATGCACAAAAAACTAATTGGAGAAAATAGAAGAATAAAATACCATCATATTAAGACTTTTGTAATACACTAGGTCTCATTCCTCCAAAATATAGCCTAAACACCTTCAAGTAGATATTTTTATATATTATGTGTCACTCGCATGTTTGTCAACTTATTTTGTTTCCTCAAAATATTATTAAAGACAGCTTGAAATTTTACAATACAACAACAGTACATTCACTATCATCCTTAGTTTCTAATTGAATAATACTTTTATTTGTGCACCTGTTGAACCAGGAAATTATCTTAACTTGTAAATTAGATTTTTCTCCTCTCATTTGAGTTTCACTAAGTTGGACAAGATTGCCAATGGCTTCTCATAACATCTGGATTTAGTTTGTCTCTCCATTGTTCTCGTATGAAATCCCTACACTAGCCTAAAATAACTTGCATGACAAATCTTGAAATATGGGATTGAAATATGCCCCACCCGTATGACAACAAAGCTTGGATATTATCCATGTATTGCTTGGTAACATTTGAACCTTGATCTTCTTAAATGTTGATGAATCTAACCGGTTGAGCTAATGTCACTTGATAACTTGGATTAAATTATAATTATAAGTTTTCTAGATTTTCATAGAATTTAAAATTGATAACAAGTATGCCAACATTTCTTGTTGTACATATTATATTATTTTTACCTCATGTTTGTTGTTAGTCATAATAATAATAATAAAATATCCTTCCATTTTTAATGATAATGTATTGATAAGTCCTACAAACTAAAATATTTGTTAGTCCTATTTTTATTGATAATATATATATATATATATATATATATTTGTGTGTGTGTTAAAATACATTATCCATCTCCAAGTCCTACAACACTTTCCTATAACTTGTTCAAATTAACAAAATAAATACCCTAGAAATGCACAAAAAACTAATTGGAGAAAATAGAAGAATAAAATACCATCATATTAAGACTCTTGTAATACACTAGGTCTCATTCCTCCAAAATATAGCCTAAACACCTTCAAGTAGATATTTTTATATATTATGTGTCACTCGCATGTTTGTCAACTTATTTTGTTTCCTCAAAATATTATTAAATACAACTTGAAATTTTACAATACAACAAGAAGCTTAAAATTTTACCATACAACAACAGTACATTCACTATCATCCTTAGTTTCTAATTGAATAATACTTTTATTTGTGCACCTGTTGAACCAGGAAATTATCTTAACTTGTAAATTAGATTTTTCTCCTCTCATTTGAGTTTCACTAAGTTGGACAAGATTGCCAATGGCTTCTCATAACATTTGGATTTAGGTTGTCTCTCCATTGTTCTCGTATGAAATCCCTACACTAGCCTAAAATAACTTGAATGAAAATAAAGTACAAAAAGAAAAATGCATGAAAATAATTTTTTTGGAAGTTTAGAGTGCAAAAAATTAAAAGTAAATATGAGTTTTTACACTATATCAAGGAAATATTATGATCAATCAACACATGATAAGTCAAATAACATCAATGTCCACCCATTAATTTGATTATGAATTTGATAAGCGAATGATAAGATGGGTTAAATGTGTGGTGTCACAATCATGGTGTACTTAACAAACAAAGAGGGTGGTGACATTGATGGGATGCATAGGGACTTACCAATTTCTTACAAACTCATGAGTATAAAGCATAATGTGGATTTCGTAAAGTGTAGCTCTAAATTATCATGGCCAAAAAATGAATACAATGAGGGCCCTAGGACCTAGCTTATGGTAAGAGTTTATCCTTGAGTTACTTGGGGTCAAAAACAATTACTCTTTGTAAAAGTAAAGAATTGAGGGGTAAATTTAGCAAAATGTTGTATCTTTGTTGGCATTTTTGCCACATTAAAATTTTGTAAAATTTTGCCTAAAATATGTAAACAATTTTGCTAGCAAAATTCATAAATTCATTTTGAGCATTTTCGCCACATTAAAAAGTTTGTTGAAAATTTTTCTAAGTGTTTTATGGGTGGAGTTTTGGGCAATATTCAAGCAAAATGCCTTTTCTCTCTCATGCACCGCGAAATACCTTTTTACCCCCAGGTGCAGTGAAAATCCTTTTTCGAGCATTTCGCTGGCGAAAACACTTTGCCAACAGTTTTACGAAATTCCTTTTCACTTCATTTCTCAGCAAAAACCAATTTCCAAGATGGGCCCCATTTTTGGCAGCACAAGCTTTTTCGAGGTGAAGTCATAGCAAAAAGGTAATATTGGGGTGAAATTCCATTTCACCCAAGTTTGGGGCGAAACTCCATTTCCAAGCGCAAGTCTAGGCAAAAGCGCATTTCAGGAATGACTTGGGTGAAATGAAGATGAAGGTCCATTTCGGGTAAAACTCTGAGTGAAAGCTCATTTTATAAGCAAACACCATCACCCCTACATTTTCAGTGTAGATATTATTTGGGAAAGGATTAAGGTTGGTAAAATTAATTCATGTGGTGATGCAATAGATATATCTAGGATCACTATTGAAAAATTGTTGAATTTAAGTATTGTGCCCTTGACTCCGATGTAATCTTATTCATTTCCAAGGTACCATCATGGGTTTTGAAATCATACCGATGATTTTTTCCAAAGCCTCGATATGCCATGTGATGAAATCGCTAGATGTTTCCAAATGCATTTGCTAATTGGTTTGTTGTTATTGCCAAGGAGGAATTGGTGTTGTTTGATCCTTGACTAGTCGGTATTTTTTTTAATGTGCATTTAATTACAGAGGTGCAACCCTCTATAAATACTAAGCATTTTTATGTAAAAGAGGAGGATAGACATTCTACTAAAAAAACTCTTTGAGTTTAAATTTCTGCCTTAATCAAAATATGCTTGACTCTGGTTCTTGGAGCAGTCTTTGTGTGTATGCTTTTTGCTTGTTATTTTTGTTAAATTCATATCTTGGTTAGATAGATTAAATTCTGCATCTAAATTTGATTGTTGATGAAGAGTGAATGTTGAAATACTAACTGGAGGTTATCTTTGCAACTTGTGATCGGTTTCTATATTATTCTTTAGATTAATTACTATTAAAACTTGATGTGGTTGCTTAGCTACTAGTTTATCTCCATATTACATTTCTGGCTCATAGCCATATTTCCCATTCATTTCTATCATTTCCCATATCTTTCTTGTTACCCTAAGCTTTAAACCGAATTAGATTAGTAAGGGAACCAACCCTCTTCGGAGATTGGCCCAAAGGACATCTCTCTCCTTTGGCCTTTCAATGTTGGTAGGGTCTAGGACGCATATATTTTATGATTAGGTAGATTTATGACCAACAATATTCAAGTGTTACAAACCTCCAATCGTGTATAATAGTCTTAGAAGGCTTTCAAATGACTTAGTATGCCACTATATGTCAAAATATTGCTTTCTAGAATATTTACCTCCAAATATACACTTTTTTATCTCTATGATTGTTTGAGTGGTTCATTCAGGTTTCGCAAGTGAATCACTTGTGTTTTATGAGCAGATCAACACATTTTACTAAGCAAATCACTCCCATAAGTCAATAAGTTCATTTTTGTGAGCGAATCGCTCCCCTGAGCTAATCGGTCCCTTTTTATGAGCGAATCACTCCTACAAGCCAATTAGTCCAATTTATATAACCATATTGCTCCTACTATCAAATTGGCCTCAATTTGTGAGTGAATCACTTCTCTAAGTCAATTGGTCTATTTTGGAGGATTTCTCAAATTTTTTTAATTTTACAAATCTTGTTGTCTTGAAATGTTATTTCTAGGTTTGTAAAATCAAAATTTTTGGCTAATTTCTTATAATTAGAAGGTAGTAGTTGAGATACTATATTTATGGTAACTTCATTGGGTGCCAAGATTTATTTGTGAGAGATCCTAGATATTGCCTTTATCCTTGGGTACAAAGTCTTAGAAATTGGAATCCTTGCTGCAAAATTGCAAAACTATGGGTCACCTTTATTTAGCTCTTGGATAACAAGTTCAAAATTATCTACCAATTAGTGAATGGATGTGGACCTTGATCATCTTCATTTTAGTACTCAATAAAAACTCTTTATATTGATCCTAGCAATGGTTATTTAGTGTACTTTACCTTGTATGTTAGATCCTCTTCCATTTGTTTGATTGTATTTGAAGAGCAAGGTCTTACACTTATTACAATATGTACAATGCACCTTAGCACAAAGTGACTTGGTATGAGAAATATCAAATGCACATTAGCACACATTGTCCTAAAAAAATTGGCTTAACCCACCACCAAGATCTTGAATTTCATATCTACATTGAAAGTACCTTGATGACTAATAGCTCCCCTCTTCCTTTTAGTGACTAGAATTGGTAGATCATGAGAATAGTAGATATTAAAACTCTTTTTATTAGTGTTGTCTTGATCAACCTACTTTCTTATCCCTTACACAGTTTCCAATACTTACTCTCTATATTTCCTCTCAAAAGATACTTTTTCACTAGGTGAGGGAATGAATGATGGTTGTCAATGCCAAGATGTTCCTTCATAGTGAAAATTATCTTTAAAAGCTTTGATAATTCATGGGAAAGAATATCTTTGTAAATATGTGAACCATTGGACAAAAAAAGACAAGGAAGAAACATTTAGGAAGAAATGATAGAATCACTCCTGGAGACTTCCAACTCCTATCAATCCATTTTCTTAAGGTTGAATCGCTCGAATAATATCCATTAAATTTCCCAAAAACTACCCTATCTTGGAGCAATGAGGATCTCTTTGATGTGCGCTCACTAACCTCTACCACTAGGGATGCTTCTAAGGATTTAACTATAAATCGATCCATGAAAAGAAACTAAAACTCAAAATCTAATGAAATTTATCTGAAAGTTCTATAAAAAATATAATATTTGATAAAAAAATTATATAATTTTCATACACAATTTCTAATATAATATAAAGAAAGGGAAAAAAATTACTTAGCTGAAATTTTTTTGTCTAGATAGAATGTCTTGTCTCACTGAAGTCCTAGCTCTTCATTGCTCTTCCAATCGTTCGAACCTTAGTTGGCAAATATTTGTAATTTCATTTTTCGTAATTGAAAAATCATCATTGCCCTTGTTTCGAATGGTTGACTTCACAAGGTTGTATATCCCTCAATATTGCTCGACATTTTGCATATGACCACTCATTTTAAAGCTATTTATATTTTGCACAAGTTGGTCCAAGAATCAGCTAAACCATATAACTCTTCGCGAAGATATGGCTCCTAAAATATGAGATTTTTTTTGGAAAAACCCTAATCCTTCCCACTTTGCAATTTTGTTTTTCGTGATTTGAAAAATTGTCATCGCCCTTGTTCCAAATGGTTGACTTCACAGGGTCGTATCTTCCTTAATATTGGTATTGAGGCCTTTGATTCTAAGACCACCTTGAAATTTACTTTGAAAATATACACTATTCCATTTTAATAGCTAAATTTTAAATTAATTTTCTTATCTTTTTTTTTTTTTTTTTTTTGGTGGTGGCCACAAGGGGTAAACAAACTGTGACCACGAGGGAACCATTACATAACATATCCGCAACATGTGAGGCGAGAGATTTGAACCTAGGCCTCTCAGCAACTAGAGAGGTTTAACTACCCACTTGCTCTCCAACTCCTCTACATGGGCGGATATTAATTTTCTTATCTTTACTAAAGTAACTTGGATTAATTTTTTTAACTTGGTCATATGGGATTGAAATATGCCCCACCCGTATTACATCATTACCACATAGTGGTATGACAACAAAGCTTGGATATTATCCATGTATCGCTTGGTAACATTTGAACCTTGATCTCCTTAAATGTTGATGAATCTAGCCGGTTGAGCTAATGTCACTTGATAACTTGGATTAAATTATAATTATAAGTTTTCTAGATTTTCATAGAATTTAAAATTGATAACAAGTATGCCAACATTTCTTGTTGTACATATTATATTATTTTTACCTCATGTTTGTTGTTAGTCATAATAATAATAATAAAATATCCTTCCATTTTTAATGATAATGTATTGATAAGTCAATTCCATTGATATGGTTTCCTATTTAAAAATACCCCCTTTATAATGAATCAATCAAATATTAAAAAATATATACAAAACTTTCTAAATGATCTAGATTTCTATAAATGTTCAAGAAATAGTTTAAAACCCTTGTAGGGCCTAAATTCCTTCTCATCCTATTCTAGACAATCTCAATTTAAATATATATATATATATATATATATATATATATATATATATATATATATATGTGTGTGTGTGTGTGTGTGTGTGTGTGTGTTAAAATGCATTATCCATCTCCAAGTCCTACAGCACTTTCCTATAACTTGTTCAAATTAACAAAATAAATACCCTAGAAATGCACAAAAAACTAATTGGAGAAAATAGAAGAATAAAATACCATCATATTAAGACTCTTGTAATACACTAGGTCTCATTCCTCCAAAATATGGCCTAAACACCTTCAAGTAGATATTTTTATATATTATGTGTCACTCGCATGTTTGTCAACTTATTTTGTTTCCTCAAAATATTATTAAAGACAACTTGAAATTTTACAATACAACAACAGTACATTCACTATCATCCTTAGTTTCTAATTGAATAATACTTTTATTTGTGCACCTGTTGAACCAGAAAATTATCTTAACTTGTAAATTAGATTTTTCTCCTCTCATTTGAGTTTCACTAAGTTGGACAAGATTGCCAATGGCTTCTCATAACATCTGGATTTAGGTTGTCTCTCCATTGTTCTCGTATGAAATCCCTACACTAGCCTAAAATAACTTGCATGAAAATAAAGTACAAAAAGAAAAATGCATGAAAATAATTTTTTTGGAAGTTTAGAGTGCAAAAAATTAAAAGTAAATATGAGTTTTTACACTATATCAAGGAAATCTTATGATCAATCAACACATGATAAGTCAAATAACATCAATGTCCACCCATTAATTTGATTATGAATTTGATAAGCAAATGATAAGATGGGCTAAATGTGTGGTGTCACAATCATCGTGTACTTAACAAACAAAGAGGGTGGTGACATTGATGGGATGCATAGGGACTTACCAATTTCTTACAAACTCATGAGTATAAAGCATAATGTGGATTTCGTAAAGTGTAACTCTAAATTATCATGGCCAAAAAATGAATACAATGAGGGCCCTAGGACCTAGCTTATGGTAAGAGTTTATCCATGAGTTACTTGGGGTCAAAAACAATTACTCTTTGTAAAAGTAAAGAATTGAGGGGTAAATTTAGCAAAATGTTGTATCTTTGTTGGCATTTTTGCCACATTAAAATTTTGTAAAATTTTGCCTAAAATATGTAAAAAAAATTTCTAGCAAAATTCATAAATTCATTTTGAGCATTTTCGCCACATTAAAAAGTTTGTTGAAAATTTTTCTAAGTGTTTTATGGGTGGAGTTTTGGGCAATATTCAAGAAAAATGCCTTTTCTCTCTCATGCACCGCGAAATACCTTTTTACCCCCAGGTGCAGTGAAAATCCTTTTTCGAGCATTTCGCTGGCGAAAACACTTTGCCAATAGTTTTACGAAATTCCTTTTCACTTCATTTCTCAGCAAAAACCAATTTCCAATATGGGCCCCATTTTTGGCAGCACAAGCTTTTCCGAGGTGAAGTCGTAGCAAAAAGGTAATATTGGGGTGAAATTCCATTTCACCCAAGTTTGGGGCAAAACTCCATTTCCAAGTGCAAGTCTAGGCAAAAGCCCATTTCGAGCATGACTTGGGTGAAATGAAGATGAAGGTCTATTTCAGGTAAAACTTTGAGTGAAAGCTCATTTTATAAGCAAACACCATCACCCCTACATTTTCAGTGTAGATATTATTTGGGAAAGGATTAAGGTTGGTAAAATTAATTCATGTGGTGATGCAATAGATATATCTAGGATCACTATTGAAAAACTGTTGAATTTAAGTATTGTGCCCTTGACTCCGGTGTAATCTTATTCATTTCCAAGGTACCATCATGGGTATTGAAATCATACCGATGATTTTTTCCAAAGCCTCGATATGCCATGTGATGAAATCGCTAGACGTTTCCAAATGCATTTGCTAATTGGTTTGTTGCTATTGCCAAGGAGGAATTGGTGTTGTTTGATCCTTGACTAGTCGGTATTTTTTTTAATGTGCATTTAATTACAGAGGTGCAACCCTCTATAAATACTAAGCATTTTGATGTAAAAGAAGATGATAGACATTCTACTAAAAAAAACTCTTTGAGTTTAAATTTCTGCCTTAATCAAAAGATGCTTGACTTTAGTTCCTGGAGCAGTCTTTGTGTGTATGCTTTTTGCTTGTTATTTTTGTTAAATTCATATCTTGGTTAGATAGATTAAATTATGCATCTAAATTTAATTGCTAATGAAGAGTGAATGTTGAAATACCAACTGGAGGTTATATTTGCAACTTGTGATCGGTTTCTATATTATTCTTTAGATTAATTACTATTAAAACTTGATGTGGTTGCTTAGCTACTAGTTTATCTCCATATTACATTTCTGGCTCATAGCCATATTTCCCATTCATTTCTATCATTTCCCATATCTTTCTTGTTACCCTAAGCTTTAAACCAAATTAGATTAGTAAGGGAACCAACCCTCTTCGAAGATTGGCCCAAAGGACATCTCTCTCCTTTGGCCTTTCAATGTTGGTAGGGTCTAGGATGCATATATTTTATGATTAGGTAGATTTATGACCAACAATATTCAAGTGTTACAAACCTCCAATCGTGTATAATAGTCTTAGAAGGCTTTCAAATGACTTAGTATGCCACTATATGTCAAAATATTGCTTTCTAGAATATTTACCTCCAAATATACACTTTTTTATCTCTATGATTGTTTGAGTGGTTCATGCGGGTTTCGCAAGTGAATCACTTGTATTTTATGAGCAGATCAACACATTTTACTAAGCAAATCACTCCCCTAAGTCAATAAGTTCATTTTTGTGAGCGAATCGCTCCCCTGAGCTAATCGGTCCCTTTTTATGAGCGAATCACTCCTACAAGCCAATTAGTCCAATTTATATAAGAATATTGCTCCTACTATAAAATTGGCCTCAATTTGTGAGTGAATCACTTCTCTAAGTCAATTGGTCCATTTTGGAGGATTTCTCAAATTTTTTTAATTTTACAAATCTTGTTGTCTTCAAATGTTATTTCTAGGTTTGTAAAATCAAAAATTTTGGCTAATTTCTTATAATTAGAAGGTAGTAGTTGAGATACTATATTTATGGTAACTTCATTGGGTGCCAAGATTTATTTGTGAGAGATCCTAGATATTGCCTTTATCCTTGGGTACAAAGTCTTAGAAATTGGAATCCTTCCTGCAAAATTGCAAAACTATGGGTCATCTTTATTTAGCTCTTGGATAACAAGGTCAAAATTATCTACCAATTAGTGAATGGATGTGCACCTTGATCATCTTCATTTTAGTACTCAATAAAAACTCTTTATATTGATCCTAGCAATGGTATTTAGTGTACTTTACCTTGTATGTTAGATCCTCTTCCATTTGTTTGATTGTATTTGAAGAGCAAGGTCTTACACTTATTACAATATGTACAATGCACCTTAGCACAAAGTGACTTGGTATGAGAAATATCAAATGCACATTAGCACACATTGTCCTAAAAAAATTGGCTTAACCCACCACCAAGATCTTGAATTTCATATCTACATTGAAAGTACCTTGATGACTAATAGCTCCCCTCTTCCTTTTAGTGACTAGAATTGGTAGATCATGAGAATAGTAGATATTAAAACTCTTTTTATTAGTGTTGTCTTGATCAACCTACTTTCTTATCCCTTACACAGTTTCCAATACTTACTCTCTATATTTCCTCTCAAAAGATACTTTTTCACTAGGTGAGGGAATGAATGATGGTTGTCAATGCCAAGATGTTCCTTCATAGTGAAAATTATCTTTAAAAGCTTTGATAATTCATGGGAAAGAATATCTTTGTACATATGTGAACCATTGGACAAACAAATACAAGGAAGAAACATTTAGGAAGAAATGATAGAATCACTCCTGGAGACTTCCAACTCCTATCAATCCATTTTCTTAAGGTTGAATCCCCCGAATAATATCCATTAAATTTCCCAAAAACTACCCTATCTTGGAGCAATGAGGATCTCTTTGAGGTGCGCTCACTAACCTCTACCACTAGGGATGCTTCTAAGTATTTAACTATAAATCGATCCATGAAAAGAAACTAAAACTCAAAATCTAATGAAATTTATCTGAAAGTTCTATAACAAATATAATATTTGATAAAAAAATTATATAATTTTCATACACAATTTCTAATATAAAGAAAGGGAAAAAAAATTACTTAGCTGAAATTTTTTTGTCTAGATAGAATGTCTTGTCTCACTTGAAGTCCTAGCTCTTCATTGCTCTTCCAATCGTTCGAACCTTAGTTGGCAAATATTTGTAATTTCATTTTTCGTGACTTGAAAAATCATCATTGCCCTTGTTTTGAATGGTTGACTTCCACGAGGTTGTATATCCCTCAATATTGCTCGACATTTTGCATATGACCACTCATTTTAAAGCTATTTATATTTTGCACAAGTTGGTCTAAGAATCAGCTAAACCATATAACTCTTCGCGAAGATATGGCTCCTAAAATATGAGATTTTTTTTGGAAAAACCCTAATCCTTCCCACTTTGCAATTTTGTTTTTCGCAATTTGAAAAATTGTCACTGCCCTTGTTCCAAATGGTTGACTTCACAGGGTCGTATCTTCCTTAATATTGGTATTGAGGCCTTTGGTTCTAAGACCACCTTGAAATTTACTTTTTTTTTTTTGAAAAAATTGAAAATCTTGAATTAAAACAACGAGCATATACAAGAGGGAGCCAGAACATCCCTAACAGGAACCCAAAGACAAGAAACCTTAGCAAAGAGCGAGAGGGGAGCACAACCCAACCCAAAGCAAAAGAAGAAGGCAAGGCGCGAAATCGCGACATGTTGCGAAATCGCGGCAGTCAAGCCGATCGAGGCCATAACCGCGCCACAGGTCGCGAAATCGCGACGGACGAAGCCAGCAGCCCCCAACCGCAAAAGATGTCACGATATCGCGACGAAAACCTTACAGAGCAGACAGTCCATAAAATTGTCACGAAATCACGACACAAAATCCAATAGGCACCATTGCGCCAGAAGTGTTGCGATTTCGTGACATGTCGCGATTTCGCGACATGTCACGAAATCGCGACAACCAAATCTAGCGGCCCCCAACCTTGAAATTTACTTTGAAAATATACACTATTCCATTTTAATAGCTAAATTTTAAATTAATTTTCTTATCTTTACTAAAGTAACTTGGATTAATTTTTTTAACTTGGTCATATGGGATTGAAATATGCCCCACCCGTATTACATCATTACCACATAGTGGTATGACAACAAAGCTTGGATATTATCCATGTATCGCTTGGTAACATTTGAACCTTGATCTCCTTAAATGTTGATGAATCTAACCGGTTGAGCTAATGTCACTTGATAACTTGGATTAAATTATAATTATAAGTTTTCTAGATTTTCATAGAATTTAAAATTGATAACAAGTATGCCAACATTTCTTGTTGTACATATTATATTATTTTTACCTCATGTTTGTTGTTAGTCATAATAATAATAATAAAATATCCTTCCATTTTTAATGATAATGTATTGATAAGTCAATTCCATTGATATGGTTTCCTATTTAAAAATACCCCCTTTATAATGAATCAATCAAATATTAAAAAATATATACAAAACTTTCTAAATGATCTAGATTTCTATAAATGTTCAAGAAATAGTTTAAAACCCTTGTACGGCCTAAATTCCTTCTCATCCTATTCTAGACAATCTCAATTTAAAACTAAAATAAAAATGATGAGTGCATTGGACTAACAAGTAAAAAAAATATGTGCACTCAATCATTTGATAAAGAAACCCAACTTCACTTATATATATATATATATATATATATATATATATATTTGTGTGTGTGTTAAAATACATTATCCATCTCCAAGTCCTACAACACTTTCCTATAACTTGTTCAAATTAACAAAATAAATACCCTAGAAATGCACAAAAAACTAATTGGAGAAAATAGAAGAATAAAATACCATCATATAAAGACTCTTGTAATACACTAGGTCTCATTCCTCCAAAATATAGCCTAAACACCTTCAAGTAGATATTTTTATATATTATGTGTCACTCGCATGTTTGTCAACTTATTTTGTTTCCTCAAAATATTATTAAAGACAACTTGAAATTTTACAATACAACAAGAAGCTTAAAATTTTACCATACAACAACAGTACATTCACTATCATCCCTAGTTTCTAATTGAATAATACTTTTATTTGTGCACCTGTTGAACCAGGAAATTATCTTAACTTGTAAATTAGATTTTTCTCCTCTCATTTGAGTTTCACTAAGTTGGACAAGATTGCCAATGGCTTCTCATAACATCTGGATTTAGGTTGTCTCTCCATTGTTCTCGTATGAAATCCGTACACTAGCCTAAAATAACTTGCATGAAAATAAAGTACAAAAAGAAAAATGCATGAAAATAATTATTTTGGAAGTTTAGAGTGCAAAATATTAAAAGTAAATATGAGTTTTTACACTATATCAAAGAAATATTATGATCAGTCAACACATGATAAGTCAAATAACATCAATGTCCACCCATTAATTTGATTATGAATTTGATAAGCGAATGATAAGATGGGCCAAATGTGTGGTGTCACAATCGTCGTGTACTTAACAAACAAAGAGGGCGGTGACATTGATGGGATGCATAGGGACTTACCAATTTCTTACAAACTCATGAGTATAAAGCATAATGTGGATTTCGTAAAGTGTAGCTCTAAATTATCATGGCCAAAAAATGAATACAATGAGGGCCCTAGGACCTAGCTTATGGTAAGAGTTTATCCTTGAGTTACTTGGGGTCAAAAACAGTTACTCTTTGTAAAAGTAAAGAATTGAGGGGTAAATTTAGCAAAATTTTGTATCTTTGTTGGCATTTTTGCCACATTAAAATTTTGTAAAATTTTTCCTAAAATATGTAAACAATTTTGCTAGCAAAATTCATAAATTCATTTTGAGCATTTTCGCCACATTAAAAAGTTTGTTGAAAATTTTTCTAAGTGTTTTATGGGTGGAGTTTTGGGCAATATTCGAGCAAAATGCCTTTTCTCTCTCATGCACCGCGAAATACCTTTTTACCGCTAGGTGCAGTGAAAATCCTTTTTCGAGCATTTCGCTGGCGAAAACACTTTGCCAACAGTTTTACGAAATTCCTTTTCACTTCATTTCTCAGCAAAAACCAATTTCCAAGATGGGCCCCATTTTTGGCAGCACAAGATTTTCCGAGGTGAAGTCATAGCAAAAAGATAATATTGGGGTGAAAGTCCATTTCACCCAAGTTTGGGGCGAAACTCCATTTCCAAGCGCAAGTCTAGGCAAAAGCCCATTTCAGGCATGACTTGGGTGAAATGAAGATGAAGGTCCATTTCGGGTAAAACTCTGAGTGAAAGCTCATTTTATAAGCAAACACCATCACCCCTACATTTTCAGTGTAGATATTATTTGGGAAAGGATTAAGGTTGGTAAAATTAATTCATGTGGTGATGCAATAGATATATCTAGGATCACTATTGAAAAACTGTTGAATTTAAGTATTGTGCCCTTGACTCCGGTGTAATCTTATTCATTTCCAAGGTACCATCATGGGTATTGAAATCATACCGATGATTTTTTCCAAAGCCTCGATATGCCATGTGATGAAATCGCTAGACGTTTCCAAATGCATTTGCTAATTGGTTTGTTGCTATTGCCAAGGAGGAATTGGTGTTGTTTGATCCTTGACTAGTCGGTATTTTTTTTAATGTGCATTTAATTACAGAGGTGCAACCCTCTATAAATACTAAGCATTTTGATGTAAAAGAAGATGATAGACATTCTACTAAAAAAAACTCTTTGAGTTTAAATTTCTGACTTAATCAAAAGATGCTTGACTTTAGTTCCTGGAGCAGTCTTTGTGTGTATGCTTTTTGCTTGTTATTTTTGTTAAATTCATATCTTGGTTAGATAGATTAAATTCTGCATCTAAATTTGATTGCTAATGAAGAGTGAATGTTGAAATACTAACTGGAGGTTATCTTTGCAAGTTGTGATCGGTTTCTATATTATTCTTTAGATTAATTACTATTAAAACTTGATGTGGTTGCTTAGCTACTAGTTTATCTCCATATTACATTTTTGGCTCATAGCCATATTTCCCATTCATTTCTATCATTTCCCATATCTTTCTTGTTACCCTAAGCTTTAAACCGAATTAGATTAGTAAGGGAACCAACCCTCTTTGGAGATTGGCCCAAAGGACATCTCTCTCCTTCGGCCTTTCAATGTTGGTTGGGTCTAGGATGCATATATTTTATGATTAGGTAGATTTATGACCAACAATATTCAAGTGTTACAAACCTCCAATCGTGTATAATAGTCTTAGAAGGCTTTCAAATGACTTAGTATGCCACTATATGTCAAAATATTGCTTTCTAGAATATTTAGCTCCAAATATACACTTTTTTATCTCTATGATTGTTTGAGTGGTTCATGCGGGTTTCACAAGTGAATCACTTATATTTTATGAGCAGATCAACACATTTTACTAAGCAAATCACTCCCCTAAGTCAATAAGTTCATTTTTGTGAGCGAATCGCTCCCATGAGCTAATCGGTCCCTTTTTATGAGCGAATCACTCCTACAAGCCAATTAGTCCAATTTATATAACCATATTGCTCCTACTATCAAATTGGCCTCAATTTGTGAGTGAATCACTTCTCTAAGTCAATTGGTCCATTTTGGAGGATTTCTCAAATTTTTTTAATTTTACAAATCTTGTTGTCTTGAAATGTTATTTCTAGGTTTGTAAAATCAAAATTTTTGGCTAATTTCTTATAATTAGAAGGTAGTAGTTGAGATACTATATTTATGGTAACTTCATTGGGTGCCAAGATTTATTTGTGAGAGATCCTAGATATTGCCTTTATCCTTGGGTACAAAGTCTTAGAAATTGGAATCCTTGCTGCAAAATTGCAAAACTATGGGTCACCTTTATTTAGATCTTGGATAACAAGGTCAAAATTATCTACCAATTAGTGAATGGATGTGCACTTTGATCATCTTCATTTTAGTACTCAATAAAAACTCTTTATATTGATCCTAGCAATGGTTATTTAGTGTACTTTACCTTGTATGTTAGATCCTCTTCCATTTGTTTGATTGTATTTGAAGAGCAAGGTCTTACACTTATTACAATATGTACAATGCACCTTAGCACAAAGTGACTTGGTATGAGAAATATCAAATGCACATTAGCACACATTTTCCTAAAAAAATTGGCTTAACCCACCACCAAGATCTTGAATTTCATACCTACATTGAAAGTACCTTGATGACTAATAGCTCCCCTCATCCTTTTAGTGACTAGAATTGGTAGATCATGAGAATAGTAGATATTAAAACTCTTTTTATTAGTGTTGTCTTGATCAACCTACTTTCTTATCCCTTACACAGTGTCCAATACTTACTCTCTATATTTCCTCTCAAAAGATACTTTTTCACTAGGTGAGGGAATGAATGATGGTTGTCAATGCCAAGATGTTCCTTCATAGTGAAAATTATCTTTAAAAGCTTTGATAATTCATGGGAAAGAATATCTTTGTACATATGTGAACCATTGGACAAACAAAGACAAGGAAGAAACATTTAGGAAGAAATGATAGAATCACTCCTCGGAGACTTCCAACTCCTATCAATCCATTTTCTTAAGGTTGAATCCCCGAATAATATCCATTAAATTTACCAAAAACTACCCTATCTTGGAGCAATGAGGATCTCTTTGAGGTGCGCTCACTAACATCTACCACTAGGGATGATTCTAAGGATTTAACTATAAATCAATCCATGAAAAGAAACTAAAACTCAAAATCTAATGAAATTTATTTGAAAGTTCTATACAAATATAATATTTGATAAAAAATTTATATAATTTTCATACACAATTTCTAATATAAAGAAAGGGAAAAAAATTACTTAGCTGAAAATTTTTTGTCTAGATAGAATGTCTTGTCTCACTGAAGTCCTAGCTCTTCATTGCTCTTCCAATCGTTCGAACCTTAGTTGGCAAATATTTGTAATTTCATTTTTCGTAATTGAAAAATCATCATTGCCCTTGTTTTGAATGGTTGACTTCACAGGGTTGTATATCCCTCAATATTGCTCGACATTTTGCATAAGACCACTCATTTTAAAGCTATTTATATTTTGCACAAGTTGGTCTAAGAATCAGCTAAACCATATAAATATTCGCGAAGATATGGCTCCTAAAATATGAGATTTTTTCTGGAAAAACCCTAATCCTTCCCACTTTGCAATTTTGTTTTTCACGATTTGAAAAATTGTCACTGCCCTTGTTCCAAATGGTTGACTTCACAGGGTCGTATCTTCCTTAATATTGGTATTGAGGCCTTTGATTCTAAGACCACCTTGAAATTTACTTTGAAAATATACACTATTCCATTTTAATAGCTAAATTTTAAATTAATTTTCTTGTCTTTACTAAAGTAACTTGGATTAATTTTTTTAACTTGGTCATATGGGATTGAAATATGCCCCACCCGTATTACATCATTACCACATAGTGGTATGACAACAAAGCTTGGATATTATCCATGTATCGCTTGGTAACATTTGAACCTTGATCTCCTTAAATGTTGATGAATCTAACCGGTTGAGCTAATGTCACTTGATAACTTGGATTAAATTATAATTATAAGTTTTCTAGATTTTCATAGAATTTAAAATTGATAACAAGTATGCCAACATTTCTTGTTGTACATATTATATTATTTTTACCTCATGTTTGTTGTTAGTCATAATAATAATAATAAAATATCCTTCCATTTTTAATGATAATGTATTGATAAGTCAATTCCATTGATATGGTTTCCTATTTAAAAATACCCCCTTTATAATGAATCAATCAGATATTAAAAAATATATACAAAACTTTCTAAATGATCTAGATTTCTATAAATGTTCAAGAAATAGTTTAAAACCCTTGTAGGGCCTCAATTCCTTCTCATCCTATTCTAGACAATCTCAATTTAAAACTAAAATAAAAATGATGAGTGCATTGGACTAACAAGTAAAAAAAAAATGTGCACTCAATCATTTGATAAAGAAACCCAACTTCACTTTTATATATATATATATATATATATATATATATATATATATATATATATATATATATATATATTTTTGTGTGTGTTAAAATACATTATCCATCTCCAAGTCCTACAGCACTTTCCTATAACTTGTTCAAATTAACAAAATAAATACCCTAGAAATGCACAAAAAACTAATTGGAGAAAATAGAAGAATAAAATACCATCATATTAAGACTCTTGTAATACACTAGGTCTCATTCCTCCAAAATATAGCCTAAACACCTTCAAGTAGATATTTTTATATATTATGTGTCACTCGCATGTTTGTCAACTTATTTTGTTTCCTCAAAATATTATTAAAGACAGCTTGAAATTTTACAATACAACAAGAAGCTTAAAATTTTACCATCCAACAACAGTACATTCACTATCATCCTTAGTTTCTAATTGAACGATACTTTTATTTGTGCACCTGTTGAACCAGGAAATTATCTTAACTTGTAAATTAGATTTTTCTCCTCTCATTTGAGTTTCACTAAGTTGGACAAGATTGCCAATGGCTTCTCATAACATTTGGATTTAGGTTGTCTCTCCATTGTTCTCGTATGAAATCCCTACACTAGCCTAAAATAACTTGCATGAAAATAAAGTACAAAAAGAAAAATGCATGAAAATAATTTTTTTGGAAGTTTAGAGTGCAAAAAATTAAAAGTAAATATGAGTTTTTACACTATATCAAGGAAATCTTATGATCAATCAACACATGATAAGTCAAATAACATCAATGTCCACCCATTAATTTGATTATGAATTTGATAAGCGAATGATAAGATGGGCTAAATGTGTGGTGTCACAATCGTCGTGTACTTAACAAACAAAGAGGGCGGTGACATTGATGGGATGCATAGGGACTTACCAATTTCTTACAAACTCATGAGTATAAAGCATAATGTGGATTTCGTAAAGTGTAGCTCTAAATTATCATGGACAAAAAATGAATACAATGAGGGCCTTAGGACCTAGCTTATGGTAAGAGTTTATCCTTGAGTTACTTGGGGTAACAAACAATTACTCTTTGTAAAAGTAAAGAATTGAGGGGTAAATTTAGCAAAATGTTGTATCTTTGTTGGCATTTTTGCCACATTAAAATTTTGTAAAATTTTGCCTAAAATATGTAAACAATTTTGCTAGCAAAATTCATAAATTCATTTTGAGCATTTTCGCCACATTAAAAAGTTTGTTGAAAATTTTTCTAAGTTTTTTATTGGTAGAGTTTTGGGCAATATTCGAGCAAAATGCCTTTTCTCTCTCATTCACCGCGAAATACCTTTTTACCCCCAGGTGCAGCGAAAATCCTTTTTCGAGCATTTCGCTGGCGAAAACACTTTGCCAACAATTTTACGAAATTCCTTTTCACTTCATTTCTCAGCAAAAACCAATTTCCAAGATGGGCCCCATTTTTGGTAGCACAAGCTTTTCCGAGGTGAAGTCGTAGCAGAAAGGTAATATTGGGGTGAAATTCCATTTCACCCAAGTTTGGGGCAAAACTCCATTTCCAAGCGCAAGTCTAGGCAAAAGCCCATTTCAGGCATGACTTGAGTGAAATGAAGATGAAGGTCCTTTTCAGGTAAAACTCTGAGTGAAAGCTCATTTTATAAGCAAAAACCATCACCTCTACATTTTCAGTGTAGATATTATTTGGGAAAAGATTAAAGTTGGTAAAATTAATTCATGTGGTGATGCAATAGATATATCTAGGATCACTATTGAAAAATTGTTGAATTTAAGTATTGTGCCCTTGACTCCGGTGTAATCTTATTCATTTCCAAGGTACCATCATGGGTATTGAAATCATACCGATGATTTTTTCCAAAGCCTCGATATGCCATGTGATGAAATCGCTAGACGTTTCCCAATGCATTTGCTAATTGGTTTGTTGCTATTGCCAAGGAAGAATTGGTGTTGTTAGATCCTTGACTAGTCGGTATTTTTTTTAATGTGCATTTAATTACAGAGGTGCAAACCTCTATAAATACTAAGCATTTTGATGTAAAAGAAAATGATAGACATTCTACTGAAAAAAACTTTTTGAGCTTAAATTTTTTCCTTAATCAAAAGATGCTTGAATTTAGTTCCTGGAGCAGTCTTTGTGTGTATGCTTTCTGCTTGTTATTTTTGTTAAATTCATATCTTGGTTAGATAGATTAAATTCTGCATCTAAATTTAATTTTTGATGAAGAGTGAATGTTGAAATACCAAGTGGAGGTTATCTTTGCAACTTGTGATCGGTTTTTATATTATTCTTTAGATTAATTACTATTAAAACTTGATGTGGTTGCTTAGCTACTAGTTTATCTCCATATTACATTTCTGGTTCATAGCCATATTTCCCATTCGTTTCTATCATTTCCCATATCTCTCTTGTTACCCTAAGCTTTAAACTGAATTAGATTAGTAAGGGAACCAACCCTCTTCGGAGATTGGCCCAAAGGATATCTCTCTCCTTCGGCATTTCAATGTTGGTAGGGTCTAGGACACATATATTTTATGATTAGGTAGATTTATGACCAACAATATTCAAGTGTTACAAACCTCCAATCGTGTATAATAGTCTTAGAAGGCTTTCAAATGACTTAGTATGCCACTATATATCAAAATATTGCTTTCTAGAATATTTACCTCCAAATATTCACTTTTTTATCTCTATGATTGTTTGAGTGGTTCATGCGTGTTTCGCAAGTGAATCACTTGTATTTTATTAGCAGATCAACACATTTTACTAAGCAAATCACTCCCCTAAGTCAATAAGTTCATTTTTGTGAGCGAATCGCTCCCATGAGCTAATCGGTCCCTTTTTATGAGCGAATCACTCCTACAAGCCAATTAGTCCAATTTATATAAGCATATTGCTCCTACTATCAAATTGGCCTCAATTTGTGAGTGAATCACTTCTCTAAGTCAATTGGTCCATTTTGGAGGATTTCTCAAATTTTTTTAATTTTACAAATCTTGTTGTCTTCAAATGTTATTTCTAGGTTTGTAAAATCAAAATTTTTGGCTAATTTCTTATAATTAGAAGGTAGTAGTTGAGATACTATATTTATGGTAACTTCATTGGGTGCCAAGATTTATTTGCGAGAGATCCTAGATATTGCCTTTATCCTTGGGTACAAAGTCTTAGAAATTGGAATCCTTGTTGCAAAATTGCAAAACTATGGGTCACCTTTATTTAGCTCTTGGATAACAAGTTCAAAATTATCTACAAATTAGTGAATGGATGTGCACCTTGATCATCTTCATTTTAGTACTCAATAAAAACTCTTTATATTGATCCTAGCAATGGTTATTTAGTGTACTTTACCTTGTATGTTAGTTCCTCTTCCATTTGTTCGATTGTATTTGAAGAGCAAGGTCTTACACTTATTACAATATGTACAATGCACCTTAGCACAAAGTGACTTGGTATGAGAAATATCAAATGCACATTAGCACACATTGTCCTAAAAAAATTGGCTTAACCCACCACCAAGATCTTGAATTTCATACCTACATTGAAAGTTCCTTGATGACTAATAGCTCCCCTCTTCCTTTTAGTGACTAGAATTGGTGGATCATGAGAATAGTAGATATTAAAACTCTTTTTATTAGTGTTGTCTTGATCAACCTACTTTCTTATCCCTTACACAGTGTCCAATACTTACTCTCTATATTTCCTCTCAAAAGATACTTTTTCACTAGGTGAGGGAATGAATGATGGTTGTCAATGCCAAGATGTTCCTTCATAGTGAAAATTATCTTTAAAAGCTTTGATAATTCATGGGAAAGAATATCTTTGTACATATGTGAACCATTGGACAAACAAAGACAAGGAAGAAACATTTAGGAAGAAATGATAGAATCACTCCTGGAGACTTCCAACTCCTATCAATCCATTTTCTTAAGGTTGAATCCCCCGAATAATATTCATTAAATTTCCCAAAAACTACCCTATCTTGGAGCAATGAGGATCTCTTTGAGGTGCGCTCACTAAACTCTACCACTAGGGATGCTTCTAAGGATTTAACTATAAATCGATCCATGAAAAGAAACTAAAACTCAAAATCTAATGAAATTTATCTGAAAGTTCTATAACAAATATAATATTTGATAAAAAAATTATATAATTTTCATACACAATTTCTAATATAAAGAAAGGGAAAAAAATTACTTAGCTGAAAATTTTTTGTCTAGATAGAATGTCTTGTCTCACTGAAGTCCTAGCTCTTCATTTCTCTTCCAATCGTTCGAACCTTAGTTGGCAAATATTTGTAATTTCATTTTTCGTAATTGAAAAATCATCATTGCCCTTGTTTCGAATGGTTGACTTCACAGGATTGTATATCCCTCAATATTGCTCGACATTTTGAAAAATTATCTTAACTTGTAAATTAGATTTTTCTCCTTTCATAAAGTTTCACTAAGTTGGACAAGATTGCCAATGGCTTCTCATAACATCTGGATTTATGTTGTCTCTCCATTGTTCTCGTATGAAATCCCTACACTAGCCTAAAATAACTTGCATGAAAATAAAGTACAAAAAGAAAAATGCATGAAAATAATTTTTTTGGAAGTTTAGAGTGCAAAAAATTAAAAGTAAATATGAGTTTTTACACTATATCAAGGAAATATTATGATCAATTAACACATCATAAGTCAAATAACATCAATGTCCACCCATTAATTTGATTATGAATTTGATAAGCGAATGATAAGATGGGCTAAATGTGTGGTGTCACAATCGTCGTGTACTTAACAAACAAAGAGGGCGGTGACATTGATGGGATGCATAGGGAATTACCAATTTCTTACAAACTCATGAGTATAAAGCATAATGTGGATTTCGTAAAGTGTAGCTCTAAATTATCATGGCCAAAAAATGAATACAATGAGGGCCCTAGGACCTAGCTTATGGTAAGAGTTTATCCTTGAGTTACTTGGGGTCAAAAACAATAACTCTTTGTAAAATTAAAGAATTGAGGGGTAAATTTAACAAAATGTTGTATCTTTGTTGGCATTTTTGCCACATTAAAATTTTGTAACTTTTTGCCTAAAATATGTAAACAATTTTGCTAGCAAAATTCATAAATTCATTTTGAGCATTTTTGCCACATTAAAAAGTTTGTTGAAAATTTTTCTAAGTGTTTTATGGGTGGAGTTTTGGCAATATTCGAGCAAAATGCCTTTTCTCTCTCATGCACCGTGAAATACCTTTTAACCCCCAGGTGCAGCAAAAATATTTTTTCGAGGATTTCGCTAGCGAACACACTTCCTGAGCATTTCATTGGTGAAATCACTTTGCCAACAGTTTTACGAAATTCCTTTTCACTTCATTTCTCAGTAAAAACCAATTTCCAAGATGGGCCCCATTTTTGGTAGCACAAGCTTTTTTGAGGTGAAGTCGTAGCAAAAAGGTAATATTGGGGTGAAATTCCATTTCACCCAAGTTTGGGGCGAAACTCCATTTCCAAGCGCAAGTCTAGGCAAAAGCCCATTTCAGGCATGACTTGGGTGAAATGAAGATGAAGGTCCATCTCGGGTAAAACTCTGAGTGAAAGCTCATTTTATAAGCAAAAACCATCACCCCTACATTTTCAGTGTAGATATTATTTGGGAAAGGATTAAAGTTGGTAAAATTAATTCATGTGGTGATGCAATAGATATATATCTAGGATCACTATTGAAAAACTGTTGAATTTAAGTATTGTGCCCTTGACTCTGGTGTAATCTTGTTCATTTCCAAGGTACCATCATGGGTATTGAAATCATACCGATGATTTTTTCCAAAGCCTCGATATGCCATGTGATGAAATCGCTAGACATTTCCCAATGCATTTGCTAATTGGTTTGTTGCTATTGCCAAGGAAGAATTGGTGTTGTTTGATCCTTGACTAGTCGGTATTTTTTTTAATGTGCATTTAATTACAGAGGTGCAACCCTCTATAAATACTAAGCATTTTGATGTAAAAGAAGATGATAGACATTCTACTGAAAAAAACTCTTTGAGTTTAAATTTTTGCCTTAATCAAAAGATGCTTGACTCTAGTTCCTGGAGCAGTCTTTGTGTGTATGCTTTATGCTTGTTATTTTTGTTAAATTCATATCTTGGTTAGATAGATTAAATTCTGCATCTAAATTTGATTGCTTATGAAGAGTGAATGTTGAAATACTAACTGGAGGTTATCTTTGCAACTTGTGATCGGTTTCTATATTATTCTTTAGATTAATTACTATTAAAACTTGATGTGGTTGCTTAGCTACTAGTTTATCTCCATATTACATTTCTGGCTCAAAACCATATTTCCCATTCATTTCTATCATTTCCCATATCTTTCTTGTTACCCTAAGCTTTAAACTGAATTAGATTAGTAAGGGAACCAACCCTCTTTGGAGATTAGCCCAAAGGACATCTCTCTCCTTTGGCCTTTCAATGTTGGTTGGGTCTAGGACGTATATATTTTATGATTAGGTAGATTTATGACCAACAATATTCAAGTGTTACAAACCTCCAATCATGTATAATAGTCTTAGAAGGCTTTCAAATGACTTAGTATGCCACTATATGTCAAAATATTGCTTTCTAGAATATTTACCTCCAAATATACACTTTTTTATCTCTATGATTGTTTGAGTGGTTCATGCGGGTTTCACAAGTGAATCACTTATATTTTATGAGCAGATCAACACATTTTACTAAGCAAATCACTCCCCTAAGTCAATAAGTTCATTTTTGTGAGCGAATCGCTCCCCTGAGCTAATCGGTCCCTTTTTATGAGTGAATCACTCCTACAAGCTAATTAGTCCAATTTATATAACCATATTGCTCCTACTATCAAATTGGCCTCAATTTGTGAGTGAATCACTTCTCTAAGTCAATTGGTCCATTTTGGAGGATTTCTCAAATTTTTTTAATTTTACAAATCTTGTTGTCTTCAAATGTTATTTCTAGGTTTGTAAAATCAAAAATTTTGGCTAATTTCTTATAATTAGAAGGTAGCAGTTGAGATACTATATTTATGGTAACTTCATTGGGTGCCAAGATTTATTTGTGAGAGATCCTAGATATTGCCTTTATCCTTGGGTACAAAGTCTTAGAAATTGGAATCCTTGTTGCAAAATTGCAAAACTATGGGTCACCTTTATTTAGCTCTTGGATAACAAGTTCAAAATTATCTACAAATTAGTGAATGGATGTGCACCTTGATCATCTTCATTTTAGTACTCAATAAAAACTCTTTATATTGATCCTAGCAATGGTTATTTAGTGTACTTTACCTTGTATGTTAGATCCTCTTCCATTTGTTTGATTGTATTTGAAGAGCAAGGTCTTACACTTATTACAATATGTACAATGCACCTTAGCACAAAGTGACTTGGTATGAGAAATATCAAATGCACATTAGCACACATTGTCCTAAAAAAATTGGCTTAACCCACCACCAAGATCTTGAATTTCATACCTACATTGAAAGTTCCTTGATGACTAATAGCTCCCCTCTTCCTTTTAGTGACTAGAATTGGTGGATCGTGAGAATAATAGATATTAAAACTCTTTTTATTAGTGTTGTCTTGATCAACCTACTTTCTTATCCCTTACACAGTGTCCAATACTTACTCTCTATATTTCCTCTCAAAAGATACTTTTCACTAGGTGAGGGAATGAATGATGGTTGTCAATGCCAAGATGTTCCTTCATAGTGAAAATTATCTTTAAAAGCTTTGATAATTCATGGGAAAGAATATCTTTGTACATATGTGAACCATTGGACAAACAAAGACAAGGAAGAAACATTTAGGAAGAAATGATAGAATCACTCCTGGAGACTTCCAAATCCTATCAATCCATTTTCTTAAGGTTGAATCCCCCGAATAATATTCATTAAATTTCCCAAAAACTACCCTATCTTGGAGCAATGAGGATCTCTTTGACGTGCGCTCACTAACCTCTACCACTAGGGATGCTTCTAAGGATTTAACTATAAATCGATCCATGAAAAGAAACTAAAACTCAAAATCTAATGAAATTTATCTGAAAGTTCTATAACAAATATAATATTTGATAAAAAATTTATATAATTTTCATACACAATTTCTAATATAAAGAAAGGGAAAAAAAATTACTTAGCTGAAAATTTTTTGTCTAGATAGAATGTCTTGTCTCACTGAAGTCCTAGCTCTTCATTGCTCTTCCAATCGTTCGAACCTTAGTTGGAAAATATTTGTAATTTCATTTTTCGTAATTGAAAAATCATCATTTCCCTTGTTTCGAATGGTTGACTTCACAGGGTTGTATATCCCTCAATATTGCTCGACATTTTGAAAAATTATCTTAACTTGTAAATTAGATTTTTCTCCTCTCATAGAGTTTCACTAAGTTGGACAAGATTGCCAATGGCTTCTCATAACATCTGGATTTTGGTTGTCTCTCCATTGTTCTTGTATGAAATCCCTACACTAGCCTAAAATAACTTGCATGAAAATAAAGTACAAAAAGAAAAATGCATGAAAATAATTTTTTTGGAAGTTTAGAGTGCAAAAAATTAAAAGTAAATATGATTTTTTACACTATATCAAGGAAATATTATGATCAATCAACACATCATAAGTCAAATAACATCAATGTCCACCCATTAATTTGATTATGAATTTGATAAGCGAATGATAAGATGGGATAAATGTGTGGTGTCACAATCATCGTGTACTTAACAAACAAAGAGGGCGGTGACATTGATGGGATGCATAGGGAATTACCAATTTCTTACAAACTCATGAGTATAAAGCATAATGTGGATTTCGTAAAGTGTAGCTCTAAATTATCATGGCCAAAAAATGAATACAATGAGGGCCCTAGGACCTAGCTTATGGTAAGAGTTTATCCTTGAGTTACTTGGGGTCAAAAACAATTACTCTTTGTAAAAGTAAAGAATTGAGGGGTAAATTTAACAAAATGTTGTATCTTTGTTGGCATTTTTGCCACATTAAAATTTTGTAACTTTTTGCCTAAAATATGTAAACAATTTTGCTAGCAAAATTCATAAATTCATTTTGAGAATTTTTGCCACATTAAAAAGTTTGTTGAAAATTTTTCTAAGTGTTTTATGGGTCGAGTTTTGGGCAATATTCGAGCAAAATGCCTTTTCTCTCTCATGCACCGTGAAATACCTTTTTACCCCCAGGTGCAGCAAAAATCTTTTTTCGAGCATTTCGCTGGCGAAAACACTTCCTGAGCATTTCATTGGTGAAATCACTTTGCCAATAGTTTTACGAAATTCCGTTTCACTTCATTTCTCAACAAAAACCAATTTCCAAGATGGGCCCCATTTTTGGCAGCACAAGATTTTTCGAGGTGAAGTCGTAGCAAAAAGGTAATATTGGGGTGAAATTCCATTTCACCCAAGTTTGGGGCGAAACTCCATTTCCAAGCGCAAGTCTAGGCAAAAGCCCATTTCAGGCATGACTTGGGTGAAATGAAGATGAAGGTCCATTTCGGGTAAAACTCTGAGTGAAAGCTCATTTTATAAGCAAAAACCATCACCCCTACATTTTCAGTGTAGATATTATTTGGGAAAGGATTAAATTTGGTAAAATTAATTCATGTGGTGATGCAATAGATATATCTAGGATCGCTATTGAAAAACTGTTGAATTTAAGTATTGTGCCCTTGACTTTGGTGTAATCTTGTTCATTTCCAAGGTACCATCATGGGTATTGAAATCATACCGATGATTTTTTCCAAAGCCTCGATATGCCATGTGATGAAATCGCTAGACGTTTCCAAATGCATTTGCTAATTGGTATGTTGCTATTGCCAAGGAAGAATTGGTGTTGTTTGATCCTTGACTAGTCGGTATTTTTTTTAATGTGCATTTAATTACAGAGGTGCAACCCTCTATAAATACTAAGCATTTTGATGTAAAAGAAGATGATAGACATTCTACTGAAAAAAACTTTTTGAGTTTAAATTTTTGCCTCAATCAAAAGATGCTTGACTTTAGTTCCTGGAGCAGTCTTTGTGTGTATGCTTTTTGCTTGTTATTTTTGTTAAATTCATATCTTGGTTAGATAGATTAAATTCTGCATCTAAATTTAATTGTTGATGAAGAGTGAATGTTGAAATACCAACTGGAGGTTATCTTTGCAACTTGTGATCGGTTTCTATATTATTCTTTAGATTAATTACTATTAAAACTTGATGTGGTTGCTTAGCTACTAGTTTATCTCCATATTACATTTCTAGCTCATAGCCATATTTCCCATTCATTTCTATCATTTCCCATATCTTTCTTGTTACCCTAAGCTTTAAACTAAATTAGATTAGTAAGGGAACAAACCCTCTTCGGAGATTGGCCCAAAGGACATCTCTCTCCTTTGGACTTTCAATGTTGGTAGGGTCTAGGGCGCATATATTTTATGATTAGGTAGATTTATGACCAACAATATTCAAGTGTTACAAACCTCCAATCGTGTATAATAGTCTTAGAAGGCTTTCAAATGACTTAGTATGCCACTATATGTCAAAATATTGCTTTCTAGAATATTTACCTCCAAATATACACTTTTTTATCTTTATGATTGTTTGAGTGGTTCATGCAGGTTTCGCAAGTGAATCACTTGTATTTTATGAGCAGATCAACACATTTTACTAAGCAAATCACTCCCCTAAGTCAATAAGTTCATTTTTGTGAGCGAATCGCTCCCCTGAGCTAATCGGTCCCTTTTTATGAGCGAATCACTCCTACAAGCCAATTAGTCCAATTTATATAACCATATTGCTCCTACTATCAAATTGGGCTCAATTTGTAAGTGAATCACTTCTCTAAGTCAATTGGTCCATTTTGGAGGATTTCTCAAATTTTTTTAATTTTACAAATCTTGTTGTCTTGAAATGTTATTTCTAGGTTTGTAAAATCAAAATTTTTGGCTAATTTCTTATAATTAGAAGGTAGTAGTTGAGATACTACATTTATGGTAACTTCATTGGGTGCCAAGATTTATTTGTGAGAGATCCTAGATATTGTCTTTATCCTTAGGTACAAAGTCTTAGAAATTGGAATCCTTGCTGCAAAATTGCAAAACTATGGGTCACCTTTATTTAGCTCTTGGATAACAAGTTCAAAATTATCTACCAATTAGTGAATGGGTGTGCACCTTGATCGTCTTCATTTTAGTACTCAATAAAAACTCTTTATATTGATCCTAGCAATGGTTATTTAGTTTACTTTACCTTATATGTTAGATCCTCTTCCATTTGTTTGATTGTATTTGAAGAGCAAGGTCTTACACTTATTACAATATGTACAATGCACCTTAGCACAAAGTGACTTGGTATGAGAAATATCAAATGCACATTAGCACACATTATCCTAAAAAAATTGGCTTAACCCACCACCAAGATCTTGAATTTGATACCTACATTGAAAGTACCTTGATGACTAATAGCTCCCCTCTTCCTTTTAGTGACTAGAATTGGTGGATCATGAGAATAGTAGATATTAAAACTCTTTTTATTAGTGGTCTTGATCAACCTACTTTCTTATCCCTTACACAATGTCGAATACTTACTCTCTATATTTCCTCTCAAAAGATACTTTTTCACTAGGTGAGGGAATGAATGATGGATGTCAATGCCAAGATGTTCCTTCATAGTGAAAATTATCTTTAAAATCTTTGATAATTCATGGGAAAGAATATCTTTGTACATATGTGAACCATTGGACAAACAAAGACAAGGATACTAGTTTGAAAAAATGATATGGGTGATGGTATAGACTGAGTGATGATGAATGATGAGAAGGGTTGGAATGATGACACATGGGGTGAAAAACACTTACAACATGGGAAACCAAAGGATGGGTGTAGAGTGGATGAAATAGTGGGTGATGATACAGAAAATTGGAGTGGAGATCACATATGAAATGATCCTACATTTTAAATAGACAAATATGTTGGTGACCCTAAGACTAGGGTTGTTCTTACTTGAGGTGGGATGGGTATAGAATAGGAAATTAGGGGGATTTCAAGGAGTAAGAAAAGAATAAATAATAGGGAAAGAAGAAAAGAGAGGGGGTAGAAGAAATGGGGGTGAAAGTGAAGTGAATATGAATGTGGAAGAGATGGTAAAATAAATGCAAGCTTATAGATTAATGGCTTCCATTCTTGCCACTCTTTTTCTTATTTATTTATAAACCTTATTTTTTGGAGCCATTCTCTTCAAGGTTATATATAATTTCTCTTTATCTTTTTATCCTTCATATACCTACGTAATCAAAGGTCTCATGTATTAAGTTATTTTTACCATCCCTCATGTTGATAATCATTTCTAATATTATATTATCAGTAGGGCCTATATTAGGCTCCATACCGTCCTTTAGGTTGTGGGGTCAGAAGGAAGAAAACTTCTACTTAACCTAAAATAGTCTGGATATTGGGCATTGCCTTAATATCATTGTCTTCCTAGGTTTTCATCTCATCTTGTTAGCTTTATGGAAGAAACCACTGATATTAGAAATATATTCAACCAATCCTAGAGGAAAGGGATGTAAAAAAATGGAGACCTGAGTGTCTCTTAAGATATTATTTCCTAGTTTAAATGAGATTTTTATTTCTTTATTTTTTGAAGAAGACAATTTGTAGAAACAAACAACTATCCTTTTGAGTGAAAAATAATCCCATTCACCAAATTAGGAAAATAACTATCTTCCCTTCTAATTTCAATGTTCTAACTTAGGATTTTTCAACACCTATATAAACATAGTAAGTCAAAAAATATGAATGGTGCATATGAAGGGCCTTTGCCAAAGGTGCTTTCACAATTTAGAGCCTCATGGGGGCATGGTAGCTTGTATGTTTCTTCACCGTAACAATTGAAACTCTAAGTGGGTGTCGTGATATGGTAAGTTAAAACAACCTTCTCTCCTATAATTACCTCATAATTTTCCTTTTTATGCCAACTATCATGGAATCCATACCTTCTTTTACTCTTAAAGAGGTAGGAGATATGTGTAGGCATTCGCATTTCTACAATGATGATATCCCCTCTACCATTTATCTCATTCCACCATTGAATTTGATAGCGATCATTAGTTTGGATAACTAAATTTATACACCCAAGCAAC
This sequence comes from Wollemia nobilis, assembly GCA_028583015.1. Classification (NCBI taxonomy): domain Eukaryota; kingdom Viridiplantae; phylum Streptophyta; class Pinopsida; order Araucariales; family Araucariaceae; genus Wollemia; species Wollemia nobilis. Next base: position 10,364,488 of record JAQPPZ010000850.1, read on the forward strand.
ACAACATCACTCAACAATAATGGTTCCTTTTTTTGTTGTTTCCAGACCAACTTAATGCCATCCTTGAAAGCATCAAATTATTGGAACACAAATTTGACCCTAGTTGTACTTCCCAAGATTGTAGAAAAACATCTCATTTTTAGAATTATATCTTCTCTACTACTCAATGTAGCCCACTTATCTGGAACCACTTGAAAAATATCAAGAGTCAGATGGATCCTTCTCCATTTGTTGCATAAGTCCTACTTCTAGGATTTTATCCTTAACCTCTAGTATCAGTGCTCACTCTGATAAAGTGCCTCATATTATGGTTGAGCCAATATTTTACCTTCCTTTGATGATTTATAAGGATTGATTATAACAACTTCTTAGAAAGGGAGATGATTTAGTAACCTCAGGTGCTTTAGGCATCTTAGTGATTTATTCCTCACATGGAATCCTAGGAATTTGATCTTTCCTTTTGAAATTTTCTCTTCTATGATTTGGGCCACCACATTATACAACCAAACAACATAACATCATGTAATAATAATAATGACTCATTTTGTCATTCTTTCTCGAGTGTCCCAATGTTGTCCTTCAAAGCATTAGGTTGTTGGAAAACATACTTTAATCTGGTTGTACTCTCCAAGATTGTAGTAAAATACCCCATTTCTATTATTGTGGCTTCTCTATTATTCAACATAGCCCAATTATCTAGAATTTCTTAAATAATATTAGGAGTCACAAATGAATCCTTTTCCATTTGTTGAATAAACTCTATTCCCAATATTTTATCCCTAAATAGGGGTACCTATTCACAAAAGGGACTTTGTAAGGTTTATCCATACCCTACAAACTTAGCCTTATTTAATATGAAACTATATGTTTCATATTATAGTTTATTATTCTCTTTTACTTTGTTGTCATCCTCCTATATAAATATCTAATATTCTGGTTATAGTATCTCTATTGATTTTTCTATAGGATTATCTCTCCCTAAATATAAATCAAAAGTCTTATATTTTGGGAGAGCAAATATTTCACCACTCTTTGATGATTTGTTAGGATCACATACAATGACATCATGGACAAAAAATAACTTTTAATAACCTTAGGTACCTCATGTGTTGCAACAAGTTAAATGTCATATGGAACATTAAGAACTTTATAATATTATTTTGAAATTTTCTCATTGAGAAAGTAAAATGCTTTCATGAAAGGTGATTCACATGATGATTCTTTGGAATTTGTAGTGTCTCCTTCCTCTTCACATTCTATCTTAATTTTTTTTTTGCTCTTGTATGCTTGAATTTATCATTTGAGGGATACACTAATGCTTGATGATCTAATTATATATATGTCCTTGTTATCACCATATGTAGGACATCCTTGAAAAGGGAATCAAATCCCTTGTATTTTGGCTTAATTTATGCTGCCATCATAGACTCTTCTCCTTTCAAAGAAAAATTAAACACTTCACATTCTTCTACGGACTTTGATTTTATATTTAATTCAAGATCAAATTATTCATGATCTTCTTCATCCTTTGCTTCCTTTTCCATGTTCTTCTTTTCTTTCTATTTCTCCTATTGTGTTGTGATAGGTCCTTTATTATTTAAGTGTAAAAGTGACCTTCCATTCTAAGGACCATTGCACCCTTCCTAGTTTTGGCTTGCTTATTAACAATTGCTCTTTAGAAACCTTTCTTTTACCTCTAGTTTTAACCCCTTGTTGATTGATGCATATGAAATCATATTTTAAAATTGATTATTTATTTCCATAGCATCAAAATTTGCTAGGATCATAGTGTTGAGATTGAACAAGGTAGACACTGATGGTGGAGCCTAGGATTATTGGTACATGGTCAAATTAACTATAGGGACAACTTGACTTGTGATGGTAGCCTATTTAATATGATACTACTAATTATATTGAATAGTTTGAGAAACCCATGTGTTGTAGGTGATTTGGAGAGGAGAGGGCAATCCTCCAAGGGAAGTCCTAGGTTCCTATCAAAAAGTTGAATTGGGTACCCAAAATCCAATTGATAATGTTGGTGCATGTAGGATCAGGTGCAACTCCCAGGTGACTTTGACAGTGTAGAACCCCCTAGTCATGGTCTCTCAGACCAAAACGGCCTTACAAGGGATTTTTTGATAAAAAAAATAGTTTGAGAATGTCTAATGGAACTCATGCATTCAATGGAATCATATCTATCATTACAAGGAATACAACATGTCGATTCAGCCCCTGTGTTCATGTTAACTATGTGATTATTATTTTGATTTTGTCCTTGATTAGCACCTTCCTTAAGCACATAATATTTTGTAAGGTATAAAGTATTTTGGCTCTACCAATTCTATGATTATTTCCATTGTTTCTTTGCAACATTATTTTGATTTACCAAATTATTAATTGCCTCCATCCTTTTATATTTTATAAAATTGCTATAGGACTCATTACCCATGTTAGATGTAATGGGGAGGAATGAAAGTTGTGGCTGAAAGGCTATAATGTATAATAAATTTTAACCAATATCAGTAATAATGTATTGTAATGTAGAAGGATGAACAAAAATGTTTGGTTGGGGATTAGAAATAGGTGAAATATTGAGCGTGGACCTAAGTATAGGTGTATTATGGAAAATTTGGGTTGCATAAACCATTGGTGGATTAGGGGTATATTTCCTACTCTAATGAGAACATTCTCCCCTGTAACCACTTCTTTTAATGTTGCAACTAGTGTATGGTGATTAGCACTACAAATTATTAAAGCTAAATTAGATTGGAAACTCTTGAAATAAATGGTAATGATTCTTCTTCATTTGATCCAATATTTTATGGGATTAATTTTAAGGTCCTCAAGAATCTAGTGTTAAAATTAGGATATTTTTGGCCTAATGTAGACACCATATATTTCCCATTTTTTTCCAAGAAAAAAACTATAATTGGCGCACCAAACTTACCCAAACTAACTCAAATTACCTCTTTTTACTTAATTAAACCTTTGCTCATCAACCTAGTGTAACCAAGTGTGTTAGGCCCTACTATTAGCCTAATGTATCCAAGCATGTTTATTCCTCTGCTAACTGGGCATAATAAACTGTGCCAAACACCATAAACATACCAACCTACCACATGGAAAACCTAAGCATGGTTAGCAACCAAGATACTACTAAAGATAGATGTTGTCACATGGTATAGTTGTTGCATCATTAAACAATAGATTTATTATATCAACACCATTCCTTCTCACCCACCACCCTCATCAACTATAAAAGAGAGGCCAAAATCCCTTTGAAGAGATATAACATACTAGATAAACATAGAACATTTATATGCATACAAATAAAAAAATAAATTATGAATAACATATATTACAAAAATATTCTAGGATTTACAAGACTCTCTTGCATCTAGCATTTCTTTGCACCTATTCATCATATTCTACCACCTCGGTTCTATATTTTTTCCCTTATCATCTAAGCATGATCATGCCTAAAGGACAAATTTCTATCTTTGTCTGATAGTGTCATGTCTCACTCTCTTATACACATGTGCTAAACAACATTTGTGTCTTATTACACTTGATATTGCACCAATCATCTAAGTATTGAGTATATTTTCCTTGGCTAAAACCTAAAACTAGAATAAAGTAATGTGATTGATGTCAAAATTTTCCCCACTCTAGCTCAATTCATACCATCCCCATAGAAATCCAAGGTTTTTTATACCCTTCTTAGCTTGAATAGTTTAACTACTATCTCATTTACTCTTTTTCCTGCTTGAGTCACCATGTATTCTTCTTAGATCATTAAGTATTCTATCGTATTTGGTTTTCTATCAAAAACTCTTATTCTTTGTCATTTACTCTCTGTCTTATTCTTTACTATCATGTTATAAAAATGTTTATTTATATTTTTCCTTTGGTTATGTTTTACATATTTTAAAAGAAAAACAAGATCCTAACCATCATCAAGGAAGTTCATTACTCCTTCCTATCCCAAGAGGCCCCTAAATGCTTATACCTTGTTTTATTTTGTTCTTTGTTAGCATCTTTGTTTGCAAGTTACAGGATATGATTGAATAATTTGGAATGATCTATTTTCTAGTTCATCATCCAAGTAAGTATAAATCCTCATATAGTTACTGAGTATATTTAATTCCTATTACTATTTTGAGTAATTATTTGTTTCCTAGTCTTGTAAATAATTTGTATGATAGTTATGTTTGGTTTTTTATGAACTTTGTGGCTGCTACATATTAGATAAAATATTATTCAAGTGGATATGTAGTCACTACATTGTTGCTTATTGACATTAGCTATTCTTGTATTTTTTCCCTGGTACATATATTTACATCTTATCCCACATGAGGTCCCTTAGGCTTGGTCAAGAAACCTCAGTTTCCAAATGAAGGTATTCTATAATAAAATATGACATAAAATTATATCTACACACATCCCTTGTAAATATTAAGAGTGAGACCCATATCTCCATTTTAAGGCCTTACATTTTGGTGAACTCGAGGTGAACACCTCTATGGGTCTTCAAGGTTTTTTGACCTTAGCCTAGCTTGATCAAGATAGGATAAGTGATTTTTTGTTTACCTTTATCCAATGGTCAACCAGCCCTAGAACACCAAGAAAAATGGGTGTCAATACCCTCCTCACATTGAAACTAATCTTGAGAAATAGAATCCTTCCATTAACCATGACTTTGAAGAGAAGAAGAATCCTCCCACAAAATAAAACCTAGAGTGATGCAGGAGCATCTAGTGGTAGCAGCACAATCTTGCAACAAAAGAAATAAAGAGTGAATAAAAACACAAAATAGTCTAAGTGTTGTAATGTGTCACGATATCACGACATAAAAGTTATCGCGATATCGCGACAACTCAGAATAACGACGGGCGCAAATCGCAAGTGTCATGATATCGCGACATAAAAGGTGTCGCGATATCGTGACAACTCAGACCCAATGGCAGGCGCAAATCGCAAGTGTCGCGATATCACGACATAAAAGTTGTCCCGATATCACGATAACTTAGAACCAACGGTGGGCTCAAATCGCAAGTGTCGTGATATCGCGACACAAAAGTTGTCACGATATTGCGACAACTCAGAAACAATGGCGGGCGCAAATGGCAAGTGTCGCAATATCGTGACATAAAAGTTGTCGCTATATCGTGACAACTCGGAACAAAGGCAAGAGTTAAATGCAGATGTCGTGATATCGTGACGAACTTTGAACACAAGGGAGACCAAACGAAAGTGTTGCGATATCGCGACACCTGGACAAAGAAGAACAGGAGGCATAAAAGATGTCATGATATCGCGACACATTGGCAAAAGTAAGCAGAATGTAGAAAAGTGTCGCGATATCGTGACACAATGGTAAAAGAGAGCGGAAGGCAGAAAAGTGTCGCGATATCACATGTCGCGATTTCGTGACTCGGCTAGGAAATAGAAGGCAGGTTAGAAAGATGTCACGATATCGTGACTTGCTACTTTTTGCGGCCAGTTACATAACGACATTTGACAGTTCCATAAGTCATTAAGGCAGTTCCAGGGAATCGTTGCAGCGGTTACAGGGACAGTTGCGAACGACAGTTGCAGCAAGAACCTGTGATTATAAAAAGAGATGAGTTCGAAAGATTGTGCAGGCTAGAAAGACGTAGATTGAGACTGCAAATGTATTTTCTTTCTGTACTTTGTAATATTTCCATGTTCTCTGAATAAAATTTGAGTTTTCTCTTGTTGTTAAATTTGGCTCCCCATCAAGTGGTATCAGAGCAGTAAGATTTTGAGTGTGTGAGCAGAGCGCCGAATGTGAGGCAGCTTGCACCAGGATCTGGGGTTAAGGGTTCTGAGAAGTAGAGCAGAAGAATACCGTCATGAAGAAATCATGGTGCTGGAAAGAACATGGTTCTTGAAGGATACTTCCGAGCATTGCAGAGGCAAGTGCAGGCCCTGCAGGAAGAATTGCGTAGAGGAGTAGAGCTAAGAGGAGAAGACCAAAGTGATGATGAAGCTTACAGAGTTGATGATCCATCTGAATAAGAAGAAGAAGTGATGATTTCTGCAGAAGCTCGAATGATTAAAGCCATTTCTCAAATTGGGAAAAGGCCGAAGATTGATGTATCCACATATTCTAGAAATTTAAATCCAGAAGAATTGATTGACTAGATTAACGACATGGAGGAATATTTCGAATATGAGGAGGTTGAAGATCCAAATCGAATAAAATTTGCCAGAACAAAGTTGAAAGGCCATGCTGGCATTTTGTGGAAAGGAGTGCAGCTGGAAAGAAATCATAGAGGAAAAGAAAAGATCACCAAGTGGGATCGAATGGTTGAAAAACTAAAACGGCAGTTTATTTTGGCAGATTACGAATTAGATCTACTAAGAAAAATGCAGAGTTTGCGACAGTCCAGCAAGTCTGTTAAAGAATATACAGAGGAATTTTTTTAAATTTCCATCAGAACCGGCCATACAGAAGTAAATAAAGAGAGAGTAGCCCGTTACATTAATGGGTTAAGAACTAGCATGCAAGAAGAATTGAGTTTGGTTCGAATGAGCACCATTGAAGATGCTTACCAGTTTGCTCTGAAAGTGGAAGAGAAACTGAATCGTAGATTTGACAGTAAGCAGAGAGGAAGAGGTCGTGGTGGAAGAACTGGTGGAAGGACCAGTGGAGGTAAATATGATGACCAAAAGCAGACTGGTGAAACAAGCAATCACCAAGAACAGAAGGAGGAGAATGCTTATCGACCTCGTAATCAGAACAATGATTATCAAAGGGGATGAGGTAGAGGTGGATGCAGATATGGAAGAGGCAAATTTCATGGAACCTATTTCAATTGCGAGGAAGAGGGGCATTGATCATATGAGTGTCCCAAACACCAAGAAACACCGAACAGAAGGCCTGAAGGTAATGCCAGAGCTGTGGTTGTTGAGGATGGTGTTGAATCTGAGCACTCTAAAGAAGCAGAGCGAGGAGAAGTGATGATCACAAGGAGAACCTTTTTGAAAAAAGAGAAGGAACCAGACCAGCGAAAAAGCCTGTTCTACACGAGGTGCAAATGTTCAGGTAAAAAATGTAATATTATTATTGATAATGGTAGTACAAATAATTTGGTTTTTGAGGAAATGGTAGCTAAGTTAAAGCTAGAAAGAAGACAACACCCGCATCCATACCGGATTGCATGGTTGCAGAAGGACCATAGAGCATTGGTCAGTGAACAATGCTTGGTCAAGTTTCAAATTGGAAGATACCAGGATGAGGTCCTGTGTGATATTTTGTCGATGGATGCTTGCCATTTTTTGCTGGGAAGACCATGGCAATTTGACAGACGTGCGGCGCATGATGGGCATGCAAATGCCTATTCCTTGACAAAAGACGGAGTACGCCACAAACTGAAGCCATTGAAGGAGGTTGAGGAAAAGATATGCAATAATGCTAGAATTTGGTAGATGGCAAAAAAAATTTGGATGGTCTAAAAAGGGATTCAATGTGCTATGCATTAATTCCTACTGTAAAAAGAGAGAAGATACTACTGACATTCCAGCAGAAGTTGAACATCTATTAGCAAAATTTCTTGATATTATATCAGACAATGTGCCTGAGGGTTTTCCGCTAATGAGGAAGATTAGTCATCAGATTGACTTAATTCCAGGATCTAGCTTACCCAATAAGGTCGCCCATAGAATGTCTCCTGTAGAAAATGAAGAGTTGAACCACCAGGTTCATGAATTGTTGAGAAAGGGTTTGATTCGAGCAAGTTTGAGCCCTTATGTAGTACCAACAGTACTTGCACCAAAGAAGAATGGTGAATGGCGAATGTGCATTGATTCTCGAGCCATTAATAAAATTACCATTAAATATCGCTTTTCATTACCCAGAATGGACGATATAATGGATTGTTTGAGTGGAGCTAAATACTTCACTAAGATTGATTTAAAGAACGGTTATCACTAGATACGTGTTAGAGAGGGTGACAAATGAAAGATAGCCTTTAAAACCAAAGAGGGTTTGTATGAGTGGTTAGTTATGCCATTTGGATTGACTAATGCACCCAATACGTTTATGAGGTTGATGAATGAGATATTGTGTGACTTCCTGGAAAAGTTTGTGATAGTTTATCTAGATGATATTTTAATTTTTAGTAAAACATTGGACGAGCATTTGATGCATGTTCGGATAGTTTTTTAAATACTGCGAGAGGAGCAGTTATTGATAAATATACAGAAGTGCAGTTTTGTTCAAAAAGAGTTGATATACTTGGGATTTTTCTTCTCATAGGAAGGTCTAAAAATGGATCCTGAAAAGGTGAAGGCTATCATTGAATGGCCTGCCCCAAGGAATGTAACAGAGGTAAGATCATTTCATGGTCTTGCAAGTTTCTATAGAAAGTTTATTAGAGACTTTAGCAGTATTTATGCACCCCTAACAAAAACTATGAGACGGGATAAGAGATAATTTAAGTGGACTGCCAAGGCAGGTACCAATATGGACATATTGAAGAAGAAAGTGATAGAACAGCCCATTCTGGCACTTCCAAATTTTAATAAAGTGTTTCAGGTTGACTGTGATGCCAGTGGCAGTGCCATTGGATCTGTATTGATCCAAGAAGGTAAACCTATTGCATACTTTAGTGAAAAGTTAAATGATGCTAGAAATAAATACTCTGTTTATGATGAAAAATTCTATGCTATCATTCAAGCTCTTAAGAAATGGAGACATTATTTGCTAACCAAAGAGTTTGTTTTATATACTGACCATCAAGCTTTGCAGTATATAAATAGTCAAGGTAAACTTAACCAACGGCATTTGAAGTGGGTTGAATTCCTGCAGAGTTATACCTTTGTCCTGAAGCATAGAAGTGGTAAATCTAATAGAGTTGCAGATGCCTTGAGTAGAAGGCATAATTTGTTGATAGAAATGAGAGTGCAAGTTGTTGGGTTTGATGAACTCAAGAGTTTACACCTAGCAGATCCATATTTTGTAGAGGCATGGATGGCATGTTTGTCTCCTACTATTGTGGATCGCACTAAGTGGTTGGATTTTATGATCCAAGATGGGATGTTGTTTCGAAAGAACCAGTTGTGCATTCCACAAATTTCCATGAGGGAAAATTTGATCAAAGAGAAACATAGCCGAGGACTAGTAGGGCATTTTTGTCGAGATAAGACCATTGCTCTTGTTAGTGAGAATTACGATTGGCCGCAGTTGCAGTCGGATGTGACCAAATTTGTGTAGGGTTGCAGAGTGTGCCAAATGACAAAAGGAGTCAGCCAGAATACAGGAATGTACCAGCCATTGCTTGTACTAGAGAGACCGTGGGAGGACATCAGTATGGATTTTGTTTTTGGTCTGCCAAGGACACAATGTGGAAATGATGCCATTTTTGTTGTTGTTGATAGGTTTTCGAAGATGGCCCATTTTATTCCATGTCAAAAGACAAGTGATGCTATTCATATTGTAGGCTTGTTTTTCAAGGAGGTAGTACGACTTCATGGTCTACCCCAAAGCATTGTCTCGGACAGAGATACCAAATTTGTGGGTTATTTTTGGAGAACCCTATGGAAGAAACTAAAAATAGAATTGAAATTCAGTTCTACGTACCACCTGCAGACTGATGGACAGACCGAAGTAGTCAATAAAATTTTGGGTAATCTTCTACGATGTCTGGTAGGAGATAAACCCAAGGAATGGGATCTGATTTTACCACAGGCAGAGTTTGCTTACAATAATTTTGTCAATCGCAGTACTGGTAAATCCCCATTCTAGATAGTGCACGGGAACAGCCCGAGAAACGCTTCTGAGTTGAGGCCGATAGATAAGGGAGAAAAGCGTAGTGCTGAAGCTCAAGACTTTGTAGCACACATGAAGAATTTACATGAAGAGGTACAATAGCATATCAGTCAAACGAATGCTACGTACAAAGCCAACGCAGATCAGAAGCAGCATTTCAAGGAATTCCAGGTAGGAGATGAAGTCATGGTTCATTTGCGCAAGGAACGGTTTCCTAGAAAAACCTACAACAAAATGAAGATGAAATGGTTTGGACCATGCATAATCATAGGTAAACGAGATTCAGGCAATGCCTATGAAGTAGATCTACCAAGTGAGCTGAATATTTCCCCTATTTTCAATATTTTAGACTTGGTCGAATATCATGAAGGAAGTTGCAGCGAGCCACCCAGTCCGGATATGTGGAGAATTCCAGAATTCACTCCAGCCAAAGAAGAAATCGAAGACATACTCGACACTCGCAAAGGCAGAAGTACCCGAAATAGGCAATATTTGGAGTATTTGGTCAAGTGGAAGGGTCGTCCTGTCGAAGATGCAACATGGTTGTCCAAATCGGAGGTTGATCGTCTGGGTTTTCCTTTGACCGTCCAGAAGTGAGGATCACTTCTAAATCTACCCCGGGTGTTTGATGTAGGAGCATCCAGTGGTAGCAGCACAATCTTGCAACAAAAGAAACAAAGAGTGAATAAAAACACAAAATAGTCTAAGTGTTGTAATGTGTCACGATATCACGACATAAAAGTTGTCGCGATATCGTGACAACTCAGAATAACGACGGGCACAAATCGCAAGTGTCGCGATATCGCGACAACTCAAAACCAATGATGGGCACAAATCGCAAGTGTCGTGATATCGCGACAACTCAGAACCAACGATGGGTGCAAATTGCAAGTTTCGCGATATCGCGACACAAAAGTTGTCGTGATATCGCGACAACCCAGAAACAATGACGGGCACAAATGGCAAGTGTCGCAATATCACGACATAAAAGTTGTCAGGATATTGGAACAACTCAGAACAAAGGCAAGAGCTAAATGCAGATGTCGCGATATTGTGACGAACTTTGAACATAAGGGAGAGCAAACGAACGTGTCGCAATATCACGACACCTGGACAAAGAAGAACAGGAGGCATAAAAGATGTCGCGATATCGCGACACATTGGCAAAAGTAAGTAGAAGGCAGAAAAGTGTCGCGATATCGCGACACATTGGTAAAAGAGAGCGGAAGGCAAAAAAGTGTCACGATATCATGACATGTCGTGTTTTCGCGACCTGGCTAGGAAAGAGAAGGCAGGTTAGAAAGATGTCACGATATCGCGATTTGCTACTTTTCACGGCTAGTTACATAATGACATTTGACAGTTCCATAAGTCATTAAGGCAGTTCCAGGGAACCATTGCAGCGGTTACAGGGACAGTTGCGAATGACAGTTGCAGCAAGAACCTGTGATTATAAAAAGAGATGAGTTTGAAAGATTGCGTAGGCTGGAAATATGTCCTACCTTGGCAGTCCACGTAAATTCTCTCTTATCCCCTCTCATAGTTTCTGTTAGGGGTGCACAAATACTGCTAAAGTCTCTAATAAACTTTCTATAGAAACTTGCAATACCATGAAATGATCTTGCCTCTGTTACATTCCTTGGGGCAGGCCATTCAATGATAGCCTTCACCTTTTCAAGATCCATTTTCAGACCCTCCTCTGAGATGACAAATCCTAGGTATATCAACTCTTTCTGAATAAAACTGCACTTTTGTATATTTATCAATAACTGCTCCTCTCACAGTTTTTCAAAAACTATCCGAACATGCATCAAATGCTCGTCCAATGTTTTACTAAAAATTAAAATATCATCCAGATAAACTATCACAAACTTTTCCAGGAAGTCACGCAATACCTCATTCATCAGCCTCATAAATGTATTGGGTGCATTAGTCAATCCAAATGGCATAACTAACCACTCATACAAACCCTCTTTGGTTTTAAAGGTTGTCTTCCATTCGTCACCCTCTCGAACACGTATCTGGTGATATCCGCTCTTTAAATCAATCTTAGTGAAGTATTTAGCTCCACTCAAACAATCCATTATATCGTCCATTCTGGGTAATGGAAAGCGATATTTAATGGTAATTTTTTTAATGGCTCAGGAATCAGTGCACATTCACCATTCGCCATTCTTCTTTGGTGCAAGTACTGCTGGTACTGCACAAGGGCTCAAACTTGCTTGAATCAAACCCTTTCTCAACAATTCATGAACCTGGCGGTTCAACTCTTCATTTTCTATAGGAGACATTCTATGGGCAGCCTTATTGGGTAAGTTATATCTTGGCATTAAGTCAATCTGATGATTAATCTTCCTCATTTGCGGCAAACCCTCAGGCACATTGTCTAATATAATATCAGGAAATTCTGCTAATAGATGTTCAACTTCTGTTGGAATGTCTGTAGTATCTTCTCTCTTTATAGTAGGAATTAATGCATAACACATTGAATCCCTCTTTAGACCATCCAAAAAAAATTTGCCATCTACTAAACAAATTCTAGCATTATTGCATACCTTTTCCTCAACCTCCTTCAATGGCTTCAGTTTGTGGCGTACTCCGTATTTTGTCAGGGAATAGGTATTTGCATGCCCATCATGCACTGCACATCTGTCAAATTGCCATGGTCTTCCCAGCAACAAATGGCAAGCATCCATCGACAAAATATCACACAGGACCTCATCCTGGTATCTTCCAATTTGAAACTTGACCAAGCATTGTTCACTGACCAATGCTCTATGGTCCTTCTGCAACCACGCAATCCGGTATGGATGTGGGTGCTATCTTCTTTCTAGCTTTAACTTAGCTACCATTTCCTTAGAAACCAAATTATCTGTACTACCATTATTAGTAATAATATTACAGATTTTACCTGAACATTTACACCTCGTGCGAAACAATATTTTCTGCTGGTCTGGTTCCTTCTCTTCATTCAACAAGGTTCTCCTTGTGATCATCACTTCTCACTTTGCTTCTTCAGAGTGCTCAGATTCAACACCATCCTCAATAACCATAGCTCTGGCATTACCTTCAGGCTTTCTTTTCGATGTTTCTTAGTGTTTGGGACACTCATATGATCGATGCCCCTCTTCCACGCAATTGAAATAGGTTCCACAAAATCTGCCTCTTCCATATCTGCGTCCACCTCTACCTCATCCCCTTTGATAATCATTGTTCTGATTACGAGGTCGATAAGCATTCTCCTCCTTTTGTTCCTGGTGATTGCTTGTTTCACCAATCTGCTTTTGGTCATCATATTTACCTCCATTGGTCCTTCCACCAGTTCTTCCACCATGACCTCTTCCTTTTTGCTTACTGTCAAATCTACGGTTCAATTTTTCTTCCACTTTCAGAGCAAACTGGTAAGCATCTTCAATGGTGCTCATTCGAACCAAACTCAATTCTTCTTGCATGCTGGTTCTTAACCCATTAATGTAACAGGCTAGTCTCTCTTTATTTGCTTTTGTATGGCCGGTTCTGATGGAAATTTTAAAAAATTCCTCTGTATATTCTTTAACAAACTTGCTGGACTATCGCAAACTCTACATTTTTCTCAGTAGATCTAATTCGTAATCTACCGGAATAAACTGTCGTTTCAGTTTTTCAACCATTCGATCCCACCTGGTGATCTTTTCTTTTCCTCTACGATTTCTTTCCAACTGCACTCCTTTCCACAAAATGCCAGCATGGCCTTTCAACTTTTTTCTAGCAAATTTTATTCGATTTGGATCTTCAACCTCCTCATATTCGAAATATTCCTCCATGTCATTAATCCAGTCAATCAATTCTTCTGGATTTAAATTTTTAGAATATGTGGATACATCAATCTTCGGCCTTTTCCCAATTTAAGAAATGGCTTTAATCATTCGAGCTTTTGCAAAACTCATCGCTTTTTCTTCTTCTTCAGATGGATCATCAACTCCACAAGCTTCATCATCGCTTTGGTCTTCTCCTCTTGGCTCTACTCCTCTACGCAATTCTTCTTGTAGGGCCTGCACTTGCCTCTGCAATGCTCGAAAGTCTCCTTCAGGAACCATGTTCCTTCTAGCACCACGATTTCTTCACGGTGGCATTCTTCTGCTCTACTTCTCAGAACCCTTAACCCTAGATCCTGATGCAAGCTGCCTCACGTTCGGCGCTCTGCTCACACACTCAGAATCTTCTTGCTCTGATACCACTTGATGGGAAGCCAAATTTAACAACAAGAGAAAACTCAATTTTTATTCAGAGAACCTAAAAATATTACAAAGTATAGAAATAAAATACATTTGCAGTCTCAATCTATGTCTTTCCAGCCTGCGCAAATATTTCAAACTCATCTCTTTTTATAATCATAAGTTCCTGCTGCAACTGTCATTCGCAACTGTCTATGTAACCGCTGCAATGGTTCCCTGGAACTGCCTTAACGACTTTTGGAACTGTCAAATGTCGTTATGTAACTGGCCATGAAAAGTAGCAAGTGGTGATATCGCGACATCTTTCTAACCTGCCTTCTCTTTCCTAGCCGGGTTGCGAAAACACATGTCGTGATATCATGACACTTTTCTGCCTTTCGCTCTCTTTTACCAATGTCTCACGATATCATGACACTTTTCTACCTTTTGCTTACTTTTGCCAATGTGTCGTGATATCGCAACATCTTTTATGCCTCATGTTCTTCTTTGTCCAGGTGTCGTGATATCACGACACTTTCGTTTGCTCTCCCTTGCATTCAAAGTTCATCGCGATATCACGACATCTGCATTTAGCTCTTGCCTTTGTTTTGAGTTGTCGCGATATCACGACAACTTTTATGTCACGATATCGCAACACTTGCCATTTGTGCCCGTCGTTGTTTTTGAGTTGTCGCGATATCGCGACAACTTTTGTGTCGTGATATCGCGACACTTGCGATTTGCACCCGCCATTGGTTTTGAGTTGTCGTTATGTCGCAATATCGCGACACTTGCGATTTGTGCCCGCCATTGGTTTTGAGTTGTCACGATATCATGACAACTTTTATGTCGCGATATCGCGACACTTACGATTTGCGCCCGTCGTTATTCTGAGTTGTCGTGATATCGCAACAACTTTTATGTCGCGATATCATGACACATTACAACACTTAGACTATTTTGTGTTTTTATTCACTCTTTATTTCTTTTGTTGCAAGATTGTGCTGCTACCACTGGATGCTCCTGCATCAGAAAACGAAAGTGTCGCGATATCGTGACACCTGAACAAAGAAGAACAGGAGGCATAAAAGATGTAGCAATATCGTGACACATTGGCAAAAGTAAGTAGAAGGCAGAAAAGTGTCGCGATATCATGACACATTGGTAAAATAGAGCGAAAGGCAAAAAAGTGTCACGATATTGTGACATTTCGCGTTTTCGCAACCCGGCTAGGAAAGAGAAGGCAGGTTAGAAATATGTCGTGATATCGCGACTTGCTACTTTTCGTGGCCAGTTACATAACAACATTTGATAGTTCTAGAAGTCGTTAAGGCAGTTCCAGGGAACCGTTGCAGCGGTTATAGGGACAGTTGCAAATGATAGTTGCAGCAAGAACTTGTGATTATAAAAAGAGATGAGTTCGAAAGATTGCATAGGCTAGAAAGACGTAGATTGAGACTGCAAATGTATTTTCTTTTTGTACTTTGTAATCTTTCCATGTTCTCTGAATAAAAATTGAGTTTTCTCTTATTGTTAAATTTGGCTTCCCATCAAGTGGTATCATATCAGTAAGATTCTGAGTATGTGAGCAGAGCGCTGAACGTGAGGCAGCTTGCACCAAGATCTAGGGTTAAGGGTTCTGAGAAGTAGAGCAGAAGAATGCCGCCACAAAGAAATCATGGTGCTGGAAGGAACGTGGTTCTTGAAGGAGACTTCCGAGCATTGCAGATGCAAGTGCAGGCCTTGCAGGAAGAATTGCGTAGAGTAGAGCCAAGAGGAGAAGACCAAAGCGATGATGAAGCTTGTAGAGTTGATGATCCATCTGAAGAAGAAGAAGAAGCGATGAGTTCTACAAAAGCTCGAATGATTAAAGCCATTTCTCAAATTGGGAAAAGGTCGAAGATTGATGTATCCACATATTCTAGAAATTTAAATCCAGAAGAATTGATTGACTAGATTAACGACATGGAGGAATATTTCGAATATGAGGAGGTTGAAGATCCAAATCGAATAAAATTTGCCAGAACAAAGTTGAAAGGCCATGCTGGCATTTGGTGGAAAGGAGTGCAGCTGGAAAGAAATCATAGAGGAAAAGAAAAGATCACCAGGTGGGATCGAATGGTTGAAAAACTAAAACGGTAGTTTATTTTGGCAGATTACGAATTAGATTTGCTAAGAAAAATGCAGAGTTTGCGACAGTCCAGCAAGTCTGTTAAAGAATATACAGAGGAATTTTTTTAAATTTCCATTAGAACCGGCCATACAGAAGTAAATAAAGAGAGAGTAGCCCGTTACATTAATGGGTTAAGAACCAGCGTGCAAGAAGAATTGAGTTTGGTTCGAATGAGCACCATTGAAGATGCTTACTAGTTTTCTCTAAAAGTGGAAGAGAAACTGAACCATAGATTTGACAGTAAGCAGAGAGGAAGAGGTCGTGGTGGAAGAACTGGTGGAAGGACTAGTGGAGGTAAATATGATGACCAAAAGTAGACTGGTGAAACAAGCAATCACCAGGAATAGAAGGAGGAGAATGCTTACCGACCTCGTAATCAGAACAATGATTATCAAAGGGGATGAGGTAGAGGTGGACATGGATATGGAAGAGGCAGATTTCGTGGAACCTGTTTCAATTGCGGGGAAGAGGGGCATCGATCATATAAGTGTCCCAAACACCAAGAAACACCAAACAGAAGGCCTGAAGGTAATGCCAGAGCTACGATTGTTGAGGATGGTGTTGAATATGAGCACTCTGAAGAAGCAGAGCGAGGAGAAGTGATGATCACAAGGAGAACCTTGTTGAATGAAGAAAAGGAACCAGACCAACAAAAAATCCTGTTTCACATGAGGTGCAAATGTTCAAGTAAAATCTATAATATTATTATTGATAATGGTAGTACAAATTATTTGGTTTCTAAGGAAATAGTAGCTAAGTTAAAGCTAGAAAGAAGACAACACCCGCATCCATACCGGATTACGTGGTTGTAGAAGGACCATAGAGCATTGGTCAGTGAACAATGCTTGGTCAAGTTTCAAATTGGAAGATACCAGGATGAGGTCCTTTGTGATATTTTGTCAATGGATGCTTGCCATTTTTTGCTAGGAAGACCATGGCAATTTGACAGACGTGCAGCGCATGATGGACATGCAAATACCTATTCCCTGACAAAATACGGAGTACACCACAAACTAAAGCCATTGAAGGAGGTTGAGAAAAAGGTATGCAATGATGCTAAAATTTGTTTAGTAGATGGCAGAAAATTTTTGGATGGTCTAAAAAGGGATTCAATGTGTTATGCATTAATTCCTGCTGTAAAGAGAGAAGATACTACTAACATTCCAGCAGAAGTTGAACATCTGTTAACAGAATTTCCTAATATTATATCAGACAATGTGCCTGAGGGTTTGCCACCAACGAGGAATATTAGTCATTAGATTGACTTAATGCCAGGATCTAGCTTACCCAATAAGGCCACCCATAGAATGTCTCCTGTACAAAATTAAGAGTTGAACCTCCAGGTTCATGAATTATTGAGAAAGGGTTTGATTCGAACAAGTTTGAGCCCTTATGCAGTACCAACAGTACTTCCACCAAAGAAGAATGGTGAATGGTGAATGTGCACTGATTCTCGAGCCATTAATAAAATTACCATTAAATATCGCTTTCCATTACTCAGAATGGACGATATAATGGATTGTTTGAGTGGAGCCACATACTTCACTACGATTGATTTAAAGAGCGGATATCACCAGATACATGTTAGAGAGGGTGACGAATGGAAGACAGCCTTTAAAACCAAAGAGGGTTTGTATGAGTGGTTAGTTATGCCATTTGGATTGACTAATGCACCTAGTACGTTTATGAGGCTGATGAATGAGGTATTACGTGACTTCCTGGAAAAGTTCGTGATAGTTTATCTGGATGATATTTTAATTTTTAGTAAACCATTGGACGAGCATTTGATGCATGTTTGGACAGTTTTTGAAAAACTGCGAGAGGAGCAGTTATTGATAAATATACAGAAGTGCGGTTTTGTACAGAAAGAGTTGATATACCAGGATTTGTCATCTCGGAGGAGGGTCTGAAAATGGATCCTGAAAAGGTGAAGGCTATCATTGAATGGCCTGCCCCAAGGAATGTAACAGAGATAAGATCATTTCATGGTCTTGCAAGTTTCTATAGAAATTTTATTACATACTTTAGCAGTATTTGTGCACCCCTAACAGAAACTATGAGAGGGGATAAGAGAGAATTTACGTGGACTACCAAGGTAGGTACCAGTATGGACATATTGAAGAATAAAGTGATAGAACAACCCATTCTGGCACTTCCAAATTTTAATAAAGTGTTTCAGGTTGACTGTGATGCCAGTGGCAGTGCCATTGGAGCTGTGTTGATCCAAGAAGGTAAACATGTTGCATACTTTAGTGAAAAGTTAAATGATGCTAGAAAGAAATACTCTGTTTATGATCAAGAATTCTATGCTATCATTCAGGCTCTTGAGAAATGGAGACATTATTTGCTAATCAAGGATTTTGTTTTATATACTGACCATCAAGCTTTGCAGTATATAAATAGTCAAGGTAAACTTAACCAGCGGCATTTGAAGTGGGTTGAATTCCTGCAGAGTTATACCTTTGTCCTGAAGCATAGAAGTGGCAAATCTAATAGAGTTGCAGATGCCTTGATTAGAAGGCATAATTTGTTGATAGAAATGAGAGTGCAAGTTGTTGGGTTTGATGAACTCAAGAGTTTATACCCAGCGGATCCAGATTTTGCAGAGGCATGGATGGCATGTTTGTCTCCTACTACTGTGGATCGTACTAAGTGGTTGGATTTTATGATCCAAGATGGGATGCTATTTTGGAAGAACCAGTTGTGCATTCCACGAAGTTCCATGAGGGAAAATTTGATTAAAGAGAAACATAGCAAAGGACTAGTAGGGCATTTTGGTCGAGATAAGACCATTGCTCTCGTTAGTGAGAATTACCATTGGCCACAGTTGTAGTCGGATGTGACCAAATTTTTGCAAGGTTGTAAAGTGTGCCAAATGGCAAAAGGAGTCAGCTAGAATACAAGAATGTACCATCCATTGCCTGTACCAGAGAGACCATGGGAGGACATCAGTATGGATTTTGTTCTTGGTCTGCCAAGGACACAACATGGAAATGACGCCATTTTTGTTGTTGTTGACAGGTTTTCGAAGATGGCTCATTTTATTCCATGTCAGAAGACAAGTGATGATGTTCATGTTGCAGGCTTGTTTTTCAGGGAGGTTGTGCGCCTTCATGGTCTACCCCAAAGCATTGTCTCGGACAGAGATACCAAATTTGTGGGTTATTTCTAGAGAACCCTATGGAAGAAGCTGAAAATAGAATTGAAATTCAGTTTTGCGTACCACCCACAGACCGAAGTAGTCAACAGAAGTTTGGGTAATCTTCTACGATGTTTGGTAGGAGATAAACCCAAGGGATGGGATCTGATTTTACCACAGGAAGAGTATGATAACAATAATTTTGTCAATTGTAGTACTGGTAAATCCCCATTCTAGATAGTGCACGGGAACAGCCCGAGAAATGCTTTTGAGTTGAGGTCGATAGATAAGGGAGAAAAGTGTAGTGCTAAAGCTGAAGACTTTGCAGCACACATGAAGAATTTACATGAAGAGGTACAGCAGCATATCAGTCAAATGAATGCTACATACAAATCCTGCGTAGATCAGAAGCGACGTTTCAAGGAATTCCAGATAGGAGATGAAGTCATGGTTCATTTGCGCAAGGAACGTTTTCCTACCAAAACCTAAAATAAGCTAAAAATGAAGAGGTTTGGACCATGTCGGATCATAGGTAAACGAGATTCAAGAAATGCCTATGAAGTAGATCTACCAAGTGAGCTGAATATTTCACCTATCTTCAATATTTAATACTTGGTTGAATATCATGCAGGAAGTTGTAGCGAATCACCCAGTCCATATCTGTGGAACATTCCAGCATCCACTCTAGACAAAGAAGAAATTGAAGACATACTTGACACTCGCGAAGGCAGAAGTACACGAAACAGGCAATATTCGGAGTATTTGGTCAAGTGGAAGGGCCGCCCTGTCGAAGATGCAACATGGTTGTCCAAATCGGAGGTTGATCATCTAGGTTTTCCTCTGACCGTCAAGAAGTGAGGATCACTTCTAAATCTACCCCGGGTGTCTGATGCAGGAGCATCCAGTGGTAGCAGCACAATCTTGCAAAAAAAGAAATAAAGAGTGAATAAAAACACAAAATAGTCTAAGTGTTGTAATGTGTCACGATATCGCGACAACTCAGAATAACGACGGGTGCAAACCACAAGTGTCATGATATTGTGACATAAAATTTGTCGCGATATCGCAACAACTCAGAACCAACAGCAGGCGCAAATCACAAGTGTCGCGATATCGCGACATAAAATTGTCACGATATTGCGATAACTCAGAACCAACGACGGGCGCAAATTGCAAGTGTCACGATATCATGACACAAAAGTTGTCATGATATCATGACAACTCAGAAACAATGATGGGTGCAAATGGCAAGTTTCACAATATCGCGACATAAAAGTTGTCGTGATATCATGACAACTCAGAACAAAGGCAAGAGCTAAATGCAGATGTCGTGATATCGCGACAAACTTTGAACACAAGGGAGAGCAAACGAAAGTGTCGCGATATCACGACACCTAGACAAAGAAGAACAAGAGGCATAAAATATGTCGCGATATCGTGACACATTGGCAAAAGTAAGCAGAAGGCATAAAAGTGTCGCGATATCACGACACATTGGTAAAAGAGAGCGAAAGGCAGAAAAGTGTCGCGATATCGCGACATGTCACGTTTTTGCGACCTGGCTAGGAAAGAGAAGGCAGGTTAGAAATATGTCGCGATATCGTGACTTGCTACTTTTCGTGGCCAGTTACATAACGACATTTGACAATTCCAAAAGTCGTTAAGGCAATTCCAGGGAACCATTGCAGCGGTTACAGGGACAGTTGCGAACGACAATTGCAGCAAGAACCTATGATTATAAAAATATGAGTTCGAAAGATTGCGCAGGCTGGAAAGACGTAGATTGAGACTGCAAATGTATTTTCTTTTTGTACTTTATAATCTTTCCAGGTTCTTTGAATAAAAATTGAGTTTCTCTTGTTAAATTTGGATACCACTTGATGGGAAGCCAAATTTAACAACAAGAGAAAACTCAATTTTTATTCAAAGAACCTGGAAAGATTACAAAGTAGAGAAAGAAAATACATTTGCAGTCTCAATCTACGTCTTTCCAGCCTGTGCAATCTTTCGAACTCATCTCTTTTTATAATCACAGGTTCTTGCTGCAACTATCGTTCGCAACTGTCCTTGTAACTGCTGCAACAGTTCCCTAGAACTACCTTAACAACTTTTGGAACTGTCAAATGTCATTATGTAACTAGCCATGAAAAGTAGGAAGTCGCGATATCGTGACATCTTTCTAACCTACCTTCTCTTTCCTAGCTGGGTCACGAAAATGCGACATGTCACGATATCGCGAC
Source organism: Wollemia nobilis (assembly GCA_028583015.1). Taxonomy (NCBI): domain Eukaryota; kingdom Viridiplantae; phylum Streptophyta; class Pinopsida; order Araucariales; family Araucariaceae; genus Wollemia; species Wollemia nobilis. The sequence continues at coordinate 10,386,029 of JAQPPZ010000850.1, forward strand.
ACTTTTCTGCCTTTCGCTCTCTTTTACCAATGTGTCGCGATATTGCGACACTTTTCTGCCTTTCGCTCTCTTTTACCAATGTGTCGCGATATCATGACATCTTTTATGCCTCATGTTCTTCTTTGTCTAGGTGTCGTGATATTATGACACTTTCGTTTGCTCTCCCTTGCGTTCAAAGTTCATCGCGATATCGCGACATCTACATTTAGCTCTTGCCTTTGTTCTGAGTTGTCACGATATCGCGACAAATTTTATGTCGCAATATTACGACACTTGCCATTTGTGCCCACCATTGTTTTTGAGTTTTCATGATATCGCGACAACTTTTGTGTCGCGATATCACGACACTTGCGATTTGTGCCTGCCGTTGGTTCTAAGTTGTCACGATATCGTGACAACTTTTATGTCGCGATATCATGACACTTGTGATTTGTGCCTGTCGTTGGTTCTGAGTTGTCGCGATATCGCGACAACTTTTATGTCACGATATCGCGACACTTGCGATTTGTGCCCGCCGTTATTCTGAGTTGTCACGATATCGCGACAACTTTTATGTCATGATATCGCGACACATTACAACACTTAGACTATTTTGTGTTTTTGTTCACTCTTTATTTCTTTTGTTGTAATATTGTGCTACTACCATTGGATGCTCCTACATCAGACACCCGGGGTAGATTTAGAAGTGATCCTCACTTTTGGATGGTCAGAGGAAAACCCAGATGATCAACCTTCGATTTGGACAACCATGTTGCATCTTCGATAGGGCAGCCCTTCCACTTGACCAAATACTTCAAATATTGCTTGTTTTGGGTACTTCTGCCTTCGCGAGTTTCGAGTATGTCTTCGATTTCTTCTTTGGCTAGAGTGAATTCTAGAATTCTCCACATATCTGGACTAGGTGGCTCGCTGCAACTTCCTTCATGATATTCGACCAAGTCTGAAATATTGAAAATAGGGGAAATATTCAGCTCACTTGGTAGATCTACTTCATAGGCATTGCCTGAATCTCATTTACCTATGATTCTGCATGGTCCAAACCTTTTCATCTTCAGTTTGTTGTAGGTTTTGCTAGGAAATTGTTCCTTACACAAATGAACCATGACTTCATCTCCTACCTAGAATTCCTTGAAACATCGCTTTTGATCTGCACGGGCTTTGTACATAGCATTAATTTAACTGATATGTTGTTGTACCTCTTCATGTAAATTCTTCATGTGTGCTGTAAATTCTTCAGCTTCAGCACTGTGCTTTTCTCCCTTATCTATTGGCCTCAACTCAGAAGCGTTTCTCGGGTTATTCCCGTGCACTATCTGGACTGGGGATTTACCAGTACTGCGATTGATAGAATTATTGTAAGCAAACTCTGCTTGTGGTAAAATCAGATCCCATCCCTTGGGTTTATCTCCTACCAGACATCATAGAAGATTACCCAAACTTCGTTGACTACTTCGGTCTTTCCATCAGTCTGCATGGGTGGTACGTAGAACCGAATTTCAATTCTGTTTTCAGCTTCTTCCACAGGGTTCTCTAGAAATAACCCACAAATTTGGTATCTTTGTCCGAGACAATGCTTTGGGGTAGACCATGAAGTTGTACTACCTCCTTGAAAAACAAGCCTGCAATATGAACAACATCACTTGTCTTCTGACATGGAATAAAATGGGCCATCTTCGAAAACCTGTCAACAACAACAAAAATGGCGTCATTTCCACGTTGTGTCCTTGGTAGACCAAGAACAAAATCCATACTGATGTCCTCCCATAGTCTCTCTGGTACAGGCAATGGCTGGTACATTCCTATATTCTGGCTAACTCCTTTTGCCATTTGGCACACTCTGCAACCCTGCACAAATTTGGTCACATTCGACTGCAACTACGGCCAATGGTAATTCTCACTAACGAGAGCAATGGTCTTATCTCGACCAAAATTCCCTGCTAGTCCTCCGCTATGTTTCTTTTTGATCAAATTTTCCCTCATGGAACTTCGTGGAATGCACAACTGGTTCTTCCAAAATAGCATCCCATCTTGGATCATAAAATCCAACCACTTAGTGTGATCCACAGTAGTAGGAGACAAACATGCCATCCATGTCTCTACAAAATCTAGATCTACTGGGTATAAACTCTTGAGTTCATCAAACCCAACAACTTGCACTCTCATTTCTATCAACAAATTATGCCTTCTACTCAAGGAATCTGCAACTCTATTAGATTTACCACTTCTATGCTTCAGGACAAAGGTATAACTCTGCAGGAATTCAACCCACTTCAAATGTCGTTGGTTAAGTTTACCTTGACTATTTATTTACTGCAAAGCTTGATGGTCAGTATATAAAACAAACTCTTTGGTTAGCAAATAATGTCTTCATTTCTTAAGAGCCTGAATGATAGCATAGAATTCTTGATCATAAACAGAGTATTTCTTTTTAGCATCATTTAACTTTTCACTAAAGTATGCAACAGGTTTACCTTCTTGGCTCAATACAGCTCTAATGGCACTGCCACTGGCATCATAGTCAACCTGAAACACTTTATTAAAATCTGGAAGTGCCAGAATGGGTTGTTCTGCCACTTTCTTCTTCAATATGTCCATACTGGTACCTACCTTGGCAGTCCACTTAAATTCTCTCTTATCCCCTCTCATAGTTTATGTTAGGGGTGCACAAATACTGCTAAAGTCTCTAATAAACTTTCTATAGAAACTTGCAAGACCATGAAATGATCTTACCTCTGTTACATTCCTTGGGGCAGGCCATTCGATGATAGCATTCACTTTTTCAGGATCCATTTTCAGACCCTCCTCTGAGATGACAAATCCCAGGTATATCAACTCTTTCTGAACAAAACTGCACTTCTGTATATTTATCAATAATTGCTCCTCTCACAGTTTTTCAAAAACTGTCCGAACATGCATCAAATGCTCGTCCAATGTTTTACTAAAAATTAAAATATCATCCAGATAAACTATCATGAACTTTTCCAAGAATTCACGCAATACCTCATTCATTAGCCTCATAAACATACTAGGTGCATTAGTCAATCCAAATGGCATAACTATCCACTCATACAAACCCTCTTTGGTTTTAAAGGTTGTCTTCCATTCGTCACCCTCTCTAACATGTATCTGGTGATATCCGCTCTTTAAATCAATCTTAGTGAAGTATTTAGCTCCACTCAAACAATCCATTATATCGTCCATTCTGGGTAATGGAAAGCGATATTTGATGGTAATTTTATTAATGGCTCGGGAATCAGTGCATATTTGCCATTCGCCATTCTTCTTTTGTGCAAGTACTGCTGGTACTGCACAAGGGCTCAAACTTGCTCGAATCAAACCCTTTCTCAACAATTCATGAACCTGGCAGTTCAACTCTTAATTTTGTACAGGAGACATTCTATGGGCGGCCTTATTGGGTAAGCTAGATCTTGGCATTAATTCAATCTGATGACTAATCTTTCTCATTGGTGGCAAACCCTCAGGCACATTGTCTGATATAATATCAAGAAATTCCTCTAACAGATGTTCAACTTCTGCTGGAATGTCAGTAGTATCTTCTCTCTTTATAGCAGGAATTAATGCATAACACATTGAATCCCTTTTTAGACCATCCAAAAAATTTTTGCCATCTACTAAACAAATTCTAGCATTATTGCATACCTTTTCCTCAACCTCCTTCAATGGCTTCAGTTTGTGGCGTACTCCATATTTTGTCAGGGAATAGGTATTTGCATGCCCATCATGCACTACACGTCTATCAAATTGCCATGGTCTTCCTAGCAACAAATGGCAAGCATCCATCGGCAAAATATCACATAGGACCTCATCCTGGTATCTTCCAATTTGAAACTTGACCAAGCATTGTTCACTAACCAATGCTCTATGGTCCTTCTGCAACCACGCAATCTGGTATGGATGCAGGTGTTGTCTTCTTTCTAGCTTTAACTTAGCTATCATTTCCTCATAAACCAAATTATTTGTACTACCATTATCAATAATAATATTACAAATTTTACCTGAAAATTTGCACCTTGTGCGGAACAGGCTTTTTCGTTGGTCTGGTTCCTTCTCTTCATTCAACAAGGTTCTTTTTTTATTCTACTAATCATCTAAGAGAATTCATATGACAAAATGGATGTGTTTTTATAGATATTATTAAGGAAGAGGACCAAATAGAGGGAATTTTTACCTCAAATTCCCACCCTACTCATTCAAATCCTATATCTTCTAATCTTAATCGATTAAGTAGACAAGTGGTGACAAATATTCATCAATTAAATGAAACTCTAGGGTTTAGTGCCCCTATTGCTCACCCTATTGATTCAATTATTCTACCTATAGCTTTTACCACAAGGAACATAACCCAAGGTGTCCCATAATCATCAAAATATTGCATGTGTACATCTCTTATTGATGAGATATACCTAGATCCAACTAGGCATATAACCCAATATACTTCCATTAGTACATCCACTCCTAAAAATCCAACAAGTATTATTATTTTTTCCTAAAATAACAACCCTTATTCTTCCACAAATTTATTTCCTTCAACAAATTTGGGGTCACTCCACACTATACCTCAATCCTATTCATATATAAACTCATATTCCCTCAAGTTACAAAATACAAAATCTAAACTCTAAACTCAAGCAATTAGAGAGACAAAATTCCAAGCAAGAACAATTAGAAAAACAAAATTCTAAGTTATAACTACAATTAGCCTCCCTTCAAGGACCCTCAATTGGTCATACATATTCCTATAAGGATTTCTATAATCAACCTTTGGATCCTTTTATATCTAGTCAATCGTATACTGCCAATTTTGAAACCCCTAAGTTCCAACTATATAAGGGAGTGGGATACTTGACCGACCAGCTTAGGCTTTTCCAAGCTACTAGTCATGGTGTTGTCTATGATGAGGCACTACTCTTAAAATTATTTTCTAAAAGCCTTGGTAGTCCTACTTTAGAGTGGTATTTTTCAAATACCATGACACTTGATCAAAACCTCTGAGGAGATTTTAGAGATGTTTATCCAACATTTATTTGCATATATAGAAGAAAAATGTACACTTGTTGACCTTTATTAGCTCAAAAAAGCCAAGGGTGAAGCTTTTGTATATTTTTTAACTTGATGGTAGGCCTTGGTAGGAAAAATCTAGTATATCCCTCCATCAAAGGATCTCCTACATATCATTATACATAATTTACAAGAGTAGTCAGCTTACCCTTTGGAAATGACATGTTTCTTCTTTCAAAGGTATGGTGGAGTTGGCAAAATAAGTAGAGGCTTCCCTCTCATAAAGGGGATAGCTAAAGGTTAATAAAGAAGAAGAAATACCCTCCTTTTCTAACTAAAAGGTACAATATAAAAACAAGCATGTGGTTATCAAATGGAGTCATTGACTCCAAATAAAACAATAATACAAACACAACTACAACAACCCATAAAATATTATCCTCTTGAAGTAAGAAAAGCCTAGATAGAAATTTTCTAGGTTAATTCAACCTCTTTATAAAATATTTAAAAAACTTCTAGATGTAAGGATGATACAACTACCAACCATAAGACCACTATATATCTCCAAAAGAAATCCTACTTCGTATTGTTCTAATAAATATTATGATTTTCATTGTGTTGAAGGCCACAAGACCAACATATGTAATACCTTATGTAACATCATCCAAGACATCATTGAGAAAGTCTAAATTATCATTAAAAATCCTAACACTTCATCCTCTTCCAACCAAGACCTTGGAAATTTTAGAAACCCTTTATCTAATCATTACAAATAATTAGCAAACCATATCAGTTCTCAAAACCTAATAGATGCAATTAGAATCTCCATAATTAATGTTATAACCCAACAACAATAAATAAAATTAATCTATTTATTAAATTCCTATACCTCCCTTGGTGATACAACCAAAGAATAAAAATACCTCATTTGAGCAACCACCTCTGGTCATATCAGCCTCTAAACCAACTCCTTTTAACTTATATCAATAACTTGAAAGTACCCCTACCAAAATTTCTCTTCTAGAACTCTTGTAAACCTCTTTGACCCATCTAAATATCGTCCTCAAACTATTGAGTGAGAAAGTGGTCCACCAATATTTTCCACCTAATGATGTATCTAATATCATTGACTCTTTAGGGATCCATAACATCATCTCCTTTTCTAAAAAAAAATATTCCTCAACCTACTTTGTTGAGAGATCTAACTCTTTATATCACTTGCAATAGCAATGAAAAATTGGTCAAATGAATTCTTGTTGAAAATGGATCAAAACCCTCAATATATATAATTTGAAATTCCTCACTCATTTTGGACTAACCAAGCAAGACTTACAAAAGTCTAACCTCATTATCCGAGCCTTCAATAATGAAGAATGAGGAGTTAGTGTTACAATAACCTTACCTATTAAAGTTAGTCCATGAGTAATCAATACCATTTTCTATTTATTCTTTGGGATATTTTTATAATATCATTTTGGGATAACTGTGGATCCATGCAATGTGAGCTATCCCTTGAAATTACCACCAATGTCTTAAATATGAGTATCAGGATAAAATAATTTATATCCCCATTGATCTCAAATATTTTACCTATTGCAAAATGATTGAAATTGAGAAATCCAAAAAAAACTTATGTCCTTCCCTCCATTCTTCTTTTCATCCTCCATCATCATCTACTCCTACCAAGGATGCGTCAAGGACACAAAACAATTGAATTAGATAAGAACCAAGATGAAAATTTAGAACTTATTAGTCAATATAATGACTCAAATCAAGTGTAATCTAATGAACACACTAATGAAGATTTAACCTTTGACCTAGAAAGCCTCTTCCTCTCTCCTTGAACCTTAGGTTTACCTACTAGGAAAGGATTGAAAATATAAATAAGGATTTATTCCTTTGTTTGTGTTGGAACTACTAATGATGAACTAATTAGTGGTAGCAACACCTTCCCAGCTAGAAGAAAATATTACTCGTGTTATTTATTAGCCTCTTACCCCATCCTAAAGCAAATGTTAGATCGTATGGGCTACCAAGGTAAAGGCCTAGGTAATCATGAGTAGGATATTAAAGATCCCTTAGAAACTGAATCCAAGCCTATCCACTATGGGATAGGTTACTTTCTTAGTAAGAACAAATCTCTTCTTGCTGTGATATCGTCCAACAATGACAATGAAGCCAATTTTTCTTTTCAATATTTCTACATGGCATAATTTCTTTACATATGTCAAATTGGGATGAGAAAGATGAAAAGGATCTTTGGTCTCTTTTAGGTTTAGGTCCTAATTAATTTATAACCTTTGTTAGTGTGAATCTCCTAACTATTGTTCATCCAAAGGTTATTGATACTAATGATTCTTGTGAAGTAAAGGAGATTTTTCACACTCCTAAGAAAGATGACTCTTGTTTTAGAATATCCCTTCTACCATATTTTGACCTTCCTAATTCATATTCATTATGCCATGAGTTATCATCTATAGATCACACTGACGTTGAAAACTTAGGAATATTACATGCACCTCCCTAGTTAGAAGATGAATCATGATTTCTAATTGAGGAAACAATAGACATTAATGTGGGATCTAATAATACTTTGGTTAATATTCTTAATAATTTGGTTAGCAAAACTTGTCACAATTAGCACTTGTAGTTATATACAGATCATTGATCTTATTGCACTAGTGTGCAAACTCCTATGGGAGCCACTCCCTATGCTTTAGTTTATAGAATTTAGGCCATCTTCCCATTTGATATTGAAGTCCCCTTGTTGCAAGTCTTAATTCAAGATTTCTCTATTGGGTATGAATATCATCTAAGGTCTTTTCACCCATTTAGAATTTCTTGATGAAAAGTAGATCCATGAATTAAAGCACGTGTGAGTTTATCAAGATAAACTTGATGAGCATATTGCTTAGCCATTCTTGATGGAAAATAACTTAAGGAACCCCTTAACATTATGCACCTTAAACATTAGCATACCTAATTATGTCGTGTTTATCTACATTGACTGCTTGATCATGTGTTTGACTATATTTATTACTTATTTGCATAGTTTTTTGATAACATCATTGTATATGTGCACTTGCTTATGATTTTCTAGTTTATCTACATTGTATTATGTCAAGGATATTCATCGAGATGTGTCATAACCCAAAATTATCCTATCCTAATGGTGAGTTATTGTTTTACTCACCTAAAAATCTAGAGTTCTGTTCAAGGTCTTAGTGTCCTTTGATTGAGCTATCTATTTCTCCTCCTCAATATGTATCTCATCCTTATTATATCAGACATGTGGTATACCCATACCAACAACTTACATATGTATTTCTATGCAAGTGTACTAGGTAGAGTGCAATATTAAACTATCATTCTCATTATTCTAATGAGCTAGCTTATTCCCTTCAATAATTTGAAAGGAACACGCCAATATCTACACCATACACCAGTCCTCTTATGTAGATGTACTAAGCATGGTGAGATAAGGCTATCATTATCATACCCATGATGAGCTAGTCTTTTTCGAGTAAGTCTTGCCCAATTTCTGCATCTAAGGTCACAAATCGTCAACTCTTTTTCATACCACTAGGGTTCATCATGTGAGTTCTTCAATTTCAAATGTAAAACATTACCCATTCATTATCCCTCTACCAATTTTTAAATGTAAAGACTTGACTAAATATGAGAGTCTCTTAAATGAATCCCCATCCCATGTACACATTATATGTCCCTTAAAGGATTTATAAATAAGTTTTATATTTAGGATAATGAGAAAATGAGATTTACCAAGTTCCTTTTTATATCGAAGAATAATCCATTCCATTTGCATTATCAAGGTATGTCATGCTAGACTCATAATTATCCCATGGATTTCATATAAAAAATCAAAGCATATCTTATGAAAGCATAAACCAAAATAAATTACCCATCTATTTAATAACATAGAGACTTTCATAAGTAATTCAATCAAAGTGTAATCATGGATAAGAGACTTCATATAAAATCACACAACATCACATATATCTTGGGAACCCTCATGGGGAATAAACCCAGTCTTAAGCCCTTTTCTTTATTGATCTCATATGAAAATTAGTTCTTTACATTGAGTTAAAGACATCACATAATGCCTTTATCTCCTACTAGGGATATTCCATGTTCCCTAGAATTTCACAATATGAATTATTCATTCAATTCATAAATACAATTTTAATCCACTTCTTGGAACAAGGCATCCCATGATACCTTTCCTACTCTCATAAATTTCATACTTCTTACTATATTACAGTATGCATCTACCCTTAAAAACATAAATATAAATCAAATAAGATAATTTCATCATGTTCTTCTAGATCATCTCAATCAAACCTGTTGTACCCTTCCAATGAAACAATAAATAATATAAATGCCAAAATAAATCCATATTTCTTTTGACGAATTAGTGGGCTCCGTGCCTCACGACTAAAGGACTATAGCATCCATTATTTCTGATATAGATATCATTATTTTCCATTAGATAATAAATATGAATCAACCATACTTTACACTCTATCTTACCAATCTATGGTCCAAGTCTTCTGGAAATACAAGTCAAACCTTACCCAACGTCCACTCACACATACAATTGTTAGATTCCTCTAACATAATTTTCTAGCAAGTCTAATTATATAGGGTAATTCACACATTTTGATGTTGGATTCAAATTATCCTTCTACTTAAGAACCAAATTCCCATTTTACCTTTAATCAATAGTCAAAGCAAGTTGACGAATTATGGCAAGATAAAGGTTTCTACAATATTTAATAACATTAATAGCTATAATTTGGACTTACACTTGTTTTTCGAATCCTATTCATTCTCAATGTATAATTACACCTCTACAACTATCACAGGTATCATTATTAAACTCTCATGCACCTTAACATTAATCTTTAGCTATATGATTTTTCAACATCATATATTATAAACTCGAATTCAAGCATAATAACTAATTCTCTAATAACATACCCAAATATAGGTGATAACAGTAATGTTTGCGAAGGTGCTAGTTACATGTAAACATGCATAGTTTAATTATGGTTTTTCATTGATATCACTCTCCTCCATCAACATGTTTTAATTGAGTAGCTCAATGCTTCTACAACTATTCATTAATCTATATGGAACAAATAAGGTATTACCACTTCATTTGAATTCTCTCACCAGTGGTTTTTCCACTCCTAGTAGGCAATACTTCAATGGTTTAACAAGGTTACAATTTCCTCAGGGTCTTTTACACCTACTAAAATAGCTCATGCAATTTAGTACCTTTCACCAAACCCGATACCATGCATATAGGCCAATATAAAGTTGTTGGCATCTACAAAGAGAATGAAACACTCCCAAGTTTTACGTTAGATGTCACTCAATCCCATAGTATATAAAATACACTCACATCCACCATTATAAAGGTTTATTAGAAGAGTCTTACAAGAACGACTCCATCACTCACTCTTATGACTCAATGCTTGAACTCTTTTAATAAAAACATCATTCGTTTATCTCGAAGAGTCAAATTCATGATCTAAAACCACATGCAAACCATCTCAAAGAAGATTTCGTCAATCTATGAATTTTTTAAGAAGTCGTGTATATATTGACATAAATTCCAACCTGATTTCGCTTCAAGTAGCAGAAATATTGTCTTTAGATGGGTAAAAGATAACTAGATATATGAATACACTAGGAGGTGTATCCACAGAACAATTTCACCATTTATTTAGAGACAATAGAAATTTTTCTATCTAAATAAAATATACAAGAGATCTCATAATCAAAAAACAAATCAGATTTAAGTTATTCACATGAAAAATAATTCCTTAAAATTCAAAGGGGTAAACCTATGGAACCGACATGGAAAATGCAGTCATAATAATTTCTCTAGAAGAAATTTAGTAATTCCACATTCGGTTTGCTTGCTCCTTTTTTTTCTTTTTTTGGTGTCCCTTTTTTTTTCTTCTCCTTCCTCGAGAAGTACCTCCTCCACCACTCCTTTTTATTTGTCATACATCATTAAAGGGTTGAGCATTATCTCTAACTACCATTAAGTAATACCACCCCCATTCAGAGTGTGATGGGTATTTTCCAACTAGAGGTATGATGTTGCACTTACCAAGGTTCATGTTGTAGTTAATGGTAACACAATTATTCCTACTTTCTTCTATTGTAGGGTAAACAACTACTTACCATAAGGTAAAAGGTATTTGATATTTTAAACACACTCGAGGTCAATAAATATTTGTATTATGAAACTCTTTATTCACCACAATGCCTCTTTTTCCATGGTTGATATAAACGATAATCATAGATAAAAGCAATAACAAAAATTCATAATCTATATTGGATTTCCATAAAGCATAATGATCCTTCCTTTAAATGCTTCATACAATAATGTCAGTTCAAAGTTAATTATCCTTTCTTTTTAAGAGCAAAAACCATAACAAAAATATTTATTCTTTTTCTTGCAATGAATTCCTTCATAATAGATAAAATCTCATCTAAAAGGAAATTATCAAATAGCAAACAAACTTAATTCAAAACTTGATATATATATAGTTATTCCTCATGCAAAATATGATATGCAGCTATATGTAAAAAAAGCATTCATCCATGTTGACCAAGATGTTTCAATGATTAAATTACCATATCATTTTCCTCTCTTAAAGCATCACGTTCTCAGTGATTAATTCTTTCTTCTACCCTCGAGAAAACTTGTTCCTATCATGAGTGCAAATCCATTAGTAGCATCATATTATTCCATAAGATATATGTTTTATGGAAACTAAAACATGAAATAATTAGTCATTCCATCAACAAGATAACATATCCAATCATGAATCTAGTCTATGAAAAGTATGCCAATGTAGGTTCATGACATCCTACCCCCTTAGGTTTAACACAGTCCTCTATGTTTCATCAAAGTCTAAACATTAAATAAGATTCACATTTCATTTTCAAATAGGAATGAAAAATATCTCTGCATGTCCACCACTTTCTTCCAAGTATAATTTCTCTCAAAATAATGGTCCCATTAGACCTTACATTGCTCCAGAGTCCCCTTCCTCATCGATTTGGAACGAAACTCAAGGATCTTCGTTCATGATTATTTTTCTTAGATCATCTACCTCACGAATGGTTACCCGATCCTTGAAGCATAAAAAACCATCCTTGTTGCAAAAAATATTGTTTTCTTCGGGTTTCCTTTTCATTTTATCCTAAATTTTGTTACAATACCCATCCTGGTATTGCATTTATTTAACTTGATCCATCAAGTCTACATGGATGCAGGTCAAGGCAATAATGCGTTCTCCTACTTAGGGCATCGACAACCTTATTTTTATTTCCTTTAATGTATTTGATCCTAAAATCATACTCATCGAGGAACTCCATCCATTTCCTATGCATGGTATTAAGCAAAGGTTGAGTAAATATATACTTCAAACTCTGATGATCGGTTCTCAGTTCGAAAGGTCTTCCCACTAGATGGTGTCACCAAAATTTGAGTGTATACAACTTCTTCCAATTATAGGTCATGAGTAGCATAGTTGACCTCATGCCTCTTGAGCTTTCTTGAGCCATAAGCTACAACTACCACATCCTATAAAAGCACTCCACCTAATACTTCCAAAGATGCATCCATGCATACTAAAAAATTACCCTGAGGGCCTGGAATCTTTAAAATGGGTGTTGTTGTGAGATTTTCTTGAGCAACTCAAAAGTTACTTTACACTTATTTGTCCTCTTGAATTCCTTTCCTTTTCTCTGTAGAATAGTTATTGCAGAGGCTATCTTGGAGTAATATTTGACATAACATCTATAATATCCAATCAAACCCATGAAGCTCCACACTTCATTCATATTTGTGGGTATCGACCAATTTAGGATAGCCTCTACCTTCTAGGGATCCACTACTATCCCTTTACATGATATTATATATTCTAAGTATTGTACTTATAACACATAGAAGTTTCACTTAGATAGATTCCCATATAGTTGATTATTCCTTAGTAACTCTATCATGATTCTAAGATGTCTATCATGCTCTCATTTATTCCAAGAATATACCAAAATATTTTCTAAGAATATAAGGATGAATCGATCCACATGCTTCCTAAAAACACTATTCATCTAGTTCATGAATGTTGTTGGGGCATTCATTAGTCCAAAATGCAATACTGTAAACTCATTGTTTCCGTATCAAATTTTAAATGTTGTCTTATGGGTATCCTCTTCATGGATTATTAGTTGATGATACCCAGATTTCAAATCAATATTTGAAAATAAAGAAGCATCCCTTAGCTAATAAAAAAGATCTTCAATTCTAGGCAGAGGATATTTATTTTTTATGGTTGCCTTATTAAACATTCTATAATCTATACACAATCGCAAGGAACCATCCTTCTAATTAAAAAATAAAATATGTGCACCCCATGGTGACACACTCAATCTAATCAATCCCTTCTCCAACAACCCTTGTAGCTCTACTTTTAGCTTTTGCATCTCAATGGGATTTATTCTATATGGAGCCCTATGAATAGTCTATGTTCTTGGTTTTAGTTCAATTGTGAAATCAAATTCACATTTAGGAGGTAGTCCAAGTAAATCCTCTAGAAATACATCTCTATATTCCTAAAGCACTAGGTGTTTCCCAAACACCTCTTCCTTCTTTTCCTTTTCAATTTCATTTAACTTAACTACATAAATTATTCCTCCCTTTTTAATGGCTTTCTTAAGTTGCATTGCCAAGAGGATCTAGGGTTGAAAAGCCCCTTGCAAGCTATACACCCTCTGTATTTTCCTACCATCTTTAGAATACTCAATCCATCTATCCTAGAAATTGATCACAACCTTATGTGCTTGTAACCAATCCATTCCTAAGACTACATCAAAAGCATGTCATCATGCTACATAAAGACATACAATGGTTGTGCCACTAGGTAAGGTAATTTAAATCATAGGATAGCATTATTTCATAGAGTAGGTTTATCCTGAACCATATTCAAACTTCCACCCATATACCAAGATTCTTGGCCTTTTTTATATATCCTTAACTATCTATCAAAATTTTAACATTTCTACCAGAAATCTTACCCTTTATAAGCAAAGGAGTAGCTTGCCTTCTAGATTTTTACTCCCTATTACTATGTAAATCTTGTGAAGAGGTTCCTTATTCACAGGTTCTTTGTAAGTGGATTATTTTCCCTTAGAAATATGTCCTGCTCTGAGTGGGTAATGGTTGGCATAATGTGGACCTCCACAATCAAAGCATATCCCTTAGGACCTGGATGTATTTTTTGCTTTTGTCCCTCTGCTTTCACTACTAGTAGAGAGTTAGGCTACCCTTGTGATGGTGACTTGTCATTATTGTTTTTACGGTTGTTATTCTTTCCCCAAAATTTCCTCCTAAAATTTCCTTGTTTCCTGACATTCCTTTTGTTCTACTCTTGGAAACTTTTATTTGTTTGTTCTCTCTCCTATTTCATGAAACCTACACTATTTATTTTCCTGAGTGCCTATTTGTCTTGCTTAGAAGCTCCTTCATAATCAAAATAGGGCTTAAGATAAGTCTCAACTTTCCTAGCCAATTCATAGGCCTTATGAAGAGTATTAGGCTCTCGCATGTTCACTTCATGTCCTATCTTGGGATCTGCTCCTAGTATGAACTTATGAATCTTCTTTTTCTCATTATACATAGATACATATTTTAACAGCTTAAATTTTTTTTGGTAATAAGCCTCCACCATATTATTTCCCTATTGAATATTGGTGAATTCTTCAAATGTCATGGTATAAAAATGCTCCATAAGGAACCTCTTTAAAGGCTACCACAAAGTCCTACCATTTCAGATCAATCACTACCTCAATTTATCGTTTCTCACTAAAAATTCCAATAAATCTAAACCAACACCCTATAAGTGTAAGGTGGCATAGGACATTTGTGTCCTAGTGGAGTAATTATTCATATTGTAGAAGGTTTCTAATTCCTTCAGATAGGCTTCAACTACATCACCACCTTCCTCTCCATTGAACTTGAAGGATTTTACATGCTTCAAATCCTTACCCATTTCTACCTCTAACCAAATTCTGGCCTATTGTACTTTTATAAGAGGTTCATTAGCCTATCTAACCCCAAAGCTCCCAACCTATGAATCTTGATTCACTATGGTTTCCAACAGTTGCTTTTGTATTTCCATTTGTTCATGATGAAGTAGATCAACTATTGCAGTGAGGTCTTCCCTCTTGTTATTAGAACTGTATGTACCTACATATGGGATCATGTCCTCGACATTAGTCTATCGTGTCTACCTCATTTATGGGAGAACACTCCCTCTCCTCCTCTTCGGTGATATTATCCCTAGACACACACAAAATATATAGTAGGAGTTAGGTCATAATTACTTCTCTAAATTGTACCTCTTACTTCTAACTACTCATTTAGTTTAGTCAAATCAATAGAATTGGGTACCATTAGCTACCCTAACCTTTGTGAGGTAAAACCCTTCTAATGATTGTATACCTACAAAATTTCTTATTCACCTAGTCCATTTATACCTAGGTTTTGCACAAGGAAGCTTATAGTCCTATGACCATGAGCTTTGATACCAAATGTTATAACTCAAAATTATAATATCCTAATGGTGAGTTTTTTATATTTACTCACGTAAAAGTCTAGAGTTATGTTCAAGGTCTTAGTGTCCTTTAATTAAGCTATCTATTTCCCCTCCTTGATATCTCTCTCATCTTTATTATATCAGACACGTAGTATACCCATCCCTACAACTTACATACATCTTTCTATTCAAGTGTACTAGGTAGAGTGCAAGTTAAGCTATCACTCTCATTCTTCTGATGAGCTAGCTTATTCCATTCAATACTTCAAAAGGAATAAATCAATAGCTACACCATACACCAGTTATTTTATGTAGGTGTACTAAGCGTGGTGATATAAGGCTATCGTTCTCATCCCCATGATGAACTAGTTTTTTCCTAGTAAGTCTTGCTCAATTTTTGAATCTAAGGTCACAAACCGTCAACGCTTTTTCATACCACTAGGGTCCATCATGTGATTTCTTTGATTTCAAATGTAAAAACATTACCCATTCATTATCCCTCTACTAATTTTTAAATGTAGAGACTTTATTAACCGTGAGAGTCTCTTAAATGAATTCTCATCCCATGTACACATTATATGTCCCCTAAAGGAGTTATAAATAAGTTTTATATTTAGAATAATGAAAACATGAGATTTACCAAGTTCCTTTTTATGCCAAAGAACAATCCATTCCATTTGCATTATCAAGGTATGTCATGCTAGACTCATAATTATCCCATGGAGTTCATAGAAAACATCAAAGCATATATTTTGAAAGCATAAACCAAAACAAATTACCAATCTATTTAATAGCATAGAGACTTTCATAAGGAATTCAATAAAATTCCAATCATGGATAAGAGACTTCATATAAAATCACACAACATCACATATATCCTAGGAATCCTCATGGGGAATAAACCCAATCTTAAATCCTTTTCTTTATTGATCTCATATGGAAATTAGTTCTTTACATTGAATTAGAGACATCCCATAATGCCTTTATCTCCTACTAGGGATATTCCATGTTCCCTAGAATTTCACAATATGAATTAATCATTCAATTCATAAGTACAATTTGAATCCACTTCTTGGAACAAGGCATCCCATGATACCTTTCCTACTCTCATAAATTCCATACTTCTTACTATATTACAATATGCATCTACCCTTCAAAACATAAATACAAATCAAATAAGATATTTTCATCATGTTCTTCTAGATCATCTCAACCAAACTTGTTGTACCCTTCCAATGAAACAATAAATAATATAAATACCAAAAGAAACCCATATTTCTTTTGATGAATTAGTGGGCTTTGCGCCTCATGGCTAAAGGACTATAGCATCCATTACTTTCTTATATAGGTATCATTATTTTCCATTAGATAATAAATCTGAATCAACCATACTTTACACTTAACCTTACTAATCTATGGTCCAAGTCTTCTGGAAATACAAGTCAAACCTTACCCAACGTCCACTCACACATACAATTGTTAGATTCCTCTAACATAATTTTCCAGTAAGTCTAATTACATAGGGTAATTCACATATTTTGATGTTGGATTCAACTAATACTTCTACTTAAGAAACAAATTCCCATTTTACCTTTAATAAACGGTCAAATCAAGTTGATGTATTTATGGCAAGATAAAGGTTTCTCTAATATTTAAAAAATATTAATAGCTATAATTTGGACGTACACTTGTTTTTCAAAGCCTATTCATTCTCAATGTACAATTACACCTCTACAACTATCACAGGTGTCATTAATTAAACTCTCATGCACCTTAACATTAATATTTAGCTATATGATTTTTTAACATCATATATTAAACCTGAATTCAAGCATAATAACATACCTGAACATAGGTAATAACCGTAACGTTCACGAAGGTGCTAGTTATATGTAAACATGCATAGTTTAATTATGGTTTTTCATTTATATCACTCTCCTCTGCCAACATGTTTTAATTGAGTAGCTCAATGCTTCTATAGCTATTCATTAATTTATATGGAACAAATAAGGTATTACCATTTTATTTGAATTATCTCACCAGTGGATTTTCCACTCACAATAAGCAATACTTCAATGGTTTAACAAGGTTACAATTTCCTCAAGCTCTTTTACACCTATCAAAATAGCTCATGTAGTTCTATACCTTTCACCAAACCCAATACCATGTGAAGGCCGATATAAAGTTGTTGATCTCCATAGAGAGAATGAAACACTCTAAGGTTTTACATCAAATTTCACTCAGGATCATAATATATCAAATGTACTCGTATCCACCATTCTATTGGTTTATGTAGAAGAGTCTTACAATAATGAATCCATCACTCACTCTTATGATTGAATACTTGAACTCTTTTAAGAGAAAACCATCATTCATGGATCTCTAAGAGTCAAATTTATTATCTAAAACTACATGCAGACCATATCAAAGAAGATTTCATCAATCTATGAATCTTGAAGAAGTTATATGTATATATTAACATAAATTCCAGCTTGATTTCACTCCAACCAGTAGAAATACGGTCTCTATCTAGGTAAAATATAACTAGAGATATGAATACACTAGGAGGTGTATACATAGAATATTTTTGCTATTTCTTTAGAGACAATAGAAAGTTTTTAATCTAAATAAAATACACAAGAGATCTCATAATCAAAAAACAAATCAGATTTAAGTTATTCACATCAAAACCAATTCCTTAAAAGTTAGGGGGGTAAACTTATGGAACTAACCTAGAAAATGTAGTCACAGTAACTTCTCTAGAAGAAATTCAGCAACTCCACCTCTCGTTTGCTTGCTCCTTTTTTCTTTTCCTTACCTCATTTTTTTTCTTCTCCTTCCTTGATAAGTACCTCCTCCATCACTCCTGATTTTTTAGGTGTCATCAAAGGGTTGAGCATCATATCTAACTTCCATTAAGCACGACTTCCCTCATTTAGAGTGTTATGGGTGTTTTCCAACCAGAGGTATGATGTTACACTTACCAAGGTTCATGTTGTAGTTAATGGTAACACAAGTATTCCTACTTTCTTCGATTGTAGGGTTAACAACTTCTTACCATAAGGTAAAAGGTATTTTCTCTTTTAAAAACACTCAAGATCAATAAATATCTATATTATGAAACTCCCTATTCACCACAATACCTCTTTTTCCATGGTTGTTATAAATTATAATCATAGATAAAAGCAATACCAAAAGTTCATAAACTATACTCGATTTCCATAAAGCATAATGATCCTTCTTTTAAATGCTTCATACAATAATATCAGTCTAAAGTTAAATCTCCTTTTTTTAAGAGAAGAAACCATAATAGAAATATTTATTCTTTTTCTTGCAATGAATTCCTTCATAATAGATAAAATCTCATATAAAATAAAATTATATAATAGCAAACAAGCTTCATTCAAAACTTGGAATATATATATATATATATATATATATATATATATATATAATTCTTCCTCATGCAAAATATGATATGCAGCTATATGAAAAAGAGCATTCATCCATATTGCCCAAGTTGTTTCAATGATTGAATCATCACATAATTTTCCTCTCTTAAGGCATCATGTTCTGAATGATTAATTCTTTCTTCCACCCATGAGAAAACATGTTCCTGTCATGAGTGAAAATCCATTAGCAACATCATATTCTTCCATAAGATATATGTTTTGTGGAAACTAAAACATGAAATAATTAGTCATTCCATCAACAAGATAACATAGACAATCATGAATCCAGTCTATGAAAAGTATGTCAAGGGAGGGTCATGACAAGATGTGATGCTAATGCTAGTCAAATTAGTTCACATGCATTGTATTTGAATTAGACCATTGATGCTAGCATGCATCTCTCTCTATGGATTATACATTGCATATCATGTTAAATTTTATTTTGTATCTCAACTTATTAGCAAAGCCCACAAAGATGCATTCTTTTCTAGTAGTGCTTCTTTAATATTACATGGCTTTCTTGATGTATATTTGCTTTCTCTTACATATATTTGTGATTATACGATGCTTTCTTGAAGAGTCAAGAGGACCGTGATGACCCATGATGATTTTAGTTAGGAATATCTCACTTGCATTGTCCTTGCACTAGGTATCTAAGGTATCAGTTTATCTCCTAATCCTTTGTTTGATTAGTAATAGTAACCTATTTCTCAACATGATTTATTCACAAAATTAACAAAATACTATTCCCTTATGCTAGGGGTATGCACATGCTTTCATCATAGCATATTACAACATCCTCATTTGAGGATGAATATTTATTATGGTAATTTTTGAAACACCCTCATGGGTGAGCATTAAAACACCCTCACGGGTGATCATTATCTTAAAAACCCTCACAGGTGAGCATTCTCTGAAGCACCCTCATAGGTGAGCATTTTTTTAAAACACCCTAATGGGTAAGCATACCAAAACTCCCTCAATTGAGGGTGAAAATTATGTTTCTTTTTACATAATTTCATACATCTTGTACTATATCACTTTTTTTGAAACACATAATGGGTGGACATACTGAAACACCCTCTTTGATGGGGAGCATTTTTCTTTTAAAATTAAAAATTATATAATAATAATTTTTCATCACATTCAACAAATTTGACACCAAAATAACTTTTGTTACCCAAATTTTTGTTTTTAAAATTTTCTTGGCCTCTTAATAATGATCATAATATACATTTCATTGCTTAACTTATCTTAAATATACATATAGTAGTCTTGTGGAGATCCATCCCTGCACTTATGGGCTAGTCTCCTGAGTCATAATATTCGTGATTGCAAAGATTTTCTGCTAAGTCTAGCAATATTTTCTCTATATTATATTTGACATATTTCTCATAATCAGGTATAAGGAACCATATCATCAACAATGGAAACCTTTCCCATTATATTTTACCCCTTGTGGATCAATTTCCCATAACAAAAAATGAGCCCTTGTGACTTTTGTAGATTAGTTTGATGCTAAGTGTACTTCCATCTACTTTAGAAACAATGGTAGTTCATCAAAATACATTGCACTCTCTTGTAGTGCTTCTCCTTGATAGCACTCCACCACTACCTAGTACCATTAGATGCAAGTAACCTTTGTTTTCCACATCTTCTTAATGTATTATCAACTCCCTAACAACTCTTAGTAGTTCGCAATGATGATCACTAGAAACTTGTGATCTGCCTAAAACATGCAAATTTGATTTGCTATTCTTGATGACTATATCTCACCACCTCCTCCTACCTAGTTATATTTTCTCTCATGACTAAGATAAATGAATAAATTTTAACCTCTTCCATGAATGGATTTGGGTTTTAGTCTATCACACCAAGACTATCAAATTATGCAAGTACAACTTGCATAGTAGATCATGTTTATCTAGCAGGTTAGAAAAGAATGTGTTGTAAAACCCTTTAGGTGTGCTTATATCACAAGATATATCATCCAAATGCCACCCTACTATTAGTAGGATTAATCATTCCTATAGCATGTAGGTGCATACCCATGCTAGTGGTTGGCATGTTAGCAACTTTGAAATTAGCCCTATAATGGAAAACCATTATTCCTCCCATATCTATGTATTGTCCCTCAAGGATTCCATATACTCCTTCAACTCTATAATAATATCATCTTTCCATTTTACCTCTTGTCATAGTCATGATCATTCCTTTGTAAGAACTAAATTTTAGTCCTATAGCCACTCATAGACAACCTTCCATCTCATATCCATTTCAAATTTAACATGTTTCAACCGAGCCAAGGGCATAAACTTCTCCTTGGGTTATTGGCCTACATCAAAAGGATTCTCAAGGGATGTAACTACCTTATTCTAATCATCCAAGTTTGGCATGCTAGCCACTTCCTCCACCTCCAGCTCAAACGAAGTCTCCCCCTACACCCTTGTTGTGCCTTCTTTTACCCCTATTGTGTCTTCTTCCACCATTTTTATACCTTCCTTTACCTATAATATGGCTAGTATGCTTAATGAGGATGCCATATTGGATGTTCTATTCACCCATTTTTTGCATACTCAATGTAGCCAATGAGTCCTCTCTAGTTACACCTGGAATGCTTAATGATAATTTTGTTACTCCGACATGACACTTATACATGGCAACTTGCCACTACAAGCACTTTACCTCTACTTCCAATTATAAAATCTTTCATTGATCATGGTCTATATTCTCTTTAGGATCCATGACCTATACCTTCTTTCCTGTTAGATTTTAGAGCCTCAGACCTAAAGGAAATGTGATCACAATAATAAAAATAAGCATGCAATATTATAACTATGATAAATGAAACTTAACATGCATGAAAATATGATAGAAAAATTGATACAATGCTCTAGAAATACTCATATAAGAAATCTCTTGAAAATTACAATGCTCCTATCATGGAGTTTGCAACTCCTCCATGATATCAAAATGGAGCTACACTATGCCTACTACTACTCTCACTTATGCACTATTCAACTCTTTATTTTTCCCTATACAGACACTCACAATGAGGCCTTTATATAGAATTATAGATTAATTACCTCTCACTCACCCCTAAGACTTATGTACATGTGGACTACATGCAGATTTACATCATTGCACATTCTAACACTTGTGCATTTATTAAATTACATAATAAAGCATTTAACTCCTAAGCTAATCCTAATCTAACTATGTACCCATGAAGGTACATTAGTAAAGAACCAAATGATGTAATATATTCCAACACCCCCTATATTAAATTATTTGATTTTTAATATTGTGGTCTTCAATATGGATCTTTGAATCTTGAATAGTCTTCATCTTGGTGGGGATATTTTCCTTCTGTTGCTTCTATCTTTATGTGATTTTTCCATGTTTCCTTTGATCCTGAATGCTTGGCAAAATTCTTGAAATATTTTGGATATCCTTGATGAACTAAGGATCTGATAATCTTGCTAGCCATAATAGGATCATGATTGTTTTCTTTTCTTTCCTTTGTTTTTTGTGTGACTATGTATATTTGATCTTCAAAAATATCAAGCTTGAATTTGTTGTTAGTAGATATTTCTAAAATAAGAACTTGAAGAAAGCAATGTAATCTGAATATTAAATTTTCTTCAATTTGTTTATAGTATTTGTCCTTGTACTAATAGAAATAGGAAGAATGATATTTTCCTTAATACTATTTACATGGGTGTAAACTCCAGCAACCTTCCTTCTCATGACCTTGTTTGTTACAAAGAGTACAAATTAATTGTATCTTCATTTTCTTGTCATTAGTTTTAGGAATATCATGTTTGTTGATTTATCTGATGAACTGATTAAACCATGTGTGAAAAATTGTAGCTATTCCTTCTTTTCCTTTTCCATGAATCTGCCTGAGATCCTCCATTTTAGTATTTTGGATATTGATGTTATCTTTTATTGTCTCATTGGATGATGTTTCTAAAGGATAGACTTTTGTCAAGCATTTAGTTCTATGTTCAATTGATTCTTCTTTGTTAACTTCATATTTCTCTAACTTACTAATCATTATTTTTATTTAGTCAAGTTTATCTGTAAACCACATTGGGAATGCCACTTGCCATCTGCCACTTGCCATCTACCACTCGCCTTCTACCAGTTGCCTTATGCCAGTCGCCTTATGCTAGTCGCCTATACCAGTTGCCTTATTCTAGTTGCCTTATACCAGTCGCCTTATGCCAACCAAAATTTCTACATTAGGTAAAAGTTATAATTTGGAGGTATTTTTAAGATCCATAAGCTCCATTGTAAACATATTTTGGTCTTGAGAGAATCAGAGCTACACTTTGTGAGTCCCACATTATAATTAATCTTATTTTAGAAATAATAAGAGATTGTGTAAGACTTTATGCTTTCCAATTGTGACACTACTCTTTTGGATTGTGGAATGTGTGATAATTGTGACACTACCATTTTGTCCTCCTGTCATTCCTTGCTATTTTTATTTGTAGGTCCTTGATTTGTCAAATATCATGATCCAATTTTTCTAAACTAGTGTCTTGAGATCTTCTTCCCTCAGCCATTTATGCAATCTTCTCTGAAAGTGATGCCCCAAAAATTTAATTCGAATTTGAATGTTGGTGTGATAGTTAAAAAAAATTGTTTGTAGTTTCTGAACAATCAAATATTTTTGAATTTTACAACGATCAAATTTCAGTCTTCGAATAGAATATTTAATTGTTCTTTATGTAGGATCAATCTTGGAAGGACTTTTCCTAATCTTTGAGAATTTTTCAATTAAATTTTAACTTGTAGGATATTCTATAACTATTTATCTCTTCTTATAGAAAGTTTTTGAAATGCAATTTCAGTATAGGATTTCTAAATCAATCTTCCAACTATAACTTAATCTCTTCAACTATGAATTAATGCAATAATAGGTTTCTTAAACTTCTAGAAATTCAGTTGAAGTAGGATTCCTTATATCTCCCTAATTAGAAGTTTGGTTTTGAAAGTTTATATATTTGCAAACTAACTTTATATTTCCTTTAAAAAATTTCAAATAATTGAAGCACTAATAATAAATATTTAATGCTTCTAATTTCTTCTTTCTTCTCAAAAATAAGTAATGTGATTTCTAGGGTATCTTCCACTACCTTATAACTCCTAAATATCCCTAGATTAATATTAAAGCTTATATGTATAATATTATCACTCCTTACAACTTTATTAAGGTAATAAAACTTAGATATTACCTTTATATCAAGAGCTTTCTTACTATGGTATGAATATGACTGTCACCTTGTGGTAGAATTATGTCCAGTACTTTTATGTGGCAACTTTTCATTCTTCAATGTTATCCCTACGTTCTTCACTGCAGTCTCTATGTTTTCCAA
Organism: Wollemia nobilis; assembly: GCA_028583015.1. Classification (NCBI taxonomy): domain Eukaryota; kingdom Viridiplantae; phylum Streptophyta; class Pinopsida; order Araucariales; family Araucariaceae; genus Wollemia; species Wollemia nobilis. Next base: position 10,410,530 of record JAQPPZ010000850.1, read on the forward strand.
TGCAATCACTACATTCTTCAATTACCTTTCACTCCTCTGTGTTATGTTCTCTTATAATCACTTCCAAAATATGGTTGTCCACTATGACAAGTGTCACAAATGTTTAAAAAATTTGAACTCTTCTTTGGTTGGGCATTATGGAGCGCTTCACCTTCTGGCAGGTAATGGCAAGTGGTAGCTATATTCTTCTGGATGTTACATTTTGTATGGAGTGCTTCCTTTTGGAAGTTACATTTCGTATGAGCACTTTTTTTTGTAAGTTACACCTTGTATGAGCACTTCTATTGGTGGTAAATGTTACAAAATAATTCCACCTTGTGCCAAGTGGCACTTTCTTCCTTGCAAATTTTTTCAAGTGTCTTATTCCACTTTTACATGACCTTTGCTTCCAAATATGACCTAAGAAATTCATCCTTGCTATTATTCAACTATTCCAGTACTCTTCTGAGATGTTCTTTCAATTTTTGATGCTTCGACAATGGACCTGTGCAATTTCTAAGATGATTTCTTCAATGTGGATGCAACTCTAATACTAAAATATTGTGTTCACCTTGTTGTTATTGCGCTCTTTTGGCTATCCAAAATGGTGAACTTTGAGCTTCTTCTCTAGCACTTTGAATGTGTTTTTCCTCTTTTTTAATGGCTACTTGTGGTGAGACAATGGTGCTTGTAGCAATATGATTCACAATTGTTATATAAAATTACTTTTATCTTTCTTTCACTATGTTTGGAGCCTTTTGCATTTGCTCCAAAGATCCTAATATGCAAAATGTAAGCTGAGTATGTTTTCCCCCCTGTGATCCTAAACCAGTTCTCCTTTTGCTGGTTGGGGTGAAATCCAGTATTGCTTTCAATGTTTGGCAACTTCTTCCTTGCTTGGTTACTTTAATACTCACTATCCAAGATTTATGTAATCTACAGTCTTCTTTTGTTTAGAGTAAACAATAGAATGTTGATCAATTTATTTTCTCTAAATGTACCTAACTTCTATTTTTTTCTTATGTGTAAGTTTAGACCTTGTAGATGATACCCTCTGCACTAAATTTTAAGACTTGAAACAAATCCTATTTATGCAACCTTTAAACTTGAAACTGATGCTTAATAACCTTAATGAGAATCAAAATGAAAAGGTTTAACAAATGAACTTTATACACCCTTTGTCGCATACCTTTTTTACTTTGTATATGGTGATGATGATGGTGATTGAGGTCACCTTAATTTGCTACATTTTTTAAACTGAGTTGTAGCTTTTGTAGGTTTTACAAAAAAACTCTTAGCATACCTTTATGCAACCTTAAAACTCACTAGTTTGTTGCCCAAAAACTAAAATTCAGTGGCTTCAAAAAATCTTAAGGATGTACCTCTGAAATCATATTTTTGGTACCTATTAATGCTGCCCAAATATTCTTTAATATACAACTAATTTCCTTCTCCAAAGGCTATCCAATTTATGTGGAAGTTGTAGATTTAATCCTCCTTTTGAATACAGCGTTATCTTCTTCAATTTGTTACCTTTTTTTGTCCATGAACTCTATATTTTTGCAGCTCTAAGTGTTGTCAATATGCTGCCTTTTCTTTGTTCTCAAATATGAAAAATTTTAGATTGTAATACAGTCAAAACCTTCACTAAAAAAATGTCCTTGAATCCCAATAATTTGGTAGGATACTCCCCCAAATCGCAGTTGAGATTTTCACTCAAGAACCCTTCAATGATGGCCCCCAAGTCTCTCATATTTGGCAGTTTTTCTCTCTTTCTCTTGCCAAATTTTGACTTCAAATTAGATATCCTCCTCAAACAATATTTTCAATCTTGAGATCTATTTTATACTACCTTGTGATTTGAAAATTTTCTTGCCAAACCTTCTCCTTTAGGCTTGTTTCTGGATGGCGGTGACTGTCCCAATTCCTTAGCTTCTACCTTGATAGTAATTTCTTCAATAAATTATTCTAGGAACTTCTTTAATGATGTTCAACAAGCCTTCTTCTTATTTCTCCTTGAGTCCTTTCCAAGGTCCTCAAACTTGCAGCTTCAAAATATTCAATGAGACCTTCCTTGGCCTCTTCAATCCTCAACTACATAAGTGAGATCTTATTCTAGGATCTCTTGAATCTGCTGCCACTAAAATATGCAATAAAACATTTGTTAGTTCTTCTCAATGTTCAATATTCCAATATGGAAGTTCTTCAATAGACTTCTCCTTCAATGTGAACTTTTTAGTCTTCAATGGAGATCACCAATCTCCAATATTTTTTAGGAATCTTCTCCTTGAGTCCCTTGAATATTCAATGGGATCTTCTTTCTAGGACCTCCTTCCTATATTTGCAATCCTCTATGTGGCTTCCTTGGCCACTAGATCTTCTCCTCAATATTTCAACTAGGAGTCTTCAATATACAAATCTCTCAATGGGACCTTTCTCCTTAGGCCTTCAAATATTCAATCCTTATTTTTTGCAACAAAGAAAAACTTAGATGATAGTAACCAATGGTTCTCCTAAAAAATTATTTTCTCTCTTTGAAATATTAGAGATAATAAAAGTTTCTATGACTCTAAAGAAAAATAATCTTCACTAGTTGGACTTCCAATCTAGTGGATGCAATGTTGAGTTCTAGTCTTCACAAGTTATTGCAACTTTGTGGAAAAACTCTAATCAAATAAATCACGTGGCTTTCTCTACTTTCTATTCTTCTATCTAGAGCTACTTCTATCAAAAATATATTGTGATGGTATTTGCATCCAACGGCGTACTATGGCTGATCCAGTTTGCAAATACTCAACAATAGCAATGGTGATCACTTTGTGATTTCCTTTGATCCACCATGGCTTTGATATCACTATTAGTTTTTGGAGCCTCAAAATTAAAGGAAATTTAATCACAAGTATAAAAATAAGCATGCAATATTATAACTATGATAAATAAAACTTAACATGCATGAAAATATGATAAAAAAACTTGATACAATGCTCTATAAATGCTCATATAAGAAAGCTCACAAAAATTACAATGCTCTTATCATGGATCTTGCAACTCCTCCAGGATATAAAAATGGAGCTACATCGTACCTACTACTACTATCACCTATGCACTACTCAACTCTCTCTTTTTTCCTATACAAACACTCACAATGAGGCCTTTATATAGAAAGATAGATTACTTACCTCTCACTCAACCCTAAGACTCATGTACATGTGGACTACATGCACATTTACATCATTGCACATTCTAACACTTGTGCATTTATTAAATTACATAATAAAGCATTTAACTCCTAAGCTAATCCTAATCTAACTATGTACCCATGAAGGTCTCTCCTCTCCCATTATTTTATTTTCAATGATATTGGTCATCATTTTCATTTTTTGTTCTCCTCTATGTGCTAGTGTTATCCCCTATGCATATGCCAAAACTTATTGTATGCTCCCTTTTGTGTTTTTTAGTTATATTATAGTTTATTTGTCACTACTCGATCTATCACATCATGTTTTATATCCTTCACTTTGATTAGTCTAATAAGATTTATCCTTTCCACACATGCTAGTTCGTTCTCATCTTCTCACTCCCAACATTTTCAACCAATTTTTTACTCATATATGTATTTCACATGAGGTCATTTAATTCTCCTTTTTCCAATTTCGCTCAGGTCTTTTTGATACCTTCAAGAACTCGAGGAGACATACCTTGGGGAAAAAACCTCTTAGAAAACTTAAAAACACTCCTATGATAAAAACTAACAAAATTAGCATCTACTATTTTTTATGCATCCATTAAATTAATGGATGCATCAAAATAGGGTAAATGTAGACACCAATTTTTTCCCACCTCAATTGGTCTACAAACCTTTGTACAAGATAATTGTTACAACTGAGGTACCAAACTTGCTAAAGTTACCTCTTTTTTCTAAATTAAACCTTTGCTTATTGACCTAGCATGACCAATGGCACTAGGTCCTGTTGTTATTCCCATCCAAGCACATTCAATCCTCTGTTGACTAGGCACAATTAAATGTGCTAAACACCATAAAATTTTTAACTTGCCATGTGATAAGCCTAAGCATGGTTAGAACCTAAAATTCAACTAAAAATAGATATTATCACATGGTTGAGTTTTTGCATCATTGTCAACCAACAAAAATAATAGTTTTCTTATGTTGACCTCATTCCTTCTTGCACACCTTCCTCCCCAGTTATAAAAGAGAGGTTGAAATCTCTTTGAAGATATTAAGAAGAAAACAAACAAAAAACAAATTATGAATAATAGATAATAATAAAAGGTTATATGATTTACAAGAATTCTATATTTTTTTCCACCTTGATGTTATTCATTATCCCCTTGTCATCTAAGCATGATCATGATTAAAGGATAGATTTATATCTTTTCCCTATAGTGTCATGTATTGATCTCTTCTCCATATGTGTTGAACAATGTTTACATCTTACTACACTCAATATTGCATCAATCATCCAAATATCAACTACATCCACCTTGGCTAAAACATAAAACCAAGATAAACTAATGAGATTTTTGCCATGTTCTAGCTCAATTTGCACCACCTCCATAACAATCCAAGTTTGTCTTTGCCTTGTCTCAATGTGAATAGTTGAATTACTATCTCACTGAATCTTTTGCCTACTTGAGTCACCCTATATTCTTGTTGTATCTTTAAGCATGCTATCCTATTTGGTTTGTTATCAAAGACTCTGCTTATCTATTGTTTACTCTTTATATTATTCTTTACTATCACGCTATCAAAAATTTTATGTCTATATATTTCCCTTGGTTACATTTTACGTATTTCAAAAGAAACAGAGGGTTCTAATCCATCATAGAAGAAGTTCATTACTCCTTCCTATCCTAACAAGCCTCTAAAATTTGATGCATTGTTTTATTTTGTTCTTTGTTAGAATATGTATTTGTAGGTTACAAGGATTGATTGATTAATTTAGAATGATCCATTTTCTACTTCATAGAACCTAACAACATCCAAGTATATAAAAATCCTTATATAGATACTAAACATCTTTAATCCCTATTACTATATTAAGTAATTATTTGTTTCCTAGTTTTGTAAACAATTTGCATGATAGTTATGCTTGATAGTTTATGAAATTTGTTTTTTTAATTGGTAAAGGGGTTTTGAAATGGTCCCTGAACATTTTACAAATAGAAAAGAAAGAGGATCTCGCAGGGAGAGGTCTCCACACAGAACAATAGATAATCTCAGCAATACAATCTCAAAACCAAACCAAGCAGGAAAACCTAGATTGAGGGAGCTTGGGACAAGACACAAAAGGACAAACTCATTCAACAAAGGAATGGAAGAAAGGCTATAAACAACAAATTTAAAATTCAAAAATCCTACCCAAGAATACCCAGGAAAGGAGGTCTAGCTAGTAAATTTAAAATTGGGCATCCCACCCACAACGAAAAGTTATTTCCTACAAACCAGAACCAGAAACAAGAAACCAAAGCCCAGAATCTCATCTGGGAACAACTAAAAACTGCAAAAAATTAAAAAAACTCATTTGAAAGGAGCTCAAGAAGTGCAACTAAAGATAGAAAATGAATTTTATAAAAATCCACGATCCCAGCTATAGCAGATGAAAAATCCCATCCAGGAGGGCCCGGGAAACCCACACACTACCCTAGTAGAGAGAATCCTTTCCATGAAGGCACAAGAAACCCACGGGTAGGCCCAACAGAGAGAAACTAGTCCAAAAAAGAGAATATCATCCTAGAAGGTATAGGAAAACCTTAGCCTAGAACCACAAGGAGAAACATGACCTAAAAAATGGATCAACAAAAATAGAGATCTCGACAGGGCACAAGATCTCCCTATGAAGGGGATAGGTCATAGATGAAGGTCAGAAAACCCCAACAAGTCAAACCACTATGGCACTCCATGACTGGAAGGGATTAGCACATCGAGGACTGTCAATAAGAGCAACTCCAGCAGTATACATGCATGCATAGGGTCCCCTTAACTCAAAAAATTGCAAAGAGGAAATCCATTAGATAGCCCATTGAGCACAAACACCAACCAGCCCCACCAGAAATCCATCCAAAGGAGATCTGTGAACCCCAACATCCACAACAACATGATAAATCTAGGGCCTTGTGATGAAATTTGTGACTATTGCATCTTAGATGAAATATTGTCCAAGTGGATTTGTGTTCATTTCATTATTCCTTATTGATGTTATCCATTCTTGGATTTTTCCCTAAGACATCAATTTACATGTTGTCCCACATCAGGTCCTATAGGCCTAGTCAAGGAGCCTTAGTTTCCAAATAAAGGTGTTCTATAATTAAATTTTACATAAGCTATATCTACATGCATGCCTTGTAAATATTAATATTAAGAGTCATATCTCCATTTTAGGACCTTCTAAGGGGTATCTTTCATAATCAAATGAGAACATCCTCTCCTCTAACTGCTTCTTTGAATGTTGTAGCTAGTGTATGATGATTAACATTACAAAACATTAAAGCTAAGTTAGATTGAAATTTTTTGATATAATATGTTAATTCTTGTTCTTCATTTGGCCCAATGTTTTACAAAATTAAGTTCAAGTTCCTTAAGAATCTAGTATTAAAAGCATGCATATTTTCATGAGTGTGTGTCTTTGCATTCTATTTAGTTGAAATAAAATTGAGTAGCCATTTTTTATATTAATAAATCTATGCATAAACAATTTCAGTATTGATGCCCAATGAGTATTTGAATTATTTGGTAATCCCCTATGCCACAAGGTTGCTTTATGATGAAGAAAGTATATGATTAAGCATACCATTATATCCTCCTCTTGGATGTAGTGAATTGATTAGAGCATAAACAATTTTCTAGGATGGTCAAATGTTTTCTTGTTTCCATTCCCATCGAAGGTAGGTAGCACTTTCATAACCGCTTGAAAAATAGGAGAATAGCCATAAAATTTAGTGGTCCTTGGTAGGTCCAATCAGGGAATTGATTTTATGGTCTAGGAGATGCTCTTGGATTCTTTTGTTGAGGAGGACATTTTACATACAATTGTTTAGGAGGAAGTACATTGTATAGTTGGAAGAAGGTTATGAAAGGTATGGAGGATAATAATGTGGAGGATACTGAGGTGGTATATTTTGATAAACAACTTATTGGTTTGGAGGTGATTGAATATTTGGTTGCAAATTCTATAGAAATTACTACTAAACTTGGGGAATCTGTAGGTATTGAGGTATCTGAGGTGTTTTATTCCATAACATATTTTGTACTTTTTGAATATTCCCCCATATTTAAGTTTCCATAACAATACCTAAAGCTTGAATATGTTGAAGACGAGTGGAGCTCATATGTGGGGTTTAGAACAACACCCGAGAAAAATGTTTTTGGTTTTTAATTTTTGAAGCAAATCATTCACTTGCTTTTGCTAAATATTGTAAAAATTACCATCAACCTAGATCCTCTAGTATAATAACTACGCAAATAGGTTTTTGGGATCAAAAATTAATAAAAATTAAAAAATCTACCTGTGGAGTGATTCACTCAAAAAATTAGAGCGATTCACTTGTAATTTTGGAGTAATTCACTAACAGATAATTTACTTGCTAATTTCAATCAATTTTCTTATAGTTTTTACTTAGAAATTTTTTGACAAAAAAAGGATTCAAGTGAATTGTCGAGGAAAAATTGCTTCCTTCCCATAAGGGAGGAAGGAACATGTCTTTACTTGCAAATTGCTTTTTAGACTCAAAAAAGATCATTGTATAGATATGTCTTGGATATATTTTACTATCTTATGGTGAATCACTTGCTTTTTACAAGTGAATCACTTGCTTTTTACAAGTGAATCACTTGTTGATTTAGAATTTAACAAAAAATAACCCAGAGTCTACATTAAGAGCTTTGTACCTATGGAAGATGCACAAACAAGATTAGATTTGAGTTTTAGTGTTTGCTTGAATGTTATTGAAGTCATCATTTTTATAAAAAAATAAAATTCTAAAGTTTATATCAAAGTTACCATTTACAAAGTACTTATAAAATTCAAGCATAAATAATAAAAAAATTGATAAATATTTAAGTCAAATTGAGATTGGAAGTAAAAAAGTAGTTCTTGGCTTGATAAATCACTCTAAATTTGACTTGTGAAAATGTATGCTTCACCAAGCAAATTGCTTGATGAATCAAAGTAAATCATTTGGATTTACCAAGCAAATCACTTTTTTTTTGTGACAACAATTTCTTAATCATTACCCAAAATCAAGCAAATCACTTTGATTTTAGAGTGAAATGCTTGCTACACTTGAGTTAGCAAAAAAACCAAAGTTCACACCAATCGCTTTGCATGTGACAAATGATATTTTGGCATGAAAATAAAAAAAATTAATGCAAAAATGAGAAAAATAAGGGTTTATAGTAAATGGCATGCCAAAAATAGTTAGGATCCCATCCTAACATTATTTTGTAATTCCCATTATTATATAATGACCCACTTCCAACGTGGGGGATCCCATATATAATGTTATTTTGTAATGTATGTGGTATGTTATGCTCCTAGCCAAGTGGGGCCATCTGATCTAATCGTTTCAAGATTGTAACCGATATTTGGTAGAAGATTCTAGTTCGAGTGGCATTTTGCATGTAAGCCAACTCTTGAGCCTAGGGTTAGGGTTTGCATTAAGTCTTTCTTTAAAAATCTATGAAGCCATGTACGAAGGATATTTTTGCAAGTTAATGAAATATTGAAGGAGGTTGCCCCCTCGAAGAGGCCTACAATTCTAAGTTATTTGTGAGATTGTTTCAATTCCGTAATTACTTTTTGCATAGTATTATTCTGTTATTGCATGTATTTCATTTATCTTTTAGTATTTTGTGTGTGTGAGTTTTATTTCAATAGTAGGTTCCTAACAAGTGGTATTAGAGTGCTTTCTAGGGCCAAGTTCTAATGCAAATGAGACAATTTTTGCCATCCATTCCGCCTGTTAGGTATAAATTTCCATGTGTCTTTTTATTCTATTTTTCCATTATTAAAAAATCCAAAAAAATGCAGTTCATTTTTTTATAACAGTAAATCCAAAAAACACAAAAAATACAGTTTCAGTTTCAGTAGTTGTGTAGGTTAGAAACCCTGTGCCAGGGGTTTTAATATATCATGAAGGAGCTATCGTTATTGGCTAAGCTAGATAGCCAATAAAGCATCTAATGAAGTGAGGGGCAATCAGGATCCAATACCCAGGCCTCAGACAACACTCGCGCACGAAATCAAGCTCCCACGCATCTTTGGGTGTACTGGAAGACCATTCTAGCATTAACAAAATTTTATCCAGTAGGAAGCTTTTCGGCCTTGTATCATCCATAGTCCATGGGACACAGCATCCTAGACGATTACCCTCTCGTACTGTCAAAGAGGCAGATAGTGTGCTCAAGGGTATGTGTGGAATCCTCCTTGGATAGTGGCCTGAAATATTGGTCCAAGCACTATTGTTCATCACTACTGTATAACAGAGGGTCTATGGGTGTTACATACTCCTTTATCTAGCATACCCTGGTTCTGTTAAACACTTCAACCTGCAAAATCATACATCTTTCTGTTTTGCTAAACCTGCATTCACAATCCCAAAAAGTGAGCATACAGAGGACTTCCCTATCACAGAAGAACACACCTTACATGCACCAGCAGTTAGGACAGAGTTCGCAAGTGTCTCTAATAGTCTACAATATTCCAGTACCATTCAATTCAGTAACAGTAATTGAGTAAAAAATTCCAAGGCTATCTCAAATGGCAAGTGGCACTCATGGACATCAAAAAGAGGTAGAACAAAACACTACTTCAGCGTTGGATACCCTAGTAAGTGTTGTTACTATATTGCAAAAACAACTAAATACTTGATGATAAAATTTCAAACTTTCAAAGTTGCCTAAGATACCTCTAGAATTCGCATAGAATAAAACCTATCAAATGTTGATTCTAAAATACAAGGTGGTCCAAGCAAGTCTGAGTATCGTCACGGAATGGGAACAGATGACTCTCACCTTTGCTTTGATCATGATACTCTCTTCAAGATGCCAAAACTAGACTTTCCTAAGCTCAATGGGAAGGATGTTGATGGATGGTTATGTTGTATTGCTCAATTCTTTAGACTCCATGATGTCTCCATTTATCATCGAGTTCAAATGGCTTCTTTCAATTTAGAATCTGAAGCCTTACAATGGTACCAATAGTTGCAGAAAACTATTCTTGATCCTTCTTGGGTAAAATTTTATTTCCATTTACTCACTCACTTTGGCTCTAGTGAGTATGATGATTTTACAGGACAATTGACAAAGGTGAAATAAACTTCGACAGTTTGAGATTACCAAATACAATTTGAGAGATTGACCAACAAAACTACAAGAATGAATGAAGGGTTCTTTATGAGTTGTTTTGTTAGTGGTTTGCGGGAAGATCTCCAATCCGAGGTCACAATGTTTAAACCACAATCCATGATGCAAGCTATCCAATTGGCTCATTTGACAGAGTCCAAAATTTTAGCTCAAAGGCAGTTATCTAAATTTCCACAGGCTAAACCCTCTTTTTCTCCTAGATTCCACAATCAACATGAACAAAAATTTATTGCACCCACTGCTGCACCCAAACGTTTAACCATTGCTGAAATGGATGGGCGACGTTCCCAAGGGTTGTGCTACAATTGTGATGAAAAGTTTTCTCGCGAGCATAGGTGCACCCAAAATAAATTATTCCTCATCGATGGTGATGAGCCTGACACCAGTGACCATAGTGATGATGACACTGAATCAGCAGAGGAACCACCTAAACCAAAGGACGAAAACCCAGATGAATCACATGCTAAAATTTTTGTTCATGCTCTTGTTGGCATTACTAGGCCCCAAACCATAAAAGTTATGGGTTATTTCAAGGGCCTGCGACTTACCATCTTGAATGATTCTGGCAGCACACATAATTTTATTGATCCCCACATTGTCAAGCAGGAAAATTGTTATGTACACACATATAATTCCTTTGAGGTTATGGTAGCAAATGGTGGGACTTTACCTTGCAAGGGAAAATATCGTAATGTTAAGGTCAATATTGGGGACTATGAGCTCAAACAATATATGTTTGCACTTCAATTAGGGGATGTGATATTGTGTTGGGATCTCAATGGTTGAGCACATTGGGAGTCATCTCTTAGCACTTTGGTGAACTATAGATGCAATTATCATAGAATGGACAATCCTACTCTCCATGGCTTATAATCAGGGTCATCACAGATTATTAGTTCCAACCGAATGGAGAAGTTAAAAAAATCATCTCAAGGTGTCATAGCTCAGATTTTTGCGATCCAACCACATTCTTTAGAGGAGGATTATGTTCCTAAATATTTGCAACTTATTTTGACCAAGCACAACTCTATTTTCGTTGAGCCAACAGAATTACCACCTCGTTGTTCTCATGACCATGATATTCCCTTGTTACCTGGTAATGCACCACCCAACATTAGACCATACAGGTATCCTCATGCTCTTAAGTCAAAATTGATAAGTTAGTACAATAATTATTAAAATTCAATGTCATTCGGCCAAGCCACAATCCTTACTCTTCTCCGGTTTTACTGGTATGGAAGAAATATGGGTCATAGTGGTTGTGTATCGATTATCGAGAGCTCAATAAACTCACCATCAAGGATAAGTTTCCTATTCCAGTGGTGGATGAATTACTAGATGAACTTCATGGGACTATGTATTTTTCTAAACTTGACCTTCGCTCGAGGTACCATCAAATTCAACTCAAAGAGGAGGATATTCCTAAGACTACCTTTTGTACTCATGAAGGTCACTATGAGTTTTTGGTAATGCGATTCGGCTTGACTAATGCCCTTTCCACCTTCTAGAGCCTCATGAACAATATTTTTTGTCCATTCCTTTGAAATTTCATTCTAGTCTTCTTTGATGACATTATAGTGTATAGTCGCTCATGGGAAGAGCATCTTATTCATGTGAATTAGACTCTCCAACTGTTGGTACAATATCAACTCTATGCTAAGTGTTCCAAGTGTTCTTTTGGGTTGACATACATAGAATATTTAGGACACATTGTCACTAAGGAGAGCATTAAAGTTGACCCCAAGAAGATCCAAGTTGTTCAATAATGGCCAAAACCTCACACTCTCAAAGGTCTTCAGGGATTTCTAGGGCTTAAAGGTTATTACCGTAAATTTGTTTGTAACTACGATAAAATCACAGCCCCCCTCACTTCCATGTTAACTAACTCTTTTGCTTGGACAAGACCTGCTGAACAGGATTTCCAAGAATTGAAGCATGCCATGACCACTACACCTATCTTGGCCATGCCAAATTTCTCCAAACCATTTGTTATTGAAAGTGATGCTTCAGGTTGTGGTATTAGGGCAATGTTGATGCAAGAAGGGAGACCCTTGGTCTTCACTAGTAAAGCTCTCTCCAGCCATAATTTGGGAAAATCCACTTATGCCAAGGAGATGATGATGGCAATTCTGCATGTCGTAACCCATTGGCGATCGTATCTCTTTGGGCGTCATTTCTCCATTAAAATAGATCATCAGTCTTAAATACTTTTTGGAGCAACGGGTTGCCACCCCTAAACAACAAAAATGGGTCTCTAAACTCATGGGCTATGATTATGATATCACCTATAAGAAGGGTAAGGAGAATATTGTGGTTGATGCTCTCTCTCGCCAATTTGAAGCTCTTAGTATGTTGTGTGTCATTTCATTGTCGATCCCCCAATGGATCGATTCTTTATGCCAGGAGGTACTTCAGGATTTTGAATTGCAGACTTTGGTTGCTTCCCTATCCACTGAGCCTAATTCATGTCCAAGATACACTTGGGATGGCCAGGATTTATGTTATCACAAACGTCTTGTTGTTCCCCACAAGTCCTCACTATGGGAACTTCTCATGATAGAACTGCATGCTACTCCATCTACTAGCCATTCAAGATTTCTCAAAACATACAAATGACTTAAGCGCACTTTGTTTTGGAAGGGTATAAAAAAGGATATTCATGATTTTGTGGCAGCTTGTAATACCTGCCAGCGCATGAAAGGTAAAACAGTGCGTTCTCTAGGCACTCTTCAACCCTTGCTCATTTCTTACTGGGTCTAGACAAATATTTCTATGGATTTTATCAAAGGCTTACCTAAGTCTGGCAGCAAATCTGTTATCTTTGTGGTAGTGGATCGTCTTTTGAAGCATGATCACTTTTGTCCCCTCTCCCATCCTTACACAGCCTCCACTGTTGCTCAAATTTTCCTTGATTCTATCTTTCGCCTTCATGGACTACCCTCCTCCATTGTGTCCGATCGTGATCCAACCTTTACTAATCACTTCTGGCAAGAATTGTTTAAGTTGCAGGGAACTCAGCTCAAGATGAGTTTAGCATATCATCCGCAAACGGATGGCCAGACGGATATTGTCAATAAATATTTGGAAACCTACCTTCATTGTTTTTCCTTAGATCATCCTACGCATTGGACGAGATGGCTTCCTTTGGTCGAGTGGTGGTACAACACTTCCTATCACACAACCACCAAGGTTACCCCTTTTGAGGCGGTTTATGGGTGTCCTCCACCAATATCTTCCTCCTACATTCCAAGTAGCTCCAAGGTCCATGCAGTTGACACTACTCTTAGTCAGCATGTTGATGTCCTCCATAAACTAAAGCTGAATTTAGAGACATCCCAGAACTGGATGCGCCAATAGGCTGATCAACACCGTTCTAAGTGTAGTTTTGATGTGGGTGATATGGTTTTCCTTTGCTTGCAACCATACAAATAGTTGTCCCTCCAGCTTCGTAGATGTCAAAATCTTGCTACAAAGTACTATGGGCCCTATCAGGTGTTACAATGGATTGGTGCCACAACCTACAAATTGGCTCTTCCACCTACATCCAAGCTCCATCCTGTTTTTCATGTTTTTGCTCTCAAAAAGGTGGTGGGCAATCAGGTACAAGTTCAATTTGCACTCCTAGAGTTAGATGAAGAAGGCTCTATCTTGCTTGAACCCGAACAACTATTGGATTGTCAAACTCTCACTCTTCGCAGTCGCACCACTACTGAAGTCCTTGTTCAGTGGCGTGGACTCCAGCCGAAAGATGTTTAATGGGAATCTCTCCATTAGCTCGAGGACCAGTTTCATCACCTTCAACTTTGAAGACAAAGCTTTTTGAAGGGGAAGGACAAAGCTTTTTGAAGGGGAAGGACATGTTAGGATCTCATCCTAACGTTATTTTGTAATTCTCATTATTATGTAATGACCCACTTCCAACATGGGGATCCCATATATAATGTTATTTTGTAATGTACGTGGTATGTTATGCTCCTAGCCAAGTGGGGTCATTTGATGTAACCGTTATCAAGATTGTAATTGACATTTGGTAGAATATTCTAGCTCGAGTGGCATTTTGCATGTAAGCCAACTCTTGAGCCTAGATTTAGGGTTTGCATGAAGCCTTTCTTTAAAAAACTATGAAGCCATGTATGAAGGATCTTTTTGCAAGTTAATGAAATATTGAAGGAGGTTGCCCTCTCGAAGAGGCTTGCAATTCTGAGTTATTTGTGAGATTGTTTCAATTCTGTAATTACTTTTTGCATAGTATTATTCTTTTATTGCATGTATTTTAGTTATCTTTCAGTATTTTGTGTGTGAGCTTTATTTCAATAGTAGGTTCCTAACAGAAACCATGATGAACTAGAGAAATTTTCTAACTTTTAAATTATATTTTGCACCCTAATCTAAGTTTCAACAAGGATGGATAGGATTGCCAATGGCTTGTCCTGACCTCCAAATTTAGGTCAACTCTCTGCTATCCTCATATGAAATCCATACACTAGTCAAACTAACTTGCATGAAAACAAAGTGCAAAAAGGACAAATACATGAAAGTAAAATTCAAAAAATTATATTGTTTGAAATTTTAGAGTGCAAACATTGAAAGCAAATACAACTTTTACATTGTAGTGAGGAGAGCATTTGACCAATCAACACATGAGAAGCCTAATAACATCAATATCCACCCATTAATTTGATTATCAAATCAATAAGCAAATGACAAGATAGTTTAGAAGTCATTCCACAACCACCACACACTTAAAAAACTAAAATGGAAATGCCACTAATGGGATGCTTAAGGACTTATCAATTTATTACAACATTAAGAATAAAAGTGACTTGATAGACCTCTCAACCAACCCAATCTCACCACTTGATTTTGAATAGAACTGTAACCTCACCTAAGCTAATCCCCTATCTTCATCCATCCCCACCCTCGACTAGCTTGCCTTCATCTTCATGGACCTCAAATCATGTACTCCTTCCTTCCTCATACATACTAGTCTAGTAGTGATTCACTCACCCATCCATTCATTTTTAGTCCCTTTGTCTTCAAGGTAGTGATTCACCATATTTTGATTATTATTTTTTCTCTACTACTTAAAGTTAGTGATGCACTACCTTTTGATTAATTCATAGGGAAAATTTAATTATTCAATATATATATATATATTACAACAAATAGGTTGGAGTCCAATTCCAACTGAGGAATATAGTAATCCCAAAAGATATATATCATGGTTGTGTTGGAGTGTATTTTTAATAGGGTTTACCATTGGGTCTGTATTACAAGGACATAATTGGATATTCTAGGTAGGTATATCCTTGGACTATTTCTTGGTAAACTTACCTTAAGGAGTTTTGGTAAAACCTTCTTGACATAGTAGCCATGGTCCCACAAAGATATCTGATTTATCAAGGGTTTGGGCCTAAACAAGGGAGTAATCTCACCAGGTGGTCTTGTAGTCTATCAATCAATACTTTTAAATGAAGTAGAGTTTCTACAATCTATAGATGCAACTTTTATATTGCTCAGCATGGAAATATTACAGTTAAAATAGACAAACTCAATTATAAAGGTTTGATTGGAAAACTCATGGGGAGGACTTTACTACTTCAAGCTTAAGAGTATTGGAATCAAAACAATTGGGACCCCTATGAGAAAATTTATTTTCTTTTAAGAGAATTTTTTCTTATCATCTATAAAAATAGAGAGGATAAATATAAGATACTAAAAGGGAACCCATGATTTTGTTAAGAGATAGGAGTTTATGTTAGATATTGTTCCAAGGATTCAAACCAATCCACAAATACTCAAGTCAACCTTCAAGATTTATAGTAGATATGTGGACAACATAGTGCATTTAGGTGATAAAAAATATTTTGGGAAAATTTGTAAATTCAACATGGTATTAGTAGCTCCTACCACTACATGTCCTAAGATCTACTTTCAAGTAAAATCTAAAAGAACATTTCCTAATATCATCATCTTTTAGAATCCAACCAAAAATATATCTTAAATTGTATATATGATTCTCTCTCCTCTCATTATAGTCATACTAAATACAAAAAAACTCTTGGGTACCATACAGAGAAAGACACAAGTCAAAGACCTCGAGGATAGAGTTTTGGATGGATAAAACCAATACCTCCTTTGAAGCCAAGACCTAGAGGGAACACCATGAAGGTCACTTTTTTATGGACTCAAGAAAGATCTCATCATTAGTTCTATGGATCTTCTTCATGGCAACAACAAACCAAAGGTCTCTTCAGAGGTAAGCTCATCACAAAATCCCACTTAGAATGCTACGTTAGCATAGGTAGTTATTTCCACATAGGACATAGCCACCCAAATGTGGTGGACAAACTAAATCTTTTCATTGAATCACCCGATATCCTCTTTGTGCATAATAAATTATAAGTGCTACATTATAGGCCCCTCTAGATGGACTAAACACTTGTTTGGGTAAAGGTATAAACAAAGTTGGGATCTTTGATACAAAATTATATTAGGCTAAAATATCAAATAAAGGAAAGGAATGGAAGGGGAGGATAATAAATACTCATCATTGGTGGAAAGAGTACCCAATACTCAAACAAATAATAGTTCCTCTAATTTCTCCTTTACTAAAAACAACATAACCTTGGACTATCTTCAAGTCCACAAGTTGACCCTCAAGATAGCTACCATTTATCAATACAAACATCTCAAAGAGTCTCTTAACATGTTCTTAATAGTGAAAAGGAAAGGTAAAATATCAAAGTCCATAAAACAATAATGGAGGCACTTGAAGGAACTAATTTAGGCCAATAACTCTAGCTACATGACCTTATACTATATGAGTGGGTGGAAAACCCCTAAAAGAACAATTAAGATTCAATCCTAGAATATATTGTTAGGGGTTATCAAACATCTCAAAGAGTCTCTTAACATGTTCTTAATAGTGAAAAGGAAAGGTAAAATATCAAAGTCCATAAAACAATAATGGAGGCACTTGAAGGAACTAATTTAGGCCAATAACTCTAGCTACATGACCTTATACTATATGAGTGGGTGGAAAACCCCTAAAAGAACAATTAAGATTCAATCCTAGAATATAAGGAGATTTGATAACCCCTAACAAATAGCAATTGCTTTGTAATCAGATTACCTCCTCTAGCTCAGAGATACTTGTTTTCAAGAGATGAAAATGGATAACAAATTAGTAGAATGATATACCAAAACGTGGGAAGGCTAGAATTATAGTAGCATTAGAGCACAAGGAGTGTTATGAACATAAATTGGCTATAATAAACTTTGTATTGATATGATAATGATTTATATACAATCAATAATCAAGAACAGAGAGGTCTCCACTTGTAACTATCTTATAAGTGTGCAAAACCACTTACATAATTTTTGTAACATCTCTCCCATTACATCAATGCTCAATTAAAGTACATATAAGAAAATATCAAAAACATTTAAACTTAAACATATGCAATAGACTTTGTGAAAGTATTTATTTGTTGATCTATAGGGGAAAAAACCCATAACAATATGTTGTTGTAACTTATATTATTGAAATTCAATTGAGAGTACAATGTGCATGAGCTAAACAAAGTCTCTCCTAGAGAAAAAGAGGAGAGCACACAAAAGCTCTTACAACTCCAAGTTACTCCCACACATTTATGCCTTTCTAATGGCTAGAAAATATAGCAACGTCCTTTATTTATTCTTTTTCAAAAAGGGGTTGTAAAGGAAGGTATAGAAGGTCAAAAGGCATGCCCTTTCCTCTTCAACTTCTTCTCCAATTACCTTTTATTTTCTTATTTCTCTTCAAATATGAAACTAAAAACTTTCTTATTTAATCATCCTTCAATCTTGATCACACCTCCCCAATGAGAGGCTTTTCATTCCCAAAATCTCATTCATATAACAAATATCTACTCAATAATTAAAATAGATAAGTTTAATCTTAATGCAATCTAAATATGAAAACACGATATAAACCCAATAATGAATGTCTATAATGAAGCCACAAAATGTGCCAATGTTGCATGATGTCATATTGACCTTCAAATTTAATTATGGCACATAAACCAACATTATGTAATTGATTTGTCAATCACCACAAAATAAAATCAAATTATGTCTAGTCCATAATGTCATTGTTGTGGAACTTGACATGATCCCTATAACAAGTACATAATTCAAAGCAAGACTCAAAAACAACTAGGAAATCTTGGTTAAGAAGAATTTGGAACACGTGGGCTGCCTTTGCCAAAATGTCTATCATTGTAAGAATGGTTTTGAGCATGTAGAAAAGCTTTCTTAATAGTATTTTTCAATCCCCTCTAAGTAGAAATACATGGCAATGATGAAGATCCAAGAATCATATTCAAATGCAATATGCTTACCATGAAATGGAAAAATTACAACTAATACCAATTCCATGTGTCAATCCATCAAGCTCACCTAATTTTTATCATCCTCTTATGGACAAGAACTCCAACTATCAAAATATTATCCAAGACAAAAGAGCAGATATGTTCACAACAAAGTGCACAATACACCAATCTACAAATACTAGAACATGAATGTCCCATGAAATTCTTTGTGTTTGTCAAAATTCTTTTAGCATGAAGATGCCTTAACAAGAGCACAATTGAGTTACTATAGAATTTCCTTCCAAACTCTAAGCACTCCAATAGACCATATAACCAGAAACACAAATTGGTCATAACCAACATGGTGAAATGGATGACCAACATAAACTAAACATTTATAGAAATTTCAGCCCATCTGTGCTCCTTGTTTGGTAAAATGAAAGAGTGGCTACAATGTAACATAACTAAGAATGTCAAACATAAAAGGCTTCTACTATACACTTTAATTACACAAAGATAAATGTAAAGATCTTCAAAAATTGTCTGTTTTTCTATTGCTAATTGAAATATTCCTTATGAGAAAATATAAACAACCTGCAAATGAACAATCAATTGTGCTCCACTCTGGTAGTATTTCATGAAGGTGGATACTAATTATCTTCTCAAACTCTTTTTTTAAATCTACAAAGGACTCCACTTTATGACAATATTTGAAATCAAGCTCTAAAATGAACCTATCAAAAGAATTTGCAAATGGATTCTTATTCCCCTAGTTTTGTCCTCTTTCTCTACCTGGAAAATCAAAAAGAGAACTGTTTGTTACGAATCTGCCACTAGGATAGGATTTAGTGTAATGCGCCCTAGATTCGCCCAGCAGATTGAAATTCCGGAAGGAAGGAATGCCTTCTATGCCAATCTCCAGAGGAGGCCGGCTTCCTATGTTTTCTCAATTGTTTATCAAAGTGCAGGAAAGAAATTATAAATGCAGAAAAAAATGTAAATGTATTTGTTATGGGTGGGGAGGATAAGCAGCACAGCAACAATCAATCACCACTACTAACAACAATTAAACACAGAATACGTTGCGAAAACTATCAATGTCATTTATCCTATGTATCCTCTACCTTTGCATTCCAATAATACTTAACTATGAAATACCAATATCCAGAAAGCAGAATAACAGTAAGCAATAACATAAGCAACATGAGGCAGAAATGCTAAGTAAAGGCAGCATACAAGATAAGAACAGTCAATAGAGCCAAGTGTATTTTGTATTTAGAAGCAAACGCACAGCTACAATGGTTCCCTAGCAATATATCCCCCTTCCACCCTTTTACAATGATATTGTCGAGCTATTTATAGCATAAATTTCCCCCCATTACATCATTGGGCACATGATCCCAAACCTGACAATTAACCGAAGAAGCTGACAAAGCTGACAAAAGCGTTTGATGTTGACCTCTGTCGGCATGGAATGTGCTTGCGGTAAGGTCCACTTGAAGGATTGGCAGCTACGTGGCGGTGAGGGGATGATGCTCCGAGTCACCTTGACGGAGGGCAACTTAAGTACAATAATCCAATTCACGCTCGCACACCACCTGTCACATCTCTAACTCGAATCCCGAGGCTGTACACCTGTCAGAATCTAATAAGGGACAAATCTGCCTTGGGATCTCGTCTCTCTTTCTTGCTCGACTTCGCTTGGAATTGGAGCGCAATCAGATAGCGCAAGGGAGAAGTAGCGCAGTTGGGGAGGCCTTCGTGCCTTAGAAAATTCTTGGGCTGGCTTCAACCTGCTGCCCGAGTGTGCACAAATAAGTGGGCATAGCCTTGAGGGTGCAGATTGCACAGTCGGGGCAATGCGCAACACTTAGCCACGTTTTCAGCCACATTGCCCCGACTGTGCCTGAACTTGAGGGTGCAGCCCGACTTCGCTGCGAAGTTGGGTTTCGCACTCAACACTAGAATTTTTTAGGGCTCCACTGATGCCCAGGTGCACACTGAAATGAGAGCGCACCCCGACTTCGTTGCGAAGTCGGGGTTTGCTCTTATACTTAGCAAAATTTACGTTCATCTCTCCGCACTTCGGCTCCCCAAGTGCGCTCAAACTCAAGGGCGCAGCCCGACTTCGCTGCGAAGTCGGGTTGCGCAATACCAATACTTAGTCTTTGCTCTCTTGGAGAAATTGAGAGGAAAAAGGAAAGGAGGAAAAGGGGGGGGGAATGAAGGGAATGAAATTGATGGAAGGGAAGAAAGGAGATAGTGGAGAAAGGGGGAGAAGGAGGAGGGAAGGGAGAGCAGCATCCTTACAAAAAAAAATGAAGACATGGCAACCCGTGCAAAATGTGGCAACATTCCTGGCGGCTCGCGGGGTGTCGAGCTCGCCTCGATGCAACGAACCAGGCCTTTATCCTTTGGGCGTAGAGGAACTCCCTTCCCCTGCATCCCGCTGCTCCTACTGCTGTTGAGTCCCCTTTTTGGGTAATTGTTCTTCGGACTCACTCTCAGCAGTCTCTTCTTCTGATTCTCGTCCTCCTCTTTCTGAATCCGAATGCTCACCACTGTCGCCCTCTCGCTCGGTAGGTTGCTCCCGCTCGCGGACGTGATTGTATGCAGTCTTGGCCTGGTCCCAAGCTGCTGCCTGGAAGGGCTCTAAATCGCTGACATCTTTTAGCGCTGCTTTGAATGCCTCAACCATGTGTACATCAATGGTGTCATATCTCTCTCCCAACTCCGAGAGGGAGGTGTTAATATTGCAAAACCTTAACACCATTCAGGTTACCTACGTCTCCTGGACTGGCTCAGTCCAGCCGTCAATTTCTGATGTATTTGCCTCGAAAGACAGCCAATCCAGCTTTACTTGTTCAAGGGGTAGAAACTCCCCATCTTTGACGAAGCTCGGGCATCCGAGCTCAGAAAGAGTGTTGAAGGGGGCCAGGAAGATATTTATTTCATGGTTCAATACATCCAGCATCTTCCTGGCGGCCCTGGTTTTTTTTGTTTTTTCAAAGTAATTATGCAAGGTTACCCTTGCATCCGCCCAATTTAGGGCAATCCGGGACATGGAGGGAAATTGGATGCCCTGCTTCGCTTGGCATTCGGCCTCCTCTACCACAGGCTTTCCCTGGGCAAATACTTCTTGGATCCTAGATGCAAAATCCAGGACGGACAGGGACCTGACCACATTAGCCCTGCATCCCTGCAGCAAACCAACCCACATCTCCTTGATCTTGTTTTTCGAAAAGGCAGCTGCCTGGGACGCCTTCTCCTTTAGCTGAGATTGGGCCTGCCTCAACAAATCTTGTAGCTAGGATACATGTTCCAGTGTTGCCTTCTTCTCTTCCGACAGTTGTTCGGTCGTCTTCCTTTGTGTTGTAGCCTCCTACTGGGACGCGACGAGTTGAGCTTTCAAGTCTTCAATCTCATTATGGGCAGACTCCAATCGTGTAGTGGCTTTGGCCAGATCTTCCTCCAGCTGTCTCGAGTTGTTTTGAAGCTGAAACAGCTTCTCTTGATTCTCGAGTCGCTTAACAAGGATATTGTCAGTCCTGCGACAAATACCATTGATTTCGTATCCTTCGCTTATGTCATCAAAATTCTTCTCCTTGATCCGATGTTCATAATCGGCCTCGATCATTTCTGGGAGAGGCTTCTTCACTTTAGGGATCAACTTCTCGGTTCACAGGACCCTCCTATCCAAGTCGAACTTGGTGCGCTTCACCGGGGCGGCTATCTCCTCGACTCTTCTTCGTTTTACGCCTTGGAGGAAAGAGGCGGAACACCCTACGGCCTTCGCTGCTAGATAATCTGCAGCTGCTCCCCCATGAAGTCAAGTTCTACCAGCATAGGGTACGTCGAGGCTAAATCATGTTGTGACATCCTTCCTGCAAATAATGAAGCAGGAGATATTCCAAAAGATGAGGTCGCTTTCAAGGGCGACTGGGTCCTAGGGAAAACGGGCGGCTGAGTAGGAGGTGAAGATGGGGTCTTGAATAGTGTGGGTGAGTGACGCGGCGATGTAGGTACAACTTTGGCACTGGCCGCGAATGAGGGGTCTAGGGTTTGACCCAGGGTTTGGAAAATGTTCAGGTCCTGGGCAAACTGTTCGAAAGAATGGGGACTATGGAAGGATTGGGAGATAAGCGATAGGGAAGATGCGACTAAGGCTTGCCCTGATACAGAGGGAGACAGTGTCACGGTAGGGCCAACTGGAGTTTGGGGAACCGGGGAAGAGGACGTACCTGCGGGCTCCGCCTGAGCCGATGATTGGAGGAGGTCTGCTGCCCAAACTTCTGCTTCTTTCCCTGGGCTGTCCAGAGAGATGATTTATGGCGTGGCTGCTTATGTTCGTGTCGTAGCCGTCAGCTGCGCAGCCTCTTTTTTCGACCACTTGGTCTTTTCGCTCCTTTTTCTCTTCTTTCCTCCTGGAGTTGCAGTTTGCTCGAAGGAGGCAAAAACGGTTGGTGCAGCGGGCAATGGTGCTCCCATGATGAATTTGTACTTGGGCTTTGACGGAGGGACGCCTACTGCCGTTGGCCCACCTGTTGACCCTTCTGGCGCCTTTTCCTTTTGAGGCACTGCTTCACTGGTTGACTTTTCTAGCTCCTGTTCCTTTTGAGGCGACGCTTTGGGAGCTGGAGACATCTGGCCCACCTGAGTGCTTGTTGGTGCCTTGTTGGGAGGTTTTCGAATGGACAATTGTTGGGGTGGGGGCTTCCTTTTATATCTCTTTTTGGCGCCTAGGGGAACGCAATCTCGAAACGCGAACGACTCCCATTTGTCGATGTATTTATCATATAAGGCCGAAAACTCATCATCTACGACCAATGTCTTTCGGTTAGACTTATCGTGTTGCGTGCGACACCTCATCTTCCAGCATTCAATGATTTTGTCTTTTTCCCAGCTAAGGGGCGTCACCTTTGAGAGGAACTTTCTGAAGCCCGTCGAATCTAACCTGTGATCTGGATTGTGCTTCGGATCATACTCCACCTCCACACAGTAAAAGTCCTACCACGGTGGCCATGATTGCATCCGCTCGATGTGCCATTCCAGGTCTGCGTCCATTTTATTGCACCTCTCCTCCATGATTTCTGCTCGGGGGCAAATATGTACAAACTTTCCCCTGACCCCAATTGGGTCATATTTCCAGCGCTGCGGTAGCTATACCAAGCCCATGTTGAGGAGTTCTTGTTCGAGGTAGATGTGCTGCCCAATTTCATGCACTTGAATGTTCGCCCAGGTAATAGGATACTTGAAAATATGGCCCCTCTTCTTTCCCTGACCGAATTCCTCTTCTACATAGTCCATTTGGCGCGATGTCTCCATACCAAACTGATGCTCAGTGCAAAAATAGGGCAGCAAGAACGGCTTCCCCTTTGAATCCGTAGAGTCTGATAACAATGCCCTGAGTCAACTGGAAGGTATCTCCGCATTTGTACTTCCTCAGGTAGTTCGTCATGGCCAGTGGAGGGCGAGATGCTTTGTCGTTGAACAGCGCCAGGATCATACCTAAAAAATTGAAGTTGAAGTCGTACTAAGACAATCTCCTATACAGGGCTTCCGTCCACTTGTACACAGGCAGCAACGCTCCCTTCTCATTTACCTTTTTTAGATCAGGCACTTTAATTCGGTAGTGCGTATGGTAAAGGCACAACCATGTGAGGAATGAGCAGTGTCGGAACTCAGTTGTCTGCTTCTGCTATATCCTGACCAGATTCGAATGTATGGCGTACGCCACCCAATCCGCCCAATCAAAGAAAATCGGGCGCCTTCCGCTCCTTTGCACAATGGATTCATAAAACTCTCCATGCAAGATACATTCCGTGAGCGCCCGCTGATATGGGTGCACCATTATGTCTGTGTCACAGCCGATTACCCATGCAAGGATAATATAAATATATTTGTTTTCAAACCTCTCCAGGGGTATGGGGCTTGACGGCCAATGTCCTGCTGGCAGTGGGGACTTCAATTTTGAATCAAGAAACTCTCTCATCCTCCTACTCTGAACGAATCTGCCCGCCTGCTCATCCAAGTTAATTCTTCTGACAGTGGCATCGAGGTCGTACTAGAGTCCCGGGGCGAAGGCTGGCTGGACACTTTCTTTGAAGAGGGTGAACAACACCCTTCCTTGGTTGTCACAGACTTGCCGGGTAGCTAGTTTGTACTATGTCACAATAGACTCAACTAGCTCCGGGCAGTGGTGGACAAGAGGGCACAAGAACTAGTACAGCTTCGACTTATATGCAGCTCTGACATGGTGCAAGGGCAAGACTTTGCCTGCCAACTTTGCAATATTGGGCCACAGCTTGGTGAGGCTAATGGAGTACTCGCCATCCTTATACCCGGCTAGGCGATTGACGGGCGGCGACGGCGGAGGACCTTGCCCTTTGCTTCTCTTCGACCTGGATTTTCTTATCTGCTCTTGCGGCACTTCGCTCTCATGAGAGTTGGACTATGTGCGTTCCTCAACATCCTGTTCTATATCATTGGACTGCGGCTGCATTGGCGCTTTTCCCTTGTCCATTTTATGTTTTCCGCTCGTGGTGACAGAGACAAGAATTCTAGTCACCACAATCTTTAATTATGCGCCTTTCTTCCTCTTAAATGCGCAGCTCGGATTTACCCTGATAATTCGAATGTTCTGAGTATGCCAGGGTCCTTTTCTAGGAATGAAAACATAGCATTAATGGCGCGAGGAGGGGTTTAAAGTGATTTGCCCGAAGCAGGTAGAAAGCGTCATTATTCCTTGGCGGCCCCGCGTAGGATTTTTCCTTGGAAGGCGCACCTTGTACGCGGTTGGTCCTAATGCGCTTGCTTCTTAATGACATCTACTTCGAAATCCGTGCAATCATTCCTTAAAAATGTTGAACCTCATGCTTCCAATGACGTCCCAACCATCGCTTGAGCACACACTTCGAGGGAGACTCTGGCCCAGGGCTCAATAAGGGACGCGACCTAACTTCACGCTATACACATTGCGTCCCCTAGGGCCCACACTTAGAAAATTTTCGTCATGCCCCTTGTTCTCCCTGACGGGTCATTCGAAGTGCACCCAAAATCAAGAGCGCAATCATACTTCGCTCAAAAAATGTGCACAATCAGACTTCGCCCAAAAATGTTGCGCAGTAGGGATTCCACACTTAGCCGATTTTGGCTTCCTCTGTTACCCGACTGCGCTCCCAAGATGGTGTGCAACCCGACTTCGCTGCGAAGTCGGGTTGCGCACTCAGCACTTAGAAAAATTTTGAGGCTTTTTTGTTTGCTCTTTTCTCTCAAACTCCCGACATCGCACAATTCATGGAGCGACGCCCGACTTCGCTGTGAAGTCGGGGTTCGCTCTATGCTTGGTTAGACTTTTAAAAAGCACAAAATTTTTCTCCTTTTCACAGCCCATTTTGGATCTGAAAACTGAAAACTGAATAACTGAAAGAAATATTTACATTCTGATATAAACTAAAATGCAGGAAAAAATATGTACAAGGACCTCTCGGGCACCTTTAGTGGCGATAGACCTTTAGGTAGAAACCATTGATCGGGATAGGGAAAAGTTGTCCCTCTATGTCCCTGAGCACGAACGCGTTGAATTGGTTTACCCGAGCGATCTGATAGGGGCCTTCCTAGAGGGCGTCAAATTTGTCATGGTTGCCCAGCTTCGCTTTGAGTGAGTCCCACTTGAGCACTAGGTCCCCAATTTTGAAAACTCGGGTGGTGGTCCCTTTCGCAAACCAGCTCTGGGTTACCTCGGCATGTTTGGTAAAGGCCTGGTATGCCTTCTCCCTTTCCTCTTCTAATCGCAATGAGTTGACAAAGTCTGGCATCCACTGGATCCCCGTCGCCTTTCTCTTCATCTAACAACCAGAGTGTGGGCATTTCTATGTGGGTAGGTAGAACTGCCTCCTTGCCATATACAAGCGCGTAGGAGGATGTCTTGATAGATTTCTTGAAAGATATGTGATCCACCCATAACGCCCGGTCCAGAAGTAGGTGCCACGACCTCTTGTTCCTTTCTACTGTTTTTTTATAATCTTCAGCAGATTCTTGTTAGTGGACTCAACCAGGCCATTCCCCTGCGGGTAGTTGTTTGAGGACATCTTGTGATAGATGTCGTATTTTTTGGTGAACTCTGTGAGTACAGCACCTGCGAACCCCGGACCATTATCTGTAACTATTGCCTCTGGGACCCCGAAACGGGTAATGAGGCTCTCAAGGAACCCAATGACCGTTTCCTGGTCCGCATGCTTAGTGGGGATTGCCTCAGCCCACCGAGTGAAATAATCAGTGGCTGTAAGGATGAACTTATGTCCTGTTGCAAAGTTGGGCGTGATGGTCCCAACGAAGTCCAAACCCCACTGCTAAGACGGAGTCTCGGCTTGAATTGGCTGGAGGGGCAAGGGTGCCTTCCTATTCCTATCGGCGAACCTCTGACATTTTTCACATTTTACACAGACCGCATGTGCGTTTGTGAAGAGGGTGGGCCAATAATATCTTGCTTTGATAATCTTTAAGGTCGTAGGCCTTCCTGAATGATGTCCTCCAGGCATCCCAAAGTGGAACTCTCCGAGGACCTTTGGTTTGTCTGATTCCTTGACGCACCGCAACAGGATGTCGTCAATATTTTTAAAATACAACCCCTCAGGGCACAGTACATATCTCAAGGCATTCAGCCTAAAATTCCTTCTTTGTGAGGCATTGAGATGATCTGGACATCTCCCTGTGCTAAAATACCACACTAGGTCATTCATCTAGTCACTCTCCTCTGATAAGGAGTTGGCAAGGTTAATTTTCACCATTGGATCCTCCCACTGGCAGGCAGAGATTTCAGCTGCAGCACTTCGGGCCAACTCTTGACACAGAGCCCGGCCTCTGATCAGCTTCATTCGCCATACCTCTATGTCAAATTCTTGGATTTTAGCTATCCATCCTGCCCTCTTGTGACCTGGATACCCTTGTACAATGAAATTCCTGACGTCTGGATGTATCACAAAGATAGTTATCCAGCTCTGGGAGACAAAGTGCTTGAACTTCCTAAGAGATCTCATGACTGTGTGTACCTGTGGCTCAATAAAATTGTACTTTTCTTCATTGGGTTGAATCACCTGGCTTAGGAACGCTATGGGGCGTTCTTCGCCATCATCTCTCTTCTGAGTCAGGACTGCAGCGTAACTCTTGGGCTCTCCCACCACGTACAGGATGAAATCCTTGGAGTAATCTGGATTTATTAATATTGGAGCTTGCGCGATTCTGGCCTTGATCTCTTCGAAGGCTTGCTTCCTTTCGTCGGTCCACAAGAATTCAGCATTCTTTTTTAGAAGTTCGGCCATGGGCTTGATTACTTGTGCGAAGCCCCGTACGAACTTCCTCACGAAGTTGATTTGCCCAATAAATTATTGTAGCCCGTTCTTGTCAACTAGGATGGATAAGCGAAGAAGAGCTTCAGCTCTGTCAGGATCCACTGCAAGGCCCTTCTCAGAAATGACATGTCCTAGCAACTTGCCTTCCTTTATCGCAAAGACTAACTTCTTCGGGTTGATGAAAATGCCGACCTCACAACATCTCTCAAATATTTGCCACAAGTGGGAGGCATGGTCCTCTCTCTTATGTGAAAATACAGTCATATCATCCAAATAGATGACAATGACCTTGTTGAGCAGCTCCCGGAATGCCAAGTCCATAGCTCTTTGAAATGTAGCGCCGATGTTAGACAGGTCGAAGGGCATGCGCTGATATGCAAACATTCCCCATTTGGTGGTGAACATTGTCTTGTGTTGATCTTCGTCCTTTACCCATATTTGGTTGTATCCAAAGAATAAGTCCAAGAGAGAGAACCTCTGTGCTCCAGCAAATACGTGGAGGATTTGGTCAATTTGAGGGAGCGGATAATGATCCTTCAGTGAAGCCTGATTGAGGTTTCTGAAATCCACGCAGAGGCGAATGTCTCCATTATTTTTTCTCACAGGGACCAGATTTGCAACCCAAGATGGGTGCTTGATGGGGTAGATGATTTTGGCCTCCAACATCTTCAAGAGTTCCGCTTTCATCATGACTTCAATTTTTGGGTTCATCGCCCTTTGCTTCTCCCGGAAAGGTTTTGCATTATCTTCCAGCTCTATAGTATGTTGGATCATCTCTCTGTCATACCCCTTCAAGTCCTGGTAGCACCAGGCCACAATATCAGGGAACTCTTCGCATAAATATCTGATCTGCTCTAGCTCCTTTTCAGTGCAGTCTGTCCCGACCTTGATCACTTTTCCAGGTTCCAGTTCCAGGTCCATGTACTGCTTGGGGTCCACTTTGATTCTGTGGGATATTGCCCTATCGTTCTGATCAAAGAGACTCTCCAGAGTAATCAGTCCTTTCGGGACATGATTGTTTTTTAACTGTATCAACCCCTCGTATTGCTCGTCATCAGGGTCTCTACCTTCGATTGTACTTGCTTCATTTATCAAAAAAGTGACGATATCCTCGTCACAGTCGAACACCTGCCAGTGGGTGTCTTTATCAAGCACAGAAGGCCTGTAGATGGTACGAACCGGCTTCAGCTTCTAGACAGTTTCATCAGCCGAGACGTACCTGGCTCCAATAAACGCCAGAATGTCAGCATGCTTAGTCTTCTCACGCGATATGGCTTTGACATTCAAAGAGTCGAATGACTCCATCAGATCCCAGACATGCTTACGATACGCCTTGAGGTAATGCTTCTTGGAGGCGCACTTATTCGTAATCTGGTTGCACACCAGCTTTGAGTCGCCAAAGATCTGCAAATGTCTTACCCCCAGTCTCTCTGCCTTTCTCAAACCTAAGCACAAAGCCTCATACTCTGCCACGTTGTTAGTGCAGCTCCAAGCCAGCCTGTAAGTGTAGTCCTTCTGGATTTCGGATGGGGAAACTAGAAATACACCTGCACCGACGCCATTTTTGCATCGGGCACCATCAAAGAACAGCTTCCATAGCTTTTCTAGTGGAAGTCCAACCTCCTTCTTTGCTGACTGGTCAAGTCTTTCAGGCTGGGTGACGGAGTAACAGCCTTGCTCGGTCTCAATCATGGCATTGAAGTCTAGAAAGGAGAACTCATCCTCCACTTGTAACAGCTCAAGGGCATCTTCTACCATATCCACCTCTACCGGTTCTTCAGTTGTCAGTTGAACCATGCCATTCTGCTGCTCCTCTCCAGGTATCTTCTCTACCAGAAATGTGGAAGGCTTTTCATTATAGATCTTCAATCTTCTTCCTTTGAAGGGCACTTCCATATGTGAGTAATCCAGAGACAGATATCCACCCAGCTTCGCAGTGAACTCCCTAGAGAGGCACATGTCGAAGTAGGGTTCCAAGTCGACCACAACCTCTTGTATGACCACTATGTCAAGGGCTTTATGCAGGCGGATCGAGATATCCTTGATGACACCAACTGTCTTGACAGAGGTGCCATCTAGCTGCAGCACACCTTGGCTGCTCCTTGTATATTCCATAACAATCTCCTCGCATACGGCTCTCGGCATGACAGTAGTGTAAGCACCAAAATCCATCATGCAGTTGTGTACTATATAGCCTTTCATCCGCAACGACAGATAGAAAGGGGGTGGCCTGTTTTTCCCAATAGCAAAAACTGTCAAGGGCTGAGCTAACACAGCAGGCTGCGTCGGCTTTCCATATTTCACGCTTTTCAAGGATTCCTGCAACAGGTCTACTTGTCTTGGGAGCAGAAGAGCCTCGTACATACTTATCTTTGTCGAGGTCCTTTTGAGCTCATCAACTATATTGTAGGTTGAAGTGTCGGCTCCCTCTATCTCTTTCGCTGGCTCATACCTGGTCCGGTATTGCTACGTGGCTTTGACTCTCTGTCTCTTCTTCAGCGACGGATACCTCAGCTTCTCTTGAGCTTGTTATTTTCTTTCGGCTAGAGGTTGGGCTGCGGGAGCCTTCATCGCGGGAGCCTTGAGCGTAGGGAACCTCTATTTGGCTATAGGAGGCAAAGGTGACTTGTTGGTAGCCCAGCAGGCTGCGCCCTCTCTCTTCTAGCGTATACTTTCAACGGCTTTGTTTGGGCCGTGGCAGCCTCAATGGGCCTTCTGCCTTCCTTGGTCAAGAGCGACACAGGATCTTCTTTTGGGACTGCAAAGTTGCCTTCATCGTCCAGGATCATGTATGCTTCGTCCTCCATGGCGCTGCCCGCAAGAGTCTAAAGATAATGCTAATGCAGCATGCAACTCTCCTCTCCATGTGGATCATTGCATGTGGAGCACCAGTTAACCTGGTCAGAAGTGTCAGGTTGAACCTCATTGGCAGCATTCCTTGTCAGGGGCCTTTGCGCTTGCGCAGCTTGATCTTTTGTTAGCACCGGGGGAGGATATGGTCTCCTTGGAAGGAACTACATATGGGCTTGCTTCTTCTTCATTATTGTCATATCGTTGGAAATAGTCTGATAACCAGAGGCCAAAGCCTGTACCTCCTTAAGGATTTTATTCTGAATGTCATTATCGGCAGGCGCCGGTCGGGCAGGCGGAGGTATTGCAACTAATGGTGGAGATGCAGAATATGTCGCGTAATGAGGGGGAGCTGGGAGTGCGGGATACTGCGGAGGTGGAGGTGGCGTATTAGGATAATGGATCTGAGGTTGGCCATAGGGGTTTATAACCGACGCTGTATTCCATGGTTGTTGGGGGTACTGATTTGATGAGGATGGCATTACACCAGACGCCGATGGGTATTGGGACTGAGGGAAATCAGGATAGATGGGAGGTTGCATTCTATGCAGAAGTCTGCCTATAGAGATTGTCTAATTCTGCTTGCTGGGTAGCTTCGTATAGGGCAGGGAAAGTGTCGACCCGGACTATCTTGAGAAGTAGGCAACTATTTGAATTGAAAGACCTCAGGTAATAGTGTGCAGCTTGACCCGTCGGAGGTCGTAGTTCGCGAGGTACTCTTCCAGGACCTTGGAAACCTTATGTTGAAGTCTGATATCTCCTCTTGCGGGTGGCGTTGAATACTCCGAAGCGATGCGACAATGAAGAGGGGTCGGCAGACTCGTTGCATCCCTTTACGAGCCTGTCTGCCAACTGGGGCCACCTCGTAATAGCTCCTTCTAGTAAATATCTCCACCAGTAGAGAAGCTTCCCTCTCAAAGAAAGAGCCAATAGACGGGTCTTAACACTCTCACTCGTAATAGAGTGCAGTGTCGCTAAAGCCAGAATGTCTTGGATGTGCTCATATGTCGTTTTCCCGGAGCCATCATAAGTAGGGATGGATTTCAAGGCAGCGAGGGGCACAGCCTCTTGTCCAACTAGAGCCAAGGGCCTTGTGGATTCAACTGCTGGGAAGAGGTCGTCATCATTTTGTTGGGCAGCCATGTCTTCTTCCTCTCCGGTCGTGTACTCGGTATCAGTGTTGTCCGAAGTTGTAGGTTGCTCTTCAATTTCGGCCTCTTCGACTTCAGCTTCTTCGATCTCGGCTTCTTCAATTTTAGCTTCGAGTTCGTCTATGTGAGCTTGGTAGTTAGCCAGCCTTACGTGCTCTCCAGGAGAGTTGATGTCGATTTCGTAGAGATCATGCTAGTTTCTCGAATTCCTTGCTCTCCACCTTCTTGTATGCATGAAGGTGCTTGGACCAGTCTCACGGACTCAGAGGATATTCAGGTACTTGCAAAGTCGCCAGGTGTTCTGATTTAACAACAATGAAGCGAACACCAATGCTTTGATTCTATTTGGAGTGGGAAACTTTCGTGTCCCACCGGGCATGCCAGAGAAACTGTTGGTTACGAATCTACCACTAGGATAGGATTTAGTGTAATGCGCCCTAGATTCGCCCAACAGATTGAAAGGCCGGAAGAAAGGAATGCCTTCCGTGCCAATCTCCGGAGGAGGCCGGCTTCTTATGTTTTCTCAATTGTTTATTAGCTCAGAGTGCAGGAAAGAAATTATAAATGCAGAAAGAAATGTAAATGTATTTGTTATGGGTGGAGAGGATAAGCAGCACAACAACAATCAATCACCACTACTAACAGCAATTAAACACAGAATACGTTGCAAAAACTATCAATGTCATTTATCCTATGTATCCTCTACCTTTGCATTCTAGGAATACTTAACTATTAAATACCGATATCCAGAAAGCAGAATAACAGTAAGCAATAACATAAGCAACATGAGGCAAAAATGCTAAGGCAGGATACAAGATAAGAACAGTCAATAGAGCCAAGTGTATTTTGTATTCAGAAGCAAACGCACAGCTACAATGGTTCCCTAGCAATATATCCCCCTTCCACCCTTTTACAATGATATTGTCAAGCTATTTATAGCGTAAATTTCCCCCCATTACATCATTTGGGAACAGGATCCCAGACCTGACAATTAACCAAAGAAGCTGACAAAGCTGACAAAAGTGGCAAAAAGCGACTGATGTTGACCTCTGCCGGCATGGAATGTGCTTGCGGTAAGGTCCACCTGAAGGATTTGCAGCTACGTGGCAGTGAGGGGAAGATGCTCCGAGTCAGCTTGACTGAGGGAAGCTTAAGTACAATAATCCAATTCACGCTTGCACACCACCCGTCACATCTCTGACTCAAATCCCAAGGCTGGACACCTGTCAGAATCTGATAAGGGAAAAATCTGCCTTGGGATCTCGTCTCTCTTTCTTTCCCGACTTTGCTTGGAATTAGAGCGCATCAGACATCGCAAGGGGGAAGTAGCGCAGTTGGGGAGGCCTGCGTGCAGAAAATTCTTGGGCTAGCTTCAACCTTCTACCCGAGTGCGCACAAGTAAGTGGGCGCAGCCCGACTTCACTGTGAAGTTTGGTTGCGCACCCAACACTTAGCCACTTTTTCAGCCACATCGCCCCGACTGCGCATGAACTTGAGGGCGCAGCCCGACTTCGCTGCGAAGTTGGGTTGCGCACTCAACACTTAGAATTTTTCAGGGCTCCACTGATGCCCAGGTGCGCACAGAAATGAGAGCGCACCCCGATTTCGCTGCGAAGTCGGGGTTCGCTCTTATACTTAGCAAAAATTTTGTTCATCTCTCCGCACTTCGGCTCCCCAAGTGTGCTCAAACTCAAGGGCGCAGCCCGACTTCGCTGCGAAGTCGGGTTGCGCAATACCAATACTTAGTCAATTTTTTGGGGCCTTTTGCTCTCTTGGAGAAATTGACAGGAAAAAGGAAAGGAGAAAAGGGGGGGGAATGAAGGGAATGAAGGGAATGAAACTGATGGAAGGGAAGAAAGGGGATAGTGGAGAAAGGGGGAGAAGGCGGAGGAAAGGGAGAGCAGCATCCTTACAAAAAAAATGAAGACATGGCACCTCGTGCAAAATGTGGCAACAAGAACATGCCAATTGAGGAAAGCAATCCACTAGCTATGAAAGGAATACCACAAGTTAGAAGACAAACATCATTTATGCAAATATGGTGTTGGATCCCATGCTTTACCACAATCAACTCCTTCAAGAATGCTATGAGAAAATTATTTCATTCCAATCAACAAAACCTCATTCCCACCTATCTATGAAAAATCTAAACAAATAAATTAATAGCTGGCTTTTCCAAATGAATTGACTATCCACAAATGGCTTTTCATTGAAAAGTATAATTGGCTGCCCCTAACTATCATCTTTCCAACTAGTTTACAAAAATAATTTGGCTAAAATACTTCTATGCATCAAATGCAAATTAACATTTCTTTCACCAACAATGTGCTCATATTGTTTAAACTCATAACAAACTTGATGAATGACTACCCATTTAATGTATGATAATTTTTTTCCTTTATATATGATAGCTCCATAACATGAGGGTTGTCATAAACTACTTCTAGTGGGGGATTTGGGATTTGAATGTCAACATGGTTTTGAAACTATCAATTCTATTTGCTTGGACTAATTTAATTATATTCCAACCTCATGGGCTTTGCAATGAAATGATGAGAATCTTCTTCAACCTTGTTTTCCCTTTGGAGAGCCCTTTTTGACATTTAGAAACCAAGAGCTTCCTACGCATGTTATCATAATTGATTTTACCCATATTCATAAGGGCAAAGGTCCCAACAAAACTAAGATATATGTCCTTCCCTTCCACAATAATCACAACAAAATGGAAATTGAAAGGTTGATGTTTATACCTCTTTTCATGGGTGCATACTTGCTTGTGGTTTCCTTGCCTAGAGCTTGCATTACACCTTTGTTGCACTTCTTGTTTGATGGTTTCACTTCCTTTTTATGCAAAGTGTGGGGCAATGGTGGCTTCTCCTCCTGCACATTCAATGCACGCCTGCACATTCAAATGCAAGCCTACATTCTTCATGGAAAGCTCCTCTTATCCTTAGTATGTTGCACTTCTTGTTTGATGAATTCACTTGCTTTTCATGCAAAGTGTGGGGCAATGGTGGCTTCTACTCCTGCACATTCAATGCACGCCTGCACATTCAAATGCAAGCCTACATTCTTCATGGAAAGCTCCTCTTATCCTTAGTATTCAAGACCCATAAATTGAGGTCAAGAGAACAATCCCTCATTCCTTGGCCATGCTTGCCAAGTCCTTGGCATTGATAATCCATCTTCCTCAAAATCTTGGAACTTATTCCTTTAGTATGCATCAAAAAACTAGTAGATGAACTATTGTATTTTTCCAAAGACAAAAATCAAAATCGAACTGTCTTACCATAATTGTTTCTATGATGATGCTAGTTTATTTGGTAGAACAATGAGAGAGATTCTTCTCTTTCTCTATGTCCTCACACATGGCTTGTAGTCAGGCCAACTACTTCTCTTTGGAATCTCTTCTTGTAGCTTGTCCCTTACTTGCAACCATAGCAAGTAGCTCTTCTTTCTCTTGGGTCTTCATCTTCAAATTTGTATTCTCCTTTTAGCTTGGAAATATGTTGAAACTGTTGTTGGGTGGTCTCTAAACATGTCCTGAATCTTGCCTTAGCTGGTTTTGTTGCTTTTTGCTAGATTTTCTCATGTTACAATAAAATAGTGTATAAAGCTTTTTCAAACACTTAGTTTGCAAACATGTTTGTTCATTGAAAAAATCCAAAAGGCTACTAAACCTCACACAAGCCTCAGGAAAACTTGCTCTAATACCATATGATTCGTAGCAGCCCCTCAATTAGCTCACTCACACATCTCTCTTCATACAAAGACAACATAAGAAACTTTGATCAATGCATCAAAACAAGGACAAACATAGCTGGAAATTGCATAGAAAAAGAAAAAATAATTAAAACCACCATTGAAAAGGAAAACAAACCCAATGAAATAACTAGGACACCATGATTTATGTAGGGGAAACACTCTAGGGAAAGAAAAGCCACAATATATGCTACTGCAACTTATATTATTAAAAATGCAATTGAGAGTACAACATGCATGAACTAGACAAAGTCTCTCCTAGAAAAAAAAAAAAAAAGGAGAGCACACAAAAGCTCACACAACTCCAAATTACGCCCAATAATTCCTACCTTGTCATTGCTAAAAAATGTAGTAGCATCCTCTATTTATGCTTTTCCAACAAGGAAAGCAAAGGAGGGCATGGAAGGTCAAAAGTCATGCCCTTTCCTCTTCAACTTCTTCTCCAATGATCTTTTATTTTCCTATTTCTCTTCAAATTCGAAAATAGAAACTTTTCTGTTTGATCAGCCTTCAATCTTTTGACCAGTGTCCAAGAGACCAAAGTGCAAAGCGTGGGTATGTGCAAAAGAGGTCACATAGAAGAATTGTGGGGGCAATCCGTCTACTTGAGCAGACTTTATTGTAGTCATCAAAACCAATTTTTTTAAATGAGGAAGGGTCTGATGAACAAGAAGTACCACACTAGACACTAAGCCGGAATCTAAAGCACAACAATGGTGGTTGTTTTGATACTTTCCTATACCATCAATTTCAGGAACACCAAACTGTTGTGCTACATTATAAGTTTCATTCGTACTAATTTAACTTTTATTTAGGGTTATAGGCCTCTATCTTAAGGTTTCATGTCTTATTCTCGTGAGAATGGTGACTCCGTATATCTCATGTTCATAATGGTATACAGTGTTGTATCTCACAAGGAATATTCGAAACAATATATAACTCCTTCTATATATCATTTAGATTCCTTAATCATTGAAATTAAGACATCACACACTTATTAAAGAGCAAAAATTAAGGTTTGTCATCTATTTAAAAAGGTAGAAGTTGTAAGTGGTATATGCTGTATTTGCACACTTGCTTATGGTTTGTAACTTTATCATCAAGGATTCGTAATGCAATTGCTAGTTTAATAACATCACAAAAGTTCTCTTCCCAGTCGAGGGTTTCTTCCTTTTGAGGATTTATGTTTTATAATCTAGTTAGTCTCTTATTATTTTTTATAATCCTGATAGATACAACTCTTAGACCACGAGGTCTAGGCAAAGTTGTGAGTGGGGGGGCGCTTACTATGAAGAGGTCAAGGGTTTGAGTCCCCTTAGCACTCGAGAGTTCCCCTCATGGTCTCAGGTCCTTCTGTGCATGCATATCAAATTTTAAAAAAATACTACTTTTAGTAAGATTACTTTAGCTTTCATATGGTACAAAAGAATTTCTAACAACTTGAATAAAATTGAAATCAATTCTTTTGCAATTTATTTATAACTTACAACAATACCATAACTGCACCTATAAAGTGGGTCAGACAAGGATAATGTTAGATTTAAGAGACAAGAAGACAATTAACACAAAGATTTATCCTAATCAGCCTTGTGGGTGTAGGTAAGTTGTTCAAGTCCAATTGAACATCATGCCTGGTTACTTGTTCAAGTCCTGCAAGGTAGGTTGAGTGTGTCCCTTCTCATACTCCAAGTCAGTGTCGGGCTAGGTTTGTGTTTATCCTTTTGTAGTAGATACTTATGACAAAAGAGAAGACTTGCAGAATCAGTCAAAGAAGCAAAGGAAATTGACTAGTTGAAACGAAGCAGCTATATTCTGCCAAAAGGGTTTCAAGAAAATTTGTCCAATTTTGATACTGTAGATACAATAAGACGGTCAAAGTTTCCTATTTGCTAGAGTTTGTATCACAATGGACAATAAATTATAAAATACATAAAATTGTAAAAATTCTTCCCTTATGAACAGAGAAGTGGATATGCTTGAGATTGCTAAATGTTCATTGAAATGACCTCTCAAAGTCTTGCAACCGCAATGTCACTGCCCTCTTATGAGCCTCCAAACCTTCAACCTCTGCCATCTTAACCACATGGGGGCCAATATTTCTAAGTCCCTCCACTGTCAAGCATTGCACAGTGATGTACTTCATAAAGGAGTCCAATGACACACCTCCATACATTCTTGCGTATCCATAAGTTGGGAGCACATGATTTGTGCCACTTGCATAGTCCCCGACGCTCTCAGGGCTCCACCTTCCCAAAAATACAGAGCCTGACAAAAAAACAAAATCAAAATAAGTCTCCTCACATTAATAGTTTCGAGTCCAAAAGTTGTATGGCATTTAGAATGAGGACAAAATCATAACCCTATGTTACCTGTATGGCCACTGAAAGATGAACACATTACCTGCATTTTCAATATAATCCACCCATTGTTCTGCATCTTCTATATTTATGATTAAATGCTCTGGTGCATATAGATTAGAGAAGGAAATTGCCTGGCAAGAACGAACATAGCCAAGTATGAGATGGAATGAAATATTTTTAATTTTGTCCACTGAGACCTTATAGGACCTATGGAACAGAAAAGAAAAGAGAAAAATAATACATACATAAATGGTTTTGGCTTGTTATGTTCTTGTGTTCCTCTTACCTCTATCATATTACTGGCAATAACAGTAAAGCTATGAGTCAGTGCCTTGGCAGCAAATTCCCCACGTGGAAGTTCATTGCATTGCTTCTCCAGCTCCATTTCAATGGCATCCAGATTCACACCTTGTCCAACAACTACAAGAACCACCTGACTATCAGGCCCATGTTCTGCCTATACAATATACAGATATTTAAGTCAGTTTCTGCTAATGTCATAATCCAGTCGTACAGTACATGCCTAAGCAGTGTCTACATTGCTTATGCATGTGTAAGATGAAGCCAACCAAAACTATTATCAATGGACTTCATGTGAATTGAATAAAACAATTATTTTCTGATCTAATAAACATCTCTCCTTTTCCTTTCCATTGTTTTCTTGTCCATTCTTTGTGAGAGACTGGGAGAACTATCAAAGGATGCGGAAGAATTAAAAAATATTTACCTGGGAGAGCAAATCTGAAGCCACATGGACAGGACTTGCATGTTGATCAGCAATTACAAGAACTTCTGATGGTCCTGCAGGCATGTCGATTGAAATCATTGCTTCACTGTTCTGCATGACCCCTTCAACATCAGAATTATTGATTGAACCTTGTTTCAAATGCAGAAAAAATCCTTTATAGAACAAAGATAAAAAATGTTGATTTTGCAATGTTAAGATCAGAAATCCTAAATTCTAAGATACTGAAAGCTTTCACTCAAATTTCACCCTAAGATCCTGTGTCACGTGTCAATATGTGGAATGCAACTATAACTTTGATCAAATTTTACCACCCTCAGCTTACCTAGAAACTTCTCTTCATAAAATGAAAGCCTTATAGCATTGTTTCAGAGATGTAGAAGGCTGGGAGCCAAACTATACAGAATGCATTGCTAGAGATGCTTTTGTAGGTAGTGATCAAGCAGAAAGAAAACATAAAGACCCATTAAGGTAAAAGTGAAGAGTCAGTAAGCTGCAAGCTTATTGTAGTGGTAAGGGTTTTGGCCTCTCTTTGAGAGATCCAAGGTTCAAACCCCACTCAGTATGAGGGGACAGGGACCCCTCATAAAAACCTGTGTAAACTCATAAAAAACAATAGTGAAGAGTCAGAGCAGAAGAAACGTATAAACTATAAAGACCATTATATCAGTGAAAACTGAAAAGAGTCGAGCAAAAATGTAGTTTTTGATAGACATTTGAAACATTACTGTTACCTTCAAAGACATTATTAGACAGGATTTGAAGGCATAGTAATTAGTACAAATTGGTAAGCCACTTATTGAATGTTACCGGTACGTTTTGGATTCGGGCTCGGCTTCGAAGAACCCAGTTTGCCATTACGGCAAAAAATTTTTTGTCTTGGATTCGTTTTGGGTTCGGCCGTACAAAAATTGATAAATATATATAAATTTTCAAATTTTTATTTTTATTTATTAAATATAATCTACAATTTATGTTAAAAGTTTAAAAAAAGTAATAAACAAATACAAATATAGCTTAAAAAACTAAAATAACTAAAATTACATTATTTACGTCTACAAATAAGGTCTATCTAAATTAAATTATAATTAAAAAGCATATTATCATCGAAATATATTATTATATAAAAACTTTATCTTAATTTTATATATTATAATTTAAATATTATAGTTAATAATTTTTTTTTTTTATTTGGTTAGTGTGAGAAACCCCTACGACCAACACATAGGGCTGAGCAGTCTCCTCCCAACCATGACCCCTCGTAAAGCCAAGAGCTATGTTTATCAATAAGGAATCTAACACACACCCACCCCCTCACACACTCACCTACGCCAATCATATAAAATATAAAAATCCTACTTTAAAATAAATAAATATAAATATAGTCAAAATTAAGATTCTTTTCTTAAGCCAAGAGCTATGTTTATCAATAAGGAATCTAACACAGCCACCACACACCCACTCCCTCACACACTCACCTACGCCAATCATATAAAATATAAAAATCCTACTTTAAAATAAATAAATATAAATATAGTCAAAATTAAGATTCTTTTCAACCCTGCTTAATAAAACTAGTCCTTTATACAAGTATATTGACATTAACGCCAATCACATAACAAATTAAAATGTTGAGAAGGAAATATCAAAGCAGCTTCCTGACCACTTCCACAACCAAGTTGAGAAGGTGATCAGCAGTAACATGACATTATCTTTATCCTTTCGTAATATGTCCGTTTTATCGAGAAACTTCACGGAAACCTCGTGAGCGTCATCTGACTGTATTCCGTACAAATAAATTATAATTTAAAAAGGATTTAGATCTTTGTTATGCCTTTCCTATTAATTTCCACGACCGGACTGCGCGTCCGAGGACTTTGACAATTCAATGAGAAGACTTATGTTCCGCGGTTGTTTCCCAAGTTTCTTCTAACTGACTTCGCTTGCCCTCAGATTCCAGAGTAGACTACCACCGTCGTCCGCCTCCATGTAGCACTTCGACTACGAACCGGAGCTTCAATCCCAAATCGTTGCCTGGAAATGCTCTCGCAACGCCGATTGCATCATGGAATTCGTTTCCAAACAGCGCCAGATCAAGCTCGGAATGAACAGGCTCATCTGGTATAACAAAGCCATCCCCATGTTCGGCCCTGCGTACCCTGACTGCAACCGTTTCACCTTCGAAATCATGGATGTCAGACAATCAAAAACCCCTCTCCTTGTCCGAAGCCAATGTACCAGTAATGGCATTGAGGTTGGGAATGCTTACGTAAACAATTAAATATTATTAATTTTCACGAGTTGTCCAGAGAGGGCTCCCAAATTTAACAGTGATGGGTGATGTGTTTCCCCTTGAGCGTGTGACAAAAGCCATGAAATTCAAGGGTGTCGTCTATCAAGGGTTTTTTTTTTTCTCTGTTCGTGGGTTCTCCCATGGTCCGCCCAGGGTTCGTCCTCGAAAAATTCAAACATACCTGGTCCGCCCAGGCCGAACCTGGGCGGACCCACAGGCGAATCGGACCCGGGTCCGGACCGGGACGACTCGTACCGGACCCGAGGGTCTAGGGGACCGAACCAGTAACACTGCATAAATTCTTAAAATAAAATTTAGTTTTGACGTCCACTTAGGTGAAGAATAGAGTGAACTAAAACTTGTAATTGTGCACAAAAACAAATTTGTTTGGATAAATCCAAAGCAAGTCCCAAACATTTTTTTGTGTTCAGAAAAGAATAGGGGT
The DNA here is from genome assembly GCA_028583015.1 of Wollemia nobilis. Taxonomy (NCBI): domain Eukaryota; kingdom Viridiplantae; phylum Streptophyta; class Pinopsida; order Araucariales; family Araucariaceae; genus Wollemia; species Wollemia nobilis. Next base: position 10,452,200 of record JAQPPZ010000850.1, read on the forward strand.
TATTGAGAAAATTATAATTTATAACAACAGATACTATTCACATTAACATACTATGCATACACACATTGAAAATTATTCTACTCACATATTGAAATTGAACAAGTGAAATATAAATTATTATACAGCATCTGGAATATGAACACCACGGATTATTCTCTATTCGGCATAGGACCCTTAGATAAGCATGGATTTCAGAATCACAGGACAACTTATAGAAGTGAAAGTATGTTGAAAAGGTAGCAAATGGTCAACAATGACAACCGTTCACAGACAACTTCCTGGCCTTGAGCATCTTTCAATAATTAAATGGATCCCTTCCATATAATCCAAAAGGGCATGAAGACAAAACATTATTCATATTTCAAAAGCATCCGGTAGCATCTACTGTAGCAAGAGTATTCCAATCATACAAACATATATGCAATGCAACACAACACTATATAATTCCATGTTATACAAATAATGGCACAATAAGAACTCACAAATACACGTAAATATGCAGCACAACAGCATGTAATATTCACATTCCAATCATTTGCAGAGCATCTAGAGCCTCATCGGGCATACAACACAACCCAAAGAGCATGCCTCGATCACCATGCAACAACTGAAAAATCATATGCATAGATCAAGGTAGATGGAAATACATAGGTGTGATGGGAGAAGGTCGACAAATGACAACCATGTATCTGCTCAACCAACCAACCCTATATACATTAAAACATTAAAAGTAACCCATAATACATTACATGCTATTCCATTACATTATACATACCATCGAACATAACAACATGCAACGTACTATGTACAACTCATACATGCTATGTTTATGCTCATGGGAGCGTTCATGCATTCGTGATCATGCAGACATTCACACAGATCAATTTGGCCACCCACATCTAGCCCCTTCTTTAATGCATTCAGGGAAAGAGTAGAAAGAGCAACAACAGGTATAGTAGTTATTAGTCCATGTGAGAATATTGTGTTCGACAGATCCTTTACTTTTAATTAATTGCATGTGTTTCAACCAATCATCTTTCTGAGTTTTTATTCACACGTTATCAAAATTTTAAGGTTCATCTAAAGTTAAAAATATTCTTTCTTTTTTAATTTGACAAATTTGTAAAGGAGATGATAGAAAAAATTAAAACTTAGTTTTAATTTATACTTAAGAAACTTTCTACAAATGAAACGACCTTCCTATTCTATTATTTTCATTTTCATTTTTTTTCAAAAGCAAATGAACAACTTTCCATAAAAAATCCACTAAACAAAAACATCCAATCAAGAAAAAAAAATTGTAGAAATAGAATACAACACACTACAATATAATTCCATTATATATAAATAAACAAAGGTACACAATGGGAATAACTTACAGATACATGTGAATACACAGCACTCACAACATCTATCCTGCACAACCCAATTATCTGCAATACGTCATGGTCAGGTCAAGCATATGGCAGACTCCCTTGACCAACATAGACCAACATCATACCTCAATGAACCACTCTCTAACCACCGCTCTCTACCAATATAGATATGTACATATAGACATCATGGGACCTATGGATGATTGACAACTGCCTTAACTACCACCAAACTACTCATGTCAATCGAAACATTAAAATAGCCCAAACATTACATTGCATTATTACAAACACATATATGTCGCCTAAACGCAACACTACATGACAACATTTACATATGACAACTCTTATTTACATGTATCACCAACTCGTGGCGCATGCATTGATGTACGCATGTGTTGATACACTCATGCGTTCATTCCGACATGATATCCATACATCAATTTGTCTGCCTACATCTATCCCCTCCTCTAGACTTGTCGGCATCCAAACTAACAAACCAACTAAACACTGGGGTAGAAGTATTGACAACAATACTTGAATCTCTTGTCAAGCTCCTTCCGCTTCTTTTTGTTCCATACATTTTCTACAACTGACTGCAACCTCCTATAAAGAAAATGTTGTTCTCCCTTTCTTGCTTTGCTTTGTGCAATCAATCGCATTACAAATATAACAGGCAACGCCCGTCGCCCCCTATGTCGAGGAAAGAGGGCCTCCGCTCGACCCACTTGCAACACTTAAATTGTTGCTTTAGACTTTTCTACTGCTATAAGCCGACACCCCCCAAACAATCGCCGTAGTGAAAACATAAACAACAACCTCAAACAACACAACATGCATGATGCCTCCTCCAACGGCCAACTCCTCACAACGGTCTTTGATGGTCATCCCTAGACGACAACCCCAAATTGTCTATCCCCAATTGGCATGATGGCGAATGGTCAGATGATAGAAGGCTTGATGTCTCAGACAACAAACGGCCAAATGGACCAATCACCAAACGACTAGATGGCTTAGTCATTGGAAGGCCAAATGATCCTAGATGATTGGACAGCCCTAGCAAATGACTAGATAACCTTGCCTCTGAAAAACCAGAAGACTCTGCCTTCAAACAACTAGATGGCCTCCCTTAATGATCACATGGCACCTCTTTTTCGAACGACACCTTCCCAAGTCCAAATGGTTGCTTCTCTAACCCAAACGACTTCCACTTAGGTCCAAACAGCCAACACCTTAGCCCAAACGGCCTTCACTTAGGCCCAAGGCTAGCACCTACACCTAAACGACCTTCACCTTAACCTAGATGGCCTTCTAAAGTAGGACAATTGTTTCGCAATGTTAGCCAATCTCGTAACTCCGAACGTCAATATTCAGGTTTTATTTTGAAAACAATTAGCTTCATTTGGTCAACCTCTCTCTTTCCTCCCACAAACCAAATGGCATCCCATTCTACTCAAATGACAAGTTCCATTTCCAAGGCGATAGCCTTCTTGAGCCAGACGACCACCTCTCTTCCTTAGACAGCAATCTTCCTAGGCCAGACAGCCAACCCATTACCCTAGATGGCAATCTTCTTTGGCCAGACATCCGCCCCTCTTGCTCAAACGACAATCTTCCTGTGCTAGACAGCCAACCCACTGCCCACGATGGTAAATCTTGTTGGGCCAAACGACCAATCCACTGCCTTAGATGGCAACAATTATGTGGCAAAGGAAGCTCCTTTTTCTCGGACAACCATGTGCTTGCAAAGGACTATGTGCTTAATCCTAATGCCAATCACTTTTTCTTATATGTTGGTGCCAAATGGGACATCCTTTGCGTCAAATGACAATCTCTTTGCATCAAATGACCATCTCCTTATGTGAGACGACAATCTCCTTGCATTAGTTCCCTTTCCTTAGACAGCTATGTGCTTGCCACAGACATGCTTGACAAATACCTTTTACCAAACAACAATCTTTGAATTGGATTCTTTGCATCAGATAATAATCATTTGGTGTCAAATTACAATCTCCTTGTATTGGATGACAATCTCCTTAGTGTTGACATCACTTTTGCTCCTCAAATTAGTGTATTAGGCTCTGCAACCACAAGGAGACATGGCTAAATAAAGCAATAAAGATGGAATGTCTTACAATCCCAAAACACAAAGGAAGAACTTCTTTGCTATACTCTAAACTACGAGAAATATAGTATCTTTTGATTATGAAAGACTAAGAGATGATTACATAGAGGGGTAAAACATGGGTACATGAAGCATTAAAGATGGGATGCCCCGCAATCCCAAAACATAGAGGAAGAACCTCTTTCCTATACTCTCAACTAGGAGAAATATAATATCTTTCGGTTATGAGAAATTAAGAGATGCCTACATAGAGGGGTAAAACCCTTTATCTATAGCAAGGTTTGCTTGCTCCTTACATTATCATCTATGACTACATGTGTTGAACCCAAATCCATAGTAACACTTACAAAACCATGGGCTTATAGCCCGGAAGCTTAAATATCAAAATGTTGCATTTTGATATACTATAGTGTCCATGGCTCAAAAATCCTTGTAATTGTTACAAAGGACGCTCTTGCCTTTGTTACTTGTTCATGTTCTAAGTTGAGACTATTGGTACCAACATGTTCAAATTCGATGAGCTCAAAATCAGAACTGCTTTCATCATTGTGTATAGCTTCACAAGACTACAAGCTTTTGTAGTTATCAGGATTTTGAAAATCCTTCTAGTTCTTCCTAACATCATTCTTAATATAGTTTTTTTTTTTACAAGCTTGCAAGCTCTTGATTTTTGATGATCTAATTTTGTTCTATTTTTACTTGATGAGGGCAATACAAAAACCTTCGTTAGCATGAAATTTTTTCTTCCACCAAACCAGCTTTATCCATTACACCCTTAATTGACTTGAGCTTGTGCATCTTTAATTCACTATTGAAGTCAAACTGAAGTACTCCAAGAATAGATATTTCAAAACATGCTTTACCAAGGAAGCTAAGGACTCCCACGTAGATGAATATTCCCTCACAAATCTCGTTTTTCGAAGTCATCATTTTATTGAAATAATCAAATATTTTTTGGCTAAAATTCTCCAAGTACTCTCCTAGGAAAACCATTATCAATGCCAATCAGTCTAATACTTCATAAGGATTGACATTATCACATGCAAAACTTTTGAAATAGATGTGTTATACGCATATACTCTGCAATTCTCACTTGTGTCATCAAATATTTTTTGGCTAAAATTCTCCAAGTACTCTCCCAGGAAAACCATTCTCAATGCCAATCAGTCTAATACTTCATCAAATTTTATTGAAATAATCAAATATTTTTTGGCTAAAATTCTCCAAGTACTCTCCCAGGAAAACCATTCTCAATGCCAATCAGTCTAATACTTCATAAGGATTGACATTATCACATGCAAAACTTTTGAAATAGATGTGTTATATGCATATACTCTGCAATTCTCACTTGTGTCATCTTGTGAATTCACTACATTTGTCAAATTTCATTTATCTCTATAGTATTCAATTTTTTAATTGTATCCTTTCCAAGTTGGATCAAATGGCTTCAAACTAACCAATCTTTGTAATATAATGTCTAACTTTTTGTCAAACCTTGCCTCCACTTTGTGACAACACAAATCTCTCTATTGAACAAGGAAATGGTCCGAGTGTGATTTGCGCCTGTGACAGCAGTTCAAAAAAAGAAAAGGGGGGATTTTACTTTCCCCAACCTCCGGATTTGGGCTGGTGCCCTTCTAACTTTGATGAAAAATAGGAAAAGAAACTAGTCTAAGTATGCAAAATTGAAATCTAAGCCAAATACATGAAAATAAAATATGATCTAATTTGTAAGGAAAAGAGTGCGGAAAAATAAGCAAAGATAGCAGAAAATTAAATATGGTCGGAGAAGTCGTAGCAAGATCGGCATTGGTAAAACCAGCAAATCCAGCAATGACCGAATAACTTAAATGCATCAATTCTTCGAAAGTAATCAGCAATATCACGAAAGGACTAACAGACGAAAGGAGGGTAGAGCCACTAATTCCATTATTTTTGAAACAAGAGGCCATAGACATAGTTAATTTAGAAAGTCATGCACAATCTTTTGTTTTATTGATCTCAAAAGGTCAAGTACAATTGATCTCCAAAGAGTATCTCTAGTATGTTAGGCTGCCAAAAGATCCTTACAATGACAATAAATCTCTTATTTATACTTGGAAAATAAACTCTAATCTAGTTTTGGACTCGCAATTCTATTCTAAACTTGCAGCTCAAATTGCATGTGGACTCATCATCCCTATCTACAACGCCAAAATTAGGCGCATGGCCCAAAGAGAGGCATGCAAGAGTAGAAGCGAGGCGCACTAGGCAAAGCAAGCAGGGTGCACTAGGCAAAGCAGGGTAGGCCACACCAGGCAAAGCAAGGCAGGGAGCATCGAAGAGTCGGTCGCACTTGACCAAACATGTCGCACATGAGGAAGGCATACCAGGTAGAGTGAGGCGCATCAGGTAGAGTGGGATGCACCGAAAAGCAGGTCGCACTAGGTAGAGTGGGGCATACCGGGAAGCAAGTCACACTTGAACCAAACGGGTCGCACTTGACCAAACAGGTCTCACTCGACCAAATGGACGCACTTGACCAAATGGGGCACATCGGGAAGAGTAGGGCACATTGGAAAGCAAGTGCACAAGGCAAAGCGAGTAGGGCACACAAGAAAATGGGTCGCACTCACACTGGAAACCAAGTCCCATACACACTTAGTGGGTTACACACGAACCGAACAGGTCGCACACGAGCAGGGCACACCAGGAAACAAGCACACTGGGAAGCAAGGTACACCACGCAAAGCAAGAGGGTTGCACTTGATCGAGCAGGTCACACTTGGACGGAATGATCGCCCTTGGACAGAGTGGGTCACATTTGACCAAGTGTACAATGAAGCAACCAAGTGTACAATGAAGCAAGGCGCATAAGAACGAAGTAGGGCACATTGGAACGGAGCGAGGCATACTGGAACAGAGCAAGGCACACTCAGACAGAGCAGGGCACACTCAGACAGAGTAGGACACACTGCTTTCGAACACAATCAATTTCCACTAATTTCTGCCCTACTCTGTCTTCTGCCCCAACCTGTGCAACGGATCTCCATTCAAAGCGGCATGGTAGTAGTGAGCTACTATAATATCATGTTAAGAATGTTATGAGGTAATATTTCCATTCTTACATAGGTTCACCAAGCTTGTCAAGTTGCATACATTTTTTTGTAAAATTCAACCATACTTTTTTTATTATTAAGCAATGGTGACTCAGCCTTCCCACAATTTCTGCTCCAATACTTAATCTTGGCAATCTGATGTGACAATTTGCATTATTGTTGACACACATTCTCTTTTTCTTAGTTTTTTATTTTTTTACTTTCTTATTATTGTATGATTTTTTCAAAATCACCTTTTTTTGATATAAATAGGTTTGCTTTTAATCACTATTTTTCTGTGTTGTGTAATTATAACACCTTATATATGTGCGTTTATATATAAAATGAGTTTTAAATAAAAATTAATATTAACCTAAAGTAATTTAGCCAAAAAAGCTTTACAAATAGTATAAGCCTTAGCAATGACTAGGCAAGCATCACATAGAAATAAGCAGAATCTGCTTGCCTTTTCAAGTACATGCAGCAGACCCAAACCAGTCCTCTGAAAAACGCAGCCCCCCTTTGCACACATTAATGATCAAGCATCCATCAACATAAGATCCCAAGGGCTTAACACCCAAATTGCTGAATGTCCTAGCTGGATGCATAGCAAAGAATTCAGCAGACAATGATAGACAGACACAGCGCTACAAGCACAACTTCAATGGCTTTTGTGTTCAAACACAGGCTTTGGGCACACCTGATCCTTGCACTCAGAATAGTAGTCCATTGCACGCATCACATACTCTTCTATTAACCACAACCCGTACCAAGCAAACACTGCAGATGGAAATTTATTTCCTCTTCCCACTGTAGCCATTAGTAAAATTGATGGTTGGGACCCTCCAGCTTGCATGCTTGTGACGTATGTAGCAAGTGATATTAGTCATATGTGGAGCTCTCCCAGAACAGTCATGATGTGTGCCTTTCTAAATAATTAAGTTCATAACAAACTGTCATTACAAAAGTCAGGAAGATCCAGTGACTAAGGTATGAGAGGTGAAAGCACCAATGCTGTTGGCATCTAAACATCATTAGAATGGTCAAAAATAAACTTTGCGTGTCTACTAGGTTACATCTCATTGCCTGAAATCTCCCCACAAATCCTGAAATGTGTTATAATCTATGTTACACCATGGATTACTTAGCAAAATTCAGAATCCATTTTTATGTGCCATGTCACCAAAAACGAATACGAAAAAATCAGTCAGCAAGTGTAGTTAAGGGCCTCTAATAATGGGATGACAAAAATTGATGTAAAATTTCCCCATTGAACCCAACTGAAAGTTCCCCTGTATTCCCAAGGCATGTTTTGTGTAAAATAAACCCTCCTGTAACTTGCCATGCCTTCTTCACTGCAAAAAACTATGTTAGCATGCTGTAACGTGCCAAGTTCAATCTGCACACTAAATGGGCTGTAACAAGGCAATAAAAGCAGGATAATATGAAATGCCAATGAAAATATGATTGGTTATTAGATATCAAAATGTAACTGTATGAGTCCAAAAGGATCTAAGACAACGGCTTTACCATAAGTTCCGTAATTGTATGAGTCCAAAAGGATCTAAAACAATGGCTTTACCAAAAGTCCCTGGCTATAATTAGGAAACCCATTTACTACTATAACCACAATATCAATAAGTAATCTAGGAACCTAGTTATACAACCTATACATCCAAGTGTATGCCATATAATATATGAAATCATCTTATAAGCCCGTTGAAATTGAAGTCAAAGCAGACCAATCGAAAGTATAGGTCACTTATGATTGCGACTAATGACATTTTTGATACTGGGCACATGAAACAGTAAGCTAATATTTGTTAGCAACTTAGCATCTCAAATAGCCAGATGAAGTTTAGTTAAAACTAAGGGAAGCGACTTTTCTTTATTATCGTCTGTCCTGCCCAGTCTACCTGTGTGGAAGGGAAGAGGTTTAAAAGAACCAAAACAGAGGAAGCAATCAAATTGCCCATAATCGCCTTTGTCAGTCTTATTTCAATGTTGATGGTATAAATCCTGTGCTAATGAAGTTAGTGTTAGTTGCCATGTGGAAGCCTAGAGTCATACCCAAATAGCACAGGTACTTCTAATTCAAATATTCTCAACAAAGAAACTTTCGGTAACGTCATATAACAGTAAGCTGATCATCACATAAACTCACACCAACACAAGTCAGGAAAGCAACAATGCATATACAGGATAAAGAAGTTGCTGGCTTCTCAATCCCAAATCATTGTTTGAAACATAGAATATGAATGCTTCCAATTCCACACTAGTCAGAACTTCCAAAACAGATATAATAAAATGTCTCCACATTAGGCATACCTGTAACATCATCTTTGCAGCTGTTACGTATTGGTTCCCAGGGCCAAGTATTTTCTCCACCTGTTCATTTTTACAAGCATTATTGTATAACTTATAAAATTGAAAGTTGATAAATCTGGAAACATATAAAAATACATGGAAACTCCATTATTGTACCTCACAAGAAATTTATTAGAGGATTACATTATTTCCTGATAATGAATTATTGAGAACAGAGAGGGTATATTTAACAAAGCTTATAATTGCAAACCCTTACTGCACTCAAAATAAATAAATAAATAAAAGAGAAAATTAATAGATGGCAACTAGAACCTGTTTCTGATATGAATCAGTGGAACTGACCCGGATATAGAAGCGTAAAAAATATGTCCCGTAGAAGAATTAAGGAGAATTCCAAATGAAAGTTGTAATATTTTAAAGCAAATTTTGACATGCTGGTTTGACATTCAATGCTCAGAAAGCACAGTAGTTTGGAAAGCACTTCTGAAATAAATTCTTTAGAAGTTAAAATGTTCTGAGGTTGGAATACTGTATTCTGGTATGTTGTACATTTGCATCCCATTGACGTACTTCAGTCATTGATGGACATTCATATAAATCCATTTCATTTGTCTGATTTCTATCAACATGTGAATGTATTTGTGGTGGAAATGCTAACTATCAATGAAAGTGAATGAATCAAACACCACCTACATATATAATTTGTTACTGTATATATTACATATTTACTAATTGACTAATTGAAACTAAGGCCTAAGGTCCTCAGCACCACAAGAAAGGTATCTATTTTTCTCCAAATTCCTTACAAGGGTAAAAGCATTAGTCTGAAAGTCAAACAAATTCGCTGTATCTTCCAATGAATGGTGATGAAAAAATCTGGAGTCAAAATGGCAACTTGAGATGAGGAAATAAGTGAAGGTCCACTAATGCCAATAGTTCTTAAACGAAAGAGGTAAAGAACTCATAGATGACCAGATAGAGATAGTATAGACCATAGTTGAGAAAATCGGAATCGGCAAAGAATCGGCATTTTTTAAAATCGGCAAAAATCGGGAATCGGCCAAAAAATCAAGGAAAGAATCGGCAAAAAAAAACCAAAGAAAACAAAATTTTTCATTGAAAAAAAGTTTTTTTCATGCATATTACAATGAATTAACATTATGCAAATCAAATATTGCAATAAAAGCAATAATTCATGTCAAGACATCATACAAGGCTCAAGCTTTAAGTACACATGAAAGTGACAAAACACATCTTGTATTGCTTATAATATGTGAAGGTACAAAGTTACAAGTAACAAGGAAAAAAAGGTTTCAATTTTTATATGCTTGCACATGGAAACAAATAACAACAAAGTTACAATACTTAAAAAAAATGAAAAAGAACCTAAACCCTAAACCAAAAGGCTAGGGTTTAGGGTTTAAAATTGAAACATTGACGGCTGAAAAATGGGCTTGCATACATAGTTATCAGGCAGCAATATTAGGAAAAAAAAAAAAAACCCTAAACCCAAAACCATAGGGCCTAGACTAGGGTTTAGGGTTTAAACTTCAACTTCAAAGTTCAAAGTTTCAAATTCAAACATTAACAGCTGAAAAATGGGCTTGCATACATAGTTTTTTTTTTCAATTGGTTATATGGAATTGAAACAGGCCCCACCCGTATTACATTATCACCACATAGTGGTATTACAACAAAGCTTGGATATTATCCATGTATCGCTTGGCAAGATTTGAACCTTGGTCTCCTCTTTAAATATTGAGGAATCTAACCGGTTGAGCTAATGCCACTTGATTGCTTGCATACATAGTTAGCAGGCAGCAATATTTACTTTAAAAGAGGAGGAAAAAAAGAACCCTAGGGTTTAGGGTTTAAACTTCAAAGTTTCAAACAATAACAGCTGAAAAATGGGCTTGCATACATAGTTATCAAGCAACAATATTTACTTAAAAAGAGAAGGAAAAAAAAAACTTGAAACCCTAGACTAGGGTTTCGGGTTTAGGGTTTAAACTTTAAACTTCTAAGTTCAAACATTAACATCTGAAAAATGGGATTGCATCGGCAGATTTTTTTGCCGATTTTTTGAAAATCGGCAAAAAATCGCCGACTCGCCGATTGCATCGGCATGGTAGAAATTTGGCAAAAAATCGCAATTCTGCCGATTTTCTCTGATTTTATTCAAATTCATGTGCAGCTGACCTAGATATTTACCGTACTAAATATTTATCAGAAATAGAAATAGAAAAGTTATTAGTGTCCTTGTTACTATCACAGCTAATTGGACCATAAAGTAATACATTAATGTCAAGAACAAGCAACCGCACATAGCAACTGCACTATAAAGAAGCAAGAAAAAGAAAAAACTACACAGCCCAATGGAGGCTGAACCAGGTCATATGAATGAAGGTATTCTTCAATCATTTCTAACATGAAAGGATATAAATTTGTATTTTAAAAACAAAATGTCATCTGATAGAGTTCAGCTAATAATGAGGGAAATTTTGTTGCCAGACCAAGTGATGATAGATCCCTGGATCAAAAGTGATTGCTTCAACGTGGGAAACCATACATGCTAGAAGTATGAAACAATAAGCCTAATATTACATGTGTGCATATTAAGTTAAGGAGACTCCTCCTGTATTGGGCATCTCTTGGATGAGAAGGGCTACATGTCTCTATTCTTCATATAGAATCAAGACGGAGAGAAAACCCTCTATATCTCTATATAGACAGAATTAATAACATTTGAACCTTGTTGTATACTGGACATCTGAACACAAAGCAGTGTCTGATCCTTGGTTCCATGTAAAAAAGGTCAAGAATGACATCGATCTCTAAGGAGATGACAATGGATGTGCTCAGAAGAGATAATAAGTCCATTATCCTTCTCTAGATTGGTGTTGTAATATAGAAGGACAAGAGGGAATCAGGGGGATTGGACCAGATAACTAGTGAATAGTATCGGTAGATATCATGAGGGATTGTACCAAATAACTCACAAATAGAATCTGCAGATTTCATCTGCATAATTGATATTCCATTTCAATAGGTAAGAGTATTAATGTAAAAAATGTAGCAAGCAGGAAATGATCCATGTTGAGATACAAGGTGCAAAGAACCAACTATAATGAAACCTGGACTAATGGGTTTCACAGATAAGATAAGATATTCTATTAATGTCCACAGACAACCAAAGTGGGTCAATGAGACTCAACAGAAAATAACCAGTTACAAAGCAGCGGAGTATTAACAAACCAAACCAGAATAAATAAACTAGAGCGAACTACACTAAAGTTATTATATAGCATCTGATCAAGGCCTCAAGAGGTGTACCCAGAAATGTGTAAACCGTAACATGTTGCAAGTAATGATGATGAAATGACAGAAACAGCAGTCCATAGAAAGGAGAAGAGAGAGTGGTGGATAATATAATCTATTAATGTCCATGAATGACCAAAACAGGTCAATGGAACTAAATGAAAAAAGTTGTTACAAAGCACTGTAGTTACCAAGAAAGTATTAATAAACTAAACTAGAGACTAGAGTGAACTTCACTAAAGTTAAACTATTGTACAACATCTAATCACATCCTTGAGGGGTCGGCCCAAATTGGGAAAACCCTAACATGCCTTTCTATGTTAGCACAGGCCTTTTAGGCTTTAGAATGTACAATAAAGTATCACACATGTCAGCCATGGCCAAAGTGAAGAATACACGTTGCAACATAGGGGTCCTCCACACTTCGCCCCCTCCCTCTATGGTCCTTACCCATAAATCCCATTATGACAATAGAAAGTGTGTGTGTGTGTGTGTGTTGGGGTGGGGAAGAAAGAGATTGAAGGAAAAATCAGCAAGTTTATGGACTCAAATTGAAGATGTAAGAAATAGAAATAATATTCTCCTCTCATTTTTTTCCTCAAAAATTTTACCACATTCAAGAGTAGATGTTTGATTTTTATTGTTTCCCCTTTTCTTTGTTATTTTAGGCAGAAAAAACAGCATGTGATCTAAGCAAAGCAAAGGGTTGCTCAAAGTCCCAAAGGATGGTGACACCTGACCATTTTCAACTTGCAAGCCTTGGCACCTTTTTGGACTCTTCGCTAGACAGGCTAACGCCATCCCTTCTTGTGGTATTAGACTTCCTCATATCACCAACTAGACTTCAGGAATCATGACCCCTATAGCACCAACTCTTCCTGAAACTGCTGCTTGATCAGTTGGAAGCTCAACCATTTCCCCTTCCAACTACTGGTAATTGCGATACAATTTGTATAAAGCTTAGAGTAGATACTTCTCTCCTCCTTCCACTTCTTCGTTTTCATTCCCAATCTCCTCTTCTTCCTTTTCCCACCCTTCAGACTCAAGTTGTTCCTACTACCCAAGCTTTTGATCTGCTACTTCTTTCGATGCCTTGGAACAGAGTGCCCTCCACCTTGCAACACCACACACCTCATGTACTAAACATTTTGTAACATTGCCAACATGGCTACATGAGCCTTGTATTCTAAAGAGTATTGACATTTGCATTATCTGTAAATAAATTTTGCATTCTTGTTTGAGAAAGACTTGTTGTGCCCTGTTTCCTTCTGCACAACTCTGAAGCATAACTTTTAGGTGCAACAAGCTGATTCTGGGAGTTGCCCTCTATGCCATCACGTCCTGGGCCCCATGGTGCAGATTAGTATGAATTCAAACAATGATAAATAAATCGAGGATATCCCTCATAGCCAAATGGGTGAGAAGTGTTATGGGCGCCAGTGCAATAGCCAAATGGGTGAAAATGCAAAAAATGGGTGAGAAGTGTTGTGGGTGCCAGTGCAACAGGTGGACGTTCAGCAGGAAGTGGCAATGAAACAGTAACTAAACCCCTATTTAATTGTCCCTCATGCAAATGGCCCTTCAAACCAGCAAAACCCCCATTGCAACTTATCCCTGTCTTAGACAAGGGGAGGGAAACTAGAAAAAAAATTAAGGGACACACCACTTCAAACGCTATTTCGTAATTTTTCGTTCAAATTCGGCTATTTCAGGGTTGTGCTAATCTCATAGAAATTCCTAAAGGTGTCAGATGTGAAAAAAACACACTTGATGAGAGGGATAGAGACAAAGTTATACACTGGGAGTATGGGTGTCAAAAAATCAAAACCTCAAAGATCTACTCTGAAAAACATTAGATGTTTGTGCCACTTCAACTTCTCATCTTGCTATGCATCATACTAGTACTGCAACCGATGATAGCCAGAGGGGAAGAGCTTCATCACTCCAATTAATGTCGGAAAAGAGTCTTCTGCTAAAGCTAAAAGGGAGGCCAGCACAGTTACACAAATGCTCACTGTACAAGCACACAAGGAGGCAAATGATGCTATCTCCAAGTTGTTCTTTGCCAATGCCATTCCATTTGATGTTAGTTGTTCTGCCTTCTATAAGAAAGTATTCAAGAAATTCATTCAAGCTGCACCATCTTATGTGCCCCCAGGAAAGACAAGGATGTAGATCACTCTTCTTGACAAAAACCACTCCAAAGGTAACTTCTTGGTGTAGGATTTGAAAAAGACAAGGTTGAGCTCACGTTTAAGTGTCATTTTGGATGGTTGGACTAATATTACCCATAGGCCACTCATAAACATCATAGTTACATACAAAGCAAGGCCTCACTTTCTTAGATCCATTGATTGTTCTGCAAACAGCAAGGATGCAGGTTTCCAATTTTAAATTTTGAAGGATGCTATAGAGGAGTTTGGTTTTGCAAATATGGTCCAAGGGATGACAGATCCAGGCCATGTGTGTAGATCAACAGGGAAGATAACTCAAAACACACACAGGCATATTTTTTGGCCTCCATGTTGTTTCCATGCATTGAACAACAGATTGAAAGACAGGCAAATTTGAGTGGGTGAAACAAGTGGTGGTTGATGCTAGAGTTGTGCAGATGTTTACCTCCAACCATCATACCTCTTTGGCACTTTTCAGGTCCTTTTCAAGGAATCCATCATATCTTCAGAGATAAGTTATGCTATTAATAATCTTACTCTTTTCATAAGTCAACAAACAATGGAACGTATAGTTCTTCCCTGCTAATTATGGGGTACAGATGTCACCCTTTTATGACCAGATTGAATAGCTAAATCAAATAATTAAATTAATAGGTTAATAGAAAATATCCATCATTTATTTGTTTTCCAATTTCCATTGAAGTATAATAGGAATTAATGCTTAAGTCAAGCATAAAAGAATTTAAATTTAAATTCTTTTGTTCTTTTCCCTTCATTAAATCTTCGTATTCCATGTGATAATTCATTATCACATTTGATAAGATCATTTGAATTAGAACATTTGGCGAAAATTGATAAGTAATCCACTCTGTGTTAACTGAATTTTTTGATAGAAAAGATCAAGATCTGAAATCTTTATTTTTAATTGCAGACAAAGATTGAGGTGAAAGAGGCCCTATAGTCTATGGTTGCATATATATATTGAACTAGATAGGTAGAGTCCAAAACAGATGAGGGGAACACAGTAAGACAATGATACCAAATGATGCTTGGTGAAGCAACGCTAAGTATATAGTATCCATTGTGTCAATTTGGAAGTAGATGTAGACACAGACTCTTCTAATCTTGGAGATTTATGAGATTTTTGTTACCATAATTGATCGCACAAAGGCAAACATTTCAGAGAGGAATCCCTCACCAGCAGTTTATGAGCAGCACATTCAACCCATTATTTAGAAGAGGTTGGATACTAAGTTGCATGAAAACAGATAATGTATCTGATATGAAGACGGTATTGAAAACAGATGCGACAAATTTTCAAGAACCCCCTACTATAGATACAACCAGTTACGACATTGTGAAAGTATATATATTTTTTAAATATTAAAAGAAAAATGAACACACAACACAGAAATGTTTAATGTTTTAAACAAATATAAGTTTTATATAGGATATTTTCATTAATTAAGAAGACAATTGTCATTGTCTTTAAAATTTTAAATTTATTGTTTAAACATTGAGTAATCTTCTTTTAATCTCATGTCATGGATGCAACTCTAGATGTGCCTAGGCCACATCTGGATATGTTATATATGGATGAAATAGGGGAATGTATGCAGATACGTCTGGTTACAGTACCCACATATTGGGATAAGTTTGGATACAGTATCCAAGAAGTATCATATCAGTATCTGTATCAAATATGCAGATATGGGTATCCAAGTAGGAGGATTGTTGGACACAGTAACTCTAGTTGGATAAGATGAACACTCAGTTGCACATGGTAGCATATGCTCTTAATCTCAAGAGATATGTGGTGAGACCTACAACAATACCTCTTATAAAAGATGAGATTTATGAAGGCAATCAAAAAGATGTATGCTAGAGATGAAGCACAATCATTACGGATGATTAAGATTTGCGGAGCTTAGAGGTGATGGATTCGAAAGGATAGAGTCGACTTGAATAGCACAATCTTGCTGGATGGTGACAATTACGCGGCGATAGAGATCCAATTTTTTTGGATGCTTGTCATTAATCTACTTTCTGTTGGCCACGGATCCGCCACCTGGGAAGGTCTTGGTGTGTCAATGCGCCCTAGACCCGCAGACCAACATTGAAAGGCCGGGAGGAAGGGATGCCCCCCGTGCCGATCTCCGGAGAAGGCCGGCTCCTTTCCTAACCTACTTGGGGGATTTTAGATAAGGGTGCAGGAAAGAGATTAAAAAAAGGGGGGGTAAAGGGAACTGGAAAGAGATTGAAAAAGATAAGGGAACATGAAAGGGATGTAAATATCATGCATTTCGGGTGGGGGGAGAACAAGCAACACGATCGCAAATTTGCATCCAAACCAACAACAATTAAAACAAAGCATGTAACAGAAATTGCAACTGCGATTCTATCCTATGTATCCTTTTGTTTTGTATTCCAGATCCAAATAATCACCAATGCTCAAATACAGGATTCAGAATTCAAACAGACAGAAATATAAATGGACATGAAGCAGAAATACTAGCAGAAGGCAGCATAAAAGACAGAGACAAGAAGCAGAGCCAAGGATGCTTTGAATTAATTAGAAGGTGGTCCGTCACAGCAGAGTCCTCTAGCAATATGTCCCCCCTCCACCTCTGTACAATGAAATGAGGCTGCTATTTATAGCGCAAATTTTCACCCCCGATTACATTTTGGGCATAGAATCCCAGACCTGACAAAAGCTGACAAAAGCGGCTGATGTTGACCTCTGCGGGTAAAGAATGTACTTGCAGCAAGGTCCTCCTGAAAACGTGGCAGCTCCATGGAAATCCGATAGGTGGGAAGTTGAGTTAGTTTGAATGGGGGCAGATGCGGTACAATCTGTCAATTCACGCTCATCTACCTCCCGTCACATCTCTGACTCGAATCTCGAGGTTGGACACTTGTCGGAATCTGATAAGGGGAAAAATATGCCTTAGGAGCTCATATTTTCTTTCTTGCCCGACTTTGCCCAAAATCGGAGCGCAACCAGGCAGCGCAAAGGGGAAGTGGCGCAGTTGGGGAGGCCTCCGTGCCTTAGAAAATTTATGGGCAGGCTTCGACATTCTTTGCCCGAGTGCGCGCAGGTAAGTGAGCGAACCCCGAATCCAACACTTAGCCGTTTTTCAAATAAGTTGCCCAACTACGCATGAACTTGAGGGCGCAACCCGACTTCGCTGCGAAGTCGGGTTGCTCATCCAACACTTAGCCGTTTTTCAAATAAGTTGCCCAACTACGCATGAACTTGAGGGCGCAACCCGACTTCGCTGCGAAGTCGTGTTGCGCACCCAACACTTAGAAAATTTAGGGCTCCATTGATGCCCAGGTGCGCACAAAACTGAGAGCGCAACCCGACTTCGCTGCGAAGTCGGGTTGCGGCAACACTAACACTTAGAAAATTTTGGGCCTTTGTATGAGCGCAGTCGGGCGGATGAGCGCGATCGGGCGGGGCCGGACACTTAGTCAATTTTCTGGCCCGAAATTGAGCTTCCCGGTCCTGCTTCCCGGGGCCATAACTTTTGATCCGTTGACCCGATCGCCTATTATAATATATCGTCGGAAAGCTAGCGAAAACATCTGCAATGATAAAATATCCAAAGCTTATTTCATCCATTTTATCGCCCCCGTTTATGGCCCGCGAAAACCCAAACACCTCAACATGCTCTTTGCCGCTTTAAAGCTCCATACTTTGGCCAAAGTTTATCAAAAAATTTAATGTGGCAAAATTGCCAACATTCCTGGCGGCTCGCGGGGCATTGAGCTCGCCTCAATGTGAGGACCCAGGCCTTTTACCATTGGGCAACAGAGTCACCCTCGTCATCTATTGATACTCACTATCGGCAGCAACCTCTTTCTCAAACCCTTGGCACCCATGGCCCTCTTGGAACACTAACAAAAAACACTGCACAAACTAACCTAAGAAAACAACTAAAACTTTGCATACTAGCCGGCTTATTTATATTATTTACACAAAATTTTGCGAGCATGATTGGCATGCCGCCAACACAAATCTAGCTTTGGTTGCCTATCCGGTGAACCTGCAGTGTCCGGACCAGATCTGATTGTACTTCAGTTGATCTTTGAAGTTCGGTTGGCCTCCCGAATGTTTGCCGGTCGCGAACATGGTGCAACGTGGCAGGTTATCATTCATGTCGGTACCCATACAATTGATAAACAATGTGGCAAGGAGATTTGCCATACAAGAGCCCTCTTCGGGTACCGGTTGCGGTGATGGTTGGAGCCAATACCACCACTCTAGAGAGTCAACCACCTGTGGGCTCTCGAGCACGAGTTCCTCCAACTCCTTGATGCGATAGCAGGAGCTTTCCGGCGATAGGCCTTTTGCCAAGGTCTCCTCAAGATCAACCTCCTAGTGAGGCATGCCTATTGGGCTTTGGCTGAATGCTTGCGTGCTATGCCCTGGGACACAAAAAGGGTGCAAAAATGAGCCCTCTTTGTGTTCAGAATTTGCCACTGGATTTTGTTCCTCCTCTTGGCCTGTCTCCTGATGGAAACTGCGAGCAACCATATTATTCATCATTTGGGCGGTGTTTGCATATTCCCACTGGTGACTTTGGACAAGATCTGCCTCTTGAGCTCCACACAGCTGTATTCTAGGGCTTTGCATAGTATGAGGGATTTGCCTTGGTGATTTTGCCAAACGATGGCAAGCCAGAGATTCACCAACTCGGGCTTCCATATTTCAGCTCAGTCAGAGTCGCCAGGTGATTTTGCCAGATGAAGGCAAGCCAGAGATTCACCAAACTCGAACTTCCTTAAAATATGGAGACTGTATGTGAGCATTTATTTCTCTCCTTGTGAGGTCAAGGCTGCTCACCAAACCTTGATTCCTCCGGGGGGTCTTCTATTAGCTTAAAAAAAAGGCGCCTGCAATCAAGAAATCTGGATCTTCAGCTCAGTCACAGTCGCCAGGTGATTTTTCCAGATGAAGGTAAGCCAGAGATTCACCAACTCGGGCTTCCATATTTCAGCTAAGTCAGAGTCGCCAAGTGATTTTGCCAGATGAAGGCAAGCCAAAGATTCACCAAACTCGGGCTTCCTGAAAATATGGAGACTGTTCGTCCCACCGGGCGTGCCAGAAACTGTTGGCCACGGATCCGCCACCTGGGAAGGTCTTGGTGTGTCAATGCGCCCTAGACCCGCAGACCAACATTGAAAGGCCGGGAGGAAGGGATGTCCCCCGTGCCGATCTCCGGAGAAGGCCGGATCCTTTCCTAACCTACTTGGGGGTTTTAGATAAGGGTGCAAGAAACAGATTAAAAAGGTGAAGGGAACTGGAAAGAGATTGAAAAAGATAAGGGAACAGGAAACAGATGTAAATATCATGCGTTTCGGGTGGGGGGAGAACAAGCAGCACAATCGCAAATTTTCATCTGAACCACCAAAAATTAAAACAAAGCATGTAACAGAAACTGCAACTGCAAATCTATCCTATGTATCCTTTTGTTTTGTATTCTTGATCTAAATAATCACCAATGCTCAAATCCAGGATTCAAAATTCAAACAGACAGAAATATAAATGGACATGAAGCAAAAATACTAGCAGAAGGCAACATAAAAGACATAGACAAGAAGCAGACCCAAGGATGATTTGAATTAATTAGAAGGTGGTCTGTCACAGCAGAGTCCTCTAGCAATATGTCCCCCCTCTACCTCTGTACAATGAAATGAGGTTGCTATTTATAGCGCAATTCCCCCCCCCCGATTACATTTTGGGCACAGAATCCCAGACCTGACAAAAGCGGTTGATGTTGACCTCTGCGGGTAAAGAATGTACTTGCAGCAAGGTCCTCCTGAAAACATGGCAGCTCCGTGGAAATCTTGTAGGTGGGAAGTTGAGTCAGTTTGAATGGGGGCAGATGCGGTACAATCTGTCAGTTCACGCTCATCTACCCGGTACCCTAGCGGCACACCTTCTATCACATCTTTGACTCGAATCTCGAGGTTGGACACTTGTCGGAATCTGATAAGGGGAAAAATCTGCCTTAGGAGCTCACACTTTATCTCTTGCCCGACTTCGCCCAAAATTGGAGCGCAACCCGACTTCGCAGTGAAGTCAGGTTGCGCCCTCAAGTTCATGCGCAGTTGGGCAACTTATTTGAAAAACGGCTAAGTGTTGGATGAGCAACCCGACTTCGCTGCGAAATCGGGGTTCGCTCACTTACCTGCACGCACTCGAGCAAAGAATGTCGAAACCTGCCCAGAAATTTTCTAAGGCACGGAGGCCTCCCCAACAGTGCCACTTTCCCTGCGCTACTCGGTTGCGCTCCAATTTTGGGCGAAGTCGGGCAAGAGATAAAGTGTGAGCTCCTAAAGCAGATTTTTCCCCTTATCAGATTCCGACAGGTGTCCAGCCTCGAGATTCGAGTCAAAGATGTGACAGAAGGTGTGTCGCCAGGGTACCGAGTAGATGAGCGTGAACCGATGGTTGTACCGCATCTGCCCCATTCAAACCGACTCAACTTCTCACCTACCGAATTTCCACGGAGCTGCCACGTTTCGGGAGGACCTTGCTCGCAAGTACATTCTTTACCCGCGAGGTCAACATCAACCGCTTTTGTCGGCTTTTGTCGAGTCCGGGATTACGTGCCCAAAATGTAATCGAGAAAATTGCGCTATAAATAGCAGCCTCATTTCATTGTACAAAGGTGGAGGGGGACATATTGCTAGAGGACTCTGCTGTGACGGACCACCTTCTAATTAATTCAAAGCATCCTTGGCTCTGCTTCTTGTCTCTGTCTTTTATGCTGCCTTCTGCTAGTATTTATGCTTCATGTCCATTTATATTTCTGTCTGTTTAAATTCTGAATCATGTATTTGAGCACTGGTGATTATTTGGATCTGGAATACAAAACAGAAGGATACATAGGATAGAATTGCAGTTGCAATTTTTGTTACATGCTTTGTTTTAATTGTTGTTGGTTCGGATGCAAATTTGCGATCGTGTTGCTTGTTCTCCCCCACCCGAAACGCATGATATTTACATCTCTTTCCTGTTCCCTTATCTTTTTCAATCTCTTTCCAGTTCCCTTCACCTTTTTAATCTCTTTCCTGCACCCTTATCTAAAACCCCCAAGTAGGTTAGGAAAGGAGTCGACCTTCTCCGGAGATCGGCACGGGGGGCATCCCTTCCTCCCGGCATTTCAATGTTGGTCTGCAGGTCTAGGGCGCATTGACACACCAAGACCTTCCCAGGTGGCGGATCCATGGCCAACAGTTTCATAGGTTGATTGCTTGTCTACTGTTACGAGGAACTAGTCAACCAATAGCCTCGTCCACTTCTAGAAAAGCAAAGAAGCTAATTTCAATGCATAGTGCCTTGCTCATCAAGGACCAGAAGATGCCTAAGTATTGTGAGAGTAGAGTGACATAATGGGACCTAAGAATGCAAGACAAATTGATGAGGATGAGAAGGTGAATGCAGGATTCACTGGGATCCCACTACATAATCCCCATGATTAAAGCAGTGATGATGAGGACATGTTTGGCATTGTACGGCATGATTGTTTTTTAGTATGTTGTATTGTTTTTGTAGACTTTCATATTTCTCTTGATTTATTTTTGCAAGTTTTTAACTTAGTATTGGACAGTTGAACTATACTTTAATCTTAAATCTCACCCTTAGTCTTATACTTTTAAACTTCTAATTTTGATGCATGCCTATAATTTCAACATTTGTTCATTTATATTGGGTGTATTTATCATATATTATGCCTTAAATTTATTTTTTATAGTCATTCTATTGTCGTCCTGAAAAAAGGGGCCAGACCCTAACCTTCCTGGAAACTCATCTCATCCCAAAGGCCTGATGGAACATAGGTTCCTCGTTATATTTTCAACTCCTCTACTTATGTCCATATCATCTTAGTATTTTAATTCTTAGTTACCTTTTAGCTCCTAGACATACTTCTAAATCCCATTGTCCTCCTTTAGTCATTCATGGACATTAGAATGGTCTGCTTCTTCCTTTCCTATGAGACTGTTATGTCCTCATACTTTGCGTTTAGGAGATTGAGATGCATTTATGATGCATTCATAGTGTATGTTCATATGGTAGGCATTATGCTTGAGTCCTAGAGACAATTTTAGGTCAATAGCTGGTGAGCTTTGAGCATGAGACCATCAAAATCTTGCATCCAAGCTTACATTACTGCATAAGAGTTTCCTCTCACACAGATCACCTCAGTTTCTTTAAATGGTGGATATATTTGGTTGGCTACCTTTCTGAGAGAACTCTTATTACATTTTATGTTTCTATTGTCTTAAAATATGGTGTCTCATCCTTCGTCCTAAGTACCTTACCTACACGTGTTTTTTTCTTTTGCATGCATTGTGGTTTGTTTTGAGTTATAAGCTGCTTGTGTTACAAGGTAAAACTGTAATACGGGATTTTGATGGAAAAGTCAATGCAATAGGCAATGGGAATTATGTGTTAATCAACACCTTCCTTTTATGGCATGATTTGAAGCACAAAGTAAAGTAGTTGTATGCCCCAAGGAAAATCTTGGGTTGTGATGGCAAAAAGTAAGCCACTCACTATGACTGTCTATGATCATTGAATGTCAAAGACCACTAGAGGATACGAGTCCTATGCAAATCATAAGATGTCCATAACACCCTTCTTAATAGTGGGGATTCAAATACCAATCCACAAAAGAGTTGGTTAACAAAATTGCAAACAATATCAAATTAACATATCATATATCTCTTGCAAATATTATTTTCCTTGGGTTCCCACTTTCAGTTACAAGTGGTAAAGCTATTACAACGGCCTTAGAAATTGGTTTCTTAACACCATCTATTTTCAAGAAGAGACTGCTCCAAAATGAGAGTTTGAAATGTTGGAAGAAGTACTACTTAATGTACAAAAGGCAACAAAGAATGTGATCCAAATGGCAATCCAACACACCCAGGTGTTGTAGGTGAGTTGGAGAGGAGAGGGCAATCCTCCAAGGGAGGTCCCAGGTTCAAATCTCCACCTACCAAAAAGCTGAATTGGGTATCCAAAATCCAATTGATAATGTTGGTGCAGGCAGGGTCGGGTGTGACCCCCGAGTGACTTTGATGGTGTAGAACCCCCTGTTCGTGGTCTCTCAGACCAAGGCGGCTTCGCAAGGGGTTTTTCGCTTTAAAAAAAAAAAAAATGGCAATCCAACACAAATGGCATGATGGATGAACTTGATAAAATCATTGGCTCCACATTTCACATGTAGATGCCTCAAGGGCTAAATACCCTTCAACATCAAAGGATATTTGGACATCCCACAATTCGAAAGTAAAATTGACGTTGATGCAGTCAACAATGGGCTAAACCAATTGGAATCACAATGTGTTATGACTAATTTCCCTATTAGTGAAAAGATCACTCTCATGTTCGTAAAGGCTTTTTCAATCATAAAACATCAATAACAGTCATATGTTGCTTAACATGGCCAAGATGATGTTTACTCAATCATGCACAACTTCATAAATACTTGGCACACAAAGATGAACTTTTCATGTGTGTGTGTGTAGAGAGAGAGAGAGAGAGAGAGAAGTGCCAAGGATGAAAACTATCCGTACAAGACTACAATATTATGTCCTGCTATTAGTCAAATATCGCATCCATTACATAGAGAGACACAAAATCCCTAGGGACTACAAGGGCTTGCACCCATATAACTAAATAGAAATGCAGTTCTAGGAATCAAAATGATGTGAGATGCTTATCAATACAAGTTGAGGATTGAGAAGAAATTGAAGCATACAGCCAAGAATGAAAGCATGTCAACCAGCAACTTGCAAACCCATAAAGACACAAGTCATGTAAAGCCTAACAGCAAGTGACAGGCCACTAAACCTCAATCTGATAAGAAGCCAAAGAAGTGGATTGTTAAATGTTGTAACCTCAACAAGTCTAACAAGCATTCTCTTGATGAATGTCGCACCCAACTAGCATTGATGGGCCAAGTGAAGGAATAAGTGCAAGAAAAAGAAAAACAAGTCAATCAGTGGCAAAGACTCTAGCCCTACTATTATAATAGCTTGAATAAAACCATCTATTCTTGACCCTAAAAAGGAGAAGGAATGGCATGTCCACTTGAAGACATGTATGCAAGGGCAACCTTTATACTTGATAGTAGACAATGGTAGCTAAAAGAATCTTATTTCTTCTATGTCACCTCTTCTCTTCAAGGAAAATTCTCCATGTCCTCCCAACAAAAACCAAAGCTAGGTTTTGCATCACATCTACACAAGAAATTCTCCAGGCCACTCCAACAAAAACCGGGGTCAGGAATTGCTTCGCCTCTACACAGGAAATTATCCAGGTCATTCCAACGAAAATCGGAGCTAGGGTTTGCTTCGCCTCTACACAAGAAATTCTACTAGCCATTCCAATAGAAACCAAAGCTAGGGTTTGTCTGGCCTCTGCATAGGAAATTCTCCTGGACATTCAAGCGGATTCCAAATCTAGGATTTTCTTCACCTCTGCACAGGAAATTCTCTTGGTTGTTCTAGCAAATCGAAGCTAGGGTTTTCTTTGCCACACAAGAAATTTTCTTGGTCATTCCAAAGGAAACCAAAGCCAAGGTTTGCCTCCCCTTTGCACAAAAAATTCATCCTGTCTATTCTAGCTAAAACCTAGGGTTTCTAATCTAACATGGAAACTTGAACTTCGCATGCTTCCCAAATAGTGCTAACTCCCAAAGTCAAGTTTAATTTCCTCACTAAATGGATCGCAGATGTTGAGCATTTTGGCATGGATCTTCAACGGCAAATATCACAACTCCAAAATGAGCTTCGTGAGAAGGACACTAACATCGAGGCCCTACAACATCAAGTCCAAGCACAAGGTGAAAAGATTGTCAAACTAGAACAATCTGAACAATCCCATAGATCTCCAACCGACAATCTTCATCATCTCCAAGAGGTTGTTTGTGAAATGCAACACTAGCAAACAAAGATTCTCGTCTAATCTCAACCACAAGAAAAATGAACATTGACAATCTCTTCAAAAACAAGTTGAAGAACATAATTCATGGGTTCAAGTGATTAAATTAAAAAAGACTCCTCCCATTGTGGAGTTAGCAATGCAAGCCAAAGTTGACGAGGAAAGAGTGGGTCAAGTCAAAGAACTCAATCTTCCCATTTGAGGTCTTCCAAAGCCTATCGATCCCTTAAAGGTAAAGCACAATGTTTTGTATAACACACTAGATATCAAGAATATTATCCTTGATCAAGCTTGGGTACCCCATGATGGCATTCTTCTCGTCCGATTTTGCTCCTCTAAGAAATATTTAAGGGCTTTAAGAGCCAAGAAGAAATTTTCTACTTTGTTCAAAAAAAGTACTTGGATGAGGACATCACACGTTTTCAGATGGAGGAACTATAAAAAGCACAAGTGAAAGTGATAATTTCTCAAAAAGACAACATGTGGGCAATTCTCTGTGACCAAAAATTTGTGATTTGTGACTCCTCTCCTTTAGGGGGTCTCATCCTTTGTTAAGAAACTTTATTCTCATAAACATAAATCATTCATCCACAAACATTAACCATAATAACAATCCACACAATGAGACATAGATAGATAATACCCTTGAGGTAGGGCAACACCAATAATACTCCTTAAGGAAGAAAAACTCCACAAGATCTCCCAAGATGAGAGCGCCACTTAGAGAGGGCAAAGTCTCATAAGCCACTTCATGGGCAAAGACGATTACAAGTAATACTTCATATGAATGATGATGATTACAATGACAATATCCCTTCTTTATATACCCATCTCTATTGGGAGCGAATACTAAACCCTCATCCCACTCATTATTATAATATAATATTAAAATATAATCAACCTTGGGTTATGTGTGGCCCATGCCATAATACCCTTATACAATATAATATCATATCCCAACCTATTCCTAGGTACCATAACATTCCACCCTCCTTACAAATGTTTCGTCCTCAAAACATGAGAAGAAACTAAATAATATGATCTTCTAAGTAATGTTGACAACTGGTACCAATCTTGATCATCCATCCATCCAAGTGAAATCTTGATTGGTGGTGGTCTTTGATGATGCCAAGCTGCCATTGTGCCACTTGAATATCCATAACTGCGTTGTTGGCTCCATGCTTCTGTTGCTCTACTTTGATATTTCGAATGATTGGTCCTATTGTTCCCTGATGCTGCTGCACCACTTTGAAATCTAGAATCACTATGCTTTTTCTGCCAAACATTGCCATACTTGATGCCTTTTTGACTCCATGTAGATCCATAATATTGATGCCCTAAGCCATGCCTCCAAGATTGTTGCCGCTCAGGGTGGTGTGGGTGGCGATATGCTGCAACCTTAACCTGACATTTTGTTTCCTTTGATTCTTCAACATTTTGTTTCTCTATTTTAAATTCTTCCTCATGCTCTTCTCTCTTGTGCCCTTCTTTTGGTGTGTCCTTGTGCACTTCTTCCATGGACTCTGTTGTTGTTGCTACTATAGATTCAACTTTTGATTCTTCTGTTGGTTCCTTAACTTGTTCCTCTACCATAACTACTTCTTGCTTCTCCTTGGATCCTTGCTCCTTAAGCTGAGAAATATCTTGCAATGTTATCTTCTTTTTCCTGTACCATAACTTCATAAAATTCTTTTGCACATTAATGTTAACAATACCCAAAGAATCCAACCAAGGATAACCAAGAACAATATCCACATCATCCATCTTAATAGCATGAAAATCTGAATGTAAAATATATTTATCCATGGTGATCTTCAAATCTTCAAAAATCTGAACATTCTCACCCTCAAGTTGTATGTCCTTAATTTTTGTTGCTTGAACCTGCAACCTCTTAGCCAAAGCACTATTAATGAAATTATATCTACTGCTAGGGTTAATGGAAATAATAACCTTTTCCTTTTGAATGCATCCATGAACCTGCAAAATAGAATTTTTAGATTCAAACAAATCCCTTTGTCCACTTTTTAGCTTATCTTCCACCAAAGGTGTGGTTCCCTCAATCTGCACATTGACATCTTTTTTCCCTTCTACCACTTCTTTGAAATTTGCTAGCTCTCTTTTTAATTCCTTTTGTTCATCCTGAAGCATGTTTATTTTTTCTTCATATCCTTTGATAGTGACCTTCAAACTAGCTATCTTTTTATATGGGTCCCATTGACTCAAGAATGCTTGCTCTATTTTATCCCAATTCATTTCATAATTATAGGCCATAAGAAAACTATAAAACCAAGAGAGAGCTTCTCCTCCAAGATAAAAATTAAGCATAATGCCCCAATAATAATCAGTAGAATACAAGGATTTAAAATGTTTCCACCATTCTCTAACATCAATATCATCTTCTCCAGAAAAATTTTGTAGCTCCATAAGTTCACGCCCCAACAAAAAGATAATGCAAACTAGGGTTTTATGAACTAGGGTTTCATAAAAATATATCTCCCTACTAATTTGAAGCTAAACTTCCACATAAACAATTAGACCCAAAAAACAACAAATGATTTGCTTACCCCAACTAACAAATATCTCAAATTTTGTTTTTTATCTCAAAAAACACTTGAAAAATCCCCATTGCCCTTGTTCCGGATGGCTGACTTCACAGGGTCATATCTCCCTCAATACTACTCGGATTCCTTTATATGACCACTCATTTTAAAGCTCTTCAAATTCCAAACAAAATGGCACAAGAATTGTCTGAATTAGACAACTTTACGCAAAGATATGGCTTCCAAAAAATGAGATATTTTCTAGAAAAAAAATTGCCCTAATTCTGCAATCCACAAAAACACAACCCCCACTTTGCCAAAATCATTGCTCTAATACCACTTGTTATGAAACTTTATTCTCATTAACATAAATCATTCACCAATATGTAGAAATATCAAATCATTCATCCACAAATAATTATCCACAATAATAATCCACACAATGAGACAAAGATAGATAATACCCTTAGGGTAGGGCAACACCAATAATACTCCTTAAGGAAGGAAAACTCCACAAGATCTCCCAAGATGAGAGCGCCACTTAGAGAGGGCAAAGTCTCATAAGCCACTTCGTGGGCAAAGACGATTACAAGTAATACTTCATATGAATGATGATGATTACAATGACAATATCTCTTCTTTATATACCCATCTTATAAACCCTCATCCCACTCATTATTATAATATAATATTAAAATATAATCAACCTTGGGATATGTATGGCCCATGCTATAATAGCCATATACAGTATAATATTATATCCTCTTAGGTACCTAACAAGTTGAAGAACATAATTCATGGGTTCAAGTGATTAAGGGAAAAAAGACTCTTCCCATTGTGGAGTTAGCAATGCAAGCCAAAGTTGATAAGGAAAGAACAGGTCAAGCCAAGGAACTCAATCTTCCCATTTGAGGTCTTCCAAAGCCTATCGATCCCTTAAGGCAGAGCACAACTTTTTATATAACACACTAGATATGATTGAGCTTGGGTACCCCATGATGAACTCAATATTCCCATTTGCGGTCTTCCAAAGCCTATCGATCCCTTAAAGGCAGAGCACAACTATTTGTATAACACACAAGATATCAAGAATATTTTCCTTGATTGAGCTTGGGTACCCCATGATGGAATTCTTCTCATCCGATTTTGCTTATCTAAGGAATATTTGAGGACTTTAAGAGGCAAGAAGAAACTTTCTACCATGTGATAACTACAAAAAGCAAGAAGAAAATTACTTGGATGAGGACATCACACATTTTTGGATGGAATAACTTCAAAAAGCACATGCGAAAGTGATAATTGTTCAAAAGGACAACAAGCGGGCAGTTATCCATGACCAAAAAATTATGATTTGTGACTCCTCTCCTTTAGGGGATCTCATCCTTGGCCTGTATACTAAATGTGTTCACTCCGATAGACCAGGTGACTTCGATCGAAAATGCCCCACATCATCCAATTCAAACAGAAGCAGGGTCACTAGACAACGCACCAACAATTTGTCAGGGTTCCGAACTAGCAATGGGCAAAGACAATATCATGGACTTCTTCAACTCCGGTACTTCGGCCTCGACTGTTAGGAGAGATTAGTTTCTGGGAGGGTCTCAGAGCTTGCCCCTCCTAGGCTGCTCCCTCCCCCCTCCTCTCTCTTTGTTCTTCTTGGCGTGCACTCCTCTCTGTTGACTATAGCCCTCCCCCCCTCTGCTCTCCCTTTTCTTTTCTTTTCCATTACTATTTGGCCCGTTTGTCAAGTTTCATCTTGTATTTATCTTAGTTCTTTTCTGTGTAGGGCTTTTTAGCCTACTAGTTGGCAGTCATTATTGTCCTTCTTATAGTCCCTTGGGTCTTATTTTGGCCCACCGCGAACATTAATAATATTTCATTTCAATTCTGTAATGACTCCAATATAGCCACATCGGCTATCTTTATTTTTATTAGCTCAAGCCCTAGGTTTAGATAGTCATCCCTTGAGCATTAGGGTTAGGGTTAATGTTGATTTAGTCTATAAATAGGAAGAGTTATGTTGGAATCATCTTTCGTATTCAAATCTTATTCGCCTCTATTGCACATATGAGACTTTGCCCTCTCCAAGTCATTATGGGACTTCACCCTCTCTAAGTGGCTAAGGATTTGTATTGAATTGAATTTGGAAAATGATTATTTGCATATTTGATTTTCTAACATTGCATCTGAATTAGTGGATGTTGTTTATTGCATATTATTGGATTGCTATTGCCATTACTATATTTCTTTAAGTTATTTTATTAGAAGTGGTATCAAAGCATTGATCCTGGCTCCCTGTGGTGGTGCAAATTTGCAACAGAAGGGCTCGAGAACCATTCTAGAACCTCTGTCAAACAATATAGCTTACTATTCCCTGGTAATTTTTTTGTCAATTTTTTTCAGCACATTCTCCTAGAATATTGTGAGTTTGTTGTTGTTACTTCCTTTTCCAAAACCCGATTTAAAAGAGTATCGAACGTTGCCAAACCCTTGTACGACACCTATCCCATTATGATCATCTATTCGAGATGGTCAAAACAAGGGGTATTTCCAACAACTCTTTTGGAATCAAGAGTTCTGAGACCCTTGCAGGAGACCTATCTCTTTGAAACCATCTCTTCAAGTTGATCAAACTATAGGGTATTTCTCACAACACTTTTTCAGTAGTGCTCCAAGGATTTTTCAGGTTTTGCATTTGCCCTTGGTGTATGAACGAACTTGCTACTCCTACTAGTTGGTTGTGAATCAATAGTCGATTACAACACATTGGTCATTCAAAGGATGTGTGCATGAGTATAAAGAAGCGCCAATGAAGAAATCCCGATAAGCATCACAACAACTCCAAATATCAATAGTTTTGACCGTATTTTGTAGACGGGCAAATTGATAATGTAATGTTTTGGCAATGTAAATCAGCCATCATAATGTAATATGGACTGATTAATAATGTGGAATAAAATGACAAATTGTACAACTAGTTGTCATGTTAATTAGACGATTGGTTTAGTTAAGTAAGACTGGTTAATTAGTCTGAGACTGGTTAACTAGTCTGAGACTGGTTAGTTACATCTTAGACTGATTAGTTAAGGCATTAACGAATGGACAGTTGGGGACGGTTGAGCGTGGTTGGTTGCAGTAACCGCCAAGGCTATCCTATAAATAAGCCCTCCCCTCATTCATTCAAGGAGGATGGAGAGTAATGCAAGTTGATGGATTGATAGAGAGCATTGGTACGTGTGAGAGTTGATGCATATGTGCGTAGGGCATGATGCAATCCAGTCTTGTATGCAGCCATGAAGAGTATTCTGCATAGGGTTTGCAGGCTGCAAATTGTAATGCTGAAACTGTATTGTTGTAACCATATATGCCATTGTTAATATAAAACTGCTTGTATTTATTTGCCATCTACCATTGTTGTTGTGATTGCCATTGCTGCTGTTGTTACTATTGTTGTTGCAGGTTTTGTGCATTGTTATTGCTCATGACTGCAGATCTGTAGAATTATTTAAGTAGAAATGGAATTGTGTGTAAGCATGTTAAATTTCATTTCTACATTTTGGCATCGTTGCTTGTACGAAGTTGGGTCTAATCTAGTGACATGGAGTTCTGAGAAGCAAAACCCTTGGGGAGATGCACAACGAGAGCATTGGATTGCAGTAGGTGAAGATGCCGTAGATTTGTTTGTTGATGCAGATGAAGGGCCATCCAATGAAACATGCATAACAGACGTGCAGACAGGATGCAAAAATGCAAATGAAGACTCTGCAGATCGAGGATTTGCAGCCACAAAAGCTTCAGTCACGGACGTTGAAAATTTGTCCTGAAGACGGCTGCCCAGGACTAACTCGTCCTGCAGACGATAGAATACATCTGGAAGAGGCCTACCTAGGACTGACCCATCCTACAGACAAAAGAACCTGTCTGGAAGATGGTTGCCGAGGACTGATCCGTCCTGTAGACAGCAGAGCCCGTCCTGATAACAGTGAATCAGGCAGCATCAATATGAATGTTGGCAAAACCAGTCTGAATGTCAACAAAACCAGTCTAGCCGTCGGCAAGACTGATGGAACCAGTCTAGATGTCGACAAAACTAGTCTAGCCATCGGCAATACTGATGGAACTAGTTTGGACATCAACAAAACCAGTCTAGACGTTAACAGGACTGATGGAACCAGTCTGGACGTCAACAAATCCAATCTAGACGTTGGCAGGACTGGTGGAACCCGTCTGGACGTCAACAAAACCAATCTGAATGTCGGCAAGACTGATGGAACCAGTCAAAACGTCAATAGGATTGATGGAACCAGTCTGAACGTCGACGGAACCAGTCTGGACGTTGACCAAACTGATGGCAAAAGTCCAGTTAGCCGTCAAGATGACGATAGAAGCACAGTTAGCCATCAGAATGACAATAGAATAGGTAGACCAATCAATTGTCAGGAAGACAACAGAACAAAAAGAGGAGCAGTCAATGAGAAGTTGCATGTCGACGCAGAATGTTTGGTGTTGAAGCAATTGCAAGTTGTGGTGCATGATGGTGACCAGGACACGAGTCCGACATTGGTGCAAAAGATAGATGACATGTCCAACAGTGCACGAGATGGGAGTCCAGCACTAGGGAAACTGCAGGTTAGTGTGCTCGATGGGGAGCGGGACGGGAGTCCGACATCAGAGCAACTACAGGTTGGAATGTTTCATGGTACGAACGAGAGTACAACGGAAGAGCAATTGCAAGGTGATGCGCATCAGGCTTCGCATAGGAGAACAATATGCCACGAACCATTGTCGAGGTTATGCCAACCTATCAAACCGAAGGCCAATTTGGGCATATCGTGTAAGTGTCCACTATTTCATGGTGAATCAAGAGAAGACCCAGTAAGGCATTGGAGAATTTGTCGCATGATGTGGACAACGATTGGACAAAATAATGAAGCAGATTGGAGGAGGTGGTTTCCTGCGACATTTCGTGGATTCGCAATGGATTGGTACATGAAATTCCCTGCAAACAAGTACCAGACATGGGAAGAGTTGCGTGATGCCTTTGTGCAAGAATTTCGGTTGTTTGACAATGATGATGCAATCATTGCTGAAATCTATGGACTGAAATAGGGTGAGAATGAGTCTGTTCGTTCCTATAACAGGAAGTTGAGTGGGCTATTTGACCATTTTGAGGAAGACCAATCAGATGCATTGAAGAGAAGATGGTTCATAGATGGACTTCTTCCTACATACCAGAAGAAGATGACAAGGATCCCTCCGACGTCATACCAAGAGGCTTTGAAATATGCCTTGATTTGGGAAAGTGATGCAAAAATATCGAAGTATTGGCATCATGTTAATACCGATGAGAGTGATTCTGAGGATGAAAGTGATTCTGATATTGAGACTGATTCAGACATTGAGAGTGATGATTTTGGGGAGGAGAATAGTTCATCGCTACAGTACTGGGGTCGAGAAGTCAAGGAAGGAAGCGACTCCCAAGAGACGACTGATGACTCTGAGGACGAGTATGACTCAGAGAGTGCTAGATCATCACTACAGGTACATGCAACACCAAGGGAGATTGTCCAAAGAAGAGATCCCACTAATGAACCAGTCTATCACAACCATCAGAGAACTCGCAGACGGAGACTTCAGTATGATAGTGAGGGTAGACCTATTGTGCAATGTTGGCAATGTCAATTGTGGGGGCACTTTGCACGTGATTGTCAAGACAAACCAGTGATTAATCAAGACAAAGCAAGACAAACCAGTGATTCATCAAGAGTTTGAAGAGTCAGAGAAGAGTTATAGCCCTTGCCAAGAAGCAGAGGTGGTGAAGCCAATTGCAATGGAGGAAGGGAACCTGGTTGAGATGATTAACTTGATGAGCTTGATTCAAATTGAGCAAGTGAATCTGATTTCAATTGAGGACGGAGACTTCCCGCAAGAAGTTGAAACATTTCAAGAAGTTGTCGAGTGTCGTCAGGAAGGTGATAGGATCGATAGAATGCAATCAGCCACGTCACCAGACAAAAGAATGCAATCTGTCATGTCACTAGATGAAAGCATGCAACCATTCAAGTCACCGGACAAAAACCTGCAGTCAACAAGAAGATTAAACAATAGAGTGCAGTCAG
The DNA here is from genome assembly GCA_028583015.1 of Wollemia nobilis. Lineage (NCBI taxonomy): Eukaryota > Viridiplantae > Streptophyta > Pinopsida > Araucariales > Araucariaceae > Wollemia > Wollemia nobilis. The sequence continues at coordinate 10,486,217 of JAQPPZ010000850.1, forward strand.
GAAGGAAGCCAAACGACAGGGCTTTGTCAAGAGCCTAGTCAGACGGATGAGGCTAGGATGGCTGGAGAATGCATTCAGATGGCTGAGGATGATCCGTCTGAGGAGAATCCGTCTGAGGTGGATTCATCTTAGCAGGAGCCACCATGCATGGAGCCATCTGAGAACCCATCTAGGGAGTCGTTTGTGGAGGACCCGGTTGAGGCGAACCCGTCTGAGAAGGCGAACCCGTCTAAGGAGAACTCGTTTAAGGCGGAGCCATCTAAAAAGATTCCTGAGGCATACCCGTCTGAGAACCCATCTAGAAGGTACACGTATGGAAGTACCCGTCTGGAAAGCTACACATCTAGCGGTTACCCATCTGTCAGCTACCCGTTTAAAAGATACACATTTGGAAGGTACCCGTCCGGAAACTACCCGTCTGGAAGATACACATCTAGAAGGTTACCTATCTGGAAGTCACCTATCTAGAAGGTTACCCATCTGGAAGCAACCCGTCTAGCAAGTCACCCGTCTGGAGGCAACCCATCTGGAGTTACCCGTCTAGCCAATTACTCGTCTGGAGTTACTCGTCTAGCAGGTTACTCGTCTGAGGAGCCGTCAGGACTGATCCGTCTAAGCCAATCCGTCAGGACTGATCCGTCATCTGTCAAGACCAATCCGTCTGAGCCAATTCGTCATAGTCTATCAGTCATCCATCATAGACTGATCCAACATAGCCTAATCCGTTAGAGACTGAGCCGTCAGGGATTGTCGTCATGGACATTGTTGTCAAAGATGTTGTCGTCTGAGGCAGTGCAGTCAGAGGAGTTGTCGTCAAAAGTACAATCCGACAAGGGAGATGTCTGTCAGAGGTTGATAAGTAGTCAGTTGGATCAAGAAAGCAGTGAATTGGAGTTGAGGGGAAGTTGTTTCAATGGGTCGAGTGAAGGCTCCCAAAAGGTTGATGAGGAGCAAAATTTAGTTCAAGCAATGATGGTTTCAATGGTTTTGTCGTTGAGGTTTCGGGGCACTACCCCACACACTGCAAGGGCTTTGCCCCTCGACCCCGCAAGGGACGTTGTCCCTTGACCCCCGACACAGGTGGCGACGGGCGTTGCCCGTCATGTTCATGATGTTGATGGCGTTGCTCACGCTGATGATATGGCTGATTCCAAAAAGTGCAGTGAATAATCAGAGAATACTGGTCTTGTTGATCATGTTGATGTTACACCTGCTTGCAACAAGTGGAGTGCACAATCGGAGAACAAGGTGTTGCGAGCAGTCTGAAGTGAAGTCTATTGCCAAAGATGTCTGGAACCGGAGAAAGCGAAAGGAGCGTGACAAGAGCTTTTGTTCCATTGTTCAATACTTCTATTCCTAGTGTTTAGCTTGTGTCGTCGAGGACGCCGACCAGTTTAGAGGAGGGGATAGATGTAGACAGGCAAATTGATAATGTAATGTTTTGGCAATGTAAATCAGCCATCATAATGTAATACGGACTGATTAATAACGTGGAATAAAATGACAAATTGTACAACTAGTCGTCATGTTAATTAGACGACTGGTTTAGTTAAGTCAGACTAGTTAATTAGTCTGAGACTGGTTAACTAGTCTGAGACTGGTTAATTAGTCTGAGACTGGTTAACTAGTCTAAGACTGGTTAATTAGTCTTAGACTGATTAGTTAAGGCATTAACGAATGGACAGTTGGGGACGGTTGAGCGTGGTTGGTTGCAGTAACCGCCAAGGCTATCCTATAAATAAGCCCTCCCCTCATTCATTCAAGGAGGATGGAGAGTAATGCAGGTTGATGGATTGATAGAGAGCATTGGTATGTGTGAGAGTTGGTGCATATGTGTGTAGGGCATGATGCAGTCCAGTCTTGTATGCAGCCATGAAGAGTATTCTGCATAGGGTTTGCAGGCTGCAGATTGTAATGCTGAAACTGTATTGTTGTAACCATATATGCCATTGTTAATATAAAACTGCTTGTATTTATTGTCATCTACCATTGCTGCTGCGTTGCTATTGCTATTGTTGTTGCAGGTTTTGTGCATTGTTATTGCTCATGACTGCAGATCTGAAGAATTATTTAAGTAGAAATGGAATTGTGTGTAAGCATGTTAAATTTTATTTCTACATGTTTTTCCTTCCTTAAACGCCACGGTTTCACCTCCTCGCAACACCTCTACTCCTTCCTCTCGTCCTCCAAATAACCCTCCCCCTGTCACTCTTCCTGCTACCCCTCCAATTTGCAATCCTATTCCTGATAGGCTGATACTAATGATTCTGGTCTACATACCTATCTTGAGAATCAAGAAAGGGTGGTTGATTCCATTGGGAAGACCTTAGTTGACATCCAAAGCCTCGTAAAATATTTCCTCTACTACACATCCCTTTGTCCACAGGTCTCAACAAGTCATTGCACAGCAGCCTCTGAGCATTCACCAGGCACCAAACACAAAAGTCACAAACGTTCTTCAACATCCTCCATCCAGTCACAGTCCTCCAATTTCCTATGGCAGTCACTCGGCTCCCTATGCTACCAGAGGTATTTTTCCACGCATAGTTGAGAAAATCGCCAAAAATCCTCATTTTCGCTGATTCCGCTTTCGATTCACCCTTGCCAATAAAATCTGCATCAAAAATCGCGATTTTTTGCCGAAAAAATCAGCCACAACATGGGTTGGGGAAAGGGCATAAATACCTTGTTTTTATTTTCATTTTGCTTGTTCCAAACTAGAGAAAGAGGTCTGCCTACCTGCTACCATATCAAATAGAACACTAAAGGGCATCCTAACAGCAAATGCTTTGCAGTTTGAAGGAATCCTAACTGATGAAATTCTCCATAAAAAGATGTTGAACTATCAGTCCAAACTTATTGCTCAATTTTTGTTATCCTAGAAAGAAAAAATCGGTGTTGCAAACATTGGAACTAATGGGCAGAGTGAAACTAACTGTTACACAAAGCCTAAAACACCTTGCAAAAGACAAATTTGAAAGCCTGATATCAAAAACACCTTTACATATTTTTGTAACATTACTATGTAAAATTTGTTTGAGATCTAAAAGAAGGTTGGGGATTTCATTTTTCAATATGCTTGTATATAGGAGTAATATTTAAAAGCACAAGTGATTATTTGTTCTATAGGTTCATTAGACCACATGGGTCTTAAGAGATAGTAAAAAGTTAAAACCAATCACAATCATCATTTAAGTTAATTTGTTGGTGTTTTATTCAGCCTATGAGTTGTTGAAGTCCCAAATTAGTAATTGCAACATCCTTTTTGCACCAAAATGCAAACAAGGAGAAAAATTCAGTTTAGACAACGAAAGTATTAATAGTTTTGTCGTTGAGGTTTCAGGTCGCTACCCCTCAACCCCACCCTATATCTCAAGAGGGTATGCGCGAAGGGCGCTACTCCTTGACCCCGCAAGGGGTGCTGCCTCTTAACCCTGCAAAGGGGCTCCCACCCCCTTGACCCCCAACATAGGTGGCGACAGGTGTTAGCAACCAAGGCACAAGAAGAGGTACGAGCACAACGACAAGGAGAGACTAGTGCTTCTACTACGGCAAAGGGCAAAGGCATTCAAAGATCTTGAGGCATTGAATTTGTCATGACTCATTACACATTTTGTAATTTGTACCTTCTTATATTATAAGCAATACAAGAATATTTGAATTTTGGACGCATTAAAATTTCTTTTTTTAAGATGTCTTTTTGTCACTTTCATGTGTAGTTTAAGCTTTAAGCTTGTATCACTTGCCACTTTCATGTGTAATTTTAAGCTTGTATCATTTACAGTATTAATATTTGATTTGCATAATGTTAATTCATTGTGATATGCATAAAAAACTTTTTGTCAATGAAAATTTGCATTTTCTTCAGTTTTTTTTTTGGCCGATTCTTTGCCAATTCCCAATTTTTTTCGATTCTTTTTCCATGTCGATTCCGAATTTCTCAACTATGCTTCCAGGTATGGGTGGTTACACCTATGGCTTTGATTGTGATCTAGATTCCTCTGTAAGAGGTACTTCTAATTTCCTTAACTGGCCTCATGATGTTCTTGTTCCATGCAACGACATCCCCATCTTTGAGGGTGTCGATCCACGTGGGTGGTTGGCCAAGATGGATAGCATTATCCATCTACACCATGTTCATGAAGAAGGTTGTGTCACATTAGCGGCTACTAAGTTGGGAACCCATGCTCATCAATGGTTGTTATGGGAGCTTTGCCAACTAGGGGCTCCTCTTTTATGGCCTGATTTCAAAGCACAATTTCTCTAAAGATTTGACAAAGGATCTTCCACATCGTATGTGGTCCATTTGATGCAAACAAAGCAAACAGGAACGGTTGAGGAGTATTACACAGAGTTCACAAGTCTTCTCACCTACACCTACCAATTGGAACCAGCAATGGTGGTCTCAGCCTTTCGCCATGGTCTTAAGGATAAATTTCAGCAGGAAATCGATCTGCTCGACCCATATACTCTTGATGATGCTCATAGTATAGCTTTCGCTGCAAAATAGAAGCTCAGAGAGCCCGATCCCTAACATAGACGTGACTTCAACACTAGACGTCCTTACTTCAATAACCACAATAACAAGAGTTCCCAGAGATTCTTCTATTTCAAATGTCATTCTCACCATATTCGAGATCAGACCTGTGAAGAACATCGTCACTTTCAAGTAAAAGGTGAAGAAGCAACAGTATCAAAAGATGAAGATTCACTGAAGCAGGAGCAACCGACGAAAGTAGATGAGGTGAAACATGAGGATGATACCATGGCTCTCTCTACTCACACTCTTATGGGGCTCCAAGCTCACCATCCTATCAAGGTCCAAGTATTCATCAAATGATAGCACATCAGCGTGTTGATTCATTCAGGTAGCACACAATTTTATAGACAGTAAGACAACAAAGTCTTTGGGCTTGTATATCAACTTTTCAAATCAAGATAAATTTCAAGTATTATATGCAATTGGGGGTACCACTTAATGTGTGGGTCAAACAACTAAGGTTAACATTCAAATAGGGGATTATACTTTGTTGAGCAATCTCTTTGCCATGAATCTAGGTAGTGCAGATGTCATCTTGGGAGCACAATGGCTATCTTAGCTTGGTGATGTTACTATTAATCTGTAAACATTATATGTCAAGCAGACAAAGAATGAAAGGGTCATTTGTCTCCAAGGAATCCAACCCCCTCCCTCCAAGGGAGTTAGTTCCCACAGCATGGAAAAGAGCCCAAGTCAATTGCATGGAAGTTGAGTCTTCAAGGCTGCTTCTTTCAACTCTTCCTTTGAATTTGCAAAACATTGTGGATCGCTTGAGGAGAGGAATTTGGTGAGCCTACAAAACTTCCTCTTAAGCGTACACATGATCATGCCATCCGCCTTGTTCTAGGAAGTCAACCTCCTAATGTGCATCCTTACCACTATCCCAACCCCAAAAGTTTGAAATTGAGAAGTTGGTTCAAGAAACGTTGGAGCAAAGAATCATTCGTCCAAACATTAGTCCTTATTCTTCTTTAGTAGTTATGGTACAATGCAAGGACAATTCTTGGCACATGTCCTTATTTTCGACCTCTCAACAAGATCACATCAAAGATAAGTTTCCCATTCCTATTATAGATGATCTATTGGATGAATCGTATGTTGCTAGATTCTTTACAAAACTAGACTTGTGTTTTGGGTTCCATCAAATTAGGGTCTTCTCCCATCTTGTACAAGAAGCCTGCAATCAATGAAAATGGTGTCGCTTTTGTGATAATCTTTCGTTTTGTTGTCGTCATCTCCTTTGGCAGCTCTCCCATCGACAAATATTCCCCTATGTGTTTATACCATGCTCGTACTACAATTATCATGAAAAATTGTGCATCTAGGAATTTGTCTTGTATGCCTCCTTGTGCAGGTTATCCGAAGTGAATCCTTGAAAGTTGATCTGCCATTACGTGCTTCTTTCCTAGACTTACTACCACTCGAAACACGAAATCCTGTAATGTGATGAGCCACCTGCTCACTCGTCCATATGTTGTCGGTTTGTTGATTAAGTATAGCAATGCCTGGTGATTACATACAAAGCAAATGGGTTGGCCAGTAGATAGTGTTAGAACTTTTGTACTGCATAGACCATTCCCAATGTTTCTCCTTCTGTGGTCCTATAATTCTTCTCCGCCCTAGACAACAACCAACTTGCAAAATAGATGGGCCGATCCAGCCCAAACTATCCCTCCTGGGCTAAAGCACATCCAATCGCAAAGTTTGATGCATTGACATGAACATGGAATTCTTTTTCCCAATCTGGATATACCAAAATGGGTGCCTTCACCAAATATGCCTTGAGTCCTTCAAAAGCCTTTTGGTGTTCCTTCGCCCACTTGAAAGGAACACTCTTACATGTGAGAGAGTCTAGCGGGTAGGCAGTCTACACATAATTTCTTATGAACCTTCTATAGTATCCCACTGTTCCTAAGAAGGTTTTCACAGAGCTTACATCATGGGGTTCTTCCATTAGCAATATCACTCATATTTTGTCTGAATTCGGCTTCAAGCCTTCCTGATAGACAATATGTCCCAATAACTTCCCATAAGGTACCAACAATATGCATTTTCCTGGGTTTAGTGCTATTCAAGCTTTTTGGCACAACCCCATACATTCCTCAAACGCCTTTAAATCCTCAATTATTCTATCATATAGGGACCAATCATCCAGAAAAGCTTTGAAGATCCCTGTGGACATTTTATCAAAGATATATAAGATGATCCTCTGGAAGGTAGCAAGTGCATTACATAAGCCAAATGGCATTCGATTGTATGCGTATATACCATTTTCTACTATGAAGGTAGTCTTCAACTTATCCTCCTTCGCAATATTGACTTGATTATAACCCAAAAATCTATCCAAAACTGAATAGATTTCATGCCCGGCTACCTCTTCTAGTATGGAATCTATGAATGGGATTGAAGAGGGGTCTTTTATAATTACGGCATCTAAGCTCCGAAAATCTACACAAATCCAGATTTTGTTTGCCTCTCTTTTTAAGGCGATCACTACTAGTGACACCCATTCGCTTGTCGTAACTTCGAAAATGATGCCAACCTCCAACATTTTCTTGATTTCGACATTCACCAGAGCTGCATACTTTGGTTTCATCCTATATGGGCGTCTCCTGACTGGTTGCGCACCCTCAATCAAAGGTATCTTGTGTACGACGGTTCTAGTGCCATCCCTTTCAAGTCCTTATAGGTCCATGCAAACACATCCTTATACTTCATAAAGATTTTAAAAGTTGTTTTTAGTACAAGATCCCAATCATCTCCACACTTGATCATCTTTGCTTCACCATCCTCGCCAAGGTTTACCTACACCATCCTTGGTCCTTCATATTTCACCGACTCTAGTTCTTCAACCGCCTTGAGTACATCAATGGGATGGGCTGGTTTATCTTCAATCACCGCATCACCCATAGTGTACTCTGCGAAGTTCTTCGAAAATGTCCACTTTTCATTCTCTTGGTCCTTCCACGTGGATGCATAGGCACTGCGATTTGAATACTTCATAATCTTCCATTTGCCAATGTAGTCCTTTGTCATCGTCTCGTTCATCTTCTATGCAATCCTCCAACTACAATGCTCCTTCATTAGGTTCATATCTTGTTTTGTCATCTGATGATGAACTTCCTCATTCATTCGAGGTTGCAATGTCTTGACTTACAAATTGATTTTTGAGCTTTATCATGTACTTCTGCTGCCCTTTCTTGAATGTAAGATGCCCTTTCTCCCAATTATTATTTACTTTAGCCATCTGTAGCCATCCACGTCCAAGCAATGCGTCATAGGCAAGTTTTTGCATTGCTATTATCACGAAAACCAAGGTGAAGTCTTGTTCCGCTATTCGTACCCTTTGATTTGTCAGTAAGCCTTTAGTTTCTATTCCGTACAGATCAGCGCCATATAACCTGAAATTTGGAGACCGTAATAATGGTGCCCCCAAGTTTTTCCATGTCTTCTTCAACACTACATTGACGCTCAACCCTCTATCTACGATTACCTAGGTTAGCTTATGATCCAATATTTCCATATGGACCCATGTTGGTTTCTTCCCAGCTTCAATCATCAATATTGTGGGGTCGATAAATTGCTCTTGCTTGACGTTGGCAACTTCCCGTACTTCCTCTGCTTTCTTTGTCTTCATCATTTCGCCTATTGTGGCATATAATTCTAGTAGTGCACCAAGCAAATTGGACACTTTTACTTCTATTACCGTGCTTAGTACTTGTGTTGCCAACCATTTCATTGATGACTGTTTGCTTAATATTGCTTTAGGTTTATTCAAGGCTTTCTCCAGGAGCGATTAATGGTCGCTCACTTCCCCAATGTCAATTAAGTTGACATTTTGTGTTCAACTAGTACTTGCTTTATTTGGGCAATTTGCTTCCTTATGGTTACCCTGTCCACACCATCTACACATATGAGTGGTTTACGGCAACTTTTCGCAAAATGTCCCCATTCTTATATGATTGGTCTTCCATCTAACTTCCTTGCGCCTTGTCCATTTCTTGAAGTATTCACTTGTTCTTCCTACTGCACCACCATGGTTTGGTGTCTTGCTCCCTTCAAGTTAAATGGACAATCCGAGACTGGATGTCCTGCTATATCGCATATATTGCAATACGCGTTTTTAGGGCAATTGACGTTCGTGTGTCCTTCCGACTTACAATCCGAGCACCAGATGTCCTTTCAATTTTTTTGTGCTTCTCCTTTCACTTCTTTCATTATTTTGTCAAACTCTTTTTTGAAAGAATAGATAGCACTTTGTACTTTGTCATCAGTATCGCTATCTGATTCTTCATTTCTAGGATGCCCCACAATTCTGGTCGTTGTTTGCTTTGCTTCACTTTCGAAGTTCTTTGCTTTCTCCAGGGCTTTTGCGTATGTGGAAGATGGTACAACCTTCATCTTCTTCCTATATTTGGGTAGTAGCCCGTCGATAAACCATCTTTTTACTAATCCATTCGCTAGTGGCATTTGAATTTAATCCGCTAATTGTTTCAATCTTCTATTATAGTTTTTGACATCTTCATCCGGATTTCGTTTTGTAGCATAAATTTCCGTTATAATTTCAATGTTGTCTTGTAACGGTCGGAATTCATTTATAAACTCCTACTGCATAGCATCCCATTGTCCAAAGGGTTGCGTACTTTCCTTCTTCAAGTACCATTGAATTGCCATTCCTCGCAGTGTGGTAGGAAACAATCGCAACAATTCAGCAGGTTGCGTTACTCCGTTTGCTTTCCAAACAGTAGTGCAAGTACCAATGTGTCTTTTCCCTCTCTAGTAAAGGGTGGGCATTTCTGCTTGCCCGCTCTATTTGCGACGTTCGCCATCAGGTCTCGTTTGACCTCTTCATCACTTGATAATGGTTCTTGTGGAATTTTATCCCAGTCTCTTCCGATCATTGGTGACTCGACCTCTTGTTCTTGCTTTGGTACCTGTTGGTCACGAATCTGCCACAGGAAAGGATTTTACAGAAAAATGCACCCTAGACCCGGCCAACATTGAAAGGTTGGGAGAAAGAAATGTCTCCCAAACCAATCTCCAGAGTGGGCTGGTTCCCTTACTATTCTAAATTTGTTTTAAGATCAAAGTTACAGGAAAGGAATTGTAAAGATACGAGAAGAAACGGGAAATATGGCCGTAGGCCGAATTTATCGGATCGGGAAAGAACAACGAAGAGATAACTCTAAGTACGCAAACAAAGAAAAAGAGAAGACAGTGACGTGATTTACTCACAACCTTGCACAGATGACCTCCAAAATAACATTCCAGAACTCACTCCCTTACTAGCAAATGTTAAAACTCAATACAGAATTAAAACTAAGCAGCAAATAAGAAATGAGAACATAAATTAGGAATGCAGAATACAAAAGGGAAAATACACAGAAAATTGCTTGCGAAACCAGTGAGCCGAATGTCTTATATTCATGCAAAGCACTTGAAAAGCTTTCAGCAAAAGTATTTCTCAAACTTCCGATACTTGTTCTTGAGATTTACTTTGATTTATATAGAGGTCTTGCCTCTTTGCAGCATTAAAAATATGAAACGGACCTCCTTGAGATCTACAAATTGTGCAACGGAAACAAGGAAATGATATCCTTAAACAGCCTCGGAGAAACCAGAAATTAAATGCCATATGGAAGAGTCGGTCGTCTTCATTAAATTGTTGTTCTTGGAAATATACTTGAAACCGTTAGAAAAATCGCGAACAGCAGCTTCGAATAATGGAAATCTTCAATTCCGGCAGCTTGGGCGCGTTCTTTTACCTTGACCGCATCGAAAAACAGCAACACATTTAATTCTGGAGCGCTTTGAATCATCGGAACTCACAAAACTGCATCGGGCCTTTTGAACCGCTTTCTGGCGCGAAACTATAACAAGTCGCGAAAACGCGACAGGTCGCGAAATCACGTCTTTCTGTTTCGTACGCTTTTGTCGCTTTGAACCCGCGAAAAACAAACCTGTCGCGAAATCGCTACACATTCGGCTTCTTTATCTTCTTCGCTACCTTGCACCGCGAAAACGTGACACTGCGCGATTTTGCGACGTCCGTACAATTATGCTCCTTCTCTGCTTCGTCTCTGCGAAAATGCGACAATGCGCGATTTCGCTACATCCTTCATCTCTCTGTTCTCTTCGCTGCATCAAATCGCGAAAACATGACATTGCGCGATTTCGCTACATCTTTGCGTTGGCACTTTCATCGTTATCTCCATGTCGCGAAAATGAGACAATGCGCGAAATCGCTACACTATCTTCTCACTGCTCAGTCTTGGCTTTTACATCGCGAAAATCCGACATGTCGCGATTTCGCTACAACTTTTATGCATGTTGTACGGTCCTGCTTCTAAGCCGCGAAAACGCGACGTTTTTGCCTCTGTGTTTCTTCGACTTCCACCATGTCGCGATTTCGCTACAACTTTTCTGCACTTAGTCTTTCTGCAACAATGTGTCGCGAAATCGCTACCATTTCTTGCCTTCAGCCTTTCTGTCTACCTACGCCGCAAAAACGCGACGCGTCGCGATTTCGCGACGTCTTCGCCCTTATGTGCCTTGTGCCATATTGTGTCGCGATTTCGCGACCTTTTCGAGTCTCATCGCCCTTGGCTTGGTTTTGTCGCGATTTCGCGACGGTTTCTAACCTTATGCCTCCTAGTCGTCGCGAGACGCTGCGCGATTTCGCGACAACTTTGTCGCTCTGCCCTCCGTTGACCATTTTGACCGCGAAAATCTAACACGTCGCGATAGGTTTTGCCCCCTTGCTGTCGTTGACTGCGCTGACCGCGATTTTCCGACACGTCGCGAAATCGCGACGATTCTGCGTTTGTTTTCTCTCTCCTCATCCGACCCGCGAATGTCGCGATATCGCGACGGTTTTCAAATTTGGCTCTCCATGTTTTTTGTCGCGATTTCGTGACAACTTTCGGACTTAGGCGTTTTTTGAATCAAAACCTGTAGAGGAGTTAGAATTTCAACAGCTTAAGCATGAATAATCAATGATCAAATAAATGTGGCAAAAATGCCAACAGTACCTCTTCCAAATAATCTTCGTCTGAATTCTCGTGCATCAATGCTCCACTACCTCCTTCGCAAGTAAACGATATGTGGTTTTGGTCTTCCTTCCCAAGTGCCCACATCTGCTTGCTTTGGTGTCAAACTCCCGTATTTCACACCTGTAGGCAAAATCCTCTCCGTTGGATCAGGTGTTACCATCCGCTCTTCGCTTGCTATGTTAGCTTCTCCCGCTATGCTAATATTCTCCTCGACTATTGGATCTTGCACCTCATTCTCCATTGTCAACAACAATGTTTGCCACCTTTCTCTTTCACCTCTTGGACTCTTGTCGTCCAATGGATTCCACACCCACTACACTTTTGGTTGTGTAAACTCGTCTCTACTTTGTACTCCTTGATTTGCCAATCTTACACTTCTCCTCACTGGTTTCTCTGTAGTTTGTGTTTGATTTCGTTGTCGTCGTCCTTGCAACCTTGAATCTGTCATTCGCCCCTTTGTTTATCACGCTCACTTCTTATCAACCCGAACTTGATCGAGGCAATGATGCCAAAGACAGCAATGAGGATTCCCGAGACAAGGGAATGACAATTAGTGGAAGGAGAAATGGCAATGTTTCCCAGAGGAATGCATCTTTGACAGCATGAATCAATGACTTTAGTGCAGCTTAAACGACAGTGAATTGACGACAATTGGCATGTCAGCCCAACTTCAAATGGTAGCTTCTTGTGACGGCTCCAATCCTAATGGCATCTCCCAAGACGGCATTCAACATGACAGCAGATGATTTGTCGGCATGACGGCACTGCACATGACGGCACTGCACCTGACAGCACTCAACATCTCAGCATGACAACTTCACCCATGACGGAAATACACCCGACGGCAGTCAGCATGTCGGCCTTCCTGATGTCGGCAGCTTGGTTCAAACGGCTCCTACAACTTGGCTCGTTCGCCTGAGGATGGCATGAATTTGGCTCCGTATAAGCAACCCTACCTGCAACACTCACAGCATAGAGACAGGAATCTAGCATAATACCAGCATCAATGGAGACACAATTGGCACAAGTGAATGAGTTTGCATTATCATTGGAATCATGTACAGTTACAGTCTGTGATTGCAACAATGCTATGCCCAGCCTTATGTTGTAACAGTCTGGCGTCTCTCCCTCGTACATGGACTTGCTTCTCAATGCAATGGATACAAATTGAATTGTAGGGGGTCTATTTATACTTTGGCCCTGGTAGTTATCAAAACCACTTCAGGGTGACATGACAAAACTACCAAAACTGCCTATTCTAAACAGCCTTAATCAAAATGATAATTAACATAAATGTTAATTGTTTACAATGACGCCTGCATTTGCATTATGTCTAAATTTCCAAACATTTTATTTGACCACATTACATTTCATTTTGACCATATTTACATGACATTTCATTTGATGCAAAACATGTAGACCTTTTTACAAACAGTTTCACTTTTTCTTAGTGTTGTTGTCTACACTTGTACTAGGCCAAATCTTGTTCATCGCATTGGTGCTTGCCCCATGGATCGTTGGTATGATGAGGAATGTAAGTCCATGCATTGAAAGCTCCAATTTGCTCTTATCCATGATCCTATAGCTATATCTTCCATCTAGATGGAATACAAATGCCTCATTCGACATAAGAAGCAAGAGTTGCTTGCCACCACAAATTGTCAACTTCTAGATGCTCTTCATCACTCTCCCAAAGCCTTTTAGTGCACTCTTCTTCCTTGGAAGCCCGATCCCATGTGCACCAATTACAAGTCCTAGGTCTCCCATGCTAATTCCTTATATGATATCCCAAAGCAGGCCGCCATTCATATCTCTTCCCCCCCATATCACATCATTTTTTCTTTTGAAGAGAGGTCAAAGAAGCTACACAAATTATGCTCTAGCAAGGCTCTTGATTTTAGGGATTTTAGGTTGGATTCTTGAAATATGGTGTAGAAGCTCTTGGCTATCCCATTGCAGAATTATTCAATGAGGTTGTTTGTTCTAGCTTCCCTGCCTCTTGATCACAGCATATTATCCACCCCATCCACAAATCTAAGGATTATTCAGATCAAATAACTACAAAATTGTCATGATTGGGCACACGTTTGCTAAGCTTTAGCAACAATATTGAATATAAAACTATTAGAACTCCTAAATCAAGGCAAGATTAGAGCAAGAGGGCAGACTAGTTTTAGAAGTGACCATCTAACTATTTATCATGTTTTCACCCTCAAGGTTATTATTGATAAGGCTCGTCAATGGTCTTCTAAAGTATTTTGTTGTCTTGTGGACTTTCAAAAAACCTTTGACACCATTCCCAAGCATATTTTATTTCAAAAACTATATGACATCAGCATCTTGAAGGTCTTTATCACTGTCAACAACAAACTATATGAAGTAGTTGTTAGCCATTTTTGGACAATGTTTGGTTTTGCAGAGGATGTCCCTATCACAATTGGTGTCAAACAAGGCTGTCATCTTTCTCCTTCACTCTTTGGGATCTACGTTGACAAGCTTGAAGAATTTATTCGTCAGAACACCCAAGTTGACAACGGTTGCCTTATCAATCATGTATTGATAGCTATATGGCTTTTTGGAGATGATGTACTTCATGTAGCTCATACTCTTGAGGACCTACAAAGACAATTGGATGCTCTTGCTCACTTCTATGAATTAAAACAGTTGGAAATCAATCTTACCAAGACTAAGGAGATGATGTTCAACACATCAAAGAATACCCTACCAAGTCTCAGTTCTATAAGGGCGAGTCAACAGAGATCAACATTGGTTAAACTTAATTGAGGGTTCAGTTTATAGGTCCTTCCCTTAATCTTTGAGCAACTTCACAATCACGAATTTGCAAGGGATACACATATCTCAGTCTCGGAATGCCAATGTTTCCAATAGCACTTCCAAGACATGCCTACAAAGATGCACCTCTTTGATTGCATCATCAAATCCACAACCCTTTATGGATTTGACATTTGAGTTCCAAGTCTAGGGTTTGTTGATTGGGTCACACTGAGGGTCTAAAATATTTTGCTTTGAAGAAAGAACAATTCCCCAATGTATTGTTGAGGCTAAGTTTGGCATCCATCCTCTTCTCCTTAGGAGCATCTTCACATTTATTTTTCAGCTTCATTGCCTTTTAGATACATGGGTGAATCGAGAGAGACACCTATATTTGGTGCTTTGCTTCTTATAATGAATTACCTCCATGAGCACTTTTGGTCGTCATCATGGATGGTACTCCAAGGTTATTTCTCTTGTTCAATTTGTTGGCATCTCCATAGATTGATTACATCCATTTGAATACTCTTTAAATGCTCCTCGTCCCCTTCTTCTTGATAAGAGGGCAACTAATCAAGAAGTCAAAGATAATTTTTATTGATAATACATTCAAATCACTCCATTCGCTCCATCTTAGCCTTTTAGTCCTAAGTTGGCCTTCTACACTAAACATTTCATGAGGAATGAGAATGGCATTATTACTTGTCCTAAATATGTCTAGCAACATTGGACACATCAATTCCTTAGCATTCCTCTTGGTCAACTCGTAATATACTCACATCAATTGCAAGTGCAAACAGACCACCATATTCTTCAAAAGGATATGGTATATCATCTTTTCTCTATTCGAGAGGTGGAGACTGAAGAACATTTCATCTTCAGGTATCATGTTTATCATAGTTGAGAAAATCGGAATTGGATTAGAATCGGCATGAAAAAAGAATTGGGAAAAAACGGGAATAAAAAAAAAAGGGGGGGAAATCGGCAAAAAAATAGCACTTTTTCATTGAAAAAAAATGCATGCATATCACAATTTTATGGAAAAAAATCGGCCAGGTTGTGAATCGCAAAAAATCGGGTTGAATCAGGACTTTTTGCAGATTTTCTCAACTATGATGTTTATTATGAGATTTGAGGGAGATACTATTGCTTGTATAGAGGCTCAAATGGATTGCTTGTCACCTTTTTCAGCTACCTTGACCTAAGATGCTTGGCTTTACCTTAGGAAGGCTATCACTCTTTGACGTCAAATATTACAGGACTACTCAACTAATCACCTCATTCTTTCACTATATCTTTGTCATTAACATTTTGGATAGCTATAGCTTCAAATGAACAGTTACTACACTTGAGCATACAAAAGTGACTACTAGGGCTTCAATTCTTTCTTGCATATAGGACAAGACTGTAATTCTCAAGTGTTTGGATTTCGGCCACCCTTTACATACCGAGGAGTTGTAGACTAATGTAGCTTACCAATTTGCTATCCTCTTCTATTGGTTCCACAACCATGGATGCTAGAAAAGTCTAGAGGGGTTCAACACCATGTCCTAGGATTATCCAACTAAACCCTCTTAATCCTAGCTATTATTCTGGAAGCATCATTAGATCCTTTGTTGGACCTTTTAGGATAGTTAATGATGATGACAATTGTGCTTCTACTTTAAATCCCACTACAGATTAGTGTTGGTGCTTGATTCCATTGAAGATCCTTTCTTTGTTTTATATTGACTTTTGGCTCTCTTCATCATTACTTTTGGCATGTTAGGATTTATCCATTTTGGGTAACCCTTGAAGCTATAATTCTATGCCATACAAATGTTCCACTTCCTTGTAGTTTACATGAAATACTTTAGCCTAGCATATTTTCGTAGCACTTTTGTGGTTACCACAATGCATTGTAGCAACTCCTTTCAATGAGTCCCATTGGCCGACTTTGGCCATATGTGGACATTAATAGAATTAATTTATCTTATTTGATCAACTCATAAAGTGCTCACATTAGTTGTGAGTGGAGATAGACCACCATATTTCTCAAGAGGATAGGGTATGTTGTCTTTGTTCTATTTGGGAAGTGAAGACTGAAGAACATTTCATCTTCAAGTATTCTACTTATTGTGAGATTCAAGGAAGGTACTATTGTTTGTATAGAGATTAAAATCGCTTGCCACTTTTTTCAACTATCCTAACAAAAGATGCTTGGCTTTGTACCTTAGGGATGCTATCACTCTTTGTAAGTTATTACAAGAGAGCTCAACTACTACTCGACTAACCACCATATTCTTTCACTATATCTCTGTAGTTGAGAGTAATAAGCGTTCATTTGAAGCTACAGCTCTCTAAAATGTTAAGTTCCACAAAATTTTAGGACAAGGATGGCAAAATGGCTTTTTGGGATGGTAGGACACATTTAGGGGCAACAGGATGCCTTTTCAAGACATCGGGATGTCTTTAAGAAAGGCCTCAAATCCTAGGACGAGTACCCATGGAACATAGCCAAAATGTTAATGACAGAGTTGTGTGCCCTTCTCTGCATATAAGAGTGACTACTAGGGCTTCAATTTCTTCATCTTGCATGTGACGAGATACGGCTGCAATTCTCTAGCATTGGGGTTTGGCCACCCCTCATAGCAAGGAGTCGTAGAGAGATGCAACTTACCAGTTTCCTATCCTCTTCAATTGGTTCCATGACCATGGATGCTAGAAGAATCTAAACGAATCAAACTCAATGGCCTCAAAGGATTATCCAACTAGGCCCTCTTAGTCTTGACCATTCTGCTAAAGCATCATTAGATCTTGTGTGGGCCCTTTTTGAATACATGGTGATGATGATTGATGACAGTTATGCTTGTACTTTACATCCAACTACAAATTAGTGTTGTCGCTTGGGTCCATTGGAGCTCCTTTCTATCTTTGTTTTAACTTGACTTTTGGCTCTCTCTTCATCATCACTTTTAGCATGTTAGGGTTTATCCATTTTAGGTAAACCTTGAGGTTGTCATTTTATACCATATACTTGTTTCATTTCAGTGTAGATTACACTATATTCTTTGTTCTAGTTTATCATATTTTCATGGTAATTTTTGGTTACTACAGTGCACTGTAACAGCTCTTTTCAATGAGTCCCATTAGCCTACTTTGCCTATTGGTGGACATTAAAAGAATTATCTTATGGACACTATTAGACCCTATAATGGTGGTGTATGGTGGAGTCATCAGTTTTCTTCTTCAAGCTTTCCTACATATATTTGACAATTTTGATGTGTAATCTTAGTCTCCAAGTTTGTTCATCATCAGCCATTTCTACTTGGATCTAATATTTTTTATTTGCTCTCTTGCTATGCTTACATTGATTCAGTGGTTAGTGTTTAGTTACCTTTTAAGATCCTAATGGACTTTCTTAATTTACCTAATGCTTTTCTATAGTAATTGGGTATACTTTTGAGTCCACTTGACCTATTTTGGTCACCTAAAGGCATGAAAAAAAAAATCTTTCTTTCTTCTAAAGATGTTCTCAAGAGATTGAACCTGCTAAAAATGCCTCACACTCAACCATTTGTATTTGGAAGCTTTAAATCAATTTAGAAAGACGTGTTACCAATAATGTTGTTTGTTGTATGCTATGAAACATTTAAAGGATAACGTACTTTGTCACATAGCACCATTGGTTGTTTAGGATGTCTTGCCCTAGAAGACTTTCATGTGCAAGCCTCAACATATCCATGAATCAAGGCCTCTTAGCATAATCATTGTAATGGAAGAATAATGCCTTAGGAGTCTAGAGGTAGTCCCTACCACCTAAAATGATCTCATTCACTCACTCACTTACAACCCACGATTAATATGCTCTATGAGAAAAACTTTAATCTCTTTTGTACAAATGCACAAAATGTAGTTGGGAACCATTCAAGAAGTCTCTCATGTGTAAACATCATAGCATATCCACGCAAATTTGACCTTCAAGCATCATCATTGCAATGGGAGACTAGCGCTTTAGGATTCTGGAGGTAGTTCCCACCACCTAAAATGATCTCATCCACTCACTCACTTGCAACCCCCACTTAATAGGCTCTATGAAAAAGCTTAATTCTCTTTTGAATGCAACACAAAATTTAGTTAGGAACCATTGCCAGAACCTGACCCAAGATGTATCTCTTTGGGCACCCCCATTGTTCACTCAGTACTTGAAGCCTTTAGTAGAGATTTACTCCTGGTTACCCTTTTGGGTTGACAAGCTAGCTCCACAGAAAATATTCTTCCACTTAAGACCTACTTGGTAATTGCAATTCAAAAAAAGGATGCAAGTTCTGCTACCCAAGATCTGCTCAGTGGTTGCAGTTACAAGTTTCAAATGCAAATAACTTTTGCTTCAAGAGACCAGCTCATTAATTGCAACATCAACTTTAAATCTTAAGAGTTGCATAACATGCTTTTTATTCATAAACAACTTTCCACAATATATTTTGTGATAAATTGGTGAACACGCACTATCACAAAACTAAATTCCCACAGAGCCTTTTAAGAGTTACACTGACCAAAAGTATCCATGCACCAAAAGCATGTATGCATTCTCCACGTTTGAATCCAACTCAAAGGGAACTTTGCAATCAGTATTTGACCCCAAATTGAAAAGGAGTGCCAACTAGTAAATAAAATTAAATTGTTACCAACAAGGCATCTCACATTCTCCTCTTTCTTCTCCAAAAGCATACAACATTCAACAAACTAGAATCTCCACCTGGACAGTGATGATTTGCTAAACGTATATGACATTCTCAACCCCACAATTGACCAATAAATAAACATTCTATTTTGTCACATTCTCTGCCTGACATGATCATGAAATTTCCATCATCTGCTTGGCAACCATTCTTTGAATTTTGGCATTCATTGTGCATCTATCTTACTTGGCATACCACATTCTTGAGACTTCAAATTTAAAATCTTAAGCCATAAAACACTCTCAAAAAAAAAAATTATGGTCAAATTCTTTGAACCCATGGGAATCCACATTACTAGAATTCATAATTGCAATGATACCACAAAACAAGAATCACACCTCCTTTAGGTCCAAGAGTTGTTCCTGCTCTGATACCCTATGTAAGTTATCAGGCACCATGAGAGGAAAGAAAAGAGAAGAGAACAAGGTAAAAGAAGAATGTTAGTTTGGGGCTGCTCCATGTCACAAAGACTTAAACATTGGACTCCCACCTGAAAAACCAACGCTTGATTTTCTATTAACATTGTAAAAGAATCACATGCATTTGATAACTGCCAGTTAAACCAAACAAACTTAGCAACTGCCTAGGTATGGGATTTGTTCCCAAATTATCACATATTTAGAAATTTACAACTTAACCTGAGGCCTACAAGATCCACTGACCCTGACAAAAGATAATTATGGTTCCCCATAACATTTCCTATTAAAAAGCCATGGACATTGTGCGATTATTTTCCACCATTTTCTTTTAAATTAAAATCAAATCAAATCAATATATTTGCAACTCATTCAACCCATCAAGATACCTTTGGACATGAAGCAGTACCCCAGGCCATGGCTGACACTGCCTGCCATATTAAAAATAGATTCAGATAACATATATGAAAAAAACAAACATTATTTTAACCAAAAATAGACAGCCATCTATCTCAAATGGCAATGTATGCCAAAAGCACAATGGAATTTGAAATCATTATAAACCAAAAGCCAAACAAATAACTGGACATGCCTGCGCACCACCAGCTTTTAGTATGTGAGTAACTCCTGCTTTCTTTGCACAATAAAGTACTTCCTGTGTGTTTAATGAAATATTTTTAGAGTGAGGCAGTTGTCTCAAAAACTACATGGCGTGACTCAAAACTGAGATAACTGCACAAATCCAATAAATTAAGGAAACAGGTTTCATCAACTGAAAAAGTGTACCTTGCAAATAGAGCCATCAGACCTTGGTGGAGTTGCAAGTACAATAGTTCTGCAGCCTGCTATCTGTGCAGGCTGTCAAAACAAAACCATAAATCAAACTCATTGTGCAATAAGAGTCTAGTAAAATTAAGAAAATGAGTAAATGCCCTAGTTAACTTAACAAGCAGAAGCAGAGTCAAACCCTAACCAAATTGTCCGATTCATACCACAGCCAGCATCAAAGCTGTTGAAGGTAGAACTGCAGTTCCACCTGGCACATAAAGACCAACTGCATTGATACTCCTACCAACCCGTTTACACATTACTCCCTGGATAGAATTGAAGGCATGATCAACATCAGGCACACTGGCCATCCAAATTACCACATTAACAAATTTATTAAGCAGGAGAATATTATATATAATTGTGCCCCAGAAAAAAAATGTTTGTCTTCATCAAAAAGGGCTCACTTTCATGTTCTCCACAACAATTTCGGGAATCCGCTGAGCATCATGAAAGGCCCGTATATTTTCATAAGCTATGTCAAATGCTTCTTGTACAGCTGGTTCAAGCTACAGATAGAAACAAAATTCATATTTTAGGCATCCTGAAAAAGACAAAAAAACAAATGAAAAAGTTCAACATAAACAATGATATCTTTTAGGCATAGATAAGCTCTAAGCTCTTCAAGCTTTGCACCACATCTGTAGTCCACAGCCTACTGCCATGCTGGAAATACTTATAGAATTCATTAGGATTAATGCATCTGCATATTAGAAAAAAACTCCAGTAAATTTTTTTTGGCAACTCCAGTAAATACACTGAAAGCGGATTTTTTGGCTGTAAAGTACCAGTTTAAATTATTTTGCATTAGATGGAAATTAAAGTGGAAGTTGGACATCAGCGACCAATGGTTTCTTAAAAGCACCAGGCATAAGCATCAATTAGATGATGCTTCATATAACACGTGATGAGCTTATGGAAGGGTTAAGAGTTGATGATATGCACTAACCAGGCAGTAGGAGAGGTACAAAAGGCCTCGGTTCTTACAATATCACCAACCCTTTGTAACATGATGCTGCTGCAAATACATGATAGAACCACATCTTTGCTCTAGCTCTCTCTTCATCATTATTTTTAGCATGTTAGTGTTTATCCATTTTAAGGCCAAACCTCGAGGCTGTAATTTAATGCCATATAGTTGTTCCACTTCAGTGTTGTTTATGCTAGTTTCTTCAGTTTAACTTATTGTTGTAGTACGTTCCGGTTACTACAGTGCATTGTAAAAGCTCTTTTCAACAAGTCCCATTGGCCTACTTTGGTCATCCATGGACATTAATAAAATTATCTTATCTAGGCTCCAATCTGTCCTATGCTTTGCTTGCTAGTGAATTCTGTCCTATGGCTATTCATATTCATGATGCATTTTGTCAGATATTCACTTTCATAGATCTATATTTAGTTAATTGTCTTTGTTTCTCCCTTTAAGGTATGTATCTTTCACCCTCACACTCTTTAGTTTATCACTGTTGTACTTTCAAGTCCCATTGATCTACTTTGGTCATTGTGGACATCATAGTGTTCAAACTCAGACTTGGCTTGGAGTCAGCAGGCCTATTTTGTTGACTCAGACTTCGACTCGGGGCAAGCCTCAACAAAGTAATATAAAAATATTAAATAAATTAAAAACTTTGATTGCAAAAAATTGCAATTTGTCTGCTGCCGAGTTAAAAAGAGTTGACATAAGCATCAAATAGATGATGTTTTTTCACAGTACATGATAAATTTATATAAGTGTTTATAGTTGACAATATGGATTAAACAGGCAGTAGGACTCGGTTCTTACAATATTACCAACCCTCTGGAACATGACGCTGCTGCAAATAGAAGTATAACCACTCTTTGCTATAACTATCTCTTCATTATTACTTTTAGCATGTTAGGGTTTATCCATTATGAGTCTGACCCTCGAGGCTGTAATTTAGTGCCATACAGTTGTTCCACTTCAGTGAACTTTATGCTGGTTTCTTTAATCGAGTTTAGCTTATTCTTTTAGTACAGTTAGGTTATTATATTGTATTGTAACAACTCTTTTCGACAAGTCCCGTTGCCCTACTTTGGTCACCCATGGACAAATATAAAATTATCTTATCTTATCTAGCTCCAATCTGTCCTATGCTTTACGTGCTACCGGACTCTGTCCTATGGCTATTCATGTTCATGTTGCCTTTTGTCAGATATTCACTTTCATAGTTCTAGCTGTAGTTAGTTGTGTTTGTTTCTCCCTTTTTCAAGAAGGTTTATTTTTTTTTACCCTCATACTGTTTAGTTTATCAATGTTGTACTGTTTAGTCACTGTAAACATCATATTGTTCAAACTTAGACTTGGCTCGGACTTGGCAGGCCTATTTTTTTTGACTCCGACTCCGACTCGGATCAAGACTCGATAAAATAATATAAAATACTATAAAATTATAAAACTTTGATAAAAAATTGCAAGTTCTCTGCTGCCGAGTTAGAGTTGACTCTCGGTCAAGTCCGAGCCAATTGAGCCAAGTCGGCCAAGTCTGGCTGTGTCAGGTCAGAATGACATGTGGTTTGTTTGAACATATGGTGGACATTAATATAAATTCATTTCTGAAAACGAGCCACCTTTCATCATTCCACACATTATTTTATAGCTTGTTGCACAGAATAAAGGCATGTGAAGTCCAAACTCGTTAGTTTCTTACAACAGAATTAATTTTAGAAACTGATGGGATTTCTTGGGAATTTTGTAGGAAAATTACCCAGAAATATCAGTCAACCACTGGAACACAATCCTTGCTTTGACAATGACAAAATACACGCAAAGAAGCAGTTTATCCTTTATGAGTAAATCTCTTGAAGACTCTGTTTCTTAACCATCATGATTGGCTCAATTGCCCCTTCTCCCATACATTACAATTAAGTAAGATGATGTCAACTTTGCATAAAATTTGCAAACACTAAAGCTTTGCAAGCTTATCAAAGAAATTAACAATATGTCCAATACGAAGTATACCCTCAAATTACCTGTAATCAAGATCAAATATCAAACAGACACAAAAACATAGCTTGGAGAGTTAGAGAAAATACACGAAGCTATGCCCTCACGAAAGTTAAATCTAAGATCACTCACAACTCATAGAACTTAGATTATTTCTGATTAGTGCCAACAGGGCAAGGATGATCAATTGTTCTGATTTAGCTTTCAAAGATTTTTCTCCCCATTTCAGCTGTTACTCAAGGCTCTAGGACAGGCATAGGGACTCCAAAACACCACCAAAGCATGGACTGCGTCAGCTATTCAAGGGACCAGAAAGGGGCACTGAGCACTAGCTACTAGACCAAGTTTGATCTCACAAAATACACACGAAGAAGCAGTTTATCCTTTATGAGTAATCTCTTGAAGCCTCTGTTTCTTAACCATCATGATTGGCTCAATTGCCCCTTGTCCCCTACATTACAAATAAGTAAGATGAAGTCAACTTTGCATAAAATTTGCAAACACTTGAGCTTTGCAAGCTTATCAAAGAAATTAACAATATTTCCAGTATTAGGTATACCCTCAAATAACTCGCAATCAAGATCAAATATCAAACAGACACGGAAACATAGCTTGGAGAATTAGAGAGAATACATGAAGCTATGCCCTCACGAAAGTTAAATCTAAGATCAATCACAACTCATAGAAGTTAAGATTATTTCAGATTAGTTCCAACAGGGCAAGGATGATCAATTGTTCTGATTTAGCTTTCAAAGACTTTTCTCCCCATTTCAGCTGTTACTCAAGGCTCTAGGACAGGCATAGGGACTCCAAAACACCACCAAAGCATGGACTGCGTCAGCTATTCAAGGGACCAGAAAGGGGCACTGAGCACTAGCTACTAGACCAAGTTTGATCTCACAAAATACACACGAAGAAGCAGTTTATCCTTTATGAGTAATCTCTTGCAGCCTCTGTTTCTTAACGATCATGATTGGCTCAATTGCCCCTTGTCCCCTACATTACAAATAAGTAAGATGAAGTCAACTTTGCATAAAATTTGCAATCCCTTGAGCTTTGCAAGCTTATCAAAGAAATTAACAATATTTCCAGTATGAGGTATACCCTCAAATAACTTGCAATCAAGATCAAATATCAAACAGCCATGGAAACATAGCTTGGAGAGTTAGAGAGAATACACAAGGTTATGCCCTCCAGAAAGTTGAATCTAAGATCAATCACAAATCATAGAAGTCAGATTATTTCAGATTAGTGCCAACAGGGCAAGGATGATCAATTGTTCTGACTTAGCTTTCAAAGACTAGCTGTTACTCAAGGCTCTAGGACAGGCATAGGGACTCCAAAACACCACCAAAGCATGGACCGCGTTGGCTATTCAAGGGACCAGAAAGGGGCACCGAGCACTAACTACTAGACCAAGTTTGATCTCACAAAATACACACGAAGAAGCACTTTATCCTGACTGAGTAATCTCTTGAAGCCTCTGTTTCTTAACCATCGTCAGTGGATCAATTGCCCCATCTCCCATACATTACAAATAAGTAAAATGAAATCAACTTTGCATAAAATTTGCAAACACTTGATCTTTGCAAGCTTATCAAAGAAATTAACAATATTTCCAATACAAGGTATACCCTCAAATAACTTGCAATCAAGATCAAATATCGAACAGCCATGGAAACATAGCTTGGAGAGTTAGAGAGAATACACGAGGCTATGCCCTCCAGAAACTTGAATCTAAGATCAATCACAAATCATAGAAGTCAGATTATTTCATATTAGTGCCAACAGAGGAAGGATGATCAATTGTTCTGACTTAGCTTTCAAAGACTTTCTGCCCATTTCAGCTGTTACTCAAGGCTCTAGGGCAGGCATAGAGACTCCAAAACACCACAAAATCATGGACCAGGTCAGCTATTTGAAGGACAAGAAAGGGGCATTGAGCAGCAGCTGCTAGACCAAGTTTGATCTCAAAAGCATAATCTATATTGCCTAGTCCCATGTTAGCATTGCTTATGAAGTGAAGATGCATACAAGCAACAAAAATGAAAGCAGTTGGTACCATTGGACTTGACAGACTGTCAGGATGCTAAAAATGCCATTGGAGCTGAAAATAGTGAAAATGTATTTATGTGGCAAATTTGTCATATGATCTACAAAATGAGTCAGTATGCAAAATAACAAGCACAAGGAGATGTCATGGATGTAGTTGGTTCATTTCAGTACCCCTTCAAGACCCCTTGATAAAAGCAAATTACATAAATAGAAAGTATGGGGAACACGTAGTGAGGATTATTTTCTAGCAGCTTGTAGAAATTTGGAGTTTTGATCAGAGCAAAGCAGACAAAACTGTACAACTTGTGTGAGGAAGTACACACACAAATCCATTTCTAAAAGTCAGCCATATCTCTAAAAGCATTTGTAGTAGAAATAATTTTGACGAACAAAGCTGCTATTGTAGAGGGCCAATGGGGTTATGGATCAGGCTAGGCAGATATATATAAGTATTCAAAAAATGTACAAGGAGATGATGTGATGCACTCCAGGGCACTGCAATGGACTAAATAAGCATAAAGTGGCACCTATGAAAGGGTTTGACCTATGAGGGTTCACAAGTCTTTGCTGCCAAAAAAAATTTGTCTTCAACCAATAGGAATTGAGGGATGAGTTGTAATGAAGGATGAGACTCTTACAAAGCTTTCTCTTTTGGAATACCTTTCCACTTAATTAAATAATTCAAGAGAGTGAAGAGATTTGGTACATGTTTCCAAAATGCATTCAAGTTCCAAAACAAGTTGACCTTCCTCATCTAAGATAGAGAGATCGGTCTGAACCATAGCAAGGGCACCCAATTTCTATTGCAAGTAGGAAACATGGAAGACACCATGGATGCAATTTTTGTTTGGACGTTTAAGGGCATAAGCAACCAAATTGATTTTCTTGCAAATGCGATAAGGGCCATAACATTTGGTAGATAGCTTCATGTTTTTCTTGCTATGCTTAAGAGATTTGTATTTGTATGATTAAAAGTGAACGTAGACCCAGTCATTCTCTTGAAACCCTCGAGGCTGTAATTTTATGCCATACAATTGTTCCACTTTAGAGTAGTTTACACTAGATTCTTTACTCTAGTTTAGCTTATTTTTGTAGTACTTTGTGGTTACTACAATGCATTGTAATTTGTAAAAGCTTTTTTCAACGAGTCCCATTGGCCTACTTTGGCCATCTTTGGACATTAATAGAATTATCTCACTCAGAATGGTGACTATCAGCATGTTATTTCATTTTGTTTAAGACATGTTCAAAGTTTTTCTTTGGAATGTGAACAATTGCTCGGGAATCCTCTGTATAATCATGTACCACCAGTTCTTTAGCATGCATGAAGTCTTTGGGACTTGAAAGCTCAAAACCACAGGAGGGGGAGTTATTTTCCTGGAGGTATGGTAAGTAGTGTTATACCAACATTAAGCCATTAGACCATTGTTGGGGTTTGTCAGATACAAAACAGCATAAATTTCTAGGCATTTGTTCCCAATCTCCATATGTCCAGTTTGCAGGTGGTATGTGGAGCTCATAGTTTGCAAAATGTTTGTTTGCCTACATAATTGTTTTTAGAAATTGCTGTTTCACAATAACCTTTGGAAATTCATGAAGCTTCTAAACATTATCAATAAATGCTTCTACTAGGTCAGGTGTGGAACAAGTTTGTTTCATCATATGAAATGCGCAAATTAAGTAAGTCAATCCACAACCACAGAAATCTATCATAATCATCAGAAACAGGCAAACCATCTATAAAATCCATAGAGATTTCTTCCCATTTTTGTTGAGGAGTGTACAATGGTTGAAATTTCCTGAATAAGGGACACGTTCACTTTTATAACATTGACAAGTGTCACACTCAACACATTTTTAGACATCCTTCCACATACCTTTCCAAAACAATGAATATCGGGAGATATAAGCTTTAAAGAATCCAACATATCCTAAGCTAGGGGAACCATGGCTATCTGCTAGAACCTTTAGCATAAATCTAGTATTTCGAAGTAAATAAATATGATTCTAGGCCATAAGATATTATTTTTCCATGAGCATTGTGGATGCCTCAATATTGATAATAATATTACGACATTCATCACGTTTGACATATTCAGCTTCTACATCCTTAATCCACTCCAAAATAATTACTAAGATTGCATACGCTACAACTTCTTTGTCTTTCCTAGACAAGGAATCTGTAGCTTGAATGTTATTCCCTTTCTTGGGTAGGATTTCAAAATCATTGGATTGAGTCTTGACCACCCATTTTGGTGTTTTCTGTTGAAGTAGATATATGAGGCTATCATGGTATATATGGACCAAAAACTTGCTCTCCATTTTGCCAAGGCATGAGTAATTGCGAGCATTTCTTTATCATAAACAGATTTAACTCTCTCTTGAGGTTTGAGTTTTCAAATTTCATATGTAATTGAATGAGCCTCTTGCATGAATGAAACCCAAAGATCTATTCCAAAAGCATCAAATTTGATAATGAATAGTTTAGAAAAGTAAAGAGTTGCTGGCACAAGGGCTGAAGATATACCTCCTTTAATTTTTGAGAACTTTAAGCTCTTTTAGGTCTCCATTCAAAAGAATCTTTTTTTAGTATAATGCACAAAGAAGTCACAATATGTGCATAATGCTTAATAAATCGACAATAGGATCTTGTTGTCCGAGGAACCCTTATAATCTGGACATGGTACTAGGTTTACCAAATTATGTTGCCTACATTCTTTTAACTGCGTTTGGAGTTCTTTGCATTAAACTTATTTTCTTGTAAAATAGAGGGTACCTCATCTACATGCTTGAAGTGATCCTTCCATGTTTAGCTCAAAATAAGAATAGCGGCAAAGATTACTAGGAAACACATTCATAAATACAGGTGGGAGATTTTAGTCATAACAAAGGCATTGGCTAGAAAATGAGTTCAAAATGTTGTTTTAAAAATGCCTTTTGTTCTACTTTGAATTTCGCAAAACCAAATCTAAGGACTAGCTAAAGAAAATACTTTAGCACCATGTAATTCATCTAGCATTTTATCAATAAACTTGATAAGGAACATGTTCTTATTTCTTAACTAGTATGATGGTGTGGAGAACAAACTCTGGCTAGGTGTGATAACACCTAATTTCAATAACTTATAAACCAATTGTTCTATGTCAATCTTATGGTTATGTCCGTAAGGATATGGCTCGGTAGTAACAAGTGATGACTCCAGGTAGACCTCAACGATATGTTTAATATCTCCTTTTGAGGGTAATCCAATTCTTGAAATACTATTGCATATATGTCAATGATTCGTTTCATTTCATTATTTACTATATCTTCTTCTATTGATATAGCACCTATCACATAACATCAACCAATAATCATAGGTGCTCCTTTCTCAATCATCTTTTCCATTCTTCATGAAGAAAGTAGCTATGAAGGTTGAGCGCTAATCCTTTCAATATGTTCTATCCCTGCCACTTAAATCTCAAAATTCTCTTTTCTAGACTACATTTGAAAATCCCAATAGAAGTTAACCATTATGCTCCTACTACTCTATCTAATCCTCCTAACTGTGTTTATAGTTGTTCGTGCTCAACTCCACTTTGTGGCATTTTGCCTTACAAGCCATGTGATTACCTCCTAGAATTGACACATCGAACTCTTTTGTAAGATGAACAAATAGTTTAATCTTTTGGCAGTAGCTAAATCTATGAAATCATGGGTACTGACAGATTCAATTGAAACCATAACTAGTTGGATTTTTATGTAAGTGACTCGCACCTTTAAATTTTGTGAGTGTCGAATACCCGTTATTGCAACTATATAGATTATTAGTTCGTTTTGTAGACAAGCAAATTGATATGTTTGAATTTGGTGAATAAGTTTTGGTATTCTGTGTTATTTTGTAATTGTACGCAAAGTGTTTGACGAAATGTGCATACATATATTTAATAATGTTATAAAGTGGCAATATAATATTGTACATAATAATATAATGTTAAGTCATGTATGTCGGTAAAGTCATAAGTTAGTTTGTCCTGTAGTGGGAAATGTCATGTAAATGCAACATAAATGCATATGAAATGTAATTTAGGGAAATGATGAGGTGTCAGGTAGTTGGAGGGTGTAACTAATTTTTGGGTGTATAAATAAGCCCCTCCCCTCATTCATTCAGTCATTATTGTTGGATAGGCTTAGGTACGTAAGGAGAGAATGTTGGTGCATATGTGCGTCTGATAGGATGCAGTTGGATCTTGCATGCAACAATGAAGAGGATCTGCCCAGGGTTTGCAGACTGCAGGATGTAATGCTATAATTGTACATGCTATTGTTAATACAAATCTGACTACAGGATGTTCTGTGTATTGTTATTACTAATGACTGCAGATCTGTAGAATTATTTAAGTAGAAATGGAATTGTGTGTAAGCATGTTAAATTTCATTTCTACATTCTAGCGTCGTTGCCTATACAAAGTTGGGTCCAATTTGGTGACATGGAGTTCTAAGAAGCAAAACCCTTGGGAAGATGGAGTTCTTTTTTAAGAGTTTATGTTTATATTTTCTGTAGTAGGTTCAAATCATGCTTAACTTAAAGTTCATCTCTTATATGAAAACATTGGACCAATTGGTTGTCTGTCATTCAAATTCTGAAGTATTTTCATCTGTCAACCTCTTTTTTCCTATTCAAACCTATTGATTAAAATAATCCCGCTGGAGGTACAAATCTTTCAGAAAAGTCGGTTATGAATATGTAGGTAATTAACCACTATTATTGATTCAAGATGACATATAAATTCTTGCGATCCTCGTTACAATCAATGATTGTTATAAACAAGGATCGATACAACAAAGCAGAACGTTACAACTAATGCTCCATCTAGTTGGATACAGCTCAGTTATTCTAATGACAAACTAATGTAATAATTTTTGCCTAACATCCCCCCTTATTACATTATTTGGTATACAAAGAGAATTGCAAAACAATTCAAACTTGACACGTGCAAGTGCCTTTGTAAAAATATCTGCAACCTGTTTGTCGGTGGGAATGTATTGGAGCTAAATCTCACGATTCTAAGCATGGTCTCGAATAAAATGACATAGAGCTTCAATGTGCTTTGTTCTTTCATGAAACACTGGATTCTTGACCAATTTCAAAATACCTTGATTGTCGCATTTTAATAGTGTCGGATGATTTTTCTGTACTCCCATATCTGATAGAATAACCAGATCGCCTCACACGCAGCTCCTCGTGCAGTGTGATATTTTATCTTTGTGGATAATAATGCTACTACCTATTGTTTCTTGATGTGCCACAAGACAGGTCCAGATCCTAGATGAAACACATCCAGACGTTGATTTTCTAACATCCAATGATCTAGCATAATCAGATTCCGTGTATCCTTGTAAAAAGATTTTATCATTCTTCTTATATTCCAAGCCATATTTTGTTGTACCACAAACATAAAGCAGTCTCCTTTTCGTTGCTTTCCAATGACTTTGTCTAGGATACTACATGAATCTTGAAAGATAACTTATAGCAAAACTAATGTCAAGCCTAATGTTTGTCAAATATATGAGACTCCCAATCAGCTGATGATAAAGAGTGCCAGAAACCTAAGGAGACTTGTTATATCGAGACAGTTGTAACCCTTGTTCCATTGGTGTTGCCTTAGGTTTGCAGTCTGTCATCCGAGATTTTTCTAGTAGTATCTTGGAATATTTTGTATGTGAGACCACAATGTGATCTTTCCTTTGCCAAACCTAGAAGCCAAGACAATAGTGCAGAAATCCCAGATTTGTCATATCAAAAGACTTTTTCAAGTCGTTCTTTACAGCATCCACTAATATATTTGTACTACCTATAATGATCAGATCGTCGACATGTAGCACAAGTATCACTATCTCATATCCAAATTTCTTGAGATACAGATTTGTGTTTGAAGGACTTCTGGTGAATCCATGCTGCAATAAGTGCTCATCAATTTTGATGTACCGGGCTCTAGGGGCTTGCTTCAACCTATACAAGGACTTGATATGTCTACATACCTTTTGTTCTTGCCCATTGACAACAAAACCTTCGAGTTGAGTCATACACCTCTTCTTGGAGATCACCATTAAGGAAAGCACTTTTGACATCCATTTGATGCAACTTCCAACCAAACTGTGTTGCCATGGCACAGAGAACACAGATGGTTGTCATCTTTGTTGTGGCTGCAAAAGTTTCTTCATGGTCAATTCCTTCCTTTTATGCATAACCCTTTGGAACGAGTCGTGCCTTGTATTTGTCAATTGATCCATCTGCCTTGTATTTGATCTTGAGGACCCACTTGCTGCCTATGGGCTTCTTTCCTTTAGGCAGATCAACGAGCTCCCATGTTTTGTTTTTCATCATAGAGTTATACTCTACTTCCATAATTGCTTTCCACTTGGGTGAGCTAAGTGCATCCTTTATTGATGTTGGTTCTGAATTCTCCATTACTGAAGACATCAATCCCATATTTTCTTCCTGACGTTGCATATTATGAGTAGGTGGGCAAGTGGAAGTGAGATCAAGAGTTGCATCAAGTTTGGAATCTCTGATGGTACTCGTGAACCATTTTGGAGTTTGAATTATTATGAAGAAGCAACTTGTTCAGGTTCATCAAAAACTGTTGGAATGCCTTCTTGGACTTCCTCATCAAACTCTATGCTCACAACAAGAGATGTAGTATCTTCAGATTCCTTAGAGGCATCATTATCTAATTTAGGTTGACTACTTCATCAAATACCACATCTTGACTTATATGCAATTTCTTGGTGATTGGGTCTATCAAACGATACCCTTTTGATTCATCATCATACCCAAGAAATATGCATGGTAGGGATTTCACATCCAACTTGGTCCTCTTTTTCTTTGGCACATGCATGTATGCCTTGCTACCGAAGACTTTGAAATGTGAGATTGAAGGCTTCCTTCCAAACCAGGCTTCTTCAGGTGTAACTCCTTATAGTGCCTTTGTGGGCGCTCTATTTAGAAGATACACTATAGTGGTGACAACTTCAACCCAATACTATTGCTCCAAATTGGCTCTTGTGAGCATGCAGCGAACCATTTCCATGATGGAACAGTTTCTTCTTTCAACAACCCCATTTTGTTGTGGAGTATAGGCTGTAGTGAGTTGTCGCTTGATCCCATTTTGTGCAAGAAACCTTGAAAATTCATTGGATGTATATTCCCCCCTCAATCTAAGAAGAGGACTTTAATGGAAGGCGTAGTTTTGTTTTCCACACGCTACTTAAAACGTTGAAAATGCTTGAATGTTTCGGACTTCAATTGCAAGGACACCCACATCTTCTTGGAGTAGTCATAAACAAACAACTAGGAGTACCTTTTACCACCAAAACTAGTTGTCATGGATCCACATAGATCAATATCGAATCCAACGGGTCTTTGGCTCTATAAGTGCTCAATTCAAATGGTACTCGATGTTGCTTCCCTGCTAAACAACCCAAGCAAACTGGAATTGTGGGTGAAAGGTTGGGCAGACCAATCACCATTTGATGCTTACTGAGTTGAAGTAAGTAGCTTGAACTGAAATGGCCATATCTCCTCTACAAAAGGGAGATTGCATTTGTCATGGCTGCTGACAGTGCTACAGTAGGAGAAGATAGGACATCTAGGGCAAACAAGCTATTTTTGTAGGAACTAGTGGCGAAATTCTCACCATTTTTTGTGATGAAACACTTCTTGTGACCATTTTCAACTTTGAATTCGACCATCATGTTCCAATCCAATGTTTGAGGTGATTGCTAGGACTAGTACACATAGTACCTTTGCAAATGTACATTTCCCATCTGAAATATTAAGCGGAACATCACCTACTCTTTTGACCTTATAGGTTTTATCATCGGTGATAGTCATCGGTTTCCCTTCTTTGGCTTCCAAGGAATCAAACCACTCTTTGTCCCTTGTCATGTGCTTGCTAGCACCAAAATCAATGTAACAATCATCATCCTTAAGTTTGGTTATGACCTTTGTCATTAGCACCTTGTGTGCCTGTTCAGAATCGAAATCTGATTCTTCAATTGCAACATGCCCTTTTTGTTGCTTTTGTTTGGGACGTGGCTTGTATTGCTTCTTCTTTTGAGGTTGACGGACTTTATCACCTTGAGTCTCTATATTATACCAACAATGCTTAGTATCGTGACCGTCTTTATCACAGATATGGCAATACCTCTTGTTTCTAAGGTTGCCTTTGTGATGATGATAATGAGGATGGACCTTTATGTGAAGAACCCTTTTGTGGTTTCTTGTTCCCAAATTTCCTAGTGATGAGTGCACTATTTCACAATCGATCCCTCAATTTGTTGGTTGCTTCTTCTTGCTACAGCAAATTGACCAACTCTTCAAAGGAAACCATCCTAATTGACACTTGTAAGGAGGTTATGAGCACTCTAAATGAATTTGGTGAAGTGTGAAGTATAATTGGATTTAAGAGCTTGTCTTCCGCTTGTTCACCCATGGCATTCAATCTTGCCTTCAGCTCTGCGACTCTACAAAGAAATGCTTCTATACTTGTTAGAGTAGTATTACCTTATTTGGTAATATCCCCTGGGTAGATTAGTTTATTTATCTAGGTACATTATTTATCACCTATGTGATATTTGCGTTGTCAGCGAATATCCATAGCGTTAGATATTTGTTAGTTGTTAGCGTAGCTTAGGGGATTTATTTGTTAGTGATATTATTCTATCGCTATCTTTGGCTATCTTTAGCCTATAGAAATTGTATTTATATGCCCTACCTTATTAAAAATTTATTATTCGCTCTGCTAATATGGTATCAGAGCGGGTACGCTCTGAGGCGACCTGACCTGGCCGAAGCAGACCATTGGCCCGCAGACCAAGGCCAACTGATCGCTGACCAGACACTCATATTGAGGTCTGGATCTGACACTCAAACACTTAGATAAGTCGTGGATCTAGCTGGACCTTCGGACCTTACGCAAATCGACGTAGAGCATTGCCTAGATGTGGCAACTAAGGCTGACGGCGCAACCGGACTGATCTGGAGATAGTCACACTGACGCAGCCTCTGATGGTCATTTTGACCGCTGATAAGAGCTGATCGAGAGTTGAATCTAGGCGGGACCGGCAATCTAAGCTATTGCCAGAAGTGGCAACTGATGACTTGACGGGACCTCGACCCTGGATGGACACATCTAACACGGGAATATAACAAGGCTCACGTGACTAGACCGCACATCTAAACCTAGTGGACACTACCGGACAACGCGGGATCTACAGGACTGGCGTTACACGTGGCGCGGATGACCTAAGCTGGCTGCGACGGTGCTACCTAGCCTACGGCGGACGACATAAGTGGACCAATCAACCAGTCGGCACCTACGCAACGAGAATCGGAGAGACAGAGATCGGAATACGTGGTGGACCTAGTGAGATAACTACAACACTGGCATGGAATTGGTGGACCAATAGGACACGGTGGATGGCTCTACGGAGAACACGATTGCCAGCGGACCAAAAGGACGGCGGAAGGATTAACCACCGTAAGGTGGTCATAAGGTTTATGGAGTATTGCTTGTTTTAAACCCTTCTATCGCCGACCGAGTCCCCCATGTGGGATAATCGAGCGGACAATTCTCTTCATTTAGCGACGTTGTAGAATTTAGACGCAAATATTCGCCGGTTTCAGACGATTTCAACCCTCTGCACACAAATTCAGGCAATCGGGCGAGCACGGGAGGAGATTTGTTTGTCCAGGCTCTGTTAAGAGACAAAAATGGAGGTCGATATACACGTAAACTGGAAATCTACAGCGCTGAAAGTGATCTAAATCCACAGAACAACGTGGATGAGTGGTTTGGAATCTACGTTTCAGGTGGTAGGCGGATTTGCAGGCCGAGATATTCTCCAACCAGAGTCGTATCTCGTGCAGGCGGTGATTCCAAACACAACTGCTCACGTTGTTCGCATTGCGAGTTTTTTTTTCCTTAGCACCGAGATATGTCATTGTGGAGGCAAAGGCTATTTGTCGGCCTTATTCCAGCTGACGTCAACAAGTGCAGAGATGCAACATCGTTTGAGGGCAAATTGGATACATCGACGCCCAGGTTTGGTGACCAAGCTCGCACCACACAGCGACGTTCGCCCACAGCCAGATCGAAGCCAACGAAAGATTGTAAAGATCTTCGTATTGCAGATGTTGAAGTCCATTTTTTGGCATGCAGAATACAGGCGGTCGCAGGCCTCATAACGTGTTTTGCAGATTAAGATCTGCGTCGTCAGAAGTTTTCAGGCGAAGACAGGCACCATTTTCAGATCCCTGTTTTAGCAACGAATTTCAACTGCTCAAAGGTGCATCAACGTCGCGCCCATAGGATGACATGAAGATCTGAACAGCGTCCCAGCTTGTTGTAGCACAAATTTGCAGACAACTGCAACGATCTTTCCGCGAAGATATACGACGGGAGCAAACGATTGTTGGGCGAGATTCAAGATCGATAAGCGTTGCCGCTAGGCAGGAGTAGCGCCGCCCACCGAGGCAAGCACCACCGCCGGGAGGGTGCAGAGTAAATAAGGGGTCTTGCCCCTTTAGTATCAACCAGCTCACCAGCTAGTGTGGTTGTTGCGTCGTGCGCTAAGGCGCTCAGAGGCGAGAGATCGGGGGTTCAAACCCCACCGAAGCTTATAAAGGTAAAATATTTTTTTTATTTTTTTGTAAATTTTTAATATTCTTTAATATTTTTATTAATAATTTAATGTGTTTTAAATAAATCAATTTTTTGATTTTATTAAAACTTATTTTATTATTAACTAAATTATGATTAAATTTATTCGAAATTTGCACTAAAATTTAAAAAAAAAAATTATAAAGGCCATCAAAAACCAATTGTGGAAAAGCCCAAGAGGCTTATATTTTTTGCAAATTTTGTTGCTTCCACTCATTGAAAAGCCTTGAAACTTGCCTAGAAGGCAATTTTGTAAACGCCTTAAAAGCTTCAAAGTTGCAATTTTTTGCACTAAGGGGGATATCATTTTGCAAAAACAAGGGGGGATACCCTTGTAAAGGTGCATTTTCGGCAGCGACCGACACCTTAGCCATTTATTTTTGCAAAATTTCATTGTAAAAGGTGCATTTTCGGCAGAGACCGACACCTTCAAAAATGAGCAGATCAAAGAAAAAGCAAGCCCCAAAACAAACTGATGATGTTGAAAAATCAGTTAAAAATCCTTACTTTCCACCAGAGATGGATGGGCCGGATTTTTATGAGGGCACATTTCTCACACTAAACAATGGTTTAGTAGCCCTACTCGAAGATTCTGAGTCTTGTAAAGACCTTCAAACAAATGGTGCTCGATTCACTATTAGCGTTATAAGGGGCATATACATGTCATTGGTTGCACTTGACCTTGCCCAACGTAAAGTGAAATTGGACATAAGTGAGGAAAAAGAGGTCCTAATGGTCGACACTTGTTGTGACACAAGTGATCTTCAGCCCATTGTGAAAAATGTTTGTTGTGACACAAGTGACCTTCAGCCCATTGTGGCGAATGCTTGTTGTGACACAAGTGACCTTCAACCCATTGTGGCAAATGCTTCTTGTGATACAGGCAGGGCCTCATACCTTCAATGGTAGATATCAGTTGTAGCACAGGTGATCTCATCACAATAGCAGATTTTGCTTGTGACACTAGTGACTTAAAAACTGAACCTCCTCAAAATGAGCTCCATAATCTCATCAATAGTGACAAATGCCATATTGTTAAAAGCATTGATGAAAATGATGAAATTGGGTGTTTTGAAAAACACACCAAAGGATTTGGATCCAAACTGATGAAGAAAATGGGATTCAATGGTGAGAGATTAGGTAAACAGGAACAAGGCATTAAAACTCCAATAATGCTAAATGTCAAGGCAAAGAATGACGACCTTGGCTATTCTGGACAAGCAAGTACTAGTAAATCCATGTTTGTAAAACCTAAATCTTCTACAACTCCTAAAAAGCATTGTTGCAATCATTGTGGTAGAACAAGACATGTAGCAACTAGGTGTTGGAAATTACATCCTTGTGACTCATGTGGATGTACAAATCACTCTTCTTCAAATTGTTGGTACAAAATGAAACTGGCCAACAAGGTTAGATTTTGGATGGACAGATCACACACAATGGACCATGATGAAAGAAATGTTGTATGGCTTCTACCGAAAAGGTAAAACCTATGGTAGACCCCGAGGCAAATCGAGTGGCAGTCCCAGAAACAATGACCCAAAGACAGACCTAAAGACAGACCCAGAGACAAAGTTCCAGAGGCAAATCTACAGGCAGATCCAGAGGCAAATCCCAAGATAGACCCAAAGGTACAAATCCAGAGGTACGCTTAGAGCTAGAGCCAGAGCCAAAGCCAAAGCAAGAGCCAGCATTCTTTCATTTCTCTTATTTTTCACTGTATTGGGGCAGTTATATACTTTACCCAAATATTGTTGTATCGGGGGAGATATATCCATTACCCAAATAATGTAATAAGGGGGGATGTTAGAGTAGTATTACCTTATTTGGTAATATCTCCTGGGTAGATTAGTTTATTTATCTAGGTACATTATTTATCACCTATGTGATATTCGCATTGTCGACGAATATCCATAGCATTAGATATTTAGTTAGTTGTTAGTGTAGCTTAGGGGATTTATTTGTTAGTGATATTATTCTATCGCTATCTTTGGCTATCTTTAGCCTATAGCAATTGTATTTATATGCCCTACCTTATTAATAATTTATTATTCGCTCTGCTAATAATACTTTCTCCATCTGCCACTCTCAATGTGTGGAGTTGTTATTGAAGGGTAAGAATGGTGGATTGATTTTTTCCTTCACAGATGGTAGTAAGTGCATACCATGCTTGCTTCGATGTCTCTGCTCGACAAATGTGTGTCTGGATCACATCCACTGTAGCAAGGGTGATGAGTATTGATGCTCTTGCATTTGCATCATCATATTTTTTTGATTGGTC
Source organism: Wollemia nobilis (assembly GCA_028583015.1). Taxonomy (NCBI): domain Eukaryota; kingdom Viridiplantae; phylum Streptophyta; class Pinopsida; order Araucariales; family Araucariaceae; genus Wollemia; species Wollemia nobilis. Next base: position 10,524,553 of record JAQPPZ010000850.1, read on the forward strand.
GAGGTCTTAAGGTCACATAACTTTGCCATAGTTTTTTACCTTGCAAGATGGTTCTCATATTTATCTTCCATGATCCAAAGTTGGTAACTGTTGTCACATTTTGCACGGGGTGCAATGTTTTCAAGTTTGTAACAGTGCTGCTCTTCTTCTCCCCTCTTCCTCTATTTTCCTTCCTTCCTCTCTCCTTTCCTTTTCTTTCCCGCATTCTCTTTCTTTCCCCCCTTCTCGGAGTCCCCAGCTTGGTTTTTTAACTTTCCAGCAAGTTACCTGAAAAATGGCTTAGTGTTGGTGCGAAGTGCGCACTTCGCCCAGTCTGGGTGCGAAGATCGCACTTCGCCCAGTCTGGGTGCGAAGTTCGCACTTCGCCCAGTTTTGGTGCGAAGTCTGACTTCGCCCCTCTTTCTGGGCGCACCTTGCAACTGGCAGACTGGCAGGCTGACAGAAGAAAGATCAAGTGCTGGAGCAAGTCCGTACGGCGGCAGACACCTCTTCACTGCGCAGTCCGACTTCGCAACGAAGTCGGAGTGCGCCCTTGACAGATGCGCAGTAGGGGAACAAACCCGGAATTTGACCAAGGCATGAAGGCCTTCCCGACCGCACCGTTTTCGCCCGTGCAACCCGAGACGCTCCGATCCCAAGCGAAGTTGGACGAATCGCCTTCCAAGGCGGACACGTGTCATACAAACATCATCCATCATCCGACAAGTGTCCGACTTCGGGATTAGAGCCGAAGCGTGTCAAGCAAAAGGACGAGCATGGGCTGCACCGCTCGCGCCGTAGCCTCATTTAAAGCTGATCCGAGGTTTCACTCGCTCCAGCCTACCCGCATCATCGCTGCGAGAGAAGTTCGCCCAACACACCGCCATGTAGCTGTCCAGCCTTCCAGAAGACCATGCTCGCGGGTACAGTCCGGTCCGACAAAAGGTCAGCATTTGCAACTCTTTCGCCGCTTTTGTCGCCTTATGTTTGATCGGGACCTTGTGCCCATTAATGTAATCGGGAGGGACTCGGGCTATAAAAGCCCACCATGAATTCATTGTAAAGGGTGGAAGGGGAATGTCTGTTAGGGAACCATCGTGCCTATTGTAACCGTGCTTCTGCTTATAAATACAATCTGTATGCCCGGTTCTGTTCTGCTGTCTCTATTTTTTATGTTGCCTTTCTTTATATTCATGCCTAAGGCTAACCTGTGTCACGGCTCGTTGATTCATTTCAGCATTTGGTGATCGAGTGCCTTTAGCATCGCTTGTCTGAGCATTTTCTGTACTTAATAGTTTAAAGGATACATAGAATAGATGTGGTAGCAGCTCCATCGCTTATGTGTTACGTTGTTGGTCCGTATCTGGTGATTGATGTGCTCCCGTATTGTTAGTTCCTTGTAGGGAATGTCTGTTAGGGAGCCATTGAAGCTGTGCGGTTAAATTCTCTACGTCACACATATACCTGGCTCTGATATCTCTAGGTTTGCTTTCTACCCATGTTAGTGTATGTATCTGGTGATTGATGCATTGTCGTGCTGTTAGTTCCTTGTAGGGAATGTTTGCTAGGGGATCATTGAAGCTGTGCATACACTGCTTAGGTATCGGAAGTACACATAGATTTTGCAGTTCTTAGTCATGCTTTGTGTTTATAATGCAGTAAGTAGCGGTAATTGGTGTGTTCCCGTACTGTTAGTTCCCCCCACCAACCTCCACGTATATTTGTAAATTCCTTTTCGTTCATTTATCTCTTTCCCGTACTCTTAGCTTAAATCGGAAAACCCCCAAAAGGAGCCGGCCTTCTCCGGAGATTGGCCCGGAAGGCATCTCTTCCTTCCGGCCTTTCATGCTGGTGGGCGAATTTGGGCGCATTAACCCGAAATCCTTTCCTCATGGCAGATTCGTAACCAACAGTTTCTCTGGCACGCCCGGTGGGACCCTGGTCCCGCGTTTGAAGAGAGATTTTCTTATCAGTCTCCACCTGGCGCTGACAATGGATCCTGAGCTCTCGGTGGGACAAGGAAGTTTCTCACCCCCGACAGAATTGAAGCACCGGTGTTCGCTTCATTGCTGTTCCAAATCTGAACACCTGGCGACTCTGCACGGACAAATCCTCTGAGTCCGAAAGACCGGTCCCAGCACCTTCATGCACACAAGAAGGTGGCAAGCAAGGGATCCGAGAAGCCCGCCTGAGTTCTACGAACTAGACATCAACGCTCGAGGCGAAGTTCCCAGGCTGGCTGATCCGCGAGCTCGTTTCGACGAAGCCGAGGCTGAAATCCAAGAAGAGGCCGAAGCCGAAGTCGGAGGAGCTGAGTACGAAATAGAAGAGGCCGAGGAAGAAGAAGATCCTGCATCCTCGGAAAGTACCGACACTGAGTACACAACCGACGGCGAAGAAGAAGAAGAAATGGCTGCCCAACAGCCGAATGACGATGATCTCTTCCCGGCGGTGGACTCTACGGGGCCCTTGGCCCTGGTCGGACAGCAAGCTGTGCCCCCCGCTTCTTTAAAGTCTATTCCCACATACGACGGCTACGGCAAGACGACGTACGAGCACATCCAGGACATCCTTGCCCTAGCCGCACTGCATACTATTACCGATGAAAGTGTGAAGACCCGTTTGCTGGCCCTTTCCTTGAGGGGAAAGCTTCTCTACTGGTGGAGATCGCTGCCAGAGGGATCCATCACAGGGTGGCCCCAGCTTGCCAGGAGGCTCGTAAAAGGATGCAATGAGTCTGCTGACCCTACTTCTTTGCTGCATCAGTTCCAAGCTATCCAGAGACATCCTCAAGAGGTGTCTGATTTTAACGTCAGGTTTGCGAGATCCTGGAAACGGGTACCTCGCGAACTTCGGCCTTCAGCCGGCATGGCTGCTCACTACTATCTGAGATCCTTTAACTCAGACATATGCTCGTCGTCGAAGATTGCCGGACTGACGAGTTTCCTGCGCTGTACGAGGCTGCCCAGCAAGCTGAAGCTGACATTATCTCCATCGGCAGACTTTCGTCCAGGGTGCAGGAACCCATTCATCCCGACTTCCCCAGATCCCAGTATCCTCCTGCTTCTGGCGGTGCGCCGTCCACATCAGGACAGCAGCCCCAGCAGCAGTGGAATCCTGCGCCGGTCGTAACTCCTTACGGCCCACCTCAATTGCATTATCCTCACCCGCCTCCTCCCGCTCCGCACTTTCCAGCACTTCCTGCTCCCCCGCAGTACGCCCCTTATTCTAACCCTCCTCCACTGGCCGCATTGCCTCCACCGGCACAGTTGCCGCCACCCGACAGCAGCATCCAGAACACGATTCTACAAGAAGTGTGGGCTTTGGCCTCCGGATACCATGCCATGTCCAATGACATGACCGCTATGAAAAAGAAGCAGGCCCAGATGGACCTTGCTCCTAGAAGGCCATATGCGCCACCCGCGCTGACAAAAGACAAAGCCCCAGAACACCGGCCCGCAGAGGCGTCCGCCTCCAAGAAATGCTCGCTATAGAAGACCCGCTCGGTCCTCCCGACCAGGTTAACTGGTGCACTACGTGCAATGACCCGCATTCGGAGGAAGACTGCACTTTGCACCAGCACTATATCCAGACCTTGGCCGGCAGCGCTATAGAGGATGATGAACTGTACATGATCCTGGACGGCGAAGCCAACTTCGCCCTCCCAGAAGAGAATCTAGTACCGCCTGCCAAGGAAGAAAAGAAAGCTGCGGATGCGGCCAAGCCTTTGCAAGTCTACGCAAGAAGAGAGAAACCGCAACCCGGCGGGCTGCCACCATACAAGCGGCTGTGGCCCTACACAACCCAGGAGAAGGCATCCAAAGATAAAGCTCCAGTCAAGCCTTCTCCAGCAAAGGCTGCCCCTGTTCCAGCCAAACCTCCAGCAAGGGCTCCAACTCCGACTAAAACTCCTGTACCTTAGCCTCCAACTGAAACCAAAGAACAAGCCCAGGAGAAGCTGAGGTACCCGTCTCTGACCAAGAGACAGCGAGTTGAGGCCACCCTGCAGTACCGGACGAAGTATGAGCCGGCTAAACAAGTAGAGGGAGCTAGTACCTCGGGCTACAACGATTGTAGACGAGTTGAAGAGAACTCCCGCTAGAATCAGCATGTATGATGCTCTTCTGCTCCCAGGCCAGGTGGATCTGCTGCAAGAATCACTGAAGAACATGAAAAGCGGCAAGCAGATACAGCCCGCTGTCCTGGTTCAACCTTTGACAGTCTCCGCCACTGGGAAGAACAAACCGCCACCCTTTTATCTGTCTTTGCGGATGCAAGGGCACATAGTTCACAACTGCATGGTGGATTCTGGTGCTTCCTCGACTGTGATGCCGAAGGCCGTCTGTGACGAGATCGGGATGGAATACACACGGAGCAGCCAAGGCGTGTTGCAATTAGACGGCACCCTCGTCAAGACAAGTTGGTGTCATAAAGGACATCCCTATCCGGCTGCACAAGGCTCTCGACATCGTGGTCATCCAAGAGGTCGTGGTTGTTGACTTGGAACCTTACTTTTGCATGTGTCTCTCTCGGGAGTTCACTGCGAAGTTGGGCGGGTACCTGTCTCTAGACTACTAACACATGGAAGTGCCCTTCAAAGGAAGGAGACTGAAAATTTTTAATGAGAAGCCTTCCCCCTTCCTAGCAGACAAGATACCCGGAGGAGAGTTGGACTGCATGGTCCAGTTGTCAGAGGAAGAGCTGGTGACAGTGGAGCTAACTGAGCAAGCCCTCGAAGTGCTGCAGCTCGAAGACGAGTTCTCGTTGTGGGACTTCAATGCCGTAATTGGGACAGAGCAAGGTTGTTACTCCATCGTACAGCCCGAGAGGCTTGACATGCCAGCTGCGAAGGAGGTAGGACCTGCACCTAATGAGCTGTGGAAGCTTTTCTTTGACGACGCGCGATGCAAGAATGGCGCCGGTGCAGGGGTACTTCTGGTTTCTCCAACCGGAATCCAGAAGGACTATACCTACAGGTTGGCCTGGAGCTGTACTAACAACTCGGCGGAATACGAAGCCCTGTGCTTGGGTTTGCGAAAGGCGGAGAGGCTCGGAATCAAACACCTGCAAATTTTTGGAGATTCAGAGCTGGTGTGTCACCAAGTTACGGAGAAGTGCGCATCCAAACAGCACTATCTTAGAGCGTACCGCAACCGGGTGTGGGACCTGATGGAGTCATTTGACTCATTGAATGTTAAGGCAATATCGCGTGAGAAAAACAAGCACGCTGATATTCTGGCGTCTGTTGGAGCCAGGTACGTTCCGGCTGAAGACGTCCAGAAACCGAAGCCAATTCGTACTATCTACAGGCCTTCTGTGCCTGATAAGGACACCCACTGGCAGGTGTTCAGTTGTGATGAGGAGATCGTCACATTCCTGGTTAACGAAGTGTGTGTAATCGAAGGTAGAGACCCTGATGACGAGCAATATAAGGGGTTGATACAGTTACGGAATAATCACGTCCCAAAAGGACTGATTACATTAGAAAGTCTCTTTGATCGGAATGACAGAGCAATATCCCACAGGATCAAAGTAGACCCGAGGCAGTATGCTGACCTGGAACTCGAACCCGGTAAATCTATCAAGGTCGGAACAGACTGCACGTCGGGGGAACTGGAGCAGATCAGATCACTGTGCCAGGAGTTCCCCGACATCGTGGCCTGGTGCTACGAAGATTTGAGGGGGTATGACAGAACCGTCATCCAACATACTATTGAGCTAGAGGATGGCGCCAAGCCATTCCGACGAAGCGGAGGGCCGTGAATCCGAAGATTGAGGCCATGATGAAGACCGAGCTCTTGAAGATGCTAGAGGCCAAGATCATCTACCCCATCAAACATTCATCCTGGGTCGCGAATTTGGTGCCCGTGAGGAAAAAGAATGGCGACATTCGTCTTTGTGTCGACTTCAGAAACCTAAACCAGGCTTCCCTCCGGGACCACTATCCGCTTCCCCAAATCGACCAGATCCTACATATCGTTGTCGGAGCCCAGAGATTTTCACTTTTAGATGGATTTTCCGGCTACAACCAGATTTGGGTCAAAAATGAGGACCAACATAAGACTGCGTTTACCACCAAGTGGGGGACATTCGCCTATCGCCGCATGCCGTTTGGCTTATCTAATGCTGGTGCCACATTCCAAAGGGCCATGGACTTGGCCTTCCGAGAGCTGCTCAATAAAATTATTGTCATCTACCTTGATGACATGACTGTTTTCTCTCACCAACGAGGAGATCATGTTTCGCACCTACGGCAAATATTTGAGAGTTGTCGAGAATTCGGCATTTCTATAAACCCGAAGAAGTCTGGTCACGCGGTGAAGGAAGGAAAGTCGCTGGGACATGTCATCTCCGAGGAAGGCCTCGCCATTGACCCCCGACAGGCGTAAGCCCTCGTTCGCTTGCCGCCCCCATCAACAAAAAAGGGCTGCAGTCCTTCTTCGGCCGATTAACTTTGTGCGGAAGTTCATCCCGGACTTCGCACAGTTGATCAAGCCTATGGCCGAACCGCTAAGAAAGATACACGTTACGAATGGACTCGATGAGAGAGAGCAAGCCTTCGAGGAGGTCAAGGCCCGAATTGCACAAGCTCCGGTGTTGACAAACCCGGACTACTCCAAGGACTTCATCCTGTATGCGGTGGGAGAGCCCGAAAGCTACGCTGCAGTCCTAACTCAGAAGGGAAGCGATGGCGAGGAGCGCCCCATAGCGTTCCTGAGCCAAGTGATTCTACCGCATGAAGAAAAGAACAATTTTATAGAGCGGCAGGTTCACGCTGTTATGAAGTCCCTTCGAAAGTTCAGGCACTTTGTCTCCCAGAGCAAGACTACTGTCTTTGTGATTCACCCGGATGTTCATAGCTTCATCTTACAAGGAGAGCCGGGTCACAAGAGAGCAGGATGGATTGCAAAAATCCAGGAGTTCGACATTGAAGTGCGGCCCACCAAGCTTATCAGAGGCCGAGCCTTGTGTCAGGAATTGGCCCGAAGCGCTGTAGCCGGCATCTCCGCCTGTAAGTGGGAGGGCACAGCGACACGCATCTACCTAGCCAACTCCTTATCGGAGGGGAGTGATTGGACAGATGAACTGGTGAGATACTTCTGCACCGGAAGATGTCCCGATCACCTGAACGCCTCACAACGAAGGAGATTTCGGCTGGGTGCACTCAAGTACACTCTTCGCCCCGAGGGGCTTTACTTCAAAAACATCGACGGCATCCTGTTGCGGTGCGTCATTAAATCTGACCAGCCTAGGGTCCTCGGAGATTTTCATTTCGGGATGCCTGGGGGTCACCATTCTTCAAGGCCAACGGCCTTAAAAATAATAAGAGTTGGGTACTATTGGCCCACTCTGTTCGCAGATGCGCATGCAGTCTGCTCTAAATGTGATCAATGCCAGAGGTTTGCTGGCCGAAACAGAAAAGCACCCCGCCCCTTCAACCGATTCAGTCGAGACTCCGTTCCAAAGAATGGGGTTTAGACTTCATTGGGGTGATTTCTCCTAACTCCTCTGCCGGCCACAAGTTTATTCTTACGGCTACTGACTATTTCACACGGTGGGCAGAGGCGATCCCGACCAAGAACGCAGACCAGGAAACGGTCATTAGGTTCATTGAGAGCCTGATTACCCGCTTCGGGGTTCCAGAGTCAATTGTGACAGACAACGGTCCGGGATTCGCAAGCGCTGTACTCACGGAGTACACCGACAAACTTGGCATCTATCACAAGATGTCTTCTAATTACTACCCGCAGGGGAATGGCCTTGCCGAGTCTACTAACAAGAACCTCCTGAAAATCATTCGGAAGACCATCGACAGAAACAAGCGGACTTGGCACTTGCTCTCGAACCGGCGCCGTGGGCGGACGAGTTGCGTTCAAAAAATCCCTCGTAACGTCCCCCTATGCGCTCGTCTATGGTAAAGAAGCCGTCATGCCATCACACATCGAGATCCCCGCCCGTGGATGTTGGAAGAAGACAGGAGCAGTGGAGACCCGGTGGACGACAGGCTGTGCCAACTCCTGCAGTTGGAAGAAGACAGAGAAAGTGCATACCAGGCCTTAACTGGTCTAAAGAAAAGATTACTGAATGCTGGAAGATGAGATGCCGCACGCAGCACGACAAATCCACAAGAAGGAATCGCGATAGATGACGACTTTTCGGTTCTCTATGACCAAGCATCATGACAGCTGGCGGTCGTTCGCATATCAAGGTTACGTTCCCCGAGGCCCCTTTGAGGACTATAAAGGAGGGTCTCCTTCCCAACAGTTGTACACTTCGGCAACTGCCAGCGTGGGCCCAGCAGACATCCAGGCCGAACCAATGCAGCCCGTGGCTTCCAAGGCGGCGCCTGAGAAGGCGAAAGAGTTAGTCAAAGCAACGCCCGAGGCAATCCCTCAGGCACAAAAGGCGCCAGCGCCGCCACAGAGCAGACCGGTTGCGCAGACCCTCTACAAGTCAAACCCCGATACAAGTTTACCGTGGGAGCATCAGCGCCTGCCGCACCTGCTTCATCTCCTTCCCCGGATCCGACCATTGTTCCAGAGGAAAAGAAAAGGAAGAGAGTTGAAAAAATCGAGCGACCCTAGCCCGATAGTGCAGCCGATCGGTCGCAGAGCCGCAGCCCGCGTCCTGCCGCCGCAGGGACAATTTCTCTAGGCAGTCCCAAGCCTGCCGCCGGAACCAAAAGCGCAGACATCCCCCCGGCATCGGCTCAGGCGGAGCCCGCAGGTACGTTTGCTGCCCCCGTCTCTTTGGTCTCATCCAGTCCTACCCCCACTCCGTCTCCCGCTCAATCCGAGCAAGCTATGGCCGCATCATCCTCCCCGTCTCCACGTCCTTCTAGCGGCCCCCATTCTTTTGATCAGTTTGCTCAGAACCCTAACGTTTCCCTATCTCTGAGCACAACTCCAAACCCTTCGCCCGAAGTTAGCGCTGAGGTCGTCCATTCACTGTCACATCCTCCATCTCAGCCGCTTCAAACCCTTGCAGTATCAGCCGCCCCCATCTCCATTTCCCGGTCGCCCACAGAAGCGGCCAAACCTTCCGGTGTCCATCCGGTTCCTCCTGATCCCATTCCCCGAGGAGAGACGTCTCAGCAGAACCCTAGGCTGGGGGAACCAGATTTTATGGACGACCTCCGTAATACTGGACGACTTGCCCTTGGCAACGAGAGCCGTAGAATATTCCTGTCTCTTTCCTCCAAAACCTGAAGCGGAGGAGACCTGAAGAGATAGCCGCCCCGGTAAAGCGCGCCAAGTACAATTTCGAGAAGAGAGTGCTTACAATAGAGAAGATAATCCCAAAAGTGAAGAAGCCTCTCCGGGAAATGACCAGGGCGGACTATGAGCTCCAGACAAAGGAGAAGAGCTTTGACGACATCAACAAGCAATATGAGATTCAGTCGATCATGCGCAAAGCTGATAATCTCTTTGTCAAAAGTCTGGAGGAGCAGGAAGAGCTTTTCGGGTTGCAAGACAAAACAAGACAGCTTGAAGAGGACCTGTCCAGGTCCACTGAGCAGCTGGAAGCGGCGCGGCAAGAAATAGATGAACTCAAAGCCCAGCTGGCCGCTTCCCAGCAACAGGCCGCAACCGAAAAGCAAGCAGCCTTGGAGCAGATTTCTCAGCTCCAAGAGTCTTTGAAGCAGGCGCAGTCGCAACTTGCAGAGAGAACATCTCAAGCGACAGTCTTTTCAAAGAAGAAAGTTAAGGAGATGCGGGCTGGTTTGCTGCGGGAATGCAAGCCCCACACCTATAAGGCGATGGCGGTTCTGGATTTCGCATCCAGAATCCAAGAAGTTTCGCCTGGGAAAGCCTGTGGTGGAGGAGGCCGAACGTCAGGCGAAGCAATGGCTGGACCTGACGGTAAATCTTCAGGAGCGCGAGCGCAACGGCCTCCAATTTTCTCTCGTGTCCTCATTCGCTGTAGAATGGGCAGGTGCAAGGGTGACCTTGCACAAATATTTCAAAAAAGTTGAAGAGGTGAGAGTGGCCAGACGAATGCTAGACGCATTCGTACATGAAAGAGACATTTGTTTGGCCCCCTTTCGCGCTCTTTCTGAACTAGGGTGCCCGGGTTTTGTTGAGAATGGCGAGCTTCTCACCCTAGATCAGGTGAAAAGGAATTGGCAATCCTTCGAAGCAGATACAGCTGAAATTGATAGCTGGACTGAGCCAATTCAAGACAATCAGGTCACTCAGATGGTGTCCAAATATTGCAAGATCAGCTCCTACTTCCAAGAGTTAGAGAAAAGATACCTCACCATCGACCTGCACGCGGTCGCTGCTTTCCACGCAGCATTAGAAGATGTAGCTGACCGCCGGCCATTCGAGGCAGAAGCCTGGCGCCAAGCCCAGGCCGCATACACTCGCATCTGCGAGGCAGAAGCAAGAGATGGAGAGCTTTCGGAAGGTGATTCTGAGGGGGCAACTGACAAAGATGAATCTGAAGAACAGTTGCCGCAAGGAGAACAACTAGAGCAGCAAAAGGCGGGGGGAGGCAAGTTCCTCCGCACCCAAAGGATGAAGGCATGGATTCTTTGCGCCGAGGCAAGCTCGACACCCCGCGAGCCGCCGTAAATGTTGTCACATTTTGCACGGGGTGCAATGTTTTCAAGTTTGTAACGGTCTTTGCTCTTCTTCTCCCCTCTTCCTCTATTTTCCTTCCTTCTTCTCTCCTTTCCTTTTCTTTCCCGCATTCTCTTTCTTTCTAGGCGCACCTTGCAACTGGCAGACTGGCAGGCTGACAGGAGAAAGATCAAGTGCTGGAGCAAGTCCGTACGGCGGCAGACACCAGTTTTCACCTGTGCGCAGTCCGACTTCGCAGCGAAGTCGGAGTGCGCCCTTGACAGGTGCGCAGTAGGGGAACAAACCCAGAATTTGACCAAGGCATGAAGGCCTTCCCGACTGCACTGTTTTCTGCCCGCGCAACCCGAGACGCTCCGATCCCAAGCGAAGTTGGACGAACCGCCTTCCAAGGCGGACACGTGTCATACAAAGATCATCCATCATCCGACAAGTGTCCAACTTCGGGATTAGAGCCGAAGCGTGCCGAGCAAAAGGACGAGCATGGGCTGCACTGCCTGCGCCAGTAGCCTCATTTAAAGCTGATCTGAGGTTTCTCCTGCTCCAGCTACCCGCATCATCGCCGGAGAGAAGTTCCGCCCAACACACCGCCATGTAGCGGTCCGGCCTTCCAGGAAGACCATGCTGCGGGTACAGTCCGGTCCGACAAAAGGTCAGCATTTGCGGCTCTTTCGCCGCTTTTGTCGCCTTATGTTTGATCGGGACCTTGTGCCCATTAATGTAACGGGAGGGACTCAGGCTATAAAAACCCACCATGAATTCATTGTAAAGGGTGGAAGGGGAATGTCTGTTAGAGAACCACTGTGCCTATTGTAACCGTGCTTCTGCTTATAAATATAATCCGTGTGCCTGGTTCTGTTCCGTTGTCTCTATTTTTTATGCTTGCCTTTCTTTATATTCATGCCTAAGGCTAACCTGTGTCACGGCTCGTTGATTCATTTCAGCATTTGGTGATCAGGTGCCTTTAGCATCGCTTGTCTGAGCATTTTCTGTACTTAATAGTTTAAAGGATACATAGAATAGATGTGGTAGCAGTTCCATCAGTTATGTGTTACGTTGCTGGTCCGTATCTGGTGATTGATGCGCTCCCGTACTGTTAGTTCCTTGTAGGGAATGTCTGTTAGGGAGCCATTGAAGTTGTGCGGTTAAATTCTCTACGTCACACATATACCTGGCTCTGATATCTCTAGGTTTGCTTTCTACCTATGTTAGTGTATGTATCTGGTGATTGATGCATTGTCGTGTTGTTAGTTCCTTGTAGGGAATGTTTGCTAGGGGATCATTGAAGTTGTGCATACACTGCTTAGGTATCGGAAGTACACATAGATTTTGCAGTTCTTAGTCATGCTTTGTGTTTATAATGCAGTAAGTAGCGGTAATTGGTGTGTTCCCGTACTGTTAGTTCCCCCCACCAACCTCCACGTATATTTGTAAATTCCTTTCTGTTCATTTATCTCTTTCCTGTACTCTTAGCTTAAATCAGAAAACCCCCAAAAGGAGCCGGCCTTCTCCGGAGATTGGCCCGGAAGGCATCTCTTCCTTCCGGCCTTTCATGCTGGTGGGCGAATCTGGGCGCATTAACCCGAAATCCTTTCCTCATGGCAGATTCGTACCCAACAGTAACCTCTTAGGAACTATGATTCTATAAAAAAGACTTTTAGGATTTCTCCAAATGGTCTCCATTTCTATATATCGCCAATTCAATATACCGAACTTTCCGATTTACCCACCCTTCCAATATACCCATTGGTAGGTGGAAGAAGTCAGTCCTCTCAATATACGTGGCCATACGTGAGAGAGACCTTGAAGTACGTGAAAGAGATTGACACGTGGTACTTAGGTAGTACGGGAAGGGATTCGCCTTGTCTATGACACTTGCTTAAAAAAACCTCCTCCTACTAGGTCCTAACTTCCCTAACATACTTGAACAATCTTACTTTTAGGTTTTATGTCAAGCGATAGTGGCGAATAGGGTGAATGATAGAGTGAATGAACAAATCCTCGACGATTTATAGGGATAGACCCCAGACATCGTTATTGCAGCTATTTTAGACGTTAAGTGCAGTAATGAGTCGCGAAAACATTACCTGTAAACGACTGCCACAGGCACTATATATACCAAACACTGCTTCAAACCTTTAAGGTTTGAGAAAGGGTTGGGTGTGTTTTTTTTTGAACAAATTATACAAAGCATGAAATGCAAAACATGGAAAAATGAAGGTGTCGAACCCTGACAATATTGCACCTTTTACAATTACAATTCTCGTTTAATTTTCCAAAATATAGTTTTGAACTTTTGCAAAAATTAATTATACTACCCTTTTTAAATGAATCATGCATTAAATTTATTATTACACCCTTAACTCCTAATTATTCTTTATGCACAATAAAGAATAGTTTTCTATAGTTCTCAAAGAGGATAAAATAAATTTCTTCTATGCCTTAACTCTCCCTAAAAATATTCCCTATGCTATGAAAATATTTTTCAAATGCGTAAAGGTGTTTGTCATCTACTTTTTATAATATTTCTTTTTACTTTTCAAAAAAATTGCCTTCAAGATTTTAAAGGGCGCCTAATTTCATATGCCTTCAATAGAATACTAATAAAAGCAACCTTTTATTATAAAAGGAGCATTGGTGGGATTCGAACCTCGGTTTCTTTTGTAGCCAAAGACCACTACCACCACGCTATCCACCAAGGTGCCTCACAGCCTTGGATCTTGAGCAAGCGCCCCGTCATTTCTAAACATGCCCTCCGCAATGTCGATCAGAAGAATTCTCACTCACGGTCCTTCTACTCAACTGGACAACGACCAGATGACACCTATGAGCTCTTTGCAAACAGATGCCATGCGGAGCGTGTGGCGCAACACTTCCTGGCCAAGATGTGGTGTTGGTAGGTCCCAACTAGTGTTGCCAAAAGAATTAACGCAAACACCGAACGCATGCGTCTGATCCCAAAGTTGCATTGACTCGGAAAGAATCGCAAGCTTCAAAAGTATCGTCAAATGGCCTGCTGGCCAACAACGACAACATTGATGGCAAGGCCCCCAAGAACATCGAAGATGGGTGATTGCGTCGGTCGTGGGTTCCCTGGCAAGCTCAATTGGTGTGAAAATGAAACCAGTGTCAGGCAGTCCTCTCAAAGGGATGGCGCTGCCTTGTGGGTGTGCGTGGTGTCCTCGTTGTCAAAGGTGTGCAGCCAAAGGCGCACCTTCTTCCTTTTTTGTCTCCTTTCGATTTCTTGATCAAGACCAGAAAAATAACAGATTTTCTTCTTGTTGGGATTGAGCTAGAAAACCAGCGCTGCCAACCCATCGTGAAGGCTCTCGTTTTCTCCACCAAGCTAGCAGGTGATTCGTGTTTCGCTTGCAAGGATGCCAAATCTGAGAAATTTATCTTTCATCAACCTTTTGTAGATTCCATTGTGTCAACCATCTTCGTAGAGATGACTTCTAAGTCAGAGACGACGTCATACTGGACTAAAGCTCCACAGCATGCTCAGGTGACTTGCTTCTCTCATCCACTACAGGCAGATGATCAACATGGGTGGTGATGGCTTCATCTCTGCTCTGCGTCGACTTCCCAAGGAGGAGCACATCCACGTCCGAGGCAAATCCGGGTTCCAAGTACTCAATGCAACCCCGTTGATCTGCTGCGTGCTCTACTACACTTTGTTATAACGGGCTCTCCTTTTCGTTCTCCAATTTGCAAAACCAACTCCTAGCCAATGAGTCTTGAAACTTCCTTTACCAAGATGATAGGGATCCAACTTCACCTATCTGCACTACCTATATATATATAATGAAAAGCAGCTTCCATTACACCAGACCCTAGACAAAGGAGCTACTGGATAGGATATTTCTCACAAATCATGTAATAACAGAAGGTTTCTCATTATCCTTTTGAATCATTCTCGACCTCGGGTAAGAGGATACTTCCTTACATGTAATAATTTTTGCCTAACAGAACCCTAAACATGTTTGTGTAATTCCTTGCGTCTTCTCATGTCACAAAGTGTACCACTCCATTCCTTTCCTTCTAGGTTTAAAAGTGCTTCTTTAATGGCATCCTCTTCTATATTGAAAAAGGCTCAACTCTATATAAGTTCAATACTAATCATCTAATCAATAGCTTTGCGTAAATTCTCTTCGTTCAATCTAGGGACATGAATTTTGGCTTAATAATTAACTAAATTTGTTTTACATGTTACGAAGTTGATTTTATTGTTGACTAAAATTTTACATATTTAGAGGCCTAGTCGAGATTTGATCCTTGGCTACAAACAAAAGTGCCTAGCAAACTTGGAGGGTTGATTTGCTTGAGAAATTGTTGTAATCCTATGTATGGTACACATCATTTCATCTTAATAATATTGCTTTTGATTTCAGTCATACATTAATCAATGTTATATATTTGTGTCTTGGCAACCATAATTTCAGCTCCCAAACAATTTTTATAAATGCTTATGCATTCCATTATGTTATTACCCCTTGAAGTTGTTTTTTTTTGCACGTATTGCACATTGAAGCCAAGCGACATATTCTTTTATAAGTTGGCCTCCATTAAGGATTTTAGTATTTTACTAAAATCTGACATTGGCAATAATTTATGATTTTTTTATTATGCTTATAGTGTTTTATGTCAACTATTATAAGTTGGTATTTGTGAGCAGTTTGCTTTGTCCATCTGTCAATGTCTCCATAGAAATGGCTTCCTCCATTCAGATAATCCTTTGGACACCCCTCCTTACCTTTTTCCTCTTAAGCTGTCAATAGGATATCAAATTCACTTGGACCTCTCTCCCACACGATCTCAATGTAGAATTTTGCAATACAAACAAAATAAACATATTACCCAAATTTTGGACGAATAGAATGAAGCATAAAGGAACAAAAAGATAGGAACGTGAAAGCTTTTGTATGTGATGTTGTGTTCCCATACAAGTTGTTTATTTCCAGTGGCATATTCCTATGTTGGAATTCCGTTCCACTTTAATACCTCTTCTCTTCTTCTACTAACAATGAAATGATCACAAAACATTCTTACAATGATTTGCAAGTGGAGGTATTTATACACTTCAAAATACATTTCACATATCCCAATAGTGTCGCATGCTAGCATATTATTGGTCCATTAATTAATACACAAATCACCTTACAAGGTGAATATGGGTCCATAGCCAAAGTAAATGATTAGAGTCATTATACATTTCAACACTAATCAAGCCCAAGATGGCCTTCTATGGATACAATTTATTTTGTATTGATAATGGCACTACAATCCATCTCGATTATGTCCAACACCCACCTTTTAACATTATCCCAACTAGGCATGCCTATCCCTTTATCTTCAAGAGGCCATCAACTTTAGACATCAAGCTTAGAAGGGACTGCAAGGGCAACCAGGTTGATTACCTCCTTTTTTCAACTTATCCTAGTCATTAAGGTATCAAACATCCCCTAGATGCTACGGTTTCACAAATAGATGGAGACTAGTTAGTAAATGACATCCCTCTTCATGTGCTACCACCATAATGCCCTAGTCCTCTTATTCTCACGCTCAATATGTTGGATCTACTTCTCTCCAACATCAAGGTCCATGTAGTTGCCTTTGCCCACAGCCCAAGCTACGGAGGTGAACATACACCAATTTTTTCCCTTGTCTCGAAAAATTAGTTGACCTAGGAGAGATAATAGAGGGAGTACTCTATTTCCTCCTAGGATTGCTCAACTAGACCTTCATAGTCCTGATCATTCTCTAATATATGCCATAAGATTTGTATAGGCCTTTTCGAGGTAACCGATGACAATGTTGGTGATCCTCCTCTTGCTCAAGACTTCAATATAGACTAGTACTAGCTTTATCTCCAACCCAAATGTCCAACTCCAATCTCCTTCAACTCCTTATTTCATAGAGGAATTTCCCTTTCATATGGTTTTTCGTGTTTGAAACAAACAACTATATTGCTTAATCTTTCAGCTTGTATAGGGTTCACTGAAATGGTTAGCACCCCTAGTTATGTTTCTAATTATTATAGAATTTTTTTTTTAGTCTATTTGTGATCATTTTGGTATCCTACTTGCTATTGTAATTTGTCGTTAAATTTCCATTGATCTACTTTGGTCATTTGTGGAAATCGATATATTCTTTCTTCCAACATGCCAATCAATGTAAAATAGTGTTTAAAATGGCTTAATCTGCACGCAAATAATCAAAAAGAACCATTGCCCAAGCTTCCATTTACTACTATACTAGAAACCATAGTAGAGAAACTCAAACTCGGCAAGGCCCACTCAAGACTCGAGACTCGAGCAAAATAAAAAAGAGGAAAATAAAAATTTTCAATGAAAAAAAGTTTTTTTATGCATATCACAATGAATTAACATTATACAAATCAAAAATTAATACTATAAATGATACAAGCTTAAACTATAAATGAAAGTGGCAAGTGATACAAGCTTAAACTATAAATGAAAGTGGCAAGTGATACAAGCTTAAACCATAAATGAAAGTGGCAAGTGATACAAGCTTAAACTACACATAAAAGTGACAAAACACAATTCAATTAAAGAAATTTTTATGCGTCCAAAATTCAAATATTCTTATATTGTATTATCCTTGCAAGGACACCCCAATGGTATGTCATTGGCGTTTCATCTCGATGACCTGAGTTTGAATCACAGGGAGGGAGGCCCCCTGCTGCTATGCCCCCAGGCAGTGTGGCCCCTAGTTGTGCCACCCATTGTGCTTCACATTACGTTAACAAAAAAATATATATTCATGTATTGTTATCATATGAAAAAGGGACAAGTTACAACAGGCGTCATAACAATAACTAAATAGGCCCGCTATCCATGTCTTGCAATGCCTTCGCCCTTTGCCCTTTGTCCTAGCAGAAGCTCTAGTCTCTCTTTGTCATTGTACCCGTGCCTCTTCCTGTGCCTTGGCTACTAACTCCTCCACTAGGTTTTCATAGTCATCCATGGAGAAGACAGACCCTTGCTGCTGCTACTAATGTAGCTCTTTGATCCATTCAGATGATGGATCAATCTCGTCTAGGTCAATGGCCTCATAACTTGATCCTACAAATTTTTATGGTGGAGGAGAAGGTTATAATGAACAAACACAAGATCATTCAACTTTTGTTGTGTGAGTTTGTTGCGCTTCTTGGAGTGTATGTGCTCAAACATACTCCAATTGTGCTCACAACCTGAAGTGTTGCATGGTTGACATAAAACTTTCATGGCAAAGTGTTGTAGGGTGTATATGCACCAATGTCCTCCCACCATAAATCTTGAAAAAGCCAAAAAAATAGAAAATTTAATAATTCAAATGTAAAATCGTAAATTGAGATTATTTTTTAAAACAAAATCAAAATACAATTAATGTTAATTCAATGAGGGTTACCTAGACTCAAAGTTGACTTTGCTCGAATGCACTATGTGAAAAGGATACCCTTACATCTCTTATAATCTTGCAGTTGATCCTGTATCTTACTGCGGATATGCTCATCACGCACCATGCGATCAATGCATTGTCAAAAGCCCGACATCACCTCATAGTCAGTCTCGAATGAATTAGCATAAAAATAATTGGGGTTGAGGTAGGTACCCCGCTGCATGAAGAGGGCTATGGAGCTAAGATGTCCATCGTCGATCAATTATTTCCGAAATGGGATTATACCTCGGCTCAAAATAAGTATTAAATGAGGCAATTGCCTCTTTGGCCCTATACATATCCCATTGGTGATTTTTCTCCATCAACAAAACAAAGAACCCTCACCAAAGGCTCTAACACCTAAAAGAAAAAAGGAAAAATAAATTACAATACAAAATTCGCAAATGGAAAAATAATTTTAAAAATATAATAAATAATAAAATAAAATAAAAAACTTAGTCTTGTACCTTGATGGCCTCATCCATGGCTGTCCAAAAGGGCTCCTCAAAGATATAGTCATACACCTTCCGCCCCTCACTAGAGAGTTGGTATCTAGCAACGTCTTCGGCATTCCACTCATCGCTCACAAACATCCTCTTCAATGCCCCCTTTGCATCAAAGAGGCTCTACAATATCACGAAGTTTGTGGCGAAGCATGTAACTTCAGCCCACACTAGCTCCTCTCCCACCTCTAACAAAACCTCCCCTAGCATTTGTGCAAGCGTATCAACACTCTTAACTTGTGTTGATGCATCCATTGACTTGAGGAATACAATTCCTTCTATAGAAGCAACCAAAAAATTAATTAATGTTCTGCCCCACCCATCTATCCACCCATCGGACATGATAGAGCAACCCCTCTTCCTCCACACCCTGTGTTGCTCATCAAGCAAAACATAAATATCGTCCATGGATTCACAAAGGAGAGGGCCCTTAAAATCGTCATAAGTTGGCGGCTTAAATCCTGCACCACAAACTGAGATGGCATCTACCATTCCCCACTAGAATGGAGACCTTGCCAAATTGAAGGGAAGGTCAAAAATATACCAGAAACTTGCAACGGCCTTCCTCACTACCCTGTCCCTCCCCTAGTTCCACGCGCCCATACCTTCAAGCATGGGTTGTGACCCTAACACAAAACATTCCACAAAATAGGACTCTTCAATCCAACTCCCTAGGTGTGCAGCTGATGGATTGGAACTATAGTGGTAAAACCGGCTATAGGTGTTGTCGATACCCTCTATATGAGGTTAAAAAGGGGGGTTTGCCATGGCCTCGCCTTGTCTTCGTTTGAGTTCTTTTTTCTCAGAGTAGTCTGAGAAGATGGCATTGCATTCTCTTTTAACGTCAGTCAACAGCTTTGGGTATTCCCTAACATTTTTCCCTTTTGCCTTGCCAAGTGGTATTTGAGGCAGTTTATGCCTCCAAAAATTTGAGCCCCACAAAAATTGCAAAAAACCTCCCCTTTCTTATCCCCTTCCCTTGCATACTTCCATGCTGGATCTGTTTTTGCTGACATTTTCTTGTGGTTGCACATGGAAACAACAAACAATTACTTAGAAACTTTAAAAAAAAATGCCCTAGGGCTTAAACCCTAGTTTAAACATTGACAGCTGAAAAGAGTTTCTCTAGCTTAAATGCAACAGTTGGGTGGCTGTTGCAATTAGTTTGAGTTTTAAAAAAAAGAAAAAAAAAAAAACTGCAACTTAAAAAGAAAAAAAGAAAAAAAAAAACAGCTGAAAGAGTTTTTCTAGCTCAAATGCAACAGTTGGGTGGCTGTTGCAATTGGTTTGAATCTTAAAAAAAGGAAAAAAAAAATGCTTGAAACTGAAAAAGAGAAAAAAAAATGACAGTTGAAAAGAGTTTTTCTTACCTCAGATGAATTAGTTGGGCGGCTGTTGGTGGCTGTTAGATTCCTTCAAACTACAAAAAATCTGCTCTTACGATGCGCTTTTGTGTTTTCTTCTGGTAACAGGTAGGCACTGCCAATTTGCAACAGGAAAAATGAAGGGAAATGAAAAAATAAAAAAATTATTGCATTCCTTGAACCTGTGCAACGCCAGCCGAGTTTTTGCTCAGGGCTCGGCGAGATTTTCAAAAACTCGCGAGTCCCGAGTACAGGCGAGTTTTTCAAAAACTTGGCTGAGTTTGGAAAACTTGCGAGTCCAGGCCCGAACGACTCAGCGAGGCCAACTCAGACCCAAACTCTATGAGTTTTTGATGAGTTTTTCAAAAACATCGAGTTTCCCTACTATGCTAGAAATAATCCTATTACATTTCATTTGACTATATTTGCATATAGTGTCTCCATTTATTCACCGAATGTTTTTTATTTTAATGATCTGTATTGATGGGGCTTTACGATTAGAAAATATGAATGAATCCACAACCCATAAACCAAGCCTAAACGCAAAAGTAGATGAATCACATGAATCAATGCCAGATGCTTAATTATGAGAATGAGAATATTGAAAATTTGAAATACCATGTCAAAAGTCGGATCCAAATGTTGTATACTTGAAGATAAACGATAATATACACAATTTTTTAGCTTGAGATAAAACATAGACAATAGGGTTAGTAAGCTGCCAAGACTTGCACTGCAAGGTTGTTAATGGAAAGTTATTTCATGGAGTTCAGCTTGATAAACCCTCAGACATGTTTAAACTTTACAGAATCATATTAATTTATACAAACTGATCTCCTGACTTACAGGAATGCATCTACTCATGTACTAGCATGGCAAGCCAAACCAACAATTTTAAACCTTCAAGAAAACTGAAACTGAAATGACGAGACAAAAGGCAAACATAACAACCAGTAAGAGATCAAAAAAATTTCCAAACAACAGATTAGTGGTAGAAAAGTAACACCTGGTTCTAGAACCAATTTAGATTCACTTGGTTAAGACATGAACTCCCATTGTGATTGGTATAGAAGATTAAATCCTTCAACTGCTTTAAAAGGGAAGATTTAGGCTCAATTTTTAAGGCCGTGACTACCACCAATTGCTAAATATCAACCCACCGCAGACGCTTTAAGGACTACTCCCACAAAAATGGAGAAACATAATTTTCATTCTCTCTCTCGGATTAGACCTCGGGGCAGGAAGTACTCCTTACATTTGTAGTTACCAGGTTAGGCCAAACCGTAAATAGGTTCATCCTCTTAAACTTTTTTGGCCTGACTTTTTTGGCAGGCCAAAGCCACTAACATATGCCTCATTCTCGTTCGATCTCTTGGATGAGGCCTTAAGGTAGCGTATCCTACTTATATCTTTGGTCACAAGGCTCAGACAAACCTCAACTAGATTCACTGAACCCCAAACTTTTCTGACACACCAAACCTACTTGACCAACCCAACGGACGTCCTGCCAACACACTAACTATGGCATCCGCCCTCATATTGCCGCATTAATTATATTGTCCAGCATACAAAATGCCTCGATTGTCTTCAGCTCCCTGCTTCAGAATCCAGATCATTGTAGTGGGAGGTCAGATGCACTGGTTCAGGACGTTGCCAAATAGTTTGAATGAGATCAATCATGTAGCAGGTTCTGATTTCAAAACATGTTTAAATTGTCACTCTAGGGCCGTAGACCATGAAGACGGTAGAGCTAGTGCCACTCTCCTAATATTCTGTAATAGTATATCCTATCCACCTTTGAATCCTTGTGAACTTTCATTTCTGCGTTATGCATGATTCTATATGTTATATAGTTTTCGAAGCTTTTTTCTGAACCTCTTTCAAATTAAAAGAGTTGAATAAACAACATATAGACCACATTATATATATAACTTAAGTGGGCTAATGGTTAAGATTTTAGAACTCAAGTCTAAAGTTAGAATCCGAAATCCATATGGTCTGTATCCTTTTTGGATGTGAAAATCTACTTTACTTTGTAATCACGAAAATAAAACCTCATATTTCAACTATACCATAATTTATAACAAAATTTCCTGACCTCGGGTTCCGGTAGATCAGCAACACGGTCCACAATTTTATCCAATGTAACACCATCGAATTTACTAGTGAACCTGCAAATTCATAGCAGGGAATATTGTTCCGTAACACGTCCACAACAACATAACTGTGATATTCGACCCATTCTAAAAGGACTATTCTTCCATATCAGCAAACTAAATTGCACTGTAAGATCAAATAAAGAACAAAAAAATGCATACTCTATAACGGCAATATCCCCTCTGTTTCTGACTTCTTCAACAATTGGCCCAACCTGAGTTACAAATCCAACGTATTAGCCAAAATAAAAAAACAACACGTATGATTTTTCACATTAAAAAAAAAAAAAATGAGAAGAAGAATAAAAATTACCACGCCAAAGATTGAAGAAAAATCAATACGAGGACGAGCCTTGAGGTCATTTAGCTGTGAAGACTGAAGGTCTGCAAGCTTATACGTCTTCATTGACCTCGTTAATCCACTTTTTATGCCTGCACATGCACATTCGTGAGATTTCAACTCTGTTTGAAAATCAAAACAACACATTCCCTATAAAATAAAAATGAAACATCTATTTACCTGCAGAAGCACGAAAGGCGAATTTACTTATTTTTTTGCCACGAATCAAGGAATGGTTAAGTGGAAATACTTGTTGAGGAGAAGGGCGAGTTCCCACAAAGCTCTTGCTGAGATTCATACCTTAAACCCTAATTCGTCGAGATGTTCAAATCATACATCCTCTAAAGTCGTCTGAAGATGTTTTTGACACGGTCGTAATGAAGCACATAAACGGTTTTCAAAAAATAAACAAAATTTGATAAAACTGCAGTCCCATGCGTACAAAATTGGACCTTCAACGGTATGCCACGTAGACTACAAGATATATTCAGTGGAAAGAAACTTTAGAATATCATTTGAAATAAATAAATTATGTTCATAGGCTTTGGTTTTTTTTAAGTTTAAACTTAGTATATTGCTTTAATAATTTAAATGCATTTATATGGAATAAAAATTTATTATAAGAATATATCATTAAAAAAATATGTTTAGAAAATATTATATGAAGATTAAAAAATGAAAAGTTTATCAAAATGGAACCAAGGTAAGGTGGAAGGAAAGCCTAGCAAGTTTGTGAATTGTTCAATGTTTTCTTGGTTTTTACAACATATAAAAGGTGTTTCTAAAGGGGTTGCGGTACCCTTCCCAATCCAAAATGTAGGAGGTTCATCAAGTGTGGCTTTGTCTAAAGCTTAGAGGGTGGTTCAAAGATTCCAAGTAGGAAAATCGATAGAAAAAGAGGAAGGAAAACCAGGAAAAAGTGAAAAATTTAGGTGGCAATCTGTTAGTGGAAGAATCCAAGAGGTCAATGAGGAAATTATTCTTTTGAAGAACTAGGCATTGATTGGTTGTTTCTGTGGAATGAGGCCTAGAGATACTACACTTAGGACTTGGGTTGATGTCAATTGGAAGCTAAAGGTGTAGGGAAGCATTGAGATTTCTATGGAAGGTAGGGGTTTTTCATTGCTATTTTTAGCTCCCCTGAGGACAGAGAAAAGGTGTTTGAGAAGAGGCCTTACTTCATGAGCAAAAGTGGTTTGTACCTAGCCCCGTGGCATATCAACTTCAATCCGTTAGAGGAGAACCCCAAGGAAGTGCCAATTTGGGTCTGTTTACCCTTTTTACCTAGGTTTTTGAGAAAGAACTCAATCTTGGAGGAAATAGGTAATAAATTGGGGAACTTCATAAAAGGTGTAGAGAGCAATGGTGCAAATTTGGTAGTGACCCGCATTTGTGTCCAGATGAACATTGAAATTAAATTCCTATAAGCAGTAATGATTAATGTGGACTCCTTCCAAATTGAACAAAAACTAAAGTATGAATGTCTTCCTTTCAAATGTCTTCAATGCCATGAGTATGGCTATTTTACCCGTTATTGTCCAAAGATCCTTCTAGTAGAACATAAGGCAAAAGAGATTAATAAGAATGGTTACCAACAAGTCTACAATAAAAGAGGATAGAGACATAGCAAACTACGGTTGTTCACCTCACAACAAAATTTTCAAAAGGAAACCTCCAACAAATTCGAGGAACTACAACAATATGGGGGATCTGAAGTGAACATAGTTGAATAAAGTCTCAACAAAGGGACTTAACCAGACAAAGGAGGAACTGAAGAGGATATAAATGAAAAAACTATAAATGAAAAAGAAACAAAAAAAGAGGGAGTACAAAATGACTTCAATTTGCAGTGGACTGACATTATAGAATCTAGACAAATGTCTATTGTTCCAGGTTTGAATTCCTCTTCCCTTGACTTTATCCCTTTTGAGATTTTTTTGAATGGATAATGTGAACAATTCAAATGGATCACATCAAACTCAAACTATTTACGACATTGAAATGGCTTCCCAAAAAACGTAATGTGAAATAGATACAAGAGGCACACCTAAAATAGTGGGTAGACCCTTGAGGACAAAAGACTCAAGACGAGAGCAGGGAAAAAATTAACTAAATGAAGTTCCTTTTTTGAACATTAGGGATCTTGGATCCCCTAAAAAAGGAACGTCTTTGAGACAAAAAAATAGCCAAGAAAAACTGGATATTATCATAATACAAGAGACAAAGATGAATGAAAAAGATTTTATATGGGTGAAAGATCAAATTTGGAAAGGCAGTAAAATAGTGGCAATCAATGCAAGTGGGTAGTCAGGTGGTTTAGCCATTATGTGGAAAAACAATACCTTAGGAAGCAATTTGATCTGCTTAAAATTCCTTGAAATATATCTAAAAATAACTTTAAATTTAATTAATATTTATGGACCTAAAAATACTATTGCCAAACTTGAACTGTGGCATCAACTGTGGAATCTAGTGGAGTCTCTACAAAATCAACATATCATTTTGGGTGGATACTTCAACTCGGTTCTAGATATAAATGAAAATAAAGGAGGATGGTTTAACAACAATGATCAAGTATGTGTTGGAAATTTGGCCAGCCATACATTAAAATGAAAATTCGGGTTGTTAGATGATGTTTTCAGCCCTGGAGAGTGTCTCCTCTTAAAGAAGACAAAATGAAATCGTAGAGCTTCGAAATCTATGCAATCTAGAAAAAAACGGGTTCAAACGAACACCTGAGTCAAAAGTTATGGCCGAAATACTAAGACATGTAATAAACACCGTCGATGTAGATTCGATGGATGTGATTTGCTACGGTTAGGGTTTGCTTTGTTTTTTTCTTACTTAAGGCAGTTTTAGGGTTTTCTTTTATGAAGAAGAATTTTACATTGTAGCAAGTGTGTGAACTCTTCTAGAGCCTGTAAGAAGATTATAACAAAGTACTAAAACTTTGCTAGAATTATTCCAGATAATAAGAAGATAATAGTTGCTCCAATTTTGTTTTATTGTATTATTGTAAATTCTTCATTTGGTATCAGAGCGAGGCGATCGAGAAATTGGGTTCGAGTAACTATAGAATTTCTGTTGCAAATTTTACATAAGCTTCTCAGAGATATCAATTCGTGTTGAAGGGAGCTATTATGGCCAACAACACCAATTCAATTTCGATCCCAAAATTTGACAGTTTCGACTACAAATATTGGAGCATCCGGATGAGGATGATTTTGAAGGCAAAAGGAGTTTGGGCCACCGTTGAAGCTGGATTCGTCGAACCAAAATACTAGAGTGCATTGACTGTAGATCAAAAGAAGGAGATGCAGGAGAAAGATAAAGAAAATAATTTGGCTTTGGCTTTCATCCAATCGGCTCTAGACAAGAGTCTCTTTCCCTAGATTTTTGCCTACGTTTCGGCTCAAGAAGATTGGAAGGCATTGAAGGAGAATTACTAGGGGAGTGCCCAAGTTAAGGAGGTGAATTTGTAGACTTTGCGAAGAGATTTTAAAAATATCAAACAGGAGGAGAATGAAACTGCAGGAGATTACTGTGTTCGGGTAAAAATGGTAGTAAATAAAATGGCCACACTTGGAGAGATCATAGAGCAAAATGTAGTAATTAAAAAGGTTTTAAGAACCTTGACAGAGAAGTTTGACAGTGCAGCCCTTGTCATAGAAGAAAAGAAAGACCTCTCAAAAATAGATATAGATTCATTAATTGGTTCTCTCACATCTCATGAAGAGAGAATTTCCAAGAGGAAGAAGGATAAAGAAGGAGGTTCTACAGAGGAACAAGCTTTTTCGATAAAAGAGAATGATGGAGGAAGAGGTCACGGTAGGGGTTCTAGAGGAAGAGGAAGAAATGGAAGAGGAGGTAGAAGAGGCTCCTACGGTGGTAGAGGTCAAGGAAGATCTCAAGATTCAAACAATGACCAGGCTCATGCTGCAAGAGGAGGATCCAGTGCAAGAGGAAGAGGTAGAGGCCGAGATATGAGAAATGTGCAGTGTTACAATTGTAAAAAATATGGCCATTATGAGAGAGATTACAGGCTAAAAAAATTAGCACATTATGGAGAAGAGGATTCCTATGAGGATGATACTTTGTTCTGTATTATTGAAGAAAAAGTGTGGCAAGCAACTTTTCTCTCTACACAAAATAGCACAAAGGAGACATGGATCCTAGACCGTGGGTGCACAAACCATATGACCGACACGAAGGGTGTATTTTCATCTCTTGATGCTTCTTATCACTCCAGTATCGGGCTTGGGGATGAGAAGAGCTTGAAGGTGGTTGCAAAAGGAGAAATGAAGGTTCCTACCAGGAGAGGAAAAATAATGAAGGTAAAAGATATTTACTATGCACCCTGTTTGAAGCATTCATTAATGAGTATTGGTCAAATATTGGAAAAGGATTATAAGTTAGTGTTTAAGGATAGTATGTGCAAAATTTATGATCGGAGGAGGAAATTGATTACCACTATAAATATGACCAAGAACAGGCTCTTCCCATTACAATTTTTAGATCAAGGGGGAGCTCTAACATTTTTTGGTGTAGAAGGTAAGGAGAGGTTATGGCATTTACGGTTTGGGCATTTAAATTATAAGAGTTTGAAGATGCTTTCACCACTTGTCTATGGGTTGCCAAAAGTTGAAGACTCCAAGGAGTTTTGTGAAGGTTGTGCACTTGGCAAACATGCAAGGGGGAAGTTTCCACATGGTGAAGCATGGAGGGCCCAACATCCCTTGCAATTGGTTCATAGTGATATTTGTGGACCAATGCAGACATAGAGTATGGGCAAAGCTTCTTACTTTCTGACTTTTATTGATGATTTCTCCAGATATTGTTGGGTTTATTTAATTAAGCATAAGGATGAGGCATTCAATTGCTTCAAGAATTTTAAAGCTCTAGTTGAAAATGAGAGTGGTCATTATATCAAATGTTTGAGTTTAGATAGAGGAGGTGAGTTCTGTTCTCATGAATTTGATAATTTTTGTAGTGAGTTTGGGATTAAAAGGCAGAAAAGAAGTCCTTACACATCTCAACAGAATGGGGTGGCTAAAAGAAAGAATATGACTATGATGGAGATGGCACGATGCATGATGCAAGAAAAAGGTATGAGTAAGTTTTACTGGACTGAAGCAATTATGACTGCTAATTACATTTTAAATAGAAGTCCTACTAAGAGTCTTGAGAATATTACCCCTTATGAATGTTGGTACAGTAAGAAGCCAAATGTAAATCATTTTAGAGTTTTTGGATGTGTGGTTTTTGTGCATGTTAATGCTGAGAATAGGAAGAAGTTGGATGCAAAGAGTGAAAAATGTATTTTTTATTGGGTACAGTGAGCAATCTAAGGCTTACACGTTCTTTAATCCTATTCCACATAAAATAATTGTATCTAGAGATGCCATTTTTGATGAAGGGGGAAGTTGGGGATCACAAAAATTGTTTGTTGAGGATGGTTTTTGAGAGAAGATGGAACCAAGCCATGTTTCAATTTATCCTAGCCATGAAAAAGTTTCCATTTCATCTTCTACAAGTGCACCTTCAAGTCCAAGAGAAGGTTCTTCTAGTAGTTCTCCACCTCCATCACCACCGACCAAAGGAAAAGGTAAAATATTGTTGAAGGATCACCCAGAATCTCAAATTCTTGATAGGAATTTCCATAAGAGGGTGATAAGGAGTCAGCATACAGAGATGAATACAGTAATAGAGAGTTTAGATGTAACGTCCCCCCTGGTTCTGTGCTTTTGATATTTGGGAACTCTAATAAATTTCTCCTAGTTTTTTTCTTTATTCTTGCTTGCAACAACAATATGACTAACGATAATGAAGCAATACAAATTATAACTGCTATATATATATATGATCTGGGAATGAAGCATATTACATATTAAACTGCAAGTCTGAACCTATTTATGGATAACTATATCTGCACTTTGGTGTCTCTATTCCCCATAAAGCATAATCACAAGTTTGTTGTAGTTGTTGCAACTTATCATAGTCTGATTTTGGTTTGTAAGGAACCTCAAGAGCAGGAACAAGGTCCCCTTCAATTATCAATCCCTTCAACTGATGGACACCTGTACCAACTTGCAAGCTAATTTCATTGTTCACTAGAAAATCTAAAACTACATTGTGGACTGCTATAGCTACACTCCATATTCATTCAATGATGTTTGGTAGAATAAGTTGAGCTCTGATACCAATGTAATGTCTGAAATGAAACATCTCTCGCCAAGACATGTTAGAGAGAACATCATCATAAGCTACGACATGGTCAACCCTGGGAATGCCTCTGTAGTCCAGAGCTAACAATCTCTCATCTGGACTCATCCTCCTGATGTATATCAACCGATCCCAAGCACAACAGTCTTCTACAATCATCAAAGCATCCTCCACAACCTCTGAGATCCAAAAGTGTTGATCAAT
This sequence comes from Wollemia nobilis, assembly GCA_028583015.1. Taxonomy (NCBI): domain Eukaryota; kingdom Viridiplantae; phylum Streptophyta; class Pinopsida; order Araucariales; family Araucariaceae; genus Wollemia; species Wollemia nobilis. Next base: position 10,553,344 of record JAQPPZ010000850.1, read on the forward strand.
CTCTAACAAACGGTTGATATAAAGAAGGTCAGCTATATCAACTCTAAAATTGATTATCCTGGGGATGCATCTGCCATCAAAATCGGAAAATACCAAGATAACACTCCATCTCCAAGAGACAAAATAGTCAACCCAAGAGTACCAGCACTCCCACTTAGCGGTAATCATGAAAGTACTATCAGGAAGTATATCAATCATCAGAATGAAGTGACATCCTACATACACTCGATATGCCCATAAATCCATCCAAAAATGGATCACATTAGCTGCAATTCTTTTTGACCTCATGTTAGACCAAAAACTAACTCCTCCAACAAGTTGAATGGCTTCATAATGAGTCTCCAACTCTAAAAATATCTAGTCTTTGATCATGTGCAAGAAGACTTATTTCATTTCATGCATTGTACTCTCAAGTTTTTGTAAATCAACAATGGAAATGTTTTTGTTTGATTGGGTTTTAGGTGTCCTTTGGATGAGATTTTCAACAAGCTTCATTGATTCATCCATAGTAGATAACATGTGCACTTCATTTTCAGCTGACACCAACAACTTGTTCTTCTAGTTATCATCAAAATTATCAATATCATGCAATATAAATGGGTTGCTGATATTATTTAAATCATAATCAGAATTAGTTTCATATCTTTTAGCAGTGTCTATAAGGCTGCCCTGATCTTCAAGTGTCTCTTTTTTGTCGTAAGAAACCCCTCCATACCTTGGGTTCCAATTAGAATCAGCATTATGCATGAAATTTTTTTATTTGTGTAACAAATCATCCCCTTTAAATTCTACCCAACTATAATTTCCTCTTTGTTTGCTCTTGGCTCAAAAAATAATTCATCACTTTGGTCAAGAGGAGGCTTATCCCAAAGTGGTTCTTCATCAAACTTAGGTGCCAACACACCCTGAACCCAAGGTACTATAAGTTGATCACCATATTTAGAAATTAATTGAACATTGTGCTCTTCATGAGGAATTACCTTACTAAAACATTTGTCCTTCAAATGAAGGAAGGCGTCACTATCTTGAACTCCCTTATCCACATGCTCTATCTCATGAGAAATGAATTCTTCTTCGACACAATCTTCTAATTTGATTTCTTCTTCAGCAGTAGTCTTTGAATCTTCAACTTCATCGTCATTATGTTTGAATTATTTATTTATCTTCTCCAGAAGTTTCATTTTTTCATCTATATTTTATTTTTTCCTCATATGTAAATCAATGTAATCTTCACAAGTCATTAGGGAACGAAAACCATCATCATGAGCCTTCCACTCCTGCTGGAACTAATCAAGTAATTCAATGACTTTAGGCTCAACCTTTACCTGAGGAGGAATTGTAAGTGGAGAATTTGTCATCATAACAGCCAATTGGTTAATGGACTATTACAACTTTATCTGACCCTCCAAAAAACTCACTTTGAAACCTATTCCTATCATTGAGTGGCTCCATCTTCATACCGGACTAACTAACTCTCAACTGAAGAAGTTATGAGAAAATACACCAGATATGAACCCAAACAGGTTGACAGAAATAGCTTGTGCTCTAATACCACTATAACTTCCCCCCTTGGTTCTACACTTTTGATATTTGGGAACTCTAATAAATCTCTCCTAGTTTTTTTCTTGATTATTGCTTGCAACAACAATATGACTAACGATAATGAAGCAATACAAATTATAAATGCTACTAATGAAACTGATAAATGAATCAACATGCATAAATTTGTTATTGCAACAATATAGTAAGTTTCATTTTATTCATTCATATTCATGAAAATTGCTCCATATCAACATGCAAGCAATATATATATATATTATATATATGATTTAGGAATGAAGCATATTACATATTAAACTGTAGGTCTGAACCTATTTATGGATCATTGTATATGCACTTTGGTGTCTCTATTCTTCATAAAGCATAATCACAAGTTTATTGTAGATGTTGTTGCAACTTATCATAGTCTGATTTTGGTTTGTAAGGAACCTCAAGAGCAGGAACCAGGTCGCCTTCAATTATCAACCCTTTCAACTGATGGACACCTGTACCAACTTGCAAGTTGATTTCATTGTTCACTGACAAATTTAAAACTACACTATGGACTACTGTAGCTACACTCCATATTCATTCAATGATGTTTGATAGAATAAGTTGAGCTCCGACACCACTGTAATGACCCCCCGATCTAATTTTTAATCTTTAATTTTGCTGATATAATTTGTGTGAAAACACAAACAATCCATAAATATAAAGGTATTTTGTTTTTTATTTCAAATACTAAACTAGGGCACAACAATTACAATGATTTCAATTTTGGAAACATTAAATCAATACAATAAAATAAATAACTCTGTAAACCCTAGTTGATCTGATCTCTATACAGATAAATATGAAGGCTTAACCCTTTATATTGGAACTCTGTGTGGTGTCCCTGCTCCAGATATTCCCTTATATAAAGCTCTATGCCCCTGTGTGGAAACCCTAGCTCTAGAAGACTGAATAATGAAGTCTGAATGTATTCCCTATATGGAAATACCACTGATTAGCCTGAGGGTAATATTTCAACCCCGAAGTCAATGTCCTTGTAAGAGGTTACTGGCTCTCACAAGCTCTAAAATCTCTGCAATGTCTCTGCTAGAGAGTTCTCCAAAACCTAGAGGTTAAAGATTTTAATTAGCAAAGGTTTGATTATATTAAATATTTAATTGGTATCAGAGCCTTTGGAGATATTAAAATTTGTAACAAAACCCAGAGAGCTTTTGATTGACTGTCGTTTGGGCTCGTTCGAAGGTCGTTTGATGGGATTCTATTTTTAGTAGTGGTCATTTTTAGGATTTCGATCAACGGGTCAACTGCAGGATTACACTTCGATGAATTGGGTATCTAGAACTGTTCACAATTTTTCATTCTGACAAGTGGAGGTCCAGTATTTTAATGGTCAAAGTTAATTTCATTAAGTGACATATTATATAATTAATATTTATAAAGTTTGTAATTTATATTATAAAGCGTTACTTATAACATTGTAAAAAGGGGTCACTTTATAAAATAACTTTAAGTGGTTGAACCTAGTGCACAAGGGGGCTTGTTGAGGGAAAATAAGAGAAAATTAGAAATTAAATTATTTTGTGTGCACAACCCTAATTTTACCTTATTTTGGGAGAACCCTAAAAGGAAATATTAAAAAGGCTTTTGGGAGATCATTTGGATGATGCGTGGATTATTTTTTCTTCCTTCCCTCTAGGTTTTGGAGAACTCTCTAGCAGAGACATTACAGATATTTGGAGCTTGTGAGAGTAGGTAACCTCTTACAGGGACATTGACTTCAGCGTTGAAAGATTACCCTCAGGCCAATCAACGGTATTTCCATATAGGGAATACATTCATACTTCATTATTCAATATTATAGAGCTGAGGTTTCCACATAGGGACATAGAGCTTTATACAGGGGAATATCTAGAGAGGGGACACCACACAGAGTTCCAATCTGAAGGGCTGAGCCTTAATATTTATCTATATAGATATCAGATCAGCTAGGGTTTACAGAGGTATTTATTTTATTGTATTGATTTAATATTTTTTGAATTGAAATCATTATAATTGTTGTGCCCTAGTTCAGTATTTGAAATAAAATAAAAAACAAAATACCTTTATATTTCTTGATTGTCTGTGTTTTCACACAAATTGTATCAGTAAAATTAAAAGATTAAAAATTAGACAAGGGGGGTCATTACATTAGAGAACCCGCATCTTTATGGAGATGATGACAGTGGAGATCCCAAAGATGATGTTGTAAACTATGCACTTGTTTCACAAGTTTCTAAAGTTTAAAAGTTGTTGATGATTTTGAGCCTTCATGTTTTGAGCATGCTAGTACTAACAAAGTGTGGATGAAGGATACGCAAGAAGAAATGCATTCTATTGAAAAGAATGATACTTGGGAGTTGTGTGATTTTCCCAAGAATAGGAAATGTGTAGGATGCAAGTGGGTCTACAAGATCAAGAATAATAGTGATGGATCCATTGAGAGGTACAAGGCACGCTTGGTAGCAAAGGGTTTCACTTAGAAATATGGTTTGGACTACAAGGAAACATTTGCTCCAGTGGCAAGGCAAGAAATAATAAGGATGTTGCTATCATTGGTAGCTCATAAAAGTTGGAGAGTGCATCATATGGATGTCAAAAGTGCATTTCTTAATGGGTATTTAGATGAATAAGTATATGTGGAACAACCACAAGGTTTTGTTATCCAAGGAAAAGAAGATCAAGTCTACAGGTTGAAGAAGGCTCTATATGGGCTGAAGTAACCTCCAAGAGCTTGGTATGCTAGAATCCATGACTACTTCCTGTAGTGTAATTTTGAAAGGAGTAAGAGTGAGCCCACTTTGTACTACAAAAGGGAAGGTAATGATATTCTTATTGTATGCCTTTATGTTGATGATATATTATTTATGGGGAGTAGTTCTTATTTGAATGATTCTTTTAAACATGATATGAAGAAGGAGTTTGAGATGTCTGATTCAGGTTTGATGAGTTACTTTATTGGGATGGAAGTACATCAAACTAGCAATGAGATTTTTGTTTGTTAATCCAAATATGTAAGGGATAAGATGAAGAGATTTTGTTTGAGTGAATGTAAACCTGTAGAAAAACCCATTGCACATGGGGAGATCTTGAGTTTGGAGGATGGAGTTGAATGGGCAAACAAAACAGAGTACAAGAGTATTGTTGGTAGCCTTATGTTCCTTTGTAACACTAGGTCGAATATATGCTTTGTTGTTTCATAGTGTTCCAGGTTTATGGCTAATCCATCACAGTTATATTTGAAGGCAGTGAAGAGGATTTTGAGGTATGTTCGTAGAACAATTGATTATGGGATCCACTACTCACAGGCAAAGAATTTAAAGTTAGCGAATTTAGTGACAATAATTAGGGCAGTAATATTGATGACAAGAAATCCACGAGTGGGCACTACTTTTCTCTTGGTTTAGGTTTAGTAATATGGAGTTCTAAGAAATAAGCTACAGTGGCCTTGTTTTCTACTAAAGCAGAGTATATTGCACTTACATCGACAAGTGCACAAGCATTGTGGCTTGGAAAGGTGCTAGGAGATATTGGGGAGAAGCAAGGGACTCCAACTACTTTATTATGTGAATCCACCATACCAAGTCCAAGCATTTCGACATCAAGTACCACTTCATTCGGGACATGGTGGAGAAGGAACAAGTTAAATTGAGGTATTTCTCTACACATGATCAAGTAGCAGATATTTTTACTAAGGGAGTAGTAAAACCTTAGTTTTTGCTACTAAGGGACTTGATAGTCAGTCCCCTTACCAACAAGGGGGAGAATGTTGGAAATTTGGCCAGCCATACATTAAAATGAAAATTCAAGTCATTATATGATGTTTTTAGCCTTGGAAAGTGTCTCCTTTAAAGGGGACAAAATGAAATCATAGAGCTTCGAAATATGTGCAACCTGAAAAAAAAACGGGCTCAAACGGACACCTAAGTCAAAAGTTATGGCCGAAATACTAAGACATGTAATAAACACCGTCAATGTAGATCCGATGGATGTGATTTGCTAGGGTTAGTGTTCGATTTGTTTTTTTATTACTTAAGGCAGTTTTAGGGTTTTCTTTTATGAAGAAGAATTTTGCATTGTAGCAAGTGTGTGAGCTCTTCTAGAGCTTGTGAGGAGATTGTAATAAAGTACTAAAAATCTGCCTGAATTATTCAAGATAATAAGATTATAACAGTTGATCCAATTTTGTATTATTGTAAATTCTTCAGTATGATCCAAAATTATTGGGGGAATTCAATAGTTTGAACTCATAGACATTCCACCCAAAGAAGGTTGGTTTACCTAGAGTAATAGAAGAAAATAAAAAATGATGATTGTTGAAAGGTTGGATCGGTTTCTATTATCTGAAAGCTTAATTACTAACTCCATTATTGTGGAAACAAGGGTAGTCTCAGGCACTAGCTCTAATAATTGGACAATGGTTGTTGAACTTTAATTCATTTTGAAAGTAAAAATATTCCTTTCAAATTTCTACCCATGTTGATAGAGCATGAAGAGTTTCTCCCTAAGGTCAAATTCTAGTGGGACAAAGGTGCCCCTAATCATGGGTCTCAAATGTATCAATTCCATAAGAGGTTATTTAATCTAAAAAGAGGTATAAAGATATGGACTCAAAATATCAGATCTCATCAACAAGAAAAAGTGAGAATGACAAGAGAAAAATTACTTCAAACTGATCAGAAAGCCTCAGACAAAGGTTGGGAAGATGATTTATGCCAGGAAGAGCAAAAATTGAAACAAATAATTGATGAGGTAAAGGAGAGAGAAGAGCGTGTTTGGAGGCTAAAATCTCGAAGAATTTGGTTTTAGAAATGAGATACAAATACATCCTTCTTCCTTAAGGTAACTAGTCAAAGAAGGGGAGTCAATCAAAAATCCATGGTCACAAACTCAAAGGGAGAGGAGGTCAAAGATCAAGACATGATTAAGAAGAAAGTAGTCAATTATTTTGAGTCTTTATTAAGTGAGGGTATATAAAACAATGAAGAAGCTCAACAAATAATTCTCAACTACATTCCAAAACTGGTCACACCGCAAATGAACGAGGAACTAGATAAATCCATTACAGAGGAAGAGATCTATGAGACAATCAAGAGTATAAGCTTTGATAAGGCCCTGAGACCTTATGGTTTTTAGGTTAATTTCTAGAAGGCCTGTTGGGAAATCATAAAGGAATATTTGGTCAAAATAATTGAAGAATCTAAATAGAATGATGCAGTTTTATGGCTATTAATGTCTATTTCATTGCACTCATTCCTAAAAATAGATATGTAGTAGCCTTTGACAGATTTCGTTCTATTTCTCTTTGTAATATATCTTATAAGATAATAACCAAGTTAATGGTTAATAGACCAAACCTTTAATAAATGATTTGATCTCAGTGGAATAAGGTGGATTCATTTCGGGTAGACACATACAAGACAATATTGTAATAACTCAATAAACTTTGCATTCTGCAGTGATAAATTAAAATAGATCCATGGTAATCAAGGTAGATCTCTCTAATGCCTATGATAGGTTGGATAGGCAATTTATAAGCAAGGTGTTAAAGAAAATGGGCTTTAATGATCTATGGACGAAGTGGGTGCAGGGATGCATATGTAATCCAACTTTTGTAGTTCTAATATGTGGGGCCCATCCTCCTTCTTTAAGACATCAAGGGATATTCATCAAGGATGCCCTTTATTACCATTTTTATTTGTTTTAGTCTTAGAAGGGCTGATAAGATCCTTTCAAGCAAGCCGAGAAAAGCATAATTTTCAGGGCTTAAGTGCTACTGGTAATGTGAAAGCAACCTCTCATCTTCTCTTTGTAGATGACACATTGTTAATGGGTTTAGCTAGCATTCAAAAAGCGAAGGCTATCTAAAAAATTATGACAAATTTTACTTCAGCTTCTAGGAGTGTGATAAATAAGGAAAAAAATATCATCTTTTTCCTCAATACATCGCTCCATTCAAAGAGGAAAATCTGCATAATTCTACAGTTCCAAGTAGAATAAGACAATTCAACAATCAAGTATCTAGGCATTAATATAAAAACTGGCAACCATAAAGCTATGGACTATTTTTTGCCTTGTAGACAAAATAAAAAGAACAATAGGCACTTGAGAAAATCAAATTTTGAACCTGGCAGGTAAAAGAACGTTGATTTTGACAACCTTGTCTGCAATCCTCATTTATTGGATGTCCTTACTTTTAGCTCCTAAGGCTATAATAAGTGAAATGGAAAAAGAATTCAGAATTTGCTTTGGTCTGCAGGCAAAACTAGTAGGAAGAAATATCACCTTGTGAATTGGACTAAGATCTGCAGACCCAAAAAGTTTGGAGGTTTGGGGATAAGACAAATTGAAAAAGTTGGTCAATCTTTAGCCACTAAAATTGCTTGGATAATACTGCTCAACTTTGAGGTTCCTTGGGCCAACCTTTTATTGAAGAAATATTGTGGTGGAGGTAGACCAAAAAATGTTTGTTGAACCTCAATCCGGGATAGAGAGGTACCAAAATTTGGTCAAACATCTTGACAGGGTTGAAGATCATTAAGGAGAATCTGACTTGGGTGGTGAAAGAAGGTGACTTAAATATTTTCACTCAATCCTTGGCTGGGTCCAAACCCCTAGAAACATTTACATATCTTAAAAACATTAGGATTCATTTCTTACAATAAAACATTTACCAAATCAAGGATTTCTTTGTGAAAATGACCCACACAAAAGGGTGGAGAGATTGTGTTTTTAAAACATAATTGGCAAACCTATGCCCAAAATATTTGAAATATTATTTTAACTATCTAAAAGAGCACTTGAGTAGCAGGTAATCCAAGAGGGGGAAGATCTACCAATATGGAAGGAGAATGAAAGACCAGATAATCTATCAGCAAAATCTGTGTAAAGCTTCTTAATTGCTCAAGACAATGAAGATAATTTTCCCTGGAGATGTCAATGGAGCATGTTTGGAAGTCTAGGGTGGTTCCAAAAATCCATATGTATAGATGGTTGGTGGCTCATGGTGCGATTCTAAAAATTGAAAATCTAAGAAAGAGGGGTGTGATTGGTCCAGACATATGTCACCTTTGTGAAAGAGAAGGAGAAACTTTAAATCATTTACTCTTTAATTGTTCAGTGTCAGCAGATCTTTGGACCAAGTTGCTAAAGCTTTTTAAATACCTTGCTCGGGAGTTAAAGTGCTTTATGGATGCTATAGAGATGTTGAATTAAATGACTAATTGCTTACCAATCAAAGAACTATGCAGGTCTATGGTTTTTTGCTTGATGTGGCAATTATGGAAGGCTCAGAATGGCAAATGCTTTAGAGATTAGGTCATAAATTCAAGAATAATATGGACAAATCTAATCAGTTCTGTAAGTGAACAAGCTAGTATTTTATTTCCAACTAAAGTACTAGCAATTGCACATTGTCCTAGGGAGCAAAAAGAAATTTTGAAGGTCTTTGGTTTGAATTTGAACCAGTATGTTCCTTTGAGACAAACAATAGGTATTGACACCATAGAAGAATCTGTGGTGACCTTTTATTTTGATGGATCTTCCCTTGGAAATTCGAGCAGAGCAGGGGTAGAGGAAAACTAGTATGACCCTTATAAGAAAATATTATTTGCTTCTCTAAAGGGTTAGGGTTGAACACAAACAACTACGCAAAAATGACAACTCTATTGAGAGGATTGAAAACTGCTTTGCAATAAAATGCCACACAGATTTTTGTCAGGGGTGACCCCAAGTTAATCACGAATTCCTTAGGGTAAAATTGGGAAGTAGATGATTTGGTCCTTAAGGACATGAAAGAGGAAGCAATTAAATTGAAAAAGTTCTATAAGTCCTTTCAAATTCACCATGTTTATAGGGAGTTTAATTTGGATGCAAATCAATTAGCAAAGACAACCGCACACTTAACTGTCGAAAATATACAAATTTACCATTGCTCTAGTTGATCATTGAAAAATAAAGAATCACTCTCTAGAACTTTCTTAGCTCAACTAGTTAAGTTATTTGTTATCCTTTGTTGTTCAAGGATAGAGTGCAGTTATTTGGAGGAAAGAGTTAGTTGTGAGGTTTCTAGTATTTTTGTTCCTGTCTATGCTATGAGTTGAAGAAGTGTTTTGTCAACTTCTCACCTTTTTTGTAGTTGTTTTTGTTCCAGGTCTTTTAGAGTTGTATGTTTTTGTTGTCTAGATTGGTGGGCAAACATTATCGACTCCATGGGTGAGTTGATCGATGTCCTAGTTACCTGTGTTTGTGGTCAAACATTGTAAGTATCTTAATATTTTCTCAAGTTTAATATATTCAAAGCCTTTTTTATTATAAAAAAATAAAAGTGAAACTAGAGTATACTAATAGTTTTTTGGATTTGAAATCGTGCCCATGAGAATAAAATGATGGAGACGTTGCCAATTTCCTTGTATTTAAAAAAACGAGTAACTAAAATCTTTAAAGACCTTAAATGACCAAAAGTGATAAATTTTTGACAAAGTACAAGGTTCAAATTTCTTAAAACAAACTATAATTTTTTTAAAATAATTAACAAATAGATGTAAATTATGGGATTTAGAATAATTTATTAGGATGAAAAAATTCACACATTTAATAAAAGTTTGAGCAGTATGGTTGAATTTTAATATTCTATACAACGGGTTTGACATTAACTATGAAGAGTAAGCCCTTTTACAATATATATAGGAGTTGTAAGTGAATCTTAATATCTTATTAAATGGTATGAGCATAAGCAACCTTGAATTACAAAAAAAAAAAAAGTTTATCTAAATTTTATTCCTTTGTATAACATCATAATAGAACACAGATTAATACATAGCAAATTTATTGCAATAGTGTTATAATATGGTCATAATATAATATGGGTGAATTAGTTTATCCCCAAGAGACAACGTAACCGTTCGGGTTTTAACTCTTCTTTGGGAGGTCCAAGGTTCAAATTGCGGTGTGGACGAGTGTGTGAGAGGGTGGGTGTGTGTATGGTTGTGTGTTTAGCTTCTATTGATAAGCTCAACTCTTACCCTTATCAGAGGTCACAGTTGGGATGGGGATGTCCAACCCTTATCGGAGGTCACAATTGGGATGGGGATGTCCAACCCTGAACGTCAGTCGTAGAGATTTCTCACACTAACCTCAATAAATAAATAAATAAATAAATAAATAAATATATATATATATATATATATATATATATATATATAAATAAATAAAATATGGATATAGGTGAAGTTATGACATGTAAGTGAATATCAATTTATAGAATTTAAAATGGTACAAAATAATTTATTTTTCTTAGTCCACCACATGCCATATATGAGACTACCTTCATAACGGATATTATTTACTTACTATATATTTATTCAACTAAATCCAATTAAAAGTATGGTATACAAATCTATCTTCTATTAAATTTGAACCTCCTATTTAAAATTTTAAAGTTATATTCATTCATAGTAGTGGAATTTTACACTATAATTAAAGATTCAAGTTTATTATCAAATTTATAATTTAAATATGTTATTAAACTTTAATATTTAATATCAAATAATACAAATTTAATTGACTAAATTTATCAACTTTTAAGGAAGAAATCCAAGTTTAAATCTTCCTAAACAATCCATGTACAATTTTCAAGTTGTTATAATATCAATACGTGCTCACTATATAATATAAATGGATCATTTACAATCATATAACCAAATAAAAATATTAATAGTGTAAGTTGATACCACTATGTTAAAATATTATAATAACACAACTATAATTATGTAATATCAGTGATTTACATGGATATATAATATTAGCATATTGAAATAGTTTTTTTTTATACATAGAGGAATTGATTTAAATCAATATAATTAGTAATTGTCAAGCACAGGGTTAAAACCATAGGAGTTGCTCCCAACAAGCCTATACCACCTCTTTATTTATGATTCGGCATGTGGGGGACCATCGATCACTTGGGGTCCGTACCATTATCGTCGGTCTGGTGCACACTCAGAGGATTCAAAGCAGACTACTACCTTTACAAACAAGCATGCTCCTAGGATTTGAACCTTGGTCTCTTCTTGGTAAGCGCCTAAACTTACCAATACACCTAGCCCATGGCAACAAAAATCTTAGGATAGAGAGAAAACCTCGAGAGCCTCTCGTAGGTGGTCGATAATGTTATCCCATTTGGGTGTACCACTATCTAGAGGGAAGCCACAAGAGATTTTTTTGTCCCCCTTCGCGTCATAGAGATTTGAACTGTGGACCTCCTATTCAACGAGGCCATGCTCACCTTCTCCATTTGCACTACAAATGTGAACAAAACTATTAAGGTAGAGAGAAAACCTCGAGAGCCACTCTTAGGTGACCGATAGTGTCATCCCATCCGGGTATACCACTATTTAGAGGGAAGCCATAGGAGATTTTTTTGTGTCCCCCTTTGCATCACAAAGGTTCGAATCGTGGACCTCCCTTCCAATAGGGCTAGGCTTGCCTTCTCCACTTGCGTGATAAAGGTGAACAAACTCTTAGGGTAGAGAGAAAACCTTGAGAGTCGCTCTTAAGTGGTTAAAATAGTTATAATGCAATATTATAATGTATTTATATTATTTGGTTAGTGTGATAAACCCTTAAGTGTCGATGGTAGGGGTTCTCACACTAACCAAATAAAAATAATAATGCAATACGCTTAGAAATCCTCATAATATTTATAATATCATTTTAATTGTTTGAGTGGTCATGGGATGGAGTGTAGTAGCAAGTGCGAGTGCAAGCCGAAAGTGAGTGCAACAACGAGTGCGAGCATAAACCAGGAGGGAGTGTAACTGAAAGTGAGTGCAAGCATGAGCTAGGAATCCAGAAGCGAGTGCGAGTGCGAGCTAGGAGGAAGTGCAATTAGAAGTGAGTGCAAGCGCGATTCATGAGGGATTGTAGTCAAAATAAAATGTAAGTCGAGAGTGAGTGCAACTGAAAGTGAGTGTAGTAGCGAGTGTGAGCATGATCTAGGAGTGAGTGCAGTTGGAAGTGATTGTGAGTGCGAGTGCGATATGGGAGGAAGTGTAGCATCGAGTGTGAGCATGATCCAAGAGTGAGTGCAGTTGAAAGCATGTGTGAGCATGAGCCAAGAGTGAGGAGGAATTAGAAAGCAAAGTGTAATCTAGTTGAAGAAAATTTAGTGCAAACTAAGAGGAAGTATGATCTAAGAGGGATTGCAAGCCAAGATTCAATCATGGTAGAAGAGCATTAGGTTCATTCAAAGTGCATCAATGCTTCAAACCCTTACCATGAATGCATGAAACATTATTTCCAAAAAATTACTAAAGCAAAGGAATGTCAAGAAAAAGAAGAGACAAGGACAAGTCGAAAGCAAGTGCAACCCAAGAGGTAAGGTGAGCCAAGAGGGAGTGCAAGCCAAGAGCAAGATCCATTAACTAGCATGGAACGAAAGTCATATTTGAAAGCCCTAATGGGAAGCCAAGATGCCCTAATTGGAAGTATGGAGGCCCAAGTTAGAGATAAGTAGAAGAGCAAATACATGGCAAGTTCGATCCAGGTAGCATACGTTACACTAGAAGTGAGTATCAAGGATGAGATGATTGAGCATGATATAATGGTTCTTAAAAGTAGAGGATTAATATGTAAGTTCCATAGATTATGACCAAGGTTTTTGGAGATTCAAAATTAGATTAAGTGGAAGTGGGGATTAAATTCAAATTATTCAGTTATTTTTCTTCCTAAAGGTTTTTTTTCTCATCATGTTTTCTAGTTCAAAAATTAGAGATAAAATAATGGTTGGTGGTCCATGGTTGCTACATACCAAACCTAGCAAACCTAGCCGTCGGCTAGGTTCTCCAAGTGTACAAAATTCATATTTATTAGATTAGATTTTTCATTATAAGCATTATCTTATATTTTATTCTTTCATTGCGAATACGCACTTTGGCCTTCACAGCGGGGACATGCCCTCCCAGAGTGGCGAGTTTATCCAATTTGATTATTTTATTACTGTTGCCATTTCGTTACTATTTCTTGATAATTTGCAATTGAGAGTTGAGTTAGCAATTTAAATAGACGATACGTTTGATCGTTCCAAGTGGTATCAGGTTGGCAAGATCCAACACGCCTGGGGAGTAGACCGTTCACTTTAAACAGCTACAAAGTAACACCATTGTTATCCATTGTTCACGAGCAACAAAAACCAGGAGACGTACGCAGCTGTAACTGATGCTACAGGGATCTGCTGCACCATACTGCAATAAACCCTTCGGTCACCCCATTCGCGTTCTAACTTCCCCATGATTCATCGAAACATTGTTGCAGAATCACGCAAAACCAACCAGCACACAAACACAAGCGTTGCCGACCAATAGGATTGCAAGAAATAAAATTATTAATCGTCAAAAGCTAAGGCAGTTCGTTTCATTTCTTTTGGCTGACGTCAGATAAAATTTTTAAAGTTTGTTGGGCTTAAATCTTTATCCCACACGAGCTAAGGGAAACACAGTAGGGGGTTTATAACTCACAGGGTGCACTAAGGTCATTGTGACTTGGTCACACCCGCTCGTCTCCTTGCGCACGCGTCCCGTCGCTTTCACTGTCACTGTTTTGTCCTATCGCCAACAGTCTGGTTGTCGCTGTTGCTGTCGAGTCTTGTCCGTAGTCCGATTGTCGTTATCGCTGTAGCTGTCATCTCATCCTATCATCTGTGTCTTATCCGTCGGTCGTCCTTCAGTCTTCCTTGTCTCATTCCCGTTTCTTCCAGCTTTCTTCGCCTCCATCTGTGTCCCACGTGTCGTTTGGTGTACTATCGTGTCAGTCGCAGTGTGGTGTTCTCTCGTGTCGCGTCGTGTCTTGGTCTAGTCATTGTCATGTCTTAGCAATTTTTCAAACTTGCTAAAGTTGTCCCAAGTCATCAAGAAGTTGTCAAAATTGCTGAAAGCTGTCCAACATTGTCAAAATTGCTGAAAGTTGTCAAAAGTGGCTGTTAAGGAGGTGAGCCAACAAAATTCAAATCCGCGTCGCAGTGGGAGCGACAGTTGAAGCGGAACACAAAATTTTTGCCAAATTCAACCGAATTGTCGCAGAAATCGAAGCTCAAGGATTACTAAGCAGGAAATTTTGAAAAGTGCATGAGTAGAAGTTGGACCAAAGGATCTGACGGTCGACTATCAAGCTCGGAGACAACCAATAACAATGCACGAAGACCTCATCGAAGCCTAAGTACAAAAAATTCTCCTTCTCCTTTCAAAATTGGTAGTTATAATCCACATCATCCACTGGTAGACCCTATGGCTACTAACCCTCCCCCAACTCACGAAAACATCACACAAGGAGACTCAAGTAACTCGGCCATTACCACGGATGAAACTCTTCGACTCTTACTAGATGGTATGCACGAAATTAGTGTCAACCTAAAAGACCTAGTGAGCGCACAAAACCGACTTAATCCCAATACTAATCCCCAAAATCACTCCCATGCACAAAGGAATGAAGAAAATGACGACCAGGATGACGATTGGGAGCAGCAAAGAGGCAATCCGGATAATTATAGGGATCGCTATCATAGACAGCGGTATAACCAAGATCAGGAAAGGGATATGGGTTATCACCAACCGAGAGGCCCTAATAATTTTCCACGCATTGATATGCCCACTTTTGAGGGTCATGATCCTCGTGGTTGGATAGCCAAAATGGAAGGCATTCTCGACTTATACCAAATTAAGGATTTTGATAAAGTCCCTTTCGCCGCATCAAAATTAGGCACTGAGGCCTACCAATGGTTCGTATGGCTTAAGCGAGAGAAAGGAGCTACTATTAACTGGAAAAAATTCACTACCTATTTTTTAGAAAGATTTGATGAAGGAGCTACATCATCATACACAGTAAGACTGTTATCTCTTAAACAAGAAGGATCGATTAGCGAGTTCGTTTTGGAATTCACCAGTTTACTACCATATACATTAGACCTCAGTCTCGAAACAGTGGTAGGAGCTTTTCGCAATGGATTGAAAGAAAATATTAGGGTGGAGGTGGACATTCAAAATCCAACCTCGCTGAACGATTGTATAAGAATAGCCAAGCTGGCTGAGAAGAGAATTCAGTTGTATGCACGACGTGAAACTTATAGTCGTCCTTCGTATCGCAACAATTCCTTTCGTAGAAATGATCAACCATCAAGATACTTTTGCTATAAATGTCGCACTCATCATCCCAGGGAACAAGCATGTGCCCAAAAACAAAACTTTCATATTGAATGCGATCAATATGAAGGAGAAGAGGAAGAAACTTACCACCAAGAAGAACCTATGCAAGAAGAACTACCAAGTACTCTAGAAGAGAAGGAAGAGGATACAATGGCGATCTCCGTGCATGCCCTCATGGGGTTAACCGCCCACCATACCATCAAGGTACCAGGATTTCTCCGCCAAAAAAAGGTGAATGTGCTAATTGATTCCGACAGTACCCACAATTTTATCGACATCAAAACAACAAAAGCTTTGAATTTATTCATTAACTCTTCCAACAAAGACAAATTCCAGGTTCTAGTAGCCAACGGGGTGAACGCGCAATGTGTTGGTCGAACGTCTCAAGTTTCCATAAAAATGGGAACTTATACATGGTTTGGATCCCTTTTCGTCATGAATTTAGGGAACTCGAATGTCATTTTGGGAGTTGAATGGTTGGAAACATTAGACACGGTTAGCTTCAATTTCAAAAAATTATTTGTGGAATGGAAGGAAAACGGACGAGTCATTCGCTTACAAGGCATTACTACTCCTCCATCACAAATGGTGAGCTCTCATAGTATGGAGAAGATATTAAAAAAGGGTGGATATGGATTTATAGCTCAAATTAATTGTTTGGAAAAACAATCTCGAGCAACTTCGGATATTACTGCTCCAGATTTACGAGACATCATAACAAATTACGAAGAGGTTTTCCAAGAACCTAAAGGATTACCACCTAAACGATCTCATGACCATGCCATCCATTTGATTCCAGGGAGTGTCCCACCTAACAGCTGTCCTTACCGCTATCCTCAACCACAAAAGACAGAAATCGAACAGATCGTTCAGGATCTGCTAGATCATGGAGTCATTCGTCACAACACTAGCCCTTATTCCTCACCTGTAGTTTTGGCTCGACGAAAAGATAACTCTTGGCGTATGTGTCCCGATTTTCGTTCTCTCAATAAACTCACTATCAAGGACAAATTTCCTATCCCCGTCATAGATGACCTACTAGATGAGTTGCATGGTGCAAAATTTTTCACAAAATTAGACCTTCGCTCAGGATTTCACCAAATCCGTGTCAGAGAAGAAGATATTCCCAAAACTACTTTTCGTACTCATGAAGGTCATTACGAATTTTTGGTCATGCCTTTTGGTCTCACCAATGCACCATCCACATTCCAAAGTCTCATGAACCAAGTGTTTCGTCCACTCCTCCGTAAGTTTGTGTTAGTTTTTTTTGATGACATTCTCATATATAGCAAAACATGGAAGGATCATTTACATCATGTGGATAAAGCCCTTCACATTTTACACAAAGAAAAGTTATTTGTCAAACGTTCCAAATGTTCATTTGGTGTCCAAGAAGTCGAGTATCTTGGTCATATAGTTTCACACGAGGGCGTCAAAGTCGATCCCAATAAGATTAAGGCAATTCAAGAATGGCCGTTACCTAAAACCATCAAGAAACTTCATGGTTTTTTGGGTCTCACGGGCTACTATCGCAAGTTTGTACAAAATTATGGTAAGATTGCAACACCTCTCACAACACTCACAAAGAAGGATGCTTTTTGTTGGTCAGAAGAGGCTACTCAAGCCTTCGAAGCTCTTAAGGAGGCCATGTGTACAACTCTAGTTTTAGCAACTCCCAATTTTCACAAACCATTTATTATCGAATGTGATGCGTCAGGAACAGGAATTGGGGCTATATTAATGCAAGAAGGTCATCCGTTGGCATTTGAAAGTAAACAGCTCTCCGAGAAAAATTTGGGAAGATCAACATACGAAAAAGAAATGTTGGCTATTCTTCACGCAATAGAAAAATGGAGACACTACCTAATCAGCAGTCGCTTCATTATAAAAATAGATCATAGTAGTCTCAAACATTTTCTTGAGCAAAGGTTTTCCTATCCGAAACAAAATAAGTGGTTAACCAAACTATTGGGTTATGATTTTGTTATCGAATACAAGAAGGGGAAGGAAAATGTAGCCGTCGATGCGCTATCCAGGAAATATGAAGACGAAGTAATCATTAACGCTATTTCAGGTCCCTGCTCCCAATGGGTGACTCAATTACAAGATGAATGGTTGTCCAATAGCGAAACTGCTCAGATAATTCAAGAATTATCTATAGGGTCCTCTAAACACCCTTTGTTCTCTTATGAAGATAAAATCCTTCGAAAAAAGAACCGCATTTACATTCCACACAATTCAGAACTCAAATCAAAGATCCTCGATGAATCACACGCTTCTCCATCAACAGGACATTCAAGATTTTTGAAGACATATTTAAGGGTCAAACAATCATTTTGTTGGAAAGGATTAAAAGCAGAAGTCAAACAATGGGTAGCCGAATGCGAAGTTTGCCAGCGCAATAAAGGAGAAACAGTTAAATCACCAGGGTTGTTACAACCATTACCCATCCCTGAGCGTCAGTGGGAACATATATCCATGGATTTTATTGAAGGTCTTCCTAAATCAGAAGGCAGGACAATAATCTTCGTAGTCGTAGATCGGTTATCCAAATACGCTCATTTTCAGGCTTTACAACATCCTTTTTCCGCAAGCAAGGTGGCAAAGGTATTTATGGATTCAATCTTCAAATTACATGGTATGCCCAAAAATATTGTAAGTGATAGAGATCCCATCTTCACTAGTAACTTTTGGCGGGAATTATTTCGACTTAGTGGTACCAAATTGAACATGTCTTCAGCTTACCACCCACAGACAGATGGTCAAACCGAAGTAGTTAACAAATGTTTGGGTACGTACTTACGATGTTTCGTTCAAGATAAACAATATCAATGGAGCCAATGGCTAGCATTGGCAGAATGGTGGTACAATACTTCTTACCATTACTCAATTAAAATGTCTCCTTTTGAAGCATTGTATGGTACCAAGCCTCCAATAGTAGCAGATTACGTACCAGGTTCATCCAAGGTAGCCAAAGTGGATGATTGGTTTCAACAAAGGCAGTCTACACTCACCATCCTCAAAGAGAATTTATTCCAAGCACAAAATCGCATGAAACAACAACAAGACTTGCACCGGTCAGAGCGAACTTTTAATGTAGGTGACAAGGTTTTCCTAAGGTTGCAACCCTACAAACAATCATCGTTAAGGATAAAGACCAGTCAAAAGTTGGCCCCAAGATTCTATGGTCCTTACAAAATTGTGCGCCGCATTGGAGAAGTAGCCTATCGGTTAGAGCTACCCTCATCATCACGAATACACCCAGTATTTCATGTTTCGTGTCTCAAAAAAGTAATTGGTCGTAAAGTACAAAGTCAATCAGAATTACCAGTGCTCGATGAGGAAGGACGCATACATCTCCAACCTGAAGAAATCCTACAACACAGAATACGAAGACTAAGGTCGCGCCAGATTCAAGAATTTCTCATCAAATGGCAAGACCTACCAGAGGAGGATGCTACATGGGAACCTGAAAGTATTTTCTAGACATTTCCAGCTTTGAGGACAAAGCTTTCCGAGGAGGGGAGTCATGCTACATACCAAACCTAGCAAACCTAGCCGTCGGCTAGGTTCTCCAAGTGTACAAAATTCATATTTATTAGATTAGATTTTTCATTATAAGCATTATCTTATCTTTTATTCTTTCACCGCGAATACGCACTTTGGCCTTCACGACGGGGACGTGCCCTCCCAGAGTGGTGAGTTTATCCAATTTGATTATTTTATTACTGTTGCCGTTTCATTACTATTTCTTGATAATTTGCAATTAAGAGTTGGGTTAGCAATTTAAATAGACAATACGTTGATAATTCTAATGGTTTATGGGAAGAGATGCACTTTATTTGAGACCATGGAATGAATTTTTTTTTTTGAGATAGAAACTATTAATAAGCTTCCAGTATGGGTTAGGCTTTTTGGACTTCCATATTAGCTTATAAATAAGGATGTTCTAAAGAATATTGGAAATACCTCAAGGGAATTCATTAAGGAAGAACTAGCTACTATGGAAGTGAAAGCATGCTATATCTACTAGAATATGTGTTGCTATGGATATTTCAAAACCTTTGCCACAATCCATTAAGATAAAATTTGAATCAAGAGAATGGGATCAACAAGTAGATTATGAAAATATCATATTTTTTTACCACAATTGTTATGGGATTGGAAACATGGCAAGAGGTTGCAAAGTGAAAAATATAAAGAAAGAGATACAAAATTCTAGCCATGAGATAAACTTCAAGACAAAGTAAGGAAATCGTATAGTAATATAAGCTAGATCATATTAAGATATTCCACTTTGAAAGAAAGAAATCTTATCTACAATATCATTTGGCAAGTTTAGAAGGAATTACAGGTGCAAAAGAAGATGTGGAGAGAAATCCTAAAACAAAGCCAACAAAAGAGGTCAAGTTTATTCCAAGTAAATCATCTTCATTTTCCTCAAGTAGTATAGAATCCTCTCCAAGTAATAAGAGTGAAAGGGATGAAGATGTTATCCCTTGCACTTCAAGGTTTCAAGAGTAGCATAATAAATAAATAAGGATGGAGGAAACCCATAACAATTTAGGTTTTTTAGAGCAAAAAAATAAGTTAATCGCTATAGAAGAGCATCCTTGAAATTTAGGGTTTTTAGGTCAACATAAAGAAGATTGTGCTTTTGAGGTTATTACTTGCAAATTAGAACAACACAAACCTAAATATGATGTCTTACTATGAGCAGTTTGAGAAGATTGAAGAGATTGATTAAGATGAAAGTATTGTTGGGAATAAAAAAAAAAAGAGAAAGACCCAAGAAGCAAAAACAAAGAGAAAAAGAAACCCAGAGAGATATTTATATGGGAAAACAAAATCAAATATCACAAGTGCTAACAAGAAGTGGGGCTAAACCCATAAATAAAACAAAAAAATAACAATGAAAATAATATCTTGGAATATTAGAGGAATGGATAATAACCCTAAAAAAGGTATTAAGAAATTGTGAGGTTGTTATAGACAAGATATTTATAGATATAAAAGTTGGGCAATAAATATTTTAGCCATTAGCAGTGTTGAGTTTCGTATTAGTAGAATTTAAATTTTAAAAGGCATTTGATATAAAAGGAGTTGATTGTAGAAACTTAGCAATTTGAGGAAGATGGATATTGATAGAAAGGTAAATGAAGAATATCTTTGATTGAAAGGTAAATTTGGATATGCTTTAATTAACTTATTAGAAATGTAATGAGAGTAATGTGATGTTTTGTTTTTGTAATGGGAGTGGCCCCCGATAGAAGCCACTCATAGCTTATTTAAAAAAAATTGTTTGAGTGATCATAATATAATATGGGTGTAGATCATGTAGGCCACAAAGGCAAAATTTGTGGCACCCCCTATCAGGGTTATAGTCCTGATGGTGGTGGTATGGCGTATGATGTTGTTCATTTGTAGTTGTTGTAGTGGAGCGAGGAGCGAAAGATAGTACTCGTGCATGTGATGGTGCTAGGTTTTGGAAGAGGAACAAGATCAATGCCAAGTCTAATGGAGGTTATTAAAGTTGAAGGCATCAAGGAGTTAATGAAGGTTGTCTTTTTATAGAGGAATATTTGTGGGCCATATAAATTGTTAAGAAAATTAACAGTTTAAAAAATGGAGGTGGAGTTTTGGTATAAGAAGTAGAGGTGGAGTTTTGGTATTGTGAAGGCTATTGCAAAAAAAATTATAGCCAATAGAGGTGGAGTTTTGGTAGACAATATAGATGGATTTTTGGTATTGTAGTAAAATGTTATGAAGAAGATACTAAATTTGTATTTACAATGAAAATTGAATAAAATGGAATGAAGGGTGCTAAATATGTATTTACAAATAAAATTGAATCAAATGGCATTAGCTCAATTGATTCAATTCTTTACCATGGATAATATTTGAGCTTTGTTGTAATACTTGCGATGATGTAATATGAGTGGGGCCCGTTTCAATCCCATATAACCAATTAAAAATATGGGCAGATAGCATAATATAGTTTAATATTACATTAGTTTGTTGTACGACCATAATGTAATATGGATAAGGGTTATAACCTAATATAGGTTAATATCATTGGGGTCATGGTTGGGAGGGGACTGCTCAAACCTATGCGTCGGTCGTAGGGGTTTATCACACTGAAAAAAAGGTTAATATCACATTAATTTGTAAAAATATTAGAGTGTTATTATAATGCAATATAATATGTGTGGGATTGTGATATAACATAAATTAATATTATATTTGAGTATATTTATAAAGAATAAAGTTGAATAGTAGATAATTGAGTCAATTATAATGTTGATTTTTTCTTCCTGAATTTTTAAATTTAGAAGGTGATTGGTGATTAAGATTTTATCTCTTGATGAAAATGATGTCAAGGACTTGGTCGTAGTTAGGGTAGATTTTTTGGAATAAACATCTCATATTTTATGAGCCATATATTTGCATATATTTGTTCAATTTAGACATTTTTTGTGTCATTTTGTGCAAAATTTGAAGATTTTTGAAATGTGTGGTCAATCCAAGCAGTATCCGAAACAAGGACAACATTAGGGTAAATTTTTCCAAAAAAATTATCTCATTTTTCAAGAGCTCTATCTTTGCGAAGGATTGTCTAATTCAAATGATCCTTAGACCAATTTGTGTGAAAGTTGAAGAGTTTTAAAATGAGTGGTCATATGAAAGAATTTGAGTAATATTAACGGATATATGACCCTCTGAAGTCAGCAATGCAAAATAATGGTAGTGAAGATTTTTTAAGTGATGAGAAAATAAATATTTTGATATTTTTTAGCCAAGGTTCGAATGATGGGAGGAGTAATACAGGGTTAGGGCATCAACGAGGCAGTACATTTTGTCTAGGTGTATAATATTTTCAGCTAAGTTTCATTTATCCCTTCATTTTCTTTGAAGTTTTGCATGCAAATTATTGTAGGTTTATTTTCAAATAATATAATTTCTATATGATATATTGGTAAATTTTAGTAGATATTGAGTTATAGTATCCTTCCCATGGACCAATTTATAACTAAATCCTTATAATCATCCTAGGTAGTAGAGGTTAAGGAGGACCTCACAGAGCAACGATTCACATTGCTCAAAGATAAGATAGTGATAGATAAATTTAATAGGTCTTGGACAAGGGATTTAGCTCTAAGAAAATGGATTGATAGGAGATATAAGTCTCCATGAGTGAGTCTATCCTTTCTTCCCAAAGGTTTATTCCTAGCCATTTTGTATTCCAAGGAGGAAAGAGATAGAATCCTTAAAGGGGCCCTTAGTTTATAGGAAGAGAAGGACTCTTCCTTGCTCGTTGGTTTGAAGGCTTTACACTTGAAAACGTAAATCTATCCATAGTGTCGGTTAGGATGTATAAGTTGCCCACTAAATTAATGATCTAAATAATAGTGGTTCGTCTATCACACCAAAAAATAGAATCATCCCTACTAACTGTTAGGAGTCTCCCCACTCCCCTCTTGTCCTTTTGGTCTCTCAACCTCACTCGTTTATGGCCTCTCACCACCCTACACCAAAGTTGATCCCCCTACCTGAGATATTATTGAATCTTTAAACTGTGGTACCATTAGATCCATTGATGTTGTGCTCCTATGGCTGTGTTGATATCTAGTACTCGAGCAGGATAGAATAGTTATACCTTGGGTAATTAGTGCATCCTCTCAAGCTACTACTCTATCCTTCTATCGCACATAAATACCCCTATACTCATCCCTGACATGGTACAATTGAGAAATCTCTACCTATAAAGCAAAAATATTATCCTGCACCCTCAACCACTCTACCTCCTCTCAAAGTTTATCCATATCAACTACCATGGCATCTCTATCTCTCTCCATCTCCCTTGCTTATAGCTGGAACCTCTCCTACTTTGAAGTTATTGTATCCAATTTTCCCTGGAGACTATCTCTTTACTATCATCCTATCTCTCTCAACCTATAGCCCTATCCTCTTCTATAACCAAGATACTTCTTTATTATCCATCCATACCTCTACCTGTCAAACCTACACCCTCAACATCTTGACCTCCTCTACAACATCCAAAACATCACCCCATTACATAGTATCATCATATTCCTTCCAAAATGCAGTCCTTGGTGCCTACTCTATTGTTGTCCCTGATAAGCCTGGTATTTTCTCTATCCAATGACATACTCTTTGCCTAAGTAGCTCCTCCTCTTCCTCCTCATCTACCTTACCATTTGTGTTACTTACCTTGTCGATTTCCTCTACACCCCCTCTATAGCCACATCCTCCCTCACCTCTCGCCTTGGGTGCAATAGCTATGTCATCCATAACCCATCATACTCTATTATAGTCCCTACATGATCAACATTAGGTACTAGTATATCTTCATCTCTCTCTACATCCATAGGGTCCACACATGGCTATGAACTATGATCCCCCTTGATCCTCTTGTATATCATCGATGGATTAGGCAATCTTTGTCATAGCCAAAACTGTCTAAGCATCTGAGTTTGTTGGAAGAACTCCACCCATGTACCTTTGCTACTGATGACCCATCTCGATCGCCTAATTCAACATAGCTCTACCATTTTTTCTCTCCATGGTCACCAACTAATGTCCTTAGGCCTCAAACTCCCCAACTGACCCTCATAATTTAGGATATCTTCCTTGTGAGGCCTCTTCACTCGTCTCTCCCTATCAAAATGCCATATCAAAACATATGGTACATCCTCACTCATCAACCTATATATCTCATATGATAATCCCTATAGCTTTGCCATTGTTATGTGCTCCCATGTCCACAACTATATCAATAGGCTACAACTCAACTTTATCCTCTTCATCATCTGCACATCGTGTAGCTCTTTGTAAGTATGAGCTGGTAGTATTGGCACCCATGCATATCTAACTAATCTATCCACTAGATCACAAATAATACCCAATAGGTTCCATGAGAACCTTACTCCTAATGAATTTGACAACACATATCTAGAGATGAGTACCATCGATAGCGCATGTCTTAGTGTTAATACCTCTACATGATAGTATAACTCATACAATACGTCATCGCTACTCATATCCATCGCTTTCCATCCAAGTCCAAAATCTCTCTCTATCACAAACCTCTTATGTCGACCACCTGCAACTATAATAGTACAACCCTCCATCAGTAGACAATATATCCTATGGATATCCTCCAAGGTGATCGTCATTTCTTCCATCGAGATGAAAGTTATTCCTGTCAGATCCCAATGCTCACACAATGCTGATAGATACACATGATCACAATGTATGGTCACCATTTGCATGATCCTATAAAACCCTATGGATCTCAGCCAGTCTCGTTCATCCTCCCTCCAGACCTCCCTAATATAATCAACAAGTGGCCTAAATTGGTGTCTCGACCGCAACATCTTGAGCTACCGTAATTCTACCTTGTTAAAGAACCTCCTCCCACAAAATTTATCTTAATGTACGACTTAATAATCGTATGGACCCATACAATCAAGAAATAAAAGGTATTTTCAAATATCCATTTGCCTAAAATGATAGCTTTTATAGCCTAGTACTTAATGGAATTATTACAAGAAAATAACCACAAGAACATAATAAAGTTGCAATACACATAACTAAATAAATATGATAATAACACTAGAATAACTTAGAAATACTCACATAATAATCACATGGAAATGCTCATGAAAATATTGAAAATACTATAGAATAAAGGTCTACTAAGCTATAAGCTATGCATTTTTTATACGAGTTACAATCCTTTTTCATGAATATATAATATTATGTGACTCCTCCTATGGTGCACTCTTGACCTTCACTCTTCTTTGTAACTATTCACTTTCCTATTCTAAGGACACATGTGCACTCGTATGTAATGATAACTTGTGCACATTTACACTCACAACACTTGCACACTTAATTACATGACACTTGAATATTTCCTGCACATTATTGCATTACATAAAATATAAACTCACACTCTAATCTAAGACACACCTAATCTAATATTGTACCAAGGTGGTACATTGGTATGTACCAAATAATGTAATATTCTCCAACACCCCCCTGTATTACATTATTTGGTTATTGAAGACTTTAGTCTTCAATATAGTCTTTATCCTTCAATCTTAAATCTACCTCCAGTAGATTAATATCTAGATCCTTTATGTAAGAGTCTTTAACACAACCTTCATCTTTCATATGTTCTTGGCTCTTATATTTCCCTTGTTTTCTTTTTGCATTTTTTGAGCTTTCTGACCTCCTTCTTCTCCTTACTCAATCTTGTTTTTGGATTCAAGTTTTCTATCGTTCTTGATGTGATTCCCTCTCTTTCTCTTTCTTCTTTTATTTTTCTACAATTTTATTTGTGATATATTTGATGGTATATCTTCTAAGCATTGAGTTAGTAAATCATCACAATAATATGATTTTATTTTCAATGATTCTTCTTTGAGACTATCATATGTATCATTTTGTTCAACTTGTATCTTCCCTTGAAAAAGTTCAAAATTAATTAATGAAAGATACATTATTAAACACTCTTTTGAAGTAAATATAATGGTGTTTTGAGAATTCCACCATGACTTGAAAATCTTTTCATGAAGATAACCTATAAGAGTTGTAAATTTTCCTTCTTTTGATTCTTTAAAAAACAAAGTTAATTTATCTTTTAGAACATCGAATATTGTTTTTTTCCATAAAAGTTATTTATAAAGTTATATGAGTAAAATCTGAGTGCATGCAACATGTATTCACTATCTTCATTAAATGCATTCTTAACAATTTCATCCATGGATATCCTTTGATGTAGCCTGCCTTATGTCTCCTTAAGTTTTTGAAAAAAAATTTCAATGTTCTATATTTCAAAAAACTTTGTTGAATACCTTATGGCTCCCTAATTAAGTAGAAACTAAAAAACTAAGAATATAGCAAATTCATAGATTCTTAATTTTTTAGTAGAATTCCTTGTCTCTCCATAAGTAAAATATTACAAATATTCTATGGCTTTTGAATTTCAAGAAATAAACCAATAAAGCTTTTAAGTATAAATTACTTCAAATATAATAATGCCTACTTATCACTCCAAAAAAAATCAAAGTATTAATTTCTCTATTAAACTACTTATCTCTCCATTAGACTTATTTAACCTTAGCAAATAAATAATAACTAAAACTATACACTCCTTATTTCTCCTTTTAACCTTAGAAAAATTTAATAATCTTTAGAAACCCTAATTTACCTCCTTAATGGTGCGTAGCTTGGAAAATATTCTTTGGTGTTGCGTTACACTATGCTTCCCTTGTCTTCGAATGTGTGAAGAAAGGATAACCGCTTGCCTATAATCGTGTGATATTTTTGTTGTGTCAAGATTCCTTGCATGAATTACTATTTGAAACTCTCTCCAAAATGTCTCAAACTTTGCATGTTTGCTTCCTTCATGTTACATGGTAGAACACATGGAAAAATGGGTTGGAACTTGAGTTAACTTCAAATATTCCAATGCTTGGTTAAAAGTAATGCGTCACTACCCTTCTACTACCTAGTGAATGTGTTCAGAAAATGCTTTCACTGCCCTTTATTTGGTGTGCAATATTAGACTTGTATGACTCTTCTCCTTCGCTGAATATCATGCAAAAGCTTCACCTTGTCTTGGTATGGATTTTGATCTCCCTATGAAATTTATGTTGCTCTTGATGTTGGTGCTTCTCTATGTCACTACGTTGGTGCTTTGTCACCTTTGCTTCCATATTGTTCCTAACAACACTATGTTGTTGTTCATATGTTTCTATGTTGGTTGTCTAGATGATGTTATACCCTATGATGTAGGTCATCTAGTGAGCACTGTAGTTGGAACTGTGTTCAGCTATGATATTGGTCATCTAGTGGGTATTGGTTGCCTAAGTGATGCTTAACACCGTGATAGATTTTGTCTCCTTACACATTGAATATTACGAGTGCTATTGCACTCCCTTCAAATCCTTTATTTCTTTACACAAGCTTCTTCTTTTTTCACATAGATTTCTACCTTCTAAATTGTAATAGCTTCTATTGCAGGTTTAAATGACGATGGAGATGCAAAAAATAAACATCCTCAGATGATGGAGGTTCAAATTTCTTGCTAATGCTGACATTCTTGCTTTCTCTTACTGCATCTTCTTGAGCAAGATGTTTCACCTCTCTTTACATCTCCTTGAGTGTAACCCTTGACTTCTTCAACGTCTTTATAATACTTAGGCAATTGTCCACTATGATCTTAGATATTCAATATTAGATTACATAACCTATGCTTCTTTAACATTTATCATTGTTATTATAAGTTGTTCCCTTTAACATTCATACTTGTGGCTTCTGAATGCAATGCTTGCGCTCTCCTTGGTGATGTTTGACTTCAATGACTCTCGTGTTCTTTGCTACGTCAAATGTTAAAATTCTATTGGTGCTTGGTCTCTTCAACATCTAGTGGTTCATTCCCTTTTCTTGAGGCTTATGGCTACACTTATCTATGTCTAGCGTTACTCTTGTCTTGGGCACTTGGATATCTCGATTAACACTACGAATTTGCTCGACTCGATTGAGCTTGACTCAACTTGACTCTTAGATTGTGCTTCAAGATGCTTTGCTTTGAAGAGCTACTTTTCAATCACTTTGATATATGACTGCATATTACTTTTTGCCTTGGATATTGTAATCTTTCATTGCTTATATTGCTAAGGCTTATCTTCTTTATATTCTTTATGCAGGTGCAGGTACAAGTGTTTATGTTCTCTGGTACAAGATGCTTACAAACCTGCACTCCAAACTCCTACGATGTATCCTTTGAATGATTGTGTTCTACTTCTATTTGCCTTCAATTCTATCCTCTAAATATTTCTACTACCTTTAAAAAACATTGTCCAATGTGGACTTATACAATGCTTTGATACAATCTCTTTCTTGACTATACATTCTACCATTTTGATATACTAGCTTTAAGTCTTCTTATTATCTTGAAGTATTCTATGCTCTCTTAAGGTCTTCTACTGCCTTCAAGTATTTTCTTGCTTTTTTTCTATCTTTGTAGAACAAGCTATTAATAATCTCCTTTTTATTAAGAATCTCTATCTTCTTTTCTCCTTATATCTCCTTGCACTTGGATTACTTCCCCCCTATGCTTAGTTTAATTTTGAGCATTACTTCTCTATATCTATGGGATTGTCATTGAATGGCAACGATTGTATGAGATTTTTTTGGAACTTCTTGCTATCTCTTGAAACTCTTGAATATCTCTTCCTTTGTCTTTAATGTTGTTCTAGATTTCAATATTTTTCTTGACTGAATATATTACCTTCTATAGCTTCAAGTATTCTTGCTATGATACTATTGTGATGCTTCACTTGCTTGTGGAAAAAATATGAAAGTTGCATTGCATTCTCTAAACTTGTTGTTCTTTTTTCTTTACTTCTACCCTTGTGGCATTTACTTCTAAGCTTGTTGTTTCTTTCCTTTAATGTTGCCCTTGTGGCTTTCAAATGCTACCTTTCTCTTTAATGTTATCCTTGTGACATTCAAATACTTTCAATATTGCCTTTGTGGCATTCACTCACTTTTAATATTTCCCTTGTGGCCTTCACTCTTTTCTTTCCAAATACTATCTTACTCTTGTGGTGTCCAGTGTGGACTTCTAAAATGCTACTTTCAATGTGCTATGTGCTGTCCTTTAACTAGGATTGTTCTCAAACTAGGACCACCCTCAAGACTTTCTATTGTCTTGAAGTCTTCTTTCTTCTATCTTTAATATTTAGTAGGACCTTCTTCTTAGGTCTCTAAGTCTGTCTTTAATGGGACTTTTTTCAAGTCTCCTTTATCTATCAATATCAAGGTCTATCTTCAAGACCTGAATCTATATGTAGATTGCCTTCTATTTTGAATATATTCTTGGAATAGGTAAACTCAATCTATCTAAAACTTTTCAATCTCTGAAGTAGAATGACAATGACCAACTTTTCTTCTTGAGTTGGTTCTCTAAAATCTGTATCCTTAATATTCACTGGTTGTCCTTCAACCTAGTGGTATTAATTCTTGGCTTCACTAGTTTTTTTTCAACTAAGTGGAAATACTTGTCTTCACTGGTTTTTTTATCTAGTGGTAATATCCTCAACTTCACTGGTCTTTCCTTAACTAGTGGAAATATCCTTAAATTATTTACAACTTTTAAAAACTTGTGCAAGTAACCTTGTTGTGGCTCTGATACCACTGATAGATTTTGTAGCCTAATACTTAATGGAAATATTACAAGAAAATAACCATAGAAATTAAATAAAGTTGAAATATACAAAACTCAATAAAGATGATAATAACACTAGAATAACTCAAAAATACTCATAGAATAATCACATGGAAATGCTCACAAAAATACTAAAAATACTATAGAATAAAGGTCTACTAATGCATACTATAAACTATGCATTTTTGGTACCAGTTACAATGTTTTATCACAAATTTATAATAGTATGTGACTCCTCATATGGTGCACTCTTGACCTTCACTCTTCTTTGTAACTCTTAACTTTCCTATTCTAAGGATACATGTGCACTCTTACATAATGAACACTTGTGCACATTTACACTCAACACTTGCACACTTAATTACATGACACTTGTGCATTTCCTACACATTATTGCATTACATGAAATATAAACTCACACTCTAATCTAAGACACACCTAATATAATATTGTACCAAGGTGGTACTTTGGTATGTACCAAACAATGTAATATTCTCCAACATAAAAACATTCAAAATAAACAAAAAAAATTGAAAAATAAAATAAAAATGCAAACAACAATCAAGTCACAACCATGCATGCAAGCACACATGTGTTAGAAAATAAATTATTACATTATTTTATCTTCTAGAAACTATCTAGAAGATTAGTTGGTTAGTAAAGGCTCACGCAATAGTTCTATTATTGAAGATAGAATATTGTGAGCTTAAATTAGTTGGTTAGTAAAGGTTCATGCAATACTATCTTGCTCTTTTCTTTCCAAATACTATCTTGCTCTTTTATTGTTAGTAAAGGTTCACACAATAGTTCTTTTGTTAGTAAAGGTTCAATCACATGCACATTGTAAATAGTGCCAAAAAATAAATTAAAAAAATAGATATGCATACCACTCCTACAACCATAGCCCATTCAACATTTCATCCTAACTTATCTTATTTATCTATGGTTTCATTTCTCTCAATAAGGTGCCTAGGGTTCATTTTATTCCAAAAATAAAATACATGGAAATAGGGGCAAATGCAACTAACTGCCAATGCACTCCTTCCATCACTAGGTCTAACTCTGCCCTCAACCATCTCATGCATTCATGTGTCCACTCTAGTAGCATTCTATATCAACTTATTATCCTCACCCATCTCTCTCCTCCCATCTCTCTCCTCCCAATTCTTCCAACTCACATGGTAAAAATGACCCATTTACCATGCAATCGTACGTTTATATAAAGGCATGTGCTTGGATTGTAGAGATACATATGATTGGCTTTGAATATACCCATCCGTACGATCCCCAAAATTTTTCAAAATTCTCAAACTTCATCCATTTTCATCATTCTTCTCGAATCTATGGTTGTGCGGTAACCTTTTTGTCAAGTGTTTCATTGTTATGTTCCATTTATTCAATCATCAACTCACCACTTGAGGGGTAGACATTACCCATTAATGCTACCTTGCACATAATCAATATCAAAACACTCGATCTTGGAATCGTGTATGCCAAAAATCTTTGCAAACAACTATCATAAGTCCTTTTTTGGGGAAAATAAAAGTATATTTGTTCTTCTAAATCAAAATCTAGATTTTTTCTTCTTAATCAAACTCCCATCCAATAAAATTTGGTAAACTCCATGCCAATGTTTGTACGGTTACTCATAAATTTCCTTCATTGAGGTGGTAAGTTAAGACCACTTATTATCGATCGAAGCATCTTGAGGATACCTACCATTGGACGGTCATATTACTAAACCAATCAAGCTCAATAGTTTGTCAAGGTAAAGTTTCAAGGATATTCATCTCTTCCACAATTGGGGCATCTTACATTGTTCACGATTCAAGATAATAATTATGACGTACCAATAACTATAATCAATCATGGTCAACCATAATCATTCATCATCCAATCATCTCTCTCATAGTCAACCACTAATCCCGTGTCATATGTTTTTGCACTATATCATGTTTTCACATAACACAATACAAAAAGAAAAAAATGCAGACACCTAAAAATATCATATTATCCCTCGTGCAGTGCTAATGGTTGGTTAATTTGCAAAGCCCTCAATTTTTTTTTAATTGACCTAAAAACACTATCCATTCCCTTTAAGCCCCTTTTCCACCTAAACTCCATCCTATGCTTAGCCCTTGGTCACCATGCAACCACCCCTTTAGCCTAGCCTAGGGCCACCTCACCCTAGTCTACCCTTTGACTAGCCTAGCTTCCACCTAAGACTAGCCTACCCTATCCTAACCTTTCCACCTCATCATACCCATTCAATGCCATCAAGAGGGTGAGTACTTCTCTCACCCATGTGCATTAAAGGCATTGATGATTCATCATCCACCATGCCATAAATGGGTGAAGACTTTCTTCACCCCATGTATTTATGAGGTATGGTGCACCCATGCCCATTTATTACATATGGATGGGTGAGGAATTTCCTCCATCCAAAGCCATTTATGAGGTATGGTGCACACCTCCACCTCATAGGCCACATCACAGGACACCTCAACCCCCTCTAAC
This sequence comes from Wollemia nobilis, assembly GCA_028583015.1. Classification (NCBI taxonomy): domain Eukaryota; kingdom Viridiplantae; phylum Streptophyta; class Pinopsida; order Araucariales; family Araucariaceae; genus Wollemia; species Wollemia nobilis. Next base: position 10,585,906 of record JAQPPZ010000850.1, read on the forward strand.
CTTGGCCAAATTTTATAAATAGAAGGCCATTTCTCTCATTTCCATATATCACACATTTAAATAACAAAATTTTGTAGAAATCACCCTAGATACTGTTGCACATTAATCATCATTGCTACCAAATACCACAGATGCTTTGTATACTTCTAGAGTCCTCCTCTTTGTATTGTAAATTGCTCATAGGTGTAGATTCATAAGATCTCCAAACTCAGGCAGGAGCTTCTATAGAACCAACAAAACCACCTCTCCAAATAAATATTCGTTTAATTAACACAAAGCCCTCTAGGAACCTATTCCAACTAGCTACAAACCAACAAATTATAAATTTAGGTAACTATTACAACTTTGATCTAATTTGCACTTATTTTCAGCACTATAATTATGCAATAGACTAGATTTTCTCTTGTTTTATCTTTCATTAACAAGGGTTTGATTATGGTAGGCCCATAAGTGCTACTAACTCTATGATTTGGGTTGTGTAGATTTAGAGGACCTATTCAACTAGTAGTGGTATGCGTGCAATAAACCCACCCCCCGAGGTGCTCACATAAATCCTTGGTGCCATTACCATTTCACTAGAAAGAGGGATTCCTCCTTGGAAGACCCTAAATTGTAACCCATGGGACAAATTGTATAAAAGGACTCATTTTGTACCTCTTTTTATCATCTATGAAATGACACATTTTTTTTAATACAATTAAAGTTTAAAATCCATCTAATATGCACATCATCTCATCATTGTTCATGGATTAAAGTAATTGATTTATCATGAAAAATATAATTATCCTTTATCAAAGCCTAATTTAGGGTTTTAAAATCAATGCGCAATCGTATCTTCGTATTATTCTCCCTAACTAAAATAATGTTGCTAACCTAAGTGGAATGTCTAATAGGAATTTTTTTTTTTTAGCTTCAACAAATTATCAACATTTTTCTTTATCACGTCCTTAATTAAGGGATTGAATTTACATTAATTTTTATGATAAGGTTTGGCATATTTTTATCAGAATGACATGATGCAAATTTTTTGGATTTTACCTCTTTGAATTGTTATACGACTAGGCAAAGACATCTCAAAATTCTTTAAATAATATTGAAAATTTTTGTCTCTTCAAGAATGCCATATTTACAAAGTATTAGATACTTTGGATCCTCATCCATAATAATATTGATTGGATGGCACTCCTTTGAGATAGTCTCATATCTTATAGTATTTTCTTTAGATATCGCTCATGGTGATCAAATAACTCCTCAAGGGAGATAGGACCTTGGGGAATTTTATTGCTATTGAGTTAGAGAATCCAAGTCTTAATTTTCTCCTTCACATTTGAAAACTAAGAAGGTCAGATCTATATAATGCATAAACAATGGTATTACCCTAAGAGTCAAAAAGCATTTCCTACCTATTTAACATCCTTGAATACTTGCTAAAAATTCACACTATATGGTACTTGAGGCCTATACACAATCTCCACATAATGCTAGAGGATACATAACATTGAGTTTAAGATGAATACTAATTCTAATGGCCCCATTTTGGCAGGACCTTCCCTTGTTGTTTGATTGATGTACCGATGTGTTGATAATTAATGCATGATCCTATTCTATTATATAAGAGTTGATATTTGTACTTTATGCTTTTTAAAGCTAGATTATGTTATTTTTAGAATAGTATTGCTAATGAATTTTGTGGTTGTAGGATCAGATACTCTCACGGGTGGACTGGTATGGGACAACAATTAGAGTTGAGAGAAAGGGGAAATAATGGATGATTTTTTCATAGACATCCACAAGGGTAAAACAATAATGTATAAGCATTTGCATGTGTGTGTGATTAAATGCATCATCGAATAAGGAGGTTGTTGTAAAAGTAAAAGAGCCCTTACCCTATGCTTAGGGGATCCTTCATAGGTGGTTGATAACCTTGAAGTTATCGTAATACTTCTTGCATTAGGAAAAGTATTATTTGTGCATATTCTTGCTTATTGTTACTTTTCATATGATTTTGGGTGAGGGCAACATTAAGCAAGAGCCCTTGTGTAGCTTTAATTTTTGTTTTGTCACTAGGATGCATTAATACATGTGTTTTGAAGTGTGGTATTTGATCGACTAATTATTTGTTAAATAGGGTATTAATAATAATATTAGTATTATTAATACTTAATTTACTACATACCAATGTTACTAATTTTAATATTAATATTTGAAATTAATCAAGTTAATTTTATGAAGTAAGTAATTCATTTAACTATTATAATCTTGTTTAAAAAAAATAGTTGATTAAAAAAAATATAATCTTATAAAGTTAAAAATTTTAAGGAGGGAGAGGCACATTTTATAAAATAATATTCTAAAGTCTATATTTTAATTAATGAAAAGAACGTGGAAAGTTAATATTTGAAGAGTGTAGCAAATGGAAGATTAAGTATCTTTTGAAAATGGGTAAAAAAGAAAATTAAGAGGGAGTTACTAACGTTCTAGTTTAAGCTTCCTTGATCTTCCTCACCTCTTCAAAATGTAATTCAATCTTCTGACTAGGGGGGTTGTTTTTAGGAAGGAGGAGAATTTTGGGCTAGAAAAAGTTTGAAGGCATAAAGAAATTGAGGGGAACAAATCCAAATTTTGTAAGTCACTAATTGCTTTACTATGTTATGGAATTTTTAAAATGATTTCCATGTTTTTTTTCATTGTTAGTTGAGATATTGCATTCTATATTTATTATTAGAAGTTTTTTTCTTCATCTCTTTTCTTAAATTGACCTCTTCTAATGAGGGCATCTTCTACTCTCCTTGCTAAATCAATAGCTTGATCAAAGGATGTTTTTTTTTTGGTAAGTTGGAATTATATTACAAGCGGGTTTTGAAAGGATCCCAAAAACCTTCTTACAACAGGTCAAAAGACCAAACCGAGGGTTAAAACCCAAATGACACATCCCACCTAGTGGGAGACTTATTACAAGGATGAAGATAAAATCCCGTCTAGCGGGAAACATCCGAAGACCACCACAAAGGAAATCCCGCCCAACGGGAAAAATCGGCAGTCAAAAAGGGAAAATCCCGCCCAGCGGGGACCTTAGCAAATTTAAAAACCTTCCTAGCAGAGAAAACAACAGAAAAAATTACAATCCCGCCTCATGGGGAAAAAACCGCACAATTTGGAAATCCTGCCACGTGGGGAAAATAAGCATGTTTAGGAATCTCGCCAAGCAGAAAAGGCACACAAACCCTAAACCAACATGTTTGAGAAATCTCGCCTAGCGGAAAAACCAACAAAATTGGAAGATCCCGCCTGTGGGAAAACCACCAAACCAACCCTAAATCGGGTGTGAAGGGTCCCGCCCAACGGGGAAAAAACTAGCAGCAAGGGAAGGTCCCGCCTCGCGGGAAACCCAACAACAACAAGAAATCCCGCCTTGCAGGAAAAAAATAGCAGCATGCCCAGAATCTTGCCTTCAAAAAAACCAGCAAGAGAAGGTGAACCCGCCTAGCAGGAAAAAATAGCAGTACGTCCAAGACCTGCAGACAAACCCACGACCCTCCATCGGGGAAAACCAGCACGCCCTGAACCTGCAAAAAATCCTGTGAACTCGTGGATCTCACCCAACAGGAAAACCAACAACAATTCCAAAAGAACACAACCCCTGCCTAACAGGAACCCCGATCTAGGATGCAAGCTGCAGAGAAGAGACAGGGAAGTTGTCCCGTGAGCGTAACTCAGGGCAAGAAACCACCAAACCCTCCTTGTAGACCAACAACCCCGTCAAGAGGGAAACCTGAGAAAACAGGGGAACCTAGAAACTAGGCCTGAGAGCAGACCCGGGAGGGGGGCAGGGAAATGGAGAAGTGGGACTGGTCAGTCCCAGGGAACCTGGTGCTGGAGCCATCCCTCCCTTGCCCCCAACCCCCAATCTCATATGGTGATCAAAGGATGTTACTGTGGTAGTAGAAAGTTCATAAGAAAGTTGCCTTGTTTTCATATTTTGATATTAAGAGTTGAGATGGCTTTGCTCTTAGATTAAGGACATTGTCTAATATCTAGTTGATGTGTGCTTCTTATTATTTTTTTGATGTTTTTGTTATGGATTTTTTGTATAGCGGTTGAATGGTTTTTCTCTCTTGATTATTGTAACTTCTAGGAGTTTTATGTGATGAAGCTTGGTAGTGAAAAAACTCTCCTTTTATCGAGATTGCATGAAAGAAATTGGATATTGTAACCATTTATATACTCCTTCATGAATGTATACCTGAAGAGTTCATATTGGTTTTCTTGGCTTTAAATCTAGAAATCATTACACTATCTAGAACGTTGTTTTAACTTTTGGTTACCTTGATTTTTGACCCATTAGTTGGTGTTTAGTTTTTATGAACTATTGGTTGTTGGTTTTTTTCTTCAAAAAAGAATGAATGTGAAGTAATTTTTCATTGTTGTTCTTCTATGTTCTTGGACGTGTGCTATTTGTGTAATAATTTGTCTTTAACTCGGGTCATGGAAAGAGATTTAGGGCTTGTGGATTTTTTTTTCTTGACATGTGAGCTTCATTGCTATTCTTGTTGTTCCTTGTTATGTTCCTTATTTTTTTTAATATTTTTCTTGTGTGGTTGTGATAGATCCCTTGCCTTATGCTCATTTTACTAAAATCTCTAGTTATTATTATTAATACTATAAAGCAAAAGCTTAAGTTAATAATATTAAACATGAAAAGTTAAAGTATAAAATGTACTTTGTTTCATGTTTATTAAGGTTGAAAATGTTAATATTTTTAGTAAGACTTTTGTGTCTTGCTAATATTAAGTTAATAATAGGTTGGTTTACTGATCAATATTATTTTACAATAGTTTTATGGACTCTTTATTTTAATAGAGTTGAAGTTATTTTTTTATTGAGGACTTTTAATATTGTTGTGATTAATTGATAATCAAATCTAATCCTAAGGATTGAAATTGGATAAAACCATGTAATAAGAGATGGTAAGAATTGATATTGGATTAAGGTATTGAAGATACTTCTATGTTTTATTAAAAATCATGAAAGTAAATAGTAAGTTTATTCAAAAGAATGGATGAGGCTTGTGTAGCTAAGGTATCCATAATTTAGCGAGAGAAAGTATGGGTTTCTCTCAAATTTTGCATTGCTCTTGCTTGATTTTTATTGCATGATTTATGTTAGGCTTGCATATGCATCCAACAAAGTTGTCCTAATACCTATATTAAAAATTTAAAAGTTGATGGAGAAAAGACTTATCAAGAAGAAGATTTTGAAATAGAGGATGGGACTAGTGTCCTTGGGTATTGAAGTTTTGAAATGTAATATTATATTTTGAAATAGAGAAATGCTTAGAGATATTGTGTGTAGAAGATTTTTATGTAATGAATTTAGTGAAGGATTGGATAAATTGTAAACATATTGATGCATTGTCATGAATTTGTTTAAAATATGAAAGATAAATTAATGCTTTCCTTTTATGTTAAGTTTCTTTGGAAATAAATTATTGATAGTGAGATGGATAAGTTGTGTTTATTGAAGAGGATGATAAAATTTAATTGATGAAATATGGTTATGATTCTTCTAGATGTTAATTACTTATTTTCATATAAATAAAGGAAATGCCTAATTTTGGTGTTATGTTTGAAAGAAGTATCTAAATTATTTCATCTTTATCAATATGCTACATTGATGTTAGTGTTAAATTTTGGTTATGATTTAATGTGGCACTTTATTTTTATAGTGAGTTAGATAGAATATTGGTTTAGGACATGTTGTGCCTTAGATTGACATCAAGATAAACTCAAAATGTAACTATCATCTGCAATATTTTGAAAGGTAAGCACCCGCTAATCATAGCACAAGCTACACATTGGATGGGTCAAAATGTTTTAAACCAACCTCAAGAGTAGGTTGGTTCCTTGTCAATTTACTAGATGTTGACTCATTTAAACACAATTAAATGAATAAAAGATAGGGATAGAAATGAGAAAGGGTTAAGAAGAAGATGGTTAGAAAGATATAAATAATGGTGGATGGATAAATCTAACAACATAGGCATCTACAAAGAACCCCTAACAACTTAACTTTCAAAAATAAACTTCTAACTAACAACATTCACAACTTGACATGTTCAATGTTAAGAACAATCGCATACTTCAAGAATCATTCCAAACATCTAGAGTATTAATAATCCAAATTAGTAGAATTAGATTAACACCTTGACTAAGAAAAATGACTTCCTACAAGCATACATTCAAATATGAATCATTACAATTTACTCTAAGTTAGCAATCGAAATTAGCAGAATAAACTAACCATAGAAGTAGTAGCAGAAATGACTTCACAGGCTTGTAAGCAGAAGATAAGAAAATGTAAGTATGAGGTAAATATCCCAAGTAATGATCCTATTAATTTGCAGGAAATATACATCAGTAGCATAGTCAAACACTTTAGAGTCTACCCTTTAAAAGGAGGACATGATCTCTATCTATTATTTTTTTATAGTAGATCAAGAAAATAAGAGCATTACAAGGAAGTAAGGAGTGCCAAGTCAACAAGATGTTGATGTGGCAGTCTCCTATTTGATCAGAGGAAGAAGAACAATCTTGTTCCATTGATATTATGCAATTGGCCTCTGCAACTTGTTTGGTATTCATTGATTACAACTACACAATCTTGCCAAGAATGCATTTAAGTCATCCCCTATTCTTACGATCATTTCTTTGCCATGGATTTGAAACTGAATCAGCTTTGGATCTAGACGTTTCATCTTCTTATTTCAACAACCTTAGCTAAGAAAGAGATCTTGAGTTTATCATCTTTATGTCGTGATGAAATCTTCATTCTATGCATATCTTTAGCTAAATTCAACTTCACCCATTGTTCTGCCCCTGAACGACTAAGATCAAATCCTCAAAAAATCTTGGTGCATTTTAAATGGATGTGGCCTGAGGATGCTCATCGTTCTTCATTAGGAGTCTCAAAAATGCAACTATTTTTTGCTTTAGAAGGTTTTGACCATGTTGACTACGACATGGAGATAATTGATGTTGGGCTATGATTGATGTTGCCAAGTTGTAATTTTGACCAATTTTGGTTGTGGCTTGGAGCCAACTTGCAGCTTGGAGCTCACCCTGAGATGGGATTCACCTTAGGAATTTTTCCTTGCATTATCTTCGTTATTCATGGTATAGAAATGGCTTTGGATCAAGATTGGATTTCCAAAATTCAACCTTTTAATTGCTTTGACTGTGACTTGGAGCAAGGGTGTGTCATGCGGTATAGAACCCTACTCTAGGCCATAATTCAAATCATAGTGACAATCAGTTCTGTATTGACTATGACCTATAGATTTTTTACATGGCACATGATTTAGAACTCTACTCTAGGCCATAATTCAAGCTACAAATTTGGTTGGTTTAACCACGCTGACTGTGGCCTGGAGCCTGTTTGCATGGCATGCGATCACAACTTGCTATTCATGATCTTAATTGATTATCATCATTTCAATAGTGACCTACAACCTACTCAGTATTGCAATGCACATTGCTCTTCAATGCACTTTGACCATGTGGACTATGATACAAATCCTTCTTGAATATTGCATGGCATGGAACCTTGCTCCAGGTTGTGATTAAAATCACAAAGTTAGCCATTTTGACCACGTTGACTGTGGCTTGGAGCTTGTTTGCATGGCGCATGACCGCATACTTTACCTCTTGTTTTCTCTAAAATAAAATTTGATCGTGACATGGAAAGCTCTAGGCCACGATTCAAATTGCAAATATGGTCAGTTTGACCATGTTGTCTATGGCCTAGAGACTACTGGTGTTGGGCTGCAATTGCAGACTAAGATACTTTTCAACACTTAGAAGTTTTTTGAGATTTTTTGAAAAATTTTCTAAGGATATGGCCTTTTTCTACATTATGGCACCTCTTAGGGAATTTTGGTAGCAAAGTTACAAAATTCGGAATCTTATCCTTTGTGTTTATGGAGTCAAAACTTGAATGGATAGGAAAAAATAGGGAATGATAAAAGAAAATGATATAAAATAATATATGTAGATGAAAATGATGGATGAAATGAATGGAGGGATGGATGAATGGATAAATGGATGGAATGGAAAGGGTGAATTATGATAGAAAATAAATGAAATAAAATGGAATGGAAGGATGGACTCCAATCAACTACAAAATATATCTTAGAATATTGCTTCCATATGACTGTTACCCACTAGAAAATTTGAAAACATATTATGTGGATAACGGCTCATATGGAAGTAATGTGAGAGGTAAAATATTTGTTTCATCAGTAGGGTATTTATACTCTTTTAAAGGCTCAACCACATGACTTCCTCATTATATCAGCACGATCATGTTTTTCTTGTTGAATTTGATGACTGTCAGAGTTGAAACCATTCACGAGATGTGTTTTGGGCCTATCTCAGCTATGGTGCTCATGGGTGTTCAACTTGCTACAGAGGCGATCCCTATTCTTCTTGTCTCCCTCCTTACTGAGTTTACACCTCTTCAAGCCTCTTAATTATTTCCACATAACTATCATATTTCTCCTCTTCTTCATTTATCTCCTTAACATTCTCTTCTTGTTCTTCTTCTTCATTGATATTCTCTTCTTGTTCTTCTTCTTCACCATCATTCTCTTTTTGTTCTTCTTTTTCACCATCATTCTCTTCTTGTTCTCCATCATTAGCATTCTATTTTTATTCCTCTTCTTATTTAGCTACTCCAACTTTATATTCTGCCTCTTCATCAAATAATTACACCTTATAACTTAATGTCTTTAAAACTTCATTCTAAGCTACTAGAGTAGGATTTGCTATCTCCATCAATTGCTGGTGAATAAACTAAAGCTTAGCCATTTTCTCATAAGACACAAATTGTCCCTTTTCCACTATCTCTCCCATCAAATATCTAACCTTGGTCAGGTATTTCACCACTTCTATCACTTGATATTGCTTAATGGGTTTTAGCTAAGTATCTATCTTGAAATCATTTTTCACAATTGATTTCAAGTTTGATTGAATGTCCTCAATTGTTAAGAGCATATAGTCTTCATCCCAAAACCCTTAGAAACCATATCCCATTATTTCTTTGGTGGGATCTATAATTTTTTGGATCTTTCCTTTAATTTTATCAATTAATAGTCCTTTATAGATTAACTTGTATCTCCTAAGGACATTCTTGGCCAGTAACCTTGCAGTGGTCCATTCCCTACTGCAAATAGGATTAGCAACAAAAATACATCTAGATTCAGATAATCTATATATTTTTGTGGCTTGTGAGACCATTGGTTGAACCTCACTCTAAGCAATTTCAATATCCTTTTTGGTCTTTACTAATAAATGCCTAGATTCATCTAAGAAATCAATTATAGGCTGAGTCTCTAAGCATTTCTTCATAATTTTAGTCCACATCTCTTTTTTGATTTGTTCAACTTTATCCTTGGAGAAACCTGTGGCTCCAACCTTTTCGACTTGAAGTTGTTGTTGTAAGGAATCTATCAGTTTGGCTTGAGCCTGGTTCTATTCCTTTAGTTGTTCAAATTCTTGTTTAAATTTAACCATTTTTTGATTGCTCTACCATTTATTTACCTCATTTCTCACAACTTTCTCCATAGTCTTCTGATCCTTGATTGTGGATTCTAAATTTTCCACTTTTTCCTCTAGTTTTTTCATATTTCTCCCTAAAAATGTCACTTTACACATAAATGGTATTGAGATGAGCCCTAGCAACCACAACCTCATCCTCCTAGGGTGTCTAAGTGATATCTTTAGTTTTCTCTTCAAGTTGATTATCCTCTAAAGTCATGTCTTCTATATAAGGATGGCCTCTTAGTTAGATAGAAAGGACAACGGGAGACATTGTTAGATAACATAGGTTAGTGGATTGTGTTCCACACCATTTACTGGTGATGGATATGATGTAGTTCTGTAGTTTTGTTAATGGAGTGCTCACTTCCTCCATAACTACATTGTAATATTTTATATCTTTTATATTTTAGCAGACTTCAGTCATCTAGCAAATTTACTTTATTGCATCTTATTCTGCATCTTGTGATTGTTATCTCTCACAGATCATTCATCAAAAACTAACAGTGGTATTAGAGCTATGGTAGATCTAATATGTATAAGTCTTTAAGGAACCATCATTGTTGGTTATCTTGAGATTTTTTGACAAACTGATGCACCTTTGGACTAGCCACTGGCAAAAGATCTCATGTACTAAAAAATTTGAACATATTATTTATGCTCGAATATGTGTTTTAATGGATTTTTACAAACCCCTACCTGAAAAGATCTCATTACAATTTGGGGAGGACACTTGGGAGCAAGTGGTGGACTATGAGAATATTTATTTTCATTGTTGAATTTACCATGAATATGGTCATTTGGCTAGTGTCTGCCCAAATAAAATTCTAGATCAAAATAAAGAGGATACAAACTTAGCAGGTTTCCAAATGCCTAAGAAGAAGAACACTAAAAAAATCAATTATGAAGGATCAATCGAAGTTATCAGCTAATATGTTTGAAATTCTTTCCACAAATGATGTCCCAAGTGAGGAAGAGGAAATAATGGAGACAAAAATCTTAGAAACACAATTTAAAGATGCAGGGAAATACTTAGAGATAAACCAACAAATTAAAGGTTTTCAACAAGAAAAAAGGAGGAAATATACACAAACAATCTTTAAATGTTGAGACTTTAGATAATACAAGTCCCAAGATAGACTATGTTGAACCTTACAGTAACACTTTGGATTTATACATACAATATTCTAGGTTATTAGCCACCTCAAATTCAATTGGGGTATGTCAAGAAATAGGAAAAAAAACTAAATATGGATTCCAACCAAAAGGAAGGTCACAAGACCAATCAACATCATATAGTAAAAGAAGATGAAAATCTTGTAGAGGAAGATAATATTACTGCCCTTACCAATTTTTTAAACCCTGGTATCAATGAATATCATCACTTGGAATATTAGAGGACTCAAAGGGAGTCTTTCAAAACAAAATGAAAATTAGAAGAATAATTCAGAAAAACCATCCACATCTTGTTTTCCTTCAGGAAACAAAGATTTCAATAGAGAAAATGGATTCAATTGCTAGTAAAATATGGCCAGCTAGAAAAGTTGCTTCTCTTAGTTCCCAAGGGCCTTCTGGTGGTTTTGCTTGCCTCTGGGACCCAAAAGAGGTTGTTATTCACCATATGGTTGGCAACTAGGATATTTTGGTTATAACTATTTGAAGTAGACATTCTAAGAAAACTATGCTTTGCATAACTGTTTATGCTCTGACTACTTTGGAGGAAAAGAGAAGACAATGGAAGAATATAACTTATATTATCTCTCATTTTCTTGAAGCTTGGATATTTATCGAAGGAGATTTCAATACCATGCTCTCTTTGGAAGAGAAAATAAGGGGAAATAAAAATTTGGACAAAAGTGCTGACCTCATGAGTGAATATATTGCAAACCTTCATCTTGTGGACATCTAGCTAGATAATGATATCGTGACTTGGTCTAATAGAAGGTAAGGCTTAGCTTGTATTATGGAGATATTGGATAGGTTCCTATTTTTTGTTAATTTCTTAATCCATGGTCAAATTCCTAAGGTGAAGACTCTTAACAATATTGGTTCAGATCACTGGCCAGTCATGGTGATATTTGGAAGACCAATGTGAGTTTCTCACCTTTTTGATTTCAATTAATGTGGCTTAGAGATATTTCCTTCAGACCTCGAGTGCAACAATTGTGGAAGGAAGGTAAACCAAGATATGGGACTAAGATGTTTTGTTTTGTCAAAAGGTTGCAATACAATAAATCCAAAATCAAGATTTGGAACTGGAAGAAGTTTAGAGATGTTCAAAAAAAAATATGAAGTTATTGCTCAACTTGAAAATTTGAATAAGAAAATCCATTTAGATGGCCTCACAAAGAGTAGAAGTACATATGAAATTAGACTTACTACTAAGTTAGAGGAATGGAAAAAAAGAGAACTCTTATGGAAGCAAAATATAGGATCTAATGGCTCAAAGAAAGAGATCAAAATAAAAATTTCTTCCACAAATCTCTTCTAGCTCGAAGATCTCACAACTTTATTTCTTCCCTAAAATATGATTCTAGAGATGTTGTCTACACTTGGAATGGCATGAAATCTATTGTTGTCAATTACTTTTACAATCTATTTGTTGATGCTTCTCTTGACTTGACTTCTCAATAGAATATTATTCAAGCCATCCCTACTCTTATCACTTTTGAGAACTCTATTTTGACTGCTCCAGTTACTATTAATGAGCTTCATTAGGTGGTTTTTAAAATGTAAAAAGGAAAAACCCTAGGTCTTGATGGTTTTCCTATTGAGTTCTATAAAGAGTTTTGGGATATCCTTCATGCTGATTTATTAGAGGTGGTGGAAGAATCTAGGAAAGCCAAAGAAATTTTGAAGGTTATCAATAAAAATTATATAGCTCTTGTCCCAAAATCTCAAGAGGCAGATCATATCACAACTTTTAGACCTATGGCTTTATGTAATGTTCTTCTCAAAATAATTACAAAGATCATAAAGCTCTTTTGCATAAGATTATTTCCCCTGAACATGGGGGTTATGTTGAAGGGTGTCAAATAGCGGTTGAGATAGTTCTTGCTTAGGAAGCCATCCATTCCATGGAAATGCAAAAATATCCATCTATTTTCATTCGTTTAGACTTATCTAAAGCTTATGACATAGTGGATTGGTACTTCCTTGTCAAAGGTTTAAGGCAATTTGGCTTCTTTCAGGATTGGGTGAACTGAATTATGGGATGTATCTCTTTGGTATTGAAAGCATGCAGAAAAATGGCGTACCGATATGATGCAAACAAAAATAGATATAGATGCTAAGTCCTACGAATGCATGAAGGAAATGACGCAGAAACGAGATGTGAGCAAACAAAGCGGGGCCTCCTTTATTGATATTGCTTTTAATATGATTACAATACATCCCCCCTCTAGGGCTCAGAATATTTGATACAATTTGTTACATTAATGGATGCCCGAAAGAAGCCGCGCTTCCAAGATCGGACGGTACGCTTCCAGCGTCTTCCGCGTGCCCACATTCGAAGTGGGCGGGCTAAAAGTTGCCGCCGCTTGTGTCCATGTGTTCATCGTTCCTTGCTGCCCCTCTAGTATTCCTGGTGGTGAGATCCTATGCACAGAAAGACAACAAATCATTAATAGCATATGCGTATCTAGAAAAACATGCAATCCCCAAGGCCTCCAACGGGCGCTTGTGGGATATCAGTGATAAGATTGATAAATCGATTACAGAATGATATATAAATGTAAAGGACAACTTCTAGAATTGGTATCACCTGATTTTGCATCGAAGCGGCGTCGGACGGCCCCGTTATGCTCGTTTGCCCGTCGGGGGCCTCTCCAAAGTGAGCGCTCCAATGTCCCACCTATGCTCATCCAAATCACCTGAAAATCATGGGTTAGGCATTATATGTGATTCTAAGACTACCCAGATGCTCGGAATTTGCATATCCTACCCATATTCTCCTGTATGTGACAGGGGTGCCCTACGAGCTAGTTAATACATAAAATAATAAAACGACAGTCAAATCATGTCAGAATGAGTTCAAACTTTAACAGAGGCATTAGGATATCATCTGGGACATATTGCAAAAATAATAGTAAGGAAATCATGCACAAATTTCTAATCGCTCCGGGGTGGGACGTTGGGGACTATCGCAAAACCTGCAAAAAGTGACCTTCCAAATGTCCTGCCCAGAGGCCTCCAAAACTCCTGCAAACTTGTGGTTAGACTAAAAACAACATTTTGAGATGACCCAGAAGGTCAGATTTGGCAGATTCTGCCCAGGTTGTCCTGTATCCGAAGGCGCTCCCTGTAGGTTAGTAGACGCATAAAATGACAAAAACCAGGTCAAATCATGTCAGAAAGCAATGAAATTTGGACAGCAGCATAAGTACATTAAATATAAAAGAATGCAAAAATAATAGTAGCAAAACCATGCACATATTTCTAATCGCTCCGGGGTGGGGCGATTAGGACTACAACAGTTTGGGGGGCACCGGAGGGTGGGACGCCCACCGTTTGGGGCCTAGTTTTGACACCAATCCAAGTGGGATGGGTCCAAAACCTCCTAGGGGGTTGTGTCGATGAGTTTGGGGTGGGATTGTGGCCGATTGCTTGGGTTTTTGGATCTGGATTGCGTTCCTAGTGTTCACCCGATAACCTCTCTTCCAAGAGAGAGATTAGGGATGTAGGAAGCACAAAGAGGAATGGGGGTATAGTTTGGCAGCACTTCGTTGCTCCAAATGCTCCAGCTCTATTCTCCTTTTGGGGTGAGGAGGCTCACATTTTTATAGACCTAAGGGTCTCCTTTGCATGTGCATGCGAGGGCGCCACTTGGCTCATTATGCCTTTTTGGGGGAGAGAAGATTCCTCCCTGATTAGGGCCTCCTTGATTGAGGCCTCCATGATTTGAAACGTTCCCTCGCAATCCCATGCCTTGAAGGCGGAGTTAGGTGGCGGATTTGGGCTGCCATTTGTCAAGGTTTGAATTTTTTCCAGTCAAACCTGCTAATCGTCCCACCCTGGAGCGATTGTTGCTAATCGTCCCGGGGTGGGACGAATAGGATTCTAATCGTCCCAGGGTGGGACGAATAGGGAGCAAAGTGCTTAAAAGGTGCAAAACTGACCTTTGACCTTCCAAAACTGATTTGGGAGTGGTTAGGACCACTTTTTAACCTCTAGAGGCTGCCCTAGGGGGTATGTATGCCAATTCGGTCAGTGCTTGTAGTCACATAATCGGATTGGTGTTGTTTTGGTGTCTACAGATGCCCCTTTTTGGGATGCGTTGTGTGTGGCGCAGTCTTGAGAAAAAATAGATGACCAAAGCACTTAATGATTAGGGTTTCTCAATAACCTAACCAAATTTTGATGCCCCAAGTATGGAAAGGGCACGCATTCTTGAATCCTTGCTTCTGACGAGCTAAGGAGCTTAACTCAAGTGTAACCTTTTTCAGTGAGGTGTACTTGATCTTGGACATTGTTCAATCATGAATAGGCAAAGGGCACAACCTTTTGTCCGAGGAACCTTTTCTTCATGCTTCCAGAATGCCAAGTGTTTGTTTAGCTCTGTGATTATTGCTTGTTTGCTGCCCCAAGCAGGAGCGTGATTGTCTTTGTCAATGATTCTTTGAATGCATGCCATTTCCTTGATTGGGTGTGTATTTGTTGATTGGTGACTAAGTGTGACTACCCCCTCAAGCGACGAATCGATGAGGGAATGACCAAAAATGAGAAAAGCGATGAGTCGCTTGACCCAAGATGACGTTTGTAAGGGTGCCTTCAGTTGTTTTCATTGAACGCTTATTGCAGTTTTCCAACCATCGGACCTATTTTTGGTGGGTTTTGACCCTTTTCTTTTGACGCCTATTGGGGTAGAAATTATCGAAAATCCTCCTTCCCGTGGAGCGGTCCGGCTATGCTAGCCTTCTTAGGGAGTAGGATAGTGAGTATTTGTGACCCCGACGGTGGTTTTTCATGCCATGAATGTCAGGTGCAAAGGCACCTTTGTTCGGCAGATTTATTGCTATTTTTGGTGCATTTTTTGGATGCAATTTTTGTTGCTTTATTTCTTGCTCTGTAATCGTCCCAGGGTGGGACGAATACCAATTTTGTAATCATCCTAGGGTGGGACGAGTGCTAACTAGAGCGCTCATCCCAGGGTGGAACGATTACAGGCCTAACGACCTATATAAGGACCAAAACTAGGTTTTGGGCTCATTTGCAATATTTTTTTCTTGGCGATTTGGAGCAGTGAGGAGGAGTGCGAGTGTGCGTAGCGGAGCGCTGCTAAAATTTTGTGGACATCATGAGTGTGAGAACCGGATCTTCGAGTGGAGGAGCCGAGGTGAGACCGGTATGATGTTCCTTCTCTCTTTATTCATGCGTGTTTTATAAAAACTCACATATAAAATGTTTGTTCGCTTTATTTTTTTTAAGGTTTTAAAAACCTAATTTTTTGTGTGTGTTGGTTTGATTTTATTCGTATATCAAGTTGAAAACCTAATATAGGAACTTTATTTGCTTTTTTTTTTGTTAATTTTCGTATATTAAGGTCAAAACCCTAGTACACAACTGTTATCTATACTTTGTTTGTGTTCGTATTTAGGTTTAAAACCCAAAACATTTTTTTTTTTATTTTGTTGTTTTTGTTCATATTAAGGTTGAAACCCTAATATGTTTTATTTCATTTTTGTTTTTGCCATATTAAGGTTGAAACCCTAATATTTTTTTATTTTATTTTGTTTGCATTCACATTAAGGTTGAAACCCTAATATGATTTTTGTTTTTTTTGTTGATTGTACAGTTATTTTCATACTTTTTTTTTTTTTTTGTACAATTTTATTTTAATATTTTTGTTTATATTAAGTATGTACTTAATATCTTTTTTTGTTTTATTTTGTTGTTTCAGGTTGTGAAGAGTCGGTACCGCCAGTCGACTATTTTCTCTGATGCCCGGGATGCCTTGATAGTTGTGGATTGGGAGTGGCTTGATGCCCTTGGGCTCAAGCACGTGACGTGTCTGGAGCCTATGGTGGGGGATCGGGCATATTTGACTACCTTGATCAATCTATGGGATCCCCGCACCAACACTTTTCATCTCCCAACAGGGGAGATGACTGTTACTCTAGAGGATGTGTATCGGATTCTATAGATTTCGATAGATGGACTGCCTATCCGGATGACCCACCGTGACCAGCGGACATCGGTATTGACATGATGTTTTGGTCCGACGGTGGAGAGGGGGGTGGAGAGGGCTGTGGAGAAGGCAGAGGCTGACTGCTAGATAGGCGGTATTCTGGTGCGGTGGTGGTTGGAGAAGGGCGTATTAGGGGTGAGGCATGCTTTGATCATGACCCTCATCTCCAATATGCTACTTCCTGACTCCTCAGGTGCGAGGTTCCCTTGGAACCTGCTTGAGTTGGTTTTCACATTGGTGGAGTGTCCTACATCAGCTCCACTTATTATGAGATGGGGTCAGACGTTATTGGCGTAGTTGTACGACGAGTTGTACGAGGTCCGCTATCGAAAGCGAAAGGGGATCGGGTGCAGCTATCTCTTGCAGTGTTGGGGGTGGCAGCACATAGCTGTGGAGCGGCCGTAGGGTTTGCCTTGGACCACCCGAGGTGAGATGGTGGATCGAGAAATTGGATATGCCAATTTATGGCGGAGGTCAGAGGAGCATGGACAGAGTCGACGGTGGGCAGGTGACGTAGGTCACTATACTGATGCCTTCTCTCGTCTAGTGCCAGGGCAGGTGTTTTGGCGGCCGTACCGGGACTGTCCAGCCTGGCCTGAGGTTGGAGAGTGGCTTCGGCATGTGCGCATGGGTAGATGGTTGATTGGGTGGCATGGGACAGAGCAAGAGTACTTCCCATATGTCTAGGTGATGCGATAGTTTGGGGTGCACCAGGGATTTCTTGGTGATCCCTTGATCTATCGACATCATGATGATGAGAGGACTCTAGTCTGGCCTACCATTGAGCACCTGGGTGAGGGGTCCGATGCAATTATTGATGTACCCGACATGGACGATGTCGGGGTGACTATAGAGTATGACCGATGGTGGATTATGTGACGATGGCGGAGTGAGGGGCCTCTAGGAGGCATGGATACTGCAACAGTAGGAGGTGGGGGTGCAGAGGCACCGATGGAGGGTTGGGGGGCTTCGCTTGATGATGTTGACATGGTGGAGGTCGATGACTTCATCGATGATGGAGATGATTTGGGGGTTTCGGAGCAGTCGAATGTACAGGATGTCCGGAGTAGTGGGTGCTAGAGCAGCAGGCCGTCCCGGAGGTGCCCATGCCTTAGGCTATCTCAGGGGATGTGGAGGTTGGGCTTCATGCTGAGATAGCATGATTGGAGGGTCTCCTACGGAGATGGGAGGAGGAGCATAGAGATGCTTTGGTGGAGGTAACACAGGAGAGGGATCTCCTGTAGACTCAGTTGGCATAGTGGGATAGTGCATTGGTTGTGTATCGCCAATGAGATATGGAGTGGGGTCGATACCGGGTAGAGTTAGAGATAGAGGTTGTCCGCCTCGGTGGATAGTTGCCTATGCTTGATGGAGGTGGTTCGTCATGTCGTACGAGGAGGCAGTGAGACTAAGCAATCTGCATCATCTCGTCATAGGCGGCTAGGTGAGGGTAGTGTTGGTGGGCAGGGTGCGAGGGTTGGCAGCAGCCACCCTGAGAGGTCCCATAGGACCCATACTACTGGGGGTAGTTCCAGTCGCACCGATCCTGCGTGATCATGGTGGTCGACTCCCTAGGCTTTGGGGATTTTGAGTTTTTGGTTTTTGTGAGGTCAGAGGACCTTCTTATTGTAGCCTGAGGGCATTTTGACTTGATATATATACATGACTCTTTTTGGTTTGATTATATACTTGTCATGGTTTATTGTTCTTTATGCACATTTATTTATGTTGATGTATGCATATGCTATTATGACTACGGATGATTTTAACTATATGATATAGATGTATGCATATGGAATGGATGGAATGATTTGTTTGGTGTACAAGTGGTGGCACCATAGACTGTACAGGATTTATTGGCTTTTTGTACTATGTGATTGCTTTATGGAATAACTTTTGCATTTGTAATTTTTGTTTTGTATTTTCTGATGGTGATGTAAGTAATGAAATATACAACAATTGTTTTAGAATGTAGTTAAGGTTTTTTTGAGACTCGGATGCTTTAACTAACTAGTCAAGATTGTACATTATCTTACAAGACTTTCGAACAAGGTACGAATCAGACTTGAGTTTGACCAAGTTATTTCACATCCCTGTGTGTGCGATTGAGTTCGTTTATGTGGTATTCGTAAGGATACCGTCAATGCCAGGTAGGCTGTCCACCAAACCTGTACTGAGGATCACCTAATTAGCTCCACTAACTCCTTTGTTGTATTTAGTAGGATTAATCTACGATGCAATCTAGGATACCATAAGCTAGCTCATCCACATGCAAACATTGGTCTACACACATGCAAAGCTAATGTGATAGACATATCGTCATGCGTTTAGGATACCGCCATTGCCAGGTAGGCTATCCACCAAACCCGTAATGAGGATCACCTAAATGGTTTTTCAAATGCTGAGAATTCCAAGGGATTCAAGCTCAGACGTCTTTCGGTTGTTCAATTTGTTGGGATACTTGCTCTCACATATAGTGATGAAAATCACTATTTATTTTGAGTTTTTTCTTCTTCTCTTGAGCAAGGGGTTTGAGTAGTGGTGATAACCACTGTTATTTTTTATTGTTGCTTTTTGAGGATTTAGATTTTGAATTTTGATTTCAAAGTTGAGCTTGTGGGATTTTTGGCTTGTGAATGGCATTGATCCTTTAGGCCTTGGGGATGACTACCCATCCTTCTCAGGGGCATGTAGTACGAATCCTTACGACTTTAGGGATCAAAGGTGTTTGGGAATTTTGATGGTGAACTTTTGGGATTTTGCTTTGGAATGGTATTGATCCTTTAGGCCTTGGGGATGACTACCCATCCTTCTCAAGGATATGTAGTACGAATCCTTACGACTTTTGGGATCAAAGGTGTTTGGGATTTTTGATGGTGAACTTTTGGGATTTTGCTTTGGAATGGTATTGATCCTTTAGGCCTTGGGGATGACTACCCATCCTTCTCAGGGACATGTAGTACGAATCCTTACGAATTTAGGGATCAAGGGTGTTTGGGATTTTTGATAGTGGTGAAAACCACTATTTATTTTGGGGAATTGGATGGGGAAGAGCTTGTCCTTTTGTCAATTCTCAGCATTCTTGAACCATTCGCACAGGGGGATGAGCGAGATAAAATTTTTGCTCAAGGTACCCTAGACCACTTTGTAGGTTTCATCTTTCGTTCACACAACTTGGGAATTTTTATGTGTTTTAAGCTTGTGTTGGGATGCTATGTAACAAGGCGTGATCCAAGTAAAACTCTACCTTGTAAAAATCGGTCTGACTTTGTACAACATTTGACTAGAAATCTAAAGACAGTTGAATGACAAAAACCCTAAAGACATTAGAAGACAACTGACTATGATATGGCAAAAATGTGAATGGCGTTATTCTTGTTGGATCATTTACAAAATGGACAAATGTGGAAAATGATGGAATTGCCGAGTAATTACAGTCTATGGTGCGTTTGACATGTATGACCAACAAATATGCAATGTATGTATGCGATGCCTAATGCAACTTTTTTTTTTGTGTTTTGATTTTTAAGATTATGCATGAAAGTGAGATGCAATTTTTTTTGTTATTTTTGATTATCTGTTGTTTTTGAATATTCGTTATGGATGGTTTAACCCGAATGGGTGTGGACCAAGTGATTCTTACGGATCCTTGGAGGTTTTGACCAAAGGGATTATAGATACCTTTGGGGCATTTTTGGGTGACCAAGCGATTGTGGGAACCCTTGGAGCTTTTGGTTTGACCAAAGGGATTATAGATACCTTTGGGGCATTTGGTTGACCAAGCGATTGTGAGAACCCTTGGGGATTTTGGTTTGACCAAAGGATTATAGATACCTTTCATTTTAAAAAATAAAAACCCTTGGATTTTGGTTTGACCAAAGGGATTATAGATACCTTTGGGCATTTTAGGTTGACCAAGCGATTGTGAGAACCCTTGGAGCTTTTGGTTTGACCAAAGGGATTATGGATACCTTTGGGGCATTTTGGGTACCAATAGAACCCTTGAGCTTTTGGTTTGACCAAAGGATTATGATACCTTTGGGCATTTTGGTTGACCAAGCGATTGCGAGAACCCTTGGAGCTTTTGGTTTGACCAAAGGGATTATGGATACCTTTGGGGCATTTTATGACCAAGATTGAGAACCCTTGGAGCTTTTGGTTTGACCAAAGGATTATTGATACCTTTGGGATTTTGGGTTGACCAAGCGATTGCAAGAACCCTTGGAGCTTTTGGTTTGACCAAAGGGATTATGGATACCTTTGGGGCATTTTGGGTTGACCAAGCGATTGCGAGAACCCTTGGAGCTTTTGGTTTGACCAAAGGGATTATGGATACCTTTGGGGCATTTTAGGTTGACCAAGCGATTGTGGGAACCCTTGGAGCTTTTGGTTTGACCAAAGGGATTATAGATACCTTTGGGGCATTTTGGGTTGACCAAGCGATTGTGAGAACCCTTGGAGCTTTTGGTTTGACCAAAGGGATTATGGATACCTTTGGGGCATTTTAGGTTGACCAAGCGATTGTGAGAACCCTTGGAGCTTTTGGTTTGACCAAAGGGATTATTGATACCTTTGGGGATTTTAGGTTGACCAAGCGATTGTGGGAACCCTTGGAGCTTTTGGTTTGACCAAAGGGATTATAGATACCTTTGGGGCATTTTGGGTGACCAAGCGATTGCGAGAACCCTTGGAGCTTTTGGTTTGACCAAAGGGATTATGGATACCTTTGGGGCATTTTGGGTGACCAAGCGATTGCGAGAACCCTTGGAGATTTTGGTTTGACCAAAGGGATTATGGATACCTTTGGGGCATTTTAGGTTGACCAAGCGATTGTGAGAACCCTTGGAGCTTTTGGTTTGACCAAAGGGATTATAGATACCTTTGGGGATTTTAGGTTGACCAAGCAATTACGAGAACCCTTGGAGCTTTTGGTTTGACCAAAGGGATTATAGATACCTTTGGGGCATTTTAGGTTGACCAAGCGATTGTGAGAACCCTTGGAGCTTTTGGTTTGACCAAAGGGATTATGGATACCTTTGGGGCATTTTAGGTTGACCAAGCGATTGCGAGAACCCTTGGAGCTTTTGGTTTGACCAAAGGGATTATAGATACCTTTGGGGCATTTTAGGTTGACCAAGCGATTATGAGAACCCTTGGAGCTTTTGGTTTGACCAAAGGGATTATAGATACCTTTGGGGCATTTTGGGTGACCAAGCGATTGCGAGAACCCTTGGAGCTTTTGGTTTGACCAAAGAGATTATAGATACCTTTGGGATTTTGGGTGACCAAGGTGGCAGAACCCTTGGAGCTTTTGTTTAACAAAGGATTATAGATACCTTTGGGGAATTTTGGTTGACCAAGAGATTGCGAGAACCCTTGGAGCTTTTGGTTTGACCAAAGGGATTATAGATACCTTTGGGGCATTTTAGGTTGACCAAGCGATTGTGAGAACCCTTGGAGCTTTTGGTTTGACCAAAGGGATTATAGATACCTTTGGGGCATTTTAGGTTGACCAAGCGATTGCAGGAACCCTTGGAGCTTTTGGTTTGACCAAAGGGATTATAGATACCTTTGGGGCATTTTAGGTTGACCAAGCGATTGTGAGAACCCTTGGAGCTTTTGGAGTGGGCCATGGCTCTCTAAATGTTGAATGGCCTCAAATGACTGATGTTCAAGGGTTCTAGTTCCTTGATTCCTTCAAGAGAGGTGAGTCGATATGTTCCAGGTCCTATTTTACTATCGATTACATAAGGACCTAACCAATTTGCCATGAACTTGTCCCTTAAATGGGGTGGCAAGTTAGAATTTTGTTGGTTCTCTTTTAAGACCAGGTCACCGACCTGAAAGTCCCTCAGGTGAACTTTCATGTTGTATGCTTTCTTAAGTCGCTCTTGATAGATACGTAAATGCTCGAGAGCATTGACGCGTCGTTCATCGAGTAACGTAAGCTGGTCTAACCGGGCCTGTCGTGCAGTGTCATCATCGATGAACTCTTGCATTGATATGCGCAGGGAGGGTATTTCCAACTCGAGAGGCATGACTGCCTCGGAGCCATACACTAGCGAAAATGGAGTTGCCCCGGTGGGCGTCCGAATGCTAGTGCGATAAGCCCATAGGGCAAGTGGTATTTGGATGTGCCAATCCTTATGACTATCTGCGACCATATTTTTAAGGATGGCAACTAGCATTTTGTTTGACGCCTCTGCTTGCCCATTTGCCTACGGATAATAGGGTGTCAAAAAACTATGCTGAATTTTGTACTTTGTTGTCAAAGCACGCACATATTTGTTCTTAAATGACGTCCCATTATCCGAGATGATCTTGGATGGAATACCAAAATGACATATGATGTTATGTAAAATGAACTCCGCAATGCGGGGCCCAGTCGTAGAGGTAAGCGGAATTGCTTCCACCCACTTAGTGAAGTACTCTGTGGCCGTTATGATAAACGTGTGATGACCTGACGACGTAGGGGAGATCTTTTCGATGAGATCTAAGCCCCACTACAAAAATGGCCAAGCCGATTGGATCGGCTGCAAGGCCTGAGAAGGTACGTGTGTCAAGTTAGCATGGTGTTGACACTTCACGCACTTCCGCACATATGCGCAACAATCTCGCTCTAAAGATGGCCAATAATAGCCCATGCAAAGAATGCGCTTTGCGATGGCCATACCGCTGAAGTGGCCACCGCATGTACCATCGTGCGCTTGGGTGATCGCCCAAGTGGACTCCTTCTGGTCCAAGCAACGGAGGAGGATTCCTTCGTAGCTTCGACGGTATAAAATGTCTCCTAGCAAGACATGTTTTGCCGCTTTCTGTTTGAATGATCTTTTCGCGGCGTGCGACAATCCAAGTGGGAGGCTACCTAACTTGAGATAGTCTCTTATGGGTGTGTACCAATCCTGCTGATCAGAAACCTCGATGGTATGAACGGTCGATCCCTCTTGAAGTTCATCCCTAGAAAAAGCTGAGCGGGAAAGAACTTGTAAAAATAGCGTTGTGTTGCTATTAAGAGGGGTTGGAGAGAACAAAGACCCCTAGTTGGCATGATTCAGACTATCATGGATTCGAGAGAACCTATCCTGAGATGGTTCAATCTGGATCAGGTGGATTCCTGGCGTTATGTCAGAGCTTGCACGCTCCATCATGGATTGCGATAACATTTTGACTTGAATGGTTGTCATCTCACCAGAAATGTCTTGCGGGATTAGTGACCCCAAGGAGGCCATAGTGTCCGCAAAATGATTCGATGATCGAGGGAGTGCCTCGATGTCGTACCATTCAAGATTTGCCAGGAATTTATCCACAAGGGCTTTGTAGGCCTGCAGAACTGGGCATTTGCATTGGAATACCCCTTTCACTTGGTTGACAATTAACAGTGAATCACCAAAGATATTCAAGCGTTTGATGTTCATGGTGATGGTTGTCTGAAGACCTATGAGCAAGGCTTCGTATTCAACATTGTTATTGGTGCACGAGAAATCAAGTTTAAATGATAAAGGCATTGGAGCCCCTTGCGGTGTGAAAAACATGATTCCCGTGCCACCCCCTTGCTCACATTTAGAACCATCAAAAAATAAGGTTATGTCGGCCTGTGACTCAGGCTCATCAGAATCTGGCGATTCTGAGACATGGAAGACCCCATCATCGGGCAGCTCTACGGTTAGAGGCTGATCATCTTCGAGAGGAGCCTCTGCTAGTTGATCGGCGATGACTTGACCTTTGATGGACTTTTGTCCAATGAATTCGATGTCAAACTCCATCAACAACATGATCCATTTCGTCGTGCGACTACTATGATAAGTATGACTCATCATGTACCACAATGGATTCTCCTTAGACACAACATACGTCGTATTGCTCAACATGTAATGGCATAGCTTTTTGGTGGCAAATACCATCGCCAAGCATAGCTTCTCAACGTATGCATAGTTAAGTTCATAACTGACCAGGGTGCGGCTAAGATAATAATTAGCTTGTTCTTTATGTAATTCATTTTTTTGGGCTAGCATGGCGCCCAGTGCCACCTCAATAGCTGAGATGTATAAATAGAATGACACTCCTGGTCTAGGTGGTGCCAATACGGCGGCGAAGCCAAGTATTGTTTGATGTCGTCGAAGGCTGATTGGCACTCGTCATCCCAATGAAATGCTACCCCCTTGTGTAATAATTTATTCATGGGTCGGCACTTGTCAGATAACTGTGCTATGAAGCGCTTGATCGACGTGAC
Organism: Wollemia nobilis; assembly: GCA_028583015.1. Classification (NCBI taxonomy): domain Eukaryota; kingdom Viridiplantae; phylum Streptophyta; class Pinopsida; order Araucariales; family Araucariaceae; genus Wollemia; species Wollemia nobilis. The sequence goes on from JAQPPZ010000850.1 coordinate 10,610,915, forward strand.
CTTACCCTGCAAGCTTCTGAGCTGCCTGATGGTGGTTGGGGGAAGCATTTCAAGGATTGCCTTGACTTTATTTGGATCTACCTCGATGCCTCATTTTGAGACTATGAAACCCAAGAGTTTTCTAGATGTGACGCCAAATACGCACTTCTTGGGGTTTAGCCTAACCTTGTGTTCGATGAGGCGATCAAGGATCTTGCGTAAGTCATCGAGATGATTTTGGCGCAAAAGAGATTTGGCCAACAAATCATCCATATAATCTTCCAAAGTTTTATGCATGTGATCATGGAAGATGTATGTCATAGCGCGTTGGTAGGTGGCACCAACATTTTTAAGGCCAAAGGGCATGACCTTATAACAAAATGTCCCCCAAGGCATCGTGAACGCCATTTTTAGTTGATCATCGGGATTGATACGAATCTGGTTGTATCCCGAGAAACCATCCATGAGGGAAAGCATTTCGTGGCCTGTTGTAGCGTCTACCAATGCATCGATGCTAGGCAAGGGGAAATCATCCTTGGGACTCGCTTTGTTTAAATCTCGAAAATCGGTGCATATGCGAATCCTCCCGTCAGGCTTTTTGATGGGTACCATGTTGGACAACCATGGTGGGTAATCTACGCAGATGACAAACTGTGCATCCAACAGCTTTTGTAGCTCGTCTTTGACCATTAAGGCCACTATTGGGTGCATCTTACGTAGCTTTTGCTTGACTGGCTTGACTGTCGGATCAAGTGTTAGATTATGCGTGACTAGCTATGGGTCTAGCCTCGACATGTCTTTGTAGGACCATGCAAAAACCTCCTTCTTCTCTTTGAGAAGGGCAATGTAATCGGCTTGCTCTTCGGGGGATAAACTTACCCCTAACTTGATGATTTGTGGATTCATTGGATCAGAACCGATGTCTACGTCAATCGTCTCTTCGACTGACATGTGGGATCCGTCCTCCAACTGGTGTGGAGTTGGGATCAAGTGGATATCATTTGCTGAATTTAGATCTACGTTGGGAATGTCGGGTTCCTCTTCAACATGGAAGATATCCTGAGTCTGTCTTGGGGTGAAATGAAACATCTCACCGCAAGGCCAGTACTCTGATGGGGATGGTGGTGAGTCGACATGATCCCAATCTATGGCATCTAGGTCTAGATACAATGGTCATGTTGGATCGGCTGGATTGCGGATGGGGGTGGTTAAATCAATGGAGATCATGTTGATGGAATGAATTTGGTCTCCATTGCCGTGTGGGTGTTGATTCAGACATCCTTGGTGATCCTTGTACCCTGGATCTGGCTCTGTGGGTACTGGCACAAAAGGATCGGCCCTATGTGCGGATAGAAGGATAGGGTCTACCCTTGGCACTGATGGCCCTATAGGGTCTCTAGGTGGGAGGTGCTCCTTGTATGCCCGAAGTGGTGGATGAAGCACTTGGTTTAACTGTACTTGGTTTAAATGCCACCTATGCCTTGGTCCCATATTTAGATGTTCAAACATATCATCGATGTCTATGGGGTATTCCTGTTGCCTCATATGGTTGAGATATGCCATCTCGAGTCTCATCCTCATAGTCACTATCAGAGATCCATAGGCCTTCATTGGCTCCGACAACTATGTGCCCCTCTGGCTGGTATAGCCTCCCACTAGGCATTTCTTGATCACTATCCTCACTCTCTATGAAAACCGAAAATTTGGCACGCAGGTAGTCGATGTTGAAGAAGATATTTGGATCTTCTTCCTTCGGTGGATCACTTGGCCTTATGGCTGGCATGGGAGGCTCGTTTTGTTCGAGCAAGTTGATTTGGTCCCTTCTGGGTTGTTTCGCTCTCTATGGGAGGGTTGGATTCTCTGGAGGTAGCAATTGCCCGATCGGAACATTAAAGGGGAACATTACCACGAAGTTCTCCTGATAGTCGTCAATGGGTGTCACCTGCGAGTGATTGCTATCGGACTCAAAAGGGTCCCAAGGTGCTACCTCATAATCTGACTCATCTTCAGAAGACCCCCCTTGATCTTGTTCATATCCCTCTTGGAGGTTACTTCTTGAACTTTCCCCTTCCTCGATCAAAGGGGAGGGGTTGTTGAGGTCAACAAGGTTTGTTGTTAACAATGGGAGATAATCCCCCAATGTGTATGTTGTGTTGGGATTGGCATATGGATCTTGTGCCAACCCATCCCTATTGCCTAGACCTAGGCCTTGCATGGTTTCTACCAAGATGTCGAGGGGCAAAGGGTGGTTGAACCCTACTCCTGATTTATCATATGGCATCTGGTATCTCGGTTGACAAAGAATGCGCATTCCTTGTTCGTATCTGCCCAATCCATATCCATGCCAATTACATTGGTCTAGGTATTTCAAGGTGAAGTCCGGGTTGGACAGATAGTCAACATTCTCAGCAAATGGCTCTTCATCCTCTTCCTCTTGTAGGTAGGGTTCAATGCCGTTCTCGAGGCCCCCATATACAAAATTGGTCTGATTTGGCGGGTAGCCTAAAGGGACGATAGTGCCGATGGGGAGGCGAGGTCTCCCCATGTCTTGCATGGATTCGAGCGTGGGTGTTGCCACAATGTTCCGCACTAGGTACTCCCCTAGGCCCGTATTGGCCATCTCAATGGTAATCATCGATGGTTGAGGGGGAGGGAATGGGAGTTCTCCCTGAGTCCACTCCATGTTGGGTGAACCAGGTGTCTCGACTTCCATTCGACTGGGCACCTCTTCGGTAGAGATGGTTGAGACTAATGGTGGTACCTCCTCTAGGGGCTTCTTCCCGTTGTCCTTCGGTGTGGCCACCATAGGTGGCATCGTTGGTGAAGGAACAGACGATGAAGATGGGCCAGGTTGGTGAGTTGAGGGACTCAACAGTGAGGATGTAGGCAGAAATCGGACCCTGTGTGGATGGATTCAATTGAAAGTCCAAATGTGTCGATGGGAGGGTCGATTGTGGCATCAGCTGCACCGCATTGCAAAACTTAAAGGGCTCTAAGTCCGTTGGGACTACATGTACTTGCCCTTCGTATGTGTATTTGAGGCATTGATGGGCTATCGAAGGGACACACTTCATGTCCCCGATCCAAGGCCGGCCTAGCAAGATATTGTAGGCCATCTCACCCTCAAGGATGTGACACAACGTAGGAATGGTCTTTTGTCCTACTTGGATGGGCAGGGACAATTGTGCCAACCATCGAGCATAACGCGTCGTTGAATGCTCGAAGAGTGTAAGTGGATGCCACAATGTGGGATGCTGGCAGCTTAAGGTGTTTTAATGCCATTGTCGTGATTATGTTGTTGGACGAGCCAGTGTCCAACAACACCCTCTTGAATGGAATCCCGTTGACCCATGCAATGACGTGCAGGGGTGGATCCACCATATCACCAGTCACCGATTTAGTTCATCTTCCCTGAAGGTTATGACTGGTTCTGTGCATTGTCTCACATGTCCCATGAAATTGTTGAAAGAATTGGCTTCGTGGGGTTGTAGCTCAATGGCTTTGAGTATCTCCATCAGAGCCTCCCGATGGGGCGGTGATTGTTGGATGAGCTCATAAATGGAGAGCCTAGCCGACGTGGTCCTTAAAATTTGAGTAAGTTTAGTCCGAATCGTGGCCACTGGTCTAGGCGAGGGAGGTTGCGTAGGGTGTTGTGGAGGTTGTGACATTGACGGAACATCTCCTGTAGCTACAGTGGGTGCAGCCGTGTTTGGGTATCTTTTGTTTCGTGTCACGATGCTTATCATCCCTACGTATCCTTGCATGGGGCAGTTTTGTGTTACCTCGTTCACTTGTAAAGTCTTTGCCTGCGCATCATGGGTAGGCAGGGGGTCTTTGAAGACCTCCATCTGTTGGTTGCTCAGCGCTACGGGATTATCTACCATGAGCATTTTGTTGTCTATCAAGTCCTGCACTAAGTGTTTGAATTTCCAACAAGTGGAGATTTCGTGTCCTTTCTGTCGATGAAATCTACAATATAAGTCTTCCCTATAGCCCTTGGGTTTTGGCGTGTTGGGGTCTATGGGTCGACTTTTCGAGCAAGTTTATCAGGTTTGCCACGAACAAGCGGTCAAACAAGGAGTCTCTAGACTCCGTGAATTGTGTGAATTGTCGCCTAGGGCGACGCTGCTGATTTTGCTCTTGTTTATGATTTTCCTTTTCATAGTTATCAAGAGGAACTGCCTGATAATTAGCCTTTGGGGGCTGTGTCATTTGTGCAGGCTTTGGTATAGTTATGGCAACCTGATTGACCGCGGTGGGTTTCGGTTGCGTGGGCCCAATTTTAGCATTTTTGGGCCACTCTTTCTTGCATGGCTTGGCAATCTCACCGTCTTGTATTTTGATCTCCTCAATTATCCTGGCTTGCGCCAGGGCTTCTTCGAGGGTGGCATATTGTTGCAGCTGCAATAGCACGGAGATCGACCTTAAGCAACTCTTTGAAAACATTTGAGTCATGTCGGCCATGGGAGGGAGGTAAGGTAGCTTTGAAAGCAATGTCCTCCATCGATTCCCATAAGCGGCTATGGTCTCATCATCATACTGCTTAAGGCCAGCTAGGTCACTTAAGGATGCCTTCTTCTTGGTGTTGAAGGCAAAACATTCAAGGAACGCGTCCACTAGCTGGTCTAGATTATTGATGCTATGCTTCGGCAACTGGGTAAACCAATCCGAGGTAGGGCCTGCGAACGTGGTTATAAACATTCTCAGAAGCAATGCATCATTGTCCTGAATGCCAAAGCATTGACTCAGGAACCTTGTTACGTGCTCTTGGGCATCCTCATCCCCTCTAAAAATTGCCAATTGAGGCACTTTGAAGTGGTCGGGGTATGGGGGTGCCGAAACTGAAGGATGCACAGGGTGACTGCGGAGTTGGCGTAAGGTGGGATTTTGGGGCCCTGAAGTCTTAGTCTCCATAGACTCTAAGCGCTCTAGCAGTGCTTTGTATGCATCAGAGGATTTGATTTCCTCTTCTTTGGTTTGTTCCCATTGTGAATTGCGAGGAACTTGAGGCCTATGGAGGGGTAGCCGGATAGCGCCCCCTCTACCTTGGTAGGGCATTTCAGCCCGCTCTTCTTCTCGCTCAAATTCCTCATAGGCCTCTTGAGGAGTTTTTGGGCGTGACCTATAAACATGGACGGGTGCCCGAGGAAGGCGCCCATCATTGGTTCTAGGAGTGGCCTCCCGCTCAGGTCTAGGAGGTCTTGGAGGCAACGCTTGATAAGGTCGTGGAGACCTATCTCGTACTAAGGGGTTGTGCCTCTCATAAATTTTTGTCTTATGCATGCGAGGGGTTGGAATCCTCTCATGCATAGTGTTCTGGAACAACTCATCTATCTGGCGTTGAATGCGCTCTTTGTTAAGATGATACAGTTGTTCTAACTACTGCTGATCTTGCCTAAGCTGCGTGATTTGCGCTTGGCGGGCGGCATGTTTGGCAAATGCCAAGTCGATTTGTTCCATCGTCCTAGGTCTAGGAGGCCTAGATGCCTCCCCTACATATCTATCTCGGTCGTGGTGATCCGAGATCTCTATGGGTCACTTTCCTCTATCGAGGTTAGCAGCATTCACCCGAGGCTCGGCCTCAATAGGTGATCTTGATAATCGGTAGGTGCGGAGGCGCATTGCTCCCACGTGGTGTATTGCTCTTGAGGAATATACTGGTTTTCCTCGTGCTCCCTTTCGTACATGTGAAAGGGATGGGCGGAGTTGGCTCGCCCTATCTGAAGAGCCTTGCACTCTAGATTTGGCCTATTAGTTCTAACAGTAATGAGGGGTGGAGGAGGAATGATATAATCATGTGGGCCCTCCTTATGAACCCTATGCTGCTCTAGCGCTTCATCGCGTAGTGGCCACTCATAATGAGTGTCTAAGGGGGCCTTCCCATGTGTGTACTCCTCCTGAGAGGGTCTGTGTTGAACGGGAGTGCCCCTCAAAGGGGTGCCTCTATAGTCCTGTTCTGTAGTGGTATGGTGTGGACTATGTTGTGGGTCAGGCTGCCAAGGTGGTATAACCAAGTCCTTGGGGCTATAACGGAGGTGACTTGTGCCTCCTTGCATACTTTCTATAGCTTCTGCCCATGATTGGGCTTGGCTACGGGTATACACCATGGTGGTGGTTTTTCTAAAAAGATATGTATATTTTTATCTCCTTTACAATTTTTATGCTATACCAAACAAAAGGGGACCACACAAACAAAGAAATGATTATCTTGTTTACAGATTAAATGTGTGTCCTAGATCTGGTTCAGTGTGTTTGATTTTTGTTATGTAACTCTTGTAAAGAAAACTTTGTTATACATGCATAATGAGGGCTCTTGTATCTCCAAAATGGTCGCCCCTTCAATATACCATTGCCAGGCCGTTATACCGAACCTCTCAATATACCCGCCCTTACGTGAGGGAAACTATTGGTACGCGAGAGCAGAATAGTAAGTGGAACATAGGCGGTACGGAAGGGGGATCGCTCTATTTTTGACACCTACCTTAGAAGACTTATCCTCATGCACGGGGAATCACCCCCGCTACACTTGGTCAGCTTTCATCAGGATTTACGTCTAGCAACAATCGTGATCAGGGTATATGTATGCAAAATCCAAGCCAAGGTGGTGATGAAACCCACCGTTGGTCTTGATCAAGTGTTGGGGTATTAAGACCAACTCCTTGATGTTAATTTTATTAGGTGGTGTGTGTGGTTCCTTTTAATTGTGTAAAGAAAGAAAACATACAACAAAAGATGATTTTCACTAATGCAATGCTTTAAAGTACGTTTTATCTTTTAGAGACAATTAGTAGCAAAAAGGAAATCACAAAACCTAACTAGAACTGAAACCTATAATGAGGACTTGCCATTTGTGCAAGTATCATGCAAGCAAACCAGAGAAAAATGCATTCCTAATCAAGTTCCTTCCATTTAATTTACTCTATGTTTTTATTATATATTTTTTTTATTGCAAGAAAGGAAAACAAACTACTTAACCTTTCTATGCAAGTGTCTGAAAATAAAGCAAAGAAAACAAAAAATTGCAGAAACAGAAAGTAGAAAAACACAGAGGATGTTCAGAAGGCCTACCTCTTCTCTGTCTAAACCAGATGCCTCTGAGTTTCTGCTCAAAAAATGCATAGAGCTCTAATCATCCTGGGGTGGGATGAATAGCAGGTCTGCATTCGTCATAGGGTGGGACGAATACGTATTCGTCCCGGGGTGGCACGAGTAGCAGTCCAGTGCCCGAATGAGTAACACCTGCAAAGAAAAACCACAAAATTTGGATCAGAAACTTGATCCTAACAGTAGGGGATAGGGTCCCACCATGATCACCACTGAAAGCATGTAGAAAAATGGTGTACCGATATGATGCAAACAAAAATAGATATAGATGCTAAGTCCTATGAATGCATGAAGGAAATGACGCAGAAACGAGATGTGAGCAAACAAAGCGGGGCCTCCTTTATTGATATTGCTTTTAATATGATTACAATACATCCCCCCTCTAGGGCTTAGAATATTTGATACAATTTGTTACATTAATGGATGCCCGAAAGAAGCCGCGCTTCCAAGATCGGACGGTACGCTTCCAGCGTCTTCCGCGTGCCCACATTCGAAGTGGGCGGGCTAAAAGTTGCCGCCGCTTGTGTCCATGTGTTCGTCATTCCTTTCTTCCCCTCTAGTATTCCTGGTGGTGAGATCCTACGCACAGAAAGACAACAAATCATTAATAGCATATGCGTATCTAGAAAAACATGCAATCCCCAAGGCCTCCAATGGGCGCTTGTGGGATATCAGTGATAAGATTGATAAATCAATTATATAATGATATATAAATGTAAAGGACAACTTCTAGAATTGGTATCACCTGATTTTGCATCGAAGCGGCGTCGGACGGCCCCGTTATGCTCGTTTGCCCGTCGGGGCCTCTCCAAAGTGAGCGCTCCAATGTCCCACCTATGCTCATCCAAATCACCTAAAAATCATGGGTTAGGCATTATATGTGATTATAAGACTACCCAGATGCTCAGAATTTGCACATCCTACCCATATTCTCCTGTATGTGACAGGGGCACCCTACGAGCTAGTTAATACATAAAATAATAAAACGACAGTCAAATCATGTCAGAATGAGTTCAAAATTTAACAGAGGCATTAGGATATCATCTGGGACATATTGCAAAAATAATAGTAAGGAAATCATGCACAAATTTCTAATCACTCCGGGGTGGGACGTTGGGGACTATCGCAAAACCTGCAAAAAGTGACCTTCCAAATGTCCCGCCTAGAGGCCTCCAAAACTCCTGCAAACTTGTGGTTAGACTAAAAACAGCATTTTGAGATGACCCAGAAGGTCATATTTGGCAGATTCTTCCCAGGTTGTCCTGTATCCGAAGGCGCTCCCTGTAGGTTAGTAGACGCATAAAATGACAGAAACCAGGTCAAATCATGTCAAAAAGCAATGAAATTTGGACAACAACATAAGTACATTAAATATAAAAGAATGCAAAAATAATAGTAGCAAAACCATGCACAAATTTCTAATCACTCCGGGGTGGGGCGATTAGGACTGCAGTAGTTTGGGGGCGCCCGGGGGTGGGACGCCCATCGTTTAGGGCCTAGTTTTGACACCAATCCAAGTGGGATGGGTCCAAAACCTCCTAGGGGGTTGTGTCAATGAGTTTGGGGTGGGATTGTGGCTGATTTCTTGGGTTTTTGGATCTGGATTGCGTTCCTAGTGTTCACCCGATAACCTCTCTTCCGAAGAGAGAGATTAGGGATGTAGGAAGCACAAAGAGGAATGGGGGTATAGTTTGGCAGCACTTCATTGCTCCAAATGCTCCAGCTCTATTCTCCTTTTGGGGTGAGGAGGCTCACCTTTTTATAGACCTAAGGGTCTCCTTTGAATGCGCATGCGAGGGCGCCACTTGGCTCATTATGCCTTTTTGGGGGAGAGAAGATTCCTCCCTGATTAGGGCCTCCTTGATTGAGGCCTCCATGATTTGAAACATTCCCTCGCACTCCCATGCCTTGAAGGCGGAGTTAGGTGGCGGATTTGGGCTGCCATTTGTCAAGGTTTGACTTTTTGCTAGTCAAACCTGCTAATCGTCCCACCCTGGAGCGATTGTTGCTAATCATCCCGGGGTGGGGCGAATAGGATTCTAATCATCCCAGGGTGGGACGAATAGGGAGCAAAGTGCTTAAAAGGTGCAAAACTGACCTCTGACCTTCCAAAACTGATTTGGGAGTGGTTAGGACCACTGTTTAACCTCTAGAGGTTGCCATAGGGGGTATGTATGCCAATTCGGTCAGTGCTTGTAGTCACATAATCGGATTGGTGTTGTTTTGGTGTCTATAGGTATCCTGCTTTATTCTTATCAATGGTAAGCCTTCTTAATTTTTCCCTGATTCTAGATGTATTAGGCAAGGTGACCCCCTATTCCCTTATTTACTCATCATTCTTGTTGAATTCTTGGGCTGGACTATAACCAAAAATAGAGAAAATAGAACCCTTGAGGGAGTTACCATTGCTCGTGGAGCTAGGCATATTTCTCATATTCATTTTGTTGATGAATCTACTATGTTAGGTAAAGTTACAGTTAAGGAAACTTCTAAAATTTAGCATATCATTAGCCATTTTTCTAATGCTGCTGGGAAACTGATCAATTAAGACAAATCTAAAGTCATTTTCTTTCACTGCTCTCCCAAATAGGAATCCATGGTATTGGATAAATTAAGATAGAAGAAGACCTCCCTTCCAATCACTTATTTAGGAATTCCTCTCAATATTTAAATATAGAAAAAGAAATATTGGAATTGGTTGTTGGATAGAGTTAAGAAGAAAATTGGAAAGTGGACCAATAGGTGGCTTTCATTTGGGGGTAGAATTACCTTGGTAAAATCAGTCCTTCAAGCTATACCTATTTATATTTCTACTATGTTGAATATCCCAAAGGTTGTTCTTAGAGAATTAGATCAAATCAATCATTGGTTCCTCTAGAGTGGTACTAAGGAGAAAAGAAAATGGGCCTTGGTGAAATGGGATACTTTATGCCTTCCCAAGAATGAAGGGGGGGTTAGGTTTCCATTCTACTATTAATAACAATAAGGCTTTAGCTGCTAAAGTCTATTGGAGGATTTTTCATAACCCTAATGCTCTTTGGGCCAAGAATATTCATGCTAAATATACTGAGAATAAAAGTCCTAAAGACCTTGTTTGCTATCAATTACCTACCAAAGGTTCTCCCATTTTTGTGGCTCTTAAGATTGGTGAGGATTTGATTAAGAAGTTATTTTGGATCATTCATAATGGTCAACAGGTAAATTTTGGACAGATTCTTGGGATGGTCACCAGCATTTGATAACATGATTTATTGATTGGAGGTCTTGGATGGAGGAGCTTCATCGAGGTAACTAGATAAAAGTTAATTATTGTTGGTACCATACTGGTAATTAAGAGGTTGGTAGATATTGGATCCCTATTGAGGAGTGGCCTATTCAAATGCCATAAAGATAAATAAAAGATATCCAAAGCATCATTCATATGAGATCTCTCTCTTGATCCCATGATAAAGATTGTTTTGGATGGAACAACACTACTAAGGGTGAGTATTCAGTTGCTCAAGGTTATTTGGCCTTATGCCATAATAATACCAACCAATCATATGACATATTTACCGAGTTGTGGGTTCAAAAGCTCCAGTTTAAGGTGAGGTTATTTACATGGATTTTATTGCATCGTAGGATGATTACTGGTGAGCAACTTATGAAACATGGTTTTTATGGCCCATTTAGATGTGAAATGTGTGGAGAGAATGTGGAAACTCTCAAACATATTTTTTATTGAGTGTAATTTAGCCTTTGAGCTATAAAGGAGAATGACCATCTTACTTGGCTTATAGTGGTCTAATTTTTTTACTTTTGAATAACTTTGGAGGGATTGGCCTAATTAGGAGGGTGTTGATCACTTTATTAGGTAGCTAGTTGGATGGATTCTACCATCCTACCTTGGAATATCCAAAAATAAAGAAACAAACAAATTTTCAATCAAGAAAGAAAAAACATTCACTATATCTCGCAAAATACCATTGCCAACTTAGTTGAATCAATACAATAGCTCCTTAAACATCTCGAGAACTCCCACTAAATATGGGATCAAGTGATGCAAAGATTGAAGATTAACTCTTTTAAGGACAACCAACTTAAAGGGAATGTGAGTAATCAAAAGATGAATAGAACAAGTGTCATGACCCTCCCTAATGGATCTTGTGATATAGAAAACAATGTATTAATTGATGGTGCTTTAATACTCGATTTTGTGCAATTAAGTAGCTATGTGATGTTAGTAGATATTGAAGAGCATGATATTGCTAACAAATTGCCAATGTGTAGGATCAGGTACACTCATAAGTGGAAGAAGTTGAGTCATCCACCAAAGGTGAGGGTACTTGAGGTTGGGAAAATGATGATAAGGCAACTCGAAGGTAACATTTATGGATACCTTCATATAGGTATGCATTCGGTTAGGGATAATCATCAATAGCTAGCCACCTTGAGCCCCATATTGATAGCCTAGTAGCTATCGTAAGTTCTAGAGGCTGAGACAAGTGACCAAATTGATGCAAAGATTCCCCTCTTTGTTTGTTGCACATGTTTGATTGTCTTTTACTTCATCACTATTTGCCTCAATAATTTGGGAAGTATAAATGGATAGGTTGTCTTCATAACTCCTTGTGTGTTTAGACAAATAGTGTGATAAAGTAAATATTTTATTTTAAATGATAGTAAGTTTCATTTAAAATTTATAAATATTTTATTTTAAATGATAGTAAGTTTCATTTAAAATTTATAAATGTTTTATTTTAAATGATAGTAAGTTTCATTTAAAATTTATAAATGTTTTATTTGAAAGATAGTAAGTTTCATTTAAAATTTATAAATGCTTAATTTTAAATGATAGAAGGGTTCATTTAAAAATTAATGAATGTTGTATTTTAAATACTAATAGATTTCATTTGATAGAGTAGATGCTCTAATTTAAATGATAATATAACTTCAAAAAAAATAGTGGACTATTTAAATAATGAATGAATTTCATTATAAATAGAAACTAGCCATTATTTTTAGATGATAAAGTAAATTTTATTATTAGTTGTTTTATTTCTTTAATAAAATAATAATAAAATATTTGTTTACTTTAAACAACAATGACTGATTTCATTTCATGGGAGACTACCCAAAAGATCTCATTTTTAATATTGTTAAAAATAAAGAAAGAGTTCTTTAGTCGGTTGAGTTGAGCGAAGGATTGGAAACTTTGCATCGATGTCAGGGAGTTTTGTGCCTACCAAAATGAGGATGAATGACTTAAAGGAAAGGAGAAAATATCTCCCTATGGCTGGTGGAGATTAGACAGGAGTTAAGTTTGGCAGATGAGCGCATTGATGAGGAGGTGGGAGCATTGAAGGGAACGCAGTCCCTTATGGAAGAAGGAAGGAAAAATAAAACACTATGAAGTTTTGGGGATCACTCTCACTGGGAAAAAGAAGGAACAACTCTACGTAAACTCGAAGAAGAAACTAGAATTTACAGTCATGTTAATCAAACGTCATTCCTAAGAAGGGAAGAAACTTGTTGAATTGAGGATTTCAGGTTGGTTGGTTACCTTAACCTCATTTTTAATGGTTTAAATGAATAAACCTAGTCATTGGCTGGGAATAACCTCTTCCTTGTAAGCCATGTGGGTTGGACATTTGTCCATGCCAGGTCGAGAGAGCTTATTATCCCTGTGCACCTCTTGTTGGTTTATTTCTATTGGAGGAGTAAGACAGGTTGTTTTGAGTTGGTTTGCCCAATCCTCCCTCCATGTTGAAAGCGGTTCATCGTCTTCCCTAACCACTTGCTAGGACGTAGTGTTCGACTGTGTTTTTATGGTAGAGTAGAGCCAACTATGTTGGCAAAGGTCACCTCTGCTAGTGTTAAGTCAATAGAGTTTGAAAATGTGTTCCTATGAGTGTGTTATCACTACTAACAACAACATCGCATGGGCTAGAGAAGAGCCAACTGTGTTGGCAAAGGTCACCTCTACTAGTGTTAGGCTGATAGAGCTTGACAGTGTGTTCTTGTGAGTGTGTTATCGCTGCTGGTGATGATGTCATGTGGGATGGTATCTGTTCGATGACATCAATAGTGGCCAGTGTGCTTGCAAGGTACATTAGTCATTGTGCTATGATAGGGTAAACCATCCCCTTCATCTTGGGAAGCACTCTATCCTTCATTGTTGTTTGACGTCGAGTCAAGCCATGATTAGCAGGTTTTACTATGCACCCTATGGGTAGTAGAGGATTGGATCCTCTATCTCCAATGTGAGTTGAGGATGGGTGTCATCTGTCATGTACTCTCCTTTTGCACCCTGTGTCGAGTAGCCTTTTGTGTTCCTTATGAGGTCTAGCTCTGGTTGTTGGGGAGACTACCCTCTCGTTGTAGAGATGGGAACTACTTTAAGGCATTGGGTGGATAGTTAATTAAAGGATGTTTTCATTGTGGAAGTCGCTAGATTCATTTGATTATTGTAAAGAAAATTTTAATTAATTAGATGTGGAACTATTTGATTAATGTAAAGAGACTTTATAATTAATTGGATATGGAATTATTTGATTAATGTAAAGAGACTTTATGATTAATTAATATGGAATTATTTGATTAATGGAAAGAGTAGAATATATGACTTTGTAATTAATTGGATATGAAATTATTTGATTAATGTAAAGAGACTTTATGATTAATTAATATGGAATTATTTGATTAATGGAAAGAGTAGAACATATGACTTTGTAATTAATTGGATATGGAATTATTTGATTAATGTAAAGAGAAGAACATATGACCTTATGATTAATTGATATGGATTTATGAAATTGGGTTGTTTTATAAATTAAGGGTATGGAACTTTGATTTATGAAATGAAATGAAAGGATTTATTTATGGATTAAAATGGTTGACTTTAATTTAAAAAATAAATATGAAATTGGTTTATTTTATGAATTAAGGGTATGGGAATTTACTTTATGAAAAGAAAGGAAAGGGTTTATTCATGGATTAAAGTAGTTGACTTTAATTTAATAAAGAAATATGAAATTGGTTTGTTTTGTAAATTAAGGGTATGGGACTTTAATTTATGAAATGAAAGGAAAGGATTTATTTATGGATTAAAGTAGTTGACTTTAATTTAATAAATAAATATGAAATTGGTTTGTTTTGTAAATTAAGGGTATGGGACTTTAATTTATGAAATGAAAGGAAAGGGTTTATTTATGGATTAAAGTAGTTGACTTTAATTTAATAAATAAATAGGAAGTTTGATTGTTTAGCAATTAAGGGTATGGGACTTTAATTGTTAAACAAGGATTGAGTCATTTATTGCAAGTAAAGCCTGTAATCTAGATGCATTGTTGAAAGACTCTCATAGGGTGATGAGAGGGGAAATAGAAAGAGTAGTTTCTATGATATCAACTATGCATTAGATAGTTAGATTTATTGGTTTGATTGTATAGTTGCAATTTGGCAATGAAATGAGTAAATGCATTTAGAGGCATGCCTATCTTGAACTATGAGTGTCTTGATCCCCTACTATCCTCAAATGATCGATGGAAGAGCGGGAGGACCAAAGTTACAGATGGACCAATGCACAAGTTTTCTCTCTACTTTACATCTTGTTTACTTATGCAAATAGATTAGATTTGTGGGGAGATTTCCTCGATGAAATTGATGTAATGTATTGTTTAAGGGTATGGAGGTTTTACCATACACACTTATGTAATAAATGATCAATGTGGCAAATGCACCTTTGTATTCTATTTGATTTATTATGAATGTATCTAAATCTTTTCTAATTCATGTTTATTTTTTAATTATTGCTCTATGTTTCTAGTTATCTTTTGCATGTTTAATGAATTATGTTTTGTTAGATTTAGTATCTAGATCTATCTTTTATTTTCTTGATTGAATAACTTTTATAGAATTAAATAGTAAGTTCTAGGGTGAACTTAGAGGATAACCTAAGGGCTTGAGACCCCCTTAGGAAAAATGGTAACTAGGTTTATAGAAGATTGTACCTGAGTTAAGATTGCACATAAGTCCATCTTAAATATTAGGGAATCTTGTGAGGTGTAGTTATTGAGAAAATTAGGGCTTTTGTTAAATATTAAGTCAATCTAAGGCTGGTTAGGGGTTTATGAATCCCTCTCCTTAGACAAAAAAAATAAATTCTTTCTCTTTCTGTGTGTTTCTTATTTCTTATTTTTAGGGTCGTTACATTTGGTATCAGAGCTCTAGGTATGAGGGTATAGAGTTTCTTATGTGCTAAAATAGATTTGGATGTCTCCAATGAAGGCTTTTTTAAGTTTACGATAAATATGGTATGACCTAGAGTCTCTGCTTATTAGAATCTAATGGACTTATGTGCATAACATGAGAGATTTGGATGTATCCAATGAAGGCTTTCTTAAGTTTAAGCTAACGTTGGGATGACCTAGAGTCTCTGCTTATTAGAATCTAATGGAATTATGTGCATAACATGAGAGATTTGGATGTCTCCAATGAAGGCTTGCGCTTAAGTTTAAGCTAAAGCTGGGATGACCTAGAGTCTCTGCTTATTAGAATCTAATGGACTTATGTGCATAACATTATAATATAAGGTTGGATGGACTTATGTGCATAACATGAGATGTGCCTACGTAGAAGGGACTTGCATGAGATAATCTTGTGAGGTGTAGTTCTTGAGAAACTTAGGACTTTTGTTAAACATCATGTTAATCTAAGGTTGGTTAGGGGTTCATGAATCCCTCTCATTAGACAAAAAAAATCTTTCTCTTTTTGTGTGTTTCTTATTTCTTATTTTTGAGGTCATTACATTTGGTATCAAAGCTCTAGGTATGAGGGTATAGAGCTTATTATGTGCTAAAAGATATTTGGATGTCTCCAATGAAGGCTTGCTTAAGTTTAAGCTAAAGTTGGGATGACCTAGAGTCTTTTATTATTAGAATCTAATGGAGTTGATCCCAAGGGTAGATGAATGTTACGATACCTCAATATGGGCTTTGGTATTAATGATACATCATAATATTCAAATATTATCCTAGTTAGATTACTAATGTTTTGGCAAGGAGAAATCTGTATTGTGGCTTGAATTAGTGGTACAATTTAATATGAAACTATAACCTAATATTTTTCTTGGTTGAAACCAGGTCAAGATGCCACCTAAGGCCAGAAGAGAGAGGCTTACACCTAAGCAAACTCTACAAAGTAATGTATAATAAGGGATATAGAATGAGTATCCATAAAATCCCAATAGGGGAATGAAATATCTTTATAGCATAGTTACCGCCATGCAAGATCGGTTAAGATAGGTGCTAGAAACCATTGCGAACCAAAATTTGCAATATAGAGATTAAAAAGTTAACCAAGCTAAGGGATTGACTGTGGAGCGGATACAAGCCAGAAACCTCCTATAAAAAGAAACAGTAAGAGACCTAAAGGATGTGTGTATCTCAAAATTTGATGGAGAAAAATATGAGAATGTAGCTGAGGCTTGGTTAAGGGAATTAGAGGTTTACTTCACGGTAAAGCGATATTTCCTAGGAACCCAAACTATTTGGTCTACTATCTACCTTGAAGGAGCTACCGTAGACTGGTGGGAAACTTATTATGAGGAAACTAATATTGAACCAGTAGACATTCCATAGAGGGAATTTATAGTCATCTTCAAAAATAGGTTCTTCACAAAATATTTCTATGCCCTTAAATTTGAGGAGTTCGCCAGTTTAAGGCAAGGAACCAACTTGGTGGAGATATACTACAAAATGCTGGTAAAATTACTGAAGTATGTACCTGCCTATAATGAGAAAATGCGGATTCATAAGTTTACTCATGGGTTGCAATCTAGGATAAATCATGATGTAGATATGCAGGAACCTAAGTCATTACAAAAGGCATATGACCTAGCAAAGAAAGTAGAGTCTCACTTCCATTATAAATATAATACCTTTTCCAAGCAAGATAAAAAAAACTAAAGAAGAGGAATATCAATGAGCTTGTAAAATAGGAGGTTGAACAAGATTGAAAGGCCAAAAATCCCCAAAATACTAAGAAGAAATCTAATGGGAACCAGAAGAAGTTCAAGAAGAACTTTTAAAAAAAGGTAACAACCCCAATAATGCTAAGCCTCAACCGCATAAATCGTAAGCTTCAGTTCTAGTAATCAAATAAGAAGATCATAAAATGAAAAAGTGGCAAGGGCCCAAGTATGGGTGTTACCATTGTAGAGGACCACATTTTGCTAATCAGTGCCCACACCAACCAGGACCAAGCACACCCAATATTAAAGGAAGTGAACCTGCACACCAGATCTATGCTACAACTGGGAGTCAAAAACTTGAGGGGTAAACCACACCATTTATTATAAAAGGTAAGCTTTTTGATAAGCAAGTGAATAGTTTAACTAATAGTGGGACCACTAATAGATTCATTTATTGTAAGTTAGCCAAAGATATGTTGGAAGGGCTAGAATATTTGGCTCATGGATGGAAGGTCGAGTATGGTTCTAGAAAGATCTACTTCGTAAACAAGTGTTTTCCTATGATTGAAATTGCTTTAGCTAGTAGAACCATAGAAGTTGCTTATACATAGCTCCACTTCATACCTTCAATGTAGTACTAGGGATGGATTGATTATAGGCCCATAGAGACATAATCAATTTCTAGGATAGATGGATTGAATATTCTGAAGGAGGCAAGAAAAGACTATGCAATTAAAGAAAGCCCTCAAGAAAGGAGGGATAGTCTATGTAATTAAGATAAATGAAGTTGGAGAAGACCGAAAGAAAGGGGTGTTGGAAACACATCAAATTTTGTAGGATTTCAAGGATGTATTTCCCAAGGATTTACCTAGACTTCCTCCTATGCGAGAATTTGATTTCACTATTGATCTTATGCCAGGAGCAAAACCAATTCACATATCTTCATATAGGATGACACCTATTGAGATGCAGGAATTAAAGGTACAATTACAAGGGTTATTAGAAAAGGGGTTGATAAAACCAAGTGTGTCACCTTGGGGTGCACCAATTTTATTTATGAAAAAGAAAGATGACTCTTTAATATTATGTATTGATTTTAGGATGCTGAATAAAAATATAATTAATAATCGATATCTCCTACCTAGAATCGAATATTTATTCGATCAAATAAGAGATGCCACGGTGTTTACTAAGATATATTTGAGGTCAGGGTATCACCAGTTAAGAATACGTGAGGAGGATACTCACAAGACAACATTTAAGACTAGGTATGGACATTATGAGTTTATAGTCCTACCCTTTGGACTAACCAATGTCCCATCCACCTTCATGAATTAATGAACAATGTGTTCAGAAGGCACCTAGACCAGTTTGTCCTTGTATTTCTAGATGATATCATAATATACTCTCGAAACAAGAAAGAACATGATAAGCATCTCAAGATCGTGTTAGAGTTACTGAGGGAAAGTCAACTCCACAAAAATCTGGCTAAGAGTAAGTTCTATGTTTTAGAGATGATATTTAGGGCATATCATATTAGAAGAAGGAATTATTTTTGATCCAAAGAAGATCGAAGCCATATTAAATTGACCACCCCCTACGAATATTACCAAAGTAAGAAGCTTCATGGGTTAACTTACTACTACACACATTATATAAAGGATTTATCAAATATTACCTCAATAATAAATAACCTTTAGAAGAAAGAGAAGGAATTCAAATGGACAAAAAAGTGTGAAACTACCTTTGCATTGTTGAAGTAGAAACTCACTACCACACAAATATTGATGCATCACTGGAAGGGTTAGGAGGAGTACTCATGCAAGAAGAGTTAGTAGTAGCTTACACTTCAAGGAAGCTTAAAAAGCATGAAGTCAATTATGCTACTCATGATTTAGAGCTAGCTATTGTGGTGCACACCTTAAAGGTTTGGTGCCACTATTTTGTGGGGAGACCTTTCGAGTTAAAATATGATCATCAAAGTCTAAGGTACATATTTACCCAACCAATAATCAATGCAAGATAGAGAAGGTGGACCGAGTTTCTCACTAAGTATAACTTTGAAATTGAGTACCTAAAGGAAAAAGAGAATAAGGTTGTTGATACCTTGAGCAAAGGAGACACATAACAACCATGACTAGGAGTCATGGATCAAGTGAGGCAAGGGCAATATTAGGATGAATATTGTTAGGAAAATCGATCTAGAATAGATAGAGACCCTGAGTGCAATAAGGATTTTGGGATGATAGATAACCTTTTGTGCTACAAAGGTAGAATCATCATACCAAAATCGAGTGAATTGAGAAAGCTAATATTGCAAGAAACCCATAGATCTCCTTATTCAGCTCACCCTAAAGGGGAAGATATGAGAGAACATAAAAATTGTGTTTGTTTTGTATTTTTTGTTGTCTTTTGTTGTTTTTGTGTTTTTTAGTTATTATTGTTTTTGGTTGTTTTCTATTTTTTTGTGTTTGTTTGTTTGTGTTTTTGTTGTTTTAGGCATGCTCTTTGAGTGTGCCAAAGGGGGTAGGCCAGGTGTGAGCCTTGGGTATTTTTGGTGGAATAGATACCCTGCCTCCTTGGGACTTACTTGAAAGTGGCATCCCATTTGGGGTGTTTTCCACAAACAAAAACAAAAATTGATTAAATAAAATGGTTTTTATAAGTATTTAATTAGTTAAAAATATGGGCTTTTAATTGATTAAAGAAAATGAATAGTGTGGGTGTTTGATTAATCAAAAGTATGGGCTTTTGATTAATTAAAAGAATATTTATTGAATTATTCTATGCATCAATAAATGATAAAGGACTTTCATTCTTAAAGGATAAAATGACTCTCCTTCTATGATGAAATGAATGATAGATGACTTTCATTCTTGGATAATGAATGCACTTTGTATGATTAATGAAAGAAGTATGCTAGTATAGAAAAGAGAACTTTAGGTGAAAGAATAGGTGTGGGAAAATTATGGGGTTTCCTCCTGATGGTTTGATTGAATGATTTATGCATAATTACATTATGTAGATTGTATAGTTGCAATTTGGCATCCAATTTATAAATACACATGTTCATAAGTCATATAGAAAATGAATTTAGTTGCATGCTTTGTCCTGATCCCTTACTACCATCAAATGAGCGATGGAGAAGCAAGAAGGACCAAGGAGAATATTTAGAACCAATACATTGACCCTTTTGATTTATATTATAGTGAATCTCTTTATGGAAACTTATTGTGGAGTAGACTCTAGCATGAGTAATATCCTAATTGGATAATGATGTAATGCTCTATTCACTTAGTGTGGTGATACTTTTACCCTACTTGGGTTATGTAATGATTTAATTTATGAATGGAAGAGGTATCTTTTACTTGTTATAATTAAAGGACCTATGATGTTATAGTTTCATAAATTATCATATTTTGTTAATGTTTTAGATGTTAGCTTTTGAGGATATATGCAGTGGAAGAGATTTAACACAGGTCCTAATAAGATGTAATAAATATGAAAGCGAGTCTGCAATATAATTGAAATATAATATAAATAGAAATCATGGAAATACACTGTAATATAGAGGAAATGGTCACTCCATTAATATGAGCTAAAGAGCTACATTGTACCCCATACACGAGCACTACTACTATCTACTACAATTCACTTGATAATAAATTAATATGATTCTGATATCTGATCTACCACTATGAGGCCCTTTATATAGAAAGATAGATTCCTTGGCTAAAAATCTACCTTGTTGTACAAGAGGACACCTTGCACATTGCCACTTGTGCATTTATTACATTGCTTGAAATAAGTAGCTAACTTTCCCCTAAAGTAATCTCCTACTCTACCTATGTACCAAAGGTGGTACATTTATATGATCCAAATGATATAATAAACTCTAACTCTAACACCCCCATGTATTACATTATTTGGGTATTGAAGATTTCAAGATTCAATATGGATCTTCTTCTATGAATGCTCTTTGACTTGATCCGGTTCTTTCAATTCTCATTGCATTGTATGCTTCCTTGAGCTGGTTCTTCTTCTTCTTCTTGGAGTCAAAACTGGAACTTGTATTCTCCTTCATTGCTTACTGTAATATGATCAAGCAAGTAGTTAGTGTCTTCATATGATGCAAGGAGAGTTGTAGCTAAGGGTTATTCAATGTTTATGATTTATTTTCTATTCATGTCTTCTTTGCTAATATCTCTTTTGGCATATATTTTCTTCATTTTCCTCCTGTGATTTTGCATTGATACTAGTGGAATTTTTTCTTCATGAGGAGTGAGTCTATCATCACAATAATAATGATTTATATTGCTAACTTGCTTCATGTGTTGAGTGAGTACAAACACAATTAATTATAGGTAAATCATAAAACATTCCTAGGATGTGAATATAACTATCTTTTATGAATTCCACCATGCCTTGAAGAGTTTTTCATGAAGGTAACCAATTAATGCTTCAAATTTACCCTCTTTTTATTTCATAAGAAATAAGGAGAATCTCTCCTTTTCACTAACTGATAGACTCTCATATCCTTCAAGGGTATCTATCAAGTTTTGAGAATATAATTCCATTTCATGAAATAATTCTTTGTTAATAAAGGCATTTCTTATTATTTCATTCATATTCCTTCTTGATAGATTTGAGATAGTGTTTCTCACTATTTTTTAGGATTGTAAGAATGGGTTTGATAGAACCTTTGTAGTAGTCTACCTTATAACTCCTTACTCTAGAGTGTATGATCTTGATTTGATAAAATCCTTTTAGAGCTTAGGTTTTTGTAGGCTTCCTTATGACTCCCTAGTTAAGAGACATGATTTAATAAAATCCCTCTAAGATATGTAGACACCTTATGATTTCCAAATGGATTGAGTACTTGATAAATTTTTATGGATGCTATTGTTATCAAGTTTTGTAGAATACCTTATGTCTCCCTAGTAATTTTGGATATGCTAAATGATAGATAAAGTGATTTTGAGAATAATAGTTCAATTTTGGGTTGATTTTGTAATGTTTTGTATATAGCAAAAATGAACTTCTTTTACAACTTATTTCTCCTATTGAACTTAAGAACTTTCTAATTTGATGAGGTTCTAATAGTTGTATCTCCTTTGTCCCTTTAATATAATTTTGAGACAAGTATAGTAATTAGTTTCAAACTCTTGCTATTCCTTATTGAAACTTATTTTATAGCCTTTGATATTTTGATATTTAATGTTTCTATATTCCAATTACCTACTTTGGTGTAGTATTCCTTATAACTCCCTAATATGTAATATTAGAAAACAATGATATTTGCAATAATAGAAGTTTAATTTATTTGGGTAGAAATCGTTATTTCTCCTATATTTTAGATTGCAAATATTAGGCTATTAATATTGCTTTCAAATATGGTTGATTTCGCTTAATGTTTCAACCTTATATTATACCTTATAACTCCCTATTAATGAAAGCAAATAAGGTAAAGCTTTACCTTTGTAATGTTGCAAATCCAAAATATTGGGTGCTAAATTTGGTTGTAGATGATAGCAAGCTTTATGTATTTTCTTTGGGTGCTATATCCAATTAAATTCTTTGATTATTTATTGGATTTAATGCTTGGATGGTGTTGCGTCAATTTTGGAGTCTTTGACCTCCCTTGTGAAGAACATACACTTATACTGAGAGGGGGAGGTGAACAGTATAAGATAAAACTTTTTACTTTTTAATCCAATCAATAGCATTAACCATATCAAAGTAGTAAACATTGCACAAATCATCACACACATGAGAGATATGATTTAACGTGGTTCACCCAATGTGGGCTACTCCACGGAGAAAATATTTCTACTAAATTTTCTCAAACAAATATTTTGGGAACCACTTCCCTATTACAATGTTTATGGATCTCTATCCAAAGGAGACACCAATACCCTATGCTCTGATTTATGGAACTCTATCCATAGGAGAACTCTTTCTCCTATGCTTTGGTTGATGATCTTCTAGAAGACTACTACCCCCACTACATTGGCTTGTGGATCTCTCTCCATAGAAGACCTCTGTCCTCACTCAGAAGACCTTTGTCCTCACTACCTTGGCTAATGGATCTCTATCCATTGGAGACTACTATCCTCTGCTCTATCACCTCCAAATCTTGCTCTTAACTCTATCTCAAATCTACACCAAACACTATCCTCAATCTAGTACAAATATGCTCTAACTCTGTCTCAGGTCTAGCACAAATCTGCTCTCAAATCTGCACCAAAATCTATCCTCAAATTTATCCTCAAGCCTTAACACAAGGCTCAAATCTATCCACAAGTTCTCTCAAGAACTTGCTCAATCTGCTCTCAAGTCTTCACCAAGACTTATCTCAAATCTACCCATAAGCTTTCACAAAAGCTTTCTCAAATCTGTCCTTAATATTTAACAAAATCTTACTTAAATTTATCCTTAAGCTTTAACAAAAGCTTACTCAGATTTATCCAAACACATGCTCAAAACAACTCACAAGATATGCTCAAACAATCTCAAATCTTGCACACAAACCCTAATCAAGTGTTTCACACTACTTCCAACCAAAATGCACAATGTGGGTCTCAAAACCTAACTCAAATAATCCTCAATCTCTAACTCAAATATTCTCTTAATCATTCACCAATCATGCATATGAAAACTCACTCAAACATTTCCAACAATGCTTATCAAACAATCCTTTTCACTCCACCTTTGCATTTCACAACATTCAATCCAACAACATTTCAATCATAAGGAAGATGTGCCCATACCTTTTTTTTTGATGGAGATATGTCTTCAAAACCTGTTTTACTCACAACCAAAACCTTTTACCAACTCTAGGTTAGATAGCAACAACCTATCTCAAAATCTCCACAAAAATATTTATCCCAACAAATATTTCACCATTCAAGTAATACAAATAAAATGACAAATCACAAATACACCTTATTACTCCTTCCTTAAAAATAAATCTTCAATCAATGAATCATTCACTCACAAAAATAATTATAATGGCAATCTCCCTATAACTCCTTTTAACTCCAACTCAATAAAATATTTTAATCAAATTTCAACCCTCAAAATAAATTTCAAATTACAATCAAAAAGTCCTTGAATACACCTTATCCTCTCCAACTTTCAATCCAACATTAATTCCAAATTATGCCAACAAAGATCCTTGGAAACCCTTATAAACTCCAAACTTTAATTAACACTTGGCAAAAATAAAAAATATTTATTCATACCTTAGCCACAAGCAAAAATTAATTTTCACGCACCTTAGACTCCACAAAGCACCCCACATGATTCGAACTCGTGTTCACCTACTCGCCAAGCGCCTTAGCCATGGCTTTGGTAGCCACACGGGCTACGCACCCTCACAACACCAAAGAAGCACCTTCTGCTTCTTATCTTCCTCGTCGATGCCAAAAACAAAACACCAAAAACCTTTAACCTCCATTGCCATCGAGAATCGAATGCGGGACCTCTATCCTGCCAACAACCTATGCGCCAGGCCTTGCCACTAGACCATCCAAGCGGATGGTG
Organism: Wollemia nobilis; assembly: GCA_028583015.1. Lineage (NCBI taxonomy): Eukaryota > Viridiplantae > Streptophyta > Pinopsida > Araucariales > Araucariaceae > Wollemia > Wollemia nobilis. Next base: position 10,635,495 of record JAQPPZ010000850.1, read on the forward strand.
ATGGGAGTGCACCCTCACTCCACTTTATTCGTTTATCGTCCACTTCAACCTTATAAAAATTAAAACCTTTTCTTTGCTCACAAAAAATCGCTCGAAATATTTCTTAGCCCTTCACATGCACAATGTAATTTTCGGAGACTTGCTTTATTGCATCCAAACCATATGGTATAAATACCATATCTTATTTTTTGCTCGACGTCGATGGGAAAATATTAAAATGAAATATTTTGCACCCAACCCTAACTTAGGGTTTAATTAAATTAATTTATATTATTAATTATAATATAAATATTATAATTAATTAACCTTAGGCTTAACTTAAACTCTTAATATTATAATAAATATTATAATATTATTTGCCTCGAGCCTAGGTATTTTCCTTTCAACCTTAGGCTTTAATTGAACACCTTTAATATTATAATAATAAATATTATAATATTATTTCCTTTGAGCCTAGGTATCTCCTTCCTTCAGGGTATTTTGCCAATATTTTGACCAATCATGTGAAGCTTTAAACCAAATATCTTGGGCTTAAAATATAAATATTTTAACCCTCCTTTTGCCAATTCCTTGCACTGACTTATGACATCACTGACACTATCTCTTGACATCAATGACAACACAACTACTCAAAATATCCAACAATCTCCCCCTTTGTCATTGATGGCAACCCTTTTTCCTTAACCATTCCTTTTTCCTTTTTCAATTCTGCTCCCCTTGAGAAACTGCTCCCCCTGATTGAATGCTCTCCCCCTAACTCAAATATTAACTCAAATCTCTCCCCTTTGACATCAATGGCAAAGGGCCACCTTTGGGGCTAAAGATAAGACTCTTAGCTCAACCCCCTCCCCACCTCCTCTTCTTGAGGTGGTTAATTTTGGGGTGGGAGTAGAACTACTCCCAAATTTCCTTGAAGATACTCAAAGGTCTCTTTTGGAAGTGGCTTAGTGAAGATGTTCGCAATATTCTCCTTTGTAGTAACATATTCCAACCTGACCTACTTATCTATCACCTGCTCTCTCAGAAAATGATATTTGATCAGAATGTGCTTGGTCCTAGAGTGCATCACCGGATTCTTTGAGATATTTATAGCACTTGTATTATCACACAATATGGGAATAGGGTGATCATGCTTTATCTTGAAGTCCTCTAAAGTTTACTTCATCCATAATACCTATGTACAACAAGCAACTGCTGCAATATACTCTGCCTCTACTGTGGATAAGGATATTGATGCCTATTTCTTACTTAACCAAGAGACTAAACAATCTCCAAGAAAGAATGCTCCTCCACTTGTGCTTTTTTTGTCATCAATGCTGCTAACCCAATCTGCATATGTATATGCTGTGAGAGTGAAATTGTCGCTTTTGGGGTACTAGAGCCCAAAATCCATAGTCCCTTTTAAATACCTGAGAATCCTTTTACTGCTACTACATGTGTCTCCTTGGGTGCTGCTTGAAACCTTACCACTAGTCCCATTGCCTGCATTATATTTGGTCTTGTAGTTGTGACATACAGTAAGCTACCAATCATAGATCTGTACAATTTCTGATTTGCCTTAGGAGATTCATCATATTTACTTAACTTGCATCCTATAACCATGGGGGTACTCACTGGTTTGCAATCCTCTAACTTAAATTTCTTTAGCATCTCTTTTATATACTTGGTTTGTGAAAGAAATACACCTTTCTCTTGATTGTGAAATCTGAAGTCCAAGAAAGAAGGACAACTCACCAAGCATTGACATCTCAAATTCATTTTGCATGCTCTTTGTGAATTTCTGACACATCTTATCATTGTTGCCTCCAAAAATGATATCATCCACATAAACAACCACAATTAGTAAGTCATTACCTTCATTTTTGATGTATAAGTTACTGTCCACTATTCCTTTCCTGAAACCCTATTCCTGAAGGTACTTATCCAGTCTTGAATACCAAGCTCTAGGAGCTTGTTTTAGTCCATAAAGTGCCTTCTTCAATCTGCATACATAGTATGGTTTATCAGTTAAGTTGAATCCCTCTGGCTGCTCAATATAAACCTCTTCTTCTAGGACACCATTTAGAAAGGTTGATTTAACATCCATCTGATATACTTTGAAGTTTTTGAAACTTGAGAAGGCTAAGAACATTCTTATAGCTTCAAGTCATGCAACTGGAGCAAAAGTCTCATCAAAATCAATTCCCTCAACCTGTGCATAACCTTTGCATACTAACCTTGCTTTGTTTTTGACTACCTGACCATCTTCATTTAACTTGTTTTTGAAAACCCATTTAGTGCCAATCACATTCTTACCTTTTGGTCATGGGACAAGTTCCCAAGTCTTACTTTTCTCTATTTGATCTAATTCCTCATTCATGGCCTTAATCCAAAACTCATCTTCACTTGCCTCATTGAAATATTTTGGCTCAATTTTAGATAACAAAGAGAAATTTGCTTGCTCATTTGATGCTATTACCCTTCTCCTTGTTTGTCTCTCATCTGGATTCCCAATGATTTGATCTCTTGGATGATTTTTTTGTACATACCTAGATGGAGTCTTAGGAAAAAGTCTTTGTGTTTCTTCTTCTTCTTTTGATTCTTCACGTAACTCTTCTTGGCAACTTTCATCTTCCTGATACACAATTTCTTGAATTGGTTCTCTTGACCCTATCTTCTCATCAACTGTTACATTTATACTTTCTATAATAGTACGTGTCCTTTTGTTATAGCATCTATAGGCTTTGATCTTAGTGGAATAGCCAAGAAAAATACCCTCATCACATCTTGAGTCAAACTTACCCAAGTTTTTCTCTTCCCGTCTTATGTAACATTTGCTTCCAAAAATTCTGAAGTACTTTACTATGGTTGGTCTTCCTTTCCAAAGCTCATATGGAGTTTTGTGATGGTTTACTCTTACTTGAGCTCTATTTATGATATATACTATTGTATGTACTGCCTCTTTCCAAAAACCATCTAAAATCTTAGACTCATTTAACATGGCTCTGGCCATATTTTCAACTATCCTATTTTTCCTTTCAACTACCCCATTTTGTTGAGGAGTTCTTGCTGCTGAATATTCTCTTTTGATCCCATGTTGTTCACAAAAGTCTATGAATTCATTTAAGGTAAATTATCCTCCTCTATCTGACCTTAAACCCTTAATCCTTCTACCTATTTCATTTTCAACTAATTCTTTAAAAGCTTTAAACTTCTCAAGAGCTTATGACTTTTCTTTCAGGAAGGCTACCCAAATCATTCTAGAATAATCATCTATAAATAATATAAAGTAACTTTCACCTTGTAGACTCTTTGTCCTTGTAGGACCACATAGATCAGTATGCACTAGTTTCAATGGTTCAGATGACATAAATCCTTTTGACTTGAAACTTGTTCTAGTTTGCTTCCCATGTTGACATTGTGAACAAATTGTGTTTTGTGGCCTTTTTAGCTTGGGTAAATATCTGACAGCCTGCTTGTTGCTTATTTTCACTATGTTGTCAAAGTTCAAATGACCCATTCTTCTATGCCACAACCAACTCTCATCTTCTTGTGATAGAAAACACTTTTCTCCTTTAATCTCACTTAGCATGTAGAGGTTGTTTGTAGTTCTATTTGCATTTGCGATAAGTTTTCCAGTTTTAGACTTTCTAATCTCACACCTACTTGGATGAAATGTAACCATGTGCCCCTGATCACAAAGTTGGCTTACACTTAGTAGATTGTGCCTCAACCCCTTGACATACAATACATTCTCTGTCTTTGTTTTTCCATTATCTAAACTCAAGGTTCCTTTTCCACAGATTTTTTTCGATCCATTATCACCAAATTTTACTGATCCTCCATCAGTTTCCTTGAGTACAAGAAATTTACTTTTGTCTCCTATCATATGACTAGAACAACCACTATCAAGAAACCATTGTTTTCCCTTATCTTGAACATGAAGAGCTGTTTGTACTAACATTGATCTAACTTTCTCATGCTCTTTTCTCTCTTTCCTAATTGTTGAAGTTGTATTCTTTTTACTTGACTCAGGAAATACCATTTTGCACCATCTAGCCTTGTGCCCAAAATTATTGTATTTATAACATATGACATCATCATTCATAAGAGGTGCAAAAGAATTAAAATTTCTATTAACATTATTTTTCACATAACTAGTGCAATGTGCAGCTCTATGACCATATTTATTACATGTAAAGCAATAGCCATGGAAGAGATTTTGTAACCTATTTGAGTGCCTTGGAAAATATGGTCGAGTGCTTCTTCTTTTGCTGTTCTTGTGATTGACTCTTGTCCATGGTTCCTCTTTGCCCTCTTCTTTCCTGATGCCTTTTCCTTCCAGAGTATTAGTATGAGTCATGAGCTTATTTTTGTTTGATGTCTCTATTTCTTGAGAGCTCGACTCCTCCTTCTATTTCCCTAACTTTATATCTTGTCGTAACTTAGTCTTTTCAACTTCATTCCTTAGAGAGACAATTTTTGATTCCAATTTTTCACACTCTACTTCTCTTGCCCTTAATAGATCTGTCATATCCTATTCAATTTTCTTTCCCTCTTCCACCTTTATCTTGAGTTCTGTGAGATTCTATAGAAGTTCCATTTTTGCTTCTTCATCCTCTTGAATTTGATCCTTCAAACTTGAGTTCTTCTTTCTAACCTTTTCCAAGTTCTTGAGAGCAGCAAAGAATTCCTCTTTTATGTCGATCATGGCCTCTTCTTCATTTTATGAAGTCATGTGTGTTCCTGTCGGATCTTCCTCCAAGTTGTTAGTCTTTTCATGGAGAGACCCGCTCTGATACCAATTGAAGAACATACACTTATATTGAGAGGGGGGTGAACAGTATAAGATAAATATTTTTACTTTTTAATCCAATCAATAGCATTAACAATATCAAAGCAGTAAACATTGCATAAATCATCACACACATGAGAGACATGATTTAACGTGGTTCACCCAATGTGGGCTACTCCATGGAGAAAATATTTCTACTAAATTTTCTCAAACAAATATTTTGGGAACCACTTCCCTATTACAATGTTTATGGATCTCTATCCAAAGGAGACACCAATCCCCTATGCTCTAATTTATGGAACTCTATCCATAGGAGAACTCTTTCTCCTCTACTTTGGTTGATGATCTTCTAGAAGACTACTACCCCCACTACACTGGCTTGTGGATCTCTCTCCATAAAAGACCTTTGTCCTCACTCAAAAGACCTCTATCCTCACTACCCTAGCTAATGGATCTCTATCCACTAGAGACTACTATCCTCTACTCTATCACCTCCAAATCTTACTCTCAACTCTATCTTAGATCTGCACCAAACACTATCCTCAATCTAGTACAAATCTGCTCTAACTCTATCTCAGGTCTAGCACAAATCTGCTCTCAAATCTGCACCAAACTCTATCCTCAAATCTATCCTCAAGCCTTAACACAAGGCTCAAATCTATCCACAAGTCCTCTCAAGAACTTGCTCAATATGCTCTCAAGTCTTCACCAAGACTTATCTCAAATCTATCCACAAGCTTTCACAAAAGCTTGCTCAAACTTGTCCTTAAGCTTTAACAAAATCTTACTTAAATATATCCTTAAGCTTTAACAAAATCTTACTCAAATCTATCCAAACACATGCTCAAAATAACTCACAAGATATGCTCAAACAATCTCAAATATTGCACACAAATCTTAATCAAGTGTTTCACACTACTTCTAACCAAATACACCTTCTTACTCCTTCCTTTTCACTCAAACAATCATTTTCACTCCACCTTTGCATTTCACAACATTCAATCCAACAACATTTCAATCATAAGGAAGATGTGCCCATACCTTTTGTTTTGATGGAGATATGTCTTCAAAATCTTTTTTACTCACAACCAAATCCTTTTGCCAACTCTAGGTTAGATAGCAACAACCTATCTCAAAATCTCCACAAAAATATTTATCCCAACAAATATTTCACCATTCAAGTAATACACATAAAATGACAAATCACAAATACACCTTATTACTCCTTCCTTAAAAATCAATCTTCAATCAATGAATCATTCACTCACAAAAATAATTATAATGGCAATCTTCCTATAACTCCTTTTAACTCCAACTCAATAAAATATTTTAATCAAATTTCAACCCTCAAAATAAATTTCAAATTACAATCAAAAAGTCCTTGAATACACCTTATCCTCTCCAACTCTCAATCCAACATTAATTCCAAATTATGCCAAAAAAAATCCTTGGAAACCCTTATAAACTCCAAACTTTAATTAACACTTGGCAAAAATAAAAAATATTTATTCATACCTTAGCCACAAGCAAAAATTAATTTTCACGTGCCTTAGACTCCACAAAGCACCCCACACGATTCGAACTTGCGTTCACCTGCTTGCCAAGCACCTTAGCCATGACTTTGGCAGCCATGCGGGCTACGCGTCCTCACAACACCAAAGAAGCACCTTTCGCTTCTTATCTTCCTCACCGGTGCCAAAAACAAAACACCAAAAACCTTTAACCTCCATTGCCATCGAGAATCGAACGCGGGACCTCTGTCCTACCAACAACCTACGCACCAGGCCTTGCCACTAGACCATCCGAGCGGATGGTGATGGGAGTGCACCCTCACTCCACTTTATTCATTCATCATCTGCTTCAACCTTATAAAAATTAAAACCTTTTCTTTGCTCATAAAAATCGCTCAAAATATTTCTTAGCCCTTCGCATGCGCAATGTAATTTTTGGAGACTTGCTTTATTGCATCCAAACCATATGGTATAAATACCATATCTTATTTTTTCTCGACGTCAGCGGGAAAATATTAAAATGAAATATTTTGCGCCCAACCCTAACTTTAGGGTTTAATTAAATTAATTTATATTATTAATTATAATATAAATATTATAATTAATTAACCTTAGGCTTAACTTAAACTCTTAATATTATAATAAATATTATAATATTATTTCCCTCGGGCCTAGGTATTTTTCTTTTCCAACCTTAGACTTTATTTGAACACCTTTAATATTATAATAATAAATATTATAATATTATTTCCTTTGAGCCTAGGTATCTCCTTCCTTCAGGGTATTTTGCCAATATTTTGACCAATCATGTGAAGCTTTAAACCAAATCTCTTGGGCTTAAAATATAAATATTTTAACCCTCCTTTTGCCAATTCCTTGCACTGACTTATGACATCACTGACACTGTCTCTTGACATCAATGACAACACAATTACTCAAAATGTCCAACACCTTGACCAGAGTCTTTAATGCTTTCATATTTCTTCCATGCTGCAACTTTGGCTACTATGAATGTTCTATGAATGTTGATGCTGCTACGTAAATCTACCACAAATGCTACTACAAATTTTGATTTGAATACTTTATGAATTCAACTTTTAATTTCTTCTGCTCCTTGGTCTTTGGTGTCTAATATAGCGATAGAATCTTGAAATGTGTGACAAGTGTCATGATGATTATCTTTGAGCGCTTGAGGGATGAGAAGATGCTTATTGCCACTTGTAAATTTCTGCCAGGTAAAGGATGAGCATTACAATCTTGGATGAGTGCTCATTCTTTTTTATGACATGCATATTCTTCCTTCTAACATACCAAACTTCTTCCCTATAAGGTTTTCTTGGTCAAACTTGCAATGGATGGGCACTCATATGGGAAATATTAGTGTTTCCTTCTATGTGACAAGTGTCACATTCCATTTGTGCATGAGCTTTCTATGTAACGCCTCTTCAACGTATCTTTGCAATACCCTTATTAACAATGCAACACAACCAACTCTTCCTTTGTGTGATGACTCTTGGTATGATTTGGTTCTATCTGGAGTGGAGAGCAACACATTTTGAGACTTGGAGCTAGGATTTGGATAATGATATTGAGGTCTTAAAGAAATGCTATGGTGGAGTTTGAAATATTCCATTGATGCTCCTTGGACGTACGTTTAGTGTTATATTTTGTGATTTTTTTTCTTATAGGTTCGGCTATTCAAATCGCAGAAGATATGAGCCTTTTGAGAGGCTCTATTAACTTGTGTGGAGAGTGCTATTATGCAATTGCCTTGGGATATTTTACCTTGAGAAGAATGTACCTTTGAGGCACTTTAAACCTTGTCATTTTTCTTGCATATGGTAGATTAGAATAGTGCAATATAATGTAAAAATTTTTGTATTTAAATACCTTTTTCCACCTCCTTTTGCAATCTAATTATTTTTTAGTTTTATGACAACTTCTTTATAGGCGATGATAGATTATTAGGTTATCTTCTTGATTAGACATCTCTCTCATTTTTGTTGGATATTTTTCTAATGAACCCAAGCTTGTAGCCGTGTAGATAGAAGCTCTTTTTGGATGTAATTTTCTACACTTTTTTTAACCTTTGTGCACTTTGAATCTGAGACTCACCAAGTCTCAATTTGAAGCTCCTTTTTTTGATTTTTGGTGGTTACTTTATTCTCCAAACCTTGGAGAAAACTTATATGATTTGATGGCTTCTGTGGCCACTAAGTATTGCAGGTTTTGTGCACCAATAGTACCTCTAGACACTTTGACAACAATTTTATTTTATGCCCTTCTTTAAAGAACATAAATTAATCCTTTTTTAGAGCAATTAGTATAATGCAAATGAATTTAATAATACTTCCAATTTAACTACACTTTTAATTGCAACAATGATTTCACCTTATCGCTCCAATAAAATCTCAAAGTAATTTCTAAATGCACTTAATAAATTACTGTAATTTTTCAAGAGTAGTTTGTAATAAACCCTTAATGGATACTCTACAATTTTTCACTACAATCAATATTGTAGGATATAGTCTTCTTGCTTTCTAGATAGAAAATAGGTAGATGATAATTTTATTTCTTTTGAAAATATCCAACTCCTATTTAATGTGCAAATAAACCTTAAAATGAATTCTCTCTTTTTGCTCTTTCTTGAAGACTATAATGCAATCTATCCTTCTGTAAAATTTAATCTAAGTATGGTGCCTTAAGGAAATTTGATAATAATACAATTTGTAGTTTAATCAATAAACCTAATTGTACCCAAGTTGCCTACCTTTTTGATGGATTCTGAAGTAGATGTAGATCTTGGTGTTTTTAAATCACCAAGTTGTTGCCTTGTAATGGTCGAATTTATGGCTTCTTGTTGGTTGTCCAGAACAACTTCCTTCTTCACCAAACTATAGCCTTGAACTTTCTATCTTGAGGCTTGGATTTGGTGGCTTGATCCTTCCAGTGATCTTTGATTTTCTATGGTAGATTCAGAGAATTCATTTCTCTGAACTGTACCTTCTTGTTGTGAGAGGCAATCTCCAAATACCTTGGATTTGGTAGGCTTCTTTTGTCTAAATATTTCTTCAAAATTCTTGTCAAATTTTGACTTTAAATAAGATCTTCTTCTCAAGATTCTTAATTTCTTGAGGTCTTCTTTGGATTTTTCTTTTGGGATTTGGTACCCCTTTCAAAATTATTATTCTCTTGAGCTTGTTGTCGAATGGTGACAATTATCCAAAGTTATTCACTATCAAGTGCTTTCTCCTTGGTAGTGGATTTATCCAATGAGTTATCCTAGGAACCTTTTTTGATGATGCTTCTACGAGCTCTGCAACAAGGCTCTCCAATCCTTATTTTTTCTCCTTGAGACCTCTCCAAGGTCTTTTATCTTGTAGATTCTTTGGTCTTCCAACTGAGACCTTTTTCTCAACCTTTCGCTTCTGTAAGTGTTGGTGATGAGATCTTCTTGGATCTATGATTATGCTACTTCTGGATTTGTATAGGACTCTCCTAGTCCTTTTATTTCTTCCAAGAATGGAAGTTCTTCAATGAGATCTTCTCTTGATCTCTTTAGCTCCTTCTTGAAGGAAATATTTAATCAGTAAAGGAGGTCACCAATCTCCTATTTCTTGGACTCTTCTCTGGAGTCTTATTCAAGGACTCCTTTTTGGAGTTTTCTTTTGAATTAAGAAATTTTCTTCTAAATAGGAAAATATTCTTTGAAGTATACTTTAGGAAATCTTCTTTGCAAGATTCTTCTAAATAAAGAATTTATCTTCTAAATTAGGAATTCTTTTCTGAAGTCTTCTTCAGAATTAAGGCTTCTATAGCCTTCTTCTTGATTAAGGCTTCTATGACATTTTCTGCTTCTACACTTTGCAAGTATTGATCTTGAATGGAGATCACCAATCTCCTATCTCCTTATTTGACTCAACTTCTAGAGTCTCTTCTTCCTTGAGTCTACTATAAGGCTATTGTGGTCTTTTCTTCATTTTTGCACTTTGTAAAATTGTAGATCTTGTAATGGGACCTTTCTCAAGGTATTTTTTTTTTTAAAGCAAAAAATCCCTTATAGGGCCGCCTTGGTCTGAGAGACCATGAACAAGGGGTTCTACACCGTCAAATTCACCTAAGAGTCGCACCCGATCCTGCCCGTACCAACATCATCAATTGGATTTTGGATACCCAATTCAACTTTTTGGTAGGGTGGAGATTTGAACCTGGGACCTCCCTTGGAGGATTGCCCTCTCCTCTCCAACTCACCTACAACACCTGGGTTTTCTTGAGGTCTTTGAAATATTCAGTCTTCTTTCTTATTGCTACAAGTGTTGGAATGATTCTAAGAAGATATTCTTCCTAACTCTCTTGTAGGAAGCTTCCCAACCTTTTGCTGAATTTTTTTTATCCTACAAGAAGCTGTTAGAAATAGCAATTGAAGAATTTGTAATTTTGGAGATAATAATATTCACTAGTTGATTTGTCAATATAGTGTCTTGAATGCTGAGTCCTAGTCTTCACAAGTTTTTCTACAACTCTGTGGAAAGACTCTAACCAAATATAATCTTAGAATTTTTGCAACTAATATTTATTTTAGTCCTCACTTGTGACTCTCCCTATTCCTCTTGACCTACCCGACTTCTCTTGTGATGACTTTTTTAAGTGGCGGTGCACATTGACGAATTCGATTTACAAAAGCGCAAATAACTATGATGAATGTAGGTTCTCCTATCTCGATTTACCGTGGCTTTGGTACCACTATTAGCTTTTGAGGATATATGAAGTGGAAGAGATATAACATAGGTCCTAATAAGATGTAATAAATATGAAAGTAAGTTTATCTGCAATATGACTGAAATATACTATAAATAGAAATGACAGGAATACAATGCAATATGGAGGAAATATGTAGAGCGAAAAAAATAGTGCACCTAGAAAAAGGAAATGAAATGCACATATTGTTTTAAGAACTAAAAAGAGATATTTAATGTAAGCATGATGACAAATAAGTGAAAGAAATGAGGGTTCTATTTATATTAATACATTTTCCAAATACACGGTTACAAAACGTTCCCTTGAGGACTCTTAATCGATATAATCATTATAGAAGTTCAAAGGATCTAATCCTTCAAAAAGTCAAGGTGCGCTTCAGTGTCTTCCTCGAACTCACGAATTGAAGAGCAGGTTTTTGGTGCTGCTGTGATGATCTATCCATAATAGAACTTGTAGCTCCTTTATTATGCACTGAAATACTTGGATCTACACATAAATAAATCAAATTTGTTAATAACATGTGCAAATTAACATGAAAATAAAAAATATGCATGCAATATTGAATATAAAAAGTGAAATAGGTGGTGCAAAACTACTCCAAAATGCACCAAAAATTAGTATAATGCTTATAATCTACTTTAGAGATGATCTATGCTAAAACAAAGGTGAAATTATATGCAGAATCCATGGCCATCCCTGGGTGTTCCAATTCGGATTGTCAGCATGAAAAATCTAATAGAAGGTCCAAAACTGCCCCAAATTGCACCAAATCCTAGTATGATACATATAAAATACTCTAGAAATGATCTATGTTGAAATTGATCCAAAATTATGTGCAAATTCATGGTCATCCCTGGGTGTTCCAATTGGTACTATTAACCATCCTATATGGGGACGACCACCAAACCTGATGGTTTTTGCCACCAATTCTTTTGGGATCTGGTTCAAACTACTCCTAGGAGTGTTGTCATCAAATTTTATGATCTAATCCATAAAAATGGGTGGGTTTTGGAATGAATTTATGTATTTGGTATCACTTGTAAAACTTCTTTGATGGATGGAGATTTCAAGGGCAAATACACGAGTGAAAGGGAGAGTGAATCTCGATAGCACTTCATTGCAAAATATTACAAAGACCTATCTCCTTTAATTGGGTGGAATAGCTTCAATTTATTTCTCAAAAGGACCACATGGTCAAATGGGCAAGTTAGGGCATACAAGGCAGGTGTCGCCACTTGTCAAAACCCTTGCCATGTGTTGGGTGCAAGAAGCCTCCAATTTGGACCTCCTATTTGTAGGTTGTGATGGATTTTATAGGCTCTCAATATGTCATAAATCGTTGGGCAGGATAAATGGTAGAATTTTATTGCCATCTATTCTACCCTTGAATTTTTGAAGGTCCTAGGCCATGGCCATCCCACCCAAGGATGGTTACTAGTGGCCATCCCTAGGTAGGACGACCATGAACTGTGGCCATCCTTGGGTGGGATGGCCATGGCTACATGGCCCAAAACTTTCCAAAAGTGGGGTAAACCTTACCAAAAGTGGTTAGGACCACTATTTAACCCCTAAGGGTTTCCTAAGGGGGGAATATGGTGTTGATAAGAGTATGCCATTACAATATAATTGGATTGACATGATTTTAGTGTCTACATATACCTCTTTTGAGATACATTGTGTGAAACAGAGCGCGAAGCAAAAATAGATGACTAAACTATCAAATAATTAAGGCTATTCAATAACCTAACCAAATTTAGATGTATCCATAATGGAAGAAACATATATTCTTGGAATCCTTGCTTCTAACATATTTGAAGGATTTGATTTTGGTATACCTTTCAGTTGCACTACAAGGGAAGATTTTGGGGCTTAGGGTATACTTGGTCTTGGTTTCTTATTTGGCTTATAAGCCTATTCTGGGATACATGTCCCAAGGCTTCATGGATATCAAGACTTTGTTTTGTTGAATTGGTGCTAAATTATATGCCCCAACGTGGGCTTGAAATTTGTTTTCAGCCATGATTTTCTTGAATGTATGCAAGTTGCACTTTTGAGTGTTTGAGTGTTAATTTTGATTATGAATTCGTTATTATGACTACCCCTCAAGTGACAAGTCGATGAGGGCATGACCAATGATGAAAGCAATGATTAACTTGACCAATATAACTTTATTTAGGGTTCCTTTAGCTTTACCCATCGTAAAATTGATCAATTTTGCTAGGATTTTGATGGTTTTGTTGATATTTCATGGAAGAAAGGAAATGAATACCTTATTTATGTGGAGTGGTATGATCGCAATGGCCTTCTTGGGGATTGAAGTAGAGACTTTTCCATTCATCAATGAATAATTTTGGTTCCATCTTGATCCTTTGTGAATTTTATCAGTTTTGACATGTTTTTGGTGGTTTTTAGGCCCTTTTATTTATATTTTCTTTTGTTTTGATGGCCATCCTAGGGTGGGATGGTTGCATAGTTCATGGCCATACCATGGTGGGATGGTCACCAAATTTGCTAACTGTTGCATATTCTAGGTATTTTTATGCTCAAAATTGGTAAAATGAGCTCATTTGCACACTTCTGACTTGGTAGATTGAGAGGTGAGGAGTAGGAGAGTGATTTTTCAAAGCAGAGCACTACCAAAACCATCCCACAATCAACATGAGCTAGCCTCTAGACTCGACGAGCGACGGAGCCAACACAATATGGGTAAGGGCTGAATTTACCACTAGACTTTGATCAATTTGGAAATGTAATTATTTTTGAGTTTGCCAATTAAAAACACTAAATATAGGTAAATTAATCTCATTAGTGATAGAATTTAATATTTTTTGCTTTACTTTTTGTTTTTTTTTTACATTTTTTTTTGTGTTTTTATGGTTTGAGAAGGCCATTTTTGAGCATTTTTGGGGGTCGTACCTAGGTGGGATGGCTGCCAATTTGGAGGTCATACTTGGGTGGGATGGCCATGAATTTAGGAGAAAAATATCCCTTTTTGAGTTATTTTTGTGCAATTTTGTTGCATTTTTTTGAGCTTGCTTGCCTCTACCAGGTGATCAAGAGCCGATATCAATTCTTAAATCTATTTCATACTACTAGGGACTTACTGATTGAGGATGAATGGAAATGTATTGACACAATTGGTCTCAAACAAGTGACATGATTAGAGCCAATGCTGGGAGATAGAGCCTACCTGACAACTTTGATAGATTTGTGGAACCATCACACTGACACCTTCCACTTGCTGACTAGGAAGATGATAGTGATATCAGAGGACATCTACCATATTTTGTATATTTTGATAGAGGGGCATCTTATTATGTCTACTCATCGAGATCTTAGAGATATAATTTTGCAAAGATACTTTAGAGAGGACTGGTGCAAGGTAGTACAAGACTTGCCTAGCAGAGGCATCCTAGTGGAGCTATGGTATGAGGCAAAGGTTTTGACTATGAGACATGCCTTATTGATGATGCTTATCTCCAACATGTTGCTACCAGACTTGTCGGGAGCCAAGTTCCCCTGGAATATTTTGGAGTTGGCATTTTCATTGGTGGAGTGCACCATAGAGAGGTCGTTAGTGATGGCATGGGGCACTACTTTACTAGAACAACTTTATGATGAGCTATATGATATCTGTTGCCATAGGTAGAAAGGATTGGGATGCAAATTTCTATTATAGGTGTGGGGATGGCAACACATTGCTATAGATCAACTATGATGACTACCTTGGACGACGTGGGCACAACTTGTAGATGTGGAGATAGGATATGGGATCTTATGGCAACGAGACCAGGAGAGGGGTTGGAGCCATCCCTATGCAGGAATGATTGATCACTATGCATAGTATTTTGCATGGCTCAGTGTAGAGGAGGTTATCTAAAGACCATATAGGGATTTTCTAGCATGGCCTAAGACTGAGGTGCAACTTCACTAGGTACGAAAAAAAATATGGCTAGTTGGTTGATACAGGACTGAGCGAGAGTATTTCCCATATGCTCGAGTGATATTGTAGTTTGGGATATTCTAGGGGTTGCCTAGCGAGCTAGTGATCTATCGATACCATGGGGATGAGAGGACACTTACTTGGCCTAAAGTGGAGGTAGTTGGAGAGGGGGTATATCTTGCAGATGGTGTCTCTAAGCTAAATGATGCAAGTACCACAAAAAAGTATGACTCCTGGTGGATGAAGCACTAGTGGCAAGGGGAGATATCTCCAGGAGGTGGTACAGATGTGGTGATAGAGGAGGTTCATGGGGAGGCTGTATATGAGGGACATGATGAGGCTCCAAATGAGGAGCTAGACTTAGGTGAACGACGTGTGTTGCTGGATAGATGATGAGTGGATGGATAGCATGAATATGGAGGGTCAATAGGGTGATTATGATGAGGATGATTTTGATGAGCAAGGAGTGTAGGCAGAGTTGGTAGCATGGGATGCCACCATTGCTGAGATACAAGGTGAGCTGATCAGAGGGATACAATAGTGGAGGGAGTACATAGAGGAAAGGACTCTCCTGTAGGCATAGGTGCAGACTGCACAAGCATAGATTTATAGGTAGAAATTAGTGATTGAGAGGAAGGTGATAGAGTTAGCTACTTTTTAGTCATAGGTTAGAGCCAAGAGCTCAAGCCATGGGGTATATAGTAGTGGTGAGGTAGCCAGGCTATGGGAGGAGGTGACAAAACTCCAATCCTTACTAAGTGACTACCAAGCTCATCACCAAGAGGATATGGCATACACACAAGATTTGTAGGATGAGGTAGCATACCTTAGAGGGTGCTTACCAAATCGTCCTTCTGCTAGTGGGTCCCAATAGAGTAGGAGTGGTACAAGGTAGTCATCTACAAGGATGGGGGATCCTAGCTCTACAAGGAGATCAGATAGGACCAGGGAGAGTAGATATGGGAGCTCTCAAAGAGCAATGATCAAGGGTGGTGATGAGAGTCATGGTGTCGGTCCTACATGACCATGGATTTTGAGACTATGGTTATTTTTGAATTTTGGGAGAATGAGGTCTGAGTACCCACTTGATTATAGCCTCCGATAGTTTTTGGATTATGATGTATCTTTTTGCCCTATATATATGTGTGTGTGTGTGTGTGTGTATGTGTAGTGTGTGTGTGTGTGTGTGTGTGTGTGTGTGTGTGTGTGTGTGTGTGTGTGTGTGTGTGTGTGTGTGTGTGTGTGTGTGTGTGTGTGTGTGTGTGTGTGTGTGTGTGTGTGTGTGTGTGTGTGTGTGTGTGTGTGTGTGTGTGTGTGTGTGTGCACACATGTACATATCATCAAATAACACCATATTACAATACATGCATCCATGATAAGCATTCATAAAAGCATCAGTAAAGTAAATATAAACATTGCATACATCTAATAAAGTAGTAAGGAAACACATGATGACAATATAAAAACTCTTATATATATATATATATATATTTGACCAATGGGCTTAGTGGATGCCATTGGGGCTTTTGGGTGACAAAAGGGTTTATGGGTACCTTTGGGGATTTTTGTGTGACCAAAGGGTTTATGGGTGCCTTTGGGGCTTTTTGGGTTACCAAAGGGTTTATGAGTACCTTTAGGGCTTTTTAGGTTACCAAAGGATTTACAGGTACCTTTGGGGATTTTTGGATGACCAAAGGGTTTATAGATACATTTGGGGCTTTTTGGGTGACCAAAGAATTTATGGGCACCTTTGGGGCTTTTTGGGTGACCAAAGGGTTTATGGGCACCTTTGGGGCTTTTTGGGTGACCAAAGGGTTTAAATATGCCTTTGGGGATTTTTGGGTGATCAAAGGGTTTATAGATACCTTTGGGGATTTTTGGGTGACTAAAGGGTTTACAGATACCTTTGGGGCATTTTGGGTGACCAAAGGGTTTATATATACCTTTGGGGATTTTTGGGTGACCAAAGGGTTATAGGTATATTTAGGGCTTTTTTGGTGACCAAAGCGTTCATGGATACCTTTGGATGGATGGATGATCTCTATTGGATGGGTGATTGAGTATATTGACAAGAGATTGTTGCAAGACTTGCAAGGGTGGTTGCGATGGAGGTGGAATGACCAGAGGTGGTCGATGTGGAAGGGGGTGAGCTTGCTCCTCAAGTGGAAAAAGATATCACTAGATGGGATGTTAAAATGAGAACACACACAGATAGAACTTTTTTTTGTCATCCAATGGCATGACTTTTTTGTATTCATAATTTGAACTAGGGGAGTTAATAGGTGATACATCGTAATCCAATTCATTATTAGTTGTCCATTTCTAAGGGGAACCTTGATCCTCTTTTTTATTATTATATGGAAGGGTATGCGAACCTTCACCTTCTTCATAGGATAGGGTGAAATCATGAGATATCATTTGATCTATCATATTTACAGGAAAATGATCCTCCAAAGATTGGACATGATTAGGATTAGTGTAAGGATCGCGTGCAAGCTCATCCCTATAATTTAAACCTAGGTGCTCTAAAATTTTTGAGGACATTGTGAGGCATATGATTGTTGTGTCATAAGCTAGATTATTATATGGCAATTGATATTACAGTTGGTAAGGAACATGAGTATCTTGTTTACACAACCCCAAACCATAGCCATGCCAATGGTAGCAATGAAGATATCGCATGGCATAGTCAATATTTGACATATAATTGATGTCCTTAGAAAAGGGTTCTTCATCCTCTTCTTACTGAGGAGATGGTTCTGTGCCATATTCAATACCCCCATATATGAAGTTTATTTGATTGGGAGGTATACCTAGAAGTATGATGGTACATATGGGAAGACAAGGTAATCCCATATTCTGTATTGTATAAATGGTTGGAACTGTTGTGATATTCCTTACTAGGTACTCTCCTAAACCTGTAGTAGCCATATGGACTATGAACTACAATGGTGAAGATGGAGGAGATGAAAGCGAGGCTTGAGATGACTCAAGATTTCCTCATGAGGTGGTTCCTCATTTGCTAGACTAGAAATCTCTTTCGTGGAAATGGTAGATATGATTAGAGGAATCTTGTCAATAGCCCTCTTTGACATGTTCCTTTGTAGAGGATTTGATGATGATGAAGGTGTACCTAAAGATGGTAATGATGAGGGTGATATAAAAGAAGATGATAATGGATCAATGGAAGACAATAATGAAGGATTCAGACCTTGAATGGACATATTTGGTTGAGATTCCACATGAGTTGATGGCAAGTTCGACTTGGGAATGTGCTACACCAAGTTGTAGTATATGAAGAGCTCAAGATCTATGAAAATAATATGTACTTGCCCTTCGTGAGTGTACTTCAAACATTGATGAGCTATGGATGACACACACTTCATGTCCCTAATCTAGGGTCTTCCCACCAAGATATTATAATCCATTGCACCCTTTAATATGTGACACAACGTTGGTATGGTTTTGCATCCCACCTGAATAGGTAAGACTATAGTGCCAACCATTGAGCATAGAGTATCGTTGAATGCTTTGAGGGTATATGTGGATGAAACAATGTGGGATGTTGGAAGACCTAGATGTTGGAGAGCATTTGTGGTGATGATATTGCTTGAAGAACCAGTATTAGTTAGAACTCTTTTGTAAGGTGTTCCATTTACACATGCAATGATGTGTAAGAGAGGATCAAATGCCTTATTTGATATTGGTTTGAGTTCATGTTCATGAAATGTGATTACTAGCTCTTTGCACTGATGAACGTGCCCATGAAATTGATAAAGAAGTTAGAGTCCTGGGGCTACAATTCAATCAACGTAAGGATCTCCATAAGAGCTTCTCAATGAGGTGGAGACTACTGGATAAGATCATATATAGAGAGTTGGGACTATGTTGTTCGTAAGATTTGAGCAAGCATAATTTTTATGGTGACCATTGGACAATGTGGAAGGCTTTGCACTGGAGCTAGTAGAGGCTGTGACATGGAGGAAATATCGTTTGAAGCTGTAGGTGGTGTAAATTGATTTGGATAACACCTATACCTTATCATGATGCTAACCATACCAATGAACCCTTGTTGAGGGGGTGTCGTATGGACCTCGTTTACCTATTTTTATTGATTTACCTACATCTCGTGAGTGGGAAATGGGTCTTTAAAGACACCTATTTGTTGATTATTTGTCGTAAGAGGGTTATAAACTTGAAGATTATTCCTCTCAATCGTGTCTTGTACTAGGTTTTTGAACCCGTAGCACATTTGCATGTCATGCCCATTAGGTCTATGGTACTTACAATATAGGTCTTCACGACATCCCATGGACTTTGGTTTTTGGATCTATAGGCCGTATCTCAGGTAAAGTAATTGCTTTGGCTGCACATAGATGATTGAATAGGGAATCCATAGACTTAGTGAGGGTGTAAATTATTGCTTAGGGTGATGTTGCTAGTTTTTACCTTGATTCATCTGAGTGTTGTTATTGTAACTTGTAGGAGGAGGTTGGGATTGATAGTTTGCATTATGAGGTGGTGTTGGTTGCATAAGCCCTAGAATGCTAATGGTAACTCGATTAAATGTTTTCGGCTTTGGTTGTGCTAGATTTCCCTTTGTGTTCTTATTCCACTCCTTTTTATGGGGTTTTACGATTTTCCCCTCTTGAATTTTAATTTCTTTGATTGTTCTAGCCTACGTTAGAGCATATTCAAGAGTTTGGTATTGTTGGAGTTGCAACTATAATGAAATTGACTTTAAAAAACTCTTGGAAAACATTCGAGTCAACTCATACATTGGTAGTAGGTATGGTAGCTTAGCAATAAGTGTTTGCCACCTATTACCATAGTCTGTGATTGACTCATCTTCATACTGCTTCAACCCCATGAGATCTGTTAAAGTCACCATTCGCTTAGTGTTAAAAGTGAAACATTCCAAGAATGCATCCATAAATTATTCAAAGCTATGGATGTTATGCCTTGGGAGTTGATTGTACCACTCTATGACTTGGCCAAAGAGGGTAATCAAAAATGTTCTTAGAAGTAAGGCATCATTATCTTGGATACTGAAGCATTGGTTCATGAACGTAGTGACATGCTCACACGCAACTTCCTCTTCTTTGAATCTATCCAACCTAGGTATTTTGAAATGCTCTAGGTATGGAGGGGAAGGTATTGATGGGTGAAGCGATTGACTGTGAAGTTGGTGCAAAGTGGGATTTTGAAGCTCGAATCCAATTGTCTTATTTTCTATTGTTTCCATATGCTTTGGCATCGTGGGGGAGGGCAAGGAATGTCAAGCATATGGAAGGTGGTTGATTTCCATCAACCATGCCTCCATAAGGTGATTCTAAATATTCCTCTTCTAGTTCCATATCATCGTAGGTTCTGTAAGGTGTTTCTTGAATTGGCCTACAAGGAGGAAAAATACCTGTGAAAGATGATCTATATTTAGCCTGGGAGACAAGTCTTGATTAGGCCTAGGAGTTCAAGGAGGCAACATTTGATTAAGCCTAGGAAACATATTTTGATTAAAATTAGGTTGCCTCTGATGAACCCCCTGTGTATGAGTACTTGGGGTAGGGACCCTATTGTGTAAGGTCTCTTGGAGCAACTCATGGGTTTGTTGTTCAATACTTTGCTTTTCTAACTGATGTTGGCAGTTCAAGTGTTGTTTATCTAGCCAAAGTTGATTGAATTGAGCTTGGTTATCATCATATCTTTTGACAAATTGGTTTATCTGATCCATTGTGTGAGGTCTATTAGCCCTAGCACTATTTCCATGATACCTATCTTGTTTAGGAGGATATAAAAGGTTAAGTACGAGCTTCCCTCGATTGAGAGAGGTCACGTTCACTTGAGGTTTAGTCCTAAACATACATTCTTTATACTAAAATGATGTAGAAGCACATTGTGCTTGCGTGGAATAATTAAATTATGGATAATCAAGATTCTTCTCGTGTCTTCCTTCATCAATGAGGAAGGGAAGGGTGAAATTTGCTTGCCCAAGATAATGAATATCATACTCATCTTAGTACTTATATTTTTGAGACCTATTGGGGTGATTTAAGGGCATATTATGATTATTTGGCCTTGCCCATGGTGAATAATCTTGATATTGCATGTAGGTGTGCGAGGTAGACCAAGCAGGCACGTGAATGCATGGAATTTCTCTATTTTTTTAGGCCTTAATGCATGGTTTCCATTCTTGAAAGAAGGTATGTGAAGTTTCTATATCTGGAAAGTATATTACCTAATTAGGACCAAGACCTTTAGGGGTGTCCCTTGTAGGTTAGGTTCCTAATTTGAAATTCTAGAACTTGGGCGAGTAGGAGGCCACCAAGGAGGTATAATCATATCCTTAGGGTCAAATCGGAGATGGTCTACATCTCCATGCCTACTCTCCATAGCATCAACCCTTGAATGAGATTGGCTATGAGTGCATACCATAACTACTTAGTTCCAAATCCTACGTGATTATCTCCTTTACAAATTTTAATGATACAACACATAAGAATGAAAATACACAATAATACAAGTGTTCATATATTTTAAAGATTTTATGTGTTCCCTAAAACTGTTTGGTATGTTTTTGATTTTTTGTTTGCAAAGAGATCTCTTTTCATGTGTTTGGAGATGGTTGATGTAATTCTCAATTTGTTAAAAGAATCACCTGTATACTCACAATTCAACAACTGGTAATGAAGTCCGATCACGTAAACCAAACAAAGTATAGAGATGAAGCCCATACCCGATTAGGGAGCAAAAGTCCTATCAGTCCTCACCCATATTGACCGTGGGTAGTGATACACCCTTCAAAGAGGAATGCATGCTATTTTCCATGGCTAAGATGGTTCTTGGAGTTGGCTTTGGCAAAAAATAGGGTTCGTATCATGCAAGCCAATGGGTGGAGATGAAGCCCACCATAATTGGTCTCTATTAGTGGTTGGGGATGAAGTTCCAACTCACTAATGTTAAAATGTGACATGGTGTGTGTGGTTCCTTTTATACTTAAGAAAAGTAAAACCAAAGAGCACTCAATGAACCTTCACTAAATTTAAAATATCATTTCACTTTTCAAAAGTATTGAATAAATAATGGAACCTACAAAATGCATACCCTATATGGCAACCTAACCGTTAGGTAGGTTGCAAAAATCAAACCATGCAAATGCATGCTTAAGCTATTATTTTCCTATTTTTATTTTCTTTTTGTTGTTTTTAATAAAAAGCAAAATCTACTCTTCAAAAAACAAGGAAAAGACAAAAAAACTAAATATAACCTTCTCTAAATAGTAATAATGTAAATTAAAGGTCTAGATACTCATATTGAAAGCCTAATATGTTGTTGTTTCTATCAATTTGAGTTGTAGGCTCCCTTTTTTGTGGCCATACCAAGGTGGGACAGTTACAAATTTGGGGTCCATCCTTGGGTGGGACAATTGTTGTGGCCATCCTTGGGTGTTCTAATTAGGAAATCAGGGGTCGTTTTAGGTCGGATTGACCAAAAATTGTAAAATTTTAGAGATAAAAATAGGTTCAAAACTTGTAAAAATGAAATAGGACAAGGATCCCATCGTGATCACCACTGTAGAGTGGAAAAAATAGTGCACCTAGCAAAGGGAAATGAAATGCACCTATTGTTTTAAGCACTAAAAAAAGATATTTAATGTAAGCATGATGACAAATAAGTGAAACAAATGGTGGTTCTCTTTATATTAATCCATTTGCCAAATATATGATTACAAATTGTCCCCTTGAGGGCTCTTAATCAATACAATCATTACAAAAGTTCAAAGTAATTTTTTTAGAAACTCAAGGTGCGCTTTAGTGTCTTCCTTGCACTCACGAATTGAAGAGCGGGTTTTTGGTGTTGCTACAATGATCTATCCATACTAGAACTTATAGCTCCTTACTTGCACACTGAAATACTTGGATCTCCACACAAAGAAATCAAATTTGTTAATAGCATGTGCGGATTAACATGAAATCAAAAATATGCATGCAATATTGAATATAAAAGGTGAAATAGGTGATACAAAACTACTCCAAAATGCACCAAAACTTAGTATAATGCTTATAATCTACTTTAGAGATGATCTATGCTAAAACAAAGGTGAAATTGTATGCAAAATCCATGGTCATCCTTGGGTGTTCCAATTGGGACTGTTAGCATAAAAAATCTAATAAAAGGTCCAAAACTACTCCAAATTGCACCAAATCCTAGTATGATGCATATAAACTACTCTAGAAATGATCTATGCTAAAATTGAACCAAAATTATGTTTAGATTCATGGCTGTCCCTGGGTGTCCCAATTGGGACTGTTAATCGTCCTAGATAGAGACGACCACCAAACCTAGTAGTTTTTACCACCAATTCCTCTGAGATCTACTTCAAAGTACTCCTAGGGGTGTTGTTGTCAAATTTTCTGATCTAATTCATATAAATTGGTGGGTTTTGAAATGGATTTGCATATTTGGGATAATTTGCAAACCTCCTTTGATGGATGGAGATTTCAAGGGCAAATACGCACGTGAAAGGGAGAGTGAATCTCGACAACACTTCATTGCAAAATATTGTAAATACCTCTCTCATTTAATTGGGTGGAATGAATCCAATTTATAGATTCAAAGGGCCATAGGGTCAAATGGTTAGGTTAGGCATGAAAGGTAGGTGCCACCACTTATCAAAACCCTTGCCATGCATTGGGTGGGAGAAACCTCCAATTTGGGCCTCCCATTTGCATGTTGTGATGGATTTGATAGGCCCTCAATATGTCATAGATCATTGGGTGGGATAAATGGTAGAATTTGATTGTCATTTGTCCCACCCTTGAATTTTTGAGGGTCCTAGGCCATGGTCGTCCCACTCAGGGATGGTTGCTGGTGGCTATCCTTGGGTGAGACGACCATGAATTGTGGTCATCCTGGGGTGGGACGACCATGGCTACATGGTCCAAAACTTCCCAAAAGTGGGGTAAACCTTATCAAAAGTGGCTAGGACCACTATTTAAATGCTGAGGGTTGCCCAAGGGGGCCATATGGTGTTGATAAGAGTGCATCATTGTAGTCTAATCAGATTGATACGATTTTAGTCTCTATAAAATGATCACTCTATTAATATGAGATAAAGAGCTACATTGTACTCCATACAGGAGCACTACTACTATTTACTACAATGCACCTGATAAGAACTTGATATAATCCTGATATCTGATCTACCACTATGAGGCCCTTTATACAGGAAGATAGATTCCTTGGACAACACTCTAACTAGTTGTACAAGAGGATACCTTGCACATTACAACTTGCACATTGCCACTTTATGCATTTATTACATTGCTTTAAGTAACTAGCTAACTCCTCCATAAAGTAATATCCTACTATAACTATGTACCAAAGGTGGCACATTTACATGATCCAAATGGTGTAATATACTCTAACTCTAATATTATATATAAATTATATCTTATTTATGTATCTTCCTTTGATGAAATTATACGTGTTATTCAATATTTGATTAAGTAGGTAGAATTAATCACAACCTTTTAAAGAATGAGATATTAGGAGATCTTGATGGTTTAGTGTAGTTAGATGATTAGAAACTATATCTAAAAATAATTATGCTTATGTGTTAGAAGTAGAAAAGGAAATCTAAGAGATTATGGGATCCCTTAGGGAGGAACTTTGGGTAATATTATTCTTCAAGGAAATCTTCTAAAAACCTAAACTAGTTAGATGCACAAAAACATCAATAGATTAAGATAAATGAATTTGGTTATCACTAGGAGTGATGGATGGAATAAGTTATCTCATCATGGGGATGAGACTGATAACTTATTTGCATTACGCTTAGTGCACCTGCATAAATAGAATTATGTATGGTGTAGTGAGGGACATACCCTTTTGATAGGCAAAAATGGATAAGTTAACTCATTCATGGATATGAGATTGATAGCGTATTCACAATACGTTTAGTATACGTATACATATAGACTTATGTATGGTGTAGATATGGGCATATCCTTTTGATAGATTAAGAAAGGGGATAAGTTGCTTCATAGATGAGACAAACAACTTAAAATATTAGATTAGGCATTAGACAATTTTGTATAATGACATACACTGGATAGGGGTATGTAAATCCCTATAAAGTATATGTTTGTTAAAAAAAATCCTTAGTTTGTTAGTTAGATTTTTGGGTTGTTACAGTTGTGTTGTGTTGTGATGTGATGTGATGTTTTTTATGGAGTATTACCTCCATAATATAGCCATAGCAATGTGAATATTTGGATACGTGACTATTCCTTTCCATATGCCAAGTCTCATAACTCTTGCCTTCTCTACTTGACACTTGCATACTTGATGAGCACTTGAATCTATAATGTATGCACACCTATACATGACTCTTTCACTTTTATATCTTGCAGACTCTAACCTAAGACATTTGTACACATATCTACATTACATATTTATACTCTTACATATAAGATACTTGTGCACATGGACTTAACTTACAATTGCACACTAACTCACATGACACTTGTACATTTCTTGCACATTACAACTTTACATGACATGTGCATTTCCTACACATTCACGCTTACATAAAAAGGGAAATATAATTCACACTCAAGCTTACAAATATACCATGGAGGTACATTAGCATGTACCAAATAATATGATATACTCCAACAAATGGAACTATATAGGTAATTTGTCCACCATTGATATTTATCATTATGTGACTTGCCTTGCATCTCACCAAACTATATTGGCTTATGATTACCATATATTACTATCTTCTTGCCCAATATATAGTGTTTTCATTACTTGTATATTTGAATTATAGATTATAACTCCTTGTCACACATGGGGTAATTTGACACAACATTAGATAATGTGTCATTGTGATAATCCATTGAGTGCTTGTACTACATTAGAATTGCTCAAAAGGTTTACTTTAATGTATTTTTCTGAATCTTGAAGGGCTACTGTAGATCTAGGAGACCCAGGATAGGGGAAAAGTAGAGCTTATACTTCAATTGGTTGACCACTCTCTCTTATGCTACTCCTCAAAAGAACTGTTCCTTTATGCATCCCTTTGTTACTTGGTTCAATGGCTAAGCAAGATGCAATAAGATGAAAATAAATTGATGGTACAAGTTGGTGAATCCTAAGAAACTCTAAAGCTCAGTTAGAATTTTTGTATTGACTAAATATTTAGGAGTTTGGATATTATTTTGATGCACATGTATCTTATGTTAATAAATAATTTAAATAAGATACAAAATATTCTCCATGTAAAACAAACATTTTTCCATTCTAGCATATACGTTATGTTGGAAAAGGGTATCCAAGACTTGTCTCACTTGCTCCATGTGCTTGTCCTCTATTATGTTGTATATAAATATTTCATCTATATACACAACCATGAATTAATCAATGAATGGTTAGAGGATGTCATTCATAAATTGCATGAAGGTTGTAGGATCATTTGTTAGGCCAAAAGGCATAACCAACCACTAGAACAAACCTTCCTTTGACTTGAAGATCATCTTCTACACATTGATCAGTGATTGAAACATGATGGTATATTAACTTCATATCTATCTTTGTGAGTATATTTTTTGTTAGAATCTAGTATAGGATCTTGTTGATCTATGGGGTGAGGTATCAGTTCTTCACAATGATCTTGTTCAATGGCAAGTAATCAATATAATGGTTCTAGATGCTATCTTTATTTCATGTAAGGACGATCAATCTTCCATAAGGTGACACACTTGGTTGAATGTGACCCTTGAAAATTAGATCTTAGATCTATAACTTGATTTCCTCATTCTCAAGCATATAATTCTGTAGTAGTATAATATCATGGGTTAGGTCAATGAAGTGCTTGACTTGAAAATATAGGGTACATAGATTAGCAAGGTGAAAATATCCTTGTACCCCAACAATATCACATCCATATCATTCTATAAAAAATGAGGTGTAATGGGCCATGTCAATGTTGTCTACTTTTGCACATCATGAGACCTAATTTGTTGATATTTCTTCAAGCTAAAAAGGGTTGTAACTACTTTATATAAGGGCACCTCTATCATTCTAAAAAATCTATCACCTAGAGTGATTATGATGGTGATGTAGAATTCATACACCCCATGACACTTTCACATATATGGTTTTCTTAGCAAAACATTATCAGTTTCTAATAGGACCATATCATATATCACTTCATATTTGAATGGATTAATCAAGTATAGCAGGTGACATTGATTGGTAACATATATTTCTTAGCCTTGGCTCAACTATCCAAGGAAATAGGGCTATGGATGTAGAGTTATCAAAAGTTTTAGCCTCTTTATTGTCTCATCAAATAACATATTCTTCTAACTCTTATTGTCCATGATAAAGTGCAATGGATTTCCTATTATCCACATCTACAAGTGGAATAGACTTTCTATATCATCAGGTGGTTGCATGTGTATGGTGCAAGTCATGCAATGCAAATCTTCCTCCACCATCTACTTGTGGTGTTTCTATACAAATAGATGTAGGAATGTGTGTGATATGGATACTTCTAAATCTCAAGTATCTACGAAAATATTATTCTTTTGAGCAATAATATTTCTCATCAAAATAGGTGTTGGTATTGTGGGTGTTGCACCACTTGTTAGTTCCCTTGTGCTCCTTGACATTACTACCCTTCTTCCTCCTTGACTACTTTTGAAAATTTGGACCTTGCTAGTGGTTATTGGGCTGAGTTTTCCTTCCCCTACTATGACTACTTTTGGTCACTGTTAGAGGATTTTTGATTTCCTTTTGGATTGAGCTTCTCCTTCATATTAATAATGTATCGATAGATGTTTTCCAAATTTGAAATGGATAAAAATTCCACCCCCTTCTATATGTACCAAAATAGACCATTCTGATACTTTCAAACCTGGTGCTCCTTCAACTCTTGTATGCCAATATTGGAAGATAGAATGTAGAAGTTATTTGTATAGTCCATCATAGATAGGCCTTCCTTGTACCATAAATTTTAGTATTCCATGTATTTCTTACCATATATATCCTCCTTCATACCATTAACAAAGTATTCCCAAGTGGGGTGTTATCTTACTTTAAGGACCAACTCCTCATTATCTTGCCTTACTACTTGATGGGTCTACCACCAACTTTAAAGATGTGATATGACTTTTAGTAAAGCAAAGGATATCTTCTATACATATGTGAAATGTTTCATAGATAAGTACTTCTCTATTTTACAAAGATAATTCTCTATATCATCATCATCAATCTTCCTCTTGAATTTAGGGATATTGAAATTCATCTTTACATTAACTATAAGGGGTTCATTAAATGACCTATTAGTTTATAATGTTGAGACACTTTGGATATTTTCTAGAATTTGTTCAAATTGATCCATCATGTTTTTTCTCTACTACTACAAGATTTACTCAATCAGTAACTTGATCAGGTCATAGGAATCATCATCATATTTTAAGGTCATCATTTGTGTGTACTTGCATCATTTAGAGAGGTAGTATAATGGGTCTTTGGTTTGCAAACTAGTCTTCTTATATACTACTCATATACAAGTGTATATTAAAGAATGAAACTACTATGATACCACTAATCTAATTTTAATTGGGTAATTCAAAGTGATACCTTTATATTAATAAAAAATATCACAAATTAACTATCACATGATTGATTATAATTTAGCCATAATATTATAAGGTCAAGATAACAATATGAGTAGAGTAATATGAGAAAATCAATATGTATATCAAGGCTAATAATATATCAAATAAAATTCAATAATAAGTAGCAATATGAATGTAAATAGCCTAAATATTACATGTAACAAGCATGTAGAACAACTTCCAATATTAATGGCTCAAAACGTATGCAACCTTTATTACTCTTCTTTCTATTACAAATATGATAAGAACCAGCTCTTTTATTTGTATGTGATATGATATGAAGTATCCTTATGGAGTATATGTCCATATTATTATGACTCTTTGGATACTTGACTATTCCTTTCCATATACCAAGTCTCATGACTCTTGGTCTCTCTACTTGAAACTTGCATACTTGATGAACACATGAGTCTATATTGTATGCACACCTATACATGAATCTTACACTTCTATAACTTTCACACTTTAACCTAAGACACTTGTGCACATATTTACATTACATATTTAATCTCTTACATATAAGACACTTGTGCACATAGACTCAACTTACACTTGCACACTAACTCACATGACACTTGTGCATTTCCTGCACATTATAACTTTACATAACACTTGTGCATTTCCTACACATACACACTTACATAAAAGGGAAAATAATAATCACACTCTAAATTATGACTCCACCCTAATATATTATTTACAATTTTACCATGAAGGCACCATGGGGGTACATTAACATGTACTAAATAATGTAATATACTCCAACATCCCCATGTATTACATTATTTGGTTATTGAAGACTATACTTAATAATAGTCTTCATCTTGATATTCAATATTCAAGTGGTCTAGTAATGCAAGTGTTCTTCTACTTGAGATCTATCAGGTTCATATTCTATTTCTTTGTATTTAGTTTCATGTTCTCCAATCTTTGTAGCTTCAAGATCATAGTCATCAGGTTTTTGTACAAGAATCTTTTCTTTCTCTTTATCCTTAGAATCATATAATTTTTTTTTTTGTATAGTGTATTCTTTATTTTCCTATATAGTTCCTTTCTTTTCAACAATTATTGCATGTAAATAGTATTCAAATATTTCAAAATTTTCTTCTATGGCTTCACTATAGATTAATTTTGAAACTATATCTATCTTTCCTTCAGATTTTTCAATCAAATTTTTGATCCCAAATTTTATGATATCTATTTTTCTTTTCTAATCATAGACTCCATATTATTATCCATAAAATTTATAAATTTTGATTCCTTTGAAGTAGACATCCTTATAACTCCTAGGTTTAGAAAATAAATCAAAGTTTCTAATTTAATTCCTATTGAGTAGTAAACCTTCTGTCTCCATAATTTTAGAAACTAAAGTTTGTAAATTTATGTTTTCCTAAATGTTTTATGTTAAAATCCTTTTATCTTCCAAATAAATAAATTTGCAACTTTTCAAAATTTCAAAAATAAAACCAAATTATATATACTTTGAAAAACTTAAAAATTAAACAAAATAATTTCATTCCTTATCATTCCAAAACTTAAGAAATACTTTTCAAAAGTAAATAAATAAACTTCCAAATAACTTTTATCTACCTTTAACTAAATTCAAGCTTATCACTCCTGAATAAATTTAATTTACTTTTAACTACCTTTAAGCCTTATCACAACTCTAATTTACTTTTAACTATCTTCAAGCCTTATCTCTCCTATTAAAACTAAATAACTCTAAATACAAGCCTTATCTCTCCTATTAAAAATAAACCTTTGAAAAATATCTTAGTTAAAAAATACCTTATTACTCCTATGCATTAAATGAAATCCTAAAAAATATTGCTTAATTATCACTGCATGATTGTACTGCTCAATGTTCGAATATGTGTTACCTTGACTGCACATTATCCTCTTAACTACACGTTGTCCTCTTCACTACATGCTTCGCTTAAATTCACATTGTAGCTTCTCCTGCTTACATTGCTCCTCATACTTCCAATGTTATTACATAGATAAATTGAAGACTTTACGTGTCTCATGCATGGAATCGCTCATGCTTCCTAGACATTACATGCTGCTTCAGTTTCTTTAATACTTAAAATTTACCTTAACACTCAATGAACATTATTGATTGCTTCAAGATTTCCCAATGACACTTATTAATGCTCAGGTTTGGTCTTAGACATTATTGACTACTCAAATATGTGTTCAATGACACTTATTAATGCTTAGGTTTGGTCCTAGATGTTACCTACTTTGAGATTTGTCCAGTAGCACTCAACACTTTTCACTACCTTAATCCATGCTTAGAATATGTTTTTAGACACTAAAGTTCTCTTGGCACTCAAAATACCTTGTGAACATTTTGGTTTCCCTTTTGATGTTTGATTTTATTTGCTCTGATCTAGACTTGTATGTTGCTCTAGCTCACATTCCTCTCTAGTTGCTACATAGCTCTAGGTATTATTTTTGCTTAACACAGTGCTATACTCACTTAGATAGCACTAATTTTAATATTGCAATTTCATGGATACACCACAAGCTTCCTTAGAACTCTTCTCTAATAGTGCTATGTCTTATAACTCTACCTTGATAGTACTATGTCTTAGAAATTTGTACTAAACACCATAAATATTACACTTAGTTCCTTATTATTCTCCTCTTATTAGATGTATAAGCTATAATCCTAGATGCTTCTTCTCTTCAAACGTAGACACAGTAAATTCTCTTCTCAAATGTAGATGTTGTATCTTCTCTTCTCAAATGTAAAGATGTTACATCTTCAACCACTTAACTATTCCTTTAGGTGATAGATTCCTCACCTGAAAGCATACTAGCTTTAACCTTCCTTCTATGTTTGATTATCTTAGTTGTTGCACTTATATATCGCTGCCTTTACACTTCAAGTACCTCGACTGTTGCACTTTGTATATCACTGCTTCTACACTTCAAGTGCCTTAACTATTGCACTTTGTATATCAATGCCTTTATTTTTTATTACAAGTGACAATCAAATGCTTTTATTTTGTTGTAGGTGGTACCGAATGCTTTGCTTCTATTGTATGTGGTACCAAATGCTTTGTAGGTGGTACTAAATGCTTTGTAGGTGGTTATAAAATGCTCAAAAGCTATTCTTCCTTTTTGGAGCTTAGATTTCTAGCTTGGATCACCTTCTGTGATTTCCATTATGCTAGTTCTTCAATGAAACTTTTTGCTTTCTTTATGAAACTATTTATCACAAGCTTCAATTCTTTTCATTGTAAGCCCTTTTCTTTTTCCTCAATAAAAGGCTTTTCTTTTCACTATATAGTCTTTGCCTCTTGAAAAAATTTCTTCACTACTAAAAACTTCTTCTGTAGATTCAATTATTTCTTTATTGCTTGAAGAATGATATACCTATCTTAAGATTGGCATCTCAATATCAAGACCTGATATATATTTCTTCTTTGCTGCAATCTTAGGAAGCTTTATATGCTTCTCAATCCACTGCTAGCAATTATTCTCTACTATAACTCTTTCTCTTTTACTCAATATCAAGGTCAATTTCTTTATGACCTAAATATTTTGCACTTAATCTTTGTCAATGTCAAGGTGATTTAAATGTCCCTTATTCTCTATCAATATCAAGGTGAATTGAATGTCCTTGATTCTTCAATCTTTCTTAATGTCAAATGTTAGAAATGACCTTAAATTCTATCTTGATATCAAGGTGATATTGAATATCCTTGATTCTTCAATCTTCCTTAATGTCAAGGGTTAACAATGACCCTAAATTCTCTCTTGATATTAAGGTAACTCTGAATGTCCATGATGCTTCTACCAACTTTCTATGTCAAGGGATATCTATGTTCTTTATTCCAATATTAATATCAAGGGTTGGCTATGTCCTTGAATGATCAACTATCTCAAAGTTGATTCACATTCCAATATAGCCGAGCCTTGGTATTCACTGGTTATTCTTCAATTGTGGAAAAATCCTATCCTATTTATTCACTTTAACCTTACAATAGAATCTAAGTTGCACTGCCTTTAAAATGGACATACTCAATCAATTTTATTAAAATAGACAAAATCAATTTTGCAAGTAGCCAAATTAATTCTATTAATTTCAGAAGGTGAAAGCTTTGATACCACTGATGGATTTTTAAGTCTTTATATTAGTCAGAAATATTAAAGTATTGATTATAATTTAGCCATAATATTATAAGGTCATGATAACAATATAAGTAGAGTAATGTGAGCAAATCAATATGTATATCAAGGCTAAAACAAGAACAAATTAGTATTGTAATAAGAAATGGGTACTTTATTACATAAATGAGAGTGTATACAAGTTTTATCTTTGTAAGAGAGATATTTGTCTTCTTAACTTTATCTAGTTACTTTGTAACTCATTTATGTTTAGAATTTACAAGCAAAATATGAAGAGTTGCTAAAATAAAAAGTCAATGGTTGTATCTTGGGACATGAGAGGTCACTACATGATAGAGTGTCAATTGTCACATTTGAAAGGTAACAAATATTTCTAAGTAAATACAAAATGTATAAAACAAAAAATTCATTATCATGGATACAAAGTTCTACTAAAATATTCAGTTTGCCAATAAAATTTAATTTGTTAGTTAAATTTGACTTTTCAAATCTTGACCAAAAATGCTAGTAAAATTTAATTTACTGAATCTTGAATGAATCAACTATTTGGTTCAATAGTCCCTAGTATTTTCCTTTGAACTTGAATTCCAATGCATGTGAAAGGCTAAAAAGCACATAGTTCAAAAGTGCAAAATACTAGAAAATTTATGATGCATAATCAAAGTGATAATGTAAGAATTCATAATAGAATCAAACATGTGCTTACAAGTAGTAAAATAAGCAACTAAACAACAATGTGTTTACCCTTGTTTCCTACAATATCCTCATGCCTTATTCTTCAACCCAAAATGTAATGTTTTAAAAGAAATAAATAATCCTTGCACAATTATTTTATACTTGGTAGTATGCTTATGGATGATGCACATAAGTATTGATTAAAATGATCTTTTGTTAAGCTATGAAGTTGTTAAAACTAACCCAATATTGTATTTTTATTTTTTATTTTAAAATTTGATTTGGATAAGGAGGATTATTTTTTTAATATAAGTTCAGTTTAACATACACCTTTGGAAGTAACATCAAAATACAACCAAAAATCAAATATATATTTTGATAGGCCCTTCCTAGCTATAACCATGGACATAAAGGCAACACCCAATTCTATTTCTAGTTGATATTGCAATCATACTCCTTATGCTAAAGCCCTAAAATCATCCATTATACAAGTATTGCTAGTTTGGAAGATTTGACCTTCCAACAAACATGTAAAATTATTCATCATTTCATACATTGGACCTCCAAATTCAATGAAGCCTCTGGCTAATGGATAGACAAAAGTTTATCCCAACAATATGATTTGAATAAATGAAGATTTCCCTTCACTACCCAGAAATAGGCTTAAATAAAAAGAAACAAACTTTATCATAATTCAATACAAAAAGTCCATATTTCAACTACCACCTCCTAGTGATGACAACTTTGAGAAATAAAGTAGAGCTTTAGAAATATCAATGGTTAAAGTATAGTAGGTCATACAAAATTTTCACCTCCATCAAATATTTAACAAGATTGATTCCAAAATCTCATGAATCTAAAAAAAAAGGATAAAGATTTCAACATTGATAGGAATCCCTCTTTGCTAAGTGACCACCGTCAAGAATGTACAACACAAAAAATTCAAAGTTAGAGTGGTATCTCAACTAACAACAACCCTCTACACGCATAATGCATTACATATAAGAACAAAATGGAAAAACACTAATTTAATGACCCATTCTACAAGCACCTAAAATATGTACAACCAAAACTAAAAATATTTTCAAGATTTTTTCAAATAAACACTTCATACTTGTAATCTAATATCCCTCAAAATCAAAAGAATTCATTCATAACACCAAAAATTAAAATGCATGCATCGTAGGATTTAGAACTTTATAATGGTTATGATATGTTTTTATCCTTTTACTCTGCAAATAATTGATTTATCTAGATTTTGAGTTTTAGTTTTTGAAGCCAAAGACTTAGCATACCAAATCATTAAATGCAAGTAAAATAAGCATGATTTACAATTGGTAAAAGAGAATCCCAAACAATGGCTTTGAAATTTATCTAGAGTACATAGAAATATTGCTTTAATATTTGTTTTTCATTCCATTTCAAAAATCTTAAAACCCCAATATGTAAAACATAAATAAAAACGCATAACCTAGTATATGTGTTGCATACATCCATAACCACTAGATAAAATATTATGAAATTATCTTAGACATTATATTTTCACCAAAGCATTGTTCAAATCTCCACCATTATTCTCCATTTAAACCCCCAAGAAGAGCCCTAAAATTCTATAACCTCAATATTTTCTCTAAATGCTATGAGTTAAATAATCTTAGCAAGAAAAATAGATTTTTAATATGGGGTTTTGCATGGTTTCTAATGTGCGCACCATGCATGGATAAAAGACAAGCAATATCTCAATACCCCATCCGATCTCCTCTTCACACTGAGCATTCCATTTTTATTGTTCTACATTTAACCTTTTATATACCATGGAAGGGGTTTCCTTAACTCTAGCTTGGGCACTCACAAACATTCCCCTTTTTTTTATGTTACCTCAAAACACTTATTTCCTTTCCATACTAAGGTTTAGAATTATTGAAATATGGGCTATCTTCGAAGGACTAAGGTAAGTAATATTGTGGGATTCCATGGTGTGGTGAATTTCCCTAAGCATACATTTCCTCATAAAACATATATGATGCAATGAAGATAAACAATACCAAACCACATAAAATATTACTAAGGTGTTCAAAGACCATGCTAAGGATGAATGGAGGGATCATTTACCCATTATCAAAGCAACATAGGAGAACATTTAATCTATGTAAAATCATCCCAAATTATTCACATCATGCAACTAAAGAAAATATAATATTATACTAAACTATTCCAACATTCTCATATAATGTATGCAATATCAAATCAGTAAAATTAAAATATAGAGACAACCATAAATGTGGCATGTACAAATTTTATTTTCTCTATATCCATTGCTAATAAATCCATACATGATCAAAATAAAAACTATGTATCTCAACTTAAATATTTTCCAACT
Source organism: Wollemia nobilis (assembly GCA_028583015.1). NCBI lineage: Eukaryota > Viridiplantae > Streptophyta > Pinopsida > Araucariales > Araucariaceae > Wollemia > Wollemia nobilis. The sequence goes on from JAQPPZ010000850.1 coordinate 10,671,367, forward strand.
AGATATTTATGTTTAGTCATATGTGCCAAATAATTCATTATTCTATTTAAAATTGAAAATTAAATACTATATATGATTTCAATAATTAGGATATGACAAAGAAACAAGGTTTGAAGGATCATGTATATATATATTTATTCCAAAAATCAAATGTCTAAAGGGTCAAATGAAGATCTAGAATGTTTAATATTTTGGTGATTTATTTAAAGTAAAATATAAAATTAAATTGAAGCTTAATGATTTAAAAAATATAGTAGAAATCAATGGAATGCACTAGTATAATTATATGCAAGAAACATAATTGATGGAGTGCATAGGTTAGAGTAAGAGGCAAGGAATCTATCTTCCTATATAAAGGCCTCATTGTGAGTGTTTGAAGAGAGAATTTTGGAGTGCATAGATTAGAGTAGTAGTCACAATGTAGCTCCATTAGAGGAGCATTATAATTTTCGTGAGCTTTCTTGTATGAGAATTTCTAGAGCATTGTATGAAGTTTCCTATCATATTTTCATGCATGTTAAGTTGCCATTATCATAGTTATAACATTGCATGCTTATTTCAATACTTGTGATTTCATTTCTTTAAGTTTAAGGCTCCAAAAGCTAACATAAATATCTATGGAGGAGTTACAAGAGAAATTTCTCTTTCTATCTTAATAAGGCACCTTACCCTAATGGAAATAGCAATATAGGATCATCAAACATATTAGGCCCAAAAATATAGCAAGAGATAGCTTAGGGAAATAGAAATAGCAATTTTATTTACGTTATAGCCAAAACATATTTATCTTTTAGTGGAATAAAACATATTTCAACTCTAAATGGAAGAAGTATTAAGCAAGAAAAATATGGAGTGCATAGGTTAGAGTAAGAGGCAAGGACTCTATCTTCCTATATAAAGGCCTCATTGTGAGTGTTTGAAGAGAGAATTTTGGAGTGCATAGGTTAGAGTAGTATTCACAATGTAGCTCCATTAGAGGAGCATTATAATTTTTGTGAGCTTTCTTGTATGAGCATTTCTAGAGCATTGTATGAAGTTTCCTATCATATTTTCATGCATGTTAAGTTGCCATTATCATAGTTATACATTGCATGCTTATTTCAATACTTGTGATTGCATTTTATTTAAGTTTAAGTCTCCAAAAGCTAACATAAATATCTATGGAGGAGCTACAAGAGAAATTTATCTTTCTATCTTAATAAGGCACCTTGCCCTAATGGTTTTCATACAATATGTTTTTAATTGTTTGGGACTTGTTGAGGAGCCATATGTTGAGTGTAGTTTAGTGGTAAGAGAAAAGGCTACAATAAGTTATATCAATGCCACATTTATTACATTAGTTCCAAGGAAAGGTAAAACAAAATATTTTTATAATTTCCATCTACAAGCCTTTATAATATAGTTCATAAGATAATATCAAAATTTAAAAAGAATATAGATTGAAGAACATTTTAGATTATGTTATCTAAGAGGATCCTAAGAGAAATACTTGATGATGTGATTATTGAAATAGAGACCATACATTCTATTTAATCCATGAAAAAGCCAAAAATCGAATATAACAAAAACATATGATAGGATTTATGGAATTTCCTATACGATATCCTCAATAGAGTTTGGTTTCTATCAAGGTTGGTTTGAATATTTTAGATGTTCAAGCAATCCAAAAAAAATTATTTTAATGGATGCTTTAAATCGTCCTATGGATTTGGCCAAGGTAAACCATTATCTCTTTTATCTCTTTATTGATATTCTCACAATGACACTAAGAGGGGGGGGTGAATCAGTGTAGCTAAAAATCTGATCTGCAATTCTTAAAACTGAAGCAAAGAGAACTAGAAAACAGATAAAGCAATAATCACAAGAGAGCACACCACAACACACAATGTAACGAGGTTCACCAATTTGGCTACTCCTCAAAAATGACTACTTGGACTTCAATCCAAATCCAGCCTTTGCAAAACACCAATTTTACAAACACTTTACCAAGACCCACTGGAAGGAACACCAACCCCTTATTTTTCTGCTGCAACAGATAGGAGCACCAACCCCTAATGCCGAGCACCAACTTGGACTACAATTTTGATTTAATTCAGTGACATAAAAATGCCTTTGCTGTTTACACGACCCTAACTGGTCTGCAATTAATTAAACTTGATTAAACTCTACACGCTCTCACGGCTCTGCTTATCTCTCTCTTAGCCCTCTTCTAACCCTCTTTACGCAACAAATTCTCACTTACATCAACAACAATATACTTCACCTAGACTTGCTTTTATAACAAATAAGTCTCTATTTTTAGCTTCCATATTTACGCATGCAACCCGTAACTGTTCTTTTATTATTCTCTTCTGCCACTTGTCAACTGTAACTCCTTTTGTATTTATAGAGTGTGCATTAATACATTACATGCAACATATATCTCTACCATGACTGTACGAATACATTTATGTGCATGCATGTATTTTACGATTCTATTAATGTGACTATTCGATTTACTCTATTTAACTCCAGTTCTTAAAAAGTTGCATGACTGCATCTGTAACTGTCGCATTTACTCTAGTTACCTCTTCTTATTTTGATTGCATGCTTTTCCTCTACAACTACCCCTTTAACTATTGTTCTGTTCTAGTTAACTGTCTGTTATCGTGTTGTTGCGACCTGTCACGAAATCGTGACACTTTTGTATCTTTCTACCCTTCTCGCCTTTTACCCACGAAAATAAATGTCACGAAATCACAATAGTTTTTGCCTCCTTGTCCACTTCTTTGCTTGCACTCATGAAAACCAGACATGTCACAAAATCGCAACACTTTTGCCTTCTCGCTACTCTTCTTGGCTTGCTCTAGCAAAAACTAGACATGTCACAAAATCATGACACTTTCACCTTCTCGCTACTCTTCTTGGCTTCAACCAGTGAAAACGAAACATGTCGCGAAATCGTGACATCTTTCTCTGCCTTTCGCCCGCAAAAATGAAACATGTCACAAAATCGCGACATCTTTCTCTGCCTTGTGCCTTTTCTTCCTTCCGCCCACGAAATCGAAACATGTCATGAAATTGCAACACTTTCGTTGCCTTGTGCCTTTTCTGTCTTTGGCCAGCGAAAATGGAACATGTCACAAAATCGCGACATCTTTCTCTTCCTTGCACTTCTCTTCGACCCTATCACGAAATCGCGACACTTTCTCTCCTTGGCACTTTCTCTTCGATCCTGTCACGAAATCGTGACACTTTCTCTCCTTAACGCTTCCTCTTGGAACCTATCGCGAAATCATGACACTTTTCTTTGCGAGCTCCTTCTCCTCGAGCATGTCACGAAATCGTGACAGTTTTCTTTGCCTACGCCTCTTCTTCAAACATGTCGTGAAATCACGATAGTTTTTCTACTTGCCTCCTTTTATGCCAACATGTCGCGAAATCACGATAGTTTTCCTTGTGCCTTCTCTCTCCTCGGACATGTCGTGAAATCACAAAAATTTTGTTTGCGCCTTCTCTCTCCTCGTCCATGTCGCGAAATCGTGATAATTTTACCTGCATTTTCTCTCTCCTCTGATATGTCGCGAAATCGCGATAGTTTTGCTTTCTGCCTTATTTCTTCTCAACCTGTCGCGATATCGCGATAGAAAACATGTCGTGATATCGCGACAATTTTCTTACTTGCCTTTTTCTTTGAATTTCTGAATCTGGGCCACTTTTGTCTTCTTGGAAATTCATTGTACATGTTTTGACTGACCTCTGAACTCTTGTCCACTGCATCAACTGCATCAACTGATCTATCTGTCTGTGTTGACAACAATGACAAGACTTTTGCTGCACCTTGCTCAATAATCTCCCCCTTTGGAATTGTTGGCAACACTCATGCACTCTCCTAGAATTCTTCTCCCCCTTTGACAATAATACCAAAGGGCTACTGCAGACCTCCCCTAAGTCTATGCACAAAATTCTCAGATACACATTGTTATAGTTAGCAAAAATCATGAATATGAGCAAAACTATAAACATAGGCATAAATACTCCCCCTGAGAATGTGATCCCAATTGATAGTCAGTTCTTGGGAAATGTGACTACTCCCAACTTACTTCGAAGGTACTCAAAAAATTCCTTTGGCAATGGTTTTGTGAATATATCTGCTACTTGCTCTGTAGTCAGAACAAAATCCAATTTGACCTCACCTTCTGCAACTTTATCCTTCAAGAAGTGATACAGATTGCAATATGTTTGGTTCAAGAATGCATAACCGGATTCTTTGATATGTTTATAGCATTGGTGTTATCACATTTAACTGAAATTGGCTCTTTGAAGTGAATACCAAGATCTTTCGGTGTTTGTCTCATCCATAATATCTGTGTACAACATGTTGTTGCTTGTAATGTATTTTGCCTTTCTTTGTGGATAGAGAGACCGATTCTTGTTTCTTCTTGTGCCATGCTACCGACCCTATCTCCAAGATAAAATGCTCCTCCACTGGTACTCTTTATGTCATCAATACATCCTGCCCAATCTGCATCAGAATATGCAATAAGAGTGAAGTCCTTACCTTTTGGGTACCACAACCCATACTCCATAGTACCCTTGAGGTACCTAAAAATCCTCTTTACAACTATCACATGAGTCTCTTTGGGACTAGCCTGAAATCTTGCTACCATGCATACTGCCTGTAATATATCTGGTCTAGTGGCTGTCAAATATAGCAGGCTTCCAATCATAGACCTATACATGGTTTGATCTACATATGGAGATTTGTCATCCTTGCTCAACTTGCAACCTGTTGTCATGGGAGTGCTGAAAGGTTTACTATCCTCCATTGTGAACCTTTTCAACATTTCTTTCACATATTTTACTTGAGAGATAAAAATGCCCTTTTTACTTTGATTGAATTGCAGTCCAAGGAAATAAGAAAGTTCACCAATCATTAACATCTCAAATTCTGTCTTCATTTTATTTGCTATGTCTCTACAATATTCATCCATGCTGCTGCCAAATATTATATCATCTACATAAATAACAAGTACAATAAGATGGTCATTCTCTATTTTGATATATAAATTGCTGTCCACCATACCTTTCTTGAACCCCTGTTTAATAAGATAGTTATCTAGCCTTGCATACCATGCTCTGGGTGCCTGTTTCAGACCATACAACGCTTTCTTTAACCTACAAACAAAATCGAGATTGTCACCGAGTTGGAAGCCATCTGGCTGTTCAATGTAAACCTCTTCTTCCAGTTTTCCATTCATAAATGCTGATTTTACGCCCATTTGATAAACTTTGAAGTTTTTATGGACTGCTAAAGCCAAAAAATTTTTGATTGCCTCTAGTCTGGCTACTAGTGCAAAGGTTTCCTCAAAAGCAATGCCTTCAACCTGAGCATAGCCTTTACAGACCAATCTTGCCTTATTTCTGACAACCTGTCCATCTTCATTTAATTTATTTCAAAAAATCCATTTAGTACCGATTATGTTTTTATTTGTTGGCCGTGGTACTAATTCCCAAGTTTTGTTTTTCTCAATCTGATCTAGTTCTTCATTAATTGCCTTCATCCAACTTTCATCTGTGCTTGCTTCAGCAATATTTTTGGGTTCAATTTTGGATAAAAGAGAGTAGTTCTATACTATAACTCTTATTTTCTGAATACCAACTGTTGGGTCCCCAATAATCTGTTCTCTGGGATGATTTTTTTGCCAGCTGCCTGTTTTGAATTTCTTGTTCTCTTCTTCTTCTGAGTCAATTCTTAAATCAGCTGGGTCAATTTTTTGATTTTCTTCTATTTTCATTTCTTCATCTCCTTCAATGACTTCTTCATAAATAAGGTAGTTTTCTTGATGAGTAATTTCTCGATCTCTACCTTCATCAACTTTAATATCAGCACTCTCCACAATTTTCTTTAGCCTCTTGTTGTAACATGTGTAGGCTTTGCTTTTTGTCGAGTAACCAAGAAAAATACCTTCGTCAGCTCTGTCTTCAAACTTACCGAGATTATCTTCAGTTCGTTTGATATAACACTTGTTGCCGAACACTTTGAAGTATCTTGTTGTTGCTTTCCTGTCGAACCATAGCTCATAAGGTGTTTTGCTTTCATGCATCCTTAACATGCACCTGTTTTGAATGTAAACTACAGTATGTACTGCCTCTTTCCAGAATCTATTAGCTATTTTGTTCTCGACCAACATTGTCCAGTGTCATTTCTTGCACGATCCTGTTCTTCCTTTCAACAACACCATTCTCACTGAGGTGTCCTTGCTACTGAAAATTGTCTTCTGATCCCATATTTTTGATAGTATTCTGTAAACTCCTCTGAGATAAACTCTCCTCCTCTGTATGATCTTAGGCATTTAATTCTTTTTCCAATTTGATTCTCAACCTATTTTTAAAAACTATTGAACATCTCAAAGGCATCTGATTTAAGCTTTAAAAATAGCACCCATGTCATTCTGAAGTAGTCATCTATGAACAACATAAAGTATTTGTCACCATTTATGCTTTGTGTTCTCATGGGTCCACATAAATCATTATGTATCAGCTCTAACGGTTTCTTTGGTGAAGTATTCCTTTGCTTTAAATGTGGATCTGGTTTGCTTTCCTTTTTGGCATGAAGCACAGATACTATTTACTGGTTTGCCAATAGTAGGTATATCTCTTACTGCTCTTTTTGAACTTATTTTTACCAGATTGTCAAAGCTAATATGACCAAGCCTCTTGTGCCACTGCCAATTTTCATCTTCCTATCCAATCAAGCATGATCCTTCTAAAGTTTTTGAGAGAGTATATAGATTTCTAGAAGTCCTAGATCCAGTAGCTATCAGCTTCCCACTGTGTGCTTTTCTGACTTCACAGCCCTATTTTTTAAATATGACCTCATGACCTCTGTCATAGATTTGAATTACGCTCAGTAAGTTGTGCTTCAAACCAACTAAAAACAAAACTTCTTTGGAATTGATCTTTCCATCACTTATATTGACTGATCCTTTGCCAATTATTTTGGCTCCATCATTATTTCCAAATTTTATAGAGCCCCCTTCATATTTTTGTAATTTTTCAAATTTTTGTTTATCTATTGTCATGTGACTGGAGCATCCACTATCCAATATCCATGGTGTAGATTTTTTCTGTGCTTTGAATGCTGTCTATACAATCAATGATTCCTTTTCTTCCTTGAGTTGCTCTTTTTATTTCCATTCTAATTTGACTGTAGTTTTGGTCACTTGTTTAGACTTTTCTTTGTCAATGGCTCTGTGCATGTTTATCTCGGGAATTTTCTGTTTTGCCTTAAACTATTTGGTTGAGATCTTCTTCCCTGATATTTATTTGCTGCATATGTGCTTCTACAGTTTCTTGCAATGTGTCCAAAGTTATGATAGTTATAGCATTCTACTACATAATCCATCAAGGGTGAAAATACATTTCTACTGGAAAAATTTCTGTCCTATATTATAAATACAGTATGAAATCTTATGACCATAAGTATTGCATTTAAAACAATAACCAAAAAAAGAATGATTGAACCTGGGAGTTGGTCTTTGCCAATTTGTAGTAGGAGTCACAAATTTTCTTCTCCTTTGATGTGTTACTTTTGTGAATCCCTCATTGTCAACCATCTTCTCGTGCCTGGCATTGTTGCTTTCTTTTGCAAGATTCATTTTTCTTTGGTCAACCTTGATCTTATCCTCTTTCTTTACTGGTTCTACAGTCATGGCCTTTGATCCACTTGATGATTCTCCTTCGACAAACCCCAAGCCAAACTTGATGCCTGTAGTCCTATGACTATTTATAATATTTTCAAGCTTTGTAGAAATTCCTTCAAGTTTGTGATAGCAACTCAATTTTTGATTCTTTTTTTCTAGCCGCATTCTTAAAACAACAATCTCTTCTTCTAGTTTGCTGCACTCATCTATTCTCATGGTTAATTGTACTTCAAGTTCTTCAGACATTTTCTTAAATTCTTTTGTCTGTACTTTCAAACTATTTATTATGTCATTCGCATCCTCAAGATTTCTTGAGACCTTATTATTCTTTTTCTTTTCTGTCTTCAACTCTTTAAGTGCAGCAACCAACTCTCCTTCCATATAAACTTCAACCTCATCCTTACTTTTTGTATCACCTTCCTATTTTTCTTCTGTTTTTACTTCTTCAAATGCCATGAACAAAGCTTCACCTGTTTCTTCTTCAGAGTCTTCACTTGAGCTATCTTCAGAAGAGCTGACATTCTTGGATATGAAACTTTTCTTTTTGAAATTGCTTTTCCTAAAATTTGGTTTCTTCTTCCAGTCACTTCTTTCTTGGTGTGACCCTTCATCACTTTTGGTTTTCTCATTCATTGGACACTTAGCTGTAAAGTGACTGACCCCTCCATAATTGAAACACTTAAACGGTAACTTTCCTCTATACTTTCATTTTTACTTTGTAAGTTTTTGGACAAAGTTGGCTTCCATTTCATCCGATGTCTCTTCATCCTCAGATTCTTGTTCAGCTTTTGTATTCTTGTGTGCTTTAAAAGTAGCTTCTCTGTCTATGGGCTTAGTTTGTCCTATTCTCATTTTGTATGCAATCAAAGAACCATGCATCTCGTCCATGCTAAAATTATTTAGATCTTTAGCCTCTTCTATTGCAGAAAATTTAGAATTAAATCTTTTGTGAAGAGTTCTAAGTACCTTTTTCATGACAACCGCATCTTCGATCTCTTCGTCGAGTCCTTTGATTGCATTAATGACTCCATTGACTCTCAGCATATAGGCCTCTATGTTCTCATTGTCATTCATTTGTAATGCCTCAAACTGAGCTTGATGTGTTTGTAGCTTGGCTTCCTTGATCTTGCTGTCTCCTTCATGGATGCTCTTCAATTTGTCCCACATGTATTTTGTCGATTTACAACTCATGACCCTTATCAGTTCACTATCTACTAACCCACACATTATGGCATTCTTTGCTTTGGAGTTATTCTCAGACAGTTTCTTATCAGCAGTATCTATTGGAGGAGTAGCGGGTACTGTGTATCCACTTTCTACTGAATCCCAAATGTCGTATCCTAACACACTCAGATATGTCTGCATCTTGAGTCTCCAGAATGAGTAATTAGTTACATTGAATAAAGAAGCTTTGTTTGATGAAAATCCTTCATTACCTGCCATTGTGTTCCTTCCAAGATCACCTTAACTGATTAAGCTTAGTTCAAGAACCTTGCTCTGATATCAATTGATATTCTCACAAAGACACTGAGAGGGGGGGAATTAGTGTAGCTAAAAATCTGATCTGCAATTCTTAAAACTGAAGCAAAGAGAACTAGAAAATAGATAAAGCAATAATTACAAGAGAGCACACCACAACACACAATGTAACGAGGTTCACCAATTTGGCTACTCCTCAAAAATGACTGCTTGGACTTCAATCCAAATCCAGCCTTTGCAAAACACCAATTTTACAGACACTTTACCAGCACCCACTGGAAGGAGCACCAACCCCTTGTTTTTTTGCTGCAACAAATAGGAGCACCAACCCCTAATGCCAAGCACCAACTTGGACTGTAATTCTGATTTAATTCAGTGACATAAAAATGTCTTATTGTTTACACGACCCTGACTGGTCTGCAATTAATTAAACTTGATTAAACTCTGTACGCTCTCACGGCTCTGCTTATCTCTCTCTCAGCCCTCTTCTAACCCTCTTTACATAGCAAATTCTCACTTATAGCAGCAACAATATACTTCACGTAGACCTGCTTTTATAACAAATAAGTCTCTATTTTTAGCTTCCATATTTACGCATGCAACCTGTAACTGTTCTTTTATTATTCTCTTCTACCACTTGTCAACTGTAACTCCTTCTATATTTATAGAGTGTGCACTAATATGTTACATGCAACGTATATCTCTACCATGACTGTACGAATATATTTCTATGCATGCATGTATTTTATGATTCTATTAATGCGACTGTTTGATTTACTCCAGTTAACTCCAATTCTTAAAAAGCTGCATGACTGCATCTATAAATATCGCATTTACTCCAGTTACCTCTTCTTATTTCGGTTGCATGCTTTTCCTCTACAACTGCCCCTTTAATTGTTGTTTTGTTCCAGTTAACTGTCTGTTATCGTGCTGTTGCGACCTGTCGCGAAATCGCGACACTTCTATATCTTTTTGCCCTTCTTGCCTTTTACCCGCAAAAATACATGTCATGAAATCACGATAGTTTCTGCCTCCTTGTCCACTTCTTCGCTTGCACTCGTGAAAACCAGACATGTCATGAAATTGTGACACTTTCACCTTCTAACTACTCTTCTTGGCTTGCTCTAGCAAAAACCAGACATGTCACGAAATCGTGACACTTTCGCCTTCTCGCTACTCTTCTTGGCTTTAACCAGCAAAAACGAAACATGTCACGAAATCGTGACATCTTTCTCTACCTTGTGCCTTTTCTGCCTTCCGCTCGCGAAAACGGAACATGTTGCAAAATCGTGACATCTTTCTCTGCCTTGTGCCTTTTCTTCCTTCTACCCGCAAAACCGAAACATGTCACGAAATCGCGACACTTTCACTGACTTGTGCTTTTTCTGTCTTTGGCTAGCGAAAATGGAACATGTTGCAAAATCACATCTTTCTCTTCCTTGCACTTCTCTTTGACCTTGTCGCAAAATCGTGAAACTTTCTCTCCTTGGCACTTTCTCTTCGATCTTGTCGCGAAATCGTGACACTTTCTCTCCTTAACGCTTCCTCTTGGAACCTGTCATGAAATCGCGACACTTTTCTTTGCGAGCTCCTTCTCCTCGAGCATGTCATGAAATCGTGACAGTTTTCTTTGTCTGCGCCTCTTCTTCAAACATGTCGTGAAATCGCGACAGTTTTTCTACTTGCCTCCTTTTCTGCCAACATGTCATGAAATCACGATAGTTTTCCTTGCGCCTTCTCTCTCCTCGGCCATGTCGCAAAATCGCAAAAATTTTGCTTGCGCCTTCTCTCTCCTCGTCCATGTCGCGAAATCGTGACAATTTTGCCTGCATTTTCTCTCTCCTCTGATATGTCATGAAATCATGACAATTTTGCTTTCTGCCTTCTTTCTTCTCAACCTGTCGCGATATCGCAATAGAAAACATGTCGCAATATCGCGACAGTTTTCTTACTTGCCTTTTTCTTTGAATTTTTGAATCTGGGCCACTTCTGTCTTCTTGGAAATTCACTGTACATGTTCTGACTGACCTCTGAACTCCTATCCACTGCATTAACTGCATCAACTGATCTATATGTCTGTGTTGACAACAATGACAAGACTTTTGCTGCACCTTGCTCAACATTTATTTTTTTATGAGAAATTGAGAAGAGATTTCTCATAGGCAAAAAGAAAAAGAAAAAATAAAGGTACTTAGGTTGCTACAAATTATCCCTTCAAATATCTAATTTATTGATGATAATTTTATTTTTGGTCATTCCTCAATCAGCAAGGCCATAGAATTTAGATCAATATTGTATGATATGGCAAGGCTCTAAGGCAATTGTCAAGATTTTTTCATTAATATTACCTTAGATTCATAAAAATTATTATAAAGTTTTAGGGTACTCCTTTATGTTTTTTTAAAGAAAGAGAGAGCTATAAGATTTAAATTTGAATAGAATGAAATATTATTTAAGAACAACTATTTTTATATTAGTTTTATTTTTTTAAATTTTATTTCTCTCAATCAACTCCTTGACCAACATTAGATTAAAGTAGATAGCATATTGTTATACCAATTACACACTAAGTTTTACCAATTAAACGAAACAAGTATCAAAGACCAATTTCATAGTAAATTACACATAAGCTATTTTCAATTAAGTCTATAAATGTATAAATATAACCATTAAGAATAAATAAATTATTCTATCTAAACTAGTAAGGATTTTACTTATGCCCAATTCATCTGTCAAAGCTACATTAGTCATAGCCCATAAATGGAAGATTATCATTATTTATATATCATGGCATTCAGGTTATAACATATGGTAAAAGATGCTACTTAAATAAAAAAACTCTTAATGTTTAGCTTATTAATGCTTATGCATTTGAGCTCTATATGGGTTAACTCCTATCATTGAACAACAAATGGTTTTTCTCATTCCTCCCATTTTTTAAGAGGGTCAATCACTTTATTCTACATTAATGTTAGGAACATTCATATAGAATAAAAATTACCAAAGTAACAAGGCAAGGTTCTCATGGGAGCCTATTTTGATCCATCTTCTATAAAGAATCAATGTTGGCCTTGCAATGAAGTAAAATATTTTTTTTGTATAATGAAGTAAAATATTTAAAATTTTAATGTTTAAACATTTTTGTTTGAAGTTTATATTTAGAATGACAAAATTATAAATACAAATTATTAATTTTTTTTGGTTGTAGATTTGTGGTAGAAGGATCATGGTTCAAAAACAACTATTCTAAGACGTATGGTTATTTGGATATTTGCATCTTGATTCAAACTTGTAATGCTTCTCAGCGTGAGTACAATTGGTCTTTATTTGATGCTATACACACCAAGAAGTATAGTAAGTTGACCCAAGAGCACCTCAACAACCTTGTGTTTGTATAATAGAATCTTCAACATCATACCAAACAAGTGGAGGTGAATGAATCATATGAGGTGATTGACATAGATAAGCTAGATTCTTTATCAAATTGGAGTGGCTAGAGTCTATTGAATATTGAGTTTATCACAAAGGACATCGAGGTACAAAAGGAAAAAGGAAACATTTGAGAGGGTTGAAGAAAATATATCATGATAATCTTGTACCTTAGGAGCCTTCAATTTGACCACGTCTAAAACCAAGTCCACCCATCTATTTTGAGGAGGATAGGAAAATTAAAATCACTTTAAAAACAAATTTATAATTTTAAATTTTAAATTTGTATGATGTATTTTGTTGGATTTTATGATCAAGAACAATAGTTATAATATTTTTTATGAATATATTATATTAAATGCTTTCAATTATTGTATAATTTTTTTTTTAAATTGAAATATTTTCTTTATTTTTTAATAAATCTTCAATTTTTTCAAGTGTTATATCAACATTTGAAAGAAGAAATATCAAATATATTTTTTTGATGGAGAAAAAGCTATTTTTTATGTTAAGTTGATTGTATTTACAAAAGAGTTTTGAAAGGGACCCAAAACCTTCTTACATAACATCCTTGGTGGCTATGCAACATAAACCAGATGAGACAACAGGTCTACCCTCAAAAAAAAAAATCCTCCTAATACCAGAGGAGGGATCCTGATCCCGCTTTATACCCATACACCCCGACCAACAAGGAGAGCCTCCCGCTCTAGTAACAAAGCACCTAACTGGACCAACTTCCCCACTCTAAGACCTGTTGACATAAAGATGACCAATTCTCAAAACCATAAAAATATACGCACTCCAGTAAACCACCCCTCCCACTCGGGGTCCCCACCTATCAGTTATTACCTTCATGTTTCCTGGAGGCCATGGCCTTCCCCAGAATCTAGGAAGCTTCCTATAGTTGCTTCACTATTGTGTTGATGATAGACACCACCAGCTGCAACACCAACTAGGAATTTGAATCTTTCTTGTCGCTCTCAGAGTCTGATGCTGCCTGAGTTGAGGAGGAGGATACATCCATATTGGAATTATTCATCCTGGTAGATGATTTGCCTCAAAAGGGAGTTTGAGCCGAATCCCCCCGCTTCTTGTTGGAAATTTTGAGCTATTCTAGTTGTCATTGATGTCAAGGTGAAATATCATCATTGTTGCCCAAGTGAACAAAGGAAGGAGTCATTAATTGCATGGAACACATCTTTGTTGGCACCAGAAACAATGCAGAAGGTTGTGAAATATGTGGGAAAAATATCATCTTATGAGGGTCAGTGGTAAACCCATCATGGAAGATCAAATCAGTTTCATTAAGTCCTCCAAGAATTTAAAGGACCCATGTTGGTAGAAAGGCATCAAATGGAATGCAATATTAAAACCCATGGATGGCTTTAATAAGCCAAAGTTTATATTTATAAATATATTTTATAAATATAATTTATAAAGGTTAAATATTTAGATTTAACTTTATAAATAATAAATGATGGGCTGACGTCATCACATCAAAGCCCCACTCATAAAGGTTTTAATTATTGTCGACGTCGAATAAATCGAAGCACCGACGTTCGAAGTCAAATATGACTTCGTGTATAAAAGGAGGCCACAAAGACCTTTGAAAATAATATGCCTTAATCGATTTTAATTTGTGCTCTTGAGAACATTGCAAATTTTGGAGGGTTTGCGTGGAAGAAGATGAAACACCCTTTTTTGTTTGAAGGCATAAGAAAAAAGTTGAGGGGCTTGGAGGTTCCAAGCAAGGTGGACACGGTGGTCCATTGGCAATGCACGTGGTGTTAAGGCGCTTGTGGGGAAGAGGACTCGCGTTCGAATCTCGTTGAGGCATGCGAAGGGTGAAAAGTTTTGGTTGTTCATTTTTCGAAAGGTGCCATTCGAAGGTTGATAGGGCACGAAGCCCTTTCTTTGTTTCAAACGTGCGTGGGGCGCACGTGGTCGTGGAGCCCACGGCTAGGGCATTCACGGAGGTGTTGGTGAGGGGTTTGAAACCCACCAAGTGCAAAGGTATTTTTTATTTATTTTTAATTAATTGCCTAAGGTTTGTTATTAATGCATGTTAGGAGTAATAAGGGTTTTTAAAGGTTTTAAAAGGCAATTAAATGAAATAAATGATAAGGAGGAATAAGGAGTGTTAGAAAATTATTATTAAAGGGGTTGGTTTTTATTAAGTGATATTATTTAAGGATTTTTTATTAGGAGTAATAAGGAGATTGTGTGGAGGCTTAATTTATATAGTGATATATTAAGCCTATTGAGCATTAATTTCTTTTAAAGGGTTTTTCTTTTAAAGAAGACTATGATGAATGTTATTTTTGAGTTGGAGTAATAAGGTGTATTATGGATCATCATTTTGCATAGTGTTATTATTAAAGTCTTCTAACCCTTATTGAGATTGAAAAGAGTAATTGTGAGTATGGCAGATTTGTGAGATCAACTCCTTGTCAAACAAAAAGGTATGGGCAAATTCTTCCTTGGTTGAGTTGGTTGATTGGCTTTCTTGAAAATTAAGTGTGGAGTGAAAAGGATTTGATTAGGGTTTCCTTTTCGAAAGTGTTTGAGTTAATGCTTCAAGGTTTTCTGGAACTAAGAGTTGTGATTAAAACCTTGTTTTATTAGCATTGTTGTTGAAGCCATTGGATTGTGCAAAGAACTTGAACTAGGGTTTGAAAAGAACATGAGTATCATTGTTATGTGAGATTTGTTGTTGAGCATTGTTGGAAATATTTTGAGTTGATGTTTACATGCTTGGACTAGGGTTTGTGAGCAAGAGTTGTTTCTTGAGTGATTGGTTGAGTAAGTTGATTGAGCCTAGTCAAGTGGATGTATGAAGTGATTGTTCAAGTTCCATAAAACAAACTATTCTATATTCTGATTTGAGTTGAGAAAGAGATTGAGTTGTGAGAATAGAACATATTGAGTCTCTAACAATTCTCTTTATGTTTCTATGAGATTGATTTGAGTTGAAAGTGATTGAGCATTGAGTGTAGAACATATTGAGTCTCTAACAATTCTCTTTATGTTTCTATGAGATTGGAAAAGTTCTATGTGGACTTGTTAAGCAGATTTGAGGTAAGTCTTTGAGAAGACTTGTGGACTGATTTTGTATGAGCTTTTGTGGAAGCTTATAATACATATTTGGTTAAGTCCTAGAGAGGACTTATTGAGCAGACCTACTGAGCAGATTTGAGCAAGTTCTGAGTGGACTTGTTGAGCATATTTGAGCAGGTTCTAAGTGGACCTATTGAGCAGATTTGAGCAAGTTCTAAGTGGACTTGTTGAGCATATTTGAGCAAGTTTTGAGTGATCCTATTGAGAAGATTTGAGCAAGTTTTGAGTGGACATATTGAGCAGATTTGAGCAGGTTCTGAGTGGACCTATTGAGCAGATTTGTGCTAGACTGATTGGACTATATTTAGTGTATATTTGAGTGGACTTGTGCTAGACCAAATGGATTATGTTTAGTACAAGATTTGAGAAGATTTGTGCTAGACCGAATGAACTATGTTTAGTGCAAATTTGAGTGAGCTTGTTGAGAAGACTTGTGCTAGACCGATTGTATTGTGTTTAGTACAAGAGTTGAGAAGAGTTGTGCTAGACCGATTGGACTATGTTTAGTACAGAATTGAGATAGATCTTTGGAGGTGATAGAGCAAAGAGGATAGTAGTCTCTAGTGGATAGAGATCCATCAACCAGGACATTGAGGATAGGTCTTCTGAGTGGGGACAAGAGTCTTCAAATGGAGAGAGATCCACAAGCTAGTGTAGTGGAGGCAGTAGTCTTCTAGAGGATCACCAACTAGAGCAGAGGAGGAGTTCTCCTATGGATAGAGATCCACAAACTAGATTTAGGGGATCAACATCTCCTTTGGACAGAGGTCCATAAACATTGTAATAGGGAAAGGATTCCCAAGAGATTAATTGAGAAAATTTTAGTAAAATATTTTCTTTGTGGATGTAGCCCACATTGGGTGAACCACGTTAAATTGGTGTCTCTATTATGTGTGATGATTTGTGCATTGATTTGATTATTGCTATTGATATTGCTATTGATTATATTGATTAATATTATTTGGAAAAGAAAAGTAAAAAGTGGTCTTATATTGTTCACCCCCCTCTCAGTATAAGCTTGTGTTCTTCAATTGGTATCAAAGTTGGTTCCTTTGAAAAAGGTTTAACAGCTTGAAGGAAGATCTTACAAGAACACAAATGGCAAAGAAAGGCAAAAGTAGAACCATGAGACACAAGAAGAAAAGAACACACATGGTCATGAAAGAAAAGGAAGTGAATTCAATATTATTGTTTTGGGAGGAAGAATGGAAATAGATTCAAGAGATGAATCAAGCAATGGAGAAACAACCAAGTTGGGATAAAGTTTTGTACTAGATGTAGGAATACAGGTCACCATGCAACTTATTGTCCACAAGAGGGTGAAGAATGTTTTGTTTGTGGTCAAATCGATCATGATGCAAGTTATTGCAATGGGTTCAATAGTGGTGAAGATGAAGATGATATTTTTAAAAATGAAACTTAGAGGTTGGTTCAAGAAAGGATAACATGGACAATAAAAATAGGTATGAAGAAAAAACTCTACTTTCAGTATTAGAAGAAAATTCTCCTATAGAAGATCAAAGAAAGAAAGAAAGAGAGAAAGAAGAGGAAGATTCAAAAAAATAAAATGAGGAAGCCACTCTTAAGGAACTTGTTGAATTGAAAAGAGAGAATTTAGAATTGAAGGCTCAAATACAAGAAGATGAGAAATGCAAGACAAAGCTTCTACAAGATCTCTTTGACTTGAGAGATAAGGTTGAAAAGGCAAGAAGAGTTGAAGAAGGTATGATTGAAAAGTCAAAGGTAAAAAGGATAGAATGTGAAAGACTTATGGTTACTCTTGAAGAATTAAAAATGAGAACTCATGATTAAAATTTCAAGCTCAAGAAGATGAGAAAGCAAAAGCAAATTTTCTATAGGACCTCACCAACTTCAAAATCAAGGTTGAAGAGGCAAAAAGGATTGAAGAAGGTATGGCTAAAAAATTAAAGGTAAAAGATCTAGAGTGTGAAAGATTAGAACATGAGATAGTTTCACTAAGGATGGAAGTAAAAGGTTCTAAGGACAAGCTACACAAGTTTGAGGAAAATTCAAAGACTTTAGATAGGATTATCAATGCACAAAGGTCATCAGTCACCATAACAAGACTTAGTTCTAAAGAAGAAAGATAGGATCACAGGAATAGGGAATCAAAAAGATATAGGCATCAAAAGAAAAGCAAGGATGGACAAAGTAGACAAGGAAATAAGTTCTTCCAAAGACAAAAGAGGAGCTACTATGCGGATAATGCAAGTAAGTACTCAAATGATAGTGATGCTAGTTCTTCAGACAATGATAGAGATGAAGTCCTATTTATGATTGAAGAAAAAGAACCAGTTAAGAAAAAGACTCCAATTATTCTCAAGTGTTTTAGATGTGGTAACTTTGGACATCTTGAAGATGATTGTACAAGGGATGGTTATAGTTTCAGTGATGATGAGTATGAGGATGCACTTGAAAGACCAGATGAAAATCTTCTAATGGCATTAGAAGGAGAAGTGAGTGATCCTATAGAAGACAAGCCAAAAGAAAGTAATGATGTGGACAAAGGCAAACAAATAGAAGAATATTCAGAAGAGAATGGATATGATCTCAAGGGAGAACTTATCTATGCCCTTGACACAGTAAAGAAGGTAAGAAAATAGAACTCTAAGCTTGAGATTCAGTTACAAGAATATGATGAAGAAAGAAGACTACTCATAGAGGATTTAGAAAAATCCAAAGCTAAGGCAAACAGGTTCAAGGACAAGTTAGAAGCAAAGATCTTGGAATGTGAGAAGTTAGCACAAGAAGTGGCACTACTAAAAGAAGACTTAGAGGACTCCAAGATCAAGATGAAGGGATTTAAAAATAGCTCAAAGAACTTGGATAAGTTCATCAAGACACAAAAGCCTACATCAAGTAATACAGGTCTTGGATTTGAGAAGGCTCAAAAGAAACAGGAAGGAGAGTCAACTTCAAGTTCTGAAGAGGAAAATTCAGATGAAGATACTTCAGAAGAAGACAATGTAAAAGAAAGTCAGACATCAGAGGAAGAGTTGAACAATAGAGAGTTCAACGGAGACAGGAACAATGCACAGAGAAGATACAGATGGAACAACAATCAGAACAGGAGACCAATGAGGTCAAGACAAGGAAGCTTCAATGGAAGATGTTTTTCATGTCACAGGTTTGGGCACATGGCTTCACAGTGCAGGACACATGAAAGACAGGAATATGGGAATAGATAGCTTTTTCATGGGTATTGCTACTCATGTAATCAGTTTGGTCACAAGGCAATGAATTGCAGGGTTCATGATAGAAGAGGATATGGCTTCACTAGGAGAAATCCTAAGACATTTGCACCTCCAAGGAATAATAACATTAAGTGTTATAAGTGCAATAATGATGGTCACACAACAAAATGGTGTAGAGCGAACATTCCAAAAATAGGTATGAACAGGAACAAGAACATGAACATGAACATGAACATGAATAGAAACATGAATAGGAACAGGAACAAGAACAACAACAGGAACAAGAATATGGATGTGAACAGGAACAGGAATAGGAACAGGAATGATGATAGGAACAGGAATGATGACACAGATAGAAATATCTAGAGGAATCAAAAAATTTAGAAAAGAAGAGAAAAGGATAAAGGTAAAGAATAGTGCTTTCGGGGAGTAGAAATACTCCCACCCCAGAATTAACCACCTCAAAAGGAGGTGGGGGAGGGGCTAAGCTAAGAGGCTCAATATTAGCCCCGAGCCCCAAAGGTGACCCTTTTCCATTGATGTCAAAGGGGGAGAGATTTGTGTAATGGGGAGAGATTTGATATTTGAGAGAGCATTGAGCCAGGGGGAGCAATGTCCCAAGGGGAGCAGAATAAAAAGAAAGGTCAAAATTTTAGTAAAAATAATATGGGTTGCCATCAATGACAAAGGGGGAGATTGTTGGACATTTTGAGCTATTCTAGTTGTCATTGATGTCAAGGTGAAATATCATCATTGTTGCCCAAGTGAACAAAGGAAGGAGTCATTAATTGCATGGAACACATCTTTGTTGGCACCAGAAACAATGCAGAAGGTTGTGAAATATGTGGGCAAAATATCATCTTATGAGGGTCAGTGGTAAACCCATCATGGAAGATCAAATCAGTTTCATTAAGTCCTCCAAGAATTTAAAGGACCCATGTTGGTAGAAAGGCATCAAATGGAATGCAAGATTAAAACCCATGGATGGCTTTAATAAGCCAAAGTTTATATTTATAAATATATTTTATAAATATAATTTATAAAGGTTAAATATTTAGATTTAACTTTATAAATAATAAATGATGGGCTGACGTCATCACATCAAAGCCCCACTCATAAAGGTTTTAATTATTGTCGACGTCGAATAAATCGAAGCGTCGACGTTCGAAGTCAAATATGACTTCGTGTATAAAAGGAGGCCATAAAGACCTTTGAAAATAATATGCCTTAATCGATTTTAATTTGCGCTCTTGAGAACATTGCGAATTTCGGAGGGTCTACGTGGAAGAAGATGAAACACCCTTTTTCGTCTGAAGGCATAAGCAAAAAGTCGAGGGGCTTGGAGGTTCCAAGCAAGGTGGACACGGTGGTCCATTGGCAGTGCACGTGGTGTTAAGGCGCTTGTGGGGAAGAGGACTCGCGTTCGAATCCCGTTGAGGCATGCGAAGGGTGAAAAGTTTTGGTTGTTCATTTTTTGAAAGGTGCCATTCGAAGGTTGATAGGGCACGAAGCCCTTTCTTTGTTTCAAACGTGCGTGGGGCACACGTGGTCATGGAGCCCACGACTAGGGCATTCGCAGAGGTGTTGGTGAGGGGTTCGAAACCCACCAAGTGCAAAGGTATTTTTTATTTATTTTTAATTAATTGCCTAAGGTTTGTTATTAATGCATGTTAGGAGTAATAAGGGTTTTTAAAGGTTTTAAAAGGCAATTAAATGAAATAAATGATAAGGAGGAATAAGGAGTGTTAGAAAATTATTATTAAAGGGGTTGGTTTTTATTAAGTGATATTATTTAAGGATTTGTTATTAGGAGTAATAAGGAGATTGTGTGGAGGCTTAATTTATATAGTGATATATTAAGCCTATTGAGCATTAATTTCTTTTAAAGGGTTTTTCTTTTAAAGAAGACTATGATGAATGTTATTTTTGAGTTGGAGTAATAAGGTGTATTATGGATCATCATTTTGTATAGTGTTATTATTAAAGTCTTCTAACCCTTATTGAGATTGAAAAGAGTAATTGTGAGTATGGCAGATTTGTGAGATCAACTCCTTGTCAAACAAAAAGGTATGGGCAAATTCTTCTTTGGTTGAGTTGGTTGATTGGCTTTCTTGAAAATTAAGTGTGGAGTGAAAAGGATTTGATTAGGGTTTCCTTTTTAAAAGTGTTTGAGTTAATGCTTCAAGGTTTTCTAGAACTAAGAGTTGTGATTAAAACCTTGTTTTATTAGCATTGTTGTTGAAGCCATTGGATTGTGCAAAGAACTTGAACTAGGGTTTGAAAAGAACATGAGTATCATTGTTATGTGAGATTTATTGTTGAGCATTGTTGGAAACATTTTGAGTTGGATGTTTACATGCTTGGACTAGGGTTTGTGAGCAAGAGTTGTTTCTTGAGTGATTGGTTGAGTAAAGTTGATTGAGCCTAGTCAAGTGGGTGTATGAAGTGATTGTTCAAGTTCCATAAAACAAACTATTCTATATTCTGATTTGAGTAGAGAAGGGAATTGAGTTGTGAGAATAGAACATATTGAGTCTCTAACAATTCTCTTTATGTTTCTAAGAGATTGATTTATTGAGAAAGTGATTGATAGTGTTGAGTATAGAACATATTGAGTCTCTAAAAATTCTCTTTATGTTTCTATGAGATTGGACAAGTTCTATGTAGACTTGTTAAGAAGATTTGAGGTAAGTCTTTGAGAAGACTTGTGGACTAATTTTGTGTGAGATTTTATGGAAGCTTACAATACAGATTTGAATAAGTCCTAGAGAGGACTTATTGAGAAGATTTGGACAAGTTCTATGTGAGCTTGTTGAGCATATTTGAGCAAGTTCTGAGTGGACCTATTGAGCAGATTTGAGAAGGTTATGAGTGGACTTGTTGAGCAGATTTGAGCAAGTTCTGAGTGGACTTATTGAGAAGATTTGAGCAAGTTATGAGTGGACTTATTGAGCATATTTGAGTAGGTTCTGAGTGAGCCTGTTGAGCATATTTGAGAAGTTCTAAGTGGACTTGTT
This sequence comes from Wollemia nobilis, assembly GCA_028583015.1. Taxonomy (NCBI): domain Eukaryota; kingdom Viridiplantae; phylum Streptophyta; class Pinopsida; order Araucariales; family Araucariaceae; genus Wollemia; species Wollemia nobilis. The sequence goes on from JAQPPZ010000850.1 coordinate 10,693,309, forward strand.
GAGCATATTTGAGAAGGTTTGAGTGGACCTATTGAGCAGATTTGTGCTAGATCGATTGGACTATGTTTAGTGTAGATTTGAGTGGACTTGTGCTAGATCGAATGGACTATGTTTAGTACAAGAGTTGAGAAGATTTATGCTAGACCGAATGAACTATGTTTAGTATAAATTTGAGTGAGCTTGTTGAGAAGACTTGTGCTAGACCGATTGGATAGTGTTTAGTACAAGAGTTGAGAAGAGCTATGCTAGACCGACTGGACTGTGTTTAGTAAAAAATTAAGAGATAGACTTTGGAGGTGACAGAGTAAAGAGGATAGAAGTCTCTAGTGGATAGAGATCCATCAGCCAGGGCAGTGAGGATAGGTCTTTTGAGTGGGGACAAGAGTCTTCAATGGAGAGAGATCCACAAGCTAGTGCAATGGAGGCAGTAGTCTTCTAGAGGATCACCAACCAGAGTAGAGGAGAAGGAGTTCTCCTATGGATAGAGATCCACAAACCATATTTAGGGGATCAACATCTCCTTTGGATAGAGGTCCATAAACATTGTAATAGGGAAAGGATTCCCAAGAGATTAACTAGAAATTTTAGAGTAAATATTTTCTCTGTGGAGTAGCCCGCATTGGGTGAACCACATTAAATTGGTGTCTCTATTGTGTGTGGTGATTTGTGTATTGCTTTGATTATTGCTATTGATATTGCCATTGATTATATTGATTAATACTGTTTGGGAGAGAAAAGTAAAAAGTGGTCTTATATTGTTCACCCCCCCTCTCAGTATAAGCTTGTGTTCTTCACTTCTTCCGTTAACTACACTTGGTATTCCTAGTTGGGGTAGGCTTGGGGTGCCTGCCAGCTTGGTTGGGGTCTCTCAGGGACTCACGACAGGGGGAAGGGGGATTCTTCGTAGGGGATGGGAAGCCATGGGATGGATGTTTTGCACTAGGGGCTAGTGGACCAATGCATGATTATAAAAAATTAGGAGCCCTTTGTGCCTGGGATGCCCATCCAAATTTTAAAACTTTTTTAGGATGAGATTGAGGGAATACATGAGGTATTATGGGACGCAAACAGGTCTCCCATCACAAAGGTGATTGAAAAAATCCAAATGAAATCTACACAAGGGTTTGGCTGGGTCTTCGCAGGTGATGTACTACAAGATGGGCACTATGACATGGTTCCATGGGGTTGGAAGGGTAGACGCATGCAACGAATTTTTATCCTAGCCCAGGCTCTTCCACTTATCAGGGAGTTGATCAAGCTCTTCTTCCTAGTTATGTCTATCATGCCTGATGAAGCACCCAAATAGGGGGAGACCAGTGACTGTAACTAGCATGTCAACAAAAACCATAAAATGTAAACCTTGGACAGTAACCTCACCTTGGTTCCATGAAGCCACAAAGTCGTTAGTGATAGGGTCTTCAGCTCCAGAAAATTTCTCCAAGAATGGGGTAAACCTTTTGGCATCCATGAAGGTTTTGGCATCGGGGTTCAGTTGCAGCAGGGCTAGTTCAACATAAGTCATGCTAGGAGCCAGGGTTTTAGGATTATCAACCTTGGATAAGAATTTGTAGATCTCAGGACTGAGAATCGATGTAGTAGATAGGGTGAAGGTAATCGAGTCAATTGGATGACAGACCTGGGCCTTGGGATTATGAAGAGAAGTGAGCGTAGTGAGGAAGCTAGAAGGACCATGCTGAAAGTGGCTATAAAAATGACAAGAAGCCAACTATAAGATCTCATGTGAAAGGTGGGAAGTGGCCAAGTTGGATATGATGATAGTAAGTAGGTTGGCAGTGCCATGCTTCTCATTGGGCTCTTCAAGACACACCTGATCTTCCAAGTCACTCCTCAAAAATATATGAAGGGAAATCGAGAGATGAGGGGGATGGGTGTGGACCACTTGAGTCGGACACCATGGCAAGTTCCACATATCAGGGGTGACGATGGACCATATCTGCTTGGCCTTATAGATTTCCATGTCACTTGGGTAGATATTGGTTATGATGATATGGATCCCCGCCTCTTGATTGGCACACGTATCAAGATTGATGTTCATAGAAAGCCACCACGAGTTATCGTTACTTAGATGTTGGGCCAAATATCTCAATTTGCCATTCATGTGTCTACTGCTTCCATCTAACATGATATACCGATGAGAGAGGTGTAGATTATGATGGGAAATTTGTGGAAGCCCTAGACCCATGGTGAGTATTCCTAGAGTGACCTGAAAAAATATTAGGTCCTTAGAGTTTGACAGGTTGAATTACCTCCCTTTCCTACTTTTTTGCATTAACAATGATTTGGGGGCAATCCTCCCTCCAAATTTTGAGCCCGCTGCTCAAATTAGCCAGATTGACCACAAGGTCGGCAACCTAATTGGCCTCTCTGAAGATGTGGTGAAGTGTTGTTCCTAGGGTGACTGTGGAGGATCCTCCTGGATTTGAGGATGGAATTGTAGATCTTCCACGATGGGGTCTTTCCATTGGACATGTAATTTATGATAATATGAGAGTCCCCTTCAATAATCACCTCCTTGGGATCCTCTTTTAGTAACAAACCCTTCTCTAGAGCCAAGGCTTCTACATAATTGTTTGATTGGTGCCTAGGAAATCCACATAGGCTAGGATGATAATGCCTCGGTGGTCTCTGATGACCCCTCCTGCCCTAGCCTTGCTAGGATTTCCTTTGGATGCCCCATCAAAATTCAACTTGATCCACCCTTCAGGAGGCAGACTCCACTTGAATTTATCCCTGGGATTTGGCCTAGGCAACATCATAGATTCCTAAGGGGAGGCTATGATTAGTGTTTTCTCAGCTGGATAGGAATAAATAGCAATGATTAGGGATAACTAATCCTCTCTTGGCTAGGTTCTTGATTGTGAGGATCTTATTTTGGATAGCTTTCCAAGAAAAGAAACTAATCTTGGGGATGAGCTTAGTTTCTAAACCAGGTTAAAGGGGATGCTCGATATCGAGGCGTGACTAAGGATAGAATATGTTGACTTGAATGTGAAGGTTCCACTATTGGTAGCCTTACAGATAGACCTATCTTTGACTTATTTCAGTGGGATGGTGATAGCATGAAGAAGTATGGATAGGGTGGTAGCTTGCAGAGGAAGACTCCACTTCAATGGTCCTCCATCTTGGTTGACCTGCTTTGCAGTTTATGTATCCCCATACTTTGCTTCATAGGGTATTAATGGTGAAGGGCTCCAGGCCTGCCAAATCTTTTATTTTGCTCAATGGATTCTCTTGCATCCACCTGTCTTACCAGAAGTCAATAGTGTTACCATTCCATAGGATCCATCCAGTACCTTTATGAACAAGGTTTCTAGTCTGGGTGATGGTCTTACATAACACCAATCCATTTTGCGGGACTTGGTTATCTAAAAAACTATGGTTCTATAAATACTTTCCCTTGATGATCTTGATCCAATCATTGTTGCTGTTGGAAAAAATATTCCATGCATGCTTGGCTAGGAGGGCCAGGTTCATGAGGTCAAATTTTCTGAGCCCGATGCCTCCATTGGACTTATTGCGACACACCTTGTCCTAGGCCATCAAAGGGATCCTCTTTTTGTCTTCACTTCCCAACCACAAGAATCATTTTTGGATCTTTTTAATCTTAGAGCTCACCTTCACTGGGATCCTGAAGACAAACATAAAGTATGTCGAGATACTTTGGAGGCAGGCCAAAGTCAAAGTGGCTTTTGCTACCTGGGAAAGGAGGTGGCCTTTCCAAGAGGCTAACTTTTTGCTAATTTTGTCTATGACATTTTTCCACATGGGTGCAGTTGGTTTGCCATAAAATAGAGGGAGTCCTAGGTAGGTTGTGGGCAACAAATCATAGGAGCATCCTATGATCCTTGTGATCTTGAATTGGCAGGACAGGGGAGTGAAGAGGAAATAGATTTTGCTTTTGGTGAAATTGATCTTCTACCTGGCTGCTTATTCATGTCCAATTTGAGGAGGAGAGTAGGATTCTTAGCTAGGGTGGCAGAGTTAATAGCTTTGTGGACAGTGATAACCCCATCTGTTATGATCCTTCCCTTGAATGAACTCCCTTGGCATGGGTCAATGATGAGGGGGAGGATTGATTTGAGTCTATTAGCAAGATATTTGGTCAAGATTTTGTAAAGGACATTGTAGAGGCTAATGGGTCGATAATCGAAGAATGACTTACAGGCTGGGATCTTGGGGACCAGAGTTGTGAAGATTGAGTTGATACCCTGAGGGATGGATTTGGACCTCTAGAGATCCCTGACTGCTGCAAAAACTTCATTTCCAATCATATCCTAGAAATCCTGGTAGAATCAAGGTGGGAACTTGTCCAGGCCAGAGGTCTTATCCGACTGCATGGAAAAAAGGGTTGCTTTGATTTCTTTAGCTGAGAGAGGGCTTATCAATATTTTATTGGTAGCATTAGAAATAGAATGGGGAATGTTTTCCAGGAGTGCCCTTGCAGCCTGAGGAGCCTTTGGGGAGGATGATCCTAATAGGGTATGAAAGAAATTGACAAATTTGTCCCTAATGTCTAAGATGTCAATGATGACCCTCTCATCGAAAGAAGTGAGATTCATGATTTTTTGGAACTCCTATTTCTCAAAGTGGAAGTATGGAAGTACTTGGTATTCGAATCCTCATATTTGAGCCATAGGGCTCTAAAATTCTACCACCAGTAAGTTTCCTCCCTGGCTAGGATGTTGTGGTATTCAGTTAGGAGCTACCTTTCCTCCATTCTGGTGTTGCTATCTTGGTAGCCTTCCTGAATTTGCATCTCTACAACATCCAAATTTTCTTTGATGGCCCTATTTTTTTCAAAAATGTTACCAAAAACATCTTTGTTCCAGGTTATGAGTTGACCTTTTATGAATCTGATCTTTTGGTACAACTACCCTGATGGGGATCCTTGAAACAACTATTGCCACCACTAGGGCACATGGTTCTTGAAGTCTAGGTGGTGGAACCACATTGACTCGAATCGTAAAGGTTTCTTGAAGAAGGAGGTCGTGGCTTCTTCAAAAATTAGGGGGCTATGATCCAAGCCTATTCTGGTAAGGGAGCGAAGGGTAGCATATCCAAAAATGGGAATGGCTTCGCCAGATAGGAGAACCCTATCCAAATTTACTTGGATGAGATTAGCATCTAACATTTTGTTGCTCCAAGTGTACTTGGTTCCTTTTAACTAAACATCCATTAGTTTGTTCACATCAATGAATCCATCAAAGTCTTCCATGCTTTTCATATCCACCCCATTGCCTCCCCTTTTGTCAAATGAAAATAAAGGGCAATTGAAATACCCTGCTAGGATCCAAGGGATTGTTTCAAAAGAAGTCCTCATGCGACTGATGGAACTCCACAATGCAGCCCTCTCCAAGGGGTTGTTGGGGGTGTAGATGCTAGACAGGATCCACGTCTTGGTGCTACTCTTGTAATGGACTAACAAATTGATGATCCTATTGGAGGAAGAGATGAGCCTTCCTTCCACTTGGGATGGATCCCACAAACACAGAAGCCCACCAACAATACCTAGGGTGGTGACGAAAATAAATTCACTTTTGGTCTAAATAGCTTTAGCAACTATCAGGGAGGATATCTCATTCATATTAGATTCTTGAAGGATGAAGATTGTGGGGAAATGCTCTTTCCTGAGATCAACTGCTATTCGTCTCTTGGGGGCAACATTTAGCCCTTTCACATTCCAGGTGAGGAGCTTCATCTCAAACCTTTGGGGGTTTTTTACCTCCCTTTCGTTGCTGGATGAGAGGTTTTGGGTTCTTTAGATCTTCTCTCAGAATATTGAGGTGGTCGACCAACAGTGTGGATTGGGAGTTGTTGGCTATGTCATTTGCTGCTTCTTTCCTCATTTGGTCTATCAGGGATGGTTTACCCATTTTATTCTCGCTCTTGAAATCAATGTGGTAAGTTCTGCTTTGGGTCTGCTTTACTTTGAAGATTTTAGATCAAGCCTGGGAAGGGACCAGACTGCCCTCCTCCTCACTGTCGGTATGGATGGATGCTAGGTCAGGGTCCTATAGGGGGAAGGCCTAGAGCAGGCTGATGATACCAGGTGGACAACTAGCTTGACCTTGGGGAGGAAGGGGAGGGGAGGTCACTATCGAGGAGGGAACCACTTGGTTCTCACGAGACAAATTGGTGTCGGAGTTTGGGTGACATACATGGTTCGCACCTAATGGCAATGGGGAGATGGCACTGCTGGAGCCTTTGAATCTCAAATATGGAGTCTGACTCAGAGCTTTCTCTTGGGCTGGATGTACTACTAGGTCCCCCTAGATGGGCTGCACTATGGGACCTTCCTGAATTTCATACACTACAACGCTTTCTGGGATGGGCTGCATCGGAGGACCTGTTGACACTTTTTGTCACATTATACAAGGGGCAAAAGATAGTGGAATTTTGTATAATATTTCCTTGTTAAAAATTTTTCTTTTATTTTAAGTTGCAGCAATTTTGACTCTCCTTTTATAAAACGAAGAGGAAAGAGCTTCGCTACCAAATAGGCCAAAGAAAATAGCTTCGTCGAAAGAAGAGAAGGAGGGTGTGAAAAGAGTTTCGGGCCCGAAGCACTTCAAAACACCACTTCGGGCAAAAACCTTGCGAAGTAATTTCGCAGAAGGAAATACAAAAATAACGCTTCGCACCCGAAGCATTTTCAGCAAACGCTTCGGGCGGAAGTTTTGCGAAGCAGCATCCAAGCGATTTCGCCGAAGGAGGAGAGCATAACCCAAATCAGCTAAGGCAAGGAAAATAATTTGGGCCCGAAGTATTTTCGACACCTACTTCGTCCAGTTTTCACCCAAAGCAGTGGTGCCCGAAGCAAAATGACAACGTGTCAGAGGCAGAAGAGTGCTTCGGGAAGATATGCCCCGAACCATAGTTTTGAGAGAGAATCGGGCCGAAACATTTTCCAGTCGAAGCAGTTTTCGCCAGCAAAGAACAAAGAGCCCCATTTCAAAGATGAAACTCGCTCGACAGTCAACATCCCCGAAGTAGTTTCTGCGAAGCCTTATTTTGCGAACAACAAATCAAGGAGAATCTACTTCAGCCCAAGGCTTTGACGAAGCGGATATGTAGCGAAGCACTTTTTGGGCCCATGTTCCAAGGCGGGTAGCTTCCCAAGGTGATCAAAAGCCCCTTATGAATTCCATTTTCTTGCCCGATAAGTCCGCTGACCAATTTTGGCAAACGAAAGGGACGTAACAGTCCTCGAAGTAAAACCCGACGGGCATAGCGATCACTCAAGCACAGCATCCAGAAGCCAGGGACACTCGGGCGGCACATTAAATGAATGTTTCCATGGTTGACCCGATCACAGTTGCCAATTTTGGTAACCGATTTGAAAACTCAATCGCAGCAGCCGCGAGGAGCCGATTTCTCAGAGCCCGAGAGTGTACTCCGCCGTTTTTGTAATAATGACTTAGAGGGTCGGGTCCTCTATAAAAACCCAAGCTTTGCAATGTAAAAGGGGGGGAAATTTCTGCTAGAAAGTTGCTGTAACTTGATGTCCTGCGTCTAATACTAAAGATTTTTGTACTCCATTTCTCTCTTTTATGCTGCCTTCTGTGCTTAATTCTTTTGTTTGTCTGCACTCGTATACTGAGACTCTAAATCCTGAATCCAGTGTGCGATTGGGGACTATACCCTAAAATTCGCCTTGAAGGATACATAGGAGAGAAAAAATGTCCCTGTTGCCTTCTTTTATGCTGCCTGGTGGATCGAGGTTTTTGTTATTCCCTCATCTTAATCGTTGTTACTCTGAACCCTGAATTCCAATGAGAGAGAGAGGAGAACCCTGCGAACCCATCCAAAGGATACATAGGAAGGTCGGCACTACATTTCTTTCATCTATTCTTGGTGTTTTTTGTTGCTATTCGAGTTATTAGTGAGTGATCGTGCTTCCTATTCTTCCCCACCTTGAATCATCAATCTCTAACCCTTACCCCTTTTTATTTCTTTCTCTAACCCGAACTCCTTTTATCTCTTTCCTGCACTCTTATCTCAAACCCCAAAAGTAGATTAGTATAGGAGCCGGCCTTCTCCAGATATTGGCACGAGGGGCATCTCTTCCTCTCGGCCTTTCAATGTTGGTCGTAGGTCCAGGGTGCGCAAACCCACCGAAAGTCCTTTCCTGTGCGGATTTGATGACCAATAGTTTCGCACGCCTAGTGGGACACAAGGTCCCATATTTGAGAAAAATTCTAGCCCGTCTTCACCGGAGCCAGTAGTTCTAACAAAGTTCCCGGTGAGATCCGGTCAGTCTCATCTTTTGAGTAGTAGTGAGAATCGATGCCCTCATTATCGAAAGACTCCTAGCATCTGGTGACTCTGTTTTACCCAAGAATCTCTAAAGTCATAAAGACCAATGCCTAAACCTGGTTTTCGTAACCAAGAATCCCCCTATTTTGAGAAGGTCCGAGTTTGATGAATCTTTGGCCTGTATTTATCTAATAAAATCACCTGGCGACTCAGTTGAGCTAAAGATCTGGATTTCCTGGTCGTAGGCACCTTTCAAACCTGAAAGAAGATATCCCGGAGGAATCAAGGTTCGGTGAATAGCCTTGACCTCATAAGCGGAGAAAGAATGTCCACCTAACGACCCCGCCTCAGTGGTGACAACCATGATTTCCACAAGTTGCTGTCGTAATGGCTAGGAGAAGCTTTCCTAGCTGGAACGATCTAGGCCCCCTGAATATCCAAAGCTACCACGAGATTCCCAAAAGTGCTTTGAAATCATTATCAAAATACAGCGACACCGAGGGAATGGCTAGAGAGCACCTTGAAGATATTGCCGATTTAGCGACCCTCCATGACATTATCCATGAAGATGTCATGATCAGACTTCTTGTTCTATCTTTGGAAGGGAGAGCACTGCGGTGGTATAGATTGCTCAGGCCCAAAAGCATCTGCTCATGGGATGACTTAGCGGGGGCATTGATCGAAACGTTCGATGGCTCTCAGGACCCCTTCCATCTCTTCGCATACCTCTCCACCATCAAGAGAGCACCTTCGGAAGGTATCACAGACTTCAATGTTCTATTCTACAGAAGTTGGAAGAGAATCTCGTCGAAGATTCAACCGACGCTCGCCCAAGCCCATCTCTTCTATGTTCGGGCTTTCCACCTGGACTTAAGCCTCATTCTACTACAATAATGGGAACGAAGGTTCCCTCAAATATTCGAAGAGGCAATACGAGCGGAACAACTTCTGCTCCTGTCGGGAAAGTGGCAGTGGAGAGAAACTCCGTCGCTTCCCCCGATAATTATGGCTCCTGTTCGGCCAACGCAGTACTCTTCATGGGGTATTCCTCACACTGAGCCGAGGCCTGAGATGCAGTCATTTGGAGCTTAGGAGGCAGACCTCATACTAGCCCAACAATGGGGATACGCAAGCACGACCCACCTAATGAACAACATGGTTGCTCGCAATCTCCATCAAGAGGTGAACCGAGGAGAGAAGCAGACTCGAGTGGTAGAACCCGAGAACAAAGAGGGCACATTTTTGCACCCTTTTTGTGTCCCAAGAGATGGCATGCAAGAGTTCAGCCAAAGCTCATCAAGCCTGTCCGATTCAGAGGATGAACCCGAAGAGTTCCTGGAGGACTACTCTTTGTCGGAGGAACCTTGTTACCATGACAGTAGGATGGAAGAACCTATACCCGGCCTTCATTTGGAAGAATCTGCAGAATTATGGCATTGGGTCTAGTACTGGTTTCAGCTATCCCTAAGACCGATGCCCCAAGGAGACTTTCGAGTGGCGAACTTCTTTGCCAACAATCTGAGCATTGGCAAAAATGAAAATCGGCTGCGTTGCTCCAAGTTCGCAGCATGGACAACTTCGAGTAGAAATGATCCAAACTCCGAAGGTCAGCTAAAGTTCAACCTGATCTGGTCGGGTCACTGCAGGTTCACTGGATAATCACCCAAAGTTGAGTTCGTGGTGGCGACATGCCCATTATGCCGCAAGCTTGTGAATAGTGTAAATAGTTCAGCTGATAAATAAAATGTTGCAAAATCTCAAGTCGAGTTTTACCTCGGCTATGCTCCAAAAAAGAAAAAAAAAGGCTTCGGACCAAGGCCCGAGAAGTACTTCTCCAAGGGGATTTCAAGCGAAATAATTTCCAAAGGAGGACCGGTGAGCCACCTACTTCAGACCTGAAGCGTAGAGAAATAGCTCAAACCAAGGGTTCACCTTGAAGAACTTCAACTCTGACTTCGGTTTCACCAACCCGAAAACGGAAAAGGTAGGAGCATTTAAAATGTGCCTAGGGGATCGTGTCGACAGCCGCTTGCAAATGCATCCGAAGTGGGCGAGTTAAATGAAAAGGTGGCGGGTACGTCCTTTAGGGATTCGATTAAGGAGAAAAGTTCATGCTCGGGTACAAAGTGGCAGAGGGTCACACTTCCAAAGTGAGCCGCAATCATCACAACACACAACCCTGTGTACAACTCTACCATGCGGCGAATTGGATGAAGCAAGGTGAAGTTAATTATGGCAAGTGCCATAAATACTGGTGGTTGCCTTCTACGGCTATATAACATAGGCTCCAGTAGTAACAAAGCTATTTGCCTAATAATTCATGCAAACTTCGCTACTAGCCTTCAAGCTCCCCTATCTTGCGCTTCGAAACCTCTGATCCCGAAGCCCTCCGCATTGTTTTCTCCATCATCCCTAGCACTATGGGGAAGAAGAACTCTAAAGAAAAGGGGAAGGAACCAGAAGTGACGGCCCTCGAGCAGCCAAAAGCAAAAGGCCATGACAAAGGGCCAAAGAGAGTTGATGTTAGCCGCCGCCCCAAGAAACAAATCATGAGAGAGAGGGAGGATTCTGGGGATGAGCAGCCTGAAGAACCACCAGTCGACAGGTGGGATAGGATCAGAGACACCAGGTTATCAAGGAGCGTGGCCTAACTCAAGAGCACCATCGAGTTCATGAAGAGCAAGATCTCGACAGACAACAAAAGAGCTGCCGCTTACTACTCCCAGATATACTGGTATCTGACGCCCCCACACATCACTGCCCTGAGCTGATTGATGCCATCGCACAGAACTACCAGCCCTCCTCCAGGCAAGTGGTAGACGCCTTCGGGCACAAGCTTTTCTCCATTTTGAAGGAAGATGTCCAGGCAGCCTTTGCACCACAACAAGGCCCTCCTAAGGGGTACATAGTTCGCAATGTTATTCTTAGCGAACAGATGGAGAGATTTACGTCCTCCAACTACATAATCAATTTTTTGCAACAGAGCCTCAAGAGCGGGCTTCCTTCGAGCAAATTGCCCCAAATGCCCCTACCCTTGGAGACCTTCAAAAACATCGACATATTCTCTATCATTGCATGGGTGGCAGGCCTATCTACCGATGCTTCGGTGCACCCATGGCAGGTGTCTTTGGCCGAGTGTATCTCTAGAGGGGAATTTTATGCCCCTGATGCTTCGAGGCCGAGCACCAACCCAGTATTTTTTGACTGGGTAGAATGGGTGGCCAGGACCCTACATACACGGCTCGCAAGCATGAAGAATCCTAAAACAAATAAGTACTTCTCGCCCTGTTCTCTCCTTGTTTGGTTATTTTTCTATCATGTACATAGAAGTTTCCCTTATATTGCTATTACGATGAGCGGCGAGGATGGAAATCCTCTGCCTGTATACCAGTGGACCCCTCTCCTATTGAAGATGGAGTCCTATTATTATTTTAACCAATAATTTTTGGGACCCGTGATGCATATGCTAACGGGGTCTTCCCCTCGAGTCCCCCTCCTCTTAAGGGACAAAGTGGTACAAGAAAGGAGGGGAGACATTTTTCAGCTAACACAGGGGCTTGTAATTCGCATATTTGGCTTCACAGGGAGGCCTTTTCTACTGCCAGTCTATCCCTTCGAATACCAGTTCACATTGGAGGCCGCTCGGCAGAGTGATGCAACAAACACCATTTATGGCCATGGATGGAAATGGGCTCACACCTGCGATTTCCCTTTCAAGATGGGAGTTATCGAGGTGTTTGCCCTCAAACAAAATGTTTTCTTGGAGGAGAAGCTCACCAATTTTGGCCTAGTCCAGCTTCCTCAGCAATGGCTCTATGACCCCTTGGGGGTAATGAGAGATCATCTTCGATTCAAGAACTTCCACGCTTGCCCCTACCCCAAAATTGTGGAGCAGAGGAACAATCCCAGCGGGAGGGATCTGGAGTGGCATTTGGAGAAAATGGAAATGCTACCTCCCTGGCATGAGTTCTACCCGATGGAGGTCGCATATGATCTAGTTCGACACCCTCTCCCGAGCCCCAACTCTACCTTCTGGAAGAAGGCAAAAGATGATTTGAAGGAAGCGACAAAAGATTGGGACGTGGCCCAATTAAGAGAGTGGTGGATAATGAGGGTCCATCATCGGAAGACAAATTCTTATGGTCTTTTGTCATCTGATAAAGACTTCATAGCGGTCTATGAGGCCAATGCCGGGACATGGAAGCCTCTATCCTTCGTCGACCTCATTCCTCCAGCTATCCCAGGTTCGGGCGAAAGCCCAAAGAGAAAGGAAACTACTTTGGAGCCAAAGAAAGGAAAGAAGACCAAAGCCATGCCACAGAGGCCACCTCCAGTACCTGTGGGAGGCCAAGACATGAGCTCCGAAGAGTCTGAACAGCCATTGGTAAGGACAAAGAGAAAGAGGCCAGAATCAGTGCAAGTGCCTCTAGGCCATCCAAAGCGCCTTCGCACAGGGTTCCCGAGCCCTTTCGCTAGGCAACCTACATCGGGTCCATCTGAAACAATCATTGAGAGTGCCACGCCACCGAGTGCCACAACCATCCCGAATATTAATGTCATCAATGTGGAGGAGCTCCTCCAATCCGAAGGAGACGCCGAGGCAGAAACCATGGAGGTTGGAGATGCCGAAGCAGAAGAAGAACAAGAGGTGGCTGCACTAGAAGCCACCACTACCACAATGCCAGGAGGGCACTCAGGTATGCGTTCTCCACCCCTTGCTCAAGACTCACCCATACCCCCTGCGGCCACAACTGAGAGTTCTCACCAGTCTCCCCTACGTAGCCCATCGCCCCATCACACGTCACCCGCAACTAGTCCAAGTCCATCCCATGGTTTCGGCCGAGATAAATCCATTGAAGTCACTTCGCCCACTCGTGCTGCCACCCCCTTGTTTTTTAGCAAAAGTGGAGATATCGCTTCAACACCGAGCCCCACCATCCAATCCCTCGTCTCACATGATGTGGCCGCCATTGTTGAGATGCCCGCTACACCCACCGCCGGACCTTCTGGCGAGACATCCCCCATCCATTCCCTATATTTGTTCACTCCTTTGGCTGGTGACCCAGCCTTGTTTGAATTAGAGATGTCTCTGATCAAAGAATGCCCCCTCGTCGAGAAGCTGCTCCAAGCTCGGCAGAACACTGACAAAATCTTGAGGGAGGCGAGAAAGAAAAGAGGGCGAGTGACGGCTCAAGTTGAAAAATGCATCGTGTTTGATTTGAAAGCCGACAAGATGCACAAGATCAAGAAGGTCCCTAAGGTGCAGAAACCCCTGGATGAAATGACTCCAGCGGACTATGATTACCAGGAAACACCTAAGGACCTGGTGCATCTAAATGTAGATAATGAATCGACATCCATGCATGTCCGAATTGAGACCTTTAGGGCTCATGCAGTCATCGCCAACCAACGTAGGATCGAGGCCGAGGCCGCCAATGTTAAGCTAGAAGAAGATTTGGCAAGGGTCCGCTCCTAGTTGGCAGAGGCCGAGGAGCAGCGCAGGGTCATGAAAAAGGAAGCGCACGCCCTGAAGCAGCAGGTTCAATAGCTCCAGTCTACAGTCGAGAGCTAAGCACAGAAACATATCGAGAGCGGTCTAAAGGTCAAGGAGTTGGAAGACAAAGTTGCACAAATGCAAGCCCAGCTGCATGAAAAGGAAGACCTGACAGTGTTCGATAGGAGCAGAATCAAGGAGATTCATGCCCACTTGCTCAAGAATTTTAGGTCTCGGTGTTCCAGTGCCCTCACAATACTAGCCTTCATCATCGAAGCCCAGCATGCTATTATTGAAGGAGGGCCAATCATTGATGAAGTCACGCAGAAAGCTAGGCGCCGGCTCAAGTTAGCCTTCGACGTCCAAAATATGAGATATCAAGACTTGCAGGTCACTGCGATGACTCGGACGGCTAGGGATTGGTCCACGGCTCAGGCCACGGTTCACGCCTTCTTCTCCAAGGTGCGAAAAGCTCAGAAGGCGAGAAGCCTCCAGGACATCTTTGACAATGAGCAGCGCACCTCCATGAATTATTTTCAGGACCTTTCCTCCTTGGGTTTCCCGAGTTTCACAGACGATGACGGGAACCTTCTGACTAAAGATGACCTCAAGCCAGTCTGGCTCCAGTTCGAGGGCGATGTCTCAGAGATAGACGGGTGGGCGGAGCCGATCTTAGAAGGGCAGGTGACCGACTTCATCTTGAGATACTACAAGATGGTCGCATGCCTAAATGATTTATTCATCAGGGCCAAGCATGCTGACATTGGGCAAATTGATCGGTTTTGCGTTCTGGTTAAGGCACTGCAAGATCAAGAACCATTCCAAAAGAGTGCCTGGACTCATGTCCGAAGAACGATGAAGCGCATCCATGATCGCCTCGAACCATCACCTCAGCTAGAACCCACGTCGGAGGAGGAAGAAGAAGAAGAAGGAGAAGAAGGAGAAGAAGAACAAGAGGAGGGACAGGCCGCAGAAGCAGGATCTGGAGAAGACCAATGACTCCGTAGCCCAATGGATCAGGGCTAAAGGGTTCTTCCACCGAGACGAGCTCGTCACCCCATGAGCCACCAAGAATGTTGACACTTTTTGTCACATTATACAAGGGGCAGAAGATAGTGGAATTTTGTATAATATTTCCTTGTTAAAAGTTTTTCTTTTATTTTAAGTTGCAGCAATTTTGACTCTCCTTTTATAAAATGAAGAAGAAAGAGCTTCGCTACCAAATAGGCCAAAGAAAATAGCTTCACCGAAAGAAGAGAAGGAGGGTGTGAAAAGATTTTTGGGCCTGAAGCACTTCAAAACACCACTTCGGGCGAAAACCTTGCAAAGTAATTTCGCAGAAGGAAATACAAAAATAACGCTTTACACCCAAAGCATTTTTAGCAAACGCTTTGGGCAAAAGTTTTGCGAAGCAGCATCCAAGCGATTTCATCGAATGAGGAGAGCATAACCCAAATCAACTAAGGCAAGGAAACTACTTCGGGCCCAAAGTATTTTCGACACCTACTTAGGCCAGTTTTCACCTGAAGCAGTGGTGCCTGAAGCAAAATGACAATGTGTCGGAGGCAGAAGAGTGCTTCAGGAAGATATGCCCCAAACCACAGTTTTGAGAGAGAATCGGGCCAAAACATTTTCCAGCCGAAGCAGTTTTCACCAACAAAGAACAAAGAGCCCCATTTCAAAGATGAAACTCGCTCGGCAGTCAACATCCCCGAAGTAGTTTCTGCGAAGCCTTATTTTGCGAACAACAAATCAAGGAGAATCTACTTCGGCCCAAGGCTTCGGCGAAGCGGATATGTAGCGAAGCACTTTTTGGGCCCATGTTCCAAGGCGGGCAACTTCCCAAGGTGATCAAAAGCCCCTTATGAATTCCCTTTTCTTGCCCAATAAGTTCGCTGACCAATTTTGGCAAATGAAAGGGACGTAACAGTCCTCGAAGTAAAACCCGATGGGCATAGCGATCACTCAAGCACAACATCTAGAAGCCAGGGACACTTGGGCGATGCATTAAATGAATGTTTCCATGGTTGACCCGGTCATAGTTGCCAGTTTCGGTAACCGATTTGAAAACTCAATCGCAGCAACCACGAGGAGCCAATTTCTCAGAGCCCGAAGATGTACTCCACCATTTTTGTAATAATGATTCAAAGGGTCGGGTCCTCTATAAAAACCCAGGCTTTGCAATGTAAAAGGGGGGAAATTTCTGCTAGAAAGCTGTTGTAACTTGATGTCCTGCATCTAATACTAAAGATTTTTGTACTCCATTTCTCTCTTTTATGTTGCCTTCTATGCTTAATTCTTTTGTCTGTCTGCACTCATATACTGAGACTCTGAATCCTGAATTCGGTGTGCGATTGGGGATTGTACCCTAAAATTCGCCTTGAAGGATACATAGGAGAGAAAAAATGTCCCTGTTGCCTTCTTTTATGCTGCCTGGTGGATCGAGGTTTCTGTTATTCCCTCGTCTTAATCGTTGTTACTTTGAACCCTAAATTCCAGCGAGAGAGAGAGGAGAACCCTGCGAACCCATCCATAGGATACATAGGAAGGTTGACACTGCATTTCTTTCATCTATTCTTGGTGTTTTTTGCTGCTATTCAAGTTATTAGTGAGTGATCGTGCTTCCTGTTCTTCCCCACCTTGAATCATCAATCTCTAACCCTTACCCCTTTTTATTTCTTTCTCTAACCCGAACTCCTTTTATCTCTTTCCTGCACTCTTATCTCAAACCCCAAAAGTAGATTAGTATAGGAGCCGACCATTCTTCAGAGATTGGCACGAGGGGCATCTCTTCCTCTCGACCTTTCAATGTTGGTCGTAGGTCCAGGGCACGCAAACCCATCGAAAGTCCTTTCTTGTGTGGATTTGATGACCAACAAGACCTTCCTAGATTTCCTATTTCCTATGGATGGGAGGATTTTGAGGAAAGTAGTTCCTTCGAGGCGGGACTCAGTTTTGGGGTTTGAGTGGTTCTACGGGATCAACTAAGATGTCTACCTCATATTTCTTCGCCTGGTTGGGACATTGGTTTGGGAGGTGGCCTTGCATGTTACAACACCCGTAGAAGACCGACTTGTTCTCGTATTCAAGGGGTTGGTTCCACCTGTAGGATCCTGAAACTAGGTTAACAGAGGGAAGCTCCCTCGCCAAGTTGGTATTCACACATATACAAGCATGGACCATTCTGGATCCTACCTTGGTAGTTGAATCAACCGCCACCAACTTGCCTACTACCATAGCGATGGATTTCAGAATGTCTTCCTACCACAAGTGGAAAGGCAAGTCTGGGATGCAGACCCAAACGAGAGCGTAGTTGATATTTTGAGTCTTGGGGTTGAAATATGTTGCCCATCGCCTGAGGAACAAGCTCCTCCTCCCCAGAAACCAAGGTCCCTCGGTTAATATTCGGCTTGTGTCATATATTAAGGTGGGTTCTTGAAGGGATTGGGGAACTTCCCCCGATATCCTGGGCATAGGACGTCATGCCAAGGCACGAGGGTCCCTTTGCAACAATTTTGTTAGGGAGCACCTTGTCTTGGGACCCCTCAAGGCAGGACCTAGAAACCCCTTCCCCTACACTGTTCTTACCTGGACCTGCTACGCCACTTGATGATCCTTTCGGATGGATCCCGACATCGCCTTCGCCTGCTGTTGCTACTCGACATCGCCTTCGCATGTTGCTCCTACTACTCCCGCCATATTCCACCAAGGACCCTATTTATGATGCTTCTCGAAATATCAAATATTTTATATAATATAAAAGGAAGATTATATTTTCATACTCCAAAAAATAAATATTTTATATAACTTAAAAAGAAGATTATATTTTCATACTCTAAAATACACTCATGTTGTATTATCCTTTTATATCTCTTGGCATCCATTTTATGTGAGAGAAAACAATTATATATATATATATATATATATATATATATATTCTCTTGCATAAAATGGATGCCAAGAAATATAAAAATATTATATATATAAAATAGGATTAAAACGCTATGTCTTCATACCTAAGATGGAGTAATCATTAAGAACTTAATTCTATATTACAATGGATAGTAGAGTGGAATCCCTCTCCAAGATAGAATAAAAGAATAGAAGCTTAGAAATCTTAAGAACAAGTTCCTTTCTTGTAAATGATTTTAAATAAATATTTAAAATTTTAAGGCATGTAGCTTTACATGTTCATTAATCTTATGTCATCTTGCTTTACTCATTTCAAAAACTATTTTTTGAGGCATGTAACTTTTCAAGCTCTTTAATATTATAAAAAAATTGAGTTGGACATGTAACCCTACGCTCTCTTTAATTTTATATCATTTTGTTTTACTTATTTGAAAAACCAATTTTTTTTTTTTTTAACTCTTTGCTTTTTGCTTTTTTTTAATTTGACATCATTTCACTTTATGATCATTTTGCTCTACTCATTTCAAAAACCAAATTTTTAACTTGGAATCCCTGAATTCTATATTATCATGGATAGCAGAGTGGAATCCCTTTCCAAGACGGAATAAAATAATAGAAGCTTAGAAATCTTAAGAGCAAGTTCCTTTCTTGTGAATGACTTTAAATAAATATTTTAAATTTTTAAGGCATGTAGCTCTACAAGTTCATTAATCTTATGTCATCTTGCTTTATTCATTTCAAAAAATATTTTTTTAGACAAGTAGCTTTTCAAGATCTTTAATCTTATAAAAAAATTGAGGTGAACATGTAACCCAACACTCTCTTTAATTTTATATCATTTTGTTTTAATTATTTAAAAAAACCAGTTTTTTTGCTATAACTCTTTGCTTTTTGCTTTTTGTAATCTTACATAATTTCACTTTATTTATTTTAAAAACCAAATTTTTAGAGGGCATGTAACTCCTCATATATCATTTTGCTTCACTTATTTGAATTTTTGTTTTTGGACACGCAGTTCTACATGCTCTTTAATAATGATCATTTTGCTCTACTCATTTCAAAAACCAATTTTTTTAGAACATGTGTATCTTATATAATTTGGATTTATTTATTTACAATTTTTTGTATGCTTCTTAATATTATACAATTTTGTTTTATTCATTGCAAAAATTAAAATTTTAAATCATGTAGCTATGCATGCTCTTTAATTCTATAAAATTTGGATTTTTACTCATTTACAATTTTTTTTACCGCTCTCTAATCTTATATAATTTTATTTTACTCATTTCAAAAATTAATGTTTTTAGACATGTAATTATGCACACTCTTTAATGCTATGTCATTTTGCTATACTCATTTCAAAAACCAATTTTTGTAAAAATGAAGCACTACACACTCTTTAATCCTATATTATTTAATTTTACTTATTTTATAAATATTTTTTTGTTTGAAAGGAGTAAAGTCCAAATTATATTGGATTAAAGAGTGCACGTGCTCCATTTGTTTTTTGAAATGAGAAAAGTTAAATGATATAGGATTAATTAGCATGCAAAGTTATATTCTTCCTAAAAAAATATTTAACAAATTTAGTTTTTGAAATACGTAAACTTGTTTATGATTATTGAAGTTGGTAAATAGTAATTAACAAGTGTAAGATTCAAATCATAGGGATTGCTTTCAATAATTTTTTCGCCTTGTTGTTATTGACCAAATGAAATGAAGGGGCAGTTCAAACCAAAAAGGCTGCTTCCAACATTTGTTTCATTGTAATTGAGCTGACTTGAAATAGAAACTACAAATCACTCATTCTAGATTGAAATAAGAAAACTAAAATGATAACATAATTAAAGAGTATATAAAGTCATCAATCTCTAAAGTTGAAATGAAAAAACTGAAATGATAATAGAATTAAAGAATATATAAAGTCATCAGTCCCTAAATAATTTTAGTTTTTAAACGAGGAAAGTTAAATGATATAATATTGACTAATGTGCATAATTACATGAGCCAAAAAATCTAGTTTTAAAAATTAATAAACTAAAATGTGTAAAAGAGTTAATATTTTTTTGATTTTTGAAATTAGAAAAGCTAAATGAGTTACACGATTGCATATGTAAATTAGTTTTTGAAATGGGTCTACAAAGTAACATTTATTTAATTTTTTTGAAATGGGTCTACAAAGTAACATTTATTTAATTTTTTTGTATTTTAAAATGTACATGATTAATTAATGTGGAGAGTTACATGTTCCCCAAAAAAATTAGTTTTTTATTTGAAATGAGGAAAGTAAAAGAGAATATTTTTTTAGTTTGAAATGAGGAAAGTTAAATGATACAGGATTAGGATTAATTAGTGTATATGTTTTAAAAATTTAAATTTTTTTGAACGAGGAAAGCTAAATGATACAAGATTAAGTAGCATGGAGAGTTAGATGTTCCAAAAAAAAAATTAGAAAAGCTAAATAATATAGGATTAGGATTAATTAGCATGCAATATTATATGTTCCCCTCAAAAATTAGTTTTTTTCCTTTGAGATGAGGATTAAGATTAATTAGCATGCAATATTATATGTTTTAAAAAAAAATTAGTTTTTTTAGTTTTTGAAACGAGAAAAGCTAAATGATATTGGATTAATTAGCGTGTATAGTTAGATGTTCTAAAAAAAATAGTTTTTCCTCTTATATGAGGAAAGCTAAATGATATAGGATTAAGATGCTTGCATAGTCTATGTTTCCAAAAAAAAAATAGTTTATTTATTTATTTTTGAAATGATATAGGATTAATTAGCATGCATGAGTAAAACAAAATTATATAATATTAAAGAGCGTAAAAAAATTGTAAATGAATAAATCCAAATTATATAGGATACACAACATATAAAGTTACATGTTCTAAAAAAATTGGTTTTTGAAATAAGTAGAGCAAAATAAAATTAAATAATATAGAATTAAAAAGAGCGTAGAGCTAGATCCCAACAAAAAATATTTATAAAATGAGTAAAGTTAAATAATATAGGATTAAAGAGTGTGTAGTGCTTTATATTAAAAAAATGATTTTTGAAATGAGTATAGCAAAATGATATAGCATTAAAGAGTGTGCATAGCTACATGTATAAAAACATTAATTTTTGAAATGAGTAAAATAAAATTATATAAGATTAAAGAGCGGTAAAAAAATTGTTAAAAAAATTAATTTTTGAAATGAGTAAAACAAAATTATATAAGATTAAAGAGAGTAAAAAAAATTGTAAATGAATAAATCCAAATTATATAGGATACACAACATATAAAGTTACATGTTCTAAAATATTATTTTTGAAATGAGTAGAGCAAAATGATCATTATTCAAGAACAATAGTTATACTATTTTTTATGAATATCTTACATTAAATGCCTTCAATTATTGTTTAAAATGTTTTTTTGAAATTAAAATATTTTCTTTGTTTTTTAAAGTTACAAATAAATCTTCAAGATTATATTAACTTACAATTTTTTAAGTGTTATATTAACTTTCGAAAGAAGAAATATCAAATATTTTATATAATATAAAAAAAAATTATATTTTCATACTCCAAAAGATAAATCTTTTATATAACTTAAAAAAGAAGATTATATTTTCATACTCCAAAAGACACTCATGTTGTATTATCCTTTATATCTGTTTGTATCCATTTTATGTGAGAGAATATATATATATATATATATATATATATATATATATTCTCTCACATAAAATGGATGCAAACCAATAAATATTAAAAAATTATATATATAAATAATAGGATTAAAAACCTATGTCTTCAATATGAAATACCTAAGATGAACTTAGTTCTATATTATCATGGATAATAGAGTGGAATCCCTTTCAACGACGGAATAAAAGAATAGAAGCTTAGAAATATTAAGAACAAGTTCTTTTCTTGTGAATGACTTTAAATAAATATTTAATTTTTTTAAGGCATGTAGCTCTACAAGTTCATTAATCTTATGTCATCTCCTTTTACTCATTTTAAAAACTATTTTTTTTTAGGCATGTTGCTTTTCAAGCTCTTTAATCTTATAAAAAAATTGAGGTGGACATGTAACCCAAGATTCTCTTTAATTTTATATCATTTTGTTTTACTTATTTGAAAAACCAATTTTTTTTTATAACTCTTTGCTTTTTTAATTTTTGTAATCTTACATAATTTTACTTTATTTATTTTAAAAACCATTTTTTTTAGAAGGTATGTAATTCCCCATATATCATTTTGCTTCATTTTTTTTGGACATTCAACTCTACATGCTCTTTAATAATGATCATTTTGCTCTACTCATTTCAAA
Organism: Wollemia nobilis; assembly: GCA_028583015.1. NCBI lineage: Eukaryota > Viridiplantae > Streptophyta > Pinopsida > Araucariales > Araucariaceae > Wollemia > Wollemia nobilis. Next base: position 10,715,314 of record JAQPPZ010000850.1, read on the forward strand.
AACCAAATTTTTTAGAACATGTAACTTTATATGTTATGTATCCTATATCATTTGAATTTACTCATTTACAATTTTTTTATACGTTCTTTAATATTATATAATTTTTTTTACTCATTTGAAAAATTAATTTTTTTGGATTTACTCATTTACAAATTTTTTGTACACTCTTTAATCTTATATAATTTAGTTTTACTCATTTCAAAAATTAAATTTTTAAGACATGTAGCTATGCATGCTCTTTAATCATATATAATTTGGATTTACTCATTTACAATTTTTTAAGTTCTTTAATCGTATATAATTTTGTTTTATTCATTTCAAAAATTAATGTTTTTAGACATGTAGCTATGCACACTCTTTAATCCTATATCATTTAAAAAACTATTGTTTTTGAAACATCTAACTCTGAACACTAACTAATCCTATATCATTTAACTTTCCTCGTTTCAAAAACAAAAAACAACTATTTTTTTGGAAACATATGACTCTACACGCTTATTAATCCTAATCCTGTATCGTTTATCTTTCCTCGTTCCAAAAACAACTAATTTTTTTTGGGAACATCTAACTCTGCACACTAATTAATCCTATATCATTTAACTTTCCTCCTTTCAAAAACAAAAAAAAAACTATTTTTTTTGGGAACATATGACTCTTGCATGCTAATTAATCCTTAAAAAAAACTTTTTTGTTTTTTGGGAACATATGACTCTGCATGCTAATTAATCCTAATATTATATGGTTTAACTTTCCTATACAAAAACCAAAAAAAGCTAACATATGACTCTACAATCCTAATTTTTTTTTGGGAACATCTAACTCTGCAAACTAATTAATCCTATATCATTTAACTTTCCTCGTTTAAAAAAACAAATTGACTTTGCATGCTAATTAATCCTAATCCTATATCATTTAGCTTTCCTTATTTCAAATTAAAAAAAACTAATTTTTTGTTGAGAACATCTAACTCTGCACACTAATTAATCCTATATCATTTACCTTTCAAAAACAAAAAAAAAACTAATTCTTTTTGAGAACATATGACTCTGCACGCTTATTAATCCTAATCCTATATCATTTAGCTTTCCTCTTTTCTGGAGAAAACAATTAATTAATTTTTTTTGAAACTAACTTTCCTGTATCAGTTAGCTTTTCGCATTTCAAAAACCAAAAAAACTAAATTTCTTGGAACATATAATACTGCACCCTAATTAATCCTTATCCTTTATCATTAAGCTTTCCTCATTTCAAAGAAAAAAAAGTAATTTTTTTTTTTTGGAACATCTAACTATGTCGCTAATTAATCCTATATCATTTAGCTTTCCTCATTAGAAAAAAAAACTATTTTTTTTTTCAAAACATAAATTATCTTTTGCACGCTAATTAATCATTATCCCATATCATTTATATTTCCTCATTTTAAAGATAAAAATAATTTTTTTTGAAAAATCTAACTCTTTATGCTAATTAATCCTATATCATTTTCCTCGTTTCAAAAAAAAAAAAAAACTATTTTTTTTCCAAACATATACATTAATTAATCCTAATCTTATATCATTTAACTTTATTAGTTTAAAAAAAATATTTTTTTAGAAACATCTAATTAATAGTGATTAATAGTGTACCATTTAGCTTTCCTTGTTTCAAAAACCAAAAAAACTAAATTTTTTTAACATATAATACTGTAGACTAATTAATCCTATCCTATATCATTTAGCTTTCCTCGTTTCAACGAGGAAAAAAATGATTTTTTTTTTGAACATCTCTGCACGCTAATTAATCCTATAACATTTAGCTTTCCTCGTTTCAAAAACCAAAAAAATTAAATAAAGAAAGCCCAAAACCCTAATCACATGGGTGTCCCACGAAGACACTTCACGCTAATTAATCTTAATCCTATATCATTAAGCTTTCCTCATTTCAAAATTAAAAACTATTTTTTTGAACATCTAACTCTGCGACTAATTCCTATATTATTTAACTTTTCTCGTTTCAAAAACAAAAAAAAAACTAATTTCTTTTTCGAAACATATATATACTAATTAATCCTGATCTTATATCATTTAAATTTCATTGTATATACTAATTAGTCCTAATCTTATATCATTTAACTTTCATTGTTTCAAAGAAAAACTATTTTTTGATAATGCACATTAATTAATCCTATACGGTTTAAAAAACAAAAAAAATTTAGAGACATGTTACTTTGTAGACCCATTTCAAAACAATTTTTCTTATGGGATCGTGTAGCTCCTCACACTAATTAATTTTATATTATTTAATTTTTTTAATTTTAAAAATAAAAATATTAACTTTATATACGCTTTAATTTTATCTTTTCAATTTCCTTTTGTGACCACCACCACACAACAACAAAAAAAAAAAAAAAAAAATTATCTTTTCAATTTATTCATTTTTAAAACTATATTTTTTTTGGGCACATGTGATTATGCACATTAGTCAATTTTATATTATTTAGCTTTCCCATTTAAAAACCAATTTTTTTTTTATATTGATGACTTTATATGCTCTTTCATTTCAACCTACGAGAACTCCACATTTTAGGAGTAGAAACTTTGAGCCACCTATACTTTTTATTTTAAGTTAAGTTTAGTTATAACAAAATAAATAAGTTTTTTTAAAATGTTGGTTGTTTCATCATTAAAGCATGATTACATTAAGTGGTGGATAAGGTTCTTAATAACTATTACATAGCATATCTATTTTTTTTTTTTTGATAACATGTAACTCTGCACATTAATTAATCCTACACGGTTTAAAAAACCAAAAAAATTTAAAGACATGTTACTTTGTAGAACCATTTCAAATTTTTTTTTCTTATGGGATTGTGTAACTCCTCACACTAATTAATTTTATATTATTTAATTTTTTTAATTTAAAAAATAAAAAAATATTAACTTTATATACGCTTTAATTCTATCTTTTCAATTTATTCATTTTTAAAACTATATTTTTTTGGGCAAATGTAATTATGCACATTAGTCAATTTTATATTATTTAGCTTTCCCATTTAAAAACCAAATTTTTTTATATTGATGACTTTATATACTCTTTCATTTCAACCTATGAGAACTCCACACTTTAGGAGTAGGAACTTTGAGCGACAATAAATAAGTTTTTTTAAAATGTTGGTCGTTTCATCGTTAAAGCATGATTACATTAAGTGGTAGATAAGGTCCGTAATAACTATTACATAGCATATCCTCAAAGAGATTTGAACTTGGGACCTCTCCAACAGGAGAGTTTCAACAACCCACTTCTTTTCAACTCCCCCACATGGGCGGATATAAAATAAATAAGTAAATAAGTTTGTTGGAAGTAACTTTTCTGAATTTGGACCTCATCTCACTGAATCAACAACAACTAGAAAAATAATTTTTTTAGGAGCAACCCTATGATTTAAATCCTGCACTTACTAATTACTATTTACCAACTTTTCAATAATAAAAAAAGTTTACACATTTAAAAAAAAACTAAATTTGTTCGATAATTAATCCTATATCATTTACTAATTTCAAAACCAAAAAAGTTTAGAATTTACTCATTTTAAAAATTACATATTTTTTTTTGAAAACATATAATCATTTAACTTTTCTCATATAATAGCTCGCAAGGAGGCCAGCGGCTCGTCTGATATTTCTTTTGAGGTTTTGGCCAACCATATTCGAAATACGTTCACGAAGGGCTCGGCTAATTGTTGGATCGTTTATAAAGAAGGCGATGAGATGGTGGCTGTGAACGACGATATGGAATTAGAGGCGGCATGTATAGATCTCATGCCTGGTCAGTCTCTTAAGGTTATACCTCAGGAATTAGAGGCGGCACGTATGGATCTCAAGCCTGGTGAGTCTCTTGATCTTACGACTCAACTAACTGACGAGAAGTACAATTGCGTGAGAGAGTGGCAGTGCCTAGGCCGACCAAAGCCTGTAAACAATGGCGAGATGAAATGGCCACATTGTGAGGAAGGTAAATGTTAAAGTGGCTAAAATATAATTATGTCCGTCCAGAAGTCATGTTAATAGTTTTGAGAGATGTGGAAGATTGTATACATTAACTGATGTATGCTTTTATATCCAATATAAATCTGAGTTTATAAAATTTCTTAATGATACCATTCATTCAGCATGAACAATCGAGATTATAGAGATTTAATTAAATTTCAAACTTTATTTAACTCATATATATATATACATATAAGTATCAATACGGATATTATTTTTTGAGATATTGTTTGGTCTTTTATTTTCTTAACATTAAATAGAGGTATTGTTTTTTAGGGTATTATTTTTTAAGGTGGTGTTTGCAGTATAAAAGCCGTGCACTTCACAATATGTTTATAAAAGAATTGTAAATTTATTTAATTTTTTTTAAATTATTAAAGTATGTAGATAAAAAAAATTAAATAATCTAAAGTTAAACTTAATGATTACAATAGAAATCAGAGAAAATTTTATATCTTAGACTGTAGAATTTGGATTATTATTATATTTTCAAAATTTAAGGTTTAATAAAAAATTATACTTATGTTTACTTTAATATTATTTTTTATATATTTTTTACTTTAATAAAGGTATATTATTTTATATATTATTTTAATTTTTAAAGATTCAATATATATAAACATATAGTGAACTTATATTAAATTCAATTTTTTTCAATATTTAATTAGGATAATACTCAAAAAAAAAAAAAAAAAGATAGTTAATTTTTGGTAAGATCATTTATCATCTTCTCTCCCTAAGTACTCATTGGGGTTTTCATCAAGACTATCACTACCAATGTAAAATTTCATGGCTATCACTACCAATGTAAAAGAATTTGGGGTTTTCATCAAGGCTATCACTATCACTACCAATGTAAAAGAATTTGGGGTTTTCACTGCCAATGTAAAAGAATTTGGGGTTTTCATCAAGGCTATCACTGCTAATGTAAAAGAATTTGGAGTTTTCATCAAGGCTATCACTGTCAATGTAAAAGAATTTGTGGGTTTCATCAAGGCTATCATTGCCAATGTAAAATAATTTATAAAAGAATTTGGGATTTTCATCAAGGCTATCACTGCCAATGTAAAAGAATCTGGGGTTTTCATCAAGGTTATCACTGTCAATGTAAAATAATTTATGTAAAATAATTTTGGTTTTGGGGTTTAAGAAGTAACCCACTACATGAATAGGTATATGGAGTTGTCTCATCCATCCATTATCAATTATACTTCAAATTGGTTCATATTTCTATTTATTATCAATTATACTTCAAATTGATTCATATTTGAACTAGTTGCCACTTGCCACTATAATTGTTTATAATTGTTTTTGACTACATGAATAGGTAGATGAATAGGTATATGGAGTTGTATCATCCATATATTATTAATTATACTTGAAATTGGTTCATATTTCCATCTATTATCAATTATACTTCAAATTGGTTCATATTTCCACTAGTTTCCACTTGCCACTATAATTGTTTTTGACTATATAAATAGGTAGATGGAGTTATCTCATCCATATATTATCATTTATACTTCAAATTGGTTTATATTTGCACTAGTTACCACTTGCCACAGTAATAGTTTTTGACTACATGAATAGGTAGATGGAGTTGTCTCATCCATCTTTTATCAATGAAATTTTAAATTGGTTCATATTTGTACTAGTTGTCACTTACCACTAAAATAGCTTTTATGACCTCTTTTATTCTATCCACCACCTCATAGATAATCCTTTGCTAAATATTCATCTTTTGCAAGGTAAAGAATTATTACCAAGCATTTTATCACCTTCAATTGAAATGTAAAAATTAAAAAAACTAAAAGTTTGAAGTATAAAATAAGATTTTAAGCTAAAAGAATCTATAAGGCATTAAAATTTAAGGTAAATTTGATGATTTGTTGGTGAAGAATGATCCTTCGCTCATTATGCCTGCAATACGCACCATGTATGGTTGTATACAAAGTGTGTAAGCTAAGCACCCATGTGTGGTTGTATACATCAAGTTAAGCACCCATGTGTGGTTGTATACAAAAACTGCATCATGTTTTAGCTCTTCCACCACAACCTTCATACATATCAATTTATACTCAAGCATATAAAGCTAAGCACCCATGTGTGGTTGTATACAAATTATATCATATTTTATCTCTTCCACCACAACCTTCATTCATATCAATTTATCCTCAAGCATATAAAGCTAAGCACCCATGTGTGGTTGTATACAACCTGCATCATATTTTATCTCTTCCACCACAACCTTCATCCATATCAATTTATCCTCAAGCATGAGGTCAAATTAGTGAGTAGAGACTCTAAAAATTAGAGAGGTACTTCTTCTGAAGAATCCTACCTATAGATATATATAGAAGGATACTTCTCGTTGAGAAGCCTATATATAGATATATTATTTGGACAATGTTCTCCATTTTTAGTTTTAGCATGACCTCCACCAATAAATTGAATAGTATTTATGTAATTTTTACCTCTATTTTTACTTTTAGTTGGTGAAGAATGATCCTCCCCTCATTATACATGCACATCAAGCTAAGCACCCATGTGTGGTTGTATATAAACTATGCAAGCTAAACACCCATGTGTGGTTATATACATAAATCTAAGTACCCATGTGTGGTTGTATACAAAGTGTGTAAGCTAAGTATCCATGTGTGGTTCTATACATTAAGCTAAGCACCCATGTGTGGTTGTATACAAACTGTGTAATTTAAGCACCCATGTGTCGTTGTATACAAACTGCATCTTGTTTTATCTCTTGCAACACAACCTTAATTCATATCATTTTATCCTTAATCATATAAAGCTAAGCACCCATGTGTGGTTATATACAAAGTGTGTAAGCTAAGCACTCATGTGTGGTTGTATACAAAGTGTGTAAGCTAAGCACCCATGTGTGGTTGTAGACATCAAGCTAAGCACCCATGTGTGGTTGTATACAAACTGTGCAAGCTAAGCACCCATGTGTGGTTGTATACAAACTGCATCATGTTTTATCTCTTCCAACACAACCTTCATCCATATCAATTTATACTCAAGCATAGAAAGCTAAGCACCGATGTGTGGTTGTATACAAACTGCATCATGTTTTATCTCTTCCACCACAACCTTCATTCATATCAATTTATCCTCAAGCATATAAATCTAAGCACCCATGTGTGGTTGTATACAAACTGCATCATGTTTTATCTCTTCTACCACAACCTTCATTCATATCAATTTATCCTCAAGCATGAGGTTAAATTAGTGTGTAGGGACTCTAAAAATTAGAGGGGTACTTCTTCTCAAGAATCCTACCTATAGATATATATAGAAGGATTTTTCTCCTTAAGAAGCCAATCTATAGATATATTATTTGGACAATATTCTCCATTTTTACTTTTAGCACAACCTCCACCAATAAATTGAATAGTATCTATGTAATCTTCACCTCTCATGAGGCATAAAATTGACTATAGTAAGACCATGGGTTTACCTAAATACATTATGAACATGAGGAGCATGTGGTTCATCCAATTAGTTTACCCATAGAAAATAATGCTATAAATTTTCTTCTTCATATGTATTTTTTGTATTAAAAAAGAACATAGGTTTTAATGACATGGTCCAATAATGGCCCACTAAGATATTTTTTCAAAGGCGACTTAACCAATTCACCATCCTAGCTCAATTCTCATAAGGTCTTTCTAATAGGGATTTTTTGCAAAATTGAAGAGAATGGTATAGTAATACTAAAAATTAACCATCATTGTCCTTACTTCCTTCACCTTGTCCCTCCCATAAGGTACTCTAAAGGGTTTTCATATTATGTTGAAACCTCAATTAACACTCTCACTCCTTCCACTCCCACTACCTCATTAGACTTGAGGGCTAAGAATAAATTCTTTAGCTTTAGCATGAACATCCTCTAGTTTGATCTCATTCCCATAAAAAGAGGCCTAAGGATTTAATCCATATACAATTGTAACTCTCATATTTTTATGATCTATTTTTTTTACCTCGATGCACAACCAAACCTTCATCTCATTTAATCAAATAATTTGAGCTAGGGAAGGGGTCCACATCATAACCTAGTTTCCTAATTAAATGGTATTTAAGATGATGGGTGCCTCATTGCATGTCCTTGTTGTAGTGTTCACAACACACTTGATTCCACAAGTTTTCTTTAATCCTATGCTTCCATATTGGGTCCCTCTCTAGGCTTGGATTTGAGGTTAAACTTGAAGGATTCAACTCATTGTTATAAATGGTGGTTCTATAGATCTCACTTGAAGAATCCATCTATTTTGTACGGGAGAAAGGAATTATATAAAAGAATAACTAAACAAATTACATAGGTCCTAGCCTATATTATTTAGGAACAACAAGAAAAAATGAAGAATAAAAGAAAAATCTATGAAACCCTAGGTCACCTCCATCGACCTAAAAAAATAACTACCTTTAAAATCTCTTGAAAATGAATGAAGTCTCCTTCAAATGGTGTAAATAATCACACAAAGAACTACCTTTAAAATTTCTTGAAAATGAATGAAGTATCCTTCAAATGGTAGAGCGAAAGGTTGATAAGGAATATATCTATGGAAGAGCTACCTTTAAAATATCTTGAAAATGAATGAAGTCTCCTTCAAATGGTGTAAATAATAACACAAAGATAGAGTGAAAGGTTGATGAGGAATATATCTATGGAGGAGCTACAACAAAAATTTCTCTTTCTATCTTAATAAGGCACCTTGACCCAATGGATTTCCTACAATTTGTTTTCAAATTTTTGGGACTTTTTGAGGAGCCATATGTTGAGTGTAGTTTAGTGGTAATAAAAAAGGCTAAAATAAGTTATATCTATGCCACATTTATTACATTAGTTCCAAGGAAAGGTAAAATAAAATATTTTTATAATTTTCATCTACAAGCCTTTATAATAAAATTCATAAGATAATCTCAAAATTAAAAAAGAATATAAATTGAAGAACATTCTATATTATGTTATCTAAGAGGATCCTGAGAGGAATACTTGATGATGTAATATAATAACCCTCCAAAGCTCTACTCTATTATATGCCTAATTTTTTTGTAATAATGAGATACTGCTAATGTATCTTTGGATGTAGAGGATAGGTATGGTACTAGAAAGGACAATGCAAAAGAAGGATGTCTTCTAAATGGACCACAAGATTGTTCGGTGTAAGGTAAGTCAGGGAAATGATGAGCGGTGGTGTATTTACCAGTTGATAGGGACAAAGAACCCTATAGGCAATACATTCACCAATGGTCCATGTAGATGCATGACATGTAGTTGTATTTGTAGGGTTGTTTAGTGCTTGTCAATTATGATGTTTGATTGGCGATGAAGATGCTAAAATGCATGGGAGCCATGGTTATGGAATAAGAAATAAAAATAGAATAGTGATATGATTATTTTGTGTTATGATTTGAAAGAAAAAAATGTAAATGAGGGAAAATAAAATAATTGGTAATCATGTATTTGGTCATATGTGTTTTGAAGAATTTATTTATGTAAAGGAAATAATATATATAATACATTCATATAAAAATATATATTGTTATAGGAACAAGAAAATATAATGTGATGGCATAAGCAATAAATAATTTTTATTGTTTCTTTTTAGGAATAAGGAACACCAATGTTATGACTAATTATAATCTAATGAAAAAAAATATAGGCGAAGAGCTCTTAGACTATAGGAAGGAGCCAATTAAATTAAAGGGCATAAAATGTTTGTTTGACTTAATAAAATATATAGTATATAAAATAGTCGACAAAAAAAAAATTGTTAGTTTGTTGGATGTGAGGAAGTGGAGAACACTTGGCAATTAGCATGTTTTGGAAGAATAATCTCGACGAATGGTGTTGGACTGAGAGTGGAAGAAGTTGTTTTATAAAAATAGTTAAGGGGAAAATAGATAGAGAGACCTGGTGTTATCGGTGAGAGGAAGTGACGACGAGTAGAGGACACAGAGAGCAAGGGAACAGACTACGAAGGATAGTAAGTGAACTGGAAATATTTAGTAAAATATTTAATTAATTTATGTGCTATGATCTGCGTTTGAATTATTATGATGTCTATTGGTAATAAAAGTGAAAAGAGAAGAAATACAATTTTATGAGCCTGTATGGTATGATTTAAAACATATGTGTTGTAATTTATGACCGTGTTTGGTGTTCTCTAGTATTATGTTTTTTGGCCTTGATATTGAAGGGAAAAGGAGTATTTATGTGTGCTTGTGTGGCAAGATTATAAATATATTATTTTTTTGTGAATACGAATCCATTCCATGCTCTGTGAACAAAGTATATAAATTGAAAAACCTTAGTGCATGCGTGGAAACATTGTGATGCATGTGTTTAAATGCTTGTGGAAAAAGGGAAATCATAGTGTGATTATGTTATGGATCTAATTTATTAGCTTATGAGGATCTTTGTTATTTTTCCCTTCTGCATGATGTTATTAAAAAAATACTAAAGGTATTTCTTGAACGTTGTGTTGAAATCCATGGTGATATGGGTGGTTTTTGCTTGGAGTTTTGTATGTGCATGGAAATATTGTTTGCATTCTAGGAGTAGTTGCATTTCATTTTTAGTTTGGCCGCTCTGACCCCTGAGTTGTCATCGAAAACCTGCATCAAAATTCTATAGTTGGGTGGAGTCAAGCTATAGTTCTAAAATTTATTGTTGGAAGACATTTTGTGACCTGACGTTGAGGGATGTTTAATAATACCAAAATGCAAAGCCATTGTAATGTTTACAAATTATTTTACCTCTCAGAGAATAGAAAAGCTTAGAAATTCTATAGATGCATGTCCAATATTGTTTTGTATTTAATGTAAGGTTAAAAACCAACAAAGGATTTGAGAGAATAAATGTGATAGACTTGCCAACATTTTGAAAGGAAAAATAAAGCAGTGCAATATTATCTTTAGAAATGATGATTGAATCGATATGCATTCAAGAAAAAGCTTGTATTTAATTTTTATTATAAATTATTTGAATATGGCATCATTCAAAAATGAGAATTGAACTTGGTTTGAGGTTCAATAATTTTATTTTTATGATTTATGTCATTTATGGTTGTGCAGTTGAATGTTCTTAAACTTCGTATGAGAACTTAAGATATTTGGAAACATAGAGATGTAAGTCATCAAGGAAAACTATAGCCATAATATAAAATAAATGACATGATTGAATGTTTCATTTATTGTGTATGCTATCGATGAATGGTAAACAATGGTTATGGTAACCCTAAATATGTTTTTGAACCTATAAATGCTTGAGTGGTGATTTTATTATGTGTTATAAAATGAGAAACCTGGAAATGCTATGTTTTAGTAAAGACTAGCTGGAACTATGGTGTATGGTAGCAAAATAAATGTGTTAAAAATAGGTTGTGTGCTAGTGAGTTCACATGTAGGGTGAAAGGAACTTACACCATAGGATGCTAAAGCAAACAAGGTTTAATTAAAACTAGAGCTGTGTTAAACAAATCTACAACTTGGACCCATGTTTGAACACAACGTCTAATACTATGGAACCCATAAAAGTTATTTCAAATCGAGCAAGGATGAGATAAACTTAAACTATATGAAACTGAGAGTGTATGAAAATTCGAGCTAGAACTTGGAAACTTTAGAAGATCTGTGATTGTTATAACCTTGTGGGTGAATTTTCAATCAAAAATAAAAATAAGGAAATTATTTTTTGATCATAGTCGAGTTCATATGAGGTTGTGGTATTGGGAATATTTAAATCAACCCATATGATAGATTACATAATGGGGAGTGAAGAACATTGTAATTGACTATTGGAATGGCATTGCTTAGCTTAGCAACAGGAAAAAATACTCCTTTAAGCTTGTTTGCAATAGATATTAAAAATTATAAATGAAATGATGACTACAGTTTTATGCTAAATTTATTGATAGAATAGCTTGGTTTATGATTCTATTTATAAGGAAGGATTTATAAAGTATTAAGGAAAAGTAATTCATGAATGCATATGTTATTGTAACCTTTATTTCAAAGGAATAGCAATTATATAGAGAGTATAATTTAATTTATTTTTAGTAACTATTAAAATCTTTAGTATTGAATGTGATGCTTAGATTAGCCTTTTAAACTTAAATTTTTACACCATCCAAACATCCGAGTAGTCAATTGGAAGAAGATGTTCTTATAAAATGTAGTAAAGACTTGAATTATATTGAACTTCGTGCAATAGTAAACTTTTTAAAACCAAACTTAGGTAAACCTTAAATTATGAAGTATTAAGATTGTGGAGGGGATAATCTTATTTTGCAACCCAAGGTTGTGGGTAGGACAACCTTGAACCTATCTCAAGATTGTGGGTGAGACAATATTGTATATCAACTGCTATTGGTGCTTGTGGGTAGGCAACCATCATAACCTTAATTCATTTCAAGATTTTGGGTGAGACATTCTTGCATAATACCGAATAATGGCACTTGTGGATAGGCAGCTAGCAAATACCAAGGCTCTAACTATACTTATGATGGAAAAGGTCTGAACGGGAGGTAATGAAGGGTTGTATGGGCATCTCTTCTAGGATATCACTGCTAGTGATGAGTGGTAAATTGTGTTTGACTAGGTAAATTTGATAGCACGATGGTATGGGACATCATGTTGGTTAATCAACACAAAACATCGGGTGGTTACCAGGGTATTGGTAAGACCCTAGATGGTGCTCCATGGGAAATCAAATATCATCTAGCTCGAGCATGTATGTGCTACGTCTTACATGACATATGTATTTTGGAACATGTCAAGACACATGGAAAATATATGTCACACCTCTAGGTGTTATGGGCCCTAGAGGAAAAGAAACCCCTTGCCTGAACTTAGGATCTCGGGAGGAGAGAGAAGTTCAAAATGGAAATATTTATGATATTTGGCCAATATCGATATCATGAGTATTACAAATGTAGTGGGATTTCACTCATGAAGATTGATCTAACATGTTCATACTAGGAAATAAAACAAAAATAAATTGGATAAAAGAAAAAAATTCTCATATGGTAAACTCTAATGTTGGACAACCAAGTGGGTAGACTTGGGGTGTTTGGACAACCAAGTGGGCATAACTTGGGTTGTTACATTAGGTATTGGAGTGAAGGTTGTGAATCCTAAATCTAGGAAGCCTATGAATAACTTAATTCATGTTGCTAATGTGTTCACCTAAACTTAGAGAAATTTACTAGGCTCCATGTTTTGCTGAACAAGCAATGGCATCCGGACAAAAGGCAAGTTCCTCAAAAATAACTATGGTAGATCAATGGGAAGGGTTGACCAAAAATCCTAGAAGAGTCATTCAAAAAGTTATGAGACTCGAGGTTTTAGAGGAAACCACAAAACGTCCTCGAGAAAAGAGGAAGGAAAAAGAACTAGTTAATAAGGAGGATAAAATAGTTTGGATGGTACAACTATTGCGGGAGAGAATGAGCCAACATAAATAACAAATAGAGTACCAAAGTGCCCAGATGGTTGAACACATGGCACAACAAAATACTCAAATTATAGAATATATGGAGCAGCAAAAATCTCAGCTGGCTCAATAGCAAGAAATGATTTCCCATCAACAAAAAACAATAGAAAACCTATCCAAAGGAAAAGAAACGGTAATAGTTGAGGATGAGATAACTATTAACCCAGGAAGGAAAAAAGTAGGTTCTGAGTTGGACAAGGACATGCGAAGGCTTGATATAGCTAAATTTGATGGCAAAGGTGATGGGGAAGAGGCTGAGAGATGGTTAAATAGTGTGGAGGCATATTTTGTGGTTATAACCTTATCATCTAAATCAAAAACCTCTTGGGCAATCTTACATTTGATAGGAGTTATCACTGATTGGTGGGATACTTATAGGAAAACTCACAATGTGGAGGTTGTCGATGTTCCTTGGGATACTTTTGTGTTAGCATTCAAAGATAGGTTCTTAACACCGCAATTTTACCTTGAAAGAACTGCAAAATTTTCAAGGTTGACTCAGGGTAATATGACTATGATTGAATATTATCAGTGATTTGTGAAATTGCTCAAATACATGCCTGAGTATGAGCAAAGAAATGAGATCAAAATTCAAAAATTTCTCCTAGGATTACATCCAAAAATTGGATACCTGATTCTTATGTTGAAACTTGCTACCTTAACTATTGCATGTGACTTGGCTTGACAAGAAGAAGATAATATTAAGGTTAAGAAAGCTTATTATCAATAGTCCTCCAAAAAGGAAGAGTCACAAAAAAAAATGTGGGTCCAAAAAAAGGGGATAGGAATTGGACTAGGAATCGTGGCAATGGAAATTGAAACAAGTTTGATAAGAATAATAATAGATATCAAGGAAATAAGGGAAATTCAAACTATCGAAGTGGCCAAATAAATTTTAGGGATAGAAATGATCAAAGAGCTAATGCACCAAGAGATGGTAATAAGGAATATAATGAGGGGAATAAGAAAGAGTGGGCACTGTGAAATGGTTTATGGATTTGTGAAGAACCTCATTATGCTGATAAATATCCATTATGAGCTGATAAGAGGAAGGAAGTTGTGGAACCTTCTCATAAGATTTATGCAACAATAGGTAATTCTAAACTCAATGGTCAAGCAACACCTTTCCTATTGAAAGGTAAAATTTATGATAGGAATGTTTACATTTTAGTTGACTCTAGAGCAACTGATAGTTTTATTTCACCAAATATTTTAAGGGACATACCAAAAAAACCTAGATTTATGGCTAATGGGTGGAAAGTCGAGTATGGGTCTAGGCAAACCTATACTATCAATCAATATCTATTTGATCCTCAAATAATACTACCTCAAGGACAAACCCGATGGCATTTATATGTAGCTCCATTGCATGCCTTTGACATAATTTTAGGTGTTGACTGGCTCAAAGCGCATAAAGCATTATTAAATTTTGAGGAAATATGGATGGAATTTATTGATTATACTAAGCATAGGATTTGGATTTGCTATGAACATGAATCCGTGGAACCCCACCTTTTGACAACAATGCAAGTTAAAAGAGCACAGAGAAAGGGAAGTAGAATATTTATGGATAAACTTAATAAAAAGGAGGAAAATGAGTCTAGAGCAAGTCTTTTTCAAACCTATCCGGTATTGAATGATTTTTGGGATGTCTTTCCTAAGGAATTACCGGGTCTTCCACCCCAAAGGGAGTTTGATTTTACTATAGAAATTTTACCAGGAGCAACCCCTATAGCGCGTGCGCCATATAGAATGACTACAATAGAGTTGCAAGAACTTAAGACTCAATTGCAAGAACTTTTAGAAAAATGACATATTAAACCTAGTGTTTCACCGTGGGGTGCACCAGTCCTGTTCGTACGAAATAATGATGGAACTTTAAGGCTATGTATTGACTATAGAATGCTAAATAAGATGATTGTTAAGAATAGGTATTCTTTGCCCAGGATAGATGATTTTTTTGATCAACTAAAAGGAGCCACAATTTTCTCCATAATTGACCTTAGATCTGGTTATCATCAATTGAGGATCCGGGAAGAAGATACCCATAAAACTGCTTTTTGAACTAGATATGGTCATTATGAATTTACAGTGTTGCCTTTTGGATTGACAAATGCTCCAACAACTTTTATGAATTTGATGAATAGTGTATTTCATGAACAACTAGATCGGTTCGTGTTGATATTCCTAGATGATATATTGATCTATTCCAAAAGCAAGGAAGAGCATGATTTACATATGAAGATTGTTCTTGAAATACTCATAAAGAATCAACTATATGGAAAACTATCCAAGTGTGAATTTTATGCAAACCAGGTTCAGTATTTGGGTCATGTAATATCTGCGAAAGGGGTGGCTATTGACCCAAAGAAAATTGAGGCTATTATTGATTGGCCTACTCCAACAAATGTGTCTAAAGTGCGAATTTTTATGAGAATGGCTGGATATTATCACAGATTTATTCAAAAAAATTCTAAGATAGCTTATCCAATAACCAATCTCCAAAGAAAAGGAAACGTTTTTAAATGGACAAAACGGTGTGAAGAGGATTTCAAAACTTTTAAAGAAAAGCTAACATCAACACCAATTCTCAAAATAGAAGATCCCACATGACCATTTATAGTGTGTACTGATGCCCCCTTGGAAGGATTAGGAGGAGTTCTCATGCAAGAAAATGGTGTTGTTGCTTATGAGTCTCAGAAACTTAAGAAACATGAAATAAACTATGCCACACATGATTTAGAGTTGGCTGCTATAGTGCAGGATTTAAAAATGTGGTGACATTACGTACTTGGAAAATATTTTGAACTTAGAATTTATCATCAAAGTTTAAAATACATCTTTACCCAACCAATACTTAATGTCAGACAAAGACGCTAGGTAGAATTTTTGGCAGAATATGATTTTGATATAGAATACATAAAGGTAAAAAAAAATAAGTTAGTGGATGCTTTAAGAAGAAGGAGACATATCAATGCTATGTCCCAATGTCAATCTGCTATAATTGACCAAATTAGAAAAAAAGCAAATTCAATATGAACATTCTCAAAAGTATTGAGAAATGGTTCTGCAAAATTATGATAAATAAAATTTAAATTTAAAAATATTTTAAAAAAGAGGCCTTTCGAAGAAATAAAATTTAAAAAGAAAAAGAAATATTATTGGCCAAGAATGAAAAGGGACATTGCAGAGTTTGTGGCTAAATTTTTAGAATGTCAAAAAGGGAAATTTGAACATTTACATCTAGCTGGACGTTTATTTTCACATGATATTCCACAACATAAGTGGAAGGTTGTGACTATGGATTTTATTGTTGGGCTATCTAAAAATCATTTTCAGCATGATGCCATCTTTATGATAGTGTATAAATTGATCAAAGTGGCACATTTTTTTCCTGGAAATATTAAATATGGATCTCCCACTGTAGCACAAAAATTTACCAGGGAAGTGGTATGGATACATGGTTTTCCTAAAATAATTATATCAGACAAGGATTCTCGATTTACATCCTATTTTGGTAGACTTTACGTCAAGCATGGGGAACAAAGCTCAACATTAGTACTGCTTATCATCCTGAGACATATGGACAAACATAAAGGGTGAATCAAGTCTTAGAGGATATGCTCTGCATGTATTGTATGGATCATCAAACGAAGTGGGAAGATTACCTTTTTTTGGTAGAATTTGCTTACAATAATAGTTACCATACTTCCCTAGGCATGGCTCCATTTGAGGCTCTGTACGAGAGGAGGTGCAGAACACCACTAACATGGAGTAATCCGGAGGATCGAGTGATGATCGGGCCGAATATGGTCAGAGAAATGGAAGATCATATTAATGAAATTCATCAAAGGCTCAAAGAAGCCTCATATAGATAAAAGAGTTATGCGGATCTTAAGAGAACACCCAGGGAATTCTCTATGGGAGACAAAGTATTTCTAAGAGTTAAACCTACCAAAATTTCTATTAAATTCTCTAAGCTTAGCCCACGATTTGTAGGGCCTTTTGAATTATTGAAAAATTAAACCCAGTTGCCTACAAATTAGACTTGCCACCCAATTTGTCAAAAATTCATGATACATTCCATGTGTCCCTTCTGAAGAAATATATTCCTGACCTCTCGCATGTTTGGAATGTTAAACATTTGCAGATGGATGACCTCCTACACATTGAAGTGCAACCTATTAAGATCAATGGATATCAAACTAAACAACTGAGGAAGTGGAATATTGAGCAATGCAAGGTCCAATGGGACCAATTTTCTAAAAATAGTGTCACGTGGGAAGATGTGGCCATCATGAAAAGATAGTTTCCATTTTTATTTGAATAGCTTAAATAGTGTTATTTCCATGGCATGATTCTATTTTGTTTGAACAATGATATTATCATAACTTGGTTTGTGAAGTATGATAAGTATATTTGATGTTGGGTATGTTTGATATTAATACTGCATGATGATTTAGCCTTGGAAAAATATAAATTTATTGATGTGTTGTATCGATTTTGTATTAATCATGATTATATTGTTTTATTTTTTCTTTAAATAAATACATCAGTGGAAGTGTAAACACAGGGACTACGTTTTATCTTAGGGGGGAAGTATGTAATAACCCTCCAAAGCTCTATTATATACCTAATTTGTTTGCAATAATGAGATACCACTAATGTATCTGTGGATGTAGAGGACAAGTATGGTAGTGGAAAGGACAATGCAAAAGAAGGATGTCTTCTCAATGGACCGTAGGATTGTTCGGTGTAAGGTAAGTCAGGGAAATGATGAGCGATGGTGTATTTTCCAGTTGATAGGGACAAAGAACCCTATAGGCAATACATTCACCAACGGTCCATGTAGATGCATGACATGTAGTTGCATTTGTAGGGTTGTTTAATGCTTTTCAATTGTGATGTTTGATTGGTGATGAAGATGCTAAAATGCATGGGAGCCATGGTTGTGGAATAAGAAATAAAAATAGAATAGTGATATGATTATTTTGTGTTATGATTTGGAAGAAAAAAAAATGTAAATGAGGTAAAATAAAATAATTGGTAATCATGTATTTTGGCCATATGTGTTTTGAAGAATTTATTTATGTAAAGGAAATAATATATATAATACATTCATATAAAAAGATATATTGTTATAGGAACAAGAAAATATAATGTGATGGCATAAGCAATAAATAATTTTTATTGTTTCTTTTTAGGAACAAGGAACACCAATGTTATAACTAATTATAATCTAATGAAAAGAGAATATAGGCGAAGAGCTCTTAGACTATAGGAAGGAGCCAATTAAATTAAAGGCCACGAAATGTTTTTTTGACTTAATAAAATATCTAGTATATAAACTAGTCGAAAAATAAAAGAATGATTATTGAGCTCAGTTTGTTGGACGTGAGGAAGTGGAGAACACTTGGCAATTAGCATGTTTTGGAAGAAGAATCTTGACGAATGGTAGTGTACTGGGAGTGGAAGAAGTTGTTTTAAAAAAATAGAGAAGGGAGGAAATAGATAGAGAGACCTGGTGTTATCGGTGAGAGGAAGTGACGACGAGCAGAGGATGCGGAGAGCAAGTGAATGGACTACAAAGGATAGTAAGTGAACTGGAAATATTTAGTTAAATATTTAATTAATTTATGTGCTCTATTCTACGTTTGAATTAGTATGATGTTCACTGGTAATGAAAGTGAAAAGAGAAGAAATAAAATTTTGTGAGCCTGTATGACATGATTTAAAACATATGTATTGTAATTTATGATTACGTTTGGTGTTCTCTGGTATTACATTTGTTGGCCTTGATATTGAAGGGAAAAAAGAGTATTTACGAGTGCTTGTGTGGCAAGATTATAAATATATTCTTTGTTTGTGAATGTGAATCCATTCCATGCTCTTTGAACAAAGTATATAAATTGAAAAATATTAGTGCATGCGTGGAAATATTTTGACACATGTGTTTAAATGCTTGTGGAAAAAGGGAAAGCATAGTGTGATTATGTTAAGGAGCTAAGTTCTTAGCTTATGAGGAAATTTTTTATTTTTCCTTCTACATGTTATTAAAAAAAGACTGAAGGTGTTTCTTGGACGTTGTGTTGAAACCCATGGTGAGATGGGTGGTTTTTACTTGGAATTTTGTATGTGCATGGAAATATTGTTTGCATGCTAGGAGTAGCTACATTTCATTTTTAGTTTGGCTGCTCTGACCCCTAAGTTGTCATCGAAAACCTGCATCGAAATTCTATAGTTGGGTGGAGTCAAGCTATAGTTCTAAAATTTATTGTTGGAAGACATTTTGTGACCTGACATTGAGGGATATTTAATAATGCCAAAATGTAAAGCCATTGTAATGTTTATGAATTATTTTACCTCTTAGAGAACAAAAAATCTCAAAAATTCTATAGATGCATGTCCAATATTGTTTTGTATTTAATGTAAGGTTAAAACCAGTGAAGGATTTGAGATAATAAATGTGATAGACTTGCCAACCTTTTGAAAGGAAAAACAAAGCAATGCAGTCTTATCTTTAGAAATGATGATTGAATCGATATGCATTCAAGAAAAAACTTGTATTTAATTTTTGTTATAAACTATTTGAATATAGCATCATTTGGAAATGAGAATTGAACTTGGTATGAGGTTCAATAATTTTATTTTTATGATTTATGTCATTTATGGTTGTACAATTGAATGTTCTTAAACTTCGTATGAGAAATTAAGATATTTGGAAACATAGAGATGTAAGTCGTCAAGGAAAACTACAACCATAATATAAAATAAATGACATGCTTGAATGTTTCATTTACTATGTATGCTATGGATGAATGGGGAACAATGATTATGGTAACCCTAAATATGTTTTTGAATCTGTAAATTCTTGAGTGGTGATTTTATTATGTGTTATGAAATGAAACTTGTAAATGATATGTTTTAGTAAAGACTAGCTGGAACTATGGTGTATGATAGAAAAATAAATGTGTTAAAAATAGGTTGTGTGCTAGTGAGTTCACACGTAGGGTGAAAGGAACTTACGCCGCATGATGCTAAAGCAAACATGGTTTAATTAAAACTAGAGTTGTGTTAAACAAATCTACAACTCAAACCCATGTTTGAATGCAACGTTGAATACTGTGGAACCCATAAAAGTTATTTGAAATTGAGCAAGGATGAGATAAACTTAAACCGGATGAAACTAAGAGTGTATGAAAATTTGAGCTAGAACTTGAAAACTTTAGAAGATTTATGATTGTTATAACCATGCGGGTGAATTTTAAAATAAAAATAAAAATAAGGAAATTATGTTTTGATCATAGTCGAGTTCATATGAGGTTGTGGTATTGGGAATATTTAAATCAACCCATATGATAGATTACATAATGGGGAGTGAAGAACATTGTAATTGACTGTTGGAATGGCATTGCTTAGCTTAACATCATGAAAAATTACTCCTTTAAGCTCATTTGAAATAGATATTAAAAATTATAAATGAAATGATAACTGCAGAATAGCTTGGTTTATGATTCTATTTATAAAGAAGGATTTATAAAGTATTAAGGAAAATTAATTCATTAATGAATATGTTATTGTAACTTTTATTTGAAAGGAATAGCAATTATATATAGAGTATAGTTTAATTTATTTTTAGTAACTATCAAAATATTTAGTATTGAATGTGATGCTTAGATTAGCCTTTTAAACTTACATTTTTACACCATCCAAACATCCGAGTAGTCAATTGGAAGGAGACGTTCTTCTAAAACGTAGCAAAGCCTTGAATTATATTGAACTTCGTGCAATAGTAAACTTTTAAAAACCAAACTCAGGTAAACCTTAAATTATGAAGTATTAATATTGTGGAGGGGATAATATTATTTCGCAACCCAAGGTTGTGGGTAGGACAACCTTGAACCTATCTCAAGATTGTGGGTGAGACAATCTTGTATATCAATTGCTATTGGTGCTTGTGGGCATGCAACCATCATAACCTTAATTTATTTCAAGATTGTGGGTGAGACATTTTTGCATAATACCTAATAATTGCACTTGCATGTAGGCAGCCAGCAAATACCATATCTCTAACTATACTTCTAATGGAAAAAGGTCAGAACGATAGGTAATAAAGGGTTGTATGGGCATCTCTTCTAGGTTATCCCTACTAGTGATGAGTGGTGAATTGTGCTTGACTAGGTAAATCTGACAACATGATGGTATGGGATATCATGTTGGTTAATCAACACAAAACTTTGGGTGGTTAGGAGGGTATTGGTAAGACCCTAGATGGTGCTCCATTAGAAATGAAATATCCTCTATCCCAAGCATGTATGTGCTACATCTTACATGACATATGTATTTTGGAACATGTCAAGACATGGGGAAAATATGCATCACACCTCTTGGTGTTATGGGCCCTAGAGGAAAAGAAATCCCCTGCCTAAACTTAGGATCTCGGGAGGAGAGAGAAGTTCAAAATAGATAACTTTATAGGATCTAACCAATCTCGATCTCATGAGTATTCTAACTGCAGTGGGATGAAACTCATGAAGATTGATCTAACATGATCATACTAGGAAATAGAACAAAAATAAATTGGATAAAAGAAAAAAATTATCATATGGTAAACTCTAATGTTGGACAACCAAGTGGGTAGACTTGGGGTGTTACATGTATTTATTGCAAAAGAGACCATACATTCTATTCAATCCATGAAAAAGCTAAAAATCGAATATAAACAAAACATATTATAGGATTTATGGAATTTTCTATACGATATCCTCAATAAATTCTGGTTTCTATCAAGATTGTTTTGAATATATTAGATGTTCAAGCAATCCAGAATAATTTATTTTAATAGATGCTTTAAATCGTCCTATGGACTTGGCCAAGGTGACCCATTATCTCTTTGTCTCTTTATTTTTTATGAGACATCGAGAAGAGATTTCTCATAGGTAAAATAAAAGGAAAAAATCAAGGTACTTAGGTTGCTACAAAATATCCCTTCAAATCTCTAATTTATTGATGATTTTGTTTTTGGTCATTCCTCAATCAACAAGGCCATAGAATTTAGTTCAATATTGGTATGATATGACAAGGCTCTAGGACAATTGTCAAGATGTTTTCATTAATATTACTTTAGATTCATAAAAATTATTATAAAATTTTTAGGATACTCCTTTATGTTTTTTTTTTTAAATAAAGAGAGCTATAAGATTTAAATTTGAATAGAATAAAATCTTATTTAAGAATAACTATTTTTATATTAGTTTTAATATTTTAAATTTTATTTCCCTCAATCAACTCCTTGTTCAACATTAGATTAAATTAGATAGCATATTGTTATACCAATTACAGACCGAGTTTTACCAATTAAACGGAACAAGCTATCAAAGACCAATTTCATAGTAAATTATGCTTAAGCTATTTTCAATTAAGTGTATAAATGTATAAATATAACCATTAAGAATAAATAAATTATTCTATCTAAACTAGTAAGGATTTTACTTATGCCCAATTCATATGTCAAAGCTACATTAGTCATAGCCCATAAATGGAAGATTATCATTATTTATATATCATGGCAGTCAGGTTATAACATATGGTAAAAGATGCTACTTAAATAAAAAACTCTTAATGCTTAGCTTGTTCATGCTTATGCATTTGACCTCTAGATGGGTTACCTTATATCATTAAACAACAAATGGTTTTGCTCATTCTTCCCATTTTTAAGGGGGTCAATCACCTTATTCTACGTTAATGTTAGGAACATTCATATAGAATAAAAATAGCCAAAGTAACAATGCAAGGTGCTCATGGAAGCCTATTTTGATTCTTCTTCTATAAAGAATCAAGGTTGGCCTTGTAACAAAGTAAAATATTTAAAATTTTAATGTTTAAATATTTTTGTTTGAAGTTTATATTTAGAATGACAAAATTATAAATACAAATTATTAATTACAAATTAATTTGTTGTAGATTTGTGGTAGAAGGATCATATGGTTCAAAAACAACTATTCTAAGATGCATGATTATTTGCATCTTGAGTCAAACTTGTAGTGCTTCTTAGCGTGAGTACAATTGGTCTTTATTTGAGGCTATACACACCAAGAAGTATAGTAAGTTGACCCAAGAGCACCTCAACAACCTTGTGTTTGTATAATGAAATCTTCAACATCATACCGAACAAGTGGAGGTGAATGAATCATATGATGTGATTGACATAGATAAGCTAGATTCTTTATCAAATTGGAGTGACAAGAGTCTGTTGAATATTGAGTTTATTACAAGGGACATCGAGGTACAAAAGAAAAAAGGGAAACATTTGAGAGGGTTGAAGAAAATATATCATTATAAACTTGTACCTTAGGAGCCTTCAATTTGACCACGTCGAAATCCAAATCCACCCATCTATTTTGAGGAGGATAGAAAAATTAAAATCACTTTAAAAACAACTATATTTTAGAATTTTAAATTTGTATGACGTATTTTGTTGGATTTTATAATCAAGAACAATAGTTATACTCTTTTTTATGAATATATTATATTAAATGTCTTCAATTATTGTTTAAAATGTTTTTTAAATTGAAATATTTTCTTTGTTTTTTAAAGTTACAAATAAATATTCAATATTATATTAACTTACAATTTTTTCAAGTGTTATATTAACATTCCAAAGAAGAAATATCAAATATTTTATATAATATAAAAGTAAGATTATATTTTAATACTCCAAAAGACACTCATGTTGTATTATCCTTTTATATCTCTTGGCATCCATTTTATTTTATTATATATATATATATATATATATATATATATATATTTTTTTTTTTTTTTTTTTTTTTTTTTCTCTCACATAGAATGGATGCCAAGAAATATAAAAGGATTATATATATATATAAAAGGATAAAAACCCCATGTCTTCAATGTGAAATACCTAAGATGGAGCAATCATTAAGAACTTAATTTTATATTATCATGGATAGTAGAGTGGAATCCCTTTCCAAGATGGAATAAAAGAATAGAAGCTTAGAAATCTTAAGAACAAGTTCCTTTCTTGTAAATGACTTTAAATAAATATTTAATTTTTTAAGGCATGTAGCTCTACAAGTTCATTAATATTATGTCATGGGGGATTTACTCATTTCAAAAATTATTTTTTTAGGCATGTAGCTCTGCAAGTTCATTAATCATGTCATGGGTGATTTCCTCATTTCAAAAACTTTTTTTTTTAGGCATGTAGCTTTTCAAGCTCTTTAATCTTATAAAAAATTGAGGTGGACATGTAACCCCACACTCTCCTTAATTTTATATCATTTTTTTTTACTTATTTCAAAAACCAATTTTTTTAGAACATGTAACTTTATATGTTGTGTATTCTATATAATTTAGATTTACTCATTTGCAATTTTTTTTGTACGCTCTTTAATATTATATAATTTTGTTTTACTCATTTCACAAATTAATGTTTTTAGACATGTAACTATGCACACTTTTTAATATTATATCATTTTGCTATACCCATTTCAAAAACTAATTTTTTTTAAGATAGAGCACTACACACTCTTTAATCCTATATTATTTAACTTTACTCATTTCATAAATGTTTTTTTTGTTGGGATCTAACTCTACACTCTTTCTAATCCTATATTATTTTGTTTTATTCTTTCAGAGCCCATTGTTTTAAGACCATATAACTTTACACACTCTTTAATATTTTATATATACTTTTTACTATTTTAAAATCCAAAATTTTTCATAGAAAATATAACTCTACAGACTCTTTAATTTTATATTATTTGACTTTAATCATGTGAAAAAACAAATCTTTTAAAATTTTATAGCTATTATTTCAGCTTACTCATTTCAAAAACTAATTTTTTTTTTGGGAACATCTGCACACTAATTAATACTTTCCTCAACTAAAAAAAACTATTTTTGGGAACATATGACTATGCATGCTAATCATTCCGCTTTCTTCATTTTAAAAGAAAAAAACTAATTTTTTTTTGGAAACATCTAACTCTACACTTGATCCTATATCATTTAACTTACCTAGTTTAAAAAAAAAAAAAATCTAATTTAATCATTTTGCTTTCTTCATTTCAAAAGAAAAAAACTATTTTTTTAGGAACATCTAACTCTATACTTAATCCTATATCATTTAACTTACCTCATTTCAAAAACCAAAAATATTTTTGGGAACATATGACTCTGCACACTAATTAATCCTAATCCTATATTGTTTAGCTTTCGTCATTTCAGAGGAAAAAACTATTTTTTTTTGGGGAACATCCAACTCTGTACGCTAATTAATCATATATCATTTAGCTTTTCTCGTTTCAAAAAAAAAAAAAAAACTAATTTTTTTGGGAACATGTGACTCTGCACGCTAATTAATCTTCCTGGTTTTAGAATTTTTTTTTTTTTTTAACATCTAACTCTGCATACAGCTAATAAGATTCTAGGATTTTTTTTGTGCATTTGAACAATAGTTTGAAGAAGTTTGTTTGGCTAGAATCTAGGGTTTGTAAAGTTACAGTGGAGAAATTGCTGGAGCAGGAACAAATTTGAGGGAAGACAAAAAACCCTAGAGAGATCGTGAGTGTCATTTTAGGTATGGTACTTATTTGGCTTTAGCTTTGAAAATATTTCATTGGCTAGGGATTTAAAAATAGAGACTTCTTCTTTTGGAAGAGATTTATGGCAATCGGTTGGTTCCAATGACGACTGCAGCCTCACTTCTAAAACAAACGGGCAATGAGGCCTTCTCCATGTTTTCACAACAGTTTCCCTTTGATGAGGAGAAGTTGGATCATATGCATCAAGTGCTTAAAGCGATAAAATAACCCCATCCAAAACCACATGCTCGCTCTAACAATGGTACCTTTGTGCCCAAGTTAGATGAGTCTCCTATGATTGAGGTACCTCCAGCTTACATCCAATAAACTTTGCTCATGCTTTCCACCCAAGCCCTTGTATGCAAATTTGTAGGAATGGCCTAGTCCAATCACAATCTAGAAATGGATTAATACACATTAGGGGAGTAAATTCTCCTCTTATGAATTCATGATGACATGTAGGAGATACTTTGTCATTATATTTACCTCTGTGGAGAACAAGAGCACTATATTTCATGGGGGTCCTTGGTTTCTAGGATCCAGCCCACTTTACATGACCCCGCGGAGCACAGTAATTGATCCTCAAGAGGAGGAGCCTGAAGAAGTTTCAGTTTGGGTCAGGTTACCATTTTTGCCACTACACCTATGGAACAAACCTTTGATGGAATTAATAGGTAACGCTATTAGAACATTCATTGACTGGGCTCCTCCAAAGGCTAATAATGCTATATGTGCACGCATCTATGTGCAAGTTAATATATAAAATTGGAATAAAGGTGTTTGA
Source organism: Wollemia nobilis (assembly GCA_028583015.1). Lineage (NCBI taxonomy): Eukaryota > Viridiplantae > Streptophyta > Pinopsida > Araucariales > Araucariaceae > Wollemia > Wollemia nobilis. Next base: position 10,742,248 of record JAQPPZ010000850.1, read on the forward strand.
TTGGATACATAACCAACCCCTAGACTATGAGCATATACCATTCAAGTGTATAACATGCTATGAGCATGGGCATTTCTCTTGAAACTGCCCAATTAAAAAAGCACAGGAAACATGAAAAGAAGAACTAGGATTCTAAGAGGTCAAAAGGAGACCGCGCAGATCAAGAAGCAAGAATCGACAACCTCAACCACAGGTAAAAAAGCTTCCAAAAAAATAAATAAATTTGAAAGTCTTAATGAAGGAGAAAAGGAAATCATCTCTCTAGATGTGATGGCTCATAAAGATAAAGAGAAGATACCTACAACTGAAGCTGACAAGTCACCAAAGATCTTAGGAGATACACCAGAGAACACAACAACTAGAGAAGAAACTAATGGAAACTCAGAGGAAGAGGTAGAAGAAACACAAGTGGAGGAAATAGTGATTCCCGGGGGTTTACCGACCACATGATATGCAATTAAGGGAATAAAAATCAAACCAACAACTCAGAAATGAGCAAGCACAAAAATACTTGCAATCCAAAATGTAGGTCAGAATTGAGGAGAGCTTCGTAAAAAATAAGAAGCAATCCAAAAAATGAAGATTATGTCATGGAACTGTAGGGGACTGGGAAGTCCTCTGAAAAAAACTATCTCAAAGTTCTAATACAGGAGAAAAATCCAGCAATAGTATGTATTCAGGAAACAAAAATAGTAGAGTCAACACTGATTATAGAATGGTAGAAGATATGGGCACAATTAGAACTGATAACTATTGATTCTGTGGGAGCTTCAAGGGGACTATATTTGGCTTGGGATCCACAACAATTAGTTTGTAGCTTGCAACATAAGCATAATAACTGGATAGGTACAAAATTTGCCTCACCAGATGGAACTAGTGTAGCAATAATAAATTTTTATGGTCCAAATAATCCTATCCAAAAAAGAGAAACATGGCAAAACTTAGCACAATGGCTAGACAATGAGAAGGTTGACAACATAATATTGGGAGGAGATCTCAACATGATTCTCTACCATTGGGAGAAGGTTGGGCGAAGTTTAGCAAGGGATCCAAATAGAGATATACTTAATCAAATTATGGCAAATGAAAGCTTACAAGACATTCGACCGACCAAAGGAAAGTACACTTGGAGAAATAGAAGAGCGAGGGCAAACTATATTGCATAAATATTGGATAGATTTTTTATCAGTGAAAATATCCTAACACACTTTCCCCTCACTTCCAGTCACATAATTCAAAACTCCATCTCAGATCATAAGACAATTCTCTTGGATAGCGGCCAAAGCTTACAACCCCAAAAAATTCCTTTTAAATACAACTCTGATTGGGCAACAAAAGAAGATTTCAGTGAACTTGTGTAAAGCACTTGGAACCAACAGGTCCAATCCACCAACCCCCAAGAAAAGTGGAAAATCAAAATTCAAAAATTGAAGCATATGATAAAAAAATGGTTGGCAGAAAAAGCAAGAGTCAAACTAGACAAGAAGCAGTTGATGCAACAACTAGAGCAACTAGAAATAGAAATTGGGGATCATCCTCCTCAACTATGGCAAGAAGATGCAAGAAATGACCTGATTCAGAAGCTCAATAAATTAAGCACTAAAGAAGAAGCACATTGGAGGCTTAGATCCCGAATGGTCTGGCTAAGAAAGTGGGATAAAAATACCAAATATTTTCATCTAAAAACCATGCAATGCTACCAAAGAAATACAATCAAGGAGATAGAGCATGAAGGAACCACTTATACAAACAGGGAGAAAATTAGGGAACTTGCCAAGCAACATTACTCAGCTTTGCTCTCCAGAGAAAATGGTAATCCTCATTCCCAGGAAATACTGTTGCAGCATATACCAATAGTATTAAGTTTGGAAGACAAATAGGATCTCAATTAGGCAATCACTATGGAGGAACTTAAGGAGATTATAGCAGCTCTACCAAAGGATAAAGCTCCTGAACCTTATGGATTCACAAAAAACTTTTACCAGCTATACTTACACATCATTGGAGAAGATTTTATACGCATGATTGAGGATGTTAGGGTGAAAGGTAAACTTCTTGGAGCCATCAACTCCACCTTTCTAGCATTAATACCTAAAGAAAAAAATGCCACTAATTTCTCTAGATTCAAACCAATTTATCTATGTAACTCTTCCTATAAAATTATTACCAAGTTGTTGGCAAATAGAATAAAGAGAAAACTTGACAAACTAACATCAGAAGAGCAAGGAGGGTTCATGCTTGGAAAACAAATATATGATAATATCATTACAGTGCATGAAGCCCTCCACAATAGTAGAAAATAAAAAAAGAAACAAATTGTTATTAAACTTGATATGGCAAACGCCTTTGATAGAGTTAATATACAATTTGTAGAACAGGTCCTTCAAAAGTTTGGATTCCCACATCATACAAGGGTGTCCACTATCACCATATCTTTACATCATTCTAGTTGAGACTCTTGGAAGATTAATCAACCATCTTCAAAGAGAAAAAAAAATAACAGGGATAGAGATTGCAGCAGGATGCAAAGCTGTAATACATGGCCAATTTGCAGATGATATCATTCTTCTAGGTGAAGCCACCAAGCAAAATGTTAGACAATTCAAGCAATGTATGGATTGGTTCACACAAGCTACCGGGGCTCAGATAAACACTCAAAAGAGTTAGTTCTATACTCAAAACGTTGCAGCAATAACAGTTAAACTCTTTTGCACTATCCTAGGATTTTGGTCTGGTACAGAAAAATACTTTAGATATCTAGGAGTACCCATGAGCTTCCACCTCAAAGCCTCAGACTGTTGGACCCCAATATTGGACAAGATGGTTAGGAGGATACAAAGTTACAATAATAGTTGGCTCAGTCTTACAGGAAGGGTAGTACTGATAAAATTAGTGTTAGCTTCTCTTCCAGTCTACCAACTACTAGTATATCATGCTCCCAAGTTTATTTTGTAAAAGGTATATGGAATCTTCATATGGCAAGGAGGTAGGAAATTAGAGAGAAAAAAGTTCCACTTGGCCAATTGGGAGATGGTCACCAAGAGTAAAATTCAAGGAGGACTGGGAATAAAAAAAATGGAGATAGTTTCGAAAGAATTGGGAGCAAAACTTCTTTGGAACATGCTTAAAAACAATCGAGCATGGCAGCGCATACTAGTCAACAAATATGTAAATAATCAAACAGGTATTCAAATGCTCAAACATATAGACAAACTTCCTAGAGCCTCTTTGGTTTGGAAACATATAGTGGCTGCAAAGAGCATAATAGAGGATACAATTTCTTGGCTAACAGGATGTGGTAAGTTAATTAATCTATGGGAGGACCCGATCCTAGGAAATCCACCATTAAGAGAGAGAACTTCAATCAAATTGTAGAATCACTTGGAAAGCCAAAGAATATTTAAGTTAAGTGACTTGTTTTATTGGACCTTAGAAACTTTGAACTGGATCTCCCCTCCCATTCCAAGAATTATTTTAAGTCTCACGTGGTGAGCATTAGACCTCTTTATCCCATAATGCCAGACAAACTTATTTGGGGTAGCATCAATAGTAATGGGGAATACTCAGTGCATCTAGGAGTCCAACATCAGCAAATTGGGCCTGCCAACAAAAAACTATCGATATTGTGGAAAGTTAGAGCATCACTAGTTTCTCAAAATATAATCTTAACAGGTGATAATATGCAAAAGAGGGGTATAGCAGGGCCTCATGTTTGTTACAGGTGCAGGCAGAACAGTGAAACATTTTTCCATATTTTGTTTGAATGCCCAAAGGTAATTTAAATTTGGTTAGGAATAATCAAAATTCTTGGTATTTCTTACTCTGGAAAGTTAACCATAGACAAATGTTTTACCAAGTGGAACAAAGAATATATAGGTAAACTAACAGGTAAGCCCCTCCTAAAATATTTGTGGAGCTCCATACCATATTTTATCATCTGGCACATCTGGTTGGATAGAAATTAGAGGATTTTTGAAGGAAAAGGTAAGGACAATAAAATTCTAATACGAAGGATAAAATAAGAATTAATCCTAAATGTCAAATCTAGTTTTTGTCAGCAACAATATGAAGAATATATGTCACCCATAGAAAGAAGAATTATATACCAACTTAATCTCCAAGCTTTCCTGACACATGGAGGATGCAAAACAAATAATTCTTTGTCTGACATATGTTTTCCAACACTCTTCTTTGATGGTGCCTCCAAATCCAACCCCAGTAAAGCAGCAATAGGGGGACTGATTCTTACAGGACCTTGTGAGATCCTAATCAAATACATGATCAACTTGGGAATAACATCTAACAATGTGGCAGAGGCTATTGGATGTGAAATCGGCTTAAAATTGGTGGCAAAGAAATGAATCACTCAAATCATAATTTACGGGGATTCTAAATTGATAATAACAGCTCTTGCCAAAAATAAAGATTTTAGATCTTTACAATTGAAGATTATGGATTAGACAACTTGGCATGATCATTGGCAAAATATTCTATCAACACATAAGGCGGGAATTCAACAAAGAGGCTGACACACTAGCGAATCAGGCAATAAATATAACCTCTGGTTATTGCTGCCAAATCATCAAGAAAAAGAAGAGCATGGATGGTATGCAAAGATGACAAAAGCTCCAATAATAAAGTTTTTTTTTGTCTTTATATTCAGTTTTTTAGAATGATATTCACTTTAAACTTTGGTTAAAAGTTTTGTATTTTTTTATTAAATAAATAAGTATTTTCTATAAAAAAAGAAAACCTCTACAGACTAATAAATCATGTATCATTTATTTAAAAAAACTCTACATGCTAATAAATCATGTATCTTTTATCTTTCCTCTTTTAAAAACCAAAAAAACTAATTTTTTTTGAGAACATATAATACTGCAAGCTAATTAATCCTAATCCTATATCATTTAGCTTTCCTTTCAAACTAATTATTTTTTAGGAACATCTAAATCTACACGCTAATTTTTTTTTTTTTAACAAAATTCTGCACGCTAATTAATCCTGTATCATTTAGCTTTCCTCGAATAAAAAACTAATTTTTTTTTTTTTTTTGAAAACATCTAACTCTACACACTAATTAATCTTATATCTGATATAACTTTCCTCGATTTAAAAACCAAAAAAACTATTTTTTAACATATATGCCAATTAATCCTAGTCCTATATCATTTAACTTCCCTCTTTTCAAAGGAAAAAAACTATTATTATTATTTTTTGTTTTTTTTTTGGGAACATGTAACTCTGCACAGCCAGAGCCGACTAAGGCAGTTGAACCTCAATGCCCTCGAAATCCAAGCATGATAAAAGGTAAGATTTCCGCCCCACAATTTCTGCTAATTTGTCTTTAGATACTTGTGCTTGAAATGTTGTTTTGACGGCTGTATTTGGATACAGTTTCTGGACTGACAAAGGCTATACGAAGCGTATAATAGTTCGCAAGGAGGCCAGCGGCCCGCCTGATATTTCTTTTGAAGATTTGGCCAACTATATTCGAAATACGTTCACGAAGGGCTCGGCTATAAATGTTCGGATGATTTATAAAGAAGGCGATGAGATAGCGGCTGTGAACGACGATATGGAATTAGAGGCGGCATGTATAGATCTCATGCCTGGTCAGTCTCTTAAGGTTATACCTCAGCAATTAGAGGCGGCAATTATGGATCTCAAGCCTGGTGAGTCTCTTGATCTTATGACTCAACTAACTGACGAGATGTACGATTGCGTGAGAGAGTGGCAGTGCCTAGGCCGACCAAAGCCTGTAAACAATGGCGAGATGAAATGGCCACATTGTGAGGAAGGCAAATGTTAAAGTGGCTAAAATATAATTATGTCCGTCCAGAAGTCATGTTAATAGTTTTGAGAGATGTGAAAGATTGTATACATAAAATGATGTATGCTTTTATATCCAATATAAATCCGAGTTTATAGAATTTCTTAATGTTACCATTCATTCAGCATGAACAATCGAGATTATAGAGATTTAGTTAAATTCCAAACTTTATTTTATATATATATATAAAAGTATCAATACGGATTTTATAAAATATTGAATTCAATTTTTTTTCAATATTCAACACGGATAATACGAAAAAAAAAAAATGAGTTAATGTTTGTCAAGGTTATCTTTTATCTTTTCTCCATAAGTACTCTTTTTGGTTTTTTTTTTTGGGTTTTCATAAGGATGACTGCCAATCCATAAGTACTATTTTTGGGGTTTTCATCAAGGCTATTATTGCCAATGTAAAAAAATTTGGGGTTTTTATCAAAGCTATCACTGCTAATGTAAAAGAATTTGGGGTTTTCATCAAGGTTAGGGGTTTGAATTTGGGGTTTTCATCAAGGCTATCACTGCTAATGTAAAAGAATTTAGGTTTAAGAAGTAACCCATTACATGAATAGGTAGATGGAGTTGTATCATCCATCTATTATCAATTATACTTTGAAATTGGTTCATATTTCTATCTATTATCAATTATACTTCAAATTGATTCATATTTTAACTAGTTGCCACTTGCCACTATAATTGTTTATAATTGTTTTTGACTAGATGAATAGGTATATGGAGTTGTATCATCCATCTATTATCAATTATACTTCAAATTGGTTCATATTTCCACTAGTTGCCACTTGCCACTATAATTATTTTTGACTATATATTTTTGACTATATGAATAGGTAGTTGGAGTTATCTCATCCATCTATTATCAATTATACTTTAAATTGGTTCATATTTCCACTAGTTGCCACTTGCCTCTATAATTATTTTTGACTATATGAATAGGTAGATGGAGTTATCTCATCCATCTATTATCAATTATACTTCAAATTGGTTCATATTTGCACTATTTACCACTTGCCAATGCAATATTTGTTGACTACATGAATCGGTAGATTTTTTTACTACATGAATAGGTAGATGGAGTTGTCTCATCCATCTCTTATCAATTATACTTTAAATCGGTTCATATTTGTACTAGTTACTACTTGCCACTATAATAGTTTATATGACCTCTTTTATTCTATCCACCACATCATATAGACAACCCTTTGCTAAATATTCATCTTTTGCAAGGTAAAGAACTCTTACCAAATATTTTATCACCTTCAATTGAAATGTAAAAGAAATAAAAATAAAATAAAATTTTGAAGCATAAAATAAGATTTTAAAATTAAACTATCCTAAGAATTTTTGTACACACTCACCCAAAATGAATCATCAAAAACTTACCTCTAGACCTACTTTCCTTCTTATTTTTAACGAAATACCTTATTTACTAACATCCACTTCAAAGTAAGTGATGGCCTACCTCTTTTGAATGAAATACCTCGTTTACTAACAATCACTTCAAAGTAAGTGATGTCACTAAAAGTATCTATAAGGCATAAGAATTTAAGGTAAATTGGATGATCTGTTGGTTAAGAATGTTCCTCCTCTCATTATGCATGCACATTAAGCTAAGCATCCATGTGCGGTTGTATACAAACTATGCAAGCTAAGAACCCATGTGTGGTTGTATACAAACTGCATCATGTTTTATCTCTTCCACCACAATCTTCATCCATATCAATTTATCCTCAAGCATAGAAATCTAAGAACCCATGTGTGGTTGTCTACAAACTGCATCATGTTTTATCTCTTCCACCACAATCTTCATCCATATCAATTTATCCTCAAGCATAGAAATATAAGAACCCATGTGTGGTTGTATACAAACTGCATCATGTTTTATCTCTTCCACCAAAACCTTCATCCATATCAATTTATCCTCAAGCATATAAAGCTAAGCACCCAATGCATGCACATCAAGTTAAGCACCCATGTGCGGTTGTATACAAACTATGCAAGCTAAGCACCCATGTGTGGTTGTATACAAACTCATCATGTTTTATCTCTTCCACCACAATCTTCATCCATATCCATATATCCTCAAGCATAGAAATCTAAGAACCCATGTGTGGTTATATACAAACTGCATCATGTTTTATCTCTTCCACCACAACCTTCATCCATATCAATTTATCCTCAAGCATATAAAGCTAAGCACCCATGTGTGATTGTATACAAACTGCATCATGTTTTATATCTTCCACCATAACCTTCATTTATATCAATTTATCTTCATCCTCAAGCATGAGGTCAAATTCGTGGGTAGGGACTCTAAAATTTAGAGGGGTAATTCTTCTCAAGAATCCTACCTATAGATATATATAGAAGGATACTTCTCCTTGAGAAGCCTATCTATAGATAAATTATTTGGACAATATCCTTTATTTTTACTTCCAGCATGACCTCCACTAATAAATTGAATAGTAGTTATGTAATATTTACCTCATGAGGCATAAAATTGACTATAGTAAGACCATGGATTCACCTAAATACATTATGAATATGAGGAGCATGTGGTTCCTTCAATTAGTCTACCCATAAAAAAGAATGCTATAAATTTTCTTCTCCATATATCTTTTTTCTATTTGACAAGAACATAGGTGTTAATGACATGCTCCAATAATGACCCACTAAGATCTTTTTCCAAAGGTGACTTAACCACTTCACCATCCTAGCTCAATTCTCATAAGGTCTTTCGAATAGGGATATTTTACAAAATTGAAGAGAATGTTATAGTAATACTAAAAATTATCCATCATTGTCCTTAATTCTTTCACCTTGTCCCTCCCATGAGGTACTCTAAAGGGTTTTTCATCCTATGTTGAAGCCTCAATTAACACTCACTCCTTCCACTCCCACTACCTCTTTGGACTTGAGGGCTAAGAATAGATTCTTTAGCTTTAGCATGAACATCCTCTAGTTTGATCTCATCCCCATAAAAAGAGGCCTAAGGCTTTAATCCATATACAACTGTAACTCTCATCATTTTATGCTTGTTAGAATTTCCCAAAATAGACATGCAAAGCATTACACAAAATATGAAGAAAGAGTAGAACTGATTGATTATTCCATGGATCAACTTTGTATAAATAACAAAGTTGATCATTGAGAGTCATTGGATTACAACAACTCATCAAATCTGATGTAGACTATAACTGAGAGTTCACCTGACTCATGAAGGAGTGGAAACTCAAGTAAGTCTATCCTAGTAGAACTTAAGAGAATAATTACTTATTCTAACACCCCCTTAAGTGATACTAGGGGTGTATTATGCAAATGAGTCCCAAAAACAGAGCCTAATGAGGTACTCATGTACAATGGTTTCTTTTCTGAAGAGATGGTAAAAACCCCATGGGAAAAACCATCTATCAAAAAAGAAAAAGGAAGAGGCATGTCTTCGGTTTGCGAAGATTGTCCTCTTAATACAAAAAAGGTGAGTCCCGACAACATGGCCTGATGAGGTACTCATTTACAATATATATGAGAGATGGTGAAAAAACCACATGGGAAAAACCATCTGCTATGAAATAAAGAGGTATGTCTTCGGATGGCGAAGATTGTCCTTAATAACAAAAAAATGAGTCCCGAAAACATGGCCTGATGAGGTACTCATGTATAATATATAAGGGAGAGATGATAAAAAAACCACATGGGAAAAAACCATCCTCCAAAGAATACAATAATAAAAGGAGAGGTGAAAAGACCTCTGTTTCAATGTAGCTATAATACTCCAAGTTTCTCTCGCAACTGTATGTAATGCGGAGAAGGAAATGACTTGGTGAAGATATCTGCAACTTGATTTTCAGTTGGAATATAGTCCAAGTATATGTCCCCATTCTGAATATGTTGTCGAATGAAGTGCATGTGTATCTCAATGTGCTTGGTGCGCTGATGCTCAACTGGATTGTGTGCAATATGAATTGTGCTCTGATTGTCACACCAAAGAGTAATAGGTTTATCATGGGAAAAACCAAATTCTCTTAGAATCTGATGAAGCCAAAGAGCTTCCTAACTTGCTAAAATTGTTGCCTTGTATTCTGCCTCTGTAGATGATAAGGCCATTGCTTGTTGTTTTTTCATAACCAAGCAATTGGCGAAGAACCAAGACAAAAGACATAGCCAAAAGTTGAACATCTGTCTTCTACTGAACCTGCCCAATATGAATCCGTGTAGCCAATGATATCCATGGATTTTCCCTCATATAAGAGCCCAAAGTGAGTAGTTCCTTGCAAGTAGCGGAGGATTATTTTTGTTGCTTTCCAATGACTGAAATGAGGTTGATGTGAGAATCTGGATATTAAGCCAACAACATATGAGATATCTGGATGAGTATGAGTAAGGTATAACAGACTCCCTACAAGCTGATGGTATAGAGTTGCATCACATAGAGGGGATGTGCAAGAAGTACTTAGATTGACTCCAGACTGAAAAGGTGTAGGAGAAGGTTTGCAATCTATCATTTTAAACCTTTGAAGAAGATCTAGAGTGTATTTTTGTTGACACAATGAAATTCCTGCATCTGTTTGATTTATTTGGATCCCAAGGAAGTAATGAGCTAGACCCAGATCAACCATATCAAATTTTTTAGAGAGGGAGTCTTTTATAGTCTGAATGTGAGCGAAGTCACTACCAGTGAGTAGTAGATCATCAACATATAGAACAAGTATGGTGATTTTTCCTTCATCTCTCCAAATGTAGACTGTGTTATCAGACTCACAATGAGAAAAACCTGAGGAAAGAAGGAAGGAGTCCATTTTTTCATACCAAGCTCTAGGAGCTTGTTTGAGGCCATAGAGAGACTTCTTTAGCCTACAAAAAAGAGAGGAGTCTTGAGTGAAACCAATAGGTTGTTCCATGAATATCTCTTCCTTTAAGTCCCCATGTAAGAAAGCACTTTTTACATCCATTTGAAAGACAAGCCACTTTTGGGAAGCAGCCAGAGCAAGAACCAGTCTAACAGAATCCATTTTGGCAATTGGTGCAAAGGTTTCAGCATAATCAATTCCTTCAATTTGAGAGAAACCTTTGGCTACTAGGCGAGCTTTGTGTTTGTCAATTTCTCCATTAGGCCCATATTTTGTTCTGTAAATCCATTTACAATGAACTAATTTCCTTCCTTTAGGTAGGGGAACTAAATCCCAAGTTTCATTTTTTATTAAGGAAGAGAATTCATTTTCCATGGCATCATCCCATTATTTAATACCAGTTGCTTCTTTGAAGGATTGAGGATCAGAGGAAATAGACTGACAGACAAGACCAATGCCTATGGAGTTGGTTAATCTGGATGATGGAAGATTTTGGATGTAAGGAGTAGCTTCTTTAACAATGGTGCGGGCCCATTTTGGCATAGTGGAAGGAGTAGGAGTGGAAAGACTTTGAGTTGGAGTTATAGGTTCCTCATATTGATCATCAATCTCTAAATTAATCTCTAAAGTTGGTTCTTCATTATATTGAGGTTCTACTATAGGAGAAGGCTCAATAGAGGAAGAGGATGGTTGAGGATCTTTCTGAGGGAATGTTTCATCAAATTGGACATTCCTATGAAAAAATACCTCATGAGTTGTGGGATCAAGGAGCCTGTATGCTTTCATTTCCTCACAATAACCAACAAAGATGAGCTTTTTGCTTTTCTTATCTAGAGCCTTCCTTTTCTTCTTTGGGATGTGTGCCCAAGAAGTACACCCAAAAATATTGAAGAAGGAGACATCCAGTTTTGAGCCAATCCATGCTTCTTCAGGAGTTAAATGGTCAAGAGCTTTATGAGGTGTGTGGTTTTGAATATAGTTTGCATAGTTAATAGCTTCTGCCCAAAAAACTTTTGGAAGATCTCTTGAATGGAGCATACAGTTTGCCATTTCCTTCAATGTTTGGTTTTTCCTCTCTGCAATGCCATTTTTCTATGGATTATGGGAGACAAAATGTTGATGAATGATGCCATGACTTGATAGAAATATTGAGAACTCATTACTGCAGTATTCCCCCCATTATCTGTGCAAATTTTCTTGATGTTGCAAGAGGCCTGATTTTCAACTAAGGCTTTGAAGATTTTGAAGTGGGATAGAACATCACTTTTGTATTTTAGGAAGTAGACCCAAGTTCTTCTGGAAAATTCATCAATGAAGGTTAGAGCATATTTTGCTCCTTTGAAAGAAGGCTCTGGGAAAAACATCAAGTCACTATGGATTAACTCTAGAGGGGATGAGGCTTTTAGAGAACCACTTGGGTGGAAAGGATCTTGATGTTGCTTTCCAAGAGCACATCTAGGACATACTCCATCAATAGAAGAGACTTGAGGTAAACCTGTTACCATTTCATGGGTGTTCAATTCCTTTAGGTAGTTATAACTGAGATGACCAAACCTTTCATGCCAAATTTTGCTTTCAAGATCTCCATGAGCCACAAAATAGGAGGCCCCTTCTAGATTTTTGAATCCTTTGAAGTGAAATAGGTGAGTGTTGTGATCAATATCTCCTTTGGCTATAAGAGAGTGGGGGTCTTGAAAGTCTCTTATCTCAACTCCTATTGGAGAGAAGAGAATAGTTTTCCCCTTTCCAAAAGTACAAATCTGATAGACGGAGAGGAGATTTGTTGCAATGTTTGGAACATAGAGAACATTATTGATAGAGCCACCATCAATGGATATGTCACCCTTTCCTTTGACTGGGATAAAGGAAGAGTCACCAACTTCTATGCTACATGTTGAACTTGAGGAGATAGAAGAGAATGACTCATCTGAAGCAGTCATGTGATGAGTTGCTCCAGAATCTAGGACCCAGTAATTAGATGAAGTATTGGTGGTCTTCCCTTGAACATTTAGGGCTTTTCCTATCTGATTTTTATTGTCTATATTTTGATCCTTCATAGTTGCCTCTAGTTGTTGTAATATTTTCCAACATTTGTTTGTAGAATGACCATTCTTTTTGTAGTGAGTACAAGTTATGGGACTTCTTTCTTTCTTTTTGAATTTTTCTTTAGTGGAGGTGGATGCTACTAAGGCTTTAGAGGAAGAGGAAGAGATATCATACTTTGCAAGTTTTGTTTCTTCTCTAGTTAGTCTCTCACAAAATTCTTCTAAGGAGGGCATTTTGAAACTTGCACCAAGAGCATATTTTGTAGATAGAAAGGTGGTTGCGAATATTTGAAATACACCATTTAATTTAGAAATAATTAGATAGATGCATTCTTCATATTTTTTATCCTTGCCACTACCTTTAAATTGAGTAAGGACTTCTTTAAATTTGGTGAGAAAGTCAACAATATTGCTAAAGTCTTCAGGAGATAATGTTGTTAATTCTGCCTCTAATTGCATTGACCTTATTTGATCTACTTTTCCAAATAAGTTCTTTAGTTTCTCCCAACTTTCATAAGGAGTTTTACAATCCGTAATGTGAAACCATAAGCTTTCATTTACATTAGTGCTTATAATACCCATTGTTTCATACATTTTCCCTTTATGAACAAATATTTCATATTCTTTTTCAAATTTAGGTTGCTTCTCTTCTAGCAGGTGTGTGAGCCCTTTTTGAGAAATGAGATTTAATATTTTGGGTTTCCTAGGTATGATAGTTATGAGGGGTGAGTGGATCAATTGTATTCATTTTTCTAAAGAAAATTGAAGTAAACCAACAATCCCCCCTTTTAACTTCAATTTTAATGTTCTTTTAAATAATGGAACAAAACCCTTAAGAGATACCAAGCTCCTCAATTACCCACCCTAACGAGAGGGAAAATATAAGTAAGTGAGGATATTTGCTAAATATATTAGGGTAATGAAAAATGAATTAATGAATCTTATAATTTTTAATGTAACAATGGTCTTTTGGAAATACCAATCTCTTCAAAATACCCACCCTAACGAGAGGGAAACTATAAGTAAATGATTTAGGAAATGTGTATTGAGAGATAGAGGATAGGAGAAGCAGAAGCGATCAAAGCGACAGAGGAAATTTAAAAGCATTGGGTGGGAACCTCAATCAAGGCAATAGAGAAGGTATGCAGGATGCAGGTGGGAACCTCGAGCAGGAGTCAGGTGAGGAACTAGAGGAAGGTAGGCCTTCTGTGATAGGAGAGGTGAAGGCAGGCCTTCTATGATAGGAGAGGCTATCCAAAGAGGGCCTGATCCTCCTCAAAAATATCTCGATAAAAGGTCACAAAAGGGCAACGCGGGTCCTAGAAGAGGCCCCACCTTCACGAAAACCCTAAAGGGAAGAAATAACAACTTTATTTCACTCCCGCCTCTCATACCGATAAATAATAGGATAATGGCACTTGTAAAATCTATGGGTCCTTTCCTATCCATGGAAGAGTTTTCGTTAGTGGGCAAGTTTCTCGGTGGAAATCCGGATATAGAGACCATACGGTCCTGGGCACTATCTAAGTGGAGAACGATGGGGAGTATGGAGATTGTTGCCCTATCCAGGGGTTTCTTCATTATAGGATTCAATAACAATGAGGATGTGAATCGCGTTCTAACTGGAGGACCCTATTTTTTAGGAAAATGTAGCCTTTCCCTTAGTGGGGGGAGTATTTTTATCCTAAAAAATAGAATATCAATATAGCCCTTATTTGGGTTCGTCTTCCTAACCTACCAGCTCAGTTTTTCAACGAGTATTGGTTGCAAGGTATAGCTAGAGCTATTGGGGAGATAATAATCATAGATCATGCAACCTTGGCTAGGACAAGGATGACGCATGCAAGAATACACGTCAACACTGATTTAGAATCTGAGCTGCCAAAATTTGTCGAACTAGGGTACGGTGACTACCTAAGAAAACAGGTGGTGGAGTATGAAAACAAGCCAACATTTTACTTAGAATGTAAAACCCAAGGCCATCTGCGAAGTCAGTGCCCTAATATAGCAGCTAGTAGAGAAAACCATAGGATGAAAGGTAAACGACCAAATGATAAAGGTTACCCCAAGGATTTCCCTTCGAGAGGGGGACCAGCTGGCAAAGGAGGGTTCATGCCGGGTAAAAATAACTTTGCCTATCAGGAGAAATCAAATGAGGGTGAAGGGCAACCTCAGAATAAAGGCAAGTAACAAATCATCGATGGACAAGAAAATCAGGTAAGCCCTAAAATTCCAAACTCAAATTAGTTTGAAATTTTAGCTAATATAGAGGTAGAAGGAGAGATTGAGGTTTTAGAAGAAGAAAACCTTCAATTCAAACTACCTAAAACCCTAGAATCCCAATCGAATTTGGATCCTTCTAATCAAAACCCTAAAGAATACAGGAAATGGTGGAGGGGTTAGAATCAAAGGAAGTAGTCCTTCTCAACATCATAACTAGAAGCCCATAAAATAATCTAGAATACTCAGTGCAAAAACTAGGAGAGTATAGGAAAAATATGGAGGAGTTAGAATCAAGGATTGATGTGGTAGAAATGAATGATATTGAGGAATGTTTTAGTCTGGTTCTTCAGCAGATCGTTCCTTCATATTTTAGCCCCAAGCATACCAAGATCACTGCCAAGTCGCCTGACTACGACGGTGAGAAAAAGAGGGGGAGGATGTGAAATGCTGAACACAACAAAATGAGGACTAAAAATGAAATTTCTAATGGTAAACAGAAAACACTGATACAACAAGTTATCCTAGGATAAGAAGATAACAAATCAGGGAAACCTCCTCAAGGGAGGGGAAAAGCAAAAAACTCTAAACAATATAAATGTAGGTTCTCTCATGGAATGTGAGAGGCCTCAATTGCCTACCCAAACAGAGGGTGGTTAGTTCAATAAGAAGGTAATATAACCCAAGAATTTTGATGTTGCAAGAAACAAAAATAGATGAAGATCAATAAAAAATAATAGCAAAAAAATATGGAGTTAAGGGGATATGGTATGCAAACCGGCAAGAGGATCTTTAGGGGGGCTTATGGTTCTTTGGGATCCTCGGGAGGTGGAAGGGAACATTATCCAGGATGATGATAGGGTGTTGAGGGTTTTTTCCTGACATTGACAACAATAGATCATGAATTTTCTCAAATGTTTATGCCCTCAATTCAGTTAAGGGAGAGCATCTTTGTGGGCATATTTTTGGGAGCACCTAGGCAAATTGGATGATACTTTCAATGATATTCCATGGGTGGTGGCAGGAAACTTCAACACTCCCTTATAACCCTCAAACAAAAAGGGTGGAGCAAGGCTCCCAACCAAAATTATGGAAGATTTTAATTAATTTGTAAACTAAAATCAATTAATGGATGTGAGGCTAAGAGGAGCAAAGTACACTTGTAGTAATAGGCGAATAGGAAATCAACTTATCTAGGAAAGACTTGATAGGTTTTTCTTATCAAAGGAGGCTATTACAGAATTTAGAGATTCTATTCTGCAAACTCTTCTTAAAATTGCATCAGATCACAATCCCATTCTTTCGAAGGTACCAAAATCAAACTCCTTAAAAAAAAAATTTCACTTCCAGTAAATGTGGATTAGGCACCCAAAATTAAAGGAAAACATCTCCAGATGGTGGCAACAACCTTTTCAGGGAAGTTCGACTTTCAAACTTGCTCAAAATTTGAAATTAATCAAGGAAAACCTTATAATATGGAACAAGGAAGTTTTTGGAAACCTATTTGAGAACAAGAAACAAGTGAGGGATAGGTTGAAGGCCATTGACAACATGGTTCAAAATGGCACCTACGACGAAGCTACCAAGAAGGAGGAGTAGATCATGCTTTCAGAATATCATAATATCTTAGCTTGTGAAGAGACTTACTGGAGACTAAAATCCAGGGCTTTATGGTTAAATGATGGTGATTCGAGTTCAAATTTCTTCCACATCACAACATTGAGGAACAAAAGCAATAACAAGATTAAATAGTTAATCAAAGTTGACGGGTCCAAAAACCAAGATCTGATTGAGATAATAGAAGAAGTGGTTGCTTATTTCAGCTCCCTCCTCGGGGAAGAATCATAGTGTAAAGAGGAAGCTAAGGACTATCTCCTTTAGTTCATTCCTAATATGATCGATGAGGCAATTAATGGTAGGATTCTTACTCATTTTACTGATGAGAAAATAACAAATACTTTATTTAGCATGGAACCCGATAAGGCTCCTAGCCTTGACGGGTTCCCTCCTCAATTCTATCAAAAATTTTGGGATATCATGGGAGGGGATGTCATTTCAGCTATCAAGGAGTTTTAGGCTTAAAAACATATCCTGCTAGGGTTTAACTACACCTTTATTGCCATGATTCCTAAGGGCCCAACCCCTAAGACAATGGCAGATTTTAGACCTATCAGTTTATGTAACGTGTCCTACAAGATATTAAAAAAATCCATTAATAATAGGATGAAATAAATATTACCCCTTATTATTGACCAATGTTAGAGGAGCTCGGTTCAGGGGAGATCAATCCTGGATAGGGTGATCACAGTCCATGAAGCTTTGCACTTCGCTAGACAAACCAAAAAGGCAATCTTCACCCTAGAGCTTGACATGAACAAAGAATTTGACCGCATTAACTAGGACTTCCTGTCAGATGTCCTTCTAAAATTTGACTTTCATCCTCAATGGGTCAGAATGATAAAAGAGTGCATATCCAATCCCTAGTTCTCAATCCTGGTTAATGGAATGATAGCTGGGTATTTCCAAAGTCACAGAGGACTCAGGAAAGGAGATCCGATTAGCCCAATGTTGTTCATTATAGTGGCGAAGGCTCTAGGCAGAATTATAAAAGCAACATGCAATGCAGGATTAATCTCGAGGATCAAAGCCACCTCCCTCACCAACCTAGTAAGTCATCAATAATTTGTTGATGACACTCTAATGTTGACCCAGTCATCAGTGGTTGAAGCTAGAAGGATCAAATATATTCTCCAGCTCTACGAGGATGCGGTGGGTCAAAAAGTGAATTTTAACAAGAGTAAGCTTTACTTCCTTAACACCCCAATTTAGAGATAATTCAAAATAGCGAATATTTTGGGATGTTCTATAGTGACTCTTCCTATCGCCTATTTAGGTCTTCCCCTTTTCTCTAGCTCTCTAGGTGATTATATGTGGGATAGAGTGGTAGAAAGAATTCAAAAAAATTGGCTGGCTAGAAAGGACACTTTTTGTCTCAGGCAGGAAAACTTACTCTTACTATGGCATATTTAGAGAGTATTCCGGTGTATTTCTTATCCATTTTTAAGGCCCCAACCAAGGTATACCAAAAAATTGAAAATCTCCAAAAGAATTTTCTATGGTCTAGGTCGGAGGAAAAATAAAGGATCCACTTGGTGGGGTGGAGCAAGGTGTGTAGGCCAAAAGAAAAAGGGGGGCTAGGATTGCGAAGAATTGCTCACTTGAATACAGTCTTAATAGCCAAACAAGCTTGGCATCTCATAAAAAATGATGAGAATGAATGGACCTTCATCATTAAAATAAAATATCTCCAAGGTATTGATTTCCTAAATGATAATATTCACAGCAGAGGATCGGCTTTCTGGAAAGCAATCTTGACCATCAAGGAGGTCATAAAGAAAGGGATGAGATGGATTATTGGGAACGAGTAAAATATTAGGTTTTGGTATGACAGGTGGGCTAAGGAGGAGGCTCTATCTCAAGTTCCTAACTTAGTTAGGATCAAAATAACCACAGATGAACTCATCGAAAGGAGAGTAGATGATTTTATGAGATAGGACAGAGGAAGACTTAAATATAAACATATAATGATTCAAGGATTTGAAGCCGAATCAGAAGAGATCCAAAGTATTCTGCATCAACAATTTATACCTATGAGACCAGGACAAGATCAAGTAATCTAGGCCACCATAGAAAATGGGTAGTTCTCAGTCAAATATGCATACAAACTAATGTTAGATCTTGAGGAGCCCATACTTCAGACTCAGTTGGTGTGGGTCAAAAAAATAATTCCTAAAGTTGTAATGTTATCGTGGCTGGTAATCCAAGGAAGGATACTTATGATGGATACCATGATAAGGAAAGGTATGATAGTTGCTAACTGTTATTTTTTGTTCAGGGTAAATTGGGAGTCTACCCGTCATATTTCCTTGAATGTCCTTTTTCCTTCAATATTCTCAATGGGGTATTCCAAGCATTTAGCATCTCCTGGGTCAGTCTAACCACCATCATTGACCTGTTCCACCAATGGCCAAATCCCTTTGTCAGCCTTAGGCTTAGGTTTATGTGGAAAATATGTTTTCATCATTTTTTGTGGCAGGTCTGGCTAGAAAGAAATCACATAGCATTCCATGAGTCGAGCCATGATGTCACCTCCATTACCACTAAGATTCTTGCCTTTTCCCGTGAAAACTTCAGCCTTATCCCTCATGATAGTTGAAATCCTTCCCCTATGGAAAATTAGATCGCTCATTCCTTAAACATTACCTTGGTAGAGGATCCTAGGTCTATTAAGGCCAATCCCAGAATAGGTGTCAGGTGGATCCCACTCCCAGTTGGTTAGCTCAAGCTCAACTTTGATGAGGCTGCTAAAGATAATCTTGGCAGAGTAGGGGCTGGAGGAGTAGTGAGAGACCATGAAGGAAACCTGGTGATGGCCTTTTCTGAGCATTTGGGAATAAGGACAAATAATGAGGCAGAAGCAAGAGCATTATGGAGAGGTATTCATATGGCTCAAGATATTGAAGGTAAATTAAAAATTGAAGGAGATTCACTGCATATCATAAATCTCCTCAGCAATGGGAAAAATTCTCTATGGCGGGTTAAGACAGTCATTGAAGAGGTACGAATCCTATTACAGGCTAGGAATTACTGGCTAGCCCAGCATGTGTTTCGGGAAGCCAATAAAATAGTTGACAGATAGGCCAATATAGGGGTGGAAGCAGATGGGCTTGTCACTTGGGAAAATGGGGTCCCAAGTGACGTGGACAAAATTATTCAAAACAAAATCGAGGATGAATATGAAGAAGAATAGGGTCCTCATTGGAGGCTCCTAGTACATAAGAATTTTGGTTTGTTAACTCTGCTCTACTCTATTTGGTGACAATTTTTGTTTTTCCATGTACTGGGGAAGGGGTTTCCTTTTGGGTAGAGGTCTTGAATAGCTAAGTTGATGTTATGAATATGGTCTGGGAGATATGCAGTATAGCTTGTTTTTACTGTAAGTGGACTTTTGTGTATGTAAATATTGGTAAGGGGCGGTGTGCTCCCTCGAACGTATGTTCTAAGAAGGCTACTAGTAGCGGTGGACAAACTGTCCCTAATAAGGCTTTGATCTGTAACAACATAATGCTGATTTTTGTAATAGGTTTTGGGTTAACCTGTAAAACCCGGTATTAATGATAATATATCTTAACTATAAAAAAAAACTATAAGTAAATGAGGAGGTATGATAAATTAATAATGCCAATGAAACAATTGTTAAACCAGGCCTATATATCTTTTCTTCTCAATAACTTGCCCTTACGAGAGGGAAACTATAAGTAAAGAGGAGAATTGATACTTGGAACATAGGCTATTTTTTATATCATCTAGAACTTAATATCGGATTCTTAATAACCCACCCTTACGATAGGGAAACTGTAAGTTATTGAGAAGTCCAACACTAGGAACATAGGTGATAAATTTTAAATGATTTAGGTAAAAAAATATTCCTATAAATCGAATTTTTTTTTTAAGTTTATGAGAGCTTGTATTGATATAGACTTCTTATATTTAGGTCTTGCTTTAAGATATAGAGAACTTTCTTAAATGCAAAAAAGGTGAAATAAGAAGGAGAAAGTAACAAGCAAGAAGTAGCGAAAACTTTGATGAAGATATATTTTATACACCAATAGATGCCACTTACAAATTTATAAGATGTTATAAAAAATTATTTGTTTTGATATTTATGAGGGTTTGTACAAAATATTGAGTACCTTCTTTAGACATATATTGGTTTAATGAGATAAAAACAATATACACCTTTTAGATATAAAATCCACAATAAAAGGAAATAGAAGAGAGCTTAAAGAAGATAGACACCAAAAAAAAGAAAACCCCCTCAAAAGACAAAACAAAAATAAGGTGCAATATTGTGCACCCTTAACCCCCCCTCGAAAAAGACCTTTGTATTATTAGGTTACAAATGACTCCTTCACTTTTTAAGAGGATAGCCTTTTGAAAAAGTAAAAGGCTTTAGTGAAGAATTGAGTCAAAATGAATAACGAAAAATAAAAAGGTAAGGAGATATTTTGTAAGGTTTTACCTACGAAAATGAAGGAAAAAAAAAAAAACCAATACAAATTAACCAATACAATGCGCCTGCATTCGGGATTTAAAAAGAAGATGCGAATTGAACATCTACCCCAAAGGAAGAAGGTTGTTCACTTCTTCTGAAATAACGTGCCTAGTTCCAAAGGAAGAAGGTTGTCGCTTGCAAACCCTACGCCTCATAAAAATAGAAGAGCCAACACCTTGAAGTACTAGATTCACACTCCGATGAAGTATTTCGTTCTTTGAAAAATTTTATAGACCCTAGCACCTTGCTTTGAAATCTGTTAAGGTTCGTAGATAAGACAGAAGATACAACGCCTTAGCTATGAAAGCTGTTTGAAACATGTAGATAAAACATAAAACAAGAGAGGCGTAAAATGGAAAAAAAGGCTTAATATTGCAATAATTTGATCAAAAGTTAATCAAAATGAAATATATAAAAAAATCGTAGATGCCTCTATCTAGCACCACGACACTTCACTTGAGGAGCAAACCGGAAATAAATTTCTGCACAGAGAACTTGTCAGAGAAAAAAATAAGCTTATGAACATAAAAGAAATGGAATGGAATGCCAAAGGAAGAGAGGCAAAACAAAATTTATAGGAGCTAAGTGAGAGCCATTAGAATCCACCAATCGAGAAGAGAAGAGATCGACGGTATTGAAGATACTCCGACTTAATTGGGCTCCTACGTATTTTTTTGATGCATTAAAGTGATGCAAAAAAAGGAGCGCATGAGATGAAACACTAGAAAATGATTATCATGCAACTAAAGTTGATGAAGCTTTAGAGCAAATAAAATTTTAAAAAAGGGTTATCTTAACAATAGTTGACTTAAATATTAGCTACGCCAAACGAGAACGCAATGGAGAGCATCTTTAGATCTCCAGTGAAGGAGACATTGAAATCGATTGAGAGGCGTTACGAAGAGTGTTGTTGGTGCCCAAGCACGTTTTGAGAGTCTCGATCGGGCTTCTTCGAGAGCAACGAAAAATGCAATGCAGCAAGATTTTTTTCCTGCAAAAAAGAATACACTAAATATAGGAAATAAAATTCCTATCGATCAAGCTTTTAGGATAATAAAAATTTTAATAATAATCATAAAAAAAAAAAAAATTATTTGCTTGGAATTTTTTTTTAATATATATGAACTAGTCAAAGAGCCCATTTTTTAAAATAACAAATGTGAAAAAAACTATGGGCAATTTTTCTGAATAAAAATCATTTACACTAAAAGGTAATGAATCTTCCTTTTCCCTTGTAACGTGAGAAGGAAACAATATTATTCAAAATAATCCACATACATATATCTAAAATATATAGCAAAAAAAACTATATATAGAATATTATTGAAGACTTAAATAAAAAAAAAGAGGAGAAACCAACAAAAGATACAAAGAACCATCTCCTAGAACCTTCAAGAGAGAATGCTAGCAAAATCTATCCAACTCTGGTACCATGTTAGAATTTTCAAAAAAAGAAATGCAAAGTATTACACAAAATATGAAGAAAGAGTAGAACTAATTGATTATTCCATGGATCAACTTTGTATAAATAACAAAGTTTATCATTGAGAGTTGTTGGATTACAACTCATAAAATTTGATGTAGACTATAACTAAGAGTTCACTTGACTCATGAAGGAGTGGAAACTCAAGAAATTCTATCCTAGTAGAACTTAAGAGAATAATTACTTATTCTAACATATGCTCTATTTTTTTTACCTCGATGTACAACCAAACCTTCATCATTTTATTAAATAATTTTCTCTAGGGAAGGGATCCACGTCATAACCTAGTTTTCTAATCAAATGGTATTTAATATGATAGGTTCCTAATTGCATGTCCTTGTAGTGTTCACAAAACACTTGAATCCACAAGTTTCCTTTAATCCTATTCTTCCATATTGGGTCCCTCTATAGGCTTGTATTCGAGGTTAAACTTAAACAATTCAACTCATTGTTATCAATGGTGGTTCTATAGACCTCACTTCCATCTATTTTTTTTGTATGGGATAAAGAAAATATATAAAAGAATAACTAAATAAATTATCTAGGTCCTAGCCTATATTATTTAGGAATAACAAGCAAAAATGAAGAATAAAATAAAAACCTATGAAAACCCTAGGTTACCTCCCTCAACCTAAAAAAAAAAGAACTACCTGTAAAATATCTTGAAAATGAATGAAGTCTCCTTCAAATGGTGTAAATAATCACACAAAGATAGAGTGAAAGGTTGATAAGGAATATATCTATGAAGGAGCTACCTTTAAAATCTCTTGAAAATGAATGAAGTCTCCTTCAAATTGTGTAAATAATCACACAAAGATAGAGTGAAATGTTGATGAAGAATATATTTGTGGAGGAGCTACAAGAGAAATTTTTCTTTCTACCTTAATAAGGAACCTTGCCCCAATGGATTTCCTACAATTTGTTTTCAAATTTTTGGGACTTGTTGAGGAGCCATATGTTGAGTGTAGTTTAGTGGTAAGAAAAAAGGCTACAATAAGTTATATCAATGTCACATTTATTATATTAGTTCCAAGGAAAGGTAAAACAAAATATTTTGATAATTTTCATCTACAAACCTTTATAATATAATTCATAAGATAATATCAAAATTTAAAAAGCATATAAATTGAAGAACATTCTAGATTATGTTATCTAAGAGGATCCTAAGAGGAATACTCGATGATGTAATTATTGTAAAAGAGACCTTACATTCTATTCAATCCATGAAAAATCCAAAAATCGAATATAAACAAAACATATGATAGGATTTATGGAATTTTCTATACGATATCCTCAATAAATTTTGGTTTCTATCAAGGTTGGTTTGAGTGTATTAGATGTTCAAGCAATCCAAAATATGTTATTTTAATGGAAGCTTTAAATCGTTCTATGGACTTGGACAAGGTGAACCATTATCTCTTTTATCTCTTTATTTTTTATGAGACATTGAGAAAATATTTCTCATAGGTAAAAATAAAAGGGAAAATCAAGGTACTTAGATTGCTACAAATTATCCCTTCAAATCTCTAATTTATTGATGATAATTTTTTTTTGGTCATTCCTCAATCAACAAGGCCATAGAATTTAGGTCAATATTGGTATGATATGACAAGGCTCTAAGACAATTATCAAGATTTTTTCATTAATATTACCTTATATTCATAAAAAAATATTATAAAAGTTTTAGAGTAATCCTGAATGATTTTTTTTTTAAAGAAAGAGAGAGCTATAAGATTTAAATTTGAATAGAATGAAATATTATTTAAGAAGAAATAATTTTATATTAATTTTAATTTTTTAATTTTATTTCCCTTAATCAACTCCTTGACCAACATTAGATTAAAGTAGATAGCATATTGCTATACCAATTATATACAGGGTTTTACCAATTAAACGAAAAAAATTATCAAAGATCAATTTCATACTAAATTACACATAAGCTCTTTTCAATTAAGTGTATAAATGTATAAATATAACCATTAAGAATAAATAAATTATTCTATCTAAAATGGTAAAGATTTTATTTATGTCCAATTCATCTGTCAAAGCTACATTAGTCATAGCCCATAAATGGAATATTATCATTATTTATATATCATGGCATTCAAGTTATAACATATGGTAAAAATGGTACTTAAATAAAAAACTCTTAATGCTTAATTTTTTCATGCTTATGCATTTGAACTCTATATGGGTTAACTCCTATCATTGAACAACAAATGGTTTTGCTCATTCTTCCCCTTTTTAAGGGGGTCAATCACTTTATTCTACGTTAATGTTAGGAACATTCATATAGAATAAAAATAGCCAAAGTAACAATGCAAGGTGCTCATGGAAGCCTATTTTGATTCATCTTCTATAAAGAATCAAGGTTGGCCTTGAAATGAAGTAAAATATTTAAAATTTTAATGTTTAAACATTTTTTTTGAAGTTTATATTTAGAATGACAAAATTATAAATACAAATTATTAATTAAAAAGTAATTTGTTGCAGATTTGTGGTAGAAGGACCATGGTTCAAAAACAACTATTTTAAGATGCATGATTGTTTGCATCTTGAGTCAAACTTGTAGTGCTTCTCAGCGTGAGTACAATTGGTCTTTATTTGAGGCTATACACACCAAGAAGTATAGTAAGTTTACCCAAGAGCACCTCAACAACCTTGTGTTTGTATAATACAATCTTCAAGATCATACCAAACAAGTGGAGGTGAATGAATCATATGAGGTGATTGACATAGATAAGCTAGATCCTTTTTCAAATTGGAGTGGCAAGAGTCTATTGAATTTTGAGTTTATTGCAAAGGAAATCAAGGTACAAAATGAAAAATGGAAACATTTGAGAGGGTTGAAGAAAATATATCGTGATAATCTTGTACCTTAGGAGCCTTCAATTAGACCACGTCCAAAGCCAAATTCACCTATCTATTTTGAGGAGGATAGGAAAATTAAAAGCACTTTATATTATAAAATTTTAAATATGTATGATGTATTTTGTTGGATTTTACGATCAAGAACAATAGTTATACTCTTTTTTATAAATATCTTATATTAAATGCCTCCAATTATTATTTAAAATATTTTTAAAATTGAAATGTTTTCTTTATTTTTTTATAAGTTACAAATAAATCTTCAAGATTATATTAACTTACAATTTTTCAAGTGTTATATTAACTTACAATTTTTCAAGTGATATATTAACATTTGAAAGAAGAAATATCAAATATTTTATGTAACATAAAGGAAGATTATTGTTGAGTGGTATTTTCACCCAGTTGTGAAAACACACTCTCCGATAGGATTCGAGTCCCAAATCCTCTGCTTGCAAAGAAATTAAACAAGTAACTTCTCCAAGGTCTCCGCTATGTTAGCATTTGGTATAAGTGTTGCTATTCAATTTGAATGTTGGGAATACCTTAGTGGTTGCAAGTAACTGTTAACAAGGGGCACTATGGTTTATTTTACTCTGAAATTGCAATGGACTCAAAGTGAATTAATCTTAATGATGAATCTCATTTTTCGATTTCAGCTTTGGTGAATTTTCAAGTGTTTATTAAAATAGAAGTTAAAATTTCTGGAAATAAAAGTGCAAAGAAGATAAAAATAAAATGTAAAAGAAAATGGAACTAAAATACACTCAGGGGCTACAATCCAATTTGACAAAATCGAAGATAATGAGGTTTTCTACATACAACCTAACCTATTGAACCTGCAAACTTGCACAATCCAGATAAGCTAGGTGCTGGTTTCTGGGGTCTTAACTATGGTTTTCAGATTTAGACATTCGCATGAAGCAACCAAGAGAACTTGCATTAAACTTCACCTATAAGCCTAAAAATCTGAAAGGGGAAAGATAAACATTCAATTTTGCATGCAGAAAATAACTCCTTTCTTGCCAATGAGATGCAACTCTCTGTAATTCTGTATTAAAAAGAATGTATCAGTTTACAATGACAGAATGTTTCCAGTTTTGACAAAACCAGAACAAGTGGAGGAAAACGCTCCAAAAGCAGGCCCAGAATGGCTTATCACCTTTAGCTCTGCAACTCTGCCCGTAGCGGTTTCTGACCCTTGTACCAATCTGTGCTTCTACTTTTATACTTTCTGGCAATGCTCTCTGTTTTGCCCTGTGACGCTTCGCTTCATCTCCCAGGTCTCTTCATTTCATCTTCCCGCCTCTTTGCATTATTTTTGGCTTTTGTTCGAGCATCGAAACGTTTGATCTTCTTGCTAACTGTAACTGCTCTGTAACCCTTACACCTTTATGCCACGTGTTCAGCGCTTCCCTGCATGTTCTGTAACGGCCCACTGTGAATCATGACAAAAATAGTATGTCGCTTTGCTCCTCTACCTGTATCGCGAAAATGAGACATGTCGCGATATCGTGACATTTTTTCGTTTCGTACCACTTGGCTGCTTTCTATCACGAAATCGCGATGCTTTTCTCTTTTGCACCATCTTGCAGCTTCATCATGAAATCATGACATTTTTCATTCTATGCTTTTTTCTTTTCACCATCTTGCTGCTTTCTATCACGAAATCATGACACTTTTTCATTTCGTACCATCTTGCTGCTTTCTGTCATGAAATCATGACGCTTTTCTCTTTCAGGCTATCTCGCTGCTTTCTATCATGAAATCGTGACACTTTTCTCTTTCGTACCATCTCGCTGCTTTCGTCAAAACATGACACTTCCATTTCATGACACATTTCCCTTACTTAGCTTTCGATCATCTGAATACGAAATGAGACATGTCATGATTTCTCACATTTTTCTATCTTTACCTCCTTTACCGATAATCGAAACAACTTCACGATTTCTGACACTTTATTTCATTTGCTCCTTCCTCACTTTCTTGCAGCAAAAACCTGATGTGTCACGATATCGCGACTTTTTTATCTTTGCCCTTCATCTCGTCTTTAGATCATGAAATGGTGACATGTCGCGATATCGCGACAACTTCTACATTGACTCTTCTCTTGTCGCCTTCGACCGCGATTTCACAACACGTGCGATATCGCGACATTTTTCTCTTCAAGATGCATTTTGCTGCTCTTAACCATGAAAACGTGACATGTCATGAAATCATGACAATTTTTCATTTTGCTTCATTTTGTTACTCTTGGCCATGAAAACGTGACATGTCACGAAATCGTGACGCCTTTTTGTTCCACTTGCTGTAGCCGCAAACATGACCTATCGCGATATCGCGACACTTTCTTTTTCTTGGCAGCATCCTGTCGTGATTTCGCGACACTTTCTTTTTCTTAGCAGCAACATGTCGCGATATCGTGACATTTTCTTTTTCTTAGCCGTGATAGAGCAACATGTCGCGATATCGTGACACCTTTTCATTTTGACGTACTTTGCTATTTTGAGCCACGAAAACATGACACGTCGCGATATCGTGACACTTCTTCTTTTGTGATATTTTGCTCTTCCTTTGATTTTTTTAGCATCTGGGCCATTGAGGTCTTCTTTGAAAGCATGCAAAAAAGGTGGGTCCCCAATTTTGGGGTGTGTTGTGGATCAGCCACAACAAATGGTGACTCTGCTGTCAAATGCTCCTGAGCATTTTGGTGAGAACCCAACCTGGAAGTATACAAACTTGAAAATAGGCATTAGCACATAAGAAATATAAACAAATGCCAATAGATCAGAAATACATGAATCATCAGAATCATTAAGTATCAGCTCGATGTGTGCAATGTGTTTCATTCCCTATCATTTGAAATTGATCAACATTCCATTATCAGTTTCACCTATGATTTGTATGCAAGGCTATGGATGATTTGTGCAGGATTTGGTGTATGATAAAGATGCTAGAGATATAACAACCTGCTTTACAAAGGCTCAAACCTTCTAATATCATGAACAAACATATTAAAGCTGTCAAACCCTCTTAGGACCAAATATATGTCTACTAAAATTAATTTACTAGATCCCAAAGTTGGTTATGTGTCACTACCATCTTGAACCCATGTGCAAGTGTAAGTGAAATCAGAACTTTGGGGAATAGGATTCCCAACCTAAGCGAGATGGGAATTTAACCCTATCCTTACTATTCTGATTTGGAGTTCATTACCTCATCTTGAACAAAATGATTTAACCTGTTATGGATGAAATGGTCAAGCTAGTCTATCCATATGAGCAATCAGTGGTCTTGCTTTTAGACAAGACATGTTGCCACGCATGAGCATACTTAACCCCATAATCCCTGACTTGGCTTTATTCATTCTCTTCTCTCTCTTTTTTTCTTTGGACCTTTGGGATGACTACCCATCCTTGCTAGGGACATGTAGTACGACCCCTCCAATCCAATATTAAGATGAAATGGGAAATGTTAGTTAATTTTATTTCTTGGACCTTTGGGATGACTACCCATCCTTGCTAGGGACATGTAGTACGATCCTTCCAATCCAAGATGATAAAATGAAAGATGAAAAATATTAATTTTTTGTTTCTTGGACTTTTGGGATGACTACCCATCCTTTGCAGAGGACATGTAGTACGATCCTTCCCATCCAAGTTTTATGCTAAAATGAAAGATGGAAGCTTTGGGGAATCGGATTCTCAACCTAGGTGAGATGAGAATTATGCCCTATCCTTACTACTCCATGAAGGTCAAATCAGAGCTTTGGGGAATT
The DNA here is from genome assembly GCA_028583015.1 of Wollemia nobilis. Classification (NCBI taxonomy): domain Eukaryota; kingdom Viridiplantae; phylum Streptophyta; class Pinopsida; order Araucariales; family Araucariaceae; genus Wollemia; species Wollemia nobilis. Next base: position 10,771,452 of record JAQPPZ010000850.1, read on the forward strand.
GGATCCTCAACCTAAGTTCGATGAGGATTTAATCCTATCCTTACTACTCTGGTTTTAGACTTTAAGCTTGATGGAAGTGGTAAAAACCACTGTTTTAAGGATTATGTTGCATGATAGGACAGACATGAAATATTCTTTTCACCCCACCTTTTCATCCAAGTATGGTTTTGACCATTTTGCTCAAGATTCTCTTTAGTATGCGTAGAACGTGCTTGGTTCAAGATAGTCCGGGCAGCAGTTCCCAACCTTAGGATCCTTTTAATATATGCTATGTAGTAATCCTAAGAGGATTCGACACCTTCTCAATGATTGCACATGAAATGAAAATGTAACTAAGATGACATGTATATGCAATGTGGAATGTGGCATGAGATATGAATGCACTGCTTCTTTTGAACTGTGGAGGGAATATATCATCTACTTTACCATAATGTGTAAAACTGACAACTTCATGCATCACAAGATTCAAATGATATTACTTAAAATGTTTGTGTTACTTGTGGAGCTTCTACAACATAATTCCAATGTTTCATATTCTCCTAGTCTTAGGCATAAGTTGACATCTCAATTTTTTTTTTATTTTTTTTTTGTATATAAACAAACCAAACATGTCAAATGAAATCAAACACACAACTTAAATCCTAACTAGACTAGCAATCCTAAAACAAACAAAACAAAATTTGAAAATCCATACCAAAACCGAAAAGTATAATATCAATCTCTTACGACTTAAGGGCTAAAATAATGCTTTAAAACATGCCCATTAACTGGTAACATCAGATCCTTCCCTTCTAAAGTTCTTAACCTGAAGGTATTTTTCCCTAGAATTTTTGAAATCTGATAAGGGCCTAACCAAAGACAATCAAATTTTTGATGATTCCCCTTTTCTTCATGTCTTTTATCCCACAATAAGACTAAATCTGAAATTCTGAAGGACTTAATTTTAGCTCTTCTGTCAAACCATATTTTAACAACCTCTTGGTGTTTACTCATGTGAATCATGGCTTCCTCCCTTTTTTCATCGAGGTGCAGTAAATGACTTAGTCTGGCTTCAGTGTGGTTATCTGTTCCTAGGTATTCCTGTATGAAATGCAGGGTTTGAAGCTTCAAGTTTGCTGGAAAAATTGGATCTTGTCCATAAACCAAATGATAGGGAGTATTCCCTATTGATTCTTTTACTCTGGTTCTATCTGCCCAAAGAGCAAACTTTAACTGGCTGTGCCAATCTCGAGGGTTCCTTTCCAGTAATTTCTTAATGATATTCAACAAATTCTTGTTTGACGATTCGGCCAAACCATTTCCTTGAGGGTAATAATTAGATGCAAATTTTAAACTCACTTTATTGTCGTATGCCCAATCTGCAAATTGCATGGAAACAAAAGCTTTACCATTATCACTAACGATAGAATCGGGCATTCCGAATCTTGTTATGATGTGATCCTCAAGGAATCTTATTACAACATCTGTAGTGGCATGTTTTGTAGGAACTGCTTACGTCCACCTTGTACAATAATCTGTAGTTGTTAGTATGAATTTATGGGAATCAAAAGAATTTGGGTTAATAACCCCAATGAAATCTAATCCCCATTGTGCAAATGGTCTCATCTCAACTATAGGTTGTAATGGCATGGCTGCATTTCTTTCTCTGTTGGCGGCTACTTGACAAATGTGGCAAGATCGTACATGAGCATGTGCATCTTTAAAAATGTGAGGCCAATAGTATCCTGCTCTCAGGATTTGATGCGTTGTAGCATTTGCCGCACCATGGCCGAGTTCCATATTTCCCATGAAATTCTTGTAGAACCTTGGCAACTTCTTCTTTATTCAGGCATCTCAAGTAGATCCCCTCATGATTTTTCCTGTACAGAACACCGAGATCTAATCAGATAATTAACAGATTTAAGTCTTAAAGCCCTTCTTTGAGTGGAATTCAAATTGGATGGGCACTTACCATTTAATAGAAAATGTACAATGTCAACATACCAGTCATCTTTAGAAATGTATTCTGCATTTGAATATTGGCATGTCATTTGTGGATTATTCTCAGCAATCATCTTCACAAGTCCCTGTCCTCGAACTAGTTTCATGGGTTGGATTTCAAGATCAAATTCTTGGATGGTAGAAATCCATTTACCTCTTTTCTCACCTAGCTCGTTATGTAAAAACATAGTTTTGATAGCAGGGTCAGGCACAATGGCAAAAACTTCTGTTGTGCACAATGTAATGTCAAAATTTTTTTACCGTTTTAAAGAGTGCGTACATCTGCTTATCGAGGATAGAATACCTCAATTGAGCATCTTTTAAAGGAGCACTTAAAAATGCTATGGGATTTTCTGCACTATCCTCACCTTTTTGGGTCAAGACACTCGCAAAAGAGTGTTCCGATGCGAAAGCATAAATATAGAAAGGTTTGGCATAGTTTGGACTTATGAGGGCAGGGGCTCTGGAAATGGCATCCTTAATGTTTTGAAAGGCCACCCTACTTTCCTCGTTCCATCTGACATCTACATCCTTCTTGAGCATCTTGTTCAACGGTTTGGCTATCTCAGCGAAGCTTGAAATAAACTTCCTCACAAAATTAATTTGCCCGAAGAAAGATCTCAACTCCTTTTTACTACCCGGGAGAGGCAAGTTTTGGATAGCTTCTATCCTTTTTGGGTCAATGGATATACCTTCTTTTGAAATGATGTGACCAAGTAGTCTTCCTTCTGTTACTCCAAAGATGCATTTTTTGGGATTTAAAGAAATTCCATGCTCTCTGCATCTTTGAAGAACCTTTTTCAAATCCTTGACATGGTCTTCTCTTTTCTTTGAAAATACTGGAATATCATCCACATACACAATGATACACTTGCCTATAAGCCCTTTGAATGCATAGTCCATGGCGCGTTGAAATGTTGCACCAACATTTAACAGTCCAAACGACATTCTTTTGTAGGCAAATGTCCCCCATTTGGTTGTGAAGGCTGTTTTCATCCTGTCATTGGGATGAATAAGAATTTGGTTATATCCAGAATATCCATCAAGAAAAGACATCATTTCAGATCCATTCATTGTTTGTAAAATTTCATCAATGGATGGCAATGGATAGTTATCCTTTTGAGAGGCCTTGTTAAGATTTCAAAAATCTATACATAGCCTAATCTCTCCGCTCTTCTTTCTTACTGGAACGAGGTTAGCAACCCAGGTTGAGTGCCTAACAGGAAAAATAATCTTTGCTTCCAATAATCTCTTGACCTCCTTTTCTATTAAGGGCTCCAATAGCGGGTTAACAACTCGTTGTCTTTGTCTAAAAGGCTTGGAGTCCGGCTTTAGAGGGATGGTATGTGTAATGACGTTTTGGTTGTATGTTTTCAATTCGTTATAATTCCAAGCAATGCAATCCACGTAGTGTTTTAGTGCATGTATTATATTTTCTCTTTCTTCCATTGTACATGCCTTTGCGATGTACACTTCCCGTGGATTGTCTGCACTCCCTAGATTAATTAGATCACATGCATCTTTGGGGAGTGGAACCTTTTTTTCTTTTCTGGCCTTGTATCCCATATCGAACATTTTCTCCAATGAAACTATGTCTTTAGGTATTTTGTTGGATTGACATGCAGTTTCACTTTCGTTTTCTGCTTCTTCTTGCCATCTTTGCTCCTCATCAATCACCTGATTTTCAAAAATACCCGAGTTCGTGACAAATTTGAATATGTGTCTGTCATTTTCAAAAACTTGGAAATTCTTGACATTATCAGGTATTGATGGACAAGGAACTAATTCGATGGAGAACTTTTTACACCTTTTTATATCAACTGGATTTAACATGCCCGCGGTGACTGCAAGAGAGTCTGCTATGCGATTTCCTTTTCTAGAAATAAGGGCTATATTGAAAGCATCGAATTCCTCAATGAGGTCCATGACCCTAGTTCTATAAAGGCTCAGTCTCTTATCGCGGCATGTATATTGTCCTTTAATCTGCTTGACTACCAGTTCAGAATCTCCCAATACTTTCAAGCATTTAACCTGCTTGCTCAACGCTAGTTGTAAACCAAAGATCAATGCTTCATATTCTGCCATGTTGTTCATGCAAGGAAATTGCAATCTATAGGCAGCCAATAATGGTTTACTTCCTGGGCAAGTGAGCTCGACTCCGGCTCCTGCTCCCTGTCTGGATTTGGATCCATCAAACCTAAGCAACCATATGAAATCATTTTCCTCAAGAGAGCTACCATGAAATGTTTCCCTTTTAGGCTCTTCGGTAGCTTCTTCAACATCAAATGCATAGACCCCCAGCTCTGGCTCAGAAAACTGAACTTCATTTGGCTTATTAAATTCTGTTATGATTTCCTTAAGCCTCGGTTCATTTTCTACTCTGATTTGATTCGCGATTCCTTTCCAGGGTAGCCACATATGTGAGCAATCTGTTGAAAAATAGCCATTCAATGTTTTCATCCAATCCCTTGCAAGTAGCATTCCATATCTACTTGGGATATTAACAACCAGAATGTCGACTACTTGTTGGACCCTGGGTTCAGAATTTAGTTGAATTTTGACATCATATAGGGTCCCTACCACATTTACCTCAGATCGGTCCAATTGCAAAACTTTACATTTGGATGAAATCGGCTGTAGACCTAGCATTTGACATATCTCTGAAGGCATGAGATTGCTTGTGGCACCCGTGTCCACCAAACAATTATGCAAATTCTTACCAAAAATTCTCAGTCAATAAGAATGGCGGGACATCCCGTCTCTCCTTTCGTAAAATCAAATGGGACTCAACTTCCTTTCCCTTCCACACTTGATCAGGTGAGTTCAGAGCCTTTATCAATGCTTCTTTTTGGCCAAGCAATCGGGCCGCGTCTAAGAACGAAAGGCTTGATTTGGACTTCTTTAGATCCTCCACTATGTCATAGTTTGGTTTTTCAAATTTGACTGTCTTCTACGTGTCATTAGACATTTCTCTTCTAAGTGGAGGAGGAGGATTATTATCAGCCTTAGTATCCGGAGGAAGGATAGAGTTATTTGGTGGTGTTGATGATGTTTTAGGGGCTTTAGATTTACTTCTCAAATGATATCCGTGATTCCCCTTTCTAAACTCTCGAAAAGCTTGCACCTCCTGTTCCAAAATTTCATCTTCTTCTTCCTCACTCTCACCTTCTTGACGGTATAAAGTTTCCACCACCATAATGTTATCATCTTGATGTTGGGGTGGACCCTCATTTGGCACAAGTTCCGGGTCATCTACTTGGGCTTGGAGACAATGAGTGTATCTAGCGATTTCAGGACAATTCCTCTCATTGTGCTCTTTTGTATTGTGCAATCTGCACCCCTTTTCCCATGCAAAATCGGAAAGATTCAAAAGGGAACTGGATTGACTGGGTCCTGCAGAAGTATCTAGTTGATTGGCAATAGGGGCAAGTACTCCTCCATTGTTTGGCTTTGTGTTCCAATGTCTCCCTCTATTGTTAAAATTTTGATTTGAGTGAGGGGCATGGGACTCATACTTCTATTTTTGAACCATGTCATTACTCGGTTTATGAACTATCTTCTTGAGCTCTTCAACATCCGAATAAATCTCCTTCGGTGGAGCTACATTATTGTTAGTTCCCGTTGGGTTTGCATAATTCGTGGGATCTTGATTTAACATTTGAGTCAGATTTTGAGGAATTTGATTCATATATGGATTTACACTTTGGATCGGAGTTGGATTTGGGAAAGGAACTATAGCCTGAGAATTAACCTGGCTGGTTCCTTGCATAGTCGATTGACTATTTTGCAAAAATGCGAGAACGGGTGGAATGGATGTGATCGGTTGGATCGGAATGGGTGCATAGGCAGGTGCTGGTGGATATGGTTGTTGATATGGGAAAGCATTCATGTTTGGCATTTGCGGTGCCATGATCTGATTTGCCATGGGAGCTTGACCATATGGAGCATATTGTCCCATCATAGGCATCTGGGGAAACCCATAGCCCTGTGGTGTCATTTGTTGCTCGATGGTCATAGCTTCATTGTAAGCTAAGGCGAGCATGGTGACTTGAGGATTTCGTCTTGCAAACATTGTTGTCATGGGATCCAATGCCCCAAAATATATTTGCAAGGCCACTGCGGGATCTATGGCAAAATGTCGAACTGCTCTATTATAGCATTTTTGGAATCTCTGATTAAAGGTTCTGATTGGCTCACCTTGGCCCCTTTTGCATGTAATAAATTGATTGTAGATGGTTGCGGGATCCAAAGGTGACCTAAACTGATTGACAAAGGCGTTCTCCATTTGTGTCCATGAAGTGATCGAGCCAGTAGGTAGGCAAATATACCATTCATAGGCCACTGGGTCTAGGCTCATGGGAAAAAGTCTGCAAGCCACATCCTCATGTTGGACTTGCAACCTTATCAAAACATCCCTATAGGCTTGGATATGCTCCTCTGCAGTTCTTGGGCCATCTGGTTTATATTTGGGCAAGAATATTTCTATGTTCTTAGGGATTTCATGGATATCCCCTGCAATATTCAAAGGGATATTATTAGCTCCATACCAAGGAGCTGCTGGAGGTTGGGCCATTTGACTCGGAATTGATGAGGACAACCCTACAAGAGCGGTGGAAATGGTACTGATGATAGGTACGCTAGTGGCAATTGATACCACCGGTGTAGGTCCACTTGATGTTCCTGAAGCAAAAAGATCTTTTGTGACTGGTAGGTTTACAGCTTGCTTGGTTTTATTCTTGGGAGTACCAGTGAGTGTAAGGTCATGGAATATGGTTTCCCCAGTTGTTTGGGACCTAGTCGCGATACGGCGCGGTGGGTCCAGCCTGCCTGACGAAACTCTCGATATCTCCAAGAAAACCTGCAACACAAAAAAAATGCTGCAGTTTAGCCGTTAATGAGATTTAAGAAATAATTTCAAAATCGAATCAAAAACACATTACTTCTGTATGAAAATCAAAATAAAGTAAACCAATTCGGCCCTCCTTCTAGCGCCAATCTGTTGAGTGGTATTTTCACCCGGTTGTGAAAACACACTCTCCGATAGGATTCGAGTCCCAAATCCTCTGCTTGCAAAGAAATTAAACAAGTAACTTCTCCAAGGTCTCTGCTATGTTAGCATTTTGCACCAATAATGCTGTTCAATTTGAATGTTGGGAATACCTTAGTGGTTGCAAGTAACTGTTAACAAGGGGCACTATGGTTTATTTTACTCTGAAATTGCAATGGACTCAAAGTGAATTAATCTTAATGATGAATCTATTTTCGATTTCGTTTGGTGGATTTTCAATTGTTTATTAAAATAGAAGTTAATTTAGAAATGAAAAATAAAGAAGATAAGAATAAAATGTAAAAGAGAATGAACTAAAATACATTCAGAGTGCTACAATCCTACTTTGACAAAACCGAAGATAATGAGGTTTTCTGCATACAACCTAACCTATTGAACCTGCAAACTTGCACAATCCAGATAAGCTAGGTGCTTGGTTTACAGGGTCTTAACTATGGTTTTCAGATTTAGACATTCGCATGAAGCAACCAAGAGAACTTGCATTAAACTTCACCTATAAACCTAAAAATCTGAAAGGGGAAAGATAAACATTCAATTTTGCATGCAGAAAATAACTCCTCCTTTCTTGCCAATGAGATGCAACTCTCTGTAATTATGTATTAAAAAGAATGTATCATTTACAATGACAGAATGTTCCAGTTTTGACAAAACCAGAACAAGTGGAGGAAAATGCTCCAAAAATAGGCCCAGAATGGCTTATCGCCTTTAGCTCTGCAACACTGCTCGCAGCGGTTTCCGACCCTTGTACCAATCTATGCTTCTACTTTTATACTTTCTGGCAATGCTCTCTGTTTTGCCCTGTGACGCTTCGCTTCATCTCCCAGGTCTCTTCGTTTCATCTTCCCGCCTCTTTGCATTATTTTGGCTTTTGTTCGAGCATCGAAACGTTTGATCTTCTCGCTAACTATAACTGCTCTGTAACCCTTACACCTTTATGCCACGTGTTCAGCGCTTCCCTGCATGTTCTGTAATGGCCCGCTATGAATCGCAAAAAAATAGTATGTCGCTTTGCTCCTCTACCTATATCGCGAAAATGAGACATGTCACGATATCGCGACATTTTTTCGTTTCGTACCACTTGGTCAGCAATTCATGTCATGAAATCATGACATTTTTTCTTTTGCACCATCTTGATCGCATTTGTCATGAAATCGTGACAATTTTTCATTTCGTACCATCTTGCTTTCTATCACGAAATCGTGACGCTTTTCTCTTTTGCACCATCTTGCTGCTTTCTATCATGAAATCGTGACAATTTTTCATTCCGTACCACTTGGTTGCTTTCTATCATGAAATCGTGACGCTTTTCTCTTTCTCGTCTCATTGCTTTCTATCGTGAAATCATGACGCTTTCTCTTTTCGTACCACTCTTGCTACTTAAAACGTGACATGTCACGATTTCGCGACACATTTCCCTTGCTTAGCTTGTCGTCGTGAATAGCGAAAATGAGACATGTCGTGATTTCGCGACATTTTTCTATCTTTACCTCCTTTACCGCTGATAGATCGCGAAAATGCAACCTGTCATGATTTCGTGACACTTTCTTTCAATTTGCTCCTTCCTCACTTTCTTGTAGCGAAAACCTGACGTGTCGCGATATCGCGACATTTTTTATCTCTGCCCTTCATCTCGTCTTCAGGTCGCGAAATGGCGACATGTCGCGATATCGCGACAACTTCTGCATTGACTCTTCTCTTGCTGCCTTCGACCGCGATTTCACAACACGTCGCGATATCGCGACATTTTTCTCTTCAAGATGCATTCTTGCTCTTAACCGTGAAAACGTGACATGTCACGAAATCATGACAATTTTTCATTTTGCTTCATTTTGTTACTCTTGGCCGAAAACGCGACATGTCACGAAATCCGACCCTTTTGTTCCAGCTTCGCACTTCGAGCAAAAACGTGACCTGTCGCGATATCGCGACACTTTCTTTTTCTTGGGCACAATTTCTCCCTTTTTTCACAACCACTTTCTTTTTCTTAGCCGCGATAGAGCAACGCGTCACGATATCGCGACACCTTTTCATTCCGACGTACTTTGCTATTCTGAGCCGTGAAAACATGACACGTCGCGATATCGTGACAACTTTTCATTTCTAGCCGCGATGGAGCAACATGTCGCGATATCGCGACACTTCTTCTTTTGTGATATTTTGCTCTTCCTTTGATTTTTTAGCATCTGGGCCACTGAGGTCTTCTTCGAAAGCATGCAAAAAAGGTGGGTCCCCAATTTTGGGGTGTGTTGTGGATCAGCCACAACAATTATATTTTCAAACTCCAAAAGACAGATATTTTATATAACTTAAAAAGAAGATTATATTTTCATACTCCAAAGGACATTCATGTTGTATTATCCTTTTATATCTCTTGGCATCCATTTTATATGAGAGAAAACAATATAAATGTAAATATAAATATAAATAAATACATACATACATATATATATATATATATATATATATATATATATATATATTTTTTTTTTTTTTTTTTCTCACATAAAATGGATACCAAGAAATACAAAAATATTATATATATAGATATATAAAATAGGATTAAAACCCTATATCTTCAATATGAAATACCTATGATAGAGCAATCATTAAGAAATTAATTCTATATTATCATGGATAGTAGAGCAGAATCCCTTTCCAAGATGGAATAAAAGAATAGAAGCTTAGAAATCTTAAGAACAAGTTCCAAGTTCCTTTATTGTGAATGATTTTAAATAAATATTTAATTTTTTAAGGCATGTAGCTCTACAAGTTCATTAATCTTAGGCATGCAACTTTTCAAGCTCTTTAATCTTATAAAAAATTGATGTGGACATGTAACCCTACACTCTCTTCTATTTTATATCATTTTGTTTTACTTATTTGAAAAACCAATTTTTTCTATAACTTTTTTCTTTTTGCTTTTGTAATCGTACATCATTTTACTTTATTTATTTTAAAAACCAACTTTTTAGAGGGCATGTAACTCCTCATATATCATTTTGCTTCACTCATTTGATTTTTTTTTGGATATGCAGCTCTACATGCTCTTTAATCATGATCATTTTGTTTTACTCATTTCAAAAACCAAATTTTTTAGAACATGTAATTTTATATGTTGTGTATCCTATATCATTTGGATTTACTCATTTACATTTTTTTGTACGGTCTTTAATCTTATATAAATTTTATTTTTACTCATTTCAAAATATTTTTTTTAAGACATGTAGCTATGCACGCTCTTTAATCCTATATAATTTGGATTTACTCATTTACAATTTTTTTACGCTCTTTAATATTATATAATTTTTTTTAATCATTTCAAAAATAATTTTTTTTAGACATGTAGCTATGCACACTCTTTAATCCTATATCATTTTGCTATACTAATTTCAAAAATCAATTTTTTTTAAGATAGAGCACTACACACTCTTTAATCCTATATTATTTAGCTTTACTCATTTCATAAATATTTTTTTTGGAATTTAATTCTACACTTTCTAATCCTATATTATTATTATTTTAGTGAAAAGTTAAAAATTTGTATTTAAAAAACACTTATTACATTATTTTCCTGGTAACCTGCATCTCTTGGCTTGGCTAGTTCCAGGATACAAATCATCTTCTGCTTTATGTCTCTGCAAATCCTCCTGATCATGGTGATCATAAGGGGTTTTCCCCAATTCCTGCTCTACCTCTCCTTTATATCCCTTAGACTTCTCTGTTGCTTCAAATTTATCTTTTTCTACACTATGTAACCCATAAATAGATACATGTAATAGCTCACAATTATACTTCTCATCCACCTCTGGTATAATTTGTTTTTCTTTATCTTCATGTACTTCTTGTGTTGTCCCTATCCTAAGCTATTCCCATCCTCAATTTTTCCTAAATTTCTTCCTCCTATGTGTGTATTTGAGAGGCCTCCATATTTCTTCCATCAATAGTTTCAAGCACCTTTCCTACTATAGTGCTCCATATGATCTCTGTCGGTTTGAATTCCTCATTAAAAGTTTTTCTATCTCGTTCAGCCATATTTACCAGCAAATAAATCCTAATCCCAAATTCCATGTAGTTTTTATCCTCTTTTTATGATTTTTTTGGCTTTCCAATAATCCTAGAAAGTATTCATGGTTGGAATTTGGACCTCCACTTGGTTAAAAGTAATATACCATTACTTCCACACTGTTTGGAAAAAAGTGCATTAAAAAATGAGATGAGGAATTGTTTTCTCATATTGGTTGCACATTATACACCTATTAGGCCCAACAATTCCTCTTTTACGCAAATTATCTTGGGTCAAAATACTATTGTGGACCATCTGCCAAGAGAAACAATTTATCTTTATCCATCCCTTAGGTTACCACAACTTTGACCAAGGGGGTTGTTGTATTGGGTGGTTGGGAGAAGTTATAAATTTATAGCCCTCCTTCACTGAATAATTTCCCATAGTTCCATGACCCCATGCTTTCTTATCTGATTCATTCCTTTTTAAACACTTTCTATTTTCTAAAATATTTTGTATCTTGCTTTTCTTTGCCTCCCATGTTGGAAATATTAAAGCATTGTGTTGTCATTGATGTCAAAGGTTTGATGTCATAGGTTGATATCAAAGAGAGCTTAGCATGGTAGAAATATTCTCCTATGGTTGGATAATCATGCAAGGCAAGGTTCATCTCAAGGCAAGGAAATTGGCAAAAATATAAGGTTATAATATTTATTTCTAAATATTATGCACAAGGGACAAAGGTTTGTAAGAGGAAGCAAAGCAAAGGTTCATGAAGTTTGATGATAAAAAGAGCATGGTACAAGGTTGATAAAAATACAAGTTCATGTGGGTTAATGTTAAAAATTTAAGGAGTATAATATTTAAATATTATAAAAAGGTTTTAAAAAGGGACAAGGACCAAGGCTTAAAAGACAAGAGGAAAAATATTTAAAAGCAGTGGGCCATGGTCTAAAAGGATAAGAGGAGAAAGGAGTTTATTTTCATTAGACCAAGGCTTAAAAATAATAAACATTATAATATTTTTAATATTATAATTCCAAGTTTTCAAAAGGAGGATGGCACCAAAAATAAGTTTGAATTTGAGCATCGATGTAGACCAAGACAAAGGAGGGCACACCATGCTATTCGAGCTTCGACGTAGACCAAGGCAAAGGAGGGCACATCATGATTATTGGAGCATAAATGTCATCCAAGTAATGAAAGCAAAACACAGACATATACCAAAAGTTTAACTTAGGAAATGACACCATGTATTATCCATTGAATCCATTCGAGGAGTAAGCAAACGAACGACAGATACAACAACACAGATTTTAGGATATATTTGGCAAAGCGATGAATGGTGTCATGCCTATTGGCGTAGCGCAGTTGGTTGTTGATCGTATGTTAAGCACTAGGAAAAAATAGATCTCGAGGTCGATTTTCATCTACAATAGTTTTGGGTAAAAGAATGTTTCACTATTTCAAGATAGAGTTGGTTAAAACACACGGACCACACTTTTGAGTCACCAAGTCATGCTAGCACATTGGTTGAGTTCGAATCATGGAAGCATGAGAGATATCTTTTATTAAGCGTAAAAATTAAAGGCATAAAGGTTGGATAAATTAATCTTGTAAGGTGCAAAGGTGGTTAATTGTAGTCTTTCTTTTTGAGATAATTATTGAGTATATTGTTGTGTATGCATAGGAGTAATAAAGGTGTGAAAGGATTAACACATATGTTAATTATATTAGAGGGAGTCATAAGATATATAAAGGTTGTTTTATTTGTGTAATATTTCCATGAAATAAAAGTGTCATCTAGGTGTTTTGCTAATGTTTGAGAGTTGAAATATTGCTTTCTAGAAAGGAGAGAAAAGGGTATATTTGAGTTCATTATACTTTGTAATTTTTGCATATCATAAGAAAAGGGATTAAGGATTTTACAAGTTGGTTTTTGTGAATATAAAATAAAATAATAAAGTATTATTTTCAGCCTTACTATGCACATATTTTGAGGATATTTTTCATGAGGATGACTTGAGGAATGTTTTGCTAGCTAACCCTTGAATTGGCACAAGAAAGATAAGTTGTTTTTAAGACAGGTTTTTAAGGGCACATCTTCATCAAGTATATTGAGGTATGGTGGTTTAACTCTTTCTCTAGGTGGTTGTGCTTTGAGAAAGTAATTTTAAGGTGGAGATAAAAGGGTTGATTAGTGTGTATTGTTGGAAATATTTGAGCTAGGGTTTGAGAACAAATTATGCATCATTGACTAGTGAAATTAGGAACACTAGTGCTAGGGTTTTTGAGAAAAAACTATTCATTCTTGTTGAAAAAATTTGTAAAGCATTTGGGCATTGATGTGAGTGACATTGACTATGCTTAGGCAAGTGTTAGAGACTAGCTTTGTGAAGCAATTTGTGCATTATTGTGTTTAATTTTTGAGAGAAAATTTGCAAGGAACACAAACCAATTTTGTGAGGTAAAGTTATACACTAGCTTGATTTGATTTGAAAGGAATTTGGAACAAGTAGAGATATGATTTGATGAATAAAATATATGTGAATGTGAAGAATATATTGGGTAGGTAGAATATGATTGAATTGACTAGTTGAATAAAGCTTTATTGAAAGATATATACGCATTGTTTTGAACATCATTTGTGTGCAATATTTGGGATTGGTAGAGCATGTGCTATAAGTTATTTTGAGCATATGTTAGAGTATATTTGTGAAGAAGACTTGAAGCAGGTTTGAGGTAGATTTGAGAAAGTCTTGTGAGAAGACTTGAAGCAGGTTTGAGGTAGATTTGAGCAAGTCTTGTGAGAAGACTTGAAGTAGGTTTGAGGTAGATTTGAGCAAGTCTTATGAGAAGACTTGAAAGGTTTGAGGTAGATTTGAGCAAGTCTTATGAGAAGAATTGAAGTAGGTTTGAGGTAGATTTGAGCAAGAAGCATGTTTAAGATATATGTGTGCATGTAACGTGTATATATTTGGGATAGAGTTGAGACAGATTTGTGCATGTAACATATACATATTAGGGACAAAGTTGAGATAGAATTGTATATGTAATGTGTGTATATTTGGGATAGAGTTGAAGATAAATTTGTGCATGTAACGTGTACAGATTTGGGATAGAGTTGAGATAGATTTTTGCATGTAATGTGTGCAGATTTGGGATAGATTTGAGAGTAGATTTATGAGTAGACCTGAGTAAACCTTGTGATTATGCTTGGAGTAGAATTAGCAGAGTTGTGTACCAACTTTGGAGGTGACTAGAGCAAAAGGGATAGATTTCTCCTATGGATAGAGTTCCATGAACTAGAGAAAATGAGAGGAGTCTCCTGTGGATAGATTTCTACAAACCTAAGCAAAGGGGATAAAATTATCCCATGGATAGAGTCCCATGAAACCAGAGCAAAGGAGATGATTCTCCTATGGATAGAATTTTATGAACCAGATCGACAAGGGGATAGATTTCTCCTATGGATAGAGTTCCACAAACCAGAGCAAAGGATAGGAGTCTCATATGGATAGAGTTCCACGAACTAGAACAACAAGGGGATAGATTTATCCTATGGATAAAGCTCTATAAACCATAGTAGTAGGGGACATAGGTCTCATGTGGATAGAGATCCACGAACTTCAACAAAGGGGATTGAGATCTCCTTTGGACAAAGGTCCATAAATATTTTAATAGGGAATTGATTCCAAAGAGATTTGTTTAGAAAATTTAGAAGAAATATTTTCTCCATGGACGTAACCCACATTGGGTGAACCACGTTAAATTTGTGTCTCTCATGTGTGTGATGATTTGTGCATTGCTTTATTACTTTTATTGATATTGTAATTGATAACATTGGATAATATTATTTGGGAAAGAAAAGTAAAAGTTAATCTTATATTGTTTACCCCCCTCTCAGTAGAATTTTGTGTTCTTCAATTGGTATCAGATTAGGATCCTTCAAAAAAGCCTAACATCTTGAAGTAATATCTTACAAGAACACACATGGCAAAGAAAGGGAAAATAAAAACCATGAGACCTAAGAAGGAAGGAACACACATGGCCATGAAATAAAAGGAAGAAGAAATTGCTCCAGAATAGGTGGAAATAGATTCAAATGAGAAAGTGGAAAAGAAGCTAATTTTGTAAAAAGGAATAAGAAGGAACAAAGAATAATCAAATGTTTTATTTGTGTTAACTTTGGTCACCTTGAAGATCATTGTTCAAAAAATTGGGTATAGTAGCAATGAAGAAAAAAAAATTATTTGTGGTAACCTTGGCCATGATGCAGCTTATTGTAATGGGTTTAGCAGCAGTAAATATGAAAATGGAAACAAGGATAGTCAAAGCAGGTATGCAAGGAAGATATTTTTTAGAAATGACAGTAATGAAGACCTCTTTGATAGTGAAAAATAGAAAATTCTACTTTCGACAATAGAAGAAAAAGAAGATGCTCCTATTGAAGACCAAGGAGAAGAGAAAAATTCATAAAATGAAGAGAAACTTGAACTTGCTCGTAAAGCATTGGAAAGGGTTAGAAAGGAGATCTCAATATTGAAGGCTCAAAAGGAACTTTCAAAAAATAAAGGAAAATCCACAATTGATATAGAAAAGGAACGTGTTGAGTTGAAAAGAGAGAACTTAGAATTGAAGGTTCAAATACAAGAGGATGAGAAAACTAAGACAAAGCTTCTACAAGATCTCTTTGACTTGAAAGTTAAGGTTGAAAAGGCAAGAAGAGTTGAAGAAGGTATGGTTGAGCAATTAAAGGTAAAAGAGCTAGAATGTGAAATACTTGTTGTTGATCTTGAAGAATTAAAAAGAGAGAACTCAAGATTGAAATCCCAAGTACAAGAGGATGAGGAAACAAAGGCAAAGTTTCTACAAGATCTCACTAACTTTAAGGTTAAGGTTGAAGAGGTAAGAATAATTGAAGAAGGAATGGTTGAAAAGTTGAAAGCAAAAGAGCTAGAATGTGAAATTTTAGAACATGAAGTGGTTTCCCTAAGGATGGAAGTGAAAGATTCCAAGGATAAGCTATACAGGTTTGGGAAAATTTCAAAAGCTTTGGATAACATTACCAAAGCACAAAGATCTTCATTTATCAAAACTAGAATGGGCTATGAAAAAGGTTAAGAGGTACCGAAAGCGAAGTCAAGCTCAAAAAAAATGAAGTCTCAAAGGAAGCATCAAAAGAAGAGATTGAAGAAGAACCTAAGACTTACGTTGATGTGTTGAAAGGTGATAGTATCAAAGAGGAAGCAAAAAATACACCATCAAAGGGCAGAGATCATCACAAGACAAGTAAAGAAATAATAATGAGATCAAGGCAAGATGAATATTTTTTCTAGGGTTATTGTTACTCATGTAATCAATTTGGTCACAAAGTAGTGCATTGCAGGGTTCATGGAAAGAAGGATTATGGCTTCACTAAGAGGAAATTCAACTCATTCAAAGATGGGTATTTCTTTCAAGGAAATTTCTACTCATGTAATCACTTTGGTCATAGAGCTATACATTGCAGGGTTCATGACATAAATGGTTATGGCTTCACCAAGAGGAATTTCAGATCATTTGCACCTTCCAAGAACTACAACATCAGATGTTTCAATTGCAATAATTTTGGGCATAAAGAAAAGTGGTGTAGAAAAATGTTTTAGGAATCTCCAAGGACAAGCAAAATAATGGATGTTCAAAATTTTCAAAAATTGAAGGACTTACAAAGGTATGGAAGAAGGTTGAGAAAGGAGAAGAGCATTGTAATTTGGGAGTAGATTTACTCCCACCCCAAAATTAATCACCTCAAGGAGAGGAGGTGGTGAGGGGGATGAGCTAAGAGTCTTATTTTTAGTCCCAAAGGAGCCCTTTTACATTGATGTCAAAGGGGGAGAGTTTCAATAAGGGGGAGAGAAATCAGTAAGGGGGAGAAGCTTCTCAAGGGGAGTAGATTGGGAATCTAGTGGTAGTAAAATAATTATTTGTGAAAGGGTTTCCATCAATGACAAAGGGGGAGATTTTTAGAAATATTAAAGCATTGTGTTGTCATTGATGTCAAAGGTTTGATGTCATAGGTTGATATCAAAGAGAGCTTAGCATGGTAGAAATATTCTCCTATGGTTGGATAATCATGCAAGGCAAGGTTCATCTCAAGGCAAGGAAATTGGCAAAAAGATAAGGTTATAATATTTATTTCTAAATATTATGCACAAGGGACAAAGGTTTGTAAGAGGAAGCAAAGCAAAGGTTCATGAAGTTTGATGATAAAAAGAGCATGGTACAAGGTTGATAAAAAGACAAGTTCATGTGGGTTAATGTTAAAAAGTTAAGGAGTATAATATTTAAATATTATAAAAAGGTTTTAAAAAGGGACAAGGACCAAGGCCTAAAAGGACAAGAGGAGAAAGGAGTTTATTTTCATTAGACCAAGGCTTAAAAATAATAAACATTATAATATTTTTAATATTATAATGTCAATTTTTCAAAAGGAGGATGGTGCCAAAAATAAGTTTGAATTTGAGCACCAACGTAGACCAAGGCAAAGGAGGGCACACCATGCTATTCGAGCATCGACATAGACCAAGGCAAAGGAGGGCACATCATGATTATTGGAGCGTCGACGTCATCCAAGTAATGAAGGTAAAACACATATATATACCCAAATTTTACCTTAGGAAATGACACCATGTATTGTGCATCGAATCCATTCGAGTTAATGAACGAACGATAGAGACAACAACGTAGAGTTTGGGAGATATTCGATGGAACAATGAATGATGTCACGCCTGCTGACACAGTGTAGTTGGTCACTGGTCGTGTGTTAAGCATTGGGAAAAAAGAGATCTTGAGGTCAAGTTTCCTCAAAGATGGTTTTGGATAGAAAAACGTTTTGCTATTTCAAGGTATAGTTGGTTAAAACATGTGGGCCACCCTTTTGAGTCATCAAGTCATGCTAGCACGACTGATAATTGAGCGCTTTGGAGAGCGTTGTCCTGCACGTTAGCTGAGTTCGAATCATGGTAGCATGAGAGGTATTTTTTATTAAGCACAAAAATTAAAGGCATAAAGGTTGGATAAATTAATTTTTGTAAGGTGCAAAGGTGGTTAATTGCAGTCTTTCTTTTTGAGTGAGTTATTGAGTATATTGTTGTGTATGCATAGGAGTAATAAGGGTGTGAAAGGATTAGCACATATGTTAATTATCTTAGAGGGAGTCATAAGGTATATAAAGGTTGTTTTATTTGTGTAATATTTGCATGAAATAAAAGTGACATCTAGGTGTTTTGGTAATGGTTGAGAGTTGAAATATTGCTTTCTAGAAAGGAGAGAAAAGGGTGTATTTGAGTTCATTATACTTTGTAATTTTTGCATATCATAAGAAAAGGGTTTAAGGATTTTACAAGTTGGTTTTTGTGAAGATAAAATAAAATAATAAAGTATTATTTTCAGCCTTACTATGCACATATTTTGAGGAGATTTTTCATGAGGATGACTTGAGGAATGTTTTTCTAGCTAACCCTTGAATTGGCACAAGAAAGATAAGTTGTTTTTAAGATAGGTTTTTAAGGGCACATCTTCATCAAGCATTTTGAGGTATGGTGGTTTAACTATTTCTCTAGGTGGTTGTGCTTTGAGAAAGTAATTTTAAGGTGGAGATAAAAGGGTTTATTAGTGTGTATTGTTGGAAATATTTGAGCTAGGGTTTGAGAAAAAATTGTGCATCATTGATTAGTGAAATTGGAACACTAGTGCTAGGGTTTTTGAGAACAAATTGTGCATTCTTGTTGAAATAATTTGTGAAGCATTTGGGCATTGATGTGAGTGACATTGACTATGTTTGGGCAAGTGTTAGAGACCAACTTTGTGAAGCAATTTGTGCATTATTGTGTTTGATTTTTAAGAGCAAATTTGCAAGGAACACAAACCAGTTTTGTGAGGTAAAGTTATGCACTAGCTTGATTTGATTTGAAAGGAATTTGCAAGAAGTAGAGATCTGATTTGATGAATGCAAGATATGTGAATGTGAAGAACATATTGGGTATTTGATAGCACATATCATTATCTATATGTTCAAGAGGTTAAACGAATTCTAGGTAGAATATGACTGAATTGCCTAGTTGAAGAAAGCATTTTTGAAAGAGATATAAGCATTATTTTGAACATCATTTGTGTGCAAGATTTGGGATTGGTTGAGCATGTGCTATAAGTTGTTTTGAGCATATGTTAGAGCAGAGTTGTGAGAATACTTGAAGTAGGTTTGAGGTAGATTTGAGCAAGTCTTGTGAGAAGACTTGAAGAAGGTTTGAGGTAGATTTGAGTAAGTCTTGTAAGAAGACTTGAAGTAGGTTTGAGGTAGATTTGAGCAAGTCTTGTGAGAAGACTTGAAGCAGGTTTGAGGCAGATTTGAGCAAGTCTTGTGAGAAGACTTGAAGCAGGTTTGAGTTAGATTTGAGCAAGTCTTGTGAGAAGACTTGAAGCAGGTTTAAGATATATTTATGCATGTAATGTGTACATATTTGGGACAGAGTTGAGATAAATTTGTGCATGTAACATGTATAGATTTGGGACAAAGTTAAGACAATATTGTGCATGTAATATGTGCAAATTTGGGATAGATTTGAAAATAGATTTGTGCATGTAACATGTATAGATTTGGGATAGAGTTGAGATAGATTTGTGCATGTAATATGTGTAGATTTGGGATAGAGTTGAGAGAAGATTTATGAGCAGACCTAAGTAAGCCTTGTGATTAGGCTTGGAGAAAAATTAGTAAAGTTGTGTACCAGCTTTGTAGGTGACCAAAATAAAGGGGATATATTTCTCCTGTGGATAGAGTTCCACAAACTAGAGCAAAGGAGATAGAGTTCTCTTATGGATAGAGTTCCATGAACCAAAGCAAAGGAGAGGAGTCTCCTATGGATAGAGTTCTACGAACCTAAGAAAATGGGATAGAGTTCTCCTATGGATAGAGTTCCACGAAAAAAAGCAAAGGAGATGAGTCTCCTGTGGATAGAATTCCATGAACTAGACTAGCAAGGGGATATAGTTCTCCTATAAAAAGTGTTCCACAAACCAAAGCAAAGGAGAGGAGTCTCTTATGGATAGATTTACACAAACCAGACCAACAAGGGGATAAATTTCTCCTATGGATAGAGTTTCATAAACCAGAGCATTAGGGGAAAAAGTTCTCCTATGGATAGAGATCCACGAAATTTAGCATAGGGGATTGAGATCTCCTTTGGATAGAGGTCCATAAACATTGTAATAGGGAATTTATTCCCAAGAGATTTGTTGAGAAAATTTAGAAAAAATATTTTCTCTGTGGACGTAACCCACATTGGGTGAACCACGTTAAATTTGTGTCTCTCATGCATTGCTTTATTGATGTTATTGATATTGCAATTGATAATATTAGATAATATTGTTTGGGAAAGAAAAGTAAAAGTTTATCTTATATTGTTCACCCCCCTCTTAGTATAAGGTTGTGTTCTTCATCCCACTATTCATGAGGCAATTCCTCCTTAGGTTTCCACTACTTGGCTCTATGACCTTCTAGATGGGGATATTTAATATAGTGGAATCCCTGATACCATCCCTGGCTGTGCAAATCCAATTTGAGATCTACTAGATGAGGGTGAGTATTATCTATTGGTGGGTGTTTCTCCCATGAATCCTCCCTTAATATTGCATTTTTCCCATCCCAATTTTCTATAATAGACCCTGCTTAATGGTTGGGGCTCCTTTTTTTAGTGCTTTCTAGATCTCTGAACCTTCCCCCATGACTGGAAGATGGGAAATTTCTCCTTCTGGGTGGGTTGGGTAGTATTTTGAATATAATACTTGGCACCACATTTGGTCCTGATTGGATATCCATCTCCAATATAATTTGGTAGTGAGAGCCTGATTATTTGTTTGTGCTACTCTAATTCCTAGGCCTCCTTGGTTCTTTGGTTTGCATACTTTGTCCTAGTTGACTAGGTCCATTATTTGATCTCCCTTTGCCCTTGACCATACGAATTTTTGGATGATTTTATCAAGATCCTTCAACACACTCTTCGGGGCAACCAAGATAGAGAACTGATATAGAGGTATTTCTTAGAGGACAAATTTAAGGAGAGTTACCCTACCTCCAAAACTCAGTCATCTATTTTTCCAATGAGTTATTTTTGAATGGATTTTATCCTTAATAGTTTTCCAATATTTACTTTTTAACCTCTTTTCTAAAATGGGGATCCCTAAGTATTCTAGGGGTATATGGACTTCCTAGAATCTGAGAATATGGGATATCCTTTATCTTACTCTTTTAGCTACATTGAAGAAAACTACTTTGGTTTTTTTTCATTTACCAATTGGCCTGTCACTGATATATAGTAATCCAAGAGATCAAGAATGTTGATTACTTCTTGTAGTGATGCTTCACCCCACATTCCTGTGTCATCCATAAATTGAATATGGGTAATATCCACCTCATTGTAGATATTGATTCATATAATGGTTCGTTCCATTTTTCTTTTTCTTGTTAGTCTTCCAAATCCTTCTGTATAGAGAATGAATAGATATGGTGAAAGAGGATCACCTTGTCTGATACCTATGGATGCTTGGAAAGGTTGGGAGGGGATTCCATTTATGAGTGCTGATAAGGAAGCCAAGGATATGCATTCCATAATCCATGATAACCATTCTTCTTTGAAGCCAAATTTTCTTATAATTTGTACCAAGAACTTCTAGCTGACCCTATCATAGGCTTTGGATAAATCTAGCTTGAGAAACATCTCCTTATTTCCTTTTTGATTAAAAGTATGTAAGGATTCCTGGGCCACCACTATTCCATCTAGAATCTGCCAACCTTGCACAAAACCTCCCTATTCTGGTGATATTATATTTGGTAAGATATTTTTTAACCTTTCTACCATCAGCTTGGTCATGAGCTTGTAGGCCACATTATAGAGTGCTATTGGTTTGTAGTTGGAAATATCCTCCACCTCTCCTCATTTTTGTATAAGGGCTAAATTGGTGTGGTTGGTGGCTTTGAGGATTATTTAGTTGATTCTAACTTCCTCCACTGGTTTAGTTAGATCCTTCGCTATTATATCCTAAAAAGATTTGTAAAATTTTATTAGGAGCCCATTTGATCCTGGGGACTTTCCTATCTGTAAAGCAAGGATAGTACTTTTGAATTATTCCTCTATTATTTATTTTAGGAGTTCCTCATTCTGATTTTAAGATATCATCTCAGGAATACTAGCTAGAATTTCCTACTGATGATGCACAAAAATATTTGGATCTGTAGAAAATAAGGAGCTAAAATAATAATTTTCTACATCTTGCATACCTAGGATGGTTGTTTACCTATTCTCTAAGCCATTTGATAAGGAATCCATCCTATTATGAAGGCTTCGAGCAGTAGTTGTATGGTGAAATAATTTAGTGTTTCTATCTCCTTCCTTTAGCCATGTCACCCTTGTCCATTGTTTCCAGTATGCCTCCTCTTTCTTATCTATCTCCTCCTCTTGTTTCATTAATGTTTCTTCCTTCTATATAAGTTCTAAGATAATTTCAAGTCAAATTTGAGCTACCACTTGTTCCATACTTGTTGAGATCACTGCTATCTATTTTTGGAAGTTAGTTCTCTACACTTAGCTCCATTTTTTCAATATTTATCTAACAAATTTTAATTTCTAGAAAATTTGGTATTGAGTTGTTCCATATGCGGGTTTACCTTGCTACCACAATTTTTGTACCAAACCATAGAGATCCTCATTTTGCAACCAAAAGTTCTCAAATCTAAAGGGTTTTCTTGTAGTCGGACTTATTTTTGCCATGGTAAGGCTTACTGGAAAATGGTCTGAAGCCAATCGATTTAGGGTCTTAGATTGACATTGCCACAAAGTGAAAGCTTTTTCCCCTACTAAAAACCTATCTAATATGGATTTTATTGTTTGCCTGTCTTTCTTTTTATTTATCCATGTGTTACAACCTGGTTGGGGTATATCAATCATCTCTAAATAGTCATATTGGGATATGAGGAGCCTATATATTTTTTTTAGTTGTGTTATACCTCCTTCTTGGTCATTTATTGATATCTTGGCATTCAGGTCCCATCCCACCATCCAGAGGTCTTCGGGGTAGGCTTTCCTGATTGCTTGGACTACTTTCTATTGGATTTTGTGTTCTTGTACTCCTTGCATTCCATACATATTAATGATCATCCATACATTCCCTGAGTTTCTATCTCTTAATCTAGTCTTGAAAACTCCTCGGGAAGCTACTGAACTCAGTAACTGAAAGGTGTCCCTATTCCACATTATTGTCATCCCTCCTAAGTAGCCCTGAGAAGCTTGGTCCACATAATAACTTTACATCAAATATTTTTTTAAATAGTTTACATTATTTCAATAGATATTCTAGTTTCCTATAATAGCACCACATCTGGGTTTATTTTTTAGATCATTCTCTTAATAGCCAATTGTCTAGAATGATCATTTAATCCCCTTACATTACAGGTATTTATAATCATTGGGGTTTTGTGTCGTATAAGTTGGCTATGGATTTAACCATACTTAAATATCTCAATTGTTCCCCTTGCTACTGCACTCTTTCTCTATTTGATCTTATTCCTGCTCCATGAGAACTAGCATTTGTATGTCGTTTCTCCGTTTGACTAATTCCTAGAATTGGTTTTTCTCTATTTTCTATGCTAATCCCATGATGATATCCTTGGTTGGTTCTTTTTCTTGATTAAAAACTATCATTGCACCTCCTATCTCCAGTTGTTGATGCCCCTGTAGCTCCCCTTATTTTTCTTGATTTGGATGAGATTATTTTGAAGAGTTTTGGCTTCCTGTTGGTTCTCCGATCATTTTAAGGGATTATGGTCTCCCTTCTCTGTATATTGATGGATTTTATTTTCCTCTCATGTAGACATATCTTGATTCTTGACCTGTTCTTAAAACTAGGTTTCTTCTCCTTCCATTGGATCATTTAGCCTAAGAAGCTCATATTTGTTAGATTTTGCCCTCCATTATATGTGGTGGTTCATGTTTCCCCCTCTAAATTGACTCCTACCCCTTATTTGGATATTATTTCTTGCTATTATTCTTGTTACTATTTGAAAACCCATTGTAGTCTCTTTAAGTGAAGATTGATCCTTTGGGTTTTGAACTATTTATGGTATCTCCTCTTGAGTGATCTTGGGATAGTTTCGAAATAAATTTCCATACTCATGACATGCTCTACAACAGAATGAGATTGATTCATAATCCAACTATTGTTTCCATATGTTGCCTCCCAATCTAAGCTCCATTTCTACTAGTAGTGGCTTGCTCAGGTCCATCTCCACACAAATTCAAACCACAGAACCTGATCCCCTTCCCACTGATTCTCATGATATGCCTAGGTATATTGCCAATAAATTTCTAATCAATTCCAAAGGAAGGGAATATAATTTTAGCCAAATTGGTGTTGTTTATGGTTCAACATGAGGATCGAAATCTAGTTTCCATGGCTGCATGAATAGTCCTACTGCTCTGATGTTATAGGGTCCTCCATAAAAAGCCTTATCCTTATCAAAAATTAGAGTAAATTCTGCTACAAAGTATCCATTTGGAAGTGTTATGATGTTCACTTCCCCTTGAAGGTTCCAATGGCTTCTTGCCCATGAGTATAGGAAGCAAGGAGAAGGTCTGAGACCTACAAACCTACAAATCAAGGCATGCGTGGATTTGTAAACAATATCATCTGCTACCAATTCCTCTATTATTTCTAAAAATGGGATTGAATCTGTCTTAGGTAGGTAACCATTTATTTTTTCTTAATCTACCTCTTTTTCTTTTCTCTTTTCTCTTTTCCCTTTTCTAAATTTTGCAAAAAATATTGGGTTTGGCCTTCTATATTTTCTTTTTTGGGTTTATTGTGTTTCATTGCATATGGAAAAGGTTGCATTTGAGGATTTTTAGGATCATGTTTGGTACTCGAGAGCATCCCTTTGGTTAAACCCCCTCCAAATGATCCCTCTATTATTACCCTGTCTTCGACACTCAATTTGTTTCCCACAACTCTACAGAGCATCGCCCTAATTCTATATTATTTTTCTTTACTCATTGTAAAACCCAAATTTTTTTAATACCATATAACTCTACACTTTTTAATATTATATATATATATATATATATATATATATATATATATATATATATATATATATATATATACTATTTTAAAAACCAATTTTTTTAATAGAACATATAACTAGACTCTTTAATTTTATATTATTTGACTTTAATCATTTAAAAAAAAACAAATCTTTTTTTAAAGTATATAACTATCATTTCAGTTTACTCATTTTAAAAATTAATTTTTTTTTTTTTTTTAACATCTAAATGCTAATTAATCCTATATCATTTAACTTTCCTCCTTTAAAAAACTAAAAAAAACTAATTAATCCTATATCATTTAACTTTCCTCCTTTAAAAAACTAAAAAAAACTATTTTTGTTGGAAACATATAGCTGTGCACGCTAATTAATCCTAATCTTATATCATTTAGTTTTCCTGGTATAAAAGTAAAAAAAAAAAAAAAAAATTTAACATTTAACTCTCAAAAACCGAGAACATGTGACTCTGCATGCTAATTAATCCTAGAATTTTTCAAAAACCAGAAAAACTAATTTTTTTTTTTGCGAACATATGACTCTCCACGCTAATTAATTCTAATCCTATATCATTTAGCTTTCCTCATTTCCGAAAAAAAAAACTAATTTTTTTTAAATATTTAATTCTGCGCGCTAATTAATCTTATATCATTTAGCTTTCCTCATTTCAAAAACCAAAAAAACTAATTTATTGTAGAACATATAATACTGCACGGCTAATTAATCTTAATCTTATATCATTTAGCTTTCCTCGTTTTTTATATATATATATATATATATATATATATATATATATATATATATTAATATTAAAAAACATTTAACCCTACACGCTAATTAATCCTATATCATTTAACTTTTCTTATTTAAAAAAAACTAAATTTTTTTTTTAGAAACATATAACTCTCCACGCTAATTAATCCTAATCCTCTATCTTTTAACTTTTCTCGTTTCAAAGAACAAAATTTTTTTTTTTTTTTTTTTGGAAACATGTAACTTTGAACATTAATTAATCCTATACCTTTTCAAAAACAAAAAAAAAATAGAGAAATATTTTAAAAACTAATTTTCTTTTAGGATCGTGTAATTCCTCACACTAATTAATCTTATATCATTTAAATTTCCAAGTTTTAAAAACCAAAAAAATATTAACTCCTCACATTAACTAATCTTATATCATTTAGCTTTCTTAATTTCAAAACCAAAAAAATATTAACTTTGTACACGCAGTTTATTTTTTTTGGGCATGTACATTAGTCAATTTTATATCATTTAGCTAACAAAAAAATATTAACTCCTCACATTAATTAATTTTATATCATTTATTAATCTTATATCATTTAACTTTTCTAATTTCAAAAACTTAAAAAAATATTAACTTTGTACATGCTTTAATTCTATCATTTCAATTTATTCATTTCTAAACTAGATTTTTTTAGGCACATGTAATTATGCACATTAGTCGATTTTATATCATTTAGTTTTCTTCGTTTGAAATCCAATACTTTTTCTTAGAGCCTCATGACTTTATGTACTCTTTAATTCTGTTATCATTTTAATTTTTTCGACTTATGAGTATTTATTTTAAATGAGGTAAGTGGGGTTCAACAACAATTAGATAAATAAATTTGTTGGGTTCGTTTTGAAAACAATTAGATAAATAAATTTGTTGGGTTCATTTCCAAGATTAATAAACTTGTTAAAAACAAAAAAAATATTATTTAAACTTTACACTCTGTAATTAACTCTCAGTAATTAAAAAAATTTACCTATTTCAAAAACCAAATTTATTTGCTAATTAATCTTATATTATTTACTAGTTTCAAAAACCAAATAATTATGACTGTAATTAACTCCCCAGTAATTAAAAAAAATTACCTATTTCAAAAACCAAATTTATTTGTTAATTAATCCTATATTATTTACTAGTTTCAAAAACCAAAAAATTGTTTGGAGACATATTACTTTTCTCATTTAAAAAACTCAATATTAAAAAAAGAACCCCAATTAATCTTATATCATTTAACTTTTCTCATTCCAAAAATAAATAAAATGGAGCCATGTGAATCTCTGTACACTCTTTAATCCTATATAATTTGGCTTTACTCCTCTCAAACACCATGGAAGGGCCAGTAATAGTAATGGATACGGGAAAAGTTGGAAATCCAGAGCCGACAGAGCAGACTGAGGCAGCTAAACCTCCATGTCCTCCAAATCCAAACATGATAAAGGTAAGGTTTCCACACCAAAATTTCTGTTAATTTGTCTGTAGATACTTGGTGTTTGAAATGTTTTTTAACGGCTGTATGTATTTTTTGTTGGGTTTGGGAAAGTTTCTGGACCGAGAAGGCTATACAAGGCGTATAATATTTCGCAAGGAGGCCAGCTGCCCGCCTGATATTTCTTTTGCGGATTTGACCAGCTATATTTGAACTACCTTCGAGGTTATGCTTCGCAAGGACGCTGTTCGGATGGTTGTTAAAGAAGGCGAGGAGATAGTGGTTGTGAACGACGATATGGAATTAGAGGCGGCATGTATGGATCTCATGCCTGGTCAGTCTCTTAAGGTTATACCTCAGCAATACTACGTCGACGACGATGAGGACCAGAACGTGAGAAAGTGGCACTACCTAGGCCGACCAGAGCCTGTAAATAATTGTGAGATGAAATGGCCGACGAACACAACTGTTAAAGTGGCTAAAATATAATTATGTTTGTCCAGAAGCATGTTAATAGTTTTGAGAGATGTGGAATAACGTATATGCTTTTATATCCAATATAAATCTGAGTTTATAGATTTTCTTAATGTTGCCATTCATTCAACATGAACAAAAAAATATTATTTCAAAACTTTATTTAATATGTATTATTATTTTATAAATTATTTTAATACGAAAATTATTTTTGAAGATATTGGTTAGATTTTTATTTTTTTTAAATTATATAGACATTGTTTTTTAGGGATATTAGTTTTTAAGATGTCGTTTGCAATATGTAAGCCGCCCACATTTTTTTTTTCAATTTTAATTTTTTTATGGAAAATTTTAAATTTTTTTAATTATATAATTATAAAAATAATTTTTTAAAAATTAAAATTTAATTTAATTATTATAATAGAAATTAGAAAAACTCTTATATCTTAGACATTTCAAAGTTAAAATTTATTGTGATGTTTTTTTTTTTTTACATTGTGATGTTACTTGTATAAAAATTATTTAATTTTTAAAAGATTAAAATTAAATTTAATGATTATAATAGAAATTAGAAAAACTCTTATATTATAGGTATTTTAAAGTTTAAGGTTTAATAAAAATTTATCATGATGTTATTTATAAAAAAATTATAGTCATGATTGTGACCTTAATTTAATATAAATATATGTTATTTTAGATTTTTTTCTAATGTTCAAAGATTCAATATATATGAAACTACAATGAATTTTTCTTAATATTCAACAACTACAATATAATATTTGGCAAGGATATCTATCATTCTCTCTGCATAAGTATAAAGCCCCTTAGATCTCTTCATCAAGGCTATGACTACCAATGTAAAACATCCTCTCTAGACCTCTTCATTACCAATGTAAAATAATTTGAGGTTTAAGAAGTAACTATGGACCTCTTCATCAAGGCTATGACTACCAATGTAAAATAATTTAAGATTTAAGAAGTAACTATGGACCTCTTCATCAAGGCTATGACTACCAATGTAAAATAATTTAAGATTTAAGAAGTAACTATGGACCTCTTCATCAAGGCTATGACTACCAATGTAAAATAATTTGAGGTTTAAGAAGTAACCCACTACATGAATAGGTATTATTAATTATACTTCAAATTGGTTTTAAAGTAACTTGAGGTTTTAAGAAGTAAACCACTACATAAACAAGTATTATTAATTATATTTCAAATTGGTATTATTAATTATACTTCAAATTGGTTCATATTTGCATTGGTTGTCACTCTAATAGTTTTTTGTTGCAACTAATAGATAAGCCTATCCTCCACATTATATCAATAAAACTTTGCTAAATTGGAAAAATAACCCTTACCAAGCATTCTCTCACCTACAATTGAAATCTAAAAAAAATAATAGATCAACCTATCACCACCTCATATAGATAAAAATTTCCTAAATTAGGAAAAGAACCCTTACCAAGCATTCTATCACCTACAATTGAAATGTAAAAAAAATTAGTAGATAAACTTATCCACCACCTCATATAGATAGAACTTTCCTAAATTAGAAAAAGAACCCTTACCAAGCATTCTATCACCTGCAATTGAAATGTTAAAAAAAAAAACTAAAATTTAAAGTATAAAATAAAATAAGATTTTAAATTTTAACTAATTATCCTAAGATTTTTTTGCACACTTACTTAAAATGAATCATCAAAAAATTGCCTTAAATTTGAAGTATAAAATAAGATTTTAAATTTTAACCAGCTATCCTAAGATTTTTTTCACAGTCACTTAAAATGAATCATCAAAAACTTACCTTAGACCTGTTCTTCCTCTTCTTTTAAATGAAATGCCTTGTTTACTAACATCCACTTCAAAGTAAGTGATATTGCTCAAAAGATCTACAAGGAATTAAAATTTAAGGTAAATTAGATGATCTCTTGGTGAATAATGTCTCTTCCCTCATTATGCTCGGACATCAATCTAAGTTAATAATATCTCTTCCCTCATTATGCTTCGACATCAATCTAAGCACCCATCAATCTAAGCACCAATAAATAATGTTTAATATATCTTCCATCGTTATGAATAAGCACCAGTGAATAATTTTTAATATCTCTTCCTTGAATACTATTTAATATCTCTTCCCTCGTTATGCTCAGTGAATAAGAATCAGTGAATAATGTTTCTTCCCTCGATAGCACCAGTGAATAATATATATTCCCTCGTTATGCTCAGACATCAATCCAAGCATCCATGTGTGGTTGTATACACTCTACATAGTGTTTTGTCTCTTCCACCACAACCTTCACCCATATTAATTTATCCTCAAGCATGAGATCAAATTAGTGGGTAATGCATAGATTCTAAAAAATAGAGGGGTACTTTTCCTCGAGAAACCTATTATAAATTCATATAGAAGGGTACTTCTCCTTAAGAAGCCTACCTATAGATACATATATTGCTACATTTTCCATCGCTATTTGGACAATATTCTCCATTCCTACTTCCACCATGACCTCCACCAACAAATTGAATAGTATCTACATATTATTTACCTCATGAGGTATGAAATTGATTGCATGACCTCCACCAACAAATTGAATAGTATCTATGTATTATTTACCTCTCATGAGGTATGGAATTGACTATAGGAAGACCATGGATGCACCTAAAGACTTCATGAACATGAGGAGCATGTGTTTTCTCCAATTAGTCTACTCATAAAAAATAATGCTACAAATTTTCTTCTCCATATATACTTTCTATTCGACAAGAGCATATGTAATCATGACATGCTCCTCCAATAATGGTCCACTAAAATATTTTTCTAAAGGTAACTTAACCACTTCACTATCCTAGCTCAATTCTCATAAGGTCTTACCAATAGGGATTGTTTGCAAAATTGAAGATAATGTTATAGTAATACCAAAACTTAGTCATCATTGACCTTACTTCCTTCATATTTTCCCTCCCCATGAGGTACTATAAAGTTTTTTTGTGTTATGTTGAAACCTTAATTAACTTCTTATTACTTCCCTTCCCACTACCTCATTGGACTTGAGGGCTAAGAATAGATTCCTAAAAATTAGCACATCCTCATAAAAATAGGTTCAAGGCCTTACTCCATGTCCAATTGTAACCATCATCCTTTTTTTTCTATTTTTTTTTACCTCCTTGATAGACAACCAAAACTTCGTCTAATTTAATCAAATAATTTTCTCTAGGGAAGGGGTCCACATCATGAGATGGTTCACCAATCAAATGGTAGTTAAGATGATGGGTGCCTCATTTCATGTTCCTATTGTAGTGTTAACAATACACTTGATTAAACAAGTTTTAGTTAATCCTATATTTACATATTGGATCCCTCTCTAGGCTTGGATTTGAGGTTAAACTTGAAGGATTTGACTCATCGTTATCAATGGTGGTTCTATAGACCTAACTTAAAGAATTCATTTTTTTTTTAGAGTAGAAAGGAAATATATAAATGAATAACTAAACAAATAATCTAGGTCCCAACCTATATGCTTTAAGAACAACAAACAAAAATTAAGAATAAAATAAAAGCTTATGAAAATCCTAGGTTACCTCCCCCAACCTAAAAAAAAAAGAACTACCTCTAAAATATCTTGGAAATGAATGAAGTCTCCTTCAAATGGTGTAAAATCTACTGGTTTAATCTCCAAAAGCTATTTGAAGTTAATGTTGGATGTTTGAGAAAATTTCCCACAAAACAAAAGAAAAAGAATAGTGGATAAATCCGATCAGTTTTGCTTCCTAGTTTTTTTTTAATGTTTTCATCTATAGAGAAAGACTTTTGTTGAGATTTTAATGGTTAATTGGGATAAAATTAATTAAAATTTGATAAATTTCTTTACATCAAGAAATTTAAAAAAAATTCATGGTCCACAATTTCTCATAAGTTTCACAAAAAGTCATCGAAAACCTAATATATTTCCAACTATTACAAATACAGTTCAACAAAAATAATACTATACTCTAGTTGAAGGTAAAGAACATAATCTACCTATTAAGAATATAATATCCCTCTCACATTTTGTAAGACATATTAACATATTTGCGTTGGAATTTCAATACATGATGTGGGAGCATCCACCACATAAAAATAACAGTCGATGAACCATTTCACCATCCAAAAACAACGCATAAATAAGGAAGTTATTTCAAAATCGACGGAAAGACGAGCATAGAAAAAATTAAAAGTAGATAGAGGAATTGAATGAGGGGCTTGAAAAATAGAAGGGAAGAGAATTTTGAGAGGCCATAGGAGAGATGCATGGGAAAGTGCAAAATTAATAGGAATGTATATCACCATTTATACTTTGTCATTTAGGCAAAATAATAATACAAATAATTCTTTTCAATTTGATTTTGTGTAATGTGCAAAGGGAAAATATATTATATAGTTAATATTGTATGTTGCATAGATATGTATTGTGTAGGGTGAATATTACAGGAGGAGAAAAGTTGCTACAATAACACACATTTGGAGTTGAGACTTGTAATATAAATACTATTATTCCATGAGTCATCTTTCAAAAGTGGACATGTGATTACCTTCCAAATGATATATAAGCACCATTTGAGAGGACACGATATGCTAGAGCAAGAAACGTTCGAGTTGGAACAAAAATAAATTGTTCAAATAAAATATAATATTATCTAATATCTAGACTATTGTTGTTCAATTATACTATCATAAGATTATTGTCATCCAAATCGTGTCATTCAAATTGTGTTGCTTGAAGTGGAAGGCATCCAAGCTATCATGATGGTCAATAAGATAATTATCACCATACAAACATACATTTATGTTGCTTAGGTGAGAAAGTGTTACAAGACAAGATATCAATCATATCACCCATCCACAACCTAAAGAACATGACGTACAATAAAACCAACCATACAATTGAACATTATCCTAGAATGAGGGAACGTTCAAACCTATTGTGTCATCACACAAGGGAGATTTAATGTCTAGTAGGTCATTGTTATAAGACATTAACATCTTATTATCCATCATCATATAGAATACTTAAATATGTTTGACTAAATGCATGTGTGAGTATTGTGCATCTTGTGGTCATGAATAAGAAGAGGAAAACCACCCTTTAGATAAAATCTTATCTACATAATTTGATATTAAAGTGGGTTTGTAATACATGTTAGAGGAAGGTGGCACAACAAGAAAGAGGAAGAATTTATGGTTTGGAGTCTTGACCTATGGATATAGCAAAAATGCTTAGAGGAATTACTGCCAAGTTAGATATGATTGAGACTACCCAAAGGAGAGGTATTCATCTTGAGAAGATTAGTGATAATGAAGAGGAGGAAACAAGTCATGCAAACACTTAAGATAAAGAGCAAGAAAAAAAATTGGAGCAACAATTGATTTGGGAAATATTAAACATGGGATATAAACCAAAGATGGATACTCGCAGTTTTAATGAAAGCTTAAAACTAGAAGAGTTAAAATATTGGATAATATACATGGAGGAAGGATAAAGTCATAGAGAAACTAGTTTTGGAATTATATGACTTTAACAATGTTTTCTAAGTAGATTGTGATGTCAATGGAACTAGCATTGGAGGAATTTTGAGTCAAGAAGGTAGACCCATTGCTTATTTCAACGAGAAGTTGAGTCCAAGAAGAAATATTTATTTTATGACCAAGAGTTCTATACCATCATGCAAGCACTAAAGAAGTGGACACATTACGTATTATAAAAGGAATTTGTGTTGTTTACAAATCATCATGCTTTGCAAGTCATTAATAGTCAAGGTAAATTGAACCAAAGACACATGAAATGGGTAGAGCATATTCAAAGTTACTCATTTTTTAAAGCATAGAAGTGGAAGTTCAAATCTGGTGGTTGATGATTTGAGTAGAAGAAACTTTATGAGTGCAATGAAGATTGAAATGGTAGGTTTTGATTCTATGAAATAACACTATGTCGTTGATTTGGAGTTCAAGGAAGGTTGGTTGTTTGTAATAATCCTATTGTAGGAGATAGAATGTTATGGATGGATTATTTTATCCAAGAAGGATTGTTATTCAAGGGAAATTAGTTATGTATACCACGAAGTTCAATGAGGGATAAAATGATAAGAGAAAAGTATAATAGAGGAATGGCTAAATATTTTGGAATAAATAAAACTTTGAAATAGCTTTATGGAAGCTATTGCTATCTAGTAATAAGCATGGATGTGTGAATATTTGTGCAAATTTATCAAGTCTATAAACATGCAAAAGGAAATATCTAGAATACTAGATTGTATCAACCATTATCAATATGAGAAAGACATGGAAGGAGATTAGTATAGACTTTGTCCTTAGACTGCCTCAACTACAAAAGGAGAATAATTCACATTTTGTTGTAGTTGATAGATTTTTGAATATGGCACATTTTATACCTTGCAAAAACATGAGCTAGGCTACTCATATTGTTGATTTATTATTTTGAGAAGTTCTAAAACTGCATGATTTGTTGAAAAGTATTATGTTGAATAGATATGCAAAGTTTTTAGGTCACTTTTGGTGCACTTGTACAAAATTGATTTTTAATTTAGCTTATCACCCATAGAAATATGGAAAATTTGAAGTAGATATCAAAAGCCTTAGAAATGTTTTGAGGTGCTTAGTTGAAAAGAAACCAAAAGTGTGGGATACCATTTTGGTGCAAGAAAATTTGCATATAATAATTTAATCAATAGAAGTACATCCAAGAGCCCATTCCAAATTGTATATGGAATATGTCCAAGAGGAGTGGATGAGTTCTAGAGTACACACAAAATCATACAAAATCTACTAAATAATAATAATCCAATTGTTTAGCTTTTATTTTTTCTCTAACAAAGGAAAACAATGAAAGCTTTTATAGGGTTTCATGCCATATTTTATTTTTCTTTTTCTTTCACTTAGTTTATGTCCATTTGATCATACTAATCCCTTGCAGACTACATTGTTTC
Source organism: Wollemia nobilis (assembly GCA_028583015.1). Taxonomy (NCBI): domain Eukaryota; kingdom Viridiplantae; phylum Streptophyta; class Pinopsida; order Araucariales; family Araucariaceae; genus Wollemia; species Wollemia nobilis. Next base: position 10,806,314 of record JAQPPZ010000850.1, read on the forward strand.
AAATGGCATACTCTATGCAACTTTTTTATCTTTTGTTGACCTTCTTATTTTCTCTTCCTTGTTTTTTCGGTTTTGTCTTTCTTCTATTTTTATTCTTTTATCGCCCTTATTTCTCATTATTTTCATGCATTTAGTTTAGTTCATTCATTATGCATTTTTTTCATCATGTATTTTGTGTATTCATTCATCCAATCATGCATAATAAAACAAATAAAAGCACACACATAATGTTAGAATATATTACATCATTTGGCTTATACTAGATTACTTTAGGAGGAAGTTATCTTGTTACCACATGCAATGTAACAAATGTACAAGTGTCAATGTGCAAGTTGTATATGTGCAAGTTATCCTTCGTACAACTAGATAGAGTGTTGGCTAAGGAATCTATTTTCCTATATAAAGAGCCTCACATCTCTATTCGATGTATCACTTTATTTTCATGTAATAAGATGTTCTATTGCTTTGATCTCTATCTCTTATCATGATTGAATGCTGCTAAAGCCAATAGTGGTATTAGAGCCACGATCACTCCTAGATAGGGAGTCATTGCTACTGGTGTTTGCAAAATAGATGCACCTTTGGACTTGCCACTTGCAAATTCTATTTAAGATCATGTGAAGAGCTTGGCAATAATAAGGAGATCAGAGAAATTTTTTATTAGTAGAAGATTTGGGACAATTGTCGCCATCCAACAACAAGCCCAAGAAGAAGAATTTGGCAAGGAGTGCCAAATCTCAGAAGACCTCAAGACATACAAAATCTTGAGAAGAAGCCTATCAAATCTAGGAGACCTAGAGATTACCTCTCACAGCAAGAAGGTACCACTTTAGAATCAAATATCTCTTCACATCTACAACAAAAAGGAGGAGACTACAAGAGGAGAACAAGCCACCAAAAATTCTAGGCTCATGAAAGGGAGACCATCTTTTGGTGAAGATGAAGTTGTTCAAGGCAGCCTATAGAAAGAGCTGCAAGATCTCATCTAAGATAGCAACTTGGTGATCATAGACACCAAGATCTACATCCTCTACAGAAGTGGTGAAAAGGGCTTTCAGAAAAAGGTAAGCAACTATTGGTGCAAGTAGATTCATTAAGTGGACTACTTATCAGATTTGTTTAAGCACCTTAACTAGATTAAAGTTGCAAAAAGGAGAATTAAATTAGAGTCTTCAAGGTGCAAAAAGAAAGGATTCTTTAAGGTTCATTTGCACTTTAGGAGTTGATTAGATTTCAGAAATCTTAAACTATCTATCAACTACCTATTATCTACTTTGGAAAATAAAATGAAGACTAGCTCCTATTACCTTTCTATTAAAGAAATTTTAGAATAATTCTTGAAGATTCATTTCAGATTATTCTTGATTAGTTGCAGTAGATTGATTAAGTGCATTAGTTTTTTTTGAGAGTTAATTGGAGTAATAAGGTGATATTATTAGTGCATTAAAATATTATTAGATTTGCACTATTAGATTGCTCTCAAAAAGATTATTGCTTGTGTTCTTGAGAAGGGCACAAAAATAGAATTAATCAAAGTGTCTAAAGACACTATTAGTGCACAAATATCTGCAACTTTGGGTGGCCTGAGGAAGCCACAAAATAAGCTCTATCCTCCAAGTTTTGGAGAAGAAAGTAACCACCAAAAAGAGCATCAAAGGAAGCATTGAACGAGACTTGGTGAGTCTCAAGTTCAAGGCACAATAATAGTGCAGAAAAATACAACAAAATAAAGCTTCCATCATATGGTTACAAGCTTGGAACCTTTCATAAAATATCCAAGCTAAAAGGGGAAGGTGTCCATTCCAAAGGACGACCTCAAAAACCCTATTGCACTCAAATATTCTGCCTCAAAACCAGAAATTTAGATGTGAAAAGAAGAGTGCAAAATGAAGGTGCAATAAGAATATTTTATGTAAACCTATTTTACATTATATTGCACAAATCCTAATCTAGTTATACAAGGAGAAAAAGGCAGATTTAAGGGTGCTCTAGAGGCACTACACTTGCTAGAAAAATCAGCCAAAAGTGGTCGTATGCTAGAAGCAATCAAGCTCAGCTCAAGGAGCCAATCAATAGGCTCATACTCCTCGCATCCAAGACGATCGAACCTGCAAGATACAACGTGCAAAACAAAGGGAGAACAACGTTAATCAAGAGCAATAGCATCTACGAAAGGAGGACGTAAGCAAGCAAGGAAGAAAGGAAAACAAAGCACCATTGGAGTATCACTTACTCCATGATCGTTGGCAGAAATCGGTGCTTGAAACCTCCATAGTATTGCTCCATATCCTAGCTGAAAGCAAGTGCAAGTGAACGAAAGAGGAGTTGGGGATTCTCGAAGCTTAAAGGATCTCAAAAAATGTCTATTTGAACCAGTGAAAGGGAGGACATCCATGCAGAGAAGAATGTGACACTTGTCACCAAAGGAGAACCCTAACGCTCAAGTCAAGAGAGCGCTCATCCTCAAGAAAGGAGTTACAAAAATAGGTTGGTGCATTGAGTGTATGGGATACACTTGTCCCTTGGAAGATCAAACATTTTGCTAAAAGAGTGTAACACCCGAACGTTACAAGAAGGAAGATGAATGCATCATTTGCACCAAACTCCTCTCAAGCGGACATGCCACTTGGCACCTCTCGGTATTAAGGATATCAATGATTCGATATTTGTCACTTTGTCATATGTGTGCATAGGGTAGAATTGCAGTGTGGATAAAATATGTTAGAGTCTTCAACGCCCAAGTGAGGTCAAATCAAGAGTCCAAGCAGCACCAATTTTGGAACGCGTATAGCTCCAAGCATTTTCCATTGGAGGGTGCAGTCACAACATCAAGACGTCTACGTAAATTGCATGCAACCCTAGCTTCTCAGCAAGAACAACATCGTATATTGCTTGGTGAAAGGTAAAGTTTAATTCCCATTATTATATGCTTTCTTTCCTTGGGAGTCATAAGGTTGTAATTAAAGGAATTTAATTAATTGAAAGCAATTTATCAAAGGGAAAACTTTATCATATAAAAAATAATATTTGCAATATAAATCCTAGGAGCAATAAGGATTTCTACTGGAATGAATAATAATTATTTGCAAATATTATTGTGATCTAATTTATCCAAATATTAGGGAGTCATAAGGGCTACTACATCAAAATAATTAATTGGAAAATTAGATACACTAAACCTAATTCCCAATAGGTTATTTATAAAGAGAGGTTTATCAAAGCTTTTTCAAAGTTTGTATATATATATATATATTATTGTCTCAAATCTATCAAAAGGAGACAAAAGGTCCAACATTATTACCTCTTTAAAATTTGGGATCAGTGCTTAGTTCAATAGGAGTAATAAGGACTAATAAGAATTGATTTTGGCATCTTCAAAACCTTTACAAAATCAATCAAATATTGAACTATAATTTACAAAAGCACTATAGCATACTAGGGAGACATAAGGTAAAACAATATCATGGGCTATTGGTATATAGATTCAGGTGCAAGTAAGCATATGACAGGGAACATACATTGGTTCAAATATTTGAAGAAGATAAATGAAAAACCAGTTGTCGTAGCAGATAGCAAAACATATGAAGTAAAAGGAATTGGAGATATTCCAATGAAACTTAAGGATGGAAAAGGTATGATCAAAGATGTCTTGTTTGTTCCAGGATTAACCACAAATCTTATTTCTATCTCTCAACTTATGGATCAAGATCTAACCATTGAGTTCAAGGTTCTCGCTGGAAGAAAACAATGTCACATTTCTAGACAAGGAAAAATAATAGCAACAAGATCATATAAAAATGGTCTATTTGTTCTAGACACTGCAATTCACTCAGCTCTTTCCACCAATACTTCAGAACTATGGCACAAACGCCTAGGACATACCAGTGAAACATCAATGAGAGAATTATCCAGATATCAAATGGTAGAAGGTCTACCCAACTTATCTCCAAAAACTACTGTATGTCCGAAATGTTTAGCAGGAAAGCAACACAGAGTCCCTTTTGAAATTCATCAACACAGAGCTCAACAACCTCTAGAAATAATATATACAGATCTATGTGGATCGATGAAAGTTGATAGTATTGGAGGACATAAATATTTTCAATTATTTGTTGATGATCACACCAGAAAAATATGGGTATCTTTCATGAAGTACAAGTCAGAAGCCTTCAGTCACTTCAAATAGTTCAAACTCTAGGTGGAAAAAGAATCAGGGAAGACCATAAAAGCACTTCGCTCAGATAGAGGAGGAGAATTTATTTCCAAATAATTTGACTCATTTCTTGAAGAAAATGGAATTAAGAGACAACTTACTACAACATATTCACCTCAGTAGAATGGAATTGCAGAAAGAAGAAATAGATCAATTATGGAGATGGTAAGATGTATGTTAAAAGAAGCACATCTTGATCACAAATATTGGGTCGAAGTAGTACAAACAATAGTCTACATACATAATAGACTTCCAACAAGGGTACTCAAACATATTACACCAGAAGAAGCATGGTCAAGACAAAAGCCAAACATAGAAAATCTAAAGGTCTTCGGATGCAAAGCCTACATGCATGTTCCAAAACAAAAGAGGACTAAGTTGGATGACAAAACTATGGCAGGGATATTTTTTGGCTATGACAATGAATCTATAGGATACAAAATTCTAGATCCATCTACAAAGAAAGTCTATATCAGTAGAGACGTGGTCTTTGATGAAAAAGCCAAGATCGATGCAAATAATTCCAGTAGTGACTCAGAAGTCATCATAAATCTATCTAAAGAAGATACAATGAGTACAAGGTCAGAATCAAAATCTCAAGAACAAGATATAGAAGCATCAACAACACTGCCCAGAAAAGAACCAATATGGCTCAGAGACACTCTCAGAGAATCAAATCTAGAAAGAATGCTAGATCTTACTTCTATAGGACCTCAAACTCACAACATGACCAGAATGAATAGAGGAATGTTAAGTAACTCAGTGGAACCTACATCAACTTCTCAAGCACTAAAAGATCCACACTAGAAAGCAGCTATGGAATCCGAATATGCATCACTCAAAAAGAATAAGACATGGAATCTAGTAAATCTACCTCCAGGAAAGAAAGTAGTAGGATGCAAATGGGTTTACAAGATCAAATACAAAGTAGATGGGACACTTGAAAAATATAAAGCTCGACTAGTAGCAAAAGGATATACTCAGATAGAGGGGATTTATTATGAAGAAACATTCACACCAATAGCTCGAATGACTACTATCCGAATAGTCTATGCACTAGCTACACATCAAGGGTGGAAAATTCATCAGATGGATGTGAAAAGTGCATTTCTTAATGGGGACTTAGAAGAAGAAGTCTATATGACACAACCTAAAGGATTTATTATTCAAGGACAAGAAAACAAGGTATGCAAATTGAATAAGTCTCTTTATGGTTTGAAACAAGCCCCTAGAGCATGGAATATAAAGATCAATAATCATCTACTACATCATGATTTCAAAAGGAGCTCGTCAGATCCTAGTCTATATACCAAGAAAATTGGAAACGATGTCTTGATCCTCATAGTATATGTTGATGACATAGTGATTACTGGAAGTTCATAAATATTAATAAGTGCTATAAAAAAGGATCTAGAAAAAGCATTTGAAATGACAGATCTTGGATTAATGAACTACTATCTTGGTTTAGAAATTTGTCAAGGAAAGGACAAGATAGTTATCACTCAATCAAAATATGCAAAAGCTCTCCTTGAAAATATAGAATGACAGAGTGCAAGCCTAAATATACACCAATGGAACAAGGAATTCAACTATCCAAAAATGATAAAACACCATTGGTTTCAGCTACAATGTATCATCAGTTGATTGAAGTCTTTTGGTGTACTGGTTTTTCCACTAATGCTTCAGTCTTCATGGTCTTGATTCATTTTAGTATATCTCTTCTTCCTTTTTCTTCTTCTCTTCTTGTGATTCTACTTTGATGTAGGTGAAATATCTGCTTTATAACAAGTTAGTCTATAATCACAAAAGTATTGTCCTTTATCATTAGCTTGCTTCTTGTATTGAGTAAGTACAAACACAATTAATGATATATAAATAATTAGACATTCTTCTAGAGAAAATATAACCAATCTTTGTGAGTTCCACCATGAGAAAATATAATTTCATGAAGATAGTTAATCAATGTCGTAAAGTTACCTTCTTTGGCTTCCTTAATAAATAAGAATAATTTCATCTTGTCATTAGAAAATAGATACTCGTATCCATCTAGAGTACTTATTAAGTTTTGAGAGTATAATTCTACTTCATGGAATAGTTCTTCATTATTGAAAGATTTTCTCAAAATTTCATCCATAATGTTTCTTGGAATTGAAATTTGATAGAACCTTGATAGTCTTATCTTATAGCTCTCTAGTGATAAGAGTATGATATAGTGCTTTTGGTAAAAATATAGTTCAATTTTGGTTTATTTTGTACAAGTTTTGTAAGAATTAAAAATCAACTTCTTAACATCTTATTACCCATAATTGAACTAAGCACTTTGTCAATTTTTGAAGAGGTTATGATGTTAGAATTATTTTGTCCTTTTTTGAAGATTTGAGAGAAGTAAAAATATATATTTATCCAACCTTAATAGAAACCCTAATACCCTATTTTATATCCCTTGGATTATTTCTAATTTCCAATAAAATAAATCTTATGGAGTAATCCTTGTGGCTCCCAAGTTTGGAAAATTAGAAAAATGATAATAATATTTGCAAAATAATTTAATCCAAGTTGAATTCCTTATTCCTCCTAACTAATATTTCAAATAGAAAATTAATAATATAAGTTATCCCTTTTGATTTCAAAATCTAAGTTTTAACCTTAGTTTATAACCATTATCTCTCCAACCATGAAAGCAATAATAAATGGGATTAGACCTTACATTTTTAGATGAAAAATATCCTCAACATTTAGCGCTTTATGTGGTTGAGTATAACAACATTTAGGTGGTACCTTAGGCCCTTGAATCAATGGATATTACTTGGATTAGTTGGTCTTAATGCTAGTACATAGGCGCTTAAGGTTTGACCTTCAAAAATGGAGGAGCCTTTAATGCTCATTTTTCCTATCTTTCATGTTGCACTTCAGACATTTTTGTTGTGCTTCACTCCTTTGACTGTGCTTCACTCACACATATTAAACTTGGACTTTGAATGCCTTTTAAGGAAAATTGATCATGGAATTTGTGACATGTGCCATTTCCATTACAAGTGAGCACTCTCTTCTTTATGTACTGCTCCAAGTCCTTTTTTCAATGCTCTTGAAGCAATTTGAAAATGTATGGGCACTCATGTGAAGCTGGTGGAGAATACCAAGTGTCACTGCTTCACTTGTAACTCCTGCATGGGAGTTTCTAGAACATTGAGAGAGGAATGATATCCATAATTCCAAGTGTTATTTATACATGGAGTCTATTATTATAACATCTTTGAAGATGGAGATTATAACTCCTTAATTCCTTTTCTTTGATACGTTGCTTGGGTAGTAAGCAAGATATTTTTCTTGCAAGTGGATCGATGATGTGCTATGGAGCTTGGACGATGATTTGGAGCTTCCTTTGGTGGATGGTCTTCTCCAAGTTAGAGACCATGAATATAACACCTTTACCTCTTCCTTTGATGCCTCCAATCGTGTTGAATCCCTTGTATATTTTTGATGTCTTTTAGAAATAGATGTGCACTCGCTTTTCTACGTAAATGTATCTCTAGAATGATCTGATATGAGCTTTGATTCTATAGGTATGTACATCCAAGATGAGCCCTTGAGTGGATCCTTCTATCTTTGGAAGAAGAGTGTTGACGTCTGATCTTCATTGGCTAATTTCCCCTGTAGTAAATGTGACCTTTTGTGGCACTTCCACATCTGTTCTTTTGTTGTCAAAACCATATTAGAGTAGTGCATATAATGTATTATAATATCTATATAATAAGGATTGTTAATATACCTTATTTTGCACTCTATTTCTAGATATGAAATTATGGTTTTTTGGCACACTTTTCTTGCAATACAAGGGTTTTGAGGTTGTCTTTTAAGAGTAGACACACCTTGATCTTATTGCTTGGACACTTTGATAATAAATCTAAGCTTCAAAAATAGTAGATAGAAGCCTTTCAATTGATGTAATTTTATGCACTTTCTATCCTTGTATTCAACTTTGTAATGCTTTTTGATTTGAGACTCACCAAGTCTCACTTTCTTAAGCTTCTATTTCTATTTTTGGTTAGTTAAGTTCTTCTCCAAATTCTGGAGGATTCTAACCTTTTTTTGTGGCTTCTTCTGGAAACTACAAGTTGCAGATTTTTGTGCTTCAATAGTGTCTTTAGGCACTTAATACAAATCATATTTTTGTGCCTTTCAAGAAACACAAAACTAATTTATTTTTTAGAGTGGTATAATAGTACAAGTCCTTTACTTTTATTACACTAATATTACACCTTATCCCTTCAATCAACTCTCAAATTCATGCACTAATAATTTTCTGCAACTAATCAAGAATAACCTAAAATGAATCTTTAAGAGTTATTCTGCAATTTCACTACAATTAATGTTGTACAACTTAGTCTTATTTTTTTTAAAAGTAGATAATAGGTAGTTGATAGAAGCTAATATGAAATCTAATAATATCCTAATAAATGTGCAAATAAATCCTTAAAAATAATTTGTTTCCTTTTGCACTTTAGAATACTGTAATCTAATTTTCTTCTTGCAACTTTAATCCAAATTTAGGTGCTCTAATAAATTTAATAAGTAATCCAATTAATGAATCTTATTGCACCAAAAGTTGCATACCTTTTTTTGTAGCTCTTCTCCCACCTTTGTAGAGGATGTAGACCTTGGTGTCTAAAAACACCAAGTTGCTACTTCAAGTAGGATGTCCTAAACAACTCCTTCTTCACCAAATTATGGTCTTGAACTTTCTTTCATGAGCCTAGGATTTTGTGGTTTATTCTCCTTTTGTGTTCTCCTCCTTCTGCTATAGATTTGCATAATTCTATGTCTCTAAAGTGGTGTCTTATTTCTATGAGAGGCAACTTTCAAATCTCCAATATTTGGTGAGATTCTTCTATCTTCAAGTATTTTTGTCGAATTCTAACTTCAATCAGGATCTTCTTCTAGGGTTTGGCACTCCTTGCCAAATTCTCCTTCACAAATTTGGCAATCACATGCAGAAGAATCCTGGTTTCAGTTATGATTTTTGTTCCCCAAAGTGATTGTAATGCGGTTTTGTAGTTTTGACAGTTGTTATTTATTTTATTTTATTTTTTCTATAGATTCATGTTGTTAGTTTAATGTCCTTAATGTATGTGTTGTGTTCACAGTTTAAGAATAATAATGTAGTTTTCTTCCAATAAATGCTCGACCGAGAGTAGTGTTTGTAGTAGGATCTTAAAATATAGAGAGTGTTGTAATATGATGTCCAAGTATCACCGTATCAGAGAGTCCTAATAATCTATGTGACTGGTTTGTCATTCCATATATATCTCAGTTTGTTATAACAGAATCATTAAAGAGCTGGAGATTAAAGAACAAAGATAGTATTTGAAAAGTAGAGACATCAAAGAATTACTGATTCATTGGTCATGGTGGTCGTTGGTAGAGCGAGAGATAAAAATATTTGAAGCCATAATGGAGAGACACTGCGTAGATAATGGAGCATTCATCTGCAAGTGCGACTGCGCGAGAACGGCTTGATGGATGACCTCCTAAACGTGTCGAGAAGACCGGGCAGTGGGCATAGAAACCTTAAAGAAAAAAAAAAGGAGATGTGTATGTATGACATGTCGTCCATAGGGCATCTTGAGCAGGAATGTCGAGTGAGGAAGATCAAGCGGAGGAGAGTGTACAAAAGGGACAAATGAGAAAGTCTAAGGGAGGAGAAAAGGAGGTGAGAGATGGGCATGAGAGTGGTGAAAAAAGGAGAGTATTTTTTTTTGCTAGAGTGGGATAGACTGACATCTAGAGAAAAGATAGACGAAAGTTGAAGAACTACGAAGGAAAAATAGAATGAATACAGTGGTCGAGCGAAGGGAGAAATAGGAAAGAAATAGGGCTGCAGGCACTGTTCTACAACTCGGGGTTTGTCTCAGGAGTTTGAAGTCGGGGAACATCTGCATTAGGGTAAAATACTTCAATGACGTAGATGAAAAGAGTCTGAAGCAATAAATCTCGCACGTCTAATTTGTTTTGTGTCTATTGGGTACACCCCCTCCTCATTTGTCAAATATGTTCTAGAATAGTTGGTCCTAATTCATTGAAAGAAGTGAAGTCTAGGAAGATTGTTGTCCATGTGGGCCAATCTACTGTAATGTATGGAATGTGATCAATCAGTAATGTTTTGAATTAATTTAATGTCATTGTGTGGAACTTCATCAGCAAAATAGTCTATTTCTATGGGTGATTGTTATCTGGACACATCCTACTTTTCCTTGACTGCGTTAAGTGGTATCAGAGCAAAGATTTTGTTCATGTGGAAAGAATCTATCTGAGAATTTTTGGCTGGAGAAGGGAGGTTGTTTTGTGGATCATCTTGTTGAAATATGTGTCTGAGTGTGTTGTTTGTTGAAGGAGACAGTGATCTACCAAGAGTAACAATGTCAGATGTTGAACAAGGACCAGGGGTACAAGATGAGAATCCACCTATCCCAAGAGTCAATCCTCCTAGAAGATCCCAAGGAGTAAGGGCAAGAGGAGGAGGACAGAGAGGTGGAGGACCGATATTTCCTCCAAGACAAGGAGATGAAAGGAACAACAATGAAGTTTTGTGAATTTTGCGAAGAATGGAAGCACGTTTGCAAGCTCTAGAGGGTGCAAGGAGGCATGGAGCTCTAGAAGCCAAGTCAGATTCATCATAATCCGAAGCTAACTCTTCAACCTCTGAGGAGGAAGAAGATGGGGATAGTGACCAAAGAAAATTTTTGAAGGCATTATCAAGGTTAGGCAGTAAGCCAAAATTTGACTTACCCACCTATGATGGCAACTTGAATTCGGAGGAATTGATAGACTGGATCTCAAAAGTGGAGAAATTCTTTGATCTAGAAGACATAGAAGAGTCCAAGAAGCTGAAGATAGCTGTGACCAAGTTGAAAGGTCATGCTTCATTGTGGTTTGACCAAGTCCAAAAGCAAAGAGTTGTTATCGGTAAAATGAAGATAAAATCATGGAAGAAGATGGTGAAACAATTGAAGGATCAATTTTTGCCAAAAGACTATGATTTGTCTCTCTTGAAGAAGGTACAAAATATGAAGCAGAAGGAGACCAATGTCAAGGACTACACAGAAGAATTTTAGAGGTTGTCCATTAGAGCTGGTCACCAAGAGCCAACTTCAGTCAATGTATCCAGGTATATTAATGGACTAAAGTTTTCAATTCAGGATGAATTAAGTATGTTGCATATAAAAACCTTTGAAGATGCCTATCAGTACGCTATTAAGGCTGAAGAGAAGCTTAATAGGAAGTTTTCTCAATCCTCTAGAGGCAAGGGGAAAGCAAGGAGCAACAATAAGAATCAAGGAAAATATGAGGATGCAGAAGCAAACCAAGCCAAGGGAAAGTACCAACCTGGTAGAGGTAAGGGAAGGGCTGATGGAAGTCAAGAAAGGGCTTCAAAATTCAAAATTACTTGTTACAAGTGTGGTAAGGAAGGTCACATTTCTATCGAATGTAGAAGCAACAACATAACTGAGAACAAAGTTAATATGGTTGAAGGGGAAGAGAGTGATGAAGTAGATTCAGATTATGGGAATGATGTTGAAGAGCACGAACAACTGATGATAAGAAGAGTCCTTGTGTCAGATGAACATAGTACTAAACCATGGGAAAGGAGGAGCATTTTTCGAATGAAAGAAAAATCTGGAGGTAAGTTTTGTGATGTTATTATTGATGGTGGTAGCACATATAATCTTGTTTCCACATACATGGTAGAAAAATTATCATTGCCAACTTTTCCTCATGCAAAACCCTACAAGGTTTCATGGCTGAACAAGGGTCATCAAGTGTTGGTAAATCAGTGTTGTGAAGTCTCTTTTGAGAGGGGAGGTTACAAAGATCAAGTGTTATGTGACGTCATTCCAATGGATGCTTGTCATTTACTCCTAGGAAGGCCATGGCAATATGATAGGTATACCCAACATGATGGGCGGAAGAATCATTTTAGAGTGGAAAAGGATGGCAAGGAGTGGCTATTCAAACCTCAGAAGGCTTCCCATGTTGAAGCTAAATGTGGATTAGTGTTGTTGGGAGAAAAGGAGTTCCTTACTAAAACAAAAGGAGCACATGTGTGTTATGCCATCTTTCCCAAGGAGCATCAAGAGGAAGCGGAAGTGCCTAAAGAGGTTGAACCAATCTTGAAGGAATATGAGAGTATTGTGGTAGATGGTGAGATGCCAGCTGGTCTACCACCAATAAGGAGGATCTCTCACCAAATGGACCTGATTCCAGGAGCTAGTTTGCCAAACCAGGCACCACATAGGATGGATCCTATGAGAACCATGGAGTTGAATAAACAAGTTCATGATTTGCTTGAAAAGGGGCTGATAAGAGAAAGCTTAAGCCCTTGTGTTGTACCTGCTATTTTGACTCCAAAGAAATATGGCGAATGGAGGATGTGCACTGATTCAAGAGCAATCAACAAGATTACTATCAGGTATCGATTCCCTATTCCAAGAATGGATGATTTATTAGATAATTTGTGTGGTGCTAGATATTTTTCCAAGATTGACTTGAAGAGTGGGTACCACCAAATTAGAATCAGAGAAGGGGATGAATGGAAGACTACATTCCAAACAAAGGATGGACTTTATGAGTGGTTGGTTATGCCATTTGGGCTGACCAATGCACCAAGAACTTTCATGAGGTTGATGACAGAAGTGTTGAAACCATTCTTAAATAAGTTTGTAGTTGTTTATCTTGATGATATCTTAATCTATAGTAAGACAAAATAAGAACATATGCAACATTTGAAGGTTGTCCTAGAGAAACTACAACAACAAAAACTTCTAATAAATTTGAAGAAATGTTCATTTCTCAAGTCAGAATTGATATATCTTGGGTTTGTGATATCCAAGGATGGTTTAAAAATGGACCCAACAAAAGTGGCTACAATCAAGGATTGGCCCAGCCCAAAAAGTGCCACTGAAGTGAGGAGTTTTCATGGTTTAGCAAGTTTTTACAGAAAATTTATTAAAAATTTTAGTTTTATATGTGCACCTTTAACCTCTTGTATAAAAAAAGGAATTTTTGTGTGGACCAAAGAGGCTGAAAATAGTTTCCAACTGTTGAAAAACAAGATGATTGAACAACCAATATTGAGAATTCTAGATTTTACAAAGGTGTTCCGAGTGGATTGTGATGCTAGTGGGAAAGCCATTGGGGTTGTTCTAAGTCAAGAAGGAAGACCGGTTGCATACTTTAGTCAGAAATTAAATGAGGCTCAACAAAAGTATTTTGTGTATGAACAAGAGTTTTATGCTATAGTTCAAGCATTAAAATATTGGAGACATTATTTGTTGCCTAAATAATTTGTTTTGTTTACTGATCATCAAGCTTTGTAGTACCTAAACAACCAAAGCAATCTGAGTACAAGACAAGAAAAATGGGTGGAATACCTAGCTTCTTATACTTTCACAATCAAACACAAATCAGGGAAAAGCAACCAAGTAGTTGATGCTTTGAGTAGGAGAGTTTTACTATTGAATACCATGCAAGTTGAGTGCATTGGCTTGGATGAAATGAAGGAGAAATATGCAAAAGATGGTGATTTCAAAGAGGCTTTTCAAGAGTGCAACGAATTTGAACACAAGGTATGGAAAGATTATTTTCTTCAAAATGGTTTCTTATTCAAATATAGACAATTATGCATTCCTCAAGGCTCTATGAGAGAAAATTTAATTAGAGAAACACATGGTGGTGGTCTTGGAGGTCACTTTGGCCGAGATAAGACAATAGCACAACTCAAGGAGAAGTATTATTGGCCAAGCTTAACCAGAGATGTTGAGTGACATGTGACAAGGTGTAGAACTTGCCAAATGGCCAAAGGTTGCAAATAGAATACTAGTTTGTACACGCCTTTACCTATTACAGAAAGCCCTTGGGAGGATATCAGTATGGATTTTGTATTGGGGCTACCAAGGACCCAAAAAGGATTTGATAGTATTCTGGTTATTGTGGATAGATTCTCCAAAATGGCACATTTTATTCCTTGTAAGAAAACAGAAGATGCCAGCAGTGTGGCAAAATTATTCTTCCAAGAGATTGTCAGGTTACATGGATTACCAAGAAGTATTACAACTGATAGAGATGTGAAATTCATGGGTCATTTTTGGAAAATGTTGTGGGGCATATTAGGCACAAAGCTAAATTTTAGTTCAGCTTACCATCCTCAAACGGATGGATAAACTAAAGTTGTCAACCAAAGTCTTGGGAATTTTCTTAGGAGTTTGGTTGGGGACAAACCTAAATAGTGGGATGTGGTGCTAGCACAAGCTGAATTTGCCTACAATGATTCAGTAAATAGGTCAACTGGGAAGTCTCCATTTTAAGTAGTGTATGGGAAGTCACCCAAAGGAGTCACGGATCTGGTGAATATTGTGGGAGAAGTAAAGAATGTTGCAACGAAATACATGACTGTGAAATTGAAGGAATTACATGAGGAAATCAGAAAGAAACTCGTCCAAAGAAACCAAGTGTACAAGGAAAAGATAGATCAAAAGAAGAGATTCAAATCATTTCAGGAGGGAGATTTTGTTATGGTATTCTTGAGGAAGGAAAGGTTTCCAAAAGGCACTTACAAAAAACTGAATATGAAGAAAATTGGGCCATGTAGGATTGTTAGAAAGTTTTCTAACAATGCCTATGAAGTAGAACTACCTGCCAATATTGATATCTCACCAATTTTTAATGTTTCAGATTTGTACTCTTATAATGGAGAAAATGCAATAGAAATTGTAGATAAACCAGTTGAACAAATCAAGGATTGGACAAAGGAGTTGCCAAAGAAACAACCTAAAGAAGTAGAGAAGATTATGGACCAAAGGGTAGCCAAAAAGACTAGAAACAAAGAATACAAAGAATTCCTTGTTCGATGGAAGAACAAAGGTTCAGAAGAAGACTCATGGATTCCTGAAGTTGAGCTTGCTCACTTCAAGAAATCTGTTCACCCCCAAAATCTGTGAGCAGGAGCTCACAATGTTTTCACTTGGGGAGATTGATGCAGGAGCATCCTGGTTTCAGTTATGATTTTTGTTCCCCAAAGTGATTGTAATGTGGTTCTGTAGTGTTGACAATTATTTTTTTTTTTTGTAGATTCATGTTGTTAGTTTAATGTCCTTCATGTATGTGTTGTGTTCATAGTTTAAGCAAAATAATGTAGTTTTCTTCCAATAAATGCTCGATCGAGAGCAGTGTTTGTAGTAGGATCTTAAAATGCAGAGAGTGTTGTAATAGGATGTCCAAGTGTCGCCGTATCAGAGAGTCCTAATAATCTATGTGACTGGTTTGTGTCATTCCGTATATATCTCAGTTTGTTACAACATAATCATTAAAGAGTTGGAGATTAAAGAACAACGACAATATTTGAAAAGTAGAGACATCAAATAATTACCGATTCATTGGTCATGGTGGCCATTGGTAGAGCAGAAGATAAAAATATTTGAAGCCATAATGGAGAGACATTGCGTAGACAACGGAGCATTCATCTGCAAGTGTGGTCGCGCGAGAACAACTTGATGGACGACCTCTTGAACATGTCGAGAAGACCGGGCAATGGGCATAGAAACCTTGAAGAAAAAAAAAATGAGAAGTGGATGTATGACGTGTCGTCCATAGGGTATCATGAGTAGGAATGTCGAGTGAGGAAGATCGAGCGGAGGAGAGCGGACAAAAGGGACAAAAGAGAAAGTCTAAGGGAGGAGGAAAGGAGGTGAGAGCTAGATGTGAGCGTGGTGAACAAAGGAGAGCATTCTTTTCTACTAGAGTGGGACAGGTTGATGTCTAGAGAAAAGGGAGACCGAAGCTGAAGAACTATGGATGAAAGAGAGAAGGAATATAGTGGGTGAGCGAAGGGAGAAATAGGGAAGAAATAGGGCTGTGACACTGTTCTACAACTCACGGTTTGTCTCAAGAGTTTGAAGCATGGGAACATCCACATTAGGGTAAAATACTTCAACAATGTAGATGAAAAGAGTCTAAAGCAAGAAATCTCACACGTTCATTTGTTTTTGTGTCTATTGGGTACACCCCCTCCTCATCTGTCAAATCCATTCCAGAATAGTTGGCCCTAATTCATTGAAAGAAGTGAAGTCTGGGAATATTGTTGTCCATGTGGGCCAATCTGCTATAATGTATGGAATGTGATCAATCAGTAATGTTTTGAATTAATTTAATGTCATTGTGTGGAACTTCATCGGCCAAATAGTCTATTTTTGTGGGTGATTGTTATTTGGACACATCCTACTTTTCCTTGACTGCATTACAATCCTTACCAAATTCTCCTCTTGGGCTTGTTGTTGGATGCTGATAATTGTCCCAAGTCCTTCACTATCAATAACTTCACCTTGGTAGTGGATTTCTCTAATGAGTTCTCTAAATAACTCTCTTGATCTTTAGCAAGGCTCTCCTAGACTTTTTTGGATGCTCGTTGAGACCTTTAGAAGGTCTTTGATCTGGAAGCTTCTTATGGTCTTCCTTAAGACCTTTTCTTCAACCTTCTACTTTTGGAAGTTTTGGTGGTGAGATCTTCTCCTGGATATTTTTATTCTGCTACTCTTGGCTTCAAGCAGGACTCTCCTAGTCCTTCTTCTTCTTCTTTCAATATTGGAAGTTCTACAATGAGATCTTCTTTTGATATCTTCACTTTTGCTTCAGGGTTGAGTTGATTCTGAAGAAGATACTCTTCCTAAATTTCTTGTAGAAAGTCTCCCAACTCACTGAATCTTTTGTTCCTGCAACAAATATATTAGTACTAAAAATTTTAGTTTACTTCTAAATCAGAATTTCTTCTCGAATTCTTCTTTAGGATCAAGGCTTCTATGGCCTATTTCAATATCAAGGCTCTTGTGGCTTTTTTTAGTATCAAGGCTTCTATGGACTTTTCAATATCAAGGCTTCTATGGCCTTTTCAGTATCAAGGCTTCTATGTACTTTTTAGTATCAAGGATATTATGGCATTTTTAGTATCAAGGCTATTGTGGCCTTTTTAGTATCAAGGCTTCTATGGTCTTTTTCAATATCAAGGCTTCTATGGTCTTTTCAATATCAAGACTTGTATGGCTTCTTCTTCAAGGCTTCTATGGTATTTCTATATCAAGGCTCCTATGGCCTATTCTTTAACTATGGAATTTTGCAATCCAACAATGGAGATATTTTAGTCTCCTATCTTCACCATGATCCTTCACTAGAAGTCTTCTTCAATAGTATTCTCCTCTTGCACAATGAACTAACCTCTACACTATGAGGGTACACCGACCTTCGAGCAACAAAGTTGGAGTCTCCTAGCTTTCTTTCATAGGAGGAGTCCCAATCCTTTGAGAATTAATTTCCTTCAACAAAAGAAACTTTAGGCACTAGTTAGTAAATTCCAGATAACCTAGATGATCTTCACTAGATGATTTATCAATCTATTGGATTGAGTGTTGAGTCCAAGTCTTCATGAGTTTTTCTAACAACTCTGTGGAAAAGACTCCAGATGAAAATGATTTTAGTATTTTCTAAAATTGAGATTCCTTTCAGTCCTATCTTTGTAACTCTCCCAAAATCTACCATCTATATTCTTTTGAGATCTTTTGATATTGGCTAGTCGAACAACACGTCAATTTGACAAAACTCTTAGGCTAACTAATAATGGTGGTTTCCCTATTAACCTACACAGACTAGATATACTATGGCTCTGATACCACTATTAGTTTTTGATGAATGATCCATAGGAGATAACAATCACAAGATAAAAAATAACATGAAAGAAAGTAAATCTACTAGATGACTAAAGTATACTATAAATATAAATCATTTAAAATATTACAATGTAGCTATGGAGGAAATGAGCACTCCCTTAACAAATCTATTGATCTACATTGTATCCATAACCAATGAATGGTGAGACACATAGAACTACTCTATCCACTAAGCTACACTATTTGACTATGTACTTCGACTCCATTAAATATCTATCTAAGAGGCCATCCTTATATAGGATAAATAGGATACTTGGCCAACACTCTATCTATCTATGCAAGGGATAACTTGCACATGTACAACTTGCACATTGACACTTGTGCATTTATTACATTGCATGAAGTAACTAGATAACTTACACATAAATTAATCTAAGTATGTATCTTGGAGGACACATTTACATAACCCAAATGATGGAATAGACTCTATTTTCAACATTAGTTAAGGAGGAGCTCCAAAAACCCCTTAATGTCGATTTTATAAAAACATCAACTATTATGATTAGATCTCCATTATAATTCTTGTAGATAAGAAGGAAGGAACAATCAGAGTATGTATTGACTTTTGGTACATTAATTTAGCATGTCCCAAGGATGATTTTCCCTTGCCCAACATAGATCAGATCATATATTTCACTATCGAATGTGGAATGATTTCACTCATGGATGGTTTCTTAGGATAAAATCAGATCTTGATTATCCCCAAATATCAATCCAAGATAGCATTCACCACTCCATGGGGTACCTTCTATTGGAAATTCATGCCTTTTGGCTTGAAAAATGCAGGGGCTACCTATCAGCAAGCCATGACTTATATTTTCCATGACATGATGCATGATATTCTCTAGGATTATGTGGATAATATTTTAGGTCACTCCATAGAATGAAAGAATCATATCCATGATTTAAGATAGATTTTTGAAAGGCTTCAGCATTTCAAGATTCATCTTAAACCTGCTAAGTGTATGTTTGGAGTCACATCTAGCAAACTATTAGGCTTCATAGTCTCTAGGTGAGGCATTGAGGTGGACCCTGCTAAGATAGTGACTATCATTGATATACCTCCTCCTTGAACCTTGACCGAACTACGTAGCCTACAAGGTAAGCTTTAGGTTATTTTTTGATTCATTACCTAGTTAACCGATAAGTGTCATCCCTTTATTAATCTTATTAAGAAATATGTGGTCTTCCAGTGGGATTTTGAGTGTCAAAAAGCTTTTGATGATCTCAAATAGTATCTCACTTCCCTATCTATCTTAGTTCCCCCCATGCTTGGTAGATATTTGATGCTTTACATAGTAGCTATTACTTACACTTTGGGAGCCATGTTGACCCAACATGATGATCAAAAGAAAGAGTGGGCTATCTACTATATCAGTAGAACTTTGGTTAGCTATAAAACTAGTTACACTTCTTTAGAGAAGTTTTACCTTGTCATAGTGTTTGCTTCCCAGAAGTTAAGACACTACATGCTCAACCATAAGACATTATTAGTTGAAAAGTTTATCTCTTTGTGGTATTTGATGTCTAAGCTCCACCTTTTAGGTCAAGCTGCTAAGTGGGTATTGGCTCTTAGTGAGTTTGACTTGAATTTCATAGGTCAAAATGCTATCAAGGGTTAGGTAATCACTAATAAATTAGTCTTTTCTCCCCTAGAAGTTTTCCATCCTTTAGTTTTTGATTTTCTCAATGAGTGCTTCAATTTTTAAGTTGAAGAGTCTGAGTCTTGGACTTTGTTTTTTGATGGAACCTGATGCACGAAGGGTGCTGGTGCTGGAGCCATTCTAGTCACCCCATAAAAACAACTCATCCCCTTGTCCTTAAAACTTCATTTCTCTTGCACAAACAATACCATAGAGTACTAAGATTTTATCCTTGGTCTTAGAGCAACCTTATCTTTGTAGATTAGAGTTCTCTCGATATTTGGTGACTCTCAACTTATGGTCAATTATATCAATGATGTTTATTAGACTTAGGATGATAAACTTAAGCTCTACAAGGAGATTATCACCAAGTTGTTGTACTTGTTCAATCAAGTAACCATAAATTATGTTCCTATAACCTCATACCATCATGTGATGCCATGGTCACTACTACATCCTTATTCCCTTTAGATTTGGAATATGATCAAGCATTGATTATCATTAGAAAAAATTGGGATCTTGCATCAAAGATTCCCCATCTGAGCCATGGTATACCAACATCTTTAGTTTCCTTAAGGATGGTTTGATACTTGATGGTTTAGATCACAATAAACATAACATTTTGTGAAAAGAGCATGTCATTTCATCATAATCAATAGTACTTTGTATCAACATTCTTTTGAAGGCATCCTCTTACTATGTATTGACTCATATGAAGCTCGATTTGCTCTTGAGGATCATGAAGGTTCATGTGGAGGTCATTTCAATGATAATGCTATTACCAAAAAACTCCTTTGTATGGGGTACTATTGGTCTTCCATGGAAAAATATGCATGATACTATGTGTGATGCTACAACGAGTGTCAACACTATGATCATCTTGTTCATGCTCTTTCTCAAGATCTTCAAGTTATCTCTTCCCCTTAGCCATTCTCCATGTGGGTATTGGACATTATAGGGAAGGTTAACCCAGTGTCATTTGATGGTCATAATTTTATCATTACAGTGACTGATCACTTCACTAAATGGGTCAAAACCATACCCTTGGCTATGGTTATTAAAGCCCAGGTTTCCAAGTTCATCTTCAACTAGATTCTTTGTAGGTTCAGGATTCCTTCAATGATTGTCTCTAACAATATTACTCATTTCAATAATAAGGATGTTCATAATATTTATGCTAAGTACAAGATTCAGCACGGGTGGTCAACTTCTTACTACCCTCAGGGTAATGGATAATTTGAAGCATCCAACAAGTCCTTGATCATGATCTTGAATAAGTTGGTTAGTAAGATCGATTGTGACTAGTATATCCAGCTTTATACTACCTTGTGGGTCTATCACACTAGCATGTGTACCCCCATAGGTGCCTCACCATATGTATTGGTATATGGATCTGAGGTAGTGTTTCCTTTTGAGCTTGAGGTTCTCTCATTGTGCATCTTGTTGCAATATGCCTCGATCAATGATAAGTATCATGTAGACCATTTGCACCAATTGGAGCTACTAGATGAAAAGCATATTCATGCCTTAGAGAATTTGTAAGCCTATTAGGATAGGCTCTGACAATATTTCTCTTAGAAATTTCACAATAATTCTTGTGAGGTTGGGGATCTTGTCCTTAAGGAAAACCAGAATAACACTAATGCTCGTGTTGATCTTCGAGGTAAATGTCAACCCAATTGGTTAAGGCCCTTTGTCATAACAACCAAGTTTGGCTCATGTGTCTATCGTTTAGCTTATCTAGATGGTAAATAACGTAAAGAACCAATTAATATAATGCATCTCATATGTATGGTTCATCATTCTAAATTGTATTTTGCATTTATCTTAGATCGTACTACATTTAGTTTGCTTGATCATATTGGATGGTTACCTGCCATATTTTGCATGGTTGCTTAACATTTTTTTTTGTTGCATTTTTGCTTTTCATAATTACATGGTTGCTTATTCATGACTGCTTGATCATATATACTTATGGGGATTTCATGACAATGGCAAGTGATGACACCTAGTTAGGTCATAGCTCATATGTATTTCACTCTCACTAGGACTTTGATGCCTAGAAAATCCTCAATATAGCGCCCATGAATATTCATCCCTTCTTCTCTTCTTTTATTCCTTTGCTCTTTTCTTCTCTTCATCATTCTTCTTGTACTCCTTCACTTTGAAATTTCTTTTTAAATGACCATCAATTCTTCCCAAAGCCAAGGAATACAATCCTCTTTTGGTATATCCTTGTCCTTTGCTTGATTCTTCTTTCTCCTCTGCTTTCCTTATTCATAAAAGTATATGTGTTCTCTTATCTTATTTGTTTGCACACTTCCTCCCTCTTAACTTTTCAATAATTGAAACTTTAAGTAGGGGGTACACATGCACAATTTGTTGATGTTATTTTTTCTCTTTTCTTCTAGCACATGCACACACTCACATGGTGTTATGCTAAGATTGCTTAGTTCATACACATTCTTACACACCCCTATCAAGGGTAAAACTCACTTACTTATTCATATACATATATTACACCCCACTCAGGATATCTTACATCCTAGCAGGTATATTTTTTTCATCATGTGCACACTCGTATCGGGTTACACTTCTCTTGACTCAGTGGGCACTACACCCCATTATAGGATAAGATCCATGGCCATTTCAGTAGGTCATGACATACATCCTAGCAGGTAATCATCCCATAGTAGTCATTAGCGAGCAACCACACATAGCGGCTCATGCTCCATCATTTGATCAATCTAGTGAGCAACCACCCATAGCGGTTCATGTTCCATCATTTGATCAATTTAGTGAGCAACCACCCATATTGGGTCATGCTCCATCATTTGATCATTTGTCCAAGCAAGTGCTACACCTTTAGTAGGTTTTTGCTCCATGCTTGGACCATATCTTTGAGCATTACACTCTTCATCCAGGGTTTTCAACCAACTTCTCTTACTTTATGTCTTGTTGACTCTCTTTGGAGATGTTCTTCTTATTTATTTTCCCTTCTTCTATTCATCCTTGCATTTCATATTAGATAGATTGCATTTCATGCTAGCTGCATCAGATTCATGGTGTACCCATTAGTCCTTGCTATGTTGTTTGCTTGTGTTTTCTTGTGTTTTTGTATTTTTGCTTTCTTTCCTTGTCTTTTTTGAGTTTCTTAAGGAATTTTTCATTCCTTTCAAAACTCGAGGGAGCATCCTAGCCTTAGATGCAATAATGGTAGTAATACCTCACCTTGTGTGTAAAATTCTAGAGTATTCGTCATGATACCCCTTTTGCACCTCCCCTTTGTCCAAACCTAGCCACCCCTTTTTATGTTTGTTGCCTTCTTGCCCATAAGAGTCTACATCTTTCTTTGATGCATTTACCTGGCCTTAAATGCATCAAAGAGGGCATAATATGTAGATATAGAAAATTGACCCACTAAGGTGAATCATTTTTCCTAGATCCCTTGTTTTCTCCTTGGAAAATTTAGGGTCATATTTGAGCCAAATTTTACCCTACCAAATCTTATTCTTTCCCCTTGAATCTTACATCACTGGATCGTACTCAAAAAGAGCTTTCCAATGGTATATAATGTCATGTTTTGACTTCGTTTTATCCTCCATAGTTTATTAAAAATTGCACAAGGGTCTTGCCATTGTGAAATCGTGATCCACTTTTGAGGGGTACAATTTTGCATTCCTAAGTTTTTTTAGCTATTGAAAAATCGTGGTCAGTCCTTACGGGGCGTGATTTCATATTTCTAGGGTTTTCTCTTAAGAAAACCCTAATTTTACAGTTGACATCATTTTACATCAGTTTGTATTAGTTTTCATGCCCATTCCTCTTTCAAATTCGTTATAATAGGAGGGTTTGAAGTCTTCTTTTTCCCCAATCAAGTTTCCAAGTGATAAACAAGCAAGTTCATTCTTCTCACGCAATCTCTTTAAATTCTAAAGTGCTCTCTAAGTGATTTGTTTTCTCGTCTACAAGAAAGCTAACTTGTAAGTGTGCAATATAATTTGTGGAAGCTCTATTTTCTATTGTATTGGATTGTGTGTCATGGATCTTGGTGGACAAGTGTTGAAGCCCTAATAAGTGATCGACTATTTGGAGGTATTAACCCTTCTATCTACTTTTTCATTATCTACTTGGTATTTTTGATTATTTGAATCTATATTTTAATTATTTTTCTTACGCATCTATTAATTCTCTTCTTATAAGTTTTTATCTTCACTTCTACGAAATCGCGCTTGGTCATTTTGGGGTACGATTTCATCAGTCTACGAAATCGCAGTTGCTCTATGTAAGGTATGATTTTGCATAGACCACATTTGGAGGTAACCTACTACTTCTAAAACCTAGATTTGTGTTATATATTATATTTAGGCCATATTAGTGTATTATGTGTTTTGTTTTATCAATTTGTTCAGTTGCATTTCATTGTGTATGTTCATATTCCAAAGGTCAAATTTCATTCTTATTTTCAAAGTTTAGTTAAAATTACCTAGGGGGATTGAATTTTATACCTTCAATAATTTCTATTCAGTGACCTACATAGGCCTCCTAACGCTAATCACATTTTTCAAGTGTTTTACAAGCTATTTTGTAGGAATAGAGATCATTGGATATCATTGGACAAAAATATTAAAGCTAGGATCAACAGTTGGATGAGATAAGTGATCTAATAATTCTTTAGGTTATTTTTGTGTGATTTCTATTTCTATCATAACCCTAGATCATAAATAAAAGGGGTAAATATTTTATTTAAGCTTCTAGGTATTGAAAGGAAAAAAACATATAGTGTGCACTTAGGGTTTTAAAATTGTTTGTGCATCCTCTCTTGAACCCTTGCTCAAAAGGATTTTACTTTGCAATCCTAGGTTAGAAATCATTCAAGCAAAGAATAATTATAGGGTTAGCTCTTGTATTATTGCATTCTATATTTTTGCATTGTCCTTTATCTTTTATAGCTTAGATCTAGAAAGGCCAAACATAGGTGATTGTCTTGAATTTGAATACATCAAACATTCTTAAACCCCCATACTTGGAGCGAGTCCTAAAACTATTCTTGGTGAATCCTTCCCCTTCTTTTTAAATTGAGGTGTAGATAACAACATACCCCTGCGGTCACCTTGGCTTTCTTGTGGATCCAGCTAAGAATCGTACTTGGTATGGCAGTTTTCCCCCTCTACAGGTTGTTATAAGTAATATTAAAATATTTTCAATCACATTATGGAGACTAGTGGATAAGAATACATGTTATATACTATTATAAAATATCTTCAATATAGAGGAAGCAAAGTTGATCAATTAGATCTCAACTTTCCTCTATGATGCTCATTGTATTTAAAGTGATAATTATCCTTTGTATAAATGGGAAGTTTTATAATCTACAACTAGTAATAAATGAAGCTTTTTAATTTTTTGGTGTGGTTTGTAATGTTCTATTCCTTACTTGTTTGCTACTGCTAGTAACCATGTATTTTTTTTTTAGTTTTACCAACTATCAATATGAACTGTTGTTTGTCATTTCAATCAGCAAATTCTGCCTTCTACTTAAGGCATCTGCAACTCTGTTTGATTTTTTGCTTCTGTGCTTTAACACAAAGGTATAGCTTTGGAGAAACTCAACCCACTTCAAGTGCCTCTGGTTCAGTTTTCCCTGGCTGTTTATATATTGTAAGGCCTGATGATCAGTATATAACACAAACTCTTTTGGCGGCAAATAATGTCTCCACTTATTCAAGGACTGAACTATGGCATAGAATTCTTGATCATACACTGAATACTTTTTCCTGGCATCATTGAGTTTCTCACTGAAGTAAGCAACAAGCTTACCTTCTTGACTCAGCACAGCTCCAATGGCACTACCACCGGCATCACGGTCTATCTCGAAATACCTTATTAAAGTCCGGAAGTGCTAAAACAAGGTTG
This sequence comes from Wollemia nobilis, assembly GCA_028583015.1. NCBI lineage: Eukaryota > Viridiplantae > Streptophyta > Pinopsida > Araucariales > Araucariaceae > Wollemia > Wollemia nobilis. Next base: position 10,831,855 of record JAQPPZ010000850.1, read on the forward strand.
CTCGAGTGACCTTATTCTTCAACATATCAAAGCTTTTGTCATCTCCCAAGGTCCACTTAAAGTCTTTTCTATCCCCTCTCATTGTCTCTGTAAGGGGTGCACAAATACTGCTAAAATTTTTGATGAATTTCTGTAAAAGCGGCTAAACCATGAAATGATCTCACTTCAAAAGTGCTTCTTGGAGTAGGCCATTCAATGATAGCCCTCACCTTTTCTGGTTCCATCTTCAAACCTTCAACTGAGATGACAAATCCCAGGTATACCAACTCCTTCACAAAATTGCACTTCTTCAAGTTGATCAACAACTGTTCTTCCCTCAGCTTCTCAAAAACCCTCCTGATGTGCATCAGGTGCTCTTCCAAGGTTCTGTTGAATATCAAAATGTCATCCAAATAGATAATAACAAACTTTCCTAAGAACTCCTTCAGCACTTCATTCATCAACCGCATGAAAGTGCTTGGTGCATTGGTTAGCCCAAATGGCATGACCAACCACTCATATAAACCTTCTCTGGTTTTGAAAGCAGTTTTCCACTCATCTCCTTCTTTGATCCGAATCTAATGGTAGCCACTCTTTAGGTCAATCTTGGTGAAGTACTTGGCTCCACTCAAATAGTCCATAATATCATCCATCCTTGGTAATGGAAATCTGTATTTGATGGTGATCTTGTTTATAGCTTTGCACATCCTCCACTCCCCATCCTTCTTTTGTGCCAGTACTACAGGTACCGCACATGGACTCAGGATTTCTCGAATCAGTCCCTTTTTCAACAACTCATGGACTTGTCTGCTCAGCTCCTCACTTTCCACAGGAGTCATTCTGTGGGCTGCCTTGTTGGGTAAACTAGATCCGGGTACCAAATCAATATGGTGACTGATCTTTCTCATCGGTGGTAAACCCTCAAGCACATTGTCTGATATGATGTCTGGAAATTCTTCTAATAGGTGTTCGGCTTCTACTAGAACATCTGTGTACTGTTCTTTCTTAACAGTAGGGATTAATGCATAACATATTGAATCCCTCTTCAGACCTTCCAAAAATTGTCTTCCTTCCACCAGGCAGATTCTGGCACTACTACACACTTTCTCATCCACTTCCTTCAGTGGCTTCAATTTGTGATGTACTCCATCCTTCGTTAGAGAGTACGTATTTGCATGCCCATCGTGCACTACACGTCTGTCAAATTGCCATGGTCTTCCCAACAACAAATGGCAAGCATCCATTGGCAATACATCACATAGGACCTCATCTTGATAATTCCCAATGTGAAATTTGACCAAGCACTATTCACTGACAAGTGCTCTATGGTCTTTCTGCAACCATGCAATCCGATATGGATGCGGGTGCTTCCTCTTCCCCAAATTCAACTTAGTAACCATCTCTTCTGAAACTAAGTTGTTTGTGCTACCATTATCAATGATAACATTGCAGACCTTCCCTGCACATATGCACCTTGTGCGGAACAGGCTCTTCCTCTGTTCCGGTTCTTTTTCCTCATTCAACAGGTGTTCTTTTCATCATCAACACTTCTCCTCCTTCTGCCTCTTCAGAGTGTTTTGACTCTGCACCTTCATCTGCCATAGCAGCTCTGGCATGACCCTCAGGTCTCCTGTCCATCCTTTCTTGGTGTTGAGGACATTCGTATGATCGGTGTCCTTCTTCTCCACACTGGAAACAAGTTCCATGGAATACCCCTCTTCCATACCCACGTCTAGGTCTACCTCTTCCTCTCTGGTAGTCATTGTTCTGATCACGCGAGCGATAGGTATTCTCCTTTTTTGTTCCTGGGGTTTGCTTGTTTCCCCAGTCTTCTTCTAGTCTCGATAATTTCCTCCATCGATTCTTCCACCATGATCCCTTCCTCTCTGGTTGCCTTCGAATCTTCTGTTTAGTTTCTCTTCTACCTTCAAGGCCAACTGGTATGCATCTTCTATGGTGGCTATTCTGATCAAGCTGAGCTCTTCCTAAATTTTCATTCTCAACCCGTTGATGTATCCAGCTACCTTCTCCTTATTAGCCCCCGAATGGCCAGTTCTGATGGAGATCTTGTAGAATTCTTCTATGTATTCTTGGACAAACTTGCTTGCTTGCCTCAGACTCTACATTCTCCTCAACAAGTCCAACTCATAATCCGTAGGAATAAATTGTCTCTTCAGCTTCTCCACCATTCGGTCCCATCTGGTTTTTCCATTTTTATTTCTTTTGAGTTGTATTCCTTTCCACCATAAACTAGCATGGCCTTTTAATCTTGTTTTTGCAAATTTTATTCGGTCTGGATCCGCCACCTCCTCATACTCAAAGTATTCTTCCATATCGTTGATCCAGTCAATCAACTCTTCCGGGTTGAGGTGCCCGGAATATGTAGAGACATCAAACTTTGGTCTCTTCCCGACCCGAGATAGAGCTTTCAACAGTCTAGCTTCAGAAGGATCCAATGCATCTTCATCATCTGATGGACCCTCAGTTTCCCAGGCTTCATCATCACTCTGTTCTTCTCCCTTAGGTTCGGTCCTTTTTCGTAATTCTTCCTGTAGGGCTTGCACTTGTCTTTGCAATGCTCTGAAATCTTCATCCTACGCCACATTTCTCCCATGACCATGATTTCTTTTTGGAGGCATCCTGCTCACGATTTCTTTGTTGCACTACTCAGGCACTCCCATTCTCTCTTCTCAGAATCCTTCCATAGATCCTGGTGCAAACTGCATCACGTTCGGCATTCTGTTTGCACACTCATAATCACTCGCTCTGATACCACTTGATCGAGAACCAATGTCACAGAGAAAAAGAAAACATTTTGATTTTATTCACATGCAGTCGAACATTATAGTCTCGGCACCACATTCACAGAGAAGAAAAGAACAGTTTTATTTATTCGCACACAGCCGAATGTTACAGTCACAACATCGTATTTATAGAGAAAAAGAGAATAGTTTCTTTTATTCGCATGCAGTCAAACATTATAGTCACTGCCCAAAAATAACAGTCACGGCTGATTATCCATAAGTTGCAAAAGAATGGCATATTTTTCGCACAATGCCACGTGATTATCTTCTCTATTTAGCAACTTTTTCATCCCTTGTGCATGCCTTTGTTTCCCTTTTTAAAGGGTCTTAGGTGACGCTCCGTTTCTAGCTGGCGGCCCTTCGTTTCCTCTTCCCGAACCTTTCATTCACCTCCCCGTGTCGCTTCGTTGCCCAGGTGTTCGCCACATGTCACTTTCTACCTCTTGGTCTTCGGCTCATCTTTCATCACAATATCGTGACATGTCGCGATATCGCGACGTATTTCCATCGAGTCCCCCTTTCCTCTGCTTTGGTCGCGATATCGCGACATGTCACGATATCGCAACGTATTTCCATCGAGTCCCCCTTTCCTCTGCTTTGGTCGTGATATCGCGACATGTCGTGATATCGCAACGTTTTTCTGCTGCGCCTTCGTTCTTAAGCTACGATCGTGATTTTACGATCATGATATCACGATGTTTTTTTGTTGTGCCTTCGTTCTTAAGCTACGGTCATGATTTCATGACATGTCATGAAATCACGACCCTCCGTACTGTTGTAGCCCCTGCTTCCGTTGTGGTCACGATTTTGCGACCCGTCGTACTGCCATAGCCTCTGTTTCTATTTTGGTCATGATTTCGTGACCCTCTGTACTGTCGTAGCCTTTGTTTCTGTTTTGGTCGCAATTTCGTGACCCTCCGCCCGCCGTAGCCTCTGCCTCTGGTTTTGGTCACGATTTTGTGACATGTCATGAAATCATGACCCTCCATCTGCCTTTGCCCTGCTTCTTGATTTGGTCACGATTTCACGACATGTCACGATTTCGCGACCCTCTGTTCGCCTTTGCCCTGCTTCTTAATTTGGTCACGATTTCGCGACCCTCCCTCGGCCTTGGCCTCTTTCCTTGTTGGTTGGTGCAGGATTGCTCTGCTGCCCTCGGATGCTCCTGCATCACCCATACAATCAAAAACTTTGTGCCCATAGTGATGGAGCACCAATATCTCTCCAAGTCCTTTCTGGTAACACATTCACATTGGACACTCCATCCACGATTACTTGTGTTAACTTATGCCTCAGTATATCCATATGAATTAATGTTGGTTTATTTCCAACATCAATCATTAGCATGGTCATATCCATAAAATAATCCTTTTGTTATTTTTCCTGTATCAGTTGGCTTTGGACTTCCATCACTTTTTGTGGTTGTACCTCCTATTCCATCGCTTTATGTAACGATGGTATGGCTTCTAACAAACTAGCCATATTTATTTCAATGGTTGTATTCAAAACCTATGCTTCTAGATCATGTACAATTGCTTTATCTTTCATTGTACAAGGCTTCTTTAACTCCTTTTACTCTGCAAACCTTACTTGCTTAGTCTTCTTGGATTCTTCTTCAAGTACCTTCTTCACCACCTACCATCTCTACTTTTCCTTGGCAAGTTTGGAGTAAGTGTCATTCTTCATCTTACTCTATGTTACGACTAATACTACTTCCTCAATTTTCTCTTCCTTCAATGAGGGTATGCCAATGTCTAGGAAATTCATATTATGTGAGCCACTTGAACTTGCTTTCTTAGGAAAGTTGACTTCCTTGTGGTTCCTTGGACCACACCATCTACACATATGTGTAGTGTTATTCTGTGTTGAATCCATCTAAGGGAAAGGAAAATTCTTCACAAAATGCCCCTAATTTTGGCAATTATGACATTGTATAATCGGTCTTCCTTTTGAGTCATACTATAATCGGCTCTGACCTACTTAACAATTGCCCTAATTTGGCCTTCCTCCTCTTCGACTTTCTATAACCTCTGCTAGTTATGGCTTGTCCACTCCCTTGAAGTTTTGCTTTCTCCTCTTGATCTTGAATTGTGAGGGTCTACTAGTGAAATTTTGCATTAAATTGATAATGCACAACTTCATGTCTGAGCACATTATATATGTGGTAATATTCATTCCAAGGATAATTCACATTTGAATGCCTTTCGACCTTACATTTTGTACACCATATATCTTTTTGATCTTGTTGTGCATATTTCTTGGCTTCTTTTATGATCTTATCAAATTCCTTACGAAATGATTGGATGGTATGATGTATTGTATCTTCCTCCCTACTATCTAAATATTCATGCCTAGTATGTGCTACAATTCCTACTATCATATGCTTTGCATCACTCTCAAAATTCTTCATTTTTCTAACGCTTCCTCATATGTTGAGGACAGTAATACCTTCATATTCTTTTTGTATCTTGGTAATAACCCATCAAGAAACCATTGCTTAACCAATGCATCTACTAGTAGAATTTGCATCTTATCTACAAATTGCTTTAGTCAATGGTTATATGTCTTTATATCCTCATCGACGCCTTGCTTCATGATGTATATCTCGGTTAAAATATCATTGTCATCTCTCAAGGGTTTGAATTCTTTGATGAAGGAATTCTTCATCGTATTCTATGCTTGGAATTTTTTTGTATTCTCTTGTTTTAGATACCAATCTAATACAATTCCTTGTAGTGTAGCAGGAAATAATTGCAACCATTCATTTGGATGGTTTACCCCATTTTCTTTCCAAATGGTTATACATATCCCATTGTGTTTTTTTGGGTCCTCCTTCCCTTCCTCCATGAAGGGTGGGCATATTTGTTTCCCTACTTTTGTACCTACACTAGCCATTGTTGGATTTCCTTCCTTGTCACTTGAGGAGGTATCATCCAAAATCCTTGACTTATTCCTTCTTTGGGTGGGTGTTCCACTACACTACTCTTTATCAGATTTTTCTATCTGTGGTACCTTATTTTCACCAAATAGTCATCTTCCAATCTCCTATGCGTCCTCACTTTACGACCTTCTTCACCAAAATGTCCTAATATGGATCCACAACTTACCCCATACTTAAGAATGATTGATTATGGTAAAGGTTTACTTATATCAATCATGACCAATATTTGAGCATAACTAGTCAAGAATCCATTTTTTATAGTTTTTAAAATCTTAAGGAATTATCCCAGAGTGTTGCCTATTGCCTTGAAGGTATTCATTTCCTAGAATTCAATGGGCAACCCATACATCCTGATTCAAACTGGTACTAGGTATAGATTTACATTTTCAGGTGCAAAGCCTTCATACTAGTGGAGAAGAGTCCTACTCTTCCCACATACCAAGGACCCCCTTTTATGATTTCATCTCTTTCCTTCGAATAAAAAATATCTAGAAACAATAGGTTTACTCCTAGAGTATTTCAACTCTTATGAATCCATTTTCTCAAGGTCATAGCCCCTGCTCAAGACCCATTAAATTTACCAAAGGTTACCTTATCTTTGACAAACAAGGATCGCTTCTCTATGAGGTCCTCACTAACCTCTACTACTAGGGATGATTTTAAAGATTTAGTTGTAAATCAATCTATGGGAAGGAAACTATTACTCAAAATCTACTAAAATTTACCAATATAACCTATAGTGATTATATAATTTGAAAATAAACCTATAATAATATGCAAGCAAAACTTCTAGGATAATGAAGGGGAAAAGGAAACTTAGCTAAATAATTATATGCTCAGACAAAATAGTGTGCCTCACTAATGCCCTAGCCCTTCGTTTCTCCTCCCATCATCCAAACTCTAGTCGACAGATATTTGCAATTTTGTTTTTTGTGATTTAAAAATGGTCATTACCCTTGTTCTTGATGGTTGAGTTCACAATATTGTATCTTCCTCACAACTGCTTAGACTCCTTCATATGACCACTCATTTTAAAGCTCTTTAAGTTGTGCACAAATTGATCCAATAATCATTTGAATTGGACAACTCTTCACAAAGAAATGGCTCCTAAAATATGAGATATTTTTTGCGAAAAATTTGCTCTAACACTACCCTAGTTTCGAATGGTTGTCTTCACATGATCATATCTCCCTCAATATTTTTTAGAACTTTTTGAATAACGGCTCATTTCAAAGCGTTTTAAATTCTATACAAAATGACACAAAAATCATCTAAATCAGAAAACTCTATGCAAAAATATGACTCTTGAAAGATTTTTTTTTTTTCAAAAATATTGCCTTATCTTTGCCAATTTATAATACAACTAAATTAAAACAAAATATTAAACTAATGAATAATTCTATATAATATGTTTTAAAAATTTTGAAAAAGAATTTTAAAAAATTATATTAAAACAAGATTATTTACAAGATGGGACACCACTCCTCTCAATCTTAGTCGACAAAAACACCTGTTTACAACAGTAAAAGAAGATCTACATTGGAATCAAATCTCCTAAAACATATGTTTGCAACGGTTGTTCAAATTAATTAAATATTGGATTTTCTTACCGACCTACCTAATCCTCTTATCCTCAATAGTCATGACACTGTACCACTAAACCCCTATATCCCTCTCAATACCCCATATTAACTAAGAAGTTTGTCACTTTATTCAAAACTCAATATATTTAAAATTTAAAATCTAAAAGTATATAACATATACTTAAAAATGGCATAATACAAATATCTAACTCTAAACAAGACCATAGGTTCAAAAAAAAAACCTAAAAAATTCAAAACTTAAAGCATCTACTCCATGATTTTATATGCGCTATAAGAGTTGAATACTGCCAATCGAAATCAGACCCTCCTAAAAAAATGTTATCGCATGTTTATCCAACCATATTTCAAAAAAAAATCTTTAAAATATAAAAAAGATAAAGTTTTTTTTTAGAGGGGTTGGTTACGGTTAAAAAAGATAAAGTAATTTTTAACGCTTTAAAACTATATATGACCCTTATAGAAAATGTTCTTTCCCATTATATTTTATAAAAATATGTTTTATTTATAATTATTCAACTATACTTTAATTAGTCCGTGGGTCTAGGTGGATTGGTAAGTAGGTGGATTCGTAAGTTGGGGCGCTTACCGAGAGGAGACCTAGGTTCCAATCTCACGGGCTTGCCCATGCACAGACAGTAGCCCAGATCCGATTTCTTTGAGTGGTGCGCAAGATTGATGATGACGACAGTGCAACCCCTGTGTGTCCGGCGGTCCCCATCTCACGCCAAGTTACCATGTACCGAGACGGTGGAAGTCTTGGGAGCCTTCATAGATAGTTTGAATCCTACCAGCTGTGCTGGTAGTTACTAAAAATCGTGATTGTAACCATTGCTTCTATATATATCAAAAACAAAAAAACTATACTTTAATTATAAAATATAATATCTCTAGCCACTTAAATGGTACAAATCGAAGTCTTCCCACTAGCCAGAAGTGGGAATTGAATTAAGCTTATCAAAAACCTTTAGGCCTTGTATGACACCTTTTCATTCAAAAATAATAATAAAGCGGACGCCCAATAAAAAGTGGATAGAGTAAAAATGAAATCCAAAGAAGCATTTTTATATCTAACATTCCTTTTACTCTATAAACATTTCGTAATTAAAACAAATCCTATTTATTAAAAATAATTTAAAATACCACAACTCAAAATACCACTTCAAAACATTGAAGAATTTTATATAACTAAAATAAAATCTTAAAACGATAATAACTTAATAACACATCAATTTCGAACATGGAACATAATTTGGATCACGATCAGATTTTGCATACAAGTATAACTTTTACTGCAGGAAACCATGTCTGCTCAAGAGGAGGAAGGAGGAACTAGGAACCAATAGTTCGCTTGCTAATAATTCAGCATAAAAAATTATTTGTAAACCATATCAAGAAAGACAACTCATCCCATAAATTATCTTGCTCGCATAAAGAAAGATCTAAACCAACTTCATCTCTGGAAAAGACGAGTCGGCGTCTACGCTGGTAGACGAGGAAGGTAGACACGTATAGTAAAAGAATGACACGTTCTAGGTAAAAGAATTTGACAGCGGACTGTCTGTCATGCATATCCACTTCTTCTCTACCCTTCTCCTATATAAGAGGACTACCGTAACTTCTTAATTTAACAAGTTCAGGCGGACTATCCCCCACGTAACTAACAAACGGCGATATTATATTTTCTTTCTTTTTTCGTTGTGAGGAAAAGAAGAGCGGAGAATGGCATCGGGACAAGAACGAAGTCAAATGGATCAGAAAGCCCGCGAAGGAGAGACGGTTGTTCCCGGTGGCACCGGTGGCAAATCTGTAGATGCCCAGGAGCGCCTCGCTGAAGGTAAATTTTTGTTGTGATATTGTGAAAATATATTGGTTGACATATTATAATGTAATTGTGAATATACATGAATGAATGAATAGGTCGAAACCGAGGAGGACAGACGAGAAAAGAACAGATAGGGAGTGAGGGGTATCAGGAAATGGGCCGCAAAGGTGGGCTCTCCACCACTGATAAGTCTGGCGACGAACGTGCTGCACAAGAGGGCGTTAATATTGACGAGTCCAAATACAAGACACCTTCTTAAGGGAATCAATTAAATAACTAATAATAGTATGCTATTTGTATGTTAATAAAGTGTGCTGCAGTGTTGTTGTATATATCCGTGTGTCTGTGAGCAGTGGAGGAATGAAAGGATAAGGAAGCGCACATGGAATGGAATGGAGGTGATAGTAGTCTTAAATTTGCCAGATATATATGATGAATAAACAGAGCTCACTATCCATCCATTCCAAATTATTTGCCGCCGCCACTTCTTTGTTTTTCTTTCTAGTGGGATATTTCTAGTAGTATAGGTCCATTAATACCTCTTCTTATGTAACGGTTCACTTTATGTGGTGTTTATTTTGTACCTATTTACTTATATGGTGTTTATTTTATAAAATAAGTGGCGTTTTCGCTTTCGCATGGATTTCTCTAACGAGTGGACAATGAAAATTTTGCCTACGACGGTATTGAAGGTGGTCACAATATTAATAAATTGAGTGCATTTAACATTTTAACATTGTAATAAAGATGTGTTTCAGATGTGTTAATTTACTAAATGGTATCGATTTATATGATATTAAAGATAATTTTTTATTTAATTAAATGCTTGATATAAACTTATCATCTCAACCTTTATAAAATAAATCTGATAGTGTTAAAACTCAATATTGATATCACCTCAACCTTTATAAAGGTGGGTTGTTTTGCCAAACCAGTGTGTGGCTATATCTATAAAGAGGAGGAGACGAACATTTTAATTAAGGTTTTAATCTTGTTAAACCAGCATGTGTTTGTTCCATAGTACGGTTATTGAAACGATTAGATTGTCAGTTCCGTTTAAAATACACAAACCAAACCACACTGGTATGGTTATGGTAAGGATAGAATGTAAGAATATAAATTATATGGTCACAAATTTGTAAATTGTAATTGGCAGGTATGGTCACAACATAAATTATTATATGCTGTAAATTGTAGTTGTCAAGGTATGGTCAGAATATAAATTTCTATATGAATATCAAGCAAGCTGTGTATCAGTTGTAAGTTTCATATATTAAGGTATAGAACGTAAATTATCATATGGTCATAATGTCATTAAAATATAAGTAAGGTGAACTTTCTATCTCGCCCTCAAGGAGGGTAGAAGCTGGGTTCATTCATATTTATGAAATTAATTATATACACAGTATCTCATCTTGGTCCTAGGGATTTGACAGAAACATTTTAAGCGTGTTAAGTTAAAAATGAACACGCTACAATTCCATAATGATATTTATTTTTCAAATATTACATTTTACATATAAAACTTCTCGATTCGAGTATGTATAAATTTATTAAGTTCAGTGTCATATGCATATAATCAATTATATGTATAATCTATATAAGTTGGGTTTGTTTATTTTCATTAAGTTTTATAGACTATATAGCTACATGGTATGGGGTTATGGTCAGAACATAAATTATTAAAGGGTCAAGACATATTTGGTTCCAAATAATCAATTATATACATAATTATAGATCTGCGATTATGTCGAGGGCGGCAGGCGGGGCTTCTGACAATGGTGCGGCAGAGTGTGAGCGATGAATTGAGGGTGGCAAAATCTTGAAAGCCGAGAGGCGAGTGTTTGAAGCTCTTGCAAAGCTTTGAAATCTGATCCGATAGAAACCTTGAAAGATAGAGAGCTCCGATTCAAATAAGCTCAGTTTTGTGTAGATTGGACGAGTTTTGCAGATTTCAGATTATTTCTTATCTTTTTTAATTAAGCAAATCACTGTAGTTTAATTTATAATAAAGTTATTTATTCCTTGATAGCAAGGAATAAAGAGATTTACGAACTTATTTCTTATTTCTAGGATAAGTTTTATGCTCTGTTTTTATATTAAGCAACTCAGTATAGTTTAATTTATTTTGAAGTTACGAACTTATTTCTTATTTCTAGGATAAGTTTTATGCTGTTTTTATATTAAGCAAATCAGTGTAGTTTAATTTATTTTTAAGAAAATCTAGAAAATCTACATAATTATTTCTTGATAAAGGAATAAAGAAAAAAGATTTACGAACTTATTTCTTATTATTTATGCTGTTTTTATATTAAGTAAATCAATGTAGTTTAATTTGTTTTATTTTTTTTTAAGAAATTCGACATAATTATTCCTTAAAAATGGTAAAGGGCCCTCTCCCAGCATTTAATAGGAAGATAACGACCTTTTAATAAATAAGAGGAAGATAACGACTGAACATGCGCCGGCTTAAAAACAGAATGCTCGGTTTCGAATTGTTTCAAAATTTAAGAAACGATGGATATAAGAAAGCAAAGATGGAAGGTTGAGTTGGGAATATGAGAATGGCACGATTAGTAATTATTATATGGCAATCGGGCGGGGTTCATGGTTCTACGTGAATTGTCTTTCATTACATTTTGGTGGGTTCTTTTAAGATTCTAATGAAGAAGAATACAAATACGAAGAAGTATTACTTTAAGAGCAAAGCTGGCTGAACATCTTAAGTTTAAAGAGAGCCACATTGAACGATAGCAAGGAATAAAGAGATTTTAAAAATTAAAAATTAAAATTAAAATTATTTGAAAAAATTGGGTTGAGAATATGGAATTGTATTTTTATTAGAACGTATAATATTGATCTTCCACAATGGTGGAAGAATTCTAGATTTTTATATTCTAGTGATCATTTTTCGTCATCTTAACTTTGCAAAATTTTAAGAGAGTAAGCACGTATTTGGTAGAAGGGAAAAAAAATAATAATATTGAAAGTTGGGACGAAATGAAATATGCATGCTTAAGTTAGACCTTCCTAAAAAGATAGGTAGTTTAAAAGTCTCCATCAAAGAAAATAAAGAAAAAATAAAAAGGCTTCAAGGAAACCAAAAAAATGAATAAAGAGGATATAATAGAAGGAAAAAATAAGTTTATGGTTGCATGGGTCTAAGAAGAGTAAAACAGTTTCGAGGGGAACAAGTTAAAAAACCAACAAAATATTGAAAAGTTGAATTTACATATCAGTAACAATAGAATCCATAGAAGAAGTAGCAACAACAAAGTTTTAAGGAAGCTTTGTTAAAAGTTAAAAGTACACAAGGATGCACCAAAAGAAGGGCATGATAGAATCCATAGAAGAAGTAGCAACAACAAAGTCTTAAGGAAGCTTTGTTAAAATTTAAAAGTACACAAGAATGCACCAAAAGAAGGGCATGATAAGATTGTGAAAAATAATTTAAAATAAAGAAATAAATTGTTGAACCAAAAGGAATAAAATGTTAGATTAAGTTTACAACATATCGTCACCTACACCACCTTGAGTTGCAATAGTCTTGGAGGCATGGCTTAAGGTATCAATATTATGGATCTAAATGGAGTTAAAAAAGCATCAAAAGGAAAAAATTATAGTGGTTATGGATTTTAAAGGGGTGCAACAGCATAAGGAAACAATAGGACCAACTGATCAAAATATTAGAGTAAAATATCAAAAGCATGTAGCCAACAAAGTAGTTATGGATATTCAAGTGACACAATAGTAGCTTGGCATCATTGAAGACCACCACTAAACAAGATTTCACTTGGAAGGATAGATAAACAAGATTGAAAATATCAAGCAGACAGATGTTGAATATTTGCATTTACAAAGAAAATTGTAGAAGACCCAAAAAAAGAAAATCGAAAAAGACCTAGAAAATGAATATCAAGAATTTAGACTTTTTATTAAAAAAAGATGTATGTATCTAACAATTCTCATCTTAATTGAGATTAGAATTGAATATGTTTGTAAACTCCCAAGCTTTAAAGAGGAGAGTTTTTATTAGTCAAAGATGAGAGACCCAAGTACAAAAAAATTTCTCAAGAAAAATAAATATATACTATAACAAAACAATGACATATATAACTCATTATAACTAATAATAATAATATTACAATGATTAATATAAAAATGACAATGGTTAGTAAAGCTAAATTCATAGTGTAAATATTATATATAATATAATATAATAGATTAAAATATAATAATGGTTGTCACTTTTAAGACTGCTAATAGGTATAGCATTTAATAAAATTCAAAGAAATTTTCTATGAAAAGGTTGTCAGGAAAATTTTAAGTTTTCTCTTTGTAAGTGGGATAGGGTTTGCAAAGGAAAGAATATTGGAGGAGTAGCCTTGTAAAATTGTAAACTTATGAATTTGGCATTAGGAGCAAAGCTTGGGTGAAGATTATTTTAAGATCAAGGAAATAATTAGGTAAAAATATTACTTCAAAAATATATAGGTTCTTTTGATGCAATGAAATTATTTAGGAAAAGACTCTACCCAAAGGATCGTCAATATGGAACTTCATATCAAAGAGTGCACTAGATAAAGAAACATATTAAATGGTCAGTCAACAAGGAAAGTTATGCAAATTTTTTATGCTTTATTGAAGCTTTTTCCTCTTATATTTGACTCAAATGGTAACCATTGGCTCAAGCATGCCTAGCATGTAAAGGTCCAAAGGTCAAATACTATATTAATATGAGCAACAACTCCAGATCATGGATTTCTTCTAGTAACTTGGTTGAATGAGAGGAACTCAAACAAATTATAGATAAACTTCAAAAGATGTTTCAAGAGTTTTATTTGTTGATTATTATATGAAAGGATGAGTTGGTTTGGAATTTATCAAAATATGGTGGATACTTGGTCAAGTTGGGATATGAGGATTTAGAATAATCAAATTATCTTCTCCCAAATATTTGTCTTGGAAGAATGTTTGGTCATTAGAGGATCTCCCTAAGGCCTCACCATTCATTTAGTTAGCATTTCAAAGTAATATTCTTACAAGAGAGAATCTACAAAGAAGAGTATATTATGGATCCTTTAGATGTGCCTTGTGTGAGAAGGATTTATAAATATCATACCATTTATTTTTCATTGTTTGTTTTCTCACATCATTTATATATTAGGTAGCTCCATCAACATTGAAAGAGTTGATAAAATGTTGGATTAGTTATTTCAAATATAAAGCATTATGTATTCTTTGGAGGATTGACCCTACTATTATTTTTTGGAATTTATGGCTTGAAAGGAATAACAATTTTTTTTAAACAAATCTCAAAATCATGCTCAAGTTTGGAATCATATTATTGCCTCTTTTTCAGAGTGTCTACAAATATGGTGCTCATCATGAAAAGTCTCAATTGCCAAAAAAATAGGTGCTAATAACTTGGCTATATGATTTGAACACAAATTAAAGAGTCGGCTACAACAATGGAATTAAAACAAATGATCTACTTTGATCTATGGTAAAATGGAAATGTCCAAAAATTGGAAAATTAATTTTGATGTCCTTCTAAAGGAAATTTAGGAAAAGTTGGTGGAGGTGGTGTTTTTAGAAATAATGAAGGCGAAATTCTCCTTACTTATTTAGAATCATATGGAACTTCAACTAACAACAATGCAATAGAAAACAAGATGAAAATATATTTCAATTGAGGACCAATAAATTATCATCAATGCTATTAACAAAAATGGATGTGGAGATTGGATAAAAAATAATATTATTGTTGATGTTAATCATCTATGATCTCTTGGAAGTGTAAGCATATTTATAGAGAAGGAAATCGCGTAGCAGATAAATTAGCAAATTGTTGCGTTGATTTTTATTTTGGTGAAATTCAAATTTTAGAAGGCAACTGGTCAAGTGAGATTTTATCTCTTAATCAAGGAGCTGATTGTGGAAACATAACACTTCTAGCAAATTGAAGAATATATTTAAGAGAGAAAATAAATGGAAAAATTGTGATTAAAAGGTATGTTGTAGCAAATGTAATATTTTGGTATTTTGATGAAAGTGGCCCCAATAGAAGTCATATATAACTTATTAATATATATAATAGTAATGATTAGAATTGATTTTATCAAATAAATATTTTATTTTTAAAATTCTTGCGTAAAAGTCCATAATTTTAATTTGTTTCACACTAACCAAATCATAAAAAAATTATAATAATAATTTGTTATTATTTTATAAATTTAATGCATTATATACATCATAATATTTTATTTGCACAGTAAAAGTTTAAGTGTAAAATACAAGTTTTTGCAAGGGTCTTAGTGCCTTGTATTTGGTTGGTTTGAACTTGTCTCCATAATGAAAACCCAAAGATATACCACTATGACGTCTCACTAAAAAAATAAGCATGGTTTGAATTTGGGTCTCCATAATGAAACCCAAAGATATACCACTATGATGTCTATGCATTGTAAATTTAATTCTTATTTGATAGGAACCACAACCTTTTAAGGGTAACTTTAATAATATTTATGGTGTCTCAATAAGATGATAGGCATTGTAAATTTAATTTTTATGTGAAAGGAACCACAACCTTTTAAGGGTAACTTTAATAATATTTATAAATAATGTAAACACTCATTCACTTTAATTTCATAAGAGTGTATTTATATTTTATTAAATAATTTATAACTTTTTTTGAATAGGTTTTATGGGATATACATCATGATACATGGTAGTATCATATTATCTTAGCAATTATGTATGTAATGTATGATAAGATTTATATTTAGGTATCTTCTTTGAAAGTCGAGGAAATACTAATTAATAAATAAGTTATAACATTGCAACAATTTTTTTTATTTGACATTACAACAAATTTTAATTTCACATAAATAAAGCTAGAAATATTATAACATTGTTTTTGTTGAATAATTATATATATAGTTTTCAAATTATATTTTAAATATTTAATTATATATTTAATTTTTTTTTGGTTAGTGTGAGAAATCCCTATAACCAATGTACATGACTAAGCAGTTGCATAGTTCTCATTACATTTCTAACAAGTTAATTAAACCATATCTGGTAAGGATAGTGTAATGGTTAGGGCTTTGGCCTCTCTTTGGGGAGGTCCAATATTCAAACCATAGTGTATCCAAAAAGGGATAGGATGGATGGTAGAGGTCAAGTGTTTTTTGATTAAATACCCTAGTTCAATGCCCTAAAATATCAGGGTCCCATTGACTTCGTCTAACCTAATGGGCTAGGGTTTATAGTGGCAACACCTAATGGTGTTGCCAATTCCCTATGTATTAAAAAAACTTGTCTTTCTATCAAAATATTCTACATCTTCTTCAAACTACTAAGTTTCTGCAATCAACTCCTTTATATCATATGCCTTTCAAAATTTAAATTTTGTCAAGATGAAATTCAACGCCATAAATGACTAAAATATTTGTTGTCAAGTTTCTATATCTATAAATATCTTTTTTATAGCAACCTTACAATTTCTTAATACATTTTTTAGGATTCTTATTCATGCCCTTAATATTCCAAGATATTAGTTTCATTGTTATTTTTTGTTTTAATTTGTGGGTTTAGCCCCACTTCTTGATAATACATGTGAGATTTGCTTTTGTTTTCCATATTAGTATTCCTTTAGGTTTCTTTTTCTACTTGTTTTTTCTTCTTAGGTTTTCCTCTCTTTTTCATTCCTAGCAATACTTTCATATTCATCAATCTTCTCACACTACTCATAATAAAACATCATCTTTAGGTTTATCTTGCTTTAAAGAATTTGAAGTGCAAGAAATAACCTCAAAAGCACATTCTTCTTTATGTTTCCCTAGAAACCCTAAAGTGCAAGGATGCTCTTTCATAGAAATTACCTTCTTATTCTACTCTAAAAACCCTAAATTGTTACAAATTTCCTTCATCCTCATTTCTTTATTATGTTGCTCTTGAAACCTTAAAGTGTAAGGGATAACATTTACACCATTTTCACTTTTATTACCAAGAGAGTATTATATACTGCTTGAGGAAAAAAAGATAATTTACCTATAATAAAATTAACCTCTTTTGTCGTCTTTGTTTTAGGATTTTCCTCCACATATTTCTTTGCACATTTAATTCCTTTTAAACTTGCCAAATGCCATTGTAGATAGGTTTTCTTTACCTCTTATTTTGGTATGGAATATGCTTGATATGTACTATCATTTTTATGTCTTTTTTTTATATTTTTCACTTTGCAAACTCTTTCCATGTATCCAATATCATAACAATTGTGACATTGAAATGCGATATTTCCATAATTCACTTGTTGACCCCATTCCCATGATTCAAATTTATTCTTAAGGGATTGTGGCAAAAGTTTAAAATATCTATAGCAACACATATTTGGGTATATATAGCATGCTTTAGCTCCTTAGTAGTTAGTCCTTCCTTGATGAATTCCCCTAGGGTACTTCTAACAGTCTTCAAAATATACTTATTGATAAGTCGATATGGAAGTCCAAAAAGCTTAACCCACACCGAAAGCTTCTTAATAGTTTTTTTCTCAATAGAAATAATTTCATTCCATGGTCTCAAATAAAGTGCATCTCTCCCCTAAACCATGGGCCACCACCCATTATTTTATCTCTAATTTTTAAACTAGAAAAGATGATAAGGAAAAACCTTTAGAAAGAAAAGTTACAAAGTAATTTGAATTCAATCCCCACTTCCACTTGATCCAATTTTGAATCTCTAAAAACCCTAGTTGGAACTTACATATTAACCCTCTACTTTTAGGAACCATTTTATCATGCTCAATCATCTCATCCTCGATACTCAATTTTGGTGTAACGTCTACTACCTCGATCGAACATGCCATGTATTTGCTCTTTCACTTATCTCCAACTTGGGCCTCTATACTTTCAACTAGGGCATATTGAATTTCCATTAGGGCTTTCAAATATGACTTTCCTTCCATACTAGTTATTGGGGCTCTCTCCTAGCTCACACTCCATCTTTGTTTGTACTTCATTTTACCTCTTACTTGTTCTTGTCTCTTCTTTCTCTTAGCATTCCTTCGCTTCAATGATTTTTAGAAATAATCTTCTACGCATTCATGATAAAGGTTTGAAGAATTGATGCAATCCAAATGAATCTGATGCTCTTATGCAAAAACTAAATTCCAATTTTGTTAGGAACCTACTATTAAAATAAACTTGCTCACACAAAATACTATAAATAAACAAAAATTCATCAAATAACATAATAACACTATGCAGAAAGTAATTGTAGAATTGAAACAATCTCATAAAGTAACTCGGTATCACAGGCCTCTTCGAGGGGGCAACCTCCTTAAATATTTAATTAACTTGCAAAAAGATACATTTGTACATGGTTCCATGTCTTTTAAATAAACCCTTTATGCAACCCTCACCCTTATCTCAAGAGTTGACTTACATGCAAAATGTCACTCGAGCTAGAATCATCTACCAACATTGGTTACATTCTTGATAACGGTTACATAAAATAGTCCCACTTGTCTATGCGCCTTACTTGCCACATAACATTACAAAAGTATTACAAAATAACATTATAAGGGGGTACCCATGTTGTTAGTGGGTCATTACATACTCAAATGATAATTACAAAAATAATATTCAGATGAAGTCCTAACATGTCCTTCCCCTTCAAAAAGCTTTGTTCTCAAAGTTTTAGATGAGGAAATTATTTTTGGAGTTGTTGGAGAGACTCTCATGTAGCATCTTTCGATTGTAGACCACGCCACTAAACAAGGACCTCAATAATGGCTCAATTTCGAAGAGTGTGCATCCTACGATCCAACAATTATTCTGGCTCGAGCAAGATAGAACCTTCTTCATCTAATTCTAGGAGGGTAGATTAAACTTGTACCTAATTTCTTACAAACTTCTTAAGAGATGATACATAAAAAATAGGTGGAGCTTGGATGTCAACGGTAGGGCCCATTTGTAGGTTATGGCTCCAATCCACTGTAAAACCTGATAGGACCCATAGTATTTGGTAATGATTTTCTAGCACCTTTGAAGCTGGAGAGATGACTGTTTGTATGAAAACAAGCAAAGTAATACCATGTCATCGACATCAAAGCTATGCTTAGAATGATGTTGATCAGCTTTTTGGTGCATCCAATTTTGGATCGCTTATAAATTCATCTTTAGTTGACAGAGGACTTTGGCATGTTGGTTGAGTGTGATATCAACTGCATGGACCTTGGAGCTACCTGGAATGTAGGAGGAGGGTGTGAATGGAAGTCATCCATAAACTACTTCAAAAGGAGTTACCTTGGTTATCGTGTGATAGGAAGTATTATACCACCACTCGATCAAAGGAAACCACTTCGCCCATTGTTTAGGATGATCAGAGGCAAAGCAATAAAGGTAGGTCTTAAAACATTCATTGACAATCTCAGTCTAGCCATACATTTGCAGATGATAAGCTAGACTCATTTTGAGTTGAATTACCTACAACTTAAACAATTCTTGCCAAAAAATACTAATGAATGTAGGGTCACAATTGAACACAATAAATGCAGGCACGCCATAAAGGCAGAAGATAGAATCAAGGAAAATTTGGGCAACTATGGAGACCATGTAAGGATGAGAGAGGGAACAAAAATGAGTATACTTTGAAATACAATCTACTACCACAAAAATAATTGATTTTCCTTCGAACATAGGCAATCCTTTCATAAATTCCATGGAAATATTTATCCAAACCTATTCAGGAATAGGTAAGGGTTTTAGAGTTCCTATAGAATGCATTATTTTGCCTTTCATCCGTTGATAGGTGTCACATGCGGCCATAAAATTATGTATGTCCTTCTTCATACCTTTCTAGGAAAAGGTATGCTTAATCCTGTCATAGATTTTGAGGAACCCATAATGGCCTGCAGTGGGGGAAGCATGCATTTTCTTCATGAGAATTTCTTAGAGTGGAGACGTGTGAGGAACAACAAGGTGTTGGTGGTAGCGTAAATCTTGTCCATACCAAGTGTATCCAAGATATGAGGTAGGCTTTGTATGAAAGGAGGCAAACAAGGTTTGCAAGCCTTAATCCTTAAGAACCTCCACACAAAGAGAATTTATCCACTAGGGAATAGGTGAAGAAATGGCACATAGCATACTGTGAGCCTGAAATTGGCAAGAGAGGGCATCCACCACAATGTTCTCCTTTCCCTTTTATAAGTAATATCATAATCATAGCCCATGAGCTTAGAGATCCACTTTTGTTGTTCAAGAGTGGAAACCCTTTGCTCTGAGAAATATTTGAGACTTTGATGATTTGTTTTAATGGAGAAATGACACCCAATGAGGTAATATCGTCAATGAGTGACCGCATGCAAAATGGTAAGCATTTCCTTAGCATAAGTTGATTTTCCTATATAACGATTGGAAAGCACTTTATTGGTGAAAGCCAAGGGATGTCCTTCTTGCATCAACATCATACCAATACCATTGTCTGAAGCATTGTTTTCAATTACAAAAGGCTTGGAAAAATCAAACATTGCTAATACCAGAGTGGTTGTCATAGCATGCTTCAACGCTAGGAAAGTTTATTCAAGTAGACCGATCCAAGTAAAATAATCCTTTTTTAACATGGATTTTAAGGGAATGGTAATTTTTCCATAATTGTAGATAAATTTATGGCAATAGCTTGTAAGCACCAAAAATCCACGAAGATCTTTTAAAGTGTGAGGTTTCAGCCACTCTTGAACCGCTTGAATCTTCCTAGGATCATATTTAACTCCATCTTTGGTAACAATGTGTCCCAAATACTCCACGTTTATCAACCCAAAAGAACACTTGGACCTCTTAGCATAAAGTTGATGTTGTGCCAAATTTTTTAAAGTCTGATCCACATAGAAAATGTGCTCTTCCCAAGAGTGACTATAAAACTAAAATATCATCAAAGAAAACTAGAATGAATTTACAAAGAAATGGATAAAAAATATTGTTCATGAGGCTTTGAAATGTGGAAGGTGCATTGGTCAAGCCAAATGGCATCACCAAGAATTCATAATGACCCTCATGAGTACATAATGCAATTTTTGGAATATCTTCATCCTTGAGTCTGATTTGATGGTACCTAAAGCGAAGATCTAATTTGGAGAAAAACATAGTCCCATGTAGCTCATCCAGTAATTCATCCACCACAGGAATAGGAAACTTATACTTAATGGTGAGCTTATTGAGCTCACAAAAATAAATATATAATTGCTATAACCCATCATTCTTTCACACCAATAAACTTGCTCACACAAAATATTGTAAATAAATAGAGATTCATCAAATAAAAAAATAACACTTTGCAGAAAGTAATTGCAAAATTGAAACAATCTCACAAAATAACTCAGTATCGCGAGCCTCTTCAAGGGGGCAACCTCCTTCAATATTTCATTAACTTGCAAAAATATATATTCGTACATGTCTCCATGTCTCTTAAAGAAAACCTTCATGCAACCCTAACCCTAAGCTCAAGAGTTGGCTTCCATGCAAAATGCCACTCGAGTTAGAATCTTCTAACAACATAGGTTACATTCTTGATAACGGGTACATGAAATGACCCCATTTATCTATGCACCTTACTTGCCACATAACATTACAAAAGTATTACAAAATAACATTATAAGAAGGTACCCATGTTAGAAGTGGGTCATTACATACTGAAATGACAATTACAAAAATAATATTAGGATAGGATCCTAACAAAATTACACTCTCTTTTAAAAAAATTTAAAGAAAACACAATACAAAAAATATTAAATCATTGATATAAAAATATATAATTTTTTTATATTTTTTTTTGTTCCATAGGAGAGTTGGTCACAACCACACTATTTTTAGTAACTGACAAGCGCAGGGTTTAAACAACAGGAGTTGCTCCCACCAAACCTAATTATGTCTCGTTATTTTTGACCCAGCATGAAGGGGACCACCTGTCACTCGGGATTCATACCATCATCGTCGATCTGACATGCACTCAGAGGATTTGGATCAGACTACTACCTTTCCAAATAGGTTGCCCCCAAGGTTTGAACCTAGGTGTCTTCTTGGTAAGTGTCTGGCCAGACAAGCACTTGCCAATCCACCTAGCCCTCGGGGCCTTAAAAATTTTGTGGTTAGTATGATAAACCCCTACGATCAACACATAGGGCTGAGCAGTCCCCTCCCAACCATGACCTCTCGTAAGGCTGAGAGCTACACTTGTCAATAGAGGAATAACACAACCATTTGGGTATCAACAGGGTGGGAACAGGGGTAATGGAGCCTTGTCGACCTCTACCAGCACATAAGACATTCCCAACTGCACCTTGTATCTGCAGGGTGAACACAGAGGGAATGGAACCTGGATCAGCCTCTACTAGCACCTAATATTTTCACCAATTACGCTACAGAAGCATATCAAAATTTTTATGGTTAGTGTGATAAACCCTTACGATTGACGTATAGGGTTGAGAAGTCCCTTCCTAACCATGACCTCTTGTAAGGTCGAGAGCTACACTTGTCAATAGGAAATAACACAGTCATTTGAGTATCAATAGGATGGACACAGGAGGAATGAAACCTTGTCGGCCTACCAACACATAAGACATTCCCAACTGCACCTTGTATCTATAATATAGATACACAAAGAATAAAACTTGGATCGACCTTTACCAACACCCAAGACTTATACCAACTACATTATAGAAACAAATATTTTTTTCCATATTATTCATACTATTAACAATTTGATAAAAAATTAAATTGAATTATGATAAATAAACCCTATCATACCGTGACATCTCTTTACTATTAACAATTTGATAAGAATTTAAATTGAATTATGATAAATAAACCCTATCATACCGTGACATCTCTTTAAAAGCAAGAAGAAAAAAAAACTCTCTTTCAAAAAGCAAGTACAAAAAACAAGATTTAACTTTTATAAGTTAAAAAAAAAAACAAGATTTAGCTTTTATAAAATAGTTATATATTTAATTTATTAATATACTTTTTATAAGTAACAATGCATTCAAATTTTAAAATACTAGAGTTTATTAACAATACATTTATTACTGACATGAATAAATCTTACCGTTATAGTAATGGTCACTTCACCCTTGACCACAATAACAATAACATTACAAAATACAACTATCAAATCAAAGCCTTCAATCTCATATGCACTTCACTGTCGGTTCCGTTACAATGTTGCATGTTTGGTTTTTTTGTTTTTTTGGTTGAGGGTTTAAGGTTTAAAATTTCAGGATTGTGTGGGGTTGTGTTTTTTTGGATAGGAGAGCTAGTTACAACCACATTATTTTTAATAGCTGACAAGCTTAAGGTTCAGCTTTGATTACAATGTCGTATATTATTGTCCACTGAATCGGGGTTTAATTTTTCTTTGAAAGGTTCAAGGTTCAAACTCCAACGGATGTGTGTGGTTGTGTGTGTTTTTTTGCTTGACAAGAGAGTTAGTTACAACCACACTATTTTTAGTAGCTGACAAGCGCAGGTTACAACCACACTATTTTTAGTAACTGACAAGTGCAGGGTTCGAACCATATGGGTTGCATTCACTAAATCTATTTCACCTCATTGTTTTATAGTTCGGCATAAAATGGGCCACCAAATGCTCGAAATTCATATTGTCATCATCAATCTGACGCGCACTCAAAGGATTCGAATCAGACTATTACCTTTGCAATAGGCTTCCTCTGAAGTTTTAACCTACTTTTTGGTAAATGCCCAGCCCGACTAACACTTACCAATCCACCTAACCCTTAAAGTATATGTGTAGTTGTGTGTTAATCTTAAGTGTATCTTAGCATTACAAAAAATTATAACTAAGAGAAAATTACGGTCTTAAAATTTTATTATATTACTCGAATAAAAAATACATATTACATATTTGTTAAGTAAGAGAATCTCACTGATTGAATTAATACTTCTTATACATATACATATCCGCTGTGAAAAACATGCTTCATAATTATGAATAGGTATAGATTCTTTATATTTATCAGATATAATAACATAACATGGTTTCTTGACTATCGATAGGTATTGATGTTTTATGTGCATTAAACATAGTACCATGACATGCTTTTCTATTGGCAGTCATTGATGTTTTATATATATCAAACATAATAGCGGCATTGATATCTTTGCCTAAAAATAATAACATGATATGTCAAATAACCATAGATATTTGAAAATATTTGTTAAAGTTGCTGTCCAAAAAATTTATAATAATGCGGTGGTGTCAACATCAGTGTTGAAAATTATTTCATAATAATATTAAAATAATAACAAACATTATTGTTTGCAAGTATTTGTTAAAGTTGTTTTCATGGTAATTGGTGGTATCAATATTATTGAAAACCTCTTCTACTATCAATCAAAAAAAATTATTGTTTGAAAACCTTCTTTTAAAAATTATATTTCACAAGTTTGTATTGCTTTTTAATTATCATTAGATATCAAGCTTTTTTTTTTAATAAATACTACTTATATTACTAAAAAGAATTCATAATACATCGCATATATAAATACTACAAAAATTTACTTAAGGATATCCAACAATTAGATTTGTCTTGAGCAGAACAATCCTTAATGTCTTTCATCATCAGCCTCTTAAACGCTCTACATTGATCCTAGATATCAATAACAGCCTTAAAAGCAATCCCCGAAGCATTAAGTGCTTCATCCTTGAAGATCAAACTACACCTGGCCCTCCATATAGCATACATAGTTCCCTCGAGAACATATTTCCCTATTCTCGAAGATCGGTTTAGTTGAAAAATGATTTTGTTTGGTGATGATTTTGGTATCGAAATTCTTTTACTTATCTTGGTAGTGAATATTTTGAATGTATTTTGATATATATTTTATTTATGTTAATGTTTTTTTTCACTTATTTTGATAACAAATATTTTAATATTTATTTTTTTATGTTTTTTAATAATTAGAATGAGTTTATTGGTAAGACTTTTGAACTTCAAATAAGAGGTCTAAGGTTTGAATCCAATGGGGATAGAGTTGTACATTATACTTCTATAATCATAATTTGATTGAATATATATATATATAACATCTTATATGATATATGCATTAGAAATTAATTTTACTTTTTATATTTTTAACATTTTTTTTTTGGGAAGACTTTTGAAGGTTCAAAGTTTGAATTGAATGGGAGTAGAGTTGTACACTATACTTCTATAATCACAGCTTGGTTGAATATATATGTGGTATATAACATTTTCTATAACATCTTATTTTTTTGCTATTGGTAAATAATAGGGTTTTGAAAGGGACCCTTCCCTTTTACAACTCCTGGAAATCCAAGAATAACAAATGAATCAATCCAAGCACAAAAAACAACTTATCTTCTTACAAATCAAATTTTGCATTTTCTTAACAATACAACTTTTTCTCGTTCGTGGGTCTAGGTGGATTGGTAAGTTGGGGCACTTACCGAGAGGAGACCTAGGTTCCAATCCCATGGGCATGTCCATGCATAGCCAGTAGCTCGATCCAACTCCTTTGCATGCTGCACCTGACTGATGATGACGATCTGTTTCCTATTTTTTTAGCCGTCCCTTTCATGCCACGTGTTGAACCAGACTGACGAAGACGGTGCGAACCCTGTGCGTCCGACGGTCCCCATCTCATGTCGGGTTACCATTAACGAGACGGTGGATGTGTTGGAAGCCTTTGCTGATAGTTTGAACCCTACCAGCTACGCTGACAAGTACTAAAAATTTGTGATTGTAACCAATTCATCTATGTAACCAAAAAAAAACAATACAACTTTTTTTGACCAATATTGTAACAATAACTCATCCTATTTTTTTGTCTACATCTACCATCTAAATTTCTACATTTGCCATTTGAATAAGGTTTTGAAAGGACCCTTTTCTGTTCACAACTCCTAGAAATCTAAGAATAACAAGTGAATCAATCCACACAAAAAAATAGCTTATCTTCTTAGAAATCAAATTCTACATTTTTTGAACAATGCCCTTTTTTTTACCAAAAGTGCAATGACCAAAACAGTAACAATAACCACCCTACATCTTCACCCTATGTTTAGCTGAGGCATTCATACCCCGAATATTCCAAGATAGAAAATTTGTTTTGTATCAAGTTGAGGAAGTTTTCTTCCTCCCAAAGACAAAATTCTTTGCTTCCCATCAACTACATCCTTAGCAATAACTCTAGTTCTCAATTCTCAAAGATTGGGCCTTCCTCAAGAAATTAAAATTCCCAAATCAACCTTCTTAGATTTCCTTCTAATTCTAGTAGAAATTTTATGGATAACCTTTTCCAATTTTGAATCACTAGTAAAAGTACATTCTCCTCCATCTTCTTCATCCGCAAACCCATTCTCAATAATGTTAATATTTTTATTCTTATTTTCTCCCATAACCAATTAATGTCACATTCTACTAAGGAGTGGTTTATCCCAAAATCCTTGTTTCTATGCTCTTTTCTTTCAGTCCTATTGGAGAGTGTAGCTCTTTCTCAATATTCTCTTCTACATGCAAATAATATTTTTTTCTTTTTAATCAAAGCCTAAGTCACTAGTTCATTAATACCTCCAAGTTGAGTTTTTTAAAAAAACTCTTCCCCACCAACAATGACATCCCCATAAATCATAACAAGAACCTCAAAGCTATTTGAATATGGACCCTTACTACTTTCACCAATTTCTTTCTACCCCAAAACTTCTCCTTGCTTAGTTTTCTTTTTCCTCCAAACCCTCAAAGGTTGTCTAGTTCTATTATTCATAACTTTCTCCTTAGGATTTTTTGGGCATGTTTTCCAAATATACCCTACCCTTTTGTAAAGGTTACACAAGGGAATGAAAGTTTCATACTGAATCTCTTGTTCTCATTCCTTGTAATCTAAAACTAGCCTAATAAATTTATGCAATGGTTCAGCTAAATTCGCTTGTACACAAAAATAGGTTGTTATCATTTTGGTGTGAGATTTAGTAGCCGAATCAAAAGCAATTAGTTTTTCAATCGCTTTAGCTATGCCGAGAATAATATTTTCATCCTAAAATTCCATTGGAAACCCTAGTCGATTCACACATAAGGGCATCGATTGAAGAGTGGTTGTGGTTGGATTAAAGCCCTAGCTCCATTTTTTGTAAAAATAACCCTCTCCTCACAAAAACCCATGGACCCCTTAATAAAACATTTATCATATCCTTCGGATTTGCAAAATAAGCAACAAAAAATTATCAGGCAAAACCACCATCGCTTCCTACCCCAAAAGTTTTCATTTATCTCGAACCCACTTCTTTATTGTATCTAAATCTAGTTTATTGCCCAAAAAAATTTCAACCAAAGAATTTTATCCTTTTTGAATCACTTTGTCAGCCAAAATTTTTGAGACCTTAAGAGTAAAACCCTTTTCATCTCAATCCGGAGATAAAACAAATCCCTCTTCTTGCGAAGTTTGACCTCTCTTCAAAACTTGCATCCAAGAATTTGGATCTACTGTTATCGAATTCGGATCTAATACTCTTGGATCCAAAAGGTTAGAATCTCTCTTATCTGCATCCTCAAGGGATTCTATTGAAACAGAACCCTCGCCTATTGTCTTTCCTACTCCTCTTGCCCCTGTCTTTTATTTCTCTCAGTATTCTTTAGCTTCAATAATTTTCCAAAAATAATATTCTACGCATTCATGGTAAGGGTTTGAAGCATTGATGCATTATGGATGAATCTGTTGTTCTTTGGCCATACTTCATTCTTGAATCTCTATAACATCTCCTACAATATATGCATTAAAAATTACTTTTACTTTTTATACTTTTAACAATAAATGTATTTAATTTTTTTGTTAACACACAATGTACATCATCATGTGGAAATGAATGATTTTCTATGATATACATGAAAACCAAAACTCGAACCACATGCAATTTCACGCACACTCAGTTTGAACTTTAGGTTTCGACATTGTATTATTAAAAAGATTTACATTTCAACAATATTCACAAGAAAAAATGCAAATAAAAATTTGATTTTTATTATATTGCAATAAATAATAAGCTTTTCAAATACTCTATTACATTGTAACAAATAATATTTTTTAAATAAATATTTCAAATAATTAAAATGATGAAAATTACATAGAAGAGAGTTTATTTTATACTTTCTATAAGTTCTTCCATGATTAATAACAATTATATATTTGTATTGTACTTTGAATAAATTATAAACTTTCTAACAAAATAAAATAGTCCACTAGGTTAATCGTAACCAAGATTTAAAAATCGACCATTATCTTATTTTTCCAATAAACGATCAAATAGTTCATCCACCAACTTAATCATATGCTTTTTTTTATTATGCTTTAAAGTTTGTAAGACGCTTATTTTATTATGCTTTAAAGTTTGTAAGACCTTTAAAAAAAAGAGTTTGTAAGAGGTAAAAATTGAAGTTATACAAATAATTATCTTGGTTTTTTTTTTTTAAAGATACATATGGGAGTTGGTTACAATCACACTATTTTTAGTACTTGACAAGATAAGCATAGGGTTCAAACCACGGGGTTGCTTCCAACAAGCCTATTCAAACTCTTTTGGGATTCATACCTTCATCGTCAAGGATTCATAGCAGACTATTACCTTTGCAAATTGGCACCCCTAAGGTTTGAACCCAAGTCTCTTCTTGGTAAGTGCCTGGCTAGACAAACAACTACCAATCCACCTAGCCCTTGGAGGCATTCTCTTGTTTGTTTATTAGGTATTAATGTTCGCAAGAAGTGTAGCATGATGAGAATATATATATATAGAAGTTATGTATGTTTTTAATTAGAGTTATTTCAATAATATAATTGAATATTGTATTGTATAAGTTTCGGGGATAATGCAACGGTTCAAGGTTTGGTTATTCAAGAGGTCTAAGGTTCAAACCGATGTATGGTTGTGTGTTAATCCCCTATTGATAAGCGTAACTCTCAACCTTACGAGGGATCATGGTTGGAAGGGGAATGTTCAACCCTATGCATCTATCGCAGGGTTTATCACATAATCAAAAAAAAAACAATCCAAAAAAATATTGTTTTGTATAAAATAAAATTATTAACAAGTTAATTAAATCATATACATATTGGTAAGTGCCTATGCTAGACAAGCAACTACCAATCCACCTAGCCCTTAGAGGCATTATCTTGTTTGTTTATTAGGTGTTAATGTTTGCAAAAAGTGTAGCATATATATACATAAGTTATGTATGCTTTTAATTAGAGTTATTTCATTAATATAATTAAATATTGTATTGTATAAGTTTCGTGGGTAATGCAACGGTTCGAGGTTTGGTTCTTCTTCAAGAGGTCTAAGGTTCAAACCGACGTGTGGTTGTGTGTTAATCCCTTGTTGATAAGTGTTCTCAGCCTTACGGGGGATCATGGTTGGAAGGGAATGTTCAACCCTATGCATCGATCGCAGGGTTTATCACACTACGTGAATCCAAAAAACAATCCAAAAAAATATTGTTTTGTATAAAATAAAATTATTGACAAGTTAATTAAATCATATGCATATTGTCTTTTTATCAATATTCCCTTTGTCTTTCTATTAAAAATATTTTTCGTCTTCTTCAAATTAACTCTGATATCATTTACAATAAAAGATAAAATCTCATATGATCAATTGCCTTCTAAACTTTACAAATAACAACGATTTGGGCTTTGGCTCTTCTTTGGGAGGTCCAAGGTTCAAACCACGATATGGGCGAGTGTGAGGGATAGGATGTGTATGATTGTATATAACAAAAAAACATATCTCTTATACTCTTTATTTTTTTATAAATATGTTCGGTATAATAAATTGTCAATTCCTTAATATTTTTTTTAGGGGTCTTATTCATACCCTTAATATTTCAAGATATCATTTTTATTGTATTTTTTTCTTTTATTTTTGGGCCTAGCCCTATTATTTGTTAAAAAATGCAATATTTGCTTTTGTTTTCCGCACTAAGCTTTTTAATAGCTTTTGTCTTGAAAAAAAATATTATTCCATGGTCTTAAATATAGAGTATCTCTCCCTAAACCATGGACCATCACCTATTATTTTATTCTTAATTTTTGAGCTTGAGAATATGACAAGGAAAAAACCTTTTTTTTTTTTTTTTGAATTTAAATCGTGGAATCGGTAGCCGCCACGAATCCGGGAAGGTTGTCCAGCTTTTTATGGCCACCATAGTATTCTGTGATGTCCGCCCCAGAAGCTGCCACACAGATCTTCGTGCAGTCTGCCCCTGCCCCTATAACCACCATGCCACAATCATTTTAAACCTTTTACATCGTTGAAAGCACCAGGAAAGGGACAAGCGTTCAGTCCGGCGAGGCTCGAGATTTGAACCTTGAACCTCCGCCCCCAGGAAAAAACCTTTAAAAAGAAGATTTATAGAATAATTTGATTTCTATTGCACTTTGGCTTATGTAATTTTGAATCTTTGAAAACCGTGGCCAATATCCATGGAACTTGTATATTAACCCTTTACTTTTAAGAATCATTATATCATGCCCAATCATATTATTATTGATAACTACTTTTGATGTAACATTTGCTCCCTTAATTGGATTTACCATATATTTACTTTTCCTCTTATCTCTAGTTTGGTCATCCATACTTTAATTGGGACATTATATGACCTTCCTTCCATTTTACCTACATTTTCCTAACACAAATCATTTAGATTTTTTATTTTCCCAAAGATCTAAAAGAAGAAAATGTGAAGGCTCCTCACTCACACATACTTCCTATTTGAACTCTTATATTCTTTCCTAGAGATTTGAAGCAATAAAAAGTGATGCTCACTTCAAACTCACTTTAAATGGTGATAATTTACTTATAGAATATTTAGATTTTATGTTTTTTAATAATAAGCTATGTGTAGCTTCTATTCTCGGCCATTGTTATTAAAATAACAAAACATTACATTGCTTAAATTATATTACTATTGAAATATATGAGGAGAGCAATAGTCAAGTATTGAAGAGTCAGGGGGGAGGGGGAGGGTCCTACTCCCTCTCCCTACTCCCCCTCCCCTGGTTCTTGCCCAGTCCCTGGCTCATCTCGGGTCATCCCGCTCTAGGAATGCTTTGTAGCAAATGATCTCCTTGGGGGGAGATCCTTCTCCACTTTCTACTCCTTTCCTAGTAGTTTCAGGGTTTCCCTGCCTGAGCCTCGTGGTCTGGTGCATCCCAGGGGTCTCCTAGGGTTTCTTGCATATTTTTGGGATCCCTTCCCCGATCTCCCTCAGGCTTTCCCCTAGGGTTTTTTGTAGGTTTTTTGCGTGGATCCGGTTCCCAGGGCTTCCTCGATCGGTGGTGGTGGTAGGTTGGGATTTTGACTGCTTCCTAGTGCATCCTGTGAGGTCCTCTCTACTTTGGGGTTGGTTTGGGGGGGCAGTTTCCTCTTCTTCTAGTGACTCCTCTCTAGGATGCCTATGGTTGTTGTTGGTCCCATCCCGTTGGGTAGGGCCCTTTTCGGCTTCCTATTCGAAGGCTTCTTCTTGCTGGATCTACAATTTGGTGGACATTCAGGGCATTGGTTGGCCTTCAGGTGGGCCTCTTCCTCTGCCTGGGTTGTTCCCAGTCCCAGTCTTAGTTCCCTGAAGTTGTCCATGAGCAAGGATGGGGGGATCTTGGTCCCTTCTTCTGGGGTTCCTAGGGTTTCTGTTGCATGTCTGGATCTTTGAGGAACCCATGATCATTGCATGCAGACCCTGGTTCCCCAGGTTAGGCTTTCGAGGATCTCATATTTGTACCTGTTGTCACTTCTTTCCTGGGATCCTTAGGTTGTTCGTTTCAGTTCCTGTTCAGGTGCTTCTGGTCTTACTTCCCTGGATCTGTTCGTGAGCAAGGATGGTGGTTCCTGGACCTTTTTACTAGAGTGGTAGGGGCTTCCTTCTGTATTCTCTGGTCTGGGGGGATATCAGTGCATTTGCAGTTGTGGTCCCTCCTTCCTCCTTCAGTTTTGGCTTTTGGGATCCTGTCTTTGTGCCTGTTGTTGTTTTCCCTGGATCCTTTCGACTTCCTCATTTTTCTCCTTGTTGTGCACAAGGATATCTTGGCCTGTAGATATCCCTAGTAGTGTTGTTCCACTTTTCAGGCTCATGCGAAGGCTTCCCATTTTTTCTTTGAGGATCTTGATGCCATTTCCCAAGCTGTCCTGTTGCTAATCCCTAGCCTGTATCTCGGTGTTGCTTGTTTCTTTACTCACGCAACTGATTGTTGCTCTGCTACACCCTGGGTTGCATCCTGAGCCATCCCTAGGTGAGGATCCTCTCCAGTTTTCTAAAAATTCCCTGCTTCTGGTTTTTGGGCAGGATTTTTGGTTGCAGGCTATTCTTGGCCTTCCTGCTCTCCCTACGTAGGTCTGGATAAGTGCGTATCTACCCCCGAGAGGATCCCAGACTGTTGTATCTACCCCCGGGAGGATCCCAGACTGTTGTATCCACCCCTGGGAGGATCCTAGACTGCCAACAATAGGAGGATGATATTTTCGCGAAGTGGGCCTCACTAGTTGGTACTAGAATCTGGTCTTTCTACTGGATCAAGGGTTGTTTTTGGCCCTTTCCCTTTCAATTTGTGTTTATTTTCATGTACTAAGGAATTGCTTTAAATCTTAGAGGTACGACATTTTTTGTTATAAGGTTTTGGGATCCTCTTAAAAAACCCAATTTGTATATAAAATTCTAGTTGAAATTGAACACCATGAATGGCTAAAATATTTTCTACCCGATTTCCATATCTATAAAATATTATCTACAACAACCTAATAATTTCTTAGTAACGTTTTTTTAGGGGTCTTATTCATGCCCCTAATATTCCAAGCTATCGTTTTCATCATCACTTTTTGTTTTTATAAGTGGTTTGAGCCCCACTTCTTTTTAACACTTGTGATATTTGCTTTTGCTTTCATATATCAATATCCCTTAGAGTTTTTTTTTTCTCTTTGTTTTTGCTTCTTGGGTCTTCCTCTCTTTTTTACTTTCCTACCAACACTTTTTTCTTCATTGATATCTTTAATCTTCTCACACTTCTCATAATAAGACTTATCATCTATAGGTTCATCTTGCTCTAAAGGATCCAAAGTGCAAAGAATAACCTCAAAAGCACATTCTTCTTTATGTTGCCTTGGAAACCCTAAAGTGCAAGGATGCTATTCCATAGCAATTAACTTCTTATGTTGCCCCAAAAAATCTAAATCGCTATGGTTTTCCTCCATCCTCATTTCTTTATTATGCTTCTCTTAAAACCCTGAAGTGCAAGGGCTAATATTTACACCACTTTCATTTGTATAATCAAGAGAGGATTCTATACTACTTAAGGAAAATTAAGATGATTTACCTAGAATATACTTGACCTCTTGTTAGCTAATGTTTTTGAACAATTTCTGATCAAGTGCCCAACTTCTCTATAGTAAAAACACACATTAGGTAATTTTATATAGATAAGAGGTTGACTAACTTGGAAACCTAGCCCATTGAGTTCAAGGAAGGGGGCAATGACTTGGATATGTCCATTTATACACAAATACGAGGGTGCACTCTATAATTAGATAGTTTTTTTGACATCGGATGAGACCACAAAACCTTACCAAGAACAACAACAATTTTATTGAGAAAGGGGTGACATGAAAGAGATAAAAAGGAAAACTCTATCCAAAAAGGGTATTTTGCTATAGAGATACCCTCTAGATGAAAATCTAAAGACCAGCCTTGTATATAACAAGTTTACCCATAGATAACCCAAGTTCCAAATTGGAGGGTTTTTTGGCATGTTCGAGATTCATAAAGGAGACTGCTATGTATCCCTTTCCCAACCCTCGAATGGCCTCAAATATCCAACCTATAGTATTTTCCCAAACCCCCCTGACCCATTTGAGAAATTCAGCCTCAAGTGGTATCCCGCGTAAAAAAAATAAAATGATAGTATTTTCAAACTAGTCATTAGCTACTTCAACAAAAGAATCAGGAAGAATAATTGAAAGGGGATTACCTTGCTCTGCATGTGGTTGAGTTGTTGTTGAATTAGGGTTTGATGGGTCAATAGTGTAGCCCTCTGGTTAGCTCCTCTCGCTCTCCGAATTTGTAGGCTTCTCCATGGAATTGTTTGCAAGGTTCCTAAGGTAAGTCAAGGGAACCTGAGATTCAAGATCATTGAGGGATGGGGTTTCGTCCATCATAGAAATCTCACATCCCATACGAATTATTTTTTTGTACTTCTCCACTACAAAGTTGGGCTTATCGTCGGATGGCGATGATTTTCTCAATTCTTCACTCTATGCCCTATAAGATACACAACCTTTCGCAGCTTCCAAATATGGGTAAAAACCCTAAAATAGTACAAGAGTGCCCTAATTTTTTTTCCACAAATATTTTAAATGCTTGTATATTCATCGATGGAAGGACAATACCCTCGAAATGTTCAAAGTATGCGTAGTTGATTCAAAAATCTCAACTCCTAGGGTAAAACCCACATAAGTGCCATTTTTTTCCAAATATTTGAAATATTCGTCGGTAAAGTCTTTTTTTTTTAATTTCAAGGCAAAATCTGATTAGGTTGTGGTACTTATCATGTATATGATTGTGTATAATTATTTTGTAATCGTTTAGTTTTCCAATTAAGGGTAAGATTATATATATAGCAAGACTTATGATAATGGGCATCATAATTCCATTATCATTATTGAATTTTGGTGAATGTGCCACACAGTCAAGTTTTTGAGTTCAATCATTGTATTATTTTTTAAAATGATATATGTTTATAAATAAAATTAATACATGTTTTTTTAAAAGGTTAATGTAATTTTTATTTGGGATTATTTTATTTAAATAATAATTTGTTAAGTTTTTTTTTTGATACATACGAAAATCGGTTACATTCATAGTCCTTTTTTACTACCAAGCAGGGTTCAAATCTTGGGGCTGCCCCCTATAAGCTTTTTTTTCATAAAAACTCATGAACTATAGATTTATTTTTTTAATTGGTTATATGGGATTGAAATTGGTCCCACCTATATTACATCGTCACCACATAGTGGTATTACAACAAAGCTTGGATATTGTATGTGTATCACTTAATAATATTTGAACCTTGGTCTCCTCTTTTAAATATTGAGGAATCTAATCAATTGAGCTAATGCCACTTGATTTGAACAACTGATTTTTATTTTTTGGATCTTTTTTAATTTTCTTTGTAAATATAAATATTTCAAAATTCAACATTCTTCTTCTTGATATTTTCCTACAACAAGCTTCACAATAACAAAAATATGTCTATGCTATCTACGCACTACATCTTAGTAGAGTGATGTTTCCAAAACTTTGTGTTATTGTAGTTTGTTTTACCAAATCTAGATTGCTAGTTTCCATCTTGAAGCATAAGTGCAACCATAAGAAATGTAATAAATAGTTTATATGAAACATATCAATGTTATAAAATACAACAACTAGTACTAATGGAAAACATTAAATTAAATCTTAATAATTATTTGATTTAGGCAATTAACATTACTAATGCCTAGAAATCAAGTGAAGACTACCGTGAAAACATGCATGATATACATATTTTAAACTCAAAGAATAAAATAAATTATAAGTTCTTTTTCTTTTTCTTTTTTTTTTTTTTTGCTAGAGGGGTTGTACTCGAGTCCCCAACCCTTAACAAATCACAACTCTCTCCTTTAGAGCTTGAGAGTTTACAAATAGATTCAATTCTCATCTCAATTGAGTTGCTATAGATAGAAACCTACATCTTATTTCATAAAAAATATGAAATTTTGATTTTCATTTTTTGGATCTTCTTCAATTTTCTTTATGAATACAAATATTATAGAATTTAGCATCCTTCTTCTTGACATTTTCCTACAACAGTCTTCACAATACTAAAACTCCACCCCTAGTGTCTATGCATTGAATCTTAGTAGAGTAATCCTTCTAAAATTTCTCGTTATCATAGTCTACTTTATCAAATCTAGACTTTTAGTTTCCTTCTTGAAGCAAAAATGCAACGACAAGAACTGTAATAAATAGTTTAGCAATCTCAAAAATTTGAAAGTTCCAATCCATTCCTTATAACATAATCCAACCAACAACCAATAACTCAAATAATCCATTCAAACATGAAGTCCATCTAATGTCATCTTCTTCTACTTCAACATACAAAACTTCTACTCGCTTCACTAAATCATAGTCTGCTTTATTAAATATGGACTGTTAGTTTTCTTCTATGCATTGATCTATAAATGGATCCCCTAAAACATTTTGTAGTCCTTTGGAACATTATTTTGAATTTACTCCTTTCAGATTTTTCTTGTCAACTTCAACTAAACTTACTACTTCCTTTAACCATGGAAAAGAAAATTTAACTTCACAATCCTCTATTAAAACCCCTTTATTGGCTAGCCTATCTGCATATTTGTTCCCTTCCTTTAACGTATGTGTAAACCTAATTTCTTCAAACTCTATAGCAAGGTCTTGTATTTCTAGAATTATCTCGTATATGTTCCATGGAGCCTTTGCTTTCCTCAAAATTATATATATATATATATATATATATATATATATATATATATATATATATATATATATATATATATATTATAATTAGTGAATCACCTTCCATCCATATTCTATTCCATTTCATTTGTTTGTATATTTTTAACACTTTCAAATCCACCCAAGCTTCACTTCATTATTAGTCTTAAATCCACTATTGAAAGCACCATGTGATAAAATATTACCCCTATTATTTCTAATTATTCTTTATCCTCTTGTTGGTCCTAGATTTTTTTAGATGCTTTGCAAAAATTTAATTTGACCAACTCCACTTTCGATGGTTTTGACTTTATATTCTTTGTTTTATTTTTGTTTCTCCTGTACCCAACACATAATTCCACTTGATGACTTGACTCCATCTATCAAGGCTCTCTACTTCAAAATTAGGGATTGGGTTAGTTGATATGGTTGGTTTAGACTCCTCTATGGCTAAACAAATCTTCCTTTTCATTACCTCTACACCGGTTTTCTTTCCTTTAAATATTTTTTTATTCCTTTCCAACTATGCAATCCAAAGTATTATATCTTTCGATATATCCATATTGTTTGTAAGGCCTCACTTTTAAAAGAGCTATGCCATTTCTTTAACCATTTTTCAATTATATCATTCATCACCATGTATTTACCAAACATATTAAGAATCCATTGTTATAGTTCCTAGACTATTGAACAGTGTCGCAAGAGATGGTCTATACTCTTTTCCTTTTTACATAGAACACATTGTGAGGGGCCATGAAAACCCCTTTTCATTAGGTTATCCTAGGATAAAATTTTCCTATGACCTACTAGCCATACAAACATTTTAACTTTTGGAATGCTTGGGCTATTCCAAATATCTCTTCGTATTTTTGCAGTATTCCTATTTTGTTGGTGCTTTATATTATATTTGTTTCTTGTTGTATATTCTCTTGAGCTATTCAACTCCCAAATCAACTTATCCTTAGATTCTCTCGAAATAATCATTGTTGTTATCTTTATGCTCAATTGCCTCCTAACAATAATGTCTGATATACTTGTAAAATAATATTCTTTCCATTTGTATCTTCCTTCTTGATCCTGTACATAATGTTTGAAACCCTCTCACCATATTTATCTTGAAGTAATCTCATCCATGGTTTCAAAATTGGATCTAAATTAAGTGGTTTTTTTATCACATCAAGTATCCATCCAAATAGAATTTTTTTCTTCAATTTCCACCACATAGACCTTTTTTTTTAATTGGTTGTATAGGATTGAAACGTGCCCCACCCGTATTACATCATCATCACATAGTGGTATTACAACAAAGCTTGGATATTATCCATGTATCACTTGGCAAGATTTGAACCTTGGTCTCCTCCTTAAATGTTGAGGAATCTAACTAGTTGAGCTAATGCCACTTAACCACCTAGACCTTTAATCACTAGATCAATTGATTTTTTAAATTATTCCAAAGTGTAGAACCATCTAGTAGTGAGAATACAATAAATATTAAGCTCGAGTCATAAGGCTCAACATACTTAGAAGAATTCTTGCCCATTGTATTTGCTTCTCTTTGTACAACCTCCAAATTACTTTTCCCCTTAGAGCTAAGTTTTCATAAGAACTCTTAATCTAAGACCTCCCCTAGTTTTTCATCACACACCTTTCTCCATTTCACCAAAGGAAAGTTCTTTTTATCATGTAATCCTAATCATAAAAATGATCGCATAATATAGATTTTTATTTTTTAATTTTGGCAGAATATATAAGGACATATAATATGTTGGGATGGCCTATAAAATTGATTTAACTAGCCACACTCTTCCTAACCATCTAACTTTCCATGCCGGTAGTTTATTCTAAACTTTACCTATAACTAGTTTTCATAATTTTATCCTCATTCTCCCCTCAAATAAGGGCATCCCTAGATATGTTGCTGGTAAATTTGCCTCCTCTATTTGAAGTAATCTACATATCCTTGCTTTGATTCTAGTCGAAGTGTTTAGGAAGAAAATTTTGGATTTTGTTCTATTAACTTTATGTCTTAACACTCTTTCATATTCCTTAATTATGTTATTCAAGATTGTGGCCTTGTTTATCCTTGCCCTCCAAAAAAGGACTAGATCATCTACAAACTATTGATGGGTCATGTTGTCGATATTATTACTAGCCTTAAGTCAACTTATTATCCCATATTTGTATGCCTTCTTCAAGTTCCTTTCGAGTACATCTATTATAATAATGAACAGACATGGAGAGAGGATCTCCCTATCTACGACCCCTCTTAGTTTTAAATGATTTTGTTACTAGCCCATTAACCAACACCAAATATAATATTGTAAAGACATAAACTTTAATCCATATCACACATTTCTTCCCAAATCCAAACTTTTATAATACTACAAAAAGAAAAACCCATTTAACCCTATCGTAGGCTTTATTCATATCTAGTTTTAAGACCATTGCTCTCTTTTATTGAAGTTGATGAATGTGTTACTTCATGAGCTACTATGATCCCATCCATGTCTCCCTTTCACAAACCCTCCTTGCTCTTTTGAAATAATTTTGTCTAAAAGTGGTCTTAATCGATTTGCCATCACTTTGGAGATTATTTTATATACCATATTATGTAGGCTTATGGATCTAAATGAATCAAATAATTTTGTATCATTCTTATTTGGAATTAGGGTAAGATATGTTGCATTTATTTTATGAAGTATGTATTGTTTTACCCTAGATTATTCCACTGCCACCAATAAATAATACTTCACTATTTTCCATTTATGCTAATAGAATATTGTTGAGAGCCCATCTGGACCTGAGGATTTATCCTTATTAAAAGAGAAAATAGTTGAATGAACTTCTTCTAGAGTAATAGGCTTCGTCGATTTGCTATTGTCTTCATCTATTATAATTGAAGGTACTTCTTGCAATAGTTCATCATTAACAACTTTAGTCTCCTCTAATATTATAATATTTTATTCAAAAAAACATTGCCTTCTTTCTTATTTCACTTTGGTCTTCAATCCAAAATCCTTCTATTGATTTAATTCTACTAATTTTGGATGATGACCTCTGTACTATTGCCATGTTATGAAAAACTTTGTGTTTTTATTTCCTTCTTTTAACTAAGTCTGTATCGAATTTAATCTCCAAAATTTATCTTCCTTGTTCAAAATATCATGATATTCACTAACTGACTCCCTTTCCTTCGAGCTTGGATTATTGTGCTCAAATTTTTGGAATTTTGAAAGTTTTTCTTTTAGTTCTTCTTTGTTCTCAAAAATATTTTCAAAACTGTTCTTGTTCCATTCTCTCAATCTCGATGTCATTGAAATAATTTGTTTTGGAAGTGTATACAACCCATCGTTTCGTGAAGATTTTCATTTATGCGCTATCATATCAACAAATTGAGAATGATCTTACCACATCTACTTATATTTAACATATGATATTTTTTGAATTCACTTTCCACCGTTTTAACTCTTATTGGCCAGTGATTTGAACCAATCCTTATCAAGGTATTCATTTTAGCACAAGTCCCTTCATCCAGCCAATGATCTAAAAGTTTATATCTGTCTAATTTTTGAAAAAGAATTTGAAAATTTTATATTAAAACAAAGATCATTTACAAGTTGGGATGAGACTCCTCCAAGCCTTAGCCGACAAGAACACTTGTTTACAATAGTAAAAAAAATCTGCATTGGAGTCCAATCTCCTAAACCATATTTCTACAAGGGTTGTCCATGTATTTACAACAATAAAAGAAGATCTGCATTGGAGACAAATCTCCTAAACCATATTTCTACAATGACTATCCAAAATAGTTAAACACTAAATTTGCTCACCAACCTACCTAATCCTCTCATCCTTCATCCTTAATAACCAT
Source organism: Wollemia nobilis (assembly GCA_028583015.1). Lineage (NCBI taxonomy): Eukaryota > Viridiplantae > Streptophyta > Pinopsida > Araucariales > Araucariaceae > Wollemia > Wollemia nobilis. The sequence goes on from JAQPPZ010000850.1 coordinate 10,872,456, forward strand.
GTCACTGTGTGACATTGAACCCCTACCTCCTTCTCAATACCCATCTTAGCCAGAAAGTTTACCACTTGATTTAAATCTCTACTCACATAAACTAGAATCATACCATCTAATTCCCTCCACAATTCCTTAATTTGGATGACAAAAATCCTCAACCTCCATGTCTTCAAAGCAAAGTTCCTCTTACAATCCAAAGCTCCATAACTTATTTAAAAATAAATAAAATTTTTTTTCTAAATTGAAAAAACTAAAATAATTTTTATTGCGTAAATACTTATCATATACATATTGTGAATCTAAGATTAAGGTAAGCTTAGATTAAAATTAGGCCAAGGTAAAAAATTGACACGAAGAAAATATAGCCGAAATAATTCATTAAATTAACCAGATGAACATTACATTAAATTAAACCTTATATAGGCTTAGAACAAGCGGAATAGTAGGGAAGGGAGGTTGGAGGAAGATCGGGGAGATTAGAGAGAACGAAGGAGTAGGAAGTGGAGTGGGAGGTGGCAGCGGGCGTGGGGAGAGGAAGGAAGTGGAGTGATAAGGGAAAATGGACGGCAGGAAAGGAGGAAGGACAATGGAGGGATAAGGAGAAAATAGAGGTGAGGGAGAAAGAAAATCATGCCGACCATCCGACAAGTTTAGCCGACAAAAGGTAAGTGAGTTCACACTTTGCTTAGAAAAACTAGATTTTTCTAAGCCGTTTCAAGCTAAATCCTGTTCACACTTGCTACATTCTCCCCCTTAAAGTTGAGAGAACTGACTATACAGTCTCTCAGCTTTACAAATTGAGCTTTGGCCAGCGCCTTGGTGAAGATGTCAGCGACGTTCTCCAAAGTGTGGCAATAGTGAAGCTCAACAATATCAGTTTCCACCATATCTCGGATGAAGTGGTACTTCATATCAAAATGCTTTGATCTACTATGGTGGACAAGATTGTATGCCAACTGAATGGCACCGATGTTGTCACAGAATATTCTAGTTGGACCACTTTTCTGCTCTCCAATCTCTTCTAATACCTTTCGTAGCCATAGAGCTTGAGTACTAGCATGAGTAACCGCTATATACTCAACTTCTGTTGAAGATAGCGCTACTACTGTCTGCTTCTTGGAACTCCAAGTTATTAGGCCCGAACCAAGACTAAAAAAGTTACCCGATGTGGATTTTCTATCATCAATATTGCTGCCCCAATCACTATCACTAAAGCCTTCAAGCTTGATAGTATCACTTTTGTAGTACTTGGATTCCAAAATCCAATGTACCCTTCACATATCTCAAAATCCTTTTAGCTGCCTGCAAATGCAGCTCAGATGGATTAGACATAAATCTAGAAACAAGAGATACAACATACCGAATGTCTGGTCTGGTGTTGGCGAGAAACATCAAACTCCCAACAATGCTTCTGAAAGTGGTCACATCAACTTTCGGTGCTCCATCATCCTTGCTTAATTGGATCCCATGTCCAATTGGAGTTGCAACTGATTTGCATTGCTCCATAGCAAACTTCTTAATCATATCTCGAGCATACTTAAGTTGACAGATGAAGATCCCTGAATCTGTCTGATGTACTTCCATTCCAAGAAAGTATTTCATTAAGCCAAGATCCTTCATCTCAAATTCCTGCATCATGGAGTGCTTGAACTCCATGTTAACTTTTTCATTACTACCCATAAAAATGAGATCATCCACATACAAACAAACTATGAGGATGTCATTTCCTTGATTCAGGTAGTAGAGCGTGGGTTCATTTTTGCTTCGATGAACCCATAATCTTTAAAGTACCCATCAATGCGTGAGTACCAAGCTCTCGGTGCTTGCTTGAGGCCATAAAGAGCCTTCTTCAGTTTGTAAACAAGATGTTCCTTGTCTTTCTCTTCAAATCCCTGTGGTTGCTCAACATACACTTCTTCCGTCAAGTAACCATTTAGAAATGCACTCTTTACATCCATGTGTTGGACAGTCCATCCCTTGTGTGCAGCTAAGGCAAGAACTGTTCTGATAGTCTCCTGTCTGGCTACAGGAGCAAAAGTCTCTTCATAATCAATTCCATATTTTTGAGTAAATCCCTTTGCAACTAATCTCGCCTTGTGCCTCTCGATGCTACCATCAGCATTAAACTTGGTCTTGTAGACCCACTTACATCCAACACGTTTCTTTCCTTTAGGAAGCTTCACCAACTCCCAAGTGTCGTTGTTTTTTATAGAGGTGATCTCCTCTTTCATGGCATCTTGCCAAATATTTTGAGTACAAGCCTTCTCATAACTAGAAGGTTCAAGTTGTGTATTAGTTAACAAAGCATAGTTAACTAAATCTCCCCTAGGTTCCTGTTGGGAAACATCATCACCATACAAGTGCATATTTTCTAATCTTTGTAGAACATAATTCATTTCACTAGCTTGACTCCTAGTGTATCTTTTTGAAAAATTCTTATCCAACATCCGATATGATGGATGATTCCGTAGAGTTCTCTTACCTCTGGATGGAGAATCGATGTCCATTGGTGAGGAACTTACTGATCTCTATGGAGAAGGACTTGGTGAAGAAGTTGAATCAGAAGATGAACCTGGGTCTATGGGAGGAGACTGCTTACCTTTCTGTGGTGTCTGTTGTTGCACCTGCTTAGAACCTACATCACTAGATTCATCATCACTGAAAATCTGGGGCTTACCCCATTCTCCCCCTTCATCAAAAATCACATCCCTGGAAAGCACAAACTTTCTAGTCCTGGGATTGTAGAGTCTGTAAGCTTTTGTATTCTCACAATATCCTACAAAGATGCATGCTTGACTCTTTGGATCGAGCTTCTTTCTTAGCTCATTAGGAATGTGAGAATATGCCAGTGAGCCAAACACTTTAAAATACTTAACATTTGGCTTTTTACCATACCAAGCTTGGTAAGGTGTCTGGTCCTTCCAAACTTGCAGTAGGACTTCTGTTCAAGATATGTACGTCGGTCCCGGTTGCATCCGCCCAATATGAATTAGTCAAATGCTTCGTCTGAAGCATAGACCTTGCCATCTCCACAATGGTGCGATTCTTCCTCTCTGCGACACCATTCTGTTGTGGAGTGTAGGCACTGTGAACCGCCTCTTAATGCCATGTTGCTTACAGAAAATCAAGAACTCATTAGAGGAGTATTCTCCTCCCCTATCCGATCTAAGACATTTTACAAAATATCTACTCTCACTTTCAACTCTTGTTTTGAAATCGACAAATAATTCAAATGCTTCATCCTTATATTTCAAAAAATATATCCAAGCACATTCTAGTAAAATCATCAATGAAGAGTAGGAAGTAAGAGTTGTTACCAAGACTCTTGGTCCGCATCGGACCACAGATGTCCGTATGCACTAGTTGGAGTGGATAGCTGGCCTGCCATGCTTGTCCATGAGGAAATTTTGATCTGGCATGCTTCCCAAGAGCACACCCTTCATGAACTTCCTTACTATCCTGAACTTTAGGAAGTCCAGTTACCATCGCTTGTGAAGTTAGCATTTTCAAACTAGCTGAATTCAAATGACCATATCTCAAGTGCCATAGGACACTTGGATTGGAAATAGCAACATTTGCTAACTTATCTCCCCTTGGCTGGCCAAACTTTAAAGGAAACAATCTATTCTTTGACATTGGCACTTGTGTAATGATTCTATTACTGTTATTTTTATCAAAAATAGTGCATTTACCCTCATCAAAAAGCAACTTGTAGTTCTTTTCTAACATTTGACCAACACTTAAAATATTGTGTTGAAGATGGGGTGTGTAATAGATATCACTTACATGTTTGACGCCTTCTTTAGTTGGAACTGCCATGGCTCCAATGCCTTCAACTGCCAATGATTTATCATCTCCCAATTTGATGCTGGATTTGTATGAGGAGTTTAGAGTAGCAAAGAGCTCTTCTTTGCCACTCATATGGTTTGAACACCCAGTGTCCAAGATCCATGTATCATTCATGTTCTGATCTGCTCGACCATAAGAGAGAAAGAGATTTGTGGCCTCTTCCTCTTCTCCAAAATTTCCAAACTGATTTCTCTGGCTGCTACTAGTTTCTTGTGAAGTCTTTGTCCAACAATCACGAGCATAATGGCCAAGTTTGCCACAATTGTAGCAAGATTGTTTTGACTTATCTCCTCCTTTGCCTCTCGCTTGATTGTTTTCCTCTATTTTGTTGTCCTCCTCTATTCTGTTGTTCACCTCTGTTTGAGAATCCTCCTCTGTTATGATTTCCTCCTCTCGTTAGGAGTTCCACCTCTCTGATTATTTTTGCCTCTACCTCTATATTGTCCTCTGCCATGGCCTCTACCTCTGCCTTCTTGTGAAGCAAAGGCTTTATCATCTCCTCCGTAACTTGTGGAAGGAGTTTGTTGTAACCTCTCTTCATGTGAGAGAAGTGAGCCAATTAGGGATTCAAAAGACAGAGAAGTTAGGTCTTTGGATTCTTCTATAATTATGGCAACTCGAATTCCACTTAGGAAGAAGTGTCCTTAACACTTTCTTCACTATAACTTCAGGCTTTACATCTTCTCCTAAAGTGACCATATTATCTACTACGGATTTCACACACACACACAGTAATCACCAACCTTTTCACTCTCTTGCATTTTAAGAGTCTCAAACTCTCGTTTCAAGGTTTGTAGTTTAACTTGTTTGACTTGGTCACTACCCCTATAACTTTCTTTTAAAGCATTCCAAGCAGATTCAGCAGTTATAAAAGAAGCTATTCTAGGGAAAATACTTCTGTCAAGGGCGGCTTGGATATGATAAAGGGTGGAAGAATTATTCTTCCGAGCTTCCTTTCTAGCCCTTTTATCAACAACATTCAAAGCTGCCCAATCAGCAGCAGTAGGTTCAAGTATATCCCTCTTCAATCACATCCCAAAGACCTTTGCCTATCAAAAGAGTTTTCATTTTAATTGACCAATACTCGTAATCACCACCATTGAACTCAGGGATTGGTAGACTAGTATTGGAAGCCATTTTAGAAAGCAAACTTTATTGCAACTTCAAACAAGTAGTACAAAGAAGTACAAAATAGATCACTGATTTAAATCAAATCTAGCTTTCTTAATATGCTCACTGATTTGGCGTTCTTCTTCTCGAGGATCACCCAAAACTGGAAAGGTGAAATTGTCTGCTTCGTCGTCACTAATTATAATGACTTCTTGTGGTCATCTCTGGTTCATAACTTCTTTTGAGAACATTTCGTTCTTCAGTTGCAGGTTTCACCTCCACTGGTTCTTCTTCTTCTTCTTCTTCTTCTGGTTCTGAATCAGGAGAGCGTGGTGTATAGCTCTCACTTGTTTCTACTTCAGGCACTGTAGGTGTATAACTGTCACTTGATTGTCCTTCAGGTACTATTTCAACCGTCTCGGATTCAACTATCCTTTGCCCGAAGATATTATCTTCAGAATCCGCCTCGTATCCAGAATCTGGTTTCCTCAGATGAGCAATCACTTGGTTTTCTAATTGGCAAAACACTGTATGAAGTCCATACCGCTGGACTTTCTCGTCAAAGGAATCAGGAGTCTCTCTTCTCAACAGAGAGTAATGCATTATAGCATCCGACTGACCGGATCATCTACCCAGAATCACACCGTATGAACTGGGTTACAACTTAATATGATGCCAAAAAAAACTTTTTATCTCAAAATATCTTTGCACCCTTTTATTTTTATAAAAAAATTTCTAAAATTTGTTTTAATAAAGACCTTTTTTAAAAAAATTTAACAATTTCCTATATATATTTTTAATTATTATTTTTTAAATAAAATGGATATTTAAAAAAACATAATAAAAAAATATATAGAAATTACTAAATTATTTTTTTTAAAACCTTTTAAAAAAAAACAAATAATAAAAAATTTAAATAAAAAATAAACCTTTTTTTTAAATCCCCGATGAGATTCGATCTGTTGACCTCCGCCGTCTACCCGGCAGTCTTAGCCGCTGCACCACGCGGCTGCTGTGGTAGAGAGAGTAAAAAAAACAAACTTAAACCCTTGCGATCGGCGAAGGAACAAAAAAAAAAAAAAACCTTTTGTTTTTTTACCCCGACGGGATTCGACCCCGGGTCTCTTCTCTGCAAGCGGGAGACTTGACCGCTAGACCACCCTAGCCGGACGGGAGAAAGAGGTAACAGTTTATACTTCTACTGATCGGCTAAAACACTTTTTAAAAAAATTTAGTCCCACATGCAGTGGGCGATGAGTGTTTCCAGGCTTTATCAAAGCCTGCGAACACTCATTAGGTCGATTGCCTTCGGGCAATCGATCTTGCCAACCTTTTGCCCATTCCTCGACCAGTGAAGCTCCGCCACGTGGCACACTCGGCGCGCCTTTGCCACGTCAGCTCCGCTCGTCCACGTCTGTTCGCGCCTCTGCCACGTCAGCTCCGCTCGTCCACGTCAGTACGCTGCTCGCTATGCTACGTCAGCCTCGATCCACGTGCTGCCCAGTAAGCTTTCAGCCAACTCCATTCCACGTCAGCGCCGCTTGCTGTCTGCATCCAATCAGATCCTCGAGATTTGTGCGACAGCCGCTCCTCGGGATCCGTGTGCCAGTCTCTCGCCAGTCGCACCTCGGGATCCGTTGCGCTCGGCTTTCGTGCCTTACCTCGGCCCTCGGGATCCGTGCCCCCTCAGCTCTGATACCAGTGTGAATCTAAGATTAAGGTAAGCTTAGATTAAAATTAGGCCAAGGTAAAAAATTGACACGAATAAAATATAGCCAAAATAATTCATTAAATTAACCAGATGAACATTACATTAAATTAAACCTTATATAGGCTTAGAACAAGCGAAATAGTAGGGAAGGGAGGTTGGAGGAAGATCGGGGAGATTAGAGAGAACGGAGGAGTAGGAAGTGGAGTGGGAGGTGGCAACGGGCGTGGGGAGAGGAAGGAAGTGGAGTGATAAGGGAAAATGGACGGCAGGAAAGGAGGAAGGACAATGGAGGGATAAGGAGAAAATAGAGGTGAGGGAGAAAGAAAATCATGCCGACCATCCGACAAGTTTAGCCGACAAAAGGTAAGTGAGTTCACACTTTGCTTAGAAAAACTAGATTTTTCTAAGCCATTTCAAGCTAAGTCCTGTTCACACTTGCTACACATATCCACCGTGGGGTTGAACCCGGGTCACGTCACCGATAATGCAAGTGGCGTCCTTACCGGTAGACCACAACACGTTCCAAATAAAATAATTTTATTTAAAACTTCATAAAATTAATCTCAATTAAAAACTATTTAAAAAATCTTTACTAAAAAAAAACTTCACATCAAAATTAATAAAAGAAGAAACATATTCCAAAAGAGATGATAAATATGAACTTTGATTTTTTTTTTAAATATTAAAAAACTTTAAAAAAATTTAAATTAAAAAAACAGATTTATGCACCATACCCACCTTATATTAAACTCTTATATTTTTAAATTAATTTTCATTCATTATTTTAATTCAAATGATCAAGTTCCACGTTTACTTCTCCTTTCGCATTGTTTCATTCCCTATTCTTCCACGCTTTTCTCATATAAATTCATGAAAGTAATCATCTCTCCTCGTAGAAACCCTAACTCAGGTTTATCTCCAGACTTCCAACGTGCCAAAGTTAACCAACAAAAGAAAAAACGTAATCCAGATCAAGACAAAAGTTTACATTTAAAAATCAAAATAAAATCGAAGATTTGGTTGAAATGTTGATATTAAAACTGCACATAAAAAGTGGATGAATGTTTTGGGTATTTCAGATTTGCTGTGACGGTTAAAGAACGCCGCTGAAACTAAATCGTAGCCGAAATGGATGCTAATGGCCAGATAAAAGAAGAATGAGGTACAGTAATGGCGGAATCTCTGGTTTTCCTGGTAAATTCCTTAGAGCGAGCAACCCACCTAACGAAATGCTTGCCGGCGGCAACGAACCAGCACGAAATCGCCACGGTCTACGATTCCCTCCGCGACGCGCAGCAAAGCATTCAGAATTTTCTCCAGCAGCAAAATGCCGTGGCCGCAGTGGGCGAAAACAATAATAATAACGTCAATGTTAATGCACATTTGAGTGCCATGGAAGAAGAAGAGGAGGAGGAGCAGCAGATGCCCGTAATGGAGGAAGAAGACGAAGTGGAGAGGCTGCAGGAATCGATGCAGGACATCTGCGCGCTCCAAAATAAGCGGAGGAAGCGCGCGCATTCTCCCACTTCCCTGGACCTTGAACATATCAAGAGGGACGGCCAGGGCCAGGGCCAGGGCTCACCACGTCCCGCATCCAAACCCCAGGAGGACCGCCAGCGCACGTTAGATCTCATTTTCCAGTTCCACGGCTGAGGTTAAATGCTTAGGTACACGAATTCTTTCAGGGCCGCCTGATTTGCTTGTAATAACTGAGATGTATTTAACATTTTTAGAATTGCGGTTCTTTGAGAGTGCATTTAAAAGTTCGGAAGTGGTTTTGTGACGAATTGTAAGTTCAAATAATTTAAATTGCAGGCCAAGGCCATTGGCGCTTTTGATTCCTTATTCGTTTCTGGTAAAACATGTAGTGAATTGAGATTCGATCGACAAATAATTGGAAGTATGAACATATGGGGCTCCAACATGCATATCGAGAGTGACTTAGCTTTAATTTCGGCCGTCTTTGTTTTTATTTTTATTTCATATTTTTCAAGATTGGCATTGGCGATATGATATGTTTTGCCCAGAAAAGAGGCCTCTTGGTTCGTGGGGTTACAAAATAAGTCTTTTTCAATGCTTCCTATTTTTTTTGCATTGCAGTCATTTTTTTTTTTCATTTCAAAGACGCCTTTTTAAATACTTGGATGCCCCGTCATTGCTCGGATAAAATAAGTATTGCTGCAATTTGCCGTTGGACAGCGGCATAACGAAATTGAATTGAAAGGCGTGTAATGTGAAAATGAAAACATAAAAGAATCCTTAATGAGAAATTTTTGTACAGTCCTCATCAAACGAGGAGACAATGTACATATTATTTGACCCCAATAGGGTTTCATATGTTCGTTATACATCTGTTGTTTCTCTCGTGACACGGGATGTGCGGAGCAACTATCCAGCAGGTCGTCCACCCTTGTTTGGGTCTCATTTGGGCATATGATGCAGTTCTTCTCAATTAGGGCCATTTTGTATAGGCAAACGAGTTAACACAGAGTTTGAGTGGGTATGTATTTTAGCATCCGGACTGAATCACCAAAAATAATATTCCAAGACAATTCGTTCTCCCCTCAGACTAGGGATCAAGGTTTGGAGAATTGGAACACGTAGGAAATTTCATAGAAATTGACATTTCAACCTTATACATCATTAAAAGTCTATCAAAGAATATCCAAACTGAAATCTGCAGCTCAAACCTTTGCTCACTGGTAAGCTTTATTCTTGAATCCGTATTTCATGGTGAAAAGTGAGTTTCATTTTCCAAAAGGCCCTTGGCTGCTCTGTATTGACCTTCCACAACACAAAGAAATATCTACATTTTGGGTGACTTGTTATATCTCTTTTGTCTTCATTTCAAACAGTGACAGAGTCTTAGCTAAGTCTCTTTAGTCTGGCCAAGTAAGCGTGTTTGAGCTTGTTTTGGGTGACTGCAAACCTTGTAAGTTTTACGAAGTCCAGACCTAGTTTGGTAACACTGGTTTGAACTCTTTGCAGTGAAGGAATACATGTTGCCCCTTAGCAATGGAGGTTAGCAACTTCATGTGCCACCAAGTTCATTAATTCAAAGCTTAAGCCAGTTAAAAGTTGCATCTTATTTGTTTTCAAACTAACCTAAAAGTTTTGCTAGGGATATGCTGAAACCAACCAAAGTCCACTCTTATCATTGCCAGTGGCACCTTAATATGCTTCCACGCTTTACCCTTGTATAATGCAGAGAAAGAGATCAAGAGTTCAACTTAAACCCCTGGATCAGCAGCAAGAATGTGAGGCCTATCTATTAACTTTTCCATCCTTTAGGATAGTAGCAACCAGAACATTAATTTTATTTGCCAAAAGAGGTCCTCATTATTATTGGGCCATGCATTGTTCACTATCATGTAGGAGTGATCAACCTTCTATCAAAGTTAACTGTGACCCTAGATAATTAGAGCTGTTGTACTGTGGGATTGCAACATGATATGTTATTTAAGATGCTAAAAGATGCAATAAAATGTTTATGGAATTATTTTACATGCAGATATACAATATGTGTGGAGAGAGAATCTTAATACATAACCTTTGCCTGATTGGCCAACTAGAAAGGGATGGGGTAAATATTATGTTGTTAATTTTTTTCCCCAATTGATTATGGGATTGAAATGGGCCTTGCCTGTAGTACATCATGACCACATAGTGATATTACAAGCGCTTGACAATTTTGCATGTAGTGCTTGGCAAATTTTGAACCTCGGTCTCCTCCTTGAAAGTTAAGGAATATAACTGGTTGAGCTAATGCCATTTGATTTTTTTATTTATAAGGGATTGAGATGGGCCCCACTTGTATTACATCATCACCACATAGTGGTATTACAACAGTTTGACTATAATGCATGTGTTGTTTGACAAGATTTGAACCTGGGTCTCCTCCTTGAAAGTTGAGGAATTCAATTGGTTGTGCTAATGCCATTTGATGTTTTTTTTGGCGAAAAAAGACTAAAATTTATTAAACAGAAACCAGATTACATAGTCGCAAGGCCTTCCATACATGGGCTGCAACTTGGAAGTGCCTCCAGATATACATGCCTATAATCCTATGGAGGCTAAATGCCCAATTAGAGAATAAACAAAATTTGCATAAAAGAGCATTGCTACACCTAAGCACTGAATGACATATTAGAGGAGGACTCCTCAGAACTGCAATAAGACAAACCATTGATGTATTTTCCTTGTATACAACATATCCTCTCGAAACCGCATTTGAGAGGTCTTCATTTCCAATGGCAATTACAAATTCCTGCAGCTCCACCATCTCATCCTGCCAATCTCCACTGTTAATTGTCTGTCCTATCCCCACCTTCCCACGTACATAGAGATTCGAACAATTCCTAATCATGAAACACCAAGGCCTTCATTCTCTGTGTGCGCAATTACTCCTTTCTCCCAGGAGTTACCACGTTGGTTCTACTTCCTTCCCCATCATTGGGGTAATCCTGTTGAAGCAAAACTTGTAAGTCCATATAATCTTCCCCCAAGTTTTGCCCCCTACCATAATCCCACCAATGATGACCTCTCTTTATTCCCCAGTTAGCCAAGTTATCTGCAACTCTGTTTTTTTCCCTCACCACAGGGAGAAATTTTATTTGTGCTCTATTTTTTAAACCCATAATATTGTCCAAGACTTGCTGGACCCTCCATTCCATTCCCTCCCCTCCTGCTTGTTCAACCTATTGATTAGGACTTGAGAGTTAGACTCCACCTCAATTCTCGAGTATCCTTGCTTAAGAGCCATGGCTAAGCCTTCACAAATGGCCATGGCCTCGGCCACCATGTTGTTGTTCCTCCCAATGCCTCGATGGAAGCCAAAAACCATCTTCCCTTCGTGCGTACAACCCACCCCTCCAATACCCGCCTCCCTCGGATTGCTACGAGCAACACCATTAGTGTTAACCTTAACCCAATCCATTGGTGGTGGCTTCCACTTCCCTCCCCTGTCCAACTTTTTAGAAGGAGGAACCTTCCTTACTCCCGAGCTCCAATTCCATAAATATTGGGACTAAACCTACTCAGGGATCGCAATCCCAAGAAGATTCAATAACTCCTCTTCTTTGGGCACAAGCTGGGAACCTTTGATTCCTCTTACAACCTCTCTAATATTGAGCAAATTTTCAAGAGAGTTGACTCCCTGGATGAGCACTCATCACAAAAAATACGCCTATTATGCTCCAACCACACCTACCACAAAGTGAAGGCCTTGAAACAATGGACTAGAAGGGCAGACTGTCCACCTGCCCCCCTAGAGCCCCACAGATCAAAGAACTGCTCCAATGAGACATCACCAAGTCGGGGCAAATTAAACATCCTTTCGCCTTGCTCCCAGGTCCAACCAGCAAAGGGACATTGAACTAGAAGGTGGTCCACTGATTCTCCCACTCCATAACAGAGCACGCACAATTCTGGGCCCACCAAGCCCCTCTTACGAAGATTATCCTGAGTCAAAATCCTATTTTGAATGGCTAACCAAATAAAAATACTGACTTTCGGCCAGATACTTGAATTCCACACCTCCTTCCAAATCGCCCCCTCCCTACCCAATCCCTCTGTGAGCCAGTCATATCCCTTCTTGATGGAATACTATCCATTTCCTTTGTCTCCCCATCCCAAAGAGCCCTCTTCTGACCACGAGCATTGCTTTTGATCCAAAATAGCCCTCAGACTATCCCTGTCTTCTTCAACTATCTGTCTCCAAACCGAGAGGTCTTTCCACCTCCTCAAACCCACTCCCCCTTCATCTTCCTCCTAGAAGTCCTTAACATAGACCCAATTTGCATTCTTAAAAATCTCTGCAGAATTACTCAGGTTCGGGAACTGTGCAGTAATTGGTTGGTATTGATCCCACACATCATCCCTAAATTTTGCCTTTCTCCCATTTTTGACTTGCCAAAATAGCCTGTGGTAATAACAATACTAGCCTTTTTAATTGCAGTACAAATAATGGACCCCCCCTCGTTAAAGGGGAGGCCATAAATTGGTTCCACCCCATCCCCATACTTTGCAGATAAAACCTTTGACTTAAGGTTGGACTGGTCCAACATCCAATTCCACAACAATTTAGCCGATAAAGCCAAGTTCTGATTAGCCAATCTATGGATATCTAGCCCCTCTTTATTTAGCGGGAGGCTGACCGAATCCCATTTTACCAAACTCCATTTCTTTTTCAATTCTGAGCCTCCCCAAAGAAAGTCCCTCAAAATTCTATCAATCTCCTTAACACAGTGCTTAGGATCAATCATAGCCGTAAATTGAAAGACCGGAATAGCCTACAACACTGATTTTATCAGAGTCAATCTTCCCCCCAACGAGAGCCATCGATGGGTCCAATTATTTAACTTACATCAAATTTTATCTAAAAGAGTCCTCCATGATTCCTTTCCAAGATGTCTTCCTGCCATTGGAAGCCCGAGGTATTTAAAGGGGACCAAGCCTTTCAGTAAATTTAAAATATTAAGGATACGGGTTTGCACCCTATTATCAACATTGAAAAAGAAAACCTTAGACTTATCGTCATTGATAACTTGACCTGATGCTCTCTTGTATAGATCCAAACATCTTCTGAACCCCTTGGCCTTCTTGATCTTTGCTATCCCCATACAAGCAAAATCATCCACAACCTACAGATGTGTCAGAGGCACCGCTCCCCTCCCGGACATTGCAAAACCTTTTATTTTTTGGGATTCCCTAGCTTTGTGGATAGTCCTACCTAGGGCTTCTGCCTAAATAATAAACAAGTAAGGAGACAAAGGGCCTCCCTGTCTTAGGCCTCTACTTGCCCCAAATTGCTTTGACGGGACACCATTTATCAAGAGCGAGTAAGCAAGATTGGAAAAGCAAGCTGCCACCCAATCGATCCACCTATCCTCGAACCCAAACTTTTGCAAAACGTTAGTCAGAAAACTCCAATCAACTCGGTCATGGGCTTTGGAGATATCTAGTTTAGTAAACATATTACCTTCTTTACTGAGTCTCTTGGAGTAAGTAACTTCCTGTGCCAATATAATTTGGTCCATGATTTTCTCCTTTGCACAAATCCACCCGGTTCCTCAGATATAATGGCTGGTAAAACCACCTTCAAATGCTTTGCCAACACCTTAGAAATAATCTTATATATACAATTATAGAGGGAAATGGGTCGAAACTCATCCAACGAGGAAGCCCCATCCTTTTTTGGAATAAGAGCAATAAAAGTATAGTTCATAGCTCTTAAGACAGATTTAGACCTTTCGACCTCTTCAAATACTTGTAGGATTTCCTCCCACAACTCCTCCCACATAAATTGAAAGAATTCAATCGGAAACTTGTCTGGTCCTGGAGTTTTACCTTTTTTCATCTCAAAGACTACCCTTTGCACTTTCTCCAAAGATACCTCTCTGGCCATGAACAAATTTTGCTTGGTCGAGATACAAGGAAAAATCGACTCCAATATCTCTTGTTGTGCCTCATCATCCAAAGGAACCTTCGAAAAAAGATTAGAGAAGTACCTCCTTGCTTCCCTTCTAGCCATTGTTGATTGGTGGAAATTTTTTGTATTTCTATTCCCCTCCCTCGGCCAAGTGATTCTAGACTTTTGTTTCTAGAACACCTCCTCCCTTCGCTCCCATTCCTCCACCTTCATCAGCCTCTTCCTCCTGGGTTAAGAGCTCCCAAGAAAGACCTTCCAAACGAATCCTCTCAGTCACCTGCTTAAGAGCCCGCACTACCTCTTGGGACTCGCGCTCAATATTCCCAAAAACTAGACGGTTCCATTCTTTTAGCCTCTCTTTCACATATTGTAGTCTTTTAAAAAATATAAACATTGTAGTTCCAAATCTTGGGTGTCCCTCCGCCCACCATCTAAGGATCAAATCCTTGAAACCCTCAATGTCAAGCCAGGTAGATTGAAACAAAAAAGGGTTGTTCCCTGGTTTAATCCAACTCAAGACATCAAGAGAGATTGGCCAATGATCAGATCCGATAAAAGAGAGAATATCTGAGCACAACACTATTCCTCTTGCTGCCCAAGAGTCGTCAACTAAAAAACGATCCAATCTTTTCTGGATATGGTCCAAGTTTAGTCTCCTATTACTCCAGGTGAACAAGCAGCCTTTCGGAACCACATCTCTAATACCTAACCTATCCATTTGGTCAATGAACAAACGACTCCCTGCGTCCATGACTCTGGAGCCTCCTTGCTTTTCCTCCAACGAAGCAATAGCATTAAAATCCCCTCCAACTATTTGAAACATCTCCTTCCCTCTTTCTAAAATTACCTCCATTGCCCTCCACTGCTCCACCTTTTCTTTTATAGTAGCTAGAGCATAAAAGTTAACTATTTGAAAGGGAGCTGCATTTGAAAGCAGATACCCTCTTATCTCCAGAATTCTTGTAGGTACCACTGCATCTGGAACTACCCTTGGCAACAACCGCTAAACTCAAAGCTTCCTTCCAAATTCTCTTGCAAATTGCTAAGCTTTCTTCTAAACTCAATTTGGATTCTTGAATCAACATCAAATAAGGACGATATTGTCTAATCAAACGCTTCACAACATTCTGCTTGGGTTTCGTCCCCAAGCCCCTCACATTCCAGAAAATTTTCCGGATTGCACATCTTTGTCAAGGCCTCACCCTTGCTACAAGCGAATGACAATAAATCATTTTTAACAACTGGCTCATGAGAGGGGTAACACCCCCCCCCCCCCTCACAACATCCACATCCACATCCACCTCACTAGACCCAAATCCCAAGACATCAAACTGATTTTTGAAAGGAACTTCCAAATGCTCCTTACCCTTTCAACCACCGACCTTCGATCTTTTCCTGTTTATAACCGTACAAAAACCATCCTCCTCCCCCACTTCCACACCTTTCCCTTGATGGGGCTGCTCCTCTTTCTGCTTCATCCCAGTATTCTTGGGGCAATCCCTTGCCAGATGACCATAAAGATGACAACGTCTGCACCTGAAGGGGATTGCCTTATAGTCAAGAGCCTGAGGACTGGATATATCCAACTCCACACAAATCCTAGCATAAGTAGTAAACTTCCTCCTCTTCGTAAGATCATAGACTGAAACAAAGGCTTCTATGGCCTTGCCAATATCTCTAAAAATATCTTCCTTCCAAAGCTCCAAAGGCAAACAATGAAGTTTGGTCCACATTGGGACAGTTGAAGGTAGTTCCTCCATTGGATTGAACCCTCTGTGCCACAGTTTCATGCATAGCCCCACTTGCCCCTGAAATAAGGGCCACCCTCAAAAATTTTATTTCGATCCTCATAAAAAATAACTAAAAAATACCCATTTGCAGAAATAACAATGTCATACTTGCCTTCAGTTTTCCAGTATCGCGCTGTCCATCCCTCAATCCTTCTTAGGTATGCCCTAATTCCAATGAATCTGCAAATGAGGGCCTTGGATTAAGAAAATTACCTCATTTGCCACTACTTAAGGCTGCACTTGAATCCGTGGTCGCTCCTCCTTGCGACGAAGGTAGTCGTTCATCTTTCTGACACCGCCCACCGCCGCTGAACCCATCGCACCAGCCCAAGCCTTCTTCAGGGAATCATACGCTTTACCAACTCTATCAGGGCTAAATGCTGAAGAAGCCACAACCGCCCCCTTAAAGTTTAAAGCCAGGTGGCCCTGGGGGGCCACCTCCTCTCTCTCCATTGACAGTATTTGCAAAAAATCAAATCTTCATCTCACAATACAGATCCTGCGTAGGTCTCGCTTAGATCAGAACTGTCGCCGCTGAACTGATCCAAAAAAAGTGCAGCCACAGCTTGATCCAAAGAATTTGCTTTAACCCTTGTTCCAAAAAATCTGCCACCATCGCTTGCTCCAACGAATTCGCCACTGCCGCTTGATCCAAAGAAACTGCTTTAACCCTTATTCCAAAAAATATGTTGTCGCCGCTTGCTCCAGAGAATCTGCCACCACTGCCACTTGATCCAAAAAAAACTGCTTTAACCTTTATTCCAAAAAATCTGCAGCCACCGCTTGCTCCAAAAAAACTGCTTAATTCCTTATTCCAAAAAATGTGTCGTGGCCGCTTGCTCCAAAGAATTTGCTGCCGCTGCTTACACCAAAGAATTCGCCCTCCTTTGCACCTCATGCACCCATCTTTCATTCTCATGCCATTTGATGTTGTTAAGGTTACATTGTATGCATTTTATTTTTAAACTTAATTTCTTTGCATTATAATTATATATTTTATAGAAATTAACAAAGATGTAACTACATCAAGTGGCATTATCTCAACCGGTTAGATTCCTCAACATTTAAGGAGGAGACCAAGGTTCAAATCTTGCCAAGCGATATATGGATAATATCCAAGCTTTGTTGTAATACCATTGTGTGGTGATGATATAATACGGGTGGGACCCGTTTCAATCCCATATAACCAATTGAAAAAAAAAATCCAAAGATGTAGCTACAATTGAGCCGAACTAACATGTCATAGTCATAATATTGTGTAACAGTATAAAAATGATCACCTCTTATGACACTAAGAGGGATGACCTCTTATGACACTAAGAGGGATGTGTTAATGCCATAGTCAGTTAGCCTACCTAAGATAAACAAGCGTTTAAGAGATTTGATGGTTATGACAGTATGTCTCTTTAGTTGCAGTCATGAGAAACTGCTTTTCTTGAGTGGTAAATGGGAAAACCAATTAGAAGAGAAGTTTGTGAAAGCAAACAGCATGCTATACATTGAATACATGCCACTCTACAAAGCTTTTCCTGCCATCTCAACCTTTGGATTGCTGTTAGCTTTTACACACAGGATTGGTTTCAAATTGATGAGATTTATAATGGTTTCTATTCTTAATTATCTCTTTCTTCCTTGTAATTATCTCAGTTAGTAACTAGAGTCCTAGTTTGCATGTCCAGTTCATCTCAGTTACTAGCTAGAGTCTTAGTTTGCATGTCCAGTTCATCTCAGTTGGACTGAATGAGGTGTCTATGCACATGTACAGATTATTTACTGCATGTAAGTTATGTACAGATTATTTACTGCATGTAAGTTAGAGTAATTGAGGTGTCTATGCATGCCTAGTTCAAGGGCAGTTTGCAACCCTTCAACTTCATCCTTATTAATTTATTTATACCGCATTGGTGAATAGTGTACATCATTAGTTTAGTGGCTATCCTCTCTCAATTCCTCAGTCTGTGTTTTCTGCTATCTGCATACCAGTTCATGCATTCTGCTGTTATAATATTACTGCAAGTTTATATCGTTTGGTGTGAGAGCCTCGTTGAGGCCTTGAATTACATCCTTGCTCTCATGGGATCCATCTTTACTGATTATCATTTTGCTGAGCCTCACATTGGGCACCTTGCCCCTTTCGCCCTGCTGTCAAACTGTTATGCAGCTGCTGTTTCTGTGTTTGCTGCCCCAAGCTGCTGCTTTTTTCCATGCGAACCAGCATTCCCATTTTTGCTGGTCATATTTCCTGAAAATCAATTATGCATGCATTATGGTGTGTTGTTCTGAACAGCTGTCCAGTTCGCTGTTCCAGATATGGCATCTACAGCAGCCACATTGTTCCCTTGTCACTCAAAGCAGATCAACTAAGTAGGAGATATTTGCTTCCCTTAGATTCCTGAAAATTTACTGTTTGTGATTATTAGGACAAGCAGCTCTACGCCAAATTCTTCTTGATTTAGTTTCTGAACCAAGAACTGAAATATCAACAACAGCAACAGAGCGAGTTTCATCTCAAACTTATGGATCAAATGGCAAGTATGTTCCAACTTATCATATGAAACAACCTGCCAGTTCTACCTCTTTGGCATCATGATTGCTGAACCTGCATTCAAGTTGGACACCAAGATATCCATTCTTTGTTTCGATGCAACAATCAAGGGGGATATACTGGATGCTTGGAATCACATTTTGGAGGCATATTTCAAGATGCAACCAATGCTCACAGAGACACAAAAGATCATGGTGGCTGAGGTCCATATGGACAATCAAGCCCTCACTTGGTGGCAATCCCATGTCAAGCTTCTGCAAGCAACACAACAGCCAAAATTGTTGTGGACAGAGTTCAAAACAACTCTTTAGGCACACTTATTCTCTTGGATATACAGAGGAGATATTGGCTGTTTGGCTTCCTCTTTTTCAAAAATATGGCCAATCAGTCAAGGAATACATTGAGGAGTTTGATCGACTTTCTATCAAGTTGGACATTGTTGAACCTGACAATGCCCTTCCCATCAAATTTGTTTCTGGATTGGTTTCTCATCTCCAAGAGGATATAGAGCTTATCTTTAGTACTTCTTTAGAGCATGTTTACCAACTTGTTCCAAAGGTGGAGGCTAGTTAGTAAAACAAAAACAATGATTCTTTTGCCTCTTATCAAAAGAGCACGTCTACTCCAACCAAATCCTCAAAACTTGCTACCCTATCTTATAATGGGAATTTTTCTCAAAGTGGCTTCAATAAGGGTTTGGTGGCATTGGGAAGAAGAATTGTCGTGCTTATCATACGTACGTCAAACATTCTATAGAAGAATGACATGTCTTGCAATCAAAGAGAAGACCAAGGCCCTTCTAGCCAAGTTGTTGTCACAGTTGCAACCACAACATGAAGATTCAATAATTGAGGTAACCAATCCAATGGGGTCTCATCTCAATAAGACTATGGCATAGCATGCACGTTTGTAGGGTACTAAAAAATACCCTAAATATTATTTCTACCTCTTAATCCTATATTATTAACACCCCCTCCTATACATTTTTTAAATTAATATACCGCCTATTTTCATCATGTATCATAGGTACCTTTTTCATGACACTTTTTATACCCCTGTTATTTCTATCCTTTCTGTGACAAGGGTAGTTTTATTTCAATGACTTCTGCTTTATTAACCCAACATCTATGAATAAAATAGGTATAGGGTTACTTTTGTTTTCAATCTGAACTTGAATGCCATTGGAACTCTAATTTAGTCTCTTTTAAATCTTCCATTATAGTAAGAAATTGTAACAGCAACACCCCTTGCCAGAGATATAGATGATGGTTCCCTTGTCAGAATAATTGAAAAAGAGAATTTTCTTAATCAAGATGAAAGTGTCTCTAGACTCCAAGTAGGGCACAAATAAAAACAGTCTGCTATATGTGAGAAGACAAGCAAGATTATTTTTGTTAAAGGATAGTATTAGTTCCTTAATTTGAACCATCAATGATACTCAAGTAGAATAAGGATAAAGGTACATCATGGTCATATTCCTTATTAATTTACAAATTCTTTAGCAACGCTGCAAAGTATTTTCCTTACGATATATATATATATATATATATACTGACCCCGTGAGAACCTATTTTTTACAAGTTGGTGACCATTTTGGGTTTCATTTTGACAAGCCCAAGTCTCACAACCATGTTACTTGGAGGAGGCAGTTACATTCTCTTATCCTAAAGATCCAATTCCAAATTTATTTTGCAACCCTTGGTAGATGATGCTTTGCCTGATGTTTGGACTCGTACCACCCACAAAAAGCAAACCACTACTTTCTTGGTTCTCCACATTAGCTCTTGCAATGAAGTTTCCTCATCTATTGTAGAAGTTGGGGACAACTTTCCTTAAGCAAGGATGAAATGATGAGATTTATAATGGTCTATATTCTTAATCATCTCCTTCTTCCTTGTAATTTTCTCAATTACTAACTAATTAGAGTCCTATTTTGCATGTCTTGTTCATCTTAGTTACTAGCTAGAGTCTTAGTTCTCATGTCCAACCCATCTCAGTTGGACTGAATAAGGTTTCCATGCACATGTACAGATCATTACCCGCATTCAAGTTAGCATAATTGCAGTGTCTCTACATGCCTAATTCAAGGGCATTTTGCAATTTGTTAGGTACCCAAAATAAGTATTTAATATTATAATATTATATAAATATTATAATATTATATTAGATATAATTATCCCACATGCATTGATAAGTGGGAGTGGTGGGTAGTTAGGCATTATAAATAGAGGCAAAGAATCATAGAAAGGATATGAAGAGAATTATATTGTAGAAGTATTGGCTTGTGGAGTTGAAGATCTATTGTATGGTGTTGCCCTACCTCAAGGGGTTGCTTATGTTTTGAATAAATTGAATTTATATCTGCATTTCATTATCAAATTATTATTGTGCGTAGTATTTGCATATGCGTGTTGTTATTTCAATAAATGTGAGTAATATTTATGTAATAAGAAAGCAGGTTTTTAACAAGTGGTATCAGAGCGGCGATTTGGGCAAAGTGGGTTTGTTTTTGCAGAGCTAGGGCACATTTTTTAGAAAAAACGTCACATTTTGCAGAGGTCATATCTTTTATTTTAGTAGTCATTTTCAAAAGGTTTTTGTTCCATTGTGTAGATCTTTTTGAGTACTACAAAAACAACTACTCATTTGTTAAATTCTGATATGTATTGAGAAAGTTATGGCTGTTTGAAGTTGAGTTATTTTTGCTGTTTTTTGGCCGCGCGATTTTTTTTTTCAAAATAAAAAAATTCGTATTAAATTTTTCAGCAGTCATTTGTAGAAGATTTTTGCACCAGCATGTAGATTATTCTGAGTACTATAAAATGATTGCTCACTTGTGAAATTCTGATACATATTGAAAGAGTTACAGCTATTGAAAGTTCCGCATTTGGTGCTGTTTTTGGAGTTGCCGGCAAAAAGGGAATTTTTTTCATAACTTTCAATCCGGGTAAGCAAATTAGTTGCCGTTTGTTTTGTTTTGAAGGAAATTTGTAGATTTAATTGTTGAAGAAGAGAATAGATGAGATTTCAGAAATTTTAATTTTTGAAAGTTTTCGATTATTTAAAACCCTAGCTACTTAAAAAAAAATGGATTTGTAGATATTCACTGGATGGGATGATATTGATGCTAAGGAATGGTTCATGAAGTGGAAAATCTTTTCTTCAAATCTTTTAGGGAGAATGGAAAGTGAAAGTAAAGGAATACTTGGATGGGCATGCTTTTTTTCTGGTTTATAAGCTTTACTCTTGCTCATGAACACACATATACACAGAAAGAATTTGAAGTTGCATTTTTAAGCAAATGGGCATCAAAAGAAAATGATACTAATGTGTAGGCTAAGGAAACTACACCTTGTGTGTCAGGACCAAACAATGGTCAAAAATATTTGTTTGAATGTAAAAATTCTATTTTGTAAGTTCATGGTTGCATTCAAAATAAAAAAATTATTGTTTCCATTAACCCTAGCAACAAATATAATTTTATCAATATGTTTTTGACTAAGAGGTTGCAAGTCCAAGCAAAGAAAATCAAAGACATACAACTTGAGGGTCACAATGTTCAAATTTTGAAGATTTGAAAATCACCATGGATAAATATGTTTTACATTAAGGTTTTCATACAACTGAGATGAATGATGCAAATATTGTTCTTGGTTATCCTTGGTTGCATTCTTTGGGTACTATTAACATTAATGTGCAAAAAAAATTCATGAAGTTATGGTACTGAAAGAAGAAGATAATATTACAAGGCATTTCTCAGTGTAAGAAAAAAACAGGTAGCTATTGCAAAGGAACAAAGTGAAGAACAAGCAACAAAATATGAAATTGAATCTCAACAAGAGATCAAGGAAGAAGTAAAAGAGAGGGATAAAACAAATGAAGAAAGCAAGAAGGAAGAGCAAAACAGGTTGAACATAAGGTTAAAGTTGTAGCATATCGCCACCCACACCACCAAGAGCGGCAACAATTTTGGAGGTATGGCTTAAGGCAACAATCTTATGGTTCTACATGGATTCAACAAGGCCCCAACTATGTCAAGGTTTGGCAAGGAAAGCATAGCGAGTCTGGTTTTCAGAGTGGTGTAGTGGCATCACAAAACAAATGGACCCATCATTTGAGTTACCATAGTAGGGCAGCAAAAGCGTGGAGCCAACAAAGAAGTCTTGAATACTCAAGTGGCAAATGCAAACAAGTATGGATGAAGAAGAGTGATATTTATTACCAGCAGAAAGATGCCTCCAACACATGGAACCAAAGGATCACTTCCAAATATTCAAATGGTAGAAGGACATTTCAGCATCAGCAAAAACCTCCACCAATCAAGGTTTCACTAGGATGGATGGATGATCAATATCGGTACTAGTTCACAACAAAGTTCAAAAGATCATATTGTTTAGTTTCTTCTTATGTTTCGAGGACGAAACATTTTGTAAGGGGGATGGAATGTTAGGTACCCAAAATAAGTATTTAATATTATAATATTGTATAAATATTATAATATTATGTTAGATATAATTATCCCACATGCATTGATAAGTGGGAGTGGTGGGTAGCTAGGCATTATAAATAGAGGCAAAGAATCATGGAGAGGATATGAAGAGAATTATATTGTAGAAGTCTTGGCTCGTGGAGTTGGAGATCTTGTGGAGTGGCTTCCTTCCAAAAGGAGCATTGTATGGTGTTGCCTACCTCAAGGGTTCGTTTATGTTTTGAATAAATTGGATTTATATCTGCATTTCATTATCAAATTGTTATTGTGCGTAGTATTTGCAGATGCATGTTGTTATTTCAATAAATGTGAGTAATATTTCTGTAATAAGAAAGCAGGTTCTTAACACAATCCTTCAACCTCATCTTTGTAAATCTATTTAACCTCACTAATGAAAAGTGTACATCATCAGCTTTGGTGGCTCTCTTTTCTTATTTGCTCATTAGTTTGTGTTTTCTTCTATTTGCATTCCAGTTAGTTCATTTTCCTGTTTTAATTTTACTGCAGGTTCATATCACAAGTGCTTGAGGTGTTTTTAACATTCCTCACATTGTCACATTCATAATTACAAAGACTCGAAAAGTTTTTGAAAAACTCACCGAACCCGAGCAAGTCACTCGAATCGATTTTGTGGAACTGAATCGGCGAGCTTTTTTTGACTTGTTGAGATTTTTTTACTCGCAAAAAACTCGGACTCAAAAAAACTTGCGAGTCTGCTAAGTCTTGAGAAAAACTTGACCACAATGAGAAAAAGTGTAGGAAACAGAATAAAAGGTTAATGTTTTATTCTTGGGCATATTTATGCTGTTTTTAGTGACAAAGAGAGCTGAGAGGAGATGAAGTCTGCCACAAAACAAACAATTGCATCCCCAAACACAAATATTTTTCTAGATTTAAAAAATCTAACAACCACCCAATGCTTGGAGTTGAGGTAAGACATGAAGTTTCAGTCATCATTTTGTTGGAGGTATGGGAGGAGAACATTGTCCAAGGTATCACACACACTGCAACAAAATGTAACTGCAGGAAGGATTTTGGAGGAGAGATTCCCTACAATTTTTGGATACCATGTGCAACTCATTATCTTGATTTGCTCCTCGAAGACATTGGGAAATTACCTTGTGTGGTTGAGGTTGTAAATAAGGTCAAATGTATTACAAAATTAATTTTCAACCATTCATGGGTCCTCCCACTGATGAAGTAATTCACTAATGGAAGGGAGCTTGTGCGAGTTGGAGTGACATGATTTGCCACAAACTTCATCACATTGCAGAGTTTGTTTAGTGCAAAGGGGGCATTGAAGAGGATGTTTGTGAGTGAGGAGTGGATCGGAGAAGTTACGGCTAGATATTGAATCTCTAGTGAGGGGCAGAAGAACGATTTTGTGTTTGAGGAGCCCTTCTGGTCAGCTATGAATGAGGCAATTAAAGTACAATACTTAAGCTACTTTTTTTTTTATTTAATATGCAAATTTTAAATTCTAATCCAAATGTCAAATAGCTAATGATAATTAAAATCTATCATTTGACATTAGGTGGTAGAGCCTTTGGTGAGGGTTCTTCTTGTTGATGGATGAAGATCACCAATGGGGTAACTATATCAGGCCATGGATATGGCCAAAGAGGTAATTGCCTCATGTTACAATAATGTAGAGCCCAATTACCTTTCCATTTGAGAACTAATTGACCATTGCTGGACTTCTTAGCTCGATAAACCACTACATGCAACGGGGTACTATCTCAACCGCATTTTTTTTAATGATGAATCCTTTGATGCTAACTATGAGTTGATGTTAGGTCTTCATCAATGTGTTACCATGATGGTTCTAGATCAAAACATTCACAGTTTGATACAAGATGAGTTGTAAGCTTACAAGGGATGTGAGGGCTACCTTTTCACGACCCCATAATGAAGTTGGAGAAGGATAACTTAGAGGTGAAGTAACTCAAATGAGTTGACTTATTATTGATTTTGATTTTGTTTTTAAAAATAATCTCAATTTACAATTTTACATAAATTCCTTTTCTTGAAATTTTCTAGATTTATGGTTGGAGGACTTGGTGGCTATATATGCAATCTCTAGTGCTTTGCCATCATAATTTGATGTCAACCATATAGATCTTTAGGTTGTGAGGGCAATTGGAGTATGTTTGAGCACATTCACACTAAGAATCACAATAGACTCATGTAGTGGAAGCTGAATGAGCTTGTGTTTGTTCATTACAAGGTTACAAAAGTATCTGGGATGGGGGGACGATGGGGGACGACAAGCTGATTTTAGGAAATGGTTGGGGGATGACTAGGGGATGGCAAGTATAATAGTATTTGATGGGCTGCCCTCATCATATTTAGAATAATTTACACAACAAAAATACTAAAATAGTCTCATTTACAACAAAAATGGCTCCCAACCCTTTCCAGACTCTTATATGACGCCTAGCCCTTTTCTTCTCTTCCCTTCTAACATTTTTTTTAATGCATAGGGGAATTGGTAACACCATTCGATGTTGCCACTATAAACCTTAGCTCGCTAGGTTAGACAAAGTCAACAGGACCCCCACCCTCAAAGCATCGGACTAAGGCAGCCAACTGACAAACACTCGGTCGCTACCATCTAGCATAACCCCGTCTGGATATGTCATGGTTTGAACCTTAGACCTCCCCAAAGAGAGGCCAAAGCCTTAACCACTGCGTTGTCCTTGTTGGACTCCCTTCTAACATTAAAACTTTGACCCTCACTCAACCCTTATGGTTGTTCCCTATGTAAAACCCTAGCATAAACCAAGACCCGAACCCCCACTCAACCCTTATGGTTGTTTTCTATGTAAAACCCTAGCATAAACCAATAGCTTCTGTCACAAGCATAGAACTACCCAAATTTACTCTCCCATTGATTCTTTTGTGGTTCCATGCCTTTTATACAACCCCACCCTTTTAAAGTTCTGGTGACACAAGTATCCAAACTTCGATTACACAACTTCAATTAAATGGGGTCCAAACCTTGCTATGCTTTAGACGTGACCTTTGCCAATACGTACATCCATTTTTGCACTACCCATGTATTAACTTGTGGCTAAAACAAACCAAACCCATAGAGATTTATAAAAAAAACAAAAAAAACAAAAAGCAATACAATTTTGTTAGAAATGGCATTGTCTAAGAAGATATGCAGCGCAACAATGGTGGCGGTAGCAACATTGACTTCTTCAATTGCATTTGCGGATCATGTCTATGTAGACAACCCTTTTCAGATGCTACCACAACTCTCCTAGCCATTTTCAGATTCTTATATGACATCCAGCCATGGGGGACAATTGGGCATCCCCAAGGATGGTTAGTCGTCCCAAACAGTGTCCCCTCACAGTAGGGGTATCAGGGACAATCCTCTACTGCTTGGTGGCGTCCTGAGGATGCCCCGCCTGTCCGTCCGAAAAGGGGGACAGCGGGGAAACATCCCCTTTGCTGTCCCCTCGTATCGGGGACGAAAGGGGGATGAGGACGCGTCCCCACGGGTGGGGGATGCGTCCCCGTGTATCTTTGGTTCATAATAACCTTTGCCTCCACCATAAAAAAATTGCGGGGTCAAATTCTGAGGTCGTTGATTTAGGATTGATCCATCATTTGAATGGATCATGGAGTCGGAGGAGGAGCAGCAAGAGCCTCACTTTTCAATGGATGATTTTGAAAATATGGGGGAAGAGTTAGTGGCAAAGGCAAAGGAAGAGGCACAAACACGAAGAGAGAGGACCAGAGCTTTGGCTAGGGTGAAGGGCAAAGGGATTGATAGACAGTAGATAGATGGGTTGATTATTGTAGTGGGCCTATGAGACATTTTTAACATTTAGTACATTTTTTATATGAAATTCATTATAAAAATAGTGCTTAGCATTAAATTTTCTTTAATTGATGTGTGTTTTGTGTGTAGTTTAAGGTTTTATTACTTAGAGAGCAGCAAGAGCCTCACTTTTGTTAGTGGCAAAGGCAAAGGAAGAGGCACAAGCACAAAGAGAGAGGACCAGAGCTTTGGCTAGGGCGAAGGGCAGAGGCATTGCTAGATGGTAGATAGATGAGTTGATTGTTGCAATGGGCCTATGAGACATTTTAAACATTTTTTATCTTTTATATATGATATTTGTTATAAAAATATTACTTGACGTTAAAATTTATTTAATTGATGTGTGTTTTGTGTGTAGTTTAATGTTTTATTGCTTAGAGTATAAAGTTTGGATGTGTACAATGTTAATTTCCTGTGACAAGCATGAAAAAAAAATCTATTCTTTAATGAAAAGTTGTATTTTCTTCTTTTTTTTGCAGAGTTTTTCGAAGTTTTTTTTGTCAAGTCCGAGTCTTAGCCATAAATTGGCCTTGTCGAATCTGCCCTAAGTTTGAGTTTTCTCTACTATGGTCATGTTAAGATTCTTGTATTTTGATGGTTTCTAACAGCAATCATATCTTTTAATCTAGGACCCTCAGATTTGGAATTGAAATAGAGGGATAAATATATTGGCCTATCCTATTTTCTTCGTACTTTATTTGCTTCCATTAGGTGGTTGTTTGTATTGGAAATTGTTAATACCAAGTTTGATACTTGTGGAAATGAAGTACCCATAGAAATATACTGAAATTAACATGAAGAAAGTATACGGTATACACACATAAAAGAAAAGCATAACAAGGTGGATACTAATTGTATCCCAGTAATCAACAATCCTCAATAGTATGTGCTACAATACATGGATGAAAAAAAAAACTAATTCATGAGAGCAAGAACTTTCAATATATAGACTTGTAGATGAGATGTGTACAAATACAACTACATGATTAAATAAGCATGCAAAGTACAAATGGAAGATTTGACAAAGCATGAACAAGCACAATTGGAAGCTTTGTCAAACATGCACAAATAGAAGCATGCAAGGTACAAGTGGAGTACGTAGAAATCCAAGCATATGTACAAATGCACTTGGAAGATTCTTAAAGTAGGAAAAAGACAAGAAATTCTCCTATGATCGTACATAGTTACCCATATGAAAGCTATTTATGCACTAGTCAATTTAAATATTATCACCAACATAACCCCCGCAATATTTAGTTAGGGAGGAAAAAGATGAACAAAATGTGAGGGAGTTGTTATTACTCAACAATTATCCATATGACAATTCCTTGAAAGTTCCTCTTCCAAACAAAATAACACATAATAAATAATATGGAAGCTATTTATACAGTACTTTATTGCCAACATCCACTTATAATATTTACTTAAGGGGAAAGATGAAAGACTAAGAGACACAAATCTAGGGAGGGTAGGTATCTTTACTTAGTTATACCTCTTAATGACAGCTCGTTTGAACCTTGAAATGTTTTTGAACTTCATGAATTTGGCTTTTGCCAAGGTCTTTGTAAAGATTTCAGCAACTTGGTCCTTTGTCTTGCAAAATTAAAGTTGCAATTGAGCGTCAATTAGTTGGCAAGACAGACCTCGATGTGCTTGGTCAAAATTACATGGAAAGCAAGATTCTTTAATGGTATAAAGTTTTAATTTTCACATCTTGGGATTGTAGTTTGATGTTGTTGAAAACCCAATACTTCAATCACTTTTGACTCTATCTTAACTGCTTATTCATGGGAGTCTTGTTTGTTAGAGTTAATGTAATGTGCACTATGCCAGTTTGACACTTGTCAGTTTCACTGACAAGTGTCATGTTCATCATATAGGCTTATGCCTATATATTGTAACTATTTATCAATAAAATATATCCCTTCAGTTTACACTCCCAACATTTGGTATCAGAGCAGGCTTTCCCTGCCCTGTGAAACCCTTGAGGGGGGATTTCCCTCATGGAAATCCTCCCTCCCCCCCTCAATTTTTTTCCCTTTGGCCATTTTTTAAAACTGAGGGAGTATGCTCTCCATCTTTGATGGATCAGAAACCAGAAGTTTTCATGGCTGCCAATTTTTTATGGGATTTTTTTTTAGTTTTTTTTTTAGGGTTTGTAGTGTCTTTTACAGTGCTGAATTTTTTAGTTTGCCTCTGCATAGCCATGATTGCTCTTAGATCTGCAGAATGCTAAAAAGCTGCCACCACCGGATGCTGGAGACGTCAACGTGGAGAAGATCATAGAGGACAATCCTCGCCATCCGAGGACATGTCTCTTTATTTTTTTTAAGAATTTTTATTGTGAAAGCATTCATCTTAAAGAAGCCTGAAAAGTTGTTCGTCGACGTAGCTGGTTTTTTATCTGTTGTATGTGATGAGCTCTTGTTTTTTAGATTTGGATTGAAGAAGTCTATTGTGATGTAAAGATACACAGAGGTTAAGAGAGACGATATTTCTACAGCAAAGCCTTTTGCTGTATGAAGACAAATTTGTGGTGTAGACTTGAATATCTGTGTATTGTAAAGAGGTTCATGATATCGTGGTCACGGATCGTTGAAACAGCTGAAGAAATTTTCTGTTTCTTCTCGCAGTGGCCAGGCGGCCTTTTGTCGAGACCTATTTGCCTGATAAAAATAGTCATGCATATTTTGTCTGGCAGGTGTGGTTCAGAATGTATTTTAATGGCTTCTGCCTTGAAATCCTGAGGTTCCATATGAGGCTGCCTTGTTTTGGAAACAGTCACTTCAGTCGTCTGTAGGGTTGAAGCAGTTTCAACTTCAACACATGGCTGAGCATTACAAATCTTAAACAATACTAAGGAGGAGCCGTTTTAAAACTCAATCGCCAGAACCTGATCGGCGGAATCTGCGGCACCCCCCCTAATTTGTTGATGTAACTGATGTCTGTAGGCAGCGCTGCATGAGTGGAGAAAGAGTTGCAGGAGAGATTCGAAGTGCTGTTTACACTCAAACTGGTCTAACTTGCAGTGCTGGAGTAGCACCAAATCGTCTACTGCACGGCTGGAATTTCAGGTGGACACATCAATCTGGCTGTGACATTTGGGCTGTTCCTGGCCAGGAAGCTTTCACTTCCCCGAGCTCTGCTCTACATGATCTGCCAATGCTTGGGAGCCATCTGTGGAGCCGGCGTTGTGAAGGGGTTTTTTCAGAAACATGAATATGAATTGCATGGAGTCGGAGCAGAGCTTCGAAGGTCTGCTGCACCAGTACTCTGCCATTGAATCCAACCCTGAAATCTCAGCAGGCGTCGTGGCTACATTTGGGACTGTGCTGATTTGCTCCGTGGCGGTGGAGAACATCTGGCTGTATTTTTTTTCAACGGTTGATTTTTAATGGCTTCGTTAATTCATGATGGGCATGTTTTGTGGCTGAGAGGAGCGACGATTTGCTTTCGATGGTGGCAGGATATTTTTTTTCCGTATCAACAAAACTCGAAGATCGACCACGATGGAGGGAAATCTAATAATTATTTGGCAAAATTTGTCTCGGCGGAAGTCGAGTTCCCGTCCTTGTCGGTCGGTTCTGTAAATTTGGCACCGACGGGATCCGTCCAGACGCCCCCTTCAGCAATAATGTTATGAAAGAGTAGTTGCTGCAGCGCCATGTTGATAGAGCCCCTTTTCAGAGGAATTATTCGACGGAAAGCAGCCGGTGGTTCCTGATTTTGGCCGAGAATGCGTGACGGTCGACAGCTAGTCGCTGAAGTTCGTGGGGTATTGTGGCCTGGTACCAACCAGTCGCTGAAGTTCATGGGGTCTCTGCCCTGATTTGAACCGGCTATCTCGGGGAGCTCTTGCTTGTTATTGTTAATATTGACTGTGTTGCCGTTAAAGACAGCTGGTCAACTTTAATTAAAACTATGAAGGGGTCATGCATTTCTTTTAATATTTCCAAGTTGTGAGGGTCAACTTTTATAAAGTGGAGAAAGGCCACTTTATTTTTTTTAAACATGAATGGAAAGTCTTATTGGCCGACAAGTCCACATGGCCAAATTTTTTCAAACATTGTAATTTTCCTTGGAGGGAAAATTTTTTAATCGTGGAGATTTTATTGGCCGACAGTATGGCCTATTTGGCCATTTTCAATTTTCCCACATGGTACATAGAAGTGGAAGGCCTAAATGGCCCATTAAAGAGTGGCCGACAGCATGGCCTCATTGTATTTGTTTTTAATCTTTTTCCACATAGGAAGTGGAAGTGAAAGGACTGATGGTCCATGTAATTCCCCTGCAAGGGAAAAATTGATGATGTTTTTTATTCCGCCAGAGAGCGATGCCGCCACAGTGCGAGTTTTTAGTTGTTGTCTTGGAGAGGCATGTTGTTTTTCATTATGATGAAGGCCCCTTTGATAATGGAATATAGGGGTATTTATAGTCGTTGGAAACGTTTTTCCGCGACGGACACAATGGTGGTGTCATATTGTAATTTTGAGGCTGTTTCATTTGAGTTTTTTAGCCTCAAAGTTTTTCTACCTTGGAGTGCACTTTCGGTTGTACCCGACACTCCCAAGGTACTTTCATTTGTGATCCTTGTACCTAGTGACTTTTTCTATACACTTGGCGAATGCAGCGGTTGGTTACCCATGCATTTCGGTGGGATGACATGGTCACCATAAGGACACTTATACTAGGGACTACAGACATAGACACCCTAGACTCTATCCGAGGTCTTTTCCGGATCTACTTCTGAAGACTACAGACGAAGACACTTCAGAAGATTCTCTTCTTTTCTTCTTCTCTCCTCCTATTTGGATCTATGGCTCATTTTATTGTATTGAGTGCATTTTCGGCAGAGACCGACACTCATATGGCTCGTTTTTCCTTTAATTAGGTGCATTTTCGGCAGAGACCGACACCTTCTAGATTGAGTTCACCATGAGGAGGGATTTCATACTCATGGTGAATCTAGTCAGTGACCTACGAGAGGCAACATCCTCTGAGGATGACCTGTAGAGGCAACAGACCTAGAAGTGGCTGACCCTGAGGCACCCATGATGACCTTGAGGCACTTAGATGGCTGACCCAGTGGCAACAGACCCGTGGAAGTGGCTGACCCTGAGGCAACAGACCGAGATGTATACACAGTGAATCTAGCATTATTCACAGTTGGAGAGCCAAGAGCACAGAGCACGAGCCTAGACCAAATCAGCAATAAGCGAGGATGATAGGTTGTTTTAGAGAAGTCAACATTAAGGGGGAATGTTACCTAATGTTGACTTGTTTTTTTCTTTAGTTAGGATAGTGCACATTAAGGGGGAATGTTAGAGTTAATGTAATGTGCACTATGCCAGTTTGACACTTGTCAGTTTCACTGACAAGTGTCATGTTCATCATATAGGCTTATGCCTATATATTGTAACTATTTATCAATAAAATATATCCCTTCAGTTTACACTCCCAACATTGTTGACCTACTGAAGTCAATAGCAGACATTAATATAATTTTTTTTTTCTTTTAAGGGGCAATGATGAAACATGAACCAAGATTGAGTGCAGTCTTTTCCATCCTCACAGAACTTGGCAATTTCTGTAGACAAATCTCCACTTTGTCTCGAATTGCGCCTGCCACTTTAACTTGGAATGAACCCCTAATTAAGTGGGGATTATATATAGTGGTAAATCTACTTTTAAAACTTATATTGATCTCCAAGTTCTTCTCTTGGTAATTAAAAGACCGAGTCCTTTTTGATCAATCTCATCATGAATTTATTTCTCCTACACCATCTAAAGAATTCAATGTAGACAGGAATTCAGTTGGAGCTGCTAAAACTAATTGTAGTAAAGTGATGAATGAGAGAGCATACTAATTTAGTGATGCTCTTTAATACTCTTGTGGCCAAATGAGACTTAAGGTCCCTTATGACTACCTGTGAGTCCCTCTTCCCCATTGAGAATCTTTAATTTTTTACTATAGACTCTGTTTCTTGGCTTTATTGTTGGTTTCCTTGGTAATACCCGTTGTTCTCTCCAATTATCTTAGCCACCAGATGCAGAGACCAGATGGTCGGGACTATCCTGCCTAGCGCAGAGTGACACATCAGGGCAACTTCGAGAGCACGGGGTTTGGCTCAATCAAGTGCCTTCGGGTTTTTCACAAGGATGACTCCTTTAAAGATATGATCTTCAACACTCTTCCTACCCTAACCGCAACTTCAAGGGGAAAAGGGAAAGACAAAACAAAGATAGCAGAAAGGAAAAAAGATCCTAACCTAACCTAAGCTAAGAAGAGGTGATGTGCCAAGATCATAAGATTCGTCTGCATAACAAGACATATGAACGTGTGAATTGCCATGGACAACGCTCAAGGAACACTTTCTCTTCATGACACTTTAATTAAGCACAAATTGCATATATAAGAAACGAGACAGAAAATGTATTCATGACTCATGACCTCTTACACATTCACATAATCATACATAAACACAAAAAATGGGACCAAAAAAACCCAATAGTCACAACCTCTTATATATATATATATGTATATATATAAGAGGTCGTGACTATTGGGTTTTTTATGTAGGTTACAAATCATGCTAGAAGTGAGGGTTCGAAAACATATTCATAAACAACCAAGGTTCGGTTGTTGCTATACAAAGAAAATGAAAAGAAAATTATACAACTTGCCAATGCTTTGCAATGCCTAGCTAACTACTATTTATAGATTACAAAGGGGAGATTTTACCCTCAAAACTGTGCAGGAGTTTCAAAAATGATTGCTCTTCTACGTGTCGGGTCATGTCTTCATTTAAGTCGTTGGTTTCTTTGAGATCTTTGGAAAATCTCTGCTATCAATGCTTCAGGTTTGAGGTTGCTTCCCTTGCGGCTCTCATGCTGCTACCTTTAATGCGTCAACCATTTTCCTAGATTGTCAGGTTTAAGTGGTGCGGGTAGGTGGACTTTGAGACTTTTTTTCCATTGTTGCCTTTATGAGCTCAACTGCCATCTTTGGGAGATCTGCTGTATTCTTTGCCTGTAAGGACTGTACACCTCAATCCAATGTGCAGGACCCTCGAGGCAAATTTGGTCTCCTAAATTATTGAAGCATGAGTGGATTTTAGCCCATTGTATTCCAATACCTTGGATACCATGACTTCCTCTTTGATTAGACAAGTGGCTCTACTCTTTTTGATAACTCTTCAGGACTTTTTGATCATGAGTCCTCCAACTTTCGGGACTCTTGATAACACGAGCTGTTAGAACTTTTGCCTTCCACCTTCGGTCGAAACTTTTATAAAGTGGTGCCAACTTTTGATTTGGAATTTTTTGCCCGCACTTGTTCAACCTTTCGTTCTTTGCTTCTCGCCTATATTATCTTTGCCAGGGCCGCCTTGTGAATTTCTTGCTAAAGCTTTCTCCTTACGAGTGTAGTGAGAATTCACTTCAATACCTTTTGCAAAGATCCACAATATGTCACTCCTTTCATTATGAAAGATGTCACCTATTCTAGAAATGCCTTGGTTGCCTTTTGAGGTACCATTGAAGTTAAGTTTAGTGGTATTGGTGCTAGAAGACCCTCAAGTTGCTCTAACTCTCGGAGGTAACTAGTTCTTTTTAGATGATTTAATTCCACATTATGTCCAGCCAAATGGTGTTTTTATAATTCATGGCAGTTATCACCAAAAACAATTTCCATTCACTATTCCAAAATATTTTCCATTGATAAGGAAATGACTAGTGGAAATCTTAGATCTATAATTATGAGCAAATATGCATACTTTGTTCCATAGTAGAGAAAGTCGGACTCGAGAAGGCCAATTTGTGACTTGGCCTTGGACTCGACAAAAAAACAAGAGGAAAATGCAAATTTTCATTGAAAATTAGATTTTTTCATGCATGTCAGAATTAATTTATATTATACACATTCAAAATTAATACTCAAAGTGATAAAACCTTAAACTACACACAAAACACACATCAATTAAAGAAATTTTAAGGCCAAGTAATATTTTTATATTGAATATCATATAAAAAAGGCACAAAATGTGTCAAAACACCCCCCATAGGTCCACTACAATAGTCATCTCATCTATCTATTGTCTATCAATGCCTTTGTCCTTTGCCTTAGCTAAAGTTCTAGTCCTGTCTCTTTGTGCTTGTGCCTCTTCCTATGCCTTTGCCGTTAACTCTTCAGCCATATTTTCTAATCATGCATTGAAAAGAGAGGTTCCTATTGCTCCTCCTCAGGCTCTTGTTAGAAGTCACAATATTTCCAGAAATTAATAGAAGTAATCCATCTACTCAAATTTTATACAGAGAGTTAGAAAGGATGAAAGAGAAAAATATGTAGTGGGCACTCGTAGGCATCATAAATAAGCACTATATTATCTGTAGATTGTAGACAGGCAAATTGATATCCATAACTGTTTGACAAAATGTCTACATGTGATAGCAATTTTGATAATGTAATGTTTTTGCAATGTAAATCAGCTGTCATGATTTAATACGGACTGATTAATAGTATGGAATAATACGACAAAACTAGCCGTCATATTTAGTCAGACGAGTTAACAAGTTTGAGATTGGTTTAGTTAAGTCAGACTAGTTAATTAGTGTGAGACTGGTTAATTAGTGTGAGACTGGTTGTTAAGCCAGACTTGTTAATCAGTCTGGGACTGGTTAGTTATGGACTGCATAGGGTTTGCAGACTGCAGATTGTAATGCTGAAACTGTATTGCTGAACCATATATGCCATTGTTAATATAAATCTGCCCATTTATATATCATCTGCTATTACAGCTGTTGCAGGTTCTGTGCATTGTTATTGCTCATGACTGCAGATTTGTAGAATTATTTAAGAGAAATGGAATTGTGTGTAAGCATGTTAAATTTCATTTTTACATAGATAAGAATCACAACACTCCGATAATTAATGGAGTGGTGGGTCGTATTTATACCAAATGCGAAAAGCCCAAATACAACAATGAACCTAACCTTAAGTCGACATAACAAGAAAGGCTTTAAGGTTAATTACAAGTTTATAAGATGGGTTTTACCATAGCAAGGTTAACCATGGCCCATAGTGTTTACATAATACAATATTACAGTAAATTCAATACAATGTACAACGAAAGCCCTTAGGCGTATCAAGATTACATCATACAATGTCGGCCTTGACCATGAATCAGATTACACTTTCAACAGCTGCTCATAATCTGAACTGAGGGGCCAAGGAGAGAAGACATTAGTGACAATAATACCTTCCCTCCCTCCTAATGGATGCTCTAGTGGTCCTTGACAGTTGAGGTAGATATGTTTGAATCCCCCTCATCATTTAGAAGATGTCCACCCATCTTCAAAAACTCAGATTCAATCCTCTGCAATTTCAGCAAGCAATTCTTCATTGGATGTCCTTCTCTTGCAGTATCCGCAAATGGTCTTTGACTTCTTTGAAGACTTAGCCTTGTCCTTGGGCCCTCCTTAGGTTTGAACTCCTTTGCATGAACCTGTATTTGTGAAGTGCCACTACAATTTCTCATTTCCACCTGAAAATGAGCTAGCACAAAGAAAAATTGATCAAGAGAAAGTTTTTTGAGATTCCAAGAACATGGGAATCATATGAACCATGAGGTTCGCAAGGACAATATTCATGAATTTTGTGATGCAATTTCTGCTCTCAATGCCTTAAATCTCGCAATATAGTCCTCAATGTAATCAAACTCAGCCAATTTGAGAGAACAAAGCTCTAATTTGAAGCAACTAATAATAGTAGTATAACTTTTCCAAACAACTCATACAATTTTGACCATATATTAATAGGTTCACTCTCCTCTTTGATGTGGAAAAGCAATTTTGGTTCAATCAACAAGGAAAATAGGCCAAGAGTTTCATCTTCCCTTTGGTGGCGAGTTTCTTCATCAAGGGCTGCTGCTTTATCTTCTTGAAAGATGCATTGCAGGTTCTTACTGCGTAACAGGCCAGTCATTTGAGTTGACCAAATTTGTAATTTTACCCAGTAAGGCGATTAACTAAGGCTTGATGATCCATCTTACACAATTTGACCCCTAATAGTGCAACAAGTTCGTGAGTTGAAGCCACTAACGTATAAATCTCGAAAAATCATGGAGTTTGAAAAAAAAGGGTCTCAAAACACTTTCGTATGCAAAAGTTATGGCCTTCAGTAGTT
The DNA here is from genome assembly GCA_028583015.1 of Wollemia nobilis. Lineage (NCBI taxonomy): Eukaryota > Viridiplantae > Streptophyta > Pinopsida > Araucariales > Araucariaceae > Wollemia > Wollemia nobilis. Next base: position 10,909,391 of record JAQPPZ010000850.1, read on the forward strand.
TTGCCCTAATGGACCTTGAGAAAATGAAAAATTAAAGCCTCAAACCTTGGAAAAGATTTATTCAATTTCCTGTTACTACTTGGCATTTTGTGATTCGTTGGCGTCCTCTACTTGTGTGTTTGCGATAATTGGTCCTTTTTGATTAGTTGAGGGTATTTAAATATAGTTAAAATGATTTCATGTGGAAAATGGAAGTGCCACGTTGGCCAAAAAATGGTTGTTCTTTGTAAAAAAGCCCAAATGGCAATGGACTTGAACTAAAGTCTCTTTTGCGTCAAGAACACTGAGCTAGCCAACCATGTGTTGTTGTCGTTTGGAAGCAAAAGGGCTTCCTTTCTCGATACTATGCCTCCAAAGAACAATGATTGAAAGATTGTGCACAAGATTTGAACACTCGACTTTGCTCATGTAAAACATCTCTGTTTGCCACCCTTGCTTGCTTTTCAATTGTGATGGGGTTGTCGATGCTTTTGTAGAAGCGCCTTAACTTGTCGAGGTGAAGCAAAAAGTCCCAACGCGATTCGAACCCACTTCACTAAACCTTCAAGCAATGATCCATAATGCCATGCTGAAGCAATGATTGGGGATTAAGGGGAGCCTTCAGTTCCAAAACATCTCCTACCAATTTTAGAATCGCGAAAACGACTTGTTTTCTTCCAAAACACATGTTGTAGGGAATCAAACTTGTATCTTCAACCGTATAACACCTTAGTACTACCTTCCCTAGCCGCAATGTCGTTTGTCTCGGTTGGTATTGGGCATGTCCCTTCTCCTTGAAGAAGGGCTTACATGCTCCAAATTGGGAGGGTGCCAAGCAAAGGCAAAAAGAGACCACCCTTTTTTGAAAAAACAAATTCGAATTTCCCGTGCGCCAGTTTTTGAGAGAGTATCTTGTCTTGCTCACTTATTTTGCTTTCTACAAGGATCTACTTGGATGTTATGAAGTTTTTTAGCGAAGTAGAAGTTCTGATTGGAAGGACATAAGGAAAATAAAATAAAAAAAATTCTTTGCCTCGTGCGGAAATAGGTTATGAGACTTTGAGAAAAAGGCCGTCCTATGCTTCAAAATAAGAATCAGAGGCTTCAAAAACCATTTCTACGTGACCAAGTGAGGCAGCTCCATACCTGCTCTGATATCATGTTAGAATTCGCAATATTTTCCATAAAAAACTAAAAGCAATTCATGCACTCAAATCTTATATAGAAAGCGTAATAAAGAATGAAAGAGAAAACGATGTAGTGGGCACCTGTAGGCACCATAAATAATCACTATATTATCTGTAGTTAAGAATCACAACACTCTGATAATGATGGAGTAGTGGGGTTATTTATACCAATACAAAATACATAAATGAACTTAACCTTAAGCAGACATAACAAGAAAGGCTTCAAAGTTAATTGCAAGTTTATAAGGTGGATGTAGCCATAACAAGATTAAATGTGGCCCAATGGGCTTACATAATAAAATATTACAATAACTTCAATACATTGTACAATGAATGTCCTTGCGCCTATCAAGAATCATACAAGGCCGGCCTTGGCCATGAATCAAATTACACTTTCAACAACTTTGTAATTCATATAGATAATGGATTAGTCTCATCTAAATCAATGGCCTCAACATTTGACCCCGCTATTGGTTTATGGGGGAGGCGAAAGTTGTCATAAACAAACACAAGTTCATTTAGCTTTTGTTGTGCGAGTGTATTGCACTTCTTGGAGTGAATGTGCTCAAACATACTCGAATTGTGCTCACAACTCGAAGCTTACAAGGTTGAGATAAAATTCTAAAGGTGAAGCGTTGGAGATTGGGCGTATATGTGTTACATTAATATCAGATTAATAATGGTCAATTAGCTTTTAGACTTAGGCATTAATAAAGTAATTGTGACTTTAGGTTATTTTTTGCTTTTAAGTTGTATTTCACTTTAGTGTGTATCTTGGTCTATCCCACATTCATAAAATTGCAATTAGTTTTATTGACTCGACTTATAGTAATCCTTTAAAATGAAGCTTTCCCTCCTCACTTTTATGATGAGATATACAATATAGAGAACTTTCACGAGTAAGCTTGGTTTCATTTATGTGTTCCATGTTATCGTGATAAGGTATCAGATTAATAATGGTCAATTAGCTTTTAGACTTGGGCATTAATAAAGTCATTGTGACTTTAGGTTATTTTATGCTTTTAAGTTGTATTTCACTTTAGTGGGTGTCTCGATCTATCCCACATTCATAAAGTGGATTGACTCGACTTATAGTAATCCTTTATAAGGAAGCTTTCCCTCCTCACTTTTATGATGAGATATGCAATATTGAGAACTCTCACGAGTAATCTTGGTTTCTTTTATGTGTTTCGTGTTATCGTGGTATGGTCTCAGAGCTAGAGCCACGAAGTTTGTGTGAGTGTGAAGACCTAGGGACTTCTGCTAGCAGAGACGAATCAAGGGGTTTCTAGCGTGACACATGAAAGAGCCAAAAGGGTTTCGGATCAGCCGAAGCTAGGATCGATTTGATTTTCGGTTTTGCGGTTTTAAAGCTAGGATTTTTTTAGGAGGAAGTCGCTTTGAAAAAAAAAAACAAGACCATACGACCCCCATCAACCTGCCATAGCTCAAATTGAACCGACAACCACTAAATTAGCCACTGCCAAAAAGTTTTTAGCCCGCATGTGAGCCGCCAAGGAGATCCGTATGGGTGTAGAGGACTGTACAACGCTAGGAATTGAGCCGTTCAGCAAAATTTGACCTGTATGGCTTGTTTAGACAGCCAATAAGAATAATTTCTGAGTTTTATTGACAGTACAAAAGAATTGGAATTAAATTGAAGTTGTTCCTGCTTGTATTGCTGCTTAGATTTGCAGATCTGGAAGAATTGGTTGCTGATTTGGTGATTTCCAGCAGATCGAAACACTCAATTGCTGCATTTTAGTTAATTCAATTTACATGAATAATATTTATGCATCAACGCCCCTTTCTCATGCCTCATTCATAACAAGAGTTAATGACAATGATTGTTTGACTGATGGAAAATTTTAAAGGGCATGTCATAAGAAGTATCTGTCTCCTGGAAAATATTCACATCAGGACATTTGAAGACATTGGAATGATTGTAACGTAGTCAATTTTGAATAAAAGTCCAGGCTTTCAAGCTTATCTATATTTTAATTAAGCATTTTTCAGGGTACTAATATCATGTTAGGTGTAGTCTTTGTCATGAGATTTGGCAAACCTTATCAAAAATATCTAAATTTTGGCGATTTTCTACCTTAGGCGAACAAATTCAACAAATATATTTGAACAAACAACAGTCAATGAAAATCATATATATAACACCAAAAACTTTCCAATTTTTGTATTTCATTCTGACATCTACTTGATTCCATTCTACATCTATAAAAAGGTAAAGGTTGAAACAAAACAATGAAAAAAAGAGTTTAAGCAAAATAATTTTAGGGCAACCCATGCATAGATCTGTTTGGAAGTCAATGTCATTTTTGTATAAAGTGTGAAGTTGTTTGTATATATTTATATTTATTTTAGATATTTGCACTAAACTATTTATTTTCTTTTTTGAACATCTTGAGAAATTTTATGGCTAATTTTTTCAATGATGATTTTTTTCAATTTTTATTCTTGTTGAATTTGAACACAAACCTGAACCTGGTAACTTTGCATATAGTGATTTGTCCATTACAACCATCTTTTCAGAAATGATAAAAGGAGCCTCCAAATTTTGGTAAAAGAGGCATCATGATTGGTAGAAGGATTTAGCAACACCTGATCAAAAATACTTATTATTGTTAAAGCATTGAAAGTGCACGAGAGTCTAGAGTCAATGGAGGAGGCAAAATTAAGTGAACATTGGAACCTAAGTCCAGTTGGGGTGAATGACAATCCTTGAGGAGACTTGAGGAGCATGACTAAGTGGTAGCCACCCAAACAAGGATGATTGAAACTAAATTTTGATGGGGCTTCTAAAGGCAACCCAAGAAAGGCTAGAGGAGGAGCAATGCTCAGGGATAACCAACGGATGTTGATCGGAGTGTTGAGTGAGTACTTGGGCATTATGACCAGTCATCAGGCTGAAGCTAGAGCGGTCTTGGCAGGGGTAAAAATGGTGGTTCAGTTGGGGGATAGGAAACTATTAATCGAGGAGATTCATTGAATATTGTTAATTACCTCAATAAAAGGGCAGTGGCGAGCTGGAGATTAGCAGACATAGTAACAGATACACTAAGATCCCTGAATTCACTAGAAGAATTTGAGGTGGTAAATGTGTATAGAGAAGGAAATGGGGTAGCTGATTGGCTAGCCAATTGGGGAGCTCTTAGAGAGGAAGATAAAAGATGGATACCACTAGATGGGATCAATTTAGATGTACTCTAGTTAGTGGTGAAGCAGGTGAAGATTTTAATGCTATGTAAAAGAGACAAAGGAACCTCTACTAGCTTGCACAAAATATTATGAGATTGAATACAAAATAAGATGGCTGAAATTTCTGATTTATTGCAGCAATAACATGGACTAAAAAATCAGCAATCAATGGCTGAATTCATAATATGATGAGACCTGCAAAATACAAAGATAATAAACCACAAATGGATGTACAAAGATAATAAACCACAAATGGTAGAGAAATCTTGTACATCCAATGGCTGAATCAAAAACTGTATGGGAAATATGGCAAAATATGACAATATTTTTGCTCTCCACTTGTATTTTGAAATCTCTGTTACAATAATGAAGAGAAGAAAAGGTATAAAATACCCAAAATTCCAATGCACAGAAAAGCTTGGAATATCCTAAAATTATCAACTAGTTATGAGCATCATGCAAGATGCTTTATTGGATATGCTAAAAAAAATAAAGCAAAAAATAAAGCATGTGCATGTGCATAGGAGTGATCAAAGGAGCAAATTTTGGAGTTAAACAATGAATAAATCTTCCTAAAATATGACTGCACCATATTTGAGGAATATTTAAATTAAATAAAATATTAATTAAATCCTCATTTAAGAAAAGGTGCCAAAAAATAGAGGAAATTATCCCCTAAAATGTAGGAAATGGCTCCACAATGCTTGGAATGTTCCAAACAAACATGGTGTGAAGCATTTACACTTCAAATTTTCTTGAGCGGGGAGGAAATGTAGAAAGTCAATTCACTGGATGAAAGTTCCCATTTCTAGAATGTCCATAGTAAAATTGTTTTTTGGAGATTTGTGGAAATGTCTGCTGAGGGTTCCATTTTTTGGAGATTTGTGGGATTTGTCTGCTTTCAGTCGTAAGAAGTTGAGAAATCTGCTGGTTTGGGTTTTTGTGGGATTTGTTTGCTAAGGGTTCCATTTTTTGGAGATCTATGTATTTGTCTGTTGAGGGTTCCATTTTTTGGAGATTTGTGGATTTGTTTGGAGAGGGTTCCATCTTCTGGAGATTTTTGGACTCTTCAAAGATATGAATGTAAATAAACTAGAAATGAATGTCCATAGTAAAACTGTTTTCTGGAGATCTGTGGACTTGTCTACTAAGGGTTCCATTGCTTTCAGCTGTAAGAAGTTGAGAAATCTGCGGTTCGGGTTTTTGTTGGATTTGTCTGCTAAACGTTCCATTTTTTGGAGATCCGTAGATTTGTCTGCTGAGCGTTCCATTTTTTGGAGATTTGTGGATTTGTTTGCTGAGGGTTCTATTTTCTGGAGATCTGTGGATTTGTTTGTTGAGGGTTCCATTTTTTGGAGATCTATGGATTTGTTTGTTGAGGGTTCCATTTTCTAGAGATTTGTGGATTTGTTTGCTAAGGGTTCCATTTTTTGGAGATCTGTGGACTTGTCTACTTAGGGTTCCATCTTCTGGAGATTTGTGGACTTTGTTTGCTGAGGGTTCCATTTTTTGGAGATCTGTGGACTTGTTTGTTGAGGGTTCCATTTTCTGGAGATTTGTGGATTTGTGTCTTTCTAGAAGCGTTGTGAGGTTCCGAGTCAGAAATCTACCGATTTGTGTTTTGCTGGAATTTGCCTGAGGGTTTCATTTTCTGGAGATCTATGGTTTTGTCTGCTGAAGGTTCCATTTTCTGGAGATCTATGGTTTTGCCTGCTGAGGGTTCAATTTTTTGGAGACTCTTCAAAGATATGAATGTAAATAGACTGTAAATGAATGTAAATCTGTAGAGTTTTGAAATAAAGTATTTCAATGTTTGGAATGTCCTGTAGCCTTCGGAGACCAGGCTTTTTCGTTGGTAAGACTGGACAGACCAATCAAGGTATGTAAAAGGGTTTGGGCCCTTTCACAAACCCAGATTTTACCCTAATAAAAAAAAAAAAGATACTTATTATAAAACATGGAAACATGAGACAATCAAGCCAAATTTTGTAGGTAGGCTAGATAAGGAAAAAGAAGCATGATACTAATTCTACTTGACATGGAAATTATTTGAACTACGTTGGAGGTTTGCAAACCAAATATTGTCATGCCGTAATTATGTGATGCTAGCAAATCCTATTATGTTACTAGATAAGAACAAGATGTATTTCTTGAAATTAGATCAACTATTACTCAAAGAACCTCCAGTATGCCTTGGTGGACAAAATACTAAACTAACTAGAGAACCTCTAATAAGATGCTTTTACAAACAAACTTGGAAATTACAAAAAATTATACCTTCAGCAAGAAATTACAAAACATTAACAGTACAGAAAGGCAAATTCACTCGTACATGATAAACTCTGAAATCATGAAAAAGCATCCTATGAGATACATCTTGAATTCACAACAAACACCAAAATATCCGCATGCCTTACTTTAATTGTATCCATAAATTCAAACTTTGATTTATCTGAGCATGCCTTCCCATTTCTATGTTCAGTCTTATTGACCTTCTTTGCTCGGTCAGGGACATTAATAGAACTATCTTATATTGGAATAGTTACAAGCTATAAGATGCAGAATTGTAGTTAAGCTACAACAAAATAATTAGTTCTGATGTTTCCAATCTGCAGCTCACAGTTACAGATATGACTATGGGAATGCTGGAGAACTTAAAATATGAAAACTTAGAGGAGGAAGAAAATTTTTCCAAACAAGGTTTTTCATAGAACAGAAAATGCTTCAATGCCATTTATAGAGCTTCAGAGTCATATTTGTCGACTGAGAAATTATACAGTAAGCTATTGCCTTATAAGCATCTAATTTTCCACAAAAATATATCTGAAGACATGATCTTCTCTTTCACAAGAATTTTTAATGAAATGCAAAAAATGATCCTTTTTTGTCTACTAGTTTGACTAAACATGCCATCATGATAACTACAGGGTGAAATCAATGAGTGGTGCTTCTTGTCTATGCAATGATACTCTTTCCATTCACCAAGAGAAGATTGGGCAACCCCTAAATGCACCTTGTTTGTAGTCTTATATTGTGAGTTTGCACCCAAAATTTACAGAGTGGCACATTGCTGCCTATGACTACAATTTGTTGGTTACACTAAAGTTGCCATGGAGTGTTAGAGGTCATCTATAATCTAAGAAACTAGATCAAGGTAGGCTAATACTCTGAACAAAGTGGAACTCAGAATGATCTTCAATGAATTTGTAGAAAATAAAAATTAAAAACCAATGAAAAAGTCTGACATGTATCATGTCATGTAGTAAGTATAGGTACTGTTCATGTAAATCCTCGCTACATGTAATTATCTCTTACCAATGGATGCTTGCATTATGAAACAGAAGGAAAGAATAAATGCATGTAATAAGTCTGGATCTACCTTTGCTTTTTGTAATATGATTGTGTTGCCAACAGCTGTAAGGCTTAGAAGTGGACACTGTCCAAAAAGAATGATTATTGCTAATCATTCTCTTGTGACAGAGAGAAAGAATCAAAGAATAAATGCTTGGAATGAGGCTGATACTACCGTTGCTTTTTGTAATTTCAAGTGATTGTATTGCCTACAGCTGTAAGTCTTATAAATGAAGGATTTTGTATGGAAAGAGTCATTTGAGGAAATTATAATGAACATGGTATAAGAGATTTGAGCAAATTATAATGAACATTGTACAAGTGATTTAGTTCTTGCAACGGGACAGTGTAAGTGAGTTGCTGGGAAATTGCAAGCATAGTTGCCAGGAAATAGGACAATTCATGTTTCCAATTTAGATCTGTGTGTAGGTCTTTGTAGTTTATTTTGTCATACTGGCCATTGGCTGTGTTTCATTTACATGAATAGTTGCTACTTGCTACTTTGCGTATTTAGAAGGAGGAAGGTGATAATAGCAGGAAATGTGGTTTCCAAAAATTGGGAGTTGGGACAGTCGTAGGGTTCAATATCTATACGAAACAATAGGAAGTGTGAAACTGCAAAAATCAAAGGTGATGCAGGAATATCATATTTTAATGTATGTTACGGTGATTAATTACATTTTGTTTTATGGTCCAAGAGGCATTTGGCATTCAATTTTCAGTACTATAGAAGTTATCATTGTTCCTGTAGGCAGCAATGTAGTTAGCTGTTTAGTATTCTTGGTGTTAGTCCTTGGTGTCCCTGGAAATTTGCAGCTTTCTAAACCTCAAATAATGTTTATGAAAATTCATAAAAAGGTATAGCTAAAAATCTACATGAGGGACTTTTGAATTGTTCTAAACTTCTTTGAATGTCCAATATATATTTTTAGATTGATTATATGGCATTGAAACTGCCCCACCCATATTACAATGTGACCACATGGTGTATTACAACAGCTTGGCAATTATGCACTTATCACTTGGCAAGGTTCGAACCTGAGTCTCCTCCATGAAGTCAAGGAATCTAACTGGTTGAGCTCATGCCATTTGATCTATGAATGTCAAATATTGTCAAAACCAGCTTTTCAATTTTTTATAATATCTTTAGTAGAAATTATCTTTCCTTGTTAAAAATTAACTACATTATTATGTTGCCGCTGCTGCTTTTGCCTTTGCTTTGCAACATGTCATGGAAACTCTGTTAGCTTTGCGCAAGCTTTGGCTGTATAGTCATGCTATGGTCTGGCGCATGCCCATGGTCTAAACACTATTAAGCATTTTTTGGATAGCAGATATCGGTGGTAGGAAAGTTAGGTACTTAATTCGTCAAAATCCATCATTGTGAAAGGTTGGTTTTGGTCCACAACTTTGTCCTTCAGTAAGGAAATAGGAAAGATTTTTTCCCTGAAACAAGTGGAGACCTGGTTTATCAGGTTTTTGTTGTGAAAATTGGGATGTTGTCAATAATCAATCTTTAATCCTACGAAGTGTTGGATTTACATTTCTGTTGTTATGGTTCTAAAGAATGAAAGGTCCTAAAATGAAAATTCAGAAAAAGGTGGAAAATGCAAGAAGCTTGTAAGTTTTGAAGCAGTTCTGCAATGGCTGGAACTGAGAAGATTCCTGATTGGAAGTCTGCATGGCCCAAACAGTTTCCAGGGCAAGAAACTCATCTTAGCTGATCTGAAACTATTTGGAGGATTCAGTAGTCAAGCTTAATTTTCTGTTTTTTTGGAGTAGTCTATTGAAATACAATAATGAAAGAAAGTAAATGTGAATTAAATTAATTAAGTAATAGGACAGCTACACAAATAGGACACATATCTTGTTTTCGAGTCCATAGGTTGTATGGGTTGACAATTTTGCTCAAATAAGGATCAAGTACCTTTTGTTAATGTGAATCATGTTAACCCTTCTAGATAACATAATGCAAGATCTGCTATACTTGGTTTCCTTCTTCTTTTCTACAAAATAAAATATCTTGATAAAAAAGAAATTAAATTGGCCCTAATGCCAAAGTCAGTCACCCTTGTTATCCAATGTTTATTAAATAGATTTAAATTCGATAGAGTCCATATCAATTTGATGTTGGAATGAAGGTTGGTTGCTTAGGTGTTGGCTTGCAGCTTGGAAATATTGATCAAGAAGTGTATAAGAACGACAAAATTCGTTAACAGATGAGATTGCCTCAGTGTAAAATGGCAGACGGAAAAAAACTTCAAATAAACACATTATATTAAAGTTCCACTTCCAAGAGGCAGATTTCAAAATATGTTCAAGGGCTGGTATGATTTCTGGCTCTTTAGAACATATTCACAAATAACACTGGAGAAGTCTTTGTAGCAGTCATCTACCCAAACTTAAGTGAAGTTCATTATTCTACTTCTAGATATGGATGACTAGGGTTGAAATTCAATAGCCTGTTAGATATAATAGCAATGTATATTTGAGCAGAGCAAGACAAAAAGTTCTAGGTGAAAGCAAGTCAATGAGAACTTTGTCTGTAATATGCGGTTTCAAATGAAGTGCAACTCAAACAGAGCCTAGCATGAGCGTTGCATAAATATTAATGGGCTTGGGAAGTCCCTTACATATGATGAAAGTACCATCATGATAAAATGAAGTGCAACTCAAACAGAGCCTAGCATGAGCGTTGCATAAATATTAATGGGCTTGGGAAGTCCCTTACATATGATGAAAGTACCATCATGATAAATAATGCATTGGATGATAAATAATGCATTGGATCACTATGGTCCAACTTCCTTAATATTCAAACATTGCCTAGACATCCTCTGTGATATAAAAGCTTAAATACATAGTCAATCCCAGTGGCCATGATTGCAAGTCATAACTAGCATAGAGGTAACATGGATTCTAGAAAAATGATCTTCATTTAAGTGTTAAATGTGGACACATAACTTGTTTTTATTTTCATGTGTTCCCAAACAAAGAATCCAAAGGCCCTTTTCTTTCTTTCACTTCCTATATGTGCTCCTGAACTAGAAGACCAATAATTTTGGAAAAGAGGGAGGAGAAAAGACGACTGATCCGAATACTCATAAATTCAAGAAATTGAAGAAGAAATTTTCTATTTTTGAAAGAACTAAATATAATCCGTTATTTTATATATTTGTATTTTGATTTGAACCTTTCATTGGCAATGCTTAACTTCTAAAACATTTTAAGAACCATGAATGTAGAGGTTGGTTTTACTTTGATTCTTAAGATTCTTTTGAAAATAATATGGTGTCTGGTTGTATTTTGCAAGAATAGTGGATTGACAATATTTACAATTAATATTTACATTTCAAAGTTTCTTTTACTCGCATTTGTAGAAATAATGGTTGGAACTTGGTATCATTTTTTTTTTTTCAAAATTTTACTTGTTATTCTTTGTATTCTTTCTTATAGGAGGGCTAAAATTTATTTTTAATTTGTGAGGTTTTTGAATGTTATTTAAAGCTGATTTAAAAAAAAAAGAAAACTAATCTCATTATGGTAAAATCAAATTTTAGTTGGATTGTTGGATTGAATTTTAGACAAGAATTGAAATAAACTTTTGTGCCAATTTACCATTAATGAAATTTTGTTTCCTAGTAAATGACACTCTTATTTTTATATTCATACATAATGTAATTTTAATATTCAGAAAAATAATAACTATGCAACATAAGTATATTAAACATTTATGTTTCTTTTATTTGCATGGTAATATATGTTGCAATGTAGAACTCAAAAAAGTAGTGGACTTCCAAAAGGTGATTCATGAGATATATTAGCCTAATATTTGAATGAAACAATTAAGTTGGTTTAGAATCTATCAAAAGATTGTAGATAATCAATTTGAGATATAAGGCTTTGGAGTAATTTTTTATTTTTTGTTGTGGAGGATTTCCTTGGTAAAAATATTTGGTTAGTTATTCTTAGGTCTCAACTTTCCTTTCATTAACAATTTAATGTAAAATTCTTATGGGTGATAGTTTGCAAAGAAAAATTCTCATGAACTTTTTAGGTGTGCTTTGTGTGAATGGTGGTTAAAAATATCAAGTCATTTGTTGCTTCATTTTTTCTCTTTCATATTTGAAGTTTTTTAAGAAAATTAGAATCTTGGGTTGTTGCATCAACGTTGGAAGTTAAATTAAATATTGCAAAGCTAAAGCATTAAGCATTATATAAAGGATTGGTCTTATTATTATTTATTGAAATTTGTAGTATGAAAGAAATAATAGAATTAAAAAAAAAAAATCTTGGTCCTATCGAAGTTTGGATCGTGTTTTCGCTCGTGTAGTGCTTATAAGCAATGTGTTGATCGTGAATAATATTGGGTGTAAAAAGGATGTATAACATCCTAGTAGGATTTTGAATATATGTGAGTTAGCGATTTGCGATAGTTGATCTAACTCAAAGGATTTGTGTTGGTCCATCGTAAAATCGAAATGTTTTAAAGTTGGATGCATGGAACTTAATTTTGATATCGAAGCTTATTTAAAAAGAGTGGAGGTATATTTCTATTGAGGGGGAATTAAATATTATTATTGATACTCTTGGTCCTATCCAAGTTTGGATTATGTTGTCGCTCTTTGAAGTGCTTATAAGCATGGTGTTGATCATGAAAATATTGGTTGTAAAAAGGATGTGCTATCATCCTAGTAGGATTTTGAATACACATGAGGTGGTGATTTGTGATAGTTGATCTAACTCAAAGGATTTGTGTTGATCCTTCGTAAAATGGAAATGATCAAAAGTTGGATGCATGGATCTTCATTTTGATATTGAAGCTTATTTAAAAAGGGTGGAGATATATTTCTATTGAGGGGGATTTAAATATTATTACTGATACTATAAAAAAAATGTCGAGATTGGATTAACAAGAGCATTATTCTTGATGTGCATCAACTATTGATAGAGATTTTGTTTTAGAAATGTTAGCATATAAAAAAAGAAATAGGGTGAGAAATAATTTCTCCAAAATTTGTATTGTTTTTTGTTTTTGCAGAATTCAAATTTTAGAAGGGAATTGGTTGAAGGAGATTATCTTTTAATAAACATCATATTAAGGATTTAAAAAAAAAGTTAGAATATATATATATATATTAGTTTTGGGGAATTAATTCAAAGTGGTTTCTATTTGGGGGCCACTCATGGAAGACAAAACAAAAGATAGACATCCTTGATTCCCATTGGTGTAAGTACAACAAAATATGGATAATACTTGGATCCCATTATGTTAAATTGTCTAACCATAAGGCAAGACACAGGCTCAATATACCAATGCTTATAGAAAGACATCAAAGTGGTTTCTATTTGGGGACCACTCATGGAAGACAAAACAAAAGATATACATCCTTGATTCCCATTGGTGTAAGTACAACAAAATATGGATAATACTTGGATCCCATTACGTTAAATTGTTTAACCATAAGGCAAGACACAGGCTCAATATACCAATGCTTATAGAGACATCAAAACGTGGCCTACTCATATAACTTTAAAGTTTTATTGCAATGAGTTGGTGATATCATGAGACTAGATTTGCCATTACACCTTATAAATCCATAGCATTGCCATGAATGGATTTATACAATATATTTAAGTTGATTGCCATGTCAAAGTTTACTAGCTACCTTATTATACTTGTGTAGTGTATGAGAGAAGTTTTTAATTCTTAGTCTGTCTTTAAGGCTCAAATACTCTTCTATGAGAGTATCAAGTTTATAGTTAACAAGCTTTTCTTTTTGGAAAGTTTCACTCACAATCTTTAAGTACCCCTAAACCATTAACTCAAAACATTGTTTGATGGCATTGTGTCTACCCAATTTGAAGTGGATGGCGGAAGGCAAAGAGCATAGAGATAGAGCAAGCAACCATTATTATCTCTAGAAATACATGCATTTGTTGGATCTAGGTTCCCATGGGAACACCCATCAAAATTAATTTAATTATCTAAGTTGTGGGAGGTGCCAACATGTAAGTCATCTTGTATTCATTTATTATCCTTCCCATAATTAGGGGAAGTTGGAAAATATCCTTAATAAAAGAGAATCTGAAAATAATTCATAAAAATGTTGGTTGAATATGATTTAACATGTAATATTTTGATCAAGTGGCACTAGCTCTTCCTAAATGTTTAAAGGACGAGACCTAGGTTCGAATCTTCCCAAACGATACATGGATAATATCCAAGCTTTGTTGTAATACCACTATGTGGTGATGATGTAATACGGGTGGGGCCCGTTTCAATCCCATATAACTAGTTGAATAAAAAAAACATGTAATATTTTGATATTTAAATAGAATTGATTATATATATAATCTTTGGATTGAACAATTAAGATGAACTAGCATCGGCAATAAACCTGTCGCATAATGAAAATTTAATGCATAGGGGTGAGTGCATTGCTCTAAATGTGATGTGATGTCATTGAATTAAATAAATGTAATAAACAAGGTACTTGTCAAAATATCTTCTTGAGCTAGTTATTAGTTATTAAGGGTATTAGGTGGTTTATATGGTCATTAAATAATCAGTTGTTAATCCCGTATTTAGTAGGGAGGTGAATAGATTGGTTTAAAGGGACTATATATTGATGTTATGCACCCATTTTCATTACGATGAAAATAAAACCCTCTCTAGACTTGGAAAAGTTGAAAACCCTTTTCTAATGCATTTTTGTGCTTGTTTTTTAAGATTCTAGTTTGAATATGTTTTGGGATTAAACTTGGTATCATAGTTGGTTTCTTGTTAGTCTATTAGAATATTAGTTAGAGGGTTTTATATTTTTTTGGAGGATAACTTTTTAAAGCAAATGCCCCCATCAATTTGTAGGCATATAATAGAAAATATAAGGTGATTTTGATTGAAAATATATTGGAGTTGCATATTGTTTTTGAGGTTGAATTTTGGTTGATTCAAAGCATTTATGTAAGTGTTTTACATCCAATTTGTAATGTTCATACACATGTATGGAATCAAGATAGAAGGGCATAGGAACCCTTATAACATGTCAATCTATAAATTTCCACATTAGTAGTAAAAATTAGGTCTTAAGCATTGTTTTTCTTGCCTTGTATTGCATCTAGAAAAATATGCTTTTTGTGTACTAATTTTTTTTTTTAAAAGCGAAAAACCCCTTGCGGGGCCGCCTTGGTCTAAGAGACCACGAACATGGGGTTCTACATCGTCAAAGTCACCCGGGGTCGCACCCAACCCTGCCCGTACCAACATTATCAATTGGATTTTGGGTACCCAATTCAGCTTTTTGGTAGGGTGGAGATTCGAACCTGGGACCTCCCTTCGAGGATTGCCCTCTCCTCTCCAACTCACCTACAACACCTAGGTGTGTACTAAATTTTTTGATATTTAGGTTCGACTTTATATTTTGTGATAAGGTTCAAACCAAATTTTTTATTGTTTTCTCCAATTTGTGCCTTTTGTTTGTATCTCAAACCCTAGGTTATTATTTCAACAATTGTATGTCTTGGGAAATTTTCTATTTTACCTGTACCAATCAATTTTTGTAGTGTTTTCTTTTTGTCATAGTTAACTCTGTTGAGGATCTTCAACTCCTATGAGAAACCAACGTATAAATCACTCAACTATATTGGGTATATAACAAATCCAAGCTATCAATTGCTCAAATAGGGTCTTGCACACACTTAAGATGTTTGAGTAGTTTATTTTGGTGAGTTAGTGGGAGTAATAAAGAGATTGTGTTCCTTGTGGTCTCTCTATCTCTCTCATGGTGATTTGTTGTTCTTGGCTAAACTATGGTACCCATAAAACGTCTAGTGAAGTGAGGGGTAGTAATACTATAATAACTAGGCCTTACTCTCAATGCTCTTCCATTTGCCATTCTTCTAACATGTATGAATTTGCTCTCCTGTATCATTTCCTTTCCATGTATCCATGGGTATATTGAAAAGTTCAAGTATGTAGAAAGGTTTATTATCTTAAAAGATTTGCTTTACAAGAAGGTATAGTGATAAAGGTTCCTCTTATACCTCGCTTACTTTAACACATGTACTTCACCTTTGCATTATGGACAACGAAGATGAAGGTCTCTCATTGTTGTTGGGGACCCTACAATAGCTGAACACCACGCTTTAGGTAGGATTTGCCAAGTTGAGAGTGGACACGGTTGCAAAATAACTAGTAGAGGTTGTACATTTACATGGGCAAGATGAGGCTATTGGGCATCAGACTTAGGGCCAACAATAGAATAGAGTTGACCAAAATACAGAGTAGAAAGATGGACATATTGAGCACCATTATTAGCATAGAGATGGTCTTTAGGCAACCGCAATCTCCATATCCCAAGCTACTTAAAGCTCTAATGAATAGGAAGACATGAGAAGGGTCATTACTACTATATGGAATACTTTGAAGGAATAAATTTGTGATGATATCACGTTTGGTGATTTTTGTAGTTTCAGGGGAAAAAGGTAGGAGAATGATAAGATGGATAACAAGAGCTTAAATAAATACAACAAAGTTAAAAACTTGATGTTTAAGGGGAGGCTTGATGACAAACACAAAGAAAGTGCTCATGCTTGGTTGCAACGATTAGAGACTTTCGAGTCTTTGATTATTCTAGTGTGGGGTAGTTGATGTTTATACTACATTTGTTTGGTATGGCATATGACTTGTGGCACCAAGGTATGGACACCTCATGGCAATGCTTGGATTTAGACATGAAAAGATTTGCTAGAAGCTCATGAAGTACTTTGAGGATATTTTGGCATAGCAATACTTCATGGATTTGGCTCTTCTTCGATAATTGGGCATGGTATAAGAGTACATAGATGAGTTTCATATGTTGTTAGTTATGGTGCATGAAATAGAGATGCCAAAACTTGTCTACATGTTCATGGACAGGTTGAATGATTTGTTACATGGGTGGCTACGAGCATTTGCTCTCATCATTGGAAGATGTTATGGAGAAGGCAATTTCTATGGATGCATTAGTGTCTATTTCTTTTATTAATAGATGGGACCATCATGACCATATGCTCATGACGACAGTTAAGTTAGCCCAATTGTAAACCCTTGATCATAGGCTAGACTTAGTTTATGTGAACTAAGATGCTAGATTGCCATAGACCATATGATATACTTTGGGAGTATGGAGGCCCACACCACACTAACAATAGATAGGTGCACAATGTTGTCGAATACAAAAGACAAGTGATGGTAGGAGAGATAACATATCAAAGAATGAGCTCAAGCGAAGTTCCCTCTATTTTGCTTGTAATTGATCTTAGCAGCCAAGACACACATGTCAAGGACGAGGCTAGGTACACTAAGTGGAGATTGTGCCCTGGAATGAGGATGATAAGGAGGGTACCTTGGAGGAGCTAGAGGAAGTTCCATGCTTGGTCTGTTGATAGTTTTCCTTGACCTAGGACTTGAATTACCATTAAAAAAGGTGGATGAGAAAGCTTCAAGCATATGATTTTGACAATATGTAAAGGGCAAGAATAACCCGGTTGGGGAGATATTTAGGCTCCATCAATTGCCCAATTCTTTGGGTTTAAGTGCAAAAACACATTAATAATTTCAGATTTTTGATGTTGTATTACTTCTTCTTTTCGAAATAAAATTCAATTTCGTGTCTTTTGTTCCTTTCCTAACTCATGTTAATATATATTTTTTTGTTTTCTAAAACGTATTTGTTGCCGGTATTATGCTCTTGACTTGTCGTGTAATGTGATCTGGTGAATCAAAAGTCTTGCAACACTAGGAGTATGCTCTTCACTTGCGCATCTGCGATCTGGTGAATCATAAACTAGTTTATGTTTTTAGAGTACTGCTTCGCCATGTTTCTTTTTTTTATTAATAACCTATGGAGCCTTCACATTGGTTGTGGTCAATAAGAAATGGTCATACTTGGTGAACCTATCCACAATCACCAAAATATAATCACTTTAAAAGCCCTGTAACAAAATCTATGTAAATGGACTCCCATTTTCCTTTTGGAATGGGAAGAGGCTATAGTAGACATGTAGAAAAAGAAGTTCCATGCTTGGTTCGTTGACAATTTTCACAACTATAAATATTTTTTGCTATAAAGTATATTCATTCCTAGTCACGTGAACCTTTCTCTCACTACTTTATAAGTCTTGAAGTAGCCTTGATGTCCTACAATGGGGGAATCATGATGTGCCCTCACAATGTCAAGCATGATACAAGATATAGCAGGTAACCAAATTCAATCCTTATGGATAATCTATTTATTTAGTACACAATAGGGGAAGTCTACCACGAGCCCTCTAGTTGTGGTAATCATGAATATTTATTACTGCATTGAAGAATTAAGCAAATATCAACCTTAAAAATTTAGAAGGCAATTAAAGTAAAGGAAATATATCTTAAAAGATATTACAAATTGCATGAGATTCAAACATTAGAATATCTGCAAATAATTAAGTAGGAGATATAAGGTTTTCAACATTGGAAAAATTAAAATACTAGTTTGCAAATATTATTACTTTCTAAATTTTCAAATTAGGGAGATATAAGGAATACTACATATAACTTTAGTTTCTTGGAATTTAGAAAATTGAACCATTGAAAATTGAAGGTTAAAGAAGCAAAACCATTAATTGCTTGAAAGTTGGAAATTGCAATTTACATTAGTCTCTTACACTAATTTATGAGACATTAATCCAACTAAAAGGTCTTGAAGGAAAAGAAACTTATTAAAACTTGAAGGTGCATCATCATTTATCTTTAGCTTTCTACTTACTAGTTATTAGGGAGAAATAAGGCAAGAAAGTGAAGTTGAACATTAGGGAGACAAAAGGGATTCAAATCAAATTAAGAAAGCTAAGTATACTATCAAGACTCATAATGCATTCAAACACTTGCAAGATAGAAGGCATTTTACAAAACTTGTAAAATTGAAAAGTTCTTAGCAAGGTTGAGCATATACTTGAAACTAGGGAGTCATAAGGTAGGTAACTTCAAAAATTTTGAAATACAAAACTTCTACCAAAACTTATTCTCTTGTAATCAAAGAAGTTTACTTAAAAGAAACTATGGAAAGGCTTATTAAATATACAGGTCTTAAGAAACCAAAATGGTTCAAAGACATACATGACTCCATGATTGATAATAAGGAGAATACAATTAGAAGAAAAAAACCAATATGGTTTAGAAAAACTCTTTTGAGAATTCACAAATCAATAATTTGGGAAAAGTAAATTCTTCATAAATATCTTTTGATGATTACTACTATACTAATGAAGATATTGAGAACCATAATAAAAAGGTAGAAAATAAGATTCATCAAAAATATATCCTACAAATTTACGAAAGAAGCAAGGATGAAATAGCTTGAATCGTACATAGATGGTTTAACTCTCTCATCAAGGAAATGGATGGATTTGATTCACCTAAAAACAGTGACAGAAATTAGGCTATCCTCACTATGCACTTATTGCAACGAATTTCATCATGAGAAAGCAAACTGTTGGAGTTTCCATCAATGCAAATATTGTGGAGGAAAATCTCATGCATCTTTCTTCTGTTACTATAAAAACAATTACTATAAAATATTTGAAGAGAGATTAATATTCATATTAGATTGTTTCTTCCAAGTTCTTATTTTAGAAGCTTCTACTAACAATGAATTCAAGCTTGACATTTTTGAAGATCAAGGAAACAGGTCATTCAAAAAACCAAAGGAAAGAAAATGGATCAATTCTGATTCACTTTGGACCTGCAAAATTATGAGATCTCTAGTTCATCAAAGACACTTTGAAGACTTGAAGAACAAAGATTCTAACAAACACTTTGAAACAACAGAAACTAGAGGAATGAAGAAGACAATGAAAGACAACATGAAGACCGAACCAAATGAAAGAGAAGGACCTAATCAAGATGAAGAATATTTGAAAGACAAAGATCCATATTGAAGACTAAAGTATTCAATACCTAAATAATGTAATATAGGGGGGTGTTAAAGTATATTACATTATTTGGTACATGTCAATGTACCACCTTGGGTACATTTCTAGATTAGGAGTTTATCTTAGATTAAGGTTTGAGTAGATACTTAAAGCAAGTAATAAATGCACAAGTGTTAGAATGTGCAAATATGTAAATATGCATGAATTCCACATGTACATGAGTCATAGGATAGGTAGATTAAGAGTCATGGGTAGAGTAAAGGCCAAGGAACATATCTTCCTATATATAGGCCTTAAGAGTATGAGAGAAGAGGAAGAAGATTAAGAATGAATAGAGTGAGAGGAATGATGTCATGGTAGGAGTAGAGAGTAGGTACAATGTAGTTCTTCATTGAAAATTCTGGAGTGTTCATGTCCTCCATTATATCGCATTGTACTATTTTCATGAGTTTTTATTAATGACATATTAGTGAGTTATTGCAAAAGTTCATCATCTAGTTTTGCGTATTATAGTATCATTATCATATAGTTATCGTAGCTTACATATTTTACATCTTGTGGTTGCATTTCCTTTAATATACATCCTTAAAAGCTAACAGGGTCACGATGGTTATTTAAATTGTTATCAGTACTAAAACTTTTATTAAATGTTATGATATAAGTGTGTAAAAAAATATTTGTATATCAAAAAATGCTCTAAAATGAAAGAGAAGAAACATAAAACCTATCTTGTGTTGAATCTTCTATACTTGCATAAATTTCACAACCAAATAGTCAAGCGCATAAAACAACCTCAAAAACTAACAAAAAGCAAATGATTCGAAAGCTTAAATTTTTGAAAAAATAGAATTGAACACAGTTCTCAAACCACTAATAATATTTATAAGATTTAAATGTAAATTATTATTAAATATTAATGTTCCACTTTGACCATTATAGATTAATAATATGACATTTTTTTACAAATCCTGTCAAAGGTCCTTTGAAAGCATTTTGTGTGTTTTATATGTTTCACAAATTTGATCGTTAAGAAAGTGAATGTGTGATGGATATTTCATATCAATTGTTATTAATGTGTTTTTGCACTTAAACCCAAAGAATTGATATTAATGTGTTTTTGCACTTAAACCCAAAGAATATATGGTAGTTCTCACAAAGTCCATGCCCCTTATAACATTATTATTCCTTATTGTGACAATCAACTACCCTATCTTTTGCTCAACTATATAATTAGCAATGAAAAGACAAAAATAATTTGAGGGTATACATTTGTTTATAATATAAATGATTATAGTTTACATATAGTGTTGCAAAAATATTCAAACACAACCATAAAAAATAAAAATAAGTATAATTACATGTTAAAAAGTGTTTTTGTATTTTTCGTATTTAAAGAAGATTTTCATCCTTTGAGTGTATAATGTTTGTCTCAATTTCTTCTCAAGAATGAAATCTCCAAGTTCTTTTCGTAATGATAAAAGTGTAATTAACTAATATGTAGTCCCTTTGAGCAAGTCTACTCACCTCCTTGCTATACGTGGGATTAACAATTTATTATCTAAGGACACCCCATAGACCACCTAACACCCTTAATGACCAACTAAAATCTCATAAAGAAATTTTTCTAAGGACAAGCACCTTGTTTATTATAGTTATTAAATTCAAGAGCAATACAAGTTTGGATTATTGAAAATTACTTGTCTTGAGCTATTATCCCTCTGCCAACTATGGATATTGTAGAATATCTTCATGCTCAAAAGTAACATCTTCAACTAGTAAGCCCTTCCATTGAATTAGGTACACTTGGATGACTCAATTCCATAGCTACTTACATTTCTAATCCAATACATATTTAGGTATTAACTCAAGCTTTCCTTCATTGTTAATAAGCAATAACATAAGATAATCTTGGAGCTACAATTTGATTGCCTTCTCCAATCTAGAAATATGAAATACACAATGCAAACTTGAACCCATAGGCAAATCTAACTCATATGCAACCTCATTCACATATCATGTCATCTTATATAGACCACAAAACTATTTGTATGACTATAGTTGAAGGTATACCATGTCTTTTACGTCAAAGTTCTTGTCTATAAAATGTTGATTAGAAAAAACCTTTTGTCAATGTTAGGCCTCTCTAATGCACTCTCTTAAAGATGAGATCAAATGCTAATGATCCTCCAAAGTAATTGAGATTGTAGGGGGTCTAGAGTTTGTTAGGGCAAAGTCCATATACAATGGAATGCCATACCCATATAAAGCCCGAAATGATGCCATTTGAATACTAATATGGAAGGTGGTATTATAGCAAAACTTTGTTGAATATATCCACTTCACCGACAATGTTTGTTGATCTAAAAAGTAACAATGAAGATATCGTCCACCCATTTATTGACTATTTCAATCTACATTCATCTAAGGGTCGTAACTAGTGCTAGGAGTCAGTTTTGTGCCATCCAAATGAAAATGTTCTTGCTAAAATATTTTGATGAACCTGGAATCCTTATCACTCAATCAATTTGGGCAACTGATGGAGCCTAAATATCTCTCGAACTAATAACTTACCCATCTATGGAGCCTTCACATTGGTCGTGGTCAATAAGAAATGGTCATACTTGGTGAACCTATCCATAATCACCAAAATATAATCACTTTAAAAACCCTGTAACAAAACCTATGTAAATGGACTCCCATTTTCCTTTTGGAATGGGAAGAGGCTATAGTAGACATGCAAAAAAAGAAGTTCCATGCTTGGTTCATTGACAGTTTTCACAACTATAAATATTTTTTGCTATAAAGTATTTTCATTCCTAGTCACGTGAACCTTTATCTCACTACTTTATAAGTCTTGAAGTAGCTTTGATGTCCTACAATGGGGGAATCATGATGTGCCCTCACAATGTCAAGCATGATACAAGATATAACAGGTAACCAAATTCAATCCTTATGGATAATCTATTTATTTAGTATACAATAGGGAAACTCTACCACGAGCCCTCTAGCCACCTCATCTAATATGTGCATGGCCTAATCATTCTTAGTATATTCCATTATGACTTGTCTTTAATAGGTGGCAACTTCTAAAATGACACACACTCCACTTATTGTGATAAAGCATCCCTAACCTGGTTATTCTTGCCCTTTACATATTGTCAAAATCATATACTTGAAGCTTTCTCATCCACCTTTGTTAATGGTAATTCAAGTCCTAGGTCAAGAAAAACTATTAACAAACCAAGCATGGAACTTCCTCTAGCTCCTCCAAGGTACCCTCCTTATCATCCTCATTCCATGGCACAATCTCCACTTAGTGTACCTAGCCTCGTCCTTGACATGTGTGTCTTAGTTTCTAAGATCAATTACAAGAAAAATAGAGGGAACTTCGCTTAAACTCATTCTTTGACATATCATCTCTCCTACCATCACTTGTATTTTGTATTTGACAACATTGTGCACCTATCTATTATTAGTGTGGTGTGGGCCTCCATACTCCCAAAGTATATCATATGGTCTATGGCAATCTAGCATCTTAGTTCACATAAACTAAGTCTAGCCTATGATCAAGGGTTTACAATTGGGCTAACTTAATTGTTGTCATGAGCATATGGTCATGATGGTCCCATATATTAATAAAAGAAATAGACACTAATGCATCCATAGAAATTGCCTTCTCCATAACATCTTCCAATGAGAGAGCAAATGCTCGTAGCCACCCATGTAACAAATCATTCAACCTGTCCATGAACATGTAGACAAGTTTTGGCATCTCCATTCCATGCACCATAACTAACAACATATGAAACTCATCTATGTACCATGCCCAATTATCGAAGAAGAGCCAAATCCATGAAGTATTGCTATGCCAAAACATACTCAAATTAATTTATGAGCTTCTAGAAAATATTTTCATGTCTAAATCCAAGCATTGCCATGATGTGTCCATACCTTGGTGCCACAAGTCATATGCCATACCAAATAAATGTAGTATAAACATCAACTACACCACACTAGAATAATCAAAGACCCAAAAGTCTATAATCGTTGCAACCAAGCATGGGCACCTTATTTGTGTTTGTCATCAAGATTCTCCTTAAACATCAAGTTTTTAACTTTGTTGTACAAATACGTTTTAGAAAATAGTATAGTAGTAATCAAGATTCTCCTTAAACATCATCTTTTCTACCTTTTGATTATGGTTCTCAATATTTTCATTAGTATAGTAGTAATCATCAAAAGATATTTATGAAGAATTTAATTTTGCCAAATCATTGATTTGTGAATTCTCAGAAGTCTTTCTAAACCGTATTGGTTCTTTTCTTCTAATTGTATTCTCCTTATTATCAATCATGGAGTCATGTATGTCTTTGAACCATTTTGGTTTCTTAAGACATGTATATTTAATAAGCCTTTTCATAGTTTCTTTTAAGTAAACTTCTTTGATTACAAGAGAATAAGTTTTGGTAGAAGTTTTGTATTTCAAAATCTTTGAAGTTGTCTACCTTATGACTCCCTAGTTTCAAGTATATGTCAACCTTGCTAAGAACTTTTCAATTTTACAAGTTTTGTAAAATGCCTTCTATCTTGCAAGTGTTTGAATGTATTATGAGTATTGATAGTATACTTAGCTTTCTTAATTTGAGTTGAATCCCTTTTGTCTCCCTAATGTTTTTTTTTGAATTTACATGGTGGAATCGGTAGTCGCCACGAATCCGGGCAGGCTGTCCAGCTTTTTATGGCCGCCACAGTATTCTACGCTGTCCGCCCCAAAATCCGCCACACAAATCTTTGCGCAGTCCGCCCCTATAACCACCATGCCACAATCATTTTAAACCTTTTACGCCGCTGAAAGCACTAGGAAAGGGACAAGCGTTCAGTCCGACGAGGCCCGAGATTTGAACCTTGGACCTCCGCCCCCTTATGGGGTTTGGATGAACCAATTGGTCTACACCTCGGACCTTTGTCTCCCTAATGTTCAACTTCACTTTCTTGCCTTATTTATCCCTAATAATTAGTAAGTAGAAAGCTAAAGATAAATGATGATGCACCTTCAAGTTTTAATAAGTTTCTTTTCCTTCAAGACCTTTTAGTTGGATTAATGTCTCATAAATTAGTGTAAGAGACTAATGTAAAATGCAATTTCCAACTTTCAAGCAATTAATGGTTTTGCTTCTTTAACCTTCAATTTTCAATGGTTCAATTTTCTAAATTCCAAGAAACTAAAGTTTGATGTAGTATTCCTTATATCTCCCTAATTTGGAAATTTAGAAAGTAATAATATTTGCAAACTAGTATTTTAATTTTTCCAATGTTGAAAACCTTATATCTCCTACTTAATTATTTGCAAATATTCTAATGTTTGAATCTCATGCAATTTGTAATATCTTTTAAGATATACTCCCTTTACTTTAATTGCCTTCTAACTCTCTAAGGTTGGTATTTGCTTAATTCTTCAATGTAGTAATAAATAAACTTCAACCTTATATTAAGCACCTTATAACTCCTTATACTTAAGGAAAGCAAATATTAAAATCAACGTGAATTTACCTTTCTAATGTTGAGGCCTGATTGGCTTTAATATTCACTTCTCTAATGAGGCTTCGAGCATTGTATTCGTTGTTCTTTTATCATATGTCAATGAGCATTTAATGCTCTTCTTTTAATGGGTGCCTTATGACAGTCCTCTCCTCCTTTGACCTCTCTGAACGTATGGTCTTTCAATGTTGAATCTTCGAGCTTCACTCTCTGTGCACTCTTCTAAACTTGGGCTCTTAATATCCTTTGTCCTTCTTGGAATGCTCACCACTTGGCACATTACATTGCTCAGGTATGCAAGTCTGATTTGCTATGTGGAAAATGGAGGTTACGCTCTTCTAGAGTGTTTTTTTGGTGAGCCTTCAATGCTCTTATAATAATTGATGCCTTCTACCTATGAATATTTTCAAATGATACCTTTAAACTCTCAAGTTGAGTGTTATCTCAAGCCTAGGTGTTACCTTTGTTTGGGAAGACATTATAGTATAGGCATTATAAATAATATGTTGGCACTTATATTTTGTTGTGCCAAGTGGCACAAGATATCTTTTGTGAGGTAAGTGGTGGCCTCTATTTTGCATGCACCTTACCTCTCAATGTATCTTATCACCTTGGTGCTCATCCAATTCTTTTACAAGTTGTTTCAAATCTATTCTAGCATGCGTTCTTGAATCTTTAACGTATGACGACTCTTCCTCGATGACGATGGCTCTTCTCGATGACGATGGCTCTTCCTATGGTGGTTCGAAGCTTTCTTTATTGAGGGCGGTTCATCCAAGCTCTTCTCTACGTTCGCTTGGGTAAAACTTATCAGTAAACCTTCTTTGCACCTCTTTTTTTTCGCCACTTGTGTTACGTAAACTTGTGCTCTTCTTCTTCCCACTTGCACTATGTACTTTACGTATCTTGTAATGGATGCTATGCTATCTCAAAAAAATACCTTCAATGTTGCAGGTTCCTTACTACGTAGGCACTATTTTAATGGACTTTAGCACTAGATTCGGTGTCTCTAGACACCTTCAAAACCTTAGCTTATGAGCCCTTTAGATGACTCTACTTCCTTCCTTGATGATGCAACTTTCTTTTCCAATATTTGGAGGTTATCTTACTCCTTTTGGTGGCTTCTCCTCGCCAAAATATGTTGCAGATTTCCTACACTCAATAGTGTCTTTTGACACTTCACTTCTACTTTGATTTGTGCACTTAATATTCCTCTTTAATTTGAAACTTAGTACACTTTTAATAACCTTTAAGGATAACTAATATAATGCACTATAAATTTCTCCTTATTGCTCCTTTGAATGAACTCTTAAAAATAACTTGAAATATGCACTATAATCTATGCAACTCTCACTTAAGAGTAATGTCTTCTTGCTTCCAATGAATAATAGAAAGTTGATATTTTTCTTTTTCTCAAAATATATCTAACTTCTACTTCTTATGTGCAGGTTTTAACCCTTGTAGAAACTATCTTCTGCACTCCCTTGAAGACTTTAATATGCAACCTTCTCCTTGCAAATTTTAAACTCTAATATGGTGCTTAATGAAACTTAATAATGAACCAAGTAACTAATGTTCAAGTAATGAACCTTTTGCACCAAAGTTGCTTACCTTAATGACCTCTGTAGATGATGGAAATCTTGGTGATTTGAATCACCTAATTGTTGCCTTGTATTAGATGAAATCATAGCTCTTCCTTGTTGTTCAAAACAACTATTTAGCTCACCTATTTGCAGCTTTGAAAACTCCTTAAACTTGCTGCCCGAAAATGTAGTTTGGTGGCTTCAACTCCCCTTCAAGATATACCTTGAAAATATGAAACTTAGCAGCTATTAATGCTGCCCAAATTGCTGCTTTCTTGCTGTCCTCAAATCTAAAATTTTCAGATTGTAAAGCAATCAATTTCTCCTTCAAAATGTTGTCCTTGAATCTCACAAATTTGGTAGGAAACTCCTCCAAATCGCAGCTGATATTTTCCTTCAAGAAACCTTCACTTTTTTGCTGTAAAACTAGCAATCTCCTTTCTTCGAAATAGCCTTCAATGGCAATCCCCAAATATCTCAGATTTGGTGGCTTTTCTAACTCCTTTCTCCTTCAACCTCCTTGTCGAATTCTGACTTCAACCTTGGCCTATCTAGTGGCCTTCTTCTCAAGATTTTGACTATCTTGAGGTCTTCACTATTCTCCTCCAAAATTTGGCAAACTTCTTGCCAAATCCTTCTTCCTTGGGCTTGTTGTCGGATGGTGACAATTGTCCCAAATTTTCCTTTATCAAGAACTTCTCCTTGAGTTCTCAAATATTCTCCAATGGACTTCTTCAAGTCTCCTTCAATGAGGCTTTCCTAGCCTTCTCCTTGTTTCTCCTTTTAAGTAGCTTGAGGCCTTCTCCTAGGGCCTTTAAATTTTTGCAGCTTCTCTAGTCTTCTCAATGAGACCTTTTCTTCAATATTCAACTATGGAAGTTTTGCAATGAGATCTCCTTCTTGGATCTCTAAAATCTACTGCTTCTGAAATCTGGAATAGGACCTTTGCTAGTCCTTCTCTATCTTCAATCTTCCAAATCTGGAAGTTCTTCAATGAGACCTTCTATGGGTCTTCTCTTCAACCTTCAATGGAGATCTCCAATCTCCAATCTTCTCCTGGACTCTTTTCTTGAGTCTCTTCTCCCTTCAATGGGGTCTTCTTTTGATCTTTTTTGATATGCAATCTGCAATGTGGCTCCTCTAGCCTTCTTTTTCTCTTCTACAATTTGCAGGTCTGTAACTCTTGCAATGGGACCTTTTCCTTAGGTCTCCAAATATTCAATCTCCAACTTGTTGCTTTAGGTACTGGATTGATTCCAAAGAAGATATTCTTCCTAGCTCTCTTGTAGGAAGCTTCCCAACTTTCTTTGAATATCCTTTTCCTGCAACAAATATTATAATCTACAATGGAGAAAAATTTAAATTTAGAGATAATGAATCTTCACTAGTTGATTTGTCAATCTAGTGGAATCAATGTTGAGTCCTAGTCTTCACAAGTTTTTTACAACTTTGTGGAAAGACTCCAACCAAATGTATTTTCAAAAATTCTAAAAATGAGATTTCTAATCTCCTCTCAATCTCTCTTGTGGCTCTCCCTATTTCCTATTGATCTACCATGTGCTCTGATACCACTATTAGCTTTTGAGGATGTATATTAAAGGAAATGCAACCACAAGATGTAAAATAAGAAAGCTATGATAACTATATGATAATGGCACTATAATATGCAGGAAAACTAGATGATAAACTTTTGCAATAACTCAATAATATGCCATTAATAAAAGCTCACAAAAATAGTACAATGCAATATAATGGAGGACATGAACACTCCAAAATTTTCAATGAAGAACTACATTGTACCTACTCACTACTCTCTACCATGACATCATTCCTCTCACTCTATTCACTCTCAATCTTCTTCACTCTCATACTCTCAAGGCCTATATATAGGAAGATATGTTCCTTGGCCTTTACTCTACCCATGACTCTTCATCTACCTATCCTATGACTCATGTACATGTGGACTACATGCACATTTACATCTTTGCACATTCTAACACTTCTGTGTGCATTTATTACTTGCTTGAAGTATCTACTCAAACCTTAATCTAAGATAAACTCCTAATCTAGAAATGTACCCAAGGTGGTACATTGACATGTACCAAATAATGTAATATACTCTAACAAATCTTTAAATTAACTTTTTTTTATTATGAATTTTATTATTAAGAAATATAACACTAGTAAGAAAATGATACTACGTATTTAAATAATATTATATATTATTATTATTTTATTGATTACTACACATTTAAATAGTATTATGCCATTATTATTTTATACTTTAAAACATTGAATAGAGGTTTAAGATTTGAATTTTAAGGGGGATTGTAAACCATGCTTCAATAACTAGAGTATGGTCGAATAACCATATGTTGGGTAAACAACATCCTCCATGATTCAAATTCTAAGGGGGAGAATTGTAAACCATGCTTTAATAACTAGAATATGGTTTGGTAAACATATTTAATGAGAGTTTTCTTTATGACTTGTCGACTCATCGAGGGAGGGACCCATCATCGGTTGCAACCCTCTGCTACCAGACATTGGTCCCAACCCCACCCGTAGTGCAAATATGGAGAATCTGGAGCTGGAGGCTTGTCTCACCCGACCTCTAGTTGGGATGTTCGATCTCCTGCACAAGATGATGCCCCTGATTAGGGTGAAATTGTACCAAATGCATAGGCTTGTATTGTTAGTGGTACTATTGTTGATGGTTGGGGGGCTCCGACTTCTTCAACCGTTGGATGGACTTATGACCATATGGAGGAAAACTTCAGGCCTTCCACTTGGTAGTGATTTCTTGGCTCCTTTCTTTCTGAATGCATATTTACAACTGTTTTGACGGTTGTTATCTGGATTTTTGTGGACTGTTACTAACACTCTTGTGTACTCCTAACCACAGTGGTTAGTGTGTTGGTTTACGGGGTGTGCTAATCCCACCCATCCATTTTTTTGTATGATTAGACATTATTTTATTAAAATAACGACCTTTTCATCAAAAATAAATAAATATACAAAAAATTAAATTTTAAATTATTTTAATTTTTTTTGGTATGATTAGACATTATTGTATTAATGTAATGGCATTTTCATCAAAAATAAATAAATATACAAAAATTTAAAATTTAAATTATTATTTTTTGATTTGTAACCTCTTGTACATAGCATATCCGCAACATGTGAGGGGAGAGATTTGAACTTGGGACCTCTCGATTTCAACTGGAGAGTTTTAACTACCCACTTGCTCTCCAACTCCTCTACATGAGTGGATTTTTTAAAATATTTTTAATAACGTATTTTCACCATTTTAAATTAAATAATTTTTTTTGCAATTATTAAAATAAGTTTTTTTTTAATACATAGAGGAATCGACAACTACCATTTCCACCATTTTAATTTATATAATTTTTTTGAAAAAATTAAAATAAGTTTTTTTTTTAATACATAGAGGAATCAACAACTGCCTTTTCTTTTTGAATTAGTCACATGATCAAGTCGTATTTCCTCCGATCGTAGAGTCAAATCATGGTGCTATCACTATAACCCTTATCTTGTCTTGGTAAACACAACTCAGAGTGAAGGAGACCCCTAGTGGCTCGAGGTTGGTATCACCATCATCAAACTGACGCACACTCAATGGACTCACGTCAGACTACTACCTTTGCCTAGATTGGACATGCCCCTGAGGTTTGAACCTAGGTCTCTTCTTGGTAAGTGCCCAACTTCTTACCAATCCACTTGTCCCTCGGGGACAAAATAAGGTATTTATTAATGCTCTTAATATTAAAATATATTTTGATATTCTTATGGTCTATAGCGTGATGGATTTTAAAATTGATTTAACTTTTTTAATTATTATATCAAAATATTCATACCATTTACAACTTAAATTAACATTTACAATTTAAATTAAAATTATTTAGAAAATATAATTTTTTTTTTTAGAATTTACATGGTGGAATCGGTAGCCGCCACAAATCCGGGCAGGCATTTAGAAAATATAATTATTTTTAATAACATTTAATTTTAAAATAAATATATTTTTAATTTGTATAAAATTTATTATAATTTTTTTTCACTTGGTCACCCAAGTTACATCATCACTACATAGTGGATTACACCATTACAACAGTTTGGATATTATCTATGTATAGCTTGGCAAGATTCAAACATGGGTCGATTCCTCTTGTGTTTGCTCGAACGAGGGCTGATATTTGTAAATATTTGTAAACAGGTTCAATATAAAAAAGATTCAAACATGGGTCTCTTCTCTTCCTTAAAAGTTTGAGGAATCTATCTGATTTAACTAATGTCATTTGATATAAAATTTATTATAATTAAAATATTAATTCATTTGTCCCATGGGACACTGCAACGACTTTGGCTCTTCTTTGGGAGGTTCAAGGTTCAACCCGCGTGGACAAGTGTATGAGGGGGTGGTGTGGCATGGACGAGTGTATGAGGGAGTGGATGTGTGTATGGTCATGTGTTTGACCCCTCTTGATAAGTTCAACTCCCACCCTTATGAGAGGTCATGGTTGGGATGAGAA
Source organism: Wollemia nobilis (assembly GCA_028583015.1). Classification (NCBI taxonomy): domain Eukaryota; kingdom Viridiplantae; phylum Streptophyta; class Pinopsida; order Araucariales; family Araucariaceae; genus Wollemia; species Wollemia nobilis. The sequence continues at coordinate 10,940,747 of JAQPPZ010000850.1, forward strand.
TGTCCATCCTTGAGCATCGATCGTATGGGTTTCTCACACTAACCTCAATAAAATAAAAAAAATATTAGTTCATTTTTTTTTCACTCATATTACATCTTGACCGCATAGTGACATTACAACATCTTGACAATTATACATATATCATTTGATCGGATTTGAACCAGAGACTCCTAAAAATTAAGAAATTTACACGGTTGAACTCATATTATTTTAATCTTTATTATTGCATTAAAATCTAATGATCAAAAGTTTATAGGTTTTTAGGACAAGTGATTGCAAGTGAAGAGTTTCATCCTATAAACCAAGGTTCAAATCCTATGAAATTAAATTATATTATTGTAAAACAAAAACAAAACACACACGAGGGAAATATCTACATAGTTAAAAAAAACCCAATTATCTTATTTTTTAAAATTCTATATAATAAAAAATCTAATTGTAAAATAAATAATTAAAAAAGTTTATGAAAGTGTAGGACACATGAGGGAGACAACTTAATTTGTCCTTTGTAAACTTAACCTTTTACTAAAAATGGTCACCTCTAATTAAATGGTATTTATGTAAGGTAACAACAAACCCATGAGTTCATTTTCACTCTCATGAATCCATAAATCTATTTCGCTTGATATATATATATATATATTTATTGAATGAAGTTTTATTATCACTTTAAATAGATTTTACACATTTTTGATCGAAAAACATGAACAAAAAGTATCATAGTTTTCAACGTGTAAAAGGTTATAGATAATATAAACTTATTTTTAAGGAGGATATTTTTTATTTAATATATTTATTTATTTATATTTGGGTTATTAAAGTATGATATACAACTCTAACTTGCAAGAATTTTAAAATTTTATTCAAAGTTCTAAAGTCTTCATCCTTATTTAATAAAATTTGTTTATATATCACTAATTTAAAATTTATAAAATATATCCTTTTTTTTTTGGTAAATAAAAGTCTTCATTAATTACCGGGTTTTGCAGGTTAACCCAAAACCTATTACAATATCCAACCTTCTGCTGAGATTGTAGATCCTAGCCATCCTTGAAACTTTCTTACCAGAAATTGTGTTGAATCCCCTACAACACCTTACTAACAAAGCACACCCATACCTAAACATAACTGTAAACATTACTTACATTGACTGGAATTGAAGTTTGGAACTTTACACTTGTGAAACCTGTTGCTTGCCCATTTCCTATTCTCTGTCGGAATCTTCCAAGGCTTACAACCTGTTACCTTCATTTCCAATTTGGTATGATTTAGAGAGAAACCCCATAGTTATTACCAGCTCCATGGGGAAAGAACACCCATTCATCTTTCTCCTTAATGGGTAGGTTTATTTTCATGACTAATAATGTTTTCCACTTCACGTGGCACACCTTGTGTCCATGTCACCAAACTACCAACATCAACACCTATGTTGGCTAATTTGTCGACTAACTCGTTGGCCTCACGGTACACGTGATGAGCCCTCCTGTTCTGTCTTTCCGCAAAAAGGATCCTCACTTCATGGATGACTCCCTCGATTCTCCATGGAGGTTTTTTGCCATTGGTTAACAGGTTGTTGATGTTCATAGAATCACCTTCAATCATCAAGTTACCTTGAGTTTCTTGGGCTACTTGCAACCCTCTCCAAAGGGCTCTAGCTTCTGCTTCGTTATTAGTTCTGATTCCCAATGGTTCAGCGAAGGCCTTGACCAGATTTTCTTGATGATCCCTGATTATTCCTCCAGCTCCAGCTCTTCCCGGGTTCTCCTTGGCTGCACCATCAAAATTTAGTTTAAACCAACCCGGGGGGTGGCTCCCAAGAAATCCCATTTTTGGGATTGGGCAAAGGAATGGAAGGTTTGTCCTCAATACCTAAGGCCCGAGCTAATTGTTTTTCTTGGGGAATAATTGAGTGGTTCTCATCCACTAAGGTGCTAAGGTTTTCTTTCGCAAAGACAATAATCCTGTTGAGGATGGTTTTTGGGTTGTGAATGGTATCCTTAAAGGCTCTATGGTTCCTTTCTAGCCAAATCTACCAGAGAAAATGATGCCAACAGATTTTCCATAGGTACTTAAGTTTTAGGCTAACAAAGGGTTGAGGCCATTGATGAAACACTTCGGATATAAGAGCAAGCTTAACCCACGAGATCCTAAAGGCTTGAAAAAGTTCATCCAGGATGGACTTCGCTACCGAACACTCCAGAAACAAGTGTTGGGTTGTCTCCCATCCTGCCCTGCACATGTAGCAACGGTTAGCAATAACCATACCTTTGGATAACATATTGTCCATAGTGAGGATTTTTCCTTGAATCACCAGCCATGAAAACAAGGATATTTTAGGAATTAAGCCTTTGATCCAAACCAAACTCGGTTGAAATTGTTGACCTTCCATATTGAGAAGCAAATTATAGGCAGACTTAACTGTGAAGTCACCACTTTCGGTCTCAGCCCAAACAATGTGATCTTCATCCTCTCCAGAGGGAATAATTTGCTTGAGTTAAAATGTTATAAAGCTCTTCGGACTCCTCTTCAAAACCCCGTACTACGATGTGTTTCCACCTGTTGATATTTATATCCTGCCACATATAATTTGCAACCTTCTTCCCAATATGTTGCTCCATATGCTCTTGAATCCTAGCCAAACGAGGATTCTGGGATAACTCAACTCTCACCCACCGATCCTTCCAAAAGTCTATTGTTTGCCCATTTCCTAGGATCCATCTAAGACCTTTCTTGACAAGATCCCTGCTCGTGAGGATTGCCTTCCAAAAGCAGACCCCCTGCTTGCTAAGTTGTCATTAAGGAAGTTCACACCTTGGAGGTATTTCCTCCTAACTATGGCAATCCATTCATTATCGACCTTAGTCAATACCGCCACGCTTGTTTGGCTAACAGAGTTGTATTGAGATGAGCAACTCTCCTCAATCCTAACCCCCCATCAGATTTAGGTTTGCAAACCTTGTTCCAACCTACTAAATGGATCCTTTTCTTATCCTCGGTCCTCGACCGGAGAATTTTTTTTGAAGCTGCTCAATTTTGTGATACACCTTGCTGGGAGCTCGAAAGACTGATAGGAAGTAAACAGGTATACTTTGAAGTGAAGCCATAGTTAAAACTACTTTGCCTGCTTGAGATAACAAATGTCCTTTCCAACCTGTTAGCTTTTTTTGGATCCTCTCTAGAACTATGTTCCACATTGATCCTTCAGGTTTCCCCGTAAACAGGGGAAGACCTAAATAAAAGGTGGGAAGGGATGCAATCGGACATTCTATGATCCTTGCTATGCTATTTTGCCTAGGAATGGGGGTATTGATGAAATAAAGTTTGCTCTTATCAAAATTCACTTTCTCGTCCGATTCTTTGCTTCATACATTATGAGAATATTTTTAATCCTTCTTGCCTCAACCACAGAAGCCAAAGTCAGTAGCAATGTATCATCAACAAATTACTGATGTGTCACCGGGGTAGTTAGCGACGTGGCCTTGATACTTGATATGAGTACCGGTCTTTGCCTTAATGGTTCTTCCCAAGGCCTCAGCTACAATGATGAACAACATAGGACTTATGGGATCTCCTTGTCTTAGACCACATTTGCTTTGAAAAAAACCTGCAGTAGACCCATTAACCAAAATTGAAAAATAAGGCTTAGAAATACACTCTTATTAAATTGACCCATTTCATGTTGAAGCCAAATTTTAATAAAACTGCCTCTAGGAATTCCCAATTTATCCTGTCATAAGCTTTGTTCATGTCTAACTTTAAAGCCATGATTGCTTTTTGGTCTAAGCGGCTGTATGAAGAGCCTCATGAACAGTAATAACTCCATCTAAGATTGATCTTCCTTGTACAAAACTTCCTTGACTTGGATCAATGATAACTGGTAGAACTTTCTTCAAACGGTTGGCTAAAACTTTGGACAAAATTTTATAGGATATATTACATAGGCTAACCGGCCTAAAGTCAACCATAGTCTTGGGGTTGGGGCCTTTAGGGATCAAACCAATAAAAGTTGAATTGAAACCCCTTCGAATATGATTTGAAATTTGGAACTCCTTGATTGCAGCAATAACTTCTGCTCCAACAATATCCCAACAAACTTGGAAAACCGTGGTGTTAACCCATCCGGCCCAGGAGCTTTGTTAGGATCCATGTTAAACAAAGCCTCCTTGATCTCTTCATCTGAAAAAGCTGCTGTAAGAGACTCGTTAATCGTTTCATCAATGATTTGTGGAATGAATTGAAGGAGAGAGTCCTTTGCTTGGGAATTACAGGCCCGTTCTTCACCCAATAATGAACTGAAAAAATTAACAGCCTCGTCCTTGATCTCCTGAATGTTTTGAGTTGAGGATCCATCCACCTTAGTTAAATTTCTAATATTATTGTTGCTTTTATTGCTCAATGTGGTAACATGGAATTTTTTTTAATTAGAGTTCCCTTCCTTTAGCCATAATGCCCTTGATTTCTGCCTCCAATACATCTCTTCACAAGCTAAAATATTATAAAACTCACAAAGGGTTTCCTTCTCTTCTATCCTTGTCTCCTCATCATAGGTTCCATTTTGGATTTTGCTTTCTATTATTCTCAGTTTTTCCCCCACTTGCTCTCTTATTCTCAAAAATATTTCTAAAGACTTCTTTATTCCATATTCTAAGGTTGTTTTTCACCATCTTGAGTTTTTGAGATAGTTTGAAGGAAGCACTTCCTTGGATAGGCTGCTGCCACCATTCCTCTATTCGTTTCTTGAAGTCCGGATGTTTAACCCACATTGATAGAAATTTAAATGGCTTTTTAAAGGAGTTAGCCTGAAATGCCTCCCACAAAATAAGATTATAGTCTGAAGCGCATTTAGGAAGGGCTTGTAACGCTGAATCACCAAACATTGTTGTAGCTTCCTTGGATAAAAAAAACCTGTCCAACCTTTCTTGAATCAGCTGACTTCCTATCCTCTTATTACTCCATGTAAATTTGGATCCTTTTAGTCTTACATCCATCAATTCATTTGTGTTAATGAATTCATTGAAGTCCTCCATGCTCCTTGAGGGTAACCCAAATCCTCCCTTCTTATCAGATGGGTAAAGGGGGGGTATTGAAATCTCCCCCAATCACCCAAGGAATGTCTTTAAAAGCTTGGCTCAAATGCCCCAAAAAATCCCACGATTCGGACCACCCTTGGACGGAGGTGGGGGCATAAACATTTGACATAATCCAATTCTTATTAGTATCAAAATCATAAAATAATACGCTTAAGACTCTTTCATTTGCCTGAATAATACTTCCTTCTATTTTAATAGGATCCCATAAGATCATGAGGCCCCAAGATGCTCCTATCACCTATTGAAAGGCCACTTCCCCTTGCTTCCAAATCCTTCTAGCTATAAGTGCTGATTGTGCCTCATCTGTTTTGGTTTCTTGAAGAAAAATGATAGTAGGATTCCAATCCTTCCTTATAGACTTCACCATCCTTTTTTTTGGTGGGCCATTTAGGCCTCTCACATTCCATGAGAGAACCTTCATTTAGACTGTTTGATATTTTTTCCCCGCCCCCTTCCCTGATACAAAGGGGGTTTGTCAATTTTGATATTATCCTGGCTAGGAATAGCTTACTGTAACAATGTTCTTTGCTTTCCGTTTGTAATTTCTTTATTGATTCTCATTCTATAGTGCTCTGCTGTAGATGTTCTCCCTTTATTTCTTTCACTTCCATAATCTATCAGAGGCTTGGTAGTGCTTCTAGTATGTATTGGACTGAAATGAGGGGGCATATACTGTGATAGTCTAGGGCTTGAACCTTATTCCTCATTTTGGGGTTTTCAATTCCCTCTTCATCCTCAGCCTTGTTTTGGTTCACCTCTCCTATCTGGTTCCTAAACAGGGGGCTTTCCTTCAAGGAACCTTTTACCGTTGGGCTCGTCTGATAAGGGATAATTTGCTCCACTATCGGATTAGGAGCTACATTCCTGGATCTTGTTTCCACAACTTCGACTCTTGACTCTATTTTTTCCATGTTTAAACTGAAATTACCTGGCAATTTTTCTTTATTTTGAGCATAGCTTTTGGGGCTTTTTGTCATAGCTGTGGATGGTCTCGATTTGGATGGGGAGTCCAGGGTTTCAGGAAACTTGACACTGATGGTATCATCCTTACTGTTTTCTTTTTCAACTTCTAGATTTCCTAGGATATCAAACATGTTCAAGCTGGGATCTTTATTACATACCTTATGATTTTTGCCTCCCTCATTATGTTGCTTTCCTTTCTCCTAGATTTTTGCCAGTTCTATGTTGGCTTGGTTAGCTTGGTTATTCTTAACTTGTCTGTATCCTTCCAAGTTAAGACGCGGTCCTTGAAACTTTGGGATCCCTCTCCCATTAGCTTTCCCCAGAAAACCTTCACTCGTGGCTTCCTTGTTTGCAGTTATTGTCGGACATTGGGCTTGAAGGTGGCCCTGGGTTTTGCACACGCTACAAAATGTTGGCTTGTTCTCATACTCCACAGGCTGAATCCTTAAAAACTCTCCATATGCTAGTTCCACCTGAGAAGGTAGATCATAATCCAAGTTTGCATTTATACGAATTCTGGCATGTGTCAGTCTAGTCCTTGCCCGGGTTGAATGGTCTATTGCCACAAGCTCTCCTATCGTCTTTGCTATGCCACTAAGCCAGTACTCATTAACAAAATGGGCTGGGAGGTTTGGTAAGCGGACCCAAATGGGTGCTATATTAATGTTCTACTTCTCAGGGTTGAAATCCTTCGCCCACTTCCTCAGAAAGAGGCTACGCCTTCCTAGAAACCAGGGTCCTCCTGTCAAGATGCGCTCTGCATCATATTTGTTGTTGAGTCTTATCATAAAAAATCCTCTTGACATGGCTACAATTTCTAAGCTTCCTGAAGTTTTCCACTTTGCCGCGGCCCATGCGCGAATAGTCTCAATGTCCGACCTTCCTCCCAAAAACTTGCCAACTAAGGATGATGCCTCCATATCCAAGAATCTTTCCATAATCTCCATAAAATATATCCTTGAGTACAAAGTTTTTATTTGCTTTTGTTAGTCATCAACATTTTATAGCCTAATATTAACTATTTAAAAGTTTAGTGTGAATAAATATTTTATAATTAAAGTAAAATAATTTGTTTAAAATAAAATATAAAAACGAATAAATTTTATATATTTTTGTTTTTCTATCATTTTAAAATTATAAATAACTTTACCCACATGTTGTAGATGAGTTGGAGAGGGTAGGGCAATCCTACAAGGGAGGTCCCTAGTTCGAATCTCCACCCTCAAACGCACATTGGGTACCCAAAATCTAGTTGATAATGCTGGTGTGGTCAGGGCTAGGTGCGACTCCCCGATGATTTTGACGGTATAGAACCCTTGGTCATGGTTTCTTAGACCAAAGAGGTCTCACAAGAGGTTTTTGCTAAATTCAAAAAAATAGTATAAATAATTTTAATTAAAATTTTTTAGTATCCCCGTGAGTGTGGTCTACCGGCAAGAACGCCACTTGTATTATTGGTGATGTGACCCGGGTTCAATCCCCATGGTGGATGTGTATAAGAAGTATTACTAAAAAAAATTTAACTATCTTTTGAAGATGACTAATTAAAATAGGATTAAAATAAATAACATCATCATATTTTACATTGTAATAACAAAAATAAACAACATCATCCTATTTTACATTTTAATAACAAAATTTAAACACCAAAAAAAATAATCACTATGTTTAATTATTTTCATCTAAAGTATTATAACAATTAAAATTTTCAATTAATTGATTGTAAAATTTTGTATCTATATATATATATATATATATATATATATATTATACAAAAATAAATCATAATATTGTATAAATATAAAAAATATAAATAAATAATTTATGTCATATACATTTTTTTTAAAATTATTTATATGGGATTGAAAGTGGTCCCATCTATATTACATCATGACCACATAGTGGTATTATAATAGCTTTGCAATTATGCATGTATTACTTAGCAAGATTCAAACCTATGTCTCCTCCTTAAAAGTTGAGGGATTTAATCAATTGAGCTCATGCAATTTGATCTATGTGATATACAAGTTATTTAGAAGTAATACTAGTTTATTTGAATGAAGATATTAAAATTAAATAGAGTGATTAATTGGGTTTGAGGCAAACAATGGGGAATAAGGAGATTCATAACAAAACTTTAGGTTCTAAGCCTATAGGTGAATCTTAACTATTTGGGTATGAGCAAGAAGTGAGCACAAGAAAAAATAAGTATCACTTCAATAGTTTTTGCTCCATATCTTAAGAGAAATAAAAAGAACAAGATATTCTTATAAGAGACAATTGGTTAGCAATGAAGAAAAATCATTATGGGAATCCTAATTGGAGATAAGGATGCCCTAGTTTGAGGAAGTGATTTTTTATCAATTAAGAATAAAAGGAAGAATGAATTTAGTTTTAATTTCATAGATGAACCATATCTTTTTGGGTATGAGGAAGGAATAAGCCTTATTTTAAGAGTTTTTTCTCCAAATCTTTGGCTAAATACAAAGAATAAAATATTCTTATAAGGAAAAACTAGGTAGCAAAGAAGAAAAATGATTTATAGGATCCCTAGTTAGATGTAGGGATGACCTAGTTTGACAAATTAATTTTATACCAATTAAGAAAAAAAGGAAAAATAAATCTATGTTAATCCCTATCCATATGAAAGAGGAGTCTTCGTAAGTGATTATCAAGAATGAGATGATCAAACATGAGCTAATGGTTCTTAAATATAGAGGATTATTATGCAATATCAATAAAATATTGATTATATTTTTAAAAGATTTAAAGGTGGATTAAAAATACGTGTGGATTGACTTTGAGTTCATCGTATTCAATGATTTTCCTTTTGAAAGAATTTTATTTTATTATCTTCTTCGGTTTAGAAGTCACACATAAAATAATGAGTAGCAACCCATGGTTTATGAGGAGAGATGGCTTCAATTTAATACCATGGAGCGAGAACTTTTTATAGAGATAAAATATTGAAATGATTTTAATGGGTCGAGATTTTTGGAATTTTATATCAGCTTTTCAATGAAAACTTGGATAATATTGGTAACACTAATCCACGTGCGGTGGTCTACCGGAAAGGATGCCACTTGCATTATCGGTGATGTGACCCGGGTTCAACCCCCACGACGGATATGTATATGTATACAAAGTATTTACTCAATAAAAAAAATATTGGTAACACTCTAAGAGAGTTCATCTAGTTATCATCAACTTTTAGGGAGTGAAAGCAAACTGTGTATATGAAGATGTGTTTCCATAAATATTTCAAAACCTTTTCTAAAATCCAACATGATTAAATTTAAATCAAAGCAATGGGTTCAACAAGTGCATTATAAATTTAAATAATACCAAGAAATTGTGAAATGAGAATGGTCTAAAAAGAGAAAATGTTTTGGTCATGGGATAAACTCAAACTTAAAGCAAGGAGATCATATTGTAGAAGATGGATCAAACCAAGGATTTTTCAATCCCCAAAAAGTGGGAAAGAAAGCCCCTTTTCCTCGTCAATTTGTAAAGACCATCATAGTTCATTTGGAACAAACATTAGAAGAAACTAGGAAGGATGGATGGGATGAAGAATTGTAATGTACAAGTTTAAGTTTAGAAGGAACTAAAATTATGAAGGAATATGTAGAATCAATTATAAAATAGAAGGTGGAAAAGGTTAAGTTAAATCCAAGTAAGATATCTCCACTTCCTCAAATAGTAACAAATCATTTCCCTGCAGTAAAAATAAGAGTAGTATAGAGGTTATCCCTAACACTTTAGGCTCTCCAAGACAACATGACTAATATAGTAGTATAGAAGATATACGATGCACTTTAGGGATTTTAAAGGAGCATAAGAAAATAAATATCAAGGAGGCCGACCCTTTCACTTTTAAGGTTTTCAAGACAACATTAAAAAAAGTATTTTTGAGTTGTCCTTTGCACTTTATATTCTCTAGGTTAATATAAATCTATGGATGATAAGTCAAATTGTGAACAATTTGAAAAACTAAATGAGACTGATGAGTATGAAAGCATTTATAAGAATGGAAAAAGAGAGGAGACCCTCAAAGCAAGAATAAAGATAAAAGGAAACCTAAAGGGAGATTGATTTAAGGAAGCAAAAAGCAAATGCCACAATTATTAACAAGAAGTAGGTCTAAGCTTATAAATAAGAATTAAAATAATGTAGAAGGATATCTTGGAATATTCGAGTATGAATGTGATCATAAGTAAAGAGTTATCAAGGAAATAATAGGTTTTTATGGTCTTGAAATTATTTTAACACATGAAATAAAAATAGGTAGTGAGGTAATGAATATAGATTTTCTACTTATAGATATTTGTTTATGTAATAAATAAAATATATATAGAGACGAGTCACTCATAGAATTAACTAAAAAATGAATAACTCTCTTATCTACTTTATGAAGGGTTATTCACAACATCACCCCCTCATTACACGAATATGGAATCAAAGTATAAACAAGAAAAGCTCAAAAAAAAACTTTATGCATGTAAGAGATTGTAAAAATATATTCATGTTGATCTATAGTAGCATAAAGTTGAAACCGTATGTTATGTCTCTAAACATGTTCACGAATGAAATGGTACTGAACCTCAATGTGTTTAGCGTATTCATGAAAAATTGGGTTGCAAACAAGCTTCAAAATACTTGATTATCATAGTTTAGGATTATTGATTGCTTTTGTGAAATTCTCATTGTTGGTAATATGCAATGGAATGATATCATCTCATACACAGCTCCTGCCATAGCATGAGATTTTGCCTAGGTAGAAGATTAGATAATAACATGCTATTGCTTACTTATCCAATATTTTAGATCAGTTCTAAAAAAATAATACATATTTTGAAGTGGATCTCTTGTCATCTATGGATCTTGCATAGTCTACATACACAAATCCTATCAAGAAGAATTAATCATTTTTCTTGTATTATAGACCACATTTAATCATACCATGAATATACCTGCATACTTTATTTGCTACTTTCTAGTGTCACACCCTTAGTTTTGGTATGAACTACAAAAGATAACTAATAACATAACAAATATATGGTTTGGTATATGTTAGATAAATGAGACTCCAAATAGACAATTACATTTACTTATGGCAATAGATCATTTTGAGATAGTTGTAATCATGTCTCCTTAGAAGCAAACATAGGTTTGAAATCAATCATATAAAATTTCTTAAGCAATGTCTTGACATACTTCATTTGTAACATGAAATTTTGATTTTCCATTTACCATGCCTCCAAGTCAAGAGAGTAATGCATAAATTAAGGATCAATCATGTTGAACAACTTCTTCAAATCATTCTTTGTCTTTTTAATCAACTTATCTAAATTTCTAGTGATGACCAAGTCATTAATATACATGATTATGATCACAACATTTTCTTTTTAATATTTGAGATATAGGTTAAAATAAAATGGACTATGATGAAATCCATGTCACACAAGATGCTCATAAATATTGATATATCAGGATCTAAGAGCCTACTTCAATCCATAAAGAGTTTTTATGACTTTGCATATCTTTTTCTCATCTTCATATGACAAATCCCTCTAGACGAGTCATGTAGACTTATTTAGTGAGGTCACCATAAGTAAAATATTCTTCAATCCATTTGATGCAACTTCCATCAAAACTTAGTAGCCATTGAGTACATCGTCTAAATGATCTTGATCTTTGTTGCTAGAGCAAAGGTCTCATCCTAATCAATTCTTTCTTTTTGTGCATAGGCTTTTACAACAAGCCTTGCCTAGTATTTGTCAATGCCACCATCAACTTTGTATTTGATCTTAAAACTCCACTTAAAATTAATGAAATTATTTTCTTATGAAAGATCACTAAGCTCTATGCTTTTTTTTTTAATCAAACCTTGATATTTGACATCCTTTACATCCTTCCATCATGCAATGCCTAAACCTTTGATGATTCAAAATTTTGTATAGCTATGCTTATAAGATTAAGGTTGTCCTCATTACAATCTCTATTTTGCGTTCTTAACCTTGTAATTCACATGTCTAGGACTCTATCGAAGTTTGAATCATGAATTATATTGAGATACCACTTAGGATTTTATGTGGTAGTCAAATAATTTGATTTGGGTTATCCTAGATCATCAAAATTATCATTTGTAGGATCAACTCCACCATCAAAATCATCATCATCAAATTCTTCAACCTCTCTCTTAGAGGTTCTATTATTAAAAAAAAAAATGGTGCCTCATCTAAAATGTGTGGTTTAATAGAAGAAGAGTTTAACTCATTATTTTTATGAAACATGAAATCCCTATTCATACAGAACTTCATGGTATTGAGGTCCATAAACTGATATACCTTCAACTCATCAATATATCTAGGAAAGATGTACTTCTTGGATTCTCTTCCATTTTTTCCACTTCTGCTTTAGAACGTGTATGAATGTTATACATCCAAACACTTGAATATAAAATACTTTGGGTTTAACACCCTTTAACGCTTTTTATAGAGTGACACCATTCATTGATACTATAGGTACGTGATTCAATGAATAAACCATTATATGGATACATTTTTCCCAAAATGGTAGCTCTAGTTTTGAATTGTTTAGCATGCTTTGTACCATCCCTCAAACAATAAAATTTTTGTATCTCTATAGCACCATTATATTGAGGCATATAGGTATCTATCAATTATCTCTAAATTCTATTTTGCTTCAAGTAAGATTCTTTTTATTACTAGTATGCTCCCTCTTGACTTGAGTGGAGTACTTGGATTTGACAACTAGTAACCTTCTCTATATGATCCTTGAACTCTTTGAAAAAATAAAATGTTTGATCCTTCATCTTCACTCATCACATTCACATTCATCATGTATTATCATTGATATGAAGACCAATGAAGGTCATATCCGTGGATCCACATAGATCAACATGCGTCAAGTTGAGTGGATCAGTTGCTCAATGTTGCTTTCTTACCCAGTAACTTGTACAAATATCACTAGTTTATAATAAAAGAAGACCTTTCACCATAACATGATTGTAAAGTAATTTCAAGGTAGTCAAAAATTAGATGTCCATATTGCTAATACCAAAAGGTGGCAAAATCCTCCTTCATTGTCGAAGCTTGATTGCCTTTCAATATAATCAAGAGCTAAAATATCTTCCTATGCTTATGGTATAGGCAATGACTATTGAACCCCTAGATTTTGTGAATGAGACAACTTATTATTTCCTATTCTATCAAATTCAACCTTCGTGGTGTGATCAAGCAATTGAATAATATATAATAAGTTATTTCTAATGCCAATTGCATAAAAAACTATAATTAGGTGGTAAGTATCTAAACAAAGATGTAAAAATATCGTTGATACCAATAATGTATGTTGATTTATCACCAAGTGTAATATACCCACAATAAGAGGAATGACATACATTGGGTAGCCCATTTGGTATGTCAATTCATGGGCTACCAAATAATGAATTTATTTCACATGCATGGGGTAGTTTCATGGGAAAGCTAAACCTCTTTCACCTCTCATTTTATATTTTAAAATTATGAAGAAAAATGGAGCTCCTACTATGGCCTCAATGTCATTCATTGTCATCGTTGCTATGCAATTTGCCATTGTTACTACAAAAGCCTACCCTTATCAAAAAACGATCATAGATAATATTTTATTATGATACAAATGCTAAAACCATGACCCTCCTATTGTCACATCTAGTATGTTGTCTTACCTTCTTTGTGCAACTAGGATTACTATGCTTGAGTTTCCTTCCTTCGCAGTCCCATCACATTACTATGCCTTCCATCACTACTCTACCATTACATTGTTGTTGTAAAGACCATATCTACCAATAAATTTTATTTTCCATAGCCTATCATTAAATCACAAGGTTTTAAACCCTTGCACTAGCTAATAGATCATGACTCAAATTCCCAAGGGTTTCTTAAAATTCTATAAAGTATCATGACTAGTGACTAATCCAATTGCTAGTAAATTGCATACAACTATGCAACCACCAAAGAAAGTGGCAAAGAAAATTTTCTATGTGAAAAAGGTAGCGATTTGTTAACTTTGTAATAAATTCACCTATAAATAATCATCAATTATTTATCAACATGATCTAAAATTCCTCTAATTTTCCAAATCAAAAATTCATTGACAAGCTAGCTTATTAAAAAAACAATTTATTAGCATGTTAGTGAATTGCTATAAAATTAATAGATCATGACTCTTTAGAGGTATAATTTTTTATAGTCCTATTGCTAAAACATATCAATCAAACAACCAATCATGGATCCAAGAGGGGCCTATAGACTCAATGTACATCAAGTTTATAACATTGAATTAGAGAAGTTTGAGGAGTTGGCAGAAGACTTTCTTGAGGAAAGAATCCAAGAATAACTAAGCATATCAAAGGGATAAAGAGAACCCTCTCATTATCCCAATTCAAATAAGAAGAAAAGAAGGCCTAAAAAGAACTTCCATATGTCATATGAGCTATTCCAAGAAGGAAAATTGAAGCATAACCTTGGTGATTCTAAAGTAAAAGTGGAAAGGTGACTAACATGAATCTATGTGACATGAATTATCACCAAACTATGTATTTTGGCACTAGGTTAGTTTTTTGTGCCACGAGTATGATACTACCTTTAACTAATGCATGCATGTGTTAATTTATACATAATCAATAAAGAGTCGTTCTATCCAAAATATGGGGTGTACATCCCCATAGTAATCATGCCATAGGCCATTCAAGAGTTGATATGCACACATGATAATAATATTAGGTGGATTACCTGCTCCCCAAAAAAATACGCATATTTCTTTGAGATTAAGACCAAAGAGAAGTGGGAGGTATTTTTGGTAACACAACTAAATAATCTCTCTAATAATAAATATATTGAAATTTCCCTTAAATTTGATGTGTTTAAGGAAGAGGTACAATGTATACCATCAACCATATCCTTTTGATTGGGAATAGGTTCTAATGATGAAGTGAAGTCAGGGAGGAGCAGTTGGGTATGCTAATTTAATCCAAAATATTACATGATACTGTAAAATTTTGGACTATGCAATGTATATTTCTAAAATGATGGACCTATAATTAAAGCATTTTAAAGAACACAAAGAGTTCAAAATTTCTTCTTACATAGTATGGATGATAATGTATAAGAGGAAGGATTGGTTTACTACTTTGGACTTGAACCAAAAAGGATATGATGATCAGTTATTACCATTTTATGACTATATTGATATACATTTAAAAAGTGCAAATATGTTCAATTATGAATTGAACCTTGATGTATATTATCCCATTATGCAAATATGGAAATATGGACTCCCAAGGCAATCACTAGAAGCAAGGATGATAGAATATATGGAAATATACTCATTGATTTCTACTTAGGGAGATCCCATTATATTGTGTGGTTGCATGGACTCTTGAAATAAGTATTTAGACTACCAACCTATATTCCAAACAAATTTTTTGTCATGGAGGTTATTTGATAGCTAGTTCTTGTAGATAAAAAGTTTGGCAAATGCTAGAACAAATCTAACATTTTTGACCATGAGAAAATCTATCTTACCATGATCCATTTGAAAAAAATGTAAATCAAATAAAAAAGAGGCTTAAGAAGTTCAAGTTAAATATAATGCATGACATATGGCCCTATGATCCTAATATTGTGTTCATTAATACATTGTTAAAATAATATTTTAAATATTATCCATGAACATTGGCTTAACATAGAATCCAAAAATGAATTTAAGTGAGACGGAGGCCATGGAGAGGTTGGATTCATACTAGGACCAAGAAAAAGTATGAAGCCATGAGAGAAAACCATTTCCCTTGATTTTGGTTTTATCAAGATATTTTAAAAATAGAAGGCCTAAAAATCCATGATGATTATGACCCTAATGAGTATGTTAATCATCAAATTATTGCTTTACTATAGGAAAAAAATGTGGGTGGAACCTAGAAAAAGCCATGCATGGCCTATAGGATAATGAGACATGAAATAAATGAGGTAAGATAGGGTTGACTAATTACAAGAATATTTGATGAGATTTTTTTCAAGATTTGGGATGAGCAACATCCCTAGGAGGCAAAACATAGGGAAGGTAAGCTTAACCATAGTTTCAAGTCTCTTCACCCCATATATCTACCATCCAAGAAGTGATTGTTAAAGTGAGATCCATAGCTAAGATGGTAGTTGAAGAGGCATATAAAATAAAAAAAATAGATGAAAGGGATCATTGAAGTCACTAAATAAAGAAAGAGATAAGAGATTGAGGATGGGAAAGAATAAGCTCCTACTAGCCCACGCAAGACAATCATGGAAAAAAGAAAAAAAACCAACCTAATAAAAGAATAAAGACAATAAAGGAGGTAGATAATATAAGTGTCTCTAAACTAACTCAGGATACCAAAATAGTCACTAATAAGTATCTATAAGAGAAATCATCCAAATCCCACCAAGGGTGAAATGCCACATGTGGAAGTTGTCAATTTAGAGGTCTTAAAAGCTTACACTTCCTATTTCATCACCACCATCTCCTCTTCTCCATTATTTTTATTTTAATCTTGTCTCCCCTCTTCGTTCTGTTATTTATTTTGACTCTTCTCTCTCTACTTCCCCTTTTTGTACTACACCTATGCAAACACAAATGAGTGTAGCCATAACAAAAACAAAAAAGGATGTGCTTATATATCTCATATGATGATGAACCCATATTTATGTTCATGATGCCACCAATATATATATCCATCTCAATATCTATTTTTTCCATTATCTTCATATTACCATCCATACCACCTATAAGTCCAACCACTCACCTATCTCCACCACTTCCATATTGCATAAATTGCCTTAATCATGACTTTTACACATGGTTGGACCACTTTACTACCTAATACTATAATTTAAGGGCACTAAAACATGGGGAGATCATTGGTTCCTCCATAGAAGTAGAGATATAGGTTTCTATGTAGCCAAGCCAAACTCCAATCCCTTCACACATGCTAATTATAATTTATATACAAGGATGCATATCCCAATTCTTGATCCATCTTCTGATGTAAGAAATCTCATTACTAGGGATTGGAAGAAAAACATGGTTGAGAAAAACATATGTAAATCCTAAAATTAGATAAATAAAATATCATAAGTTAAATCACAACAACGATAGGACCACTCAAATTGAGAACCTAGGTGGAAAAAGGAGAGAGACAAATATTGTTTTAGAGGCACACTAGCTTGATACCATTAGATTAACTATTGAACCATCCAATTTTACTATAGGCTAACTTCACTTTCCTTGTAGCAAGCAAGACCCTTGAGAGCAGTACATTTTTTAGAAAAAGTAAAATTAACCATGTCATTGAACTATCTCTAGTTGTCTAGGGAAAACTAGGGCTATAAAAAGAATAATTATGAGTTGGTGATGATAATGGAAAGGAATAAAGTAGAGGCTTGGAGGAAGTAAGATAAAAGACTACAAAAAAAAGTGATTTGGAGGCCTTAATAAAATAAAGATATGAGATAAATCAATGAATTGATTAAGAAAAGAAAGGGAAGCATCAACTTGAATAAGAGAGGAATAACTTGACAAGCTAGCTAGAGATAAAAAATAGAAAGTGGTTCAAATAATAAGATAAAAGGATGAAAAATTTGAAAATTTTAAATAAATCTAAAAAGAGTTTGAAAAGGATATTGAGACAGTAAAGACAAAGGACTTATCCTTGGATGTGATTAAGTATCTATGGCATAAAGGCTTGGATGACATAGGGTAAGCCAAGGTGTATCTTCAACACATCTAGGAATGTGAACTATTGCTTAGTGAATTTCAATCTACTATAAATAATACCTAATTATAAATGCATTCCAAGACAAATCATATATAGATTATGGTATTACCTATAAGGTCTCCAATCAATAACTCCAACAACTAGCATCACCCAATAAGCAAACAATGTAGGTCCGACTCATGGAAATACCTTTGAAAAAATAAACCTTGAAAACATGCAAGGCCTTCTATAATAGTCTAAAGGAGGTAGTGGAGAAGATAGAATATGACATCACTCAATTTGTTTAGGATGGGATCTAAAATTCCCTCATTGATCATGGTGATATCCTATCCAATGCCCAATATGCATATTTGGTTAAATAAGAAAAAAAAGTTATATTTGCAGATAAGGCTTCACCTATAAAAGCAAATTTTCAATTTCCAAATGTCATCATAAATTAAGAAACATTTCTAGTATAAGTCAAATTGATTTCAAAGTCAAAGGAGATATCAAAGTAAGAATATGATGACCTTAGTATGCTCATGACAACATGGAGAACATTAATATTCCTTTTAATGATGAGTGGAAAGAGTTGGAATTCATAATATTTTCTAAAAATGAACAAAAGCAATCCATCCACTCAAATCTTATGTAGAAATAATAAAGAAGGACAAAAAAGAGAGAGATATGGTGGGCACCCATAGGAACCATAAATAGTCACTATATCCATAGATAAAATTACACAACACTCAAATTATCAAATGAGAATCAGGAGGGGGGTATTTACACCAATAATAAAATCCCAATTACATAATAAAATTTAACCTAATTCAACATAACAAGAAGTGTTAAGGTTAATTATAAGTTATAAAGTGGGTTTAACCATAACAAGGTTAACTACAACCCATAGGGATTACATAATAAAATATTACAATAAATTAATACATTGCATAATGAAATGCCCTTAGACCTATCCAATACATCATACAATGTCAGCCTTGGCCATGAATCAAATTACAATTTCAACACTCCCATAATTTGAATTGAGGGTCCAAGAAGAGAAGATATTAGTAATAATAATATCTCCCCACATAATGGATGCTCTAGTGGTCCTCCAAGTTTTGAGGTAGACTTATCTAGATCTCCATTATCTAAAATCTACTACTATAAAAATGTTTCTTACATAAGAGCCTTCTTAGGTTGGACCATAGTCACTTCTACCACTATTAGACACTCTTGCACACATCCAAAAAACACTTTTTCTAGGTCTTAAAATGAATAAGAGAAGTCAAGACCACCACCTCCTTTAAATTTAAGCTCCTTAAATCTTCCATTATCGCATAAGGTATGTCTTGAAGGCATAATGTTTTCTCTTACAAAGTACATCACCCGATTTGAATACTTTATCTTACCCTTGGGACACTTTATTTTAGTCACCGAAATAGAATTATCATGGACCTGATTAAAAGAAGATCTATAACAAACTTCCAAGAGTACCTGGACAAGAAATAGAATAAGATAACATAAAATATTAAATCTTCATGAATAAGCTAAATCAATCATCTAAAGGAGAAAGAGAGATTGACTAAAGCACATCTTTAATATTTTTCTTGTAAGCCTCAAAAATACCCAAAATTTATTGCAATTGTCACAAATCCATCTATATCTCCCAAAAAATTAGGCCATAATAGGGCAATAGGGATTGAGGACTATTTTACACAAATCGATCCTAAATACTAGAACAAGTCCATAGACTAATGCTACTAATGCATAGAGCTAAAAAAATCATAGGATTTTAAAAAAAGATCAAAACACTTTCATATGCAAAAGTTATGACATTCAAAAGTTTTGCCCAAATAGCCCTCAAAAAATAAAAATTAAAGCTCCAAACCTTAGGAAAATAAGATTCAATTGCCTGCTACCACTTGGCAGTCCATGATTCATTGGTACCTTCCACTTATTTCTCACTACATCAATACCTTTAAATCTTAGTTACTATGACAGTTGGTCCTCACTAATTGGTTTGATAGGTATAAATATAAAAATATTTCCATTCAATAGCTATGTTGGCTACAACTTGAACTAATAAAATTATACCTATGTATGCAATACAATGGAAGGAGTAAGGTTGAAACACCAAACCTTGGCTCAATGATTTTTTTGATCTAGATGAGATAGCCAACCATCCACACATACACATTGGGAGGAAAATGACACACTCACCCCTTGAGATTATTGTCACCCTAATTAGTGGCCCTTAAATAATACTTTTCCAAACTTGAACTTTACACCTCCCTTCTAAATGCCTTAACTAGTACTCTCTTATCACTATGCCAAGAATTCTGAATGGAATGTTGATGTATATACCTCCATGGAAAAATCCAATCAAGGAGGAGAGACAAAATGAAAATAGGTGCACCTATACCCATATACTAGCAAAAATATTCAAACCTATGACCAACCATAGCAATGTTCTACACGTCGCTTGCCTATCCATATTTGCCATAGAAAGAGGTATGATAGATGAAAATACCCATCCTTAGTAAGGATGCCATCCTTGCCACAATAACAACTACATAAGCACTGCTAGTTTTATCATGCCAATATTTGAACTGATAATATAGCACTCTATCTAATATCAATTTGGTTACTTTACCATTGCCCACATAGATGGCACAAACCTTGTATCTATAGAGTGCAAGGATTTCAAACCATATTTTTTAGAATCAAAATAAACATTGCTCAATCTATGAATGGATGTAACAAAATAGATAATAAGGAGATATAAATAGGTGATAAAGGCTATTTTTGAAAAAAATTAACTTTACCTGTAAAAGCATATTCAAACAAGTCATTGTAAAAAGAGGATAAATAATAAACTTGGTTTTCTATTGCTTCTTTTGTCAAACTTGAATTATGAAGTTCTAAAAAATAGATTACCCTTAATATTGAAAGAAATATTAGAGGCACCAAAAAATACTTCTATTTGACCAAGCAATGCTGGTCCATACATGCTTTAATACCAAGTTTGAATTCACAATATTTTCTAGAAATGAACAGAAGCAATCCATCCACTCAAATATTATATAGAAAGCATAAAGGACAAAAAAGAGAGAGATATGGTGGACATATTTAGGGACCATAAATAATCACTATATCCATAGATAAAATTACACAACACTTCGATGATAAAATGAGGAGTGGAAGGGGTATTTATACCAATACTAAAACCCCAATTACATAATACACCTTAACCTAAGTTGACATAAAAAGAGGGATTAAGGTTATTACAAGTTATAAAGTTTGTTTAACCATTAAAAGGTTAACCACAACCTATAGGGATCACATAATAAAAATATTACAATAAATTAATACATTATACAATGAAATGTCGTTAGACCTATCCAATACATCATATGAATTTGACCTTAGCCATAAATTAGATTACAATTTTAATAAAAAGTATTACAAAACCTACTGCCAAAGTGAAGAGGATGTCTACACATCTCTGTATTTTTATAATTTCAATAAAATTTTAATAGAATCTAAGCTTGATGGAGTTAGGTCAATATGAGATCCACTATCAATTAGGCTTGATATCCTTGTAAGTCATAAAAAATATAGTACCTAGTTACAACCATTACTTCAAGAATTAAAAAATTGGTAGCACAAGAAGAGAATATAGAGGAGGGTAAAGGGAAATGCTTGGTAATGGATGTTGGAGTCAAATTTTGAACACATTTGAACTAGTGGTTAAGGCCAATTTTGGAGCTTGAGATTGAAGACCTAGGTAGAGTATATGAAAAACTAGTTAAGTATAAGAATAAATGATCCATTGACATATGCTAGGAGATTATTAACAAGTTGATGAATTATTAGAAAATCAACAAATCATTAGCAACCAAGCAATTCATAGGGTTAATGGGTGAATCAAAGGAAGATTGTTTGGAAGACAAATATCTTGAGATAACAAATTGAGTATGAAGCTTGTCTTTTATGGTTTTTGATGTAATTAAAGGTTAATTGAACTTATCTAGGCATAAAAGTAGGGTAAAAACTTACTACAAATATAAACCAAAGTCTCATTTGTAAGGATATTTTATCTATTTGAGAAATTCAAAGTTATAATTTATGATACTCCATTTTTTATTATAAGCTCATTTTGCCAACAATAGAAAAATTATGCATGATATTTTCGTATTGATTATGACACCACTCTTTTTATTTGTGGATGCATGCATTGCCCTTTCACTTTATGTTAGTGTTTTCTTTTATTATCACAAAAATGACCACAAGTTAGATTAAATTGATATAATTTTATTCCCTCTAAATATTCTTATTATTTAAAACTAATCTTGTTGTGGTTACAATCATATTTATTTTTATTGCATTTATTTCATATTTCTTGCATCCTACTCATTTCAAATTTATATTTATGCATTTAGACTAGTTTACTTTAGCATTATTAGTGTCGATCTGACCTAAATCTTGAGGTTGAAGAGCACATTTTATTTCCTTCCGATTATTGAAATGATATTGTGGGTGTAAAATATCATTAGATGATTTTTATATTCAACACTCCTTAAGACACATGTTTTAAATTATTTATGGAGGTAACAACATAAGGTTATCTGAAGAATTAATAAAAGTAATACACCCCTATGCAAAATGATGTCTAAGATGTAGTGAACTCATACATTTGGGTGTTCAAAGATGTAATCAAGCTAGTGGTGCTTCCCATCAAGCCCACTAATAACCTCATATTGAGTAAGTTCTATCAATAAATCCTTCCTTATTATAAAAATGCTATTGGAAATAATCGTAAGGTCCTAAAAGAGTTTTTATATACCATTGGATGTTATACTTACAAGTCCTCTAAAGGAAGAAATTCAATAATTTCATTTTATATCCATTATAGAAAGGATAAATTATGATTAAAGGTGAGTGATAAGGGCTTCTTATTAAAAAAAAAAAATGTGATGTTTGACAATAAACCTAAGCATGAAGTCCTCTCATCAAATTGTGATGGTGACCAAGGATTTCATGAACAAGCTACCAGGAAATTAAGTCTTCTAATATGGATAAAGATTCATGATGATCAAGAAGTAATTAAGTATCACAGGTTAGAAGAATATGATGATTCTTAAGGTATAGAAGATACTCAAGAGATATCTAAAGGATCTTTATCGAATGAATCTATAGATGAGGCACACATTTCCTCTAAGGGTAATATGTTAGTCTTCACAAAAGATGTTTTTGACGAGGAAGCTCCCTCTAAAGAAGAGACGAAAGCTAATGTAGATGTACAAGTAATAAGATTTGATATTTTAGGATATAATTATCCCAAGGGATCACCATTTCCATGTAAACACAATAGTTCAAGTTTCTAGAGCACTAGTGAGGTTCTCTAGTGCACACCAATCCCCTCACTAGAAGTGCACTTGTGACCACTTCATTAAAACAAAAGTAAACTAAAGGTGTTGATGGTACTATTATAGGAGGAGGTGTAGGTAATGGTGATGATGATCCTATAATAAAGAAGAGGAAACCATCACTTAAAATGGAAAGAAAATACGAAATAAAAAAATGGTAAGGAAGAAACCTTTATGATACTGTTGATCCAATAGATGATGAAGACATGAAGGTAGTAGAGGAAGATGGATGAGACAAGGCCTTAACCTTAGAGGAAAAAAATCAATATCACCATAAATTTTTTCTAAAAAAATACTAAAAGGAATACCAATGCCTTAAAAGGATCAATAAGGAATTGATCTTTCCAATTTGTTTAATTATGCCATAGTAAATTCAAACTAGAAAGGTATAAAATCTAACATGGTGTACAAAAGAAGCAAAAGAAATATGATAATGAAGAAATTTATTTTAAATCTTAACATGTAATCTAAAAAAATAACAATGGAATACTTCAATGTTGTCATGAATGAATTACTTACTTTATATATTCAAGGAAATATTGAACTTCTTAAATTGGCATATGATTTGACGTAGGACAACACCAATAATTTGGTCATCATAAATGCAAAGTTTAAAGCATAAAAAGAGTGTATGAAAATATATCCATTAAATTACTAGTGATAAGGACTGGAATGAAATATGTTGGAACATATGAATCTTAAATGGCATGGTAATAAGAGAGTGTTAAAAGTCT
Source organism: Wollemia nobilis (assembly GCA_028583015.1). Classification (NCBI taxonomy): domain Eukaryota; kingdom Viridiplantae; phylum Streptophyta; class Pinopsida; order Araucariales; family Araucariaceae; genus Wollemia; species Wollemia nobilis. The sequence goes on from JAQPPZ010000850.1 coordinate 10,964,757, forward strand.
TGAACCATCTAGGAAAGTCAGTAAGGTAATAAGGAAAGATAAGGATACCGTAGTGGATGACAAACAAGAGGAGGCTGACAAACCACCATGTAATTAGATAAAATTCATGGCATTGCTATAGATGAAAGAGTCATATGGATATATATAATAAAATTCATAAAGAATTTAGGATGATGGAAGCGAAAGTTTGACCAACATACATTAAGCATAGTTAATTCTTGATCAATTTATAGAATCAAGTTGAAGCAACTCGCATGGATATATATAAGCCATATTAGTAGCAATTGGTGGTACTATGCAAATCCAAAGTGATAGAATAGAGCAATGCAAGAATCAAGCACTTTGAAAATCATGGTAATCCCCTATTGTGGATAACTAGGCAAATATATGAAATGGAACATTAGAACATGGTGTCCAGGATTACACAATAAAACATCCAATAAAGTCAAAAAATGGATGGCTATCTCAAAGGGATTGGTATCAAATTCAATTAACTTTAAAACAAATAGTAAAGAAGACCAAAGATGTGGTACTTAAAGAGCTTGATGTATATTGGGTTGAGTTCTTGAAAATTTGATAAATTCATTGAAGAGCTTCATAGAAGATCCACAAGATTATTTGCAATCAAAAGCTAACTCATAAAGCTAGCAAGTGTCATAGATGCCAGCAATGGTAGATTGGCTATGAGAAATGCTTGGTTGATACTAGGTTACTTAGTATAGATAGGATAAATTTAGAATTATTTGATGCATATTTGAAGATCTAGGTAAAAGACCAAAACAAGGATGTCAAAGGAAATTGATGGAGCCACATCTTAGTGAACTCATGGTGTACCTCTCCTTCCCCTTATACAATTTTTTAAAAATATTGATATGATCATTGTATTATCTTACAGACTTGGTGTGCCTATTGTAAATTATAATCAAATAGAAAAGATAGTTAGTTGATATATAAATCAAATAGGAGAAATAAGTTTGGAAGTAGTCAATTTGATTATTCCTTAAACAATAAAGTTATGTGTAAATAGGATTAATGAGAGGAATAATGGGTTTCAATTCTAGTTTTTCCAAGCTTATTATACTATCGATATCACGATGTACAATCATTGAAGAAACTAAATATTTCTATTCTAAAGTTGTTAGAGACTTTTATGTGATACGAGTAGTTCTTTATTTCAAATTTGTTGTTGCTATTGCAAGCTCTTCATTTATATTTTAAGATGCTATTATGATTTATTATTTAATATATTACTTAAATCTAAATGATTTCATAAAAATCCTTAAAATTGAGTGATAGCAAATCAAAGTTCACTTATTTGATTTTGTAGTCTATGCATTATATTTTATTTATTTACCAAAATATTTTAAATCCAAAAAATATACTTTTCTAATAAGGTTCCACACTTCTACAAAATTATGGAGAACTTCAATGATTATTTATATTTGTGAAGTTCATTATGTTGTATAAAAGACCAAAATCTAGATCAATATTGTGCTTGCAACTGTTAGAGTTAGAGTATATTACATCATTTGGGTCATGTAAATGTACCACCTTTGGTACATAGTTAGAATAGGAGATTACTTTAGGGGGAAGTTAGCTAGTTACTTCAAGCAATGTAATAAATGCACAAGTGTCAATGTGCAAGTTGTAATGTGCAAGGTGTCCACTTGTACAACTAGGTAGAGTGTTGGCCAAGGAATCTATCTTCCTATATAAAGGGCCTCATAGTGATAGATCATATCAAGCTCATATCAAGCTTATATCAAGTTCCTATCAAGTGCATAGTAGATAGGAGTAGAACTCCTGTATGGAGTACAATGTAGTTCTCTAGCTGATATTAATGGAGTGACCATTACCTCCATACTGCATTGTATTTTTGTCATTTCTATTTATAGTATATTTTAGTCATATTGTAGAATTCCTTTCTTTCATATTTTTTGCATCTTATTAGGACCTGTGTTAGATCTCTCCCACTGCATATATCCTCAAAAGCTAACAGTGGTATCAGAGCCATGGTGAATCAAGAATAGGAGGACCTACATCCATCATAGTTCCTCTTTGCATTTTTGCAAACCGGATTCGCCATTGTGCACCGCCACTTACAAAAGTCATCATAAGAGAAGTCCAATAGGTCAAGAGGAATAGGGAGAGCCACAATAGTCAATAGAGAGAGTCACAAGTGAGGACTAAAATAAATCTTAGTTACAAAAATTTTGAGATTACATTTGGCTAGAGTCTTTCCACAGAGTTGCAGAAAAACTCGTGAAGACTAGGACTCAACATTCATTCCACTAGTTTGACAGATCAACTAGTGAAGATTATTATCTCCAGAATTATAAATTCTTCCATTTCAGTTTCTAACAACTTGTTGTAGGAAAAGGAGATTCAAAAAAAGGTTGGGAAGCTTCCTACAAGAGAGTTAGGAAGAATATCTTCTTAGAATCATTCCAGCACTTGCAGCAACAAGGAGAAGACTGAAGATTTCAAAGACCTAGAAAAAGGTCCCATTACAAGAGCTACAATCCTGCAAACTATAGAAGTGAAGAAAAGGCCATAGTAGCCTTATAGAAGACTCAAGGAAGAAGAGACTCTAGAATATGAGTCAAGGAGGAGATAGGAGATTGGTGATCTCCATTCAAGATCAATACCTATAGAGTGTAGAAGTAGAAAAGGCCACAGAAGCCTTGATCTAGAAGAAAAGGCCATAGAAGCCTTGATCTAGAAGAGAAGGCCATAGAAGCCTTAATTTTAAAGAAAAATTCTAAGAAGAATTTCTGATTCAGAAGAAAAGTTCCTAATTCAGAAGAAGACTCCAGAGAAGAGTCCATGAAATAGGAGATTGGTGATCTCATTTATTAATTAAATACTTATTTCAGAAGAAGTTGAAGAGATCAAGAGAAGATATCATTGAAGAACTTCCATTCTTGGAAGAAAGAGAAGGACTAGGAGAGTCCTATTCAAATCTAGAAGTAGCAGATTTTAGAGATCTGAGAAGAAGATCTCATCACCAACACTTCAAGAAGTAGAAGGTTGAAGAAAAGGTCTCAATTGGAAGACCAGAGAAGCTGCAAGATAGAAGACCTTGGAGAGGTCTCAAGGAGTAAAAAGAAGAAGGCTTGGAGAGCCTTGTTGTAGAGCTCGAAGAAGCATCATCAAAAGAGTTCCTAGGAGAACTCATTGGAGAAATCCACTACCAAGGAGAAGCTCCTAATAGTGAAGGACTTGGGACAATTATCACCATCCAAAAACAAGCCCAAGAGAAGAAGAATTTGGCAAGGAGTTCCAAATCCCAGAAGAAGAATCCAATGAAGACCTCAAGACATTCAGAATATTGAGAAGGAGAAGATCTTGTTTGAAGTCAGAATTCAATAAGAATATTGAAGGAAGATTCAGATAGAAGAAGCCTACCAAATCTAGGATATTTGGAGATTACCTCTCATAACAAGAAGGCACAGTTTAGAGAAAAGAGTTCTCTGAATATACAATAGAAAATAGAATATCATTGGAAGGATCAAGCCACCAAACTCTAGGCTCAAGATAGAAAGTTCAAGACCATAGTTTGGTGAAGCAAAAAGTTATTCTAGATAGTCAACAAGAAGCTATGAATTCATCCATTACAAGGTAGCAACTTGGTGAATCAAAACACCAAGATCTACATCATCTACAGAAGCCATTAAAGGTAAGCAACTAGGGTGCAATTAGTTGAACTTCAAATTAGGGTTCATTATCAAATTCCATTAAGCACCATATTTGGATTAAAGTTGCAAGGAGAAGGGCTCATATTATAGTCTTCAAGAAAGTGCAAAAAGGAGAATTCATTTTAAGATATATTTGCACATTAAATAGGAGTTGGATATTTTTTGAAAGAAATAAAATTATCACCTACCTATTATCTATCTAGAAAGCAAGAAGACTATATCCTACAATATTGATTGTAGTGAAAAATTGTAGAATATTCATTAAGGGTTCATTACAGATTACTCTTAAAAGTTGCAGAGATTATTAAGTGCATTTGAAATTACTTTGAGAGTTTATTTACAGGAGCAATAAGGTGAGATTATTGTTACCTTTAAAAGTGCATTAAGTTGGAGATATTATCCATTTGCACTATACTAGTTGATCTTTAACTAGTTACTCTCAAAAGGATTAGTTTGTGTTCTTTGATTGTTAAAGATCAAGGGCACAAAACCAACAGATTATCAAAGTGTCTAGAGACACTATTTGGTGCATAAAACCTACAGCATTTCATGGCCCAAAGAAGCCACCAAAATCAGATCAGATTCCTCCAAGGAGTGGAGAAGAAAGCCACCATCAAAATCAGTAAAAGAAGCTACAAATCGAGACTTGGTGAGTCTCAGATTCAAGGTGCACTAAAGGTTTTTATACAGGTGAAAATTAGTGCAAAAATTACTTCTACAAGAGCTTCTATCTACAGATTAATCAAGCAAAAGGAGAGAGTTGTCCAGCAAAGGAGACAACGTCAAATCAACCCTTGCCTACAAGAAAGCCACCATTAAAACCAATAGAAAGAGATTGCAAAAGGAGGTGCAAAAAGGTATTGTATTTACAAATTTTATTTACATTGTCTTGCACCATGATATTCTATCCTACGTAGGAGAAAGGACAAAGCTTCAGTGTCACAAAGACACATTCTTCACAAGGAAGAAGCATCTCAAAGTGGTCATAGAAAAGCATCATCCAAGCAAGGCTAAAAGAGCCATCAAAAGGCTCACATCACCCATGGTTTGGACAGCCACAATAGGTAACCTACAAACACACAAAGCAAAGCACAAGGAAGGAGATATATCATTCACAAAGGAAGAAACTAGGCAATTTGGAAGTAGGAGAAAATCAAAGCAAGCAATACTAGAGCTAGACGTACATCCAAGGAGCATTCCATATCATCATTGGAGCATCACAAAGTCTCCACCGAAGTGCTACTCATTGCTCTAGCTCAAAGCCACTCGAGCTCCACCAAAGCACCGCTCAAAGCCACTTGAGCTCCACCATAGCATTGCTCAACTAGAACCAACTCAACACCATCAAAACACAACAAAGGAAAAGGTGGAAACATACATTGGAGAAGCTTGCAAGAATATATTAATAAGGCTGGGACATGCAAAGGAAAGAAGGTGCCACTTGTCACCTTAGAAGAAACCCTAACACCTTTGAAATAACATTCAAAATTCCACACGCGTGAAAGGAATAATCTAAAGAAGCATTACATAGGTCAGCATTGGGAATATTAGAGAAGGGGTGACACTTGTAACCAAGGTATACAAGTGTTTACATAAAGACTGTAACGTCTCCAGTCTACAATGAATTTCAAGTGTATAATAGCATCATCGAACATTGGAAGAAACCACCGTTATGCTTGTCCTTCTCAAGAAGATCATCCTCCTATTTAAGGTACCTAAAACCAAGGAGGAAATAACATTCGAAAGCATTCAGAGCAGCAATGAGTTGCAGTAAGAAGAGCATTAAAAGATCTCGATCAAGGTATTCAAAGTAGGTCAAAGAGGCTAGACTTGAGGCACCACCATTCAAGCATTGAAGTCAAGGTAGAATCGAAGTCTTCCATTGCTCACAACACCCAAGAGAAATGTTGAATATTGTTGTCATACACGTCCGAATCCATCGTCGAATACATAGAGATTTGAAGCATCATAAAGGTAAGAATTTACCTCATCTAATTTGCTTTCATTAAAAGGGAGTTATAAGGATATAATATAAGGTTGAAACATTAAGGGAAATCAACCATATTTGAAAGCAATATTAAAAGGAAAATATATATTAAAATAGCCTAATATTTGCAATCTAAAACATAGGAGAAATAAGGATTTCTACCTGGATAAATTAAACATCTATTATTGCAAATATTATTGTTTTCTAATATTCCATATTAGGGAGTTATAAGGAATACTACACCAAAGTAGGTAATTGGAATTTAGAAACATTAAATATCAAAATATCAAAGGCTATAAAAGAAGGTTCATTAAGGAAAATCAAGAGTTGGAAATAAATTGGTATACTTGTCTCAAAACCACATTAAAGGGACAAAAGAAATCCAACCAATAGAACCTCATCAAATCAGAAAGTGCTTAAGTTCAATAGGAGTAATAAGGTGTAATAGAAGTTGATTTTTTGCTACTTACAAAACATTACAAAATCAACTCAAAATTGAACTACTATTCTCAAAGAGCACTCTATTAATCATAAAGCATATCCAAAATCACTAGGGAGACATAAGGTATTCTACAAAACTTGATAATAATAGCATTCATCAAATATTATCAAGTACTCCATTCATTTGGGAGTCATAAGGTTTCTACAAAACCTAGAATTTCACCAAGATATCATACTAAGGAATTTAAAAGAGGACCACAAGGATTATCATGGCATCAAACAAATTCTTTCTTGCAGAATCCCAATTACTCAAAGGTCCCAACTATTTTTCCTAGAAAAATAAGGTAAAAGTAATCTTAGTATATGAAAAACTTTGGGAGATAGCTCAAGGAACAACAAAAAGACCAACCACTAGTGATACTGAAATTCAGAAGTTTGAAGAAAATGATGCAAAAGCTCTAATGATAATAACCTTTGCTATCACTGATGAGATACAACCTTATATCAGTTCAACAAAGACATCTATAGAAGCATGGAAAAGCTTAGAGAAGATATTCGAAGGGAAAAATAAAGCCACTATCCTTCATCTTCAAACTCAACTACATTCCCTAAAAATGAATAATGGTGAAAGCATAGAACTATTCCTAAGGAAAGTAGCAGATATCAAAGGGAAATTATTAACCTTAGGAGAACATATTAAAGATGAATTTCTTACTCAAGTAACCATGAGAGCACTTCCATATAGCTACAAATATTTGGTTACATCTTTACAAGTCCTAAGTAAAGATACTTCCTTTGATGATCTAATCAATATTCTTCAAGAGTATGAGGTGGAGAATACAGTTAAAGATGAAATGACTAACACTGCATTGGCATCAAAAGACAATCCACAGGGAAATATTGCTTCATCATCAAAAGGACGAAGACCATGGTATAACAGGTATTGTCAGATATGCAAAAGAAAAGGTCATAGTACTAACTATTGCAGATTCAATCCCAGAAATCAGAATCAAGGAAATCAGATGAACAATGGAAGCATATTTCAATCAAGGCAATATCAAAATAATCCTCATCAACAGTAATTTCAGCATCCAACCAATTATCCCCAATTGGAGTATCGAAAAGGGAATCAGAAAGGACACCTAGCTCAAAGGATAGAAGAAATCAAAGAACTAGAAGAACCTACAGATGGTTATGAAGTCAAAGCTCTTTCAACAAGAACAACAGGTTATGAAGATACTAACTACTTGCTTGAACAAGTTACAGAAAATAGAGAAGGAGAATACAAACTCCAAGACAAATAAGAAGATCCATATTGAAGATTGAAATATTCAATACCCAAATAATGTAATAAAGGGGGTGTTAGAGTTAGAGTATATTACATCATTTGGGTCATGTAAATGTACCACCTTTGGTACATAGTTAGAATAGGAGATTACTTTAGGGGGAAGTTAGCTAGTTACTTCAAGCAATGTAATAAATGCACAAGTGTCAATGTGCAAGTTGTAATGTGCAAGGTGTCCACTTGTACAACTAGGTAGAGTGTTGGCCAAGGAATCTATCTTCCTATATAAAGGGCCTCATAGTGATATAACAAGCTCATATCAAGATTATATCAAGTTCCTATCAAGTGCATAGTAGATAGGAGTAGAACTCTTGTATGGAGTACAATGTAGTTCTTTAGCTGATATTAATGGAGTGACCATTACCTCCATATTGCATTGTATTTTCATCATTTCTATTTATAGTATATTTCAATCATATTGCAGAATCACTTTCTCTCATATTTACTGTATCTTATTAGGACCTGTGTTAGATCTCTCCTACTGCATATATCCTCAAAAGCTAACATCAACAATTCCAAAATTTAAATCCCTATTAGTTGTTTGAGGGATAAGACCTAAAAAAATAGCAGATGTTCTTCAAAATATACTACAATGTTTTATTTGCCCATTTTTTATGAAAGGATGAGTTGGTTTGAAACTTATCAAAAGATAATGGGCACTCAATCAAGTTGGGATATAAGACTTGGGAGAAATCAAAATTCTCTTCCCTTAAGGATTTCCTTTGGAAGAATGTTTGGTCACTTGGAGTCAACATTCTTTTGGTTAGCAATCCAAAGTAAGCTTATTATAGGCAATGGTTTATAAAGCAAAGGATATATAAGGACTTTTAATGTGTGACTTGTGTAAGGAGAATATAGAAAAATCATATAATTTTCTTCTTTATTGTCTCTTTGCTTACACCATTTTGGGCTAATATTAAAAGAAAAATTGGCTAGCTTTGTCAACATTAGAAGAGCTAATAAAATGTTGGATTAATTATTTTAAATATATATTATTATGAATCTAGTGAGGATTGGTCCTGCCACTTTTTGTTGGAATCTATGGCTTGAAAGTAATAATAAAGTTAAAAAAAAATCTTTGTATTATTGCCTCTCATACAAAATGTTTATAGAGATGGTGGTCATCATAGGAAGTCTCAAGAGTGAAAAAGAGTTAGTGATGCAGGAGCATCCGGTGACAGTATGGGCAATCTTGCATCCTTAAAAATTTTCTTTAAGTACTTGTATTTTGAGTTATTTTAGTTCTTTCCCGGGGGGGGAAGTTTTGCGGAGCAGAAGGGGGAAGTTCGAAAAGCTTGGACAAAAGTTGGGTTGGGGTCGCGAAATCGCGACATGTCGTAAAATCGGGACATGTCGCGAAATCGCGACCTCAAAGGCTTCGACTTGGGCAGAGGCCGGTTTGGTCGCGATATCGCGACGTCACGATATCACGACAATTGTTGCAGCTGGAGCGGAGGGAAGTTTTTCGTCACGATATCGCAACGTCAGTTCGTTAGCCAAAGCAAGAGGAGTTTTCGTCGCGATATCGCGACGTCGTGGTATCACGATGTTAGTACAAAAGTCAAAGGCGCGGAGGCAGTTGGTCGCGATATCGCGACGTCGTGATATCATGACTTATTGAAAAAGCAAGGAGCGGAGGCAGTTTGGGTCGCGATATCGCGACATTGCGATATCGCGACGGTTCAACAGTCTGAGGCAAAACAGTAAGTTGGGTCGCGATATCGCGACATGTTGCGATATCGCGGCCGAAGAGAAAGCAAACCAAGAGAACACGCGGTCGACCGGGCAAGGCCAATTTAGACACGTGGACTGCCACGTGTATCATGGAAGTCGCGAAGGGCACGTGTAACAGTTATATTTCGACAAGGAGAAGGCATGGACGGATTTCCATGCAATAAGCTACGTGAATGAACACAAAGATGAGGGTCGCGCAGATTGACAAGGGAGGTGTCGGCCACGCATTCTTTTAATACGTCTGGCAAAACAGCTGTTGCAGGGTATGGGCTTCATGAAGGAGACAATAGTGCAGAGGACGGTCAGAACAAAGCGGCCGTTGCAGGTCAGAGAGAGGCCATTAATACGAGCCCCATGGCAGATCGGGCAGATGGCCATTTATGACAAAAAGTTTTGAAAACTCGGTCGAGAGGGAAAATCGATTTTGAATTTTGTTAGGTGGAGGCATTAATTGCCTGGAGGAACGGGGCCTCGATAAAAACCCAAAAATTTGTAATGGAAGGGATGGTGGACCGGAGAATAGGGGAAGTAGTGACAGTGGAAGAACCGAGCCGAGCATCGGTTAATGTATGCCTGCGGGCTGTTTTATTTTGGTGATGCATGTAAATATTTTCTACAAATTTTAATGAAAAGGTAGAATTTGTAAGGTGTGGATTTTTCTCGGTCCCCGTCAGTGGTATCAGAGCCCGTTGTTCCTGAGCGTATAGCAGACCGTCGAAGGAGAGGCAGTTGTACCAGGACTTGTGGGAGGGCTTGAGATCAGGTGAAGATGCCTCCGAGAAGAAACCCTGTGGGTGGCAGAGGCATGGCAGCAGAAGATTTCCGGGCATTGCAGCGGCAAGTTCAGGCCCTGTAAGAAAAACTGTGTAGAGGACATGAGCCAAGAAGAGATGCAGACAGTGAGGATGAAGCAGAGGAAGAAAATCAGTTCGAAGAAGAAGAAGCTGTAGATCCGGCACAAGCCAGACTATACAAGGCCATATCTCAGATCGGGAAGAGGCTGAAGTTAGAAGTTTCTACGTATTCTGGGAACTTGGACCCAGAGGAGTTGATAGATTGGATAAATGACCTGGAAGAATATTTCGAATATGAAGAGGTTGAAGATCCCGAGCGGGTCAGATTTGCCAAGACTAGACTAAAGGGTCATGCCAGTATATGGTGGAAGGGGGTGCAGCTAGAGCGAAACAGAAGAGGAAAAGAGCGGATAACAAGGTGGGATAGAATGGTGGAGAAATTAAAGAGGCAGTTTATTCTCGTGGATTATGAACTGGACCTGCTACGTAAAATGCAGAGTTTGAGACAGATGAATAAAACTGTCCAGGAATATACGGAGGAGTTTTATAAAATCTCCATCAGAACCGGTCATTTGGAAGCAAGCAAGGAAAAAGTGGCCCGTTACATTAATGGGTTGAGACCCAGTGTTCAGGAGGAGTTGATTTTGGTTCGGGTAAGCACCATTGAAGATGCTTACCAATTTGCTTTAAAGGTGGAAGAAAAACTGAACCGGAAGTTTGAGAGCAAGAAAAGAGTAAAAGGACCGAGAGGAAAGACCGGTGGAAGAAAAGGAGAAGGAAAGGAAGAGAAGAAAGAAGAGGTGAGCAGCAGCCGAGGTCAGAAAGAAGAAGATGAAGAACCCAAACCGCAAGTTCAGAACAATGGCTACCCAAGAGGAAGAGGTAGATCTAGACGCGGGTATGGAAGGGGAGTGTTTCGAGGAACATGTTTCCACTGCGGAGAAGAGGGGCATCGGGCATATGAGTGTCCCCAGCACCCCAAGAGAGTAAACAAGAAACAAGTGGGTCCTGCCAGAGTAGTTGCGGCAGTTGAAGATGCTGACTCAGAACATTCTGAAGAAGCTAAAAAAGGAGAAGCAATGATAGTAAGGAGAACCATGCTGACTGAGGAAGACAAATCTGAACAAAGGAGAAGCTTGTTTCACACCCAGTGCAAAATTGCAGGCAAGGTCTGTAATGTTATTATAGACAATGGGAGTACAGACAACCTAGTTTTCGAGGAGATGGTTTCTAAGTTGCAGCTGGAGAGGAGGAGGCACCCGCATCCATACCGGATTGCGTGGTTGCGGAAGGACCACAGAGCATGGGTCCATGAACAGTGTTTAGTCACGTTCCAGATTGGGAGATACCAGGATGAAGTCCTGTGTGATGTTTTCCCCATGGATGCTTGCCATTTGCTGTTAGGAAGGCCATGGAAGTTTGATCGGAGTGCAGTGCATGATGGTCATGCAAATACTTACACTTTGATGAAAGATGGAGTGCGGCACAAGTTGAAGCCATTGCAGACCGAAGATGAGAAAGTGTGCAGTAATGCCAGAATTTGTCTGGTAGAGGGCAGAAATTTTTGCCAAGAAACGGGATTTGAGCAGATTGTGAAGGTTGATGAGTGTTCGGAGATATTACAAAGGACGCGGACCGAACAACCAAGAAGTGAAGGTCACTTCTCTTGTTACCCCGGGTGTCTGATGCAGGAGCATCCGGTGACAGTATGGGCAATCTTGCATCCTTCAAAATTTTCTTTAAGTACTTGTATTTTGAGTTATTTTAGTTCTTTCCCGGGGGGGGAAGTTTTGCGGAGCAGAAGGGGGAAGTTCGAAAAGCTTGGACAAAAGTTGGGTTGGGGTCGCGAAATCGCGACCTCAAAAGCTTCGAATGTTTCAGCTGGAGCGGAGGGAAGTTTTTTGTCACAATATCACGACGTCAGTTCGTTAGCCAAAGCAAGAGGAGTTTTCGTCGTGATATCGTGACGTCGCGGTATCGCGACGTTAGTACAAAAGTCAAAGGCGCAGAGGTAGTTGGTCGCGATATCGTGACTTATTGAAAAAGTAAGGAGCGAAGGCAGTTTGGGTCGGCGATATCGCGACATCACGATTTTGCGATGGTTCAGCAGTCTGAGGCAAAACAGTAAGTTGGGTCGCGATATCGCGACATGTCACGATATTGCGGCCGAAGAGAAAGAAAACCAAGAGAACACGCGGTCGGCCAGGCAAAGCCAATTTAGACACGTGGACTGCCACGTGTATCATGGAAGTCGCGAAGGGCACGTGTAACAGTTATATTTTGACAAGGAGAAGGCATGGACGGATTTCCATGCAATAAGCTACGTGAATGAACACAAAGATGAGGGTCGCGTAGATTGACAAGGGAGGTGTCGGCCACGCATTCTTTTAATACGTCTGGCAAAACAGCTGTTGCAGGGTATGGGCTTCATGAAGGAGACAATAGTGCAGAGGACGATCAGAACAAAGCGGCCGTTGCAGGTCAGAGAGAGGCCATTAATACGAGCCCCATGGCAGATCGGGCAAATGACAATTTATGACAGAAAGTTTTGAAAACTCGGTCGAGAGGGAAAATCGATTTTGAATTTTGTTAGGTGGAGGCATTGATTTCCTGGAGGAACGGGGCCTCGATAAAAACCCAAAAATTTGTAATGGAAGGGATGGTGGACCGGAGAACAGGGGAAGTAGTGACAGTGGAAGAACCGAGCCGAGCATCGGTTAATGTATGCCTGCGGGCTGTTTTATTTTGGTGATGCATGTAAATATTTTCTGCAAATTTTAATGAAAAGGTAGAATTGGTAAGGTGTGGATTTTTCCCGGTCCCCGTCAGTTAGTCTCTTTGTTATATGATTTAATATACATACAAGCATCATCTACAACAAGTCAATTAACAAAAAAGGATCTATTCTAATTTATGGTAAATTAAAAATGTTCTAAATATGGGTTTATCAGAATTAATTTTGATGGAGTTTTTGTTTAAAATTTTGATATTATTTAAAGATGGTTATCATGCTACCAAAACTTCCTAATCACAATAATATGCAAGCTCTGGTGGACTTGCTGCTTCGACCTGTAAGGGTATTTAAAGTAAATTCATGAAATATTAGGTCAGGTCTGAACACCCTTATAAGAGCCTAATTAACCATAGACGTTCTATCCTTTTGGATCTTCTAGATCCGATGGGTTTGAATTGTGACCAAGCTAATATAGAATTTCAAGAACATAGATTGGTACCTTGTCTATTGGGTGACTGTAGCAAAACTTAACCAATTTTATGAAATAGTGAGAAAAATAAGAAAAGAACTGACATACCCACATTCATTCAAATAACATAATCAACATAGGTATTAAATTAGTGAGAGAAAATATTACTTGTGAATTCAAATAATGCAATGTACAAATAAGCAACACATACACATTGAGACAAAATATACCAAAGAGTAGAAACCATAATGATGTATTATATTAAATATTTGGTGTTTACAATGATATAGCTTGGTAGTGTACTCAGGTCTCTCAAAGAATACAATACAATATTCACCTTGTTCGAAGATTGTAACAGGAAAATTCTGATCTATTGTCCTAATTATAGTGATATATAGACTTTGGTTCCTCAAGCAGCTCCTAGAAATGATCTTAGATAGCTAGCTCGACTCTTGGAAATACCTGCACAAATGTGAGAAGAATTGTGAGGTGGAAAATAAAGACAACATAGGGAAAATACAACCAATCTAAACAAAACACTCGAAATACCTCTTGCAAAATTTTGCTATTCTGATGCTCAATCTCGAGTTCTGGCATAAAAGGCATCTTTTATCATTTAAATTTTGTAATTCTATTTTGAATAGTTGGTGCATATGCAGCCACTTGGCATCCTCTCTGCCATTCATTTCTTATAGTGTATTTTGTAGGAAATCGAACATAGGAGGCATTGTATTAGATGAATAAATAATACAACATAGGCCTGAGAATAGCCCGTGAAATGGGGAACCACCTGAGGTGAGAATAGACTTAGTTACAAAAAAATAACAATTATAGCCTATAATGTAATAACTAACACAACTACTCTAACATCCCCCTTATTACATTATTTGGGTAATAATATAACTACTAGCTATGCTAATATCCCCCCATACAACAATATTTGGGTAAATTATATAACTACTAGCTATGCTAACATCCCCCCATACAACAATATTTGGGTAAAGTATATAACTATCCCAATATAGTGAAGAAGAAGAAGAGAAATGAAATAATGGTGGCTCATGCTTTGTCTTTAGCTCTGGCTCTGGCTCATGGCTCTGGCTCTGGCTCTAAGCATAGCTATGGATATTTACCTCTGGGTCTATCTCTGGATATGCTTGTGAATCTACCTCTGGATCATTGCCTCTAGATCTGCTTGTAGATCTGCCTCTGGAACTTTGTCTCTGGGTCTATCTTTAGGTCTGTCTCTAGGTCATTATCTCTAGGACTACCACTTGGTCTGTCACTGGATTTGCCTTGGGGTCTACCATAGGTTTTACCTTTTTGATAGAAGCCATACAACATTTATTTCATCATGGTCCATTGTGTGAGATTTGTCCATCCACAATCAATATGAACCTTGTTGGCCATTTTCAGTTTATACCAACAATTGGAAGAAGAGTGATTCATACATCCACATGAATCACAAGGATGTAATCTCCAACACTTAGTTGCAACATGTCTTGCATTTCCACAGTGACTGCAACAATGCTTTTTAGGAGATGGAGGAGATTTAGGTTTTACAAACATGGAATTACTGGTACTTGCATGTCCAGTATAGCCAAGGCCTTCATTCTTTGCCTTGACATTTAGCATTATAGGAGTTTTAATGCCTTGTTCCTATTTACCTAATCTCTCACCATTGAATCCCATTTTATTCATTATTTTGGAATCAAATCCTTTGGTGTGTTTTTCAAAACACCCAATTTCATCATCTTCATCAATGCTTTTAACAATATTGCATAACCTATTTCACAAGCAAATTTTGCTACTATGATGAGATAACTTGTGCTACAACTAATATCTTCCATCATAGGCATGAGGTCGCTTGTATCACAACAAGCATTAGCCATCATGGGCTCAAGGTCACATGTGCCACAACAAGCATTCACCACCATGGGCTGAAGGTCACTTGTGTCACTACAAGCATCAACCATTTTGACCTTTGTTTCCTCACTAAAGTCCCTATATATTTTACGTTGGGCCATATCAAGAGAAATAAATGATATGTAGACTGCCCTTATGATGCCTATAGGGATTTGAACACCATTCTTCTGAAGGTCTTTAGAATCTTCAGAATCTTTGAGAATGGATTTTACACCACTGTGTAGTGTAGAATATTTTTCATCCTCATAAAAATCCATTCCTTCCATCTCTGGTGGAAAGTAAGGACCTTTAACTAATTTTTCAACAACATCAGTTTGTTTAGGGGCTTGCTTTTTTTTTATCTGCCCATTTTTAAGGTGTCGGTCTCTATCGAAAATGCACCATTTTTAGAATGAATTTTGCAAAAATAATCTAACTAATGTTTCGGTCACTACCGGAAATGCACCCTTATAAGTCTTCCCCCCTTGTTTTTACAAAATTATATCTCCCCTGTTTGCAAGAAAGGATATGGTGGAGAGAAAAAAAATGTTATCCCCCCATTTTAGTGTAGAAAAATTCAACAATGAAGCCTCAAAAAGCTCTTACAAAGCTTGCCTCGTAGCCAGATTAGCACAATGTGTCACCAAAAAAATCCCCCCTGTGTGAAGTACTTCAAACAAAAAAATTGCTATTTATGAAGCCTAAGAAAACAGGTTTTGAGGTTTGATGATTGTATGCCTTTCTTAGTGCCTTTAAGGTGTATCTTCATAAAAGGTGTACCAAGAAAAATGGTCTCCTTATTTTCTATGTTTCTTTGCAATATAAAATTTAATCAATTATATTTAATTAATAATAAAAAATTGAATAAGGTAAGCAATTATTAAATTATTAAAAAATATATTGAAAAAATTATATAAAAAAATTGCAAAAGAAAAATAAAAAAATTATACCTTGTGAAACCTTTGATGCGTAAAAAAATGCACTGTAGCTGCCGATGGGGTTTGAACCCCCGAATTGGCAGTCTGTAGCACCTTTTTTGCTAGTTTCCCACCAGCCTGGCTACCGCTGCCGATGGATGGTGAAGGATCAAAAACCTATATTAGTAAGTCCGACAACGTGGGACCCAGACATGCATCGCTCTCTTGATGGTGATGCTTTCGATAGTAGCTAGTGGCGGCACGATCTCTCTCTTGGGTGTTGTCCTATGGGCGGTATTACCAATTTACTACTAGATGGGCAATGACACTTGTCTGGGCAGTGCTGCCTCCACGAAGTAGTGCAACTGCCACTTATTTTCACCACCACGATGACAAAAATCATCAATGTTGATAGAGCAAGCAATTCTTCTCGATGCTGATCTCCTTTGGGTGGCTACTGGGTTGAAAGAAATATGCTATCAAGGCAGAGGTTCCTTCTTTGCTCGTCGTATTCTGGAATTTAAATGACAAACAATATTGGCAGTATTTTTGGAATTTTACGTTGGTTGGGAGCAAGATCACCATGGCTTTGTTGCTTGGCTAAATCCAAGTTTTAATTGGTAAAATAGTTTTATTTTCCCCATCCCAATGCCTTGCTGCGTTGCTTGGCTGGAGAGCAGTTTCACCTTTCTCGACTTTAGTTGGTTTGGCCTGCGTAGGGGATCGGGTTAAAAAAACCTACTATCAACCCCTCCGAGATCATTCACTGCGACCGTCTGATCAACGCAGCTTCATGGTTGAATATTGATCTCCTTTTGTGAACCACTACAAGAAAGGTTCACGCAAAAGTTATGGCCAATATCTGCAAACTAGGAATCACATCTCTTTTCCTCCCGTAGATGGGCTTCACCAGGTCCCCTCCATACCAATCTAGTTGGAAGGTCATACAGTAGAATATTTTGTCGCCCGTACTGCTAGATTTAACACCTTAGCCATCATCGAAACCGACTAGAAGATCTGCAATGCCTCCTGTCTGCAAATACTATTGTTCTCTCTACAAGAACATTTGCAAAACATCGAATTATCTTAGGGCAAAATTTTCTCTGCAACAATCTGCCAATGATTTTTGTGAGGACCAGATCACGACTGATCTATGACGACCAACAATATGACTACTAAAAAGCCAGAGACTTGTTCCTGCAATGGTTTCGAGAATACTTCGACAGACAAGAATGCTGAAAACATATGGAAGGTTTATCCCACATGGGGCATGGGAGAGGTCTTGAAGGCTTTAAAATGAATAGACCTCATATAGTTAATTGATTACCTTCGGGTAGTCCCTACTAGCTTACACTCTCTACACGGGTAGAGTCTGATCCACCTCCACGTGTTAGTTTTGTCTAGATTGACTTAGTCCTCCCGTTCACCTAGATTGCCCAGCTGTTGTCCACAGTCTACACAAGTCTAGATTGGTCGATGTGGTCGTAAATGTCCAGTTATCATTGTCTCATCAACGTCTAGGCTCTGTGTGAGCCCAGATCCACGTCCTAGTCAGGTCTTCCTGCTCACCTATCCTCGTGGCTGTCGTAGTCAGATCCACTTCGTCGTATGAGTCAAAATCAGGACAAAGTCAATCTGTGCACTTTGGTGTCCAGTCTAGGTCCAGATCCCATCAGTCTGTTCACACCAAGGTAGGTGTTCGGAGTCGACCAGCCAACAAGCTACGAAATGAGCTTGCCCTAAAAGGGCTCTGATACCATGTAGGAAATCGAACATAGGAGGCATTATATTAGATGAATAAATAATACAACATAAGCCTGAGAATAGCCCGTGAAATAGGGAACCAACTGAGGCGAGAATAGACTTAGTTACAACAAAATAACAACTATAGCCTATAATTTAATAACTAACACAGCTATGCTAACATATTCCAACAAAATACTAGCTATCCCAGGCCATCAACATTGGTAAAATTGGCCATTTTTCCTCAAATATTCAGGTTGTTCTTGTTCTGTGTTTGGCTTTGATTTCTTTTCTTCTTTGATGGTGGTTTACAGTTGGGTTGATGAGTTGTCTCCTAGGTGATGTGTCATTTTGAGGTTCTTCTTGATTTAGATATGTAATTTTAGCCTTTGATCTCTATAATTGTTTTGGTATCTTCTCCTTAAAGCTAAGTGAGCTGAGTCATTCATATTCAATTATTGGAGTTTATCTAACTTTTCAACAACAGGTAAGTGAAATTAGGTCTAAGTTAAATGAACATCATTCTTCTTGATTGTTTGTCTTCCTTCCTTGACTGTTCAACTTCCCTCTTCGTCCCCTGGTTTGGTCACGTACAGAAACTGAATAAAATATAAATTTAGGATTTTGGTGGTAAAAGAAAGTCAAAATTTGGTATTATTATTATTAATATTGTTACTGGTGATTTTTAATTTTATTAAATTATTTCGTAAGGTTTAATATTATCTCATTTCAATTTTTAATTTTACATTATTTGTATTTTCATAATGTTTTAACATAAGAGTTTAATTTTAATTTCTTATGCTAATGTATTAAATCAACCTTAATGTCAAAAATTTATTAATATTAATTCATCTTTATTTATTTACCTTTATTATTATTATCATTATTATATACATACATTTATTTATTATTATCACCTTGTTTATTTTATATTATATCAAATTTAATATTCCATACTTAGGTTTTATTTACATCATGTTATCTTTATATCTCTATGGTTTAATGTATTTATTTATTTATCATCCTTCTTAATCGATTTATCTTCCATTTCAGGTTAATCCTGTAATGACCCACATTTCCAACCCAACTTGAGAGAGTTTTTTTTTTATCATAACATGTCTATTATTTAAGTAAAGTTCACAATCAAATATGTTTGAACCAACATCAATCAGGATAGTAAGTAACCAAGAGAATTACGACATGGTCAGTGTCAACTCTTGTGATAGGAGTGACCAACTCCTATCTAACCTTACATTTCTTCATGATGTTTATTAATTCCTTTATTTAATTGTTTCTATCTCTCCTTTCATTAGGAAGTTTAATTACTTAATTGAATGTAATTTCAAATTTACCTCCTAATTGATTTAGCATTTCATTCTTTTGCAATGAAATACCATGTATGTATTATTAAATAATACATAAATATATTTTTTTGATAAGTAACTAGAATTTTATATACAAATTGGGTTTTTTAAGAGGATCCCAAAACCTTATAAAAAAAAGTGTTGTAGCGTCGATATTTAAAGCAACTCCTTAGTATATGAAAATAAACAAAATCTGAAAGGGAAAGGGCTAGAAACAACCCTTGATCCAGTAGAAAGACCAGATTATAGAACTAATTAGTGAGACCCACTTCGCCAAAGTATAATCCTCCCATTGCTGGCAGATTGGGATCCTCCAAGAGGTGGATACAATAGTTTGGGATCCGTCCGGGGGTGGATATAACAGTCTGGGATCGATCCTCCCAAGGGTGGATACAACGCATCTGCCCAAACCTGCATAGGGATAGTGGGAAGGCCAAGAATAGCCTGCAACTAGAAATCCTACCCAAAAATCTGAAGCAGGGAAATTTAGAAAACTGGAGAGGATCCTCGCCTAGGGACACCTTGGGATGCAATATAGGGTGTAGAGGGACAACAAGAATCTGCACGAGCAAAGTAGCAAGCAGCACCGGGATACAGACTAGGGATCAGCAACTGGATAGTCTGGGAAATGGTACCAGGGTCCTCAAAGAAAAAAAATGGGAAGCCTTCGCTTGAGCCTGAAAAGAGGAACACCACTACTAGGGATATCTACAGGCTAAGATATCCCTGTGCACAACAAGGAGAAATACAAGGAAGCTGAAAGGATCCAGGGAAAACAATAATAGGTGCAAAGACAGGATCTTGAAAGCCAAAACTGGAGGAAGGAGGGACCACAGCTGCAAACACACTAATCTCCCCCCTAGACCAATGAATATAAAATGAAGCCCCCACCACTCTAGCAGAAAGGTCTAGGAACCACCATCCTTGCTCATGAACAAATATAGGGAACTGGGACTAGAAGCCCCTGAGCAGGAACTGAAACAAACAATCCGAGGATCCCAAGAAGGAAGTGATAACATGCACAAAGATAGGATCCTTGGAAGCCTAACTTGGGGGAACCGGGGTCTGCATGCACTGATCATTGGTCCCCCCCAAGATTTAGACATGCAACAAAAACCCTAGGAACCCCAGAATAAGGGACCAATATCCCCCCATCCTTGCTCATGGAAGCTTTAGGGAACTGGGACTGGGGCTGGGAACAACCCAGGCAGAGGAAGAGGCCCACCCCGAAGGCCAACCAATGCCTTGGGTGTCCACCAAATTGCAGATCCAGTAAGAAGAAGCCTCCGAATAGGAAACCGAAAAGGGCCCTACCCAACGGGATGGGACCAACAACAACCACGGGCATCGCAGAGATGAGTCACTAGCAGAAGAGTAACTGACCCCACCAGACCTCATGGGATGCACCAAGAAGCAGTCAAAAATCCAACCTGCCACCACCACCGACCGAGGAAGCCCTGGGAATCGAATCCAAGCAAAACCCTACAAAAAACCCTAGGAGGAAGCTTGAGGGAGATCGTGGAAGGGATCTTGAAAGCATGCAGGAAACCCTAGGAGACCCCTGGGATGCACCAAACCCTGGGCTTGGGTAGGGAAACCCTAAAACTATTAGGAAAGGAGTAGAAAATGGAGAAGGATATCCCCCCAAGGAGATCATCTGCTACAAAGCATTCCCATAGTGGGATGACCCGGGATGAGCCAGGGACTGGGCAAGAACCAGGGGAGGGGGAGTAGGGACCTAAGACCGATTATTCATACTTAGCATAATTTGATAACAATACATAAATATTGCTTCACTCATTTTAAGACCATTACTTGAATCAAAGCATAAACTATTGTATCATATTCATTGGAAAAGCAAGTGCAACATCCATTATTAGATCTAATAAACCTCAAGTGCAAATATAAACCAATATTACTTATTGAACATTACTTGTTAATAAAAATCATGCGCCATATAACACTTTAATAAACATCTTATGAAAATGCATCATCTCATTGGAAAGTAAATAACATTTAAATTACATCTCATGCAACATCCACAATCTATCTAATTAAAATCATAATAGAAAGCAAATATAACATCCATGTATAACATCAGTTACAAACCACAAGATAAATTCACATAACATGTATCCTGGGAACCCTCATGGGGAATAAAACCAGCCTCCAACATATGTTTCTCCTCTCATTTCATAAATTAAGATTGTCATAATTACAAAGGTATCCCATGGATCCTTTATCAATATCAATTTTACAATTCAAGGAATTCAAATCATTCCTTTTTCCAAACCATCAAAACAACACATAAGAATCTCACAAATTCTTATATCCACAAATCTATGAAATGATCATCGGATTCATATTAAGGAGAAATCTCATCAACTATCAAAGAGGGAACCCCATAATTCCCTTGAGAATGAATTCCTCATTCATTCTTCAAGGTTGAAATGCATTCAATCCCTCATAAGTGGAATTCACTAAGTAACCATACTAAGAATATGAAGAGAAAATCTTATAATTTCCTCAAGAATGGATATTTCATCCATCCTTATCACAACCATATTAAGAACCTTAATCTAATTAAGATGGTAACTACTCCATACATGCTAAACCAATAATAGAACACAAAATATTCTTTCTTAACCAGTCATTCTAGATTTCATGACTTGGGAGGGTTCAAACTCTCTTCAATAATAGATCCCTTATTATTTTCCTACAACATCGGAATCATACTGATTTCACTCGCCCATAAGTCCTAGATATTATAGTTAGAGGATCATTAATCATATGAGTGATGCATAGTGAGGAAATCCCATAATTTCCTCAAAGAATGAGCTCCACACAAATTCTTTCCTTAGTTACACCCTTTTCTACCAAAAGTGTTTCTAATTGTCTTTATATGTACACTTGATTTATTCAATATTTTCCCAATATTATTAAAAGGTATTACAATAAGGTTATCTATAAATTTGTACTAACTTTCTACAAGTTGTAACTGAAATCACCATTATTTTTCTACCAAAAATTGATCTTATATAACATTCAAGTTCTAGATGGGTCTTAATAATTCTAAATAGTTTCACCCTATGTTATCAAAATTTTCCCTAATCAATTTTTTTTTCTAAATTTGATCTTGGTTTCGTTCCAATGTTTTAGAGTATGTTTCCCATGATTTTAATCTCCTTATAGTAAAAGCTTAATAATAAAAGATACTTTCAAAGTCATGTTTATAATCCCCATTAACATGTACTATACCCATTATTAGATTGACTAGTAAAAATATAGTTAGTGACATCAATCAACTCAAAGTCAAACTAACCAATCCAATTTAACCTTAATCAAACCCAGGCAGTGATAAGTCAACGTTCTAGTAGTCTCCACGACTAGGAGTTTCACTCACATAGCTAACCCGACCACCACCCGTGGTTGTATATCATTGGATCAATTCTTCAATATATGTCTCCCTACATGTTTCCATAGAAAGCATGTGGGATATTCATGCATATCCCTAAATGGCATATCCATTTGAACATATCACATAAGTCCACATGGTAAACATAGTATGAAAGCAAGCAACTACCCTAGGCTTAACGACATAGTACCACTTGTCGTAGCTTTACCAATCGATGCAAGAGAGGCATTCCACAACCCTCAAGTGATGGTAAATTAGATAATGGAGAGCATACCCTTTAAAGAAGTAAAGTATCTACCACATAATTGATGTGGGATAATGGTTTAAGAAGGCCAAGATGACATTCCTATCTATGACTACTTGAATGCAGATAGGGTACTTCTAGACACGTAAAATATGGATAATTTAAACCTAAACCTTAGTAATGACTAAGGTAATTTCCAACAATTCTTCATTAGGGTATTTTTAGTAGTGGTATGTGTTTATGGACATTATATGGGCCTCACGGGTCATCATACATGACTTATAGCTATTATAGCTATAAGTCATGTATATTATAAGTCCTAGATATTATAGCTAGAAAAAGGGTGATAGAGGATCATTAATCATATGAGTGATGCATAGTGAGGAAATCCCATAATTTCCTCAAAGAATGAGCTCCACACTCATTCTTTCCTTAGTTACACCCTTTTCTACCAAAAGTGTTTCTAATTGTCTTTATATGTACACTTTATTTATTCAATATTTTCCCAATATTATTAAAAGGTATTACAATAAGGTTATCTATAAA
The DNA here is from genome assembly GCA_028583015.1 of Wollemia nobilis. Taxonomy (NCBI): domain Eukaryota; kingdom Viridiplantae; phylum Streptophyta; class Pinopsida; order Araucariales; family Araucariaceae; genus Wollemia; species Wollemia nobilis. Next base: position 10,988,093 of record JAQPPZ010000850.1, read on the forward strand.
TTTGTACTAACTTTCTACAAGTTGTAACTGAAATCACCATTATTTTTCTACCCAAAATTGATCTTATATAACATTCAAGTTCTAGATGGGTCTTAATAATTCTAAATAGTTTCACCCTATGTTATCAAAATTTTCCCTAATCAATTTTTTTTTCTAAATTTGATCTTGGTTTCGTTCCAATGTTTTAGAGGATGTTTCCCATGATTTTGATCTCCTTATAGTAAAAGCTTAATAATAAAAGATACTTTCAAAGTCATGTTTATAATCCCCATTAACATGTACTATAACCATTATTAGATTGACTAGTTAAAAGATAGTTAGTGACATCAATCAACTCAAAGTCAAATTAACCAATCCAATTTAACCTTAATCAAACCCAGTCAGTGATAAATTGTCAACGTTCTAGTAGTCTCCATGACTAGGAGTTTCATTCACATAGCTAACCCGACCACCACCCGTGGTTGTATATCATTGGATTGATTCTTCAATATATGTCTCCCCACATGTTTCCACAGAAAGCATGTGGGATATTCATGCATATCCCTAAATGGAATATCCATTTGAACATATCACATAAGCCCACATGGCAAACATAGTATGAAACAAGCAACTGCCCTAGGCTTAACGACAAAGTGCCACTTGTCGTAGCTTTACCAATCGATGCAAGAGAGGCATTCCACAACCCTCAAGTGATGGTAAATTAGATAATGGAGAGCATACCCTTTTAATAAGTAAAGTATCTACCACATAATTGATGTGGGATAATGGTTTAATAAGGCCAAGATGACATTCCTATCTATGACTACTCGAACGCAGATAGGGTACTTCTAGACACGTAAAATGTGGATAATTTAAACCTAAACCTTAGTAATGACTAAGGTAATTTCCAACAATTCTTCATTAGGGTATTTTTAGCAGTGGTATGTGTTTAAGGGCAATTATATAGGCCTCACGGGTCATCATACATGACTTCATTTTTATAGGGCCGAACCAAAGATAACTGATATAGGCATCAGGATAGATTCCAACTTTAAACATTGTCCTACTCCTCATACAAATGTCAAAATCAAGGCTTATACAACAATTACAAACTATATATATATATATATATATATATATATATATATATATATATATATATATATATATGGTGACATCCGATTGGGTACAAACACAAAAGATATAGGTACATAACATAAAACTGCCCGATGAAAATAGCATACGTGCGACACAAATGTAATTAATGAAATATGATAAGGACTAGGTTTCAATGAGAAAGTCGTAAATCAATAATAGCCAAATATGACTAATAGAGCAATTTTTATATATGTATTACCTGTTAATGGTAGGATAATTATTATATGCATATACCCACAATTTAGGTAACCCAAAAGTGCTATTTTGACTTATAAACGAAGGCAGACAAATCCATATCAAGAGGGCTCAAATTTGAGATGGAATAATACGTTCAACGAAGGTGTCTGACTGGTATAGGCATATGATAATCAATAGTCAATGAGAATGATTACAATTTGCTTTGATAAGGATTTATTCACCTCTAATGTCAACAAAAATCAAGCATCTATGCATAGAGGGATCACTTGACATGTACCAAGTAAGACAGTAGGTCTGCTATGCTAAATAGCACTCCTAGACCGACCTTTAGGTTTTCCTAAAATTACTTTTCGAACTTGATCCATGTTCTGTTCTCAGCACATAAATCCCATATATGTCATGCTATAAAATTAGAAGGATATAAGAGTATTTTCACACATTAAAGGAAATAACCACCAATCGATGGCCAAGGAAGCTTCGTCGATGGTGGTGGTGATGATGGTGGTGGTGTTCAGCTAATTAGATGGCCACCCATGATGACTCAAAGTCTAACTTAATATTATTTCCTCTGGGACCGAGTCAACCCATTTTTCATAGACAATAAAATTGATCTAACAAATTCTTACCAATATATGCAATGGGAGATTTCCAAAATTTAATACAGAAGCTCTCTATGGAATTAAACCTAAGGATTTAGTCTAGTACTAAATATAGTCTTGGCAGTGATCAATAGCACAACTTTATTAGAGAGCAATGAGTTCAAATCTAAAGGTTTAACCCAATAATAGGTATAGCCATCGCAACATTCTAATAAATCAGAGGCACATTTTTAAAGAACAATGCAAAGGTAGGATCCAACCTGTATATAATTGAACTTATTCAAATAATCCTTTCCCCATGAAATTCATCTAAGGTTATCCTCCTCGTGTCCCGTTTCTATCAAGCTTCTCCAAGACTACCTATCCAAGATAGATTCCTAAAATCACTCATCGTGGCCAAACTGCTTCCTCAAATAATTAATATTTAGTACTCTCCCAAATATTTTTGGTTTCTGATATACCAAGGTAGAGAGCATACTCCCTAAGCTCTAATATTTCCCTCCCCTTCTCCCATTATTGGCCTTCCCTTTTATAATTCTTCCTATTTTTTTTTCTTCATGAGCACGAAGGTGGGCTTATTATTAAATTCTTAAAAGGTATATTTTTAAAGTTAACCCAAAATAGTGAAAATAATATTTTAATAAAAAAGAGATTCCAAGGGATAAGGTGGGAGTACTTTGTTTATCTTGGGCCTCCCCTTTCCTAGGGAAACTACAAGGTCAACACTAATATTGTTTGGAAGTAGGGAGAATTCAACCTTAGAACTGTTAGAGGTAAGGAAGAGAATCTCTTCTAAATATTAACCATTATGAAGCAGCCATGTGGAAGAAAGAATAGTTCATCCACTTAATAAAATAATCCCTTTTTTATTTTTTAAATGATGATGTTGCTTTTTTGGGTCCAATTAAAATTGGGCATGTGTGATAAGAGCATATACACCCAACTACATTTTTAATCAGTTGTAGTTGGACTAAGTGAATATGTTTAATCTAATTTCTTTTTGCAAAAGATAAATCCTTAAATTAATCTTTCACAAAAGTTCTATTTAACTTCTCTAAACTATTCAAAATCCCCTAATTGCCCTCCAAAACTCTCCAAATCAATTTTGTAGAGTGTAATTAGTCTAATTAAGGGTTTTTTAAGAAGAATTAGGGTCTACAACCCTTTTGGTTAGGTATTAATTTATCCCTCAAATCAATTAATAACCTTTTTAAAAGTCCTAGAGCGGATTGTGACAAACCCTCACATTATAATATTTTCAGTCTCAAAATAAATTCTTTTGACTCAATTTAAAAGGTTTTTTTAATAAAGCATATTGATAAAGGTTTGATAAAATAAATTCATGAAAAGGGATCTTATGGGCTTTCGAAAACGAACCTTATTAAATTCTATCCAATCGGACACACTCACTTGAGATACCCATGCCAATCGGATGCATGAAACCAAGACAATCGCACAAATGAAAGTTCTCCATTTTTGGCCAATCAGGTGCATTCGCTTCTCTTACCCAAGCCAATGGGATGCAATGAACTTGCTCATCCGACTAAAATATCTTTAATAATTTTTTTGGATCCGAAACTTGAACTTGCCCTGATTATATGCTTTTTAATTGTCATCGGTTCCAAAATTCGAGCTTGCCTGATTTAAGGAATTTTAATAATATTTTCAATTTCGGAATTCAAACGTGCCTAATTAAATGACTTCTTGTCTGATGGTTTTTGATAAATTTTTATCTTCGAAATTAAATGTTCCTGATCAAAATTAGAATTTCCATTAAAAACATTAGTAAGGGTTTTAATTTTTTTCGATGGCAAATGTGGTGTCGTTGGGTATCCGATTTGACTTACATGATCAGGTGAGTGGATGGGGCTATCGTCTAGGTTGAGCAATGAGCAAATAGGAGCAGATGAATTAGACGCTAGGCATTTTAGGGTCGCACAAGTTGGTCGATGGGTATATGGGCGGTTGGACGAGACAAAGGGGGCGTCGGGTGAGACAGTCGCGACCTTTTATTTCATCGGGTAAGATGGCCAAAAAGACTTTATTGGGTGAAATTAAATATTTTTAGGGACTAAACAACTTTATGATATTTTAGACTTTATGGAGGCAATCGGGTATCATGGCCAATGGAAATGATAATCGGGCGGATGGCTTAGGCGATGGTAAATGGTTTGGAAACTGACATAGGAAAACTCTATGCCAATGAAATATCATCGAGTGCACTGGCCAACCACTAGGGTTATGTCAGAGGGCTCATCTAATCAATGAAAAATGACTGAAAAATATGCCCGATAAATGATGAATTTTGGCATTGTAGTACTAAAATTGGGTCAAAATTCAAAGTGCCTAGATTTTGATAAAACTTCCCATATTTCTAAATGAGGAAAATGGGTATCCAAATCCACTAAGAAAAATAAAAAATTCATTTTGGATCATGAGATATTTTAATTAGAAATTCTAGGGCTACTTTGGAAAATTACTATTTTTGGAAATAATTGACATCCAATTTTATGTAAATCAAGCACCATTATGAGATGAGCTCAAGATATTTCCACCAGTTTTTGAATCAGCTCAAACAAAGTTTTCTAGCTCAAATTATCCATTTTAATTTCACATCAAAATGTAGGGCAAAAGTGATGAGATTGGAGTAACCCTAAAATAAAATTTAATTATTTAGACCTTTAAAAAAACCTTAGGACTTGCATTTTATGAAATATTTTAATTTGAAATAATGCAATTAAGATGTAAATGTTCAAAAATATTCAATCCAAATTATTGCAACTAGATCCAAGTCTTCAAGATGCAAAAATCTCAACAATTTTGAAACCTCAATGTAATCAGAAATTTTTAAACAATCTTGGTGTAAGCCAATTTTCAAAGATCTTGATGCAAGCAAATAATTCCAAATTAATATTAAAAATATTTAGACTCTTAAATTTGAGTTGTAATTATGGGGTAAAACACAGGCTCTGAATGGGACATGTAGCATAAATGACCTTAACAGTGCATGAATGTTCTTGAGAACTCTAGAATCTTCGATTAGCAATCAAGAGACCATACAAATTTGGACTAAAAGGTGAAAAGGAAAACAAAGGCACTAATTATGAAAAATAATAAAGGATTGACCTTGGTTCTAATCAGTAAAATTAGATGACCTAGTTTAAAAACAAATGAACTTTGACTCATGGGGCAATAGATATTTTGACAATATCTTAATATAGAGTTGAGGCAAATTTATTTGGAAGTTGATGTGTCGTTATGCATTGGCTTATGAGTGTTTTGTGCATTCATTCTTATTCCTTGATCAGTTAGAATTTTATCATATTGGCAGGAGTTGAGCCTATTAAGTATTTCACTCTAAATGATATTCACCTTTGCATTGCTCCACTACCAGTCAGGCATCTATAGCCCCAATGGAGATGACCTCGATTTCCTTTGGACCTACTCTACAGCCAGCTAGGTGTCTATAGCCTCAATAGAGGTTATCTAGATAGCCCAAGCACATAGCTAATTTGCATTATTTATATTTTTCTTCTTACTTGAGAAGAATTATGATGAATTACAAAGCTCATGTTGGGTTAGAATTTGTAGGGCTAAAAAGAAGAGCGTATGTTTTTAGCTCAAAGCATCCTACCAATGATGACTTTGTTCTTCTTGACCTTGAAATAACCTTAAAATTTGTGGAAGATGTGAATCTTTGGCATAATGTACAGTACCTTCTACTTAATCTGTTGTAGCTCCAGACTTATGGGACAATTGCCTAAAACTTGGCCTATAAGCCCTCAGTGTCATTTGTCCTTACTCTAGATTCTCTTTCTTTAACTGATTAGAACAAGTCTATAAAAACTACGATGCAAAATAAAACCTTTTAAGGAGATAAAAACATAACCACTGCTAGAGATGGATGGTATGAGGTAAAAAAAAGGAAATTGTCTCATTGGAATATTTACAAAAGCAATTAACTTTTATGGGATAATTTTTGTGAATCATAGAACAGGAAGGGGGTAACACTTCTTCTATTTTGCAAAACAACTTTATGACCTCGGGATGTAGAGTGAGTTTAAAATCCTTTTGTTTTTTTTTAAATGGTTTGAGATGCATTTTTAAATTTTGATGATTCCAAAGAGGAAAAAACTGTAGTCAAAATTTATGCATTCCTTTTACCTTTGTTCTCATCATTGTGTCTTTTTGGCTAGACTACCCAATTCTTGTGGGACTCCTGATGATGGGTTGGGTATTGGGGATTTTTCCCTAAAAAGAGGTAACATATATGGTATTACGTAGGACAAAAGCTTTGTTAATGAACATGATAGAGGAGTCAGCAAAGGGACCAACATTATTTTCCAGACCAATGAGTACTGTGAATTTATCAATTTTATCTGATTTGACCTATTTTAATCTGACTGATTTCACACTTAAAAAAAAATAGGGGAATAGTTCTTTGTAGAAGAAAGACTCAGTAGATCAACTATGATGTTATATGAAGCTCTATTATCAAGCGGGTGATTGCGAACATACTATTTGTTTATTGAATCTGACATATATCTTTGGAAAACATGGAGGGGCTTTGTTGCAGATGTGGTTTCATTTTTGTAATATTCTAGGCTTGGAGGTCTACTTGATAATTTTTTTGACTGATCAATAAGCTTAAAATATCTAGAAAAGTATTCTATGCATTCAAGAGTTGTTATTATTTCTTTTATATTGAAATCATTGGTCTGAAGGTTTTTTGAAACTTATGTTGTTATAGATTGTTCTTGTTTGATTTCATCAAATTTATCATCAAGAGCTTGATGATGATGTTCTTCTCTGAGAAATAAAGTTCTTTTCTCATGATTGATAAGACATACATTGATATCTTCTTCAGACTTAATTATATTTTTAGGCTTGTGATCAATCAATTCTATTTTGTGGTCTTCTTCTGCATCATATTTTTCAATAATAACCTCATCTTTTGATTCATCGTTCTCAGTTGTTGACCCTTTATCAACTTTTTCCTCTTTAGCTTGTTCTATTTTGTTGGATAGTGCCCTTGCTTCTGAATTTTGTTCTTGCATATCGTCCATATTAGGAACGTTCATATTATCTATCATACTCTTAAAGTCGACATTGATTTATTGAATTTTTTTTGTTGCTATAAGCAGTTCCCATTTGAATTCATCAAATATGACATTAGAGGTTTCAGGACAATGTCCTTTGAAAATTAAAGCTCTCTGTTCTTGATGAACCTCAATATATTATTTATATTTAGGATGTGTATCTTCTAAGTTGATCCTGATACCCTCATCTTCAGACTCATCATTCTTAGTTGTTGATTCTTTATCAAATTCTTTGACTTGCACTATTTTTTTGGACAGTGCCTCTTCTTTTGGATGGTGTTATCGTATCTCATCCATATAAAAAATATTTGTTTCATGGCATGGGTTTCTTGAAAAAATTTTGTTGCTACAAGTAGTTCCTGTTTGACTTCATCAAAGCTGATATCAAAGGTTTTAGGATAATGTTCTTCTCTTTTGGATATTAAAGCTCTTTGTTCTTGATGGACCTCAATATCTCCTTTATATTTAGGATGTTTATCCTTGCAATCTAAGTTGGTCCTGACTTCTTTACTAGGTTGTTCCTTAAGGTTTATGCTAGGATGCAAAGCTAAATAGATAGCACAACTAGAAGGATTATGGGGTGAATTATAGGCAGGGCAATAGAAAGAAAATTTTGTAACAATATTTGAAAATTCTTGTACTGCAACATTTCCTTTCCCTTTTTTGGTCTTAGGGCATATGTTCGTTGTACCAAACCTTTCAGTGGTTATGTTGAATCCCAGAGAATATGGTTTGATTTTTCTATTTTTGATCATATTCCTTTCTACATGAACAACCTTATTCATGCACTCATCAATAGTGTTTACTTGCTCTTTTCTTAGTTCATAATTGAATTCTGCAGAGAAAGCATTCTTATAAAAGCAAATGTACTGTTGATCATTAAGAGCTAACTTATCAGAAATTTTATTTTTAACCTTGATGAATCTTTTGTTGAAGTCATTAACCAATTCATTTTTTTTATTTGTTGTATCCAATCTAGTTATGAATGAACGCTTATTTTTCTGCTTACCATACCTTTCTAAAAAGACTTCTTCCATTTCTTGAAAATCTGATATGTAATGTGAGGGAAGACTATTGAACCAATCTATAGCATCCTTCTCTAAGGTTTGCTGAAATAGCCTAAGGGCCACATCTTCTTCAACTTCTAATCTATCTAAGACATACATAAAGCTTTTGATATGTTCTTCTCTAGTGACAACATTGTTACCTTGGAATTTAGGCAAGTATTTATGGGCTTTAATGGGTAAGTCATGAAGGTGAGGGGGCAATCGAAAAGGCTTGTACCTATTGGCTCTCCATTTATGAAGGTATTGATTATTCTAGTTATTCTGAGGAGGAGGATTAGCCATAATGATCATAGGGGTGATGATAGAAGATACACTTATGATCAGGTTAACAATTGAAATATTCTTATCAAAACAACTTAAGATGCTAGAACTACTATCTAAAGGAACATTGCTTGTTAACAAAACTTTACTGCTATGATATGATTTAGTGAAATTGGGATTTTTTTGGTTTTGGATAAATACCTTTGGATTTTTGAATTCGTGAAATATTTGCTTACTGTTCGTTCTCATACGTGCTAGATCAAAATTTTTATTCTTATTTGGGTTCGTTCAGTTCAGAGTCACCAGTAGCTTTGTGCAAAAGAATATTTCACTGGCTAATATTGCTTAGCCTTGGTACTCTTTAGATTTCTCATAAACTCTCAAAGATACCCATGAATGAGAACCAAAAAATACCCACATCAAAAAATTGATATTATGATAATTGCCAGTAAAGGGTTTACAATGGTGTATGTGAACAAAACAAATGATATACAAATTGCATAATAGTTTATCCCTAACAACGGTGCCAAAAATTGTTGGCGTAAGTTAGAGGGTAAAAGCACACAAAATATCGTTGGGGAACAAAATTGGAAAAATGATATGTAAATAACATAGAAGTCTGATCCTCGACAACGGTGCCAAAAACTATTGGCATAGGTTGGTAGGTAAAAGCACACAAAATATCGTTGGGAAATAAACTTGGAAAAATGATATGTAAATAACATAGAAGTTTGATCCTCGATAATGGTGCCAAAAACTGTTGGCATAGGTTGGTAGGTAAAAGCACACAAAATGTCGTTGGGAAACAAACTTGGAAAAATGATATGTAAATAACATAGAAGTTTGATCACTAGCAACGACATCAAAAACTATGGTATTGATGGGTAAAAATAATTATCGCATGGAGATAACCTAAAAAAAATAATCGTAGAAGGCTCTCCCCAACAATGACGACAAAAATTGTTGTAGAAATTTTTGATATCCTTTAAATATGGTTGTCACACTACCAAAAATTCCTAATCACAACAATATGCAAGCTCTGATGGATTTGCCGCTTTGACCTATAAGGGGATTTAAAATATATTCATGAAATATTAGGTTGGTCTGGACACCCTAATAAGAGCCTAATTAACCATATATGTTCTATCCTTTTGGCACTTCTAGATCAGATGGGTTTGAATTGTGACCAAGCTAATATAGCATTTCAATAATGTAGTCAGTGCCTTGTTTATTAGGCGACTATAGCAAAGCTTAACCAATTTTATGAAATAGTAAGAAAAGAAGGAAAGAACTGACATACCCACATTCATTCGAATAACGTAATCAACATAGGTATTAAATCAACGAGAGAAAACATTACTTGTGAATTCAAATAATGCAATGCACAAATAAGCAACACATACACATTGAGACAAAATATACCAAAGAGTAGAAACCAGAATGATGTATTATATTCAATATTTGGTGTTTACAATGATAGATTCTGGCAGTGTACTCAGGTCTTTCAAATAATGCAATACAATATTTACCCTGTTCTAATATTGTAACAGGGGAATTATGATCTTTTGTCCTAATTATAGTGACATATAGACTCTGAATCCTCAAGTATCTCCTAGAAATTATCTTAGATAGCTATCTCAACTCTTGTAAATACTTGCACAAATGTGAGAAGAATTTTAATATGGAAAACAAATACAACATAGGGAAAATACAGCTAATCTGGACAAAACACTCGAAATGCCTCTTACAGAATTTTGCTATTCTGATGCTCGATCCCGAATTTTGGTTTGAAAGGCCTCTTTTATAATTTAAATTTCACAATTCTATTTTGAATACTTGGTGCATATGCAACCACTTAGCATCCTCTCTGCCATTCATTTATCACAGTTTATTCCAGCAAAAGACTAGTTGTCCTAAGCTATCAAAAATGGCAAAATTGGCCACATGTCCTCAAATATTCAGGCTTTTCTTGTTTTGTTTTTGGCTCTAATTTCTTTTCTTCTTCGGTGGTGGTTTATAGTTGGGTTGATGAGTTGTCTCCTGGATGATGTGTCACTTTGAGGTTCTTCTTGATTCAGATCTTTTGGCCTTTGTTTTCTATAATTATTCTGGTATCTTCTCCTTGAAGTTAAGTGAGTTGAGTCATCCATATTTAATTATTGGGGCTTATCCAACTGTTCAGCAACAGGTAAGTGAAATCAGGTCCAAGTTCAATGAACATCATTCTTCTTGATCATTCAGATTCTTTCTTTGACTATTCAACTTCCCTTTTTGTTCCCTGGTTCAGTCACCTGCAAAAACATAAGAAAAAGTCAATTTAGAACTTTTGTGGTAAAAGAAAGTCAAAATTTGGTATTATTATTATTAATATTGTTATTGGTGATTTTAAATTTTATTAAATGGTTTCCTAAGGTTTAAAATTATCTCATTTCAATTTTTAATTTTACATTATTTGTATTTTCATAATGTTTTAACATTAGAGTTAAATTTTAAATTTTGATGCTAATGTATTAAATCAACCTTAAAGTAAAAAATTTATTAATATTAATTCACCCTTATTTATTTACCTTTATTATTATTACCATTATTATATACATATATTTATTTATTAGTATCACCTTGTTTATTTTATATTATATCAGATGTTTTATGACCGGTTAAAGAAATTATAGTACGGATACCCCTGCCTCCTTGGATCTTACCCGAAAGTGGCATCCCTTTTTGGATGTTTTCTACAAATAAAAAAAGAAAAGAAATTATAGTATGCACGAGTTTTAACCAGGGACCCAAAACCTGATTACAAACAGGCTATAGAAGCCAAGAGCCCAAGGGAGAACAAAATAAGATACAATCCTTCAAACCCAAAATGCCAACAAGGCAATCCCCACCATACAAGACACAATCCTTCAAAATCACAATACTTCCAAGGTTGTCCCCACGACACAGCCAAAACAACAAAGTAGAAATAATAAGTAACTTTTTATTATATCAGATTTAATATTCCATACTTAGGTTTTATTTACATCATGTTATCTTTGTATATCTATGGTTTACTGTATTTATTTATTTATCATCCTTATTAATGGATTTATCTTCCATTTCAGCTTAACCCTCACATTATAATGTTTTGAGTCTCGAAATAAATTCTTCTAACTCAATTTAAAAGGTTTTTTTTAATAAGGCATATTTATGAAGGTTTGATAAAAATAAATTCATAAAAAGGGACCTTAGGGGCTTTCGAAAATGAACCTTATTAATTTCTATCGAATCGAACACATTCACTTGAGATACCCATGCCAATCAGATGCATGCAACCAAGACAACTGTACGAATGAAAGTTCTCCATTTTTGGCCAATTGGGTGGGTTTGCTTCTCTAACCCAAGCCAATGATATGCAGTTGGCTTGCTCATATGACTAAAATATATGTAATAAAGTTTTTAGATCTGAAACTTGAACTTGCCCCGATTATATGCTTTTTAATTATGTGAGTGGATGGAGCTATTGGCTGGGTTGAGCGATGAGCAAAGAGGAGGAGATGACTTAGTTGCTAGGCGTTTTAGGGTTGTGCGAGTTGGTCGGTGGGTATATTTCATCGAGTAAGATGACCGAAAAGACTTTATTGGGTGGAATTAAAGATTTTCGAGGACTAAACAACTTTATGATATTTTAGAATTTATGGAGGCAAATGCAAATGATAATCGAACGAATGGCTTAGGCGATGGTAAATGGTTTGGAAAATGACTTAAAAAAACTCTAGGTCAATGAAATGTCATCGGGATAATTTATTACAAAAATCTATTATACTCATTCATCAGTTAAAGTGTTGAGCCTATTGAGCGAACACTGTGATAGTGAATGAAAAAATAGATGAAGCTTTAGCCACAGACGAGGAGAAGGCTTGATCGGACGATTGGTCAGTCATTGGTGAAAACTCAGAAGTCTTTCCCACCTCTCACGTAGCGTGAACCTAGTCGAGAGTTCATCTCTTGCTAGGAATGACAACACCCAAATCGACTTCGACAGGGGAAAATATCTCCTTGACAAATTTGGTGACCCTAGGACTAACTGTGGTCATTCATCCTATGTAGAGCTCTTGTAGAACAAACCCATATCATCTACAACTGGACCAAGTGGCTTCACCATGCAGGGTTGTGATGTGCTATGCCCTAAACACCTCATGAAATATTACGCTTCTCATGATTCCTTTTCCCTGGTGGGAAAATTTGTTGGAGGGTGCCCATACATGGACGCAATCCACCGATGGGCGGCTTCAAAGTGGAAAACCTTGGGAAGCATGGAGATATCCACGATGACTAGAGGGTTTTTATGGTTCAGCTTAACACCCAAGAGGATGCAGACCGTATTTTATCCGAAGGTCCATGGTTCTTCGAAAGACGAAGTCTGTTCTTAAGGAAATGAGAGCCAAATTTCAATCCAGATTCCTAGAACATCAATTTTTCCCATTTGGGTCCGGCTCCCTAATCTCCCCGCACATTTTTTCTATGAGGATGCTCTGCAAGGATTGGATAGGGCCTTTGGGGACTTAGTGGCTATCGACCCAACCACTCATGCTAGGACTCGCCTAACCCAGGCTCACATTTGTGTCAATGTGAACCTGGAGTCTCAGCTCCTAGACCATCTCAACCTGATCTACAGGGATTTTAGATGGAGACAACCGCTTGTATTTGAGAACAAGCCTGCTTTCTATCCAAAGTGTCAATCTCAAGGGCACCTCCCATCTCAATGCTCAAGGTGCAAAAACCCTAAAAGTGATCACCAGCTTACGGGATGCTCGAAGCAAATTGCTAGCTAGAAAATAACCAATGATCAAGGTCAAAATCTGAACCATAAGACCAAGCAACAGTTTTGACCACCTCCGACAACATCTTCATAAAAGGCAAGTACCTCGGTCCATACTGCTAATAAATTTGATTTGCTTATTGATTTTGGGTCCATAGAGGAAATTGAGGAAGGAGAAATCCCTGTTAGATCCTCCCCTGCTCCTAATATTGTTTCCCTATTGCACCCTATTCCTAGTCCCACCCATGAAAGACCCTACCCTTTTCCCCCATACGTCATCCCCCCACACCCACCATCAATGTTTGCCCTCCAAGCCCTCTCCCAAAGCCCCTTCGGTCAACCTCATCCCCAACCCCATCGCTCCCCCTCTTAGGGCCTGTCTTCTCAGATTCCTCGGATAACTCTAACACCATTAATTCTGACAACGATGAGCCCGCCCTCGAATCCCCCGAACCATGGGGCACCAAGAAAACTCAAAGTTTTAGAAAATCCCAAATGGATGTATGAGGGACAAAACTCTCTGACGTTGATCAAAGAAACCAAGACACTGTTGAGGATATACCCAATGGAACGCATAAAACTTTGCTTCAGGAAATTGAAAACACTATCAAGGAAGAAACCCAAAGACCCAAACCCCCTGTGCAACAAGGCAAAGGGGGCAAAAAATCCTCCAAAAGTTCCAAATGAAAGCCCTCTCTTGAAATGTGAGAGGGCTGAATGGGGCAGCCAAGCAAAGGTTGGCAGCTGTCATGAGAAAGGATTATAACCCCACAATATTCCTTATCCAGGAAACCAAATTAGATGATCAGTGGTCTTCAAAAGTCACAAAGATCATATGGAAAAACTGCGACTTTGTCTACTCCCCAGCCTTCGGGTCCTCAGGTGGGCTCTTGTGTCTCTGGAACCCAACCAAAGTTGAAGGCAGATTCATTTCAGTTCAAGATAGGCTATCCAACATTTTGTTCCACGACCTCAGTTCCCAGGCCTCCTGGGTTATGACCAATGTTTATGCCCCCAATTCATCCCAGGGCAGAATGAACTTATGGAACACCCTCACTCAGATGAGGTAAGATTTTGACAATATTCTATGGGTCTTGGTAGGGGATTTCAACTCCCCCTACACTTTTTGATAAAAGAGGAGGGAACATTGTCACCCATAGGGCTACAAATGACTTGAGATAGTTCATGGACTCCAATGCTCTCATGGATGTTCAGCTGCAAGGATCCCTTTACACCTGGAGCAACAGACGGAGGGGAAAAAGTCTTATCCAAGAGCACCTTGATCGGTTCCTATTATCCCAAGAAGCCCTTCCCCTCTTTGGAGATGCCAGTATGTAGGTGCTCCCAAAGATAGGATCTGATCATAGCCCACTCCTATTTAAGACGACCAGTAGACCCTAGTTCAAGACTCCTTTTGGGTTTGAGTCAATGTGGACCCAACACCTTGATATCAAAAATCAGATTGTAGAATGGTGGGGGAAAAAATTCCCTAGGATAACCACTAATCAATTCATGCAAAAACTCAGGCTGATCAAGGAAAATTTGAAAGTTTGGAACAGGGAAACTTTTGAGAATATTTTTGAGACTAAGGACATCAAGACTAGACTTGGTTAGATTAAGGATAGATTTCAGCAAGGGCAAGGGGATGACAAGGAAATTCATCGAGCCCTATTTTCCATGAAACCTGATAAAGCTCCGGTTGTGAAGCTGATAGTATAAATAAAATTGGTAGTGTTGTTTTACAGTTAAGTTTGATAAACTTCTCTTTCTGCCTTACCCTACTCTCTTTGTTTTATCGTGAAATGATCCATTTTTATTTTCTTTTAAATTTGTCATTTATTTAAATCTACTGACCCATAAGAGCTAGATCAAAGAATTAATTTTAAATCTGATTGTCAAAAAGTGACAACTTCTGAACATTACTCGAACAAGTTCATTGAGCCCGTTGTAAGGTACAGACAGTCCATATTGAAATCTATTCCAGAAGCGAAAAAGAGTGAATTGACATTCGACCCGACTCTGTAACTCACACCTTGGATAACCAGCTAGATCCTAAAGTGAGTGGGATTTATCCCATATAAGTGTTATCAGAGTTTTGTGCTCATCCTTCACAGGGTGTGTATAAAAGTCGGACCAACATTTAAAAATGGCGCTAGAAGGAGGGCCACAGTGAACTCCGGTCAGTATTGTAAGTTGTCAGTACAATTTGTAAAATTGCCAGAGAAGACCTCAAGTTCAGTACTCTGTTAAGGATTGTAAGTTTGTAAGTGCTTGTGAAAAGTCTGGATTCTACATACAGGGTAACAAGGTCCCACCCCGAGTTGGAGAGCTCCTTGTCCCCGAATTAGAAACTCCGAGAAGAAGTAGCCTCGGAAGGGCTAAGTCTCTGTCGAAACAGCTTTATCATCGCCGATAGTTACTCCAACCACAACTCGAATATCACTAACAACCAAGTAGTGATGGCAAATTGGTTGGGCTCCACTACTTTGAATATTCCGGGTATTGCCCATGACCTGCCCAAAAATTCGAAAAGATATCTCCCCAGATATAAACATGATGGGACAAGAACTGCAAAGGAACATTTGGTTGCATTCAAGAATGCTTTGAAATTATTAAATGTACGAGCATGAGGATGTTGCCTACAGACTATTCCCGTTCACTCTCCAGAAGGGAGCTTATGATTGGTTTCTAAACCTCACTAATGATTCTGTCACCAGCTGAAATGACTTAGAAAAAGTTTTTGTGTCACAGTTCGGAGAAGTGATAGATCCTAGTATATTGTACCAGCAATTTTCTGGCATAAAAAGAGAATTAGGTGAATCTATCAGGTCTTATAATGTTAGATTCCAAAAATCTTATGGCAGACTTACTGGGTATTATGTACCGAATGCTGACCTTGCATTAGAGATCTTTAGAAACTCTCTGGATCCAATGACCTCTGTATTTTTGAAGAGAGATCCCACTGTTACTAATTTGACAGAAGCTTATAAAGAAGCTTTGATTCTGGAAAGACAGTTGGGACCCCAGCCTTTAAATGCCCAGCAAGTTCCTCTGGTTACACAAGCTACCCCTGTGTTCAATCCCATTCCACATCAGATGATGTTTTGCCAGTTTTCGGACTCTACCATCAAGCAAATCCATTGGTCGTAGCATTTGTTGAGAATGTACGGAACCCGAGCAAAGAGGTCGACAATGCAAGAGTTGAAGAAGTCTCCAAAATAGTTTAGAAGCCGACAAATGATTTCTTGAGTTTTAAAAGGCAAGTTTCTATAGGGGACAACTCCAACAGATATTCATATCAACCGAACAGATTCAACCGGCTCCCGTATGAACCTAATAAAGATTACAAGGGTAAGGCTCATGATGTGAATATTTGCGATTTAACTCTGCCTAACTGGTGCAGAATACATGCCACTTCTCAGCATGGGGAGTTGGATTGTTTGGAATTTTGCAATGCATTTGAAGCTTTGTCTGGAGATTTGATCTCCCTTGAAAATCAAAAAACTGTTGATGGCCCAAGTTCATCCGGCCACAGTGCAGCTATGGTCCTGGATTCTTTCACTTTCCCGGATGAATCTGAGAATGTAGTTGAAATGCCTATAGATGAGGTGCAGGATTTCCAGTAGTACAGAAGAGATAATTACAACCTGAGGAACAGGAATCCGGAGCCTAATACTACATCAACCCCTCCGGACAACTCTCACAATGTTCCTCCCAACCCCTCTCCAAGCAATAATCCATCTCCACCAAAGGGAGGAAATTTGATGAGAGGACCAGATGCTTTTGTCTCTCCACTTAATAAAGGATATAACATAGTGGAGGATATGAAAAATATTAAGGCCAACATTACTCTACATGAGTTGGCACAGATTTCGAAGCGAGAGAGACAACCTCGATAAAAACATACTCTGGCCCTGCTACTAAACCTGTGGACAAAGGAAAGAAAATAGCAAATGCCAATCTAGCCATGTACAAAGAAAAAACTGAAGTTCCCCCCTTTTTACTGACTGTCCGTATTTTTGGGAAGAACTTACATAATTGTTTGGTAGATTCAGGTGCATCTGCTAATGTTATGCCTTTGGCCATTTGTCAGCAGTTGGGTCTCACCCCAATGAAGTCTGAAAGGAGAGTTGTCCAATTAGACAAATCAGAGGTTAAAGTTGTTGGAGAGCTTCAAAATATTCATATCCAATTAGCATCTGAGCCAAGGGCTCAACATAAAATTGAAATTTAGGTTGTGGATATCCTTGTGGGGTATGGGATGTTGTTGAGTAGAGATTGGTCGAGATCTCTGAACGAATACTTGGCAACAGATTTTTCACACATGTGGTTGCCGTGGAAAGGAGTGGCAAATCAATTACGGGTTGAAAGAGAACCCAGGTACAAGCATACAATTACTGAGTACAATGCAGAGAATGAAACTGTAAATATTGCAGAGGTAGATATTAGAGTCTACAATTTAACAACGGGACAGATTAACAAGTTTAATAAAGCTCATCCTGTACATACTAATGAAGTCTGGACACTTCATGTGGATGGGGCTAGATATAAACAAGGTTCTGGAACAGGGACGAGTCCTTAAAAGGCTCGAAAGTCGGACATATTTTATGTCTTACCGCCTACGATTCCCTTGTACAAATAATTTAGCGAGTATGAAGCTCGATATTAGGTTTGAAATTTGCTTTGGACAAAGGAGCAAGAAATATTCAAGTTTTTACCGATTCAGAATTGGTGGCAAATCAAGTCAAGGGTAAATTCCAGTGTAAAGCATCTTATTTAAAAGGATACAAACATCGGGCTTGGGATCTTGTAGAAGACTTTGATGCTTTTAATCTAACACACATACCCAGAGAGTAGAATTCACATGCAGATGTCTTGGCTTCTTCAGCTGCAAGTTTAAAACCATTGGAAGATTTTAAATGGAACAAGTTTTCAATTGAGTTAGTCCCTTGTCCTTCAGTCCCAAATAATATAGATTATTTTTAGGTTTTCTTTGATGATCAACAGATTGTAAACTTTTTGCAGAGTACTAACACATTTGAAAATGCTATAATCGATGAGGGCCAAAGAGATACTCTACTGGAGCAGTTAGATGATGACGGGGGAATAATGAGGTTGAAGGACAACAGAATTCCAAAAGGGATGGTGGAGCTGGAGCGGCTCTTTGATGTTGAAAAAATCAAGCAAAAGATGAATTCTGAGGATTATGTGGGTGCCACAGACAATGAGACTGAAAACCTGAACATAGGGACTGGAGAAGATCCCAGGCACATCAAGTTGGCTAAGAACTATGATCCAAAGATAAAAAGAAGTATGATTGATTTTCTTCACAGGTCCAAGGATGTTATGGCCTGGTCATACAAAGACTTAAAGGTATTTGATCCTAAAGTTTATACTCATATTATACCTTTAAAAGAATTCTACAAACCTTTCAGGCAAAAATAGAGGCATGTCAATGCTCTGTTAGAGCCCCTCATCCAGAAAGAAGTAGAAAAGCTATTGAGTGCAGCCATTATTTTTCCCATCAGGCATTCTACTTGGGTGGCCAATCTGGTGCCAGTCAGAAAGAAAAATGGAGAGATCCGCCTGTGTGTGGACTTTAGAAATTTAAACAAGGCATCTGAAAAAGATAATTACCCTCTCGCCTTCTATGGATGAGGTGCTTGCAGATTGTAAATGGTTCGGAGATGATGTCTTTCCTCGGACGGTTTTTCGAGGTACAATCAGATATTGGTTGAGAAGGAAGACAGAATGAAAATCGCTTTCACAACTAAGTGGGGAACTTTTGCTTACAAGAGGATGCCATTTGGATTAATAAATGCCGGAGCCACATTTCAACGAGCAATGGATCATGCTTTCAAGGGCCTTATGGGTAAATGCATTGTTGTTTACATGGATGATTTAACAGTCTTCTCTAAATCTCGGTTTGACCATGTAAAACACTTGGAGTCTGTGTTTAACAAATGCAGGGAGTTTGGCATTTCTTTGAATCCGAAGAAGTGCATTTTTGGTGTAATGAAAGGAAAGCTCCTTGGGCACTTGGTCACAAAAGATGGCATTTCCATGGATCCGGACAGAGTTGAAGCCATATCCGGCATACCATTTCCCAACTCCAAGAAAGAGTTGAGGTCTTTCTTTGGAAAAATTAACTTTGTCAGGAAGTTCATCTCCGGTTTTGCTGAGATAGTCAAGCCAATGAATGACATGCTAAAGCAAAATGCTCAGATTGTCTGGACCACAGAAGCTAAAACGACCTTCCAAGAAATCAAGACGACCATCAAACAAGCACCGATTCGGTAAGCCCATACTTCAGTGCAGATTTTTATCTGTACACCTTCTCTTCTGAACATACACTTGCTGCAGTTCTGACCCAACAGAGGGAAACCGGAGAACATCCAATTGCTTTCAAGAGTACCAATTTAAAGGGGGCTGAGCTGGAATATTCTCGTTTAGAAAAATAAGCTTATGCATTGGTAAGAGCAGTTAAGCAGTTCAGGCACTACATACTAAGAAGTAGAATTCATAGTTCCAGACCCAGTTGTTAAATACCTTCTAAGTCAGAACGAATTCGGTGAACTGAGGGGTAATTGGGTTACAAGGCTGCAAGAGTATGACTTAGAGATTCGGCTTGCTAAATTGATCAGAGGACTTGGTTTGTCTCGACACATTGCCGAAGTACCTGTATGGGAAGAAGTTAATCAGTTAAATTCGGAATCTGATGACTGGTATGGAGATATCATTCATCTGCTACAGTTTGGAGTTTGCCCACCTCACTTGAACAGAACCCAAAGGAGAGCATTAAAACTGAAAGCTGCTCATTATCTCCTCAAAGTAGGTCGCGATTTCGTGACATGTCGCAAAATCGTGACATGTCGCATTTTCGCAACCTTGACAGCAAAGAGCCAGAAATGCAAGACAGCTAGAAATGGACACGTGTCACGATTCTGTGACACGTGTCAAGACACTACAAGCCACGTATCAGATGATTAGAGCCGCATATACTGAACTTTAGGGCTTCTTTTTAATATTTAAGCTTTGATTTAATAATTTTAAAATGCTAATCCATCTTTTGTCTTTCATGCAGGAAGCCATCTGGCACTTACGGGATAGCGGAGAAATGGCCATAAAGACAAAGTCGAGTGCAAGTTAATCAAAGACAACCATATTGAAAGAAAAGATGTCGGGAATTGCTGTTTCATTCAATTTTTACAGATCTGGCCGCAAAGAGACTTTACGGTGACTAAGCAGCTGCCCTTTTAATGGAGTATATCGAGAATTGGCCGAAAAATGGAAATATCTACACTCAGTTACCGGAATTTCCCGATGGATGCATTTAATGAAAATTTATGGCAGAATTAATAGCTTGCAGAGATTTTCAACTCGGGGATGGCTCGACGGAGGTGAAATGTCAGAGAAGTGGTGATTCATCCAAATTACCCGAGGGCATTAATGAAGACATTTATTTATAGTTGCGGGTGAATGCAAGTGGCATTCGAATTCTATCTTCTCCATTTATGGCAACTAACTGCACTGATTTGTAGAATGGTTAAGTTTTATCCGGACTTTGTTTCAAATGGCTTTATATTGTAAAACCCGGGTCCTAGGGTTAAAGATGATAAGACTTAGGGTTTGAGAAGAATATATTTTTGAAAAGATCAGGGTCTGTCCTGAGTCTATAAATACTTCTTCTCAATGTAATCGCAGGAGGCGAAAACTTTAGAAATAAAAGACTATTGAAGCAATTTCTTGCAAATTTTGTCAAATACTTTGTTTCTGGACTTGAAGTTAATGTGCTCTTGTTTTTTGTGATAGCATGGCCAGGAGCCTAATCATGTACATTTAATAATTTCAAAGCATTCTTGAATGCAACCAAATGTTCTTCTGCAGTTCTTGTCCCATCATGTTTATATCTGGGGAGATATCTTTTCGGATTTCTGGGCAGGTCATGGGCAATACCCGAAATATTCAAAGCGAGTGGAGCCCAACCAATTTGCCATCACTACTTGGTTGTTAGTGATATTCGAGTTGTGGTTGGAGTAACTATCGGCGATGATAAAGCCGCTTTCGACGGAGACTTAGCCCTTCTGAGGCTACTTCTTCTCAGAGTTTCTAATTCAAGGACAAGGAGCTCTCTAGCTCTGGGGTGGGACCTTGTTACCCTGTATGTAGAATCCAACTTTTCACAAGCACTTACAAACTTACAATCCTTAACAGAGTACTGAACTTGAGGTCTTCTCTGGCAATTTTACAAATTGTACTGACAACTTACAATACTGATCGGAGTTCACTGTGGCCCTCCTTCTAGCGCCATTTTTAAATGTTGGTGTTAAGTTCTGCTGTTCAGGAAAAACTCAAACAACAAAATTTTAAAGGCTGAGGAGGAAGGAAAATTGGCTACCAGACCTTGGATAAAATACAACATTTCTCAAGTACCACATACAGTCAGATTTCTCAACTCAAGCACACTAAGAATGCAAGTTCAGCCCTCCTTCTAGCGCCATTTTTAAATGTTCACCTTCTCTTCTGAACATACACTTGCTGCAGTTCTGACCCAACGAAGGGAAACCGAAGAACATCCAATTGCTTTCAAGAGTACCAATTTAAAGGGGGCTGAGCTAAAATATTCTCGTTTAGACAAACAAGCTTATGCCTTGGTAAGAGCGATTAAGCGATTCGAGCACTACATACTAAGAAGCGAGAATTCATGCTATAGTTCCGGACCAATTGTTAAATACCTTCTAAGTCAGAACGAATTGGGTGAACTGAGGGGTAATTGGGTTACAAGGCTGCAAGAGTATGACTTAGATATTCGGCCTGCTAAATTGATTAGAGGACTTGGTTTGTCCTGACACATTACCGAAGTACCTGTACGGGAAGAAGTTAATCAGTTAAATTCTGAATCTGATGATTGGTATGGAGATATCATTCATCTGCTACAGTTTGGAGTTTGCCCACCTCACTTGAACAGAACCCAAAGGAGAGCATTAAAACTGAAAGCTGCTCATTATCTCCTCAAAGCGAGTCGCGATTTCACGACATGTCACAAAATCGCGACATGTCGCATTTTCGCGACCTTGACAGCAAAGAGCCAGAAATGCAAGATAGCTGGAAATGGACACGTGTCATGATTATGTGACACGTGTCAAGACACTGCAAGCCACATATCAGATGATTAAAGCCGCATATACTAAACTTTAGGGCTTCTTTTTAATATTTAAGCTTTGATTTAATAATTTTAAAATGCTAATCCATCTTTTGTCTTTCATGCAGGAAGCCATCTGGCACTTACGGGATAGCGGAGAAATGGCCATAAAGACAAAGTCGAGTGCAAGTTAATCAAAGATAGCCATATTGAAAGAAAAGATGCCGAGAATTGTTGTTTCATCCAATTTTTACAGATCTGGCCGCAAAGAGACTTTACAGTGACTAAGCAGCTGCCCTTTTAATGGAGTATATCGAGAATTGGCCAAAAAATGGAAATATCTACACTCAGTTACCGGAATTTTCCGATGGATGCATTTAATGAAAATTTATGGCAGAATTAATAGCTTGCAGAGATTTTCAACTCGGGGATGGCTCGGCAGAGGTGAAATGTCAGAGAAGTGGTGATTCATCCAAATTACCCGAGGGCATTAATGAAGACATTTATTTACAGTTGCGGGTGAATGCAAGTGGCATTCGAATTCTATCTTCTCCATTTATGGCAACTGATTGCACTGATTTGTAGAATGATTAAATTTTATCCGGACTTTGTTTTAAATGGCTTTATATTGTAAAACCCGGGTCCTAGGGTTGAAGATGATAAGACTTAGGGTTTGAGAAGAAGATATTTCTGAAAAGATCAGGGTCTATCCTGAGTCTATAAATACTTCTTCTCAATGTAATCGCAAGAGGCGGAAACTTTAGAAATAAAAGACTATTGAAGCAATTTCTTGCAAATTTTGTCAAATACTTTATTTCTGGACTTGAAGTTGATGTGCTCTTATTTTTTGTGATAGCATGGCTAGGAGCCTAATCATGTACATTTAATAATTTCAAAGCATTCTTGAATGCAACCAAATGTTCTTATGCAGTTCTTGTCCCATCATGTTTATATCTGGGGAGATATCTTTTTGGATTTCTGGGCAGGTCATGGGCAATACCCGAAATATTCAAAGCAGTGGAGCCCAACCAATTTGCAATCACTACTTGGTTGTTAGTGATATTTTGAGTTGTGGTTGGAGTAACTATCAGTGGTGATAAAACTATTTCTGAAAGAGACTTAGCCCTTCTGAGGCTACTTCTTCTCGTAGTTTCTAATTCAGGGACAAGGAGCTCTCCAGCTCTGGGGTGGGACCTTGTTACCCTGTATGTAGAATCCAACTTTTCACAAGCACTTACAAACTTACAATCCTTAACAAAGTACTGAACTTGAGGTCTTCTCTGGCAATTTTACAAATTATACTGACAACTTACAATACTGACCGGAGTTCACTGTGGCCCTCCTTCTAGTGCCATTTTTAAATGTTGGTGTTAAGTTCTCATTGCTCGTGCAAAACTCAAACAACAAAATTTTAAAGGTCGAGGAGGAAGGAAAATTGGCTACCAGACCTTAGATAAAATACAACATTTTTCAAGTACCACATACAGTCAGATTTCTCAACTCAAGCACACTAAGAATGCAAGTTCAGCCCTCCTTCTAGCGCCATTTTTAAATGTTCACCTTCTCTTCTGAACATACACTTGCTGCAGTTCTGACCCAACGGAGGGAAACCAGAGAACATCCAATTGCTTTCAAGAGTACCAATTTAAAGGGGGCTGAGCTAAAATATTCTCGTTTAGACAAACAAGCTTATGCCTTGGTAAGAGCAGTTAAGCAGTTCAAGCACTACATACTAAGAAGCAGAATTCATGCTATAGTTCCAGTACCAGCTGTTAAATACCTTCTAAGTCAGAACGAATTGGGTGAACTGAGGGGTAATTGGGTTACAAGGCTGCAAGAGTATGACTTAGAGATTCGGCCTGCTAAATTGATCAGAGGACTTGGTTTGTCCCGACACATTGCCGAAGTACCTGTACGGGAAGAAGTTAATCAGTTAAATTCTGAATCTGATGACTGGTATGGAGATATTATTCATCTGCTATAGTTTGGAGTTTGCCCACCTCACTTGAACAGAACCCAAAGGAGAGCATTAAAACTGAAAGCTGCTCATTATCTCCTCAAAGCAGGTCGTGATTTCGCGACATGTCGCGAAATCGTGACATGTCGCATTTTTGTGACCTTGACAGCAAAGAGCCAGAAATGCAAGACAGTTGGAAATGGACACGTGTTGCAATTCTGTGACACGTGTCAAGACACTGCAAGCCACGTATCAGATGATTAGAGCCGCATATACTAAACTTTAGGGCTTCTTTTTAATATTTAAGCTTTGATTTAATAATTTTAAAATGCTAATCCATCTTTTGTCTTTCATGCAGGAAGCCATCTGGCACTTACGGGATAGCAGAGAAATGGCCATAAAGACAAAGTCGAGTGCAAGTTAATCAAAGACAGCCATATTGAAAGAAAAGATGTCGGGAATTGCTGTTTCATCCAATTTTTATAGATCTGGTCGCAAAGAGACTTTACGGTGACTAAGCAGCTGCCATTTTAATGGAGTATATCGAGAATTGGCCGAAAAATAGAAATATCTACACTCAGTTATCGGAATTTCCTGATGGATGCATTTAATGAAAATTTATGGCAGAATTAATAGCTTGCAGAGATTTTCAACTCGGGGATGGCTCGACGGAGGTGAAATGTCAGAGAAGTGGTGATTCATCCAAATTACCCGAGGGCATTAATGAAGACATTTATTTACAGTTGCGGGTGAATGCAAGTGGCATTCGAATTCTATCTTCTCCATTTATGGCAACTGACTGCACTGATTTGCAGAATGGTTAAGTTTTATCCGGACTTTGTTTTAAATGGCTTTATATTGTAAAACCCGGGTCCTAGGGTTGAAGATGATAAGACTTAGGGTTTGAGAAGAAGATATTTTTGAAAAGATCAGGGTCTGTCCTGAGTCTATAAATACTTCTTCTCAATGTAATCGCAGGAGGCGGAAACTTTAGAAATAAAAGACTATTGAAGCAATTTCTTGCAAATTTTGTCAAATACTTTGTTTCTGGACTTGAAGTTGATGTGCTCTTGTTTTCTGTGATAGCATGGCCAGGAGCCTAATATTTTGCAGATTGTGATAAGTTCATCTCCTTTTGTTTTCCGTTTCTTTAAAATTTATTAAATATATGCTGTGAATCTGTGTTATCAAGATTAAATATGCTGTTAGGCTTCAGTTGTTCTATTGTATGCTAGGGGAAATTACAGATTTAAGGTTCAGGTCTGTTCTAATTGCTCTGTCCTCACCGTGCGAGCTAGGCTGTTGGTGAAAGATACCAATTTTAACCGACTTCCCTTTGGTTTATAATTTTTTGTTAGATCCGTTCCATATTTGCCTTATGCTCTTAGTAGAAAGTGATCTTAGAAAACTGGACAGCTCCCATGCCCGATGGCTTCTCCCCTAGGTTCTTTCAAACCTTCTAGAACATTGTTGGCCCTGAGATGTACCATGCCATCATTGAAATGCTAATATCCAGTGTCATTCCCAGAGATGTAAAATCCACCTTCTTGGCCCTGATCCCAAAAGGAGTGAATTCCTAGTCTCTTTCTGATTATCACCCCATCAGTCTGTGTAATGTCACCTATAAAGTGTTGTCCAAAGCCTTGGCCAATAGAATAACCAATATCCTCACTACCATCATTGAACCTTTCCAGGGGAGCATTGTTAAAGGGCGAAACATCCTTGATGGTGTCATCACCATTCATGAACTGATCCACTTTGCCCACAATTCCAATTCCTCTGCCTTCTTCCTGAAGCTAGACATGAACAAAGCCTTTGACAGAGTGAACCGGGAATTCTTGTCCAAAATCCTCCTCAAATATGGTTTCCACGAGTCTTGGGTGAGTCTGATTTCAAACTATGTTTCTTCATGTTGGTTCTTGGTACTTGTGAATGGGTCTACCATCGGTTACTTTCCCAGCACCAGGGTACTGAGGCAGGGTGACCCGGTTTCACCCATTCTCTTTATCATTTTGTATGAAAGCCTGGAAAGATCCATCAAAAATGCCTGCTCCAAAAATTTGATCTTTGACATCAAGGTAGCCTCGAGGCTCCCCCTCCACTCATCAACAATTCATGGATGACACTCAGTTGGCCACCAAAAATTTAGTATCTGAATCCAGAGTTATCAAGGTCATCCTCAACCTGTACAAGGAAGTTGTCGATCAAAAGATCAAATACACCAAAAGTACACTATACTTCATCAACACCCCCACCAAAAGGTAGGTCAATATTACAAGAATTTTGGGGTGCACCATTGCTGATTTCCCAACTACTTATTTGGGCCTTCCAATGTTCAGGGGAAGACCTCTCAAAGTTATGTGGAACAATGTCATAGAAAAGATCCACAAAAAGCTGGTTGGGTGGAAAGGGGCCCTCCTTTCCCATGCAGGCAAAGCAACATTGGTAAAGTCAGTCCTCTAGAGCATTCCAACCTACTTCCTGTCGGTCTTCAAAATCCTTGCTACGGTGGGAGAGGCCATCGAGAAAGTGTAGAAGCACTTCCTATGGGCTAGGAATGACAACCAGAGAAAATTCCACTTGGTCGCCTGGGATAAAGTTTGCACCCCTAAAGATAAGGGGGGGTTGGGTCTACATCGCATTAGCATCACAAATCAGGCCCTTCTGGCCAAGCAGGCATGGAAGGTGGTCATCGATGCCAACCTGGAGTGGGTTTCCATTGTCAAAAGAAAATACCTGCAGTATCACTCCTTCCTGGATATGGAGACCCCCTGTAATGGTTCCCACTTATGGAAATCCATAAGTCACACCCAACAACTTCTATGTCAGGGATCATGGTGGCAGTTGGGAGATGGTAAGGATATTGACTTCTGGAAGGAGGTATGGGCCAAAAAATACCCTCTCATCAATGATCCTAATATAATCACTATCAAACACCTCATTGATAGCAAGTATGGTCCCTGAGTTGTTGAATTCATCACCTCTGACTAGGGATGTCAAAAATAAAAGCAGGTTTAGTTTAAAATCTAGAATGCTACCATTGTCATAGCCCTAGAAACTCTTCAGGATACACTAAGGGTGAATTTCATCTCGTAGATCCAGAAGAAAGACGAACGCTGCTGGAAGGGATCCAACGATGGAACCTTCACTGTCAAATATGCTTCCCAGATGATGGAAAGCTCTCAGTAGCCCCAAAAATTACGATAGTCAATCCTTAGCTAGAAGTGTGTGGCTCAAGTCCTTGATCCCGAAGGTGGCCCACTTCTGCTGGCTTGTTGTTCACAATAGAATTTTGACTACCGACAACTTGATTCGAAGAGGAGTTATTGTTCCCAACAAATGCTACCTCTGTACTCAAGCTTGGGAATCCACCCAACACATTTTGTTGGATTACCCCTTTAATGGGAATGTTTTTCCATTCTAATCAGCAAATTCTAGGTAGGTTGGGTTCGGCCCAAGTCTGTCTCGGACCTTTTCATCCAATGGCCTCAGATCTTCAAAAACCTAAGAATTCCCTGCTCCATCATGCGACTTGGCATATCTAGTTGAAACATAACAACCACATCTTCAACGAAAGCCCCAATAACCTGAAAGCTATCGCCAATAGAACTTTGTCCTTCGCTATTGAAAATAATAGCCTCATCCCCTATGTCGAAGTCCCTAATTTTGGGTTGGAGTCATATCTATTTGTTTCCCTCAGGATTCCCTTAGATTGCAATAAAGTCCAGAGTTCCATTAGCTCCAGGACCAAGGCCAATTGGTCCCCTCCCCCACAGGGATGGCTTAAGGTCAACTTTGACGGTGCCTCCAAAGGTAACCCAAGGAGCGTAGGTATGGGAGGAGTGATCAGGGATCACATAGGCGGTATTATCAAAGCTTTTGTAGAAAATATAGGGACCCAAAAAAATAACTATGCAGAAGCTAGAGCACTGTGGAGATGCATTGAGGTATGCAAAATCCTCCCCAAACCAATCATCTTCGAAGGGGACTCAACGGTTATCATTGGGCACATTCTCAACAAGAGCACAGGGGGGAAGAATATCTAGAATATCATTCAGGAATGTCAAATCTCTCTTAACAACATTCCTCAAAGCCAGATCAACCATGTCTTCAGGGAAGCAAACAAAGTGGCTGACATCCTTGCCAACAGAGTAGTCAAGCAGTCCACCCTGGTCATCTGGGAAGAAGGCTTCCCTCAAGAGGTCATCAAAAAAGCTAATCAGGATGTGGGAAAGTGAACCGTTAGGTAGCTTGTGCTACCCTATCGATGGTATTTTTTCAATACCTAAGGTGGTCGCTCATTGCACCACTTCTCTTCAGAATTTTTGCATCAAAGGTGGCTATCGCCACCTCGACGGTGTTTTTTTAACACCAAGGTTGGACCTTATCACCACCATCCTTTGGAACTCCACCACTCCCATCACTCTCTGTAATGATGCCAGTACGATTTTTTGTGTAGACATTTTAGCTCGTGTCTTCCCCACCCAAATCGGGTATTGAATTTACCGTTCAGTTGTTCGTGTTGCCCTGGCTTCTCTTCCAACCCTTCGCCCATTCGTCCCCCTGCCTCCATTTTCCCTCCGTCCACCCTTCCCACCATTCTTTTCACCCTCCCTTCGTGACTTATCGCCATGAGCCACTCCTGCACCAAGTTTTTTGTGCCCTGTTTCCATTTTCAACGAATTATCCCTGTGACCCTCGTTATCTAACCTTTTAGCCCGACCCAGACTGTCATCCTTCATCTAGCCTCCATGAAGTTTATCCTGTCCATATTCATCAAGAGAGATGTGAGAAACCTGCTAGCAAGCACTATCAGCTTTAGTCGAGGCTTCACCATGGCCATCACTGAGCTTGCTAGCCTTCAGATCGAGGCTGGGATTACGGCTCTACTTGACACCAATCACTTCATCAATTTTCAAGCTTTTATTCAGGATTGACGAGGAAGTCACCAGAGAGTTTATCGAGTCGTGGAATGAGGGGAAGTTTAGATTCAAGGTCTTTGGTTTGAGGTAAGCATTCATTCCATCACCCAAGTTTCTGGTATTCCGATTGATGGTAGAGTTGTACATAGAGATAGGCATAATTTCAAAGAAGAAACAAATCAATTTCCCGATAGAGGGAAAAACCTAGTGTGGGATAAGAAGGGAGTAGTGCGCTCTTCCTTGCCTCAACCCTGGGACTCGACCATCATCCCCATTATCCAGTATGTCTCTGTCGACAACCCCAATAAGCCTCTCCAAGCCTATAACCTTACCTTTGTTAATCACCTTCATGACGTTAGACCCATCAACATCCCCAAATTTCTCCTTTGATCCATCACCATCACTATCAACAACTTTAGGGTGAGTAAGTCCCCAAATCCCCCTCGACATCAAGGATTTTTTTTGGTTTTGTATAGGCATACCCTAGCCCATCAGGTGTCAGGGGATATTTCCTCTAGGTCTCCTAGCCCCGCTCGCTCCCCTGGTACCACCCACGTCGAAGCCACCACCCCCACCCCGTCCCCCCTTGTCCTCAGCAAGGAAGATGCGTCCCCCTACCCTACTCCTAGATGGGATGTCAGCACTAGAAAGCAGCTTAGGCCCAAACAAAATTTAGTTAGGCCTCCCTAGAAAAGAAGATAGTCCAACAGGCCGAAGTCCCCAAAGATGAGTGATCAGCAATCGAATACCGAAATTATCAACGATTATGAATAGGAGCACACTAACAATGCCAGGGACACGCTTCGTTCCATAGTCCTCAAGCAAGCCAATGAAGCAGTATACCACCTTTAGGTGGCTGTCAACATCTACCAAGAAGGCAGTGCCATCCTGTCCAGCGCCATCGATGAGCTCAAGGATTTTCCTGCTCTACTCAAGACTATCCTATCCCTTGATAACAATGCTCAGTAGGAAAGGAACAAATAATCCCAACAGTCTGGTAAGTATATGTTTAGGCAGTCGTGATGTCTGCATTTGGAATTATTTTATCTTTTCTATTTTGGTTGGTTTCGGCTCTGATGGAATTAGGATGTACGGGGTAGATCCCCAACTATTTTTTGTCTATCGCCAATGGTGGCCACAGTTGACTCTTTTTGCTACTAATGTAATAGGGACGGGACCCTTTAACCCGTAAAGCAAATAAAATTACATTTACCTATCAAAAAATGAAATGTCATCGGGTGTGTTGGCTTACCATTGGGGTTATGAGTGATGGTAAATGGTTTGGAAAATGACTTAATAAAACTCTAGGCCAATGAAATATCATCGGGTGTGTTATCTTACCATTGGGGTTACGTCGGAGGAGTCATGATGAAAAATTACTAAAAAATATGTCAGATAAATGACGAATTTTGGCATGGTAGTACTAAAATTGGGTCAAAATTCACAGTACCCAGATTTTGATAAAACATCCCATATTTCTAAATGAGTAAAATGGGTATCCAAATCCACTAAGAAAAAAAAAACATTTTGGATCATGAGATATTTTAATTAGAAATTCTTGGGCTACTTTAGAAAATTACTATTTTTAAAAATAATTGACATCCAATTTTCTACAAATCAAGCACCATTTTGAATATGAGATCAAGCTCTTTCCACCAATTTTTGAATCAACTTAAACAGAGTTTTCTAGCTCAAGTTATGTCCATTTTAATTTCACATCAAAATGTAGGGCAAAAGTGACGAGATTGGAGTAACCCTAAAATGAAATTTAATTATTTAGACCTTTAAAAAAAACTTAGGACTTGAATTTTATGAAATATTTGATTTGAAATAATACAAATATTCAAAAATATTCAATCCAAATTATTGCAACTGGATCCCAGGTCTTCAAGATGCAAAAATCTCAACAATTTTGAAACCTCAATGTAATAAGAAATTTTTAAACAATCTTGGTGTAAGCCAATTTTCAAAGATCTTGATGCAAGAAAATAATTCCAAATTAATCTTAAAAATATTTAGACTCTTAAATTTGAGTTGTAATTATGGGGTACAACGGGATCTTCTAAAGGGAACTCGAGGAAAGCTAATAAAGGTGATGATTTTTAGAACAATGAAGGAAAAGTTCTTGAACTTCTTATGGAATTTTATCTAACAACTAATAAAAGACTAGGCTACTTATTATTGGGATCAAGATTTCCATTGAAAAATGATGGAGGTATAGTTCAATTGAAGGAATTTACAAATTATTATCAATGATATTAAGAAAAATGGATGTGGAAATTGGATTAACAATAGCATTTTTTTTATTTCTTTCCATTACTGATGGAGGTTGTATATAATTGGAATATATGTAATCTAACTTTATTGGCCAATGCCAATAGTGTACGATGTAATAATTATGTAAGCCTAAAAGCAATCATTATGTAACATGCTTTATGATAATTTTATGTAACTACCCTTAATAACATTGGTTAAACCATTGTTATGTTTAACATTGAAAAATTCCCTTTATTTCCTAATGTATAATAGACAAGTGTTTAGTAAATTATAATTATCCTAAATGCCTTATGTTATGTTGAAATGGGTTATGTATTTATTATTGTCGAGGATTTGATATAAATACCCCTCAACCATCTAATCCATTATATGGATGTTATATCTTATGATATCTTATGTGGGCTTCTATGGGGGACCCTTCTATTCTTTTATTTATTGATATTTATATCTTGCTTCCATCTATTATCTTGCATAAGATTTTGGTGAATATATTGCTTCTGTTTATTATAGAAGTTTTAAATTTGATACAGTATCAAAGTAGGTATGGAGTAATGTCACTCAGTCATGTGGATAAACTATTTTGAAGCATGTATCCATTCTTTTGATTGAAGAGATCTAATACAAGGATAATAAGGCATATTTGGTGACAAAAAGTAGAAGAAATTTATTTAATTTACAAAATTTAAATAAATTTTAAAATTTTTAAAATTCATTTTTCTTGCTCAAATTTTCAAGTATCAAGGAGGTCATGCATCCTTGTATAGTGCTAGGATGGCTAGTCAAGGCAATGACATGATTTCCTAGCATAGATATTTTGAAGACTTGAAATATATAAGGGTGTAGGTTTGATTCACCTCAATGTTATTTTTGATCTATGACATTGAATGTTCTTTAAGGAGGAAGGCATACCTTCTTCTCACCTAAGTGATTGGTTTTATTGGATATTTGGTAGCAACTAAGACAATGTTACTAGATGAGTCATGAGCTTGAATCTCATCCACTTCCTACTTTTTACATCATGCATTTTTTAAGAGGATTCTAACAGGAGGACACCTCAACATCTTCAAGGAGTATGAGGCAATCCCTCCTATCCTTGATGATTTTACATGGTGGTTAATAAATTATTTCATAAGACATAACAATGGAGGTCATATGTTTGAGCTTTGCTTCTATTTTTTTCTCACCAAGCATGATTGAGGCCTTCTTCAAATAAGTTTTCTTCCTCAACATTTGGGGTGGCATGTTGGATAGCATTGTGGTATATGTTGGAGAATATTATATTATTTGGTAGAAGTGAATGTACCCCCATGGTACCATTGTACATTTGTAAATATTAGAATAGGGTGTGAGTTATTAGATTAGGTGTGTGATTTATATTTCCCCTAAAGTATGTGTCAATTTATAGGATGATTCCAAGTGTCATTTAGTAATGTGTGCAAGTGTAGAATGTAAGAGTGTGCAAGTGTCATGTAGTTAAGTATGCAAGTGTGTGCAATGTGTCATATAGGTTAGTCAAGTGTCATGTGTGTATGTTTCAAGTATGCAAGTGAAGAGTCACATGTATGTGGCAAGATGTAAAGTCAAGAGACATGAGAGGTTTATATTATGTGTGGAATATGAAAGGATGCATCTAATAGATATATGAGAAGAGCAATAGTCAAGTATTGAAGAATCATATTTTAATGTTATATTATGGAGATAAAGCTCCATGTATTGTATCAAGAAATGTATCAAGCATTGATATTGATATTATTCTGCGAATGAGCTTTCATATATTTTTTTATCGAAATTTAATTAGATCTTGTATATTGGGAACTATGATTAAATCTGGCTAAAAAGCCAACAATATATAAGGTTTTTTTGCTAGAGCTTTTGAGGGTTAAAATGTGACATCATTTTTTGACTTTTTGTACCTATTGTAGACTTGTTTCTTCGAGAAGGACGATGTATTTGGTTTCTCAATATGTGGATTATAACTCTAGCTAGTGCACTATGTTTTTTGAATTTTAAGAGCCATGAGTAATGGGTTTGATATTTTCCCACATATGTTTCTTTACCTAGGATCATGTTTCATCATTAACTTCAAGGAAAATAAAAATTTTCATATTTTCCAAGTTGTGAGACATGTCATGTTTGTTAAAATGCTTACATGTGGTTAAGAAGGTCATAGATTTAATTTTTTTGACATCCATTTTATAGTCTCAAGGTTCTAGCCTATTATTAATGAAGAATATTTTTTCTTCAAGGAGGCATTCACCTATTGTATTTATAGCATCTATAGAGGTATTGGTCAACTTTTGATTCTTAGGACTTTTGTTGGAGGAGACTTGGGTTTGAATTGTGGCCCTTCATCCCTTTTGAATGGAAATCACACCTCACTTCACCATAAGGGGTGGGGGCACCTTTTTTATTTTTAATCCCTAAGTGGGGTCAATTGGATAATCTAACTAGTATTTATTAGTACTCACCCTAATGTTGTGGGTTTTAGCACCACTCTTTAATATTTACCTACTTCTTTGACCCATTTTGCTAATATGGTAACTGACATGGGTCCTTGATGGAACAAAGTTCAATTTTTTTATATATGTGTGAGAAAATAACCAATCAAACCAAGACAAGTGTTACCCAAACATTCACCCAGTTCATACAATGGAAAACAAATGTGGAAGAGATACCCCTATAAGAACATACAAAATCATAAATTTAGGTTTTCTAATTACTTCTTAGGGTTTCAAGAGTTCTATTTTTTTACTGTTTTTACTAATAAGAATTTTTTTTTAAAGGCCATAACCTTTGCATGGTAATCCCTTTATAAATTACACATTTTTGTTGTAGATGAGAAAATGTATAATTCTATGATGGGTTTTAGGAATTATAACTCTTTTTAAAGGAGAAAGTGGTAATATTCTAGAAGATACAGGAGATTCAAATAATTCTATCCAATTTTAAGGAAAAAATTATAGTCTTCTAGATGACAAACAAGATTCAAATGATTCCATCATGTTAGAGTAAATTGAGGTCTTCTAGATGATGAGGGAGACTCAAATATTTGTTGGTCCACTAGAGCATTTGTTGTAGGGGAGATGTTATCAATAATGTCTTCTCTCCTTGGCCTATCAATTCATATTATGGAGAATGTTGGAATATATAATATTATGTTATTAACTAAGATCAATAGTGTATGATATACAATACTTTGGGTAATCATTATGTAATGTACTTTACTATGAAATTATGTAAATAGCCCTAGTGACATAGGTAAACCACTAACATCGTTAACCTTGGCTAAATCTGTTTAATGTCTATTGTGTAATAATAAATATTTACTAACTTATAGCTAATTAAATTCAATGTCTTATATTATGTTAGCATGGGTTATGCATTTATTATTGTAGAGAATTTTGTATAAAATACCCATGAACCACTTGATCCATTATTTTGATGTGATCCCATGTGATATTTTGTGTGGGTGCGCATAGACACCATTCTACTCTTTTATCTAATAAAATTTATATTTCACTCATATTTATTATCTTGCATAATATTTGGGTAAAAGTATTGATTTTGTTAGTTTCAATAAATCATTATAAAATTTGACTCAAGGATCATTTATAGCAATGGAGTTAACAAAAAGGATTTGAGTCGATTTATGGTAAAATGGAAATATGTAAAATTTTGATTCATCTTTGATGGTGCTTCTAAAGACACTCAAGGGAAGCTAACAAAGGTGTTTTTTTTTCAAATTAATGAAGGGAAAATTCTCCATGACCTACTCAAAATCTTATGAAATTTTAACTAACAACTATGCAAACATTGGAGCACTTCTTATAGGGATCAATATTACCATTGAAAAATGATGAAGGTATATTTCAATTAAAGGGACCTATAAATTATTATTAATTTTGTCAAGAAAAATAGATGTGGGAAATGGACTAACAATAACAAATTTTTTTGTCTATCCACTATTGATGGAGGCAGTATCTTGAAAATATTAGTATTATCTAGAAAATGAAATGGGGTAGCAAATAACTTATCCAGTCATTTTTTTGCTTTCATCTTGGCAAATTTAAATTGTAGAAGATAATTGTTATGGGGATATTCTATATCTTAATAAAAATGACATCAAGAACTTTATAGAGGAATAATAGTTTGAGAAAGATGAAGAATATCATTGATAGAAAAATGAGATGGATATGGTCTAATTGACCTAATAACATATGCAATATTTTGATATTTTAATGGGGGGTCCAATAGAAGCCACGTATAGCTTTTTTTTTAAATGACACCTTTATAATCTTTAGTATAGTATTAAGATCAAAACTTTCATCCCAACTTCTTACCACATCATCATCCTTTAATACATTTAAATTATGATTCTTTGATTTTAGATCATTTACATGGTAACTTCAATATTCAATCATCATTTCTAGAATTATTTCTAAAATATTTGACACACCAAAAAATCACAACACCTATTTCCTTTACCATATTTTATAATTTATGACTATAAATCCACTACCCAGTCTAATTTTAAGTTCTACTACCTCGAGTTAGGTCTTCTTTCTATTTATCCCACTTTATTTGGTAAATATGATTAGAAAGAAACAATAGAGTCTTTAATGGTACCTCTAGAGACCCCAACTCTATCTACTTGAGGGTTCTAACTGATGCCATCAAAAACACTCTCATAGTTCCATCTTTTGGCATCCCTCGATCCAGTTTGGAGTCTAGGCTTGTTGCCTCATTTAATCTCTCTTTTGTTCCTCCTCGCCTGACCATTACTATTGGTGATAGATCCAATGTTAGTTAGTCTCATCCCCTTATGGGCTGGTTTAAATTTAATTTTGATAGTGCAACTAAAGGTAATTTAGGCAAGGCTGGCTATGGTGGCATTGTTCAAGATGATCATGCCAGGATCATCCTAGTGTTTGCTAAAAATATTAACGTTCAAACCAATCATGTTTCTAAATCTGGAGCCTTATACCAAGGTTTATCCATATTAGAATACCTCCATTTTAACAACTTAATCATCTCAAAGAAATTCAGTCCTCGATGTGGGGTTTTTTCAACTTGATAGAAGAATAAAGAAGATTTCTATGCAAGTATGAAAATATTGTTATTCAACATGTTTATAGGGAGGGCAACAAGGCCACTAACATCATGGCCAACCTTGGATTGGTCAAGGACTCTCTTCAGGTCTAGTTTGACAATTATCCTCATGCTCTCTTTGCCAATAAAATTAACAATGAATCCTCATTTCTCTAACCTCGTCATCAAACCACATCGACCCTTAAGACAACTTGGTTAGCATAGGCTGTGCAAACCTCTATTTACCATCCACATCATGGGACTTTATCCTACTCAACAAGTTAGCTAGTCTAAGGTGTCATACCCATATTATCAATGTTCAATTTCCAACACATGGTGTCCCACCTTAGATCATGATTGCTTTGTTACCTGGAATAACTATGCTAGTGGTTCCTTTCAAAGCATCATATTCCAAAATTATTTCCAAGAGTGTAAAGAGACCAATCTCATAATCTCTTCAAGTACCTATGTTGTAAGTGCAAGATCATATTTCAATTTATGTTGTGATATCATTGGATGTAATGGTCCTGACATAAATCTGGCACACGCAATGATGCTCTATGGGCATGAGATGACCCATCCATGAATTTGAAGCAAAGAGACTTCTAAATTTAGTGGTATGCATATCCATAAAGCCTCGATCAGTTCAGTTACCTGGATGGGTTTTAAATGCGGCATGTGTAGTTGGGATATCCATTAGAATGTGTCTCTTGTTTAGTCTCAGAGGTGGGCCATTTGAAATATGTTTGCTTTTAATTTTTATAGGTGGTCTACCTAAAATATGGGTACTAAGATGGCATTACTTGAGTTAGATTCTTTGCAAGTGGATGCTACAGTTGAGGCAAAAAATATTGAATTTTTGCCTTTTCTCGATAATTTTGACAAAAGCGATTTTGATTTATCTTAGGAGTTATCTAAGTCCTGGGATAATGATTAGGTGACTCTCTATGGGATTAATTTCAAGGTGAACATCCTCATGCTGGCCAAGGTGATGGTGTTTTCCAACAATGGAGATCTTATTCATTGAGATAAGCACTCCTTGGTAGAAAAATTAGGCCACTTCAGAGACAAAGGGAAGCACCTAGCAAAAAGAAAGGAGGTATCATTAGGTATGCCCTTCCAACACCTAGGAATAAGGTAATGGTCCATATTATGCAATTTTTCACCATCGAAAAGCCCATATCTCTTCTCAGAAGCTTCCACTTAACATTTTTTAATCACTTGCATGACATCAAGAGCATCAATATCCCTGAATACCTTTTTAGAGCAATAAAGCTAGAAATTGAGAGAGTCAGGGAGGGTACCTCTATGTACCCCAAATATTAAGGTCTCCACTTTATTCTATATAAGCATGCTTTATAAAAGGAAGCACAAAGGGCCACCCTTATTATTGTTGGTAGCCTTGTTTATCGTCCTTATGATTTAGCTCCTGGTAAAGGGACTCCAAGTGATGGTGAGGCAAAAAAGATACTACTAGTTCAACCAAATCTGAGAAAAATTTAATCTTTAGCTCTTTTTCTAACACTTCATCTTCATCCTACCATCACTCGACCAGAGGTAAGGCTTCTGGGGATAAGTGAAAAAATCTTATTATTATTGATCCTAATAAGGAGACCCTTGGAGAGTCTCCCTCAAAACATAAAAAGCTAAAAGTTTAGGATGATCCTGCTTGATTACTCTCTCCCATGGATGATGAATCCCCTTGTGGGCCTTCAACCCGTGTTATGCAAAGAGCTAATCCTAATGATCCTTTAGCCAATCTGGATGACTTGTTGAATTTGTCTTTGACCCTTATCCAACAAGCTATTAAGGTGATCAACAATATCAAGAAGCAAAAGGATGTTTCTACCTAGGTCTCAGATGTTGAACAAAGTACAAACGATGATGAGAATGATCCTTCTAAGACTTCCAAGTAGCTAGGGTTTCTTTGGTTACCTTATTTTTGTTGGATAATCTGGGATTTCCTGTCCCTTGTCTCTAAGCCTTTGTGTTGGCTTTTGCACTTTTTTGTTTTTCTCACAAGGAGGTGGTCTCATGTATTTGTTGTGTTCCCTTTGATTATTTCTATTTGTGTCATCTTGCTGAGATCATCTCTTAGGTGATTGTTTCCTTTTTGGTTTTCTAATGTAAAAGGTTTGGGACCCATTTCAAAACCTCTTTTTTAGATCAATTAAAAAAAGGTCTTAGTTTTTTTACATCATCATAAAAATATTTTATAAATCGTTTAAAGACTTAAAACTATTTATTAGTTATAAAATATTTTTTACCATAGGTTCATTTTCATATCATGAAAAAGTATTTGAAAAATCATTGTCTAAAATTTGAAAATCCTAAAGTTTGGGTAATTGTTGAAATTGTTATGAGTTGTTCAAGTATGATCAAATTATATCTTGTTCATTACAAATCGTATTAATTAAAACCATATTAAAATACCATGAAAGTATACATGTTTCATATAAATTTAAGTTTTAATTTCTTATGGTAAATATATTATCAAAAAGGATTATAAAAACAACTTAAATTGTAGAGTCCTCATGATCCATTCCTTAATATTACCAAGGCCAACCTATTTTACATTGAAAATCACTAAGAATATTCCTATTTTGATTTAACTATACCATATAAACTTGCTTTTGTAATTCATTTGTTTATACCCCCTATTCCTTTATTTTAGGAAATAAATCTTGTTTTAATGAAATTCAATGAGGAAATATGCATTTTAGGTTTATCTTCTTATTCTCTTCTACTCTTGATTTACATCTAGAATATCCAAAGCAACATATGGATGAGACAAAAAAAATTATATTTATTCCCCCTCAATATTTTGTTAATATATATCGTCGAGTCATCCATCTCATACTTTCACCATGGATGGTTCATAATATACCAAATATCATACCATGTGGGGTTCATATTTCGGTAATAAAAATAAATATATTATAAACAATATACCACTCATTATAAGGTATGATTAAATTAAATCAAATTTAAGTGACATGTACTTGGGTATATTAGGGGATTGGTTCATATAAAACATAAGAGAAAAAAATTCACTTAATTTTCATCCTTTAATATACAATTATGGTTGGCTATATTTTTTTCAAATCAATTTCATAGTTATGAAGAATATTTACATAAAAATATTAAAGGCTAAGGCCCCTTTCTCGATTGTGATAGAAGAAAAAATATAGAGTTGGATTTATCTCATAATCTTATCCATAGTTAAATCTTGTATTCTTAATTGACTTATCACATATGAAAAATTATTTGGATGTACCCTCCTTGGAATCTAGAAACCCTTTGATCTTGACTAATAAAATTCTCCTTTTCAATTATTGATGAGGAAACCATGATATTTATTTATGAAATAAGGTATTATTGTTATGATTTGTATTATTATTTTTACTACAATGGAATATTTATAAAATATTAAATTAGAGTTCCAACGGTTTCTAAATTCACATTGAAAATAAAATCAACCTTATATCTTTTTCCATTCATATATTGTGGGGTTAATGTAATCCATTGAAAATAAAACTACCATTGCTATAAAAAGTATATAAATTAAAAGGGCATAAAAATATCATGAAAAATAAGGCACCCAAGATACATGGTGAAAATAGGGGGTGTATTAATTTTTTAAAAATATTAGGATAGGTTGTTAATAATATAGAATTGAGAGGTAAGAATAAAATTTAGGGGTATTCTTTAACCCTACGAATGTAAATGCTATGTCATAGTCTTATTAAGTTGATCCTTTGTTTTTTTTTGTATTGATTGATTGGTGGAAGGGGTTTGTAAGGATCCCCAAACCTTTTACCATAGGAGAAGACCCCCAAAATGGGTTTTACAAGGTAAACTCCTAGGAAAAACAGGGAGGATAAAAATAATTAGGACCAAAACAGGGGAGGGCCCTATAACTATTACAGATGAAGTAGTAAGAGTGAGGAAGGGATAATAGAGGAGGGAACAAAAGAAGACAAAGCCAAAGGAAAGCAACAACAGTGATAGGGGTGTCTAAAAATTCATCCGAGATATCATCCCCCAACTAAATTGTAAAACCTCAAGAAGGATGACAACTTGATCCAAAACTACACTCTTCCCATGAAA
Organism: Wollemia nobilis; assembly: GCA_028583015.1. NCBI lineage: Eukaryota > Viridiplantae > Streptophyta > Pinopsida > Araucariales > Araucariaceae > Wollemia > Wollemia nobilis. The sequence continues at coordinate 11,028,751 of JAQPPZ010000850.1, forward strand.
GTGATCGAGGCAAAAATATATAGAGGGCCCAAATACCAAAAGTGATTGAGAAATAAAACATGAAAGGAGAGATCCATTTTAAAGCTAAAAGATCATGTTGGATCCTACAAGTAGAATAGACCCTTTAAGGCTCCATGAGTAGGACTAGCTAAGAAATCACCTTTTTCCTGAAAGCTTTAGAGACTTTGTCCAATATGGCAACTCCAACTTTAAATTATTGAAGGAGAATGATATGGAATATTTTCTCAAGGGACTAAATAGGCGGTGTTGGTAAGGCCATTGAGGTCTCTCACAAGTCTTGAGAGAATCTTCAATTCTAGAGTTTTGAAGGAAATTTCCTTCCTCTACTTAGGGCATGAGGGATATTATTCGAGTCTCCCATCTAAGCTAGAATTTGTTAGGTGGTTTTCCTTTTTTGATAGATGTAGAGTGGATTGAGCTCCATTAGCAATTTCTAAATCTAATTTTCTTCCCAAGATCCTACTTCGAAGGTCTCCCTCTTTTTTTCACTATCGTTGTCTATGACTTCTTTTTTTATATTTGGTAGTAGAGTGACCATGGCTCTATTTGAGTTTTCCAAGGGATTAACTTTACATTTAATAGGGATACAGGTCAAAGGAGCCTCTTCTACAGGGAGTGAACCTATACGAGGAGGAGGAACTTCAAGGAGAGCAGAGGTCACATAGGTAACCTTAGCAAGAGAGGGGGATGATACTTGGAAAAGCAATAGGAGGAATTCTTGCAAAAGTTTTAGAGATTTGGAGATAGAATGTGGAAGAATGGGAGAAGAATCATAATATTTATTCAACAAGGGAGGGGTTTCTGGGGAGAGAAAGGAATGCTAAGAGTTGCTCCATGACTAAAGATAACCATTCTTTGGAAATAAAGGAGTCCTTATTTTGCAAGCAAGAAAATGAGTTCTCTTGGATAGGTAAAAGGTCATTTAGAAAAGAGGAAGGGAGACTAACCTAGGTTGAGCAGCCAACACCATTGGACTACACTATTTATTTTTCTTTGGCTTTTTGAGTCTTTAAGATATTCAAAGATTGGATCTTTTACTATCAAAGTTTGGATCTCATCGACAACTGATATCATCTTCTTAGAGGCTTTAGCTGACCTAGTAGGCTTCCTAGAGTCTTGTTAGGATTTCTTGGGTCCAGTGGGAGGCTTCCCTATGGGACACTAAGAATAAAGGCTTCATTGTTTCTTACAAATTGTGTAAAAGAACAATTTATTTTTATACTCAATTTCTTGGTGCTAGTTGTAAATGTTTGATAATAGCTTGATGGAGGTAGGCAGCTCAGAGTCCAAATTGGCATTGATGCACATTTTGGCAGTGACCATGCAATATTTGGATTTGGTAGCAAGGTCAAAGGTAGCAAGCTCATTGATAGATCTTGTGATTCCTCTGAGGACCCCTGATCCCCCAAATGTTCCTCAAAAGGAGACCCTTGCTTTATCTTTTATTGAAATGATTCAAAAATTTTCCAATGTGTCCTCCATTTCTAGTAGTTATTTTGTTCTCTTTTTGTGTTAGGGTAATTTGAGCATCCCCCCTAAGCTCATGGTCATGACTATTTCTCAAGAAGTCATCTCTCTCATTGAAAAATTTATTCGCTCTAGCCCTAACATCAAATCCATATAGAAGTGGGCCTTCTCCAAGTGGAATCCCTAAGGCCATATGAAATTAGTAGCAATATCTAGATGATTTTTATTTATTAAACTAAACAATGTTGAAAATTCTAGTTGCATCCTCACTATAGACCCATGGTTCTATGATTGTCCTAGTCTTTTTCTTAGGAAATGAGGTCCAAATTTTGATCCAAAATCTCAATGCATCAACAATGCTCTGATTTGGATCAAGCTCCCTAGATTTCCAATTCAATTTTAGCATGGATTTGATCCTTTGTAACCTTGATATCAAGGTAATATTCTAATATGGTAGGCTTGAGTTCCTTTTCAAACACTTTGGTATTTGCTACAAGTTTATTTGTTTATTTTTAAATTGGCTATATGGGATTGAAATGGGCCCCACCCATATTACATCATCACCATAGTGGTATTACAACAAAGCTTGGATATTATCTATATATCGTTTGACAAGATTTGAACCTAGTTCTCCTCCTGAATATTGAGGAAACTAAATGGTTGAGCTAATGCCATTTGATATTTAAGATTCACCCATGACATTTGAACCTTAGTTTAGAGTGTGAAATTCTTCACTCCAAACTAATTGCTCTAAAACCCTTGGGCAGGATTTGCTACAAGTTGGAATAATAGATACAATCTAATTTCTATTACCATTCCTTGGCATTTCCCTTCTCCTTTATTCTATGATATCTTGTGGTTTGAGTAAAAAATTCAAGGTCATTAGTTGGGATCATTGGCATGATTATTATCCCTTATAACATCAAGGATCATGCATCATATCATGTCTAAAACCAGTCAAGTATACTTTTTGATATAATTTTTATTTAATTTTATCATTTTATTTATCATTCAATCTTGTTATCTTGTTTTCTCATTCAATTTATCCCTTATCTCTTAACTTGTACCTTAGCTCTCTAGATTTCAACCTAACCATCCCTATAAAATTATTTTATTAAGTTTTATTTATAGGTTTGGTTTGTCCAAGTGGAGCTTGTGCTCTCAATTATCTTGAATTTATAATCTTGTTCAAACTCTAATGCTACATTTTTAGTGAACGCCACACAAACCCTCTTTTTTATTGAAATTTTTTTATTTCTCTCCTAAATGTTTACATTTTTTTTGGTTACATAGGAGAGTTGGTACAACCACTATTTTTAGTAACTGGTCAACACAGGGTTCAAACCATAGGGATTGCACACAACAAACCTATCCATCTCATTATTGTTAACCCGTCGTGAGATGGGGACCGTCGGTCGCTCAAGGTTCGTACATTCGTCGTCAGTCTGGTGCGCACTCAGGAATTCAGAATAGACTACTATCTTCGCTAACTAGAACCACTAAGGTTTGAACCTAGGTCTCCTAAATGTTTACATAATTATCATTATTTATCAAAACATAGTACCAATTTTTTTATCAATGACCAAGGAAAAAACTAAATAATAAAATATATATGGTCTGAACAAAGAATAATGATAATACTAATAATATCAATAAAACCAACCCTAAACAATTTGAGTATAATCCTAGAAAAGAGGACCTTGAGAATAAATAATTTAATTAGGAAGATGAACATAAATATGTTGATGAGGAGTTGAAAAAAGTAAAATTCTAATTCTAGACCTCTACCTCTTCAAATTTCTCTCAAACAAGATGGTCCCCTTGAAAGAGAACCTAAACATAACTTATATCAATTTTAGAAATATGACAATATATATATATATATATATATATATATATATATATAATAAATGCATAGAATTGAATAATCCATGTTTTAAATCCATCCATTTGATGAATATCAAACCACTATATAGGGAAAGTATGATGATAATCCTGATAGCCAAAAATATAAAATTTTTAAAAGTTAACATAGTAGTAAACATCAAATCATTAATCAAGAAACCCTTATAGTATTGAAGGATTTGTGTAATAAAATGTGTATTTAGATAATGTTTTAAGAATAGAATGATTGAGAGTGATGCACAATATTCAAACTATAATGTTGAAAATAAAAATATCCCATAACCATAGAGTATATGCTACCATCAAACTCTATACATTCTTATTTTTACAAGATAAGAATAATAAAAGGATATTTCAAGAAATTCAAAGTTAAAATTTAAAACCCCCAATACTTTATAAGATCATTGAAAATATTATACAATTAAACCTAGCATTAGACAACTTACCAAATTAATACAAGAATTATTTCAAAATATACAAGAAAAGTAACAACCAAACCAAATCAAAATTGTTGATAACAAAGGAGTTTATGTGTAAATATTGGTTCAAATTAAATAAGATCAAGTATTATTTTTTCTAATTACAAATTTAATGTTTAATATGGATCTTATAAGAAACCACATCCAAATTCAAAGGTAAATTGTTAATATCATTATGTTATATTCAAGGCAGCAAATCCCTTTATCTCCACAATCACCAACGAAAAAAAGTATCCTATAATCCAAGCCATTCATCTTATATTGAGGAAGCGTAATTGGGATTGAAGGATAATTAAATAGGAAAGTTTTTATTTTTAACTTTGAATGGAAATGGAAAAATAAATGGTCATTATAGAAGAAGTTGAAGAAAAAAAGGCAAATTTTTTTACCTTCTTAGCCCTCCTTTGCTTATCACTTGTTGGAAAAGCACAAATAGGTTATATTGCTATGTTTTCTAGCCATTAAAAAGGTTGAAATTTTTGGAAGTGATTTGAAGTTGTATGAGCTTTTGTGTTCTCCCATGTTTTTCTCTAGGAGATACTTTGTTTAGCTCATGCACATTGTACTATCAATTGCATTTCAATAATATAAGTTACAACAACATACTATTGTGGGTTTTCTTTCCCTAGAGGATTCCCGCTATATAAACCATTATGTAATTGTTGGTTCATTATAATTGATTTCCTTGCCAATGTTTGTTTTAATTCATTACTCTTTTCCTATGCAATTTATAACTATGTTGAACATTATTTTAATGCATTGATAAAAGTTGTTATATTTTCTAACTTTGTATGAAAATAGATCTTTGTGAGTGAGATGTTGAACCTTATATTAATGCATTTATCAAAGTTGTTATATTTTCTAACTTTGTATGAAAAATAATCTATGTGAGTGATTCAACTGAGGGTTACATTAGATTATATGGTATTTGAGTAGGTTTTACTTGTGAATTAGAAATCAAGCAACACCAATACAAGAATGATATAAAATAACAATAAGAAAAGTAATACACAAAGATTGCACAAATAATATAAAACTCTTTATTATTACGGGCAGATCTCAAATGTTACAATCAATATACCCCAAATATGGGATTTTACAATGCTTATGTTGATACAAAATTACAGAGACTATGGTTCTCTGAAACCCTAGTTATAAAGAACGGTTGGTGTATTCACGCTTGTCTTCAATACCAACGAAGTTGTGGGTGGGCTTGTGTATCCTAGATAGGGCCACCCCAGCTTCAATAACTTCCAACAATTGTAATCCTTATACCTACACACAATAAACAACAACAAATATTAGTAATACCTGTGAGGGCTCCACTACATGAGACCCTTAGAATAAAATCACTAACCCTAGATGCTACAATAAAACTGTAAACAAAAGCATAAGAATATAAAAATAAATGAACATATTTATTACCTTATCAACAATGCTAACTTCCTATTTTCTGTTTACGTAGATGATGCTAGTGATTGTTGCAAATATGCCCTAACAATTTTTGAGGGCTATAGGATTGCATATTTGGTGCATGAGACACCTGCGGGCACTCAAGGTTGCATATCTGGTACATGAGACACTTGGTTGGCTCTAGAGGGCGCTTAGCTAGCTCTGGAGGGTGTTTGAGGGTTAATGGAAGTGGTAGAACTAGATATGGTTTATGCAGGAAGGGCGACGGTAGAAGTGAAGGGCTACGAACATGACAATGGGGGCGAGTGTAGGAGGTACTCTACCAGTGGCTAAGTAATTAGCCATATTTGCATACCACAATATTTGTTCATCAAGAGCAAAAATATGGGGCTATGGATGAGACCTTCTAAGAATTATTTGTGAATGAACATTAATAAAATTCAAAGTAGGCTTCAGAAATATCTTAAGCATGCAAGTGATTGATTCTGTTTTGCCTCAATAGAGAAAGGCTTTTTGCCAAGTGTAAATTCCATGATCATGTAAGATGTATCCCATTGTGGAAAATAAAAATCAAATGTGGTTACCACAAGTTTGGGGTGATTCCATGTTGTTGAAGAAAGTGCCTTTTAATGTCATTGAAATGCAAGGATGCAAATGCAAGAAAAGGAAAATAGTCTTGCCCTTGGGGCCACTCATGATTGTAGCTAAGTCCCACACTTAATTCCTAAACAGTTTCTCAATCACTTTACTAGATCTTTATCCTTGGAGACTGGTGTAATTGTAAATGAAAAATGATGAAATTTATCCATGATGTGAACCCCATGGAAAAGAGCATCAATGACAGTTGTTGAGCAAATTGGTCTTGGCATAGTCTCACTCAAAAGGTGAGGGACCAAAAATGGTTTTGTTTTTGAATAATGAGATATTGGATGATGAATATGACCAAGTGTCCTTATGGTTATTTACTCATCTTACCGAATTACATGGACAACCAATCATTGCAATCACCAAGGAGATAGAATAGATCACTAGATACAAGGTTCACTTGAAATTATAGGTGAACTTGGCAAATATTGAATGTAAATGCAATTGTGGGTGGATTTGATGGTGTTGAAATGCAAATGTTGAATGAAGGTGTAATGATGAATGAAATGGATGATGTTGAATGTAGATGTATGGATAATACAAGTAATGATTTTGTTTTTGCAATAACTGTGAAAACTGCAATGATTGATTTTGTTTTTGCCCTAACAGAAAAAGGGGTTTGTGAAAATGTAAGTGATTGAGTCTATTTTTACCCCAAAGATGAAGGTGACTAGGATAAACCACTAAATACAAGATTCACTTTGAGGATTGCTTGACCAAAGGGGTTAGGCCCTTTGGAGTTTTTTTTGGACTAAAATGTTACCAAAGGAATTTGGTTTCTTTGGAATCTTGTGAATTTGATGTGTGTATACGAGGCAAAGGGCTCAACCTTTGACAAAAGAATGCAACCTTTTGAGCCTAGCAATTGACTTGTTGTTGATCTGATATGTATGTGACCAAAGGAGTTTGGTTCCTTTGGAGCCTTTTGAATTGTAATGTGACAAAAGGAATTTGGTTCCTTTGGAACCTTTTGAATTTGATGTGTGTATGCGAGGCAAAGGGCTCAACCTTTGACAAAAGGATACAACATTTTGAACCTAGCAATTGACTTGTTGATGATGTTATGTGTATGTGACCAAAGGAGTTTGGTTCCTTTGGAGCCTTTTGAATTGAAATGTGACCAAAGGGGTTAGGCCCTTTGGAGATTTTTGACTTTGATGTGTGTTTGTGAGGCAAAGGGCTCAACCTTTGACAAAAGGATGCAACCTTTTGAACCTGGCAATTGATTTATTGATGAGATGATATGTATGTGACCAAATAAGTTTGGTTCCTTTGGAGCCTTTTGAATTTGATGTGTGTATGCAAGGCAAATGGTTCAACCTTTGACAAAAGGATACAACCTTTTGAACCTAGCAATTGACTTGTTGATGGTGTGAATGTGATTGAGTGATTGAATTATTTATTGAATTGGTGGGAAAGGTGTGATACCTTGAGTGCCCCAAGTTGTGTGCTTGTTTGTTTGATTGGGGGAAGGTGTGATACCTTGAACACCCCCAAGTTGTGTTGTTGTATATAAATTTCTAGCGATCTTTGCATATGTGAATTATATATATATATATATATATATATATATATATATATATATATATATATATATATATATATATATATATATATATATATATATATATATATATATATATATATATATATAGCTTTTACTTTTGTGTGGATGTTTTTGTGTGAATGCATATGTATATGTGTGTGAATGCACATGTATATGTGTGATGGATGATAATGTGTATGAATGCAAATTAATTAATGCACTAATGATATTTTATAGTTTAGATTTTGCTTGACCATTTATAGCATTGTTGTTTAATCAAGGGTACCAAAATTGTGGCATGTGAAATAGAAGACTCATGTAATGATATGGATGTTGATATGAAAGAAGATATGGATGTTGATATGGAAAAAGATATGGATGTTGATATGGAAAACTGACTGTTTTGTAGAGACTCAAACATACTAGTGGCATCAAACAAACTCACTAAATACTGCCTAATTTTATCTAGGACCAAATGTGTGTGCAATGAATTCATTTACCAAATTATGAGTATGGTAATGACTCAAGGCAATCAAGAACCAATGTGTGTGCAAGTGAGTTCATTAACCCATCTTGAGTAAATTGGGGTAAAACCTATTATGGAGAAGACCAAGAAGCTAGCTTATCCTTATGTGTGGTTAGAGGTATCTTTAAAAGAGACGTGTCACCATGCATGAGCGTACTCCACTACCAGTCAAGTTTTTATAGCCCTGGTGGAAATTAGCTCTATAGTCCAAGAATTTTATCTCTAAGCTTTGGGGATTCGGACTACCTAACAATCTGATTGGAAATGTAGTTCTATCCTTACAATTTGAGGATCTATGTTGTATGATGTGTAAAATATTTAGAGCTTTGGGGATTCATATTCTCAACCAAAGTGTGATGAGAATTTTACCCTATCCTTACTACTCTTTCTTGTATTTGAAAATTGTGATAGTGGTGAAACCATTGTTTTTTATTTTTGGACTATGTGCATGATGGGACAAGCAAGGAGTACCTTTTTGCTTTGAGGTTCAAACCCAAACATGGTATTATCCCTCTTTGACACAAGATGTTTTTAGAATGTGTGATTGTGTTTGGTTCAAGAGTGTTAGAGTCAATTCCAAGAACTCAAGATTTTCTTAGTGAAAATGTGTCTTGGTCCTAAAGAAAACTCAACATGTATTGGAGGTTGCTAGAAACACTAGGAGTGGCTGAGTGATCGAAAATACCTAGGTATTATGAAAATGTGATTTGCAAATGATAATTTGACTTTATGTAATGGTGCAATGAAATGGATGATGATGTGAGGGTGCCCTTGATTAAAGCAACATGATTTTATTGGATCAATTATTATCTGAACTGAGTAAATGACCCCCTAATATGAAATGTAATGTATGAAGATGATGGTGTGAATGTAATGTGTGAAATGCAATTTGTGAAATGTAATGTGTGCAATGTAATATGTAAAATACGATGTGTAAAATGCAATGTGTGAAATGCAATGTTGTGCAGTGCAATATGTAAAATGTAATGTGTGAAATGCAATGTTGTGTAGTGCAAAAAAATGTAATGTGTGAAATGCAATGTTGTGCAGTGTAATATGTAAAATGTAATGTGTGAAATGCAATGTTGTGCAATGAAAAAATATAATGTGTGAAATGCAATGTTATACAGTGTAATATGTAAAATGTAATGTGTGAAATGTAATTTTGTGCTGTGCAATATGTAAAATGTAATGTGTGAAATGCAATGTTGTTTATGTGTATTAGCCATGTATATATACATATATAAATCACAGTAAGCATGGAACGCTTTCAAGTGTATGATGTTTAGTGGCTCGGGTTCTTCTACTCCCCCTAGCCTGGTAATCTTATGTGCTCCTTGAATCTTGTGAACTCGAATAGCAGCAAGCAATGTGTATAGATGCAAATGACAAAATTATGCAAATGCAATGCAATGAATTTTTTTTATTACCAAAATGGCTTTTTATTCCTTTGGAGTTGTTTGAGTTGATGTGTGACCATAGGTGTTAAGTGTCTTTGGAGTCTTTTGTAAGTAAAATGTGATCAAAGGTGTTAGGTGCCTTTGGAGCTTTTTGAAATTGAGATGTGATCGAAGGTGTTAGGTGCCTTTGGAGCTTTTTGAAATTGAGATGTGACCGAAGGTGTTAGGTGCCTTTGGATCTTTTTTTTTTTTTAAATTGAAATTTGACTAAAGGAATTTTGATTCCTTTGGAGCTTTTTTTTTTTGAAATGAAATGTGACCAAAGGTGTTAGGTTCCTTTGGAGAGATTTTTTTTATGAGGAAGGTGCTATACCTTAAGCGTCCCCGATTTGCTTTATGATTGGTGGTGTGAGTGACTAGGAGGATGCGATATCTTGGGAATCCCCAGTATGCTTGATGATTGATAGTGTGAGTGACAGGGAGGATATAATAAAATGAAATTGAAATGCAATGTGTAAAATGCAATATGTGAAATGTAATGTTTAAAATACAATGTGTAAAATGTAATGTATGAAATGCAATGTTGAACATGGAATGTGTGAAATGTAGTATGTAAAATACAATGTTGAACATGGAATGTGTGAAATGCAGTGTGTAAAATGTAATGTGTGAAATACAATGTTGAACATGGAAAATGTGAAATGTAGTGTGTAAAATGCAATGTGTGAAATATAATGTTTAACATGGAATGTGTGAAATGTAGTGTGTAAAATGCAATGTGTGAAATTCAATGTTTAACATGGAATGTGTGAAATGCAGTGTACAAAATGTAATGTGTGAAATACAATGTTGAACATTGAATGTGTGAAATGCAGTGTATAAAATGCAAGGTTGAACATGGAATATGTGAAATGCAGTGTGTAAAATGTAATGTGTGAAATACAATATTTAACATGGAACGTGTGAAATACAATGTGTAAAATGCAATGTGTGAAATATAATGTTTAACATGGAATGTGTGAAATGCAGTGTATAAAATACAATGTGTGAAATATAATATTGAACATGGAATGTGTGAAATGTAGTGTGTAAAATGCAATGTGTGAAATACAATATTGAACATGGAATGTGTGAAATGCAGTGTGTGAAATACAATGCTAAAATGGAATGTGTGAAATGCAGTGTGTAAAATGCAATGTGTGAAATGTAATGTGTGAAATACAATGTGTACAATATAATGTTTAACATGCAATGTGTGAAATACAATGTGTAAAATGCAATGTGTGAAATGCAATGTTGAACATGGAATGTGTGAAATGTGCAGGAAAGAAATGCAAATATGAAAATTTCACAAAATTAAACAAGCAATTCAATCCTATGTTTTCTGCAACAAATTTTCTTACCTCTTTTTTTATCTCTTATATATATATATATATTTGTGCGGTTTGTGCATTGTGAATGTTCTAATCTGAATTATGCAGGGTGAAATCTATGGTTGGCTAAAAAATGAGATTCTTCATGGTGATGAAATCTAGAAAGTTTGCTCATGGGTATCTATGGTGGCTAAGAGAAGAGATTGACGGATGGATATGAATCCCACTGTCGCCAAATCTAAAGCAATGGTTGGTGATGAAATCCAACTCATTACTATTTATTGTGAAACATGCATTGTGTGATTCATTTTAAAATTTCATGTTTTCTAATGTGTACATACAATGTAAAAAATAACCTATTTTATAGGTCTAAATCAGAAGCCAAAAACATAAATATTAAGTTCCTCAAAAGAATGTAGGGTACATCGCTTAAGACCCACTCTAAACAATGGAGAGTTCGCCTAATATTCCACCTTGAATCACCAAATACGGGAGTATACTTATGCATTATGATATTGTTCCTATTTAGAAAAGTAATAACAAAAAATCTTAATTATATTATGCAATTGTCATTTTACATAAAAACAATATGCAGAATATTGAATGAAACACAACAGAAAACAACAAAATTTTAAATCTGAAATGTGAACTATGATGAATATGAATCCAATTCTAGACTAAAATGTAAATGAAATATGACTGCTTTTAACAAAAATTAATGATGTTTTTTTATCAATTTATTTTAAAAAATGATTTAAAAAATAAAGTAGAAGTGGGTTAGGGTTTGAAGCAGACTTACAAGTAAGCCTACGTATCTCTTCCCCACTCTGTGAAACACACTCTAGAGCCACTAGAATGCATTAGGTCATTCACTAAGTGCTTTAGGGCATCCCTTGAGTGTTGCAGGGTGTTTGTACAACTTCTGGTCAACTTTTGCAACTTTCCAAAAACCCTAGCTCTACAAAAATTGCACGATCAAATTTTTAAAAACTTGTAGAACAAAAACAAAAAATAGAAGTTAGTAATAAAGTAAATTAATATGGAGAAACCTTTGGGGATCCCACCATGATTGTCATTTGTGAATTAGAAATCAAGCAACACCAATACAAGAATGATATAAAATAACAGTAAGCAAAGTAATACACAAAGATTGCACAAATAATATAAAACTCTTTATTATTACTGGTGGATATCAAATGTTACAATCAATATGTTACAATACCAATATAGCCAAGTCGACTATATTTCCAAGAGATAATTAATTAATTAATTTATCATTATATATAGTTGTAGATTGATTTATTATCTCTCATCATCGATTATTATTTTCTTTCATTTATGATTTGCATTAGTTGCCCTTGGTGGTGGGGATCTGCCCTCCTTGAGCGGCAAGAGATTTTAATTGTGTTCATTCTATTATGAATTTAAATCTTGCATTTGGTTGATTTCGATTGGCATTGTGGTTATTTGATTTAATTAGCATAAGTAATATATCTCATTCGGAGAGGACACGCAGTTGTCGCATCCCAAGTGGTATCAAAAGTCATCAGATCTGACGTCACAAGGCATTTTTTGTTTTCACTACCATGGGAGAAAGGGAGGGCAAGAGGACGTGGTTCCCTCCAAGAATTCAGGTTTCGAAGCTACAAGACAACCATCCGCCGTATTCACTCCCATCCACATCACACTAAGCGCCAAAAGTTATGCATAGGGGGTCACACGTTTAATAGATTTTTTAGCAGTATTCACTACCACAAACCAAGGAAGCATAGTTCTAGAACATCACCAATTCATTGTGCATGCCAAACAGGCACTGGGGAGGAGGTAATCTAATTATCAAATCAATTACGAGCTCTAAATCGATGGAAAACCATCCACAGATGCCTCTGAGAATCATTGTATAGTCGCGAAGCACAAACCAATCAAAGCACCTAGGTGGTCTGTCAATGTCGAGTCATATTTGCAAAAGAACGAGATAATAAAATATTGTGTTTGGATACAAAAGCAACTAACCGATGAAAGAAGATCATTTGACGACTGACATTCGGGTAGTTTGCGAATGTCTTTTTGAAAAAAAAGTAGTCGTCTAAACTGTGAGTGCGTATAACTTTGGCTAAACGATTTATAACCGGGTATGCAATTTTTAAAACGTTCTTTATTTTTTCACAAAGTATCTAAACTTTAGATAATGCCCATAACATCCTAAATTCATATCCCTATCATTAGTGTATCACCTTAATTTCGTTTGTTTACGTCATTAAGTCATTACCAAATACGTGTTAAACTAAATCTAGTGTCATTCCACAAATTATTCTTGCATTTGTAATAAACCAACTTCAACTTATAGTATTTGCTCATCCAACGTTCACTCTATTTTGCTCATCCACCGTTCGCATAAATATTAAGCCATCCAATAAAGCTTTGGATAAGCCATTTTAATAAACCATTCATCTATATTATTATCCAAAAACCATGGAAAGCTAATTAACAATTAGCTCAAGTCCTCATGGTGGTTACATTTATTTCGTTTCGTAGGGTGTTGTTATCCATAAAAATCATATTTTTTTCTGCTTTAATTTATAGACATATAATTTCTTTCGATCACATAAAGCTTTGCAACCTACTCGCGTATATCCCTCCTCCATCCATGAGTCTTAGTCGTATCCTCCTTTGGCCAGCATCGCTTCCCACACATCATAAAATTTCATCCTATATTTGTTTCCCACGTGTTAAATTTATGTAAAAATAATCCATCAAAATAATATGTCACCATTAGTCTACACATGTCAGTCAAACCCCTTCATTAAAACCTCTCATTCATCCATTTTAATATTCCACCATCGCGTAGCCATTGTTCCCTTGCATCTCACGTATCCGTCATTGCTTTGGTCTTCGATCTCCTACGACATCTCAAAATTAAACCTTAGACCTATCGCGATTATAATTAAAAACATCCTTCCACCATTGAAATTTTAATCGTTTATAATTAAGAACTATCATATACATCTTCGTTGGGAAAGTTATCCTTTGTTGGGAAATTTAACCATTGTATCTGTTGTATTGCACCAAGCCTTGTTGTCACTGCCAATTACCCACCGTTCATATCTGACGAATTAGCTGTTTATTACAAAATCATGTGTGTTTATTGACCTAAGCCTAGCCTCTCGCTTAGCAAGCTACTTACGTGATCATTTAACTTCACCACCTTACATTTGTATATTAGTAGTCAAACCATCCATGTTCCTTATTAGAATTATCATCTGTTATAGTGTTGTAGCATCATTCACCATTTTTTCCTAGTCATACCGAAGTTTAAGCCATTTCCTTTATCGAGTCAAATTACTCAGTTCACGTTGTCATCCAATTTAGTTGTCAATTACTAAGTTATTCATAAGGTAGTCATTGGTATATGTTAGAGTTAAAGTGCACTATGCCTTCACCTTGACACTTGTTAGTTTCTCTTGACAAGTGTCATGTGTTGAATATAGGCTTATGCCTATATATTGTAACCATGTTTCATTTGTAATATCATCTTATTGTGTTCATTTCAATATAAGGCCTAACATTTGGTATGTTAGAGTTAAAGTGCACTATGCCTTCACCTTGACACTTGTTAGTTTCTCTTGACAAGTGTCATGTGTTGAATATAGGCTTATGCCTATATATTGTAACCATTTGTATCAATAAAATCATCCTTTCAGTTTCACTCCCAACATTTGGTATCAGAGCAGGCTTTCCCTGCCCTGTGAAACCCTTGAGGGGGGATTTCCCTCATGGAAATCCTCCCTCCCCCATGATTTTTTTCTTCCCTATTTTTTAAAGTTTTTTTATCGAGGGAGTATGCTCTCCATCATTTGATGGATCAGAAACCAGATGGTAAAAATTTTAAAATTTGGGAAATCTTTTTATGTTTTCTTTAAACAAAAATTACGGCGGGCTGCTGGCTGGCGGATGAGAAGGATGGGGATTTGATGTTGGCCAGGTTGGATAATCTTATGAACAGAAGGTCGGAGCTAGTGAGCAGCGTGCTGCTGCGGTAAAACCCGCACAATGGAGAGTAGTTATTGTTGCATGCCTTGTTGTTATGGGTCGTTATGAGTTGTTGTGGCAATATTGTTCATGGTCGATATGCATGTTTACGGTGTTCCATCCCACCATAAATTTTCATCTCAGACGACGTCCCATTTTTTTTTCATACTGCGACATCAATTTTTTTTCTATTGCACCAATAACTACATCGCAGAACTAATGCGACGGTGCTGGAGGCGGGGACTCCCCTGCATCCTCGGGCCACGATACCCAATGGCGATGACTACGACATCGATGGAAGCGATTATGCCCCAACACCAAGGAGGCTGTCTATGTATTTGTTGCCAGAGCTGGCTAGGGCTATTTCCCTGTTGGCAAGGTTTCAGGTTGAAGGATTCATTAGATCCATGCAGAATCAAACCATTGCCTCCGCCACCAGCGGCCATAATATCGCCTGCACCACCGTCGTGTGAATGAATTTGAGGGCAGCCACATGAAGCTATCCTCTGAATACCGTTCGCATCGAAAAGCTTGGATTTGCAGGGTGCTTTGACGGGGAGAAATCACACCACTATTTTCAGAGCGAATTTGTCGGCCCTCGACTGAAATCCATGAACAGGGAGCTAACTGAATACTTTGTAGTTAGATGGGCCTTGTTCCCATTTTTTTTAGGTCGCCACCGCACAGGACGCTGCCACCTTGGGAGCTACGCAGTTGAGGGTTCGATACACGGGAAACCTCATCGCTGCCATGTCCGCGTACATAATCGCTAGAAACCATAACGAAATATGTCGAGGACGACTTCCTTGAAAGGATAAGTGCAAAGAACTGCAACTCCTCCAAATTGATGGAGGATTTGCTGAGGAGGCCCTCCTTCCGGATTATACAGTCAATCTAAAACTGCGTGGGTGGCTACGATAGTAATTTTTTGTTGTAATTAGGCAACGATGTACGAGGAGGGCGTGGACGCATGAGCAGGCATGGGAGAGCTGGTACAGCTGGAGACCCATAATGGCATGGTGCGTCAAGTTCATGCATTCCTAGTAGGCTGTTCACGGTTTTGAGTCACAAGAAGCCATAGGCACAGAAGGAGACAATCGCAGCCCCATCATAGACAGCGTAGGAAGATATGCCCTTGTTTCAGTACTCGTCGTCGTCGATGCCAGGAAAATCTAGCCGCCTGGAAACCGCCCCCGTCGTAACGATCACGGTGTCGGCTTCCACCTCCATGAAAAAAAAAATGTCGTTGATAAGATGCCCCTATCGAATGCTGTTCCAGTCAATGTCGATGAAGTCGACAAAATTCCTGATCTTCAACCGCTACTGCCTCGAGAACAAGGCGTCGCAGCGCTGTAAAATGGGGGAGCAGTTGCTATGATAGTGGGGAATATTTTAATGAAATATAGTGAGTGGGGGGCACTTAATTTATTTCATAAGAAGTGAAGGGGGACTTTTCCTTTTTATTTATTTATTTCTTGAAAATTAAGGGGTATTTTTTAAAAGTGGAGGACCACTTTATAATTTTTTAAATTGTATGAATATTTTATTGGTAGTGCCCTTTGCATTTTTCAGGTGATGGCCTAGATGGCCCATGTAATTCCCCTACGAGGGAAATTTTAAGATTGTTTTTATTCCACCTGAGAGCGATGCCGCCATTGAGTGATGTTGTTTATTTTGCTGCCTAGAGAGGCATGCTATTGTTTTTTCAGCAAGTTGAAGGCCCCATTCAAACCCAAGTATAGGGGTATTTATAGTCGTTGGAAACGGTTTTCCACGACGGACACATTGGTGGTGTCCATTTGTAATTTTGAGGCTGTTTCAATTGAGTTTTCAAGCCTCAAAAGTTTTTTCTACCTTGGAGTGCACTTTTGGTTGTACCCGACACTCCCAAGGTAATTTCATATGTGATCCTTGTACCTAGTGATATTTTCTATACACTTGGCGAATGCAGCGGCTGGTTACCCATGCATTTTGGTGGGATGACATGGTCACCATAAGGACACTTATACTAGGGACTACAAACAAAGACACCCTAGACTCTATCCGAGGTTTTTTTGGATCTACTTCTGAAGACTACAGACGAAGACACTTCAGAAGATTCTCTTATTTTCTTCTTTCTTCTTCTCCTCCATATTTGGATCTATGGATCATTTTATTGTATTGAGTGCATTTTCGACAGATACCGACACTCTTATATGGCTCATTTTTCATTTGTATTAAGGTGCATTTTCGGTAGAGACCGACACCTTCTAGATTGAGTTCACCATAAGGAAGGATTTGATATTTATGGTGAATCTAGTCAGTGACCTACGAGAGGCAACATCCTCTGAGGATGACCTGCAGAGGCAATAGACCTAGAAGTGGCTGACCCTGAGGCACCCATGATGACCCTGAGGCACTTAGACGGCTGACCCAGTGGCAACAGACCCGTGGAAGTGGCTGACCCTGAGGCAACAGATCGAGATGTATACATAGTGAATCTAGCATTATTCATAGTTGGAGAGCCAAGCGCAAAGAGCACAAGCCTAGACCAAATCAGCAATAAGAGAGGATGATAGGTTGTTTTTGAGAAGTCAAAATTAAGGGGGAATGTTACCTAATGTTGACTTGTTTTTTCTTTAGTTAGGATAGTGCACTTTAAGGGGGAATGTTAGAGTTAAAGTGCACTATGCCTTCACCTTGACACTTGTCAGTTTCTCTTGACAAGTGTCATGTGTTGAATATAGGCTTATGCCTATATATTGTAACCATGTTTCATTTGTAATATAATCTTATTGTGTTCATTTCAATATAAGGCCTAACAGTAGTATTTAAAGGAAACCTTGGTTCAAATTTACCGTTGGGCACGAAAAAGAAAAAAATAAAAAAAATAAATATAAATTATAGCACTTGGAAAACATATCACAAGCTTCATCTAAAAGTCTTCTTTCGCGTAGCACAAGCTTTCATGTCACAATTCCATCATTTGTTTGTCATAAGCTTCTGATTCACAGCTTCGTCGCACAATATAATTAAATGGCAAATGAATAGAGAGGATATAAGTAAGGCTAATTCATGCTAAAAGAGTATAGCAACCTCTTGGTAGTTACAAGTACTAATGGTTAAAGAGATTGGTTGATCTATTCGAAGTTCAGCTAAAAGGGTTAATTCAAAATTTAAACATATTTGTGAACTTGAAATTGCAAGGAAACACATCAACAACTTTGAGACTGCAATAGGAAAGTAGACAAAAAAAAATGATTATAACCATCGAGGTGCCCGTTGAAATCGAATCAATCAAATTTTGAAATAGACAAAACCAATTAACCCCAAGGATAGCTGTTGAAAGTGGACAAAACCATTAGCATCAAATTTTGCAATAATATTACGGGTGAATTAATTGATGAAGCAAGTAACAGTGGGAAATTTCTTCTACGAGTTCGTCCAATAATTCAAAAGTCAAATTCATAGCATCTAAACTATCATCATGACGTTTTAAGTCTATTCGTTGAAGCGTTCATACTAAACCATCTAAAAATCTAGTCATGGAAGCATACTTACTCATCCATCTACAATCACCAATAGTCCTCATCTGACCGACATCCACGTTACACTCCCTTGTCTAAAATTTATCATTCTAATTGTCATTCATTTCTTGCTTCTGGTTGGTTTAGTAGTTTCATTCGTCCTCATATGTTCGTTGCATGTCTGGTACTATCATTTTTGGCATTTATTCATGGTCATGTCAGGTGTTGTCAAGTTTTCATTTGCATTCGTTGAGTCATAATTGTTTGGTGTTAGTCCATGCGGTAGTTAGCCATCGTTGTCCGATGTGAGTCTGTGAGTTTTTGTGTCATCAAGTTCACTCATCAAGAATCGTATCAGTAATATTAATATATAGTGTCTAGGTATTCGACCTGAAATATAGGCTAGAACACGTGTCGTGTGTCACGTCATATATGTTGGTTTACTAGTCTCTTCCGTCAAAACCTGTTTAAAAAAAAAATTAATTAAATTTTAAACAGTGAAGAATATTTGAATTGGAAATTAAAGCTTTTTATCAAGGACATTGTTGTTTGGATTCTACAATCCATTGCAAACTAGATGCCTGAAATTACTATAAATGATATTAACAAGTTGGGTGAAAAGTTGTCAAAAGTGGTTAGCAATATTTGTTATCAGCAACATTGTCAAAAATTTGTCAACAACAATTGTTGAAAAAGTTGTCAACAACATTTTTCATTAGCAACATTTGGTGTAAAGTCATCAGCAACAAGTGACCGTTGTGATTTGAAATATTTTGACTATTGAAAGTTGAGAGAATTTGACAAATACCTCCAGCAATGCTACAATCCAGAGTACACCATCATCGACCATGCCGCATTCAAGAGTTCCTAATTTAGTGGCAGGGCCTTCTAGAAGATGATGCTACAAGATAGACAAAGAATATTTTCCAGTCCTTCTCAAGCTTTGAGGACAAAGCTTTTAAGGGAGGGAGCCATGTTACAATACCAATATAGCCAAGTCGGCTATATTTCCAAGTGATAATTAATTTATTGATTTATCATTATATATAGTTGTAGGTTTATTTATTATCTCTCATCATCAATTATTATTTTATTTCATTTGTGATTTGCATTAGTTACCCTTGGTGGCGGGGATCTACCCTCCTTGAGTGGTAAGATATTTTAATTGTATTCATCCTATTATGAATTTAAATCTTGTATTTGGTTGATTTCGATTGGCATTGTGATTATTTGATTTAATAAGCATAAGTAATATATCTCATTCGAAGAGGACACACAGTTGTTGCATCCCACAATATACCTTGAACGTGGGGTTTTACAATGCTTATGTTGATACAAAATTACAGAGACTAGGGTTCTCCGAAACCTTAGTTGAAAAGAATGGCTAGTGTCTTCACACTTGTATTCAATCCCAACGAGGTTGTGGGTGGGCTTGTGTATCCTAGATAGGGCCACCCCAGCTTCAATAGCTTCCAACAATTGTAATCCTTATACCTGCACACATTAAACAACAACAAATATTAGTAATACCTATGAGGGCTCCATTGTGTGAGACCCTCAAAATAAAATGACTAACCCTAGATGTTGTAATAAAACTGTAAACAAAAACATAAGAATATAAAAATAAATAAATAGATTTATTACCTTATCAATAATGCTAACTTCCTATTTTCTATTTATGTATATGATGCTATTGATAGTTGTAAATATGCCCTAACAGTACCTGAGAGCCATAGGGTTGCGGATCTAGTGTGTGAGATGCCCACACATGCTCGAGGATGACCAAAAATACCTAGAGGTGCTCTGTTGGCTCTGGTGGGTGCTCTGCTAGATCTGGAGGGTGCTTTTCTAGATTTAGAGGGCGTTTGAAAGTTAATGGAAGTGGTGCAGAACCAAATCTGGTTCACACAGGAAAGGAGATGACAGAAGCGAAGGGCTATGAATGACGAAAATGGGGACAAGGATGAAAATGAAGGGGCTAGGGCTTGGGACCTTCTAAGAATTCTTTTTGAATGAACATCGACAAAATTCAAAGTAGGCTTCAAAAATATATTAAGGATGCTCAAGGTTTCTAGACTGCTAGGGGTTTGAGTCATCAAAATGACTCCTCTTTTATAATCTTCCCTTAGACATGTTAGGGTTTTGATGACACAATTTGAGTGGCCGAGATTAAAACATGAGAAATGGTGGAGATTAAATCTAGGTAAGTGACATTGATTGATATGGATGAATGGCTAAGATTAAAATGTGGTAAAGAGCTAGGATTAATTCATATAAATATATAAATATATAGGAAATACATATATATACGGTGGTTATTGGAAGATACGAATGTATGACAAGTGGCTAGATTTTGGTGTCTACATTACTAAGGCTTGTATGAGGTTTGTTAGCCCTTTGGAATTTTAATGCCAAAACAAGTTTACATACCAACTATTTGGCAAAAGTTGTATGCATTATTTTTGTTAAAACATGGGCAAATATAGCAAAAAGTAGTAAAACCAACTCCAAGAGGGAAAAGGTAAGATTCAAGACTTGCTAGAGAGCACCTAACAATAGTTACAAGAGATTTCCAATTTGAGAGAATATAATATATAGATGAAGTTGAGGCTCAAAGAGAAATATAAGTTACTTGATATAGTTACAAATAATTTCTCAAGATCAAGAGCCAATATACCAAAAATGTTGGTATTACTTATGATTAAGTTTCACAGTTGGAAAATTAGATGTTTGTAAGGATTAGAAAAGTTTCAAAAAGAGATAGATTCCAAACAAGAGTTTTTGGACCAACTCCAAGGCAAGTATGAAGATATGGAGAAATATAATACTCTTTCTCATTGTTCTACCAAAGAATCTAGCATCATCACATAAGTAATTATAGTAAGCAAATCTAATTTTGATTTTGTATCTTTGAAAAATGAAATAATTCATGATCTAATTTTGAGATGCATACTAAAGAAATAAGTTCCAATATTTTAATAAGATGGACTATCAAGACCAAGAAATAAGGGATCTGATTGAGGTGTTCTCCCAACCTAACACATACAAGTCTTGGATATAATGAAAAATATGAGTTTTCCATGGATAAGTAGGCATGTAATTGGATATGAAAGAGGATAAGCCACCATTGACCCACACTTTGCATGAAAAAAGACGTGAAACAATTAAACAAGTGCAATAAAGTTGTAAGGTAAACTCTAGGAAATGGACCCACAAGAAAGTATACACCCATGAAAAAATATTGACAATAGCATGTGTATGAATATTTTGGTTTCTCAATATAAGAAGAAGATATCTAAAGAGAAATCGAAGGTTGAAAAATATTCTCATAATTTTATTGCAAAGCTCATGAGGTTGTTATATGGTTGGATCAATTGAAATAAATATAATGTGATAGTTATAAGTTTCAAGACCATATTTGTATTCAAATCCCATTGTATGTTATTTATGACAATACTCATATTATAGAGTTACAATATACGAAGGAAAAAGTTTGTCATACATCAAATGCATTATAATTCACAATATTTTTTAGAAATGAACAAAAGCATATCATCCACTAAAATATTATACATAAAGTGTAAATAAGGAACATAAGAGAAACAATACATAGGAAATTGTGGGCATGGTAACCCATAATCATCATAAATTATCACTATCCATATATAATATTGCAAAAATTCTAATAAAAAATAAGGAGTAAGAGGGGGTTATTTATAGCAATACCAAAATACAAAATACATCATAAGGTTTAACCTAAGCTGACATAATAAGTGAGATTTATGTTAATTATAATTAATAAAAGGGTTTAACCATAACAAGGTTAACCAAGGCCTATTGGGCTTACATAATAAAATATTATAAAATAATAAATACACTATACAATGAAATACCCTTAAGCCTATCGAATACAGTGCACAATGTCAACTCTTGGACATAAAGTAGATTATAATTTCAACATCCCCCATAATTTGAACTACGGATCCAAGGAGAGAAGACAATAGTGACAATAATATCTTCTCCCCAATAATGAATGCTCTAATGGGTCTATTTAGTCAAGGTAGATCTATTTGAATCTCCATCATCTGAAATATGTCCATCTAACTTTAAGAAATTAGTTTTAATATTTTGTAGATTTAGCAAGTAATTATTTGTTGGGTGACCCTACCTTTTACAATATCTACAAGTTGTCTTCATTTTCTTTGAAGATTTAGCCTAGCCCTTGAGCCCCTAGGTCTTAACATCCTTAGACTTGAATTTTTGAGGTATATTACATTATTTGGTACATGCTAATGTATCCCCATGTGTAGACAATGATTTTTGACCCTAAGGTCACAATCCTTTCTCTCCTCTAGCACATGTAACCCATATCCTCATCGAGTCCCACCTTTTTCTCTCACACATGCCATTCACTAAAAATGGCTTACCGTCTATCCGCCTGAACGACCGTTTCAACCCATTCCAAATTCATCCATTCTCATATTTTCTATGATTTTGTGCATATTTTATGAATTCACAAGCCCCAATTTTAACCCACAAATTCACCTTGATTGAAAATTTTACCAATTTGCTTAACCCTCCTTGAATCATCATCCTAAACCTCATATTTTCTGGTTAACTCACCTCGATACAAGTGGTGAAAGGTATTCTATTTTTTTTGAGAGAGAGCTAATAAGAAAGCTAATGGGGAATTTGGAAAACTAAGGAGCAATTATGTTTTGATTGAGAGAAGCTAAGAACTAATAGATTTGCTATAGGTTTAGTGATAGAAGAAGATTCCTTTGTTGTTTGGAAAATACTTTTGTAGCTCATCTTGCTACTGATAAATCCATCTTTCTGCCATCGCCCTTGTAATACCAGGCGATAAAATCCATAATATTTCCACTGTAAGCAAGTTATTTTGCATTTGTTTTGATATTTGCACTTCATTTTCTACATTTATACATCATATTTTTACACATCTAGCAAATTTGTAGGCAGATCTATGAATTCTCTTATAGGCTATGAATTAGCTTGTAGGCCATTAATTCACACAACTATAGGCTTGGGGATAAATATTTGCTTAAAGATATATTGCTTCATTTGCATATTACATCCTAGTCATTCTAATTTCAATAGCATTCTACATGCTGCACTATTTATATTATTTCCTCTTAGTTATTTCATTTATTTGTAATAGATGCTCAATTTCCATTTGTTTATGCATGGAAACAACACCTTTGGATAGAATTATAAGTAGTCTCAAATACTTCCTGGTGAACCCAAAACTATTCAATCATAACCAAAGGAGGTACATCACTAGGTGCCCCTCGCATCGAGGTGTAGGTTTCAAACGTCCACCCCCTTTTAGGCATGGATCTATTTTCCTAGAGGGAAAGGGGTGCAATTTTTTTTGACTATATTCTATGGTGAACCCAACATGAATCTCATGCATTAAATAATTTAGGCACATAAAACAAGATAGATCAAGAACAAGCCTAGTCTTAAACAATAATTTTTTTTTTGTGTAACATTTTCTTTGAGTGATTTTCTCCTTTTTTTCATTCTCTTTTCAAAACATGACCATGAATTTTAGAAGTGGTAAGGAAATTGTGAGTCTTAAAAATAACCAAATCCAATACCAACCTATTTATGCTACTAACCTAATTATCAATATCAAGGAAATTCCACAAACAATATTGGTTGATTGTAGTCCATTCCTTCCACAATTTCATCCATATTCAATATTATCACCCTTATCACAACCTCCTCTTCTATCATCCTTTTCATCACAACCAATTCCTCCACAATTCTCCGTTCCTTATTCTTTCCCACCACTATTGCCATCACAACCACTTCCATATTCTTCTTTCAACATGACATATCCATTTCAACAAGCCAATGCTTCTTATTCCAATCCTTTTTATAATAATGTCACCATTACCTATCATACACCCATATCATGTCTCAAAACCTACCTACTATACCTCTTTTAGGAATGTAGTAGCACCAAATGTCAACAATGAGATATGTAACTAGCCATTAAATTCTATTACCACTGATACCTTGAGGAAAATGATATTCAAAGCTCCTCAAAATCCCCACCACATAAGTTTACCGAGCTTAATCAACCATTGTCTATGGTCCTCAAACAGCTATTGGATACAGGCATGATTGAGTTACCTCCCATAAGGCAACCTGATACTATGACTTATTGGTATAATCTTGATGAGCATAGGACACACTCATGTAAGAGGTTGAAATGTGCGACTTAGAACTTGATTGATGTAGGTCATCTCATTATAGAGGACTCTCAAACTACTCTTGATCACGATCCTCCAACAAACAATCAACCTCCTACACAACAAGTACAAGATATTCCCCCTAGGGATATAGTTAGTGTTGTAAGTTCTCTTGGGATTAATCATATTTCATTCTATGATGATGATATTCCTTCCTCAAACCTACAAGAATATTCATCCCTTTACATCATAGGATTTATTGGAGAAACATTTATCAAGAGAGTCTTGGTAGATAATGGTTCCTCCCTTAATCTATGCACTCATCAATTCTTTCAAAAACTTGGATTAAAGGAGGAAGATCTCATCAAACCTGATATCATCATAAAAGCTTTCAACAATGAGTCCCAAGAAGCTTGTGGCACTATAGTCCTTCCCCTTAAGGTAGGACCCAAGATCTTAGATACCTTGTTTTATGTGGTGTCTTGCCCTGCATCTTATAATCTGTTGCTTGGATACCCTTGGATTCATATGATGGGGGCTATCCCTTCCACTCTTCTTCAATGCTTGAAGTTTAAATTCAAGAATCAAATTGTCACCATTCATGGTGACCCATGAGCATTCGAGTATTGAGCAACAATTGAGTCATCTGATTATCCATTTTATCCCACCCTATCATAATCATTGCCTTTTATCCATCATCCATATTCATCTATGCTTGAGCACCCTTCTATGTAATTGACTAAAGAAGATGAGGGACCTCCTTATCCCTCTGACATTTTGTTTTGTAATATGATAAATTTCACATATTTTGATGCTAAATCTTTCACTTCTCAAGAAGACCCTCCTTCACTATCCTATAGAGATCTTGTAAAATTAGGGATTGCACCTCCTTTTGTTAATAAAAATGGTTTTGTTCGAGACTGTGAAGATTTTCGTGCAATGACTGCTAAAGAAAAGGCTATGAAGGAGCTTCTTTGTGATTATGATCATCAAGAAAAACTGAAGAGATCCTATTCGAAACCTTCTTGGGTTTTGAATACACCTTAGGAAATATTATGCATGGATCACCTTTGTACAGTGTACATAGAACATCTTGTATAAATCATCTTGTATATATTACCAATTCCACCATGTAAAAAATAAAAATAAATAAATTAAATAAAACAAAAGTTGTGCATGGTGTTGCATTTTCATCTAGTTTGCATTTCCATCATTGCATTTGCTCATGTCATTTTATATCCCTTGACCTTGAAAATTTATTTTTATTGATTATATCTCCCCAAGGTAAGGGATATAGTTCTTGCTTTGCTCCATTGGCCTTGTTCATACACTTTGGTGCACACCCCTATTGAGTAGTATTCACTTTGGCAATATCATTCCCAACATCCCATAGTGGATAGCTTCATGGTCACGAGTGAGGGGTAGCCTCCATTCGACCATTTGTGAGCATACATCCTAGCGGGTATATCTTTGCTTTTCTCCAACCATTAGCAAGTACTACACCCATAGTAGGTTCAACACCTCTTATCATTTTTCTTTTGCCTTTTGGCATTTTTTTTTTCATTCACCTATACATTTTATTTAGACTTGTATATAATCCATTTTACATAATCATTGTTTCTATATTGCATAGCCATAATTATGCATTTCATAGCTTGCATATTGCATTTGATTAGCTCAATTATATATGACATATGGTCATACTTATCCACTGTAATCTTAAACAAAGGCTATCTTGTTCATAGGTAATCTTGTTCTCCTTGATTGATTGAGAGTCCATCTTGAACCAATCACATGATTCATATTTTAATAAAATATTGATGCTTGACACTGATTAAAAATCTCTCTTGAACCAAAACACAATGCTCACTAAGAAAATTTTGAGTTTTGGGAACTGAATTTGCTATTTTTGAACCAAACACATGTCACATTTATTAATAAAATCTTGTATCAAGGAGAGATACCACCTTTATTGGATTGAACTTTCAAGTGAATAGTTTTATTGCTTGTCCCATTATGCACATAGTCCAACAAATGAAATAAACATATTCTTTAAAAAATTATACAAAAATAAAGAGAAATAAAAGAGTGAGTAGTAAGGATAGGGTAAAATTCCCATCAAGACTCAATTCGAGTGGTTGAGAATATGAATCCCCAAATCTCCAACTCTTTTACAAATACATAATAATAATGGGGCTCAAGTAGTAAGGATAGGGTTCAATTCTCATCAGGACTTGATTCGAGTGGTTGAGAATTTGATTCCCCAAAGCTTGGAGATCCTACTATTGGACTATGGAGCTAATCTCCATCGGGGCTATAGACGACTGACTAGAAGTGGAGTATGCTCATGCATGGTGACATGTATCTCTTGAAGAGACCTTTGACTGCACATAAGGACAAGCTAGCTTTTTGGTTTTTCCCATGATTGGTTCAATCTCACCTTGCTCAATATTGGTAAATGAATTCATCATTTGCACACACAATGGTTCCTAATTGGCTTATGTCATTACCTTACTCAAAAGTGGTAAATGAACTTCAAAAGCACACACATGGGTTCTTGATATATTTGCATCATAATCAAGCTCAAGATAGGAAATGAACTCACGAATCACACATAGGTTCTTGATAGACTTGATCTCATTACAAGGACAACCAAGATTCCCGATGAACCTTGATTGGCTAATGTTATAATATCTTCCTTGGACATGTATGACCATTGTCATAGATAATTGATGCTAAATCAATAATTAGCATTGCATTTCATGTCCATTCATATTTGCATAACCCATTTTCATCATTGCTTAAATCATATAGAAAAATTGCATCTTTCATGACTAGTCACTCACATTCTTTTCATACCCTTGATTCTTCGATGTAAAGTGTATAGACCATTTTTCATTCATCTTCTTCGAACCATAATTTCAACCATCAAATTTGACCATCTTTTCTATTGGGTTTCATACCTCCGGCTTTGGCATAACAAATCACCTCATATAGGATTTGCTTCATGACCACACGCGAGGGGTAACCTCCATTTCGGTCATACACAAGCACACATCCTTGTAGGTTATTAC
Organism: Wollemia nobilis; assembly: GCA_028583015.1. Taxonomy (NCBI): domain Eukaryota; kingdom Viridiplantae; phylum Streptophyta; class Pinopsida; order Araucariales; family Araucariaceae; genus Wollemia; species Wollemia nobilis. Next base: position 11,056,356 of record JAQPPZ010000850.1, read on the forward strand.
CTAAAACTTGATGTCGTAAGGACATGTCACTCAACACATTCTGGTCATATTTTGTACATTATCTTCCATTTATTCTTATTCATTATCACTTATCTCCACACTCTAATTTTTTACAAACCATATTTTGACTAGTATGATAGGTGTATATTAAAACCAACATCATTATATGCATACATTATCATTTAGATCATTCACAACATGCATCAACAATAAAACATAAAAAACAATAAAAACATCCATAAAATACAAGCAAAAATACAAAATGTAGTATGGTATATATCTCGAGAGTCACATATACATAGTGTCATACTGGTATGCCACAATCCAAAATCTCGGCATACTCGATCATCGAGGGAGCATGCCACAAAAATCCAAAACTTGATATATCATCCCTTAACCTCTAGATCCCTAACCCTTACCCATACCAGGCGATGGCCCTGGTGGGGGTATGTTCACAGACTGAGTAACTATTTTTGACCTTGATCATGAACAACTATGGCTCCTCAGTGACAATGGCATAGTCATCCTCTACCCCTCTAGCATTGCCTAATAGTATAGAGTCTGGTAAAATATCTCTTGTTGTGTTATCTTTTGATGTAGTGTGCAATAGGAGATAGCAATCACAATATGTAGAATAATATGAAAGAAAGTAAATCTACAAGATGACTGAAATATGCTATAAATAAAAATGATGAAAATGAATACAATGTAGCTATGGAGGAAATGGACACTCCATGAATAAAGCTACTAGACTACAATGCACCCATCACCAATATATGGTGATCTACATAACACTATGCTACTACCTACCAATATGCTTTGAGCTTATCTATATTTGTTTATTACAATGAGGCCCTTTTTACATAGGAAGATAGATTCCTTGGTCAACACTCTACCTAGCTGTGTAAGGGACATCTTGCACATATACAAATTGCACATTGACACTTGTGCATTTATTACATTGCATGAAGTAACTAGATAACTTCCCCCTAAAGTAATATAATATCCTAAGTATGTACCTAGGAAGGTACATTTACATGACCCAAATGATGTAATATACTCTATTTCTAACACCCCCTGTATTACATTATTTGGATATTGAAGACTTTAGTCTTCAATGTGAATCTCCTTCTTGATCTTGAGATTCAAATTCTTCTTCTCTATTTTCTATAACCTGTTCAAGCAAGTAGTTAGTGTCTTCATAACTTGTCATTCTCGCTGAAAGAGCTTTGAATTAATAATCGTTTGTAGATTCTTCCAGTTCTTTAATTTCTTCTATCCTCTGAGCTAGATATCCTTTTTAATTTCTTTTTTGATACTCCAAATGGGGATAATTGGTTGGATGTTGAAATTGTTGTTGATGAGGATTTTGATATTATCATGGTTGAAATTGGTTTTCATTGTTCATCTAATTTCCTCGACTCTGATTTTTGGTATTGAATCCACAATAGTTGGTACTATGGCCTTTTATCTTGCATATTTGACAATACCTATTGTACCATGGTTTTCATTCTTTTGATGAAGTAATATTTCCCTGTGGATTATCTTTATATGCCAATGCAATGTTATTCATTTCATCTTTAACTGTATTTTCCGCCTTATATTCCTGTAGAATATTGACTAGGTCATCAAAAGAAGTATCTTTACTTAGGACTTGTAAAGATGTTACCAAATGCTTATAGTTGTTTGGAAGTGCTCTTATGGTTACTTGAGCAAGAATTTCATCCTTAAATATTTCTCCTAAGGTCAGTAATTTCCTTTTAATATCTGCTATCTTTCTTAGGAACTGTTCTATGCTTTCTCCACTATTAATCTTTAATGAGTGAAGTTGAGTTTGAAGATGAAGAATAGTTACCTTCTTCTTTCCTTAAAATATTTTATCTAGGCTTGTCCATGCATCTGAAGATGTTTTTGCTAAACTAATATAGCGTTGTATCTTATTAATGATAGCAAAGGTTATTATCATTAGAGCCTCTGAATCATTTTCCTCAAACTTTAGGATTTCAGTATCACCTATGGCAGGTCTCTGTATTTTCCCTTTGACAATATCCCAAAGTTTTTCATATACCAAGATTGCTTTCACTGTATTCTTCCCAGATAAATAATTAGGACCCTTGAGTAGTTTAGATTCTTCTAGGAAGAATCTGTTTGATGCCATTTAAATTCCCTAATATCAATCCTTAGATTTTGTGGACTTCCTTATGTCTCCCTAGTAATAATATAATGCTCTTATGAAAAATAGTTCAATTTTTGGTTGATTTTGTAAAGTTTTATAAATATCAAAAATAATTTTTTCTATTATCCCTTATTGTTCTTATTGAACTAAGCACTTTTTCGAAATTTTAAGAGGTTTAATGTTGGATCTCTTTTATGCCTTTTGTGAAATTTTGAGACAAGAATATTATAAATTTCCAACCTTAGAAAAAACCTTAATAACCTCTTTTAATATCCCTTTAGGATTTAATTTTAGTGTATCTAATTTCCAATAAATTAATTTGATGTAGTAACCCTTATAACTCCCAAATTTTGGAAAATTAGACCACAATAATATTTGCAAATATTTTAAAATCAATTTCTAGTAGAAACCCTTATTACTCCTGTAGACACCAAAATCCAGTCACTTGCAAGTCATCTATACCTTCCTGTCAGCCACGTGTCGGTCATCCACCTTCCCGCCATTATTTGGCCCAAATCCACCTTTTCCCGCCATTATTTGGCCCAATTTCACCTTTCCCGCCATTTTTCATCCCCAAATTTATTTAAATTAATATTTATATATATATTTTAATATTTTAATATATATATTTAAATAATAGTTTAAGTGATTTAATCTCGAGCCGTCCATCCTTCATTTAATCTCATCCGTCCATCCATCTTAATCCATTCCACAACCAAGATTTATTCTCTACCCTTGGATCCGCTTTAATCTTAGCCACACGTTCAAAGTGTCGTTAAAACCCTAAAGTGTGCCCTAAGAGTGGATTATAAATCGAGTCACTTTGATGGCTCAAACCCTATGTCTATCTATCTTCTTCGCCTATGTCTTTTGCTACTTCTATCTCTGATTCTAATTCTTCTACGGCTATCTCCTCTCTTCTGCTACCCTTTTCGCCGCATCTATCGCCGTTTTGTCGTCGCTTTCATCGCCATTCCTTCTCAAGGACTCGTAGAATCTCCCATTCCTGTCGCAAGTGCCCACGGGCGTTTACCCCTTCACCAAGTGCCCACGGGCATTTACCAAGTGCCCACGGGCATTTAACAAGTGCCCACGGGCGTTTACCTTCAGCCACAGACTCAGACCGGCGTCTGTAATCCAGATCCAGAAGCACGCGGGCGTTCGACGAGTGCACCAGGGCGCCTTCCGCAGCCTATTCTGACAACAACATTACTTCCAGGTGTCGCCTGGTCTAGCTACGTTAACAGAGAACAGGTATAAATTAGTTTAAAGCAAGTAGCCGTATTTTATGTATTAATCTGTTATTGATTTCCTGCATTCCATTTTTATAAGGTTTTAGATTGTTTCTGAGGGCTCACGCAATGGAGCCCTCTCATTAATTTCTAACTCCTTGATAGTGTTAATGTGTGCAGGTTTTTGATGACAGATCCAGTTTATTGATGGCAATGATTAGTCGGAGTGGTCCAAGCAAGGGATACGACAAAGCCCACTCACTCGGTTGGGATTGAAGATACGTTCTTCGTAAGCGCCACCATTCGTGCCGCCTAGGGTTTCGGAGAACCCTAGCATAACTTGTAATTTGTGTATCACAAATAAAGGGTTACGAGCCCGCTTGTATTCAAAAAGGAGTTTTTAAACTCCATCGATTAATATAAATCGTTTGTTTTTGTGCAACTATTCTCGTACTCCATTATTGTGGTTTTATCTTCTGTTTGGCGTGGTATTTTTAATCTACAAATGGCGATCACGATGGGACCCCTAGGGTTTCATATTTTTAAATACTTGCTTTACTAATCTGCTCTTGTTTTCTCGTTTCATTTTGCGGTTCCAGAAATCGTGAAATTCGCTGTTCCAACGAACTAGGGTTTCGAGCTTGCGAAAACGCAAGCAGACGCAGAGGGGCGTCCGGAAGTCCAATACGAAACGCAGAGGTGCGTTTCAGCTCGTGCGACTCCCGTGGGCGTTTGAAGTCGCTTTACAAAAAAGCGTAGGCTTCCAAGTAAGTGTCTGTACTTTTTACGTTTTTGGTTTTTCTCGCCATATTTTGTTTCTTTTTCGGATCATTACTTTAAAATGAACAAAAACTAAGTAATCTGGAAAAGAACAGTTATTTTTAAATTACATTTTTCTTTGCATTGCATTATTGATTGTTGCTTGCATTTAAAAAAAAAAAATTTGCATACTTAGCTGCATATTAGAATAGATATAAATTATTTGTTTTAATTATCTAAGTAGGACTATTGATTGGATGTCAATAGTACTCCCGCCATTGGGTGATTCCAGGCAGAGAAGTGGACTGAACCTTCCGGCTGCTCCTTTGATATCCGATATCATTGGTAGGCAAGGGGGTTTTAAACGGTGTACTCCACTTCTTCAGAGGAAATGACATGTTTTCAGTAGCCTCTTGCTTAGATCATTAGAACTTCTGATTTATAGCCTTGTATGTACACATTAGATAATTAAAACATTAAAAAAAAAAAAAATTCATTGCATTTTCATATTGCATTTAAAACAAGTGATATCTCGGATTTCATCACCGAGTATTGCTTGAAGTTTAGTGACGGTGGAATTCATCTCCATCCATTAAACTTCTGCCTTAGACACCATAGGTCACCCCCGAGCAAACTTGCCGGATTTCATCACCAAGAAGAATCTCGTTGTCCTTTCCTAGCCATAGTTTTTACCTTCTTTTGTGAATAATTCAAGATTAGATCACATGCAAAACTCATAAACCGGACACTTAAAATTTACTACAGATTAAGATCAAAAAATAATTAATTAACCGCAGGTAAGACACATTGGTTGAAACCTAGGTTGTGACTGTTTTCTGATAATTTTTGTAGTGTAAATTTATCATTCTAGTTTTGCATTCTTCTTTTTTTTGAATTTGTTTAGATTTATTGCTTCATGGTTTTAACAAGGAATCAATCTAAAATGTTAAATCTAAATAATCAAATGGGTAATTCACAAAACATCCCCACCACCAACATAGCCACTTATCCTAGTGAATTTCAGGCAGGTTCGCTTGCAGGTCTTTCACGTCCTTCTACCGTCTATCACATGGCCATGCCCATGGAGGAAGACAATTCCCGTCATATTACCCACATTGATATGGCCCAAGTGCAAACTCACTTAAGAGATGGCACTCGTTATGTCCTTGAGCCAATCCAAGATTCCCCTATGCAAGATTCTATTTTTCAGCAGGATATTGCATCAACCATACCCGCTGGTTTCACTCAGGTCTACACTAACCCTTTTTTTGAGGCTAATGTGGTATCTGTTCAGCCGGCTTCATCTCCAACATCTTCCCGGATGCTCAATTGTTCTCCTTTGGAGACAAATGTAGTGTCTTCCCCGACCACCTTCTCCTCCATGTACCCGGGTGTACACCAATTCTCTTTATGAAGTTGGTGGAAACTCCTCCAACCATAACCAATTTCAACCCTCTTCTTCCCAAACCATTTATGGTTTCACCCTACCTGGGACACAGCCTCACCGTTCCTTCCCTGTATCGCCTACTTCAGCCACCTTCATTGCTCCCGCTTGTGCAGTCCCTCGTGACTACCATGGCAGCCCGCCCTCCCAACTTCATTGCCCCCGCTATGCAGCTCCCCGTGACTACCATGGCAGCCCCGCCCTCCACCTTCATCCAATCATCCCACCTCCCTTGGGTTAGAGATTAATAAGGTTAAGGAGTATCTCGACAAATTGATTTTGCAACAACAAGAACAAAATGCTCAACCACCCGTCGTAGTAAAACCTACACCCCAACCAATTTCTACCCAACCCGACTTTTATTAGCTCAGGCCCCACCTGGGTACCCCAATCTTCGGTGGTGTCCATTCCTACCCCACCTTTCTCCCAACCTAGTCCAGTTCATCATCCACCCCAATCACCTTCTTTCCGGTATCATCCATACCAACAACATGTCCATTCTACACCGCCTAATCCAGGCAATTTCATCCCATCTCATCAATTTTCCACTCTTCCATTACATCATCATAATCATCAAACGAGTCAAAATTTTCATGAAGATTCTCGACTCCATGCTATGCAACAACAGATTGACAACCTTATGCTTAACGCGCCGGGCTCATTTAGTCGAAACCTACGCTAAGGTCATTGATCAATCAACCAATTCATCCTTCGGTACCTTCACCACCATATCCGACTGATTTCACATTACCGAAGTTTGACAAATTTCGAGGAACTGAGGATCCTCATGAACATGTGAGCTCATTCATGCATGCTTGCTTTAGAATCCAAAATAATGATGCTCTTATGCTCAGAACTTTTCCTCGTACATTAGGAGGAGATGTCTGTACAATGGTATAATCATTTAGCTCACCATAGCATTTATGCTTACGAGCAATTGATTAATCTATTTTTAGAACGATTCTCCCTGAATGTACAAAAGAGAGTCTCATTAGCTGACTTATACAAGCTCAAGCAACATGACGATGAGACCGTTTATGACTTTGGAAACCGTTGGAGGGCTATCATTAATAAACTCGCCATTCTCCCTACCAATGGAGGAGTTAACCAAAATGTTCACCCGGAGTTGTCTAAAACCTATCTCTTGGTTACTCCAATTACAACAATTGAAGAGGCTTTGGCCCAAGCAAGTATCATAGAAGACATTAAAGTCCAAGAGGGTGTTTTAAAATCCCGTAGAAAAGAATGGCAACAAAAGGGCCAACAACGAAATAATAATTATGGCCAAAACAAACAAGCACAAGCTAGTACAACCTCAAATGTTAACCAAGTTAATCAAGTGGTGGCGAGTCAGCCCGTAATGGCTCAACAACAACAAGTAATGCAAAGTCAACCGCAACCAATTGCTTATCATGCGGTACCCGCCCCTACTCAACCAGCTCCCAATACTGGGCCAACCATGGAAACTCGACCTTGGCAAAACAATCGTCCCAAGCGACAATTCACACCTTTAGATGAACCATATGCGGTCATATTCAACAAGTTATATAGCACAAATCAATTAACTTTACCTGAGTTTAAACCTTTAGACCCATCTAGAAGGGGGAAGTATTACAAGGAGTACCTATTTTGTCCTTATCATAGGCAAAATGGGCACGATATCAATAATTGTACAACTTTTCAAACATGTGATCCAAGATCTTATTGAGATTGGAGCCATTAAATTGGATAGCCCCTTAGCCCAACAAAATCAAAATCTTGGTATATTTCAAACACCCCTTCCACATCGGGAGGAAGCTCCAACAACTTCAGGGGGAGTAACTCATGTAACTCCTCCTAATCAAGTCAACCATGTACAACAATACCAAGGTTTTGTGGGTACTATTAACGTAGTAACCCGGGGTCAAAGGGCGAACCAACCAAATCAGGCCGAACCACAGCCACCTGTACAAACCCCCAGTCCACCTCAGGTAAAAGTGACCCAACGACGTGCTAGTACTTCTCAACAACCGCTAAATCATTCTACTCAACGCCAACGACCCATCATGTCATTGAGTAGCCGGTTAACTACCAGTTTAAAAATGGCTTCTGCCAAGTTATCGATCTATGACCTCATTCAACAATCTCCCCGCATAGAGAGGCATTAATGGAAATCTTAAAATCAATCGAGCTTCAAACTCAAGATACTAATGCCTTCAACAACTTTGTGGGGAGTATTCAAACATGCATGGAGCCCTCCATCACTTTCTATGATTTTGAAATCAAACCTATGTCAACAGAAAGTATAGATCCTCCACTACATATCATGGCCAAGATCGATAACAAGCCATTCAAGAGAGTCTTAATTGACACCGGTTCCTCAATCAATATCATTACAACATCGGCGTTGAGTCATCTAAAGCCATCGCCATCCCTTATCACAAAGTCGACTTTTACTCTTAAAGCATTCAATGATGCTTTATCTTCCACGGTTGGCACAGCTATCTTGCCCATTGAGGTAGGGGCCCGAACTTTGCATACCTTGTTTCACATCTTGGAAGGGACCATGGCATACAATGTATTGCTTGGACGGCCTTGGCTTAGGGAGATGAGATGTGTCCCTTCTATACCGCATCAATGTCTCAAGTATGTATATGAGGGACAAGTTCATTGTGTACCCGCCGACACGTAACCCTTCAAACATTGCAACTATGTCTCAAATCCTTATGAGATTGTGTTGCCATCCACTCATCTTTTCTTGACCCCATCTATTTCTTCTATACCATCTTCTTCTAAAGCTCCCATTCCTGAGGAGCCACCCATCATATCGCAACCATTTTCCTCTTCCGCTATTCCATCTCATTCACCACTTTCTTCATCAACTAATCTTCCTTCTTCTTCATCAGTGACCACATGCACATGTGGCCATGACCAATCATCTCTTTCCACATCATTACCCCCTTCTTCTACACCTTCTTCAACATCACCTATTATTCCTCCATCTTCCCAACCATCACCAACTGATGTTTCACAAGTCAGTGAAGCATCAACCCAACCAAATCCTTCCAATTCTTCTATCCCACATTCTTCTATTCCATCATCAAGTCCATATCCCTCCCAAGTCAAGGTCCATCTCACTCGATGCGGTATTGGTGAGTATGCCATCCAAGATGTCCACATCACACCGTTCAATGTGCAAACAAGTTAAAGATTTTGGTCGTCCACATGACCAACATTTATCCATTGGATCGGTTTATAACATGGGTTCTATGCCAAATTCCATTAATTTTGTATATGGGGGAATAGAGTCATCTTCTAGTCCTACCACCATACTAGAACCCAAGCATCCAATTCCTCGCCAATATCGAAAGGATGGAGGGTTTTCCCTCTCGCTATTTCCATAGACATAATTGGCAGCAATTTGGCCTAGGTCGATACGAGCAAGGGGTAACTGAACGCATCGATATGCCATATCGTAGACCCACCGAGCGTTTTGGTCTGGGCTACCAACCACTTCCATCCCTTTCTTCTTTTGAACGAGCTTTTCAAAGCATTAATCTTAATTCAGAAGAAGAAATCCTCCACCCCGACGAATCCGAAGATGAAGTCTATGAAGAATTTGACGTCATGTCAAATGGCGATGAATCTGAAGAAGAGTCGGCGCCCATTGTTCCCCTCACTAAACAAGACGAGTTTTATCTCCAATTGTTTCCTCTCCAAGAGGCCATCTTTCGCTTGCTTCTTCCACAAGAACGAGGTGAACCACCACCCCCGCCACATCCATAAGCCATAATCCAAACCTGTATTATATGTATATACTAAAATAGTGGTTTTCACCACTACCAAAAAACAAAAAAAAAATCAGAAAATTCCAAAAAAAAAAAAAAATCAAAACATATAAAAATACTTTATTGCTTTATGTATGTGTGTAATAGTGGTTTTCACCACTACAAAAAAAAAAAAAAAAAACTCAAAATACAAATAAAAAAAAAAACTGAAAAACTATGTTGTTTTGCACTTCAGTTCTTCCGAGGTCTTCACCGGTTTTCCCTTCCATTCCGCCTATTCTTTCTTTCATAAGTTGACAATGAATTTTGAAGACTTATTCACCTCGCTCCATAATCCATATGATCCGGATAAGCCAATCCCGATCAATCCAAGCTTGATTGACATGGATCGGATTTCATCCCCTCCATCTATTTCGTAGTTCATCCTTTCCGAGGAATTGTTAAGGGCTTCCACCAACTACATTCCTCCTTCACCTCCACATTCACCTTCATCTTCTAAGCCGAGGTCTTCCAGCAGATATAGATGAGAGCAAGGCACAGGAGCTTGATGACATTTTAGATGACATAAATCCGATCCCTACTCCCCATCGCCTTGAGGAAGGTTCCCACATGTCTATTGAAGAAACTATCGATGTAGACCTTAGTCCGTACTCAAGATGGCACCCAAATTGTGAAACCGGCTAAAAGTCTATCATCAGAGGAACAAGAGCAAATGATTGCTCTACTCAAGCGGAAGAAGGAGATATTTGCATGGTCTTACAAAGACATGCCAGGCCTAGACCCTAATTTGGTTGTCCATAACCTCACCTTACAAAAAGATGCTAAACCAGTCAAACAGAAACTTAGGAAAATGCATCCTACCGTGGCCCTCCTAGTTAAATCGGAGATTCGGAAACTTTTGGATGTTAAATTTGTCGTCCCGATTGATTATCCCGAGTGGCTTTCTAACATGGTACCCGTTCGCAAGCCTAACGGGGGATACGTGTTTGCACCGATTTTCGAGATCTAAATAAAGCGTGTCCTAAGGATGACTTTCCTCTTCCAAACATTGATACTCTTGTCGACACCTGCGCTGGTCATGAAATGCTTTCGTTCATGGATGGATTTTCGAGGATACAACCAGATTCTAATAAACCCTGAAGATCAACACAAAACAACATTTACCACACCTTGGGGAACTTTTTGTTACATGGTGATGCCCTTTGGCCTTAAGAACGCAGGTGCAACCTATCAACGAGCCATGACTTATATTTTCCACGATTATATGCATAAGATTATCGAAGATTATGTGGATGATTTATTGGCAAAATCTAAAACTCGACAAGAGCATTTTGATGTATTGGAAAAAGTTTTTGATAGGCTTCTAGAGCATAAAGTAAGGTTGAACCCTAAGAAATGTGTCTTTGGTGTTACCTCATGCAAACTCCTAGGTTTTATTATCTCTAAACGAGGTATTGAGGTGGACCCAAACAAGGTCAAAGCCATTATGGAAATGTGTCCCCCAACTAATTTGAAGGAGTTGCGTAGTTTACAAGGAAAGATTAATTCAATCCGTCGCTTTATTGCACAACTTTCTCGATAAATGTAGGCCATTTTGCCACCTACTACAAAAGGGGGTACAATTTTCATGGACAGATGAATGTCGTAAAGCCTTTGATGACATCAAGCAAGTACTTAGCATCTCCGCCGCCTTAGCTCCGCCTCGTCCAGGGGTCCCTTTCAACCTTTATATCTCAAGGAACGGACTTTGCCTTAGGGACAATGCTTGCACAAAAGAATGAACAAAATCGCGAGCAAGCTATCTATTATATTAGTCGAACATTGGTAAGCTATGAAACCCGATATGCTTATGTGGAAAAGTTGTGCTTAGCAGTGGTTTTTGCCACTAAGAAACTTCGTCATTATATGCTTAGCCATACAACATATGTCATAGCTAGAGAAAACCCTCTACGTTATATGATGTCTCGCACTTATAATAACACTCGTACCGCTAAATGGATAATGTTGCTTACCGAATTCGATCTTGAATTCATTAGCCAAAAATCTGTTAAAGGTCAAGTTATAGCCGATCAACTTGCGGAAGCTCCACTACCTAGTGATCATCCTTTGATTATTGAGCTCCCGGATGATTCGGTATTTGCTATCACCGAACAAGAAGAGGACATCATTCCGGAGGAAGATGTTGACATCACGCTATTCTTTGATGGCTCTAAGTGCGCGAAAGGTCATGGCGCTGGAGTTGTGTTTCATACACCTCAAGGGATTCCCATCCCTTTATCATTCAAACTAGACTTCCAATGCACCAATAATACAACAGAGTATGAAGCCTTAATTTTAGGTCTTCAATCAGCCATAGCTATGAGCATTAAGCGTATTCGGATATTTGGGGATTCTCAACTCGTGGTTAAACAAATTACAGGAGAATACCAAGCCAAAGAACCTACCATTAAGCTTTATCATGATGTAGCAATGAAGTTGCTCTCTAAGTTTGATTGGTATGAGATCACTAGTTTGCCTCGCTCGACTAATAGATTTGCGGATGCCATGGCCTCTCTTGGATCATTGATTCCAAAGGACTCCCTTGGAGAGGTACAGCCCCTAATCATTTCCACAATCTCTAAGTCTGCAATTGTCCGTGCTGAGTCTAAAGATGAAAAAGATGTTTGCTTTATCCATTCGGATCCATATGAGCCTTGGTCTAGTGAGATAGTAGCCTTCCTCAAGTTTGGAACACTTCCACCTGATTTGTCTCGAACTGCCCGCCGTTGCTTTAAGCAAAAGGCAGCTCGTTTTGTTCTTTTGGGGGATGTGTTGTATAAACGTGGATATGATGGAGTACTCCTCCGCTGCCTAGAAGCAGGTGAAACACATAGAGCTATTGCTGAAGCCCATGATGGTACTTGTGGTGGTCATTTTAGTGGAATGGCCATTGCGAAGCGTATTTTACGTATGGGGTATTATTGGCCCACTATGGAACAAGATTGTTGCAAATATGTTAAACAATGTAAAAAGTGTCAAGAACACGCTAATTTAATCCATATACCATCACAAGCTTTACAGCCCATCCAAAGCCTTTGGCCCTTCTCACAATGGGGTCTCGATTTAATTGGCAAGATTTCACCCGCCTCTTCAGACAAACATACTTTCATCATTACAACCACCGAATACTTCACAAAGTGGGTTGAAGCTATTCCTCTAACCAAGACTGACAGGTCCTAGAATTGTGGAGTTTATACTTCACCATATCATTTGTCGTTTTGGTATTCCCTCTAAAATCATTTCTGATAACGGCAAGTCTTTTAAGAATAAGGATGTTCGAGCTCTTTGCGAAAAGTATAATATCCAACATAGTTTCTCAACTCCTTACTACCCACAAGCCAATGGACAAGCCGAAGCTTCCAATAAGACCATAATTGCTATTCTTAAGAAACTTGTTAAAGAAAATCATAAAGATTGGCATACACAAATCCCCTTGGCATTATGGGCTTACGTAACAAGCATCATAACTCCCATTGGGGCAACGCCATTTTCTTTGGTCTATGGAGCCGAAGCAATCATGCCTCTTGAGCTCGAGATCCCTTCCTTGCGAATTTCTTTGCAGGAATTTATCGATGATGATACTGCTAGACAAGCACGTCTTGATCAACTCACACTCATAGATGAAAAACGAATCAATGCTTTAGAGCATTTGCGAGTTTATCAAGACCGATTGAAACGTGCTTACAATGCCAAAGTTCATCTAAGAGAATTTCAAGTAGGGGATCTTGTCCTTAAAGAGAATCAACAAAACACCAATGCATTGCCGCATCTTCGAGATAAATTCGCGGCTAATTGGTTAGGTCCATATATGGTCACCGAAAGAGTGGGCAATGGAACTTATAGACTTGCCAGCTTTAGAGGGAGAGGAAGAACCCGAACCACTTAATGTTATACACTTGAGGGCATTCTACGCATAGTTTGAATTTTATATGTACATATATACATGGCTTGTAAAAAAAAAAAAAAAAACAAATAAAATAAAAAGAATTTGCATTTCATTGTTAGTTGCATACATCTCATTCAAAAACATTGCATTTCATGTGCATACATCTCATTGAAAACCATAACATTTCATTTTCAGCCATAGTTGCATATCATGTTAGAGACCATTCTATCTTTTGGATATAAAATTTGGTCAAGCAAAAGTCATGTTGCCTTAATCAGGGGCACCTTCATAAAATCCATCAAACCGAATTGTCATTCGTACATCCATTTTCCATTTGCACATATTTACATTGCCAAAATGTTTTCAGTCACTCACCCATTTCTAGTGTTTTAAGCAAACTTCGAAATGCATGTCAAAGTTCTCTAGGGCCATATCACAAATTACACTAAATAAAATCTTGAGTATTGGGAAATGATTTCAAAAGCGGTCTTGAACCTATCACATTTTCACATCTTAAAAACATCTTGTGTCAAAGAGAGATAACACCATCCTTGGGTTGTGCCTCGAAGTGAACAGGGTAATCCTCGTTTGTCCTATCATGCAAACATAGTCCATAAAATAGTGGTTCTTACCACTATCACAAGCAAATAACAAAATATAAATATAAACAGAGTAGTAAGGATAGGGTAAAATTCTCATCATACTTCGGTTGAGAATCCGATTCCCCAAAGCTCTAAGGAAATGAACATTTTTTCACACACCACTGATCCCAAATAAGTTGTAAGGATCGTACTACTTGTCCAGTCAGACGGATAGGTAGTCATCCCCAAGGCTTACAAAGGTCAAAAACAACATGGACTATGGAGTTAACCTTCACCGGGGCTATAGACGCTTGACCTGGCAAGTGGAGTATACTCATTGCGTGGCGACATGTCTCTCCTCAAAGAGAGACCTCCGAATGCTCATACGGACAAACTAGCTTTGGGGTCTTCTCCATAACAGAGGTTACCTAATTTGTGCAAGATGAGGTTAATGAACACACTTGCACACACACAGTTTTTTGATTGCCTAGAGTCACTACCATGCTTCGGATTTGGTTAATGAACTCACATGCACACACATTTGGTCCTAGTTGAATTAGGCAAGTATTAGTAAGTTTGTTTGATACCACTAGCATGTTTGAGTCTTTGTAAAACAGTCTTCCTCCATATTTTCTTCCATATCAACCTCCATATCTTCTTCCATATTCATGTCATTCCATACGTCATTCATTCACAAGCCACCAAGTTCGGTGCCCCCGATTAAACAATTATGATAACAGCTGGCTAAATCTAACTATCTAAAAGTATGAGTGCTTCTTAGTGCATATTTCATTTACTTAGTCTCGCATTAATCATCTATAACTTTGCATTCCATTCCATCACATATGCATTAAAACATATAAAAACATGCATCACAAAAACATAGGCATTCATACAAAAGAAAGTAAAACACTAAAAATAAAAGCCATGTATATATATGTATAAAGATCAAAACGTACAATGAATGCCAAAAGGCTACAAAATACAATAGAGCACCAAGGCTCATAAAGAGTGCATCTAAGCACTAAGCTAACCATCAAAAGAGGACCCCTGTGACCTAGTAGGAGCCCTAGACCTAGTGGTGTGCCTAGACTCACTACGCCTAGAGACAGAGGAGGATGGAGGATCGGGCAACACAATGTGATGCCTAAACAATGTGTCCTCCGGAGCCTCAATATAACGAGTCCTAGACCTAAGTCTAGATATGTCTATCCCGTGTCGTCGCTCCCGCTCCGCTAGCTCGCCTCGGAGTCTCGTCACCCCGTCATCCTCGGGGCACCCTAGTCGCTCCATCCAAGTCCGCCCGCATCCGGGCCATCCTCCCCTCCCCGAACAGCCTATCGTGGCATCCCGCTCTCGCAACTCCGTTGCTCCAGCCGAGTTATCCTCTCATCCCGGATCGCTAGCATAGCATCACGCTCTGCTATCTACTCGCTGCAGCTGCGGCAGATCATCCTCGTGCCCGCTAGGGGGTACCTCCCTAGTCTCTCCAACGGCCTCTCCTAGGCCCTCGCCATCATCCTCCTCGTCATCTCCGCTCCCCGATGCCCGCCGCACCATCTTCCCCTTTCGCCTTCGACTGTCAACTCGAAGGCGGGGACCCTCCTCGCGCTTGGGAACCTCTCGCGGTTCCCTCGTCCTCTCCAGCTCCAACAGCCACCAATGGTGGCTCCCACCTCGGCTCTGCGGCCATCCATGCTGCATACTCAGCTGTTACCCCGACGTCGTCCACGTCGAGGATCTCCATGTCCTCATCGTCCTCTGTCGCCTCCCTCCATGGCTCGACACACGGCAAATCCCCTCTCGATCCGTGCCTCCGGTAGCGCACCGGCTCACCGGGGACATCCTGTCTCAATCCGACCTGGCGGAGCACTCGAGACATCCGTATGTACTCCGCCTCGCCGTGGCCTCGACCCACTACCCATCTAGCCTGTCGCACCCGCCTCAGATGCTCTCCATCACCGATCCACCGTGCCTCCCGCCAGGGCCTCCAAATGACTTGGGCATCTGTCAAGTCCGCCCATAAACTCCTATACCATTGCCCCGATCTCACGGGGCGGCTCGACTGTCTCTCCTCCGCCACTAGCCATCTCCTACCATAAGCCTGGCTCATGTCCCAGTAAGCACATGGCAACCCCTCCGGTCGAGCCACTCTGAAGTGCTCCCAGCCCCAACACTGGAGAACCAAACTGCAGCCTAGGCCCTTCCGGCCCCGCCTTCGAACCTCATACAACTCCCGGTACACCTGCACCAATAAAACGGGCGCCCATGCATACACTACCCTATTAGTGAGCATCTCGCTCACTACACCCATCAGGTTCCATGGAAACCCGCACCCGATGCTGTTCGGGGCCACAATGTTGGCCAATACGAACATCATCGGAGCCTCCACCGCTACCAACTCCTTGGCCGTATACATGGCCAAGTAAGGAATCCCCCGCTCTCCGTCCGGATCTCCCTCCGACCATCCCCAAACAACTTGGCCATCTCCGTGGCCCTATCTCGTCCAACCTCCACCCGCACCCCCTCCACGGGCACCTTGAGGATGCGATATACATCCTCAAGCGTCACCGTCATCTCTCCAATTGGGAGCTGGAACGTCCCCCGATCTGGATCCCACCTCTCGGCCAAAGCCGAGAGGTACCCCTCATCTGCCCGAACTACCTCCAACCGGGCTGCCTCCGCTAGCCCTACCGCTTCCAATGTCTCCCGCCTTCTCGGGACAATGACCTCCTCATCCCCGGAATGATAGGGGAGAATCGGTGTCGTGCCTCTAACACCCTAAGCTGCAAAACAACAAAACAAAAATTGGTTACAAGTTTGTTTCAAAAAAAAAAAAAAACAAATAAAAGCACTTGCTTAAATAAACAAATACCTCAGCTGACTGCACTGGCGCGTCCGCTCCCATCTCCGCCATAGCTCCCGGTGCTTCACTCTCCTACACAACCTTTCACTTCACTTCACTTCATTTCACTCCCTCAGACGCACTTCTCTCAAGCTTGAACGCACAAATGAGCGAAATTCTCACTGAAACTGTTTAAATAGCTGGTTTTGGCACCCTGAAACATAGTGGGGCATTTCATGGCGCATTCAGACGCAGTGGGGCATTTCATGATGCATTCAAACACCGACGGGCATTTCTGCCACCTCCAAATGCATACCGGCGTTTG
Source organism: Wollemia nobilis (assembly GCA_028583015.1). NCBI lineage: Eukaryota > Viridiplantae > Streptophyta > Pinopsida > Araucariales > Araucariaceae > Wollemia > Wollemia nobilis. Next base: position 11,073,410 of record JAQPPZ010000850.1, read on the forward strand.
ATGTCAGTATGGAATAAAAGAACAAAACTTACAAAATTGAAGCTTACCTCCTCCAAATTTCATCAAATTGCATCCATCCATTCTTCTTATCATAATAAAACATTTTGTGAAGGTTACAATAGTTTTGGAAACAAATTTTGTCATTTTGCTCAAAAAGCGCATCATTCATCATTGATTTACAAATTGGGTTAAAAATGTTCAAAACCTTCACAAAATTAACCACATTCATCAATTCTTCTGATCTATCATTAATTTCATTCATTCTTCTTTCATCATGCATATTTTTGCCAAATTAAATTAAAGTAAACCTCGTATCTAGTGGTATATTCTATCACCTTGGCGATTGCAACGATTTGCATCCATGCAATTCGGTAAGAGGATTAAACCACCATAAGGACACTTACCATTTATCATCATCAATTATTTCACCGTTTGAAAATTGGAAATCAATTTTGGGTATCCTACTTTTCAAGTGACCTCATACCAAGATCAATTTGCTCAACAGTTGTCATTGATGGCCTAGTTCATGGGGCCTTAAACGTGGACAAATCTTCAATATCATCATTATTTTGAGTCTTGCTAGAGATTAAGGCTACCTAGGTTGATTGGTTCCGACCCGAGGAATTATCCATACAGACACTAGGAGCATCTCTGAAGTTCTGGACTCTTTCATATTGCATCTCTCCATATCAATGGCGCCAACAAGGCAATTTCATCAACAAGTATGGATTCACCCATAGGAGTTGGGGCATCCGTTATCAATTTCTAACTTCCCTAATAGTAGAATTCATCTTACATGATCATGGAATTTAAAATTTGGCAAAAATCCCTTTATAACCGTTGAGGGTAAAACGGTTCATCTTTCACATCACTCATATCGTCTTCAATCATATTATTTTCTGGTTTGTACACCAACCCCTTTTCTCGTTGGGACATAAACAGATGGTTCATACACCAACCCCTTTTTCACCGTTGGGGCAAAAACGGTTCATTTTCTTTCGAATTTCTTCCAATTGGCTTGTGAGAACCATTCTCGCTCGCCAATTGAGGGGGTAAGCTGATAAATTTTAAATATTCTTTTATTCTTTGGTCTTCAAAGTTGTGCTTTAGTCTTGAGAGAGAGTTGCGTCTGATCCAGCTTTTTAGGTGTCCTAAGTTTTTGTGCTGCATTGTGTCTTCACACAAAGCAGCTCAAAAAGGGGCATCTGTAGACACCAAAATCCAGCCACTTGCAAGTCATCTATACCTTCCTGTCAGCCACATGTCGGTCATCCACCTTCCCGCCATTATTTGGCCCAATTTCACCTTTTCCCGCCATTATTTGGCCCAATTTCACCTTTCCCGCCATTTTTCATCCCCAAATTTATTTAAATTAATATTTATATATATATTTTAATATTTTAATATATATATTTAAATAATAGTTTAAGTGATTTAATCTGAGCCGTCCATCCTTCATTTAATCTCATCCGTCCATCCATCTTAATCCATTCCACAACCAAGATTTATTCTCTACCCTTGGATCCGCTTTAATCTTAGCCACACGTTCAAAGTGTCGTTAAAACCCTAAAGTGTGCCCTAAGAGTGGATTATAAATCGAGTCACTTTGATGGCTCAAACCCTATGTCTATCTATCTTCTTCGCCTATGTCTTTTGCTACTTCTATCTCTGATTCTAATTCTTCTACGGCTATCTCCTTTCTTCTGCTACCCTTTTCGCCGCATCTATCGTCGTTTTCGTCGCCGCTTTCGCCGCCATTCCTTCTGCAGCACTCTGTAGAATCTCCCATTCCTGTCGCAAGTGCCCACGGGCGTTTACCCCTTCACCAAGTGCCCACGGGCGTTTAACAAGTGCCCACGGGCGTTTACCTTCAGCCACAGACTCAGACCGGCGTCTGTAATCCAGATCCAGAAGCACGCGGGCGTTCGGCGAGTGCACCAGGGCGCCTTCCGCAGCCTATTCTGACAACAACATTACTTCCAGGTGTCGCCTGGTCTAGCTGCGTTAACAGAGAACAAGTATAAATTAGTTTAAAGCAAGTAGCCGTATTTTATGTATTAATATGTTATTGATTTCCCGCATTCCATTTTTATAAGGTTTTAGATTGTTTCTGAGGGCTCATGCAAGTGGAGCCCTCTCATTAATTTATAACTCCTTGATAGTGTTAATGTGTGCGGGTTTTTGATAGCGAGATCCGATTTATTGATGGCAGCCGATTAGCCGGAGTGGTCCAAGCAAGGGATACGACAAAGCCCACTCACTCTGTTGGGATTGAAGATACGTTCTTCGGAAGCGCCACCATTTGTGCCAGCTAGGGTTTCGGAGAACCCTAGCATAACTTGTAATTTTTGTATCACAAATAAAGGGTTACAGGCCCAGTTGTATTCAAAAAGGAGTTTTTAAACTCCATCGATTAATATAAATCGTTTGTTTTGTGCAACTATTCTGTATTCCATTATTGTGGTTTTATCTTTTGTTTGGCGTGGTATTTTTAATCTACAACTCCTAAGTTTAATATTGCAAATATTATATTGATTTGATAAATTATTCCCTTTGAGATATGGCTTTCAATATGGTTAAATTCTTCTAAGTTTAACCTTGATTTATCAACCTTATAACTCCTAAGAAATGAAAGCACATTTAAAATGGGAATAAATCTTACCTTGTACCATACAAAGACCATAATAATCGATGCTTATTTTAGGTGTGCAAGCACTGCAATATTAACATCCCTGCTTTGGTTGTTCCCTCCAATAGAATGCTTGGAACATTCCTTGGATTTAATGCTCCAAATATGATCTCTTTAATCTCTGTCTTTGACCTTCCTTGACCAGAGCATTAAAGGCTCTTCCACCTTGCTCCCACACTACAATTTGGCCCTGTGCACAAAGACTCTAGAGTTTTGAATATCAATGCGTGAATGTTGTTGAATGCTTGGTCTTTGATACCCTTAAAATAGAGGAGAATCTTATATTAAGTTCTAAGTGGCACATTCATTTTCTTCTTGAGCACTTGAGGAGTGGAAGGTGCTATAAAATTTTTGTATCTTCCTTTGAGTAACGTATGAATGTTACATTCTTTAGTGGAGTGCTTGGTATCTTTGTGGACAAGTGTCTCTCATATTATCAATGCACCAACCTATTGTTAGTAACTCCTTTCTTGGTCAAGATGAGTGCTCGCATGAGGAGTGTTAGGGTTTTGCCTCAAGTGACAAGTACCACTCCCTCGTGCATGGACGTCTTCTCTAACTCTTCTTCAATGTTATCTAACGCTTCTTCAACATACCCTTTGTAGGTTCTTTAAACCCTATAAAATTTATAGCTCCCTAGTTAAATGGCACTTGCTTGTGAGTTGTTTCCAGCTGGAATGAGGAGCAACGATTTGGAGGCTTGAGCATCGATTTTCAATGATGCAAATGTGGAGTTTGAAACACTCCAATGGTACCTTATATTTTTCTTTTCACACTTGTTCTATGTCCTCCTTTTGTAGATGGCGTTGCTCTTAAATATAATGTTGTTTCTCCATTTGTTTTTTGCCTTGTCTTTTGCAGGTTTCGTTGTCCAAGATATGAGGAGTATGAGCCCTTAGAGTGGCTCCTTTTGCTATGCTTGGAGAGTGATAGCATTTGACAACATTTGGTTATTTTATCCTATGGATATTGTACCTTTGAGGCACCTTCAAATCTACCCTCTTTCGTATATAAACCAAATTAGGATAGTGCAATATAATGTAACAAATTTATGTATAAAATAATCGTTATTGCACCCTCTTTTGCACTCCTTTTTTCAGGTCTAAAATTTTGGTTTTGTGGCAAAATTTTTGAATGCAATGTAAGGGTTTTGAGGTTATCTCTTTTATTAGACACCTTCCCCTTTTTGCTTGGATACTTTGATGACAAATCCAACATTAGATATAAGTTCCTTATTTGATGCAATTTTCAGCACTTTTCTCCTTGCAACTAACCTTGTAATGCTTTGGATTTGAGACTCACCAAGTCTCAATATTTGAAGCTTCTATTTCTAATTTTGGTTATTTATCTTATTCTCCAAGTTTTGGAGGTTTCTAACCTGTTTTTGTGGCTTCACTTGGCCACTATGTGTTGCAGATTTTTGTGCACTAATAGTGTCTTTAGACAATTTATCAAATTCTGATTTTGTACCCTTCTCAAGAACACAAAAAATAATATTTTTGAGAGCAATAGAATAGTGCAAATGAATCTAATAATCTTTCACTTTTAATGCACTAACAATTTCACCTTATCAATCCAATCAACTCTCAAAATAATGAACTTAATAAATTTACTGTAACTAATCAAGAATAATCTGAAATGAATCTTCAAGAATTATTCTGCAATTTCCTTACAAATAAATTTATAGGGGCTAGTATTCTTTTTCTTTCCAAAGTAGATGATATGTAGTTGATATATGGTTGTAATTCAAAAATCTAATCAAATCCTAATGTGCAAATGAACCTTTCTCTTTTTGCACTTTTGAAGATTGTAATCCAATATTCCTTTTTACAACTTTAATCCCAATTAAGGTGCTTTAAAAAATCTGATAAGTAAGGTCCGAGGTGTAGACCAATTGGTTTGACAAAACCCCATAAGGGGGCTAGAGATCCAAGATTCAAATATCAAGCCTCGTTGTATTGAACGCTTATCCCTTTCCTAGTGCTTTCAACGATGTAAAAGGTTTAAAATGATTATGGCATGGTGGTTATAGGGTAGACTGTGTGAAGATTTGTGTGGTGGATTTTAGGGTAGACAATGCAAAATACTATGGTAGCCATAAAAAGCTATATAGCCTACCCAAATTTGTGTTGTCTATCGATTCCACCATGTAAATTCGAAAAAAAAAAACAAATTTGATAAGTAATCCAATTAATGAATCTACTTGCACCAATAGTTGCTTACATTTTTTAAAGCTTTTGTAGCTCTTTTTTTGCTTTTGTAGAGAATGTAGATCTTGGTGTATAATATCACCAAGTTGCTACTTTGAGTAGGATCTTGCTAATTTTTATATACTGTCCTAAACAGATCCTTATTCACCAAAATATGGTCTTGAACTTTCTTTCATGAGCCTAGGATTTGGTTATTTGTTCTCCTCTTGTAGTCTCCTCCTTTTGTTGTAGATTTGAAGAAGTATTTATCTCTAAAATGGTGCCTTCTTTATATGAGATGCAATCTTCAAATCTCTTTGATTTGCAGGCTTCTCCTATCTTCAAGTCTTCTTGTCAAATTTTGACTTCAAGCAGGATCTTCTTCTCAAGATTCTGAATATCTTGAGGTCTTCATTGGATTCTTCTTCTGGGATTTGACACTTCTTGCAAAATTCTTATTCTCTTGGGCTTGTTGTTATATGACGACAATTATCCCAAGTTCTTCACTATCAAGGGCTTCTCCTTGGTAGTGGATTTCTCCAATGAGTTCTCCTTTATTGATTTCTTCAGTAAGGCTCTCTGAGCCTTTTACTAGATGCTCATTGAGACTTTCCCAAGGTCTTTGATCTCATAGCTTCTTTTAGTCTTCCTTGAGACATTTTATTAAACCTTCTACTCTTGGAAGTTTTGGTGGTGAGATCTTCTAGATATCTGATTTTGTTGCTTTTTTATTCGAGCAGGATTATCCTAGTCCTTCGTACTTCCAAGACTAGAAGTTCTTCAATGGGATATTCTCCTGATATCTTTACCTTCAATTTTGATTTAGGTTTTGGATTAATTTTGAAGAATATACTCTTCCTATTGACTGCTCTAGATGCTCTTAGTACCTAACTATTCTATCCTCTCAAAATAACTTAGCTACAACCCATATAGTTGCTTGTCTTCTCAATTATTTAACTTCATGACTATTCTGGTTAATCTTCTATAACAAGAGATTGTAATGGCTCTTCCACTAGATTACTTGGGTACTTCTAGAGATTAAATTCCTTACCACACTTTTTTTGGATTACTCAAGCACTTTCTCAAGTGCTTCCTTTGAATTACTTGATAGGTTCCCCTGGATTACTTGAGTGCTTCCTTTGAATTACTTGGGTGCTTCCTTTGGATTTCACAGGTGCTTCCTAAGTGCTTTTGCTACTCACTCTTTACTCTATTTCATATTATCTTTTCTAGCTGCTATTTGTATGAACATTCACCTTGAACATTCTTCCTAATTTGAGTAGACTAGCTGCACAATAATATTTCAATATATATTAGTAGAAAGTTTCAATTCTATTATTTCTACTATACTTTGGATTTTATCCAAGTTTTATTTTATCCTTCTACACTCTCTCTTTCTCAAGTTCTAATATGAGTGCATTCAATATTCAATCTTCACTTTCTTTTCACTTCTTCTTAGGTCTTATCCTAAACAATTAATAAACTATTTACACTTATTATTAGGTCTTAGCCTAAGTGCAATCAATACACTTATATAGTTCTCTTTTTTGGAGAATCTAAATCAATATCAGGATGACTATGAATGTTCCCTCATGTCTAACTTTCTTCTGAGTTAGCTCTTAATCTATTTTGGCTAAGTCCTCGTAATTTTTTTTTCTTGAACTAAGTGGATAGACCCTAGCATCCAAATCAAGGTGACTTTTAATTGTCCCCTCAATATCTACTCCTTCATACCTATAAAATAGAGTCTAAGTCTTCACTACCTTTAAAGTGGATAGACTACAAATTAAGCCAAACTATCTCAAGTTCCTATATAATTAAGCTAAAATATCTTAGGTCTTAATATAAATAATCAATAATAGAATTATATATAAATTATAATAACATATACTATAACATCAAATATGAATGTAAATGGCCAAAATCAATCATGTAATAACATGAAAATACTTACAATAAAATTGCTCAAAATCTATATACAAGCTTCAATATTATCAATGCTTGTTGGTGATCTCTTATAGACCATTTTCCCAATACAATGTATGGAGCTTTGTCTCCATAATATAGACATAGAAAGGTGACTCTTTAATACTTGACTATTACACTTTTCACACATTTGAGAGTTGCAACATTTCCTATTCTTTACATAATACAAGACTCTCATGTCCTTTGGCTTCTCATATTACCACTTGTATACAAGACTCTTCACTCTCTACTTACATGCACACTTAACTTAATGACACTTGCACACTTCTACATGACACTTACTCTCCTACATGCACTCCTAATACATGACACTTGCACACATCCTCACTTTATATATTTTCACACTTACATACATGACACTTGTGCACTTTCTCTCATTACGCAATTGCTTACTAGTATGCATGATACTTGTGCATATCCTCTACATTGTGCACTTACATGACACTTGTACATATATTACATATTACACACTTACATGACACTTGTGCATATTTTGCACATAGACACTTACATAAATATAAATCACTCTCCTAAACTATAGACTCAAACCCTAATCTATTACATATTTATATTTGTACCATAAAGGTACCATGAGGGTACATTTACATGTACCAAATAGTGTAATATTCTCCAACACATATTGGTCCTTTTCACAAGTAGAGCCATTTAATGCCTAAATATTCTAAGTAATGAGATGATAGGGATTAATCCCTATTCACACAGATCGCATTGTACAACATTTAATGCTCACATAGATTGGTGCATTAAATGTCACTTTTGTAAAGGCAAACATACCTATAAAAATATTTTTGGTGTGAATGCAATCTTCATTTTTCATCATGCTTATTCTTGTGTTCTTGCTCTCAAGTGTTCTTTTCATATCATTGGTATCAGAGCTGAGCATTGGTTAGGTGAGTATCCTCTTCCTCTAGGCCAGTATGGTTCAAAAAAGGAACGAGAAAACCACCAGTGGATCTTGGCATTGGGTGAACATTCTTTCTTTTTTCATAGACACCTTCATGCACTTTTGATCTTGAAAACTCTCAGCTTGGGTCCCTCTGACTCTCGATCCTTAGCTCTTGATCCGAGCATTCATCTTGGATTTGTCATTTATTGATGCAAACTCTGTTCATGACCATCATTCATAATGTCAACCATTTCACTTGATGACTTAGCCATTAAACTTCAACAACTCCATGTAGAAATGGCTACCAATTTTTAGTAGCTTAAATCTAAAATCCTCATTGCCACAGTCGTTGCATATGAGGATATCATTGTAGAAGATCAAGATTCTACCCCTAATCTAGAACTTGAGGAATTTACAGCCACACCTAACCAGGGTCTTTGGGTGATCTACCCAGTGTCTTTCCATTAAATGATGTGAATTTTGTTGCTCCTTATGTGGATATGAGCTTCGTTGAAACCCCTGATGCAGATTCATCCCCTCCAGATGCTACAGATATAAGCTCTCTAGAATTTGTTACTACCACTATCATCATACCTGCATCTCATTATTGTATACCTTTGATGATCATGGTCTTCACTGATCTACTACTTTCTGGTGTTGCTTCCATATTTTCTAGTCTTGATACACCTGCCAACCCACTTACAACCAATTTTTATGACAATTTTTGGATGTCAGATCCACACAACCACGATGTCGGTGATTCACCATTTTATGATGATGATCTCCTATTTTTGGGTGTGGCTCCGTAGTGTCTCTATGGCTTTTCAATATTTTCTTGCTCATTCAAGCCCGATCCATTATTTTTCGGTATTGATCTGCCACATTTCGTCAACAATGTCTCTTTTCAGTCTAAAGTAACTGCTCAGTTCTCTATTGCATTCATTCCGTCACTACACACATTTTTTTTCCTCTTGGTTGTAATCGATCACATTTCTGGCAGGTTTTCTTTGTTTCTAGGCGACGAGCTACGAGAAGATTTTTTGCCAGCTTCCACCTCGAAACCATGGCGATGACCATTTGATCCCGACGGGTGTTGCACATACTTTTGGACACATTTCCATAAATTAAATTAAATTAATTTTTTAATTTAATTTAATTTTTCTATCATTAAATTGCATTCATTAATGCATTTATTAAATTAAATTAAATTTTTAATTTAATTTAAATTTTCCATCATTAAACTGCATTCATTAATGTATTTATTAAATTAAATTAAATTCTTATTTAATTTAATTTAATTTAATTAATAACTGCCATAACTGTCATTTAATGCACATCAAAATCAAACTTTTCTTTCCTTTTAAACGCATTGGAGTCCAATGCTTCTATGGTGGAGAGGAATGATAGGGATTAATATTATATTCTATAATATTACCCCTCCTCACATGGATCATGTTATATTGTATTTAATACTCACATGGATCGTGCATATTAAATGTCGATTGTAAAGGATTAATATTATATTCTATAATATTACCCCTCCTCACATTGATCATGTTATATTGCATTTAATACTCACACGAATCGTGAGTATTAAATTTATTTTTGGATTAATGCAATGGAAGTTTTCGTTTGTGCCAATTCGTGTTGTCTATTAAGAGTGTTTTTGGATCACATTGTACAACATTTAATGCTCACACGGATTGGTGCATTTAATGCCACTTTTGTAAAGGTAGACATGCCTATAAAAATGTTTTTGGTGTGAATGGAATATTCAATTTTCATCATGCTTAATCTTACATTCTTGCTCTCGAGTGTTCTTTCCATATCATGAGATGTAAATAATGTGACCTTAAAAGTTGTAATAAGCTCATATGTTGTGTTGAATGGATTATAAGATGTCTAATAATATGTGATTAGGACTTTGGCCAAGTTGCTAATCTTAAATTTTGTTAATGGAACCTTATCCTCTTATGCAATATTATTGTCCTCGAATGACATCTCCATTACCAAGATATAATTAGCAAGAATATTTGGATCATGAGATCCATTTGGAAATTTGAGGTATTTTATGTTGTCATTGATTTCACATGGATCATTGATGTCACATGGATCACATTGAGTTTTGGTGGCCAAAGTATTTCATAAATAAGTATTTATGATATTTTGGAAAGCATGGATATATACAGGGTTTTTATGAAAACCAAGGTAGGCAAAATAAAAGGTTTTATTTAAAATCATGGATGGCAGATTTGAAATGGGTTTTTCTTAAAACCCAGGTTGGATTTTTGTTTTGTCGAAAAAGGTGCCCCGGTGATGGAGATATTTAATTTTAAATATTTAGTTTAAATTTTAATTATTTAAAATTTAAATTTAAATTTTAAAATTAAACTTAAATTCATCGTCGACGTCATAAAAAACATGCGCCATTAAAATGAAATTAATAATTAAAGGTGCCGATGTATGTGAAATTAAAGGAATGTTGCATATATATGCAAAGGCTTTCGATTCAAAAGACTAAGCATCCAACGAAGAGAACAAAAAGCAAAAGCCCTGAACTCCTTCGATGTGACAGCATGGTCCAACAGTGAGCTTGGGAAGTGTGGAGTTTTTTGTTGCGACAGGGCATGCGTTCGATTCCCATCGGGTTCGATTCTCGTAGAGTGTGGAAGAAGAGCATTTGGCGCACATTTTTGGCATGAGCAAGGGCAGCGAAATATAGGAAGCATTTTTGCTCTCTGTCCTATGTGAGCAGATAGCTCACATGGTCTTTGGCACCATGGTTGTGGTGTTGAGTGGGCAGTGACGAGGGTTCAATTCCCTCTAAGAGGCAAGTAAATGTTTTATTGAATATTTTTTATTATTGCCTAATGTTGGAGAAATAAGGTGTATGTAAAGAGATATTTATGTTTTTGTAAAGGGGTTCAAAGTGAAGGTTGTTTTGTTCTTTTTCAAAGTGTATTGAGTGTGACATATTTTCAAAGGGGTTTCTTCATCTTCATAAAAGGTATGGGCACATTCTCCTATTTATTGATTATGGTGGTTGATTTCTGAAATATCATTGGAGAGAAAAGGATTGATTGTGGTTTCCTTTTTGAAAGTGTTTGGGTGAATGCTTCAAGGTTTTCAAGTTTGAGAGTTGTGGTTAAACCTTGTTTTATAAGCATAGTTGTTAAATCCCATTGGTTATGCAAAGAACTTGAAAATAACATGAGTATCATTGTTATGTGAAGAATTTTTTATTAGCATTTTTGTTGAATCCCATTGATTATCCAAAGAACTTAAACTTGAGAAGAACATGAGTATCATTGTATGTGATATTTGTGGTTGAGCATTGTTGGAAACATTTGAGTTGGTTGATACATGCTTGGACTAGGGTTTGTAAGAAAGAGATGTCTCTTGTGATGATTGGTTGAGTTGAGTTGATTGAGCCTAGTCAAGTGATGTGTGAAGTGATTGTTCAAGTTCCATGAAACAAACTATTCTATAAATCTGATTTGAGTTGAAATTGAGATTAGAACATAATTGAGTCTCTAAAAATTCTCCTTATGCTTCTATGAGATTGCCTTGAGTTGAGAAAGATATTGGATTTGAGTATAGAACATATTGAGTCTCTAACAATTCTCTTTATGCTTCTATGAGATTGCCTTGAGTTGAGAAAGATATTGGATTTGAGTATAGAGCATACTGAGTCTCTAACAATTATATTTGTGCTTCTATGAGATTGCTTTGAGTTGAGAAAGATATTGGATTTGAGTATAGAACATATTGAGTCTCTAACAATTCTCTTTATTCTTCTATGAGATTGATTTGAGTTGAGATCATTGTGGATCATAGTTGTCATCCTTTGAAGAGTGTATTACCATTCATTGTTGAGTTCATCTTTGAGCCTTGCATTCATAAGATTTGTGGATGAGATTTGAGTACTACTTGAGTATGATTGATTGAGCCTTTGAGAAGGGTTTTGGGATATATTTATGGACATTTTTGTGGATAGTTTTTGGGACAGATTTGAACAAGTTCTATGTGAGCTTGTTGAGAAGATTTGGACAAGTTATGTGTGAGCTTGTTGAGCAGATTTGGACAAGTTTTGTGTGAGCTTGTTGAGCAGATTTGGACAAGTTTTGTGTGAGCTTGTTGAGTAGATTTGGACAAGTTCTGTGTGAGCTTGTTGAGCATATTTGGACAAGGACTGTGTGAGCTTATTGAGCAGATCAGTGTATTGCCTACCTGAGCAGATCAGTGTGTTACCTAACTGAGTAGATTAGTGGATTGCCTACCTAAGAAGATCAGTGTGTTGCCTAGCTAAGCAGATTAGTGGATTGCCTACCTCAGCAGATCAGTGTGTTGCCTAGTTGAGCAGATCAGTGGATTGCCTACTTGAGCATATCAGTGTGTTGCCTAGCTGAGCAGATCAATGGATTGCGTACCTAAGCAAATCAGTGTATTGCCTAGCTTTGAGCAGATCAAAGTAATCATTGTAGTGATAAGTATTCTTATTTCTATGTGAAATATTATAAGGATGTTATCTTATGGAGTACCCCACATTGGGGGAACCACGTTAAATCTTGTGTCTCAATTGTGTGTGGTGACTTGTGCTCTTGCGTACTATTGCTATCTGAGTTATTAATGCACACTGCTATATTTGGTTATTGCAATTAATGAAATTAATTGATATTGGTTTGGAAAGAAAGTAAAAAGTGGGTGCTATATTGTTCACCCCCCCTCTCGGTATAATCTTATGTTCTTCAATTGGTATCCAAGCGGTTTCCTTCGAAAAGGCTAACAGCTTGAGGGCAAATTCTACAAGAACTCATGGATTCACATAATGGATCATCTACAAATAAGGCACCACTGTTTGACGATAAAAACTATGATTTTTGGAGCTTGAGAATGAAGAACTACTTGATATCATAAGGATATGAGGTATGGCAGATGGTTGAAAAAGAGTATAAGGTTTAAGGTGATCCCGAGGAAAATAAGACTATCAGGAAATTGGTTGAGATCAATGCAAGGGTAATAAATTGTATTTTGAGTGGGCTACGTGAGATAGATTTTGCAAAGGTCATGGTATGTAATTTAGCTAATGAAATGTGGACCAAGTTGCGAAATACTTATGAAGGAGATTCCAAGGTAAAGTTGTCAAAACTACAAACTCATAGAAAAATATTTGAGGAATTGAAAATGAAATATTCTAAAGATATTGCAAAGTTTTTACTTTGAGTTGATGAGATTACTAACACCATGAGAGGCCTAGGATTTGAGATGAAAGAATAAGAAGTTACTCAAAAGGTTTTGAGATCACTTCCCATGAAGTATGATGCAAAGGTTTCAGTAATAGAAGAAATAATGGATATCAACAAACTAACAATGGAATAACTACAAGGAACTCTCACAACTTATGAGATGAGTGAGTAAGCATCAGGTTCCAATAAAAGAGAATGCATTCAAGGATTCATAGAAAGAGAAAGGGAAGGTTCGAGAGATAGATAGAGATCCAGTTAAGGATGAGGAAGCTAACTTCATCAAAATAAATAAGGACTCAAGGAATTTTAGGGATATGAGGAAAGTCAGATGCTACAAGTGTGGTGATCTTGGTCACTATGCCACAAGTATCCACATGAAGAAAACAATTATGATGAAAAGTAGGGTCACAAAAGAAAAGAATATGGAAAGCATAAGCATTACAAAGATGATAGATACAAGAAAAACATGTATGAGAAGAAGAAAAAATTTCGTAAGGTAAAGAAATATTACTACATTGTAGAAGCAAGTGATAGCTCAGATAAAAGTGATAAAGACAAGTCAGATGATGAAAAGGAAGAACATCTATTCCTTGGAATAGAAGGTGAAAGAGAACAGTGCTTTGTGTGTGGTCAAAGATATCACAGATCAGGATATTACGAGGGATTCAGTGATAGTGAAGATGAGATGACACATCAAGAAAACAGGCATGGTCAAGAAATCTTAAGAGTTTATTTTCTATAGAATATTATAATGATCTTAGTGATAGTGAAGATGAAGAAGTGTTTTTTCTATGGGATAAAAGAAGTAGAAGAAGAACATTCACTCCAAGCAGAAGAAGTTAAACAAGAGAATAGTGTAAGAAAGAGATGTCTTAGTTGATCTAAATGAAGATTTCAATGAGATCCATGAGAAACTACAACAGGTTAAGGAGAATCTAAAAGAATTGAGATGTTCCATATGTGAGAAGTTTTATCCATCACATGACTCAAAAGGTCAAGATATTTTCACTAAGAAGGAAACATGTATTTCAAAGACAATAAATATGGATGCCAATTTGCTACTTGACACAAATGAAGATAAAGAAGAGAAAGATTCCAAAGCACCAAAGGTCTCATATTTTAGGTTTGGAGAATCACACTCAAAAGGAAAGGAAGTTCTAAAATATGAAAGCAAGGAAGCACCTAAGTTTTATGAAGAAAGTTCCAAAGTTTCTATTGCTCCAAATATATAGTTTGAATCTTGTTTTGAGATAGGTGAATCAAGTTCAAAAGGAAAAGAAATTCTTGAAGAGGAAAGCAAGGAAGAAACTAAGGAAGAGGATTTAGATACTACAAAGAAGGTTCAAGGATGCAATGCACAAGTTGAAAGTGATCATGAGGATAATGGTCAAGAGAGGTATGAGGAACCAAGGCATGAACAAAGGGCTTTTCAAGGACATTGTTTTTCTTGTAATGGATTTGGACACAGGGCTATACACTGCAGGGTCTATGGATCAAAGAAGTTTTATTTTGCTAGAAGAAACTTCAAAGGAAGAAGGTATGGTTTTCAAGGAAATTGCTTCTTATGCAACAGGATTGTTCATAGAGCTTCTCAGTGCAAAGAAAATGAGAAAAATGGTTTTGGTTTTAGAGCTACACAATTCAGAAGTTATGGTCATAATGGTTATGAAAACAAAGCTTCACAATACAGGGTTCAAGAAAGGAATGGATATGGAAATTATTTCAAGAAAGAATTCAATATTTGGGCACCATCCAAAGGCTACAATATCAAGTTTTTTAATTACAATAACTTTTTACATATTTCAAAAAGGTGTAGGACTCAATTCTAAATAGGTTCAAGGCAAGAAGGTCAAACAGGTTCTAGACAAGAAGATCAAGTAATTCATAAAGAGAAGGATATCAATAAAATATGAAAGGAAGTTGATAGAGGAAAGAAACAATGTAATATGGGAGCAAAAGTACTCCCAACCCAAAATTAATCACCTCAAGAGAGAAGGCGGTGAGGGGGCTAAGCTTAAGAGTCATATATTTTAGCCCCATAGGTGTCCCTTTTTCCATTGATGTCAAAGAGGGAGAGATTTGAGTAAGGGGGAGAGATTTGAGTTAGGGGAAGCAGCCTCCAAAGAGAGCATTGAGTTAGGGGGAGCAGCCTCCATAGAGAGTATTGAGTCAAGGGAAGTAGCTTTGATTCTCAGAGGTGGTTTTTTCAGTGATTGTGATTTTTGCATTAGAGATGTTCCCATCAATGACAAAGGGGGATATTGTTGGAAATTTGAGGTATTTTATGTTGTCATTGATGTCACATGGATCATTGATGTCACATGGATCACATTGAATTTTGGTGACCAAAGTATTTCATAAATAAGTATTTATGATACAGGGTTTTTATGAAAACCAAGGCAGGCAAAATAAAATATTTTATTTAAAACCATGGATGGCAGATTTGAAATGGGTTTTTCTTAAAACCCAGGTTGGCTTTTTGTTTTGTCGAAAAAGGTGCCCCGGTGATGAAGATATTTAATTTTAATATTTAGTTTAAATTTTAAAATTAAAATTAAAGTCATCACCGACGTCATAAAAAACATGCACCATCAAAAGTAAATTAATAATTAAAGGTGCCGACGTATGTGAAATTAAATGAATGTTTCATATATATATATATATGCAAAGTCTTTCGATTCAAAATACTAAGCATCGAACGAAGAGAACAAAAAGTGGAAGCCCTAAAATCCTTCGATGTGATAGCATGGTCCAACGGTGAGCTTGGGAAGCATGGATTTTTTGGTTACGATAGGGCATGTGTTCAATTCCCATCGGGTTCGATTTTCATAGAGTGTGGAAGAAGAGCATTTGGTGCACGTTTTTGGCATGAGTAAGGGCAACAAAATATAGGGAGCATTTTTGCTCTTTGTCCTATGTGAGCAGATAGCTCGCGTGGTCTTTGGCGTCATGGTTGTGGTGTTGAGTGGGCAGTGACGATGATTTGATTCCCTCTAAGAGGGAAGTAAATGTTTTATTGAATATTTTTTATTATTGCCTAATGTTGGAGAAATAAGGTGTATGTAAAGAGATATTTTTGTTTTTGTAAAGGGGTTCAAAGTGAAGGTTGTTTTGTTCTTTTTCAAAGTGTGTTGAGTGTGGCAGATTTTCAAAGGGGTTTCTTCATCTTCATAAAAGGTATGGGTACATTCTCCTATTGATTGATTATGGTGGTTGATTTCTGAAATATCATTGGAGAGAAAAGGATTGATTGTGGTTTCCTTTTTGAAATTGGTTGGTTGAATGCTTCAAGGTTTTCTAGTTTGAGAGTTGTGGTTAAACCTTGTTTTATAAGCATATTTTTTAAAGCCCATTGGTTATGCAAAGAACTTGAAAATAACATGAGTATCATTGTTATGTGAATAATGTTTTATTAGCATTGTTGTTGAAGCCCATTGGTTATGCAAAGAACTTGAACTTGAGAAGAACATGAGTATCATTGTTATGTGAGATTTGTAGTTGAGCATTGTTGGAAACATTTGAGTTGGTTGATACATGCTTGGACTAGGGTTTGTAAGAAAGAGATGTCTCTTGTGATGATTGGTTGAGTTGAGTTGATTGAGCCTATTCAAGTGATGTGTGAAGTGATTTTTCAAGTTCCATGAAATAAACTATTCTATAAATCTGATTTGAGTTGAAATTGAGATTAGAACATAATTGAGTCTCTAACAATTCTCCTTATGCTTCTATGAGATTGCCTTGAGTTGAGAAAGATATTGGATTTGAGTATAGAACATATTGAGTCTCTAAAAATTCTCTTTATGCTTATATGAGATTACCTTGAGTTGAGAAATATATTGGATTTGAGTATAGAACATATTGAGTCTCTAACAATTCTCTTTATGCTTCTATGAGATTGCTTTGAGTTGAGAAAGATATTGGATTTGAGTGTAAAACATATTGAGTCTCTAACAATTCTCTTTATGCTTCTATGATATTGATTTGATTTGAGATCATTGTGGATCATAGTTGTCATCCTTTGAAGAGTGTATTGCCATTCATTGTTGAGTTCATATTTGAGCCTTGCCTTCATAAGATTTATGGATGAGATTTGAGTACTACTTGAGTATGATTGATTGAGCCTTTGAGAAGGGTTTTGGGATAGATTTATGGACAACTTTGTGGATAGTTTTGGGACATATTTGGACAAGTTTTGTGTGAGCTTGTTGAGCAGATTTGGACAAGTTTTGTGTGAGCTTGTTGAGCAGATTTGGACAAGTTTTGTGTGAGCTTGTTGAGCAGATTTGGACAAGTTTTGTGTGAGCTTGTTGAGCAGATCTAGACAAGTTCTGTGTGAGCTTGTTGAGCAGATTTTGACAAGTTCTGTGTGAGCTTATTGAGAAGATTTGGATAAGTTCTGTGTGATATTATTGATAATATCAGTGGATTGCCTAGCTGAGCAGATTAGTATATTGCCTAGCTAAGCATATCAGTGGATTACCTACCTGATCAGATTAGTGTGTTGCCTAGCTGAGCAGATCGGTGGATTGCCTACCTAAGCATATTAGTGTGTTGCTTAGCTGAGTAGATCATTGGATTGCCTACCTGAGCATATTAGTGTGTTGCCTAGTTGAGCAGATTAGTGGATTTCCTACCTGAGCAGATTAGTGTATTGCCTAGCTTTGAGAAGATCAAAGTAATCATTGTATTGATAAGGATCCTTATTTCTGTGTGAAATATTATAAGTAGATTATCTTATGGAGTACCCCACATTGGGGGAACCACGTTAAATCTTGTGTCTCAATTGTGTTTGGTGACTTGTGCTCTTGCTTACTATTGCTACCTGAGTTATTAATGCACACTGCTATATTTGGTTATTGCAATTATGGACATTAATTGGTATTGGTTTGGAAAGAAAGTAAAAAGTGGACGCTATACTATTCACCCCCCTCTCAGTATAAGCTTGTGTTCTTCAATCCACTATACATCTTGACTTCATATTTTGTTTAACTGTTAGCTTGAGGGTAGATACTAATATATCATTAATTTTATTAGTTAAGCTAACCACCATATTGGCTAGCTTAACCAATTTTTTAGTAAGTATAGTGGTTGACACATTACATGTTCTTATCAGTTGAGGTGTCCTTCCCACCAACAATAAAATTTAGGCTTCATACAATAATTTTAATTTCACAAATATGTTCATACTTTGGGATTATCCCCAAAACTAATGGTTATATGGAAAATTTATCCACCAGATGACAAAGTGACAAAGGTTTGAAGTTTTCAACTCTCATCAACATGAAAATTACTATCATGGATTACAATTATGAAACATTGACTAGTTTTCAGTAATTAAATCTTCTACTTGCTTTCAAAGAAATAAGTCATGCAATATATCCTTGGAAAGCACTTTGAGTGTAATTTTTAAAGCACTAAGATTATGATAAAATACTTTAATATATAAAATATAAGGTATTAAATGTCTATTGAGGTAGGAATAAACCTTGTTTATGTAGAAATCATTTCTTCCTTTGATGGTGAAAACAAAGTTGATGAGGAGGAGGTTGCACACCGCATGTAAATTACCAATGCTAATGAGGGCTTCGAAATATTAATGAGTACCTTTAAAATATTGCATTGCACTTTTCATATTAGGGTCAGGGTTTTACCTATTAGGGTTAGGGTTAGGGTTTCCTTTTTAAAAACCCTAATATCTTCCCTATATGTACTCATTCATGAATAATTAGAAGATAATCTCCTTTGGTTCTAACATTTGGTACCAAAGTGGTAATATTTTCTTATGATGGGGAATTTCCCTCAAGGAAGTCCCCCTTCCCTCTCTTGAAAACCCTAGGAGGTGATCTCGCAACTTTGAATCTGGCGATTCTATCATAAATTTTTATGAAAGTTGAAAAAATATTTTCTCGCAACTGTGTAGCTGATGATGATGCATTGTAATTTTCGTCAAAGGCTTTTTTAGAGTGTTGTAGGAACATCACTTCTTTCATATTCTTCCACAATGACTTAGAATTATTTAGAGGTTTATTGTTTACATTGTCTTTAGTTGATGTCTCTATTTCCCTCTCTCTCAGCTTGAATGAATGCATCTGTGATAGCCTCGAATCGTCTGTGGCTTCTACCCGGGTTGAAACTTTTACTTGTGATGCAAATTTTTATGATTTGAAAAGGACCTAAGCATAACCAAACTCAATATCGAAGGTTTACTTATTGATATGAATGTTCCAAGAGTCGAGGAGTATGTATGTTGATAGCAATGGCTATCACAAAGTATGGGGTAGCACCCATGTTTTTGTGGGACTTGGATTTATCCAGGGTCTTCTCCATCGAATGTTCCTTGGACCGAATATATCTTTGATCATCGTATAATTTATGTTAATGGACTTTACAATTTAAAATTACTTATATATAAACCAAAAATTTTATTAAAATATTTTCAAATTCTACAACTAATTTGAATTGAATCTCCTTGCAAATTTTTATCCCAAGCTTCCTATCAATGTTACGTGATTGCCTTGTTTAGAGTATGCAGTGCCTACCTAAATCATGTATGAAGATAAATCATTTTTAGAGAAGCAATTGGGAATGGTCCATGGAAGAACACACCAACAAAGAGGACATGTTTGATCTCTTTTTAAAGATATGAAGGTGTAAAAAGTTCTCCATTGAATTGGTTCCTTGTCCATCAATACCTGATAATGTCAAGAATTTCCAGGTTTTTGAAAATGACAGACACATCTTCAAATTTGTCACGAACTCGGGTATTTTTGAAAATCAGGTGATTGATGAGGAGCAAAGGTGGCAATATGAAACAGAAAACGAGAGTGAAACTGCATGTCAATCCAATAAAATACCTAAAGACGCGGTTTCATTAGAGAAAATGTTCGACATGGGATACAAGACTAGAAAAGGAAAAAGGGTCCCACTTCCCAAAGATGCATGTGATTCAATTAATTTAGGGAGTGCAGACAATCCAAAGGAAGTGTACATTGCAAAGGCATGTACAGCTGAAGAAAGGAGCAACATAATATAGGCATTGAAGCATTACATGGATTGCATTGCTTGGAATTATAATGAGCTGAAAACATACAACCAAGACATCATCACACATACCATCCCTCTAAAGCCGGACTCCAAGCCTTTTAGGCAAAGACAACGAGTTGTTAACCCGCTATTGGAGCCCTTAATAGAAAAGGAGGTCAAAATATTATTGGAAGCGAAGATCATATTTCCTGTTAGGCACTCAACCTGGGTTGCTAACCTCGTTCCAGTAAGAAAAAAGAGTGGAGAGATTAGGCTATGCATAGATTTTTGAAATCTTAATAAAGCCTCTCAAAAGGATAATTATCCATTGCCATCAATTGATGAAATTCTACAAATGGTAAATGGATCTGAAATGATGTCTTTTCTTGATGGGTATTCTGGATACAACCAAATTCTTATACATCCAAATGACAGGATGAAAACAACCTTCACCACCAAGTGGGGGACATTTGCCTACAAGAGAATGTCGTTTGGACTGTTAAATGTTGGTGCAGCATTTCAACGCGCCATGGACTATGCATTCAAAGGGCTTATAGGCAAATGTATCATTGTATATGTGGATGATATTCCAGTATTCTCAAAGAAAAGAGAATACCATGTCAAAGATTTGAAGAAAGTGCTTCAAAGATGCAGAGAACATGGAATTTCCTTAAATCCCAAAAAGTGCATTTTTGGAGTAACAGAAGGAAAATTGCTTGGTCACATCATTTCAAAAGAGGGCATATCCATTGACCCAGAAAGAATACAAGCTATCCAAAACTTGCCTCTCCCGGGTAGTAAAAAAGAATTGAGATCTTTCTTTGGGCAGGTTAATTTTGTGAGGAAGTTTATCTCAAGCTTTGCTGAGATAGCCAAGCCTCTGAACAAAATGCTCAAAAAGGATGTAGATGTGAGATGGAACGAGGAAAGTAGGGTGGCCTTTCAGAACATCAAAGATGCCATTTCCAGAGCCCCTGTCCTCATAAGTCCAGACTATTCTAAGCCTTTCTATATTTATGCTTTTGCATTAGAACACTCTTTTGCGAGTGTCTTGACCCAGAAAGGTGAGGATAGTGCAGAAAACCCCATAGCATTTTTAAGTGCCCCTCTAAAAGATGCTCAATTAAGGTATTCCATCCTTGATAAGTAGATGTACGCACTTTTTAAAATGGTAAAAAAATTTAGACATTACATTGTGCACAGCAGGGTTATTGCCATCATGCCTGACCCTGCTGTTAAGACCATGTTTTTACAGAACGAACTAGGTGAGAAAAGAGGGAAATGGATTTCCACCATCCAAGAATTTGATCTCGAAATCCAACCTATGAAACTAGTTTGAGGACAAGGACTGGTGAAGGCGATCGCTAAGAGTAACCGCAAATGACATGCCAACATTCGAATACAAAATACATTTCTAAGGATGACTGGTATGTTGACATTGTGCAATTTTTATTGAATGGTAAGTGTCCTTCTAATATGAATTCAACTCAAAGAAGAGCTTTAAGGCTTAATTCTGTCAATTATCTGATGAAATCTGGTGTTCTTTACAGGAAAAATCATGAAGGGATCTACTTGAGATGCCTGAACAAAGAAGAAGCTGCTAAGGTGTTGCAAGAATTTCATGGGAAACATGGAACTGGTCATGGTGCAACAAATGCTACAGCGCATCAAATCCTAAGAGCAGGATACTACTGGCCCCACATTTTCAAAGATGCACATGCCCATGTACGATCTTGTCATATTTGTCAAGTGGCTGCCAATAGAGAAAGAAATGCAGCCATGCCGTTACAACCTGTAGTTGAGATGAGACCATTTGCATAGTGGGGACTAGATTTCATTGGGGTTATTAACCCAGATTCTTTTGATTCTCATAAATTCATACTAACAGCTACAGATTACTGTACAAGGTGGACAGAAGCAATTCCTACTAAACATGCCACCACAGACGTTGTAATAAAATTCCTTGAGGACCACATTATAACAAGATTCGGAATGCTCGATTCTATTGTCAGTGACAATGGTAAAGCTTTTATTTCTACGCAATTTGCAAATTGGGCATATGACAACAAAGTGAGTTTAAAGTTTGCATCTAACTATTACCCTCAAGGAAATGGTTTGGTTGAATCTTCAAATAAAAATTTGTTGAACATCATTAAGAAATTGCTGGAAAAGAACCCTCGGGATTGGCACAGCCAATTAAAGTTTGCCCTTTGGGTAGATAGGACCAGAGTAAAAGAATCCATAGGGAATACTCCCTATCATTTGGTCTATGGGCAAGACCCGATATTTCCTGCAAATTTGAAGTTGCAAACCTTGCATTTCATACAAGAGTACTTGGGGACAGATGATCAAGTTGAAGCCGGGTTAAGTCATTTGCTGCACCTTGATGAAAAGAGGGAAGAAGCCATGAGTCACATGAATAAACACCAGGAAGTTATCAAAATATAATTTGACAGAAGGGCCAAAATTAAGTCTTTCAGAATTTTAGATTTGGTCTTACTGTGGGACAAAAGACAAGAGGAAAAAGGAAATCATCAAAAGTTTGATTGTCTTTGGTTAGGCCCTTATCAGATTTCAGAAATTCTCGAGAAAAATACCTTCAGGCTAAAAAATTTAGAGGGGAAGGAGTTGATGTTACCGGTTAATGGGCGTGTGTTAAAGCATTATTTTAGTCCTTAGGTCGTAAGAGATTGATGTTTTCGGTTTTGGTGGGGTTTTTCATATTTTGTTTTCATTGTTTAGGATTGTTAGTCTAGTTAGGATTTAGGTTGTGGGTGTGATTTCAATTGACATGCTTTGTTGTTTTTATAAAAATAATAATAATAAATAAATAAATAAATAAATAAAAAATAAAATTGAGATGTCAACTTATGCTTAAGACTAGGAGAATATGAAATATTGGAATTGTCTTGTAAAAGCTCCACAAGTAAAACAAACATTTTAAGTTATATCGTTTGAAACTTGTGATGCATGAAGTAGTCAGTTTTGTATGGCAAATATTTCATCTGCAATTCAAGAGATAATGCATTCATGTTACATCTCACTTTACATATACATTTCATCTTAGTTGCATATGCATCTCGGATACAAATCATTAAAGTGTGTCAAATCCTCTTAGGGTTATGCTATAATATAAATGTGAAAAAAATCCTAAGGTTGGAAACTGAGCCTCATGATATCTAGAACTAAGCACATCTTATACACATTAAAAAGGATCTTGAGCAAAATGATTAAAACCTTGCTTGGAAGAAAAGGTTGGGCGAAAGAGGTTTTTCATGTCTATCCTATTGTGCAGCATGATCCTTAAAAATAGTGGTTTTGACCACTTCCATAAAGCTTAAAGCCTAAAATCAGAGTAGTAAGGATAGGGTTAAATCCTCATCAAACTTAGGTTGAGGATCCAACTCCCCAAAGATTTGATTTGACCTACATGGAGTAGTAAGGATAGGGCATAAATTCTCATCTCGCTTAGGTTGAGAATCTGATTCCCCAAAGCTCTTATGTCTCATTTCATGATAAATTTTGGATTGGAAGGATCGTACTACTTGTCCTCTGCAAAGGATGGGTAGTCATCCCCAAGGTCCAAGCAATAAATTAATATTTTCCATTTTTATCCAAAGCTTGGATTGGAAGGATCGTACTACATGTCCCTAGCAAGGATGGGTAGTCATCCCCAAGGTCTAAGAAGTAAAAAAATTAATTTTTCCCATCTCATCTTTATATTGGATTGGAAGGATCGTACTACTTGTCCTCTACAAAGGATGGGTAGTCATCCCCAAGGTCCAAAGAAATGAAGATAAGTCTTGGATTATGGGGTTAAGTATGCCCATGCATGGCAACATGTCTTGTCTAAAAAACAAGACCACTGATTGTTTAAAGGGTTAGACTAGCATGACCATTTCTTCCATAATTGGTTAAATTATTTTGCTCAAAGTGAGGTAATGAATTCCAAATCAGAATAGTAAGGATAGGGTTAAACTCCCATCTCGGTTAGGTTGGGAGTCTGATTCCCCAAAGTTCTGATTTCACATTCACTTGCACATGGGTTCAAGATAGTAGGGACTCATAACCAACTTTGGGATATAATAAAGCAATTCATTAGTGGATCCTAAGAGGGTTTGGAAATCTTGAATGTTTGTGCATGATACTAGAAATTTTAGGCCTTTACAAGAACAAAATCTCTAAGCATAGTTATCAGGTTACACAAATCATTCACAATCTCACATATGCATTCATGTAAAACTGACAACGAAATGTTGATCAATTTCAAACGATAGGGAATGAAATTCATTGCACACACCGAGCTAATACTTGATGATTCTGATGATTCATGTACTTCTGATTTTTGGGCATTTGTTTATATTGCTTATGTGCTAACACATGTTTTCGTGTTTATATACTTCCAGGTAAGGGTTCTCACTAAAATGCTCAGGAGCATTTGACAGCAGAGTCGCCATTTGTTGTGACTGATTCACAACACATCCCAAAATTGGGGACCCACCTTTTTTGCATGCTTTCAAAGAAAATCTCAGTGACCCAGATGCTAAAAATCAAGAAAAAGGCAAAATTGCACAAGGATAGAAAAGTGTCGCGAAATCACGACATGTTGCTTCGTCGTGGCCGAAAATGAAAAAGTGTCACGAAATCGCGACATGTTGCTCCGTCGCGGCCCAGAGGAGAGAGAAAGATAGAATGGAAAATTGTCGTGAAATCGTGACATGTCACAAAATCACGGTCAAAACAGTCAAACGGGGCACGAAGCAGAAAGGCGTAGCGATATCGCGACAAAAATCAACAAAGGGGCACGAAGCAGAAAGGCGTAGCGATATCGCGACAAAAATCAGCAAAGGGGCACGAAGCAGAAAGGCGTAGCGATATCGCGACAAAAATCAGCAAAGGGGCACGAAGCAGAAAGGCGTAGCGATATCGCGACAAAAATCAGCAAAGGGGCACGAAGTAGAAAAGCGTATCAATTTCACGACAGGTTGCGGCCAAAAGCATACCGAGTGAAAAATGTCATGATTTTGCGATGGGTTGCAGTCGAAGGTATACCAAGTGAAAAAGCGTCGCGATTTCGCGACAGAAAGCCGTAGGATAGCTCCGAATGAAAAAGCGTCGCGATTTCGCGACAGGAAGCAGCCGAGGCGTACGGAGATGAAAAACGTCGCGATTTCGTGACAGGTTACGCCCTCACAGCTCGAAACAAAAAAATGTCGCAATTTCGTGATAGGTTGCATTGGCAAGGATGCTGGCAAGAAAATGTCGTGATATCGCGACATGTCATGTTTTCGTGATGAAAGCAAAGGAACAGAGTTGCATGCAGAAAAACGTCACGATATCGCGACATGCTATTTTTTGTCACGATTTACAAGGGGGCAGTTACAAAACATGCAGAAGAGCACGAAACACGTGGCATACAGGTGTCAGAGTTACAGAAGCGTTACATGTAAACAGAAAATATCAAACATTTCGGCATCGAGCATAAATTCAAAAGCAACGAAAAGGCAGGAATACGAAACGATGCATTCTGGGAGGTGAAACGAAGCGACGCAGGGCGAAACAAAGAGTCGTATCAGTTAGTATAAAATTAGAAGGGCAGATTGATATAGGGGTTGGAAATTGCTGCTAGCAGAGTTGCAAAGACAAAGGCGACAAGCCATTCTGGGCTTGCTATTGGAGCAATTTCCTTCACTTGTTCTAGTCTTATCAAAACTGGGACATTCTGTCATTGTAATTGATACATTTATTTTAATACAAAATTACAGAGAGTTGCATCTCACTGACAAGAAAGGAGGAGTTATTTTTGCATGCAGAGATTGAATGTTTATTTTTCCTTTTTCAAATTTTAGGTTTATAGATGAGGTTTAATGCGAGTTCTCTCGATTGCTTCATGCGAAGGCCTAAATCTGAAAATTTATAGCTAAGACCCTAGAAACCAGCACCTGGTTTATCTGGATTGTGCGAGTTTGCAGGTTCAATAGGTTAGGTTGTGTGCAAAAACCTCATTATCTTCGGTTTTGCCAAATCGAGATCGTAGCACTCTGAGTGTAGCGTAGTTCATTTTGTTTGTTTTATTTTCTTTTTCTTTTCAGTTCTTTATTTCACGCATTTAATTACCCTCATTTAAAATAGGGAAAGGTGAAAGAACTGCCAAAACCCAAAATCAAAATAGATCTGTCATAAATATTAATTCACCAAGAGTCCATTGTAATTTCAGAATAGAATAAATCAGAGTGCCCCTTGTTAACATTCACTTGCAGCACTAAGGTATTCCCAGCATTTAAATTAAACAACATCATTGGCATAAAAAGGATAACTTAAAAGGAACCTTGGAGAAATTATCTGTGTAATTTCTTTGCAAGCAGAGGATTTGGGACTCGGATCCTAACGGAGAGTATGTTTTCACAACTAGGTGAAAACACCACTCAACAGATGAGCAAGTTATCGTGCACCCTTCCCTTAGATCAAGTCATCCAAGTTTTGTGCCTCTATGACATGTGGTTTAAAATGGATTCCTCTTCCAAATACTTTACCAATAGCTAGGATTTTCAGGTATCACACCGGTAATATTTTTCTCTTCAACGCCTATCGACTGCAGATGGAGATACAGGCTATTGTCAGTTTTGTTATACCATCATGGAGGATGATGATGCAATAGTAGGAGGCCATGCTCATCATTAAAAATTTATAGGTGGTCCTCGCATGCGGATATTCCCTACATAAAACAATTTTATGGTTGATAGAGAAAATTTAACCATTTTTCTAAGGTTTAATTTTCAACCAATTACAACAAAGATTCAAATTTTAACTGCTTCCCCAATAATAACATACCATATGGCTCCTCCACATCCTCATAGTGAGAATCAATGATGTCCAGTCATCTTCGAACATGTGGAAACATCATAAGGCTCAGTTTATGGGTAGTTTGGTGGGAGCACATACAAGTTTTTTTATGGGTCTTTAATCCCACATGCATGGTGATGGGTTTTCATAGATATTTAAATGGAAGGAGCCCCTTATTAGATTGACCACCAGTGGGTGGTTAGGAAGCCTCCCCTATGGAACCACCAGTGGCACCAGTTGGAGGCCCTAGCATGGTGAGGTCCATGTGCTTATTGAAGCCCTAATTACATGTACACTACCTCTTCAGCCACATGGCAGCTAGTTATGCAACTACTGACTTGATGACCTATATATCTTGGTTGACTTTGAATTTGCAAGGTTTACCATTGACTTCTTATTATGGGCCATTGACTCTTGCCCAAACTATTTTTTCAGTCGATCAATTGTTCGATAGAATATTCCAAGAAGAATATTCTTGTTTTTTGATATTCATTTGATAGAATATTATGAGAGAATATTCTTTGATGCCATATTAACATTCCAAGGAGAATATTATTGATGCTATTCGATATTCGTTTGATAGAATATTTTGAGAGAATATTCTTTGATGCCATATTGTAAAGGGCTATGAGCCTCATTTATTTTGTTTTTGAAGAGCCTAATTATTTTTCTCAGTTTTCAACGATCCATTCAAATCTAAATATATTTGTGTTTGTAGTCATTGGAAATATTTTTGATCTGGACACAATGGAGGTGTCCATTTTTAGTTTTGAGGTTACTTCATATTATTTTTTGGGCCTCAATTTTTGTTGTATAGGGAGTTCACTTTTGATTAAACCCGACACTCCTCGATCCACTTTTGTCATCAGAGACTATTTTTTGGAAGTAGGCTTTCTTCATGACCATGGTCCTCTTACAATTCCATCATAATTTTGGGTGCTCCTACAATAAGAGGTATTGTTTTTCAATCATGGTAATATGTCAGGTACTTCAGTTTGGGAGTTGTATTTACTTTTTAGTGGCTTATCTCTTAGTGGATTTTAATTTTAAGCTTGGCTCATGTCTTCATCAACAAGATTTCCAACATCATAATGTAAGTGAACCTAGTACCTAGTCATCTTCTCTATAGCACTTGGAAGATGCAGCGATTGGTTATCCATGCATTTTGGTAGGATGAGAAGGTTACCATAAGGATAATTTCAATACTTTGGGTAGCACCACATAAAGGTCTACATCAACTTTCACATCAAGCTTCAGTATCAGATTCTCAGCTATTTTAACATAACTTTTTGGAGGGCTTTATATTATTGTAAAAAGGTGCATTTTTTACAAAGGCTAACACGTTCTATATGAGCTTCATCATTAAGGGGGGTATTAGAATATTAATGAGTATTTTGTACTTAGGAAAGTGCACATTAAGGGGGGATGTTAAAATATTAAAGTGCACTTTACCTATTAGGGTTAGGGTTTTACCTATTAGGGTTAGGGTTAGGGTTTCCTTTCTAAAAACCCTAATCTCTTCCAAACCCTAATCTCTTCCCTATATGTACTCATTCATGAATAATTATAATATAATATCCTTTGGTTCTAACATTAATATTTTAACATCCTCCCTTAATGTGCACTTTCCTAAGTACAAAATACTCATTAATATTCTAATAGTACCTTCACTATTGCACCATAGACTTGTGTGCATGAACAATATATTTCATCATTACATCCTAGGTAAGACACAATACATAAGGGTCATTACTCCAATTTGAACTACTTGTGGAGGTTAGAGATAAAAGGTAGTGTTTGGAGGCTTATGTCAACCATGTAGTAAGTTACAAAGTTCATGGAAGTTTGAAAAATAGTCCAAGGAAGCACCTCGAGTTGAGTCACTTAGTTGCCTTGTATTGTAGTTACCTCCAACTATTCAAACCCCTCAAGATTTTTCATGTCTTCTCTTATGATAAATAAAACAAAGTAGAAAGCACAAACTGAAGGAGAATGGGCATGGATTATATCATGGAAACAATAGAAATCAGAAATCCAACTGAAGTGAAAGTTCCACAAGCATAAAGGGATGTCATAAATATGTAAAAGTAAAGTTGATGGGTATCACCAAAATATAGATATGGAAGATAAGAATAAATATGGAAAGCTAGAAGAAGAAACCCCATGCCTAAAACATCACAATGTAAAAGTACATGGCTATGTTCCTTGCCTACCTATTATGATTCATTCTATATGAGATGAGAATGTGCAATTTTAAAACCAATTATGTAAACTAAGGCCAACATAAAACACTTTTATCTACAATGAAAATCACAAGATCCAACTCCAATGTGCATCTAAAAGAAAAGTGTGCCCTTGGAAAACCTCACCTCAATTAGTTTCAATGTCTCCTAATTGTGATGATGTGCCAAGAGTCCATTACATTTGGGAGCCCCTACGTACAGTTGTGTGTTAGCACCATGGACTCCACTATAAAGACTACCACTCATACTGATGGAGATGTTCATCTTTGATGGCTTACACAGACTCAAACTAGAAATGTGCTTCTTATAGTCTCTAAAGAAACTAGTTGTACTATTAGAGATGAAGATAAGATAAAAATATGGTTCTTCATTATGTAGAATTTGCTTCAATTGTTTGTAGGTGTAGAAAGACAAAATATAACTTTTATCTATTATAACAATAAGAGACAATCTACCCTATAGTCCTTTTCTTAGGCATTTTCTACTGCTTTTGATTTCTCTTTAAAACTATGGATTCCCAATTGTTATTAGTGTTGTATCTTACAATTCCTTTTAGATTTTGATTTCAATCATGAATCACTTGATCTATGAATTTTATACAACATTGATAAATGCATAGAAAGGCATGCAAAATGTAACTAACGACATCTACCACTGATATGAAATGTTAAGAACATGGTCGTACTCTAAAAAAACTCCATCTAGTATGAAGCTTCAAAAATAGTCATTCTCTAGCATGTCCGTGGTATTATTGGGGCCAATTCTCCCATAGGCTCAAGCCTTGGTAGGATCAAGTCATGCTCTGATGCCAGTGATATGGCGATTAATGATTATTGCATATAAGAAACCTTAAATAGGCATACATAGAAGAATCTTAAAAACCATGTATAAATAATCAAAATATGGCATCACGTTGAACTATCCTAGGTGGGCATAGCAACTTTCCCAAGTAGACACAACAAATTGTATGGTTTACACAATCTTGCACAACAAACTAAATAAACAAACTTGTACATTATTCCTCATATTTTTTTTTAAGGTAATTTATCCATAAAAAAGTGACAATTAGTATTTATAATTTGAATTCTTTTTCAAATAGAAATGAGATGTGAATTTGATAAATAGAGGCAACCCCTCTTCCTCTCTCTACTATATAAAAAGTTGCTCAAGCAATTTAAAAGTAAAGGTAACTATACTACAATTTTGCATGACTTCATTACAATAAATAAATAATGTTATGTAATAAATAAAAGTGAGAAAATTATTTTTATTTTAATAAATAGAGTTGGATTTTAAAATATGCATGTAAATTTTAGTTCAATTTACAAAACAAGCATAAATAATTAGACCAAAGTTTCAACTTATAGAAAGTAAGAACACTATGGAATTCAAAAAATAATAAAATACATAAAATAAAAATACAAATATATCAAGAAAATAACATAATGGTTTTATTGCTTAAAAACTAAAGTACAATACAAGCAATCTTTGAGAAGAGATATGAGTTTAACATTGTATCATTTAAATATATTATTTTAATAGTTGGAACACAACTCTCTTTATAGAATATATTATGGGGTTGGAAGGCCATCCATATTAAATATGTAAGCCACTCATATTAAATATGAAAGGTTGTTTGTATGTAAATGTGATGGTATTAAATATGAAAGGTTGTTTGTATGTAAATGTGATGGTCCACCTTTTATCCGTTATAAATTGTATAATAAATCAGAAATATATACACATGATTTGTCCTTTTATGTTTATATTATAATAAAGTCCTCAATATGATTTTATTATGATTTGTATAAGTATTTTATTTTGCATTTTTGAGGTCATTTGAAGTGTTTTTTATGCAATTGCCACAAATAAAAAATTTATACCCTGACAAGGTGGTTAGGTCACATGCCTAGATTAGTTGTCCCCCTTGAAAAAAATGGTCTCCACTACATAAATTTTTGAAATCAAGTGCAAAATTTTATTTTTATTTGATTATTTGTAATCTATTCCCCTTAGGGACTAATTTTTCCTACCTTGATTTGTATGGATGATTGTTTCCTTCCCAAGATGTCGTGTTTCCACTATTTACATGCTCAGACAATAGGATAGATCATTTTGTCATATGTGGGGTATTTTTGAACTATTTTTTGAATGTCTTATTATAATAAGTAACCAAATTCCTATACTATATGAGAAACACTCCTAATGCATTCTTCGATACAATAATTATTATCTTAAATATTGTAAATCATGTAGAGAGAGTATAAGAACTAAACATAGTTGGTATTTTAACTTCTTGTATGATTTATTTTGTGTATCTTCCCAATGAAACTTGGATTTGGAGATTCCTTTAATAACTTTGGTGTGGTCCCCAAGCAATTATTGAAAACCTCAATTCAAATCTTTGATAAAAATAAGCAAAACCCAAAAATTTTTGAAGCTCTATCAAAGTCTTTTGGGTAGGCCAATCTCTAATTATTTGAATTTTGTCAAGATCAACATGGACTCTTTATTTATCAAAAATATAACCAAGGTACTGAATATTTGTCATGCTAAATTAATATTTTTTCAAATTAGCATATAGCTTGTGTCTTTGAAGAGTGTGGAGTACCTATCAAACATATTGTAAATATTCCTCCATATATTACTATAGATGAAAATGAGTAGACTACTAGAAATTAGTTGCTACAAGGATTAAATATGTCATGTGTCATTCTCATTAAGGTTATAGTTACATCAGTCAAGCCAAAAGGCATGACCAACCACTCAAACAAATCCTTCTTGGATTTAAATACAATATTTTAGATAACCATAGGATTAATGGGTACTTAATGATAGTGAGGTATACTGAAGTAGTTTCAGTCTTTTTGTGGAGGAATTTTAGTAATATGGATGGAGATATTGTGAATATGGAACCAAACAACTATGTAGAAGTCAAGGGTAAGGTAGAAGTCTAGAGAATTATCTGTGAAGGAGGTTTGAACTCCTTTCTGGAAGCATACGATGATTTTGATGAAGATTTATCTAGGAAAGCTACCACAACTTGGAAGGAAGGTAGGGTTAATATTAGGGAAGTGGTCTTTACCTTTTTCCTTCCTCTAATTGTTGAAGCAATAGGGCTGAATATCAATGGAAGATTGATCAAAATTTTCCAAAAAGAAGTAGTTAATGATTTGTAACACTCTACTATAGTTTTAGTATCTTAGTCTACTTTGGTATTGTTGAGGTTTTGTAATGATGGTTGAAATATCCTTTATGTAAACTGGTTTTTAGGGGCCATATCAAAAAACCCACCCTTATAATATTATTTATCTGATATAAAAAAAGATAGTTAGGTTTGACATTAGTTTTGGTAAAGAACTTTGCACCATGGAGTTGATCCAACAAGTTGTCTATCTGAGAGCGTAGATAATGATTCTACATAATGATTTTATTTAAAGCTTTATAGTTGATGTAGAGTCTCCATGTTCAATATTGCTTTAGTGTTAGGTAACCCCCAAGATAAGTATTTAATATTATAATAGTGTATTAATAATACAATATTATAATATATGTAATTATCCCACATGTATGGATAAGTGGGAGTGATAGGTAGTTGGGCATTATAAATGTAGGCAAATACTCATAGAGGGGATATGGAGAAGAAGAATATTGTATATGTCTCATATTGAAATATGTTAAGGAGTGGCTTCCTTCCAATAAGGAGCATTGTATGGTGTTGCCCTACCTCAAGGGTTTGATTATATTTTTGAATAAATTGGAGTTATATCTATGTTTCATTATAAAGTTGTTATTGTGCTTAATATTTGTAAATAAATATTGTTATTTCAATATATATGAATGATATATTTATAATAGGAAAGCAGGTTCATAACATTTATATCAATGACAATTAAATTATAACTTGAAACACTTGGGTCTATTGAGCCACTTTTGAATCAATTCTTGGATCTGCCTCTTAATTTTATCATTTTAATGATTAATCTACAATATATAGGTGTGTTAGGTAGAGGAAAACTAGAAATTAAATCTATGGAATGGTTTACCTTGTAATGAAGTGGCACTCTATTTAGTGACTTAAATAAATCATGGCATTCTACTACAATGTTAGAATATCTTTAGTTTGACCTTATTAGGCGAAGACCGACAATGATGAAGTGCCTTCAAGTGCTCTTAATGTAGCCTATGGGCAAGTGCTATGTAAGCCTTTGGTAATTATTTGTAAGCATTCTTCTATGTAAGCTTTTATGCATCTTTATGTAAGCTTATGAGCAGTTTTGATGTATTTACCCTTAGTGATATTGGTTAAACCACTTCTATTATTAAAGTGTTTAATTAATTGTAATTTATCATTCAATTCAGGTTATATTGGCTTGTGGTTAACATCTAATTGACTGTTAGAGGTGTGAGGGGAGGGAAGGCGAGACGATCCAAGCGGCTGTCAAAAAAAAATAAAAAAAGAGGACTTGCCAGTTACTATGGTCCACTCTGATTCAAAAGATTTGATCCATATCAAGAAAAAAGGTAAATCTATAGAGGAGGCCAGTCACTCCTCTCCCATCATGGGAGGCCACTACAATTATATTTAGATGATAAAGCAGGTGGAGGACAAGCAATGATCAATCTTAGGTACTCTGAAGGTTGTTGTGGAATTCATAAAGGAGGTGAATCATTTGGTGGGAAAATTTTGGAGGATTCTCCTTCAAGTAAACTTGCATCCAAGTACAAGCCTGGAAATATTTAGCACTTGTGCTCTTAGCTTTCATCTAGACCTATCCAGTGGGGGTAATTTTGTTGCACTTGCATTCTTTTCCTGTTTTCATTATTGGTCGGGATCATGAGGTAGGATCACGAGATGGTGGGATCCCACTTTTGGGCTCGTTTAAGTCTATTTTGTTGTTTTTTAGTTGTAGGTTTACCATAGAGTATTCATTGTGCGGTTTTCTCCTATCAGAGCTGATGTAAAAGGTTATGGAACTCCTTTCAAAATCCTCATTTCAAAATCTAATAAAAAAATTGGGGATTAAGTATCATTATAAATACCCCTAATGAATTATTTATTATATCAATTTGTGATATGTGAGATCATGGAGGTGCCTACAGGTACCCATATCTTATCCTTATTTTGTCTATTTTTCTTTTTATTTTACTCTTCTTCCTTTTCTTCATATGATTGTGGTGAATGTATGTTTAAAAAAAAATGATTTTTTTTTAATTCCAATATAGTATCAAATCCAATATGAAACAACTTCGTAGAATCACAAAAAAAGGTTGTATAGAGAAAACCAAAGTAGATATGGATAAACTATCAGTTTATTGGTTTTCTTGCAAAATTTTAGGGGGTCACTGTTCAATATTCAATAATTTCACCATTTTGATGTTTATTTTTCCGTCAAAAAAAATCAATTTCCCCCCTAAATTTAAAATTTAAATTCAAATAACATAATATTCCATCGAATATTTCTTTTTTTTAGTGGTAAAAGTGGGTACAAGAGTAGGTGCTAAAATCCTTTCATGTGAATGGGAGTGCATGCAAATTTTATTTTATGCATCACCAAATTAAAAAAAAACAAAAACTAGGGGAGTTTATTAAAAAAAGTCCAAGGGACTTTATTTCATTTGAGAGTGGTGGTGTAATGGAAAGTCTATGCACTCTTTTTGTTCTATAGGTATAACATTTTGATTTTTGTCCACTTACCTGTTAGGATATTTTATTACATTATTATTAGATCATGCATTATTAGTTGGAAGATTATTTTAATATTTCTTGCATGTAACGATCTCCTAAATCAAGAGTATCGATCTTCCAGTTTGTAATCCTAAATAATGTATTAAATAGGCTCTTGTCTCAATGAATGAATTAAGCTTTTTGGTGGTATAAGAGCTGGGAAATTTGAGTATACTCTAAACCTGCAGCGTAATGTTGGTTTGGTTTATCAAAAAGGATTCCTTGATCCAAGTCATCACCGAATGTGTGAGGTTTGATAAGGGATAATCATCACTATTTGATGACAAGTCCTTCTATTTATTTGATGTGCATAGGTTTCATTGTTTAAAGGTTCAATTTGTGGGAAATATATCCATTGATAATTAGAGCTTATGCGACCACAACCTTGGATTTTGGTATTGCATATTCTTTTTTTTGTGGAAGCTATATCTTCATTTCTAGCAAGTCAAATCTAGAATAGTCTTGTACCATCGCTTAGAACATTTTGAGTACTACAAAAATGATTGGTCATATGCCATATTCTTAGCATTATTGAAAACGTTATGGTTGTTTGAAGTTGGGCTATCAATGTTGTTTTTTTGGCTATGCAAAAATTTGTCAAGAAAGAAAAATTCATTTCTTCCAATCCAAATCTAAGTATAGATACATCCCCAAGTTTGCAAATTTTTATTCTTGATTTTTTTTTTAAAGCAAAAACAAAAGCTTTATTATTTTTTAAGTGTTTTATTATTTTTAGAGGAAAAATTATGCAAGTTGATTTCATAGTTGAGAATGGCCATAAGAGGTGTTTTATCACTAAGAATGGTAAGCATATAGC
Organism: Wollemia nobilis; assembly: GCA_028583015.1. Classification (NCBI taxonomy): domain Eukaryota; kingdom Viridiplantae; phylum Streptophyta; class Pinopsida; order Araucariales; family Araucariaceae; genus Wollemia; species Wollemia nobilis. The sequence continues at coordinate 11,109,081 of JAQPPZ010000850.1, forward strand.
CACTGGTTCCTACAAAAGTGGCTTGTTTGCCCTAGATGTCCAATTTGCTCCTAATGCAACACTATTAGTATCCAAGACAATTGTAATCTCCTAGGAGCAAGCCCAAAGAAAATAAACACAAAGGCAAACCCAAAGGTATTAATTCCAAAAGCCAAAGCCAGAGCTAGAACTAAAAGCAAGAGCCTAGACTCCTCTAAATTAAGAAGGGATCTTAATATTTCCTAACCCAAATAATGTAATAAGGGGGAAGTTAGAAATTTTTATCACATTATTATTATATCGTGCATTATTAGTTGAAAGGTTATTATTAGTCGGAAAATTATTTTAATATTTCTTGTATGTAACGATATCCTAAATCATAATTTTTGATCTTCTAGTTTGTAACCCTAAATAATGCATTTAATAATTTCTTACCTCAATGAATGAATTAATATTTTTTCCATCATTACGTTCAATGAGCCTTTTGCACAATGACTGGTCTTATTGTTTGATTGTTTGTGGTTCAAAGGTTAAAACTCGTATAGGTGACTATATAATTGTTTTGACATTTTTTCTCGAGAAAATAATTACATGAATATTTGAGGGAACTTTTTCCATCGTAACAAGCTATGGTGCAATGGTAAGAACTCACAACATAAAGTGGAAGGTTATGAGTTTGAGTTTATCAAGTGTTTTCTAGTTAGTGTGCAAACTTATTTTTTTGGCTTTAGGACTTAGTGCTAGGGATTGTCAAGAGGAATGTGCCTCAATTATCCAAACACATGCAAACCTATAGTGGATAGGTAGGGTGTTTGTATAATTTATAGTAGGTTTGAAGGTCAAACCTTGACATTGTCATTTTTAAATCAAAGAGGTATTTATTATTTTTCATGGTTGTGTTGTTCCTTGTTCACATGTTTATGAGGAGATTATTATCAAATCCCATACAGTGGGACAATGGTTAGGGATTTGCATCATGACTTAGAAGTCCTAAGTTATAATATCAACATTTTCATAGAGTTGATATAGCCCAAAACTTGGGCACTTTCTATCAAATGTTTGTTAGAGTTAGAGCATATTACATCATTTGGATCATGTAAATGTATCACCTTTGGTACATAGTTAGAGTAGGAGATTAATTTAAGGGGAGGTTAGCTACTTACTTCAAGCAATGTAATAAATTCACAAGTGTCAATGTGCAAGTTGTAATATGCAAGGTGTCCCCTTGTACAACTAGGTAGAGTGTTGGCCAAGGAATCTCTCTTCCTATATAAAGGGCCTCATAGTGATAGATCAGAGATATCAAGAACATATCAAGCATATCAAGTGCATTATAGTAGAGAGTAGTAGATAGTGGTAGAACTCCTTAATGGAGTATAATGTAGTTCTTTAGCTTATATTAATGGAGTGACCATCACCTCCATACTACATTGTATTCTTAACACTTTTTATTTATAGTATATTTCAGTCATATTGCAGAATTACTTTGTTTCATATTTTTTGCATCTTATTAGGACCTGTGATATATATCTCCCACTGCATATATCCTCAAAAGCTAACAGTGGTATCAAAGCCACGGTGAATCAAGAATAGAAGGGCCTACATCCATCATAGTTTCTCTGTTGAGCAAGGTACAGCAAAGGCATTGCAAAAGTATTGTCATTGTTGTCAACACAGACAGATTGATGCAGTTGATGCAGTCCAGAGGTCAGTCAGATCAAGTGCAATGAATTTCAAGGAAAACAGAGGTGACCCAGATTCAAAAATTGGCAGAAAAAGACAAGGAAGAAAACTGTCGCGATATCGCGACATGTTTTCTGTCACGATATCGCGACAAAACAGGAGAGAGAGAAGGCGCAAGAAAAATTGTCGCGATTTCGCGACATAAACCAGGAGAGAGAAAGTGCACGCCAAATTGTCGCGATTTCGCGACATAAACCAGGAGAGAGAAAGTGCACGCCAAATTGTCGCGATTTCGTGACATAAACTAGGAGAGAGAAGATGCAAGCAAAATTGTCGCGATTTCGCGACATGTGGGCAGAGAAGGAAGCAAGGTGAAAAGATGTCGCGATTTCGCGACATGTTGGAGGAAAATGCACTAAGTCAAGGAAGTGTAGCGATTTCGCTACAAGTTTGAAAGTCAAGGCGAAAGAGTGCAGCGATTTCGCTGCATGTTGAAATGAAGGGCAACGAAGGTGTAGCGATTTCGCTACAAGTGAAAAAGCACAAACAAGAAGGTGTAGCGATTTCGCTGCATGACAAAATGTATGGAAACAAAGGTGTAGCGATTTCGCTACCATTCAAAGTTGCAAAAATTAAAGATGTAACAAGTCAAAAGCACAAGGCACAAAGTTGTAGCGATTTTGGAAGCAATGAACGTCGCGATTTCGCGACATGTTCCATTTTCATTGAAGTTTGCAAGGAGGATTGTACGGAAGCCCAAAGTGTCACGATTTCGTGACAAGAAGGATGATGACAGCAAAGCAACATGATTTTGACAAGAAGGATGATGACGCAAAGAAAACGTCATGATTTCGTGACAAGAAGGATGATGACGTCAGCAAAAGCCGAAAACGTCACGATTTCACGACAAGAAGGATGATGACGTCAGCAAAAGCCGAAAGCATCGCGATTTCATGACATCATGAAGGATGACGTCAGCAAAAATTAAAAGTGTCACGATATCGCGACAGGCAACTGTTTGGCGGGTAAAAGCCGTAGGAGCATGCAAAATGACACGTGTCGAAAAAGCATAATCATGCAGCCTGTTACGTAAATAGTAACTGATGTCAGACAGACAGTTACACATTGACAGGTGTCGAACATGCATGAGAATAGATGTAGATGCATGCTTGAAATGCTTTCTAAGTGTCGTATAGGCTGTATCAAAAAAGCATTCGAACGGCTGAAGTGCAACATTCGAACAGTCGATTGAAAATGCAAACGAACAGCCGATTGAAAAATGCATTAGAACAGCTGATTAAAATAGACGTATTTACAGCATTCGAAACATAAAATAGGAAGGATCGAAAAGCTTTCGAGAAGAAGGATGTGCAACATTCGAACAGTCGTATTTGGAAGGATTCGAACAGCCGCATTGGAAAGAAGAAAAGAATTCGAACGGCTCGAGAATGTCATCCGACTGCATGAAGAATTGAAACGTGATAGAAGACAAAGAGTCCCGATGAGAAAAATAGGGTATAAAAGGACAGTCGGGCACAGAATAATGTTGCTACTGTGAGAGAGAAGTTGTTGCAGAAAGAGAAATATTTCTGTGAAAAGAGGGTTTGAATAAGAAAATTAGCAGAGCCATGAGAGTGTGCAGAGTTGGATTAATTACAGACCAGTCAGGGTTGTGCATGAAGTGAAGACACTTTTATGTCATTCTAATTGATCAGAATTGCAGTCCAAGTTGGTGCTTGGTACTAGGGGTTGGTGCTCCATCTGTTGCAGCAGAAAATTACAAGGGTTGGTGCTCCTTCCAGTGGATGCTGGTAAAGAATTTGTAAAATTGGAATTTTGCAAAGACTGGATTTGGATTGAAGTCCAAGCAGTCAATTTTGAGGAGTAGCCAAATTGGTGAACCTCGGTATATTGAGTGTTGTGGTGTGCTCTCTTGTTCAATTTGTTGTTCTAGTTTTTAAGCTATCTTTGTTTCATATTAAATGTTGTAGATATTAAAATTAATAGCTACACTGATTCACCCCCCCCTCTCAGTGTCATTGTGTGAACATCAATTGGTATCAGAGCAGGTTCCTTGTACAAGCTTAATCAGCTAAGGAGATCTTAGAAGAAACAATGGCAGGCGGTGAAGGATTCTCATCCAACAAAGCTCCCTTATTTGATGGAACAAATTACACTTTCTGGAAACTCAGGATGCAAACATATCTGAGTGCATTGGGATATGATATTTGGGATTCTGTAGATAGTGGATACACAGCACCCACTACCCCTCCAACAGATACTGCTGAGAAGAAAAAATTTGAGAACAACTCCAAAGCTAAGAATGCCATAATGTGTGGGCTTGTTGACAGTGAACTGATAAGAGTCATGAGCTGTAAATCAGCAAAAGACATGTGGGATAAACTGAAGAGCATCCATGAAGGAGACAACAAGATTAAGGAAGCAAAACTGCAAACTCATCGAGCACAGTTCGAAGCACTGCAAATGAATGAAGATGAGAACATAGAGGCTTATATGCTGAAAGTCAACGAAATCATTAATGCAATCAGAGGACTCGGTGAAGAAATTGATGATGCAGTTGTTGTGAAAAAGGTTCTCAGAACACTGCACAAAAGATTTAACTCCAAAGTTTCTGCAATAGAAGAGGCAAAAGATCTAAACAACTTCAGCATGGATGAGTTGCATGGTTCCCTGGCAGCATATGAAATGAGAATAGGACAAACCAAGTCTACAGACAGAGAAGCAGCTTTTAAGGCACACAAGAATGTAAAAGCTGAACATGAATCTGAGGATGAAGGAACACTGGATGAAACAGAAGCTAATTTTGTTCGAAAACTCACAAAGGGAAAAGGAAAATATAGAGGAAAGCTACCTTTTAAGTGCTTCAATTGTGGAGGAGTCGGTCATTTTGCAGCCAAATGTCCAATGCAGGAGAAAACCAAAAATGGTGAAGGCTCACACCAAGAAAAAGGTGACTGGAAGAAGAAACAAAATTTCAGAAAGAACAATTTCAAGAAGAAAAGCTTCATATCCAAGAATGTCAGCACTTCTAAAGAAAGCTCAGATGAGGATTCTGAAGAAGAAAAAGGTGAAGCTCTGTTCATGGCACTTGAAGAGGAAAGAACAGAAGAAAATCAGGAAAGTGATGAAAACTTTAAAGATGAAGCTGAAGTTTATCTGGAAGGAGAATTGGTTGCTGCACTTGAAGAGTTGAGTGTTGAAAGGAAAAAGAACAAAAAGTTTTCAAGAAAACTAGAAGATGCCACTGACATAATAAACAGTTTAAAAATACAGACAGAGGAATTCAAGAAAATGACTGAAGTTCTTGATGAACAATTAACTGTAAAGACAGTTGAATGCAACAAGCTAGAGGAAGACATGGTTAAGTTAAGAATGCAGTTAGAGGAGATGAATAGAAAATTAAACTATTTTCACAAGTTTGAAGAAAGTACTGTAAAGCTGGATAAAATGTTAAATAACCAAAGGCCTTCCGGCATCAAATTTGGTTTAGGCTTCGATGAAGGAGAATCATCAAAGGGTTCAAAGGCCTCGAATGTAGAACCCATAAAGAAAGAAGAAAAGATCAGGGTTGATCTAGAAAAAACAAAACATGCCCAAGAAAGCAATAATGCCAGACTCAAGAAGAGTACTGACAAAGATGGCTTCATAAAAGTCACACATCCAAGAAGGAAAATATTTATGGCTCCTACTTCAAACTGGCAAAGACCGGCACCCAGGTTTAATCATTCCTTTTCTGGTTACTGTTTTAAATGCAATGCTTATGGCCATAAAATTTCAGATTGCAGGCATAATGTATCTCAAAGGAATTTCACAAGCAGAAATGTTTTTTCTCCTTTAATGAATTATGCAGTTGAATGTTATAATTGTCATAATTTTGGACATATTGCTAGAAACTGTAGAAGCACTTTTGCAGCAAATAATTATCAGGGTAGAAAATCTCAGTCAAGTGGGTTGAAACAAAACCAAAAATTTCCTGAAAAATAGGCACATGCTAATGAAAGGACAAAGGCAAAACAAGTAGCCAAATCTGCTATCAAACCAGAATGGAAAGAAAAGGAATCTTTGATTGTCCAGACTGCTTTTAAAGCTCAGAACAAATCAGCACCTTGGATACTTGACAGTGGGTGTTCCAGTCACATGACAGGTGACAAGCAGAAATTTGAGAATTTGCAGAATTATGAGGGTGGTTCTGTGAAATTTGGAAATAATGATGGAGCAAAGATTGTTGGAAAGGGATCAGTCAAGATCAGTGATGGCAATATAAAATCAAAAGAAGTCTTGTTTGTGATTGGTCTGAAGCATAACTTACTGAGTGTAAGTCAAATCTGTGACAGAGGCCATGATGTAATCTTCAAGAAGGAGGGCTGTGAAGTAAGAAAGACAAAAAATGGAAAGATAATAGCCACTGGACTGAGAACTTCTGGAAATCTGTATACACTTTCAGAGACTTCAGAAGGAGCTTGCTTGGTTGGTCAGGAAGAAGAAAACTGGTTGTGGCACAAGAGACTCGGTCACATAAGCTTTGATAATCTGGTAAAAATCAGCTCAAAAGGGGCAGTAAGAGACATACCAACTATTGGTAAACCTTCAAACAGTATTTGTGAGTCATGCCAAAAGGGAAAACAAACCAGAGCCACTTTCAAAGCAAAAGAATATTTCACAAGCAAGCCATTAGAATTAATTCACACTGATTTATGTGGACCCATGAGAACTGAAAGCATAAATGGACACAAATATTTTATGTTGTGTATAGATGATTACTCAAGAATGACATGGGTACTATTTCTGAAACTTAAATCAGAAGCCTTTGAGATGTTTAAAACCTTCAAAAATCTTGTTGAGAATCAATCAGGGAAAAGAATTAAATGCCTAAGATCAGACAGAGGAGGAGAGTTTATTTCAGAAGAATTTGCAGAATACTGTCAAAAATATGGGATAAGAAGACAGTTTTCAGCAGCTAGAACACCTCAGCAAAATGGTGTTGTAGAAAGGAAAAATAGGACAGTGCAGGAAATGGCAAGGACAATGCTGGCTGAAAACAAAATAGCTGACAGATTTTGGAAAGAGGCAGTGCATACTGCAGTTTACATTCAAAACAGGTGCATGCTAAGACCACATGAAAGCAAAACACCGTATGAACTGTGGTTTGGCAGAAAGGCAACAGCAAGACATTTCAAAGTATTTGGCAGCAAGTGCTATATAAAACGGACTGAAGATAACCTCGATAAATTTGAAGATAGAGCTGATGAAGGTATCTTTCTTGGTTACTCAACAAAAAGCAAAGCCTACACATGTTATAACAAGAGGCTAAAGAAAATTGTTGAGAGTGCTGATGTGAAAGTTGATGAAGGTAGAGAACAAGAAACTATTTATCAAGAAAACTACCCTATCTATGAAGAAGTCATTGAAGGTGATGATGAAAAGGAAACAGATAAGAATCAGAAAATTGATCCAGATGGTGTAAAAACTGAATCAGAAGAAGAAAATAGGAAATTTAAAATAGGAAACTGGCAGAAAAATCATCCAAGTGAACAGATTATTGGGGATCCCAAAGATGGTATTCAGACAAGAAGAGCAGCAGTGCGGAACTATTCTCTGTTATCTAGCATTGAACCTAAAAATGTTGCTGAAGCAAGCAATGATGAAAGTTGGTTGAAGGCAATTAATGAAGAATTAGATCAGATTGAGAAAAACAATACCTGGGAATTAGTACCTAGACCAACAAATAAAAACATAATTGGCACTAAATGGGTTTTTCGAAATAAATTAAATGAAGATGGACAGGTTGTCAGAAATAAGGCAAGATTGGTCCGTAAAGGCTATGCTCAGGTTGAAGGCATTGATTTTGAGGAAACTTTTGCACCGGTAGCCAGACTAGAGGCAATCAGAATGTTTCTGGCATTAGCAGTTCATAAAAACTTCAAAGTATATCAAATGGATGTAAAATCAGCATTTTTGAATGGAAAACTAGAAGAAGAGGTTTACATTGAACAGCCAGATGGCTTCCAACTTGGTGAAAACCCAGATTTTGTTTGCAGGTTAAAGAAAGCATTATATGGTTTGAAACAGGCACCCAGAGCATGGTATGCAAGGCTGGATAATTATCTAATTAAACAAGGGTTCAAGAAAGGTTTGGTGGACAGCAACTTATATGTCAAAACAGAGAAGGGGCATCTTATTGTTCTTATTGTTTATGTAGATGATATAATATTTGGCAGCAGCATGGATGAATTTTGCAAAGACATATCAAATAAAATGAAGAAAGAATTTGAGATGTCTATGATTGGTGAACTTTCTTATTTTCTAGGACTGCAGGTCAATCAAAATGAAAAAGGCATTTTTATTTCTCAAGTTAAATATGTAAAAGAAATGCTGAAAAAGTTCACAATGGAAGACAGTAAACCTGTAAGCACTCCCATGACAACAGGTTGCAAGTTGAGCAAGGATGATAAATCCCCAGATGTAGATCAAACTATGTACAGGTCTATGATTGGAAGCCTACTGTATTTAACAGCCACTAGACCAGATATATTACAAGCAATATGCATGGTTGCAAGATTTCAGGCCAGTCCCAAAGAAACTCATGTAACAGCTGTAAAGAGGATCTTCAGGTATCTCAAGGGTACTATGGATTATGGGTTGTGGTACCCAAAAGGTAAAGATTTCACTTTGATTGCATATTCTGATGCAGATTGGGCAGGATGTATTGATGACAGGAAGAGTACAAGTGGAGGAGCATTTTATCTTGGAGACAGACTGGTAGCATGGCACAGCAAGAAACAAGAATCAGTATCTCTATCCACTGTAGAAGCAGAATACATTGCAGCCACAACTTGCTGTACACAGATATTATGGATGAGACAAACTTTGAAAGATCTTGGTATCCACTTCAAAGAGCCAATATCAATAAAATGTGATAACACTAGTGCTATCAACATATCCAAGAATCCAGTTATGCATTCAAGAACCAAACATATTGCAATCCGATATCATTTCTTGAAGGATAAAGTTGCAGAAGGAGAGGTCAAATTGGATTTTGTTCCAACTACAGAGCAAGTAGCTGATATATTCACAAAACCTTTGCCAAAGGAAGTATTTGAATATCTTCGGAAGAAGTTGGGGGTAGTCACACTACCCAAGCACTGACTAGTTATGGGAAACACATTCTCAGGGGGAGCATTCAAACTTTTTCAGTCTGAGAATGTTGTGCATAGACTCAGGGGGAGTCTGCAGCAGCCCTTTGGTATTATTGGCAAAGGGGGAGAAGAAATTGAGCAAGGTTGCAGTGTGTTGCCAACAATTCCAAAGGGGGAGATTGTTGAGCAAGGTACAACAAAGGCATTGCAAAAGTATTGTCATTGTTGTCAACACAGACAGATTGATGCAGTTGATGCAGTCCAGAGGTCAGTCAGATCAAGTGCAGTGAATTTCAAGGAAAACAGAGGTGACCCAGATTCAGAAATTGGCAGAAAAAGACAAGGAAGAAAACTGTCGCGATATCGCGACATGTTTTCTGTCGCGATATCGCGACAAAACAGGAGAGAGAGAAGGCGCAAGAAAAATTGTCGTGATTTCACGACATAAACTAGGAGAGAGAAAGTGCACGCCAAATTGTCATGATTTCACGACATAAACTAGGAGAGAGAAAGTGCATGCCAAATTGTCGCGATTTCGCGACATAAACTAGGAGAGAGAAGATGCAAGCAAAATTGTCACGATTTCACGACATGTGGGCAGAGAAGGAAGCAAGGTGAAAAGATGTCACGATTTCATGACATGTTGGAGGAAAATGCACTAAGTCAAGGAAGTGTAGCGATTTCGCTACAAGTTTGAAAGTCAAGGCGAAAGAGTGCAGCGATTTCACTGCATGTTGAAATGAAGGGCAAAGAAGGTGTAGCGATTTCGCTACAAGTGAAAAAGCACAAACAAGAAGGTGTAGCGATTTCGCTGCATGACAAAATGTATGGAAACAAAGGTGTAGCGATTTCGCTACCATTCAAAGTTGCAAAAATTAAAGATGTAACAAGTCAAAAGCACAAGGCACAAAGTTGTAGCGATTTCGGAAGCAGTGAACGTCGCGATTTCGCGACATGTTCCATTTTCGCTGAAGTTTGCAAGGAGGATTGTACGGAAGCCCAAAGTGTCACGATTTCGCGACAAGAAGGATGATGACGTCAGCAAAAGCAAAACGTCATGATTTCATGACAAGAAGGATGATGACGTCAGCAAAAGCCGAAAACGTCGTGATTTCATGACAAGAAGGATGATGACGTCAGCAGAAGCCAGAAGCGTCACGATTTCACGACAAGAATGATGATGACTGTCAGCAAAAGCCGAAGCGTCGTGATTTTGTGACATTATGAAGGATGACATCAGCAAAAATTAAAAGTGTCGCGATATCGCGATAGGCAACTGTTTGGCGGGTAAAAGCCGCAGGAGCATGCAAAATGACACGTGTCAAAAAAGCATAATCACGCAGCCTGTTACGTAAATAGTAACTGATGTCAGACAGACAGTTACACATTGACAGGTGTCGAACATGCATGAGAACAGATGTAGATGCATGCTTGAAATGCTTTCTAAGTGTCGTATAGGCTGTATCGAAAAAGCATTCGAACGACCGAAGTGCAGCATTCGAACAGCCGATTGAAAATGCAAACGAACAGCCGATTGAAAAATGCATTAGAACAGCCGATTAAAATAGACGTATTTACAGCATTCGAAACATAAAATAGGAAGGATCGAAAAGCTTTCGAGAAGAAGGATGTGCAGCATTCGAACAGTCGTATTTGGAAGGATTCGAACAGCCGCATTGGAAAGAAGAAAAGAATTCGAACGGCTCGAGAATGTCATCCGACTGCATGAAGAATTGAAACGCGATAGAAGACAAAGAGTCCCGATGAGAAAAATAGGGTATAAAAGGACAGTCGGGCACAGAATAATGTTGCTGCTGTGAGAGAGAAGTTGTTGCAGAAAGAGAAATATTGCTGTGAAAAGAGGGTTTGAATAAGAAAATTAGCAGAGCCGTGAGAGTGTGCAGAGTTGGATTAATTGCAGACCAGTCAGGGTTGTGCATGAAGTGAAGACACTTTTATGTCATTCTAATTGATCAGAATTGCAGTCCAAGTTGGTGCTTGGTACTAGGGGTTGGTGCTCCATCTGTTGCAGCAGAAAATTACAGGGGTTGGTGCTCCTTCCAGTGGATGCTGGTAAAGAATTTGTAAAATTGGAATTTTGCAAAGACTGGATTTGGATTGAAGTCCAAGCAATCAATTTTGAGGAGTAGCCAAATTGGTGAACCTCGGTATATTGAGTGTTGTGGTGTGCTCTCTTGTTCAATTTGTTGTTCTAGTTTTTAAGCTATCTTTGTTTCATATTAAATGCTGTAGATATTAAAATTAATAGCTACACCGATTCACCCCCCTCTCTCAGTGTCATTGTGTGAACATCATTCTCTTTGTATTTTTGCAAACCGGACTTACCATTTTGCACCGCCACATGTAAAATTCATTTTAAGAGAAGTCCAGTAGGTCAATAGGATTAGATAAAATCACAAGTGAGGACTGAAATAAATCTTAGTTATAGAAATTTTGAGATTACATTTGGCTAGAGTCTTTCCACAAAGTTGCAAAAAAACTTGTAAATACTAGGAGTCAGCATTCATTCTACTAGATTAACAAATCAACTAGTGAAGATTCGTCATTGAAAGATTCAAAATCATTATACTTTATTGCAGGAAAAGGAGATTCAGAGAAAGTCGTGAAGCTTCCTACAGAGATCTAGGAAGAATATCATCTTCAAAATCAATCTAGCACTAGAAGTAACAATTAGAAGATTATAGATTTGAAGTCCTGTAGAAAATATCCCATTGCTAGAGACTACAAACCAACAAGATTGTTGAAGAAGAAAATGCCACAAAAGCCTTGATCCAAAATAAAATTCCTTGAATGCCTTGATCCAGAATAAAAAGCCATAGAAGCCTTAATACAGAAGAAAAATCTAGAGAAGCCTTGATCCAGAAGAAGAAGGCCATAAAAGCCTTAATTTTGAAGAAGACTTTAGAGAAGATTTTATGGTTTAGAAGAAGACTACGGAGAAGAATTCCTGAAGAAGACTCCAGAGAAGAGTCCATGAAATAGGAGATTGGTGATCCCCATTAAAGCCTACAAATTATAAAATAAAATAAGGACCAACAAGGTCCCATTCCAGAATTCAAAAGTAGTAGATTTTAGAGATCCAAGAAGAAGATCTCATCACCAACACTTCCAGAAGTATAAGGTTGAAGAAAAGGTCTCAGTTGGAAGACCAAATAAGTTGTAAGATATAATACCTTGGAGAGGTCTCAGGGATAAAAAATAATGCTTGAAGAGCCTTGTTGTAGAGCTTGTAGAAGCATCATCAAAAGAGTTCCTAGGAGAACTCATTGGAGAAATCCACTACCAAGGAGAAGCTCTTGATAGTGAAGGACTTGGTATAATTATCGCCATCCAACAACAAGCCCAAGAGAAGAAGAATTTGGTAAAGAGTACCAAATATAGAAGAAAAATCCAGTGAAGACCTTAAGATATTCATAATCTTGAGAAGAAGAAGATCATGTTTGAAGTTAGAATTCAACAAGAATATTGAAGGAAGATTCAGATAGAAGAAGCCTATCAAATCCAAGATATTTGTAGATTACCTCTCATAGCAATATGGTATAACAGAAGCAAGGACTTTCTGAACCTACTAGAAAAAATCAAATATCATTGGAAGGATCAAGTCACCAAACCCTAGGCTCAAGACAAAAAGTTTAAGACCATAGTTTGGTGAAGCAAGAAGTTGTTTTGGATAGCCAACAAGAACCTACTAGTTCATCCATTACAAGGCAACAACTTGGTGAATAAAAATACCAATATTTGCATCTACTACAGAAGCCAATAAAGGTAAGCAACTTGGGTGTAATTAGTTGAAATTCAAATTAGGGTTCATCATAAAATTCCATTAAGAACCATATTTGGATTAAATTTGCAAGGAGAAGGGCTCATATTATAGTCTTCAAGAAAGTGCAAAAAGGAGAATACATTTTAAGATATATTTGCACATTAAATAGGATTTGGATATTTTTTGAAAGAAATAAAATTATCACCTACCTATTATCTATTTATAAAGCAAGAAGACTACATCCTACAATATTGATTGTAGTGAAAATTGTAAATTATTCATTAAGGGTTCTTTACAAATTACTCTTAAAATTTGCAGAGATTATTAAGTGCATTTGGAATTATTTTAAGAGTATTTATATGATCAATAATGTGAGATTATTGTTACCATTAAAGTGCATTATTAATCCATAGCACTATAATAGTTTATATTTAACTAGTTACTCTCAAAAGGGTTAGTTTATGTTTGTTTATTGTTAAATATCAAGAGCACAAAAGTGGTAGATTATCAAAGTGTCTAGAGACACTATTTGGTGCACAAATCCTATAACATTTTGTGGCCAAAATAAGCCACCAATACAAGTCAAAATGTGGAGAAGGAATCCACCATTAAAGTCCTTGAAGGAAGCCTCAAATAAAGACTTGGTGAATCTAAATATTCAAGGAATATATAAGGGTTTCATTTAAGTGCAGTGCAAAAATTATTACTTTAAAATCAGCATATTAAGAGTATCTTATTAGCTTGGATTAACTCTTATTAAATTATCCAAGGAAGAGGATTAGTGAAGGCAAGGAGCTACCTCATCAAAATCAAAAAAGATTTCAGAAAAAAAGTGAGTTTTGGTCCATCATATTGGTGCAAATCTAACTATTACAAAGCACCTTTTTTGTTCCTTCAAAAAAATGATTAAAAGTATATCTCTTTACAGGAAGGATCATGGTCATTATCTTTGCAATTATTAGGGTAGAGTTCAACCAAGAGGAAAGAGACACTGAAGAGCTCACACTTCTCAAACTCAAGGTGTTTAAAACACCATTTCTTCACGTCCAATCTAGACCTAGAAGCAAGCATTTCACCTGTAATATTGGAGCCATTACAAGAGGCTATTATCATCTGAGTCTACGTAGAAAAAAGTGTTGGAAATTTTTAGTATATTGTGTTGTCATTGATGTCAAAGTATTGATGTCATAATTTGATGACATTGGTTGTCATTTATGTCAAAGGAAAAATAAAGGTTTAATGGATTTACCATGGTGGTACTTGCAAAGGAAAAAGGAAGATGTTTTATGGTGGCAAAGACTTTATCCTAAGAAAAAGGCCCAAAGAAGAAAAATAAATTATAATATTTAAATCTATGAAGATTTAAAATATTATAATAATTAAAAATTAAATATGAGCGCCAAAGGTTAAGGTTGGAAATCGAATATTTCCATGCACCGATGTCAAGGACCAAGTACACATTTGCATATTTAAATTGTAATGCTAAGGTGAAAAATTGAATAGGGAAATAATGCACTTTTATAATTCGTTCGTTTGTAGTAGAGTAGGAGAAGAAGATGAAGGTCAAATTCAGATTTCGACGTAGAGTGCATGGATAAATAACAAGGGCATTGAACTTTGGTTCCATCTAGGCTACTAGCCCAAACGGTAGAAACCCCGACGCTAAGGCATGGCAGAAGGGAGATCTCAAGTTTGAGACACGACAGAGGCAAGGTGTTAAAGGTTTGTTGAAAAGGTTTTTCACGTTGGAGAATGTGTATGGCCTAGCCAAAGCTAGGGCGTGGTCCAGCAAGCGGTGCAAGTTCGAATCATGGCAGTGATAGCAAGGGGACAATATTTTTGTGAAATAAACATTTATCAAGACTAAGGTATGCACTTGCTTAGGGAGTCATAAGGTTATTATTTTGCTTTTAATTTTTGAATTAAAAGAGGGTTAAAGTGGAGTGTTAATTTTTGAATTAAAAAGGGAATAAAGTGGAGTTTATAATTCAGATTGCTAATGCTATGAGTGGTGCATAAAATAAAGTAATGGTATAATGGTCATGTTGGATATTTGAAGTGCATTGAAATATTTTATTTCAAGTAGGAGGTATAAGGTGTATATGAAAAATTCATGTGTGTAATTTGTGGCTTTGTTGTGTTGAATATTATTTTACAATAATAGGAGTAATAAGGTGTGATAATTTGCTTGACATCTTATTTTAATTCTTACATGGTGAAAATGAAATATGAGAGTTTTTGTTGAGTATTAATGCTTTATTTTTTAGAACAAAAGAAGGGAATTAAAGCTGAAGAACACAAGCTTATACTGAGAGGGGGGGTGAACAGTATAAGACCTCTTTTTACTTTTTCCATTATACTTCAAAACAGTAAAGCAATATACCCAAAGCAATATCAAAGCAATGCACAATATCATCCACAAAGTGACACCAATTTTAACGTGGTTCACCCAGAATGCTGGGCTACGTCCACAAAACTTTTCTCTAAAAGTTATCTCAAAGTTCTTTGGGAATCCTTCCCAATTACAATGTTTATGAGCCTCGGCCCAAAGGAGATACCTTACCCCAATAAAAATTTATGAGCCTCTGCTCAAAGGAGATACCTTCCCCCAATTAGAATTTATGAGCCTCTGCTCAAAGGAGATACCTTCCCCTCTGCTCTGGAAATGATCCCTCAGAAGATCAACTACCTCTACCTCTTGCCAACACGTGGAACTCCTTTCCATCGAAGACCTCCTGTCCTCAATGCTTAGCCTAAGAGATCTTTGCCTTCTATGATCACGTCCACAGTAGCTCAGCAACCTGTACCAAACACAGTCATTCGATCTAGTACAAGTCTTCCTTTATCTGTCAGATCTGTCCAACTTGTGAACAAATCAATCCTCTACATACAAGCCTTCTCAAAGACTTGCCAAATCTGTCCTCAGGTTCTTCTCATAGAAACAATGCACCTCTGTCCTCAAGTTCTCTGCTAGAACTATCAAACTCAGCTCACAAGTCCTCTGCTAGGACCTGTCCAAATCTGCTCACAAGTCCCCACCGAAACCTATCCAAAAACTACTCACAAGTCCCCATCGAAACCTGTCCAAAAAACTGCTCACAAGTCCCCACCGAAACTTGTCCAAAACTGCTCACAAGTCCCCACCGGAACTTGTCCAAAAACTCAACAAGCTCACCAAGAAAAACTTTCTTAGTAGGAAATCACAAAGTGAATTGTTAGAGACCCAATGTGATTTGTCAAACTCATAGAAGCATAAAGAGAATTGTTAGAGACTCAATATGTTCTGTACTCAAATCCCAATCTCAAAACTCAACTCAAATCAACTCAGCTCAATCTCAATCTCAAATCTAAAAACTCAACTCAATATCCGAAATGGATAGGATAGAATGTTTTCTTTCAAGAACATGAAACCCCAACAATTGCCAACTATGCAAAGAATCACATAACAATGATACTCATGTTCTTTTCACCATCAATTAGGGTTTCAACAACAATGCTCATCAAACAAGGTTTAGTCAACCAACACCATTCAACTCAACATCAACCTTGAAGCATTCAACCAATCATCACAAGAAAACGAAACAAGTAGAAATCATTTTCCCTCCAAAGATATTTGAACAAAACATCCACCAACACAATATCACCAAATGCAAAGAATAACTTGCTCAAATCAACTCAATGGAGTAAGCCCAATATCATGAATCAAGTAAAGCAATAACTTGATCAAACAACCTCTATGGAAGCAACTCAACTACAAAACTCAAAACAGCCAACCAAGGGTTCCACCAACTCAATGCAAGTAGCTAGACTCACAAATATAAACCCTAGTGCACAAAGCTTCCACTATCTCAAACCGGAAATTATGCATTCACCAAAAACTCTCCTTAAGGATAACAATGCATAAGTAGTCTTCAACAAACCAGAAAATAGGATTTACACCTAGCCAAAGGATACCTAGTAGAATACCTTTTCACTCCAACCTTATTTCAGAAAACATACACCAATCATACTCATAAGAAGAATGTGCCCATACCTTATTGGAGTAGAAGATAATTGAACCTTCAAGTTGTCACCACACACAACTCTCAAACTTCCAACCAAGTTAGGGTTAGAATAAAAAGAAATGAGCAATAATATAAACTTCCTTTATTACACCTTTTAGCTCCACTTCTTTAAACACAACCACCATAACATGCCAATAAATCAACAATCACAGACTCACACCTTATACCTCCATTTTTAATTTTAGCATAGCAAAGAATAATCTTAAAAATACATCCAAAGAAATATGCCTTTATTTCTCCTAAGCTTTTATTCAATGCTAATCACAAAAGCCAAAACTCATAAAATTTAATCACACCTTATAAATCGCTGTCCAAGAAACTCCGAATTTCGTGGCATAAAGACATTTTAATAAAAACGTGTGTTACTCTAGCAAAGCACCCCTGCGAGACTCGAAACGGCGACCTCCGCCAATGCAGCGCCCAACAATAGCCTTCGCTGCCACTAGCCCACGCGAGCTACGAAGTTCACAAGTGAACTTCCCTCCACTTCACCCTCGAAAAAACTCCCGAAGACTTTTCAACCGCACGTGCTTCTAAGTCTTCCTTTGATCGCAGCGAATACAGAGCACAAACACCGCAAATTGCATTCGAGGAATTTCGAATTAATTAGCCTTCCAACCTTAGGAGTTGGAGAATAAATAGTCTCTTCGAAGACACCTTGACGTCGACGGAAATAAAGACCATTTCGAAATTAATCAAAAGTCTTTTCAAAAAGGGTTTAAAAACCCTTAAATAATTTTAATAAATTAAGAATAAAAAAAGGTTTAAAAACCTTTAAGTATTTTTAATAAATTAAAAATAATTTCTCCCTTAATTAATTAAATAATTAATTAATTAAAACCTTGAAGGGTTTTAAATAATAATTAAATAAATAATAAAGAGAACCTCCATTGGTTTTAATAAGAACCATTTAACTTGGTTTTAATAAAAACCCTATCCAACTTGGTTTTAATAAAAACCGGTTTGGTTTTAATGAAAAACCCTTGCCAATGGAATCTCTCCGGATTCTCTTAAAAATATTCTCTTGGAATCTTCCACCTTTGAAGCCAACACATCCTCTTAACATTAATGCCATTTCCTTTTGACATCAATGACAACTCATAGACAAGAAGCTAGGATCTCAAACCCAAAATTGCCAACAAAAGCATCATTTTCAGATTTCATTGTGCGCATCCTTTTGAGAGGAAATTTTATGTGGATGTTTTGAGAAAGTACTTTGCTATCTAACCCTTGATGTGGCATAAGAAATATTGGTTGTTTGTGATACAGGTTCTTGAGGATATTTCTTCATCAAAGAAAATTAAGAGGTAGGAGGACATTACTCACTATTTGAGGTGTTTAGTTGGGTATATATTTTAATTTTTTAAGGAGAGATATAAGGATCAAGTTCATGTGCATTATTGGAAATATTTTAGATAGGTTTTGTGATTCATTGATTGCACTCCATTGTTGAATGATATTGGATACACTTGAGCTAGGGTTTGTGAAACAAATTGTGCATCCTAGTTGAAATAAATTGGAAATACTTGTGTTAGGGTTTGTGAAAAATTTGTGCTTCATTATTTGAGTGGACTAGTGAAGCTCTTTGGCATTGGTTTGAGTGATATTGAAAGTGAATGTGCAAGTGTTAGAAATAATATTAGTAAAGCAAAGTTGTACACCAGTTTGATTTTATTGAAAGGGATTTTGCAAGAGGAAGAGATTGGATTAGATGAAAGCAAGATTTGTGAATGTAAATAACATATTGGGTATTTGATAGTACACATCATTCTCTATATATTCCAAAGGTTAAACGAATTCTAAGTATAATATATCTATTTTAAGAAAGAATTTCTGAAAGAGATATAAGCTTTGTTTGTATGCAAGATTTGAAAATATTTGAGTTGGTTCAGTAAGCAGCATTGAGGTATATTTGAGCAAGTCTTTTGAGAAGGCTTGAGGTAGATTTGAGCAAGTCTTTTGAGAAGGCTTGAAGGCAGATTTGAGAAAGTCTTTTGAGAAGGCTTGAAGGCAGATTTGAGCAAGTCTTTTGAGAAGGCTTGAAGGCAGATTTGAGCAAGTTTTTTGAGAAGGCTTGAAGACAAATTTGAGCAAGTCTTTTGAGAAGGCTTGAAGATAGATTTGAGCAAGTCTTGTGAGAAAACATGAAGTAATTTTGAGGCAGATTTGAGCAAGTATTTTGAGAAGGCTTGAAGGCATATTTGAGCAAGTCTTTTGAGAAGGTTTGGAGGTAGATTTGAGCAAGTCTTTTGAGAAGGCTTGAAGGCAGATTTGAGCAAGTCTTTTAAGAATATTTGAAGGTAGATTTGAGTAAGTATTTTGAGAAGGCTTGAAGGTAGATTTGAGCAAGTCTTGTGAGAAGACTTGAAGTAAATTTGGATAGATTTTGTGAGCAGAGTTAGAGAAAATTTGTGTATGTAACATGTGCAGAGTTGGATAATTTTAGGAGTAGAGTCAGAGAAAAATTGTGCTAGCCTTGTGACGAGGTTCGATGCATATTTGAGATAGATATTTGTAAGTAAAGTTAGAGAAGATTTGTGTTAGCCTTGTGATGAGATTTGGTGCATATTTGAGATAGATTTGAGAGAAGGATTTGGAGCATACTAGAGTAGTGGGGATAGAGTTATCCTATAGAGAGAGATCCATAAAGAATATCAGAGGGGATAGAGTTCTCCTATGGAGAGAGATCCACAGAGTAGATAAGAGGGAATAGAGTTGTCCTGTGAAGAGAGATCCACAAACTAGAGCAAAGGGGATAGAGTTCTCCTGTGGAGAGAGATCCATAAAACAAAGCAGAGGAGATAGAGTTCTCCTATGGAGAGAGATCCATAAACTAGAGTAAAGGGGATAGAGATATCCTATGGATAGAGATCCACAAACCAGATCAGAGGGGATAGAGTTCTCCTATGGAGAGAGATTCACAAATCAGAGTATTAGGGATTGAGATCTCTTTGGATGAAGGTCCATAAATATTGTAATAAGGATTTGGTTCCCAAGAGATTTGTTGAAAAAATTTAGAAGAAAGATTTTCTTCGTGGATGTAACCCACATTGGGTGAACCATGTTAAAATTATGTCTCTCATGTGTGTGATGATTTGTGCTTTGTTTATTCTACTGCATTGATATTATTGTTGTTATCATTTATAAAGAAATGTAAAAGTTGGTTTTATACTTTTCACCCCCCTCTTAGTATAAGCTTGTTTTCTTCAATTGGTATTAGAGCAGATTCCTTTGAAAAGACTAACAACTTGAAGGAAGATATTTACGGAACACATATGGCATCTCAGAGTGGATCTTCATAAAACAAGGCTTCATTTTTTTATGGGAACAATTATGCCTTCTAGATTATAATAATGAAGACTTACTTGATGGCACAAGGATATGATACATGGCAATCGGTTGAGGATGGGTTCACACCTATAGCCACTCCTCCCATTGATAAGGATGGTAAGCAGTTACATGTGAATAATACCAAGGCTATGAATCGAATCTTAAGTGGATTACGTGAAGTAGAATTTGTGAAAGTTATGCAATACAAATCAAAAAAAGATATGTGGGACAAATTTAAGCAAACATATAAAGGAGATAATAAGGTCAAGTTGGCAAAACTGCAAAAACCATAAGAAAAGGTTTGAAGATTTGCAGATGGAAGATGAGAAAGATATTGCTAAGTACTTACTTCATGTGTATGAGGTTGTTAATACCATGTGTGGACTTGGATTCAAAATTGAAGACTCTAGTGTTTCTCATAAAGTATTAAGATAAATTCCTATAAGGTATGATGCAAAGGTTTTAGCTATAGAAGAGATGAGACATATTGATAAGTTGACTATGGATGAGTTACATGGAATTCTCATAGCTTATGAGATGAGATTAGTAAGGGATCACATTTCCAAGAAAGAGGCAGCTTTTAAAGCTTCAAATAAGATAAAAGATAAGAAGCTAGAATTTAGTAATAAGTCAAGCAGTAATGAAGAAGCTAACTATGTGAGAAGAAATAAAAAAGGATCAAGAAAGCACAAAGATATAAATGCTGTGAAATGTTTCAATTGTGGGGACTTTGGTCACTATGCATCTAATTATCCACAAGCTGGAAGCAGTAGCAGTGAAGAGAAACAGGATTATAAGAAGGAAGAAAGAAATTTTAGGCATAAAAAAAAAATAGGTATGGTCAAGGCAAGCATGAAAAGAAGTTCTTTCAAAGGTACAAGAAGGGTTTCTATGTTAACAAGGCAAGCAATGCTTCAAGTGATAGTGATGAAAGACTCTCAGATAGTGAAGAAGATATTCTATTCTTGGTAATAGAAGAGGAATAAAACACTTCTATTAAAAACCAATTAGAATATGCTCCTATAAATGGAGACCTAGAGAAAGAATTAGAAAAAAAAAAAAAACATTGTATACTAGAAGTAGTTTTACTCCCACCCCAAAATTAATCACCTTAAGGAGAGGAGGTGGGAGGGGGTTGAGCTAAGAGTCTTATCTTTTCCCCAAAGTATTCCCTTTGCCATTGATTTCAAAGGGGGAGAGACTTGAGTAAGGGAGAGAGCATTCAGTCAGGGGGAGCAGTTTCTCAGGGGAAGAAGATTTGGAATCCAGTGGTTGAAAAAGAATTTTTAGAAAGGGTTGCCATCAATGACAAACGGAGAGATTATTGGAAATTTTGAGTAGATTGTGTTGTCGTTGATGTCAAAGGATTGATGTCATAATTTGATGATATTGGTTGTCATTTATGTCAAAGGAAAAAT
This sequence comes from Wollemia nobilis, assembly GCA_028583015.1. Taxonomy (NCBI): domain Eukaryota; kingdom Viridiplantae; phylum Streptophyta; class Pinopsida; order Araucariales; family Araucariaceae; genus Wollemia; species Wollemia nobilis. The sequence continues at coordinate 11,130,496 of JAQPPZ010000850.1, forward strand.
AAAGGTTTAATGGATTTACCATGGTGGTACTTGCAAAGGAAAAAGGAAGATGTTTTATGGTGGCAAAGACTTTATCCTAAGAAAAAGGCCCAAAGAAGAAAAAGAAATTATAATATTTAAATATATGAAGATTTAAAATATTATAATAATTAAAAATTAAATATGAGCACCAAAGGTTAAGGTTGGAAATCAAATATTTCCATGCACCAACGTCAAGGTCCAAGTAAACATTTGCATATTTAAATTGCAATGCTAAGGTGAAAAATTGAATAAGGAAATCGTGCACTTTTATAATTCGTTCATTCACGGTAGAGTAGGAGAAGAAGACGAAGGTCGAATTCGGGTTTTGAGGGAGAGCGCATGGATAAATAGCAAGGGCAGTGAATTTTGGTTCCATCTGGGCAGTTAGCCCAGACGGAAGAAATCCCGATGCTAAGGCATGGCAAAAGGGAGGTCTCAAGTTTGAGACACGATAGAGGCAACGTGTTAAAGTTTTATTGAAAAGGCTTTTCACGTTGAAGAACATGTATAAGAAAGAGTGTGTGCACTTTAGATTTTGTGTGGGTGGCTAGCCCATGTAGTGGCCTAGCCAAAGCTAGGGCATAGGCTAGCAAGTGGCGCAGGTTCGAATCGCAGCGACAACAGCAAGTGGGACAATATTTTTGTGAAATAAACATTTGCCAAGACTAAGGTATGCACTTGCTTAGGAAGTCATAAGGTTATTATTTTGCTTTTAATTTTTGAATTAAAAGAGGGTTAAAGTGGAGTGTTAATTTTTGAATTAAAAAGGGAATAAAGTGGAGTTTATAATTTAGATTGCTAGTGCTATGAGTGGTGAATAAAATAAATTAATGGTATAATGGTCATGTTGGATATTTGAAGTGCATTGAAATATTTTATTTCAAGTAGGAGGTATAAGGTGTATATGAAAAATTCATGTGTGTAATTTGTGGCTTTGTTGTGTTGAATATTATTTTGCAATATTAGGAGTAATAAGGTGTGATAAGTTGCTTGACATCTTATTTTAATTATTGCATGATGAAAAGGAAATATGACAGTTTTTGTTGAGTATTAATGCTTTATTTTTTAGAACAAAATAAGGGACTTAGAGCATCATTTTCATATTTTATTATGCACATCCTTTTGAGAGGAAAGTTTATGTGGATATTTTGAGAAAGTACTTTGCTATCTAATCCTTGAGGTGGCACAAGAAAGATTGATTGTTTGTGAGACAGGTTCTTGAGGATATTTCTTCATCAAAGCAAATTAAGAGGTATGAGGATATTACTCACTATTTGAGGTGTTTAGTTGGGTATATATTTTGATGTTATAAGGAGATATAAGGATTAAGTTCATGTGCATTGTTGAAAATATTTGAGATAGATTTAGTGATTCATTTATTGAACTCCATTTTTGAATGAGATTGGATACACTTGAGCTAGGATTTGTCAAACAAATTGTGCATCCTAGTTGAAATAAATTGGAAACACTTGTGTTAGGGTTTGTGAACAAATTGTGCTTCATTGTTTACGTGGACTAGTGAATCTCTTTGGCATTGGTTTGAGTGATATTGAAAGTGAATGTGCAACTATTAGAAATCATATTAGTAAAGCAAAGTTGTAAACCAGTTTGATTTGATTGAAAGGGATTTTGCAAGAGGAAGATATTGGATTAGATGAAAGCAAGATTTGTGAATATAAATAACATATTGGGTATTTGATAGTACATATCATTCTCTATATGTTCGAGAGGTTAAACAAATTTTGAGTAGAATATATTTGTTTGAAGAAAGCATTTCTGAAATAGATATAGCTTTGTTTGTATGCAATATTTGGAATATTTGAGCAGGTTCAGTAAGCAGCATTGAGGTAGATTTGAGCAAGTCTTTTGAGAAGGCTTGAAGGTAAATTTAAGAATTTTTTTTGAGAAGTCTTGAATGCAAATTTGAGCAAGTCTTTTGAGAAGGCTTGAAGGCATATTTGAGCAAGTCTTTTGAGAAGGCTTGAAGGCAGATTTGAGCAAGTCTTGTGAGAAGACTTGAAGCAACTTTAAGGTAGATTTGAGCAAGTATTTTGAGAAGGATTGAAGGTATATTTAAGCAAGTCTTTTGAGAAGGCTTGAAGGTATATTTGAGCAAGTCTTTTGAGAAGGCTTGAAGGCAGATTTGAGCAAGTATTTTGAGAAGGATTAAAGGTAAATTTGAGCAAGTCTTGTGAGAAGACTTGAAGTAGATTTGAACAAATTTTGTGAGCAGATTTAGAGCATATTTGTGCATGTAATGTGTGCAGATTTGGATAGTTTTATGGGCAAAGTCAGAACAGATTTGTGCTAACCTTGTGACAAGGTTTGGTGCAGATTTGAGATAGATATTTATAAGTAGATTCAAAGCAAATTTATGCTAGTCTTGTGATGAGGTTTGGTGCAAATTTGAGACAAATTTAAGAGCAGGCTTTGGAGTAGACCAAAGCAGAGGGTATAGAGTTCTCCTATGGAGAGATATCCACAAACTAAAGCATAGGGAATAGAGTTCTTCTGTGGAGAGATATCCATAAAGCATAGTAGAGGAGATAGAGTTATCTTGTGGAGAGATATCTACAAACCAAAGCAAAGGGGATAGAGTTATCCTGTGGAGAGAGATCCATAAATCAAAGCAGAGGATATAGAGTCCTCCTATGGATAGATATCCAAAAACCAGAGCAAAGGGGATAGAGTTCTCCTGTGGAGAGATATCCACAAACTAGAGTAGAGGGGGTAGAGTTCTCTTGTGCAAAGAGATCCAAAAATAATAGCATTGGGGATTGAGATCTCCTTTGGATAGAGGTCCATAAACATTGTAATAGGGATTTAGTTCCCAAGAGATTTGTTGAGAAAATTTAGAAGAAATATTTTCTTCGTGGATGTAACCCACATTGGGTAAACCACATTAAAATTGTGTCTCTCATGTGTATGATGATTTGTGATTTATTTATTCTACTACATTGATATTATTACTATTATCATTTGTAAATAAAAGTAAAAGTTAGTTTTATATTGTTCACCCCCATCTGAGTATAAGCTTGTGTTCTTCAAAAATATAGCATACAGAAGGTGATTATCTATGTGGAATAGCACTATCAAGCTAAGCACAAGGGGCTATTACAAAAGCTATAAAAATAGCATAAAGGAATAAGGAAAAGGTGTTATACCCAAAGGCATTACTTGGAGAGAACGACCACCAAAAAGGAGCACAAAAATCTACCACAAGACCACCATTAGGAGTGCCATAAAACCTTGGATAATTACATCTGGAGCCACCTATTATCCTCATCAAGATATCGTGCAAAAGGAGAAGAGGAAAAACTTGCATTTCAAGAAACATAGCAAGCCAATGTACAATATAAAGATATAGGTAAAGATAGGGTTACAACGCTCATCCTTGGAGCGTTAGAAAAAATGCTTACATGCACAAGCCTTGAGTTCCACTTGGAAAAAGAGTTCTAAGTGCCCCAACGTTCATGAATAATCCAACGCTCACCTAAAAAAAAGTTACAAATATTTGGGAGGTTACCACCAAACTCATCATTGCATAAAGGTATGTTGGAATATTAACACCTACTTAGTAACACTCAAGTGACACTGGTCCACAATCTGCAAGGAAACAACCCTATTTAAGGCACCCATTTTGGAGAAGTAGCAAATAACAAGGTCAAAGAAAGTCAAGCATTGAATGGTGTGAAGCACTTTCATAGGAGGAGGCTTATTCAAGCATGTGCGTCATTCAAAGGTGTAAGTATGCATTTAAGAAGCTATCATATACAAGCAATACCAGTGCCCCATTTGTGGAGGATATTCATCATAGACCAAGCATTCCTTAAGGATAATATTAGTGCCATTTATGGAGGATAGAAATGCTACTCAAGGGAGAAACCTACGTCGATCAAATAAGGTATTGATTGCCCATGAGTGCCACATTTGAGAAGATTTCAAATTTGCCACCTCACAACATCAAAGGAAGATAATCCAGAAGGGTTATTAAGGTAAAAATCTCATATTATTTATTGCTTGCTATAAACTAAAGTTATATTAGAGTTATAAGGGTACATTATATTTACTATTGCAATCATCCATTTAGCATTAGTAACATATTAAGCAAGCATATTTAAAAAATATTTATATTTGTAAATAATAAAGTAGGAGGTATAAGGGTTTCAACTTGGAAATTAAAACCCTATTATTGCAAATATTATTGTTTTATAATATTCCAAATTAGGGATTTATAAGGAATACTACACCAAAGTAGAATATTGGAATTTAGAAACATTAAATATCAAATATCAAAGGCTATAAAAGGAGGTTCATTAAGTATTATCAAGAGTTGGAAATTAATTGGTATACTTGTCTCAAAAACACATTAGAGGGACAACAAAGATCCAACCATTAGGACCTCATAAAATTAGAAAGTGCTTAAGTTCAATAGGAGTAATAAGGTGTAATAGAAGTTGATTTTTACCATTTACAAAACATTACAAAATCAACTCAAAATTGAAATACTATTTCCAACAAGCACTTTAGCATATACAAAATCACTAGAAAAACATAATGTATTCTACAAAACTTGATAATAAGAGCATCTACCAAAGTTTATCAAGTATCCAATTCATTTGGGAGTCATAAGGTTTCTACAAAACATAAATTTCACAAAGGTATCATCAAATCAATACTAGGGAATTTAAAAGAGGACCACAAGGATCATCATGGCATCAAACAAATTCTTTCTTGCAGAATCCCAATTACTTAAAGGTCCAAATTATTTCTCTTGGAAAAATAAGGTAAAAGCAATCTTAGTATATGAAAAACTTTGGGAGATAGCTCAAGGAACAACAAAAAAACCAAACACATGTGATACTGAGATTCAAAATTTTGAATAAAATGATGCAAAATCCCTAATGATAATAACCTTTGCTATCACTAATTAAATACAACCTTATATTAGTTCAACAAATACATCTACATAAGCATGGAAAAGCTTAGAGAAGATATTCGAAGGGAAAAATCCTTCATCTTCAATCTCAACTACATTTCCTAAAAATGAACAGTGGCGAGAGCATAGAACTATTCCTAAGGAAGGTAGCAGATATTAAAGGGAAATTATTAACCTTAGGAGAAGAGACTAAATATGAATTTATTACTTAAGTTTACATCTTTACAAATCCTAAGTAAAGATACTTTTTTTGATGGCCCAATCAATATTCTTCAAGAGTATGAGGTGGAGAACTCATTTAAATATGAAATGACTAACATGGCATTGGCATCAAAAGAAAATCCACATGGAAATATTTATTCTTCATAAAAATTACAAAGACCATGGAATAATAGGTATTGTCATATATGCAAAAGAAAAGGTCATAGTACTAACTTTTGCAGATTCAATTCCAAAAATTAGAATCAAGGAAATTAGATGAACAATGGAAGCAGATTACAACCACGACAATATCAAAATCCTCATCAACAGAATTTTCAATGTCCAACCAATTATCCCCAATTGGAATATCGTAAAGGAAATCATAAAGGACACCTAGCTCAAAGGATAGAATAAATCAAAGAACTGGAATAACCTACAGATGGTTATGAAGTCAAAGCTCTTTCAACAAGAACAATAGGTTATAAAGATACCAACTACTTGCTTGAATAGGTTACAAAGAATAGAGAAGGAGAATACAAACTCCAATACCAAGAAGAAGATCCATATTGAAGATTAAAATCTTCAATACCCAAATAATGTAATACATGGAGGTGTTAGAGTTAGAGCATATTACATAATTTGGGTCATGTAAATGTACCACCTTTGGTACATAGTTAGAGTAGGAGATTACTTTAGGGGGAATTTAGCTACTTAATTCAAGCAATGTAATAAATGCACAAGTGTCAATATGCAAGTTGTAATGTTCAAGGTGTCCCCTTGTACAACTAGGTAGAGTGTTGGCCAAGGAATCTCTCTTCCTATATAAAGGGCCTCATAGTGATAGATCAGAGATATCAAGAACATATCAAGCATATCAAATGCATTATAGTAGAGAGTAGTAGATAGTGGTAGAACTCCTGAATGGAGTACAATGTAGTTCTTTAGCTTATATTAATGGAGTGACCATCACCTCCATATTGCATTGTATTTTTGCCACTTTCTATTTATAGTATATTTCAGTCATATTGCATAATTACTTTCTTTCATATTTTTTGCATCTTATTAGGACCTGTGATAGATCTCTCCCACTGCATATATCCTCAAAAGCTAACAATTTTTTATATGTGTACAAATAGAGTCCACTAGTTATTTAAATCCAAATGTCAAATTCCTATTTGTTGATCTAATAGAGTTGGCAACATAGTTAGAGTGATGATGTCAATGAAACAAAGGTGATACCTTTAAAATGTGAAGTGGCATTTTTTTGAATGGTCAATTTTTTTTTAAGGTTTGATCTTTAAATTTTTGTGATTTTTCAATACTAATATGCCAAAAATTTAGAAGTCCATTAAATTTTACATATGGAATTATTTTATGCCCATTTTTCAAATTGTATAGTTGTTTGAGCTCTATAGGGTGGTGACATCGGTTCAATGACTTATTACAATTTTGAGGGACTTTTTATGCAAAATGGTTCCAATTGGCATTCTGCTCTTTACTTGGGTGTGGCATTAACTCCAACAAGGCTACCGACATGGTGGATAGTAATCCTACTTGCATCTTGTAGAGGTATAATTTAAATTTGCATAGGTAGCAAGGTTGAATTTGGCTAGTATTTCCTTCTTCTAGTTGTATCACAAGGTTTTAAGATCGATCATGCATAACATACTCAACATTATCCCTTGCTACCTTATCCAATGCAAGTTCTTTAAATACCTTCTCCAACAAGGTCATAGATCCAAAACTCATTTCCTCTTATTTCTTGTATCACAACACTCAAGGTTTGATATCTTCAAGAATAACTAAACATCTAAATCCAACTGAGCTCATTGGTGTAGTGGTTGGCTAGTTGTATTGTATTTGAGAGATTAAGAGTTTAATTCCTTGTGTTTATCTTTTTGTATTTTTTTCTCATAATGTTTCTCTTTCCCATGTCTAAGACATGGTGTGATCTCTAACTCCAACATCTCCATTGGCATGGTAGTTGGTGATATTTTGGTTGTACGTGAAGTAGATTTTGGATGGTCAATACAAGGTACATCTTTTTCTTATGGGTTGTTTTCTAGCCATTAGGTTTGGCTATTCAAAGACGCACCTATTGCTTTGAAGAACATAATCTTATACTGAGAGGGGGGTGAACAGTATAAGACCACTTTTTACTTTTCTTTCTAAATCTATATTAAGCAATGTGTAGATAGCAATATCAATAGCAGTAATCAAAGCAATGCACAAATCACCACACACAATAGAGACATCATAATTTACGTGGTTCACCCAATGGGGGCTACTCCATGGAGAAAATATTTCACTAAAATATTCTCAATCAATCTCTTGGTAATCCTTCTCAATTACAATGTTTATGGACCTCTATCCAAATCAGACACCAATACCCTAAATCAAGTTCATGGATCTCTATCCACTAGAGAACTCCTTCTCCTCTGCTTTGGTTGGTGATCCTCTAGAATACTACTGCCTCCACTACACTAGCTTGTGGATATCTCTCCATTGAATACTCTTGTCCCCACTCAAAAGACCTATCCTCACTACCCTAGTTGATGGATCTCTATCCACTAGAGACTACTATCCTCTCTACTTTGTCACCTCCAAAGCTCTATCTCAAATCTGCACTAAACACAGTCCATTCAATCTAGCATAAATATGCTCAACAAGTCTACTTAGAACTTGCTCAAATCTTCTTAACAGGTCCACTCATAACCTGCTCAAATCTGCTCAACAAGTCCACTCAGAACTTGCTCAAATATGCTCAACAAGTCCACATAGAACTTGCTCAAATCTGGTCAACAATTCCACACAGAACTTGCTTAAATCTACTCAAAAATCCACACAAAACTTGCTCAAATCTACTCAACAAGTCCACATAAAACTTGCTCAAATATTCTCAAAAAGTCCACTCAGAACTTGCTCAAATCTTCTCAACAATTCCACATAAAACTTGCTCAAATCTGCTCAACAAGTCCACTCAGAACTTGCTCAAATATGCTCAACAAGTCCATACAAAACTTGCTCAAATCTACTTAATAAGTCCACACATAAATTTTTCAATCTGCTCAATAAGTCCACACAGAACTTATTCAAATTTGCTCAACAAGCTCACTCAGAACTTGTCCAATCTCATAGAAACATAAAGTGAATTGTTAGAGACCCAATATGTTTCAACTCAATGCTCAAACACTTTCTCAACTCAAATCAGAATATAGAATAGTTTGTTTTATGGAACTTGAACAATCACTTCATACATCCACTTGACTAGGCTCAATCAACTCTACTCAACCAATTACTCAACAAACAACCCTTGCTCACAAACCCTAGTCCAAGCATGTAAACACCAACTCAAAATATTTCCAATAATGCTCAACAACAAATCTCACATTACAATGATAATCATGTTCTTTTCAAACCCTAGTTCAAGTTCTTTGCACAACAACTCACTTCAACAACAATGCATATAAATCAATCTTCACATAACAATGATACTCATGTTCTTTTCAAAACCCTAACTCAAGTTCTTCACACAACCAAATGCTTCAACAACAATGCTTATAAAACAAGGTTTTAATCACAACACTTAATTCCAGAAAACCTTGAAGCATTAAGTCAAACACTTTCAAAAAGGAAACTCTTATCAAATCCTTTTCACTTCAAACTTTATTTTCTAGAAAGCCAATCAATCAACTCAACCAAGGAAGAATTTGCCCATACCTTTTTGCTTGACAAGGAGTGGATCTCACAAATCTGCCACACTCACACTCACTTCTTTGCCAATATCAATAAGGGTTATAAGATAATAATTTCCTCAACAAAAAACAATACAAAATGATATCAAAATTACACCTTATCACTCCAACTTAAATAATATTCAACACCTTCACAATAATCTTCTTTAACACAAAAACCGCTTATTAAAATTAAAACAACACTCAAAAGTCTTAATCCTCCAATATGCCAATATAGTAATTTGAGACTTTATTAAAAATAAAAACCAAAAACCTCCTTATTCCTCCAAGTGATAATTTTCAACTACCACCACTATCCAATAAGCAACCTTTCAAAACAATTCCACTAACGACCCTTATACCTCCCAACTTAAGCAAATAATAAAAAATTAATGCAAAATATTTACCTTGCCTTCGGAGGGATTTGAACCTTCAACAATGCCCATGACGAACGCCTTAGTTGTGGCTTCAACTGCCACATGAGCTATGTGCTCGTTTGAGACTAATGAAGCACCATGTGCTTCAATTCATGCCTCCCTTCTTGCCCTTTGCAAAAATATGTACCTTTGGCGCCTTCAACCAACACGACTGCCAAGCACACTACCGCATTTCAAACACTAGATCTCTTGCCAAAAAAATGCTTTCACACCTGCCCACTCACCACTAGGCCAAGTTGCCCAGTTGGCCTTCGAAAAATCTATGCTTTCTATTTTGAACTATTTGTCGCACACGAAATTAATAAAATTATCACGAGCTCTTCTTTCACTTCACATCCAAATAATAATCAATCGAGCAAGGATAAAGTTTAATGTCCTTTGAGCATAGGTATATATATTAATTTCCTCCATGCTTGTAAAACATCGATGCTTTTAATTATTTCACCACCATGTAACGTCGGTGAAGGTTAATACCTTGATAAAGGCGCTTTGAATATTTTTAACTCAAAACACATTTTGGGTGTTGTAAAATATTATAATGAATATTATAAACATTTTACTTTGGGCTTTTAACCATATCACTTAATATTATAATAACAAATATTATAATATTATATCCTTTTGAGTTTATTACTTCATTCTCATTGCAATCCATGGTGTAAATAATATCTATTTATAAAATTTAAATTCTCATTGAATTTAAATAATTTATTAAAAATATTATATCTCCTTTTTAACTTTGCACAAGCCTCCTTGGGATTTTATGAAAACCCTTTTAACTTATGCTTCCATATACTATTAAGATATTATGGAGCCCTTTTTCTTTTAACTTTTGCACTGATTCTCTTGACCTTTGGCCTTCTTCCTAGATATCAAATAACAACCTTGACACCTTTGTTTCTTTACGAAGTGCTTGATATTAATGATGACTTCATCTGGTGACATCAATGACAACTTTGAATTTGGGACTCAAAATGTCCAACATGCTTGATTCAACTCTTCTCTTTTAGTTTCAAGGATAATTTATGGTTTCAATATTGTATGTTCAGGATATTCTCATGGGAAGCCCAATATCTTGGATCTAAATGTAGGCCCAAAAGGACACATACTTAGAAAATTTTGTAAAATTTCCAAAATTTCTCTATGTAGAAATGTGTTCCAGATTGGAACAATGGCTCATTATAACATGTCCTACGTCACATTCAACCTAGTCAAAAAATATGTTCACACATTTCAAATCGTAGTTCAAAATAGAATTCAAGAGTCTGGCTCAAGATAAAGTTCTATTTCATGTAGCCTAGAACATGGTTCTACGTCGCGGTTAGTGCGGTCAAAAATGATATTGCAGTATTTCAAATCTTGACCTAGAACAAATTTTTTCTACATCACGTAGCTTAGCAAAACGCTCTATGCCATGGTCATACTTTGTTGAATTGCATAAATATGAATTCAAAGAGCGATCTAGAACACGTTTCTATACCATGCAACTCAGCGCAAGGTTTCACACCGTAGTCAGCATAGTCAAAACTATCATCTAGGTATTTCAAATCTTGGCCTAGAACATGGTTCTATGCCACCCAATCTAGAGAAAATTTTCACAAGAATAACCCCACATTAGCACACTCTTGTCCCAGGTCATGGTTAGAGTGGTCAAACAACTCAAAGTTGAAGATTGAAATATCAGATCAAAGCATGTTCTACATCACAAGAGGTGAAAAGAGCTAAAGTTAGATATATCATAGGCCATGGTGTGCTCCAAGTCGTAGGATGTTCTAGATCATGAATAGTGAAATAATGCCAAGATTATTAGGGCTCTAATATTAGCCATCAAAAATCATATCAATGATCCACATTGAATTGGGTATGAATCACATATAAATACAAGATTCAACATAGCATAGGGTTGTAAGTTTCTATCTAAGTTGGTTCTAAGCTGAAGCGGATGATCCGAGAAGATGAATCAATGAGATCCAAGATCCGTGAGCTCTTCCCATTTTATATCTACAATGAAAAAAGCAGTAGCAAGAACAGAGGATGATTTGGATCTCTTTGGAAAGATTCTAAAGTTGAAGGCTATGAAAAGCTAAGCAAATTGTAGAGGCCAAGTTGTAGGGGATCAATGGAGCACACAATTCTCTTGTTGTATACTCTCTATAAATTAATAGAAGGATAATTACTTGGATTTTTTCCTCAAACTTGTATCTTCTTTTCTATGGATTACAAATTCTTGAAGTCATTTCTTCTACTACTACTATGGTTAGTCTATTCTACTAATTTGGATTGCTAACTTAGAGCAAATTGGAATGCTTCATGTCTAAATAGATTCTTGGAAAGGATTTCTTTTTCTATTAGTTAGATTATTAATCTAATTCTGCTATTTGGATTATTAATACCCTGTACGTTTGAAATAATTCTTGAAGAATGCTATTGTGTCTTAAGGATGATGATTGGTTTTGAATGTTGTTAGTCCTAAGTATTGGTTGCTAGAAATTGATTTGTTAGAGGTTCTCTATAGATTCCAATGATGTTATATTTATCCATCCACTATTAATTCATTACTTTCTTAACCCCTTTACCCTTTCTATCCCTATTTGTATACATTTAACCAAGCTTAAGTGAGTCAACATTCAATAAGTTGACAAGGTATATTAGCCTACTCTAGAGGTTGGGTTGAAGAAATTTTGAACCATCCAATATCGAGGTTTGGCTATGATTAGTAGGTGCTCACATTTCAAAATCATTGCATATGATAGTCACAGTTTAAGTTTACCTTGATATCAATTCATACTCCAACAATTTTCGGCATGTCTAGTGGGACTTTGTTCATAGAATTTATGTTTACCCATAAATATTTTCTTGCATTTACCTAAAGGAATCAAGGTTTAGTGAATTTCCCTAACCTCAGTAAGTAGAGATTGTAAATTCACTTGGTGAATCTATAGGATTAAGAGCTTGGAAGCCCTATTTCACATTGTTATTTCCATAATTTTGGATCAGTTTCTAGTTTATATGCTTACTTGGTAGTTTTGCATAGATCCCTATCACTATATAACACAAGGAAATCATAGAATTTAGGTCCTATGGCTCACCAACATTATCCCTCCTGGTATGATACTGGTCCTCTCAACATCTTGATTCTACATGAAATTTCTAAGATTGCTTTGAAGAACCTACCCAGCTATGAAGGGAGAGATAAAGTTGCAACTAAGCATTGTCAAGATATAGCTTCTTTATCCTCTGTTTATAACATCACATTTGAATATGTCATGGTTAGACTACTTGTTTTGTCCTTCAAAGACAAAGTGTTATTGTGGTACAAGTCTATAGAGGATAAAAGTATTTCTACTTGGGCTGATTTAGCCAAAGCTCTTATTGATGAATTTGATGATCTTGGAGACCCCTTTTTGTTGCTCACTCAATTCTCATTCATCAAGAAATCTTCTCATGAAATCCTTCCTGATTTCAATATATGATTTAAGATAATGTGGAGAAGAACCCCCCAATAATACCAACCCTCTCACCCTCAAGCTTATCTCTACTCTATCCACACATTCCATCATGATTTAAGTATCCTAATTTAGCAGTCTAAAGAAAAAATATTCCCCCATATCTTTCAAGAGGTCATTCAAGCTAAAAATATGTTGATCATAGTTGGTAAACTGCCTCCTTGAGTAATAGATCCCTCTTTTGATAATCCTCTTAGTCCCCCATTGTAAACCCCTAGGGGAGGTAAATTCATGGCCATCACAAGGAATCAAAAATGGTGTTATTCCTAATGATCTAGCTAATCAAGTCTAGAGAGAACAAGAGTTGACGATGGTGATGCAACACATGAAGCAAGATATAAAGGAAGGAGAACCACATTTTAAGCAAGCCAAAGGGAGAGAAACCAACAATGATATGCTTCCATGGAAACCACCTCATCAAATTTATGGGTTGTAGCTCATCAAAGATAACTTTGACAAAAAGGAGAAGCAAAATAAATGCAGAATGTAGCAAAAAAGAAAGTGATACCAGACTTGCCTCTCCCCTAGTCTCATAACCCAGTATCCTCTATACAGAGGATCTGAGCCTAAGAAGCTTTGAGGGTATGATGGCATTCAACAAAAAAACTCACCAATAGGAGGGCAATAGTGATCAATATTCTTTGGCTTTTGAATCCCAAGAAGAGTATAAGAAGGATCAGATAGATATTCAAGAACAACTACTAGAAGTGACATATCTTAATCAAGAAAGGTTGAAAGTGTATAAAAATTTATATTTTCTAGCTTTGACCCTAGAGGAGAGGAAGTAAAAGGTGATCCAATACAAAAGCTTATTCAAAGATTTTTTTCTACCAGAAAAATATTTGATAGAATATCTACTAGTATCTTTAGAGGTGAATTTGGTTGATCTCTCCTTGAAAAAAATAATAGAAAAGAAGTATTTTAGCCTATTTATTTACCTATCTTTCTGGAGAAATATGTATTACACAATTGCGTAATTGATCCAAGAGCTAAAATGTCAATAATTCCGCTTGGAATCTATGAAAGTTCTTAGCTTTTGAAGCTTATTACTTAACATTAATAATACATAATATATGAAATAAAGTTATAATCCAATGTATATGATAATGGTAATATTTTGAATATATAAAATACATAAATAACTCTAATATCTACTCCTAAATATGGCATAAACAAATACTCACAAAAATGGTGCCATAGCACTAAAAGAACCAAGTAATGTTATTACAAGTCATGTCATCTTACATCTTCACATTACTCTGTATATATAATGTAATGTGACTCTTCATATGGAGCACTCTTGGCCTTCACACTTCTAGACTCTTCATCTCCCTATTCTATGGACTCATGTACACATGGACTAATGTGCACATTTACATTATTGAATATTATGCACTAGATGCATTTATTACATTACATAAAGTAAATCCCTAATCTAAGACATGTACCAAATAATGTAATATACTCTAACACCCCCCTCGTATTACATTATTTGGTTATTGAAGACTTTAGTCTTCAATATGGATCTTCATCTTGTAGATACTCTGCATCTTGTTCAGGTTCATATTCTTCTTGCTTGTCTTCATCATTACTATTAATCTGTAAGCCCTTAGATGATGTTGTGTTGTCATTTGATCCCTGTAGAAACATGTTCCTTTTTCCTTTGTTCTTCACATTACAAGTCTTCATCTTGGCCTGGTTCCTTTTCTTTATCTTTAAATTTTGTTTAGAGTTGTTGATATAGTCAACTGTTAGATATCCTTGTTGAGCAAGAGCTCTAATCACATCTCTAGTCCATATATATTTCTCTTGATCTTTGTGTAGTCTTCTTTCCTGTTCTCTATGCTTATATTCACTGTTAGCAAAGGCTTTAAAAATAATCTTTTGAAATAAGCATTGTAGTTTGAATGTTAGAATCTTTTCAAAACTCAAGTAATATTCTTTCTTGTAATAACAGAAGGTAGATGAATGAGATTCTTTCCCACAATATTTGCAAGAATGTAGATTCCAACAATTTGCTTTTTCATGGCCTTTTCTATTACAGTGAGTGCATTTTACATTTCATTGTGTTGTTTTGAACAACTTAATTTCATTTGTTTTCTTGATCAACTGATATAACCATGTATGAATAGTTGAAGCAATTCTATTTTTGCTTCTTTCATAAACCTATAGGAGAAATTCTTGTCCTACATATTTTGCTATGCTTTGAGAATGCTCATTATGATTATCAAAAGCTTCTACCATATTGTTAGAATATGTCTTTAAAGTATTTGTTCTTGTTGGGTTGTCAATTTGTGATTCCTCAAGAGTGCTTTTAAGCCATATTGGTTCTTTTCTTCTATTTTTATTTTTCATATTGTTATTATCTTTTGAACCAAGTATATATCTGAGCCATGTTGATTCCTTGAATCCTCTATACTTAATGAGTTCTTCCATATTAAGAAAATTTTAAAACTTTAAACCTTTGAGGTAGACTTCCTTATGACTCCCTAGTTTCAATGTAGTTCTTTCTATTTTATGTTTTGTAGAAAACCTTGTATCTCCCAAATTTAGAAATTTAGATAAACTATATTTGCAATTTTGTAAGTCTAGTTTGATGTAGAAACCCTTTTTACTCCAATCTAAATTGAATTGCAAATATCCTTAAATTGTTTTGTAACTTCAATAATTACAAAACTTTGTTTGTCTCCTTAATTCCTCCAAATAAACTATCAAATATATTTTCAACTCCAATATTATATCTAAGGTTTTATGTTTTTTCTTTTCCAAAATACTTCCACTGTATACCTTAGATAGTAATAGTTTCCACTTAGCCTTATTTCTCCTAACTTAAGGTTATAAATATATGTGCAAAAATTATATTACTATCAATCTTGGACCAATGGTAATTTCGTGGTCAACCTACGCATGCCTACGCTCTTCTAACTTTGGTGCTCTTCCTACTTTCCCAATGTTGGCTTACTATCAATATTGACGTCCTCTAAATATTGGAACTCTTTCCACATCCTTAAACTCAGACATTCTCTAAACTCTGATGCTCTTCCAACATATGTTATCACCTCTACGTTTAATCTCCACATATGGTGTTATGCAACACTTCATCCTCCTGGTTTGACTTCCATGATGCATTGTTGTAGAAATCTTTGACGCTTGAATGGTCCACACCTTGAACACACTACCAATGTATTTTCTCTATCAAATATATCTCCTCTTCACTGCCAACTCTAATATGATGTTCATACCTTAACTCTTTTGTTGTTTGATTACTTTATGTATTCAATGATCTATTGCATTCTACAAATTCTCTATGTCTGCATTCTTTGAGCTAGGTATTCAAGATTCCAGTCCGTTCACCTTCCACTTTCCAGATGGTACTCCACTATATGTCACAATTGTTACACATATGCTGGTCTTTGCTCTTACACTATGGGTGTTACACAATGGATGCTATATAAGCATTGTAACCTACATTATAAACTCTATTGCTAACACTTGTCACTTGCATGTGATGCTCTCTTCCAACTCTTAACGCTCGATATCTACTCCCTGAGTTTCACTTTCTTTATCTCCTCTCTGAATGTTCTTTCACCTTATTTTGCAAGGATGAATTTTCTTTGACTCCTCGATCGCAATGGGTAGTGTATTGAATAGGCTTGCTTGATGATGGCTTCTCTTGGACTCATTTTATGTAGCACTCGGGTGTGGATTCTCTTGCATACCATTGGATTTTCCCTTTAGAAATATTAGGGCTCTCTCAGTGCACCCTCGTACACTCTCCCTTGAGAAGTGGTGTCTTTGATAGTGGCTTGCTCCTTTTGAACAATAGCCTTCTTCTTCCACTTATCCTTATATATAAATTGAATGCTTAGTGTCTTTAGATACTGGAAAACTCAAATTTGCTTTAATTCTTTTTGTTTTGCTTAACAACATACTTTTCTATAGTTCTTTTGCTTTCCACTTACCTGCAACTTTGCACTTTACTAATAACAAATTTCACTTCTTCCAAATACTTGTATACTTCACTAATAATAATGTATTCTACTTATCTCTCCTTTCCAAATGCATGTAAATACTAACTGTTGTAGTCTTACGAATAGTTAGAATGTAAGATGTTATAGCTTACTTTTGAAGACTACTTTCTTCAACTTTATTTTTTCAAATTAATGAAAGTAATATGGTGCTCTTAAATCCTTGATGTAATATTGATTTCAATGTTCAAATAATAACTTTATATTGCATCAATTTTGCATACTTTTCTAATCTCTGTTTTGCTTAATTTCTTTGGTGATTTGATTCACCCTCTAGATCTCATAGATTTTTTGCACCCTTACTCTTTCTCACTTCACTACTCCAAATTTGTAGCTCTAACTTTTTCTCAAATACTACCTTCTTGCTATCCAAAATTACAATAATTATCTCCTTTCAAATAATGCTAAGTTCTCCAAAAATCAACTCTCTCTCTTATCCTAATTCTTTCCACGAATCCGAATGTTGTGGCTCCAAAACTTCTTTGAATATATTCTCTCAATTCAACAACTATTAATGTTACCCCAAATGTTGTCAATATCTCTACAATTTATGCAGTCAATACCTTCCTGGTTTTACTATCCAAAATCTGCAATAAAATCCTTCAAATGCTATCTTCTATCACTTTCCACACTTCTTCAATATCCTATCCATGGGCACTCCAAAAACTACCCAAGTCTCCAAATTGTAGCTCTAGGATTCCTTCAATCTGTTCGCTTGCACCTCTTCAATATTTGACCTAACACCTGCAACTTCTCCTATCAAATTAACCTTCAAAACTTTATGGTTGTCCTTATATTTCCAAAACCTTGGGTTATTCAATATTCTCTTCTCCTGCAATCTCCTTATCGAATTTTGACTTCAAAACTTATCTCCTACACTATTTATTTTCTCAAGAATCTAAATGTCTTGAGATCTTCGAATCTCTTATCCAAAATTTAGCAGTCTTCTTGCCAAACACTTCTTCCTTTTGGGATTGTTGATGGATGGTTACAATTGTCCCAAATCTTCTTTATCAACAACTTCTCCTTTCTCGCAATCTCCTATCATGAACCTTATTCAAATCTCCTCCACTGGTAACTTCTTATACTTGCAATATCTTGCTACTTGCTTTCTCCAAGATGCCTTCAATGGCCACTTCTCCAAATTTGGAACAAGGCTTTCTCTAGCCTTCTTCTTCTCCTTCAAAATATTTTGAGACCACTTCTCTCGGGTCTTTTAATTCTGTAACTCTTCAACTTCTCTTCTCTAAGCTTTACTGAAACCTTTTCCTAGTTTCCTCAATCTCCTAACTATGGGAATTCTATAATGAGATCTCTTTGTTGGATCTCCAAAATCTGCTACTCTCAATATCCCAAATCTCTGAAGTCTTCTACTGCTCTTCAAATCTGCAATAGAACCTACTCCTAGGTATTCTCTATTTCCAATATCCAATCTGTAATGAGAACCTTCTGCACGAGTCTCTTCAATCTCCAATTTATAGTCTTCAATCTGCAATCTTCTATCTCTAATATTCTATCTTCCAAAACCAAAAGTTCTTTAATCTGACCTCTTTTGGTCTCTTCGACTTCTCCAATATGTAGTCTTCTATATGCAATCTTCTATGGGGACTTTCTTCTCGAGTCTCCTCAATATTCAATCTCCAATAGGGTCTTTTCTTAGACCTCTTCAATCTCTAACTTTCTACAACAAAGAATTAATCCCTGCACAAGGAAAGCACATAGACTTTCAAGCAACGAAGGTGAAATTCTTCTCTATCTGTTGTAGGAAGTTTCTCAACTTCTGGGTGTTAATTATTTGCAACCAAAAACTTAGATAGTAGTACCACATATATCAAAATTTCTAGAATTCTAAAATAAATCAACTTCACTAGTTATTCTCAAAACTAGTGGAACAAATTTTGTGTTGAGTCCTAGTCTTCACAATCCTATGGAAAGACTCTAGCCAATTTGCAATTTGTAGTCTCATTAAATCTACGAACTTCTCCGATAGGACCTCCTTCTTGGGTCTCTTAATCTCTTTAATCTCCACAATATCAAGGTCTGACTTCAAGACCTGAAATCTCCTTCTATTCCAAATTTTTTCTTGGAATAGAAATTCTTCAATATTCTGGGGTTTCACCTTCCAGAGATAATCTCCTCACCTTCACTAGTTTCTCCTCCAAAACTTCTAAAAATTGTGCAATTCCAATCCTTGCAATAGCTCTCTCTATATCCTATCAAAGTCCCTTGAGAATCTGATACCACTATTAGCTTTTGAAGCTTATTACTTAAGATTAATAATCCTAAATATATGAAATAAAGACACAATCCAATGTATATGATAATGGCAATATTTTGAATATATAAAACACATAAATAACTCTAATATCTACTCCTAAATATGGCATAAATAAATACTCATGAAAATGGTGCCATAGCACTAAAAGAACCAAGTAATGTTACTACAATTCATGTCATATTACCTTCACATTACTATATATAATGTAATATGACTCTTCATATGGAGCACTCTTGGCCTTCACACTTCTAGACTCTTCATCTCCCTATTCTATGGACTAATGTACACATTACATTATTAAATATTATGCACACTTGTGCATTTATGATATTACATAAAGTAAATCCCTAATCTAAGATATGTACCAAATAATGTAATATACTCTAAAAAAAGTTTAGGATTGACCATGGATACAATAGATCTAGAATGGATATGATTTAAAAGAAGGCTAGTTAGGAAGGTGGTCATCGTGAAGCATTTTTTAATGATGTTATGTGGACACCCTAATTTAGTTGTTATACAAGACGTAATGATTGTTGATATTCCTCCATTATTTGACATATGCCTATCTAAATGTCTCCTCAGACAGTTTGGAATTTATCTTTGTTAGGAGTCATGTCAGATGAAGATCTTTAGAGCAAAGGATGTAACCAGTGTATCCATCCAAAGACTTCATCTTTTCTTTTTAGGAAAATATGAATAATGGCAAGTTATTCTGCTAAAGGGAGCTAACCATGGCACAGAGGGAGAGACAAATTTTTTTCTACATTAAATTCAATTAGAACAATGTCAAGTTTCATATCAGAAGTTATGGAGCACATCTGCAATTAGTTTTTCCCTTTCCAAGAGATATGAGAGTTTCATTTTTCAAATCTTGTGTAAGTAATCAAAAAGAGTTTTCAGAAGCTAAAAATAAGGTTGAAAAGTTATATCAGGAGCCTTTGTGCATAAATGAATATTTCCAAAAAATCTCGAAATCGATAATGCTTAGCAAGGAAAAATTTGTTTTTGGCCTAGATACCATAGGATGGACAATGTGTAAGGGAGGAAGATATTCAGGAAGAAATAAAGAGGCAGAATGGATTCAAAATGAACTCAAAGATAGTTATAAACTATCAAAAATTAAATGTAGTGAGAAGCTTAAGTTTGGTGCTATTTGGTCTAGGAATTGTAGATTCAGAGGATAGGTTCACAAAATCTTTTGAAGCCAGTCATGGGCACACACACCATATTTTTGTGTAAATAGCCAACAAATAAATAAAATAGCTGACTACAATCATGATGAATTATGTAGGGTGAACTTGTATGCCTTACATCATTTTGTACATATACTTAAGGTAAATAAGAGGAGAGACAACAAATCATGATATGCTTTGGGGAAATGGAGGATCATTGATAATTCAAATGTATTATTTGTCAAAGCTATAAAAACATATCACATGACTTTGTAGCCCAATGGATAAAAATAAGCTATTTCTAGAATGATATAAGGTATGCTCGAGAATTTGATGCGATAAGGGGTAGGATCACTGAAACTTGTATAAGGTAAAAGAAAAAGTGTCATAGGATGTCATTCAAATGCAGAAGTAGCACAAGCAAAGGATTTAGTTGACACATGGATGAACAGCTTAAGCAAGTCTGATGTTGCAAAAATCCAAGGATGGTGATTTTGTAGTCATCAACTGATGAAACCTTGTCTCTTAGCTTAGCCCTATATAGGTAAGGATTTTCAAAAGATGAAATATTAAGCTTAATAAATGGATCAAATGGTGCAAATAGGAAAGCATAGAGGGAAATATGAGCAGCTAAAAAAATTTCTACTAGCTTGCCTGAGAAAGAACAAGAGATGTAAAAGCGATGGACGATCACTTGATCTATGGTAATTTGTATGTCCTTGAAATGACTATGAACTGTGATGGTATATAAATATGGAGATATAATTTTGTTGAAAATTTTCCCAGTTTGTGTACCTCCAATTCTTGTTTTTTTTCTTCTATTTTCCCTGTCTCCAACACTCTACTGCTCCTTCATCATGCCCATCTGTGAAATACTATATAAGCTCCTTAGTTTTTCAACACATCTATCACCTATCACCACCATTTCATGTGCAATATAAGGTATGTTTTGTTCCTACCTTTTGTACCTTCCCTATAATTAGCCATTTGGTTTTGTTTCATTTTTGTCTAGCATCCTCCTTCATGTTGTACCCATTAGTATGTGCATTTTTTCTGGTATAGTCCCTTCTTCCTCCCCTAGTGTGTCTCCTTGACTTCTTCTATGCTTTAGAAAGCCTTGGATTTGGGATAAAGCTATCAGATTTCTATAAATTTTACAAGTAAAGTTCCTCAAGAGGTGCCAGAATGTAGGCGCAAAAGGCCACATACTTAGGATTTTTTTGTAAAATTTTCAAAAATTCTTTAAGTGTGGAAATATGTTCTAGACTGGAACAACAACTCATCACAACATGTCCTATGCCATAGTCAACCTGATCAAAAGAGATATTTGTGCATTTCAATCGTGGTTCAAAACAAAATTCAAGAGCCCGACTCAGGACAAAGGTTATATTTTGCACGACCTAGAACAAGGCTCTACGTCATAGTCAACACAGTCAAAGATGTTATTATGACATTTCAAATCCTAGCCTAAAACATTCTATATTACGTAGCTTAGCAAAATGCTCTACGCTATGGTTAGACTTTGTTCAATTGCATAAAGCCAAATCCAAAGAGTGGCCTAGAACACATTTCTATACCACACGACTTAGCGCAAGGTTCCACATCGCGGTTAGCACAGTCAAAACTATCATCTAGGTATTTCAAATATTGACCCAGAATATGGTTCTACGCCACTCAACCCAAAGCAAAATTTCACAAGTGCAACATCAGATTAGCATACTCTTGTCCTAGGCTATGGTCAAAGTGGTCAAACAACTCAAAGTTGAAGATCTAAATGCTGGATCAAAGCATGTTCTATACCATGAGAGGTGAAAAGAGCTAAAGGTAGATATGTCATAGGTCACGATGTGCTCTAGGCCATAGGATGTTCCAAACTGTAAACAATGAAAGTGCACCAATCTTAGTAGGGCTCTAATCTTAGTCGTCCAAAAGTAGATCAATGATTCACATTGAATTGGGAATGAACCACATATAAATATAAGATTCAACATAGAATAGGGTTGCAAGTTTCTGTTTAAGCCGGTTCTAAGCTAAAGTAGATGATCTAAGAAGATGAAGCAAGGAGATACAAGATCTGCAAGCTCTTTTTATTTTATATCTATGATTAAAAAGCAACAACAATAACAAAGGATGATTTAGATTTCTTTGACAAGATTCTACATCTGGAGGTCATGAAAAGTCAAACAACTTGCAGAGGTCAAGTTGTAGGGGATCAATGGAACACATAATTCTCTTCTTTCTTGAATCAAATAGGAGGTTGTCATCTTAGCATCTTGTTGATCTGGCACTCCAACTTCATTGTAATATTCCTAATACTTTTAAATATTTCAAATTTATTGCAAAAACTATAAATAGAGGTCGAACCCTCAATTTAAAGGATCGACTCTAAAGTGTTTGCCTATGCTACTATTGTATACTCTCTGTAAATTTATAGAAGGAGCATTACTTGGATGTTTACCTCAAACTTGTATCTTCTTTTCTGTGGATTATGAACTCTTAAAGTCATTTATGTTACCGTTGCTATGGTTAGTCTATTATGCTAATTTAGATTGCTAACTTAGAGCAAATTGGAATACTTTTTCTCTAAATGCATGCTTGGAAAGGATTTATTTTTTGTTAGTCAGAGTATTAATCTAATTTTGCTATTTGAATTATTAATACCCTGCACGTTTGATATAATTCTTGAAGCATGCTATTGTATCTTAATGATGAAGATGACTGGTTTTGAATTTTGTTAGTCCTAAGTATTGTCTATTGGAAATTGATTTGTCAGAGGTTCTCTATAGATGTCAATGTTGTTAGTTTTATCCATCCACTATTAATCCATTACTTTATTAAGCCCTTTACCCTTTCTATTTCTATATTTATACATTTAACCAAGCTTAAGTGAGTCAACATTCAGTAAGTTGATAAGGTATCCTAGCCTACTCTAGAGGTTGGGTTGAAGCAATTTTGACCCATCCAATATCAGGGTTTGGTTGTGATTAGTGGGTGTTCACATTTCAAAATTATTGTAGATGATAGGCACATTTTAAGTTTACCTTGATGTAAATTCAGACCCCAACACTAAAGGGTGGAGTCATAACTTCAAGTTTATATAGAACTTGATCTAGTTCATGTATCTTTGGCAAGAGAAGATAGTAGGATTCATTGGCCCATTCAAGCATTAATTATGAGGAGAAATGTACCATCTATAATATCTTCTCTCCTTGGCCTTTTAGTTTAGATTATTGAGGAGTGTTAGAATATCTATAATATGATCTTATTAGGACAATGTTGACAATGAACTTCCTTAGGGTGCTCTTGATGTAGCCTATGGGCAAGTGTTATGTAAGCCTTCAAGTATTCTCTTGTCATGGTACCTAGGGATAGGAATATGGGAATATGATATTATATTGTGTATGGGTATTATAAATAGTTGGCATGGGCTACACATAATCCAAGGTTGATTATATTATAATAATGAGTACAATAAGGATTTAGGAGTTGGATCCCCAAAATAACATTAGAATATGGGTATATAAAGAAGGGATATTTCATTATAATCATCAAGAAATCATGTCGAGTATTCTCTTGTAATAGTCTTGGCTCGTGAAGTGGATCTCATTTTGGGAGATATTATGGAGTGATTCCTTCCTTAAGGAATAACATTGGTATTGGCTAACCTAAAAGGGTATCATCGCATCTTGTCTTGTGTGGATTAATTATTGTGGTTGATTTATTTAATATTTAGCATGTTGTGGGCGCATTTAAATGTATAAGAAGTAAAGGTTCATAACATCTCTAAGTCTATGGGCTCTTTCTATGTAATCCTATGGGCATTCTTCTATGTAAGTGTATGGGTATTTGTATATAAGCCTATGGGTAGTTTGATGTATTCATCCTTAGGTGAGATTGGTTAAACCATCTCTATGATCACCTTGATTAAAGGGTTTAATACATTATAATTTAAAATTCAAGTTAGGTTATATAATTTTGAGGTTAGCATTTAATTAGGGATTAAGTATCACTATAAATACCCCTTAATGAATTATCCATTGTATAAATTTGTGATATGCAAATCGTGGGGGTGCCTATGGGCACCCACTTGTTATTTTTATTTTACCTATCCTTCTCTCTCTATTTCATTTAATTGCTTTCTTTATTTTTTTCTTTTTACTTTTTTGTATATGATTGTGGTGAATGTGTTTTAGAATGCTTTTGATAAGTATTATTGAAATTCAACAATTTGGTCTATTTTTTTCTACTACATAGATCATGATATTTATGTGGTGGTAGCAACAATCCTTCTTGTGCTTGCGACTTGATCATCAATTGAACAAATTTTCTCATTTTTCCTATCATATTTTTATATTGCTCGACACTAAAGAAACAAAGGTAGGAGGAGATACCTTTGGTATCCTAATGCACCGACCTTTGATAATGTCATGATACGAAGAGGTATGATTTTACCTAATAGATGTTATTTGTGCAGGAAAAGCTAGCAATCGATTCATCACATCTTTCTAGATTGCCCTTGGTCGATGGTCATCCTAAACGGGGTGTTCCAAACCTTTAACATCTCGTGGGCAATGTCTACCACAGTTCCTAAGTTTTTCCATAAATGGTCATCTCCCTTCATCAGTTCCCAGCTGAGGTTCCTATGGAAGATTTACCTCCATCACTATCTATGGCAGATCTGGCTGGAGAGAAACCATAGAGCCTTTAGAGCCTTTAGTGACTCTATTCTTGACCCGCTTTCTGTCATTACCAAAATTTTAGCCTTTGCCAAAGAAAATCTCAGCATCCTTCCTTCTTCTCCCCAATCCATCCCTCTGCATGAGAAAATCCTTGCTAAATCTCTTGATCTTTCCTTAGACGAGTCCATAAGAGTGTGCAAACCTCATCCAAGGGCAAAGTCTATATGGATTGCCCCCCCTGCGGTTTAGATCAAATTCAATTTTGATGGGACTTCCAAGGACAATCCTGGCAAAGCTAGAGCGGGAGGTGTGGTGAGAGACCACCAAGGATAGGTTGTGTTGGCCTTTTTTGAAAACTTAGGGATCAAAACCAATAATGAGGCCGAAGCCAAAGCTCTATGGAGAGGGTTGCATCTGCTCCACGAGGTTCAAGGTAAATGCTATGTGGAAGGGGATTCCCTGAATATTGTCAACCTCCTCAACAACAAAAGGAAACCTCCTTGGAGGATAGAGGTCATCATCAATGAAGCAAGGATCCTTGCTGACACGAGAGAAAATTTTGTCGTCCAACACGTGTTCCGCGAAGCTAATAAAACAATGAAAAAATTAGCGAACATCAGGGTCAAGGCTGACAGGCTGATCACGTGGATGAATGAGGTTCCAGGTGATGTGGAAAATATCATCCAATCAGAAAGACTATGAGTGGAACAATGAGGCTATCGTGTTGGCAAGTCACATGTACCTTGGGGATCACTATCATGAGGGGGCAAAATACCCAAAGCAGAAGGTTTTTCTTATTGGTTGCGGTTAGGTTGGAATCTGATTGTGATCAACCCAAGGCCAACTTGGAAACTCATACTCACAGGTGGTGGGACTACGAGGTGGTGGTGTTATTTCCTAAAAATGACAGTTATGCAAGGAGGGCGCACCATGGGGGGAGGTGCAAGTTTCCAAATGCATTGAGACATGGGCCAACCTTCCCTGAGAGGAGTAGGTTCCCTACGAGGTGTCTTGGGCCTAACCTCCACATCAATACCAAGAAAATAGATCCTATCAATGGGGTCAAGGCTTACGATGGCACAATCCACATGATGATTTGGCATGATTATCAAGGCAAAGGTGCTTCGCGGGTCGTTTCCAGTTTTGGCATGGGTTTTAAGGACTTAGCAACGGGCGAATACGACAAGCAAAGAAACCACCACATTTTAATCATTCAATACTGACATATTTTGAAGGAAACCATGAGTGGTGAGCTTCCAGATAATTCAGAGAGGAATTTGATAGTTACCTTATCAAATATGATCTACATTGAGCCCAGCATGGTGGTCATGGAGCCTGTTGCTCAGGCTATCCTGATCGATAGGCATTTTATCCAATTTTTTGATCTATTTTCGGGTACGAAAGGTGAAATTACGTTGGTTGTGATGTAAACATGGGAGGATGGTTGCATGGATATCAGGGGTCATGAATTTGTCATTGATGTTCAGTTGCTGGTAAAAATTACCAGCCAGTCGGTAAAGGGTAGGTCAATTCACATACAAAAGCACCATTGGGAGGTGGAGCTCAAAGAGTTTAAGGATAACCCAAAAATCTACAAGGAGGTAAAGAATGGTCTCACAAGGATGGACCTCCTGATTACCTGGAATGTGATTATAAAGAATGTGTTGGAATTCATCACGACGGAGGACCTTGGTAAAACTTTACTCAACTTCTATTATGCCTTTGTCAACTTTTTTCGGGATGTTAACCCCATAAGCATTCTCCAATTTCTGATGAACTCCCTGAACTGCACCATAACCTCATCCCATAGTAAAAAAGGCTTTTCCATGCCCATGCATCAAGGCCTTCTCAAGGTTATTTACAAATACGTCCTTCTCCATGCTCCCCAACCTATCCCTGCCCCTCCTCTTGAGGATCCCCCAAAAGTTCATGGTGAAATTTAGAGGGGACGCGAGAGCCCTAGTCTCCCAAAACCCTTCCCTGTCACAAAGCATGAGGGTGAGTCAAGCGCTAAGGGAGGCCCGACAAGGAAAAGGTTGAGAATTAATGACCATCCCATTAGGTCTTCCTTGAGGCTAAAAAACAAGCAAGTTTAGGGGAGCAGCAAAATCATGGAGATTACGTTTGAAGATGAGGGTCCTAACCCTACAATCATGGAATTGAAAAGGTATGTCTTGAACATGACGACCAACATCAATCAACAAATGAAGGAATTATAGGAGATTTTGACCAAGGTTTTCTTCAACAAAGGATACCAGAGCAACAAGTCGGTGGTCTACAACCCGGAGACTGACAACAACGAAGAAGACAAAGATGAAAATCAGGAAGAGGAGGTCGAGAATGAGGACTAGGGTCTTCCTCCTATTACCATGTCCTGTGTTTGGATGTTCTGCATTTTGTTTTTTTGTATTGGCAGTGGCAGTGGCTTTTTGTTTCCTACGGGCTTATGGGTGATCTCCTGTGCGTAGTGTGGTTGCTTGGAGTAGTTAGGGTCCTGATAGGACCGGTGTCTCTTTTTGTTAAGGGGGTTTTCGACTATGGTGGGTAGTATGGTATGGTTCTTATGGTTTCTGGCTAGGTAGTAGCATAAGGTTAGAGGACAAAGTTTACTCAGTTTGGTTCCTAGTGGGGTTCCGTAGCCATGGGCTGATTTTTGTAAATCGGTTTTGGGTCAACTGTTAAAACCTGGTTTAATGATAGACTTTATTTACCAAAAAAAAAAAAATTATAACATATTATAATTTTTTAATGGGTTATATTCATCATTATCACATAGTGGTATTACAACAAAGCTTGGATATTATCCATATATCGTTTGGTAAGATTTGAACTTAAATAATTAAAGTAACATTATAACCAAAGAAATAAAAACTTAAAGTAACATTATCATAACATATTATAATAGTTTTTAATGGGTTATATGCATCATCACCACATGTGGTATTACAATAAAGCTTGGATATTATCCATGTATTGTTTGGCAAGATTTGAACCTGTCTCTTCCTTGAAATGTTGAGAAATTTAATCGATTGAGCTAATACCACTTGATGACATTATAATTTTTGTACGACACTTAAAATATATGATTTAAAAGGGTAAAGGATAGAGTAGTTTTTAATGTCCCCAACCATATGAGATAATAATCGTCATACATACATGATGATGTTGTTTACCTAATATATGGTTATTCAACCATATTATGGTTATCAAAGTATAGTATAGAACTCGACCGATTACTAAAAATAGTGGTTGTAACCAACTATCCTATGTAATCAAAAATATATATAGTATAAAACTCTATCCCCACAATATTTAAACCTTAGATCTCTATTTAATGTTTATCCAATATATGGTTATTCAAGCATACTTGGGTTATCAAAACATAGAATACTCTACCCCACAAGATTTGAACCTTAGACCTCTATTCAAAGTTTTAAAGTCTCAAAGTAAGGCTACTTATGTTGTACCTCTATTAAGTGTAAAATATTACCTTAATAAATTATAGCAACTTATTGCTACAATTTTATTTATTTTAAAAGTATAATTATTTTAATAATATTTTTAAAATTAATCAAATAGCTTGAAATTAATTGGTTAATTTTTTTTACTTTCAAAAGATGCTAAAATTTAGGTCTTATCAAACACAATACATATATTATTTTTTTGGATATATAGGGGGAGTTGGTTACATCCACACCATTTTTAGTAACTCCACAAGGGTTGCTTCCGACAAGCTTATACCACCTCGTTATTGTTGATCCGATATGAGGGGACTACCGACCAAGCCTATACCACCTCGTTATTGTTGATCCGACATGAGGGGACCACCGGCCAAGCCTATACCACCTCGTTATTGTTGATCTAGCATGAGGGGACTACCGACCATTGAGATTTGTATGTCGATTTAGCACACATTCAAAGGATTCAAAATAGACTACTACCTTTGTACATATTATTATTTTTGGATACATAGAGGAGTTGGTTACATCCACACTATTTTTAGTAACTGCCAAGTGCAGGGTTCAAACCACAAGGGCTACTCCCAACAATCCTATACCACCTTGTTATTGTTGACCCGACATGAGGGGACTACCGATCGTTGAGATTTATATCATCATCGATTTAGCATGCACTCAAAGAGTTCAAAACAAACTACTGCCTTTGCAACATGTATGCCCCCAAGGTTTGAACCTATGTCTCTTCTTGGTAAGTGCCTGGCTAGACAAACAACCACCAATCCACCTAACCCCTAGGGCAAAAAAAAAAAAAAATATATATATATATATATATATATATTGGTTACATAGGAGAGTTGGTCACAACCACACTATTTTTAGTAATTGCAAGTGCAGGGTTCAAACCATAGGGATTGCTCTCACCAAACCTATTCCATCTAATTATTATTGATTTGACATGAAGAGAACCACCGATCACTCAAGATTTGTACCATCATCATCGGTCTGATGCACACTTAGAAGATTTAGATTAAACTACTACAATTGCAAACAACCTGCCCCAAAGGTTTGAACCTGGGTGTCTTCTTGGTAAGTGCTTGGCATTTACCAATCCACCTAACCCTCGGGGGCAGGACTTATTATTAAACTCTTATAAAACTATAAAATGATTATCAAACATAATACATGTATTATTATTAAACTCTTATAAGATGATAGAATGGTTATCATATTTTGTGTAGATCTATAATCCTCTTTTTGATTTGACTATACATTCGTAGACTGGCTAATAAGTTTTTGATCTTGGGAATTGAATGTAGACCTCGTTGTCCTCGCGAAGGAAGAATTTTTGAGCTCAATAATTGAATGTAGACCTCGTTGTCCTCGCGAAGGAAGATGCTCCGTAACGAGTAGCCATTTGTGATTATTCAGAACGGTGGTACAGATTTTGAATGAACAGTGTTGTGAAGGCATATTTTTGTGTGACGACGTCGAACTCTGTCAAAAACATTGACATTTAGCAGGCCTTTCACCTTTCACCGGTGAATATTTTAAAGGTTGAAAAAAAAGAGGGCACTCTTGTGTTAATTTTTAGGGTTTTACCCTAGGAGTTGAGATTTTCGAATCAACTACGCATACTCTGAATATTTCGAGGTCATTGTCCTTCCATCGGTGAACATCCAAGCATTTCAAAGATTTGTGGAAAAAAAATTAGGGCACTCTTATGCTATTTTAGGGTTTTTACCCATCTTTGGAGTTTGCGGAAGGTTGTGCATCTTATAGGGCTTAGAGTGAAGAATTGGGACAATCATCGCCATCCGACGACAAGCCCAACTTTGCAGTGGAGAAGTACAGAAAAATAGTTTGCACGGGATGTGAGGTTTCTATGATGGACGAAACTCCATCCCTCAATGATCTTGAATCTCAGGTTCCCTTGACTCCCCTTGGGAACCTTGCAAACAATTCCATGGAGAAGCCTGCAAATTCGGAGAGCGAGAGGAGCTTACCAGAGGGCTACATTGTTGATCCATCAAACCCTAATCCAGCAACATCTCAACCACATGCAGAGCAAGGTAAGCCCCTTTCAGTTGTTCTTCCTGATTCCTTTGTTGAAGTAGCTAATGACTTGTCTGAACGTACTGTTATTTTATTTTTTTACATGGGATACCACCTGAGGCTGAATTTCTCAAATGGGTTAGGGGGTTTGGGAAAATACTAGAGGTTGGATAGTTGAGGCTATTCGAGGGTTGGGAAGGGGGTACATAGCAGTCTCCTTTGCAAATCTTGAACATGCCAAAAAAGCCCTCCAATATGGAACTTGGGTTATCTATGGGTAAACTTGTTATCTGCAAGGTTGGTCTTTGGATTTTCATCCAGAGGGTCCCTCTAGGGCAAAATACCCTTTGTGGATAGAGTTGCCCTTTTTATCTCTTTCATGTCGCCCATTTCTCAATAAAATTGTTGTTGTTCTTGGTAAGGTTTTGTGGTCTCACCCAATGTCAGAAAAATTATCTAATTATAGAGTGCACCCTCGTATTTGTGTAGAAATGGACATATCCAAGTCGTTGCCCCCTCCCTGGAACTCAATGGGCCAGGTTTCCAAGTAAGTCAGCCTCTTGTCTATCTAAACTTACCTAATGCATGTTTTTACTATAGAGAAGTTGGGCATTTGATCAAAAATTGTCCAAAAAATAGCTAAAAAGGAACAAATGGAAGCAACTGCTAAAAAATTGCAAAAAAATCCCAACTAATGGCCCTCATATGGAAGTTGTTAATGAAAATTTAGCCAAGAAATTCCCTACCGATGGCCCTCAACACTCCCTATTCCTGAAAAACTTCAACTTCTCAGGTCGTTCCTCCCAAGAACCCTCTTGCCTCTTCCATGGCTCAGACTAAGTACTCAGATACTCCTGTTAATCCTCAAGCCCCGCTAATTTCAACCATGAATCTTGAGTTAGCTCTCGTTCCTTCACCACAACTCTTGAAAGATAGTCTTATGATAGATGGGTGGAGAATGGTAGGCAAGCGACAACGTTCGTCAACCCCCCAAGATCACTCCATCCATTCAAAGGAAAAAACCCCTCTATCAAAGATCTTGCTAGATCCTTCTCTCAAGTGTCTCAAAATAAGGTTCATGCTCAACAAACTCATCTGGACAACACACAATTGTTGCCAATCAGTGAAAATATTTTCCAAGCTCTAAATCATGAGGTCGAGCAACCTCTAAATCACCCCTCATGAATTTAAATCTTCTATCCTGGAATGTTAGGGGTCTCTCCCTCCCTTACCGTAAGTTTCAAGTTCGAAAAGTTGTTGCTGAAAATCATATTTCTGTTCTTTTCCTTCAAGAATTGAAAGTCATTGGTCACACTCTCACCCATTGTATGGATATCATTGGTGGTGGATATGCATCTACCTTTACTACTTCTCATATTAATGGTAAAGGAGGTGTTGCCCTTTCCATAGCCAAGTCTCTTTGTTATGCTATTCTAGACCATGGTGAAGACCCTGCTCATCATTGTGTATGGGTTAGATTGGCTCTTAACTCTCAGGTTATTGGATTTTGTTCTATCTATGCCCCTAATGACCCTCCTAGTCATATAACCCTTTGGGAATGGTTAGTTGTTTCTCTCCCTCCTACAGAATGGATCCTTGGAGGTGACTTTAATATGATTGAGAATCCTAGTGATAAAAGTTGGACTGGTAGTAGACCCCTTTCTAATGTTGAATTTGGTAGTTGGTTGTTTTATCATAATCATTTAGGTGTGCATGACCCTCTCTTTGGTAAAGCCTCCTCTCATAGAGATAATTGGTTTACATGGTCCAACTATCATCAAGGTTCTGCTAGGAAGCTTGTTCGTCTGGACAGATTTTATTTCAGTAATTATTTCCTAGATAAATTCTCTATCCATGAGCAAGTTCGCATCCTTTCTCACACTACTTTGTCTGATCACCTTCCTATCTTATCTTCTATCCAAACTTCCTCAATATCTCTTAATTCCATGCCGCTTCCTTTCAAATTAAATGTGTCCCACCTTGACAATCCTACCTATTGTCACCTTGTAGAGCATGTCTAGAATAGATTTCCTAGACCAACTAGTAATACTAGCTGGATCAAATGGTTTGAAATAATGATTTCCAATACGGTTTCATCCCTTAGATGGTATGGGTGCTCTATTTCTAGGAGGAAGAAGATTCAAGAGAGTCACCTTCATAAGGAGATCTCTCATCTTCATTCCATGCTTATGAAAGACCCTACTAACATTGTTATTCAATGTGATCTAGCTAATGTTGAAAATCAAGCTAGAGTTTATGAGTCTTACCATGCTAGAGGGGCACATGTTAGATCTCGCCTCAATTGGATCTCCCAAGGAGACAAGGGAACTAATTTTTTTAACTACCTCAGACATAAGAATATTTTGGAAAGGATCACTGAGTTGGAGGACCCTTCAGGTCATTTTATTTTTGACTCTAAAGAGATCATGAATCGTTTTGTAGCTCATTTCTCTCAACTTTTTACAATGGAGCCAAGGGATGAAATCCAATGTATCTTAATGGAATACGTGCAGGAACATATTCCCACCTTAGTAGATCCCATTATTCGAGATCAACTTGAATATCCTCTTTCTGTGAATGATCTGCAAACTGCTCTTTTTTCTATGAAGAATGACAAAGCTCCTGGCTTGGATGGGCTTCCAGTGGAGTTTTATAAAAAATTGGCATATTCTTTCCTCTGATCTTCATCACGTTTACCTGGAAGCTCTTCATAATAGTTCCCTTGGAGCTTATATCAATGTAGGGCTTATCAAGCTTATTCCTAAAGGTACGACTCATAACCAAATCTCCAATTGGAGACCTATTACCCTCCTCAATATTTCTTACAAGATCATAGCTAAAGCTATAGCTTTAAAAATCAAAATTGTTGCTCAAGCGATTGTTCACCCTAAACAATCTGCTTTTCTTAAAGGTCATTATATTTTAGATAATCTTATGATGGCTTGGGAAACTTCACAATGGGCTATCGATTCTAATCAAGATGCCCTCTTGGTTAAGTTAGATTTTGACAAAGCTTATGATAGAATCAGATGGGATTTTATTCTTAGTATGCTTTCTTGGCTTGGTTTTGGTCCAAAATTTTGTAATCAAATTGGTATGCTCTTTGGTGATGCTTCAGCTTGTGTTCAGGTTAATGGAGCTCTTTCCCCCTCCTTCCCTCTTCAATGGTCTATCAGACAAGGTTGCCCCCTTGCTCCTTTTTTGTATGTTTTGGTTGTCGATGCTCTTGGTTATCTTCTTCATAAGGCTCATTCTGATGGCCTCCTTCAAGGTATTAAGCTTCCTGGGGATAAGCATGCTCTTAACTCTCATTTTGTTGATGATTCCCTTATTTTTCTTCAAAATACCCAACAAGAGGTGGAAATGGCTAAAGAGATTGTTCAATTATTTTGTGATGTCTCTGGTTCTCATATTAACGATTCTAAAACTGAAGTCTTCTATACCTCTTCCTCTCCTCGTGGATGCAACTCCTTAATTGAGTGGAAGATCATCCCTCATGGTATGATTGTGCGTTATTTGGGAATTCCCTTTGGGATTAATATCTCTCCTAAGGATATGTGGAACTAGGTTATGGAAAGACTTCAAAAAAATTAATGCTTGGCCAACTCGATTTCTTTCCTTAGCAGGAAGAATTCAAGTTGCGAATAAAATTATGGCAGCCTCTCATGTTTATTACTCCTCTTGTTGGATGGCCCCCAAGGTAGCCTATAATAAATTAACTCAGGCCATTCGTAAATTTTTATGGACTAAATGGGATGGGGAGGTGGGTATGACACCCATCTCTTGGAAACTTTGTACTCAACCTAAGGCTTTAGGAGGTCTAGGCATCATTGATCCTCTTACCCAGAGCAAAAGTTTGGTTGCAAAATGGGTTGCTAGAGCCATTATTGGTGATGAAAATTGGAAACACCTATTTCGGTACAGAATATCTCTAGCTACTCACAAAGGTAAATGGAAAGAAACCCCTTGGGAGGATAAGGTCCTTAATGCACCTTATTTTATAGTTAAAGGTTCTATTCCAGTTACCCAAAATTGGAAAGCTTGGCAATCAATTTCTCATTTATTGGCTTGGAAGTCTGACTCCTTGAGACATGGTCTGAGCATCGATCTAAATAGTCTTTGGTGGAATAAACTTATACTCCATAATGATAAACCTTTAGCTTTATGCAATGCTATTCATGGGCTAGCTTTTTTGAAGAAAGGAATTAATAGAATTAGAGATATCTGGGATCCAGGTAGCTGCTCAATTCTTACCTGGAACCAGATCTACAATAATTGCTCCCTTCCCTCTAGGTTCAAAGAGTCTTATGGTTTAATTGTGGCTTCCATCCCTTGTGAGGTCCTTATGAAGTTGGGAACAACTGCCCATAATATTTGGAATGACTGGAGATGGCTTAATGGTCATAGAATCTCTTCCATTACTTCTAGTTGGTTATACAAAAATCTTTTGTGTCCACCTTCTTTAGACTCTAAGCTCAATGTCAAGTGGCAAGTGAATTTTACCAATGCCCAATGGCAGTTTCTTGCTACTCAAATTTGGAAAGCTCCTGTTGAATCAAAAACTCAACTTCTTGGATGGCGGATTTTGCATCAAAAACTGCCAACTGCTGAAAGTTTGGCTGTGATTTTACACATTCCCCCTCAATGCAATTTTTGTAATGCTTTAGAAACTCTTATTCACTTGTTTTGGTTTTGTGGCATGGCTAAACAGTTTTGGGATATCTTCTACTCTTTTCTTTTTCCCTCTTTCACTAGATCTTGGAAGCTTTCTCTGCTTGGTTTTTCTCAGCTGGATCAATGCCCCAAACTCTGGGATGTTTGTAGACTCATCCTTCTCAAGCACATTTGGAAGTACAGATGCAAAAAGGTGTTTACTGGATCTGCTCCTCCATGGGATATAGTTTTGGCAGACTTGACCTTTGATCTTTTGTTACATGTGGGACACATTCATTCCCAAGTCTATGGACCTTCCAACACGCCTCGAGATGTTATTGACAGACTTCATCAACTTTCTCATATGATTCAAGATCTTCAGAAGGTCCAACAGGAAACTAAGAAGAAGACAGTTAACAATGATAAGCAAGTTCAGGTTTTGATTACTTCTTTTTCTTCTCTGAAGACTTCAGAAGATATCACGGAAGACATGCCTAGAATTTCTTCATATAACAGACTCTCCCACAGATGAATGTTGATATCTGGTGTATTGCAACAAGATATAGCTATAGTCTTTTTGTTGATATTAGCTTCTATTCTTATGTATATTCAGTTATGGATGCTTTACTCCTGATCCACCTCATTTTGTTTTTTAGCTGGTGGACAATGCTAACACCAAAATATTGTAATGTTTCGGTTAATGATATAATATAATCTAGCTTTTTTTCAAAAAAAAAAAAATATTGTGTAGATCTATTACATTTTTTTTTTATAATAAATTTTTAAAAATTAACTTTAAAAAGTTTATATATATTATCAAATTAGTTTTATAAATAAAAATTAGATTTTAGTCAAATGAGGCTTGGTTCAATAATTGAGATATAAGATATAAGAGAAACACAACCCAAGGTTTAAATTCCAACAATAATAAAAAATAATGTACAACTTTATATGACATATTATACTCTAAGAAAGTATAATTCTTTTAAAAGTTTACCTTTCTATTAATTAAAAAATATAAATTATAATTAAATTAAATATTAAATATTAAATTAAACTAATTAAAAGTTAAGCTTTTACATTCAAAATTATATATATATATATATATATATATATATATATATATATATTGGTTATATGGGATTGAAATAATTACATTATTCATTATGATGAACAAAGTTAGGATATAATGATGGTATCTTAACAAAGCCAAGGTATTATCCATGTGTAATTTAACAAGATTTAAACCTTAGATTTTCTTCTTAAATATTAAATAATCTAACAAATTAACCTAATACCACTTAATAAAAATAACTTTTTATCATTAAAAAAAATTAAATTTTAAAATAATCTACAGCTAGCTCTCTTTCAAAGAGGTCTCCGGCACCGGACCACGCATTTATTTTTTGAAGGCGGCCTTTCCTTGTGAAAGATCAACGAAAACACGAGCGAATCATCTTTTTATTAAGACGTAAAAGAATTCTATTACATGATTTAGTTAATTATTGTATGATTCGGGTATACTTTTTAACTATCTCATTAAAAGTCATCCTTGATGTTGAGTTGCGGGTGTAACTATAATTTATTCCATAATAAAGTCAATATAATAGTAAAATAATTTATAATGTTTGCAAAATAAAATAAAATAAAGGTAATATAAAATAGATATTATTTATTTAATATATGTAACTATAATTTGTAAGGTTATAAGTTATAAGATAGATATTTTTAATCTAATATATATTTAGATTGAATCATTTTAGAGGACCATAGGTTATATGAGACGGAAATTGTTTAACTAATATGTCCTGTCTACTACGAGATATGAGGTAGATATTATTGCTTATTTAGAGACACCCATACACTAAAATCTTGGATTAATTATGAAGATCAGAGATGCATTGCCTTTTTCATCCGGGAATTATTCAATCTCACGAAAGATTTGCTTAGTAATAGTTTGCAGAAGATAACAGTATCCCGACTTATCACTTCGTTCTTCTAGCCTCCAAAGGCCACGACCAGGAAATGCCAAGGTGATCACAAAGATACAACAAGATCAATTCGTCGTAGACTCCAACAAAGAACATTTACGACGACATCCAACTCTTATATCACTCACTTCTCTTCAGTTTTGAATGTTGGAAGCAATCCTTAATCCACTGTATATCCTATATTATTTTGTTTACTGTTTTTCTTACTTTATTTTCTCTGGAGTTGCATTAGGCACTCCTGTTGCTTTGCTTTGTATATGTCTTACTTTACAGTCCTACTCCTACTGATCTCTTTTGGTCACATATTCCTACTGACCTCTTTTGGTCACATATAAACATTAATACAAATTCAAATTCAAATCTAAATCCAATCACAATTTGTGAAACCATAAGTCATATAAGAGAAAACCATAATTTATAATACCATAGACCACATAAAACGAAACCATAATTTGTAATACTATAAACTATATGTAATTGAAATTATTTATTTAATATATAATTATCTCCAATTATCCTAACTAAAATACCATAAAACATTTGAAATGGATATTATTAATACCTATCCTTAATCACATTATGTTCTGATTATTAAAATTCTACAATTGAACTATTCAAACTGTTAAATCAAGCTTTTGCCGAGTTGAATTTAACCTCAATTTTGGTCGTAGCATTCATACAATTCGAAAGTCGTTGAACAACATCATTCTATACTATCTTGATTAGAATATGGCCACTAAGAAAAGAGATTGACATAAAAGGAAACCCCTACCAAATTGATGGAGACGGCAAAGTATGAAACTTTTTTTTGGTTTTTCAAGGTGGCATTAGCGTGGGTATCCTAACCTTGTTTTATTTGATTTGTTGACTGGGTATTGGTCCAACATTACCCTTCCGCGTCCTTAAAAGCCCCAAGGACCTTTAAAATACATCACAACCATACCATCAACCACGGTTAACTTTACACCGCCAGGTCTAAAGTGGACTCAATTCTTTTCATCGTGAAAACACAACCGCCGAATGAGTAAATAATACCCGTGAACAATCCCCTAATCGAGGTAAAAGTAACGTTGTTTACGGCAAAGGCAAAACCCACAGAAACCAAAGAGAAGACATTTATGTTTTGAAGGTTCCAAGAAACCTACCAAAACGCACATACGGACTCCCTTTCCAAGTAATGTTTTAATTCAATAATTACAGCAAAAACAACGTCTGTAATAATTGAATTTTTAACGTTCACGGATTGAAACAATCTATAACAAATAAATATTCGATAACTATCACGCAAATTATCAATTGAGCTATCCCTACCTGGGATGGAAGGACATTAGATCCGTTGAATGTGAAAATCTGTAAAAATCTGTGAAAATCTAAGTCTGGGGACAATTACCAAGTGGCTATAGTGGCGTATATACTAAGCAAAAGATATTTTTTTGACTCCAAATTTTATTAATTACAGCGCAAAAGATGAAGAAGAATATTAAACCTTATGTGGCAACCGTCCATTTCAAAAACTAGGTCGTCATTCAGCCAATCACGATTAAGGCATAAGTCGTACTCCTCATTTCCCATTTACAAATGGCAGGAAGCCATTGAATTGAATTTGGTGGCTTGCATTCCCAACCTTGCCATAACTGCCAGGAAAGTCCGTCGAAAGACCAACACCAGCCCGATATCTACGTGTATTTCTCTTTCTTCGAAAGCACGCGGAGGAGCCTGTACATGGAAACGTATGCGTAGACAGATCTGTAAT
Source organism: Wollemia nobilis (assembly GCA_028583015.1). NCBI lineage: Eukaryota > Viridiplantae > Streptophyta > Pinopsida > Araucariales > Araucariaceae > Wollemia > Wollemia nobilis. Next base: position 11,169,401 of record JAQPPZ010000850.1, read on the forward strand.
TTCCGATGTAGGGTTTGTGAGGGAAATGTACGTACCCCGCGCTGAGGTGACCGTAGCAGCGCATTATTTATAGGGAAGGGGTGCGGGGTTTTTTTTATAATTATTAGGGCGGGCGATCTGGGTTGAAAGTTCTGGTTTTGATCAGGTGCTAGAGTAATCTATGATTGAAGAAGTCATGGCTGAGAAAAGAGAGAAATTGGTTTCTTCAGTGCCCCTGACTCCCGATTTTAAGTCCTATTACAGTGAGGAGCAATTGTTGTCGTGGCTGAAGAAGAAAAACAAGGGCATGAGGGAGGGAGTGGAGTTCATTCACGAGGTGGACGTTTTCAAATGCGAGCCGTGGGACTTGCTAGGTAATTTACTGTAATTCTTCTGCGCTGGATTAGGGGTGTTTTGTTGTTCTGAGAATTGTGTCAGTTAAGTTCAGATTTTGGAGCAATTGTTGCATTTTTGTATGAAGTTTGAGTTTTGTTGTTTGCATCTGTGTCTGTAAGTTTAGATTTTTAAGAAATCTTTGCATTTTTTTTAATATGAAATTCATTTGTAATTTTATGCGTGTGTTGAAATTCTCGTAGCAAGGGTGTAGATTGTGTTTTTTTTTTCCTTGAATTCTCATAGGAAGGCTGTAGATAATGTTTTTTTTTTTCAAAATTCTGTGTTACAGAGAGGATCCATTTATAGATCCTCCCTACTTTCGAATACTGTGAGGTGGACCACTGACCCTTAGAAAATCAAACCCAGGTTGCACACTGTCAAATATTCGGCCGAACAGATTATCTTAGCTTCAGTCTTGCTTTTGTTAAAAATTTCAGCGTTACTTGAGAGCAAACCGAGGTTGCACACTATCAAACATTCGACCGAACAGATTATCTTAGCTTCGGTCTTGCTTTTGTTAAAATTTCAGCGTTACTTGAGAGCTGGGCTTTTGTTGAGGTTTACCTTTTTAAGAAGTCACTGGACTTTTGTATAGAATTCCATCGCAATCTTTTAGTGTTGAATTCTGACAATCTGTTTTAAAAGTTGATGTGGGCTTACCTGTTTTCTTGTTAAACTTGTAATAATAGTGGTCCAGCTTGGGTTTCTCTGTAATTTTTAAAAAGACGATACGAGTTTGAGGGTTTTGGGACCTTTTTTATGGTTTTGTTAATCTCTAAGTTGGCATTTTGATTAATTAGAAATTTGGGTGTCTAAATTTGGGGGTTCGTCTGTATATGGGATATGGAATATTGATTTCTCTATTACGTAATCTAAAAAGATAAAAGTTCAATAGTTGGGCAATATTACATTTTAGTTTTGTTTTGAAGTTGAGTTGCATCACTACGTTTTATATACATAAGATGTAGCTGACGTGGAACTTTAGTTATATAGAGGAGAAGGGTGAACACACTAAAACTTTAGTTGAGTTGCATCACTACGTTTTATATACATAAAATGTAGCTGACGTGGAACTTTAGTTATATAGAGGAGAAGGGTGAACACACTAAAACTTTAGTTATATAGAGAACAAGGGTGGAGACACTAAAACTAGAAAATTAGTCTCCGTGGGACACCCATATGGTTAGGGTTTTGGGCTTTCTTTCAAATCACCGTGGGGTGTATGCCTGTGTTAATAAGCTTGTTGGGTTTTTGGCTTCCTTTCAAACCACAATGAGGGTGTGTACGTGTTTTAATAAACTTATGTAAAAAATAATAAAAAACTAATTAATGTTGAATTCTGAACAAATCATGTTGGCTTCTCTATTGCTTGTGTTAAAATTTTAGTATTACTTGACAGGTGGGGCTTTTGCTACTGGTGTTCGGAAAAATAACAAGTGTGATCATTGTAGGAGTGCTTGTGTTAATGAGTTTGTGGGGTTTTGCGCTTTATTTCAAACCACCCTGCATATATGTTAATGAGTTTGTGTTAAAAAAAAATAATAAAAAATTATGTAGGAACAAATCATGTTGGCTTCTCTATTGCTTGCGTTAAAATTTTAGTATTACTTGACAGGTGGGGCTTTTGCAACTGGTGTTCGGAAAAATAACAAGTGTGATCTTTTAAGGAGTTGCTGGATTGTTTTATAGAATTCCGTGGCAATCTTGTGTTTAGTTAGTGTTGAATTCTGGCTGTCAGGCTGTTGGAAAAGTTGATGACAGCTTCCCTGGTGCCTGTGTTAAACTCGTAATAATAGCTGTCAATCTTGGTCTTATTGGATTTTTTAAGAAGATGATACGAGTTTGAGGGTTTTGGGACGTATTTTTTTAAAAGCTAATTTTGATTAATTAGCAGTTCGGATGTCTATGTGAGAGGCTTCGTTTCAAAAGCTAATTTTGATTAATTAGAAGTTCGGATTTCTATATGAGGGGCTTCGTCCCTAAGAGGGATGTGGAATATTGATTAGTCCTAATGAATGACTATATCCAAATAATTTGAAAAAAATGATAGTTTGGGCAATATTGACGTTGATATAGTCATTGCGGCATTTTAGTTTTCTTATGAAGTTGCATTACTATTATTAAAAAAAATGTAGCTGACGTGGAAGCCTAGTGTTATATAGAGGGGAAAATTACAAGTACATGATTAAATAAATTATCCTAATATTTATTAAAAATAAAAAAGTTTGCTTCAAAATTTTGACAATTTCGTGTTCCTCCTAAAATTAATTGTTATTTAAGGAAAATGCTTCTCCTTATAAAAAAAGACAATTTAATATTTAATGTGAAGACAAACAATTCTTAAAACTTTAAATCATGGAAAATAAGTTCTTAAAACACAGGAATAAGATACAAGCTGAAAGTAAAAATTAGACGAGCCACAAAAATAGTAAAAACTAAAATGAGTACCATTTTTTTAGATATAAAATACATCTTTTAAAAGGGAATTCAAATGATTCAGTATCTTTGTGCGACTATTAGTATGATATCGAGAAAATATAGGAGAAAAATCCCGCACATAATGCAATCTGGGTTAGTATAATGCAATATTCATGATCTACTTTCTATTAGATCGAAATTCAGTGTGAGACATTTAGAAATGGTATTCACTGCTTTTATGCTCACTTTGATGAAGATCATATTATTTTTAATTTTCTATGCTAAAATTGAAATAGGTATGGATGCTTTATTTGTGTTGTAGTTTATGTATATTTGTAATCCCCTCTCTCCAAATTTGTTTCTACAAGTCACACTCTACTATTCAGCTTGGCCAAGTTCATAACAAGTACATCTGAAATTAGATTTAGTTAATGGTAAATAGAATGGTTGCCTGACAAAGTAATTAGAGATCTCTATAATAAATGTAAACTTATCTATTTAATCTACGCATAGCAGCTACCCACTTATGAGGACAGTAACAATCCTACTGTATCTGGGCCATCTGAATCGGACTAGATTTTCCAGACCCGACTTTTACATATTGCAAAAAGTAAAAAGGAGAAAAAAAACAAAATAAAAAAGAAAGAAAGAAAAGACAATGACCGAAAATCATAAGGTAAAAGTCCTGTATAAATGTGCATGAATGTGAGACATGGATTTGCAGCCTGTCTGATATGCACCTATAATACCTATCTACAGAACCCTAATTCTTCTTGCCCAGAGAAAGAGAGGGGTCACCATTTTCAATCCTCACCAAAGAAACCCCCGAGAGAGAGAGGTCACCATTTTCAATGCCCCCTCCTTACATAAGAAGCCCCGGAGAGAGGGGGAGAGAGAGTTCACCAGTTTCAGTGCACCCTCCTCACCAAAGAAGCGTCTGTTGAGTGTATACTAGGCTGCACTAGATCTCCAAATAAAAAGTGTACATTTGCACTTTGATGTTTGAAACCTACATTATATTTATAATATACAAAGTGATATGGTTAGGTTAGGTCGAACGTTGTATTATAGACTGTGATATAAGTGCAAAATTATGCTGATAAATTAATTTACTCGCGTATTTGCACACGCTCTGCTTACCAGTTCAATTTTAATTGTACTGTAGGCCACATATATTCGAATGAAATATAATAATAGCATACGATCAACTTAGTTGCCATAATAGCATTAGATGAACTTAGTTGCCAAGCACACTTGGGATGTGTATGCACAATAAATAGAGAGAGAGGACGATAAACAAAATCCAGAAGTTTTCTTTATTTGAGTTCATGTTTTTACGTGTTTGCTGGAAACTCGGAAGTGAATCATGAAATTCGGTCAGAGTTGATTTTAGAAGTAATACCAGGAAAATTATATCAATAACTCCTGATGCAAACAATTTGTTGCAAGTTTCTAAGCTACGAAGATTTGAAAAGACTTCTATTGAATGATTCAATGAATGTTTTGAAGTTTTATGTTTGTGTTTGTATGTCTGTTCACACTTTTTTCTGTTTCGAGTGGAACTTTTTTTGTATCCTTTGCCTCCTGGAATCTAAAGTCATAGCTTTTCCTGTTTGCGTTTGTGATTGTATCCTTTACCTCTTTTCTGGTTTATATTTATAATAATATTATATATGTAATTTAAAAAAAAAAACGTGTATAGGTCATGAAATTTTCTGGTCAAAGACCAAAAGTTAAGGCACAAGTTCAACAGCTTAGGAAGTTTCCCTTTTTGGTATTGGTGATCCTAAAAAAAAAAAAAAAGAGAAAAAAAAGACAAGAAAAGTAAGAAAGAAGTACAGTGGTATCAATCAACGGGTCATCCATGTGCCTTGCTATGTACCAACCAACACCTTAACAAACTAAAACCATACTCCCTTTTGAACTTCGGTAAACAACAAAATCAAATATGCAATATAATATTAAAATAGAAATTAAATTTGTGCACATGATACCAAAGGAACTTAGAGAAGAACTCTTTTTTACTAAAGCTGAATACTGGAACCCAAAAATAGATTATTATTAAGCGATGTTGAGGTGTTTCCTGGCTGGGGACGACAAGGGTTTGTCTCCAGAATCCAGGACGATTTGTTCAAATATATATAAAAAAATATATTTAAACTCCAAGTTGGATTTTTTTAATCAAAAGTTATAAATATGTAACATAACATATTGTAAGAGCACAAGAATTCAGGAATTAGGAATGATGTAAAAGCATAGAAAAAAATGAAATTCAACTATACATCAATCATCCCTGATTCATGCAACAAAAATATTTGAAAAGCATAGGCAGTTAGGATTTTCGGTTCGACTATAGCTCAGGTTCCACCTACCTACGCAAAATGAAAGTGAAACCAAGTTCTTCTTTGGTATTGCTTGAATGAAAGACTTGATGAACTATCTCCTTTGATTATGGAAATGCAAATGGCTGTGTGCACTCTATTATTGGTATTTGGAGTAAGGTTGTGTTGGACTTTACATGTATTATATGTAAAAGTACATTAAACTGCCTGGAAAAGTTGCTTCTAGCAACTATAAGTCTTCTACATCCATGAGGCAGGAGAGGTGAGTTATATTCAGTAACGTATGGGATTGTAGTCAAAGGGCATGTCTGATGTCAGTTACTCTACTTACAAAACAACAAATGGGAGATTGGTTGTGAGTCATATTTAGACCCGTTACAGGTGTGAAAATCCTGTCATAGGCATTGTAGACATGTTCTCTGATATAACAGGTCTGTTAAATGTGTTTGTGCTGCCTGTTACAGGCATGAAAATCCTGTCATAGGCATTCGAGACATGTTCTCTGATATAACAGGTCTGTTAAATGTGTTTGTGCTTCCTTGAAAGGCCTGTTAAATGCATTTAAATCCTTTTTGCATAGCTATATATGCATTTATATTGTCTGGAAAACCTGTATATGCATTATACTTGTTTGGCAAAGCCGTCACATGCATTTGATGTCTTCTGCAAGACCTGTACATGCATTTAAACACCTCAAAGTTTTATATATCTTTTTATGCAAGAGCAGTTTTAGTAATACTAAACAAAATATTATAGTAACTTTATTATCAGCCTAGGTAATGCAACAGCAAAAGATTTTCCCTTCAAGGAGTGAGTCAAGGAGCGAGTGGAAGTTTCAACTCTGATGCATTGACTCCCATTTTGTCTTGTGTTAAAATAACTTTCAGTGCTAACAAGCTTGCTTATTCAAAAAGCTTATCTTGTTTTTCAATAATAGCAGTATGTGCAATGAATTCGATTTTCTCAAAGCAGAAATGGAACCAGGTTAAAAGCTTTTTAGATGATACTCAATTTTTTGTTATTTTTGGAGATGTTAATGTGAGTTTTATTCAGATTTTAGAGCTTACCAAAAATGACAGACCCATAACTGTAATTTGATTCTTGTTCTATCAATATAATTTTTTTTACTTTTCAATTTTTTTCTCAAAGTTAGATCTATAAAATAGAAAACAGAATTTCGAAATAATAGTAAATCAATGTTTCACAGGTACTAATTAGGAATCAAAATATAGTTACGTGTTTGGTTTGATCTTGGAATGAAGCTTTAGCAATGTGGAAGACACAAGTTGTTCCTATAGAATTGATTTTACTGTTAAACATCATAATGGTCTAGAATTTGATAGTCTGTTCATATTGGCTCATTGCTGAAGTGAATCTTTTGATTTTGCAGATAAATGTTTCCTGCCTATTAGTGATAAGCAGAGTTATTGTTTTAGTCCCTGCGATAGGAATTACCCTAGTGGTTCACTTACTAGCAGGGCTACTGAAGCTGGATATTGGAAAACAACGGGAAGGGACCGTAAAATCAGTTCAAGATCAACTTCACTAGGAGTTAGGAAGGCTATGGTCTTCTACAAAGGTCGTCCTCCACGTGGAGAAAAAACTGAATGGTTGATGCATGAATATCGTCTTGATGAAAATGAAAGTGAGGCTGGAGCTGGTTTCCAGGTACCCCTCTTTTAATTAATTTGATTCTTCCTAATGTTGAAAATATATCTTTCCATGCAAGCATGTGTCCACATATAAGTGGATGCATGCACATTTGTAAATCTACATAAATACATACATAGAGTTAGAAGCTTTAAGTTCACTTGAATATAGCAATATTCTTGTTATTAGTTTATTATTGCTGTCAGCAATATGAGAAACCACTATTGATTTTAATTTGCTATGATTTTGCAGAATGCTTTTGTGCTATGCCATGTTTTTAAAGCAAGTGAACCTGGGGCAAAAGTTGGAGGACACCAAACTTCACGAATTGAGAAATGTGATGCATCTCCAGATAATAGTAGTCCCTTCCTTAATTGCTCGGAGCCAGTAGAAGAGATTCAAAAATATTCAAGCTTACCAGAAAGTGGTGACACGCTTGATATGTTATTAAGTATAATGTTGGATGAGACAGATTCAACCCCACCTGGGGAGGATACCTTTTACACACAGGTTTGGGGGTTCAGAGCTTCTCCTATGCTTGTTTTAAGTTTGATTTTCAGTAGTATTGGCTAAAGCAGGAAGACTTGACTTGCACCATCCAAAGTGTTGAGGAACCCATATTTTTTCTTCTTTGGCCTGCGATTTCAAGGTCAACAAATCTTTGCAGCGCTTCTATTGTTCCAGCTGAAATATTCCCATACTCATAAATAGCATTTTTGCCAGATTCATTTTTCATGTGTAAGGAACATTAATCACAACCACACCATCATATTTCTGTTAGATATAATGTTTACTTGGATTAGCGTTTGCATTTAAAATTAATATTACGAGTCAAAGTAGTCAATGGAAAATATGGTATTTGTGATAGAAGACCAACAGTTAGTATTATTCATAGGAACAATATCAAAGAGCTTTTTGGAAATGAAATGTGAGAAAGGTTTCTCTAGAAGACATCGTATGTGTAAGAACTTGAGGAGAATATATTGCATTGTTTTATATCCTGCAAGAGTCGTAAAAGATTCCATGTTTATTTTTTCCTTTCAAACATTTTTCAACCTACCATATCGTTTATTCACAGTTGTTTCATTAGCATACTATATCGTTTATTCACAGTTGTTTCATTAGCATACTATATCGTTTATTCACAGTTGTTTCATTAGCATATTATTGATTTCCTCGTTTCATGGATGTTGACTTTTTTATGGTAATGCAATAATGTATGTCTTTCATCGTTTTTTGGGTCTCACCTTTTTAACAACATTTGAATCTTATAAGCTTGGATTTTTTTATCATTTTAATTCTTACTGAAATGCACATTGTTTACATGTTACTTTTTTCTCATTCTTTTTGACATGCTACTTTGTGTTCAATTTCTTTTTATGCAACAGCTTGTCATAATTATTTTTATTTCAGGTTGATATGATGTCAAAGAGCCCAGGATCACAACGTGAATTTGTAGGGTCTACATTGGGTGAAGGGGATTTTCCACAAGTTCCAGCTGATCTAAGATTTAGTCAACCAGAAGAAATGGATGCAGCTTTTGAAGCAGGGACACAACGCGAAGTTCTGCATGCTGCTTTTGAAAATTCTGATAATTCTAGTGTTGATAATTCTTTTGATCAAGATACCTTGGCTGTCATTTCAAAGGGCGACTTTTTAGAACTTAATGATCTTGAGGGTTATGAGTCTTCTATGTCAGATGAGTGTATTGGAATCCAATTTCAATCTCGCAGTCCACTTAGTTCAACATCGCAGAGTCATCAAGAAGATTCTGTGTTTGATGGCACACCCAAAAGAATCCACTCGCATCTATATAAAATGGAAGCTTTAATGGGAATAAATATAAATGATACAATAGATAGGGATGTGCACTGTGCATCTAATTATTGCAGTTATAGCGACAGTGGTTCTGAGAACTATGATAATTCCAGTGATGGTAGTCCTTTTGATCAAGATTCCTTGGCTGTCATTTCTAATGGGGATTATTTAGAACTTAATGATCTTGAGGATTGTAACTCTTCTATGTCAGATGATTGTACTGGAATCCAACTGCGACCTCGAAGTTCACCTGATCCAACATCTGAGAGTCTTCTGCAAGGCCATCTCTATGATGGTGGGCACACAAGAATCCGCTTGCAGGTGTATAATGTGGAAGCTTCCGTGGGAATAAATACAAACGATGCAAGAATTATGGATGTTCACCGTGCATCTAATTATTGTGGAGATAGTGAGAGTGGTTCCGCTTATGATCTGCAAGTTCAACAACTGTTGCTAGAAAGTTTTGCTCAGGAGAAACGCAATGCAGAGGTGAGAAAAAGCATCATTTAGCATGGTGCAGGTGAAACATTTGTTTGTATTCATCAAGAGTTGAACTCTAAACAATCCTAAACCATTTTCTCTGACTATTCATAAGTGTAATCTAAACTGTTACACTTAATATACGTGTGAGGGCCATTCTCTTGTGGCTGCAGATCTGTTGTCACTGAGAGAAAATAATACTCCCCTTGTTTTCACATACTTTTGGAGAAACATCAGTATGTCTAATTTTGTTTTACTTAGGTTTTGGCATGTGTATGATCAAAAGAAGAAAAATAAATACAATAATTTGCAACTTATTGATTGACGTTTTGGTTGCAGATTACGACACAAAATGGAAACTCTGCAATTGGTGCATTTCCAGCCCATGTGATTGATCAAAGGAATGGTATGTAATTGTTGGCAACATTCTCTGCACTATTGATAAAACCAGGTTGGCTTGTTATGACTCAGCAGCATATTGTGGTCTTCATGACTCTGGTATGCCTTGCTAACATTACTGGCTGGATGGAGAATCCTGTTGCTTCTTGAGCTGTTGAATGGCCCTGGTTTGAGCTTTTGGTTAAGGACCCATACCTACAAGCATAAGATTATGAGTTCTGAAAAAGATCAATTCAGGGGTTTAACAATTCAGGCAGCAGCAGGATTCTTCCTTCAAGCAGTAATATCAATGGTGCTTTCTATGCATTGGCTAACTAAAGAATGTGAGAATGAATACGTGAAAGTTACTGTTGTTTTGCAAATTGAATATGGTAGATGCTAGAGTTATCTTTGTCAGTGTGCTACAGACTTCTCACCACCTTATCAGGCGGTTAAGTAAATTTTAAAAAATGTGTTATATCTGTCATAATGACAGCTTTTGGAAATTCAATTATAACAAGTCTTGGGGCATTGGCCCTATAAGTTAATATCATCACCTTTTTACTGAGCAGAAAAAATCTACTGACAAATTTAAATGACAGTTTTTCACTTGTTTTTGTTTTTACAGAGTTGTCTTCATGTCAAGAGCATGATATTAAAGGTCCTGAAAACTTCCATTTCATCTGTGATTCTGCAAAGGTTTCTGAATCTTTCAGTCATAACTTAACATCAATGCCTCCAGCCATGTCTGTCACGAAACAAATATGTGATTCTAAAAAGACTCAACAGGCCTGCTTTGAAGGATATGTATTAGATTCAGCTCCAGAGCTTGTGGAAAAAGGTGTTAATTTGGTATCTGAAAATCTTATAGCAAGAACTACTCCAGCTCCATGTTTGGGTGAGAAATCAATATCCGGAGAATCTCTAGCTAGTTCAGGAGCTACAGCTTTATTACCTGAGACAGAGAAAAGGACATCTATGCTTAACTTTACATCAGCTGATAAAGATTCAATTTCCTTTAAACTACTCTCGAAGATCCTGGGCGGTATTCCTGCAAAGTCAGCTTCTGCAATGGATCTCACTGCCAGTTTGAAGTCAAAAAGCATCATTTTTGGCTCCAAAGATACAACTTATGTTACATATACAACAGCTAACACAATAGTCTCCAAAGGAAATGTTGAATTTCCTGGTTCAGATAACACAATAGTCTCCAAAGGAAATGTTGAATTTCCTGGTTCAGATATGGTCTCACGTGGATTGAGACTGAGAGCCAATGATACTCAGTCCGGTGGTAAAGACAAAAAGGGTGAGCTTGTGAGGGCATCTCATGAACGTTCTACTTTATTCGATCGGCTTGGAAAGAGGGTCTCATTGGGAGGTTCTCACGGCAGTTTTACAGTAACTTGCATTTCTGGCATAGCATTTTTAATATTCTGTTTCTGGCTATCAGCTGTCTTCCCACTCTTTGGGAGGATTTTTTCCAGCTTTGCATTTTAACAGAAATTCTTTTTATTTCAGGACATGTATTGCCTCACTGGGATTTAGTTCTTCTAGATGTGGCTAGACTCTTATCTGGACTATCTTATAAATAAAATGTTTGAACTGTATGGGCTTCATTTGTATTCAAAACACAAAAGTTGCTCTCTCAACAAGTTTTGAAAGGGTATTAAACATAGGCAATGGATGGTATACATTTGAAAGAGTTATCTGGTTGCAATAGGATCCTATTTAATGTTGCAAATTATTTTGTACAGCGTCCTTTCTTAATCCAAACCATCCTCTGGAATTATTGGAACTTTGGGGGCATTAATTATAGAAGTGCCCATAATCAAGACAAAATGCAAATGTACATCTGAACAGAATATTTCATTGTCTACCTTTTCTACCTTTGACAAACCTTCCATGGCCAGCATGATGGTTTTAGGGCTGTCTATCCATCTAGATTAACACATTCTCCAAAATTACTCATTGCCCTAGCATGTGTAATCTTATCCATATCAAAATGGCTCCCTATAAAGTTCCCATTAGATCTCAGAACATAACTAGAATTCATGCTATAATTCATGAAGGCAAATTCAAATTGAAGCTATTAATAGAGGGAAATTCATAAAGGCTTTAATTCATTTTATTGTGCCCACGCATATAGAATTTTTGGTGGGGATTTCAAATCCCGTTTGTGTTAGTTTTGGTTTTTGAATATTCCCCAATTTTTAGCTGTTTTTCTGTGCTGCCCCTCATCAAAGCATCTTGAAATGACTGATCTGAGGGTGTGACAGATTTGAGGGGATAACATGAATTGTTCGTCCCATTTGCATTTCAATCTTCAATTGAGAAGCTATTGTATTAAAAAAAATTAAAAAGAAAATAAAATAAATGAGGATCAAAGCTTAGAAGAGTTTTGAATAAATATTTTCTTGGGAGCTGCCCGCATCTATATTTAGTTTTTGAATGACAACACTGTTATTCTGCATGTATCATTGTATAAGATTTACTTTTCCTACTGTTTTTATATTTGTGATGTAATACTAGGTCAAAGGAAAAAAGAAGTAATGTTTTGGTTGCTTAGAAGTGTCAACATCTACATCTAGTCTTAGCATAACATAGTTTTATCTAAGTCAACATCTACATCTAATCTTAGCATAACATTGATTTATCTGAGTTGATTATATGGGATTCAAATGGTTCTGACTGTATTCCGCTCAAACCATGTTATTATGATATTACATATATCATTCTGACAAGATTTAAACCCTGACAAGATTTAAACCCTGTTTGTATCTATATTTAGTTTTTGAATGATAACACTGTATCTCTTCATGCATCATTGTATAAAAATTGCTTTTACTTTGTATGATTACACCTCAGTTATTGTTTTTATCTCTATAATGTAATACGAGGTCTAATGAAAAAAAGAGTCATCATTACCATACTTTTACACATGTATGTTTTTGGTTTCTTAGAAGGTTCACCGATATCATGTTATTATGATATTACATGTTAACAATTTATACATACACCGTTTGGCAAAATTTAAACCTTGTTTTGTTTTACTTAATCAATAGAATTTTACCACTCAGATTTGCATAACATTGTTATCATTGGTTATATATATATTCCCTTTCAATAGGATATATGGGATTGAAATGGGTCCCACAAGTATTACATTACAACCACACATTTGTATTACAATAACACAATCATGTAGGGGTATTACAATTTATTTTTTTATTGAGTAAATACTTCTTATACATAAACATATCCGTCGTGGGGATTGAATCCGGGTCACATCATCGATAATGTAAGTGGCATTCTTGCCGGTAGACCGTGTTCACTAAGGTATTACAACTTATTATTATGCATATCTGTTGGAAATATTTGAACCAAAATCTTGAAAGTTCCAAGAATCTTAATAGTTGAGCTAAAGCCATTTGATATTAGATTTTTAATTTTTTATTGTGTATTGAATTTTTTTCCATGGTTGAGTCAATTATTTCTTACATATGAAATTTAATACTAGGTCTACTAGTTGTTAGACAAGTATTTTTTGGTTGTTTATCTAAATCTTCTATGCATAGAATTCTTTGCTTTGCTTTTATTTTTATTTTTTTTATTATAAGGATGGGAGATAAATTTTACATTGTTTTTACTTGAATGCTAGGTTTACTAGTTGATAGACAAGTATTTTTTGGTTGTTTGTCTAAATCTTATTATGTATAGAATTCTTTGCCTTCTTTTAAAGGATGGGGAATAAATTATACATTGTTTTTACCTGATTTTTAAATATTATCAGTCAACATCAACTACAAATTCCCAACAATGTCTAGGCAGGTTTTAAATACCTTATACATGTCAATGAAATCTAATCTCCATTGGGAGAATTGTTCATCTGTCGCTATGGGTTTAAGAGGAAGTGGTGCATTCCTCTTCCTTCCAACAAAGAATTTGCATTTATCGCATTTCCTTACCCATAGGTGGGAATCCAAAATCATTATGGTACAATAATAGTTGGTGCTCATAATCATAGTAGTGGTGGTTTAAACGGAGTAGTGAACCCTTGAGAAGCCTTGATGAAATTTGAGAAACAACCACTAAGTCTAATATGCCTTGACACACCTTAAGAGGATATCGAAATTTCTTTGAAAACAACCGACTAGAACAAAGTGGGCGTTTTGTAGTCAGAGGACCCGTTTTTGATCTTTATCCAGATTGAGTGAATATTGCCATGTTTGCATGTATCTAACTTGGTCCACCCAATTTTACCTCTCTTTGTTTGAGTTGACTAGGCACATGTCTGACACAAGGCTCTTCCCCTGACCAACCTAGTAGGTTTGATATCTATGTTGTATTCTAGGATCTTAGTAATCCATCCTGCTCTTTTTTGCTAATTTCTCCCTCCCATTATATATTCCTTTATGCTTGAGTCGATGACATGTGCAAGAATCTTATTACTAGAGACCAAATGTTTAAATCTCTTTGACGCTCTAATTAGGGCGTATACCTCATTTTCTACAAAATTATATCTTTCTTCATATCCTTTCAAAGTTGGTTGAAGGAGACAATATGGTACTCATGTTGATCCTTATCCTTTTGATTGAGTAGAGTGGCAATGTTGGCTTCTCCTCCAAAAGCATAGAGGACAAACTCCTTGAAATCTAGATTTGCAAGCACCTGGGCTTCCGCTATAGCTTTCTTAATTTTTTTGAAAGCTTCCTTTCATTCTTCCGTCCAATTGAATGGTTGGTCCTATTTGGGCATAAGGGTCATCGACTTGAAAATACCAACAAAATTTAGTATAAACCTCCTTACAAAGTAAATTTGCCCAAAGAAGGATTGGAGAGCTTTCTTGTGTTGAGGCAAGGAAAGATTAGTAATGACTTGGATTCTTTCAGCATCAATGGCAACATCTTTTGAGACAAAGTGCCTAAGCAATTCCCCATGGGAAACACACAAAATACACTTTTTGGGGTTCAAGCACACATCAAAATTTTGACATTGCCTAAAGACCACTTCTAAGTGCGTCATGTGGTCCTCCTTCTGCTTGGAGAAGATAGGTAAGTCATTGAGGTAGATCAAGATAACCTTGTTGATGAGGCCTTTGAAAGCAATATCCATAGCTCTTTGAAACAATGCACCAACGTTAGACAAGCCGAAAGGCATTCTCTGATAAGGGAACGTTCTCCATTTGGTGGTAAAAGTCATTTTGTGTTGATATTTATCTTTCACCCACATCTGGTTATACCTGAAGAATCATCTAGGAGGAAAAACCTTTCAGAGCCAGCGTTGATATGAAGGATTTGATTCATTGAGGGCAAGGGATAATGATCTTTCATTGAGGCCTTACTTAAATCCCTAAAGTCAATGCATAACTTGATTTTGTTATTCTTCTTTCACATCGGTACTTGGTTGGAGATCCAAGTGGTGTGTTTGATGGGGTATAAGATCTTTGACTCAATTAGCTTATCTAGCTCCTTCCTTATGAGGGGCTTTTTTTTGGGGTTTACAAGCCTTTGCTTTTGTCTCACCAGTTTTGTGTCTGGAGCAAGCTCAATGGTGTGTTGTATGATGCTTGTGGCATATCCCTTTAGATCTTTGTAACTGCATGTCATTACACCATTGTATTTTTGACAAAGATGAATGAGGGCTTGTTTTATGTAGCACAAAGGGGAGTATTCCTAGAGGAGGAGGTGAGTTGGGAGGTTTTGGAATAAATCCTTATGCTTTGTAGCAACTTTTGTCCAAATCATACAAAGTGTACGATTTGCCAATGTACGATTTACTTCACAAAACTACTTGTACGGTCTCCAAATTGTACAGTTGTATGATCCAAATCATACAACTTGGAATGTATGATTTGGCACTCGCACAATTTGTTGAAAGTCGTTTTGCAACTCAAATTGATCGATTTTGTAATCGTTCTCTTTCAAACCCTAAATTTCCTTATTTGGCAGGTTTTACTATGCAGTTGCATTTCCAAATCGCGTAAATGATCAATTGTACAATTTGGTGGCTGGATGTATGGTTTCACGAAACCCGCATTGCAATTGTACAATTATAGATTTGCCAACTTACACTCAGAATCTTCACAAGGTAAGGTTTGTCTATCCTTAAGGTGCAATTGCCAACCTAGTATTCCGACATGCAATCCATAGTTTACTATATTTGATTAGTGACATCATATATCATTCCCAAAAATCGATTGATAATCATTGAACAACATCCATTGATAATCATAGTAATCTTCCACTATTATGAACATAAAAACGAGTAACATTCGATATCTATCATGAACAACCATAAAAAATGAATGGGGGGTATTTATAATGCTTGCCCAAGTTGTTTCAAAGCGGTGCATGAGGCAACCAATTATTCACAACTGTCACCCTGTAAGACAACTAACTTGCATTAAGGTCTCCATAAGTCTAATTTGATTATTATCAAATTAACCCAAATGCATATTTCACTTAATTTCATTTCTCATCTAATTGCACATTTATGAAATTGTACAATTACACCCAATTGTACGTTTTACAACCCTACATTGCGCAATTAGGTAAACCCTACCTTGTACGTTTTAATCAAAACTATACTTTTGACAAAATTGGGCAAATCTGAACTTATTTCTTCTTCTTTGGAAGGTGGATTTGCTGCCTACATCTACCCTCCTCTTTACATCAGTCGATGTCCTCATCGACTCAGTTGTCTTAGTTTTGGCCGACTAGTCTTACTTAAGATCATCAAGTTGAACACGGAGAATGTCACGGTCAATTTGCAACTTGGTTGCGTAATTGCTAAGATCCACAACCTTCAATATGTACTTGTTGGCCTTTTCTTCTGTAGTAACCAAGAGCTATACCAATACCTTTTCTTGCTCGGTTGCCCCCTTGCGCAACTTTTTCGTTAAGGGTGCCTCTATGCAAGCTGCAACGACCAATTCCTCATCCTTCTCTATGATAACACGAAGATGTTGCTGCAAGTCAACTTCATAGGTCCATATATGCTCTTCCTTCACTCGCACTTGTGCCTTATGATCCTTGATCATATCATTGTAGCGCATGGCATATTTTATCATTTCCTCAATCTTACGGTCTTTTAGCTGCAATTGTTCTTTAGCTACCCTCAGCTGGTCCTTGTGTGTGGCCAATTGTTCTTTTTGAACTATCGGTTGTTCTTCCTATTGCTTGAGTTGTTAATTGTGCAAACTTAACTGCTCCTCCTGCTATTTAATGTGTTGCATACTATTATAACAATACCTCTTGTTCTTCTAACCGCTTCTTTTACTTTTTCACTTGTTGGATCATAAGTTGTTTCTCTTATTCTTACGAGCAAAGCTTCTCCTCATGAGCAAGCTTCATATCATTCAACTCAACTTCAACCTTTTTCAACTTTTCCTCGACCTCAATCTTTCTACGTTGCAATTCTTCCTCCATTGCATCCATCTCTTTTCGAGTTGCATCCACTTCCTCCTTTTGTGCTTCCTTGATCTGATGAATCTGTTCAAGACCCAAGCTTAGCCACTCAATCCAGTGTGTCAAGAAATTTAATTTTTGAAGGATAAAGGTCAACTCTAGAGATGCTCGTCGATACTCAATATCCGATGTGTTCAGTGGACATCTCTAATTCATGTCTAAATCCAAGTACACTTGTGGGTACTTGTGGTAGTTGGTCCTTACTCCTTTCGATAAATCCTTCATTTCCAACATGCTTGTTACCTCTCCCCTTGGGAAATGCCATGGATTTTGTGCATGAATCTCAGCTATTTTTTGTGTTCGATTCTCACTGTACAGCCACTCCATGATCTTCTCCAATTCAATGAAGGTCTTCTCCCTCCATTGTTCCATCTATCCCACACAACCTATGTGAAATTGCAATTAGGCACTTGTGAACATATCACAAACCTCTTCCAAGAAATGGTCCATTTGGTCATCCTTATATTCTTCTTCGTTTGGAATGCCAAATTGGGGTACCTTCAACAAAATATTTGTCTGAAGTCCTCGAGCCCTTTCTTGTGTTGGAGTCTTTTCCTCTTCTTCTTCCTCCCACGGATGTGAACTATCCCCAATCTCCTTGATTGGTCTCGTTGCAATTTACTCCTATGCAAATTGTGTGCCATAGCTCTGTCTCCTCTTTTGTCGATATGATTTCCTCCACATCAATGATCTCTCTTATCATTTGATGTTCCTCCATGGATGCCTAAACTTCTTGTGGTTTTTGAAACTCTTCTTGCTGTGTGGTTACCAACCCTTATTCCTGTGGAATTGACTACTCTATCACTCTTGTAGAGACAAATATTGGATCAGATTATTCTTATGATGGCCTTATGTTCTCCTCCCCTTACTGATTGTTGCCACCTCTTATTACAATATTTATCTGACTTCTTCTCCATCGGGGCTACCACCACTTCATTGGCTTTTATTTGTGGTGATTTCATCACTCTATCCAACCAATACTTAGATGTCTCAAATACTTCAAACTCATTAAGCTGAAGCAATGAAGGAGACACTATCACTTCTCCCAATTGGTCTGTTCCAACTAATACACCGATGTTGCCTATTTCCAAGTCCTCCAATTCCAAGTGCATCTCCTTTATGTCAGAGAACTAAGAGTGTAGTTCCTTCTGCACAGGACATTCCTCATGCTTTCATTTCTCTCGTTGTCTCCATGTTATAATTTGCATTAGACTGGATATTGGTGCTACTATCTCATCTTTTTGATACAATGGCTACTCTTGCAGCCATCATGCAGGTGTCTGCTGCTCATAATCAGAATTCAAGTTCAGCTATTATCGTCTCTTTCTCCTAGGGTGGACTTCCTCATCTGATGAAGTCTCTTACGCTTCAACCAAGGGAGCTCCAGGTTTTTTTGTAGTCTTCTTCTGTCTCAATTTTTTTGGCGTTAATTTTTGGAGTGGCATTGACTTCACCCATCATAATATAGAAGACTACTCCTTCGGTAAATCATGAGCTAATGTTAGCCCAGAGAATGGGATACCAACTTGAGATAATACATCTAGTATTACAACTATCATGTGGAATGTCATGGCAAAGTTCTTCTTGGTCTTTTGTAATACCTGTTGCATCTGTTGTTCCAAGTATGTCCTCCAATCATACTAGATTCCCTTAGTTACACCTTCGACACCTTGTGCGATCCAAATTGGCATCTCAAAATATCATGCTTCTCCTGACAATAAAGACATGACAACATTCATTGCACACATGAGGTGCTTATTTTTCAACATACTCTACTTTCTCCCTCGTCCTCTTGGACCAAAAGCCTTTGTAGCTATCAGATATTTTAGCTTTGTCAATGTGGTGATCAATTTATGGGACTCAACAGGGTCCACCATATTTTTCTTAACCAAGTACCCAATTGCAAAACCACACTCGCCATTAGGATTTTGATCACAAAAACCTCTCTTGCAAAGAAGTTAAAACAAAAATAACTTCTCCAAGGTTTCACTATGTAAGCATTGCACATGTGTATTTGTAATATTGTAAAGATGTGTTAAATGAGTGCTAGGAATACCTTAGTGATTTGCAAGTAATTGTTAACAAGGGGCCTGTGTTGGTTTATTTTATCATGCTATACTAATGATTGTTCATGAAACTTAAAGAGAAAACAAAATGTGATTGGCCCTCATATGATCACGATGTAAACCCTTAGTTCATTTTATCTTAAAGAATTTTAGATAGCTTTTATCTTCTTTAAATTAAGTAGATTTTAAACAAGCTTTTATCTTGCATTAAACCCTACTTTAAGCATGAAATAGAAGATTAAAATCTATCTCTAAAATGGAAACTTAAACGATGAAAGGATTCACTTGATATTATTTTGAACATAAAGAAATGCCAATAGCCTTTGATATAATAAAATAAATCACCCCTCTTTGATGAAATTAATTTTCATAAAGAGACGACAATTTATTGCTTTAAAATAATGACCTTAAAATGTCCTTATAAATTATCTCTCTTTAATGAAATCATGATTTTCATAAAGAAGAAATAATTTGCTGCTTCAATAACAATAGCCTTTGATATAATGTATAAATTACCTTTCTTTAATGAAATCAAATTTTTCATAAAGAAAGGTGAATTTATTGCTCCGAAAAATGACGGCCTATGAAACACCATATAAATCAACTCCCTTTAATGGAATTGTAATTTTCATAAAGGGAAATTCATTTATTGCTTGCGAATAAAAATGCGAAGCTGAAAAAACTGATTTGCCTTTAAAATGTGAAAAAAATAAAATTTCGAAATTATAAAAATCCTTTTAAAACAACATTTTCAACAATTTTTATAAATCTGGATTGGCTTCATAATGAGTTCGAATTTGTTTCGGTTGAAATATTGTAGCTTATTCTTCACACCAATGTATTTATTTGTGTTATTTTATTTTTTTTAGATTTTTATTTTAATCGCCGAAGTTAAAAAAAATATGCAAAAGAAAAGTCAAAAAAATAAAAATAAAATTATAGAAATTAAATGGATTACTGCAGCTCAAAAGTTTCTATACAAACCCTGCAAGCATTAATATTTTGCACAAAAACCAGCATTAGTGTTACCTGAATTCACGTAGTGAAACAACTAATGCGGTGCAAGATTCTAAGAAAATGATGCGATATACCAAAAATAAGACAAATATAACCATAAAAAAGCATTAAAAATTGAAATATTTCCATTATTGCATAAAAAAGATCTTCAATGTCACACATACAAGTGCAAAAAAATATGCCTCAAATTGACATCATGTGGTGAAAGAAAAAGTTCAACAGTTTGACAAATCCATCCAGTCATGGTTTCATGGTCAAGCCAGGTCGGAAAAGATCAGCCTCTTCACCGTGTTTCCTTGATGTATTTAAAGTTTGCAAAAGACCTTTCGTTTCACTTTCTTTGGTCTTTGTTTGGATTTTTCGTTCCTCTGTTTTCGTTTTCGACATTTATTCGGTTTCTAATACATTTTCTCTTCCTTCAGTTGGTTTCCCAATCGTCCTTTCATTTTAGTTTGGCTTACTATGATCTATTTTTCCACTTGTAACCTTTTGATTCTTTATTTTGGCTTTCTTCACGCATTTGTTCAACTTGGTCACAGTTGTCTACTAATAACACTTTTTAAATCATGTTTCTTCCCCACTTCATTTTATACCAACAACCTTTATATTTTTCTTTGGATTTTCTACATTCCAAAATTTCCCCGTGGGCGATGAACTATGCGTGAATGTTTTTTTTAGCTATGCATAACACTCCCACAACCTTTCCATAAGTACTAAAACATAAACACCGAGTCATCGACATTTGCGATGATTTCTTTGACCCATAATCCATGCCGTGGTGTTTATCATTTCACCAATTTTTCTTTCGTTTAGTCCACGTTCGTCTTCGGGAGATCATCTTCATTGTTGTATATTGAAACGTTCGAGAATTGCTGGCCGCTCGACGTATGTTTACTCTGGACATAAATAACCTTCTACCCATCTGGCACCGACACTTTCCTCCAGTGAATATAGTCAACATAGAATAATGATACATTATGTTTTTAAAAATAATTATAGCGATCCTATTTATAGCACCATGCTTTAGTCGCCATTACCATTATCATTCGTCGACATTACCCTCACATGCATCACCTCCGAACACTGGATACCTTGCTTCCACGCGGGCAAATGCCATTACAAAGACCAACCACCATTACGTTAAATTCGTCATGCCATAGTCGAATACGCTCTTATGGTTGTCTACCCGTACATCCGTTCATCGATATCATATTGCTACGTTCTGCATAAACGATGAGCTATCATTTCTTGTTCGTGCTCGATGTGACCCTTGTGAGCGGTTTTTCATCCACATCACCATCAGCATGGTTATGTTCTACGTGACTTGGTTGCCACGATGACCAACAATTTGTCATCATACATCCATTGGAGCCTCGTATTATCCCCGACGTGGATGCCATTGGGTATTCTCATTGTCCACTCACTTAGAATCTCGCTGCCCTGTATACATCTCTACCAAATGGTGGTTACACCGATGAGATTGAAATCAATTTCCCATATACTCCTCAGTGATAACTATCCACCGCTGCGCTGGTCGCATCCTCCTTGTCACCATCGGGTCGTGAATTCGTTTACTTTAAAGTCCACCTCTACGTTTCACTGCCACATTACCAATTGGACCGCTGCCATCAGTTGCTTGGCTTGATAACACATCTATACTACCATTCGCATGACAATATCATGTATTCTGTGAACGAACAGTCACTTGTATGTTTGAATTTCGTTCCACTTTAATACCTTTTCTTATTCATACATGGTCCAAGTCGCGCCTTGTTTGGTCTTGTGAGCTGCCTGGTCTCCATTTCATCCACGTTACCGCATTTCCATGGGAACCATTACCTGCAAATCTAATGTTGTTGTGCTGTGAATCCGTCGACGTCATACGAAAGAACCTTCTGTCAAACCGTCGCAGTAGAAAACATCTTCTGCGGGTTTTCTCTTGGTTCCACCATGGGAATGTTCCATTATGCTATATCGAATACTTTTGATAATCCGAACACGACCTATCTTTGGGGATTTTCTCTACCGTCTGGCACCACGTGGAGTACTCCCCTTCGTTCCCGCCTACGTAACATCCAAACCCTATGTCGCTGCGGGCCTCACTGATGTTCGGTCTATGTGCTGAGGAAGACTTCATCGTTGCCAATTTCCCGTCCTTCCTTTGACTATGAAATTTCTCTATATCGTTACATCCATCGGAAGTCATCCACGCCGTCGAGCTTCACTACCACACGAATCTGTCGTGACCTGTATTATTTCAAAAGAATACACGCATTAGTCGACCCTTATATGACTTTTAAAACAAAATGCAACACTAACTTTAAATCACATGGTAATGTCATTTAGAGGGAAAGCAATTAAACATACTAAAGTAAGCCAAAACCACTTTAATTTATTATTATTCTTTTTTCATATTTTATTTATTTTTTAAATGTTTTATTTATTTTTATTTTTTATCTTTATATATATATTTTTTATAAATATATAATTATTTATTATTTATTTTTTGTTTCATATATATAATATACACATATATGAATTTTATTTATTTAAAATGTGATTTGTTAATTTTAAATGAAAACATTTAAGATTAACAATCAAGAACATCACCTTAAATAAAATATCCAAATAAGGAAACACCTTGACGAAAAATCTAAATACACTACAAGACATCCAAAGGAGACACTATCCTCAAACAAACCAAAACTAGCAAAATTATTATTCGAATAACATCCGAAATTCCCAAAAAAACAAAATTTAAAGGTGGGTCCCCAAGTTTTGGGGCTACGTTGTGGAACAACCACAACAAATGGTGACTCTGTTGGGAAATGCTCCTGAGCATTTCGGGTGAAGAACCCAATCTGAAATGAGAACACAAAAGATCAGTGAAATAAAAATTATTTAGCGATGTCCCGAGAAGGTGGGGGTAAACAACTTCGAATAAAAACAACTAATCCATCTGCCTTTGCTCAGTGTGTGAAAAAGTGATTCATTTTGCATCCTCTGAAAACCATCTGGATTCCATCACCTGGTTTGCATTTAGGCTATGAAGCATGACTCATAAAAAGAAGCTTTTACAGATAGAGACCTACTGCTAGTCAGGCGTCTATAGCCTCGATAGGGTTTATCTAACTCACCCTTGTGTTTGCTTAATACTTTGCAAAGCCTTTCTTATAATCGAGCTGTGTCTAGATAGAGCCCTACTGTCGGTCAGGCGTCCATAGCCCCGGTAGAGTTTATCTAGACTTTGTGACTGATTTGATCAAGCTTTTCAATGCTCATTTTTTTTTATAGCTTTGCAATAATTTATGTATCACTAGGGTTAGGAAGCATAGAGATAGAGCGTGTTGAATTTTTGCCTTAATTTGCAAATCAAGATAACTTCATCCTTTAGGACTTCCAGAAATACCCTTTAATATGTGAGTTACATGTGGAGCTTTAGCGAAATGTTTCATTGTTCTACTCTCCACCATTTTAGTCCCAAAATTTGAGCATGATCACAAAATAATTCATCCCCCTTTTCTCAGGTTCACCTGCTTTCAGATTAGGTATTCCAACCTACTTAACAAAGGAACACAAAAAATGGGCAAGAGGCCATAAATTAGCGACCATGAAACATCACCTCAAAACAAGGGAACAACCCAAAACACAAAACTAAAAACACAAACCAAACCCAACCTCAAAATCCAACTCAAAAATCAAGGACAAAGCACAAAATAGAAAGCTAAAACAAAACATGAAAACCAAAACTATATACAACAATATACAATATGGTACAAGATGGTGCAAAGTTTGAGCTATCACTTCCCTGGATCCCAAACATGATTAGCACATTTCAAAAGACATATAACATGATACACATGCCAAGCTTTACAAAAATCCAACGAAAACAAGATTAGGCCAAACAATACAACAATTTTCATCTTGCCTCTCTCACCCCACCAATTTGATTTAGTTCTATTAACAATCCCATAGGTGAGCTTCAAATCATTAAATTGATTAGACAATAATTGATTTTCAATTCTTTCTTGTCTATTCCTTAAGATGTCAATTTCACAATTCAATTCATGATTTAGAATTAGGCCTTCCTTTTCAAATATGAGATCTTGCAAACAAGAGCCTATTTCTAAAAACTTTAAAGCCAATTCATTTTTCATGTTTGTAGGCCAATCAAATTTATAACAATTTGCAAGCATCTAGGATATTTATTAAATGAGGATCATCATAAGTTTGTATCCTAGATTCAATAATTAATTGTTGATGAACTTGATTCAACAATTCAAGCACATCAACTTCTCTTTCATTCAACAAAGCAATATCATTAGTGGTGTGAGGAGAAATTAACTCAAATTCTTTATCAACCACAAATGGCATTTCATCATTGATAGTATTTGAATCCAACAACCCATTAGGTAAACCTTCACCTAGAGTTCGAATGGTGGAACACAAAAGGTGAGATTTTACCTTTGGCACATTTTCATTTACCAATACTTGAAGAGTCATCATGATTTCTTTCTTTTCTTCATGGTCTTCATCATCATCATGACCTGTTTATCAAAGACACCAAAATTAGGCACCCAATTAAAAACATGTCCATCCTTTTCAAACCATGAGTCTTGTCTATCTAGGGATGTGTCAAATAACACATTTCCATGATCAATCGCTTGAGTTGTTTCAGATAAAGTAACATTTTCAATTGGATCATCAATGATATCAAACCCAAACCATTCAAGTTCTAGAATTTCCTCATTTTGAGATGGCATAGACATTGTAGAGCCAATAGGTGGATCAAGATTTTTAATTTCTTATCCCTCAAAGGGGACCAAAGTAAGTGGTTCTCCTTCTTTATCCATGGTAGTAGAATCATTATCATTTTCCAACACTTGATGAGATTCCAACCCTTCTTCCAAAACATTCTCAGATTGTACAAGACTTGTAATATCCTCATGTGAGAAAGCAATTGTATTATCCTGCATATCAATTGACACAAAAAGTTCATTAGAAGGTTTGGAGTGAGCATATTCTTCCCATTTCTTCCAAGAATCATAGTAATCATCTTCCAAAATCAAGTTGTGATGCTCAACTACTTCTTCATCATCTTTCGATTCATCAACATGTTTCTCATCAAATTCATCTTCACCTTCCTTAGATGGTTCAATTATTTCCAAAAGTGGGTTATTTCTTATATTCAAATTTGTAAGGCTATCATAATCCACATTGGTAACCCATGATTCAATTTTATCACAATTTGGAAGGTGTGGGTTTTCTTGGCCATCAGTTTCAACAATATCATCCAAAGTATCTTCCGAGAACAAGTGGTGAAATTTTGTTATGTCTTCAAATTCATTTATTGATTCTCTTTCAAACTCACTTTCAACCACTTTTGATGGCTTAGGGGTTTCTATAATGGGATCAATTTTTACATTCTTCTTTCTATGATCATCCCAATCCTCCTTTGTGAATAATGATTCTAAATCCTTTCTTTCCCAAACAAAATGGTGATCATTTGGTTCCAACTCCTTGTTACCCATCCATAGTATTTCTTCTCCAAAATCTTCAAGCTCTTCAAGAAATTCTGAATAGGCATTTACTTCAATGTAAGTCAGATCTAGACCTTCTCTATCATCTGAAGGAGCATAACATGGAATATCATTAAGATTAGTATCATGAACTTGATTCCTAGGATGATTTGGAAGCATACTTTGATGCACTTGTTTTTGTAATGGAACCATATCTCTACTTAACTTCTTAACCAACTTCTTTCGGTCTTTTATTTTTGACACATGCTCCTTGGGTTGGGTGGTAGAAGTAGTAGGATTAGTTGGATTGACATAAGTAGGCAAAGCTTGAGCGCTTGTTGTTATGGCTCCATGAGTGACCAAATGGTTCTCTAACCATGATGGAGTGGTTGGATGGATAGATGTATTCGTATAAGTGCATGTGGGAGGATAAGTGGGTATGGTAGGATAAAATTGATTGTAGGGCAAAGCGTTTGACATCAAATTTTGTTGTGCCCATGCTTGGTTTATCATCGAGGTTTGATTGTAAGCCCCTAGTTGTCCTACCATAGGCAATTGCTCCATCCCAAAACCTTGCGGCCTTAATTGTTGTTCTACAATCATGGCTTCCATGTAGGCCGAGGCAAGAGTAGTGACCAAAGGATTTGTCCTAGTGAACATGGCAAGCAAGGGATCCAATGCCCCAAAGTATATTTGAAGAGCAACGCTCTTCACAATAGTAAAGAGAGCAATCAATCTTGCATAGAGCTTTTAAAATCTCATGTTGAATGTTCTCAATGGCTCATTAGGTTCCCTCCTACAAGAAGCAAATTGATGATAAATCATGGCAGGATCTATGGGCAACCTAAAATGATTGATAAAAGTAGTTTCTAATTGGGCCCAAGATGTAATAGAGCCAATAGGTAGATTGATGTACCAATCATATGTCATATCATCTAGGCTCCAAGGAAACAATCTACAAGCCACATCCTCATGTTTGACATTTCATCTAATTAAGGTATCCACATAGGACTGAATGTGCTCCTCGGCTAATATTGTGCCATTGTGTTTAAACTTGGGCAAAAATTCCTCTATGTTCTTGGGTAAGTCATGAGCATCTCCCCCAATGTTCAAAGGATTACCATGCACCCCATACCACTTTCCAACATTTGTAGCCATTTTATTAAGTTGTAATGTGATTAACAATGACAACAACAAATGATTATTAGCAATGCCTCACAATAAAAAATATTCCCAAACAAGAGAAATGGTTAGCATCAACCAAAATATATGCATCAATTAAACCATGGCATCAAAGAACATTTTCCAATTTGCAACAAGGTTAGCATTAAAGCATCATCAATTAGAGAACGTTGGAATCAATGAAAGTGATCATATGTAAACAAAAGTTCGTTAGTCCAAACCAATGTCTTTAAATAAATCTTTCAAGTAAACATGAACAATTTAGCATCTAAATAGCAATAAAATAAACCAATTCAGGCCCTCCTTCTAGCGCCAAAATGTTGAGTGGTAATTTTACCCAATTGCAAAACCACACTCACCCTTAGGATTTTGATCACAAAACCCTCTCTTGCAAAGAAGTTAAAACAAAAATAACTTCTCCAAGGTTCCGCTATATAAGCATTGCACATGTGTATTTATAATCTTGTGAAGATGTATCAAATAAGTGCTAGGAATACCTTAGTGATTTGCAAGTAACTGTTAACAAGGGGCATGTGTTGGTTTATTTTATTATGCTATACTAATGATTGTTCATGAAACTTAAAAGAAAAGAAAATGTGATTGGCCCTCATATGACCACGATGTAAAGCCTTAATTCATTTTATCTTGAAGGATTTTAGGTAGATTTTATCTTCTTTTGATTAAGTAGATTTTAAACAAGTTTTTATCTTGCATTAAACCCTACTTTAAGCATGAAATAGAAGATTAAAATCTATCTCTAAATATGAATCTTAAATGATGAAAGGATTCACTTGATGTTGCTTTGAACATAAAGAAAAGATAGCCTTTGATATAATAAATAAATTACCCCTCTTTGATGAAATTAATTTTCATAAAGAGACGACAATTTATTGCTTTAAAATAATGGCCTTAAAATGTCATTATAAATTATCCCTCTTTAATGAAATCATAATTTTCATAAAGAAGAAATAATTTAATGCTTTAAAACAATAGCCTTTGATGTAATGTATAAATTACCTCTCTTTAATGAAATCAGAATTTTCATAAAGAGAGGCGAATTTATTGCTCCAAAAATGATGGCCTATGGAATGCCATATAAATTAACCCCCTTTAATGAAATTGCAATTTTCATAAAGGGAAGTTCATTTATTGCTTGCGAATAAAAATGCAAAGCTGAAAAAATCTGATTTGCCTTCAAAATGTGAAAAAAATAAAATTCCAAAATTATAAAAATCCTCATAAAACAATCATTTTCAATAATTTTTATAAATTCGGATTGGCTTCGGAATGAGTTCGAATTTGTTTCGAATGAAATATTGTAGCTCATTCTTCACACCCATGTATTTATTTTTGTCATTTTAATTTTTTTCGATTTTTATTTTAATCGTCGAAGTTTAAAAAAAATTGCAAAAGAAAAGTTAGAAAAATAAAAATAAAATAACATAAATTAAATGGATTGCTGCAACTCAAAAGTTTCTCCACAAACCCTGCAAGCATTAATATTCTGCACAAAAACCAGCATTAGTGTTACCCGAATTCACGCAGTCAAACAACTAATGCGGTGCAAGCTTCTAAGGAAATGGTGCAATATGCCAAAAATAAGACAAATTTAACCATAAAAATGCATTAAAACTTGAAATATCTCCATTATATTGCAAAAAAAAGATCTTCAATGTCACACATACAAGTGCAGAAAAATATGCCCCAAATTGGCATCATGTGGTGAAAGAAAAAGTCCAGCAGTTTGGCAAAATCCATCCAGTCATGGCTTCCAATGGTCAAGCCAGGTCCTAAAAGATCCAACCTCTTCACCATGTTTCCTTGTTGTATTTAAAGTTTGTAGAAGACCTTTTGTTTCACTTTCTTTGGTCTCTGTTTAGATTTTTCGTTCCCTCTGTTTTCTTTTTTCGATGCGATTCGTTCGGTTTCCAATACGTTTTCTCTTCCTTCAGTTGTTTTCCTAATCGTCCTTTTATTTTTGATTGGCTCGCTATGATCTATTTTCCCACCTGTAACGATTTCAATTCTTTATTTTGGCTTTCTTCACGCATCTGTTCAACTTGGTCACCGTTGTCTAATTATTTCATTCTATCATCAACCACATCTTTAATAACGCTTTTTCAATCATGTTTCTTCAACACTTCATTTTATACTAACAGCCTTTATATTTTCCTTTAGATTTTCTACATTCCAAAATTCCTCGTAGGCGATGAACTATGCATGAATGTTTTCTTTAGCTATGGATAAGACTCCCACAAATTTTTCATAAGTAGTAAAACATAAAAGCTGATATTTGCAATGATTCCTCTGACCCGTACTAATGGAAATCCATGTCGTGGTGTCTATAATTTTGCCAATTTTTCTTTCATTTAGTCCACGTCTATATTCGAGCGACCATCTTCGTTGGTGCATATTGAAACATTCGAGAATTGCTGGTTGCTTGGCGTATGCTAACTGTGGATATCAATAACCTTCTACCTATCTGTCACCGATCCTTACCTCTAGTGAACATAGCCGACATGGAATAATGATACATTATATTTTCAAAAATACTTATAGTGATCCTCTTTATAGGACCATGCTTCAGTCATCGTTACCATTATCATTCGTCAACACTGCCCTCACATACTTCGCCTCCGAACATTGGATATCTTGTTTTCACGGGGACAAATACCATTACAAAGACCAATCACTATTATGTTAACTTGGTCATGCTATAGTCGAATGCACTCTTCTGGTTGTCTACCAGTACGTTCATTCATCGACATCATATTGTTGCATTCTGCACAGGCGATGAGCTACAATTTCTTGTCCGTGCTTGATGTGACCCTTGTGAGTGGCTTTGCATCCACATCACCATCAGTATGGTTATATTTTACGTGACTTGGCTGCCAAAAACTTGTCGTCATACGTCCATTGGAGCCTCACATTATCCCTGACGCGAATGCCATTGGGTATTCTCACTACCCACTCACTTAGAATATCGCTGCTCTGTGTACATCTCTGCCAACTGGTGGTTACACCAACGATATTGAAATCATATTCCCATGCATTCCTCGGTAATAATTGTCTACCGTTGTGCTGGTAGCATCCTCCTTGTCATCAATGGGTCGTGAACTCATTTACTTGAAAGCCCACCTCTACGTTTCACTGCCACATTACCAATTCGATCGCTGCCATCGGGTGCTTGACCTGATAACACATCTATACTACCATTCGCATGATAGTGTCATGTATTCTGTGAACTAACTGTCACTTGTATGTTCGAATTTCATTCCACTTTAATATCTTTTCTTCTTCGTACATGGTCCAAGTCGCACCTTGTTTGGTCTTGTGAGGTGCCTGACCTCCATTTCATCCATGTTCCTGTATTTCCATGGTAACCATTGCCTGCAACTCTGCATTTCCATGGCAACCATTGCAAATTGTAAAAAGGTTAGCATTAACACATCATCAATTAGAGAACGTTAGAATCAATAACAGTGATCATATGTAAATAAAACTTCGTTAGTCCAAACCAATGGTTTCAAATAAATATTTCAAGTAAACATGAACAATTTCGAATCTAAATAGCAATAATGTAACACCAATTCATGCCCTCCTTCTAGTGCCAAAATTTTGAGTGGTAATTTTACCCAATTACAAAACCACACTCACCCTTATGATTTTGATCACAAAACCCTCTCTTGCAAAGAAGTTAAAACAAAAACAACTTCTCCAAGGTTCCGCTATGTAACCATTGCACCTCTGTATTTGTAATATTGTAAATATGTGTTAAATGAGTGCCATGAATACCTTAGTGATTTGCAAGTAACTATTAACAAGGGACCTGTGATGGTTTATTTCATCAAGCTATACTAATGATTGTTCATGAAACTTAAAGAGAAAACAAAATGTGATTGGCCCTTATATGACCACGATGTAAACCCTTAGTTCATTTTATTTTGAAGGATTTTAGATAGATTTTATCTTCTTTAGATTAAGTATATTTTAAACAAGTTTTTATCTTGCATTAAACCCTACTTTAAGCATGAAATAGAAGATTAAAATCTATCTCTAAATTGGAAACTTAAATGATGAAAGGATTCACTTGATGTTGCTTTGAACATAAAAAAATGCCAATAGCCTTTGATATAATAAAATAAATCACCCCTCTTTGATGAAATTAATTTTCATAAAGAGACAACAATTTATTGCTTAAAAATAATGGCCTTAAAATGTCCTTATAAATCAACTCTCTTTAATGAAATCATGATTTTCATAAAGAAGAAATAATTTACTGCTTTAATAACAATAGCCTTTGATATAATGTATAAATTATCTTTCTTTAATGAAATCAAAATTTTCATAAAGAAAGGTGAATTTATTGCTCCGAAAATGATGGCCTATGGAACACCATATAAATCAACTCCCTTTAATGAAATTGTAATTTTCATAAAGGGAAGTTCATTTATTGCTTGTGAATAAAAATGCAAAGCTAAAAAACTGATTTACCTTCAAAATGTGAAAAAAATAAAATTCTAAAATTATAAAAATCCTTTAAAAAAATATTTTCAATTTTTTTTATAAATTTAGATTCACTTCGGAATGAGTTCGAATTTTTTTCGGATGAAATATTGTAGCTCATTCTTCACACCATGTATTTATTTTTTTCATTTTAATTTTTTTCGATTTTTATTTTAATCGACGAAGTTAAAAAAAATCTGCAAAAGAAAAGTCAGAGAAAAAAAAAAATAACAGAAATGAAATGGATTGCTACAGTTTAAAAGTTTCTCCACAAAACCTGCAAGTATTAATATTCTGCACAAAAACCAGCATTAGTGTTACCCGAATTCATGTAGTCAAACAACTAATGAGATGCAAGCTTCTAAGGAAATGGTGCAATATGTCGAAAATAAGACAAAAATAACAATAAAAATGCATTAAAACTTGAAATATCTCCATTATATTGCATAAAAAATATCTTCAATGTCACACATACAAGTGCAGAAAAATATGCCCCAAATTGGCATCATGTGGTGAAAGAAAAAGTCCAGCAGTTTGGTAAAATCCATCCAGTCATGGCTTCATGGTCAAGCCAGGTCCTAAAAGATCCAACCTCTTCACCATGTTTCCTTGTATTTAAAGTTTGCAGAAGACCTTTTGTTTCACTTTCTTTGGTCTCTGTTTGGATTTTTCGTTCCCTCTGTTTTCTTTTTTCGATGTTGTTCGTTCGGTTTCCAATACGTTTTCTCTTCCTTCAGTTGGCTTCCTATTCGTCCTTTTATTTTCGATTGGCTCGCTATGATCTATTTTCCCACCTGTAACTATTTCAATTCTTTATTTTAGCTTTCTTCATGCATCCGTTCAACTTGGTCACCGTTGTCTAATTATTTCATTATATCATCAACCACATCTTTAATAACGCTTTTTCAATCATGTTTCTTCAGCACTTCATTTTATACTAACAACCTTTATATTTTCCTTTAGATTTTCTACATTTCAAAATTCCCCGTAGGCAATGAACTATGCGTGAATGTTTTCTTTAGCTATGGATAAGACTCCCACAATCTTTCCATAAGTAGTAAAACATAAAAGCCGATATTTGCGATGATTCCTTTGACCCGTACTAATGGAAATCCATGTCGTGGTGTCTATCATTTTAGCACTTTTTCTTTCGTTTAGTCCACATCCATATTCGAGCAACCATATTCATTGTTGCTTATTGAAAATCCGAGAATTGTTGGCCGCTTGGCGTATGTTAACTGTGGATATCAATAACCTTCTACCCATCTATCACCGATCCTTACCTCTAGTGAACATAGCTGACATGGAATAATGATACATTATATTTTCAAAAATACTTATAGCGATCCTCTTTATAGCACCCTGCTTCAGTCGTCGTTACCATTATCATTCGTCAACACTGCCCTCACATGCTTCACCTCCGAACACTGGATATCTTGTTTCCACAGGGAAAAATGCTATTACAAAGACCAACCACCATTATGTTAACTTCTTCATGCTATAGTCGAATACGCTCTTCTGGTTGTCTACTCATACATTCATTCATCGATATCATATTGCTGCATTCTGCACAGGCGATGAGCTACAATTTCTTGTTTGTGCTTGATGTGACCCTTGTGAGTGGCTTTGCGTCCACATCACCATCAACGTGGTTATGTTTTGCATGACTTGCCTACCACGATGACCAACAACTTATCGTCATACGTCCATTGGAGCCTCACATTATCCCTGACACGAACGCCATTGGGTATTCTCACTACCCACTCATTTATAATCTCGTTGCTCTGTGTACATCTCTGCCAACTGGTGGTTACACCAGCGATATTGAAATCATATTCCCATAAACTCCTCGGTAATAATTATCTACCGCTGTGCTGGTAGCATCCTCCTTGTCACCATCGGGTCGTGAATTCGTTTACTTGAAATCCCACCTCTACGTTTCACTGCCACATTACCAATTCGATCACTGCCATTGGTTGCTTGGCCTGATAACACATCTATACTACCATTCACATGATAGTGTCATGTATTCTATGAACGAACTGTCACTTGTATGTTTGAATTTCGTTCCACTTTAATACCTTTTCTTCTTCGTACATGGTCCAAGTCGCACCTTGTTTGGTCTTGTGAGCTGCCTGGCCTCCATTTAATCCATGTTCCTGCATTTCCATGGTAACCATTGCCTGCAACTCTACATTTCCATGGAAACCATTGCAAATTGTAAAAAGGTTAGCATTAACACATCATCAATTAGAGAACGTTAGAATCAATGAGAGTGATCATATGTAAATAAAACTTCGTTAGTCCAAACCAATGGTTTCAAATAAATCTTTCAAGTAAACATGAACAATTCAGAATCTAAATAGCAATAAAGTAACACCAATTCATGCCCTCCTTCTAGTGCCAAAATGTTGAGTGGTAATTTTACCCAATTGCAAAAATACACTCACCCTTAGGATTTTGATCACAAAACCCTCTCTTGCAAAGAAGTTAAAACAAAAATAACTTCTCCAAGGTTCCGCTATGTAACCATTGCACCTCTATATTTGTAATATTGTAAAGATGTGTTAAATGAGTGCCAGGAATACCTTAGTGATTTGCAAGTAACTATTAACAAGGGACCTGTGTTGGTTTATTTTATCAAGCTATACTAATGATTGTTCATGAAACTTAAAGAGAAAACAAAATGTGACTGGCCCTCATATGACCACGACGTAAACCCTTAGTTCATTTTATTTTGAAGTATTTTAGATAGATTTTATCTTCTTTAGATTAAGTATATTTTAAACAAGTTTTTATCTTGCATTAAACCCTACTTTAAGCATGAAATAGAAGATTAAAATCTATCTCTAAATTGGAAACTTAAATGATGAAATGATTCACTTGATGTTGTTTTGAACATAAAAAAATGCCAATAGCCTTTGATATAATAAAATAAATCACCCCTCTTTGATGAAATTAATTTTCATAAAGAGACGACAATTTATTGCTTTAAAATAATGGCCTTAAAATGTCCTTATAAATTATCTCTCTTTAATGAAATCATGATTTTCATAAAGAAGAAATAATTTACTGCTTCAATAACAATAGCCTTTGATATAATGTATAAATTATCTTTCTTTAATGAAATCAAAATTTTCATAAAGAAAGGTGAATTTATTGCTCCGAAAATGATGGCCTATGGAACACCATATAAATCAACTCCCTTTAATGGAATTGTAATTTTCATAAAGAGAAGTTCATTTATTGCTTGCAAATAAAAATGCGAAGCTAAAAAATTGATTTACCTTCAAAATGTGAAAAAAATAAAATTCTAAAATTATAAAAATCCTTTTAAAACAACATTTTCAACAATTTTTATAAATTTATATTGGATTCAGAATGAGTTCGAATTTTTTTTGGATGAAATATTGTAGCTCATTCTTCACACCCATGTATTTATTTTTGTCATTTTAATTTTTTTCAATTTTTATTTTAATCGTCGAAGTTAAAAAAAATCTGCAAAAGAAAAGTCAGAAAAATAAAAATAAAATAACAAAAATTAAATGGATTGCTGCAGTTTAAAAGTTTCTCCACAAACCCTGAAAGCATTAATATTCTGCACAAAAACCAACATCAGTGTTACTCGCATTTACGCTGTCAAACAACTAATGCGGTGCAAGCTTCTAAGGAAATGGTACAATATGCCAAAAATAAGACAAATATAACCATAAAAATACATTAAAACTTGAAATATTTCCATTATATTGCATAAAAAAGATCTTCAATGTCACACATACAAGTGCAAAAAAATATGCCCCAAATTGACATCATGTGGTGAAATAAAAAGTTCAGCAGTTTGGCAAAATCCATCCAGTCATGGCTTCATGGTCAAGCCAGTCGTAAAAGATCCAACCTCTTCACCATGTTTCCTTGCTATATTTAAAGTTTGCAGAAGACCTTTTGTTTCACTTTATTTGGTCTTTGTTTGGATTTTTTGTTCCCTCTATTTTCTTTTTTCGATGTTGTTCGTTTGGTTTCCAATACGTTTTATCTTCCTTCAGTTGGCTTCCCCATCATCCTTTCATTTTCGTTTGGCTCTCTATGATCTATTTTCCCACCTGTAACGATTTCAATTCTTTATTTTGGCTTTCTTCATGCATCCGTTCAACTTGGTCACCGTTGTCTAATTATTTCATTCTATCATCAACCACATCTTTAATAACACTTTTTCAATCATGTTTCTTCGACACTTTATTTTATACTGACAACCTTTATATTTTTCTTTGGATTTTCTACATTCCAAAATTCCCCATAGGCGATGAATTATGCGTGAATGTTTTCTTTAGCTATGCATAAGACTCCCACAACCTTCCCATAAGTACTAAAAATAAAAGTTGACATTTACGATGATTCCTATGATTTGTACTAATGGAAATCCATGCCGTGGTGTCTATCATTTCGTCAATTTTTATTTCGTTTAGTCCATGTCCATCTTCGTTGTTGCATATTGAAATGTCTGAGAATTACTGGCCGCTCGACGCATGTTTACTGCAGATATCAATAACATTCTACCCATCTGGCGCTGACTCTTACCTCTAGTGAATATAGCCAACATGGAATAATGATATATTATATTTTCAAAAATACATATAGCGATCCTCTTTATAACACCATGCTTCAATCACCATTACCATTATCATTCATCGACACTGCCCTCACATGCGTTGCCTACGAACACTGGATACCTTGCTTCCATGAGGACATATGCCATTACAAAGACCAACCACCATTACGTTAACTTCGTCATTCCATAGTCGAATACGCTCTTCTGGTTGTCTACCCGTACATCCGTTCATCGATGTCATATTGTTGCATTATGTACAGGCAATGGACTACCATTTAATATCCGTGTTCTATGTGAACCTTGTGAGCGGCTTCGTGTGTACATCACCATCAGCGTGGTTATGTTTTACGTGACTTGGCTGCCATGATGACCAGTAACTTGTTGTCATACATCCATTAGAGCCTTGCATTATCCTTGACGTGGACGTCATTGGGCATTCTCACTGCCCACTCACTTAGAATCTCTCTGCCCTGTGTACATCTTTGCCAACTGGTGGTTACACCGGTGAGATTAAAATAAAATTCCTATACACTCCTCAGTGATAATTGTCCATCGTTGCGCTGGTAGCATCCTCCTTGTCACCATCAGGTTGTGAATTCGTTTACTTGAAAGCCTACCTCTACGTTTCACTACCACATTACCAATTTGATTGCTGCCACCTGTTGCTTGACCTAATAACACATCTATAAAGGGTTATACATAGTGGTGAATATTGGTCAATTGGGCGAATATTAGGATTTTCAAAATTGAAAATTGGCGAATATGAGGACCCTCGATGTCGGCCCATCGCCTAAATTTTTTAGGACCAATTTGTTTCTTAGGGTCAATTCGCCACAATATATCCAAATATAGGCATATTTGTACTCGTTGAAAAGCTCTTTTCGAGCCTGATCTTATGGTGTTTCTTTTATGAAGTTATAAGGTGATTTAATAGGTCAAAATTTATCCCAAATATGACCTTACTTTTTAGGGCTTTGAATGCCCCAAATTTTGGTGTGAAGATGATTGATTTTATTTGCTTTGAATTCTCCATGATTCACCTTGATTTTGATTAGAATTCACCATTTTTTACAAGTACATTTTGAGTCCAATTCCTTATGCATAACCCTGCATTTATACTACCATTCACATGATAGTGTCACATATTATGTGAATGAACTATCACTTGTATGTTTAAATTCATTTCACTTAAATACCTTTTCTTCTTCGTACATGGTCCAAGTCACACCTTGTTTGGTCTTGTGAGCTGTAGACAGGCAAATCCACATCCTGAAAGGAAGAAGCAATAATAAAGCTAGATTTGCATAATTTTAAAGAAGAATGTACTATCTAGTGAGATAGTACAATTGGAAAATAAATTATTAAAATAAATATAAAATGCATGGGAAATGAAATGGAATGCAAATGAAATGTAATTTGATATAAATTACATTAAACCTTAGTAAATATTAATTAAATTTATTAATTTATGGGCCATTGTAAATAATGAAGCTGTCTTAGGAACCGCTTTGGAATGGCACTGGACAACCATTATAAGCCCCCCTATTCGAATTTTTGGGTTGTTGGTTGTTGGAATTGGTTCATGGCGGATTGTAGTTCAGTCATTGTGGCTGGTGTTGGATTGATTTGTCATTGTTATCAATGGAATGAAAAGGATTTAATGCTGTAATTTATTTAATGTTGTATACTGCCTGTGTACAATACCAGAATAATATAAATTCTCATTTAGACCATATTTGTGTATGCATGTGTGTGGATCTGAGAGCAATCTCAATAAATGTATAGTTTGGGGATTTTTATTGATATTGTAGGTATTATGGAGTCCAGATCTGTGGTGGAGTTGCATACCCAAAAAACGTACAACCATCCAAGGGTTTTATG
This sequence comes from Wollemia nobilis, assembly GCA_028583015.1. NCBI lineage: Eukaryota > Viridiplantae > Streptophyta > Pinopsida > Araucariales > Araucariaceae > Wollemia > Wollemia nobilis. The sequence goes on from JAQPPZ010000850.1 coordinate 11,207,105, forward strand.
TGAAATAGATGGATAAAGAGAAAACTAGATGAATGGTTGTTACCCATTATTAGAAATGATATTTTTGGCAATAAGAGGCAAATGGGTATTTTTCTAAGTCAAGAGATTGGGCATATTGAGAGTTTTTACCAAATCGTACAATGATGTGACCAAACCGTACAAGGGTTTATAATTTCGTACATTTGATGAATATTTGGTCTAAAATTATACTTTGAAGAATTTTGAGGGTAAATCAAGTGATTTCCAAGTGAATATTGGTAAAGTGAGTAAGATTTGATCAATTCTAAGATTCTTGGAGAAGATAGTACAAGTGTCCAGTTATGATCGTACAATTGTATGTTTTAAGGCTATTTTGAAGATAGTACAACTGTAAATAGTACAACTATACAAAATTGACCAGATTAAGTGTAATTTATTAAAAGTTATATTAAATATCTCTCATCACATGCCTCCCAGGAATACTGCACTCCAGTCGTGCTACATGAGCTACCTAGCCTCCATTTCATCCACGTTCCTATATTTCCATGGTAAACATTACCTGCAACTCGGCTGCTGTTGTGCTGTGAATCCATCGATGTCATGCGGAATAACCTTCTATAAAAACCCCATAGTCGAAAACATCTTTCACGGGTTTTCTCTTGGTTCTGCTAAACACAAAAGATCAACGAAATACAAATTATTTAGCAATGTCCCGAGAACGTGGGGGGTCAACAACTTCGAATAAAAATAACTAATTCCATCTACCTTTTCTTAGTGTGTGAAAAAATGATTCATTTTGTATCCTTGAAACCGTCTGGATTCCATCATTTGTTTTGCATTTAGGCTATGAAGCATGACTCATAAAAAAAAGTTTTTATAGATAGAGCCCTACTGTCAGTCAGACGTCCATAACCCCAGTAGGGTTTATCTAACTCACCCTTGTGTTTTGCTTAATATTTTGCAAAGCCTTTCTTATAATCGAGTTGTGTCTAGACATAGCCCTACTACCAGTTAGGCGTCTATAGTCCCAGTAAGGTTTATATAGACTTTGTGACTGATTTGATCAAGCTTTTCAATGCTCATTTTTTTTGTAGCTTTACAATAATTTATGTATCATGAGGGTTAGGAAGCATAGAGATAGAGCGTGTTGAATTTTTACCTTAATTTGTAAATTAGGATAACTTCATCCTTCAGGACTTCCAAAAATACCTTTTAATATATGTGAGTTACATGTGGAGCTTTAGCTAAGTGTTTCATTGTTCTACTCTCCACCATTTTAGTCCCAAAATATAAGCATGATCACAAAATAACTCCTCCTCATTTTCTCAGGTTCACTTGCTTTTAGATTAGGTATTCCAACCTACTTAACAAAGGAACACAAAAAATAGGGAAGAGGCTATAAATTAGCGACCACAAAACATCACCTCCAAACTAGGAACTAGTGCAAAACAAAAAAATTAAAAACAAAACTAAATCCAAACCAAAAATCAAGGACAAAGCATAGTAAGAGAAAACTAAAACCAAAACATGAAAACCAAAGCTATATACAATGATATACAATATATACAAGATGGTGCAAAGTTTGAGCTATCACTTCCATGGATTCCAAACATGATTAGCACATTTCAAAAGACCTATAACATGATACACATGCCAAATTTTACAAAAATCCAACAAAAAAAAGATTAGGCAAAACAATACAACAATTTTCATCTTGCCTCTCTCACTCCACCAATTTAATTTAGTTATTTTAGTAATCCCATAGTGGAGTTTCAAATCATCAAATTGATAAGACAATTATTGATTTTCAATTCTTTCTTGTCTGGTCCTTAGGATGTCAATTTCACAATTCGATTCATGATTTAGAATTAGGCTTTCCTTTTCAGATATGAGACCTTGCAAATAGGAGCCTATTTCTATAAATTTTGAAGCCAATTCATTTTTCACATCTTTAGGCCAATCATGCTTATGTAACAATTTGCAAGCATCTAGAATATTTACTAAATGAGAATCATAATAGACTTTTATCCTAGATTTGATTGTTAAATGTTGATGAACTTAATTCAATAATTTAAGCACATCAACTTCTCTTCCATTCAAAAAAGCAATATCATTAGTGGTGTAATGAGAAATTAATTCAAATTCTTTATTCACCTATAATGGCATTTCATCATTAATAGTATTTGAATCCAACAATCCATTAGATGAACCTTCACCTAGAGTTCGAATGGTGGAACACAAACGGTGAGATTTTATCTTTGCCATATTTCCATTTACCAATACTTGGAGAGTCATCGTGATTTTTTTCTTTTCTTCACGGTCTCCCTCATCATCATCATCATGGTCCCAGGTTCGAATCTCCACCCTACCAAAAAGTTGAATTGGGTACCCAAAATCCAATTGTTAATGTTGGTGCGGGTAGGGTCGGGTGCGACTCTTGGGTAACTTTGACGGTGTAGAACCCCCTGGTCGTGGTCTCTCAAACTAAGGCGGTCCTGTAAGGGGTTTTTTGCTTAAAAAAAATCACCCCTCTTTGATGAAATTAATTTTCATAAAGAGACAACAATTTATTGCTTTAAAATAATGGCCTTAAAATGTCTTTATAAATCAACTCTCTTTAATGAAATCATGATTTTCATAAAGAAATAATTTACTGCTTCAATAACAATAGCCTTTGATATAATGTATAAATTACCTTTCTTTTATGAAATCAAAATTTTCATAAAGAAAGTTGAATTTATTGCTTCTAAAATGATGGCCTATGGAATGCCATATAAATCAAATCCCTTTAATGAAATTGTAATTTTCATAAAGGGAAGTTCATTTATTGCTTGCGAATAAAAATGCGAAGCTAAAAAACTGATTTACCTTCAAAATGTGAAAAAATAAAATTCCAAAATTATAAAAATATTTTTAAAACAACACTTTCAACAATTTTTATAAATTTGGATTGGCTTCGCAATGAGTTCGAATTTATTTCGGATGAAATATTGTAGCTTATTCTTCACACCCATGTATTTATTTTTGTCATTTTATTTTTTTTCGATTTTTATTTTAATTGCCATAGTTAAAAAAATCTGCAAAAGAAAAGTCAGAAAAATAAAAATAAAATAACAAAAATTAAATGGATTGCTACAGCTCAAAAATTTCTATACAAACCCTGCAAGCATTAATATTCTGCACAAAACCAGCATTAGTGTTACCCGAATTCACGCAATCAAACAACTAATGCGGTGCAAGCTTCTAAGGAAATGGTGAAATATGCCAAAAATAAGACAAATATAACCATAAAAATCCATTAAAACTTGAAATATCTCCATTATATTGCATAAAAAAATATCTTCAATGTCACACATATAAGTGTAGAAAAATATGCCCCAAATTGACATCATGTGGTGAAATAAAAAGTCTAGCAGTTTGGCAAAATCCATCTAGTCATGGCTTCATGGTCAAGCCCAGTCCTAAAAGATCCAACCTCTTCACCATTTTTCCTTGCTATATTTAAAGTTTGTAGAAGACCTTTCATTTCACTTTCTTTGGTATTTGTTTGGATTTTTCGTTCCCTTTGTTTTATTTTTTTGATGTTGTTCATTCGGTTTCCAATACGTTTTTCTCTTCCTTCAGTTGGCTTCCCAATCGTCCTTTCATTTTCGTTTGGATCGTTATGATCTATTTTCCCACCTGTAACCGTTTCGATTCTTTATTTGGCTTTCTTCACACATCCGTTGAACTTGGTCACCGTTGTCTAATTATTTCATTCTATCATCAACCACATCTTTAATAACGCTTTTTCAATCATGTTTCTTCGACACTTCATTTTATACTGACAACCTTTATATTTTTCTTTGGATTTTCTACATTCTAAAATTCCTTGTATAAAACTCCCACAACCTTTCCATAAGTAGTAAAACATAAAAGCTGATATTTGCGATGATTCCTTTGACCCGTACTAATGGAAATCCATACCGTGGTGTCTATCATTTTGCCAATTTTTCTTTCATTTAGTCCACGTTCGTATTCGAGTGACCATGTTCGTTGTTGCATATTGAAACATCCAAGAATTGTTGGCCGCTCGACGCATGTTTACTATGGACATCAATAACCTTCTATCCATATTGCGTCGACCGTTATCTCTAGTGAATATAGTCGACATGGAATAATGTATATTATGTTTTCAAAAATACTTATAGCAATCCTCTTTATAGCACCATGCTTCAGTCACCGTTAGCATTATTATTCGTCGACACTACGCTCACATGCATCACCTCCAAACACTGGATACCTTGCTTCCATGGTGATAGATGCCATTACAAATACCAAACACCATTCGTTAACTTCTTCATGCCATAGTCGAATACGCTCTTTTGGTTGTCTACCCATACATCCATTCATCGATGCCATATTTTTGCATTCTGCACAGGCGCTGAGCTACCATTTCCTATCCGTGCTTAATGTGACCCTTTTGACCGGCTTCACATCCACATCACCATCAACATGGTTATGTTTTGCATGACTTGGCTGCCACGATGATCAACAACTTATCGTTATACGTCCATTGGAGCCTCATGTTATCCCCAACATGGATGCCATTGGGTATTCTCACTACCCACTCACTTAGAATCTCACTGCCCTGTGTACATCTCTGCCAACTGGTGGTTACACCGACAAGATTAAAATCAAATTCCCATACAATCCTCGATGATAATTTTCCACCGCTGCACTGGTAGCATCCTCCTCATCACCATCGGGTCATGAATTCATTTACTTGAAAGCCCACCTCTACGTTTCACTGTCGCATTACCAATTTGACCACTGTCATCGGTTGCTTGGCCTGATAACACATATATACTACCATTTGCATGATAGTGTCACGTATTCTATGAACAAATAGTTACTTGTATGTTCGAATTTCATTCCACTGTAATACCTTTTCTTCTTCGTACATGGTCCAAGTCACGCCTTGTTTGGTCTTGTGAGCTACCTGGCCTCCATTTCATCCATATTCCTGCATTTCTATGGCAACCATTACCTAAAACTCTGTTGCCGTTGTGCTGTGAATTTGCCAACGTCATATGAAAGAACCTTCTGTCAAACCATCGCAGTGGAAAATATCTTCTGTGGATTTGCTCTTGGTTCCACCGTGGGATTGTTCCATTTTGCTATGTCGAATACCTTTGACAATCCAAACATGGCCTATCTTCAGGGCTTTTATCTACCACTATGGCACCGCTTGGAGTACTCCCTGTTATTCTCATCTATGTAACATCTAAATGCTATGTCCCTGTAGGCCTCACTGCTGTTCGATCTATACGTTGAGGAAGACTTCATCGTTGTTGATTTCTCGTCCTTCCTTTGATTGATAAATTTCTCTATGCATCCCTCACATCGAGCTCCATTTTTGCCTCGTAGCCTGGTTTTAACATCAAACTGCTCCCACCATGATTTTTGTTGATTTCCATCATCTCCATTCGAATCTGACATATCTCTATCCTAATCCACCATGGAATCATGGTATCTCGTTAATTCTCACACAATACCATGTGTCACATTACCCTGAACACACATTGTGTAGAACTTTGAAATTCAAAGGGAGCCCAAGGCTTTCACGTGATGATTCCTACTTGGCAATGCCACAGGTCTTCCATCATGCATCCATGTCACCATATGGTCCCACATCGTTGGCAATACAGGAGTCCAAATCGTTCATCCGATGTGTCGTTCACGTTGACTCCCGATCTTGGTATGTTATCTGCGTCCGCATGGTCATGTGCATATATTCATGTCATGATCCATATGCTCATAATCCAAGCGTGGGTTCTGTTCGATGGTCCATGTCAACCTACATCCAACATTGTTACATCCTTCACGAGCCATCCACGTCATCAAGCTTCAGTTCCACACGAATCTGGCATGACCTGTATTATTTCAAAAGAATACACACATTAGTCGGCCCTTATATGACTTTTAAAAAAGAATGCAACACTAAGTTTAAATCACATGGTAATGTCATTTAGAGGGAAAACAATTAAACATACTAAAGTAAGCCAAAACCACTTTATTTTATTATTATTATTTTTCATATTTTATTTATTTTTTAAATGTTTTTTATTTTAATTTTTAATTTTTTATATTTATATATTTATTTATAAGTATATAATTATTTTATTATTTATTTTTTGTTTCATATATATAATATACATATATGAATTTTATTTATTTAAAATGTGATTTGTTAATTTTAAATGAAAACATTTAAGATTAATAATCAAGAACATCACCTTAACTAAAACATCCAAATAAGGAAACACCTTAACAAAAAATATAAACACACTACAAGACATCCAAAGGAGACACTATCCTCAAACAAACCAAAACTAGCAAAATTAATATTTGAATAACATCCAAAATTCCCAAAACAAGAAAATTTAAAGGTGGGTCCCCAAGCCTTGGGGTACGTTGTGGAACAACCACCACAAATGATGACTCTGCTGGGAAATGCTCCTGAGCATTTTGGGTGAAGAAATAAAATTTGAAACGAGAACACAAAAGATCAGTGAAATACAAATTATTTAGCGACATCCCAAGAAGGTTCGAATAAAAATAACTAGTTCCATCTGCCTTTGCTTAGTGTGTGAAAAATGATTCATTTTGTATCCTTGAAACCGTCAAGATTCCATCATCTGTTTTGCATTTAGGCTATGAAGCACGACTCATAAAAATAATCTTTTATAGACAGAGGCCTACTGCCAGTCAGACATCCATTGCCTCGGTAGGGTTTATCTAGCTCACCCTTGTGTTTTGCTGAATATTTTGCAAAGCCTTTCTTAAAATTGAGCTGTGTCTAGACAGAGCCCTACTTCCAGTCAAGCGTCTATAGCCTCGGTAAGGTTTATCTAGACTTTGTGACTGATTTTATTAAGTTTTTTAATGCTCATTTTCTTTCTTTTTTTATTTTTATTTTTTTATTTTATAGCTTTGCAATAATTTATGTATCACGAGGGTTATGAAGCATAGAGATAGAGCTTGTTGAATTTTCACCTTACTTTGCAAATCAGGATAACTTCATCCGTAAAGAATTTAAAAAATACCCTTTAATATATGTGAGTTACATGTGGAGCTTTAGCTAAATGTTTCATTGATCTACTCTCCACCATTTTAGTCCCAAAATCTGAGCATGATCACAAAATAACTCTTCCCCCTTTTCTTGGGTTCACTTGCTTTCGGTTAGGTATTCCAGCCTACTTAACAAAGGAATACAAAAAATGGGTAAGAGACCATAAGTTAGCGACCACGAAACATCACCTCCAAAATAGGAACTAACCCAAAATACAAAAATTAAAAATAAAACTAAATTCAAACCAAAAATCAAGGACAAAGCACAATAAGAGAAAGCTAAAATCAAAACATGAAAAACAAAGCTATATACAATTATATACAATATATACAAGATGGTGCAAAGTTTGAGCTATCACTTTCTTGGATTCCAAACATGATTAGCGTATTTCAAAAGACCTATAACATGATACACATGCCAAGTTTTACAAAAATCCAACAAAAACAAGATTAGGCCAAATAATACAATAATTTTCATCTTGCCTCTCTCACCCCACTAATTTGATTTAGCTATATTCGTAATCCCATAGTGGAGTTTCAAATCATCAAATTGATAAGCCAATAATTGATTTTCAATTCTTTCTTGTCTGTTCCTTAGGATATAAAATTCACAATTCGATTCATGGTTTAGAATTAGGCTTTCCTTTTGAGATGAGACCTTGAAAATAGGAGCCTATTTCTATAAATTTTGAAGCCAATTCATTTTCCACATCTTTAGGCCAATCATGCTTATGTAACAATTTGCAAGCATCTAGAATATTTACTAAATGAAAATCATTATAGACTTTTATCCTAGATTTGATTGTTAAATATTGATGAACTTGATTTAACAATTTAAGCACATCAACTTCTCTTCCATTCAACAAAGCAATATCATTAGTGGTGTGATAAGAAATTAATTCAAATTCTTTATTCACCTCTAATGAAATTTCATCATTGATAGTATTTGAATCCAACAATCCATTAGATGAACCTTCACCTAGAGTTCGAATGGTGGAATACAAACGGTGAGATTTTACCTTTGCCATATTTCCATTTACCAATACTTGAGAGTCATCGTGATTTCTTTCTTTTCTTCATGGTCTCCCTCTGTTAGGAACCTACTATTGAAATAAAGCTCACATACACAAAATACTGAAAGATAACTGAAATACATGCAATAACAAAATAATACTATGCAAAAAGTAATTATGAAATTGTAACAATCTCACAAATAACTTAGAATCATAGGCCTCTTCGAGGGGGCAACCTCCTTCAATATTTTATTAACTTGCAAAAAGATGCTTCGTACATGGCTTCATAGCTGTTTAAAGGAATTCATGCAAACCCTAACCCTAGGCTCAATAGTTGGCTTACATGCAAAATGCCACTCGAGTTAGAATCTTCTACCAAATATCGGTTACAATGTTGATAAAAGTTACATCAAATGACCGCACTTGGCTAGGAGCATAATATACCACGTACATTACAAAATAATATTATATATGGGATCCCCCACGTTGGAAGTAGGTCATTACATACTAGTGGGAATTACAAATTAACGTTAGGATGGGATCCTAACATGTCATTTCCCTTCAAAAAGCTTTGTCCTCAAAGTTGATGGTGAGGAAACTGGTGTTGGATCTGATGGAGAGATTCCCATGTAGCATCTTCCGGTTGGAGTCCATGCCATTGAACAAGGACTTCAGTAATGGTGCGATTGTGAAGAGTACAAGTTCGATGATCCAACAGTTTTTTAGGTTCAAGAAAGATAGAACTTATTCATCTAACTATGGAAGTGCAAATTGAACCTGTACCTGATTTCCCACCACCTTTTTGAGAGCAAAAACATGAAAATTAGGATGGAGCTTGGATGTAGGTGGAAGAGCCAATTTGTAGGTTGTGGCACCAATTTTCTGTAACACCTGATAGGGCCCATAGTACTTTGCAGCAAGATTCTGGCAACAACGAAGTTGGAGGGATAACTATTTGTATGGATGCAAGCAAAATAAAACCATATCACCCATATCAAAACTGTGCTTATAATGGTGTTGATCAGCCTGTTGGTGCATCCGATTATGGGCTACCTCAAAATTCAGCTTTAGCTGATGGAGAACATCAACATGCTAACTGAGAGTAGTGTCGACTGCATGGACCTTGGAGCTATCTGGAATTTAGGAGGAAGACATCGATGGAGGGTGCCCATAAACTACCTCAAAAGGGGTAACCTTGGTGGCTGTGTGATAGGAAGTGTTGTACCACCACTTGGCCAAAGGAAGCCATCTTGCCCAGTGTGTAGGATGATCTGAGAAAAATTAATGAAGGCAGGTTTACAAACATTTATTGACAATCTATGTCTGGCCATACATTTACGAATGATATGCTGAACTAATCTTGAGCTGAGTCCCCTAAAACTTAAACAATTCTTGCCAGAAGTGACTATTAAAGTTTGGATCACGATTGGATACGATGGAGGAGGGTAGACCATAAAGGCAAAGATAGAATCAAGAAAAAATTGGGCAACGATGGAGGCTGTGTAAGGATGGGATAGGGGACAAAAGTGAGCATACTTTAAAAGACGATCCACTACCACAAAGATAACAAATTTACCTCTAGACTTAGGTAAGCCTTCAATAAAGTCCATAGAAATATCTATCCAAACCTGGTTAGGAATGGGCAAGCATTGAAGAGTGCCTGGAGAACGCAGTGTTTCACCTTTCATCCACTGATAGGTATCACAAGCTACCACAAAATCATGAATATCCTTTTTCATACCCTTCAAAAAAAAAGTGTGCTTTAGCTGTTCATATGTTTTGAGAAATACTGAATGGCCAGCAGATGGAGTAGCATGTAGTTTTGTCATGAGAAGTTCTCGTAGTGAGGACTTGTGGGGAACAACAAGGTGTTGGTGGTAATGCAAATCCTAGCCATCCCAAGTGTATCTAGGACATGAAGTAGGCTCAGTGGATAGGGAAGAAACCAAAGTCTACAATTCAAAATCCTAAAGTACCTCCTAGTGTAAAGAATCGATCCATTGGGAGATCGACAATGAAATGGTGCACAACATACTGAGAGTTTCAAATTGGCAAGAGAGAGCATCAGCCACAACATTCTCCTTACCCTTATTATAGGTGATATGATAAACATAGCCCATGAGTTTAGAGACAGATTTTTTTTGTTCAAGGGTGGCAACCCATTACTCCAAAAATTATTTAAGACTCTGATGATCTATTTTAATGGACAAATGATGCCCAATGAGATATGGTCACCAATGGGTTACGACATGCAGGATTGCCATCATCTCCTTGGCATAAGTAGATTTTCCTAAATTACGGTTTGATAGAGCCTTACTACTGAAGGCCAAAGGTCTCCCTTCTTGCATCAACACTACCCAATACCACAACCTAAAGGATTGCTTTCAATAACAAATAATTTGGAGAAATTTGGCATGGACAAGACAGGCGTAGTGGTCATGGCATACTTCAATTCTTGGAAAGCCTGTTCAGTGGGTCCTATCCAAGTAAAAGAGTCTTTCTTTAGCATGGAAGTGAGGGGAGATGCGATTTTACTATAGTTACGAACAAATTTACGATAATAACCTATAAGCCCTAGAAATCCTCGAAGATATTTGAGCATGTGAGGATTTGGCCATTCCTAAACAACTTGGATCTTCTTGGGATAAAATTTAACGCCCTCCTTAGTGACAATGTATCCCAAATATTCTACTTCTATCAACCTAAAAGAACACTTGGAATGCTTAGCATAGAGTTGATGTTGTACCAACAACTAGAGAGTCTGATTCACATGAATAAGATGCTCTTCCGATGAGCGACTATACACCAGAATGTCATCAAAGAAGACTAGAATGAACTTTATAAGGAATGAATGAAAAATATTGTTCATGAGGCTCTGGAAGGTGGAAGGGGTATTAGTCAAGCCGAATGGCATTACCAAAAACTCATAGTGACCTTCATGAGTACGAAATGTAGTCTTAGGAATATCCTCCTCCTTGAGCTAGATTTTATGGTACCCCGAGTGAAGGTCAAGTTTAGAAAAATACATAGTCCCATGAAGTTCATCCAATAATTCATCCACCACCGAAATAGGAAACTTATCCTTGATGGTGAGTTTATTGAGCTCTTAATAATCAATACACAACTGCTAGGACCCATATTTCTTATGTACCAGTAAAACCGAAGAAGAGTAAGGACTGTTGCTTTACCGAATGACACCAAATTTTAACAATTCCTATAGTAACTTCTCAATTTCTAACTCAAGAGCATGAGGATACATGTATGGTCTAATGTTGGGTGGTGCATTACCAGGTAACAAGGGAATATCATGGTCATGAGAGTGACGAGGTGGTAATTCTATTGGCTCAATGAAAATAGAGTTGTGCTTGGTCAAAATAAGTTGTATATATTCAGGAATAGAATCCTCCTCTAAAGAATGCGGTTGGATCACAAAAATCTAAGCTATGACACCCCAAGATGATTTTTTTAACAACTTCTCCATTCAATTGGAACTGATAATCTATGATGACCCTGCTTTTAAGCCATGGAGAGTGTAGGACTGTCCATTCTATGAGAATTGCATCCAAAGCTCACCAAAGTGCCAAAATATGACTCTCAATGTGCCCAACCATTGAGATCCCAACACAATATCACATCCCCCTAATTGAAGTGTAAACATATCTTGTTTGAGTTCATAGTCCCCAATATTGACCTTAACATTACGAAATTTTTCCTTGAAAGGTAAACTCCCACCATTTTCTACCATAATATCAAAGGAATTACATGTGTGTACATAAAAATTTTCCTGCTTGGTGATGTGGGGATCAATAAAATTATGTGTACTTCCAAAATCAATCAAGATGGTAAGTCACTGGCCCTTGAAATAACCCATAACTTTCATGGTTTGGGGCATAGTAATGCTAGCAAGAGCATGAATACAAATTTTAGCCTGTGATTCATATGGGTTTTCTTCCTCTGGTTTAGGTGGTTCCTCTACTGATTCAGTGTCATCATCACTATGGTCACTGGTGTCAGGCTCATCAATACCGATGAGAAAAATTTCTTTTGGGTGCACCTATGCCCTCGAGAAAACTTTTCATCACAATTGTAGCAGAACCCTTGGGCGCATTGTAAATCCATTTCAGCAGTGGTTAAATGTTTGGATGCAACAGTGGGCACAAAAAGTTTGTGTTAATGTTGATTGTGGAATCTAGGAGGAAAAGAGGGTTTATCCTATGGAAATTTAGATAACTGCCTTTGAGCTGAAAATTTGGACTTGGTCAAACGAGACAACTGGATAGCCTACATCATGGATTGTGGTTTAAACATTATGACCTTGGCTTGGAGATCTTCCTGTAACCCACTAAAAAAAAACTCACATAGAACCCTTCATTCATTCTTGTAGTTTTTTTGGTCAATCTTTCAAATTGTATTTGGTAATATCGAACTGTCGAAGTTTGTTTCAACTTTGTCAACTGTACTGTAAAATCATCATACTCACTAGAGCCAAAGCGAGTGAGTAATTGGGACTCAAATTCTGCCCAAGAAGGATCAAGAATAGTTTTTTGCAACCATTGGTACCACTTTAAGGCTTCATATTCCAAATTGAAAGAAGCCATTTGAACTCGATGATAAATGGGGACATCATGGAGTCTAAAGAATTGAGCAAAATGATATAACCATCCATCAACATCCTTCCCATTGAACTTAGGGAAGTCTAGTTTTGGCATCTTGAAGGGAGTATCACGATTAAAGCAAATGTGAGAGTCATCTATTCCCATTTCGTGATGATACTCAGACTTGCTTAGACCACCTTGTATTTTAGACTCAACATCTACTAGGTGTTCTTCTATGCGAATTCTGGAGGTATCTTGGTCAACTCTAAAGTTTGAAATTCTGTCATCAAGTGGTTAGTTATTTTTTACAAGCCAGTAAAAACACTTAGGAGGGTATCCAACGTTGAAGTAGTGTTTTGTTCTACCTCTTTTTGATGTCCACGAGTGCCACTTGCCATTTGAGATATCCTGGAACTTTTTTACTCAATTACTATAAATAGATGTGGGATTTCAGGAGTTACTATTTTTAGTAAAGGTCCAAAATTTAATTTGGGAAATAGATTGCAACACTGATTTTAGGACAGGATCCACTTCGATGGCTATTTGATCTGAGCACTCAATGAGGAGATATACTGAATTTCTTGACTTTTTGTGATATCTTATTGGTTGCAAGGTGATGTCAAGGTAATTTCTACCACTTGGACTTAAAATTCCACCAGTGAGTCCTTGAGGGTCTTTGGTGTAGAATAACAAGTAGCTTCTATTCTCAACAATTTGGATCAATCTGATTGACCATTGAAAAGTTATGGTATTAGCAAGAAAAATAAAAAAATGGTGCAAAATTTGACCAGGGGTTGCCAAGGACAATTTTGTCTAGAATATAGTGTAGAATTATCTGCTAAATGTTTGAGTCAATCTGAGGTCTGTGTGAAGATATATCCTTGTTTTAATAAAATTTCAATTTTTTTTTGGGGCTCTAGGTCAAGTGGGAAAAATGAATCAACTGTCTTAGATCTGTCAACTGATCACCATGTCATTGTCCTGTCACCTATCTTGCAGTTACAGACACTGATGATTTTGTTTTTGACTCTGATCACCTATATTTTTTGACTATTATAGTTGACTGTTATTGTTACTATTGCTGGCCTGACTGTTATTGTCACTAACCAAACTATTACTGCCACTGACCTGACTGTTACTCTTACTAACCTAAATGGTATTAGAATATTGCAGACTATTAGAGACACTTGCAAATTCTATCTTAACTGCTGGTGCATGCAAGGTGTGATATTCTGTGATAGGGAAGTCCTCTGTATGCTCACTTTTTGGGATTGTGAATGTAGGTTTAGCAAAACCAAAAGATGTGTGTTTTGTAGGTTGAAGTGTTTAACAGAACCAGGGTATGCTAGGTAAAAGAGTATGTAACACCCATAGGCCCTCTATTATACCGTAGTGATGAACAATAGTGCTCAGACCAATATTTCAGGCCACTACCCAGGGAGGATTCCACACATTCCCTTGAGCACACTATCTACCTCTCTGACAGTATGGGAGGGTAATCGTCCGAGATGCGGTATCTCGTAGACTATGGATGATACAAGGCCAAAAAGCTTCCTACTAAATAAAATTTTGTTAACCCTAAAATGGTCTCCCGATACACCCAATGATGTGTGGGAGCTTGATTCCATGCGTGAGTGCTGTTTGAGGCCTGGGTATTGGAGCCTGATCGCCCCTCAATTCACTAAATGCTTTATGGGTTATCTAGCTTAGCCAATAATGACAGCTCCTTCATAATATTTTAAAACCCCCAGCACAAGGTTTCTAACATACACAACTACTGAAATAGAAATTGTTTTTTTATGTTTTATGGATTTGTTGGTATAAAAAAATGAACTGTATTTTTTTGGATTTTTTAATAAAGGTAAAATAGAAATGAAAAACACAAAAATTTATACCTAACAGGTAGAATGGATGGAAAAAATCATCTCAGTTGTAGTAGAACTCAACCTTGGAAAGTGCTTTGATACCACTTGTTAGGAACCTACTATTGAAATAAAGCTCACACACAAAATACTAAAAGATAACTAAAACACATGCAATAACAGAATAATACTATGCAGAAAGTAATTACAAAATTAAAACAATATCACAAATAACTCAGAATTACAGGACTCTTCGAGGGGGCAACCTCCTTCAATATTTCATTAACTTGCAAAAAGATACTTCATACATGGCTTCATAGCTTTTTAAAGGACTTCATGCAAACCCTAACCCTAGGCTCAAGAGTTGGCTTACATGCAAAATGCCACTCGAGCTAGAATATTCTACCAAATATCGGTTACAATCTTGATAATGATTACATCAAATAACCCCACTTGGCTAGGAGCATAATATACCATGTACATTACAAAATAATATTATATATGGGATCCCCCATGTTGGAAGTGGGTCATTACATACTAAAGGAAATTACAAAATAATGTTAGGATGGGATCCTAACACCCTCATCATCATCATCTTGTAGCGATTCTTCTTGGTCTATGACCTGTTTATCAAAGACACAAAAATTAGGCACCCAATTAAAAACATGTCCATCCTTTTCAAACCATGAGTCTCGTCTATCTAGGGGTGTGTCAAATAACACATGCTCCTGATCAATTATTTGGGTTGTTTCAGATAAAGTAACATTTTCAATTGGATCATCAGTGATATCAAACCTAAACCATTCAGGCTCTAGAATTTCCTCAAGTTGAGGTGATAGGTATTATAGAGCCAATAGGTTGATCAAGATTTTTAATTTCTTGCCCCTCAAAGGGGACCAAAGTAAACGGTTCTCCTTATTTATCCATGGTAGTAGATCATTGTCACTTTCCAATACTTGATGAGATTCGAACCCCTCTTCCAAAACTTTCTCATATTGTACAGGACTTGTAATATCCTCATGGGAGGAAGCATTGTATTATCCTGCATATTGATTGACACAAAACATTCATTAGAAGGTTTTTTTGGACATTTTGAGTCCTTAAAGTTAAATTTTTCATTGATGTCAAGAAATGAAGTCATCATTAAATATCAAGGAATTTGTCAAGAAATAAGCTATCAAAGTTGTCATTGATATTCTAGAAAAAGGCTTCTAATAAAGTCAAGATCAAGAGGAACAATGCAAAGGTTAAAGGCAAAGGGCTCCATAATATTTTTAAATATTATGTGGAAGCATAAGTTAAAATGTTTTCATAAAGAAGTTGTGACGGATGGAGCAGCAAGGAGGAGGAGCGAGAGGTCTAGGGGCATCAAACCCTAGGTGTGGGACTTCAGAGGGCAGATCAGCAGACGCGGGCAGTGGGGGGCTTGGCGAGATAGCAGGCCCCCAGGCGGAGGATGTGGACAAGGAAGTTCTTTTGGAACCGGTCCAAGGGCGTTGGGCGGATGCGGTTGAAGATTTCTCTGAGGGGGACCAGGACTCTATGCGTCAGGATCAAAGGAAGAACCAAGAAGGAGACAAAGAGAAACCTGGCAACCGGAGACCTTCATATCTTAATGCTCTTCGCGGTAAGCAAAAATTATCCGACTCTTGTTTTAATCTAAAATCGTCAATGGTAGGTTGCACGTCCCGCATTCCTTAGCTCAAGCATGTGGCTATGGAGGGCGTAACATCTTTGGTGGCTAAATTTATGGGGGTGAGGCCGGACATGGAAGTCATAAGGAGATGGGCCATCCAAAAATGGCAGCCAAGGGCCGGTATGATGATTAAGGCTTTACCCAAGAGTTTTCTTTTGGTGACATTTCAATGTGAACAGGACATGGAAAGGACTCTCCAAGGAGGTCCTTGGTTTTTTGGGAAAAGGGGCTTGTATCTAAAGCGTTGGTCCCCCGATTTCAACCCCTGCACTCAGTGCCGGATTTGGCTCCTATTTGGGTTAAGATGCCAGGATTACCTCTCGCTTTCTCGGAACGAACAAATATTGGCCGGGATAGCTACGGAGATTGGAGAACTAATAGCTATTGATCCCGCAACCTTGAGCAAAACAAGACTCCCGTCTGCTCGCATGTGTGTGTTGGCGGACCTGAGTAAAGAGCTCCCTAAATCCATTATTTTGTCGTCTATGTTTGGCCTTCATACTCGTGTATTTGAATATGAAAATATGTCTTTTAAGTGTAGTGTTTGTGGGAAGGTAGGGCACCAGGGTATCCACTGCATTTCCAAGAACCAGCCCCCACTCCAAAATACTGATCCTCAAACCTGCAATAATATCCCTCCCCCGCAGATCTCCATTCCTACCCAACCTGGGCCTCAAGGACGTGGAGCTCAAAATCCGAATATCGTAGACCCCGTTCGCCCTATTGTAAGCAAGAGGCAACGTTTTAACCCTCCTCCCAAAAATTCCTATGCCCCAAAACCCTCTCACAGGGGAGCCGGTCCCTTTGATGGGAACCCTCAAGCTCAACCCCGCTCCTAAGATGATACAAGCAAGCCTCGTGAGCCAAATAACAAAGGAAAGAACCCCATAGATCAACGCCCGGGGGAAAGTAAGTTTGATTGGGTGATACGGGAGGCCTATGGAGGCTCTGTGGAAGTGGTCCCATGTACCGGCAGAGGAATTTATGGGAAGAAATTCCAAGGAGATCAACATCCCAATGGAGAACAGCTTTGATGCATTAAATCATTTGAAGGGAGATCGGATGGACAGCCAAGAAGTGGAATCCGAGGTAGAGGAGACTCAAGAGAAGGATTTAGAGGAGAAAAATCGGAGGAAGGAGCAGGAAACTAATAATACAGCAAGGATACTCAGGAGGAAGAGGTGAACCACCAAGATCGGTGTAACCCCAAAGCAGGGAAAAAAGAATCTACTAATCAAGAAGCTAAGAGCACGGAATCATCTCCACCGTCAAAAAGACCAGCTTAACCCGGAAAGCCGATTGTTACCCCAAATACCAAGACCGACCTACCCAAGATGGTTACTAGAAGCCAAGTGAATCCCAAGGAACTTCAACCTAGAGCGGATGTATGGGGATATGGTTCGGTAGGGAAGAGGGAAACCTAGCAATGCTCGCCTTAAGGCGTAAAGAAGCGCAGCGAGGAGTGGCCGATGGCACTCAAGCAAGTATTGCTCTTTGGGGCGAAGGCTCGAGGATCCAAAGCCCATAAATGAAGATTCTTTCATGGAATATTCGTGGGAGTAATCCCACAAAAATAAGAGCTTTGTATGCTCTTAGACAAGAACACAAACCGGATATGATTTTACCGTAAGAAACTAAAATGGAGGAGAGTAGAGTTATTCCTTTTAAGAATAGGACTTGGCGAGAAGTTGAAGTAGTAGGCCAAGAGGCCACCGGAACAGCAGGAGGGTTACCGGTTATGTGGAACAAAAATGTGATTGATAGTAGAGTGATTCTCGATGTCTAGTTGGTTTATTTGTCTCTTATGTGTGGATAAAACCACGCAGAAAGAGTGGATCTTAACGAATGTATATGCTCCAGCTTAGACAGTGGACCGAGAAGGGTTCTTTGGAGTCGCCTAGCCGAATTGAGGGAGACGGTCCCCAACTACCCTTGGATTGTGGCGGGGGATTTCAATTGCTACCTTAATCCCGTAGATAAATTGGGGGGCTCTCAAAGAATAACCGCTGATATCTACGAGTTTAGAGATTTTGTTGAGCAACATGAGCCGATGGATGTGGACCTCGCGTAGATTCTCCTATACATGGTCTAACAAAAGATTGAAGGAAAACCAAATTCGGATCAGATTAGATAGGTTTCTTCTTTCTCAAGAATGCCCGGAGAGGTTTGGGGACTCTTCATTAACGGCACTCCCAAGAATCGGGTCCGATCACAACCCAATTCTATGGGAAACAGGGGAGGACTCTAAGAAAAGATACATCGACCCTTTCGATTCGAACTTATGTGGTTCCAACATCGAGATCTCAAGGATCTCGGTTGCCCAATGGTGGGACAAAAAGTATAATGGTTCGAAACAGGCCCAAGTGGCATGTAAACTAAGGAATGTGAAGGCTAACATTAGAGAGTGGAACAAAACTTCCTTTGGCAATATTTTTGTTAAAAAGGCAGAACTAAAAGACAAGATCAATGAACTACAGGAGAAGTTGAAGTCAGAGCAGCTTACAGAGGATCTGAGAAACCAGGAGAGGGAGTTGTTAGCCGAATACCACACGATGCTAGGATTTGAAGAAACCTTTGGAGGCAGTAAATCCAGACCGCGTTGGTTAAAGGAGGGTGACAGAAATACAAAGTTCTTCCATGTCTCTACTCTTCGCCACAGGAGTACTAACAAAATTAAGGAGATCAAGATGGCCGATGGGTCTAACACCAAAGATATGGAAGACATAAGGAGGGAAGCGGTTGAGTACTTTAAATCGTTGCTAGAAGATGTAAATCCGACTATTGAAGAAGAGGACTCTCTCGTTGGCAGCCATTCCACCCCTCGTAATCGATAATCTTAATGGATTCTTACTTAGTCCTTTCACAAAGGAGGAAATCAAGAAGGTCGTTTTTGACATGGATGGTAACAGCCTCCCCAGACCGGATGGCTTCCCCGCAGCCTTTCTTCCGTAAGTTTTGGGATATCCTAGGCAATGATGTAGTGGAAGCTATAATTGAGGCTCAAAAGGACATGGAAATCCCGTAAGGAGTTAATGCTACTTTTTTAGTCCTCATCCCTAAACTAGTGGGAGCAATGGAATTTTCCAGCTTTCGCCTCTATCGCTTATGTAACACTCGATGAAGATTCTCACAAAAACAATCGCCAATAGGTCAAGGTTATCCTTCCTTTCATCATTGATATGAACCAAGGTGGCTTTGTGAAAGGGCGACAAATATTGGATGGTATCATCACAATTCATGAGGTTATTCATTCAATGGTGACTAGTAAGGTATGTTACTAAAGCTTGATATGAATAAAGCCTACGACCGGGTCTCATGGCGGTTCCTCACCAAGATTTTGGGTAAGTTTGGTTTCTCGTCCCAATGGATTAAGTTGATTTTTAGTTGTATCTCTACTACAAGATTTTCTCTCATGGTGAATGGGTCACCCTCCGGTTACTTTAAGAGTGAAAGGGGGTTGCGACAAGGAGATCCTTTGTCTCCATACTTGTTTATTATTTTAGCGGAAGCATTGGGTAGGAACATTTCAGCAAGCGGTGGCGTATGGTCAATTGGAAGGTTTTAAACCAGCCTCAACAAGCAGGCCGTTGTCTCACCAACAGCTTTGTGGATGATACAATCATTGTGTCCAAAGCCTCGTTGCCTCAAGCTAGGAAGTTGAAGAGAATTCTAACCAAGTATGAGACAGAAGGACAATACATAAACTATAAGAAGAGTAGCATCTATTTCTTTAACACGCCCGGTGGGAGGGAGGAAAGAATAGCTAACCTCTTCGGTTGTGGAAAGGAGCTTCTACCAAAAACTTATCTAGGCATGCCTATGTTCGAAGGAAGAATGAAGGCTACTTTGTGGAACTCACTCATTGACAGGATCTCCAAAAAGTTAGCAGTGGTGGAAGGGCAGCCTTCCTCACCTCCGCAGAAAAGCCTTATTAGTTCAAACTACTTTACGTAGCATTCCAATTTACCGCATGTCTCTATTTAGAATGCCCGCAAAGGTCCAAGCTACATTGGAGCTAATTCAACGCAACTTCTTGTGGTCAAGTTCGGAGGAGAGAAAGAGAATTTCATTGGTAGCATGGAATCGGTGTGTGCAAGCAAGGATCGTGGGGCCTCGGGGTTAAAGAGAATGAAAGAATTGAATCAAGCTCTGATTGGCAAACATGTATGGAGATTTATCAATAATGATCAATTGGGATGGGTAAAACTTCTTAAGGCAAAATATATCGTAAATAATCGAGACTTCCCGAAAGCCGATAATCTTCCTAGAGGATCCTATTTTTGGAATTGTTTGCTCGAATGTCTGGAGGTAGTCGGAAAGGCATCGATGGAGAATTGGTAATGGAAGACAAGTGGACTTTTGGAAAGACCCGTGGTTGGAAGAGGCCCCTCTCAAAGATAACTTAGACCTTCAAGTCCTCCAACATAAACTTTCGAAGGAAATGGGAGGAAAAGTAGGGGATTTTATTGTCGTAGCACAGAAACTTCTTCTTGGAAGAAAATCACAGTTCATAATCTGTCAGAGCAAGAGAAGGTGGCCCTAACCAAACTCAATGATGCTTTAAGGGTGTTCCCGATCATTCCCGGGGGAGGAAGAGACAAGGCGATTTGGGGCAAAACTACAAGTGGGATCTATTCAGTAAAAACCACCTATAAGTTAATCCACTCAGATTCAATGGTCGGACTCCGACTTCGTTATTTGGTTAAATAATTTAACCCCAAAAATAGCTTTCTTCTTTTGGTTGGCGCTCAAAATAAGATCCCGACAACGTATAATCCGCAAAGGAGAGGTTTCCAATTCATCAATCGATGTATCTTGTGTGAGAAAGCAATAGAATCTGTAAGTCATATATTTCTAACTTGTGATTTTTCTTGTACAGCTCTTCCAAATGATCCCGTCCAAATTTCATATAGATTGGGTCTCGTCCAAATAGCATGTCCGACTTCGCATACAAGGGCTTCCCCTTCCGGCAAAGCTTTTGACTTGGCTCGGGAAGCTCAGCTTACCCCATTTTTTATGGGGGATATGGAATGAGAGAAATAAGAGAGTATTTAAAGGACGTAAGAAAGATCCTGTGTTATGTGGCAATAAAATAATCGTAGCTTTGAAAGAAAACTCGGAAAACTTTCTTCTTCAAAAATGAGACCATGTCTCTAAGGGAAAGGAGGATTTTGCGGAACTCGGGGAGAGGAACTTCCAGACCTAGACATTACAACCAACCCACGGGATGGTGTCAAGTGGGTACCCCCCACACATAAGTGGGTTAAGTTTAATTTTGACGGGGCAGCTAAAGGAAATCCGGGGGCGGCAGGAGCAGGAGGAGTTTTGAGAAATGAGGAAGGAAAAGTGGTCCTTGCCTTTGCAGAGCCTTTGGGAACTCAAACAAATCATTTTGCGTAAGCCCGAGCTCGCATGCAGCAATGAGAATTGCCGGACTTGAGGGTTATAAGGAAGTTATCTTTGAAGGGGATTCGCTTAATATAATCAAGGCAATTAAGGAGGATAAAGACCCCAACTGGACCATATTGGAGCTTATCCTAGAAGCAAAGATTCATAAATCTCATTTGGTTAATGCCCGAATCCAACACACCTTCAGAGAAGGGAACCAAAGCGGCGGATCTAATGGCAAATATTGCAGCTTCGTTGGGGAGATGCAAATTTGGAAGGATAACTTCCCTCAAGAACTATTGGTGTTGGTTGCTAGAGAAGAGCTAAGATCAAACCTCGTTAGAGCATCGGAGATCGGAGGGGCCGATGATGAGTAATCCGACGGATGGAATTAGGCGTAAAAGGCATCCCATTTGTTGGGGCCTCGGGAGGTGACAAGTGTACAAGACAAAGAACCTAGTGTTAGTAAGTGCTAGGTGTTGTTTGGTTTTTGTTTTATCCCGAATAGTCAAGCGACAAGTATAGGACTCGTGGACTCTAAGTATGGCTTAATGTGAGTCTTAGAAAGATCCATTTTGTATTTTGATTATACGGGCTTGATGCTAGAACCAGCCCATTTTGACTTTGTAAAAGGTTTGTGGACCTTATAACCACCTCTACCTTATACCAAAAAAAATGTTTTCATAAAAACCCAAGAAAGTTTATTTGCAAAGCTAAAGAGAGGTTTAATATTTATTTGATAAATTATTTAATTCCAAATGAATTTAAATTTTATAAATAAATATTATTTATACCAAGGTGCAAAGTGAAAAATGGTTTAAAAAAACCATAGGGTTTAAAGAATTAATTTATAAAATTTAAATTCAAAATAATTTAAATATTTTATAAATTAATAAAGTTTCAAAGGAAATTCGAGCGTCGATGTCCAAAAATGTTGAGAGTAAATCGAGTGTCGACATAATGTATGGTGGAAAAGATTTAAAGCTAATGCCTTGGAGGTATTTCAAATTATCTCTTTTCTTGATGATAAAAATGTGCAATTGTGTTTAAGTTTGTAAGGAAGAAAGAGCAACGAAAATCTTGTTTATGCACTAGCGAACGTAGCCAAGGTGTGGCTAGAGATAGCGAGCGTAGTCAAGGTGTGGCTAGAGATAACGAACGTAGCCAAGGTGTGGCTAGATACAGTAAACGTAGCCAAGGAGTGGCACAAGACAACCAACATAGCCAAGGTGTGGTCGGAGGCAGCGAATGTAGCAAGATGCGGCTTGAGGCAACGAACGAAGCCAAGGTGAGGTGTGTCATGAAGTAGGCAAAGGCGTAAGGTGTGGAGGCTCCAAGGGAGAATGTAGCTCCATGGTGGTGATATCCAAGAGGAAGGATCTTGTAAGAAGAAGCACTTCATGCGTTAATAAAATTGGTAACATTTTATTATTGTGATATTTAATTTTAATTTAGGCTAAGGTTGAATAAAGGAGAAAATAAGGTTGTAATTAATTTAATGAATGCCTAAATTAAAAGGGAGTATTTATTATAAAGTATTGATGTGAAAACATTTACTTGTGGGAAAAATATTGTTAACTTAGAAAAGGGAAAGATAAATTATTGCAATAATAAGTTTAGGGAGTTATAGGTAGAAATAGCTTTGGGATTTGAAAATCAAAATAGTAAAGTGACTTATGCTTGAGAGGTGAATATTCAAAATAGTATGGTGTTGGATATTATTTTGAGATTGGAGTAATAAGGTATACTCATGAATTAATATATACATTATATTGTCATACAATCCTTTTGAGATTGACAAAGGAATATTGTGTTATTGTGGCAGATTCTTGAAGGTCATCTTATCAAGAAAAAGGTATGGGCATATTTTTACAAAGTTTAAGTTGATTGGTTGTTTTCTGGAAAATAAGTTTGGAGTGAAAAGGACTTGATTAGGGTTTCCTTTTGAGTGTGTTTGAGTGATTGCTTCAAGGTTTTTGGAATAAAAAAGTGTGGTTAAAACCTTGTTTTATAAGCATTGTTGTTGGAGCCATTGGTTGTGTGAAGAACTTGAACTAGGGTTTGAGTATCATTGCTATGTGAAGATTATTTTATAAGCATTGTTGTTGAAGTAAGTTGTTGAGAAAAGAACTTGAACTAGGGATTGAAAAAAATATGAGTATCATTGTTATGTGAGATTTATTATTGAGCATTATTGGAAACATTTTGAGTTGGTGTTTATATACTTGGACTAGGGTTTGTGAGAAAGGGGTGTTTCATTAAGTGATTGGTTGAGTAGAGTTAGTTGAGCCTAGTCAAGTGGATGTGTGAAGTAATTATTCAAGTTCCATAAAACAAACTATTCTATATTATGATTTGAGTTGAGAAAGTGATTGGGCATTGAGTATATAACATATTGGGTCTCTAACAATTCTCTTTATGTTTCTATGAGATTGGACAAGTTCTAGTGTGGACTTGTTGAGAAGATTTGAGGCAAGTATTTGAGAAGACTTGTGGATAGATTTGAGTAAGATTTTGTGGAAGCTTACAATACAAATAGAGAGAAAATTTGGATAAGTTCTCAAGAGGACTTATTGAGAAGATTTGAGCAAGTTATGTGTGGACTTGTTGAGCAGATTTAAACAAGTTATGTGTGGACTTGTTGAGCAGATTTGAGCAAGTTATGTGTGGACTTATTGAGCAAATTTGAGAAAGTTCTGTGTTGAATTTTTGAGAAAATTTGAGTAAGTTCTATGTGGACTTGTTGAGCAGATTTGAGCAAGTTTTGTGTGGACTTGTTGAGTAGATTTGAGCAATTTTTGTGTGGACTTGTTGAGCAAATTTAAGCAAATTATGTGTGGAATTATTGATTAGATTTGAGCAAGTTCTGTGTGGACTTGTTGAGCATATTTGAGCAAGTTCTATGTGGACTTGTTGAGCATATTTAAGCAAGTTCTATGTGGACTTGTTGAGCAAATTTGTGCTAGACCGAAGGATTATTTTTAGTGTAAATTTGAGACAGAGCTTTGGAGATGACAGAGAAAATATGACAATGGTCTCTAGTGGATAAATATCCATCAGCCAGGGCAGTGAGGATAGGTATTCTGAGTGGGGATAAGAGTCTTCAGTGGAGAGAGATTCACAATCCAGTGTAGTGGAGGCAGTAGTATTCTAGCCCACAAATATTGTAATAGGGAAAGGATTCCCAAGAGATTGATCGAGAAAATTTTAGTGAAATATTTTCTCTGTGGAGTAGCCCACATTGGGTGAACCACATAAATTATTGTTTCTCTATTATGTGTGGTGTTTTATACATTGCTTTGATTACTGATATTGATATTGCTATCTATACATTAGATAATATTGATTTTAAAAGAAAAGTAAAAGTGGTCTTATACTGTTCACCCCCCTCTAAGTATAAGCTTGTGTTATTCAATTGGTATCATAGCGGTTTCCTTCAAAAGAGTTTAACAAATTGAAGGAAAAGCTAATAAGAACATAATGTATCCTAAGGAGGTGTCCTCAAATAATTTAGCACTAGTATTTTATGGAAGTGAATATTTGTATTGAAGTATGATGATGAAGATCTACCTGATGGCACTTGGCAATGAAATTTGGTAAGCAGTGGAATTTGGATATGATCCCTTAGTCAATCCTCCTACAGATAAGGAAGGTAAACTTCTACAACACTATAATTAAAAAGCAATGAATGCACTTGTGAGAGGTTTATGTAGAAAAAATTCTATGAAAGTTATGCATTATCAAACTGCAAAAAAAATATGGGATAAATTGTAAAATATATATGAAGGAGATAAAAGCGTCAAGAAAGCAAAGATGTGAAATCTCAAAGGATAACTTGAAGCATTAAAAATAAATTATGAGGAAACTATTAGTGCTTATCTACTTCGAATTGATGAGGTTGTTAAGTATATGTAAGGACTTGGAATGAAGATTGATGAATCTGATGTTTGTGATAAAGTATTAAGATCTCTTCCAAAAAGATTCAGTGAACATGTTTTTGCTATAGAAGTGTCAATGGATGGTGATAGTTTGATAATAGATAAGTTGCTTGGTATGCTCACAATATTTGAGATAAGAACAAAAGATCCTATTCCCTAGAAGGAAGCAACATTCAAAGCAATCAATAAAAAAAAGGATAAGAAGTCAAAATCAAGCAATGAGTCATCCAGTGATGAAGAAGCTAATTATGGTAGAAGAGATAAGGACTATAGAAGATCCAAAGATCTAAAATCTGTTAAGTGTTTCAATTGTGGAAAGTATGGACATTTTGCGATAGATTGTCGAAAACCCAAGAACAATAATGGTGAAGAAAAACAAGATCATAGAAACAGGGAATCAGAAAGATATAGGCATCAGAAGAAAAACAAGGATGGACAAAGCAAAGAAGGAAATAAGCTATTTCAAAGGTAAAAGAGAAGCTACTATGCATATAAGATAAGTAAATACTCAAGTGATAGTGATTCTAAATTTTTAGGCAATGATAGAGATGAAGTCCTATTTATGATTGAAGAAAAAGAAACAGTTAAGAAAAGGACTCTAATCATTCTCAAGTGTTTTAGATGTGGTAACTTTGGATATCTTGAAGATAGTTGTACAAAGGATGGTTATAGTTTTAGTGATGATGAATATGAAGATACACTTGAATGACCAGATGAAAATATTCTAATGGCATTAGAAGATAAAGAAGGTGATTCCATAGAAGACAAGACAAAAGAAAATGAAGATGCGGACAAAGGTAAATAAATAGAGGAATATTCAGAAAAGGATGGATATGATCTCAAGGGAGAACTTATCTATGCCATTGAAATAGTAAATAAGGTAAGAAAGAAAAACTCTAAACTTAAAATTCAGTTCCAAGAATGTGATGAAGAGAGAAGTTTTCTCATAGAGGATTTAGAAAAATAAAAGGCTAAGGCAAAAATGTTCAAGGATAAGTTAGATGCAAAGATCTTAAAATGTGATAATTTAGCACAAGAAGTAGCACTACTAAGAGAATATTTGGAGGACTCCAAGATCAAGATGAAAGGGTTCAAAAATAGCTCAAAGAACTTGGATAAGTTCATCAAGACACAAAAGACTACATCAAGCAAAACAAACCTTGATTTTGAACAAGCTCAAAAGAAATGGGAAGGAGAATCATCCTGAAGTTTTGGAGTAGAATAAACTTCAGATGAAGATACTTTAGAAGAAGATAGCGTAAAAGAACGAGAGACATCTGAGGATGAGTTGGACAATAGAGAGTTCAACAAAGACATGAACAATGCACAAAGAAGATACAGATGGAACAACAATCAGAACAGGTCAAAAGAGACTAAGAGACCTATGAGGTCAAGATAAGGAAAACTTCAATGGAAGATGTTTTTCATATCACAGGTTTGGGCACATGGCTTCACAGTGTAAAACATGAGAAATACAGGAATATGGGAATAGATAACTTTTCCATGGGTATTAAAACTCATGTAATCAATTTGGTCACAAGGCAATGAATTGCAGGATTCATGATAGAAGAGGATATGGCTTCACTAGGAGAAATCCTATGCTATTAACACCTCCAAGAAATAATAAAATTAAGTGTTATAAGTGCAAAAATTATGGTCACACAACAAAGTGGTGTAGAGCGGACATTCCAAAAATAGTTATGAATAGAAACATGAACCAGAATATGAATATAAACAGGAACAGGAATAGGAACATGAACATGGATATGAACAAGAATAGGAACAGGAATAGGAACAGGAATAGGAACAAAGATGTGAATAGGAACATGAACATGAACATGGAAAGAAATAGTCAAAGGAATTAGAAGGATTAGATAAGAAGGAAAGAGCATAAAGGTAAAGAACAATGCTTTCTAGGAGTAGAAATACTCCCACCCCAGAATTAACCACCTCAAGAGGAGGTGGGGGAGGGGCTAAGCTAAGAGGCTCATTCTTATTCCTGAACCCTAAAGGTGACCTTTTCCATTGATGTCAAAGGGGGAGAGATTTGAGTAAGGGGGAGAGTTTTGAGTAAGAGGGAGAGACTTGGTATTTGAAGAGAGCAATGAGCTAGGGGGAGAAATGTCCTAGGGCGAGCAACACAGAAGAAGAAGTCAAGTTTTTGGTAAAATTTTTTTGGGTTGCCATCAATGACAAAGGGGAATATTGTTGGAAATTTTGAGTCCTTAAAGTTAAAGTTGTCATTGATTTCAAGAATTGAAGTCATCATTAAATATCAAAGAATTTGTCAAGAAACAAGTTATCAAAGTTGTGATTGATATTCTAGAAAAAGGCTTCCAATAAAGTCAAGATCAAGAGGAATAATTCAAAGGTTAAAGGCAAAGGGCTCCATAATATTTTTAAATTTTATGTGGAAGCATAAGTTAAAAGGTTTTCATAAAAACCCAAGAAAGTTTATTTGTAAAGCTAAAGGGAGGTTTAATTTTTATTTGATAAATTATTTAAATTTAAAATGAATTTAAATTTTATAAATAAATATTATTTATACCAAGGTGCAAAGTGAAAAATGGTTTAAATAAAACCATAGGATTTAAATAATTATTTTTTAAAATTTAAATTCAAAAATAATTTAAATATTTTATAAATTAATAAAGTTTCAATGGAAATTCGAGCGCCGACATCCAAAAACATTGAGAGTAAATCGAGTGCCGACATCATGCATGGTGGAAGATATTTAGTATAAAAGCTAATGCCTTGGAGGTATTTCAAATTATTCCTTTGCTTGATGATAAAAAACATGA
This sequence comes from Wollemia nobilis, assembly GCA_028583015.1. Taxonomy (NCBI): domain Eukaryota; kingdom Viridiplantae; phylum Streptophyta; class Pinopsida; order Araucariales; family Araucariaceae; genus Wollemia; species Wollemia nobilis. The sequence goes on from JAQPPZ010000850.1 coordinate 11,235,490, forward strand.
AATTATGTTTAAGTTTGTAAGGAAGAAAGAGCACTGAAAATCTTGTTTATGCACCAGCGAATGTAGCCAAGGTGTGGCTAGATATAGCAAGCGTAGCCAAGGTGTGGCTAGAGACAACGAACGTAGCCAAGGTGTGGCTAGATACAAAAAACGTATCCAAGGAGTGGCGCAAGAAAACTAACATAGCCAAGGTGTGGCCTAAGGCAATGAACATAGCAAGACGCGGCTTGAGGTAGTGAACGAAGCCAACCCGAGGCATGGCCTGAAGCAGGCGAAGGTGTAAGGTGTGGAGGCACCAAGGGAGAACACAGCTCCATGGTGGTGAAAACCAAGAGGAAGGCGCTTGGAAGAAGAAGCGCTTCATGCATTAATAAAACTGGTAACATTTTATTATTGTGATATTTAATTTTAATTTAGGCTAAGGTTGAATAAAGGAGAAATAAGGTTGTAATTAATTTAATGAATGCCTAAATTAAAAGGGAGTATTTATTATAAAGTATTGAGGTGAAAATATTTACTTGTGGGTAAAATATGTTTACCTTAGAAACGGGGAAGATAAATTATTGCAATAATAGTTTAGGGAGTTATAAGTAGATATAGCTTTGGGCTTTGAAAATCAACATAGTGAAGTGACTTATGCTTGAGAGGTGAATATTCAAAATAGTTTGGTGTTGGATATTATTTTGAGATTGGAGTAATAAGGTATACTCATGAATTAATATATGCATTAAATTATCATCTAATCCTTTTGAGATTGGCAAAGGAATATTGTGTTATTGTGGCAAATTCTTGAAGGTCATCTTCTCAAGAAAAAGGTATGGACATATTTTTCCAAAGTTTAAGTTTATTGGCTGTTTTATGGAAAATAAGTTTGTAGTGAAAAGGACTTGATTAGGGTTTCCTTTTGAGTGTGTTTGAGTGATTGCTTCAAGATTTTCTGGAATAAAAAAGTGTGGTTAAAACCTTATTTTATAAGCATTGTTGTTGGAGCCTTTGGTTGTGTGAAGAACTTGAAATAGGGTTTGAGTATCATTGCTAAGTGAAGATTGTTTTATAAGCATTGTTGTTGAAGTAAGTTGTTGAGAAAAGAAATTGAACTAGGGAATGAAAAGAATATGAGTATCATTGTTATGTGATATTTGTTGTTGAGTATTGTTTGAAATATTTTGAGTTGGTGTTTATATACTTGGACTAGGTTTTGTGAGAAAGAGGTGTTTCATTAAGTGATTGGTTGAGTAGAGTTGGTTGAGCCTAGTCAAGTGGATGTGTGAAGTATTTGTTCAAGTTCCATAAAACAAACTATTCTATATTATAATTTGAGTTGAGAAAGTGATTGGGCTTTAAGTATAGAACATATTGGGTCTCTAACAATTCTCTTTATGTTTCTATGAGATTGGACAAGTTCTACTGTGGAATTTTAGAGTATATTTCGAGGTAAGTCTTTAAGAAGACTTATGGAAAGATTTGAGTAAGATTTTGTAGAAGCTTACAATACAAATAGAGAGCAGATTTGGATAAGTTATTGAGAGGACTTATTGAGCATGTTTGAGCAAGTTTTTTATGGACTTGTTGAGCATATTTAAGCAAGTTTTATGTGGACATGTTGAGAATATTTGAGCAAGTTCTAGGTGGACTTGTTGAGCAAATTTGAGCAAGTTCTATGTGAACTTGTTGAGTATATTTGAGTAAGTTTTGTGTGGAAATTTTGAGTAGATTTGAGCAAGTTCTATTTAGACTTTTTGAGCAGATTTGAGCAAGTTCTGTGTGTACTTGTTGAGCAGATTTTTGCAAGTTCTATGTGGAGTTGAGCATATTTGAGCAAGTTATGTGTAGACTTGTTGAGCATATTTGAGCAAGTTTTGTGTGGACTTGTTGAGCAGATTTAAGCAAGTTCTATGTGGAATTGTTGATCAGATTTGTGCTAGATCGAAGGACTATGTTTAGTGCATATTTGAGATAGAGCTTTGGAGATGACAGAGCAAAGAGGACAGTGGTATCCAGTGGATAGAGATCAATCATCTAGGTCAATGAGGACAAGTATTTTGAGTGGGGATACAAGCCTTCAATGTAGAGAGATCCACAAGCCAGGGCAGTGGAGGCAATAGTCTTTTAGAGGATCACCGGCCATAGTAGAGGAGAAGGAGTTCTCCTGTGGATAGATATCCATGAACTTGATTTAGGGGATCAAAATATCCTTTGGATAGAGGTCCATAAACATTGTAATAGGGAAAGGATTCCCAAGAGATTGATCGAGAAAATTTTAGTGAAATATTTTCTCCATGGAGTAGCCCACATTGGGTGAACCACGTAAATTGTGATGTCTCTATTGTGTGTGGTGTTTTGTACATTTATTTTATTACTGCTACTGATATTGCTATCTATACATTACATAATATTGATTGAAAAAGAAAAGTAAAAGTGATCTTATATTGTTCACCCCCCTCTCAGTATAAGCTTGTGTTCTTCAATTAGTATCAGAGTAGGTTACTTCAGAAGAGTTTAAAAATTTGAAGGAAAATCTAATAAGAACACAATAGATCCTAAGGAGGTGTTCTCAAATAATTTAGTATTAGTATTTGATGGAAGTGACTATTTATATTGGATTATGATGATGAAGATCTACCTGATGGCACTTGGCAATAAAATTTGGGAAGTAGTGGAATTTGGATATGATCCCTTAGTCAATCCTCCTACAGATAAGGAAGGTAAGCTTCTACAACACTATAATTAAAAATCAATGAATGCACTTGTGAGAGGTTTGCGTAGAACCAAGTTTATGAAAGTGATGCATTGTCAAACTGCAAAAAAAATGTGGGATAAATTGCAAAATATATGAGGGAGATAAAAGTTTCAAGAAAGCAAAGATGCAAAATATCAAAGGACAACTTGAAGCATTAAGAATGAATTATGAGGAAAATGTTAGTGCTTATCTACTTAGAATTGATGAGGTTGTTAATGATATGCAAGGACTTGGAATGAAGATTGATGAATATGATGTTTGTGATAAAGTATTAAGATCTCTTCCAAAAGGATTTAGTGAACAGGTTTCTGCTATAGAAGCATCAATGGATGGTGATACTTTGAAAATAGATAAGTTGCTTGGTATGCTCACATAATTTGAGATAAGAACAAAAGATCCTATTCCATAGAAGGAAGCAACATTAAAAGCAATCAATAAAACAAATGGTAAGAAGTCAGAATCAAACAATGAGTCATCCAATGATGAAGAAGCTAATTATGGTAGAACAGAGAAGGACTATAGAATATACAAATATGTAAGGTATATTAAGTGTTTCAATTGTGGAAAGTATGGATATTTTATGACAGATTGTAGAGAACCCAAGAACAACGATGGTGAAGAAAAATAGGATCACAAAAATGGGGAATCAGAAAGATACAAGCATCAGAATAAAAGCAAGGATGGGCAAAGCAAAGAAGGAAATAAGTTCTTTCAAAGACAAAACATAAGCTACTATGTGAATAAGGCAAGTAAGTACTCAAGCGATGGTGATACTAATTTTTTAGACAATGATAGAGATGAAGTCCTATTTATGATTGAAGAAAAAGAACCAGTTAAGAAAAGGACTCTAATCATTCTCAAGTGTTTTAGATGTGGTAACTTTGGACATCTTGAAGATAGTTGTACAAAGGATAGTTATAGTTTCAGTGATGATGAATATGAAGATACACTTTAAGGACAAGATGAAAATATTCCAATGGCATTAGAAGATAAAGAAGGTGATCCATAAAAGAAAAGACAAAATAAAATGAAGATGCGCACAAAGGCAAACAAATAGAGAAATGTTTAGAAAAGGATGGATATGATCTCAAGGAAGAACTTAACTATGCCCTTGAAACAATAAAGAAGGTAAGAAAGAAAAACTCTAAACTTGAAATTCAGTTCCAAGAATGTGATGAAGAGAGAAGTTTTCTCATAGAGGATTTAGAAAAATAAAAGGCTAAGGCAAAAAGGTTCAAGGATAAGTTAGAAGCAAATATCTTAGAATGTGAGAAGTTAGCACAAGAAGTAGCACTACTAAGAGAATATTTGGAGGACTCCAAGATCAAGATGAAAGGGTTCAAAAATAGCTCAAAGAACTTGGATAAGTTCATCAAGACACAAAAGAATACATCAAGCAAAATAGGCCTTGGTTTTGAACAAGCTCAAAATAAATGGGAAGGAGAATCATCCTCAATTTTTGGAGGAGAAGAAACTTCAGATGAAGATACTTTAGAAGAAGATAGTGTAAAATAAAGTGAGACATTTGAGGATGAGTTGGATAATATAGAGTTCAAAAAATATAGGAATAATGCACAAAGAAGATACAAATGAACAACAATCAGAACAGGTCAAGAGAGACTAAGAGACCTATGAGGTCAAGAAAATGAAACTTCAATGGAAGATATTTTTATGTCACAGGTTTGGGGACATGGCTTCATAGTGCAAAACATGAGAAAGATAGGAATACGAGAATAGATAACTTTTCCATGGGTATTGCTACTCATGTAATTAGTTTGATCACAAGGAAATGAATTGCAAGATTCATGATAGAAGAAGATATGGCTTCACTAGGAGAAATCCTATGGCATTTGCACCTCCAAGAAATAATAACATTAAGTGTTATAAGTGCAAAAATTATGGTCACACAACAAAGTGGTGTAGAGCAGATATTCCAAAAACATGTATGAACATAAATAGGAACAAGAATATGAATATGAATAGGAATAAAAACATGGATATGAATAGGAACAGGTGATGAGGCCTGGAAATGCCTCAATCATAACATGTTTTGAACACTAAAATTGCCTATAAACTCTTATGTTTAATCTAATATGCTAGTTAAGTTGATTCAATATGTTGTGTATTAACTATTTGCATGATGAATGTATCTGAAATACTATATTCTGATTTTTACAGCTTTTTGTATAAGTTTTATGTTGTTTTGTTATGACTTGCTAAAATGAGATATGCTTAGATTAATAGCAGCACTTCACTAATCATGTTTTGATATGTCTCAAGCATTCATTTTACCTAAATCTAGCAACAGTTCAAGAAAACTATTACTATGCAGCAAAAAACTAGGTTTTCCCATGTAAATTCTAGCCACTTGCCAATGAATGGCAAGGCATGGAATTCACATGTGGAAAGAGATGAAGACCATTGGGATCTGATCCTGAGAAGTAACCCACATGAGAAATGCAGAGGAAATCATTTAAGGAGCCCACATTTGTTCATTTCGAAGTCTCTTCGGAATGAACAGATATCTTCGAAATGAGAAAACATAGTGTCTTCGGAATGAGCGGATCTTCGAAATGAGAACTGTAGTGTCTTCGAAATGAGTGGATCTTTAGAATGAGAACTGTAGTGTCTTAGAATGAGTGGATCTTTAAATGAGAACTGTAGTATCTTTGGAATGAGCGGATCTTCGGAATGAGAATTGCAATATCTTCGAAATGAGCCACTTATCTTCGGAATGAAAATAGAATGTGCTTTTTGACTTATTGACCGAATTATGATGCTGGAAAAAGGGAAATAAATATTGAAAAGGATAAAGGGAAATATCTCAGATCTGACTTTGCCGTCCTTGCCGACCAAAGCCACCATTTATGGAAAGATCAAAATATGATCTTCTTCTAGGATAAAAACCAGGAATTGTTGTAGCATAATAGGATTAGATCTTTTTGAGATATTCTCAGCTTGTTAGTAAATCTTAGGACATCTATAAATAGGGCTCCCATTCAGGTTGAGCTAGTAGGAGGTAGAGAAGGAAGAAAGTAGTAGAGAGTAAGGGGAATAGAATAGAGAAATCAATAATAGGTGATAATCGGAAAGTGACTGTTACAATCCTGTAATAGTTTTCAAGCAACATTATTGTAATCATGTTTTTGAATCAATAAAAGTATATTGTTTCTATTTCATATTGCTTGTAAATGAGTGTGATTAAGATCTAAAGAGAGAGAGACTCATACCTTCTTCTGGACAAAGAGGTTGGCCACTTCCAGACCTAGGAGGAGGACTAACAACAGGTTTTTATTCTGATTTTGCTATAGCAGAATGAGTTGTAGAACTTGTCCTTTCATTCCTTTGTAAACAACTAATGATATTTGCAATCTTAGTTTATTTTATATTTTGTGATTAATGATTTGGTTGTAATCCCCACTTTCAACAAAGCTTTCAATTTATTGCAGACTTTCATTCCCAGAATTTACTATTTTTTGTAATTTCTTGCATTTTATGTTTTGTTGTCAACCCCTGCACAGAAGATTGACAACCTTCTGTTACAGAGCCTTGACAGTTTTCATTTCCATATTAGAATTAGATTTTCATTACTGCAAAAGTAATTAGATTTCCTTTCTGCAATTAGAATCAGACTTTCAATTCTACAACTGTTATTTTTGCAACATAATTAGGTCTCATTCTGCAATTGTAATTAGGACTTCATTTCTGTAGTTAATGATTAGTTTCCAATTCTACAACTTAGATTAAGGTTTAATTCATGCAATTTAGAGATAAGAATGTCCTAAAACCCCCCACACAATCGGTTTCACCAATAAAACCTGTTGCTCTAGATTGACCTAAGTTATAACCCTGTTTACCCCTTCTTCCGTAGATAGCCTTGTACACAGCCCTGGATTGACAAATTCATTGAGAATTAATGATGTGTATAATGACAATGCATCATTTTGGTGCCATTGTCAGGGAATCATGTTGCTAGAAGGTAACAACAGTCCAATAGTTGTTAGTTAGACTGAACTGTGAAGATTCAGGATAAAATCTGAATAGAACAACTGGTTAAAATAACAACTATTGACATATAATTTATGTCATTTAGAGTGAACATGAATGAGTAAGTCTAGGGATGAAAAAGGTAGAATTACCCAAAAGGATCCCTGGCTTGTTCCATTAAGGAGATCTTCATGCCTAAGGGGTGAATCACCTGTGTTTGAATTACCAGAAATATTGAAAGAAAAATCACCAGTCTCACCATCATTAGAACATTATGAGAAAGGAAAATCACCAGTTTCACCATCACTAGAACATCCTGAGAAAGAAGAATCATCAGACTCATTATCAACAGAGGGTCTTGGACCTCTTGAGAGAGAAATTTGGATAAGTTTAACTAAGAAACCAGAAACTATGGCAGAGGGAGGCAATGGCCAACATGGCTATGTCCATGATGAAGGAGATGATCAGGATATTCCTCAACCTTCCAGAACATTTGAATATCCTATCCGTTTGAATCCAACACAAAACTCTCCCATGAAGACTATTTCACCTTTAGTACTTCCAACCTTTCGAGGTGTTGTATCTGAAGATCCTGATCAGTTTTTATTTGAATTCAAGGTAGTGTGTCAAACCTATGATTATGTAAATGACAATCAGAAACTTAAGGTTTTTCCCTCAACACTCAAGGACTCAGCATTACGCTGGTTCATGAGTTTAGAGCCAAATTCCATCCAAACTTGGGATCAAATGGAAACTGTGTTTTTAGACAAATATCAGGAGTATTGTCGTGTAAGGAATAGGAAAGATGAGTTATTCAGGATTAAACAAGAAGATGATGAAACATTAGAAGACTATCTTGATAGGTTCTCCTTTGTTCAAAGGAGATGTGGACTTGTAGAACCAGAGTTATGCAAAACCATATTTTTGAGAGGATTGCAAGATGAATCCAGAGATGTATTGGATTTGATGGGAAGAGGAGATGTAAATACTCTCAGTAATGAGGAAATTATGGATCTCTACAGGAATTACTCTCGCAATAAGCAAGGAAGAAGAAAAAAAATACAAATGGCACTGATGTGAAGGAACTAATAGAGGAACTTGCAAATTTTAAAACTGATATTCTAGTGCAATTAAACACAACTTTGGGGGAAATGTCTGCAAAAGCAAAAAACATAGAACCTTTGGCAATTTATTGCCCAAGATGTAGAAATAAACATGCTTTGCAGGAATGTCCTTTGAATAAAACATCTATCTCAGCCATTTGTAGTATCTGTTCAAAGAGGCATTCAACTGATCAATGCCACCTGCTACCACAACTCAAAACTGTGTTAGAAAATCAGACTGAGGAACTCAACTATATTGGACCAAAACAAGGGGGAAATTTCTCTCAATACCAAAATCCCCCTCATTTTCCTACAAATTGGGGGCATAATCCTGGTACTATGCCTTGGGGACAATCGGAACCACCCCAACGTCCTTGGAATTATCCTCAATGGACAAATTCCCAAGAATGGCCACAAACAAATTGGAGTAATTCAGCCTGGAATCAGAATCAAAACAACCCATCATGGAATCAAAACAACCCATCATGGAGTCAAAACAATCCATCATGGAATCAAAACAATCCACCCTAGAATCAGAATCAGACTAATCCACATTGGATGCAAAATCAACCACAGTGGAATCAACAATACCAGTCCTATCCAAGGCAACAAAGAAATCAAGGTCAAAATCAGCATTTGCTGCCTGCACCTAATCAAAACTTTCAAGAAAAATAGAACCAACCACAACAAACACAATAGGTGAAACAACCTCAACTTCCAGCTCAATCAGTCACTAATCCAAACAACATGAGACAGGCATCCCCTGTCTATGTGGTCAAGTCGAAGAAAATATTGAAATCAATGTTATTGATTGTAGTAACATCCAACTTCGTTCAGGAAAAGTTGTACCTGAACCCATTTCCAATAAAAGCAAAGAAAATGAAGAGCAAGAACCCTTGGAACCAATTATAGTGGAACCAACAATAGAGAAAGAAGAAGAAAAAATAGAACCACAGGTAGAACAATTACCTTCATCAAGGATAATTCCATATCCTGAAAGATTCAATACCACAACAAAAAATTTTGAATCAGACCTGGTCAAGGAACTTAAAAAGTTAACTATATCATTGCCCTTATTGCAAGCCATTAAGGATATACCAGTGATTAAAAGTACTATCCGAGATTTGTGCATTAGAAGAGCAGGAAGGAAAAAGAAGGCATTTCCCAAGACTGTTCAGATTGAAGGAAAGATAGCTGATCTCTTATCTGGAAAACTATTACCTCCAAAGTATAGTGACCCAGGAAGTCCAGTTATCATAGTTACTATAGGTTCAAGTACCAATATCAAATGTCTTAGTAGATCTAGGAGCTGCAATAAATGTCATGACCAAGGATATAATGAAACAATTACAGCTCAAACATCTCAGCCCCACATTTATAGTTTTAGAAATGGCTGATAGGTCAGTTGCAAAACCTAAAGGTATCATTGAAGATGTTCCTATAGAAGTTTCTTCTTGGGAATTCCCTGCAGATTTTTTGGTTTTACAACCAAGAAATTCAACACATGGATATCCCATCATTTTGGGAAGACCTTGGCTTGCAACTGCAGCAGCCTTCATAGACTGCAGATCTGGAAAAATGACTATTTCAAATGGTATTGATCTAAAACAGATATCTCTGTATCCTCCTGCAAGACCCTCCAACAATTTTTTAGGTCGGTTATGGTTTCCTGATTCAGATGAAGAATCGGAGGAGGTTATTTCCACACTAGCCACCTTGGTAGTAAGGGAACACACAGAAGACCTCCATGACACAGAAAACTCAGAAAATGAAACTATCCTAATGAATTTTCTGCATGAACAAGGGTTAAAAGAAGAAGCAATAAATATCCAACAATTGTTAAGGAATGAGGAGAACCAAAATTCTGAAGGTGAACCATCTGTACTATCACAGGAAAACTCTGTTTCACTACCACATGGGTGGCACCATCACTTGATTTTTCCTTCTCACTGTTCCATACAGGATATGCTTCCATCAAAAAATAATGAAACAGAAATTTCTTACTTTCTCCCATCTCAACAATGTCCTCTTAACTCCCTAATCACCAGGTATGAAGAAGTGAGTTCAGTCCTTCCAAATACAAAACAAATAGAAGTCCAACCAAGAAAATTTTTAAACATTTACAACTGGCTTACTAGGGAAGAGGAAGACAAATTGATAGTTGTCTTGCAGAAGCATGTTCATGCTTTTGCTTGGAACTATAAAGATATGTCAGGAGTTCACCCTGATATATGTACCCACAAAATTTATACTGAAGAAGTCAAGCCAGTAAGACAACTCCAGAGAAGACTGAATCCTGCCCTAAGGGATATTGTAAAGGAAGAAATTGAAAAACTTCTGGAGGTAGGATTCATTTACCCAATTTTTGATAGCCAGTGGGTCTCTCCATTGGTTATAGTTCCTAAGAAAAATGGAAAAATGAGAATATGTGTAGACTATAGAGAGCTGAATAAGGTGACATACAAAGATCATTTTCCATTACCTTTCATAGATCAGGTGTTAGATACCCTTGTCTGGAAAAAGATACTTTTGTTTTCTTGATGGATTTAGTGGATATAATCAAATTCAGATTGCACCTGAAGATCAAGAGAAAACAACCTTTACCTGTCCATGGGGAACATTTGCCTATAGGGTTTTACCTTTTGGTTTGTGTAATGCCCCAACAACATTTCAGCGAGCAGTTTTAGCAATCTTTTCTGATCTAACTACCAACAGTGTTGAGATATACATGGATGATTTCACAGTATGCGGACAGACTTTTGACTTTACATTGGAAAACCTTGACAAAGTTTTAGGTCGCTGTGAAACATACCAGTTATCCTTGAATCCAAAAAAATGTTTTATGATGATGAAGGAAGGAATAGTTCTTGGTCATCACATCTCTCCTCAGGGGATCCAAGTTGATCCAAAGAAGGTGGAAATTATCAAGAATCTTCTTCCTCCTAAAACTCAGACTAATGTCAGAAGCTTCCTAGGACATATTGGTTTTTACCGCAGGTTTATTCCCAACTTTAGCACAATAGCCAATCCCATGTTTGCCCTATTGACTAAAGATTCTAAATTTTCCTGGACTGCAAGATGTCAGGAATCATTTGAAGCTCTGAAAGAAAAATTAGTAACTCCACCTGTGTTAAGAGGCCCTAATTGGACATTACCATTTCACATACAGACTGATGCTTCCAATACTGCAATTGGAGCAGCATTAGGACAAATTGACAATGGTGAACACTATGCCATCTACTACATTAGCAAGAATTTGACAGGAGCTGAGAAAAATTATACCACAACTGAAAAAGAATTCTTAGCAGTAATTTATGCCATCAACAAATTTAGGCATTACATCACAAGGTTATCAAATATTTATTCACACAGATCACACAACCATTAAATATTTGATGAATAAGCCTATGGTAAGTGCAAGAATTATTCGTTGGTTACTCGTTGCTACAAGAATTTGATATCACTATAATCAACAAACCAGGAAAAGCTAATGTTGTAGCAGATTTCTTGTTCCAGACTACAGAACATAGATGAAGGGGAATTAGTTGAAGACACCTTTCCTGATGAAAAATTATTTGCTATATCAGTCCAATCACCTTGGTTTGCAGATATAGCCAATTACTTGGTCACATGGAAAGTTCCTCCACATTTCACTTCAAAACAGAAGAAACAATTAATCAGACAGAGTTCTTCTTTTGAATGGATCAAGGGTATACTCTTTAAGTGCAGTCCTGACCATGTGTTACGTAGGTGCATCCGAAAGGATGAGGTGTATGATATCCTTAGGGCTTGTCATGATGAACCCTCAGGTGGACACTACTCTATAAAAATCACAATTAGAAAAATCTTAGGGACAGGATATTATTGGCCATCTCTTCACAAGGATGTGAAAAAGTACATCAGGCATTGTGATGCATGCCAAAGAATGGGGAAACCCACTCATACAAATGAAATGCCACTACAGCCTCAATTGGTTTTAGAGCCATTTGAGAGGTGGGGGCTTGATTTTGTAGGACCTATTGATCCACCTTCTCAAGGAAAGGTGCATATTCTAGTATGCACTGATTACTTGACAAAGTGGGTAGAGGTGCGTGCTTTCAAACATGCTCGTGAAGAGAAGGTCGCTGATTTCTTGTATACTCAAATTTTTTAGAGATTTGGAGCTCCTCGGTCTATCACCATAGACCAAGGACCCCAATTTGCATCCAAAGTCATTGAGGTATTTACAGAATTATATGAAATCAAACATAGAAAATCATCACCTTATCACCCACAAGCAAATGGCCAGGTTGAGGTAACAAACAGGGAACTAGAACGAATTTTAACAAAAATAGTAGCTTTTCATAGGAAGAACTGGCTAGATAAATTACCTGAAGCAGTATGGGCTTACAATACTACTTGGAAATCCACTACTGGATTCACACCTTATGAACTAGTCTTTGGTAAAAAGCCCCTCTTACCTATTGAATTTGAGCTACTAACACTACGCACAACATTGGAAATTGGAATTGAATTGTCACGAGCACGGACAGATAGGATTCTGCAGTTGAATGCATTGGATGAACTTAGGTTGGATGCTCTGCACCAAACTGAAGTAATTCAAGAGCAGAGGAAATTGTGGCATGATAGTCACATTCAGCAGAGGAAACTTCAACAAGGAGATTGGGCTTTACTGTTTGATTCTCGCTATGAAGACTTCCCTGGAAAGCTGAGAACTAGATGGCTTGGACCTTACCGGATTGAGGAGGTATTTGACAATGGAGCAGTCCGTTTATCTCCTATTGATGGGTCACAGAGAAAGTTGGTAGTGAATGGACATCGCCTCAGGGTGTACCATACACCTCTGACTAAAGAGGAATTCTTGCAACAGCTTGACAGTTTGGATACACAACAGGTGGAAGAAATTTCCTCTTCCACTTCAAAACAATCAACATGATCATGGATTTCAAGAAAAAATAGAAAAATACAAAAAAATCAAAAAAATAGAAAACAAAAAGATGAATAAATTCTGATTATGAATTCCTTCATGGGCATGATTTCAGGGAAATCATGAAATTCCTTCATGGGCATAGTCAGAATCAAGAAAAAAAGAGAGAAAAGGAGAGGTAAAAGAAAAAAAAAAAAAAAAAAAAAAGAGAGAAAAATGAATAACTCAGCAGTGAAAACCTTTTTCAAGGCACTACTGGGTTGGTATGCATGAAAACCAGTTTTTTGGCATGCATAACCTTGAAAATTTCTGAACCATCATTGTACAAATTCACCAACTGCACTTGTTTTGAAATGTTGCAGAAATTCTCAGTAGAACATCAACAGAAGCAGTCATATTTCAAAAACTTGCATTAACTTGTTTTAATCAGGTATATATTTCTTACATTTCTTCATTGTAAATGATTGGTATATAGTATATAACAATTAACCATTAGCATAAAAGATATCCATAAGAGTTGGCATACTTAAAACATGTTTTGAGAATGGGAATATTGATTTTTGCCTAATCTTCGGAACAAGAATGCCAAAAATAGTGCCTGCTATCTTCTTCAGACTAATTGTTGTGTTGTCTTCGGATTGAAATTGTCTTCGAAATGACAACAGATTGTTGCACTTCATCTTCGAAATGACAATTTGTCTTTGAAATGAAGCTTTGTCTTGAATGAAATGAAGCTTTGTCTTCGAAATGAAGCTTTGTCTTTGGAATGAAGCCTTATCTTCGGAATGAAGCTTTGTCTTCGAATGAAGCAGGATTTGTCTTCAGCATGCAGCAGGATTTGTCTTCAAATGAGGATTTATCTTCAAAAGAGGATTTGTCTTCGAAATGAAGATTTATCTTCGAATGAGGATTCTTAATGAAGATTCTTTAAATTTAATGAAGTTTTTTTTGCAATAAATTATAATCTTTCGGAAAGAACATTCAATGTAATATCTCCACGTGGCATCCAAAGAAGGAAAGAAATACAATCAAGTGAAAATTCTTTTGACACATACGATAAAGGAACACATGTCATAGCACTTGGTTTGTTTTTGCACCCATTGGAAAATACCAAAATTACGGAGGACGTGACCAACCGTATGCCACCAATTTTTGATGCTAATAAATATGCACGTGAGAATCTGCAAGAAAAATAGAAAAATAGAAGAAGGTCCATTTTTCTAAAGTAGCAACTAATTTGTTAGAACAAAGAAATGAAGCACCTAGCCCAACAGGGGAAGAAACAACAAGGAAACAAAGGCATCTGAAACTAACCCCATAACCCCTACTGTCACCAAAAAATAGAGCAAAAAGAAGAAGTTTGCATCTAGAACTCGGAGGTCTACAAGACTCCACTTGAGGGAAATGACGGACCAGGTCATAGAACAAGAAGATGGACAAAGTAGTCCAGATGTCACAGAGATACAACCAGCCCTTGAAAACTTCCCAGAATTCCCTGAACAGATAATTGAGGAAGAGGCTGGGCAAGATAATATGGAGGTGGCTACAATTCAACAAGCCACAAAAATAGTAGATGCAATTATAGACAATTTCATAGAGCCTATTGAATAGGAGCAAACAGATGTTGCAGAGGAAGAACCAGTTATTGAGCAGCCTACTATAGTTGACTTGTCTACATCTGATTCTAAAGCAAAAATAGAGGAGGAAGATATCACAGAGCAGCTGAGAGCAGCAAGGAGTGTTGTCAAGACACAAACCAGATGGATTTTAGAGAAAGAAAACATCATTGAGATGCAAGAAAGAAAAATTACAGAGTTACAACAGGAAGTGGCAGAACTGAGAGAGAAGTTGTCACAGTCTGAAAAATAGCCAATTGTATCCAATGATGAAGATGATTTGGCTCAACTGCTTGTGGATTTATCTAGGGCAGATGACTCTACTGAGGCAGACATAGGAGATCATTCTGAAGAAGCACCTTTTCATTCTGAAGATGTGCCTTCTCATTCGGAAGCACCCTTTCATTCTGAAGATGCTTCAAAATTGGCAAAAAGCATAGCAAAAAACATTGGAGATGAGTCACCAAGACAGAATATCCAAGCGATAGCATGAAATAGATCAAGTAAGTACTCCTATTGATGTCCCTGTATTTCAAACTGTTACACCATCAGTAGAAGTAGCAGATAAGGGGGTGCAAGTAGAATTACTATCTGATGACAACCCAATAGAAATAGCAGATAAGGGGGTGCAAGTAGAGTTATTGATAGATGAACAACCAGTGGAAGTGGCAGAAAAAGGGGTTCAGATAGATCTGCTACCTAGAATTCCACCTGTAGTCAGACCACCTAATACTGTGTCCTTAGAACAATACAATGCAGACATAGCTAGCTGGATGATTAGGTATGAGAAGCTTGCCACTAAAACTAAAAAGTTCAAAGTAGAAGCAAAACAGCTAGAAGCCAAGGAAACAGAAATTCAGGCATTGAAAGAAAAGGTGTCTGATTTATGTCAAATTGCTGAATTTTTAGTCCAATTCAGACGGCCAGCCAGATTCTACAGTCTTATTCTGAAGGAGAAATACCTCAGATGGCAGGTCATGAGGATTAGTTCAAATCTTTCATATAAATTGGACACCACTGCAGATTTCCTGGAAGCATACTTTGACAGCCCTTTTGAGCAGAAAAATCTCCTGTGTGAACTATTTTTACACAGTTTCTTTATTCCGAAAGAAGTAGAGTTTCATCCACAGATCTACATTGGAGATGTTCAATTGAGGGCATTCATGTCCACCTTGCAGAATCAATTTTATTGGGACCAAGAAAAGAGGCAGAATAAGGAGATTGAAACAAGAGCTGAATTGTTAGTCAGAGCAATTCAGCCAAATCACCCCATTATCACAAGACAACACTTCACCATGATGAACAGGGATGATGTGAAGCGAATGTACTTGACAAACTTGAGGGACTATGTGAACAGATTCCATAATTTCTGTAATGACAACTTTGTGCCAACATTATCGACTTGTAGAAACAGATGGGCTGAACTTTCCATGTCTTTGCAGAAAAGAGAACCCATTTCCCCCATCAACTTAGAATGGTCCAGAAGAAGGGCAGAAGGAGTAATACAGTTGATTGAACTCATGCAACATAATTGGATAGGTCTCGGATTTAGGCCTCCAACCATCATCACTCCAGTCCCATTCTACTTTGAAGAAGATGCCCAACCTCGATGAACAATTTGAAGAATGGCTCAGGGACCTTCAGAAGAATAGGGGATTTTATATAGGCAAGAAGTTGTTCTACCAGGTCATGGAATTTGACCATGGACATATGTGATTCCATAGCCCAACGGAATGCATGAGGACATGCATCAATATAAGTTGGGGGGAAAATGATGAGGCCTGGAAATGCCTCAATCATAACATGTTTTGAACACTGAAATTGCCTATAAACTCTTATGTTTAATCTAATATGCTAGTTAAGTTGATTCAATATGTTGTGTATTAACTATTTGCATGATGAATGTATTCGAAGTACTATATTCTGATTTTTACAGCTTTTTGTATAAGTTTTATGTTGTTTTGTTATGACTTGCTAAAATGAGATATGCTTAGATTAATAGCAACACTTCACTAATCATGTTTTGATATGTCTCAAGCATTCATTTTACCTAAATCTGGCAACAGTTCAAGAAAACTGTTACTGTGCAGCAAAAACTGGGTTTTCCCATGTAAATTCCAGCCAGCTGCCAATGAATGGCAAGGCATGGAATTCACATGTGGAAAGAGATGAAGACCATTGGGATCTGATCCTGAGAAGTAACCCACATGAGAAATGTAGAGGAAATCATTTAAGGAGCCCACATTTGTTCATTTCGAAGTCTCTTCGGAATGAACAGATATCTTCGAAATGAGAAAACATAGTGTCTTCGAAATGAGCGGATCTTCGAAATGAGAACTGTAGTGTCTTCGAAATGAGCGATCTTCAATGAGAACTAGTGTCTTAATAGATTTGAATGAGAACTTAGTATCTTCGAAATGAGCGGATCTTTGGAATGAGAATTGCAGTATCTTCGAAATGAGCCACTTATCTTCGAAATGAAAATAGAATGTGCTTTTTGACTTATTGACCGAATTCTGACGCTGGAAAAAGGGAAATAAATATTGAAAAGGATAAAGGGAAATATCTCAGATCTGACTTTGCCGTCCTTGCCGACCAAAGCCACCATTTATGGAAAGATCAAAATATGATCTTCTTCTAGGATAAAACCAGGAATTGTTGCAGCATAATAGGATTAGATCTTTTTAGATTCTCACTTGTTAGTAAATCTTAGGACATCTATAAATATGGCTCCCATTCAGGTTGAGCTAGTAGGAGGTAGAAGAAGAGAAAGTAAGTAGAGAGTAAGGGGAATAGAGATAGAGAAATCAGAATAATAGGTGATAATCGGAAAGTGACTCATTACAGATCTGTAATAGTTTTCAATAACATTATTGTAATCATGTTTTTGAATCAATAAAAGTATATTGTTTCTATTTCATATTGCTTGTAAATGAGTGTGATTAAGATCTAAAGAGAGAGAGACTCATACCTTCTTCTGGACAAAGAGGTTGGCCACTTCCAGACCTAGGAGGAGGACTAACAACAGGTTTTTATTCTGATTTTGTCGCAATGAGAATGAGTTGTAGAACTTGTCCTTTCATTCCTTTGTAAACAACTAATGATATTTGCAATCTTAGTTTATTTTATGTTTTGTGATTAATGATTTGGTTGTAATCCCCACTTTCAGCAAAGCTTTCAATTTATTGCAGACTTTCATTTCCAGAATTTACTATTTTCTGTAATTTCTTGCATTTTATGTTTTGTTGTCAACCCTTGCACAGAAGATTGACAACCTTCTGTTATAGAGCCTTGACAGTTTTCATTTCCATATTAGAATTAGATTTTCATTACTGCAAAAGTAATTAGATTTCCTTTCTGCAATTAGAATCAGACTTTCAATTCTGCAACTGTTATTTCTGCAACATAATTAGGTCTCATTCTGCAATTGTAATTAGGACTTCATTTCTGTAGTTAATGATTAGTTTCCAATTCTGCAACTTAGATTAAGGTTTAATTCATGCAATTTAGAGATAGGAATGTCCTAAAACCCCCCACACAATCGGTTTCACCAATAAGACCTGTTGCTCTAGATTGACCTAAGTTATAACCCTGTTTACCCCTTCTTTCGTAGATAGCCTTGTACACACCCCTGGATTGACAAATTCATTGAGAATTAATGATGTGTATAATGACAACGCATCAACAGGAATAAGAAATAGGAACATGGATATGAACAGGAATAAGAATAGGAATAGGAATAGGAACAAGGATGTGAACAGGAACATGGATATGGAAAGAAATAGTCAAAGGAATTAGAAGGATCATATAAGAAGGAAAGAGGATAAAGGTAAAGAACAATGCTTTCTAGGAGTAGAAATACTCCCACCCTAGAATTAACCACCTCAAGAGGAGGTGGGGCAGGGGCTAAGCTAAGAGGCTCATTCTTATCCTTGAGCCCTAAAGGTGACCCTTTTCCATTGTTGTCAAAGGGGGAGAGATTTGAGTAAGGGGGAGAGACTTGGTATTTGAAGAGAGCAATGAGCTAGGGGGAGCAACACAGAAGAAGTCAAGTTTTCGGTAAAATGTTTTTGGGTTGCCATAAATGAAAAATGGGAGGATTGTTGGACATTTTGAGTCCTTAAAGTTAAAGTTGTCATTGATGTCAAGAAATGAAGTCATCATTAAATATCAAGGAATTTGTCAAGAAAAAAGTTATCAAAGTTGTCATTGATATTCTGGAAAAAGGCTTCTAATAAAGTCAAGATCAAGAGGAACAATGCAAAGGTTAAAGGGAAAGGGCTCCATAATATTTTTAAATATTATGTGGAAGCATAAGTTAAAAGGTTTTCACAAAAACCCAAGAAAGTTTATTTGCAAAGCTAAAGGGAGGTTTAATATTTATTTGATAAATTATTTAAATTCAAAATGAATTTAAATTTTATAAATAAATATTATTTATACCAAGGTGCAAAGTGAAATATGGTTTATATAAAACCATAGGGTTTAAAGAATTAATTTATAAAATTTAAATTCAAAAGAATTTAAATATTTTATAAATTAATAAAGTTTCAAAGGAAATTCGAGCGCCGACGTCCAAAAACATTGAGAGTAAATCGAGTGCCGACGTCATGCATGGTGGAAGAGATTTAGTATAAAATCTAATGCCTTGGAGGTATTTCAAATTATCCCTTTGCTCGATGATAAAAAATGTGCAATTATGTTTAAGTTTGTAAGGAAGAAAGAGCAACGAAAATCTTGTTTATGGACCAACGAACGTAGACAAGGTGTGGCTAGAGACAACGAGCTTAGCCAAGGTGTGGCTAGAGACAATGAACATAGCCAAGGTGTGGCTAGAGATAGCAAACGTAGCCAAGGAGTGGTGGAAGGCAACCAACATAGCCAAGGTGTGGCCTAAGGCAACAAACGTAGGAAGACACGGCTTGAGGCAGTGAATGAAGCCAAGGCGAGGTGTGGATTAAAGGAGGTGAAGGAGTAAGGTGTGGAGGCTCCAAGGGAGAATACAGCTCCACGATGGTGATAGTCAAGAGGAAGGTGCTTGGAAGAAGAAGCGCTTCATGTGTTAATAAAACTGGTAATATTTTATTATTGTGATCTTTAATTTTAATTTAGGCTAAGGTTGAATAAAGGAGAAATAAGGTTGTAATTAATTTGATGAATGCCTAAATTAAAAGGGAGTATTTATTATAAAGTATTGAGGTGAAAATATTTACTTGTGGGTAAAATATTTTTACCTTAGAAAAGGGAAAGATAAATTTTTATTTTTATTGCAATAATAATTTTAGGGAGTTATAAGTAGAAATAGCTTTGGGCTTTGAAAATCAAAATAGTGAAGTGACTTATGCTTGAGAGGTGAATATTCAAAATAGTATGGTGTTGGATATTATTTTGAGATTGGAGTAATAAGGTATACTCATGAATTAATATATGCATTATATTGTCATCTAATCCTTTTGAGATTGGCAAAGGAATATTGTGTTATTGTGGCAGATTCTTGAAGGTCTTCTTATCAAGAAAAAGGTATGGGCATATTTTTCCAAAGTTTAAGTTGATTGGTTGTTTTATTGGAAAATAAGTTTGGAGTGAAAAGGACTTGATTAAGGTTTCCTTTTGAGTGTGTTTGAGTGATTGCTTCAAGGTTTTCTGGAATAAAGAAGTGTGGTTAAAACCTTGTTTTATAAGCATTGTTGTTGGAGCCATTGGTTGTGTGAAGAACTTGAACTAGGGTTTGAGTATCATTTCTATGTGAAGATTGTTTTATAAGCATTGTTGTTGAAGTAAGTTATTGAGAAAAGAACTTGAACTAGGGTTTGAAAAGAATATGAGTATCATTGTTATGTGAGATTTGTTGTTGAGCATTGTTGGAAATATTTTGAGTTGATGTTTATATACTTGGACTAGGGTTTGTGAGAAAGGGGTGTTTCATTAAGTGATTGGTTGAGTAGAGTTGGTTGAGCCTAGTCAAGTGGGTGTGTGAAGTGATTTTTCAAGTTCCATAAAATAAACTATTCTATATTCTGATTTGAGTTGAGAAAGTGATTGGGCATTGAGTATAGAACATATTGGGTCTCTAACAATTCTCTTTATGTTTCTATGAGATTGGACAAGTTCTAGTGTGGACTTGTTGAGAAGATTTGAGGTAAGTCTTTGAGAAGACTTGTGGACATATTTGAGTAAGCTTTTGTGGAAGCTTACAATACAGAGAGAGAGCAGATTTGGATAAGTTCTTGAGTGGACTTATTGAGCAGATTTGAGCAAGTTCTATGTGGACTTGTTGAGCAGATTTAAGAAAGTTCTATGTGGACTTGTTGAGAATATTTGAGCAAGTTTTGTGTGGACTTATTGAGCAGATTTGAGCAAGTTTTGTGTGGACTTGTTGAGCAAATTTGAGCAAGTTTTGAGTGGACTTGTTGAGCAGATTTGAGCAAGTTTTGTGTGGACTTGTTGAGCAGATTTGAGTAGGTTCTATGTAGACTTATTGAGCATATTTGAGCAAGTTTTGTGTGGAATTTTTGAGAATATTTGTGCAAGTTATGTGTCGACTTGTTGAGCAGATTTGAGCAAGTTTCGAGTGAACTTGTTGAGAATATTTAAGCAAGTTTTGTGTGGACTTGTTGAGCAGATTTGTGCTAGACCGAAGGACTATGTTTAGTATAGATTTGAGAGAGAGATTTGGAGGTGACAGAGCAAAGAGGATAGTGGTCTCTAGTGGATAGAGATCCATCATCCAGGGTAGTGAGGATAGGTCTTCTGAGTGGGGACAAGAGTCTTCAATGGAGAGAGATCCACAAGTCAATGCAGTGGAGGCAGTAGTCTTCTAGAGGATCACTAGCTAGAGCAGAGGAGAAGGAGTTCTCCTATGGATAGAGATCCATGAACTTGATTTAGGGGATCAACATCTCCTTTGGATAGAGGTCCATAAATATTGTAATAGGGAAAGGATTCCCAAGAGATTGATTGAGAAAATTTTAGTGAAATATTTTCTCCGTGGAGTAGCCCACATTGGGTGAACCACGTAAATTATGGTGTCTCTATTGTGTATGGTGTTTTGTGCATTGCTTTGATTACTGCTATTGATATTGCTATCTATACATTGCATAATATTTATTGGGAAAGAAAAGTAAAAAGTGGTCTTATACTATTCAACCCCCCTCTCAGTATAAGCTTGTGTTCTTCAATTGGTATCATAGCGGGTTCCTTCAGAAGAGTTTAAACTTGAAGGAAAATCTAACAAGAACACAATGGATCCTAAGGAGGTGTCCTCAAATAATTTAGCACCAGTATTTTATGGAAGTGACTATATGTATTGGAGTATGATGATGAAGATCTACCTGATGGCACTTGGCAATGAAATTTGGGAAGCAGTGGAATTTGGATATGATCCCTTAGTCAATCCTCCTACAAATAAGGAAGGTAAGCTTCTACAACACTATAATTCAAAAGCAATGAATGCACTTGTGAGAGGTTTGCGTAGAACAGAGTCTATGAAAGTTATGCATTGTCAAACTACAAAAGAAATGTGGGATAAATTACAAAATATATATGAAGGAGATAAAAGTGTCAAGAAAGCAAAGATGCAAAATATCAAAGGACAACTTGAAGCATTAAGAATGAATTATGAGGAAAATATTAGTGCTTATCTACTTTGAATTGATGAGTTTGTTAATGATATGCAAGGACTTGGAATGAAGATTGATGAATATGATGTTTGTGATAAAGTATTAAGATCTCTTCCAAAAATATTTAGTGAATAGGTTTTTGCTATAGAAGTGTCAATGGATGGTGATACTTTGACAAGAGATAAGTTGCTTGGTATGCTCACAACATTTGAGATAAGAACAAAAGATCCTATTCCCTAGAAGGAAGCAACATTCAAAGCAATCAATAAGACAAAGGGTAAGAAGTCAGAATCAAGCAATGAGTCATCCAGTGATGAAGAAGCTAATTATGGTAGAAGAGATAAGGACTATAGAAGATCCAAAGATCTAAGATCTGTTAAGTGTTTCAATTGTGGAAAGTATGGATATTTTGCAATAGATTGTCAAGAACCCAAGAACAATAATGGTGAAGAAAAATAGGATCATAGAAACGGGGAATCAGAAAGATATAGGCATCAGAAGAAAAGCAAGGATGGACAAAGTAGACAAGGAAATAAGTTCTTTCAAAGGCAAAAGAGGAGCTACTATGCTGGATAAGGCAAGTAAGTACTCAAGTGATAGTGATGCTAGTTTTTTAGACAATGATAGAGATGAAGTCCTATTTATGATTGAAGAAAAAGAACCAGTTAAGAAAAGGACTCCAATCATTCTCAAGTGTTTTAGATGTGGTAACTTTGGACATCTTGAAGATAGTTGTACAAAGGATGGTTATAGTTTCAGTGATGATGAATATGAAGATGCACTTGAAGGACCAGATGAAAATATTCTAATGGCATTAGAAGATGAAAAAGGTGATCCTATAGAAGACAAGCCAAAAGAAAATAAAGATGTGGACAAAGGTAAACAAATAGAGGAATATTCAGAAAAGGATGGATATGATCTCAAGGGAGAACTTATCTATGCCCTTGAAACAATAAAGAAGGTAAGAAAGCAAAACTCTAAACTTGAAATTCAATTCCAAGAATGTGATGAAGAGAGAAGTTTGCTCATAGAGGATTTAGAAAAATCAAAGGCTAAGGCAAAAAGGTTCAAGGATAAGTTAGAAGCAAAGATCTTAGAATGTGAGAAGTTAGCACAAGAAGTAGCACTACTAAGAGAAGATTTGGAGGACTCCAAGATAAAGATGAAAGGGTTCGAAAATAGCTCAAAGAACTTGGATAAGTTCATCAAGACACAAAAGACTACATCAAGCAAAATAGGCCTTGGTTTTGAACAAGCTCAAAAGAAATGGGAAGGAGAATCATCCTCAAGTTTTGGAGGAGAAGAAACTTCAGATGAAGATACTTTAGAAGAAGACAGTGTAAAAGAAAGTGAGACATCTGAGGATGAGTTGGACAATAGAGAGTTCAACAAAGACAGGAACAATGCACAAAGAAGATATAGATGGAACAACAATCAGAATAGGTCAAGAGAGACTAAGAGACCTATGAGGTCAAGACAAGGAAAATTCAATGGAAGATGTTTTTCATGTCATAGGTTTGGGCACATGGCTTCACAGTGCAAGACACGAGAAATATAGGAATATGGGAACAAACAACTTTTCCATGGGTATTGCTACTCATGTAATCAGTTTGGTCACAAGGCAATGAATTGTAGGATTCATGACAGAAGAGGATATGGCTTCACTAGGAGAAATCCTATGGCATTTGCACCTCCAAGGAATAATAACATTAAGTGTTATAAGTGCAACAATGATGGTCACACAACAAAGTGGTGTAGAGCAGACATTCCAGAAATATGTATGAACAGAAACAAGAACAGGAATATGAATATGAAAAAGAATAGGAACAGGGATATGAATAGGAAAAAGAATAGGAATAGGAACATGGATATGAACAGGAACATGAATAAGAACAAGAACAAGGATGTGAATAGGAACATGGACATGGAAATAAATAGTCAAAGGAATCAGAAGGATCAGATAAGAAGGAAAGAGGATAAAGGTAAAGAATAGTGCTTTCTAGGAGTAGAAATACTCCCACCCTAGAATTAACCACCTCAAGAGGAGGTGGGGGAGGGGCTAAGCTAAGAGGCTCATTCTTAGCCCCGAGCCCCAAAGGTGACCCTTTGCCATTGATGTCAAAGGGGGAGAGATTTGAGTAAGGGGAGAGTTTTGAGTAAGAGGGAGAGACTTGGTATTTGAAGAGAGCATTGAGCCAGGGGGAGCAGCATAGAAGAAGAAGTCAAGTTTTCGGTAAATTTTTTTGGGTTGCCATCAATGACAAAGGGGGAGATTGTTGGACATTTTGAGTCCTTAAAGTTAAAGTTGTCATTGATGTCAAGAAATGAAGTCATCATTAAATATCAAGGAATTTGTCAAGAAACAAGTTATCAAAGTTGTCATTGATATTCTAGAAGAAGGTTCTAATAAAGTCAAGATCAAGAGGAACAATGCAAAGGTTAAAGGCAAAGGGCTCCATAATATTTTTAAATATTATGTGGAAGCATAAGTTAAAAGGTTTTCATAAAAACCCAAGAAAGTTTATTTGCAAAGCTAAAGGGAGGTTTAATATTTATTTGATAAATTATTTAAATTCAAAATGAATTTAAATTTTATAAATAAATATTATTTATACCAAGGTGCAAAGTGAAAGATGGTTTAAATAAAACCATAGGGTTTAAAGAATTAATTTATAAAATTTAAATTCAAAAGAATTTAAATATTTTATAAATTAATAAAGTTTCAAAGGAAATTTGAGCATCGACGTCCAAAAATGTTGAGAGTAAATCGAGCGCCGACGTCATGCATGGTGGAAGAGATTTAGTATAAAATCTAATGCCTTGGAGGTATTTCAAATTATCCCTTTGCTCGATGATAAAAAACGGTGCAATTGTGTTTAAGTTTGTAAGGAAGAAAGAGCAACGAAAATCTTGTTTATGCACTAGCGAACGTAGCCAAGGTGTGGCTAGAGACAATGAGTGTAGCCAAGGTGTGGCTAGAGACAACGAACGTAGCCAAGGAGTGGCTAGAGATAGCAAATGTAGCCAAGGAGTGGCCTAAGACAGCCAACATAGCCAAGGTGTGGCCTGAGGCAGCGAACGTAGCAAGATGCGGCTTGAGGCAGCGAACGAAGCCAAGGCGAGGCGTGGCCTGAAGTAGGCGAAGGCGTAAGGTGTGGAGGCTCCAAGGGAGAACGCAACTCCATGGTGGTGATAACCAAGAGGAAGGTGCTTGGAAGAAGAAGCACTTCATGCATTAATAAAACTAGTAACATTTTATTATTGTGATCTTTAATTTTAATTTAGGCTAAGGTTGAATAAAGGAGAAATAAGGTTGTAATTAATTTGATGAATGCCTAAATTAAAAGGGAGTATTTATTATAAAGTATTGAGGTGAAAATATTTACTTGTGGGTAAAATATTTTTACCTTAGAAAAGGGAAAGATAAATTATTGCAATAATAAGTTTAGGGAGTTATAAGTAGAAATAGCTTTGGGCTTTGAAAATCAAAATAGTGAAGTGACTTATGCTTGAGAGGTGAATATTCAAAATAGTATGGTGTTGGATATTATTTTGAGATTGGAGTAATAAGGTATACTCATGAATTAATATATGCATTATATTGTCATCTAATCCTTTTGAGATTGGCAAAGGAATATTGTGTTATTGTGGCAGATTCTTGAAGGTCATCTTATCAAGAAAAAGGTATGGGCATATTTTTCCAAAGTTTAAGTTGATTGGTTGTTTTCTGGAAAATAAGTTTGGAGTGAAAAGGACTTGATTAGGGTTTCCTTTTGAGTGTGTTTGAGTGATTGCTTCAAGGTTTTCTGGAATAAAGAAGTGTGGTTAAAACCTTGTTTTATAAGCATTGTTGTTGGAGCCATTGGTTGTGTGAAGAACTTGAACTAGGGTTTGAGTATCATTGCTATGTGAAGATTGTTTTATAAGCATTGTTTTTGAAGTAAGTTGTTGAGCAAAGAACTTGAACTAGGGTTTGAAAAGAACATGAGTATCATTGTTATGTGAGATTTGTTGTTGAGCATTATTGGAAATATTTTGAGTTGATGTTTATATGCTTGGACTAGGGTTTGTGAGAAAGGGGTGTTTCATTAAGTGATTGGTTGAGTAGAGTTGGTTGAGCCTAGTCAAGTGGATGTGTGAAGTGATTGTTCAAGTTCCATAAAACAAACTATTCTATATTCTGATTTGAGTTGAGAAAGTGATTGAGCATTGAGTATAGAACATATTGGGTCTCTAACAATTCTCTTTATGTTTCTATGATATTGGACAAGTTCTAGTGTGGACTTGTTGAGAAGATTTGAGGTAAGTATTTGAGAAGACTTGTGGATATTTATATTTTGTGGAATTAAATTTGGATAAGTTATTAAGAGGACTTATTGAGCAGATTTGACAAGTTCTATGTGGACTTGTTGAGAAGATTTAAGAAAGTTCTATGTGGACTTATTGAGCAGATTTGAGCAAGTTATGTGTGGACTTGTTGAGCAGATTTGAGCAAGTTTTGTGTGGACTTGTTGAGAAGATTTGAGCAAGTTCTATGTGGACTTGTTGAGCAGATTTAAGCAAGTTCTAAGTGGACTTGTTGAGCAGATTTGAGCAAATTCTAAGTGGACTTGTTGAGAAGATTTGAGCAAGTCCTGAGTGGACTTGTTAAGCAGGTTTGAGCAAGTTCTAGTGGACTTGTTGAGAATATTTGAGCAAGTTCTGTGTGGACTTGTTGAGCAGATTTAAGCAAGTTATGAATGGAATTTTTGAGCATATATAAGCAAGTTTTATGTAGACTTATTGAGAAGATTTGTGCTAGACCGAAGGACTATTTTTAGTGCATATTTGAGATAGAGCTTTGGAGGTGATAGAGCAAAGAGGACAGTGGTCTCCAGTGGATAGAGATCCATCAACTAGGGTAGTGAGGATAGGTCTTCTGAGTGGGGACAAGAGTCTTCAGTGGAGAGAGATCCACAAGCCAGTGTAGTGGAGGTAGTAGTCTTCTAGAGGATCACCAACAGAGCAGAGGAGAAGGAGTTCTCCTATGGATAGAGATCCACAAACTTGATTTAGGGGATCAACATCTCCTTTGGATAGAGGTCCATAAACATTGTAATAGGGAAAGGATTCCCAAGAGATTGATCGAGAAAATTTTAGTGAAATATTTTCTCCGTGGAGTAGCCCACATTGGGTGAACCACGTAAATTATGGTGTCTCTATTGTGTGTGGTGTTTTGTACATTGCTTTGATTACTACTGTTGATATTACTATCTATACATTGCATAATATTGATTGGGAAAGAAAAGTAAAAAGTGGTCTTATACTGTTCACCCCCCTCTCAGTATAAGCTTGTGTTCTTCAATTGGTATCAGAGCGGGTTCCTTCAGAAGAGTTTAACAACTTGAAGGAAAAGCTAACAAGAACACAATGGATCCTAAGGAGGTGTCCTCAAATAATTCAGCACTAATATTTGATGGAAGTGACTATATGTATTGGAGTATGATGATGAAGATCTACCTGATGGCACTTGGCAATGAAATTTGGGAAGCAAGTGGAATTTGGATACGATCCCTTAGTCAATCCTCCTACAGATAAGGAAGGTAAGCTTCTACATACACTATAATTCAAAAGCAATGAATGCACTTGTGAGAGGTTTGCATAGAACAGAGTCTATGAAAGTTATGCATTGTCAAACTACAAAAGAAATGTGGGATAAATTGCAAAATATATATGAAGGAGATAAAAGTGTCAAGAAAGCAAAGATGCAAAATCTCAAAGGACAACTTGAAGCATTAAGAATGAATGATGAGGAAAATATTAGTGCTTATCTAATTCGAATTGATGAGGTTGTTAATGATATGCAAGGACTTGGAATGAAGATTGATGAATCAGATGTTTGTGATAAAGTATTAAGATCTCTTCCAAAAAGATTCAATGAACAAGTTTTTGCTATAGAAGTGTCAATGGATGGTGATACTTTGACAAGAGATAAGTTGCTTGGTATGCTCACAGTATTTGAGATAAGAACAAAATATCCTATTCCCTAGAAGGAAGCAACATTCAAAGCAATCAATAAAACAAAGGGTAAGAAGTTAGAATCAAGCAATGAGTCATCCAGTGATGAAGAAGCTAATTATGGTAGAAGAGATAAGGACTATAGAAGATCCAAAGATCTAAGATCTGTTAAGTGTTTCAATTATGGAAAGTATGGACATTTTGCAATAGATTTTCAAGAACCCAAGAACAACAATGGTGAAGAAAAATAGGATCACGAAACAGGGAATCAGAAAGATATAGGCATCAGAAGAAAAGCAAGGATGGACAAAGCAGAAAAGGAAAGAAGTTCTTTCAAAGGCAAAAGAGAAGCTACTATGTAGATAAGGCAAGTAAGTACTCAAGTGATAGTGATGCTAATTTTTTAGACAATGATAGAGATGAAGTCCTATTTATGATTGAAGAAAAAGAACCAGTTAAGAAAAGGACTTCAATCATTCTCAAGTATTTTAGATGTGGTAACTTTGGACATCTTGAAGATAATTGTACAAGGGATGGTTATAGTTTCAGTGATGATGAATATGAAGATACACTTGAAGGACCAGATGAAAATCTTCTAATGGCATTAGAAGATGAAAAAGGTGATCCTATAGAAGACAAGACAAAAGAAAATGAAGATGTGGACAAAGGTAAACAAATAGAGGAATATTCAGAAAAGGATGGATATGATCTCAAGGGAGAACTTATCTATGCCCTTGAAATAGTAAAGAAGGTAAGAAAGCAACACTCTAAACTTGAAATTCAGTTCCAAGAATGTGATGAAGAGAGAAGTTTGCTCATAGAGGATTTAGAAAAATCAAAGGCTAAGGCAAAAAGGTTCAAGGATAAGTTAGAAGCAAAGATATTAGAATGTGAGAAGTTAGCACAAGAAGTAGCACTACTAAGAGAAGATTTAGAGGACTCCAAGATCAAGATGAAAGGGTTCAAAAATAGCTCAAATAACTTGGATAAGTTCATCAAGACACAAAAGACTACATCAAGAAAAACAGGCCTTGGTTTTGAACAAGCTCAAAAGAAATGGGAAGGAGAATCATCCTCAAGTTTTGGAGGAGAAGAAACTTCAGATGAAGATACTTTAGAAGAAGACAGTGTAAAATAAAGTGAGACATCTAAGGATGAGTTGGACAATAGAGAGTTCAACAAAGATAGGAACAATGCACAAAGAAGATACAGATGGAACAACAATCAGAACAGGTCAAGAGAGACTAAGAGACCTATGAGGTCAAGACAAGGAAACTTCAATGGAAGATGTTTTTCATGTCACAGGTTTGGGCACATGGCTTCACAGTGCAAGACATGAGAAAGACAGGAATATGGGAACATACAGCTTTTCCATGGGTATTGCTACTCATGTAATCAGTTTGGTCACAAGGCAATGAATTGCAAGATTCATGACAGAAGAGGATATGGCTTCACTAGGAGAAATCCTATGGCATTTGCACCTCCAAGGAATAATAACATTAAGTGTTATAAGTGCAACAATGATGGTCACACAACAAAGTGGTGTAGAGCAGACATTCTAGAAACAGATATGAATAGAAATAGGAACAAGAATATGAATATGAATATGAATAGGAATAGGAATAGAGATATGAAGAGGAACAGGAACATAAACAGGAACATGGATATGAACAGGAATAGGAAAAAGGATGTGAACAGGAACATGGACATGGAAAGAAATAGTCAAAGGAATCAGAAGGATCAGATAAGAAGGAAAGAGGATAAAGGTAAAGAATAATGCTTTCTGGGAGTAGAAATACTCCCACCCTAGAATTAACCACCTCAAGAGGAGGTGGGGGAGGGGCTAAGCTAAGAGGCTCATTCTTAGCCCCGAGCCCCAAAGGTGACCCTTTGCCATTGATGTCAAAGGGGGAGAGATTTGAGTAAGGGGGAGAGTTTTGAGTAAGAGGGAGAGACTTGGTATTTGAAGAGAGCATTGAGCCAGGGGGAGCAATGTCCCAGGGGGAGCAGCACAGAAGAAGAAGTCAAGTTTTTGGTAAAAAATTTTGGGTTGCCATCAATGACAAAGGGGGAGATTGTTGGACATTTTGAGTCCTTAAAGTTAAAGTTGTCATTGATGTCAAGAAATGAAGTCATCATTAAATATCAAGGAATTTGTCAAGAAACAAGTTATCAAAGTTGTCATTGATATTCTAGAAAAAGGCTTCTAATAAAGTCAAGATCAAGAGGAACAATGCAAAGGTTAAAGGCAAAGGGCTCCATAATATTTTTAAATATTATGTGGAAGCATAAGTTAAAAGGTTTTCATAAAAACCCAAGAAATTTTATTTGCAAAGCTAAAGGGAGGTTTAATATTTATTTGATAAATTATTTAAATTCAAAATGAATTTAAATTTTATAAATAAATATTATTTATACCAAGGTGCAAAGTGAAAGATGGTTTAAATAAAACCATAGGGTTTAAAGAATTAATTTATAAAATTTAAATTCAAAAGAATTTAAATATTTTATAAATTAATAAAGTTTCAAAGGAAATTCGAGCGTCGACATCCAAAAATGTTGAGAGTAAATCGAGTGCCGACGTCATGCATGGTGGAAGAGATTTAGTATAAAAGCTAATGCCTTGGAGGTATTTCAAATTATCCCTTTGCTTGATGATAAAAAATGTGCAATTGTGTTTAAGTTTGTAAGGAAGAAAGAGTAACGAAAATCTTGTTTATGCACCAATGAACGTAGCCAAGGTGTGGCTAGAGATAGCAAGCGTAGCCAAGGTGTGGCTAGAGACAATAAACGTAGCCAAGGAGTGGCTAGAGGTAGCAAATGTAGCCAAGGAGTGGCGCAAGATAGCCAACATAGCCAAGGTGTGGCCTGAGGTAGCGAACGTAGCAAGACGCGGCTTGAGGCAGCGAACGAAGCCAAGGTGAGGTGTGGCCTGAAGCAGGCGAAGGCGTAAGGTGTGGAGGCTCCAAGGGAGAATGCAGCTCCATGGTGGTGATAGCCAAGAGGAAGGCACTTGGAAGAAGAAGTGCTTCATGCATTAATAAAACTGGTAACATTTTGTTATTGTGATCTTTAATTTTAATTTAGGCTAAGGTTGAATAAAGGAGAAATAAGGTTGTAATTAATTTAATGAATGCCTAAATTAAAAGGGAGTATTTATTATAAAGTATTGAGGTGAAAATATTTACTTGTGGGTAAAATATTTTTACCTTAGAAAAGGGAAAGATAAATTTTATTGCAATAATAAGTTTAGGGAGTTATAAGTAGAAATAGCTTTGGGCTTTGAAAAACAAAATAGTGAAGTGACTTATGCTTGAGAGGTGAATATTCAAAATAGTATGGTGTTGGATATTATTTTGAGATTGGAGTAATAAGGTATACTCATGAATTAATATATGCATTATATTTTCATCTAATCCTTTTGAGATTGGCAAAGGAATATTGTGTTATTGTGGCAGATTCTTGAAGGTCATCATTATCAAGAAAAAGGTATGGGCATATTTTTCCAAAGTTTAAGTTGATTGGTTGTTTTCTGGAAAATAAGTTTGGAGTGAAAAGGACTTGATTAGGGTTTCCTTTTGAGTGTGTTTGAGTGATTGCTTCAAGGTTTTTTGGAATAAAGAAGTGTGGTTAAAACCTTGTTTTATAAGCATTGTTGTTGGAGCCATTGGTTGTGTGAAGAACTTGAACTAGGGTTTGAGTATCATTGCTATGTGAAGATTATTTTATAAGCATTTTTGTTGAAGTAAGTTGTTGAGCAAAGAACTTGAACTAGGGTTTGAAAAGAACATGAGTATCATTGTTATGTGAGATTTGTTGTTGAGCATTGTTGGAAATATTTTGAGTTGATGTTTATATACTTGGACTAGGGTTTGTGAGAAAGGGGTGTTTCATTAAGTGATTGGTTGAGTAGAGTTGGTTGAGCCTAGTCAAGTGGATGTGTGAAGTGATTGTTCAAGTTCCATAAAACAAACTATTCTATATTCTGATTTGAGTTGAGAAAGTGATTGGGCATTGAGTATAGAACATATTGGGTCTCTAACAATTCTCTTTATGTTTCTATGAGATTGGACAAGTTCTAGTGTGGACTTGTTGAGAAGATTTGAGGAAGTATTTGAGAAGACTTGGACATTTGGTAAGCTTTTATGGAAGCTTCAAAATTTGAATAAGTTCTGTGGACTTATTGAGCAGATTTGAGCAAGTTCTATGTGGACTTGTTGAGAATATTTAAGCAAGTTCTATGTGGACTTATTGAGAAGATTTGAGCAAGTTCTGTGTGGACTTGTTGAGCAGATTTGAGCAAGTTCTTGGACTTGTTGAGAATATTTGAGCAAGTTTTGTGTGGACTTGTTGAGAATATTTGAGCAAGTTCTAAGTGGACTTGTTGAGCATATTTGAGCAAGTTCTATGTGGACTTGTTGAGCAGATTTGAGCAAGTTCTATGTGGACTTGTTGAGAATATTTGAGCAAGTTCTATGTGGACTTGTTGAGTATATTTGAGCAAGTTATATGTGGACTTGTTGAGTATATTTAAGCAAGTTATGTGTGGACTTGTTGAGCATATTTATGCTAGACCGAAGGACTATGTTTAGTGTAGATTTGAGATAGAGCTTTGGAGGTGATAGAGAAAAGAGGACAGTGGTCTCCAGTGGATAGAGATCCATCAGCCAGGGCAGTGAGGATAGGTCTTCTGAGTGGGGACAAGAGTCTTCAGTGGAGAGAGATCCACAAGCCAGTGCAGTGGAGGTAGTAGTCTTCTAGAGGATCACCAACCAGAGCAGAGGAGAAGGAGTTCTCCTATGGATAGAGATCCATGAACTTGATTTAGGGGATCAACATCTCCTTTGGACAGAGGTCCATAAACATTGTAATAGGGAAAGGATTCCCAAGAGATTGATCGAGAAAATTTTAGTGAAATATTTTCTCCGTGGAGTAGCCCACATTGGGTGAACCACGTAAATTGTGGTGTCTCTATTGTGTGTGGTGTTTTGTACATTGCTTTGATTACTACTGCTGATATTGCTATCTATACATTGCATAATATTGATTGGGAAAGAAAAGTAAAAAGTGGTCTTATATTGTTCACCCTCCCTCTCAGTATAAGCTTGTGTTCTTTAGGTTTGGAGTGAGCATATTCTACCCATTTCTTCCAAGAATCATAGTAATCATATTCCAAAATCAAGTTGTGATGCTCAACTACTTCTTCATCATCTTCCGATTCATCAACATGTTTCTCATCAAATTCATCTTCACCTTCCTTGGATGGTTCAATTATTTCCAAAAGTGGATTATTTATTATATTCAATTTTGTAAGGCTATCATAATCCATATTGGTAACCCATGATTCAATTTTATCACAATTTGGAATGTGTGAGTTTTCTTGGCCATCAATTTCAACAATATCATCCAAAGTATATTTCGAGAACAAGTGGCGAAATTTTGTTGTCTTTGAATTCATTTATTTATTCTCTTTCAAACTCACTTTCAACCACTTTTGATGGCTTAGGGGTTTCTATAAGGGGATCAATTTTTAAATTCTTATTTCTATGATCATCCCAGTCCTCCTTTGTGAATAATGATTCTAAATCCTTTCTTTCCCAAACAAAATGGTGATCATTTAGTTCCAAAATGGTGATCATTTGAGAATTGTTGGCCGCTCGACGTATGTTTACTATGGATATCAATAACCTTCTACCCATCTAGCATCAACCCTTACCTCCAGTGAATATAACAACATGGAATAATGATACATTATGTTTTCAAAAAATACTTATAGTTATCCTCTTTATAGCACCATGCTTCAGTCATTGTTACCATTATCATTCATCGACACTACCCTCACATGCGTCACCTTTGAACAATGGATACCTTGCTTCCACGAGGATAGATGCCATTACAAAGACCAGCCACCATTATGTTAAATTCATCATGCCATAGTCAAATACACTCTTCTGGTTGTCTACCTGTACGTTTGTTCATCAATGTCATATTACTATGTTTTGCATAGGCAATGAGCTACCGTTTCCAATCCTTTATCGATGTGACCCTTGTGAGCAGATTTGCATCCACATCACCATAAACATGGTTATATTCTACGTGACTTGGCTTCCATGATGACTAACAACTTGTCATCATACATCTATTGGAGCCTTGCATTATCCTCGATGTGAACACCATTGGGTATTCTCATGACCCACTCACTTAGAATATTGTTGCCCTGTGTACATCTCTATCAAATAGTGGTTACAACGATGAGATTGAAATAAAATTCCCATACACTCCTAGGTGATAACTATCCACTGTTGCACTGGTATCATCCTCCTTCTTATCATCATTGGGTCATGAATTCTTTTACTTGAAAGCCCACCTCTATGTTTCACTGCCACATTACCAATTCAACCACTACCATCAGTTTATTGGCTTAATAACACATTTATACTACCATTCGCATGACAGTGTCACGTATTCTATGAACGAACAATCACTTGTATGTTTGAATTTTGTTCCACTTTAATACCTTTTCTTATTTGTACATGGTCCAAGTCATACTATGTTTGGTCTTGTGAGCTTCCTGGCCTCCATTTCATTCATGTTCCTACATTTCCATGGCAACCATTACCTGTAACTTTGTTGTTGTTATGTTGTGAATCCTTCGATGTCATATGGAAGAACCTTATATCAAATTGCCATAGTAAAAAACATCTTTCATGGGTTTTCTCTTGGTTTCATCGTGGGACTGTTACATTCTGCTACGTTAAATATCTTTGGTAATTTGAACATGGCCTATCTTTAGGGCTTTCCTCTACCATCATGGAAATGCATGGAGTACTCCCCATCATTCCCACCTACATAACCTCACTGATTTTTGATCTATGCACTGAGGAAGACTTTACCATTGTCGATTTTCCATCCTTACTTTGACTGCAAAATTTCTCTGCGCATCCCTTGCATCGAGCTCCATTTTTACCTCATAGCCTGGTTTTAACATCAAACTGATCCCACCATAATTTTTTTTTATTTCCATAATCCATTGTAGCTTTGTGTTTGCCTCCATATGAACCTAACATGTCTTCGTTCGAGCCCACCATGGAATCGTGGCATCCCATCAATTCTCACACAATATTGTGCATCACATTACCTCGAACACACACTGTTTAGAACTTCAAAATTTGAAGGGAGCTCAAGTCTTTCATGTGATTATTCCTACTTGGAAGCACCATAGACCTTCCATCATGCATCCAAATCACCATATGGTCCCACATGGATGGTAATACAAGAGTCCAAATCGTTCATCTGATGTGTCGCTCGTGTTGACTCCTGATCATGGCATGTTATCTGCATTTGCATGGTCCTGTGCATCTATTCATGTTATGATCCATCTGTTTGTAATGAATCCAAGCGTGGGTGTCATCTGATGGTCCATGTTGACCTACGTACAATATCGTTACATCCTTTGGGAGTCATCCACGCCACCGAGCTTCACTACCACATGAATCTGTCATGACTAGTATTATTTCAAAAGAATACAAACATTAGTCGACCCTTATATGAATTTTAAAATAGAATGCAACACTAACTTTAAATCACATGGTAATGTCATTTAGAGGGAAAGCAATTAAACATACTAAAGTAAGCCAAAACCATTTTATTTTATTATTATTTTTTTCATATATTATTTATTTTTTAAATGTTTTTATTTTTATTTTTTATCTTTATATATATTGATAAATATATAATTATTTATTTTTTGTTTCATATATATAATATACATATATATGAATTTTATTTATTTATTATGTGATTTGTTAATTTTAAATGAAAACATTTAAGATTAACAATCAAGAACATCACCTTAACTAAAAGATCCAAATAAGGAAACACCTTAATAAAAAATCTAAACACACTACAAGACACCCAAAGGAGACACTATCCTCAAATAAACCAAAACTAGCAAAATTATTATTCGAATAACATCCAAAATTCCAAAAATAAGAAAATTTAAAAGGTGGGTCCCCAAGCCTTGGGGTACATTGTGGAATAGCCACAAAACAACCCAAATGTCCTTTTGAATGAGGAAGATGAGAATTCCATCTTAATATGCCAATTACCAACCCATACGTAGGTGCAATTTTAGTT
Organism: Wollemia nobilis; assembly: GCA_028583015.1. Taxonomy (NCBI): domain Eukaryota; kingdom Viridiplantae; phylum Streptophyta; class Pinopsida; order Araucariales; family Araucariaceae; genus Wollemia; species Wollemia nobilis. Next base: position 11,271,615 of record JAQPPZ010000850.1, read on the forward strand.
GGGATCGTATAGTTGTACAATTTGTAACAAGAATTCATTAAAGAATACCTTATATTATGGTGGGATTTGTGCCAACACACTCACTCTGGCTTGAGTTAGTGTTATCTTCATTGGATGTGTTTCATCATTCTTGTGCCACCACTTTCAATAGAATTTACCTATCAGCTGCACAATATTGATATCCTTGATATCAACCTACCCTCCATCTTCGCTAGGTAGTTTAATTTTCTCTTCTGGGGTAGCTTCCCTATGCACCTCATTATGAAGCTCCCTATGGTGTGCATTAGGCGATTCCATTTCCTCCTCAAAAAAATGGATTTGAACCCTTCCTCAACCACCATGCCAATTTTTGTGATCCCTCGATGACCTAAAAGCTCTTCCTCTCCAAGGATGATAATTGTATCCTCCTTGAGGCTAAAACCCTCATCCTTGGCCTTGCACTGGGTAAGTCACTTCTACTCTTATAGGCCTTGAATCCTTTTGGTGTAGTGGTCCTAGAGAGCGTTCAACCCTCATTGCTACAATACACCATAAATGATCTCAAAGTTCTCTCTTAGTGCTCATTCTTCATTATTCTTCATTGTGTAACCCATTTTGTGCTCAATTTGACAATTTAGGACAATTACATCACAAAACATACAAAATGCCCAAATTTTGTACAACTATTCTAAAAAATGGATAACTACTTCCAAAAATTGTACAACTGCTGCTCAAAATCATACAAGTGCTTTTGAAAATTGTACAACTCCTTCCAAATCGTATAGTTATGGCTGAAATCATACAATTTTACTCCAATTCTGTACAACTTCCCAAAAACATACAATTTGTGCTCCAAATCATACAATTTCACCTAAAAATTATATTCAGCTCCAAATCATACAAGGGCACCTCAAATCTATACAATTGCACTCCAAATCATACAATTACCTTGAGATTGCATAATTTAGGCTTCGATTTGCACAATCTTGCTCTAAAGTCGTACAATCTCTCTCCAAATCATACATTTCATCCCCAAATCATATAATATACTTTTTAGGTTGTCACTTGCCCTAAAATATATCTTTGCATGATTTTTGTAATTTGCCTTTGTACCCTTTATCACTGTTTGTGCAATTTTCCTCTTTTGGTGCGTTTTCGTTACTTGTGCAATTTTTAACTTTTGCCTATGCAATCCCCCAACTGTACGGATTTATTTGGCACTATGTGTAATATATAGTATGACCATATATTTTATCCTTTTACACATACAATAAATGAGGTATTTTTAGTTTTTCACTGATCGAATTTTCATGCAACTAGGGTTTGCAAATTTTCACTCCAATCGTTTTTTCTGAAACAACTCAAACCTTAGCCATGTTTTTTTACACTAAGGGGTTCCTCTACCCTAATTTTTCTCAAAACCTAGCTTCACTAGCATGAATTTACACTTGCAAGTACATTTTATAAAAATAGATATTATTTTCAGAGTAAACCTTAGCTTTTTATCGCATTTTCTGTAAACTTCAGCTTGCTTTTCGAAAACAAGAATATTCCATGGTGCAAATTCTAAAATGAGTCAGGTATTTTTAATGCATGTGTGTTATTTATACACCCATATGGTAAAACTCCACATGCTTACACACTTCTTACTTCCGAATGCTATGACTTATACGATGGAAAACCTTGTAGGATTCTTCTTTGTACAATCCCATGTTATACGATTTTACATTGTATGATTTGATATGGTATGATTTCAAATTGTATGATTTGAATTATAATAATACAATCTCTATAAATTATATGATTTCACTCACTAGTTGTATGATTTGTACCAACTGTATGATCACACCCATCAATTGTACAATTTCATCCAGTAATCATACAATTCCCTTTTGTAAAATCATACAATTTTGTTCTTCCTTAGACAATTTTTATTGTATGTTCGATTATTCTATTTGGACAACATATTCCAATTATATAATGGGTCTACCCTCAGTATCATACAATATTCTACCTCTTTTATTTTTGTGGTGGGTGTCACAAACTACATCACTAGTAACAACCTTCATCTTTACATGCTAACTTTAGGCTACATATACCTATGGTGATGATTTTGCATCCCTTTCCAAAATCAAGGCATAATTCAAAGCCTCTTGGTATGATATTGGATGAATCTTCATCTTCCTTTGATACATAGGAAGAAGTCCATCTATGAACCATATATTTATCAATACCTTTAATGTTTATTTCTCCAAATAGTCAAACAACCCACTCAACCTTCGATTATAAGAACGAATAGACTTGTTCTCTACTTGTACACTATAAATTTCATCATTATCGTATGATAAAAATTCTTCCACAAATACATCACACAATTCTTCCCATGTTTGGTACTTTTCCTCTGGTAATTCAATATACAAATATTTTATAAATTATTGAAATGTTGTAGGAAAAAACCATCTCTAATCTATCTTATTGGTCTGCCCAATCACTTTCCACACCATGCAACAAATATGCTGAATTGGGTCTTCTTCCCATATCCTATGAAAAGTGTACACCTTTGTTTTCCTGCTCTTGTAGCTATGCTAGTCATTGCTAGATTTTCTTCCTCGTCACTTGATGAGGAATCCTTCAAAATCCTTGACTAATTTATTATTTGGGTAGTGTTGGTCACGAATCTGCCTAAGTACAAAATATTATTTGTGCGCCCTAGACCCGACCAACATTGAAAGGCCGAAGGAAAGAGATGTCCTTCGGGCCAATCTCCAGAGAGGGCTGGTTCTCGTACTAAAACTAATGATCGGTTTAAAGATTAGGGTAACAGGAAAGAGATGGGAAATGACAGAAAGGAATGGGAAATATGGCTATAAGCCAGATATGAAAGGTGGGGATAAACTAACAACAAAAATTCACAGCAAGCATTAGTTAGCATATAACAGAAAGCAAGGCACAGGAACCACTCACAGTTTGCCAAGATAACTTCCAAGACAGCATTCCAGTATTCACTCCCTCACAAGCAGTAATTAAATCCAGATGCAGAATTTAAAATCAGCAAATAAAGGACATGAACGTAATCAAAAATGACAAGCAAAAAGAGATCAAACACAATACTACTCAAGGAACCAGAAGCCGAATGTCTTTCTATTTATGCAGAAAACTTAAAGTGTTTTTCTATAGAGTGTCTATCCTCCTTCATTACATTGAAATGCTTAGTATTTATAGAGGATTTCGCCTCTTTCATTAAATGCACAACACAACAAAATATCGGCTGGTCAAAAATCAGCAACAACAATTTCTTCCTTGGTAATGGTGATGCTCGGATCAAATCATTCTTCAGGGAGCAATGATCCGGTTTTCATGGAGTGTGCTTGGAAAATCGGCAAAAATGGATGATGGAAAGAATATCCCAAGCGTCGGTGCATTGAGACTCAGCAATGTCACATGGTAATCAAGAGCTTGGATATTAAATTCTGGGTGCCATTACATTCTCTCCTACCTTGGAATCTTACCCTTGCCAATGGAAATCAACGAAATTTAATTCTGCTTCGAAAAGGAATGAAATCCATAGAGGGCACCTCAAAAATAATCGGGATCACACCGGATTTGAGGGCGTAGCATTTAATCCTGGCAACTTTTTAGCAAAAATTTTGGATCATCACTCTTACTACCCCAAGCATTAAATTTTATCAATCTCTATCCTTTCCCAAAAATATCTATAGTTATAGCACTTTTGAGAGGAAAAAATAACACTACATTGATGATTACCTTCAAAGCTAGAATTTTACCTTTTATTTTAATTGATTTCACCCCACGACGTCTTCTTGTTTGAATGATAGGAAAAAATGGGAGTTTCACCCCTCAACATACTTTCACCCCTTTCCTAGGTGATTTCACCTCGAAAATGATAAAAAACATCTTTTGCAAGGAAGGAGGCAAAAATAATTGATTTCACCCCTAAGAGGGGTGACAATGATTTTCACCCCACCCCAGGGGTGACGTTGACTTTGATCAATAGGAAAAGCTACTATTTCTAAGACTTTCACCTCAAGACATCTTCATTTGGAATTTCACCCCGAAGGAGGGAAAAATGATTTTTCCCCTCCTGAGGGGTGACTTTGACTTTGACTTTCAATCTTTGCCTAGATGACATCATATTTATATTTGCTCTTCAAAACTGCTTTTTAATGGATTTCACCCCTAAGAGGGGCGAAAATGATTTTCACCCCTATTGAGGGGCGACTTTGACTTTGACTACACCAAGCAAGCTCTAAAATCTATTTTCACCCCGAAGATGCTTTTAACTAGATTTTCACCCTTAAGAGGGGTGAAAATGATTTTCACCCCTTTCAAGGGGTGCTTTTGACTTTGACCCATCTACATCACTTGCAAAAATTTTCTTCTCCTTTATTCGGACAAAAATGTTCAAGGTAATTTCACCCCAAAGGAGGGGCACAAAGGATTTTCACCCCTCCATGGGGCAAAAATATCTTTTCTTTAATTTTACTAGTGCCTTCATCTTTAATAAAAACTACCAAAGTCATAGTTGATTTTTCATTAATCCTTTAATCCCAAAATACCCATTGCCACTGATTTTCCTTCTTACATTTTTCTCATGACTTCCATTAATTTGTTACCGGTAAAACTACTATGCATCTCCAGAAATAAAATCAACCTTTTATTTAATGAAATTGCTTACAAGGAAGAAAAATATTAAAATAAAAAAATAACACAACTGCATCATTTATCTTCTTTTCAAAAATTTTACAAGCAAAATTTAGTGTGGTAAAATTGCCAACACTTTTGGTAGCTCTCGGGGTATTCAGTTCTTCTAAATGCAATCGACCCTAGGCCTTTATCCATTGGGCTCAGCTATCACCATCGCTACATAAGATCTATCAACTATATCAGATGGTGCATTTGATCCTACAACCTCCTTCTTCTCTCTTTCCTCTTACATCTGCTTCTCCTATTCTTCTACTACTTGTTGCTCTACTTCTGCCCATGCTTGGGCTTCATGCTTGGTGAGGCTCTCACTTGTAGTTTCATACACGAAAACTGCCTCAGCCTAGGCATCATCTATGAATGTTGAGAATGTGCTCAATGAATCTATGACAAAGCGTAACATCTCAACGTGATCCATGTTGATGCGATTAGCTCTCTACTGAAGTTCCAATAAGGAAGATTCGATGTGGGTGAGCCTCTCCATACAAGGCAATGCTTGTTCCTCCATTATTGGTTCCTCCTAACTATCAATTTCTGAAGTATCTTCTATGAAATCTTTCCAGGTCATCTTCAACTCTTTTGTTGGCAACAACTCACCCTGCTCATCAACGAAGCTCGAAAACCCAACATCGGCTAGAACCTCAAAATATATGAGTGAAATGCAATGCTCCTATTCAAACATAGTTATCAACTTTCAAGCTTCTCTTGCTAGCTCCAACCGAGAAAAATAGTCATGCAATATCATTCTAGCCTTGGACCAACTATGATCCATCCCGCTCATCGGCTTAACCTAGAAATCAGAGTTCACCAATGCCTGAATCTTTAGTACCATTTCCAGTTTTGGTTCTAGCCTCTCTTCAACATATTCCAAAGTTTGCTCTCCAAGAAAAATCACTATCCAAGCCTCATGAATGTACAATAGAACCTTGAGTGCATCCATCACCAAAGTCACACAATATTTCAATAAATGGTGATGAGTCTCTTTGATTTTTTCCTTGGAGAAGCCTACTGATTGCATGGCTTTCTCAACCAGCTATTTTTGTACAACCTCAAGCTGGGTTGTTAATGCTTGCACTTGTTTCTCTACTCCTACCCAAGCTATCTGGTAACCCTTGGCTTCTTTCTCCCATTCCTCTACCTTCTTCTGCCAATACTCTACCTCTAATTTTATTATTTCCAATTGATCTCTATTTTTAGCTAGAGCATCATTCAACTCAATAATATTTACCTCAACCTCAAAGAAGCTTTTCTTGTAATGCTCATCATGCAAGTAAAGAGAGCTCATATCCACCTACATATTCCCCAACTTCTCCATGGTGTCAATCTTCGTCAGGTCCTCTATAATGACTTCATAAGTGTAATCACTTGGAGCCATTTCTCCTTGAGGCTTCTGGACCTGGGGAATCATTTTTACAGTATGAGACTCCATAGTTTCAGGGTCAAAAGTGACCTTCTTCAATACCTTTGCTGGAGCCTGAGCTTCTTTTCTCTTACGAATCTTCAGCCATTATGATGCACTTAATCGAGCTCGACTCATATTCATTGCAACAGGATGCTCTAGTACAATCTCTATCTCTAGCTCCGGAAGCACCTGCAACTCAAGAAAAGTAGGGGAAAATGAGCCTATTGAAGTTTTGGCTCGGGAAGGGAAGTGGAAATGGGAATGGTTGATGTAATAGAAGTGGTTAAGGGGATGGAAGTGAGGGTTTCAGCTATAGTTACACTCACTCGAGGAGGAGCTTGTGTACTTATAGCCATGGTAGAAATTACTAGAATGGAGGATGAAGGGAGAAAAAATGGGTTGGGACCAGATGCAAAAGAACTGAAAGAAAGGGAAATAGTAGAAGTGGGAATAGAAGAAGAGGGAGCATCGATGACTAGGGACTGGGAAATAGGAAGTGAAATGGAGGTGGTAGGTATACCGAATGGAGGGGATACAGAAGCAACAACTACATAAATAGGTGCAACAGTCATCGAATGCTCAAGAGAAAGGGAAGAAGGTGTAGAAAATGTACCTTTAAGCTCGGACACCTTTTGAGCCAGTGATGAGGGTGACTGTGGTGCTAGTTCACCCTTGTTTTGCTCCTCCTATACCTCTTCTTCTAGATCTATGACTTCCATGTGTTGGCCAAGCTATTCTACCTAAACCAAAGGAGGATCTTCTAAAATGTTAGCCTGTGTGGCTTTTGCAGGAGGAGGGTTCACCCCAGATGAAGGAACTGCACCTGTTCTAGGCTTTTTGGATATCTTCGGGAAAGGGAGCGCCTCACGCTTATTCTTCTTCTTCCGTTGGAGTTGAACTTCTAGTGATGACTATCTTTCTTCTTCCACAAGTGGTGCTTCTTCAACCACATGTTGCTCATGTTCAACCATGATCTCTTCGCTATCAGATCTTTGAAAAGTTTGAGGTACAATATTGGTGAAAGATATTGGTTGATAGCCATCATAGTACTCATCATAGACATCCAAAAATACCTCATCCATTACTAGACCATAAGCTGACCCGGTTTTCCCTCTATGGGCCCTCATAACCCACCAGTTGGTAATTTTTTCATCAGACCAAGCTTGCAATTGTTCTTTCATCCTTCCAAACAAACCCGAGGGAGGAATTTGATACCTGTAAACTATAGGGTTGTACTCAACCTCCATATCATAAAAATCATGCCATGGTGGAAGTGGCATCATCTGCTCAACATGCCATTCAAGATCATGCCCTTCTAGATTATTTTTATGTCACTGAATATCAGGTCTAGGACAACAATGAAAATTTTTGGCATTAATAAAATCTATGAACCGACCCAAAGGGTCATACTTCCACCACTAAGGTAACTCCACCATACCCATGTCATAGAGTGCTTCATTAAGCAATTTATTTTGGCCAACTTGGTCTATCTCAATGCCACCGAAGCGAAATGGCATGGTACATGTAGTCTTCTTGCCTCATCCTACCCCATAGATTTCATTGATGTAGTCGGTCTGACGGATGACTTCCATTGCAAAGAGGTACTCGGTAGTAAAGTATGGAAGGAGAAATGACTTGCCAATGAAGCCAAAAATTTGCACCATGATGCCCTGCATCAACAAGAAAATATCTCCTTTCTCCTTAGTGACAATTTCTTCCCTCATTGCCCTTGGCACTCTCTCACTTGTGCAAAAAATAAGTTCGAGGGTGGGACCCAAGAACATGCGGTTAAAATTATAGAATGACTCCCCCTTGAACAAGCTTGAAGTCCATAAATATACTGGTAGCTTATTATCTACCTCATCAACTTGCTTTACTACAATAAAAGAAAAACGTTGGTGCATATGGAAGAAAAAGTACCAGGCCAAAAATGAAGCGTGCCTAAATAAAACTGCTTCTTCACTCTATATTCTCTCCAACTGGGTGTGCATTGCTCGGGCCACATAATCTACCCAATCAAATAAGATGGGATTTATGCTTGCTTGCAAAGCTGTAGGAGCATAAAATTCTACCTACGAAATGCACTGCACCAGTACTGCTTGCCATTTGTACACCGTGGTATCGGTAGGAAGACCAGACACCCAAGCCAACATAGAATACATATCCAAGCTTTTAAATTCTATCAAGGGTTTCAACAAAGCTAGCAACTCTCCGAACTAGGGTACCTTTATCAACTGGTTCTCCATGAACTGGTGCAATGTTACAGTTGATTGGTACCTTTCCTCTTGCTCCTTTAGATTCATATTCTTGAACATGACATCCGAGGAAGGCTTCAACCCACAAGCAAATGCCTCTCTAATTGCATCAAGTAAAATGGTAAACAATTTATCTCCCTTCGCATTTTGGATGGCCCTAGTTGTAGGTTGATAAAACTTTGCAATTGCCATTACTAGCTCAGGGTAAGGATGCACAGGTGTACACAAGTACCAGGAAATTTATGCATGATAAGCAATGATTAATGGGCTTTCCAATGTCAAACCTTGCCTAACTATAGTCTCCACATCCAAGCATAATTTTTCTATGCCTTTGTTCGAAATAGAACAATCTCCAATACTAGCCAGCTTATCAGAATATGGGTCCAACTCAGTATTTTCATGTCGCCTAGATTTTTTAGCTTTTTTACCACCCTATGCTTTTTTAGCTCTGAAGCTTTCTTTGGATCAACTATCTTCTTCCCCATATTTGTACCACAACTCTCACTACAATAGTCTAGTGAATCTATATCCAAGCAGTAATTCGAGGCACTAAAAGATAACTCAATTAAAAATAATCTTCAACTACAAGCTTCTAATTCACCTCCTTTTATAACTTTCACCCTCCAACTACCAGATTTAATGCAAGTGTTGCACCTGAGGAATTCGAGTGAACGTGCTCCTCGATTCTCTCACCAACACATTTTTTAATGAAAACTCAACTACCCATTAACTGCCAATAACACCCTTGCACTGTGAATCTTCCTTGGACATCGAACTCAACCACTTTTTTGCCTTGGAGGATGCAATATAGATATTTAATAGCTCATCTCAGGAAAAGCAAGCGCCACATGTGAGATAAGGGGGCAAAAATAATTAATTTCACTATATAAAATGTCGAAACATCTTCTAGAATATTTGCAGGTGAAATCAATCTAATATCATATATTAATTTTAAAATATTTCCTGAAATTAGTGTCATTCAGAAAAAACATTGAGGGAGCACACTTGCTTAGCCAAAAACATACCGAGGCAAAAATATTCACATCACCTACACTCCAAAATTGCTTCTTCTACCTGCTTGATGGAATTACATGCCTCTCAATCCTTTTTAAAATAATTCTTCTCTAATTTCACCCAAAAAAAGTAAACTTTTACTAAGAGTGCTTTGCATGAAAAAGCAGGGCAAAATTAATTTTGCCTTCTTCCTTGCCGAACTTAGCACCATCAACTAGAGTTTAGAAAAAGCATGCATTTATTTTTAATTCTTCTCTAGCAGTTTCACTTTAAAAACATCTTCGAGGAAATAAATGAGGATTTCACCCCAAAAATAGAAAAAGCAAGGTAAATCCTCCTTGTGGGGCAAAAATAAAATTTTAAAATCTTTCTTGCTTTCATATTTTGCTTTTCTTGGCAACTTTAAAAGAAGGGCAAAATTTAAAAAATGAGGCGCTCCCACTTTTTCTTTTTCTTTTAAACTTTTCTTTTCTCTTTTAATATTTTATTTCTTTTGGCAAAATAGGAGTGTTTTTTAATGAAAAAGCAAAACTCATGGCACTTTCATAATTTCTAAAAAAAAATATACTTTTCTTTTCCCCTTTTTACCCAAAAATAATATAAAAGCCTTTTAAAACATTTTTAGGCGAAAATGATTTTTTTTGTGGCAAGGTGCTTTTGGGGTGAAATCACTTGCCTTTGGGGCAAAAATGATTTCTTGGCGAAATGAAATTTCCTTTTTTTTTTAATATTATCATATTTAACTAAAACAAAACAACATAATAATTTATGTACATATATACATACTCGATCAAACTTCTATCACTGATGGTAGGCCTTCAAATGAAGACCATTTACGAGAATTGGTAGCACACGACCATCCATATCCTGCAAATAAAATGAATTGATTTGATTGACACCCAAAATCTAGAATGGGCCCTCCCATATTGCTTCAAACTTGTGGTACTTGTCGGGCTTAGCCTTGTTTTCATTCCATTTCAGCACTAGATCACCTACCTCAAATGACTTCTCAAAAGCTTTCTTTCCAAACCATTTTTGCATCATCCGAGCATGTTCCATGAAGACATTGTATGATCTCTCCCTCTCTTCTTCCAACTATAAAATTTATGCCAACCTCATGCTCATGGGATCAGATTCATCATCATCTTCACCATACAACAAGTGCCAAGACTACAGAGCCGGTAATTCAATATGAATGGGCAACACTACTTCTTTACCATATACCAAGGAGTAAGGAGATATTTTAATGGATTTCTTCATAGAGATACGGTCGACCCATAATGCTTGGTTTAAAAGTAAGTGCCAACTACGCTTATTGTCACCTAGGGTCCTCTTCAGAATTCTTAACAAATTCTTATTTGTGGACTCAACCAAGTCGTTCCCCTACGGATAATAGTTAGATGATATCTTCAATAAATTCTATACTTACCCATGAATTCATTGATCCGAGCACCAATGATTGCATCAGGTATGCCAAAACGAGTGATTAAACCCTCAAGGAAAGCAATAATTATTGTTTGATCCACCTTCTTGGTTGGAATTGCCTTTGACCATCGGGTAAAATAGTCGATTGTAATCAAGATATATTTATGTTCGATAGAGGAATTGGGATCAATGACCCCAATAAATTCTAAACCCCATTGCTAAAATGGTGCTTCTACTTGAATCGGATGAAGGGGCAATGATGCATTCTTGCTTCTACCGACATATCTCTAGCACTTATCACAATTTTGACTGATTTTGAAAGTATCTGCAAAGAGAGTAGGCCAAAAATATCCTACTTTGATGATATTTAATGCCATTGGCCTCCCTACATAATGGCCTCCTGATAGACCAGAGTGAAACTCCTCTAGGATTCTTTATTTTTTAGATTCTCGAACACACTTGAGAAGTACTCCATCAATATTTTTATGGAACAACCCATTTGGCAGCATCACGTACCTAAGGGCCTGGAGTCTGAATCTCCTTCTCTATGAGGCATTAAAGTGTGAAGGACATCTTCCTGATTGGAAATATTTGACAAGGTCCTCTATCCAATCATGATCGCCTATAGAGCGGTTAGCAAAATTACTTTTACTTGCTGAATTTTCAAGTTGGCTAACCATGGATTCAGATGCAATACTTTTTGCAAGCTCTTGACATAGTGCTCGACCTCGAACCAGCTTGGTTGGATGGATTTCAATATCATATTCCTAGATTTTGGAGACCCATCCAACTCTCTTATCTCCAAGCTCTCCTTGAATGATGAAACTCCGAACATCTAGGTGAACCACATAAACTATTGTCTTGCTTTGAGAAACAAAATATCGAAACTTCTTCAAGGATTTCATCACCGCATATACTTGCTTTTCAATGAAGTTATATTTTTCTTCATGTGGTTGGATGACTTGACTCAAGAAAGCAATTGATCACTCATCTCCATCATCTCCTTTTTATATGAGCACCATCGCATAGCTCTCTTGTTCACCAACGACATATAGGATAAAATACTTTGAGTAATCTAGGTTCACCAACACTAGAGCTTGAGAAATTCTCTCTTTTATCTCCTTGAATGCCTACCTCCTCAGCTCAGTCCATTTGAACTCCACATTCTTCTTTAACAACTCTATCATTGGCTTCACCACTTGGGAGAAATCTGCAACAAACTTCTAAAAAAATTATTTTTACCAAAGAATGATTGTAAATCCTTCTTGCTAGATGGTAATGGAAGCTTCAGGAGGGCTTCAGCTCTAGCTGGATCAATCGCCAAACCTTCTTCTAAAATAACATGTCCTAGGAGCTTTCCTTATTTTACCATGAAGATGGACTTCTTTGGGTTGATTGATATTCTAAACTCCCAACACTTTTCGAACACTTGTCTCAGATGTAGACTATGTTCCTCCCTATTGTGAGAGAAAATAGTCATGTCATCCAAATAAATAATAATAATACGATTCAACAACTCACCGAAAGCTATGTCCATTGCTCTCTAAAAAGTTGCACCAACATTTGAAAGACCAAATGGCATCCGTTGATAAGCAAAAGTTCCCCATTTTGTGGTGAATATCATTTTGTATTGGTCTTCATCCTTGACCCAGATTTGGTTATAGCTAGAGAATCCATCTAATAAAGAGAATATTTAAGCACCAACAACCACATGAAGAATCTGATCAATTTGTGGTAGTGGATAGTGATCCTTCAGAGATGCTTGGTTTAAATTTTGAAAATCCATGCACAAGTGGATATCTCCATTCTTATTTCTCACAGGGACCAGATTTGCTACCCAGGTAGAGTGCTTAATCGGGTAGATGATTTTAGCTTCAAGCATCTTCAGCAATTCTACTTTCATCAAAGTCTCAATCTTGGGATTGATCGGTCTCTACTTTTTCCTGAAGGGTTTCACTCCTTCCTACAACTCGATGGTATGTTGGATTACATCTTTGTTGTAGCCTTTCAAATCTTGGTAGCTCCAAGCAACAATGTCTGGGTACTCATGACACAACTCTTTAATCTGCTCCAGCTCTTCTTGAGTGCAATCAGTGCCGACTTTGATCAACTTCTCAGGTCCCAGATGCAGTTTAGTATACTCCTTTTCATCCACCTTGATCCTATGCTTTTTTGCTCTATCATTTTGATCAAAGAGGCTCTCAAGTGTAATCAACCCCTTTGGGATATGATTATTCCGTAGCTGGATCAAACCCTCGACTTCTTCCTCATCAAGTGTTCTCTCTTCCACATCACTAAATTCTCTTATAAAGAAATTAACAATTTGCTTGTCACTTTTGAACACTTGCCAGTGGATATTTTTGTCAGGGACTGAAGGTCTATAAATTAACCTCACAGTCTTGGGCTTCCTCACCACATGCTCCACTAGGGAAAAATTAGCACCAAGGGATGCCAAGAGATCGGCATGCTTGTTTTGCTCCCATGAGATTGCTTGGATATTCAATGTTGTATAAGCCTCAAAAAAATCCCATACCTTATTTTGGTATGCCTTCAAGTAGTGCTTCTTGGAAACACACTTACTAGTTACCTGGTTGATGATTAGCTCAGAATCTCCAAAGATCTATAATTGCTTGATCCCGAGCTTCTCTACCTTTTTTAGACCCAAATAGAGTGCTTCATATTCGATGGCATTGTTTGTGCAACTCCAAGTCAATCGGTAAGAGTACATATTTTGTATACCAAAAGGAGAAATGAGAACAATTCTAGCTCCTACACCATTCTTACACCTAGCACCATCAAAGTACAACTTCCATAATTGATCAGGAATAGGATCTTCATCATCAAGCACTTTTGCTTCAACTTTTTCAGGCTTAGTGATGGTGTAGCAGCCGATTTTGATCTCCATCATGGCATTAAAATCGAGCATTGAAAACTCATCTTCTATCCAAAGCTCATCCAAAACTTCTTCCATCAAGTCTAACTCCTCCAATTCTTCGATCATCAAATTGATAGAATTCATGGGTTTATCTTCCTCTTCAATCTTCTCTATGTGATAAGTTGAAGGCTTCTCATTATAAATTCGGATTCTCCTCCCTTTGATAGGAATTTCCAAATGAGAATAGTCAAGAGAAAGGTAGCCTCCCAACTTGGTAGTAAACTCCCATGATAGGCACATGCTGAAGTAAGGCTCCAGATCAACCATGACCACCTCTTGGATCATAGTTATCTGAGGTATTTTGTGCAATACGATGGGGATGTCTTTGATGACTCCCACTATCCTGATAGGGGTTCCATCTAACTACAAGATGCTAGGGCTACTCCTTGTATATTCCATACCCATAACATCGCACACTACCTTTGGCATGATAGTCATTGCAACACTAGAGTCGATCATGCAATTGTGCACAATCCAACCTTCCATCCTAAGGGATAGGTAGAAAGGGGGTGGTCTATTCTTTCTAGTGGTAGAAGTTGTCAGTGTTTGAGCTAACACTATCTGAGTCAGATTCTTCCCCTTATCTTTCATAAATTTTAGTGATTCTTGCAACAAGTCCACTTGTCCAGGCAATTGTAGTGCATCATAGAGACTCACCTTGGCTGGAATCCTCTTCAATTCTTCAATGATGTTATACGTGGATGCACAGGACCCCTTTCCTTCATTGGTAGTCTCATATCTACTTCGATACTATTGTGTAGCTTCTACCCTCTAACGTTTTGTCAAATATGGGTACTTGAGATTTTCTCTGGCCTGCTCCTCCATTTCAGCTCTTGCCTACGAAGTCGAAGCCTTTTCTTGCACTTTCTCTTTCACTCATGGAGGCAAAATATCTTTCAATAGGATAGGTGCATCTAGCTTGGGTGCTAAAATAACTACCTTTGCTTACACATTTGAATTAGTAGGTACCTTCAGGGGCTCCAACTCAGCTAGGTCCACAATAATGGGCTTTCTTCTAGTTCTCGTGAGAACTAAAACTTGCTCTTCAGAAGGGACCATGAAATTATGATCAACTTCTATGATCATGTTGATTTGACCAATAGAGGAACTTTCTACCAATGTCTACACGTAGTTCAGATGAACCATGCAAGTTTCCTCACCATGTGGATCATTGCACGTAGAGCACCAGTATGCTTTGTCTGATGTGCCAACTTCTTCATTTGTCAGCACCATCAGATTTCTCTTAGGCACCTTGTTGGTCGAAGCTCCTTGCTCCCTAGTGATCGACGATGGTTGAAATATCCTAGGTTAGAAATATTTTTTGGCCTACTTCCTTTTGATCACCATAATTTCATTACCCATCGCTCTTATGGCTGAGTTCATGGACTGCAACTCTTTCAACACTTTTTCTTGTGGATCAGGGTTTGAGGGTGTTAGAGGAGCTGGTAATGGTAGTGGGATAGGTAGAGATGGTAGTGCTAGGAATGGAACTAGAGTGGGTAACTACGGAATGGTTGGAGCAGGGAGTTGAGGGATAGAAACTATCATCATGGTTTGAGATGTACTCAGATTCCATGAAGGGATTGGATACATGGGTGACATGGGCAAAGGTTGAGAAGATGCATTAGCATACAAATACTATGGAAGATCAAGAAAAATAGGCATGGCCATTTTTGGTGGAAGCTTACCAATAGCAATCAGATCAACTTCAACTTTTTGTGCAATAGAATACAAATCAGGAAATGTATTAACATTAGACTATCGGATGGCCATACTGATATCAGAGTTGAAAGCTCAGAGGTAGTAAAATGTCGCTTGCTCAGGAGTCGATCAGAGACCATCAAGAACTCTATGCCAAGTTTGGGTGAACCTGACATTGAAGTCCATGATTTCCTCCTACGGATACCTCTGAATGGTAGTAAACTGATGCAATAGAGAGAATGGATCCGCTTGTTCATTGAAACCTTTGATCAATAATTCAGCCAATTGGTCCCAGGTAGTAATGGTGGCAGGTTGTAATGATTGGTACCAGTAAAGCAACTTACCTCTGAGAGAGAGCACGAGCAATATTACCATTATATCCTCATCTGTGATGCTATGGATTATCGCCAAGGTAGCTACATCTTGGACATGCTCATAAGTCATCTTCCCTGTACCATCATAAGTAGGCAAAGCCTTCATTATTGCTTGTGGAATTAGGTTTTGAGCTTGTAGATTTAGAGGTCCAGAGTGGTTCCATGCTGGGAACTACCTTGGTGGCTATGGTGGTGGATTTTGAGCCATGTGGACTGGTGTGTGTGGTTGGGGAGGTGGAAAACTAGTGGTTGTGCTAGTAGGACTCGAAGGAACAGAGAACACACCAGCTAACTATGAAGATGTAACACTTGATGGGACAGCTGGAGTAACTAACCTAGGATGTTCTCCTAGCACTTGGGTGTCAAGCTCATAAAACTCAATGGGGTCTTCTAGATTTTTGGCCTTCGATCTTGTGATCATGAAGAAATCTTTCGCTCACTTCACATTCGGAGGCTTCTAGGTAGAGCTGAGTCACCAGATGTTCTAATCATACAGTACAAAGGTGAACATCAAACCTTAATACTATTGAAAGTGGAACTTTTTAAGAGTCCCATCGGGTATGCCAAAAACTATTGGTCATGAATCTGCCTAAGTACAAAATATTATTTGTGCACCCTAGACCCGACCAACATTGAAAGGTCGAAGGAAAGAGATGTCCTTCAAGCCAATATCCAGAGAGGGTTGGTTCCCATACTAAAACTAATGATCGGTTTAAATATTAGGGTAACATGAAATAAATGGGAAATGATAGAAAGAAATGGGAAATATGGCTATAAGCCAGATATGAAAGGTGGGGATAAACTAACAATAAAAATTCACAACAAGTATTAATTAGCATATAACAGAAAGCAAGGCACAGAAACCACTCATAGTTTTGCAGAGATAACTTCCAAGAAGCATTCCAGTATTCACTCCCTCACAAGCAATAATTAAATCTAGATGCAAAATTTAAAATCAGCAAATAAAGGACATGAACTTAATCAGAAATGACAACAAAAAGAGATCAAACACAATACTACTCAAGGAACCAAAATTTGAATATCTTTCTATTTATGCAGAAAACTTAAAGTGTTTTTTGTAGAGTGTCTATCCTCCTTCATTACATTGAAATGCTTAGTATTTATAGAGGATTTCACCTCTTTCATTAAATGCACAATACAACAAAATGTCAATTGGTCAAAAATCAGTAGCAACAATTTTCTCCTTGGTAATGATGATGCTCGAATCAAATCATTCTTCAGGGACAATGATCCAATTTTCATGGAATGCACCTAGAAAATTGGCAAAAATGGATGATGGAAAAAATATTCCAAGCATCGGTGCATTGAAACTCTACAACATCACATAACAATCAAGAGCTTAGATATTAAATTCTGGGTGCCATTACATTCTCTCATACCTTGGAATCTTACCCTTACCAATTGAAATCAACAAAATTTAATTCTACTTTGAAAAGGAATGAAATCCATAGAGGGTACCTCGAAAATAATCAGGATCACACCAGATTTGAGGACGTAGCATTTAATCCTGGCAACTTTTTAGCAAAAATTTTGGATCATCGCTCTTACCCCAAGCATTAAATTTTATCAATCTCTATCCTTTCCAAAAATATCTACTATTATGGTGCTTCTGAGAGGAAGAAATAAAACTACATTGATGGTTATTTTCCCCATGACATCTTCTTGTTTGAATGATAGGCAAAAATGGGAGTTTCACCCCTCAACATACTTTCACCCCTTTCTTGGGTAATTTCACCCCGAAAATGATAAAAAACATCTTCTACAAGGAAGGAGGCAAAAATAATTGATTTTACCCTTGAGAGGGGTGACAATGACTTTCACCCCACCTCAAGGGCGACGTTGACTTTGATCGGTAGGAAAAATTGCTATCTCTAGGATTTTCTCTCCAAGACATCTTCATTTGGAATTTCACTCCGAAGGAGGGCAAAAATGATTTTTGCCCCTCCTGAGGGGTGACTTTGACTTTGACTCTTCTATATTTTCCTGGATGATGTCATCTTTATGTTTGCTCTTCGAAAATGCTTTTTACTGGGTTTTTGCCCCTGAGAGGGGCGAAAATGATTTTCCCCTGTTGAGGGGTGACTTTGACTTTGATTGCTCCAAGCAAGCTCAAAATTCTATTTTCGTCCCGAAGATGCTTTTAATTGGATTTTCACCCTTGAGAGGGGCGAAAATGATTTTCGCCCCTTTCAAGGGGCGCTTTTGACTTTGACCCATCTACGTCACTTGCAAATTTTTTTCTTCTCCTTTATTCGGACAAAAATCATTCATCAAGGTAGTTTCACCCCAAAGGAGGGGCACAAAGGATTTTTGCCCCTCCATGGGGTGAAAACGTCTTTTCTTTAATTTTTATGGTGCCTTCATCTTCAATAAAAAATACCAAAGTCGTAGTTGATTTTTCATTAATCCTTCATCCCCGAAACGTCCATTGCCATTGATTTTCCTTCTTACATTTTTCTTATGACTTTCATTAATTTCTTACCAAAAAAACTATTGTGCATCTCCAGAAATAAAATCAACCTTTTATTTAATGAAATTGCTTACAAGGAAGGAAAATATTAAAACATAAAAAACAACACAACTGCATCATTTATCTTCTTTTCAAAAAATTTTACAAGAAAAATTTAGTGTGGCAAAATACGCTACTTTTCATAGGATATTTCTATCTGTGGTACCTTATTTTTACCACATAGTCATCTTCTAACATCTTGTGCATCCTCACTCTATGATCACCTTTGCTAGAATATCAATCATGGCCATGGTCCTATTTTCTAAGACCTCATGCACTATTGCTCTTGTGTCTGACTCCCATCCTCCACACTCCTTTGCAACCTTCCTGCTGTTTGTTTAGGTGTTACCATACACTCACCATATATTTTTATAGTTTCTTCATCAATTTATTTCCTTATGTCAATATTCTCATAGAACCTTTGTGGTTCTTGTACTCCTTTTTTCATATCTATCAACAACATATCCCACATTTCAATGTCTGCTTTGTTTGAAGTCTATAATTCTATCATTGGTTCATTCATAATTTGTGTGGAGTTATTCAAATTCTCCTTTTGAGAAATTCTAGTGCTTCCTCTCACTAGAATATGCTCCTCTCCTTGATTCCATCTCCCATGTCTGTGTGAAATTGTATCTATCATTCACCTTCAATTGATTTTTACTCACAAATTGCCACTCGTAGGTTCCTTTCAACTATGATGATTTTGATCCAATTGTGATAAAATTATAAAAGTCCACTTAGGCAATGGTGCCAAATGTATTATAGGGGGAGTATTACTAAAGGGGGAGATGATTTGGGAGGTTTTAGAATAAATTTTTATGCTTTGTAGCAACTTTGGTCTAAATCATACAAGTGTACGAATTACCAATGTACGATTTACAACACAAAACTGCTTGTACGGTCTCCAAATAGTATAGTTGTACAATCCTCAAATCATAAAATTGTATAATACAAATTGTACAATAGCTTAGAATGTATGATTTTCCACTTGCATAGTTTGTTGAAATTCATTTTGCAACTCAGATTGATTGATTTTGTAATTGTTCTCTTTCAAACCCTGATTTTTCTTATTTGGTAGGTTTTCACTATGTAGTTGCACTTCCAAATTGGGTAAATTATCAATTGTACGGTTTTGTGATTGGTTGTATGGTTTCACCAAACCCTCACTACAATTGTACTATTATAGATTTGCCAACTTACACTTAGAATATTCACAAGGTAAGGTTTTTCTATCCTTAAGGTGTAATTGCCAACCTAGTATTCCAACATGCAATCCATAGTTTGCTATATTTGATTAGTGACATCAAATATCATTCCTAAAAATTGTACAATAGTATATAATGTTAATTACAACAATAATGATTCATAAAACCAATATTCCAGTATCACAACAATTTATGGGTTTATCAGTAATGTAATTCCATTGTAGTCTCTTCCATTACCACACCATCCTAGCCATACTTGCATAGAATGTATAATCTAGATTCACCATCAACATACACAATGGAATTCATAGGAACACACAAGCCATAATGTTGCACTCACATTAATATTTCTTTGTAAAATATGTACAATTACATAGAAGTGAACAATATCCATCAATAATCATAGTAATCTTCCACTATTATGAACATAGCAACGAGTAACATTCGATATCTATCATAGACAACTATGAAAAACTATTTGTAAGAATGAATAACCATAAAAAAAAATGAATGGGGGGTATTTATAATGCTTGATCATGCCATTAAAAAATGGTTCTTGAGGCAACCAATTATGCACAATTGTCACCCCATAAGACAACTAACTTGCATTAAGGTCTCCCTAAGTCTAATTTGATTATTATCAAATTAACCCAAATGCACATTTCACTTAATTTCATTTCTCATCTAATTGCACATTTATGAGATTGTACAATTGCACCCAGTTGTAAGTTTTAAAACCCTACATTGCATAATCAGGCAAGCCCTACCTTGTACTTTTAAATCAAAATTGTACTTTTGACAAAATTGGGCAAATCCAAACTTATTTCTTCTTTTGGGAGGTGGATTTGCTACCTACATTTTTTTGCTGTGTCCGATTTTTCTACCTTTAGCATTCAATCTGGTAATGCCTCTATTTCATGGTAATATCCTTTGTCGATTTTCACCCTCTTTCCCTTTGAAGTGGTCATAAGGTCTAAAGAGATATTCTAGCATAACAAGCCCTTTATGAAGCTTGTTGGACTTTAGCTATATAATATGATCATCATATGCTTCCTTGATTTGGGAGACTAATTTTTTAGAAAATTTAGATTCCTATTAGATGAATTAGATAATATGTTCGTTGTTGTTGAACACTTGTCAATGGGTATAATTGTCAAGGATGACTAGTCTAGTTATAATTTTTACATTTATATTGAGAATTAGATCATTTATAGGGTCAAATTGTGACCCAATGATGACCATAAAATTTGCATCCATGTTTTGAGCTCTCAAGAGGACATTGATATTTACAATTGAAGAACATGTGCTTATACTGAGAGGGGGGTGAATAGTATAAGATATAACTTTTTGATTTTCAATCCATATGATAACATCAACAATATTAAAGTAGTTTACATCACACAAAGCATCACACACATAATAGATGATTTTATGTGGTTCACCCAATGTGGGCTACTCCATGGAGAAAATATTCCTTATAAAATTTTCTCAAATAAATTCTCTTGGGAATCCTTTCCCTATTACAATGTTTATGGACCTCTATCCAAAGGAGACACCAATCCCCTAATAAAGTTCATGGATCTCTATCCATAGGAGACACCAATACCCTCTACTTTGGATAATGATATTTTAGAGGAACTAATACCTCCACTACACTGGCTAATGAATCTCTATCCACTGAAGACTCTTGTCCTCACTATTCTGGCCAATGGACCTCTATCCATTGGAGACTATCATCCTATATACTATGTAACCTCCAAAGCTTACTATTAGCTCTATCTCAAATATGCACTAAAATCTATCCTTCGATCTAGCACAAATATGCTCAATCTCTATTTCTTGTCTAGCACAAACCTGTCCTCAAATCTACACCAAAATATACTAGATATTACCCAAATCTTAACCCAAGGTTTGAACAAATAAATCAATCAAACTCTTCTCAAAATTATTCTCAAAGAGTTACCTCAAATTTTCCTTGTAATCTTCCACAAAATCTTACACTAATATATCCACAAGTACTCTCTATAATTTGCCCAATCTCATAGAAACTAATAGAGAATTGTTAGAGACTCAACAAGCTTCACACTCATAAAAACTCAACCTCTTTCAAAACAATTTAGAATATGGAATAATTTGTTTCACAGAACTAGAACTATCACTTCAACACTTCCAATTTACTAGGCTCAATCAACTCCACTCAATAAATAACTCAATGAAATTCTTCTTGCTCACAAACCCTATTCCAAGCATATGAATATTCACTCAATTATTTCCAACAATTCTTTATCAAACAATCTCACATAACAATGATACTCTTGTTCTTGCACAAACCCTAGTTCCAATTTATCAACTTTACATAACAATGATACTCAAGTTATTTATCAACCTTAATCATGCATATGAAGTTTAATTAAATATTTCCAACAGTTCTTATCAAACAAGGGTTTTATCAACAACTCTCACTTATAAAAACTTTAACAATCAAACTCAATGTTGCTTATCAAACAACCCTTTTCAATTCAACTTAGCATTCACAACATCCAAAAATCACTCACAAGGAAGATGTGCCCATACATTTTGTTTGTAGAAGAATTGACCTCAAAATATGTCTTAAAGATAATTTTCTTCTTTGCCAATTTCAAAGGTTAGATGAAAAAATATCACACTAACATTCTCTCAGATATATTTCTCAATTACAAAAATAATCAAACTCAAATACTACTTATTACTCCTTATTTGAAATAAGAATTCAACAAAACACATAAAAATAAATCTTTTATTAAACCTTATAACTCCACTCTTAAACAACTCAAACCACCAAATAATTAAATAAAAAAAAATTATTTAATTCTATCAACCTTATATCTCCCTAAGCTCAAAAGTACACCATACAATCTTAGAAGCACAAATCAATTTATGAAAAAAATTTATTACCTCACAAAGTTCTCTTGGTAGGATTCGATCCCACAACACAGTGCATCCAATGCCTTAGCCATGATAGCCAAGCCGTGTGAGCTAAGTGCTCACGTGGAAGGCAAAAGCGCTCCCAACGCTTTGTCTTCCACCTAGGCACCAAAAGCCAAAATGGCTTTGGTGTCCTTGGTGCTCAAAATACTGCACACCAACCTCCACTACGAGTCAAACATGGGACATCGCATTCCTAGGCGCTTCCACTTACCACTAGCCCACTTGGCTAGATGGTGACAAGACCTTTGTGCCTTATCCATTTTCTTCCTTCGCTCGCCTACCAAAAGGGTCAAACATGGAATCTTCCTCTTGCTCAACGAAAACTTGTGCACATGATTTGCTCGAAGAATAATTAGAAATCATAGAGACTTTATGCCTTGGGCCTCTTCCCTCCTTTATATGCATAATGTGGTGTATTTGACGACGTCGATGTGATTAATTCAAAAATTCGAATTATAACCTTTATAACCTTAACTCTAGGGTTTATTAAATTAAGTTATAAACTAACTTATAATTAAATTATAATTAATTTAATAACTCTTTAGAGTTAATAAAATTAAATTATAAATTAATTTATAATGAAATTATTATAATTAATTTAATCTTTAGGTCTCAACCTTAGACCTCTAATATTATAATAAAATATTATAATATTATTTTTCTTGGGCCTTCCTGTTGCTCTTTAGACCTCATCTGACCACCTTGAATATTATAATTAGGGTATTATAATATTATTTTCCTTAGGTCTAGAAGCAATCTTTTTCTTGCATAACTGACTCCTTGACACCCTTTTTTTTGTCTTGCTCACTGAAATTGACTCTTGATATCAATGACAATAAATATTGCTTATATTTCGATCAATCTCCCCCTTTGTCATTGATGGTAACCCACTTTATTTTTATCATTCCTTTTACCTTTTCCTGTTTTGCTCCCCTTGAGAAACTGCTCCCCCTGACTGAATGCTCTCCTCCTAACTCAAATCCCCCCCCTTTATCAAATCTCTCCCCCTTTGTCATCAATGGCAAAGGGTCACCTTTGGGGCTCAAGGATAAGAATGAAAATCTTAGCTTAACCCCTCCCCACCTCCTCTTGAGGTGGTCAATTTCGAGGTGGGAGTTTTACTCCCATTTTTCCTTGAAAATACTCAAAAGCCTCTTTTAAAAGTGGCTTAGTGAAGATTTCTGCTATCTACTCCTTTGTAGTAACATATTCCAACCTGACTTATTTATCTATTGCCTGTTATCTCAAAAATGATACTTGATAGAAATGTACTTTGTCCTGGAGTGCATAACTGGATTCTTTGAGATACTTATAGCACGTGTATTATCACATAATATGGGAATAGGATGATCATGTTTTATCTTGAAGTCTTCTAGAGTTTGCTTCATCCATAATACATGTGTACAACTGGCTACTACTGTAATATACTCTGCTTACACTTTAGAAAAGGATACTGATGCCTGTTTCTTACTTAGCCAAGAGACTAAATAGTCTCCAAGAAAGAATGCTCCTCCACTTATACTTTTTCTATCATCAATGCTACCAGCCCAATCTACATTTGTATACGTTGTGAGTGTGAAACTATCACTTTTAGGATACCAGAGCCCAAAATCTATAGTCCCTTTTAGATACTTAAGAATCCTATTTACTGCTACCATATGTATTTCCTTAGGTGCTGCTTGAAACCTTACCACCAATCCCATTGACTGCACGATATCTGGTATTGTAGTTGTAACATACAACAAGCTACCAATCATAGATCTGTATAATATTTGATCTGCCTCTAGAGATTCATCATCCTTACTTAACTTATATCTTGGAACCATGGGGGTACTTACAGGTTTTCAATATTCTAGCTTGAATTTCTTTAGCATCTCTTTTATATACTTGGTTTGTGAAAGAAATACTCATTTCTCTGATTGTGAAATCTGAAGTCCAAGAAAGAAGGACAACTCACCAAACATAGAATCTCAAATTCATTTTGCATGTTCTTTTCAAAATCTTTACACATCTTATCATTTTTTCCCCAAAAAATGATGTCATCAACATAAACAACCATAATTAGTAGATTATTCCCTTAATTTTTAAATTATAGGTTGTTGTTCGATATTCCTTTTTTGAATCCTTGTTCCTGAATATACTTATCCAATCTTGAGTACCATGCTCTAGGATCCTATTTTAGACCATACAATATCTTTTTCAATTTGCGTACATAATCTGGTTTATTTGTTAATATGAATCCCTCTGGCTGTTCAATATAAAATTCTTCTTCTAGAACACCATTTAGAAATGCTGACTTAAAATCCATCTGATATACCTTGAAGTTTTTAAAACTTGAGAAGGCTAAAAATATTATTATGGATTCAAGTCATGCAACTGGAGCAAATGTCTCATCAAAGTCAATTCCCTCTACATGTGCATAACCTTTGCACACCAATCTTACTTTATTATTGACTACCTGTCCATATTCATTTAAATTATTTATGAATACCCATTTTGTGCCAACCACATTTTTATCCTTTGGTCATGGAACAAGTTCCCAAGTCTTGCTTTTCTCTATCTGATATAATTCCTCATCCATTGCCTTAATCCAAAATTTATCTTCACTTTCTTGATTGAAGTATTTTGGCTCAATCTTAGATAACAAAGAAATTTTTTCTTGATATGGTGTTATTATCCTTCTCCTTGTCTGTCTTTCATCTGGATTCCCAATGATTAGATATTTAGGATGATATTTTTGTACATACCTAGATGGAGTTTTAGGAAGAAGTCTTTGTGTTTCTTCCTCTTCTTCTTATGATTCCTCATGAAACTCTTCTTGACAACTTCCATATTCCTGATACACAATTTGTTGAACTGGTTCTCTTGAATCTATCTTCTCATCAATTGTTACATTTATAATTTCTACAATAGTGTGTGTTCTCTTGTTGAAGCATCTATAAGCTTTACTCTTAGTAGAATAAACAAGAAAAATTCCCTCATCACATCTTGGATCAAACTTGCCCAAGTTTTGCTCTTTCCATCTTATGTCGCACTTGCTTCCAAAAACCTTGAAGTGTTTTATAGTGGCCAGTATTCCCTTCCAAATCTCATATGGAGTGTTGTGATGGTTTATCCTCATTTTAGCCCTAGTGATTATATATATTGCTATGTTGATTGCTTCCCTCCAAAATCCATCTGAAAGCTTGGACTCATTCAAAAGAGCTCTAGTCATATTCTCAACAGTCCTATTTTTCCTTTCAACTACTCCATTTTGTTGAGGAGTTATTACAACTGAGTATTCTCTCTTGATTCCATGTTGTTCACAAAAATATACAAATTTATTTGAGGTAAATTCTCCTCCTCTATCAGATATCAAACAGTTAATCCTCTTGTCAATTTATTTAAATGCTTTGAATTTTTCAAATGCTTCTGACTTATCTTTTAGGAAAGCTACCCAAACCATTATGGAGTAATCATATATAAACATTATGAAGTAACTCTCACCTTGAATATGTGTTCTGGTAGGACCACATAGATCAATATGTATTAGAATTAATGGCTTAGACAACATATACCCCTTTTATTTAAAGCTTGTTCTAGTTTGCTTTCCATGTTGACAAGGTGCACTGATTGTGTTTTGTGGTCTTTTTAGCTTGGGTAAATCTCTGATAGCCTGCTTATTGCTTATGTTGACTATGTTTTCAAAATTCAAGTTAGCCAATATTCTATGCCACAACCAAATCTCACTAAGCATATATAGATTTTTTGGAGTTCTACTTGCATTTGCAATAAATTTTCTAGTTTCTGATTTTCTTATCTCACATCTATTTGGGTGAAATGTAACCATATGGTATTGATCACAAAGTTGACTTACACTGAGTAGATTATGTTTTAATCCTTTGAAATATAGTACATTTTTTGTTCTTGTTTTCCTATTATCTAAATTCAGAGTTCCTCTTCCACCAATTTTTGTTGATCCATTATAACAAAAACTTACTAATCCTCTATTTATTTCTTTTAGTACAATAAATTTATCTTTGTCTCCTATCATGTGTCTAGAGCAACCACTATTAGATACTATTGTTCTTATTTTTCCTGAGCATGAAGGGTTGTTTGAACTAACATTGATCTATCCTTTTCATTTCTCTTTTTCTCTTTCCTAGTTGTTGAAGTCGTGTTTCTTTTACTAGACTCAGGAAGTATCATTTTTACAACATCTAGCCTTGTGCCCAAAATTATTGCATTTGTAACATATAATATCATAATCTATAAAAGGTGCAAAGAATTGACATTTCTATTGACATTATTTTTCGCATAACCAATGTAGTGTACAACTCTGTGACCATATTTGTTACAAGAAAAGCAATAGCCATGGAAGGAATTATGTAGCCTCTTTGGATGCCTTTGAGATTGTGGTTGAGTGCTTCTCCATTTGTGATTAACTCTCATCCATGGTTCTTATTTGTTTTCTTCCTTCCTAATATCTTTTCCTTTTGGAGTATACTTTACTTGTTTATATTTGTTTAAAGTTTCTGCTTCTCGAAGACTTGAATCCTCTTTCTATTTCCCATACTTAATATCTTGTAGTACCTTGGTCCTTTCAACTTCATTTCTTAGATAAACAATTTCTACTTTCAATCTTTCACATTATTTTTATCTTGCTCTTAATAGATCTATCATATCCTGTTCAATTTTATTTCTCTTCTACCTTTATCTTGAGTTCTATGAGACTCTGTAGAAGTTATATCCTAGCTTCTTCATATTATTGAATTTGATCCTTCATACTCGAGTTCTTATTTCTAACATTTTCAAGGTTCTTGAGAGTAGCAAAGAATTACTCTTTTATGTCAAATGTGGTCTCTTCTTCACTCTTTGAAGTCGTGTGTTTTTTATGGATATTTCTCTAAGATGTTAGACTTTTCACAGAGAAACTCGTCTGATACCAATTGAATAACATGTGCTTATAATGAGAGTGGAGGTAAAAAGTATAAGATATAACTTTTTGCTTTTCAATCCATATGATAACATAAACAGTATTAAAGCAGTAAACATCACACACATAAGAGATACGATTTATGTGGTTCACCCAATGTGGGCTACTCCATGGAGAAAATATTCCTTATAAACTTTTATCAAGTAAATTATTTTCGGAATCCTTTCCCTATTACAATGTTTATGGACCTATGTCCAAAGGAGACACCAATACCCTAATAAAGTTTGTGGATCTCTATCCACATGAGACACCAATCCCCTCTACTATGGCTGATGATATTCTAGAAGAACTGCTACCTCCACTACACTGGCTAATGGATCTCTATCTACTAAAGACTCCTATCCTCACTCAAAATACATGTCCTCATTGCCCTGGCTAATGGACCTCTATCCACTAGAGACTATCATCCTCTATAATCTATCACCTCCAAGCTTGCTATCAACTCTATCTCAAATATGTACTAAAATCTATCCTTAGGTCTAGCACAAATATACTCAATCTCTATTTTTTGTCTGGCACAAACCTATCCTCAAATCTACATCAAACTCTACTAGATCTGCCCCAAATATTAACCCAAGGTTTGAATAAATCAATCAATCAAACTCTGCTCACAAGTCCTCTCAAATATTTAACTCAATTCTACGTTGTGAGCTTCCACAAAATATTACACTAATCTATCCACAAGTCCTCTCTAGAACTTGTCCAATCTCACAAAAACATATAGAGAATTGTTAGAGACTCAATATGCTTCACACTTGTAAATACTCAACCTCTTTTAAAAAAATTAGAATATTGAACAATTTATTTTATAGAACTAGAACTACAACTTCAACACTTCCACTTGACTAGGCTCAATCAACTCCAGTCAATAAATCACTCAATAAAATTCTCCTTGCTCACAAAACCTATTCCAAGCATATGAACATTCACTCAATTATTTTCAACAATGCTTTATCAAACAATATTACATAACAATGATACTCATGTTTTTGCATAAACCCTAGTTCCAAGATAGTTCTCAACTTTACATAACAATGATACTCAAGTTCTTTCTCAACCTTAATCATGCATATGAAGTTTCATTCAATATTTCCAACAATGCTTATCAAACAAGGTTTTTATCAACAACTCTCACTTAGAAAATCTTTAACAATCAAACTCAACAATGCTTATCAAACAACCATTTTCTCTCCAACTTATCATTCACAACATCCAACAATCACTCACAAGGAAGATGTGCCCATACTTTTTTTTTGTTTAAGAATTGACCTCAAAACCTATTTTAAATATAATTTTCTTCTTTGCCAATTTCAAAGGTTAGATGACAAAATATCACACTAACATTCTCTCAGAAATATTTACTCAATTACAAAAATAATCAAAATCAAATACACCTTAGTACTCCTTCTTTGAAATAAGCATTCACCAAAACACATAAAAATAAATATTTTATTAAACCTTATAACTCCACTCTTAAACAAATCAAACCACCAAATAATTAAATAAAAATATTTATTTAATTTTATCAACCTTATATCTCCCTAGGTTAAAAAATACACCATAAAACCTTAGAAGAACAAATCAATTTATTACAAAATATTATTACCTCATAAAGTGCTCCCAGTGGGATTTGATCCCAGAACACAACGCCTCCAGTGCCTTAGCTATGGTAGCCAAGCTGCGTGAGCTAAGCACTGATGTGGAAGGTAAAAGCACTCCTAGAACTTTATCTTCCACCTAGGCACCAAAAGCCAAAATGGATTTGGCATCCTTGGTGCTCAAAATACTGCACACCAACCTCCACTGCGAGTCGAATGCAGGACCTTGTGTTCCTAGGTTCTTCCACTTGGCACTAGCCCAATTGGCTAGATGGTTACAAGGCCTTCATTCCTTGTCCCTTTTCTTCCTTCGCTTGCCTACCAAAAGGGTCAAACGTGGACTCTTCCTTCTCTTTCTCAATGAAAACTTGCACACACAATTTGCTCGAGGAATAATTAGAAATCATGGATACATTACACCTTGGGTCTATTCCCTCCTTTATATGCATAATGTGGTGTCTTTGACGATGTCGACGTGATTAATTCAAAAATTTGAATTATAACTTTTATAACCCTAATTCTAGGGTTTATTAAATTAAGTTATAAACTAACTTTTAATTAAATTATAATTAACTTATAATTAATTTAATAACTCTTTAGAGTTAATCAAATTAAATTATAAATTAATTTATAATGAAATTATTGTAATTAATTTAATCTTTAGGTCTCAACCTTAGACCTCTAATATTATAATAAAATATTAGAATATTATTTTTCTTGGGCCCTCATGTTGCTATTTAGACCTCATATGACCACCTTGAATATTATAATTAGGGAATTATAATATTATTTTCCTTAGGTCTAGATGCAATATTTTTCTTGCATAATTGATTCCTTGAAACCCTTATTTTGGTCCTTCTCATTGAAACTAACTCTTGGTATCAATGACAATAAATCTTGCTTATATTTACAACAACAACATCAAATGCTTCTATAAAATCCCAAACTCGATGTTTATAAGATTTCATTAGCCTATTATTAGCTTGGCATTGAGATCTTACTTGTTTGATTGCTACCTCTGTATCACTAAATATTTGTAATGTCTTGATGCCCCTATTTTTAACAAGCTAGAGGTCGAGTATCAAGGCGCGACATTGTTTGTATAGTTGAATTGCAATCTATATGACTATAACATCTTAATACCTTTTGGGGATACCAGGCAGATGATAGCACCAAATCCTCTTTTGCTCTTAGCCCCATCAAAGTACAACTACCATATGCTTACCTTACCATTTATTCACCCTAATATTTTAGATATAGGGTGTTCTTCCTGGATCAAATATCTTCCTATCTCTATCTTCTCAAAACCTCCTTTAGAAAAGAGGTCTCCCACCTTAGCTACATCCTAGCTAGTAGGGATATCTTCTACCCCTGCCTCTGACTTATCTTACCCTATGGTGAAAGAGATATTATTACTCACCCTACTGGGTGTCGAAAACTTAGCCCAATGTATAATATTAGAGTCTAGGCTTGGAATGAATGCTTGTCTAACTGTAGAGGTCAATTGTTTACCTAAAACATTTTACTTTTGTAGAGAATATTTTAAGTACTACATTTACTTAGAGATTAAAAGCATATCCTAGAGAGGTATTGATATGGTGGACCTATTTAAATGATCTACCACATTGAAGGATTTGATAAAATAGTTTTCAGAATGGTGCCTAATGTTGATGGGGACCTAGATGTTTTTGATGTTGGAGGAAGTCTTTAGAGTTCTATTGTGTTGCTTTAGGGGCTTCATGCATGCTCTTTCCATTGTCAAAAATACTAATGCCTGGTTATCCAATGACACTTGTATCAGGGTGTCCTAATTATTTTTTGGCCTACCTTGGGACCTAGGATTTGGTAAACTAAACTTCCCTTGCTCCTCAATAGCCTTTATCTTCACCCTAGTTATGTGATCTAACTAGACTTGTGGTATTTCTATAATTGAGGAACTTGCTTCTTCCAACGTGATATATACCTTTGCTTCATCCTACGTAAATAGGGCCTACTTCAAAATTGAGGATTTGGCTCCTGATAACATGACTGAAGGTTGGATCATAGGTTCTTGGCTTAGAACATAAGCCTCCAACTATATATATGGAGTGGATCATTGAGTCTATGAGGTATTTTCAATTTCCCAAGAATTTCTCTTGACATTAGAGTTGGAGTAAAAATCAAGAGCAGAGTAAAACCACACTTTGGGATATTCAACATAATCATTGTATATGGTGGCTAGGTACTTGAATGGATTTGAGAGAATTTTTTGGACTAGGAGTAACACAAGTACTAGTTGTTGAGTTAGAGCTTGTGGTTGACCAATATTTCTAATAGATGGGGGTGAAGGTCTCAAATACCTATTTGAGGATGGCCAAAACCCTAATTATCCTATAGGAAAGTGTTAGCTTTTGATACCACATATAATGGGAGATACCAATCACAAGATGCATAAAGAAATAAAATAAACTGTGAGATGACTAAAATATGCTATAAATAGAAATGACAAAAAACATTACAATAGTAGCTATGAAGGAATTGGACACTCTATAATATAATCTATCGCTCCTGTTGGTAATTTTACAATATGCCACATTAATATTTTTGTTGAATTTTTTATTGTAATGTGGTAAAATATATTAATATTAACATACATTATTTTAACTGATATAATATGTTGCAGTTGTATTTAATTTTTC
The DNA here is from genome assembly GCA_028583015.1 of Wollemia nobilis. NCBI lineage: Eukaryota > Viridiplantae > Streptophyta > Pinopsida > Araucariales > Araucariaceae > Wollemia > Wollemia nobilis. The sequence continues at coordinate 11,303,375 of JAQPPZ010000850.1, forward strand.
TTTGTTTTCTTGCATTCTTTTGGCTTGAAAATAATGGGTGTTTTAAGGAAAATTATTGGGGGAATGGATTGGAGACTTTGGTTCGAATTGCCTGTAAAAAAATTGTAAAATGGTGCATAAAAGACTAAGTGCATAAAATGAGAGTGAATCTGAAGATGAAAATCATGTTCATCCCAAGTAATGGGTGAAAGGATCGTTCGCCTTACTCTGAGGTGAACGTAATAGAAAGCAGACATGTCCAACTTTGGTGAGTATGATTCACCCTAATTAATGGGTGAAAGATCTATGCACCCTTTGTTTTTTTTTTTGAAAAAAATGAAAAACTTGTATTAAAACAAAGAACAATTACAAGCGGGAGAGAACACATCCCAACCAAGAACAAAAAATAGCACAACAAGAGAAGAGCACAAAGGCAACCCAGCACAACACAAAGCAAAGAAGACAACAGGGCGCGAAAACACGACATGTCACGAAATCGCGACATGTCGCGAGATCGCTACCGTCAACCCCGGCTCCCCCACTACGGTGCTAACAGTCGCGAAAACGCGACATGTTGCGAAATCGCGACATGTCACGAAATCGCGACATGTCGCAAAGTCACGACGACAACATCCACCAGCAACCCTTCGACAAAAGTGTCACGAAATCGCGACGAATTCACCATATGGCAGCCAGATCGCAAAAGCGTCGCGAAATCGCGACAGTTTTCGCCAATCCGCTGGAAAGCCAAAAATGTCGCGATTTCGAGACAGGTTTCCCTTATGACACCAGACCGCCAAAAGTGTCGCGATATCGCGACGGTTTTTCCTTTCGGCACCCAGTTCTCAAAACTGTCGCGAAATCGTGACGAAATATCCTCTCGGCACCCAGTTCTCAAAACTGTCGCGATATCGCGATGAATTTTCCACTTTGCTCTCCATCTGCAAAAGTGTCGCGATATCGCGACAATTTTACCAGTAAGCATCAAATTGCCAAAACTGTCACGAAATCGCGACAACTTAACCAAGCGCCTTCCCCTAGGGCCGCGATGGCGCGACATGTCGCGATGGCGCGACATGTCACGAAATCGTGACACATACCCGTCAAAGGCCGGGAGGGCACAACCTATCGCGATATCGCGACATGTCGTGATATCACGACAAAAATCCGGTAAAGGCCGAAAGGGCGCAACCTGTCGCGAAATCGTGACATGTCGCGATATCGCGACAGAAACCATCCTTAGCAAAAAAACACTGCACATCATTTTAGAAAATGTTCAAGGCCTTGTCGAATCTCTGCATCCTCCACAGGCATGTCACTGTGTAGCTACATCCCAACCTCCCTTTCAGCACCCATCTTAGCAAGGAAATCGGTCGCCTTATTGAGATCTCGATTCACATAGACAGGTATCACATCATCTAATTCCCTCCAAAGCTCTTTGATTTGGGAAACTAGGATCCGCAACCTCCAAGCTTTTGAGACAAAGTTTCTCATACAATCAAGAGAACCCACCAAAATTTGGGAGTCAGACTCAATAATAATCTTCCTGTGTCCCTTTTTGGCTGCCCAGAAGGAGGCATATTTAATGGCAAAGGCCTCAGCTTCATTGTTTGTGGCACATCCCAGACCCTGCAGTTCCCAATAGAGCACAGACCCAGCATGATCGCGACACACAACTCCAATTCTAGAACTTCCCGGATTGCCTCTAGCCGCTCCATCGGTATTGATTTTGATCCATCCTTCAGGAGGAGGTTTCCAACTACCACTCACCTGCCTTTGTTGAAAAACAACTCCCTCGTCCAAAGGCTCAGAAGCAGACTGAATTTCCCCCTCAGTATGAATGGCAACTGTTTTCGCCACTTTGCTCCAAATGACTTGCCATATTCCTTCTAGAGAGGAGAAGGTTTCACAAAAAATACAAGCATTTCTCTCCAGCCAAACCTGCCACCAGATAAAAAATAAACCAATCTCCCAGCCAATTCGGAGAGCATTGGATTTAAATCTACCTTTCTTCCAGCTTTCCCATATGTTGTTTCGAGACAAGACCCCATTAGCCTGAAGATTAAAGTGGGAGAACCAACGCTTCCAGATCTATCGAGTGAAAGAACATTCAAACATTAGATGATCTACCGTTTCCTCCTGCTTATGGCATAACACACATTGGGAAGGGCCAATGATGCCTCTGAGTCTGAGATTGTCATATGTGAGAATTCCATTATGAAAAAACTGCCAGGCGAAGAAGTTCACTTTCGACTAGCCTTGGGGATGCCAAATATTTCTCCAGTCATGAACCAAAAAAAAGGGTGGAGGGGGCTCTGGGAGGATCTCACCATATCCTTCTTTCACAGTATAAACCCCAAGGATTCCATAGCCCCAGGACAGTTCATCCTCCTCATCTCTCCTAGTAAGAAACCGTTCTGCCAAGATTTTTCCCAAAGTAGGTACCAACTCCGGAGGGATAGGTATAGGCCACTCATCCAGCCACTTAAACTTTATGATCTTGTAGTCCCCCAATTGACTAGTGTTAAAGTAGCTCTCAATTTGAATCCATCCCTTATCTTCTAAAGCAGATTTTATCGGTTGCAATTCAGGAAAAACAACAATAATGGGAGGATTCTGGTCCCAAGAATCAGTCCAGAACCGAGCCTTATCCCCTCGCCCCACTTTCCAAAATAGTTGATCTTTGATGAGTTGAGCTCCAAGCTTGAGCGCCTGCCACACTGGAGATCCAAAACCTTCCAGTGGAAAGTGGCCCACATCATTAGGATGGATAGAACCCAGGTATTTGCTAGAGAGAATTCTACTGAAGAGGGATGTTGGCTGAGAAATCCACCTCCAGTATAGTTTGCCAGCCAAAGCCTTATTGTTAAACTTGGAGCTTCTTAGTCCCAAACCCCCTTTTTCCTTGGGTTGGGTAACCTTGTCCCAGCCAACCAAGGCCCATTTCCTCTCTCCCTTGGCACCTTCCCATAGAAATCTTCTAGCCATTTTATCCAGCTCTTTCCAAATAGACTAGGGAGCAGCCAGGACGGAGAATTTGTAAATTGGCATGGCCTGAATAATTGACTGCAGAAAAGTTAGACGACCCCCATAACTTAACCATCTATTAGACCAATGGTTCATTCTATCTTTGATGCCATCCAAAAGGTCCTTCCAAACATCAATTTTTAGTTTTTTGAAATGTAGAGGGACCCCTAGATAGACTACTTGGAGAGAGGTCCGAGTGAAACCTAAAATCTCAATAACTCTGTCCTATAATCGTTGATCAATATTGAAGAAGATCACTTTGGATTTATTGTCATTGATGACTTGATTAGAGGCCCGGAGGTAGACATTTAAAGTATCTCTGATTCTTCTTGCTTCCCTAAGGCTGGCCACTCCCACCAATCCAGTATCATCTACAAACTGTAAATGAGTCAAAACTTCAGCCCCGACCTTAAAACCTGTTATATGACCTTGAAGTCTTCTTTTCAGAAAGAGTCTACCCAATCCTTCAGCCAAGATGAGTAAGAGATAAGGAGAGCAAGGATCTCCCTGCCGCAATCCTTGAGAGGCACCAAAAGGAGGCGAGGGAAGTCCCTTGATAAGAACAGAGTATGAAGGCGAAGAAATACAGCTCAAGACCCAGTCTGTCCAGTCCTGAGAGAAACCAAAGGCAGTCAACATCTTTGCCAAGAAGCCCCACTCCACCCTGTCATAAGCCTTGGACATATCCAGTTTAATGAACATTCCTTTGTTCCCAGTTTGGTGCATTGAATGGATAGCCTCCTGAGCAAGAATCACTCCATCCAAAATTTGCCTCCCTTCAACAAAACCCCCTTGCTCCGGGGAAATTATATTATGCAGAATAGGTTTTAGCCTTTCAGCCATAATCTTCATAATTATTTTATAGATCACATTGCATAAGGCAATAGGTCTAAAATAAGATAAATGAACCCCCCCTGCTCCTTTTGGAATTAAAGTAATGAAGGTATGATTTAGAGCCTTGAGAATTCTTTTATTGGTTTTGGACTCCTCAGTGACAGCCAGAACATCTTCCTCCAGGGAATCCCAAAAGGCCTGGAAGAACTCAATAGGGAAGCCATCAGGACCAGGCGATTTACCAGTACTCATCCCAAAGACCACCTTCTTAAGTTCATATTTATCTATAGGTCTAAGTAGAGCCTGGTTTTCTTCAGGAGAGATTAAAGAAGGAATGACAACAATAACTTCATCTTGGGCTGCCCCATCTTGCTCCATGCTTTCCGTAAAGAGTTTTGAGAAATATTCCATTGAATGGGAGTGCATACCAGGAAGAGTGTCAAAAGAGTATCCATTCTCATCTTGAAGGAAATCCAAAGTATTCATTTGTCTCCTAGCACAGGCAGAGCGCTGAAAAATTTTTGTATTTCTGTCTCCTTCTAATAACCATGTATTTCTTGCTCTCTATTTCCAGTAAATCTCTTCTTGGTTATCAATATCCTCAATCGCTTTGCGCAAAGCATCATCCTCGGATTTAAGGTGCTCGGAAATGTTTCCTTCCCTGAAAATTTTTGCACCTCATCCCATCTGGCCAACAAGGGGGCCCGTTGGAGCTGGAAGTCTGATTTGTTAGTTTGCCTCCACTATTTCAATTTACACTTGACAAATTGAAGTTGTTTGTGAAATTTGAACATTGCAGTCCCAAAATGTGGGCGGCCATCTTCCCACCACTGAGGAATTTTTCTTCGGAGATCTTCTTTTTGCAACCAAAAATTTTCAAATTTAAAAGGTTTATGGTACTGCCCTATCCTAGCCCCTCCCTCCAGAACAATGGGAAAGTGGTCTGAAACTGGGCCTTCCAAAATCTGAAATTTAATATTCCATTTCACAAATGCTTCCTCCGAGACTAGAAACCGGTCTAGTTTTACCTTCCTACTATATGGCTCTCTTCTCTTATTAGTCCACGTAAAATAAGTACCAGGACCTTTGATATCAACAAGGTGAAAGGCCTGGACTTGAGCAATCAGAAGCCTATCCCCTGGATCCAAAACTGGGAAACCACCTTCCTGATCACTGGCAAATAATTTGGCATTAAAGTCCCCAGCAACAATCCAATCGCAATCTTCCCGGGAGGATCTCATTGAATGAACAACATTCCATTGAAGTCGCTGGCCATCAATGCCTTGAGCCCCATAGAAGTTAGTAATTAAAACCTGTTCAGCTGTAACAATATTCTTAAAGAGAGATGTGAGAACCCCCCTCCAAGCTGTATGTTCTATTGCTATCCACACCAGAGGATTCCACAGAGTAACAATTCCCCCCAAAGCTCCTTGGGCCGCCACATCCATATATCCAGCACCCCTCCATATTCTACTAGCAATTTTACACATAAGATCTGAAGACATTTTTGTTTCCTGAAGGAGCAAAAAGTCTGTTTTGTGTCTTCCTAAAATTCTTTGAACAACAGATTGATGGGTTCTACTGTTTAAACCCCTTACATTCCAGGATTGTATAATCATTGGAAACCTTGGGAGCAATACGAGTCAATTGTTCTCACCGATCCTCCATTGATCAGCTTGTCCCCTTGCGCTACTATTAGATCCTTATTGGATTTTCTACCAACTCCTTGGGAATTACTATTCTTAGACCTCTTTTCCACCTGGGTGATCCCCAACGCTGGTCTTTCTCTGTTCTTTTTTGCACTTCCCATGTGGACATCCTTAATAACTGGTTGTGCAGGGGAATGAATTACCATAGCCCCTAGGTTCTCTGACTGCAAAGTCTCAGGGGTTTCAATCACCTGTTCTAAGATAGGAGTAGATGATAGAGGAGCATGAGAGTGGGTGTTAGAATCCCCATCATTCCCAACCACTCCTTCCATGACTTGGTCTTCTTGGTCTACAAGGGATTTGAAGATTTCATATCGATTGGTTGGCTTGGTTTGGGTCTGCTCTTTGCCATTTCTCTTTTTGTTTTTCCTCTCGCTCTGCTGTTCAAAGCCATATTTGTGGGCATCAGAACCCTGGGGGATATTGAGGGGTTCTTTGACCGAAGTAAACTTACCCTCTCTGGGGCGATTTGATGCTCCTGACGGAGCTTCCGCTTTTATGGTCAGGCTATTTGGGCAGAACCTAGCTAAATGGCTTCATAGTCTAGCTGCTGTATCCAGGTTAGTCCTGCCAACTCCAATTCCACCTCGGCTAAAAGTGGCTGGCTAATGTCCATTTCTACACATATTCTAGCAATGACAGCAGTATTTCCTTCCATGGTATCTCTTGAGACTCCCAAAAATCTACCTAGAGAATTACCAATCAACTCAAGGATTTGCTCACCCCAAAAATCCATTGGAAGAGCATACAGTCGTATCCAGACCGGGACAGCCGTGGGCTCAATGCGAGGGTCAAAACCCACTCTCCACGGTTGGACAAATAATCCAGCCGGGCCGTGGCTCCTCTTCTCTGATTCAAATGCTCTGTTTCTATCTGCTAGAGAAGAAAAACTAATAATAAAATACCCATTGCTTATAGGCCAAAGAGAGTACTCACCAATGGGCTCCCAGTTCTATCTCACCCAGGTGTGTAGAAAGTTTAGAGTGGGCCGAATACCCATGAATTTGCAGATCAGATCATGGGTAGCACGATATATAATCGTATCCTCAACTAGTTTTGGTTCTATGATAATCTTTGGCCTGGACGCAGCTTGTGGAAGGCAGCCGTTAACTCTGTTTGCAGATAAACCCTTTTCGGCATTCTTAAATAGCATTTGAAAAACACTGCGTTGAGCTTCATCGAAAGAAGATGCAAGGTTTTCTTTTAATTTATTAGCATATGAGCTTTTCTGCCCATCGGAAGATCCTGGAGGAGACCCCATTGGGCCCTCCCAAGGCAACGAGCAGTCCTTCAAAGAGGTGTAGAATCAATCCACAGGAGGATCTGGAAGAGACTTCCAACCAGAGACCCTGGAGTTTCGCCCGGTGCCTGCACAGACGCTTTCCCGCCAAAACGCCAGAGCTCAGAAAAAAATTATGCACCCTTTGTTGGGACGAAGAAAGAAAAGAAATTAAGAAAGAATTAAGTTTCAAAAAAATGGCTAGGTTTCAAAGTCATACGAAGTCAAGATGCAAAAATAATCATGTTCGCCCCAAAGGTGGGGCAAAATCTTCATTTGTCCCACTTTGGGGTGAATGTCCTCAAAAATTGAAGAAGCTCACCTGCCCATCACGTTGATTGGTTGGAAATATATTCAATGAAATTCTTGAGACATGATGGGCTTAGCAAATAAATTGATAAGTTTTAAACACGGGTGCATTCACCCCAAGGATGGGGCAAAAGTTTTGTTCACCCCAAGTTGGGACAAACATCATTAAAATATGAAGTGCTGAAAAGTCAACGATGTGTTTATCCCAGTTGAGGGACAAAACCTCCATTCGACTCTCCTAGGGGAGAATGCACTATGGATAGTTGATTTCAGGTAAAATTTATGAAGATTGAAGTGGCATTGAATAGTCAACTTCGCGTTCATCGCAAAAGTGAGGTGACGACTCCTTTCACCTCTTTTGAGGGTGAACGTAGATTTCAAAGGGAAAAAAATAGCTATTGAAGGTGCTTTTGTTAAGGAAGAAAAGGATGATTGCTACTATGACCAAGAAAGTAATAAAATCCATTAGATTCATAAGGTCACCCTTTCCACCAAGGAACACAATAGAAATAGTGAATGTGCATTCATTTATTATCCAGTTTGGGTGAATTGTGCGGTAATAAAATCACAGGTTTTAAAGAAGCACCCAAGGTAGGTGAATGGAGACCATTGAATGATTGAGGCAAGAAGCAATTCAAATTATGGATCTCAAGGAAAGGGAGCAACTTTTTTAAAAGTTCCAGGCAATTTTCATGATTTCCAAGCAGAAGCATATTTTTGAGATAGCAAATGTATCTAGTCAACGACCAAGCCTTGCAATTTTCCATGCATCGACACCCAAAAATGCTGATTTCTTGGAGGATTTTCCTTAAAATATGGATTTTTGTGTTGAAAGGATGAGTTTTTAATATTTCCAAGGAGGAATTTTATTACTTTGGTTCCTGATCTATGAATATTCTATCTCCATGTGCATTTAATAAAAGAGGCAAAATCCTCTATAAATACTACTCAATTTTCATTGTAAAAGAGGTTAGACATTCTATAGAAAAACTATTCAATTTCTCTAAATCAATAAAAGATACAAGTATTTTGAATTTACAAGTGATATTGTGTGTGGTTTCATTCTATTTTATGCATTTATATTTCATGCTCATATTCATTGTCTACTGTTAAGTTTAAATTCTGCATCTACGTTTGAACATTGCTGTAAGGAAGTGAGTTCTGGAATATGATCATGGAGGTTGTCTATGCAAGGTTATAAGTAAACTCTAATGCCTTTATATTATTACATACTTCTTCAATGTTTAGGTGGAAATCCTCCTGCTAGTTTATCCCCAGTCCTACACCTTTGGTCAGTGGCTATATTTCCCATCTCTTTCCATCATTTTCAATTTCTTTCCTACAACTCTAGTCTTAACCAGTGTAGGATTTAGTAAGGGAGCCAACCCTCTCTAGAGATTGGCATGAAAGATATTCCTTTCCTTCAGCCTTTCAATGTTGGCCATGTCTAGGGTGCACAAACACATGTTTGTATAATTAGGTAGATATTTGACCAATAGTTTTTGGCATGCTCGGTGGGATCCCAAAAGTTTCACTTTCAATAGTATTAAGGTTTGATGTTCACCTTCATGTTGTATAGTTAGAACATTTGGTGACTCGATTCTACCTAGAAGCCTTTAAACGTGAGGGAAATGAGAGTTGTGCTTCATGATTGCAATATTATAGGCTAGGAAATCTAAAAATTCCATTGAGTTCAATGAACTTGATACCCAAATGTTACGAGAACATCCACAATTAGTTACTTTACACTGTACATCATCATTACCTCATTTACCTTGTACATCATCTCCAATATCTTCATGATTAGCTGGTGTGTTTTTTGCTCCTATAAGTTCGTTAGTACTACTACTAGTGTTCCTCAAGTTCAACCACACACACTAGTCCACATGGCTCAGAACCCACCGTCATAGTAGCCACAACCATGAAGGTAATTCCTAGCATAGAATAGCTTAGGAGCCTTGAATTTACAAACCCAAAATCTAGTTCCCCAAGAAACTTTGAAGGCTTTACCTATATATGATGGTACTGGTAAAACTACTTATGAGAACATTTAGGATGTGTCTTCTTTGGATACAATCCATGATATTGCAGAAGAATATATTATGGTAAGGTTACTGGTGTTATCACTAAGAGGAAAAATGTTGTATTAGTATCGATCATTGCAGCCCACCACTATCACCACATGGGATCAATTGGTAAAACTATTGATCAATAATTTTCATGAATAAGCCAACCCATTCTCCTTGCTACACCAATTTACCATAATTCAAAGGCATCTACAAGAGGAGAGTTGATTTCAATGTTAGGTTCACCCAAATTTGGCAAAGGGTTCCTGATGGTCTTCGACCCATGCACAAACAAGCTACATTTTATTATCTTAAAGCCTTTAACTCTGATATTGGCATCACTATTCGATAGACCAATATTAATACATTCCCAAAGATGTACACATAGACATAGAAGGCTAAATCAAACTTGATCACTATAAGCAAGCTTCCCCCAAAAGTGACTATGCCCATTTTTCCCAATATTCCACAACACTTATATTCAAGTGCATTCTCATAGCCTATGCATTCTATGTACCTAGTTCCCTCATGGAGCTCAGGTCCACCTCAAATAACTTTGATTCCTATCCCACAACTTCTTGCTCCAAGTTTTCTGCAGTTACTTGCACCAGTAACACCATAGTTTCTAGCATTCATTCCTTTCCTAGCATTGCCAGTGCCACTAGTTCTATTGCCATTGCCTACCCTATCAACACCTCTACCTTCATAGACACCTCTTGTGTCCTCGAATCCTAATCCTTATATGAGTTTGTTACAATAGGTGCAATATTCTAATTAATAACAATGCCAAATGAACTTACAATAGTAAGGAAGAAGCAAGCTAAGACTAATTTTTGATTGAGGAGATTTCAAACACCATCGATTACTTGAGAGCAATAATCTACTAGCAAGGGCCTTGAGATGAGCACAACAATATTGGTGAATTAAGAAACTAGCACATCAAAAAAGGCATACTGGTGATCAAATTGTAATTATCCTCATAGAGAAGACACATGCATGGTTCATATTTACTATGTACAGACGTTAGCGGAAATTTATATCGGTGGACAAGTCAATATGATAATGGAGGCTGATCATAATTTTATGGTATCCTATTTGGATCAATTCTCAGTTCTTACGAGATCTGAAAAGAAGTTGGTAACTGTAGATCCAGTAGAGTTGGAGCTTTTGAAGGTTCCTATAGAACCAAAGGTGCAAAATAAAAAAGTGTAACCAGTAGCAAAAGCACCTGGTGCGATGTTGAAGCAATATAATTTTTTCATGTTGAAAGATATATTACCCAAGCAAGCTCAAGAAAAGTTGCAGATAAAAGCATCAGCTTCTCAGCCTGTAGCAACTCAAGCGCAAAATGAGGCAAAATAACAAGCCAAGGAATTCCTTTAATACCTATCGTTGACTAAGCGACAAAGAGTGGAAGCTACTCAACAGTACTAGGACAAGTATGAGTGGGTTGTAGAAGAAAAATATCATAGCGTTTCTAATTATAATATTATGGAAGAGATGAAGAAGATACCTATAAAATTGAGTTTGTACAATGCACTGTAGTTACCTGGGCAAGTTGACATGCTGTAAGAGTCTCTCAAGACCGTAAAATATTAGAAGAAGAGTTATTCCCAAACTATGTTGGTGTAGACATTGTCGAATTCCACCACTAGAAATAATAGTCCACCCCCATTCTATTTTTCACTCAAAATAGAGGGGTGGATTGTGCATAACTGTATGATCTATTCCTATGTGGCAACTACTATCATGCCAAAGGCAGTATAAAAAGTAATGGGAATGGAATATACAAGAATTAGTCTAGGAGTGTTGTAGTTGGATGGGAACCCAATTAAAATAGTGGGAGTAATCAAGGATATTCCTATTGTGCTACATAGCATACCACAAATTATTGTTATCCAAGAAGTAGTGGTGGTTGATTTGGAACCATACTTTAGCATGTGTCTCTCTAGGGAGTTTACCGCAAAGTTAGGAGGATACATTTCCTTGGATTATTCACATAGAGATATACCATACAAGGGAAGAATAATCTGTATTTATAATGAGAAGCCATCCACATTCCATATAGAGAAATTAGAAGAAGAAGAAAATCTACAGGTGCAGTCAACATGATGACTAAAGAATTATAAGAAGTTGACTTGATGGAAGAAGCGCTTGATGAGCTCTACCTTGAAAATTAATTCTCACTCATTTATTTCAACACGATAGTTGAAATTGACATTGGTTGTTATACTATAACCAAACCTAAGCAAATTGAAAATAAGGTCCCTGATTCCTTGGACCCTATTGCAAATCAGTAATGGAAGTTGTATTTTTATGGTGCTAGATACAAGAACGACATAGGGGTTGGTATTGTCCTGGTTTATCCTACAATATTTCATAATACCTATTCATATAGATTAACTTGGAGTTGCACAAATAATGAAGACGAATACAAAGAATTATGTCTTAGCTTGAAAAAGGTTGAAAATTTGGGCATAAAATAGCTCTAAATATTTGGAGACTCTGAGCTTATTGTAAACCAGACTATAAACAAGTGTGTGTCAAAGCAAAAATACTTGAAATTATATCAAAACAAGGTATGGGATTTGTTTGAATCCTTCACAACCTTGAACATTCAAGCGATTTTGTGAGAGCAGAACAAACATGAAGATATTTTAGCCTCTTGGAAATTACTCTTTCGTCGAGCAAGTAGTTATAAAAACCAAGACTAGTAGGGTAATCTATAGACCCTCAATCCCTGATAAGAACCTCTATTGGCAAGTGTTCGACAATGATGAGAAAATAGTCAATTTTTTTATTAAGGAAGCCGAAAGCTAATATGATAGAATCCTTTGCAAATAGGAAATAGAAGGAATGATCCAGCTAAAGAATAATTGCATTCCCAATGGGTTGATTTTTATGGAAAGTTTATTCAACCAAAATGATAGGGTTGAGAAGCATAAAATCAAGGTGGATGCGAAGGAATATAAGGAGTTGCAATTGGAGCTTGATAAGATCATCAAAATTAGAACTGACTACATATCAAAAGAATTGGAAGATATTAAGAGCTTGTATTATGAATTCCCTGACATCGTTGCATGGAGCTATCAGAATTTAAAGAGATATGATAAAAATTTCATCCAGCATACCATTGAGCTATAGGAGGGAGTAAAACCTTTTTGGTGGAAACAAAAACCTGTCAATCCCAATATTGAGGTGCTCATGAAGGCAAAACTATTAAAGATACTGGAAGCAAAGATAATATATCCAATTAAGTACTCAACATGGGTGATGAACCTAGTGCTAGCACAAAAGAAGAATGGAGATATTTTTCTGTGCATGGATTTTTGGAATCTAAACTAGGCATCATTAAAAGATAATTACCCTCTGCCACAGATTGATCAAATCCTCCATGTGGTTATCGAAGCACAAATATTTTTGTTGCTAGATGGTTTCTTCGGTTACAACCAGATCTCGATAAAATATGAGGACCAACACAAGATGATGTTCACTATTAAGTGGGGCATGTTCATCTATCAAATAATGTCATTCGGTCTTGCAAATGCTAGTACTACCTTTCAGAGAGCCATACAAATTGCTTTTGGTGTTGTTAAACAAAGTTGTTGTGATTTACCTTGATGATATGATTGTGTTTTCACATCATAGGGAAGAGCACATTTATCATTTGAGGTAGGTGTTCAAAAATACCGAGAGTTTGGGATTTCCATTAAATAAAAAAAGTCTATATTTACTATCAAATAAGGGAAATTATTAGGTCATGTGATATCACAAGAAGTATTGGTAATTGTTCCTACAAGGGCCAAGGTGCTCTTGAAAATACCACTGCTAGTTAATAAGAAATACCTACAGTCATTCTTTGGTCAAATAATTTTCATTTGAAATTTCATTGTCGATTTTGCTCAGGTAGTGAAACCCATGACTGAGCTCCTGAAAAAGAATACCGATTTCAAATGGATCAAGGTAAGAAGATAGGGTTTTTAGGAGATCAAGTAAAGGATCACCCAACTACCAGTATTAATTAATCCTAATTATTTGAAAGACTTCATTCTCTATGTAGTGGGTGAGCAAGAGAGTTATTTCATCATTCTGATGCATAAGCAAGAAGATGGAGATGAAAGGTTGATCATATTTCTAAGATAAGTTATTATGTCACACCAAGAGAAGTATAATTTCATGGAGAAACATGTGTACGCAGTTATAAAATCCCTAAAGAATTTTTTGTACTTTGTATCACAGAGCAAAACAGTTGTTTATGTTATACATCCAAATGTAAGAAAATTTATTCTCTAAGGGGAGTTATGTGATAAAATATTAAGTTGGATCTCAAAGATTCAGGAATATGATGTGGATATCCAATCAACTAAATTAGTGCATGGATGAGCTCTTTGTCAAGAATTGGCAAAAAGTGCAACATCTGAGTCATTAGCTATAGTACAGAAAGAAGATATCCATGAAAGCGTTTGTGCAAATCATGCTATGATAGGTCGTGATTGGACAGAGGACCTTGTTGATTTATTTTACTTTGGGAGATGTCCATAATACTTTTATGCTTCACAACATCAGAGGTTTAGGCTACAAGTAATCAAGTATGTTCTGTTGTCAAGCAGGCTATTCCACAAGAATATTGATAGAGTTCTCCTCAGATGCGTGAAATAATTAGAGGAGAAAATATTGGAGAAGTTTCATTCTGGTTTATCCAATGGTCATTATGCAGGAAGGCCCATGGCCTTGAATATCATTTGGAATTACTACTTCTGGCCTACCCTTTTTATAGATGCACATAAAGTAAGCTGACACTACGAAAACTGTTAGCAGTATGTTGGTAGGATCAAGAAAGGAGCATTGTCCTTGCACCCTATTCAAGTGGAGGTACCATTTCAATAGTGGAGCCTTAACTTTATTGGATTCATAGACCCACATTTCTTCTTAGGGCATAAATACATCTTGACAGTAATAGATTATTTCACCAAGTGGGCAGAGGCCATTCCTACCAAAAAAGTAGATCAAGCTATGGTCATCTCTTTCCTGGAGGGATTGATCACTTGTTTTGGCATCCCATATGCCATTGTAACAAATAACGGGACTCCATTTATTGGGGCCAAGATTAGTGAATTTGCAAGCAAGTACAAAATTTATCTTAAGACATATTCTAATTTTTACCCATAGGGGAATGACTTGGCTGAATCCACCAATAAAAACTTGCTGCAAATCCTAAGGAGGATACTGGGAAGCAATAAAAGGAGTTGGCACTTATTATTGAACCAGGCTTTATGGGCAGACCTTATATCCATAAAGAAGTCTAATAAAACTTCCCCTTACTCCCTCATGTATGGAAAAGAAGTATTTTTAACCACTCACATTGAGCTACTTGTCCTTCAAACCCTAAAGTTGTTCAAATATGAAGAGGATGGCTATGATCCAATGAGTGCAAGGTTAGCTCAATTATTGCAGTTTGAGGAAGAAAGAGAAAATGCGTATCAATATTTTTCTGAACACACCAAAGCGATGCAAAAATGGTTTGGAAAAAAGACAATAGAGAGCAGGTTTCAGGTGGGAGACTTAGTCATCAAATAGAATAAGAACAAATCCAAGTTGGGGAAGCACCACAAGTTTGATGTGATCTTGGAAGGTCCATTTTAGATCTCTGCAATGAATTCAAAAAATGTGTATCATCTTTGTGTCATGGATGGCTAGGATATTTCAATTCTAGTAAATGGTCTTCATATAAAGGCCTATGTTCATTCATGAACTCAAGAGGCATTTATTTGTAAAGATGTACATATTTTTATTTTCTAAGCAATTTTTATTTTATACTGCTTAAAAAAAAAAAAAAAAGGAATATATATATGCTCTGTATCTAGTACAAAATCAGGTTCACCCTGAAATGGTTCAATAGACACACATTACAATTTTGGATAAAATTAATTGATTTACTAAGAATGGGAAATTATGGAAATTCGAAAGGCTCTGAAGGTTTTAACAGGTTGCTTTATAAATTTGTAAGTTTATATTTTTAAGAAGCAAGACATCAATGTTGAGGAGTAGTAAGTAAATTAGAGAATCGAACATGAAGCTCAACTTTAGAACCATGGGAAACAACTGATTGGAAGCACTTTCACCTTGAATAAAGGGCAAAATCCTCATTCATATCCCATTAGAGTGAATGTGTCTAAAGACTAAAGCAATGCCAAAGCTTGTGACTCATAATCAACAGAATGCTCATTGTAGTTGAGGGGCAAAAACCAAGATCGTAAATGGTCAACAGTTATTTCGCTTGACAAAAGGGGTAAAAGCCCATTCATCTATAAGTAGAGGCAAACATGTATTACCATGAAGAGGAGCAAAGTCAAGGAAAATAAAATTTAAAGGAAGTGTCATCGCAAATATCCATATTCAATTTAAAAAACAATGTGCATTGAGAGGTTTAAAAATACACTAAAAGAGCTTTCACCCCGAAAGAGGGGTGAAACCCTCATTCGCACCTCTTTGGGATGAATATATAGATAACATTTATAACTCATGCCGAAAGAGTTTTAGGTTTTTGAGAAGTTATTTATAATGGGAAAAGTGCGTGCACTGGATTTTTAGATGAATGCATCAAAAAACGTCAATGCAAGGTGTATGCGAAATTTTTTAAAGGAGAAGAAAAAGGGAAACATAAAAAACATGAATTTTCGAGCTTTATCTTTGACATGCAGGAAAATTTAAAATAAAGGAAAATAAAAAAAAGGAGAGAAAATCCCTAAAAAGAATTGAGTTTTTTTATATAAAATCATTATTTTTTCCAAAATTGGGTGAAAAGAAAAAGCCCAAGTCGTTTTAAAAGAAGGACATTCACCATAGAATTGTACTAAGCAAGTAGAGAATGTTTTCAACATGAAATATAAGAAGGTCGGGTGTGCTTTAGTAGTGTTTTCACCTTCATTGTCTTTTGGAGCGCGATGTTTTTTCGAAGGCGAAAGAAGATTGAGAATGCCCTCAAAGTGGTTTCGCCCGAAACATGACAAAGTTTAGAAAAGTGGGTTCATTAAATGATGTATTCTTAGGGCATTTAATGTAAAATGTGCATCCATATTGCATTGGAAGGTATGTATTTTTGCTTTATCGAGAGCCAAAGCTTCACCACGTCAAAGGTAAAGGGACCCATAAATTTGTAGGTGGCAAGTTTTGTATTTCCTAAGCAATTTAAACAACCAAGATATTTTTTGGGGGCATTTAATTCAAAACATGCACCTAAAGTTGTATTAGAAGGTAATTTGGTGTTCACAAGGAGCAAGTATTTACATCATTAGTTCCTGAGCGGTCGATTTATTTTTCAAAGATAGTTTCAATGGGTAGGGCACATTTTTTAAAGGCACAACGTATCAACCAGGGCACGATTTCCTAAGGAGATTTTGCAATGAATTCTATTCAGTTACCTTTTTGCTTTGGGATCAGTGCTAACTGTGGGAAACAAAGTGTGCACTCTCCTGAATTCACCAGGAGCATTTTTGGTATTTACTCCTGTGGGTGGCATGCGTTCTATAAATAAAGCACAGGTAATTTTGCTCTAAAGTTATTTTTTTTTAAGTTTCTCCATCGATGGTTTCAAGTTGTTGTTGCAGAGATTATAGGGAGATTTCAGGGTAACCACCAGAGGGATATAATGGGAAAAATAAGCAAAGAGATGACAGAGGCTACAGAGCCAAAGAAGTCTAGAAAGAAAGAAGGTGGGTTGAAATACAAGAAGACTCGAAGGAACAAGAATGTGGATTTGAAACCATACACTGATTCTATGGTAGAGATTGGAGACTATGTGATTACCCACAAAGGCATGGATAAACTACGACAAGATGTGGAGTTCACAGTAAAGTAATGATTAACGACAAAGAGCCCTTTGACTATGTCATTTCATGTGTAGTTATATTGGTATTTGTGTATACCCATACACCCTTGTCCAAATTTGGTGAAGCTAATCACTCGATTGAATAACCCGCTTACCAGGACAGTGCAAAAATCAAATAAAGAAGCACTTTTTACTATTACCACTGATGAAGTAAGGAAACATTTTCTTGCAAGTGGAAACCTCCCTCATATATGATCAGTAAGAAGTTACATATCAACGAACAAGAGGATAAATATATCTCTATCATAACGATGCATTGATTCATGGAGATGTAGTTGATTAAAGAGCTATAGCTAGGGCAACTTCTAAACCTACTAAATCCACTTACATAATTAAGATCCTAGAAATCTATTCAATGTTAGCATAGGTGGTTGGATTACTGATAGATTCCATCGTTCATAAGTGGTAGGAAGCCCTAGCACAATGTATTTTCCAAGTGGAATTTTACTCTCCATTGGTCATGAGGCAGGGCACCAATCTGATTTATTTTGATTGGGCCAATTTTATATCTTGAAAACTACATTTTCAGCTGGAGAGGTTGCAAACTGGAGAAGAGATGTCATTCATGCACACTTCTTTGTTGGTATGTTATTTCTTCTTTTATTTACACCAAAATTTCTTGTTCACCGCAGTGAGGCAAATGGATGAGAAGTATGAGCTTCTGCTAGTTTACATGTGGACTTCTAATCTATCCAGTTGGGAGTCATTTTATAGTTTCAACTGATTATTTATAGGTCCTGCAATAGAAATACTTTGTGGTACATGTGAAAGAGTACCATTGGAGATGAGAGAAGTAGTAGTTACAATAGAAAAGGGAGATGTATTTCTTCTTACTCAGGGCGTGGTCGTAAGAATTTTTGGCTTCACGGGTAAGCCATTCCTGCTACCATACTTCACCACCAAATATATTTTTTCCATGGAGGTGGTGCGCCAATAAGGCTATGTTAATGATGTATATGGAGTGGGATGTAGTAAGAAGATGAATTTCAATAAGCCTTTCAAGTTTGGTTGTATAGAAGTAAGTCAGGTCGATCAGAACAGGCTGCTCATAGTAATACTTCAGGACCTGGGATTGATAGAATTGTCACAACATTGGAGGTATGACCCATTGGAAAAAATTATAAAGATAATCAAGGCTAAGATATTTCACTGTTGTCCATGAATCAACATTGAAAAAAGATAAAATAATGTTTATGGACCTTATTTGGAGTGGCACATTGAATATATAATATTGCTTCCACCCTGGCATGACTGCTATGAATAGGAGGTTGAGTATAATCCAACAAAGTATATAAATTAGATTCCTTCACCGGGTTATTTACTCAAGTAAAATAAAGTTAGCCCCTGTGGACCGAGGAGAAAATTATAAACTGGTGGATAATGCGGGTCCACCAGGGAAAAACCACATCTTCTTATGGGTTGAAGATGGATGAGGTATTTTTGGATACTTACGATGAGTTTGTTAAAACCTATCAACCCATTATTTTCACCAAAATTTTGCCCCAAATTTTCCAACATTTTGATAGTGGTGAAAGTGGGGCAAAGGGAGAGCACCCGATAATTGAAGAAGAGAATCATGAGAAGGAAGAACAACAATATGTGTTTTAGCGAAGGTCATAGCGTATGAAGTGTAAAGTTGAGGAGGTGCCTTTTTTGGAGAAGCAGACTATCTGAGATGTGCCCCCATTCTCAAAAGCTATGAAGAAGCAAAGTAATGGTGCTACTTCTTCATATACTACTATAGTTTTAGTCATTAGAGTTCCAACAGTTGTAGTTATTTTGACAACTATTATTTCCTCTTCACTAGTGATAGAGGATCTGATGACAGTTGTGCAAATGTTTCTGATGATTCATAAACAAGAGGAGGACTAGTAGATGAAGAACTCATAGGTGGAAATCGTTAACATTAAAGAGGAAGTAGAGGAGCAATAGGAAGAAATCATATCGTAGCCACTTCCATCACCATAGCATATGGTGCTCACACCTAAAGGTACATCTTATTTTCCCTATTCATCTTCTTCAGAGCATATAGTGGTTTTTAGCTTATTTCTCTCAATTTCTATGTTAGTCTCTCCAACTTTCGATTTGCCCTCCATATCCATTTTTCTCCCTTCTACTTTTCCTTCCTAGGTCACTACTTCTCCTTCTTCTTCTCCTCTTTCTTTGACCTTCCTTTCCTTCATTTAATTTGCATTAGGGCCGAACCCATTTTACGTTCTTCCCCATCCATTACCGCTACCACTTTCACCAAATTTTTTAGAACACAAGATCCTCTTAGAGTAAGCATAACTGCAGCTAGGTCTGGTTCCTCCACCCACTCTGCCAATTCAGCCCCTCCCCTTCTAGCCATCTCATAAGCTTCCTTTGAGCCTAACCGCTCATAAGTTTTAATACCTTTCACACCATTTTTGGAGATCCAAGTACTACCCAAAGTTGAGGTGGCACCAAAACAACTGAAAATAGAGAAAATAAATCGAACGCACCTTAGTTCATCATAGTGGCTGAAAAAAAAGGTAAAAATAAGCGCTAGCTCCAGCTTGGTCGCTCAAGAAGGTTGCTTTTGATCTAGTTGCCATGGAGGCCCACACAACTAAGATTACTCCCATGGTCTAGAATCCACAAGGAGAAATGATGGTGAGTAATTATGTTTGTGAGACCATAACAGAGTACCTAACCAATATTTATCCCATGAAGAAAATGGGCAACATATAGGTCGATATGAGTTTGGTATACTTGCATGGTGAGTATTTTAAGCAAAAATATTTTGATAATGAGAATAAAATTATCAAACTCGAAAGTTCCTTTGCCAAGAGTAGAGTGCAAGAGGAGAAGATAGACACAAAGAATGAATATTTGTTCCAATAGGTAGCAGTGCACTTGAAATAAAGGGATGCAACAAGAATAGAGATACAAGTGCTCAAGATGCAACTAGAAACAATACAAAATCAATTGGTAGAGAAGGCCGCACAGGTTGTAGGATTTTCCCTGAACAACATCAGGGAAGCATGCCTTCGCTCAGTATAGAACTATGAAAAATTGGTTGTCCAAGTAGTTCAAGTATTGCATTACCTCTGGGTATCTAGAATACAAATTCATATGGGACATCAATTGATAGATAATACTAAGGAGATGTTGGAGCCCTATATGGAGACGGCTGTGAAAATCTAAGCTTTGGCTATCTCCAACATGTACATTCATCCCATTAGTAAAATTAATCATGCTTGGTCATCTTCTAAGGTCACACTGCGAAGCTATTTTCAAAGGATGGACCTAGTGAGAGAAGGTCAAAATATTCTTAATGCAATCAAACTAGAGCATATTGTTTCTATGACTCATTTTGATGCTCTTTTTGATATGGGTTTTCCAATTTTTACTGATGAGTGGGGTGAACCTCTACCAAAGGAACAATTGGAAGTGGCTTGGAAAATAATTGTGGAGGACATATCGGAGATTGATACATGGAAGGAACCCATTATAGAGGAACATGTATTGCGAATTATGCAGAAGTATACTTGAATGGAGCTTTCACTGTTTGAACTAGCCCAGAGAGCAAAATACTTCATCCTAGAAGACGTTCAAAATTTATGTTTTGTTTACAAGTCATTAAGTGTTCCTTTCTTATTCACCAGTTATTCTTGGATGGCAGTGATCACAATCTATGAGGTCACCTTCGAAAGCCTCAAGGAACAGGAGGAGCGACCTGCAGTAGAGAAGGCCATGGCATAAAAAGTAGAAAAAGAAGCAGAATGGATAGAAATACTCTGAGTAGCAGCAAAAGCTGAAGTCGTTGAGAAGGTAGAAGAGGAAGTGTGAAGAAAAGTTTCTGCATCAAAATCACCGACAAAGGCAGCCGACAAAAAGACTCCATAAAAGCCCAATGGATAAAGGCCTAGGATCGCTTGCATCCATGCGAGCTGGATACCTCGTGAGCCATAAAAAATATTGGTAGTTTTGTAATATGTCACATTAATATTTTTGATGAATTTTTTATTGTAATGTGGTAAAATATATTAATATTAACATATAGTATTTTTATCGATATAATATGTTGCAGTTGTATTTTATTTTTCTTCTTTGTTTCCATGCATCCTTTTGGTTTGAAAATAATGGATGTTTTAAGAAAAATGGTTGGGAGAATGGATTGGAGACTAAGACTAAGTGCATATAAAAAAATTGTAAAATGGTGCATATAAGACTAAGTGCATAAAATGAGAGCATCGTTGAAGATGAAAATCATGTTCACCCCAAGCAATGGTTTGAAGGCTCATTCACCTTACTCTAAGGTGAACATAAAATAAAGCAGATATGTCCAACTTCGATGAGTATGATTTACCCTAATTAATGGGTGAAATATCTATGTGCCCTTCATTGGCATGAAGGAAGAAAAGAAATTAAGAAAGAATCAAGTTTAAAAAAATGGTTGTGTCAAAGTCATCCAAAGTCAAGATGCAAAAAGAATCACATTCACCCCAAAGGTGGGGCAAAAGCTTCATTCGCCCCACTTTGGGGTGAACATACTCAAAAATTGAAGAAGCACACCCACTCATCACATTGATTGGTTGGAAATATATTTGGCAAAATCTTGAGCCATGATGGGCCCTAGCAAATTAATTGGTAAGTTTTAAACATGGGTGTGTTCACCCCAAGGATGGGGTAAATGTTTCGTTCACCCCAAGTTGGGGCGAATGTCAATAAAATATGTAGTGCTAAAAATTCAAAGGTGTGTTCACCCTGGTTGAGGGGCAAAACCTCATTTCACCTCTCCCAACGATGAATGCACTATGGATAGCCAATTTTGGGCAAAAGTTATGAAGATCGAAACAGTGTTGAATAGTCAACTTCACATTCATCCCAAAAGTGAGGTGATGGCTCCTTTCACCTCTTTTGGACGTAAACATAGATTTCAAAGGGAACAAAACAACTGTTGAAGGCACTTTTGTTAAGGAAGAAAAGGATGATTGCTGCTATGACTAAGAAATAAATAAAATACATTATATTCATAAGGGCACCATTTCCATCAAGGAACATAATGGAAAGAATGAATGTGCATTTATTTATTTTCCAGTTCGAGTGAATGTGTGAGTGATGATGATCATTTTGTGAAGATTTAGCTATTTTTAGGTGCTTTTGGAATTTGTTTGCTAATTTTTGGTCAATGTGGTCGTAAATGATATTTATGCATCTAAATTAGTGATAATCTTCACAAAACCTGATAAAATTATGGAATGCATTGGTGAGTGAAATTTGGAGTGATTTGGTTGGGGGGAACTACTATTTTGTGTTGGTTTGGCTTTTATCAATATTAACGTAAAATGCTCGTGGATGCTCGCTATCTGCAAAAATGCCCGTAGGTGCTTCAATGCACTAGGAAATGCCCATGGGCACTTCAAAGTGCCTGAAGCAGCTATAAATAGCTTTTTAGGCAATATTTAAGCTCATTTGTGCACTTGTGAAGTTTGAGAAGCTGCATCTGAGGAGTGAAAGGTGAGTGATGTGTTTGGAGTGCGAAAGCTATGGTGGAACAGGGAGTTGGTGTGGCATCTAGGGCTAGGACTGAGGCGTGAGTGGTTGAGGTAACCTATTATTTATTGCATATTGTGCAAACCATTTTTTAAAATTATTAACAAATGTTTTGTGTAGTGCTACAACTTAGAGTTTTGGAGGATCAGCACTAGTTTTTACCTTATATCCTTAGTACGAGGAAGGTGATTACGAGGGATGAGTGAGAGATGCTTAGGGAGGTGGGGCTAGTGGAGGTAGTCTAGCTAGACATTGTGAAGGCTGTGTAGACACCTAAAAGTCACACATTGTCCCTCTCCCCATTTCCATGGTCAATCAGTTTACAAAACCCTCAAAAATTGCATAAATTGGCTAAAAACACTATTCATTGATCAAAATTACTATTCATCATCATTAGCTCCTTTGGGCTAACCAAGCCCCTTCCTACACTTAACCATGGATCTTTGTATGACCTCATGCAAAATCAACTAAGGTTGAAAGCTCTCACCATGGTCAAAAAGCACTTTACGATCAAATTATGCTTTATGGCTAATATCATCATTAATTAGATCTAATCCTGATTTAATTAAATCCTCCACCTCACCTAGTCTACTTTGACTAGCCTAGCCTTCCACCTCACCTAGCCTAGCCTAGCCTAGCCCTGCCACCTTTCCACCCAAATATTTCTCCACCTCACATCCCCCTGGGTCATTAATGCAAGATGGAGACTTTTGCAATTAAAAAGGTATTTTTAGTCCTAATATATTTCAATAAAGGTGATTATTAATGACAAATCAAGATCTATTGAAAATCATTACTTTTGTATGGGTGAGGGATTCTCTCACCCAACCTCAATTATGACCCGGGACACCTCAGGGGACACCTCTTTGGTGGAAACTTCACCATTGCCACATCATAGGGGACACCTCATACCCTTTCTCTCACCTTGGCCCACTCTATAAATAGAAGGGTATTTTCACCATTTCACAACAACTCACTTTTGCATATCGAAACTCTACCAAAATCACTACTGCCATTGCATCCATCACACATCCATTACATGGCCATCATACGAGCATCACAATTAATCTGTCTCCCTCACAATACTATTTGGTGAATGATATTGGTTGAGAATATTGTCAAGAGTGCATTTTCAAAAGGAAAATTGAACAAATCATCATCAACAACCAATCCTGAGCATCTATAGAGTCCATATGAATAATACGATCGAAAAAGGACTGGTTCACACCTCATATGTGCGAACCACCTGATTCACACCCTAAGAGTGCAAACCTATGCAACAGGTACCAGAATCACCCAGACAGGTAAGAATAGATTAGTTTTCTATCATATGTTGTTTTTAGAAGTTTGTTTTATGTTTTGATTAGTTTTTGAGTCTTTTGTCTTCATAACTACGGGGTTTGACTGAGGCAGACCCCCCAACACACTAATAGTATTTTGCAGGTTTCTATAGGTCCAAAAAAGCTCAAAGAAACATCTCCAACAAAGCATTGGCTCATGAGCAAGAAGCCCGCCTGCATCAAGGAACCCAAAAAGACAAATCTTGTTGTCTTTGTACCACATCTAAGAGGGCTTCCTATGAGAAGGCCCCATTGTAGCCTTCAGGGCAAGATTGTAAAAGGATATCACCTCTTGTAACCCTTTTATGATTATCAATACAAATACAATAGATTCTATAATATTGAATGAAGTGTTATAGTGTCTTTTTTATAGTTTCATTCTGGCATGCTCGGTGGGACCTCCACCAAGCATAAGCTTAATTGCCTTCTAGAAAAAAATGTGGTATGTTGTGTATGGCAGGTAGTTGTCATATTTGAAGAACACCACAAACCAAAAATACCCTGAAAGACACCTTAGGCCAAACCACAAAAGGTTCACTACTGCATCGATGAGCTTACAAAGAGAGTAGTGAGTACACACTTGGGGGTGTGAATTCACCAAATTGCCTCAAACTACTACTTGATACCTAGGTATTGGTTTAGACACCCACAACCAATGGTAAGGTATGTCAGGGGAGGTTAAGAGCCTCATGTTCTCGAGGATTGCATGCCCTCATACCTAGACCACAAATTGTCTCTTGCCACGGTGTATGCAAGGTTAAAGCATCCTTGTATCTTTCGATACAAAATCAGTATCTAATTGACTATTTGTCATTTCTTTATCACAAGAATTTATGAAATATTTGTAGTTTTGGTTGTCTTGCTACACTCAAATTGGGTTTTTGGAATCTTCTGTGCAGGTACCTATACTCAAAATACTCTAGAGACATAAAAATATCACCAAGACTTCAAAATCAGTCAGCTCTATCTTTAGATCCTGGTTCACATGGTAGGAGTGTGAACTGCTTAGCAAAAGATAGGTTCACACCTGAAGAGTTTGAACCTTCTAAAACTACACAGTATTGGACCAGAGGGCATGTTGGAGATGTTTACACTCACCTGGACGCAGGTTTTGTGTGAAATTATCTCATTTTTCTCTATTCTAAAGCTAATATAACACGTTGAGCTACACATTCCACCAGCATCGTATGTTCTTGTTTGCTTTAGCTAGAATTTTCAGTTGCTTTCTAGTATAGCTTCAAATTCCAGTAATTTCTTTTCAAGTCATTTCCATTTTAAAAGCAATTAACTAGATTTACCTTTTGAAAATCAATAGAGTAACTTTGCTTTTGTGCAAATCACCTAATTAGCTTCCCATTTCACAAATCAATAGCATAAATTTGTTTTTGCACCCCAACCAATTAAATATATATTTTTTCAAAAGGCTTCATAGCATAGTTTATTTTGAAAAGATATTTAATCTAGATTTGCTTCTAAAATAGTACTGCACAAACAAACACCACACACTCACATTCCATTTAAACTGTGTAAGGAGTTGGGTTTCATCTCCAACTTGAATTGGATTTCATCACCAATTCAACACCAGAGTTCAGTGAGGTCTGGGATTACTCTCCACTGAATCACCTCTGGATTAGTCACCATAGTTTCCTCCCAGGTGGATCATTTCAATATTAATACCCAGCCAGTCCTTCCTCCTTTGAGTGTTGGTTATCCAAAATTCATCACTGGAAGGTATCTTTAGAGTGGGTAGTTTTAGAAATCCCCTTTACCACATGGATTTTCAAATAATTAGTGGGTGCAATTGATCGTTAGTGTGGATGCCTTAAATGTTAGGGTTAAGCAAAAGTATAGGTTTACTAGTAGCACCACATTGACAACATGATATCTCTTCATGAGAGTTTATTTAACTCATTAGAGCATTTTGAGTCTCCCCAATTTGGATATCATTTTACTATACCTTATACATCTAGGTTGCCATTTACCTGTTGTAAACATAGTTCTATTTTATGCACTTTTGGGCATTGCAAAAGGTTCTATGCTACAACATACCTGATTCAAAATAGAAGTTCACCCATTACCTAGATGTCCTAAGGCGGATACACTTACATCAAAACACACGAAAAAACCTAAAATAAATAGCATTTTCTTATTGTTGAGTCCAAAAAAAGTGGTTACAATAGCATATCAAATGTGCTATAACACACTTACTAATTTTTCCATAGTTTCACTACCACGCTTTACACCGCATAGTCTATTTTTAGGATATTTGCACCCCACAGTGTGCTTCCCCTACACTTAGACTTATTTTGCACAATTATCTACAAAAATCTAACTGTCAGGCTACAAAATTACATCTCACAGATCTCCACAACACATAGAGGGTACACAACACAAAATCCACTCTCAGTCATAGTTTTGGGTGGTTCGCACCCTTGGAGTGCAAACCAGTTGGTCCGCACCTCTAGAGTGTGAACATGTTTTTTAGGTTCCAGATTGCACACACATGGTATATACACATTCCACAACACATATTTGACATATGTTGCTCATTTTTGGTAGTTCGCAGGACAGATGTGTGAACCTATGTTTTTAAAAATAGATTGTATCCCAGTCAGTCAAAAACCTTCCTTGAGTTTATATTTTACATCTGATAACTATTAGCATAAATTTACCACATATTACCATTCCAGTTGCATGTAGTCATACGTGTGAAGCCCTTCGTCATGCCACTAAGGCTGCCCAACGGACAATCATGATGACAGGTGCTTCTAGTTATTAGACCATTGACCCATCTTACAAGTCTGATCGAGTTACTACAGTGGGTTCTCATGACCTATTGACTGGGCCTTCCACCCATACTACTAGTTCCACATCCCACATGGCTTCTTCTACTCCATCCCACCTCTTGGATGATACCTTCAAGGAGACCCCTCCTTTGGAAGATTTCTCCCCTCCCAATCCCCCATCCACATATTTCTAGCATGTCATATATACTGCTCCTGGACGCCCCATTCTAGTTATGGTGGCAGATGAGTTTACCCTACTTGCCTCACCTTATACTACACATCCATTCCTCAAGCATTCCTCCCATCCACTTTTGGGATATGATTCTGATCCAGTTGTCTCCCAAATCATCTCTGATGTTGTCACCACTGTATAGAAAATTGGTATGATATCCACACCTCCTTCATCCATGACTCCTCCTATTGCACCTTTCTCCCACACTTCATTATCTCAGCAAGCTTCATCCAGTCATCAACCTTCATCCCAGTCACCTTCCTCACTCCCTCCACAACACTATTTGCACCCATATTAGTATTACCAACTGACATCCCCTAATTTATCTCACCCCTTGATGCAAATTCATCCACAACAAGCATCCTCCTCATCATAGCCCCATCCAAGCACACCTTAGTTTGCTTATTATCCCCCTACTAGCTACCCACCATTCTCCTCCTATGGACCTCCATCGACCCCCTCATCATCCTTTCTATTACCACCCCCACATTATTTTTGTCCACCACCATTGAACCCCGCTTATCAAGGTCCTCCACCCTGGTATTCAGTTCAATTGGAGTCCCTCCTCACCATTCCCATAGTACCCCCTCCATATTCATTATTTTTACCTCCATCTTTACACCAATCCACATTCACCACACCAGGATCCCTTCCACCTCTAGATTCTACACCACCCACTATCTTCACCTCACCACCCACATGGTCCTATACCACTACTATTTAGGCACAACCAACTTATCCATAAACATAGTAGCAACAGTTACCTATGCCTACCCAATAGGCTCCTAGATATTATGACCCATAGTAGCAGCCACTAGCTTACCACTCTTCTTACATCTCACCTCATACATCTTAGGTTCTTGTCCCACAATATCAAACCATATCGACACCTGACCCAAATGAGGTTATCTACTATCATTCATGGGAGGAACAATAGTTGCAATATCCACCCATCTTGATTATTCACAATTTCCATCATAGCCACTACCTCCACCCACAACATCACTCCTATTTCCAACTCCACCAAATACCACTACAACACTCTCTAGTGAATTTCAAGCCATTCAAGAGTAGCTTCGTGCATTGGATTTGTGCACAATAGGTTATGGGTCTTAAAACCCCACATATGATGAGTTGTGCAATGAACCAATTCACCCATATATTCCTATTCATCCATATCCTTACTAATTTGAGATCCCAAAATTTGACAAATTTAAAAGTAAGGAATATCCTAGAGAGCACCTTAATTATTGCTTTGCTTGTTACCAGTTGCATGGTAGTGACCCTCTTATGCTTTACACATTTCCACTATCACCTGGGGGACAAGCATTAGATTGGTACAATCATTTAACTCACCATAGTTTATTCACTTTCGAACAATTGGCCAATCTATTTCTAAAACATTTCTCAATTAACATCAAAATCAAGATTACCTTATCTGATGTGTATGCTTTACATCAGTGGGATGACGAGCCTAATATTGATTTTATCACCCATTGGAGAGTGGTCCTTCATGATATCGCCTTCCTTCTCCCACCTTCTAAACTTGTACAACTCTTTGCCAAGAGTTGTCATAAACAAATCTCCCAAACATTGTAGATACAATAGAGTCAGACATTTGAGGAAGCCATTTCCCAAGCCAAAGTCATCAAGGACATCAAGGTCCACACAAGAAAAATCAAGTTGCATCAAAAACCACCTTACCCCACCAATTACCATTACAATCATCCTCCATGTGTACCACATACCACCCTACCACCTCAAAAAAATTAGGTTCTTCTCAATTCTCCATATCCACCAGTGCAAGTGGCATCTATGCAAGCCCCACAACCCACTCCCCCATGATCTCATCAAAATTAGTATCAAGCCAATCCTCCACTTCTTCTCACTCCACAACAAACAACCAACCACTACAATCCAATCCATATCAAGGTCACAATCCATGTCCACCTCACCCTCCATGCAATTGGATGAATTTATCTGATCCCATGCTAACTCTATTTCATTGATTAACTGAGGGAGGCCTCATCCACTTACCAAATTTCCAACCTCTCTTGATCCAAATTGTCCTCTCCCATGGGACTACAATATACAATACTTCTATGATTATCATCAACAACATGACCACACCATTGATTCATACCGCATATTTTACCATGCCATCAAAGACCTTATCGATCAAGGTGCTATTCAGGTCTCAAAACCCCTTGCACCACAAAATAAAAACTTGGATATATATAAAAATCCCTTACCCGAGCATGGGGGTAATCCACAAAAATTATCCATGCTAGGTTAATCATGTCAATCAATATCCTTCCTAGTAGGGATTCGTGGGAATGATCAATATTGCCACTCGTAATCAACGCTATCCACCACCTACAGTCACTCAACAATCTTCCACCTCGTAATCCCCATCGATCACAATGCCAATCATCACACCACCAATTACCCCACCCTATCCATGGAATGTCATCACCATCCATGGTAGTCTTTCTCACCAACTCTATACCACCCTTGCAAGGTTATCCATTTATGACCTCTTACAGCAATACCAACCTCATCATGAAGCCCTTGATTCTATCCTCCACTCTTTTGATCTTGATACTACTAACACAGATGCCTTTGCCAACTTTGTTGGAAATTTTTAGAGATACCTCAAACCTTCTATCAGCTTCCATGACCATGAAATTAAAAAAATTGTAGGCGAGGGAGCGGATCCTCCATTACATATTCAAGCCTCCATCAATATCGTCACTTATAAGAATATTCTCATCGATATTGGTTCCTCCATCAGCATCATTTCTACCTCCACCTTGAACCACCTGCGCCTTCCCCCTTTCCATATTTCCACTCTATATATGGACCTTCGAGCCTTTGATGGATCTATGCGACCTACCATTGGTACTATTGTCTTGCCCATCAATGCGGGTGCCAAAACCATTTTCACTCTCTTCCATGTTATCGAAGGCGATATGCAGTATAAAATCCTATTAGGGTGTCCTTGGATTAGAGACATACAATGCATCCCTTCCACACTCCATAATTGTATCAAATATGTCCATAATGGCCTAGTCCATTGCATCCTCATCGATGATGGTCCATTCTGTTGGGAATTACCTTGTACAAACAATACACAATCTATGAAAAAAAACAAATAATAATAGCAGAAATGGAGAAATATTTCAAACCCTAGTTAAACCCCCACAAGAAAAATAGGAAACAGTGTAATAAACAACAAGCAATCACAAAAATGTAAGAGACACAAGATATACATGGTTTAGGCAGTGTACCCTACATCCACAAAGACATAATAAGTCCTTTTTATTAGCAATAATACAACAATCTTCTCCACTTGTACAATGTCTCCTCCCCTATCTTCCTCAAAACCAAAAAAGAGCATTCACTTATAAGACGACATTTATAGTACAAAATATATAGAGATTCATGAATTTTCCACTACCCAAAATCACATAGTGGTGTCAGAATACAATGGTCCAAAACCATGGGTTGAAAACACCCATACGAATATCATGTTATTTTAACAAGTAATTTTCACCAAGAAATACAGTTAAATTTTCCTATTGTTGATCATTGCCCATAAACAATATTTAATAGCCTTGGAACCCCACCAATAATATTTAATGGCCTTGGAACCCTACCAACAATATTTAATGGTAATTAATTCGTTTCTTATCAATTTAGCTCCATTACCTAACAATCTCCCACTTGGAGACAAGATTGATGCAACATCCCTACACCCTAGGACTAAAAGTTTCTCATAATCATGATCTTACTCCTTAAGGCCAACTGAAGTAGAGCGAAAGCTCAACTTATCCCTGGTTACTACTTTAGTAAGCATATCAGCAAAATTTTGGGAAGTGTGAATCTTACCCAACTTTACCAAAACATCCTCCATTATTGATCGAGTGAAGTGATACCTCAACTGAATGTGCTTTGTCTATGAGTGAAAAGCAAAATTCTTAGCTAAATGAATGGCACTTTGGCTATCACTCCAAACTGTCCCATATCCTTGGTCCTGATACAAATCCTCAATCAACCTCTGAAGCCATATGAACTCTTTGGCACATTTCATGATGGCTACATACTCAGCCTCCATAGTAGAAAGAGCTACAACATGTTGTAGCTTGGATATCCAACTCACTATTGTACCTCCAACTATGAATACATACCTGTAGTGCTCCTTCCACCATAAAAATCACCTACCATATCTGAATCCACATAGCCCTGTAACTCAACTTTGGAACCTCCAAAATTCAAACAGAATTTTGAAGTCCCTTTCAAATACCTAAGTATCCATTTTACTGCTTTCCAATGAGATTTACCTGGATTACTCATATATCGGCTCACAACTCCCACTGCTTGGGCAATGTCTGGTATTGTACATACCATAGAATACATCAAAATCCCAACTGTTGAAGCATGGATACCTTGCTCATGTACTCTTCCTCCTCCTTTGTCTTGGGATATAGATTCTTTGAGAGCTTAAAGTGCTTTGCAAGAGGTTGGGCTACCGGTTTTGCATTATGCATACTGAACCTATTAAGCACATTTTCCACATAATCATCTTGAGACAACTTCAGTGTTTTCTCCTTCTTGTCTCTAGTGATTCTCATGCCAAGGATTTGTTTGGCTTCCCATAAATCCTTCATGGCAAATCTACTTGCCAAATCCCTTTTCAATTCTTAATATCCTGCATATTGGATCTTGCCACAAGCATATCATTAACATAAAATAAGAGAATAAGGAAGATACCATTTCCTATAGCCCACAAATAAACACAATGGTCACTCTGGCTCCTAGTAAAATCATGCTCGCTCATGAAACTGTCAAACTTGAGATACCATTGCCTTGGAGCTTTCTTCAAATCGTACAAGCTCTTTTTCATTTTACACACAAGGCTCTTCTTGCATTTGGCCTCAAACCTCTCCGGTTGGTGCATGTAGATCTCCTCCTCCAAATCCCCATGAAGGAATGCTATCTTCACATCTATATTTTCAAGATGAAGATCTTCTACTGCAACTATACTCAAAATAGTCCAAATTGAAGTAATTTTTACTATATGTGAGAAAATGTCATCATAGTCAATACCTTTTCTCTATGCAAATCCTTTCACAACAAGTATTGCTTTGTATCTCTTGCTACCATCAACTTTGTCCTTCACCTTATACACCCATTTGCAATGCAATGCCATTTTGCACTTGGGAAGCTCAACCAAATCCCAAGTTTGGTTTTGAGTCAATGAGTCCATCTCATCCTTCATAGCATGCTCCCACTTAATCCTAGCATCCACTTTCAAAGCCTCATGAAAACATTTTAGTTCACCGATATCAGTGTACATTACATAATGTAGACTAGTAGAATACCTATCAGGTGCATGTCTTACCCTTGTAGATCTCCTTACTTCCTATGGGGATGATGGTGGAGTAACAACAATTTCCTGTTCACATTGCTCTTCCTCTTGAGCACCATGTTCATCAATCTGAACAAGAGGCTATATTTTTACACCATGCTTTGTGATTGCATCCAAGTCAACAAACTCAGGTGCATCCTCTTCAACCTGTATGTGCCTATCCTTGTACAGTCTATCCTCATTGAAAATCACATCTCTACTCCTGATAACTTTTCGATCAACATTATCCCATAGACTATATCCCATCTCATCCACACCATGTTAGAAATGATAGGTGAGAGAAAAATAATAATAATTAATCATTTCATTAACTTAGAGCATATGATAGCAATAAGCTTAAATAAGTTACAAAATAGAAATAAAACATTGAGCTTAGACTTCAGTTCTGACACTTTGTAGACGAAGAGTTCTATTGATTCACCTGAATTCATATGGAGTGTATGAAGTTGTGTTTAAATGTTTAGAACAGTTGATTGATTCTTACCTTCAAAATAGTACAAAGTGTATCCCATGTCTCTTTACTAGTTTTAGCTTCACTTATGTGAGGTTGGATCTCATTAGCAGTAGCTAGGAGGATGAACATAAGAAGATGATTGTTATTTTTATCCCATACTTTTTGATCTGCTCCTAGTGATGCAGGTCTTGATTTAGTGCTTTCAACTAAATCCCACATTTCCTCTACAGTCAAGATGGATTTCATCTTAGTTTTCCATGCTGATTAGTTAAGAACTTTAAGCAATTGTGTATCATTTAAGTATTTGTTGATATTTTACATGATGAAGGTCCTATTATTTATACTAATATGATCTTTCTTTCACTCTTAAGTGATATTTAATGGCACCTCCCTGAAAATCCTCTTGAAGAGAAATAATCAGTTTGAGTAAATTAAGCCAAACAAATAAGAGATGAAAGATAATTCACTCAAAAATATATTTAATGACACCTGCTTGAAAATCCTCTTGAAGAGGGATAATCAGTTTGAGGAAATTAAGCCAAACAAATAGAGTGAATTAGGGGTTTTTGTTTGTAGGAGAGAATATCAAGTGAATATTGGCTTTAAATCTGTGCAATGGTTAACACAAATTTATTGTGAAATTTTGGGGTTGAGTGTTCTTGATTTTATGACTTATAATTGCAAAATAAATAATGCAATAATCAAACAAGAATGCCCACAAAATTCTTATCACCTAGGTGTCGGATGCAACCGAAAATGCACCTAATTTGCCAATGAAGGTGTCGAGTAAAATAAAAAATGCACCTTTTAATTTTTGCAACAAAATATGAATGTGTGTTGTGCAAAAAAAATTGATATGTTATGTCTCCTCCTTGTCTTACAATTTTGCAAAAGAAGTACAATGTTGTCTTTCCCCCTTGATTTTGCAAAATTAACAAATTGAGCACTCCTTCCAAGACAATTCGACACGTGACCCACGTTTGAAAGGCTTTCAGAACCAATCGACACACGAATTGGTTTTAGTGGACCCAAGGCTTCAAATTCTTCTCAATTTTGCAAAAAAGAATGTGCAATTTTATGTCTTATATCCCCCCTTGGAGAAAACAAATGCACACTTTGCCTTTGAAGATTACAAAATTTTGAGTCTCCAATTTGTAACTTATGCTCTCCAATCAAAAAATATTTTGAGAAAAAAAATATGGGAGCTAAGTTTTAATTCTTCAAAAAAAATGCAACTTAGTAGTGTATTGCTCTCTTGTCTATTTATCCCCTTTTGAAGGAGAAAACTAAGAAAAACACTCAATTGTTGTAGTTGCAAAAATTACTAGGTATTGATGAAGAGTTGAAGAGTTTGAGGCTCTCTATGACTTGCAAAACAAATGTGCTTGGCTATGTCTTATATCTCCATTTGGTGAAAATAACAAAAGCACCGTTATCTTTTTTTTTTTTTTGATTGCATAACAAAGAATTGCCCTCCTCTTTGTTTTTGTTTTTTTTTTAATTTGCAAGAATTTTTAAACGAAAGTTTAAATGAAAAAAATATTTTAATAAATAATAAAAATATAATTGATGTCTTTTTATTTATTTTAAAAATAAATTTGTAAATAAATGATTTTATAAAAAACATTAACTATATCTAAATTATTTAAAAATATATATATTTTAAAAAAATTTATAAAAAAAAATTAAAGCAAATTAAAAAAAAATGAAAAAATTTACCTTCGTGCCACTGTGCCTACTGGGAGTAGAACCCGCGACCCCATGGGACTTAACCCTCAACTAGCTCATTGAGCCAGTCTAGTTATCCCGCACGACGAGAGCCAAAGGGGAACGCCTTTACTTTGAAGGCTTCCCCGCATTAGAGCGAGAAAAAATTAAGTGAGACTTTTGTCCTACACGCAACATGTGGCTGCATTTTTGCTGTATTAATACAAAAAGTTTACCCTCTTTGAATCGATTGCCCATGGACAATCACCAACTGATGCTCGCATTTTATCGCCAGCTACCAAGATATCATGTGCTATGTGGCAAAGTTGATCATTGTGATGTGGCCCAATCAACCAATAAGAGCTTGTCATGTCAGTAGAACAGTCGAATCTCCTATGCCACATCAGTAGAACAATCTCTAGGTGGTGCTTCCACGTCAACTTCCACATGGCAGATCCCACTTCTCAAAATTTGTACCTCTGTGGGCCCCTCATGCTTCAAGCTTCTGTGCACTGAGTGATGTCAGTAGATCCCACTCCTTAGGGTTCATGTCTCTGTGGGCTGAGCACAACTAAAATAGCACCTCAGGAACCATGCTGGTTGGGACAGTTCCAGTGCCTCAGGAACCATGCCAGGTGGGACAACACCTCAGGAACCATGCCAAGTCAGCTATTGGTTACCTCCTACGGGCCAATCCGAGATTCTAGCGCTACCATCGGCTCTGATGCCAATGTTAGAAATGATAGGTGAGAGCAAAATAATAATAACTAATCATTTCATTAACTTAGAGAATAGGATATCAATAAGCTTAAATAAGTTAAAAAATAGAAATAAAACAATATTTCCTACATCCATGCTAACCAATGCATTATTGAAGATAAAAAGATATGCTTAGGATACTTAACTTAGGATATTTAGATAATTACCATTATATATTTAATGTAGTAAATATCTACATGGTAAGAAATAGAAAAGTAAATACTAGTGGTAAAAAGTAACAAGCTACTTTTTACCATGAGGTAAATAAATTCTACCTACTATAGGGAAAAGGGTAAAATATCCAAATGATGGAATATTTACTCTAACACACCATAACCAAGAAAATAGTACTTTCTAGACTTTGCATCAAGCTTACTCCTATTTTATTTATCTATATGGGAAAAAGCCTCATAACAAAATAATCTAAGGAAAGAGTAGTTTACAGGCTTACCTTTCCAAGTCTCCTCTAGAATACCTCCATCCAATGCAGTACAAGGTCCTCTGTTTATCAAATAAACTATTGTATCAACTGCACTAGCCCAACAGAACAATGGCAACCCTGCATGCAATCTCATGGCTTTGGCACACTCTATTATAGTTATGTTCATCCTCTTCGAGACTCCATTCTCCTGTGGTGTCCTAGGAGTAGTCTTGATTCTCCTAATTCCTTCCTTTGTGCAATAGTCCTCAAAATCCTTGTTGTAATATTCACCACCATTGTCAGATTTAAGGCACTTTACTTTCTTACCTGCCTTAATCTCCACTAATGCTCTCCACTTCCAAAAAGTGTCAAAAACATTAGATTTATGCTTTATTGTGTAGATCCATGTCCTCCTATTGAAATAATCAATGAAGGTAACATAATAAGAGTAGCCCTCAAGAGAAAGTATCGGTGAGGGACCCCACACATCCGAGTGTACTAACTCTAATTTATCTTTCTTCCTTTCTAGACCAAATTTCAAAAATCTTACCCTTTTCTATTTTTTGTATACACAACCTTCATAGAAACCCAAATCAACATCCTTGAGTTTTGGAAATAGTTTTCTGCAGTGAAGAGCTTTCATCCCTTTCTCACTCATATGACCCAACCACAAATTCCATGCTTTCGCATCATCCTGAGCAGCATAGTTCAATGTACAATAATATGAGTTCTATAGTAAATACAAAGTTCTAGTCAACCCACCTTTTGCAATCACCATTGAACCCTTTGTCACTCTCCATTGCTGATTTCTGAAATTAGTGTTGTATCCCTCTAAATAAAGTGTACTGGTTGAAATCAGGTTCCTCTTTAGATCAAGAATGTGCCTAACATTGTTAAGCACCCAAATATTTATGTTTGGAAATTTTACATTCACCGTGCCAATACCCATAATCTCACATGGATAGTTATTGCCCAAAAAAACCTCTCCATAATGGCTTGGAGTATAATCAACAAAGTACTCCCTATGAGAAGTGATATGATAAGGAGCTCTAGAGTCCATAACCCAATACTCACTTGTGCAAGTTGCTGCAAGAATTAGGGCATCCTAATAAATTGCATCTGTAATGTTTACCTCTTGAGCATCATTCCTATTATGTCCTCATTCTTCTTTCTATTTTTGCACTCCCTCTTGAAGTGTCCATTATTCTCACAATGCTAGGAATAAATCTTGCTTTTGTCTATGCTTTTAGATCTACCCTTCGATTTTCCTTTGTTCTGGCTTTTCCATCTAGCTTGGCCTTTTCCTCTTTCTCTGTTTCTACCTCTCCTTTCTATAAATAGTGCTACTCCAGATGATGAAGCCTCCTCTAAGGTTTTTCTCCTCATATGCTCACTAAGTATTGTGCTAACCACATCATCAAACACCAACTTTCCATATCCAGGCACAAAATTACTCACTACCATTACAACACTACCCCACGAGTTTAGTAGTGAACAAAGAAACCCTAAAGCTATAACCTCATCATAAAAATCAAGCCCTACAGATTTTAAAGAACCCATAACAACATAAAATTCATTAAGGTGTTCTTGGATAGATCCACCCTCTTGCAACTTCATAGTAAAAAGCTTTCTAATCAAGAAAAAATTATTTTAAGCTGAGGGTTTTTCATACAACTTAGCTAGTACATCCATGGCTCCTTTGGTGGTCTTTTCCTTCTTGATGTTGTATGCAACAGAATCAACCAAGCTCAACCGAATCACCCCCAGTTCCCTCCTGTCTATTATATCCCATTCCTCATAATCCATCATCATAGGTTTACCATTAGTCTTCCATTTTAGATTAAAGTACATATCATCCTTTTGATATAGATAATCCTCCACTTTGGTTTTCCACATACCAAAATTTTGTCCAGTAAACTTCAAACTTTCTCCTATCTCTCACTCAAACAAAAAACTCTCCTGTGAGTTCCCTTTCCCAACAAGATCGTTCTGATACCAGTTTTTGGTAATTTACCATGTATAAAAAATACACAACCTATGAAAAATATAATAACAACAGAAATGGAGAAACAGTTCAAACCCTAGTTAAGCCCCCATAAGCAAAATAGGAAACAATGCAATAAACAACAAGCAATCACACAAATTTAAGAGACACAAGATATACGTGGTTTGGGCAGTGTACCCTACATCCACGAAGAAACAATCAATCCTTTGTATTAGCAACAATACAACAATCTTCTCCACTTGTACAATGTCTCCTCCCCTCTCTTCCTCCAAACTAGAAAAGAGCATTCACATATAAGACGACATTTACAGTACAAAATATATAGATATTCATGACTTTTCCACTACCCGAAACCACATAGTGGTGTCAGAATACAATGGGTCAAAACCATGGGTTGAAACCACCCATACAGTTATCACGTTCTTTTGACAAGTTTTTTTTCACTAAGAAATACAATTAAATTTTCCTATTGTTGATCATTGCCCATCAACAATATATAATGGCCTTGGAACCCCACCAACAATATTTAATGGCCTTGGAACCCCGCCAACAATATTTAATGGTAATTAATTTCTTTATTATCAATTTGTCTCCATTACCTAACACATTCGAATTCTGCAATATCATTACTCTTCCACCTGGTCCACCATTATCATCCACTCAATTCACCCCCACTCCACATTGGTCCCTTGATAACACATATCCATCCACTTCACAATCTCCTACTCCATCGCTCGATCCAAGCAACATTGCCTCCTCTTATTCCAATCCACCTCCACTTCCCTTCATGCAACCAATGACCACATTCTCTCATCGCCCCTCCTTGCCTTTCACACCATTCCCTCCATTGACCTTTTTAGCTACACCTTCCATTCCATCTTCATCTAGTAATACTCCCATTATTCCTACACCTCCAGTCTCTTCCCATCACTTTGTGCCCCACATAGTACGAACGCGGGTAATTTCTAGCTCACCCACCACTGCTTCCATTCACATTTTCCAATTCACTCATGCCAACCACCCTATTACTGGAACACCCACTAAATGACCAATTAGCTCAATTTGATACTTCCACTTCCACCCCTTCCATCGCCAATCCACTAACACCAATTCCATTACCTCATACACCATCTAGGGGGTCCTCCCCTTCGCTTGAGCATATGACCCCTCCTCATGTATCCATACTCATGACCACACTAGGTCCTGGTGATTATAACGTAAGCAATGCTCGAGTCTTTCCACCCAACATCCCATCCACCTGTGACTTTTGCCATCCTCATGATATGCCCTTGACTATTGGGGCAGTGGTTCCTTTAGGTCCTCTCGATAATTGCATGAATTTTGTATATGGGGGACTTGACTCATCCGTAGATCCTCCAACACCTCCACCACCACAAACCTGCTTATGCGGTAACCTTGACCACATGTCCAATCTAGATTTTTTCTGGCACTATTTACATATGTATAACTGACATGGGTATGGCCTCAAGAAATATGAAAAAGGGTGTCACACCTATATTCATACTCCCCAACACAAACCTACAGACCAATCCATCATTGGTTACCATTCTCCAACAATCAGTACATTGAGCATAAATTTTAGCATCTAAATCTTGATCATATCAACCTCTTGCCTGATGAGGAATTTGAACTTAATCCTCCAACACGCAAATCTTCCCTGCATTCCACAATTGATCTTCTTTCCACATTCTTTCCACCATCCCCACCACTTGAGCCACTCTCTCCCCATGAAGTCGAAACCCTTTCTCACCACTTTCACTCCCTATCCCTTGATCCATCGCTTATAGCAGATCCACATTTACCCAAAGATCCCTCTTCTTCACCACCATCCTCTATTCCATTCTTCCTTGTTCGATACTTACCACCACATTCTGGTCCACATTCTCATTCCCCATCACCAATTATATGTTAAACCCAGGTCGTAATCAACGTTTTCTAAATTCATTGCTATCCTCATCTGATTCATCCCAACCCTCATCACCTACTTATCCTATATCTAGTGCTTTGGTCAACATGATCTCCATTGACTTGTATGCTCCACTATGATATCCACACCATCCTACTTACATCCCACCTCCTGTACCTGATTTCATCACTCTTGATGATATCTTTGAAACCCCCATTGCCACTGAATTCCTCCCAACACCCCACATGCTCCACTCTACCAATGCACCTTTACCTACCATCCCACCTCACCTTCCATGGATCAATCATACAGATCTTTATCTAGATGATGAATTCCAGCTTCTTGAATCCATCGATGACCTCCACCTCATCCCTACACCCGCCCAACTTTATGATGGTTCTCACATGCTTGTTGAGGATACCATTGAAGTTGACATTGGCAATGATCCGAAACACCCTCACATCATCTACCTTGCCATCAGTTTATCTAAATATGAGCATGTCCTTTATACCAATTTTCTCCATTCCTACAATAAGGTGTTTGCATGGTCCTATACAGATATGCCTGACCTTGACCCATCATTAGTCGTACACAACCTTGTCTTGCATGCATCCCACCGTTACGCTTATGGTTAAATATGAGTTACAAAAACTCATTGATGTTGATTTCATAGTACCTATCGATTACCCTGAATGGGTTTCAAACATGGTTTTCGTTGAAAAACCCAAAGGGGATATTCACATTTGCACTAATTTTAGGGATATTAACAAAACTTGTCCCAAAGACAAATTTCCACTCCCTAATATCGACACTTTGTTCGATGCCACAACTGGACATGAAATATTGTCACTCATGGATGGTTTTTAGGTTATAATCAAATTCATGTCAATCCTACAGACTAGCACAAGACTTCTTTCATGACCCCCTGGGGACATTTTGTTACAAGGTTATGCCATTCGGTCTCAAAAACACTAGGGAAACTTACCAACATGCCATGACCTACATATTTCATGATATGATACACAAAACTATTGAAGACTACATTGACGACCTCATTGATAAATCCAAAACTCGTGGTCAGCACCTTGAAGACCTGTGTCACATCTTCGATTGCGTATTGGAGCATAATGTCCAATTAAATCTCAAGAAATGTGTCTTTGGTGTTACCACTAGAAAAATCTTGGGTTTCATCATTTCAAAAAAATGCATTGAAGTAGATCTTGCCAAAGTCCAAGCCATTCTTGACATGCCTATCCCTATGAACCTCAAGCAGTTATGTGGCTTACAAGGTAGGATTCAATCCATACGGTGATTCATCGCCCAACTTTTTAACAAATGTCAGTCGTTTAATCACCTTTTATATAAGGGGATCCCATTTAAATGGGATAGTAAATGCCAAGCTGCATTTGATGCCATCAAGTCATACCTCATATCTCCACCCATCCTGATTCTGCCCCATCTTGAATGCCCATTTCACCTGTACATTTCTACCACCGATGTTGCATTGGGAATGCTTCTAGCTCAAAAGAATGAACATGACAAATAGCAATTTGTATACTATATTAGTCGTACATTAATTGATTATGAGACACGATATGCTTACATGGAGAAAATTTTCCTTGCCATTGTCTTTGCTACCCAAAAGCTATGACACTACATGATTAGCCATACTACCTACGTAGTTTCCCATGATAATACCCTCTGCTACATGATGATTAAGAGCTACTACAATACTAGAATGGCCAAATGGATCATTCTCCTCACCGAATTCAACCTCAAATTCATAAGTCAAAAATCCATCAAAGACCAAGTCATTGCTGATCAGCTAGCCAAGGCTTCATTACCCAATGATGCGCCATTGCTTATCCAACTTCCCAATGATTCAGTATTTCATGTAAGTGAACCCAAAGAGCCAGTCGATCCTGAATCCATTGCTGAATTAACCTTGTTCTTCGATGTCTCTCATTGCACACACACTGGGGTGTAGGAATAGTCTTTTTCACACCATAAGGGAAGCCTCTCCCCTTTTCCTTCAAGTTAGGATTTTTGTGCACAAATGAAATTTTTGAATATGAAGCTCTTATCCTTCACCTCACGCAAACCCTTTCCATACACATTCATCGCCTAGACATATTTGGTGACTCCCTCTTCATTGTGAATAAAATCAATGGAGAATGGCAATGTTGTTGCCCTATCTTGCAACAATACAAACAAGTATCTAAAAATCTCTTGGTTCAATTTGAGTGGTATGACATCATTGCTACTCCACGATCTACAAACTATTTTACTGATAGCATGGCCTCCCTAGGCTCCCTCATCCCAAAAATCCTGCTTTCTAACACAACTCACGTGTCCATCCACACCCTTTTACATTTTGCCATCTCCACCAACTCGCCTTCTCAGGACGATGGCATCAATATCATTAAAAATCACCCAAACGACCCATGGTTTTCCCAAGTTAAAGACTACATCAAGCTCAGTATTCTTCCACCTTATCTAAATTATACTCATAAATGAGCTTTTAAATTGCGTGCCATTCGCTATACATTGCTAGGTGATATCCTATACAAGTGAAGTTAAGATGGCATTTTATTGCGTTGTCTTGAGCCTTTCGAAGCCCAATGTATTACTCAGGAGGCTCATGATGGTACTTGTGGTGGCCATTTTAGTGGCATGGCCATCACCAAATGTATTCTATGGATGGGTTATTACTGGCCCACAATGAAGCATGATTGTTGTGCCTATGTCAAAAAGTGTGTCAAATTCCAACATCATGCCAATCTTACACACTTACCTTCTCAGGCTCTACAACCTATTCAGTCAATGTGGTCATTTTCACAATGGGACCTAGATCTTATTAGAAAAATCACACCCACATCATCTACCAATCATAAGTTCATCATTACTACAACCGAATATTTCATAAAATGGGTTA
Organism: Wollemia nobilis; assembly: GCA_028583015.1. NCBI lineage: Eukaryota > Viridiplantae > Streptophyta > Pinopsida > Araucariales > Araucariaceae > Wollemia > Wollemia nobilis. The sequence goes on from JAQPPZ010000850.1 coordinate 11,345,983, forward strand.
ATACCATCCCTTTAATTCAAACAACAGGTCCTAAAATTGTTGATTTAATCACTCAACATATCATTTATCGTTTTGGCATCCCATACAAAATTATCATAGAAAATGACACTCCATTTAAGAATAAGAATGTTCATGCACTATGTGAAAAATTTAACATACAACATAGTTTCTCTACTCCATACTACCCATAATGTAATGGCTAAGGAAAAGCTATAAACAAAACCATTTATTCCATTATTCACAAAACTATTGCAGAGTCACACCGTGATTGGCACAATCAAATACCACTAGCACTATGGGTTTACCGTACTAGTATTCCTACTCCATCTAGGGCAACCCTATTTTCACTTGTCTATGGTGCTGAGGCCATCATGTCCTTGGAGCTTTAAATACCATCTTTATAGGTTTCTATGCGAGAATTCATTGATGATGAAACAACCTTTCAAGCTCGACTTGACCAATTGAACTTATTGGATGAACGTTGCATTCATGTTATTTAACACACATGAGTTTATCAAGACCGTATTTTATGTGCCTACAAATCCAAGATACATAAACATGAATTTCAAGTTGGAGACTTAGTCCTCAAAGAAAACCAACAAATTACTAGCCAACCACGTCATCTTCGTGATACATTTGCACCAAATTGGCTAGGTTACTCATAAATTTGGATCTGGGGCATATCATCTGGCCATGTTGGAAGGCATAGCCGAACTTGAGCCCATTAACATTATTCATCTATGATAATTTTACGCCTAGTTGTAGGCATTGTAGCTCATCATTACTTGTGTACATGTGTATATAAAGAAAACAACAAAACAATAAATAAATAAATAAACAACAAACAAAAACCACTTTACCATTTTTGACGTTCGATGACACTAAGTTCACTTGCATATACATTTAAAACTGCTTGCTCCATTTCTCTCCTCCCCTCCCTACTTCTTCTATAAGTGAATATTGTATGGTCACGCTTAGAGAGGCTACATACCTTTCATTATTCCCTTTCCTCTCTTCCTTTTCTCTTCTTTCTTATCTTATTTTCTTCTAGTTACTTGTCAATGTTGTATGGTCACGCTTCGAGTGGCTACATACCTTTGATGGGTTTCTTTTCTTTTCCTTCTTATATTATCTTCTTCTTATTACTTTTCAATGTTGTATGGTCACGCTTTGAGCAGCTACATACCTTTGATAAGTTTCATTTCTTTTCCTTTCCCCCGTCTATCTCTTTTCTTCCTTCCATTCTCCATTTGCATACCATTCCACCTCATACCCCATTCCATTGTCCATAACACTAGGAAAACCTTGTACATAAATACTTGATTTTTGCATCCATGTAGGCATATACATATATTCATTGTAAATAACATGCAAAGGAAATTAAAAATGCATATTCTAGCATACCAGATTGATTTCCAAAACCCCTTTTCAAGAGACAAGATTAGAGCTATGTTTTGATTGCTTCAACCACAAAAAGTTACATAATCAACCATAATCCAAAGTTGGCATATTTCAGAAATACTTCTAGGCTTCCCTTGGTTACCTTGCTCTCTTTCCTGGACTTACATGCACATCTTACATACTAATAACATTATGGAAATGGGGCTGATTACATTGCATGCCAACTGATGCTTAGCAAAAATTACTCCACTCATTAAATCATTCACATGATGTCTTCCAAACCGGAGGAATGACAAAATACCTTGCTCTACATATAATCTGAGCAAGCATCCCCCCAAAAAAAGTAAAGAATAAAATACCTTGCTCTACAACTAATCTGAGCAAGTATCCAAAAAAAAAAAAAATAACAGAGAGAAATAGAAGAAAAGAAAGAAATAGAGAAAATAATACTTCCCACCAGAAGATAGTCATATCATAGAAGGCAGAAAACAAAAGCAAAGGCCTCAAGAGTATCACCCACTTGAATCCCTACATTCCTCAGGTATTTACCAATGAGCTAGCATACAGGCTAAGGTGGCATGCAGTTATAACCCACCCTATTCCAGAATGGTTAAATGAACATCACTTTCCACACACAAGTCCAAGATAGAGGTCTTGTTTACCAAGATAGCCTCCAAGTGAGTCAAGAAGTTTTGCTCAGTTAGTCAATGGGATTGATTTTACAAATTGTAATGTTTGAATCTCCTCATGACATTCCTCATATCCAACTTCCTTGGAATAACGGAATGGATCACATCATTTGAGTAATGTAATGATGCAAATGCTATCCCTAAGCAAATTGTTTATATCATGCAACTTTACGCATATCATTTTATTTTTCTTCTCACAACTCATTTTTAGTTCATATTTACTTAAGCATATCATTATTCCATTTCCATCCAACTATCTATTATCACATCTACGCTAATCATACACTACCATAAGCAGAAAGAAACAAACACAAAAATACAAATAGACACAAGTACCATCGAACATAATATGTATATATATCTCCAAAAATTGACACCATTAGACTACAATAACATATGTGACTACCCTTGCGGGCTCCTCATATAAAAAATACAACATCGTTGTACATCTACATCTCAAAAATACCATACGGCTACAATGCGATATGCATCCATGCTGATGCACCGCTACCAAAAAAACATACATCATCATGTACATATCTATCCATCTGCAACTGAACAAAACTTCAAACCATCCTCCATCACCACTACCATGCACCCTCATGGCTGCTACATCCCAGATGTCTCACCACTCCCCTCACTAGCTCGACCTCCTCCAACCACCCGCTCTGATGACTCTACCTCCCCAACATCTACCAATCGGGCCCTCTCCACCTGTGCTGGTGGCCCCATCCTCACTGGCACCTGTGACATCGTAGGTGCCACTACTTGTTGAATCCTACAACCAACTAAGGGCGTGCTATGCTATGGCTGCACCTGTGATGAGGCCAATGATATAGAGTAATCTAGGATCTCCAACCCATGCACTATCAACTCACTCTCACACCTCACCCTCCTCCTTGCCTCCTTGTTCACAACCAATAACCTTGTATTGAACACCTTTAGCTATGCCACCTCCCTCTATGATATCTCCAACTATTACACCACATCCCCCAACCCCTAAATATCTCACTTCACCTATTCCTTCAAGGCTAACACCTCTTGCATAGTCTGCTCTAGCTTAGCCACCCTAGCAACATGGCTAGCTCTCATGGCCTCCGTCTCAGGCCTTGCCTCATCCACCAACTATTATGCCTACTCGATGGTCTCAATCATCTCATCTTGCTCAACTTAGATCTCTCTACACTCCCACCATGCAACATCCCTCTCCTGCATAGCTAGTTCCCAACCTAACCTAGCCTCATCCTGCTCCTACAAGGTGGCCTGTAGGGCTGCCTCTACCTCTCTCTTCTACTGCTCCAAGGTTGAGTGATCAATCATCCAATATATCTCCCTATCAAATAGCATATCTCTTAGCCTCTTAACCTATCTCCTCAATGCCTCCACCTTCAGTATTGTCAGCCACTACTACATATCCCCCATTGTCATCCTCCTCTATATCCACATTGATCTCCAAAATATCTTCCATCCCCTCCATGCCAACTCTCATATCCTCACTACCCTCTTCATGAGGCTATATCGGCCTCACCAACCACTCATCAACCACCACATATACATCCATAAAAGGGATGTCCTACCTCTCCTCTATCCCAACCCTCATCTCCTCACCACCCTTAGTGGATGGCCTTACACCACTATCACTCATCAGCCTATCCTTGTCATTGCGTCGTGGCCTCACCTGCCTAACCAACCGATCCATATCCTCCTCCTCCTCACCTATCTTGATTGATATCGTATCATCCTGATCCTTCACATCCTACACTGGTGACCCTAGTCTTACCCCTCTTGGTAGACCTACATAGGGTAGAGCTCCTGATACATCCACCCACTCATTTACCACATCGTGCCCTAGATACTAGCTCTATCTAGATCACTACATATCATACTCTGGCATTGTCCCTGCATTGTCCACATTCAAGACAACAATAGGCTCATCGAGAATCACATCTAGAGGAGGCACTATGGGCTATGACCCTGTGTCACCCTCTACCCTATAAATCTCTACAAGTGGGTTCGATCACCCCTACACCAACCCAAATTGCCATTGTACTCTGGAAAATAGAAAGTACTCAACCTACACTGTGTACTTCCCCACCAACCACCAACTACATTGAATACATGCCAAGTGCACTGCATCCTCACCCCACTTTGGTCCTCCTCGCCATGGCCTCCACCTGACCTAATCCATTGACATTCATCCAAGCTCTTCATGGTGATATAGTAGCTTGCCTATGCGGGTCCTCTTCTTCTTCTCCATGTTTGCTCTCCACCTCATGGCGTAAGGTACCTCATCTCCCTCATGAACATGTGCCTCATAAGGTAGCTGCACTGGCCTCAATATGGTCAAGTGCTCCCAAGCCCATATTTGTAGTAAGGGACTAACACTGATTCTTGTCCTCTCTATCCTCACCACCCCATGCAACTCCTAGTATACCTATGCCAGTAGTGTAGGTGCCCATGCATACCACCTTCACCACTCCACCATATCGTAAACCACTCCCATCATATTCCAGGGGAACTTAACCCCTGAGGCATATGGTAGTGCATGGCTCGCTATCAATAACATGGCCATCGCATGGCAAAGGGAGAGCCACCCCTTCCTCCAATATGCCATGTAGTCCACTCCCTTCCTCGCATCCACCTACCGCCATCACTGCCCAAACACCCACTCCAGGATACCCTCCCTCACCTCCTTTTCCATTGTCATCACTGTCACCCCATATATGGGCAACCGATAGATGTGATAGATGTCCTCCAGGGTCACCGTCATCTCCCCTGTAGGTAAATGAAAGGTGTTCCTATCCATATCCCACCTCTCACACAATGCAAATATATATGCATGGTTCACATGAACCTCGCACATCACCCACACTCCATAAAATCCCACTACCTTCAGCAAGGCCACATCATCTACCTGCCACTCATCCTCCAAAGACTTCCTACACTTTCAAAGATGATGATGTGTAAATATCTTCTTCACCTGCCATCACAAACACATCACCTATTAGCAGCCATTCAGGATCTTATATATAATCATTGAACATAACGAAACAAAAACATTTACTTTTCATCATTTTATCAATTTAGTTTGTACATGCATGTTTACAAATTCATTGTATATATTCCACATGCACACAAAAACACACACAAAAACAGTGGTTCACACTTCACATGTGTGAACCAGTGGTTTGCACTCCAGGCATGCGAACCAACCGTTCACACGCTAGCCGTGTGAACCATCCAAACTGAGAAAAACTTTGCACAGCTTGGTTCACCTTTGACCAACCGTCACACTCATGCACTCGATACAATCCCCACATGCCCACACATGTCAAAACATCGCAAAAAATAAGATAAACCTCTACCCTGATAGTCGGTACAAAGCAATAAAAAAAAAGGTCAAATCATCCATGAAAGCACAATTCTTGATACCCATTTGGCCAATTAGCACACCCCATCTATCGGTTTTCACATACATTTAGGTCTCACGTCATATTTCACATCATGTCACTTACACGCATTTCCATATGCCAAGCAGTCACATACAAAAACAAGCAGCATATCGGGATACCCATTTGGCTATTCTTCCACATTGTGTATAAATTTTCATCATTTTCTACCCCCACCCTCATTTCATGGAATAAAAAGAAAAATGTTTCACTTTCAAACCCTCCCCAAAATGCACACATGTTGAGAAAGAAAAAAACACTTACATCAGGCATTCCCTCTCCCAAAATTGTGCTCGCCAATGCGCTCACCATCCTATATCATCTGATTTTCCCTCTAGAAGCACCTCATTCCATTTTCCTCCTCTCCTCCACCTCATCGCCATCACCATCACGCATCAAATGATGTCAAAAACCCTGAAACTTCTTTTCAAAGCCATTTTTGCACCGGTTTGCATGCCAACCATGCGAACCACCCAGTTCGTACCCTAGCGTGTGAACCTGCCGTCCGAATTCCAAACATTGCCATTCACCTCAAGTTGCATCTAAAAACTTACCCCATAATCTTTTTCATTCATTTTCATGCCCAATTTTATACATCTCATCATTCTCTTCATCAACCATTTCATCATCGATTTTTGTCTCCCCCATCACCAATTCATCGCTTGAGGTGGTAATCATTCAATATATCAAAAGCTACCTTACACATGATCAAATAACCAAACATCTAAACATCGATACAATAAATGCCCAAGAAATTTTTTGCTTAAGATTATCTCAAGTCCTTATGCTAGGATAGATACGAAACAAGGAAATTTCTCTTCTTGATCAAAATCGAATCCAAAAACAAACCAACATTTGATAGGCTCCAAAATGCCTCTGATTGTAGACACCTCATGGATTCCAATATTCATAGTGGTAGTCATAAGACCACTTGTGAATGAAGCTCTTGAAAGTTCTACCCTACGGCTCCAACAATCTATCAAATCTTGTCAAAAGAACTCATCAATCAATCCAAAGAAAACTTTAACAAAGGCATTTGTTCGTTCAAAATTGAAGCATTTATAGTTGATCATAATGCAAGGTAATCATATGCTTTCCTCCAAAAGCAATCATTCACAAACCATTTTATCAATGCATCTCTCTCACAATCATCCACAACTCACAAAATCACAAATCCTTTGCCTTCCAAATCACTTCATAAATCCACATCATCAGTTTTTGTACTAAACCATATTTCCACATAATCCAATACAAAAAGGGGTAAAATGTAGACACCTAAAAGTCGCACATTGTCCCTCTCCCCATTTCCATGGTCAATCAATTTGCAAAACCCTCAAAAATTGCATAAATTGGCTAAAAACACTATTCATTAATAAAAATTACTATTCATCATCATTAGCCCCTTTGGGCTAACCAAGCCCCTTCCTATGCTTAACCATGGATCTTCATATAACCTCATGCAAACTCAACTAAGGTTGAAATCTCTCACCATGGTCAAAAAGCACTTTATGGTCAAATTATGCTTTATGGCTAATCTCATCATTAATTAGATCTAATCCTGATTTAATTAAATCCTCCACCTCACCTAGTCTACTTTTACTAGCCTAGCCTTCCACCTCACCTAGCCTAGCCTAGCCTAGCCCTACCACCTTTCCACCTAGATATTTCTCCACCTCACATCCCCTTGGGTCATTAATGCAAGATGGAGACTTTTGCAATTAAAAAGGTAATTTTAATCCTAAGATATTTCAATAAAGGTGATTATTAATGACAAATCAAGATCTTTTGAAAATCATCATTATTTTTGGATGGGTGAGGGATTCTCTCACCCAACCTCACTTATGACCCAGGACACCTCAGGGGACACCTCTTTTGTGGACACCTCACCACTGCCACCTCATAGGGGACACCTCATCCCCTTTCTCTCACCTTGGCCCACTCTATAAATAGAAGGGCATTTTCACCATTTCACAACTCACTTTTGCATACCGAAACTTTGCCAAAATCACTACTGCCATTGCATCCATCACACATCCATTACATAACCATCATACAAGTGTCACAATCAATCTGTCTCCCTCACAATACTATTTGGTGAATGAGATAGGTTGAGAATACTGCCAAGAGTGCACTTTCAGAAGGAAAATCAAACAAATCATCATCAACAACCAATCCTGAGCATCCATAGAGCCCATCTGAACAATACGATTGAAAAAGGACTAGTTCACACCTCACACGTGTGAACCACCCGATTCACACCCTAGGAGTGCGAACCTCTACAACAGGCACCAAAATCACCCGGATAGGTAAGAATATATTAGTTTTCTATCATATGTTATTTTTCATAGTTTATTTCATGTTTTGATTAGTTTTTATGAGTTTTTAATTTTCATAACTATGGGGTTTTACAGAGGTATACCCCCCAATGCACTAATAGAATTTTACAGGTTTCTACAGGTCCAACAAAGCTCAAAGAAACATTTCCAACAAAGCGATGGCTCACGAGCAAGAAGCCCACCTACATCGAGGAACCAAAAAAGATAAATCTTGTTGTCTTTGTACCACATCTAAGAGGGATTCCTATGGGAAGACCCCATTGTAGCCTTCAGGGAAATATTATAAAAGGATATCACCTCTTGTAACCCTTTTATGATTATCAATACAAATGTAGTAGATTCTATAATATTGAATGAAGTGTTATAGTATCTTTTTGATAGTTTCAGGCTGATGAGGGGTACCTATCTACCTTTGCAGATAGGTGGAATACAGATAGGGGGACATTCCAGCTCCCTACAGTTGAGGTCACAGTGACCTTGGAGGATGTGTATTGCATCCTCAAGGTATCGATGGAGGGGGTTCAAGTTGAGGTTAGCCTCAACCAAAAGACATAGATGAGGAGGATGTTTGGAGACACATGGGAGGGGGTGGGGGTGGAGAGTGGAGACATAACCTATTTGTCCATGTATGTGGACAAGGAGTTGGACCCACTTTGGGTATTGGTGATGTTCGTGTTGGCTAACATTGTGGCCTCAAACAGTATCAGGTGCAGGTTTCATTGGAACTTGATAGGGGTGGTGAGTGATATGCTCACTATGAGGTAGGTGTATGCATGGGGTCTTGTCTTACTAATGTAGGTGTACCAGGAGCTATACAATGTTACAAAGTGGGGGTGGAAGGGATTGATGTACAGCTTGTTGTTGCAATTCTAGGGATGAGAGCACTTCAGAGTTGCTCGACTGGAGGATCTACCCATGGGTGATTTTGGTAGGGAGAATACCTATGCTAAGTGATGGGAACTGGCAAAGGAGGTGCATTTGAGTCATACAATTAGGATGAGTCAATATTAAAGGTGGCTATGGGTTGTATTGACATCCACCCAGGTGGTGTGGAGGCCATGGCTGGGTGCCCAGTGGACTAGGGATGGAGAACATCTATGGTGGGTGCATAAAGGAAGGTGGGTTATTGGGAGGCATAGGAGTGAGGTAGAGTACTTATAATTCTTATGAGTGCTCCACCATTTTGGGTTATGGTAGGATGATCTTGATGAGTTGATGTGGTACATGAGGCATTAGGAGGATATGGGGCTAGATTGCATAGAGCTATGGAGAGTAGCCTTAGAGGATGATGAGGAGGTGGACATCACATATGTGGAGGATTCAAGGATGGCCATAGAGTATGACTTATGGTTTGCGGTTCCACCCTAATGGGTACTACCTTGAGGAGCAGTTGATGGTGATAGATACAGAGAGGCTAGGGATGAGGGGATCCAAGATGCCTGCAAGAGGTAGCGGTACCTTTGATATGATAGTCAAAGGTGGAAGACAAAGGTTATAATGCAGTAGAAACTTGAGGTTGGGTTAGATAGTGGATATGGGGAGGAGATAAGGGATGTTCTAGATGTACCCCCAAGCTAGAGCAAGGAGGAATGGGCATAGCTATAGAAGTAGGTGTCTGAGTAGGATACGAGGATTGTGGTTCTCTAGGTAGAGCTAGCAAAGAGGGATCATCGATATGAGGTTGACATAGGATGCCTCCTATCTCGGTATATATATATTTAGGCATTGGAGGATAGTTTTATGGAATATCATATTCCACCCCTGGATCCTCTAACCTCATTTGTATTTGGGGGTACTAGATCTAGGGCTCCTACTAGGTCTGAGACTCCTGCTAGGTCTGAGACTCCTACTAGATCACATGGATCCTCTTGGAGGATGTAGCTAGTTCGTAGATGCACTTTTTTTATATGAACCTTGGTGCTCCATTTTATGTAGCCTTTTGAAATTTATTCATATATACATGGATTAAACCTTTTGTGTTATATGTTTGTGTGAATGCTTTTTGTGAAATGCTTTTCTGGAATGCATGTTTATGTTTATGATTAATGCATATGATATATTATGGATGATTAATGCAAGATGGAATGTATGGATGATTAATGCAATATTGCATGTACTAACGATCATTTATAGTTTAGATATTTTCTTGACCCTTTTCTAGAATTCTTGTTTAATCAGGGGCACTAGAATTGGTGGCATATTGTATGAATGACTTACCAACTAACATGGATGTTGACATGGAAGAAGATATGGATGTTGATAAGGAATAAGATATGGATGTTGATATGGAAGAATATATGGATGTTTATATCGAAGAATATATGGATGTTGATATGGAATACTTCCTGTTTTGCAGACTCAAACATCCTAGTGGCATCAAATAAACCCGCTAAAACTGCCTAATCCTTCTAGGACCAAATGTGTGTGTAGTGAATTCATTTACAAAATCAAGAGCAAGGTAATGACCCGAGACAATCAGGAACCAGTGTGTGTGCATGTGAGTTCATTAAATCATCTTGAGTAAATTGGGTGAACATGTTATGGTTAAAAACAAGAGGCTAGCTTGTCCATATAAGCAATTAGAGGTCTCTTTTAAAAGAGACATATCACCATGCATGAGCTTACTCCACTGCCAGTCAAGCATCTATAGCTCCGATGGAGGCTAAATCCATAGTCCATGACTTTTGTTTTTGATCTATTAAGTTTTGGGGATGACTACCTAATTGTCTAACTAGAAATGTAGTATGATCCTTACAATCCAATGATCAGTGGTGTGTTATGAAAATTTTTTAGAGCTTTGGGGAATCAAATTCTTAACCTAAGTGTGATGAGAATTGTACCCTATCCTTACTACTCTATTTTTTTAATTTGGAACAATTGTGATAGTGGTGCAAACCACTATTCTTATGGACTATGTTGCATGATGGGACTAGAAAGGATGACCCTTGTCACCTCAAGGTTCATACCAAGTATGGTGTTATCCCTGTTTGAAGCAAGATGTTTTTAAGGTGTGAAATTGTTCTTGGTTCAAGAATGTTTTGGAATCAGTTCCCAAAACCAAATTTTCTTAGTGTAAGATGTGCAATGGTCCTAAGAATAACTCAAAATCTATTTTTGAGGTTGCTTAAAACACTAGGAGTGGTTGAGTGACCGAAAAAACCTAGGAGTTTGTGCTTATGGCTTATGCTGATGGCAATTTTGACTTTGTGGAATGTTGTGGATGCCATTGTGAAGGTGCCCTTGATTAAGGCAACATAACTTTTGTTGGACCAATTAATACCTTTAACTTAATAAATGATCCCTAAATATGAAATGTAAAATGTGGATGTGAATGTAATGTATGAAATCCAATTTTATGAAATGCAATATGAAATGTTGGTGAATGTATTGTTTTGGGAATGTGAATACAAGTGTAATACAATGTTATGAATGAAATGTATGCAAATGTTTTTGTGTATTAGCCAAGTATATATATATAGTAATCAAATAATGCATAGAAGAGGACCCCTAGACAAGGAAGAGCTAATACGGGTCTCAAAAATCAATACAAATATGTAACGCCCCATTAAGATTACAAATGGGTACCATGCTTGAGAGCCAATCATGATATTCTATGATGTCATCTAACTCTTCTGGCTTATCATCACCTATAGCTGCTTAAAAAACCTTGGTATCCAAAGGTGAAGGTGGAGGTGAAGGTGAAGGTAGAGGGGAGGGAGGAATGTAATTGGTGGAAGCCCTTAATAGTTCCTCTAAAAAAACAAATTCGATAAAGGTTGGAGACGAGGAAATCCAGTCCATATAAATAAGGATTATATCAAATGGAATTGGTTTAGCCGGATCATATGGATTGCGGAGCGGGATGAATAAGGTAAAGGTAGACAAGGTTGGATGGAATGGATGGAACCTAGGAACCGGTGCTAGGAGCTTGGTTAACCTGAACAGTAGAAAGCAATAAAAAATATATTTTATTAAGTGGTATATTTACATATGTAATGCAAAGAAAGATAACATGTTTTTGATTTTTTTTTGAAGTGGTGAAAACCACTATTTTGAATTATGTACATATATTACAAGTTGGATTATGGAATGGCTTAATGGAATGGAGGTGGTGGTTCATCGATAGGGGCAGCTCACTCTTGTGGAAGAATCAAGTGAAAAAAGGGTTCATGGATGGGGAACATGTTGAGATAAAATTTATCTTGCTCAAAATGGGGAATGATGGGCTCCGATTCTTCTTCAGATTCATCTAAAATTATCGACATAAGTTTGAATTCTTCATAGATGTCATTGTAAGAATTATCAAGATGGAGGTCTTCTTATCCTGAATTGAGATTAAGCCTTTGGAAGGATTGTTCAAAAAAAGAGATTGTAGGAAGCGGGTGGAAATCTAGACCTGAATGGTCATGCACCTCTTGATATGGAACATCGATAGGTTGATGCACACCATGTTCATGTAGTCCTAGGCCATGGCCTTTCCAATTGATAATGTGTAAATATCAATATGGAAATCTCGACATATTTGAAATATTAGCAAGTTTTGGTTCTTTTGGCTCTTCTATGGGTGTTGGTCTTGATGAAGATTCAATTCCCCCATATACAAAATTAATGCTACTTGGAGCTGAAACCATATTGTAAATTTCTCCTATTACTAAAGGTTGGTCAAGTGGGTGACCAAAATCCTTAGCACTATGGATAGTTAGGGGTTTTATGGTGATGTCATCGACCATGTATTCACCAATACCATGATTGGTGAGATGGACTTTAACTTGGGATGATATGGGAGGATCATGATCAGGCGATGGATCAAGAAAGGGTGGAAATGGAGGTATCTCATAATACATCAATTTGAATTATGGGACATTGTACAATATAGATGGATTGAATTGGTAAGGTTACGATATGGCTAATGATGATGTGGATGGCAATGATGTTGATGAAGTGGATTGCAATGATGTTGATGATGCGGACTAACTGTGACCACATGTGCATGTAGTCTAAGAAATTTGTTTAGGTGTTCCCATGTTTCACTAATATCTCTATCAGAGGCTAGGGTTATGGAGGTATATGGTATGGAAGGTGTGTCTAGGATACAAGTTACACTAGGTATGGCAACTTGTGAGACTAGGACTTGTGAAGCAGCATTGACTTGTGCTTCATACAAGGGGTTGGTGTAGGTGGAGGTAGATGAGGTGCTAGGATAACTTGAGGGTTGAGGAATGTATGTGTGGGATGAAGGTGGAATGGGGTTGGGAATAGGCATGCTCTTGCTATAAAGTAGAGTCTTGTCTAGGTGAATTGGGAATAGACTCTAAAACATAATTAGAATTCTTCATGAAATATTTTACTCTTTCCATACCTATATGGGTTATGTGGTGGTTGATGGTAGGGGATACTGACTCCTATTGGGACATGGCCATATGATAGGCTATGAATATCAAGGAATATGAGGGACTTGCAAATAAATCTACTTGTGTCACATTCAGGGTATCTGCCATTGAAGTTGCAGGGAAGGTGGATGAAGGTTCCATTATTTTTTCTTGAATTATTGCTTTCTTTTGATTTTGAGTTAATACCATAAGTAGAGTAAATCAAGATGCAAATTAAAATACCAAATGTAACACAAAAACTAGAATACTTAAGGAAATAAATAAAAAATGCTAAGTCTCAACCAATGTGGCTTACCTTGTTCATTAGTTATCTCCTTTTAATGTATATTCATTTTATGTGCCAGTTTTGTGTGTTTTGATATTCTAATTTCTTAATGAAACAAAGGTAAAAAAAAACTATGGTGAATATGAGGCAACAAGATTCTTGTTGGTGATGAAATCCAACAAGTATGCTTGGGGGTATTCCTAGGGTGTCGAAGGGCAAATATTGGTGGATAGAGATGAATGCCACCATCACAAAATCTCAAGCAATGGTTGGTGATGAAATCCAACCACTACTATTTTGCATGAATCATGATGTGTGTGAATTATTTTTAAGGTTTATATTTTCTATTGTATACAAAAAATGTTAAAAATAATTAATTTCATAAACCTAAATTAGAAGCCAACAAAAAACTGAAAGTTCTCCAAAGGGTGTGAAGTACACCGTTTAAGACCCCCTATCTAAATAACAACCATAGGGTTTGTCCACCCCTCTGCTTGGAATAACCCAACTGGCAGGGATAATTTTGGTAATATAATATTGTTCCAACTTAGATATACAAAAGAAAATGTCTTTAACCCTAAGATGCAATACTATATTATGCAATTTTGGTTCAAATGCATACAAAATGCAGTAATTTACATCCAGAAAACAAAAATCGTAATCCAAATATGTGAATGAATGTAGATCTAAAAATGCAAAATAATATGTGTTCATTTTCAAATTTCTTAATGATGATTCATTTTATTGTTTAAAATCTAAAAAATGCAAAAGATATCTAGAATACGTAAAACAGGGAACTAGGGTTTCTAAATAATTGACTTACTGGAAAGTCTACGCTCTTGCTCCTAACTCTCTGTAAATACCCTTGGGCAATTTTGGATAATTCTAAGACACCCGTGGGTGCTTCTACATTACCTTTGAACACTATTAGGAATTTCATGCACCTTCTGCAAACTTTTGCAGACTTCAAAAATCCTAGATCCAACGAAATCTATGAAATTCGTGCTTCTAAAAAATCTATAAGATGATAGAAAATAAATAGCAAATTAGTAAAATAGATCATAAATAGAAACCCTTAGGGGGTCCCACCATGATAACCATTTGAAATATGCAAAATGCAACACACATACAATGCTTTGAACAAAATAAAATGTAAGGAAATACAAGAATGCAAAATAGAATGAATTATTTATTGATGGAGGAGCTGAGGAACTTCATTATTTACAAGCTTGGATCCTTGAATCCTTTTGATACAATATTACAATAGTTTAGGGTTCTCTGAAACCCTAAGAAGTAAGGTCATGGTGTCTTCAAGTGCATATTGATCCCAATAAGGTTGAGTGGGCTTTTCGGTATCCAAGGCTGGGCCACTCCAGGTGCTGATGTTGTGCTCTAGATATACACACAAGGACACAAAATAATAGTTAGTAGTATATGTGAGGGCTTCACAGTGTGAGGCCCTCTATAAGCAATGGTAAACCCTAACTAAATGCTATAAATAAAGTGAAAAAAAAAGAAGCACATGCATAAAATAAATAAATGAAGGATTCATTTATTTTACTTACTGTGTTCTAATGTGAAATATCTGATGTAGAGGACTGGTGCAATGATGCCCTAGCATCACTCAGAGGCTAGGGTGTCTTCAGGATTGATAGCGTAAAACACCCGCAAGTGATTGGCTGCTACAAGAAACGCTCATGGGTGCCTGGGGCTGAGGGAAAAAATTCTACAAAAGCAGATCCAGTGAGGGATGAAGGACATCGACGATGATGGGAGGTTATAGTGAGCGAGAGTGATGGCATAAGTGGTGCAATGTGACCTATGGTACTTAAGGGTTTTAAGCACTCAAGGAATTCATAAGCTCAAGGAAATTAGACACTTAGGAAACTTAGGGAAATTAGACGTAAAAAAGCTAGGATCAGGGACTCAAGAAATTCAAAAAACTTAGGGGTTGAGCCATAAAAATAGCTCTTATTTATAATCTAACCTAGGGCATGCTAGGGTTTCAACAACACTAATTGTGTGGCTAATATTAAAGCACATCCAAGGGTAGATAATAAATCTAGGGTGTTGCATGGATTGATGTAAATGGGTGGTCACTATTAAATGAAATTGGATGGTTGGGATTAATTCACTTAAATTGATACATATTTTTTAAATATATATTAAAATATAATCTAAAATATTATATTTAAATATATAAATAAATGTGAATAATGATAAAAAATGGTATGAAATAGGAATGGTGGAAAAATTGGCTATGCTTTGGTGGTGGAAATGGTGGAAAAACCTGGTTGGAGTATGAATGGCTAGGATTTGGTGTATACACTTAGGTAATCATATTAGACAGGGATTCTAGATTCATTTCATAATATTGGTAGGCTCTATACCATGCAATGGGAACTAAGTTGAATATTAATTCTGCATATCATCCTAAAATAGATGGTCAAACTAAGAGGGTAAACCAAGTTTTAGAAGACATGTTATGCATGTATTACATGGACCAAAAGTCTAAGTGGGAGGAATTTTTACATCTTGTTGAATTTACATATAATAATGGGTACCATGCATCATTAGGGATGTCCCTATTTGAAGCCTTTCATATAAGAAGATGTAGAAAACCTCTATCATTGGATAAACTGAAGGATTTGGTGATGATTAGAATAAACACTATTTGAGATATGGAGGAAAAATTTAGAGTAATACAACTTAGGCTCAAGGAAGAAATTGATTTCCAAAATATCTATTTTGATTTTAAAATATTTCCAAGAGAATTCTCTATGGGGAACAGAGTTTTCTTAAGGGTAAGACCCATGAAAAGTGCTATCAAGTCAACTAAGTTGGATCCTCACTATGTTAGGTCCTTTAAGATCATTGATAAGAATAACCCATTAAACTATAGGTTTGATTTTACACCTAACATATCAAAAATTCATGATACTTTCTACATATCCTTGTTTATAAAATATGTTGCTAATCATACTCACATGTGGAATGTTTATAAATTATATATGGTATATCCCTCAATAATTGAGGTGAGACTAGTCAAGATTCTAGGGTTTCATTACAAGATGTTGAGGAAACAGACCCTAGATAAATGGAAGGTCCAATGGGACAAGTATTTTAAAAATTATGTGATTGTAGGTCAAAATGACTACACCAAGGGTAGAGAGGAGTTGTCTTCTCAAAATTTTTCTAAGTATGGAAGAAAGTCATGATTTCATGATTGTTCAGGTTTTCACTGACTAAGAAGCAGAAAGGAGCCAAGTTTGGAAAAAAGTCACGATTTCACGATCGGTCAGGTGTTCACTAGCCGAGAAGCAGAAAAGAGCCAAGTCTGGGAAAAAGTCACTATTTCATGATCGGTTAGATTTTTGTTGGCTGAGAAGCAGAAATGAGCCAAGTCTGGGACAAAGACACAATTTTGTGACTAGTCAGGTTTTTATTGGCTGAGAAGCAAAAAGGAGCCAAGTCTGGGAAAAAGTCATGATTTTGTGATCGATCAGGTTTTTGTTGGTTGAAAGTCGAGAAGAGACTAAGGGCAAAAAATAGTCATAATTTCATGACCGATCAGGCTTTTACTGGCTGAAATCAGGAAGTAAAAAAATGAACAAGTGGAAGACAATTGAGCCACAATGTCTCCAAAAAAATCAAGGTAGATATGCAGTAACAAGAAGATCTCAATCATTTGCTATTGAAAATATCATGCTCTTTAAACTACCAATTTACCAGAATGCACCTACGAGCATATTATTGTAACAAATTTTAGTTTTTCTATTATTAGAATATATATATATATATATATAGGATACCCAGGTGTTGTAGGTGAGTTGGAGAGGAGAGGGTAATCCTCCAAAGGAAGTCCCAAGTTCAAATCTCCACCCTACCAAAAAGCTGAATTGGGTATCCAAAATCCAATTGATAATGTTGGTGCGGGCAGGGTCAGGTGCGACTCTCGGGTGACTTTGACGATGTAGAATCCCTTGTTCGTGGTCTCTCAGACCAAGGCGGCTCGACAAAGGGTTTTTCACTTAAATATAAATATAAATATATATATATATATATAGGATGAGTGATCTTAACTAGAGGTTGGCTCTTAGATGTTTACAAGGCAATGTATACAGATTGTTGAAAGTAAAATATACTCTTTACTCTGGCTTCTAGATCAATGGTGATAAGTCTTGTATGTATGAATGTTGAACTCTACATAAACTGTGTTGGATGTTACTCACTTTAATTTTGTTTCTATATTTTTGTGGTTCATGTTCTATGCATTCTAAATTTAACAATTCTAGTTGGTTAATGGTATTTTTAAATATGTACCAAAGAATTAGTCCCTAATTATTTGAGGTTTTAAATATTGCTTATTTAAAAAAAATTATAACGTGTTTCCTTGTTGTTATCTACTCAGTACCATTTAAAGATCCTATAAATAACTATATTTCCCTTTATTTATGCACTTTACTCTATCTCATTTTCCTATAATAAAGCAAGGAACCAACATTATCTAGAGATTAAACCTGGTAATATTTGTTTTAAACTTGGTCATTCAATGTTGGAAAAGTCTTGGGTGCAAACATAATTAAAGTCATATTTTGCACCAATAGTTTTTGGCATGCCCGATGGGACCCAATCCCACTATATATACAGACCAAGGTTTTGGTGATTATATTTGTCCTATGCATTTTTATAAATCACCTGGTGACTCTGTTTGAGAAATAAAATCCGTAAGACCTTATCTATCTTCTAGTAGAATATAGATATAAATGAAAACTAGATCTAAAGCAAAAAATTTTGAAGAACCCATCAAGTTATTTGAGTTACACCTTGATAACCTCAGAGCTAATCCTGTACTCATTGCTCAATCAACCTCTTCCTCTACAATCACCATAGGATCTGCAAATCCTTCCCCTAAAGTTCTTCCTAGTGTTGCTACTAGTGGATTGTTAAAAATAGTTGCTCATACTACTGCAATATCAATCGATATCATAATAGCTATAAATCAACCAAATCTACCCTACCCTACATGGAATCATTTAGGTCCTCTGAATATGGTAGCTCAGCATCAGATCCCCATAGTGGATTTGAAATCACTACCCCAGTATGATGGCATAGGAAAAATGACTTATGAACACTGCTAAGACGTAGTTGCATTGGCACCAATACATAACATCACTAAGAAAAAGTTATGATAATAATGTTAGTCATCTCCTTGACATGGAAAATGCTCTATTGGTATAGAGCCCTTCCTAATCAGACTATAGCTACTTGGGCTTAGCTCGCCAGTAAACTAGTAGAAGAGTTCAATGAACATGTTGACCTTATTTTTTGCTAAACCAATTCACTATTATTCAGAAGCATCCTCAAGAAGAAATAGTAGATTTCAACATCTAGTTCAATCGTACTTGGAAGAGAGTACCTGATGGATTGACACCAATAGATGAACAATCAATGTATTATTATCTAAGAGCTTTTAACTTAGATATAATCATGGTTATCAGATAGTCTCAAGTGTTTACTTTTCTAGAGATTTTACAAAAATATCAAAAAGCAGAGAAATATCTCAATGCTATCAGAAGGTTCCCTCCAAAATGGTTACGCCTATCTTTCCAAATCTTCCACAAGTATCAAATTCTAGTTTCCCGAGCCTTGCTCCTACATCTGATGTAGATCTTCCCAAATGGACCAGATAGCCCTCTATTCCAGTAATACAAGTACCCCTAGCTCCTACAATGTTGCTTATCATTCCTACACTTCCTGTAGCAGTAGTCTCACCAAATATTGATCCCCAACTTGCAAATTTACAAGATTTGCAATCAACCATGAAAACTTTGATGAATAATATGATCGCAATGGAAAGAAGAGAGAGAAGTTTCCAACCAAGGATATTTCCACAAGTAACTAGAGATCAAGCTTCCACAAGTGGTAAGAATCAAGAGATATCAAATGTGGTTTACGCTAATGAAGATTCTGAACCTGCCAAATCATTAATAGAATCAAACTTCTTGTGTTCCATATGTAATTATATACATGGTGAAAACTCATTCATGATCCATCAACACTATGTCTAGAAGATAGTTGTTGAAAGAGCAGGAGAAAATCTTAAAGAATAAGTAAATATGATCAGAGAGGAAAATCACAATCTTATGATGCCTTTGGTGGAACAAGTAGTTGTTCTGACCAGATCAAGGAATAAACCTTTGTAGGTAGAACCCCAAGAATATAATCCCTTGAAGATAAGTTTACCTATGAGAAACCAGGTTGAGAGAAGAGCCTCCTATGAAAATATCCCAAAGCTCAGGTCAGAAAGAAGTAGAAATATTCAAAGAATACCCCTACAGATGGAATTTGAGACACATGAATAGGCAATATATAATTTAAGATATCCCTCAGTGACCAAGCCTCAAAGGATAGATGCCACTCAAGGATATAGGAATAAGTACGACACTATTAAAAATAAAAAGAGAAAAGTATCGATCCTCTCCACTTCAACATAGTAGAAGAAATAAAAAAGACCCCTTCCAAAGAAACTATGTATGATGCCTTAAAATTTTGGGATAAATCAACTTATTACATGAATCCTTAAGGTTTATGAAAAGTAAGAGTAAAATACCTACTTAGTTGAATTCTACACAAGCCAGTTTGATGTTGGCTATAGGAAAAAATAGACCTTCTCCCTTCTATTTGTCTCTCTAGATGGAAGGATGGGTGGTACATAATTGTAAGATAGACTCAGGGGCTACAACTACTGTAATACCCAAATTTATGTGTGACATCATGGGGATGGAATACACCAGAATTAGCCCAAGTATTTTGTAGTTAGATAGAACTTCAATCAAAACTATGGGGGCGATACAAGATTTTCCCATAGTTCTACATAGAATGTCTCAACTTACAGTTATACAAGATATGGTCATAGTGGATTTACAAGATAGAAGGATACTTGTCTATGTATTACTCACACTTAGAAATCCCATTTAATGGGAAAAGAGTGAAAATATTCAAAAAAAAATCATCTACCTTCCATATCAAAAAATAGAATAGGAAAGGGAGCAAGCCAATACAGTGAGCATAATGACTGAGGAGTTGGAAGATTTAAACTTAATGGAAGAAGCCTTGAATGTACTATAATAAGATGATTAGTTCTCCCTCCAGGACTTCAATGTCATGATTGAGACAGACCTTGGAAGCTATTCAATCATGAAATCTAAGAAAAGTAATCCCACCCCTTCGTACACAATAGACTCATCTACTAATAAAATATGGAAACTTTTCTTTGACAATGCCAGATGCAATAACGGATCTGGAGTAGGCATACTCTTCATCTCCCCAATATGTGAGGAAACGGTTTTCTTCTATCGACTAAATTGGAGTTGCATTAACAATGCAATTGAATATGAGGCTCTTTTCCTAAGACTTAAGAAAGTCGAGAGACTTGGAATCAAGCAACTGCAAATTTATGGAGATTCAAAACTGATTGTCAACCAAGTCATAGAAAAATGTGTTAGTAAGCAACACTATCTCAAGTATTACAAGAATAAAGTATGGGATCTGCTTGAATATTTTGAAGCTCTAAACATCAAAGTGATCCCTAGAGAAAAGAATACCCATGCTGACCTATTGGTATCAGTAGGTGTAAATTTCCACCCCATAAGAAATGTCATTCAAAACTCTAATATGGTAAGACTTATATATGGACCCTTGATGCAGGAGCATCCGGTGGCAGCAGAGCAATCTTGCATCAAAAAAAAATTTCTAAGTGTTTGCCTTGATGTCGCGATATCGCGACATGTCGCGTTTTCGCGACTCAGGAAGGAGAGAGAAGGCACGGAGCAAAAATGTCATGATTTCATGACATGTCGCGAAATCGCGACCGAAAGAAGACAGGAAAGGCCAGAGAAGAAAATGTCACGATTTCGTGACATGTCGCGAAATCGCGACCGAAGGAGCAGAAAGAAAGCAAGGAAGGAAACTGTCGCGATATCGTGACATGTCACGATTTCGTGACCCAAAACAGAGAGAGAAAGCAGAGAGCAAAGTTGTCGCGATATCGTGACATGTCGCGATTTCGTGACCCGAGAGGCGAGGAGGAGGCAGAAAGGAAAGATGTCACGATATCGCGACATGTCATGATTTCATGACCGAAAAGGAGAAGAGAGCAAGAGAGGAAAGATGTCGCGATATCGCGACATGTCGCATTATCGTGACCAAAGGACGAGAGAAGGCGCAAAGGAGAAAAAAGTGTCGCGATATCGCGACATGTCGCATTTTCGTGACCAAAGGACGAGAGAAGGCGCAAAGGAGAGAAAAGTGTCGCGATATCGTGACATGTCGCATTTTCGTGACCAAAAGACGAGAGAAGGCACAAGAGAGAAAAGTGTCACGATATCGCGACATGTCGCATTATCGCGACCAAAAGGCGAGAGGAGGCGCAGGAGAGAAAAAGTGTCGCGATATCGTGACATGTCGCATTTTCATGACTCAAAAGGAGAGAGAAGGCGCAAGGAAGAAAAAGTGTCACGATATCGTGACATGTCGCATTTTCATGACCAAAAGCCGAGGGAAGGCATAGGAGAGAAAAAATGTCGCGATATCGTGACATGTCGCATTTTTGTGACCAAACAAAAGGAAAGAAAAGGCAGGCGGTTACAGGGGCCATTACAGAGGAAATTATCGAGCGATGGGTATACCGAACGTCATCATTGGTTGACAAGCGGACAGAGTCTACAGTGGCAGCACTGGACAAGCACGTGGCACCAAGGTGCAATGAAAGCAGACGAAGATCAAGAGTCGGAAAGAAAGACGTTTTGAAAGCCAAGACAACGAAGAGGCACGGGAAATGAAATGAAGGGTCAGAAAAGGGAGACGGAGAGTCACGCCAGAGATTTTAAAAGGGGAAGCGAAGGCATGCACAAGGGGTCGAAAAACTATGGAGACAGAGTTGCAGACGTGAAGGCAAGAGGGCCATTCTGGACCTGTTTAGGCTATTTTTCTTCCAGGGTGGAAGATGTTGTAATATAAACTATCTTTCGAGATAAAGGAGTTTATTTGGTAGACTACTGCCATTATTGTAATATTTTTCCGAATTGTTGAATGAGAATTGAGAATTTGGCGTGAGCGATTTTGGCTCCCCATCAAGTGGTATCAGAGCAGGAGTTCCTGAGTGTGTGAGCAGATCACCGAAAGTGAGGCAGTTTGCACCAGGATCTGTGGAAGGGTTGTGAGAAGAGAGTGAGGAAGAATGCCTCCACGAAGAAACCATGGTGGTGGGAGAAATGTGGTACCTGAAGAAGATTTCAGAGCTTTGCAGAGGCAAGTGCAAGCCCTGCAAGAGGAGTTGCGAAGAGGGGTTGAACCAAGAAGAGAAGATCATAGTGAAGATGAAGCTTGGGAGGTTGATAATCCATCAGAAGAAGAAGCAATGGATCCTGTAGAAGCTAGATTGGTTAAGGCCATATCTCGGATCGGGAAGAAGACAAAGTTTGATGTCTCCACGTATTCTGGGAATCTCAATCTAGAGGAGTTGATTGATTGGATCAATGATATGGAGGAGTATTTTGAGTATGAGGAGGTTGTAGATCCAGATCGGATCAAGTTTGCAAAAATGAAGTTGAAAGGCCATGCTTGCATATGGTGGAAAGAAGTGCAGCTAGAAAGAAATAGAAGTGGAAAGGAAAAGATAACCAGATGGGATCGAATGGTAGAGAAGTTGAAGAGACAGTTTATTCCTGTAGATTATGAATTGGACCTATTGAGAAAAATGCAGAGTTTGAGACAGTCAAACAAATCTATCAAAGAATATACAGAGGAGTTTTTCCAGATCTCAATCGAAACTGGCCATTCAGAGGCTAACAGGGAGAAGGTGGCCCGTTACATCAATGGGTTGAGAACCAGTATTCAAGAAGAATTGAGTCTGGTTAGGATGAGCACCATTGAGGATGCTTACCAGTTTGCCCTCAAAGTCGAAGAGAAGCTGAACAGACGGTTTGAGGGTAAGCAAAGAGGAAGAGGTCATGGTGGAAGAACTGGTGGAAGGACCAGTGGAGAAAAATATAAGGATCAGAAGAAGGCTGGTGAAACCAGTAATACCCAGGATCAGAAAGAGGGGAACACCTACCAACCCCGTAATCAGAACAATGGTTACCCAAGAGGGAGAGGTAGATCTGGACGTGGATTTGGAAGGGGAGGATTTCGGGGAACCTGTTTCCACTGTGGCGAAGAAGGACATCGAGCATACGAGTGTCCACAACACCGAGAAAGGATGAATAAGAGACCTGAGGGTCCTGCCAGAGCTGTTGTAGCAGATGAAGGTGCTGAATCAGAACATTCTGAGGAGGCAGAGGGAGGAGAAGTTATGGTCACAAGGAGGACCCTGTTGAATGAGGAGAAAGGATCAGACCAGAGGAGGAGCTTGTTTCGCACAAGGTGCAGAAGTTTGGGTAAGGTCTGTAATATCATTATAGATAATGGTAGTACTGATAACTTGGTCTCAGAAGAAATGGTTACTAAGTTACAGTTAAAGAGGAGAAGCCACCCGCATCCATATCGGATTGCGTGGTTACAGAAGGACCATAGGGCTTTGGTCAGTGAGCAATGCTCGATGAAATTTAATATTGGGAATTACTGTGATGAGGTCCTGTGTGACATCCTGCCTATGGATGCTTGCCATTTGTTGTTGGGAAGGCCATGGCAGTTTGATCGGTGTGCGAGTGCATGATGGTCGTGCCAACACTTACTCAATGACGAAGAATGGAGTGCGCCATAAGCTGAAGCCCTTGAAGGAGGCGGGCGAAAAGGTATGTAGCAGCGCTAGAATCTATTTAGTTGAAGGGGGAAGATTTTTGGATAGTTTAAAGCATGAGCATATGTGCTATGCATTAATTCCTAGAGTTAGGAAGGAAGAATGTAAGGATACCCCTGTAGAAGTCTTAGGACTATTAGAAGAATTTCCAGACATTATATCTGATAATGTGCCCGAGGGTTTACCACCAGTGAGGAAGATCGAGTCACCATATAGATTTGGTACCAGGATCTAGTTTACCCAATAAGGCAGCACATAGAATGACTCCTACAGAAACTGAAGAGCTGAACAGGCAAGTCCAAGAGTTGCTGGAGAAGGGACTGATTCGGGAGAGCTTGAGTCCATGTGCAGTACCTACAGTACTAGCACCAAAGAAATATGGAGAGTGGAGAATGTGTACAGACTCTCGAGCCATTAACAAGATCACCATAAAGTACAGATTTCCATTGCCAAGGATGGATGACATTATGGACTATTTGAGTGGAGCCAAGTACTTCACAAAGATTGATCTGAAGAGTGGTTATCATCAGATTCATGTCAGAGAAGGAGATGAGTGGAAGACAACCTTCAAGACCAGAGAGGGTTTGTATGAATGGTTGGTCATGCCATTTGGGCTAACCAATGCACCAAGCACATTCATGCGACTGATGAATGAGGTATTGAAAGAATTTTTAGGCAAATTCATCATTGTCTATTTGGATGATATTTTAATATTTAGCAGAACCCTGGAAGAGCATCTGATGCATATCAGAAGGGTTTTTGAGAAGCTGCGGGAGGAGCAGTTGTTAATTAAT
Organism: Wollemia nobilis; assembly: GCA_028583015.1. Taxonomy (NCBI): domain Eukaryota; kingdom Viridiplantae; phylum Streptophyta; class Pinopsida; order Araucariales; family Araucariaceae; genus Wollemia; species Wollemia nobilis. The sequence continues at coordinate 11,371,108 of JAQPPZ010000850.1, forward strand.
CTGAAGAAGTGTAATTTTGTGAAGGAGTTAGTGTACCTAGGATTTGTCATCTCAGTCGAAGGTCTAAAAATGGACCCAAAAAAAGTGAGAGCTATCATTGAATGGCCTACTCCGAGAAGCACGACTGAGGTAAGATCATTTCATGGTCTAGCAAGTTTTTACAGGAAATTCATTAGGAATTTTAGCAGTATTTGTGCACCCCTTACAGAAACAATGAGAGGGGATAAGAAAGAATTTAAGTGGACCTTAGGAGCAGATAAGAGCTTTGATATGTTGAAGAAGAAGGTTACAGAGCAACCTATTTTGGCACTTCCAGATTTTAATAAGGTATTTCAGGTAGATTGTGATGCTAGTGGTAGTGCCATAGGAGCTGTTTTGAGTCAAGAAGGTAAACCTGTTGCTTACTTTAGTGAGAAACTCAATGATGCTAGGAAGAAGTATTCAGTTTATGATCAAGAGTTTTATGCTATAGTTCAGGCTCTAAAGAAGTGGCGACATTACTTGTTGCCAAAAGAGTTTGTTCTATATACTGATCATCAGGCCTTACAATATATTAATAGCCAAGGGAAGCTAAATCAGAGGCACCTGAAGTGGGTTGAGTTTCTACAGAGTTATACCTTTGTGTTGAAGCACAGGAGCGGAAGGTCAAACAGAGTTGCAGATGCCTTAAGTAGAAGGTAGTGTTTGTTGACAGAAATGAAGGTGGAAGTGGTAGGATTTGATGAACTGAAGGGTTTGTACCCTGAAGATCCTGATTTTGCAGAAGCCTGGAAGGCTTGCTTGGCACCTGTCACTTTGGACAGGACCAAGTGGTTGGATTTTCTGATCCAAGATGGAATGTTGTTTAGAGGAAGTCAATTATGCATTCCAAGGAGTTCAATGAGGGAAAATATGGTCAAGGAGAAACACAGTGGAGGGTTGGCTGGACATTTTGGTCGGGATAAGACCATTGCCCTGGTTAGTGAGAACTACTATTGGCCGCAACTACAGCAAGATGTGAAGAGGTTTGTGCAAAGCTGTAGAGTATGCCAGATGGCGAAAGGTGTGAACCAGAACACTGGATTATATCAGCCATTACCTGTACCAGAGAGACCATGGGAGGACGTCAGCATGGATTTCGTTCTTGGTCTACCAAGGACACAATGGGGAAATGACTCCATATTTGTGGTGGTTGACAGGTTTTCAAAGATGGCACATTTTATTCCCTGCCAGAAAACTAGTGACGCAGTTCACATTGCAGGTTTATTTTTCAAAGAGGTGGTACGACTTCATGGTCTACCAAAGAGTATCATTTTTGACAGAGATACCAAGTTTGTGGGGTATTTCTGGAGGACCTTGTGGAAGAAATTGAAGATAGATTTGAAATTCAGTTCTGCATACCACCCATAGACTGATGGCCAAACGAAGGTGGTGAATAGAAGTCTGGGAAATCTATTGAGATGCTTGATAGGAGATAAGCCCACGGGATGGGATTTGGTTTTGCCACAGGCAGAATTTGCATACAACAATTCTATCAATAGGAGTACTAACAAATCTCCATTCCAGATAGTGTATGGGAGCAGTCCAAGGAATGCTTCTGAGTTGAGGAAGATGGATACAGGGGAAAAGTGCAATGCCGAGGCTGAGGACTTTGCAGAGCATCCGAAGAGCGTGCATGAAGAAGTGAAGAAGCACATTACTAACATGAATAACCAATATAAGACAAGGGCAGACCAGAAGCGACGGTTCAAGGAATTCGCTGTGGGAGATGAAGTCATGGTCCATCTGAGAAAAGAAAGATTTCCTGCTAAAACCTATAACAAGCTGAAGATGAAGAAGTTTGGACCATGCCGAATTATAGGAAAATGGGATTCAAGCAATGCGTATGAAGTGGAATTGCCAAGTGGCCTTAACATATCACCTATTTTTAACATTGCAGATTTGGTAGAATATCATGAAGGAGGCAGTAGCGAGACACCAAGTGCAAAATTGTGGAGTATTCCAACATCTACTCCAGCAACAGGCGAGATCGAGGAAATACTAGACACTCGAGCAGGAAGAAGTACCAAGAACAGGCAGTATTCTGAATATCTGGTCAAGTGGAAGGGCAGGCCTATCGAAGATGCAACTTGGTTGTCAAAAATAGAGGTCGACCGCTTGGGTCTTCCTCCAACAGTACAGAAGTGAAGGACACTTCTCAATCCACCCCGGTTGTCTGATGCAGGAGCATCCGGTGGCAGCAGAGCAATCTTGCATCAACAAAAAAATTCTAAGTGTTTGCCTTGATGTCGCGATATCGTGACAGAGAAAAGTGTCACGATATCGTGACATGTCATGTTTTCATGACTCAAGAAGGAGAGAGAAGGCACGGAGCAAAAATGTCATGATTTCATGACATGTCATGAAATCATGACCGAAAGAAGACAGAAAGGCCAGAGAAGAAAATGTCATGATTTCGTGACATGTCGCGAAATCGTGACCGAAGGAGCAGAAAGAAAGCAAGGAAGGAAACTGTCATGATATCATGACATGTCACGATTTCTGACCCAAAATAGAGAGAGAAAGCAGAGAGCAAAGCTATCACGATATCGTGACATGTCACGATTTCATGACCCGAGAGGCGAGGAGGAGGAGTAAAGGAAAGATGTCACGATATCATGACATGTCGCTATTTCACGACCAAAAGGAGAAAGAAGGCCAAGAGAGAAAAGTGTCACGATATCGTGACATGTCGCATTATCGCGACCAAAACGAGAGAAAGCGCAAGAGAAAAAGTGTCACGATATCGCGACATGTCGCATTTTCATGACCAAAGACGAGAGAAGGCACAAGGGAGAAAAAGTGTCGCGATATCGCGACATGTCGCATTTTCACGACCAAAAGGCGAGAGAAGGCGCAGGAGAGAAAAGTGTCGCGATATCGCGACATGTCGCATTATCGCGACCAAAAGGCGAGAGGAGGCGCAGGAGAGAAAAAGTGTCACGATATCGCGACATGTCGCATTTTCGCGACTCGCAAAGGGTAGGAAGGCCGAAAAGCAAAAGTGTCGCGATATCGCGACATGTCGCATTTTCGTGACTCGAAAAGGGGCAGGAAGGCAGGAGAGCAAAAATGTCGCGATATCGCGACATGTCGCATTTTCGCGACCAAACAAAAGGAAAGAAAAGGCAGGCGGTTACAGGGGCCGTTACAGAGGAAATTATCGAGCGATGGGTATACCGAACGTCATCATTGGTTGACAGGTGGACAGAGTCTACAGTGGCAGCACTGGACAAGCACGTGGCACCAAGGTGCAATGAAAGCAGACGAAGATCAAGAGTCGGAGAGAAAGACGTTTCGAAAGCCAAGACAACGAAGAGGCACGGGAAATGAAACGAAGGGTCAGAAAAGGGAGACGGAGAGTCACGCCAGAGATTTTAAAAGGGGAAGCGAAGGCATGCACAAGGGGTCAAAAAACTATGGAGACAGAGTTGCAGACGTGAAGGCAAGAGGGCCATTCTGGACCTGTTTAGGCTGTTTTTCTTCCAGGGCGGAAGATGTTGTAATATAAACTATCTTTCGGGATAAAGGAGTTTATTTGGCAGACTGCTGCCATTATTGTAATATTTTTCCGAATTGTTGAATGAGAATTGAGAATTTGGCGTGAGCGATTTTGGCTCCCCATCAACCCTTTAAGCCAGAAAAAGACACCTTTTGGTAGGTATTTGAGAGTGATTAACATATAGTAGATTTTTTGATCCATGAAATGAACTGTTCAAGCAATAAAATGTAGAGAGATGAAGAATATGAAGGTATGATCCAATTGAAAAATAATCACATCCCAAAAGAACTAATCACTTTTTAAAGTTTGTTTGACAACAATGATAGGTCAATCGATCACAAGATGAAGGTTGATAAACACAAGTATAAAGAAGTTCAGTTGGAAACAAATTTTTTTATCAAAGTAGGAGTAAACTGCACACAAGAAGAATTGAATCAGATTAAAAAATTGTGCAAATAATTCCTTGATATCATAGCTTAGACTTATGGTGACCTTAAGGTCTACTTCAAAGAGACCATACAACATACCATTGAACTCAAAGAAGGTGCAAAATCCTTCAGGTAGAAACAAAGGTTGGTGAACCCTAAAATCAAAGCTCTAATGAAGAAATAATTGTTGAAGTTACTCAAAGTTAATATAGTCTACCCCATAAAATATTATACATGGATAGGTAACCTAGTTTTGATCAAGAAGAAGAATGGAGACATTAGGCTATGCATAGACTTATGAAATTACCCTCTCCCACAAATTGATTAGACTTTACATATTATGGTAGAAGCAGAGAGATTCTCCTCATTGGATGGGTTTTCAGGGTATAACTAGGTGTGGGTGAAAGATGAAGACCAATAAAAAATGGTATTCACTACCAAGTGGGGGAAATTCGCTTACCAGATAATACCTTTTGGATTATTCAATTCTGGAGTGACCTTTCAAAGGGCAATGGATGTGGCTTTTGGATAACTCGTTAATAAGAACATAGTAATATACTTAGATGATATGACAGTTTTCTCTCATCGTAAAGAAGATCACGTTGAACACCTTAGAAGATTTTTTGAGAAATGTAAAGATTTTAGTATCTCTTTGAATTCAAATAAATCCATATTTACTGTTGAAGAGGGGATTTTACTTGGAGATGTCATTTCTAAGGATGGACTGGCTATAGACCCTAACAGAGTGAAAGCACTATTGGAACTCCATTTAACTCTAAATAATAAAGGTTTGTAATCATTCTTTGGGTAGATAAAATTTGTACGCAAGTTCATAGCAGACTTTATGTAAGTTGTCAATCCCATGATAGAGCTATTGAAGAAAGATGCAAAATTAAAATGGATGGATTTATGAAAGAATACTTTCACCAGTATAAAGGAACAGATATCCCAAGCACCTATTTTAGTAAATCCATATTACTCTAGAGGTTTCATCTTGTATGCTATAGGAGAACAAGAAAGTTATGTCACAATACTTATAAAGAGATAGAAAATGAAGAGAGGCCCATAGCCTTTCTAAGTCAGACCATGTAGGAACATGACGAAAAATACAACTTCATCAAAAAGTAAGTTTATGTAATCATGAAATCATTGAAAAAGTTTAGGTATTTCCTTTCATAGAGTAAGACTATTGTATACGTAGTTCACCCTGATGTCAGAAACTTCATCATATAGGGAGATCTTGGTGAGAAAATATCTGGTTGGATATTGAATATACAATAATACGATGTTGAGATTTACCCAACCAAGCTAGTGAGAGTCAGTGCATTATGTCAAGAACTCACTAAACAAGCCTCAGTAGAGTACATAGTTTGCAAAATGCAAGAACCAATTCTAGAAGACATAAACTGGGCTGATGTATTGATCAAATATTTTTAGACTGGAAAATGCCTGGTAAGTTTAAATTCTTCACAATAAATAAGATACAAGATCTAGGCTTTGAAGTATACCTTACTACCTGAAGGGTTGTACAAAAAAATTGGATGGTGTATTACTTCAATGCATAAAATATGATAAAAAACAAAATATTTTGGAGGATTTTTATGGAGTTCCATCAAGTGGACATTACTCAGGAAGGACTATGGATCTAAAAATAATTAGAACTGGTTGCTATTGGCCATTAATTTTTTTTATGTATTCAAAATAACCAGAAGCTACGAAGAATGCTAGAGGTATGTTGGGAGAAATATAAATGCTTCAATACCTTTGAAACCTATTCAGGTTGAAGAACCTATTCAACAATGGGGCTTGTATTTCATTGGGGTGATAGAAACTAACTCGTCCTCTAGGCATAAACATATTATGAATGCCACTGATTACTTCACTAAGTGGGCTGAAGTAGTGCCTACTAAGAAAGTTGATCAGGAAGTTGTGATAAAATTCATAGAAAGCTTAATAACAAGGTTCGGTATCCCTGATGCATTATTCATGAACAATGGCACATATTTCATAGGGGTAGAAATGATTGATTTTTCTTGAAAATATGGGATCTATTTGAAGACTTCTTCAAATTATTATCCCTAAGGAAATGGTTTAGTTGAATCAATGAATAAAAACCTACTCTAGATTTTAAAGCAGACTCTGAAATACAATAAGAGAATTTGACATTCTCTGATAACCTAGGTGTTATGGGTTGACAATATCATGATCAATAAATCCATGAACACCTCTCCTTACTCAATAGTCTATGGTAAGGAAGTTGTACTCTTGATACACATAAATACCTGCTTTCAAATTACTCAAACAAACTGGCATGGAAGAAGTAGAACTGATGGAGAATAGGGTGATACAACTCCTATAGCTGGAAGAACCAAAATAATAAGCTTACAACCATTATAAAAAATACATGGGAGGCACGAAGAAATTGTTTTATAAAAGGGCTACTCTTAGAAATTTTAAAGGAGATTGGTTCTGATATGGAATGAGAAAAAGCAAAACCTTGGAACCATCAAAATTTTGATGCTTTCTGGGAAGGACCTTTTGACATAATTGAAGAAAAACAATAGATTTCTTTCCAACTAAAAAATTAACAGGATCAAGTATAGCCTATCCCTGTCAATGGCTTCCACCTAAAGCTATACTTAAAGTAAAATAAAATACCCCTCCACTTGTATTATATGTAAATATGCTTTTTTTTACTAAGTCACTCTTCAAACAAAAGGGTCACGATTTTGTAATCTTTTGGCAATCAAAGGCCACTTCAAGGAAAATGGTCATGATTTTGTGACGTTTTACCATTCAAAGGCCACTTCAAATAAAATGGCCATGATCTCATGATATTTGGATATTCAACGGTGAAATTCAAATAAAAATACCTTTTCGCTTTACAACCATGTGAAGTTATTGGTCTAATAGGAGGGTGACACGAATTTATGGTCCAAAGGAAGCAACAATGCATAACGATTGGTTTCAAGAGGGTGGCACACGAAACAAGACACCAATAACGTTTGAAACTATTTGTAGTACGTGTACCACCAACTACAGTTACCACATGGAACCTTCATGCATGCATGTGTATTTATTTACATTAAGTAAGCTCTTTTTCTTTCACCTTTATTTTCTAAAATTCCCTTGTAGCAAATTCCCCAAATTCTCTCAGAATTTTTTTCGAAGCGCTTCCAAAATTTTTGTGCGATGAAATCAAGACAAGCAACCATGGTAGGATCTTCTTAAAACACTACAAAGACATGTAAATAAGAATAAAATAAAGGAGGTTTTATAGACCTAGATTCCTATATAACTTATACAATCATTACCTAGAAAAATCTAGAGGAAATTAAAAAAATGTGGAGGCCAGAGTAGCGAAAGGTATCATTCCATCAACTTCGAGTACTTTTCCTTTATAATTTTTGCTTTCATGGTATGTATGCACTCTTTTCCATCCCTACCCTGATATAATCAGATCCATGGTGATGTTTTATGATGTAAAGCATAGAATAGTTAGGAATTCTAGGGGTGAAGTCATGTTTACCCTAGATCTCGATATAGTCAGGTGTGTCTTCAGCAGGGGTAGAAAGCCCACTATAAATCCAACACTACTTGACCCAGTTATGTAGGCAAAATATTATACCCCCACCCTTAATATCAAGTTTTTTATGCAAACACACTTGTAAGAACCCCTCCCAATGGAGCCCTGCTAGAAACACCCATTCCTCTATCAAAATTTAAAAGTAACGAATTGTTTTCCATGTTAGCTATGGTGGTGGGATTAGAGTCATATGCACAACTGTATGGGTGGTAGATTGTGGTAGCACAATATATTTCAAATCCTAAGTTCTATGATGCTATCATCGTAGATAAGAATATAGTACCAATTTAATTCGATTGGCTAGCATATGTCTCAACAAATACATGCAGGCTTGTTCAGAATACAAAAGGGTTCTTAGAAGAAATTTACATTTTCTTCTTATCTATTATGGATTTTCTTCTACTTTCAATTAAAAAATCCCTTTAATTTCTACAATACAAAAAGATAAATAAGTAAAAAAATTAACTATATATGAATGGACAACGGTGCTCTCAAAGGCTGAATCATACTACTATTTTAACATGGAATTCCTAGGCCTTGCCTTGTAGATTATGTATGGTGAAGTACATAGACTTCCCAAAAAAGTGTGAGACACTTTACAACACCCTATATAATAAGGGGATTGGTTCATTTTAAAACAAGGGGTGGTCATTAAACTATATTATTTTAGGGGGAAACCTTTCTTACTCCCATACTATGTCACTGAATGATTTTTTACCATGGAGTATGTGAGGTAGATCGAATACATCAACAACAAGTTTGGCATAGGGATTGGTAAGACTGGTACATGCATTATGCCCTTCCAATTTTTAGGGGTTATTGTATCTAGAAAAGGAGACCATGAGTGAATCACTTGAGCCCTAAAGGAACTAAAGTTAGTAGTGTTGTTGCAGAGATGGAAATATGACCACATTAACAGAATTGTAGAAAGGAAGGATTATCTCAATAAAAACTCCTTCAAATAATTTCAATCATCTAAAAGAGATATTAAAAAATAGTGTAAAAATAGTGAAGAAGATGAAGCCCTAGAATGGCATGTAGAGTGGATATAGCCATGAGCCCCATGGCACAATTTCTATGAACATGTGATATATTGGAACCCCGAGCAAAATCCAAGTTATGCTTTAGAAGAAACAATTATAAATACAATGCAGAAGAAGAGAGATGACAAGACATCAGTAAAAATCTTGGCTTAGTGGATGATGAGGATGCAAAAATAAATGACCTCTAAGTGGGGACTAAAATATGATCATGAATACTTCATCTGGTATAACAAGTATCAAGCTACATGATCCAAGACTCTTGCGGATAAGGTTCCACTAGGCATCAATGGTATCAAGGTTAATCTTACCATTAAAAAGGGACAACCCAACCAAAGGAAAGGGAATTTCTATTGAGAAACCAAAAATTTCAAAGAAAGTATCATGATGTCAGTGCCTAGAAGTTAAACAAATTATTTGAAGAAATGACTCCCACAGAAGGGTCAACTCTTGATGAAGGTGCAACTCCTACTGAAGGACTAGCTCCTAAAGAGAAATTAGTTCTTATCAAAGGGAAAAGTCCTGCTGAAGGATCAGCCCTTGCTAAGGACCCACCAAGTACTAAAGGTATAAAATTGTAGAAGCTATTAGAACTACCAGGTATGATTTATATCGATCTCACTTCATCCTCTTCTCAATACCAAATAAACCCCCCTTACCATTCTGCAGATGAAGATGATGTTTCCTCTTCCTCCAATCAACAAGCTCCATCGTCACCACCATCAATCCAATCCAAACCAAAAATATCCTCAGCTACTCCCATTGACCCACTCACAGGACCATCAAATATGGATGCCATGATAGTCACCATTCCTTTCCTTCATGCAATCATTTTTTCAAACTTACAATCCATCCTTGCTTCCTCTTCTAAAAATCACCCTACCATATCCAAGCTAAAAAAATAAAGAAAGCTAACTAGAACACCTCAAAATGGTGGAAGTATCACTGTTCCCAATTTTCCAAGAACATAGCTCATACCAAAGAGGGAATATATTTGTATCCCATCAGTATGTAGCATTCGACGATGAAGATGACACCCTTAGTACAAAATTTGAAAGGAGAAATGACTCTAGAAGATTACCAAGCTGAAATGATCACTAAAGACATCACTCAACTACCTATGGAATATGAATGGGGAAAGACCCAAGCCTACATGGGGACCATATACTTAAACATTGAATATTACAAAGAGAAATATCTTAGAGCTGAAGACACAAGAAAACATTTTGAGAAGGCTCTGAGTGAGCAGAAAACCATTGAAAAGGGTCTAAAAAATGAGGTGAAGAAGTGGGAAGAAAAATTCAGTGAAGTAGCACCATATAAGGAGAAAACAAAGAAGGCTTCTGAATAGATCCATGCTTTGAACAAGCAAGTGGAGGACCTACAGAAATAGATCCAAGAAGGTGTTGGTAAAACTAGTGGGTTGTCCAAGGAAAATTCCAAGGCAGTCAAAAAGGAGATGTTCAGTGACATCCAAAAAATAGGCTTCAAGGCAAGGCCTACATTGTTATACCTAGCCAAGATTAAGGAAATATTAGGTTGGGTGGAGGATGAGTTCACTTTATCCATCACCTTCCTACAAGAAATACTATCTGCAACAACAAATATTCAATTTTTGGCAGAAAGCACATAAGGAAAGGTTGGAAATAGAGCCCAAAATGAAACATGGTCCCAGGCTAGGATATCTACTAGGAATTTCTTCAGAAGGCACAAAATTGTGATAGAAAGTGCCAAAATAATTCAGTAACCCCAAGTAGAAGCTAAGGGTATTTTAAAACATCTAAGCATAGTACAAAATTGTGGCCTACCAAGATTCAGGGATAACAATTCAAATATCTTGGAGGAATATGGGCTTAAAACTTCTTGGAATTTTTTTATAGAATATGAATCAGAAATAGATAGTTGGTAAGATCCTATCCAAGAAGATCAAATATTTAGCATGGTTCAATATCTTACCCAGATCAACTCTTGTCTGCATGAGTTGTATATGAGATTGAAAGTTTTATCCTATGACAAAGTGGAAGAGTTAGAGTATTTATATCTAACATTCATGGAGACTTCTAACCTAGATGAAGAGACTTGGAATAAAGCCTGTGCTGCTTATAATGAAGTTGTTCAGGAGAGACAAACATAAGAAGACAAAAAAAGGCTCAACGAGCGATTAGGTAGAAACATAAGAAGGGAAATTGATAGAAGAAGAAACCCTAAAAAGTAGTTGCATTAGAGAAGAAACACAATTTTACTCTTTTTCTCTCCCCTTTCTTTCTTTTGTTCTTTTTACTCCATTCCCTAATGAATAAAGTCTTTGGATTCTAACATTAAACTAACAAAATTACCTATGAGGTGCCAATAATGTAGGTCAAAATGACTACACTAAGGGTAGAAAAGAGATGTCTTCTCAATTTTTTTCTAAGTATGGAATAAAGTCACGATTTTTTGACCGGTCAAGTTTTTGCTGGCTGAGAAGCAGAAAGGAGCCAAGTCTGGAAAAAAGTTGCAATTTCATGACCAATCAGGTTTTTGTTGGCTGAGAAGTAGAAAGGAGCCAAGTTTGGGAAAAGTCATGATTTCATGACCGGTAAGGTTTTCGTTGGTCGAGAAGTAGAAAGGAGCTACGTCTAGGAAAAAATCATAATTTCACAACCGATCAAGTTTTCGCTGGCTGAGAAGCAAAAAGGAGCCAATTCTGGGAAAAAGTCACGATTTCATGACCCATCAAGTTTTCGCTGGTCAAAATCCAAGAAGAGACTAAGGTATAAAAATAGTCATGATTTCATGATCGATCAAGTTTTCGCTAGTCAAGAATTAGAAAGGAGCCAAGTCTAGAAAACAATTACAATTTTGTAACCAATCAGGTTTTCATTGGTCAAGAAGCAGAAAGGAGCCAAGTTGGGGAAAAAGTCATGATTTTGCAATCAGTCAGGTTTTCACTAGATGAGAAGAAGAAAGGAGTCAAGTTTGGGAAAAAGTCATAATTTCGTGACTAGTTAATTTTTGCTGACTGAGAAGCAGAAAGGAGCCAAGTCTAGGAAAAAGTCACGATTTCACGATCAATCAGGTTTTTGCTGGCCGAGAAGTAGAAAGGATCCAAGTCTAAAAAAAGTCACAATTTTGCGATTGGTTAGGTTTTTGCTGGCCGAGAAGCAGAAAGGATCCAAGTTTGGGAAAATTTCACGATTTCACGATCAGTCAGGTTTTTACTGGCCGAAAGCTAAGAAGAGACTAAGAGTTGAAAATAGTCACGATTTCACAATCGATCAGGCTTTTTCTGGTCGAAATCAAGAAGTAAAAAAATGAACAATTGGAAGATAGTTGAGCCACGATGTCTCCAAAAGGATCAAGGTAGATATGTGGTAACAAGAATATCTCAATCATTTGTTGTTGAAAATCCCATACTCTTTTAACTGCCAATTTACCATAATGAGCCTACGGGTATATTGTTGTAACAAATTTTAGTTTTTCTGTTATTAAAAAAGATATATATATATATATATATATATATATATATATATATATATATATATATAAGATGAGCAACCCTAACTAGAGGTCAGATCTTGGATGTTTACAAGGCAATGTTTACAGATTCCTAAAAGTAATAATATACTCTTCACTCTGGCTTCTAGCTCAATGGTGCTAAGTCTTATATATATGAATGTTGAACTCTACATAAATTGTGTTGGATGTTACTTGCTTTAATTCTATTTTTGGATTTTTGTGGTTCATGTTTTACGCATTCTGAATTTTAAAAATTCTAGTTGGTTAATAGTAGTTTTAAATCTGCACCAGATAATTAGTCACCGATTATTTGTGAGTTTAAATATTGCTTATCTGCAAAAAATTATAATGTGTTTCCTTGATGTTGTCTAACCTATACCATTTAAAGATCCTAGCAATATTTATATTTTCATTTCTTCATGCACTTTACTCTATCTCATTTTACTATAACAAATAAAGGAACCAACCTTATCTGGAGATTAAACCAGGTAATCTCTATGTTAAACCCAGTCATTCAATATTGGCAAAGTCTTGGGTGCAAACATAACCAAAGGCAAATTTTGCACCAACAACTACATGGAAAATTGTTAAGGAAATGAGAGCAATTTCCATATTTGTTTGAATGAAACAATTGTTTACTCTCTTGTAGGAAACACAAATGATTGTGTTTAGTCCAAGGGGGGAGTATGTAACATTCCTCCTTGGAAAAACAATTTATGGACAATGAACTATGTTTTGGTGTGAATATTTAATGGTATAGCTTCATTTTTATGATGTCTTTATGATGGGATGATTACATAATTTTGAGCTTGGAATATTGTACTACTAATATATTTGTGGGTGTACAAACTAGGTGCTCTCTTTGGTGGGACCATATGGGTGGACCACCTATGAAGAGAGATATTTTAGGAAATGATGGTGATGATTTGCTCATCGACAGTTCAAGGTAACAAATTACCCTTCATGTAGATGCATGTCATTTTGCTTATTTTTATGTTCACACCATTGGGTTAGGAAGTTTCTTATGAAATGAGTCTCCTTAATAGGTTGGCAATAGCATTAGACTATCTTAAAAGAGACCGCCTACTTAGGGATAAAACAATGGTGTGAAACATGGTTGGTATGAATCTATGTTTGTTCATGGTATGCATAGATTTAGATTAAGATTTTATTAAGTATTAATTGGTAACATTAATACTTTTGAATTATTAAGTATTAATTAGTTGTTGATATTAATATTTGAGAATTATTAAGTTAATTAAATGTTGGATTTAATACTTTAGACTAGTAAAGTATTAATTTGATTCTAATGCTAGGAATTAAAGTAAAAAAAATAATATTTTTTATTAAGAAAATCTCCATTATAAAGAACAAGGTTAATTCTTTTATGGAGCGCATTATTCCTTTTTGTTATGCTTTGGGTGGCTCTTTAATAAAAGAGGTGGCACAAGTCTTGTAAAAAATACATTCTTGGATATTTTCTATGTGATTGCCTTCATGCAAGGAGTGTCCATGTTCCTTTGTGTTGTTTTAAGCCTTATGTTGGGTAGGGAAAAGTTTTTAAAAAAAAGGAAGGGAGCTCGAAGGTTGGAAGAGAAGAGATTTTAAGAGTAGTGCGACATCCTTTGTTAGAGATGTAGGTAAATCTTGTTAACTAGGTTCTATCCTTTTTATTATTGGTCATATTGTATGCTTTTAGTTATTAATTGATGATATATTCAATGTTGGTTTAACTCTCCTTAATGCTACCATAGCTCATCCTTACTTCAGCCTGCATGTTGTTGTAGATGTTTGAGTGTCATTCCATTCTTCTCATCTACCTTTCATCTACATAGAGTCCAATCATTGGTTTGTTTTTCTTGACATGCTATTCTATTAATGCTTTGTTTTACTTATAGCAAGGGTTCTTTCTATATTAGCCACATCCATTTCATTATTCACTACATAGATTCATGTTGTTTTCATCCTATGCATGTCATATTCTAAAACCATAGGCTATTCTTGTGTTAGATGCATTTGGTGGCTTGATAACTTTATAACCTGGTAGGGTCATCTTAGCTTGAAGTGTTTATCTCTTTTGGTTCAAGTTAGATCAACTGTCTATGTGAGTTATTTCCATGTACCCAAGAGTTGGCTTATGTATATTTTGCTTTAATGTTATTTGGTGGTTTTGTACAATTGTGGTTTTTGTATAGTCATGATAATTTTTATCGATGCTCTTTCGAATATATAAAAATATAATTTTATTTATAATGAAATTTAACTGAAAAAATTTCTTAGATTATCAAAGTCTCCTTTTATTTATATAATGTATGTTGCTTTCTTTATAAGTAATGGCTTTAGAAAAGAGATATTTCATTGTCATTTTTATATTGTTAAGAAATGAATGGGTTTGTTTTTTAGAAAATATTTATTTTTTAAGTGCTTACTTTTTTTATCCATTGTGATATTGTGTTGGAAGAAAAGAAAATAGATGTATGTTCTTTGCCTTAAAAGTATATATTTTTAAAATAGATTAATGAATGTTGGTTTTGAGAGAGAAACTATTATAATACCTCTTGAGACTTATGTGCATTAATATCATTATAAAGAGAAGTATGGGATTCTCTTCTTGTTGACCTATATTTATTTGTTTAATTCATGGTTGTTTTCATAGTAGGAAAGGCATGTTTAAGTTGGATTGCATTTAAAGTTGTCCTGATCCCTAAGTATCTCTCATAAGTCATGGGTGGATACCCTATCAAGAGAGGAGCTATTGATTTATAGATGGTTGGAAGACATTTGTGGATGTTTTTTATAGAACTTGAAATGTATAATTGATTTGGAAAAAGAAGTAAAGGCTATGTAAAAGAATATTTTGTAAATTTTATTATTGTACAAACTGAAATATTAGGTTATCTCACTTTTGTGCATTATGGTATTTACATAAACCTTTTATTTTGGAAAGTATTAGCTTTATCAACTGTTGCAATTCTTTGTTATGTTATTTGCATAAGTTATGATGCTACAACACCTATGTTAATAAGATGCATACTTAAAAAATTTATGTCAAGCATTTTGGTTAAGCATAATATGGCTTTTTTTAAAGATGAACTCATGTTTATTTATCATAGCATTCAAATTATATGGATTATGTCTTGATTTAAAGTGCTTTTGATATAATGGAATGAATGTTGTTCTACTTTAGAATTATGTTTCTAATCACAAGATATATTATGTGATGATTATCTTGGGGTGGTCAAAATTTATTTGGTGAACCGATTGATAATAAAACCCAATGATAGGAGTTGCATGAATGCAATAACCAGGTAGATATGAGTCTTATAAGGAGTTGTGAGGATGCAATGGTTAAGAAATCATGAATATAGGAGTTGTATAATTACAATAGTCAAGATTCTTATGAATCATTGCATCTTGAACAAGTAATAATAAAGTGTATCCCAATGAGGAGTTGTGAAACTATTCATAAGACAACAATGTTGATCCCTTGAACATGTAGGATCGAGAGATCATGTTTATTTCTAGTGAAGTCATAATAACCTTAGTTAGCCCATGGAGGTGTGGTAACTAAGCACAAAGACTTAATGCTAATTAACCTACCTAGATGGACTTAGAGTAGGTTTAGGTAATAGGCATTCTCCTTTAAGTGTTATGGGCATTAAAGGATAGTCCCTACATTATGGTCACTTTGTCCTATATTTATGAGGGTATGGGAAATGTGGGGGGACTAATTTTGACATCATTCTAAATGAGTAGGTTTAGTAAGGTGAACCCTATAAATCATGGGATTTAGCCACTCTTGTCCATTGAGTGTTGTCTACAATGACTTGGAACTCAAATGTAGTGAAGCCTTGTATGCTGAAAAGATAAAAGGGTTTTCCCTTGTGAACCTTTGCTTGGAATATTTTTATAAAAAATTTGGGTTGGTATTTTTGTGTTGTTACTGTTGGTATCAGAGCTCTCGGTCATAGCGCTAGAAGCTTCTATGAAGTGTGCCTAGTTTGGGCCTTGAATTGATGTGTAAATTTAGGTTAGGCACCTTGCAAGAAGGCAAGCGTGACCCTGAATATTATAAATTAAGTGATAATATTATGTTATTTCATGAGGAGAATGAAGCTAAAAAATTGTAAGTACAATTAAGGAAGAATTTTAAATTACCTAAATTTTTGTTAATAGGGATGACACCTATTCAAAAAGGAATTTTATCAAAGAAAACCAAAACATGTGCACAAGAAGAAAGAGCAGTGCAAAATTTTTGATGAACTGGGGACCCTAGTAAGCAAAATTGGAGAACACAAACTTCTAGTAATAGGCTTGATATGGTAGTAAACCTCGATAAGAACATACAAGAAATAATAGGATCTGATGAGAGAGCAGAATATCTCTCCTCCATAGTGAAGTTGCTTCAAGAGTGATTGGAACAACAAAAAATTTTAGAAACCTTGATCAATAAGGAATCCAGTACTAGGAATGTAGAGGGTAGGAAGGAAGAAAATATTTTTAGGAGTCAAGAGGGTAGAGCCTAGATAGAAGTTGAACTGGCAAGAGACCTTAAGAATGTGAACCAAATTTAATGGTAAATAAGAGGGGGATGTAGTTGAGTCATGGATGAAATAATTAGAAACTTTTTTCCCATGAAAAATTACTCCTTTGACACAAACTATGTGGGCCACTTTTCATATTCTGGACATAGCTCTAGATTGGTGGGACACATTTAGTACAAGTAAAAATATCCAATGAAACTTAAGTGGAATGAGTTTGTTGGGAATTTTAAGAAAATTTTTCTTTCATAATAGTTTTATATAGCGAAGTTTATGAAATTTTTTATTTTTCTACAAGGATCACTATCAAGAGAAGTGTACTTTCAAAAATATGTGAAACTCTTAAAGTCTGTGCTAGAGTATGAGAATAATGAGTGTCTAAAGGTTCATTCTAGAGATAGACCCTAAAATAAGGATAGTGGTTAATCTGCTCAAACCTAAAAATTTGCAAGGGGCTTATGACTTGGCTAGACAAGAAGAAAATAACCTCCAAACCAAGAATTTTTTCTTCAACTACGTAGGGTTGACAAAGTTAGAAAGACAAGATCTAAAGAAAAAATGTGTAGGATTTATGAAGTGGGATAAGGCAAACCAAATTTTAATAACAAGAACAATGGAACCCATAGGAAAACAAGAAGAAATTCTAGAAGGACAATTCCAACCCTCATCCCCTAAAGTAGAATGAATTAGAACAAAAAGAAGAAATAAGGAAAAAGGGATAGGAGAGATCCGAGGCACCAAATATAGGATGCTACATATGTGGGTGTCCTTAATATGCCAAAAAGTATCCCCAAATATCAGAGTCAAGCCATAGAGTAGAGGAGTTGTTGCACTGAATTTATACTACTAAAAATTTACACTTAGATGGACAAGCAACATTGATGCTGCTAAATGGTAAGCTATTTGATAAAGATGTAAATATTTTAATAGATAGTGGATTTACAGTGATAGTGTTTAGGTGTGTGGTTTAATTAATGTAATAAGCCATTAACCATTGATGGACTTTTATTTTTAATTTTTAGTTATTGATAGAGATAAGGTGCACTGAGGTGCACTGCTATCATTGAATGCAACCTTATCCATAGCATGTGTTTGCAATACCTATTTTAGGCTTCTATTGTTAATGGAAACTAAATTTTGGTTTGTCATTTCATTCCCATTATCTATTTTAATTGATTTGAAATCATACAGATAGTTTTATTTCCCCTAATATTATTGGGGTTATGCTAAAAAGGCCTAGGTTTTTGGCACAAGAATAGAAATTTGAGTATGATTCTGGATAAACCTACTAAGTGGATCAATGTTTACCTATTGTAGAAATAACTCTACTTGTAGACACCTAAAACACGTCATGTTGAAGGTGACTACTCATATGGACATGCTACAAGACCATATGGAAGATCTTGGACAGACTCCAAGAGAGAGCAGTGGTTATAACCACTCAATTTGGGCTCCTTGGCCTGATCAGTTTGAATCGTGGCTGAGTCCTGTGGTCTACAATTTGAACCATAGCTGAGACCTATAGTCTATAGTCTGAACCATAGCTTTCACTTGGGGTCTTAACTGAAGTTCAGTTGGCCTTCATCCGAGCCAAATTGGTTTAAATGACCATTTATTCTAGAAGAAGGTGGTTAAAGGACGAAAGCTTTCAATCCAACTATCTTAACCACCCCTTATTGATCTTGGCTTCTCCATGAAGCTACCCCTAGCCCTTGGGTAGTCCTATAAGTACCACTTTGAATTAGTGCAATGATATAGTGCATTTTGATAGCGAAGTGCTGTCGAAATAGTGAGAGAGCAAGCATTGGATATTGAAGAAGTGAAGCTCTATCAAATTGTGGATTCACTTGAGTGCATTGAGAGGGAGTGTTTATATTCAATTGTCACCTAATTGAGAATCATGCCAATTCATGCCATGGATGCCCTAAGGATCTAGAACACCAAGAAACACCAATTCGAGGAAACAAAGACCCAATCAAGCAATTGTTGGCAATTTTGGGTTTGAGATCCTAGCTTCTTGTCTATGAGTTGTCATTGATGTCAAAAGGAAATGGCATTAATGTTAAGAGGATGTGTTGGCTTCAAAGGTGGAAGATTCCAAGAGAATATTTTTAAGAGAATCCGGAGAGATTCCATTGGCAATGGTTTTTATTAAAACCAATGGAGGTTCTCTTTATTATTTATTTAATTATTATTTAAAACCCTTCAAGGTTTTAATTAATTAATTATTTAATTAATTAAGGGAGAAATTATTTTTAATTTATTAAAAATACTTAAAGGTTTTTAAACCTTTTTTTATTCTTAATTTATTAAAATTATTTAAGGGTTTTTAAACCCTTTTTGAAAAGACTTTTGATTAATTTCGAAATGGTCTTTATTTTCGCCGACGTCAAGGTGTCTTCGAAGAGACTATTTATTCTCCAACTCCTAAGGTTGGAAGGCTAATGAATTCGAAATTCCCCGAATGCAATTTGCGGTGTTTGTGCTCTGTATTCGCTACGATCGAAGGAAGACTTAGAAGCACGTGCGGTTGAAAAGTCTTCGGGAGTTTTTTTCGAGGGTGAAGTGGAGGGAAGTTCACTTGTGAACTTCGTAGCCCGCATGGGCTAGTGGCAGCGAAGGCTGCTATTGGGCGCTGCATTGGCGGAGGTCACCGTTTCGAGTCTCGCGGGGGTGCTTTGCTAGAGTAACACACGTTTTTATTAAAACGTCTTTATGCCACGAAATTCGGAGTTTCTTGGACAGCGATTTATAAGGTGTGATTAAATTTTATGAGTTTTGGCTTTTGTGATTAGCATTGAATAAAAGCTTAGGAGAAATAAGGGCATATTTCTTTGGATGTATTTTTAAGATTATTCTTTGCTATGCTAAAATTAAAAATGGAGGTATAAGGTGTGAGTCTCTGATTGTTGATTTATTGGCATGTTATGGTGGTTGTGTTTAAAGAAGTGGAGCTAAAAGGTGTAATAAAGGAAGTTTATATTATTGCTCATTTCTTTTTATTCTAACCCTAACTTGGTTGGAAGTTTGAGAGTTGTGTGTGGTGACAGATTGAAGGTTCAATTATCTTCTACTCCAATAAGGTATGGGCACATTCTTCTTATGAGTATGATTGGTGTATGTTTTCTGAAATAAGGTTGGAGTGAAAAGGTATTCTACTAGGTATCCTTTGGCTAGGTGTAAATCCTATTTTCTGGTTTGTTGAAGACTACTTATGCATTGTTATCCTTAAGGAGAGTTTTTGGTGAATGCATAATTTTTGGTTTGAGATAGTGGAAGCTTTGTGCACTAGGGTTTATATTTGTGAGTCTAGCTACTTGCATTGAGTTGGTGGAACCCTTGGTTGGCTGTTTTGAGTTTGATGGTTGAGTTGCTTCCATAGAGGTTGTTTGATCAAGTTATTGCTTTACTTGATTCATGATATTGGGCTTACTCCATTGAGTTGATTTGAGCAAGTTATTCTTTGCATTTGGTGATATTGTGTTGGTGGCTGTTTTGTTCAAATATCTTTGGAGGGAAAAGGATTTCTACTTGTTTCCTTTTCTTGTGATGATTGGTTGAATGCTTCAAGGTTGATGTTGAGTTGAATGGTGTTGGTTGACTAAACCTTGTTTGATGAGCATTGTTGTTGAAACCCTAATTGATGGTGAAAAGAACATGAGTATCATTGTTATGTGATTCTTTGCATAGTTGGCAATTGTTGGGGTTTCATGTTCTTGAAAGAAAACATTCTATCCTATCCATTTCAGATATTGAGTTGAGTTTTTAGATTTGAGATTGAGATTGAGCTGAGTTGATTTGAGTTGAGTTTTGAGATTGGGATTTGAGTATAGAACATATTGAGTCTCTAACAATTCTCTTTATGCTTCTATGAGTTTGACAAATCACATTGGGTCTCTAACAATTCACTTTGTGATTTCCTACTAAGAAAGTTTTTCTTGGTGAGCTTGCTGAGTTTTTGGACAGGTTCCAGTGGGGACTTGTGAGTAGTTTTGGACAGGTTTCGGTGGGGACTTGTGAGCAGATTTGGACAGGTCCTAGCAGAGGACTTGTGAGCTGAGTTTGATAGTTCTATCAGAGAACTTGAGGACAGAGGTGCATTGGTTCTATGAGAAGAACCCGAGGATAGTTGGCAAGTCTTTGAGAAGGCTTGTATGCAGAGGATTGATTTGTTCAAGAGTTGGACAGATCCGATAGACAGAGGAAGACTTGTACTAGACCGACCGACTATGTTTGGTACAAGGTTGTTGAGCCGCTGTGGACGTGATCATAGAAGGCAGAGGTCTCTTAGGCTAAGCATTGAGGACAGGAGGTCTTCGGTGGAAAGGAGTTCCACGTGGCCGGCAAGAGGTAGAGGCAGTTGATCTTCCGAGGGATCATTTCCAGAGCAGAGGGGAAGGTATCTCCTTTGAGCAGAGGCTCATAAATTTTGATTGGGGGAAGGTATCTCCTTTGAGCAGAGGCTCATAAATTCTGATTGGGGGAAGGTATCTCCTTTGGGCCGAGGCTCATAAACATTGTAATTGGGAAGGATTCCCAAAGAACTTTGAGATAACTTTTAGAGAAAAGTTTTGTGGACGTAGCCCAACCATTCTGGGTGAACCACGTTAAAATTGGTGTCACTTTGTGGATGATATTGTGCATTGCTTTGATATTGCTTTGGGTATATTGCTTTACTATTTTGAAGTATAAAGGAAAAAGTAAAAAGAGGTCTTATACTGTTCACCCCCCTCTCAGTATAAGCTTGTGTTCTTCAATTGGTATCAGAGTCAGTGCCTTCGAAAAGTTTAACAGATTGAAGGAAAAGCTAGTAAAGAACACAATGGATCATTCAAGTGGCAATGCAGCTCCTATTCTTGATGGGTCAGATTTTGGTCTTTGGAGTGCAAGGATGAAGGTTCATCTAATGGCACTTGGGAATGAGGTTTGGGAAGTGATTGAAGATGAGTACACTATTCCCGAACATGGTCCTAATACTAAAGAAGAAAGGCTCCTACATCACAACAATTCAAAAGCAATGAATGCAATCCTGAAAGGCTTACGTAAAGCAGATCTCACCAAAGTGATTCACTGCAAGACAACTAGTGAAATGTGGAAACAGTTGAAGGTGGTTCATACAGGTGATACAAATGTCAAAAAGGCCAAGTTGAGACACTTCAAAGGTATGTTTGAACAACTCAAGATGAATGATGATGAAAATATTAGTGACTACATGCTTCGTATGGATGAGGTTGTTAACTCCATGAAAGACTTAGGTCTTGAGCTTGCTGAAAATGATGTTTGTGATAAGATTTTAAGATCTCTTCCTAATAGATTTAGTGAAAATATTTTTGCTATTGAGGAAGCTAAAGATTTGGATAAGTTGAAAAAGGATGAGCTCCATAGTATACTTGCATATTTGAGTTGAGAACTCAAGTGAAGGTTGATGTCAAGAAAGAGGCAGATTTCAAGGCTACCAAGAATTCCAAGGGTAAACAGCTTCAAGATAGTGATGAGTCTTCTAGTGATGAAGAGGCATATTACAGCAAGAAAGGCAAGTTCTCTAGAAAGCACAAAAGTATGAAAAATATAAGATGTTTCAATTGTGGAAAGTTTGGTCATTATGCTACCGATCGTATCTGTTCCCAAGAATGAAAGTGATGAAGATAAACAGGATTCTAAGAGCAAGGATTCTGAAAAGCACAAGCATCACAGGAAAAACAAAGATGAGCACAACAATCAAGGAAAGAGGTATTCTCACAAGCACAAGAAGAGTTTCTACCTAGACAAAGCAAGTAAGTGTTCTAGTAGTGATAGTGAAAGTTCTTCAAGTGATAATGAAAATGAGATGTTGTTCATATCAAAAAAGAGGAAGAACCG
Organism: Wollemia nobilis; assembly: GCA_028583015.1. NCBI lineage: Eukaryota > Viridiplantae > Streptophyta > Pinopsida > Araucariales > Araucariaceae > Wollemia > Wollemia nobilis. Next base: position 11,393,580 of record JAQPPZ010000850.1, read on the forward strand.
AAACATAGATTCATTATCATGAAATGTCTTAGATGTGGAAATTTTGGTCACCTTGAGGATGATTGCACAAATAATGATTTGGTTTCTAGTATGTATGAGGATGCTTCAGAAAACTATAAGGAAGATGCATGTATGGTTTTTGAAAAGGGTAGCACCTCTAGTGATAAGAAATCTGAAAAAGGCTTTGATGATTCAAAAAGCAAACAAATAGAGGAAGATATAGAGGAAGGTGAAGTAGATCTTGAAGGTGAACTTATTAGTGCTCTTAGTGCTTTGAAAAAGGAAAGAAAGAAGAATGCTAGACTCAAGGATAAGTTAGATGAATGTTGTATGGAGAGAGATGATCTTATAGAAAGTCTTGACTTCTCTATGGCTAAGACACAAGAACTCAAGGATGAGTTAGAGTCTAAGGTTCTTGAGTATAGTGAGTTAGAACAGAAAATGGCTTCTTTGAAAGAGGAAACTAAAGAGTACAAGGATAAGCTTTACAGTGTTTCAAGATAGCTCCAAAAAGGTTAAGTCACTCATCAAAGGTCAAAGAAAGACAACAGATAAAACAGGCCTTGGTTTTGTTAAGCCACACAAGGAACAAGTTGGAGAGTCTAGTAAGAGACTCCAAAAGGAAGAGAGTTCTGATGAGGAAAGTATTTCAAAAAAGGAGTCCTTGAATGATAGATGCACAGAAATAGAAAACAGAATTCAGAATGAGAAGAAGAAGTTTTCAGAACCTAAGAGGTCAATTAAAGGAAAGTTTCAAGGCAGATGTTTTGCTTGTCACAGGTTTGGTCACATGGCTTCACATTGCATGGCTCAAGTGAAGGAGGTAAATGACAGCTTTAGAAGTTCTAGTTACTTTCAAGGGTATTGCTACTCTTGTCAACAGTTTGGGCACAAGGCAGTTTATTGCAAGGCAAATAACAGGAACAAGTTTGGTCGAACAGTTTGGCCATTTAATAGTTTGGTCGGAACAGTTTGGCTGAACAGTTTGGTCGTAATAGGTTTGGTCGAACCGGTGGATTCAAATATCAGGTTTACCTCAGAGAAACAACATCGTCAAGTGTTTCAAGTGCAACAATGAAGGTCACATAATCGGACAGTGTAGAGCTGAAATTCCAGAATACAAGAATAGGAACAGTGGCATGATCAAGTCCAAGGATCAAGGCATGGACAAGAACAGGGATGAGAACAAGAACAAGAACAGTGACAGGAACAGGAATATGGACAAAGAGTTCAAGAGAAGGCCCGAAAAGGAAGTTATAGACGCTGATGATGATCAGTGCCTAATGGGAGTTTTACTCCCACCCAAGAATTAATCACCTCATCGAGAGGTGGGGGAGGGACTAAGCTAAGAGGCTCATTCTTAGTCCCGAGCCCCAAAGGTGACCCTTTGCCATTGATGACAAAGGGGGAGAGATTTGAGTAAGGGGGAGAGCCTCAAGACAGGGGGAGCTGTTTATGTTGAGTTTCTGTGTTGTTGAGAAGCATGGTTTGCCATCAATGACAAAGGGGGAGATTGTTGGCAATTTTGGGTTTGAGATCCTAGCTTCTTGTCTATGAGTTGTCATTGATGTCAAAAGGAAATGGCATTAATGTTAAGAGGATGTGTTGGCTTCAAAGGTGGAAGATTCCAAGAGAATATTTTTAAGAGAATCCGGAGAGATTCCATTGGCAATGGTTTTTATTAAAACCAATGGAGGTTCTCTTTATTATTTATTTAATTATTATTTAAAACCCTTCAAGGTTTTAATTAATTAATTATTTAATTAATTAAGGGAGAAATTATTTTTAATTTATTAAAAATACTTAAAGGTTTTTAAACCTTTTTTTATTCTTAATTTATTAAAATTATTTAAGGGTTTTTAAACCCTTTTTGAAAAGACTTTTGATTAATTTCGAAATGGTCTTTATTTTCGCCGACGTCAAGGTGTCTTCGAAGAGACTATTTATTCTCCAACTCCTAAGGTTGGAAGGCTAATTAATTCGAAATTCCTCGAATGCAATTTGCGGTGTTTGTGCTCTGTATTCGCTACGATCGAAGGAAGACTTAGAAGCACGTGCGGTTGAAAAGTCTTCGGGAGTTTTTTTCGAGGGTGAAGTGGAGGGAAGTTCACTTGTGAACTTCGTAGCCCGCGTGGGCTAGTGGCAGCGAAGGCTGCTGTTGGGCGCTGCATTGGCGGAGGTCGCCGTTTCGAGTCTCGTGGGGGTGCTTTGCTAGAGTAACACACGTTTTTATTAAAACGTCTTTATGCCACGAAATTCAGAGTTTCTTGGACAGCGATTTATAAGGTGTGATTAAATTTTATGAGTTTTGGCTTTTGTGATTAGCATTGAATAAAAGCTTAGGAGAAATAAGGGCATATTTCTTTGGATGTATTTTTAAGATTATTCTTTGCTATGCTAAAATTAAAAATGGAGGTATAAGGTGTGAGTCTCTGATTGTTGATTTATTGGCATGTTATGGTGGTTGTGTTTAAAGAAGTGGAGCTAAAAGGTGTAATAAAGGAAGTTTATATTATTGCTCATTTCTTTTTATTCTAACCCTAACTTGGTTGGAAGTTTGAGAGTTGTGTGTGGTGACAACTTGAAGGTTCAATTATCTTCTACTCCAATAAGGTATGGGCACATTCTTCTTATGAGTATGATTGGTGTATGTTTTCTGAAATAAGGTTGGAGTGAAAAGGTATTCTACTAGGTATCCTTTGGCTAGGTGTAAATCCTATTTTCTGGGTTTGTTGAAGACTACTTATGCATTGTTATCCTTAAGGAGAGTTTTTGGTGAATGCATAATTTCTGGTTTGAGATAGTGGAAGCTTTGTGCACTAGGGTTTATATTTGTGAGTCTAGCTACTTGCATTGAGTTGGTGGAACCCTTGGTTGGTTGTTTTGAGTTTGATGGTTGAGTTGCTTCCATAGAGGTTGTTTGATCAAGTTATTGCTTTACTTGATTCATGATATTGGGCTTACTCCATTGAGTTGATTTGAGCAAGTTATTCTTTGCATTTGGTGATATTGTGTTGGTGGCTATTTTGTTCAAATATCTTTGGAGGGAAAAGGATTTCTACTTGTTTCCTTTTCTTGTGATGATTGGTTGAATGCTTCAAGGTTGATGTTGAGTTGAATGGTGTTGGTTGACTAAACCTTGTTTGATGAGCATTGTTGTTGAAACCCTAATTGATGGTGAAAAGAACATGAGTATCATTGTTATGTGATTCTTTGCATAGTTGGCAATTGTTGGGGTTTCATGTTCTTGAAAGAAAACATTCTATCCTATCCATTTCGGATATTGAGTTGAGTTTTCAGATTTGAGATTGAGATTGAGCTGAGTTGAGTTTTGAGATTGGGATTTGAGTATAGAACATATTGAGTCTCTAACAATTCTCTTTATGCTTCTATGAGTTTGACAAATCACATTGGGTCTCTAACAATTCACTTTGTGATTTCCTACTAAGAAAGTTTTTCTTGGTGAGCTTGCTGAGTTTTTGGACAGTTTCTGGGGACTTGTGAGCGCTTTTGGACAGTCCGTGGGGACTTGTGAGCAGATTTGGACAGGTCCTAGCAGAGGACTTGTGAGCTGAGTTTGATAGTTCTATCAGAGAACTTGAGGACAGAGGTGCATTGGTTCTATGAGAAGAACCTGAGGATAGTTGGCAAGTCTTTGAGAAGGCTTGTATGCAGAGGATTGATTTGTTCAAGAGTTGGATAGATCCGACAGACAGAGGAAGACTTGTACTAGACCGACTGACTGTGTTTGGTACAGGTTGCTGAGCTACTGTGGACATGATCATAGAAGGCAGAGGTCTCTTAGGCTAAGCATTGAGGATAGGAGGTCTTCGGTGGAAAGGAGTTCCACGTGCTGGCAAGAGGTAGAGGCAGTTGATCTTCTAAGGGATCATTTCCAGAGCAGAGGGGAAGGTATCTCCTTTGAGCAGAGGCTCATAAATTCTGATTGGGGGAAGGTATCTCCTTTGAGCAGAGGCTCATAAATTCTGATTGGGGGAAGGTATCTCCTTTGGGCCGAGGCTCATAAACATTGTAATTGGGAAGGATTCCCAAAGAACTTTGAGATAACTTTTAGAGAAAAGTTTTGTGGACGTAGCCCACCCATTCTCGGGTGAACCACGTTAAAATTGGTGTCACTTTGTGGATGATATTGTGCATTGCTTTGATATTGCTTTGGGTATATTGCTTTACTATTTTGAAGTATAAAGGAAAAAGTAAAAAGAGGTCTGTTGTGGTTGATCCACAACACACCCCAAAATTGGGGACCCACCTTTTTGCAGGCTTGCAGAGAAGAATCTCGATGACCCAGATGCTAAAATTGAAGAAAAGAAAAAAATGCCTAAGTGTTGGAAGGTGTCGCGAAATCGCGACTGGTTGCGCCATCGCGACCGAAGCCGGGAAACATGTAGCGATATCGCGACATGTCGCGATTTCGCGACATGTCGCCATATCGCGGTCAACGCGGTCAACGGCAACAAAACAGGAAAATGGTCGCGATTTCGCGACGTGTTTCGGGGAGGCGTACGGAAAGAAAAAGCGGTAGCGATATCGCGACAGAAAGCTGCATGAAGGTCCGAGGGGGAAAAACGTCGCGATATCGCGACAGGTTTTGCCAAGACGTACGGATGATGAAAGGTGTCGCGATTTCGTGACGCATTTTGGCATAGTTGTACGGTACAAGGAAGATGTCACGAAATCGCGACGGAAATGAAAATCAGGCTCGAAGCAGAGAAACGATAGCGATTTCGCTACGCCTTGCGGAAAGAAGACTCAAAGTTCAAAAATGGTAGCGAATCGCTACCATGTCACAAGGAGAAGGCTTGAAACGAAAGTGGTAGCGAATCGCTACCACATTTCAAAGGGACGCTGCAAGGCCAAGGTGGTAGCGATATCGCTACCACATTTTGAAAAGGGCTCAAAGTTAGAAAGTGGTAGCGATATCGCTACCATTCGAAGAGGAGGGCTCAAAATGTTGAAACGGTAGCGATATCGCTACGAGAAGTTGCCGGAGGTAGACAAACGAAAAACGGTCGCGACATCGCTACGGGGAGCTGATGAAGGCGTACGGCCGGGAAACATGTAGCGATATCGCGACATGTCACGATTTCGTGACATGTCGCCATATCGCGGCTAAGAAGATGAACGGGCAGACTTGCAGTTTTGTCATTTTTTTCGCAGTAAGCGTTACACAGGACACAGGAAAAGCACGACACGTGGCGCACAGGTGTCAAACTTGCAGAGGCGTTACATGCAGAGATGAATTTCGAAGCGTTTTCAAATTTGAGCGTGAATCAAAGCGGGAAAGGCAAGAATTTGAAGGGTCGCCCACAGGAAGAGGAAATGAAGCGACGGAGGAAATCGAAGAGCCATAACATTGCTATAAAACCAGAATTGCAAATTGAAGAAGGGGTTGGAAATTGCCGAATACGGAGTTGCAGAGACGAGAGCTTTGTGCTATTCTGGGCCCGTACTTGGGCAATTTCCTTCTTTTTGTTCTGGGATTTTCTTTTACGCCTGGAACATTTTTGAATGTAATCGAGATATCATTTAAATACAAAATACAGAGAGTTGGCATCTTATTGGATGAGAAAGAAGGAGTAACTTTTGCATGCATGATTTAACGTTTATATTTCCCTTCCAGATTTCTTAGGTTTTTAGGTGAAGTTAATGCAAGATCTCTTGGTTGCTTCATGCGAATGCCTATTTTCTGGAATTACCATAGAAACCCTCGAGACTCGCACCTGGCCTATTTGGATTGTGTGAAAGTGCAGGTTCATTAGGTTAGGTTGCATGTAGAAAGCCTCAGTATCTTCGGTTTCATCAGATTAATGACAGCTTTCTGACTGTAATTTATTTTACGTTTTTATTTATTTTGCTTTGCTTTTCAAACCCATATTTTATTTTCAGTAGCTTTAATTATCGTGTTTGAATAAATCACTGAAAATCCATCAGAATTAAAGGTTAAAACAGATTTTATTCATTTTGAGTCCATTGAAAGTTCAAATTGATAAACCACAGTGCCCCTTGTTAACATCCACTTGCAAACCCTAAGGTGTTCTTAGCATTTCATTTTAAACAACATCCTTGATAATCAATAATTAGCATAATAAGAACCTTGGAGAAATCGTTTTTCTTTGCAAGCAGAGGATTTAGGACTCGGATCCTACAGGAGAGTGTGTTTTCACAATCGGGTTAAAACACCACTCAACAGATTGGCGCTAGAAGGAGGGCCGAATCGGTTTATCTATTTCAATTTTTATATCTGAATATTTTATTTTTGATTTAATTCTGAAATTATTTACGGCTAAACTGCAACACTGTTTTTGTGTTTGTTGCAGGTTTTTTTCGAACTAGCCGAGGGTTTCCTCAGGCAGGCTGGACCCACCACGCCGTATTGCGACCAGGTCTCAAACAACCGGAGAAACCATTTTTCACGACCTTACTGGTACTCCCAAGGGTAAAGTCAAGCAAGTCGTAAGCACTCCAGTAGCAAAAGGCCTGTTTTCTCCAGGAACGTCGAGTGGACCTACGCCAGTAATATCCGTTGCCCCTAGCGTGCCTATAGTTTGTAATATTTCTTCGGCTATTGTAGGTCCGTCTACATCAATTCTGAGTCAAATGGCTCAAGCTCCAGCAGCTCCTTGGTATGGAGCTAACAATACCCCTTTGAATATTGCTGGGGATATCCATGAAATCCCCAAGAACATTGAAATATTTCTGCCTAAATACAAGCCAGATGGCCTAAGAACAGCAGAAGAACATATCCAAGCCTATAGAGATGTTTTAATTAGGTTGCAAGTTCAGCATGAAGATGTAGCCTGCAGACTTTTCCCCATGAGCTTGGATCCAATAGCATATGAATGGTATATATGCTTGCCAACTGGTTCAATCACCTCTTGGACGCAAATGGAAAATGCATTTGTCAATCAATTTAGGTCGCCCTTAGATCCCGCAACTATTTACAATCAGTTTATTACATGCAAACGGGGCCAAGGGGAACCAATCCGAATGTTTAATCAGAGATTCCAAAAGAACTATAACAGAGCAATTAGACATTTTGCCATCGATCCTGCAGTAGCTTTGCAGATATATTTTGGGGCATTGGACCCCATGACAGCCATGTTTGCAAGGCGTAATCCTCAGGTCACCACGCTGGCTTTGGCCTATAATGAAGCCATGACTATTGAGCAACAATTGACACCGCAAGGCTACGGGTTTACCCAGATGCCTATGTTGGGACAAGGTGCTCCATATGGTCAAGTTCCCCGGGCAAATCAACTCATGGCACCACAAATGCCAAGTATGAACGCCTTCCCATATCGCAGACCGTATCCACCAAAGACCCGCATATGCACCCATTCCAATCCAACCAATCACAGCCATTCCACCTGTTCCTCGCATTTTTGCGAACAGTCAATCAACTACGCAGGAAACTAGTCAAGTCAATCCTCAAGCCATAGTTCCCTGTTTCGAATCCAATCCCAATTCAAGGTATCAATCCATATGGGAATCCAATTCCTCATAACCCCACCCAAATGTGGAATCAAGACCCCATCAATTATGCAAATCCAATGGGGGTTAACAACAATGTGGTTCCACCGAAGGATGTCTTTTCGGAAGTCGAAGAGCTCAAGAAACTAGTGCATAAACTAAGTAATGACAGGGTTCAACAAATAGAAGCATGAGTCCCGTGCCCCTCACCCAAGTCAGAATTTTAACAATAGAGGGAGACATTGGAACACTAAGCCAAACAATGGGGGAGTTCCTCCTCCCATTGCTAATCAATTAGATGCTTCCGCAGGCCCTAGCCAATCCAATTCTCTTTTGAATCTTTCAGATTTGGCATGGGAAAGAGGGTGCAGGTTACATAACACAAAAGAACACAATGAGAGGAATTGTCCTGAGATCGCTAGATACACTCATTGTCTTCAGGCACAAGTTGATGATTTGGAACTGGTATCAAATGAGGATCCATCGTATCAACAAGATGAAAATATTATGGTGATGGAAACAGTATATCACCAAGAGGGTGAGAGCGAGGAGGAAGAAGACGAAGTTTTGGAACAGGAGGTGCAAGCTTTTCGAGATTTCAGAAAGGGGACTCATGGGTACCATTTGAGGAGTAAGCCTAAAACCTCATCAACACCTCCAAACAGTTCTATTCTTCCTCCAGATACAAAGGCAAATAACAACCCTCCCCCTCCACTCAGAAGAGAAATGTCTAATGACGTCCAGAAGACTGTCAAATTCGAAAAACCAAATTATGACGTAGTGGAGGATATGAAGAAGTCCAAATCTAGCCTTTCATTCCCGGACGCAGCCTAAATTGCCCGGTCAAAAGGAGGCGTTGATAAGAGCTTTGAACTCACCCGATCCGATGTGGAAGGAAAAAAGAGCTGAATCCCATCCGATTTTGCGAAAGGAGAGAAGGGATGTCCCGCCATTCTTATTAACTCGAGAATTGCGGGTAAGAACTTGCATAACTGTTTGGTAGACACAGGAGCCACGAGCAACCTCATGCCTACGGAGATATGTCAAATGCTGGGTCTACAACCGGTTTCATCCAAATGCACGGTCTTGCAATTGGACCGTTCAGAGGTAAATGTAGTAGGGACCTTATATGATGTCAAGATTCAATTAAATTCTGAACCCAGGGTCCAGAAGGTTGTAGACATTTTGGTGGTTAACATCCCAAGTAGGTATGGAATGTTACTTGCGAGAGATTGGATGAAAACGCTGAATGGCTATTTTGCAACAGACTGCTCGCATATGTGGCTGCCATGGAAGGGCATTGCTAACCAAATCAGAGTGGAAAACGAACCGAGGCTTAAGGAGATTATAACGGATTTTAACAAGCCGAATGAGGTTCAGTTTTCTGAGCCAGACCTAGGGGTCTATGCTCTTGATGTTGAGAAAGTCTACTGATGAACTTAAAGAAGAAGTGTGTCATGGTGGTTCTTCTGAGGAAAAGGATTACACGTGGTTGCTCAAGTTTGATGGATCAAAATCTAGACAGGGAGCAGGAGCTGGAGTCGAGCTCACTGGTCCAGGAGGTAAACCATTATTGGCTGCCTACAGACTGCAATTTCCTTGCACAAACAATGTGGCAGAATACGAAGCATTGATCTACGGTTTACGTCTAGCATTGAGCAAACATGTTAAATGCTTGAAGGTTTTGGGAGATTCTGAGTTGGTTGTCAAGCAAATCAAAGGACAGTATACATGCCGCGACAAAAGACTGAGCCTTTATAGGACTAGGGTTATGGACCTCATGGAGGAGTTTGATGCATTCAACATAGCCCTTATTTCTAGGAGAGGAAATCGAATAGCAGACTCTCTTGCAGTCGCCGCGGGCATGTTAAACCCGGTGGATATAAAAAGATGTAAAAAGTTTTCCATTGAGCTGGTTCCTTGTCCATCAATACCTGATAATGTGAAGAATTTCCAGGTTTTTGAGTGTGACAGCACATCTTCAAGTTTGTCACAAACTCGGGTATTTTTGAAAATTAGGTGATCGATGAGGAACAAAGGTGGCGAGGATGAAACAGAAGAAAGTGAAACTGCGTATCAATCCAACAAAATTCCTAAAGACGTGGTTTCATTAGAAAAGATGTTCGACATGGAATGCAAGAACAAGAAAAGAAAAAGAGTCCCGCTCCCCAAAGATGCATGCGATTCAATTAATTTGGGAGTGCAGACAATCCAAAGGAGGTGTACATAGCAAAGGCATGTACAGAGGAAGAAAGGAGCAATATAATACAGGCTTTGAAGCATTACATAGATTGTATTGCTTGGAACTACAATGAGTCGAAGACTTACAAACCGTAACATTATCACGCATACCATCCCTTTGAAGCCAGACTCCAAGCCTTTTAGGCAAAGACAACGAGTTGTTAACCCGCTATTGGAGCCTTTGATCGAAAAGGAGGTTAAAAGATTATTGGAAGCGAAAATCATTTTTCCCGTTAGGCACTCAACCCGGGTGGCCAACCTCGTTCCAAGAAGAAAAAAGAGTGGAGAGATTAGGTCGTGCATAGATTTTCGAAATCTTAATAAAGCCTCTCAAAAAGATAATTATCCATTACCATCAATCGATGAAATTCTGCAAATGGTAAATGGATCTGAAATGATGTCCTTTCTCGATGGATATTCTGGGTACAACCAAGTTCTTATACATCCAGATGACAGGATGAAAACAGCCTTCACAACCAAGTGGGGGACATTTGCATATAAGAGAATGTCGTTCGGACTGTTAAACGCTGGTGCAACTTTTCAACGCGCCATGGATTACGCATTCAAAGGACTAATAGGCAAATGCATCATCGTGTATGTGGATGATATCCCAGTTTTCTCGAAGAAGAGAGAGGATCATGTTAAAGATTTGAAGAAAGTGCTTCAAAGATGCAGGGAACATGGAATTTCATTAAATCCCAAGAAATGCATTTTTGGAGTGACAGAAGGGAAACTGCTAGGTCACATTATTTCAAAGGAGGGAATATCCATCGACCCAGAAAGGATACAAGCTATCCAAGACCTACCTCTCCCGAGCAATAAAAAAGAATTGAGGTCTTTCTTTGGGCAAGTCAATTTTGTGAGGAAGTTCATTTCTAGCTTTGTCGAGATAGCTAAACCTCTAAACCAGATGCTCAAGAAAGATGTGGACGTAAGGTGGAACGAGGAAAGTAGAGTGGCTTTCCAGAATATCAAAGACGCCATTTCCAGAGCCCCGGTCTTGATAAGCCCAGACTATTCCAAGCCTTTTTACATTTATGCTTTTGCATCGGAGCACTCCTTGGCGAGTGTATTAACCCAAAAAGGCGAAGATAATGCCGAAAAACCCATTGCATTTTTAAGTGCCCCCTAAAAGATGCCCAATTAAGGTATTCAATCCTTGATAAGCAAATGTACGCACTTTTTAAAACTGTGAAAAAATTTAGGCATTACATCGTACACAGCAGAATTATTGCCATTGTGCCCGATTCTCGTCGTCAAGACCATGTTTTTACAGAATGAACTAGGTGAAAAGAGAGGAAAGTGGATTGCAACCATCCAAGAATTTGATCTCGAAATCCAACCAATGAAACTAGTTCGAGGACAAGGACTGGCAAAGGCGATCGCAGAAAATGATCCGCAAATAACAGGTCAATGCTCAAATACAGAATACATGGCTAAGGAGGACTGGTATGTTGATATTGTGCAATTTTTATTGACTGGTAAGGGCCCTTCTAATTTGAATTCAACACAGAGGAGAGCTTTAAGGCTTAAATCTGTTAACTATCTGATAAAGTCTGGTGTGCTTTACAGGAAAAATCATGAAGGTATCTACCTGAGATGCTTGAGCAAAGATGAAGCCGCCAGGGTGTTGCAAGAATTTCATGGCAAGCATGGAACTGGTCATGGTGCGGCCAATGCTACAGCACATCAAATCCTGCGAGCAGGATACTACTGGCCACATATTTTCAAGGATGCGCATACCCATGTACGAGCTTGTCACATCTGTCAAGTGGCTGCAAATAGAGAAAGAAATGCAGCCATGCCGTTGCGACTCGTAGTCGAAATGAGACCGTTTGCACAGTGGGGACTGGATTTTATCGGGGTTATTAACCCAAATTCTTCTGACTCTCACAAATTTATTTTGACAGCTACAGACTACTGTACAAGGTGGACAGAAGCGATTCCCACTAAACATGCCACCACAGACGTTGTGATTAAATTTCTTGAGGATCAAATTATAACAAGATTTGGGATGCCCGACTCTATTGTCAGTGACAATGGTAAAGCTTTCATTTCCACACAATTTGCAGAGTGGGCATATGATAATAAAGTGAGCTTGAAATTTGCATCCAATTACTATCCTCAAGGAAATGGGTTGGCCGAATCTTCAAATAAGAATTTGTTGAATACTATTAAGAAGTTGCTGGAAAAGAATCCTCGGGACTGGCATAGTCAATTAAAGTTTGCCCTTTGGGCGGATAGGACCAGAGTGAAAGAATCCATAGGGAATACTCCCTATCATTTGGTCTATGGGCAAGACCCGATATTTCCAGCAAATTTGAAGTTGCAGACCTTACATTTCATACAAGAGTACTTGGGGACAGATGATCAAGTTGAAGCCAGGTTGAGCCAGTTGTTGCACCTTGATGAAAAGAGAGAAGAGGCCGTGAATCACATGAATAAACACCAGGAAGTAATCAAGAGATGGTTTGACAGAAGGGCCAAAGTTAAATCATTCAGAATTTCAGATTTAGTATTACTATGGGACAAAAGACATGAGGAAAAAGGAAACCATCAAAAGTTTGATTGTCTTTGGTTAGGCCCATATCAGATTTCAGAGATTCTTGGGAAGAATACCTTCAGGCTAAAAACCTTAGAAGGGAAAGATTTCACGCTGCCGGTTAATGGGCAGATTTTAAAACATTATTTTAGCCCTTAGGTTGTGGGACTTTCATATTATTCTTTGATTTTGGTGGGATTTTCAGATCTTGTTTCATTGTTTAGGATTTTCAGATTTTGGTTTTTATTTAGGATTGCTAACCTAGTTAGGATTTTGATTCTGAATTTGATTTCAATTGTCATGTTTTGCTTTAAAAAAAATAAAAAAAAAAAAAAAAAAAAAAAAAAAAAATAAATAATAATAATAATAAAAATTGAGATGCCAACTTATGCTTAGGATTAGGAGAATATGAAATATTGGAATTGTCTTGTAAAAGCTCCACAAATAGCATAAAACATTTTTAAGTTATATTGTTTGACTTTGTGATACATGAAAGAATCAGTTTTGCATGACATATCATTTCATTTGCAAAGATAAGGCATTCATATTCCATCTCACCTCACACACATTTCATTTTAGTTACATATGCATCTTATGTACAAGCCATGAAAGTACGTCAAATTCTCTTAGGGTTATGTTATAACATAAATGTAAGTAGCTCCTAAGGTTGGAAACTGAGTCTTGAGATATCTAGAACCAAGCACGTCTCATAAATTAAAAAGGATCTTGAGCAAAATGATCAAAACCTAGCTTGGAGGAAAAGGTTGAGCGAAAGTGGTTTTCATGTCTATCCTATTATGCAACATGATCCTTAAAACAGTGGTTTTGACCACTTCCATAGAGCTTAAAGCTTAAAATCAGAGAAGGAGGGGGGGGGTTAAACCCCCCCCCACCTTGGGGGGGGGTCCCCCTCCCCAAAGCCTTGATTTGGCCTACATGGAGTAGTAAGGATAGGGCATAAATTCTCATCTTGGTTGGTTGAGAATCTGATTCCCCAAAGCTCTTATGTTTTCATTTCATAATTAGTCTTGGATTGTAAGGATCGTACTATTTGTCCTCTGCAAAGGATGGGTAGTCATCCCCAAGGTCTAAGTAATAAAATTAATATTCTCCATTCTCATCAGTCTTGGATTGTAAGGATCGTACTATTTGTCCTCTCGCAAAGGATGGGTAGTCATCCCCAAGGTTTAAGCAACAGAATTAATGATTTATATCTAAGGTTTGGATTGTAAGGATCGTACTACTTGTCCCTAACCGGGATGGGTAGTCATCCCCAAGGTCCAAGAAGTAAAAAGTAAATAAATTTTTCCCATCTCATCTTTATTTTGGATTGTAAGGATCGTACTACTTGTCCTCTCGCAAGGGATGGGTAGTCATCCCCAAGGTCCAAAGAAATGGAGATAAGTTTTGGATTGTGGGGTTAGATATGCCCATGCATGGCATCATGTCTTGCCTAAAAAACAAGACCACTGATTGTCTAGAGGGTTAGACTAGCATGACCATTTCTTCCATAACCGGTTTAATTATTTTGCTTAAAGTGAGGTAATGAACTCTAAATCAGAATAGTAAGGATAAGGTTAAACTCTCATCTCGGTTGGTTGGGAGTCTGATTCCCCAAAGTTCTGATTTCACATTCACTTGCACAAGGGTTCTAGATAGTAGGGACTCATAACCAACTTTGGGATACAATAAGGTAATGAATCAGTGGATCCTAAGAGGGTTTGGCAATCTTGAATGCTTGTACATAGTATTAGAAGAAGTACCATGCCTTTTATGGAAGCAAATCTCCTTGCACATTCATTAGGGTACACAAATCATTCACCATCCCACATATGCATTCATGCAAAACTGATGATGGAGTGTGGATCAAATTCAAATGATAGGGAAGGAATTCATTGCACACACTGAGCTAATACTTGAGGATTCTAATGATTCATGTACTTCTGATCTTTGGGCATTTGTTATTTTGCTTATGTGCTAACATGTATTTGCGAGTTTGTGATATGTTTCAGGTTGGGTTCTTACTAAAATGCTCAAGAGCATTTGACAGCAGAATCGCCATTTGTTGTGGTTGATCCACAACACACCCCAAAATTGGGGACCCACCTTTTTGCAAAGCTTGCAGAGAAGAATCTCGGTGACCCAGATGCTAAAATTGAAGAAAAGAAAAAAATGCCTAAGTGTTGGAAGGTGTCGCAAAATCAAGACATGTCGCGAAATCGCACACTGGTTGCGCCATCGCGACCGAAGCCGGGAAACATGTAGCGATATCGCGACATGTCGCGATTTCATGACATGTCGCCATATCGCGGTCAACGCGGTCAACGGCAACAAAACAGGAAAATGGTCGCGATTTCGCGACGTGTTTCGGGGAGGCGTACGGAAAGAAAAAGCGGTAGCGATATCGCGACAGAAAGCTGCATGAAGGTCCGAGGGGGAAAAACGTCGCGATATCGCGACAGGTTTTGCCAAGACGTACGGATGATGAAAGGTGTCACGATTTCGTGACGCATTTTGGCATAGTTGTACGGTACAAGGAAGATGTCGCGAAATCGCGACGAAAATGAAAATCAGGCTCGAAGCAGAGAAACGGTAGCGATTTCGCTACGCCTTGCGGAAAGAAGACTCAAAGTTCAAAAATGGTAGCGAATCGCTACCATGTCACAAGGAGAAGGCTTGAAACGAAAGTGGTAGCGAATCGCTACCACATTTCAAAGGGACGCTGCAAGGCCAAGGTGGTAGCGATATCGCTACCACATTTTGAAAAGGGCTCAAAGTTAGAAAGTGGTAGCGATATCGCTACCATTCGAAGAGGAGGGCTCAAAATGTTGAAACGGTAGCGATATCGCTACGAGAAGTTGCCGGAGGTAGACAAACGAAAAACGGTCGCGACATCGCTACGGGGAGCTGATGAAGGCGTACGGCCGGGAAACATGTAGCGATATCGCGACATGTCGCGATTTCGCGACATGTCGCCATATCGCGGCTAAGAAGATGAACGGGCAGACTTGCAGTTTTGTCATTTTTTTTCGAGTAAGCGTTACACAGGACACAGGAAAAGCACGACACGTGGCGCACAGGTGTCAAACTTGCAGAGGCGTTACATGCAGAGATGAATTTCGAAGCGTTTTCAAATTTGAGCGTGAATCAAAGCGAGAAAGGCAGGAATTTGAAGGGTCGCCCACAGGAAGAGGAAATGAAGCGACGGAGGAAATCGAAGAGCCATAACATTGCTATAAAACCAGAATTGCAAATTGAAGAAGGGGTTGGAAATTGCCGAATACGGAGTTGCAGAGACGAGAGCTTTGTGCTATTCTGGGCCCGTACTTGGGCAATTTCCTTCTTTTTGTTCTGGGATTTTCTTTTACACCTGGAACATTTTTGAATGTAATCGAGATATCATTTAAATACAAAATACAGAGAGTTGGCATCTTATTGGATGAGAAAGAAGGAGTAACTTTTGCATGCATGATTTAACGTTTATATTTCCCTTCCAGATTTCTTAGGTTTTTAGGTGAAGTTAATGCAAGATCTCTTGGTTGCTTCATGCGAATGCCTGTTTTCTGGAATTACCACAGAAACCCTCGAGACTCGCACCTGGCCTATTTGGATTGTGTGAAAGTGCAGGTTCATTAGGTTAGGTTGCATGTAGAAAGCCTCAGTATCTTCGGTTTCATCAGATTAATGACAGCTTTCTGACTGTAATTTATTTTACGTTTTTATTTATTTTGCTTTGCTTTTCAAACCCATATTTTATTTTTAGCAGTTTAATTATTGTGTTTGAATAAATCACTGAAAATCCATCAGAATTAAAGGTTAAAACAGATTTTATTCATTTTGAGTCCATTGAAAGTTCAAATTGATAAACCACAGTGCCCCTTGTTAACATCCACTTGCAAACCCTAAGGTGTTCTTAGCATTTCATTTTAAACAACATCCTTGATAATCAATAATTAGCATAATAAGAACCTTGGAGAAATCATTTTTCTTTGCAAGCAGAGGATTTAGGACTCGGATCCTACAGGAGAGTGTGTTTTCACAATCGGGTTAAAACACCACTCAACAAGGTCTTATACTGTTCGCCCCCCCCTCTTAGTATAAGCTTGTGTTCTTCGAGCAATTCAACCGCCAAACTTGTCAGAGGACACTGAGGTGACCCTTGATCATCAATTTGACAAGGAGGATCAAGTCCATAGCCCTAGAATTGGAGGGTAAAACTACTGAGTTGCTCGTCGTGACTGTCAGTCGCGGTTCATAGTGTAGACTGCTCATCTAAGCTACAGTTTGCAACAGGTGTAAGATCCCCTTACTATTCTTTTTGCAGAGTGCTTATCTAGGTTAGATTAGTCAGTTTAATGCTTTATTTGGTATTTTAGAGACTTTTACTGATCGGATTAAATATTTGAGTAGATTTACTTCATTATAGCATTTAGGACATTAATGGCTTCTTTCCATGCTTTCATGCTTTATTTCACATAAGTAGGCCATTAGATAGTTAGTTGTATTATTCCTTTATGCATATCTAGGAATATTTATCAATTTAACATAGGTTTAACACATTTTGTATGCTTTCTTGATTTCATATGTTTGTAGCATCTTTGTGTTCAATTTCCTCAAAGGACCTCATCATGAGAGGTTCCCAATGCTTTTAATGCTTCTCTGTTGTTTCTTGACCACAGGGAATCAGGTCTAAAGGAGGTTCAACTATCAAATACCTTCCTCAATGCGAAGAAGAGGGTCAACTCCACCCTAGAGCAATTTGTGACTATTTAGAGAGCATTAATATTGTGCCTACCCCATTGGGGGCTTTGAAATTGTATTGATTGTATCAAAATTTGGGTGACCCTAAGAGGGGCATGATTGTAATCGAGATTCATTTCCAATATTAATAAAAGAAGCATCCATTTTATTGTCATATGCAACATTGTTTCTCATTTCATGCTTTTATGTTGATTCCAATTGATCTATTAGATAGGTGCATGCTTTTTGGATAGGTCAGAAGGCGATCACGGTGGAACTCTGCATTTCAAGCGATCTAACTGATTGTTCTTGTGTTTTTGGAATTGCAGGTGCAAACCACAGTTGATAGCTACGGTCTCATTGTTGGCCTATGGTGCGCAAGGTGCGACCTGTAGTCTGAACCGCTAAACATACCTATGGTTTATAGCAGACAGATTAGACAATAGAGGACAAAACATAGATCGGATGTGGACCTGAGGTAGGTCCCACTTTTCACCCTCTGTAACTTTTTCGTCTCTATGTTTTTCTAGAATACAAAATTTGCAATACAACTAGGAAAACTAAAAAAAGGGAAATGAACTAGGTCCTAGATTTGTATTCATTTTTGCATCATTAGAAAGGTGCTGCTAGGAACAACGGACCTCTGAGTGCAGTCCACCCTAGAACACAGTGTGCTTGATAGTTTTTGTGTGTTGGTTTGCATGTTTGAGGCCCAAGCAGTGGCCATTTGCATCATAGCTTGCATTGTCAAAAATCATGTAGGATATAGCATGCATTTCTTAATATGAAACATTTATTTTTACATTACATGTAGGAAACAATCATTCATGCTATATTATGCATTTTTATTTTATGCAAAAGAATAAAATGAACCACACACACCACATTTCACTTAAACGCTAGTGAGTTGGGAGTCACATCCAACCACTAGTAGGGTTCAACAATGGTGGAGGTGATTTCCATCCATTGGCCCAAATCCTACGTACCCTTGGATACTAGACCAATACCGGATCCGAGAACCTTTCATACCCTAGAAAATTTGCATGTATTCTCTTCAAAGGGTATAACACTGACTGGGGGAAAATGGGTGAGGATCTGGGAGGACCTGTGCTCCTTGACCATGTGTGGGCTTCATTACCACACATTATAGGTTGGATTACGTGACTTGGAGTTCATAGCCAAGTTGTCGAGCTATGAGTGTACAGGTGAAAGCCAATTAAACTGAGAATATCATCCAACAAGCTTTAAAAACATGATAAGGAGTTTCTAATACTGATACAACAAATTTGAAACAACATCAAATAGTTTAGGGCTCACTTTTAAAAGTTAATACGAGATAATCACCATTGTATACCTTGTTTGCTTAATAATAAAGAATAAATCTAGATGCTAGGTACACCATGGTGGAGACACGGGGTGGTCAACAAAGGCATAAGCCTGATGCCCATGACCAAGCCCCAATAGATTCACATCAACATATGTCGAACCCTCGCCCACATGCACTTCTCGAACGTCGTTCGACGAGCATTAGAGGAGACAACTCGACAAGAGGGGAACCTATTGAGCATACCCCGTTAGAGGAGCTTATGTGCATTCCTCTAGACACAGAATAGAGCATGGAGCCTCTCAGCATGAGGGTGTTCCACTCGAAAGCCATTACCAGGATCACATTGCACATGCATCCATAGGATCGACCAAAGAGTATGTTATACAGGGGTCCAAGTTGGTACCCCTACATCATAGGTCTACAAGAGGATCTGTGGCTCCACCTTCGAAGTATAGACGAGATCAAGACCCACCCATTCAGGGGCATGCAAATAGGGCCACCACTAAGCATAGGCCTGTGTAGACTCCCACACATAGTGAACATCAAAAGATCACTATTGATATGGCTAAGGTGGGAGCCAATGGCACACCATCGCATGAGTGGTGGAGATCCAGATAGTTGGATGGCTTAGGTAGCATCCTTGAGCAACTAGGCTATAAGCCTTTGGATCCACCCACGCATGCTCCGAGTGAGCATAGTGGGGGTTCTATTAGGACTACTAGAGAGCATGGAGAGGCTTCTAAGTGCCCTCATGTGACACATCCACCATCCATGCATGGTGGCACAGAGCACAGAGCTCAGTAGGACGCCAATGTCATATTTACAAATAAAGGAAAAAGTATCACAAATCAGTCATATGGGTACAGAACCCATAAGGTCGCTCGCACAGAGCATGCATACCAGAGGCCTATCATGGCCAATGACCTTGATAGATCACATAGATTGGTATCTGAGCAATGATGATAGCTCCTCCAAGATCAATTGGAGGATACTCACCTAGAGAGGCAGCGCATTGAAGAAGAGAATCTTCAAGCGTAGAGGCTCATCAGACAAAGACTATATGAGCAGCGCATGCATGAGGAACGCATCCTTACCCAAAAGGAGTGCGTAGAGCAGGAGGATAGGCTAGCCAGGGCTGGTCTATACACTCACATGGAGAATAGAGAGCGCATTCAGAGAAAGGTTTTTTCACAAGCCGATGTGTAGTAGGAGCGCAGAGACGCTCACACTCATATTAGTGCCCAACCAAGAGAACGACCACCACCGTTCGAACATGAGAGGCAACAACAATATGAGGAAGAAGAGGGAGAGGGAAACAATCAAGAGTATCCTAAAGACTCCCAAGTTGAGGAGGAGGAAGAGCAACGTCCTCCACCTTGATAGAGGAAGAATGTACCTCCAAGACCACCCTCACGGAAGCTTAGGGAGGAGGACTTTCTATCCTCGGAGGCTTATAAAGCCCTAGAAGCAAAGGTAAAAGTGATTGAGAGGCAAGGCGTGGCTCTTAAAAATCTGACATTAAGAAAGATTCATAATGAGCCTTTGGACCCCTCGATACCTGCTCTAGCATACCTTGAGCATTTTGTTATGCCTAGGCTAGACAAATTTAAAGGTGACGAAGATGCACAAGAGCATGTCACAGGATTTTTGGATGCCTATTTCCAAATTGCGAGCAATAATGCCTTGCTTTTGCACACATTCATCACAACCCTCTCAGGCCTAGCCCAAGAGTGGTTCAATCAGCAAAAGAGGCACAACATTACCAATTTTGAGCAACTGGCTGACGCTTTCCTTGAACACTTTTCTTTTGGCATCAAGAAATAGGCTAACCTTTCTGATTTGGCTGTGCTAGCTCAGCGCGATGATGAGCCAATTGAACAATACGAAAAGAGGTGGAGAAGATTGATGGTGAAGCTGCCATTCCCTATTCCTACTATGGAATTGACCTGAATGTTTACCAAGAGTTGTGCCAAGCACATCTCATTATTGTTGCAACTGCAGCAATATCCAACATTCGAGGAAGCTTTGGCGCAAGCCAAAGTAATTGAGGACATCAAGTTGCAAGAAGGTAACTTGAAGCTTAAGAAAAGGAAAGAGGGGCCTAAGAAGAGCTCCATGAAACATAAGGGCAAGTAGGCCCATGTCAACCAGGTGGTGCTAAACCTCCAGAGAGAGGATAAAGGGCAGCAAAAGTAGAATTATCAAGCCCAACCTCCTCCTACGTAGTACGAAAAGTGCAATAATAACTATAAGGGAAAAAATAAAGAACAACACCTGCCTCACCAATTCACGCCTCTAACAGAATCATTGACATCAATATTCCATCAGTTATGCGAGGCTAAGGTGATCAGACTACCCGAGGTTAAGTTGGTCGATCCGAATCAGCCCAAGTCGAAGGGGTATCAGGATGACTTATTTTGCATCTTCCATCGCGCGAAGGGCCACGACATCGAAGTATGTTGGTCCTTCAAGCATATTGTGCAAAACATGATTGAAAAGGGTGAGCTTGTAATACCAAGTAATCCGCTGGCTCCTGACAACTAGAACATGGGGATTTACAAAAATCCATTACCAAACCATGAGGCACCATGCAACAATGTTGGCCAGGTCAACCAAGTGCACGTCGAACCGCCTACCCAAGGGTTCGTAGGCATGGTGAATGTTGTTACCAGACATGGGAGATATGAGTAGCCGAATCAACCTCATGCTCCCATTAGGATACAAGCTACATCGAATCAATGGCCAGCACAGAATATTCCAGGCCCACCAACGAGACCGATGGTGACCATACGGAGCAGGTTGGTCCAAAACCTATAGACAACTCTTACAAAGTTGTCTATATATGAACTGATACAAAATTCCCCTAAGCATAGGGAGACTCTCATGGACATTCTAAGGTCCATCAAAGTACAGTCTCAAGATGCGTAAGCATTTACCAATTTTATGGGACATGTACAACAGTGCCAAGAGCCCATGATCCAATTTTATGATCATGAAATCAAGATGGTTCCCATAGATACGGCTGACCCATCATTGCATATCATCACGTGCATCAATCACGTGCCATTCAAGAGGGTCTTGATCGACATTGGTTCATCGATCAATATAATAACGACCAAGGCATTGAATCATCTACAGCTACCAAAGTCACATATTGTGCCCACCACCTTCACGTTGAGAGCGTTTAACGATGCCCTATGCTCGATGGTTGGCACAATCATCCTACCTATTCAGGTAGGCCTAAAGACCATCTCTATGATGTGTCATGTGATCGAGGGTGCCATGCAATACAACATCCTACTCGAGAGGCCTTGGATTCATGAAATGCATTGTGTTCCCTCTATATTACACCAATGTGTAAAATATCTGCATGAGGGATGAGTTCACGTAGTGTCATCAGACGAAGAACCTTTCAAGTTCGTGAACCTAGCGGATTTGCTTGGGGGTTTCATACTCCCATAAACGCACCTGGACATCCAGCCTACATCATCGATTAAAAATCCAAGAGGTAGCATCCTTAGATCGCTTGTACCTTAGTCTAGGGGATGATGTGGACTTCAACCCATATCATCCTAATCCTTCTAGCTTCTGGAGGACTAACCCGATGGTATCTATCGTCACTTATGAGCCATTTGAAGAGCATCATGAAGGGCTCCTAGAGTAGACTGACACAGAGCAAAACCCCAGAGGCAACCTGGGTCATAAAATCCATAATGCAACCAATGACACAGGTGTGTAGGGGCATAACCCCATAGTTTTAGGTGATCTCGAGTCAGGATATCTCTACAATGATGATGGAGAGGAGTCCACCTCCGAGATAAGTGGACCAAGTTATGATGCCAATAATGAATCCTCAAACAATGATCAATCTGAGGATGAAGTTGAGGGGGGCTATCTAAGGCCTTGGTATGCGCATCACCTACTTCCTATAGAGTCGGTACATGTTATCGAGGAGATTCTTCCCAACATTGATCATTTGGGGGAAGAAGCAGAGCTAGTTTTCTCATCAACATCATACATACAGACTAATTATCTAATTTTTTTGAACATGGATGACAATGACTAGGAAGTGAGATTCATGGGACCGCACCTACCAGAACGTCCCCCACCTGTAGGGGTAAATGAAGGACTGTATTATGATAGTGACGAAGAGGATGAAATAGAGAGAGCCTATCTAGGACCTCCTTACCTACGTCACCGTAATGCACCGTATACGATCGAGGACATGCGAAGAGAAATCAATCTCGACCCTCACCTTAGGGGAATACCACCAAAATTTAATGTGATTTATCACATGTTGTTTCCCCATCCGCCTACCTACATGGAGCTCCATGAGCCGAATGATCCCATATTGCAACCAGTGCATAGAGAGGATCCAGTAGTTCATAGTTCTCATAGAGAGGACCCATTTGTGCCCATGCCATTAGAGCCAGATCTCGGGTATGAGAGCTGCATCGATGATGTAGAGGTTTTTCCATGTGGTCCTAGAGATCAATTCCATTCCATCAATATGGTCTCCATTGATTTGACCACCCCACTCCGCAATCCAATAGATCCGTCCAAACCATTGTATCTCAATGTAGATGCTATCGACTAGGATCATGTTGACTCACCCATTGAGCCTGAAGATTTCTTCCCTAACGAAGAAATGTTACAACCATTTCATTTTGCACCAGGCTATGCATATGATGTCTATCATGCCAAAAATGCTTCCAACGTGGAACCTATCAACCCGGTTGATGACATCCATTTGATCCCTATGCCTCATCAGGAGGAGGGATTGCACATGTCAATAGAGGAAACCTTCGATGTGGATATCAATAATGATCCCACTAATCCAAGGAAGGTTAAATTTGGAGAGAGTCTCACTCCCGATGAGCGTGCCACACTCATCCCTCTATTGAAAGAGAGACCTAATATTTTTGCTTGGACGTACAAGGATATGCCAGGTCTAGACCCAAAATTGGTTACGCATAACCTTTCGCTAGATCTGACGAAGAAGTCGATCAAGCAGAAGCTTAGAAAGATGCATCCAACAGTAGCCTTAATGGTGAAAGATGAGCTACAAAAGTTGTTGGACGTAGAATTTGTAATCTCCATCGACTATCCGGAATGGGTATCCAATATGGTGCCCATAGGAAAACCTGATGGAAGAATCCATATTTGTATGGATTTTAGAGACCTAAATAAGGCAACACCCAAAGATTCATTTTTATTGCCAAATATTGATGCTCTTGTAGATGCAACTATAGGTCACGAAATGCTCTCCTTAATGGACGATTTTTTTGGTTACAATCAAATTCGGATTAAACCCGAAGACCAACATAAAACCATGTTTATAACGCCATGGGGAACATTTTGCTATAAAGTTATGCCATTTGGCCTCAAAAATGCTGGTGCCACATATCAACGGGCCATGACATACATTTTTCATGACTACATGCATAAGATTCTAGAATATTATATCGATGACTTGTTGGCCAAGTCATTGCTACGAGAAGAGCATGCAGAGGTCTTAAGGAAGGTCTTCGATCGCCTGATAGAGCACAATGTCAGGTTGAATCCTAAGAAGTGCGTATTTGGCGTAACTTCTGGTAAACTCTTAGGATTCATCATTTCTAAATGAGGCATCGAAGTCGACCCAACGAAGGTCAAGGCTATCTTAGAGATGCATCCTCCCTCCAATATTAAAGAGTTAAGAAGCCTTTAGGGCAAAGTAGCATCGATAAAGTGATTCATCACTCAATTATCGGATAAATGTCGACCCATGAATCGACTACTACATAAGGGGGTCCCATTCAACTAGGACGAGGACTGTCAAGCAGCTTTCACTAAAATAAAGCAATACCTGGTGACGCCACCAGTGCTAGCTCCACCAAGGCTAGAGGTGCCTTTTCTACTATATATATCGACAACTGACTTTGCACTGGGAACCATGTTAGCCCAAAAGAATGTGCAAGGCAAAGAACAGGCCATATATTATATTAGTCAAACCTTGGTGAGCTATGAGCTCGGGTATGCATATGTGGAGAAACTATGTTTAGCAATAGTGTTCGCTACCAAGAAATTATGATACTATATGCTAAGTCATACGACATATGTTATATCCAAACAAAATCCTTTGCAGTACATGATGAGTAAGACGTATCACAATACGCGTACTACAAAGTGGATCATGCTACTGATAGAATTTGATCTAGAATTCATAAGCCAAAAGTCCATTAAGGGACAAGTCATAGCTGATCAACTGGTTGAGGCACCACTATCAAATAGTAGGCCTCTGACCATTGAGCTTTTGGATGACGTAGTCTTCATCATATCCGAAGCTCTCAAACCCAAAGAACCAGAGAATAATGTTGATATGACTCTGTTCTTTGATGGTTCAAAGTGTGAGCAAGGGGGTGGTGCAGGAATAGTGTTTTTCATGCTGCAAGGAGCTCCAATGCCCTTGTCATTTAAATTAGACTTTTCTATGCACCAACAACAATGTTGAGTACGAAGCCCTACTATTGGGCCTCCACACAGCCATCGCCATGAACATTAAAATATTAAACATCTTTGGTGACTCCTTGCTCATAGTAAATCAAGTTAAGGGGCTCTTTCAGTGTCGATGTCCCATATTGAAAGCTTATAAGGATCTTGTTGCTATATATCTGGCTAAATTGGAATGGTATGACATCGAGGCAATCCCTCATTCATCAAATAGGTTTGTAGACACCATGGCCTCTTTGGGATCCTTAATCCCTCAGAATCCATCTGTTGATTTCACTACCATTCATGTTAAAATGCTTTCGCACCCTACTATGGAACGTGAAGCCTTTGATAATAAAATGTCAATCAACATGATCAGCGTAGAACCAAAAGTTGAATGGTTCTACAGAGCTGAAGACTTTCTAAAGAAGGCACCCTAGGGGTCATTAACCTCTTAGAGTCCGACGGGGAGTGGTACCACCATTCACCATAAGGTTGTTTCCTAGTCTGCATTTGCAAAAGTAAATACGTAGGGGGAGCAAGTCATCTTGGCAGTCGAAGCTGAGGCTTATCAAAACTGGATGTCACAAATCCAAGACTTCCTAAAACTTGGTGTAATCCCAGAGGGATTGTCGCATGTTACAAAATGCACATTCAAGCAGAAAGTGGCTAAATATGTCTTGATAGGAGACATCTTGTACCGACGAGGCTATGATGGAGTTCTCCTTCATTTCTTAGAGCCCCAAGAGGCATCATGGGTGATTTCACAAGCTCATGATGGTACGTGTGGTGGCCATTTCAATGGCATGGCCATCATCAAGTGCATCCTTCGAATGGGTTACTATTGGCCCACTATGGAGAAGGAGTGCAATGTGTATGTCAAGAAATGCATCAAATATCAGCATCATGCTAATCTTATGCACTTGCCATCATAGGCCTTACAACCCATCCAAGCGGCTTGGCCATTTTCTCAGTGGGGATTAGATCTTATAGGCAAGATCTCTCCTCCATCATCGGGTCGACATACATTTATAATCATGGCTACTGAGTATTTCACAAAGTGGGTGGAAGCAATACCCTTAACAATGACAACTGGATCTCGTATAGCAGAGTTTATACTGGAGCATATCATAAGTCATTTTGGGATTCCATCCAAAATAATATCGGATAATGGAACATCATTCAAGAACAAAACTATGAGAGCTTTGACATCTAAATATAGAATCAAGCATAGTTTTGCAACTCCTTATTATCCACAAGCAAACGGGCAAGCTGAGGCCTCAAACAAGATAGTGGTGGCCATCTTGAAAAATATGGTCCAAGAAAACCACAAATATTGGCATATCCAGCTACCCCTTGCATTATGGGCTTACAGGACTAGCATTCGGATGCCCACTAGGGCAATGCCATTTTCACTAGTATATGGCGTTGAGGCCATTATGCCCTTGGAATTGGAAATTCCAATGTTGCACGTCGCATTGAAAGAGTTCATCGATGATGACACCATGCGACAAGCTCGACTGGATCAACTGACGCTGCTTGATGAACATCACGTGAATGCCCTAGAGCATCTTCGCATTTATCAAGAGTGACTAAAATGAGCTTATAATATCAAAGTCCACCAGAGAGACTTTGAAGTTGGGGATCTTGTCTTGAAAGAGAACCAACAGAACTCTAATTTACCACCAGATATGTGAGACAAATTCATGGCTAATTGGCTAGGACCCTATATCATATCTAAAAATATTGGTCCAGGTACCTATCACCTAACATCGCTAGGAGGTGTTGAAGAGCTTGAACCTCTCAACATCATCCATATTAAGGCATTTTATGCTTGAGAGCATAGTAAAAGGCTCAAGGGTTTGCTTAAAACCACTCGGTCATCCCAAAAGGCTCCAAGGGTTCCTAAAACCGCTTGGTCATGTCAGTAAAGGCTCCGAGGGTTTTCTTATAACCGCTCGATCATCCCAAAAAGGCACCAAGGGTTCACTGTAAAACCAGTTCTACGGTCATCCCAAAAGGCTACGAGGATTTTCTTAAAACCGCTCGATCATCCCAAAAAATCTCCAAGGGTTCCTAAAATCGCTTGGTCAACCCAAAGGCTCCAAGGGTTTGCTTAAAACTGCTCGGTCATCCTAAAAGGCTCCAAGCTCTCTTGCGAGTAGTTTGGTCAATCAAAAAGCTCCAAAGGCATGTACTCACCGTTTGGTCAGATATAAAGGCTCAAAATCCATAAAAATTATAAAATCAATAAAATCCAAAAAAAATTGGTAAAGCATAAAATTCCAAAAACATTTGCATTTGCATTATGCATGTTCATTTACACATGCATTCATTTCATTATTGCATTGCATATAGGCATTCATCATCCATTGCATTCCATAGTAGGAGGGATTGTGTTTGTCAGTCTTACAAATGATGCCACGTTTGTGTTTTAATCATGCACCTTTGCATTTATCATAATCCATTGCATTCATACACAACACCTATTGCTATGAGATATGTGTGTATACCAAAGTTTTCTAGTCACTCAGCCATACCTAGTGGGTTTCTCAGACGTCATAGAAAGTTGTTTTTGCTTTTGTAGATGAGGTCATTAGTTGTGATAGTGCTTGGCATATCAAGATCCCATCACTAATTGAAACATTTAAAATCTTGCTAAGATAAGGGAGGATGAAAGCTATGAAAGTGGTCCTGGGTATTTAGAGAGATGGGTTTTATTACCTGCTTATCTTGCAAATAGTTTGGTCTAGAGTGGTGAACCTTGGCAAAAGGACAAGAATTTCCCCTACTCGTACATAGATACACAGTTTAAATTTCAA
This sequence comes from Wollemia nobilis, assembly GCA_028583015.1. NCBI lineage: Eukaryota > Viridiplantae > Streptophyta > Pinopsida > Araucariales > Araucariaceae > Wollemia > Wollemia nobilis. Next base: position 11,421,214 of record JAQPPZ010000850.1, read on the forward strand.
ACCCAAAGTTCAAAGTTCAAATCTAAAATGATATAGTGAATTAAAAGCACTATACAAATCCCTTGCTCAAGAAAAATGGGAATAAACAGTGATTTTTATCACTCAGAGTAAAACATGAAAAATAGTGATTTTTATCACTACATATGAGCAAAAATCAAAATGGGGTGAGAACTTGAATCCCTGGATTGTTCACCATTTCAAAGCCATAGAATGAACCCCGAGTGCAGCAATGGGTTGAAAGAGTCCCGCCTGCTTCCGAAGTAGTAGTTTTATTGGGTGATCCCCAAACGCAGCAATGGGTTGAAAGAGTCCCGACTATTTTTGGAGGGGTAGTCCTGATCAATTTGCGAGATGAGCTAGCTCTAGGTGCCTGGGGTTGTCTAGCATTATAGTCCAATCAAGTCTAAAACAAGGATGATACGAACATAGGAGGAACCCGATCTCACATATGGGTTGGAAGAGTCCCGACTGACATCTGGGGTATGCCTATGGTCTATCTAAAAATACTCACGTGCACACACAGGGGTAATGAATAGTTGGGTCATTCATGATGAAAGCCTTGTCCAACAAAAGCCTTGTACAGTTAGTATGTGATGTTTGAGAAGTCTACTAGGGTGTTTGAGTCTCATGGAAAACCTCAAAAGTTTCTCTAATAGCAACACAATACCAAGTCATGCAAATCATCAAACTAAAAAGTATCGAATCCATGATACATCATTATATAAAGCACAATCAAGATATAGGATAGATACCGGATGGATATCAAAAATGATATCTAGATGGCCACTGACTATATTGTGCATATTTTTCAAACTTGCAAAAGAAAATAGAATGACACATTATATCATTCGCATCATACAACTTCATACCATTGCATTTCATATATGGGTGATTAATTGATTAAATTCTTGTAATGAGGATATTTCAATTACATTCATGATTTTTATACATTCTGTGGTGTCATCCATTAGATTGTTAAACTTATATATCACATTCATTCCTTATGTTTTAAGTGATTAAAGCATACAGGTTCATTTACATTAGATTACCATCATGTAAATAATGCATTACATACATTGCATCAACATATCATGACAGTGTCATAAAATTAAATGCATGCAATAAAGCAAAATCAAATATGCATTTAAGTAAACATCGCATCCATATGCATCCATCATAAAAAGCATATCTAAGCATCTAGATCACTGCATACCATCATCATCATAAATTAAAAAGCTATCTAGTGCATGTCATCCATACATCACATCATATAGCATCAAAACAAACATAACATATAAGCATTGCATCCATGTGCATAACATAAACATAAAATTAAAAATATACAAGTACACATAATGAGCCATAAATGATCAATATCATATATATATATATATATTTTTAGATATAGATATGTGTGTGTATCAAAAGAGTACATGGGGGTACATCCAAAATGCCCGTAGGCTACAACTGTGTAGGTCCTCGACCTTACACTCAAAAATGGTACAATAAATATCTCAATAGATAGGTACTACGGAGGGCCTGCACCCCCAACCTAAGAGTCACCGCCATCACCCCTACCATCCCTATGGCTCCTATGAGAGCTGGCTCCATGCGTACTAGAGGACCTATGTGTCCTCTCGATCCTATGGGTCCGGTGGCTCAAACTAGCAGAAGACTATCCGGTCTCTCTGGTCCTGGTTCGAGAGCTGCTCCTATGAGTACCTATGGTATGGGTGTCCTCTAGCACCTCTCCACCTATCAGTCAAATGTGATCCTCCAGCATGGAGATGCGAGCTACCCTCATAGTCGATCATGCATTTCCCTCCTCCAAGAGGGAAGTGAGCCACCTAACCTCTGCCATGGGGTCCCGACCTGAGGGCAATATGTGAGATGGAGTTGTAGGTGGTGCCATAACTACCTGTGAGGATGAGGGAATAGCCCTCGAGTCCCTTAGTGAATCCCTCTCTCTGGTCATCAGGTCCAGTTGAGTCCATGCCAAATCATGCTCTATAGTAAGCCATTGGATCTCTATACCTATTGTGGTAATCTGGGCCTTGAGGAGAGGCCTCTCCTCCTCATACTCCCACCACTATCTCTACCCATGAGTGAGCTTCACCTCTACTATGGTGAGGCTAGTATCCCTATGTCGTAGCTGAGTCTAAAGCGTACCCACCTGACTCTACAAAGCAACAATCTGAGCTAGGAGCTGTCCTACATCACTGTCAGGAGGCACCTCACCCTCCTCTGATGCCTCCTCCTCCACCTCGACCTACGGAGCCTCCTCTATTGGGACCTCTATGCCCCATCCACCCTCAATCTACTGGCGCACTCTGCACCCATCTAGGTCAACCTCAGCCTTCTACCTAGTCATCTGTCCTACCGAGGGGCCCCGATCCCTACCACTATAGTAGGGACCACCAAGTATCATAAGTAGGAGTGGTCCCAGCCCTAGCAATCCCTATCTCCTAAAAGTCATCAGCCGCATCCCCAAGTGGTGTCGATTGTACCCAGAGTAGATCCCTCTCTAGTACCAATCGCCTATAGACCATAGGCAGCTCTAGGATATCCTGTACTAAGCCAAACTACCATAAGACATGAGAGTAAAACTGATACTCCCTTGATCTCATCCTTATGGTTGAGTAGCCACCTATCTCGATGAGCCTAGCATAGCCGCTCACCAACCTCTATCCATGTAGGGCAATCCATATATGGGTGCCACTCAATGTCATCTAGCCCAAGCACTACAAATATAGAAATGTAGTGGTCTACATCCCCTACATGGGACCTACTCTAGAACCCCTCCTCCTCACAAGGCCAACAAGCTATGTAGCACTGATGTGCATCATCAATAGAAGTGATAGGAAGGGGCAGCTCCATAGGATGCTCAATCCTGATGTGCTACCAACCCCTAGATCTAGAGAAGAATACTATAGTTGATCCCAACCTAGCTCCTACTAGTGATCTGGTACAGCTCATGATATAACTAGCATAATAAGGTGCTCCCCTAGGCTAGGAGTAGTGGCTGATCTCTAGAGCTCTAAACAACCCTCCGAACACTAGCTAGAAGGTTCCAGGGAATCCTCATACCCGAGGAGTCTAGAAGCACAATCTACACCACCAGGTGCATAAACACTACCTCTCTAACAAAGAAGATGTTCTCCTTCTACCAGTACCCAATGTGAATGCCGCCATGGTCGATCTTACACTGGGCCTCCTAGCTTCGATCACCAAAGATAGCATCAAAAACATCCTCCTTCTGATGGAAGGAGGAGGAGGTGATGGCCTCACCATCAATAGGGATCCTGAAGATCCGGTAGACATCCTCTAAAGTAATGGTCATTTCACCTATCAAAAGGTGAAATGTATTGGTCCACGCATTCCAACGTCGGGCCAATGTAGTCAGGTAAGCTTGATCTACCCTAATAGTGGGTAGATCCAAGACGTAGCCAAAGTCGATGGCTCCAAACCACTCCCACTCCCTACTAGTAAGCTATCTATGGAGGGTGCGAAGTATATCTAGCTCCCTGGCTCTAGAGGTCAACCTCTAAAAATAAACAAGGCATAAGGAAAAAGCTAACTAAAAAATGACCTTAAAAATGTCAAACAAATCTAAAAATTGCTAAAAATGACAAAAACATGTCAAAAGTGATCAATAAAAATCAAAAACATCAGAAAAGTACTTCAAAAGTGCAATAAATGGCATTAATTGCTATAAAACATTAGAAAAAATAAAAAAATTTGAATTTTTTTCTAAAGTTGTGGAATCGCGGGTCAACCCTACGGTCCGCATGCGGTCAAAATTTGACCGTTGTAATTTGAATGCTAACCGTAGCTGATAGCTACGGTCCCCAATCTACCAATTGGGAACCATCGCTACCAACTATGGTCTAGGAATGAGACCCATTTTGGGTCACTTCCTAGCCTAACTAGCTAGAAAAATTAAACCTAAACTAGCCTAGTCTAAGGTGAGGTTCATTGCCAATAGTTTAGTGTGATTAATTTACCATAGTAATTAATGTGGTTCATTTTAATTGGTAAATGAGTGCGAGGACTCGGTTTCGAGTTACCTTGCCCGCACCGTGGCCTCTGCTAGTGGAGGGTTGTCCAGGGTCCGCCATCAGGGTGTGAGTGCAATATCAGGTAGAGGTCTAGCAGCGTTTCGGATCAAGAAATGCTTCTCACCTCTCAGAGCTCTCTGGAAATGCAGTTGCTTGCAAGACAATAATGAAATTTTGAAAATGGGAAAACTATTTATAGTTTCTCCTAATTTTGATGGACCGTAGCTGACACCCGTGGTCCCAAAATTAGGGTTTTTCGCTTGTAGCTCTGACCTACGGTTCCCAAATTTTGAAAGTTTCAATCGTAGACCGTACTCATGGTTCGCAACTAGCATTAAATGCACTTAAATCCCATCATGGGAAGGTCTTAAATGATAAATCAATGATTCCTAATGGATCAAATCTCAATAAAAGCAATCAATTTTGCAAATTTGGTGATGTTCAAGCACCAGGATCAATTAAAAAATTTCAAAATTAACAAAAACATTTAAAATAATCAAAAGCCAAATGCACCTCGTATTCAGTTATTTACCCTATACACTTGGCGGTTGCAATGACTGATGCTCCATGCAATCCGATGAGATGAGTAAATAACCATAAGGACATTTGGGGTAAAATTGTCATCATTGATTTGATATGCTTCTTTTCAATCCCGAAGAAGGCCTTCAAGGCTGGACTGCTCCACGGGAACGAGGTATTTCATGTCATTTCTCCTATGACATATTTTCAGCAAATCATCGACACATTGATTCAACACAAAAACTAATTGGATTTGTATCATTTCGATTCCCTAAGATGGCTATTGTAGCCCGACTGCTCCATGGGATAGAAATGTGCAATTACTATTAACAGTTGGAATCATAAGCTGAACTAGGCTTAGCCAAGTAATTAAAATGCTCAATTCTAAATTTGTTCAGATCATTCATTATGGTCAAGCGACCTCGTCGCTTCATACATTGTCATTACCCTCATCGACTCATCGCTTGAGGGGGTAGTCATAATATCATAATCATAATCAAAATCAACAGAAGATCCCTGAAATCGTAGATCCCTCGATCTTGTCAAAATTGCGTTCGTCTTACGAATCATTGTCAACAACTATCATAAGCTTACCCCTTTGCTTGGGGAAAATAGCAAATATGATAATTTTGCTTGTTGTTCTCTGCCTTTCGGATCTATGGGTTAGAAGATACCTATGGAATGCATAGCTACATCGAATGAGATGAGATGGGCACAAGCTTTTCAAATGTAAGCCTTTCACCCAGTTGGAAGCAATGATTCTAGGATGTGCATCCTTTTGCAGGACCTGGGGCATCTAATGTTGATCCGACTAATGATCATCATAGAACCTTCGACATCATTTTAGGAGGTCTATTTTTGCTCAGCGTTGTTCGATCTCACAATGCATCTCAAAAGGGGCATCTGTAGACACCTAAAATGCGTCATGTCGAAGGTGACTACTCATATGGACATGCTACAAGACCATATGGAAGATCTTGGATAGACTCCAAGATAGAGCAGTGGTTCTAACCACTCAATTTGGGCTCCTTGGCCTAATCAATCTGAACCATAGTTGAGTCCTATGGTCTACAGTCTAAACCATGGCTAAGACCTACGGTCTACAGTCTGAACCGTAGCTGTCACCTACGGTCTTAACTGAAGTTCAGTTGGCCTTCATCCGAGCCAAATCGGTTTGAATGACCATTTGTTCTAGAAGAAGGTGGTTAAAGGATGGAAGCTTCCAATCCAACTATCCTAACCACCCCTTCTTGATCTTGGCTTCTCCATGAAGCCACCCCTAGCCCTTGGGTAGTCCTATAAGTACCCCTTCAAATTAGGGCAATGATATAGTGCATTTTGATAGCGAAGCATTGTCAAAATAGTGAGAGAGCAAGCATTGGAGATTGAAGCAGTGAAGCCCTATCGAATTGTGGACTCACTTGAGTGCATTGAGAGGGAGTGTTGTTATTCAATTGTCACCTAATTGAGCATCATGCCAATTCATGCCATGGATGCCCTAAGGAGCTAGAATGCCAAGAAATGCTAATTCGGGCAAACGGAGGCCCTATCGAGCAATTCAACCACCAAACCTATCAGAGGACACTGAGGTGACCCTTGATCATCAATTTGACAAGGAGGATCAAGTCCATAGCCCTAGAATTGGAGGGCAAAACTACTGAGTTGCTCGTCATGGCTGTCAGTCATGGTTCATAGTGTAGACCGCTCATCTGAGCTATGGTTTGCAATAGGTGTAAGATCCCCTTACTGTTATTTTTGCAGAGTGCTTATCTAGGTTAGATTAGTCAGTTTAATGCTTTATTTGGTATTTTAGAGACTTTGACTGATCAGATTAAATATTTGAGTAGATTTACTTCATTATAGCATTTAGGACATTAATGGCTTCTTTCCATGCTTTCATGCTTTATTTCACATAAGTAGGCCATTAGATAGTTAGTTGTATTATTCCTTTATGCATATCTAGGAATATTTATCAATTTAACATAGGTTTAACACATTTTGTATGCTTTCTTGATTTCATATGTTTATAGCATCTTTGTGTTCAATTTCCTCAAAGGACCTCATCATGAGAGGTTCCCAATGCTTTTAATGCTTCTCTGTTGTTTCTTGACCATAGGGAATCAGGTCTAAAGGAGGTTCAACTATCAAATACCTTCCTCAACATGAAGAAGAGGGTCAACTCCACCCTAGAGCAGTTTGTGACTATTTAGAGAGCATTAATATTGTGCCTACCCCGTTGGGGGCTTTGAAATTGTATTGATTGTATCAACATTTGGGTGACCCTAAGAGGGGCATGATTGTAACTGAGATTCATTTCCAATATTAATAAAAGAAGCATCCATTTTATTGTCATATGCAACCTTGTTTCTCATTTCATGCTTTTATGTTGATTCCAATTGATCTATTAGATAGGTGCATGCTTTTTGGATAGGTCACTACCTAATGGGTCCATTATATAGAACTTGTATGTGGAACCCCTCCATGCTTTTTTTATGATCCTAAGAATGGATTGGTTGAAGGCTCATGAAGCCTTAATCAACTTTCAAGATAGGAGGATGGATTACATCAATAAGGATAAGAGAAAATTTAAAGTGCAGAGTAGGCAAGGTTCTTTTCAATATCACTTACTTTCAACTATGTTGTTAAGGAAATCCATTAAAATGGGTGGTATACTATATGTAGTAAATATAAATGGGAAGACTGTAGAAAATGGAGATGAAGAACTATTCAAGAAACATCTAATTTTACATAAATTTTAGGATGTATTCCTGATATGGGAGCAATTACAATAGAAAAAGGAAATGAATGACAATCCAAAAACCTAGTTTTCATTGACAACATAAGCCTATAAATAGGTATTACAAATTGATATAATAGATAAGGTTACATTCAATGATTATGGTGCACCTTATCCCAACTAACAACTAACATTTAAAATAAACGACCATCAATGGATAATGGCTTATTAATGAAACCACACACCTAATCCCTATCATTCCTCCCCATTGAAGAAGCATTGGTCCCCAATGCATACAAAGGTGGAAGAGAAATATGGAAAACAATTATGAGTATCGAGTACAATAAAAAATGTACTCCTATTACAAAAGACAAAGACAAAATTCTAAATTTTTACATGTATGAATGAAATCAAAATCTGGTAGTGGCACTGAATCAAGTGTGGAAAATGTTCTCCAATGATTGTAAACACTACTATATTTATGGATAGCTAAAATGGGTCCCTTGAAATGGTAGAAGAAAGCAAAAATTGATGTCAGAAGGAGATGAAGAATATTCCTTGAAATACGCACCAAAGATGCCAATTGGAAACTACGAATGCATTTAATTTTTTGTTTTAATTGGTTGAGCGCGCATAATGAAAGCGGATGCGCACATTAATGAAAAATGGGTATGCATTGAATGAAGGTGGGGTGATATGCATTTAATGGGTGGAGAAAAATTAAATTATATTAAAAATAATATAATTTAATTTATGGTTGAAAATTGAATGTGGGTTTTAATGGAGTGGTGCAAGGGTGGAGAAAAATTAAATTATAATAAAAAATAGTATAATTTAAGTTATGGTTGAAAATTAAATGTGGGTTTTAATGGAGTGGTGCAAGGGTAGAGAAAAATTAAATTATATTAAAAAATAATATAATTTAATTTATGGTTGAAAATTGAATGGCGTGGTACACGCTTTTAATGAAAATAGCCAAAATGAATATGTATTTGGTGGCCGTTTTAAAAATGGGTACGTAAAAATTAAATTAAATTGAAAATTAATTTAATTTAATTTAATTTATGGAATGGTGGAGGCCATGGCAGATCTTGGGTATGCAAAATTGAGATACGGTGAAAATGTCAGGCTAGTGATGGCTTCGGTAGATGATGCATAGTGGCAATATGAAGATTGTTAGAAACACACGATCTGTAGTGGCGATGCATAGGAGGAGCTAGTAAATTGACTATGAAGAAAATAATGTCGACAACAATGACTTCATATGGTGAACATGAAGTGGTGAAGCAACGAATGGAAATATTGGCCAAAAGGTTGTAAGATATGGCCAATAAAAATTGTAGAATGATGTTGTAAACATAAAAAAAATAAAAAACACAAGTGGTTGGCATGATCTACAAGAAATAATGGTAGAAGTGGTGGAGGCCATAGATCAACATCACAAAGCTCATCAGAAATCAAACAATAGAAAGGTGTGTTCATCAATGATAGCAGCAGTGGAGTGCATTGGTGAGGATGCAAAATAGGTGACACTGAGCTGGTAAAAATAGTATGGAAGACATAAAGCAAGGTTGTAGGGCTAATATGTTCATGAGCAAGAGCAACACGATTGGGTGTGAATTATAAATGTGTATTTTTATCACCGTAGAGCATTAGATCATCACAAAAAAATGGTGAATCAGTGATATCCATGATCTGCAAAGGATGACTATAGTGAGAGCCATGCAACAGATGTTGAGAGTTGTGGAGTTTGGATGGAATCGGATCAAGCAACGAAAATAAAAAATCAACACTTTAAAATAGGAGAGCATCTCCAAGAGAAATAGATAGATATTAAAGTGTAGCAAGCATGATGACAATGATAGCAGTTGGTTATTCAACTACAATGGCTTCTAGGGATCTTAGATCTGCAACATCTAGAGGGACTTGATCTGCATCAAGAGCTTCAAAGAAGCTCGGATCTACAACATAAGCTACATAATCTAGTGTAAAGATGCTAGGTACATCAACCAAATACTCTAGTTCAAATCTAGGTGTGGCTATAGATGTTTCAATTTTTGGTTTAGGAGTGGAATCCTGAACTTCTTTAATGAGATCAACGAGATATCAATAGACAACTAAAGCATGTTTGCCTAAATTTCTTGAATTTTTGCTATGAGGACACGAATTTGAGCATAGCCCTCATCAAGAAAAATAGTGGTACTCAACATCATGCTATCAAATATGGAAATAATTGATGGTTATGAAATGAGTACAAAACAAAAAGAGGTTTTCAATTATCAAAAATGTTAGTCAAAATCCTAGATATGTTGCTTTAGACAATAATCAATCTATGAAAATAAGATCTAAAGTTTAGAGTTAGAGGGACCCAACTAGCTGAGGATTAGATTTAGAGGGACACCAACTAATATTTTTTACAAACAAAAGTGCTTGAAGGTTTCTACAAAAAAAGTAAAGTGTTCCTCCAAATACAGGATCTGTTGGTGGTTTTATCGTTCCTATTTTAAACCAGACTGGCCTAGAGGAAGAGGATACCCACCTATCCAATGCTTGATCTAATACCAATGATGTAGAAGTAGTTACAATAGACAAAATAAATGAATAAAAATCCAAAAACCTAGTTTTCATTGACAACATAAGTCTATAAATAGGCATTACAAACTGATGTAAAAGATAAAGTTACATTCAATGATTACGGTGCACTTTATCCCAACTAAAAACTAATATTTAAAATCAGTGGCCATCAATGGATAATGGCCAATTAATTAAACCACACACCTAATCCCTATAAATTCCCTAAATATCTTCTAGGATTGCCTCCCTAATGAGAATTTGATTTCTCTATTGATTTAATGCCAAGGATTGAATCCATTTCAAGGACACCTTATAAAATGACCCCAATCGAGTTGCAAAAACTAAAGGTACAACTCTAGGATTTGTTGGAAAAGGTTTTGATAAAACTAAATGCCACCTTGGGGTGCTCTAGTGTTATTTATGCAAAATAAATATGGTTCGTTGAGACTATGTATAGATTATAGAATGTTGAATAAGGTGACCATTAAGAATAAGTATCCTCTACCAAGGATAGATGGACTCTTCAATTAGTTCAGGGGTGTTACCATATTTTCAAAAATAGATTTAATATTAGGGTATCATTAATTAAGGTTTTGGTAAAATGATACCCATAATACAACCTTTAAGACTAGATATGGGCACTACGATTTCACGGTGGTGTCGCTTGGGTTGATGAATGCACCAATAAATTTTACAAATCTAATGAACAATGTGTTTAGAAAATATCTAGATTGATTTTTATTGGCATTCTTGGATGATATTTTGATCCATTATCGTACTAAAGAGTAACATGACCACCATCTTTAGTTGGTGTTGGAAGTACTAAGGAAGAACTAGTTGTATGGTAAATTGTCCAAGTGTGAATTATATACTTCACAAGTATAGTATCTGGGGCACATCATCTCATAAAAAGGTATTTTTTTTTATCCAAAGAAAATTGAGGCCATACTAAGTTGACCTCTACCAACAAATGTGATTGAAGTCAAGAGTTTCATGGGACTCACTAGCTATTATAAAAATATTGTTAGAGATTACTCTAAGGTTACCTATGCTATCACCAATATTTAGAAAAGTGGAAAATAGATCAAATTGAAAAATAAGTGTGAAGCCACATTTGAAGCTCTAAAAAATAAGTTAAAAATAGCACCAATTCTCAAAATACTAGATCCTCTTGGAAATTTTATCATTTCTACAAATGCTTCCCTAGAAGGTTTGGGTGGGTATTATCTTAGGAAGAGGTTACTGTGGCATATAAATATAGAAATCTCAAGAAATATGAGGTTAATTATGTTACACATGACTTGGATTTAGTTGTAGTGGTGCACACCTTAAAGGTCTAGAGATATTATTTTTTAGGTAAATATCTTGAGCTAAGAATAGACCATCAAATTCTGAGGTGTATATTTTACCCAACCTATGTTGAATGCAAGATAGAGAATATGGATAGAATTATTAGTAGAATATAACTTTGGTATTGAATACATCAAAGAAAAATAGAATAAGGTTATAGATGCCTTGAATAGGAGAAGGCACGTAGCATCATTGATCCCATAACCATATAGATTTTATGGATAGTATCAAGGAAATACAACTACAAGACCCATATTGCATAGAAATACAAGGTAAAACCAAGAGAAATACTAAATATAATAAGGATTTCAACATAAAAGATGAACTTTTATGCTTTAAAGGTAGGGTAGTTATACCTAAAATTAGTGATTTAAAGAGATTGATTATGCAAGATGCACATAATTCTCCCTATTTTTCTCATCTAGGAGGATAAAAAATGATGGAACACATGAAAAGACCTTCTATTGGGCCATAATAAATCAAGATATCACTAGTTTCATTACAATATGTTTAGAATACCATAAGGTGAAGGTAGAACATCGACATCCAATAGGGAAATTGTATCCACATGATGTGCCTATGTAGAAATGGTAGGTAATATCTATGGATTTTATTGTGGGTTTACCTAGTACTAGGTACTAACATGATGTGATATTGGTAATAGTGGATAAGTTGACCAAGGTTACACACTTCATACCAGGGAACATCAAGGATGATGCACTGTTGGTGGTAAACAAGTTTGCCAAAGATATTTTTAGGCTACATGGATTTCCTTATGTAATCATATTAGATAGGGATTCTAGATTCATGTCATAATTTTGGTAGGCTCTATACAATGTAGTTGGCACTAATTTGAATATTATTTATGCATATCATCCTGAAATAGATGGTCACACTAAGAGGGTAAACCAATTTTTAGAAGATATGCTATGCATTTATTGCATTGACCAAAATTCTAAGTGGGGGGGCTTTTGTATCTTTTTGAATTTGCATATAATAATGGTTACCATTCATCATTGGGGATATCCCATTTGAATCCTTGTATGGTAGAAGATGTAGAACACCTCTATCATGATATAATGTAAATGATCGGGTGATTATTAGACTAGGTAATATCTGAGAGATGGAGGAAGAGCTTAGAGCAATACAACTTAGGCTCAAGGAAGTAGTTGATCGCCAAAAGAGCTATGTTGATTTAAAAATATTTCCAAGAGAATTCTCTATGGGGGATAGATTTGTCTTAAGAGTAAGACCCATGAAAAGTGCCATCAAGACAACTAAGTTGGATCCTCACTGTGTTGGGCCCTTTGAGATCATGGATAAGATTAGCCTAGTAAACTATAGGTTTGCTTTGCTGCCCAATCTATTAAAGATCCATGACACTTTCTATATATCCTTGCTTATAAAATATGTTGCTAATCATGATCACACGTGGAATGTTTCTAAATTACATATGGTAGATACCTCAACCATTGAGATGAGACTAGTTAAGATTCTAGGGTTTCATTCCAAGATGTTGAGGAAACAAACCTTAAATCAATGTAAGGTCTAGTGGCAAAAGTATTTTGAAAATTTTGCTACATAAGAAAATGTTAAAGAAATGAGGTAGCAATTTCCATGTTTATTTGAATGAAACAATTGTTTACTCTTTTGCAAGAAACACAAATGATTGTGTTTAGTCCAAGGGGGTAGTATGTAACAACCCTCCTTGGAAAACTCTTTATGGATATTGAACTATGTTTTAGTGTGAATATTTAATGGTATAGCTTCATTTTTATGATTGATTTATGATGGGATGATTATATTCTATTGATATTAGAATATGGTACTACTAATATATTTGTGGGTGCACAAACCAGGTGCCATATGGGTGAACCACCTATGAAGAAATATATTTTAGGAAATTATGGTGATGATTTTCTCATTGATGGTTGAGGGTAACAAATTACCCTTCATGTAGATGCATGTCATTTTACTTATTTTCATCATCACACCATTGGGCTAGGAATTTGCTTATGCAATGAGACTCCTTAAGAGGTTGGCGATAGCATTAGAACGTCTTAAAGAAGACCACCTACTTAGGGATAAAATAATGGTGTGAAACATGGTTGGTGTGAATCTATGTTTTTTCATGGTATGCATAGATTTGGATTAAAATTTTATTTAATATTAATTGGTAACATTAATACTTTTTAATAATTGATTATTAATTAGTTGTTGATATTAATACTTGAGATGAAGAACACAAGCTTATATTGAGATGGGGGTGAACAGTATAAGACCACTTTTTACTTTTCTTTCCCAATCAATATTATGCAATGTATAGATAGCAATATCAATAACAGTAATCAAATTAATGCACAAAACACCATACACAATAGAGACACCACAATTTACGTGGTTCACCCAATTTGGGCTACTCCACGGAGAAAATATTTTACTAAAATTTTCTCAATAAATATCTTGGGAATCCTTCCCTATTACAATGTTTATGGACCTCTATCCAAAGGAGATACCAATCCCCTAAATCAAGTTCGTGGATCTCTATCCATAGGAGAACTCCTCCTCTACTCTAGTTGGTGATCCTCTAAAATAATACTGCCTCCATTACACTGGCTTGTGGATATCTATCCACTGAAGATTCTTGTCCCCACTTAGAAGACCTGTCTTCACTATCCTGGCTGATGGATCTCTATCCACTAGAGACTACTATCCTCTACTCTTTCACCTCCAAAGTTTTGTCTCAAATATTCTCAATAGGTACACTCAAAACCTACTCAAATTTGCTCAATAGGTCCACTCAAAACCTGCTCAAATATTCTCAATAGGTCCACTCAAAACCTACACAAAACTACTCAATAGGTCCACTCAGAACTTGCTCAAATCTGCTCAATAGGTCCACTCAGAACCTACTTAAATCTGCTCAATAGGTCCACTCAAAACCTACTCAAAATTGCTCAATAGGTCCACTCAGAACCTGCTCAAAACTACTCAACAAGTCCACTCAGAACTTGCTCAATCTGCTCAACAAGTCCACTCAAAACTTGCTCAAATATTCTCAACAAGTCCATTTAGAACTCAACCAATATCATAGAAACATAAAGTGAATTTTTAGAGACCCAATATGTTTCAACTCAATGCTCAAACACTTTCTTAACTCAAATCAAAATATAGGATAGTTTGTTTTATGGAACTTGAACAAACACTTCACACACCCACTTGACTAGGCTCAATCAACTCTACTCAACCAATCACTCAAGAAACAACCCTTGCTCACAAACCCTAGTCCAAGCATATAAACATCAACTCAAAATTTTTCCAACAATGCTTAACAACAAATCTCACATAACAATGATACTCATGTTTTTTGCAAAACCCTAACTCAAGTTCTTCACACAATCAATGGATTCAACAACAATGCTTATAAAACAAGGTTTTAACAACTCTTTATTCCAGAAAATCTTGAAGCATTAACTCAGACACTCTCAAAAAGGAAACCCTAATCAAATCCTTTTCACTCCAAACTTTGTTTTCCAGAAAGTCAATCAATCAACTCAACTATGGAAGAATGTGCTCATACCTTTTTATTGATGATGAAGGGATCTCATAAATATGCCACACTCACAATCACTTCTTTGCCAATCTCAAAGAAAGGTTAGAATATAATAATTTTATCAATGAATCACAATACAAAATGATATCAAACAAAATACACCTTATCACTCCAACTTTAAAATAATATCCACATCTTCATAATAATATCTTTGGCAAAAATCCCTTTACAAATAAAATCAACACTCTTAAAGTCTTACTCCTCTAATATGCTAATATAATAATTAAGACTTTATTTAAAAATAAAATCAAACTCCTTATAACTCCAAACTTTATTAAAAATAATTTCCAAAAAACACCAATTTTCAACTAGAAACCCTTTCAACTATTTCCAACTAGCAACCCTTTTAACTCCCAAATTTAGGCAATATTAAAAATAATTAAAATTTAATTACCTTACCTTTGGAGATATTCGAACCCTCAATGCAACCCATGACCAATGCCTTTGCCATGACTCCAACTGTTGCTCAAGCTAAGCGCTCGCTTGGGGAGTGGAGAGCACAATGTTCTCAATGAACCTCCCTCTCTCTGCCAAATAAAAATATGCACCGTCCCTTGGAGCTTCCAACACAATGCAAAAATTGTTGCCACATTTCGAATGTAGGCCACTTGACACCTCAACATTTTAGCCAATGCCTCCTCACCACTAGGCCACACTGCCCAGCTGGCTCTTAAACTTTCAACACTTTTTATTTGTTCTCAATCATTGTCACACAAAATACGAATTTGATGTATTTTCTCACGAGCTCCTCTTCATTCAATTTGCATACTAAATAAAATTCAAAGCAAGGATTATTAAAATACCTTTAAGGAACGGTATATATATAGCCTTTCTTCCTTTATGCAAACACGTCGATGCTCCTCCAATATTTTTCAACGTTGGCATTCAAATTAGTTTATAAGTGATTTGGAGGAAAAACTACTTTGCTAGGGTTTGATGAAGAAAAACTGCTCTGCGGGGATGGCAGCAACTTTCGAAGGAGGTCTAAAAAATTGGAGGAATGTCATGATGGCATCGGGTTTGGCACAGAGAGTGCATGCTCGTGATATTTTTCATCTAAAAATGACTAGAAGAAATAGGATTTTCTAGTGCATGTCGAGAACCGCTTGTTAAAGAACAATGGATATTTGGAACGATGTGAAGCCATGCCATTTCTAGTGGTTCAACAAGACTTGGTGGCAGAATATGTGGAGTATCTAACCAAACATGCCCTTATTGGTAAATTTTTGGGCATCCAAATTTCTCAACCCTTTGTGGAGGCTTGGGTCAGGAAGACTTGGAATCCTGAAGGTGATGTGGAGGTGATGTTGAATGCGAACGACTATTTTATGGTGGTTTTCTCTTGTATTGTAGATCGTAACAAAGCATTTGAAGGGGGTACTTATTTCTATAACCAAGTGGGACTCTTTCTTAAACCCTGGCATGTGGGTTTCAACCCATCAGAGGAGCGGCCATCATGGGTTCCAGTATGGGTGTGGCTTCCATGGCTCCCATTGGAATTCTGGAGAACTGATATCTTGCATAATATTGCCCTTCTACTTGGGAAGCCGGTTGGACCGTCACAATAGACAATGGATAAAAAGGTAATCTCTTTTTCTCGTATTTGTGTTGAAATTGACTTAAATAATCCTATTTCAGATTCTATTGAAATACAATTTGGATCAACTACATGGGTTCAAAAACTTGACTATGAAGCTCTTCCATTTTGTTTTCGGATTTTCCGTGAATATGGCCACCTGTAAAAAAAAACCCTAATTTTGTCTTGCCTGTGGCTTTAAATTCTAGGCCCTCTCGGTCTGGACAAATTTTGGATAAAGGGAAAGCCCCGATAAAGGAAGGGGAATGGGATAAGGAAGGTTTTGTTCTGGTAAAAGCCCAAAACAAAGGACGAAGGGCAAAAAAAGACCTTAAGGATAGCCAGCCAGATGCTCTGCTCAACCATTTTCAAATATTATATGATCTTGATCAGTGCATGGAGATACCTGAAATGTCGCTACCTGATGCAAATATAACAAGGCTGGATCATATGTCTCTTCTTGAGGGAGAACTTAAGGAATCAGACCTAGGGGGTTTAAATTAAGAACAAAGGGCTTTGGATCTGAGTATAGGGGACATGGTTGGGTCTAGACCTATAAGGAAAACTATTTTGGAAAGTGGTACAAATTTAGTTATGCCCTCTCCTACTCAGGCACTGATGCAGTCATCCTTGGACTGCAAAACTCCTACGGTGTTGGGATTGCAACAGAAAATAATTAAAAAAAAAATTTTGGATAAGAATATGAAGGTGGGTCAAAAGAAGGACTAGGATAAAATTAAGTTAATGGGGGAGACTTTGGTGGAGTCAGGCATGGTGAGAACATTAGACTCCCATTTTTATAACCCCCAAAAATTATTATCCTCTCATGGAATGTAAGGGGGTTGAATAGCATCCCCAAACAAAAAGTTGTTCATGATTTGGTTCATGTGCATTCTTCGGATGTGGTGTTTATTCAGGAGACTAAATTGGCTATTGATAGTATGTTCAATATTGCTCCCAAGTTATCATTCTAGTGTATTGGTGCATGTGGATATACTGGTGGCATCACTTGTTTATGGGATCCGGTTAAGATATCCCCTCTTACTTGGATTTCTAGCAGATGGCCTATTTCAATGGCAGGCATGATAATGAATCTAGTGAAATCATCCTACTTACAAATGTGTATGCTCCTATTGATTACAATGGTAAAGTGAATTTGTGGAAGCACATTTGCTTTGTGAGAAGTTTGGTTCCCCTATACCCATGGATTTTGGCTAGAGACTTCAACTCTATCACTTGTATAGAGGAGAAACATGGTGGGGTGGACCGTCTCGAACCTTTTTCTTCTATCTTCAGTGCTCATATCTAGGCCCTAAACTTGCTTGACATCAATCCAGCTAATGGGATCTTTACTTGGAACAATAGAAGGTGTGGGGAAGATTCCATATCAGAGAGACTGGATAGGTTTTTGATATCCAGTTATTGGATGGGTAATAATAGAGGTGCTAGTTCTGTGATTCTAGAGGGTAAGGGATTTGATCATTGGCCTATAAAACTCTCTACTTTGGAGTTAGGGCTAGAAAAGAATCCTCCCTTTAAGTTTCAACTTATGTGGCTTCATGATCCTAAACTTCATGATTTCATGCGAGGTTGGTGGACCACTGGCAAACCTCCTCATGGCATCGCTATGTATTCCTTTATGAAGCGACTACAATTTGTAAAACATAAATTGAAGAGATGGAATAGACTAAATTTTGGGAACATTTCCTTGGCTAAGTTGGCAGCTCTTAGGAGGATGGAAGAAGCTTCAAGTAAGATTAGAGATCAAGGATTCACGAAGGAGCTTATTTTTGAGGAATCTGAGGCTGCGAAAGACCTTGCTGAATGGGAACTGAGGGAAGAATTTTATCGTAAAAAAAAGCTCAAGTAGATTGGATTCAGGAAGGGGATAGGAACACAACTTTATTTTATAACTCAGTTAAGTCTTGTCGTAATGGTAACATGATTACCTCTCTTGTGAATTCTCAGGGTGCCCTGCTCTCTTCTTTTAGGTATATTTTAGAAGATACTAAGAGGTATTTTTCCTCTCTCTTCAAGGAGGACTTCCTATCATATGATGAGAATGAAAAGCTTATTCTAAACTGTATTCCAATGATTATTTCTAGAGAGATTAATGAGCACTGTATGGGTCAAATTTACCTTGAGGAGTTGGAAAATGTTTTATTCAAGATGAAAAAAGAAAAATCCCTAGGCCTAGATGGATTCCCAATTGAGTTTTATCAAGAGTTTTGGGATTTAATCAAATTTGATCTTTTGGAGGTGGTCCATGAGTCCCAAAAGAACAAACAAATGCTAAGGGCCCTAAATGCTACCTTTGTGGTGCTTATACCCAAAAAATAGGGAGCAAATTCCTTGGATATGTTCAGGCCTATTGCTCTCTGCAATGTTGTGTATAAGATCATCACAAAAATTATTGCTAAGAGGCTGAAGATATGGTTGAGAAAAATCATATTTTAGGAGCAAGGAGGGTTTGTTGCTGGCCAACAAATCTTGTATGGGGTTGTTATTGCTACAAAAGCTATTCACTCGATGGAAAATTCTAAGGAGAAAACTATGTTCATTAAGTTGGACATGGCCAAAGCCTATGATCGGGTCAGATGGTCCTTTCTTCAGAAAGTTCTTGCTGCTTTTGGATTTGAGGAGGAATGGATTAGATGGGTGATGAGTTGTGTTTCTTCTTCCTCATTCTTTGTTCTTGTTAATAATGAGCTATCAGAGTTGTTTGAGGCCTCAAGGGGATTGAGGCAAGGAGATCCTTTATCTCCTTACTTGTTTATAATTATGGCGGAAGGGTTGGGAATATTGCTTAAGTCTCAAGTCATGCAGGGTATTATTCAGGGGTGGAAGTGGGATAGTATTTTGCCACCTCTTTCCCACATTTAATTTGTTTATGATACTGCTTTGTTGGGAGTTGCCATTATCAGGGAAGCTGGAAATATTAAATATTTCTCGACATATATCTTGGTGCTTCTGGACAATTGATTATTGAGGACAAGTCTTCTATTTTATTCTTCAATACCCCTCTTCTTATTCAAGCCAGGATTGCTCGCATTATAAAATTCTAGGTTGGGACTTCCCAATTCATTTATCTTGGTATTCCAATTTCATATCACCATCTACCTAGATCTTCTTAGCAGTCTATGCTTGATAAGTTTAGAAGAAATGTGAATCACTAGACTTTCAGATGGCTATCCACTATAGGTAGAGTGTTGCTTTTAAAATCTGTTGTTCAAGATTTACCCATTTATAGATTTTTTGTACAAATAGCTCCCTCACTTCATCAAGGACATGGATGCTTTGTCAAGATAGTTTTTATGGTCTAGAAAACTTGATCAATATAAATGGAGTTTGGTTAGGTAGGATTCTATATGTAGGCCGGTGCAAGAGGGAGGCCTTGGGTTATGATAGACAACTCTTTTTGGGTAGGCTTTGGCTACAAAACTTTATTGGAGATGGTGTACCTCTCAAGATCATATTTGGGCTAAAATATTATCTTGTAAATACTTGAGAGGTAATTCTGGGGCTGAAATCCCTAGAGTCAATTTGGTTGGGAAAGGTTCAATTATCTAGGACACTCTGAAAAGAGGATCTAATTTAATAAAGTAGGTTTTGTTCTCGATTTGCAATTAGGGATCAAATGCTCTTTTTTGGGAGGATTATTGGGATGGCCACCCTCCTATCCTAAATAAATATCCTAGGTTACGTTCCCTAAGCATTTTTTTCTTGGAAGCAGGTTGGTATCGTGTGGAGGACTTTAAAAAAATCTAATATTTTGGAAATATGGAGATGTACAAGTGGAAATATTTGCAAGAATGGCCCCAAGGGGGACTGGCCAAGGAAAGAGAGGTGCTTGCTCTTATTCTTATCGGGAGGCCTTGTTCTTCATTGAGGGGTAAATATATTCTGGCTTGGAACCCTGATCCTAAGGGAACCTACTCGGTAGCCTATGGTTATCAGGTTCTTGATAAGCAAAAGTATGGGAGTCTTCCTGTCACTTGGTGGAAAAATATGTGGAACAAATTTGCTTGGCCAAAATGTAACTTCTTTCTCTGGTTGGTAGCTCGTAATAAATGCCTCACTTGGGATAATGTGAGGAAGAGAGGATTTTAGGGTCCCTCTTTTTGTGTCCTTTACAGTAATAATAAGTATGACTTTTATCATTTATTTTTCCAATGCTCCTTTTCCAGAGACATTTGGCACCATTGGTGGAGTGCCTAGAACCATTCATGTTTTCATGTGTTGTCCCTGGTAGAGTTTTGGAGTAGTCTGGGTAGACCTCTAGCCAAGGCCCCCTTCCTTCGGGTGGCTTGGAATTTGGGCCCTTCTTGCATCATCTAGAAAATTTGGCTTGAATGGAACCGGCACATATTTTAGGGTAGTTATTTGGCTATTCAAAAGATCTGGCAAAGGATCCTGTATATGGTTTAGGAAACCATCCATAGAAAATGTGATGTGGACCCTCTTTTGGATTCTAGGGAGGAGAAGGTACAACAAGCCCTTGGTCTCTTTGGAGATGGTGTGAACTCTTCTAGCCCTAGTAGGGTTCCTCAGCTCAACAAGAAGGTTAGGAGATATGGTAGGTGGAGGCCACCCCCTAGAGGAGTTTTAAAAATTAATACTTGTAGCACCCTAAAATTGGTGCAATAAAACTTAGCAATAATTAAAATTACATTAGTAATAATTCAAATTCAAATTTAAAGCCCAAAATCGCTCCCAAACTGCCTGCTACCCATTTCCTCATTTTTTGCATCATTTTTAGAGTTTTTTTGTCCATTTGATGATATCGTCACTGATAAGACGATATTGCCTCAGATCAGATGATTTCGTCTAGAGCAGAACATCCAAATGATCTCGTCCCAAACTGATTTGTGCATAGTTAGCTTCTGTTTCAATGACGTCTCTAATCCGGGCAGAAGCGTGTCTGCATCGTTAGAGACCTCCCTCGTTGGAGATCTTCCAAATTAGGATGATCTCCAACCTCCTAACCTCCCTCCTAAGCCTATTTAACCTTAGGACCCCCTCTTGGCGTTCCCCCTGGCTGAAAATTTCTTGTAATATGAATCCTACATGCGTTAGACCATCTTAAACCACCATTTGCATTTGTATTTTTCCAAATTTTTTTGCAGGAACTTCATTGTTTTTCAGCCAGAGCAAGCTCAGATCGTTGCAGAAAAACCTATTCAATTCGAGACGATTTTGTACCAATATGATATGATTTCGACTGTAGTCAACATTGGGGGCAATCAGTGCACAGAGTTTCCGTTTTCTCACTTTGTTTGTTGATTTGTTCTGCATTTAGTTAAATTTGTTATTCTTCCTTATTGTCCTGCATCCTAGAGTTCACCCATATAGCTTAAGTGCACAATGAAGTCATAATTTGTCATTAGAACATTATAATCTACTTGAATTTTTATTTGTGATTATCACCTTAGCATCTATGTTGCCATTTTACACTATTTTTCTCTGTTAGAATAGTTGCA
Organism: Wollemia nobilis; assembly: GCA_028583015.1. Lineage (NCBI taxonomy): Eukaryota > Viridiplantae > Streptophyta > Pinopsida > Araucariales > Araucariaceae > Wollemia > Wollemia nobilis. The sequence goes on from JAQPPZ010000850.1 coordinate 11,443,121, forward strand.
TTTCTGGTATTTTGTATCTATTTCTCTGTTTGCAGGTCTCTGAAAAATTCGTCAGATATCAGATGATCTTGTCAGATTGGAGATGATCCTGTCAAATTCCAGACGATCTGGACTGCTACAAAAATTAGAACCTTCATCAGACATCCGGATCAGGTATGGTTCTTTAATCTAGCTTATTCTTTCTGTTTTCTGTCCAAATCTATTTTTTGTATTTATTTAATTTGCATTTTCATAATAGAACACTTAGATTCATCTGGCCAAACCTAGGACTTGGATGTTTAAAGATAAAGCTGAACACATTAAACACATTCCCAACCTAGGCGTGGAAACTGCCACTAAACATTTCCTGGTGAACCCCACCATCTGTCAAAAAATCACCTTAATACCCCTCTCCCGAGAGGCGGGACCTTCAAAGGGCCTCTCAGTTCGAGGTACCGTCCCATCCTTTTAACATCCCCCTTTCGGGCACGGATCCTATAGCTTGAAGGTAAGGGTGTGAAAAATTTGGAGCGATACAATACTGATGGATTGTACAAGGGTAATCCTGGACATGCTAGCATTGGCAGTGTTGGGAGAGATTCTACTGGTGGTGTCATTTTTTTCTTTTCCATTTATAAAGGTGTTCACTCCAACAATTTTATGGAAGCTCTTGCAATTCTTGAGGCCTTGCAAAGGGGGTTTTCTCTTGGATGGCATAGGATTATCTGTGAGTCTGACTCTCAAATTGTGGTTAATATTTAAACAGTAAAAATGTGGAGGAAGTTAATTGGAAATTGGCCTCTGTATCCGTTCAGATTCTCAGAATGAGCTAAGAGTTTGAATTTATATCATTTTTGCACATTCCAAGGGAATAGAATGTGGTTGCTGATTACCTGGCCAAAAGGGCTTCTAAGCTATTGGATCCTTGGAGTATTGATAATTGGTAGAGTCTCCCACCTGGGGACTCTCAACGCCTGTGGGAGTTGATACACAAGGATGTATAGACTTAATGTGGTTTATTCTTGTTGTCTTTTCTAGGTGTTATTCTAGTCTAGTGGTTTTAGTTTATTTGGCTATTTATTTGAGTCCTGGTTGGAAGCTCAGTTGTACTCTGTAATCTAGACTTTTTATCAATAAATTTTTACCCCTTAATTTAAAAAAAGTTTATAAGTGATTTAAATTTATATAAATTTAAATGTTATAAATTAATTTAATAAAACCTTTGGTTTTATTAGGGCCTTCTCTTATTGCACAACTTGGTATTAATGATATTTATTTATAAAATTTAAATTCCTTTTGAATTTAAATATTTTATAAAATAAATATTAGGCCTCCTTTTAACTTTGCAATAAGCCTCCTTATATTTTTATGAAACACCTTTTAAACTAAGCTTCCATATAACATTAAAATATTATGGAGCCCTTTTGACTTTAACTTTTGCACTGATTCTCTTGACCTTTGGTGTTATTTGAAGCTTCTTCCTAGATATCAAATGACAACCTTGATAAATTTATTTCTTAACAAAGTCCTTGACATTAATGATGACTTCATCTGGTGACATCAATGACAACTTTGACTTAGGGACTCAAAATTTCCAACAATATCCCCCTTTTTAATTGATGGTAACCTAAAACCTTTTTATTGAAAACTTGACTTCTTCTTCTGTGTTGATCCCCCTAGGACATTGCTCCCCTTGGCTCAATGCTTTATCAAATATCAAATCTCTCCCCTTAATCAAATTTCTCCCACTTTGAAATAAATGGCAAAGGGTCACCTTTGGGACTCAGTGCTAAGAATGAGACTCTTAGCTTAGCCCCTCCCCCACCTCCTTTTGAGGTGGTTAATTCTAGGGTAGGAGTATTTCTACTCCCAGAAAAACTGTTCTTTACCTTTATCCTTTTTTCTTCTTATCTAAATTTTTTGATTTCTTTGATTATTTATATCCATGTCCATGTTCCTATCCATGTCTACATTCTTGTTCTTGTTCTTGTTCTTATTCATATCCATGTTCCTATTCCTGTTCATATCCATGTTCATGTTCTTGTTCCTGTTCTTGTTCATACCTATTTTTGGAATGTCTGCTCTACACCACTTTATTGTGTGACCATCATTATTGCACTTATAACACTTAATGTTATTATTTATTGGAGGTGCAAATGTCTTAGGATATCTCCTAGTGAAGCCATATCCTCTTCTATCATGAACCCTACAATTCATTGCCTTGTGACCAAACTGATTGCATGAGTATCAATACCCATGAAAAAGTTATCTATTTCCATATTCTTGTTTTGCATGTCCTGCATTGTGAAGCCATGTGCCCAAACCTATGACATGAAAAGCATCTTCCATTGAAGTTTCCTTGTCTTGACCTCATTGGTCTCCTATTTTGATTGTTTTTCCATTTGTATCTTCTTTGTCCATTGTTCCTATTTTTGTTGAATTCTCTATTGTCCAACTCATCCTCAGATGTCTCACTATATTTTACACTGTCTTTTTCTGAAGTATCTTCATCTAAATTTTCTTCTCCTAAAAAACTTGAAGTTGACTCTCCTTCCCATTTATTTTGGACCTGTTCAAATCCAAGACTTGTTTTGCTTGATGTAGGATTTTGTATCTTGATGAACTTATCCAAGTTCTTTGAGCTATTTTTGAACCCTTTCATCTTGACCTTGGAGTATTCTAAATCTTCTCTTAGTAGTGCTACTTCTTGTGCTAACTTCTCACATTCCAAGATATTTGCTTCTAACTTATATTTGAACCTATTTGTCTTAGCTTTTGATTTTTCTAAATCCTCTATGATAAATCTTCTCTCTTCATCACATTCTTGAAACTAAATTTCAAGTTTAGATTGTTGCTTCCTTACCTTATTTATCGTGTCAAGCGCATAGATAAGTTCTCCCTTGATATCATAACCATTATTTTCTTAGTATTCCTCTATTTGTTTGCCTTTGTCGTCATATTTATTTTCTATTGGATTGTCTTCTATAGGATCATTTTCTTCTTCTTCTAATGCCATTAGAATATTTTCATATGGTTTTTCAAGTGCATCTTCATATTCATCATCACCGAAACTATAACCATTCCTTGTACAATCATCTTCAAGATGTCCAAAGTTACCACATCTAAAAAACTTGAGAATTATTGGAGTCCTTTTCTTAACTTGCTCTTTTTCTTCAATCATAAACAAGACTTCATATCTATCATTGTCTAAAAAACTAGCATCACTATCACTTGAGTACTTGCCTTATCCACATAGCAGATCCTCTTTTGCCTTTGGAAGAACTTCTTTCCTCGTCTATTTTATCCATCCTTGCTTTTATTTTGATGCATGTATCTTTTTGAATCCCCGTACTTGTGATCCTATTTTTCTTCACAATTGTTGTTCTTAGGTTCTTGAAAATATGTTGCAAAATATTCATATTTTCCACAATTGAAACACTTAACAGATATTAGATCTCTGGATCTTCTGGAATCTTTATATCTTTTACTATAATTAGCTTCCTCATCACTAGATGACCCATTGCTTGATTCTGGCTTCTTATCCTTTGTCTTATTGATTTTTTTGAATGTTGCTTCATTATGGATAATAGGATCTTTTGTTCTTATCTCAAAAGCTATGAGTGATGTAGGAACAATAGTATGAAGCTACTTTATTCATGAAATGCAATTAATATATATGATTACATAGGAATCTCACGTAGGTTAAGTGGTTGCAACAATCTGCCAAACATGGCCAACCACTTAACTACTAGTTAACAAAATGCTAACTATGGATGTCCACTAACTGCTAGAAGATAAACAAGATCTCTAACAGTTAACTAACATATAACAACATGCTAACAACCTATTTCTAACATGGGCATACTATGCCTCATGTGAATACAAAGTGCAATGAAATAGGAATAGTAAATAATAATAATATTTAACTTAGGCTTAAGTGGATAAGCCTAAGTTATCCTCAACACTCCTCCCAACCATATAAGCATTGGACCCCAATGCTCTCAACAAATGTGGAAAGTCATGGGCCATATCATGGTGAGGAATCCAGTGAGCCATGTGTGGAAAGTTATCGTGACGAGCGACAAGGTAAGTAGTGGAAGAACCTTATCCCGTGTGATGAGTCTTCATCTCAAAAAATCTATCTAAAATGAGTGAAAGTTGAAGATCAGGTGCCACTGTTGCTAGAGGACTAAAAACAGGATCAGGTACAAAAAGAGGGTCCTAAAATGGTGTCTTTGGAAAGTGACACTCATCCAAAGGAACCCAAACTCTGCATCCAACCTATGGTGAGTGAGGATTATGATGCTTTCGCACCACTCCCTACGAAGTCTCCTGCAATTCCTATGGTATCTTGCCTAGAAGGCTCTGTCGGTGCTCAGTAAGGGAAGTAACCTTAGCTTGCTCCTCCATGTGTGCAATGGTGGGAGTGGGAAAATCCAAAGGTAACTTCTATGGAACAAGTGGTTTAGTAGTTGTAGGTGTACCCAAAATTATACCAATGGAATCAATGGTATCTTTCTCATGAGTGATAATGGTGGGTTCCTTAACCACTTGCTCTTGTGATTGTTCATTATGTGGGAGTGAAACTTATTCCTTTGCATGTTCCTTAGGTGGTGCTTTTTCTTCATTTCATGTGGGACAAATGCTAGTAGGAGCTAAAATAAGTGCTTGACTCAATGGCTTCCTTACTTGCCTACAACATAACATCAAATTGGAAGTAGGTGTAGTGCTTTGTATCAAGTAGTTTTTACCATGCAACTCCAATGTGTAGGTGTTATTTTTAGCATGATAAATAGCATTCCTATCAAATTGATAGGGTTTACCTAGCAAGATTCCACAACAATCCATATCTGTGACATCACACCTAACTTTATCCACAAAATTATCACCAAAAGCAAAATTCAAGGTGCAATTATGGGTGATGTTGGATGTGGAGTCTACATATTTCCACCCAAGTGCATAAGGTTTGTTATGTGGTTTGATGGGAAGTTTCAACTTCTCCACAATGGACTTCGCAATGAGGTTCTTTTACGATCCGTTATCAATGATACAATCAACATAGAAATCATGCGTCAAGTGGGATCTAGTGACAAACAAATGATCATGCCCCCCTTGAGCAAACACATTGGACATTAGGGTAACTTTGTTCAGTTTACCCTTTAAAGCAGGATATTCTTCTTCTGTCCCTGTAGCCAAAATGGGACCATCTTTTGGTTCCTCATGTGTAGGCTGTACATTTAGGGATTTCTTCTTCTTAAACTTCTCAAAAGTATAGCATTTGGATTTTACATGTCCATGCTTTTTACAAAAGTCAAAATACAATGAAGAAGAAGAATCTTTAGCATGAAAGGAAGAAGAATGTGCTTTAGGAGAAGTGGGAGGAGAAGAAGAATGAGGGAAATATTGAGAAATATTCTTCACATTCTATTGATGCTGATTCCCGCCTTTGGAAGAGCCCTCCTGTGATGAACGAGACATTTGATATGCACCAACTTTCTCCTCTGCAAGAATGGTATAATTGAATGCCACATCCAAGGTGAGGAAGACATTGAATTTGATCTCCCTGAAAATCTGATCTTGCAAGCCACGAGTGAATTTATTAATCAAATCATCTTCTAAATATTTCACACCAAGCAATACCATCAACCTATTAAATTGGAAAATGAAATCAAAAACTGACATTCCATAGGTTTGCCTCAATCTATACCACTTGGTAGTGAGGTAACTTTGGTAGCTTGGTGGAAAGAAGGTGTTTTTTAGAATTTGAGTTAATTCTTTCCAAGTCATGGTGGCATTATGGCTCTGTCTTTCTATAATGAGAACTTTTGCTAAACCTATGAGTTTTAGTGTAGCAAATGTGGCTTTTTCATCCTCCAAAATTTTAGCATAAGCAAACCAAGTTTGCATATCCAAAATCCATGCAGATAAGACATCGGGATCCCTAGATCCATCATACATTTTAACCTCACATTTAGCTTTGTTGGCATGATTATGGTGGATTTTGATTTCACCAAGATTGAATTGCACAACAATATCTCTTACCTTCTCTGCTAAAATATCTACTGCAGAAGTAAGGTTTTCCATGTTTGATCTAAGGTCTTGAGCCATATTTTACCTAGTATATGCCAGAATAGGAGGATTAAAAAATGGTCTTGCAAAATCTTAATCTAGGCTTAGGAATAGTTTTAGTTTCCTATGCAGCCAAATTGCCTAGATTTTACAAGTTTTGCTCTTAAAATTAGGTCTATTTTAGTGCTCTTTACAAAAATAAATCAAGTTTTGTAATTACAAATTAGCACTAAAAAAAAATGAAAAATCAACCCTTTTACAATGCCAAAATTTTTTTAGGAGCAAAAATTATCAATCTGGGGGAAATTTGCAACACAATGCAAAAAAATTTGTTGAAAACGGAGCAAAAATGAAGAAGATATCACCTTTCAAAGTTTTGTTCTCCTTTTTGTTGTTTTGGTGCCAAAAAGGTAAAATTTGAATTTAAATTTTCAAAATTTGAAAATTCTCCCGCCAAGTTGTCTTTCCCACAAAAAAAAAATGGTTTGAATTTTCCCAGGTCAACTGGGATTGGCTCGGGCCGGTCAATTTCCCGATCAAGGTAATTCTGCAAAGTGTCAACAGCGGAATAAGTCGCACTAACCTATGCGGTGGAAAATCAACCACCCACTTGGCTAGCCGTTATTTGCTAGCATGACCCATAACTGGGCATTGCCATAGGTGCATATGCACACTAGGTTAACCACCGTATGGTGGTTACCTTTGCTACTGTGTGGGTGCACTTAAAAGTGACTTAGTGCGCCCTGCACTGCATATGTGGGACAAACCCACATTAACATTCCATCTCCTTGTCCGATCGTTGGCGATGCATTTTTTGGTGGCCGCGAATTAAAAACCTTACAATTTTTTAAAAAAATTAAACCTCTATGCGCACGTCAAAAAAACTTGGACTCATCAGAAAACTCATCTTCCACCAAACTAATCTCACGTCGACATTGTCTGGTGTGCCCTCCGCAATGGTGGTGTCGAGGTGCATCAACTGGCAGGTGACGTCGATCACGCTACCAGAGAGGGTCTTGTCAGTGTCTGTGGTATGTGAAGGCCTATGCGGTGGTCGAAAATGGCCTGGTGGCTCAGGGGTTGGCACTGGCCAGGCTCCGATGGTTCACCAAATTCTCGGACGTTGACCAAATTTGGCTGAATGTCAATCTGGCTGGCGTCGGGTGCTTGGCTGCCATCGGTGCTGACTAGTCAGCTAGCCTGGTGGGTAGCCTAGCCAATGGTCACATCGGGCTGGTGGCTGGTGGTGCGATCGGTTGGTCTACCGTGAGGTGGTCGATCGGTTTTCGTGCTTTGTTGGCCGCTGGTGCTGGTGGTCAGCCTGTGGCCCACCACTCCCAATTACAAATAGGTTAAAGCCTATTTTGAGGAGGTAACTCCTTTTTTTTTTTTTAAATAAAATATTAATAAAAAAAATTAATATTTTATAAAAAATATTTTAATGCATTAAATTAATGCAATATTTTCATGCAAAAATGTAACTGGCTAAAATTTTAGCTCACAATTTCTTCTACATGATCTGTTGGACTCAAACTTGAGTTCCAATTTTCTTCTTCTAGGCAAGTAAACTTGGGCAGATCTGCAATATCCACCTCTTGGCCACAATTTGGATTCTAACTGGTGTAACTGACACTTAACACCTGGTGCAAGGGTAATTTCTTCCCTCTGTCACCTCAGCTTCACTTGATGTTGTGGGTGACTTCAAGTCAACTCCAAACAACATCTACCTAGGATCTAGCAGTGAAGTGGTAAATGAGTCCTCCTTCCTGCAACCCTCCTGAAGCTAACTGATACCAATGATGTAGGAACAATAGTATGAAGCTACTTTATTCATGAAATGCAAGTAATATATAGTATTACATAGGAATCTCACATAGGTTAAGTGGTTGCAACAATCTGCCAAACATGGCCAACCACTTAACTACTAGTTAACAAAATGCTAACTATGGATGTCCACTAACTGCTAGAAGACAAACAAGATCTCTGACAATTAACTAACATTTAACAACATGCTAACAACCTATTTCTAACATGGGCATACTATGCCTCACGTGAATACAAAGTGCAATGAAATAGGAATAGTAAATAATAATAATATTTAACTTAGGCTTAAGTGGATAAGCCTAAGTTATCCTCAACAATGAGCATACCAAGCAATTTATCTCTTGTCAAAGTATCACCATCCATTGATACTTCTATAGAAAAAACTTGTTCACTGAATCTTTTTGAAAGAGTTCTTAAGACTTTATCACAAACATCTAATTCATCAATCTTCATTCCAAGTCCTTGCATATCATTAAAAACCTCATCAATTCAAATTAGATAAGCACTAATATTTTCCTCTTTGTTCATTCTTAATGCTTCAATTTGTCCTTTGAGATTTTGCATATTTGCTTTCTTGACACTTTTATCTCCTTCATATATATTTTGCAATTTATCCCACATCTCTTTTACAGTTTTACAATGCATAACTTTCATAAACTCTGTTCTACGCAATCCTCTCACAAGTGCATTCATTGCTTTTGAATTATAGTGCTATAAAATCTTAACTCCCTTATATGTAGGAGAATTAATTAAGGGATCGTATCCAAATTCCACTGATTCCCAAATTTCATTGCCAAGTACCATCAGGTAGATCTTCATCATCATACTCCAATACATATAGTTACTTCCATCAAATACTGGTGCTAAATTATTTGAGGACATCTCCTTAGGATCCATTGTGTTTTTGTTAACTTTTCCTTCAAGCTGTTAAACTCTTATGAAGGAACCCTATCTGATACCAATTGAATAACACAAGCTTATATTGAGAGGGGGGGTGAACAGTATAAGATAAATTTTTACTTTTCTTTCCCAATCAATATTATGCAATGTATAGATAGCAATATCAAAAACAATAATCAAAGTAATGCATAAAACACCATACACAATAGAGACACCACAAATTACGTGGTTCATCCAATGTGGGCTACTCCACGAAAAAAATATTTTACTAAAATTTTCTCAATCAATCTCTTGGGAATCCTTCCCTATTACAATGTTTATGGACCTCTATCCAAAGGAGATATCAATCCCATAAATCAAGTTTATGGATCTCTATCCATAAGAGAACTCCTCCTCTGCTCTGGCTGGTGATCCTCTAGATGACTACTGCCTCCACTACACTAGCTTGTGGATCTCTCTCCACTAAATAATCTTGTACCCACTTATAAGACCTATCTTAACTACCCTGGCTGATGGATCTCTATCCACTAGAGACTATTGTCCTCTCTACTATGTCACCTCCAAATATCTCTCTCAAATATTCTCAATAGGTCCACTCAAAACTTGCTCAAATCTGCTCAATAGGTCCACTTAGAACCTGCTCAAATCTGCTCAATAGGTCCACTTAGAACCTACTCAGATCTACTCAATAGGTCCACTCAGAACCTGCTCAAAACTGCTTAATAGGTCCACTCAAAACTTGATAAAATCTACTCAATAGGTCCACTCATAACCTGCTCAAATTTTCTCAATAGTTCCACTCAGAACCTACTAAAAAATGCTCAATAGTTCCACTCATAACTTGCTCAAAACTGCTCAAAAAGTCCACTCAGAACTTGCTCAATTTGATCAACAAGTCCACTCAGAACTCGCTCAAATTTTCTCAACAAGTCCACTCATAACTTAACCAATCTCATAGAAACATAAAGTGAATTTTTAGAGACCCAATATGTTTCAACTCAATGCTCAAATAGTTTCTTAACTCAAATCAGAATATAGGATAGTTTTTTTATGGAACTTGAATAAACACTTCACACACCCACTTGACTAGGCTCAACCAACTCTACTCAACCAATCACTCAAGAAACAACCCTTGCTCACAAACCCTAGTCCAAGCATATAAACATCAACTCAAAATGTTTCCAACAATGCTTAACAACAAATCTCACATAACAATGATACTCATGTTCTTTTGCAAAACCCTAACTCAAGTTCTTCACACAATCAATGGCTTCAACAAAAATGCTTATAAAACAAGGTTTTAACAACAACTCTTTATTCTAAAAAACCTTGAAGCATTAACTCAAACACTCTCGAAAAGGAAACCCTAATCAAATCCTTTTCACTCCAAACTTTGTTTTCCAAAAATTCAATCAATCAACTCAACTATGGAATAATGTGCTCATACCTTTTTCTTGATGATGAAGGGATCTCATAAATCTTCCTCGCTCACAATCACTTCTTTGCCAATCTCAAAGAAAGGTTAGAAGATAATAATTTTCTCAATGAATCACAATACAAAATGATATCAAACAAAATACACCTTATCACTCCAACTTTAAAATAATATCCAACATCTTCATAATAATATCTTTGGCAAAAATCCCTTTACAAATAAAATCAACACTCTTAAATTCTTACTCCTCCAATATGCAAATATAATAATTAAGACTTTATTTAAAAAAAATCAAACTTCTTATAACTCCAAACTTTATTAAAAACAATTTCCAGCAAACACCAATTTTCAACTAGAAACCCTTTTAACTCCCAACTTTAGGCAATATTAAAAATAATCAAAATATAATTATCTTGCCTTTGGAGAGATTCGAACCCTTAATGCAACCCATGACCAACACATTTGTCACGGCTCCATCCGTCGCTCGAGCTAAGAGCTCGCTTGGGGAGTGGAGAGCACAATGTTCTCAATGAACCTCCCTCTCTCTACCAAATAAAAATGTGTGTCATCCCTTGGCACTTCCAACATAAGACAAACACTATCGCCACATTACGAACGTAGGCCACTTGATGCCTCAACTTTTTAGCCAATGCCTCCTCACAACTAGGCCACGTTGCCCACCTGACTCTCAAAATTTTAGTGCTTTCGATTTGTTCTCAATCGCTATCACACAAAATACGAATTTGTTATCTTTTCTCACAAGCTCCTCTTCATTAAATTCGCATACTAAATAATGTTCAAATCAAGGATGATTAAAATACCTTTAATGCATGGTATATATATATCCTTTCATCCTTTATGCAAACACGTTAGCACTCCTCCAATCTTATTTGACATTGGCATTCAAATTAATTTATAAGTGATTTAAATTTATATAAATTTAAATGTTATAAATTAATTTAATAAAACCTTTGGTTTTATTAGGGCCTTCCTTATTGCACAACTTGGTATTAATGATATTTATTTATAAAATTTAAATTCTTTTAATCTTAGCCACATACATTTCATTCTTCACTACACATATCCATGTTGTTTTCATCCTATGCATATCATCTTCTAAAAGCGTAGGCTATGCTTGTGTTAGATGAGTTTGGTTTCTTGATAACTTTGAAACCTAGTAGGATCATCTTAGCTTGAAGTGTTTATCTCCTTTGGTTTAGGTTAAATTGACTGCCTGTGTGAGTATTTTCCATGCACCCAATAGTTAGATCATGTATCTTTCGCTTTAATGTTGTTTGGAGGTTTTGTGCGATCATGGTTCTTGTACGGTCATGATTATTTTTATTGATGCTCTTTTCAAGATATGAAAATATCTTTTTATTTATAATGAAAATTAACTAAGAATAACTTTCTTAGATTATCAAATTTTCCTTTTATTTATATAATGTATGTTGCTTTCTTTATAAGTAATGGATTTAGAAAAAAGATCTTTCATTGTCATTTTTAGATTTTTAAGACATGAATGGGTTTGTTTTTTTAGAAAATATTTATTTAGTAAGTGCTTACATTTTCCTTATCCATTGTGATATTGTGTTGGAAGAAAAGAAAAGGGATGTATGTTCTTTGCCTTAAAAGTATAGTTTTTATAAGATAGATTAATGAATGTTGGTTTTGAAAGAGAAAATTTTATAATATCTCCTAAGACTTATGCGAGTTAAGGATCAATACACAAAGAAGTATGGGATTATCTTCTTGTTAACCTATGTGTATTTTTTCAATGTATGGTTTTTTGCATAGTAGAAAATGCATGTTTAAGTTGCATTGCATTTAGAGTTGTCCTGATCCCTAAGTATCCCTCGTAAGTCATGGGTGATACCCTATTAGGAGAGGAGTTGCTAATTTATAGATGGTTGGAAGACCTTGGTGGATATTTTTTGTAGAACCTAAAATATATAATTGATTTGGAAAAAGAAGCAAAGGCTATGTAAAATAATATTTTGTAAATTTAATTATTGTACAAACTGAAATATTAAGTTGCTTCACTTTTGTGTATTATAGTGTTTACATCAACCTTTTATTTTGGAAAACATTAACTTTATCAATTGTTATAATTCTTTGTTATATTAGTTGCTTTAGTTATGATGCTAAAACACCTATGTTAATAAGATGCATCCTTTAAAGCTTTATGTCAAGCATTTTGGTTAAGCATAATATGGGTTTTGTTAAATATGAACTTGTGTTTATTTATCATAACATCAGATTATATGGATTATGTATTGATTTAAAGTACTTTTGATATAATGGAATGAATGTTGCTTTACTTTAGAATTATGTTTCTAATTGTAAGATATATTTATGTGATGATTATCTTGGTATGGTTAAAATTCCTCTGGTGAATCGATTCATAATAAAACCCAATGCTAGGATTTATGTGAATGCAATAACCAGGTAGAGATGAGTCTTAGAAGGAGTTATGAGGATGCAATAGCTAAGAATTCATGAATATGTAAGGAGTTGTGTGAATAGAATAGCCAGGATTATTGTGAATAATTGCATCTTGAATGAGTAGGATCAAGTGTATCCCAACCAGGAGTTGTGAAACCATTAATAAGATAGTAGTGGTGATCCCTTGAACATGTAGGATCGAGAGATCATGTTTATTACCAGTGAAGTGGTAATAACCTTAGTTAGCCCATGGAGGTGTGGTAACTAAGCACCAAGAATTTATGCTAATTAACCTACCTAGATGGACTTAGATTAGGGTTAGGGAATATGCATTCTCCTTTAAGTGTTATGGTCCTTAAAGGATAATCCCTACTTGAAGAACACAAGCTTATACTGAGAGGGGGGTGAACAGTATAAGACCACTTTTTACTTTTCTTTCCCAATCAATATTATGCAATGTATAGATAGCAATATCAACAGCAGTAATCAAAGCAATGTACAAAACACCACACACAATAGAGACACCACAATTTACGTGGTTCACCCAATGTGGGCTACTCCACGGAGAAAATATTTCACTAAAATTTTCTCGATCAATCTCTTGGGAATCCTTTCCCTATTACAATGTTTATGGACCTCTATCCAAAGGAGATGTTGATCCCCTAAATCAAGTTCATGGATCTCTATCCATAGGAGAACTCCTTCTCCTCTACTCTAGGTGGTGATCCTCTAGAAGACTACTGCCTCCACTACACTGGCTTGTGGATCTCTCTCCACTGAAGACTCTTGTCCCCACTCAGAAGACCTATCCTCACTACCCTGGCTGATGGATCTCTATCCACTGGAGACTACTATCCTCTCTACTCTATCACCTCCAAAGCTCTATCTCAAATCTGCACTAAACACAGTCCTTCGGTCTAGCACAAATCTGCTCAACAAGTCCACACAGAACTTGCTCAAATATGCTCAACAAGTCCACATAGAACTTGCTCAAATATTCTCAACAAGTCCACACAAAACTTGCTCAAATCTTCTCAACAAGTCCACACAGAACTTGCTCAAATATACTCAACAAGTCCACACAGAACTTGCTCAAATCTGCTCAACAAGTCCACACAGAACTTGCTCAAATATTCTCAACAAGTCCACACAGAACTTGCTCAAATATGCTCAACAAGTCCACACAGAACTTGTCCAATTCTCATACAAGTCACATAAAAGAATTTAAACTCAATATGTTCTATACTCAACTCAATTACTTGTCCAATCTCTTAGAAACATAAAGGAGAATTGTTAGAGACTCAATATGCTTCAATTCAACTCAATGCTCAATCACTTTCTCAACTCAAATCAGAATATAGAATAGTTTATTTTATGGAACTTGAACAATCACTTCACACATCCACTTGACTAGGCTCAACCAACTCTACTCAACCAATCACTCAATGAAACAACCCTTTCTCACAAACCCTAGTCCAAGCATATAACCACCATCTCAAAATATTTCCAACAATGCTCAACAACAAATCTCACATAACAATGATACTCATGTTCTTTTCAAACCCTAGTTCAAGTTCTTTGCATGACAACCCACTTCAACAACAATGCTTATAAAACAATCTTCACATAACAATGATACTCATGTTCTTTTCAAAACCCTAACTCAAGTTCTTCACACAACCAATGGCTTCAACAACAATGCTTATTAAACAAGGTTCTAATCACAACTCTTTATTCCAGAAAACCTTGATGCATTAACTCAAACACTCTCAAAAGGAAACCCTAATCAAGTCCTTTTCACTCCAAACTTATTTTCCAGAAAACCAACCAATCAAATTAAACTTTGGAAAATGTGCTCATACCTTTTTCTTGATGATGAAGGAATCTTCTAAATCTGCCAAAAATCTCAAACACTTCTTGCCAAGCTCAAAGAAATTATAAGGTGATTAATTTCCTCAAAATACAATGTAAACATCAAAACACACATACACCTTATCACTCCATATTTAAGAAAACATTCATCAACATTTACAAAAAGTAAATTACCACTTACACCTTATAATCTCCCAATAATATTCAATGCACTCTCCTTTTCAAAAATAACCTAAGACAAGAAGCTCCCTCTATCCTTTTAATATTTCAATAAATCAATATGCCAAAACACTTTATTAAAATAAAACTTAACACCTTATTCCTCCAACTTATCAAAAATCATTTCCAACTAATAAACCTTTCATGCACCCTTTTAACTCCAAACTTTAGGCAACACACAAAAATTAAACTTCAAAATTAATTACCTTGCCTTGGAGGGGATTCGAACACACACCACATAGCCTCAATCAATGCCCTAGCCATGGCTCCCAATGCCATGCAAGCTAGGTGCTTTCTTGGGGACTAACGAGCACCACGTGCTCAAAAAGGCCTCCCCGCTCACCTTGCACAAAACGTGTGCCTTACCTTGGCGCTCTCCAACACCAATGCAACTACCACAAAAAATGTTGCCACTGTGTTTCGAACACAGACCTCCTTGCGCTCAACACCCTAACGCTGTCCTCTTTGCCACTAGGCCACTTGCCTCATTGGTGCTTAGACTTTTGGTGCAAATCCCCTTGATGTTATTCGTTGGTGCTTAAACATATTGGTCATTGCACTTTCTTCCTCATGAATTCAAACACGATTGCACGCTTTCGATTATCGAGCAAAAGGATGAATTAAAATACCTCTAAGGCATTAGCTTATATACCAAATTTCCTTCCTCCATGCATGACGTCGACGTTCGAATTACCTTCAACGATCTTTGGACGTCGACGCTCGAATTTCCTTTGGAGCTTTATTAATTTATAAAATATTTAAATTCTTTTGAATTTAAATTTTATAAATTAATTCTTTTAAACCCTATGGTTTTATTTAAACCATATTTCACTTTGCACCTTGGTATAAATAATATTTATTTATAAAATTTAAATTCATTTTGAATTTAAATAATTTATCAAATAAATATTAAACCTCCCTTTAGCTTTGCAAATAAACTTTCTTGGGTTTTTATGAAAACCATTTAACTTATGCTTCCACATAATATTTAAAAATATTATGGAGCCCTTTGCCTTTAACCTTTGCATTGTTCCTCTTGACCTTTGACTTTATTAGAAGCTTCTTCCTGAATATCAATGACAACTTTGATAACTTATTTCTTGACAAATTTCTGGATATTAATGATGACTTCATTTCTTGACATCAATGACAACTTTGACTTGAGGACTCAAAATGTCCAACAATCTCCCCCTTTGTCATTGATGGCAACCCAAATTCTTTTACCGAAAACTTGACTTTTCCTTTATTTTGCTCCCCCTGGGACATTGCTCCCCCTGGCTCAATGCTCTCTTCAAATACCAAATCTCTCCCCCTTACTCAAATCTCTCCCCCTTTGACATCAATGGCAAAGGGTCACCTTTGGGGCTCGAGGCTAAGAATGAGCCTCTTAGCTTAGCCCCTCCCCCACCTCCTCTTGAGGTGGTTAATTATAGGGTGGGAGTATTTCTACTCCCAGAAAGCATTGTTCTTTACCTTTATCCTCTTTCCTTCTTATCTGATCCTTCTGATTCCTTTGACTATTTCTTTCCATGTCCATGTTCCTATTCACATCCTTGTTCTTGTTCCTATTCCTGTTCATATCCATGTTCTATTCATATTCATATTCTTGTTCATATTCATATTCTTGTTCTTGTTCATAATTTTTGGAATGTCTGCTCTACACCACTTTGTTGTGTGACCATCATTGTTGCACTTATAACACTTAATGTTATTATTCCTTGGAGGTGCAAATGCCATAGGATTTCTCCTAGTGAAGCCATATCCTCTTCTATCATGAACCCTACAATTCATTGCCTTGTGACCAAACTGATTACATGAGTAGCAATACCCATGGAAAAGTTATTTGTTCCCATATTCCTATCTTTCCTATGTCCTACACTGTGAAGCCATGTGCCCAAACCTGTGACATGAAAAACATCTTCCATTGAAGTTTCCTTGTCTTGACCTCATTGGTCTCTTAGTCTCTCTTGACCTGTTCTGATTGTTGTTCCATCTGTATCTTCTTTGTGCATTGTTCCTGTATTTGTTGAACTCTCTATTGTCCAACTCATCCTCAGATGTCTCACTTTATTTTACATTATCTTCTTCTGAAGTATCTTCATCTAAAGTTTCTTCTCCTCCAAAACTTGAGGATGATTCTCCTTCTTGTTTCTTTTGAGCTTGTTCAAAACCAAGGCCTATTTTGTTTGATGTAGTCTTTTGTGTCTTGATGAACTTATCCAAGTTCTTTGAGCTATTTTTGAACCCTTTCATATTGATCTTGGAGTCCTCCAAATCTTCTCTTAGTAGTGCCACTTCTTGTGCTAACTTCTCACATTCTAAGATCTTTGCTTCTAACTTATCCTTGAACCTTTTTGCCTTAGCCTTTGATTTTTCTAAATCCTCTATAAGCAATCTTCTCTCTTCATCACATTCTTGGAACTGAATTTCAAGTTTAGAGTTTTGCTTTCTTACCTTCTTTACTATTTCAAGGGCATAGATAAGTTCTCCCTTGAGATCATATCCATCCTTTTCTGAATATTCCTCTATTTGTTTACCTTTGTCCGCATATTCATTTTCTTTTGTCTTGTCTTCTATGGAATCACCTTCTTTATCTTCCAATGCCATTAGAAGATTTTCATCTGGTCCTTCAAGTGTATCTTCATATTCATCATCACTGAAACTATAACCATCCCTTGTACAACTATCTTCAAGATGTCCAAAGTTACCACATCTAAAACACTTGAGAATTATTGGAGTCCTTTTCTTAACTTGTTCTTTCTCTTCAATCATAAATAGGACTTCATCTCTATCATTGTCTGAAAAACTAGCATCACTATCACTTGAGTACTTACTTGCCTTATCCGCATAGTAGCTCCTCTTTTGCCTTTGAAAGAACTTCTTTCCTTGTCTGCTTTGTCCATCCTTGCTTTTCTTCTAGTGCCTGTATCTTTCTGATTCCCTATTTCTGTGATCCTATTTTTCTTCACCATTGTTGTTCTTGGGTTCTTGACAATCTATTGCAAAATGTCCATACTTTCCACAATTGAAACACTTAACAGATCTTAGATCTCTGGATCTTCTATAGTCCTTATCTCTTCTACCATAATTAGCTTCTTCATCACTGGATGACTCATTGCTTGATTCTGACTTCTTACCATTTGTCTTATTGATTGCTTTGAATGTTGCTTCCTTCTGGGGAATAGGATCTTTTGTTCTTATCTCAAATATTGTGAGCATACCAAGCAACTTATCTCTTGTCAAAGTATCACCATCCATTGACACTTCTATAGCAGAAACCTATTCACTGAATATTTTTGGAAGAGATCTTAATACTTTATCACAAACATCAGATTCATCAATCTTCATTCCAAGTCCTTGCATACCATTAACAACCTCATCAATTCAAAGTAGATAAGCACTAATATTTTCCTCATCATTCATTCTTAATGCTTCAAGTTGTCCTTTGAGATTTCACATCTTTTCTTTCTTGACACTTTTATCTCCTTCATATATATTTTGCAATTTATCCCACATTTCTTTTGTAGTTTGACAATGCATAACTTTCATAGACTCTATTCTACGCAAACCTCTCACAAGTGCATTCATTGCTTTTGAATTATAGTGTTGTAGAAGCTTACCTTCCTTATCTATAGGAGGATTGACTAAGGGATCGTATCCAAATTCCACTACTTCCCAAATTTCATTGCCAAGTGCCATCAGGTAGATCTTCATCATCATACTCCAATACATATAGTCACTTCCATCAAATACTGGTGCTGAATTATTTGAGGACACCTCCTTAGGATCCATTGTGTTCTTGTTAGATTTTCCTTCAAGTTGTTAAACTCTTATGAAGGAACCCTCTATGATACCAATTGAAGAACACAAGCTTATACTGAGAGGGGGGTGAACAATATAAGACCACTTTTTACTTTTCTTTCCCAATCAATATTATGCAATGTATAGATAGCAATATCAACAGTAGTAATAAAAGCAATGTACAAAACACCACACACAATAGAGACACCATAATTTACATGGTTCACCCAATGTGGGCTACTCCACGGAGAAAATATTTCACTAAAATTTTCTCGATCAATCTCTTGGGAATCCTTTCCCTATTACAATGTTTATGGACCTCTATCCAAAGGAGATGCTGATCCCCTAAATCAAGTTCATGGATCTCTATCCATAGGAGAACTCCTTCTCCTCTACTCTGGTTGGTGATCCTCTAGAAGACTACTACCTCCACTACACTGGCTTGTGGATCTCTCTCCATTGAAGACTCTTATCCCCACTTAGAAGACCTATCCTCACTACCCTGGATGATGGATCTCTATCCACTAGAGACTATTATCCTCTCTACTCTATCACCTCCAAAGCTCTATCTCAAATCTACACTAAACATAGTCCTTAGGTCTAGCACAAATCTTCTCAACAAGTCCACACAGAACTTGCTCAAATCTGCTCAACAAGTCCACATAGAACTTGCTCAAATATTCTCAACAAGTCCACACAAAACTTGCTCAAATATGCTCAACAAGTCCACTCAAAACTTGTTCAAATATTCTCAACAAGTCCACATAGAACTTGCTCAAATATGCTCAACAAGTCCACATAGAACTTGCTCAAATATGCTCAACAAGTCCACACAAAACTTGCTCAAATATGCTCAACAAGTCCACATAGAACTTGCTCAAATCTACTCAACAAGTCCACATAAAACTTGTCCAATCTCATAGAAACATAAAGAGAATTGTTAGAGACTCAATATGTTCTACACTCAATGCTCAATCACTTTCTCAACTCAAATCAAAATATAGAATAGTTTATTTTATGGAACTTGAACAATCACTTCACACATCCACTTGACTAGGCTCAACCAACTCTACTCAACCAATCACTCAATGAAACAACCCTTTCTCACAAACCCTAGTCCAAGCATATAAACACCAACTCAAAATATTTCCAACAATGCTCAACAACAAATCTCACATAACAATGATACTCATGTTCTTTTCAAACCCTAGTTCAAGTTCTTTGCATAACAACCCACTTCAACAACAATGCTTATAAAACAATCTTCACATAACAATGATACTCATGTTCTTTTCAAAACCCTAACTCAAGTTCTTCACACAACCAATGGCTTCAACAACAATGCTTATTAAACAAGGTTCTAATCACAACTCTTTATTCCAGAAAACCTTGATGCATTAACTCAAACACTCTCAAAAGGAAACCCTAATCAAGTCCTTTTCACTCCAAACTTATTTTCTAGAAAACCAACCAATCAAATTAAACTTTGGAAAATGTGCTCATACCTTTTTCTTGATGATGAAGGAATCTTCTAAATCTGCCAAAAATCTCAAACACTTCTTGCCAAGCTCAAAGAAATTATAAGGTGATTAATTTCCTCAAAATACAATGTAAACATCAAAACACACATACACCTTATCACTCCATATTTAAGAAAACATTCATCAACATTTACAAAAAGTAAATTACCACTTACACCTTATAATCTCCCAATAATATTCAATGCACTCTTCTTTTCAAAAATAACCTAAGACAAGAAGCTCCCTCTATCCTTTTAATATTTCAATAAATCAATATGCCAAAACACTTTATTAAAATAAAACTTAACACCTTATTCCTCCAACTTATCAAAAATCATTTCCAACTAATAAACCTTTCATGCACCCTTTTAACTCCAAACTTTAGGCAACACACAAAAATTAAACTTCAAAATTAATTACCTTGCCTTGGAGGGGATTCGAACACACACCACGCAACCTCAACCGGTGCCCTAGCCATGGCTCCCAATGCCATGCAAGCTAGGCGCTTTCTTGGGGACTAACGAGCACCACGTGCTCAAAACCTTCCCCGCTCGCCTTGCACAAAATGTGCGCCTTACCTTGGCGCTCTCCAACACCAATGCAACTACCACAAAAAATATTGCCATTGTGTTTCGAACACATACCTCCTTGCGCTCAACACCCTAACGTTGTCCTCTTTGCCACTAGGCCACTTGCCTCATTGGCGCTTAGACTTTTGGTGCAAATCCCCTTGACGTTATTCGTTGGTGCTTAAACAAATTGGTCGCTGCACTTTCTTCCTCATGAATTCAAAATACTATTGCACGCTTTGATTATCGAGAAAAAGGATGATTTAAAATACCTCTAAGGCATTAGCTTATATACCAAATTTCCTTCCTCCATGCATGACGTCGGCTTTCAAATTACCTTCAACTATCTTTGGACATTGTCGCTCGAATTTCCTTTGGAGCTTTATTAATTTATAAAATATTTAAATTCTTTTGAATTTAAATTTTATAAATTAATTCTTTTAAAAACCCTTTGGTTTATTTAAACCATATTTCACTTTGCACCTTGGTATAAATAATATTTATTTATAAAATTTAAATTCATTTTGAATTTAAATAATTTATCAAATAAATATTAAATCTTCCTTTAGCTTTTCAAATAAACTTTCTTGGGTTTTTATGAAAACCATTTAACTTATGCTTCCACATAATATTTAAAAATATTATGGAGCCCTTTGCCTTTAACCTTTGCATTTTTCCTCTTGACCTTTGACTTTATTAGAAGCTTCTTCTTGAATATCAATGACAACTTTGATAACTTGTTTCTTGACAAATTTTTGGATATTAATGATGACTTCATTTCTTGACATCAATGACAACTTTGACTTGAGGACTCAAAATGTCCAACACCTACATCGTGGTCACATTATCCTATGTTGATGACGGTATGGGAAATGTGGGGGGTCCACTTTTGACATCCTTCTAAATGAGTAGGTTTAGTAATATGAACCCCAAAAACCATGAGATCTAGCCACTTCTATCCATTGAGTATCATCTATAGTGACTTGGAACTCAAATGTGGTGAACCCTTGTATACTAGAAAGATAAAAGAAGGGTTTTACCCTTTTGAACATTTGATTGTATTATTTTTATAAATTTTGGGTTGGTATTTTTGGGTTGTTACACTCCTCAAAACCTTCAGGTTATTTCTTCCCCTTGGCCATTATCTATGTGGGGATTGAACATTATAGGGAAGATTAACCCCACATTGTTTGATGGTTATGGGATGAGAAATGTGTCCATGGATTAGAGAATCTTCGAGCCCATCATAATAGGCTCAATTGCACTTACTCTAAGAAATTTCACACTTAGTATTTTGAATTTGGGGACCTTATCCTCAAAGAGAACCAAAAGAACACTAATGCTCAAATAGATTTGAAGGACAAATTCTAGCCCAATTGGCTAGGTTACTTTTTCATAATGACCAAGTTTGGCTTAGAATCCTATCATTTAGCAACATTATATGGTAAAGAATTAAAATAACCAATGAACATAATGCACATAAAATGATATTTGGTAGCTTTTGTAGCCTAACAGTTAATGTAAATCTTACAAGAAAGTAAATATATGATCTAAATAAAGTTGCAATATAAAGAACTCAATATTAAAACAAGTATAACTCAGAAATACTCACAAAATAATCACATGGAAATGCTCTTGAAAATACTAAAAATGATATATAATAAAGGTCTACTAATGCACGCTATGTTCTATGCATTTTCGATACCAATTATAATGTTTTTTCATAAATATATAATAGCATGACTCTTCATATGAAGCACTCTTGACCTATACTCTTATTTGTAAATTTTCACTTTCCTATTCTAAGGACACATGTGCACTCTTACATAATGGACACTTGTGCACATCCATACTCACAACACTTGCATTTCCTAAATAGTATTACATTACATGAAATATAAACTCACACTCTAATCTAAG
Organism: Wollemia nobilis; assembly: GCA_028583015.1. NCBI lineage: Eukaryota > Viridiplantae > Streptophyta > Pinopsida > Araucariales > Araucariaceae > Wollemia > Wollemia nobilis. Next base: position 11,465,674 of record JAQPPZ010000850.1, read on the forward strand.
AAACACATCTAATATAATTTTGTACCAATATGGTACATTGGCATGTACCAAATAATGTAATATTCTTCAAAACCCTCTGTATTGCATTATTTGGTTATTGAAGAATTTAGTATTCAACACAGTCTTTATCTTTTCAATTTACTTTGCATTATATGTATCCTTCATCTTGATCAGGTTCCTTTTCTTCTTACTTGTCTTCATCTTTAGTTTTAGATTCATGTTCTTAAATTTTTGTGTTTTCTTGAACTATATTATTATCATTGAATTCTTCTAAAAGAACCTTCCTTTTTTCTTTGTTCTTTATATCATGTGTCTTCTTTGGTATTGTGTCTTATAAACATTCACTTAAAGCATCATGATAAGATCTTAAATTAGATGAACTTGATGTATCAATATTGCATGAAGAATTAAATATCTTTTCTAAAAAATATTCATCTATTTTTGCTTTCCTCTTAAGATATTCAATCAATTCTTTTTGTTTCATGCTTTCTTCTTTGTAATATTTGAGTGTCAGCAATGCCATATATAATATGCTACCAATATCTATAGGAATTAGAATATTATCTTTTCCATTATCAATTGTTTCAATAATCCTAGCATGTAGATAATATTCCAAATTTTTAAATCTTTCTCCTATTTCTTCACTATAGATCAATTTTGTAGCAAGATCTATGCTTCCTTTAGATTTTGTAAGCAAAATTTTCATTCCAATTTTTATGACATTTGCTCTTTCTTTTCTAATTATGTTTTCCATATCATTATCCATTGAATTATTGAATGTAGACATCCTTTTGACTCCCTAGTTTTTGAATAACAAATTCCACATTTTCAATTTTTAAAAGAACCTTTGTAGTTTAATACCTTATGTCTCCCTAATTAAATAGAAACTAGAATGTTTGCAAACTTATAGATTCCTAAATTTTAAGTAGAATTCCTTGTCTATCCATAATTAAATTATTGCAAATATTCTATGGTTTTTTAATTTCAAGAAATAATAAACCAATAAAGCTTTCAAGTATTATTTAACCCTTTGAAAAACAAGACTTCAAAAATAATAGAGCCTACTTATCACTCCAAAAAGCAATTAAGGCATTGATTTCTCTATTAAACTACTTATTTCTCCATTAGACTTATTTAACCTTAGCAAAGAAATAATATCTAAAACTATGCACTCCTTATTTCTCCTTTTAACTTTAGGAAAATTTAATAATCTTTAGAAATCCTAATTTACCTCCTTAAAGGTGCGTAGCTTGGTAAATGAATTTTGGCATTGTGTTACTATGATCCCCTTGTCTTCAAAAGAATAACTACTTGGCTACAATCATGTGAGGAATTTGGTGTGTTAGGATTCTTTGCATAAAACACTATTAAATACTTCTCCAAAAATATTTTAAACTTTACCCGTTCACTTCCTTCATGTCACGTGGCAAAATGCATGCAAAGAGAATTAACACTTTATTTAACTTCTAACACCCCAAAGCTTGGATAAAAATAGTGTTCCACTACCCTTATACTACTTAGTGAATGCACTCAAAAATACTTTCTTTACTATTTCTTCACTGCTTGATGTTAGACTTTCATGACTCTTCTCCTTCATTGTGAATGATGTAAAAGTGTTGCCTTCTCTTGGTTTATCTCATGATCTTCTTGTGTCATTGGCAATGTTCTATAATGGTGGTGCTTCTCTATAGAACAATGTTTCTTAGATGTAAATTTATCACCTTTGTTTCCACATTGTTCCTAACAACACTATTTTGATGCTCAAAGTTTTCTATGTTGGTCACCTAGGTGGCACTATCCCTTGTGAAAAACACCATCTAGTTGGTATTGTATTCGGCTATGACATTGGTCATCTAGTGTGCATTATAGTTGTCACTATGTTTGGCTATGGTGTTGGTAATATAGTGAGTTTTGGTTGCCTAAATAATGCTTAACACTTTGAAGGAGCTTGTCTCCTTGCATGTTGAATACCATGAGTGCTATTGCACTCCCTTCCAATTTTTCACATGGATTTCTACCTTCTATATTGCTATGGCTTTTATTTCAAGTTTAGGTAACACTAGATATGCAAAAACACACACTCTTAACATATACTATCTTGCATTATTATGGCTATGCCTTTCTAATGGCTCAACTTTGCTACGTCCTTTCCAATAGTTGTGTCCTTGCTAATGTATGTCTTATTGCTAATTCAAACATTCTTGTTTTTTCTTAAGGTAACTTCTTAAGCAAGATGTTCCACTTCTCTTTACATCTCCTTCAACTTCTCTACAATGTTTAGACATCTATCAACAATTATCTCTAGTCTTAATTCTTAGATTACATAACCTGCTATTCTATGTAATCAATTTCTACCTGTGTTATGCTTTAACACTAATATTCTTTTTATTTTTGATACAAGTGGTGATTCTATTCTCAATATGATTACAAAATTGCACTACAAAATCCTATGAAGTCTCCTTAGAATTACAACATTCTAACTCTTTTAAGACTATACTTACATTAAATATTCATCTTTTCCACATTTATTCTTATTCCTCTCATGTTCTATTTCTACTATGTTGGGGTTTGCATTGTGGCTTTGCTCAACATGAATAAGCTTAAATCAACTTAAATCTTAGATGGCACTTCAAGATGCTTTGATTGAAGAGCTTCAAAGAGCTACTTCTCAATTGCTTTGCTTTCATCTTAAATGAGAATATATTTCTTGTTGTCTTAGATATTACAATATTTCATTGCTTACATTGATAAAGCTTATCTTATTTTCTTTTCTTTATGAATATGTAGGTACAAAATATTCTTGTGCGGTATCACCTAATTGTTGCCTTGTAAATTGTAGTTTTAAACTCTCCAATTTTTTGCCTTGTCTCTAATTTTAAACTTCCTTATTCAAGTCTAATATTAAACAAGTCTTTTTTTAATCTTCTCAACCTTGATGGGAATATACTTTACTATACCTTTGACTTTGCTAATGCTCTCGAATTACTCTTGAATCCATCTTCAATATTTGTTGTTCTGACTTATTTACTCCTTATAGTTCCTTTGCACCTTAATTATCCCCCCAGTTCTTAGTTTAATTATGAGAATTACTTCTCTATATTTATGGGCTTGTTGTTGAATAGCGATGATTATCCTAAATCTTATGTAAACACTTTTCTAGAATTCTTATGACTTTGTCTTCTTTCTCTCTTGAATATCTCTTCTTGTCTTCAAGGTTGTTCTTCTATATTTCAGTCTTTTTTCTTGATTGAATATGCTATATTTTCTAGATTCGATACTTCTTGTTGTTATGCTATTGTGATGCTTCACTTGCTTGTGGTAATACTATGAAAATTATCTTGCATTCTATAAACTTGTTGTCCCTATTTCTTTACTTTTGCCCTTGTGGCATTTACTTCTAAGCTTGTTGTTTATTTCCTTTAATGTTGCCCTTGTGGCTTTCAAATACTACTTTTCTTTAATGTTGTCCTTGTGACATTCAAACACCTTCAATATTGCCTTTGTGGCATTCACTCACTTTCAATATTGCTCTTGTGGCCTTCACTATTTTCTTTCCAAATACTACCTTGCTCTTTTGTTATCCTAAATTCTCTAGTTTCTTTGTTATCCAATGTGGACTACTAGTATGTTGTCTTTGATGTGCTATGTGTTGTCCTTTAGCTAGGAATATCCTCAAGACTCTATTTTCTCAAAGTCTTATTTCTTCTATCTTTAATTTTCAGTAGGACCTTCTTCTTAGGTCTCTGAATCTACCTTCAATGGGACTTCTCTTTTGGAGTCTCCAAACTCTTATCAATCGTAAGGTCTATCTTCAAGACCTAAAATTATGATATAGATTACCTTCTATTCTGAATTTATTCTTGGAATAGGTAAACTCAATATATCTAGAAATTTTCAATATTATATCTTTAACCTTCATTGGTTCTCCTTCAACCTAGTGGTATTAATTTTTGCCTTCATTTGTTTTTCTTCAACTCAGTAAAAATACTTATCTTCACTGCTCTTTCTTATCTAGTGGTAATATCCTCAACTTCACTAGTCTTTCCTCAGCTAGTGCAAATTTCCTTAGACTATGTGCAACATTTTTTGAAAACCTATGCAAGTAAACTTGTTGTGGTTTTCATACCACTGATAGCTTTTGTAGCCTAACACTTAATGTAAATCTTAAAAGAAAGTAAATGCATGATCTAAGTAAAGTTGCAATATAAAGAACTCAATAATAAAAACAAGTATAACTCAGAATACTCATAAAATAATCACATGAAAATGCTCATGAAAATACTAAAAATAATATAGAATAAATGTCTAATAATGCATGTTATGTGCTATGCATTTTTTATACCAATTACAATGCTTTGTCATAAATATATAATAGTATGTGACTCTTCATATGAAGCACTCTTGACCTTCACTCTTCTTTGTAACTTTTCACTATTCTAAGGATACATGTGCACTCTTACATAATGGAAACTTGTGCACATACACACTCACAACACTTGCACACTTAATTACATGACACTTGTGCACTTCCTGCACATTATCACATTACATGAAATATAAACTCACACTTTAATATAAGAAACACACATAATATAATTTTGTACCAAGGTGGTACATTGGCATGTGCCAAATAATATAATATTCTCCAAAAATATTATGCATTGTCTATTTTTTGTTCTTCTTTTTTTTATCATCTATCTTCTTCTCTTATTTTATTTTTTCTCATATTTTTCTTTTGTGTCAACTTGCATTCAGTTTTCTTGCTCATACTACATGATTGTTTGCCATACATTGTATAGACTTCTTAATATACTTATTTATGCACTTATTATTATCATATATCTACTTGATTTCTTTATAACACTTGCATGGCTGCTTGATCATATAGATTTTTAGGGAATTTTACAATGAGTCAATTGATGAAAACTAGTTAGGTTTTAGCTCATATGCATTGCACTCATACTAGGTCACTAATGCTTAGAAAATCTCCAACCTAGGGAATATTACTTAACCTTGAAAGTATAAATGATTGCCATAATTTCTCCAATTTAAGGGATATTTTTTTCATCTCTTATATATCTTTTATCCTCTGAAAGTTTTTAGTCATTTATTCTTCTCTCCAAGACAAAGGATATACGCTCCCTCTATCTATGTGTCTTGTTTTGCTCACACTTCTTGTTCGATATTTCTATCATTAAGGGATCCTCATAGGAAATGATAGGTACCACACGATTATTATTTATGGTTTTCATATAGCCACTAACTATTTTATGCACATCCTTTAGCCATTGAAATTTCTAATAAGGCACACACACATTGCTTTTTTTCTCTAGTGCATGCACACATGACACCTTGGGAATATTCCTTGAATTTTAAAGTATAAATGATTATCATAATTTCTCCAAGTCAAGGGATATAGTTCATCTCTTGTATATATTTTGTCCTTCAAAATTTTTCAATCATTTATTTTTCTCAATAAAGGATATATGCTCCTTATTCTATTTGCATGTCTTGTTTTTCTCACACTTCTCCTTGTTTGATATTTTGATCATTAAGGGATCCTTGTAGGATAGGATATATACCACATGATTATTATTTATGGTGTTTATATGACCATTGACTATTCTATGTACATCCTTTACCTATTGAAATTTCCAACAAGGCACACACATGCATTGCTTTGTTTTCACTTGCACATGCACACATGACACCTTCTTTCTTTGCTTTGATCAATATTCTTTCTTCTTCCACAAGCTAAAACCCCTATTGGGTTATACTCCTTTTGAACATCTACAAACATAGCACCCTTATTAGGTTACACTCCTTTTTGCTCAACGAGCACTACATCCCATTATAGGATAGATTCATGGCCACTAGTGAGCATTAGCCTCTACTTTAGGCCATTTGTGAGTACACATCATAGTGGGTATCGCTCCACATACAACAACTAGTGAGCACACACCCATAGCAATTTGTTTCTCCATATATTGGTCATTAGAGAGCACTACATCCATAGTAGGTAGTTCTCCATTGTGCTTTTTCTCTTCAATGAGCATTACACCCTCACAAGATATCTTCATGGCCACTCACGAGCACTACATCCATAGGAGGTTTTCCTTCATATTAGGTCATTTATGAGCATAAATACTCACATGGTTTTGCTTCATATTTATATTTTATTTTCACTTAGCGTATGATCATTTGATCACACTGACCCCTTGTGGTCTATGCTAATTAAAATATCATACTCTAAGCATATTTTTGTTTTCTTTGACCTATTGTTGATCTTCTTCATTTTTCCTCCTTTTCTCTCTCCTCTATTTATTTTGTGTTTCTTTTTCTTTTTGTTTGCTTCTCTTTTTCTTCACACCTGTCATTTCAAGTTTCTTCAAAGTGTTCAAAATGACACCATTTTTTTACTATCTCTCTATCTAAACCTTCCATCCCTTTTTGTGTTTATTTTTACCCATAGGTGTCTACATCTTTCTTTGGTGCATTTATTAGGGTATAAATGCATCAAAGAAGGGGTAAAATATAGATATGGAAAATTAACCCATCAAAATGAGTCATTTTCCCCTTATATCCCTAAGAAGTCACTCAAAATTTATAGAGGTAATTTTGAGCCTTTTTTCCCCTTTGTTTAGGTTTTTTTCCCCCTTTGTTTAGCCTTTTTTCTCTAGCCCTATCGAATTCGCAGTCACCTAGTATAGGGCATGAATTTGACAACTTTGGGTTTTTCCTCTTAAAAAATCCAAGTTTTTAGCCAACCTCTATGACATTAGCTCCTAGCTAAGTTTAAGTTTTGTTTCCCCACCTAAACCCCTACTCCAAACCTCCTATAAATATAATTATTGGACTCCCTTTTATCTTGAAGATAAAAAGATATCGAATGTGATCTATCTTCTTCTAATACTCTCAAGTTTTGATATTAGTGCATTGCTTCCTTTTTATACCCTTTGTGATTTGTTTTTGTGGATGAGCAAGTGGAGAAGCCTTTATGATATATTGTGTACAAAATTTATCTTCTAGAGAAGGAGGAGAGGTTCTCCATATTTTTTTTTGCCTTTACTCTTGCTTTCTCCATAAGCTTATCAAGTTTTTTTATGCATTATTAGCTCTTTAGATCATTAGTTCTTAGTGTTTTTGTTGCTGGATAATAAGGGGTTGTACTTGAAGAACATAAGCTTATACTGAGAGAGGGGGTGAATAGTATAAGACCACTTTTTACTTTTCTTTTCCAAACAATATTATGCAATATATCAATGGCAACATCAATAGCGGTAATCAAAGCAATGCATAAATCACAACACACAATAGAGACACCATTTTAATGTGGTTCAAAAAATGTGGGCTACTCCACGGAGAAAATATTTCACTAAAATTTTCTCAACAAATATCTTGGGAATCCTTTCCCTATTAAAATATTTATGGACCTCTATCCAAAGGAGATACAAATCCCCTAATCGAGTTAATGGATATCTCTCCATAGGAGACACCAATCTCCTCAGCTGGTTTGTGGATCTCTATCCATAGGAGAACTCCTTCTTCTCTACTATGACTAATGATCCTCTAAAATACTATTGCCTCCACTGCACTGGCTTGTGGATATCTCTCCACTGAATACTCCATCCTCACTCAGAAGATATTTGTCCTCATTACCCTGGCTAATGGATCTCTATCCACTAGAGACTATTATCCTCTGCTCTATCACCTCCAAAGTTTAATCTTAGCTCTTTCAAATTTGCACTAAATATAGTCCTTCAATCTAGCATAAATTTGCTCAATCTCTATCTCAAATATACACTAAACACAGTCCTTCAATCTAGCACAAATATTCTCAATATTTGTCTCAAATTTGCACTAAACATAGTCCTTCAATCTAGCACAAATATTCTCAATATTTATCTCAAATCTGCACTAAACATAGTCATTCGATCTAGCACAAATATGTCCTCAAGCCTTAACACAAATATTGACTTAATCACAAATCATCTCTGCTAGATCTACCTCAAATCTTAACTCAAGGTTTGAACAAATCAATGAACTCTTCTCTTCAATTTTTCTCAAAGACTTACCTCAAATCTATCCACAAGTTCTCTCTAGAACTTGTCCAATCTACTCAACAAGTCTTCACCAAGACTTGTCTTAAATATGTCCAACAAGTCCTTTCAAGAACTTGCCCAATATTCTTACCAAGTATTCACCAAGACTTACCTCAAATATGCTCAACAAGTCCTTACTAGAACTTGTTAAATATGATCAACAAGTCTTTACCAAGACTTACCTTAAATCTGCTCAACAAGTCCTCAATAGAACTTGATCAATTTTCTCAACAATTCTTTGTTAAGACTACCTCAATTTTGCATTTTAATCTTCCAAAAAAGCTTACTCAACTCAGTCCTTAAGTCCACTCTAGGACTTACTCAAATCAGCTCACAAGCTTTCACAAAAGGTTATTCAAATCAACTCAATCTATCATAGAAAACATCTTCAATCATACAAACAAGATTCACATAGAATCTTGTTTAATCTCACAGAAACATATAGAGAATGGTTAAAAACTCAATATGGTTCACATTCTACTTTCAATATCTATTGCTTTACCATAGAAACATATAGATAATGGTTAGAGACTCAATATTCTTCACACTCAATTACTTTCAATATATCTTGCTTTACCACAGAAACATATAGAGAATGGTAAGAGACTCAATATGTTTCACACTTTACAACAATGCTCAATCACTTTCAAACTCTTTTCAAATAAATTAAGTATAAAGAACAATTTGTTTCATAGAACTTGAACTATCACTCCAACACTTTCAATCAACTATGATCAATCAACTCCACTCAACCAATCACTCAATGAAACATAACTTGCTTACAAACCCTGACCAAACATATGAAAGTTTACTCAAATATTTCCAACAATGCTTATCAAACAATCTCACATAACAATGATACTCATGTTCTTTCACAAACCCTAGTTCAAGATAGTTCACACTCAATTGACTTCACAAATGTTCACCCAACATACATGTGAGAACTCACTCAATCATTTCCAACAATGCTTACCAAACAAAACCTTTTCACTCCAACTTGCATTCATAATATTCAACAAACAATATTCCACTCACAAGGATGATATGCCCATAACATTTGTTTTGAACAAGATTGTATCTCAAAAGCTGTCTCAATCACACTCAACCTCTTTGACAATCTCAATGGTTAGATATCACAAATATGTCCTTAATATTTTCTTTCAAAAATATTTCACCATGCCAAAATATCAAAAATCAACTATACCTTATTTCTCCTTTCAATCAATTTATAATATGACTTTATTTCAACAAATAACATCTAAAACCCTTGGCACACCTTTTTTCTCCTTTTATAAAATTTAACCACTTAAAAATCAAACACCAAAATTAAAACTTTGCATACCCTTTAATCTCCCTTGTATAACTCATAAACCCTTTTAAATATGCAATTTTCAATTAATAAAACTTTAGGAAATTAAAAAAAAATTCCACCCTTGTAATTTTTAGATGCAATGTTAAACCTTAGCAAATGTGAGCACATACCTTTGTCAATCCCATCAAAATGCCTTGGCAGGTTTCGAACACATAAACCCCTCCTTTCAAGCACCTTTGCATAGTGCACACCCACCAAGTGGGCTACGTGCCTCCATGCAAAGGGAAAGGTATGAACCTTCCCTTTGTCCCTCTTTGATGGTGCAGACCAAAACACCTTCTCCTCTTGCAAAATGAAGACCGCATGGATCGAACCCTTAACCTTGCACCTGCGAATGACTTAGCGCAACCCTTGGTTGCCAATTGCACTACCCAATGGTTTGGATAAGCGTTAGTGATTCCTCTTATCTTTGTTCCTTCATCTGCCCTTAGAAGTATTTAAACACATGTGAGTTTTCTTCCTCTCTAACCACAACACATGATTTCCTTAGCAATAATACTTTCTCATGGATAATATTTTGAAATAAAACTTACCCCTTTTATATGCAATGTGCCATGTGCTCAAAACATCGACGATCCTTGAAATTCAAATTTTAATTCGAATTAAATTAAACTTTGTGCCCTTATAAACCTAACCTTAGGGTTAATTAAATTAAATCATAAACTAATTTATAATTAAATTATTAAAATTAATTTAATAACTCTTAGAGTTAATCAAATTAAGTTATAAATTAATCTATAATGAAATTATTATAATTGATTTATAATTAATTTAGATCTTTAGGTCTTAACCTTAGACCTTTAAAATTATAATAAAATATTATAATATTATTTTTCTTGGGCCTTCCTATTGCTCTTTAGACCTCATCTGACCACCTTGAATATTATAATAGGAGATATTATAATATTATTTCCCTTAGGCCTAGAAGCAATATTTCTCTTGCATTGCTTACTGAAACTGATTCTTGACATCCTTGCTTTTGTCCTACTCATTGAAACTGACTCTTGATATCAATGACAACAAAACCTGCTCATATTTCCAATAGTACTTGGGTCTCCCACCCTTGAAAAATTACAATTCTCTTATTTAAAGCTTGAGATTTTATAAATAAATACACTTCTCATCTCAATTGATATGTTATAGCTAAAAACCTACATCATTTTACATAAAATATCTAAATTTTTTATTTTCATTTTTTGGATCATTTCAAATTTCTGTATAAATACAATTATTCTAGAATTTAGCATATTTCTTCACATTTTCCTATAATGCCAAAACTTTACCTCTACTATTTATTAGTAGAGTAATATTTCCAAAATTTTGCATTATCATAGTGTGCTTTACCAAATTTGGATTGCTAGTTTCCTTCCTCACTAAAGTCCTAGCTCTTCATTGCTCTTCCCATCATTCAAATCCTAGCTGAAAAATATTTGCAATTTTATTTTTTGTGACTTGAAAAATAATCACTACTCTTGTTCTAAATGGTTGAATTCATAGGATCGAATATCCCTCAATATTGCTCATATTCTTGCATATGACCACTCATTTCAAATCTATTCAAATTCCACATAAGTTTTTCCACGAATTAGTTGAATTGGATAATGTTTCACGAAGATATGGATCCTGAAAGATGATATATTTAAAAAAAACTAATAATTTGTACAATTTTTTGTTGTAAAGAGGGGGAAAGAACCACCCCAATACCAATGGGTTCCAAACCCACAACCACATGAAAGATAAAAATAGGGAGTTTTAGTTGACCCAGCATTCCACCCAACAACCTGACCTATTTTTGCACTACACTCAACAACCCAAACTACTGATGTGGTTCCCTCAGTTGATCTGATCTCAAACAAGCCTTCCACCCAACAAAAGCTAGACTTCCATGCTCCTTTAGCCTAATAAGCCTTCCACACTCATTCAACCTTCCAAACCTTCCACTCAGTGTTCTAACCTTCTATTGTAGCTCCTTCAACTAGATCAACCTTCTACACTCTTTCAACCTTATCAGCCTTCCAAATTCCTTTAGCCATCCTAGCCTTACATCCAAAATCCTAGTCTTTCACTGTAGCTCCTTCAGCCAACCCAATATTCCATGCTCCTTCATCCAACCCAACATTCCATACTCCTTCAGCCTTGACACTCCAAATATCAAATTATCATTCAACCTTCCACACTCCTTTAGCCTCTAGCCTTCCATGCTCCTTCATCCTTCAGATTTTTTGATCATTAAAGTGTTCTTAGTGTTAATTTTATTTCACACTCATAGATTAATTTTAAGTCTTTTGTTGTGAATACATGCCCCTATCTTATGGGATGCAAATCCGGTTTTCTTCTTTATTTTTGAATTCATGTTGGTTTATTACGAGATGCAAATTTGGTCATAATAGTTTGGGGATAAACCTATGCTCCCAAAACCCTAGGTTATATTTTGTATACTTTTTTTCCATTACATCCATTATGTTTACAGTATGGTTTACTATTTCATGCTTTGTTTTGCTTATTCCCAAAGGTCAACAATCATTTTAATTTCTAAATGGTTAGCTAAAAGGACCAAGGGGTATTTACTGGTATGCCTTCAAGCTTAGTCATATAATGGCCTAAGCATACCTCCAAACACTGATCAATTCTTCCAAGTTTTTGTTGTTTTTCAAGTTTTAACAAATTCATGGTTAAAATTTATAGGGCATGAATTTGGCTAGGATCAACTACCAGACCAAATAAGTTTTCTAATGGATATTTTAGGCTATATGTTATGTGTTTGTGTTATGTCCCATATTTAGATCATAAAAAAATAAGCCATTTAGTTTCATTTCTAAGCATCAAAGAAGAAAAACATATAGTTTGCATTTAGGTTAATTTTGTTTGTGCATTCCCTTGGACCCTTGCTTGAAAAGAAAAAGTTTTAATTGTTATCTTTTGTTGCAGTATGCAATGGGAGATAGCATTCACAAGATGTAGAATAATATGAAAGAAAGTAAATTTGTGAGATGACTGAAATATGCTATAAATAGAAATGATGAAAATGAATACAATGTAGCTATGGAGGAAATGGACACTCCATGAACAAAGCTATTGGACTACATTGCACCCATCACCAATAAATGGTGATCTACATAGCACTATGCTACTACCTACGAATATACTCTTTGCTTCTCTATCAATATCCTATTTGTTACAATGAGGCCCTTTTATATAGGAAGATATGTTCCTTAGCTAAAACTCTACCTAGTTGTGCAAGGGACACCTTGAACATATACAACTTGCACATTGACACTCGTGCATTTATTAGATTGCATGAAGTAACTAGATAACTTCCACATAAATTAATCTAATATCCTAAGTATGTACCTAGGAAGGTACATTTACATGACCCAAATGATGTAATATAATCTATTTTTAACACCCCCTTGTATTACATTATTTGGATATTAAATACTTTAGTCTTCAATGTGGATATTCTTCCATTGGATAGTGGAATTTATATTCTCCTTCATTGCTTTTTGTGATCAGGTTCAAGAGGTAATTTATGTCTTCATATGATACAAAGTAAGTTGTAGCTAAAGGTTCTTCTGCCTTTTGTATTTGTTCAACTGGTTCAGTCTTCATGATGCCATGTTTCTTTCTAGCATGTATTTTGTTCATTTTCCTCTTTCTCTTCCTATGATTCTGCATTGGTGCTTGTGGAATTTTTACTTTATGACAAGTTAGTCTATATTCACAATAGTATTGTTGTTTATTGCTAGCTTGTTTCTTGTGTTAAGTACAAACACAATTAATGATAGATAAACCATCAGACACTATTCTAGTGAAAATATAACCAATATTTGTGAGTTACACCATGATGTGAAGAGGATTTCATGAAGATAACCAATCAATGTTGTAAAGTTACCTTATTTGGCTTCTTTAAGAAATAAGGAGAATTTCTCTTTGTTGCTAGTGGATAGATACTTGTATCCTTCTAGAGTATCTATTAAGTTTTGAGAGTAGAATTCTACTTCATGGAATAGTTCTTCATTATTGAAATCTTTTCTCAAGATTTCATCCATGATAGATCTTTGAAATAGTGATTCTTGCTATTTCTTAGAATTGAATTTGATATAATCTTAGTAGTCTACCTTATAACTCCCTATATTGAAGTATATAAGCTTTATTTGATAAAACCTTTATTAACCCTTAGGTTTGTAGGCTTCCTTATGTCTCCCTAGTAATGAGACTATATACACCTAATGGAATTTTAGGTTTTGAAGAAAGATTATATCTTACCAATGGATTTACAACTTCATAGTCGTTGATAAATGCTGATATTACGAAGTTTTGTAGAATACCTTATGACTCCCTAATGTATTTTGGATATTATATAATATGAACATAATGCTTTTGTAAATTGTAGTTCAATTTTGGGTTGATTTTATAAAATTTTGTAAATATCAAAAATCAACTTTCCCAACACCTTATTTCTCCTATTGAACTAAGCAATTTTTCAATTTTGAAGATTTTTTAACGTTGGATTTATTTTGTGCCTTTTGAGAAATTTTGAGACAAGAATATTATAAATTTCCAACTTTAGCAAAAACCTTAATAACCTATTTTAATATCCCTTAGGATTTTATTTTAGTGTTTCTAATTTTCAATAACTTAATTTTGTGTTGTAACCCTTATAGCTCCCAAATATAGAGAATTAGAACACAATAATATTTACAAATATTTAAAAACTAATTTCCAGTAGAAATCCTTATTTCTCCTATGGTTAATATTGCAAATATTATATTAATTTGATAAATTATTCCCTTTGATGCTTTGCTTTCAATATGATTAATTTCTTCTAAGTTTAACCTTAGTTTATCAACCTTATAACTTATATGAAAGCACATTAAAGTAGGGAATAAATCTCACCTTGCAATATTCAAATACTATAATAATCAATGTTGTTTTTTGTATGTGAGATGGCTTCAATGTGAGTGTTTTTGTTTTGACCATTCCCTCCAATAGAAATCTTGGATTTAAAACTTCTACTATGGCACCTTTAATATTTTTCTTTAACCTCCTTGAAGAAACACATGCTTATATTGATAGGGGGGGTGAACAGTATATTATAAAAATTTTCTCTTTCAAAACAATAACTACAATAATATGAATGCAATAATCAGTGCACTGAAAACCACACACATAAGAGACAAGGATTTTCATGGAAACACCCTTTCAGAAGAAAACCATGACAAAATATTGCTTTTACTTCTTCAATAAATTTGTAGGCACCAACCCACAAGAGACACCAATCTCCTTATACAATTATGTAAGCACCAACCTACGGGAGACACCAATCTCCTTATTACAATAATGTAGGCACCAACCTACATGATACACCAATATCCTTGTTACAATAATGTAGGCACCAACCTATTGGAGACACCAATCTCCTTGAGGCACCAACCTCAGATCTAAAGGCACCAACATTGATCAACAAATAGAGGATGATATATTGGTGTTGGAAGATTCAAATAGCCAAAATTTCCTTCACATTCATTAATTATGTCACTTCCACATGTCTCACATTTATTACATTTTAAAGGTAGCCCTAGTCTAGCACTGACCTGTGTGTTGAATTGGAGATGTTGATACCCTACGTAGATCCTGGTACTTTGAATTGAAGTGCATCTTCAACTACCTTTAAAATGAATATGTTGATTGTATTTCATGAGTTCTGCTATGACTTCTTATACGTGAATGATGTGGTCTTCCAATTATCACTTTTAGACTCTAATGATGCCCCTCTACTAATGCTGCCACATCAACATGCTTCAATTATTGTGCTCTGTGTTTGTCATATGCTCTTAATCACTATGTGACCTAATTTTTTTGATGCGCTCCTATTTCAATACTTCACTTTGAATGCCCATACCACTTTTGCTATGTATTTGTTTCACTTTGGTTGCATCTGATAATGTAGCGTATATCCTTTAATCGATGTCTTCTCTCATTATTCACTTTCAATGGTCACTCTGGGTGATGATTTTCCTCAAGCACCAAACATCTTTGCTCCAAATGTAATGGTTCACCTCCTTCGCTTCCACAATGATCCGCTACTTATTATATGCACAAAAAATAGTTATGTTCACCTGATTCTTACACCATTGTTAGATTTAAATGTTTCTTCTCTTTGAATCCTATGCTTTGGATGTTGTATATTCACCTTTCTTTGATAAGCATTATTATTGATGACTATTTGCGATGGTGATAATCTGTTGGTGACTAATTTTCCAATGACTAGTCAATCACGTGCTAGTCTTGGTAACACTTCTTGTCCACATATAATCCAAGTCAGTAGAATTTAATTTATCCAAAGATGACAGTGCACATGGTTTTTATATCTACAACTTTTTCCAAGATGATGTTATGGATTTCTCTTCTTTTTTTTCACCAGCGACACCAAGTGATAGCAGTGTTCTGATTGCATGGCTCTATAGAAAACAATATTTTTATCACTACCTTCATTCAATGAACTCTAATCTACGGATCCTTACATAGATATTTTGCCACTATATGGGATTTCCCATTGTGGTTGCTATCTATTTGTGAGATTAAAATATTTCATTCACTAAATATCCTATGTAGGATTGATATCTCTATTTTTTGGACCACACATGAATAAAATTTAGTTGTGTTCGATGTGTGATAGTCTCAAACCCTTTTAGATAATTATCATATGAAAAACTTGGCAAACTGGCCATCCTTTATTGAAACTTCAAAAATCCACTTTCTGCTTTTGTGTAATGGTTTGTTGTTATTCCTTCCTTCATTAGGTCAATTTTCTCATTCTTGATGGTGAAATTGATGATGCCAATGTCATCCTCGATGATGCACTTGACTAAAGTGATTTTGTGCCCTACAAACCAAAAACCTCTCCTAACACTGGATGAGCCCCTAAAACTTCTTTAATTTTTCATATCCCCATCTGCACCTTTGATGCTCCAGATATCAAAGATACACAATCAAAAATCATATCTTGAAATAAACTTTAGCCTTGTATTTATAACAAACTTTTCACCTCGTCCAATAGGTCGGCCATGCACTTTAATATTTAAATATTATAACATTTAAATATTTAAACCTTTCAAACATGCCACCATTTACCAGCAACCAAGTTGACCTTTGAGATTAATGACAACTCAATAATTCTATCAATATCCCCCTTTGTCATTGATGGCAACCTTGCAAAAACTTTATCCTTTACTACTGCAACAAGATCACAAGATGCTCCCCTGAAAAGCTGCTCCTCCTTACTGAAATTCCAAACTGCTCCCCCTTATTTAAATTACCCCCCTTTGACATCAATGGAAAAGGCTTCTTAGGACTAAAAGATAAGGTATTGGACAACTGCCCATTTCTAACTACTCTAACTGAGACATTCAATGATGATATGAGAGTGAAACTACTCCCAAATTATCTCTGATATATTCAAATGTCTCCTTTGGAAGTGGCTTGGTAAAGATATCAACAATTTGTACCTTTGTAGCAATGTATTCCAACTTGAATTACTGATAAATCACTTGCTCTCTCAAAAAATTATACTTGATCAGAATGTGCTTGGTCCTTGAATGCATTACCGAATTCTTCAAGATATTGATGGCACTTGTATTATCACAAAGTATGAAGATAGGATGATCATGCTCTATTTTGAAATAACTTAAGGTTTGTTTCATCCATAGAACCTATGTGCAACAAGAAACTACTACAATGTCTCCACCTATGCAGTAGATAAGGACATTGATGCTTATTTCTTACTTAGCCAAGAGGCCAAACAATCTCCAATAAAAAATGCTCCTCCACTTGTGCTTTTCCTATCATCCATATTTCTTGCCCAATATACGTCTGTATATGCAGTGAGAGTGAAATTATCGCATCTGGGATACCACAGTCCAAAATGCATAGCTCCCTTCAAATACTTGAAGATTATTTTTACTGCCTTTACATGTGTTGTCTTTGGTGTAGCTTGAAATCTTACCACCAATCCAACTTCCTGCATTATATCCGACCTTGTAGTTGTGATATATAGTAAAATTCCAATCATGGATCTATACAAAGTTTGATTAGCGTCAAGAGACTCATCATATTTACTTAAATTACATCCTATAATCATGAGGTTACTCATAGGATTGTAATCCTCCATCCTAATTTTTTTTAACATTTCTTTTACATACTTGGTTTGAGAGAGAAATATACCTTTATCTGATTGTGAGATTTGCAAACCAAGAAAGAAGGATATCTCACCAAGCATTGACATCTCAAATTTACTTTGCATATATTTTACAAATTCTTAACACATCTTGTTATTACTACCTCCAAAAATGATGTCGTCCACATAGACCACTACAATTAACTGGTTATTTCCTTCATTTCTAGATGTATAGGTTGCTATCAGCTATACCTTTTCTAAAATCTTGTTCTTAGAAATATTTATCCAACCTTGAGTACTAAGCCCTAGGGGCTTGATTTAGTCCATAGAGAGCCTTCTTCAATTTGCATACATAGTCAGGCTTATCTATCAGGCTAAAACCATCCGGTTGCTCAATGTAGACCTCTTCCTCTAAGTAACCATTAAGAAATGTTGATTTTACATCCATTTGGTACACTTTGAAGTTTTTGAAACTTGAAAAAGCCAAGAACATTCTTATGGCCTCAAGATGAGCAAAAAGAGCAAATGTGTCTTCAAAATAAATTTCCTTAATTTGTGCATAGCCTTTACACACAAGTCTTACTTTATTTCTGATAACCTAACCATCTTCATTCAACTTGTTTTTGTAGATCCATTTGGTGTTGATTACGTTCTTGCCTTTTGGATGTGGGATAAGTTCCCAAGTCTCGCTCTTCTCTATTTGATCTAACTCTTCTTCCATTACCTTAATCCAATATTTATATTCACTTGCTTCATTGAAATTTTGTCTTAACTTTAGATAGTAAAGAGAAGTTGGCATGTTCACCTATACCTATTATTTTCCTCCTTGTTTGTCTCTCATCTAGATTCCCAATAATCAGATCTTTCGGATGGTTCTTTTGCACATATATGGATGGTGTTTTAGGCGGTACCTTGAATGGTGTTTTGAAAGGTGTTCTTGAGGGTGTCTTCTGATTCTCAACTTCTTCACTTTCTTCATATTTGAAATATTCTCCTTCTTGATACACGATATCTTGAGTTGGTTCTCTTTGATATATTTTTTCACCAACTCTTACATTTGCACTTTCCATAATTTTATGCAATATTTTATTGTAGCATCTATATGCTTTGCTCTTTGAAGAGTATCCAAGGAAGATACCCTCATCACACTTAGAATTAAATTTTTTCAAATCTTTTTCATCTCATCTAATGTATAATTTGCTTCCAAAGATTTTGAAATACTTCACAGTAGCTGGTCTTATGTTCCAAAGCTCATACGAATTTTTATGGTGATTTACTCTTACTTGAGCTCTATTGATGATATAAATAGTTGTATGGACTGCCTCTCTCCAAATAAAATTAGAAATATTAGACTCATTTAGCATGGCCTTGGACATGCCTTAAAAAGTTATGTTCTTCCTTTCAACTACTCCATTATGTTATGGAGTTCTTGCTGCTGAGTATAGTATTTTGATTCCATGTTGTTCACAGAATTCTACAAATTCATTTGAAGTGAATTCACCTCCTCTGTCTGATCTTAGACACTTGATATTTTTACCTATTTCATTTTCTACCAATGCCTTGAATGCTTTTAACATTTCAAAGGCTTCTAATTTTTCTCTTAAGAATGTTACTCAAGTCATTCTAGAATAATCATCAATAAACAACATGAAATAATTCTCACCTTATAAGCTCTTTGTCCTTGTAGGGTCGGATAGATCGATGTGAATTAGTTCCAAAGGCTTGGATGAAGAGAATTCCTTTGGTTTGAAACTTGATCTTGTTTGCTTACCATGTTGACATTGTGTGCAAATTGTGCTTGGGGGTTTGGCTATCTTGGGTAAATCTTTGACTGCTGTTTATTGCCTATTTTCACCATGTTTTCAAATTCCAGGTGGCCCATTCTCCTATGCCATAACCAAATCTCATCCTCTTGTGATAAAAAATATTTTATCCCTTAATTTTTCTCAACATGTAGAGATTATTTATAGTTCTACATGTGTCTGCAATAAGTTCTCATGACTTGAATTTCTTGATCTCACATCCATTTGGATGAAATGTGAGTGTATGCCCCTGATCACATAGTTGGATTACACTTAGAAGGTTGTGCTTCAACCCTTCAACATATAACACATTCTTTGTCCTTGATCTTCCATTATCCAGGCTTTCGACAATTTTGGAAAAAGCATTATCACCAAATTTCATTGTGCCTCCATTTATTTCTTTGAGAGAGAAATTTGCTTTTATCACCTGTCATATGGCTTGAGCAACCACTATCAATGTACCACTAATTTCCTTCATTTTGCACATGAATATTTTTTTGTACCAACATATATTTCTTCTTTTCTTGTTCCATTTTATTTTTCCAAACTTTGGAGGACATATCCTTTTGACCATCCTCCTTCTTACTTGATTTTAGAAGTTTAGGGAACACCATTATACACCATTTAGATGTATGTACAAAATTATTACATTTGTAAAAAATTACGTTGTAGTCCATGAGAGGTGAAAATGAATTAAAATTCCTTTTGGTGAAGCCAAAATTATTCTTAGCACGAACCCTGCAATTTACAGATTTATGACCAAATTGGTTACATGAAAAACAATAACCATGGAAGAAATATTGAAACATGTCTGATTGCCTTGGAGGATATGACCACATGCTTATCTCATTGCTATTTATGTGATGGACCTTGGTCCATGATGATGCTTTGTTTTATTACTTCTTGATGCTTCAATTTTCAACACATCGGTATTTAGGCTCTTCTTTAATTAATTTATTTGATGCCTCTATTCCTTTTGAGCTTGACGCCTTTTGTTTCTTTTGAATTTCTTCAAACCAAGTCCAGTATTTATAAATGAAGATCTATATGCTTTGAAAATATCATCCAATATTTATATGTTTTTCTCAAACCTAATATTTTGTTGTAGCTTATCATTAGATTTTTCCACTTCCTTCCTTAGAGAGACAATCTCATGTTCCATTTTTTTACATTCCAACACTTTTGCCTTTAACGTCTTAGTCATAACTTCTTCAATTTACTTTACCTATTCAATTTTAACTTTTAATTCAATGAGATATTGTAAAAGATTTACCTTTATCTTCTCATCCTCTTGTACTTGAGTCTTCAATCTTGAGTTCTTTCTAAGCCTCTTCACCTCTTTAAGAGCAAAAACAAGTTCCTCTTCTATGTCCACTATGGCTTCCTCTTCATTTTTTGGATCTTTCTCTTTTTATTGGTTTTCAACAATAGGAGCATCTTATTTCACCTCCATATCCATGTGTGTTCTTGTAAGATCTTCCTTCAAGTAGTTAGGCTTTCACGAAGGAAACTGCTCTGATACCAATTGAAGAAACACATGCTTATACAGTATAAGATAATTTTTTTTTTCAAAACAATAACTACAATAATATGAATACAATAATTAATGCACAGAAAACCACACACATAAGATACAAGGATTTTATGTGGAAACACCCTTTTGAGAGAAAACCATGACAAAATATTGTTTTTATTTCTTCAATAAATTTGTAGGCACCAACCCATAGGAGACACCAATCCCCTTATACAATTATGTAGGCACCAACCTATGGGAGACACCAATATACTTATTAAAATAATATAGGTACCAAACTACAAGAGGCACCAATCTCTTTGTTACAATAATGTAGGCACCAACCTACTGGAGATACCAATCTCCTGTTGAAAATATGAGCAAGTTTTGTTGTCATTGATATCAAGAGGTTGATCGTAATTTAATGTCATCAAGTGGTTTTTCCAAAAAGTAAGGAGTTATTTAATTTAAAATATTTAAATAATTTAATATTTAAACTATTTAAATTAAATATTTAAATAATTTAATATTTTAAAGTTAACTTTTATAAAGGTTTGGGCCATTGTTTTATCTGCCGATGTTGCTTTGAAAGTCTATTAAAGGATTCATCATGTGTCGATGTCAAACATACATTTATCCTCACCGAAGTACCTCTATTGAAGACCTTTATCATATATAAAAATGGGATAATGTGCAATGCAATGAAAACATTTTTATTCGAGCACACAATTTTGAAGGTAAACAAAAACTAGACTACATCATGGACATTGGCATGATAATCAATGTACCAGTAACAAAGGAGCGAACATGAAGTTCATGCTTCTCAAGAGAGCTAAATACAAAGGAAATATATCAAGCCTATTTTCCTTTTCAATCTCATCATATGAGTAGTACAGGTGGTGTTTGGCTTTGCATAGTGAAGAGAACATTGACGGTTCGAATCTCGTAGTTGATAGTTTTATTGGTAGAGGCAGTTTTGATTATGATCATAGCTAGAGGAACAAAATAGCAATCATCATCGGTGGGGCCAACATAGTTGGTTTCCAAGAAATCACTAAAGTCTTGGCCTAGGAGGTGTGCAGTTCAAATCACGTGGGCACTGTAAAAAGGTAACAACAATTTTTAATATTGGGAGTTATAAGGTATAATTGCTTTAATCATTTTATTTTAAGTATATGGTAAAAGGTAGAATAGTGGAGTAATAAGGTGAAAAGGAAATTTGTTATGATAAGTCTTGGTTTATAAATATTATAAAGGGATTACTTTTTATTTAAAATATTGGAGTGACAAGGGTATGCAAAGTATTTATAGAATGAAAAATTAATTAAAAAGAAAAGATTATAAAGTATAGTTTGGAGTTAAGAAAATTAATATATTGAATGATATTCTGTTAAGTTTGGAGATTATAAGGTGTACTTGTGACTTGCTATTTTTGTATGGTGGAATAATTATTGGGAAAATATTTGCAAGGAAAAGATTGTTGTTACCTAGCCTTAATATTGGTAAAGAAGATTTGATTGTGGTTGAGATAGATTTTGAGGTTATTTCTCCATCAAGAAAAAGGTATGGGCACATCATCCTTGTGAGTGGAATATTGTTGGATTGGATGTTATGAATGCTAGGTTGGAGTGAAAAGGTTTGTTTGATAAGCATTTTTGAGTAAGCTTTCATGTGCATGATTGGTAAATGTTGGTGAGAACAATTGAGTGAGAAATTGATAACTATCTTGAACTAGGGTTTGTGAAAGATCATGAGTATCATTGTTATATGAGATTGTTTGATAAGCATTTTTGTAAAGTGTTGGAGTGATAGTTCAAGTTCTGTGAAACAAATTATTCTATATTCTGATTTTATTTGGAAGAGAGATTGAAAGTGATTGAGTGTTTGTGAGTGTGAAACATATTGAGTCTCTAACCATTCTCTATATGTTTATGTGAGTCAAACAATATTTTGTGTGAAACTTGTTTGTGTGATTGAAAGAGGTTTTCTGTGAAAGATTGAGTTGAGTTTTATATGCAAGTTTTATAATTGATTTGAACAAATTTTGTGAAAGCTTGTGAGCTGAGTTGAGTAAGCTTTTGTAAAAGCTTAAGGACAAATTTGTGTGAGATTTTATGGAAGCTTACAAGCAGGTTTGAGGTAAGTTCTAGTGAGGACTTGTTGAGAAGATTTGAGACAAGTCTTAGAGAAGACTTGAGAGTAGATTGGACAAGTTCTAGTGAGGACTTGTTGGACATATTTGAGGTAAGTATTAGAGAAGACTTGAGAGTATATTGGACAAGTTCTAGTGAGGACTTGTTGGATAGATTTGAGGTAAGTCTTAGAGAAGACTTGAGATAATATTGGACAAGTTCTAGTAGGACTTGTTGGACAGATTTAAGGTAAGTATTAGAGAATACTTGAGAGTAGATTGGACAAGTTCTAATGAGGACTTGTTGGAAAGATTTGAGGTAAGTCTTAGAGAATACTTGAGAGCAGATTGGACAAGTTCTTGAGAGGACTTGTTGGACAGATTTGAGGTAAGTCTTTGAGAAGACTTGAAGAGTTGAGTTGATTGATTGATTTGTTCAAGCTTTGTGTTAAGGCTTGGGACAGATCTAGAAGAATTTATTGGTGATTAGATCAAGCTTTGTGTTAAGGCTTGAGGATAGATTTGAGGACAAATTTTGGTGTAGATTTGAGGATAGGTTTGTGCCAGACCAGAGATAGATATTGAGCATATTTTTGCTAGATCGAAGGACTATGTTTAGTACAGATTTGAGATAAATATTGAGCTGATTTTTGCTATATCGAAGGACTATGTTTAGTAAATATCAGAGATATAGATTGAGTAGATTTATACTAGATCGAAGGATTGTGTTTAGTGTAAATTTGAGATAGAGCTGAGAGTAAGCTTTGGAGGTGATAGAGAAAATGATAGTAGTCTCCAATAGATAGAGATCCATTAGCTAGGGTAGTGAGGATAAAGATCTTCTTAGTGAGGATAGAGTCTTCTGTAGAGATAGATCCACAAGCCATAGTAGTGGAGGCAGTAGTCTTCTAGAGGATCATCAACCAAAGTAGAGGAGGAGTTCTCCTATGGATAGATATCCACAAACCAACTAAGGATATTGGTGTCTCTTGTGGGTTGGTGCCCACAAACCAGATTAGGGGATTGGTGTCTCCTTTGGATAGAGGTCCATAAATATTGTAATAGGGAAGGATTCCCAAGAGATTTGTTGAGAAAATTTTAGTGAAATATTTTCTCCATGGAGTAGCCCACATTGGGTGAACCATGTTAAATTGATGTCTCTATTGTGTGCGATGATTTGTACATTTCTTTGGTTATTGCTATTAATATTGCCATTGATTATATTGGATAATATTTTTTGGGAAAGAAAAGTAAAAAGTGATCTTATACTGTTCATACCCCCTCTTAGTATAATCTTGTGTTCTTCATCTCCTTGAGGCACCAACCTTAGATCTGAAGGCACCAACCTTGATCAACAAATAGAGGATGATATAATGGTGTTGGAAGCTTCAAATAGCCAAAATGTCCTTCACATTCATTAAGTTTATCACTTCCACATGTCTCACATTTATTACATTTTAAAGATAGCACTAGTATAGCAATGACCTGTGTGTTGAACTAGAGATGTTGACACCTTACGTAGATCCTGGTGCTTTGAATTATAGTGCATATTCAGCTACCTTCAAAATTAATGTGCTAAATATATTTTGAGTTCTACTATGAATTATTATGCATGAATTATGTGGTCTTCCAATTCTGACTAATGATCCCCCTCTACTATGGTTGCCACATCAATATGCTTTAGTTAGTGTGTGTTGTATTTGTCATATGCTCTTAATCACTATGTGACCTGATTTTTCTAACCTGCTCCTCTTTCAATACTTCATTTCACTTTGATTTCCCATATTGCTTTTGCTATATATTTTTCACTTTGGTTGCATATGATAATACAGTGTTTATCCTTTAGTCGATGCCTCCTCCTATTATTCACTTTTAATGGTCACTCTGGGTAATGGTTTTCCCTAGGCACCAAACGTCTTTACTCCAAATGAAATGGTTCACCTCCTTCACTTACATGATGATCCACTACTTCTTATATGTGCAAAAAATTGTTATGTTCACCTGATTCTTATACCACTATTATATTTAATTGTTTCTTCTCTTTGACTCCTATGCTTTGGGCACTGTATCTTCACCTTGCTTTGATAAGAATTTTTATTGATGACTATGTGCAACAGTGATAATCCGATGGTGACTAATTCCCCAATGACTAGTCAATCATGTGTTAGTCTTGGTAACATTTCTCATCCACATATAATCTAAGTCAATGGAATTTAATTTATCCAACGATGATGGCGCACATGGGTTTTATGTCTACAAATTTTTCCAAGATGAAATTTTGGATTTCTCTTATATTTTTCACCAGTGACACCAAGTGACAGCAGCGTTCTAATTGTGTGGCTCTAGATGGTGGATACCTAGTTTGTCATCAGATAAAAAACAATATTTTCTAACTACCTTAATTCAAAAAACTCTAATCTATGTATTCTTACGTAGCTCTTTTGCCACTATATGCACTTTTCCATTATGGTTGCTATTTATGTGTGAGCTCAAAACATTTCATTCACTAAATATCCTATGTAGGATTGATATCTCCATTTGGTGGACCGTGCATGAATGAATTTTAGCAGTGTTTGACGTGTGATAGTCTCAAAATCTTTTAGACAATTATCACATGGAAAAACTTCGTAAATTGGTTGTCCTCTATTGACACTTAAAAAATCCAATTTTGGCTTTTGTGTAATAGTTTTTTGTTACTCCTTCCTTCATTAGGTCAACTTGCTCATTCCTGGTGGTGAAATTGATGATGCCAGTGTCATCCTCGATGACACACTCAGCTGAAGTGATTATGTGCCCTCCAAACCAGTAACCTCTCTCGACATCGGATGAGCCCCTGCAACTTCTTTGATTTCTCCTATCATCATTTGCAACTTGGTTGCTCCATATATTGAAGATGCACAATCGAAAATCATATCTTGAAATAAACTTTAGCCTTGTATTTATATCAAAATTTTCACCTCTTCCAATAGGTCGGCCCATGCACTTTAATATTTAAATCTAATACTTAAATATTATAACATTTAAATATTTAAACCTTCACTTAAATTTATAATATTTAAATCTAATATTTAAATATTATAATTTTTAAATTTATAATATTTAAATATTTAAACCTATCAAGCATACCACCGTTTTCCAATAACCAAGTCAGACTTTAACATCAATGATAACTCAATAATTCTAGCACTCATTTGACTAGAGCATTAAAGGCTCTTCCACATTGCTTCCACATTGCAACTCGGTCTTGTGCACGAAGACTATAGAGTGTTGAATGTGGATGCATGAATGCTTTTGAATGCTACATTCTCCCTGGTCCAAGATGCCTTTAATAGGTGGTCAATATTTTTATGAGTGACAAGTGCCACAACGGTTACATTAAACACTTTAAATATGCTCTTGGACACTTGGAATAGAGTGGGGATGTTACAATTTTTTTTCAAATGCCTGTTACAAGTGTCACCCTTGCTTAAGTAACATGTGAAGCATTTTTATTCCTTCATAGTGTGTTGTACAAGTGTTTATTGTATTCCAACATACGTAAGGCTTTCTTCTATAATGCCTATGTCTAAATGTAACTCCTCTTCCACATGGGATATGGGTGCCAAAGAGATGCTATAACATGTTTCCTCACATGTGTGAAATTCTAATGTACCTTTGAGGGTGTTTAGGGTTTCTTTTAGAGAATGACAAGTGGCACTTGCATGCCCTTGTCTTATAAATACCTTTTTGAAAAAATTTCAAAGTACTTTTCCACCTTATTACTTTTTGTGTTTTTATGGCGTTGAGATGGTTCCAGCCAAGCAATGCTTATGGTGGAGCCTTTGTGGAGATTTGGAGGAGCTTTGGTGAAGCTTTGGTGGCACTTGAATGGATTTCAAATGGTAGTACTTTGGTGGAGACTTCTTGATGCTCCAATGATGGTATTGAATGCTCCTTGATTGGATGTATGATTCTAATTTGCTTGCTTTGATTTCCCTTGATTATATGCTACTGTATTTGTCTCCTTTAGTGAGCAAAGTGACATATTTCTTGTGCTTTGCAGGTTACCTATTATGGTTGTCTAACCCGTGCACGATGTGAGATCTTTTGAGAGGCTTCTTTATGCTTGGATTATGTTAGTATATGGCTGCAATATTCTTGAGAATAATGTTCCTTTGATTCATATCTAAATATACCTTATTTCCTGTATAAACCATATTAGGATAGTGCAATACAATGTAACAATTTTGTGTATAAAATAACTTTTATTGCACCCTCTTTTGCACTGCTCTTTTTTTAGATCTGAATTTCTGGTTTTGTGGCAGAATTTTTGAATAAAATGTAGGGGTTTAGAGGTTATCTCTTTTATTAGACACCTTCCCCTTTTTTCTTGGATACTTTGATGGCAAATCCAATCTTAGATAGAAGTAGATAGAAGCTCCTTATTTGATGCAATTTTCTACACTTTTCTCCTTGCAACTAACCTTGTAATGCTTTGGATTTGAGACTCACCAAGTATCAATATTTGAAGCTTCTATTTCTGATTTTGGTTAGTTGTCTTATTCTCCAAGTTTTGGAGAATTCTAACCTATTTTAGTGGCTTCACTTGGCTGTTGGCAATTTTGGGTTTGAGATCCTAGCTTCTTGTCTATGAGTTGTCATTGATGTCAAAAGGAAATGGCATTAATGTTAAGAGGATGTGTTGGCTTCAGAGGTGGAAGATTCCAAGAGAATATTTTTAAGAGAATCCGGAGAGATTCCATTGGCAATGGTTTTTATTAAAACCAATGGAGGTTCTCTTTATTATTTATTTAATTATTATTTAAAACCCTTCAAGGTTTTAATTAATTAATTATTTAATTAATTAAGGGAGAAATTATTTTTAATTTATTAAAAATATTTAAAGGTTTTTAAACCTTTTTTTATTCTTAATTTATTAAAATTATTTAAGGGTTTTTAAACCCTTTTTGAAAAGACTTTTCATTAATTTCGAAATGGTCTTTATTTTTGTCGACGTCAAGGTGTCTTCGAAGAGACTATTTATTCTCCAACTCCTAAGGTTGGAAGGCTAATGAATTGGAAATTCCCTGAATGGAATATGCGGTGTTTGTGCTCTATATTCGCTACGATCGAAGGAAGACTTAGAAGCACGTGCGATTGAAAAGTCTTCGAGAGTTTTTTTCGAGGGTGAAGTGGAGGGAAGTTCACTTGTGAACTTTGTAGCCCGCGTGGGCTAGTGGCAGCGAAGGCTGTTGTTGGGCGCTGCATTGGCGGAGATCACTGTTTCGAGTCTCACGAGGGTGCTTTGCTAGAGTAACACACGTTTTTATTAAAACGTCTTTATGCCGTGAAATTCAAAGTTTCTTGGACAGCGATTTATAAGGTGTGATTAAATTTTATGAGTTTTGGCTTTTGTGATTAGCATTGAATAAAATCTTAGGAGAAATAAGGGCATATTTCTTTGGATGTATTTTTAAGATTATTCTTTGCTATGCTAAAATTAAAAATGGAGGTATAAGGCGTGAGTCTGTGATTGTTGATTTATTGGCATGTTATGGTGGTTGTGTTTAAATAAGTGGAGCTAAAAGGTGTAATAAAGGAAGTTTATATTATTGCTCATTTCTTTTTATTCTAACCCTAACTTGGTTGGAAGTTTGAGAGTTGTGTGTGGTGACAGCTTGAAGGTTCAATTATCTTCTACTCCAATAAGGTATGGGCACATTCTTCTTATGGGTATGATTGGTGTATGTTTTCTGAAATAAGGTTGGAGTGAAAAGGTATTCTACTAGGTATCCTTTGGCTAGGTGTAAATCCTATTTTTTGGTTTGTTGAAGACTACTTATGCATTGTTATCCTTAAGGAGAGTTTTTGGTGAATGCATAATTTCTAGTTTGAGATAGTGGAAGCTTTGTGCACTAGGGTTTATATTTGTGAGTCTAGCTACTGACATTGAGTTGGTGGAACCCTTGGTTAGTTGTTTTGAGTTTGATGGTTGAGTTGCTTCCATAGAGGTTGTTTGATCAAGTTATTGCTTTACTTGATTCATGATATTGGGCTTACTCCATTGATTTGATTTGAGCAAGTTATTCTTTGCATTTGGTGATATTGTGTTGGTGGTTGTTTTGTTCAAATATCTTTGGAGGGAAAAGGATTACTACTTGTTTCCTTTTCTTGTGATGATTGGTTGAATGCTTCAAGGTTGATGTTGAGTTGAATGGTGTTGGTTGACTAAACCTTGTTTGATGAGCATTGTTGTTGAAACCCTAATTGATGGTGAAAATAACATGAGTATCATTGTTATGTGATTCTTTGCATAGTTGGCAATTGTTGGGGTTTCATGTTCTTGAAATAAAATATTCTATCCTATCCATTTCAGATTTGAGTTGAGTTTTGATATTGGGATTTGAGTATAGAACATATTGAGTCTCTAACAATTCTCTTTATGCTTCTATGAGTTTGAAAAATCACATTGGGTCTCTAACAATTCACTTTGTGATTTCCTACTAAGAAAGTTTTTCTTGTGAGCAATTTTTGGACAGGTTCCAGTGGGGACTTGTGAGTAGTTTTTGGACAGGTTTCGGTGGGGACTTGTGAGCAGTTTTTGGATAGGTTTCGGTGGGGACTTGTGAGAATATTTGGATAGGTACTAGCAGAGGACTTGTGAGCTGAGTTTGATAGTTTTATCAAAGAACTTGAGGATAGAGGTGCATTGGTTCTATGAGAAGAACCTGAGGACAGATTTGGCAAGCCTTTGAGAAGGCTTGCATGCAAAGGATTGATTTGTTCAAGAGTTGGATAGATCTGACAGACAGAGGAAGACTTGTACTAGACCGACTGACTATGTTTGGTACAGGTTTCTGAGCTACTTTGGACGTGATCATAGAAGGCAGATGTCGCTTAGGCTAAGCATTGAGGACAGGAGGTCTTCGGTGGAAAGGAGTTCCACGTGCTGGCAAGAGGTAGAGGCAGTTGATCTTCTGAGGGATCATTTCTAGAGCAGAGGGGAAGGTATCTCCTTTGGGCCAAGGCTCATAAACATTGTAATTGGGAAGGATTCCCAAAGAACTTTGAGATAACTTTTAGAGAAAAGTTTTTATGGATGTAGCCCAACCATTTTGGGTGAACCACGTTAAAAATGGGTCTTCAATGTGTGATGCTTTTTGTCTTGATTAATGTTGTGTTGATGCCACTGCTATCTAAAGTTAAAATTATTAATTGGTTAAGTCTTATACTGTTCACCCCCCTCTCAGTATAAGTCCATGTTCTTCAATTTGTATCAGAGCCGGTCTCTCCAGAAAGAGCCTAACAGCTTGGAGAAGGATCTATCAGAGGAACATACAGATTCAGAAAGAGATGAAGAGGTTGAGTTTGATCTCAAAGGTGAATTCTTCTTGGCTTTAAGAAAGCTTGAGAAATTTAGGAAAGAGAATTCTTTTCTCAAGCATCAATGTCAGAAAGAAGAGATAGCAAGATTAGAATTGTCTCAAAGTGTTATAGACTTCAAAATTCTAGCTAAAGAAGGGAAGAAGGTTGAACAAGTTATGACAAAGGCTCTCAAAGGAAAGGAAGTTGATTGCGAGAAACTAGAAGAAGAGGTTATGTCTCTTAGAGTGAAGTTGAAACAGTTGGCTATCAGACATAATACTCCATGTGAAAAGCAAAAGAAGGATTGTATCACCATTCATGAAATAGGGTCTTCGAGCAAGATCAATCTTCATCCTGAAGAGCGATGGATTCCAGTTGGTCACAAGAAGAACAATCATCCAAGGCATCAAAACAAGTTACATAATACTTTCCATGGCTATTGTTTTTCCTACAAGAAATTTGGTCACAAAGCTATGCATTGCAATAAGTCTTTGAATAGCCATAGTAAGGAAAATGTTAACTCTTTTGCACCTCTTATGAATAAAAATTTCATGTGTTACAAGTGCAAGAATTTTGGGCATATAGCAAGGATGTGCAGTTTGGATAGATCTAGCCTTGAGTTCACTAAAAATAGAAATGAGATCAAATCTATGTCAATAATAGTTCAAACTACTTTTCATGCTTAAGACAAAGTAGAAAAATGGTATCTTAATAGTGGTTGTTCAAAACATATGACTGGTGAAAAGAAAAAGTTTTTGGTCTTAAAAGAAACAAATAGAGGAACAGTCAGTTTTGGAGATAAAAGGTCAGCTAAAATATGTGGTAAAGGGACTCTTAGTTTGGATGGGAAATCCAAAACAAAAAATGCTCTTTATGTAGAAGGCCTAAGACATAATCTTCTAAGTGTGAGTCAAATTTGTGATCAAGGGCACATAGTATCTTTCTTTTCAGATAGATGTGAGATAAGTAAAGAAAAAAATGGAAAACTCATTGCTAGTTCTACAAGGACTCCAAACAATCTTTACATGCTAAGTGAGATAAAAAAGGAAAAGTGTTTTCTAACTCAAGAAGATGAGATTTGGTTATGGCATAAAATATTGGGGCATTTGAGCTTTGATAATCTTGTCAATATTAGTAACAAGGAAGCAGTTAGAGACTTGCCCAAAATAAAAAGGCCCCATAACATCATTTGCGGTCCTTGTCAACATGGAAAACAGACCAGAACCAGTTTCAAATCAAAAGGGTATACTTATTCAAAACCATTGGATCTTATTCATACTAATTTATGTGGCCCTACCAGAACTCAGAGCATTCATGGAGAAAGCTACTTCATGTTGTTTATAGATTATTATTCTAGAATGACTTGGGTTACTTTTCTCAAAGAAAAATCTGAAACTTTTGAAAATTTTAAAGCTTTCAAAGAAATGATTGAAAATGATACTGACAAGAGAATCAAATGCTTAAGATCAGATAGAGGAGGAGAGTTCACTTCAAATGAATTTGTGGAATACTATGAGCAACACGGAATCAAAATAGAATATTCAGCAGCAAGAACTCCTCAACAAAATGGAGTAGTTGAAAGGAAAAATAGAACTATTGAAAATATGGCTAGAGCTATGTTAAATGAGTCAAAAATTTCAAATGGTTTTTGGAAAGAGGCAGTCAGTACGACAGTCTACATTATCACCAGGGCCCAACTTAGAGTCAATCATCATAAAACTCCTTATGAGTTATGGAAAGGAAGACCAACTACAATAAAATACTTCAAAGTGTTTGGGAGTAAGTGCTTCATTAGAAGGGAAGATCAGAATTTGGGTAAGTTTGATCCTAGGTGTGATGAGGGAATATTTCTTGGATATTCCAACAGAAGCAAGGCCTATAGATGCTTCAAAAAAAGAACTCATACAGTTGTAGAGAGCATAAATGTAACAGTTGATGAAAATATAGGGATAAGAGAACCAGTCAAGGAACTCAGTGATGAAATTTGTCAAGAAGAATTCAGAGAGGTTTCAGATGAAGAAGAGGAAAGACAACAACTACTTCCCAAAACTCCTTCACGATATGTTCAGAAACATCATCCCAAATATTTGATCATTGGTGATCCAAATAGCAGGCAAACAAGAAGAAGAGTCATTCCTTCACATGATTCTACAAATGTTTCATTATTATCTTAGATTGAGCCAAAATATTTCAATGAAGCATGTGCAGATAAGTTTTGGGTAAAAGCAATGGATGAAGAGCTAAATCAAATAGAGAAAAGTGAAACTTGGGAATTGGTTCCAAGACCTAAGGACAAGAATGTCATTGGCACAAAATGGATATTCAGAAATAAACTCAATGAGGATGGAAAGATTTTCAGAAACAAATCTAGGTTAGTCTGCAAAGGTTATGCTTAAGTAGAAGGTGTTGATTTTGAAGAGACGTTTGCTCTTGTTGCTCGTCTTGAAGCTATCAGAATATTTTTGGCCCTTTCAAGCTTCAAATCATTCAAGGTATATCAAATGGATGTAAAGTCAGCTTTTCTAAATGGGGTGTTGGTATAATAAGTCTACATAGAACAGCCAGAAGGAGTGTCTCTCTCAAAACAGTCAGACTATGTTTGTAAACTGAAAAAGGCCTTGTATGGGTTAAAGCAAGCACCTAGGGCTTGGTACTCAAGACTTGACAGGTATCTTCATGAGCAAGGCTTCAAGAAAGGCATGGCAGATAGCAATTTGTATATTAAGAATGAAAATGATGATATGTTGATTATGGTTGTCTATGTTGATGATATTATTTTTGGGGGAAATAATACTCAAATGTGCAAAGTTTTTGCTAACACCATGCAAAAGGAATTTGAGATGTCTATGATTGGAGAGCTGACATTCTTTTTAGGTCTTCAAATTGCTCAATCAAAGTATGGTATATTTCTCTCTCAAGGAAAGTATATCAAAGAAATGTTGAAGAAATTTGGGATGATGGACAACAAACCAGTGTGTACTCCAATGATTATAGGGTGCAAGATGAGTAAAGATGATGAATCTCCAATGGCAAATCAGAGGTTGTACAGATCTATGATTGGCAGTTTATTATATATTACAACTACCAGACCAGATATCATGTAGGCAGTTGGGTTAGTAGCAAGATTTCATGCAGCTCCAAAAGATTCTCATGTTATAGCAGTTAAGAGGATATTCAAATATCTGAAGGGCACTATGGAATTTGGGCTTTGGTATCCCAAAGGTGATGATTTCACCCTCACAGATTATACAAATGCAGATTGGGCAGGCAAGTATTGATGACAAGAAAAGCACTAGTGGTGGAGCATTCTTTTTGGGAAAGAGTTTGGTTTCTTGGCTAAGTAAGAAACAACCTTCGGTTTCCTTATCTACAAGCAGAGGCTGAATACATAGCAGCAAGTGGTCGGGTGTACACGTGTTTTATGGATGAAAACCACCTTGGAGGATTTCAAAGTCAAGCATGAACAACCCATCTCCATACTTTGTGATAATACAAGTGCCATAAGTATTTGCAAAAATCCGGTAATGCACTCAAGGACAAAGCATATTTCCATCAAGTATCACTTTCTAAGGGAGAAAGTGCAATACAAGTAGGTCAAGGTAGAGTATGTGTCTACTAAAGAGTAGATTGCAGATATATTCACCAAACCTCTTCCAAGAGATACGTTTGAGTATCTAAGGGAGAAATTGGGAGTTGTACTCCCACCCCAGAATTAATCACCTCATCAGGAGGTGGGGGAGGGACTAAGCTAAGAGGCTCATTCTTAGTCCCGAGCCCCAAAGGTGACCCTTTGCCATTGATGACAAATGGGGAGAGATATGAGTAAGGGGGAGAGCTTCAAAGTGAAGAGGAAATCCTCAAGACAGGGGGAGTTGTTTATGTTGAGTTTCTGTGTTGTTGAGAAGCATGGTTTGCCATCAATGACAAAGGGGGAGATTGTTGGCAATTTTGGGTTTGAGATCCTAGCTTCTTGTCTATGAGTTGTCATTGATGTCAAAAGGAAATGGCATTAATGTTAAGAGGATGTGTTGGATTCAAAGGTGGAAGATTCCAAGAGAATATTTTTAAGAGAATCCGGAGAGATTCCATTGGCAATGGTTTTTATTAAAACCAATGGAGGTTCTTTTTATTATTTATTTAATTATTATTTAAAACCCTTCAAGGTTTTAATTAATTAATTATTTAATTAATTAAGGGAGAAATTATTTTTAATTTATTAAAAATACTTAAAGGTTTTTAAACCTTTTTTTATTCTTAATTTATTAAAATTATTTAAGGGTTTTTAAACCCTTTTTGAAAAGACTTTTGATTAATTTCAAAATGGTCTTTATTTCCACCGACGTCAAGGTGTCTTCGAAGAGACTATTTATTCTCCAACTCCTAAGGTTGGAAGGCTAATGAATTGGAAATTCCCCAAATGCAATTTGCGATGTTTGTGCTCTGTATTCGCTGTGATCGAAGGAAGACTTAGAAGCACGTGCGATTGAAAAGTCTTCGGGAGTTTTTTTTTAGGGTGAAGTGGAGGGAAGTTCACTTGTGAACTTCGTAGCCCATGTGGTCTAGTGGCAGCGAAGGCTACTGTTGGGCACTGCATTGGCGGAGGTCACCATTTTGAGTCTCGTGGGGGTGCTTTTCTAGATTAACACACATTTTTATTAAAACGTCTTTATGCCACAAAATTCGGAGTTTCTTGGACAACGATTTATAAGGTGTGATTAAATTTTATGAGTTTTGGCTTTTGTGATTAGCATTGAATAAAATATTAGGAGAAATAAGGGCATATTTCTTTGGATGTATTTTTAAGATTATTCTTTGCTATGCTAAAATTAAAAATGGAGGTATAAGGTGTGAGTCTGTGATTGTTGATTTATTGGCACATTATGGTGGTTGTGTTTAAAGAAGTGGAGCTAAAAGGTGTAATAAAGGAAGTTTATATTATTGCTCATTTCTTTTTATTCTAACCCTAACTTGGTTGGAAGTTTGAGAGTTGTGTGTGGTGACAGCTTGAAGGTTCAATTATCTTCTACTACAGTAAGGTATGGGCACATTCGTCTTATGAGTACGATTGGTGTATGTTTTCTGAAATAAGGTTGGAATGAAAAGGTATTATACTAGGTATCCTTTGGCTAGGTGTAAATCCTATTTTCTGGTTTGTTGAAGACTACTTATGCATTGTTATCCTTAAGGAGAGTTTTTGGTGAATGCATAATTTTTGGTTTGAGATAGTGGAAGCTTTGTGCACTAGGGTTTATATTTGTGAGTCTAGCTACTTGCATTGAGTTGGTGGAACCCTTGGTTGGCTGTTTTGAGTTTGATGGTTGAGTTGCTTCCATAGAGGTTGTTTGATCAAGTTATTGCTTTACTTGATTCATGATATTGGGCTTACTCCATTGAGTTGATTTGAGCAAGTTATTATTTGCATTTGGTGATATTGTGTTGGTGGCTGTTTTGTTCAAATATCTTTGGAGGGAAAAGGATTTCTACTTGTTTCCTTTTCTTGTGATGATTGGTTGAATGCTTCAAGGTTGATGTTGAGTTGAATGGTGTTGGTTGACTAAACCTTGTTTGATGAGCATTGTTGTTGAAACCCTAATTTATGGTGAAAATAACATGAGTATCATTGTTATGTGATTCTTTGCATAGTTGGCAATTGTTGGGGTTTCATGTTCTTGAAAGAAAACATTATATCCTATCCATTTCAGATTTGAGTTGAGTTTTGAGATTGGGATTTGAGTATAGAACATATTGAGTCTCTAACAATTCTCTTTATGCTTCTATGAGTTTGACAAATCACATTGGGTCTCTAACAATTCACTTTGTGATTTCCTACTAAGAAAGTTTTTCTTGTGAGCAGTTTTTGGACAGGTTCCAGTGGGGACTTGTGAGCAGTTTTTGGACAGGTTTCGGTGGGGACTTGTGAGCAGTTTTTGGACAGGTTCCAGTGGGGACTTGTGAGCATATTTGGATAGGTCCTAGTAGAGGACTTGTGAACTGAGTTTGATAGTTCTATCAGAGAACTTGAGGACAGAGGTGCATTGGTTCTATGAGAATAACCTGAGGACAGATTTGGCAAGTATTTGAGAAGGCTTGTATGCAGAGGATTGATTTGTTCAAGAGTTGGATAGATCTGACAGATAGAGGAAGACTTGTACTAGACCGACTAACTATGTTTCGTACAGGTTGCTGAGTTGCTATGGACGTGATCATAGAAGGCAGAGGTCTCTTAGGCTAAGCATTGAGGACAGGAGGTCTTCGGTGGAGAGGAGTTCCACGTGCTGGCAAGAGGTAGAGGCAGTTGATCTTCTGAGGGATTATTTCCAGAGCAGAGAGGAAGGTATCTCCTTTAGGTCGAGGCTCATAAACATTGTAATTGGGAAGGATTCCCAAAGAACTTTGAGATAACTTTTAGAGAAAAGTTTTTGTGGATGTAGCCCAACCATTTTGGGTGAACCACATTAAAAATGGGTCTTCAATGTGTGATGCTTTTTGTATTGATTAATGTTGTGTTGATGCCACTGCTATCTAAAGTTAAAATTATTAATTTTTTAAGTCTTATACTGTTCACCCCCCCTCTCAGTATAAGTCCATGTTCTTCATTGGCCACTATGGGTTGCAGATTTTTATACACCAATAGTGTCTTTAGACACTTTGTCAAATTCTTATTTTGTGCCCTTCTCAAGAACACAAACAATATTATTTTTAAGAGAAATAGAATAGTCCAAATGAATCTAATAATATTGCACTAACAATTTCACCTTATCATTCCAATCAAATCTCAAAATAATGCACTTAATCAATTTACTACAACTAATCAATAATAATTTGAAATGAACCTTCAATAATTATTCTATAATTTCACTACAATTAATATTGTAGGACTTAGTGTTATTTTTCTTTCCAAAGTAGATGATAGGTAGTTGATAGATAGTTGTAATTCTGAAATCTAATCAAATCCTAATGTACAAATGAACCTTAAAAGGAACTTTTCTCTTTTTGCACTTTTAAATACTATAATCAAATTTTGCTTCTTACAACTTTAATCCAAATAATGTGCTCCAATGAATATTATAAGTAATCCAATTAATGAATCTAATTGCACCAATAGTTGCTTACCTTTTTCTAAAAGCTTTTTTAGCTTTTGTAGAGGATGTAGATCTTGTAGAAGATCTTGGTGTCTAAGATCACCAAGTTGTTGCCTTGAGTAAGATCTTGTAGCTATTTGTAGGCTATCCTAAACAACTCCTTCTTTACCAAAATATGGTCTCAAACTTTCTTTCAGAAGCCTAGGGTTTGGTGGTTTATTATCCTCTTGTAGTATCCTCCTTTTTATTGTAGATTTTTAGAAGTCTTTATCTCATCAAATAATGCCTTCTTGCTGTGAGAGGTAATCTTCAGATCTCTTGGATTTGGAAGGCTTCTCATGTCTTCAAGTCTTCTTATCAAATTTTGACTTCAAGTAGGATCTTCTTCTCAAGATTATGAATGTATTGAGGTCTTTTGAGATTTGGCACTTCTTTCCACATTCTTCTTCTTTTGGTCTTGTTGTCGAATGGTGATAATTATTACAAATATTTCACTATATTCTATAGTTAATTTCTCCAATGAGTTCTCCTTTGATGATTTCTTCAATAAGGCTCTCAAAGCCTTTTACTGGATTCTCGTTGAGACTTCCCCAAGGTCTTTGATATTACAACTTCTTCTAGTCTTCCTTAAGACATTTTGTTCAACCTTCTACTCCTAGAAGTGTTGGTGGTGATATCTTCTGGATCTCTAATTTTGTTGCTTTTAAATTCAATAAGGAATCTCCGAGTCCTTCTTCTTCCAAGTCTAGAAGTTCTTCAATGAGATCTTCTCCTGATCTCTTTACCTTTAATTTTTCTTCAGGTTTTGAATTGATTCTGAAGAGGATACTCTTCCTAACTTTCTTGTAGGAAGTTTCCCAACTCACTGAATCTCTATTCCCTACAACAAAGTATTAGTACTAAAATATTAATCTACTTCTGAATTAGATACTCTCTTCTAGAGTCTTCTTCAAGATCAATACTTTTGTGGCCCTTTTTTTAGTATCAATGCTTCTGTGGAATTTTCTTTAGTATTAATTCTTCTATGGTCTTTTCCTCTGTATCAAGGTTTTTGTAGTCTTTTCTTCAAGATCAAGGCTTCTATGGCCTTTTCTTCTGGAATAAGGCTTCTATGGCCTTTTCTTCTAAATCAAGGCTTATATGGCCTTTTCTTCTAGATCAAGTGTACTATGTCCTTGTCTTCTTCTGTGAAGTTCTCAATCTAGCAATTGATATCTCCAATCTCCTAACTTCACCACAACTATTCTCTAGAAGTCTTATTTTATGTTATTTTTTTCTTTCACAAGGAAATAATCTCTACACTATGAAGGCATACCGACCTTCAGGCAATGAAATTGAAGTCTCCTAGATTTTTGTTGTAGGAGGAGTCCCAATCATCTAAGAATTAATTTTCTACAACAAAATAAAATTTGGGTAATAGTTAACAAATTCCAGATATCCTAAATTATCTTCACTAGTTGATTTGTCAATCTAGTGGATTGAATGCTAAGTCCTAGTCTTCACAAGTTTTTCCTACAACTCTATGGAAATACTCTAGCCAAATGTAATCTCAATATTTTGGAACTAAGATTTATTTTAGTTCTCACTTGCAGCTCTCCCTAATTCTACCACCTAGACTATTCTGAGATTTTTTATAGTGGTTGATCCAACAATGCATCAGGTTGATAAAAAACTTAGGATCCATGATAATGGTGGTTTTCCTATTGATCAATTGTGGTTAGATCTATTGTGGATCTAATACCACTGTTAGCTTTTGATGCAGTATGTAATGGGAGATAGCATTCACAAGATGTAAAACAATATAAAAGAAATTAAATCTATGAGATGACTTAAACATGCTATAAATAGAAATGATGAAAATTAATACAATTTAGCTATGGAGGAAATAGACACTTTATGAACAAAGCTACTAGACTACATTGCATCCATCACCAATATATGGTGATCTACACAACACTATTCTACTACCTACGAATATGCTCTGAGCTTCTCTATTTATATCCTACTTTTTATAATGAGGCCCTTTTTATATAGGAAGATAGTTCCTTTGCCAACACTACCTAGTTGTGCAAGGGACACATTTTACATATACAACTTGCACATTGACACTTGTGCATTTATTACATCAAAAATATTATATAACGATATATGCATCCATGACTATAAAAACATGAGTAAGGGATGCAATATTATATCCTCACATATCTTCTCATAGATTTCTTACATTGTAATATGTTTTCTAAGAAATAAAAATATTATACTATTAGCTTATATATTTTTGTGTTCTAGTTTGCTATACCCTATTATTTTTTAATTGCACACTTTCTTGATATTTCTTAGTTCAAAATTTTTAGTTTCAAATCAGTCGAAATTCTATTTTTTGGATCAATGGTAGCAGAGTGGTTTGTCATTTGAACATATGCCCATGAACATGAGACTGAGATATCAAATGTTTGGGTATTAAATACAATATCCCTCTAATTACTTTCCTTGTCATTGCAAATAATCTCATGTGGGAACTAGAATGGAAAATATTGAGACAACCAATATTTTTAAGGAGATATTGAAAAAATCCCTCATGAAATAAAGGAATGAGATAATGGATCAATTTTCTCAAATACTTCAATAACTCCTTACTACAAAAAATAAAACCTTATCTACACAAGCATTCACTATCCTAGCACCATTAAATGCTCCCACTATTTTTTAAAAGGTTATATGTGGCTTCTATTGGGGGCCACTCCCATCAAAATATCAAAATATTACATTTGTTGCAACATATATTTTTATCATAGTTTCTTCATTTTTTTCTCTTAAATATATTCTTTAACTTCCTAAAAGTGCTATGTTTCCACAATCAACTCCTTGAAATCATTTTGATTAGGACATAAAATCACCCTTGGCTAGTTGCCTTCTAAAATTTGAATTTCATTGGGATGAAGATCAACACCATAATTTTCTAATTTATCTACTACATGATTTCCTTCTCTATAAATATGTTTACACAGTTAGGAGATTACCTCTAGTAATAGATGATGAACATTAGCAATAGTATTATTTTTTATCCAGTCTCCACATCCATTTTTGTTAATAGCATTGATGATAATTTGTGACTACCCTTCAATTAAAATATGTTTCCATATTTTTTCTATTGGAATTTTAATCCAGATAAGAAGTGTTGTAGCCTCTGCATAGGTTGTTAGTTGAAGTTTCATATTATTCTAAATAAGTAAGGAGAATTTTACCTTCACAATTTCTAAAAATACCACCTCCACAAACTTTTCCTAGATTTCCTTTAAAAGCACCATCAAAATTAATTTTGATAAACCCAATTTCTAGAGATTTCCTGTTTTACCATAGATCGAAGTAGATCCTTTGTTTTAATTGCATTGTTGTAGATGACTCTTCCATGTATATTCAAATCCTATAGCAAATTTATTAGCATCTCTTTTTCTATAATTGAGACTTCGAATGATGAGCACCATATTTTTAGACATTTTGCAAGAGAGGCACTAATACAGTTTCAAACTTAGGTATTATTTTAATATTTGTTTTTTAAAATTATGTTATTCATTTCAAGCCATAAATTCCAAAAAATAATGGCAGGGCCAATCCCCCAAATAATATATAATGTTTTATTTTTAAAATAATTTATCCAACATTTTATCAACTCCTTCAATGTTGATGGAGCTACCCAATATATTTTTATATTTAAAAAAAATAACCCCAAATTATGTGAGCAACTGGAAAATGAAGAATTAAATGGTCTAACATTTCTAAATCCTTCTCACACAAGGCACATTTGAAGAGTTCACAATATCCTCTTATTTCTAGACTCTCTCCCATAAGAATCTTACTTTGAACTACTAACTAAAAAAATTTTGAGGCCTTAGGGAAAGCCTTTATTGACCAAATGTTCTTCTAAGGAAAATATTTGGAAGAAGGAAGTTTTGATTGTTCTAAATACTCATATCCCAATTTGATCGAGTATCCACCATACTTTGATAAGTTCCAAACCAACTCATTCTTTCGTGTAAAAATCAACAAATAAAAAACTTAAAGCATCTTTTGAAGTTTGTTTGCAATTTATTTGAGTTCCTCTCCTTCAACTAGGTTGCTAAAATAAATCCATGATCTAGAGTTTTTTCTTATTATAATATAATATTTGACCTTTGGACGTTGACATGATAGGTACGATTGTGCCAATGGTTTTCATTTTGACTCAGAGATAAGAGGATAAGGCTTCAACCAAGCATCAGATCAGAAATTTACATAAATCCCCTCATTGAATGACCATATAATATGTTTCTTTATCAATTGCAAACTCTTTAATATGAAGCTCCATGTTGACGATCTTTTGGGTAGAGTTATTTTTGTAAAGAATTTTATTGCATCAAGAGAACCTAAATATTTTTGAAGTAATATTTTTGCCCAATTATTTCCTTCATATTTGAATAATCTCCACCCAAGATTTGCTCCTAATACCAAATTTATAAGTCTGCAATTCCACAAGCCTGCTCCTCCAATATTATTTCCTTTACAAACCCTATCCCACTTACAAAGAGGAAATCTAAATTTTTCCTCACAACCTTTCCATAGAAATTCTCTTTGAATTTATCAATTTTTGATGCAATACTTGTTGGCAGTATTGAAAGAGACATCATATAAATAGGAATGGATTGCAATGTAGTCTTTATGAGTTGTAGCCTTCCTATCATGGTTAAGATCTTATATTTCTGACCTTCCAAGTGTAGACACCAAAATCAAGCATAATAAACATTAATTAATAAGTTTATTTAATATTCTAGCAAAAATAAATGAACACCAAACACACGAAATAAAAAGAAGAGATTGCAATATAAGGAATGATTTTTTTCTTTGTATTGATGCAAGGGAGCCTGAAGATCCCAAATTTATAATGCTTTACTCCAATATTTTGGGAGAGATATTATAATACTTTCTTCTTAAACTACAATTCTCTGAATGGTGGTCTTCCAACTCTCTAGAAAATGACTGTGTGTTCTTCTCTCCTCTGCTACAACTACAAAGGTGAATGGGATTTTGTATCCTAGAGGTAGGACCACTCTTAGCTTCAACAACTCTTCTAGATAACTATCTCCTGCACACACGAAATGCAAACAAGGGCTTAGTAGCACCTATATAAATGATTAAAAACCACTACAATAAAAATCCTTAAATGAATACTTGCATAAACCAAAAGTGTAGTACATAAAACATAGAAATTAAACCTAAGTGCCTTGCCAAATTTTATCTTACCGATCTCTATTGTTAATAGCTTTGATGTATTTTGAGTAACCGTGGGTATGTAGGTGGGGCTAGGCAACTGTGGGAGGGTGATTAGGCAATTATAGGAGGG
The DNA here is from genome assembly GCA_028583015.1 of Wollemia nobilis. NCBI lineage: Eukaryota > Viridiplantae > Streptophyta > Pinopsida > Araucariales > Araucariaceae > Wollemia > Wollemia nobilis. Next base: position 11,508,573 of record JAQPPZ010000850.1, read on the forward strand.
CATTTGAGGATGGATGGTAGAAAGCTTCAGAATGATATTTCAAGGCTTTGAATATTTGGTCTCCTCAAGATACATGCAAGCTTCTAGCATGATTTAAGTAGCTCGACAATATGTTCTTTCAGCCTTCCTTGGTTTATGGGGTCAAGGTGCCTTTATATATCCCTTGGGATTTTGGAGGGAAAATGTGGTAGCAAACCAAGATAACCAAGTGGCAAGCCAGGATTTCCAAGTGGTAAACTAGGATTATCAAGTGGCAAGCTAGGATTTCCAAGTGGTAATCTAGAGCTACCAAATGGAATGGATGGTTAGAGTGAATCACCTAGGGTGTCTTACTTAACTGGGGTGATGTGTCTAATGTGTAGATGCAAGTAGAGTGAGGTGTGATAGATGTCCCATGTGAAGGTACAAGGGTGACATGGGTGTGTGAGATGTGGTAAAGGATTGGTGGTGATGTGGCCAAGATACATGTCTAGTAGGTAGGTAGGGTATCCTAGGTAGATTTTCTAGATTTAGAAAATCTGGAAAATACTTTTAATGTGCAAGATTTATATGCCTAAGTTTAGACTTAGACATATATTTTATTATGCAGATTTAGGATGTGCAATGTGGGATGGAATGTGAAAGGATTTATGGTAAAGTGTAAATGCCTAGGTTTTAGTATCTACAAATGATCATTTTTGTACTGTGTTGTGTAAAACACAATGCAATGCAAAAACAAGAGATACCTATCCTTATTGGATGGATAAATGGACTCAAATATTCTCAACACACAAGAATGATTTTTTTTGGAATTTTTGATTTGTTAACTTACCCCCTTACGCTTTTTGCAAATCCTTGCACATTCCATCCCACATTGCACATCCCAAAACTACATAATAAAATATATGCCTAAGTCTAAACTTAGGCATATAAATCTTGCACATTAAAATTATTTTCCAGATTTTCTAAATCTATAAAATCTTCCTAGGATACCCTACCTACCCACTATACATGTGTCCTAGCCACATCACCACCACTCGTTTGCCACATCTCACACACCCATGTCACCCTTGTCCCTTCACATGGGATTTCCATCACACATAACTCCACTTGCACCTACCCATTAGCCACATCACCCTAGTTAAGTGAGACACCCTAGGTGACTCACTATAACTACCCCTTTCATTTGGTAGCCTTGGATTACCACTTGGCAATCTTGTCTTACCACTTAGTAATCTAGACTTTCCACCTCCATTTCCCTCAAAAATACAAGGGGCCTATAAAGGCACCTTCTCCCCACAAACCAAATAAGGTTAAAATAACATACCATCAGACTGCTAAAATCATACTAGAAGCTTACATGCATCTCAAGGAGATCGAAGATTCAAAGCCTTAGAGTGCCATTCTAAAGTTTTCTACCATCCAGTCTCAACTGCCCTCCTATTGTTACACAATCGCAACTGCCCTCTTGTGGTTGCCTAACCACCCTCCCATGGTTTCCTAGCCCCACCTGCACACCTGTGGTTACTCAGAATGCATCATAGTTGTTAATAGTAGAGATTGATAACCTAAAAATTTTCAAGGCACTTAGGTTTAATTTCTATGTTTTTTATACTGCATTTTTGGTTTCTGCAAGCATTCATTTAAGGGTTTTTATTATAGTGGTTTTTAATCATATATAGGTGTTGTTAAACCCTTATTTGCATTTTGTGTGTGTAGGATATATGTATCTAAAAAGCTATTAAAGCTAAGAGTGGCTCTACCTCTAGGATACAAAAGCCCACTTGCCTTTGGAGCTATAGCAGAGGAGCAAAGAACACCCAGTCATTTGCTAGAGAGTTGGAAGACCATCATTCAAAGCATTGTAGTTTAACAAGAAAACATTGTAATATCTTCCCCAAAACATTGGGGTAAAGCATTATAAATTTGGGAGATTTAGGCTCCCTTGTATCAATACAAAGAAAAATCATTCCTTATATTGCAATCTCTTATTTTCATTTCGTGTGTTTGGTGTTCATTTATTTTTGCTATAGAAATGATGATCATGGTGTACACACAAATTGCAAACAGGGGTTTAGAAGCACCTGTATATATGATTAAAAACCATTACAATAAAAACCCTTAAACAAATGCTTTTGTGGAAGCTTTTGAGTAATTCCTATAGGGGACTTAAGCATAGATTTGTGTGAGCTTTTGTGGAAGCTTACAAGAAGATTTGAGGCAAGTCTTGGTGAATACTTGTTGAGCAGATTGGACAAGTTCTAGATAGGACTTTTTGAGTAGAGTTGAGATAGATATTGAGAAAATATGTGCTAGACTGAAGAATAGTTTTTAGTGCAAAGTTGAGATAGATATTGAGCAGATTTTTGCTAGACCAAAGGATAGTATTTAGTGCAGATTTGATATAGAGATTGAGCAGATTTGTGTAGGGTAGAGGACAATGTTCATAACAGATCTGAGATAGAGACAGGGAAGAGTTAGAGTAGGCTTTGGAAGTGATAGAGTAGAGGATAGTAGTCTCTAGTGGATAGATATCCATAAGCCAGGGTAGTGAGGACAAATATTTTTTGAGTGAGTACAGGGGTCTTTAGTGGAGAGAGAGCCACAAGCTAGTGTAGTGGAGATAGTAGTCTTCTAGAGAGATTCATCATCCAGAGTAGAGGAGAAAGAGTTCTCCTATGGATAGATATCCATGAATTTTATTAGGGGATTGGTATATCCTTTGGATAGAGGTCCATAAACATTGTAATAGGGAAGGACTCCCAAGAGAATTTATTGAGAAAATTTTATAAGGAATATTTTCTCCATGGAGTAACCCACATCAGGTGAACCACATTAAATCATGTATCTCATGTATGTGATGCTTTGTGTAATGATTACTTCTTTAATATTGCTGATGTTATCATATGGTTTGAAAAGTAAAAAGTTGTATCTTATACTATTCACCCCCCTCTCAGTATAAGCACATGTTCTTCACTTTATGATGCTAAGGTTACCTAGTGTTTTCAAATTTCTTAAGGACCAACTGTGTGTGCAAATGAATGTTAATTTCTCATTTTGAGCTAGGCCTAACTAATCAATTTATAACTTATGCCAATAAGCTAGCTTATTTGAAAGTGGTATAGATCTGTACAAAAGGTTGATAATGTGACAGATATGTCGTCGTGCGTAAGGATACCTTATTACCAGGCAGGTTTCACTCAACCCATTTTTGTAATGAGGATCATCCCATAGTTTTTGAAACACTAAGAATTATAGGGATTCAATCTCCTTTACCTTCATTGGATTTTTTGAGTTTTGCTCATTTTTGTGTTGAAGCAACATGTATTTTATTACTTTTGGGACACTTGCTCATTTTGAGGAGGAACAAGGGAATTTTATTGCTTTTGGGATGCTTTTTGGGATACTTTCTCATTCTGGGGAAGATAAAGGGAATTTTATTGCTTTTTGGGATACTTGTTCATTTTGAGGAAGAGCAAGGTATCATTATTGCTTTTGGGATGATTTTTGGGAAACTTGCTTGTTTTGTGTTGGAGAAAGGTATTTATTTATTTATTTATTTTATTTTTTTTTGGGTGAAGGTGGAGCTTGTTCTTTTATCAACTCTTAGTTTTCTAGACCATGCGCATAATTGGATGAACAGGGGAAACATTTCACTTCATGGTAATAAAAAATCATGAATTCATCATTCCTAAGCTTCACAATATTTTAATCTGTTTTGATGTGTGTGGTCCAAGAGAAAACTTGATTTACTAGGAATGACTTATTGCATCTAAATATTATTTGATTTTTAATGGAGAAACACTAGGAATGACTAAGTGACTAAAAACACCTAAATTTTTCTTATTGACTAATGTGTTGTGTGAAATTTTATGATACCATTGCTACAAGATTTTGAAAATTAAAAGGTGCACACAAAATAGTTAGTGGTCACATAATCATTATTTCTAATAGTTATACGATATCTATCTTATTTTATGTGAACCCCTTAATCATAAAAATATCATAGAAAAAGTTGCATGAAGATAAATAAAGAGCCCCAATAAACTAAAACTAGAAAAGCAATGATTGCATAATCAAAGGAAGAAGATAACAGGTTCACATATTACACAATATTTATCCTGGAAACCCTCAATCGGGTAAAAACCAACACAATATTATCTTATTATTACATTAACTTGACCATATCTAATACAATAATATTCTTCTTCTTCTATCTCTAAACCCTAATGCAAGTGCAATATATATAACAAAGGCACATGCATGGATTTTACAATATCATGGGTAAAAAAGCAAGGGTTCAAATATAGTAACCCTAAAAGCCCATATGGGTCTAAATATAACTTAAAAAACCCTAAAAATTTGGTTGGGGGTTGCTGCCCCTAGACCCCTACTTTTTGGAGGGCTACCGCCCTCGAACCCCGATGAGTATATTGTACACAGTGTTTAGTACATTTTAGTTTTAACCCCAGTAGAATAACATGGAAAATATTCAACATATTTTTAACATTCTCCCACTTGTTGAATACTTTTCATAGGGACTAACTACCATTGTCAACTATCAAGGAAAACCATACCCATAGATCTTCTACACCAAGAAAATTTTTGAGTAGGTACAACCTTGTTAATGAATCAGTAGTATTCTTATCTGTATCAATTTTCTCTAATATCACTTAGTTATCTTCAACCATCTCTCTCACAAAATGGTACTTTATATCAATATATTTTGATTGATCATGAAAACTAGGATTATTTTCTAGAAATATTGCACTCTGACTGTCACTGTTAATTATCACAACCATATGTTTAATTCCAACTGTTGAACACAAACTTTGTAGCCACACTACTTCTTTAATGGCGTGAGTTGTTTCAATGTACTCTATTTCTGTAGTGGATAAAGAAACAACTAATTGATTTTTATCGTCCAACTTATTGCCCCTCCAAACAGCCTGAACACATAAGCACTCGTGGATCTTCTCTTATCAAGATCTCCATCCTAATCAGCATCCATAAATCCTTGTAGATCTACAATATCATTGTATCCAAATTTTTATTCATAACAAATAGCATAATATGTAGTTCCACGCAAGTATCTGAAGATCTTCTTCACAATAATACAATGTTCCTTTTATGGATTTGCCATATATTTGCTAACTACTCCCACTACATGTGCAATATCAGGTCTAGTATAGACCATTGCATATATTAAATTTACCACAATACTAGCATAAGGAACATGATGCATTTCTTCAATTTCCTCATCTATTTTTGTTCACCAGATAATTTTTTACCAACTGGATATGGAGTACATAATAGTTTAAAATCATGCATTCTAAACTTTTGTAGTATAAAATCAACATATTTCCTTTTATTTAACCATAAATTTCTATTTATATGATCCCTTATTATTTCCATAACCAAAATAAATAATATAGCACCCAAATCCTTCATGTCAAATTCATAAGATAACTGAGATTTGACTAACTTTATCATCTCCTTAATGTTACCAATTAACAACATGTCATCCACATACAATACAATGATAACAAAATTTTCACCTTCCTTTTTGAAATATACACATGGATTTGCTTTGTTTTTTCCAAGCCCAAGTGTTAAGACAAACCTGTCAAATTTTTGGTTCCACATCCTTGGAAACTACTTCAACCCATAAAGAGACTTTTTCAGATTTCATACCAAGTCCTCCTTACCTTTCACCTTAAAGCATTCTGGTTGTGACATATATATCTTCATCAAGTTCACCATGTAGAAAATTTATCTTTACATCCATCTATTCTATTTCAAAATCAAAAGCAACAGAAATAACCAAAAAAATTCTGATTGAAGTTAGTTTAGCCACAGGAGAAAAAATCTAACCAAAGTCAATTCCCTCAATCTGATAAAATCCTTTTACTACTAAGTGAACCTTGTACTTCTCCAAATTTCCTTCTACATTGTACTTCTTATTGAATAACCACTTAAAACCAATAGGTTTTCTACCAGGAGGTAATTTCACCAAGTCCTATGTCTTATTTTTATCCAAAGACTCCATTTCTTCTTCCATAGCCCTTTTCCAAGACTTATTCTCACTTGATTGAAGTGCCTCCTTTATAGTCTTGGGTTTTTTATTAGTAACTAATAAATTAAATGTAGAATACAAATTTGAAGGACTATACCTATATGGAAGTCTTCTCTCTTGATATGATCTCCTCAGAATTGGAGTTTTAGATTCTGCATCTTTATCTTCCTCCTCATCTTCTTCCTCTGAATATTCCTCTTTAGACTCTCTTTATAATTTAGGTTCTACCACTAGTTCTTCATCCTGTTCTAATTTTACCTGCACTATTTTTTGTTCTTTACTTGGTTGTATTTCCTATTTTAAAATCGCTTTTGTTTCTCTAAATTTTACATTACGACTATAAAAAACCTTTTGTATTTCTAGTTTTCACAACTTATATCCTTTAACACTAGTACTATAACCCACAAATATGCATTTTTCAAATTTATATTCTAGCTTAGTCCTTTTCTCTTTTAGGACATACATATAAGCATCACAACCAAAAACCCTTATATGTCTGAGAGAGGGTTTCTTACCAGTCCATACTTCCTATGGAGTCTTGTCCACCAAAGCTGAGGTAGGATATCTATTAATGAGATAACAAGTTGTTAACATAGCTTCTTCCCAAAAATTCTTTTCTAACCCTGCACCACTTAGCATGCTTCTAGACTTATCCATCAATGTCTTATTCATCCATTCTGCAACCCCATTCTGTTTTGGTGTATATAGAGTTGTTCTCTACCTATATATTCCATAGTCCTTGCAAAACTGCTCAAATTCATTAAAGCAATACTCACCACCATTATCACTTCTCAAAACCTTTATCTTTTTCTCTATTTTATTTTCTACAAGAGCCTTAAACTCTTTAAATTTATTAAAAACCTTATATTTGTTCCGTAGAAAATATACCCATGTCTTTCTAGAGAAGTCATCTATAAATATAAAAAAATAGATAGATTTACCTAATGATGGTACTTTTGCAGGTCCAAACACATCATTGTGAACTAGATGTAGAATTCCTTCACACCTTGTAGAACTCCTTGGAAACTTGACTCTAGTTTGTTTCTCGAAAACATGGTGCTCACAAAAATCAAAATTTAATGGGTAATCAAAAATTCCTTCAACCATACCTTTCATTTTCAATGTTTGAAGTCCTTTCTCACCAATGTGCTCCATGTGTTGATGCCACAACATTGTCTTCTCTGTAGGAATACTCGAAGTCATTTCAGTCGTATTATTTTCCTATACCACTAAAGAGTTATTGCAATTAATACTTATAGTGCTAGCCTCAAGTCCGAACAAAGTTCTTGTGCAAAATCTTCTTGTCAACACCAAATATCCACAAACCATCTTGCAGCTATCCTTATTGAATACCACATTCACACCTGCATCATTCATCTTACTCACGGATATCAAATTCCTTGCCAAACCCGAAATATGCAACACACTAGGAAGGATTTTAATTCTTCCATATTTTAACCTTAGCTTGACTCTTCCTTGACCTATTATTTTATATTTTGAATTGTCTCCCAAGAAGAATTTACCTCCATCTATATTTTCATATTAACTGAACCCCTCTCTATGAGGATTCATATGAAAAGAAGCACTTGATTCAATCAACCATGAGTCATGGCATTCACTTGAGTAAGTTGCAGCTAAGAATAAGTCCCCTAAATCTTCATTTGTGGTCTTCTTTTCTGTAGAAGTTCCTTCATAAGATGATCGATTATTATCTGCATTTTTAGATCTACAGTCTATTTTATAATGCCCTACTTTACCACAATTCCAACATTTCCTCTTTTCTGGGGCAACAGATTTACCCCTAGATTTTGATTTTTTTTCTCCTAATTTTTTTTTCTCCTTATTTATTTTTGCTTATTTCTTGATAACGACCTCTTACAACCAAGGCATCCTTTTGATGATAATCCTCAAAATATTTTCATCTCATCTCCTTAGATAAAAAGTCTCCTACTATATCCTCTAATTTCAATGTATATGTAGTATTGGTGATAACCATAACTAGGTTATCCTATGAATCAGGTAATGAACAAAGTAAAGTAATACATTTTTCCTCTTCATCCATTTTTACTTCTACAAAGGTTAGTTGACTTACCACAGTGTTAAAATAATTTAGATGTTCAGCCACAGAGTCACCATCATTCATCCAAAGTGAATATAACTTTTGGAGAAAGAGTTTATTTACTAGTGACTTTATCTGATATAATGTTTCCAGCTTCTCCCATGATAGATTTATCACGGTCTCTGTAGATGCATTAAATAATACCGAGTCAAATAAGCACAATATGATAGATCTCCTTGTCTTCCTATCAAATTTTAGCTAATCTTCATCTATCGTCCATGTTGGTTTTATTCGTGAGACCGCAATCCACTGATCTCTATCAACCAATAGATCCTCCATCTTGAGTTTCCACAACTCAATTTTATCCATTAAATTTCTCAATATCTATCCGTGTGGTTCCCATATTTCTCCTTTGCTTGGATCCTTTTGTGTATGGCTCCCACTCAAGAATTAATTTATCATAGGGTTGAAACCCTTACTCCTTGAACAAAGCTAAAAGCTAGCTCTGATACCAAATGAAGATAAATAAAGAAATCCAATAAACTAAAACTAGAAAAGTAGTAATTGTAGAATCAAAGGAAGAAGATAGCATATTCACACATTACACAATATTTATCCTAGAAACCCTCGACCGAGAAAAAATCAACACATTATTATCTTATTATTGCATTAACTTGACCATATCCAATACAATAATATTCTTCTTCTTCTATCTCTAAACCCTAATACAAGTGTGATATATATAACAAAGGCAAAAGCACGTATTTTACAATATCATGGGTGAAAAATCAAGGGTTCAAATATAGTAACCCTAAAAGCTCATATGGGTCAAAATATAACTTAAAAAGCCTTAAAACATCATGTACAACAAGTATATCATACATATCATCTAGTACCTTTTAGTGTTAACCCCACCAGAATAACATGGAAAACATTCAACATATTTCCAACATTGTAAACTATTGTGGATAATTGATTGATGAGTAATATTTGATATAAGGTGCCCCTGATTAAGGCAACAAGACATAGTAGACTAGAAATCATCCAAATTAACCAAATGGTTCCTAACATGATGAATGGTATGAACAAATGTAAATGCTTGAAATGCATATATGAAATGTAGGTGGAATGCATGGATGAATGTATGAAATGAAAAAAAAAAATATATATATATATATATATATAGCCATGTATATGTACATATTTACAATCTAATCTAGGAATAGAAAGCCTTTAGGTGTATAATATTTAATGGCTCAGGTTCTAATGTTCCCTCTAAATTTGCAAGTCTATATGTTCTTGGACCCAAATTTTGCTTGATAATGTATGGACCTAACCAATTAGCCATAAATTTATCTCTCAAATGTGGCAATGCCTTGGTGTTCTATTGATTCTCTTTAAGAAAGAGATTCCTAATTGGAATTCATGAGGATGGACTTTTATGTTATAAGCACGCTTGATGTGATCTTGATATACTCTTATATGTTCTAAGCCATTGATTCATATTTCATCAAGGAGTGTAATTTGATCAAGATATGCTTATCTAGCTATGTCATCATCCACGAATTCTTGTAATGCAACCCATAAATAAGGGATATCAAGCTCAAGAGGCATGATTTCTAGGGCTCCATAGACCAATAAAAATGGAGTTTCCCCTGTTGGTGTTTGGATGCTTATTCGATAAGCCCATAATTCCAATGGAAGTTGAGTATGCCAATCTCTATGATTTTCTTTGACACATTTTTTAAGGATGGCTATCAAGGTCTTATTAGTTGCCTCAGCTTATCCATTTTCTTGTGGGTAATAAGGAGTTGAGAAACTATGTTGGATATTGTACTTGTTGCATAATGCTTGGAAATCATTATTTTTAAAAGACTTACCATTATCAAAAATTATTTTTGATGGAATCCCAAAATGATATATAATATGCTAGAGTATGAACTCTACAATTTGAGGTCCAGTACTAGTGGTCATTGGGATCGCTTTGACCCATTTGGTGAAGTATTATGTGGTAGTCATGATGAACTTGTGTTATTCGAAAGAGGAAGGTGAAATTTTGCCAATCAAATCTAGGCCCCATTGTGAAAAGGGCCAAAGGATTTGAATGGGTTGTAGTGCTTGTGATTGTACATGAGTCAAATTGACATGGTGTTGATATTTTTAACATTTCTTCACATATTGACAATAATTTTTTTCCATGGTGGGCCAATAATAACCCATCCATAAAATGCACTTTGCAATGGCCATCTCACTAGAGTGGCCACCACAAGTACCATCATGGGCTTCTTTTATGGCTCTTTGTGCCTCTACAGGATCTAGGTATCAAAGTAAGACTCCATCATAGCCATGTTTATACAAAATGTCCCCCAAGAGAGTGTAATGAGCCACTTTTTATTTAAATGTTCTCTTTTTAGTTTACGTCAAATCTGATGGGATGGTCCTAAACTTGAAAAAGTCCTTTATTTGACCAAGCCAAGACTTATATGGTTCTGCATGAATGAAACAAAAACTCTTCTCACCTTCAAATTTTGATCATGAGATTGTGGATTTGGACATTTTTGTGATGATAAGTGATTGGACTTCTCCATTTTTATTTTTTGGAATCAATGATCCTAAATAAACCATCACATCTGCAAACCTATTAGTAGAACGAGGCAAGTTTTCAATCTCGTACCAATCAAATTTTGATAGCAATTTTATTACTATTTCATGGTATTATTTTAGGACTGGTTCTCTACATTGGTAAGTTCCTTTCACTTGGAAAATGATAAGTTGGAAATCACCAAAAAAAATTATATGCTTAATACCCATAGCCAATGCTAACTGAAACCTCAAGATTAGGGTTTCATACTCTGCATTGTTATTTGTGCATGAAAATTCAAGTTTGAATGATAAAGGAATTAGTTTGACTTCATGTGTATAAAATATGACTCTAGCACCTTGTCCTTTTTTTTACTTTGACCCATGAAAGAAGAGAGTGATGTCAACATAATCCTCAAGAGGGACTAGTTCTTCTTGTTCAGCGATGAAAAATATCGAATCATATGGAAGATCGATAAGAAGAGGTTGATCATTTGGAAGTGGAGCTTCTATGATTTGATCGGCTATCACCTGACCCTTGATGTATTTTTGGCTAATGAATTTGAGATCAAATTCCGTTAAGAGCTAGCATCGAATGGAATTGATTTTGCCAAATCATATGGATTGTGGAGTGGGGTGAACAAGCCAATATAAATCATGTTAACTTGGTGTAAATTAAGTGGCTGTGATTTGGAGAGTGGACTATCTTGCTCACTTTCTCTAGGGAGCAACTGACCTATGGCAGGTAAATTATGATTTTGTGAATACAACCAAGGTGGTGGTGGTGGATCTAGTTTAGGTTGCTCTTGCAGAAGATGCAAGTGAAAGATGGATTGATCAATAGGAAACATTGCAATGTAGGACTCAAATCTCACAATGGGCTATGTAGGGGCCACATATTCTTGGGGAACATAAAAAATGTGATTGATCATGTCCATGTTTGGTCCTATTTCCTAAAAATACTAAAAATATTCATCAAAAATATAATTGATCATGGCTCTATGTAGTCTCATTTTTTAAAAGGCCTCATGTAAATAAGGTGTAAACTCATAGTCTAAATACTCATCATTACTATCATCGTTGTATTCACTCTCCTCATCCTCCTCTTCGAAATCTAGGATGAGTTTCTGAAATGTATGCTTGAAGGAAGAGTTTGAGGTTAATAGCCTATATTCTAAGCTAGAGTGATAATGCATTTATCCATATTGGGGATCAATGATATGATGTGGCACCTGCTCATGTCATCCAAGACCAAATCCTTTCCAGTTAACCTAATGAAAATATTGCATGGGGAAATCTAAGTTGGATAGATATTCTTAGCTAGAACAAAATTCCTACATGGGTTCTTCATTAGGAGGAGGTGGATTGGATGAAGAATCCACTCCCTCATATACAAAGTTAATTATGTTTGGCTTGAAATCCATTCTATACACTGCACCTATGGCCAAAGGTGGGTCACATGGGTGATCGTAATCTCTAATAGACTAAATAGGTGGTGTTATGGCTACACTCTCAACTATGTACTCACCAATACTTGGATTGGTAAGGTGGACTACAACTTGAGTTGGTTGGGTTGTTAATGATTCAAGTGCTAAGGTGGAGGCTTCAATGGTGGTTTGTGTTTTGGATGGAGGCAATGGCTCACTCGAAAATGGTTCTTCTCAGATAGGTGACCCTATTTACGAGACAATAGGTACCATAATTTGATATGGATTTGGTTTAATAGATTTTTTAGTGGTTGGTGGACTTAGTTGGGATGAAAAGTTGAAGAGTGTTTGTAATGTGGGATGTGTAGTTAATGAATACAATGGTTGGTTTGTGGGATGGCCAGGTGTAATGGTAAAATGGTATGAAGTGTATGAGGGTTGACTTGGGTTGATGGCTTCAGATGCAAAGCCATGATCAACTATTGGAAAAGCCTTTGATATGGGGGCTTTTTATGAGGTGTTGTTAGTTGGGGTGGTTCGAATGAGGATTGGTTGAATGGAAAAATTGGAAAATGAAAGGGATGGCTCATATGGATTGGATATCAGGTTACAGTATTTGAATAGTTTAGTTTTAGCTAGAATTCAATGGCCTTTTTCCTCATGCACATGTTGAGCAAGGTGCAACGACAATATTGTCATTGTTGTCAACACACTCAGATGGACAAGTTGATGCAGTGGACAGTTGTTCGGAGGTTGTTCGGAGTATGTAAAGTGGTGTTCAATGCTTATGAGAATGTTTGTGATGTTCAGGTGAAGTTGTTACAGGTTGTTCGTGCAAATTTGCAAAAGTTGCAAAAATCGTCAGGAAGTTGTCAAAGTAGCAAAAAAGGAAGTTGTCAAAGTGGCAAAACGTCAATGGAATGTGTTGGACAGCCCAAGATACTATTTGGAGGTTTTTTTATCATTAGAAAGTGTGGTTGCAGTGTTGGAACGGTCGGTTGCTTCATCGGTGCATTGTTGGTCATGAAACTGCAGTTGTAAAATCTGCGTCGGAGGTCACTTTATGGGAGGAATATTAAGCAATCCATGAGGAATTGGACCTCAAATTTTTTACTAGAGGTATCTGGATATACTGAGAGCTTAAGTTTTAAATTTCAGCCCAAACGGAGTCCGGAGGAAGAAACGGTGAGCGTTGCAAAATGGCTCTGGAGCACTTTTTGCAGTTTATGTGACGTGTAAAATCAGCGTCAGAGGCCACTTTGTCGGAGGTATATTAAGCAATATGTGAGGAATAAAACTTCAAAATTTTTACTAGAGGTATTCTGATATACAAAGAGCTTATGTTTTAAATTTCAGCTCGAACGGAGACCCGAGGAAGAAACGGCAGTAGTTGCAAAATGCCTCCGTAGCACTTTTTCCAGTTTTGGGCAGCCAAGTGCTTTTGCGCTCGAATACTCAAATTCATATTTTCTTGTTGTCGAATGTGTCGTTTAAGTGTTGTTTCATGTATAGCTCATCGAATTGAACATCTTTGCTTTTTGGTCGGAGTAATTTCGAGGCCTCCAAGTGTGAGAACGAGTAATGTGCACAACACTTTGTCCGTGAACTGTTTGACAAAATGCCTCTCCAAAATAAAAGTGAAATTTAAAAAGGTCATAACTTTTGATCCGTAACTCCTTTTGAGTCCGTTATTTTTCCAGCACGTGCAGAATTTTAAAATCTAGAAGAACGTTATGTCTCCCAAGGGAGACGTTATTGAATGCTGAAATGGTCATCTTGCAACTCAAAATTTGTTAGGAAGTTGAAGTGTTGGAAGTTAAAGGTATTGCAAAAAGGTTTTTAAAAGGAGTCAGTGTGAGTACAGAGAAGGGTGTGAGATAGAGATTCAGATCAGATGAGATTAGTCAGAGTGGATGTGTAGAGAGAAGCAATGAGCTAGACCACTCAGGGTCTTTTGGAATGGAGATCAGATTTTCTACTACAGTTTTTGTTTTTGTCGAGTGGGTGCTTGGCGATCGGGGTCGGTGCTCCTTGTAGTTGGTGCTGCTAAAGTCTGGGTTGGTTGGTGCCATTCCTTGTAGTTGGTGCTGCAAAAATATTGTAAAGACCAAATATTTTTGAGGTTGGATTTGGATGGGAGTCCAAACAGTCCATTGGCACAGTGGTTTTCCCACATCGGGTTTCCACTATAAATCTGGTGTTATGTGATGCATGTTTGTGTGATTGCTTGTTTTGATTTGATTTCATAGTTGGATTAAATTTTTAATACACACTGATTCACCCCCTCTCAGTGTCACGCTTAGTTCTACAATTGGTATCAGAGCGAGGTTCCTGAACAGGCTTAACCGGCTAGGGTGATCTTGGAAGTGACACAATGGCAGGTGGTGAAGGGTTCTCATCAAACAAAGCACCATTGTTTGATGGAACTAATTACGCATTTTGGAGACTCGGGATGCAGACATATCTTTGTGCTTTGGGATACGACATTTGGGATTCAGTAGATAGTGGATACACAATACCCACCACTTCTCCAACCGATGTTGTTGGTAAGAAACTATTTGAGAATGACTCAAAAGCAAAGAATGCTATCATGTGTGGATTAGTGGATAGCGAACTGGTAAATATTATGGGTTGTAAAATGGCAAAGGAAATATGGGACAAACTGAAGAGCATTCATGAAGGAGACGATAAGATCAAGGAGGCCAAGTTACAAACACATCGAGCTCAGTTCGAAGGATTGAAGATGAATGAGGATGAGAATATAGAGGCATATATGTTGAGAGTTAATGAAGTCATCAATGCTATCAGAGGACTTGGAGAGGAAATCAAAGACCCGATAATCATCAAAAAGGTATTAAGATCTCTTCCTCAAAGGTTTGATTCTAAAGTTTTAGCTATAGAAGAAGCTAAAGATCTGAATTCTTTTAGTATGGATGAGATGCATGGCTCTTTGACTGCATATGAGATGAGAATAGGAAAATCTAAACCCACCGATAGAGAAGCTGCTTTTAAAGCCCAAAAAAATATGAAAGCAAAACAAGAATCCAAGGAAGAAGAGACATCAGATGAAATGGAAGCAAACTTTGTTCGAAAACTAAAAAGGGAAAAAGAAAAATACAGAGGAAAGTTACCATTTAAATGTTTCAACTATGGAGGCATTGGGCATTTCATAGCTAAATGTCCACTTAATGAGAAGAACAGAAGTGATGAAGGATCGCACAGAGAAAGAAGTGACTGGAAGAAAAAATCAAATTTCAGAAAAGGTAACTTCAAGAAGAAAAGTTTCATCTCCAAGAATGTCAGTTCATCAGAAGACAACTCCAGTGAGGATTCTGAAAAAGAAATAGGTGAAGCTCTTTTCATGGCATTCGAAGAAGAAAAACTAGAAAAAGAACAGGAATGTGATGAAGAAGAAATTGATGCAGAAGTGAATTTGGAAGAGGAACTAATTGCAGCTTTGGATGAATTGAAGATAGAAAGAAAAAGGAATAAGAAAATTTCAAGAAAGCTTGAGGATGCAAATGAAATAATAACAAGTTTGAAAGTGCAGATAGAAGAATCCAAGAAGATCTTCGAAGATCTCGAAGTGCAAATAACCATGAAAATAGATTATTGCAGCAAGTTAGAAGAAGAGGTTGTTGGTTTAAGGATGCAGCTAGAAGAGATGAATAAGAAAATTAGCTCTTATCACAAACGTGAAGAGAGTTCTATGAAGCTGGATAAGATTATAAAGAACCAGAAGACTACAAGCATCAAATTTGGTTTGGGTTTTGATGAAGGAGAATCATCAAATGGATCAAAGGCCACAAATGAAGAATCCACAAAGAATGAAGAAAAGAAATAGGTTAATCAAGCAAAAATGAATCATGCAAAGGAAAGCAATAATGCAAGGCAAGAAAGGAGAATTGACAATGATGGTTTCACCAATGTCACACATCAAAGAAGAAGAAGATTTATGGCTCCTACAACAACATGGCAAAGACCACCACCCAGGTTCAATCATCCCTTTTCTGGTTACTATTTTAAATGCAATGGTTATGGACATAAGATTTCAGATTGTAAGTATAATGTAGGACCAAGGAATTTTTCCAGTAGAAATGCTTTTTCACCTTTGATGGATTATGCAGTAGAATGTTATAACTGTCATAACTTTGGGCATATTGCAAGAAATTGTAGAAGTACATTTGCATCAAATCAATTTCAGGGAAGAAAATTTCAGCCAAATGGAATAAGACAAAATAGAAAATTTCTCGAAAAACATGCACAAGCTATCTAAAAAGAAAAGCCAAAACAAGAGCCCAAAACTGTAATCAAAACGGAGTGGAAAGAAAAAGAGCAACCTAAGGAAGAAAAGGAATCCTTAATCGTACAGATGACATTTAAAGCACAGAATAAATCCGCACCATGGATACTTGATAGTGGATGCTCCAGTCATATGACAGGTGACAAACAAAAATTTGAGAAGTTGCAACAATATGAAGGTGGTTCAGTGAAATTCAAAAACAATGATGGAGCTAAGATAGTTGGTAGAGGTTCAGTTAAGATCAGTGATGGAAAAATTAGATCAGAAGAAGTCTTGTTTGTGGTTGGTCTAAAGCATAACTTGTTGAGCGTAAGTCAGATTTGTGATAGAGGTCATGATGTGATCTTTAAGAAGCAGGGTTGTGAAATCAGAAAGGCAAACAGTGGGAAGTTGATAGCAGTTGGATCAAGGACATCTGGAAACCTGTACACTCTCTCGAAGACTTTAGAAGGAGCTTGCTTGATTGGACAGGAAGAAGAGAATTGGTTGTGGCACAAGAGGCTTGGTCATATCAGTTTTGACAATCTAGTAAAAATTAGTTCAAAGAAAGCAGTGAGAGATATTCCCACCATTGGCAAACCATCAAATAGCATTTGTGCTTCATGTCAAAAAGGGAAGCAAACTAGAGTCTCATTTAAAACAAAAGAGTACTACATGAGCAAACCTTTGGAACTAGTACATACTGATTTATGTGGACCCATGAGAATGCAAAGCATAAACGGTGACAAATATTTCATGTTGTGTATAGATGACTATTCCAAGATGACATGGGTATTGTTTTTGAAGCATAAATCAGAAGCTTTTGAGATGTTCAAGGTTTTCAAAAACCAAGTTGAGAATCAAACAGGAAAAAAGATTAAATGTTTAAGGTCAGACAGAGGAGGAGAGTTCATTTCAGAGGATTTCACAGAGTATTGTGAAAAATATGGCATCAGGAGATAGTTTTCAGCAGCCAGGACACCTCAACAGAATGGTGTGGTAGAAAGAAAGAATAGGACAGTGCAGGAAATGGCATGGACTATGTTGACTGAGAGCAAAGTAGCAGATAAATTTTGGAAAGAGGTAGTCCATACTATGGTATACATCCAAAATAGGTGCATGTTGAGGATGCATGAAAGCAAAACTCCTTATGAGTTGTGGTTCGGTAAAAAGGCAACAACAAGATATTTTAAAGTTTTTGGCAACAAGTGTTACATCAAAAGAACTGAAGAAAACCTTGGTAAGTTTGAAGATAGAGTGGATGAAGGCATTTTTCTTGGCTATTCATCAAAAAGCAAAGCTTATAAATGTTACAACAAGAGGCTAAGAAAAATTATGGAAAGTGTCGATGTTAAAGTTGATGAAGGAAGGGAACGAGTAATTAGCTATGAAGAGAACTACCCAATTTATGAAGAGGTCATTGAAGGAGATGAGGAAGAGGAAATGGAAAAGAAATCAAGAATTGACTCAGAGGATTCAAAAAGTGATTCAGAATTGGAAGAAAACAAGAAATTCAAAATAGGTAGCTAGCAGAAAGATCATCCTAGAG
Organism: Wollemia nobilis; assembly: GCA_028583015.1. Taxonomy (NCBI): domain Eukaryota; kingdom Viridiplantae; phylum Streptophyta; class Pinopsida; order Araucariales; family Araucariaceae; genus Wollemia; species Wollemia nobilis. Next base: position 11,526,525 of record JAQPPZ010000850.1, read on the forward strand.
AGAAAATAATTGGAGACCCCATAGTTGGTGTTCAGACAAGAAGAAGATTAGTAAGTAACTACTCTTTACTATCCAACATTGAGCCCAAAAATGTTGTCGAAGCAAGCAAAGATGAAAGTTGGGTAAAGGCAATAAATGAAGAATTAGATCAGATCGAGAAAAACAAGACTTGGGAGTTAGTACCAAGACCCGCAAATAAAAATGTAATCGGTACTAAATGGGTCTTTCAAAACAAATTGAATGAAGATGGATAGGTAGTCAGGAACAAAGCAATATTGGTATGCAAAGGGTATGCGCAAGTTGAAGGTATTGACTTTGAGGAAACCTTTGCACTTGTGGCTAGACTAGAGGCAATTAGAATGTTTCTTGCTTTAGCAGTTTACAAGAATTTCAAAGTTTATCAAATGGATGTGAAATCAGCATTTTTGAATGGGAAACTTGAAGAAGAGGTTTATATTGAGCAGCCAGATGGTTTTCAGCTTGGTGATGATCCCAACTTGGTTTGCAAGTTGAAGAAAGTGTTATATGGCTTAAAACAGGCACCTCGGGCATGGTATGCAAGGCTAGACAATTATCTTACTCAACAAGGGTTCAAGAAAGGTATGGTGGACAGTAATTTGTATGTCAAAATAGAAAATGGTCATCATATTGTTGTTGTTATATACGTAGATGATATCATATTTGGCAGCAACAAAGATGAGTTGTGTAAATATTTTGCAAATAAGATGCAGAAAGAGTTTGAAATGTCAATGATTGGTGAACTTTCGTATTTTCTCGGATTGCAAGTTAATCAAAAGGAGAAGGGCATATTTATTTCTCAAATCAAATATGTGAAAGAGATGCTGAAAAATTTCACAATGGAGGATTGCAAGCCAGTTAGCACTCCCATGATGACAGGTTGCAAGTTGAGCAAGGATGACAAATCTCCACCTATTGATCAAACTATGTACAGATCCATGATTGGGAGCTTACTGTACTTGACAACTACTAGACCGGATATTTTGTAGGTAGTATGCATGGTAGCATGATTTTAGGCTAGTCCCAAGGAGACTCATGTGACAGCAGTAAAGAGGATTTTTCGGTACCTCAAGGGTACTATGGAGTATGGGTTATGGTATCCGAAAGGTAAGGACTTCACCCTTATTGCGTATTCAGATGCAGATTGGGCAGGATGTGTAGATGACAGGAAGAGTACCAGTGGAGGTGCATTCTATCTTGGTGATAATCTTGTTGTATGGCATAGCAAAAAGTAGGAGTCAGTCTCATTATCCACAACAGAGGCAGAGTATATTGCAATGACATCATGTTGTACACAAGTACTTTGGATGAAACAAACTTTGAAGGATCTTGGAATAAATTTTAGTGAGCCCATATCGATCATGTGTGACAATACAAGTGCAATCAATATCTCAAAGAATCTGGTTATGCATTCTCGCACAAAACATATTGCTATCCGATACCATTTTTTGAAGGAGAAAGTTGCGGAAGGTGAGGTTAAGTTGGATTTTGTTCCAACAACAGAGCAAGTAGCGGACATCTTCACCAAACCATTGCCCAAGGAAGTCTTTGAGTACCTTCACAAGAAATTGGGAGTGGTCACACTTCCCAAGCATTGACTAGCTATCGGGGTCACATTCTCAAGGGGAGCATTTGTGTCTTTGTTTATCTTTTTGCTCATGTTTGTGATTTTTGCTAAGTGTAATAATTTTTGCCTGAGAATGTTGTGCATGGACTCAGGGGGAGTTTGCAGCAGCCCTTTGGTCTTGTTGTCAAAGGGGGAGAAGAGTTACAAGAAATTGTGCATGTGTTGCCAACAATTCCAAAGGGGGAGATTGTTGAGCAAGGTGCAACGACAGTATTGTCATTGTTGTCAACACACTCAGATGGACAGGTTGATGCAGTGGATAGTTGTTCGGAGGTTTTTGGAGTATGTAAAGTGGTGTTCAATGCTTATGAGAATGTTTGTGATGTTCAGGTGAAGTTGTTACAGGTTGTTCGTGCAAATTTGCAAAAGTTGCAAAAATCATCAGGAAGTTGTCAAAGTAGCAAAAAAGGAAGTTGTCAAAGTGGCAAAACGTCAATGGAATGTGTTGGACAGCCCAAGATACTATTTGGAGGTTTTTTTATCATTAGAAAGTGTGGTTGCAGTGTTGGAACGACCGGTTGCTTCGTCGGTGCATTGTTGGTCATGAAACTGCAGCTGTAAAATCTGCATCGGAGGTCACTTTACGGGAGGAATATTAAGCAATCCATGAGGAATTGGACCTCAAATTTTTACTGGAGGTATCTGGATATACTGAGAGCTTAAGTTTTAAATTTCAGCCCAAACGGAGTCCGGAGGAAGAAACGGTGAGCGCTGCAAAATGGCTCTGGAGCACTTTTTGCAGTTTATGTGACAGGTGTAAAATCAGCGTCAGAGGCCACTTTGTCGGAGGTATATTAAGAAATATGTGAGGAATAAAACTTCAAAATTTTTACTGGAGGTATTATGATATACAGAGAGCTTATTTTTTAAATTTCAGCCCGAACGGAGACCCGAGGAAGAAACGACAGCAGTTGCAAAATGCCTCCGTAGCACTTTTTCCAGTTTTGGGCAGCCAAGTGCTTTTGCGCTCGAATACTCAAATTCATATTTTCTTGTTGCCGAATGTGTCATTTAAGTGTTGTTTCACGTATAGCTCATCGAATTGAACATATTTTCTTTTTGGTCGGAGTAATTTCGAGGCCTCCAAGTGTGAGAACGAGTAATGTGCACAACACTTTGTCCGTGAACTGTTTGACAAAATGCCTCTCCAAAATAAAAGTGAAATTTAAAAAGGTCATAACTTTTGATCCGTAACTCCTTTTGAGTCCGTTATTTTTCCAGCGCATGCAGAATTTTAAAATCTAGAAGAACGTTATGTCTCCCAAGGGAGACGTTATTGAATGCTGAAACGGTCATCTTGCAGCTCAAAATTTGTTAGGAAGTTGAAGTGTTGGAAGTTAAAGGTATTGCAAAAAGGTTTTTAAAAGGAGTCAATGTGAGTATAGAGAAGGGTGTGAGATAGAGATTCAGATCATATGAGATTAGTTAGAGTGGATGTGTAGAGAGAAGCAATGAGCTAGACCACTCAGGGTCTTTTGGAACGGAGATCAGATTTTCTACTACAGTTTTTGTTTTTGTCGAGTGGGTGCTTGGCGATCGGGGTCGGTGCTCCTTGCAGTTGGTGCTGCTAAAGTCTGGGTTGGTTGGTGCCATTCCCTGTAGTTGGTGCTACAAAAATATTGTAAAGACCAAACATTTTTGAGGCTGGATTTGGATGGGAGTCCAAACAGTCCATTGGCACAATGGTTTTCCCACATCGGGTTTCCACTATAAATCTGGTGTTATGTGATGCATGTTTGTGTGATTGCTTGTTTTGATTTGATTTCATAGTTGGATTAAATTTTTAATACACACTGATTCACCCCCCTCTCAGTGTCACGCTTAGTTCTATAGCACATATTTCAAACATTGATGTAATTTTGAGGGAACACACTTCATTTCCCTAATCCAAGGACATCTAAGAAGTATGTTGTACTACATGGCTCCTTCCAATATATGGAAGAGTACATGGATTATTTTCATCCCCACTAAAACAGGTAGAACTACATTTACTATAGTGGAGCACAAAGCATCATTGAAATCCCACAGGATGAAGGTGGATGTGGTGATGTGAGATGATGGTAGGTTGAGATGTTTGATGGCTGGGGTAGTGATGATATTGATAGAGGAGTCAGTATCGATGAACATTTTTTTAAAGGATTTTTACTTAATATGAACTACAATATGCAATAGAGGATCATGTAACTTTGATGATATGCTATTTTCTTCAAAATTATAGAAGTTATTAAAGGTTCCATATAATTCTGAATACTCCCCACAAAAGTGTTAAAGGATTTAGGGTCTTTAGCTTGAATTTCAATGGATTTTAATATTTCCATAAATGCCTCACGATGTGGGGGAGATTGTTGTATGAGATCATATATTGAAAACTTGGCTAATGTCATCCTTAAGCTTTGTGTCAACTAGCTTCTCAATGTGATGATTGGTCTAGGTGGATGATTTAGGATATGAATGGGTGGAGATGAAATGGTGGGGTTTAGTTGTATTTGCACATTTGGGTGCGCTATAGGAGCTGGTACTGCCTGGTTTGGCTCACTTACTTGCGTGTGATTTGTTTTTCTTTACCCTCGAGTGACTATGTGAATAGCCTCCATTAAACCTTGGTATAATTGTGACATATGATTGACTTGATTGGGAGGAACTATAGAAGTTGATGCTCTCGTTGCTTGTTGATTTACCTCATGATGAGGTAATGGTGTTTGATATATTCCAAGGTTTTTATTTTGTTGGGCTAAGGGGTTATCAATCTTTATCTTTCCCTTTTCAAGTAAATCTTGCACAATTTTCTTTAACCCATAGAAAGTATTGATTTCATGGCCTTTCTACCGATGATAGATGCAATACAAATGTTCCTTATAGCTCCTAGGTTTTGGCTTATTTGTATCTTCAGGCTTCATTTCTAGCAATGTGAAAGCCTGTGCATCATACAACTTTTGGAATATGGATGAATATGGTTCAGGCAATGGGGTGTAGTTGCATTTTGGCCAATTGTATTGAAACTGATTATTTTTTGTAGGTTGAGCTTAATTTTGTAGCTATTATGGGGGTGGAACCGCTTGATAAGTCTGTTGTTGTAGTTTTGTATTCTGCTATAGAGGTTGTTGTACTTGCACTTCAGCTTGTTGGATTTGATACAGAGGTTGGCTTAAGACTGCTCGATTAACCTGGTTGACCTTGGATTGACCATGGTTATTCCCATTTTGACATTCGTTCTTCCATTCTTTCTTTTTGGTTTTATCTCACCTTCTTGGATCTTGATTTCTTCTATCACTCTGGCTTGTGTGAGTGCTTCTTTGAATGTTCTATATTGTTGTAATTGTAATAATAAGGAGATTACTTTTGAACAACTTCTTGTAAATATTTAGATTAATTTTGCCATGGGGAGGGAGAATGGTTGTTTGGTAATGATTTCCCTTCAACGGTTGCCAAATTAATAGATCAATTCATTGTCATATTGTTGTAAATTGAGAAAATCGGTCAATGTTGTCTTCTTTCTAACATTCAAAGAGAACCACTCCAAGAATTGACCTGCTAGTTGCTCAAAAGTATAGATATTTTGATGCAGTAAATTATTGTACCAATATAGGGCATCTCCTCCAAAAATTCAAGGAAAAGTGTGGAGCATAAGTGCATCGTTGTTTTTATTTTGAAGCATGCATTAATAAATCCACTCACATGCTCTTGAGGGTCCTCATATCCCTTGAATTTATCAAACTCCTATATTTGAAAATTTAAGAAGTAAGGCGATGATTGTACTGAAGCATGAGTAGTATGATTGATTAGCTACGTTAGAGTAGGTTTTGATATTGCATACCTGGTGTTTACATGGCTAAGCTATCAATATGACTTTGAAAAAATTGAAACTTAGGATCTTCTAGCAAAGGGTTAAAACTCTGATTGGTTTGTTGCTACTGCAAATAATGTGCATTATTAGTGGGGATTTTATGATGTGGGATGTTAGTATGAAATGGATTATGGAATGATTGCTAGTGATGACTTTGATGATGATGAGGGGATGGGGGTATGATGGTATGCTAACCTAAAGAGTTGGTATACATTTGATGAGGTGGATTAGTGGGTATGGTCGTGGTTGGGGGTCACAACACATTAGATGGATCTTGAGTGAAGAAGGTGTGCAGATGAGATGTGGATGGTTGGTTTTTATCTACCCCCTATGACTACCATTGTAGATCAAGGTTAATGCTTTAATTATAATTATCCATAATCTATTTCTACAACTATAAAAATGCTTGTTGCATAGCAATCACATATGAAGATGGTACGGCCATATAGGTGGTAGATAATTGGGCCAGTTGGGTGGCAACCATATGAGTGGATGTAGAAGGGGGGTAAGTGGAAAAATATATTGTCATTGAATGAGGGATGTTGTGGTGTGTGGTATTTATGAGTGCGGTGGATGGGATGGATGTAGGGATCTATGAAGTAGTGTTGACTTGTGCTTCATAGATGGGGTTAGCACAAGTGATATTTTTATTTGGAAAAATGAAGGGGTGTTGATTAGATGATGATGGATGATTGTAGTTCATGGTTGCAACAGTCAGTTCAAAGAGTGGATTCGTGAAGATTTTATTGGTTTGTTGAAGGTGTGGGAAGGTGGTTTCTTATTATGATGGAGAAATGGCATAGGGTGGAATGGTAAATGGAGGTAATTATAGGAATACCAAACCAGTTGTATTCAAATATAGCCTAACAACATCCATATCCACATACGTGACATGACCATCATATGGAGTGGGTGGCTCACTCCTAGGAGTTTAAGGAATGTCAGCATGAGTATCTCTTTGAATTCCATGTGTGTCTAAAGTGGAGGTACCACTAGATGGTTTGGCATTTAAGTTCAAGGACATATTAGGGGCTACACTGACTTTCCCTATCACTAAAGTGGTAGGGTCTTGAGAGGACTAAGGTGGAAACTCCATGGATGAGGGTAACTGATTCTAAACTTGGGCTAGATTTTTGGCTTGACTACGGGTTGTTACCATATGCTAAGGGTGGTATGAGGTAAAAAATATGAGGATGTGTGTGTGTGAAGATGTGGTGAAAGCATGAACAAATAGCGTGCAAATAAAATAAACAAATAAATTTATTTCTAAGTTTTTGCAAGGTTTTGATTTTGTTTTTTTTTGGTTTTTTGAATTTTGAAAAGTTTTCAATTATTTTTTTTTCTTTTTGTAAATAAAAGTTCAATTTTTGACTCTATAATTAATCTAAGGATTTCACCCAGATACTCTCACACACTAACTTGGTGATGAAATCCAAGTTGTAAAACCCATCAAAGCTTGGTGATGAAGTCCAAGTCCGATGAGGGAGCCTAGTTACTACCAGTCCTCACCTGGTTCATTGTGGTCATGGATACACCCTTCGAAGAGGAATGCATGCTATTTTACATGGCTATGATGGTTCTTGGACTGGCCTTGGAAAAAATAATGGGTTAATGATTGGGGGTTGGTAATAAAATCCAACCTTACCAATGTTCACATGCAAGTTTGTGAGGGTTTTGTTTATTATGGTGTGATGTAAATTAAAATTCAATTCTGATTATTGCCTATGTGTAGAAGCAGGAAATAGATAGGTACAATCAATAAAATATCAAGAGCCTAAAGAAAAATTTTATACTAGGCCTATAAGGGTTCTAAAGTATAAAGCCAACCATCACTGGACAATTAAGTTTGGTCAACCGTCGTTGGGTAGTTACCAAATTGTGGGTCCGCAGTTGGAGATGTCCAACTGATAGTCTATGGTTATAATTGTACATCAGAGCTAAGATAGATAGACTAAGATAAAAACCCCAAAAATAAGGTGCCTATAATGTCCCTAGTCGGACAATGCAAATGATCTAGGACCTAACCTAAATGCAGTTTTTGATTATCTTTATTTATTTTTTCAAATTTTGAATTTTGACCTAGCTTAAGACCTATATGCACATAAAAAATAGGACTGACAAGATAGATATTCCCTTATTTATTTTTAAAATTCTAAAGAAAAAGAGAGAGGGTTTTAGATGTACAGACCTACAGTCCTTTTGTTGCTCCCTCCTACTTGTTCAATCTCCAGTCTATGATTCTACAAGGTTCCAACCATCGGTGAACGATTTTGTAGAATTCCAATCACCAATATATGGTTCATCAGGTCTGTAACCATGTGCTCATGGTTCCTCAGGTGCAGGGTCAAGTCAAAATAGGCTTCAGGATCTTCACGTTCAATCCTTGATCTTTTCAATTTGAATTTGAAAACTTGTAACAACAAACAGTAGAGAAATTAGTAAGCAATAAAAAGCAAGGTATGATAATAAAACCCTTTGGGGATCCCACCATGATCATCATTTTTTTAGCAAAAAAAAACAAACACCAAAAACATGAAATAAAAATAAGAGATTGCTATATAAGGAATGATTTTTATGTTTGTATTGATACAGGGGAGCCTGAATCTCCCAAATTTACAATGCTTTACCCCAATGTTCTGGGGGAGATATTGCAATGCTTTCTTTCTAAATTACAATGTTCTAAATGGTGGTCTTCTAACTCTAGCAAAATATTGGGTGTTCTTCGTTCCTCTACTATAGCTCCAAAGGTGAGTGGGATTTTGTATCCTGGAGGAAGGATCACTCTTAGCTTCAATAGCTCTTCAGTTACTTGTCTCTTGCACACACAAAATGCAAACAAGGATTTATAAGTACCTGTATATGTGATTAAAAACCACTACAATAAAAACCCTTAAATGAGTGCTTGCAAAAACCAAAAGTGTAGTACAAAAAACATAAAAATTAAACCTAAGAGCCTTACCAAATTTTAGCTTACCAATATCTATTGTTAATGTCTCTAATGTATTTTGAGTAACCATGGGCACACATGTGGGGCTGGGAAACCGTAGGAGGGTGGTTAGGCAATTGCAGGAGAGCGGTTGAGGTTGGATGGCAAAAAGCTTCTAGTGGGACTCCAGGGCTTTGAATCTTTGGTCTCCTTGAGATGTGTGTGATCTTCTAGCATGATTTTGGAAGCCTAACGGTATGTTCTTTCAACCTTCTTTGGTTTATGGGGTGAAGGTACCTTTATAGGTCCCTTGGGATTTTGGAGGGAAAAGAGAGGTGGTAAGCCAATATTACCAAGTGGTAATCAAAGGCTACCAAATAGAAGAGTTAGTTATAGTGAGTCACCTAGGGTGTCTCACTTAACTGGCGTGATGTGGCTAATGGCTAGGTGCAAGTGGAGTGAGGTGTGATTGATGTCCCATATGAAGAGATAAGGGTGACATGGGTGTGTGATATGTAGCAAAGTAGTGGTGGTGATGTGACCAGGACACATGTCTAGTGGGTAGGTAGGGTATCCTAGGCAAATTTTCTTGATTTAAAAAATTTGGAAAATACTTTTAATGTGCAATATTTATATGCCTAAGTTTGGACTTAGGCATATATTTTATTATGCAGATTTAGGATGTGTAATATGGGATGGAATGTGCAAGTATTTGTGGTAAAGCGTAAATTCCTAGGTTTTTGGTGTCTACAAATATTAATTAAATTAATATGCATTTGCCTAAGTATTAATTAATTAATCTATTAAATAATTGATTAATTATTACCACAACCACTCAGCCCTCCTCATGGGAGCATTCACCCCTCCATATCCCATGGCCACATCATCCATAATCCACTCTAGTTCCACCTCCCATCCCTCATTTCAGTTACACATAGGAAAGAATCATCCTTTTCCACAAATTGAACTCCAATAACTTGCAATTGCACATTTTTCTACACATGGGATATTTCAACATGCACATTCAGTTCAACAGGGTAACTCAATATGCACAACATGCACAATTAGTTCAACAGGATCACTTAACTCAATATGCACATCTAATTCATCATGCACAACCAATTTAATGTGCACACATATCTGGTGATAATCACGAGGTGAGCTTATCTTATTTTTGCAAGCATGAATCTTTAGTGATAAAATCAATATAAAAGTGAAATATTAGTTAATCTCACTTAACTGATTGAACCACCGCCTCATCCATTCTCCCTATAAGTTCTATAAATGCACGCCCTTTGCCCTAATTACAATGAGGATGATATATGCATTGAAGCAATGCTAAAATCCTAAGCACACTTTGCACCTAAATACCCAAATTAAATCATGTGTAACCATCCTCATATCATGCTAGACATCGATCGTAACACCCAATAGGTCTAGATCATACTTTCATCAGTAAAATAACACCATAACCCATGATCATTAGACCTCAAATGGTCTTGATTCATGGTCATCTAAACCTGGATGGTTATCATCCAATACATGCATAGAATTACAGATGCAGCATGACATAATACGATATAGCACAATGCAACAACAAAAATAACAATGATAGAAAAATAAAGGTAAGATCTATTTATGCTCTATTTAGTATTATCCTTTTATAGATCTCCATTTCTTTATGCATATCTAGTTTTTAATCTAGTTTGAAAACCAGGCCTCACCTCAAGAGATCCAATAGGTATTATTGACCAGTTGCATTTCACTTATGTGTAGGTATACATATCCTAGATCAAGTAGACCTAGACACCAATCTAGACCTAGATACAGTAGCAGGAGACTTCAGGTATCAACTATCTAACCCCAGATGGTCGAAGATCAAAACTATGTGGAACCTAGACGAGAAGAGCACACGATTGTCGATCCCCTTGATAGTCAATATCTAGACATGGATCTGTGTGATCAAAAGTGGATCTAATGGACACAAAAAAAAATTCAAATACCTAGATCCAATAAAAGTGGTGATCATAGCAAACCCACCCTTCAGTGTTATAACAACAAAAGGATTTAGGTACCACTATTATTTATAAAAGGGAATTAATCTCCTAAACTCTTGTATAACCCCTATGAGGGTTAATATTATAATTAGATAGGACACAAGCATACACACATAATACATACATATTTTTTTTCTTTTATTTACTTACTTTTACATGGTGTGTGTTTTTATCATCTACAATATGACGATCACGGTGTGACCATTCCCCTAACTTTGTTGTTTACATAATTATTTAAACTGTTCATTGTTTTTATAATTTAAAACATATTTTATTGTTGTATTCTGAATATTTTTGATATTTTTATGTTTCAGGTTTTTCACAGGTTGTAGATAGCACATGTATATGAAATCATTTGGCCTAGGACATCCTCAACCTATAATCATCTGACTATGGACAGTCTTAGATAGAAATCGTTTGATCCTATCTGTTCACAAAACACAAGCACCACTAGCCTTTGGTCTTCGACATAGCATAGGATCACAAGTAGGGGTAATTTTCCCTTTTTGTTCTAAGTTTGAGTTAGTAGTATCTTAGACAAGCAATTTAGGTTTGGTTTCTTTATGTTTTCTTTTGTAAGGTAAAAAATAGCAATTACTTTTGCTTAGGTTAGAATAGTTGTTTGTTGTTCCTATTTTTTGCTTTTATAGAATTGCATAACATGTTAGGATCTCTTTCTATCTTAAATAGCATAGTTGCATTACATAATAAGAGAAAAATGAAAAATAAAAATAATATTAGAATTAGCACTTGTTTCCTTTGTGCTTGCATTAGGTATATTTAAGATAAAAAGAAAACAAAATTTTAAAAAGAAAATAAAAATAAAGTTGCATCACACATGGCACATTTCACAAAAAACATTGATGAAGTTAGATTTCATCACCAATTATCGATCGATACCAACGACGTTGGAATTCACCTCCTTCCATTGACTCACCATATAGACACCATAGTAGCCTCCATGAGCGGTATTTCGTATTTCATCATTAGTAAATCCTCCACTCTAGAGGATATATTGGGGTGGGTTAGGTTAGATACCCTTTTTTCATGGGATTTAATAATCAATGGACTTGTTGTTGTCATTATTATCCAACCTTACCCAAGGGTGAAGTGAAAGCCTGGTTGGGCAAGTAGCAGAACCTAGATATCGTGACCTCTTTTGGGAGGGTGATTTTTCCTTTTAGGTTACCATAAGCCATAACCATCCTAGGAAGCCATTTCAGTCATTGTTGTATCACTTCTCATTAGATAAGTGGACATAAAAAACCCCGATTAGATTACATTCCACCATTTCCATTCATAATTTTTAGATTTAAGAGTCATTAAATACACAAAACAAAATAAAATAAAAAAATAAAAACAAAACAAAAAAACTCCAAAAAATTCAAAAACACAAAAAGCAAAAATAGTCCTAACACGTCACATAAAAACATCAACTGAACACTAGCACACCAAAATGAAAAACATTAAAACTATTATTTGCTTGATTTTTTTGTGTAGATAGAGAAATACACTTCCACCACACCATCACCATCAACCCCCAAACCTGCATTCCATCCATTACCCACTCAACTTATGGTCTTGACTCAAAGTCAAGTCCAAGCCCAAGCTCGCCACCCAAGTTGCAATGAACCAATATGGTCAGACGTCCCATCCATCCACCGCTCCTATAAATCAATAGGAGGTAGCCTCACAACCATCCCAAGGTAGCTATATAGCTACACCCATCACACCACCACCAACTTGCCTAAGACACAACCCCAACCGATCAAACACTTACCTACCTCCTCCATCCATCAAAACCCAAAACATTCCTCCCACCATGCAACCTAAGCCACCACATCAATCTATTGTCGGATAATTTATCCCAGCTTCCACCTCCACCTCTTCTAGTCCCCATTCCATCATAGCACCCCAAGATACTTCCTTCTCCACATAGCCTGAACCACCACCACCATGAAATGCATCCAACATAGATCCATATATTCCAAACATCACCCCATGTTTATCCATAGCATTTCTCCATTCAAAAGAGCATGTTGGACCAACTCTTACATCCCCTTCCCAACTTGCATAGGTCATAGTCCACATAACAAATATAGATATATGCAAGTATCTAGTATGAAACATCACATTTACACCACCCATCATCAAATCAATTAGGATTTTTGGACACCCACACATAGACACAAAAATTTCCATGGGTCCTACATCTAATTCAACAAATTTTATGTACATTGGAGTTGATACCTCCTTCGATGTCCCTCCTGATGAAAGACATAAATCACCATTTTTTGGTGATATCAAATTCCTATAAAATCTCTCCTTTGATCTATGATATTTCCAACACTCCCATTGGAGAGGATTTGACCTTGGTTGCTATGATCAGGGAGTTTGCCACATCATCGAACCACATTACCAACTCCCTGAACAAAAATTTGGATTAGGGTATGACAACCATTCGCCAAATGACCTCCTTGAGGAACATTTTCAACATATTACCCTCGATCTCAAAGAGAATAGAGACAATGAGTACACTAATCCTGAGTGTATTTATTATCCACCAGAAGGCTTTTTCCAAGTTTCCACCATTCACACCATCCCATATGATACCTCGGAAGATGAATTAGATGAGCTACTAGAGGCACTTTCAATTGCTTATAATAGCTCTGAAGAAGACTCTTCCCCCATAGTCCCCCTAACAAAGTTCCTGGATGATGATGATATTTATCAATAAATGTTCCTCGTTCCACTCCCCATTTTCCCCATGCTCCTTCCTCGAGAGCATCCAAATGCATCACATTCATCTACCATGGTCTCCACCACCAATCCAACCAAACCCACATCCACCCATCCTGGACCAACTCCTGCCTCATGAGCATGCCCCTAGGAATCCTCCCTCTAATCCACCAAACCCCATCCATCCCGCAAGTCAACATGGTCTCCATTGACCTATTTGCACCCCTCCGTAATCCAAGCAATCCATCAAATCCCATCCACATTAATCCAAGTCTTATTGACTTTGAGAATATTTCTACCTCACCATCTCCCATCAATTTCCTTCCATCCAGCCAATTGCTCCATCAAGCCAATGTCTACATCCTGCCTACCTCATTTCATCCTCTTCATATATCATTCATCACGTCGACATGAGTGATTCTGAGTCACCCATTTTTGAAAATATAATGGATGACATCCACCTCATTCCCACTCCTCACCAATTAGAGGAGGGTTCCCACATGCTCATCGAGGACACCATCAACATAGACCTCAGCGTTGATCCAGAACACCCATAAATCATTAAACTTGGAAAGAGCCTCTCTTTCAAAGAGGAAGAATAGTTTGTTGCCCTACTTACCAAATACAAACAAGTGTTCGCATGGTCATACAAAGATATGTTGGGCCTCGACCCTAATTTAGTGGTCCACAATCTCATTTTGAGCCCTGATGCAAAATCAATAAAGCAAAAACTATGGAAGCTTCATCCTACCATAGCCCTAATGGTTAAAGAAGAATTAAAAAATTATTAGATGTGGATTTTATTCAACCCATCGACTACCCAGAATGGGTTTCTAATATGGTACCCATCAGCAAGCCTAATGGAGGGATACGCATTTGCAAAAATTTTTGTGACCTCAACAAAGCATGTCCTAAGGATAACTTCCCACTTTCGAACATGGATACGCTCATGGATTCTATCGATGGCCACGAAATGCTCTCCCTAATGGATGGTTTTTTGGGATATAACCAAATCCGATTTAATTCAAACGACCAACATAAAATTACTTTCACAACACCCTAGGGGACATTTTTCTACAAATTCATGTCATTCGGTTTGAAAAATGTAGGTGCAACATATCAACGTGCCATGACTTATATCTTCCATGATTACATGCATAAGATAGTGGAAGATTATGTAGATGATCTATTGGCCAAATCAAAAACACATCACGAGCACATTAGTATTTTGCACAAAAATTTTGATCGATTACTCGAACACAAGGTGAGACTCAACCCCAAGAAATGTGTTTTTGGTGTCACATCCAGAAAACTCTTAGGGTTTATAGTCTCCAAACAAGGCATCAAATTTGACCCAAACAAATTCAAAGCAATCACTAAGATGCCACCCCCAACAAATCTCAAAGAGCTACGTAGTTTACAAGGAAAAATCCAAGCGATCCGTCACTTTATTACTCAGTTGTCAGATAAATGTAAGCCTTTCAACCATCTATTGAAAAATGGGGTTACCTTTACATGGAGTCAAGAGTGTCAAGATGATTTTGATGCCATCAAACAATATCTAGCATCCCCACTTGTGTTGACACCACCTCGACTAGGTGTCCCATTTCATCTATATATATCTGCCATTGACTTTGCCCTTGACACCATGCTAGCGCAAAAGAACAAATCTAACTGAGAATAAGCCATTTATTACATTAGTAAAACTTTGGTGAGTTATGAGACCAAGTACGCATATGTCAAAAAGCTATGCCTAGTAGTTGTCTTCACAACTAAGAAACTTTGACATTACATGATCGGCCATACCACGTATGTCATAGCCAAAGAGAACCCTCTACGCTATATGATGAGCCACACCTACACAAATAGCAGAACCTCCAAATGGATAATGCTTTTAACAAAATTTGATCTTGAATTTAGTAGCCAAAAATCCATCAAAGGCCAAGTAATCGTAGATCAACTTGCAGAAGCTCCATTACCGGATGATCAACCGCTTATTATCAAGTTGCTCGATGATTTTGTATTCAATATCACAGAGTAGGAGAAGAATTTTGAACCTAAGGATGAGGTTGATGTTATCCTTTTCTTTAATGGTTCAAAATATGAATAAGAAGGAGGAGGTGCTAGAGTTTTCTTCTTCACACCTCAAGGAGCTCCTATGCCCTTGTCATTCAAACTCAACTTCCCTTGCACCAATAACAATACAGAATACAAAGCCCTAATACTAGACCTCTAGACTACTATTGCCTTAGGTATCAAATGGATCAACATTTTTAGTGACTCCCAACTCATTATCTATCAAGTTAAGGAGATCTACCAATGCAAATACCTATTTTTGAAGCAATACAAATAGATCATTGATAAGTTTCTTAAGAACTTTGACTGGTATGAAATTAATAACACACCTAGGTTAAAAAATCAATTTGCAAACATTATGGCATCCTCATATCACTCATACCTCAAAATCCCATCAACAACACTACATGCATTGAGATCAAAATACTATCTCAGTCAATTATTCAATGAGAATCTTCTCAGACTGAAGAGAATGTTAACTTCGTTGAAACCGAGCCATATAACGATGGCTTCTCATAAAGAAAGGATTTTATAAAAATAGGTACTCTACCTGCAGATTTGTTCGCAATCGCTAAACACACGTTCAAACAAAAGGTGATTCATTACACTCTCTTGTATGATATCCTTTATCATCGTAGCTTTGATGGTGTCCTCTTACATTATCTTGAACTGCAAGAGGTAATTTGGATCATTTCTCAAGCACATGATGGAACGTGTGGTGGTCATTTTAGTGGGATGGTCATCGCAAAGCATATTTTGTGCATGGGTTACTATTGGCCCACCATGGAACATGATTGTTGCACATATATCAAGAAGTGTCCAAAATGTCAACATCATACCAATTTAACCCATGTACCATCATAGGTATTGCAACCAATTCAAGCTCTTTGGCCTTTCTCACAATGGGGTCTTGATCTCATAGGAAAGATATCTCCTCCTTCCTCAAGGTACCATACATTCATCATCATAGCTACTGAGTACTTCACCAAATGGGTTGAGGCAATTCCTCTTACCAACATGACTAGACCTTGAATCATAGAGTTCATACTCCATCACATCATTTATCGTTTTGGTATACCATCCAAAATCATTTTTGATAATGACACTCCATTCAAAAATAAGGATGTTCAAGCACTTTGCACTAAGTACAACATTCAACATAGCTTCTCAACTCCTTACTATCCGTAAAGTAATGGAAAAGCGAAGGCCACTATTGGTCCAAAATCTATTTGTGGTTAATTACTACACCCAAGACATGGCCAACATTTAATGATAGGGCAAGTTTTAGGGCTTAACCGAGTCAATATCTAAAGAAGGCTGGCTCTTGTGAGGCTCTAACTAGCTAAAACTATGATGGAGGAAGAAAAGAGTGATGAAAGAGAATAAATGTAGCTGAAAATAGAACTTATAATGGTGTAGATTAGACAATAGAAATAAATGCATAAATATCATGAAATGAAACAACCTTTAAAACCTCGTAATAGACCAACTAGCTTTATTATACATAGAATAATATTTAATCAATATTCAGTTCCATAGACTATCAGTTTCAGAACCAAAGAATAAACATGCACAAGAATCCAGAATGCAGAATTAATGGCATGCAAAATCATCTAGCTAAATAGAAGTATTCCTCCATTCATACATACATTTTCTCTTAGATTTTAAATCAGAGACCAAACGAAGATTTTTATTGTATTTCTCCTTCCAAAAGTCTTTACACATGCAACTTGTAAATGCCCAAGAGTCGATCCTTATACAAGAGGCCATATCTAAAATATAAAAATAGCTTTATTTAAAACTAATACAATAGAAAACCAAATAATAAGATTGGTGGAATCATTGTGTAGCATCATCAATCCAAAAATGGGACGTAGTGCTCATTTTTTTACTGTAGGTTAAATGTTTCATGCATGTAGGGAAAATTAATGGAGGTGGGCTTAAATCGTATTCGCTCTTCATTATTGAGATCATCCACCACCATTTATATGTAATGAATGTTGTCAAATTTATACCTTCATAGAAGATCCTATTATTTGCAATGATCATGGTCACGTCATGTCATCATGTCAAAATGTCACACTTTATTTTGTGCCTTCAGACCATTTTGATATTGGAGATCATAACACAGGGATTTGTCATGATTTCATGACATATATTTTCTCTTCAACCTTTTTTTCCTTAGCTACCATGATGTAGGAAAATCACAACATTGCACCTACTTCTAAACCTTATACTTAATCAAGTCCCTACAACCACAGTGTAAGGATTTATTGTGATGTTGTGACACATATTTCCATTCAGCCTTCATGATATTTTATGACCATGATAAGTCATAAGTTTCAACATTGAATCAGTTCTTCTCTTTTTTCTTGTGATCGCGATAGAGAATCAAGTTGTGATTTCAAAATATTTTTTAGTCTTTGGTCCTTTCGAGCCTTCGCAGCTATGACACCGACTCATGTCATAATTTCATGATACATTTTTATCCTTTCATTCCATGAGCAATTGAGACCATGACATAGTGATAATTCATGATATTGTGTCCTTATTTCTATTTTAAGACTCCTCACTACTTTATGATAGTGAACAACAAAAAACCATGACATCATGATGTCATATATTTTGCAACAAACAAGACTACCTAGCTTGGTTCTTCTAACTTATTTGCAACTGCTAGTTATTTATCTCCTTCTTTGAAATAACATATCCTCCTTGAATTTACTTCTATAATTACTTGTTCATAGCCTTGGATATTTTGTAACACAAAAAAAAGAGTTGGATGGGTGAGGAGAACACAAAAATCACCCATAACTACCAACAAGACTATCATTACCATTTTGAAGAAAATAGTCAAAGAAAATCATAAATATTGGTATATTCAATTCCCCTTGGTGTTATGGACTTATTGAATGAGTATACCCATGCCAAATGAGGCAACACCATTTTCCCTAGTCTACGGGGTTGAGGCCATCATGCCCCTTGAGCTCAAAATCCTATCATTGCGCATATCTTTACAACAATTCATTGATGATGATACCGCATGGCAAGCGTACCTCGACCAATTAAACCTACTTGATGAATGACGAATTAATGTGCTTAAGCATCTTCATGGCTATCGGGATAGGGTCAAATGCACCTACAATAACAAAGTGCATCCCCAAGAATTTCAAGTAGGATATTTAGTTCTCAAGGAAAATTAGTAGAATTTAAGCCTTCCATCGTTTACGTGACAAGTTTATGGCCAACTAGCTTGGTCCATTCATAATCACATAAATATTTAGAACCAAAGCATACAAACTTACCACTCTTAAGGATATTGAGGGAGCAAAACCAATTAATATTCTTCATTTGTGTATCTTTTATGCTTAGATCATAGATAGCATTGTACAAAAACATAAAAAAAAATATCAAAACCCAAAAACATCAAAATACAAAAATATCATAATAACATCAAAATACAAAAACATCAAAAAAATATCAAAATACAAAAACATCAGAAAAACATCAAAGCATAAAAATATTAGAAAAACATCAATATACAAAAATATAAAAAAAAATAAAAACAACAAGCAATAAATTCTCACACTGCTACAAAGTGCATTGCATTCACATACATCACATTATTCCACCATCACCAATAAAAATTTGGTCATTGTTTGATCCATGCTTTAAACTGTTTGCTAGGATTTATTTTGTCACATTAATTAAAGGTATATTCCTTATGGTATTTGTCTTGCATCATCCATAATTATACACATTTGTGCTACATCCATCGCACACACCCCTTATTACCCATTCATAATACACAAATGACATATTGACTTTTTCCAGTCTTTGGTTTGGAAACTCTTTAGGTTATTGCAATCATTCAGCCATACTTAGTATCTTATTCAGCCTCAATTGAACATCATTAGTTCTTGAAATGCTATATGTCTCCCTGGTGATCTTAAGTTTTCTCTAAGACCCTACACATGTATCACACATTAAATAAAATTTTGGTACTTAGGAAAGACAAACTTATGAGTTGTTATCACCATAAAGCAAATGGTTTCCCTTGCTCATCATATCATGGACATGAGCTAACCCTGAGAATTGGAAAAATGACAAGTGCAAAGACAAAATACAAATGTATTAAAAAAAGGAGCTACTAAAAGCTTGAATCCTTGGAATTATCAGGTCCTTATATCATGAGGTTAACCTCCATCGAGGCTATATATGCTTAACTTGTAGTGGAGTACACCTTATGTGGTGACATGTTGGTCATATTAGTGACCTTATTTTGTAGACCTATGTAAACTCATGTATGAGATAGCTTATTGGTCACAAATAATGAGTCCAACCTTACCCAAAATCAAAAATAAATAATCACTGCACACACATTGGTCTTTGAGAAACTTGAATAACTTGGCTGATCTTATCATCTTCAAGTATCTATTTGATTAATAGATGAGTTTGATCAATGTCACTAGGGTGTTTGAGCATCATGAAAGCACTTTTAGAATCTTCATCCCTAGGACACACAAAAGTACAAATCATGTCATCTTTACCTTCACAATAGCACAGTTATTGCAAACCATCACATAACATTCCATTACATCCATTCCACATGAAAGTTAGTACCCTTGGGTTGATGCCCTTGATTAATTTATTAAAGTCATGAATAATAATATAGGTTTACACATTTTTGAAAGTTAACCAAAAGTATATGCATACATTCATTTCACCCATCATACATTCATGCATTCAATAAAATAGTACATCACATTACAAACAAATAAGCATTACACACAAAATAAGCAACACATAATATCAATAAAGTACATCATATATATATCATAAATAAGGTACATATACAATATTTCCCATAGGCTACATATGTCAAAGCTATCACAAATCATCAAAACCATCACAAGAGATACAAGGCATCTACAAAAACTATACAATGCTCGATATCACATGTCACTCTCCACCCCCATATCTCTCACCACTACCATCAACCTAATCTTATTGGTCCTACCAATGTTGCTACCATAGCCCTGATCCCCATCATGATATGTCCCTACTCCTGAGGCTCAAGAATTCAATGCCTCTACAAAATAATGTATAGGTGTATCTACTAAAGGACCACCTGATGCTCCATTCCTCTAACTTTGCAAGGATTGGAAGGATGATAGTGATGGTATCGCTATATAATTAAGTAGTAGGGTGTTATATTGTAACCTCACATAGTCCCTCTACCACTCTAACTAGGTCATCAAGACCCTTGATCCCTAAATCACTATAGGTCCTTATGACCTCTCCATTCATTGCAAATCATGCTCCATTCATAGCGGGTCTTTCTCAGCTAACAACTTGTCTCATTCCTCTTGTAGACTTTTCACATGATCCTGTAGTGTATCCTGCTCCTCCTCCTAGCTTCACCATCCCTAGAACTCCCCATCCCACTAACTCTACTCCTAGATAATGGTAGTCTCAAAATCTACCTTTTGTATCTCAAATTCTTAGACTCAATCATACATAACTATATACTTTGTTTTAGAGTCACTACTATCACTATGCCCCTCACCTCTAGAGATATCCTCTATAATACCCTTCCTAGCCTATCGTGATGATCCTACCCTAGGATCCATCCACCGTCACACCCACCACCTAACAAGATCCTCAAGTCCTCCCTCCTCACTACCTGTGATACTACCCCCTACCTCTAGTTGGATAACTTATACACCAACCCACATGTCATACTTTGGCATCATCCCAATATTATCCACATCTACCACAATCAACGCTACATCCACATCTACCACTACAGGCTCATACTCTAGGTTGGTTGCTACCTTAGTACATGGTTGTCTATATACCATAGGAGCTTGAGGAATGCCCTAGGGTAATCCAAACTGCTACAACACATAACCATAGTGGAAAAACTCATACTCAATCCCATGGTGATCCACCACCTATATTCTCTACCAAACATGTACTAGATACAATCCATCCTTCGACTAGCTCGGACCCTCCCTCCAAGGCCTCCACACCACCTCCCCTAAATGCAATCATGAAAATAAATCATCATAATATGTCCATACCCCTGTGAATGGTCAGATTCTACCCTTCTATAGATCCCTACCATATCATGGCATAAGGAATATTAGCCCCCATGTCCTTTACCCCTAACTAGGGTAACCCCTTAGATTGCCCAACCATAAAGTGCTCCCATGCCCAAATCTATAGTAGCAAACTACAGCCCAAACTAGACCAACCCTAACATTGCATCTCATATAGATATTGGTAATTTTGTGCTAGCAGCACTAGATCCCATGCTATCACCTTAGGCTCCTCCACCAAAGCCTTTACCAACCTAAGTAGGTTCCATGGGAAATGGCTACCTGATAAATATGGTAGTATGACATTGGATATCAATATCATTAAGATCTTGTACCTCACCGTCAACCATCGCAGTTGATAATGACTATCGATATCCATACCCCTACTATCCATAGTAACCATCACCCAATGATTCTTGTACACCCGCTATAGCAAGGCCTACCTTTGATGTATAGGAGATATATCAATCCAATCACCCTCTACTAGTATCAAAAAATCTTATACACATCCTCAAGAGTGATTTTGATATCTCTGGTAGGCATGTGAAATATACATATAGTGAGATCCCACCTATTTGCAAATTTCATAAAATATGCATGATTCACATACACATTCTCTAACTTGGCTACATACCATATCCCAATTACATCCAACCACTTCTAGTCTACCTCTGACATCCACCATTGAGCTTTGTAAAACATGCCCTTAAATTGATGCCTTAGTATTAATAATCTATATTGCATAACAAAACAATCATATAAAAGCATTAGCACCATGCTATACATCTTTAAAAACCATATAAACAACTTACGGTTACACATCACTATCATTTGATGATTAGATGACCAATATAGGCAACCTTCCAAACACCAGATGACCACCAACCACCACTATCCTACCTTAGGATGGTCAAAACAAAAATATATCTAGCAAAACTCAAAATGCCAATTGATCGTTAAATATAAGGATGACCTTCGGTCATCATCATCTGAAACTCAAATGGTCACAAAAACATCAAGCCATCATACATAAAAAAAAGCACATCAACCATCCAACAAATGGACGGTCTTCGATCATCATTTTTTGGACCCTGGATGATCCCAACAACATAAATGGACCATACAAATAAATAAATTCAAAAACACAAGGAATGACCATATAATAGGAGGACGGCCATTGACCATCACTTTCTGGACCCTGAATGTCCATAAAAATACCAATTGACCATATGCCAAAAAAATTAAAAAACATACTAATCATCTGTGAGATGGACGACCTCAACAACTAACCATATAGTCCCTAGATGACCACCACACACATTTACAATGCACACAAAAAAAGTAAAATTTAAAATATTACAATTGTCACACATAAGCAATAATCACACAATTGTGAGCAAACAAACACACCATGGGTTCATTTTATCCAAGGATAAATTACAAAAAGGGTTAATTTTGTTACTTATCAATCTTGAACTCTTTCCAGATCTAGACTCTTCACCTCCCAAATCCATCTAGTCAATCCCACTAAAAAAAATTGGCAAGACCTTTGTGTCAATTTTCCACTCACACACCTCACTCTCCCCTCATTCCTCATTCACAATAGTGAAAATGATCCACTCACACACCCAGAATTCTATTTATACCTTTTGACATGTGATCATTTAATATGATCACAATGCAACTATCCTAGATAGTATAATATTTTAACCATCTAGGATAGTCATCATTAAAAAAAACCACATAACCAATTATTACCATCTACACAATCTCATCCATCCAATTCATGTCCAATCCTGCTAAGGTCAATTGCCTTGTCACTATCATCCATTTTGTCTACCATTGACTCATCACTTGAGGAGGTAGACAATACTAACAAAATCATACTCTAAACAAGTTCAATAACCAAACACCCTTGTTGGACTCAATGTTTTTCCAAGAACCTTGTATGAGACTATCATTAAAATAGTATAATTTTAAACTTTGCATAGTGACTCTATGTCACATTAGCATAGTTCCCAATAGAGAGATTTTAGGTCTCAATATTTTAGTTATTAGTTAGCATCTTTATGCACTCATCAATTTATAAATGATAAGGTTCAAATATATTTATTGCCTCTGTCACTACTCACATTGTTCTTGATCTGGCACAATCAAACGTCAATATCTCAAGCACAAAAGTCATCATCCAGTCACACAATGATAGGTGTCATTTAATTTTGCATCGCATTGTGTTTTCACACAACACAATACAAAAGGAAATTTGTAGATACCAAAATCAAACATCTTAAATACTAATTAATTAATCACAATTATTTAGTATATTTAATATTTAATTAAATTTATTAATATTAAATTAAATATTTAGTTGCCTAAGTATTAATTAATTATTTGGTTAATTAGTACCTATGCTACACAACCACTCACCCCTCCTCATGGGAGCATTCATCCTTCTATCCCCCATGGCCACATCATCCACAGTTCACTCGAAATCCACCTCCCATACCTTGTTTTGATCATGCATAAGAAAGAATCACCCTTGTTCCACAATTGAACTCTAGTAACTCGTAGTTGCACACATGGGATATTTTAAATACATATTAAGTTCAATAGGATTACTTAATTCAATATGCACATCTAATTTACCATGCACATCGACTTTAATGTGCACTCATATCTGGTGATAATCACAAGGTGAGTTTATCTTCCTTTTGCAAGAATGCATATTTAGTGATAAAATCAATGTAGAGAGGAAGATTTCCAGTTATATCACTTAACTAGCTGAGTCACTCCCCTATCCATTTCCCTTTATAATTCTATAAATGCACCCCATTTACCCTCATTACGATGAGCATAGTATATGCATCAAAGTGTTGAGCACAGTTCACACCCAAATGCCTAAAGTAAATCCTTTGCAACCATCCGCATCCCGTGCTAGATCCTAATTGTAACACCTTGTAGGCATGGATATTAATTTCATTAGTGAAAGGATACCACACCCCGTAATAATTTGACCCTAGATGGTATTAATTCATGATCATCTAGACCTGGATAGTTTTCATTCAACCCATGCATAAACTTTTAGATACAGCATGGTGCAACCCAATACAACACAACACAACAACAAAAAAAGAAAGGTAAGATATATTTATGCTCTATTCAATACTGTCCTTTTGTAAATCTCTATTTCTTTTTACATCTTTGGTTTTTAATTTGGTTTTAAAATTGGGCCTCACCTTTAGAGGTCCAATAGGTATTATTGACCAATTGTATTTCACTTGTGTGTAGGTATACATATCCTAGAGTGATCAAATCCAAACTCGAACACAATAGTAGGAGACTAGTGATTGACTATCCAACCCTAAATAGTTAAAGATAAAAATTGTCTAGCATCAAAATTATTAGAGAACACAACCATTGGTCCCCTTGACGGTCGATATCCAAACACAAATCTAGGTGATCAGAAGTAGATCTAGCATACGTAGATGCATATGTAGACCTAAACATAGATACCTAGATCTAGCAAAATCAATGGTCATGACAAACCCACCCTCTAGTGTTGTAGAGACAAAAGGATCTAGGCATCATTATTATTTGTAAAAGGGAATCAATATCCAAAACACTTGTATAACCCCTGCGAGGGTCAATATTGTAATTATATAGGACAAAAGTATACACATATAATACATACATCTTTTCTTGCGAGGGTCAATATTGTAATCAGATAGGACAAAAGCATACACATAATACATACATATTTTCTTGTTTTTATTTACTTGGTTTTACAAGCTGCATATTTTTATCATCTACACCAAACAAGCTTTCATTCTATCCAAAAAAGAGATCCAAATATTCTTTTTATTTCCTTTATCAGACAAAGTAATACCCAAGTAGGTTGAGGGAAAATTTTAAATTTTAAACCCTAAAATATTCATAATAATTTATTGTAAATATAGGGCAATATTAATGAAATAAATCTTAAATTTTATAGTATTTACCAATTTTCTAGTAGCCTTATCATATCATGATAAAATTGACTTAAATTCCATGGCCTCGCTGATTGAGGGATGGCCCAGTATAAAAGTATCATCAACACATTGGAGATGAGATTCAAAAGGACCATTTTTAGCAACTTAAATACCCTTGATTTTTCCTTCCATTTTTTCCTTTGAAAAGGATCTCCCTAATGCTTTGGCAAGAATAATAAATAGATAAGGAAAAAGAGGATCACCTTGATGAAGTCCACAAGATGACTTGAAGTACGCAGCAAGAGAACAAGTGATCAAAATAGGAAATTTTGTAGTGCTATAACAAAATTTAATCCACTCACACCAACTATAATCAAAGCCAAATTTTCTAAGAATAACATGTATAAAATTCTAGGAAACCCTATCATATGCTTTGTTCATATCTAAATTCAAAAGCATACCTAATTTTTTCATGGAATGAAGAAAATGCATGGCATCTTGTGTAATTATTATACCATCAAGAATTTGTTTACCATGAACAAAGCCACCTTATTCCTCTAAGATAAGACACCCTAGAATGCCTTTCAACCTATTTTTCATAATTTTTGAAATGATCTTAAAAATCATATTACAAAGGTTTATTAGATAAAAATTATCAAAATATTTTATCACCTTTCTTGGGAACCAAGGTAATAAAAGTAGAATTAATACCACTTATTATAGCCTTCATTTTTTGGGCCTCTTCAACCGCATATAACATATCATTCTTCATTAAATCCCAAAAAAAATTGAAAGAAAATTGCAGGAAATCCATCGAGGCCAGGTGCCTTGTTAGGATGGAAAGAGAAAACTACTTCATGGAGCTCCTCCATAGATATCTTCTTCATCAAGATTTCATTTTGTCCCTGAGTTATAATTGATGAAATATTTTGTAGATTTTTTTCTTGTGTCTCCTTATCTTGCCTAGAATCTAACAAAATATTTTTGAAATAATTAATTGCTTCCTTTTGTATATCTTCTTCATCCTCAATATTTCTTCCATCTAGAGTTATAATATTTTTGATATGATGAAAATAATTTATTTTTTTTTGTTGTATAATAATTTTTTTTATTTCTATCTCCTTCCTTGAGCCATTTCTCCCTAGATTTTTGGAACCAATATGACTCCTTTTTCAAACCATTATGATAAAAAAAAAAGTAATTATTTTTCTTTCACATAAGAATCATGATCCATTCCATTTATTTCTACTATCTCTTGTAAATTTTTTAATGATCCTACACCTTTTAAAGTTCAAATAAATTTTGATATTCCTACCTATTAAGGAAAAATTAATGGTAATGCCCTAAAAACATGGTTGGATCAATTATCTTCAAACTTCATAAATAAATTCACCAACAATGAGAGAATCACTTTTGCACTCTTAAAAACTTCATTACCTATTTGAAATTAGTGGGAAGCATATTGCAATTGGGTTACATAAAATAATGAAGATGTAGTAGTGTTCACGTAATATTATTTCATGGAGATGGGAGCCTATGAGGACCAATACATGTGATGGCTACAATTACGTCAAGGTGAAGATTAGTTTATTCAAGATTATATTGATGCTTTCCATTCCATGGATGCAAAATTAGGTGTTCAATATGACATCAACTCCTCAAGTATCCCAATGGGCTATAATAATATATTCAAGAGGACATGAACCTCTTTGAAATCAAGATATTAGGAGAGACATACAAACTTGCTATCAAATTGAACCACAAGCACAAAAACAAAAATAGAAAAGGATGAGTAAAAAACAAAAATTAGAACACTAAGTACTAGCCAAAGAAAAGTAAGAGTGACTCTCTAGATAATTAAGACAAATGGGATCATCCCCAAAATTAGAATTGGAAGCAGAAACAAGAATCCCAAGAACAAGTCCCTAAATGCCAAGACTATAAAATGTTGTGATTGTCACAAGAGCAGCCAATATTTGAGGGAGGAGCATTGAGCAATTTAGTAATTTTTATTGAGTTTTAAACCTCTATATCCACTACACTAGATCCTTCACATCCATAGGGTAAGGATAGAGTGAAGTAGATCTTAGAAGTTGAACCCAATGTCATAATTGCCACCATAAATGCTACACCAAAGGATTCATAAGAGGAGAAAAGTCTATTTTTCTCACAAACATGGATCAAGGGCAAGCCCTTACATTTTATTATTGATATTGGAAGTTAAAATAATATGTTTTCTACTTAAATGGTGAAGTATTTTAATTTACTTGTCATGCCACATCCATAATGATATATTGTTGGATGGTTACAATAGGGAAGAGATATTTGTGTTACTCAACAATGTCTTCTCTCTTGTATTATCAAGCCCCTCAAAGATGAAGTTTTATGTAATAGTGTGCTCTTAGATGTCTATGAAGTGACTTTTCACTAGCAATTTATGTGGAATATACATGGTGTTTATGAGTATAGACCCAAAATTTTCATCATCACCATCAAAGATTAGTGTTGTAGGATACTAGAGGTATCTCCTCCTCCCTTATTTTTCTTAATTAGTGCTAAATGATATATAAATATGATAGTAAAAACAAGGAAATTCATTATATTGATGATCAAACTGCAAATACAAAGGAGAACCATTGCTACATCTATCATAAGTTGTACACAATAGAATAAAATAGACCAAATTGTAGCAAAACATGAAGAATTGTTCAAGTCACCAATTGGGGTTCCACTTCTTTATGAGGTAAATCATTCCATTTTTTTTTTAAGCGAAAAACCCCTTGTGGAGCCACCTTGGTCTGAGAGACCACAAACAGGGGGTTCTACACCATCAAAGTCACCCGGGAGTCGCACCCAACCCTGTTCGCACCAACATTATCAATTGGATTTTGGATACCCAATTCAGCTTTTTGGTAGGGTGGAGATTTGAACCTAGGACCTCCCTTAGAGGATTACCCTCTTCTCTCCAACTCACCTACAACACCTGGGTGAGGTAAATCATTCCATTGATTTCGTTCTTTGTTCTCCTTTATATAAAGTGTTTGTTTATGATGTAGTCCTAGACATGGAAACCAGTTAAGGTTACACCTCTAGGAAGCCTTAATTGCTACACGATCTTAGAAAGTTCCCACTCTTGCGAACATAGGTATTATAGATTGACAATCACAAAAATAAAATAAACACAAACAATGGAAAACATGGTTAATTTTATGTGTAGACTTGATTTTTTTTTAAATAATAGCTCTCTCAATTTTATGGCCTCAACCACTTTTCTCACACCTTCCTCACATGCCCTACACTATGCAATTCATAATTACAACTACTTTCTATAGTTGCCCCTTAGGTTGCTTTATACAACTCTCATTCTATTTAAACACTAAATCCTAACTAACTAAAGAAAGTTGTTTTATTGCTTCTTCTTTTTTAACCATGTTTACACAAACTACTACAACTAAGGCACATAGCTTTATTTTATTTTTTCCTTTCTTTTTGTTTGTTTTATCTTCCTTTTTCTTTTTCTTTCTTTCTTTCATTTTTTGGGTGATGCAAGATTGTTCGTTCACCTAGATACTCTTCCATCAGATACCTTGGGTAACAAGAAATGTTTCTTGAGTTTGGAAAGCTCAAGAACATTTCATGATATCCTAATGAATATCCCATATTTGGCAGCATTGGACTCTGACATCCAAGTCACCTCTTCTACTAATTTATCTTGCCACTTGATGAGATATCCCTTATACTTGTAACCCTTTGTCTTCTTGATAATCTACCCATCAATTATATTCTCTATTTTTCCTTCTGTTTCTTTGGCAACTATTGCACCCATTGCTCAAATTCTAAATTTGAACTAAACTTTCTCTTTGCTTCTAAGGTATCTACATGGAACTCATATGCATCTCTTGAATCAAATATCTTCATGATCCAACACAGTCTGATATTTTCTATTTCCACTTGTTGTGGATTCCTTTAGGAAATCTCTCTTCCACTTGAAATTATTTTTCTTTTCTATTTTTATCCATAGCACTCTTGTACTTTGCTACACTTTGTTATAGATCCATATTTACCTCTTTATGTAACTCATGCATATATTCCACAAAGTCTTATGCTACACCACTTTATCCCTCCTTTGGTGCTAGCATTGTGGATACTACGTATGGTCTCAAAGTCTTATGAATCAATCTTTTGTCTAAGAGTTCTTAGAATTTCTTCAGCACTTCTCCTTGCTCCATTGGTATCATGTGATAGGCTACCTTATTTGGCAAGCTAGCTCTCAGAACAAAATTGATATGATGACTTATGATCTACATTGTTGATAATCCTTTTGGTAACTCTTTTGCAAAATATATTTGAAAGTAACAAGTATTTCTCTCAATTTTTATGGTTTTCCATATTTCTCCTTTGTTTTTCCAACTTCTATCAGCTTAGCTATGGATGCATAATATTTTCCTTTCATTGTATCTCTAAAAATGCTTACATGTAACAGTGCATACTCTAGGACAAATACCAATGTCATTGCTTTATCCCTCAAAGGGCTAAGTGTATGCTTTTTACCATCATTTATGATGCTTATGGTATTCAATATTCCATCATGCATGACCTTTCGATTTAATTATCATGGTCTACCAAGCAATACATGACATACATCCATAAACATGATGTCACACAATATTGAATCCTTGTATGAACCAATTTGGAAATCAACAACACATTGTTCACTCACCAAGATGATATTCCATTTTTGAAGCCAATATACTTTGTAAGTATTTGGATGCTCCCTCCATTGTAAACCTTGTTTCTCAACCATCTATGTGGATACTAGATTGTTTATGCTTTCAGTATCAACTATAATCTTGCAATACTTGCTAGTAGTCTTGCATACGGTCTTAAAAAAGCTCCTTTGGGATGATTCCTTATCTTCTTTGGATGGTTTTAGAAGTAACCTTTTTATGAGCAATGATTCCCAATTATGGTTCTTGCATTCTCTCTAGAGATGTGTAGACACCAAAATCTATCCACTTGTCATCCATCCATGTTTCCCAATCTCCACTGTCCATTATTTATATGTATATATATATTTGTTAATATATATTTAAATATTAATATTTTATATATTATATTTTTATATATATTTAATATATATATATATATATATATATATGAATTAATCCTAACCCTCTACCACGTTTTAATTTGTCATCCATCTGCTTAATCCATGTCACTTACCCAGATTTAATCTCCACCCTTCCTCATGTTTTAATCTTGGCTACTCAAATTGTGTCGTCTAAATCCTAACATGTATAAGGAAATATTATAAAAGAGGAGTCATTTTTATGACACAACCCCTAAGTTCCTTAAAACCTAAATATCCCTGGAATCATAAGCACTTTTTTGAATATTTAAGATAATTCTAGAGACCAAGCCATACCCCCCCCCTCATTTCCATATTTGCCTCTATTGTTGCTATTCTTAGCCCTTCCCTTCTACCGCCTCCCTTATCGCATGAACCAAATCTGGTTTTGTACCATTTCCATCAATCCTCGAATGCCCATCAAAGCCATTTGGGCATCCACCAAAGCCAGTTGAGCATCCACTATAGCCAATCAAGCACCCATGGGTGTCTCATGCACCATATCTATAGCCCTACGATACTCAAGCACCATTAGGGCATCTTCCTAATTATCACTACCATCATTTACATAAGCAAAAATAAAAATAGAAGGTTTATTGACAAAGTAATAGTTCAATGCATTTATTTTTAATATTTTTATGCTTTTGTTTATAGTTTTATTATAGTATCTAGGGTTAGTGATTTTATTCTAAGGGTCTCACATAGTGGAGCCCTCACAAGTGTTACTAATATTTGTTACTATTTATTGTGTGTAGGTATAGGAATCATACATTTGGTAGCTATTGAAGCTAGGGTGGCCCTATCTAGGATACACAAGCCCACCCACAACCTTGTTGGGATCAGACAAGCGTGAAGACACCAACCCTTCTTTTCAACTAGGGTTTCAGAGAACCTTAGTAATTGTAATTTTTGTATCAACATAAGCATTGTAATACCATAAATTTGGGGTATACTGATTGTAATATTTGAGATCCACCCGCAACAATAGAGAGTTTATTTGTTTTTGTGCAATCATTGTGTCTTATGGTGCTTACTGTTATTTTATATCATTATTATATTGATGTTGCTTGATTTATGATTCATAAATGGTGATCACGGTGGGACCCACAAAGGGTTATCTAAGTTAATTTACTTTGTCACTTACTTATGGTTTCTATTTTGTTCTGCAAGTTTTTAAAAATTTGATCGTATGATTTTTGTAGAGCTAGGGTTTTTGGAAAAGTTGCAGAAGTTGACTAGAAGTTATGTAGATGCCTTGCAGCACTTGAGGGGCACCCTACAATGCTTAGTGAATTCCCTATTGCGTTCCAGTGGCTCTAGGGTATATTTAATAGAAAAAGAAGGAGATATGTAGGCTTTCTTGTAAGTTTATTGTAAACCCTAACTCATTTTTGTTGTTGTTTCCTTGCTTTTACAATAACATTGATAAAAAGAAAATCATTAATTTTTGTTAAAAGCAATCATATTTCATTTGCATTTTAGGCATTTATAGTAGCCTTGCATTTACACATTCACCATAGGTCACATTTCAAATTTAAATTTTTACTTTTTTTGATGTGTTGTAATCAATATTCTACATATTGTTTTCATATGAAGTGACAACTGCATAAAATAGTTTGCATAATAGGGTTAAGGATTCCTCTTTTACTTGTCTAAGTAGGAACTAAATCTAGATACCTACGTATACTCTCATATTTTGTGATTTAAGGTAAAATATTAGGTGAATCCTCTATTGTTTAGAGTGGGTCTTAAGTGGTGTACCCTACATTATTTTGAGGAACTTAGTATTTTTGTTTTTGGCTTCTGATTTAGGCTTGTAAAATTGGTTATTTTTGACATTGTATGTACACATTAGAAAACATGAAATTTTAAAATGAATCACACAATGCACGTTTCACAAAAATAGTAAGGAGTTGGATTTCATCACCAACCATTGCTTGAGATTTGGAAACGGTGGGCTTCATATCCTTCTATCAATCTTTGCCCTTAGCCACCATAGATACCAATGAGCAAACTTTCTGAATTTCATCACAAGGAAGAATCCTATTTTCTAGTCAGCCATAGTTTTCACCCTGCATAATTTATATTAGAACATCCAAAATACACAAAAATCACAAAAAAAAACAAAAAAAATAAAAGTGAGAAAAAAAAAGGAGGTAAGACACATCTGTTGCAAAAATATAGGATTGAGTTTTTTACTTGATTTTGTGAAGTTTTCATTTACATTACTTTCTTGCATATTTCATACTAGAAATAAAACAAAAATATTGAATCAAATTTCCATCCACCAAGCCACTTCATCCATGGATTGTTC
This sequence comes from Wollemia nobilis, assembly GCA_028583015.1. Classification (NCBI taxonomy): domain Eukaryota; kingdom Viridiplantae; phylum Streptophyta; class Pinopsida; order Araucariales; family Araucariaceae; genus Wollemia; species Wollemia nobilis. The sequence goes on from JAQPPZ010000850.1 coordinate 11,559,326, forward strand.
ACCTACCACTTCTATGGTCAACCCCACTAGTGTGATACAGATAAGTTGTTCAAATTTATCTTTGGGTCCCTCACACACTGTATAGACTTCAAATACTGATGTTTTGCACATATCCATTCCACATACAGAACCATTTTCACCTACCATTGACCACAATATAACCTATATAGACATGGCCAAAGTGGAGGTTTTCAAAGATCCGCTAACTATGTTCTAAAACAGGTCCATAGCCCACTTAGGCATGATTCTTCTTTTTAGTAGGAACTTATCCTTTCCTAGCCTTCTAACCTTACCCAGGTGTATAACAACCCTATTTTTGAGGTTTCAGCTACACCTTCCCATCATTTGTCCATCCCACAGTATTCAGGTACTCCAAGTACCTCCATTCCATCCTCATACACCACCACCTATGGCAATCCTTTGTATGAATCACATGTGATTATTGCTTCACAAATGTTAGCTCCCACCTCATCCAATGTCACCCATCCAGTTGTAATTCCTATTGCAACTTATCCTCCACCTACCTCATCCATTCCATCCACATCCACACCATCTGCCTTAGAGGTGGCCATACAAAAAGCATGGCAACATCTCAATTCATTGCTTATGGCTCAACAAGGTGCTCAACCTTATTCCCAACAAAAAGTACAGGTGATAGATTTTAAGTCTCAGCCTGTTTCCACCCAACCCATATTTTTCACCCAAAAGCCATCATGGGTACCACAATCTTGTGTGGTTTCCATCCCTACACCACCATTAACTCATATTGTTGGTTGTGGGGCCTGATTCTAATTTGGAGGTCCTGTTTTAGCCGCGTTTGGACCCACTCTACGAAAGGATATGGACGTTATGTAATTGTGTGTCAAATTGCATGTTAATCCGAGTTTTTTTGTGAATTACTATTTTCGAAAAATTTTGACGAAAAATAATTTTCCGAAAATAGTAATTACTAAAAACAGAATTTTTTGATGAAAAATAATTTGCCAAAAATAGTAATTACTAAAAACGGAAATTGTTTTGACGAAAAATAATTTTTCGAAAATAGTAATTACTAAAAATGGCAAATTGCGATAGAAAATATAATTTGCCAAAAATAGTAATTCTTTTTTATTTTGGGGTCTTAATGATTTACCCTAAAATTGTAACCCTCGTTTTATAAGAGGATGTTGTACGACATTGGAGATTGTAGTGTGAAGGGTGTGAAGGAAGTGAAGAAGGAAGAGAGACTGTAATTGTGAGATCGAAGAGGAAGTACGATGGATTTGTTGTAGGTTGTATCCCTTCGAGATTTGTTGGATGGAATAATAAGGCCTGGTTATTTTCTCCGTGGATGTAGCCCACATTGGGTGAACCACGTAAATCTGTGTCTCGTGTATTGCTTTATTCTTTTGTGTTTTATTTTCGCATTTATTTATTGCTCGTGTTTTATTATTTAATCCTAACAACTGGTATCAGAGCCTAGGGTTTGAAAAATGCACTTGAAAGGAGGGTTTTCGGTTCGAGTGGGAGCAATGGCAGAAGAAGGTAGGTTTAGGGTTGAGAAGTTTAATGGCCAAAATTACCAGCTATGGAAGATGCAAATGGAGGACTATCTTTATCAGAAGGATCTTTACCTACCATTAGGTGGAATAGCAAAGAAGCCAGTGAAGACATCAGATGAAGAATGGGAAGTTCTGGATAGAAAGGCACTAGGAACAATACGGTTGTGTCTGGCATCGTCGATGGCCTTCAATATTTCAAAGGAAAAGACAACGGAGGGTTTAATGAATGCGTTGGCTAAACTGTATGAAAAACCCTCAGCTTCGAACAAGGTATTTCTTATGAAGCATTTATTTAATATGCAGATGTCAGAAGGTGGGTCTGTTACTGATCACTTAAATGAGTTTAACATGGTTACTAATCAGTTAAATTCTATTGGAGTAAATTTTGATGATGAGGTTAGGGCTCTTTTGATCTTATGCTCATTGCCAAAAAGTTAGAATGGCTTGGTCATGGTTATGAGTAATTCTATTTTTGGTTCAAATACTTTAAAATTTGATGATGTTATTGGTGTTATCCTTAGCGAGGAAATGCGATGAAAAAGCACAGGTGAGACATCGGGTAATGCGTTGACTATGGAAAATAGGGGTAGACAAAAGGAGAGAGGAAAGAGTCCAGGAAAACATGGAAAATCAAAGAAAGGTAGATCCAAATCCAAAGGGAAGCAGTTGGAATGTTGGCATTGCAGAAAGAAAGGACACCTGAAAAGAGACTGTTGGACTCGAAAAGAAAAATAGGGAGAAGAAAAATAAGGTAATCAGGAAGCAAACGTAGTACGTGATGTATTGCAAGATGCTTTAATCCTTTCACTAGATAATATTAATGATTGTTGGGTGCTAGAATCAGGGGCTTCATATCATGCCACACCTCATAGAAAATATTTTCTAGATTATGTTCAAGGTGATTTTGGATAGGTCTATTTGGGTGATGATAGACCATGTAAAATCATTGGAAAGGGTAAGATACAGATAAAATTACCGAATGGAAACCAATGGTTGCTGAAAGAGGTAAGGCATATTCCTGATTTGAGAAGAAATCTAATTTCCATAAGGCAGTTGGACAGTGAAGGATGTACAATTACATTCTCAGCAAATTCGTGGAAGGTTGCTAAAGGATCACTATTATTAGCAAAAGGAAAGAAGGAAGGTACATTGTATGTATGTACTAGTAATACTGATATTTCTATTGCTTTAGCTTCTATAGGAGCGGATACAATTTTGTGGCATCATAGGCTTGGGCACATGAGTGAGAAGGGGATGCAGATTCTCCACTCAAGGAATTTGTTGCCAAGTTTGAAGTAGGTTGATTTGGACTTTTGTGAGCACTACATTTATGGAAAATAGAAAAGAGTCAGATTTCTCAGAGTTGGAAAAGAAAAGAAGAGTGAAAAGCTAGAGCTTGTGCATACAGACGTATGGGGACCAACTCAGGTATCATCTCTTGGTGGCTCTTATTATTATGTTACATTTATTGATGATGCAACTAGAAAAACTTGGGTTTATTGTATTCAAAAGAAATCAGATGTCTTTGATACTTTTAAGAAATGGAAAGCTTTGGTTGAGAATGAGATAGGAAATAAGTTGAAGTGTCTCAGATCAGATAATGGAGGTGAGTACTACAACAAAGAGTTTAATAATTATTATTCATACCATGGGATTCATAGAGTGAAGATGGTTCCAAGAACTCCACAAGAAAATGGTGTGTCAGAAAGGATGAACAAGACTATCATGGAACGTGCTAGGTGTATGAGATTACATGCAGGATTGCCCTTACAGTTTTGGGTAGATGTTGTGGATACTACTAGTTTATTTAATAAACAGAGGGCCTTCAAGTTCCCTGGATGGTGGGATTCCAGAAGAGGCATGGATAGGTAAGCCTATTAACTACTCATTTATGAAGACTTTCGATTGTGAAGCATTCATGCATATTGATAAAGAAAATAGAACTAAACTTGAGGTAAAATCCAAGAAGTGCACTTTCATTGGATATGGAGTTAATGATTTTGGTTATCATTTTTGGGATTATGAAAATCACAAAATCATTAGGAGTAGAGATGTGGTATTCAATGAGAAAGTCATGTATAAAGACCACTTGCAACAAAAGAAATAGGAAAAGGTAAACACAGAATACATAGTGCTTGATGAAATTGAAACTCCAAAGGTGCTAGAAAATCAACAACAATAGCAACAAGCACCTCAAACTCCTACAAGTGTTGTTAGAAAATCTACCAAGATAAGTAGACCTCCTGATCGTTACTCTCCTTCATTATATTATGTATTATTGTCTGACTCTGGTGAACCAAAAACATATGAAGAAGTGATGTAGGTAGAAACCAGGAAGAAGTGGGAGCAAGGCATGAAAGAGGAGATGGACTCCTTGGTACACAATCAGACTTGGGATCTGGTTCGGTTGCCTGCAAGAAAAAGAGCATTGCAGAATAAATGGGTTTACAGGGTGAAAGAAGAAGATGGAGGTAAAAAGAGGTATAAGGCTAGACTGGTTGTAAAGGGGTTTGCATAGAAGAAAGGTATTGATTATGATGAAATTTTTCTCCTATTGTTAAAATGACTTCAATTAGAACTGTTTTAAGCCTAGTGGTTGTAGAGGATTTGCATCTTGAATAATTAGATGTAAAAACAACTTTTCTCCATGGGGATTTGGAGGAAGAGATTTATATGCAGCAACCACAAGGGTATGAGGTCAAAGGGAAGGAGGAATTAGTATGCAAGTTGAAAAAGAGCTTGTATGGCCTGAAGCAAGCTCCAAGGTAGTGGTATATGAAATTTGATAGGTTTATGTTAGAACAAGGTTATAGTAGATGTTATTCTGACCACTATGTTTATTTTAAGAGATTGGATAATGGTAACTATATTATCCTATTATTGTATGTAGATGACATGCTTGTTGTAGGGTCTAACATGCAGGATATAATTGTGCTCAAAAGAAAATTGGTAGAGTCATTTGCAATGAAGGATTTGGGTGTTGCAAAGCAAATCCTTGGTATGAGAATAACAAGAGATAGGAAAAATCGTAAATTAACATTGTCTCAGGGTGAGTACATTGAGAAGGTGTTGGAAAGATTTAATATGCAGGATGCAAAACCTGTTAGTACACCTTTGGCCAATCATTTCAAACTGACCAAAGAGATGTGTCCCAAGACACAGGAGGAGATTGACTATATGTCCAAGGTTCCTTATTCATCAATAGTTGGTAGTTTGATGTATGTGATGGTGTGCACAAGACCAGATATTGCACATGTAGTGGGAGTTGTGAGCAGGTTTATGAACAATCCAAGAAAACAACATTGGGAGGCAGTGAAGTGGATTCTTAGGTATTTGAGAGGTACTATCACTCAGGTATTATGCTTTGGAGGTTCTAACACTACTTTACAGGGATATGTTGATTCAGATATGGCAGGTGATATAGACAACAGGAGGAGTACCACAGGGTATGTTTTTACTATAGGTGGAACTACAGTAAGTTGGATTTCAAAATTATAGAAGGTTGTTGCACTTTCAACAATGGAAGTAGAGTATGTTGTTGTTACAGAGGCTAGTAAGGAGATGATTTGGTTACAAAGGTTTATGGAGGAGTTGGGAAAGAAGTAGGAGAATAGCATATTATATAGTGATAGTCAGAGTGCCATTCATCTTGCCAAGAATTCAGCCTTTCATTCTAGGACTAAACATATACAGACCAAGTACCATTTCATACGCTCAGTGTTGGAAGATGGATAGTTAAAACTGGAGAAGATACACACTAGCCAGAATCCTGCAGATATGTTCACAAAGGTAGTAACTAGGGAGAAACTGAGTTCTTGCTCAGTTTCAGTTGGTCTTCAAACATGACAGTAAAAGGTGAGAAAATTTCCAGGTCCAAAGTTGAAGCATAGTCCAACAGGTGCAGTAGCGGTGGAGTTACTGTGATCAGTCTCCAAGTGGGAGATTGTTGGTTGTGGAGCCTGATTCTAATTTGGAGGTCATGTTTTAGCCATGTTTGGACCCACTCTACGAAAGGATATGGACGTTATGTAATTGTGTGTCAAATTGCATGTTAATCCGAGTTTTTTTGTGAATTACTATTTTCAAAAATTTTGACGAAAAATAATTTTTCGAAAATAGTAATTACTAAAAACGAAATTTTTTGACGAAAAATAATTTGCCGAAAATAGTAATTACTAAAAACGGAAATTGTTTTGACGAAAAATAATTTTCCGAAAATAGTAATTACTAAAAATGGCAAATTGCGATAGAAAAGATAATTTGCCAAAAATAGTAATTATTTTTTATTTTGGGGTCTTAATGATTTACCCTAAAATTGTAACCCTCATTTTATAAGAGGATGTTGTACGACATTGGAGATTGTAGTGTGAAGGGTGTGAAGGAAGTGAAGAAGGAAGAGAGACTGTAATTGTGAGATCGAAGAGGAAGTACGATGGATTTGTTGTAGGTTGTATCCCTTCGAGATTTGTTGGATGGAATAATAAGGCCTGGTTATTTTCTCCATGGATGTAGCCCACATTGGGTGAACCACGTAAATATGTGTCTCGTGTATTGCTTTATTCTTCTGTGTTTTATTTTCGCATTTATTTATTGCTCATGTTTTATTATTTAATCCTAACACATACCCATGCCATTCACACAAATCATCACATTCACAGGCCCCATAAATCATCTCCTTTTCAACATTCACAATCATTCCTTCATCAACCTCCACATCATCAATTTCAATCCACTCCACCAAATCATCATCATCTCATCACACCCCAGCATCTCCACACTCCACCTTCACATAATTATCAAGTAATTTAGGGCTTCCACATACCTGGGGAAGATACTTGAATCCAAGCTATGCAACAACAAATTGACAGCCTACTACAACATACTTCTGGTATGATGAACTAAAAAACAATGCTCAGACAATTGATCAATCAACCAATCCATTTTTTAGTACCTATTGACAATTTTGTCACATTGCATAGAGGGGTAGAAAAAAATCAAAATTTTCTTTTTGTAAAGTGTTTCTTTTGTTATTTTTGAAAATATTTGTAAGTGTTGCAGCAATTTTGGCTTTCAATGCCACCCCCTTGTACATAAAATGAAGAAGAAGAGCTTCACTGCCGAACAAGCCAAAGAAGATAGCTTCGCCGAAAGAAGGAAAAAGTGTCGCGATATCGCGACATGTTGCATTTTCGCGGCTCAAAGCAAGGAGAAGGAGCAAGAAAGAAAAAGTGTCGCGATATCGCGACATGTTGCATTTTCGTGGCTCAAAGCAAGGAGAGGGAGCAAGAAAGAAAAAGTGTCGCGATATCGCGACATGTTGCATTTTCGCGGCTCAAAGCAAGGAGAAAGAGCAAGAAGGAAAAAGTGTCGCGATATCGCGACATGTTGCATTTTCGCGGCTCAAAGCAAGGAGAAAGAGCAAGAAGGAAAAAGTGTCGCGATATCGCGACATGTTGCATTCTCACGACCAAAAGAGGAAAAGTGTCGCGATATCGCGACATGTTGCATTCTCACGACCAAAAGAGGAAAAGCGTCAGATATCGCGACATGTTGCATTCTCGCGACCAAAGAGGAAAAGCGTCGCGATATCGCGACATGTTGCATTCTCGCGACCAAAAGAGGAAAAGTGTCGCGATATCGCGACATGTTGCATTCTCGCGACCAAAAGAGGAAAAGTGTCGCGATATCGCGACATGTTGCATTCTCACGACCAAAAGAGGAAAAGCGTCGCGATATCGCGACATGTTGCATTCTCGCGACCAAAAGAGGAAAAGTGTCGTGATATCGCGACATGTTGCATTTTCGTGGCCAAAAGCAACAAAAGAGGACAAAGACATAGAAATGTCACGATTTCACGACATGTCATATTTTCGCGATGCAAGAAGAAGAACCAAGCTGAAGACATAGAAATGTCATGATATCGCGACATGTTGCTTTTTCGTGACTCAAAGGGGGCACGCGCTCCAAGCCGGGTATTTTCTCGAGATGATCAAGTGCCTCATAAATGCATTTTTACTTGCTCGATAAGCTCGTTGCTCATTTTTGGCAATTGGAAGCGAAGTATCAGTCTCTGAAGGAGAGCCCGACAAGCATGGCGGCCACTCGAGCATTGCACCCAGAAACCAAGGACACTCATACGACTCATCAATGCATGTTTCCACGGTTGACTCGATCACAGTTGCCAGTTCTGGTAATGGATTTGAGAGCTCAGTCACGAGGGCCACGAGGAGCCGACTTCTCAGATCTCAAGAGTATACTTCGCCATTCTATGTAATAATGACTCAGAGGGTCGGGTCCTCTATAAAAACCTAGGCATTGTAATGTAAGAAGGGGGGAACTTTCTGCTAGAAAGTTGTTGTAACTTGATGTCCTGCGATTAATACTAAAGAGCTTTGGGCTCGATTTCTCTCTTGTATGCTGCCTTTCGTGTTTATTTCTTTTGTCTTTCTTCATTTGCATACTATTACTCTGAATCCTGAATTTCGGTGTGCGATTGGGGACTGAACCCTAAAATTTTCCCGAAGGATACATAGGGGAGGAAAAACGCTATATTGGTTTTCTTTTATGCTGCCTGGTGGGTTGTGGTTTCTATTATATTCGCTTGTCCTAATCGTCGTTACTCTGAACCCTGAATTTCGATGAAAGGGAGAAGGAGAATCCTGGAGCTCGCCTAGAGGATACATAGGAAGGTTAATGTTGCGTTTCTTTCATTTATTCTTGGTGTTCTTTGCTGCTATTCAAGTTGTTAGTTAGTGATCGTGCTTCCTGTTCTCTCCCACTTTAAATCATTGATCTCTCTTCCCTTACTCCCTTTATTTCTTTCCTGCACCCTTACTCTTTTTATCTCTTTCCTGCACCCTTACTCTGTTTATCTCTTTCCTGCATCCCTTATCTCAAAACACCAAAGTAGTTTAGCATAGGAGCCGACCTTTCTCCGGAGATTGGCACGAGGGGCATCTCTTCCCTTCGGCCTTTCAATGTTGGTCTAGGTCTAGGGTGCATACACTTACCCAAATCCTTTCCTAGGCAGATTTGATGACCAATAGTTTTGGCACGCCCGGTGGGACCAAGGTCCCATATTTTAAGAACGTGAATCTCTAACCCGTCTCCACTGGGGCCAACGATTCTAATAGTTCCTGGTGGGACCCGATCAGTCTCACCTTCTGAGTGGTAGTGAGAATCGATGCTCTCATTACCAAAATACTCTTAGCATCCGCGACTCGTTGAACCCAAAATCTTTAAGTCATAGAGACCGATACCTAAAACTATGCCTTCATGCCAAAAGTCCCCATATTTTAAAGGAAGCCCGAGTTTGGTGAATCTCTAGCTTGTCTTCATCCTACGAAATCACCTGGCGACTCTATTTAGTTGAAGGTCCAATTTTTAAATCTGAAAGAAGACATCCCGGAGGAATCAAGGTTCGGTGAGCAGCCTTGACCTCACAAGCGGGGAAAAGAATGTTCACTTGGCGACTCCGACTTAGTGGCGATAACCGTGATCTCTGCAGACCGCTACTATAATGGAGAGGGTAAGCTATCCTAGTTGGGATGATCGTGGCCCTCTGAATCTTCAAAGTTACCATGAAATTCCCAAAAGCGCCTTGAAGACATTGACAAAATACAATGGCACTAAGGGAATGGCCCAAGAACACCTTGAAGATGTTGCTGCTTTAGCGACCCTCCATGACATAATCCATGAAGATGTCATGATCAGACTTCTGGTTCTATCTTTGGAAGGAAGGGCACTGCAGTGGTACAGACTGCTCGAGCGTAAAAGCATCTGCTCATGGGATGACTTAGCGGGAGCGCTAATCAAAACATTTGATGGCTCTCAGGATCCCTTCCAGCTTTTGATGTACCTCTCCACCATCACGAGAGCACCTCTGGAGAGCATCACGGACTTCAATGTCCGATTCTATAGAAGTTGGAAGAGAATTCCAGGGGAGATCCAACCGACGCCCGCCCAAGCCCACCTCTTCTATGTTCGGGCCTTTCACCCGGACATGAGCCTCATCTTACTGCAATCAGGTGAACGAAGATTCCCTCAAATATTTGAGGAAGCAGTACGAGCAGAACAACTTCTGCTCCTATCGGGAAAGTGGCAGTGGGGAGAAACCCCATCACCTTATCCGATAATTGTTGCTCCTGTCTATCCAACGCAGTATTCATCATGGCAGACTCCTCATACTGAGCAGAGGCCTGAAATGCAGTCGTGTGGAGCTCGAGAGGCAGATCTCATCCAAGTCCAATGATGGGAATATGCAAGCTTTGCCCCGATAATGAACAATATGGTTGCTTGCAGTCTCCATCAGAGGATGGGCCAAGGACAAGAGCAGGCCCAAGTGGTAGAGCCTGAGAATGAAGAGGGCACATTTTTGCACCCTTTTTGTATCCCAAGGGATGGCCCACGAGTGTTCAGCCAGAATCCATTAAGCATGTCTCATCAAGCTGAACCTGAAGAGATCCTGGAAGATTACTCTTTGTTGGAGGAGCCCTATTACCCCATCAGGAGGATGGAAGAACCTGTACCCAGCCCACAGTTAGTAGATTCTTTGGTATTCTGGTATTGGTTCCAACCCCCACTATGACCAGTACCCCAAGAGGCCCCTCATGCGGTGAACTTCTTCGCCACATATTTCATCAACAGTATGGGTACTGGCAGGAGTGACAACTCACTGCGTTGCTCCCTGTTCGCAACATGGACAACTTCGGGAAGAGGCCAGCCGGACTTCAAAGATCAACTAAAGTTCAATCAGATCTGGTCCGGACATTGCAAGTTCATCAGATAGGCACCCGAAGCTGGGTTTATGGTGGCGGCATGCCAATCATGTCACAAAATTTTGTGTAAATACTGTAAATAGCCCGGCTAGTAAATAAGTGCCGAAGGCGCTAAGTGTTTCTTAGGAGCTTAGGCACAAACAAAAAAAAAAAATGTCATCAGTGGATAGTCAGAGAAGAGGACAATGGGAATGACTCTGTTGCCCAATGGATAAAGGCCTGGGATCTCTGCATTCAGACGAGCTAAATGCCCCGTGAGCCGCCAAGAATGTTGACAATTTTGTCACATTGCATAGAGGGGTAGAAAAAAAATCAAAATTTTCTTTTTGTAAAGTGTTTCTTTTGTTATTTTTGAAAATATTTGTAAGTGTTGCAGCAATTTTGGCTTTCAATGCCACCCCCTTGTACATAAAATGAAGAAGAAGAGCTTCGCTGCCGAACAAGCCAAAGAAGATAGCTTCACCAAAAGAAGGAAAAAGTGTCGCGATATCGCGACATGTTGCATTTTCGCGGCCGAAAGCAAGGAGAAGGAGCAAGAAAGAAAAAGTGTCGCGATATCGTGACATGTTGCATTTTCGCGGCTCAAAGCAAGGAGAGGGAGCAAGAAAGAAAAAGTGTCGCGATATCGCGACATGTTGCATTTTCGTGGCTCAAAGCAAGGAGAAAGAGCAAGAAGGAAAAAGTGTCGCGATATCGCGACATGTTGCATTTTCGCGGCTCAAAGCAAGGAGAAAGAGCAAGAAGGAAAAAGTGTCGCGATATCGCGACATGTTGCATTTTCGGCTCAAAGCAAGGAGAAAGAGCAAGAAAGAAAAAGTGTCGCGATATCGCGACATGTTGCATTCTCATGACCAAAAGAGGAAAAGTGTCGCGATATCACGACATGTTGCATTCTCATGACCAAAAGAGGAAAAGTGTCGCGATATCGCGACATGTTGCATTCTCGCGACCAAAAGAGGAAAAGTGTCGCGATATCGCGACATGTTGCATTCTCACGACCAAAAGAGGAAAAGTGTCGCGATATCGCGACATGTTGCATTCTCGCGACCAAAAGAGGAAAAGCGTCGCGATATCGCGACATGTTGCATTCTCGCGACCAAAAGAGGAAAAGTGTCGCGATATCGCGACATGTTGCATTTTCGTGGCCAAAAGCAACAAAAGAGGACAAAGACATAGAAATGTCACGATTTCGTGACATGTCATATTTTCGCGATGCAAGAAGAAGAACCAAGCTGAAGACATAGAAATGTCATGATATCATGACATGTTGCTTTTTCGCGACTCAAAGGGGGCACGCGCTCCAAGCCGGGTATTTTCTCGAGACGATCAAGTGCCTCATAAATGCATTTTTACTTGCCCGGTAAGCTCGCTGCTCATTTTTGGCAATTGGAAGTGAAGTATCAGTCTCTGAAGGAGAGCCCGACAAGCATGGCGGCCACTCGAGCATTGCACCCAAAAACCAAGGACACTCAGATGGCTCATCAATGCATGTTTCCATGGTTGACTCGGTCACAGTTGCCAGTTCTGGTAATGGATTTGAGAGCTCAGTCATGAGGGCCACGAGGAGCCGACTTCTCAGATCTCAAGAGTATACTTCGCCATTCTATGTAATAATGACTCAGAGGGTCGGGTCCTCTATAAAAACCTAGGCATTGTAATGTAAGAAGGGGGGGAACTTTCTGCTAGAAAGTTGCTGTAACTTGATGTCCTGCGATTAATACTAAAGAGCTTTGGGCTCAATTTCTCTCTTGTATGTTGCCTTCCGTGTTTATTTCTTTTGTCTTTCTTCATTTGCATACTATTACTCTGAATCCTGAATTTCGGTGTGCGATTGGGGACTGAACCCTAAAATTTGCCCGAAGGATACATAGGGGAGGAAAAATGCTATATTGGTTTTCTTTTATGCTGCCTGGTGGGTTGTGGTTTCTGTTATATTCGCTTGTCCTAATCGTCATTACTCTGAACCCTGAATTTTGATGAAAGGGAGAAGGAGAATCCTGGAGCTCACCTAGAGGATACATAGGAAGGTTAATGTTGCGTTTCTTTCATTTATTCTTGGTGTTCCTTGTTGCTTATTCAAGTTGTTAGTTAGTGATCGTGCTTCCTGTTCTCTCCCACTTTAAATCATTGATCTCTCTTCCCTTACCCCTTTTTATTTCTTTCTCTAACCCTAACTCTTTTTATCTCTTTCCTGCACCCTTACTCTATTTATCTCTTTCCTGCATCCCTTATCTCAAAACACCAAAGTAGTTTAGCATAGGAGCCGACCTTTCTCCGAAGATTGGCATGAGGGGCATCTCTTCCCTTCGGCCTTTCAATGTTGGTCCAGGTCTAGGGTGCATACACTTACCCAAATCCTTTCCTAGGCATATTTGATGACCAATAGTACCATCATTGCCATATCTAACAAACTTCATAGTACCAAAATTTGACAAATTTAAAGGTATTGAGGGCCCTAGAGAACATGTGAACACATTTATTCATTCATGTTTCAAAATCCAAAGTAATGATGCTCTAATGCTATAAAATTTTCCTTAGATATTGGGGGGAGATGTCATAGAGTGGTACAACCATTTGCCTCACCATAGTATTTATACTTTTGAGCAATTGGTTGATCAATTTCTCAAAAGGTTTTCCCTTAATGTTAGAAAGAAGGTATCATTAACTGACTTATATGGTTTAAAGAAATATGATGATGAGTTAGTATACAATTTTGGAAACCGTTGGAGGGTTGTTATTACCAAACTACCATTCACCCTACCAATGGAAGAGCTTACTAGATTGTTTACTAAGAGTTTCTTAAAACCCATCTCTTGGTTGTTACAATTACAACAATACCGATCATTTGAGGAAGCTCTTACCGAGGCTAGCACAATTGAAGAGATAAAAATCCAAGAGGGTGTGATTAGTCATAAAAATAAAAAATGGTAGAGTAAGATCTAATACAAAGATAACTATTTTGGCCAATCCAAACCAAATCAGGCCAATCTGGTCAATCAAGCTAATCAATTCAATCAAGTGGTCATGAGCTAGTCGATAATGGCTCAATAACAACTTGTGCAATAGTAACCACAACAAATTGCATATTATGTGGTTATCTCACCATCACAATCAACTCAAAACATAGTGTCAGTTATGGAAAACCATCCCCATCAATAACTTATTTAACAAATCCATCAGTACACCCCCTAAGCCGAGTCATATGCTTCCATCTTCTGTAGGTTGTATGACACCAACCAACTTGTCTTGCTTGAGGTTAAACCATATGATCCTACCAAAATTAGTAAAAACTATAGGGAATATTTATTTTGCCCTTATCATAGGCAAAATGGGCATGACATAAATAGTTGCTACAACTTTAAAGATAGTGCAATATCTCATTGAATTAGGAGCCATCAAGCTTGATAGCTCCTTAGCCCAACAGAACCAAAACCTTGGTATCTATGAAACACCACTTCCTCATCATGAGGAGGTGAAACAAACAACAGGAGGGTCTAACACCAAGACTAGTCCAAATAAATTTAATCATGTGCAATAATACCAAGGTTTTATGGGTGTTATCCATGTAGTCATCCAATGTCAACAACGTAATAACCAACAAAATGTAAAATAACTTGTTCAACTTCCCATAGCACCACAGGTAAGTGTATCCCATAAACCTACCATATCATCATCCATCCAATTTTCCACTAATTCATCCCAACAAATCCATATTCCAAGCCATCCAAATCCATCCATTCATCCTATCAATTGCCCCTAAAGGCCAATCATCTCCCTGAGTATCTAGTTAACTATAGCCTAAAAATAGCTTCAGCTAAATTGTCTATATATGAACTAATTCAAAAATATCCCGTACATCGTGAGGCATTAATGGACATTTTAAAGTCCATTTACCTTCAATCCCAATATGCTAATGCCTTTAGAAATTTTGTGGGGAGTATTCAAACATGTATGGAGCCTTCCATCACATTCTACGATTTTTAAATAAAACCAATATCAACAAATTCGGTGGACCCTCCATTGCATGTCATGGCTCAAATTAATAGGAATCCATTTAAATGAGTATTTATTGATATCAGCTCCTCCATAAACATCATTACCACATCCACTCTTCATCACCTCAATCTTCCACCATCCCATATCACCAAATCCACTTTCACCCTAAAAGCATTTAATGATGCTCTCTATTCCACAATTGGCATTATCATTTTGCCCATTGAAGTGGGGGTCAAAATTTTGCATACCATATTGCAAATCTTGGAAGGATCCATGGCGTATAATGTTCTTCTTGGATGACCTTGGATGAGGGAAATGAGATGTGTCCCATCTATACTCCATTAATGCCTAAAATATGTACATGAGGGATAAGTTCATTGTAAACTGGTGGATGTTGAACTATTTAAGTATCACAATTTTATTTCAAATCCCTTTGAATCCATGTTGCCTTCCACTCATATTTTTTCTCACATCATCAACCACCTCATCAACCACACAATCCACTTCTTCATCAAAATCTCCTATTACTAAGGATCTCCCCATCACCACTTTACATAAAACCTCCACTTCAATGCCCCCATATTCATCACCTTTTACTACATGCACATGTGGTCAAAATCAATCCACATCAGCCACATCATCAACATTAGCATCATCCACCGTGATTCCTTCTATGTCATCACCTATTCAACAACCACCTCAGCCAAATCTACCTCCATCCACATAAGCCAACATTTCACAAGTTGCCTTAACATATTGTGAGATGCCATCCCAGTCCATACCTCTCCCATTATCAGAGCTCCAAACCAATCTTGATTCATCTATATCCACTTCTACATCCATGTCATCCTAAGTCGTGATCCACCTCACTAATCCTGGTACTAGTGCATATATGGTCCAAGACATCACAGTCATACCACTCAACATTCAAACTACTAAGTATTATGGTCACCCACATGATCCACCCTTATCTATAGTAGTGGTGTATAATATGGGTTCAGTTACTAATAGCATTAATTTTATGTATAGGGGGATTGATACATTGTCCAATCTATCTTCCCTAGATGAACCTAAACAACCAAAATCTACCAATATACAATAAATGTCGGGTTTTCCATATTGATATTTTCAAATAGTTAATTAGCAAGGACATGGCATAGGATAACATGAATAAGGAATGTATAAGATTATCGATGTTTCATATCAAGAAGTGCATGATCATTCAGGTTTAGGCTATTATCCACTTTCATCCACTTCTTCTCTTGAACAATATTTTCAAAGCTTAAATTTGAATTCAAGAGAAGATATCCATCACATTGAAGACTCTGAAGAGGAAATCTATGAAGAATTTGATATTATTTCGATCACTTTTGATGAATCTAATGACAAATCAGTGCCCATCATTCCACACACTGAACAAGATGAGTGTTATCTCAAAATGTTCCCCATACATCAACCCATAATTCACTTTCTTCTTCCACAAGAGTGATCTAAACCAATAAATGAACCACCACCTCCACTTCATTAATCCATTTCACTAGCCGAACTTATAACATATTTACATAATTCATAACAAAATCAAAAATTCAAATTACACACAAAAATTAAAGTAAAATAAAAAAACACTGCATTGCATGTACATGGATTTTTTCCAGTTGCATTTATTTGTGTTTCTTGATGTTGTTCAGGTTACCATATTTCTAGCATCAGTTCTAGTATATAGGATCCTCCCATCCATTCACATTGCCAATCACTCATTTTCTCCTTTAAGTCAACATGAATCTTGTTGACTTATTCACCCCACTCTGTAATCCATATGATTTGGAAAAGCCAATTCCAATTGATATGAGCTTTATTGATATGGACCAGATTTCCTCACCACCATCCTTTGCCAAATTTGTCCTTTTTGATGATTTGTTAAGGGCATCAGCCAACTACATTCCTTTATCACCTCCACCTTTGCCTTCACCTTCAGAACCTAAAGTTTTCCAGGTAGACATAGACGAGGTTAAGTTAGAATAATTTGATGAAATCATAGATTAAATTCATTTGAAACCAACACCTCATCAATTTGAGGAATATTCTCACATGTCTATTGAATATACCATCAATGTGAACCTTAGTTCAAATGCAAACAATACCTAAATTATCAAACTTGGTAAACTTTTATCCACAGATGAATAAGAGCAATTAATTACTCTCCTCAATAATAAGGATATTTTTGCATGGTCATACAAAGACATGCTTAGTCTTGACCCTAATTTGGTTGTCCACAATCTCACCTTGCACTCTAATGTTAAACTGGTTAAACAAAAATTGAGAATGATGCATCCTACCGTGGCCCTTATAGTAAAAGAAGAGCTTCAAAAGTTATTATATGTGGGTTTCATTGTTCCCATTGACTATACTAAGTGGCTTTCAAACATGGTACTTATTCACAAGCCTAACGGGGTAATGTGCATTTACACTGACTTTCAATATCTTTAAAGAACACAAGCTTATACTGAGAGGGGGGTGAACAGTATAAAATCAACTTTTACTTTTCTTTCCCAAACAATATTATCCAATATTATCAATGGAAATATAAATAGTAGTAATAAAATCAATGCATAAATCATCACACACAAGAGAGACACAAATTTAACATGGTTCACCCAATGTGGGCTACTCCACGGAGAAAATATTTTTACTAAATTTTCTCAAAAAATCTCTTGGGAATCAATTCCCTATTATAATATTTATGGACCTATGTCCAAAGGAGACACCAATCCCATATGCTTTGATTTGTGGATCTCTCTCCACAGGAGAACTCTTTCCCATTTCTATGATTCATGGATCTCTCTCCATAGGAGAACTATATCCCCTTGCTCTGGTTCATGGATCTCTCTCCACAGGAGAACTCTATTCCCTTACTCTAATTCATGGAACTTGATCTAGGAGAACTCTATCTCCTCAAATGGTTTGTGGATCTCTCTCCATAGAAGAACTCTATCTTCCCAAATGGTTTATGGATATCACTCCACAAGAGAACTCTATCCCCTCTACTCTGGCTAGTGATCTTCAAGAAGATTTATTCCCCAACTACTCTGGCTTATGGATCTCTCTCTATAGAATATATTTGTCCCCACTGCACTAGTTTATGGATCTCTATCCACTAGAGATTGATGTCCTCTTTGCTCTGTCACATCCAAATCCTACTGTCAACTATATCTCAAATCTACACCAAAATTTATCCTAAGTCTAGCACAAATCTGCTCTAACTCCACTCACAAATATACACCAAACTATTTTCCAAGTCGAGCATAAATCTACTCTAACTCTTCTTACAAATCTGCACCAAACTCTACCTCAAATATATCCTAATCCATAAAAAAAAAACTTGCTCAAAACTACCTTCAAGACTTCTCAAAGACTTGCTCAAATATATCCTCAAGCCTTCTCAAAGACTTGTTCAAATCTGCCCTCAAGCCTTCTCAAAGACTTGCTCAAATTTATCTTAATGTTGCTCACTTAACCTACTCAAATATTTCTAAACTTTGCACACAAATCAAACTTATATCCTTTTCAAAAAATCTTTCTTCAAACAGATATATTCTACTTCAAAATTTGTTTAACCTCTAGAAAATATAGAGAATGATATGCTCTATCAAAAACTCAAAATTCTTCACACTCACAAATCTTGTACTCAATTAACCACTCTCTATCTCTAGAAAAATTCCTTTTAAATCAAATCAAAACAATGTATAACAAAACTGGTTTATTCTTCTTGCAAATCTTCTCTCAAAGATCAATCACACCGATGCACAATTTCCCTTATAATATTGATCTCAAACACTTTCATTATTGCTATCAATATTTCTCGAATCAATATTCAAAATATTTCACAATGATACACTAACTTGTCTTCAACCCTAGCACAAGTAGTTCACAATATCTAGCTCAAATGTATCAAACCCTTTCAATAATTAGAAGCATATATTATTCTCAAATTTTATCCCAAATGTTTCCAAAATATTCAACAATGAAGCACAAAAACCTCACTCAAATATTTCTAAAAATTCTTATCATACAATCCTTTTCACTCCACCTTATGTTCCAAAACATTCACTCCAACAAACACTTTAAACAAAGGATGATGTGCCCATACCTCTTAATTTCTCTTCTGGAGATATATCTTCAAAAATATGTCTCATATACAATTGATATTCTAGTGCCACTTCAACGGTTAGATATTAAAATACTCTCTCAATACATCCATATGAATTTTCTTCTCAAAATATATTTCATTAAATAAAAATTACAATAAAATATCAAATCACTTTTACACCTTGTTTCTCCTATTCTTTCATGTAAAATAATTCTCAATAAAACAACTAGAAATTACACACATGAATTTCACTTATACACCTTATACCTCCATCTTATGAAACCAAAAATAATGTACTTCATATTTCAATAAGATCAAAGAAATTTTCACTTTATATTATACATCAACCAAGTATTAATAATCTAAAATTTCACCTTTTATCTCTTTCCAAAATAAAAATCAAATCACTTTACTAACATTATAGATCCCTAACCATATCATATCACAATGATAAAATTTATTAACCCTTATAACTCCTTAACCAAGCACAACATGCATACCTTTATCAAAAAAATTAATTATGCCCTCAAGCATTGCCACCACTGCTCAAACCTACAAACCTCGCTGGCCTTCATGCCCTAGCACAAGGGCAAACACCATGTGTTCTATCCACCACACAAATCCAAGGAGCACACGCTCCCTTTTATCCTATACTATTGGCACAAAACACAAAACACCAAGCAAAACCTTGTCACCTACCTCCGCCATATCTTAAACCTGAGACCTGTCTACTGCCATGACCTAGCACTATGGATGCTACCATCTGGATGACCTACCTATATGGAATAGAAGTTTATAGCCCCTACTCATTGTCCTTTCCTCTACCTTGACTTTTGAAAACTTATGTCTTCTTCCTCTTTGTCGTGAATCGAACAATGATCGAATGAGCGCATGAATTTCAACACACAAACACACCTTATCAACCACTTTAGCATGTAATATTTATATGCAATGGTTTGTATTACCTTTGACGTCGGTACTCAAATTTTCAAACCTTTTGGCACCAATAAAATATTATATTTTAATTATAATAATTTAAATCCAAGGGATTTAAATATTATAATTTCTCTTAGGGCCTTTTCTTAGGTTAAAAATTTTTCCACCATAGTAAATCAATTTAACCTTTTTCTTTTGCAAAATTACCACCAAGGTAAATCAAATAGACCTTTTTATTTTTCCTTTTTCAAATGCCACCATGATAAATCAACTTGACCCTTTTATTTTTCTTTTTCAAATATCGCCATGGTAAATCAACTTGACCCTTTTATTTTTCAATACCATCATGGAGAAGGCTTATCTCTCTTCTTGTTGGCTCATGCATCATGTGCCCTTTGAAGAATATTCTAATAAATATTTCCATCAACTTAGGACTTCAAACCTTTTGACATCAATGACAACAGAACATGCTCAAATTTCCAAAAATCTTCCCCTTTTTCATTGATGGTGACACTTTTCTAAAATTCCTTTTTCCAAACCAATTGATTCCAAATATGCTCCCCCTGACTGAATGCTCTCCCCCTGACTTAAATCGCTCCCCTTTGTCGTAAATTGGAAAGGGATTCCTTTGGGTCTAAATATAAGACTCTTAGCTTAGCCCCCTCCCCACCTCCTCTCCTTGAGGTGATTAATTTTGGGGTGGAAGTAAAACTACTCCCAAAATATAATGCTCTTTTTCTTTGTCAACTTTCTTCCTAAACATACCCTTTTGATCCTTTTGAGTGTCCTTGTTCTTGCTTATCTCTGGAAACTTTGTTATGCACCACTTGGCCTTATACCCTATATTATTTCACTTGCAACACTTAATGTTGTAGTTCTTAGAAGGTGTAAATATCTTGAAGTTCCTCTTGGTGAAGCCATACTCATTTATGTTATGAACCCTGTAGTGGATTGTTTTATGATAAAATCGATTACAAGAGTGAGCTATCCCAAAAAGCGTACACCTAGCTATTGCATTAATGAAAATCAACATAAAAGCATGACAATATAACAAGATTGCATAAACCAAATAAAATGTGTGTTTATTTATTGATATATCCAATGAATCTCGGTTACAATATTGCCCCTCTTAGAGTCACCAGAATTTTTATACTATCAATACAATTGCCAATGCCCCCAACAGGGTAGGTGCACTATAAATGCTTTTTCAAATTGTCGCAAACTACTCTAGGGTGGATTTAACCCTCTTCTTCATGTTGAGGAAGGTGTTTGAACAATTGAAGCTCCCTTTGAACCTATTTCCTGTGATCAAGAAACAACACCAGAATGTTATACAAATAGGCAGCCTCTCGTGATGAGGCCCTTTAAAGGATAAATGCATGAAAAAGCCATGAAAAGCATGTAATCAAGAAAGTATACAAGCTATGTCTAAACTATGCTAAATTGATAAAGATCCAATAAAATGCATAAAAGAATGTAGCAAATAAGTATTGAATGGTTTAGTTACGTGAAATGAAGCATAAAAGCATATAAAGAAACTATTATTTCCCACTCTATGCTAATGT
The DNA here is from genome assembly GCA_028583015.1 of Wollemia nobilis. Lineage (NCBI taxonomy): Eukaryota > Viridiplantae > Streptophyta > Pinopsida > Araucariales > Araucariaceae > Wollemia > Wollemia nobilis. Next base: position 11,580,288 of record JAQPPZ010000850.1, read on the forward strand.
AATCAAGTTGATATAACACTAATTCTACTAGTCAGAAAGCTCTAAAACTGTAACTAAATCATGCAAATCATTAATTTATCCTAATTAATTCTATTGGAAATGAAATGGTAAGGGGATCTATCACCTGATGTAAAATACAGCTCTGATGAGCAGTTTGCACTGTAAATCATGGCTAAAATCTGCGATAAGCAACCAAATAGATTTGCCCTCCAATTCAAGATCAGTGGGCTTGATCCTCCTTGTCAAATTGATGATCAAGGGTCACCTCAATGTCCTCTAACAAGTTTTGCGATTGAATTATCGATTAAGGCCTCTGTTTGCTCAATTTGGCATTTCTTAGCTGTCTAGCTCCTTAGGTCATCCATGGCACAATTGTCATGATGGTTGGGTTAGTAAAGTGATAGCAAAAAATATCTCTTAGTGCACTCAAGTGAGTTCACAATTTGACAGGGCTTCGCTGCTCTAATATCCAATGCTTGCTTGATATCTTTGCCCTAATTTGAAGGGGAACTTATAGGACTACCCAAGGGCTAGGGGTGGCTTCATGGAGAAGCCAAGATCAAGGGGTGGTTAGGATAGTTGGATTGGAAGCTTCGGTCCTTTAACCACCTTCTTCTAGAACAAATGATCATTCAAACCAATTCGAATGAAGGCCAACTGAACTCTAGTTAAGACCGTAGGTTATAGCTGTAGTCCAAACTGCAAACCGTAGGTGTCAACCATGGTTCAGCCTGTAGACCATAAGTCTAGGCTATGGTTCAGACTAATTAGGCCAGGGAGCCCAAATTGAGTGGTTAAAACCACTGCTCTATATTGGATTTTGTCCAAGATCTTCCATATGGTCTTGTAGGATGTCCATATGAGTAGTTGCCATCAATATGATGCATTTTAGGTATCTACATATGCCCCTTTTGAGATGTGTTGTGAGATCGAACAACACTAAGCAAAAATATACCTCCTAAAATGATGTCAAAGGTTCTATGATGTCAGATCAACATTATATGCCTCTTATCCAGCAAAAGGATGTGCATCTTGGAATCATTACTTCCAACTAGGTGAAAGGCTTACATTTGAAAAGCTTGTGCCCTTCTCATCTCATTTGGTGTGGTTGTGCATTCCATAGGTATCTTCTGACCCATAGATCCGAAAGGCGGAGAACAACAAGAAAAGTCATATTTGCTATTTACCCCAAGTAAAGGGGTAAGCTTATCATAGTTGTTGACAATGATTCACAAAGACAAACGTAATTTTGATAAGATCAAGGGATCTACAATTTTAGGGATCTTCTGTTGATTTTGATTATGACTACCCCCTCAAACGACGAGTCGATGAGGGTAATGATAATGATTAAAGCGATGATGTCGCTTGAACACCATGGATGATCTGAACAAATTTATATTTGAGCATATTAATGTCTTGGCTAGGCCTAGTTTAGCTTCTAATTCCAACTATTAATAGTGATTGCACATTCCTATCCCATGGAGCATTCAGGCTACAATAGCCATCTTAGGGAATCAAAATGATACAAATCCAATTAGTTTTTTGTTGAATCAAGTTATTGATGATTTTCTAAAAATATGTCATAGGAGACATGACACGAAACGCCTCATTCCTGTAAAGCGGTCCAGCCTCGAAGGCCTTCTTAAGGATTTAAAATAAGCATGTCAAGTCAATGATGATAGTTTTGCCCCAAATGTCCTTATGGTAATTTACTCATCTTGTTGGATTGCATGGATCGCAAGTCATTGCAACCGCCAAGTGCATAGGGTAAATAATTGGATATGAGGTGCATTTGGATTTTGAAATATTTAATTTTTTTGTTTATTAATTTTGAATTTTTGAATTGATCCTAGTGCTTGAACATCACCAAATTTATAAAATTAGATTATTTTTATTAAAATTTGATTCGTTAGGAGTAATTAATTTGTCATTTTAGACCTTCCCACGGTGGGATTTTATTGAATTGGTTGCCATTTGTAAATTACTGCTAGGGCATGTGGTTGCCTTTTGCAATTTTTTGGAACTACGGATAGGGCCTACGATCGAAAAACCCTAATTTCAAGATCATAGGGGTCAGCCGCGGTCCGCCCAGAATTGAATAAGCTTATAAAAGGTTCAATTTTCAAATTTACTTCATTATTCCTTGATAGTTATTGACAACTGGAGAGCTCTAGATGGTGAAAACTAAACCTAACCTGAAACCCTACCAAACTTTAAACTCAACACCTTACACACCGCACAATGGCATACCGCAGGAAAACTTCATCTAGCTGAGGCAGTAGCAGGGGCAAGGTAATTCAAAACCTAGACCTCGCATTCAATACCAATCTAAAATTAGCCCCATTTAAGAAATGCAAAAAATTAACCTCACTAAACTGCTGGTAATGGACCTCATATTAGATTAGGCTAGTTAGATTTATAATTTTTTTTATTTATTATTTTTTTTGTTTTTTTAGCCGGGGAAATGACCCTGGTAGGGTCTTAATTGGAGACCGCAGGTACCATCTATGGTTCCCAATTGACCAATTGGGGACCACAACTATCAGCTGGTAAGTTTTTAAATTCTATGATCAATTTTTCATCGCATACGGATCGTAGGGTTGACCCGCGGTTCACAGACTTTAGGAAAATTTTATCAAATTTTTAATTTTTCTAAGGTTTAATAGGCAATTAATTTTATTTAATGCATTTCTAGCTTTTCTAATTGATATTTTTAATTTTTATGACTACCTGATGACATGGTTTTGTATTTTTATCAGTTTTTAGATGTTTTTGACATTTTTTTAGGTCGTTTTTAAATGTTTTTTGCTTGTATTTTTTAGTTAGATTTCATTTTATTCCATGATTTTATTTCATACATTGACATTTAGAGCCTACGAGCCAGACATTTTTAATACTCTCTACAGACAACTCACTCCCAAGGAGCGGAGATGGTTCGGAGTCATTGGCTTTGGCTACGCACTATTAGGGTGGATCAGGCCTACTTGACTACATTGGCCTGGTGTTGGAATGTGCGGACCAACACCTTTCACCTGCCTATAGGTGAAAGGTGTTGGAATGCCTACAGGTGAAATGATAGTTACCCTAAAGGACATCTACCAGATCTTTAGGATCCCTATTGATGGCAAGGCCATCACCTCTTCTACTTCTAAGGCTAAGGAGTCCATTTTTGATACGATCTTTGAAAACCAAAGTTGGGAGGCTCAGTGGAAGATTGATCACAGAGGAGTTCACATAGATACTGGCATGATTAGTAGATCTTCTCCGTGAGGGAGGTTGTATTTATGCACCAGGTGGTAGAGGTTGTTCTTCCAGACTCCTCGGGTGCGAGGATTCCCTAGAACCTCCTGGCCAGTGTTAGGAGAGTGACTCAGAGCTCCATGGATCAATTTTTGTGATTGGATTGGAGGAGCACTCTACTATGCCAGCTTTATAGGGAGTTATACTAAATTACTGATCGAAGCTATTGTGGGATGAGCTACAGCCTGCTTCTACAGATCTGGGGTTGGTAGCACATCGAGATAGATCATCCTGGAGAGCTACCACTAAACATTATAAATATTTATGATGCTCATCAGTGCTATGCCACATGCTAGCCTCGCGAGGAGGAGGGCTCCAAGAGCAGGATCTATGTCGGTCATACTAAGCACTACATTACACAGTTTGCATCGCTTGGACCGAACGATATTGAGTGGTGTCCCTACATGGATTGCCCAGCTTGGAAATATGCTAGTGAGTGGCTATGATAGGCTCATTGAGATAGATGGTTACTCGACTGAAAGGTTGAGATTAGAGAGTACCAGTTCTGCTCTCAGGTCCTACAATAGTTTGGCCTAGTGTAGGACATTCTAAAGATTCCTTTTTATTACAGGCATCTAGTCTTGGAGATGCATCTACCATGGATTTAGCCTAAAACATTAGGATATGAGGTTGATGACTTTTAGGATTCTAGAGTTGATAGGTTTGGGACCACCCCAGCATATGATTCTTGGTGGTCGATGCTACGGTGGTACATATCAGGGCCTTTAGGCAGGGTATATGACCAGGCAGAGGTGGCGGTTGACCCAGATGGACATAGGGTGCGCCAGTGGACTGACGGTGGATGGGGTACAGAGGCTGCAGTAGAGGATGCCCCCCTATAGATGTTGATGTAGATGAGGAGGCTTTTGAGGAGGGTGAGGTCCATCCTAACAGCATGGAGGGGCTGCTCCTAGCTCAGGTTGTTGACTTATAGAGTCAGCTTGGGAGGTATCAGACTCAGCAACTGGAGTGAGATACTACTATCACCAGTCTAGAGGTGAAGCTAGATGATCAGGATAGGTGGTTAGTTGAGGCTTAAGAGCATATCACAAGTCTTATAGCATGGGCTATAGTAGTAGAGCTCTAGGTCCATGAGCTCACTAGTGCACGTGATTTGGCACTAGCACAGTGGGGTGAGGCTATTATAGAGAGAGATCTACTTAGGGCATAGAGGGGGGATCCTCCATCCTAAAATTATTATGGGACCTCCAACTGCTCCATCAGTTATATTTCCAAGAGGTGGTGATCCTATGGCAAAGTTCAGGTGACTCACTTCCCTTGTAGAGGATGGAAAATACCTTTGCGATGCGAGGGAAGCTCACATCTCTCAGCTAGATGACTATATCATATTGAGGGGCTTGGAGGTACCTAAGGATAGATATGCTATGGGGTCTCAGAGGACCAGGTCTCATACTTTAGGACAGTCCACGACGAGCTCTAGTCATAGGACTCACAAGATAGAGAGGACACATAGGTCCTCTAGCACACACAGAGGCAGCTATCATAGGAGTCACAAGGAGACTGGTGTGACCTCTAGTCACAAGTATAGCCACTCAGACATACTAGTATCTCATGTGCTAGACCTCTTTGGGTTAGGTGGTACATAGGGCCCTCAATAGGGTGCACAACAGGCACCAGATCTGACTATAGAGTAGGCTCCAGGGCATAGGGCTAAGGGAGGCAGTGAGAGCTCCAGTTCAGGGGGAGCAGACCAGAGCTAGGGCTCTACCATATCTAGGCTACATTTTTGCATATGTATCATTTTTGGTGTAAGGTCTAGTACCTATACAATTGTAGCTCACAGGCATTTTGTACTCCTGATGTACTCTTTTGGACACATATTTATATATGATATGACTTGATCATTTATGGCTCATTATGTGTGCTTGTTTATATGTTTTGGTTTTTTTATTTATTTGATGCACATGTATGCAATGCTTATGTTAATTTGATGCTATATGATGTGATGTATGGATGACATGCACTAGATAGCTATTTACTTTATTATGATGGTATGTAGTGATCTAGATGCTTAGATATGCGATTTGATGATAGATGCTTATTGATGCAATGTTTTTCTTTAAATGCATATTTTATTTCTTTCTTTGCATGCATTTAATTTATGCCTGTGTTCTGATATGCTGATGCAATGGATGTAATGCATTATTTACATGGTAATGATTTTATGTAAATGAACCTGTATGTCTTAATCACTTAAAACATAAGGAATGAATGTGATACGTGTTTATCAATATAATGGACGAAACCACAAAATGTATAACAATCATGAATGTAATTGTAAATCCTCATTACAAGAATTTACTCATTTAAACACCCATATATAAGATGCAATGATATGAAATGGTATGAAATTGGTGATATTATATGTTACTTGATATTTCTTTTGCATTTTGAGATATGCATGATATAGTCAGTGGTCATCTAAATATCGTTTCTAATATCCATTCGGTATCTATCCTATATCCTGTAAACTTTGTGTTTACTTGTAATGATGTATCCTGAATTTGATACTTTGCAATTAACATGAGTTATTTTGCAATTTTCATGATTGGCATGATTTATTTTTGGATGACTTGCGATATTTGGTACATTTTTGCTATTAGAGAATTGTTTTTGAGGTTTTCCATGAGACTCAAACACCCTAGTAGACTTCTCAAATGTCACATACTAACTATACAAGGCTTCTATTGGATGACATTTTTTCCGTGAAAGACCCAACTATTCATTATCCCTGTTTATGCATGTGAGTATTTTTAGATAGATCATAGGCATACCCCAGATGTCATTTAAGACTCTTTCAACCCATATGTGATATCGGGTTCCTCGTATGTTCGTATCATCCTTGTTTCAAATTTGATTGGACTATAGTGCTATACAATCCTAGGCACCTAGAGCTAGCTTATCTTGCAAATTGATTAGGACTACCCCTCTAAATACAAGCAAGACTCTTTCAACCCATTATTGTAGTTAGGGATCACCCAACAGAATTACTACTTCGGGAGCAGGTGGGACTCTTTCAACCCATTGCTGCAATCGGGGTTCACTCTATGGCTTTTGAATGGTGAACAATCCAGGGATTCAAGATCTCACCCCATTTTTTGATACTTGCTCATATGTAGTGATAAAAATCACTATTTTTCACATTTTAATTTGAGTGATATAAATCACTGTTTGTTCCTATTTTTCTTGAGCAAGGCATTTATATAGTGCTTTTGATTCACTATGTCAGTTTAATATTTGAACTTTGAATTGTAAACTTTGAACTTTGAACTTTGAATTTAGATCTGAGATTTAAACTGTGTATCTATGTACGAGTAGGGGAAATTCTTCTCCTTTTTCCAAGGTTCACCACTCTAGACCAAACTATTTGCAAGACAAGCAGGTAATAAAACCCATCTCTCTAGATAACCTAGGACTGCTTTCATAGCTTTCATCCTCCCTTATCTTAGCAATATTTTATATGTTTTTTTTAGTGACGGTATCCTGATATGTCAAGCACTATCCCAACTACTGACCTCGTCTACCAAAGAAAAGCAAGCTTTCTATGGCACTTGAGAGACCCACTAGGTATGGCTGAGTGACCGAAAAACCTTTGGATACTTAAGTATCTTATAGCAAAAAATGTTGTGTATGTATGCAATGGATTATGATAAATGCAGAGGTGCATGATTTAGACACGAACATGGTATCATTTGTAAGATTGATAAACATGAATCATTCTATTACAAAATGCAATGGATGACGCATGCCTATATGCAATGCAATGCAGCGAATGCATGAATGAATGCAAATGAAAATGCAAAATGCAAAAGCAAATGTTTTTTGATTTTATGCTTTACCACTTTTTTTGTTTTTGTTGATTTTATAATTTTTATGAGTTTTGAGCCTCATATCTGACCAAATGACGAATACATGCCTTCAGATATTTTTAGGATGACCGAGTGGTTTTAAGAAAACCCTCTAAGCTTTTTTGGTTTGACCAAAGGGCTTATAGATGCCTTTGGAGATTTTTTGCTTGACCAAACTACTTATGAGCATGTTTGGAGCCTTTTAGGATGACCGAGTAGTTGTAAGCACACCCTCGAAACCTTTTGGGTTGACCAAGCGATTTTTCAAAAATCCTTGGTACCTTTCTGAGATTGATCGAGCAATTTTTGAGCAAGCCCTCAGATCCTTTGACTGACATGATCAAGCGGTTTTGGGAACCCTTGGAGCCTTTTTGGGATTGACCAAAGGGCTTACTGATGCCTTTGGAGCTTTTAATTGACCAAGCGATTCTTAAGAACCCTTGGAGCCTTTTACTATGGTCTCAAGCATAGAATGCCTTAATATGGATGATGTTGAGAGGTTCAGGCTCTTCAACACCTCCTAGAAACATTAGGTGATAAGTACCTGGACTAATCTTTTCATATATGATATAGGGCCCTATCTAATTAGCCATAAATTTATCGCTCAAATCGGGTGGCAAATTAGAGTTTTGTTGGTTCTATTTGAGTATAAGATACCCAACTTCAAAGTCTCTTTGATGGACTTTGATATTGTAATCTCATTTTAGTCGCTCTTGATAAACATGGAGATGCTCCAAGGCATTCACACGATGTTCATAAAGTAGCATCGGTTGATCAAGGTGAGCTTGTCGCGCGATGTCATCATTGATGAACTCTTTCAATGTGACGTGTAGCATTGGTATTTCCAACTTTAAGGTCATAATGGCCTCAGTGCCATATACTAGTGAAAACGGTGTTGCCCCAGTGGGTGTCTGAATGCTAGTCTTGTAAGCCCATAATGCAAGATGTAGCTGGATGTACCAATCCTTGTGGTTTTCATGCACCGTCTTTTTCAATATGGCTACCATAGTCTTTTTTGAGGCCTCAGCTTACCCGTTTGCCTGTGGATAGTATGGAGTTGCAAAACTATGTTTGATTCTATACTTAGACGTCAAGGCTCTCACAATTTTGTTCTTGAAGGACATTTTTTAGGATTCTACTATAAATTAAACTCAAATAAACACACTCTCACATAATTGCTTGGAAATAAACTCACATAAACATCACATTAATATTCGAAACAAAATAAACATTATAACAGAAATTTTCATAAAGGAACAATCTCACAATAAGATAGAATCGTAGGCCTCTTTGAGGGGGCAACCTCCTTCAATTCTTCATTAACTTACAAAAATATGAATACATTTGTGCCTTCTCAGGTCTTTAAATAGTTCCCTTACATGGTTGGCTTACATGCAAAATCCCACCTGGATTATATGCATATTGCCACCCGAATTACATGCATAGTGCCACTCAAATTACATGCACAATACCACTCGAATTACATGCACAAGGCCACCTTACATAACCTATCTACCATGTGTTACATAAAAAGGGTGTCATTTGTCATAGGCACTACATAAGCTAAAACTTAGAAAATTACACAATATTAATCATGGGTACTACCTATGTTCTCTAGGAATTATTACATCATGAAAGTTATTACATTAAGGGTTACTATGGGATCCTAACATGTCCTTCCCCTTGAAGAAGCTTTGTCCTCAAAGCTGAAATGAGGAAACTGTTGTTGGAGTTGGTGGAGAGACTCCTATGTAGCATCTACAGGTTGAAGCCCTCGCCACTGAATAAGGACCTCTATAATTGTACAATTGCAAAGAGTGTGAGTCTGACGATCCAACAACTGCTTAGGTTCAAGTAATATGGAACATTATTCATCCAATTTAGGAAGTGTTTATTGAACTTGTACCTATGTGCCAATAATTTTTTTGAGAGAGGAAACATGAAAAATAGGATGAAGCTTGGAAGTAGGTGGGAGAGCCAATTTGTAAGTTGTGGGGCCAATCCTTTGTAGAACCTGGTAAGGACCATAGTATTTTGTAGCAAGGTTTTGGCACTTATGGAGTTGTAGGGATGATTTTTTGTATGACTGAAAGTGAAGGAAGACCATATCACCTACAACAAAACTACACTCAGAACGATGTTGATCAGCTTGTTGGCACATCCGATTATGGGCCATGTTCAAATTTTGCTTAAGTTGATGAAGGACCTCGATGTGTTGACTCAGAGTATTGTTGATGGCCTAGACCTTGGAGCTTCCAAGAATGTAGGAGGAAGGCATAGGTGGAAGGTGCTTGTAAACTGCCTCAAATGGTGTGAGTTTGGTTGTGGTATGATAGGAAGTGTTGTACCACCATTCAGCCAAAGAAAGCCATAGGATGATTTGAGACAAAGCAGCGAAGGTAGGTTTCCCAGCATTTATTAACAACTTCTATTCGACCATTTGTTTGCGGATGGTAGGCTAAACTCATTTTGAGCTAAGTCCCTTGCAACTTAAACACCTATTTTTAGAAATGACTAGTAAACGTGGGATCACGATCATATATAATGGAGGTGCGCATGTCATGAAGGCGAAATATGGATTCAAGAAAAATTTGTGCAATAGTGGATGTTGTGTAAGGATGGGCAAGGGCACAAAAGTGAGCATACTTTGAAAGGCGGTCCACTACCATGAAAATAACTGACTTGCCTCCAGATTTAGGTAGTCCTATAAATTCCATGGAAATGTTAGTCCAAACCTGACTTGGGATAGGCAGTGGTTGAAGAGTTCCCGAAGAGTACACTGTTTCATCTTTCATCCTTTGACATGTGTCACGGGCAGCAATAAAAGAGCGGATGTTATTTTTCATACCTTTCCAAAAGAAGGTGCGCTTGAGTCGCTCATATGTTTTAAGGAACCTTGAATGGCCTACAGAGGAAGTGGCATGCAATTCCTTCATGAGGAGCTCTCGAAGTGGGGACTATAAGGTAGAACCAAGCATTGATGGTAGCATAGATCATGGTCATTCCAACTATATCCTGGTGCAGAATCTGGATCATCCATTAGTGATGCTACCAATGCTTGCAAATATGCATCCTGACATGCTTATTGATGCAAGGAATCAATCCATTGGGGGAGTGGTTCTGAAATGGCACACAACATACTTATGGTCTCAATTTTGCAAGAAAGAGCATCGACCACAATATTCTCCTTTCTCTTTTTGTAGGTGATATCATAATTATAGCCCATGAGTTTAGACACCCACTTTTGTTGGTCGGGTGTGACAACTCTTTGTTCTAGAAAATATTTGAGACTTTGGTGGTCATTTTTGATGGAGAAGTGACACCCAATGAGGTAAGGTCGCCAATGCATGACTGCATGCAATATGGCCAACATTTCCTTAGCATATGTGGATTTCCCTAGATTACAATCAGAGAGTGCATTTCTAGTAAAAGCCATAGGTCATCCTTATTGCATAAATATTGCCCCAATACCATGACCAGAAGCATCACATTCAATGATAAATGGTTTAGATAAATCTGGCATGGCTAAAATTGGAGTGGTGGTCATAGCATCCTTGATTTCAATGAAGGCTTGGTCAGCAGGCCTTGTCCAAGTGAAGGAATCTTTCTTCAACATGGAGGTGAGGGGGCAGCTATTTTCCCATAATTATAGATAAATTTGCGATAATAGCCTATAAGCCCTAAAAATTCTTGAAGTCCCTTGAGGGTGTGAGGTTTCGACCACTCTTGAACTGCTTGAATCTTCTTAGGGTCAACCTTGATGCCATCCTATGAGACAATGTGTCCCAGATACTCTGCTTCAGTCAAACCAAAGAAACACTTGGAATTTTTGGCAAAAAGATGATGGGTTTCCAACAACTATAAAGTTTGATCCACATGATTGAGGTGCTCTTCCCATGTGCGGCTATAAATCAAGATGTCATCGAATAACACAAGGATGAACTTTCAAAGAAATGGTCGGAAGATGTTGTTCATAAGACTTTGGAATGTAGAAGGAGCATTTGTGAGATCAAATGACATTACCAAGAATTCATAATGACCTTCATGAGTGTGAAACGTAGTTTTTGGAATATCCTCATCCTTGAGCCAGATCTGATGGTACCCAAAGCAGATATCAAGCTTGGTGAAATACATGGTCCCGTGTAGTTCGAGTAATTCATCAACCACTAGAATAGGAAATTTATCCTTGATCGTAGTCTTGTTGAGTTCTCAATAATCAATACATAGGCACCACGAGCCATCTTTCTTGGGAATAAGTAAGACTAACAAGGAGTAGGGGCTAGTACTAGGTTGGATGACACCAGCCTTGAGTAATTCCTATACCAGTTTTTCAAGTTTTGATTTTATGGCATGAGGGTACCTATATGGTCTAATATTTGGTGGTGCGCTACCCAAGAGCAATGGAATAGCATGGTCGTGAGAGCGATGCAATGGTAGTGTAGTTGGTTTCACAAAGACAACATCATGTTTGTGTAGAACTAGTTGTAGGTCTAATGGGGTTTTAGCCATTAGAGAAGTGGATGGTTGTATGGAGAAGAGTTGTGCAATGACCCCATGTGATGATTTCTTTAGCATTTTTTTGATACGATTTTAACTAATGAGATGAGGTTATCCTATAGGGGAGCCCTTGAGTAAGTGTATATGTCCATTTTGGGATAATTGCATCTAGAGTTCTGCAAATTTCCAATTGATAGTGTCCAACATACTCAACCATTGAGATCCCAAAACAAGATCACATCCTCCCAACTGGAGGGTAAACATGTCCTAATTGAGTTCATAGTGCCCTATCCTGATCTTGTCATTGTAGCATTTTCCTTTACAAGGTAATGTTCCCCCATTGGCTACCATGACCTCAAATTAATTACAAGTGTGGATATAGCAATTTTCTCGCTTAGCAACTCAAGGATCAATGAAGTTGTGTGTGCTTCCTGAATCAATAAGGATGGTAAGACGTTGGCCCTTGAAAAATCCCATAACTTTCATGGTTTGTGGAGTAGTAATGCCTACAAGAGCATGGACTGAAATCTCTGCCTCAAGCTCCTGTGTATCTTCTTCCTATGGAGAAGGTGTTCTAGGAGGGTCCTCATCCTCATCACTTTGGTCAGTGTTAGAATTTTCCTCAACATCTATCAAGAACAATTTTTTGTTTGCACACTTATGTCCTTTAAAAAAAAAATCATCATAATTATAACATAATCCTTGGGCATGACGTGCATCCATCTCCTCTGTAGTCAGTCGCTTGGGTGTAGCAGGTTTACTATCAACTGAATTTTGGGCTCAAGAAGGAAATGAAGGTCGGTTTTGAGGAAACCTCGGTGGGCGCCTTTGGGCTGAGAGTTTAGATTCAGCCAAACAGGCCAAAATGATAGCTTCCATCATGGACTATGGTTTCAACATCTTTACTTCAGCTTGGAGATCCCCTTTTAACCCACTGATAAAACAACTCATGAAGAACCCTTCCTTCAATCCTCTTGTCTTATTGGCCAATTTTTCAAATTAATTTTGGTAGTCACGGACTAAGGATGTTTGCTATAGTTTGGTCAAGGCCCCTGTAAATTCCTCATACTCACTAGGCCCAAATCGGGTGAGTAGTTGGGACTCAAAGTCCTCCCAAGAGATATTTGGGTTGGAATTACCTAACCACTAGAACCAGTGTAGAGACTCAGATTCCAAGTTGAAGGAAGCCATCTAAACTCGATGATATATGGGAACATTATGAAGTCTAAAGAATTGATCAACCCTACATAACCACCCATCAACATCCTTCCCATTAAATTTAGGGAAGTCCAATTTTGGTATTTTAAAATATGGGTCATGGTCATTAATTGTAGAACTTTTAGCCTGGTGTTCGATTTTGAGTGGTCCCTTTTGTAGCTTGCTACCCACTTCTATCAATGTTTCTTCTAAGCAAGCGCTAGTGGCCTCATGATATAGACGAAGACCTCGAACCTCTTCCCTTATGTAGAGTATTTCCAAGTTCAAGTTCTCAATGGCTTTTGTTAAGGATTCCATTTTTTCTAGCTCTTTTTGATGTGCACGGGTACCCTGGGCCATTTTGGAACCTTTTGTGACCAGTTACTAAAAATAGAATTAGGTTTTAGGGCTTACTATTTTTAGTAAGTGTCCAAAAATGTGCTTGGGTGTTATATATCAAAATGATCAACTCGAATAGGTGGTCACAATGAGCTATATCTCACAACACTACTTTCAGCACCCCAAACTTTTTTTTTACTCCTATTTTATCGAGTCTAATGGTGTTTACGGTTTTGGATTCTGAGCTATAGTGCAAAAGTTGGGTACTGGAGCACTATCTATAATTGGTCTTTGGTCACTCACTCAATGTTTGGCTTAGCTCTGATAGTCTCTCTGACACTACTTACCTCACTAGCCTGAAGATTCTCTATATTGTGTAGGTTACTGTTATGACAGTTCTGTTCTGACACTGAAAACTACAATTTTTGACCTGATTGTGCTGACCTATCTGACCTGACTGACCTGAATGTTACTGCCATTGTAAATCTAAATTTTATTCTCTAGACTATCAACTTAACTTTCACCCTCATATTCTATCCCAGATTCATGCAATTTATGCTATTTTTTTTGGTAGATGATTACTTTCTCATATGCTCACTTTTGGGTATTTGGAATGCATGTTTACAGACAGGGAGTTTTAGTTTATGATTTTGTTGCAGGTTGGAGTTTTAATAGAACCAAGGAATGCTAGGCAAAGGAGTATATACCACCCATAGGCCTTCTATTATATCGTAGTGACGGACAATAATGCTCAGACCAATATTTCATATCACTATCCAATGAGGATTCCACACATACCCTTGAGCACACTACCTACCTTTTTGAAAATACAGGAGGGTAATCATCTGGGATGTTGTGTCCCATAGACTATGGATAATACAAGGTTGAAAATATTCCTAATGGCTAAAATTTTTTGAACCTAGATGGTTTCTCGATATACCCGAAGATACATGGGAGCTCAAGTCCGTATGCGAGTTTTGTCTGAGGCCTAGGTATTGGAGCCTGATCACCCCTCACTTCACTATATGTTGTATGGGCTATCTATCTTAGCTAATAATGATAGATCCTTCATGATATTTTAAAACCCTCAGTACAAGGTTTCTACCTACTCAACTAAAAACTATTTTTTTTTTGACTGGTCTCTTTTTTTTTTTTTTATAATAGTAAAAAAAATTTACACAAATAGGGAATTATACCTAACAAGCAAGAATCATTACTATTGCAGTAGAACTTGGCCCTAGAAAGTGCTCTAATACCACTTGTTAGGATCCTACTATAAATTAAACTCAAATAAACACACTCTCACATAATTTCTTGGAAATAAACTCACATAAAAATCACATTAATGTTCAGAAAAAATAACACATTATAACATAAATTTGCATAAAGGAACAATCTCACAATAAGATAGAATCGCAGGCCTCTTCGATGGGCCAACCTCCTTCAATACTTCATTAACTTGCAAAAATATAAATACATTGGTGCTTTCTCAGGTATTTAAAGAGTTCCCTTCCATGGTTGGCTTACATGCAAAATACCACCTGGATTATATGCATAATGCCACTCGAATTACATGCATAGTGCCACTGGAATTACATGCACAATGCCACTTGAATTACATGCACAAGGCCACCTTACATAACCTATCTACCATGTGTTACATAAAAAGGGTGCCATTTTTCATAGGCACTACATAAGCTAAAACTTAGAACATTAAAAAATATTAATCATGGGTACTACCCATGTTCTCTAGGAATTATTACATCATGGAAGTTATTACATTAAGGGTTAGTATGGGATCCTAACAATGTTCCATTATCCGAGATTATTTTGGATGGAATCCCAAAATGACTTATGATATGCTCCAGTATAAACTCTGCTATACGAGCTCCAACTGTTGTTGTTAAGGGTATTGCTTCCACCCACTTTGTAAAATACTCTGTAGCCATGATAATAAATGTATGTCAACTCGATTATGGAGGAGAGATCTTGCCTATAAGATCTAATCCCCTTTGAGAAAATGGCCAAGCCGTTTGGATGGGTTGTAAGGCTTGCAATGGCAAGTGCGTAAGATTAGCATGATGCTGACATTTGATGCATTTCTTGACATACGCATTGCAATCCTTCTCTAGAGTGGGCCAATAATAACCCATGCGAAGGATCCACCTGACGATGGCCATGCCACTAAAATTTCCACCACATGTACCGTCATGAGCTTGTGAGATCACCCAAGATGACTCTTGGGGCTCTAGACAATGAAGGAGAACTCCATCGTAGCTTTTGTGGTACAAAATGTCTCCTATTAAGACATATTTTGTCACTTTCTATTTAAATGTGCATTTTGTGGTACGCAACAATCTCTCAAGGATCATACTAAGCTTTAGGAAGTCTTTAATTCATGATATCCAATTTTGATAAATCAAAGCTTCAACTACTAAGACGACTTGCTCCCCCTACGTATTTACTTTTGCAAATGTATACTCAGGAATAACCTTGTGGTGAATGGTAATACCACTCCCCATAAGACTCTGAGATGTTAATGAACCCTAGGGTGCCTTCTTAAGAAAGTCTTCAACTTTGTAGAAAAATTCAGCTTTTGTTTCTACACTAATCATATTGACCGATTCTTTATTATCATAGGCTACACGCTTTGCTGCCAGATGCGAGAGCATCTTGACATGGATGGTAGTGAAATCTACAGATGGATTTTGAGGGATTAAATATCCCAAATATGCCATGGTGTCTGCAAACCTGTTTGATGACCGAGGGGTTGCCTCGATGTCATACCATTTAAATTTAGCCAAATATGTTTCAACTAGATCTTTATAGGTTTTTAGTACGAGACATCGACACTGAAATAGCCTCTTAACTTGATTTACTATGAGTAAGGACTAGCCAAATATGTTCAATCTCTTAATATTCATGGTGACGGTTGTGTGGAGGCCTAGCAATAGGGCTTCGTACTCAGCATTATTGTTGGTGCATAAAAAATCCAACTTGAATGACAAGGGCATTAGAACTCCTTGCGGTGTGAAAAATACTATTTTGGCACCACCTCCTTGATCATATTTTGAACCGTCAAAGAACAGAGTCATATCAGCATTATTATCTAGTTCTTCAGGTTCGAGAGCCTTGGATATGACAAATACTGCGTCATCTAAAAGCTCAATGGTCAGAGGCCAGCTATTTGAAAGTGGTGCCTCTGCTAACTAATCAGCTATGACTTGTCCCTTAATGGACTTCTGGCTTATGAATTCCAGATCAAATTCTATCAATGGCATGATCTAATTTACCAGTATGCATATTATGATATAGTTTACTCATCATATACTATAAAGGGTTTGTTTTGATATAACATACGTCGTATGACTTAGCATGTAATGCCATAATTTCTTGGTAGTGAACACCACTGTTAAACATAACTTTTCAACATATACATATCCTAGCTCGTAACTCACCAAGGTCTGGCTAATGTAATATATGGCTTGTTTCTTGCACATTCTTTTGGGCTAACATGGTCCCCAATGCAAAGTCGGATGTCGATATATATAGAAAAAAAGGTACATCTGGCCTTAGTGGAGCTAGCACTGGCGGCATTGCTAGGTATTTCTTAATCTCAACGAAAGCTGCCTGTAGTCCTCATCCCAATTGAATGAGACTCCCTTATGTAGTAGTCGATTCATGGGTCAACATTTATTTGATAATTGAGCGATAAATCACTTTATCGAGGCTACTTTGCCTTGAAGGCTTCTTAATTCCTTGATATTGGAGGGAGGACACATCTCTAAGATGTCCTTGACCTTCGTTGGGTCTACTTCGATGCTTTTTTTAGAGATGATGAATCCTAAGAGTTTACCAGAAGTGACATCGAATACGCACTTCTTAGGATTCAACCTGACATTATGCTCTATCAGACGATCGAAGACTTTCCTCAAGATCTCTGCATGCTCTTCATGTAGTAATGACTTAGCTAGTAATTCATCAATGTAATATTCTAGAATTTTATGCATGTAGTCATGAAAAATGTATGTCATGGCCCACTGGTATGTGGCACTGACATTTTTAAGACCGAATGGCATCACTTTATAGCAAAATATCCCCCATGGCATTGTAAACATGGTTTTGTGATGGTCTTTGGGTTTAATCCAAATTTGGTTGTAACCAAAAAAATCATCCATTAGGGAGAGCATCTCGTGACCTGCAGTAGCATCTACAAGAGCATCAATATTGGGCAACGGAAATGAATCCTTAGGTGTTGCCTTGTTAAGGTCTCTGAAATCCGTACAAATGTGGAATATTCATTTAGGTTTTCCTATGGGTACCATATTGGACACCCATTATGGATAGTCGATGGAAATGACAAATTCTACATCCAACAGCTTTTGTAGCTCATATTTCACCATTAAGGCTACTGTTGGGTGCATCTTTCTAAGATTTTACTTGACCGATTTCTTCGTCAGATCTAGCGAAATGTTATGAGTAACCAATTTTGGGTCTAGACCTAGCATATCCTTGTACGTCCAAGAAAAAATATTTGGTCTCCCTTTCAATAGAGAGATGATGTTGTCACACTCATCTGGAGTGATACTTTATCCAAATTTAACTTTCTTTGAATTAGTGGTATCGCTACCGATATCCACATCAAAGGTTTCCTCTACTGACATATGCAACCCCTCCTCAATATGGTGAGGTGTAGGGATCAAATGGATGTCATCATATGTATTTATATGTTCTGCGTTAGAAGCATTCTCAACATGATAAACATCGTAATCACTGCTTGGCGTAAAATTAAATGGTTGCAACATTTCTTTGTTAGGGAAGAAATCCTCATGCTCCACGGGTGAATCAGCGTGATCCCAATCGATAGCATCTACATTAAGATACAGTGGTCTGGATGGATCTACTGGATTGTAGAGTGGGGTAGTCAAATCAATGGAGACCATATTGATAGAATGGACTTGATCTCCAAGACCACACGAAAATAACTCTACATCATCAATGCAATTCTCATACCTGATATTTGGCTCTAATGGCATGGGCACAAATGGGTCCTCTCTATGAAAACTATGAATGAATGGATCCTCCCTCTTCACTACCTACAGTATAGGATCATTTGGCTCAAGGAGCTCTATGTATGTGCGCATACAGGGAAACAAGTGAAAAATCACATTGATATTCGATGCTATTCCCCTGAGATGAGACTCGAGATTAATCTCTTTGTGTAAGTCCTCGGATGTGTAAGGAACATGATGGTGATGCAGGTAATGAGGGCCTAAATAGGCTCTCTCTTTGTTTTTTCCTCTTTGTCACTATCATAATAGAATCTTTCATTCACCCCCACAGGTGGGGGACGATCCAATAGATGTGGCTCCATGAATCTCAGTGTTTGGTCATTGTCGTATGTATCTAAAAAAATCAGATAATTATATCGTATATTGACATCTCTAAGTACACATGCTCTGCTTCTTCTTCAGAATGATCTTTAACGAGAAGAATCTCCTCGACCACTTGTATCGATTCAACAAGTAACAAAAGACACGTGCACCAGGGCCTCACATAGGCGCCTTCAACTTCATCCCCAGATTCATCATCGTTTGAGGATTCTTCACCTGCATCATAGTCTGGTCCACTCATATCGAAGGTGGACTCTGCTCCATCTTCATTATAAATACCTCCTAGCTTGAGATCGCTTACAGTAATGGGGTTACACCCCTGCACGTCTGTGTCATCGATTGCATCATGGGTTTGATATCCCAAGTTATCTTTAGGGTTCAATTATGTCTCAGTTTGCTCAAGGAGCCCTTCACGATGATCTTCGAGTGGCTCAATGGTGACAATAGATATCATTGGGTGATTCCTCCAAAACCTAGAAGGATCAAGATGATATGGATTAAAATCCACATCGTTCGCCAGACTAAGGTACAGACGATCCAAGGATACCGTAAGCAAATCATCCTGCCCTCATATCTATAACCCTAAACTGAACCTATCAGTGACTAACTGATAACACAGTTCCAACAGAGTCCTTCGTCCTTGTTCAAAGAGACCAAGGTCATATCCATGCCAATGATATAACTCGAATATTCACATGGCATACTCTGGGTTGGATAGATAATGAACGGTTCAGCATCATCTCCATCCATGGGTGTTCACATTGGAAGATGGTCCAGCCTTACGTAGATAAAGTTAGTCTTATTGGGTGGCTCACGCAATGGTACGACTGATCCAACCGAATAGCGATGGGTGGGCGATCGGCCCATCTCTTGTGCAATTTCTAAAATTGGCCCGAAGGTCACATTTTGCACTATATACTCACCTAGTCCGGTGTTGGCAAGATGAACAGTCACCTGTGGTGCATATGACCCTGCTGAAGATGCAGGCGAGGCAGGTTGAGGCACCTCCTCGGCTTTGTCTTGGGGTTCCTCATATTCTATAGGAGTGGGAACCTCCTCGGCAACTGGCTCAGGCTTACGCTCCTCTTTCTCATCCATTTTCACCTTCAACTTCCTTTCATCCCGACGCATGACTGATGTTGATGGTCTTAGGGAAGTGGTAGTGGTATGTGTAACTAGAATACTTGAGCACTTGCAATATAAAATCACACAGACACAAAGAGATTGCCCAAAATAATGAAATCCTTTATATATTGACTCTCGCGATACATATTTACAATGTTTCGGATTGCCCCAAGTAGCTTGGGTACAATGTTACAATCTTGGCCTCAATGTGATACAAATTTCTCTCTGGGAGTTTTCCAGATCTTTTGCAATGTACAATGCTCTCCTCATATCCAGTTGCAGCTTCAAAAGGTGAGTGGGCTTTGGTATCCAGCACGGGACCACTCCAGCTTTAGCAGCCTATCCAAGATACTTGTTACCTGCACACATGCAAACCAGCAAAGGGGATTAGTAGCACCCATATATTCAAACAATAAATCCAATGCTACACATAAAACCTATTACCGATATGGATGAACAGCAGATAGCACAAAACAATTAACAAATAAAACCTTGCTTACTACTCGAATCGCTAATCTCTGTCGATGAAACCCATTTTCTGTTCTCGAGACTGTGGAACCGCGAAAGCGCGGTTGCGGGCTGGAAACCGCGGACCTACGGTTGTGAAACCGCGGATGCATGTTCTCGATTGTGGAACCGTGGATGGGCTGTTTCGGTTGAAAAAGATTGCCTCAAAATTCGAGCCAACGGTTAGATTCTGGCTTGCACCCTCAACTTCTTGTTGGGTCTAGATCTAATTCGGTAGCCTGTCGGTATGCAGATTCAGCTCCCTCTATTTGGTGGATTGATGGTGTCTTTATAGGTTGACTGGGGCTTTGGAGAGGAATGTGAGGTGGCAAGCCTGATCTGCCAAGTGGCCAATCTGGACTGCCAGGTGGAAGGGGCAGTTACAGTGAGTCACTCAGTGTGGCTCACTTAACTAGGGTGATGTGGCTCCAAGTGGAGTGGGATGTGGGATGTTGTTTTATGTGAAGGGACAAGGGGACAACAACAAAGGAGTTGTGGCATGGGTGTTGGGAATCTATCTCATGTGCAAGGACAAAGGGGACAGGAGTGGGTAAGATGTGGCATGGGTGTTGGATGAAGTGTCCAGGACACATGTCCAATGGGTAGACAGGGTATCCTAGGGTGATTTTCCTAATTAAATAAATTAGGAAAGTATAATGATGTGCAAGATTTTATATCCCTAAGTTAGAACTTAGGCATATATCTTTATTATGCAGGATTTGATGGTGAGGTGGTGAATGTGAACTGAAGGGTGCTAGATTTTGGTGTCTATAGTTGCCCCTTTTTGTACTGTGTTGTGTACAACACAATGCGGTGCAAAAACTAATGACATCTAACTTTATTGGACGAATGGGTTCACTCCTTTTTGACATTCAGAATGAATGAATTGTTTTTCATTTTGATTTTTGCTTATTTGCTTACCCCCTCAATTGGAGAATGGGTAAAGGATGAAACCCACGAGCCGATTGACCAATTGTGGTTGCTGAACGGATGCGGTTGTTTGAATGATATGGATGTGATTCAAATGTATGTTATGTTGACCAACTTGATGCCCCAAGTTTGGGATTTTGTGTGTTCTTGCAAATTTGCCTTTGGTTTCGTTGATGTGCATAATATGTGGTAAAATCTTAACCACATTTGGAGTTCTTTTCCACATTGACTTTAGCAATTCCTTCCAAATGATGGGTTCAAGGAACCAGTCGTTCGAGAATTTGATACTCAAGTGATTTTTGATTATTACCAAATTGTGTTTGTTTGTTTTCCACTTTTGACCCAACGGAAGGGGTTGAAGGATAACCTTGTGCAAATCTATTTTAAACACATCTATCTCAAAGATTTAGGGATCTAGCTGATTTGATTTGATGTTGGATGTTTGAATGAGTTTCCTTATGGTGAGCTACCCATCCAACCGGTTTGCATGGATTGCTAGTCGCTGCAACTGCTAGGTATATAGGGTAATCCACTAGATACAAGGTTCACTTGAGATGATGATGATGCGAGATGATGATTTGGTGGGGTTTGCAATATTTTTTTTTTTTTTGCGCCTCAAAACGTGGGTTTGCATTTTCTTTCATTGCGAAAAACGCGGGCGTGCATTTTTTTGCCGTTGCGAAAAACACGGGCGCACATTTTTTTCTGCTATGGAAAACATGGGCGCGCGCGTTTTTCACCATGAAAAGCAGCTATTTATAGGTTGTTGTCATTTTCAAAATAATTCTGCCAGTTGTCATTTGTTTATTGGCTGAAGTGATGAGTGAGATGGAGGTTGGCGAGGGGAGCGGTGGTGGTGGCTCGACTGGAGCGGAAGTTGGCGGCCGGTTTGCAGAGGTAGGCGATTTGGCCTTTTTTTTGTTTTGGGTTTGTTTTGCTTGTTTGAAAACTAAGCTGGGCTGGTAAATATTATTGTTTGCTCATTAAGTGGGGCTAACAATGAACTTGTAAAAAAAAAAATCGTTTTTGCTTTATTACCTAGGTAGGTAAAAATTGTTTTTGTTTTTATTACCTAGGGTAGGTAAAAAATTTTGTTTTTGTTTTTATTACCTAGGGTAGGTAAAAAAAAATTTTTTTGTTTTTGTTTCTAGGGTAGGTAAAAAAAAATTGTTTTTGTTTTTAGTAAAAAAAAAATTTGTTTTTGTTTTTATTACCTAGGGTAGGTAAATTTTTTTGTTTTATTTTTATTTTTATTACCTAGTGTAGGTAAAAAAAAAAAATTTTAATTTTTTTTTTGTTTTTTTGTTTTTATTACCTAGGGTAGGTAAAAAAATTTCTTTTTGTTTTTATTACCTAGGGTAGGTAATTTTTTTTTTTTTTTTGCTTTTATTACCTAGGGTAGGTAAAAAAAAATTGTTTTTGCTTTATTTTTAGCATGTTGTGCTAACTTTCATTTTTTTTTATATGTTTTCTTTTCAGGTTAAGCTTCTTGATGCTCGGCATAGGTGGTCGAGGACCATTCGAAAAGTGCGGAAAGCACTTTCTGACGATGATTGGGCTCTACTTCAGACCATCGATTTGGATGGTTGCGGGCGGTTAGGCACCGTCCGAGCTGATGAGGATCTTCTTTCGATGCTTGTTGAGCATTGGGATCCAGACAGAGGCACATTTTAGCTCCCAACAAGGGAGCTGACTATCACTCTCGAGGATATCTACCGCATCTTTCATGTCCCTATCGAGGGTCCTACCATTCGTGTTGGCCTTGACAAGAAGGAGGCCCTTTTCCCTCTGTTTGGTGAGATGTGGGACATCGATTGCAGTAGGGGGGCATTGCGTATCTGGATCTCTTTACAGCTGGCAGCTTGGGTGCATTGTCGGCCTTCATGATGTACATTTTGAGCAACATGTTGTTGCCCAATTCCATGGGATCGAGGATCCCATGGAATCAGGTGTCTATTGTTCTTGACTTGATAGTTGATCCCCGTCGGTTAGCTTGGGCTCCTGCTCTTCTCTACGAGGTTTACAGTGAGCTCTATGAGGTGAAGAGGCATGGGTGCAAGGGCTTGGGCTGCAGTTTGTTGCTCCAGATTTGGTGTTGGGAGCATGTCATCATTGGTCGCCTCATTGGTTTGCCATGTGGCATGGATGCCACCTCTCCTCGTGCATACAAGTGGTTACTCAATGAGGAGGTCAGTCGATCTACTACGAGTGCATCAGAGTTCAGAGATACCTTGAGTTCTCTGACTAGGGACCTGATGTGTTGGCGGCCATGGAGGGGTTTGGATTGGGCGATGGATGCAGCGAAGCTTCGTCGCATTAGGTGGGGGTGATGGGTTGTTGGTGCCCATTTGAGGGATATGGAGTTTATCCAGTTCTCTTGCATACTACGGTAGTTTGGTCTTGTTCAAGATGTTTTGGATGCGCCTGTTACGTACAGGTGATGGGGTGATGAGTTGGGGTTGCTTGTTGCTCCTAATTTTTGGTGAGTCGATGATCCTGCTGACGACTCAGACTTGGAGGTGCTTGACTTGGATGATGTTGGCACGACTATTGAGTATGATGCTTGGTTTACGAGTCAACCTCTATGGACTCCTAGCATCATTGTAGATGATGATGGGAGCGATGATGATGTTGATGCGGGTGGATGGGTTCCTTGGTCGATGAAGCACCGATGTGGTAGCTCTTCGAGAGTTGACATGGGGATGGACGTTCAGCCGCCTGAGGAGGGTGGTGGTGATGATGAGGGTTTACCTCCTTGACGATTCGAGGAGGAGTGGGGGATTCTCTAGGCTGAGTGAGATAGCCTAGATTTGGAGCTGGGTCGAGTGAAGGTCGAGTTAGCACGATATCAGGGTGAGGTTACTCATCTTCAGGCTGAGGTGGACGGGCTACGGGTTGGACCTAGCAGCACTATTATGGCTGCTAAGGATGTAGAGATCACCAGACTCGATGGTGAGATTACCCATTTATAGGGTGAGCTTTCTCGGTTGCAGTCAAGTGTTGGAGGTGATGATTCAGCTCTAACTATTGCTTCTCTATGAGTAGATATTTCTTAGAGGGTCGCTCACCAGGGTGTTGATTTGAGGAGCCTACGTAAGCAGGCTATCTATATCGAGATGTTGGAGAACATTCTTCATGAGCGTCAGATTCCTTTACCTGTTCCTCCTTCATCATCTGCTACCACTGCTACCCGAGGGATTGAGACGAGTCATAGGACTCATCGTACTTCTAGCTCTCATGGGGCTTCTACTACGCAGGGTCCACGGAGGGATCCTGCTAGCACTAGCTAGATGTTGTATTTGCCTTATTTTTGTTTTTTTGTATATTTTATCTTAGTATGAGCCTCAGTGCTCCGATGTATACTGCCTTCGGGCATTTTGTACTTTGTAGACTTTCATATTTATATATTATATATATATATATATATATATACATGGCATTTTATTCCGGTATTTGTATATGTATTCTTCTTGTTTATGCTTTTTGCAATGTTTATATTATGCAATCCTATATTTGTATGTTAATGCTATGATAATGAATGCAAGTGAACATGTAAAATGCATTTTGATTTATAGTAATGTAACTGAATGAAGGTATGCATGGTGCTCATGTAATCTTATTTAGCTCAGAGTAGTTGACCTTTACTCATTCATATTTGCAATTGGGGGTTCCCACTTGATTATTCTTTGTTGTGATGTATGTGGTATGTATAAATGGTATGTGGATGGTGATATGGATAATGATTTTGCTTTTGGTATGTAACTAAAAATATTCTCAAATACTCAAAGAAGCTAGTAACGTTAACCATTTTTCTTGAATGTTGTCTTACTTTCTTTAGGACCATATTGTGTGCAAGTGAAGTTCATTTTCTAAATCTTGTGTGTCGATGACCCTAAGCAATCCAGAACCAGTGCATGTGATTGTGATGTTTATTGCCCCATCTTGAGTAATTTTTGGATGGTACCTTTTTGGGTTTTCCTTTTTTTTTTGCTAGCTTACCTGTATGTGCGTTCAGAGGTCTCCCTCTTAAGAGAGAGACATGTCGCCCTGCATGAGTTTACTCCACTTGCCAGTCAAGCGTCTATAGCCCCGGTGGAGGCTCACTCCATAGTCCAATGGTTTTGATCTTTAAGCCTTTGTGATGACTACATAACTTTCTGAGGGGAACATAGTACGATCTTTTCAGCTTTAGAGATCTGTGGTGTGTGTTGTTAATTTGTTTTTTTGTGTAGAGTTTTGGGGAATCGGATTCTCAACCGAAGTATGATGAGAATTTTACCCTATCCTTACTACTCTACATTTATTTATATTTGTTGTTTCACTGTGGTAGTGGTGATAACCACTATTTTTGTTTTTGGACTATGTTGCGTGATAGGGTAAGCGAAGAATTTGACTTCTTTTTTTTCGCTTTGAGGTTTACCCAAATTGGCGTTATCTTTCTATTATTCAAGATGTTTTAAGATTTGTAAAAGTGTATTTGGTTCCAGATTGCTTTTGGATCAATCTACCATACTCAAGATTTTCTTAATGTGATGAAGGTGCTTTGGTCCTAAAGAAAATTGGACACTTCATGAAGTTTGGTTTTTCACTAGACATGTTTGAGTGACTAAAAATTGTATGATATATCATATATGATGTGTATGATTTGTGAGTTGTAAAGAATCTTAGTTGAATACCCCCAATTCTTGGAATTTGTTTTCTTGGTCTTATCATCACCACTATTAAATATTACTGAGCAAGGGATGGGATGGATGCAACTATATATATATATATATATATATATATATATATATTTTTTTTTTTTTTTTTTTTGTATGAACATATAATTGAAATGCAAATGCCATATGAAAAATGCAATTTGAAATATGTCTATTTACACTGTGAAATGCATGCAAAATTTTAAAATGAAATCTTTTGTTTATTTTATTTTATTTTATATATATTTTTTTTAGCCATGTACATATATATATACATATATTGCAAGTCGTTTTATGCATAAAATGCCTTTAGGTGCATAATGTTCAGTGGTTCTGGCTCCAATTTCCCTTCTAAATTGGAGAGTCTATACGTTCCTTTTCCCAATTTTTGCTTTACTATATATGGGCCCAACCAATTTGCTGCAAATTTATCCCTTAAGTGCGGTAAAGCATTGGTATTTTGTTGATTTTCTTTGAGCACTAGGTCCCCCACTTGAAATTCATGAGGATGGACTTTTGCGTTGTAAGCGCGCTTGACTCTATCTTGATATACTCATAAATGTTCTAGAGCATTAATACGTTTCTCATCAATAATTGTCAATTGGTCAAGACGCTCCTGTCTAGTTGTATCATCGTTCATGAATTCCTGTATCTCGATTCGCAAGGATGGTATCTCGAGCTCCAATGGTAATATTGCTTCTGCACCGTAAACTAGTGAAAATGGTGTTGCTCCCGTTGGTGTTCTTATGCTTGTTCTGTAAGCCCATAGTGCTAAAGGGAGGTGAGTATGCCAATCTCGATGATTATCTTTTACCACTTTCTTGAGAATGGATATGACTATTTTATTTGTTGCTTCAGCTTTCCCATTTGCTTGTGGGTAATAAGGTGTTGAGAAGTTGTGTAGTATTTTGAATTTATTGCACAATGCTCTAACATCCTTATTCTTAAATGACTTTCCATTATCAAAAATTATTTTTGAGGGTATTCCAAAATGACAGATAATATGTTGAAGTATAAACTCCGCTATTCGAGGTCCAGTCGTAGTTGTCATTGGAATTGCTTCCACCCATTTTGTGAAGTATTCTGTAGCAGTTATGATAAATTTATGTTGTCCTGATGAAGCAGGTGTTATTTTACCGATCAAGTCAAGGCCCCATTGTGAAAAGGGCCACAAAATTTGAATGGGTTGCAAATTTTGTGATGGCACATGGGTCAAGTTTGCATGATGTTGACATTTTTGGCATCTTTTGACATATTTGCAATAGTCATTTTCCATTGTCGACCAGTAGTATCCCATGCGCAATATTCTTTTTGCAATTGCCATTCCACTAAAGTGACCACCGCAAGTACCATCATGGGCTTCTGATATTGCTCTTTCTACTTCAATTGGATTTAAACATCATAGTAGTATTCCATCATAACTACGTTTATATAACACATCTCCAAGTAAAGTGAAATGAATGGCTCTTTGTTTGAATGTTCTTTTTGCAGCTCATGTCATGTCCATTGGTAGTGTGCCTATTTTGAGAAAATATTTTATCTCATCAAGGTAAGAATTGTAAGGTTCGACATGTATCAAACAAACATTCTTCTCACCTACAGATTTTGCTTTTTGAATTGATGGTTTAGACAATGTTGTTATGATTAGCGGTTGCATTTCTCCATGTTCATTTTTAGGAATGAGAGATCCCAAAGAAGCCATTGCATCCACAAATCTATTTGTTGATCATGGCAAGTTACTAATTTCATACCAATCAAATTTTCCCAGCAACTGTATTGCTTCTTCGTGATATCTCTTTAAGACTGGCTCTTTACATTGGTATTCTCCTTTTATCTGGTAGACAACTAATTGAGAATCACCAAAAATGCTTATTCTTTTTATTCCCATTGCTATAGCTGATTTAAGACCTAGTATTAAGGCTTCATATTCTGCATTATTGTTAGTGCATGTGAAGTCGAGTTTGAATGATAAAGGAATGGGTATTCCTTCAGGTGTGTAAAACACAACTCCTACACCTTGCCCTTTTTCGCACTTTGATCCATCAAAGAACATTGTCATATCTGCTTCATCCTCAGGTGAAACTATTTCTTCTTGCTCTGTGATAGAAAATACTGAATCGTCGGGAAGTTCAATCATTAATGGTGTATCATTGCGCAGTGGAGCTTTCGCTAATTGATCAGCTATTACTTGCCCTTTTATGGATTTTTGACTTGTGAATTCGAGGTCGAATTCTATTAAAAGCATTATCCATTTAGCAGTGCGGGTGTTGTTGTAAGTGTGATTCATCATGTACCACAAAGGGTTTTCTCTAGCTATAACATAGGTGGTATTGCTTAGCATGTAATGTCTAAGTTTCTTGGTGGCGAAAACCATGGCTAAGCATAACTTTTCGACATAAGCATACCTTGTTTCATAACTTACCAGTGTTCGACTGATGTAATAAACCGCTTGCTCTTTATTTTTCTCATTCTTTTGTGCAAGCATTGTTCCTAAGGCAAAATCTGTTGCAAAAATGTATAGGTGAAATGGGACTCCTATTTTTGGTGGCGTAAGAACCGGAAGTGAGGCTAGATATTTCTTTATATCATCAAATACCTCCTGACATTCAGTTGTCCAAGAAAATATCACTCCTTTTTGTAATAGGCGATTAAAAGGCCTGCATTTATCTGAGAGTTGTGCAATGAATCGACGAATAGATTGGACTTTTCCTTGTAAACTTCACAACTCTTTCAAGTTTTTGGGAGGTGACATTTCTAAAATTGCTTTTACCTTGCTTGGGTCTACTTCAATGCCTCTCTTGGAGACAATGAATCCTAGAAGTTTTCCTGATGTTACACCAAATACACACTTCTTAGGATTTAACCTTACCTTATGTTCTATTAATCGATCGAATGCCTTTTCTAGCACGTCTATGTGTTCAAGACGCATTTTTGATTTAGCAATAAGATCATCTACATAATCTTCGATTATCTTATGCATATAATCATGAAATATGTACGTCATGGCATGCTGATATGTAGCTCCTACATTATTTAATCCAAAAGGCATCACTCTATAGTAGAATGTCCCCCAAGGCGTTGTAAACATTGTTTTATGTTGATCTTCTGGATTAATCCGAATTTGGTTGTATCCGGAGAAACCATCCATTAAAGAGAGCATTTCATGACCAGCACAAGAGTCTACTAATTGATCTATATTTGGCAAAGGAAAATCATCCTTGGAAAACACATTAGGATCTCATGCTAGGACCTCATACAACAAGAGGTAATGGAAACTCATGCTCTTCATAATCTACCTAATCTACCTCTTGTTGTAAAGCTTGCTCTTAAGGGTAAAAATTGTATATGTGGTATCTACTTTCTAGTTGTTCACCCTCATCATTATGTTCATCCTCATCATTACTCTTTTCCTCCTCTTGTTCGTATTCTATGTCCAGTTCTTGGAAAGCTTGATTAAGTGAAGAGTTTGCGATGGAAGGTTTATAGCCTAGACCGGAGCGGTCACTTGGCTCTCTATATTTTGGTTCAATGATGTGGTGAGGACCTTGTTCATGTATTCCAAGTCCATATCCTTGCCAACTAACCCTTCAAAAATATCTGACTAGGAAACTTGGGTTTGATAGATAATCAATGTTTTCATTAAACTCTTGTAAAGAGTTGTCATTTTGAGGGGATGGGTCCGATGAAGAATCCATCCCTCCATATATGAAATTGATTGCATTTGTTTGATAACCCATTTATATATATATATCACCAATAGCTAAAGGTGGGTCACGAGGGCGACCGTAATATTTGACTGACTCGATAGGTGGTGTAACTGTGACACTCTCAATGATGTACTCACCAATACTTGGATTGGCGAGGTGTACTGCAACTCTAGATGGTTGTGTGGCTAATGGCTCGATGGATGAAGAGGGTTCTTGAGCCTTAGCTCTTGGATTTGCTGGCGGTGTTGGATTATCTCTAACATGCGGCCCTATTTGTGAGACTACGAGTTCCAAATACCTATGAAGGAGTGGCTGATGATATGGGTTGTGCTATGAATGTGAAAGGTGGCTTTGAATCTAGAAGTGTGCTAGATGGAATTGACCATTGGTTAGCAGGATGAGTGGGTGTAATTTGGAAATGGGATGTAGTGTTTGAAGGATGCGTTGAGCTGACGCTTTTGGATGCGAAAGTTGGATCAACTATAGGCAACTCTTCTGGAATGGGTGCTTTTGATGATGTGGTGTTTGATGGAATTGTTCTAATGACTAGTGGTTGGATGGTTAGATGTGTTGATGGGAGTAAAGGCTCATAAGGATTTGAAATAAAGTTGCAGTATTTGAAAGGTTCAGTGTCTGCTGGTATGCAATGTACTTTGCCTTCATGCACATATTTTAAGCATTGATGCAATGTTGAAGGCACACATTTCATTTCCCTAATCCAAGGGCGTCCAAGAAGTATGTTATATTGCATTTCCCCTTCCAAGATGTGAAAGAGAACATGTATTGTTTTCACCCCCACTGTGACGGGAAGGACAACATTCCCTATAGTTGAGCATAAAGCGTCATTAAAGGCCCTAAGAGTGAATGTGGATGTTGTGATGTGAGATGATGGGACGTTGAGCTTCATCATGGCAGGTGTGGTAATGAGGTTGATTGAAGAACCTGTATCAATAAGCACTCTCTTGAAGGGTTTCCTGTCAATGTGAGCTACTATGTGCAATGGTGGGTCGGGTGAATCTACTGATATTTGTTTTTCCTCGAAGTCATAGAATACTATCGAGGGTTCCATACACTTTTGCACACTACCCACAAAGGAATTGAATGCATTTGGGTCTTCTGATTGTACCTGAATAGACTTTAAAATTTCCATCAATGCTTCCCTATGAGGTGTTGATTGTTGTATTAGTTCATAAATTGACAATTTTGTTGAAGCCATCTTCAAACTCTGTGTCAACCGGCTATTCAATGTAACAACAGGGCTGTTGTGGAATGGTAGTGGTGGCCCACTCGATCCAAGTTGTATGGGCACATTAGTTGGTGATGCTACCGGAGCTTGGGTTGTGCGATTAGCTTACCTTTGTCCATGGGTAACTATACTGATAGCCCCTACAAAACCTTGTGGTAGTTGAGACACATAATTAACCTGATTGGGAGGAACTCAGAAGTTGATGCTCCCATCGGTTGTTGATTCGCCTCTCGATGTGGCAAAGGTGTCCGATATATGCCTAGGTTTTGGTTATTTTGGGCTAGTGGGTTGTCAATTTTGATTGTACCCACTTCCAATAAATCTTGCACAATTCCTTTAAATCCATGACAACCTTCAATATCATGTCCTCTTTGTCTATGATAGATGCAAAAGAGGTGTTCTTTGTAACCTTTTGTCTTTGGTTTGTTAGGATCATCAGGTTTCATTTTCGGTAAATTAAAAAGTTTTGTCGCATACAAATTCTGAAATACTAATGAATATGGCTCTTGTACTGGCGTGTAATTTCTTTTTGGTTTAAAATGACGTTGTTGCCTTTCCACAGGTTGTGTCTAATTTTGTGCCTATTGTGGGGGTGGAACTACTTGATAATTCGGTTGATGTGGTTGTTGTTGTTGTTGGGGTTGTTGGATTTGTGTTTGAACCGATTGATTTGACTGTGGTTGGCTCAAAACTATTTGATTAACCTGTGCGGTCTTGGACTGACCATGGTTATTCCCATTTTGATTCTTATTATGCCACTCTTTCTTCTTAGGCTTAATCTCACCTTCTTGAATTTTGATTTCTTCAATTAGTTTTGCTTGGGCGAGTGCCTCATCGAATGTTCTATACTATTGTAGTTGTAGTAATGAAGAGATGGGTCTACCAAAACTCTTCGTGAACATTCGTATTATCTTTGGCATGGGGAGTGAAAATGGTAACTTGATCATGACTGATCTCCATCTGTTGCCAAAGTCATAGATTGATTCATCGTCATATTGTTTTAGATAAATTAAATCAGTCAATGTTGTTTGTTTTCTAACATTTAGGGTGAATCTTTCCAGAAACTGGTCTGCTAGTTGTTCAAAGGTGAAAATACTTTGATGCGGGAGATGATTGTACCAGTCTTGGGCTTCCCCCCCTAATGTTTGAGGAAATGTATGTAATAGCAATGCATCGTTGCTTTTGATTCTGAAGCATGCATTCACAAATCTTGTTACATGCTCTCTAGGATCCTCTTCTCCTTTAAATTCAAGCTTTGGTATTTGGAAATCATGTGGATATGGCGGTTCTGGTACCGAAGCATGAATAGGGTGATTGAGTAGTTGCCTTAAAGTTGGTTTTTGGTATTGCAAGCCTGGGGTTTGCATGGCAAGACTATCAATCTGACTCTATAAAAACTGGTATCTAGGATCATCTACAGGACTGACACTCGAATGTACTTGATGTTGTTGGTAATGGGGTGGATTGTATGTAGGTTGGGGATGATAAGATGTGTTTGGCAAAAATGTGTTATGGTATGGATGTTGAGGGATGTTATGATATGGATGGGGTGATGAAGGTATGGTATTATGCTGACCTACTGCATTAGCATATGGGTGCGGTGGTTGATTGTGAACAATAGTGGTAGAGGGAGGACGCATTACCCAAGATGGATCTTGGATAAAGGCATTAGGTTGATGAGATGTAGGTGGAATATTTTGCTCAATCCCTTGCAAATGTTGGTTAGGGTCAAGGTTTATGCTATGGTTAGCATTATCTAAAATCATTTGCTGCAACTATAAGAAAGCTTGTTGCATATCAGTTGCATTTGACATAGGGACTGCTACCTATGATGTGGTGGACTGAGTTGGTTGTGGAACAACCATGGTAGTGGAGGTAGATGGGGGGTAAGTAGCAAAGGGTATCACCACTGACTATGGAATGGTATGAGATGTATGTCCTACAAGTGTGGATGGAGGAATGAATGTTGGGGCTTGCGAAACAATAGGGATTGTTTCATACAAGGGATTAGTGGTAATGGTCATTTATTGTGATAATGTGGGGGGAATTTGGTTGGATGACAATGGTTGATTGGCTAATGCTACAACAACCAACTCAAAGAGAGGATTGGTGAAAATCTGTTGTGACTGTTGTGGATAGGCGAATATGGATTCTTGTTGTGATGAGGGTACAACACGTGATGGGATGGAGAGTGGTGGTAATGATGGGAAGACCATTCCAGTTGCATTCAAGTACATTCTAACAGTGTCCATATCTATCATGGTGGCCTGACTGTCTACTATTGCAAGAGGTTCACTCCTAGGTGTCTCAGGTATAGTTGTGTGAGTAGCTCTATGCATAATGTCTATGTTCGTGTTGGGGGCATTACTAGAAGGCCCTATATCAAGACTCGGGGACATAGAAAGGGGCACCTCTACTTGTCCCACCACCGAAGTGTGAGGGACATTGCCAGACTGAGAGGCCATAGGGGATGACCACTGACTTCGGCTTGACACTAATCTCTTAGCTTGATTATGAGTCACTACCATACGCTAATATGCTATCTATGTGAATGAAAAATAAAGTACAATGCAATACAACACGCCAAGCAAATAAACATACAAAGTGTTTGACCCTAGTTTGCACTAAGTTTTTGAAAAAATTTTTTCGGTGTGTTTTTGTGTGTTTTTTTTTTTGAAGTTTTTGAAGAGATTTTGTTTTTTTTTTTGGAATAGAATAATAGAACTCAATGAAGATGGTGATTAAGAACACTAGCACCAAGCGTGATTTCTCAAAAGAGGCTAGGGTACACCGCTTAAATCCCAGTGGGGGGTTCGCCTAGCTCTTCCACTATGATTCAACAATCGTTCCAATAGTGGGAGACAACTTGAATACCAATGACTTATACCAGCTTAAAGAGTGCTTTTATCCTATCTACGGATGATCTAGGGGGCAAGCCGGTGGAAGGAGATGAATTCCAACATCACCGGTATGAATTGGGGGTTGGTGATGAAATCCAACTGGACCAATGTTTTAATTATACGTGTGTGTGTGAATGTTTTGTTTTCTATCGTGTGATGCAAATCTAACATGCAATTCTATTTTTATGCCTAATGCAAAAAGTAGGAAAGACATAGAATAGCAGACAAAATCATATCAGGGGTAAAATTGCAAATCCAGGTAAGACTCGGCCCAATTCTGTTTAATAGGGCTAACCGTAGGTGGGCGGTTAGTTCTAGTAAACCATGGGTACATGGTTTGCCAACCATGCATGCACATTTGGGAGATCCCAACCATGGGTGCGTGGGTCCTTTTTGTCAATAGAACAAAAGCCGAATACAAGCCCAAACCCTGAAACAAAAATACCTAGGTTATTTCTAACCTGGTACATGCAATATGATTATTCCCTACTATGCATATGCAGATTTTCATTTATTTTGCTTTGTTATTGTGTTTATGAATGCAATATTTAAGTAGATTTTTCTATCCTAAGACCTAAATGCAAGCATTGGCATACAAAACTGAAACCCTTAATCTACTTAAATGCAACCTAAATCCAGAACTAAAGGAGCAATTTAAAAATATGGCATAGGGTACATACATGCGTTCCTTTCGCTGCTCCTTCCTGCTTTCAACCACCAGTCCGCATTTCAACAGTGTAGCAACCACGAATGCGTGTTTCCTCAAATTAGAAACCGTAGATGCGCGGTTTCACAAATTAGAAATCATAGATGCATAGTTTCATAGTGACAGTTTAAGCACAATCCAGACTCACCAACCCAAGATTAAATCCTCATGTGCTTCAAATTATTAGCACCTGTACATGCAAACAGAGATTAGTAAGATTAAAATAAAGCAAGGCAAAACAAAATGAAACCCTTGGGAGGTCCCACCATGATCGCCATTCTATGTAACTAGAATACTTGAGCACTTGCAATATAAAATCACACAGACACAAAGAGATTGCCCAAAATAATGAAATCCTTTATATATTGACTCTCGTGATATAGATTTACAATGTTTCGGATTGCCCCAAGTAGCTTGGGTACAATGTTACAATCTTGGCCTCAATGTGATACAAATTTCTCTCTGGGAGTTTTCCAGATCTTCCGCAATGTACAATGCTCTCCTCGTATCCAGTTCATGACTTCAAAAGGTGAGTGGGCTTTGGTATCCAGCACGGGACCACTCTAGCTTCAACAACCTATCCAAGATACATGTTACCTGCACACATGCAAACCAGCAAAGGGGATTAGTAGCACCCGTATATTCAAACAATAAATCCAATGCTACACATAAAACCTATTATCGATATGGATGAACAACAGATAGCACAAAACAATTAACAAATAAAACCTTGCTTACTACTCGAATCGCTAATCTTTGTCGATGAAACCCATTTCTGTTCTTGGGACTATGGAACCACGAAAGCACGGTTGCGGGTTGGAAACCATGGACCTATGGTTGTGAAACCATGGATGCGCATTCTTGACTGTGGAACCACGGACGGGTGGTTTTGACTGAATGAAATATTGCCTCGGAATTCGAGCCAATGGTTAGAGTCTGGCTTGCGCCCTCAACTTCTTGTCGGGTCCAGATCTAATTTGGTAGCCTATCGATATGCAGATTTAGCTCCCTTTGTTTGGTGGATTGATGGTGTCTTTATAGGTTGACTGGGGCTTTGGAGAGGAATGTGAGGTGGCAAGCCTGATTTGCCAAGTGGCAAATCTGGACTGCCAGGTGGAAGGGGTAGTTATAGTGAGTCACTCAGTGTGGCTCACTTAACTGGGGTGATGTGGCTCCAAGTGGAGTGGGATGTGGGATGTTGTTTTATGTGAAGGGACAAGGGGACAACAACAAAGGAGTTGTGGCATGGGTGTTGGGAATTTGTCTCATGTGCAAGGACAAAGGGGACAGGAGTGGGTAAGATGTGGCATGGATGTTGGATGAAGTGTCCAGGACACATGTCCAATGGGTAGACAGGGTATCCTAGGGTGATTTTCCTAATTAAATAAATTAGGAAAGTATAATGATGTGCAGGATTTTATATCCCTAAGTTAGAACTTAGGCATATATCTTTATTATGCAGGGTTTGATGGTGAGGTGGTGAATGTGAACTAAAGGGTGCTAGATTTTGGTGTCTACAAGATGCTCTGATTTGTGTGACACAAATGTCATTGGTTAAGCACATACTTCTAGTTTGCCTCTTGGCCTCTTTATTGATGATGACAGTCGAACATCCAGGTGCATTTACGGGAGTATGAAACCCCAGGCAAATTTTCTAGGTTCACAAACTTAAATGGTTCTTCATTTGATGACACTATGTGAACCCGTCCCTTGTAAATGTACTTTACACACTGATGCAATATCGAGGGAAAGTAATGTATTTCATGATTCCAAGGCCTACCAAGTAGTATGTTGTATTGCATGGCCCCTTCTATTACATGACACATCACAGAGATGGTCTTCAGGCCTACCTACATGTTGTAGCATATCGGTTATTTCTTGAAGTACATTTTTTAGGATCCTACTATAAAATAAACTCAAATAAACACACTCTCACACAATTACTTGGAAATAAACATCATATTAATATTCAAAACAAAATACACATTATAACATAAATTTGCATAAAGGAACAATCTCACAATAAGATAGAATCGTAGGCCTCTTCAAGGGGGCAACCTCCTTCAACACTTCATTAATTTGCAAAAATATGAATACATTGGTGCCTTCTCGGGTATTTAAAGAGTTCCCTTCCATGGTTGGCTTACATGCAAAATGCCACTTGGATTACATGCATAATGCCACCCGAATTACATGCATAGTGCCACTTGAATTACATGCATAATGCCACTCGAATTACATGCACAAGGCCACCTTACATAACCTATCTACCATGTGTTACATAAAAAGGGTGTCATTTGTTATAGACACTATATAATCTAAAACTTAGAACATTACAAAATATTAATCATGGGTACTACCCACGTTATTTAGGAATTATTACATCATGGAAGTTATTACATTAAGGGTTAGGATGGGATCCTAACATGTCCTTCCCCTTGAAGAAGCTTTGTCCTCAAAGCTGAAATGAGGAAACTGTTGTTGGAGTTGGTGGAGAGATTCCCATGTAGCATCTTCAGGTTGAATCCCACACCACTGAACCATAATCTCTGTAATTGTATAGTTGCAAAGAGTACGAGTTTGACGATCCAACAATTGCTCAGGTTCAAGTAATATGGAGCCTTCTTCATCAAATTCAGGAAGTGTGGATTGAACCTGTACCTGTGTGCCCTTAACTTTCTTGATAGCAGAAACATGAAAAATTGGATAAATCTTGGAAGTAGGTGGGAGCACCAATTTGTAAGCTGTGGGGCCAATCCTTTGTAGAACCTAGTAAGGACCATAGAATTATGTAGCAAGATTCTGGCACCTGCGAAGTTGCAGGTATGATTGTTTGTACAGCTATAAGTGAAGGAAGACCATATCACCTACATCAAAACTACACTCAGAATGATGTTGATCAGCTTGTTGGTGCATTCAATTCTGGGCCATGTTCAAATTCTGCTTAATTTGGCGAAGGACCTCGATGTGTTGACTCAGAGTGTTGTCGATGGCCTGGACCTTGGAGCTTCCAGGAATGTAAGAGGAAGGCATAGGTGGAAGGCGCCCATAGACTACTTCAAATGGTGTGAGTTTGGTTGCAGTATGATAGGAAGTGTTGTACCACCATTTGGCCAAGGATAGCCATTTGGCCCATTGAGTGGGATGATCTAAGACAAAGCAACGAAGGTAGGTTTCCAAGCATTTATTAACAACTTATGTTTGACCATCTGTTTGTAGATGGTAGGCTGAACTCATTTTGAGCTGAGTCCCCTACAAATTAAAAAACTCTTGCCAAAAATGACTAGTGAAGGTGGGATCATGATCAGATACAATGGAGGTGGGCATGCCATGAAGGCGAAATATGGAGTCAAGAAAAATTTGTGCAACAATGGATGTTGTATAAGGATGGGCAAGGGCACAAAAGTGAGCATATTTTGAAAGGCGGTCCACTACCACAAAAATAATTGACTTGCCTCCAGATTTAGGGAGCCCTTATATAAATTCCATGGAAAT
The DNA here is from genome assembly GCA_028583015.1 of Wollemia nobilis. Lineage (NCBI taxonomy): Eukaryota > Viridiplantae > Streptophyta > Pinopsida > Araucariales > Araucariaceae > Wollemia > Wollemia nobilis. The sequence continues at coordinate 11,618,196 of JAQPPZ010000850.1, forward strand.
GTCTGTCCAAACCTGATCTGGGATAGGCAATGGTTGAAGAGTGCCCGGAGAGCACACTGTTTCACCTTTCATCCTTTGACATGTGTCATAGGTAGCAACAAAAGAGTGGATGTCCCATTTCATACCTTTCCAAAAGAAGGTGCGCTTGAGTCACTCATATGTTTTAAGGAACCCTGAATGGCCTACAGAGGGAGTGGCATGCAATTCCTTCATGAGGAGCTCTCGAAGTGGGGACTTATGAGGTAGAACCAGGCGTTGATGGTAGCGTAGATCATGGCCATTCCAATTATATCCTGGTGCAAAATCTGGATCATCCATTAGTGAGGCTATCAAAGCTTACAAATCGGAATCCTGACATGCTTCTTGATGCAAGAAACCAATCCATTGGGGAAGTGGTGCTAAGATGGCACACAACATACTTACGGTCTCCATTTGGTGAGAAAGAGCATCAGCCACAATATTCTCCTTTCCCTTTTTTTAGGTGATATCATAATCATAGCCCATGAGTTTAGACACCCACTTTTGTTGGTCAGGAGTAGAAACTCTTTGTTCCAAAAAATATTTGAGACTTTGATGGTCGGTTTTGATGGAGAAGTGATGCCCAACGAGGTAAGGTCACCAATGTGTGACTGCATGCAATATGGCTAACATTTCCTTAGCATATGTGGATTTCCCCATATTACGATCAGATAGTGCCTTGCTAGTAAAAGCCACAAGTCATCCTTCTTGCATCAATATTGCCCTAATACCATGACCAGAAGCATCACTTTCAATGACAAATGGTTTAGAGAAATCTGGCATGGCTAAGACGAGAGTGGTGGTCATAGAATGCTTGAGTTTAATGAAGGCTTGGTCAGCAGGCCCTATCCAAGTGAAGGAATATTTTTCAACATGGAGGTGAGGGGGTAGCTATCTTTCCATAATTGTAGACAAATTTGTGATTATAGCCTGTAAGCCCTAAAAATCCTCGAAGTCCTTTGAGGGTGCAAGGTTTCAGCCACTTTTGAACTACTTGGATCTTCTTAGGGTCAACCTTGACGCCATCCTATGAGACAATGTGTTCCTAATACTCCACTTCAATAATACCAAAGGAACACTTGGACCTTTTGGCAAAAAGGTGATGGGTGACTTGGAAAAAAGGTGATGGGTGACCAACAGCTATAAAGTTTGATCCACATGATTGAGGTGCTCTTCCCATGTGCGATTGTAAATCAAGATGTCATCGAAGAACACAAGGATGAAATTCCGTGAAAAGGGTCAGAATATGTTGTTCATAAGACTTTGGAATGTAGAAGGAGCATTTGTGAGACCAAATGGCATTACCAAGAATTCATAATGACCTTCATGAGTGTGAAAGGCAGTTTTGGGGATGTCTTCATCCTTGAGTCGTATCCAGAGCAGAGATCAAGCGTGGTGAAATACATGGTCCCATGTAGTTCATTGAGTAATTCATCAACCACTGGAATAGGAAATTTATCCTTGACCGTAGTCTTGTTGAGTTCTCGATAGTCAATACATAGGTGCCATGAGCCATATTTCTTGGGAACAAGTAGGACAGGCGAGAAGTAGAGGCTAGTACTAGGCCGGATGATGCCAGCCTTGAGTAATTCCTGTACCAATTTTTCTAGTTCTAATTTCATGGCATGAGGGTACTTTTATGGCCTAATATTTGGTGGTCCACTACCCAAGAGCAATGGGATAGCATGGTCATGAGAGCAACTCGATGGTAGTGTAGTTGGTTCTACAAATACAGCATCATGTTTGTGTAGAACTAGTTGTAGGTCTGATGGAATTTCAGCCATTAGTGAAGTGGTTGGTTGGATGGATAAGAGTTGTGCAATGACCCCATGTTTTAATTTCTTTAGCACTTTCTCCATACGATTAGAACTAATGAGGTGAGGTGTTCCTACAGGGGAGCCCTTGAGTAAGTGTGTTTGTCCATTTTGGGAGAATTACATCTAGAGTTTTGTAAAGTTCCAACTGATAGTGCCTAATGTACTCAACCATTGAGATCCAAAAACCATATCACATCCTCCCAACTAGAGGGTAAACATGTCCTGCTTGAGTTCATAGTCCCCTATCCCGATCTTGACATTGCGGCATTTTCCTTTACAAGGTAATGTTTCTCCATTGGCTACCATGACCTTGAATGAATTACAAGTATGGATATAGCAATTTTCCTGCTGAGCAACTCTAGGATCAATGAATTTGTGTGTGCTACCTGAATCAATAAGGATGGTAAGACGTTGGCCCTTGAAAAATCCCACAACTTTTATGGTTTGTGGAGCGGTAATGCCTGCAAGAGCATGGACTGAAATCTCTGCCTTAGACCCTTGTGTATCTTCTTCCTATGGAGTAGGTGTTTCAGGGGGGTCCTCATCCTCATCACTCTGGTCAGTGTTAGCAGGTTCCTCAACATCTATCAAGAATAGTCTTTTATTTGCACACTTATGTCCTTTAAAAAACTTTTTATCACAATTATAACATAAGCCTTGGGCACGATGGGCATCCATCTCCTCTATAGTCAGTTTCTTGGGTGTAGTAGGTTTACTATCAACTAAATTTTGGGTTTGAAAAGGAAATGAAGGTCGGTTGGGAGGAAACCGTGGGGGGCACCTTTGGTTTGAGAGTTTAGATTCGGCTAGACGGGCCAAACTGATAGCTTCCATCATGGAATGTGGTTCAACATCTTTACTTCAGCTTGGAGATCCCCTTTTAACCCACTGATAAAACAACTTGTGAAGAACCCTTCCATCAATCCTCTTGTCTTATTGGCCAATTTTTCAAATTGAGTTTGGTAATCATGGACTGAGGATGTTTTTTGTAGTTTGGTCAATGCCCCTGTGAAGTCCTCATACTCACTAGGCCTAAATCGGGTCAGTAGTTGGGACTCAAATTCCTCCCAAGAGATATTTGGGTTGGAATTACGTAACCACTGGAACTAGTGTAGAGCCTTAGATTCCAAATTGAAGGAAGCCATCTAAACTCGATGATATATGGGAACATTATGAAGTCTAAAGAATTGATCAACCCTACATAACCACCCATCAACATCCTTCCCATTAAATCAAGGGAAGTCTAATTTTGGCATTTTAAAGGATGGGTCATGGTCATTCCTTGTAGATTTTTCAGCCTAGTGTTCTATTTTGAGTGGTCCCTTATGTAACTTGCTACCCACATTTATCAGTGTTTCTTCTAAGTGAGCGCTAGTGGCCTCATGATCTAGACAAAGACCTTGGACCTCTTCCCTTATGGAGAAAATTGCCAAGTTCAAATTCTCAATGGCTTTGGTTAAGGATTCCATCTGTTCTAGCTCTTTTTGATGTCCACGGGTACCCTAGGCCATTTTGGAACCTTTTGTGACTAGTTACTAAAATTAGAATTGGGTTTCAGGACTTACTATTTTTAGTAAGTGTCCAAAAAAGTGTTTAGGTGCTATATATCAAAATGATCAGATCGAAGAGGTGGTCACAATGAGCTATATCCCACAACACTACTTTTGGGCACCCCAGACTTTTTTTTATCTCATGTTTTGCCGAGTCTAATGGTGTTTACAATTTTTGATTTTGAGCTACAGTGCAAAAGTTGGGTATTGGAGCACTATCTATAATTGGTCTCTGGTCACTCGTTCACTATTTTTCTTAGCCTGAACAGTCTAAATATAAAGGACAATTTTTATCTAGTAGGAATCTTACCTAACTACTCTGAATATTCTCTGTATTATGTAGGTTACTGTTATGACAATTCTGTTCTGATAGTGAAAACTGCAATCTCTGACCTGACTGTGCTGACCTGACTGACCTCACTATTACTGCCACTGTAAATTTGACTATTATTCTCTAGACTATCATCTTAACTTTCACCCTCATATTCTATCCTGAATCCATGCAATGTATGTTATTTTTTTGGTAGAGGATTCCTTTCTCATATGCTCACTTTTGGAAATTTGGAATGTAGGTTTACAAATAGGGAGTTTTGGTTTGTGATTTTATTGCAGGTTGAAGTTTTAACAGAACCAAGGTATGCTAAGTAAAGGAGCATGTAACACCCATAGGTCCTCTGTTATACCGTAGTGATGAACAATAGTGCTCGGACCAATATTTTAGGCCACTACCCAAGGAGGATTCCACACATACCCTTGAGCACACTATCTGCTTCTCTGACAGTAAGGGAGGGTAATCATCTTGGATGTTGTCCCATGGACTATGGATGATACAAGGTCGATAACCTTCCTACTAGATAAAATTCTTCACCCTAGAATGGTCTCCCGATACACCCGAAGATGCATGGGAGCTCAAGTCCGTGTGCGAGTTCTATCTGAGGCCTGGGTATTGGAGCCTGATCGCCCCTCACTTCACTAGATGTTGTATGGGCTATCTAGCTTAGCCAATAATGACAGATCCTTCATGATATTTTAAAATCCCTGGCATAGGGTTTCTACCTACTCAACTAAAAAGGACTATGTTTTTTTTTTTTGACTGGTATTTGTCTTCTTCTTTTTTTATAATAATAAAAATAAATTACACGAAAGTAACAGAGGATTATACCTAACAGGCAATAATCATTACTATTGTAGCATAACTTGGCCCTGGAAAGTGCTCTGATACCACTTGTTAGGATCCTACTATAAAATAAACTCAAATAAACACACTCTCACACAATTGCTTGGAAATAAACTCACATAAATATCATATTAATATTTAGAACAAAATACACATTATAACAGAAATTTGCATAAAGGAACAATCTCACAATAATATAGAATTACAAGCCTCTTCGAGGGGGCAACCTCCTTCAACACTTCATTAATTTGCAAAAATATGAATACATTGGTGCCTTCTCGGGTATTTAAAGAGTTCCCTTCCATGGTTGGCTTACATGCAAAATGCCACCTGGATTACATGCATAATGCCACCCGAATTACATGCATAGTGCCACTCGAATTACATGCATAATGCCACTCAAATTACATGCACAAGGCCACCTTACATAACCTATCTACCATGTGTTACATAAAAATGGTGCCATTTGTCATAGGCACTATATAAGCTAAAACTTAGAACATTACAAAATATTAATCATGGGTACTACCCACGTTATTTAGGAATTATTACATCATGGAAGTTATTACATTAAGGGTTAGGATGGGATCCTAACATAGGATATCTATGCCCACAGTCAAACATAGTGCATCATTAAACACTCTCAATGTAAATGTAGTGGGCATAATGTGTGATTTAAGAAGCTTCAAATGACTCAATGCCTTGGTCGTTATTAAGTTGATCGATAAGCCGGTATTGATCAAGATCCTTTTAAATGGCATTTAATTAACACATGCAATTATATACAACAGTGGGTCAGCCATATATGTAGAAACCATCCTTATCTCATGATCATAAAATTGTATCATCGGTTCCTGACACTTCTATACATGTCCTACAAAACTAGTAAATGCCTATGCATCCTGGTATTGTACTTTAATGGACCTTAAAATGTCCATAAGAGTCTCCCTGTGCCTAGGGGACTATTTTATTAGCTCATATATTGACAACTTCATGGGAGTTGTCTATAGGTTTTGGACCAACCTGCTCCTTATGGTCACCACCGTACTTATTGGTGGGCCTGGAATATTTTGTATCAACCATTGATTTGATATGGCTTGTATTTGAATGGGAGCATGAGGTTGATTCTGTTGTTCATATATCCCATGCCTAGTGACAACGTTCACCATACCTACAAACCCCTTGTTAGGTGGTTCGACTCGCACTTGGTTGACCTAGCCAACATTGTTGCGAGGTGCTTCATGATTTGGCAAGGGATTTTTATAAATCCCCATATTCTGATTATCGAGTGCTTGTGGGTTGTGCGACACTACAAGATCACCTTTGTCAATCATATTTTGCACCATGTGTTTGAAATTCCATAACACCTCAATGTCATGGCCTTTCATTCGATGAAAAATTCAAAATATATCTTCTTGGTACCCCTTTTATTTGGGTTGATTGGGGTCTATCAGCTTGACCTCGGGCAATCTAATTGCCTTGGCCTCGCATAGTTGATTTAAAATTGACATCAGCGATTCCTTCAATGGTGTGAACTGGTGAGTTGGGCGTTGATCTTTGTTCTTGCCCTTAAAATTATTGTTGCACTTTTCATATTGTGCAAGAGGAAGTTGGGCTTGATAATTCTATTTTTGTTACCCCTTGTCCTCTCTTTTGAGATTCAGCACCACTTGATTCACATGGGCCTGCTTGCCCTGTGGTTTTATGGTACTCTTATTTTGTCCCTCTCTCCTATTCTTGAGCTTCAAGTTGCCTTCCTACAACTTGATGTCCTCTGTATTGCTCCAAATTTTTTGCATCCCTACCTTCAAGCTATAGGATCTGTGCCTAGAAGGAGGATGGGAAAAGGATGGCATGGTACCTCGGACTGAGAGGCCTTGCGAAGGTCCAACCTCTTGGGGGAGGTGTATTATGGTGATTTTTCTACGGATGGTGGGTTCACCAGGAAATGTTTGAATGGCAGTTTCCATGCCTAGGTTGGGAATGTGTTTGATGTGTTCAGTTTTAGCTTTAATCATCCAAGTCCTAGGTTTGGCCAAAATGCGTCTAAGCTATTCTATATGAAATGCAGATTTAAATTAAGACAGAAACATATTTGGACAGAAAAATAGAAAGAACAAGATGGATTAAAGACCCATACCTGATCCGGATGTCTGATGAAGGTTCTAATTTTTGAAGTAGTCAAGATCGTCTGAAATTTGACAGGATCGTCTCCTATCTAACAAGATCGTCTGAGATCTAATGAATTTGTCAGACGAATTCGTCAGAGACCTACAAACAGAAAAATAGATACAAAATGCAGAGAATGCAACTAAGATAACAGAGGGTAATGATATAAAATGACAGTAAGAACATTAAAATGATGATAATAAGCAAAAAACAAATGCATTATACCAATCTAATGACAATTTATGCTTTTATTATGTATTAAAGCTACATGGGTGAACTCCAAGATGCATAATAATAAATAATAACCATAGAATTAACTAAATGTAGAATAATATAGCAGAAAAAGGATGAAGCAATGCAAACTTTGGGCACTGATTGCCCCCAATGTGGACTGCAGTTGAAATTGTCTCGAATTGGGTCGAGATCATCCGAGATTGTATGAGATCTTCTGAGATGAACTGAGCTTGCTCCGGCTAAAAAACAATGAAGTTCTTGCAAACAAACTTGGAAAAATACAAATGCAAACATTGATTTAAGATGGTCTAGTGTGTGTAGAATTCGAGTTACAAGGAATTTCATCCAGGGGAATGCCAAGGGGGAGGGCCTAGGATTAAATAGGCTTAGTAGGGAGGTTAGGAGGTTGGATATCATCCCTATTTGGGAGATCTCCAATAGGGAGGGTCTCTAATGGCACAGACACGCTTTTGCCCGGATTAGAGATGCCATTGGAACATAGACTAATTGTGAAAAATCAATTTTGGGACAAGATCGTCTAGACATCCTAGCCCAAACGAAATTGTCCGATTTGAGGTGATATTGTCTGATCGACGATGATATCGTCAAATAGTCAAAACAAACTCTAAAAATGGCACGAGAAACGAGGAAACGAATTAAGCGACGGTTTGGGAGCGGTTTTGGAGGTTAAAATTTGAATTTGAATTATTTACTAGAGTAAGTGTAATTATTAAGGTTTTACTGCGCCAATTTTAGGGTGCTACATTTTGCCCCCTCTTTAGCAAATTTTTCAAAGAAAATGCGTTAAAGATGAGTTCTTCTCGATCTACGAGAAAGCAAAAATTATTCCCATTTTTAGGCGACGATTCTTGGTCGAATCGTATGATAGCTTACTATGGATGTATCGCTCAAAATTTTTGGCATCCCTACCTTCAGGCTATAGGATCTGTGCCCGGAAGGAGGATGGGAAAAGGATGGCGCAGTACCTCGGACTGAGAGGCCTTGCGAAGGTCCCGCCTCTCGGGGGAGGTGTATTATGGTGATTTTTTGACGGATGGTGGGTTCACCAGGAAACGTTTGAATGGCAATTTCCACACCTAGGTTGGGAATGTGTTTGATGTGTTCAGTTTTAGCTTTAATCATCCAAGTCCTAGGTTTGGCCAAAATGTGTCTAAGCTATTCTATATGAAATGCAGATTTAAATGAATACAGAAACATATTTGGATAGAAAAATAGAAAGAACAAGATGGATTAAAGACCCATACCTGATCCGGATGTCTGATGAAGGTTCTGATTTTTGAAGTAGTCAGGATCGTCTGGAATTTGACAGGATCGTCTCCTATCTAACAAGATCGTCTGAGATCTGACGAATTCGTCAGAGACCTGCAAACAAAAAAATAGATGCAAAATACAGAGAATGCAACTATGATAATAGAGGGTAATGATATAAAATGACAGTAAGAACATTAAAATGATGATAATAAGCAAAAACACAAATGCATTATACCGATCTAATGATAATTTATGCTTTTATTATGCATTAAAGCTACATGGGTGAACTCCAAGATGTAGAATAATAAAGAATAACCATAGAATTAACTAAATGCAGAATAATACAGCAGAAAAAGGATGAAGAAATGCAAACTCTAGGCACTGATTGCCCCCAATGTGGACTATAGTCGAAATCGTCTCGAATTGGGTCGAGATCGTCCGAGATTGTACGAGATCATCTGAGACGAACTGAGCTTGCTTCGACTAAAAAACAATGAAGTTCTTGCAAACAAACTTGGAAAAATACAAATGCAAACATTGATTTAAGATGGTCTAGTGCATGTAGAATTCGAGTTATAGGGAATTTCAGCCAGGGGAATGCCAAGGGGGAGGGCCTAGGATTAAATAGGCTTAGGAGGGAGGTTAGGAGGTTGGAGATCATCCCTATTTGGGAGATCTCCAATAGGGAGGGTCTCTAGCGGTGCAGACACACTTCTGCCCGGATTAGAGACGTCGTTGGAACATAGACTAATTATGAAAAATCAATTTTGGGACAAGATCATCTGGACGTCCTAGCCCAGATGAAATCGTTTGATTTGAGGTGATATTGTCTGATCGGCGACGATATCGTCAAACAATCAAAACAAACTCTAAAAATGGTGCGGGAAATGAGGAAACAGATTAAGCGGTGGTTTGGGAGCAGTTTTGGAGGTTAAAATTTGAATTTGAATTATTTACTAGAGTAAGTGTAATTATTAAGGTTTTACTGTGCCAATTTTAGGATGCTACATCCTCAATCACTTTGGCTTGTGCTAAATCCTCTTTGAATGTAGGATACTGTTGCAACTACAGCAGTAACGGGATGTGCTTGGCACAACTCTTTGTAAACATTCATGTTATCTCTATGGTAGGAATAAGGACTTGCAACTTCGCCATTAGTCTCCTTCATCTCTTTTCGTACTGCTCAATAGGCTGATCATCGTGCTGAGCTAGCATAGCCAGATCAAAAATATTAGCCTATTTCTTGATGCCAAAGGAATAGCATTCAAGAAAGGCATCAACTAATTTCTCAAAACTAGTTATGCTATGTTTCTTTAGCTAATTGAACCACTCCTAGGCTATACCAAAAAGTGTCATGATAAAAGTATGCAACAACAATGCATCGTTGCTTGCTATCTAAAAACAAGCATCTAGAAAGCTCATGATATGTTCTTGTGCATCTTCATCACCCTTAAACTTGTCTAACATGGGCATATCAAAATGCTCAAGGTAAGCCGAAGTAGGCATTGAAGGATCCAAAGGCTCATTATAGATTTTCCTTAATGTCATCTTTTGAATAGCTGCACCTTATTTCTCGATGGCTTTGACCTTCTCGGCTAAGGCCTTATAAGCCTTCGAAGATAAAAAGTCCTCCATAAGTTGACATGGAGGTGGCTTAGGAGGTACTATCTTCCTCGTATGAGCTGGAGGGCATTTCTCTTCCTCCTTCTTAGCTCAGGATCTCTCAAGATATTCTTGCTTGTATTTGTCTCCCTCTTCTTCTTCATGCCCTCTGCCTTTGATCATCGAGTGGCGATGGCCACTCCCTTTGTTTGGTACTAGCATGAGTACAAGTATCTTTATGCTCTCGATGCATATCAGCTTGTGACAAAGCCTTCTTATATACATGCTCTCTATGCACATCATGAGGATATAGGCTAGACCTAGCTAACCTATCCTCCTACTCCACACACTCCTTCTTGGCAAGGATACACTCCTCATGCATGCATTTTTCATACAGCTGTTGTCTAAGGAGCCTCTGCGATTGAATATTTCCATCTTCAATGCACTACCTCTCTAGGCAAGCATCCTCCAATTGATCTTGGAGTATTTTTCATTTCTATTCTAATACCAGTTGATACGATCTATCAATCTAATCAATCATGGGAGGCCTTTGGTATCCCTACTTTGTATGAGTGACCTTATGGGTTTTGTACCCATCAAACTGATGTGTTGTGCCTTTGCCTCTATCTGTGAAGATGGCATTGGCATCCTGATGTGTCCTATACTATGAACCACCATGCATAGATAGTGGATGTGTGACATGAGGGTGCTTAGAAGCCTCTCCATGCTCTCTGGTAGTCCTAATGATGCTCTCACTATGCTCACTTTGGGCACGAATGTACAGAGCTAAAGGCTTGTAGCCTAACTGCTCAAAAACACTACCTAGACCCTCTAACTATCTATACCACCACTGCTCATGCGGTGGTGTGCCATTAGCTCCCACATTTGATATATCAATGGTGATATTGCATGGTGGACCACGCATGAGAGTATGGGTAGGCCTATGCTTGGAAGCGAGCCTATCTACCTGCCCCTAAATGGGCAAATCTCTAGTCCTTCTATACTCAAAATGTGGAGGCATAAATCCTCCTATGGACTTAGTATGCAGGGGTACCAACCTGGTTCCTTGCACAACATACTCCTCGATCGATCCTGTGGATGTGCATGCACTACGGTCTCAATAATGGCTTTCGAGTGGAACACCCTCATTCTGAGAGACTCCATATTCTATCATGTGCCTAGAGGAGTGTACTAAATCTCCTTTATCTGAGGTATGCTCTATGGGGTCCCATCATGTCGATTTATTTCCTCTAATGCTTTTCGAACGACATTTGGTTTGCTCATGTGGGTGAGGACTTGACACGTGCTACTGTGAATTGGTTAGAGGTTGGTGATTGGCATCAGGTTTAGACCTTTATCAACCACCTCGTGTATCCACCATTGTGTACCTAGCATCTATATGTATCTTTTATTATTAAGCAAACAAGGTATACAATGATGATTATCTCGTATTAAATTTTGAAAGTGAGCCCTAAACTATTTGATGTGTTTTCAAGATGTGTTGTATCAGTATAGAAACTCTTATCATGTTTTGCAAAACTTGTTGGATTTTATTCTCATTTTAATGGCTTTCACCTGTACGCTCATAGCTCGACAACTTGGCTATGAACTCTAAGTCATGTAAATCCCCCATGTGTGGTAATGAAGGTCCACACCCGGACCAGGAGCACAGGTCCTCCTAGATCCTCACCCATTTCCCCCAATCAGTGTTATACCCTCCAAAGAGAATACATGCAAATTTTCCAAGGTATGAAAGGTTCTTGGATCCGATATTGGTCTAATAAAAAAGGTTCGTAGGATTTGGGCCAGCATATGGAAATGACACCCACCGTCGCTAAACCCTACTAGTGGTTGGATTTCAAGCCCAACTCACTAGTGTTTAAGTGCCAAGTGGTGTGTGTGGTTCATTTTAATATACATAAAAGAAATGCATCATATAGCACTCATGCTCATTTTCTATATGCTATGCAAATGAAATAACGTTTCAAATTCAAAAATGCAAGCTATTCTAGATGCTCCTTTAGACAATGCTTATTACAATTGTAACGACCACTACTTGGGCCTCAACATACAAATGAAACACACAAATTCTATCAAGCACGTTGGATTATAGGGCGGATTTCAATCATAGATCTGTTGTTCCTAGAAGCGCCTTTCTACAAATGCAAATTGAAACGAACTAGGACATGATTGATTTCCTTTTTCTTAGTTTGCTTTTCCTAATTGCATTTCAAAATAAGCATTATATAAAAACATAGAGAAATAAAAAGAATAAAAGAGTGGAAAATAGGGCCTCCCTCAGTTCCTGAGTTGATCTGCACTCTACTTTCTGATGTTTGTGTTGTCAGGTGTAAACTGTAGGTATGGTCTGCAGTCTGCATGTAAACCGCATGTTGAAATTGCAGTTCAAATTTTGGCCCATAGCTGATAGCTGTGGTCTATACTTACAATTTCAAAAATTAAGAAATAGCAGTTAGATTGCATGAATTGTAGAGTTCCACCATGATCACCTTTTGAGCTATCCCAAAAAGCGTACACCTAGCTATTGCATTAATGAAAATCAACATAAAAGCATGACAAGATAACAAGATTGCATGAACCAAATAAAATGTGTGTTTCTTTATTGATATAGCCAATGAATCTCGGTTATAATATTGTCCCTCTTAGGGTCACCAGAATGTTGATACTATCAATACAATTTCCAAAGCCCCCAATGGGGTAGGCGCACTATAAATGCTTTTTCAAATAGTCGCAAACTGCTCTAGGGTGGAGTTAACCCTCTTCTTCGCATTGAGGAAGGTGTTTGAACAATTGAATATCCCTTTAACCTATTTCCTATGATCAAGAAACAACACCATAATATTATACAAATAGGCAGCCTCTCATGATGAGGCCCTTTAAAGGATAGATGCATGAAAAAACCATAAAAAACATGTAATCAAGAAAGTATACAAGCTATGTCTAAACTATGCAAAATTGATAAAGATCCAAGAAAATGCATAAAAGAATGTAGCAACTAAGTATTGAATGGTTTAGTTATATGAAATGAAGCATAAAAGCATATAAAGAAACCATTATTGCCCACTCTATGCTAATGTAATCAAGTTGATCTAACACTAATTCTACTAGTCAAAAATCTCTAAAACTGTAACTAAGCCATGCAAATGATTAATCTATCCTAATTAATTCTATTGGAAATGAAATGATAAGGGGATCTGTCACCTGATGCAAACTGCAGCTCTGATGAGTGGTTTGCATTATAAACCGTGGTTGAAAGCCATGATGAGCAACCAAATGGATTTTCCCTTCAATTTAATGGTAGTGGGCTTGATCCTCCTTGTCAAATTGATGATCAAGGGTCACCTCAGTATCCTCTGACAGGTTTGGTGGTTGAATTGTTGATTAAGGCCTCCGTTTTCCAAAATTGGTGTTTCTTGGCTCTCTAGCTCCTTAGTGCATCCATGGCACAATTGTCATGATGGTTGGGTTGGCAAAGTGATATTAACAAATCTCTCTCTTAGTGCACTTAAGTGAGTTCATAATTTCATAGGGCTTCACTACTATGATCTCCAATCCTTGCTTTATATCTTTGCCCTAATTTTAAGGGGTACTTATAGGACTACCCAAGGGCTAGGGGTGGATTCATGAAGAATCCAAGATCAAGAAGGGGTGGTTAGTACAGTTGGATTGGAAGCTTCCATACTTTAACCACCTTCTTCTATAATAAATGCCCGTTCAAACCAATTTGGCTTGGATGAAGGCCAACTAAACTCCAGTTAAGACCACAGGTTATAGCTACGGTCCAGACTACAAACCATAGGTGTCAATTGCAGTTCAACCTATAGACTGTAGGTCTGGGCTATGGTTCAAACTGATTAGGCTATGGAGCCCAAATTGAGTGGTTAAAACCACTACTCTATCTTGGAGTTTTTCCAAGATCTTCCATATGGTCTTGTAGCATGTCCATATGAGTAGTCGCCATTGACATGACGTGTTTTAGGTGTCTACAAAGAGTAGCAATACCCTTGAAAGATGTGTCCATATTTGAAGTTCCTCTTGTAAAACCAAATTCCTTCTTTTCATGAACCTTGCAATGCATAGCCTTGTGACCAAATCGGTTACATAAAAAACACCATCCTTTAAAGAAATCTTATCTTGAGCCCACTGGTCTCTTGGTCCTTTCTTCTTTGTAATGATCCTTGTTCCTTGTTTGTGCATTTTTTCCTTTCTAAGTGAAGATTCTATTCTTCAATTTATCGTCATAAGTCTCAACTTCTCCTTCAATCTCTTCCTCTAAAACTTCTTCCTCTTTTGATATTGAGCTTGAAGCTTCTTGTTTACCTTGTCATTCTTTAAAACCAAGTTTCATTTTGATAGATGAATATCTTTGTGCATTGATAATTTTATCCAAAGTTTTTTAATTTTTCCCAAACTTGTGTAGCTTATCCTTAGAATCATTTACTTCCATCCTTAGTGAAACTACCTCATGTTCTAGACTTTCACATTCTAACCTTTTTTCTTCTAGCTTTTCACTCATGGCCTCTTTAATTTTCCTTGCCTTAGCATTTGAGTTTGTCAGGTGTAGTATAAGGTTTCCTTTTTCTTCCTCACATTCTTGAACTTGAGTCTTTAGTCTTTAATTTTGCTTTCTAAATATTTTCAATTCTTTAAGAGCAACAATAAGTTCCTCTTCCATATTTATTGTGGCTTATTCTATTTTTGAATATTCTTCTAGGTATTCAAGAGCATCTTCATATTCTTATTCACTACTACTAAACCCATTCCTTGTACAGTGATCTTCAAGGTGATCAAAGTTACCATTTATAAAACATTTGAGTATTATTGGTTCCTTCTTAGCTTCTTTTCCAATATCTTCTTTAACTTGATCTTTAATAGGAGTGTCCTCTTCTTTTTCTACTGCTAAAAATAGAATTTCTCCATATTCACTATCTAAGGGTATTTCGTCATTGTCACTTGAAGCCTTGCTTCCCTTATCAACATAGAAACTCTTCTTGTGCTTTTGAAAGAACTTATTTTCATGTTTGTTTTGACCATACCTATTTTTCTTTTCATACCTGGATTTTCCTCCTTTTTTCTTATGATCATGTTTCTCTTCACTACTACTGCTTCTAGATTTTGGACAATTAGATGCATAGTAACCAAAATTTCCATAATTAAAACATTTTTCTGTTTTCATACCTTTGTTCTTTCTTGATTCCTTGTTTCTTCTTCCATAGTTAGCTTCTTCATCACTGCTTGACTCACCACTTGATTCTGGTTTCTTATTCTTTGTCTTCTTTGATGCTTTGAAAGCTTCCTCTTTCTTAGAGTTATGATCCATTACTATTCTCATCTCATAATCTATGAGAATTCCATGTAACTCATCCATAGTCAACTGATTAATATCTTTCATCTCTTCTATAGCTAAAACTTTTCCATCATACCTTGTAGGAAGTGACCTTAAAACTTTCTGAGAAACATCAAAGTATTCAATTTCAAATCCAAGTCCACGCATGGTATTAACAATCTCATCCACATAAAGTAAGTATGTAGCAATGTCTTCCTCATATTCCATCTTCAAATCTTCAAAAAAAATCTTATGGTTTTGTAGTTTTTCCATATTGACCTTTTTATTTCCCTCATAGGTTTGCTTCACTTTATATCATATCTCTTTTACTGATTTGCAATGCATTACTTTCACAACTTCTACTTCACGTAATCCACTCAAGATTCCATTCATAGCCTTGGCATTACTCACATGTAATAGCTTACCATATTTATCTATGGGAGTATTAGTTGTAGGTGTGAACCCATCCTCAACTGAATTCCATGTCTCATATCCTTGTGCCATCAAGTAAGTCTTCATTCTTATGCTCCAAAAAGCATAATTGTTCCCATAAAAAAATTATGCCTTGTTTTATGAAGATCCATTCTTAGATTCCATTTGTGTTCCTATAATATCTTCCTTCAAGCGGTTAGACTCTTTCGAAGGAACTCGATCTGATACCAATTAAATAACACGAGCTTATATGAAGAGGGGGGTCAAAAGTATAAGATAAAATTTTACTTTTCTTTCCCAAACAATATTATCCAATATTATCAATGGCAATATAAATGGTAGTAATAAAATAAATGCACAAATCATCACACACAATAGAGACATAAATTTAACATAGTTCACCCAATGTGGGCTGCTCCACGAAGAAAATATTTGTACTAAATTTTCTCAAAAAATATCTTGGGAATCAATTCCCTTTTACAATTTTTATGTACCTCTATTCAAAGGAGACACCAATCCCCTATGCTTTGATTTGTGGATCTCTGTCCATAGGAGAACTCTTTCCCCTTTCCTCTAGTTCATGGATATCTCTCCACAGGAGAACGTTATCCCCTTGTTCTAGTTTGTGGATATCTCTCCATAGGAGAACTCTATCCCCTTGCTCTGATTCGTGGAACATGATCTAGGAAAACTCTATATCCTCAACTATTTCATGGATATCTCTATATATAAGAACTCTATCTTCCTATCTACTTCACGGATCTCACTCCACATGAGAACTCTATCTCCTCTGCTATTTATCTTCTAGAAGACTTCTACTCCCACTGCTCTGGTTTGTTGATCTCTCTCCATAGAAGACCTTTGTCCCCACTACACTGGCTGATGGATCTCTATACACTAGATACTAATGTCCTATTTGATTTATCACCTCTAAAGCCTACTGTCAACTCTATCTCAAATCTACACCAAAATCTGTCCCAAGTCTAGCATAAATCTACTCTAACTCTACTCACCAATATGCACCAAACTATTTCCCAAGTCTAGCACAAATATGCTCTAACTCTACTCACAAAAATACACTAAAATTTACCTAAAATTTATCCCAAGCCTTGCTCAAAACTACCTTCAAGCCCTCTCAAATACTTGCTTAAATCTGCTCTCAAACCTTCTCAAAGACTTGCTCAAATATACCCTCAAGCCTTCTCAAGGACTTGCTCAAATCTGTCTTAATACTGCTCACTTAACCTGCTAAAATATTTCTAAACTTTTCACACAAACCAAGATTATATCCTTTTCAAAAAATCTTTCTTCAAATAGATATATTCTACTTCAAAATTCTTTTAACCTTTGGAACATATAGATAATGATATGCTCTATAAAAAACTCAATATATTTCACACTCACAAATCTTGTACTCAATTAACCACTCTCTATCTCTTGCAAAATTCCTTTCAATTCAAATCAAAAAAATGTATAACAAAATTGATTTATTCTTCTTGTAAATACTCTCTCAAAGATCAATCACACCACTGCACAATTTCCCTTATAATATTAATCTCAAACACTTTCACAATTGCTATCAATATTTCTCAAATCAATGTTTAAAATATTTCACAATGATACACTAACTTGTCTTCAATCCTAGCACAAGTAGTTCACAATATCTATCTCAAATGTCTCAAACCCTTTCAACAATTAGAAGCATAGATTATTCTCAAATTTTATCCCAAATTTTTCCAAAACATTCAACAATGAAGCACACAAACCTCACTCAAATATTTCCAACAATGCTTATCAAACAATCCTTTTACTCCACCTTATGTTCCAAAACATTTATTGCAACAAAAAATTTAAACAAAGGATGATGTGCCCATACCTCTTAATTGATCTTCTGGAGATATGTCTTCAAAAATATGTCTCATACACAATTGATCTTTCTAGTGCCACTTCAAGGTTAGATATCAAAATACTCTCAATACATCCATATGAATTTTCTTCTCAAAAGATATTTCATCATACAAAAATTATAATAAAATATCAAATCACTTTTACACCTTGTTTCTCCTATTCTTTCATGCAAAATAATGCTAAAAAAAAAAACTAGAAATTACATACATGAATTTCACTTATACACCTTATACCTCCTTCTTATAAAACCAAAAATAATGTATTTCAGATTTCAATAAGACCAAAGAAATTTTCACTTTATCTCATGCATCAACCAACTATTAATAATCTAAAATTTTACCTTTTATCCCTTTCCAAAATAAAAATTAAATCACTTAACTAACCTTATAGATACCTAACCATATCATATCACAATGATAAAATTTATTAACCCTTATAACTCCTTAACCAAGCACAACATGCATACCTTTATCAAAAGAATTAATTATGCCCTCAAGCACTATTGTCGTTGCTCAAACCTATGACCTCATTGGCCTCTGTGCCCTAGCACAAGGTCAAACACCACATGGTCTAGCTACCCACACAAACCCAAGGAGCATGCACTTCCTTTTATCCTCTACCACTAGAACAAAATAAAAAACACCAATCAAAACCTTATCACTTGCCTCTGTCATGTCTTGAACCTGAGACCTATCTGCTACCATGACCAAGTGTCGTAGACACTGCCATTTTGGCTACCTACCCAGATGGAATACAATTTTAGAGCCCCTACTCCTTGTACTTTCCTCTGCCTTGATTTCCAAAAACTAACATCTTCTTCCTCTTTGTCATGAATCGAACAACGATCGAATGGGCGCACGAATTTCAACACATGAACACACCTTATCAACCACTTTAGCATGTAATATTTATATGCAATGGTTTGTATTACCTTTGACATCGACACTTGAATTTTCAACCCTTTGGCACCAATAAAATATTATATTTTAATTATAATAATTTAAATCCAAGGGATTTAAATATTATAATTTCTCTTAGGGCATTTTCTTAGGTTAAAATTTTTGCCACCATATTTAATCAATTTAACCTTCTTCTTTTTTTAAATTACCACCAAGGTAAATCAAATAGGCCTTTTTATTTTTCCTTTTTCAAATGCCACCATGATAAATCAACTTGACCCTTTTATTTTTCTTTTTTCAAATATCACCATGGTAAATCAACTTGACCCTTTTATTTTTCAATACCATCATGGAGTTTTCTCTCTTCTTGCTACTTCATGCCTCATGTGCCCTTTGAAGAATATTCTCACAAATATTTCCATCAACTTAGGACTTCAAACCTTTTGACATCAATTACAACACAACATGCTCAAATTTCCAACAATCTTAATAAAGTGTCCTAAGGATGATTTTCCTCTTCCAAACATTGATACTCTTGTCAACACTTATGTTGGCCATGAAATGCTTTCTCTAATGGATGTTTTTTTAGAATACAACCAGATTTGAATTAATCCTGATGACCAACACAAAACAACATTCACTACACCTTGGGGGATATTTGTTACAAGGTGATATCCTTTGGCCTCAAAAACATAGGTGCCACTTATCAACATGCCATGACATATATATTCCATGATTACATGCATAAGATCATCGAAGACTATGTGGATGATCTCTTGGTAAAATCTAAAACTCGACAAGAGCACATTGGTATCTTGGAAAAAGTCTTTGATCAACTTCTAGAACATAATGTAAGGTTGAATCCCAAAAAGTGTGTCTTTGGTGTTATATCTGGAAAACTACTAGGGTTTATTGTCTCCAAAAGAAGCATTGAGGTGGACCTAAACAAAGTTAAATCCATCAAGGAGATGCCTCCCCCAACAAACTTGAAGGAATTGTGTTGTTTACAAGGAAATATTCAATCAATTCATCATTTCATTATGTAACTTTCTAACAAATGCAGGTCACTCAATTACCTGCTATAAAATGGGGTGACATTTTCATGGACATATGAATGTCAAACAACATTTGATGATATCAAGCAATACCTGGCTTCTCCACCAATCTTAAATCCTCCTCATCCATGGGTCTCCTTCCATATTTATGTTTTAGCAACAGACTGAATTAGGGATAATTCTTGCACAAAAGAATGAGAACAATCAAGATCAAGTTCTCTATTACATTAGTCAAAAATTGGTAAGCTATGAAACTAGATACGATTACATGGAAAAATTATGCTTTGCAGTGGTTTTGCCACTAAGAAACTAAGACATTACATGCTTAGTCACACCACATATGTCATAGCTCATGAAAATACTCTGCATTATATGATGTCTCACACTTACAATAATACCCGCACCGCTAAATGGATAATGCTTCTCACTAAATTCTATCTTGAGTTCATTATTAAAAAATCTATTAAAGGTTAGGTCATAGTCAATCATATTGTGAAAGCTCCACTTCCTAGTGATCAACCCTTGGTTATTGAGCTCCCAAATAATTCGGTATTCATTGTCATTGAACAAGAAGAATATGTCATTCCGGAGGAAAATGTCAAAATTACACTTTTCTTTGATGGTTATAAGTGCAAAAAAGGTCAAGGTTTTGGAGTCATTTTTTATACACCTCAAGGGATACCTATTCCCTTATCATTCAAACTAGACTTTCAATGTACAAACAACAATGCAGAGTATAAAGCCTTAATCTTAGGTCTTCAAGTAGTTATAGCTATGGGCATAAAGTGTATCATGATATTTGGTGATTCTCAACTTGTTATTAGATAAATCAATGAAGAATACCAATGCAAGGATCCTACCATAAATATTTACCATGAAGTAGCAATGAAATTGCTTACCAAATTTAATTGGTATGAAATTGATAGTTTGCCATTTTTGACTAATAGAGTTACAGATGTGATAGCCTCTCTAGGATCATTGATTCCAAAGAATTTTGAATGAGAGGTACTACCATTAATTATCACAATGATCTCTAAATATGTAATTATTCATGTTGAATCTAAGGATAAAAATTATGTTTGATTTATCCATTTGGAGTCATATGAGCCTTGGTCAAACCAAATAATAGCATTTCTCAAGTTTAGAACACTCCCATCAGATATGTCATGGACTGCTAAACACACTTTCAAGAAAAATGTAATTTGTTTTACTCTCTTAGGGGATGTGTTGTATATACCTAGTTATGATAGAATCCTCCTTTGTTATCTCGAGCCTACAGAGGCACAAAGAGCCATAGTCGAAGCTCATGATGGTATGTGTGGTGGTCATTTTAGTGGAATGGCCATTGCAAAGCATATTTTACACATGGGTCACTATTGGCCCACCATGGAACATGATTGTTACACTTACGTCAAGCATTGTAAGCAATGCCAAGAGCATACTAAATTAACTCATGTGCCATCACAAGCATTACAGCCTATTCAAATCCTTTGGCCCTTTTCACAATGGGTTCTTGATTTAACTGGAAAAATCTCACCTTCTTATTTGGGACAACATACATTCATCATCATAGCCATTGAATACTTCACAAATTAGGTTGAGGCAATTCCTATAACCAGTATGATAGGACCTCAAATTGTGGATTTTATACTTCACCACATCATTTGTCATTTTGGTATTCCCTCAAAAATAATTTATGACAATGGCAAGTCTTTCAAGAATAAGGATGTTAGAACAATTTGCAAGAAATATAATATCCAACATAGTTTCTTGACTCCTTATTACCCACAAGAAAATGGACAAGCTGAGGCTACCAAAAATATATTAATTGTTATTCTCAAGAAACAAGTCAAATAAAATTATAGAGATTGGCATATTTAAATCCCCTTGGTATTATGGGCTTATCAAACAAGCATTCACATGCCTACTGGGGCAATACCATTCTCATTGGTCTATGGAGCTAAAGAAATTATACCTCTTAAGCTTGACATCCCCTCATTGTGCATTTTATTGCAAGAATTCATAGATGATGATACTGTTAAACAAGCACATTTTGACCAACTCACACTTCTTATTAGATAATATGCACAATGTACAAGTGTATCACAACTATGAATATTTACCATGTAGTAGCAATGAAATTGCTTACCAAATTTAATTGGTATGAAATTGATAGTTTGTCATGTTTGACTAATAGAGTTACAGATGTGATGGCCTCTCTAGGATCATTGATTCCAAAGAATTCTGAATGAGAGGTACTACCTTTAATTATCACAATGATCTCTAAATATGTAATTATTCATGTTGAATCTAAGGATAAAAAGTATGTTTGATTTATCCATTCGGAGTCGTATGAGCCTTGGTCAAACCAAATAATAGCCTTTCTCAAGTTTAGAACACTCCCATCAGATATGTCATGGACTGCTAAACACACTTTCAAGAAAAAGGTAATTTGTTTTACTCTCTTAGGGGATGTGTTGTATATACCTAGTTATGATAGAATCCTTCTTTGTTATCTCGAGCCTACAGAGGCACAAAGAGCCATAGTCGAAGCTCATGATGGTATGTGTGGTGGTCATTTTAGTGGAATGGCCATTGCAAAGCATATTTTACACATGGGTCACTATTGACCCACCATGGAACGTGATTGTTACACTTACATCAAGCATTGTAAGCAATGCCAAGAGCATATTAAATTAACTCATGTGCCATCACAAGCATTACAACCTATTCAAAGCCTTTGGCCCTTTTCACAATGGGTTCTTTATTTAATTGGCAAAATCTCACCTTCTTCTTTGGGACAACATACATTCATCATCATAGCCACTGAATTCTTCACAAATTAGGTTGAGGCAATTCCTCTAACTAGTATGATAGGACCTCAAATTGTGGATTTTATACTTCACCACATCATTTGTCATTTTGGTATTCCCTCAAAAATAATTTATGATAATGGCAAGTCTTTCAAGAATAAGGATGTTAGAACAGTTTCCAAGAAATATAATATCCAACATAGTTTCTTGACTCCTTATTACCCATAAGCAAATGGACAAGCTGAGGCTACCAAAAATATATTAATTGTTATTCTCAAGAAAAAAGTCAAAGAAAATTATAGAGATTGGCATATTTAAATCCCCTTGGTATTATGGGCTTATCAAACAAGCATTCACATGCCTATTGGGGCAATACCATTCTTATTGGTCTATGGAGCTAAAGAAATTATACCTCTTGAGCTTGAGATCCCCTCATTGTGTATTTTATTGCAAGAATTCATAGATGATGATACTGCTAAACAAGCACCTTTTGACCAACTCACACTTCTTAATGAGAGGTAAGCCAATGCTTTAGAGAATTTATGAGTTTATTAGGACCGTCTAAAACGTGATTACAACACCAAAGTTCATCTACGTGAATTTCAAGTAGGATATCTTGTTCTTAAAGAGAATCAATAAAACACCAATGCATTATTGCATCTTCGTGATAAATTCATGGTTAATTGGTTAGGTCCATACATTATCACTTAAAAAGTGGGTAATGGAACATATAGGCTTTCTAGTCTAGAGGGAATTAAAGATCCCAAACCACTTAATGTTATCCATTTGAGAGAATTCTATGCATAATGTGATTTATATATATGTATATATACATGGATAATACACAAAACCAACATTACATTTCATACATTACATTTCATACATTACATTTCACACATTTCATTTCACAAATTGTATTTTATACATTGCATTTAACACATTACATTGCACACATTTTATTTCATAAAATTGTATTTCATACATTTCATTTAAAACCATCCTCACACATTTCACATTTCACATTTCATATTAGAGATCATTTATTCAGTTCAGATAATAATTGGTCCAACAAAGTTTTATTGCCTTAATCAGGGGCGCCTCCAAATCATAATCCATTCATTGCACTATTCTATAAAGCCAAGTTGTCATTACCAAACTACATTGCCATAATTCCTATATGTTTTGGTGACTCATCCACTACTAGTGTTTTAAACAACCTCCAATACGTGTTCATTTTTCTTTAGGAGCAAGACACATTTTCACTAATAAAATCTTGAGTTCTAGGAATTAACTCTAAACATTCTTTTACCAAACACAATTACACATCTTAAAAACATCTTGTGTCAAAGAGAGATAACACCATACCTCAAAGAAAAAAGGGTATTTCTTGCTTGTCCCATCATGCACATAGTCCACAAAAATAGTGGTTTTCACCACTATCACAAATTCAAAATAAAATAAAGAGTAAGAAAACATCCTCAAAAATCTAAATCTTTTACACACCATAGATCCTCAAGTTGTAAGGATAGAACTACATTTCCAGTTAGATAGTTAGGTAGTCTGAATCCCCAAAGCTTAGAGATCAAATTCTTGGACTATGGAGCTAATATCCACTAGGGCTATAGATGCTTTACTAGAAATGGAGTATGCTCATGCGTGGTGACACATCTATTTTAAAGAGACCTCTAACCACACATAAGGACAAGCTAGCTTCTTGGTATTCTCCATAATAGGTTTTCATTTCAATTTACTCAAGATGGATTAATTAACTCACTTGCACACACATTGGTTCTTTATTACCTTGAGTTATTACCATGCTCATGATTTAGTAAATGAATTCACTACACACATATTTGGTCTTAAAGAAATTAGGTAGTATTTAGTGAGTTTGTTTGATACCACTAGTATGTCTAAGTCTCTAAAAAATAATCAGTTTTCCATATCAACATCCATATCTTCTTCCATATCAACATCCATATCTTCTTCTATATCAACATCCATATCTTCTTCCATGTCAACATCCATATCTTCTTCCATGTTAATGTCCATATTATTACATGATTTTTCCATCTCATACCATCAATTTTGTGCCCTTGATCAAACAACAATGCTAAACATGGCCAAGAAAAATTCAAACTATAAATGATAATTAGTGCATTAGTTCATTGGTATTCATAACACATTATCATTGCATTGATAATCCATATAAACGTGAATCCACACAAAAAACATTCGTACACAAGCATAACACAAAAGTAAAAGCCATGTATAAATATCGCATGTACAATGAATACCCAAAAGGCTATATACAATAGAGCACCAAGGCTCATATACAAAAAGTGCATCTCAACACTATCTAACTCCTATAAGAGGACCCTTGTGACCTTGAAGGAGCCCTATATCTAGAGCTATGCCTAGACTCAATATTCCTAATAGACCTAGATATGGATGAGGAGGGTGGATATGGAATCCCAATATGGTGCTCCATCAATTTATCCTCCAAAAATTGGATATATCCATATCGAGCTCAAAGGTATAATACATCATGCCACTAATGATGGTCTCTCTCAAGAAAATCTACCTGGAGCCTCATGATCCTATCCTCACCTCCACCTATAGTTACTCATGTTGCTATCTTTGCTCACAGTTGAGTTATAACCACATTCTGAGTCACAAAATTCGTAATTTGAGCCACTATCACTATATCCCACTCTACCACCAGCTACTCAAGCCGTACCCAATACTTCTTTATTTGACTTGGAGTTCCATCTATAACATCCTCCATGCCATCCCCATAACTTCCACCCCCTCCAGTCCCTAGAGCCTGCCCTACTGTATCTCTACCTTGTCTTCCTTGACTGCTAGACTGAATGCATATTTGATATCTAGGAGCCACATCTACATCCTCCATCTTAGCCTTAGCCTTGGTCTCATCACCAATACTCTCATCCAATACTAGAATTGATACCCATGGTGGTTGCGTGTTGAACCATATATCATATTCTATAGTTGTCCTCACATTATCCACATCGGGGAGGTCCATCTCCTCGTCATCCTCATAGGTCACCCTCCATGCCTTAGTACAAGGTAGACCCATCTTATATTTATGATGCCTATAGAGCAATGGTACCTCAGGAACCCCCTACCTTAGCCCAAACTACCGTAGCACTTATGAGAATTGGATGTGCTCCACCGCACTCCTATACCTCCCAACCACCCACCTAGCCTATCAAACTCTTCATAGCTTCTCCCCATCACCAACCCAAGTGGAACCTCACCATGGCCTCCAAATCACTTGATATGATGTTAGTCTAGCCCACAGAACCCTATACCACTATCCATTTTGAATAATATGACTCAACTGCACCTCCTATGCCATAGTCCATCTCATAGCATAGGGTTACTCTCTATCCTATGTCTTAGCAGGTAAACCTATAGGTCGAGCCACACTAAAATGCTTCCATCCCCAACACTATAGTAGTAAAATACATCCAATCCCCTTCCACCCCTACCTTTTCATCTCATACAACTCTTGGTATAGCTATGCCAAAAAATTAGGTGCTCATGCATACACCTTAGGTGTATCGATCATATCATACACTAGCTCAATCAAGTTCCATGGGAATGGACAACCAGTATTGTTCAGGGCAACTATGTTGGCCAACATGAACATAAACAAAGTGGGAAGTGCATCCAACTTCTATTCCACATACATATCCAAGTATCTTATCCCTCCACTACTCACACTCTCATCTCGCCATCCATATGCAAAGATACAACTCATCTCATGCCCCTTATTTTGTCCAACCTCAACATGTAACTCCCCCAATGGTAACTTGAGGATGTGATATGCATCGTCAAGTGTCACTTTAATCTCTCTAGTAGGGAGCTAAAAGGTCCCCTATCTGGATCCCATCTCTTTGCCAAGGTAGAGATATATCCCTCATCAGCCCTAAACACATCAATCCGGGTTGTCCCAGCTAGCCCCACATCCTCCAACCAGTCTCACTCCTCCTTTTGCAAAACCTTTCTCACCCTTAGGATGAGAGGTGAGAATCAATTTTAAGCCTCCATAATCCTCAACTGTAGCACAACACATTCACAAAGCAATTACACTAAGATCACATTTATTTGAAAAAAATAATAATAAAACAAACACAATTTTTTTTGCATAAGTCAAACAAAGAGTTCCAAGGTCACCTACCTTAGCCACATGCACCTCTACTCCTACTACCATATTTTTCCCTACCATAGCCATATCTTCCACACCACAAATCATTCACCTCACTTATTCACTCCACTTCACTTCACTCACTCCCTCAAACATAGCTTTTAGAATTCACAAACACAAGAATGAATCTGATTTCACCTTTGCAAGTCATTTATAGTTGCTTCTAGTGCACTGGGATACCCATGGGTGTTCACAGGCACATTGATATGTACACTGGTGTCTATATATCACCAAATACCCATGGGAGTCTGAGTTTGCTACAGATGCCCATCGATGTTTGGCATCAAAATTGGTGAAAATACTAAAATGATCCAAAAAGGTAGCTTACCTCCACAAAATCAATCCAAATTACATCCATACATTCATTTCATCATAATATCATGTTTTGTGAAAACCAAAATCGATTTGGATGCATAATTTTTATTTTTGTCCAAAAGGCACAAAATCGCTTAACAAGATTCAAAACACACCAAAATGATCCAAATTTTCACAAAATGACCATAATCATCATTCTCATCATCAAATATTCATTTCACCATAATTTTCAGTCATAAATCATTACATTTGAATATTTTTTCTAAGTTCATATACAATTTCAAGGGAACCTCATATCTAGTGGTTTATTTTATTTCCTTGGCGATTGCAGCGATTGGGTATCCATGCAATTTGATAATATGGGTAAATTACCATAAGGATACTTGGCCATATTCATCATACAATATCTCTTTTTCAAAAACAAAATCACTTTTGGTCCCTCTTCTTTTAAGTGATCCTATGCCAAGACCAATTTTCTCAACAATTATCATTGATGGACTTGTTCGTGGGGCTTGAAACACAAACAAAAATCATAACACATCATTTATTTTACATTGATAATCATCACAAATACATACCCTTACTAGGTTTATTGGTTCCAACTATGGGAATTATCCTACAATCACTAGTCGGCCCTCCAAGTTTGACTTTTTCTTTTGTTGCATTTTCATCTCTTTGCATTTCAATGATGCCAGAAGGCACTTTCTTCAACAACATGGAATCACCCCAAACTTGGGGTAACCATATTTGATTTTGATTTCCCACAATGGGATACATCTTACATGATCATGGCATTTACACTTGGCAAAAACCCTTTCTTTGTTGGGGTAAAAATAGAATCAATCACTTACATTTCAAAACAATATCCTTCTCCTGTTGGGGCAAAAACAAAATCATTTTACATCATTCATATCATTTGCACTTACATCATACACTTACACTTACACCATAGACCTACACTTACACCATTTACTTACATTTTTATTGCACAAACAATTGGTTTGTGAGATTTATTCTTCACTCACTCGCCAATTAAGTGGGTAAGCTACACAATCAAATAGTTACACAATAAAATTCTTTTGTCTTCAAGATCATCTTCGCATTCCAATGAAAGAAATTCACTTCTGCATAAGTCCAAACTAGGTGTCTCGTATTTTTGCACCGCATTGTGTTTCACACAATACGATACAAAAAGGATCATATGTAGACACCAAAATCTAGACACTTGTCATCCATCCATGTTTCCCAATCTCTACCTTCAATTATATATATATATATATATATATATATATATATATATATATATATATAATAAATATATATTTATTTATATGAATTAATCCTAGCCCTCCGCCACATTTTAATATCAGCCATCCATCCACCTTAATCCATGCCACTTTTTCAAATTTAATCTCCACCCTTCCTCATGTTTTAATTTCAATCACTTAAATTGTGTCATCGAAATCCTAACATGTCTAAGGGAATATTATAAAAGAGGAGTCATTTTGATGACTCAAAACCTAAGTTCCTTAAGCCCTAAATACCCCTAGAATCCTAAGCACTCTTTTGAATTCTTAAGAGATTTTTGGAGACCAAGCTATATCCCCCTCATTTCCATCCTCGCCTCTATCACTGTCATTCGCAACCCTCCACTTATACCATTGCTCTTCTCATGTAAACTATATTTGGTTCTGTGTCATTTCCATAAATCCTCGAATGCCCTCCTAAGTCATCCAAGCACCCACCAGAGCCAACCAAGCACCCACCATAGCCAGTCGAGCATCCACCAGAGCCATTCGAGTGTCCATAGGTGTCTCACACACCATATCTGCAGCCCTACAACTCTTAGGTACCATTAGGGCATTTTTACAATTATCACTAGCATCATTTACGTAAGCAAAAATAGAAATAGAAGGTTTTTTATAAGATAATAGTTTAATGCATTTATTTTTATATTCTTACGCTTTTGTTTACAGTTTTATTGTAGTATCTAGATTAGTGATTTTATGTTGAGGGTCTCATGCAGTGGAGCCCTCATAGGTGTTACTAATATTTGTTACTGTTTACTATGTGCAGGTATAGAAATCATACATTTGGTAGTTGTTGAAGCTAGGGTGGCCCTATCTAGGATACACAATCCCACCCACAACCTCATTGGGATCATACAAGCATGAAGACACCAACCATTATTTTCAACTACGGTTTTGGAGAACCTTAGTAATTTATAATTTTTGTATCAACATAAGAATTGTAATACCCTATATTTAGGGTATACTAATTGTAACATTTGAGATCCACCTGCAGAAATAAAGAGTTTATCTATTTTTGTGCAATCATTGTGTCTTATGGTGCTTACTATTATTTTATATCATTATTGTATTGGTGTTGCTTGATTTTTGATTCACAAGATGCAACACTTTCTTCATCTTGATGAGTCATGTGATTTCAAGACTCCTTTCCTCAATTTTTGGGCTATTGTATTTTAGGAAATTCAAAGGCTCTATGTCTGGTTCTTCAACATTGTTAACAATTTCTAGTGAAACCTCTACCTCTTCCTCTGCCATAACCACCTTGGTCTCTTTATGATTCACCTCTTTCATGGTTGCTTTGGCTAAATTTGCTCTCTTATAAATATTTCTTCTCCACCATAAGCTTGCTTTCCTTTGCCATTGTTATATTTATTTCTTCCATGGGATGGCTTTCATCTCCCTCTATTATTGCTTTGTTTCTTGTGAGCCAACTTTTCTTCTACCTTGACTGTATATTGATATGTCTCTTCAATACATTTTATTCAAAACATACCTATTTCATATTGTATGGTGAATCTAAGGCCATGAACAACCCTTATGGTCAAATTATAGAATTCTCTATATACTCCACACCCAATTCCTTTTGCTTGAGAATTTATAGTTTTCTAAACAAACCAAGATGATAATAAGTAGGTGAAAACTTTAATTTTAGCTTGGTAACAAAGCTATTCCTAGTTTTTATTTTTTTCTTGCCCTTTTGTTGCCTTTCCCTTTGCACATGCTCCCACCAGATTGATGCATACCCCTTCAATCATGTGCATGCAAATTTTACCCACTTCAAATTAGCCATGGATTCATAATCAAGGATCTCCACATTCATTATCTAGTCTATCAACTCCTCTAAATTCTAACTCCCCTTGAAATTTGGGGTATATAATTTGGGTTTATTCCTAATATTAGAAATTTCTTGTATCCATCATGGTCCAGGTTCTTCAATTCCTTCCTCCCTTATTACCTCTATGTGACCAGCACCTTCATACACACTTTCACTCATATTATCAACTTGAACTCCTCTGTTGAGGATATGATTGTACCTTTGGCTTAATTATAAGCCTAAGTTATTATTATTTTATTTTTTCCTATTTCTTGCACTTTGTATTCATGTGAGACATAGTATGCCCATGTTGGAAATAAGTTGTTAAGTTAGTGGATGTTTAGTTAGTTGTTACAGTGGTCATTTGTTTTCTAACAGTTAGTTGTCATCCTAGATTAGCATATTGTTATTGGTTAGTTAAGTGGTTGGCCATGTTTGGCAAATTATTACAACCACTTAACCTACATCATATTATTTGTGAGCTTATATATTCTATTATTTCTAATGAATAATCAACCTCATGTTTGAGTTCCATATTAGTGGTAATCAAAGTCGAAGGATAGATTTTTTGCAAGGAGGGTAAAATTACCACTTCTTTGCTAGGTGTCTAGTTGAATTTTATAGCTAGTGCATCAGATCCTAGGTATATGCTTGTGTGAAATTGGCTTGATGCAAACTACAATATCAGTTTGTGAAGATCAAGAAGTGGCAGAGGGTAGAATTTACCCCTGCACTGAATACCCCTAGTAGAATACCAAAGGATAAATCTACTTGCCTTGTGAGGGCAAGAAAAAATTTCTTTTTTAGAGAAATTTTATTTTCTTGGAAGATCAGAAAAGTAGACATATTTGAGGGTGAGTTCGATCAATATTGAGGCCAATTTGTGACCAAGAGGAGGATTTGGAATTTATTGCAGAAGGGTGTGCAAATAAAATAGTTCACAAATTTTTTTTTGAACAAGAGTCTCAGAAGGATAGAGGCGGATGAAGAATTTCAATCCCTCATTTTTCCTCCTTTTCCTTCATTTACCCCTTTCCTACCTTGTGAACTGGCTAGCCATTTTTGCTGACTGACCATCCCTATTGATCGACTACCTATCAATCAATAGGATTTTGGGCAAATCCTACCCTACCCCCCACCACCCCTCCAAGCCTTCCCTTCTTCTTATACCTCCATCCTTTTGCCCTGCACCATTATCCCTCCCACCTGCCTGCCCTACATTCACCTGCATACAGGCTGCAAATAGCCATAGCCACCGTCGCTCAGGCCTGAACAACCAAAATCTTATTGATAAACAACATTGAACGAGCCCTAATGGGATGCTGAAGCAACCGTGTCACACATAGGCTACACCAAGGATGCTCATAGGGATGATCGCAGAGGGAGGAATATCGTAGATGGTTGGATATGTTGCATGTTGTTTCCATGTATAGAATAATTTAGGCATAGGCAAAGGAGACAATGATTGACAGGAAAAATTAATTTTTTTCCTAAGGTCTAATAATAGATCAATAGGAAAACCCTAAACCATTCGCCAATCGAAGACGGACGTGTGGCATCATACAAAAGTAGGGAGAATCTTAGCATTGAATCTGACATGTGGTACTTTTATGGCTTGATGATCCCGACATGATCTTCCAACCAATATTTAGGTTTTCGACATGAAACATTATAATTTCGACAATTTCACCATTTTTCGATGTTCATAGGCACTTTCGGGTGATTTTTGAATGAAAAATTCCTTTTGAAAAATTATTCTACAATTTTCTAGCATCTGATCTGATAAAACCTCTTGGTGTTCATCATTTTCGATAGGCGATTGAATTTCCTAGTGAAATCATATCCGAATTCCACATTTTTGACAAAGTTTTTGGTGACTATTTCATGATTTTGATAATTTTATATTTTTTCCCAGTGAGTAGGGTTTCCATAAAGTTCAAGCGAAGGTTTTGAATTTGACTTTGGGACAATAGTCCCACATTGCCCATGTTGTAGGCCTTGGGCATTTTTTTAGTGCCAAAGTACACGTAAGGTAGTGACCACCTTATGGTGGTCACATTAGGCCCACATTCATGTGGGCCCATGTCAATGGTTGCCACAGGCACAATTTGCACCAAGTGGTAAGCTCTCTTCAATATTAAGCAAGCTTTTTCAGTGTTGAAATTGGTGTCAATAAGTTGTTGATAGTTGAAATTTCTGACCATTATTTCAAAAATTTAAAATTGTCGCTCTTACCTGATGTGTGTTGACCATTCCAAACTAGCCATTGACTACTTAGATGAAAATAGAAACAAACCAAATTTTTTCTGCTCCAGTAAATTTTTGCCACAAAATTCAAAATTTTGAATTCAAATTCAAAGTTTTTGGTGCCAAAACACAGTAGCAAGGTAAAAATTTCAAATTTTTGCAATATTTGGCCTAATTGTTTCCAAGTTTTTGTAATTTTGCAATTAAATTTTGTAAAAATTAGCATAATTTTACCTCCAAGTTGAATTTTTGAAAATTTCAAAGGCTATTTTTCTCAAATTTAGTGTTATTTTGTAATTGCAAAATTTATTTTAATTTTGTAAAAAGCACTATAGTAGCCCATTGGAAGGCGAAATTCTTGTAAATATAGTTACAATTTTGCATTAGGAAAACTATAAATTGTTCCTAAAACCTAGATAGTTCTTGCAAAATATTTTGTAATCCTCCTAGTTTGCCATATATATAAAATCAAATGGCTCAAGACCTCAAAACAAACATGGAAAACCTTACTGTTGTAGTAAATATTTTGGTAGATAAGGTAAAAGATGTTGTGGTGCAATTAACTCCTGGTGATATCAAAATTTATCACAATCATGCCAATAAAGCAAAATATAAGGTCAAATTGTATGACAGATCAAGAGATCCTAATGTCTTGTTTACATGGATTTTAGATATGCAAACTTGGTTCACCTATGCTGAAATTCTTGAAGATGACCAAGGCTTAGAGAAAGTTTTAATTGTAGAAAGACAAAGTCATAATGTCATCATGACTTGGAAAGAATTGATCCAGATTCTGAAAAACATATTTTTTCCACCAAATTACCAAAATGACCTCACAACCAAGTGGTATAGATTGAGGTAAGCCTATAGTATGTTAGTTTTTGACTATATTTTGTTGAGCAAGTTGTAGCAAAAGTATTGTCATTGTTGTCAACACAGTCAGACAGATCAGTTGATGAAGTGTATAGGCAGTCAGACAGATCAGTTGATGAAGTATACAAGAGTTAAGAGGTTCTTCAGAGTATGTACAGTGATTATCCAAAAAATTTGAAGTGACCCATATGCTAAAAATGCTAAAAATCAAAAGAAAATCATAAGGAAGAAAACTGTCGCGATATCGTGACATGTTGAGAAGAAAGAAAACTGTCACGATATCGTGACATGTTGGAAGGAAGAAAACTGTCACGATATCATGACATGTTGAGAAGAAAGAAAACTGTAGAGATATCACGACATGTTAGAAGAAAGAAAACTGTCGTGATTTCACGACATGTTCAAAGAGAAAGCGCAAGCAAGCAAAACTGTCGTGATTTCGTGACATGTTCGAAGAGAAAGCACAAGCAAGCAAAACTATCACGATTTCATGACATATTGCAAGAGAGATAGTATGGAAGAAAAAGTGTCACGATTTTGCGACATGTTGGAAGAGAAAAATACAAGTAGAAAAAGTGTCACGATTTCATGACATATTGCAAGAAAGTTGTACGAAAGAAAAAGTGTTGCGATTTCGTGACATGTTTCATTTTCGCGGGCCAAAGCAAAGAGAAATAGGAGAGAGAAAAAGGTGTCACGATTTCGTGACATGTTTCATTTTTGTGGGCCAAAGCAAAGAGAAATAGGAGAGAGAAAAATGTGTCGCGATTTCGCGACATGTTTCATTTTTGCGGGCCAAAGCAAAGAGAAAGAGGAGAGAGAAAAAAGTGTCGCGATTTCGCGACATGTTACATTTCACGGTCCGAAGCGAAGAGAAAATGCAAGGAGGAAAAAGTGTCGTGACATGTAGCATTTTCGCGGTCCAAGCGAAGATGAAGGCAGAAAAGGAAAAGTGTCATGATTTCACGACATGTCGCATTTTCCTGACTTGAAAAGTGCAGGAAGATAGAAAAGGAAAAGTGTCGCGATTTCATGACATGTCGCATTTTCATGACTTGAAAAGTGCAGGAAGATAGAAAAGGAAAAGTGTCATGATTTCATGACATGTCGCATTTTCACAACTTGAAAAGAGCAGAAAGGCCGAGAAGAAAAAGTGTCGCGATATCACGACATGTCGGGTTTTCACGACCCGAATGCAAGAGAAAGAGCTAAGGAGAAAAAGTGTCGTGATATCACGACATGTCGAGTTTTCATGACCCAAATGCAAGAAAAATAGCTAAGGAGAAAAAGTGTAGCAATATCGTGACATGTCGGGTTTTCGTGACCCAAAGGCAAGAGAAAGAGCTAAGGAGAAAAAGTGTCGCGATATCGTGACATGTTGGGTTTTCGTGAACCGAAGGCAAGAGGAAGAGCAAAGGAGAGAAAGTGTCATGACTTCGCAACATGTCACATTTTCACAACTTAATGAGGAGAGAGAAATTAAGATGGCAGAAGTGTCGCGATATCGTGACAAAAGTAAAGAAGAAGAGTACGAAGGCAAAAGTGTCGCGATATCACGACGTGTTGTGTTTTCGTGGGTACAAGCCAAGAAGAGTAGCAAGAAGGCAAAAGTGTCGCGATATCGTGAAATGTTATGTTTTCGTAGGTACATGCCAAGAAAAGCAGCAAGGAGGCAAAAGTGTCGCGATATCGCGACATGTTGTGTTTTTGTAGGTACAAGCCGAGAAGAGGACAAAGAGATAGAAGTGTCACGATTTCACGATAGGTCACTTCGGCACAAGCTAAGAAGAGAAACTAGCCGAAAGAAGATATGTGATAGTTAATTGAAGTTGGTACGACAGTTACAGGTGCAGTTATAGAAGAAGTCAATATGACAGTTACAAGTACAGTTAACTGAAGTCGGTATGACAGTTACAGGTGCAGTTATAGAAGTTGATACGATAGTTACAGGTGCAGTTAACGGAAGTCGGTACAACAGTTACAGGTGTAGTTATAGAGAAATATCATATAGCTAAAATAAGAATAGTAAACTAAATTCAATTCGACAGTTACAACAGTTACGGGTTGCATGTGTAAATATGGAAGTTAAAAATAGAGTCAGAACTTTGTTATAAAAGGAGGTCTACGTGGAGAATTAAATAGATGTTGAAATAGAGTGAAAGCACTTGGGATTAACGCGAGGTGGATTTAATCTTGCGAAGAGAGCAAGAGGAGAGCAAGAGAGGTGTGCGGTATGTGAAGCACGAGGAGAGTGCGCTGGATCCAAGCGAGCACAGTGTGTGTTGTGTGAAGAGTAAGAAATGTTGAGAAAGCAATAGACCAGTCAGGGTCTTGTAAAAGTGAAGGCATATTTATGTCAATCTTCTAGTTTTAGAATAGAAGTCCAAGTTTGTGCTTGGCATCATGGGTTGGTGCTCCTTCCAGTTGGTGCTAGTAAATCAGGGGTTGGTGCTCCTTTTTTTTGGTGCAGATAAACCTGGGGTTGGTGCTCCTTCCAGTGGGTGCTGGTAAATTGATTATAAAATTGGTATTTTGCAAATACTAGATTTGGACGGGAGTCCAAGCAGTCATTTTTGAGGAGTAGCCAAATTGGTGAACCTCGTTACATCGTGTGTTGTGGAATGCTCTCTTGTTATACTTGCTTTATCTAATTTTAAGTTTTCATTGTTTCGGCATTAAGAATTGTAGATTTGAATTTAAATAGCTACACTGATTCACCCCCCCTCTCAGTGTCATTGTGAGACTATCATATTTTCTAATTCAATAGGCTAAGGGTGCTTCTTGGTATGAAAGATTCAAAACAAGATTTGATTAACAAGTTCATATGTGGATTGTAAGATCAGATTTTTAGGGAAATCAAGTTCATTGATTTCCTCATTTTGGATGTGGCATTCAAGCATGTCATTCTCGTAGAGAAGAAAGTTGATGCTTCTCAAAGATCTCGACAGGATAGTAGTTCCAAAGAAGCAAATCAACATCAATACAAGGTGAATAACACTTCTCATTCTTCCCCTCATTATTCTTCTCCTCCCACTTCTCCTAAAGCACATTCTTCTTCTTCTCACTCTAAAGATCCTTCTTCTTCAATGTATTGTGATTTTTGTAAAAAGTATGGTCATTTAAAATATAAATGCTTTATTTTTAAAAGAATGAAAAGAATAATTCTCTAATTGTACAGCCTACAAATGAGGAACCACATGATGGTCCTATTTTGACTACAAGGACAGAAGAATAATATCCACCTTAAAATGGTAAACTAAACAAAGTACCCTTATGATAAATTTTTTAGCATAAGGGGGTCGTGACCATTTGTTTGTCACTAGAGCCCACATTACACATGATTTTTATGTGGACTGTATCATAGATAATGTCTCAGAAAAGAACCTCATCGTGAAATCCATTGTAGAGAAGTTGAAGCTTCCCATAAAGCCGCATCACCAACCCTATGCACTTGGGTGGAAGGATGTAGACTCCACATCTAACATCACACACACTTACACCTTGAATTTTACTTTTGGTGATAATTTTATGGATAAAGTAAGATGTGATGTCACAGAGATGGATTGTTGTGGACTATTGCTTGGTAAACCCTATCAATTTTATAGGAATATTGTATATCATGCTAAAAATAACACATACACATTGGATTTACATGATAAAACCTACTTGATAAAAAGCACTACATCCACATCAAATTTGATGCTAAGTTGTAGGTAATTTTGTAAGTCATTAAGTCAAGCACTTGTTTTGGCTCCTACTTGCATAATTTCCATACATGATGAATAACAAGCACCATCAAAGGCTCATGATAAATAATAAGCTTCACTTCCATAAAATGAACAATCATAAGAGCTCATGTTTAAGGAACCTATCACTCTCACTCATGAGAAAGATACCAACTATTCTATTGGTATCATTTTAGGTACACCTATGGAAACACAACCACTTGCTCCACAGAAGTTACCTTTGGCTTTGACCTCTTCCACCATTCCACACAAGAAGGAGCAAGCTAAGGTTACTTCCTTCATTTAGCATCAACAGAGTCTTCAAGGTAAGATAACATAGGACTTGATGGAAACTCCGCAGGAGTAGTAGAGAGTGATATGTAAGCATCACAGTCCTCACTCATCCTAGGTTGGAGATAGATTTTGGATCCTTTTGGATAAGTGATGCTTTCTAGAGATACCATATCAAGATCCTCCTTTGGTACCTAAACCTGTCATCAGCCCTACAATAATAGTGGCACCTGATCATCAGCTTCTACTCATTACAGATAGAGTTTTTGAGATAAAGACTCATCACACTCAATAGGGTTCTTCCACTTCTTACCTTATCACCCACCGTGGTCAGTTTTTACACATGTCTCACTAGATTTCTCACCATGAGATGGCCCATGACTTTCCATATTTTTTGAGAGTATTGGGATCCAATGCTTCTATGGTTGGGAGGATTTTTGAGGATATGATTGTACCTTAGGCTTAATTATAAGCCTAATTATTATTATTTTATTATTTCCTATTTCTTGCACTTTTTATTCATGTGAGGTATAGTATACCCATTTTGGAAATAGGTTGTAAAGTTTTTGGATGTTTAGTTAGTTGTTAGAGTGGTCATTTGTCTTCTAGAAGTTAGTTGTCATCATAGATTAGCAGATTATTATGTGTTAGTTAAACGGTTGGCCATGTTTAAAAAATTGTTATAACCACTTAACCTACGTGAGATTATTTATAAGCTTATATATTCTACTATTCCTAATGAATAATCAGCTTCACATTTGAGTTCCATATCATCCTCTCTATTAGGACATCTCAATGGCCTCCAATCATATAGTGATTCCTTGCAATACCTCAACTAGATTCCCTTACCGATTTCCAACACCTCTTAGCCTTCCTCTTCCTTAGTATGCATCAAAACCTTCTCTAACACCACTCTAATTTATTCTAAGACATGGAATCCAGTTAAGGTTACATCTCTAGGTAGCCTTACTTGCTCACATGCTCTTTGAAAGCCTTCACTTTTATGACTATAGGCATTGCAAATTGACAACCTCAAAAATATAGCAAATACAATCAATGGAAAAAAAAATTACTTTTACACATAGGCTTAATTTTTTAGAAAAATAACATCAATTACAAAATTAAAAACCCTTTCAAACTCATGGTCTCAATCACTTTTCTCACACCTCCCTCACATGCCCTATACTATATAATTCACACCTACAATTGCTTTCTATAGTTGCCCCTTAGGCCAATTTATACAACTCTCATTCTATTTAAACACCAAAGCCTAACTAACTAAAGAAAATTTCTTTATTGCTTTATTTATGAACTACTTTATTGTTTTTTCATGTTTGCACAAACTACTCCAACCGAGATGCATAGTTTTTTTTCCTTTCTTTCTTTCTTATTTTTTCTCTTGTTTTTTTTCTATTTTTTTTCTTTTTCTTTTATTTTTCTCTTATATTTCCTCTCTTTTTTCTTCTCTTATATTTTCTTTATTTTTTGGGTGATGCAATATTTTCCATTCACTTGAATGCTCCCACATCAGTTTATCACAAATTAGTCTTTTGAAAATGATGAAATTATGAGGTAGATTCAATAATTTATTCAAAAGGTGCACATCAGACCAAGTGCTTCACTATGTAACATTTTCAAAGAAATATGGAATATGGAGAATCTATATTGACTATAAAACTTTAATAAAATCACTATGAAACTTCCTTAGATAACTTACTTAACTAGCTCCATGGTGCAAATTTCTAAACCTAAATTGATCTCAAATACGACTATCATCAAATACCCATAGAGCCCGCTAACATATGAAATATTGCATCCAAATATAGGGAGGATCTATTTGAGTGGATGATTATGAATTTTGGATTTGATAATGCACCTATCAATTTCAAGGGGATGATGGATGCCATCATGTATTCCTACATCAACTCATGTATGATAGTCTACTTAGGTGACATTTTCATCTATAGAAAGACTTGGGAAGAGCATCTACAATATGTTTGACAAGTAATTTAGACTCTTCAAAGACAAGTTATATGTTAATTGAAGAAGTGCTCATTTGGCATGACAAATATTTTTAACATCTAATATATTATTGACAAAGAGTAAGTCCATGTTGATCCTAAGAAGATTTAAGTAATTAGACACTGACCTAACTCAAATACTCTAACAAAGCTTCATAGTTTTTTAGTGTTAGAGTTAGAGCATATTACATCATTTGAGTCATGTAAACGTACCACCTTTAGTACATAATTAGAGTAGGAGATTACTTTAAGGATAAGTTAGCTACTTACTTCAAGCAATGTAATAAATGCACAAGCGTCAATGTGCAAGTTTTAATGTCCAAGGTGCCTCCTTGTACAACTAGGTAGAGTGTTGGCCAAGGAATCTCTCTTCCTATATAAAGGGTCTCATAGTGATAGATTAGAGGGCAACTACATATCAAGCATATCAAGTGTATTGTAGTAGATAGTGGTAGAACTCCTGTATGGAGTACAATGTAGTTCTTTAGCTTATATTAATGGAGTGACCATCACCTCCATACTGCATTATATGTTTACCACTTTCTATTTATAGTATATTTCAGTCATATTGATGAGCCTTGAAAATGCTCATTTTTTGTATAACTTTCCTTATGAACTGTGACACTTATTTCTGTAGATATATATGTTTTATGAGAATTTTATATATGTTTAATAGTTTATTTTGCATGATATTTAATATTTTTTTTGAGTGCATTTTGTGTAGATTTCATAGAATTTGTTATGTTTTAGCATGTTTACATCGAGGTCCCACTCGGACCTGGCACTTTCAATTTCATGAAGGCAAAATATCTACAGTACACCAGTGTGAAGCACTAAGTCAGGTGCTCGATTCCCTTTGAAGCGCCCGACTCCCATTTGGTGCTTGATTGATGGGTGCTCGATTCCCATTTGGTGCTTGACTATCGAGCGCCTGATTCCCGTTAGGCACCTGACTCCCGTGTTGGCACCTGCTTCCCGACTTCTATAGATAAGGTGCCTGATTCCCATTGAAGCTAAATTCCAGCATGACTCTGTTGTTGGTAAAATAGAACGTGATTTTAGCAAAAGATGTGGATGGAGTCTCAGCATTGAATCCAGACCAGGGACAATGTCAAAGATGATTAGCTATCTATTTTTCAGTTGTTATGTAAAATATCTATGTAAATCGAGTAAAGAAAATATCAGACGTATTCTGATAAAATAGAATACGTTGAAATAGTCTAAAAGCTTGATATTTTACTCGATTCCCTTTATTCATGCATATTGTTGTAAAATAGAATCAAACATGTGATTTATTTCCAATATGTAATAGGGATGGCTGCATATCTTATAAATATGTAGGCCACCCCTGAAAATGTGATCCCATATTTCTTCTGTACTTATCTTGCTACAATTTCAATAAAATATTTCTGAGTCATTTCTGATTAAATCAACTAGCATCCGGTGAATGATCAATGTGGGCAGAACCTGCTAGAAGCGTGGGCCCACTCTCAACAGTGTTCTTCCCTTACCTTTCCCCTATTTTTTTTGTCTTTTCAATTCTGTTTTATTTCCTGTAGCTTAAATTTAATTTTTGTTATTTCCCCTATTTTTTGTAATTTCCAGCAAATGTGCAGTTTTAGTTTTTGAATATAAATTAGTCATGTCTTTGATAGTGTAGGATAGATTAGTGGTTTGGAAACTAAATCAAAACTCCAACGAAACACCAACACCCCCCAAACCATAAATCTAAGGGACTCATCTCATTGGAGGGAATTACAAGCATATATTGTGCAAGGTTGCTCACAAGTCTACGAGCTACCCTAGGTTGACAAATTAAATGAGGCAATGAATCTGAACGTAGAAAACTAACCAATATTTTTTCCCAACATTTTGGCACCATTGTCGAGGAGTAGCCTATTGTAATTTCTTGTTCTGAAGGAAGCATGTTAGTTGTAGTTTAGGTTGCTACCTACAGAACCTCCATTTCTAAAGCTTTGTATGAGTCCACCTAAGAATAGAGGACCGGACGGTCATTTTGTTAAAAATAAAGATGTTTCTCAAAAGTCTTCTGCTTCAGTTGTACCTGATCCTGAGACTAAAATATCTTCTCCATAATCTCCACCTATGCATTGGCTTGAACATCCATTATTTGCATAGGATCCTTCTGAAACAAATCAACAACATCCTAGAGAAGAATCTGAGATAAGTAGAGTTCATTCTGAGGAAGACTTATTGAATTTTCAATGTTGGCAAGCAATTAGAGAAGGAACTATATCAAACATAAATTTAGTAATCCTTCTGTAGGATAAGAGAAATGAATTAGAAGCATTGAAAGCTACTTTGAATGTAGCTAGTGTAGATACCCTATTCATAGACAAGATGGTTGATGTAGAGGAAGCATCCACTAGTTTTAATTTTCCCATAGGAGAGGCAGGAGGAGACCACAAGATGAAACATATCTCCCTTGCCCACCTTCCAACCTTTAGAGGACTACCAACAGAAGATCCAGATCTATTTCTATTTAAATTTGATGTCCTATGCATATCTATGGATTATATAGCTGATGCTCAAAAACTAAAATTATTCCCTTCCACTCTTGATGATTCAACTTTACGCTGGTTCATCAGTTTGGGGGATAAACGGATAACTACCTGGGAAGAATTGAAGAAAATTTTCCTAGATCAATACTAGGATTTTGGTAGAGCACGTGATGCAAGGGAAGAAGTCCTAGACATGACACAAAAGGAAGGGGAATCTATGGAGGAATATTGGGATAGGTTCAACTTTAATTTGCAAAGATCACCCCATTCGAAACTAGGAGACAGGTCCTTAAGAAGCATTTTTCTAAAGGGACTTACAAATGAATCTCTGGAAGCCTTAAACATGATTTCTGGAGGGGATATTTATCAACATCATATGGATGATATTCGGTATTTGTGTTGAAACTTTTCAATAAGGAAAGGTAAGTTGACCCCTAGAAATATCAAACAATCAACCACTATCACTAAAACAGAAATAGGCAATATGCTTGAAGACCTCAAGAGCGAGATGTTATCATCTCTGGCTCTTCAAATGGACACCCTTCTACTTCAAAAAAAGAAGCAGGAGAATGAGGCAGCATTGGCCTACTTTTGTCCTAAATGCAGAGGAAAACACCCTAGAAATGAATGTCCTAAAAACAAAGTTTGAGTGTGTGTTGTATGTTCAAAAGATCACAAAACAAAGTTGTGTCCATAGTTATCAAAACCTAGAGAGGAACCTGAGGTAGCAAAAGCATACTTCATGGGTAATAGGAGAAACTAGCAGTAGTCTCCTATGGGAAACAACATGCCAGTAGGAATGCCATCTTATGGGGGTAGCAATTTTCAGAACCAAGGTCAAGCTCAACCACCCAATATGGGTTGGTGGGGACAACAACCTTAGAATCAATATCCCCAAGGAGCAAATCCTTACAACCCCTATCCATGGATGCAATACCAGTAGCCTGGGCAGTAGTGGAGGAACCAGAATGCTTGGAATCAAAACCCATAGTAGGCTGCTCTAGTTCCACTACAACCAACCCTACCAGCTCCTCCTGCTTTCAGGCTTGCTCAACTGCTAGCACAACCTACAACCAATCCAAATAACAAACAACAACCAACTTATCAAGTGGAGAATGAGATGTACCCCATGTACAATATTAAAGTAGATTGTAGTCCAATAGAATTAAGGTTAGGAAAACAAGTAGGTGTAGAAGTCACTCCTCTAGTAGAAGAGGAGGAAAACATAGAATTAGGAAAAGAGGAATCACCTCTTATAGTAGAAGTAGAAGAAGAATCAACACCTATAAATAACAGAGAAGAGGTTCCACATTTTCCACAAAGGTTGCAGGAACCCAAAAATCTAGTACAATCAAAATTTGATATTCTCTCTAGTCTAAAGAACTTGACAGTCACAATCCCTCTCTTTCAAGCCATCAGAGATATTCCTATCTATGGCAAGGCCATAAGAGAATTGTGCCTGAAGAAACCAAGAAGAAAACCTGCAAAGTCAATCAGTTTGGTGGGTTAGTTAGTTGATCTTATGTTAGGGAACACCTACAGCCAAAAATACTCAGATCCAAGAAGCCCTATCCTAAATGTACAAATAGAGGGTTGCATTTTACCCAATACATTAGTAGATTTGGGGGTTGCCATTAATGTCATGCCCAAAGAAACCATGTAAAAGCTTAAACTATCTAACCTGAAGCCAACCAAGACTATTTTGCAGTTGGTAGATAGGTCTATAGTGCTCCCAGAGGGAATACTGGAGGATATCATAGTTACAATGGATGCATGGGAGTATCCAACAGATTTCTTAGTGTTACAATCCAAGTCTAGGTTGGGTGGATATCCATTAATCTTAGGTAGACCTTGGCTGGAAATAGTTGATGCTTACATAAGTTGTAGAGATGGCCAAATGACCATTTTTGATGGTCAGAACATAAAAAAATTGATCATCCATCCACCTACACAATCTGCAGAATTATTGGGAGAACCTAAAAATGAAAATCAGAACATTGGTGGTCTATCAATGATCCAATCTATCATGACACTTGATGAATTGGAAGATGAGAGTGATGAGGATAGGGTAATATCAAAAAATTTCCAAGGAGAACCCTCCTATCCTCCTCTTGAGTTACCATTAGTGGGAGGAAAAGACCACCATATTCAGAAAATAGAGGTTGCACCTGGTAGAGTGTTGAACATAGATGACAAGTTGATAGTTGAACAACAAATCAAACTGAAAGAAACATTGGTAAAACATCAAGATGCCTTTGCTTGGGAGTATTCAGACATGAGAGGAATAGCTCCTAAAACCTATACTCATAGGATATATCTAGAAGACTAGGTTAAACTAGTAAGACAACCATAGAGAAGAATGAATCCAACAATGAAGGAAATTGTCAAGACTGAATTGTAGAAACTCCTCATAGTTGGGTTCATTTACCCCATTTCAGATAGTGAATGGGTATCACCTTTGGTGGTGGTGCCCAAGAAAAATGGCAAGTGGTGAATTTGTGTGGATTATAGGTTGCTGAACAAAGCAACTAAGAAAGACCACTTCCCCTTACCCTTCATAGATCAGGTCCTTGACACCTTATTAGGTAAGAAGTATTTTTCTTTCCTAGATGGGTTCAGTGGATATAATCAGATTCAAATAGGGGAAGAAGATCAAGACAAAACCACATTTACTTGCCCTTGGGGGACTTTTGCTTACCGAGTTTTACC
This sequence comes from Wollemia nobilis, assembly GCA_028583015.1. Taxonomy (NCBI): domain Eukaryota; kingdom Viridiplantae; phylum Streptophyta; class Pinopsida; order Araucariales; family Araucariaceae; genus Wollemia; species Wollemia nobilis. The sequence goes on from JAQPPZ010000850.1 coordinate 11,662,546, forward strand.
TTTTGGTCTATGCAATGCACCTGCCACATTTTAGAGGGCAGTTTTGAGCATCTTCTCTGACATGATTGGAGAAACTGTGGAGGTATACATGGATGATTTCACTGTATATGGTGAAACTTTTGAAATAGCCATAGAAAATTTGGAGAAAACACTTGAGAGGTGTGAGGAAACTAACCTGTCCCTCAACAATGAGAAATGTTATATGCTAATGTAGGAAGGGATAGTTTTAGGACATCACATTTTTGCAGATGGGATCAAAGTAGATAGGAAGAAGATAGAAGTTATCCAAAACCTACCTACTCCCAAAACATAGAAGGATATCCATAGTTTCCTGGGATCAATTAGTTACTATAGGAGGTTTATAGCAGATTTTAGCAAAACTGCTAAACCCCTGAGCACATTGTTATCAAAGGACATAGAGTTTATCTAGATAGAGGAATGTGAACAAGCATTTAACACCTTAAAGGAAAAACTGATTACTGCCCTAGTACTGAGAGGTCCAAATTGGACCATACCTTTTCACATATATGTTGATGCATCTAACAATGCAATAGGGTTAGTGTTGGGACAGAAGGATGGTGATGATTTCTATACCATCTATTATGTCAGTAAACACCTCACAGGTGCTGAATTCAATTATACTATCATAGAAAAAGAATTTCTTGTAGTTATACATGCTCTTAACAAATTTCATCATTATATCATAGGATATCAGGTTTTTGTACATATTGATCACTCAACTATCAGATACCTGACAAACAAACCTGGGATTAGTGGTAGAATTATTATATGGTTGTTGCTTCTGTAGGAGTTTGATGTGACAATAGTAGACAAGCTAGGTAAAGACAATGTGGTAGCTGATTTCTTGTCCAGGTTGACACCTCCAGATCATGCAACTATAGATGATAAATTTCTAGATGAGCATTTGTTTGCTTTGAATGAATAGATACCATGGTACGTAGATATGGCTAATTATTTAGCCATTGGTAAAGTATCCCCTACACTTTCACCACGTGAAAAATAAACTTTAATTGAGAAAAGTGTAGACTTCTCATGGATTGATGGGTGCCTATTTAAAATAGGGCCTGATCAGATCATGAGAAGGTGTGTTGCTGAGAATGAGATAATAGAAATATTGAAGGCTTGCCATGATGAACCTTGTGGTGGCCATTTTGTAGGAAAAAGGACTGCATACAAAGTGTTGCAGGCTAGTTATTACTGGCCTACACTATTCAAAGATGCAACCAAGCATGTGAGCCAGTGTGATCAATATCAGAGGATGGGAAGACCTACTCTTAGAGATGAAATGCCACTCCAACCACATGTTCACATTGAGCCATTTGATAAATTGGGGATGGACTTCGTAGGACCCATTAATCCACAGTCAGCAGGTAAGAGGTTTATCTTAGTTTATACTGACTATGTGACCAAGTGGGTTGAAGTGCAGGCTTTGCATGATTCAAAAGAGAAGACTATAGTAGACTTCTTGTACTCATCTATTTTCACAAGGTTTGGGGTTCCAAGGGAGATCACAACTGATCAAGGACCTCAATTTACTTCAAATATGATTCAGGAACTCATGCAACAATATAAAATCAGGCATAACAAAACCACTCCCTACCACCCACAGGAGAATGGGCAAGTTGAGGTAACCAATAGAGAGTTGGAAAATATCCTGACAAAGATAGTACAACAACATAGGAAGGATTGGACCACTAGATTACCAGAAGTAGTGTGGGCCTACAGGACCACCTGGAAGACTACTACTGGTTTCACACCATTCCAGCTAGTCTATGGGAAGAATGCTATGATGCCTATAGAGTTTGAAGTGAAGACACTTAGAACTATAGTAGAGTTGAATATAAACCTGGATGATGCACAGAAAGAATGAATTCAATAGCTTAACTAGCTGGATGAATACCACCTTACTGCTCTGCAAAGAACAAAGGTCATCTAAAAATAAAGGGCCAAGTGGCATGACCACCACACCAGGCCAAAGCAACTCAAAGTGGGAGAATGGGCATTACTATATGACTCTTGATTCTAGGAAAGGAAAGGTAAGCTCATGCAGCATTGGATGGGGCCATATGAAGTGACTGAAGTCATCAACAATGGAGTTATTAGGATCAGAACAATTGATGGTAGCAACATTACATTAACAGTCAATGGTCACCACCTGCATCCATACCATGTGTCTGAAACATACATGATGAAGTCCAGATTAGGCATGGGGGAGACCCCAGTTGATTCTAATTTCAAATTGAGTCAGTAATATGTGGACGTAGTCCACATAGTCCCAAAAACAATTATTCTTTCAAATTTTTCTTTTTTTAGTTGTATTTCTATTTTGCAAGAATGATGCCCTGAGTGCAACTGTTAGGTAACCTAGGAAACCTAGGCCTAACAAGCACAGGATCCATGAACCTGCACCTTCCTAAATTTCTAGAAGAATTATTTGTAGTAGGAGTAGTTTATCCCCACTTAGAAAGGGGAATACTATACCTAAATATGTACATGAGTGTTTGGATTGGTCTTTATGGACAATAAAACACCCAACTATTAGTTCAAGTAGCGGATGCTGATTTTGTCCATGTTCTTCAACCAGAGCGCTAAAGGCCTGATCAACCTTCAAGTGTATAGAAGTGGGTATATCAAGAAGACATTGAAATAAGGAAGAAGCATATGTTTTCCATTTTCTGATGAAGAAGGTGCCTGATTCTCGATTTTTAGAGAAAATGGCACCTGATTCTCATTTTACGAAAGAAGGCACCTGATTCCTATATTTTAGGAAAGTGGCACCCGATTCCCATTTGTACGATACAAGGCACCTGACTCCTAGTATGTCAAGGAGATGGCACCTGCATCCCATTTTCTAGTAGACCGATGCTTGATTCCTAGTTTTTCCAAGGAGATGGTGCCCGACTCCCATTTTTTGGGAAAGCGACACCTAATCTCCTGAACATATCATAAAAAAAATTATGTATATAAAGTTTGAGTTTTGTATAAAGTTTTCTTTAAGTATGGTGCTTGATTTCTAGCAAAAGGCACTTGCTTTCCATGTTAAGCATGATGCCCGATTGCTAAGGTGCATGCTTTCTATTTTCTAGGCACTTGCATGCCTTGATTCGAAAAAAGTGCCTGATTTCCACATAGAAAAAAGTGCCTGCTTTCTATTTTCATGAGCATTTGTGCCTCATAAAAATAAACTTTAGCATTGGGAAGTGGCCCGAGCCACGTCAGCACCCCACTCATGTAAAGTCAAATATATTACGGATGAAATTAAAAGTTATCAACAAACAACTTTTGAGGAGGGGATGTTTGTCATCCCATAAAGATATATTTTTCTAACCTTTGTTTTGAAACCTTGCAGGATGTCTCGAATGTATCATATTGTAGTTATCAAGAACCAATCACATGGAGAGAAATTCACTGCATGGGAAATATGACCATCATTTTTTGTTATGGTTTGCCTAATCATCATCCACTAGCCAATAATAATGCACCACGGATATCTATGCATGGTACACCCACGAAACAAATTTAGGTACATGATTAAATTTTCTATTTTATGTATATATTATTTTCATACGCATGTGTGTCTATGAAAAAGTGTCGGCACAACCCCCATTGTAGTCCTAGCCACCCGTATTGTTCCACTTGGCACTTTTCTATGTGTCATAACTCTGATTGGTAAAATGCTCATGGTTATCACCTACACAAGATCCGACACATGTTCTAAGGAAATTTTACATGGATAAACATAATTACTTTTGATTACGATAGTTAACCACCTACATCCAAGGAAGCAACTAGTTTTAGAAACTACTTACCAAAAAATTACCATGTAAGGAGGGAAATTACAGAGTGTCATAACCCAGAAGAACCAGAGTGTGAAACAATTACAGAGTGAATCTTGAGCCGAAGGGAAATTTATGCTCAAAGCTATGGGGGAAAGTCTAAGAACCATGATTTAAAGAAAAGTGAACCTATCGACTGCTCAAGTATTTCTATGGACATCCAAGCACAATTTGATGTTGTAGGTTGGATGGAGTACTATCGATTGGTCAATCAAGGCCAAGATGCAGGGGTAGCTAATGAGTTTGCAACATCCATGAGGGATGGGGTTGTTCATATGCGAGGACTAGAGATTCTAGTCATCGAAGAATATATTACCATGGTGATGGGTCTTCCCCTAATAGGGGAATGCACGTACAAAGAAGATAACCCAGCTCTCTATGCATAGATATTATTTAGAATTTTGATAGAGCACCTGACATGGTTTGCCCAAGCAACACATCCTCAAGCTCTAGAGGGTGGTTTTTGAGTAGATCACATGGTTCTTCACCTATTCTGGTAGGTACTCCAAGCTGAATTCGAATCATTTTTAATTTCTAAACCATATACTACATGGGGACAAGATCAATATCCCCCATTACCTTGCATGTGCACTCAAAGATGAGGCCAGACGGTACCAAGTAGGCACAACATCTGCCTTGGCTCACCATGGCCTAATTTTAGCCTTGGTGTGATATGTAGAGTCACACAGAAATGTGATGGTTGAGGAAGTCGAGGGTAATAATGTAATTCTAGGGCACAAGAAGAAGTGGAGGTGCCAGAATAGAATGAATAGTCAGTTGATAAGGTGATAGAGCAAGCAGAGATGACGCTTGCATCCCCACCTGAGGAAAATACATGGGAAGCAAGACAAGCCTCATCCCCTATTTTTCCCTAATTTGATGAGGAAGCAGGACAGGATTTGTCCCCAACTGGCCCTCAATTTGATGATGAGGTAAGGCATGATCCGCCAAGCCCGACTTTCATGCCAATTTCCACTAGAACCAGAAGCAGAAGGGCGAAGGCGTCTATGGTGGTTTCCAGCTCATCAAATGATGAAGCAACAATTGATGAGCTGAACAAGGAAGAGTATCTAGCCCAAATTTTATAGGATATTTCTAGGGGGCATACTCCTCAACAGGAGGTGCAGATAGAATATTTACAATAGGAGGACCAGATGGAGGATTTGCAGCAATAACTACAATTATTGAAAGAATATGCTTCCACTTGGGAAGCCAAATATAAGGAAGAACAGACTCTATTTCAAGAGTCAAGGAAAGTAACTACACTAAAAATGCATAAATTGTATCAAATGAGGAGAATTATAGTTGTAGGGAAGCCAACATAAGCCCAACAATAGGCTAAAGTGGATACAGGGGTTCAGACTGATTGGGCAATGGATGTGCCCACTACCTCTATAGATTCTGAAGAGAAGGTGGTATCATTTGGTGCTTGGAAGTCAGATGCCAGAAATGCCAGCCAAGAGGCTGAGGCAGGAGACCACTCTATGGCTTTTGCTCAAAATTTATCTAAATAGGGGAGCCCTCAATCTCAGAAAAGGTCCCCCATAATTATAATTGAAAGTACTTCCCTACACTCTCACATAGAAAATGAGCAAGGGATGGATGCTGCAATGGAAGTGGAGCAGCCCTATTCATCATCTCACTCTGCAGAATAGGTAACTCAAGAAGATGAAGTTGAGGTTGAAGAACCTCAGAATTCAAAAAAATCTACAAAAAAATAAGATGAAAAGAAGGATGAAGTGGAGGTTGAAGAGCCTCAAAGGGAGTCTACCCATTCTATAGATCATAAACCTAACCAGGATATACAGGGGTTGAGCCAGAACATTATCAAGAGGATGCAGGGGCTGAACAACCTCAGGAGGAAAAGGTAATTCTAGTAGAGCAACAATCTACTGCACAAAAAGAAACTAAGAAGTCACTTGAGCCCATACCTTCAGAACAGGTAGAGGAGACTCAATAACCTATATCTTCTAAAAAATAGGAAGCAACAACAACACCAGCATACCCTAAAATACAACCCAAAAATCTAAGACCGAAGAGAAAGGTTGTAAGGGAATCTCAATGAAGATCTAGAACTAGAGCAAGAACTACACAATTAAAGGAATTAGGCATGAATTTCGATGAGGAATTGGGCATGAATTCTGATGAGGAATCGAGCATGAATTTTGATGAGGAATGGGAGGCATCAAAGAAATTATTTGCTGCACAAAGAGAGAAATTTGAAAAGCTTAAGGAAGATATAAAAGTAGACAAAAAGAACTAGAAAAAGGCTTCTAAGAAGGCACTCAAGGAATCTAAAAAAGAGGCCAAAAAGAAGGCCAAGAAGCCTCCCAAGAAAATTCTATTTGCCCAACCTCATCAGTTATGGGGCCTGTATGGATCTGATGGTAAATATCCTTCTAAAATGAAGGAATATTTCATGAAGATGGGATTTTTAGGTCCTGTACCACCTGTAGATCAAGCAACAAGCAACAAAACCCCTTTGATGGAAGAAACAAAGTTTAAGGATAATGCTAAACTCGACCCAACAGGGGCTGATTTGCCCATAACCAAGGTTGCTAAGAAGTCCAGCATCCCATTTGGAGATGAATCTGTAGTACCAATGGGAGAACATTTACCCCTTCACCATGAATACTGGAAGATGGTTGAGCCCGCATTCCAGAAGGATGCCACCAGTTTTACTGGTTACTATTTAAAATTTGAGAAAGGTAAGGTAGCCTGGACAAGGGAACAACCAAGGAAAAGAGTAGGTCCAAGTCAGCCAATTCGATGTAGCAAGTGCCAGAGATAGCAAAAAAAGGAGGCAGCCACTCCCAAAGTACCAAAAGGGTGAAAGCCTAGAGATAAGGAAAAAGCTAAGGCCGCTACAAAGAAGAGGAAAGAAATAGTCAAGGCTTACTGGAAGGTTGTAAATGAAACTGGTAATTACCAGTATAAAGTGGCACAGGGACGTGCCAACCCTTAAGCATGGGGGGATGATGAGCCCTGAAAATGCTCATTTTTTGTACTACTTTCCCTATGAACTATGGCACTTATTTTTGTAGATATATATGTTTTATGAGAATTTTATATATGTTTAACAATTTATTTTGCATGATATTTAATATTTGTTTCTGAGTGCATTTTGTGTAGATTTCATAGAATTTGTTGTGTTTTAGCATGTTTACATTGAGGTCCCACTCAGACCTAGCACTTTCAATTTCATGAAGGCAAAATGTCTGCAGTACACCAGTGTGAAGTGCTAAGTCAGGCGCTCGATTCCCTTTGAAGTGCCTGACTCCCATTTGGTGCTTGACTGATGGATGTCCGATTCCCATTTGGTGCTTGACTATCGGATGCCCGATTCCCGTTAGGTGCTTGACTCCCATCTTGGCACCTACTTCCCGAATTCTATAGATAAGGCACCTGATTCCCATTGAAGTCGAATTCCAGCATGACTTTGTTGTCGGTAAAATAGAACGCGATTTCAGCAAAGGATGCGGATGGAGTCTCAACGTTGAATCCGGACCAGGGACAATGTCAAAGATGATTAGCTATCTATTTTTCAGTTATTATGTAAAATATCTATGTAAATCGAGTAAAGCAAATATCAGACGTATTCTGATAAAACAAAATACGTTGAAATAGTCTAAAAGCTTGATATTTTACCCGATTCCCTTTATTCATGCATACTGTTGTAAAATAGAATCGAACATGTGATTTATTTCCAATATGTAATAGGGATGGCCACATATCTTATAAATATGCAGGCCACCCCTAAAAACGTGATCCCAAATTTCTCCTTGTACTTATCTTGCTGCAATTTCAATAAAATATTTCTGAGTCATTTTTGATTAAATCAACTAGCATCCGATGAATGATTAATGCGGGCAGAACCTGCTGGAAGCGTGGGCCCACTCTCAACAGTGTTCTTCCCTTACCTTTCCCCTATTTTTTTGTCTTTTCAATTCTATTTTATTTCCTGTAGCTTAAATTTAATTTTTGTTATTTCCCCTATTTTTTGTAATTTCCAGCAAATGTGTAGTTTTAGTTTCTGAATATAAATTAGTCATGTCTTTGATAGTGTAGGATAGATTAGTGGTTTGGAAACTAAATCAGAACTCCAACAAAACACCAACACCCCCCAAACCATAAATCTGAGGGACTCATCTCATTGGAGGGAATTACAAGCATATATTGTGCAAGGTTGCTCACAAGTCTACGAGCTACCCCGGGTTGACAAATTAAATGAGGCAATGAATATGAACGTAGAAAACTAACCAATGTTTTTGCCCAACATATATTACAAAATTACTTTCTTTTATATTTTTTGAATATTATTAGGACATGTGATAGATCTCTCCCACTGTAGATTTCCTCAAAAAGCTAATAGTGGTATCAGAGCCATGGTGAATCAAAATAGGAATAGGGAGAGTTACCATTACTACTATTGGCCTACAAAAATCCATAGTAGTCAATAGGATTAGAGAGAATCATAAGTGAGGATTAAATCTTACTTACATAAATTCTAAGATTACATTTGGCTAGAGTATTTCCACATAGTTGTAGAAAAACTAATGAAGACTAGGACTTAGCGTTCATTCCACTAGTTTGACAGATCAACTAGCAAAGATTATTTCATTCCAGTTTTTAACAACTTGTTGTAAGAAAAAGGAGATTAAAAAAAGGTTGAGAAGCTTCCTACAAGAGAGTTAGGAAGAATATCTTCTTATAATCATTCCAACACTTGCAGCAATAAGGAGAAGACAAAAGATTTCAAATACCTAAAAAAAAGGTCTCATTACAAGAGTTGCAATCTTGCAGACTGTAGAAGTGAAGAAAATACCACAACTACCTTATAGCAAACTCATGGAAGAAGAGACTTTAGAATATGATTCAAGGAGACGATAGGAGATTGGTGATATCCATCAATACCTACAGAGTGTATAATAATAAAAGGCTATAAAAGCCTTTATCTAGAAGAAGAAAAGGTGACATAATCCTTGATCCTGAATAAGAAAAGGCCAGAGAAGACTTGATATACAAACGAAGTCCATAGAAACCTTGATTATGATGAAGACTTTAAAAAAGAATTCTTGATTCAGAAGATGAGTTCCTGATTCAAAATAAGAGTTCCTGATTTAGAAGAAGACTCTAGAGAAGATTTCACAAAATAGGAGATTGGTTATCTCCATTAAAGCTTACAAACTGCAAAAGAAAATAAGTACCAACAAAGATCTAGAATATAGAAGTAGTATATTTCAAATATCTGATAAGAAGATCGCATCACCAAAACTTCCAAAAGAAAAAAGTTGAAGAAAATGTCTTAGTTGGAAGACCAAAAAAGTTGCAAGATAGAAGACCTTGGAGAGGTCTCAAGGAGAAACAAGAAGAAGTCTTGGAGAGCCTTGTTGTAGAGCTTGTAGAAGCATCATCAAAATATTTCCTAGGAGAACTCATTGGAGAAATCCACTACCAATAAGAAGCTCCTGATAATGAAGTACTTGGAAAAATTGTCACCATATAAAAACAAGCCCAAGAGAAGAAGAGTTTGACAAGGATTGTCAAATCTAGAAGAAAAATCCAGTGAAGACCTCAAAATATTCATAATCTTGAGAAGAAGAAGATCCTAATTGAAATCATAAATCGATAAGAATATTGAAGAAATATTTAAATAGAAGAAGCCTACCAAATCTAGGATATTTGGAGGTTGCTTCTCACAACAAGAAGACACAATTCAAAGATAAGAGTTCCTTGAATCTATAGTAGTAAAAAGAAGATCATTTAAAGGATCAAACCACCAAACCCAAGGCTCAATATAGAAATTTTAAGACCACAGTTTGGTGAAGCAATAAGTTGTTCTAGACAACAAAAAATAAGTTGTGAATTCATCTATTACAAGGTAGCAACTTGGTGAATCAAAATACCAAGATCTACATCTACTACAGAAGCCATTAAAGGTAAGAAAAAATTAGTTGAACTTCAAATTAGGGTTCATTATCAAATTCCATTAAGCACCATATTTGTATTAAAGTTGCAAGGAGAAGGGATCATATTATAGTCTTCAAGAAAGTGCAAAAATGAGAGTTCATTTTAAGATATATTTGCACATTAAATAGGAGTTGGATATTATTTTATAGAAAGAAAATTATCATCTACGTGTTATCTATTTAGAAAGTAAGAATACTACATCCTACAATATTGATTATAGTGAAATTTGTAGAATATTCATTAAGGGTTCTTTATAGATTACTCTTAAAAGTTGCAGAGATTATTAAGTGTATTAGAAATCATTTTGAGAGTTTATATACAGGAGAAATAATATGATATTATTGTTACCATTAAAAGTGCATTATTATCCATTAAGCACTATACTAGCTGATATTTAAATAGTTACTCTCAATTAGTTTGTGTTGTTAAAGGCATAGAAATAACACATAATTTATAGCATTCATGGCCAAAATAAGTCACCAATACAAGTTAAAAGGTGGAGAAGGAATCCACCATTAAATTCCTTGAAGGAAGCCTCAAATCGAGACTTGGTGAGTCTCAAGATTCAAGGAAAATATAAGGATTTGATTTAAGTGCAAAGTAGAGAAATCCTTACTTTAAAATCAACATTAGCTTGGATTAACTCTCATTAAATTATCCAGGGAAGAAAGGAGTTGCCTCATCAAAATTAAAATAAAAGGATTTCAAAAAGGTCCTTCATATTGGTCCAAATCTAACTATTACAAAGCACCTCTTTTATTCCTTCAAAAGGACAAAAGTATTTCAAAGATCTAAAATACTCTTGATGCTTCAAATTATCTTCAAATATCTTATAATTGATCAACTTATTTAACCTTCCATGAGGACTTATTTAACATTTCATGGTTACCTATTACAAAGCACCTATTTTGATCCTTCAAAAGGATAAAAGTATTTCTCTTTACAGGTAGCAACACAGCCATCATATTCAATAGGTTGTAGGGTAGAGTTTGAGCAAGAGAAAAGAGCCACATAAGAGCTCATACTTTGCAAAAATCAAGGTTTTTAAAAACACCATTTCTCCACGTCCAATATATCCCTAGAAGCAAGCATGTCACCTACAATAATGGAGCCATTACAAGAGGCTATTATCATCCAAACTGACATGGATAAAGAATGACATACAGAAGGATATCATCTACATTGGATAGAACTATTGAGCTAAGCACAAGAGGTTGTTACAAAAGATACAAAACAACAATATACTATTACAAAGGATGTACAAACAACATACTACAAGCATAAATGTATAAATGAAAAAGTGTTATACCCAAGGTCATTACTTGTAGAGAACAACCATAAAAAATAATCACAAGAAGCTACCACAAGACCGCCATTAGGAGCACCATAGAACCATGGAGTATTATAGCTATAGCCACCCAATATCCTCATCAAGAAAACATGCAAAAGGAGAAGAGAAAACACTTGCATTTAAAGAAAGATAGCAAGCTCATGAACAATACAAATATATAGGCAAATATAGGGTTACAACGCTTATCCTTGTAGTGTTAGAAGAAAGGATTACATGCACAATTCTTAAGTGTCACTTGACACAAGAGTTCTAAGTGCCCCAATGTTCATAGATAATCTAGTGCTCACCTAAAAATGAGTTACAAACCTTTGGGAGGTTACCACCAAACATATCATTGCATCAAGGTACGTTGGAATATCAACTTTTATTCAGTAACACTCAAGAGATATTTTTCTACAATCCTATTTAAGGTGCCCATTTTGGAGAAGGAGACAGAACGAGGTCAAATGGAACTCAAGCATTGAACGGTGTGAAGCACGATCATAAGGAGGAGGCTAATTAAAGCATGTGTACCATTCAAAGGTGTAAGCCTGCATTAAAGTGGTTGTCATAGACTGGCCATACCACTATTCTATTTTGAAGGATATTTGATGCAAGCCACGTATTCATTAAGGATAAAATTAGTGCCATTCACATAGAAGAGAAGCACTACTCAAGGGAGAAATCGATACTGATCAAAGAAGGCATTGACTTTCCATGAGCACCACATACCAAAAGGTTTCAATCAACCATCTTATAGCATTAGAGGAAGATAATCCAGAGGGATTATTAAGGTAAAATTTGATATTACTTATTGCTTGCTATAAACTAAAGCTACATTGGAGTTATAAGGGTACATTATTTTTTATAAGTAAAATTCTCATTAAAATAGGTTTTGAAAGGATTCCAAAACCTTGTTACAAAAGTAGCATAAAGGCATGTTGTAAATAGGAACCAGTAGATCAGAGGGTCCAGTTGCCCACCCTATAAAAACAATAAAAATAGACATACACTCGTATCACAAAAGGCTCACAAAAAAATTTACGTCCTAGGGACCATCCCAAGCATCATCCTCAGTGATGTCCTAACAGTCAACTACTAATTTGTGTCCTTATTTCCTTCCTTCATTGCATCCTTGCATTCATATTTCTCCATAGTACTAGTGACCTTAGCCTTAGGGTCTTTGGTGGTTGTGTTAGGGAATGACTCATGGAAAAATATCAGATTCAAGGCGTTACGCATTTCCTTTAGGGTAGATTGAAATTTCTCTGATTGGGAAATCATCATGGAAATTGTCTTGATTACCAACTTCTAAAGCCCTACCATGGTTTGGTTGTCACCATCATCATCTAAAATAACTTCCTAATAATCATGTTAGCTCCAACACATCTTATTTCTAAGGAAAATGGAGGATCTTGTTGCACTCTTCGGTTCTTCAATCTTAATCTTTTTCCCCTTTGAAGCCTCAGAATCCCTATAAAAACCTACATATTTCCTTTTCCTGGACAAAAAGGTTGAAATAGGGATGGTGGATATGTCATCCTCAGGGATGAAATTGTGTGGACTTCTATTACCTTGAGGAGTTTCCTTAGGGATAATAGGTTCGACCAAGGGAACTTTAGGGCTGTGACTCAGGAGATGACTATAAATAATTTTGAAAAGGCCTTGATGGGATGGGAACTCTACACTCTTTTTCTTCCTATAGTTCTCTATGGAGTAGTTCATTGAGCGAAACAAAAATTTAGGGATGTTCATGACATTGATGTCTCTGAAGTGATTTACAAAGGCCAAGTGGAAGCTGCGTAAGGATTTTTTGGGTCATCAACAGTAAGAAATTGCATAATATGCTTCACGACTTCGTTCCAGGAGGATCGTAAATTAGATCTGAACATACCTGTTTTGACCAACTTGAGAATTTTGGCCTTGTTGGAAAACTCCTAAGCTGCACCTCCCAATTGTGTTTCTCCTATTGCACTGATCTCCTGGTTAGCGGTATACCAGAAATATCCACCAGCAACTTGGTGTCCATGATGTACTCCCTTCCTTGGATAATGATTTTACCCTCGTCCCAACTACATAAAAAAAATGCAATAATATTGTAGTCATTCCCTGAGAACTTCCTTAGGAAATAAAGGTATCCTCTCTCATCGAGGATGGACTCAAAAAGAATATCCATATTTAGAGTATCAAGCTCAATAAAACACATGATTAGGTAGTAACAAAACTAGAGTTGATACCAGGAAATGAAGAGATGGATATTATAAAACAACAAATTGGGGTTGGGCTTGAATGGCATAGCCCTTATAGGAAGACATTCCTTGTGTGTTGGGGCACGGTTGTTTTGGGAATTAGGCAGATATTAGTAAATCTCTCCTTGAGAGGATGAAATAGAGCGAAGTATTTCCCAGGGCTCCTCTTATAGGTTATAAAGGTACATTATATTTACTATTTCAATCATCCATTTAAGCATTCGTAATATATTAAGCAAGCAGATTTCAAGAATATTTATATTTGTAAATAATAAATTAGGAGGAATAAGGATTTCAACTTGGAAATTAAATATCTATTATTGCAAATATTATTGTTTTCTAATATTCCAAATTAGGGAGTTATAAGGAATACTACATGAAATAAATTATGGGAATTTAGAAACATTAAATATCAAATATCAAAGGCTATAAAAGGAGGTTAATTAAGGAATATCAAGAGTTGGAAATTAACTGGTATACTTGTCTCAAAATCACATTAAAGGGATAAAATAAATCCAACCATTAGAACCTCATAAAAATAGAAAGTTATTAATTTCAATAGGAGTAATAAGATGTAATAGAAGTTGATTTTTGCTATTTACAAAACATTACAAAATCAACCTACAATTGAACTACTATTCTCAAAAATCACTTTATTGATCATATAGCATATCCAAAAACACTAGGGAGTCATAATGCAGTCTACAAAACTTGATAATAATAGCATTTATCAAAAATTATCAAGAGGATCACAAGAATCATCATGGCTTCAAACAAATTATTTCTTGCAAAATCCCAATTACTTAAAGGTGCAAATTATTTTTTCTAGAAAAATAAGGTAAAAGCAATCTTAGTATATGAAATAATTTGGGAGATAGCTCAAGGAACAACAAAAAAAACCAAGCACATGTGATACTAAGATTCAAAATTTTGAAGAAAATTATGATAAAATTTGCGATCACTGTTGAAATACAACCTTATATTAGTTTAGCAAAGACATCTACAAAAGCATGAAAAAGCCTAGAGAAGATATTTGAAGGGAAAAATAAAGCCACTATCCTTCATCTTCAAACTCAACTACATTTTCTAAAAATGAATAGTGGTGAGAGCATAGAACTATTCCTAAGGAAAGTAGCAGATATTAAAGGGAAATTATTAAACTTAGAAGAATAGATTAAAGATGAACTTCTTACTCAAGTAACCATGAGAGAATTTCTAGATAGCTACAAATATTTGGTTACATATTTACAAGTCCTAAGTAAAGATACTTTTTTTGATGACCTAATCAATATTATTTAAGAGTATGAGGTGGAGAATACAGTTAAATATGAAATGACTAACATTGCATTGACATCAAAAGACAATCCATATGGAAATATTGCTTCATCATCAAGAGGACGAAGTCCATGGTACAAAAGATATTATCAGATATGTAAAAGAAAAGGTCATAGTACAAACTATTGCAGATTCAATGCTAAAAATTAGAATCAAGGAAATTATATGAACAATGGAAGCAAATTTTAATAATATCAATATCAAAATAATCCTCACCAATAGCAAGTTCAGTGTCCTACCAATTATCCCCAATTGGAGTATCTATAGACACAAAAAATTGACCCACCCAAGTAGGCAATTTTCCCTGAGTCCTTCAGAGAGACCCCTTAGACTTGCCTAGGGCAAGGGCTAGGTCTCTCTTCCCTTCTTTTTGCTTTTTCTCTCTTTATGCGAAATCGTGGTCACCCTTGATGGGGCATGATTTTGCATAATGCAAAATCGTGGTCGGCCCTGATGGGGCATGATTTCGTATTTTAGGGTTTTCTCCCAAGGAAACCCTAATTCTTGAAGTTGGCGTATTTGGCATCGACTCTCCTTGGTTTTTCCTACCCATTTCACTTTCAAATCTACTATATAAGGAGGGTTTGAAATCATATTTCCAACAAGTGACTTTGGAATACCAATCTCATGCAAGCTCTTTTCTTCAAGTGATTTCTAAAGTGCTCTCTAAGTGATCTACATTCTTCTTCTTCTTCTACAAGCAAGCTAACTCACAATTGTGAAGTGTGATCTATTTTCTATTGCATTGGATTATTTGTTATTGTCATTCACTTTGGTGGATTTGTGTTGAAGCCCTAAGGAGAGATCGACTATTTAGGAGGTCTTAACCCTTATGTCTACTTCTACGCTATCTACCAGGTGTTTTCATATCTTTTCATGCATGCATTAATTTTTTGTATGATGTAATTGAGTTCTCACATCATTATTTTATTTTTTACATAGCTTCTACGAAATCATGCCCGGTCTCTATGGGGCACGATTTCGTCGATCTACAAAATCGTGGTCACCTATTATGGGGTATGATTTCACCTAGACCATATCTAGGGGTAAGTTGTTATCCCCAAACCCTAGATCTACATTCTAGACTACATATAAGACATATTATTGTACTTTGTGTTGAGATTTATCATTATATTTTGCTATATTCTATTATGCTTGTTCATCTTCCAAAGGTCAACTTTCGCTTCTATTTTCAAAGGTCAGCTAAAAGGACCTAGGGGGCTTGACTGTTGCACCTCCAAGTATTATCATACAATGGCCTAAGTAGGCCCCCTAATGCTAATCATATTTTTCAAGTGTTTTCTAAGTTATCTTGCAGGAACAAGAATTATTGGATATCATTGGACAAAAGGATAAAAGCAAGGATCAACCACTGGATAAGATAAGTGCCCTAATTTAGTCTTTAGGTTATTTGTTGGGTGTTTTTTATTTCTATTATAAACCCTAGATATGATTATAAAAGGATATATTTAATTTATTTCTAGGCATTGAAAGGAAAACAACATATAGTGTGCACTTAGGGTTAATATTGTTTGTGCATCTTCTCTTGAGCCCTTGCTTGAAGGTTTTCTATCTTGAAACCCTAGGGTTAGAAAGCATTCAAAGAAAGAATCATTCTAGGGTTAGCTCTTATCTTCTTGCATATTATATTTTTGCATTGTCCTTTATCTTTCATAGCATAGATCTAGAAAGGCCAAACATAGGTGATTATCTTGAAATGAATACATCAAACATTCTTGAAAACCAGAGGACTTGGAGCGAGTCCTTAAACCATTCTTGGTGAACCCTTCCTCCCTCTTTTACATCGAGTGTAGAGAACAACATACCCCCATAGTCACCTTGGCTTTCTCTTATGGATCCAACCAAGAATCATATGTGGTAGGGTAGTTTTCCCCCTCTACATCTTTGGTGAACCCGACGTGAACACCTCCTTTTATTTTAAAACCTTAAACAAGATCATTAATTTATTTGTTTGGTTTTAGAACATTAATAACATCTTTAAGAATATTTCTTTGTGTGCTTATTGTTAGTATTCTCTTCTATCCTTTCACTTCTTCTAATGGCTCCCTTCCTTAGAAGTCAGTGAAAGCATCTTGAATCTGATTATGTTCCCTCAAAAGATGATCAGATTGATAGAGAGGATCCTAACATAGATCCAGAAGAACAAGATAATGTTGAAACTGAGATGAGTTTTGATCCTTATGAAGGACCCAATGGTGGGTTCATCTTTTCATCATTTGAGCATATTTGGGGTTTTATGAAAGCTAATAAAGATAAGATACTAGAGGGTATGGAATGGGAGGCTCATCTTGAAAGAGGTGAGACTCCCCCACTTCCTCCTCTAGTAAGCTCTCCTAGGCTTGATCAAAATAACCCCTTGTCCAAATATTTGCATCTTGATAATTTGAGAAACCAAGCAACTGATGCCACTACTATAACCACCAACATTGGCAAAAATCTACAAGTTCCTCCAATTAGTAGTGTCACTCAAAATTATTTTCAATTTCCTCCTCAATCTTCTAATCTCAACACTTTTGCTTTTGTCCCACCAAATGTTGGCTATCCCTTTTCACAAGGTAACACATATAATAATAGTGTCCATGCATCCAACCTAAGCCAAGCACTCGCTCCACAACACACCTATATCCCTCCTTTAGGGAATCTGGGGATATTGCATAACAGTAATCCAGAAGTGCAAAATTTAACAAATATGGTAAAGCAGTTGGTTTCAAAAGTTGAGATGATTCAGCCTTCAAGTTTCACTTACAGTTATAAGGAAATGTGTAATCAGCCATTGGATCCTATTGTTGTTGCAAGGCCTTATCCTAAGCATTTTCCTATGCCAGTTTTACCTATATATAAGGGGACAGAAGATCCAATAGAGCATCTAAGAAGATTTAGGACAACATGCCATGATCTCATATATGATGACATGTTGTTACTAAAAACATTCCCTAAAAGTCTTGGTGGCATGGCATTAGAGTGGTACTATCGGTTACCTAATTATTCATTGAGAAATTTTGAAGAAACAACAGAATTATTTGTTCAACAGTTTGGTGCCTATATTGAGAAAGAAGTAACAATGAAAGATGTCTATAGTTTGAAACAAGGTAAAGAAGAAAGTTTTTCAGAATTCTTGGCTCGTTGGAGAAGTCTAGTTGGATGCTTGAGATATACTTTACCTCCTAAAGATATGCTTGAGATATTTATTGGAAATTTGCAAGAACAATTATCTTATGCACTAGAAACTACTACTATTACATCCTTTGATCAAGCAATTGAGTTAGCTAGAAAAGTAGAACAAGCTCTTATCAGAAGAGGCCAACTCAAGGTTAAAGAAGATAAACCTACTAAGTCTCAACACAAGAGTAAGCATACAGGAGGTGATGGTGCAATGGATAGTAGGCATATTAATAATGTTGTTAACAACCTACAAAAGATAATACTTTAGAAACCTCCACAAAGGAATTTTACAAAGCTTAATATGTCTATGGAAGCAGTTTTGAAACAACTTATAGAAGCCAATGCAATTGAGTTACCTCCTATAAGGTAACCAGATACTACAACTAATTGGTACAAGGTAGGTCAACATTGTGCATATCATAGAGTAGAAGGACATTGGACAAATTCTTGTAAGAAGTTGAAACATGTGGTTCAAGATTTGATCGATGCAGGACGTATTGATATAGGGAGCTCTCAATCATCAAATAATCAAGCTCCTACTCAACAAGCTTCAACAACAAATCAAGATATGGGAATATTCAAGGATCCATTACCAAAACATAATCAACAAGCAACTAATCAGGTGGCTCATCAGAATGAGCCTCCTCCCTATGGTAATATGGTTGGCATGGTTGGGGTAACTACAAGAAGACAAGCTCAGACTCAGCCTACTCAGCATTCTCAACAAGGATAGAATTCTGCATTACAACCCACTTTGGTTTTGAAGAATAATCAGAAAAAGGTTTCAGAGATAGGGACTCCACCTTTAGTATTGAAACCACAACCTAGAGTTTCATTTGATCTCCAAAAATAGTTGGCCAATACTCCAACTAAAATTTCCATTTTAGAACTTTTGCAAACTTCTCCCAACCATAGAGATGCTTTGATGGAATTTCTAAGACAACAATCTATTCCCTTGAATATTTCTCCTAGTACCATAGTTGATGTCATAGGATCTTTTGGGATACATCACATCTCATTCTCAAATGATGATAAGCCTTCCTCAAACCTACAAGAAGATTCTTCACTTTACATCACAACACTTATTGGGGATACCTTTATCAAGCGAATCCTGATTGATAATGGTTCTTCCCTCAATTTGTGTACATATCAATTCTTTCAAAAATTTGGATTAAAAGAGGAAGATTTAACTAAATTTGATATTATCATCAAAGCTTTCAACAATGAGTCCCAAGAGGCTTGCGGTACCATATCTCTTCCCCTTAAGGTTGGGCCTAAAATATTGGATACTTTGTTTTATGTGGTACATTGTCCTGCATATTTTAATCTTCTTCTTGGACATCCTTGGATCCATGCAATGAAGGTCATCCCTTCTACTCTTCATCAATGTTTGAAATTTGAATTTAAAGAACAAGTTATCACCATTCTGGGTGACCCTCGACCATTTGAGTTTTGCTCAAATGTAGAGTGAGCTCAATCTGAGTTCAACCTTTGTCCTTCTATTTCTTCAATGGTTTCTCCATGTTCCTCATTTTAGATATCAGAGCAATTTCAAAATTTAAATATGAGTGAGGAACATCTCATAAATTTCTCATCTCAGGATCATGATAATCAGTTTCTTCAAGAGCCTCTTATAGATCTTGCCAAGCTACCACCTTCACCTAGAGCCATGGGTTTACCCCATAAGAAAGGTGATGTTGTACACATTGGCATGTGTACCTTTATCTTCATAGGGACTACCTTCAAAGAAAAGATACGTGGTAGCAACCCCTCTCCCATTGAGCATTCTTTTGCTCATTGTTACCTTTCCAATGACTACCCACTTCCTAAATAGATCCTATCTAGTATGGGATATGTAGGTAAAGGTTTGGGACCACAAAAGAAAGGTATTCAAGAGCCCTTGGATGTCGAGATCTAGCCTGGGAGATGTGGCATAGGTTTCATACCTAGAAAAGACCAACCTTTACCATTTGACGATGATGATCATCTTATGACTTATGTTGAATACATGGATTATCAAAAGTCAAGAGTGGGTGACGAGGATGATGGTCCCCCTTATTCTTCTAAGATATTGTTTTGTAATATGATTGATTTTGTGTGCTCCAAAGATAAGATTTCTATTTTAGAAAAGGATCCTACTTTGTTATCCTATAGGGATCTTGCGAAGTTAGGAATTGCTCCTCCTTATGTTAAGAATAATGGTTGTGTTCGAGAATGTATTGATTATCATGCTATGGTTATCAAAGAAAAAGCTATGAAGGAGCCTCTCCATGATTCTAATCATCGATATGGCTTACCTTTTAGAGATTTCTTTGATGAAACAGTCCATGGTACACCTATTCTTTTTGTCAAGATAGGAGACACATTCAGAATTTGTGTCGACTATCATCCTGCTTGCTTAAATTTAAAAAAAAGTATCAAATCAATCAATCATCATTTAGCTATGCATTTGCATTTCCATTGCATCCATCTGCTTGTTCATATTGCATTGTTGCCTATCATTTTTTGCATTAGTTGCCTGACATTTAACACAACCTGCATGTTTGAGTGTCATATTTTGCATGATTGCTTGTTCATGATTGCTTGATCATATAGATTTTTGGGGATCTTGCGACAATGGCATGTGATGATACCTAGTTAGGTCATAACTCACATGCATTGCACTTTCACTAGGGTTCTGATGCCTAGAAAAATCCCCACCTAGGGATTCTTCTCCAACTTCTTTCTTGCTTCTTCTTCTTTCTTCCTTTGTTCTTTTACTCTTCCTTGATCTTGAAAGTATTGTTCATGTTCATCATTTTCTTAGGTCAAGGATGATAGTTTGTCAATATGTCCTTGTCACCTTTTTCTTCTTGAGATTTTCTTTGTCTTTTTGCTTAGACAAGGATATATATTTCTCTTTCTCTTTCAATTATTTTCTTCTTCTGAGAATTTGCACACACTCACAAAGTGTTTTTCATGGTTGTATCTCTCACACCCCTATCATGGGTAGCACTCACCTACTAATTCTTATCTACATATATTGCACCCCACACGGGATAATGTACATCCTAGTGGGTATCTTATTGGATATGATCCCCTATCAGGTTATACTCCTTTTGACTCAATGGGCTCAACACCCCATTATAAGATAAGCTCCTTGGCCATTTTAGTAGGCCTCAACATACATCCTAGTGGGTAATCACCCCATAGCAGTCAATTAGTGAGCAACCACCCATAGCGGGTCAGACTCCAACACTTCATCACTCATGGTGAGTACTACACCCATAGTAGGGTTTAGCTCCCTATTTATGATTTAATTCATAGTGTTTGGTCACACTAATCTACCATGATCTACACTAATTCAAATACTATGTTTCCCTCCCTTCTCCATTTCCCATAGTCCTTGTTCTTTTTTTTCTCCTCCCCCCCTCTCCTCCCCCCTCCTTTTTCCCCTCCCCCCCATCAAACCCTCATCCATGCATTTCATATAGTTTTTGCATTAGGTATTTTTCATGCATAAAACATTATAAATATAAATAAAAATAATATATAATACTTAATCAATTTATATCACATGCACACACATTAACACATAAAAGAAAGCATCTTAGTATTACTCGATAAAAAGAGATACATAAGTGTCTAGTTGGTGTACCACAATCCAATCTTGGTACACTCAACCAATCCCTAGGGATGCATACCACAATCAAAACTAGTATGTCATCCCAATCCCTAGCCCTAGCTTTATCCTGACTAAGACCATCCATGATTGATACCATGACCTACTAGCTAATTGTAGGGATGGAGGGAGTACCACCCTCTACCCCTATGATACCACCTAGTAGTACATGGCCTCATAAAAGGTAGCCCATTGAATGGCCACCTCCAACCTCTCCCCTATCCTCCATAGTTCTACCTATAGAAGGTGGATCCCATCACTAGCTTGGCTGCTCCCAATGATAGCCATCCCCTCTACTCAAGCCCTCTAATGCTCTATGTCTAGATGACTCACCTCCCCTTAGAGATGAGCAACCCTCACTTGAGCTACATCCCTCTCTACCTCTATGATACTCAAAGTACTCTACAGTCCCTCGATCCTCTTGGACCTATCCTCCTAGAGTAGGTCCACCTATCTCTATAGAGTCACCACCTATGCTCATAGCACCTCTACCTCCCCCTTGAGTCCCCTCAACTAGAGCCTAGCCTCAACTGATTAAGTTATCCTCTATGTGGTAGTACCTTGACCTCTATGGGGGTAACTCTAGATGCCCCTACCTCCCTGATCCTATAGCACTAGTGGCCTCCATCACTAGCTCAATCTAAACCCATGCCTATCTCTATCTTAGGGCTACCTAGCCCTACTACTCCCTCTTTATGGCCCTATGAGCTACCTCTCAAAAATCTCATTGCATGCTTAGGTCCATCACCTAGTACCTCTATATCGATACTAGTGGGGAGACCCTCCAAGGCATGACTCCTCTATACCACCTCCAATATTCGAAGGCCACTCCTACATCATCCACCCTCAAATCCATGTAAGGAGGATCATCCAAGTCCTCCTCTACCCACCTAGCCAAGTCAGGCTCATCCCTAACCCCTATTGGGTCTCGATACACCTTTCAGTACCAGTAGTCCCCTAGGTCTAGATCCCCTACAAAATCTTGAACTACCTCAAGACTCTATCAAATCAGAAGACCTATAGCTCCCCTCTCTCCATGGTCAACCATCTAATCCTCCTAACCCTAGCTAGCTCCTCCCTATCCTCAACCCATCCTAGGTGTAGACACTAGGGTCACCATATAATCTGGGCCTCCCTCAGCTCATCTACTACCCACCTCGCTAGTGGTAGGTTCCCAACGTATGTCCTCATGACTCACTCAAAGGATCTAGACCATCTATATGTAGTTGGTCACTCTAGGATAGGCAATGGTCCTAGTAGTGCATTCGATCTCCACACCGCTATGTGCTCCCAGCTCCATACCTAGAGCAATATCATACACACAATCCTAGTATACCACTTGTACATGATGTTGTACAACATCCTATACAAGTGGGCCAGCACATATGGACCCCATGCGAACCACACTCTTTGGTCTCGCATGTCTACTACTACACCCACCATCATCCATGGTAGATGTCACCTACTAGTATGGCACATCAACATACCCTCCACCACCCCATAGAGCATGGTCATCAATGGGTCTACCCCATATCGCCCCACCAGGTCATCTACGACTATCATGCTCTCTCACACCTAGTGGGTCCAACCTCTTGATAATCACTGCAAGGTCATTGGCCACCCTCACACTCTATAAACTACTCTCCCCTAATGGGGATGCGTAAGATGCACCACACATCCTCTAGTGTGATGGTCATCTCTCCCATGGGTAGCCGAAAGGTCGATGACTCTGGGTACCACCTCTCTACTAGAGTTATCAATAGTACCCTATCTACCTCCACCCGAGGCATCCTCGCTAGGTGGTCTAGCCCCACCACTCCTAATGTGTCTCTCTCTACCTACCCGAGCTCACACAACTCCACCTCTAAGGAGCCTGCTCACCACTCATGGCTCTCAAGTACCCAAGTTGCATTCACAAACATAACAAAATATCTCATCAGTTTCATTAATCAATAATTCAAATTAATTACTAAATAACATTTGCATTTTGAGTTATAGCTTGCTTGCTTCCCCTCTTCTCTCTCTTTCTTTCTTTCCCTTCTTTTTCTTTCTTTCTTTTTTTCTCTCTTTCTTTCTTCGATGAAATTGTGCCTGGTTTTTTAGGACCGTGATTTTACGTCTATGAAATTATGCCTCATCTTTGCAAAGCATGATTTCACAAAATCACACCCGATTATTTTCACCAAGTGTGATTTTTCCACTACAAATCAAGGAGAAATCACCATTGGATCACAAAATCATGTTTGGGTCGTACGTGGAAAACCCAACAGATTTGACAGAAAATCATCCAAAATTTGTAAAAAATTAAAAAATTTAAATAATTTTGGAAGGGTTTTCGATCTTACCTCTACCCACTCTACCTCCATGTCGGCCTCACCCCTTGCGATCATTGATCAATGCACTAGTAATACCATCTCCTATTTTTCTCTAGAGCTCTTTCTTCTCTCCTCACGTGATAAAAATGAATTAGGGTTTTACCCTTTTTTCACTTTTTATTGTCTTTCTTTTATTTTCACTTCTTTTTGTCCTTTTCTTCTTCTAAATCTATCATTTCAAGTTTCATTAGGGATAGGTCCTCCCTTATGAAACTCGAGGGGCACCCTGGCCTAAGAGGTATTAATATCCCTAATACCTTGATTTGCATGCAAAACAAGAAAGTGTTTAGAATAACACTATTTTTGCACCACTCCTTTCTTCTAACCAACCCACCCCTTTTCACTTTTTCTCTTTTTTGAGATGTTTACATCTTTCTTTGACATATTTATTAGGCCATAAATGCATCAAAGAGGGGGAAAATGTAGACACATAAAATTGACCCACCCAAGTGGGCAATTTTCCCTAAGTCCTTCAGACCCCTTAGACTTGCCTAGGGCAAGGGCTAGGTCTCTCTTCCATTCTTTTTGCTAAATTTCTCTTTTTATGTGAAATCGTGATCGGCCCTAATGGGGCATGATTTTGCATTTTAGGGTTTTCTTCCAAGGAAACCCTAATTCTTGAAGTTGGCATGTTTGGCATCGGCTCTCCTTGGTTTTTCCTGCCCATTTTACTTTCAAATCCGCTATATAAGGAGGGTTTGAAATCTTCTTTCCAACAAGTGATTTTGGAATACCAATCTCACACAAGCTCTCTTCTTCAAGTGATTTCTAAAGTGCTCTCTAAGTGATTTGCATTCTTCTTCTCCTTCTACAAGCAAGCTAACTCATAATTGTGGAGTATGATCTATTTTCTTGTTGTATTGGATTATTTGTTGTTATCATTCACTTTGGTGGATTTGTGTTGGAGCCCTAAGGAGAGATCGACTATTCAGGAGGTCTTAACCCTTATGTCTGCTTCTACGCTATCTACTAGGTGTTTTCACATCTTTTCATGCATGCATTGATTTTTTGTATGACGTAATTGAGTTCTCGCATCATTATTTTATTTTTCGCATAGCTTCTACGAAATCGTGCTCGGTCTCTATGGGGCATGATTTCGTCGATCTGCGAAATCATGGTCGCCTATTACAGGGTGCGATTTCACCTAGACCACATCTAGGGGTAAGTTGCTATCCCTAGACCCTAGATCTACATTCTAGGCTGCATATAGGACATACTACTATACTTTGTATTGAGATTTATCATTCTATTTGCTATATTCTGTTATGCTTGTTCATCTTCCAAAGGTCAACTTTCGCTTCTATTTTCAAGGTTCAGCTAAAAGGACCTAGGGGGCTTGACTGTTGCACCTCCAAGTATTATCATACAATGGCCTAAGTAGGCCCCCTAATGCTAATCATATTTTTCAAGTGTTTGCTAAGTTATCTTGCAGGAACAAGAATTATTGGATATCACTAGACAAAAGGATAAAAGCAAGGATCAACCACCGGATAAGATAAGTGCCCTAATTTAGTCTTTAGGTTGTTTTTTGGGTGTTTTTTATTTTTATTACAAACCCTAGATCTGATTGTAAAAGGATATATTTAATTGATTTCCCTAGGCATTTAAAAGGAAAACAACATATAGTGTGCACTTAGGGTTTAATATTGTTTGTGCATCTTCTCTTGAACCCTTGCTTGAAGGTTTTCTATCTTGAAACCCTAGGGTTAGAAAGCATTCAAAGAAAGAATCATTCTAGGGTTAGCTCTTGTTTTCTTGCATACTGTATTTTTGCATTGTCCTTTATCTTTCATAGCATAGATCTAGAAAGGCCAAACATAGGTGATTGTCTTGAATCGAATACATCAAACATTCTTGAAAACCAAGAGGACTTGGAGCGAGTCCTTAAACCATTCTTGGTGAACCCTTCCCCCTTCTTTTACACCGAGTGTAGAGAACAACATACCCCCGTGGTCACCTTGGCTCTCTCTTGTGGATCCAGCCAAGAATAGTATGCGACAGAGTAGTTTCTTCCTCTACAGTATCAAAAAGAAAATAAAAAAGAACACCAGGCTCAAAGGATCGAATAAATTAAATAATTGGAAGAACCTACATACAGTTATGAAGTGAAAGCTCTTTCAACAAGAACAACAGGTTATGAAGACACTAACTACTTGCTTGAATAGGTTACAGATAATACAAAAGAAGAATACAAATTTCAATACCAAGAAGAAGATCCATATTGAAGATTGAAATCTTCAATACCCAAATAATGTAATACAAGGGGGTGTTAGAGTTAGAGCATATTACATCATTTGGGTCATGTAAATGTACCACCTTTGGTACATAGTTAGAGTAGGAGATTACTTTAGGGGGAATTTAGCTACTTACTTTAAGCATTGTAATAAATGCACAATGGTCAATGTGCAAGTTGTAATGTGCAAGGTGTCCCCTTGTACAGCTCGAAAGAGTGTTGGCCAAGGAATCTCTCTTCCTATATTAAGGGCCTCATAGTGATAGATTAGAGGGAAACTACATATCAAACATATCAAGTGTATTGTAGTATATAGTGGTAGAACTCCCGTTTGGAGTACAATGTAGTTCTTTAGCTTATATTAATGGAGTGACCATCACCTCCATACTACATTGTATTTTTACCACTTTCTATTTATAGTATACTTCAGTAATATTACAATATTTTACTTTCTTTTATATTTTATGCATCTTATTAGGACATGTGATAGATCTCTCCCACTGCAGATATCCTCAAAAATTTAACATTTAGGTATTGTAAATTTCTATCAAATATTTGTATTGGGGTTCTCACACATTGTATGGCCACTACACCAAGTGGCCAAAGGTGGCATGAAAACAAAATTTCAATGGGGAGATACACTATAGAGTATATTTGAGAGGTTGAAGGACCAGTTGTGTTCATCTCCTACACTTTATTGACTTGAAATGCATCAACATTTAAAAGTAATAACTAGTGCGTTATAATGCATAATAGAAGCTATACTCATACAACATGAATATCCAATTTCCTATTATAGTAAAATATTCAATAATACTCAGAGAGCTCTATGTCATTATCTAAGCATGTAAACAGTGAAAGACCTATGTCTTGGGAAAGAAAACCATCATCCATATAAATCACAAACCTATGGAGCTCATTCAATTGTAAAGTAAGCTAAGGAATGAAATACATAAAAATGGACCACATATCTATAGTAGTTTTATTGATCATCAAGAACAATAAAGGGAGTTTCAATCTAGTAGTATATTGTTTGATCTAATCTCCAATCATAACACTCACCATCATTCTTGATTCTTATGGGTATTATACTTCCAATTGGTCTACCTTGTATAAAGAAAATTTGAACAAATGCATGCTAAGTTTCATGTGGGGTAAGCATACTTATAATATTTATTTATAAGATAACCTCCTCTGTTACATAATACATAATTATATATCAACTAGTGAGTGCTCAAAAATTATTTGGTAACCACACATTATCAAAGTAGTAGGTCATTTTGGAATGAAAAAAATATTGGCAATTCTTCAAAAGTACTATTAGCCAAAATAAGAAATGATGTCAAGATATATATCAAGTCATGTAACCTCTACATTGTTTTCAAACCATCCAATAAGAAGTAGGGACTGCATACACCATTGCCAATGCCATCTAAGCCTTGGGAATTTGTCTCCATGGATTTCCACTCAGATTGACCCATATATAATCATGGTAATGATTGTTTTTTTATAGTAGTTGATAATTTTTCAAAATTATCTATGACAATTCCTTGCTAGAAATCCATTTTAGTTGATAAGATTGGTAAGCTCTATTTGATTCATGTGTAGCTCATTTTTTATTTCTAAACTCCACTATATCTTATAGGGATAATATATTTTTAAGCATTTTCTATTCTATCCTATGGACCATGATGGACACCAAGTTGATGATGTCCACAACCTTTCATACTTAGAGTGATGGTTAGATAGATGTGAATAAATTGATTATACATCTTCTTTGAATGTATAATTCCAAGCATCCACACACATGGGATGAGGGTCTCTCCTATATTTAACATGGGTACAATAGATATTTGCACAACTCACATGGATCATTTCATATTTGTTTTGTTAGAGTTACTATGTTAGTAACTATGATTATTACCTCATTTAGGTAATATTTAAGTTTCACCTAGGTAGATATAATTTACCACATGGTAAAAAGTAAATTTTTACTTTTTACCACTAGTAGTTACTATTACCAGTTACCTTGGTTAGTAGTCTACCTTACCGTCATTTCCCTTTGGACTGCAGATAGGTTAGTTGTTAGTAGGTTAAGCACTTTTATCTCATAGCATGTTAGTTGTTAGCGTAGATATAGGATCTATTGTTAAATAATCTATTTTGTAACCTACTTAATCCTATAGCTATCCTATGCTATAGTTGATGAGATTAATCAATAATAATTCTTGTCTTACCTTATGTAACATTGGTATCATCGCAATCGGGTGGCCTAATACGAGCTTTGTTCGTTCCACCTGACCTAGACCTGGCACGGTCTTCGAGGGCCCTATTGGACCTCAGGACCTGCATGGATCCCTAGGTAGGCCTGCAGGCCCACATCACCAGGCCGCCATGGGATACGGCCCGCAGGCCTAGATAGATCTGATAGCATTATGTTTTCTAACCTGTAGGGCCTGACAGGCTGACACAGGAGCGTCGACGAACGACCCAACCCAGGCCCCACATGCGAGGAGCCCCCTGTCAATGACCAAAGATTTTTTTTTCTCCGGCCCGACCGCGGGATCTGAATCTGACCTCCACGAGAGGGTAGGAGTGCCCTCCGTGGGAGGCCACATGGCAAACCCAACCAAGAGTGCCTAGAGGGCAGGAGCGCCCTCACACTCCCGGTCGAGCCCACTAATAGGGGGACAACCCTATCAGGCATTCGTCCCACCATCGGTGACCAAAAAGAGAGAGTAGGCGTGCCCTCCTTATCCAAAAATCGGATCGACAACTGGCGATAGACCACCTAAGGAGGGCAGGTAAGCCCTCCCCCAGGCAGTGACCAGACAGACCCATCGTTCGACGATCGAAATTCGAGAGGGCAGGCGGCCCTCCGATTTTTGGCAATCAATAAGGCGACCACCGACTGGAGCCAGGGCAGGAGTGCCCTAGCTCAAAATAGGTGCCACATGGCACACACACCTAACAGACCACACAAACTAGAAGGACCCATGTGCACCTCAGCACAGATCTCGAGGTGCTGAGATGGACCACTCATCTAGCGACATGTGGCAGCTAGACGTGACCTCGAGTATAGATCCCAAGGTGCTAACATGGCACTACCAATGGACTTGACCTAGATTTGATTGGACACATTGCAGACAGCCATTGGACGATGAATTGGATTGGACACATGGTGGACAACCACTGGATGACGGATCAGACTAGACACATGGCAGATAGCCACTGGATGACGGACTGGACACGTGGTGGCCACGTGGCGGATAGCCACATGTGCCACCTGACACGTGGACCCCTCCGCCGCACCATGTGGGCGGCAACAAAAGGGGTCCGATAGACCCTGATTGCCCATAGGCAATCAAAGAGCACTGTGTGCTCTGTTGCTTTTAAGCAACAAAAAATTGCCCGCATGGGCGATGTGGGATAAATCCCACTCATTTCCCCGTCGCTCAATGGGGAAGCCTTCAAGGAGAAGGCAATGGCTTCTCCTCCCATCGGGCTAGCTAGCCCGACTAGAGTGAAGGCCAGCGCTAAGGCGCTGCCCGACGGGAGGTCAAGAGTTCGACTCCCGTCGGGGACATAATAAGGTTATTTTTTTATTTTTTATTTTTTTTAGTATTTTTTAATTAAAATTCTTAATTTACTGATAATTTTTGTTTTTTAAATCATTTTTTTAATTAAAGATGGTTTTTTAAAACTTAAAATATTATTTTATTAAGTTAATTAATGAAATTTACTAAATTAATATATTAAAATAGAAAATTTTCATACCTAAGGGCTATTTTTTTTTGCAACCACACAATTAAGTGTTTTTCTTAGTTTTCTCCTTTCAAGGGGATAAATAGACAAGAAAGCAATACACTAATCTGTTGCATATTTTTTTTTAGAGTTTTATTAAAACTTTGCTCCCAATTTTTTTTACTAATTCTTTGATTGGAGAGCACAAGTTAAACATCTCATGAAGAATAGACCCTGGATAAAGAAAACTCTTCTCAACCTTGTTAGTTTTGCAAAATCCAAGAGGGACAACATCATAGAAATTTGATTCTTTCTTGCACAAATAGCAAACAAGGAGACTGAATTTTTTTTGTAAAATTCAAAAGGCAAAATGTGCATTTGTTTTCTTCGAAGGGGGATATAAGACATAAAATTGCACATTCTTTTTTGCAAAAATTTGAGAAGTAATTGTAACCTTTGGTCCATCAAAAACTCAGTCGTGTGTCGACTAGTTCTGGAAGCCTTCCAAATGTGGGTCGTGTGTCGACTTGTCTTGGAAGGAGTGCTCAAAATTGTTAATTTTGCAAAATTCAGGGAGAAGACAACATTGTACTTCTTTTGCAAAATTGTAAAACAAAGTAGGAGACATAAAAATATCATTTTTTGCACAACATAAAACACACATTTTGTTGCAAAAATTAAAAGGTGCATTTTCGATTTTACTCGACACCTTTATTGGCAAATTAGGTGCATTTTCGGTTGCATCTAACACCTAGGTGATAAGAATTTTGTGGTAATTCTTGTTTTATTATTGCATTATTTCTTTTTCAATTATAAGTCATAGAATCAAGAACACACCAAACCCCAAAATTTCACAAATTTGTGTAAATCCTTGCACATATTTAAAGCCAAAATTACTTGATATTCTCTCCTAAATCAACAAAACCATTCACTCTTATTTGTTCAGATTAATTTCCTCAAACTTTTCATCCTTCTTGAAGGGAGTTAAGGCAGGTGCCATTAAATATGTATTTGAGTGAATTATATTTTGATACTCTCTTAGGGTAATCAAAAGAAAGAACAAGTTTTTGAAAATAAGGAACCTTAAAAGTAGCAATCCTTTGCACTAAGGGGGGATAATTCCTTTCTTCCTTCAAACATAGATTTTGATAAGAGGGAAATAAAACTTGTAAAGGCAATCAGAAAAGTCCAAGTCATCAACCTTTTCTTTTAGACTTCATAATAGCAATCATGCTTGAAGTACTTACAATAAGAAAGGACAAATTGGTGAACTTTTTTGATCAAATTGCCTAGAAAGCATAGTTTTGCACAAATTGTAAAAATGAAAACCAAGACACCATTCAGTGTTGGTTTCAAAACAAGCAAAACTAAAATGGCAACGACACAACACAGAAGCCATCTTTCTTGTGAAGTGTCTCATTCTGATTATGTTTCTGGTTAAAAGATAGCACAAGGAGTGCTAAATTGCTAAAACAGTTTTGTAGAGAGAAAACACATGTGTCCCTTGGGCAAAAGCACCATTTTCTCTCTCTCCTCTTTTAGGCTTCATAAATAGCATAAGTATTTTGTTTGAAGACCTTGCAATAAGGGGTGCTTGTCCCTCTTTTAGGCTTCATAAATAGCAAATTCTAGGTGTTTGAAGTACTTGTAACAAGAGGAGCGACTTTTTGTGATGTAAAATTGTCTAGGAGGCAATATTTGTAAAATCCTTCACAACACTCTTGAGTTGCACATTTTTTGCAATTGATGGGGGATATCCATTTCTTTTCTTCACTATTTTTTTTTGTAAATAGGGAAGATGACTTATAAGGGTGCATTTTCAGCTTTGACCGACACCTTAGTCACACTTCCTTCAGAAATTAATTACACTATGTTTTGCAACGAGAAGGGGGGAACTTATAAGGGTGCATTTTTGGCAGCGACCAACACCTTAGCTACCTTATATTTTGCAAATTCATATTGTAAATGAATGAACCTTGTATGAAGTGATCTATTCTACTACACCTAGCGATTACAACGGCTGGTTACCCATGCAAATTGGTTGGATGATGTGATTACCATAAGGACATTCGTTGGCGTGAAGACATAGTGAGGAATGACCCACTTTTTGCTTAGGAGCAGCCGAGCACTGTGATAGAGCAAAGAACCAACAGATCAACATCTTCTTCATTGTATTGGGACAGCTATATACTTTACCCAAATATTGTTGTATAGAGGGATATGTATGTATTACCCAAATAATGTAATAAGGGGGGATGTTAGAGTTACTATGTTAGTAACTATGATTATTACCTCATTTAGGTAATATTTAAGTTTCACCTAGGTAGATATAATTTACCACATGGTAAAAAGTAATTTCTTACTTTTTACCACTAGTAGTTACTATTACCAGTTACCTTGGTTAGTAGTCTATCTTACCATCATTTCCCTTTGGACGGTAGATAGGTTAGTTGTTAGTAGGTTAAGCGCTTTTATCTCATAGTGTGTTAGTTGTTAGCGTAGATATAGGATCTATTGTTAAATAATCTATTTTGTAACCTACTTAATCCTATAGCTATCCTATGCTATAGTTGATGAGATTAATCAATAATAATTCTTGTCTTACCTTATGTAACATGTTTTGGATTCTAACCTTGTTGATATCACTCTTCTTGGATAACCCACGGAGTACTCTCCTTATGGATAGAAAGAAGCAAAAAAGATAATGAAGCTAATGTAAAAGATTCAACATATCCAAAAATAGGTCCATGACCTCTTAAAAAGGATAAATTAGAAATACAATGTCATGACTATCATGTTAGGTAATTATGACATTATTTATCCTCATGGGAGGTTAAATGAGTTGATCAGTTATAAGAGATTTTAAGAGAATGTGAAGCACCAAGAGTATCTTAAGACAACAAAGAGACATCCTATGATATATGTACATATATAAAGTTTAATATACAATAAAAATAAGGTTTTTATTTTCCAACATTAGTAACAAAGCCATTGCAAGGGCTAAAGGTCTCCATCTAAATGAGGTTCACATGGGGGATCAATGCTCGAGGCCATGTTTATGGACATGGCCTCACTATCCATACATCAAATGAATTCCACCTTTAGGTGCCACAACATCATATTGTGGATCATGGGTAGATTCACCCAAAATACTGACATCTTTGAGTGCAAATATGAGTGGTACCTCACTAGACTCTCGTAATCCTTAGGGGATGAACCTATCACCAAATGAACCCACAGTCTCCCATTTCCAAAAAATTTAGAAAAATATAAGTTGTTATTTAGTCATTCCTATTTATTGTTCTCTTTGCTTTAATATCACCATCTCAAAGCCAAGAGAGAAGTTGATAGGAGTGGCTAAAGAACAACTCGATGTTTTCTAGCTTTTTTGGAAAACAAGAGACTATGGGTTTAGTTGGTGATGATTTTAGCCCACAAGGATTACAAGAACCTCATGGGGGACCACTCACATTTGCACCAAAAAATGTTAGCATATTGGATGAAGCTACCCATAATTCAAAAGATGATGTTGTGGCACCTAGATGTAGAAATGAACTATTGGATGGATAGCAATGCCATGTTCACAGATATGGTCTTTGAACCTCTTAAAAGTATCACAAGTATCATGATGCATGACTAGGAAGAGTTTGTTTATAATAGGAATAATCAGATTGACCTCATCATAGGGAGCTTCTTACGACATAATTACTAATGGTTGTTGGACATCCTGGACATCCATGGGACCCAAGGGAGTGAGACCTGACCACATAGCATGAAGAAAAAATCATGACAACTAGTGATCAATAACCAACAAGATTATAAATTTTTGTGAGTAGGACTGGAATTCAAAATAGCTTCTAGCAAGGGCAACAAATATAACCTCCCCTAAATCTCAAAAATCCTCCTAGGGATACCAATAGTGGTATTAGAAAAATCAAGGGTATTGGATACCCTAAAGCTATGGGTTTGGCTAATTGATCAAGTAAAGAAAAAAAACTTAGCGAAATATGAAATAAATTACTAAATATATACAAGCATGGAAGAAGGAAAGGAAATCATGAACAATATTATAACCTACTATGGTGCTTATAATTTATATAGTTACCCCTTTTCTTGATAAGGTAGAATCTTGAAAAGAAAATAAATGGAAGCATATTGTTTGATGTATGATCCATGGGATCCTACTCACTTTATGTAATATCTAAAGTCATATAAATTGATGACCAAGTTATCTTTATGTTCTTGGTGTGAAGAAATTTAGGATTAAAAAAGTTATTAGATATTTCAACAACAAAAAAATAACAAATATAATTCAACTTTATTTTTGGAGAGAAGGTAATTGACCACTAAATCTACTTTTAACATATTAAAAAATATATCACATGACATTGAGAACTGGTGGGGCGGTTGAAACAACCACAACCACAACCACTTGTTTCCCCTTATGATCAGTACCAGGGCTATAGATATGCTTTTGTTTCTCAAAATAATATTTTATCATAGGAGCACAAAAAAAAGGTTCCTGACATAGCTCAAAATAGTATTAAACTTCTCTCTACTATTTTGAGTGGTTCTCCTCAGCAAGAGGCACTTAAGGATGACCTTATATTAACATAGTATAAAAATATAGACAATATCAAACTATTATATAGATCCAAATCCAAGATGCAAGAGTTGGAGCCAAGATACAAGAGCTAGAGCTAGGAGCCATAGCGATATCATGGTTTGGAAGAACTTCAAGAATATGGTGGACACATGGCTACCAGGTATGAAGATTCATTATAGCCAATATCTTCTTAGAAAATCAAATAATATAATAATGCTAGATTCTTGGTAAATATTACAGTATTTTTCCTCATAGGAGGTTAAATAAGTTGATCGATGAAGAGAATGTGAAGCACCAAGAGTCTCTTAAAACAACCAATGGATGTCCATTTTAGTTGGCAATATTGGTAAGCTTTACTTGAGTCATGTGTAGATAATTTTTGGATTTCTAAACTCCACTATATCTTATAGGGATAATATATTTCTAAGCATTTTCTATTCCACCCTATGGACCATGATGGACACTAAGTTGATGATGTCCACAACCTTCCATCCTCAGAGTGATGGTTAGATAAAAGTTGTGAATCAATTGATTATACATCTTCTTCAAGTGTATAATTCTAAGCATCCACACACATGGGATGAGTGTCTCCCCTATATTCAACATGAGTACAATAGATATCTACATGACTCTATTAAACATGGATTATTTCATATTTATTTTAGGTTCCAACCTTTGACATCTACTAATGTAGCTCTCCTCCTGCAACCCATGGAGTACTCTCTTCATGGATAAAAAGAGGTAAAAAATTCAACAAAGTTTATGGAAAATTTTAGCATATCCAATAACATTTTTTTTATTGGTAAAAAAAAGGATAAATATTATATCCAATAACATGTCCATGACCTCTTAGAAAGGATAAATTAGAAATACAAAGAATGACATGACTAGCATGTTAGGTAATTATTGCAATATTTGTCCTCATGGAAGGTTAAATAAGTTGATCAATTATGAGAGATTTGAAGATGATGTGAAGCATCAAGAGTCTCTTAAGATAACCAATAGACATCCTATTATATATATGTGTGTGTGTGTACAAATCTAAAGTTTAATATACAAATAAAAACCAATAAAAATAAGGTTTTTATTTTCTAACATAGCATTGGATCCCACGTCAATTTAAGGTTGGATATATGGTATGGTTATGTCTTCAAAAAGAGAGACTTACAATATCCAATAGGAATATTAGACCTCTTCACTATGGATCATGCACTATCACCAAGAATGAGAAAGAATACCTTTGAATTGAATCTTTCATCTTATCTTGGTATGAATCCAATTTTTAGTGTTGAACTTCTCAAGCCCTATCACCTACCTCTATTGGATACTTCCGTAGTAGCAAAATAGTTGGACATGGAAGAACTTAATATAGATATTTTATCACTAGTTGAGGAGGTTTAAATTGTTGAAGCATGGGCTAAGATCACTAGAAATATTTCCATTCAAATGTACAAAGTGGTCAAGGCAAGATAATTTGATCACCAAGAAAAACGGCTTACAAAAAAGATCAATAAACAATTTGCACCTAATTTCAAGAGTTGACAATATCATTGTTTTGAAGGGGGAATGGATGATCAAGGAAAATGACCTTTTTGGGAAAGGATTTATGCCTAAAAATTCCTAAAAAATTGTTTTCCTAATTGTAGCACCCTAAAATTGGTGTAGTTAAACCCTTAGTAAAAAGATAAAAATTTGAATTTTAACCTTGAAACCGCCCATTAACCGCTCTCCCCATTTTTTGTGCCATTTTTAGGAGTTGTTTTGACCACTGGACGATATCGTCATCGATCAAACGAAATCATCCCAGCTTGGACGAATTCGTCTGGAACAGAACGTCCTGATGATTTTGTCCCAAAACCAAATTTTCATAATTAGATTATGTTTCAACAGCCTCTCCAACTTGGGCAGAAGCGTTTCTGCACAGTTGGAGATTCCTCCACTAAGGATATCCCAGATTGGGATGATCTCCAACTTCTTAACCTCCCCCTAATCCTATATAAACTTGGAATTTCCTAGTTTATACCCCTGGCTGATCATTCCCCTGCAACTCTAGTTTTGATGTATTAGAACATCCTCGCCCCCATCATTTGCATTTGTATTTTCAAGTTTTTCATTGCAGGTTTTCATTGTGCTTTAGCTGGAGGAAGCTCGGATCGTCGCAGGCGATTCCAGACAATTTCAGATGATCCTGTCATAGATCGACGACGATCTCGTATGATTGGAGGCGATCTCAATAGTAGTTCAGATTGGGGGCAACCAGAGCCCTGAGTTTGTATTTCTCATCTTTCTTATTTATTTTACTATGCATTAGCTTGATTTATTTTCATTCTACATCTTGGAGTTCACCTCATATAGCATAAATGCATGATAAAGTTAAAATAAGTTATTAAAACAATGCATTTCCTTTAATCTGCTATGTATATTTATCAATTAAGCATTCATACTGTCATTTCCATTATTTTGCATTATTCTTGCGATAGCATTTTCGGTTTTTGGTGTCTGTTTCTGTGATTGCAGGCTTCTGACGGATTCGTTTCACGAATTTGTCAGATCGATGACGATCTCGTCTGATCTCAAACGATCGACTGTAATATGGGAAAATTCTATACAATTGCAGATGATCCTATCATTTTCAAGACGATCTTGTCATTTTCGAGACGATCTAGACTCCTACAAGCTTCAGAATCTTCATCAGACATCCAGAATTAGGTGCATTCTTTCTTATTTAAGTATATTCCTAGTATTTAGGATTCATTCATGCTTTCTGTATTCATATAAATTGGCATTTCATATAGAATAGCTTAGATTCATTTTGGCCAACCTAGGGATATGAATGATTAAAGTACAAAATGAACACATCAAACCCATTCTCAACCTAGGCATGGAAACTGCCACTCAAAGTTTCTTGGTGAACCCCACCATCCATCAAAAATTCACCCTTATACCCCTCCCCCGAGAGGCGCGACCTTCAAAGTGCCTCTCAGTCCGAGGTATTGTTCCATCCTTCTCACATCCCCCTTCCGGGCACGGATCCTTTAGCTTGAAGGTAAGGGCATGAAAAAATTGGGTCGATACATTTTGGTGAACCCGACGTGAAACTAAAAACCTTTTGAAAACAATCCAAAAAAAAAAATATTATTAAGTAGCATCTAGAATCATCAGACAAACAATTAAAGTTGCATATCATATTTAGATGGTAGATTATAATAAAATACGAGTTGTCACCATAAATGTTGAAAATCAATTAATAGCCATAGATATTACATCTGTGCTTAGAGTACCTCAAACGAATAGAGTCCAACCTTTATGGGACGAACTTGATAGGAGATTGGATATTATTTCATCTAGATCAACCAAACTTAGGCAAATCAAGAGGTTTGTCCTAGATAGAATCCTGGATCCTGATCAAGTAACTTTGTACCATGAACTTTAGAGAGCTTGCCATAGGTGGTTAGCCGATAAAAGAGCACTTGTGTCTTCAAAATTGTACACCTTTGAAGAATACCTTGAGAATGCAGTTATAGTACATAAGTTTCTATCTCGTGTAGAGGATCAAGAAGTCGTTCTTATGGATAGAAAAATATGGAATAGAGTTCCTAGAGTTGTGTTATATCGAGAATATTGCCATGAACTTTATTTCTACAGGTCATAATCTGAGACAGATCATATTACTATAGCACACTTTGTCAAATTTTTGAAAAACCATTTTCAATTTGAAGAGAAACATTTCATGACTCCTAATGAACGATCCCATCAATGATATCCATAAACTATTTATAGAAAACTAAGTCATTTTTGTTATTATTGTTATTTCTTGTAACTAGAATGCTATTTGTTATCTTTATAATAATATTATAAAACAAAAAAAAAAAAACATAAATAAAAAAATCAAAACATTTCCCTTTTAAGTATTATAGTAGGTATATAATTAAAATATATACCTCTCAAACCTATCGCATATATATATAAGTATATATATTTGCTAAAATCTAAGTTT
The DNA here is from genome assembly GCA_028583015.1 of Wollemia nobilis. Lineage (NCBI taxonomy): Eukaryota > Viridiplantae > Streptophyta > Pinopsida > Araucariales > Araucariaceae > Wollemia > Wollemia nobilis. The sequence goes on from JAQPPZ010000850.1 coordinate 11,701,086, forward strand.
AAGCACAATGCCTAGACTTAGGAATGGAAAACAGACTGAAGAAGAAGAATATTGGTTAGGAAAACCATTAAATAACCCAGATGTCCTTCCTAAAGATCAAATTATGGAAGAAGGAACCCTAGACCAGCAAGAAGAAGACCTTGTTGTAGGAAATGAACAAGAAGAAACTAATAGAGAGGAAGGATCCTCATCCCCTAATCCCCTAAGATGTCTCTGGGAGGAGCTGTCACGTTTGAAAACATGGATCAATTCTAGAAATTCATTAATACTAATATTGATGTTATTAATAGAGCAGTCCACATGGACAAGGATCGAATTAGTGAGACTCAAGCAACTCTAGAAGATGTATTTCACACACGCACTAATCCCTTGTCCTTTATTGAATAAGAGAGTGATCAAGCTGGACCATCCAATTTGGATATGGTCGTTGCGATCCAAAACATGCAACAACAACATGTTACCCAACCATCTAAAGTGCATTTTAGCAAGCCTAGGGTCATTCCCGCACAAAATAAACCCTCATTTACTACTCTATTTCGCCAAGCTATTGAGCAATATACCTCAAATCAGCAAAAACCCAAAACAAAACCAAACACCAATTACCAACAATCTGGGATACAACATAATACTATTACAAATCCTCTTCATAATACTCTTCCTACCAACGCTTTGCATAATAGCAATATAGCATATAATCCTTATGTCACACCATCATAGACTCATAAATCCCATACCTATATCCCACCAAACCAATATGGTGGACAAACTAGTAATCTTGAAACCATGGTGAAACAGTTAGTTTCCCGCATGGATCAGATAGATCCCTACAATCCCTCGTACAATTATCGAGAGATGTGTAGTCAACCTCTAGATCCTATAGTTGTAGCACAACCATATCCTAAACATTTTCCTATGTTTGTCTTGCCCATATATAAAGGAACCGAAGATCCCATAGAGCATCTTTGTATGTTTAGGATAGCATGTCATGATATATCGCATGATGACTTATTATTGCTAAAAATGTTGTTGAAAATTTTAGGAGGAATGGCATTAGAGTGGTATTATAAATTACCCACTAATTCTTTGAGGAATTTTGAAGAAACTACCGAGTCTTTTGTGCATCAATTTAGTGCCTACATCGAAAGGCATGTGACCATTAAAGACTTGTACAACTTAAAACAAGACAAAGATGAATGTTTTGCCAATTTCCTAGCTAGGTGGAGACAGTTGATAGGAAAATTGCACTTTGTGTTACCTTATAGGGAGATGTTGGACATCTTTATTAATAATTTATAAGACCAACTATCTTACGAATTAGCAACTGCTACCTTGACCACCTTCAATCAGGCTATAGACTTAGCCCGAAGAGTGGAAGATGCTCTCATTAGGAGAGGTCAGCTTAAAAAGAAAAAAAGATGAGAAAACATCCAGAAATCAATATAAAAATAAACAAGTTGTGGGTGATGGAGTCACCGATAGTAGAAATATTGCTACTGTTAATGCTGCAAAGACAACGGAGAAGTTTATACTGAAACCTCTCGATAAACCTCCTCGAGAATTTACTAGATTAAATCAACCTTTATCAACCATTCTTTCACAATTATTAGAACGAGGTTTGAATCAATTACCAACTATCCGGGAACCTGATCCAACTATACCTAGATACAGAGCTGATTTACACTATGACTTCCATAGAGGACCTGGACATACTACAAATCTTGTAAAAGATTAAAACATAAAATACAGGACCTGATTGATAACAATGAGATGGAGGTACAAGCCTTTCAACCTAAGCAAAATCCTCCTAATAATGTTCAAAATAACATTCCTCAAAACCAAAATCAGAATGCCAATCAGTCATTGGACATATTTCAACATCCTTTACCAAAGCATGGCAAGGAAGTGGCTAATCAAATTGAACATCATAATGTTCCCCCTCCTACCCGATATGTAGGGACTATTAGTGGGCATTTACCTGCTCATGATTTGGAAATATTTGACACAACTTTATCCATGGTTATAACCAGGCCTCTACATAATATTCAAACACCTGATCTTAGTGATACAGAATATGATACTGAGAGTGATATGGAAATCACCTCAAATTAGTTGAATGGCTTTGAAGATGAATCAGATCCTATTCTCCCTATCACAAGTCATATGGTCCTAGAAGAACCATTTCCAAGAAGATTCACTACTCGACCATCGTCTCACCAATTAATTTCTAATGAGAAAGCCATAAATGCTAGACCAAGACCCATTCATCATCCGTAGAATAATATTATGGGTACCATCAGAGCTGTTACTAGACAACGGGCTCAAAACTCTCAACAAGATCAAATGCAGAACAATGGATCAACTCCATTTGTTTTGAAATTTCCTAATAAAGGGAATCGGGCACCTAATGTTCAACTTCAACCTCATTACAATATTAATGAGCAACTATCAAACATTACAGCTAGAATTTTCCTTTTGGACCTTTTAAGATCCTCCCCTACACATAGAGATGAATTAATGCTCACATTAAGCCAGATGATGGTACCACAAGATATTCAACCTGAAGCCATGGCTAATACTATAATAACTCATGAAGTTGATTGTATTGACTTTCGGGATAGAGACATACCTCAACATAGTTTACATAAGGATAACCCCTTATATATTACTGCCTTAATTGGAGATGTAGCAGTTAAACAAGTCCTAATTGATAATGGTTCATCTTTAAACATCTGCACTTTTGACTTCTACCAAAGATTTGGGTTTAGAACTAATTAAATGAAAAGAACTGATATGATCATAAAAGCCTTCAATAACAAAACACAAGAAACGTGTGGAGTTATTACCATCCTATTGCAGGTTGGTCCGAGAACCTTGGATACGACTGTGTTTATTGTACATTGCCCTACATCGTACAATATACTCTTGGGTTGCCCTTGGATCAACGCAATGCGAGTCGTTCCCTCAACTTTACATCAATGTGTTAAATTCAAATTTAAGAATCAGTTGGTTACCATCCATGGTGATCCTAGACCCTTTGATATGTGTGCTTTGACAGAACCTGTTGGAGTTCAATTTTTCCCTGCTTTGTCATCCACACATCCTAATTCTCATTATCCGTCTAAATGTGTGAAACACACATCCACAATTCCATCTACTTCTTCTCCATAAGTTCCACCTCTACATACAGCTCAACCATCCTCTAAACAAACTACATTAGGACCTCAGAAAGATCCTAATCCCACAACCAAGGCTTCTTGTTCTACTCCTATAACTTCTATACCTATAATAGAATCATCCATCGACATATCTACAACACCTACGTCCACCAAAGGCATAGTTTTCGCATTAGAAGATGTAGGAAATGTTCCTTCTACCTCTTATGCTCTTACTGACGAGCTCTTACCCGATTTATCTAAAATTCTTATGTTAGAGAAAACGACTGCTGCTATGCAAGATTCCCTTATTTTAAATAATTTACCACCATCTCCTCGTACCTTGGGTCTCCCATAGCCTATGGGAAGTATTTACCAATTCAGGAGCTGCACTTTTATTTATAAGGGATATGATTGGGGTAGAATACCCAGAAACAACAAGACTCATTAATGGATATGCTCGATGTTATTTTACTAATGAGTATATTAAAGCCAAATCTATAATGCTTAAATTGGTATATAAAGGGAAAGGTTTGGGACCTTTCCAAAATGGCATGAAAGAACCCTTTGAGGTAGAACCATGGCCCGCCCGATGTGGTGTGGGCCTATTTCCTAGTAAAGGTCAGCCCTTCCCATTTGAGGATGATGACCATCTCATATGTTACCAAGATTATTTGGATGAACGCGATTCTTTGCGTTTAACGGATAATCCATTTACATATAATATGTTATCTATAGCCTACCCTGAGATGATCGTCGAATCCGACGATGAGTTGGAGGGAGATATCTTCCATGATGTCTCCGTTGAGGAATTGTTACATCATGAATTTTATTTTGATGGCTCTATACCTATTATAGCCCAACTTGAGGCCACGAATCCTCAAGAAGAATTATCCAAGATAACCTTGGAAGAATTACAATAATTGGGCGTTTCACCCGCCCCACCTAATTTTGAGAAAAATCTACACATGGAAGTAGAAAATGTCAAAAATTAACATTGGAACTGAGGATAATCCTCACATAATAAACATTGGATCAGAATTGAGTCAAGAAAAACAGGATAAATACATTGCATTTCTTAAAGAATATGAAGATGTCTCTGCTTGGATATATGACTATATGTCAGGTTTAGACCCTTCTATAGTTATGCATCACCTAGTAGTCCATCCGGATGCTAAACCTGTTAAAAAAAAACTTAGAAAAATGCATCCTAAAGTGGCCTTACTAGTCAAAGGGGAGTTAGAAAAACTCTTAAATGTTATTTTTATATGAGCCATTGATTATGCTGAATGGATATCGAATGTAGTTCCAGTAACTAAGAAAGAAGCTACTAAGGTTAGGGTTTGCACAGACTTTAGAGATATTAATGTTGCATGCCCTAAAGATGATTTCCCTCTTCCCAATATGGATCAGATCATTGATTTTACTGTTGGGAGTGGAATGATATCCTTAATGGATGGATTTTTTGGTTATAATAAAATCAGGATAGCTCCTAAAGATCAGGCTAAAACAACCTTTATTACCCCTTGGGGGATGTTTTGTTGGAAAGTGATGCCATTCGGTTTGAAGAATGCAGGTGCAACCTATCAATGAGCCATGACTTATATATTTCATGATATGATGCATGATATACTACATGATTATGTAGATGACATTATAACTCGTTCTATCGAAGAAGATGACCATTTAGATGATTTGAGAAAAGTATTTAATCGGTTAAGGGAATATCTTATCCGATTGAATCCAACTAAATGTATATTCGAAGTTAAGTCCGGTAAATTATTGGGGGTTATAGTTTCTTTATGTGGCATCGAAATTGATTCTCTCAAGATTGCGGCTATCACTGATATGCCCACACCCACAAATATATCAAAATTACGAAGTTTACAAGGTAAGCTTCAAGCTATCTGTCGCTTCATCGATAAGCTGGCGGATAAAACCGGACCCTTTCTTAAGCTTCTTAAGAAGGATGTATTTTTCCATTGGGACTACGAATGTCAACAAGCATTTGAACTCCTCAAAAAATATCTTCTTAACCCACCTGTGCTTTCGCCACCTAGACCTGATCGCCCATTTATCTTATATATTTTTGCTTCAGATTTTGCCTTAGGAGCTATGTTAGCTCAACTTGATGATGAGAAGAAATAACGTGCTAATTATTATATCAGTGGAACATTAATTAGTTATGAAACCCGCTACACAGCATTAGAAAAATTATGTCTAGCAATCGTATTTTCTACACAAAAATTATGCCATTATATGCTTAGTCAGAAAATCTATGTTATTGCTAAATTCGATCCTTTGCGGTATCTCATGAGTTGACCTTATTTATCTGGTCGCACAGCAAAGTGGGTTCTTGCACTAAGCGATTTTGAACTCACGTTCATAGGACAAAAGTTTGTTAAGGGTCAAATCATAGCAGATCAATTAGCTGTTGCACCCTTAGAGTCTACCCATCCCCTCATCATTGAGTTTCTCGATGAATGCCTTAAACTAGAGGCAAACCATCCAAAGCAATGGTCCTTATACTTTTACGAAGCCCGATGCATGAGTGGGGCTGGTGCAGGTATTATTTTAATATCTCCACAAAAAAATCTTATACCTCTATCATTTAAATTAACATTTGCCTGTACTAATAACACTGCTGAATATGAGGCTCTAATCCTAGAATTACGAGCTGCCTTGGCACTAAAAATTAAAAATCTATTAGTTTTCGGTGATTCTCAACTTGTTATAAATCAAATTAATGATGTTTATCAGACCAGAGATGATAAATTGCATCCATTTAAAGCATATGTATTACAATTATTATCTTTATTTGATCAAGTTACCTTGGAAGCTATTCTTTGAACTAGCAATCGTGCGACTGATGCTATGGCTACAGCTGCATCTCTTTTACCCTTGGAGTTAGATGACGAATATGCTACCATCATTATTCGTCGATTCCAAGAACCCACTTCAAATAAATCATTCTTAGAACCTTTATATGTGTTTCTAATCAACGAAACTACTCCTGAACTTTGGTACACTGATATCTTCAATTTTCTTCAACATGGGACCTTCCCTGAAGGTTTTAACAGAAACCAACGTCGGTTATTATATAGATGAGCAAGTCACTTCGTCATAATTGGCAATACGTTATATAGGAGATCTTTTGAAGGTATCCTACTAAGATGTTTGAATCTAGAAGAAGCTAGATCAGCTTTGAATGAATCCCACAATGGATCTTGTGGGGGACACTTTAGTGGTAGCACCATTGCTAAGAAGCTCCTTAGGATAGGATATTTTTGGCCTACCATGGAGAATGATGCACATGATTATGTGCACCATTGCGACAAGTGCTAGAAACATGTTGACCTTGTCCATGTGCTTGCACAAGAGCTACAGGCTATTTTATCTCCATGGCCCTTTTCAAAATGGGGCTTAGACATCATTGGAAAAATCAACCCTGTGTCATCTGATGGACACAAATTCATCATAACCGCCACCGAGTATTTCATGAAGTGGGTTGAAGCTATGCCCTTAGCTTCTTGCACTAGAACCTAAGTTTCCAAATTTATTTCTAATCAAATTATTTGTAGGTTCGAAATTCTTGCAAATCTCATCTCGGATAATGGAACTTGTTTCAAAAATAAAGATGTTAAGAAATTATGTCAAAAATATAAAATTCAACATCGTTGGTCCACTCCCTATTATCCTCAGGGTAATGGCCAAGCAGAAGCATCTAATAAAACATTAATTAAAATCCTCAAAAGACTAGTCAATAAATCTGGTCGAGATTGGCACATTCAATTATATCCTGCTTTGTGGGCTTATCGAACTAGTGTTCGTACTCCCACGAGCACTTCACCTTTTGTTTTGGTTTATGGTGCTGAAGCAGTTTTTCCCTTTGAATTAGAAGTTCCTTCTTTGGATCTGCTACTTCAAGATACTAAAGTAGGAGATGAATATCGTGCTGGCAGATTTAGTCAGCTGGAACTCCTATATGAGAAGCGCATCAATGCTTTGGAGCATCTTCAAGCCTACAAGAACAAGCTTAAACGAGCATACCTCAAGAAAGTTAATCATCGATCCTTTGAGATCGACGACCTTGTCTTGAAAGAAAATAAAAAAAATACTAATGCAACTAAAGACCTTAAAGGTAAATTTGAACCTAACTGGCTTGGGCCATATATCATCACTGCTAAATTTGGCTCGAGAGCATACATATTAGCTACCTTAGATGGTAAAGATCTTAAATAACCTATGAAAATTATGCATCTTAAACGCTATTATGCATAAAATCTGGTCATTTCATCATTGTATATATTGTTATTTTACATATTGTTTCATTTTAGTCATCCATATAAAAATTTCAAAAAATAATCACATTGTGTATCTTCTCAATTCATCAATAAAAATCAAAATATAAAAACATCAAAATCTTCAAAAACATATTTTATTTTCACACCTGTTAATTCTTGAAGTATTGCAGTTATATTTTCAGTTATTTTGGATAAATTAGCATTTATTTGGAATCCCGCACCTTCACACTCACATGAATAAATATCTTGATTTTATTTGGTATGATTATTAATCTCTCTTATATCAAAGTCCACAGTTCAATTAAATAAAGTTCTGAGCATAGAGAATTGATCTTGTTATTTATTTGAACAAAGTATATCTCTTCACATTAAAATGATTTCATTGCAAATTCGATATGATGCTACATAGTAGAAGTGGTTTCTTGAGCGAAAAGTTTCCCCTGCTATCCTATCATGCACATGGTCTAGAATCTTTGCAAATTGACAAAAGGACAAGCTCACCCCTGCCCAGAATAAAAATCCCTTGCTCTACAGCCAATTCGAGAAAGTATCCCTAGTATAGGAAGAAAAATAAAAGTCAAAGAAAATGAGAAAAAGAAAAATATCATTTTGTACCATCGCAGCAATATTCCAAGCAAAAATACAAAAAAAAAAAAAAGAGAAAAGAAAAAGCAAAAGCAAAAGCAATAAAATCCCTTTCCCTACCCCTTGAAAATAAAAGAAGGGTGAATGAGCTTGAATCCATGGAATTCTCAATTATTCGAAAATTGTGAGGTAAGCCCCATAACAGGTGGTTTGTGCCCAACCCGCTTGGCCTTGGGTAACTCCTAGCGAGGTGATATGTCTATCACATTAGCGACCTTCTTTTGTACAGACCTATGTCTGCTTATGGATCAGCTAGCTCTTGATAACCCGACTTACATAGTAGTCTGATACGGTTACATGCATATAAATCATGGTCAACGAACACTTATTTGGTTAATTCAAATTACTTGTATCAAATTATTTTGCTCAAAACTGGTCAATGAACAAAACAATTGCACACACATTTGTATTTGAGATATTTTGTATCATTATGATAAATCAAGATCGGCAATGAACTCACATTTGCACATGAGGGTTCCTTATAAATCTACATTTTGTCTTTGAGATAATTTAAGATATTTATGCAAATATTTTAGAATAATTTCATCTTCTTATTTGAGAACATTTGCTTAGCATAAAAACAATTAAATACATTTCTTTCCAAAATCCAAAATTTTCTTTCACATCTTCAAAAATCTAGTAAATAAAGTCACATTTATATAATACTTTCGACTTCTGCAACGATGGTATAGTTCCTAAAAACCTAAATTGGAATTTTATGCTTAGCGCAAGTCCTCATCTTATATATTTTCTATTTATCTCAAAATCAAAAACCAATTATGCAATAAAAATATTTTTGGATTTCGTGATGATGGTATAAGTCTATACCTATAATTCTATGCCTAGCACAAACCATTGTTCTAATTTTATTTTTCATTTATTTAATTCATAAAAACATATGGCTTATATCATTATGTTACACAATTGTGCTTTAAAAAGAACGAACACATTTTTCTATTTCATTTCATTATGTCAACATTCAATTTTGCAACCATGGTATAATTTCTAAGAAATTGTTCAAAATTTTATCACTTAGGAATTTTATGCCTAGCAAAAAATCATATTTTTAATATTTCATGCATAATATTTTTATGAAAATCTAAAAACAAATCATCACCATCATCATTTTCATCATCACAACACAAAGTCTTAAGACAGTCTCTTAAGCACTATTTTACTTTTAACAATATTTCTATACTAGGATTAGCTTGATGACCTAGCGAGCGACGACTCTATGAAATGGTCTATAACAGTGACAATGTCCTTTGAAATTATTGTTAGAAGTCCCTTTTATCTTTCATCAAATCACACCACAACAACCAATTTTTTTACATCAGATTATTTCATTTAAATTTTACAGCATGACCTAAACTTATACTATTTCCAACGACATAATTACATGAATAATCAATCAACAATTCCAAAATTGAAGCATCATCAAACATATGGACAAGTCATATCACAAAAATATCATATATATATATATCAAAAATATATGTACATCATATCACAACTAGATTGGTATGCCATAATCTATACCCTGGCATACTCAATCCTCTCAAAAATATACAGTCCAGCCAAAGAGCAGCTAGTCTCGAGAAGCCCTCAAGCTCTCAGCCTCATCTCCTCTCCCACCCTAGCATGGAGGAGGTGGTCCCATCGAGGTTCGTGTTGTATCGCGGGTCCTCACAGTCGATCGTGAGGATGTCCTCAATGATCCCATCGTGATCGGCTCCGCAATAGGGGCTAGCAACGGTATCCTCTAGTTCTCTGGAACCATGTGATATTACAATCCTTGATAGAATGCAGTCTGAGCAATAGACCATGCCAGATTCTGAGTGCTCACCCCTTCACTTTGAGCACTGAGTCATGTAGCCTCATCCTGCAGTGTCTGCACCTGAGCTCAGAGACAGGCATTCTCAGCCTGAAGAGCCACCATCTCATTGCTCTCCCCCACCTCGATACCCTTGCCCTTATTTGGCGATGCAGGCCTATCCCTATTCTGAGAAGGGAGTACCTCCTCTCTCCTCTTTGGCTGTTGTGGTCTCTCCAAAGACTATGGCACTTTCCAACGTCTCTCTTGAGGAGACCGTCACTGCTCCCTCCCTTCGTGACCCCTCACTACATCAATGGCAGCCTGGAATCACCTCCCCATTCGTCAAACAATAGTGTACATCGGACCCTGTGCCCTAGTCATCCGAGGATGGTGGATGCCTGCGTACCAAGCATCATATCTGTCAGTGACCCTAGTGTCGTCCCCATCCACTGGCTGAATGGGGGCATCATCCACGTCCTAACTCTAGAATCGTTGCATATTTGAAGCCCCACTCAATGTAGTACTATCTTGGACAGTTCGAGAGTACTTGTAATCCTTGAGAGAAGGGATCACCTGTTGTAGACCGAACTACCACAAAACTCGGTCATAGCGGTGGAGCTCTACCTCTCCCTACTCCATCCTCAAACAGAAGACTTTCCTGATGCGATCCAACTCCTGTCCATCCTCTCCCCACCCTGGGTGCTCTCTCCACGGCCTCTAGGTGATCTGGTCAAGGATGAGGTCATCTAGAAACCTTCGAGACATTGACAAATCTATCCATCGTTGTGACCCTCTCTGGAGCCACCAATAGAAAACTCGGGGTCTCTCCTGGTCAACCCTGTCAGTGGAAGCCCTACCGACCTCTACATCGCAATGTGCTCCCAGCACCAAACCTATAGCAGCGATGTCAAAACCAGATATTGACCTCCCTTGTATACGACCCCATACATGATCCTATACAAGCAGCATAGTACAAAGCTACCCCAAGCAAATTTATAGCCATGGTCTCTCATATTGTAGACCACATCCAAGAGTAGCCATGGTAACCTGCATCCGCTCTGGTGGCATAGCAATAAGCCACCTACTACCCCTGCCAAAACCTGAGTCAATTAAGATGCCCTAGGCATCTACCTTAATGTCTCGATGTTCACTTCGCCCTTCTCCAGGGTGAAGCTGGGATCTCTACACAGTCGCATCATGGCATGGCCCTGATTGGCTGCAAGAGTCATCAACCGTCCTTGTATGGGGATCCTCAAAATCCTCCATACATCCTCTAGAGTGGGAGCCATCTCCCCTATCGATAATCAAAAATAGGACGACCCCGGATACCACTTCTTTGCTAGGGCTGTCAATAGCCCCATGTCTGTCGGTATTTGTGGCATCTCTGCCACATTTTGTAGCCCAACCTCTGCTAGTCGGTCTCGCTCTGCCTAATCGAGCATGGCTACGTCATCTCTTAGCCCCCCGTATTTCCATTTCTAACTTTTTAGTAATCCCCTCTACAAAATAAACAATCAAACAACAAAATCATTAATAGATAATCATTAAAATCAATTTCATCTTATAAAACAATGATGATATCGTCCACTATTGGACGATATCGTCCTAAATTGATTCAAATCGTCCTTTGTAGGATGAAATCGTCTCCAATTTCTCAACTTGGGGATCGCCCCTTGTTGGATGGGATCGCCCCTGTTTTGCCTATTTCACCCCTAGACGAAATCGGTGATCTAAGGACAATTTTGACGAAATTGGGACGATTTCTTCACGACGTCGTCGACGGCCTAAAAACGGCCGCGATGCCCCAAAAATAGTCAAAATTTAAATTAAAAACCACACAAATCAAATTAAAAACATAATTCATCAAGTTTAGATCCTTACCCGCAACTCGTGTCAGACCTTTGTCGATCTGTGCGTTGTTTCTACCATTTTTCCTGCAGAGCTCTAAAAACAGCAAAAATGAACAGTAAAAATGAATTAGGGTTTTACCCTATTTTTCTTAATTTTATTTAAAAACAACATTTTTTTTTAATTTTTTAAATGTTTTGCTTTTTCGCGCTTTTACCTCAAACGTTTGATTTGGGTAAAAACTCGGAGGGGGCACCATAGTAAGGAGTTGTACGATTCGACCTGGAATCATCGTCTAAAAAATAGAATAAATTTTTGCTTTCTCGTAAAATAGGAAGAACTCGTCTTTAACGCATTTTCTTCGAAAAATTCGCTAAAGAGGGGGCAAAATGTAGCACCCTAAAATTGGTGCAGTTAAACCCTTAGTAAAAAGATAAAAATTTGAATTTTAACCCCAAAACTGCCCGTTAACCACTCTCCCCATTTTTCATGCCATTTTTAGGAGTTGTTTTGACCGTTGGATGATATCATCGTCGATCAGACGAAATCATCCTAGATCGAACGAATTCGTCTGGAATAGAACGTCTAGACGATTTCGTCCCAAAACCAAATTTTCATAATTAGATTCTATTTCAACAGCCTCTCCAACTTGGGCAGAAGCGTGTACTCGCGAGTTGGAGATTCCTCTCGCCGAGGATCTCCCGATTGGGATGATCCCCAACTTCTTAACCTCCCCCTAATCCTATATAAACTTGGGATTTTCCCAGTTTATACCCCTAGATGATCATTCCCCTGCAACTCTAGTTTTGCTATATTAGAACATCCTCGCCCCCATCATTTGCATTTGTTTTTTCAAGTTTTTCATTGCAAGTTTTCACTGTGCTTCAGCTGGAGGAAGCTCGGATCGTCGCAGGCGATTCCAAACAATTTCAGACGATCCTGTCGTAGATCGATGATGATCTCATATGATTGGAGGCGATCTCAACAGTAGTTCAGATTGGGGGCAACCAAAGCCCTGATTTTGCATTTCTCATCTTTCTTCTTTATTTTACTATCCATTAGCTTGATTTATTTTCATTCTGCATCCTGGAGTTCACCTCATCTAGCATAAATGCATGATAAAGTTAAAATAAATTATTAAAACAACGCATTTCCTTTAATCTTCTATCTAAATTTATCAATTAAGCATTCATACTATCATTTTCATTATTTTGCATTATTCTTGTAGTAGCATTTTCGGTTTTTGGTGTCTATTTCTGTGATTGTAGGCTTCTGACAGATTCGTCTGATGAATTCGTCAGATCAACGACAATCTCATCTGATCTCAGATGATCGACTGTAATCTGGGATGATTATTGTAGACGATCCTATCATTTTTGGGACGATCTAGACTCTTACAAGCTTCAGAATCTTCATCAGACATCCGAAATCAAGTGCATTCTTTCTTATTTAAGTATATTCCTGGTATTTAGGATTCATTCATGCTTTCTGTATTCATATAAATTGGCATTTCATATAGAATAGCTTAGATTCATTCTGGCCAACCTAGGGATATGAATGATTAAAATACAAAATGAACACATCAAACCCATTCTCAACCTAGGCGTGGAAACTGCCACTCAAAGTTTCCTGGTGAACCCCACCATCCGTCAAAAATTCACCCGTATACCCCTCCCCCGAGAGGCGCGACCTTCAAAGGGCCTCTCAGTCCGAGGTATTGTTCCATACTTCTCGCATCCCCCTTCCGGGCACGGATCCTTTAGCCTGAAGGTAAGGGCGCGAAAAATTTGGGTCGATACACTAGTCCTAACCACACAATTAGGCACATAACTTGGTGCTTGGCATTCCATTTTGATCCATTCAAGAAGCATTGGAAGGATTATATGAAGAATTTTTTTATAGTAGGTAACATTATCATAGATGAGTTGCTATCAATTTTTTGGAAAAAATGCTCCAAAGGCCCTAAAAAATGCAAAACAATATATTTATTAAAAATAGTAATTTTAAATTTTTATATTTTCATAGACAATATGCATATTTGCCTATGTTGAGACATCAATAGAAGACAAAACACAAAAGAACAATTCATATGTATGTAATTTTCAATAAATGTACACTTTGTAACCCATGGAAGGTGAATCGTCACATTTTTATATGGGTGGCCTTCTAACTCATTTAAGTTGAACCACCACGTTTCCATGTGGGTGACCTTTAATATTCAATATGGTAGATTTCCAACACACCAAAAATATTACATAAAGAGAGATGCACCTCTATATAATAAAAATATAAGGGATACAATATTATAGCTTCACATCTCTTCTCAAGGATTGCTTGCATTGTACTCTATTTTCTAAACAATAATATCATTATGTTATTTTGCTTATATATTTTTGTGTTCTAGTTTTTTATATTCTATTATTTTTGAATTGCACTATTTTTTTATCTTCTTTAACTTAAAATTTTAAGTTCAACCAAATATATTAGTAGAAATTGAGATAGTGTAAATAATACTATATTCTATGATATAAAGTGTAAAGTTGTAGTGAAAAATTAGAGTATTTGTATTTATTTGTTTATATTCATACACTGGTATGTTTATTTAGGTGGAAAGTGTTTATAAATATATTACTATATTCTATGATATAAAGTGTAAAGTTGTAGTGATAAATTAGTGTATTTGTATTTATTTGTTTATATTCACACTGGTATGTTTATTTAGGTGCAAAGTGTTTTATATATATATATATATATATATATATATATATATATATATATATATATATATATATATATATATATATATATTACTATATTCTATGATATAAAGTGTAAAGTTATAGTGATAAATTAGTTTATTTGTATTTATTTGTTTATATTCACACACTGGTATGTTTATTTAGGTGCAAAGTGTTTTATATATATATATATATATATATATATATATATATATATGTTTTTATTGTGTGTATATATATATATATGTATGTATGTATATACATGTATATATATTCACACATTGATATGTTTATTTAGGATACATACAAATACATTTTGTGTATAAGTAAATTAGAATTATTCAATCTTACGTGGTCTCCTTAATTATACTTAGTTTAATCCTAACTTCATTTGAGACCACAAAATATTAAATTATCTAATTTCATTGGAGACCACACAATATTGGAGGAAATATAATAGAAGTTAATCAACTTAGTTTCCAAGCACATTCAGGATGTCTATGCATGGATAATAGACAAATTTAAGATATTTTTCTTGTTTGAGTTAATGTGTATACCTGTTTGTTATAAACTCATAGGAATCATTCATGGTACTTGTTGATTGTTAATTTTATAATCACTAGGAGGGGAAGTACATCAACAACTTTTGTTTCTAATAGTTTGTTGCAAGTTTCTAAACTAAGGATAAATAGTACATTAAGTGACTCAATATTTTGAGGTTACATATGTGGATTTCCAATTTTTTTGTTGGTTTAAAGTAGGTACATATTTTCATGTTTCAATTTGTATATTTTTGTATATTTTATCTCCTATTTTTTATAAACCCAAAGTGCTTGATGTTTTTTTTTCCTGGTTGATCTTACCTAGGGAAACATATAAATAACTTTTGGTTTCAAAAAATTGTTGTAAGTTTCTAAGTTAAGGAGGTTTCAAAAGAGTACATTGCTTGACTCAATATTTTAGTGTTGTACATTTATGTTTGGAAATACACCTTTACCTTTTTATTTTCTTTTTTATTAGGGTAAGTACAAGTTTTATTGAAAGGGTCCATACCTTTTCTCAATTAGGGCCACATCAAGGACCACACTCTCCATGGTTCGAACTTGGGTCTCCTAGATGAAAGCTCAAAGACATACCAATTCAATGTTGTGATAAGGATCAAACTTTACCTTTTTTAATTTGATCCATTTTATATTTTTTGTTTGAAATCTAAAGTGATGGCCACTTTTTCTTGAAGATCAACCTTTTTTGTTTGGGTTTGCATCCTTTTGCTTCCTTTGCCTCTTGTAGTCTAAAGTCATGCCTTTTGTGTTTCATGCTTTCAACTACATCCTTTAATATCTTGGCTTGTACCCAAACATCCTTTAATATCTTATCTTAGAACAATCTTAGCTACTCAAAGAGGGCAAAGTCTCTTAGCTACTTATAAAGGGTAAATTATTTTATATGCACTAGAAGTGACAAAAGATTACAAGTATGAATGACGTAACAACTACACACAACTCAACTTTAAAATATAAACAATTAACAAACCCTAACCCTAATGCTCAAGGGTTGACTAACCTAACCTAGGGCCCAAGTTAATAATACTAAAGATACTCAATGTGGCTATGTTGGAGTCATTATAATACCTTGTACTTGCTTTTCCTCTTGTTGCTAGGCTTAATTCTAAATGGCAGGGAAATTTCTGTGATTTTGAATGGACTTAGCTTGCATAAAGTTGGAAGGTTAAGGTTAAAGCAAAGTGTTAGGTCTTGGGATCACATATTCTCCATTTCAATTCATCAATTATTGTTTGTCTTGTCTCCATTGATCCTGTTCAACTTGTTGCATATTATGTCCAAGTCTTAAAATTGTGTTGCATATTATTTATTTATCCCTTGTCCTAACTATCTAGTCTAATATAACCTTTATTTTTCCTAATTTGTAGCTATCTTGGAAAATTGTCCTTCTAGGTAGGTTTAGATCAGATGAAGAGATCCCCAATTGGAAACATGTAGACTTAAAGTTCTCAAACATGTATGGAAGCAATTATCTTTAAGGATATTTATTGGCTCCAATTATTAAGACTATGTTGCATATATTTATTTATTTATCCCTTGTCCAAACTATCTAGTTTAATATAACCTTTGTTTTTCCTAATTTGTAATTATCTTGGAAAATTGTCCTTCTAGGTAGGTTTAGATCATATGAAGATATCATCCAATTGGAAACATGTAGACTCATAGTTCTCAAACATATATGGAAGCAAATGTATTTAAGGATATTTATTGGTTTGACACATCCCCTAGGAATTTTTATGTCAAGCTTACATTTTTTATATAATTTATAGGTTTACAATGTTCATACTCATATATACAATTTGAAGGACAAGGTGGAGTCAACTACGAAGAGGTTAAATTGATTTCATTACCAAGACAACCATAGACTTCAAAATAAATGGAATTAGCTCATAGTTGTATGGAAACATGTTATAGTTGGCACCAAAAATTATAGAAAAAAAGGTGGACATGGAGAACATAGAGTGCTAAATGCATGTTTTCTGCTATGGTACCTGAGAATAGGTATATGGAGATATGATATTATATTGTATAAGTGTATTATGGATAGTTGGCATGGGTCACACATAACCCAAGGTTGATTATTTTATTATATTATATTATAATAATGAGTGGGATGAGGTTTTAGTAGTCGACTCCCCAAAGTAGAATTAGAATATGGGTATATAAAAAAGGGATATTATCATTGTAGTTATCATCATTCATATCCAAAGTAATAATCCACACAATGAGGTAAATACAAATAATACCCTTAGGTAGGTCAACATCAATGATACTCCTTAAGAAAGGAATAACTCCATAAGATCTCCTAAAATGAGAGGTCACTCCACAAACAATGATCATTACAAAAGAATACTCAATATGAATTATTATGATTACAATAACAATATCCTTTCTTTATATACTCATACTATAATTATACTTTGGGAAGTCAACTACTAAACCCTTATCCCACTCATTATAATATAATATAATAATTTAATCAAACTTGGATTATGTGTGGCCCATGCAAGCTATTCATAATAGTATAATACCCTTACACAATATCCCCATGTACCTATTCCTAGGTACCATAATATTTCCAACATCATTCATATGCACAACAAGCCGTTAGCAAACAAGATCTTAATGCTTAGTTTTTATCATATCGTCTTCACAATGAATGGCTACATTGTATCTTCTCTTTTATTAAATGATATAAGTTTTGTGTTAACAATTATCTAAAAATATTGTCACCTAGTACTAATATTTTTTATTTATTCGAGTAGTGTGCTAATAATTTTTTTTTATTTTTTTATTGTTAGATAACAATTCTTAGTCTATTATGATATTGTTTTTGGTAGGTAAAAAAAAATTATTTACTAATCGGGTTGGAGGGTCCCGTCCCTATTACAGTAGGCAGGCTTAGAGCCAACAAAACACAAATGCTACAAACAGTGAAAAACCAACTAGGAAAAATTCTCGTACAATCTAGCCCGTCCAAGACCGGGGCTACCACAAACCTAACTAGGACAAAAAACTTTGTAGTCGTAGGGAGTGTTGTTGTTGCTTTCCTAGGGCTACTGGGAATATTTGTTCTCTTCCTGATGATCTTTTCCATTCTGGTCATGAGGTAGAAGGACATTGAGCAGGGAAGGGAGGTCCTTCAGATTGTTAATCGCATTAGCCAAGAGCGTACTGCCTTCTCGATAGACATTGGCAGCCGACTGTAGGTGATCAATCACTTTGTTGACACGGTTGAGGGCCATCGATCAAAGCTTGTCCTCAACTTTGACAGTCTGGTCTTCCTCTTCATCGCTGATAATCTCAGGTGATGGGTGCTACTCACTCATTTTCTGAGGCTTCAACCTATTGGATTTTCTTCTCTTCAAGGAGGGCCTGACCAAATTTTGCTTGAATCTCAGACGCTTGCCAGTGGGTGCTTTGGCCTTGGGAGCGGAGCTAGGGGGAGCTTCATTCTTGCCACGGTCTTGGGTAGGAGGGGGTGATGGTGGACCAGCCGAGGGCTTGGAGGCAGTGGGGGGATCACCTGGGTTGGACGACGGGGGAGGGCTGGGAGCAACGATGTGGGTGGATTTGAGTGAGTGCTCAGGGCTAGGGGAGCGGGAAGAAATGCCCCCCTTGACTTGGTGGGCAAGGGCGTAATAGTAAAGCACCAGGAAGAGACCCTGGTGACGAGGGGGCTTCGAGGATTTGCGCTCCCTAAAATTATTGATGGAAATGGTGATGGAGTGGAAAAGGAAATCAGGGACATTAATGAGTCTAACATCGTGGAGATGGTTTACGAAGGTAAGGTTGTAGGCTCGGAGGGGGCTATTGGGGTTGTCGATAGAAATGTATTGGATGACAAGGATTATGGTTGTGTCCCAAGGCCGAGGTAGAGAAGAGTGCATAACACCTTTGTTTTCCCAAACCAGGTCCTTTCCCTTATCGGGGAATTGGTCTGTTTATTCTTTAAAGTTATGCTTATCCCTATGAACTACCCTACCAGCAGGAGGGATACCAGAGACCTGAGTGATAGAGAGAGCACTTACCTCAAATTGCAGCCCTCGAACCTAGACTTGCCCTTCATCCCACGATTCAATGAAGTCCCTGGTGACTTCTTCATCAATCCCAGAGAACATTTTGAAGAAATTGATGAATCTTTTGGCGTCAAGAAGGGCCTCCATCCCTGGGTCGATCTGTAAACTAGTTGGCTCGGTGTACGCCATGATATTGCATAGACCAGAGAAAACAACAGAATCGAGGGGCCACCTTTTGATATCACAATTGTTTTTCTTCTGACAAATGATTTCTGAAACCATAGAGAGGGGATAAAAAGACCTAGAGAGGCGAAGGGAGCACCAACCGAAGGTCACGGGGTGCACTGGCCGACAAAAGGGAGCGATGGTAGTTTTTTTGACACGACTCGAGAAGAGCGGGCCAGAGTGGATCGAAGAGGGGGAAGGGGCAGAAAGGGCGACGAAAGGAGTGGGCGATGGGAAAATGGGAGGAGAGTGGCGAATGGGTGATGCGAGGATGGTGAAAATAAGGTGACACAAGCAGGTGAGCAATGAAGATGAGAATTCATAGGTCTGGCCAGTGAGGTTGGCATGAGTCGAGCGATCTGCACTAAAGCCCGTACTGACATTGCTCTGGAGAAATATGGAGGTGGTGAATTTCCAAAGAGCTGTGGTGTTGAGAGAAAACACCCGTGGCGTTGACAAAACACCTTTATGGTGGCGAGAGCCACCTTTGAAGGACTTCATCCTAGGAGTGCTGGTGTTAAAAAACACCTTTGGTGTTGACCATAAACCTTCACGGTAGCTGTCATTGCAAATTGCGGCTACAATCCACATCTTGGTTGGTTGTGGTGATGACATCCTGCGAGAAATATTCTTCCCAAATGGTCAGGGAGGTTTGGTTGGCCGCTTTGTTGGCCAAGAGGTCGGCTACCTTGTTTGCTTCCTAGAACACATGGTTGATCGTGTTTTGGGGGTGGTGACCAAGGGACGCTTGACACTCCTGAATGATGTTTTGGATGTTCCATCCTGCTTGGTTGTTGTTTGTGATATGGCCAACTACAACTATTGAATCTCCTTCAAAGATGATAGGGTTGTTTGATGCTTTGCTAGCCTCAATGCATCTCCACAGTGCATGGGCTTCTGCATAATTATTTGTTTGGATCCCCAAATTTTTGGTAAAGGCTAGGATGATGTTGTCGGAGTGGTCTCTGATTACGCCTCCAGCCCCTGTGTTACCTAGGTTGCCCTTAGATGCTCCATCAAAGTTGGCTTTGAGCCAACCCAGGGGGGAGGGGTCCATTTGGCTTTGGCCCTAGACCTAAGGGGATTCTGAGCTTTGGTGCAGTCTATGGGAATCCCAAGAGAGACAAATAGAAGAGACTCATTCCCAGAGGTTGGGATGTCAGTACAGGGGATGAGGCTATAGTTTTCAATGGCAAAGGACAGAGCTCTGGTGGCAACAACATCCGGGTTTCTTGGTCTTTCATTGAAAATGCGGTTGTTGTGCTCCAACCATATCTACCACGCCACATGGTGGGGAAGGGAATTCCACAAGAAATTAAGGTGAGGATTTTTGAAGACCCTGGGCCATTGGATGAACAGATCCATAACCATCTTGGGCCAAACCCAGTTGACCTAGAATCTGTTGATCAGGGATGAGAACACCTCCCAAGTGTAGGGGCACTCCAGGAGGATGTGTTGGGTGGATTCCTAGGCCTGGGTGCATAGGTAGCACCTGTTGGGAACTATGACACCTCTTTGGATCAAATTATCCATGGTCAAAATTTTATTATGGGTAGTGAGCCAACAAAAATGTGCCACTTTTGGGATCAACTGCTTGAGCCAAATAGCCTTGGCCACGGTCTTGCTGTCAATGATCTTGGGGTTCTTAGGGGAGGAATCCAACATTTGAGCTATGGATTTGATAGTGAATAGCCCATCACTGGATTCTTTCCAGCATAACTCATCCTTATTTTGGGATTGGGGGATGAAGATTACCCTAAAGACAGCCTGGAGAGAAGCCATGACTCTATCAATGACTACATTTTTCAATCTGAAGTGAATCTATTTCCAGCATCGACTCCCCTGCTCTATGGTAACGAAGTCAGCTACCCTAGGCCCAAACTTCTTATCTGTAAGGTGCTTGATGGCAACAATCTTAGGATATTTGATGAGAGGCTCATTTTTGGCCCAAGCGTCATTCCAAAAATCTATATCAGAACCATCACCCATCAGCCACCTTGCCCCTCGCTTGAGGAGATGCTTGGTTTGAACTATGGAATTCCAAAAGTGGGAGCCATGATAGGGAACTTCTTCACCCATGAAAGGGTGATGTTGCAAGTATTTTATTTTAACAATGGAAACCCATTCTAGGTTGGCATTGGTGGCAACCTTCCAAGCTTGTTTGGCCAAGAGGGCCTGGTTCATGAGGCTTATACGATGCAATCCCAACCCACCTTTGTGTTTTGGCGAACAGACCTTGTCCCAAGCCACCAGGTGGAACTTTCTCTGATTATCATTCCCTGCCCATAGGAAGTGTTTTTGTACTTTCTCAATAGCTTCTCCCACCACAGCTGGGATCTTGAAGATGGATAGAAAGTACACTGGGATGCTCTAAAGAACCGACTTAACCAAGGTTGCTTTGCCTGCTTGGGAGAGGAGAGCCCCTTTCCAGCCAACCAACTTCTTTAGGATTTTTTCTATGACACTATTCCACATGGCCTTGACGGGTCTTCCTCTGAACATTGGGAGGCCCAGGTAGGTGGTCGGGAGGTCAGCAATGGTACAACCCAATATGCCTACGATTTTGCCCTACCGCTTGGAGGGGGTATTGATGAAATAGAGTTTACTCTTAGTGAAATTTATCTTCTGCCCAGTAGCTTCCTCATAGAGGTTGAGGATGGATTTGATGACTTTGGCCTCGGAGACCACTGCAGCAGTGGCCAAAAGAGTATCATCCATAAACTGTTGATGGGTGGAAGGAGGGAGGCCAGTGGTCGCCTTAATGCCAGAGATCAGATTTTTGGTGCAGGCATATTTAATGGCTCTTCCTAGAATCTCAGCCAGGATGATAAAGAGAATGGGAGAGAGGGGATCCCCCTGTCTTAGGCCTCTGGTGCTAGGAAAATACCTAGATGTTGACCCGTTGACGAGGATGGAGAACCATGAAGAGGAGATGCAGTTTGAAATAAGGTTGACCCAGTTTTCATGAAAACCAAACTTGAGGAGGATTTTGATCAAGAATTCTCGGTTAACCCTGTCGAAGGCTTTATTCATATCCAGCTTGAGGAAGAAGGCAGAGGACTTGGAGTTGTGGGCTGAATGGATAAGCTCGTGGACCATGATGACACCATCAAGAATATTTTGCCCTTTGATCGTGTTGCCCTGACAGGGGTCAATAATGGATGGAAGAATCTCAGTGAGTCTGCTGGCCAAAGCTTTGGATAAAATTTTGTATATGATATTACAGAGGCTAATGGGGTGGTAGTCGGACAGGGACTGGGAGTTCGATCCTTTGGGAATCAGGGTCAAGAAAGTGGAGTTTACATCTCTGGGAATGATTCTGGTATGTTGCATTTCAATAATAGCACTGCACAGGTCAGGGCCAATGATGTCCTAGTAGGTTTGGAAGAACCTAGGGGAGAAATCATCGGGCCCTGGGGCTTTGTCTGGTTGCATGGAAAATAGGGCTTGATGGATTTCCTTGGGGGACAGGGGGCTGAGGAGTAGATTGTTCATAGCCTGAGAGATGGAGCTGGGGATGTTCTTAAGGAGGGAATCCATGGACTGATCAGGGAGAGAGGGGGGAGGGGCAAGGAGATTCTCAAAGTGGCTGATAGCTTCATCCCGAATCTGATGAATGTCGGATGTGAAAGACCCATATTGCCTAGTGAGGCCTTTTATTATGTTAGTTGCCCTATGTTTGAGAGTGGAAATGTGAAAGAACTTAGAGTTGGAATCACCTTCCCTGAGCCACAACTACCTTGAATTTTGGCGCTAGTAAATTTCTTCCTTGTGAAGGGTGTTATGGTAGTCAGAGAGCAGTCTTCGTTCCTCATCCCTAAGACTATCATCCCCCTGTCCGTTCTAGAATATCTTTTCGATCTGATCAAGCCTGGTTTTGATGTTCTGTTTGTTTTCGAAGATATTCCCAAAGGTCTCCCTGTTCCACACTTTCAAATTTTCCTTGATCATCCAAAGTTTTTGCATAACCTGGTTGGTAGCAGTCCCAGGGAATTTTCTATTCCACCATTCGATGATCTGATTTTTGAGGTTGGGGTGTTGAGTCCACATTGACTCAAAATGGAAAGGAGTCTTAAACTAGGGTCTACTAGTGGTTTCAAAAATGAGTGGACTATGATCTGACCCAATATTCGGAAGGGCCTGCAGACTGGCATCTCCAAAGAGGGGAAGAGCCTCTTGAGATAGCAAAAAATGGTCGAGGTGCTCTTGGATGAGGTTAACACCCTTCCTCCTATTGCTCCAGGTGAATTGGGACCCCTGCAACTGAACGTCCATCAAGGCATTGGAGTCTATGAACTGTCCCAAATCATTGGTTGTTCTGTGGGTTATAGTGTTTTCTCCTTTTTTTTAGAAAGGTGTAGGGGAGAGTTGAAATCCCCTGCTAAGACCCACGGGATGTTGACAAATGCTTGCCTCATTTGGGTAATGGTATTCCATAGAGTCATTCTCCCCTATGGAGTGTTAGGGGCATAGACGTTAGTCATGACCCAGGAAAGCTGGGAGCTGTGATCATGAAATAGGACATTGGACAACCTGTCCTATCTTGAGATAAATCTCCATTTCACTTTGGTGGGGTTCCATAGGCAGAGGAGTCCGCCAGAGGAGCCGGTAGCCGGTGAATAGACAAATTCACACTTTTCCAAATGATCTTGGCAACCCTAGGTGACCATTGATCATCTAATTTGGTTTCTTGGATGAGAAATATTGAGGGATTAATGTCTTTCCTCATGGTGGAAACCAACCTTTGTTTGGCTGCCCCATTCAATCCTCTCGCATTCTAGGAGAGGACTTTCATTTGGCACTTTTGGAGGGTTTTTTCCCCCTTTGCCTTGTTGCACGAGGGGTTTGGGTTTTTTGATTTCTTCCTTGTTGATGTTACCAATTTCTTGGAACAAGGTTTTCTGCGTTCCATTGGCTATGTCCTTGGTGGTGTCATGGGTTCTCCTTTCTATGCCAGATGGTCTGCCTTTATTTCTGTCACCTCCTACATCAATCTGGGAATTTTTAAAACTATGGGTCTACTTTGGGCTCCAATGGTCTAGGGAATCTTGGGCAGACTCCTCGTTGTCGGACTCAATGACATTGGATTTGGTCGGGGATGCGGGGAAATCATGCTCCGTGGGTGGGGGTGATGGGGATAGGGGTGTGGAGGGACGGGGAGGTCTAGGAGGTGGGCTTCGATTGAAGGTACTGGAGGGGGGATGGTCATGGAGGGGGAGGGGGAAAAGAATTCTCTTGGGAAGAGTTTGCGATAGGGCATTTTTGAGGGACTAGATGTGGACCAGGGAAACCTTTGACAGGGATTTCTCCTTCCTCGATCATTTCAAAAGAACCAGAATCATTGAGCAAATTGAATTTGTTAGAGATAGAGAAGAGACTACTTGCCTTTTGCGTATCTCCAATTGGCGGGGGTCGATTCTATTATTTGTTCTTGAGGTTCAGGGTCTGTCTCGGGCCTTGGTTCCTCTTCTGGTTGGCAAGATGATCTGGGCAGACCATAGTCTATGCCTCATCCTTCGTGATTTTATGTTTTGGGCATTGGGCCTGGAGATGCCCTTGAATTTGGCACTCTAGGCAAAATGTGGGCTTATTCTCAAACACCAGAGGTTGTCTTCGCCTGAAAGCTTCGTAGATTAGGTTGATGTGATCTGGAAGCTGGGATTCTAGGTTCACATTGACGCAGATGCACGCTTGGGTGAGACGGGTTCTGGCATGGGTAGCTGGGTCAATGGTGACTAGATCCCCGAATGTGTGAGCTAACCCTCGAAGTGCATCCTCGTAGAAGAAGTGGGCAGGGAGATTTGGGAGCCGAACCCAGATAGGAGCGTAGTTAATGCTCTGGGTCTCTGGATCGAAATCTGGTTCCCATTTTTTGAGGAACAGGCTTCACCTTCTGAAAAACTAGGGACCTCCCAACAAAATGCGTTATGTATCCTCCCACGTGTTGAGTTGGATCATAAAAAACCCCCTAGACATTGCAGACAGCTCCAAACTACCTAGGGTTTTCCATTTGGCTATCGCCCATCGATGAATTGAGTCCATGTTCGGGCGTCCCCCCATAAATTTCCCTACTAGGGAAAAGGAGTCTCGGGTGGCATATCCATCCATGAGTTGCTTAGGGCATAAAACATCCAATCCCTGTGTTACAAAATTGCACTGAACAACTGAGTTTTGTTTGGGATTGCCCTTAAGGAGCTCTACGAATGAAATTTGGTCGTGTTGTCCTTTAGTGTTGCCTAATTTGTCAGGGGGTTCTTTCCCCTTGATGGTCCCACTTTGAATACATTCTGTCTCGGTGTGCGGGTTGTCCTCTGTGGTGTTAGCCTCAGTGAGAGGGTTGGGTGCACCGCACGATTGTGCGCGGCTCCCTAATCGGTCAATAGATGTGGTTTGTGTTTTGTTTGCTCCTAATGCACCACCTAATGTTTCGCTCGCCATCGCATCATCCTAAATTTAAAAATTCCACAACATGCATATTTCAATATGACCGTCTATTGTGATATTGTAATTCTATATATTTTCTAACTTTTGAGCAAGCAATAAAATATATTTAAATTCTTAAAAAAAATCACAAATAAAGCATTGTTCATTATGAAATTTGTTGATATTATTCTTCCTAGTAACACTTTATGTAATACTTGCATATTGAATTATATTACCTTTTCTTATGGATTGCTCATAGCTAAATTAATTATATAATAAAATTTGTTGATATTATTATTTTTTTTGATGAACACACTTGTTCCCTCACACACTCAAGCACGCGACGGTTTGAACCTTGGACCTCCTCAAGAAAAGCCAAAAACCAAACCGTTGTGTTGTCCCCCTGAGACTATTGATATTATTCTTCCTAGTAACACTTTATGTAATACTTGCATATTGAATTATATTACCTTTTCATATAGATTGCCTATAACTAAATTGATTTTATGGGGATTGAAAGAGTCCTACCCATTACACCATTTTAATCATATAATGATATTATAAATTTGTTATTACGTATGCATAATGCGACAAGACTATAACTTGGGTTTTCACCTTAAAATTCAAAAAAAATAATCAAGTAAATTAATACCATTTGATAATTTATCACAATTCATTATGATATATAATGTGCATAAAATTTTCAATTGCCCTTTAAATTAAAAAGTTTGGGTTACAATGACAATCAAAAATTAAAATTTTCTTAAAACTTTTTATTTTACTCCTTTTAAAAAGGTAAAATAATCCTTAAAGGCATATAAAGGTTTCAATTTTTTTTTGTTTTTTTGTTACATAGATAGATAAAATTGGTTACAATCACAATTTTTAGTAACTGCTAGCGCAGCTTGCAGGGTTCAAACTAATAAAGGTTACAATTTTGAACCTTACTACTTTTAAGTGCAAAGTTTTTAATTATTTGTTTCTTTTGTTTTTAAATTCTTAATTTTATCCTTCAAACCATTCATGAATCAAATCTTTTATATCCATCTATAATAATCATGACATGTCATAAGTTTATGTAAAAAAATTGAAACTCACTCAAAGTATATGGTAACATTAAATCACATTAACTTAACTGATTAGATAAAATGAGACTCATCTTCCAATATTGCCCACAATACATGATAATATCTAGACTCTTGTAGTACCATTAATTAGTAATGATGTGATAAAACTGGTTTCAATTCTATATAATCAATTTAGATTAAAAAATAATAATATATATTTAATAATTAACAATATAATTTCAATAAATAATATAAATTAATTGTAGTAATTATAATAATTGAATTAATTGCTTATTAACAATGTTTCAATTATTAGTTAAGATCCTAGATTTATTAGATTTAGTTCAACGGGCATAAATCTAATAATGTTTTTTTGGTTTTTAAACTAATTATTAGTTTTTGGTTACATTTCCTTATAGTATGTAAGCTTAGTGACACTAATAATATATATTTTTTGTTTTTTAATCTAATTATTAGATTTTTCATCGAAATATTCTTTGGTTACATTCCGTACTGGTATTGACCTTAGCGAAGCCTGTAAGCATTTCACATAATATCCCAACACGTGTGTTAAGATGAGGTGGCCATTAGCCACATGGTGAAATTTTATAATAGACCTGCATTTATTTTTTGTCACCGGTAAATCCAACCAATAGGAACCAAGCGCCATATCACTTCCTCTCACGCAATTGGCCAACACCCATCCACTTGCCACGCCAACAACCATCCACTTGCCACGTAAGATTAAAAACGAAAAAAAAGTATATATAACCCCACCAAGAAGGTTATAGGAGCATCAAAATTCTCATATTAGAACACTCGGTCCCTTGATACTTTGTATCTCTGCCGTTTTTCTTATATTTTGTTCAGAGAAGAAAGAAAAAGGGCATGTTTTCAGGAGTCATGACGCTGGCAAGCTCATGGAGGAATTTGGTTTTTGGAATTATGGTTTTCCTTTTGCTCGCCGCTGCCCGATCCGAAGAATTCACAAGTGGACACGCCACTGAGAAAGTTATATCGGTAAGACTTAACTCTGGTTTTTCTAGGATTTGGATTAGGTTGTTATGGAAATACGGTGTTGGGATTTTCTTTTTGGTTTGTTTTTGAGATTGATTTGTTGTGGACTTTTAGGATTTGACGGATTCCATCGCACAATCGATGGGATGGAGCCCCGAGGAAGTGAGAGTTTCGAATATGGATTCCTTAGAGACCATGTTCGGCCAGGCGACGCTCTACGAGTTTGATCTTCAGTTCGGGAGTGTCGTTGTACCGCTCAAGCTGTCTGATGATGTGAAGTCGTGGAAGGTTATACGCGAGAAGCGGGAGATTCTGAGAATGGGTTGGTGAAAGAGGGGCAGGACTTCACGCCGGCTCTGGCGCCCTTTCAGTTGGCTGGCCCCTTGGAATTGTGGATTCACGACGCCGATCACATGCACCTTTATGTGCCGGTAAGCGCAAGCCTAATCTGGTCTTATTTCTTTTTATTTTAAGCATATGGAGTTTATTCCTGTTTGAAAAATTCAAGGATTTAGTTTCAAACCCTATTTTACAGTGGTTTATTTTCACGCCTTTTGTGCAATAAAAAGGCAAGGGTTTATTTGGAGTCCTTATTGAAAAAATGAAACGAAGGTTTATGTTGAATCCTTGTTTCAGAACAATTTAGGGATTTGTTTTGAATCCCTCTTTCAAGAAATGTTCAAAGGTTTAGTTTGGATTCTTATTTCATAAAATATTCAAATGTTTATTAAAAAACTTTATTTTTAAAGCATTCTAGGGTTTATTTTCAAACTTTTACTCTTATATGCAGAGGTAAGATTATTGGGATTTAAGCGTTTACAGGGTCGGGATGATCATCCTTACAATATAGGTGTTTACAGGGTCGGGATGATCATCCTTACAATATATGTGTTTAGATCACCTGCAAAAACTGTGTTTCCTTTTCTGGGTTTCATTTTATTGAAGCCAGCAACCTAGCCTTCGAATCATGCATGCTTTGAGCCTTGCAATCTGATTCAAGGCGACTCTGATCTTTTGAAATATACATCCAATTTCCAGGCCCTTTCTGTACATAGACCAGGCTATTAAGATTTAATTTTTCTTTTTTAATATAATTCTCAAATGCATCCTAACAACAATATCCAAGACACTTGGGAAATGTTCCAGTTGTGTTTTACAAAATTATATTCTAGTCCTATTAAATAAGTTTAAATATATTTGAATCCAGTTGGCCTCTTTCCTAGGTTAGTCTTTTGAGGATATCGCCATATTTATTATTAACATATTGACTGTCAAGAATGAGGGTTTTGATTCCTATTTGGTCTCTTGGTCTCTTGACATCAATACAGACTACACCCTTGTTTTGCATCGCTTTCTTTTTAGCATCACAGAATTGTTTTGCGTTACACAGCTTTGTATGGCTTTGTATATACTCTAGGTTGCCCACAGTTTACTAGATTGGGTCTTCCCTCTCTTTAGATCATTGCTTCCAATGTGTAAATTTAAATTTATTGCCTACTATTGCCTGAATTGTGAGCAGATTCTGGCAACACAGTTGTAAATTGTTTAGCTCGAGTAAACCCTTACAGTTTTAGACTTAATGCCTGAAACTTCAAATTCTTTGTTGTCATGGTAGACTGTTTGCAATTAAAGGGATCCATCATTCATGTTTCAACTCGCATCAATTCATATGTCAAACTATTCCAAGCAAGGGTAGCTCATGATCAGCCCATTCACATGGTCTCCCACCTCTAGTTTGCTTTAAGTTTGTCAATTGTCATGTAATATGTAAAAGTTCTTCACATATAAATAAAGATACCTGAAATGGATTTTTACCCTCAAAATTAGTTTCATGTACTGGCTTCTATACTTTTTGGAAGTGTTATGTTTTCGAGATATTGTTTTAAATAGAATTGTAATGTTACTGATCTGAGATGAGAGTGTGAAGTGGGACAATGTTACTGATCTGAGATGAGAGTGTGAAGTGGGACAATATTGCCTAGATTGTAAGGTGCTCATGTTAAACTTGATGTTGTTTACAGCATGATGTGGAAGCTGGTGTATTGAAGAAGGTGATCTTGGCAGATGGGGCTGTAGTGACTGTTAAAGGTGCCAGAGAATTGAGTCTCAGAGAGCCCATCCAATTGCCTTTACCTTTAAGAAGCAGCACCAGTGAAGATGGTAACCTTGCTTCAAACCTGATTGAACTTGCCACCGAGTTAAGGCAGGTTTCCAGTGATCAAGGAAATCCCTTGTCTTTAAGAATTGTCGGTGCAACCTCGCTTGCTGCATCCTCTGTAAATGAGCCAGACTCGACAGCAAATAAGTTGAAGGTAAAGAGGCTATCCCCAAGTTCAGTGGAATTGAGATCTCGCCAAGAACAGCAGACACCGACACCACTATCATTTGAGGCTGCTACCAATTCACTAAGTCCAAATGATATGTGGATGTGGCCTCTTCCTTCACTTAATGGGTCAGATCCAAAGATCCGTGGCATTGAGCAGATTTTGCAGTCATTCTTGGGCACCATTGCCCCGAAGAAAGGATCAATAAAATTGTTAAAGGCAAAAGCTGCAGCTGCAACTTTTATCAAAATACAGTTTGAGATAGAGAAAAAAATGGGTGACGTGTTTAGTTCGGAAACTTGGCCAGAATGGAGAACAAAGCCCTCTGTTATCAGGTTGCAGTTTGATTTGACAGGAAAGGTTGAAGGTGACAAGATTTTGCCTTTAAGCGTGCAACAGATGGAGCCAGTAAATATTATTGAAACTTCTTTCCCAAATTTATTAACGGGAAATGTCACCTTTTCAAGGACTCCTGTAACGTATCCTCCTCCTTATCCATTTACTTTGTAAGTGGAGAGTCGGGGTCTTGCCCAAAGCAAGTGATATTATGTTTATACGTTTCATGCAATTTCATGATCCTGAGCAGGTCTGGGAAAAAATTATCATACCTTGCTCAGCTTGTTGATTCAAATGTAATTTTTTTTTTTTTTTAAAAGTGTATTTTTCCCCTGTTCTAATAGTTTATGATGTGAAATATATATATAAAACCCACCAAGGAAATAGAAAAATGATCTATTTGAAGCAAGCTTTTAAACCTATATACGTGACAATAAATCTATAAGTGCTTTCATTTATGTATAAACCTTTTATGAACTTTATTTATTTATTTTGGAAAGCATCATGTATTTTTATCTTTAAAAGTTTAAGATTGAAACTAATTTAAGATATATGATGGTATTACTACGGTTAAAGATTTTATGGTATGTATCAATTTAAAGTTAAAGATATTAACCCTGAAAATATATATTGATAAATCAATAGGTTAAAGATTTTATGGTATGTATCAATTTAAAGTTAAAGATATTAACCCTGAAAATATATATTGATAAATAGGTTAAAGATTTTATGGTATGTATCAATTTAAGGTTAAAGATATTAACCCTAAACTGTGTTCATCTTATTGTAATATATATCTTTAACAAAGAACTTTTATTGGGTTATTTTCATTTAAACAACATTTTTATTAATTAAATTATATTAAGATATTTTTTATTTTGTTTTTTATCAAATATATTATTGATTTTAGAACAAGCTACAATATTTTTGCAATCAGTTTTTTAAAAAAGAAAATGGATTAGTAGGTTTTTTAAATTTGAGTCTGTTTTATTAAAATATATGTTTATCTTTTGTCAATTGTAACTTTGATTAGTTGCAAGCTTACTGTAGTGGTAAGGGTTTTGGTCTCTCTTTGAAAGGTCTAAAGTTCAAACCTCATTTAATATGAGGGGACCAGGACCCTCATAAAATTTGTGTAAATTCATTGGAAAAATTGTAACTCTGATTTAAAATAATTTTCATTAATAAAATATATTTCGCTAGTTATTTTTTTAAATTTGGATTTGTTCAATTAAAATATATTTTCATCACTTATCAATTGTAACTTTGATCAATGTAAAAAGTGCCCTTGAAGTTCTATATGATTACAATAAGACTTTTGCTTTATGATTGTAGTAACTCCATTGTCACATATGAACTTGTCGAAGTACACTAAAAGGAATATCCTCTTGTTTATAGTTTTTGATACAAAGAAAAAGAAGAAGCTATTCAGACATATCAGCTCTCAATAAAGAAGAGAGAGATTGAGAGCAATCAGAAGAAAGTTGAGACCAATTCTGAACATCCCAACCATCCTGAAACTCAGAAGCCCATTTAGCTAACAAATCCGCTACCCCATTCCACTCCCGGGGAATATGCACAAAAGAAATGAACTCCAAGTGAGCAGAGATATTGAGAATTTTCCGAGCAATCCAACTCAACCGCCAACTCCCATGAAGACTATCCCCAGAATTCAACAAATTTATAACAATCTGAGAATCAGATTCACAAACAATCCGACGCCAACCCAAAGCATACCCTTGCTCCAAAGCATATAAAATCGCAAGGGCTTCCATGAAGTTATTAGAATGATATCCCTTAAAGCAAGAGAAAAAAATCGGACAGTACCACTACTGTCCCGCCCCACACCACCAATACCAGCATTACCCGGATTACCCTGGGAAGATCCATCCGTATTAATCTTCAGCACTCCCGGAGGAGGCGGATTCCATTTACCAGCCCTCCGCACCCGATTACTCTGACCCATCCGTCTACAAGAGACATTAGGACCAGGACCATTAACCAACAAACCTAATCTTTCCATGATCTGACGTTTCGCTTGGTCCACGGGAGAAATAATCTGACATTTTGCAGACACAGTTTCTTGGATCATTCGCAAAATCCTCTGCCAGACCTGAGAAGCAGTTAACTCCTTCCCTTGGAAAATCCGACGGTTCCGTTCAAGCCAAATCTGCCAAAAAATGCACGAAGGACCAATGCTCCACCCAACTTGTAAAAAGAAAGCCGCTGCAGGAGGCCGCCCCATACTCCTCCAAAAATCAACTACAGATGAAGCATGCGAACAAGGTTGATTCCACACTCCCCACCAATAATGCCAGAGTTGACGAGCAAAGTCGCATTGGAGAAGTAAATGCCCAACAGACTCCTCATCCTTCCCATAGTTATAGCAT
The DNA here is from genome assembly GCA_028583015.1 of Wollemia nobilis. NCBI lineage: Eukaryota > Viridiplantae > Streptophyta > Pinopsida > Araucariales > Araucariaceae > Wollemia > Wollemia nobilis. The sequence goes on from JAQPPZ010000850.1 coordinate 11,733,953, forward strand.
AAAGAGGGGCCAACAAAACCACGCTTTTGAAGATTATCCCAAGTGAGACACCGATTATGAGTAGCCAACCACACATAAAAACTACACTTAGGCCAAATAAACTTATTCCAAACTTGCTTCCACCACGGGACCACATCCTCCCCAAACCGTTGCCGATCCAAAACACAATAACCAACAACAACCAAAAATATCCCTCTATTATCCCTCCCCCATGCTAGCACATCATCCCCAGGCAGAGAAGAGCAGGGACGGCTAGCCAAAATACGGGCCAGTTTCACCCTCGCATCCATAGTGCCACCAGCAGGCCATTCCCGAGGATCCTTCCACTGGAAACTAACCATCTGACCAAAGGACTTAACAGTTTTGAAATCCGCCACCCTCACCCATCCAACATCCAAAAAGCATTGAGCAAGATCTTGAAGATGGGGAAACTCGCTAAGGAGAGGAGAAAAGCCATCCCAAGAATCATGCCAAAAAAGAGCCCGAGACCCAGTATAACAAATCCAGAACAACCCCTGCTTAACCAACTCTGCACCCTTCTTCAGAGTATTCCAAACAAATGATCCTCGACCAGTCAAGCTGTATCTAGGAATCTCATAACCTTCCACCCCCCTAAGATACTTGTGGGAGATAATCCTGGCCCAAGTTTGCTCCTGATTACTACACCAACGCCAATACAGCTTAGCAGCCAAAGCAGTCCCAAAAATAGAGCTTAGGCGGAGACCCAATCCCCCTTCCTGCTTCGGTCGACAAATAGTCTCCCAATTAACAAGACTCCATTTTGAGGAATCAAGATTACCAGCCCACAGGAATTGCCTAGAAAGAGAATCCAGATCATGAAGAAAACTTGTCGGAGCAATCTGAATAAGGCATCTATACACCGGTAAAGCCTGAACAACCGACTTCAAAAGTAAAACCCGACCAACAAAAGTCAACCATCTGTGAGTCCAATGACTAACTCGACTACGGAATTTATCAAGGATGTTAGTCCAAACCGACCTAGGTAGAGGACCAACAGAAATAGGAATCCCCAAGTACGTAAGGGGAAGAGTCCCAACCTGAAACCTGAGAATCTGAACAATTCTAGCTTGAATCCTGGGATCCGTATTGAAAAAGAAAATAGTAGACTTATGCTCATTAATCTTCTGACCAGAGACAACCAAATACATATCCAACGCACGTCTAAAGTTGGTTGCTTCACGAATAGAGGCCACACCCAAGAGAGCAGTATCATCAACAAACTGAAGATGAGAAATAGCCGGCCTACCAGTCTCCCATTTCCACCCATGAATAAGACCCTGGTGAACCTGATCTTTAAGCAAACGACCCAAACCTTCAGCCATAATTATAAACAAGTAGGGAGATAAAGGATCCCCCTACCGAAGACCCCGGGAAGCATGAAACAGAGGAGAGGGCTCCCCATTAATTAGGACAGAATATGAGGGAGTCGTAATACAACTCATAATCCACTCAATCCAGGAAGGATCAAATCCAAAGGCCAAGAGGATTTTGTGAAGAAAAGACCATTTCACCCTGTCATAAGCCTTCGCCATATCCAACTTCATAAACATAAATTTATCCTTAGAAGTGCTCATAGAATGAATAGCCTCGGAAGCAATAGCCACCCCATCCAGAATCTGTCGACCAACCACAAAGCCACCCTGCTCATCAGAAACAACTCTATCCAGCCAAGGCTTGAGATGCTCCGCAATCAACTTTGTAATAATTTTATACACCACATTGCAGAGAGCAATAGGCCGAAACTGATCAAAAGAGCTAGCCCCCTCCCTTTTAGGAATTAGAACCAAAAAAGTGGAATTCAAAGCTTTCAACAACTGATGGTTATGAAAGGACTCGAGAACAACCTTCAAAAGATCAGATTTAATAATTTCCCAAAAGTGTTGAAAGAACTCAATAGGGAATCCATCAGGCCCCGGAGCTTTCCCAGTCTTCATAAGGAAAACTACCCTTTCTAGTTCATCAATGGAAATAGGTTGAAGAAGACGAGCATTGATCTCTTCTGAAATAACAGAAGGAATACAACGCAAAATAGTATGATCATCAACGTGATCCACACAAGAATCCTCGAAATATAAGGAAGAAAAGAAACGAACAACCTCCCGAGAGATATCCTGAGAAGCAGACAACTGAATACCTTGAGAAGAAATAATCGAAGAAATACCATTGCCATGTCTTCGAGCCTTAACAGTGTTAAAGAAAAAAGTTGTATTTCGATCTCCTTCCTGTAACCATTCCACTCTAGCCTTTTGCTTCCAAAAAATTTCTTCCCGAAGATCCCACTCTTGAAGCTCATGCAAAGCTTCAGACTCCTCCTGCAGATTCTGCTCTGTAAGCCCATGATCTCTGATATGTCTGGTGATAACATCAAGCCTACTTTGGGCCAAAGCTTTAGCCTGAAATAGATTCCCGAAACACTACCTGTTCCACTTTTTGAGTTGAAATTTCACAAATTGGAGCCTTTTAACAAAAGAGTACATAGCAGTACCGTGGGAAGGACAACCCTGAATCCACCAGACTTTCATCAAGTCGTACAAAGAGGGATCCCTAAGCCACATTAACTAAAATTTAAAACTTGGATGATGACCCATTCCTTTCCGAGAGATAGCAAGTTTAATAGGCCAATGGTCCGATCCCCTCCAATCAAGAACCTCCGAATTAATAACCCAAGAATTGCTAACCCAATATGAAGAAGTAAGAAATCTGTCCAACCTCTTAGAGATCGAGTTAGAATCACACCGCCTATTCGTCCAAGTGAACACACCATTCATCGGCTTAATATCTACAAGATTAAGAAGCTGAATATTATCATTAAGGAGCCTAGAGGCAGGCCCCAAAGTACCCACACCTCCCCGCTTCTCATCAATACTAGATATAGCATTAAAATCCCCTGCCATAATCCAAGGATAGAATGGAACCAAGGCCCGAACACTTTGAATATGGTTCCAAAGCAACACCTTCCCAGCAAGATCCGAGGGGGCGTAAATGTTAGTTAATAAAACCACTTCTCCAGACTCATGGCAAGAAGCTATCATAGAAAGAGCTGACTTATTCGAGACCCACCAAAGAGGAGTAAGCTTCTACGGATTCCAAAGGCTAACAATCCCCCCAGCACTACCCACAACCCCAACACACTGACAAAGACCTCGAGCCCAGAGTTTAGAAGCAATACTAAATAGACCCTCCACCGATAATTTAGATTCTTGAAGAAAAACAACATCCGGCTTATGCACCTGCACCAAATCCCGAATAGCTTTTTGACGAGGTAAGCTATTCAAACCTCTCACATTCCATGAAAGAACAATCATTTAGAGAGAGAAGAAAAGTGAGACTCCAGGGGTTTAACCACCCCACTCTCAACCAATGTTTCTCCCTCCACATGAAGTTTATCTGCATCTTTCTTCCTACCCACCTTAACCGGCTTCGCAGGGGCCCCTTTTTTTAAGTTCTTTTGGAGCAACCCTAGAGAAGGACCAGGCTTGGAACCCTTTCCTCTACCAGTATTCAACAAATCAACCAAAAGAGGGTCATCCCCTTTCACTCCATCATGCCGCACCTCCGAAACAGGAACAATTGCCAGGGCTGTGTCCAAAGAAGGATCTGTTACTTCCTGTTGCCCATTATGGTCCAACACCTCAGTCACATTTTGAGCATCCATATTCAAATTACCATTCATTCCTTCATCAAGAAATGCCAACTCATCCAAGGCATCAAACTTATTATGTAAGCCATCCATTTGTCTATCAGTAAAGGTCCGCTTCAACCCTTTTCCCTTATTACGAGTCTTAACCGGAACAAAGCCTTCTTTATCCACCCCACTAACATCCATGGGACCACTCCCTTGACTAGGCCCAACATCTTGCGTAACTGACTTCCCACCAGAAGATTGCAGATTTAGATTTTTAGAACCAGATGATTTATTCTCAAGCATTTTAGGACATTTACGCTGAAGATGCCCATACTCATGACACAACCGACAACGGAAAGGAAGAGTTTCATAGTCTAATTATTGAACCCAAGAAAAAGACCCAACACATATTTGCATAGAATCAAGCAGAGGCTTAGTTAAATCCAACTCAACACAAATACGGGCACATGAGACTACCTTTTTTTTTAAGTTTGCTGAGACGGTCCCACCGGTTTGCCTAACAACAATGCAATCATGTGCAAAATATCCATCCGCCAAAACTCCAAAGGCAGCCACGGAAGCCGAACCCACACGGGAACCCGAGAAGGAATCTCCTCAGTCGGATTAAAACCCATGTGCCAAGGTTTAATAAACAGGCCAGTCTGGTTGTAAAAGTACGGGCCCCCTCAAAAGCCCTATTTCGGTCTTCCAAGCAAGAAAACACCACCAGAAAGAAATTATTAGCTCCCCTCATGATTTCCATGTCGCCAACCGGGTTCCAAGTACTCCTGGCCCACGTTTCAAATGCCAAGAAAGGGACGCGAATACCCAAAAATTTGCATATTAAAGCATGATTTTGCATATAATCCACATCCTCTGCAATTGACTCAGGCTGAATCACAAGAACAAGCCGCTCCCCAACCATTTCCAAGCATCCATTAACTCGCTTTGCACGAAACACTCCTTCCAAAGAAGAACCACCTGGGCCTGAAGAGTTATCATCCGCATTATGCCAAACAGAAGAAGAGCTCGAGCCACGAAGGGCTTCCTTAAACGAGACATTATTCCGGCATTGGATACCTCCAGGCAAAGCCATGACTATCCCACACTCGGATCAGGAAAAGACACTCTCGCGCAGCAACAACCCACCCCAAAAACTGATAAAATACCCACCCCCGCAATCAGAAGAAGCCACCGAATCAAAAGAAGGAGAAAACTCCCACATGCAGGCACTCGCAGAGGCATGCAAGCCTGTGCGAGGCTCACGCGGCGCCCAACATCTCCATCACTATAATTTCAATAAACTTGCTCCCCCTTCCTTGTGGTTCCTTGCTTATAGTTTTTTTTTAATGGAAACCATAATACATTAAAAAGGAAAGAATTCTCTTTTTTGCTAGGCCTAGAATATGAATATATATATATATATATATATATATATATATATATATATATATATATATATATATTTTTTTTTTTTTTGCATATACACTATTATCAAAGAACCTTATAGCTAGAAGAGGATTTCTTTTTCCATCCTTTTGTCGTTCTCTTTTTTTTCGTAGAAAGTACTAACATAACATGTTTGATCATCTACATTCAGTGCCATGTTATCTATGGTATCTTGTTGCCTCTGGATTTGAATCACTTGTGTTGCTCCTTTCCTTAAAGTGTTGTATATTGTTTCCCCCTCTTCACGTATATGAGATTCTTCTGATATTTTTTACTCCAATGTTTCTGTTAGCTTCCTTGTTAAGGTGTTCCAGGTTCTCTTTACTGGTTTATAGTCTTCTCTAAAAGTTCTTCCATTTCTCTCCAGCTATAGTTGTCACCATATAAAACCAATACCTAGATCCTAGGCACATTTGATTTTTGTGGATGTAAATTTGTTGGTTTTCCAGTAGTTCAAAAGGTTTCCATGGTTGGGAGTGAGGTCCCATGTTGGTTGAAAGTTTCAAACCACTGGTGCCAGATCGTTTGGGCATATGGACATGCAAATAGCAGGTGGGGGATTGTTTCCTCTGCATTGTTACACATTATGGATCAGTTCAAACCTCTAAAACCTCTCTTACACAAGTTATCTTGAGTCAGGATACTGTTGTGGGCCACCTGTCAGGAGAAACAATTGATCTTTGTACACCCTTTGGGTTGCCACAACTTTGACCAAGGAAAAGGATTGGGGGATTGAGGGACATAAGATATGGATTTATAACCCTCTTGGACTGAGTAAATACCAAGGGTGCCAAAACCCCATGCTATTTTATCCTGTTCTGCTCTCCTCACCCAAGTTCTTTTGGTTAGGATTTCCTCCAGTTCTGCCTTTTCTACGTTCCATCCTTCACATGGCCATACCTCCAAAAGACGCCATAGGTGGTGTCCTAGGGATTGGTTGTTCAATGGTTTGAGGTAATGGCCCACATTGACCCAACCATGTTCGTAGAATGCCAGTTTCAGGGTAGTTAGATGGGGATATTGGACATTTATGAGGGTGTAGTGGGTCCCAAAATCTAGCTTTGCTCCCATCTCCAATTCTCCAAAATACGCCCTTCTTAATGATAGAAGCTCTTATCTTCAGTGATATCCAAAATTTTGAACCTTCTCCTATTAATGGGAGTCAGGGAAGATCAACTCTTGTGTGATCAGGAGAAGATTTTAAGCTACTTGAGGATAATAAAGGTGATATTTGGTTTAAGCTTGATCTCCTTCATCTTATTTGCTTTAAAAATTGTCTCCCCATCTTCGTTTGTTTTAAATTTGCCTTCCCATCTTCCTTCACACCTTTAGCTCCTATATTTGAACATGCGAATTGTACTTCCTCATCCCCATATCATTTTTTTCTTCTAATGGTTGATTCAAGTGAATTGTAATGGCCTTTGTCATATGATGATGTAGAGGGGTTTTTCTAGCCACTTTCTTAGGAGTGAAAAATCCTTGATTTGACCTAGCTTCTCTTGTGATATGGTCTCCTTGTTTCAAATTGAAGCTACTCTCATGCACAAAAAATTCCATCTCTTCCTCCATTTTCACTTTGCAGTTTCTTGCCATGTGTCCAGTTTCATGACATTTGCAATATCAAAATGCAATATTTTCATAATCCACTTGTTGATCCCATTTTGTTGATTCAAATTTAATCCTAATCGATTGCGGTAAAGGTTTAGAAATATCCATGGAAATACATATTCAAGTGTATACAACATGCCTTCTCTCCTTAGTAGTTGGTCCCTCTTGGATGAATTCACCTAGAGTATTACCAATATTCTTCAAAACCTCCTTATTGATGAGTTGATAAGGAAGTCCAAAAACCCTTATCCATACCGGAAGCCTTTTAATAGTTTATGTGTCCACAGGAAAATTCTCACTCAAAGGTATTAAATGTAATGCATCTTTGACCTTAAACCATGGGCCTCCATCCATTATTCTATCTCTTATTTCTGAGCTGGAGAAAATAATGAGGAAAAATCCTTTTGGAAGAAATGTAATGGAGTAATTTGAATTCAAACCCCACTTCCACTTGATCCAATTTTGAATCTCAAAAAAACCTGGCCAATATCCATGAAACTTACATGTTAACCCTCTCTTTTTAAGAACCATTATATCATGCTCAATCGTCTCATCCTTGATAATCACTTTTGGTGTAGAATATGTTGTTAGGACTGGATTTGCCAAATAGTATTTAATATTAAATGTCAAAACTCAAAAAAATATTTTCCATATTTATAGTTCAATTCTTATTTTAAAATTAATTATTATTTTTTTTTTAATAAGCTATGCATGGCTTCTATTGGGGACCACTCCCATTACGAAAACAAACATTTCATTGCTCTCATTACATTTCTAACAAGTTAAAGCATATCCAACTTTATCTTTCTATTGGAGATATTCTTCATCTTCCTCAAACTACTAAGTTTCCACAATCAACTCCTTTTATATCAAATGCCTTCAAAAATTTAAATTCTATCAAGATGAAATTCAACACTACGAATGGCTAAAATATTTGTTGTCCAACTTTTATATCCAAAAATATCTTGTCTATAACAACCTCACAATTTCTTAATACCTTTTTTTAGGGTTTTTATTCATTCCCCTAATATTCCAAGATATTATTTTCATTGTTATATTTTTATTTTATTTGTGGTTCTGGCCCCACTTCTTGTTAATACTTGTGATATTTGCTTTTGTTTTCCCATATCAATATCCCTTTGTGTTTCTTTTTTTTTGTTTTTGCTTCTTGGGTCTTCCTCTTTTTTTTTTTTTCATTCTCAGCAATACTTTCGTCTTCATCAATCTCTTCAATCTTCTCACATTGCTCATAGTAAGACTTATCATCTTTAGGTTTGCCTTGTTTTGAAGGATCTGAAGTGCAAGAAATAACTTCAAAAGCACAATCTTCTTTATATTTCCTTAGAGACCCTAAAGTGCAAGAATGCTCTTCTGTAGCAATTACCTTCTTATTCTTTTCTAAAAACCCTAAATTGTTATGGGTTTCCTCCAACCTCATTGCTCTTAAAACCTTAAAGTACAAAGGATAACATCTTCACAACTTTAACTTCTATTACCTCATAAAAAATACTATTTAACCATGCTAACAACTATATTCTAAACCATTAAAATTAAAAAAAAATATATTTTTAATCTATTTTCACAGTTCCCATACAACTGTCCAACGTGCCAATTCCCTTCGCTACCCTGCCCAGATACCCGGCCCTTTTTGTTAAAAGAAAACATGTGGACTGAAAGATCAATCTACTCAGAAACCAACTGTACAAGGTGCCAATTCCCTATCCTTATATTCAGTCCAATCTACTCAGAATCCAATTGTCCAAGGTGCGAATTCCCTATCCTTATTACATTGTATACATGTAATGCTATTACAATCATATAAAATAATATCATTTAATTTTTATTATACATAATATTAATTTAATATTTATATAAATAATACTTTTACATCTCATGAAAAGTTTTTTCTATAAAGTGAAAAACATCAACTTTGAATTATTTTAATAAATATATGGGTTTCAAACTAAAATAATTAATTAATAATTAAATTAATAGTATTGATGCATAATCAAACATGTAGAATATTCTTAACCCATCTTAACCTATTAATGATTTCTTTTAGTCTAAGCCTCATACAAAATAAATAATTAATATATTGATGCCTTACCAAACAACTACATTGTTCTTTTGCTTTTATTATCATTTAAGTAATATACAATTCATATATAAGTATAATTGCTTAAGAATAATTTCGCTATAAAATATTACAATAATAATAATATCCCATCACTTCAAAGTATGATTAGTGTTTCTAGCTAAAAGGTGTGGCATCATTTACACGGTGCTACTATCAGGAATTGATTGATTTGAATGTTAACATTCTTAAGTGCAACTGAAAATTATTGTTCTTTACAAAACTAACGAAGCTTGGGGCATGCTGTGCAAACTATATTTTAAATAAAGCAATTTGTGGAAGTTTAGATGATATCTTGCATACATATCCAAGAAATAACAAATGCATTAATTATGAAGGTGGTTAAACTTTATTTGGAATAATTTATTAAACAAATATGACAAATTCGATCCCACTTTCACCATCGGTCTCCCGTCAGTGCTCCTGTAGATATGCATTGGTTCCAACCTTCATTAGTTAGGAAGCAACCTGTTGCTTGTTTGTTCTGTCAGGTTAGGGTGGAATGATCAACCAATTTCACCTGGGTCAGTTGTTGGTTGAAGCGACGCGGGTTCTGAAAGCCTTAATTGCCATACATAGGGGTTGATTCCCATCCCATAATCACTAGCAATTTATGGAGGATAACATGATAAGGCACATTACCCCATATAAAATGCTTTCTTTGATGTAATGATCATCAATAATCATGATTAGTTGAAACGATGCAGGTTCTGAAGGCCTTAATTGCCATGCAGAGGGGTGGATTTCCATTCCATAATCACTAGCAATTTATGGAGAACATGCCAGTACACATTACCCCATATGATATGCTTTCTTTAATGTCATGATTGGTAAACTTGTGTGTTGTTGGTGGCTTTGTTTACTAACTCTTGTCTATGAGGGTTAGTTTGATTTCCCATGGGATGTGTTAATCCACTCATTTTTTTATTGTAAAGGCTTTTTATCTTAATTTAGGATAAATTTATTTTTTTTCATAAAAAAAATATGACAAGATAGTTGATAGTTGAGTTTCAGGGACAACACACCACAACATGTGTGAGTGTGTGAGGGCGTGAGTGTGTGTATAGACAAGTTGAATCCCTTGTACCCAGGTTGTATGCTTTTGACAACTTGCTTTTGTTGTTAAAGTATCTTAAAAAAAAAAAAAATCACATGTGAGTGTGTGTATAGACAAGTTGAATCCCTTGCACCCAGGTTGTATGCTTTTGCTGTTCAAGTATCTTTAAAAAAAAAAATCACATGTGTGAGTGAATCCCTTGTACCGAGGTTGTATGCTTTTGCTGTTAAAGTATTAAAAAAAAAAAATCACATGTGTGAGGGGGTGAGTGTGTGTATAGACAAGTCGAATCCCTTGCACCCAGGTTGTATGCTTTTGCTGTTAAAGTATCTTAAAAAAAAATCATCGATGAGATAGGATTAGAATAACAGTTCGTGGGTCTAGGTGGATTGGTAAGTTGGGGCGCTTGTCGAGAGGAGACCTAGGTTCCAATCCCACGGGCGTGCCCATGCATAGTCAGTAGCTCGATCCGACTCCTTTGCGTGTTGCATTTGATTGATGACGACGATCTGTTTCCTGCTTGTTCGACGGTCCCCTTCATGCCACATGTTGAACCAGACTGACGAAGACGGTGCAAACCTTATGCGTCCGACGGTCCCCATCTCACATCAGGTTACCATTAACAAGACGGTGGGTGTGTTGAAGCCTTCACTGATAGTTTGAACCCTGCCAACTATGCTGAGAGTTACTAAAAATTGTGATTGTAACCAATTTATCTATGTAACCAAAAAAGAGATAGGATTCGAACCTTTGCTGCTGATGTAGAAGTCATCATTTACTATATACCCATGGTCAATTTCATTTTGTGTTAACTTTAATAAACTTTTTTTATTTTTAATGAAAATGATGCTTATAGAATAAGAGATTATAAGGATTCAAATTGTGGATAATGAAGATTAAAAGAAAAGTGTAAAGGGATAATTTATAGCAATATCAAAACTCTAATCATATCATAAAATTTACATTTAACTTAAATTAATATAATAAATGGATTTTAGATTTTATAAGTAATATCAACAAAGAGATTGAAAAACTTTAAAATTTTATGCATAAAAAATTTAAAAAATATATAAAACTTATTCATATTTGGGTTATATATCTATAATATAATACCTATTTTGTCCGTGGGTCTAGGTGGATTGGTAAGTTGGGGCGCTTACCGAGAGGAGACCTAGGTTCTAATCCCACGGGTGTGCCCATGCATAGCCAGTAGCTCAATTTGGTTCCTCTATGTGTTGCACCTAATTGATGATGACGATATGTTTTTTGCTTGTCTGGTGATCCCCCTTCATGTCACGTGTTGAACCATTAACGAGACGGTGGTGTGTTGCACCTAATTGATGATGACGATTTGTTTTCTGCTTGTCTGGTGATCCCCCTTCATGTCACATGTTGAACCATTAACGAGACGGTGGATGTGTTGGAAGCCTAGTTTGAACCTTTGAACCCTGTCAAAAATTGTGATTGTAACCAATTCATCTATGTAACAAAAAAAAAACCTATATACATTTAAAAAAAAAATCCAGAGCCTTTAGAAGGGGTCATGGTTGGGAGGCGCTGGTCGTAGGGGATTCTCACACTAACCAAATAAAAAAATAATTATGGATAATGGAATATTATAATAAATTATATACAAAGTGATAGTTTTTTATTAGGTTATTGTAAGAAACTGACGCACAGGGTTGAGCAGTATCCTCGCACAGGGTTGAGCAGTATCCTCCTAACCATGACCCCTCGTAAAGCCGAGAGCTATACTTATCAATAGAGAATTTAATACAAAGCCACCACACACCCACCCCTCACACACTCGCCCACGCCCCAACATATGTGTCTTTTAATACCAAAATTTTACATTTGCTGTTAAATTAATTAAACCATATTCAACTTGCCTTTTTATCAAAGATATTCTTCATTTGCTTTTTTATCTGTGCTGGAATTCACAATATTTTTCAAAAAGAAAACTAAAGCAAAATATTTAATCAAATTTTATATAGAAAGCAAAAAAAGATAAAGAGATTTGGGGTACTCATAGTTACCATAAATAATAATTTTTCGTAAATAATATTGGATAATAAAAGAAAATAGTTACCATTACTAATAATTATTCGTAAATAATATTAGATAATAAAAGATAAGTGTAAAGAGATAATTTATAACAATACCAAAACTCCAATTATATCATAAAATTTAAATTTAAACCAATTTACATAATAAATGGATTCTAGATAAATATAAGTAGTATCAACAAAACGATTGAAAAACTATAAAATTTTAAAATTTTATGCATATAAATTTGAAATATATATATAGAGCTTATCCATATTTGGGTCATATAGCCTATATACTTGAAAATATAAAAAGTTCACGAGCCTGAGTATTATTTTTGAATTTGTTTAAATTATCTTTCTTGCTTCCAAGGGTTAGGTGGATTGGTAATTGCTTGTTTGACGAGGCATTTACCAAGAAGAGACCTGGATTTAAACCTTGAAGTGCCAATTTGCAAAGGTAGTAGTCTACTCTGAATCCTTTGAGTGCACGCGAGATTGATAACGATGGTACGAACCTCAAGTGACCGGTGGTCTTCTTCTCATGCCGAGTCAACAACAACAAGATGAAATATGTTTGTTGGAGCAGCCCCCATGGTTTGAACCTTGTTCTTATCAACTACTAAAAATAATGTGGTTGTAACCAACTCCCTTATGTATCAAAAAAATAAAAAATAAAAAATAAATAAATAAATAAATAAAAACTAAAAAATTATTTTTGTTGGAGTTGGTGGGTTTGCTTTTATCTTTCTCATTAATGCCTTTATTCTTTCAACAAATGACTTTGTCTAATTGCTAGATTTTCCTACCTTGTGTATCGGTTTTTAATTGATAGAGTTTATTTGCTAAATATGTTTGATGGAATGAATATTTGGATTGAAGTTGGGGAAGACAAAGAACTAAAACTAGAAATGATCCTCGGTATTTATTGTTCTTATTGTTCATATACCCTCTCTGACCTCTAAGGGCATATGTATAATGGAATAAATATGTAGTCCCCTAGTTTTCTTAAAAGGCTACTACCAGAAGTATAATCATATACCTTAAATACCTAATGCTTTTTATTTGAAGTTCTTTTGGAGTAGTCACTTCCTTCTCTTCCCACTAGGGACATTATGTACAATGGAATAAATATATACAATGAAATAAATATGAAGTCTTGTAATCATTTTAAAATATTGCTAGTAGAAGTATAAGGATCCACCTTAAATAGTTTGTGTTATTTATCTAAAGTTTCTTAGGAATATCATTCGATCTTTGATTATCAACAATCAACACTACTAAAAGGAAGTCTGGTATATGAAGTTAACAATTGAATATATATTTTATTTTGCTTCATCAAATCACGTCAACATGATATACTACTATTTGTATGTTCATTACTAGTATATAATGAATATTTTAGGATCTTATCCACACAATCATCATTATGATAATAATGTTAGGCAATTACTACATTATTATGAATTATTACAAGTGGGTGTATTAGTTGGAATATTTTTTTGTAACCAATAGTTATGGTTATAACCCACTAGCTAATATTTGAATATGGTTATAACCATATTGTATGGTTATAACCTCCATGATTGAATTTAAATATATGCTATTGAATTAATAAAACAAGTTTTAATTCTTCCCATCATTGATATCAAAGTAGCCATGTTGGTGTTGTACGTTTGGCTATAGAGGTTATCGTAACCATAGGTCCCACCCATTGTTCCCATGGTATCACTATTTCTACAAACTATAGTGTGGGAATTCATTCAACCCTCTAAGCTATAGATGCTATAGGCCATAACAAATAGCTCCAAAATAACAAATAAATCCAACCATACCTACCTAATTCTACCAAAATTATGGATTCTTGGCAAACACACTTGGAAATGTTGTTCTTACCTTTCTATTCATAGCTTGCTATTTTAAATTTTGATATGATACCATTAACAATATATGGCCCTAGTCGATTTGGATGGTCCCACATTTGGTTCCTAGTTCTTTCCATTCCATGTGCTTGCGTCCATTCTCATTGATTATTGATTTAAATATGCCACTATGTACCTCTTATAGTTGTGAAGAGAAGTCAAACCCAAATGTATTATAGTCTACCACCATCGATTTGTTCAAAGATACCACCATTAATGTTGACATGCCCCTCTATCTCCTAGGCAATATCAATGCCAAAATATTTCTTGAAATTAATTTACCCATATGATCCCGTCCACATAAAATTATTTGGCCAAAAATTTTGCTTGTATTGCCCAAGGCATAAACCTCCTATAGCTCACTACAAAGAAGGGCTATGTCTAAGTTGTGCCATAGTAGAGCTTGACCCTTTCAATCACATGAAGAAGGACTACATCTAAGTTGTACCATAGTGAAAATTGACCTTTTCCAGCACACTATTGTACATCCTAGTGGTGGGTGTTCACAAAGGACTCAAACGTTTGAGATGCAATTCAAACCGACTTTCAAGTGGTTAAGGACCAATAACCTACATCAATATTCTATTTGCATTGCATATTCAAGGGCTTCCTAATGTGACACACATGATGTAACCCCTGTACACACACAAAGAAATCCTTTTGCTATCTTTAACATGGACAACATGGTCATCTTTGCTTTGAAGTGATAAGAAAACCTTTCTGCTAGCATAAAATTTGGCTTCTATAATTGTTCCCCAATTTAACATTTTGATAGTCCATTTAGTATACTACCTTCTCATCCTCAAAATAATTATATAATTAAGCATGCCACCTACATATATAAGAATATAACTACTTTGACATCTGGCATGATGGATAATAGGAGGGATGTGTTTATTGCCATTAGGAGTGGTATTGATAATTTATTTGATGTCACTCAAGGGGAAGATAATGATGAAGGAGGGCCCATCAAATTAGCAAAGGGATTGAACCCCTTCAACGTTCTATAGGGCACTTCATTACAAATAGTAGCAAGTGTTGTTTTGATAAGCACATTTACTATTCTTCATAATAGGTCCCTCAAAAGAAGGGCCAACAGAGCCAAGGAAGCATAGTTCAAAGTGTAGACACCGAAATTGGCCTAGACAAATAGGTCAATTTTTTCTTAGAAACCTAAGTAATGAGTTTTTAATTTATAAAATGTAATTTTGTCCCCCCTATACCCTTAATTTTGAATTTTTTTCACATTTTTAGCAATTTTGTGCTCCTTAACAAACCACAAAATTACATTTTAACCGTTTCTTGCCCAATTTTCAAAAAGCTAGTTGGCATCACTTGCTGTCACTTGACATGACCCCCAATGATTGTATCAGTGAATTTATGGTCGACCAAGACCAATTATGAAATTATGCCCCTGAGGCAAAAAAATAAATGTTGGATTCTCAGTCCTCGTAGGGATTTTGGGCCATTTATGACACCATTTCTCAGATCTCCCCACCCTGTTGCCAACTTCTAGTTGCTTCCCTAATGGCTTTGGTGAATTTCAAATTCACCCACCTCCTCCTCCTCCTTTCCATCAATGTTCTTCCCTCTCTCCCTCCATACCCCAAATTTCTATAAATTGAGGCATTGGGCCTTCATTTTCATAATGCTCTCTCATAGTAACAAAACTATGGCAAATTGGTGACTCAAAGTGCTAAGCTAAAAAGTGCATTTTATTTTGGGAAGATCTTGAAGAGGATCTACTTGGTCAATATCAAGAGGAATAGCTCATATTTTGGTTGTATCCTTCTCCTTCTATGCTCTTTTATTTTTAATCTTTAGAATATCATTCGAGTTATAAATATTTCCTTTAAGATTTTATCTTTTTATTTCTTGCAATAAAAGTTTTGTTCTAGTCATTGTGCAGTTGTAGGCCAAGCGTAGATTGGTATCTCCTCACTCTTGTAACCCTTAGGATTCTTTCTTTTGGTAGATCTTTGCCTTAGCCTTGTGCATAGGTCAATTTCGTGGTTTGTCATTATCGATCACAAATTCACTATTAAACAAGGTTGGGGAAATTTTCATCTTGCTACCCACTTACCTTAGTCTCCTTTAGCTTATTCTATGTTGATTCTTCCCTATCATTTGTTAAAAACCTATTTTAATCCTATTTTAGCTCTTTGTCTCTGCTCTAAGTTTTAGCAAAGCAATTTTGCGATCTAACCTTATAGGGCACAAATTCACGTTAGATAAGAGTGAGGACAAGTCTTGTATTGTCCCTATGACTCATGACTGCCTATTAGCCATTCAAATGCAAGTTTTACCCTCTGTCACTAGTTAAGTTTACCTTAAGCCCCTTTCTTCTTCTCTATCTCTGTCTTAAGATTTAGCAGAGCGATTTCATGCCCTGCTCTTATCAGACACAAATTTACCTTAGCCAAGGTAAGGGATAAATTTCATACTATTCATGTGATTCTTGGTTCCTCCCCTATATTTTTCTTATTTTTTTTCCTTCTTGTTCTCTGTTTTATCTACTTTTATGTCTTTTGATATCATGTATTTTTGTCTTAACCCTAGTAGAAAAATTTCATGGTTTGACCTTATCAATCACAAAATCACTCTTAGGCACTTTTTGGTAGCTTACACTAGGGATCACCATTATTCCAACATATTCCTTGATCAAATATCCTATTAAAAAGTCTTATTCTCATCTATAATATGAAATATAACTTTTTTTGTCCATTCTTCCATCCATAATAATTTCATGGTTAGCCCTTGTAGGCTATGAAAGTGTTCTAATCACTAATTTCCTCTTTTAATGCTGATAATCTATTCTGCAATCATTTTATATTCTAATTGATTTCATGCTCTCTATTTATAAGCGTGAATTTTTCCTACAAACCAAGGTCACTCTTTTTCATGCTTTTATTTCGGTCACCTAAAAGGACCTAGGAAGTTTGACTACCAAATATACAAGCCTTGCCTCCCCTCTGGCTATAGTAGACCCCTAAACACTGATCATCCCCCTTTAAGTTTATAATTTTTGCAAGTTCTATAGATTCATAGTTGGTATTTCTAGGGTGTAAAATCAAAATTGTGGTTGGGAGCTACAAAGCACAAAATTGTGGCAACCACTGGTTGAGGTAAATTCCTTACCTACTTTAGATATTATTTCCTTTAAAAAACTATTTGCTTCTATTCTCTATTCTTATCCTCTGTAGGTTGCATAGAAAGTGAAAGGAATAAAATGAACCTTTTAGTTTATCTTAAGTTTTAGATCACAAAATAAGGAGTAAAAGAATATATGTATTTTGATTTATTTATTTCTTCTCAACCTCTAGGTATATGAAATCCTAATTGCATATAGACTTGCATTAAGATATATTTTTATGCACATCTCTCTTGCACCCTTGCTTCAAAGAAAAAGGATTTACTTTTGTACCTTAAAAATAGTCTTCATTCAAGGGAAATAATCATATCTAGGTTAGGTCTTGTAATTTTGCATCATTTGTCTTATGCATTGTTAGATCTTAGTTTACTCCATAGTTTTAGTATTTAGTCATTAAAATGCAAAACTTAGGTGTTTGCCAATAAACACATCAAACCAAACAAAGGATTTGGAGTGAATCCTTAAAACACTCCTGGTGAACCCCTCAAACCCAAAACACACCAATTGAGGTGAGGACAACCCCACAGGGATTTTAGCCCTCATAGATCCATTGAGATTTTCATGGGACCTCCTCACATTTTGGTGAACCCGATGTGAACACCTCCTTATAACCTTTTGAAACCCTTCATTTAATTAAAAGATAAAAAATTATTTAAACTTAAGCAAGACCACTAAATTTTGTTTGTGTAGATTAAATCACTAATCAAGATTTAACAATTTGTGCCTCAAGTCATCATGGTAATATTGATATTGAGTCACGTATCCAAGAAATATTGATCCTCGTATCATTCCTAGTCTAGTACCTCAAGGTTTTCCCTCGTGTACGACCATGTATATTGAGGGAACTAAGTCACCTCTAGTACCAATAGGTATATTGAAGGAGCAAGTATATCGAGTAGGTTTAGGTATATCAGGAGATCTTCTTGAGGTATATCGGCTAGTTGAAATCAATATTTGTAGCTTTTCTACCTTTTTTTTAATCAAGAGTAGTTAGATTAAAAATTTAATCTCCATTTTTTCTCCTAAACCATGGCTCCTACCCTTTGTAGTAGAAAGAGAATCATGGACCCAAATGAAAATCCCTTATGGGATGATAATGAGCAAATTGATAGAGAAAATCCAAACATAGATGAAGAATATGATGACACTTCAACCATGAGATCCCTTGACCCTATAGAAGGGCCCCATGGCCAACTTACCTTTAAATATCATAACCATATTATGAATTTCCTAAGACAAAATAGACATATTATGGCAAAAATTCTAGAAAAGGATATCCATTTTAATGAAGCAAGTCCATCTAATAATCAAAAATTCCCAATTCAAGTTCCATGTCACTTCACAAATCAAATAATAATACTTTTTCTAATCAACCTCCCATGAATCAAAATGTTAATCCACTTGCTTCTAATCCAACTTATGCTACAACAACCACAACCAATGTAGGGGGATTTTCTCAACCACCCCTAAATAATAATATTCCCCCCAATAATAATATATTTTCTTCTATTCCTCCTAATAATAACTTTTCTTCTTTTAATCCAAATCCCAACAATGTTTCCTCTATCCCACCCAATGTTAACAAATTTTCTTCTCTTCCTCCTAATGTTAATAATTCTTTCTCTATCCCACCAAATGTTCCTTCCACAAGATACTACACAATATCCTTCCTATTCTAATCCTTATCATAACAATGTAAACACCTCAAATATGAATCAAATTCTATTTCAAAACCCCATGACCAATAACTATAATCCACCCCTTGGCAATTTTATGATGAACATACCTACAACTCAACCTTTGACTTTGCAAAATAATAATCCCAAAATTCAAAACCTAACCTCTTTAGTCAAGCAACTTGCTCAATGCATAGACACTATTCAAGCACCAAGCTTCACCTATTCATATAGAGAAATGTGTAACCAACCTTTGGATCCTATGGTAGCTTTTCGACCATACCCAAAGAATTTTTTGGCACCCCAACTTCCAATATATAAGGGTATGAAGGATCCAATTGAGAAGATATAAGGATGTTTCGAACCACTTTCCATGACATTGCTTATGATGATATGCTTCTATTAAAAATATTTCCTAAGAGCCTCAGAGGTTCAACATTAGAATGGTATTATCAACTACCCTACCATTCTCTTAGAAATTTTGAGGAGACCACTGAAATGTTTGTTCACCATTTCAGCACTTATGTGGAAAAGAGAGGTAGCCTCCAAGATCTTTATCTACTTAAACAAGCCAAATATGAGAGCTTCATAGATTTCCTATCCCGATGGAGAGGATTTTTGGGAAGATTTTAATACACCCCACCACCTAAAGACATATTTGAAATCTTCATTAACAATATAAAATATTAACTATCATATGAATTAGAAACTACAATTGTCACATATTTTGAACAAGTAGTTTATTTGGCAAGAAGAGTCAAGAAATATCTCATAAAAAGAGGATAATTAAAACCAAATAAATAAGAAGAAAAATATACCAAATCCTAATATAAGAACAAGCATGTGGTAGGTGATGGTGTCACCAATAATCAACAAAGTAATAATGTCAATACCACAAGCACCTTGCAAAAATTGGTTCTCAATAAACCTCAAAAACCACAAAGAAACTTCACCAAACTCAACCAACCTTTATCATCAATTCTTAAACAAATTTTGGATGCTAAGATGATTGAGCTTCCAAATATAAGATAACCTAATACCATTGCTAATTGGTACAATCCCAATCAACATTGTGACTATCATAGAGTGGATGGACATCTTACAAATCAATGCAAAAGACTTAAACATGTTATCCAAGATTTTTTGGATGAAGGTCATCTTGTCCTAGGTGATTTTGAACCTACTCCTTCCACCAATCAAGATATGGGGATATTTCAAAATCCCCTACCCAATCATGATCAACAAGCAACTAATCAAGTTTCTTATCATGTTGTTCCACCTCCCTACGACAATATGGTTGGAATGATATCTATTACCACAAGACAACAATATCAATCTCAACCATCTCAACAACCTCAAACTCAAGAAAATCCAACTTCCAATCAACCTTCTAGACCACCATTGATTCTAATAAATAACAATAAAAAAACCACTAATGTTGATAGACCACCTTTAGTTCTCAAACCTCAACCAAAAACCTCTTTTGATCTTAAACAACAACTTGCCAATACACCCACTAAAATATCTCTTCTAGAGCTCCTCCAAACCTCTTCCATCCATAGAGAAGCTCTAATTAAATTTCTAAGTCAACAAGTAGTCCCTCAAGATCTTCCACCAAATAATCTTGCTAATGTTGTTGGATCTCTTGGAGTAAATAATATCACCTTTTATGAAGATGATCTCCCTCTTCCAACCTTTAAAGGGGATTCCCTCCTTTACATCACAAGCTACATAGGGGATAAGTTTATCAAAAGAATCTTGGTAGACAATGGATCATCCCTAAATATATGTAGCTTTCAATTTATCCAAAAATTTGGATTGGGAGAGAAGATCTTGAAAAATCTAATATAGTCATAAAAGCATTCAATAATGAAGCCCAAGAATCTTGTGGGATCATCACATTACCTCTCAAAGTTAGACCAAAAAACTTAACACTCTTTTTATGTAGTATCTTTTCCAAATTTTTTTACCCTTGGATCCATGCCATGAAGGCTATCCCATAAACCCTTCATCAATGTCTCAAATATGAATTCCAAAATAAAATTTTCAATATTCTTGGTGATCCTCACACATTTCAATATTGTACAATGGTTGAGGTAAACCAAGCTAGGATAAATTCTTTTCCATCCATATATTTAAATGAATTTTCTTCTTCTTCTTCCATTCCTTCTTCTTCTCCACAAATAAGAAAAAAACTCAAAAGCTTAAAAAACAATGATGAACCTCAAATAATCCCTCCTACTAACACCCAAACAAATCAAACTACCCAAGATCCTCCCTCATAGATCTTGCCACACTACCACCTTCACCAAGAACCTTAGGATTACCTCATAAGAAAGGTGAAGTGGTGCACATTAGCATGTGCACATTTACTTATGTGGGGATCTCTCATGAAGAAAATATTAGTGGTAGTAACCCATCTCCCATTGAAAAATAATTTGTAGCATGTTACTTATCCGAAGAATTTTCTCCCACCTAAGAAAATTCTAACCAATAAGGGATACCAAGGAAAAGGATTAGGGCCTCAACAACAAGGGATCAAAGAACCTTTAGAAGTTGAATTCTAGTACGAAAGATGTGGTATTGGTTATATCTCTGATAAAAATAAACCTTTGCCAATAGATTTGGAAGATGATCAAATTATAACTTATTCAAAGTTTATGGACCATCATGGATTATATTGGAGTGATCAAGATGAAGAACCTTCTTCCTCATCTTCAATTCTATTTTGTAATTTAATCACAATTTTCCATCCTAAACTGATTGCAACCCAAGGTGAGTATGTCAAAGGAGATACCTTTTGTGATATGAATCATGAGGATATTCTCCAAAATAGATTTTTCTTTGATGGGTCAGTCCCATGTGTCGCCCATGTTGAATCTATTAAAAATGAACAAGAGGATCAAATTCCTTTATCCCTTGAAGACCTTGAGCAATTAGGAATTATTCCTACCCCACTTCACTATGAGGATGAATCCCATATCCTCATTGAAGAAACCATATATGTTAACATTGGCACTTTAGAAACCCCTAAGATTCTCAAATTAGGGCAAGCCCTCTCTATTGAAGATCAAGAACAATTGACCAATTTACTAAGATGTTTTAAAGATATCTTTGCTTGGTCATACATCAATATACTTGGGCTATATCCTTATTTGGTCATGCACCACTTAGGGGTTCGACCAAATGCTAAACCCGTTAAACAAAAATTGAGAAAAATGCACCCTAAAATTACCTTGTTAGACAAAGAAGAGCTACAAAAGCTTCTCAATGTTGATTTTATTAAAGCCATCAACTATTTTGATTGGATATATAATATCATCCCTATCACCAAGAAAGAAGGCAAATCGAAATATGTATTGGCTTTTGAGATAAGGATAATTTTCCTTATCTAATATAGACATGATTATATATTTCACAGTTCGATGTGGAATGCTATCCTTGATGGATGATTTTTTAGGATATAACCAAATCAAAATTACTCTTGAAGACCAAGCCACAACTGCTTTCATTACTCCTTGGGGCACCTTTTGCTACCAAATTATACCTTTCAGCTTAAAGAAAGTACATGCTACATATCAAAGGGCTATGAAGTATATTTTCCATAATTTAATGCATGATATTGTAGAAGACCATGTGGATGATCTCCTAGGTCACCCCATTCATCGTGAAACTCATACACAAGACCTAAGGCATATCTTTGAATGATTAAGAGAATATAAAATTTTCCTTAAACCCTCTAAGTGTGTCTTTGGGGTCACATATTGTAAGCTTTTAGGATGCATTACATCTAGGAGAGGTATTGAAGTAGATCCTGCCAAGATATCAACTATCATTGATATGCCTCCCACATGCAATTTGATTGAATTATATAGTTTGCAAGGTAAACTTCAAGCCATAAGACGTTTCATATCCCACTTAGCAAATAAGTGTCAATCCTTATTTAATATCCTTTGTAAGAAAATGGAATATAAGTGGGATGATGACTATCAACGAGCTTTTGATGAACTCAAAAAATATCTCACATCCCCTCCTATTCTCATAGTGCCTAATCTGGCCAAACATTTATTGCTCTATATAGTTGTTACAAATCAATACTTAGGGGCCATGTTAGCCCAAACATGATGATAAAAATAGGGAAAGGGTAATTTACTACAATAGTAGAACCCTTGTTAGTTATGAAACACATTATACTCCTCTAGAAAATATTTTCTTCATTGTAGTGTTTGCATCCCAAAAATTACATCATATACTTAGCTATACAACATTAGTAGTTGTGAGAGTTGATCCTCTTCATTACTTAATTTTAAAGCCCCATATTTCAGGTTGATATGCTAAGTGGTTCATTACCATTAGTAAATTTGATCTATCCTTCATTAGTCAAAAATCCATAAAGGCCAAGTTATTGCTAACCAGTTAGCTACAACTCCCTTAGAATCAACTTATCTCTTAGTAGTAGAATTTATTGATGAGTGCATCTTCAACCTCAAGGAAGAGCCTCAAGATTCCTAGATCTTGTATATTGATGAATCCTATTGCTTAAAGGGTGTAGGAGTAGGAATCATCTTAGTCACCCCATAAAGGCAATTAATCCCTTTTTTATTTAAGTTGAGCTTCTCCTACACTAATAATACTATAGAATATGAAGCATTGATCTTAGGTATTCAACCCACCTTAGCCTTAAAAGTCAAAACCCTTTATGTTTTTTGCAATCCTCAACTTCATTTAAGTCAATGATGTATATCACACTAAAGTTGAAAACTTGATGCCATACAAAGACATTATTGCAAAGCTTATGTCAACCTTTGAAAAGATAACCATATAATCCATTCCTAGATCTTCCAAATATCATGTGGACATAATGGCTGTAGCTGCATCCCTTATCCCTTTGGAGTTAGAGGATAATCATGCTCTAATTCTCATATGCTAGCTCTAAGAACCCACAACCTATAGTTCTAGTCAACTTCCCTTAGATGTATTAAAAATTAGAGCTTATCCTTTTGAGCCTTGCTACATGGATATATTTGCCTTCCTAAAAGATGACATAATCCTTGAAGGCTTAGATCACAACAAGCAAAAACTATTGCACAAAATAGCGTGCAAATTTGTGATCATCGAAGATATCTTATATCGACGCTATTTTGATAATATGCTTTTATGATTCCTTGATATCAATGAAGCTAAGAAATCCCTTCATGAAGTCCATGAAGGATCTTATGGAGGACATTTTAGTATAAATTCCATTGCCAAAAATCTCCTTCGAATAGGATATTATTGGCCTTCCATGGAGAAGGATGAATTTGATTATATGCGACATTATGATAATTATCAATGCCATGATAACCTCATCCATTCACCTTCAAAAATGTCCAATTCATTTATTCCCCTCGGTCCTTATATGGGGTTTAGACATAATTGGAAATATTAATCCTATTTCTTCTGATGGTAATAAATTTATCATCACAATCACTGAGTACTTCACTAAGTGGGTAAAATCCATGTCACTATCCAAGATCACTGCAGTTCAAGTTTCTAAGTTCATTCTTAACCAAATTATTTTTTAATATGGAATCTCTTTTGTTATCATTTCAGATAATAGAACTCCCTTTAAGAATAAATATGTTCATAAAACTTGTGCTAAATATAAAATTCAGCATAAATGGTCAACTCATTATCCTCAAGGAAATGGTCAAGCCAAAGCCTCTAACAAATATTTGATCAAAATCCTTACGAAAATGGTCAACAAGACTGATCGTGATTGGCATTTTCAACTTTATCCTACCTTGTCAGCTTATTGTACCAATGTATGTACACCCATGGGGAAACCCCCTATGTCTTGGTCTATGGGATTGAAGTCATTTTTACTTTTGAGATAAAAGTCCCTTATTTGGATATCTTATTACAAGATACTTCTATTAACAATGAATATTGCCTTACCTATTTAAACCAATTAGAATTGCTCGATGAAAATCGAATTTATGCCTTAGAACATCTTCGAGCTTATCAAAATATACTTAAATGGTCCTACACTAAGAAGGTCCACAACCATTCTTTTGAAGTGGGGGACCTTGTCCTTAAATAAATGATATTCACACAATGACACTGAGAGGGGGGGGTGAATCAGTGTAACTATTAATATTAATATCTACAACATTTAAAAATGAAGCAAAGAGAACTTAACAACCAGAAAAGCAAATTGAACAATAAAGCACACCACAACACTCAATATACCGAGGTTCACCAATTTGGCTACTCCTAAAAAATGACTGCTTGGACTCCAATCCAAATCCAGTCTTTGTAAAATACCAATTTTACAAACACTTTACCAGCATCTACTGGAAGGAGCACCAACCCCTTAGTTTTCTACTACAACAGATAGGAGCACCAACCCCTAGTACCAAGCACCAACTTGGACTGCAATTCTGAGCAATTTAAAATGACATAAAAATGTCTTCACTTCTTACACGACCCTGACTGGTCTGCAATTAATCAAACTCTGCACACTCTCACGACTCTGCTAATTTCTCTCTTGGCTCTCTTCTAACCCTCTTTTCACAACAATTTCCCTCTAACAGTAGCAACACTATTCTCTGCACGACTGTCCTTTTATAACCCCTTTTTCTCATCGGGACTTTTCGTCTTCTATAACTTTTCAATCCTGCATGCAGTCGAATGACATACTATGACTATTCGAATTATTTTCTCCTCTCCATAAGCGACTGTTCGAATCCTTGCAATACAGCTGTTCGAATGCTTTTTCGATCCTACCTATACGACTATTTGAATGCTGCAAATATGTATGTTTTAATGCTTTTTTCAATCCTGCATATTCGACTGTTCGAATCCTTGCAATACGGTTGTTCGAATCCATGCAATACGGCTGTTCGAATCCATGCAATACGGCTATTCGAATGATTTTTCGATCCTGCCTATATGACTCTTTGAATGCTGCAAATATGTATGTTTTAATGCTTTTTCAATCCTGCATATGTAGCTGTTCTAGTGCATGTCCAACACCTGTCAATGCGTAACTGCCGATCTGACTTCAGTTACTTCTTACGTAACTAGCTGCATGATGCTTTTTTGACATGTGTCACCTTGCATGTTCCTTCGGTATTTTCCAGCCAACCTGTTACCTATAGCGAAATACTAACATGTCGCGATATCGTGAAACTTTTTGTAGCCGTACACCTTCATGCCCTTGCTGTCGCGAAATCGTGACCATTTTGGCTTTTGAAAGCTTTCCCAACGTTCATGTCATGAAATCGCGACACTTCAAACTTTTGCTGATGTCATCCTTAATGTTGTTGCGAAATCGCGACGCTTTCGGCTTCATGAGGCTTCTCTTGCAACTTGTCACGAAATCGTGACACTTTCAGCTTTTGCTGACGTCATCCTCAATGTTGTTGTGAAATCACGACGCTTTCGGCTTCTTGCGGCTTTTCTTTCACCCTGTCGCGAAATCGTGACATTTTCAATTTTGCTGACGTCATCCTCAATGTTGTCACGAAATCGCGACGCTTTCGGCTTCCTGCGGCTTTTCTTTCACCCTGTCATGAAATCATGACATTTTCAATTTTGCTGACGTCATCCTCAATGTTGTCGTGAAATCACGACGCTTTCGGTCTCCGTACAACTCTTGCTTCATGCGGTAGCGAAATCGCTACACCTTCACGTTGTGCATTTTGGACTTGTAGCAAAATCGCTACACCTTCTTGTTTGTGCTATTTGACACGTAGCGAACTCGCTACACCTTTGAGTTGTGCTTTTTCAACTTGTAGCGAAATCGCTACACCTATGTTTTGAGCACTTTTGACATGTAGCGAAATCGCTACACCTTTGCTTTGTGCATTTTCGACTTGTCGCGAAATCGCTACAACTTTTTCACTTAACACTTTCTCCCTGCTTCGGCCCGCAAAATTTCAACATGTAGCGAAATTGCTACAACTTTTTGACTTAGCTTCTTGGCCTCCAGCATGTCGCAAAATCGTGACAGTTTGCCTTGCGTCTTCTCTCTCCTCCGACCATGTCGCAAAATCGCGACAATTTGGCATGCATTTTCTCTCTCCTTGGCCATGTCACAAAATCGCAACAATTTGGCATGCATTTTCTCTCTCCTCGGCCATGTCGCGAAATCTCGACAATTTGGCATGCATTTTCTCTCTCCTCGGCCATGTCACGAAATCGCGACAATTTGGCATGCATTTTCTCTCTCCTCGGCCATGTCGCGAAATCACGACAATTTTTCATGCATTTTCTCTCTCCTCGGTTATGTCGCGAAATCGCAACAATTTTTCTTGCATTTTCTCTCTCCTCGGTTATGTCGCGAAATTGCGACAATTTTTCTTGCATTTTCTCTCTCCTCGGTTATGTCGCGAAATCGCGACAATTTTTCTTTCTGCCTTCGGACCTCTCAACCTGTTGCGATATCGCGACAGAAAACATGTCGCGATATCGTGACAGTTTTCTTATCTTTTTATGCAAATTTTTGAATCTGGGTCACTTCTGTTTTTTGGAAATTCACTGTACTTGATCTGACTGACTTCGTAGTTCTTGTCCATTGCTTCAATCGCATCAATTGTTGTCTGTGTTGACAACAATGACAATACTTTTGTTGTACCTTGTTCAACAATCTCCCCCTTTGGAATTGTTGGCAACACTTATGCACTCTCCTGTAATTCTTCTCCCCCTTTGACAATAATACCAAAGGGCTGCTGCAGACTCCCCCTGAGTCTCTGCACACCATTCTCAGAAAAATGTTGTTATAGTTAGCAAAAATCATAAGTATAAGCAAAAATATAAGTATAGGCATAAATGCACCCCTTGAGAATGTGATCCCAAATGATAGTCAGTTCTTGGGAATTGTGACCACTCCCAACTTATTCCGAAGGTACTCAAAAACATCCTTGGGCAATGGTTTTGTGAATATATCAACTACTTGCTCTGTAGTTGGAACAAAATCCAATTTGACCTCTCCTTCTGCAACTTTATCCTTCAAGAAATGATATCGGATTGCAATATGTTTGGTTCTTGAATGCATAACTAGATTCTTGGATATGTTGATAGCACTAGTGTTATCACATTTAATTGAAATTGGCTCTTTGAAATGAATACCAAGATCTTTCAACGTTTGTCTCATCCATAATATCTGAGTACAGCATGTTGTTGCTACAATGTATTCTAGCCTCTGCAGTGGATAGAGAGACTGATTCTTGTTTCTTGTTGTGCCATGCTACCAGCCTGTCTCCAAGATAAAATGCTCCTCCACTTGTACTCTTTCTGTCATCAATACATCTTGCCCAATCTGCATCAGAATATGCAATCAAAGTGAAGTCTTTACCTTTTGGGTACCACAACCCATAATCCATAGTACCCTTGAGGTATCTGAAGATCCTCTTTACAACTGTGACATGAGTTTCTTTGGGACTAGCCTGAAATCTTGCAACCATGCATACTGCTTGTAATATATCTGGTCTAGTGGCTGTTAAATACAACAGGCTTCCAATCATAGACCTGTACATTGTTTGATCTACATCTGGAGATTTATCATCCTTGCTCAACTTGCAGCCTGTTGTCATGGGAGTGCTAACAGGTTTACTATCTTCCATTGTGAACTTTTTCAGCATTTCTTTTACATATTTAACTTGAGAAATAAAAATGCCCTTTTCATTTTGATTTACCTGCAGTCCTAGGAAATAAGAAAGTTCACCAATCATAGACATCTCAAATTATTTCTTCATTTTAGTTGATATGTCTTTGCAATATTCATCCATGCTGCTGCAAAATATTATATCATCGACATAAACAACAAGAACAATAAGATGGCCCTTCTCTGTTTTGACATATAAATTGTTGTCCACCAAACCTTTCTTGAACCCTTGTTTAATTAGATAGTTATCCAGCCTTGCATACCATGCTCTGGGTGCCTGTTTCAAACCATATAATGCTTTCTTTAACTTGCACACAAAATCTGGATTGTCACCAAGTTGGAAGCCATCTGGATGTTCAATGTAAACCTCTTCTTCCAGTTTTCCATTCAAAAATTCTGATTTTACATCCATTTGATATACTTTGAAGTTTTTATAAACTGCTAATGCCAGAAATATTCTGATTGCCTATAGTATGGCTACCGGTGCAAAAGTTTCCTCAAAATCAATGCTTTCAACCTGAGCATAGCCTTTACAGACCAATCTTGCCTTATTTCTGACAACCTGTCCATCTTCATTTAATTTATTTCAAAAAATCCATTTAGTGCCAATTATGTTTTTATTTGTTGGTCGAGGTACTAATTCCCGTGTATTGTTTTTCTCAATCTGATCTAGTTCTTCATTAATTGCCTTCATCCAACTTTCATCAGTGCTTGCTTCAGCAACATTTTTAGGTTCAATGCTAGATAACAGAGAATAGTTCCGTACTACTGCTCTTCTTGTCTGAATACCATCTATGGGATCCCCAATAATCTGTTCACTTGGATGATTTTTTTGCCAGTTGCCTGTTTTAAATTTCTTGTTTTCTTCTTCTTCTGATTCAATTTTTACAACATCTGGATCAATTTTTTGATTCTTATCTGTTTCCTTTTCATCATCACCTTCAATGACTTCTTCATAAATAGGGTAGTTTTATTGATAATTAATTTCTTGTTCTCTACCTTCATCAACTTTCACATCAGCACTCTCAACAATTTTCTTTAGCCTCTTGTTGTAACATGTGTAGACTTTGCTTTTTGTTGAGTAACCAAGAAAGATACGTTCATCAGCTCTATCTTCAAATTTACCGAGATTATATTCAGTCCGTTTGATGTAGCACTTGCTGCAAAATACTTTGAAATGTCTTGTTGCCTTTCTGCCGAACCACAGCTCATAAGGTGTTTTGCTTTCATGTGGTCTTAGCATGCACCTGTTTTGAATGTAAACTGCAGTATGTACTGCCTCTTTCCAAAATCTGTCAGCTATTTTGTTCTCAGCCAGCATTGTTCGTGCCATTTATTGCACTGTTCTATTCTTCCTTTCTACAACACCATTATGCTGAGGTGTCCTAGCTGCTGAAAACTATCTTCTTATCCCATATTTTTGACAGTATTCTACAAATTCTTCTGAAATAAACTCTCCTCCTCTATCTGATCTTAGGCATTTAATCTTTTTTCCAGTTTGATTTTCAACCTATTTTTTAAAAATCTTAAACATCTCAAAGGCATCTGATTTAAGCTTTAAGAAAAATATCCATGTCATCCTGGAGTAATCATCTATTAACATCATAAAGTATTTGTCACCATTTATGCTCTGTGTTCTCATGGGTCCACACAAATCAGTATGAATTATCTCCAAAGGTTTGCTGGTGAAGTATTCCTTTGATTTAAAAGTGGATCTGGTTTGCTTCCCTTTTTGACATGAAGCACAGATGCTATTTACTGGTTTGAAAATGGTTGGTATATCTCTTACTGCCCTTTTTGAACTTATTTTTGCCAGATTGTCAAAACTAATATGACCGAGCCTCTTGTGCCACAGCCAATTTTCATATTCCTGTCCAATCAAGCATGTTCCTTCTACAGTTTTTGAGAGAGTATATAGATTTCCAGAAGTCCTAGATCCAGTAGCTATCAGCTTTCCATCATTGATCTTGACTGATCCCTTTCCAACAATATTTGCTCCATCATTATTCCCAAATTTCACAGAACCACCTTCATAATTCTGTAAATTCTCAAATTTTTGCTTGTCACCTGTCATGTGACTGGAACATCCACTGTCAAGTATCCATGGTGCAGATTTGTCTTGTGCTTTAAAAGCAATCTGAACAATCAAAGATTCCTTTTCTTTCCATTCTGGTTTGATGACAGATTTGGCTACTTGTTTTGCCTTTGTCCTCTCATTAGCATGTGCCTGTTTTTCAAGAAATTTCTTGTTTTGTTTCAACCCACTTGGTTGAGATTTTCTACCCTGATGATTATTTGCTGCAAACGTGCTTCTATAGTTTCTAGCAATATGTCCAAAATTATGACAATTATAACATTCAACTGCATAATTCATTAAAGGAGAAAAAACATTTCTGCTGGTGAAATTCCTTTGAGATACATTATGCCGGCAATATGAAATCTTATGGCCATAAGCATTGCATTTAAAACAATAACCAGAAAATGAATGATTAAACCTGGGTGCAGGTCTTTGCCAGTTTGAAGTAGAAGCCATGAATCTTCTCCTTCTTGGATGTGTGACTTTTGTGAATCCATATTTGTTAGTACTCTTCTTGAGTCTGGCATTATTGCTTTCTTTGGCATGATTTGTTTTTTCTAGGTCAATCTTGATCTTTTCTTCTTTCTTTATGGGTTCTACATTCAAGGCCTTTGAACCCTTTGATGATTCTCCTTCATCGAAGCCTAAACCAAATTTGATGCCGAAAGGCCTTTGGTTATTTAACATTTTATCCAGCTTTATAGTACTTTCTTCAAACTTATGAAAACAACTCAATCTTCTATTCATCTCCTCTAGCTGCATTCTTAACTTAACAATGTCTTCCTCTAGCTTGCTGCATTCAACTGTATTTACAGTTAATTGTTCATCAAGAACTTCAGACATTTTCTTGAATTCCTCTGTCTGTATTTTTAAACTGTTTATTATGTCAGTGGCATCCTCTAGTTTTCTTGAAAATTTTTTGTTCTTTTTCCTTTCTACACTCAAATCTTCAAGTGCAGCAACCAATTCTCCTTCCAGATAAACTTCAGCCTCATCTTTAAAGCTTTCATCACCTTCCTGATTTTCTTCTGTTCTTTCCTCTTCAAGTGCCATGAACAGAGCTTCACCTGTTTCTTCTTCAGAATCCTCACCTGAGCTTTCTTTAGAAGAGCTGAAATTCTTGGATATGAAGCTTTTCTTCTTGAAGTTATTCTTTCTAAAATTTTGTCTCTTCTTCCAGTCACCTTTTTCTTGGAGTGACCCTTCACCATTTTTAGTTTTCTCATGCATTGGGCATTTGGCTGCAAAATGACCGACTCCTCCACAATTGAAGCACTTGAATGGTAGCTTTCCTCTATATTTTTCTTTTCCTTTTGTGAGTTTCTAAACAAAATTTGCTTCTGTTTCATCCAGTGTCTCTTCATCCTCAGATTCATGTTCAGTTTTTATATTCTTATGTGCTTTGAAAGCAGCTTCTCTGTCTATAGGCTTAGTTTTTCCTATTCTCATTTCATATGCAGTCAAGGAACCATGCAGCTCATCCATGCTAAAATTGTTTAGATCTTTTGCCTCTTCTATTACAGAAACTTTGGAGTTAAATCGTTTGTGAAGGGTTCTAAGAACCTTTTTCATAACAACTGCATCATCCATTTCTTCACCGAGTCCTCTGATTGCATTGATGATTCCATTGACTCTCAGCAAATAGGCCTCTATGTTCTCATCTTCCTTCATTTGTAATGCTTCGAACTGAGCTCGATGAGTTTGCAGCTTGGCTTCCTTGATCTTGTTGTCTCCTTCATGGATGCTCTTCAATTTATCCCACATGTCTTTTGTCGATTTGCAGCTCATGACTCTTATCGCTTCACTGTCTACAAGTCCACACATTATGGCATTCTTAGCTTTGGAGTTGTTCTCAAATTTTTTCTTCTCAGCAGTATCTATTGGAGGAGTAGTGGGTGTTGTGTATCCACTATCTACAGAATCCCAAATGTCATATCCCAATGCACTCAGATATGTTTGCATCCTGAGTTTCCAAAAAGTGTAATTAGTTCCATCAAACAAGGGAGCTTTGTTGGATGAGAATCCTTCATCGCCTGCCATTGTTACTTCCAAGATCACCTTAGCTGATTAAGCTTGTTCAAGGAACCTTGCTCTGATACCAATTGATATTCACACAATGACACTAAGAGGGGGGGTGAATCAGTGTAACTATTAATATTAATATCTACAACATTTAAAAATGAAGCAAAGAGAACTTAACAACCAGAAAAGCAAATTGAACAATAAAGCACACCACAACACTCAATATACCGAGGTTCACCAATTTGGCTACTCCTCAAAAATGATTGCTTGGACTCCAATCCAAATCCAGTCTTTGCAAAATACCAATTTTACAAACACTTTACCAACATCTACTAGAAGGAGCACCAACCCCTTAGTTTTCTGCTGCAACAGATAGGAGCACCAACCCCTAGTACCAAGCACCAACTTGGACTGCAATTCTGAGCAATTTAAAATGACATAAAAATGTCTTCACTTCTTACACGACCCTGATCGGTCTGCAATTAATCAAACTCTGCACACTCTCACGGCTCTGCTAATTTCTCTCTTGGCTCTCTTCTAACCCTCTTTTCATAGCAATTTCCCTCTAACAGCAACAATAGTATTCTCTGTACGACTGTCCTTTTATAACCCCTTTTTCTCATCGGGACTCTTTGTCTTCTATAACTTTTCAATCCTGCATGCAGTCGAATGACATACTCTAACTATTCAAATTCTTTTCTCCTCTCCATAAGCAACTGTTCGAATCCTTGTAATACGGTTGTTCGAATGCTTTTTGGATCCTGCCTATACAACTCTTTGAATGCTGCAAATATGTATGTTTTAATGCTTTTTTCAATCCTACATATTCGGCTGTTCGAATCCTTGCAATACGGTTGTTCGAATCCATGCAATACGGCTGTTCGAATCCATGCAATACGGCTGTTCGAATGCTTTTTCGATCCTGCCTATACGACTCTTTGAATGCTGCAAATATGTATGTTTTAATGCTTTTTCAATCCTGCATATGCAGCTGTTCCAGTGCATGTCCAACACCTGTCAATGCGTAACTGCCGATCTGACTTCAGTTACTTCTTACGTAACTGGCTGCATGATGCTTTTTTGACACGTGTCATCTTGCATGTTCCTTCGGTATTTTCCAGCCAACCTCTTACCTGTAGCGAAATACTAACATGTCGTGATATCACGACACTTTTTGTAGTCGTACACCTTCATGCCCTTGCTGTCGTGAAATCGCGACCATTTTGGCTTTTGAAAGCTTTCCCAACATTCATGTCGTGAAATCGTGACACTTTGAACTTTTGCTGACGTCATCCTTAATGTTGTCACAAAATCGTGACGCTTCCAGCTTCATGAGGCTTCTCTTGCAACTTGTCACGAAATTGTGACACTTTCAGCTTTTGCTGACGTCATCCTCAATGTTGTCGCGAAATCACGACGCTTTCGGCTTCCTACGGATTTTCTTTCACCCTGTCGTGAAATCGTGACATTTTCAATTTTGCTGACGTCATCCTCAATGTTGTCGCGAAATCGCGACGCTTTCGGCTTCCTGCGGCTTTTCTTTCACCCTGTCGCGAAATCGTGACATTTTCAATTTTGCTGACGTCATCCTCAATGTTGTCGCGAAATCGCGACGCTTTCGGTCTCCGTACAACTCTTGCTTCATGCGGTAGCGAAATCGCTACACCTTCACGTTGTGCATTTTGGACTTGTAGCGAAATCGCTACACCTTCTTGTTTGTGCTATTTGACATGTAGCGAACTCGCTACACCTTTGAGTTGTGCTTTTTCAACTTGTAGCGAAATCGCTACACCTATGTTTTGAGCACTTTTGACATGTAGTGAAATTGCTACACCTTTGCTTTGTGCATTTTTGACTTGTCGCGAAATCGCTACAACTTTTTCACTTAACACTTTCTCCCTGCTTCGGCCCGCGAAATTTCAACATGTAGCGAAATCGCTACAACTTTTTGACTTAGCTTCTTGGCCTCCAGCATGTCGCGAAATCGTGACAGTTTGCCTTGCGTCTTCTCTCTCCTCCGACCATGTCACGAAATCGTGACAATTTGGCATGCATTTTCTCTCTCCTCGACCATGTCGCGAAATCACGACAATTTGGCATGCATTTTCTCTCTCCTTGGCCATGTCGCGAAATCACGACAATTTGGCATGCATTTTCTCTCTCCTCAGCCATGTCGTGAAATCGTGACAATTTGGCATGCATTTTCTCTCTCCTCGGCCATGTCGCGAAATCGTGACAATTTTTCTTGCATTTTCTCTCTCCTCGGTTATGTCGCGAAATCGTGACAATTTTTCTTGCATTTTCTCTCTCCTCGGTTATGTCGCGAAATCGCGACAATTTTTCTTGCATTTTCTCTCTCCTCGGTTATGTCGTGAAATTGCGACAAATTTTCTTTCTGCCTTCGGACCTCTCAACCTGTTGCGATATCGCAACAGAAAACATGTCGCGATATCGTGACAGTTTTCTTGTCTTTTTCTGCAAATTTCTGAATTTGGGTCACTTCTGTTTTTCTAGAAATTCACTGTACTTGATCTGACTGACTTCAAAATTCTTGTCCATTGCTTCAACTGCATCAATTGTTGTCTGTGTTGACAACAATGACAATACTTTTGCTGTACCTTGTTCAAAAATAAAACCAATGCTTAAACCAATTTGGGTAAGTTTAAACCAAATTGGTTAGGTCCCTTTGTCATTATGACCAAGTTCGGCTTAGATGCCTATTGTCTAGCAACCCTAGATGGCAAAGATATGAAATAACCCATGAATATTATGCATCTCAAAAGATACTATGCATGTTTGTATAAATTATTCCTTACATCATAATCTTCTCTAGGTCTTTTGGATTCTAGAGAAGAGGTAGATGTCTTGACTATAAGATCTTGTACCAACAATCACTAATCATAGAACTTATCTCTGCTCAAGAACTTAAATCTCTTATTCATACTTTCTTGTTCATATTATCTCAATTCCTCTACATATTCTACCAGATTCCCCAAGACCTCTTCTATGCCAACTTGAATTTATTTTCTTGATCATACTGCATGCTTGCTTGTCATATATACCATAGATTGATTGACATTTCATTATTTGAACCCATGCTTGACATATAGTATATTTTTTCTTGACATCCATTTTTGCACATCTAATTGCTTGCTGATATAGATTTTTGGGGATTTCAAAATGAGGCTATGATGATAACTAGTTAGGGTAGCTCATATGCATTTCAATTCCACTAAGTAATTAACACTTAGAAAATCCCTAGCCCTAGGGTATGTTTATTTATTCTTACCCATAAAGATGCTATGATTTCCATTTTTTATATACATACGAGGATAATTCTATGCTAGTGGGATTTATTCCATTACTTTTATGCATTTGTATATGATTACATCAATTGGCACAAATAATTATTGGTTTTCCTCACTCTCCTTATTCAACCAACCTTTATTTATTCCTCCTTATAAATTACTTTGGATCTTTGATTTTGCAATGATGTCAAATGATGATCCTAGCTTAGGATATGCATTTTCATCCTTATACCACTAGATTTTTTATGGCTAGTGGATCCAAGGTCCACCTACCTTGAATTTATATATACATTGTTATTTCTATCATATCTTTTTCTTGCTTGTAGATATCATGTGGTGGATCATGGATCATCATTCTGTGGTTTATGTATATGCTCATATATCACATTTATATGTATCATCGAATGTTGATGCCAAGATTCATCATGTGATTCTTCATGTAATCTCAATATTCTTTACTTATCACTTCTCTTGTATATCTCTTGACCTTGCAAGTATATATACATTCTTAATTTTCCCAAGTTAATGGATATACAATTTTCTTCTTCCTTCTTCCTAAACAACCCCCAGATAATTAGGAAGAGCATCATATGATGTTTACGGATTGGTATCCATATTCTCCAGATCATGGTTGTCCTTGGATGTTATATGGTGCCCCTTCCTAGTTATCTATGAGATGGTTAGGAATTTTGTCTTTTTTTCTATTCATCCTTTACATTCTCCCTTTCTATGATCACTCTCCAAAAGCTATCATAGTCCATTGAGCTTTTTTGATTGAACATCCTCTTTGCTAACTTAATCAATAAAATGAGAACACACTATAGTAGTGAGTACCAACAAATATTATTTTTTCCTATTTATCTTCTTTCACTATTCTTTCATTCTTCCTTCTACATGAATATCCTCTTTCTTCTTGCACTTATCTTCATAATCTCCCAAAATCTATTGCAATTTCTTAT
This sequence comes from Wollemia nobilis, assembly GCA_028583015.1. Taxonomy (NCBI): domain Eukaryota; kingdom Viridiplantae; phylum Streptophyta; class Pinopsida; order Araucariales; family Araucariaceae; genus Wollemia; species Wollemia nobilis. The sequence continues at coordinate 11,770,656 of JAQPPZ010000850.1, forward strand.
AATTTTATTGATTAAAGTATTGGCTACATAATCAATAGAACAATGGGTACATTATGATAGCGTATAGCGGGATGATCCCTCTTCTTTTTCCATCCTTGTTAGTATTTTGGTTGTCAAGGGATAACCATAGGATAGGCTAGATATTGTATACATATAATTTTATGGTGTACATATGACCACTGGTTAATCTGTGAGCATCTCTCGACTATCAAAATGTTGATGGGGACACATTCTTCCTTATCGTAGTCTCATGATAACAAGAGCATGGAGGAAAGATATGCTTACATATCCAGAATTTTCCTTATGTTGCATAATGTTAGGATTGCAAGATATATTTATTTCATCCCTTGTTTTCTCCTTTTGCATGGCTCCATCTCCTCTCTCATCATTCTCCTCGCTAAGAATGGAATGAGGGTAGGATATACTCATTTCTTAGCATTATTTCTATGTACATTAATACTAAGTTATTGGTTATCCTTCCAACATATCTTATTTTCCCTTTACATGATTTTTCTTTCCCCATGTGTTCTTGTATATTGGAACATGCTACCTCCCATGATTGGTTTACATTCATATGCATATCTATCTAGAAAATTTGGTAGATTCCTACTTTTGGGTCCCTACTAGCATCATTTATCTAGTGTCTCTACTCATCATTGTAATTTTCATCCTACCACTTTTTTTCTTGTACATATCTTGTATTCATATTTTTACATATCTTATTCATAGCACATGCACACACATAAACCTTAACTGATCAATAATTTTCTCATTTTAGATGTTAACTAGTCATTGCTCGTGTTAGATCTTAACTGGTCATCGCTCATATAGGCCTTCACTGGTTGCTAACCATCTTAGACCTTAACTGGTCATTATCCATTGTACATAGCTACTATATTGTATACATACATAGACCTTAACTAGTCAAAACTTTGCTCATGTTAGACTTTAACTGGTCACTACTCATATATGCCTTCATTGGCTGCTAACCATATTAGACCTTAACTTGTTATTGTCCATTGTACATAGCTACTATATTGTATACATACATATACCTTAACTAGTAAATACTTTGCTCATTTTAGACCTTAATTGGTCATTTCTCATTTAGACCTTAATTGGTCACTACTCGTATAGACCTTCAATGGTTGCTGATCATATTAGGCCTTAACTAGTTGCAAACCATTGCACATATCTATATGTAGGAATTATGCCCACTATTTATATATATGTCTATATATAAAGATATATCAGGTCATACTTCAATCCCTAAAATATTTTCTTAGGATTACAACAATCTTGGTTAGATTAATCTTATAATGATCTACATTGATATTAGTTATATTACTTGGGCATTTCTTCATCTCCCCCCTTGACTTTTTTTGCAGCCTCATATTTCTTTTCTCCATATTTCCTGGTTCTCATCACCTCTTCATTCTCACCTCATAATTTATTCCAACACCTTCCTTAAATTTAAAAAATCTAATAATCATAAATAAATCACCATAAAAACTCATTAACATCATTCACACACATTTCTAATCACACAAGAAGCAATAAGATGTCATTAAGTCTCAAAAGTGGAGTACATCTTTATTAATGTGTCGATATGACACAATAGAAAAATTGGCATACTCAACCATACTATATCCTCTATCCATGGTAAGCATACTATAAAAAAACTAGCATGTCATCCCTCCTATCCCTAATCCTGTGAGCCTAAATCACCCACTTCTCTAACTAGTGGTGGCCCTGATGGTGGCATGTTCATAGATTGCAAGATGGTCTATGCTCATGATCGTGTCTAGATTTGAGAATAGTACGAAGGTGACAAAGGTTGCCTCCACTCCATAGGAATTACCAGGTGATAAATAATCTTGTAATATATAACCCTCTACCAGGATGCCTATAGATCCTCCCTTGCATGCTAAAGCTCCTCCTGTAGTAGCCAAACACATTGATCTAGTTGGTCACCTATGATGATAGACATGATCTTTGTGTTGTAGAATATTACATTATTTGGTACATGCAAATATACCCCCATGGTCCCTTTATGGTACAAATATAACTTTGTACTAGATTAGGGTTTGAGTCTATAGTTTAAGATAAGTGATTTATATTTCTCTTTATGTAAGTATTTATGTGTAGAATATGGACAAGTATCATGTAAGTGTAATGTGCAGGATATGCACAAGTGTCATGCTTGTTAGTGAGCAAGTTTATAATGAGAGAATGTGCATAAGTGTCATGTATGTAAGTGTGCAAATATGTAATGTGAGGATGTGCAAAATTTTCATGTATTAGGAGTGCATGTAGGAAAGTAAGAGTCATGTAGAAGTGTACAAGTGTAAAGTGTGCATGTAAGTAAAGAATTAAGAGTCTTGTATACAAGTGGCAATATGAGAAGCCAAAGGATAAAAATAGGAAATATTGTAACTCTCAAATATTTGAGGAGTGCAATAGTCAAGTATTTAAGAGTCACATTTCTATGTCTATATTATGGAGACAAAGCTCCATACAATGTAAGTGGGAAAACAATTTGTAACAATCACCATAACAAGCATTGATAATAAATCTTATACACAAATTTTGAGAAATATTATTGTAACTATATTTCATGCTTGTACATGAATAATTTGGCCATTTACGTTCATATTTTATATTATAGTGAATGCTATTTTTTTAATATTGGCTTGGATATATATTTGATTTCTCATATATTTAATTCTACTATTGATTATTGATATTGAGACCTACGATATTATGGTTTATTTATATTGGGTCATAATATAGTTTAGCTTAAAATCCAATAATCCACCCTTGCCTACTACCTCTCCTAACCTAGTTAGGTTAGCTCCCCTCCTAGCCTCTTTGTATTATATCTCACCATGTCCTGCTCAAAAATCAACTACTATCACTTAGTGGCCCATTGGTTCCTCTCTCATACCACCTGATCTTGCTCTACGATAATCTAGTACATCATTCCTCTTAGCCTTTAGAGCCTACTAGCTCTATACTTGTATACTAAGACCATATTTGGTCTCAACTAAGCTACCTTTACCTACAAAGTATCCCTTTCTACTATCAGGTCATCCTGATCTGCTATTCTGTTGGGACCTACCTCTATAGCCTTAGAGGCAACTCCTACCATCCCCTCTCCTACCATCATGCTAGTCATCATCATATCTACTCTAATAATGATAAGGGTCACAATCCTCACCTCTACCTAAGTTTTCCTTGGCTGCAATGCTCATCTCTTTCATATTTCTATTGTCTATTGTGTGGCCTCTTGATATACTTAAAACATCCCCTACTCCATCACATGATGTCTTTAGATTGATATCACTAGTGAAATCCTTGTTGACATGATGCTCCTGTACCAATATCAATATCTTAAGACCGTTATGATGTCATCCACATCTAGCTCGATGGATAATGGGTCATCAATTCACTCCTTTAAAAATTGTGGGATCAGGTTAGACACCTACTCTTTATGAATCTTTGGTCACCCTTTGGTACCAAAATCCCCTCTTTGGTATCTATTGTACCAGCCTAAATTGTCTCTAGACTCAATCAAAGTAGTGCAACTCCTAATCATATTTTTTTTTGATTGGTAGAAATGGTGTTGAAAGGTCCCTGAACCTTGTACAAGAGAGATTACAAGAAATCCATAACGATCGAGGTGGTCCAAGAAGAAAGGAAAAGAGAGCTGGAAAAACTCCACACTAGGGAAGGTGTCGCGAAATCGCGACCAAAATGGTGATGTCACGAAATTGCGACAAGAAACACCATCAAAATCGAAGAAGGGAAGAAGTCGTGATATCGTGACATGTTGCAAAGTGTCGCGATATCGTGACAAGTTGCTAATATGGAGCCGAATGAGAAGAAGAGTCGTGAAATAGAAAATGAGTCACGAAATCGTGACAAAAGTGGAAGCCTGCTGCCGAGAAGAAAAAGTGTCGCGAAATTGTGACAAGAATGAAGACCACTGCCGAAGAGGAAAATTGTCGCGATATCGCGACAAATTGGGAGACCGCTGCCAAGACAAAAAAGTGTCGCGAAATCGCGACAATCTGGAGGACCGCAGCCGAGGACAAAAAGTGCCACGAAATCACGACAATCTGGAAATCCGCAGCCGAGGAGGAAAAGTGTCGCAAAATCACGACAGGAAGGAAGACCGCCTTTGGAGAGAAAAAGTGTCGCGATATCGCGACAAAAAGGAAGACCGCCGTTGGAGAGAAAAAATGTCGTGATATCGCGACAAAAAAGGAAGACCGCCATTGGAGAGAAAAAAGGTCACGATATCGCGACAAAATGAAAGACCGCCGTTGGAGGGAAAAAAGGTCGCAAAATCGCGACAGAATGGAAGACCACCGTTGGAGAGAAAAAATGTCGCGATATCGCGACAAAAATGGAAGACCGTCGTTGGAGAGAAAAAAGGTCGCGATATCGCGACAGAAAGGAAGACCGCCGTTGGAGAGAGAAAAAATGTCACGATATCGTGACAAAAATGGAAGACCGCCGTTGGAGAGAAAAAAGGTCGCGATATCGTGACAGAATGGAAGACCACCGTTGGAGAGAGAAAAAAGGTCGCGATATCGCGACAAAAAGGAAGACCGCTGTTGGAGAGAGAAAAAATGTCGCGATATTGTGACATGAAGCAAGGAAGCATCTGAAGGCCAAAAAGTGTCACGATATCATGACAAGTTTGCAAAAAAGCACCCGGAGAGAAAAAGTGTCGCGATATCGCGACAGAATTGAAGACCGCCATTGGAGAGAGAAAAAAATGTCGCGATATCGCGACAAATTGGAAGACCGTCGTTGGAGAGAAAAAAGGTCGCGATATCGCGACAGAATGGAAGACTGCTGTTGAAGAGAGAAAAAAGTCTCGATAATGCGACAAGCTGAGATTTTGCAACCAACTGTGAAAAGTGACGCGAAAAAGTTCCAAGATGCCAAGACGTAGCCACAGGGGAAAAACCCGGAGCCTAGTAACCCACTCACATTGTGCAAACATTGGAACTTGAAGAAGCGTCCCTTAGGCCGATTGGGAAGGAATATCTCCAAACCTGAATGTCTGTTGCGTCAACTCCCTTGTTAGCAAGCCAGTCCGTAGCTTTGTTTCCTTCTCGGTATTGATGTTGAATGATTAATTCTGGGTAAAAGCCAATTAGTGCCTTGCAATCTTCGAAGATGGAAACAAGGGCCCAGGGAGGCACAAAGGTTCCTTTGATCCAGTTAATGCAATGCAATGAGTCTCCTTCTATGATGAGTTTATTGATAGTCAGGCCTTCCAAGAGAATCAAGCTTTGGAGCAAGGCCCGAGCCTCGGCCATATTGTTAGACTGAATTCCTAAGTTATGAGCAAAGGCCAAAATTATTTCTCCTAATCATATTGGTCTATACTAACCTAATAGATTTTTTAGACCCATTCCAACTCTATTTCATCCTCTATCCATCCTGGATATATATTCCATGGTTATTGGATAATCTTATCAACCTGTAGCTCATCTATCACCCTCCTCACCAATGCCAAGGACCCTGTAAAGGTTCACTACATGTGCTCAAAATGGTGAGCCCATTGGTATGCTGCTAGTTTCTATTGGCTCTACATGGCCCCTATAAATCCCTATGATTGCCTCACAACTATGTTCTCCCAACATCATACCTACAGTAGTGTTGCACATGCAAATCCACAACCCCTCTTATACATAACATTATATAATATCCTATACAATCAATCCAAAACTAGTGGTCCCCAAGTAAATCATATCTACTGATCCCTCATGTCTACCACCACTCCTACCAATTCCCATGGCATATATATCCTAATTGTGTGGCATCCTAGTAACTCTGCCACCACCATGTAGATCATGCATGTCAAGTCCAAGATCCCATAACACTTTATCGTCTCATTGACATGGAGTCCACTACTCTAGATCTCATGATAAGGGTATCTATATAGTCTCTGTAGTGTATCCTACTACATTATGGACCTATAAACCTCCCAATCTCTGATAGGAATCCATCAAATCTACCACACATCCTCTAATATAGTAGTAACCTCCCCTATCGATAACCTAAAATTCAAAGACTTAGGATACCATCTCTCAATTAGAGCCATTATCAATGCCCTATTGCATTCCACCCTAGGAATTTGTGCTACATTGTAGAAGTACAACCACATCTAAAACTCCCCTATCTACAACTATCAACTCTCTTGATGATGTCTTCAATGACTCTGACCTTCACTCTCTAGACTCCAAGACATCTAACATCAAAAACGTAAAATAATTTTTCATAATTTTTTTGCTTTATTAAATTTTAAAACAATAATATTCATCATCTCTAAAAACCATATTCTAATATAAAACGACATTAAAAATTATATATTTCCTCTCTTTCTATTTATTTTCTTCTCTTTTCTCCCTCCCTTTCCTTTCATAACTTTGCATCTCGATTTTATCAGGCGCAAAATTGTGAATTTGTGCCCTATATTTTTGGTTGTGAATTTGCTCAACTACCAACCACATGATTTTGTGGAACCCCTCATGAATTCATAAAGCCTAGAAATTTCATAAAGGTCCCATGAATTCATGTCATGGTTCACGATGAATTTCCTCACAAAATATAAAACTTATCAAAAAAATTCAAATTCAACCCTAAATCTAATCCTAATCCTGCTCTAATTGAAAGATTCAATTCTTACTTGAGCCCTCACCTTCGGTCCTCCTGCCTCACTTCTCACAGTCACTGCACTATGTGGTGTATGCACCATCTTCTCTCTAGAGCTTATTTTCTCCTTTCTTGTATGGTAAAAATTATTTTATTTTTATCCCTTCCCTCCTTTTTACCCCTCCCTTATATTTTTTCTTTTTTTCCTTCTTCCCCTTTATTCCTTATCAACCTTCTTCATTTTCCAATTTTGAGTTTCTTCAAGAGGATCATTTTCCCTCTAAAAATCGAGGGGGCACCCCAACCCTAGGGGTAGTGATGCCATCAATGCCCAATAAAGCATTCAAAATTTTCAAGGTGCTTAGAATCACACGATTTTTGCATCATCCCTCTGTCTAAACCTTCTACCCTTTTTAGTTCTCTTCTTTTTCAAATTTGAAGGTATCTACAACTTTCTTTAACACATTTACTATGCCATAAATTCATCAAAGAGGGAGAAAAATATAAACACCAAAAATTAACCTAGCTAAATAGGTCAATTTTCTCTTAGAAACCTAAGTAATTCCGTAAAATTTACAAAATGCAATATTTTCCGTCCTAAACCCTTGATTTTGATTTTTTTTTTAGCGATTTCCCGCTCCTTGACGAACCACAAAATCATGTTTTATCTATTTCCTATCTAATTTTTAAAAATCTAGATGGTACCACTTACTATCACTTGACATGACCCCCAATGATTGTATCAACAAAATTGTGGTCGACCAAGATCGACTATGAAATTATCCCCAGGGAAAAAATCCAAATATTGGAATCTCAGCTCTCCTAGGGATTTTGGTCCATTTATGGTGTAATCCCTTGGATATCCCCACCCTATTTCCAACTCCTAGGTTCCTTCCCCTTGTATTTGGTGACTTTAAAATTCATCCACCTCCTTGTCCTTACCATCAATGCTCTTACCTCTCTCCTTCCATGCCCCAAAATTCTATAAATTGAGGCATTGGGCCTTCATTTTCATAATGCTCTCTCATAGTAATAAAACTCTAGCAAATTGGTGACTCAAAGTGCTAAGCTAACAAGTGCATTTGATTTTTTAGTGCTCTTTGAGGGGATATACTTGGCAAATCTCAAGAGGAATAGATCCTCTTTTGGTTGTAGCCTTCTCCTTCTATGCTCTTCTTTTGATTTTAATATTTAGAATATCATTCTAATTATAAATATTTCCTTTAAGATTTTATATTTCCATTTCTTGCTTTAAAGTTTTTTTTTTCTAGATGTTGTGTAGCTACAGGCGAAGCATAGATTGGTCTCTCCTCATTCTTGTAATCCTTAGGAGTCCTCATTTTGGTAGAGCTCTGCCTCAACCTTGTACATAGATCAATTTTGTAGTTCATTATTATTGGTCATAAATTCCTTGTTAAACAAGGTTGGTGGCAAGTTCATCTTACTACCCACTTCCCTCAGTCTTCTTTAGCTTATTCTATGTTTATTCTACCTTGTCATTGGTTAAAAACCTATTTTAATCCTCTTTTAGCTCTATGCCTCTGCTTCAAGTTTTAGTAGAACAATTTTATGGTTTGACCTTATAGGGCATGGATTTGCTATAGATAAGAGTGGGGGCAAGTCTTGTGTTATCCCTATGACTCATGAATCCATCTTAGCCTTTCAAACATGATTTTTTCCCTGTCATTGGTTAAGTCTACCTTAACTCCCTTTATTATTCTTTGTCTCTATCCTAAGCTTTAGTAGAGCAATTTTGTGCCCTACTCTTATCGAGCATGAAGTTGCCTTAGACAAGATAAGGGGTAAGTTTCATGCTATCCCTATGAGTCCTGGTTCCTCCCCTATATTTTTATCATTCTTTTTCCTCCTTGTTCTCTATTTTATCTACTTTTGTGTCTATTGATATCCTCTATATTTTTCTTAACCATACCAGAATGATTTTATGGTTTGCCCTTATCAACTAAAAAATCACTCTAAGGCACTTTCTAGTAGCTTACACCAGGGATCACCATTCTTACAACCTCTTCCTTGATGAAACATCCTATTAAAAAATCTTATTCTCATCTAAAATATACAATCTAACCTTTTTCTCTATCGATTCTTCCATCCACAATGATTTCAAGGTTAGCCCTTATAGGTCATGAAATCGTTCTAATCACTTATTTCCCCTTTTAATGCTAATAATCTATTCTACAATCATTTTGTCTTATGAATGACTTTGCACTCTCTATTTATAGAGCATGAATTTGCCCTACAAACCAAGGCCACTTTTTTCATGTTTTTATTTTGATCATCTAAAAGGACCTAGGGGATTTAACTATCAAATTTGTGAGCCTTTCCTCCCCTTTGGCTATAGAAGACCCCTAAGCACTGATAATCCCCTTTGAGTTTATAATTTTTATAGGTTTTTATGGATTTATGGTTGGTCTTTCCAAGGCTCAAAATTGAATTCACAATCGAAGCTGAAGAGTGCAAAATCATGGCAACCACTAGTTGAGGTAATTTCCTTAGTTGCTTTAGATAGTATTTCCTTTAAAATATTTTTTGTTATTGTTCTCTATTATTTATCCTCTCTAGGTTGCATAGAAAGTGAAAGAAATAAACAAAAATATTTTAGTTTATCTTATGTTTTAGATCACAAAATAATAAGTAATTAAAGAATATAGGTCTTCTTTTGATTTATTTATTTCTTCTCAAGCTTTAGGTATCTAAAATCCTAATTGCATATAGACTTGCATTAGGATACATTTGTATGCACATATCTCTTGCATCCTTTCCTCGAAGAAAATGGATTTTCTTTTGTACCTTAGAAATATGGATAGATTTTATAACCCCCACATGTATCTCCTCCAAAGAAAGCAAAGTGGCAGCATTGGCATTCTACAAAAGTAAATCTCAAAAAAATTGGCTAAGTGATGAGAGCATCAAAATTTTTATAGCAACAAGCCAATAGATGGGTACTAAAACCCCGTCACCCAACATAAAGTGTAGAGAAAAAAATTGCTAAGTATGGAGAGAACCAGACTTTTTGTACCTCATGAGGTAGTATATGGGTACCAAATCCCCTTTGCTTGACAAGAAATAAGAAATGGTAATATTGGCTAAGTGTTGAGGGTGTTGAAAATTTTGTACCAGCAATCTAGTGGGTGGGTACCAAAAACCCATAGTTTGGTAGAAAGTACAGAGCAAAAAATTGGCTAAGTATGGAGAGCATTAAACTCTTTGTACCTCTTGAGGTATTAGATGAGTACCAAAATCCCATCATGCAATAGGAAACAAGAAATGGTAAAATTAGCTAAGTGTTGAGAGCACAAGAATTTTTGTACCAATAAGCCAATGGATGGGTACCAAAAACCTGTTGCTTGATAGTAAGTGTAGAGTAAAAAATTGGCTAAGTATGGAGAGCATCAGAATTTTTATACCTATTGAGGTAGCGGATGGGTACCAAAACCCCATTTCCCAACAGATAACAATAATTGGAAAGATTATCTAAGTATAGAGAGCATCAGAATTTTTGTACCTCTCGAGGCAACATCACCTCAATTTTAAAACTAATTCACCCTAATTTTATAAATAGATTTTGGGTTTGACCCCTTATGCATAATCCTAGTTTGGCACTCTGTGCTTTCTATCAAGCGATGGGTTTCTGGTACCCATCCACTGGATTTTTGGTATAAAAAATTCAATGCCTTCAACACAGATAAATTTACCATTTCTTGTTTCCTACTTGGCAATAAGGTTTATGCCATGTGTTAAATTATTTGATACCACGTGTTAAACCAACATTTAATTTTGGCATGTAGAAGCCTATAAATGGCATCAAAAGTTATTTTTTAAGCTTTTTCTCACACACAACACATCAGACCTAAGCAGAAACTATCGTACAACCTCAAAAATTTTACCTTGCACCCTATGCCATGATCCATCATACTTGAGTCATTTTTTAATTATTTTTTCACATGTAGCACATTAGAGCTAAGCAAAAACAACCATACACCCTCAAAATGTTTAACTTGCACCCTACACCTTGATCCCTCATACTTTACCCTAGGGATTTTTTGACAAATCCAATAATAGTGACCTCTTCCACCCGTGTTCCTTCCAAAATATCTTTTAGAAACCTTGTGTGCCCCTTTCTTTCTAAAATACTAACCACATAAGGTTATGATATATCATGGGTCAACAATTCTGGTCTTCAAGGTGTTAGTGTCGATGCCACAGTACAAAATAAATAACAAACTATTACTAAAGATTATTAGCATGTACGATAATGATTCGATGACTATAAATATCAAAATTGATAGCAAGAATCTTAGATTTTCTATCAAACCCTCAGATGTCGAGATATTGACAGGTTTACCACACACAAATTGTGATCCCATCACTCCAAAGTTTGTTTTAAATGACGAATACAAAGTATACCTAGAGACCAACTACAAAGTCTCTTTAGATTTTTTGTCAAGTATAACTCTCGATATTTATAGTCTTGTTTAAAGTTGGAATTTTGGGTTTCTCAAGTAGTGATTTTTCTTTTTGCAGTTTCTGTTACTAAGTCCAAAAGGGGATTGACTTTAGCATCTATCCTAGACAAATTTTTTAAAGTGTATCAAATTATTCCAAGCAAGAGTTGTTCTATAAGGAATATTGATGAAGATTTTGTTCTAGGTGTTGGCATATTTGGCTTGCTGTCTTGCCTACCAAAAATTTGATTGGTGCACCTATGTTTTGTAGTGGATTAGAATGGATCTACACAATATAAAAATAAACATTGCTACAACACTCTCCACATGCAATTATATACTTTTATTTTATTATGAATCTTATTATAATGTGTAGAATACTACAATACCGACCTTGCTACACCCAGACCTAGCCAATGTTGGCATGATAGTGGAATAGGTGCAAGTAAATTTGTGTTTTTTGAAAAAGTAATAATTTTTATATTCAAGTACTTTTTTCCCTTTTTATTATTTTTTTAAATTTGTACCTAAATGCAGAAAAGGGCATCCTCTTCCTCTGCAAAATGGGATGTTGCTTTAATAAGTCATAAGCCATAAGCCACTGGATATTTTGACACACACTCGAAATCAACACCATTACAGAGAAGAGCTACAAAATATTTTAGATCTTCTACTTCTATTTCTCATCCACCTCTACCTACACGTCATGTGCATACTGATATTGAAGTTGGTGAGCCCACACCCATCTATACGTAATCTTTCTGTTTCAAGTTTTGGTTCATGTATTCATTTAGTTAAAATTATAATCAATCATTTTTATTGATTTTTTTAATGTTTTTAGAGCTATGCTGCACCAACATGCCATTAAATGGTGTAGCTACCCAAGAGATCTCATCTTATTTTGATAAGTGTAATACATTTAAATTAAATTTTATTGTATCATTGTTCACAAAATTTTTAATTATTGTAATATTTTTAGCGGCTTCACTACAATTTACCCAAAGAAGACAATATATGATGCTGCCCCCTCCTCCACCTTGACAACAACTAGTTTACCCAAAGAAGACAAAAAATGTATACAAGAAAAATAATTTTTTCCATCCATGACATGGGGAGCACCAAGCCAAACATTTTTAATTTTTTTGAATTTTTCTTTTGGAAATATTTCAAGTATGCAAGGAATTTTAGCTTTAGGCTTAGATAATCCTCCACTTGATGTGGATTATATTTTACAAGGTAACATTCCCAATTTATTTAAAGCAACAAATATGCTTTAATATCATAAAAAATAAGCACACCAAACTGAAGATTCATCTGCATCTCCCCAGACCTCATCACCTCCTCCTAAAACCAATGACCCTCGTCCTCTAACTGAGGATGAGAAAGTAAATTTTTTTGAAGATATTTTAATGTCAAACAATTGTGAGGCAATAATTAAATATACATTGCTTCAATATTTAAAATAAAAAAATATTAGGAGTATGAGGCCAAAGTTTTAATAAAACAAATAAATGCTCGATACAAAAAAAATTCAAAAAGGGAAGAAATTTTTTCATTTGTTGAAAATGAGCCAGAAAATCTTGATGCTCTACTACATAAAGCTAAATCCGGTACAGTGAAGGCTACCAATTTCTATGATGATGAAATTTTAGATATTATGTTGAATAGGTTGGAGAACATTAATGTTGAAGCCTAGACTTATTTTAATCAATGGGCATGTGACAAGAAAAAGTTGCAGTTGTTGAGGCTACAAAAGATGTAGCTGAGGTAAGTCGTCTAAAATTTATTTGTTCTCTTTTTTCGTATAACTGTCAATTGACTTATTTTTTCTTTTCTCTTTTATAGGCCAATTTTGATAATTTAAAGAAACAAGTGAAAAGCTTTCAAGTTTATCTAAAAATAGAAAAGGTAAACCTACAAGCTACTATAAAAATGAAATAAATATTACAAGTGACAATTAAAGAGAACAATGGTTTTAGAAGGATCATAATCCTACACAGTTTGGATCTTGATATTTTTCTTAAATAGAAGGGTAAATAAGTACTTTCAAAAGTACAAGAGGATCCTATGAAAGAAGAAAGGGTGTTTTTGGGGGGTTTAGAGATAGTAAAGGAAGGCCTGGTCAGGACTAGAGCACTGCAAGTGCAAATTGTCGAGGGAGGACCTAGAGCACTAGAAGTGCAAACTTTAGAGAAAGGACCTAAAGCACTAGAAGTGCAGAATGTAGAGACATCACAAAATGGAAAAGAACCTAAAACTCAAGGAGATCCCAAAACCGCCTTAGACCCCCAATATCAAGAATGAAAAAGTGAACATAGTTCACTTGTTGACTATAATTTTTGTTGTATTATAGTCAAAAATTTTGTACAATGCACTGATATCTTTTCCTATTAATAAAAAACACATTTCCATAACTTGAGTATTTTACTATTTCCATGTATATTCTCATGCTTGTTTAAAATTTATGATAATTCAATTATGTTTGAAATCAGTTTGGCCATATAGCACTTTCTAAACTACATACAACACTTCCTATAAAAAAATATTTATGAAGGATACATGCATGCATGGGTTTAAATTTATTCAAAGCCAAAGCATAAAACATAAAATTTTATCAACATAGACAATTAATACAATAACAAAGCTATGATATAAAAAATAAAATTTTATCAGTGAAGACAATTAATAAAATAACAAGGCTATGATATAAAACATAACATTTTATTAAACCAGAAAGCCAATTTTGATATCCTTGTAGAAAATAAATGATAACAAATACCATTAAATATATCAATTTTGTTAAATCTTTAAAATTTTACAATGGAGGAAGTTGAAACAAACACTTCTCAACTTGTCCAAAATCACTTGTAAGCATATCAGATCTCTGCGTCTCCACAATCCAATCACTACAAGTGTCATTATCCTCATTATCATGAATATTAGTGACACCTATTCTGTCTGCTAGGGATTTCTAGTATGCCAAAGCTCTATCATAGGGATACTTATCTGACTCATACGATGACACATATATTCTCAAATATTTTTTCAAATTTTTGTCAAACCTGTTACAAAATTTAGATTTCATAAAATATAGTGCACTAAAAACCCTTTTGTCTTCCACAGATCCCAAAATCATTGTTTGACATAATTCATATAAACAAAAATATTCACTAATCATATCTTGTAAGACACTACTTGGATACAATTTTTTTCCTAAATATGTAATGGAACCAAGCTCATGAGGGTTACTCAAATGTTACATTTGATCAACCATTGTCAATCCAAAATGGGTTGATTATTGTATCAAAAGTTTTTGGTTGAGAATACCATTGATTTCAATACCATTTACTTCCACACTTTTAGTGAAATATTTCACAAGAGTGCCCATATATTTTATAAAAAACTCACCTGTAGTATTGTAGTAAGGACAAGGATCCTAGAACATAGGGTTAACCACACCCATCGCCTCAAGAAACTCATCTCTTTGAAAATGATCTCTTATTTCCCTTGTCAATGATTCTACTATTTTTTATCAATTTAATATTAGTATTGTGTAAAACTACATCAAATCTGCTGTGTGTTATAGGCATTTGTTCAACATCCTCTGTAACTAAATGTGACTAATTTTCAAAACAATATAAAGGTATCATATTTTAATAAACAATAATACAAATATGGTCATTGATGTTGAACTTCAAAAAGCTTTTTGGATCATTAATGTTAGAATTTTTTTTTCCAACTATCAAACAAAGGATCTGTAAAATTTTCTCCAGACAAGTATATCTTATCAATATGCATACACATTTGTTTTCTCATACTCATGAAATTGATAATATAAATGGATATTTATTATGTAATTTTAGTCAAAGTATTCATTTCTTACAACAATGGAAGAATACCACATAATGTGAGAAGTACTTCCCGAGAGATATCTTGAGAAGCAAACAACTGAATACCTTGAGAAGAAATAATCGAAGAAATACCATTACCGTGTCTTCGAGCCTTAACAGTGTTAAAGAAAAAAGCTGTATTTCGATCTCCTTCTTGTAACAATTCCACCCTGGCCTTTTGCTTCCAGAAAATCTCTTCCTGAAGCTCCCACTCTTGAAGTTCATGCAAAGCTTCAGACTCCTCCTAAAAATTCTGCTCTGTTAACCCATGATCTCTGATATGTCTGGTGATAACATCAAGCCTTCTTTGGGCCAAAGTTTTAGCCTGAAATAGATTCTCGAAACATTGCCTGTTCCACTTTTTGAGTTGATATTTCACAAATTGGAGTCTTTTAACAAAAGAGTACATAGCAAGATGCGTGGGAAGGACAACCCTGACTCCACCAGACTTTCATCAACTCGTACAAAGAGGGATCCCTAAGCCACATTAATTGGAATTTAAAACTTGGATGATGATCCATTTCTTGCCGAGAGATAACCAGTTTAATAGGCCAGTGGTCTGATCCCCTCCAGTCAAGAATCGTTGAGTTAGTAACCCAAGAATTGCTAATCCAAAATGAAGAAGTAAGAAACCTGTCCAACCTCTCAGAGATCGAGTTAGAACCACACCGCTTATTCGTCCAAGTGAACACACCATTCTTTGGCTTAATATCCACAAGATTAAGAAGCTGAATATTATCATTAAGGAGTCTAGAGGCAGGCCCA
The DNA here is from genome assembly GCA_028583015.1 of Wollemia nobilis. NCBI lineage: Eukaryota > Viridiplantae > Streptophyta > Pinopsida > Araucariales > Araucariaceae > Wollemia > Wollemia nobilis. The sequence goes on from JAQPPZ010000850.1 coordinate 11,786,446, forward strand.
AAAGTACCCACACCACCCCTCTTCTCATCAATACTAGATACAACATTAAAATCTCTAGCCATAATCTAAGGATAGAATGGAACCAAGGCTCGAACACTTTGAATATGATTCCATAGCAGCACCTTCCTAGCAAGATCCGAGGGGGCGTAAATGTTAGTGAACAAAACCACTTCTCTAGACTCATGGCAAGAAGCTATCATAGAAAGAGATGAATTATTCGATACCCACAAAAGAGGAGTAAGCTTCTACGGATTCCAAATGCTGACAAGCCCCCCAACACTACCCACAACCCCAACACACTAACAAAGACCTCGAGGCCAGAGTTTAGAAGCAATACTAAATAGACCCTCCATCGATAATTTAGATTCTTGAAGAAAAACAACATCCGGCTTATGTGCCTGAACCAAATCCTGAATAGCTTTTTGACAAGGTAAGCTATTCAAACCTCTCACATTCCAAGAAAGAACAATCATTTAGAGAGAGAAGAAAAGTGAGACTCCAGGGGTTTAACCACCCCACTCTCAACCAATGTTTCTCCCTCCATATGCAGTTTATGTGCATCTTTCTTTCTACCCACCTTAATCAGCTTCACAGGGGCCTCTTTTTTAAAGTTCTGTTGGAGTAACCCTAGAGAAGGACTAGGCCAAGAACCCTTTCCTCTACTAGAAGTCAGAAAATCAGCCAAAAAAGGGTCATCCCCTTTCACACCGTCCTGTTGCCCCTCCGAAACAGGAACAATTGCCAGGGCTGTGTTAAAATAAGAATCTGTCACTTCCTGTTTCCCATTAGGATTCAGCACCTCAGTTACATTTTGAGTATCCATATTCAAATTACCATTCATTCCTTCATCCGGAGATACCAACTCATCTAAGGCATCAAACTTATTATACAGGCCATCCATTTGTCTAGCAGTAAAGGTCCGCTTCAACCCTTTTCCCTTATTACGATTCTTAACTGGAATAAAGCCTTCTTTGTCTACCCCACTAACATCCATGGGAGCCCTCCCCGTCCAGGTCCAGCCTCTTGTGTAACTGACTTCCCACCCTGAGATTGTAGATTTGGATTTTTAGAACCAAATGATTTATTTTCAGGCATTTTAGGGCATTTACGCTGAAGATGCCCATACTCATGACACAATCGACAACGAAAAGGAATAGTTTCATAGTCTAATTGTTGAACCCAAGAAAAAGAGCCAACACATATTTGCATAGAATTAGGTAGAGGCTTAGATAAATCCAATTCCACACAAATACGAGCACATGAGACTACCTTTTTGTCTGAAGTTTGCTGAGACGGTCCCACCGGTTTGCCTAACATCAATGCAATCATGTGCAGAATATCCGTTCACCAAAACTCCAAAGGTAGCCATTGAATTCAAACCCACACTGGAACCCTAGAAGGAATCTCCTCAGTCGGATTAAAACCCATATGCCAGGGTTTAATAAACAGGCCAATCTGGTTGTAAATGTATGGGCCCCCATAAAAAGCCCTATTCCGGTCTGCCAAGTAGGAAAACACCACCAGAAAGAAATTATTAGCTCCCATCATGATCTCCATATCATCGACCGGGTTCCAAGTACTCCTGGCCCACTTTTCAAATGCCAAGAAAGGGATGCGAATACCCAAGAATTTGCATATTAAAGCATGATTTTGCATATATTCAACATCATCTGCAATTGACTCAGGCTGAATCACAAGAACAAGCCGCTCCCCAGCCCTTTCCAAGCATCCATTAACTCACTTTGCACAAAACCCTCCTTCCAAAGAAGAATTACTTGGGCCTAAAGAATTACCCTCTGCATTATGCCAAACAGAAGAAAAGCCTGAGCCATGAAGGGCTTCCTTAAACGAGACATTATTTCGACATTGGGTTCCTCCAGGCAAAGCCATTCATGCTATTCCAAAAATCTCAAAAATATCCAAAAATCCAATCCGTATCTTCAGAAATCCAACCCTCAAGGAAAAACAATGGTAAATGATGAATGCAAATCCAAGAGGTGTTGTCAACAATGGTTATCTCATCAATTGAAAGTGAAATGAATTTGGCATGTTTTACTTTCTCTCTCAGGTCCTCCTCAACCAATGATAGAAATTTTACTATTTTCTAACCACTTCAATTTGACCAATGGGAACTAGGAAAGTTCTACACATTAGCTACTTGAAAAAGGTGCTTACAATCAATAAAATTAGACATGGGTCTACCCATTTTAAGAATACTATATACAACAACAAACTATAAACTTTTTGAAGCTAATGTGGTCTTATAAATTTTTTAAAATTGGGCTTGGATTGTTCTACCCTTCTCAACAATATTTTGTTGTTGTTTCAATTATTTTTCATATTACTATGTATATTTGACATGCACATATTTCTATGCATCCTTCCACTTAATTATTTTCTTAATTTTTCCATCACTTTCTTTTACTATCAAAAAAACTTTCCCACAATGTTTTTCTATTGTGTCTAGTTTAAGTTGCATCTTATGATCCTTTTCTAGTTTTCAACTATAAATTACACATCTGCATTATGTTGGTATGTCATTATTGTTCTCTAGGTAGATTGACTCAATAAAGGAATATGTTGGTGACCATTCAAGTTGAAATGTCATTCCAATAGTCCACCTGGTTAACTTTCTATGTTTAGGTTTTCTTTTTTGGTTGGCGTGTCTATATGAGGCATCTTGTCAAGTGATTGTTGCATGTCATTGTTAAGAAAATTTTCATGTGGAGGCATCTCATCCTTGGGAATATCAAGTGGAGGTATATCAGGGTCAACAATGTTTTCTACATACAATGGTGTTATATATCATTTTTTGATGTAAAAGGATTAATATTAAAGAACTAATAGAATATATTTTTACAAGCATTAAAAAAGAGGTAGATAAACATGCCACTTGGACAAAGCCATCAAAAAACAAACCATCATTTTTTGATGAAGCAAGGCTTTATATTCAAGAATAACATAATACAAAAATTAACTGTTTAGTTGGTAAAAGGTATTTTTACCTTGAATTTGTGTAGATACGAATGCCTCACTACATTTTGATATATGTCTAAAATATTTCAAGATATAATTTTTACCATAAGATTAGCCTCCCTTGTTTCCATCACCAATAGGTGCCATTGTACTTGTAAAGAAAAAAGTTTTTGATGTTAGGAAATGAATATGAAGTTGAACAAAATTGAGAAAATTCTACAACCGATAGAAGGAAATTCTTGCACCACTTAGTCGTTATCATGATTTTTGCAACCATACTTCCCTCAATAATTGTTTTCATATTTACTCAAGGGTTAGGGAACCATTACTATTATCCATTAATTCCTTTAACAAAACAAAATAACTCATGCATTTCTTTTTATTACAAAATAAAATAAGTAGCAAGTAATAAATTTCTACATTATTCGATTCCATAATATAAGTAGCATGTAATAATTCTCAAAAATCCAATAATAAAATTAAAAGCATAAATTTAAAGTCTTCCTTCAAAGAAACCAAGGTTAAACTATCATGGCATTAAGCATCTATGAGGATGAACCTACACTGCCCTCTACAATGACCTCTGCCTGCATGCTCAAGGAACAACAAAAAAATAATGCAATGCTATAAAAACTTACTCTAACACACATGAAGCAAGCTCTAACAACAAGAAATGATCCTAAAAAACTACAAGATGACATGGATACTTGGATCTCATAGTTGTAGATAGTGCATCTATGCTGCCTATGAAACTGAAGGAACAAGCTTTGGATAACAAAACAATGAAAGAAGACAACAATCCAAGATAACATTCCAAACCCAACACTAATAGAAGATCTTGCACTCCACCAAGGCTAACCTTCACTCAATTCTAAATAAACCTTGATGTCTAATGTCATTGTGACTACCATAGTCTACAAACTAAAAGAATAGTTCTATAGCTCAATTCTAAATAAACTCTATAGTAGCACACCAACAAAGGTTACAAAACAACCCAAAAAATTGGTCTTAAGCAAGCCAACCAACACACAAGCTAAGGCATCTAAACTTCTACTACACAGGGTATGGAATAGGTCTTCCCTACAAGCATAGCTCCAAACCAAAGTGCTACAACAATAAGTAGACATAAAGTAAAAGCTATTGCTAGAGACGATCCAAAGAAAAACAACAACCATACTCAGATGTTTGGAAGCTTGTACTTTACCTAGGAGCACTTCCAAAAACTTGCTTTACTACAATGTCATCCTCCTCCAAGGCCTTTTGATACAATTGATCATCATCCTCATCACATTTTTTGTAATCGATCGATATTTCTATCGATAGAAAGTCCTCTACAACTGATCATCATAATCATCACACCTTTTTGCAATCGATCGTCTCACTTGTCATAGTCCACTACAACTGATTGTCATAGAACTCTATAGTCAATTGTCACACTCGTTAGAGTCCACTATAATTGATCATTATAGTCCCCTAAAATCGATTGACATTTTTGTCAATAGACAATCCTCTGTAACCAATCATCACCCTGTCATGCTTCTCTACAATAGAAATCTATCGATTGACAATCCTCTATAACCGATCAACTTTTTTATCGATAAAAAATCCTCTACAACTGATCATCTTTGTATTTTTGGCTATTTTAGGTCATGTTTATCTATTGTAGGGTTTTTGTTGCTTCAGGTATCTTTTTGAGGAGCTTGAATGTTTTATATGTATGTTTACCACTATCATGTTAGGTATATAAACTGGTGGTATAAGAGGTAAATTTGGCAGGAGAAATAAAAGTTTTTATAATTTCAAGGTGAAAAAGGTTCACGATTTAAGTGAGAGTGTTGGCAATTTAAATTAAAAATAGTGAAATTGTTATCAATGTGCGGTGAGTTGACCCCCCAAAAAAATTTAGACCTAAAATTTTTTGGCTAATGGGCCCCTATCAAGGCTCCCCATATTCACAAATTTCCAATTTAAAAAATCCTAATATTCATGAATTAATGATGATTCACCACTATGTTTAACACTGCGCCATAATTTTTGTACCATCAAGCTAGTGGATGGGTTCCAAAAACTTGTCATTTGACAGAAACCATAGAGCAAAAACTTGGCTAAGTAAGGAGAGCATTAGACTTTTGGTGCCTCCTATCATAACAGACTAGTACCAAAACCCTATCACCCAATAACAAAGAAAAATGAAGATTTGGTACACAACAAAAGGTTAGCAAGAAGCCCAACTAAGTCTAAAACATAATGCTATTACTCTCATAGCACATCATGCAATTTATATCTATTGTCAAATAATCTTAACAATGAGGCCACTCATTGGTACTCGTGCGACTAGATGATTATGGAAGGACCAACTACATAACCAACTTGTCAAAGGATTCAAGTGATGTAAGGTAGACAAGTCAACCCCCACTTCTACAAATGAAACCTGGTGAGGTCACATCAGCATAGTCATACTAAATTAGTTGAACAGATCAGGCTAATCAACACACATTTAGTTTTGTAGGTCCTCTAACTTAACAAAAATCCATTCTTAAGGCAATGATGCCCAAGTAACATAATCAATTGTAAAGCTATGTACTAGAATGTAATAGGTTCTAGTGGTTGGCTCTTTAGCTTTTACAATTTGTATCAATGTATAAAGCACTTTGTTCCATTGAAGAATAAATATTGGGTTATTGTTTAGTCTCTTATTCAAATTCTTGTAGAATGTGTATGTATCTTGAACTGTGAATTATTGCTCTTTAAGCTAGTTGCATTAATGCAATAGTTATTCTATTTTTTAGATATTTTTTTATCTTAGTTCACTAGTTCTGGAATTTGTAGCAGATGCATCATTATTTGAATGAATGCACTATTTTGTAAGTAGAAGTCACAAGTTGATTTTTTAAGTGACCTATTTGTGATTAAATGATACATTTATTTATACAAAATATTTATTGATGTTGTTGAATCCATGCCATTATAATTCTAGTTGTCTAATTTGCAAACCTCTTTTTGCACTCTTTTCACCCCCCATTTCAATAGTTAGGTAGTTAGGATTAAAAGAAATGGGTCTAATCCAGAGGTTGATACATGAAGCATTACTTCTTCATGGTCTTCCAATATTGGTCAAAAATTTAGGGTGCATTTTAATCTTAAGGCATATTTTTAGACTAATAGTTTTTGGTGCACTTGGTGGGACCCAAACCCCCCTATATTGATAGATCAGGGAACTGGTGATTATTTGCTCGAATAGATATTTTCAAGTCACCTGGTGATTATTTTCTCGAATAGATTTTGTCAAGTCACCTGGTGACTCTGTCCATATAGAAACCCAAATATATATACGTTTTCAAAAACAACATTCAAAATTTAGCTATTCTATTGAATACCCAAATAAATGATCACTAGATAAGCAGCTAGAAGGCTAGATGAACTTGTAGAATTTGTAGAACTAGCCCCTCTTAGATTCAAGAGACAATCTTCAAGACCTTCATCCATATATTCATCCTCTCAAGCATATTAGAAGATCAAGAATATGCTAAAATATCAGTATCTTTAGAAATATCAACATCAATGGATAATAATCAAAATTCATAGAACTTCCCAAATTGGAATGATACAAGACCTCTCAATCTGCTTAACCAAAACCCAATTCCTCAAGTAATGTTAAAATCCCTTCCCACACATGATGGCACTAGGAAAATTGCCTATTAGCACTATTAGTATGTAGCCTCATTAGTTGCTATACATAACATCCAGAATGAATATATCATGATAAGGCTATTGGTAATATCATTAAAAAGGAAAATATTGTACTGGTACAAAACCTTATCTAATCATAGTATAAATTCATGAGCACAACTTGTTGGTATATTAATGCAAAATTTTAATGAACAAATTGATCCTTTCTCCTTGCTAACATAGTTTACTATGATACAAAGATATCCCCAGGAGGAAATTATGGATTTCAATATTAGATTTAGCTGTACATGGAAAAGAGTACCTCAAGGTTTGAGGAAAATGGATGACCAAACAATGTCCTATTATTTAAGGGTTTTTAACTTAGATCTAGGCATGGCTATAAGGCAATCTAATATATTTATATTCCCCAAAAAAACTTAGGCAACATTAATGACAAAAAAGGACTTGATTTCTATAGGAATATTGCCTCCCAAGACTATAATGTCAACATATCTAGAATTCTCCCAAAAATAATCACAAAACCATGCTACAGACACTTCCTTCCTAGTTGTGTTTCCAACCATCAATTTTACAATATGGCCAACACCACCAATAACTCAAACATTGTTGGCACGCCCAAAAATTCTAGCACTACTAACATCGCCTCTTATTCCTGCATTATCAGACTTGGATCCCCAAATGGCTGCCTTGAAAGAAATACCTATAACTATGAAAAATTTGACAAATGAATTTACTTCTATGAAAATAAGAGAGGTTGAGAAAAAATTTCAACCCAAAAAATTTCCATATATAATGAAATATCAAGCAACTGCCTCTACTAGCAAAACCATAGAAAAACCTAACACAATGTACAACAATCAAGAATATGATCCTTCCACTATAGTCTTTGAATCAGACTATTGGTGTTTAACCTGTAATGATCCACATGGTAAAAATTTTTATATGATGAACCAACACCTCATATAAAAGGTTGTTATTGAAAAGGCAAAAAGAGCTCAAAAGGGGAAGATAAATATATTATGGGAAGCAAATCATAACTTAATGATGTCATCAATTGAACAAGTAGCAGTTCTACCAAGATCAAGAAATAAGCCCTTTCAAGTAGACCCTAAAACAATGGATCCCTTTAGGGTACCTTCTGAGCGAAAACACCATTCCAAAATGGAAGCTGCTCATAAGTCAAACCAATCTCCAATGCAAAAGCCGAATCAAGAATAAAAAAATATAGTAAAGGAAGCTGATACTCAAGAAAAATCTAGGAATAATCTAAAGTATTCTATTACTAAGTGTCAAAGGATTTAAACAACTTAGGAGTATAGGACAAGATTCAATGAGCCTAGTAAAGAATAGACAAAGCAATAAAAATCACATAGCTTCAATATAGTTGAGGAACTAAAGAAAACACTATCCAAGGCCAACTTATATGACACCCTGCTGATACTTAAGAAAATTGACTTACTTTAGGCTTCCTTGAAATCTATAAAGAATGAGGGTAAGCATCATTTAGAGATCAATTTAGGCCAAATAAATCCCACTTTAGAGATAGGTAAAAATAGACCATCACCACTCTATTTGTCTTTACGCATGCAAGGATGGGTTGTGTATAACTACATGATCAATTCTGGAGGCACAACCATAGTAATTCCCAAGGCCATGTCTGATATAATGTGTATGGAATATACATGCAGTAGCCCTGGGGTGCTTATATTATGATTCAAATGACATATCCAAGGCCAAATTGGAAGTCTTGAATAACAAGTCCCCTCCATTTGAGCATGTATCAACAACCAATATTGAGGTATTCAAGAATATTTTTGATGATCAGTAGAGGGACTTAAATATGAAAAAAATGCAAGAGCGACCACCATGGAGGACATGGAATCCGTACATATGTATCTTTGACCAAGAGTGGAATGAAGATCAGTGAATAAGCTCTAAAATTATAGATAAAATCTAGAAAGATTTGGGTTTGGAGGAGCATAAGATAAAATAATGATGTATTTCACACTGTGAAAGGGATAATCACAAAATTGCTTTCCCAAATGATGTCAACAATAATTTCATCTCTAAATTCGACAAAGAATATATCAGTTGGATAAAAAAGCATAATAAGGAAATATTCCATGAAGTCAAAACAATAGAGCATTCAAAGAAAGAAGCAAAAGAAGAAACAAAGGAAGTTGCCCAATATCTTTTGCAAAAATATCCTTTAGTAATCTATGATGACTCTGAAGAAAAAATAGACAGAGTCCTAGCCACAAAGAGGGTAGCTTTCAAAATTTCTTTTGGCAAGCCCAAGGTCCATAGAATTTTATTAGAAGATGACTATAGGACATGCTAAAGAAGCTGAAGTACCTCAATGAGCAAGTCACAAAGAGGAACAAGTGTTGCTAAAAATTTTAGGTCTCATTCAACAACTTAACCTAGATATTCTAGAAGAAATACTGCACAAGGGGAAAAATGAAATAATTTCCCAAGCTTTGGAGATTCAAAAATAGAAACAATAGCCACCAAAAGGCGATAACTACAATAAGAAATGAAAAGAACCCAGGTGGAAATTGAAGCAACTAAAGATAAAGAAACCAAAATAATGGATCCAAAGTAGGAATCATAAGTATTAGGTACGTATATTCAACCTCTCCCTTTATATCCCTGGTCACTTCCATCATCCCCTCAATCCTTTTCTTCATTGGAATTTATCCCAACAATGGCACAACATCCATTGAAATCACCACCCTTGTCGTCCTCCCATGAAGCATCAACATTCCCCCTAAACACTTCTCCTCCATCCATTAGCCAAAAGGAGAAAGGAATCCAAGAAAACCTAACTCCTACAAATACTAGCATCTTTTCACCTACTCCTTAGACTATTTTCTCCTCATTCTTAGCTACCCCTACTACACCCCTTCACTCTATATATCCACTGCCAAAAGTGTTATCGATTATCTAAAATATGGAGGACAATATACAAAATTGGGTAGAAGATTAGGATAATATATAAAAATCAAAGAAAGTAGACGCTATAACATATCATGCAGTAGACTGTTGTTGCAATTACACAACTCACCCCAATTGGGGACTCACTTGAGATTTTTTGAATTTTTACATCAATTTTAAAGTTTGCTTGCTTCTATGTTTTACATTTTCTTTCATTGAATAAGTATTTTAACTTGATTGAATTGAATATTTTAGAATGGATTGGATCTCAATTGCTCTTCATAGTTTAAAGAATTTCATTTTTTAAAATTTTTTGTAGGGTTTTTGAATTTCACCATTCTTGGTAGTCGTAAACCTAAAATGACCACAATTTTTGCTAGAAAACTCCGTTTGAGTTGATTCAAATATTGGTATAAATATCCTGAAATTATCCTCAAAATGGTACCAATATTTCATGCACATAATTAATACTTCAAGATTTTCAATGAAAATACCATTCAACATGCATCATTTCCCGTAATAGTCCACCAATTGCAAGAGGTCATATTTTCTAATGCATAGTGAATTTTATAGTTATTGCAACTATTTTGGATACCCATTTTGCCTATTTAGAATTTTGTAAATTTTCATAAAATTATGGGAAATTTGAATTTTACCCTAATTTTGTACTACGGGACAATTTTGAGTTCTTGATCATGCATGGTTTCAGAAAACTAAGGTTCATGATTCATTAAATTAGGTTTAAAATCAGTTTCTAGACAAGTATTAAAATTCCCATGATTGTGGTCAACAATTAAATTCCTTATTGCTAACTAAACTATCAATTTTTAATGGGTTATGGCATCAAATTTCAATTAAATTTTGTCTTCCACACCGCCAAGAGGTGTCATCATTCATAAATGGTAAATCACTACCAAAATTATCCCAATGACTACATTGTCTATAGGCCTCTTTTTTTTATTTGACATGAAGGTTTCAAAACTAAGGTTTAATAAATCAAATTGTGCCTCTTTAATTCTTTCCTTTCACTAAGATAGAAAGGATTAAGGTTTAAAAGGATTTTTTTTCATCTACCCCAAGAGCTTAAAAAAAATGCGATTACTTAGTATATGGGAAGCCCATGACAAAGCACTCACTAACACCTAAATCAATAGCTAGCGCATATAGCGCTCAAGCCATCCGCTCTAAATTTTAACCCTATGTCTTCGTTGACCAAATAAAAGGCTAGTGATAACTTTCCTTGCTATAATAAGGTCAAAGATCTTAAGCATCCCTATCAGTTTTAAAGTCTCTCGCTCAATGCTTAAGCATCTTGCTCAACGCTAAAGTCTCATGCTCAATGCTTAAGCATCCCACTCAGTGCTTAAGCATCCCGCTCAACGCTAAAGTATCTCACCACCAATGAGATTACAATGGCAAAGTTTTTTGCTCCAATAAAAAATCACTACTTAATATTATCGCTCTTAACTATGCCACATAATTTCTTTATAAAAGAACTTAGATGAAGCTTTAAATTACTAGGGTATTTTTATTCTTCATTGGATACAAGGGACCTTTTCAAACCTTAGAAGATAAGCAATATAATATTTGGCCAATGAGAGTATGGTGCCTATTCTAACTTGCTTGAACCTGCTCTTTATATTCTCTAGCCAATAGAATTGTTGTGCTCAATCCTCCACTCCAATGAAATCTTAGGAGTTGAAATTCCTGCTCCAATGGTTTTTAAAATGCTTAGATCTTCCATTCTTTTTGTTTTGAATAAAATATTAGGGGACTTTAATTATTCAATAGTGATGACTTTAGGCCTTTGCAAATGAGAAAAAAAATTATATTACGGGGACATATCTTTTGGACTTAATGTTGGACATTTTAATTAAACATTAGGCAATGATCTAATTAAGTCGAATAAAATTAGACATTTGACCTTGGATACTTAAATTAATTAAAATAATGTCATGAGAGATTTAATGCTGGATTTAATGTTTTGGACACTAAATAAATCATAGCAATAAGGGGTAAAATTTTGTGCTATGTAACCTAAACCTCAGACTTTGAATGTTAGAGATATTTGAAAATCCTTAACATTAAATTTTAATTTAGAAACCTTTTTCTATGAATATCGAACCTTAGACCAAGATTTTAATAAATAATTAAAGATTAGACACATAAAATTACTAAAATTAAATGGCCAATGAGATTCGAGTGCTCGAGTTCATCCGTTCCATTCCACTCCAATAGGATTCAAGAACTCATTTTCCCACTCATCGCTTATTTTCCTGCCCAACGCTCATTTTCCCTCTTAGCGCTCATTTTTCTCGCTCAATGCTCATTTTACCACTCAACACTTATTTTTCTTGATTAGCACTCATTTTCCTGCTCAACATTCAATATTTCCTGCTCCAATCCCATCTAAGCGCTCATATTTCTGTTGCATTCCCATTCATCCGTCGCTCCTACCAATAAGAAACTAGCGCTCATCCTTCTCCGCTCTACTCCGCTTCATTTGATTTCCCACTGCATTCTTAGCCATGGGTTTACTAAATCAATTAAAGCCTTCTGAGTCATGCATAATATTTAAAAAAAAACTTAATCGACAATTATAATCATTGCAAATGATTAAACCTTAGTGAAATGAATTAATTGGAATAATTTTTATTAAAGCAAAGGAAAGAAATTTATTAGTGAGGCTAATATTTAAAACTTTGGGCCTTAGTATTAATGTGCTAAAATATAAAATTAAAGGTATGAAAACCTTAATATTAAGGTTTAATACATCGGCCATGAAAACCTTAGCATTTGATTTAATACTTTGGCATTAAAATTAAAATATGAACCTTAGTGTTAAATTTAATATTTGATCCCTAAAATTAAAAGTGAAGACACTTAACATGGAATTAAATGAAAATATTTTGGAGCTTAAGGAATAATCTTAGCATTTGATTTAATACTTTGACATTAAAATTAAAATGGAACTTTAGTGCTAAACCTAATACTTTGGATTTAAAATTAAAGGAATTAAAACCTTATAAAATCAATTAATAAAATTTGAACAAATGATAGGAACACACATTTGATATTATTAATCCGAGAACCTAAGGTAAGTTTATAAGGGTAATTTAAATCGTTAAAATAGAAAGTGATAAATAAAAGTATGACAATTTTAATATTTCAAAGAAATTAAAACATATAATCATCCACCTTTGCAAAAATAAAATATATAATAATAATAAAGAAAATAATATTTTAAAATGTCCATATTAAAAATAAATTTCTTGTGAAATATAAATTTGAACTAATCTTGCTTATCTTTTGATTTATAGGCAACAAAGTCACAACATGAAAGTTGAAAGCAAAGGTCGATAAAGAAAGAAAGGCGATAGCCAAACAAAGATTGGACATTCAATGAATCTAGACCTAATTTGAAACTTGGTGCACGACAAATCAAACTTACCTAAAACATGACGATTCAACTACCTAATCTTCATAGATAAGCTGCCAAAGTAGTTAGAAGATCCATGGCTAAAATTAAACATTTGAATCAAGAAAATTCCCAATTTGACACATCATCCAGGAGATAACTCATTAGTCTAACTATAAACCATTGAAGTCCAACTATAAACCACTAGAGTACAACTATAAAGCACTAAGAAATTCAAAATTGTAAGGCTATAAATAGCCACTGAGACCCCATTTCAAAGGGTTGGATTCCACTTTTAGCAATAGGTATTTTAGAATTTTGTTTCTTTGTAGATAGTGGATATTTGCGCCCCTATCATTATACTTGGAGAATTATCTTTACAATCACTTGATGCAAGTAATTCTGAGTGTAATAATTGAATATATTATCAATACAATGTTTTAGAATACTTGGTGTAATTTGTGCATGATGATGGTGATTACATTTGAGTCAATTTTAGTGCATTGTCTCTTTCTCCTTTGAAGATAGCACTGTCTTGGTCTTAGATTGTATGAATACTGATTGAGCTAAGGCTAGTAGATCTCAGAATTACTACTTCAATAGATTCAGCATAAGTCTTCAATAATGTAATAACTTATTTTTATTTCCTTTCTCTAACCCTTTACCTTTGATTTTATTTGACAATTGATTAGATTAAAGTAGTTTAGCTTGATATTATGAAGCTTCCTTTTTTTGATTGATAAGAGGGTTTTGAAAGGACCCTAAACCTTTTACATCATAAAGGTTGAGAAGGTGGCCAGACCATCGAGAACAAAAGAGGAATTCATCCTCAAAACTAGAAGCAAATGGAATTCAACCATGCAACACTACCACATACAAGAGAACAAGCATAGACCAAAACTGGATTTATGTAAATTAGCCAAAAATTGAGACCCCACAAACTTACGTAAATCTGAAAAAAATAGAGAGCCCATTGAGCCCTCAATATTTGATATTATCTTGCTCTAAGGCTTTTGTAGCTATTTCAGGATTGACATCATCATTCAAAGTTGCAATGATTGTGCTTGCTTGGATAAGGGTGGAATATGTAGAGCTCAAAAGCTCAACCATGCAGACCCAGGGTTTCTTCTCCAACTCTTTGCCAGCCTCAGTATCCCAAGTGCGAGTGGAGACACCTTTGTCTTGATATTCTTCGTCGTTTCCAGGGTTACCTCTGTGTCGAAATCCAAAAAATCCACCTCCATATTAGTCTTCCGAGAAGTGCTCCTTTTCATGAATATGCACTTCATTATTTTAAGTTTTAGAATATCTTTTGAATGAAATTAAATGTTATAATAAGAAGGTATTAAGCCTAAAATATTGTTTTTACATGCATTTTACTGTGAAATTCATCAAGAATAAAACAATTGAATTTATAATTGCAGTATATTGAACCTAAATCAAACTTTAAAATCAGAATTAATTACTTTTCCTTCTAACAGTCACGTGTGACCCTGAATATTCTAAATTTTTTCCTTACTTTTCCTTTGAATTACTAAATAATCTAATAGAATAAATCAACTAGGTTAGACCAACATTACCAGAACCTTTGGGGAATCAATATCCCTTTCAAGAAAAGACATATTGTCCTGACCTTTAGTGTATATATGCAACTGGGAAGATGTATCATTCAATAGGAAATGATGCTAGAAGGAGGGCATGAAATAGATTAATCTAATTTTAGATGTTGAAATTTATTCAATTAGTCCTCAAGTCCTAAAATTAATTGATATATGCTACAATAGCTTGGCTTTATTTAATGTGTTTTAAATTATGAGATATTTCATTTATTGTTGTTAAAATATTAATTCTTGAATTCTTTATGTTTGAAATCATTATTCTTTTGTTAAATATTTCATATATGCTATAATTTATTGACTGATAAAACTGGAACCTAGGGTTATTAACACCAGGGCTAAGTCTTCTGAAGGTAATACTAAACTCCACACATTTTCTCCTCCTAGAAAATCCAAAAATATCAAAGTTTAGTCAAGCACTCTTCCTCCCATTAATACCTCATCTCAATCCATAATACCATTTGTTGATATATTTGTCACTCCACTAAGTACACCAATGGCAACATTTACACCTTGGTTAGGTGGTAGTAGTCCACTAAGTATTCCTAGACCAGCCCATGAAATGTCCAAGAATGTTGAAAGGTATTTACCTAGGTATAGACATGATGGGGCTAGAAGAGTTAAAGAACACATACAAGCTTATAAGGATGTTCTAATTCTATTGTAGGTTGAACATGAAGATGCTCTAATTTACCCAAAGAAGACAACAAATGTATGCGAGGAAAATAAAATTTTCCATCCATCACATGGGGAGCACCAAGCCAGACATTTTTAGATTTTTTGAATTTTTCTTTTGGAAAATTTTCAAGTATGTAGGGAATTTTAGCTTCAGGGTTAGATAATCCTCCACTTGATGAGGATTATCTTTTATAGGGCAACATTCCCAGTTTATTTAAAGCAACAAATGTGCTTCAATATCCTAAAAAAGAAGCACAAGTAGAAGATTCACCTGCATCTCCCCAGACCTCATCACCTCCTCCTAAAACCAACAACCCTCATCCTCTAACTGAGGATGAGAAAGTAAATTTTTTTGAAGATATTTTAATGTCTGACAATTGTGAAGCAACCATCAAAGATACGTTGCTTCAATATTTAAAATAAATAAAATATTGGGAGTATCAGGCCAAAGTTTTAATAAAGCAAATAAATGCTCGATTCAAAAAATTTTCAAAAAGGGAAGACATTTTTTCATTTGTTGAAAATGAACCAAAAAAGCTTGATGCTCTACTACATCAAGCTAAATACAGCATAGTGAAGGCTACAAATTTTTACAATGATGAAATTTTAAATATTATGTTGAATAGGTTGGAGAACATTAATGTTGAAGCCCAGGCTTATTTTAACCAATGGGCATGTGACAAGAAAAAAGTTGCAGTTGTTGAGGCTGCAAAGGATGTAGTCGAGGTAAGTCGTCTAAATTTTGTTTGTTCTCTTTTTTTCATATAACTATCTACTGACTTATTTTTTCTTTTCTCTTTTGTAGGCCAATTTTGATAATTTAAAGAAATAGGTGAAAAGCCTGCAAGTTTATCTAAAAATGGCAAAGGTAAACCTGCAAGCTGCTATAAAAATGAAAGAAATATTAAAAGCGACAATTAGAGAGAACAACGCTTTTAGAAGGATCATAATCCTACATGGTTTTGATCCTGATATTTTGCTTAAGGAGAAGGGTAAAGAAGTACTTTCAATAGTACAAGAGGATCCTATGAAAGAAGAAAGGGCATTGTTGGGGGGTTTAGAGATAGTAGAGGAAGGCTTGGTTAGATCTAGAGCAATGGAAGTGCAGACTGAAGAGGAAGGACCTAGAGCACTAGAAGTGCAGAATTTAGAGGAAGGACCTGGAGCACTGGAAGTGCAGACTATAGAGGCAACACAAAAGGGAAAAGAACCTGAAACTCATGGAGAGCCCAAAACTACCTTAGGCCCCCAATCTCAAGAATGAAAAAGTGAACACAGTTCACTTGTTGACTACAAATTTTGTTGTATTGCAGTCAACAATTTTGTACAATGCAATGATATCTTTTCCAATTAATAAAAAAGATATTTCCATAACTTGAGTATTATACTATTTCCATGTATATTCTTGTGCTTTTTTACAATTTATGATAATTCAATTATGTTTGAACTTAGTTTGGCCATATAGTGCTTTCTAAACTACATACAACACTTTCTATAAAAAAATATTTACGAAGGATACATGCATGCATGGGTTTAAATTTATTCAAAGCCAAAGCATAAAACATAAAATTTTATCAACATAGATAGTTAATACAATAACAAAGCTATGATATAAAAATAAAATTTTATCAGCGAAGATAATTAATAAAATAGCAAGGCTATGTTATAAAACATAACATTTTATTAAACCAGAAAGCCAATTTTGATATCCTTGTAGAAAAAAATGATAACAAATACCATTAAATATATCAATTTTGTTAAATCTTGGAAATTTTACAATGGAGGAAGCTAAAACAAACACTTCTCAACTTGTCCAAAATCACTTGTAAGCATATCAGATCTCTGCGTCTCCACAATCTGATCACTGCAAGTGTCATTATCCTCATTATCATGAATATTAGTGATACCTCTTTTGTCTGCTAGGGATTTCCAATATGCCAAAGCTCTATCATAGGGATACTTATCCAGCTCATACGATGACACATATATTCTCAAACAATTTTTCAAATTTTTGTCCAACCTGTTACGAACTTTAGATTTCACAAAAGATAGTGCACTAAAAACCCTTTCGTCTTCCACAGATCCCAAAATCATTGTTTGACATAATTCATATAAACAAAAATATTCATTGATCATATCTTGTAAGACACTACTTGGATACAATTTTTTCCACAAACATGTAATGGAACCAAGCTCATGAGGGTTACTCAAACATGACATTTGACCAACCATTATCAATCCAAAATGGGTTGATTGTTGTCTCAAAAGTTCTTTGTTGAGAATACCATTGATTTCAATACCATTGACTTCCACACTTTTAGTGAAATGTTTCACAAGAGTGCCCATATATCTTATAAACAACTCACTTGTAGTATTGTAGTCAGGACAAGGATTCTAGAACATGGGGTTAACCACACCCATCGCCTCAAGCAACTCATCTCTTTGAAAATGATCTCTTATTTCCCTTGTCAATGATTCTACTATTTTTATCAATTTAATCTTAGTATTGTGTAAAACTACATCAAATCCATTGTGTGTTATGGGCATTTGTTCAACATCCTCTATAACTATATGTGACCACTTTTCAAAACAATATAAAGGTATCATCTTTCCATGAACATTAATACAAAGATGATCATTGATGTTGAACTTCAAAAAGCTTTTTGGATCATTGACGTTAGTTAAAGTTTTCCAACTATCAAACAAAGGATCTATAAAATTTTCTTCGAACAAGTATATCTTATCAATATGCATACATATTTGTTTTCTCATCCTGATGAAATTGACAATATAAATGGATCTTTCTTGTGCAAGTTTAATCAAAGTATTCATTTCTTGCAACAATGGAAGAATACCACATAATGTGAGAAGTGTTTCCAAGTCAGTCATACGGTATAGCAAATATTTTACCTTATCAACAACCCTACGATTTGCATACATAAACCCTGCTAAGGATTGATATTCTATAAAAATTCTATATGCAGGATGAAACAGTGAAATCCACCTGGTATCTACATATTTTAACAATTTTTTGCCTTTAGTAACACCTAGTGAAAACTATTGAAACTCTGCAAACCTTTTTGGACTGCATGAAAAGTAAGCATGTATTTCATGGATGAGTTCTTCCACTCTCACAACATTTTCAAATGTGCTCACAATTTTGTATGCAAGATTCATTCTATGAGCCATGCAATGAATGAGAATCAAATATGGGGTAATTGATGTCTGAAGTCAAACACAAAGACCATTCATGTGTCCTTGCATTGTAGTAGCACCATCAGCTCCAACACAAATTAACTTTATGGCTATTTTTATATCATCCATTCCTGCAATATCCTTTAAACTAGTTACAACAACATTGTAAATATTTTTCGCATTACAATTTTCCACCATCTTATGTAGTGCTAGTAAATGAGGTTGCCTTAAATGATTTTGGAATGTGTAAACATGCATGCAAATCCAAGATGTGTTGTCAACAATTATTACCTCATCAATTGAAAGTGAAATGAATTTGGCATGTTTTACATTCTCTCTCAGGTCCTCCTTCTCAACCAATGATAGATATTTTACCATTTCCCAACCACTTCGATCTGACCAATGGGAACTAGGAAGGTTCTACACATCAGCTAGTTGAAATAGGTGCTTATAATCAACAAAATCAGACATGGGTCTACCCTTTTTAAGAATACTATATACAACAACAAACTGTAAACTTTTTGAAGCTAATGTGGTCTTATGAATTTTTTGAAATTGGGCTTGGATTGTTCCACCCTTCTCAACAAGAGTTTGTTGTTGTTTCATTTATTTTTCATATTCCTATGCATATCTGACATGCACGCATTTCGATGCATCCTTCCACCTAATTGTTTTCTTAATTGTTCCATCACTTTCTTTTACTATCAAATAAACTTTCCCACAATGTTTTTCTATTGTGTCTAATTTAAGTTGCATCTTATGATCCTTTCCTAGTTTCCAACTACAAATTATGCATCTACATTATGTTGGTATGTCATTATTATTCTCTAGCTACATTGACTCAATAAAGGGATATGTTGATGACCATTCAAGCTGAAATGTCCTTCCAATAGTCCACCTGGTTAACTTTCTACGTTTAAGTTTTTGACTAGAAGATTCCCAAAAATTTACATTTTACTTGAGTAATCATTTTCTTTTTTGGTTGGCGTGTCTATATGAGGCATCTCATCAAGTGGTTGTTGAATGTCATTGTTAAGAAAATTTTCATGTGGAGGCATCTCATCCCTGGGAATATCTTCAAGTGGAGGTATATCAGGGTCAACAATATTTTCTGCATACAATGGTGTTCTATATCATTTTTTTGATGTAAAAAGGCATTATTTTAAAGAATTAACAAAATACATTTTTACAAGCATTAAAAAAGAGGTAGATAAACACACCACTTGGCCAAAGCCATCAACAAACAAACCACCATTTTTTGATGAAGAAAGGCTTTATATTTAAGAATAACATAATACAAAAATTAACTGATTAGTTGGTAAAAGGTGTTTGTACCTTGAATTTGTGTCAATATTTTTTCAATAGATAGTCCTCTGTAACCAATCATCACCATGTCATGCTTCTCTACAATCGAAATCTATAAATTAACAATCCTCTACAATCGATCAACATTTTTATTGATAAAAAATCCTCTACAACTGATCATATTTATTTTTTTGGCTACTTCAGGTCATGTTTGTCTATTGTAGGGTTTTCGTTGCTTCAGGTCTATTTTTGAGGAGTTTGAATGTTTTGGATGTATGCTTACCACTATCATGTTAGGTATATAAACTGGTGGTATAAGAGGTAAATTTGGCAAGATAAATAAAATTTTTATAATTTCAAGGTGAAAAAGGTCCACGATTTAAGTGAGAGTGTTGGCAATTTAAAATAAAAGCAATAAAATTATTATCAACGTGTGGTGACCTTACCCCTCAAAAACATTTAGACCTAAAAAATTTTGGCGAATGGGTCCCTTTCAAGGCTCCCCATATTCACCAATTTCCAATTTCAAAAATCCTAATATTCATGAATTAATGATGATTCACCAATATGTATAACACTACGCCATAATTTTTGTACCAACAAGCTAGTGGATGGGTACCAAAAACTTGTCACTTGACAGAAACTATATAGCAAAAAATTGGCTAAGTATGAAGAGCATTAGAATTTTGGTGCCTCCTATCATAGCAGACTAGTACCAAAACCTTATCACCCTATAGCAAAGCAAAATGAAGATTTGGCACACAAAAAAAGGTTAGCAAGAAGCCCAACTAAGTCTAAAACATAATTCTATTACTCTCATAGCACATCAGACAATTTATATCTATTATCAAATAATCTTAACAATGAGGTCACTCATTGGTACTCGTGCAACTAGATGATTATGTAAGGCCCAACTACATAACCAACTTGTCAAAGGATCCAAATGATGTAAGGTAGACAAGTCAGCCCCCACTTCTACATATGAAACCTGGTGAGGTCACATCAACATAGTCATACTAAATTAGTTGAATAGATCAGGCTAATCAACACACATTCAGTTTTGCGGGTCCTCTGACTTAACAACAATTCATTCTTAAGGAAATGATGCCCAAGTAACATAATCAATTGTAAAGCTATATACTAGAATGTAATAGGTTCCAGTAGTTAGTTATTTAGCTTTTATAATTTGCATCAATGTATAAAGCACTTTGTTCCATTGAAGAATAAATATTGGGTTGTTGTTTATTCTCTTATTCAAAATATTACAGAATGTGTATGTATCTTGAATTGTGAATTATTTCTATTTAAGCTAGTTGCATTAATACAATAGTTATTCTATTTTTTAGATATTTTATTGATCTTAGTTCACTAGTTATGGAATTTGTAGCAGATGCATCATTATATGAATGAATGCACTATTCTGTAAGTAGCAGTGGCAAGTTAATTTTATAAGTGACCTATTTGTGATTAAATGATACATTTCTTTATATAAAATATTTATTGATGTTATTGAATCCATGCAATTATAATTCTAGTTGTATGATTTGCAAATCTCTTTTTGCACTCTTTTCACCCCCCATTTCAATAGTTAGGTAGTTAGGATTAAAATAAATGGGTCTGATCCAGAGGTTGATACATGAAGCATTACTTCTTCATGGTCTTCCAATCTTGGTCAAAATATTGGGGTGCAGTTTAATCTTAAGGTATATTTTTAGACCAATAGTTTTTGGCACACTCGGTGGGACCCAAACCCCCCTATATTGATAGATCAGAGACCTGGTGATTATTTTATCGAATAGATATTTTGAAGCCACTTGGTGATTATTTGCTCGAATAGATATTTTCAAGTCACCTGGTGACTCTATCCATATAGAAACCTAGATATATATATATATATATATATATATCTTTTCAAAAACAACATTCAAAATCTAGCTACTTTGTTGAATCTCCAAATATATGGTCACTAGATAAGTAGCTAGAAGGCTGGATGAACTCGTAGAATTTGTAGAACTATCCCCTTTTATATTCAAGAGATAATATTCCAACCCTTCATCCATATATTCATCCTCTCAAGCATATTAGAAGATCAAGAATATGCTAAAACCTCAGTATATTTAGAAACATCAACATCAATGGATAATAATAAAAATTCATAGAATTTCCCAAATTGGAACAATACAAGACCTCTCAATCTGCTTAACCAAAACCCAATTCCTAAAGTAATGATAAAATTCCTTCCCACACATGATGGCATTGGGAAAACTGCTTATTAGCACTGTTAGGATGTTGCCTCATTAGATGCTATACATAACATCCAGAATGAAGATATTATGATAAGGTTATTGGTAATATCATTAAAAGGGAAAATGTTGTACTGGTACAAAACCTTATCTGATCATAGTATAAATTCACGGGCACAACTTGTTGGTATATTAATGCAAAAGTTTAATGAACAAATTGATCCTTTCTCCTTGCTAACATAGTTTACTATGATACAAAGATATCCCCAGGAGGAAATTATGGATTTCAATATTAGATTTAGCTGTACATGGAAAAGAGTACCTCAAGGTTTGAGGAAAATGGATGAGCAAGCAATGTCCTATTATTTAAGGATTTTTAACTTAGATCTAGGCATGGCTATAAGGCAATCTAATATATTTACATTTCCAAAAAAAACTTAGGCAACATTAATGACAAAAAAGGACTTGATTGCTATAGGAATATTGCCTCCCAAGACTATAATGTCAATATATCTAGAATTCTCCCAAAAATAATCACAAAACCATGCTACAAACACTTCCTTCCTAGTTGTGTTTCCAACCATCAATTTTAAAATATGGCCAACACCACCAATAACTCAAACATTGTTGGCACGCCCAAAAATTCTAGCACTACTAACATCACCTCTTATTCCTGCATTATTAGCCTTGGATCCCCAAATGACTGCCTTGAAAGAAATACCTATAACTATGAAAAATTTGACAAATGAATTTACTTCTATGAAAATAAGAGAGGTTGAGAAAAATTTTCAACCTTGAAAATTTCCATATATAATGAAATATCAAGCAACTGCCTCTACTAGCAAAAGCATAGAAAAACCTAACACAATGTACAACAATCAAGAATATGATCCTTCCACTATAGTCTTTGAATTAGACTAATGGTGTTTAACCTGTAATGATCCACATGGTAAAATTTTTTATATGATGAACCAACACCTCATATAGAATGTTGTTATTGAAAAGGCAAAAAGAGCTCAAAAGGGGAAGATAAATATAATATGGGAAGCAAATCATAACTTAATGATGTCATCAATTGAACAAGTAGCAGTTCTAACAAGATCAAGAAACAAGCCCTTTCAAGTAGACCCTAAAATAATGGATCCCTTTAGGGTACCTTCTAAGCAAAAACACCATCCCAAAATGGAAGCTGCTCATAAGTCAAACCAATCTCCAATGCAAAAGCTGAATCAAGAATAAAAAAATATAGTAAAGGAAGATGATACTCAAGAACAAGCTAGGAATAATATAAAGTCTCCTATTACTAAGTGTCAAAGGATTTAAACAACTCAGGAGTATAGGACAAGATTCAATGAGCCTAGTAAAGAATAGACGAAGCAATCAAAATCTCATAGATTCAATATAGTTGAGAAACTAAAGAAAACACCATCCAAGGTCAACTTATATGACATCCTATTGATACCTAAGAAAATTGATTTACTTTAGGCTTCTTTGAAATCTATCAAGCATGAGGGTAAGCATCATTTAAATCTCAATGTAGCCCAAATGAATTCCACTTTAGGGATAGGTAAAAATAGACCATCACCACTCTATTTGTCTTTACGCATGCAAGGATGGGTGGTTCATAACTACATGATCAATTTTGGAGCCACAACCACAGTAATTCCCAAGGCCATGTCTGATATAATGGGTATGGAATATATGTGCAGTAGCCTTGGGGTGTTGTAGTTGTATGGTACTATAAAAACCATGGAAGTAATCAAAGATATACCTATGGTGCTACATAGGATGCCCCAAATAACAATCAATCAGAAAGTGGTGGTAGTAAACTTGGAGTTTTATTTTGGGATGTGCCTATCTAAAGAATTCATAACTAAACTTGGTGGATATCTATCTCTACAATATTCATATATGAACATTTTGTACAAAGGCAAAAGAGTGAAAATATTCTCTAAAAAATCATCTACTTATCACATAGAGAGGATTGAAAAATAAAATTAGTAAGTTAGTACAGTTAGCATGATTAACGAATAAATTTATGTAATGGAGGATATTATGGAAGAGTTTTAGATAGAAGATCAATTCTCACTAGAAGACTTCAATTCCATGGTTAAAACTGGAATCAACACATATTCGATCATAAATCTGAAAGACAAGAAACTCCTAGCTATTGCAAAACATGATACAATATGGAAGCTCTAATTTGATGGAGCAAGATGCAATAATGGTTCTGATGTAAACATCATATTAATTTATCACACTAGAGCAGAGAAAACATTCTCATATAGGTTAAATTTTAGTTGCATAAACAATGTGGTATAATATGAAGCATTGTACCTTGGTCTAAAGAAAGCTGAGAAAATGGGGATTAAGCAATTGTTGATCCATGGTTATTTGAAACTGATTGTCAATAAAGTTATAGAGTGGCACCAATAAATAAAATTACCTCAAATATTATAGAAATAGAGTGTGAGATTTGTTGGAAAGCCTTGAAGCACTCAATAAAGAAATAATACCTAGAGAGAAAAACACAAATGCTGATACACTAGCCTCTAATGGGGCTAATTTTTATCCATTGTCCAATACAATACGTAAATATAGGATAGTGAAGTTGGTGTATAGACCCTTAGTTCCAGACAAAGACATATTTTGAAAAATATTTGATAATTATGAGAAAATTGTTGATTTCCTGATACAGGAGATAAACTGTACAAATGAAGTTTCCAAATCGCTAGAAATAGAAGATGAAGATGATGTGATACACTTGAAAAAATAATATTCCAAAAGGTTTTATTACTCTTGAAATTCTATTTGATAGTAGAGATACACCAAAAACACATAAAATAAAAATAGATGTATTGGGATACAAGAAAATTGAGATCGAACTAGGGAAGCAAATTAAAGTTGGAATGTAGTGCTCTAAAGATGAGATTAATAAAATTTTAAATTTATACAAAGAATTTAGTGATATTATTTCATGGACCTATGATGATATTAAATTTTATAGAAAAGATACAATTCAATACACTATTGAACTCATGTAGAATGCTAAACATTTTTGACAAAAGCAAAGGCTTGTAAACCCAAAGAGAGAAGCTTTGATAAAGCAAAAATTGATGAAGCTTCTGAATACTAAGCTTATATATCCTATCAATAACTCTACATGGGTATTTAATCTGGTGTTGGTAAGGAAGAAAAATGGTGATATTCACCTCTGTATGAATTTTTGGAATCTAAATAAGACTTCATAAAAGGACCATAATCCCCTACCCAAAATCGATCAAATCCTATACACAATAGCCATTGTAAAAATGTTTTCTCTTCTATATGGATATTATAGTTTCAATAAAGTATGGGTTTGAGATGAGTATCAACATAAGACCACATTTACTACCAAATGGAGGACTTTTACTTATCAATGCATGCCTTTTGGTTTATCCAACGCTAGAGCCACCTTTCAAAGAGTGATAGATCTAGCATTTAGGGAACTGGTAAATAAAATCATAGTGATTTATTTGGATGATATGCCAATCTTCTCTCACCAAAAAGAGAAGCATGTTGACCACATCAGACTAGTTTTATAGAAATGTAGAGAGTTTGGTTTGTCACTGAATCTCAAGAAATCAATATCTGTTGTTCAGGAAGGTAATTTGTTGGGCATTTTGTGTCAAAAAAGATTTAGAATTTGATCTAGACAAGAAAGGCTCTCCCATTGCCTATGACTAAGAAATACCTACAATCCTTCTTTGGGTAGATAAAATTTATCCAAAAATTCATATTCAACTTCACTAAAATTGTTAAACTAATGACAAAGACGCTAAAAAAGCAATCTAATTTTACATGGACTAATAGTAGAAAAGACACTTTCAAAGATATAAAAGAAGTTATTAAAAAATCCCTAGTCTTGGTTAACCTAGATTATGCCAAATATTTTATTCTCTATGTATTTGGGTTAGAGGAAAGTTACGCAATTGTGCTCACACAAAAGAATGAAGAAAATAATTAGCATCATATAGCCTTCCTAAGTTGGACATTGCATGATCATGAGCAACGTTGTAATTTCATAGAAAATAAATTTTGTGCTCTAGTGAAGTCATTGAAGAAATTTAGGCATTTTGTATCACAAAGAAAAATGAAAACTTATGTGGTACATGCAAATGTATAAAAATTTGTAATACAAGGATAACTAGGCGATAAGCAGGATGGTTGTGTCACAAAAATTCAAGAATATGACATTGAGATCAAACCAACTAACCTCATCATAGGAAAAGCATTGTGCCAACTTCTATTAGAATCTACAACATAGAACATCATCATGTTATGAGAAGAATGACACAAATATTCATCGAAGAACATAAGAACAAGCCATAACACCTAGTTTGAGCAGCTAAGACATTTCTTTGAATATGATAAATATCCAGATGGCTTCATAGTGTCCCAAAGATGCAGATGCAGATACATATTGCAAGCAATAAATTACACACTAATTAATGGCATCTTGTATCAATTTTGTTTATGGTGTATTGCTGAGATGCTTACACCTAGACAAAGTAGAGCAAGTTCTAACGAAATTTCATGCAATTTTTTAAGGAGGGAATTACTCTAAGTAGACAACTGCAACCAAAATTCTGAAAGGTAGATACTATTGGCCTAGGTTTATTTGATGCATTCAATTTGGTCAAATCATGTGATAAGTGTTAAAGGTTTATGGGTAGAAATAAAAATCTCACTATTCCACTTCAACCCATCATTGCTGAAGAACCCTTTCAACAATGGGGGTTAGATTTTATTGGGGTAATTAATCCAAATTCATCTGTTGGGCATAAATTTATACTGACAACAACTGATTACTTCACTAGATGGTCTAAAACTGAAGCTACCAAACATGATTTCCAAGATACTATTATCCAATTCTTAGAAAGATTGATCACCATATTTGGTATTCCAACTATGATAGTGTCAGATATTGATGGATATTTTATTAGAGGAAAAACCATGTACTTTGGTAGAAAATACAGTATTTATTGGAATGCTTCCTCGAACTATTATCCTTAGGGAAATTGATTGGTGAAATCCACCAATAAGAACCTGTTAAAAATAATAAAACGAAGCATCAAGGATAATCCAAGAAATTGGCATTTATTGTTGGATCAAGCGCTATGGGCTAACAAGATAACAATAAAGAAAACATTAAAAAATTTACCATATATCTTGGTGTACGAAAAGGAAGCAATACTACCCATCAAATTGGAATTGCCAACATTAAAGCTCATCAATAAAATAAAATTAGAAGATATGCAGGCCATGGAAAAAAAGATGGTAGAGTTAATGCTATTGGAGGAAAAGGGTGAGAAAGCATACAAAGATTTTTGACACCATATATTAGCTATAAAGTAATGGTTTAATAGAAAAGCAATGCCAAAATATTTTAGAGAAGGAGATCTTGTGCTCAAGTGGGATGCAAAACATGCCAAGCCTAGCAGGCATGATAAACTAGAATCCATGTGGTCTAGACCTTATTTAATAGCTTAGAAAAAGGCTTCAAATGCATTCAAGTTGCAACATCTACAAGGTCACATTTTACCTATATCGATAAATAGCCAATATTTAAAATACTATGCGTAAAGAGGCATGCCATGCATTTTTACATAAGTATATATTTGCACGTGTAAATTTGTACATAAAAGGTAAGTGTTGTCAGAACTATATATAGGTGGATGTTTTGTATAGGTTCAAGAAGTGCACATTAGTTGCCGAATGTTTGAATTTGCTATAATTTTATGGGCTCATGGCTTGCATGCACCATTACTCATTTTAGAATTTTGTAGTTAATATTTGCAATGATGAGAAAATATTTCTTGACATACACAATCCTCGACATGTAATTAATAATGGTTAGTCAAGAAGGGCTTATTTGCTGCCCTATATAAGAACCATAAGCAAACAATGCATAATCAATGCCACTAATATTTTAGAAGTGCAAGAAGAGAAAAGCATTATACCAAAGAGAATATTGTAAAACATAGATATGGCTCAAGAAAATAAGAGTGATAAAATTTAAAAATCCACTAAAGAGCTTCAAGACAAATTGGCGGGAGTTCATGATTTGATTTTGATAATCAAGTTGAAGTTGAAATTTTTTAGAAAATGTTAGAAGAGAAAGAGAAAATAATTTCATCAAGTTACTTACACTACATGCCATGGAATGTATTCCTATCTCGCTATATGCCCAAGCCGATTCATCTATGTCTAGAGCTAGTAAAGGTGATTATAAAATATTACGACCTAGACACAACAATAGTCTGTAATGAGAAGCTACAAAAGCTATTTACTATATCAAAGTAGGAAATCGCTAAAGCCTTGAAGTAAAGGCCATGCCAAAAATCAAACCCAAAGTAATAATTATAGGTGAGCAAAAGAAATGTTTGGTCAAAGTCACTATTAGAAAGTGGTTGACTAGTTTTTTAGATACACTTCTAGATGATTACACAGAAAGAACTATGAAGCTGGGAATTTTTAATCCCCTAATGCAAATGGTTCTATCTATGCTAGCCATGATTTTAGGATTGAAAATAGATGGTATTTTCCATCCAGATCATCTATCCCTAGCCTATGTGGTCACCAACATGAAAAATTACATTGGGCAAGGTGCACACACCTCTATTTTTATTAACTGGATTTTTTGAGTTCAAATATACATAGCTACCTAGAAACTCTCAAAATGGACCAAAGTAAAGAATTCACTTACCCATCATATATGGCATGGTTAGTTCTGTTTAATATACCTCAAAAGTTTCATGGCATGGATTTGCAAAGATGGGATGAAAATGGATAATTATATCTAGTTGTAGATTGGACCCATGCACTTAGATAAAGTACACCATATCTAAAGTTTAACAAAAGTTTCCTAGGCCTTGCACTTGTCAAAATTTGTGCATCTTGCCCATGCCTTACCACTAAAGTTATAGATAGACTACATGGAAATAAGCAAGATCTGGGTGACTGATATTTCTTAAAGGAAGTTATAATATTTAGATTGTATGGTTTCATGGGCACCCCATACTTGCTCCCATATTTTGTTACAAACTGGATATTTGGTTTAGAGATTTGCAGGCAAGTTGATTTTATGGAAAAGCATTATGGTTTTGGGGTTAAAAAAACTATCATTTTCAAATCCCCTATTAAATTTGAAGATATAATAATGATAAAGAAAGGGTAATATAAGGTTCTAGATAAAAATATTGGTACTCTACAACTTTTGGTCATACCTCACATATTGTATTATGATTCAAAGGGCATATTCAAGGACAAATTGGAAGTCTTGAACAACAAACCCCCTCCATTTGAGTATGTATCAGCAACCAATATTAAGGTGTTCAAGAATCTTATTGATATCAGTAGAGGGACTTAAATATGAAAAAAATTCAAGAGCGAACACCATGGAGGACATGGCATCCGTACGTATGTATCTTTTACCAAGAGTGGAATGAATATCGGTGGATAAGCTCTAAAATTATAGATAAAATCTAGGAATATTTGGATTGGGAGGAGCATAAGATAAAAGAATGGTTGATTTTGTTTTGTGAAAGGGATAATCACAAAATTGCTTTCCAAAATGATGTCAACAATAATTTTATCTTTAAATTTAACAAAGAATATATCACTTGGATGAAAAAGCATAATAAGGAAATATTCCATGAAGCCAAAACAATAGAGGACTCAAAGCAAGAAGCAAAAGAAGAAGGAACAAAGGAAGTTGCCCAATCTCTTTCACAAAAATATCCTTTAGTATTCTATGATGACTCTAAAGAAGAAATAGACAGAGTCGTAGCCCCAAAGAGGGTAGCTTTCAAAATATTTTTTGGCAAGCCCAAGGTCCAAAGAATTTTCTTAGCAGATGACTATAGGACATGCTAAAAAAGCTGAAGTACCTCACTGAGCGGGTCACAAAGAGGAACAAGTGCTGCTAAAAAATTTAGGCCTCATTCAAAAACTCAACCTAGATCTTCTAGAAGAAATAATGCATGAGGAAAAAATGAAAGAATCTCCCAAGCTTTGGAGATTTAGAAATAGAAACAACAGCCACCAAAAGGTGATAACTACAACAAGAAATAAAAAGAACCCAGGTGGCAATTGAAGCAACTAAAACTAAAGTAACCAAAATAGTGGATCCAAAGTAGGAAGGATAAGTATTAGGTAAGCATATTCAACCTCTACCTTCATCTCCCTGGTCAATTCACTCATCCCCTCAATCCTATTATTCATTAGAAATTATCCCAACAATGGCACAACATCCATTGAAATCACCACCCGTGTCGTCCTCCCATGAAGCACCATCATCCCCCTACACACTTCTCCATCCATTAGCCATAAGGATAAAGGAATCCAATAAGCCCTAACTCCTACAAACACTAGTATATTTTCACCTACTCCTTATACTATTTTCTCCTCATTCTTAGCTACCCCTACTACACCCCTTCACTCTATAGAGCCACTACCAAAAGTGTTCTCGATTATCCAAAATATGGAGGACAATAAGAAAAAGTGGGTAGAAGATTAGGATAAAATACAAAAATTAAAGTAAGTAGGTGCTATAACATATCATGCAGTAGACTGTTTTTGCAATTACACAACTCACCCCAATTGGGGACTCACTTGAGATTTTTTGAATTTTTACACTAATTTTAAAGTTTGCTTGCTTCTATGTTTTACATTTGCTTTCATTGAATAAGTATTTTAAATTTCTTGAATTTAATGTTTTAGAATGGATTGGATCTCAATTTATCTTCATAGTTTAAATAATTCCATTTTTTAAAATTGTTTGTAGGGTTTTTTGAATTTCACCATTCTTGATAGTCGTAAATCTAAAATGATCATAACTTTTGATAGAAATATCTGTTTGAGTTGATTCAAATCCTGGTATAAATATATTGAAATTATCTTCAAAATGGTACCAATATTTCATGCACATCATTAATACTTCAATATTTACAATGAAAATACCATTCAACATGCATCAATTCCCTGTAATAGTCCACAAATTGTAAGAGGCCATATATTATAATACATAGTGAATTTTCTAGTTATTTCAACTATTTTGGATACCCATTTGGACTATTTAGAATTTTGTAAATTTTCATGAAATTATGGTAAATTTAAATTTTACCCTTTTTTTTGCACTACAAGACAATTTTGAGTTCCTGATCATGCATGGTTTCAGAAAAATAAGGTTCATGATTCATTAAATTAGGTTTAAAATCACTTTCTAGAAAAGTATAAACATTCTGGTCAGCAATTAAATTCCTTATTGCTAACTAAACTATCCATTTTTAAAGGATTATGGCGCCAAAATTCATTTAAATTCAGTCTTCCACACCGCCAAGAGGTGACATCATTCATCAATGGTAAATCACTACCAAAAATTATCCCAATGACTACTCCATTGTCTAGAGGTCTCTTTTTTTTATTTGAAATGAAGGTTTCAAAACTAAGGTTTAATGAATCAAATCGTGCCTCTTTAATTCTTTCCTTTCACTAAGATAGAAAGGATTAAGGTTTAAAAGGAATTTTTTTCATCTACCCCAATAGCTTAACAAAAATGTAATTACTTAGTATATGGGAAGCCCATGAAAAATCACTCACTAACACCTAAATCAATAGCTAGTGCATATAGCACTCAAGCCATCCGATCTAAATTTTAACCTTAAGTCTTCATTGACCAAATAAAAGGCTAGTGATAACTTTCCTTGCTCTAATAAGGTCAAAGTGCTTAAGCATACCAATCAGTTTTAAAGTCTCCCACTTAGTGCTTAAGCATCTTGCTCAGTGCTAAAGTCTCCTGCTCAGTGCTTAAGCATCCCACTCAATGCTTAAGCATCCCACTCAATGCTAAAGTATCTCACCACCAATGAGATTACAATGACAAGGTTTTTCGATCCAATAAAAACTCACTGCTCAAGATTACCGCTCTTAACTATGCCACATAATTTCTTTATAAAAGAACTTAGACGAAGCATTTAATTAATGGGGTATTTTTATTCTTCATGGGATACAAGGGACCTTTTAAAACCTTGGAAGATAAGCAATATAATATTCAGTAAATGAGAGTATGGTGCCTATTCTAACTTGGTTGAGCCCACTCTTTATATTCTCTGGCCAATAGATTTTTTGTGCTCAATCCTCCACTCCAATGAAATATTAGTAGTTGAAATTCCCGCTCTAATGGTTTTTAAAGCACTTAGGTCTTCCACTATTTTTATTTTGAATAAAATCTTAGGGGACTTTAATTATTCAATAGTGATGACTTTAGGCCTTTGCAAATGAGAAAAAAAATAATATTACGAGGACGTATCTTTTGGACTTAATTTTGGACATTTTAATTAAACATTAGGCAATGATCTAATTAAGTCGAATAAATTTAGACATTAGACCTTGGATACTTAAATTAATTAAAATAATGTCATGAGAGAGTTAATACCAGATTTAATGTTTTGGACACTAAATAAATCATAGCAAGAAGGGGTAAAATTTTTTGCTATGTAACCTAAACCTCAGACTTTGAATGTTAGCGATATTGAAATTAAAGTGAAAATTATTAACATTAAATTTTAATTTAGAAACCTTTGTCTATGAATATCAAACCTTAGACCAAGCTTTTAATAAATAATTAAATATTAGACACATCAAATTAATAAAATTAAATTGCCAATGAGATCCAAGCGCCCGAGTTCATCCGCTTCATTCCACTCCAATAGGATTCAAGAGCTCATTTTCCCACTCAGTGCTCATTTTCCTACTCAGCGCTCATTTTCCCGCTTAGCGCTCATTTTTCTCGCTCAATGCTCATTTTCCAACTCAACACTTATTTTTCTTGATTAGCACTCATTTTCTTGCTCAACGCTCAATATTTCCTGCTCTAAGCCCATTCAAGTGCTCATATTTCTGCTGCATTCCTATTCATCTGTCGCTCCTACCAATAAGAAACTAGCGCTCATCCTTCTTCGCTCTACTCCGCTTTGTTCGATTCCTTGCTGCATTCTTAGCCATGGATGTACTAAATCAATTAAAGTCTTTCGAGTCATGCATGATATTAAAAAAAAAAACTTAATCAACAATTATAATCATTGCAAATGATTAAACCTTAGTGAAATGAATTAATTGGAATAATTTTGATTAAAGCAAAGGAAAGAAATTTATTAATGAGCCTAATATTTAAAACTTTGGGTCTTAGTATTAATGTGCTAAACAATAAAATTAAAGGCATGAAAACATTAATATTAAGGTTTAATACATCAGCCATGAAAACCTTAGCATTTGATTTAATACTTTGGCATTAAAATTAAAACATGAACCTTATTGTTAAATTTAATATTTGAGCCCTAAAATTAAAAGCGAAGACACTTAACATGGAATTAAATGAAAATATTTTGGAGCTTAAGTAGTAACCTTAGCATTTGATTTAATACTTTGACATTAAAATTAAAATGGAACTTTAGTGCTAAACCTAATACTTTGGATTTAAAATTAAAGGAATTAAAACCTTATAAAATCAATTAATAAAATTTGAATAAATTATGGGAACATACATTTGATATTATTAATCCGAGAATCTAAGGTAAGTTCATAAGGGTAATTTAAATCATTAAAATAGAAAGTGATAAATAAAAGTATGAGAATTTTAATATTTCAAAGAAATTTAAACATATAATCATCCGCCTTTGCAAAAATAAAATATATAGCAATAATAAAGAAAATAATATTTTGAAATATCCATATTAAAAATAATATTCCTATGAAATATAAATTTAAACTAATCCTGCTTATCTTTTGATTTATAGGCAACAAAGTCACAAAACAAAAATTGAAAGCAAAGGTCGATAGAGACAGAAAGGTGATAGCCAAACAAAGATTGGACATTCATTGAATCTAGACCTGATTTGGAACTTGGTGTATGACAACTCAAAATTACCTAGAATGTGATGATTCAACTACCTAATCTTCACAAATAAGCTGCCAAAGTAGTTATAAGATCCATGGCTAAAATTAAAGATCTGAATCAAGAAAATTCCTAATTTGACACATCATCCAGGAGACAACTCATTAGTCTAACTATAAACTATTGAAGTCCAACTATAAACCAGTAGAGTACAACTTTAAAGCACTAAGAAATTTAAATTTGTAAGGCTATAAATAGCCATTGAAACCCCATTTCAAAGGGTTGGATTCCACTTTTAGCAATAGGTATTTTAGAATTTCTTTTCTTTGTAGATGGTGGATATTTGTGCCCCTATCATTGTACTTGGAGAATTATCCTTGCAATCACCTGATGCAAGCAAGTCTGAGTGTAATCATTGAATATCTTATCAATACAATGTATTAGAATTCTTGGTGTAATTTGCGCATGATGATGGTGGTTACATTTGAGTCGATTTTAGTGTATTGTCTCTTTATCCTTTGAAGATATAACTGTATTGGTCTTAGATTGTATGAATACTGATTGAACTAAGTCTGATAGATCTCAGAATTATTGCTTCAATAGATTTAGCATAAGTCTGCAATAATGCAATGGATTATTTTTCTTTCCTTTCTCTAACCCTTTACCTTTAATTTTCTTTGACAATTGATTAGATTAAATTAATTTAGCTTGATATTCTAAAGCTTCCTTTTTTTTTATTGATAAGAGGGTTTTGAAAGGACCCTAAACCTTTTACATCATAAAGGTCAAGGAGGTGGCCAGACCATCGAGAATAGAAGAGCAATTCATCATCAAAACCAAAAGCAAAAGAAAGTCAACCATGCAATAGAGAGGTCACAAAAGACTTTGGAGAACAAACCCAAGAGGAAAACCCAACAGAAGAAATAGAACCAGATGTAAACAAGTAAGGACAATACCACATACAAGAGAACAAACGTAAACCAAAACTGGATTTATGTAAATCAGCCAAAAAACCAAAAACAGAGAGCCCACAAACTTACATAAATTTGATAAAAATAGAGATCCCGTTGGGCCCTCAATCTTCAAGATTATCTTGCTTTGAGGTTTTCGTAGCTATTTTTGGGTCAGCATTATCATTCATAGGCAATGATATTGCTCACTTGGAGAAGGGTGGAAGATGTAGAGCTCAGAAACTTAGCTATGCAGACCCAGGGTTTATTCTTCAACTATTTTCCAGCCTCAGTATCTTGAGTACGAGTGGAGACACCTCTACCTTGATATTCTTCACCGATGCCAGGGTCGCATCTACGCCAGAATCCAACAACTCCACCTCCATATTAATATTCCTAGAAGTTCCCATTTTCATGAATATGCACTTCATTGTTTTAAGTTTTAGAATATCTTTTGAATGAATTTAAATATCATAATAAGAAGGTAGTAAGCCTAATATCATAATAAGAAGGTAGAAAGCCTAAAATATTATTTTTACATGCATTTTACTATGAAAATCATCAAGAATAGAACAATTGAATTTATAATTACAGTAGACTGAACCTAAATCAAACTTTAAAATTAGAATTAATCACTTACCCTTGTAATAATAACATGTGACCCTGAATATTCTAAATTTTTCCTTTGAATTACTGAATAATCTAATAGAATAAATCAACTAGGTTAGACCAAACTTACCAAAACTTTTGGGGAATCAATATTTCCTTTCAATAGAGGACATATTGTCCTTATCGTTAGTGTATATATGCATCTAGGAAGATGTATCACTCAATAGGAAATGGTGCTAGAAGGAGGACATGAAATATATTAATCTAATTTTAGGTGTTGAAATCTATTCAATTAGTCCTCAAGTACTAAAATTCATTGATATCTGCTACAATAGCTTGGCATTATTTAATGTGTTTTAAATTATGAGATATTTCATTTATTGTTGTTGTTAAACTATTAATTCTTGAATTCTTGATCTTTGAAATCATTATTATTTTTGTTATATATTTCATATATGCTATAATTTCTTGACTGATAAAACTGGAACCTAGGGTTATTAACACTAGGTCTAAGTCTTATGAAGGTAATACTAAACTCCACACATTTTCTCCTCCTAGAAGACCCAAAAATATCAAAGTTTAGTCAAGCACTCTTCCTCCCATTAATACCTCATCTCAATCCATAATACCATTTATTGATATATTTGTCACTCCACTAAGTACACCAATGGAAACATTTACACCTTGGTTAGGTGGTAGTAGTCCACTAAGTATTCCTAGACCAGCCCATGACATGCCCAAGAATGTTGAAAGGTATTTTCCTAGGTATAGACATGATGGGGCTAGAATAGTTGAAGAACACATACAAGCTTACAAGGATGCTCTAATTCTATTGTAGGTTTAATATGAAGATGTTTGTAGAATTTTTCCCCTCATGCTAGATGAACTGGTATATTAGTTTACCTATGAATTATATCACATTATAGGCTAAAATAGAAATAACTTTTATTAATTAGTTTAGGCTACTCATAGACCTTACCATAATATAATATCAATTCACAATAGCTAGAAGAGAGCCCAATGAGCCTCTAAGACTATTCAATACCAAATTCCACAATCTGTATAATAGGTTGACTCCACATTATACGCTTAACACTGACGTAGCAATACAAATGTATTTTAGAGTATTAGATCATGTTTGTAAGAAGAGCACCTCATATTACCACCCTACCTATGACATACAATGAAGCTTTAATAGTAAAATAATAGTTAATACCTCAAGGTTTTGGAATTTCTCAATTAACTTCTTTATGACAACCAGGTGCATTCAACCAAGTACCAATGATTAATCAGGCTCTTTCACAATAGCTATCGATGTTTAATACTCTACCATATATAAATTTTAATCAGCCATATAATCCTATTACCACTCCTACCCATCCTACTATTCCTTCATATTTAGATAACCAATTTACCACCCATAGGAATACTAATAATAATCCTCAAACAACACCAACATTTTTGAATGCTACCACAAATCAAATGCCAACATTTGCAAATATTAATCCCACTCATAATATACCTATATTTTTAAATACAAATCTAAACAAGAACATACCTACTTTCTTGAATCCCACTTTATCTACCAATAATACTCCAAATCAGGCCACTCCAGGGTAGACTGTTAATAATTCTAATTCTTAGGTTGACAATTTACAAAGACTTGTTGAAAAGCTTAGTAGAGACATGATTCAGTTGTGAAAGCAAGTACCTAAAAATACACCTCCTAATAATCCCTATACAAATAGAAGCTTCAATTTTCAAAGAGTTAATCACCAATGGAACACTCGTCCAAACAATGGGGGGTGCCTAATTCAATTGCCAACCAACCTAACACTATTACCAATCAAAATTAGATTAATGCCATTGTGAACCTCTCTAATTTAGAATTAAGTAATTGGTGTAGAATCCATTCCATAACGTAGCATAAACTTATTGTCTTGAATTTAGAATAGATTTAGATATAGTTCAAAAGAAGATAAAAAACATGGAGAGTGCCTAATGAAGATAACACTAATCAGGTAAGCACTAGTAATAGAACAACCTTAGTTTTTG
Source organism: Wollemia nobilis (assembly GCA_028583015.1). NCBI lineage: Eukaryota > Viridiplantae > Streptophyta > Pinopsida > Araucariales > Araucariaceae > Wollemia > Wollemia nobilis. The sequence continues at coordinate 11,824,053 of JAQPPZ010000850.1, forward strand.
AAACATTTCAATCATCATAAGGATATGAGGAAGGTTATGATGGATCCCTAGAAGAAGTCCAAGCCTATAGACAATTTAAGAAAATAAATAAGTACATGCTAAGAAGTAAAGGAAAAGCTCCTCTCACTTCTTCTAATCCACCCAATAGTACTATTGTTCCTCCTGATACTTAGGCCAACAACAATTCTACTCCTCCATATAAAGCTAATATTCCTCCACAACCACACAAAACCATAGAACAAGATAAACCTACCTATAACATCATAGAATATTTGAAGAAAATGAAAGCAAATATATCCCTGTTTGAAGTTGCACAATTAACTAATCAACAAGAATTGTTAATTAAAATATTTGGTGCTCATGATATATATCAATATAAGAAAACCATAGATGCTCAAATGGTTTCTAGAATATACAAATGAGATGCCCATCCTTTTCTTCAGAAAATCAAAATTGTAGATAAAAATCTGTATAATTACCTTGCTGATTAAGGAGCCTTAGGAAATGTAATGTCTCATGTAGTTTGCCAAAGGTTAGGTTTGAAGCCTACCCTTCTAATAGAGTGGTAGTGCAATTAGATAAAATATAATTAAATGTGGTTGGTGTGGTAAAAAATATTCATATATAGTTAGCATCAGAACCTAGAATTCAACAATATATAGATATTCAAGTTGTAGATATACCTGATGGATATGGAATGATACTCAATAGAGACTGGTCTAGGAACTTGAATGGATACATAGCAACTTATTTATCTCATATGTGGTTACCATGGCAAGGTGTATCCAATAAAATTAGAATATAAATATAACCTAGGCTTAAATAACTCATCACTAATTACAATAAAAACATTGAAGTTCTCTTTAATGAATCAGAATTAGGAGTGTATACTTTTGAATCCAAGTAGATTATAGAAAAGTCTAACGCTGAAACATCATAAGTAAAATAATCAAAATATGAAATTTAGTTTGGAAACTGAAATTTTATGGATCAAAATCCAAATAAGGCAATGGAGAAGGCATATAACCAATCAATCCTAAAAAATAAGTCATATTTGGCTGCTTATAGATTGCAATTATCATGTACTTGCAACACTGCAGAGTATGAAGCATTAATTTTTGGTCTACAGTTATCTTTGAAGAAAGATGTCAAATGCTTAAAATTATTAGGATATTCAGAATTAGTGGTTAGGAAAATTTGAAGTCAATATGCTTGTCATGATAAAATGCTAATTCACTATAGGAATAGAGCAAGATATCTAATCAATGAATTTCATGCTTTTAATATTAAACTAATATCTAGGAAGAAAAACAAAATTATTGATTCCTTAGTAGTAGCAACAAGCACATTGAAACCAATGGATAACAAAAAACTTAAGAAGTTTTTCATTTAACTAGTAGCCTACCCATCCATACCTGATAATGTGCAAAATTTCCAAGTATTTGAAGATGACATACATATTTTTTATTTTGTTACTAATTCTGGTATATTTGAAAACTAGGTTATTGATGAAGATGAAAGGATACAAGATGAAGTAGAAGAAGACCAAGAGGTAAAATAAAAAATGAATTCAATCCCTAAAGGTATGGTCTCTCTAGAACGATTATTCGATATTTCACCTATATATATATATATATATATATATATATATATATATATATATATATATATATATGATAGATCTTATGTTATCATATTCTATTTCCTAGATGCATTTGTTTTATTTTTAGTTGTAGGAGTATTTTTTTTGGTATAATTTAATTATAGATTCTTTAACACCTCTTGTAACAAGTCTATTTGACTAAGTAATGCAAAATATTCTAGCATACACACTTTTCCTAGGGTTTTATTTATCTATTTAGCAATATTATTAGTAAGCTTACCTTCACTTCATGATGTAAATATCCTAAATTGATTTTTGGTTACCAAAATTTCTTCACTAGTCAATGAGAGATATTTCATACTCTTCGTAGCCTCGTTTTATAGCCTTTCTTGTTTATTCTACCCCTATTGTTACTATTATTTTTATCATCTACTAGTGGTTCTATTTTTTGTCTCTAGATGAGAACCTATGGAGTAGTATCCCCTAGAATTTCATTAGGTATTGCCTCCTAGTTAGATATTATTGAACCCTTATATTTGAATGTGGCATAGGCCACCCTCTTTTGAGGATAATAGTATTTATGTTAGGATAGGGTATCTTTGATAGTTGATCCTAGTCATTTGAAAGTATAGGATAATATTCTACCACCTTACATTTACTTGGTGTCATAGCCTCATTTTGCTAATTACGAGGATTAATTGATCTTTAAAGAGCATATTATCCTCCCCATTACAATAAACAATATTCACCAACATTGCATTATCTAGATTAGGAAAAATTATGATATATTTTTTAACCATTATTGATGGATCTACTAGATTTTGATTTTGTATTACACTTTGGTCAACTACTATTGTCGAAAGGACCACTACTTAACCCATCATTTTCTCCTATTATAGTTAAAATTATTAATTATATTTCAATTTTTGAGCATTACTTATTGCAATGATACAATCTAGTGTATTGTACCTAACAATGCACATAAGACACCATAGGATATTCATATCCATATTGATATAAACCATGTTTTACACCTAAATTCTAAAATTATTGATAATTTTTCTAGGTATTTGGTCCATTGTAAGATAAGGACTCCTTCTTTATTGCCAATTCCTTGTCTACTATTATCCTCTTCTCTACTACATGTTTTGATATTATCATTTTTCTAAATCCAAGTTTCAACAATATTGGACAAGTTTTCCATAGGCTACCCCAAAATTTGGATTAAGGCTAAATCCTAATTTTTTTTGTTTGGACCTCTACTCTAAACTAATTTATAAAATAAAATGACACATGAAAGTAAATGCATAAATTAAAATGTGTAAAGTGCATAAAGTAAATGTATAAATTTTAGAGAGTGATAGATGAAAGAAAATATGTGTTGAGTGGATTTTTTGCCCAATTGCAAAATCCCCATCACATTCAGGTTATTAGTCTGAAAACCCTCTCTTGCAAAGAAATATAAATTTCTCCAAGGTTCCTTTACTTAATGTGTGCTTGTAATATAGTGAAGATATATCAAATAAGTGCTAGGAATACCTTAGTGATTTGCAAGTAACTGTTAACAAGGGGCCTATGTTGATTTATTTTATGATGCTATGCTAGTGATTGTTCATGAAACTTAGAAAGAAATAAAAATATGATTGGTACTCATACGACCATGACGTAAAGCCTTAGTTTATTTTATCTTGATGTGTTTTAGATAGATTTTATCTTCTTTTGGTTAAGCAGAGTTTAAACAAGTTTTATCTTGCATTAAACCCTACTTTAAGCATGAAATAGAAGATTAAAATCTATCTCTAGATGTGAATCTTAAATGATGAAATGATTCATTTTAGCTTGCTTTGTGAAATAAAACAATAAAAATACTAGCTTTAAAATATAGAAGCCTTTAACATGTGATTTATAAGTGGAGCTCTAGAAAAATGTTTCATTGTTCCACTCTCCACCATTTTAGTCTCAATATCTAAGCATGATCACAAAATAACTCATCCCCATTTTCTCAGGTTCACTTGCTTTTAGATTAGGTGTTCCAACCTAATTAACAAAGGAACACAAAAAATGGTCAAGAGGCCATAAATTAGCGACCACAAAACATCACCTCAAAACAAGGGAACAATCCAAAACACAAAACTAAAAATACAAACCCCAAACCTAACCTCATGCGAACTAGTAAGAAAGCAAAAAAAAATAAAAAAATAAGGAGAAAGCACAAAAATAGCAAAACTAAACAAAAAAAAGAAAACCAAAAGTATACACAAGAATATACAATAATGTACAAGAGGATGTAAAATTTGGGCTATCACTTCCCTGGATCCCAAACATGATTAGCACACTTTAAAAGATATTTATTATGATATGCATGCCAAGATTTGTGGAAATCCAACAAAAATAGGAGTAGGCCAAACAAGACAAAAATTGTTCTTTTGCCTCTCTAACCCCACCATTTTAATATAGTTCCATTAGTAATCTCATAGTGGAGTTTTAATTCATCAAATTGATAAGATAGTAATTGATTTTCAATTCTTTCATGTCTATTCCTTAATATGTAGATTTCACAATTTAATTTATGATTTAGAGTTAGGCTTTGCTTTTCAAATATGAGATCTTGTAAGTAGGAGCCTATTTATATGAATTTCAAAGCCACATAATTTTGCATGTTTTTAGGCCAATCAAACTTATGCAACAATTTACAAGAATCTAGGATATCTATTGAATGAGGATCATTATAAGTTTTTATCCTAGATTCAATCGTTAATTTCTAATGAACTTGATTCAACAATTTAAGCACATCTACTTCAGTTTCATTCAACAAAGCATTCTTATTAGAGGTGTTAGTAGAAATCAACTCTATTTTTTTATCAACCTCTAATGGAATTTCATCATACATAACATTTGAATCCAATGAATTATTATAAAAAATTTCACCTGAAGCTTGGATGCTTGGACACAAAAGGTTATATTATACCCTTTTTACATTTTCATTTACCAAAACTTGGTGAGCCATTATAATGTTTTCTTCTTATTCATGTGCTTCATCATCATCATCTTGTAGCCCTTCATCTTCATCCATTATCTGTTCATCAAAACACCAAAATTAGAAACCCAATTAAAAATATGCCCATCCTTTTCAAACCATAATTCTTGTCTATTTAGGGATGTGTCAAATAACACATCTCCCTGACTAACCACTTGATTTGTTTCAAATAAAGCAATATTTTTATCATTTGGTTCCAATTCCTTGTTAACCATCCATACTATTTCTTCCTCAGAATATTCAAGAAATTCTTCTTCAAATTCTTCTTGGTCATTATCTCAAGGATGTTGAAGGCTTTGATCATCAATTTTAACCACCTCATCCAACTTTATGGAAGGTCCTGATTTGTCATGTGTTTCAAAATTATTCCACTCTAGGACTACTCCATTGTCCAAAAGAATATCACTTTTAGTATCTTTGACCTCTATCTCATAAGGATGATTTGGAGCATCATCAAGATACGCATCTTGAGGCATTTGTTCCTATAGTTGAGCAATGTTTTCTTTAAGCTATATAACTAGCCTTTGCAGCTTGTCCTGCATATCAGGTGAAGTGAATGCTTCATTAGAAAGAGCAACAACATGGAGCACCATTGGGAATTAGAAGTTGTTTGTATTGGATCGTACATAGATTGACGAGCCCATAGTTTGATAAATTGGTTAGGAATGACAGAATGGGGATTATTGAAGAGCCATATATTTACTATTAACTATTTTCCATAGCTATCCTCCTTGAAGTGTTAGTGCTCTGGACTATGGCATCGTTCATCGTCGATGAGAGGGATGTCCTAGAAATTAGGCCATTATGCAAAATAAAGAGCGAAGTTGGGAGAATACCGCAATGGTAAGCCCTATGTTGACGTTGATAATGATAAATACATGAGAAATATAGACACTTCTATGTAACAAAAGAAAAATTATGGGTATTTGGGTGAAACCAAGGACGTAGGACCTATTTAGCTTTGGTATTATAATACGGGAGCAATTCAATGAAGACAACAACATCATTATGATGGATTGTAGATAATGTCATACAAGAAGCATGGCCTGGTCTTGTTTGTAAAAACCATAAAAAGGCAAGTGGATAAAGTGAGACAAGTATTATCATGCGAGGTTGAATTCCTATGCATCGTATGGATATACATCGGCCCAACAAATATCACGATTACCGTGTCATAAAAATGAGGTCGCACAGAGGGGTCACTAGCACATAGTTAGATGTATGGTGATTGGTCGGGCATATCAAACCACATTGGGGCCAAATACCACTAAGAAGGTTGTATTCAAAGCAATTTTGACCAATGACATTGGACCAACTGACCTCGGTAATTTTGTCTAGCACCACAAATACGCAGGGTTCGCCAGACAGTGAAGTAGAATAATACTAGGCAATTACGAGGGACATGCAAATGTTAAAAATCCATGCAGAAGTAGTTTTGGGGGTTGGAATTTTTTCAAATGCTAAGGGCTGGACCTTTTTGCAAACCAGGGCTAGAAATCTGCTATAATATGGACATTATCTTCCTATTTTGATGTAAAATATCACATGAATTTACACTTTATTAGCAATATTGGAGGATATTCTTTTCTGTATGTTTGAATTAATTATCTATTTTTTCCTCTTTTATGTTTTAGGCTTATAGGCAATGTTTTATGCAGTTAAATGATGGCATTTTCGAATGTTTAAAACATAGAATTCATTTTTTCCCTTAGAATTTCGCACCTGTTTTATTTTGGACTATGTAAATGCAACTTTGGATAGACCAGGTTATATGCAAAAATCTCTTACATATTCAGTTTTGCAGGAATAGGGTAGCATCATACTAGTGGTAGTTTATTTTCAGTATTTTCAGCGTTCTGGTTCATTTTCTAGATATTTTATTTTTATTTCTCTAACCCTGTTATTTTTTTTTTTAAACTTCGATAATTAAAATAAAAATTGAAATAAATTAAAATCTCAAAAATAAATGCACGGATATGTAGAATAAAATTTAACATTTCATCTTATGGAAGTTCGATTTCATTTTGAAGCCATTTCAAAATTATAAAATTATTCGAAGTTGTTATTTTTACAGACATTTTATAATTTTGGATTTTACATAATTTTGCATTTTTAAGGAAAATCAGATTTCAAGCTTTGCATGTTTATTTTGCAAGCAATAAATCAAGTTTCCTTTATGAAAATTCCAATTTCATTAAAGGGAAGTGATTTATATGGCCATTACTTTAAAGCAATAAATTGATGTCTCTTTATGAAAATCAATTTCATTAAAGAGGGGTAATTTATTTATCATATCAAAGGCTTCTACATTTTAAAGCTAGTATTTTTATTGTTTTATTTCACAAAGCAAGCTAAAATGAATCATTTCATCATTTAAGATTCACATCTAGAGATATATTTTAATTTTCTATTTCATGCTTAAAGTAGGGTTTAATGCGAGATAAAATTTGTTTAAAATATTCTTAGCCAAAAGAAGATCAAATCTATCTAAAACACATAAAGATAAAGTGAACTAAGGCTTTACATCGTGGTCGTATGAGGACCAATGACATTTTTAATTCTTTTTAAGTTTCATGAAAAATCACTAGCATAGCATCATAAAATAAACCAACATAGGCCCCTTGTTAACAATTACTTGCAAATTACTAAGGTATTCCCAGCACTTATTTGATATATCTTCACTAGATTAAAATCACACATTAAGTAAAGCAACCTTGGAGAAATTTCTATTTCTTTGCAAGAGAGGGTTTTCAGACTAATACCCTGATTGTGATGGGGATTTTGCGATTGGGTAAAAAATCCACTCAACAATATGATTCTTACACCATCACAAGGACAGCATATAATTAATCAACACATGAAAAGTTGAATAACATCAATATCCACCCATTTACTTGATTATAAAATTAATAATTGAATGACAAGATTGGCTAGAAGGACCATACCCAACCATTATATACTTGACAAACCATGAGGATGGTACCTCTAGTGGGATGAACAAGGACTTCCTAATTTATTATAACCTCACAAGTACAAATCACAACATGGGTTTCATAGAGTGTAGCTTTAAATTATCATGTGCAAAACATGAATACAATTGGGGTCTTAGACCCCTATTTTTAGTAAGAGTTTCTCCCTGGGTTAGCTAGTGTGAAAATAACTACTTCTAGTAAAAGTAAATATTTGGGGAAATTTTAGCAAAAATTGCACCTCCAAATGTTACATGCATCTAATTATCCCTCTAACAAGCTTAGAAGGCTAAAAAAATGATTACTATACCATAAAATTCCATAAAAGTTAATTTTTTTTTTAATATTTTCCTTATTATCCATATTGATTTACACTTGTGCACCTATTTAAGTGATTCACTTGTATTTACAAGTGATTTGCTTGTATTGCAAGCAATTAAATTTTATTTTACAAGCAAGCCTACACCCTTTGTTGAGTGAATTGGCATCCTTTATTGAGCAAATCATCACCCTTTGTTAAGAGAATTGGCACATTTTGTTGAGTGAATTGACACCTTTTTTGATTGAATTGGCACCTTTTCCTAAGCAAATTGACATCCTTTACTAAGAAAATCATTCCATTTTGTAAGCAAATTGTTCCCTTGAGCCAATCAATCCATTTTGCAAGTGGATCCATATGTTGATCTAATCAGTCCATTTTGCACGTGAATTACTTCATTTTGTGAGTGAATTGTTCCTTTGAGCTAATCGACTGATTTAGATTTTTTGTATTGTCTATGTACACTAGATTCTATTTTTCTATTATTTTCAAAATAAATGAAACAAATTGTGGAGTTTATTACATTATTTGGTACTTGTAAATAATATGTAAATAGTTTAGTTTAGAGTCTTGTAAATATTTGAGTATATAGTAGGTGTCATGTAAATGAGGAGTTGTGTAAGAGTTTTTATTTTAGGGTGTGTAATCATGAGAGGTTTATTATTATGTGGATATACGGAGTCAATAAAATATTTGTTATATATGGAGTCTTTAATATATTTCTCCCATGATAAATATGAAGAGTTAGATCTCCTATGTGTTTGAGGAGATGAAGAGTTGGTGTAAGTAGAAAGGTCAAAAGTTGTGAATGTGAAGAGTCTCATATCCATGTTGTATATATTGTAATCAAAGAAATAATGAGAACAAGCCTTGCATTATATAGTATTTGCATTGCCTGTATTCAAATATTCATGAATAATATTATCAAATAAGTGTGATATTGAATGCATGAATTTGTATGAATATTTATATTGATCCTATAAAAATATAGCTGAATTGCTAACAGTGGTATTAGAGCTACTATTGTGAGAGTAGTGTGAGAAATATCCATTATGGAAAACCACTATTGAGGAACATTATGAATCAAAAAATAGCCAAGTTTAGAACACCATTATTGGATAAGAGAACCTCTGTTTTGAAGAGTCATAGCTAAAATAAATATATGAAAGGAGACTTTTGGTTAAGCGGTTATATTTGAAAGAACCATGAAATATCTCATTGTAAGAGAAGCCAAAAGTTAAGAGTGTCATTGAAAGACATGTTGAAGGAGTTAGCTAGATAAAATGGGTTGGAAAGAGTATTGTAAAGGAAAGCACAATAGAAAATAACAAATAGGTGGTTGAAGTGACACATGGAAGGAGTCCATGATAAATTAGAGCACTATAGAGAAAAGTGTAGAAGAAGAAAAATAAGATGGTTGGAGGGTGATGGGAAGTTAGAGTGCATGGACCATGGAAAATAAAATATGAAGGTGAAATGTATAGTAGTAGAGACTACTAGAGATACCTAGTAAGGAAGGTGTTATAATATCTAGGAGAGCAATCAAAAGTTTTCTAAAGCATGGACTTGTAGAATAAAAGATATGCATGTCGAGTTTTAATTAAGTGAAAATGTATTTGCATTAGCCTTTGAATTATTTAATTTTTTTTAAACAAAAAACCATTTCTATTGATGGAAAAATACAAGTACAAAGCAATCTAAGGAGAAAACTAATTCTCACACCCTACATGAAAAAAATAAACACTAAAAAGCATTCATTTTGGAACCTGGATCATTGTGAATTGCTCATTGTTCAGTATCACTCCTTCATTTGCCTGTTTGTCTATTTCAGAATTCAAACTTCTTGGAATATGGAAAATTTCCCATCTTTGGAATTTTTCCAATAGCTCTTTTGCCTCCTCATAAGAGTCATTTATTAACTCATCCTGTGGAGACCATAACTATTTCATAATGTTGAAAACCAACAAAGAATCACCTCTTATAACCACATCCTTCAACTCAAATTGAATAGCAATTATCAATCCCCAAATTAAGCCTCTGAATTCTACAATATTATTTGTGTTGCATCCTAATCCTTATTTGAATAAATTTTTTTTTTTGTTGGGTAGAACCAAATAATTATGCCTCCTGCACCTGCTTGCCCTAATTTTCCTTTGGAAGCTCCATAAAAAAATACGTGTTTTTCCTTTGTCAAGATGTATCTTCTCAATTGCAATTGGTTTTGTGATTTTTCTAGTCAGCTTATCCTTGTCTAGATCTAGAATCTTTAGAATTCTGAGTTCAATTTGGTTCCAAGAATCCTTGGAATCTACCATGCTTCTTTTTAGGTCTCTGAATTGTTCCCCCACAACTCTCAAATTTTTCTTCCAAGTTCCTTCTGTTGTGACTATTTTATTTTTAAAACAAACCTTGTTCCTACAAAGCCAAACATTCCAAAAAGTATTTATTAGAAGCAATATCCATACACTTTGGATGACCTCATTACATTTGTCATTGATCACCACACTATTCCATATAACCATGAAACCTTCTATTGATTGTTCGGTCAAAGCAACATTGATGTCTTTGTTGCACAAGATTGCACAATTAGACCATAAAAGTTTTATGAATGGATAGTAAATAAACACATGGATACATGTTTCATTATTTTCTCTACAAAGGTAGTAGATTGTTGGCACAACATATCCTCTTTTTTGTTTATCCAACTAGAATTTTTTGTCTGATCAGCAACCAAGCAAAGAACTTAGATTTTGGAGTGGCAACAGAAGTCCAAACCATCCTTGTAGCCTTTTTAAAGCCTACTAACTATCCTATCATTTGTTGAGCTAACAGGGTAGATTACCCTCTCTTAAAAATATATACCACAAAAATATCCTTTTCAACCCATCTAACAATATCTTCACCTTTCCTTAAAAATATTGGTTTGTCCTAAATACCATTTTCTGACATTCACGCTACAATAGTTTTCCCAAAACTATTCTTCTTTAGATCACATAGCCTTTACAACTCTACCTGACATACTTATGGTTGCTTTCACTAAATTTTAGTATTGGGGGTCCTCAATGAAAAATATCTTTAAGAATTCTATCTAGCACAGTAAGTGGAGGAACAATAAATTATGTAGTTAGATTCTAAATATGTGGGTTCTCAGTTGTCACAAAATCATCCATAAATTGTGCCTCAAATGATATGAAAAATTATTCCACCAAGGCGCATGAACAATAAACCATTTGTCAGCTTCAAAAAGTAGAGATATTTTCAAACTCAACCATTTCAATAGAACTTTCAACTAATTTATCCATCCATATCATAATTAACTCAAAGCCTTTAACTAGATCTTTAGCAGAATACCACTAAGACCAGGGGAAGCCATCATCCTGTTGTCTTTTGTTGAATAAGTCACTTTCCACACTTGTACTAGTTTCTGTAGTTTAGAATTAATTCTCCTCATGCTATTCAAGTTCATAGCCCACCACATGTGTCCTATACGTCAATCTCATTTTATAGTGTACTTGGAGAAAGGGTGCCAAAAAATTTGATGAAGACAATGGCAATTTTGAGACAAACAGCTCATAGAGACCTTCCAAGTGCATCGACTTCACAAGTATATGGCTCCCAATATGATCTACCTCAAACCTCCTTACAAGAGTTGTCCTTAGAATCTGAATGTCATAGGCTATTCTTTCAATGCACACTACTTAATAAACTCAACTAGATATAACTCTCCATTTCGCTATGTTTATATCATCGTGTACCAAATTACCGAAAGATACGACCTTTCATATTTTTGATCCCACATGTACCGAAGATAAAATGAAAGGCCTTTTATAATCACCAAATCACATAAGCTATTTTGATTCAGCCAAGCCACTGTGTGGCTCTTTAATATGCACATCTCTTGACCACCTTGAAAACCACGTCATGCATTGACTGTTTATTAAACATTTTCAAATTACATTTTTTTCAATGTATTTTAAATGTTTAATTTTAAAAGTTTTAAATTACATATTTTCAAATGTATTTTAAATTATATCTTTACAAATGAATTTTAAATGATTTGATTTAAAATTATAACATTAAGAATTTTATTCACTAAATTTCAAATGATTTAATTTAAACATTTAAAATTAAAAGTTTAAAAATTAAAGCATTTAAAATCACAATATCAACCTTAAGATTTGAAACTTAACAAAACATAAATGAAAATAAATAAAAATTGAGCTTATTCAATGACACAAATAATGCCAAACAAATCCTAAAACTTTCAAAAAAATTCGGTGGGTCCCCAATTTTAGGGAAGTTGTGAAATGGTCACAACAAAGAGGTTTTTACAACTTCAAAAAACTACTGGTGTTTATCATGCAATGATCCTCACAATGCTAGCAAGTGGTTTATCAACATCAATGCTAGTTGGATGCAGCCTAGGAAGTACAAAGAAAATCAAAAGGACTTGTAGGCTTGTTTATGGATATAAAACAAAACCTTAATATTGAAGAGCCTCCACCTTTAGATATGCTCTACATATTGACAAGATCCAAGAAAAGAGCTTTGTTTTTAGGTACTTGGAAGCAAAAAATTCCTTTGCAACCTCAAAATAAGTAGAAGAAGGATCTATCTAAGGAGCAACTAAGATAAAAGCACCTAACAAATAGGCCAAGCCAAAAAAACCTAAGAGATATGCTAGGTCAAATGCACCAAAGGCTACCAAAGGACAAAAACACCAAAATATGATCAACAAGAGTCAAGAGAGAAAGTTTTGAGGAATTTGTAGTATCCTTTAGTTAGTAGAAAGCAAAGAGAATAAATTTCTTAGCAGTATTAAAGGAGATTTGAGAAACCAACCTACAAGGAAGAGAAGTTTTTGGAAGAATATTAGATTCAATATGATAGAAGAATTGAAGAATACTCTCTCAATAGTCAGTATGTATGATGCTATATTGCTTCTTGCACAAATTGATTTGTTAAAGATAACTCTCAAAAACTCAACAATAGGCAGAATAACCCTCCTACACTTCAATTAGGTATAAAATTAGTCATCTCTTAGCATGGTAAGATAAAGCATCTACCCTTTTATATGTCCCTATGCATTGAAGTCTAGATAGTACATAATTACATGGTGGATTTTGGAGCTACCATAATAGTTATGCCTAAGTATGTTTATGATAAGATGGGCTTAAAATACATCCAAACTAGGTCTAGAGTGCTACAAATTGATAGGACACGAGTATGGATAGTTGGAGCTATAAAATATATTATAATGTTGTTGTATAATATTTTAAAATATCTTAATAATTTAAGAGGTGATAGTGGTGGATCTTCTTCAACTATTTGGACTATTTCTGTTGAGGGTGTTCATGATAAAGCTTGGGGGGTATTTGTCAATGGATTGTACTCACATGGTCATACCATGCAAAGGAAGGAAATTCTTGATCTATGTTGATAATATCATCCCTTATCAAATAGAAAGGTATGAGGATAAAATCATTAAATTAACTAAAGATGATTTGGAGCATCCCCAAGTGGAGATAGAATATTATCAAAAAATACTAAAGGAGCTGATAGGTGAGTCACTCATGGAGGATGGGTTTTCCATGTTTGATCTCAATGCAGTAATCTACTTAGACATGAAAAATCATCACAAGTCTAATCCAACCAATAATATATTCTTAGCTTCAACCAATCCCATGTTCTAGAATGTGTATCCAAAATATCTAGATAATCTATCAAGAGGGTTTCTAACAGAATATGAGTTTTTCATGGTCCATTTAAATGCAATAATACACACAAGCTTGGGAACTCATGAAGATAAATGCATAAATCTATAGGATTCATGACCTAAATATGAGATGTGTGTTGCTAGGCTTTAATGCTATAGCCCATAAAGGATTTGGAACTCATTCTAATCCAACATGATAACAACCCCTAGCTTAAGCAAGTCACATGTTTTAAAATATGAACAAATAAGAGAAGAAGTTCAAGTTATTTTGGTCTAGAAATTGCTGATTTTGATGAATAGGTAATATGTGAAACAATTAGAAAGGAAGACCTTACCAAAACTTTATATAAATATTCGACATTTGAATAAATATGATAAAATATAAGTGTTGTATAGTTATTAGCTAGATCAAGTAGTGGCATTATGCTCACACAAAACAATTTTTTTGGAAATCAAATTGGTTTGTTCACATGCACAAATGAAAGGATGATTTCATAAATTACAAGGTCCAAGAATCAAAAAAATAAATAAGGAATAACATATAATCATGCTTTTTCTAATTTAGTTACATTGAATTCACTTCTCATGAGCTTGCCAAAAAATACTATAAGAAATCCTTCTTCCATTTTCATTAGCTCCAAATATTTGCTTCATTAGACTCCATGCCTAATATATAAGGCTTTTATTTCTTGGTTTTTTACCTCTCCTACGAAAAATCACCTTGTGAGTCACCAAACTCTAGTGAAATTTCACTATATTAGACAAATCCTACCAAATATAGGAATTTGGAGATAAATTGTTGCCTAGTGCTGAAAAATATGAGAGGACTTGAAGCTCTATTGATCTATCAAGTTTTTTATGTTGAAAAGATTAATGGCTTTTGAAGCCTTATACTTAATATAAATTACCACATAAAAGTAATCAAAGGATAAAATATAATAATGTTGCAATATGATGAATCCAATAAAGATAATGTAACATAAATAATTAAGCCAACTAATATGTATAAAATTAAATAATATAATGAAGTATGAATGTAAAGCCTAAAATATGTACAATAATATCACTTACAATACTAGTTGCTCAAATGTATGCAAACTTGTATTACTCCTCTTTCTATTACAAATATCTCATAGAAATGACTCTATAGATAATGTAGAACACTATAGATCTCTATGTATCTCATATAGCTCTTATCTCTCATATATCTCATATATCCTCTATGGAGTAATATATAGCCATTCTAGGATGACTCTTTGGTTACTATGACTCTTCCTTTCCATATGCCAAGCCTTATGAATCTTGGCTTCTATACTTGACACTTGCATACACATGATACTATCTTGTATGCACACTTGTACTTGAATTTTCAAATAACTCTTCCTAATCTAAGGACACATGTGCATACTTACATATTGGAAACTTGTGCACATTTAAACTCATAACACTTGCACACATATTTACATGAATTGTGCATTTCCTGCACATTATTACATTATATGAAATATTAACTCACTCACTAATCTAAGACAATTCCCTAATTTAATATTTCTAATGATGTACCAAGGTGGTACATTAGCATGTACCAAATAATGTAATATTCTCCAACAAATATGCCAAAGATGCTTGAAGAGAAAAACCTTTTCCAAAAGATACTAGAAAATTTAAAACTCCTAGTGTCATGAGTCTATTCCAATTTGTCAAACCAAATATATAAGTACATACAACATTTTTTATGATAGCTATGCCAAAGTCTACTATTGGCAAGAGTCCTGAAGCTATTCCAATGATAACTATAAGATATCCATCTTTAGCAGGACTTAGTCCCATATAGTGGTTGTGAGTTCACCCATAATTTATGTGGGTGGGTTTAAGAACTAAACTTTTCCTCATATATGATTGGACTCACTATTTGTGAAGTCAACCATTCGGAACAAGGGCAGTGATGATTTTTCAAGTCGCGAAAAATAAATTTGCAAAGTGCGAAGGATTAGGGTTTTTTCCTGAAAAATATCTCATCTTTTAGGAGCCATATCTTCGCGAAGAGTTATCCGATTCAGCTGATTCTTGGACCAACTTGTGCAGAATTTGAATAGCTTTAAAATGAGTGGTCATATGCAAAAATCCAAGCAATATTGAGGGAGATACGACCCTGTGAAGTCAACCATTCGGAACAAGGGCAGTGACGATTTTTCAAGTCGCGAAAAATGAATTTGCAAAGTGCGAAGGATTAGGGTTTTTCCTGAAAAATATCTCATCTTTTAGGAGCCATATCTTCACGAAGAGTTATCCGATTCAGCTGATTCTTGGACCAACTTGTGCAGAATTTGAATAGCTTTAAAATGAGTGGTCATATGCAAAAATCCAAGCAATATTGAGGGAGATACGACCCTGTGAAGTCAACCATTCGGAACAAGGGCAGTGACGATTTTTCAAGTCACGAAAAATGAAATTGCAAATATTTGCCAACTAGGGTTCGAACGATGGGAAGAGCAATGAAGGGCTAGGACTTCAGCGAGGCAAGACATTCTATCTGGACAAAGAATTTTTCAGCTAAGTTCTTTTTCCCTTTCTTTATCTTAGAAATTGTGCATGAAAAATTTATAAAGTTTTTATCAAATATTATATTTGCTATAGGACTTTCAGATAAATTTCATTAGATTTTGAGTTTCCTTTCCATGGATCGATTTATAGTTAAATCCTTAGAATCATCCCTAGTGGTAGAGGTTAGTGAGCGCACCTCAGAGAGATCCTCATTGCTCCAAGATAGGGTAGTTTTTGGTAAATTTAATGGGTATTGGCCAGGGGCTTCAACCTTGAGAAAATGGATTGATAGGAGTTGGAAGTCTCCAAGAGTGATTCTATCATTTCTTCCCAAAGGTTTCTTCCTAGCCATTTTTTGTTCTAGGGAAGAAAGAGAAAGAATCCTAAAAGGGGGTCCTTGGTTTATGGGAAGAGCAGGGCTCTTCCTTACCCATTAGTATGAAGGCTTTTCACCTAAAAATGTAAATCTATCCCTAGTACCAATCTAGGTTAGGATGTTTGGGTTACCCATTGAATTTTAGGAAATAGATACCTTCAAGGCAATAGGCAACACTCTAGGAGAATTCCTTGAGATTTTAGATACAACAAAAGATGGATTTTTGGCTATTTATGCTCGAATATTGGTCATGATTGATATAAGTAAAGCTTTACCAGAATCAATCATTCTTAAGTATGGGGATAAGATGTGGACCCAAACTATAGATTATGAAAACATATATTTTAGATGTAGAAGATGTCATAAGGTGGGGCATATTGAGAGATCATGCCCTAAGAAGAGCCCAATAGAATCATTTGTAGAAAATTATAAGAGAAATTTACAAATGGTTATGGATAAAGATGGTTTTCAACTTCCAAAAAATAGATCTAGAAAAATAAAAGAAAATGAACAATGGAGACCAATAAGGAAGGATATTAGAAGAAATTCCAATTCTTTTGAGGCTTTAGCCTATGAAGAAAATGTAGATCAAAACTTAGAGGACACAATACAACAATTTCAACATATTAGCAAGGAACCATCTATTCAGTATGATCCTAATTTAAGGAAGAACATTCTCGATGAACCTAAGGAATGTGTCTCATCAGATTTTGAAGACTCTCTTGAAGTACCATGCACCATTCAGGAGAAAATAATTGGTAAAGAAAATGTAGTTTTAGAAGTTAATACCTCTACCATTAATAAGGAAATACCAAAAAATGAGCAAGATAAGTCAAAAGCTTCTATAATAGAGCTAGGAGAGGATAAATATGTTGAAAAAAAAATTGTGAAAGAATATTGAGGAATAGAATAATAAGACCTACTCCTGATATAGGCAAGGAAAAAGAGGAAAACCCTCAAATTATCAAGCAAGATCCAAGGAAGCAAGAGCTAACATAGAGAAAGGAACACAAACTAAGTTGGTTGAACTTCTCTTTACCAAACAACAAAATGATATTGGTAATACACAAGAGGGGCCAAAAGCCCCTAATGAGACATGATTATCATCTCATGGAATATAAGGGGTGCTAATTCCCCTCAAAGCATAGGTGTATTAGGGACCTATGTTTAAGTAATAAACCTGATATTCTCTATATCCAAGAAACTAAAATGACAAAAGAAGTTTCAAAAACTATGAAAGCAGTTTGGGCAAGATGTGAATGGGATGCTATGGATTCTGAAGGAGCAGTAGGGGGAATTCTAACTTGTTGGAATCCTTCTAGAACCTCTTGTGTAACCATTCATAAAACTAGGCATTGGATAGCCTCTTTAGTCACTTGCTACTTTGCAGATATTTACTTCATCCTTATCAATGTCTATGGACCTACAACTCAATCAGGTAGATTAGAATTTTGGAGTGGGATTGAAGCCTTTATGAGAAGTAAAGACCAAGTAACCCGATTCATGATCATTGGAGATTTTAATGCCATAACCAAGCTGAATGAAAAATTTGGAGGAATTAGGAAATTGACCCAAAGTATGAAATATTTCTCAGATTTTATTCAAAACAACAATCTATGGGAAGTTGAGTTTGAAGAAGACAACTATACTTGGACCAACAACAGGAGAGGCCAGAACCTAATAGCAAAAAAATTAGATAGATGCATTCTCTCAGATCATTGGCTAGATGAAGGAACTTGTGCTAAAATTAATACCTTAACAAGGATTGGTTCAGATCATTGGCCAATAAGAGTTAAAATGGTGGTAAGTGAATTCAAAAAATATCATATTTTAAATATGAGCAGATGTGGGAAGACCATCCTCAATTTGTTGATATGATAGCTCAAACATGGAATTATTTAGGTAATGGTGGGTTGTATGCTCTTCCAAACCAAATTAAAGCTATGACATCTAGATTAAAAGAATGGAACAAGAACACCTTTGGAAATATTTTTGAGAAGAAAGAAGAACTAAAAGATAAACTTTCAAAATTCCAAAAAGGTGATGAAAATAATACAAGCTCAGAGGAAAGGGAGTTGCTTAGTGAATATCATAATATTTTGAGTAAGGAAGAGAAATTATGGAGATTAAAATCAAGACAGACTTGGTTAAAAGAAGGAGATAAGAATACAAAGTTTTTTCATAGGATGGCTATAGTACAGAGATCATCTTCTAGAATTAATAGAATTAAATCAATAGAAGGGGTTTGGATTGAAGATCAAAGTGAAATTAGAAAAGAGGTAAAGTCATTTTATCAAAATATTCTAGGTTCAGAGGAGACCGAAGTTCTTAATGATAAACTTCTTCAAGATGTTCCTTCAATTATAACAAATGAAGACAATAGGAAACTGATGGAGCCTATTACTCTAGAAGAAGTTCATTTAGCTCTTTTCTCTTTTAATAAGGATAAATCCCTAAGTCCAGATGGGCTCTCTATAACTTTTTACCAACATAATTGGGATATAGTGAAGGATTCTTTATTGGTGGTAGTGGAACAATCTAGGGTAAAATAATACATTCCTTATAAAATAAATGCAACTTATCTTACCCTAATTCCAAAAAGAAGGATGTTGAATTGTTTGATTCTTTTAGACCCATAAGCCTATGTAATATGGCTTATAAGATTATTTCCAAAGTGATGGCGAATAGATTAAGGCCATTGTTAGACAAAATCATTTCAGAAGAGCAAGGAGGATTTGTGAAAGGGAGACAAATTCTAGATGGGATCATAGTAGCTCATGAAGTTATACATTCAACAACTTCAAGAAAAGAGAAAGCTATGATCTTAAAACTTGATATGAGTAAAGCCTATGATAGGGTTAAATGGGATTTTATTTTTGTATTTTTAGATAAGTTTAGTTTTGGGAAGAAATGGGTTAGATGGATTAAATCTTGTGTCTCTACAATTTCTTATTCAGTGTTGGTCAATGGGTTAGTGATAGAATATTTTAAAGCCAAGAGAGGCCTTAGACAAGGAGATCCTCTATCTCCTTATTTGTTCATTATTATGGCAGAAGTTTTGAGTAGGAACTTAAAGAAGGCTTACAAATATGGGTTTATAAATGGACTTAAGGTTAGTAATAACATCGATAACATCACCCATCAACAGTTTGTAGATGATACAACCCTTTTTGGAAGGGCAAGGATAAATGAGGCCAGAGCTTTGAATAAATTTTTAAAAGAGTACGAAAGAGCTTCAGGGCAAAAAATTAATAGGACTAAATCCAAAATTTACTTCCTTAACACTCCTAATATCAAAGCAAGAATTTATAGGTTGCTTCAAATGGAGGAGGCAAATTTACCAACAACTTATCTAGGGATGCCTTTATTTGAGGGGAGAATGAGGATAGATTTATGGAATCCAGTTATTAGTAAAGTTCAAAATAAACTTCCAGCTTGGAAAGGTAGATGGTTATCATTAGCAGGAAGAGTGCAGTTAATTAAGTTAGTCTTACAAGCCATTCCAACATATTATATGTCATTGTATTCTATGCCAAAATCAGTTGAAAAAGTTTAATCTTTATTATGCGATCCTTTTTATGGTCAGGTTTACATGATAAAAGGAAATTTCCTTTGGTGAAATGGAGCAAGTTGTGTGATGACAAAACTAGGGGAGGTCTTGGTTTAAGAGCTCTTACAGATGCAAACTTAGCTCTTAGGGGAAAATTTATCTAGAGATTGTACAAAGAGATTCAAAGACAATGGGCAAGAATTCTTCTAAGTATGTTGATCCCAATGACCCAAGTTTAATATTTACTACATTCTCTCTTCCAAATGGTTCTACTCTTTGGAATGGTTTAAAAAATCTATTGATCTTATGATTAAAGGTTTAATATGGGTGGTGGGAACTGGAGAAAAAATTTCTATTTGGATGGATACTTGGTGTGATAAAAAACCACTCAATTTAGATCCAATTTTGAAACCTTGGATGAGATTGCTTCAAGACAAATACGGTGATAGGGTTTCAAACATTTTGTACAAGGATCGAGAAGGAAGATACAAATGGAAAGAATATTTTTTTATAAGTATACAAGACATTGATGCTAGGAGGCAATTGAGTAGAAAGATAACAACTATGATTATTTCGAGGGGTGCCAAGGATAAATTGATTTGGGAGTTGAATAGCTCAGGAGAATACACAACAAGAAGTGGATATAATGTTCAACACCAACATAATAATAATGTCACTAGAATATGGAGAGATATTTGGGATAGCCCAAGCATTCCTAAAGTCAAAATATTTGTTTGGCTAGTAGGTCATAGAAGAATTTTATCCTAGGATAACCTTATGAAAAGGGGTTTTCATGGCCCCTCTCAATGTGTTTTCTGTAATAAGGAGGAGGAGAGTATTGACCATCTCTTGGGACATTGCTCAATAGTTTGGAATCTATGGCAATGGATTCTTAATATGTTTGGTAAATGCATGGTGATGAATAGCAGAATTGAAGATTGGTTAAAGCAATGGTAGAGCACTTATAAAAGTGAGGCTTTACAGACAATATGGGATATATCAAAAGATACAATACTTTGGACTATATGGCTAGAAAGGAATAGAAGAATATTTAAAGGAAAGGAAAGCAGTTTAGAGGTAATGAAAAAGAAGATATGTTTAGCCATAGAGGAGTCTAAACCAACTCTATCAACTCACCCAATTCCTAATTTGGAAGTAGAGAGTCTTGATAGATGGAGTCAAGTCATTAAATGGAATTATGATGTTGGGTACAAGAGAAGCAAAAATAAGGTAAAGAATATAAAGTGGAAACCACCAGATATGGAGTGGGTTAAATTGAATTTTGATGGAGCATCTAAAGGAAATCTAGGACCAAAGGAGGAGGAGGAATAATTAGAAATAATAGAGGAGATATTTTGTCTCATTATGCTTTCAATAGTGGATTTAAGACAAATAATGAAGTTGAAGCTTGGGCAGCTTTAGAAGGGTTAAAAATATGTAAACAAATGAAATGGAATAGAGTATGGATGGAAGGTGATTCTCTCATAGTAATAAATGCAATTTTGAGGAAAGCAAAGGCTCCATGGAACATACAAGAGATAATTGTGGAAATTCAAGATCTTGCTAAAGAGTTTGAAGAAATCAGGTTTACACATATATTAAGGGAAGGAAACAAATGTGCAGATAAGCTAGCCAATAGAGGGGTTTTGATTGAGGATCATGAAGTTAAATTCTCCTTTCCATGGTTAGAGGAAGTAGAAAGTTTAGTTGAAGTTGACAAAAAATGTTGATTGCCTAAATCAATTAATGATTAAGATTTACTTTAATGTTTTCCATTGGTAATATCTATTTTATTTTGTAACAATAATGTGTTTTCATTTAGACTATTTATTATAATTTTTGTGGTTGCACTTGTGTTTCAGGAAGGAAACTAGCAATCCAGATTTGGTAAAGCAGACTATGATAGTGCGATGTTTTGGAAATATTACTCTACTAAGATGCAAGGCATAGATAGTAGAGGTGAAGTTTTGGCATTGTGAAGGTTGCTATAGGAAAATGTCAAGAAAGATGCTAAATTTTGGAGTAATTGTATTCAAACAGAGATTTGAAAAGATCCAAAAAATGAAAATCAAGAATTCAGACATTTTATGTAAAATGATGTAGGTTTCTAGCTATAGCATCTCAATTGAGATGAGAAGTGTATCTATTTGTAAACTCTCAAGCTCTAAATAAGAGAGATGTAATTTTTCAAGGGTGGGGGACCCGAGTACAACCCCTTATTATCAAGCAAAAAAAAACAAAAAAATGTTTGGACTCACTTTTTTTTATGCAATTATTAAGGTAACATTTATAGGGGACCCTAGGGATTAAGATCTAAAACATATTGGGGAAGAAGAGGGGACCCAAGGTGGCTAGAAAAAAGACTTGCATTGGCTAGAAGAGCTAAAAATTATAGGAAGAACAAGCATCCTAAGTGTTGCAAGTTAAAAAACTTTTATAGATTGTTTAGCTTTCTCGATCCATATAAAGGTCACCCTAGAAGTGGCATGAAAGAAAAGAAGTCTTACTATATTAAACACTTGTGCAATTTTTCATCTAGACCTAGATGGAGGAATTTCATGTATACAAGTTAAGCCAAAATATTTAACTTATGATGGACATGCTAAAAAGACAAGTTGGACAATTTTTGTGTTGAAATCAATAAGAGCACTCCAAATATCTAAAAATATGCAAGTCTCATAAGACAACTGGTATTAAGACAATAATATATCTAGCTTGAACACTCTGTTGAATGATGTTAGCTAAGCTTCTAAAAACTCTGGCACAATACAAGCAACATACAAGGGAGTCCAAAAAGCAAACCAAAAAAAAGTGATAATCTAAACCATGTAGGCCAGCTTCTAAATGGTCCAACATCCTATCATTTGAAAAGAAGGGATCCTAGAAGGAAAAATATGCAACAACATCTCAAACTTAAGGACTTCAAAGAAAAGGAAACTTGACACTCCAAAAATGGACAATTACACCACATAGCATATGTTATAACTAGAAAGCAACAACCACATCCATGAAGCATGACCAAGCATCTCAAGAATGATGATCATCTAAAAAAATGTATGCAAAGAATAATTAAGAAGCTAAGCGGTGCCATCTTATCCTAGGATCGTGATCGATCAATTTTGGACATTAATTATATGTAATAGATAATTTCATATTAGGCTACCAAAATCTATAATAGGAGCAATGCTCCTCATTTTTAAGGGTTAGATATTGAGTGTTTACCTTTTTGTAAGTTGGTTTTATAAGTTGTTCTAAATAAATCAAGGGCTATTTGTCTTTTTTCTATCATTGTTTGGAAAATTATAGTAATAAATTTCACTTTTAACATTTTATTTAGCTTTAATAGTAGTGAATTATGTTGGGCTCAATGTTGTTTACCTTATTTCAATAGGGGTTGAAGTAAATGTTGTTAGACTTGATTTTTTTGGATTATTGTTAGAGTTTTTGGGTGTTGAATGCTGTGATAATTGTACTTCCATACATTTTTGTTAGTTTCAACTAGAGTGAATTTTGTTAGATGAAATATTTAGAATATTGGATGCTTCAACTCTTATGCTTATTATGTTTCATTATGCACTTTGATATGGGGATATTTTGTTAGGAACTTTACTATGATAAATAGCATATGTCTATTCAACTTGTATTCTTGTTTTTAGCTGAATTTAGTCTACTTTTAATCCTGTTTCTATCGTTTTCTCCCCTATTTCTCTCTTTCTATTTTATTTAATTTTTAAGCAGTTTCAAGGATCTAACCTTATCTAAATATTAATCTAAAAGTAATTTTAGATCATATAATCTTGACTCAGGTCTAAGGTGTGCATGTCATACCTAGGTAATTGAAAGATCAAGATTTAATTAACACATCAAGAAATTTTATTTCATAATCATCACACAACTAGATATTGATATTCAATATTTTGTCTGGTTGTATTTCAATGTGTTTGGAACCTGGGCACATTAAAATATTTTTTTAAATGTACTAACTATGGAATTCAATGGGTAATGGTGATGTAATAAAGAGTGGAATATTCTAGAATTTTCAATAAAGGTGATTCCACAAGGAATGATTGTTGGACATTTTGAGTCCCTAAGCTAAAAGTTGTCATTGATGTCAAAAGGACCTATGTAAGTAAGCACTATGATTTTTCTCCACAAAGAGCTTCATGAGAAGCCAAGGTTTTGATCAAAGGTTCTAGAAGGGATGCATGGCACTTGGTTCCAAAAGGAGCCTCAAGGGAAGCTTAGCAAAAGGTTTATATGAAAACCAAGGAAGGCAAGGAAAGGTTTTATTTAAAACCAATGGATGGTAGATTTGAAATGGGTTTTTCTTAAAACCCAAGTTGGTTTTTCGTTTCATCAAAAAAGGTGCCCCGATGATGGAGAAATTTAATTTTAAAGGTTTAGTTTAAATTTTAAAATTAAATAAAAGGTTTTTCCCTCCTTTCTTATTGGCGTCGTCGACATCATGAGGGCAATGTTAAAAGGGCCGACGTATTCACATTGAAGGATGGATTATATAAATAAGCCAAAGGTTTTCCATTTAATAAACCTAAGAAGTGTCGCATGATTTTCAAAAACCCAAAAGTATTTTTGCATTCGAATATTGCGCAGCGAATTTTATGGAGTGTGACATGGGGATTCAAGTCATGGATGATCAAAGTTTTGGTACCTTGTGAGGAAAGTGCACACAGTTTAAGGAAGAGAGTGCCTAAGGCATTCACATGGGAAGTGTTAGCTCACAGAGCTTAGCTACCAGTTGGCAACACGATGGGCAGAGGTTCGAAACACCAAGGCCCTTCGAGGGCTCCTTTGAGGTATGCACTTCGACTCCGATATTTGCGGGGGTAAATATTTTAATTAAAATATTTTCTTGCTAAGGTTTGATTATGATTTGTGGGAGATATAAGGTTGAGCAAGATTTAATATTTTAATAAGGTTTGATATTTGATTAATGTGAGATATTGCCTAAGAAATCTTTTTGATTATTTTTGAGTGCAAAAGTGTTGAAAAGAAGGATATAAAATATTTGATTTATTTTATGGTATAAGTGGTTTGTGGAGTGACAAGGTTATGCAATGATTTTATTTATTTTATTTTATGGTACAAGTGGTTTTAGGAGTGATAAGGAAGTTGTGCATTAATTCTTAATAAGGTTTTCTAATTAAAAGCCTTGGTGAATATAATTGTGAAGTGGAGTAATGTTGATTATTTTATGATCTTCTAACCCTTGTGAAGATTGGCAAAATAATATTATGATTGTGGTAGATTTCCAAAGAGGCTTCTTCATCTTCATAAAAGGTATGGGCACATTCTCCTATTGATTATGGTGGTTGATTTCTAAAAATATCTTTGGAGTGAAAAGGATTTATTGTGGTTTCCTTTTTGAAAGTGATTGGTTTAACACTTCAAGATTTTCTAGATTGAGATTTGTAGTTAAACCTGTTTTTATAAGCATTGTTGTTGGAGCCCATTGGTTGTGCAAAGAACTTGAACTTGAGTTAGAAGAGAACATGAGTATCATTGTTATGTGAGATTTGTTGTTGAGAATTGTTGGAAACATTTTGAGTTGATTGATACATGCTTGGACTAGGGTTTGTGAGAAAGGGTTGTTCATTGAGGTGCTTGGTTGAGTTGAGTTGATTGAGCCTAGTCAAGTGGATGCATGTGGTTGTTCAAGTTCCATAAAAAAAACTATTCTATATTATTGATTTGAGTTGAGATTGAGAACATATAGAGTCTCTAAAAATTCTCTTTATGCTTTAATGAGATTGATTTGAGTTGAGATTGGGATTTGAGTATAGAACATATAGAGTCTCTAAAAATTCTCTTTATGCTTCTATGAGATTTATTTGAGTTGAGATTGGGATTTGAGTATAGAACATATTGAGTCTCTAATAATTCTCTTTATGTTTCTATGAGATTGAGTTGAGATATTGATTAAGCATTAAGTATAGAACATATTGAGTCTCTAACAATTCTCTTTATGATTCTATGATATTGGACAAGTTTTGTGTGAGCTTGTTAAGCAGATTTGAGACAAGTCTTTGAGAAGGCTTGTGGACTGATTTTGAGTAAGCTTTTGTAGAAGATTACTATGCACATTTGAGCAAGTCCTAGAGAGGACTTATTGAGCAGATTTGAGCAAGTCCTGGAGAGGATTTATTGAGCTGACCTGGGCAATTCTTAGAGAGGACTTATTGAGCAAATTTTGGCAAGTCCTAGATAGGACTTGTTGAGCAGATTTGGACAGGTTCTGTGTGGACCTGTTGAGCAGATTTGGATAGGTTCTATGTGGACCTGTTGAGAAAATTTGAGCAGGTTCTATGTGGACCTATTGAGTAGATTTGGATAGGTTTTGTGTGGACCTATTTAGCAGATTTGGACAAGTTTTGAGTGAGCTTGTTGAGAAGATTTGAGAAAGTTTTGAGTGAACCTATTAAGACAGAGCTTTGGAGGTGACAGAGTATAGAGTAAAGAGTCTCAATGGATAGATATCCAGTAGCCAGGACAATTGAAGACATCTATGAGTGAGGAGTCTTCAAGTGGAGAGAG
This sequence comes from Wollemia nobilis, assembly GCA_028583015.1. NCBI lineage: Eukaryota > Viridiplantae > Streptophyta > Pinopsida > Araucariales > Araucariaceae > Wollemia > Wollemia nobilis. Next base: position 11,850,719 of record JAQPPZ010000850.1, read on the forward strand.
ATCCACCAGTCAGTGTAGTAGAGAGACAAAGTCTTCTAGAAGATCACTAGCCAAAGCAGAAGGGGAAAGAGTTCTCCTATGGAAGAGATCCATGAACTTTAGATTAGGGGATCAACATATCCTTTGGATAGAGGTCCATAAATATTGTAATTGGAAAGTATTCCCAAAGAGATTGATTGAGAAAATTTTAGTAAAATATTTTCTCTATGGAGTAGCCCACATTGGGTGAACCACGTAAATTGTGGTGTCTCTATTGTGTATGGTTTTTTGTGTATTGCTTTGATTACTTCTATTGATACTGCTATCTATACACTACATAATATTGAATTGAAAGAAAAAGTAAAAAGGGATCTTATACTGTTCACCCCCCTCTCAGTATAAGCTTGTGTTCTTAAATGATATCTGCTAAAGGACATCAAAGAGAATAAATATTATAACATTATTAATCATGTTTCATAATAAATTGACTATCTTACAGGGGAAAGGGTGGCAAGTGTTTAATTTTATTACAATTGCCCTTCTATAGGATTCAATGGACACTAATTTTATTATTGTCAAGTTAATTTCTTAATAATATAGTTTCATCCTCAAAAGAGTCACTTCTAAAGACTATCTTAAAGGGGAAAGGGTGGCAAGTGTTTAAGTTTGTTACAATTTATCTTCTAGAGGATTCAATGGACATTGATTTGATTGTCATCAAGATAAGTTCTTACTAAGATATTTTTATCCTCAAAAGAATAACTTCCAATGATTATCTTAAAGGAGAAATGGTAGCAAGTGTTTAAGTTTGTTACAATCACCCTTTTAGAGTATTCAATGGATACTAATTTGATTGTCATCAAGATAATTTCTTACTAAGATAATTTTATCCTCCAAAGAGTCACTTCCAATGAAAATTCTTCAATGGTGGAAAGTATTTAGGTTTGTCACATTCATCCTTCCAAAGGATTCAATGGGCACTAATTTGATTGTCACCAAGATAAGTGCTTACTAAGACAATTTTATCCTAAAAGAGAGTTGCTTCTAATGAAAATTCTTCAACATGCTCTTTGATAGTGATTATAAATAAGGATGAAATTTTCTCTTCATCTAGATCATAAACCCATAAATTTATAGAAAAATCCATTGAAGGCTTAGCTAGAGGGTATAATGAAATCTACTTAGAGTCCATCCCATTCAAAATGGTCATATATCTTGATTAATAATTTATGAATGCAGTGGCAATGGCAAGCCATGATCTACCAAGGATCAATGGATAACCATTTACTAATATATGAGGATCCAATACTAATAGGATATTCCCATGCAAAAATTATCATAGGGATATTTTCTATTATGCTTTTAGCTTTCGTAGTTGATCGATATACCATATCAAGTATTATGGTTGTCGGATGTACGCCTATGAGGTATAATTTTTCTTGTGTGTCTTTTATCATAACATTAATGGCTACTCCTTGATATATAAATACATTATATATTTTAAAATTTTGTAACAACCCAAGTCTAACTCACTTGGTTGTCCAACCTAGCTTTGCTCACTAGATGTAAAAAGAAAAAACTTTGGATGGATTCAGGTTCAGGCAAGACATAAGATGAAAATTTCAACTTAAAATCATGCAATATTTTATCAGGACAAGGTATAGAAATCCCACTTTTAGAAATATTGACCATTATAAATGGTCTCCCAAGGTGGTCGATATTGACCAGATTCAATAAAATGGTGCCTTTTTATGAATCTATCTTCTCCTTCCATGAGAGCGTAGGTTCACGGCTGGGGTTATCCTCTAGGGCCCATAACACCTAGAGGGTGGATGCATAATTCCCCATCCCTTAGCATGGAGGACTTAGGTTCTCATGACCTAATTTATATCTAGAATTGGATACATGCAAGGGGTTAGCGTAGATATGCCTTGTACCTAGTTGAGAGTCCAACTTCACTTGGAGTCAACTAGGGCCCACCAATACACCAGCTCAGGTTCTATTATCTATTTTCATGGTATGAGTCTACTAGAACTGGTGTCTAGTTATCTTCTAGCTCTAGGATACTGCTAGTTATCTCCTAATAATACGATGAGAAAGGGACTCATCATCGTACTACTCATTCAACAACCTAGAGGTGAAGTCCCATATCACCCCTCATTACCTTCCAATATTGAACTTGCTCATCAAGAGTGCAGCAACTCCTGAATCATAGTGATTACATCACTTGTATTGGGTGTATAGAGTTCCACCATCCTCCTCGATGGTTTAATTTATCACTTTTATCGATTAAAATGAATGGTGTCTATGGTATTTAAGATTCAGGGCAAAAATCATAAAGGACACGACAAGATAGATTCTCAATTCATTACATATTTTATTGAACCTTAGTACTTCAGTCTATCAAATATTTTAAACATAGCTTTAGTGAAATAATAATATTCCCAAAAGAAGCACAAATCATAATTATTCATATGATAAAATTATTTATATCATTTAGCTTCTTTCTAAAGCTTCAATTAAATACTAATCTCTATACCATTCAAACTTCATTACTCAAACTAATATACTTCATATTAAGATATCAAATTATTTTATTATGGCCCAAAAAATAATGTTCTCAAATAACATGTAAGATTAAAATGAGCATATAATAAAATAGAAATGATAAAATAAACATATATAAATCTCACTCTCTTTATATAAAGCAGAACTATATTCATTATTCAAGATCCCAATCATTAAAAACACAATTTGCACTGAATCAACTATTTCTTTTGAAACTAGAAAATAGGGCATAAGTTGAAGAACACAAGCTTATACTGAGAGGGGGGGTGAACAGTATAAGACCACTTTTTAATTTTCTTCTCAAATAAATATTATGCAGTGTATAGATAGCAGTATCAATAGCAGTTATCAAAGTAATGCACAAAACACCACACACAATAGAGACACAGATTTAACGTGGTTCACCCAATGTGGGCTACCTCCATAGAGAAAATATTTTTCTAAATATTTCTCAAATTATCTCTTGGGAATCCTTCCCAAATTACAATTTTTATGGACCTCGGTCCAAAGGAGATGTTGATCCCCTAATCTCAAGTTTGTGGATCTCTTCCACAGGAGAACTCTTTCCCCTTCTGCTCTGGCTAGTGATATTCTAGAAGACTCTGTCTCTATGCTGCTTTGATTGGTGGATCTCTCTCCATTTGAAGACTTCTCACTTAGATCTATCTTTAATTGTCCTGGTTATTGGATATTTATCCACTGAGACTCTATCTTGTATAATTTGTCACCTCCAAAGCTCTGTCTCAATACTATACCAAACACAGTTCAGTCAGTCTAGCATAGTTCTGCTCAATCTCTTGCACTAAACACAATATAGTCTGTCTAGTACAATTTTGCTCAATAGGTTCACTTAGAACCTACTCAAATCTGCTCAAAAGGTTCACACAAAACCTGTCTAAATTTGCTCAACAGGTTCACACAAAACCTATCTAAATTTGCTCAACAAATCCTCTCTAGGACTTGCTCAAATCTGCTCAATAAGCCTCTATTGGACTTGCTCAAATCTGCTCAATAAGTCCTCTCTTGGACTTGCTCAAATCTACTCAATAAGTCCTCTCTTGGACTTGCTCAAATCTACTCAATAATTTATCTCTTGGACTTGCTCAAATATGCTCAATAAGCCCTCTCTTGGACTTGCTCAAATCTATTTAGCAAGCTTTCACAAAATCTTAACTCAAAATAGTCCACAAGCCTTCTCAAAGACTTGTCTCAGATATGCTTAACAAGATCACACAGAACTTGTTCAATCTCATAGAATCATACAGAGAATTTTTAGAGACTTAATATGTTCTATACTCAAAGTACAATCAATATCTCAATTCAATCTCATAGAAGCATAAAGAGAATTGTTAGAGACTCTATATGTTCTATAATCAAATCCCAATCTCAACTTCATAGAAGCATAAAGAGAATTTTTAGAGACTCAATATGTCCTATTCTTAAATATCAATATCAAATCAAATCAATCTCATAGAAGCATAAAGATAATTGTTAGAGACTCTATATTTTCTATACTCAAATCCCAATCTCAACTCAATAGAAGCATAAAGAGAATTTTTAGAGACTCAATATGTCCTATTCTTCAATCTCAATCTCAACTCAAATCAGAATATAGAATAGTTTGTTTTATGGAACTTGAAAAACCATTTCACACATCCACTTGACTAGGCTTAACCAACTCAACTCAACCAATCACATCAAGGAACAACCCTTTCTCACAAACCCTAGTTCAAGCATGTATCAACCAACTCAAAATGTTTCCAACAATGCTTTATCTCAAGTCTCACATAACAATGATACTCATGTTATTTTCTAGATCATGTTCAAGTTCATTTCATCATCAATGGGCTTCAACAACAATGCTAATGAAATAAGGTTTAAATACAACTCACAAATCAAAAAAACCTTGAAGCATTCAACCAACCATCTTCACAAAGGAAACTTCAATTAATCCTTTTCACTCCAATGATATTTCAAAAATCAACCACCACAAACAATCAATAGGAGAATGTGCCCATACCTTTTTGATGCCAAATAATTATCCACAAAATCTGCCACACTTAATCACAAATTTCCTTTTCAATATTAATAAGGGTTAGTGGTCTTTTAAATAATAATAAAAGCATAACTTATTTTACACCCTTTTCACTCCAACTTCATAAACACATCCACTGAAGTCTATTTTAATAAAAAACCTTATTAAAAATAACCCACAATAAATCTCTCAAAATCACTTTAACAACAACTCCTTATTTATCCTAAAATCAATTCTCCATTTCCATAAAAATAAAACATAAATCAACTATGCTTTTGCAATAATAATCACAGCCCTAATGATAAAATTTAATTTCCATTAAATACCTTATAACTCCAAACTTTAGGACTAATATAAATTATTAAAGGCCAAAATGTAAATACCTCTCAAGGGGATTCGAACCCCTATCTGCCACACACCGTGAGCGTCTTAGCCACGGCTAAGATTCCAACCAAGCCAAAGTGCTCATTGGAAAAGCAAAGGCCAAAAGGACCTTTAATATTCCTTCGCCTACCGCAAAGGACAAAGCACCAAAGCGCTTCCCACACACTACCGTCAAGGGGATTCGATCCTTGATATTTGTGCTGCCCACAGTCTTAGAAAAATTGATACGCCAATGCGCCACACCTCATACCACATTTGAAATTTCCAAATCGCTGCGCTTTCTTCATTGCTTCCTTTTCAATAATTTGCAATTCCAAGGCAATTAACACACGAGAGCAAGGATGATTATTTGGTTTAATTGCCACCCCTTTATATAGTGTTTAATAACACTTTGAAGACGTCGATGGAAATATTAAAATTGTATTTGCATGATGACGTCGATGGGAAACTTTCCATTTAAATTTGAAATTAAATTTTAAATAATTAAAATTTAAACCAAACATTAAAACTCAAATAACTCCATCATCGGGGCACCTTTTTCGACAAAACGAAAGCCCAATGTGCGTTTTAAGAAAAACCCAGATCAAATCTACAGTCCATAGTTTTAAATAAAACCTTTTATTTTCCCTACCTTGGTTTTCACAAAAACCCTTCATAGATCCTTTTGACATTTATTGCTCTATTGACATCAATGACAATATTTCAGCTTAGGGACTCGAAATGTCCAACTTAAGTCAGCTATCTTTTCAAAAAAATCTAGTAAATATTGAAGAACACAAGATTATGTTGAGAGGGGGGTGAACAGTAAAAAACCACTTTTTACTTTTCTTTCCAAATAATATTATCCAATATAATCAATGACAATATTAACAATAGTAATCAAAGCAATGCATAAATCATCAAACACAATAGAGACACCAATTTAACATGGTTCACCCAATGTGGGCTACTCCACGAAAAAAATCTTTCACTAAAATTTTCTCAAAAAATCTCTTGGGAATCCTTCCCTATTACAATGTTTATGGACCTCTGTCTAAAGGAGACACCAATCCTCTAATCAAGTTCATGGATCTCTATCCACAAGATAACTCCTTCCCCTTTTCTAGTTCATGGATCTCTATCCATAGGAGAACTCTTTCTCCTTTTCTCTAGCTGGTGATCTTCTAGAAGACTACTGCCTCCATTACACTAGCTTATGGATCTCCCTCCACTACACTGGCTTATGGATCTCTCTCCATTGAAGACCTTTGTCCTCACTTAGAAAACTTCTACCCTCACTGACCTAGCTAATGGATATCTATCTGCTAGAGACTACTGTCCTCTACTCTATCACCTCCAAATATTTCTCTCAACTCTATCTCAAGTCTACACTAAAAACTGCTAGCACAAATTTGCTCATAAGTTTATCTATGGTCTGGCACAAATATATCCTAAAATATACACCAAAATTTGTACTCAAATATGTCCTCAAGCCTTAATACAAAGCTTGATCAAATCATAAAACAAATCATTTTAGATTTACCCCAAGCCTTAACACAAAGCTTGAACAAATCAATCAATCAATTCTGCTCTCAAGTCTTCTCAAATACTTACCTCAAATCTATCCATAAGTCCTCTCTAGAACTTGTCCAATCTACTTTAAAAATATTCACCAAGACTTACCTCAAATTTATCCAACAACTCCTCCCTAGAACTTGTCCAATCTACTCAACAAGTCTTCACTAAGACTTACCTCAAATCTGCTCAACAAGTCCTCTCTAGAACTTTTTCAATCTGTTCAACAAGTCTTCACTAAGACTTACCTCAAATATGCTCAACAAGTCCTCTCTAGAACTTTTCCAATCTACTCAACAAGTCTTCACTAAGACTTACCTCAAATATACTCAACAAGTCCTCTATAGAACTTGTCCAATATGCTCAACAAGTCTTCACCAAGACTTACCTCAAATCTACTCAACAAGTCCTCACCAAGACTTGTCTCAAATCTGTCCACAAGTCCTCACTAATACTTGCCTCTAATCTATTTGTAAGCTTCCACAAAATCTCACATGAATCTATCCTTAAGCTTTCAAAAAGCTCACTCAACTCTGTTCTTAAGTCCCCTCTAGGACTTACTCAAATCTGCTCACAAGCTTTCACAAAATCTTTCTTAACTCTGTCCTTAAGTCCCTTCTAGGACTTACTCAAAATCTTCCACTAGATTTCACAAAAGCTCATTCAAATCAATTGCAAAACTTGCATACAAAACTCAAATTAATCTCTTTCAAAAAACTTCACACAAACAAGTTTTGTTAGGGTAAAATAGGTAGTATATTGCATTATACTACATAGGTTATTACATTTACTTTTCTACCATAGGAGATATTTACTATTCTATGAATTACCTCCTAGTTAACTAAGGTTAATAACTAAATATCTTATGATATTTAGTTAGGTTGTTAGAATAAATCTATTATTAATCATCGTTAGCGCTTCTAATGCTAAGTGGTTAATAATCCTATTTTGTAACCTACTTAAGCTTCTAAGTTGAATGCAATTCCTAATGTTTGATTGATCATCATTTGCTTAATATTTTTGTGCATTATTGCTTCATTGGCATCAAAGCCATTTTTTTTGCTCGCCCGAAGGATGAGTTGGTGCCATTTGGTAGCCACCGAACCCACCTCGATAGGTGAGCTCAATGGTAGGAGTGGCTATAGGTCAAATGCTGGCCAGGTCAAATTGACCTACCAGGGCCTAGCCCACTATGGGGTCGATCGATCGACATGATCATCGAGGCGATCACGATCCGATCGATCGCTTGCACGACCAGGATCTCAACTTTTTTAGGTCAAAGCCTATCAGCCCATGATCCCATGGCCATCCTTGGCCAATCGAGACCATGCTGACTCCCATAGAGAACACGTAGGATCGGCCTATGTTGTCTCCCATAGTCTACATGTAGGATCATCAAGAGGGCAGGAGCGCCCTCCCGATCCCATGTGGATGTGGCCCCCATAGATTGGGAGAGCCAAGAGGGCAGGCGAGCCCTCCCCTCCTAGTTGGACGCACACGCTCCAGACCACATCAAGATCTGAGAGGGTAGGCGCACCCTTCGATCCTCGAAAACCTCGACATTCGTGAGGGCAAGAGGCCCTTCGATCCATGCAAATCTATGCCACATGGCAAGATCTACACAACTCTAGACTACACGCACCCCGAGGTGTTGACCTGGATGCTCACTGGACCGACCACCTGACACGAACCTGACACATGGTAGACAACCATAGGACAACCTGACTCAACTGCACATGTGGCTAACAACCACTGGACAACACGACATGACAGACCCTTTGGTGCCACATGGTAGCATCCAAAAGGGTATCGGGTTGGACCACGATTGCTCGTAGGCAATCACATCCCAAGGGGCGTGCTATAGTTTTTGAAGCCTTCGACATCCCCTATGGGATGCATGTGGGATAAATCCCACTGCAGTCCCGTGGAAGCCCGTAGGCTTCTTGAAATACTACGCATTAGGGCTTTTGCTCCAAGCCCTCCGTCAGTTTGGTTGGCCAAGGAGGATGCCTTGGGCCCAGCGGGTCATGTGTTCGAGCCCGCGCGATGCCCAAAAATTATTTTTTGAAGGTTTTAAACTCTATTCTCTCAATTTTTTTTTCCTAAAGTTTTTTATGCTTGATTTAAATATTTTTTTAGTATTTTTTTATAATTAAGTATTTTTTTTTGCATTTAATCATCAATTAAAGCAAAATGGTTGATTTTTTTTCCAAAAATAAGCTTTATTATAAAAATTATTCAACTTTAAAAGATATTTTTTTAGCATTTTTAAGAACTAGGAGATTTTTGAAAGGAGACAAACAACACCTTCATTTTTTTTGCAATAAATTCCTCTAAAGTTCTATAGTTTTCTTCACAAATTTTTGGAGATACAAGACATAGAAACTCAAAATTCTATTGCAAATCAAAGAAATTGAACACATTGGCAAGGACAAAGGTCATTTTTTCTTTGCAACAAAATCCAAAATTTGCTTTTGTTTTCTCCTTCACAATGGAGATATAAGACATAAAATTGCACATTTTTTTGTTGTAAAACTTGAGAAATATTTTTTGAACCTATTTGCTCCTTATGCTTGAGTGTTGAAGACAAAAACCAAAGTCGTGTGTCGACTAGTCTGGAAGCCTTTCAAACGCGGGTCATGTGTCGACTTGTCTTGAAAGGAGTGCTCAAATTTTTTTTCTCAATTTTGTAAAAATTAAGGGGGGATAGAAGTCATATTTTGTGATTCTATTTTTTGCAAAATTGTAAAGAGAAAGGGGGGATATTTCAAAGTAAGAAAGGTGCATTCTCGATTTTACTCGACACCTTTTCTTAAAAATTGACTATACTAGGTGCATTTTCGGTTGCATCCGACACCTATAGTGATAATAATTTGGGTTGCTCTCTTGTTTTGATTATTGCACTAACAATCATATTTTTTTGTGTGTAATTAAACAATCATATAAAACATTGAAGAAGCATTTCACAAAACCCAAATTTCACTACAATCGTGCTACACCTTGCACAGGTTAAACAAAGTCAATTTTTTTTTACTCCTCACCCAAAGGTCAAAATCCAAACACCTTGATTCACTCTCTTTGTTTGGCTTAATTTCCTCAAACTTTCCATCCTTCTTGAAGGGTGTTAAGGTAAGTGCCATTAAATATCCTAGAGAGCAAAATCAGAAGTCTTTCAAAACCTACCCCTTTAATTTGCTCTATTTTGTTTGGCTTAAAATCCTCAAACTTTTCATCCCTTGTTAAGGGTGTTAAGGCAGGTGCCATTAAATATCTTAAAGAGAAAATTAAAATTCTTTCATATACTCTTTTGAGGGTATACTGCAAAGATAAATTCATCTTAGTCATATCAATTTGAAACCTTAACCATGGCCATGATCAATAAGTATCTCACTGAGAGCCAACTGCTCAAAGGTTCAAATTATTTAGCCTAGAAAACTAAGATGAAAGCCATTTTAACTATAGAGGAGATGTGGGGAATAGTGGATGGCACTGATTCTAGACCCACATCAGTAGGAGCAGATCAGACAACATATGATAAAAAGGATAAAAGACTTTCCTTATTGATCTTGCTAGCTATTACTGATGACATACAACCTCATATAAGTGAAGCTAAAAATGGTAAGGAGGCATGGAATGCCCTAGCAACTATTTTTGAAGGAAAGAATCAATCAACAATTCTTAACCTTCAAACACAGCTTCATACTCTTCATATGAAATCTGGAGAGACAGTAGAGCTATTCCTCTGCAGAGTCACAGATATAAAAACAAAACTGCAAGCCTTAGGAGAAAAAGTGGAAGACAATGTCCTGACCTCAATAATTTTAAGGGCTCTTCCAGACTCCTATAGAATGTTGATCACTTCACTACAAGTCTCTGGGAGGACAATGAATTTTGTAGAGTTGGTAAATTTACTTCAAACTAAAGAAGCTAATCAACTCCAAAGATATGAGGCATCCAACAATGCACTTTTCTCAAACAAGCAAAGTGGAAAGAAAAAGTGGAATCAATAGAAAGGATCTTCTTCTAACAAAGACAAGGGTAAAGGCAAAGAGATTCAGAAGAAGAAGCAATATTGTAAAATTTGTGATAAAGACACTCATGAAACCAAAAGATGTTGGTTTAAGAACAAACCACCCAATGAACAAGGTCAAAAGAAGGGCAAAGGTAAACCAAAGAACAAGAATAAACAACAACAGGGACACATTGTCACTGAAGATTCTAGTTCGAACTCTGAACGAGCACACAAAGTGCTCATGACACATACATAATCCTCTCACAAGGATACTATTTGGTACATAGATTCAGGCGCTAGTAAACATATGACTAGCGATAAGTCCTGGTTTGAGACATTTGAGGCTCGAGAAGGTAGACCGGTAACCATTGTTGATGATCAGACCTATCGAGTTCAAGGAGAAGGAAGTGTTTCTGTCTCCCTTCCAGATGGAGAATGTAAAATTCAAAAAGTTCTTTATGTACCAGGATTGAAAAATAATCTCTTGTTAGTTCCACAAATCCTGGACAATAACATGAATGTCAATTTCAAAGTGGACAAAGAAAAGAAACATTGCTTTATCACTCAAAAAGGAAAATAGATAGCAATAGGTTCATACAAACATGGTTTGTTTATCTTAGATGCAATTACCTCTACACATACTACAATGGCAGTAACCACAAAAGAGGCTACTTCTCTATGGCATAAGAGATTTGGGCATCTAAGCTCAGGGTATTTACTAGAACTCAGTAAATATCAAATGGTGAAAGGACCGCCTACTCTTTCATCTACTTTGCCAGTGTGCTCAGATTGCTTGTCAAGAAAGCAACATAGAGTACCTTTTGAACCTAGCTCTTTTCGAGCTAAAGTACCTTTGGAGTTAGTTCACACAGATTTGTGTGGTCCTATGTCTACTAGTTGTGGAGGAAAAAGGTATTTTCAATTGTTTGTAGACGATCACTCACAAAAAATGTGGGTCTTCTTCTTGCAGTTGAAGTCTGAAGCATTTGACTATTTTCAGTAGTTCAAGAAGCTTGTTGAGAAAGAATCAGGATGTTTCATAAAGACCCTCCATTCATATCGAGGGGGGAATACACATCAAAAGAATTTTCCTCATTTTTATAGAAACATGGGATAAAAATACAGTTAACAACAACCTATTCTCCTCAGTCAAATGGAGTTGCTGAGAGAAGAAATCATTCCATTATGGAAATGGTTCGATGTATGCTTAAGGGAGCCAATATTGAGCACATTTACTAGGCTGAAGTTGTAACAACTATAGTATATCTTCTAAATAGGGCACCCACAAGGGCTCTTGAAGGTATGACTCCTCAAGAAGCATGGAGTGGAAGGAAACCCTCCATATCTCATCTACGAGTATTTGGGTGTAAGGCTTTTATGCACATACCTAAGGAGAAAAGAAAGAAGTTAGATGAAAAGACCCTACAGTGTGTTTTTCTTGGATATGATGAATTCTCAAAAGGCTATCGGTTGATAGATCCATTCACCAAGAAAATACATGTTAGTAGAGATGTAGTGTTTGATGAAGCTTTCACATCTAACACTACATCAATATACCTGGAAGATGAGGAGCAACAGCCACAGACTCCTCCACAATAGAAAAAGCCTCCTAAATGGTATACAAGTACTATGAGAGATTCCAAACTCACTTCACCACCAGATCTCACTCTCAATCATCCTAAGACACGAAGCATGTCTAGACAGAGAAAGGCAGAAGCATCTACTTCAGTTGATGATCTTTGTGCAGATTTTCAAGAGCTTTCTATTGATAGAGATTTAGAAAGTGGAGATGATATGGAAATTGATGAGGAGAGGGTTTACATGTCTTCATATGATGAAAATGAACCTTCTATAGTTGATGAAGCCCTTAGACAGCCTCAATGGAAGGCAGCTATGGATGCTGAACATAACTCCCTCATGAAGAATAAAACATGGAAGCTGGTAGATTTGCCTAAAGGAAAGAAGCCCATAGGCTGCAAATGGGTTTACAAAGTCAAATATAAGGTAGATGGTACCATAGACAAGCATAAATCCCATCTTGTAGTGAAGGGCTATGCTCAAAAGGAAGGCCTTGATTATGAGGAAACCTTTGCACCCACTGCAAGGATGACCACCATTCGAGTTCTTTGTGCTATGGCAACATAGTTCGGATGGAAATTACATCAAATGGATGTAAAAAGTGCCTTTCTGAATGGTGACTTAAAAGAAGAGGTATACATGACTCAACCTCCAGGATTTGCTGAGGAAGGCCATGAGCAACAGGTTTGCAAGTTGGTCAAATCATTATACGGGCTCAAACAAGCCCCAAGAGCATGGTACATTAAAATGGATAGTCACCTACTACAACATGGATTCAAGAGAAGTCCATCTGATGCAAATCTCTATATCAAGAACACAGGTTCTGAAATAGTGATTCTTGTATTATATGTAGATGATCTGATCATCACTAGCAATTCAGAGAAATTGATCAACGCCATGAAAGATGACTTGAAAGAGTCATTTGATATGACAGATCTAGGACTTCTCCACTACTGTCTTGGTCTTGAGATAGAACAAAAAAAGAATCATCTTAGGGTGACTCAAAAAAAGTATGCCAAGACTTTAGTAGAAAAATATCGTATGACTGATTGCAAGCCCAAGGCAACACCGATGGAATCAGGGCTTCAGTTATCACGGTATGATGACTCACCATAGGTAGATGGCACGCTATATAGACAGATGATTGGAAGCCTTATCTATCTGACCAATACTAGACCAGACATTACTTATGTTGTAAACTATCTTTCTCGGTTCATGCAGGAACCAAAGGCCTCTCACTGGAAAGCAACTAAGCATGTTCTTCACTACATTCAAGGTAGTGTAGAATATGGTCTAGAGTATAAGAAGAATAACTCATTCTTCTTACAGAGTTATACTGACTCTGACTATGCTGGATCCCTAGATGACAAAAAATCAACTTTAGGATATGTATTTCATCTTGGATCTGGTCCTGTCTCATGGCATAGTAAAAAGCAACAGGTGGTTGCTTTATCTTCAACAGAGGCAGAGTATCACGCTGCACGTGGAGCTGTGTGTGAAGCGATATGGTTAAGTCGCATCTTGGCTACCATGGGCCTACCAAAGAAACTTCCTATTCACATGTTTTGCGACAACTCAGGTGTTTTGAACTTGGTCAAGAATCCAATCCATCATGAACGCACAAAGCATATTGACACGGATTGTCATTTCATTCATGATGAAGTTCCTAAACACAGGATCAAGCTCCAATACATTCCCACCGACGAACAAGTTGCTGACATCTTCACAAAGGCACTTGGACGTGTCAAATTTGAACTGTTTCGAAGTAGACTTTGTATATCAAAGTAATGTAATAAAGGGGGGATGTTAGGGTAAAATAGGTAGTATATTGCATTATACTACATAGGTTATTACATTTACTTTTCTACCATAGGAGATATTTACTATTCTATGAATTACCTCCTAGTTAACTAAGGTTAATAACTAAATATCTTATGATATTTAGTTAGGTTGTTAGAATAAATCTATTATTAATCATCGTTAGCGCTTCTAATGCTAAGTGGTTAATAATCCTATTTTGTAACCTACTTAAGCTTCTAAGTTGAATGCAATTCCTAATGTTCGATTGATCATCATTTGCTTAATATTTTCATGCATTATTGCTTCAAGTTTCACTTAGAATCTAGTTTAACCACATAAACATATAGAGAATGGTATGAGACTCAATATGTTTCACGTTCACAAATTACTCTATCACTTTCAAAATCTCTTTCAAATCAATTCAGAAATAAATAATAATTTATTTCACAAATCTTGAACTATCACTCCAATGCTCTCAATCAATAATGCTCAATCAACTTCACTCAACCATCCACTCAATGAAACACAACTTGCTTATAAACCCTAACCAAGTGTTTCACTTTACTTCCAACAACTCACACTATAAACCTTGACTTAAGATAATTCCAATTTCACATAACAATGATACTCATATTCTTTCACAAACCCTAGCTTAAGATAGTTTTCAATTTCCATAAAAATGATACTCATGATATTTCACAAACCCTAGTTCAAAATGGTTCTCAATTTAACATAACAATGATACTCATGATCTTTCAACATCCATAAGTCATGCACATGAAAACCTACTCAACATTTCCAACAATGCTTATCAAACAATACTTTTCACTCCAACTTTGTATTTTACAACATTCAATCCAACAATATTTCACTCACAGGGATGATATGCCCATACCTTTTGTTTTTATGGAGATATGACTTCAAAACCTTTCTCAATCATACTCAAATCGTCTTTGCCACTTTCAAGTTTGTATAGCAACAACTTACCTAAAAATCTCCACTCAAATATTTTTCAAATATTTATTTCACCATACAAAATATCAAATCTCTAATACACCTTATAATCTCCAAACTCTCAAATTAATATTCAAAAATCAAGTTCCTTTACTAACACCTTATAAACTCCAAACTCTCAAATTAATATTCAAAAATCAAGTTCCTTTACTAACACCTTATAAACTCCAACCTTTCAGAATAACATCCACCACATAAAAATCAAATTCTTTTATTAACACTTATAACTCCAAACTTTATAAAATATATTCTACCCACCAAAAACTAAAATAAAATATTTTAATTTTCTTACACCTTATATCTCCCTTAAGAAACTCACAAACTACCTTTTAAATCTCACAAAACCCTTTAATGCAAATTTTTGATCATCAAAACCTTTGGAAAAATCAAATCGTGAAATGCATACCTTTCCTTTTAATTCTACTCAAAAATTGTTTCCGCCAAAATTTGAACTCATGACCTCACCTTTACAAAGCCCTAGCCCAAATCTCAACCACCAGTTGGGCTACGCACCCACATGAAATCAAAAGGTGCACGAATCACCTCTTGTTCCTTGTCTCTTCTCCCACTAAGCACAAATAAAAATGATTTCCCTTTGCAAAACACAATCGCATGAATCAACCCATGATCTTGCCCTCACAAACACCTTAACCAACCCTCGATTGCCACTTACACTACCAAGCGCTTTGAGATATGTTTGGCGCTCCACTTAGATTTATCATAATGTCTGCCCTTTAACATTTAACACATGTGAATTCTTTCCTTTCTCTTCACTCAAATGCAGCACACGAATTCATTTATACTTTGGGCATACGAATTGCATGGAAGGATTTAAATAAAAACCATTGCCCCTTTTATACCATTTGCTATGCACTCCAACACGTCGGCGATTAGTAAATTCAATTTTTAATTTGAATTTAAAATTTAAAATTTTGGCACCTTTATTATTTATTTAAATTAAAATTTTAATCTATTGTTAAAATACTTTAATTTGGGATATAGATTGGTTAAGTTTGATTATACGATGAGATCTGCTAGGTTTTGATGAGGAAAAACTACTCTGCTAGGGTTTGACAAGGAGAAACTACTCTGCTAGGGTTTGATGAATAAAAATTGTTCTACGGGGATAGCAATAACTTTCGGAGGAGGTCTAAAAAATTGGAGGAATGTCATGATGGCATCGGGTCCGGCACAAAGAGTGCATGCTCGTGATATTTTTTCATCTGAAAATGACTAGAAGGAACAGGATTTTCCAGTGCATGTCGGGAACCGCTTGTTAAAAAACAATGGATATTTGGAACGATGTGAAGCCAGGCTAGTTCTAGTGGTTCAACTAGACTCGGTGGTGGAAGATGTGGAGTATCTAACCAAACATGCCCTTATTGGAAAATTTTTGGGCATCCAAATTTCTCTCTTGTTTCTGGAGGCTTCAGTTAGGAAGAATTGGAATCCTGAAGGCGATGTGGAGGTGATGCTGAGTGAGAAAAACTATTTTATGGTGGTTTTCTCTTGTATTACAGATCGTAACAAAGCATTTGAAGGGGGTCTTTATTTCTATAACCAAGTGAGACTCTTTATTAAACCCTGGCATGTGGGTTTCAACCCATTAGAGGAGCGGCCGTCGTGGGTTCTAGTATGGGTGCGACTTCCATGGCTCCTGTTGGAATTCTAGAGAACTGATATCTTGCATAAGATTACCCTTATGCTTGGGAAGCCGGTTGGACCATCACAACAGACAATGGATAAAAAATTAATCTTTGTTGCTCATATTTGTGTTGAAATTGACTTAAATAATCCTATTCCATATTTTATTAAAATACAATTTGGATCAACTACATGGGTTCAAAAACTTGACTATGAAGTTCTTCCATTTCATTATCGGATTTATCGTGAATATGTACACCTGCAAAGAAAATGCCCTAACCTTGTCTCACCTGTGGCTTCAAATCCTAGGCCCTCTCGGTCTGGATAAATTTTTGATAAAGGAAAAACCCTGATAAAGGAATGGGAATGGGATAAGGAAGGTTTTGTTCCAATAAAAGCCTAAAATAGAGGACGAAGGGTAGACAAAGACCTTAAGGATAGCCAGCTAGATGCTCTACTCAACCATTTTGAAATATTAGATGATCTTGATCAGTGCATGGAGATACCTGAAACGTCACTACGTGATGCAAATATAACAAGGCCGAATCAAATGTCTCTTATTGAGGGGGAACTTAAGGAATCAAATCTAGGGGTTTTAAATGAAGAACAAAGGGCTTTGGATCTGAGTATAGGGGACATGGTTGGATCTAGCCCTATAAGGGAAACTATTTTTGAAAGTGTTACAGATTTATTTATGCCCTCTCCTACTCAGGAACTGATGCAGTCATTCTTGGACTACAAAACTCCTACGGTGTTGGGATTGCAGCAAAAAATAATTAAAAAAAGTTTTTCGGATAAGAATATGAAGGTGGGTTGAAAGAAGGACTAGGATAAAATTAAGTTAATGGGGGAGACTTTGGTGGAGTCAGGCTTGGTGAGAACATTGGACTCCCATTTTTATAACCCCCAAAAATGATTATCCTCTCATGGAATGTAAGGGGGTTGAATAGCATCCCTAGATAAAAATTTGTTCG
This sequence comes from Wollemia nobilis, assembly GCA_028583015.1. Taxonomy (NCBI): domain Eukaryota; kingdom Viridiplantae; phylum Streptophyta; class Pinopsida; order Araucariales; family Araucariaceae; genus Wollemia; species Wollemia nobilis. The sequence goes on from JAQPPZ010000850.1 coordinate 11,868,261, forward strand.
TGATTTGGTTCGTGTGCATTCTCCGGATGTAGTGTTTATTCAGGAGACTAAATTGGCTATTTATAGTATATTCAATATTGCTCCCAATTTGTGGAGAAGGGGGTAATTCTAGTGTATTGGCGCATGTGGATATGCTGGTGGCGTCGCTTGTTTATGGGATCCGGTTAAGATATCCCCTCTTACTTGGATTTCTAGCATATGGTCTATTTCAATGGTCGGGCATGATAATGAATCTGGTGAAATCATCCTACTTACAAATGTGTATGCTCCTATTTATTACAATGGTAAAGTAAATTTGTGGAATCACATTTGCTTTGTGAGAATTTTGGTTCCCCTATATCCATGGATTTTGGCTAGAGACTTCAACTCTATCACTTGTATAGAGGAGAAACGTGGTGGGGTGGACCGTATCGAGCCTTTTTCTTCTGTCTTCAGTGCTCATATATAGTCCCTAAACTTGGTTGACATCAAGCCAGATAATGGGATCTTTAATTGGCACAATAGAAGGTGTGGGGAAGCTTCCATCTCAGAGAGACTGGATAGGTTTTTGATATCCAGTTATTGGATGGGTAATAACAGAGGTGCTAGTTCCGTGATTCCAAAGGGTAGGGGATCTGATCATTGGCCTATCAAACTATATGCTTTGGAGTTAGGGCTAAAAAATAATCCCTGCTTTAAGTTTCAACTTATGTGTCTTCGTGATCCTAAGCTTCATGATTACATGTGAGGCTGATGGACCACTAACACACCTCCTCATGTCACCACTATGTATTCCTTTATGAAGCGACTAGAATTTGTAAAACATAAATTGAAGAGATGAAATAGACTAAATTTTGGGAACATTTCCTTGGCTAAGTTGGTAGCTCTTAGGAGTATGGAAGAAGCTTCAATGAATATTAGATATCAGGGATTCACGAAGGAGCTTCTCGTTGAGGAATCTAATGCTGTGAAAGACCTTACTGAATGGGAACTGAGGGAAGAATTTTTTTGGAAACAAAAAGCTCGAGTAGATTGGCTTCAGGAAGGGGATAGGAACAAAACCTTCTTTTATAACTCATTTAAGGCTCACTGTAACGGTAACATGATTGCCTCTCTTGTGAATTATTAGGGTGCCTTGCTCTCTTCTTTCAAGGATATTTTAGAAGAGACTAAGAGGTATTTTTCCTTTCTCTTCAAGGAGGACTTCCTATCAGATGATGAGAATGAAAATATTATTCTAAACTATATTCCAGCAATTGTTTCTAGAGAGATGAATGAGCACTTGATGGGTCCAATTTCCCTTGAGGAGTTGGAAAATGTTGTATTCAATATGAAAAAAGGAAAAGCCCTAGGCCCAGATAGATTCTCTATTGAGTTTTATCAGGAGTTTTGGGATTTAATCAAATTTGATCTTTTGGAGGTGGTGCATGAGTCCAAAAAGAACAAACAGATGCTAAGGGCCCTAAATACTACCTTTGTGGTGCTTATACCCAAAAAATATGGAGCAAATTCCTTGGATATGTTCAGATCTATTGCTCTCTGCAATGTTATGTATAAGATCATCACAAAAATTATTGCTGATAGGCTGAATATATGGTTCAGCAAAATCACCTCTAAGGAGCAAGGAGGGTTTGTTTTTGGTCGAAAAATCTTGTATGGGGTTGTTATTGATACAGAAGCTATTCACTTGATGGAAAATTCTAAGGAGAAAACTATGTTCATTAAGTTGGACATGGCCAAAGCCTATGATCGGGTCAGATGGTCCTTTCTTCATAAAGTTCTTGTTGCTTTTGGATTTGAGGAGGAATGGATTAGATGGGTGATGAGCTGTGTTTCTTCTTCCTCATTCTATATTCTTGTTAATAATGAGCCATCAGAGCTATTTGAGGCCTCAAGGGGATTGAGGCAAGGAGATCCTTTATATCCTTATTTTTTTATCATTATGGCAAAAGGGTTGGGAAGATTGCTCAAGTCTCAAGTCATGCAGGGTCTCATTCAGGGGTGGAAGTGGGATAGTAGTTTGCCACCTCTTTCCCACATTAAATTTTTTTATCATACTACTTTGTTGGGAGTTGCCACTATCAGGGAATTTGGAAATATTAGACACTCTTTTGACATATATCTTCGTGCTTCTGGATAGTTGATTAATGAGGACAAACCTTCTATTTTCTTCTTCAATACCCCTCCTCTTATTCAAGCCAGGATTGCTCGCATTCTAAGATTCCAGGTTGGGACTCCCCCCTTCATTTATCTTGGTATTCCAATTTAATCTCACCCTTTACTCAGATATTCTTGGTAGTCTATGCTTGATAAGTTTAGAAGGAAGGTGAATCACTGGACTTTCAGAAGGCTATCCATTGCAGGTAGAGTGTTGCTTTTAAAAATTTTTGTTCAAGCTTTACCCATTTATAGATGTTTTGTACAAATAGCTCCCTCTCACTTCATCAATGACATGGATGCTTTGTCAAGACAATTTTTATGGTCTGGAAAACTTGATCAATCTAAATGGAGTTTGGTTAGGTGGGATTTATTATGTAGGCCGGTGCAATAGGGAGGCCTTGGGTTGCGACATACATCTCTTTTTGGGCAGGCTTTGGCTTCAAAACTTTATTGGAGATGGTGTACCTCTCAAGATTATATTTGGGCTAAAATATTATCTTGTAAATACTTGAGAGGTATTTTTGAGGCTAAAATCCCTAGAGTCAGCTTGGTTGGGAAATGTTTAGTTATCTGGGACACTCTAAAAAAGAGGAGCTAATTTAATCAAGCAGGGTTTGTTCTGGATTTGCAATCAGGGATCAAATGCTCTTTTTTGGGAGGATTCTTGGTATGGTCACCCTCCTATCTTGAATAAATATCCTAGGTTACGTTCCCTAAGCATTTTTTTCTTGGAAGCAGTTTGGTATCATGTGGAGGACTTTAAAAAAATCTAGTCTTTTGGAAATATGGAGATGTACAGGTGGAAAGATCCACAAGAATGGCCCCAGGGGGGACTGGCCAAGGACATAGAGGTGCTTGCTCTTATTCTTATGAGGAGGCATTGTTCTTCATTGAGGGGTAAAGATATTCTGGCTTGGAACCCTGATCCTAAGGGAACCTACTTGGTAGCCTATGGTTATCAGGTTCTTGATAAGAAAAAGTATGGGAGTCTTCCTGTCACTTGGTGGAAAAAGGTGTGGAACAAATTTGCATGGCCAAAATGTAACTTCTTTCTCTAGTTTGTAGCTCGTAATAAATGCCTCACTTGGGATAATGTGAGGAAGAGGGGATTTCAGGGTCCCTCTTTTTGTGTCCTTTGTAGTAAGAATGAGGATGACTCTTCTCATTTATTTTTTCAATGCTCCTTTGCCAGAGACATTTGGTACCATTGGTGGAGCACCTGGAACCATCCATGTTTTCATGTGCTATCCCTGGTGGAGTTTTGGAGTTAGTCTGGGCAGACCTCCGGCCAAGACCCCCTTCCTTCGGGTGGCTTGTAATTTGGGCCCTTCTTGCATCATCTAGTAAATTTGGCTCGAACAGAACCGATGCATATTTTAGGGCAGTTATTTTGCTGTTCAATAGATCTGGCAAAGGATCATGTAAATGGTTTAGGAAATCATCCATAGCAAATAATATGTGGACCCTCTTTTGGATTCTAGGGAGAAGGTACAACAAGCCCTTGGTCTCTTTGGGGATGGTGTGAACTCTTCTAGCCATAGTAGGGTTCCTCAGCTCAACAAGAAGGTTAGGAGAGATGGTAGGTGGAGGCCACCTCATAGAGGAGTTTTAAAAATTAATACTAATGGATCGTCCAGGGGTAATCCTGGACATGCTAGCATTGGCGATGTTGGGAGAGATTCTACTGGTGGTGTCAATTTTTTCTTTTCCATTTATAAATGTGTTCACTCCAACAATTTTATGGAAGCTCTTGCAATTATTGATGCCTTACAAAGGGGGTTTTATATTGGTTGGCATAGGATTATCTATGAGTTCGACTCTCAAATTTTGGTTAATATTTTAAACAATAAAAGGGTGGAGGAAGTTAATTGGTAGTTGGCCTCTTTAGTCATTCAGATTCTCAGAATGAGTGAAGAGTTCGAATTTATATCCTTTGTGCACATTCCAAGGGAATGGAATGTGGTTGCTGATTACTTGGCCAAAAGGGCTTCTAAGCTACTGGATCCTTGGAGTATCGATAATTGGGAGAGTCTCCCATATGGGGACTCTCAACGCCTATGGGAGTTGATCCACAAGGATGTATAGACTTAATGTGGTTTATTCTTGTTGTATTTTTTGGGTGTCATTCTAGTCTAGTGGTTTTAGCCTGTTTGGTTGTTTATTTGAGTCCTGGTTGGAAGCTCAGTTGTACTCTATAATCCAGAATTTTTATCAATAAATTTTTACCCCTTTATTTAAAAAAAATACTTTAATTTAAATAAATTAAATAATAGCCTTTAAAATCTTCCAAATGGGTCTTTTTGAGGATTTATAATTTAATGACTCCTTTGACCTCATTTTTCTTCACCTCGACCTTTAGCCCAAAATATTATAATATTATTATTTCCTTTTAAACCTACTTCTTCATCCTTGGGATTTCAATATTTTTAGGCCTTTGTAGGCATATAATATTTAAAATAAATATTATATCCTATTCCTTTAAACTTCTTCCTTGCCTTTTGGAAAAACCATCCGATGACATTAATGAGGATGAAAATTGGACATCAACCTCTTGACATCAATGAAAACAAAACTTGCTCATATTTTCAACAATATCGCCCTTTGTCATTGATGGCAACCCTTTTTCCTTTAACCATTTCTTTTACCTTTTTTAGTTCTACTCCCCTTGAGAAACTTCTCCCCCTGACTGAATTCTCTCCCCCTAACTCAAATCTCTTCCCCTTTGACATCAATGGTAAAGGGACACATTTGGGGCTAAGTATAAGACTCTTAGCTCAGCCCCCTCACCACCTCCTCTCCTTGAGATGGTTAATTTTAGGGTGGGAGTATCTCTACTCCCAGCATATACTGCTCCTTTCCTTTGTCCACCTTCTTCCTTAGCCGATCCTTCTAATTCCTCTGAATATTCCTATTCTTGCTTAGCTCTAGAAATTCTACTCTACACCACTTAGCCATATGCCCAACATTATTACACTTATAACACTTAATATTGTAGTTCCTTGAAGGTGCAAATGTCTTGAAGTTCCTCCTAGTGAAGCCATATCCATTTCTATCATGAACCTTGTAATTAACTGCCTTATGACCAAACTGATTACAAGAGTAGCAATACCCTTGAAATAGATGCCCATTTCTAAAATTCATTTTAGTGAAACCATATCCCTATTTTTTGTGTGTCCTACACTACGAAGCCTTGTGACCAAACCTATGACATGAGAAGCAAAATCCATTGAAGAAACCTTACTTTAACCCCATTGGTCTCTTAGTTTCTTCTTCCCTATGTTGTTTCCTGTTCCATCTATTCCTCATTTGTGAATTGTTCCTTTCCTTGTTGAACTTTCTATTTTCAAACTTATCCTCAAAAGTCTCACTCTAACTTACACTTTCTTCTTCTGAAGCTTCTTCTTCAATGGAGATTGAGATTGACTCCTCCCCTCGTTCTTTATGTTCCTATTCAAAACCAAGTCTTGTTTTGTTTTATGAAGATATTTGTACCTTGATAATCTTATCCAAGTTCTTTGAGCTTCTCCCAGACTTGTGTAGCTTGTCTTTAGACTCTTTTACTTCCTTCCTTAGCAAAGCTACCTCATGCTCTAATATTTCACATTATAAGACTTTTTCTTCTAACTTCTCTTTATATCTCCTTGTCTTATATATTGAATCTTTCAGATCTTGTATAATCTTTCCTTTTTCTTCATCACATTCCTGAAATTAAATCTTGAATTTTGAGTTCTACTTTTTTACCTTTCTTAATTCCTTAAGGGCTAAAATAAGCTCACCTTCAAGATCAACTTGTCCTTCTTCTTCATTTTTTTATTCTTCCTCTACCTTTTTTCATCAAGATCATCTTCATTCTTTTTTTATTTATTTCCACTAGAGGTACTTCCTTCTTCTTCTATCGCCATAAGTAGAATTTATTCTTCTAGACCTTCAAGAGCATCTTCATATTCATCTTCACTAAAACTGAACCCATTCCTTATACAATGGTCTTCAATATGACCAAATTTACCACACCTAAAACACTTGAGAATTATTGGTGCCATTTTTCTAACATATTCTTTTTCTATTATCAAAAATAGAATTTCTTCTTCTTCATTATCTAACGACCTTCCATCACTATCACTTGAATCCTTGTCTGCCTTATCTACGTAAAAAATCTTCTTATTCATTTGGAAAAAATTCTTTCCTTGCTTGCCTAGTCCATCCCTACTTTTATTTTGATACCTGTATTTTCCTGCTTCCCTGTTCTTATGATCCTATTTCTAATCACCACTACTACTTCCAGCTTCTGGGCAATCAAATGCATAGTGACCATATTTACCACATTTGAAACACTTAACTATTTTTGTACCTTTATACTTTCTTGTGTCCTTGTTTCTTCTGCCATATTTTTCTTCTTCATCACTGGATAGCTCATTACTTGAATCTAACTTCTTACCCTTTGTCTTTTTTATAACTTTGAAGGATGCTTCTTTCTGGGGAATAGTATCCTCTTTTATTCTCATCTCAAAAGCTGTGAGAATCCCATGTAGCTCATCCCTTGTCAAAGTTTCAATATATTTTTATTCTTCTATGGCTGAAATATTTTCACTATACCTCTTAGAGAGTGACCTTAAAATATTTTGACAAACATCTGTTTCTTCAACTTTAAACCCAAGTCCTTGCATGGAGTTAACAACCTCATCCATACAAAGTAAGTATGTAGCAATATCTTCTTCATCCTTCATATTTAAGTCTTAAAATGTTTTCTTGTAATTTTGTAATTTTACCATCTTGACCTTTTTGTCTCCCTCATACATATTTTTTAAGTTATACCAAATCTCTTTTGTTTATGTGCAATGCATAAATTTTACAAACTCTATTTCATATAAATCATTTAATATTCCATTCATTGCATTTGAATTATTTAGTTGTAGGAGCTTACCATATTTATCTGTAGATGGAGTAGCTGGCAGTATGTACCCATCCTCAACTACTTGCCATATATCATTTCCTTGTGCCATTAGGTAAAACTTAATTCTTACACTCCATAATGCATAATTGTTTCCATTGAACAATGGTGCCTTATTCCCTAAATATCCACTCTGATAATCCATCTGTTTTCCTGTAATATTTTCCTTCAAGCTATTAAAATCTTTCGAAGGAACCTGCTCTGATACCAATTGAAGAACACAAGCTTATATTGAGAGGGGGGTGAACAGTATAAGACCACTTTTTACTTTTCTTTCTAAAAAATATTATCCAATATAATCAATGGTAATATTAGAAGCAGTAATGGAGATTGAAATAGAAAAATTGAACTAGTTTTTGAGCTCTGGTGATTTGGCGGGAAACTTTCTGAACTGTCGTCGGCCGAGGCTCTAGGGTTTCTGGTGGGAAGATTCTACCAGGGACTCAGGTGGTTTGTTGTTGTTTTTCGCTGACGGCTCTTTCGTTGCCCCAGGAGGGCCCAATGGGGTCTCCTCCAGGATTTCTCGATGGGAAGAAGACCTCTTATGCCGAGATATTAAGAGAAAACCCTGCGTCTTCCTCCGATGAAGCTCAACGGAGTGCTTACCATTCGCTATCCAGGAATGCGGGCAAGGGTTCTCCTGTGCACAGAGTCAATGGATGTCTCCCGCAATCCGCTTCCAGATCGAAGATTGTCATAGAACCAAAGCTGGTCGAGGACACGATCAACTACCGTGCTACTCATGACCTGATTTGCAAATTCATGGGTATCCGACCCACCCTGCACTTTCTGCACACCTGGGTGAGACAAAACTGGGAGCCTATCGGTGAGTACTCCTTATGGCCCATAAGCAATGGGTATTTTATTATTAGTTTTTCCTCCTTAGCGGATAGAAACAGAGCATTTGAATCAAAAAAGAGGAGCCATGGCCCGATAGGGTTATTTGTCCAATCGTGGAGAGCGGGCTTCGACCCTCGCATTGAGCCCACGGCTGTCCCGGTTTGGATCCGGCTGTATGCTCTCCCGATGGAGTTTTGGGGTGAGCAGATTCTTGAATTGATAGGTAACTCTCTAGGTAGATATTTGGGAGTTTCCAAAGATACCATAGAAGGAAACACTGTTGTTTATGCTAGAATTTGTGTAGAACTGGATATTAGCCAGCCGCTACCAACCGAGATGGAACTGGAGTTAGCAGGACAATCCTGGATACAAGCAGCTAGACTATGAAGCCCTACCTTTCCGATGTAGAGTTTGCCATAAGCATGGCCATTTGGCTAGGTTCTGCCCAAATATCTTGAGCACCAAAGCGGATGTTCCACAGGGAATGCCAAATCGCCCCCGAGAGGGTAAGCCCACTCCGATCAAGGAACCACCCATCATTCCCCCTGGTTCTGATGCCCAGAAAGATGGCTTTGAACAACAGAAGAGAAGAAGAAACAAAAAGAGAAATGGCAAGGAGCAAGCTCAACCCAAGCCAACCAACCGGTATGAAATCTTCAAATCTCTTGTGGATCAAGAAGACCAAATTATGGAAGGAGCAGATGGGAACCTTGAGGATAATATCATCCATTCTCATGCTCCTCCCTCACCAACCCCTGTCCTAGAACAGGTGATTGACTCCTCTGAGATTTTGCAGCTAGAAAACCCAGGGGCATTGGTAATCCACTCCCCAGCACAGCCAGTTATTAAGGATGTCACCATGGGAAATGCAAAAAAGATCAGAGAAAGACCAGCTCTAGGGATTACCAGGTGGAGAAGAGGTCAAAAAATAGTAATTCCCAAGGGGCGGGCAGGAAATCCAATAAGGATCTAATTGGAGTGCAAGGAGATAAGCTAATCAATGGAGGATTGGCGAGAACAATTGATTCTTATTGCTCCCAAGGTTTCCAATGATTATTCAATCTTGGAATGTGAGGGGTTTAAACAATAGAACCCATCAATCTGCTGTTCAAAGACTTTTAGAGAGAAGTAAAACAGACTTTCTGCTCATTCAGGAGACAAAAATGTCTTTAGACCTTATGAGTAAAACTGTCAGTCGAATCTGGAGGGGTGCTGGCCATATGGCTGTGGCTGCTCTAGGTGCCTCGGGAGGGATTGCTACTCTTTGGAACCCTTTGGCGTGGATAGCAATAGAACATATAGCTTGGAGGGGTGTCCTCACATCTCTTTTTAGGAACATTGTTACAGCTGAACAAGTCTTAATTACAAACTTCTATGGGGCTCAGAACATCGATGGTCAACGGTTTCAATGGAAAGTTGTTCAAAACATGAGGTCCTCCCGGGAAGATTTTGATTGGATTATTGTTGGGGACTTCAATGCCAAATTATCTGCCAGGGATCAGGAAGGTGGCATCCCAGTTTTGGATACAGGGGACCGGCTTTTTATTGCCCAAGTCCAGGCCTTTAACCTTGTTGATATCAAAGGCCCTGGTACAAACTTTACCTGGACTAATAAGAGAAGAGAGCCATACAACAGGAGGGTTAAGCTTGACCGGTTTCTCGGTCTCGGAGGAAGCTTATGTTAGATGGAATATCAAATTCCAGATTTTGGAGGGCCCAGCCTCAGATCACTCTCCCATTTTGCTCGGAGGGAGGGACTATGTCGTAGCAAGATTACAAACCATTTAAATTTGAAAATTTTTGGTTGCAAAAAGAGGACCTCCGAAGGAAAATTCCACAGTGGTGGGAAGAAGGTCGTCTCCCTTTTGGGACAGCTATGTTCAAATTTCATAAACAACTTCTTTTTGTTAAGAGTAAACTAAAACAGTGGAGGCAAACTAACAAATCTGATTTCCAGCTCCAACGGGCTCCCTTGTTGACCAGATGGAACGAGGTGCAAAAACAATTCAGGGAAGGAATCATTTCTGAGCATCTTAAATCCGAGGATGATGCTTTACGCAAAGCGGTTGAGGACATTGATAATCAAGAAGAGATCTACTGGAAACAGAGAGCAAGAAACACATGGTTATTAGAAGGAGACAGAAATACAAAATTTTTCCATCGCTCCGCTCGTGCTAGAAGACAATTGAATAACATGGAACTCCTTCAAGACGAGAATGGAAACTCTTTTGACACTCTCCCCGGTATGCACTCCCACTCAATGGAGTATTTCTCAAACCTCTTTAAGGAAAGTATGGAGCATGATGTGGAAGCCCAAAATGAAGTCATTGATGGCATTCCCTCTATTATCTCTCATGAAGAGAATCAGGCCCTTCTTAAGCCCATTGATCGTGATGAACTCAAGAAGGTGGTCTTTGGGATGTGCACTGGAAAATCGCCCGGTCCTGATGGCTTCCCTATTGAGTTTTTTCAGGCCTTCTGGGATACCCTGGAGGAGGATGTGTTGGCTGTCATTGAGGAGTCCCGAACTAATAAAAGAATGCTCAAGGCTCTAAATCACACCTTTATTACCTTAATTCCAAAAGGAGAGGGGGGGGCTCACATTTCTGATTTCAGACCTATTGCCTTATGCAATGTGATTTACAAAATAATCACTAAAATTATGGCTGAAAGACTAAAACCTCTTCTTCATAATATAATCTCCTCAGAGCAAGGGGGTTTTGTTGAAGGGAGACAGATCTTGGATGGAGTGATCTTGGCTCAGGAGGCTATCCATACTATGCACAATTCAGGTAACAAAGGAATGTTCATCAAACTGGATATGTCTAAGGCTTATGACAGAGTAGAGTGGGGCTTCTTGGTCAAGATGTTGGCAGCCTTTGGTTTTTCTCAGGACTGGATTGCCTGGGTCATGAGCTGTATCTCTACGCCTTCATACTCTGTTTTAATTAAGGGGCTTCCCTCGCCACCTTTTGGAGCCTCTCGGGTCTTCGCCAAGGAGACCCTTGCTCTCCTTATCTCTTTCTCATCTTGGTCGAAGGATTAGGCAGACTCCTCCTGAGAAGAAGACTTCAAGGACAGATAACAGGAATTAAAATCGGGGCTGAAGTTTTGACTCATTTACAGTTTGTGGATGATACTGGATTGGTGGGAGTGGCCAGCCTCAGGGAAGCAAGAGGAATCAGAGATTCTCTAAACGTCTACCTCCGGGCCTCTAATCAAGTCATCAATGAAACAAAATCCAAAGTGGTCTTCTTTAATCTTGATCAAAGGTCACAAGACAGAGTTATTGAGATCTTGGGATTCACTAGGACCTCTCTTCCTGTAGTTTACCTCGGGGGTTCCTCTGCATTTCAAAAACCGAAAGCTGATTTCTGGAAGGACCTTTTGGATGGCATCAAAGAGAGAATGAATCACCGGTCTCATAGATGGTTAAGCTATGGGGGCCGACCGACTTTCCTGCAGTTTGTTATTCAGGCCATGCCAATTTATAAATTCTCTATCCTGGCTGCCCCTCCTTCAATTTGGAAAGAGCTGGACAAAGTGGCTAGAAGTTTTCTTTGGGAAGGTGCCAAAGGAGAGAGGAAATGGGCCTTGGTTGGATGGGATAAGGTCACCCAGCCCAAGGAAAAAGGTGGGCTGGGATTAAGAAGCTCCAAGTTTAACAATCAGGCTCTGGCTGGTAAACTGTATTGGAGGTGGATTTCCCAGCCAACGTCCCTCTTCAGCAGAATCCTCTCTAGTAAATACTTGGGTCTTGTTCACCCCAATGACTTGGGCCGCTTTCCTTTGGAGGGTAATGGATCATTAGTGTGGCAGGCTCTCAAGCTTGGATCTCGCATTATCAAAGATCAATTGTTCTGGAAAGTTGGGAGAGGGGAGAAGGCCCGGTTCTGGACTGATTCTTGGGATCATAATCCTCCCATTCTTGCCGTGTTTCCTGAATTGCATCCGTTAAAATCAGCTCTAGAAGATAAGGGATGGATCCATATTGAGAGCTACTTCAATACCACCCAATTGGGGGAGTATAAGATTCAAAAGTTCAAGCGGCTGGGTGAATGGCCTATTCCAATCCCCCCGGAGCAGGCTCCAACTCTGGAAAAAATCTTGTCAGAACGGTTTCTTACTGGGAGAGATGAGGAGGATGAGCTTGCTCGGGGCTTTGGGAACCTTGGGGTTTATACTGTGAAGGAGGGCTATGATTCGATCCTTCCAGAGCCCCCCCACACTCTTTTCCAGTTCAAGAATGGAGGAAGATTTGGCATCCCAAGGGCTGGCCGAAAGTGAACTTCTTTGCCTCGGCAGCTGATGCACAATGGAATCCTGACCTTTGACAATCTCGTAATCGGAGGCATCATTGGTCCTTCCCAATGGTGTTTTATGCTATAGGAATGAGGAAACTGCTGATCATCTTTTGTTTGATTGTCCTTTCACACAACAGATTTGGCATCGTTGGTTCTCCCATTTTAAACTTCAGGCTATTGGAGACTTGTCTCGGACCAATTTATGGGAAAGCTGGAAGAGAGGTAGATTTACATCTAAAGCTCTTCGAATTGGCTGGGAGCTTGGTTTCCTTTTTATTTGGTGGCAGGTGTGGTTGGAAAGAAATGCTCGTATTTTCCGTGAAACCTTCTCTTCGGTGGATGGGATATGGCAGTTCATCTGGAGCAAAGTAGTGGAAACCGTTGCCATCTATGCTGAGGAGGAAAATCAGCCTCGCTTCTAAGCCTCCGGAAGAGAGAGCCGCCGATCTTGAGAGACAGGTAAGAAGTTGTTGGAAACCTCCCCTGTAAGGCTGGATCAAAATCAACACTGATGGAGCCGCAAAAGGCAATCCGGGCAATGCTGGAAGTGGAGTAATCTGCCGTGATCATGCTGGGGTTGTGCTCTATTGGGAATTGCAAGGTCTGGGATATGCCACAAACAATGAAGCCGAGGCCTTTGCTATTAAATCTGCTTCCATCTGGGCCGTCAAGCGTGGTCATAGAAAGATAATCATTGAGTCCGATTCCCAAATCCCGGTTGGCGCTCTTGATTGCATGAGGAACTTTGCCTTAAAAGCTTGGAGGCCACGGATTCTCGGTCTCCCAAATTAAAGAGCTTTGGAAGGAATTAGAGGATGTGATACCTGTTTATGCTAGTAGAACTCTTAATAAAGCGGCTGATTTCCTTGCTAAGATGGGTGCTGAGAGGGAGGTTGGGATGCATCTGCATAGTGATATGCCTGTGGAGGATGCAGAGATTAGACAAGGCCTTGAACAAATTTTGAAATAATGTGCAGTGTTTTTTATGCTAAGGAAATTTTTTGTCGCGATATCGCGACATGTAGTGCTGTCGCGGCCTCAAGCCGAAGTCGTCGATATCGCGACAAAGTTGAGCCTCCGCGGCCTTTGGTGGGTTTGTCGCGATATCGCGACATGTCGCGCTATCGCGACATGTCGCGCTATCGCGGTCCTTGTTGAGATCCTGTCGCGATTTCGCACCTCTTTTGAAGTTGAAGAGCAAAGTTGAAATTTCGTCGCGATATCGAGACAAGTTGGAGAGTGGGAAGCTGCAAGGTAATCTTGTCGCGATATCGCGACACGTTTGGCACTTAAGCGGCTGGGAGGAAAATTGTCGCGATATCGCGACCTGTAGCGCCGTCGCGGCCTCGAGCTGGAAGTTGTCACGATTTCGCGACAGGTTGAGCCTTTGCGGCCTTTGGCGAGTTTCTGGCGCGATATCGCGACATGTCGCGCTATCGCGGCTCTTGTTGAGATTATGTCACGATTTCGTGCCTCTTTTGAAGATGAAGAGCAAAGTTGATAATTCGTCGCGATATCGCGACAGTTTGGTAAACTGGAAGCTGCAAGGTATTTTTGTCGCGATATCGCGACACGTTTGGCACTTAAGCGGTTGGGAGGATAATTGTCGCGATATCGCGACCCTTTTGTGGCATGAGAGTCGTTTAGAAACTTCGTCGCGATTTCGTGACTCCTTTTGCGTGCGGCTGCCGAGGGCCCTTCCTGTCGCGATATCGCGACATGTCGCGATTTCGCGACATGTCGCGTTATCGCGACTGTTGGCGCCGACGCGGTCGAGACGGGGGTGACTGCCGTGATTTCGTGACATGTCGCGATTTCGTGACATGTCGCCTTTTCGCGCCCTGTTGTTTTCTTTGCCCTGTGGTTGTTAGTGCTGCCTTTGTGCTTTGCACTTGTTGTGTTGCTCTTTGCTCTGGGTCGGGATGTGTTCTCTCCCGTTTGTAATTGGTCTTTGTATTAATACAAGTTTTCATTTTTTTCAAAAAAAAATATTAGAAGCAGTAATAAAAGCAATGCATAAATTATCACACACAATAGAGACACAAATTTAATGTGGTTCACCCAATGTGGGCTACTCCATGGAGAAAATATTTCACTAAATTTTTCTCAACAAATCTCTTAGGAATCCTTCCCTATTACAATTTTTATGGACCTCTGTCCAAAGGAGACACTAATCCCCTAATTAGGTTCATGGATATCTATCCACAAGAGAACTCCTTTCCCTTTTCTAGTTCATGTATCTCTATCCATATGTGAACTCTTTCTCCTTTGCTATGGCTACTAATATTTTAGAAAACTATTACCTCCACTACATTGGCTTGTGGATATCTCTCCATTGAAGACCTCTATCCTCACTGCCTTGGCTAATGGATCTCTATCCACTGGAGACTACTATCCTCTACTTTGTCACCTCCAAAGCTTACTCTTAGCTCTATCTCTAATCTGCACTAAAAACTGTCCTTCGGTCTAGAATTTTTTTTTCACAAGCTTGTCTCTGGTCTGGCATAAATCTATCCTCAAATTTGCACCAAAATTTATCCTCAAATATATACTTAAGCCTTAACACAAAGCTTGATAAAATCGATAATCAATTCATCTTAGATATGCCCCAAGCCTTAACACAAAGCTTGAATAAATCAATCAATCAATTTTGCTCTCAAGTCTTCTCAAAGACTTACCTCAAATCTATCCACAAGTCCTCTCTAGAACTTGTCCAATCTTCTTAACAAGTCTTCACCAAGACTTACCTCAAATCTATCCAACAAGTCCTCCCTAGAACTTGTCCAATCTTCTCAACAAGTCTTCACTAAGACTTACCTCAAATTTGCTCAACAAGTCCTCTATAGAACTTGTCCAATATGCTCAACAAGTCTTCACTAAGACTTTCCTTAAATATACTCAACAAGTCCTCTCTAGAACTTGTCTAATCTGCTCAACCAGTCCTCTCTAGAACTTGTTTAATCTGCTCAACAAGTCTTCACTAAGACTTATCTCAAATCTTCTCAACAAGTCCTCTCTAGAACTTGTCCAATATACTCAACAATTCTTCACCAATACTTACCTCAAATATACTCAACAAGTCCTCACCAAGACTTATCTCAAATCTATCCACAAGTCCTCACTAATATTTATCTCTAATCTGCTTGTAAGATTCCATAAAATCTCACACAAATTTATCCTTAAGATTTCACAAAAGCTCACTCAACTTTATCCGCAAGTACCCTTTAGGACTTACTCAAATATTCTCACAAGATTTCAAAATATCTTTCTTAACTCTATCCTTAAGTCCCCTCTAGGACTTACTCAAAATAGTCCACTAGCTTTCACAAAAGCTTATTCAAATCAATTGTAAAACTTGCATACAAAACTCAAATTAATCTCTTTTAGAAAACTTCACACGAACAAGTTTCGCTCAGAATATTGTTTAACCACAAAAACATATAGAGAATGGTAAGAGACTCAATATGTTTCACACTCACAAATAATTCCATCACTTTCAAACTCTCTTTCAAATCAATTCAGAAATAAAGAATAATTTGTTTTACAAATATTGAACTATCACTCCAATGCTCTCAATCAATAATGCTCAATCAACTTCACTCAACCATCCACTCAATGAAACACAACTTGCTTACAAACCCTAACCAAGTGTTTCACTTTACTTCCAAAAACTCACACTATAAACCTTGACTCAAGATAATTCCAATATCACATAACAATGATACTCATGTTCTTTCACAAACCCTAGATTAAGATAGTTCTCAATTTCACATAATAATGATACTCATGATCTTTCACAAACCCTAGTTCAATATGGTTCTCAATTTCACATAACAATGATACTCATGATCTTTCAACATCCACAAGTCATGCACATGAAAACCTACTCAACATTTCCAACAATGCTTATCAAACAATCATTTCCACTCCAACTTTGCATTTTACAACATTCAATCCAACAATATTTCACTCACAAGGATGATATGCCCATACCTTTTGTTTTGATGGAGATCTGACTTCAAAATCTATCTCAATCACACTCAAATCCTCTTTGCCACTTTTAAGGTTATATAGCAACAACTTATCTAAAAATCTCCACTCAAATATTTTGTCAATATTTATTTCACATATAAAATATCAAATCTTTAATACATCTTATAATCTCCAAACTCTCAAATTAATATTCAAAAATCAAGTTCCTTTACTAACACCTTATAAACTCCAACCTTTCATAATAACATCCACCACATAAAAATCAAATTCTTTTATTAACACTTATAAATCCAAACTTTATAAAATAAATTCTAATCACCAAAAATTAAAATAAAATATTTTAATTTTCTTACACCTTATATCTCCCTTAACAAACTCACAAACTACATTTTAAATCTCACAAAACCCTTTAATGCAATTTTTGAATATCAAAATATTTGGAAAAAACAAATCGTGAAATGCATACCTTTCCCTTTAATTCTATCCAAAATTTATTTCCATCAAAATTCGAACACACAACCTCACCTTTCCAAAGCCCTAGCCCAAAGCTCAACCACTAGTTGGGCTACATGCCCACACAAAATTAAAAGGGGCATGAATAACCTCTTTTTCCTTGTCTCTTCTCCCACTAAGCACAAATGCAAATGATTTCCCTTTGCAAAACACAATCACATGAATCGAACCCACGATCTTGCCCTCATGAACACCTTAACCAGCCCTCGATTTCTACTTGTACTACCAAGCACTTTGAGATATGTTTGGCGCTCCACTTAGGTTTATCACGACGTCTGCTCTTTAACATTTAACACATGCAAATTCTTTCCTTTCTCTTCACTCAAATGCAGTTCACGAATTCCTTTATACTTTGGGAATACAAATTGGATGGATGGTTTTAAATAAAACCATTGCCCCTTTTATACCATTTTCTATGCACTCCAACATGTCAGTGATTAACAAATTCAATTTTTAATTTGAATTTAAAATTTAAACTTTTGGCGCCTTTATTATTTATTTAAATTAAAATTTTAACCTATGGTTAAAATATTATAATTTAAATAAATTAAATAATAACCTTTAAACTCTGCCAAATGGGTTTTTTTGAGGATTTATAATTTAATGAATTCTTTGACCTCATTTTTCTTCACCTCAACCTTTAGCCTAGAATATTATAATATTTCCTTTTAAACCTGCTTCTCCATCCTTGGGATTTCAATATTTTTTGGCCTTTGTAGGCATATAATATTTAAAATAAATATTATATCCTATTCCTTTAAACTTCTTCCTTTCCTTTTGGAAAAACCACCTGATGAGGAAACTTGGACATCAACATCTTGACATCAATGACAACAAAACTTGCTCATATTTCCAACAAAGATAGACTTGTATTATTTAAATCATTTGCTCATTAAAAATCGTTAACATGACAAGTCTAATCTTCATGTTTAAATCCAAGTGCAATACTTTACCATTATAAAGTCTAATGATAGTTTTGGTGTGATAATATAGCTCATTAATAACCTTCATGTTTTAATCCAAATGCAGTACTTTAACATTATAAGTTCTAATGTTGGTTTCTACAAGATAGCCTAGATCACTAATCAAAAAAAAATATGACTTGCATATAGCATATGTCATACCAGTTATAAAACCTGTTGTCATATCATTCAAAATAATCACTACCTCATTAATATTTATTATCCTTCTCATTTCAACCTTAGAGAACCGCCCCTAGCAGATATCTTAATACTCAAACCACTTACAAGTATATATTTTTAAAGGTTTTATTATTCTAATAAAGTCGTTACTAATTCAGGGTTGAAACCAATGCAAAATTTGGTCACGACCTGGGTACGTTTGATAGGAGGTGAGTTGAAAACTACTAATTTCAACCCACCTTTTTACAAAGGTTTATCCTATAGGGCTATAGTCGATGGAAGGTTCTCATTGGGTAATCAATTTAAGGTTTAACATTGAAAACTTGAAGAAAGACAATCATTTCAAGGAGTATACATTATTTCAGTAAGTTTATTTATAATAACAATTTATTTGATTGCTAAATACATTGTATTACTACAATTTTTGGAAGATATAACATTTATTGGAGTGAACCAAAACTTTTATTTCCAAAGGTTTGTACTTTATAAAGTTGAAAATAGAATTATCTAATGATTAAAATACCCCAAGATCAAAAATAAACATTATAATATTATTGAATTTGTTAGCTACATTTGAATAATGATGGAAATATATAGAGTAAGCAAAATGATTTTAAACACTAGACTAATGGCAATGACGAAATCAAAAGAAGAATTATAATAAATTAAAAACCTTGCCTAAGAAGTGGACTCAAGTTTTCTAAAGTATTAGATAGACAACATAATGGTTGCTATCTATTCTTATTTACTCCAGTTTTAGGGTTAAGCCTACACAGAGTCCAATTGGACTTCTACGCGGTACTTGAGCAGTAGAGACGACATCTCATTCAACAGTTTAATTTTTTTACATGAAAGATTTTGATATCTAAGATAAATAAAATCATAATATCACCTTAAAGGATTATATTTTGATTATAGAACCAAACTCATTATTTAATCAAACATTTTAAAAATCAAACACATCTCTTCATTAATAACAAAAACTCCTCTTATACGATAGCAACGAAAAAATGGTAGATTTATCTAGAAATTTGCATATTTAATGACCAGATAGCACAAGCGTAAATTTATGTATACTATGGTTTTATTTTAAAATAAATAATCAAAGTAATTATTTTATTTATTCATGCTCAATAATCTGTAGAGACTGAACATGAATAAATTAAATCAATCCATCTAAGGATCAACTTTTCCTAATATTTTACTTACCCCTTGCGGATGTCAATGAGGAGAACCAAATACTATTTTTGAAGAACATAAGCTTATACTGAGAGGGGGGTGAACAGTATAAGACCACTTTTTACTTTTCTTTCCCAAATAGTATTATCCAATATAATCAATGACAATATCAATAGCAGTAACCAAAGCAATGCATAAATCATCACACACAATAGAGACACCAATTTAATGTGGTTAACCCAATGTGGGCTACTCCACAGAGAAAATATTTCACTAAAATTTTCTCAACAAATATTCTTGGGAATCCTTTCCCTATTATAATTTTTATGGACCTTTGTCCAAAGGATACACAAATCCCCTAATCAAGTTCATGGATCTCTATCCACAGGAGACACCAATCTCCTCAACTAGTTTATGGTTTTTTGTCCACAAGAGAACTCCTTTCTCCTCTGCTTTGGTTGGTGATATTCTAGAAGAATTGCTACCTCCACTACATTGGCTAATGGATCTCTATCCACTGAAGACTCTTGTCCTCACTCAGAAGACCTATCCTCACTACCCTAGCTAATGGACCTCTATCCATTGGATATTGTCATCCTCTATACTCTGTCACCTCCAAATCTTGCTCTTAGCTCTATCTCAAATATGTACTAAACACAGTCCTTCGGTCTAGCACAAATCTACTTAATCTCTATCCTCAGATCTGCACTAAACACAATACTTCAATCTAGCACAAATCTACTCAATCTCTATCTTTTGTCTGGCACAAACCTATCCTCAAATATGCACCAAACTCTATCCTTAAATCTGCACCAAACTCTGTCCTCAAATCTCCACTAAACATAGTCCTTCAATCTAGCACAAATCTGATCAATATTTGTCCTCAAGCCTTAACACAAAGCTTGACTCAATCACAAATCAACTCTACAAGATCTGCCCCAAACCTTAACTCAAGGTCTGAAAAAATCAATCAATCAACTCTGCTCACAAGTCTTCTCAAAGACTTGTCTCAACTTTTTATTGTAAGCTTCCGTAAAAGCTCACACTAATCTATCCACAAGTCCTCTCTAGAAATTTTCCAATCTGAACTCAAACTCTGTCTTCAAAACTATATTGTAAGCTTTCATAAAATATTACACCGATCTATCCACAAGTCTTCTCCAAGACTTACCTCAAATATGCTCAACAAGTCCTCAATTGAACTTCTCAAATCTACTCAACAAGTCTTCACTAAGACTTACCTCAAATCCACTCAATAAGTCCTCACTAGAACTTGTCCAATCTGCTCAACAAGTCTTCACTAAGACTTACCTCAAATTTTCTCAACAAGTCCTCACTAGAACTTGTCTTAAATTTGCATTGTAAGCTTCCACAAAAGCTTACTCAACTCAATCTATCACAGAAAACCTCTTCAATCACACTAACAAGCTTCACATAGAATCTTGTTCATTCTCATAGAAACATATAGATAATTGTTAGAAACTCAATATGCTTCGTACTCACAATAGTGCTCAATCACTTTCAATCTATTCTTTTATTACATAAACATATAGAGAATTGTTAGAGACTCAATATGCTTCTTACTCAAACACTCAATCACTCCCAAAATCTTTATCAAATTAATTTAGAATGTAGAATAATTTTTTTCATAGAACTAGAAGTATCACTTCAAAACTTCCACTTGACTAGGCTCAATCAACTCCACTCAATCAATCACTCAATGAAATACTTCTTTCTCACAAACCCTAGTCCAAGCATATGAAAACTCACCCAATTATTTCCAATTAATGCTTATCAAATAATCTCACATAGAAATTATACTCATGTTCTTTCACAAACCCTAGCTTAATATAGTTCACAACTTCACATAACAATGATACTTACTTTCTTTGCACAAACCCTAGTTCAAGCATATGAAAGCTTTACTCAATATTTCCAACAATGCTTATCAAACAAGGTTTCTAGAATCAAATTTCTTTCCAGAAAAACCAAACTCAATAATGCTGATCAAACAACCCTTTTCACTCCAACTTAACATTCACAATATCCAACAATCACTCTCAAGGAATATGTGCCCATACCTTTTGTTTGATGAAGAAAATGACCTCAAAACCTATCTTAAACACAATTTTCTTCTTTTCCAATTTCAATGGTTAGATGACAAAATATCACACTAACACTCAAAAATATTTCTCAATTACAAAAATAATCAAACTCAAATACACCTTATTACTCCTTTGAAATTAGCAATCATCACAACATACATAAAAAATAATTACTCAATTACTCCTTATAATCTCCAATATTTAATTAACAACCTCCAAAAATCAAACCCTCAAAAATAATATTGCATAGCCTTTTATCTCCCTCAAATACACAATAACCAATTTTAAAAATAAACTTTATAACCCTCCAAAATATTTTTCATCCAACCTTAGAAAATCCAAAATACCTCATGCAACCTTGGCAAACATTAGCGCATACCTTTTATCTCAAGAAAAAAGGCCTCGATGGGTTTTGAATGCAAGACCACTCCCAATCGAGCATCTTATCGAGGTGTTAGCCCACCATGTGGGCTACGGGCCTCCATACAAAGGGGAAGGCCCAAGCCTTCCTTTTATCCCTTTTCGATCGATGCGGCAAAAAACAAAATGTCCTCTTCTCTTGCAAAACCAACTCGACGGGTTTCAAACCCTGCTCTCCTTGCTTGCCGAACGTCTTAGCACTATCCACTGTCACCAACTATGCTACACAGCATTGTGCATAGTGAAAGGATCCCCACTCCTATTTTTTATCTCTTCTACCACTGAATGCTTTCAAAACACGTGAAACCCTTTTAATATTCCTTGCGCATGAAACTTTTGGCTTGATTAATCGATCATTCATTGGTATGAAGACTAAGGTTCTTGCCCCCTTTTTATACACGAAGGCCAATACCTTGGGAACATCGGTGCCACATTCAAATTTTGAATTCGAATTAATAATTAAACTTTATAACCCAATCTTAGGGTTATTTAATTAATATAAATTATTTTTATAATTAAATTATAATTAATCTATAATTAACTTAATAACTTTAGAAGTTAATTAAATTATAAATTAATTTATAAAGAAATTATTTAAATTAATTTATAATTAATTTGAATCTCCCCTTTTAATATTATAATAAAATATTACAATATTATTTTTCTTGGGCCTCTTCATTGCTCTTTGAACCTCATCTGACCACCTGGAACTAGATCTGACCAATTGGAGACGGACTTTCCTTTTGCACTTATTACGGAACCGCTTCTTCTTGCACTGCTCACTAAAACTGACTCTTGACATCAATGACAACTCAATTACTCAAAATGTCCAACAATCTCCCCCTTTTTCATTGATGGCAACCCAATTATATTTTACAATTTCCTTAACCTTTTTATGTTTTGCTCCCCCTGACTCAATGCTCTCCCCTTAAATCAAATCTCTCCCCCTTTGACATCAATGGCAAAGGGTCACCTTTGGGGCTTGGGGCTAAGAATGAGTCTCTTAGCTTAGCCCCTCCCCCACCTCCTCTTGAGGTGGTTAATTCTGGGGTGGGAGTATTTCTACTCCCAACATGCATTGGTCTTTACCTTTGTCCACTTTCCTTCTCATCTGATCCTTATGATTCCTCTGACTATTCTTGTTCCTTCTTGTCTCTGGAATTTCTGCTCTACACCACTTTGTTGTATGTCCATTATTATTGCAATTATAACACTTAATATTGTTATTCCTTGGAGGTGCAAATATCTTGGGATTTCTCCTGGTGAAGCCATATCTATTCCTATCATGAACCCTGCAATTCATTGCCTTGTGACCAAACTGATTACAAGAGTAGCAATACCCTTGAAATAGTTGCCTGTTTATGAAGTTCCCATATTACTGTCTTTCATGTGTCCTGCACTAAGAAGCTTTGTGCCCAAACCTGTGACATGAAAAGCATCATCCATTGAAATTACCTTGCCTTGACCCCATTGGTCTCTTAGTCTCTTCTACCCTGTGCTGGTTCATGTTCCATCTGTTTCTTATTTGTGCATTGTTCCTTTCCTTGTTGAACTTTCTATTTTCCAACTTATCCTTAGAAGTCTCTCTTCACTCTCTTCTTTTGAAGCTTTTTCTTCTTTGGTGCTTGAGCTTGACTCTCCTTTTTTGCTTCTTGTTTCCCTTGTTCTTCTTCAAAACTAAGTCCTATTTTGGTGATTGATGATCTTTGTGCATTGATAATCCTGTCCAAGGTCTTTGAATTTTTCTCAAACTTGTGTAGCTTTTCCTTAGAGTCTTTCACTTCCATCCTTAGTGAAACTATCTCATGTTCTAATATTTCACACTCTAGATCTTTTATCTTTAATTTTTTAGCCATACCTTCTTTCATTTTCCTTGCCTCTTCAACCTTAATTTTGAAGTTAGTGAGCTCTTGTAGAAACTTTGCTTTTGATTTCTCATCTTCTTGAGCTTGAACCCTTAATACTGAGTTCTTCCTTTTTAATTCTTCAAGATCAACAATAAGTCTTTCACATTCTAGCTCTTTTACCTTTGATTGTTCAACCATACCTTTTTCAACTCTCCTTGCCTTTTCAATCTTATATTTCAAGTCAGAGAGATCTTGTAGAAGCTTTGTCTTACATTTCTCATCCTCTTGTATTTGAGCCTTTAATTCTAAGTTCTCCCTTTTCAACTCAACAAGTTCCTTAAGAGTGGCTTCCTAATTTTCTTTTTCTAAATTTCTCTCTTTTATTTGGTCTTCAATAGGAACATTTTCTTCTATTGCTGAAAGTAGAGTTTCTTCTTCATACCTATTTTGACTATCCCTGTTATCTTTTTCTGAACCATCCTCTAGGACTTCAATTTTGAAAGTATCATCTTCATCTTCACCGCTACTAAACCCATTGCAATAACTTGCATCATGATCGAGTTGACCACAAACAAAACATTCTTCACCTTCTTGTGGACAATAAGCTGCATGGTGACCTGTCTTCCTACATCTGGTACAAAACTTTATCAATCTGACCTTTTCTCCACTACTTGATTCATCTCTTGAATCTATTTCCATTTCTCCTCTCAAAATGACAACATCAAATTCATCTTCCTTTTCTTTCATGACCATGTGTGTTCTTTTCTTCTTGTGTCTCATGGTTCTACTTTTGCCTTTCTTTGCCATTTGTGTTCTTGTAAGATCTTCCTTCAAGTTGTTAAACCTTTTTTGAAGGAACCAGCTCTGATACCAATTGAAGAACACAAGCTTATACTGAGAGGGGGTGAACAGTATAAGATCACTTTTTACTTTTCTTTCCCAAACATTATTATCCAATATAATCAATGGTAATATCAATAGCAGTAACCAAAGAAATGCACAAATCATCACACACAATAGAGACACCAATTTAACGTGGTTCACCCAATGTGGGCTACTCCATAGAGAAAATATTTCACTAAAATTTTCTCAACAAATCTCTTGGGAATCCTTTCCCTATTACAATGTTTATGGACCTCTATCCAAAGGAGACACCAATCCCCTAATCAAGTTCATGGATCTCTATCCATAGGAGACACCAATCTCCTCAGCTGGTTCGTGGATCTCTATCCATAGGAGAACTCCTTTCTCCTCTGCTTTGGCTGGTGATTTTCTAGAAGAACTACTACCTCCACTACACTGGCTAATGGATCTCTATCCACTGAATACTCCTATCCTCACTCAGAAGACCTGTCCTCACTACCCTAGCTAATGGACCTCTATCCACTAGAGATTATCATCCTCTATACTTTGTCACCTCCAAAGCTTGCTCTCAGCTCTATCTCAAATCTGTACTAAACATGGTCCTTCGGTCTAGCACAAATCTGCTCAATATATATCCTCGAATATTCACTAAACACAATCCTTCAATATAGCAAAAATCTACTCAATATCTATCTTTGTCCTGGCACAAACCTATCCTCAAATCTACACCAAACTCTATCCTCAAATTTGCACCAAACTCTATCCTCAAATCTACACTAAACATAGTCCTTTGATCTAGTACAAATCTACTCAATCTCTGTCCTCAAGCCTTAACACAAATCTTGACTTCACAAATAAACTCTACTAGATCTACCCCAAACCTTAACCCAAGGTTTGAACAAATCAATCAATCAACTCTGCTCACAAGTCTTCTCAAAGACTTGTCTCAACTTTCATTGTAAGCTTCCACAAAATCTCACACTAATCTATCCACAAGTCCTCTCTAGAACTTGTCCAATATGCTCTCAAACTCTATCTTCAAATTTTATTGTAAGCTTCCACAAAATCTTACACCAATCTATCCACAAGTCTTCTCAAATACTTACCTCAAATCTACTCAACAAGTCCTCACTAGAACTTGTCCAATCTGCTCAACAAGTCTTCACTAAGACTTACCTCAAATCTGCTCAACAAGTCCTCACTATAACTTGTCCAATATACTCAACAAGTCTTCACTAAGACTTACCTCAAATCTGCTCAACAAGTCCTCACTAGAACTTATCTCAAATATGCATTATAAGATTCCACAAAAGCTTACTAACTCAATCTATCACAAAAACCTCTTCAATCACACTAACAAGCTTCACATAGAATATTGTTCAATCTCACATAAACATATAGAGAATTGTTAGAGACTCAATATGCTTCTCACTCACAATAATGCTCAATCACTTTCAATCTATTCTTTTACCACATAAACATATAGAGAATTGTTAGAGACTCAATATGCTTCACACTCACAAAAACTCAATCACTCCCAAAATCTTTCTCAAATTAATTTACAATATAGAATAATTTGTTTCACAGAACTAGAACTATCACTTCAACACTTCCACTTGACTAGGCTCAATCAACTCCACTCAATCAATCACTCAATGAAACACTCCTTTCTCACAAACCCTAGTCCAAGCATATGAACACTCACCCAATTATTTCCAATCAATGCTTATCAAATAATCTCACATAATAATGATACTCATGTTATTTCATAAACCCTATCTCAAGATAGTTCACAACTTCACATAACAATGATACTCACGTTCTTTGCACAAAACCTAGTTCATGCATATAAAAGTTTTACTCAATATTTCCAACAATGCTTATCAAACAAGGTTTCTAGAATCAAATTTCTTTCTAGAAAAACCAAACTCAACAATGCTTATCAAACAAACCTTTTCACTCCAACTTAGCATTCAAAACATCCAACAATCACTCTCAAGGAATATGTGCCCATACCTTTTGTTTGATGAAGAAAATGACCTCAAAACCTATCTTAAACACAATTTTCTTCTTTGCTAATTTCAATGGGTAGATGACAAAATATCACACTAACACTTAGAAATATTTCTCAATTAAAAAAATAATCAAACTCAAAAACACCTTATTACTCCTTTGAAATTAACAATCATCAAAGCATACATAAAAAATAATTACTCAATTACTCCTTATAATCTCCAATATTTAATTAACAACCTCCAAAAATCAAACCCTCAAAAATAATACTGCCTAGCCTTTTATCTCCCTCAAATACACAATAACCAATTTTAAAAATAAACTTTATAATCCTCCAAAATATTTTTCATCCAACCTTAGCAAATCCAAAATACCTCATGCAACCTTGGCAAACATTAGCACATACCTTTTATCTCAAGAAAAAAGGCCTTAGTGGATTTCAAATGCGAGACCACTCCCAACCGAGTGCCTTATTGAGGCTCTAGCCCACCACATGGGCTACGAGCCTCCATACAAAGGGGAAGGCTCAAGCCTTCCTTTTATCCCTTTTTGATTGATGCAACACAAAACAAAATGCCCTCTTCTCTTGCAAAACCAATTTAGCGGGTTTCAAACCCTACTCTCCGTGCCTGCCAAACGTCTTACTGTTATCCATTATCACCAACTACGCTACACAACACTGTGCATAGTGAAAGGAGTCCCACTCTTATTTTTTATCTCTTCTACCATAGAATGCTTTCAAAACATGCGAAACCCTTTTAATCTTCCTTGCGCATGAAAATTTGGGCTTGATTAATTGATCATTCATTGGGATGAAGACTAAGGTTCTTGCCCCATTTTATACACAAAGGCCAATGCCTTAGGAATATCGATGCCACATTCGAATTTCAAATTTGAATTAATAATTAACCTTTATAACCCAACCTTAGGGTTATTTAATTAATATAAATTAATTTTATAATTAAATTATAATTAATATATAATTAAATTAATAACTTTAGAAGTTAATTAAATTAATTAATATTTTTTTTCAAGTGAAAAAACCCCTTGCAGGGCTGCCTTGATCTGAGATACCATGACCAGGGGGTTCTACACCATCAAAGACACTCGAAAGTCATGCTTGGCCCTGCCCACACCAACATTATCAATTGGATTTTGGGTACCCAATTCAACTTTTTGGTAGGGTGGAGATTCAAACTTGGGACCTCCCTTGGAGGATTGCCCTCTCTTATCCAACTCACCTACAACACCTGGGTAATTTAATTTATAATGAAATTATTTAAATTAATTTATAATTAAATTATCTAAATTAATTTATAATTAAATTGAATCTCCCATTTTAATATTATAACAAAATATTACAATATTATTTTGCTTGGACCTCTTCATTGCTCTTTGAACCTCATATGACCACCTACTAGATATGACCAAATGGAGGTGGAATTTCCTTTTACACTGATTGTCGAACTGCTTCTTATTGCACTGCTCACTGAAACTGACTCTTGAAATCAATGACAACTCAATTACTCAAAATGTAGAACAATGTTTATGTTAGGATCTCATCCTAACCCTTAATGTAATAACTTCCTTGATGTAATAATTTCTAGTGAACGTGGGTAGTACCCATGATTAATATTTTGTAATGTTCCAAGTTTTAGCTTAGGTAGTGCCTATGACAAATGGCACCCTTTTCTATATAACACATGGTAGATAGGTTAGGTAAGGTGGCCTTGTGCATGTAATTCGAGTGGCATTGTGCATGTAATTCATGTGGAATTATGCATGTAATTCGAGTGGCATTGTGCATGTAATTCAAAGTGGCACTATGCATGTAATTCGGGTGGCATTATGCATGTAATCCAAGTGGCATTTTTCATGTAAGCCAACCTTGGAAGGAAACTCTTTAAATACCCGAAAAGGCACCAATGTAATCATCTTTTTGCAAATTAATGAAGTTTTGAAGGAGGTTGCCCCCTCGAAGAGGCCTGCGATTCTATCTATTGTGAGATTGTTCCTTTTAAGTAATTTTTGTTATCATATGCATTTAATTCTGAATACTATTATAATGTTTTTGTGAGTTTATTTCCAAGCAAATGTGTGAGAGTGTGTTTATTTGAGTTGAGAGTGTGTTGTTTAGTATATTTTATAGTGGGATCTTAACAAGTGGTATCAGATCACTTTCCAGGGCCAAGTTCTACTGCAATTGAAATGATTCTTGCCATCCAATCTGCCTTTTAGGTATAAATTTTGTGTGTTTTTTTTGTTCTTGTTTTTCTTTGTTAAAAAAAAAATCCAAAAAATACAGTGCATTTTTTTTTCCAGACAAAAAAAAAATCTTTTTAGTTAAGTAGGTAGAAACCCTGTGCCGAGGGTTTTAAAATATCATGAAGAATCTGTCGTTATTGGCTAATCTAGATAGCCCATAAAGTGTCTAGTGAAGTGAGGAGCGATCAGGCTCCAATACCCAAGCCTCAGACAGAACTCGTTCATGTACTTGAGCTCCCATGTATCTTCGGGTATATCGGGATACCATCTAGGTTTAAACAAACTTTTATTCATTAGGAAGATTTTCGGCCTTGTATTACTCATAGTCTATGGGACACAACATCCTAGACGATTACCCTCCCGTATTGTCAGAGAGGCAGGTAGTGTGCTCAAGGGTATGTGTGGAATCCTCCTTGAGTAGTGGCCTGAAATATTGGTCCGAGCACTATTTTTCATCACTATCGATATAATAGATGGCCTATGGGTGGTACATAATCCTCTACCTAGAATTCCCTGGTTCTGTTAAAACTTCAACCTGTAAAAAATGAAAAAAAAAACCAAACCTCTCTATTCATAAACCTGCATTTCAAATCCCCAAAAGTGAGCATATGAGAAAGGAGTCCTCTACTAAAAAAATAATAGAAATTACATGCATTCAAGATAGACCATGAGGGTGACACTTAAGCTAACATTCTGGAGAATAACAGTCAAATTTATAGTGGCAGTCACAGTCAGGTCAGAGAGGTCAGCACAATCAGGTCAGAATTTATAGTTTTTAGGGTCAAAATAGAACTGTCATAACAATCACCTGTAAAATATAGAGAATATTGGGTCTAGTGAGGTCAGTAGTGTTAGAGAGATTATCATGACTGGGCCAACCAGTGATAGCATGACACGATGCCAGTTATAGATAGTGCTCCAGTACCCAAATTTTGCTCTGTAGCTCAGAATCAAAAACTGTAAACACTGTTAGACTCAGCAAAACATGAGATAAAAAAAAAGATTCTGGGGTGCCAAAAAGTAGTGTTGAGAGATATGGCTCATTGTGACCACATTTTTTGAAGGAACTAGCTCTGATACCAATTGAAGAACACAAGATTATACTGAGAGGGGGGTTGAACAGTATAAGATCACTTTTTACTTTTCTTTCCAAAAAATTATTATCCAATATAATTAATGGTAATATCAATAACAGTAACCAAAGAAATATACAAATCATCACACACAATAAATACACCAATTTAACGTGGTTCACCCAATGTGGGCTACTCCATGGAGAAAATATTTCACTAAAATTTTCTCAACAAATCTTCTTGGGAATCCTTTCCCTATTACAATATGTATGGACCTCTATCCAAAAGAGACACCAATCACCTAATCAAGTTCATGGATCTCTATCCATAGGAGACGCCAATATCCTCAGTTGGTTTGTGGATTTTTGTCCATAGGAGAACTCCTTTCTCCTTTGCTTTGGTTGGTGATCTTCTAGAAGAACTGCTACCTCCACTACATTGGCTAATGGATCTCTATCCACTGAATACTCGTGTTCTCACTTAGAAGACATGTATTCACTTCCTTGGCTAATGGATCTCTATCCACTAGAGATTATCATCCTCTATACTTTGTCACCTCCACAACTTGCTCTCAGCTTTGTCTCAAATTTGTACTAAACACGGTCCTTCGGTCTAGCACAAATATGCTCAATCTCTATCATTGAATCTTCACTAAACGCAGTCCTTCAATATAGCAAAAATCTACTCAATATCTATCTTTGGTCTGGCACAAACCTATCCTTAAACCTACACCAAAATCTATCCTCAAATTCGCACCAAAATTTGTCCTCAAATCTGCACTAAACATAGTCCTTCGATCTAGCACGAATCTGCTCAATATCTGTCCTCAAGCCTTAACACAAAGCTTGACTCAATAAACTCTACAATATCTGCTCCAAACCTTAACTCAAGGTCTGAAAAAATCAATCAATCAAATATGCTCACAAGTCTTCTCAAAGAGTTGTCTCAACTTTGCATTATAAGCTTCCACAAAAGCTCACACTAATTTATCCACAGGCCCTCTCTAGAACTTGCCCAATCTGCTCTAAAAATATATCTTCAAATTTTATTGTAAGCTTCCACAAAATCTTACACCAATCTATCCACAAGTCTTCTCAAATACTTACCTCAAATCTGCTCAAAAAGTCCTCACTTGAACTTGTCCAATCTGCTCAACAAGTCTTCACTAAGACTTACATCAAATCTGCTCAACAAGTCCTCATTATAACTTGTCCAATCTACTCAACATGTCTTCACTAAGACTTACCTCAAATCTGCTCAACAAGTCCTCACTAGAACTTATCTCAAATATGCATTGTAAGATTCCACAAAAGCTTACTTGAATCAATCTATCATAGAAAACCTCTTCAATCACACTAACAAGTTTCACATAGAATATTGTTCAATCTCACATAAACATATAGAGAATTTTTAGAAACTCAATATGCTTCTTACTCACAATAGTGCTCAATCGCTTTCAATCTATTCTTTTATCATAGAAACATATAGAGAATTGTTAGAGACTCAATATGCTTCTTACTCATAAACACTCAATCACTCCCAAACTCTTTCTCAAATTAATTCAGAATGTAGAATAATTTTTTTTACATAACTAGAACTATCACTTCAACACTTTCACTTGACTAGGCTCAATAAACTCCACTCAATCAATCAACTCCACTCAATCAATCACTCAATAAAACACTTCTTTTTCACAAACCCTAGTCCAAGCATATGAACACTCACCCAATTATTTCCAATCAATGCTTATCAAATAATATCACATAACAATTATACTCATGTTCTTTCACAAACCCTAGCTTAAGATAGTTCACAACTTCACATAACAATGATACTCACGTTCTTTGCACAAAACCTAGTTCATGCATATGAAAGCTTTACTCAATATTTCCAACAATGCTTATCAAACAAGGTTTCTAGAATCAACTTTCTTTCCAGAAAAACTAAACTCAACAATTCTTATCAAACAAACCTTTTCACTCCAACTTAGCATTCACAACATCCAACAATCACTCTCAAGGAATATGTGCCCATATATTTTGTTTGATGAAGAAAATGACCTCAAAATCTATCTTAAACACAATTTTCTTCTTTGCTAATTTCAATGGTTAGATGACAAAATATCACACTAACACTTAGAAATATTTCTCAATTAAAAAAATAATCGAACTCAAATACACCTTATTACTCCTTTGAAATTAGCAATCATCAAAGCATACATAAAAAATAATTACTCAATTACTTCTTATAATCTCCAATATTTAATTAACAACCTCCAGAATTCAAACCCTCAAAAATAATACTGCCTAGCCTTTTATCTCCCTCAAATACACAATAACCAATTTTAAAGAAAAACTTTATAACCCTCGAAAATATTTTTCATCCAACCTTAGAAAATCCAAAATACCTCATGCAACCTTGGCAAACATTAGCACATACCTTTTATCTCAAGAAAAAAGGCCTTAGTGGATTTCAAATGCGAGACCACTCCCAACCGAGTGCCTTATCGAGGCTTTAGCCCACCACGTGGGCTACAATCCTCCATACGAAGGGGAAGGATCAAGCCTTCCTTTTATCCCTTTTTTATTGATGCAACACAAAACAAAATGCCCTCTTCTCTTGCAAAACCAATTTAGCGGATTTCAAACCCTACTCTCCTTGCCTGTCGAACGTCTTACCGTTATCCATTGTCACCAACTATGCTACACAACATTGTGCATAGTGAAAGGAGTCGCACTCTTATTTGTTATCTCTTCTACCACATAATGCTTTCAAAACATGCAAAACCCTTTTAATCTTCCTTACGCATGAAACTTTGGGCTTGATTAATTGATCATTCATTGGGATGAAGACTAAGGTTCTTGCCCCTTTTTATACCCAAAGGCCAATGCCTTAGGAATGTCGATGCCACATTCGAATTTCAAATTCGAATTAATAATTAACTGTTATAACCCAACCTTAGGGCTATTTAATTAATATAAATTAATTTTATAATTAATATATAATTAACTTAATAACTTTAGAAGTTAATTAAATTAATTAATATTTTTTTTCAAGCAAAAAACCCCTTGTAGGGCTGCCTTGATCTGAGAGACCATGACCAGGGGGTTCTACACCATCAAAGTCACTCGAAGTCACGCTTGGCCCTGCCCGCACCAACATTATCAATTGGATTTTGGGTACCCAATTCAACTTTTTGGTAGGGTGGAGATTCAAACTTGGGACCTCCCTTGGAGGATTGCCCTCTCTTATCCAACTCACCTACAACACCTGGGTAATTTAATTTATAATGAAATTATTTAAATTAATTTATAATTAAATTGAATCTCCCCTTTAAATATTATAACAAAATATTACAATATTATTTTTCTTGGACCTCTTCATTGCTCTTTGAACCTCATCTGACCACCTGGAACCAGATATGACCAACTGGAGGTGGACTTTCCTTTTACACTGATTGTCGAACCGCTTCTTATTGCGCTGCTCACTGAAACTGACTCTTGAAATCAATGACAACTCAATTACTCAAAATGTACAACAATGTTTATGTTAGGATCTCATCCTAACCCTTAATGTAATAACTTCCTTGATGTAATAATTCCTAGTGAACGTGGGTAGTACCCATGATTAATATTTTTTAATGTTCTAAGTTTTAGCTTGGGTAGTGCCTATGACAAATGGCACCCTTTTCTATGTAACACATGATAGATAGGTTAGGTAAGGTGGCCTTGTGCATGTAATTCGAGGGGCATTCTACATGTAATTCGTGTGAAATTATGCATGTAATTCGAGTGGCATTGTGCATGTAATTCAAAGTGGCACTATGCATGTAATTCGGGTGGCATTATGCATGTAATCCAAGTGGCATTTTTCATGTAAGCCAACCTTGGAAGGAAACTCTTTAAATACCCAAAAAGGCACCAATGTAATCATATTTTTGCAAATTATTAAAGTGTTGAAGGAGGTTGCCCCATCGAAGAGGCCTATGATTCTATCTATTGTGAGATTGTTCCTTTTAAGTAATTTATGTTATCATATGTATTTAATTTTGAATACTGTTATAATGTTTCTGTGAGTTTATTTCCAAGCAAATGTGTGAGAGTGTGTTTACTTGAGTTGAGAGTGTGTTGTTTAGTATATTTTACAGTGGGATCTTAACAAGTGATATCAGAGCACTTTCCAAGGCCAAGTTCTGCTGCAACTACAATGATTCTTGCCATCCAATCCGTCTGTTAGGTATAAATTCTGTGTGTTTTTTTCGTTTCTATTTTTCTTTGTTAAAAAAAAATCCAAAAAATATAGTGCATTTTTTTTTCCAGACCAAAAAAAAATATTTTTAGTTGAGTAGGTAGAAACCCTATGCCGAGGGTTTTAAAATATTACGAAGGATCTGTCGTTATTGGCTAAGCTAGATAGCCCATAAAGCGTCTAGTGAAGTGAGGGGTGATCAGGCTCCAATACCCAGGCCTCAGATAGAACTCGCGCACGAACTTGAGCTCCCATGTATCTTTGAGTATATCGGGAGACCATCTAGGTTTAAACAAACTTTTAGCCATTAGGAAGCTTTTCAGCCTTGTATTACTCATAGTCTATGGGACACAGCATCTTGGACGATTACCCTCCCATATTGTCAGAGAGGTAGGTAGTGTGCTCAAGGGTATGTGTGGAATCCTCCTTGAGTAGTGGCCTGAAATATTGGTCCGAGCACTATTGTTCATCACTGTCGGTATAATAGAGGGCCTATGGGTGGTACATACTCCTCTACCTAGAAGTTCTATTAAAACTTCAACTTTGTAAAAAAAAAAAAAAAAAAAAAAAAACCTCCCTATTCATAAACCTGCATTTCAAATCCCCAAAAGTGAGCATATGAGAAAGGAGTCCTCTACTAAAAAAATAACAGAAAGTACATGAATTCAGGATAGACCATGAGGGTGACACTTAAGCTAACATTCTAGAGAATAACAATCAAATATATAGTGGCGATCCACGATCGAGTCGATCGAGTCGGAGAGGTCAGACACGATCGAGTCAGAATTTATAGTTTTTAGGGTCAAAACAAAACTATCATAACAGTCACCTACAAAATATAGAGAATCTTGGGGCTAGTGAGGTCAGTAGTGTTAGAGAGACTATCAAGACTAGGCCAACCAATGAGAGCATGACATGAGACCAGTTATAGATAGTGCTCCAGTACCTAAATTTTGCTCTGTAGCTCAGAATCAAAAACTGTAAACACCGTTAGACTTAGCAAAATAGGAGATAAAAAAAAAGTCTGGGGTGCCAAAAAGTAGTGTTGAGAGATATAGCTCATTGTGACCACCTCTTCGAGCTTATATTTTTGATATATAGCACCCAAGCACTTTTTTTGGGCACTTACTAAAAATAGTAAGTCCTAAAAACTCAATTCTATTTTTAGTAACTGGTCACAAAAGGTTTCAAAATGGCCCAAGGTACCCGTGGACATCAAAAAGAACTAGACCACTTGGAATCCTTAAAAAAAGCCATTGAGAACTTGCACTCGGCTTTTCACTCCATAAGGGAAGAAGTCCAAGGTCTTCGCCTAGAGCATGAGGCCACTAGTAACCACTTAGAAGAAGCACTGATAGAAGTAGACAACAAACTAAAAAGAGGACCACCCAAAATAGAACACCAATTTGAGGGTTCTGCAAGGAATCATGACCATGATCCATCCTTTAAAATGCCCAAATTGGACTTTCCTAAATTTAGTGGGAAGGATGTTGATGGGTGGCTATGTAGGGTTGATCAATTCTTTAGACTTCATAATTTCTCCATATTTCATCGAGTCCAGATGGCTTCCTTTAACTTAGAATCTGAGGCTCTACAATGGTTTCAATGGTTACGTATTGCCAACCCAAATCTCTCTTGGGAGAATTTTGAATCCCAACTACTCACTCGATTTGGTCCTAGTGAGTATGAGGACTTTACAGGGGCCTTGACCAAACTACAACAAACAGGGTCAGTCCATGAATACCAAGATCAATTTGAAAAATTGGCCAATAAGACAAGAGGATTGAATGAAGGGTTATTATAGAGTTGTTATATCAGTGGGTTGAAGGGGGAAATCCAAGCGGAAGTAAGAATGTTGAAACCACAAACTATGATGGAAGCTATCAGTTTGGCCCATTTGGCTGAATCTAAACTCTCTACCCAAAGGCACCCATCAAAGTTTCCTCAAAATAGACCTTCATTTCCTTCTCGATCCCAACACCCAGTTGATAATAAACCTACTACACCCAAGCGCCTAACCACAGAAGATATGGATGCATGTCGTGCCCAAGGATTATGCTACAATTGTGATGAAAAGTTTTTTAAAGGGCATAAGTGTGCACACAAAAAATTGTTCTTGATAGATGTTGAAGAACCTGATAACTCTGACCAAAGTAATGAGGATGAGGACCCTCCAAAAACACCTTCTCCACAAGAATAAGTGAAACAGGAACCTGAGACAACAATTATAGTCCATGCTCTTGCAGGCATTACTACTCCACAAACCATGAAGGTTGCGGGATTTTTCAAGGGCCAACGTATTTCCATCCTTATGGATTCGGGAAGCACACACAACTTCATTGACCCTAGAGTTGCTCAATGGGAAAATTGCTATATCCACACTTGTAATTGCTTTGAGGTCATGGTAGCCAATGGGGGAACCTTACCTTATAAAGGAAAATGTCGCAATGTTAAAATCAAGATAGGGGACTATGAACTCAAACAGGACATGTTTGCCCTCCAGTTGGGTGGATGTGATATTTTTTTGGGGTCTCAATGGTTGAGTACGTTGGGAACTATCAATTGGAAATTTGTCAAAATCTGGATGCAGTTCTCCCAAAACAGACAAACACACATCATCAAGGGCTCCCCAATAGGAACACCTCAAATTATTAGTTCAAATGGCATGGAGAAATTTCTAAAGAAATCATCACATGGGGTAATTGCACAACTATTCTCCATCCAACCATCCACCTCTCAAATGGGTGAAACCCCATCAGACGTACAATAGATTCTCCACAAACATGAGGCCATATTTGTGGAACCAACTACACTACCACCGCATCGCTCTCACGACCATGCCATCCCATTATTACCGGATAGTGCACCTCCTAATA
Source organism: Wollemia nobilis (assembly GCA_028583015.1). Lineage (NCBI taxonomy): Eukaryota > Viridiplantae > Streptophyta > Pinopsida > Araucariales > Araucariaceae > Wollemia > Wollemia nobilis. Next base: position 11,905,030 of record JAQPPZ010000850.1, read on the forward strand.
TCAGACCATACAGGTACCCTCATGCCATGAAGTCAGAGATTGAGACAATGATACAAGAATTACTCAAGGTGGGTATCATTCGACCTAGTACTAGTCCCTACTCTGCACCAGTCTTACTGGTCCTCAAGAAGGATGGCTCCTGGTGACTGTGTATTGACTACCGGGAACTCAACAAGATAACTGTCAAGGATAAATTTCCTATCCCTGTGGTTGATGAATTACATGGGACCATGTACTTCACCAAGCTAGACCTTCGCTCTAGGTACCATCAGATCCGGCTCAGGGATGAAGATATTCCTAAAACTACTTTTCGCACTCATGAAGGTCATTATGAATTCTTGGTAATGCCATTTGGTCTCATAAATGTTCCTTCCACATTTCAAAGCCTGATGAACAACATCTTTCACCCTTTTTTGCGGAAGTTCACCCTTGTGTTCTTCGATGACATCTTGATTTACAGTCACACATGGGAAGAGCATCTCAAGCATGTAGATCAAACCCTACAACTATTAGCCGACCATCAACTATTTACAAAAATGTCCAAGTGTTCCTTTGGTTTGACTGAAGTAGAGTATCTGGGACACATTGTCTCAAAGGATAGTGTCAAGGTTGACCCTAAGAAGATCCAAGCAATCCAAGAATGGTCGAAACCTCGCACTCTCAAGGGACTTTGAGGATTTTTAGGGCTTACAGGCTATTATCGTAAATTTGTCTATAATTATGGAAGGATAGCCACCCCCCTCACCTCCATGTTGAATAAGGACTATTTTACTTGGACAGGGCTGACTGAGCAAGCATTCCTGGAACTCAAGAATGCCATGACCACCACTCCAATTTTAGCCATACCAGACTTCTCTAAAAAAAAATTCATTGAAAATGATGCTTCTGGTCATGGTATTGGGGCGGTATTGATGCAAGAAGGATACCCTTTAGCTTTCACCAGCAAAGCCCTATCTGATCACAATTTAAGGAAATCCACATATGCCAAGGAAATGTTGGCAATATTGCATGCAGTCCTGCATTGGCAACCTTACCTCATTGGGCGTCATTTCTCCATCAAAACTGACCACAAAAATCTAAAATACTTTCTAGAACAATGGGTTGCCACCCCCGAGCAACAAAAGTGGGTATCAAAACTCATGGGCTACGATTATGACATCATGTACAAAAAAGGAAAGGAGAATCTTGTGGCGGATGCTCTCTCTCACCAATTTGAGACCCTTAGTATGTTGTGTGCCATTTCTGCACCATTGCCCCAATGGATTGAGCCCTTACGTCAAGAAATACTTTAGGATGCATATTTGAAAGACTTGGTTGCTTCACTTATGGATGATCTAGAGTCTACACCAAGATATATTTGGGATGACCAGGATCTGTGTTACCATCAACGCCTAGTTCTTCCTCCTAAGTCCCCACTTCGAGAGCTCCTCATGAAGGAATCACATGCTACTCCATATGCTGGCCATTCAGGGTTCCTAAAAACTTATGAGTGACTCAAGCGCACCTTCTTTTGGAAAGGTATGAAATAGGACATTCGCTCTTTTATAGCTGACTACGACACATGTCAAAGGATTAAAGGGGAAACAGTGAGCTCTCCGGGCACTCTTCAACCATTTTCGATCCCAGAGCAGGTGTGGAATGACATCTCCATGGACTTCATAGAAGGGCTACCTAAATTTGGAGGCAAGTCAGTTATTTTTGTGGTAGTGGACCACTGTTCAAAGTATGCTCACTTTTGTGCCCTAACCCATCCTTACACAGCATCCACTATTGCCCAAATTTTTCTTGACTCCATATTTCATCTTCATGGCATGCTAGCCTCCATTGTATCTGATCGTGATCCCACCTTTACTAGCAATTTTTAGCAAGAGTTGTTTAAGTTGCAGGGGACTCAACTCAAAATGAGTTCAGCCTACCATCCGCAAATAGATGGTCAAATAGAGGTTGTTAATAGAAGCTTGGAAACCTACCTTCGCTGCTTTGCCTCCGATCGTCCTACTCATTGGGCAAAATGGCTTTCCTTGGCCGAATGGTGGTACAACACTTCCTATCATACCGCCACCAAACTCACACCATTTGAGGTAGTTTACGGGTGCCCTCCACTCATGCCTTCCTCCTACATTCTGGGCAGCTCCAAGGTCTAGGCCATTGACAATGCTCTGAGTCAACACACCGAGGTCCTCCGCCAACTCAAGCAAAATTTGAACATGGCCCAGAATCGGATGCACCAACAAGATGATCAACATCGTTCTGAGCGCAGTTTTGATGTGGGTGATATGGTCTTCCTTTTCTTACAGCCATACAAACAATCTTCCCTACAACTTCACAGGTTGTAGAAGCTCACTCCAAAATTCTATGGTCCTTATCAGGTTCTACAACAAATTGGCCCTACAACTTACAAATTGGCTCTTCCCCCCAGTTCCAAGCTCCACCCTATTTTTCATGTTTCCCTTCTCAAGAAAGTTGTGGGCACAAAGGTATAGGTTCAATCAACACTCCCTGAATTGGATGAAGAGGGCTCCGTCTTACTTACACCTGAGCAACTTCTGGATCATCGAACTCGCACTCTACGCAACCGTACCATTATAGAGGTCCTTGTTTAGTGGCATGGGCTTCAACCTGAGGATGCTACATGGGAGTCTCTCCATCAACTCCAGCAATAGTTTCCTCATTTTTAGATTTGAGGACAAAGCTTCTTCAAGGAGAAGGGCATGTTAGGATCTCATCCTAACCCTTAATGTAATAACTTCCTTGATGTAATAATTCCTAGCGAACGTGGGTAGTACCCATGATTAATATTTTGTAATGTTCTAAGTTTTAGCTTAGGTAGTGCCTATGACAAATGGCACCCTTTTCTATGTAACACATGGTAGATAGGTTAGGTAAGGTGGCCTTGTGCATGTAATTCGAGTGGCATTGTGCATGTAATTCATGTGGCATTATGCATGTAATTCGAGTGGCATTGTGCATGTAATTCAAAGTGGCACTATGCATATAATTCAGGTGGCATTATGCATGTAATCCAAGTGGCATTTTGCATGTAATTCAACCTTGGAAGGAAACTCTTTAAATACCCGAAAAGGCACCAATGTAATCATATTTTTGCAAATTAATGAAGTGTTGAAGGAGGTTGCCCCCTCGAAGAGGCCTGTGATTCTATCTATTGTGAGATTGTTCCTTTTAAGTAATTTTTGTTATCATATGCATTTAATTCTGAATACTGTTATAATGTTTCTGTGAGTTTATATCCAAGCAAATGTGTGAGAGTGTGTTTACTTGAGTTGAGAGTGTGTTGTTTAGTATATTTTATAGTGGGATATTAATAGTTTAGACATATAAACAACATTTCAATAAGGGAGAATCCATATAGCTACATAGATAAACTTCATTCTTGAATTAGGGTGAAACTAAGTTACGATGTTTCAATTTACTACACACTATGAATAAACAATACATAAGGTAAGCCAAATCTCAAGAATATTATTTACAAATATTTGTTAGGCTTCTTAATATTTGGATTGGTCCCCCTACAGAACTAGCCTCGACGTTAATACCTGTAGACCCAAAATGGCCACATCCTTAGAATTTTTTTTGAAAATATTTTCTAAGGCATGAAGATTCTCCCAACCGCTCAAAATAGAGTGTATTTTCCAGTGGCACAGCGTAGGATGTTCCACACTGTTGGTAGAGTAGATAAATTTATATTGTTATCACTTCGGTAGAGCATCATACGACATATTTTCTAAGGTAAGAAGAGATTTTCCTAGCTGCTCCGCACTTAGTGTATTTCACAGTGGCACAGTGACATGGTCCATACGACTGCCAAACTGAGTCAAAGTTGACATCATCATTTTTTGATGAGCAGACCAGTGCACATTGTCCCAATATACACAAATAAGTGTCTAATTTTTGATGTGTTCCACACCATTGAGGTCAAAATTCATTTTAGAGCGGATCAAAAGACATGCTCCATGCCACTGGTTGAAGAGATCAAAATGTTTGAAATGTAGCACAAGACAGCATCATAGCACAAAGTTCCTTGAAATATTATTTTACATTGTTTCCTGAGTGGCTTAGAGCATGGCTCTATCCTATAGTCAACCTTGGTCAAAATTCAACGAAGTAGATTTTAAGGAGTGAGCTACGAACAACATGTTCTACACCATGAACATGAAAGCAAATTAAATAGTTTTAGGAAACAAAGGGAGTGGCCTAGTGACATGATCCATTTTGCTCAAAGCATAATGTATTTTTAGATGTGATCCATGTCGTTGGTCAAAACAGTCAAATCAAGTGATAAGTATTTTAAAAGAGTGGTTTGGCAACATGTTCTACACTTCTCATATTCAGAGTGTTGCTAAGGTTTAATCATATTTGTTCATGAGTAAATCAATGATTGAGATCATATATTTTCTTAGATATACAAAAGTGGATTATTGTCAAATAAGAAGTAATTGTTTCGAGCGGACAAGTGAAGTGTCCATGGAGCCAAGAATACAAAACTTAGGTAGTTGTAGATCTATGGCCAGATGAATTCCCCAAGAAATATGAATGGCTTAGATTTTATTTCTAACGACCTGGAGTCTAACTGCCATTACTAAACAAGCAAGTTGCAGAATCGAGTTGCCATGGCATATGGTATTGAGTGGATTTTATGGACTTCAAAGACAACTAAAATAATACCATCATAACATTCTACTAATATATCATGGCTCTATCTCTATAATGTTCCATCTCCTTTCACTATAAAAACTATATATAGAGGTCGAACCCTTGATTTTTAGGGTTGACTCTAGAGTGTTTGCTTGTCGTACTGTGTAACATCTTTCAAAAATTAATAAAAGGAGTATTACTTGGATTTTGGGCTTAGGAACTATTATCTTCAATGTTTCTATTGAGAGATTCAAGCTGTGAATCACATTTCTTGTAATGCTGCTATGGTTAGTTAACTCCACTAATATTGGATTACTAATTGTAAATCAATTGAAATATTTTCATAGTTAAATCTATGCTTACAAGAAGTTTGTTTCTGTTAAATCTAGATACTAATCTATTCTGCTAATTTGGGTTATTAGTATTATAGATATTGAAATTACTTCTTGGAGTATATCTCTATTTGTGTTTCTTGTATGAATATTACTTTGTTTTTTAGGTATTATTGATCTCAAGTATGGGACACTGGAAATGATTTATTGAAAGGTTTTCCCTGTGGATGCCTATGTTGTTAGCTCTATCTAGCCACCATTTTACTTATAATTCCTTAACCCTAAAACCTTTTCTAACCCTATCTCTTAAACAATTACCGAGCTTAAATTGAGTCAACACCCTATCAGTTGACAAGGAACCAACCTACTCTAGAGGTTGGGCTAGAACAATCTTTATTCCATCCAATGTTGAGTTTTGAGATGTGACTATCGGGTGCAAGACTAATCAGAAAGCTGGAAGATAGACAGTTGCAATATCAAGTTTTGCTTGATGTCAATTTGGATTCCAACAGTTTTAGCATGCCCGATGGAACCTGTTTACAAGAAACACTAGAACCCATCCTTTTATTTGTTTCTATATTTTCCCAAAGAAATCAATATTTTGTGAATTGTCTTGACCTTTTTAAGTGGTGAGCAACAAATTCACCTGGTGACTCCCTGGTCTACAAAACTAGAAAGCTATCCCTAGAACTTGTAGTTTTTCATGAATACTAGTGTAGCACCCTAAAATTGGTGCAATAAACCTTAGCAAATAATTAAAATTACCTTAGTAATAATTCAAATTCAAATTTTAACCCCAAAATCGCTCCCAAACCGCCTGCTACCCGTTTCCTCATTTTTTGCACCATTTTTAGAGTTTGTTTCATCCGTTGGATGATATCGTCTTCGATCAGTCGATATCGCCTCAGATCGGACGATTTCTTCTGGAGTAGAATGTCCAGCCGATTTCGTCCCAAAACTGATTTTTCATAATTAGATTTTGTTTCAACGGCGTCTCTAATCTGGGTAGAAGCGTGTCTGCGTCGTTAGAGACCTCCCCCGTTGGAGATCTTCCAGATTAGGATGATCTCCAACCTCCTAAGCTCCCTCCTAAGCCTATTTAAACCTTAGGACCCCCATTGACATCCCCCTGGCTGAATTTTTCTACACTTCGAGTTTTACATGCATTAGAATATCCTGGACCATTGTTTGCCTTTGTCTCTTTTCAAATTTTCTTGCAGGAAATTTGTTATTCTTCTGCCAGAGCAAGCTCAGATCGTCACAGACGATCCTATCCAATTCGAGATGATTTCATACCAATTCAAGATGATTTCGTACCAATCCGAGATGATTTCGATTGCAGTCAACATTGGGGGCAATCAGTGCCCTGAGTTTGTATTCTTCCTCCATTTTTTACTATTTTGCTTTGCATTAGTTAAACTTATTATTATTTTGCATCCTGGATTTCACCCATACAGTCTTAATGCATAATAAAATCATAAATTGTCATTAAATAATTGTAATGCACTCGTGTTTTTGTTTATTATTATCATTTTAACATTATTATTGTCATTCTACATCATTGCCCTCTATTGGCATAGCTGCTTTTCTATATTTTGTATCTATTTCTCTGATTGTAGGTCTTTGACGAATTCGTCTGATGAATTCGTCAGATCTCAGATGATCCTATTAGATAGGAGACGGTTCTGTCAAATTCCAGATGATCTTGACTGCTTCAAAAATTAGAACCTCCATCAGACATCCAGAACCAGGTATGGATCTCTTCACTTAATTATTCTCTGTGTTTTCTGTTTAAATCTATTTTCTGTCTTCATTTAATTTGCATTTTCATAATAGAACAACATAGATTCATCTAGCCAAACCTAGGACTTGGATGTTTAAAGCTAAAATTGAACACATTAAACTCATTCCCAACCTAGGCATGGAAACTGCCACTAAACGTTTCCTGGTGAACCCCACCATCCGTCGAAAAATCACCTTAATACCCCTCCCTCGAGAGGCGGGACCTTCAAAGGGCATCTCAGTCCGAGGTATTGTCCCATCCTTTTCCCATCCTCATTTTGGGCACGGATCCTTTAGCTTGAAGGTAAGGATGCAAAAAATTTGGAGCGATACATTTTGGTGAAACAGTAAAAAATGGAGGAAGAATGCAAACTCAGGGCACTGATTGCCCCCAATGTTGAATGCAGTCGAAATCATCTCGGATTGGTATGAAATCATCTCAAATTGGACAGGATCGTCTGCGACGATCTGAGCTTGCTCCGGCTGAAGAATAACAAAGTTCCTGCAAGAAAATTTGAAAAGATACAAAGGCAAACAATGGTCTAGGATATTCTAATGCATGTAAAACTCGAAGTGCAGAAAAATTCAGCCGGGGGGATGTCAAGGGGGGTCCTAAGGTTTAAATAGGCTTAGGAGGGAGGTTAGGAGGTTGGAGATCATCCTAATCTGGAAGATCTCCAACGGGGGAGGTCTCTAACGGCGCAGACACGCTTTTGCCCAGATTAGAGACGCCGTTGAAACATAAGCTAATTATGAAAAATCAATTTTGGGACGAAATCGGCTGGACGTTCTACTCAGACGAAATCGTCCGATCTGAGGCGATATCGTCTGATCGGAGACGATATCGTCCAACGGATGAAACAAACTCTAAAAATGGCACGAAAAATGAGGAAACGGGTAGCAGGCGGTTTGGGAGCAGTTTTGGGGTTAAAATTTGAATTTGAATTATTACTAAGGTAATTTTAATTATTTGCTAAGGTTTACTGTGCCAATTTTAGGGTGCTACATTTTGCCCCCTCTTTAGCGAATTTTTCGAGGAAAATGCGTTAAATATGAGTTCTTCTCGATCTACGAGAAAGCAAAAATTATTCCCATTTTTAGGCGACGATTCTTGGTCGAATCGTACGACAACTTACTATGGTGCCCCCTCCGTGTTTTTACCCAAATCGAACGTTTGAGGTAAAAACATGGAAAAGCAAAATTTTAAAATGTTGTTAATTGTTTTTGAATAAAATTAAGAAAAATAGGGTAAAACCCTAATTCATTGTTACTGTTCATTTTCATTTTCTGGTTTCTGGAGCTCTGCAAACAAAATGGTCGAGACAACGCACAGATCGATAGAGGTCCGGCGCGGGCTACGGGTAAGGGTCTAAACTTAGTTTAGAATGCTTTAATTTTGATTTTCTATGCTTTTTAGATTAATTTTAAATGATTTTTGAGCATCACGGCCATTTTTTGGGCCGTCGACGTCGTGCGGACGAAATCGTCTCGATTTCGTCGAAATCGTCTCGATATCGTCGATTTCGTCCAGAGGCGAAATCCGCGAAATGGGGACGATTTCGGCTTGCGAAATCGGAGACGAATTTGCTCAAATTGAACTTGTGTTACTTGCATTTTTAATCACTGTTTGATTAATGATTTTTATTGTTTTGTTGTTTATGTTGCAGAGAGGATTACTAAAGAGCAGAGAATGGAAATACGGTGGGCTGAGGGATGACTTGGCCGCTCTATCTCAGGCAGAGCGAGATCAGTTGGCTCAAGTCGGCTTGCAGCATGTGGCAGATATGCCACAGGTTTCTACAGATATGGGGCTATTGACAGCCCTAGCAGAGAGGTGGTATCCGGGTTCTTCCTGTTTCTGGTTACCGACAGGGGAGATGACTCCCACACTGGAGGATGTATGGAGGATTTTGAGGATCCCCATACAAGGATGGCTAATAACTCCCATGGCCAATCAGGGCCACGCGATGATGCGACTGTGCGGAGATCCGAGCTTCACCCTGGAGAAGGGCGGAGTGAACATCGAGTCGCTACGCGGATGCCGGGGCATCTAGATCGACACAGGTTTTGGCTGGGGTGGTAGGTGGTCTGTTGCTATGCCATCAGAGTGGATGCAGAGTACCATGGCTATTGATAGATGTGGTCTACGACATGAGAGACCACGGGTACAGGTTTGCTTGGGGGAGCTTTGTACTATGTCGATTGTATAGGATCCTACATGGGGTCGTATACAAGGGCGGTCGATGTCTGGTTATGACATCACTACTACAGGTTTGGTGCTGGGAGCACATCATGGTGCGGAGGCCGGTAGGGCTCCCACTGATAGGGATTGATGGGGAGAGGCCCCGAGCTTTCTACTGGTGGCTCCGGAGAGGGTCACAGTGGCGGATAGATCTGCCAATGTCCCGGAGACTACTTGACGACCTTGTCTCCGACCAGATCACCTGGAGGCCTTGGAGAGATCATCCAGGGTGGGCCGAGGATGGACAGGAGCTGGCTCACGTTAGGCGAACCTGTTGGCTGAGGATGGAGAGGGGAGAGGTGGAGCTCCACCGCTACGACCGAGTTTTGAGGCAGTTCGGTCTACGAGCAGGGGATCCCATCTCTCAGAGACTACGAGTTTTCTCGGACCGTCCGGGATAACACTACAGTTAGCGGGGCTCCAGATATGCAATGCTTCTAGAGTCAGGATGCAGATGATGCCCCGATCCAGCCAGTGGATGGGGATGATGCAGGGGTAGCCGACGGCTACGATGCCTGGTACATAGGCATCCGCCCTCCTCGGATGACGAGGGCTCAGGGTCCGATTCATGTAGTTGTGCATCGGATGGGGAGGCGGTGCTAGGCGGCCATTGAGGTGGCATAGGGTCATGGCGGGAGAGAGCAGAGGAGGCCACAGGCTCAGCAGAGGCTACGACAGTGGGAGAGGAGGGAGGAGAGACCCCCTTCTCCATGGAGAGAGAGGCCACCATCGCCCGATAAGGGCAAGGGTGTGGACATAGGAGAGAGTAGTGAGATGGCTACTCTCTGGGCGGAGACTGTCCGTCTCCAGGCATAGGTGCAGACTCTACAGGATGAGGCTACATGCCACCGAGCTGAGGCTACACAGCTCAGAGATGAGGTTGCATGCCTCAGAGCACGGAGCGGAGGGGCGAGCACTCGGGACCTAGCATGGGCTATTGCCCAGGTCACATTCTATCAGACACTATACCACCATATGGTGCCAGAGGGGCAGAGGTTACCATTGTCGGCCCATATTACGGAGCCTGTCATGATGAGGTCATCGAGGACATCATCACGATCAGAGTCCAGGACTCATAGCACCACACGGACTACGATGGGGCCACCTCGTCCACCTCAGGGCGGGGGAGGAGATGAGGCTGAGAGCTCGAGGGGTTCTCGAGGCTAGCTGCTACAGATTGCACTGCACAGATTGATACATAGTGCTTATTATTTTTGATAGAGGATTGAGTATGCCGAGGTACAGATTGTGGCATACCGATCCAGTTTTGAGATGATGTATATATTGTTGATATATATATAGATGAGATATTTTTGATCATATGACTTGTCTTATGTGTTTGTATGATGCTTTAATGTTTTGATGTGATTGATTTGATGATTCATGTAATTATGTCGTTTGGAAATATTATGGTTTGAATGTCATGCTTTTAAAATTTAAATGAAATAATCTGATGTAAACAAATTGGTTGTTTGTGATGTGATAATTTGATAAAAATAAAAGGGGACTTTTAACAATAATTTCAAAGGACATTGTCGCTATTATAGACCATTTCATGGAGTCGCCGCTCACTCGGTCGTCAAGCTAATCCTGGTATAGAAATATTGTTAAAAGTAAAAGAGTGCTTAAGAGACTGTCTTAAGACTTTGTTGTGATGATGCAAATGATGATGATGATGATGATTTGTTTTCAGATTTCCATGAAAATATTATGCATGAAATATTTTAAAATGACTTTTGCTAGGCATAAATTCCTAAGTGTGATAAAATTTTTGGATAATTCCCTAGGAATTATACCATCATTGCAAAGTTGAAGTTTGACATAATGACATGAAATAGAATAAGTGTTTGTTTGTTTTAAAGCATAATTGTGTAACATAATGATTTAAGTCACATGTTTTGATGCTTTTAAATAAATGGAAAATAAAATTGGTACAATGGTTTGCGCTAGGCATAGAATATTTAGGTATAGACTTATACCATCATCGCGAAATCCAAAGAAGAAAATAGATTGTTTTATTGCATGGTTGATTTTTAATTTTTGAAAATAGTCAAAAAATATGAAGATGAGGACTTGCGCTAGTCATAAAATTCCAATTTTGGTTTTGGAACTATACCATCGTCGCGAAAGTCAAAAGTTATATATAAATGTAACTTGATTGCATGTTTTTGAAAATGATTTTGATTTTTGATAATGCATGTAGTTGTCTTTATACTAAACAACTGTTCTTCAAAGAAGAAAATGAATTTATTCCAAACAATTTGCAAAAATATTTCAAAGTATCTTAAAGACAAAAGTTAGATTTATAAGGAATCCCATGTGCGTATGTGAGTTCATTACCAATCTTGATTTATCATAATGATACACAAAATCTCTCAAATACAAATGTGTGTGCAATTGCATTGTTCATTTACCGATTTTGAGCAAGATAATTTGATACAAGTGATTTGAATGAACCAAATAAGTGTTCATTAACCATGATTTAGATGCATATAACCATACCGAGACTACTATGTAGGTCGGGTTATCAAGAGCTAGCTAATCCATAAGCAGACATAGGTCTGTACAAAAGAAGGTCGCTAATGTGACAGACATATCACCACGCTAGGAGTTACCCAAGGCCAAGCGGGTTGGGCACAAACCACCTGTTATGGGGCTTACCTCATAGTTTTCGAATAATTGAGAATTCCAGGGATTCAAGCTCATCAACCCTTCTTTTCTTTTCAATGGGTAGGGAAAGGGATTTTATTGCTTTTGCTTTTGCTTTTCTCTTTTGCTCTTTTTTTTTCTTTTTCTTTCTTTTTTTGTACTTTTGTATTTTGGCTTGATATTTGAGATAACGCTGAAATAACTTTTTTCTTTTTCTCTTTTTCTTGAACTTTTCTTTTCTTCCTATGCTAGGGATACTTGCTCGGATTAGTCTGTAGAGCAAGGGATTTTTATTCCGGGTAGGGGTGAGCTTGTCCTTTTGCCAATTCTCAAAGATTCTAGACCATGTGCATGATAGGATAGCAGGGGAAACTTTTCGCTCAAGAAACCACTTCTACTATGTAGCATAGCATGGACATTACAAATATAATCATTTTATTGTGAAAAGATATGCTTGGTTTAAGTAAATAACAAGATCAATTCTCTATGCTCAAACTTTATTTAATTAAATTTTGTGGACTTTGATATAAGAGAGATTAGTAATCATGCCAGATAAAATCAAGATATTTATTTTTGTGTTTGTGATAGTGAGGGATTCCAAATAAATGCTAATTTATCCAAAAATAATTTGAAAATATAACTGCAATACTTTAAGAAGAAATATATACAACAAATATTTTTGAGGAGTTTGATAATTTTGATGTTTTTGTATTTTGATCTTAATTGAGGAATTGAAAGAAATACAATGTGATTGTTTTTTTTTTTGAAACTTTTTATATAAGTGAAAAAAGGAAATAATATGCAAAACAAATATATACAATGATGGAATAACCAAATTTTATGCGTAATATCGCTTAAGATGCATAATATTCATAGGTTCTTTTAAATCTTTACCATCTAAGGTAGCTAATTTGTATGCTCCTGATTCAAATTTAGCAGGTATATGGTCCAAGCCAGTTGGGCTCAAATTTACCTTTAAGGTCTTTAGTTGCATTAGTATTTTTTTTATTTTCCTTTAAAACAAGGTCGTCGATCTCAAAGGATCGATGACGAACTTTCTTGGCATATGATCTTTTAAGCTTGTTTTGGTAGGCACGAAGATGCTCCAAAGCATTGATGCACTTTTCATCTAGGAGTTCCAGTGGTCGAGTCTGCCAGCTCGATATTCATCTCCTACTTCGGTGTCTTGAAGTAGTAGAGCCAAAGAAGGAACTTCTAATTCAAAGGGAAAAACAGCTTCAGCGCCATAAACCAAGACAAAAGGTGAAGTACCTGTGGGAGTACGCACACTAGTGCGATATGCCCACAAAGCTGGATATAATTGAATGTGCCAGTCGTGGCCAGATTTATTGACCAATATTTTAAGAATTTTGATTAAGGTTTTGTTAGATGCTTCTGCTTGACCATTACCCTGAGGATAATAGGGAGTGGACCAACGATGTTGAATCTTATATTTTTGGCATAATTTCTTAACATCTTTATTTTTGAAACAAGTTCCATTGTCTGAGATGAGATTTGCAAGAATTTCGAACCTACAAATAATTTGATTAAAAATAAATTTAGAGACTTGTGTTCCAGTGCAGGAAGCTAAAGGCATAGCTTCAACCCACTTCGTGAAATACTCAGTGGCGGTTATGATGAATTTGTGTCCATCAGATGACACAAGATTAATTTTGCCAATAATGTCTAAGCCCCATTTTGAAAAGGGCCAAGGAGATGAAATAGCTTGCAGCTCTTGTGCAGGCGCATGGACAAGGTCAGCATGTTTCTGGCACTTGTCGCAATGGCGCACATAATCATGTGCATCCTTTTCCATGGTAGGCCAAAAGTAGCCTATCCTAAGGAGCTTTTTAGCAATGACACTACCACCGAAGTGTCCTCCACAAGATCCATCGTGGGCTTCACTTAAAACTGATTTGGATTCTTCTAGATTCAAACATCTCAATAGGATACCTTCAAAAGATCTCCTATATAAAGTATTGCCAATTATTACAAATCGACTTGCTCGTCTACGTAATAACCGACGTTGGTTTCTATTAGAATTGGTAGGGAAAGTCCCATTTTGAAGAAAATCAAATATTTCCGTATACCAAGGTTCAGGAGTAGTTTCATTGATTAGAAACACATCCAAAGGTTCTAAACATGACTTATTTGAAGCGGGTTCCTGGAGTCGATGAATAATGATGGTGGCATATTCGTCATCTAACTCCAAGGGCAGAAGAGATGCGACTACGGCCATAGCATCAGTCGCACGGTTGCTAGTTCGAGGAATAGCTTCCAAAGTGACTTTATCAAACAAGGATAACAATTGCAAAACATATGCTTTATATGGGCATAATTTATCATCTCTGGTTTGATAAACTTCATTAATTTGGTTTATAACAAGTTGAGAATCACCAAAAACTAGCAGATGTTTGATTTTTAATGCCAAGGCAGCTCGTAATCCAAGGATTAGAGCCTCGTATTCAGCAGTATTATTGGTGCAAGCAAATGTTAATTTGAAGGACAAAGGTATAATGTGTTTTTGCGGAGATATTAAAATAATACCCGCACCAGCCCCACTCATGCATCGGGCTCCATCAAAGTATAAGGACCATTGTTCAATATGGTCTGCCTCTAATTGAAGGCATTCATCGAGAAACTCAATGATGAGGGGATGGGTAGACTCTAAGGGTGCAGCGACTAACTGATCTGCTATGATTTGACCCTTAACTAGACTTTTGTCCTATGAATGTGAGTTCAAACTCACTTAGAGCAAGAACCCACTTTGTTGTACGACCCGATAAATAAGGTCGACTCATGAGATACCGCAAGGGATCATATTTGGCAATGACATAGGTTTTTTGACTGAGCATATAATGGCGTAGTTTTTGTGTAGAGAATACGACTGCTAGACATAATTTTTCTAATGCTGTGTAACGGGTTTCATAACTGATGAGGGTTCTGCTAATGTAATAATTAGCACGTTCTTTCTTCTCATCATCAAGCTGAGCTAACATAGCTCCTAAAGGTAGAATCAAAAGCAAAAATGTACAAGATAAAAGGACGATCAGATTTAGGCGATGAAAGCACAGGTGGGTTAAGGAGGTATTGTTTGAGAAGTTCAAAAGCTTCCTTACATTCGTCATCCCAATTAAAAGGGACATCTTTCTTAAGGAGCTTAAGAAAGGGACCGGTTTTGTCCGCCAGCTTATCGATGAAGCGACGGATGGCTTGAAGCTTACCTTGTAAACTTCGTAACTCAGATATATTGGTAGGTGCGGGCATATCAGTGATAGCCGCAATCTTGAGAGGGTCGATTTTGATACCACGTAAAGAAACTAAAACCCCTAATAGTTTACCGGACTTGACTTCGAATATACATTTAGCTGGATTTAATCGAATAAGGTATTCTCTTAACCGATTAAATACTTTTCTTAAATCATCTAAATGATCATCTTCTTTAATAGAGCGAGCTATAATATCATCTACATAATCATGTAGGATATCATGCATCATATCATGAAAGATATAAGTCATAGCTCGTTGATATGTTGCACCTGCATTCTTTAAACCAAATGGCATCACTTTCCAACAAAAGGTACCCCAAGGGGTAATAAAGGTTGTTTTAGCCTGATCTTTAGGAGCTATCCTGATCTGATTATAGCCAAAAAATCCATCCATTAGGGACATCATTCCACTCCCGACAGTAAAGTCAATGATTTGATCCATGTTTGGAAGAGGAAAATCATCTTTAGGGCATGCAACGTTAATATCTCTAAAATCTGTGCAAACCCTAACTTTGGTAGCTTCTTTCTTGGTGACTTGGAACTACATTTGAGATCCATTCAGCATAATCAATAGCTTGTATAAAAACAACATTCAGGAGTTTTTCTAACTCCCCTTTGACTAGCAAGGCCACTTTGGGATGCATTTTTCTAAGTTTCTGTTTAACAGGTTTAGCATCCGGATGGACTACTAGATGATGCATGACTACAGAAGGGTCCAAACCTGGCATGTCTTCATATGTCCAAGCAAAGACATCTTCATAATCTTTAAGAAATGCAATGTATTCATTTTGTTTTTCTTGACTTAATTCTGATCCAATATTGATTATGTGAGGATTATCCTCAGTTCCAATGTTAACTTTAATGACGTTTTCTACTTCCATGTGTAGATCTCTTTCAAAATTAGGTGGGGCGGGTGAAACGCCCAATTCTTGTAATTATTTTAAGGTTAACTTGGAGAATTCATCTTGAGGAGTCGTGGCCTCAAGTTGGGCTATAGTAGGTATAGAACCATCAAAATAAAAACCATTGTGTAACAACTCTTCAACGGAGACATCATGGAAAATATCTCCCTCCAACTCATCATCGGATTCAACAATCAATTCGGGGTAAGCTATGGATAGCATATTGCATGTAAAGGGATTATTCTTTGGACACAAAGAATCTTGTTTATCTAGATAATCTTGATAACATATGAGTTGATCATCACCTTCAAAAGGGAAGGGTTGACCCTTACTAGGAAATAGGCCCACACCACATCGGGCGGGCCATGGTTCTACCTCGATAGGTTCTTTCATACCATTTTGGAAAGGTCCCAAGCCTTTCCCTTTATATCCCATTTTAAGCATTATAGGTTTAGCTTTAATATATTCATTAGCAAAATAGCATCGAGCATATCCATCACAATGCGTCTTGATGTTTCGGGGTATTCTTCCCCAATCATATCCTTTATAAATAAAAGCACAACTCCCGACTTGGTAAGTACTTCCCATAGGTTGTGGGAGGCCCAAAGTACGAGGAGATGGCGGCAAGTTATTTAAAAGAATTGAATTTTGCATAAAAGCATTTGTTTTTTTCTGATATTAAAATTTTAGATAAATCCGGTAAAAGCTCATCGAGAAAGAGCATAAGATGTAGAAGGATCATTCCCTATATCTTTAGATGTGGAAGGTATGATAGATGTAGATAATGTGGAGGTGTTAATAAATGGGTCTATAGGTTTTGAAATTATAGGGATGGAACATGAAGGATTGGTTGTGGATTTAAGATCCTTTTGAGGTTCTAGTGTGGTTTGTTTAGAAGATGGTTGAGTTAAATGTATAGGTGTAGTTGATGGGGTAGATGATGTTATGGGTGTGTGTTTCACACGTTTAGATGAAAAATAAGAATTAGGATGTGTGGATGACAGAGCGGGGCAAAATTGCACTCCAACAGGTTCTGCCAAAGCACACATATCAAAGGGTCTAGGGTCACCATGGATAGTGACCAACTGATTTTTAAATTCAAATTTAACACACTGATGTAAAGTGGAGGGAACCGCTCGCATCGCATTGATCCAAGGGCGACCCAAAAGTATATTGTACGATGTTGGGCAATGTACAATAAACACGGTTGTATCTAGGGTTCGAGGACCAACTTGCAAGGGTATAGTAATGACTCCACACGTTTCTTGTGTCTCGTCATTGAAAGCTTTGATAATCATATCCATTTTTTTCATTTCATCACTTCTAAAGCCAAATATTTGGTAGAAGTCAAAAGTGCATATGTTTAAAGATGAACCATTATCAATCAAGACTCTTTTAACGGCTACATCTCCAATTAGGGCTAGTAATATATAAGGGGTTATCCTTATGTAAACTATGTTGTGGGATATCTTTATCCCGAAAGTCAATACAATCGACCTCTCGAGTGATGATAGTATTGGACATGGCTTCGGGTTGAATATTTTGTGGCACCATCATTTGGCTTAATGTGAGCATTAATTCATCCCTATGGGTAGGAGAAGATCTTAACAAGTCCAAAAGGGAAATTTTGGCTGTAGTATTGGATAATTGTTCATTAATATTGTAAGGAGGCTTAGGTTGAACATTAGACATATGATTCCCTTTATTGGGATTTTTCAAAACAAATGGAGCTGATCCATCATTCTGAGTTTGATCCTGTTGAGAGTTTTGAGCCTCTTGTCTGGTAACAACTCCGATGGTACCTACAATGTTATATTGAAGACGTTGAACTGGTCTTGGTTGAGCGTTTATGGCTTGTTCATTAGGAAGGAACTGATTAGAAGAGGGTCGAGTAGTAACTCTTCTAGGAAATGGTTCTTCCGGAACCATAGCATCTGTGATAGGTTGAATAGGATCTGATTCATTTTCAGAACTATTCGATTGGTTTGAGGTGATGTCTACTTCACTTTCAGTATCCGATTCTACATCACTAGGATCGGGAGTTTGAATATTATGTAGGGGCCTGGTCGTGACTATGGATAAAGTTGTGCCAAATATTTGAGGATCCTGAATAGGTAATTGTCCGCTAATAGTCCCTACATATCGGGTAGGAGGGGGAACATTATGATGTTCGATTTGATTAGCCACTTCTTTACCATGGTTTGGTAAAGGATGTTGAAATATATCTAATGATTGATTAGCATTTTGATTCTGATTTTGAGGAATGGTCTTTTGAGCGTTATTAGGAGCATTTTGTTTAGGTTGGAAAGCTTGCACCTCCATTTCATTATTATCAATCAGATCTTGTATTTTATGTTTCAATATTTTGCAAGAGTTTGTAGCATGTCCAGGTCCTCTATGAAAATCACAATGTAAATCAGCTATGTATCCGGGTATAGTTGGATCAGGTTCCCGGATAGCTGGTAATTGAATCAAGCCTCGTGCTAGTAATTGAGGTAGAATGGTTGATAAAGGTTGATTCAATCTAGTAAATTCTCGAGGAGGTTTATCAAGAGGTTTTAATATAAATTTTTTTGTTGTCTTCATTGTATTGATATTAGCAACGTTTCTACTATCAGTGACTCCGTCACCTACAACTTGTTTGTTTTTATACTGATTTTTGGATGTTTTCTCATCATCTTTCTTTTTGAGCTGACCTCTCCTAATGAGAGCATCTTCTACCCTTCGAGCTAAGTCTATAGCTTGATCGAAGGTGGTTAAGGTAGCAATTGATAACTCATAAGATATTTGTTCTTGCAAATTATTGATAAAAATATCCAACATTTCCCTATAAGGTAGCACAAAGTGCGGTTTTCCTATCAACTGCCTCCATCTAGCTAAGAAATCAGCAAAACATTCATCTTTGTCTTGTTTTAAGTTGTATAAATCTTTAATGGTGACATGCCTCTCGATGTAGGCACTAAATTGATGGACAAAAGATTCAGTTGTTTCTTCAAAATTTCTCAAAGAATGAGTGGGCAATTGATAGTACCACTCTAATGCCATTCCTCCTAAACTTTTTGGGAACATTTTTAGTAATAGCAAGTCATCATGTGATATATCATGACATGCTATCCTAAACATGCGAAGATGCTCTATGGGATCTTCAGTTCCTTTATATATAGGCGGGACGGGCATGGGAAAGTGTTTAGGGTATGGTTGTGCTACAACTATGGGATCCAAAGGTTGACTACATATCTCTCGATAATTGTACGAGGGACGGTAGGGATCTATCTGGTCCATACGCGAAGCTAACTGTTTCACCATGGCTTCCAGATTACTGGTTTGCCCACCATATTGATTCGGTAGGGCATTAATATGGGATTTGTGAACATATGATGGAGGGACATGAAGATTAGATGCTATATTGCTATTGTGTAAATTGTTGGTAGGAAGGGTGTTATGAAGAAGTTTTGAAGTTGTATTATGTTGTATCCCCGATTGTTGAAAATTGGTGTTTGGCTTCATTTTAGGTTTTTGTCGATTTGAAGCATATTGATCAATAGTTTGGCGAAATAAAGCGGTGAATGAAGGTTTCTTTTGTGTGGGAATGATTTTAGGCTCAATAACAGGTTCCTTAGGGGGTTGGGTAACCTGTTGTTTTTGCATGTTCTGAATCATAGTGACCATATCTCTATTGGATGGTCCAACCTTATCACTTTCTTGATCAACAAAGGACAAGGGATTAG
Organism: Wollemia nobilis; assembly: GCA_028583015.1. Taxonomy (NCBI): domain Eukaryota; kingdom Viridiplantae; phylum Streptophyta; class Pinopsida; order Araucariales; family Araucariaceae; genus Wollemia; species Wollemia nobilis. The sequence goes on from JAQPPZ010000850.1 coordinate 11,924,587, forward strand.
TGTGTATGTTAAACATATCTTCCATGGCTGCTTGAGTGTCACTAATTTGTCCTCTATCAATACGAACTGCCATATTAAGAGCACCAATGTTATTATTGAAAAATTTCCAGAAATGATCTAAGTTATCAAAAGCAATAGTTCCATCTGGAGCCATTCTAGGGGATGAGGATCCTTCCTCTTTAAGATTTTCTTGTTGTTCATTTTCTTCAACCAACTCATCTTCTGGTTGTTCTAGAGTTTCTCCTTCCGAAATTGATTCCTCAGGAAGGACATTTGGGTTTTTTGTTTTGTCTCCTAACCAATCTTCTTCTTCTTCTTCAGTTTGTTTACCATTCCTAAGTCTAGGCATTGTGCTTAAATTTAGATTTCAGCAAATATATATATACTTATATATATATATATATGCAACAAGCTTAAGAGGTATATATTTTAATTATATACCTACTATAGTATTTAAAATAAAATGTTTTAGTTTTGTTATATTTTGGTTTTTCTTGTTTTTTTTTTTTTTTGTTTTTGTAACAATATTATAAAGATAACAAACAACACACTAAATGCAAGAAATAATAATAATGAAAGCAATGATCTAGTTTTCTATAAACAATTTATAAATATCATTAATGGGCTCGAGTTCTTCAGGAGTCATGAAGTGTTCTTCTTCAAATTGAAAATTTTCTTTCAAGAATTTAATGAAAAGTGCTATAGTGATATTATCTATTTCAGATTCTGGTTGATAATAATAATTCTCATGGCAATACTCTCGATATAACATAGCTCTAGGAACTCTATTCCATATTTTTCTAATCATAAGATCAGTTTCTTGGACTTCTATATGAACTAGGAATTGGTGTACCACAGCTGCGTTCTCGAGGTATTCCTCGAAGGTGAACAATTTTGAAGACACAAGAGCTCTCCTATAAGCTAACCACCTATGGCGAGGCTCTCCGAAGTTCATGATAAAAAATGAGTTGATGAGGATCCAGGATCCTATCTAGGGCAAACCTCTTGATTTGTCTAAGTTGTATTGATCTAGATGAAATGATACCTAGCCTCCTATCAAGTTCTTTCCACAAAAGTTGGTTTCTATCTGTTTCAGGCACACTAAGCACAGAATTAACTTCTATGGCTGCTAATTGGTTTTCAACATTTATAGTGACGACTAGTCTTTTCTTAGGAGCTACCATCTAGACATGATATGCAACTTAGTAGTTTTCTAATGATTTTAAATGCATCTATGTTTTTGTTTTTTTTTTTTTTTTTTTTCAAAAGGTTTTAGTTTCACGTCGGGTTCACCAAAATGTATCGTTCCAAATTTTTTGCATCCTTACCTTCAGGCTAAAGGATCCGTGCCCGGAAGGAGGATGGGAAAAGGATGGGACAATACCTCGGACTGAGAGGCCCTTTGAAGGTCCCGCCTCTCGGGGAGGGGTATTAAGGTGATTTTTCGACGGATGGTGGGGTTCACCAGGAAACGTTTAGTGGCAGTTTCCACGCCTAGGTTGGGAATGTGTTTGATGTGTTCAATTTTAGCTTTAAACATCCAAGTCCTAGGTTTGGCGAGATGAATCTAAGTTGTTCTATTATGAAAATGCAAATTAAATGAAGACAGAAAATAGATTTAAACAGAAAACACAGAGAATAATTAAGTGAAGAGATCCATACCTAGTTTCGGATGTCTGATGGAGGTTCTGATTTTTGAAGCAGTCAAGATCGTCTAGAATTTGATAGAATCGTCTCCGATCTGACAGGATCATCTGAGATCTGACGAATTCATCAGACGAATTCGTCAGAGACCTGCAATCAGAGAAATAGATACAAAATACAGAAAATGCAGCTATGCCAACAGAGGGCAATGATGTAGAATGATAGTAATAATATTAAAATGATAATAATAAACAAAAACACGAGTGCATTACAATGATTTAATGACAATTTATGATTTTATTATGCATTAAGACTATATGGGTGAACTCCGAGATGCAAAATAATAATAAGTTTAACTAATGCAAAGCAAAATAGTAAAAAATGGAGAAAGAATGCAAACTCAGGGCACTGATTGCCCCCAATGTTGACTGTAGTCGAAATCATCTCGGATTGGTACGAAATCGTCTCGAATTGGATAGGATCATCTGCGATGATCTGAGCTTGCTCCGGCTGAAGAATAACAAAGTTCCTGCAAGAAAATTTGAAAAGATACAAAGGCAAACAATGGTCTAGGATATTCTAATGCATGTAAACTCGAAGTGCAGAAAAATTCAGCCAGGGGGATGTCAAGGGGGGTCCTAAGGTTTAAATAGGCTTAGGAGGGAGGTTAGGAGGTTGGAGATCATCCTAATCTGGAAGATCTCCAACGGGGAGGTCTCTAACGGCGCAGACACGCTTACGCCAGATTAGAGACGTCGTTGAAACAGAAGCTAATTATGAAAAATTAGTTTTGGGATGAAATCGGTTGGACGTTATGCTCTAGACGAAATCGTCCGATCTAAGGTGATATCGTCTGATCGGAGACGATATCATCCAACGGATGAAACAAACTCTAAAAATGGCATGAAAAATGAGGAAACGGGTAGCAGGCGGTTTGGGAGCAGTTTTGGGGTTAAAATTTGAATTTGAATTATTACTAAGGTAATTTTAATTATTTGCTAAGGTTTACTGCGCCAATTTTAGGGTGCTACATTTTGCCCCCTCTTTAGCGAATTTTTTGAGGAAAATGCGTTAAAGATGAGTTCTTCTCGATCTACGAGAAAGCAAAAATTATTCCCATTTTTAGGCGACGATTCTTGGTCGAATCGTACGACAACTTATTATGGTGCCCCCTCCATGTTTTTACCCAAATCGAACGTTTGAGGTAAAAACGTGAAAAAGCAAAATTTTAAAATGTTGTTAATTGTTTTTGAATAAAATTAAGAAAAATAGGGAAAAACCCTAATTCATTATTACTATTCATTTTCATTTTCTGGTTTCTAGAGCTCTGCAAACAAAATGGTCGAGACAGCGCACAGATCGACAGAGGTCCGACGCGGGCTACGGGTAAGAGTCTAACTTAGTTTAGAATGCTTTAATTTTGATTTTCTATGCTTTTTAGATTAATTTTAAATGATTTTTGAGCATCGCGGCCATTTTTGGGCCGTCGACGTCATCGGGATGAAATCGTCTCGATTTCGTCGAAATCGTCTCGATATCGCCGATTTCGTCCAGAGGCGAAATCGGCGAAATGGGGACGATTTCGTCAAATAAGGGACGATTTCGGCTTGCAAAATCGGAGACGAATTTGCTCAAATTGAACTTGTGTTACTTGCATTTTTAATCACTGTTTGATTAATGATTTTTATTGTTTTGTTGTTTATGTTGCAGAGAGGATTACTAAAGAGCAGAGAATGGAAATACGGTGGGCTGAGGGATGACTTGGCCGCTCTATCTCAAGCAGAGCGAGATCAGTTGGCTCAAGTCGGCTTGCAGCATGTGGCAGATATGCCATAGGTTTCTATAGATATGGGGCTATTGATAGCCCTAGCAGAGAGGTGGTATCCGGGTTCTTCCTATTTTTAGTTACCGATAGGGGAGATGACTCCCACACTGGAGGATGTATGGAGGATTTTGAGGATCCCCATACAAGGATGGCTAATAACTCCCATGGCCAATCAGGGCCATGCGATGATGCGACTATGCGGAGATCCGAGCTTCGCCCTGGAGAAGGGCGGAGTGAACATCGAGTCGCTACGCCAGATGCCTGGGGCATCTAGACTGACATAGGTTTTGGCTAGGGTGGTAGGTGGTCTACTGCTATGCCATCAGAGTGGATGTAGAGTACCATGGCTACTGATAGATGTGGTCTACGACATGAGAGACCATGGGTACAGGTTTGCTTGGGGGAGCTTTGTACTATGTCGATTGTATAGGATCCTGCATGGGGTCGTATACAAGGGCGGTCGATGTCTGGTTATGACATCACTACTATAAGTTTGGTGCTGGGAGCACATCATGGTGCGGAGGCCGGTAGGGCTCCCACTGATAGGGATTGATGGGGAGAGGCCCCGAGCTTTCTACTGGTGGCTCCGAAGAGGGTCACAATGGCGGATAGATCTGCCAATGTCCCAGAGACTACTTGACGACCTTGTCTCCGACCAGATCACCTGGAGGCCTTGGAGAGATCATCCAGGGTGGGCCGAGGATGGACAGGAGTTGGCTCACATTAGGTGAACCTATTGGCTGAGGATGGAGAGGGGAGAGGTGGAGCTCCACCGCTACGACCGAGTTTTGAGGTAGTTCGGTCTACAATAGGGGATCCCATCTCTTAGAGACTACGAGTTTTCTTGGACCATTCGGGATAACACTACAGTTAGCGGGGCTCCAGATATGTAGCGCTTCTAGAGTCAGGACGTAGATGATGCCCCGATCCAGCTAGTGGATGGGGATGACGTAGGGGTAGCCGATGGCTATGATGCCTGGTACACAGGCATCCGCCCTCCTCGGATGATGAGGGCTCAGGGTCCGATTCATGTAGTTGTGCATCGGATGGGGAGGCGGTGCCAGGCGGCCATTGAGGTGGCACAGGGTCATGATGGGAGAGAGCAGAGGAGGCCACAGGCTCAGTAGAGGCCATGACAATGGGAGAGGAGGGAGGAGAGACCCCCTTCTCCATGGAGAGAGAGGCCACCATCGCCCGATAAGGGCAAGGGTGTGGACAGGGAGAGAGTAGTGAGATGGCTACTCTTCGGGGAAGACTGTTCGTCTCTAGGCATAGGTGTAGACTCTACAGGATGAGGCTACATGCCATCGAGCTGAGGCTACATAGCTCAGAGATGAGGTTGCATGCCTCAGAGCATGGAGCGAAGGGGCGAGCACTCGGGACCTAGCATGGGCTATTGCCCAGGTCACATTCTATCAGACACTATACCACCATATGGTGCCAGAGGGGTAGAGGTTACCGTTGTCGGCCCATATTGTGGAGCCTATCATGATGAGGTCATCGAGGACATCATCACGATCAGAGTCCAGGACTCATAGCACCACACGGACTACGATGGGGCCACCTCGTCCACCTCAGGGCGGGGGAGGAGATGAGGCTGAGAGCTCGAGGGGTTCTCGAGGCTAGCTGCTATAGATTGCATTGCATAGATTGATACATAGTGCTTATTATTATTGATAGGGGATTGAGTATGCCGAGGTACAGATTGTGGCATACCGATCCAGTTTTGAGATGATGTATATATTGTTGATATATATATAGATGAGATATTTTTGATCATATGACTTGTCTTATGTGTTTGTATGATGCTTTAATGTTTTGATTTGTTTGATTTGATGATTCATGTAATTATGTCATTTGGAAATATTATGGTTTGAATGTCATGCTTGTAAAATTTAAATGAAATAATCTGATGTAAACAAATTGGTTGTTTGTGATGTGATAATTTGATAAAAATAAAAGGGGACTTTTAACAATAATTTCAAAGGACATTGTCGCTATTATAGACCATTTCATGGAGTCGCCGCTCACTCGGTCGTCAAGCTAATCCTGGTATAGAAATATTGCTAAAAGTAAAAGAGTGCTTAAGAGACTGTCTTAAGACTTTGTTGTGATGATGCAAATGATGATGATGATGATGATTTGTTTTCAGATTTCCATGAAAATATTATGCATGAAATATTTTAAAATGATTTTGCTAGGCATAAATTCCTAAGTGTGATAAAATTTTTGAATAATTCCCTAGGAATTATACCATCATTGCAAAGTTGAAGTTTGACATAATGACATGAAATAGAATAAGTGTTTGTTTGTTTTAAAGCATAATTGTGTAACATAATGATTTAAGTCACATGTTTTGATGCTTTTAAATAAATGGAAAATAAAATTGGTACAATGGTTTGCGCTAGGCATAGAATTATAGGTATAGACTTATACCATCATCGCGAAATCCAAAGAAGAAAATAGATTGTTTTATTGCATGGTTGATTTTTAATTTTTGAAAATAGTCAGAAAATATGAAGATGAGGACTTGCGCTAGTCATAAAATTCCAATTTTGGTTTTGGAACTATACCATCGTCACGAAAGTCAAAAGTTATATATAAATGTAACTTGATTGCATGTTTTTGAAAATGATTTTGATTTTTGATAATGCATGTAGTTGTCTTTATACTAAACAACTGTTCTTCAAAGAAGAAAATGAATTTATTCCAAACAATTTGCAAAAATATTTCAAAGTATCTTAAAGACAAAAGTTAGATTTATAAGGAATCCCATGTGCGTATGTGAGTTCATTACCAATCTTGATTTATCATAATGATACACAAAATCTCTCAAATACAAATGTGTGTGCAATTGCATTGTTCATTTACCAGTTTTGAGCAAGATAATTTGATACAAGTGATTTGAATGAACCAAATAAGTGTTCATTAACCATGATTTAGATGCATATAACCATACCAGACTACTATGTAGGTCGGGTTATCAAGAGCTAGCTAATCCATAAGCAGACATAGGTCTGTACAAAAGAAGGTCGCTAATGTGACAGACATATCACCACGCTAGGAGTTACCCAAGGCCAAGCGGGTTGGGCACAAACCACCTGTTATGGGGCTTACCTCACAGTTTTCGAATAATTGAGAATTCCAGGGATTCAAGCTCATCAACCCTTCTTTTCTTTTCAATGGGTAGGGAAAGGGATTTTATTGCTTTTGCTTTTGCTCTTTTGCTCTTTTTTTTTTTTTTTTGTACTTTTGTATTTTGGCTTGATATTTGAGATAATGCTGAAATAACTTTTTTCTTTTTCTCTTTTTCTTGAACTTTTCTTTTCTTCCTATGCTAGGGATACTTGCTCGGATTAGCTGTAGAGCAAGGGATTTTTATTCTGGGTAGGGGTGAGCTTGTCCTTTTGCCAATTCTCAAAGATTCTAGACCATGTGCATGATAGGATAGCAGGGGAAACTTTTCGCTCAAGAAACCACTTCTACTATGTAGCATAGTATGGACATTACAAATATAATCATTTTATTGTGAAAAGATATGCTTGGTTTAAGTAAATAACAAGATCAATTCTCTATGCTCAAACTTTATTTAATTAAATTTTGTGGACTTTGATATAAGAGAGATTAGTAATCATGCCAGATAAAATCAAGATATTTATTTTTGTGTTTGTGATAGTGAGGGATTCCAAATAAATGCTAATTTATCCAAAAATAATTTGAAAATATAACTGCAATACTTTAAGAAGAAATATATACAACAAATATTTTTGAGGAATTTGATAATTTTGATGTTTTTGTATTTTGATCTTAATTGAGGAATTGAAAGAAATACAATGTGATTGTTTTTTTTTTTTGAAACTTTTTATATAAGAGAAAAAAGGAAATAATATACAAAACAAATATATACAATGATGGAATAACCAAATTTTATGCGTAATATCGCTTAAGATGCATAATATTCATAGGTTCTTTTAAATCTTTACCATCTAAGGTAGCTAATTTGTATGCTCCTGATTCAAATTTAGCAGTGATAATATATGGTCCAAGCCAGTTGGGCTCAAATTTACCTTTAAGGTCTTTAGTTGCATTAGTATTTTTTTTATTTTCCTTTAAAACAAGGTCGTCGATCTCAAAGGATCGATGACGAACTTTCTTGGCATATGATCTTTTAAGCTTGTTTTGGTAGGCACGAAGATGCTCCAAAGCATTGATGCGCTTTTCATCTAGGAGTTCCAGCTGACTGAGTCTGCAAGCTCGATATTCATCTCCTACTTCGGTGTCTTGAAGTAGTAGAGCCAAAGAAGGAACTTCTAATTCAAAGGGAAAAACAGCTTCAGCGCCATAAACCAAGACAAAAGGTGAAGTACCTGTGGGAGTACGCACACTAGTGCGATATGCCCACAAAGCTGGATATAATTGAATGTGCCAATCGCGGCCAGATTTATTGACCAATATTTTAAGAATTTTGATTAAGGTTTTGTTAGATGCTTTTGCTTGACCATTACCCTGAGGATAATAGGGAGTGGACCAGCGATGTTGAATCTTATATTTTTGGCATAATTTCTTAACATCTTTATTTTTGAAACAAGTTCCATTATCTGAGATGAGATTTGCAAGAATTTCGAACCTACAAATAATTTGATTAAAAATAAATTTAGAGACTTGTGTTCCAGTGCAGGAAGCTAAAGGCATAGCTTCAACCCACTTCGTGAAATACTCGAGGGCGGTTATGATGAATTTGTGTCCATCGGATGACACAGGATTAATTTTGCCAATAATGTCTAAGCCCCATTTTGAAAAGGGCCAAGGAGATGAAATAGCCTACAGCTCTTGTGCAGGCGCATGGACAAGGTCAGCATGTTTCTGGCACTTGTCGCAATGGCGCACATAATCATGTGCATCCTTTTCCATGGTAGGCCAAAAGTAGCCTATCCTAAGGAGCTTTTTAGCAATGACACTACCATTGAAGTGTCCTCCACAAGATCCATCGTGGGCTTCACTTAAAGCTGATTTGGATTCTTCTAGATTCAAACATCTCAATAGGATACCTTCAAAAGATCTCCTATATAAAGTATTGCCAATTATTACAAATCGACTTGCTCGTCTACGTAATAACCGATGCTGGTTTCTATTAGAATTGACAGGGAAAGTCCCATTTTGAAGAAAATCAAATATTTCCATATACCAAGGTTCAGGAGTAGTTTCATTGATTAGAAACACATCCAAAGGTTCTAAACATGACTTATTTGAAGTGGGTTCCTGGAGTCGATGAATAATGATGGTGGCATATTCGTCATCTAACTCCAAGGGCAGAAGAGATGCAGCTACGGCCATAGCATCAGCTGCACGGTTGCTAGTTCGAGGAATAGCTTCCAAAGTGACTTTATCAAACAAGGATAACAATTGCAAAACATATGCTTTATATGGGCATAATTTATCATCTCTGGTTTGATAAACATCATTAATTTGGTTTATAACAAGTTGAGAATCACCAAAAACTAGCAGATGTTTGATTTTTAATGCCAAGGCAGCTCGTAATCCAAGGATTAGAGCCTCGTATTCAGCAATATTATTGGTGCAAGCAAATGTTAATTTGAAGGACAGAGGAATGATGTGTTTTTGTGGAGATATTAAAATAATACCCGCACCAGCCCCACTCATGCATCGGGCTCCATCAAAGTATAAGGACCATTGTTCAATATGGTCTGCCTCTAATTGAAGGCATTCATCAGGAAACTCAATGATGAGGGGATGGGTAGACTCTAAGGGTGCAGCAGCTAACTGATCTGCTATGATTTGACCCTTAACAGACTTTTGTCCTATGAATGTGAGTTCAAACTCACTTAGAGCAAGAACCCACTTTGTTGTACGACCCGATAAATAAGGTCGACTCATGAGATACCGCAAGGGATCATATTTGGCAATGACATAGGTTTTTTGACTGAGCATATAATGGCATAGTTTTTGTGTAGAGAATATGACTGCTAGACATAATTTTTCTAATGTTGTGTAACGGGTTTCATAACTGATGAGGGTTCTGCTAATGTAATAATTAGCACGTTCTTTCTTCTCATCATCAAGCTGAGCTAACATAGCTCCTAAGGCAGAATCAGAAGCAAAAATGTACAAGATAAAAGGACGATCAGATTTAGGCGGTGAAAGCACAGGTGGGTTAAGGAGGTATTGTTTGAGAAGTTCAAAAGCTTCCTTACATTCGTCGTCCCAATTAAAAGGGACATCTTTCTTAAGGAGCTTAAGAAAGGGACCGGTTTTGTCCGCCGACTTATCGATGAAGCGACGGATGGCTTGAAGCTTACCTTGTAAACTTCGTAACTCAGAGATATTGGTAGGTGCGGGCATATCAGTGATAGCCGCAATCTTGAGAGGGTCGATTTTGATACCACGTAAAGAAACTAAAACCCCTAATAGTTTACCGGACTTGACTCCGAATATACATTTAGCTGGATTTAATCGAATAAGGTATTCTCTTAACCGATTAAATACTTTTCTCAAATCATCTAAATGATCATCTTCTTTAATAGAGCGAGCTATAATATCATCTACATAATCATGTAGGATATCATGCATCATATCATGAAAGATATAAGTCATAGCTCGTTGATATGTTGCACCTGCATTCTTTAAACCAAATGGCATCACTTTCCAACAAAAGGTACCCCAAGGGGTAATAAAGGTTGTTTTAGCCTGATCTTCAGGAGCTATCCTGATCTGATTATAGCCAAAAAATCCATCCATTAGGGACATCATTCCACTCCCGACAGTAAAGTCAATGATTTGATCCATGTTTGGAAGAGGAAAATCATCTTTAGGGCATGCAGCGTTAATATCTCTAAAATCTGTGCAAACCCTAACTTTGGTAGCTTCTTTCTTGGTGACTGGAACTACATTTGAGATCCATTCAGCATAATCAATAGCTTGTATAAAAACAACATTCAGGAGTTTTTCTAACTCCCCTTTGACTAGCAAGGCCACTTTGGGATGCATTTTTCTAAGTTTTTGTTTAACAGGTTTAGCATCCGGATGGACTACTAGATGATGCATGACTACAGAAGGGTCCAAACCTGGCATGTCTTCATATGTCCAAGCAAAGACATCTTCATAATCTTTAAGAAATGCAATGTATTCATTTTGTTTTTCTTGACTTAATTCTGATCCAATATTGATTATGTGAGGATTATCCTCGGTTCCAATGTTAACTTTAATGACGTTTTCTACTTCCATGTGTAGATCTCTTTCAAAATTAGGTGGGGCGGGTGAAACGCCCAATTCTTGTAATTATTTTAAGGTTAACTTGGAGAATTCATCTTGAGGAGTCGTGGCCTCAAGGCTGGGCTATAGTAGGTATAGAACCATCAAAATAAAAACCATTGTGTAACAACTCTTCAACGGAGACATCATGGAAAATATCTCCTTCCAACTCATCATCGGATTCAGACAATCAATTCCGGGTAAGCTATGGATAGCATATTGCATGTAAAGGGATTATTCTTTGGACACAAAGAATCTTGTTTATCTAGATAATCTTGATAACATATGAGTTGATCATCACCTTCAAAAGGGAAGGGTTGACCCTTACTAGGAAACAGGCCCACACCACATCGGGCGGGCCATGGTTCTACCTCGATAGGTTCTTTCATACCATTTTGGAAAGGTCCCAAGCCTTTCCCTTTATATCCCATTTTAAGCATTATAGGTTTAGCTTTAATATATTCATTAGCAAAATAGCATCGAGCATATCCATCACAATGCGTCTTGATGTTTCGGGGTATTCTTCCCCAATCATATCCTTTATAAATAAAAGCACAACTCCCGACTTGGTAAGTACTTCCCATAGGTTGTGGGAGGCCCAAAGTACGAGGAGATGGTGGCAAGTTATTTAAAAGAATTGAATTTTGCATAAAAGCATTTGTTTTTTCTGATATTAAAATTTTAGATAAATCCGGTAAAAGCTCATCAAAAAGAGCATAAGATGTAGAAGGATCATTCCCTATATCTTTAGATGTGGAAGGTATGATAGATGTAGATAATGTGGAGGTGTTAATAAATGGGTCTATAGGTTTTGAAATTATAGGGATGGAACATGAAGGATTGGTTGTGGATTTAAGATCCTGTTGAGGTTCTAGTGTGGTTTGTTCAGAAGATGGTTGAGGTAAATGTATAGGTGTAGTTGATGGGGTAGATGATGTTATGGGTGTGTGTTTCACACGTTTAGATGAAAAATAAGAATTAGGATGTGTGGATGACAGAGCGGGGCAAAATTGCACTCCAACGAGGTTCTGCCAAAGCACACATATCAAAGGGTCTAGGGTCACCATGGATAGTGACCAACTGATTTTTAAATTCAAATTTAACACACTGATGTAAAGTGGAGGGAACCGCTCGCATCGCATTGATCCAAGGGTGACCCAAAAGTATATTGTACGATGTTGGGCAATGTACAATAAACACGGTTGTATCTAGGGTTCGAGGACCAACTTGCAAGGGTATAGTAATGACTCCACACGTTTCTTGTGTCTCGTCATTGAAAGCTTTGATAATCATATCCATTTTTTTCATTTCATCACTTCTAAAGCCAAATATTTGGTAGAAGTCAAAAGTGCATATGTTTAAAGATGAACCATTATCAATCAAGACTCTTTTAACGACTACATCTCCAATTAGGGCAGTAATATATAAGGGGTTATCCTTATGTAAACTATGTTGTGGGATATCTTTATCCCGGAAGTCAATACAATCGACCTCTCGAGTGATGATAGTATTGGACATGGCTTCGGGTTGAATATTTTGTGGCACCATCATTTGGCTTAATGTGAGCATTAATTCATCTCTATGGGTAGGAGAAGATCTTAACAAGTCCAAAAGGGAAATTTTGGTTGTAGTATTGGATAATTGTTCATTAATATTGTAAGGAGGCTTAGGTTGAACATTAGACATATGATTCCCTTTATTGGGATTTTTCAAAACAAATGGAGCTGATCCATCATTCTGAGTTTGATCCTGTTGAGAGTTTTGAGCCTGTTGTCTGGTAACAACTCCGATGGTACCTACAATGTTATATTGAAGACGTTGAACTGGTCTTGGTTGAGCGTTTATGGCTTGTTCATTAGGAAGGAACTGATTAGAAGAGGGTCGAGTAGTAACTCTTCTAGGAAATGGTTCTTCTGGAACCATAGCATCTGTGATAGGTTGAATAGGATCTGATTCATTTTCAGAACTATTCGATTGGTTTGAGGTGATGTCTACTTCACTTTCAGTATCCGATTCTACATCACTAGGATCGGGAGTTTGAATATTATGTAGGGGCCTGGTCGTGACTATGGATAAAGTTGTGCCAAATATTTGAGGATCCTGAATAGGTAATTGTCCGCTAATAGTCCCTACATATCGGGTAGGAGGGGGAACATTATGATGTTCGATTTGATTAGCCACTTCTTTACCATGGTTTGGTAAAGGATGTTGAAATATATCTAATGATTGATTGGCATTCTGATTCTGATTTTGAGGAATGGTCTTTTGAGCGTTATTAGGAGCATTTTGTTTAGGTTGGAAAGCTTGCACCTCCATTTCATTATTATCAATCAGATCTTGTATTTTATGTTTCAATATTTTGCAAGAGTTTGTAGCATGTCCAGGTCCTCTATGAAAATCACAATGTAAATCAGCTCCGTATCCGGGTATAGTTGGATCAGGTTCCCGGATAGCTGGTAATTGAATCAAGCCTCGTGCTAGTAATTGAGGTAGAATGGTTGATAAAGGTTGATTCAATCTAGTAAATTCTCGAGGAGGTTTATCAAGAGGTTTTAATATAAATTTTTCTGTTGTCTTCGTTGTATTGATATTAGCAACGTTTCTACTATCAGTGACTCCGTCACCTACAACTTGTTTGTTTTTATACTGATTTTTGGATGTTTTCTCATCATCTTTCTTTTTGAGCTGACCTCTCCTAATGAGAGCATCTTCTACCCTTCGAGCTAAGTCTATAGCTTGATCGAAGGTGGTTAAGGTAGCAATTGATAACTCATAAGATATTTGTTCTTGCAAATTATTGATAAAAATATCCAACATTTCCCTATAAGGTAGCACAAAGTGCGGTTTTCCTATCAACTGCCTCCATCTAGCTAAGAAATCAGCAAAACATTCATCTTTGTCTTGTTTTAAGTTGTATAAATCTTTAATGGTGACATGCCTCTCGATGTAGGCACTAAATTGATGGACAAAAGATTCAGTTGTTTCTTCAAAATTTCTCAAAGAATGAGTGGGCAATTGATAGTACCACTCCAATGCCATTCCTCCTAAACTTTTTGGGAACATTTTTAGTAATAGCAAGTCATCATGTGATATATCATGACATGCTATCCTAAACATGCGAAGATGCTCTATGGGATCTTCAGTTCCTTTATATATAGGCGGGACGGGCATGGGAAAGTGTTTAGGGTATGGTTGTGCTACAACTATGGGATCCAAAGGTTGACTACATATCTCTCGATAATTGTACGAGGGACGGTAGGGATCTATCTAGGTCCATACGCGAAGCTAACTGTTTCACCATGGCTTCCAGATTATTGGTTTGCCCACCATATTGATTCGGTAGGGCATTAATATGGGATTTGTGAACATATGATGGAGGGACATGAAGATTAGATGCTATATTGCTATTGTGTAAATTGTTGGTAGGAAGGGTGTTATGAAGAAGTTTTGAAGTTGTATTATGTTGTATCCCCGATTGTTGAAAATTGGTGTTTGGCTTTATTTTAGGTTTTTGTCGATTTGAAGCATATTGATCAATAGTTTGGCGAAATAAAGCAGTGAATGAAGGTTTCTTTTGTGTGGGAATGATTTTAGGCTCAATAACAGGTTCCTTAGGGGGTTGGGTAACCTGTTGTTTTTGCATGTTCTGAATCATAGTGACCATATCTCTATTGGATGGTCCAACCTTATCACTTTCTTGATCAACAAAGGACAAGGGATTAGTGTGTATGTTAAACATATCTTCCATGGCTGCTTGAGTGTCACTAATTTGTCCTCTATCAATACGAACTGCCATATTAAGAGCACCAATGTTATTATTGAAAAATTTCCAGAAATGATCTAAGTTATCAAAAGCAATAGTTCCATCTGGAGCCATTCTAGGGGATGAGGATCCTTCCTCTTTAAGATTTTCTTGTTGTTCATTTTCTTCAGCTAGCTCATCTTATGGCTGTTCTAGAGTTTCTCCTTCCGGAATTGATTCTTTAGGAAGGACATTTGGGTTTTTTGTTTTGTCTCCTAACCAATCTTCTTCTTCTTCTTCAGTTTGTTTACCATTCCTAAGTCTAGGCATTGTGCTTAAATTTAGATTTCAGCAAATATATATATACTTGTTATATATATATATATGCAACAAGCTTAAGAGGTATATATTTTAATTATATACCTACTATAGTATTTGAAATAAAATGTTTTAGTTTTGTTATGTTTTGGTTTTTCTTGTTTTTTTTTTTTTTGTTTTTGTAACAATATTATAAAGATAACAAACAACACACTAAATGCAAGAAATAATAATAATGAAAGCAATGATCTAGTCTTCTATAAACAATTTATAAATATCATTAATGGGCTCGAGTTCTTCAAGAGTCATGAAGTGTTCTTCTTCAAATTGAAAATTTTCTTTCAAGAATTTAATGAAAAGTGCTATAGTGATATTATCTGTCTCAGATTCTGGTTGGTAGAAATAAATTTCATGGCAATATTCTCGATATAACATAGCTCTAGGAACTCTACTCCATATTTTCCTAATCTATAAGAACGACCTCTTGATCTTCTACATGACCTAGGAATTGGTGTATAACAGCTGCGTTCTCGAGGTATTCCTCGAAGGTGAACAATTATGAAGACACAAGAGCTCTCCTATAAGCTAACCACCTATGGCAGGCTCTCTGAAGTTCATGATAAAAAATGAGTTGATGAGGATCCAGGATCCTATCTAGGGCAAACCTCTTGATTTGTTTAAGTTGTATTGATCTAGATGAAATGATACCTAGCCTCCTATCAAGTTCTTTCCACAAAAGTTGGTTTCTATCTGTTTCAGGCACACTAAGCACATAATTAACTTCTATGGCTGCTAATTGGTTTTCAACATTTATAGTGACAGCTAGTCTTTTCTTAGGAGCTACCATCTAGACATGATATGCAACTTAGTAGTTTTCTAATGATTTCAAATGCATCTATGTTTTTGTTTTTTTTTGTTTTCAAAAGGTTTTAGTTTCACGTCGGGTTCACCAAAATGTATCGCTCCAAATTTTTCGCATCCTTACCTTCAGGCTAAAGGATCCATGCCCGGAAGGAGGATGGGAAAAGGATGGGACAATACCTCGGACTGAGAGGCCCTTTGAAGGTCCCGCCTCTCGGGGGAGGGGTATTAAGGTGATTTTTCGACGGATGGTGGGGTTCACCAGGAAACGTTTAGTGGCAGTTTCCACGCCTAGGTTGGGAATGTGTTTGATGTGTTCAATTTTAGCTTTAAACATCCAAGTCCTAGGTTTGGCCAGATGAATCTAAGTTGTTCTATTATGAAAATGCAAATTAAATGAAGACAAAAAATAGATTTAAACAGAAAACACAGAGAATAATTAAGTGAAGAGATCCATACCTGGTTCCGGATGTCTGATGGAGGTTCTGATTTTTGAAGCAGTCAAGATCGTCTGGAATTTGACAGAATCGTCTCCGATCTGACAGGATCGTCTGAGATCTGACGAATTCGTCAGAGACCTGCAATCAGAGAAATAGATACAAAATACAGAAAATGCAGCTATGCCAACAGAGGGCAATGATGTAGAATGACAGTAATAATGTTAAAATGATAATAATAAACAAAAACATGAGTGCATTACAATGATTTAATGACAATTTATGATTTTATTATGCATTAAGACTATATGGGTGAACTCCGGGATGCAAAATAATAATAAGTTTAACTAATGCAAAGCAAAACAGTAAAAAATGGAGAAAGAATGCAAACTCAGGGCACTGATTGCCCCCAATGTTGACTGCAGTCGAAATCATCTCGGATTGGTACGAAATCGTCTCGAATTGGACAGGATCATCTGCGACGATCTGAGCTTGCTCCGGCTGAAGAATAACAAAGTTCCTGCAAGAAAATTTGAAAAGATACAAAGGCAAACAATGGTCTAGGATATTCTAATGCATGTAAAACTCGAAGTGCAAAAAAATTCAGCCAGGGGGATGTCAAGGGGGGTCCTAAGGTTTAAATAGGCTTAGGAGGGAGGTTAGGAGGTTGGAGATCATCCTAATCTGGAAGATCTCCAACGGGGGAGGTCTCTAACGGTGCAGACACGCTTCTGCCCAGATTAGAGACGTCGTTGAAACAAAAGCTAATTATGAAAAATTAGTTTTGGGACGAAATCGGCTGGACGTTCTGCTCCAGATGAAATCGTCCGATCTGAGGCGATATCGTCTGATCGGAGACGATATCGTCCAACGGATGAAACAAACTCTAAAAATGGCACGAAAAATGAGGAAACGGGTAGCAGGCGGTTTGGGAGCAGTTTTGGGGTTAAAATTTGAATTTGAATTATTACTAAGGTAATTTTAATTATTTGCTAAGGTTTACTGCACCAATTTTAGGGTGCTATAGGAGGTAAGGAGTGAAATATTGGTTGAGATAAAGCACTGAGGAGTAGATCGGGATAATCTAGCAACTGGGTCAGTGGCAGATTTGGAAAAGGTGATAAAAATCCTAATATTGTGAATCAGTGAGGGTTAGAGAAGTTGTATTGTATGATCTGGATGCCGATTGTACGATTTATAGGAAGGAAAGTGTCGTCTAAGTGGGTTTTTTTTCCATTTTTGGTAGTTTTAAGAGATCGTATGAAATTGTATGGAATCATATGAATTTTAAAGGGAAGGGTGGCTAGCAAGTAGCAGAGTACAAATTACTGGCACCCTATAGAATTTTAGGTTGTAATTGTATGATTTGAAGGATATTTGATCATTTGAAGATTAATGGGGTGAAGGGAAGAACTGCCAAATAGTGTATGGACTAGAAGCGACAGAGGAAGACTGTACAAGGGACTTAGAACCGTACATTGCATTCTTTTACAAGAGTGTGTAAAATTTTTGGTATGTTTCTAATTGCAAAGGGGGAGGTTGCATTAATCGGTGAGATGTTGGAGGAATGATCTTAGCGAAAGAATTTGGATGCCGATTGAGGTGGATTGCAACAAATAGGGTGGCAATATCAGCAGGTCCACTACACGAGAGAGAGGTATACTCACGGTAGAACCCCATGCATCAGTTTTAGTCCCATAAAAGGTATGATAATCATCCATGGAGGAGAGGAGGATATAGGCTATGGAGGAGACAGAGCCATTGGTGACAACACCTGGATAGAACACCATCGAGACACAAATAGGGAAGGATGGCCCAAGAAGCTACCTGATGGAGGAATTTGAGGAGTGAAGTACATGTGCAAGAATAGGAAGAACACCTGACTAGTAGATAGGAGGAATGCTAGGTGGAATTGTCGAACATCACATTTATACAGTACAGAGCGAAATCATGCAAGAAATGGTGGAGTGACAAGAAGAACTTGTCACATCCCTGGAGGAAGATATTAAAAAATGCGCAAGTGTCGATCATTGCGTAGATCCCACCATTTCATCAGAAATTATTCCAGAACTATATTTTACATATATTTTAGGCATATAATATAGCAAATTGGACAACCTACATCGATGTGGGCAAGAGGTCAGTGAAGGTGAAAGTTTTGGTGGAGGCGTTCTGAAGAACATTTTGGTTGCCAACAGAAGGCATGGAGATATTCAAGAAATTGGTAGACCCAATAGAAGCACACCGCCTGGTTACCACCATGACAATTTTTAAATCTATGATATATGCAAAGATTTTCGGTGCAAGAACACATGGAATAAAGCAAAGCCAATTGCGATGAGACAATTGGGCATGTGTGATGAACATAGTCATGGCTCGATTGTCAGGCAATACAAGGGCGATAGAGATGCCAATGTGGATGGCACAGTACATAGAAGGTATCATCCAAGGAATTCCATACGATTGGGGTACCTTTTTGGAGAGAAGGATGCATGAGGCATTGACCAAAAGATCAAAGAAATTTGGGATGGCCTTTCAAGCAATTGGATTACTACTGAATGTAGTCACAAAAGTGGGAATGCAATTCCTAAGGTTGATGCCGCCTAGAGAAATCAGGTCAGACCAACCAATGATATTGAGATGGGTAAAGGTTGTACCCATAGCAAAGAGTACTCCAAATAAAAAAAGCACAAGGAGTGCGTGCCACAAGAGTGAATCTAAGGAGATACCTCTCCAAAGGAGGATGCTGATATACATCATCAGAGAAAGCGTTCTAGATGGTTGGAGTCAAAACTAGAATAACAAGTACCTACACAAAGGCAGCATGATTAGCCTCTCGATCAAGAAAGGGAGAGTATTCTAGTACAAATAAGGATGAGAAGACAGTGACAAAGAATGGTAGATAAACCAGTTTTGGAAGTATAGAGGAAGGAACAGTCAGACTCAAAAGTGATGGAACTAGATGAGTTATATTAGACATATGCGGAGAGAATAGTGTGATCTCCGGACATCTTTGATCATTTTGATAAGATGGATGTCTTTGATTTCTTTAAATGAATTGAGGTAGGGCATGATGGAGTAGCCACTACCCAGGATGAAGCGAGAGTTGGACCAAGTACCATGGTAGAAGAGCCCAAGAAGAAGACTCATTACATAATTATAACAGGAGGCTCCAGTAAGAGGTGTCGAAGAATACCAAAGTGCCACAAGAAAAAGAAGCACTTGTTGCTCAACAAGTCATAGTTGGGGATGCACAACAAATTCAAGAAGAAAGGGTGATGGAGGAATAACAAGTGGATGACAGGGAACAAGAAGTATCTCAAGAAAATATGGAGGAGCCATAAGAGGGCTCAACCGAAGCAAAAAAGGCTCGAGAACAAGTTGAGCAATGATCTCAAAAAGAGATCATAAACATTATGGAAGCGAAGGGGACAAGAAAACAGTGAAACAATCTCCACCTTGGGAAAATATAGATATCGAGAGAATACTTAGCTAACTTGGATGAAGATCTAGCCATCTTAGGGAAGAAGAATATTTAAGAACTCCTATAGAAGAAGAACGATGGGGAATGCAATCCAGTTATCTTCTATAAATACCATAGTTTTAGAGAATCACAACGAAAGAGGAGGCACGTGGAATAGAGGATAAGGTGGAACACTTCTTTGCTTAGTTAGGCCATGTGATGAATAGTGCTAGAATGGAATTTTGCATTGGCCACATGGTAGAACTGAAGCTTTGGGAGAAACAAGTATCTCTCGAGTTAGAAAGGATAACAAAATGGGTGAATAGTATGGAGTGCATAAGGAAGATAGCGGATATACATGCACAACATCCATGGAGGTTACCCAGGGAAGAGGTAACAATGATGTTAGGAAGATAAGACTTGCCAAAAGGGATGGTCATGAATTACAAGAAGGACCCAAGGATATATTTGGATCGAGTGAGTCATCCAACCTGCTCTATCAATATGGTAGTATTTGAATATAGGAGGGTCACCATAGGAGTATCCATTACCCTATGAAATTTGAACTTCCTAACACACTGGATAGAGTGGCTAAGCATTGGGTTGGAAGAAATCCATCGGCTCAAGGAGACACAAGAGGAAGAGACCACAGTCGCTCAAAATGAATTGGTCGTAATGGAAGACAAACTATAGAAAAGTAGAACTACAACAAAAGATAAAATAAAGAAGCTGGAGGAGGATCTGTCAGGCCTCAGATCAGATTCTAAAGCCATGGTTACCATGCTTGAAGAGGAAAAGTGAAAAAAATTCCAGAAGGTAGAGGACAAGATTAAGGAGTTGGAAGCACAACTCAAAGTGAAGGATGAGTAGATGATAGCTCAGTTGGCTGAAAAGAGTGAGCAAATGGCTACACAAGACAAGCAGATAGAAAAGCTGACAAGGGACAACAAGAAGCTAAATGATATGGTCTTGGAGAAGCAAGCTCAAGTAAGGATCAAAGAAGACCAGGTTCGAGCTCTAGAAGTTGATATCAAACACCACTTGGAGACCATTGTAGAGAAGAATGAGGAAATTTAGGCAGTTGGTCGAGTAGAAGCTCACTGGAAGGAGAAATTTATGAAGATTGCCTCCAAATGGAAAAACAAAATGATGGAATTTATGAAAGTTGTCAAGGATAAGGCTAACCTTCACGAAGCCAAAGCCATTGAAATGGGGAGCTATGCAGCCAAGCTGAGAAATGAACGAGAAATGTATAAGATACAAGTCAAGGACTTTGAGGATGAATTAGCTAGACTAGAATCCCAGTAGAAGAAGTAGAATGATTCATCGAGGATGTCAACTAAAGTAAATGGGATGGCAGATGTAGGCAACAAATCCACCTCCTAGAAGAAGAAAAAGTGATTTGCTAGATTTTGACAGTTTTGGGAATGATTTGCTCAAGTTTTGTAAAATCGTACATTTGTAGAAAATCATACAGTGGAAGGTAAAATCATACAACTAGATTGGCAAACTATACATAAAAGTAGCAAATCATACAGGGCGCATTGAAATTCACTCAGATGCAAAGAAAATGTAATTTCGGGATGAAATGTCATATGGATTTGCTAAATTAAGGTGTAAACTTAGGAAAATGCCAAAATAATGTATTCAGTTGTATATGGGCAATTGTGAATAATGAATTATCTCAGGAACCACTTTGGAATGGCCTGGGAAATGTCATATAAGACCCCAGTTTCAAATTTATAGGCCTAGCTACTAGTTTACTGGTTATTAGTTGCTAGAATAGAGAGATAGACATATTTCTGAGTTAATGCAATTACCTTAAGAGAGTTTTACACATTGTTCTCAAATTGATAGCCATTAATGATAATAACAGACGTTGTGGATGACGGTGTATGGTCTTGTTGTGAATGGATAATACATTGTGGATTAACATTGTGTAATTGAGTTTCTATCTTACTGTTATATGTTAGTTTTAGGCATTGTTGCAGCTTGTTGAGAAGATTGTCACTAGTGAATCATGGGGAATGATTTAAGAGCATGATGATGTTTTTAAGGACGTGGTGAAGCATACTGTATAATTTCTAGATGAAATTACTTTTATGGAATCTCTCACTAGCCCAGTTTAGATGTTTTACTTATGGAAGAGATTGTCTTGTTTAGGTTGTTAAAACCTTTACAAAACATCCCAAAGAGAGATTGGAGCAGAATAGCATAACAAGTAACACATTTCTATACATTTATTTCGTACATATCGTACATCGTACATCATACAAATCATACAAAATATTGTTACCCGATTTGGTAAAACAGGCGATTGGCAGGAACTTACCCGATTTGGCAGTTTTGGTGAATTGGCTTGAACGATTACAAAACTATGTACAGTAGCCTAAAAAATAGCATCTGTCAATTTTGCTAAGTGCAATATCATACCATATTGGATACTGTATGATTTGAGATCATACAGTGTATGTAATTAAGGTCCGTACAAATAATTGACAGTTCGTACGAGGGTAGTTCATGTGATTAGAATAATGTCCGATTTGGTAATTGAGATAGGCTCAACCTAGGAATCATTATTACCTATGTAAAACACCTCCCCACTAAGAATTATCCACCGTTGTGTTACAATAGCCTATCAATCAATAGCAAAATATCAGACTAAAGAACTATAATCAAGAGAATCAAACTGGGTTGATCATATGACCAAATATTTTTAGACTAGATTGTGTCCTTCTAATATTAATCCATCACGTAGGAGGATATATAGGCTTCAAGATTTGAAATATTTATTATTACTAGAAGTTCTATACAATAGAAACCTTGATGGAGTCCTCTTAAGATGCTTGAGAGATGATAAAAAATAAAAGGTCATTGAGGAGTTCCATGGAGGATTATCTAGAGGGCATTTCTTAGGAAGGGTTACAAATTTAAAGATAATTAGGGTAGGCTATTACTGGCCTACCATTTTTTCTAACACCTTCAAAGTTACAAGAGCCTGTGATGAATGCCAGTGGTATGTGGGAAGAACTAGGAATGCATCATTCCCCCTCAAGCCAATTCAGGTTGAAGAACATTTTTAGCAATGGGGGTTAGACTTCATAGGGGTTATTAATCCAAATTCCTTGGTAGGGCACAAGTACATTCTAACTACCATAGACTACCTCACCATATGGGTAGAGGCCATTCCCATAAATAAATCAGACCAAGAGGTGGTAATAGACTTCATGGAAATCTTAATCACAAGGTTTGGTGTCCTAGAAGCTATAGTAAGTGATAATGGACCAACTTTCATAGGAGCTAAATACATTGAGTTTACCAGCAAGTATGGCATCACTATAAAAAATACCTCTAACTACTACCCCTAGGGGAATGGATTAGCAGAATCAACTAACAAAAATCTGCTAAGAATCTTGAGAAGATCATTAGAGGGTAATAAGAGAAGTTGGCACTTGCTGTTGGAACAATATCTGTGGGTAGATAGGATCACCATAAAAAAATCCATTAAAACCTCCCCTTATGCCTTGGTATATGGCAAAGAAGTAGTATTACCTATTCACTTGGAAATTCTAGCTCTCAAGTTGATAGATACAGAGGAAGAGTCTGAACAGAATCCAGTTGAAACCAGGTTAACACATTTGCTATAGCTAGAAGAGAAAAGGACTCAAGCATATGAGGACTTCCAAAAGCACTCATTTGATATCAAGGGATGGTTTGACAAGAAATCTAGGTTCAGAGAGTTCAAATTTGGAGATTTTATCCTCAGGTGGAATGTGGAAAGAGCCAAGCCAGGGCACCATCAGAAGTTTGATTCTTTTTGGGATGGTCCTTTCAAAGTAGCAGAGGTTAAAGAGAGCAATTTTTTCTAGCTTGAAGACCTAGAAGGAAACATACAACCGATCTCGATCAATGGTTTTCATCTAAAACTCTACTTTGATTGAAATATAAGTTCATTGTAACATATGTACATATTTTTGTATTATATCATTTTTTCCCTTTACTGAAAGTTTTCATTTTGTAAAGTGTTATAAAAAAAGAGAAATTTTTGCTTCAAAAAAACTAGTTCAAAGTTGAAAAATAAACTAAGGGTGGTAGCAGAATACAACATGTGTTCCATACCACTCTCCAATAAGCAAAGGTGGTAGCAGAATACAACATGTGTTCCATACCACTAAATTTCACGTCCATTCTAGAGTGGACCAGGACACATGCGCTATGCCACTCTCCAATGAATAAAAGATCCACGAGCTACGATGTGTGCTCCACATCACTCCAAGAGAAGGAAATACGATGAAAAGTGCCATAGGTTTAGTGAAGTGCTTCATGCTACAACCAATCAATGATTGACATGATGTTGCCAGCTGCCAAGATGCATACCTTTGAATTAAAAAGTGTGCAACAGATAGTTTCTCATCTAGCTGCATTAATGGTAGAAGGTATACATGCAAGAATATTTAAAAGTGGTTCAAAGTGCAAAGCCCATTCATTTCATGAAGTGGCACTTACCTAGCAGAAAGAGCCAAGGAGTAGTCAAGCATTGTTCATGAATACTAGGGAAGAAGAATACTCTATGAATTTCCACTAAAAATGGCCTTCGAAGAGACCCAAGAAATAGAGCCATCGATGAATGAGGGGCTGGGAAATTACATTGATAAAGTAGTAGTGGTTGACACCAGACTGGTTCTCATAGAGAGAACTAAGCTTAGAAGGAGCATCAATGAAAAATATCGAAGAGGCAAAACCTTAATAGTCCAAGGTACTTGTGTTGTCCGCTCTTTCTTGTCTTTTTATATCTGTGATTTGGTTCATCCTTGTCCCAAGTTGATATTGGCCATTGTCAAGTTTTATGACCCTAGGGAAAAAGTGGTAAAAATAGCTAATGGTAAAACCCTGTTTAGCATCACAACCAAAGCTTGTCATGACCTTTTCACTCTAGGAATAGACCCACCTGTAAGGTCTAAGATTTTCAATGTAACCAAGCAAGTTGGATATTATTCCCTACAAAAGCGTACCCATGAAGGAGAGCCTTTTAGGAAGTGGGTGTATGGTCAATTCAAAACTATTAAGCTCAGGAAAGGACTGCCCAATACCCCAATTCCAATTGAGCAGTTTTCTAACCCAGAGCTTTTCTCCATGTTAGCTTGTTTAGAGGGTTTAGATTCTGACTAGTTTGTAAGGGATTGGCAAATAGCTACTGCTTATTACATTTCAAATGAGAGGATGTATAAACTTGAAGTAGAGAAGGAAGGTATTAAGGTGATTTACTTTGACTAGCCAACCTTTCTTGCCAAATGAATGCATGAGAAGTTGGTAAGGATGAAAAGGGATTCAGAGGCTCCTTCTTTTTAGCACTATTCAAATTTGATCTGGATGTTCTATGCCACTGTAAGGCACATGATGCCCTAGATTCTAGTGAAAGAAAAGAATGACAAAGGAGACCCTATCCCTATGTATTATTGGACCTCTCATTTGAGGAGCACAAAGTATTTTTATAGGTTTAATCTGGAGTTCCTAGGGCCATCTTTGAAAATTATGTATGGGAAATGCCCTAGGTTACCATCTTTGACCAAGAAATTATTAAGAGTACTAGGCACCAAAGAAGGGGACTGGTATATTCTCATAGAGGGCACTATCATCAGACTTTATGGCTTCACTGGTAAGCCTTTTCTACTGCCCCATTTTGTGACTAATAGATTTTTGGCCCTGGAATACTTGAGGTAAGAATATTTCATCAACATGAATTATGGCTCTAGAAAAGGAAGGAAATGTTTGTTAACTTACTCTCGTAATGTCGATGACATAAAAATTTTTAGAAGGGGTCAAGGTGAACAAATCACCCAATATTTGGATAGGCTCGACCTATTTTACATCCCACAGAGGTGGAGGTATGACCCTGATGATAAATTCATGAAGAGGAATACCAAGCTTAATGGAGAAAAAGCCCTCAAGTTTGAGAAGACTTCAAGGCCTCATTTTGAAAAGGGGAGGAATAACAAAGAAAATGCCCCATTGGATTGGAATGTCACTAAAATGGAACAACTACCCCCATGGCTAGACTTCTATGAGTAGGTAGTTGATTTTGATTCTACTAACAATGAAAGCCATCAGTTGAAGGAGTCTAAGATTAAGGACATTGAAAAGAAAAAGAAGTGGGATGAAGGCAAAATCATAGATTGGTGGAGAATGAGAGTAGAAACTAGTACAAAAAAATCTAGATTCGATCGAGTAATAGATGATGAGTTTTTCGAGTGATATGACAAGCATATTAAAACCTAGAAAGCTAAGGACCCTAAGAATCTGGTACTGATTTATAAGAAGACTCAAGCAGGGATAAATTCTCCTTCCCCACCTTCACAAGAGGAAGCACAGGAGGTAGGGACTAACACTCCAATAGTTACTATAGAAGCTCCTAAAATATTTGAACCCTCATTAGAACAACTAGAAAAATATCCTGTAGGGGCCCAACTTATGAGTAAAATGCATTACTCTGATGATAGGGTAGTAAATACAAAAGTCATTCGGATAGCTAGTAGGCCCAAATACCTAGCCCTGGGTGGAGAGCCTCCTAAGGCTGAGATAGATTGGAATAAAAAGGATAAAGACTTTGTGTTCACACCTATGAGTTTCACTACCGTAGCTACAACTGAGTCAAACCCTACTACTGAAGATGTATTGCAGGAGGGGCCATCCGAAGAGGATACAGAGAGTGATAAGCCGATAGTGTTTTGAGTTGTCAAGAGAAAGGCTAAAGATGCATCGAAAGGGACCTAGAAGGAGGTTTGCAAGAAACTAAAAGTGGATAAGGGGAAGAGTGTTGAAAAACCCCTATTTCAATTGTAGAGAAGTCGGTACAACAAGTGCAACACCAAAGTGCAGAGGTGATTCTAGAAGATCCTACATCTGTAGGTGAAGGTATGATTACTATCCCTTCTTCTCCTTCTCCTCCTATCTCCCTAGAGAAATACTCCTTCCCCTTCTCAAGAAAAGGTCGAAATAAAGGTGCCCTCTCCCCCTCATAACTCACCACCTATCTCATTAGCTAATACAGAGGGCTAAGCCAATCCATCTCCTCCACATTCATCCAAAATCCTAGTCACACCATCTTCGATCATTCCACCTTCACCATCACAACCCCTAGTATCATCTGAAGCACAAGTTGTTTCATCCACACCTGCTCATTCTTCCTTGAGTTTTGTTTCAGTTCCCATGTCTTTCCCTATTGCAACCACAACAATAACCACAGATTCAACTATGGTCACTACTACTCCGCTATCATCAGCTTCTGAGTCTGCCCTTCCATATCTCATAGCTTCTCCTCCTCCTACAAGTTATCCCACATTGGCTTCCTTGCGAAAGGAAAAGGATGTTTCTTAGAAGATTCAAGATTTTTGGGTAGAGAAGTTGTCCAAGCCTTCAAAAATAATGGCTACGAAGAGGAGCACAATGTCTATTGATCTAGTCACAAGGCAAAGAGCATCCAGATCTATTATCCCTTTGGTGAGCAAGCCTGAAGTAGAGATGAATGTACAAGATTATCGTCTAGAGGAGTATACTGAAGATATTGAGCAACTACCAGTTGAAGATGAGCTGGTCATAGCAAAAGCTCACCTAGAGACTTTCTATGTCAAAATTGATATCTACAAGGAGAAAGTTGGGAAGTTAGAGCAAAAAATAGAGAAGTTGGAGAAGATGGTCAACAACAAAAAATAGGTAGAAAAGGCTATCAAGAATGAAGTTAAAAGTTGGTAAAGCAAATATCAAGAGGCCATTAAGCTTAAAGACCAAGTTGAGGAGCAAAAAAAGAAAAATGAAGAACAGGCCAAGGAAATACAAGACTTGAAGCATCAACTTTAGATTGAGAAGGCCAAGTCCTCAAGCTTCTCAAAAGTAGGAGTGAAGAAGGTAAGAAAAGAGCTTTGGTCTGAAGTCTTGGAGAAATGCTCTGAAATATAGCCTATAATAGATTATATGGATGATGCTAGCCATTTGCTCCAAAATACCAAAGAAGACCTGGATAAGTTCACTCAGGAGCTGCAACCCATGGTCATTCCAGTAGAACAAATCTATAAACTATCTGATAGCAGGTTTAATGAGGCTACTAAACCGATCCCCAACAAGGAATGGAATATTTCTAGATTGGCCGCTAGAGTTGTGGTCAAGAAGAATAGATTGCTCCAGAAGGCTTGGTTGTTATATGACAAAGTGGAAAACACAATTCGAGATGTGGTAGATATCAACCAAGAAATGACTCAATATGGCTTTGGAGGACTCTGGCTTGAGAATAATACTCTATTATCAGAAGAGGAGATCAAGAAGAACATAGCTTCAAGCATCCAGGATGAATCTGAGGTTGATGCCTAGAAGGAGCCAATTGATCAAGAATAGGTCTCTCAGATGATAATTGATTTAACCAAGCTCAAGGATTTGATGGAGGACCTGGTGAACAAGGGAAGCTCCGTAAACTATGAGGATACCTTCGAGTTGGAGTTTATTCATAAACATCTTAAGGAGACTTCCAACCCTTCTGAGGTAGTTTGGAGCCAAGCTTTGTAGACTCTTAAACTGATGATTCAACTATTTGGGACCGATGCTGAGCAAAAGGATAAGCAACAAGACTCACCAGAAGAGGAGGAAGCTGACCAAGAGCAGGAAGGCAATGATGAGGAAGAAGCTCGATAGGGGGAAGAATCAGATAGAGTTGTTGAAGACCCTCAAGAGGCACAAGTGTAGAGTTTCCCATTTTGAACATTTTTGTATTCATGTAAAAGTGTTGTATATTATTTTTGATCCTGACACTATCAGAGGACAATAATAAAAGCATGAAGCAAGAGAGTAGAAAATGAAGGTTTCATGAAGATATTTTTGATCATTTTGATCGGGCTTATAAGGGAGAGCATAGCTCTATTTTTGCTTGACATGGAGCAGTTTTTAGTCGAAAGGAGTGGTGAATATCATTGTTTCTAGTATGATCTCCATGTGAACCGTTATCCTCTGGGTGGCTTCACAAAGTTTCCAGAGGGTAATGGTCATATAGAAATTATTCTATGAAGCATTGCTCGTAGACTTGTATTTTTTGACTCCTGATGCCCAATGGATAAGACTATGAGTTCGTTGGCTTTGCAAGAAAATCCACCAGGAAGGCACCAGAATGTAGGCCCAAAATGGCCACATCCTTAGAAAAATTTTGAAAATATTTTCTAAGGCATGAAGATGCTCCTAGCCGCTCAACATACAGTGTATTTTCCAGTGGCACAACGCAGGATGTTCCACGCCACTGGTAGAGTAGCTAAATTTGCATTGCTATCACTTTGGTAGAGCGACATACGACATATTTGCTAAGGTAAGAAGAGATGTTCCTAGCCACTCCACACTTAGTGTATTTTGTAGTGGCACAATGACATGTTCCACACCACTATCAAACTGAGTCAAAGCTGACATCATCATTCTCCGATGAGTAGCCCAACACACATTGTCCCAATCCATGCAAATAAGTGGCTAAGTTTTGATGTGTTCCATGCCACTGAGGTCCACGTTCATTTTAGAGTGGATCAGAACACATGCTCCACGCCATTGGTTGAAGAGGTCAAAATGTCTAAAATGTAGCACAAGGTAGTGACACAATGTAAAGTTCCTCGAAACATTATTTTACATTGTTTCTTGAGTGGCTCAGAGCATGGCTCTATCCCATAGTCAACCTTGGTCAAAATTTGATGGAGCAAATTTTAAGGAGTGGGCTATGAACAATATGTTCTACGCCATGGATGCAAAAGAAAATTAAATGATTTTGAGAAACAAAGGGAGTGGCCTAGTGACATGCTCCATTCTGCTCAAAGCATAGTGTATTTTTAGATGTGCTCCATGCCACTGGTCAAAATAGTCAAAGCAAGTGATAAGTCTTTTAAAAGAGTGGCCTGGTGACATGTTCTATGCCACTCATCTTTAGAGCATTGCTAAGGTTTAATCATAGCCATTCATGAGTGAATCAATGGTTGAGATCATGCTGATATTTTCTTAGATATACAAAAGTGAATTCTTGGCAAACGAGAACCAGTTGGTTCGAGTAGGTAGGCAAAGCATCCATGGAGCCAAGAACCAAGAACTTAGGTAGTTGTAGATCTATAGCTAGATGAAGTCCCCAAGAAAGATGAATGGCTTAGATTTTGTTTCTAATGACCTAGAGTCTAACTACCATTATAGAACAAGCAAGTTGTAGAGTTGAGCTACCATGGCGTGCGGTATCGAGTGGATTTCTTGGACTTCAAAGGTGAATGAAATAATGCCACCATAACATTCTATTGATATGTCATGGCTCTATCCTTGTAATGTTCCATCCCCTTATTTCACTATAAAAACTATATATAGAGGTCAAACCCTCAATTTTTAGGGTCGGCTCTAGAGTGTTTGCTTGCCCTACTATGTAACATATTTTGCAAATTAATAGAAGGAGCATTACTTGGATTTTTGACTCGAGAACTATTGTCTTCAATATTTCTATTGAGATATTCAAGTTGTGAATCGCATTTTTGCTAATGCTGCTATGGTTAGTTCATTCCACTGATATTGGATTACTAGTTGTAAAGCAATTGAAATATTTTCATAGTTAAATCTATGCTTACAAGAAGTTTATTTCTGTTAAATCTAGATACTGATCTATTCTACTAATTTGGATTATTAGTATTGTGGATATTGAAATTACTTCTTGGAGTATGTCTCTATTTGTGTTTCTTGTATGAATATTACTCTATTTTTTGGGTGTTGTTGATCTTGAGTGTGGGACACTGGAAATGATTTACTGAAAGGTTTTCCCTGTGGATGCCTATGTTGTTAGCTCTATCCAGCCACCATTTTACTTATAATTCCTTAACCCTAAACCCTTTTCTAACCCTATCTCTTAAACAATTACTGAGCTTAATTGAGTCAACACCCTATCAGTTGACAAGGAACCAACCTACTCTGGAGGTTGGGCTAGAGAAATATTTAGTCCATCCAATGTTGAGTTTTGAGCTATGACTAGCGGGTGCAAGCCTAATCAAAAAGCTGGAAGATAGACAGTCATAATATCAAGTTTTGCTTGATGTCAATTTGGATCCCAACAATACCCAAACATACTAGTTACAAGGACATTGTTTCCTTCATCATATGGGATGAGTAAATCCAATGCCCAATGAACCATCCTTCCATTATCATATACAAAGAGGCTCAGGGGGTGTCGGGTTAGAATGACTTGAATGCAACATGATAAATGTATATTTTCTACTTGCACACAATTACAATTTATATAGGCATCCAATATTTTACACACAATATTGAGAAAACAATAACATATCAAAGAGATATTCATCAATTAAATTATATAACTATTTCTAGATAAATTTTAAAGATTGATTTATAACATTTTCTACTTGCAGGTGTAAGCCTAATCAAAAAGCTAGAAGATAGATAATCGTAGTATCAATTTTTGCTTGATGTCAATACGGATCCCAACAATACCCGAACACACTAGTTACAAGGAAGTTGTTTCCTTCATCAGATGGGATGAGTAAATCCAATGCCCAATGAACCATCCTTCAATTATCATATCCAAAGGAGCTCAGGGGGTGTCGGGTTCGAATGACTTGAATGCAACATGATAAATGTATATTTTCTACTTGCACACAATTATAATTTATATAGGCATCCAATATTTTACACACAATATTGAGCAAACAATAACATATCAAAGAGATATTCATCAATTAAATTATATATCTATTTCTAGATAAATTTTATAGATTGATTTATAACATTTTATTTAAAAAAAATTCCAAATCATAAATCTACATGGGATATTGTTACTAATTGCTTTGCGCATTTATTAGAAATACATTAAATTAAAATCATCATTCAGGTGCACATATAGTCATATTATGACCTCACCATTTAGGCTTATTTTAGGTAAGTAAAAAGATAAAGAATTTCCAAACAAGCAAATTCAATCATATACATCTTCATACATAACATATACAGTCACACATTACTTTATAGAAACCCTGACCTGGTCTATTTGAGCTAAAAATTCCTACAGTTTCTCTTCACCAGACCAACTTAACTTGGATGTAATTTGAAGCTTTTTTATTTCCACCCCCAAAATTAATAATGTAGCTAAGGTAATACCATTGTACTAGCTTTATATAAAAACCATAACAAAGAATGATAACACCTGGATAGTCATGCATAATACCAATCCTCCTCGGTAAACCTTGCCAGGTGGAACCAAACTTATACGGATGTGAAAGTATCCTTTATATACATATATTTTCTTTTTATATAAAATTTGTTCCTAAAAATATTATATATTTTATTTTATTTATTATTGTAAATTTACATATTTATTTTTTTTAGTTTTATTTTACTTTTATTTTTATTGAATATCAAAAATCAAACGCCATACCACTATATTCGGATATAGGAAGAATATGTCTTACAATCAAACAATCAATATACATGCAAAATGTAATCAAGTAGTTAGGATGATCCTACATGAATGTATTTTTTATGGGCTTTCATGTACCCATGAGTCGTGGTGCTTTTTCACACATCCATCATACCCCTCCTTACCTCTTGTGGATGCCTCTAATCTACCCACCTGAAGAAGGGTACTTAGTCCTTTGCGATCAATATTTACTTGGCTTTCCTGAAGAATGATACCTGATCCTACATCCACAAATTCATCAGTAGTACCATGTCTTAGAAACAAAATCAAGTATAGATTATCATCATCATTAAACACTAGCTATTCTTGTGGGGTTGTTACATAATTTCAATTGACACTATGATAATGAGACTACCTAGGTCACCATATCTAGGTGGGACTAGCTTATCAACAAGAAGATCTATCAATTTACCATCTATGTCGATAGTTTTGGATATTTTTTTCTTTTTCATTCTAGTTTCTTAATATAGGTCCTTGTTAGTATTTTAAAATAGAAGTACTTTCCTTAATAGTGTGTAATAAATGAATCATAATACTAAGGTGCTTTAATTCCTTGATAAGATGATGTTCTACTAGAGGTTCTTCCATGGTCATCAAGTGTTCTAGATAAGATGGTTGTCAGAAAGAACTTGAAATATTTTTGAAGACTTACATCCTTGGGATGAATAAATTATTGTTGATTTTACTTATGTGGTTGTGTCCCTTCATCGTCTAGCTTTGTGATAGTGGGTGGAGCTCGATCAGGGATTATTATTTCTAAATATAATTTTATATTATAATAAATCAAGAGCATGAAGCTTGACCCTATTTTCTATTTTAGTAGCATGGATAGGTTATACCTATCTACTATTATTTGGGTTGGCCACATGTTATGCTAGAAGTGAAGGTTGTTGAATTGGTTGTGGCTGAGTATATTGAGAAGCATTAGATATTCTAGGTACTAATATTTGTAAATTATTTTTAAATTGTTAATGCCCCTCATAAAGTTAGTTCTATAGGTTTTGTGTTTCCCATTGTTTGTTTTATGGAGGTTGTGGTTTCCATGGTTGATTTGACCACCCTTGGGTAGGTCACTCTTGAGGTAGGGACCAAGGGTATTGACCCCAATGTTGTGTGGGTTATATCATATACCAAGGTATGTACCATATGTTGGGTGGGGTAGACATCCAATTCATAGGGACTCTTGGGGCATACTGATTTTGATATGGAAAATTATACCTTTGTCTTTATCCCATAAAATTAAGTTCCTCTGTGGATTATTTATTGTTCCTTGCAACATTTTTAATGTTTGGTAAAAGGTCACAATGATTGGTAGGATGCCCCTTTTTTCAAATAGTGTGGATTTTATTTCTATTTAGGGGGCATCCATAGAGTGCATGCTTTTCCTACACCTAATACAATACATAGCTAGATGATCCATAGGTTGTTTTTTCTTGCATCTCATCTATGGTAGTATTGAGGTGTACTAAAATATTAGTCTTAATATTTGCAAGTTCCAATATAAGATATAATATATCATTAATAATATTACCAATATTGAACTTTCCTTTATGAGAATGACTTCTTGCTCTAGTGAATGACTTCCTAGAGAGTTTTGCAATTTCTACGAAATTAAGTTTGGTCACATCTCCTTTACACATAAGTTTTAAGTCTTCAAGTGACTCTTTCAATAGAACTCTTAGGAATATTGTTCTACTAAGTTCCTAATCTAACCCATTCTTACATATTTTTGGATGAACGAGAACCAATCTAAGTAGTCTTCAATATTTTTATCTTCTTGTTGTTTTATCCTAAAAAGTTATTCCTTTCAGTCTTTTATCCATCAATATTCTTGATATTTATCTAAGAATTTTATTTCCATGTCTACCCATTTTAGTATGGAATGTTGGCTCTAATCCCATGAACCAATGCATAACTACATCTTTGAGAGTTTATGGGAAGAGTTTTAGTTTTTGGTTGTCATTTGTGTAATCATAATTTTGACAAAGAATATTAAACTAAAACAAAAACTGGTCTAAATCCTTAGATAAGATTCTATTTAATTTGGTAGTATAGACAGTGAAATATTTTTCATAAGGGCTTCTATATTAGGGTTTAACCTATTAGGATATATGAAAATTTGATTGGAATTGTTGCCTTGTTTGATATTTTCTATGTTGCCTTGTCCAATGTTATCTACATTACTTTGTCTATACCCCATGTTTATATTTTTTTATTAGGGTAAAATTAGAATTTTGAAAGGGTCTAAACCCTTTTACAAAAGTACACCTATAGATACAAAACTCATTCTTACTAAAGGTAACACTACCTCCTAGCTCAAACACCAAGGGTGTTCTAGCTCATCCAAAATCTTACCAAAAATCTTACAGGTAATTCTAAATAAACCAACAGTATCCAAAAAAAGCACAAAAAATAAGGTTCACCCCCAACCTAACAAACACTAAAATACAAAATTTAAACCAAAATTTTGTAGTCTTTTAGAACTCCCTTCCTTTTAAAACCTTTAAACTAGAACACAACTCCATAGTAGAATAAAAACCATGCACTTCAATTGTTTATCACGTGTCTTCCACTTTTGTTTAAATTCTTCGTGAACTCATTGTTTTGATCATCTTATACATATATTCTTTTATCTAGATCATACTTCCATTGGGATATCACTTTCTCTTCTTTACAAAT
Organism: Wollemia nobilis; assembly: GCA_028583015.1. Classification (NCBI taxonomy): domain Eukaryota; kingdom Viridiplantae; phylum Streptophyta; class Pinopsida; order Araucariales; family Araucariaceae; genus Wollemia; species Wollemia nobilis. The sequence continues at coordinate 11,959,297 of JAQPPZ010000850.1, forward strand.
TTTTATATGCTCATCAAGCATATCCATCATTGACTTCCACCAGTGTTCTTGCTCAACATACAAATCATCTAGATGCTTTCTAAATTACTCATACATCTCTTGTAGCCCTTTCACATCCATGCCAATTTTTACTATAGTAATTCAAAGATCCAATAGTCTTTATCTCCTACAAATTGTAAGTTTCTCAATATATCAACTTGGTGTCTATTTATCACAAACCCTAGTGTAATATCCCTTTTCTTCCCATCCTTATGCAAGGACTATGTATTGTCCAAAAGTTGGTCTTTATATTTCCTCAACAAATATTGAAAATTATTTTATAAGTTTTAGGTTTATTGTATGGGTTTGGTGGAGGTAAACTACTTGATTGATTACTTGATTATCCTTTAAATTTTCAAAATGTTGATGTGCAATTAGCTATTAAGTACTCAAAGAGTCTTTTGAGGGAGTGATTTTTTGATGGTTGTCCTCACCTAGGACTCTCTCCAAAGTTTATTTTAGCTATAAGAGAATAAACATTTAATTCAACCTCTTGGATTTATCGTCGATTTACTATGGCTCAAGGGAGGTTTCATCTAACCAATCCTTCTCTTGAATCTCTAAGTCTATCCATACATTTTATTTTAACATAAAATATTATTTACTAAAAACAACCAAAATAGGGGAAAATGTTAAATCTAGAAAACCTATTGTTTGGTTCTATGATTATCATAATGAAAACTAATACCTTAAATTTACTTTCAATGACATTAATGTCCCTACTATAAATTCTCTCCTTAGTATTCCTTAATTTATCAAGAGTTTGACTAAAGTAAGAATTACAAGAAAGGTTAATGTTTGAAAGATCACAAATATTTTCTAGCAACACCTAGGTTATCCCCAATAGCACTAAAAGTGGTGAGTGTCATCAATTCTCACACTTGAGTTACTATAGTTTGTCAATATAGGTTGGAGTCCTATGACGATATGCATTATGATATTTTTGTGTAGTCTAGGTATTGAGGTATTCAAATCTATGAAAGTAAATTTATTAAAGCAAAGAAATACAAATGCAAAAAGAGAAATACAGTTGTAGGAAAAAAATACAACTATAGGAAAATCATCAAATCATTCTTTGCAAGTAAATAAATCACACTTTAAATGAAAATAAATACTAAGCTAATATATGTATTATATCCTAGGATGTAATAAACTCATAATAGTCAAATGAACCCCGCTACAAGTGATCAAAGAATATGTTGGTAAATACAACCAAAGAAAAATTACAAAACACAAAATAGTAAATAAAATAACTCAAAACATACTTGGTATTCATGCTAATAATATAGAAGACTAAATCAATTGTTGGTGTATCGTGCATCCTTATATATCTTGCAAAAGTCAAATATAATGCTAATAAATTTTCTATGGCAAGGGGAAAGGCAATTGGATAGGAAAAAGTTTTATTTGGTCAATTGGGAGGCTTTTAGCAAGCTAAAGGAGCAAAGAGGCCTAGGAATTAGAAAAATAATGATTGTTAGAAAAGCACTAAGTTCTAAGCTACTTTGGAATCTACTCATTCCACCAGGATTTTTATGGAAGCAAATCCTAAAATGCAAATATGTAAACAACTCTAATAGGATCCAACTCCTAAAAAGTGTGAAAAGCATAGCATGCTCCTCATAAATTTGGAAACATATTATGGAAACTAAAGATATTATATTAAGTCATACCTCTTGGCTTCAAGGGGATGGTAAAAAAATTAGTGTATGGGATGATCTAGTCTTGGGAGGAGCTTTGATCATTAAGAATTGTTCCCTAGAAATAAAATCAGACCTGCAATAGTCAGGTTTTAACTTTCTTACAATATTTAATTGAATGGATGAGAGATCCACCCTTACCACAACTTGAACAAGACTCATGGAGATAGTTTCACATCCAAATTGAAGGGATTAAACTCTCTCCCTAAAATCTAGATCAACTTATATGGGGCTATATTAGTGGGTTAGGTGTTTTCATAGTCATCCAAGGGGTGTTATTATAGAAATAGGATCAAAATAACTTAACCATAGCTAATATATAGAATTATAAAGTTCCTCCCAAACTTCAAGCCTTTCTTTGGTTGGTTCTCCAAAATAATATTTTTACTAGAGATGACCTCATCAAGAGAAATTTCATGGGATTTCATATTTTTGATAGGTGTCTTAAGAACAATGAAACAACACCACATTTATTCTTTTAGTGTACAAAAGTAGTTAAAATATAAATTGAAATAACCCAATATCTAGGATCAACAATATCAAGAACCTTCAAATTAGACAATTGCCTAAATATTTGGGACTAAATATACAAATGCAGACTAAAGAATAAGCATCTTATGAGGTTGGTTTGGTACTTAGTGTCAATATTCATCATTTGGCATGTTTGAAAGGATAAAAATAGGATAGTTTTTTTATTACAAAAGAACCAATTTTTGAGTGCTAACCAATAGATTTTTAAGGGAGATAGTCTTGAACATAAAAGCTATATATTATAAAAAACAAGACATTAGGATATTACGACAAATGGAGATACAACTATTATATTAAATAGAACTCTAAAATATCATAAATTTTGGGCCATAAGTTAGAAAAATTAGACCTTTAGAGATAAATTTCCCTACACTTTTCTTTGATAAAGCCTCTAAACCAAACCTAGATCATGTAGCGGCTAGTGGTGTGATACTAGTGGAACTACATCATGAAATGCTTTAGTTTAAAATCAATTTGGGGAAAACAACCAATAATGTTGTAGAATTTATAGGCTATGAAATGGGAAAAAAATGGCTTAGGAATAAGGCATTAAAAAACACCATATGTATGGTGATTTGAGACTTGTGATCTCTACCCTATCTAAGGGGAAGGAATTCTCATCAATCCAACTTTGAATAGTTCATAGAAGACTAAGAAAATTAGAGCAAAATTTTTAATATATACAATACTCTCACATTGGAAGGAGGCATAATATGGTGGTTGATCACCTTACAATTGAGGCCATAAACATAAATTATTTTAAACTCATAGTAATAAGGAAAATTAAAAGTAGACAACATGAGTGGTATAGATGATAGGAAACATATGGAAATTTTAAAGGCTTTGGAGATTTTGGAGCCTTTGAATATTCAAGCACCCATTAGAGATTTCAATACCTCTGGACAACCCTAGAACATTACATGATTGTGGAGATTTTAGTGTTTTAGGTTTTGTTGGTAATTTTGATACTTTTTGTATACTAACACACTTATTGAATTTTTTGAATTTGCTTTGTTGTATATTCCTTCTTTTGGATAGCAATATTATGACCTCCAAGTTGCTTCTTGAATAATACTTTATTCACAAATTTTTGTATCAATAAATAACTCTTTTTATTTTAAAATAATATAGAAGACTTCTCACCATGCTATTGGAGTGGGTCCTTGCTCCTTAGCTAGGTGAGGAGTGAAACTAAATCAATAGTAAATTACACATTATAATTGAAATGAAGAGAAAGAAAAATTTTATTAATCAACAATAAAATACAATAGAGTTATGATATAGATTCATAAACTAAAAGTTCTAAGAAAACTCTTTACATTCTACATTACATCCATATATAATATGTATATTGTTAGCTACTCTATCAAATACAATACTAAGTTTTGAGGAGAGAAATATCCACCCTTACTATAATAGGAAAATAGTTATAACATTTTTCATCCAAAAATGGTTTAATGTTGTTGCTTGTACCATCCTATTCCAACTACTAATAATTTTGGCCTATGAGACCTAGGAATGGAAAAAATTGGGTTTCCTCCAACAAATTTGGGTCTTGATGTGAAGTGAATATCATTGTTCTACTAGCATGTCCTAGGACAACTCTTCTATGCTAACATGGCATGAGATCCTTGGAATACAGTGATAGATTCTATTTCATTTTGGGTACACAAATTGTCTTGGTTGTTGTCTAGTGACCCTACATAATAGCATGCATTGCCAACCACTTATCAAATTACTGCTAAGCATTGAATTATTGTATCTCACTCCACACATCAAATTGTAACATGTATTGATTCTCTAACCTCCCTTTGGAACAAGGGATTTATATGTGTCACCTTGAAGAAGGTCTGCATTTTTTAAAAGTTATGTTGTCATTGTGAATTTCTAGCACCAATGCATAAAAATCTCTTGATTAATGATATAATAAAGCCAAGATACCTATAAAACATATTACCTTATGTGAACTTCTAACCTTCTAGTTAGCCCAATGAAAGGAATATATAATTTCATAGTTTTAATGTAATACCAAACCTAAAATCTACACAAAACTAGTCATAACAATATGGTAAAGCACTTTATCTAATCATCATATTTATCCTTAAATATTAGCATACTCCGCTCAAATCCATGGGTTAAATTAGAATTACCAACACATGAAAAGTGAAAGGCATAGCTATTGTTGCTTAGAACAAGTTAAATTATGGCCTCATCATGGTATAAAATCTAAATGCTTACAGGTTAGTTATGATGGAAGGAAGGATGTTACATATATTATTTTATGGTTAATACTTATACCCCATGGAGGAATATAATAAAATAACCCTTTACAAGTATGTACATACCACCCTAATTTTATGTTTTCCCTTTTCCTTTATCAAAAAAATATTTCTACTAAGTAAAATGTTAAAAGAGACACTTAGTTCCCCTCTTCTTGATTCCTTTTTGGTAGGTTTTAGTTTGATCTGTTGATAGAAATTATAAAGTTGATCATAAGAGTCCAAAAATTTTCTAAGTCCAAATTTCATTGATTCACCAAATATATCTAGTGATTCACTAGATTTTGGAAGTCACATCACCTATGCATCAACAAAATTTCCACCAAGTATTTCACCCAATGTTGACTTAGAAATTCATCAAATTTTGATGATTTTCCAAATTAGACTAGTGTAGCAAATTCCAAGTCCCAACTCCTTCCAAAGCATTGAATAGTTAAACAAATAATGTGATTCATTATATTATGTAACTCCATATTAACACTGGCTGAAAATACCTCACACCTAGTAGAGAGAAGAGAAGAAAGTAATTGGCATAATATTTATGGAAGCATGATTCATAAATGTAGCATACCATGAATTTTTTTTATGATATCTACATGATTAAGTATTGAATCATTGAATCTAGAAGAGAGAATAGCCTAGAGAAATAATGATATCATCCAAAACCTTAATTATCTATTGACTTCAAATGAGGGGTCAAAGGGATGTTGACATCATCAAAATTTATATTCATCCATAGGAAAATCCTATGCATCAAATATAATTTATTTTATGATAGGCAAATTAATTTTGTATGCTCATGGTTGTTCACTAGAAAGTCTATAAATAGAGGGTCAATGATTGTTCATTTTATTTCATTTTGGCAATCTTGGAACTCAAGTGCACTTTGCAACTTATGAATAAACATGATGGCAACCTATGAATCATCTCCTAAATGGAGGTACTATTGCTAACTTTCTATGGAATATATAGTACCTTTATTTCTAAATAGAAGCATCAAACCATCAAATTTAAGCTAAGTCATCCAAAACCCTATGTCTCATCTTCCTCCTACTATGAAAATAATCACAACAACCTATACCTACTACTTATTCTAAAAATCATGATAATAATTGCTATGAAGGATACCCACATACCACTTCTAAAGCCTACCCTTATCAATTTCATGAATCTTACACTATTGTTTCTTATGGTAGCCCACTTAGTGTGCAACCACTATTAGGTTTTGTAAAGAAACCCTAGTCAATTCTAGGAAATCCATGATCTTTTAATTTTGTCTCCTATTATATTTACTCCCCTGATCCCTACCAATAAATAAACCCTTCATTATTTATCTTTCTTATTATATTTCAAACCCTTAAAACCATCAATCCATGGTTTCAACAAGCTACCAAAACCAAGTAGTGCCAAGAAGTGGAAGTACATTTACAAAAATCCAAATTTACCTAAGTCTATTTTTCCTAAATAATTTTTATACCTCAAATGAACTATCAAACCAAATCAATAGGGAGGGATTTATTTTTTCAAAATTTTCCAAGTCTTGAACTCGACAATTGATCGATCTAATCTTGTAGACCAATTTCTAACTCTAAAACTAGTGGTTTCTAAGACCACACCATTGGATTTTTGACTTCATTGGTCAACTAAAATAGTAGAGCTAAATACAATTGATTCACTAGTCACATTTTATAATTTCTAAAGAAATAATCCCTAGGAAAAACATAGGGCCAAAACAAGTGATTCATTAAATTATAGCAAATCGTAAAAGCAAGAACTTAGGAATTTGTTTAGAAAACCTATAGTTTTCCTAGAATAATGAATAAGATCTATCCAAGAAACATACCTACTAAGTAATTATTGATATTTAGTGATATGAGTAAGAAGATTCCTCCAATGAAGATTCATTGTCATACTTCATACCTAAATAATTATCCACATCCAATAAGGAGGAGGTATTTGGGCAATCTCAAAGAAAGGAAAAATGGGTTGTCATACCACTATAGCCAAAAATATGTGAGAAATGAAAAGGTATGGAGAAAAATATACAAACCCTTTATGATAGAATTGAAGATGTTGATCTAAGTTTCACCCCAAAATAATCTAGAAGGGAAGCCTTAAGAATATATAATATTAACCCAAGTAACTCATGTATTATGGAAAGGATGTGGAGCCCATGATTGGGGTAGTTCTTGGTACCTAGGGAGTGGAAGTACCCTAATTTGGTTCATGCATGCATGCAAAGGTATGAAAAAAGTGGACAAGCCATTGTCCCATGGAGGCTATATTCACCTCCATTTTTAATCCTTTTGAAGGCCATTTGTGCCATGGTGCATGCAATAAATAACAATTTTAACTAGATAGCATGCTCTTATAAGGTACAAATATAATACTTTGACTAAAATACTTGGTGTGCCTAGGATAAAATTTTGGCCAATCACATGAATAAGTATAATGAAGCAAGGGGGTTCAAGTTGCCACATTATTTTGAAGCAATCAAAGAGGAGGCACAATGAATATTATCGATGATCATATTCATAATTATATATAATGAAACAAGCTTACAATAAAAGAGTACCTTGATATGTTGTAAACCATAATGGATATGACAAAGTACCCCAACTTCTAGACTATGCTACATATATTTCTATGGAAATTAATTAATAGCTAGAATTTTTTTAGAATTCTAGAGTTTTCACTTTTACTTTACACCGTTTGTGGTTGATTTTGTACTAGAGGAGGGACTAGTTCTAATAGCTATAAATGGATAAAATAGATTTCATATGGAATACCTTATTGATTTTTGATGTCACTAAGGTACCATGTAGCAAATCAAGAAAATGCTCCTATTATTTTTAACATTGATGTATATAGGCCTACTTTGGGGGGAGTAAGGGGGACTCTTCCAAGGTAATCTTATGCATGTAAAATGCTTGTACAAAATGAGAATTAGGAGGTAGGTTAATTTTACCTAGGCTCTTATTCTTTATATGTCTACTTGTAAGTGTTTTCCAAGGAGGTTTTTAGACAACCTACCTATGTACCTAACTACATTTTTATGTTGGAGGTAATTAGGCAATTAGACCTAAACAACAACCATTTTGGAAAATATTAGAAGAAGACTAAACATTTTGGCCATGAGAGAAGCTACTTGATATTTAAATTATTGTATAATGGGTTCATGGAAGAAATTATAGAGGTTGAGAAGATATGACTTGGTGATAGCCACCAATGTGTGGGCCTATGATCCCAATGCTTGGTTTGTGTATATGTTGCTAGGTAATATGATCTTAGAATATTTATATACACCAAAACCATTTTGAGATTCAAAATAAATAAACTATAGTGACGAGAAGGTAGATAAGAGGCTTGATATAGATAATAGCTAGTAAGAAAAGATTAAAATATTTAAGAATAAACCTTTTTCCTAGTTCTATTTTTATAGGGATATTTTTGGAGAAAGAGGGAAAGAAAAATCTACCATAACTTTGATCTCAATGTGTATGTAAATATTTAGATGATCAAAATATTCATTATGATAGAGTATATTTGGATCTTGGATAAGGTGATAATGTATGCTCAAATTAGATATGAAACTAAATATCCAAAACTTAGGAATACACCCAAGTCAATTAAGGTCACTTTGACAAAATGTTTTCTACCATCTAATACAAATAACACCCACAAGAGGTGGAGATAAGAAAGAAACAAGAGAAAATTCAAGATCAATCCTCCTCTCCCAAAGTGTATACAAATATATAAATATTGGTAGTAGTCAATAGGACTCTATGGGCCTCAACTAAAGAAGCATATACCTAAGAAAAAGTTGAATAAATAGAAATGTTGCATGTTGAAACAAAAATAAAAAGGCAACAAATCAGGGAAAAAAGTACAAAGGTCTAGTTAGCAAAATTATGGGCACAAAATACATTTTTGGAAATAGCATAGAAGAAACTAAATAATGTGAAGTTTCTATCAAGGAAGGAACCCTATAGATCACTACTAATCAAGAAGTACAATATGTGATAGCTACTACTTTTGAGGCTCTTCAGTGATCATAGCTATCTTTTCCACCATCTCCTCTTTTCCATCTACTATCTCATGTTTTTCCATTCTTCTTCCCAAATATCCACTTCTACTTTCTCTTCTTCTATTTTACTTGTACCTCCATTTGAGAAAGGAGAAGCCACGCCATCAATTTTCACTCGTAGATCACCATTAATTAACCTACCTTCCATCTCCACTCTATCTATCAGCACATCATCTATTTTGAATTTGTTTTTCAGCACTTTGCATATTTCCATATTGACCATGTTAGCCATGGAATCCTATATATGGTTATCTTGTATGTTACCTTACTCTTCCCCGTCACCCACATTCACCATTGAAAAGGGAATACATAGAAATAATTAGAAATTCCTCATAAAAATAATTAGATCTTCCTCAAAGGTTTTAGAACCTATTGCTGGAGCACCCATAGACACCATAGATGAACAAGCACCAACAAAGAAAAATTTGAAGACCATAGATTATGAAACTCAAGCATAAACACAACTTCAAATTGTATCAAGCCCAACATATAAAATATAGATTGTGGAGAAGTAAACTAATATTTCTCATGTCATGACCTACTTTCCATTGCAAATTATCCTTCCATATAAGCAAAAAATCATGGATGCTATGGATGAATTCTTGCAAAAGATCTAATAGGCCATAGATCAAATTTTTGTAGGTGGTTTTATCATGAAGGAAGGGATGTTTGCTGGAATATAGGGATAAAAATATCCTATTTGTAGAGGTGCATACTACTGACTCAATTCATCCCACCATCACAAGCCTGGACTTACAACAAGTAGGTCACATTGGCCTTGTCTAGTTTTTAAAGTAGGTAAACCTAGTCATATCCTACAATTATCTAAGGTTGGCTAACAAGAATTAAACTTACACCAACTAGAATAAGAAACTTATCATGGCACTAAAATAATTAAATACCAATATGCATAGGATGAAAGAAGAAAATAAGAAGATGAAATACGAATTGAAAGCTATGAAAAAGAGAGGAATGGCTAAAAGAAATTGGAAGTTCAATTAAACTAAAAGCATAAAAAGTGGAAACAATAGAAGGATGAGACACTACAATAAAAATAAAGTTCATTAAGTCTAAATTTTCATCCACATATATCATTAATAGTATTTAGAATAAAATTTAAGATGAGGTCAAGCATACCAAGCTCTACCTACAACACATTAAAGCATGAGATGGAATTTTATTAAAGGCCTAGTCAATTATCAATAGTGTGGAGTTTTATGTAGTCCTTAAATGAACCATAATCATATTATGAGATGGATCCATAAAGACACAATCTAACACCTATAACAATTGAGGTTTATAGAAAAGTAGGTCATACATGTGAAGTTCATGAATGTGTGACTTAATTAATAAATCCTTATCACTTACAAGTCTTCATATGATGGTTTGAAGGAATATACAAAGAATTTGAATTACAAAATTTCCCAACTAATCCAAAGAGGAATTCCCAATCCTATTTTAGATAAAACAACCATATTGTCTAAGGAATAATATTCCAACTTGATTGAAGAAAATAAAACGACAATCTCTTAGGTAAATAAATATTATTTTATGGCTAGCCTTTGCCGATAGAGGTGGAACTCGAACTTGTATGACTATATTGGATTCAACAATTGGATTATGAGGCATTGCCATTTAGATGTAGAGTTTACCACAAATATGGGCACTAGGCCCGATCTTGCCCAAATAATATGAACATAAAAATGGAGGTTCATTTGGGAATGTCAAATCTTCCTAAGGAGGGTAAGTCAACAATCAATAAAGAAACAACCAATATTTCTCAGGGTAAAGAAGCACAGGGAGATGGTTTTGAACAGCCCAAAAGAAGGAGAAGGCAAAAGAAAAAAAATGGTAAAGAGCAAACCCAACTCAAGTCCTCCAATAGGTATGAGATTTTTAAGACACTAATGGACCAAGAAGAAGGACAATTCATGGAAGGAGTGGATGGGAATAATGAAAATAATAACAGCCATGTTCAAGCCCATATTTCACCTCCTCCTATCATAGAGCGGGTAATTGAGTGCAGTGAGTTATCATAATTAGAGAGTGCAGGGGTACTGGTAGTACATAACCAAGAGCAACCAATAATTAAGGATGTCATCATGGGCATAGCAAAAAAAAATAGATAAAGGCTAACTCTAGGGATAACTCAAGTGGAAAAGAGAAAAAAATAGCAGTTGTTAAGGAGTGGGTAGAAAATCAAATAAGGAATTGATAGCAGTTCAAGGAGATAAACTGATCACTTGAGGATCGGTGAGACCAATAGATTCTTACTGCTCTCAAGGTAACCGATGATTATACAATCATGAGATGTTAGGGGTTTAAATAGTAGAACCCATAAATCTGCTATTCGAAGACTCTTAGAAAAATGTAAAATAGATTTTTTGCTTATACAAAAGACAAAAATATCATTGGATCTTATGTGTAAAACAGTAAATAGAATTTGGAGGGGTGCTGGTCATATGGAAGTGGTTTCCCAAGGGGCCTCAGGTGGGATAGTTAAATATTTGGAACTCTCTTGAATGGACAACAATAGAATATATAGCTTGGAGGGGTGTCCTCACATCATATTTTAGGAACAATGTCACAGTTGAGCATGTTTTAATCATAAATTTTTATGGGGTTCAAAACCTAGATGGTCAGATGCATCAAGGGAAAGTTGTGCATAACATGAGAGTTTCAAGGGAAGAGTTAGACTAGATTATTGTTGGGGATTTTAATGTTAAATTATCCTCTACATATCAGGAAGGGGGAACCCCAATCTTAGACCCAGGGGATCGACTTATGATTACCCAAGTCCAGACATTACACTTGGTGGATATTAAATACCCTGGAACCAACTATAATTCGACTAATAAGAGGAGGGAGCCACATAGCAGGAAGGTGAAGTTAGATCATTTTTTGGTTACAGAGGAGGCATTTGTAAAATGGAATATAAAATTTTAGATTTTGGAGGGTCCAATTTAGATCACTTTCCCATTTTTTTGGAAGGGGGGATCAAGACAGTGCAGCATCACAAACCATTTAAATTTGAAAATTTTTGGTTATAAAAGAGGAACTTCAAAATAAAATTCCACAATGGTGGAAAGAAGACCACCGTCGAGAATATGGGACAACAATGTTTAAATTCCACAAACAACTTCATTATGTCAAAGATCAACTGAAACAATGGAAGTGAGCTAACAAGATAGACTTCCAAGTCCAAAGATCTCCATTGGTGTCCAGATGGGATGAGGTTCAAAAACACTTTAGGGAAGGAAAAATTATAAAGTAGGTCAAATAAGAGGATGATACATTACGTAAAGTGGTTGAGGACATTGACAACCAAGAGGAGACATACTAGAAATAGAGAGCAAGAACCACTTGATTATTAGAAGGTGATAAAATTACAAAATCTTTCCATTGGGCTGCCTATGCTAGGAGACAAACAAACAACATGGAAGCTCTTCAATATGATAATGGACACTCCTTTGATACAATTATAGATATGCATTTCCATTCAATGGATTATTTTTCTAAACTATTTAAGGAAAGTATGGTGCATGATGAAGAGGCTCAAAAATAAGTTCTTGTTGTCATACCCTCTATTATCTCTGAAGAAGAAAATCAGGCCCTACTTAAACTCATTGATAGAGAGGGACTGAAGAATGTAGTCTTTGGAATACGCATCGAAAAAACACCAGGTCTAGATGGCTTTCCAATTGAGTTTTTTTAGGCCTTCTAGAAAAACTTGGAGGGGGATGTAATGGTTGTATAGAGGAGTCCAAAGGTAGTAAAAGAACGTTTAAATCATTAAATTATACTTCCATTACCTTAATTCCAAAATGGGAGGAGGGGGTGCATATTTCAGATTATAGACCTATTGCCTTATGCAATGTCATATATAAAATAATAACAAAGGTAATGGCTGAGTGGCTAAAACCTCTTCTACATAGCATTATATCCTCGGAGCAAGGAGGTCTTGTAGAGGGTAGGTAGATCTTGAATGGTGTGTTTCTAGCTCAGGAGGTAATCCATTTAATGCAAACATCTAGTATTAGAGTAATGTTCATAAAGTTGGATATGTCAAAGGCTTGTGATAGGGTGGAGTGGAGCTTCTTGTCAAATATTATGGTAGCCTTTGGTTTCTCTCAGGATTGGATAGAATAGGTCATGAGCTATGTTTCTACTCTAACATACTCAGTGTTAATAAAGGGTCTTCCCTCGCAACCTTTTGGAGATACTAGAGGCCTTCGTCAAGGAGATCCTTGTTCCCCCTATATTTTTATCATATTGGTTGAAGGCTTGGGTAGAATCATCTTGAGGAGAATACAATAAGATTTTCTAATAGGTATCAAGGTGGGTGAGGAAGTTTTGACTCACCTAAAGTTTGTGGATGACACAGGATTGGTGGGAGTGTCCAACTTCAGGGAAGCAAGAATGATTAGAGATACACATAATGTCTACCTTAGGACTACAAACCAAGTCATCAATGATAAAAAATTCAAAGTGGTCTTTTTCAATCTTGATCAAAGGCTTCAGGATAGAATTTTAGAGATCTTGGGATTCACAAGGACTTCTCTCCTAGTGGTATACTTGGGGGTCCCTTTGCATTTTAAAAAACTAAAAATATATATCTGGAGGAATCTTTTGGATTGTATCAAGAAAATAATTAATCATTGGTCTCACAAATGGTTAAGCTATGGGTGTAGATTAACTTTTTTACAGTCATTCATTCAGGCCATCCAATTTATAAATTTTCTATCCTTGCTACCTCACATACCATATGGAAAGAGTTTGAAAATATGGCTAGAAATTTTTATGGGAAGGAGTAAAATGAGAGAGGAAATGGGCCTTAGTAGGTTTGGAGAAAGTAAGCCAACCCAAGGAAAAAGGAGGTTTGGGACTGATAACATCAAAGTTAAATAATAAATCTTTGGCTGGAAAGCTTTACTAGAGGTGGATTTCCCAACCAACTTCTTTATTTAGTAGAATTTTAACTAGTAAATATTTGGGACAAGTAAAACCAAATGAGGTGGGTCATTTACCTTTGGATGGTAATGGATCCTTAGTGTGGCAGGTTCTTAAGTTAGGATCTCAGGTAGTGAAAGATGGATTATTTTGGAAAGTGGGAAGAGGGGAGAAGACACAATTTTGGATATATTCGTGGGATCAATACCCACCTATCATTGTTGAATTTCCTGAACTGCAACCAATAAAAACAACCATGGAAATCATGGGTTGGGTCTAAATTGAAATTTATTTTAACACTAGTCAGTTGAAGGATTATAAGTTTAAGCATTTTAATAAGTTGGATGAGTGGCCAATTTCAATCCCTCCGGATTTGACACCCATCATGACTAAAATCTTGGTAGAAATATTTCTCATAGGTAGAGATGATGAGGATGAATTAGCTTGGGGCTATGGGAGCCTTGGTATCTACACAATGAAGGATGGATATGATAATATCCTTCCAGATCCTCATCCTCATGCATATTAGCTTAAGGATTGGAGAAATATTTGGCAGTCCAAGGGTTGGCTAAAAGTAAACTTTTTTTCCTGGCAATTCATGCATAATGGAATTATTACTTTTTATAATCTTAGATGTAGGGGAATCATTGGTCAAAATCAATGTTTTTTATGCTACAAAAGTGAGGAAACAATTGATCACTTGATGTTTGACTGCCCATTCATGCACTAGATCTAGGAGAGATGGTTTTTATATTATAATATTCGAGTTAATGGTGATTTGAATCAGATTAATATTAGGGAAATATGGAAGAGGGGTAGATTTGGATATAAAGCTCTTTGTATTGGTTGTGAGATTGGATTAAACTTAATTTGGTGGTAAGTGTGGTTGGAGATAAATGGTAAATTTTTAAAGAAATATTTTCATCTTTAGATGGAGTTTGGCAAGTCATTTGAAGCAAAGTCACAGAAACTGTGGCAGTGTATGCTAAATAGGAAACTTAGGTTGTTATAGGGACAATAGAGAAGGAATTTGAAGTGCAAGAGGGGTAAGACGAAGCTAGTTGGAAACCACCCCCAGAAGGTTGGATTAAAATTAATACTGATGAAGCTACAAAAGGCAATCTGGGTAGAGCTAGAATTGGAGTGGTTAGTCAGAATCATGTTGGAATAGTTCTCTATTGGGAACTACAAGTCTTGAGAAGGGCCACAAAAAATGAAGTGAAAGTCTTAGCTATCAAATCTGCTTCTATTTGGACAATAAAACAAGGTTACAGGAGGATAATCCTAGAATCAGATTCTCAAATAATGGTTGGAGCTCTAGATTGCATGAGGAATTTTTCTTTAAAGACATGGAGGTTGAGGATTCTTGTCACTCAAATTTAGGAATTATGGAGGAAATTAGTTGATGCTATTCCAATTTATGTGAGTAGATATCTAAATAAAGTGGTAGACTTTCTAGCTAATATAGGCACTGATAAGGAGGTAGGGGTTCAGTGGCATAGTGACATGGCTATTGAGGATGAGATGATTAGGCAGGTTGGTGAGAAAATCTAGTGTTTAGCTAATTTGGACAACCATTCCAAAAATATGGTTTAGGATATTTGTGCTCCAATGTAGATCTTCTTTTACAGTTGTAAACAGGTGAACAACCATTGTAGAAATATGGTTTAAGATATTTGGCTCCAATGCAAATATTTTTTTATTGTTGTAAACATGTGTTCTCTTTGGCTAAGGCTAGGAGAAGTCTCATCCCAACTTGTAAATGATCTTTGTTTTAATACAAGTTTTTTCAAATTATTTTTCAAAAAATATATATTATTTTATAAGCATGGCAAAAAATTCCCCTAATATTATCTTCTAGCTTGAAAATATTTTTAAAGGGATGGGAATTATCTAAAAAAATAAAGGAGAAGCTAGAACACGAAGAATTCTATGACCAAATGGTAGAAATGGCTTAGCTTTAGAACATCAAGATTCCATCTAACATAGAATGGTATGCCTTATAAAAATTTCCATCCAAGTGAAGACCTATGGTCAATTTTAAAATTTTAATGACTCTATAGCCCATGGATAATGGAGTTTAGGGTTCTTCACCAACCAAGCTTGGTGTCCCTATAAGTTGCCAAAAATAATACAAGGTACTACCTTGGTCCATAATGAGTGGATTGATAACAAAATTTAGGGATGGGTAGGAAGGAAATTTGAGCCAAAGTAGGGAGGAATCAACCATTTTGAGTCGTTGATTTTATAACATATCATAAATAAAGCAGCAAAGAGCCAAGTCAAGCAACTAATATTTTCTCAAATTGAAATCCATCAAACTATTGATCCATTATATTCTACTGAATAATCGACATCATGACCTATACAAGAGGATTGAAGGTTGAAAAGCTAAAAATATAACATCTATGGCAATATGTAATCATATTAATGCAAAGAGAAGGAAATACAAGAAATAGTGCCCATTTTATTCATATTCATAAGTTCTCTTTTACATGAGGTTACAAGAGCATCCCTCTGAGGGATTGACCATTTGATACATATTACAATAAAATCACTCCATGTGATAGATGTCTTCAACAGATTCTTAGAATCCCCACAATTTAATTATAGGAGGGATTATTCCTAGAACCTCCTCTTATGAATACCAAGAAATTAGTCCTTGAAGATGTGAAGCTCTTGAATGACCCTGAGATCTGTACACAAGAAAATTCAAGATAGATTAATAGTATATGTTACCTTTTGAAATAAGACTTGTTTCTCAATATTGCGAATTGTAAAGGAAATGCTTAAAGAAATGCAAGAAAGCATGAAAATACTGAAATAAAATACGTAAAGATTGAAAGAAATGCATAAAGAAATATAGGGTTAGAAATCAAATGCATGCAGGTAAAAACAAATCTAATTACCAAAAAAATGGAAAATATCACTTAGACCATGGTCGTTGATGATAAGAGCAGTCAACTCTATTAGTCGCTACCAATATTGATGGATGTGCCTACAAGCTACTGTTAAAAATAGTGGTCACAAGAAAGAGGCTCTACCCTTTGTGTTTTCAACCTGATAATGATCAATTCTGATGTGTAATTGATGTTCAAGGGTTTCTTGTGTCTTGGAACACAATTTTTGTGGTGGAATTTGCTTTGATCCATTGCAATTTGGTGCTTGAACAACTACGTGTTGATCCTCAAATTGTGGTAGTCTCCATTGGCTGATAGACAAATGTCATTATGCAATTTGATAGGGCTTCATTGTACCTTAGAGGGATGTTGATTCTCTCATAAATTTGGTAGAGCTCCACTATGGTATTAGCACATGAATTTCTCCAGGGTTTGCATATAAAATTGAGGCCTTAAATAGACACCCAAATTATCATCCTAGCTTCATAGGGAAGCCAAGAACAAGAAACAGTTATGCTTAGGCAGTTGAAGGGATGCTTCCAAAAGCTTCAATCTCCTAAATTTTCAAGAAATCATTATGCTCAATGGATTTCACTTGACTTTGGTAGCCCGAGTTGCTTACAGGATTAGCCACTATCAACAAGCATGGTTATGGGTAGGTAGTTTGTAGTCGCTATCAATATGTGTGACTAGCCTGTAGTTGTTCTAATCATCAGTGGCAGCAATCATCGTCACTAATGACATTAGCAACTATAACTGCATAGGACTAGGCTACCCTAAATGAGTGGTTAGAACCGCTATTGGGTCTTGAAAAGGTCCAAGATCAGTCATATGGTCTGCATAGGTGTCCATATGAGTAGCCTCCTAAACATGATGTGTTTTAAGTGTCTATATATACCTCTTTTTAATATGCATTGTGGGAAAACACAACATTGAGCAAAAACAGACAACCTAAATCCATATTATAGGTTGATTTATGTTCATTGATTTAGTCAATGTTAGATGCCCCAATCATAAGAAGGGTGCAAATCTCCAAATCATTACTTCCGACGGAATGGAAGGCTTAAATTGAGTAAAACTTTGAAGCTCTCTAAATAAAATTGGATCACATTGTTGCATTACAAAGTACTGATAGTCAGATTGACAAAGCTTTAAATCAGTATATTTTCTTTTTATCCCCTGAAAATAGGGAAGCTTATGATAGTTGTTGGCAATGATTCGTAGGATGAACATAATTAACATGATTTAGTATTCAATTGTTGATTTTGATTATGACTTATTTTATTACAACTACCCCCTCAAGCGATGATTCAATGAGGAAAATGGTAAGTGATGAAAGCGATGAGTCGCTTGACCAAGATGATTGATTTGGATAGTTCAATATGATTAAAGTTGTTGGAAGGTAGGTCCTATTACAACTGTGATTTCAACCATTAATAGTAATTGTACATCTCTATCCCATAGAGCAGTTCGACCGCAATGACCTTCTTAAGGAATCAAGATGATAGAAATTTGATTTAAGCATGTGATGAATCACTATGTTCGATGCTTAGCTAAAATTTTATAGAAGAAATGAAATAAACACCTCATTCCCATGGAGCAGTCCGATCACAATGGCCTTCTTAGGGAGTGAAGTGAAGGTATTTTAATTTGACCATGAATAATTTGGTTCAAATGACCTTATGGTAATTTACTCATCTTTTCGGATTGCATGGAGCGCAAGTCGTTACAACCACCAAGTGTATAGGGTAAATAAATGGGTACAAAGTGCACTTGTTTGGTTTATTTAATTTTTTTGTTATTTATTTTTATTTTTTTGACTTTTGAGGATTTTTGGATGAGTGAGTGAGTGCATTGATTTACCCTTTTCTTGGATATTAGACTCTGATAGCTCGAGGGTGAGAGCCTAATATACTACTTGAGTTGCGACCCCAATTAGATGATGATGATTAGGAGTGGTTTGGGGTGATTGGCCTCAACTACATTGTTAGATTACCGATAGTGATGTCAGACTAGTCTTACCTGACAGCCCTAGCCCATCGATGGGATAGTAAGACTAACACTTTCCATATCCCCACTAGAGAGATGATGGTGACATTAGAGGATGTCTACCATATCTTCAGGATTCCCATCGATGGATGGGTTATCATTTCTTCTCCCACTACAACTAGGGATACAATATTTGCTCAAGTTTTTTAGGATAGAGTTGTTGAGGCACTAGGAGACATAGAGCATGGTGGGGTGCCTATTGACTATTGGTTCAAGGTGAATGTCTTCTCACGATGCCAAGTTATATTGATGCACATTATCTATAATGTGCTACTACCAGACACATCAAGAGTGAGGTTCCCTTGGAACCTCCTAGACATGGTGTAGGACTTGCTAGAGTGTACCTCATAGTAGCCTCTGATTATGGCATGGGGGAGCACATTACTAGCACAACTCTATGATGAGCTATATCAGATTACATGATAGGGATGAGTAGGAGTGGGATGCAACCTACTACTTTAGATCTAGGGGTGGGAGCACATCCGCATAGACCAACCTGGTGGATTGCCATTGGGGATAGTGGCCATAGTAGTGGATGATCAGTGCTATGCTACAAGATGGCCATAGGAGGTAGAGACTAGTTGTAGCCGATCACATGTTGGGGATCTAGACCACTACATTGGTTCATTGATAGGATTATAGGCTAGCCAGATTATATGGAGACCCTACCTAGGCTATCCTGCATGGGAGGAGGTAGAGAGGTACTTGGCTCGAGTTAGGTATGATAGATGGCTCATAGGGTACCATAGGAGGGTGAGGGAGTACTTTCATTACTCTTGGATCATTCAGTAGTTTGGGATAGCACAGGATGTACCAGAGGAGCTAGTCCTCTATCACCACTGAAAGGTAGAGATACAACTTCCATTACCATAGGTGACAACATTATCTGAGGAGGTAGATCCTGCAATAGATGATATAGGTGTAGAGGATCCTAGGACTACTATAGAGTATGATACTTGGTGGACCACTCAATTATGGTAGGGTGGTGATAGCTTAGGTAGAGCTAGAGATGAGGTGGTAGTGGAGGGAGGTGATGATGATGGGTGATGAGTGCATCACAAGATGGATGAGTGGGGATAGGTTGTAGGGTAGGTGGAGGATCCTCATGATGAGGAGGAGGGTGAGGAGGATGCCCTAGATGATGAGGTATCCTAGCTATAAGCTCAAGTACATAGCTTCTAGGTACAACTTCAAATAGAGGTAGGTTATGGAGTGAGATACATCTCTCACTACTATGTAGAGTCAATTGAGTGTAGGGATGGTAGTGGTAGGGGTATGCAGAGGAGAGGACCACTCTATAAGCTCAAGTAGATTCCACAATATATATTGATCAGGTTACATAGGAGAGGGATCTCCTATGGGCACAACTAATGGCTAGGGATGCCCTTATAGATGCTAAGACTGATGAGAGATGCTCTCAGGACACAACTAGGGATTGCTCCTATTGCTTCAGGTTACACCATCTACTCCAGTTGCTTAGGGGTCGATAGGCTTAGATGGAGATGTAGATATTAGTGTATTACAGGGTCTCTTAGATCAGGAGGAAGTATATGGGTAGATGCTATCATACATCATTGCTCTTCTAGAGGCTTAGATTGATGTACTAGGTGGCACTTTACCAAAGTGGTCTACAATAGGGGGTTCTCATTGGAGTAGGTGAAGTGAGTCTAGGTAGTCATCAATGTGGCCTAATCATAGGTCAGGTGCATGATCTGAGAGATCGATAGGTACTAGCTCTAGACAACCTCATAGAGATGGAGTTGAGGGTGGAGGTGACTCAGGGGGTGTAGGCCTAGTTTGATATGTCATGATGTCTTATATCATTTTTGAGTGTAAGGTCTGAGGACCTACACAGTTGTAGCCTACGAGCATTTTTGTACCTCTATGTACTTTGACACACACACACACACACACACACACACACACACACAAATATATATATATGATACTCTATTTATGGCTCATTATGTGTATTATGTCTTTGCTTTTATGTTCATGTGATGTAGTTATGGATGCAATGCTTATATGATTATTTGATTATGCTATATGTATGTGATGTATTAATGACATGCACTAGCTAGATGATAGATGTATGTGATCTAGATGTGTAGATGCACTATTATGTATGCTTATATGGATGCAATAGTGAATGTTAAATGCATGTTTAAATTTATTTCAATTGTTTATGCATTTAATCTATGTGATATGATATGATAAATGTGTATGTAATGCATTAATTACATGAGGATGATCTAATGCAAATGAACCTGTATGCTTTAATCACTTAAAATATAAAGAATGAATCTAATATGTGTTTAACAAACTAATGGAAGACACCACAGAATGTATGAAAATCATGAATGAAAATGGTAACTCTTATCATAAGAATTAATCATTTAAGCATCCATATGTGAGATGAGATGATGTGAGATGTATGGGGTTTTCCTATAAGCTTCTGTAAATTAAAATATATGCACAAAATAGTCAGTGGTCATCTAAATATCATTGTTGATATCCATCCGATATCTATCCTATTTTATGAACACCCCTTAATAAACAAAAGTTCATAAGGAAAATTGTGTATGATTGATGAGATGATTTGTTGCTATTAGGGGATTTTTGAGGTTTTCCATGAGACTCAAACACCCTAGTTGATTAATCAAAAGTTGTATAATGACTACACAAGACTCTTGAAAGATAAAAGCTTTGTTAAGAAGACCAAGATATTCATTATCCTTGTGTGTGCAAATGAATATATTAGATGAGGCATAAGACTACCTCATTTCCAGGTGGGTTTCATTCAACCCATTGCTGTAATGAGGATCACCATATGTTCATCATGATCCTAAGTTTGGATGTAGTTGGATTAGACTACTAGGTAATACAAGCCACCTAAAGCTAGCTCATCCATAAGCTAACATTGGTCTATACAAAATAAGGTCACTAATGTGATAGACATATCACCATGCATAAGGATACCCCATTTCCAGGAGGGTTTCATTCAACCCATTGTTGTAATGAGGATCACCCCATGGTGGTCGAATACTGAATATTCCAAGGATTCAAGCTCTTCACCCCCTTATTTTCTTTTCATTTATTGGGATACTTGCTCATGCTTAGTGATGAAAATCATTATTTATTTTACATTTTTTTTTTTTTGGAGCAAGGGATTTGCTTAGTGATGAAAATCATTATTTATTTTGCTTTTCTTTGTTTTAGGAATTTGCTTATTTTGTATGAAAGCAAGGGATTTATTTGGGTAGGGGGAGCTTGTCCTTTTGCCAATAATCAACATTCTAAACCATGCGCATGATAGGATGAGCAGGGAAACCTTTCGCTTAAGGTGAACTAGGACCACTTTGTAGTGTCATCCTTCCTTGTTCAAACTAGGATTGTTAATGTTTAAAATGTGATGGGATTTTGAGATATGCAAGGTACTATCAAAACTAGACCTCATATTCGAAAGTGAAGATAGCTTTCTACAAAATCTGAAAAGATCACTAGGTATGGTTGAATGATCAAAAAACCCTAGTATATTCCTTATAGCAACTGATGGGTTGTGTTGAAAAACATAATTACTCACAAGGGATGATGAATGATGATGATTTAAGGATGCATGATTAGCATACAAACGTGGTGTCATTTGTAAGATTGTAAACACAACCTATCCTAATGCAAGTGCAATGGATGAAAATGCCTAATGCAATGCAATTAAATGAATGCATATGCAAATGTAAATGTAAATGTTTTTGTTTTTTATGTTTTGAATTGTTTTTGATTTTATTGCTTTCTGAATTTTTTGGATTTTATGTTTTATGATTTTTTTGGATTTTATGTATGAAATACCTTTAAGTGAAGAATGTTGAGAGGTTCAGGCTCTTCAACACCTTCTAGCGATGTTAGGTGATAAGTCCTAGGTCCAATATTTTCTGAAATGATGAAAGGACCTAACCAATTAGCCATAAATTTATCTCGCAGATGCGGTGGTAGGTTTGAGTTCTATTGGTTCTCTTTGAGCACAAGATCCCCAAATTTAAAGTCCCTTAGGTGGAATTTGTTATTATAAGCTCATTTTAGATGATCTTGGTAAACGTGAAGATGCTCAAGAGCATTCACTCGATGTTCATCAAGAAGGGTCAGTTGATCAAGGTGAGCTTGTCGTGTAGTGTCATCATCGATGAACTCTTTCAATGTGATGCATAGTGTTGGAATTTCTAATTCCAAGGGCATGATGGCCTCAATGCCATAGACTAGAGAAAATAGGGTTGCCCTAGTGGGTGTCCATATGCTAGTTCGATAAGCCCATAATGCAAGAGGTAATTGGATGTGCCAATCCTTATGATTTTCTTTTACAATTTTCTTCAAGATGGCTACTACTATTTTGTTTGAGGCCTCTACTTGCCCATTTTCCTATGGATAATAAGGTGTGGCAAAGTTATGCTGAATATTATATTTGGATATTAAAGCCCACACATATTTGTTCTTAAATGAGGTACCATTATCCGAGATTATTTTGGATGGGATCCCAAAATGACATATGATATTGTGAAGTATGAACTCCACAATACGTGCTCCAGTCATAGAAGTTAAGGGGATCACTTCCACCCACTTGGTGAAATACTCAGTGGTCATTATGATAAACGTGTGTCAGCCCAATGATGAGGGAGAGATCTTACCAATTAGATCAAAACCCCACTAAGAAAATGGCCAAGCCGCTTGGATGGGTTGTAAGGCCTATGATGGTAGGTGCATAAGATTAGCATGATGCTAGCATTTAATGCATTTCTTGACATATGCACAATAATCCTTCTCCATGGTGGGCCAATAATAACCCATTCGAAGGATGCGCTTGATGATGGCCATGCCACTAAAATGGCCATTGCATGTACCATCATGAGCCTATGAAATCACCCAAGTTGATTCTTGGGGCTCAAGACAATGAAGGAGAATTCCATCATAGCTACGATGATACAAGATGTCTCCTAACAAGACATATCTGGTCACTTTTTTTTGAATGCTCTTTTGGTGGCATGTGACAATCCCTATAGGATTATTCCAAGCTTAAGGTAATCATGTAATTGGGTGAGCCAATCTTGATAAGTGATAGCTTCGATAGACTGAATGACATGTTCCCATTGCAACTCATTATGTATGAATGTAGATTGGGAGACAACCTTATGGTGAATGGTAGTACCATTCTCTACAGGACCCTACGAGATCAAAGACCCCCAAGATATCTTCTTCAGAAAGTCTCTAGATTTATAGAACCATTCATGGTTTGGTTCTATATGAATCATGTGGACTGATTCATGATTGTCTTGAGCCTCACATCGCATCATGGATTGTGAGAGCATCTTCACTTGGATGGTAGTAAAGTCAATAGATAGATTCTGAGGGATTAAGGATCCCAAAGATGCCATAGTGTCTACAAATCTATTTGATGTATGAGGGACTGCCTCGATGTCATACCACTCTAGTTGGGCTAAATAAGTGTCCACAAGTTCCTTATACACTTTCAAGATAGGACACCTACATTGATAGATTCCCTTAACCTAGTTTACTATGAGAAGGGAGTCACCAAAGATATTTAGCTTTTTGATCTTCATGGTGAGCATTGTTTGGAGACCCAAGATTAGGGCCTCATATTCAACATTGTTATTGGTGCAAGGAAAGTTGAGTTTAAATGACAAGGGCATTGGAGCACCTTGTGGCATGAAAAACATGATCCCTGCACCACCCCCTTGCTCGCATTTTGAACCATCAAAGAACAAAGTCATATCAGCTTTGTTGTCTAGTTCTTTAAGTTTGGGTGACTTCAATAATGCAAATACTGCATCATCAAGTAGTTCTATGACAAGAGGCTTATGATCCTGAAGAGGTGCCTCTACCAGTTGATCAACTATGACCTATCCTTTGATTGAATTTTGGCTTATGAATTCTAGATCAAATTCTATCAATAGCATGATCCACTTTGTAGTACATGTATTATGATATGTTCTGCTCATCATATACTACAAAGGATTTTATTTTGATATAACATATATTGTATGACTTAGCATATAGTGGTGCAACTTCTTAGTTGCAAAAACCACTACTAAACATAATTTCTCGATGTATGCATATCTTAGCTCATAGCTAACCAGGGTTCGACTTATGTAGTATATCACATATTCTTTGTCTTGCTTGTTCTTCTAGGCTAACATGGTTCCTAGTGCAAAGTCCATGGTGGATATATACAATAGAAATGGTACATCTAGTCTTGGTGGAGCTAGTACTAGTGGTGATGCTAGGTATTGCTTGATCTCAGCAAAAGATTTTTGGCAATCTTCATCCCAATTAAATGAGACCCCCTTGTGTAGCAGTCGATTCATGGGTCGATATTTATCCGATAACTATGCAATGAAGCGCTTTATGGATGCTACTTTGCCCTGTAGGCTTCTTAGTTCCTTGATGTTTGTGGGGGACACATTTCTAATATAGCTTTTACTTTTGCTGGATCTACTTTGATCCCTCATTTTGAAATGATGAATCCCAAGAGTTTTCTTGAAGTTACGCCAAAGATGCATTTCTTGGGATTCAACCTGACGTTATGCTCAATCAGGTGATCGAAGACCTTTCTAAGGACCTCAACATGCTCTTCACATAGTAATGACTTGGCCAGTAAGTCATCAATGTAGTCTTCCAATATCTTATGCATATAGTCATGGAAGATGTATGTCATAGCCCATTGATATGTGGCACCAATATTTTTAAGGCCAAATGGCATAACCTTATAGCAAAATATCCCCCATGGAGTGGTAAAGGTGGTTTTATGTTGATCTTCAGGTTTGATCTGAATCTGATTATAACCAGAAAAACCATCCATGAGTGAGAGCATCTCATGACCTATAGTTGCATCTACAAGAGCATCGATATTTGGCAATGGAAATGAATCCTTGGGTGTTGCCTTGTTGAGGTCTCAAAAATCTATGCAGATGTGGATTCTTCCATCAAGTTTTCCTATGGGTACCATGTTTGATACCCATTCTAGATAGTCGATGGGAATTATAAATTCTACATCCAAAAGCTTTTGCAATTCATATTTGACCATCAAAGTGATGGTTGGATGTATTTTCCTAAGTTTTTGCTTGATCAGATTTTTAGTAGGGTCCAACGAAAGGTTGTGGACAACCAATTTTGGATCCAGACCTGACATGTCTTTGTAGGTCCAAGAAAAGATATTAGGTCTCTCTTTCAATAGAGGGATGAGGATGGCTCATTCCTCAGGAGATAAGCTTTATCTAAATTTAACTTTCTTTGGATTCATGGGATCTGCATTGATATCCACTTCAAAAGTTTCCTCTATTGACATATGTGATCCCTCCTCAAGATGATGAGGTGTAGGGATCATATGGATGTCATCAACTAGGTTTAAAGGTTCTACCATATCAGGATTGACCTCAACATGATAAACATCATGGGCACAACCTGGTGCAAAATGGAATGGTTGTAATATTTCTTCATTAGGGAAGAAATCCTCAAGCTCAAGGGGTGAATTGGCATGATCAAAATCAATGGCCTCAGGATTGAGGTGCAATGGTTTTGAAGGGTCATATGGATTGTGGAGTGGAGTGGTCAGATCAATGGAGATCATGTTTATGGATGGAATAAAATCTCTAGGACCACATGGATAAGACTCACTACTTCTGAGTTGTCCCCCATGCTCTAGATGTGGCTCAGGAGGTATGGGGATCTTTAGATCTACTCTAGGAATAGATAAGACAATGGGATATTCTAGGGAAGTAACTATCTTAAATTTGGAGGATCGAGGAAGACCATGTGATAGATTTCATCTATGTTCATAGGTCACCTGATTGGCTCTACTTCTCTCAGGGGAATGTTAATATGATAGGTGTCGAGGTCCTAAGTAGGCCATCTTGATCTCATATTCATACTCATCATCATCGAAGATGTATTCACTCTCATCCTCCTCAAAGTTATATTCTAATTCATCCTCCTCAGAAATGGGTTCTGATTTAGACTCTTCTAGAGAGATGTTTGGATGATACACTAGGGGTGGTTCTATAGTGACCATAGTCACTAGCCTATCACCTCTTCATGAACATGAAGGATTGGGATCATAAGGATTCCAATCAATATCCTCCTCAAATCCTAGACTTAGGTGGTCTAAAGATACAGCTAGCAATTCATCATGACCACGAATAGGATATCCTAGGCCAAATTTATTAGTAGGTAGTTGATACTATGGCTGATATGGAGTTCTACACCCCTACTCAAATAAGCCTAATCCATGACCATGCCAATGGTAACATTCAAAGTATCTAAGGGTAAACTCAAGATTGGATAGATAATGAACATTTGCTATGAAAGGTTCATCATCATAATATTCAATAGGCAAACGGTCTATGACTTGGTCCAAGCCACCATAGATGAAGTTGGTTTGATTTGGTGGCACCCCCAGTGGTACCACCATCCCAATAGGAAAATGGGGAGCTCTAGGTCTTCCCATGTCTTGTGTAGACTCAATGATAGGTATGAAAGTCATATTTTGCACAAGATACTCTACTAATGCTAGATTAACTAGATGAATTATCACCTATGGTGCAGATGATGCAGTTGATGATGTAGGTGATGAGGGTTGAGGCATCTCCTCTACTATATTGTGTGAATCATCCTCCTCCATGGGATTTGGAATCTCTATGGTTGCTACATTTGGGATAACCCTAGGCTCTTCTTCTATTAAAGGTACCTTAAGCTTCTGATTGTCCTTTGATTTGGATGATGTTGAAGGTTTTTAGAAGTGATGGTTGACCTAGGGGTGATTGGTGGTGCTGATGTAGAGGGATCCTCTCACACCAATTTTGACTTCCCATCTAGATGTCTGATTGGTGATGTGGGTCGTATGTCCAGGTGAGTGGATGGGAGGATGAAATATCTCAATAAATCAACCTGATTTACATACTTGAATGGCTCTTCATCTGATGGAACTACATGCACTTGTCCCTCATGCACATATTTTATGCATTGATGTAAGATTGAGGGGACACATCGCATATCCCTAATCCAAGGATGCCCTAACAAGATATTGTATTGCATGGTACCTTCCAAAACATGGCACATTACCAAAATGGTTTTGAGTCCTACCTAAATAGGTAGAACTATAGTGCCTACTATAGAGCACAATGCATCATTGAATGCTCGTAGAGTAAATATTGAGGCAACTATGTGTGATTTAGGAAGGTTTAGGTGTCCTAGGGCTTTGGTTGTGATAATATTGATTGATGAGCCTATATCAATCAATACCCACTTAAAAGGTGTGTGGTTAACACATGCGATAATATGTAGTGATGGGTCCGCTATGGTAGTTGACACTGTCTTAATTTTATGATCATAGAATCTGATCACTAGCTCTTGGCACTATTGTATATGCCCCACAAAGTTGGTAAAAGCATCTGGATTTTGGGGTTGGAGCTCTATAGATCTCAGAATCTCCATTAAAGTCTCCCTATGCCTAGGGGACTATTGGATGAGCTCATATATGGATAATTTTATCGAGGTTATCTATAGACTCTGAGTGAGTCTATTCCTGATGGTGACCACCGATCTTGTCGGTGGGCCTGGTAGGTGGTTTTATGTTGGCCTTTGTTGAGGTACAGTTGGGATACGGATGGGAGCCATAGGTGGCTCTAGTTAGTTGTATCTCCTATTTCTTGTGACAACATTGACCATGCTAACAAATCCTTGTATGGGAGGATCTATCTAAACTTGGTTGACCTAGCCTGCATGATTCCTTGGAGGTTCATGATTAGGTAAAGGATATTTAAATATTCCCATGTTCTGATTATCAGGTGCTAAAGGGCTATCAACTCATAGTTGATCCCTATCTATCATGTTTTGTACCACATTTTTGAATCCGTGGCACACTTCAATATCATGGCCTTTCTATCTATGATAAAGATAGTAATGATCTTCCCTATATCCCTTTGGCTTAGGGTGATTAGGGTCTAATAACTAGACTTCTAGTAGTTTAAGTACCTTGGCCTCACACAACTGATTAAATATGGATGCCAAAGACTCAAACAATGGCATAAATTGGTGAGGTGGGTGACATTGTTTATCTCTACCCTGATTTTTAGTGCATTGATTATTATAATGCACTAGAGGGGGTTGAGCTTGATAATTCTATTATCATTGTGACCCCTCTACTTTCAGAATATTCAACACAACCTGATTGATCGATGTAAGCTTGGCCTGATGTGGTTGATTGTATGTGTTTTTGTTATTCCATTCTTTTTTATTTAAAGCTTCAAATATCCTTCTTGGATTTTTATGTCTTCGATCACTTTGGCTTGTGCCAAAGCCTCCTCGAATGTTGTGTATTATTGTAGTTGAAGCAACAATGATATATGTTTGGCATAAATTTTGGTAAACATTCGAGTGAGTTCACTTGTGGGGATGGTGAATGGAAGTTTTACCATGAGCTTCCACCATCTGTTCCCATAATCCATCACTGGCTCATCATCATATTATCATAAATTAGCCAAGTCGGATAGATTTATTTTCTTCTTGATGCCAAATGAGAAGCATTCAAGAAAAGCATTCGCTAGCTGTTCAAAGCTAGTGATGTTATGCCTTGGTAATTGATTATACCATTCAAGGGCTATGCCTAAAAGGGTAATCATGAATATTCATAACAACAAGGTATCATTATTTTGTAATTGGAAGCATAAATTCATAAAACTGGTTACATGCTCTTGTGCATCATCATCACCTCAAAACTTATCCAGCTTGGGCATCTCAAAATGTTTAGGATACGCTAGACTCAAGATCGAAGGACAAAGAGGTTGGTTGTGGATCTTGCTTAAAGTAGGCTTTTGGTAAGCTGTTCTTTATTTTTTGAGATATTTGATTCTCTTGGTAAGAACTTTGTACACATGATAAGATATGATCTCTTCCTCCTAAAGAGATATTGGAGGAGCAAGAGGTGGTAGGTTCCTTTGGGATCGAGGTGGTCGATTGTATTCATCGACCATATCTATAGATGATGGTTTAGGATATTGTTGTTCCTGATCATCTCACTCTGATTCTTCATATTGATCATGCTCAAGAAGATTTGGTGCTTGGCACTATTGTTGCCTAGAAGCATGTTGTGATGTATGGTGAGTATTATTGTCTACTTGCCTAGTATGCAGCTCAAGGTGAGAGATAGCATGTCTCTCATTATGTTGCTACCTATACTCACTAAATGGAGGTAATTCAACTTGAGCTAATCTATTTGATCACTCTTCTCACTCCTTTTGATCAAGGATGCATTGTTCTCTTAGGTGATGTTCATACAAATACTGGTGAAGCAACCTTTGTCATTTTGTATCTTCTTACTCTAAACGCTCATGCTCTACATGCAAATCCTCCAATTGATCTTGGAGTATTTGTTCTCTTTAAATTATGCAAAGCCTACGTATCTGATCTGATCGATCTACCGTATAAGGTCTTTGGCTATGTAACTCCGTGTGAGGAGTCTTAGTAATGTGAGTTCTAGTGGAAGGATCCGCTATACTCTTTCCTCTATCTATTGAAGGTGCATTGATATTATATTCAACTCTTTGCTCTATGCTCGCATGTGTTGATGGGGCATTTGTACTACATGGGTGCTTGGAGCTCTCCCCTTGGGCATAAGTATGTCGCACTACATCTTCACTACGTGCACTCTCAAAATGAGAATGGGTAGTAGAAGTGGCCCTATGAGTTGATCTTCCAAGAGCTTGTTCTAGGTGATCAAGTTGATGAGTTCTCCATGGTCGATCGAGAGGTGTACCATTCACATCGATACTATGGAGATCTATTAGATCTGCTCCATGCTCAAAGTGATTTGGAGCTCTTATGGGTATGCGATTAGGTGCACCCCCTCTATTTTACCCCTCATTGGGTAGGTTTTATCCATTACCATCATGTGATGATTGGGGTCTTGAAACACCCTCATTTAGATCATGAGAAGATCCTAGATTTGGTCTCCTAGTTGGGGTTTCTCGATGAGATCCCTCATGTGTAGAGTTATCTCCTCTAAGGCTACCTGAATGTCATTCAAGTACATCTTGTGTAGGTGGATCAACTCTAGTGTTATTTGTGTTTTGTGGTGCATTGGCTGCCACCTCAGTCGTAGACCGAGGGCGGCCTCGTGTGGTGACCATAACCTTATGAATTTATCTCATATGTAAATTTTAAGAAATAGATAAAGTATACAAAATGATTATCTCTTTTAAATTTTCTTTGTGTTTCCTAAAAACTTGTCTTGTGTGTTATGGTTTGTTGGAAATCCAATCTTTCTCTTATCATGTTTGAAAATTGTTGATGATACTCTTGATTTGTTTAAGGTTTTCACCTATATACTCATAGTGACAAACCCGGTAATGAAGTCCAGGATGTCATACCCACCAAGATATGGAGATGAAACCCATATCTGATTAGGGAGCATAGGTACTACCGATCCTCACCCAACACATCATGGGTAGTGATACACCCTCCGAAGAGGAGTGCATGCTATTTTCCATGGATAGGATAGTTCTTGGATTAGCCTTGGCCATGGACAGGTAATAAAAAACTCAATAAACAAGCCAACCAAGTGGTAATGACATCCACCATTGGTCTTGATCAATTGGTTGGATGTGAGAGCCCAACGCAATTGATGTTTACACTTGAAACATGGTGTGTGAAGTGTTCATTTTATTTCAAGCATAAAGTAAAATGCATCAAACAACATACCATGATTTTTCCACTACATGCAAATAAAGTACATTTTATATTCAAAAATGCAGTATGAAAAGATATTTGAGATTCAAAAAATGTAGATGCAACTAATATGATACAACCTTTGAGTAGGCTTCAAGCATGCAAACCTACATAGAGATCTAATAGTAGCCTCTTCTATGAATAATAGGCAACAGTCATGGTCGTTGTACATAGGAGAAGCTAGAATGCATAGCCACTGGCTTCTAGGGTGGCTAAAAATAATAGCTATTGTTCCCAGCAACAAATAACAATAAACATAGAAAATCTAATGATTTAACCCTTTAATTTTCTCTATGTTTGTTAATTAATGCCATATTGAAACATTTTTAATGAAATACAAGCAAATAATAGTTCAAATCCACTTACAGGGGTAGCCTAAGTCCACAGAGGATGCTGCAAGTTGAATTTTCTCCATATTTCCTATAGTCATTGATGATCAGGGTGATTGTGGTGCTAGTTGCTATCGCTCAAAGTAAATGAATTATTAGCTATTATTACTCAGAGCGACTATACTTGCAATGAAAAAAACAAAGAAAAATATATTAGCAACCAAAAATGGGATAGTCCCATCATGATCACCATTGAAAGAAGCTAAAAATCTAACACCTAATGCAATATGTAATCAAATTAACAAGATATATCATGTAATCAAATGCAAAGAGAAAAAAATAAAAGAAATAGTGCCCATATTTATTCATATTGATAAATTCTCTTTTACATGAAGGTTACAAAGACATCCCTCTAAGGGATTAACCATTTGATACATATTACAATAAAATCACTCATGTGATAGGTGTCTTCAATAGATCCTTAGAATCCCCACAATTTGATTATAGGAGGGATTATTCCTGGAACCTCCTCTTTGTGATGCTATTGAAGATGATCTTGAAGATGTGAAGCTCTTAAATGACCCTATGATCTACACACAAGAAACTATAAGATAGATTAATAGTATATGTTGCCTCTCAAAATGAGGCTTGCTTCTCAATAAAATAAATTATAAAGAAAATGCTTAAAGAAATATAAGAAAGCATGAAAATACTGAAATGAAATGCATAAATATTGAAAGAAATGTTGTAAATATAGGTTTAGAAATCAAATGCATGCAGGTAAAAACAAATCTAATTACTCAAACAATGGAAAAGATCACTCAAACCATAGCCACTGATGATTAGAGCAATCAACTCTGTTAACCGCTATCAATATCGGTGGCTATGCCTACAAGAAAAATAGTGGCCATAGGAAAGAGGCTCTGCCTTCTATGTTTTCAACCTGATAATGATCAATTCTGATGTAGAATTGATGTTCAAGGGTTGCTTGTGTCTTGGAACATAGTTTTTGTGATGGAATTTGCTTTAATCTATAGTAATTTGGTGCTTGAACAACTAGGTGTTGATCTTCAAGCTATGGTAGTCTCCATTGATGGAAAGATAGGTGTCATTGTGCAATTTGATAGGGCTTCACTATACCTCAGAGGGATGTTGATTCTCTCTTCAATCTGGTAGAGCTTCGCTATGGCATTTGCACATCAATTTCTCTAGGGTTTGCATGTAAAATTGGGGCCTTAAATAGACACCCAATTTCTCATCCTAGCTTCATAGGAGCAGTTGCAAGGATGCTTCCAGAAGCTTCGATCTCCTAACCATTCAAGAAATCGTTACGCTCAATGGATTTCACTCGGCTTTGGTAGCCCGAGTTGGTTATAGGCTTAGCCACTATCGACAAGCATGGCTATGGGTAGGTAGCCCATAGCCACTATCGATAGGTATGGCTAGCTCATAGCCACTCTGATCATTGGTGGTGGTGGTCACCACCATTGATGACATCAATGGCTATGGCTGCATAGGACTAGGCTACCCTAAATGAGTGGTTAGAACCACTGTTGGGTCTTGGAAAGGTCCAAGATCAATCATATGGCCTACAAAGGTGTCCATATGAGTAGCCTCCTAAACATGACGTGTTTTAGGTGTCTACGAGATATTATTAAGAGCCCTGGGTCCATTGAAAACATCTTTTGGACATTTTAAGAAATATTAGAGTTTTTCTTTCTACTTTTAATTTCTTATTTCTCAATATATGGAAAACTATGCTTGTCTTTGTAGAAGATTATGTATAAATTGGTAGTATTTCTCTTTGTATGTGAGTGTTTATACCCTATATTTACTTTTTAGTCCTTGTTTCTAATGCATGAGTGCTTGAAATAAATTTATATGATTGTTATTCAGTCTCCTTGAGATGGCACAACTAATCATACACTAGTCTTTCTATGACCTCTATCCATATTTATTTGTATTTATTTTCAACCTCTCACACTCTTATATTATCATGTTTTACTTTTTGTATTATTTTAGATGAGGTTAGCATAGTTCAATGGGAGTAATCCTGAATCTAGAGGTTAAGGAGAGTGAAAACCCTTTTTTCCAAGGCATTGTTTACTAGGTTGTGAGTGCGATCTTTGATTAGTTAGTCCCATGGATCAACACTTACCTAATGAAACAATATATACTTTGGGATATTTATGTTGTACATTATATGAAGGATATATTTTAGAGTCTAAATTTCATTTCTAAAACTCCTTTTTAGCTTACACAATTGGTAGTAGCAAAAAAAAAAGCATATCTATGCTTCTCGCAATTGACATAGTTTAGTTTTGTTAACATCAACTTAGGTGTGGGTGTATCTTATTATTCATCAATATTAGAGAAATATCAAACATTCTATTTTTTTTTTAGCTCAAGCTTACATAGTGCAATGCTCTTATAGAATTTGATAGTATAAATTTTCTCCAATTGAAAGTATTAGAATGCATCCTCTTGATAAGAATTTTTTTTAGCATACATAAAAATCTATGCTTAGATTTTAGAAGTGGGGGAGCTTCTAAGTATGACAGGCTAAGACATTTAGAACATTGAAAATAGGAAACAAGTAATTCTTGACAATAGATAATGATAATGACATTTGACATTTTTACTTTAGTTGATTTTGATAAATTATTCAATTTTAGTTTTGCATGGGCTTGCCAATGAGAATATTATAAACTATAATAGAAAAATGAGAAGATTATTAGGTAAATTTGTGCCAAATATCTTGAAGTATATGTAATATGATCTTATTAGGCCAAGACAAAAAATATTAGAGTTATTACGGGCACTACTAATGTAGCCTATGAGCAAGTGTCTATGTAAGCCTATGGGAATTATGCATGTAAGCCTATGGGCATCATTTATGTAATCCTATGACCATCACTTATGTAATCCTATAGGCATTTTCATGTATTTACCCTTACTAGTATTGGTTAAACCAACTCTATGGTTAACTTCGATTAAAGGGTTTAATATATTTATTATATTGTAATATAACCTTTAAGTCATGTCGGTTTGAGGTTAACATCTAATTGGGTATTTGGTATAATTATAAACAACCCTCAATAATTGATCCATTATATTAGTTTGTGATATGTGAGATCATGGCAATGCCTATAGGAACCCACCCCTTATGCCTTCTATCTATTCATGTTATTTATCTCTTTATCTATTTTTATCTATATAGTCCTTTGTTTTGGTCTTTTCTCTTTTTCTAAATATGATTGTAGTGAATGATTTTTTAGAATGTTTCTAGACTCTATTGTGAATTACAACAAGGTATCAAAGCCAAAATGAAACTACTTCAATCAATAAAAAAAAAAAATCTATACAAGGCAAACCATGGTAGATATGGATGGACTATTTATTCCAATGGTTTCCATACAAAAATTTAGGGGGTTTCAACACTTTTTATGATTTCTTTGTATAACGTCTCCTTCTTGCTCAAAAGACATTTTCTCTTTTACTTCCAATTTTAATTTAAAAAGGAATATTCTAAAAAATATTCCATTCTATGGTGACAGCAGATAGGGCAATGCACATGTTTTCCTTTTGGAATTTTGAAAGCCATATTCATAAGATAAAGTATCTATTTTGACCATCAATAACTATGCAGTGCAATGGTAAGGCATCACGACAACATAACTAGCATTATAGGTTTGAATATCTCTAGCTTCATTATTTTTAAAGGATATAAAAACCATTTTTTCTACAAAGGATGCAAGCTCTATTAATGATTCTAGGATGGTGTATGCACTCCCCCTCAACCCTCTTTAGATAAGAATATTTATTTCCTTTAAGCAAGTCCCAAACACTATGGACAATGTAGTGGTTAGTATCTTCACCTATATATAATAGGTCATTGTTGAAAAGTCCCTAAGAACCCACTTTCCTATGTTTCTCATAAATATGGTCATATATCCTTTCCTTTTTATTTAAATCCAAATTTAAAACAAGCACAATGGTTGGACATGGCACTTGTAGATAAAATATTTCAAGTTTGAATCACAAGTAGGTTTTCTTTTTAGGAAAGGATAGAGGATTACATAATGAAGTGTCCACAAGCTTTAGAGGTAGGACATACTTATTCCCTTTGAAGTTATTACTAGCATTCCCTTATTTTTATTCTATCTCCAACCCACTCAATGACATAGTAGTTGGTATGTTATATTGTGATGGTCAGGTCTCATGTTTGAACCCCAAGAGCACTTTTTTTTGTCTATCAACAGTCTCTTCACTAACACACCCTATAAATCCAATTGTATCTTTGGTGGAATAGTTGGTACTCTTCCTGGAATAGGCAAGGTTATAGGTTCAAATCCTTTTGACACTAATCTCTCTTCATACTATTCACAAAGTATAAAAATAATTTCTATATTTTTATTCCCAAAGGCATTGGTAGGGTGCCTAACTATGGGAACAAATTCTAAGGTGATCCCAATTATGCCTTGATTTTGAGCCTTCTTAGTTAGAAACTATTTAAATACCTTTTTTTATATATAAGTGAGGGCATCTAGCCAATAAAATTAACCAATTTTTTAAATACTATTTCACTACTCAAAATCTCAAGGTCCAGGCAATGGTAGAAAACAACCAATATTTTTTTACCACATGGCAATTATAGCACCTATCAAGTGGAACTCTCTATTAAGATTATCTCTAAGATTTGGCATCTTTTATTTATTTATTTAAAGTGCTAATTTATCCAACCTTCTAAAGGTCATAAATTTTACATATAGAAGAAGTATTTGAAGCCTAATCGTTTTTACATCACATTTATTTTTGAGCTCTATGCAATGGCGACATCACTTTATAGATCTATACTAGTTCTAAATGAAATTTTCTATGAAATGGATCATTTGGAGTATGTTAATAATATTAATGGGTAAAATTATAGCACCTAATTAGTTTAAACAATAGGATTACTCAAAAGTAGGAATCTCTAGTTTATCTTTAATGGTGAAACAAAGGGCCTTAATGGTCATGAAATTGCTAAGAAGAAGAATGAAGCACTTGGTCTCTTCTTTTTTTTAGTTGAATTAGATGTACTTTTCCACATAAGAAAGAAGACTAATCTTATTCAAGTATGGAAAAAATTGAAGGATCTTGTGAAAAAAGTAACTTCTAGTGAAGTTAACATACTAGAGATAAAGCTCTCCAACATCTATATTTTTGGTAATGTTGAAGACTACGTCTCTCTTTAAAACCCTTAAGTTTGACCTCTCTATGATAGGTGAAAAGGCAAAAGGTGATAATGAGTATGTAAACTCTATTATTTATAGTCATACTTCACCTTTGCATATAGTTGGATCGGTTATTTATGTGAATGCTATGACTATCAAGGATCCATAATCTATATCTCTTGAAGGAGTGTTCAAACGTTTTGTTCATTATGAAGTTTCTATGAAGAATTGTAGAGCTTTTTATTATATAAAGAACCATCTAAAGGACTTCAAATTAGTAGAATCTGAGGCTTTGTTGCCATAGCGTAAGTCAAATATTTTAATGAAGTCAACCACACATGAATATTATTGAAGGGGAGGACACTCCACCAAAAATTGCATAACAAGATTAAAGAAGGTTGAAAAAAAATTCTTGAGATCAGGATACAAGCTTTCTAAGTATGAAGATCAATATTGCAATGTGGAGGCCTACTAGAGCATCTATTATGGGAAGATGTTATTTTTAATATCTCCTCTCCTTGGCCCCTTGAATTAGATTACTGGGGTGTTGAAGTATGTGTAATTTTATCTTATTAGTCCAAAGCCACAAGCATGGGAAGTTCTTATAGGCACTACTAATATAGCCTATGGTCAAGTGTCTATGAAAACCTATGTGTATTTTAATGTATTCAGCCTTAGTGATATTGGTTAAACCACCTTGATGGCTAATCTTGATTGAAGGGTTTAATGCATTTACTATATTGTAATTTAACCTTCAAGTCAAGTTATGTCAACTTGAGGTTAACATGTAATTAGGGATTTGGCATCACTATAAATACCACCAATAACTAATTCATTGTATTAATTTGTGCTATGTAATATTGTTGGTGTTCCCATCCCTTTTTCCTTCTATGTATTTATTTTTTTTATCTCTTTATCTATTTTCATCTATATGCTCCTTTATTTTTCTCTTTTCATTTATTTTAGCATATGACTATGGTGAATGAATGTTTTAGATTGTTTTTGGAAAGTATTATGATTTTCAACAAAACATGTCTATTATCTTTAATAATAAGAGGATAGTATTCCATATTTTAGTAACCATTTTGAATAAATTATATGTATATACCTTGATGTTTGTCATGATCTATTTTATCTCCCAATTAAAAAATAGGTTTTTGTCTTTCTCTATTTTGCATATACCTTTGGCATAAAGTTAAAATACTTTACAAATGACAAGTAGTGATAAAATTTTTTAAACTAATATAGTGGGATTTAGAAAAATAATGACATATAAATAAGGAAAGAATAGATGTGAATACTTAGTATGTTCTTGTTAAGTGGTAGATGTACATTAAGATTAATTTTTTAACTACATTGCCTTAGATCATTTTGGGAGAGCCCATGGCACTTCATAATGTAGACATGGATTTAAGTCCCTCAAACAATCTTTATTTTTATTTATTAGACTAAAATACATAATACACTCCCAGTGGGATAATTTTTAGAGTTTGGACTTGGGATCTAATATGAAGTGTAATTCTCTTAAGTATTAGCCATTATTACACATAAAACATGTGCATTCTAAACATATTAGAGATTTTTTTCTAAAATATAAATAAAACTTATATTGGATTTGTTCATATTACCAGTTTCATGATAAATATAAAAATCCAAGTATACAACAAATCCATTAGGTGATATTACACATTCTTCTATGAATAATTATCTCCTGGAATGAATGCACCTACCCTGAACTGGATCATTGGTCCATAGACTCCTACTTCCTCATGCTCTCCACATGAGGCCACAATAATACACTACATACAATATTTTCCCTTATCCAAATTAGATGAATCATGGGTTTTTACTTTTCACCACCAAAAGTAAAAATACATTATTTAAAATTTGTATGCCCATGGCCATAGGTTTATAAAATATATCATAGAATATGGTAAGTCCCATATTCCATCCATATGATCTCTTATGGTTCTACATCCTATGGGGAAAGCTAGAAGCAACCATATAATAATGAAGTATGACTCATAGTCATATCCCTCCATGATAAATTAGAATGAGTAACTATGGTCATGTACTACCCTACCTAACCTAAGATGCCTTAGGAAAGGAGAGATATTAAGAAGGTACTATTAGAAAGGTTTGTCTCTCTACTGAATCATAACCACTTCTAGATTTGGAGGGAAGTTACCTCCTCCTATTTCAATATAATTATCCTTCTTAATCTTCAAGTTTTAACACATTTTGTAGCAACAATATGCAACACAATATAATATTCAAGTAAATATCAATATCATTATATGAATACTATAAAATATTCTTAAAAAAAATTCTAATTCATTTTCTTATCCACTTTTTTTATATAATAAAAACTAAATGGAAATAATAGTCACTAACTTTGAGTCTTTGTGAAAGGGGTGTAAACCCTAGGTGCAATGAAGCAATGGAAAAAAATGATAAATTTGGATATAGAATTTGCAAAAGGAATGCAAACCCTAGGTGCAATAAATCATTGAAGGAAGAGGGTTTTTCATAGACCTCAGTATGTGAGAAATCCTCTTTGATCAGAAGATATATCTCTCAGGGATCATTGGGTTCACAAGTGGATGAACCTCTGCCCTCTATGAGGATTTCAAAGGATGAATTTGGGTTGGATATAATTGATCATGAAGCTTTAACAATTATCTACAAATTCAAGGACAAAATACTAGGCCTGGAGGAGCTCAAAGAATACATTAAATATTTGTGGACCAGTATAGAATTCCAAGTAACTTTCCTACACAAAAAATTCTTTTTGATAACTTTTGAAGCTAAATATTTAAGATAAAATTCACCAAAATATATAAAATAAAGTTGCAATACAATATATATGATAATGACAATATTCTAGATGTATGAAACTCAAAATTAACTTGAACAACTACTCATGAAATTACCATTAACAAATGATCACGAAAATAGCTACAATAGCTCTAAAAGTATCAATTAAGTGTCAAGTCATGTCATCTTCCTCACACACACATAGATACATATATAATGTGGTGTGACTCTTCATATAGAGCACTCTTGACCTTAACTCTTCTAGAGACTCTTCAACTTCCTATTCTATGGACACATGTGCACATGGACTATTATGCACATTTACAATACCAAAATACTTTGCACACTTTAATAATACTTGTGCATTTATTACATTGCATAAAGTAAATACTCAACTTCTAAACTAGGACACTCTTTCCTAATCTAAAGATGTACCCAAGGTGGTACATTAGCATATACCAAATAATATAATATATTCCAACACCCCCTATATTACATTTATCGAATACTTTAGTATTCAATATGGATCTTCATATCTTAACTCAATTTGCATGTTATGCCTTCTTGATTAGGTTATTTATCTTCTTTATTGTCTTCATCATTAACATCAATCTAGAGGCCTTTAGATGATGTCACATTGTAATTTGCTTCTTGCAAAAACACTTTCTTTTTACCTTTATCTTCCATATCATGAATCTTCTTTTGAACAGTACCTTTTGAGCATTCACGTATAGCATCAGGATAAGATCCTAAATTTTATGAACTTGAATCATTAATATTACATGAAGAATGAAATAATTTTTCTAAGAATGATTCATCCACTTTTGTTTTCTTCTTAAGAGATTCAATCAACTCCTTTTGTTTCAAATTCTTCTCTTTGTAATGTTTGATTATAACCAGTGGCATATAGATTATACTGGCAATGTTTAAAGGAATCATAATACTATATTTATCAATTTCAATTGCTTTAAACATTCTCACATGCAGATAATATTCTAATATTTCAAAAAAAAATTCTAATGCTTACATATAAATAAAACTTGAAATTAAGTCTAATTTTTCTTCAGACTTTTCAACCAAAATTTTAATTCCATACTTTATAACTTTCACTCTTCCTTTTCTAATTTCTCTTTCCATTTCATTATTCAATGAACTCTTTGGAGTAGACATTCTTTTATCTCCTTGATGTTGAGTAAAAGACACTTTGAGGTTGACTACCTTATGACTCCCTAGCTAGTTAATAGTAAGCAAAAGACAATTTTGAATGTAATTTTTAGTTCTTCAAAACTTTTGAGATTGACTCCCTAATATCAAGAATATAATTTCTTCTAACTCTATTTTTCTTCAATCCTATATTGATGTTGAATTCCTTATTCCTTCAAACTTAGAAATTTAGAAATTCCATAAAAATATATTTGAAAATTTTATAAATTTAAATATTATGTAGAAAACCTTATTACTCCAATCTAATCAAATTGCAAATATTTCAAAAATATTTTGTAAAATCAAATAATCAAATTACAAAACTTTAAATTTATTCCTTCAACTCCTTCAAACCAAATTTCAATCCTTCATAAAATTCTCAAATAGCATTAATCTTATTTCTAAGGTTTCAAATATTAATTCTTATCCCTCCAAAATAAATAGTTTCACTTTT
Organism: Wollemia nobilis; assembly: GCA_028583015.1. Classification (NCBI taxonomy): domain Eukaryota; kingdom Viridiplantae; phylum Streptophyta; class Pinopsida; order Araucariales; family Araucariaceae; genus Wollemia; species Wollemia nobilis. The sequence continues at coordinate 12,000,637 of JAQPPZ010000850.1, forward strand.
ATCCTTAGAAAATAATAATTATAATTATAATTATATATTTATTTATATATCCTTTATACCTCCTATTCTGAGCATATAAATAAACTTGAATAAAATAAATTACCTTCAGCCTTGAACGTGGTAATTTTCTCTAGTCAATAGTTGTTGATCGTCTCCCAATAGGCACTCTTCCTCTTATGGAACCTTTTCTATGCTTTGGCTAGTTTTGGAAAAATTATTTTGTCTTCCCTTTTATTGGTCAAGTGAATTCAAACTTTACATAGGCACTCTACAATGTATCCAATATTTGACCCTTTGACTTCCTTGATGCATGTAGCTTGAATGTCTCCTCTATAATGCCAAATGGAGTATCTCTTCTTACTCCCACTCAGACTTCAACTAATGACCTCTCTTACACCTTCTCCTATTTTTGGCACTTCCTTGTAAATGCTCTTACACTTTTCTAACTTTAGCTTCTTAAAATACGTTCTCTCCTTGAGATGGGTGCTTGAAATTATTCAAACTTGTTGACCTTCCACTTTATATGTGCCACATGGCACTCAGACTCTTCCAATGCTCTAAATTTACCTCCTTTATTCTCCTTAATCTCATATAATATATTCTTTCCTTGGTGGATATAACGTATGACACTTTGAGTGTTATAAATGTCTTTCTTCTAAATAAGTATTTAAAGCCTTATTTTAACCTTGGCATTTATTTGACACCCAAGACTTTTGCTAACTTATCCTTTGTCTTCTCTAACACATATCCAATTCATGTAACACATCCACCAATCCTCAATGCTTGGAACTTGCTCTAATCTTCAGTCCTATCTTCTCTACAAATTCTTTTGCACTCTTTTGCTGAAACGTATTCATTTGAAATCCTTGGGAAGAATTTGATAGCTTGCTCTACATTTTTTTTATGGTGGCTCTTTCATAGATGGTGGTGGCTCTCCCTTGAGAAATAGTGGCACTCTCTATTCCAAATGGATGCTTTCACTTCTCCTTTGTATTGTGGCTTATTAGTGTCTTTACACATTAAAAAATTTGCTTTATTTTTAATCCTTGCTCAGTCTTTAACTTGCTTAGATAAATACTTTTACTTTATTTCTTTTTACTCTAATAAATATGAACTATTTAGATGCTTTCCTCCTATGCTTCTATGATGCTTAGAATTACTATTAGGTGGTGCTTTATTTGGTGGATCTACCACCCTTTTTGGTGGCTCTTCTTCACCAATGTATTCTACAACTTTGGTGCTCTTCTTGGTGTCTTTAGACACCTTATATCTATATCGACTTTGAGCACTATTCAATATTTATCTTAACTAATAGAAACAACATATAGTATTCTTCCTTATCACTCCATTTTAGCACTCTTAACTCTAACACTTATTATTATATTTTACAGATCTTAGAACAATAATGGTGTCTCCTTACTTGGCTTGAAGACACTTAACTTAGAATTCCTTTTGCTATCTTTTGACAACTTTAATATGATGCTTCCAAAAACTTGAAATAACTAATTTTAATGCTTGTATAAGAATTCTTTTATAGCATCAATATTACACACCTCTTATGGCCTCCTTTGTAGCTAGTCTTCTTGGTAGTTTGTTGTCCTGGATTTATGTATTTTTGTAGCTTCACTCCTTTATATTTTTCTGCTCCAAAATCATCAATTTGCAGCTCTAATTGCTGCCCAAAACTTCTGCCTTGAATATTTTAACTTGCTGCCCAAAAACTCTTTTAAATATTCTTAGAAGTTCTCCAAAAACATAGATCTTTTCCTTCTCTTAATCCTGCCCACAAAATCTGATTTTGTGGCTCCAAATATCCTCCAAATATATTCCTTCAAAATATGAAATTTTCAGCTATTAATGCTGCCCAAATTCTACCTTCTTGCAGCCCAAATCTCTGCCAAATATTTCCCTAAACTTCTTCGAAACACAACTCACTTTTCTCTTTCTTATGCTTCCTAAAATCATAGCTCAAATCACTCAAATTGTTGCTTACAAAATCTAATTCTTTTCTATCCAAGAATATTCTAATTTTCTGCCTTCTCTCACTATCACAACCTCTTTCAATATCATGTTCAAGGGAACTCCAATATCTGCCAAAAGTATTTCAAAAATGCAGCTCAATACTTTCTTCAATTTACTATCCTGCAACCCTTCAATTTCTTCTTCAAAAATTAGTAAACTTCTCCTATTAAATAATCCTTAAAAAATATTGTGGCTGTCCTTAAATTTCCCAAAAATATGGCATCTTCAATCTTCTCTTCTCCCTCAATATTCTTGTCAAATTTTGACTTCAAATATGATCTCCTTCATCTGTCTTCTTCTTCCTCAAGAATATGAATGTCTTGAGGTCTTCAAAAACTTTCTCCAAAATTTGGCAATCTTTTTTCCAAAACCTTCTTCCTTGTGGGATTGTTATCGGATGGTGACAATTGTCCCAAATCCTTCTTATCAAAAACTTCTCCTTGCTTACAATCTCCTTCCTCTAGCTTTCTTCACAACTCCTCCAATGGCCACTCCTTCAATTCTGTAATGAGGATTTCTCTAGACTTCTTCTCCTCCAAATTCTATTGATACATCTTCTCTTGGGTCTTCTAATTCAACAACTACTCAAATTCTTTTCTCAAAAATTCAATGAGACCTTTCCTTGGTCTCTTCAATATTCCAACTATGGGAATTCTGCAATGAGATCTCTTTCTTGGATCTCCAAAATCTATTGCTTCTAAATTCTGCAATAGGACCTTTTCTTAGTCCTCCTCTATCTCCAATATTTAGTCTCCAATATTCCAAATCTAGAAGTTATTCAATGTGACCTCTTTCAGGTCTCTTCAACTTCTTCAATTTGCAACCTTCAATCTCCAGTCTTCAATTTTCAATCTTCTATGAGACCTCCTTCTTGGTCTTCCTCAATCTTCTTCCTTAAATCTCCAATGGATCCTTATTTCTTGGACCTCGTTAATATTCAATATCTATTCTTTTGTTGTAACTCAAAACTAATCCTTGCACAGTGAAAGCACATAGAATTTCAAGAAATAAAAGATGAAATTCTTATCTATCTATTGTAGGAAGCTTCTCAACTTCTAAGAACTAATTTTCTACAACAAATAACTTAGACCAAATGCATTAAATTTCCAAAATTCTAAAATGAATAAAATTCACTAGTTATTCTCAAAACTAGTGGAAATAATTCTATGTTGAGTCCTAGTCTTCACGAGTTCTCCTTCAACCCTATGGAAATACTCTATCCAACTTACAATCTAGAATCTCCTTCAATCTATCAATATCTCCAATAGGAACTCCTTCTAAGGTCTCTTAATATTCTCAATGTTAAGGTCTATCTTCAAGACCTATAACTTCCTTCTATAACAAATCTGCTCTTGGAATAGGTAAATATCCAAACTTATCTAGTTTTCTTTTCTAGAGGTAATTCCTTTAACTTCATTGGTTTTTCCTTAACCAGTGGAAATCTTGTTGGAAAATTTAAAACCTATGCAAGTCAAAACCTTGTTGTGGCTTTGATACCACTATTAGCTTTTGAAGCTAAATACTTAAGATAAAATTCACCAAAATATATAAAATAAAGTTGCAATACAATATATATGATAATGGCAATATTCTATATGTATAAAACTCAAAAATAACTTCAACAAGTACTCATAAAATTGCCATTAAAAAATGCTCACGAAAATAGCTACAATAGCTTTAAAAGTATCAAGTAAGTGTCAAGTCATGTCATCTTCCTCACACACATATAGATACATATATAATGTGGTGTGACTCTTCATATGGAGCACTCTTGACCTTCACTCTTCTAGAGACTCTTCAACTTCCTATTCTATGGACACATGTGCACATGGACTATTATGCACATTTACAATACCAAAATACTTTGCACACTTTAATAATACTTGTGCATTTATTACATTGCATAAAGTAAATACTCAAATTTTAAACTAGGACACTCTTTCCTAATCTAAATGTGTACCCAAGGTGGTACATTAGCATGTACCATATAATATAATATATTCTAACGCTTTCTTATTTCCTTTTCTAATTTAGAGGATAGAGATAGGGTAATGGATTATAGATATAATTGGTTTTTCGGACAAAGGGGTGTCTATATAAGACCTTGAACTCCTAGTTTCAACCCATTTATAGAAGAATTTAATGGCTTCCTAGTCTAGGTGAATATTTATGCTCTCCCTGTGGAGTTTTGGGGAGAGAAGATATTCACCAAAATCGGTAATGCCATTGGTGCATTCTAGTATATGGATGCCCAAATAGAGGAAAATTTATCCAATAAAATTAATATGAGTAAAGAAATATTGGTTGTTTGGATGGATATTTTAGTTCTTGGGCCTCAATTCATTACTATATCCTCAAGAAAATGGGAATGGATCCAAAATATTGAATATGAAAACTTCTCCCTAAGATGTTATGGTTGTTAGAAATATGGCCACCTGAAGAAGATATACCTATTCATTTGATCATTCTCTGATTCATCCTTGGTGGAGTAGAAGGATCTGCATGCGAATGATTCAAAACCTTCAAGTGTTCCAATTCAAAAAAATAAGCTCATCCTCCAGATGCACCAATTGTCCAGCAGGTATCATGCAAGCAACAAAAGACTCAACCCCAAAAGGAGAATTTGAATTAGATCATTTATAAAAGCTAAATGGTTACTAAAGACCATCCAAACGGTTCCATGGAAAATATTAGCACCTTAGATGGTATTCTTGAAGCTAATTATGAAACAATCGGTGACGATCAATTTTTTGAAAATGAAGATCCTACAAAATGTGTTACAACTAGATATTACCTTAGGAGCTTGAAGTGTAAAAATGCATTCTCAGGTCTTTCCACTCTAAAGGAGGAAGAACCTCTACAATAGAAGAAAAATAATCGAAGTAATTTCCTCTTTGATGGATGACTATTATGTTTGTTTTCCTTCTATCTGTTGGTGTTATGCGGTATGTAACGTTTGTTCTTATTGTTAGTTCCTTAAAAAAGTTGATTATGGAAACTTAGCAATTTGAGGAAGATGGAGAATATCTTTGATAGAAAGGAAAATATGGGTATGCTTTAATTAACTTGTTAGAAATGTAATGAGAGCAATGTAATGTTTTGTTTTTGTAATGGGAGTGACCCCCAATAGAAGCCACACATAGCTTATTAAAAAAATTAAGTCCATAACTTTCACAAAGAATTCTTCGTTTTAGTTTCCTTTTATTTTACATGATTCCCCTCAAATCCAAGTATGAAAAGAATGTAAAACATAAAGTTTATTAATATAATACAAATATTAATGAACTAGAAATTAAAATAATAAATATGTAGTGCAATATTACCTATATTCATAATTCCTTCCTTCTAAACATTGCATTCATAACATACCCATACAATAGTATAAGGACCAAGGGTATATGTCATAGCCCACCCATTGGACTTCCTAGAAGACATTAATTGATCCAAAGGATCAATTAATACTTGAATTTTAAACATTAACCAAACCTTACTAATGTTGCCAAGCATTAATAAGAGGATCTAATTAATAAAATATAGGGGATGGTAAAACCTAAAGATCCTATAAAATCCCTAATTAAAGACTAATTACACTCTACCAAGTTAATTGGAAGGGTTTTGAATGCAATTGGAATTTTGGTAAGGTTTTGGAAAATCAAAATAAGACTTTTACAAAAAGATTAATTTGGGAAAATTATCTTTTATAAGTCGCTTATTAGGCTACACCTAATTTAGTTCAATCAAGATTCCACAAAGATTTATCCAGTTTTAAATTGGGCCAAAAAAGGACAAGATCTGGAATTAATAATAAATATGGACATATTTGTCTAGTGGATGCACTATTCTCCATGTCACATGATTCCCTCCCAATAGTATTAATGCAGGCTTTGCAGGTGCACTTGGAAAAAAGGGAAGGCCAAAAATGGGTAAAGTACTCCCACCTTACCCTATCTTGTCTTGTCCCTAATTTTTAAATGATAAAAATGGAATCCTACTATTTGGGTGAACTCCAAGAAGGTTCCTTCTAGTATTTTAATATTAATAAATATACCCACTTTCTCATGAGGGAAGAAGAGCTGGGAAAAATCTATAAAACGGGAGACAAGCAATGGAAGAAGGGGGAGGGAAATCTTGGGCTTAGGGAGTATGCTCTCTACCTTTGGTATATCAAAAACAAAAAATATTTGGGAGAGTACCAAGAGGAAATCAAATGATAAAATATCAAGGTTAGAAAATGAAGGGAGTAATGGTAGCAAGTCGGGAGGAAGACAATGGAAGCCATACTTTGGGAAGCATCCAAGGGGATGAATATATATAGGTCAAATCTCTCCTTAATAAAGTTGCTTTTGAAAATCATGATCTAATCAATGCCATGCTTTGAAATAATTTGAATATTTCAATGATTAGATATATTGGAAATTAATTCTCATGAAAACCTAAGGATGGTTTGTACCTTTACATTGGACATTACTTCTAATATGTTTCCTATTTTTAAGTTTGAAATGTTACCTTAATTTTTAAAATGTCCTTATAAGGTAACGTGGTAGGACCTAGCTATGTCTATGAAATTGTTATAAAGGCTCTATTTAAGATGGAGTTGGCCTCCATAATACATCAAACTACCTGATTACCACCAGCGAGGCCATCAGGGTCGGGTCAGCTACCACTTGGTGGCCCCTTCTAATAGAGCATGTCAAAACTTTTATTGTGGACCCTACCCACTACTTAGAACGTGTGGGATGTATTTCCTATTTACACCACACCCTTAAATACCATTGGAAGTGAGTATGCGAGCCTTGGTTGGCTTAGCATCAAACACTACATATACCCAATTCGGGTGTTAAGGAAATATCATCCACTGTACACCACTATGAACCTCAATGTTGGAGTCTGGGATTATATTCATAGCAAAGGAGGACGTATAACCATATGAATGGGGGATGACATTCTATCTATTATGTTAACATCTAGTCCAATGATGATCGAAGAAATAAGTGATATGTTGCTTAACCTCTCAAAGGTTGGTCTTTTTGCTATCTTGATTTTTGCAAATGAATACCTTTATTTGAGACCCCACCTATCAAAATTTCGAATATCTCTACACCTAAGAGATTGGTTTCTTCTTCAACTCATGGAGTCCTCGAATATTTCCCAATGTGGTAGGTGATATCTTATCAGAATGGCCTTTCTGATCCATTGAAAACCCCCTAAGAAACAAAATGCTCTATTGCGCTCAAAGACCCCTCCATTATGTGACATCAAATATGATGAATGAACCATTCGGTTGTGTTTATTGGTGCCTAATGTAGGAATTTTATTTGTTATGCTCAAAATCCTGCACTAGGGCACAGTTGTTGATTACCTTCGAAATAGTTACATCAAAACACATCCTCTAAAATCAACTTGTAATCCAGTCATAGATTTGGGAGGCATGCCATGGTGATATCAATGTTTCATCTCTTTAGTATCACAGGAATTAACTCTCCTCAACAGTGTTTTATTAACAATCTGATGGGGACTACGAATTTAGGGTCTTTTTCTATGATGACCTCAATCTCCAAAATTCCTCTAAAACCCTCTTGGTACCCTTAAAACTTACTAGTAGCTTCTAGAAGGTCCTTAATAAGGAGATGAGAAATTTAATGAGGTTATATGACGTCTTGTGAAGTTTCAAAAGATACCAAGGCTTCTGTAACACATCTAGAAAATTGGAATGATTGAATAATGGAGAAGGCAGCTGCTCTACTCGGCCATACACCTGTAATGAATAAACATCATAGACAAGCAACATCCCATAACTACTCTAATTCTCTTCTATGCATGAAGGTGATCTTTATCTGGTAATAATTTTGAATAGGATTGAGTGCTTCAGGAAATATTTGCACATTCGATGATCTTTCATTGTGTTCATCTTTGCACAGAGAAGGATAGCATAAAAAGGGGGCTTTCTAATCAATGTCCCACATGGTATAATCTTGGATTGAAGAGGCATTAAATTTGATCGTTACTCCTATGTGCACTCAACTACAAAGTCGTAGACGAGAGTCCTTCACTCGTGGTCGATCGTTGTGAGTTGAGACACCCGAGGTAGGGTTATCTATCACCTTTGTCTCCATTCACCATTACCACCTGACTGTTCGCTACCCCTGGTTCATGTTAACTTATTATTGGTTGATCCTTACAATTTTAAGAGATAATTAAAAACACTCCTTTTTAGTTAAGGTAGAAAAAATTGTTCCACATCGCATATCCATGGAAGCATATGGGGATACATACATAGGGAAGCCTTCCACTGGTATATGATTACGCGGTAGTCATACTAGCCGATAGGCTAAGTGCTAGCCATTAGGTAGTAAGTTTTGACCAGGGGAGCCTAATAATTTTGGTGATAATTAACCGTTGAGTTGCTTTTAGCCAAATTGATAATTGGATTGTTACATGACTAACCAACAGTTAGTATGTAAATACATATTATAGACCCAATTTTATTAAAACCAAATTGGGAAGAAACTATTTGTCCTTTGAAGGGATTATTGGATTAGTTTCTTATAATGGATCTATTGTATCATATTTTTGAGAAGTTTTATAGTAACTTCAAGGACCCTTGAATATTAATAAGGCTTGAACTAGGGTAAACTGAATGTTATATAGAAACACTCTTTAAAGAAAAAATCGGGTAAAATTTTAATTATAATATATGAAAAACTTCTACACAATTGTAGATAATTTTAATGTAAGCCTTTTGCCAATATTCTAAAAATATTGAGTAGATTAATTTTACTTATAATAGTATTTCAAAATATTATTTTGCAGAAGAGTGTGGTGAAAGGGAGAATGGGTGTGGACTCATTGTTTTCCTCTCTATGATTGATCATAAAATTAATATTTCTATGTGACTCTTTCCTAGTAATGATTCCTAGGATATATGGTTTGGTAAATTTTGTATGATCTTAACGTTGAAGGACAAAAGGGGTAATCTTGTGTGATAGATTACAAGGTTGATTTGAGTTTGTAATCTTGTGTGATAGATTACAAGGTTGATTTGTGTTTAAAGGTGTAATATTGTGTGATAGATTACAAGGTTGATTTGTAATCTTGTGTGATAGATTACAAGGTTGATTTGTGTTTAAAGGTGTAATCTTGTGTGATAGATTACAAGGTTGATTTGTGTTTAAAGGTGTAATCTTGTGTGATAGATTACAAGGTTGATTTAAGTTTAAAGGTGTAATCTTGTGTGATAGATTACAAGGTTGATTTGATTTTAAAGGTGTAATCTTGTGTGATAGATTACAAGGTTGATTTGGTTTAAGGTGTAATCTTGTTTGATAGATTACAAGATGTTATGTCTAACTATGAGGTAACCTTGTTTGATAGGTTACAAGATAAAGATATGTAATCTTGTTTGATAGATTAAAAGGTAAAATTTGTAGGGACTCTAGTATAACCATATGGATTGATTGGATAATCCTATTGATGGATTATGAGAACTATAATATGATTTTGATCAAATGACAATATGGTGGAAATTGTCTAAAGTTGTGAAATATGAATGAATGTGGGAAGATTAGATATGGGATCTAATCTTGGAGAGAGTATGGGATCTCTCCATATGTTATGAAACCTTAGATAATTACTATATCATATTGATTTAAATGATATAATGGTATCTAGGTTGGAGAATGAATGTGGGATTCATTCTCGAGGGAATTATGGGGTTCCCTCTTGGTAATTGATGAAATTTCTCCTTAATATGTAACCGATGATCATTCATAAACATGTAGATATAAGAATTTATGAGATTCTTATTTATTATTGATGGCTTAGAGAAAGGAAATGTGGCATTTCCTTAATTGCATCATAATTTAAACAAGGAACAAGTTGGTTCCTTTAATTGCATATTGATTTAGAAAAGGATCCATGGGATGCCTTTCTATACTTGTATTTATGACAATTTAAGTTTATGAAATGAGAGGAGAAACATATTTTGGAGGCTAGGTTTATTCCCCGTGAGGGTTCCCAGGGTATATGTTGTGTACTTCTATTTTGTGGTTTGCAATTATTGTTATGCATGGATGTTGTATTTACTCTCTAGTATGATATCTAGATAGATCATGGATATTGAATATGATGGAGAAGTAAATGTTATTTGCTTTCCAATGGAATGATGTATTTACATTCTTATAAAGTGATTACTAGAATGTTATATGATGTAATATTTTGTTAACAAGCAATGTTCTATGGATGAGAATGGATTATGATTATCCTGTGAGGTTATAATAATTGATGCCTTTGTGTTTTCCAATGAATGGCTCTTTTATTATGGTTTATACTTTAAATCAAGTGAAAGTCTTGATGTGAATAAAGTAATCTTTATGTATTGTTTTAATAATACATGCATGATATTCCATTACAAATAATGGAATTAGGAAGTAAGATTGAAATGACATTCAATTGATTAAGTAACTAAACTTCCTAAGAAAAGAAGAGGTAGAAATAGTTAAACCAAGGGATCATACATATAATGATGGGATGTAAGGTTGGATAGGAGTTGGTCACTCCTATCATGAGAGTTGACACTGACCATGTCATAATTCTCTCGGTTACTTACTACCTGCATGATGTTGATTCAAGCATACTTGGTTGTAACTTGACATGTTAGATATGTACAAAAAAAATTCTATCTCAGGTTTGGTTGGTAATGTGGGTTGTTATAGTTGGTATCAGAGCCTAGGCTAGTTAATGGACTCTAATGATAGGTCTAGGCTAGCAAAGAGATGGGCTTTGTTTGTAAACCTATAATGGTTCTTGATGAACTCTAAATACATAGTAAGGGAAGAATAAGTGCTTAGAAGCTACTAATGTGCAAATATTTTCTCCCATACCTGTATTCACTAGTGAATCAGAATGGAAGAGTGAGGGAACCTCCCACAACTTGTGGAGTACCCAAGAGATCATTGAGAAAAGATATTTGACATTTGTGGTATGAAGCTAAGCCTCTTCCTTACTAAAGTATTGTGTGGAAAATGGATTCAAGAATGATCAAGTGGGGAAAAGCTTAGATTTTATCTCATATCATGGAGATTAAAAGTTGAATAGAACAAGTAAGGTGAAATGGTAGACATTGGAGTGTCTATGAGGGTTTGTGTGATAACCCCTTAACTCCCATTGTGTGATATGGGAAGAAGGTTAAGCATTGCAAATGATTAATGTTCTATCTGCATGATAGGGCATTTAGTCTTCAAGGCATACACCAAATGTATGGGTTGAAAGAGACCTAACATGAGTCTAGTGTTAGCTAGAAAGGGAAATGGGTATTCTTGTTGAAATAGATAAGAGAATTCCCAAGAGCGCGGTATGTTTGATTACCCGTTGGTCTTAATAGGAGGGTTGGCCACTCCTATCCATAGGATAGACATTGACCACATTGATTTCTATGAAGTGCAACCTTGGACTTACTTGAGTATTCATATTTAAGAGAACCACATGGAGACTATGCTAAAGTAACCCCTTGATCATAAACTTAGCTATGTTAAGCTATAAAATTTCCTAAGAATATTGGGAATTGAAAGTTATCTATGGAGAAACAAACCATAGGAAATGGGAAGGTAAGATCCCATTCAAAATTGCAAATGGCAATACTACCTTGCAATAAGGTAAGAGTCTGGATAAGATCAAGAGATCAATAAAAGAATGTTTTCTTTATTTATATTTTTTATCAATGTTACAATACACTCATGGTTTTCAACCAGAGGCTATGGTGTAGGAAATGGTAGAACCATTATTGAACATGGAAACCATCCAAATATCACCAGAACCATCTTCTAGCATGAAACCTTATATGGTGAAGGAGAGCAAGGATGATGAAACTTCATATCTAAGCATGGAAATCACCCAAATATTGACAAAGATATGTTCTGACATGAAATTTTGTGTGAAAAACCAATTATCACCACCACATGAGACTTTGCCAACCTCTCCAAGTATCCCGACTCCATAGAAAAGTATGCCACCCAACCACCCGGGTGGTGGTCAAGTATAATAAGGTGTGCTACACTATTTAAATAGGGGACTACCCTCTACACAATGCATGTGGTATTATTATCCACATAATTAAACTAGGGCATAAACATTCAATAATTGTTTGAAGCACCAAGAGCCCTCTATTGTTTATAAAAGGAAATAAAATTCTAATCTTAAGGGATTTGAAGTAGTAATGTGATAAGGAATGACTACAGGTATGATGAACCTAGTCAGGAAAGATTACAGAATCAACAAAAGAGTAGTTGTTGGAAAGTATGTGATCACAGGAAGAATTCCTAGAAGATAAGAGTTACCTTAGAATTCAAAGTAACTCATAAGAATCCCTTGCATAAGGTAAACATGCATCTCATTTAAGTAAATAATCCAGTAAATATGTATACCAGGAAATAGTTTCCTGTATGACGTAGGAAGAACTATAAACTACATCAAGCAACGAGATGAGTTGATAACTAAACTCAACTTAGCACAAAGTTGAATTATTATCAAATAAATAACCATGATCAAGGTTTTGTGATAGTACCATGTGTACGTATAAATGCAACCTTGATAATTGGAAATAATACAATAATGGATGCAACTTCTAAAAGAAGGATGCATGGGTGAACGTGCGCTCATCCGATGGAGCCTCCGAAAGGGCAATGATAAGACACCTTGAGACCGCATTAATGAGACACCCATAAAGATGTGATATGACCACAAGTGTTTTAGTAAGGAGAATTATTACCTTGGGAACTTTGGAAAAAGAACTAGGATGGGATCGATGATATAGTACATCCGCATCGATCGAGACACGATCAATGGTGGGTGTCAAATAGAATTTGAATAATCAAGGTACTTTCGATCAAATTTTTGATCAAACTCTATGTACCATAAACTGACAACTAGTTGAACATTTGGGAGAACCGAAGATGCGTTACTCTATAAGCATTCAAAAAGTGAGAGTTCTACCCATGGAATGCAAGATGGTAGCACTTATGTTGGGGTTGGCATTGCTATTTATGGGCACAATGGGAGCAAGCCCTATAGTTATCCTTATGATCATACTCCTAGTGCTTGTCGATCTGTTGATCCACACTCTCTGAAGGTAGGAAATGGCTTTCGATGGTGCCAAAATGAGCCAAGGAAACAATGCAATTTTTGAAAAGGATGTGGTTATGCAGGAAGTTGTTAGGACAATTGAAGGCACATCCGAGGCTGTTGTTAGAGTAGAGCTTCCTGAACAACCAAAGCAGGCCCAAGAAGATTTATGGGCCCAAGAAAGGAGGAGATTAGAGGCTGAAAGGGATGCAGCCATAGTAGAATGGGATAGGCTCAGGTCAGTGGAAGCACAAAGAAGTGATTGGAGAGCCAGAACCATGGTAGCTTTATACGTAAAAAATGCACAACTATGTCAGGCAAGTGATGAATACAAGACTGCATTTTTGACTACCTATTATGGGGCACTGGTAAGCCATGGACTAATCATCCCATATCCACTAGTAGCTAGAACACAACGTGGGTGAGGGAGAACCACACGAGCAACTCGAAGAATGACCTGAGGTAGAGGTCGAGCAACCTCTGGAACAACTACCCCACCACCTTCTCCAACTGAGGGTTTAGGTCCAACACAAGAATAGTGATAGGACCAAAGGATAGTAGCCTTAAGGGCTACAAAAGTGGTTGAAAGCCACCCATTGTATATTATAAGGATGATAATTGTAACCCAAGAGGGTTTTTGCTTATGTAATATAAAGCAATATTTATCTAATGAGTAAATTAGATTATTATATTTGATTATATTTCATTAAGAGTTGGACTGGATGGTCCCTAATACTTAAGTCTTCTTATTTTTCTTCTGAGTAGTGGCTCAAAAAATTCCAAATAGTAGGTAGCTTTTGGAAGGTCCTAAGTAGGTAAGCTTGGACTAAGTACCCTATCCGACATATTGATCACTTGAATGTCATCTACAATGACTAGATATCAAGTGAAAAATATCTTGGAGGGTAAGAAGAGGTATTTCAGGATGCATCTATATATGAGTCTAACAAACTTAATGAAAGAGAATCTTATTCTAGTTAAGATTTAAAACTAACTTAAATGAGCAAGGTTAGACATGAAATTTTTAATATGGGAACACTCTTAGGAGGTATAGATGAGGAATCTATCCTTAAATAAGAGTGTGGGATTCCCTCTTAACATAGAAGAAATCATGTTCTAATGATTGTTATGACACCTTACATGGAGTAAGTGTGGTCATAGGTACTATCGATGAGTGATAGTATGATTGTTATGACACCTTACATGGAGTAAGTGTGGTCATAGGTACTATCGATGAGTGATAGTATGATTGTTATGACACCTTACATGGAGTAAGTGTGGTCATAAGTACTATCGATGAGTGATAGTATGATTGGTATACATGGAAAGAAAGATGAAACTTTTGCATGGTACCTTACAAGGGGTAAGTGTGACCATGAATATCAATATGGCATCATAAGCATAGTAAAGATGATCATTGCTATTGGATTTTGTTACTCAGAGACTACACATGTTCAAGTTCTTCTCCTCCCACTATTGAACCATTAGTGAATCAAAGTGGAAGAGCTAAGTGAACCCTCCACATTTTGTGGGTCTTAAGCGGTGTACCTTAGACTCTTTTGAGGAATGCACTTGACATTTGTGTCTCTTGAGATATAAATCTTGCAATAGACTGATTAAAAATGAGTACCAGGGGACATCAAGAGTGATGCACTAGTGGTGGAAAATGGGTTTGCCAAGATGGTTTCAAGATATATGGGTATCTTGAAGGAAGAAGTATGAAATTATGTCTTTGTCTTTGATGACACCTATGTATATCAGGTTAACTCATAAAAAGGAGCTATCAAGGCATAGTGTGATACTCCTTTGTGAGAGTTTTTGATGCATTTAATTAGATAAATGGAGTCTAATTTATTATAAAAACATGAATTCATGTCATTTCTATGGAAATATTCTATAGTTCTTTTATTGCAGTACTCTATTATCATTGACTATGTAGTGATAGATGCTTTGATGCTTTGTTTTCATGATGAAAATTGTGTATTGATGATGTTTTCAATACTTATTATTGATGCAATATGGATGTTTTATTGCTTTAAGAACATGGTACTACTGATAGTTTGCACTTTTGCAGGTCCAGGTACTCTCGTGGATGGAAGATATTGCTTACCATCAGGATCGAGACACTGGAAATAAGGAAAAGGATGATGATTCTATCTGATTTGTAAAGGACTAATGCTGATTTTATTGATTTCTGCATTAACTAAGCTAGGAACTAATGAGAAACACAAGGGACTGTGTTTAATCCAAGGGGGGAGTATGTCACAGCCCACCCATTGGACTTCCTAGAAGACATTAATTGATCCAAAGGATCAATTAATACTTGAATTTTAAACATTGACCAAACCTTACTAATGCTGCCAAGCATTAATAAAAGGGTCTAATTAATAAAATCTAGGGGATGGTAAACCCTAATTATCCTATAAAATCCCTAATTAAAAACTAATTACACTCTACCAAGTTAATTGGAAGGGTTTTGAATGCAATTGGGATTTTGGTAAGGTTTTGGAGAAAATAAAATAAGGCTTTTGCAAAAGGATTAATTTGGGGAAATTATCTTTCACAAAAGTGACTTATTAGAATAAACCTAATTTATTACAATTAGGTGCACCACAAAGATTTATCCAATTTTGAAATTGGACCCAAAAAGGACAAGGTCATGAATTAATAATAAAAATGTACATATTTGTCTAGTGGATGAACTATTCTCCATTTCACATGACTCCTTCCCAATAGTAATAATGCAGGCTTTGCAGTTGCACTTGGGAAAAAGGGAAGGCCAAAAATGGGCAAAGTACTCCCACCTTACCCTCTCTTGTCTTGTCCCTAATTTTTAAATGATAAAAATGGAATCCTACTATTTGGGTGAACTCCAAGAAGGTTCCTTTTAATATTTTAATATTAATAAATCCACCCACTTGCTCATGAGGGAAGAAGAGCTGGGAAAAATCTATAAAAGGGGAGACAAGCAATGGAATGAGGAGAGGAAATCTTGGGCTTAGGGAGTATGCTCTCTACCTTGGTAGATCAGAAACCAAAAGGCCTTGGGAGAGTACCAAGAGGAAATCAAATGAAAAAATATCAAGGTTAGCAAATGGCGGGAGTCATGGTAGCAATTCAGGAGGAAGAAAATGGAAGCCATGCTTTGGGAAGCATCCAAGGGGATGAATCTATATAGGTTGGATCTCTCCTTAATAAAGTTGCTTTTGAAAATCATGATTTAATTAATGTCATGTTTTGAAATAAATTGAATATTTCAATTATTAGATATATTAGGAAATTCATTCTCACGAAAACCCAAGGATAGTTTGTACCTTTACATTGGATAATACTTCTAGTATATTTCCTATTTTTAAGTTTGAAATGTTACCTTAAGTTTGAAAATATCCTTATAAGGTAACGTGGTAGGGCCTAGCTATGTCTATGAGATTGTTATTTAGGATCTATTTAATATGGAGTTGGCCTTCGTAATACATCAAACTACCTAATTACCACAAGCGGGGTCGTCAAGGTTGGGTCGGTCGCTACTTGGTGGCCACTTCTAATAGAGCATATCAAAAAATTTATTGTGGACCCTACCCACCATACGGAGTGTATGGTATGTATTTCCCATTTACACCACACCCTTAAATACCATCGAAAGTGAGTATGCGAGCCTTGGCTAGCTTAGCATCAAATATTGCATATACCTGATTCGGGTGTTAAGGAAATATCATCCGTTGTACACGACTACAAACATCAATGTTCGAGTCTAATATTGCGTTCATAGCAAAGGAGGACATATAACCATATGAAGGGGGGGGCTAACATTCTATCTATTATGTTAACCTCTAGTCCAATGATGATTGAAAAATAAGCGATCTGTTGTTTAACCCCTCAGAGGATGTTCGTTTTGATATCTTAATTTTTGTAAATGAAAACCTTTATCTGAGACCCCACTTGTTGATCTTTTGGAGATCTCTACACCTAAGAGATTGGTTTCTTCTTCAACTCATGGAGTCCTTGAATCTTTCCTGATGTGATAGGTGATGTCTTGTTAGAATGGACTTTCTGACCCATTGAAAACCCCTTGAGAAGCGAAACGCTCTATTGCACTCAGATACCCCTCCATTATGTGACATGAAATATTATGAATGAAACATCTGATTATGTTGATTGGTGACTATTGTAGGAGTTTTATTTATTATGCTCAAAATCCTGCACTAGGGCACAGTTGTAGGTCACCTTCAAAATGGTTACATCAAAAGATGTCCTCTAAAATTGACTTCTAATCTAGTCA
Organism: Wollemia nobilis; assembly: GCA_028583015.1. Lineage (NCBI taxonomy): Eukaryota > Viridiplantae > Streptophyta > Pinopsida > Araucariales > Araucariaceae > Wollemia > Wollemia nobilis. The sequence goes on from JAQPPZ010000850.1 coordinate 12,018,053, forward strand.
TAGATCTAGGAGGTATGCCATGGTGATACCAATGTCTCATCTCTTTAGTATCACAGGAATTAACTCTCCTCAACTATGTTTTATTAACGATCTTATGGGGACTACGAATTTAGGGTCTTTGTCTGTGGTGATATCGATCTCCAAAATCCCTGTAAAACCCTACTAGCACCCTCGAAACTTGCTAGTTGCCTCCATAAGGTCCTTAATAAGGATATGAGGAATTTAATGAGGTTAGATGACCTCTTGTGAAGTTTAGAAAGATAGCAAGGCTTTTGTAAAATTCCTGGAAAATTGGGATGATTGAATAATGGAGAAGGCAGTTGCTCTACTTGGCCATACACCTGTAATGAATAAACATCACAAACAAGCAAGATTCCATAACTACTCTTATTTTCTTCTATGCACGAGGGTTATCTTTTTCTGGTAATGATTTTGAATAGGGTCGAGTGCTTCAAGAAATATTTGCACGTTCGATGAGCTTTCATCTATGTTCATATTTACGCAAAGAAGGAGAGTGTAAACAGGGGGCTTTCTAATCCATGTCCCACATGAGACAATATTGAACCATAGAGGTGTTAAATCTGAGTGTTACTCCTATGTGCACTCAACTATAAATTCGTAGATGAGAGACCTTCACTCGTGGTCAATCATTAATTGTTAAGACACCCGAGGTAGGGTTGTCTGTCACCTCTATCTCCATTCATGATTACCACCTACTTATTCGCTACCCCTGGCTCATGTTAATTTATGATTGTTCAATCCTTACGATTTTAAGAAATGATTAAAAAAACCCCTTTTTAGTTAAGGTAGCACAATTTATCCCACATCGCATATCCATGGAAGCATGTGGGGATACTTACATAGGGAAGCCTTCCACTGGTAGACTATTACACGGTAGTCATACTAGTCGATAGGCCAAGTGCTAGTCGTTAGATGGTAATGTTTGACCAGGGGAGTCTAATCATTTTGGTGATAATTTATCGTTGAGTTACTTTTAGCCAAATTGATAATTGGATTGTTACATGACTAACTAATAGTTAGTATGTAAATACATATTATAGACCCAATTTTGTTAAAACCAAATTTGGAAAAAAATATATATCCTTTGAAAGGATTATTGGATTAGTTTCTTATAAAGGATCTATTGTATCAGATTTTTAAGAAGTTTGATAGTAACTTCAAGAACCCTTGAATCCTAATAAAAGCTTAAACTAGGGTAAATTAAATGTTATATAGAAATGTTCTTTAAAGAGAAAATTGAGTGAAATTCTAATTCTAATATATGGAAAACTTCTACACAATTGTAGATAATTTTTATGTAAGCCTTTTACCAATCTTCTAAAAAGATTGAGTAGATTAAGTTTACTTATAATAGTATTTCGAAACATTATTTTGCAGAAGATTATGGTGAAGGGGAGAATGGGTGTGGGCTCATTATTTTCCTCTCTATGTTTGATCATATGATTTATGTTCCTATGTGACTCTTTTCTAGTAATGATTCCTAGGATATATGGGTTGGTAAAATCTGTATGATATTAACCTTGAAGGACGAAAGGGGTAATCTTATGTGATAGATTACAAGAATGATTTATAATATTGTGTGATAGATTAGAAGGTTGATTTGCACTTAAAAGTGTAATTTTGTGTGATAGAATACAAGGTTGATTTGTAGTTAAGGTGTAATCTTGTGTGATAGATTACAAGACTGATTTATAATCTTGTGTGATAGATTACAAGATTGACTTGTGTTTAAAGGTATAATCTTGTGTGATAGAATACAAGGTTGATTTGAGTTTTAAAGGTGTAATCTTGTGTGATAGATTACAAGGTTGACTTGTGTTTAAAGGTGTAATCTTGTATGATAGATTACAAGGTTTATTTGTAATCTTGTGTGATAGATTACAAGGTTGATTCATGTGTAAGGTGTAATCTTGTTTGATAGATTACAAGATAGTTATGTCTGACTATGAGATAACCTTGGTCGATAGGTTACAAGATAAAGAATATGTAATCTTGTTTGATAGATTAAAAGGTAAAATTTATAGGGATTCTAGTATAACCATATGGATTGATTATAGGATAATCCTGTTGATGGATTATGTGAACTATAATATGATTTTGATCAAATGAAAATATGGTGACGATTGTCTAAAATATGAAACATGAATGAATGTGGGAATATTAGAAATGGGATCTAATCTTGGAGAGAGTATGGGATCTCTCCATGTGTGGTGAAACCTTAGACAATTTTCATACCATATTGGAGTATATGATCTAATGACATTTAGGTTGGAGAATGAATGTGGTTCCCTCCTGTTAATTGATGAAATTTTTATTTAATATGTAACCGATGATCATTCATAAACATGTAGATGTAAGAATTTGTAAGATTCTTATTTGTTGCATTGATGACTTAGAGAAAGGAAATGTGGCATTTTCTTAATTGCATCACAATTTAAACAAGGAACAAGTTGGTTCCTTAAATTGTATATTTGATATAGAAAAGGGTCCGAGGGATGCCTTTCTATACTTGTATTTATGACAATTTTAAGTTTATGAAATGAGAGGAGAAACATATTTTGGACGTTGGATTTATTCCCCGTGAGGGTTCCCAAGGTATATGTTGTGTACTTCTATTTGTGGTTTGTAAATTGTTGTTATGCTTGGATGATTATATTTACTCTCTAGTATGATGTTATCTAGATAGATCATGGTTATTGAATATGATGGAGAAGTATATGTTAATTGCTTTCCAATGAAATAATGTAATTACATTCTTATAAAGTGGTTACTAGAATGTTGTATGATGTAATAATTTGTTAACAAGCAATGTTCTATGGATGAGAATGGATTATGATTATCTTTGTAATTATAATAATTGATGCCTTTGTGATTTCCAATGAATGGCACTTTTGTTATGATGAATGGTTTATGCTTTAAAATCAAGTGAAAGTCTTGATAAAGTAACCTTTATGTATTGTTTTAATGATACATGCATGATATTCCATTGCAAACAATGGGATTAGAAAGTAAGATTGAAATGACATTCAATTGATTAAGTAACTAAACTTCCTAATAAAATAAGAGGTAGAAATAATTAAACCAAGGAATCATACATATAATGATGGGATGTAAGGTTAGATAGGAGTTGGTCACTCCTATCACGAGAGTTGACATTGACCATGTCATAATTCTTTCGGTTACTTCCTTCCCTGCATGATGTTGATTCAATCGTACTTGGTTGTAACTTAACATGTTAGATATAAACAAAAACAATTCTATCTTGGGTTTGGTTGGTAATGTGGGTTGTTACAGCATACCTCTCAACTACAATAACACTTTTTCTAGAATAGTAGAGAATCTCTCTTACTTTTCTCCGACTCCTTTTATATTACCCCCAACAAGAAATCATTCTCTCCATTGTCTTCATTTTGGCTTATATATGATTTTATTAGAACTAAAATAGTCCTCTAATAGGGACCTAACATATTTCCCTTTGGAGATATGTTCCACAAATTTTTTGAGATGCGGTTGATATAGATAACAAGACATGTCTCTAAGACCACTAGGATTTAGCCTCAAAATTCTATATGGTGATAGGATGACTAAGGAATGACTTGATCTCTCTACACACACACACACACACACACATATATATATATGTAAAAGCATATAAATTAATGAGCATCAAATATCTATTATAAATATTCATATAATAATAATGAAAATCATATTCAGTTAGGATTCTCAATTCAAAATTAATTTAAGTTCTAACTATAAAAAATGAAAGTTGAATCGATTTTTCACCATTTTTGTAAGGGCATGTGAAAACTGAACGTGTTTGGTATTACTTGAATGAAATGATTATTGAAAATATTGCTTGAATGAATGACTTGATGCACTATTTACTTTGATTATGCAAATGCAAATTATTTTGTGTACTCTATTTTTGGTATTTAGAGTAAGTTTGTGTTGGTGTTTACATAAAATTAGTATGAAAGCTTATTAAACTGCATATAAACTTGCTCCTATCAACCATAGGCCCCATATACCTACAAGGAAATAAAGATAAAATATATTAATTATTCTATAGGATTGTAATCAAAAGGCATGTATGAAATCAATTACTTTATTTTTGAAACAACAAATCAAGTATTTTTCATGACTCATATTTAGACTTGTTATATGGTTGACTATTATGGTCATTGTAAACCTATTCAATAATATTATGTTGTTATGTGTTGTGCTAAAAATACATTTAATTCATTTTTCATGTAATTATATATTTTAGAAGATCTATGTATGCATTGTAATTGGTTGATAGATCCATTAAATGCATTTGATGTCTTCTTCAAGACACATAGATGCACTTATGACTCCTATGACAAGATTATATTAATATTATTATAGTAAATTTATTCTTTGATTTGATTGAGAGAAGATGGATAGTTACTTATTTATTGAAGGGGAAGGTGGTATAGGGCCTATGGTGGGTCCTCCATCATGTTCTTCATGTTCCTTTACTCCTTTTTTTTAAACCCCAAATTAGGGTGGGCATATTCTAGTATGCCTAACATCTCGAAGTCAGTTATGGGATGTCTCATGTACCATGTCAATGTCTCAAGTGCATTGACCCATTCCATAGATGCCTAAACATCCCCATGGTGGCCCAAGATGCGTAAGCATCTTAGAGACACTAGCTTAGGATAGATTTAGATGTCCTAAGATATTTTAGGGATGGCCTTTCGGAAGTCTCCAAAACTAAGGATGTTTCATCTATATTATATCTCTAAAATATGAGAGATGATAAAATGAAGGCCCAAAGGGGCACAACCCCTTGTAACATAGATATGGAGCTCTCTTCAGAAGGAGGAAGAGGAAGCTTATTTGATTATTATTAACTCATTTTAATAATTCTAAAATTTCCATTTTAAGTAAGTTATTGATGTGAATGCGTTAATTAGAATATGACTAATGCTCACAAGCTCCTAATACATAATATATACAATGTATTCTACCCAAGCATTCACAATTAAAATTTAATATTTAGTCGTATTAATAAGGTTCTATTTTAGTGATTTCTTTAAACATAATGAAAATGTGATTATTCTCTAATCATAACATTTATAAATCAAAGGTCTGAAATAATAATATCCAACTTGAAATCCTACCCTAACCATATAAAATCAATATATAAATAATATTTGACTAATGTCTAATGCAAGTTCATCTAATCAAATATAAGTATTTATCGATTATTCTATCGTAAAGTCTAATTAATATCCACAGCCACAACTAAGAATATAAATACATTGCCACCAAAATTGGTAGCAAAATTGGACATAAATATCTAAATAAGTGGACCTTCATTTTCCAAATACTTGGAAGCAATGGTTGCATGCAAGGCTGATCCCAAGGGAATCACTTGTTCATCCAAAAAGAAATATGGGGAGTGAAGTGAATGAATTGCACCAATGCTTTCATTCCGTGCACCAATCCAAAATATAGTGCTAGGTATTCTTTGTGCATAGAAGGAAAAATCTGCGGATGTCATTTTACGTCCTCCTTGCTTCACATTGTGTGTTCCTAGCAAAGTCTTTGCTACACTTTGAACATGGTTATGCATCATTTCATTGTTTATAGTTGGAGGATATTCAAGATATTCTTCTTCTTTAAAATCAACCGTTCCTATGCATCCATTGACATGAGCTTGTTTCTTTATTACCCTGCAAGTGTAGAGAAAATTGGTATGATTTCAAATTACAAGAGTAATACAACCATGCTATATTGTATTTTGATAATAAATATTTAATTTGTAAAATTTGAAAGAAAATATACCTCTTTAATTCTTTTTTTTAGTTGAGCAAGTCCTTGAGATGAAAGACTTCTTAGTGTGCCTCCAAATCTCACATTGTTTGGAATGACATTGTATCCCTTGCCAGCATCAATGAATGTGATTGATACCACCTTTATTTGATATTAAAGACAAAGAAAACATTTAGGCATTGTGTTCATTATTTACAAGCACTTCAAAAGAATTGTGTAGTGGAGATCAATAGGTTAAAGTTTGTTATAATCATGTCCAAAGGAATGCTTGTGATATAAAATTGCTATCTATTTTAGCTTTTGTAAAATTCAACGAACATGCTTAAAGATTTTTATAAAACATCATAACCAACTAGACCTAGCACTTATTTCCTTCGAAAATGTATTAAGAGTCAAATTTAAATATACGAATAATGATTCTTACTTTCACGTAGATTGCTTTATAATAAGTTTATCCAATCCTAGTGTAAAAACCATGTACTAGTTTTTAATTAAAAAAACCAAAGTCAATATATATTTTTATAACCTTTCAAAAACCTTTGGAATTGTTATTTCCACAAAACATATGGATTTGAAAATAAGTTGCTTGTGTGGTGTAGATATATTACCAAAATTGAATCTTAGCTAGTTGGATTGGATTAAAAGTCTTCTAATTAATTTTTTATTTTCCACTCCGGACCAAAAAAAAACTCAATTGATGATTTATTCATAAACTCATATTATTATTTATTTTCTACCAAAAAAAAAAAGCATGCATGGTGAAACCATATGCTATCTAATCAAAGCCTTTACATTGTTCTGCTAAAGAAAGCTTTAAGTTTATTGTGTATTATAAATAATATCCAAATATTTTTTTATTACGTTAACATCCAACAATCTAATCATATGAATTTGAATTTGAATTTGTATTAATGTCCATCGGTGACCAAAAGAGGTCAATAGGACTGTAAAGTAAGACATATACAAAGCAACGAGAGTGCCTAATGCAGCTCCAGAGAAAATAAAGTAAGAAAAATAGTAAACAGAATGACATATGATATACAAGATTTGTGGATCAAGGATTACTCCCAACATTCAAGGCTGAAGAGAAGTGAGTGATATAAGAGTTGGATGTCATCGTAGATGTTCTTTGTTGGAGTCGACGACGAGTTGATCTTGTTGTATCTCTGTGATCACCCTGGCGCTTCCTGGTCGTGGCCTCTGGAGGTTGGAAGAATGAAGTGATAAGTCGGGATCCTGTTATCTTCTACAAACTGTTACTAAGTAGTTCTTTCCTGAGATTGAATAATTCTCGGATGAAAAGGGCAATGCATCTCTGATATTCATAATTAATCCAAGATTTTAGTGTATGGGTGTCTCTGAATAAGCAATAATATCTACCTCGTATCTCGTAGTAGACAGGATAGGTGAAAATGAAATGCTCCTCGGATTCCACATCAAGACTGCACAATCTGCAAATACGTTGATCTCTGGGGAGGTGATGATCTGTCTCAATACGCAGCTGGTGGGAGCAAACTCGTAGCTGAGCTAGAGGAAACCTGAGGCTGTGTGACATTTGTATCAAGTTATATTTTGGAGTAGTGATCAATCCATTCTCTAGTTGGAGATAAAAGTGAGAGTAATGGAGCAGTTTTGGTGAAAGAGGTTCCTTTGGATCAGTCCAAGTAGTTTTTATATATCTTTGAGTAAATCTCATCTCGAATATCCTTATTGGAGTATGGTGCATTGATTGATGCTTTAGTAGGAGGAGGTCTCATGATGTCTAGGCCAAGAGATTGAAGTAGAGTAGTAGTCTGAGCATACCAACAATTCTTGACCCCTTGATTTGCCAACTGTCTTGAGGATTGTAGTGCTAAATATGGATATCTTCTCATGTTCGGCATACAATGAAATCTACGTAGTAAAGAGACAACAAGAAATATTGTTGTTGTAAGCAATGGACGAGCACCAAACTCAGCTAGAATGATGGGATGTGGAACAGTTCTTTTGGAACGAATGAACTTGGACAACATTGAGATGAGGACCCTTTCAATACGAGACCAACCCAACTGTCTGAGGCTAGGGCCCCAAACTTCACAGCCATAGAGCAGTGTAGGGGTAACAAGAGTGTGGAAGAGTCTGATCTTCGTACTGATGTCCTGAAACTAGAGCTGAAAGCATTGCTTATCTAGAGAGGCTAAGGCAACATAACCTTTGTTTAACCTTGCTTGAGATGCAGGGATCAAGTTGAAGGTAGGTCCTGTGAAAAGAACTCCCAAGTATGTGTACGATGTGACAATCTCAACAGCCTTCCCTTTATATGTGATGTGAACAGAAGAGAGATCTTTCTTGGGTAGGTTGAATGTCATGATTTTTGTTTTTTGGAGATTAACTTCTAATCCATGCAAGTCAGAGTATGTGCCAAGTATGTCCAGCTATTGTTGAAGTCCTCCTATTGTATGTGACATTAGGATAATGTCATCAACAAATAGCAAAATGGCAATAACACTACCAAAAAGTAAGCAACATGTACTCTTAGCCAGAGAGTCCATAATGAGCACCTCCAATTCATCAATATACAATCCAAAGAGTGTAGGTGAAAGTGGGCAGCCCTGTTTAACCCCAATAGTACTATGAACATCTTTTGTTTTGAGAGATCCAATTTTAACTTGTCCAGTGACTTTTTCATATAAGGTCATAACCAACAAAGTAACCTCCTCTGGAATTCCTAGATCCTTCAACCTCTGAAGCAGTAACTGTTTGGGAACAATATCAAATGCTTTCCTGTAGTCAACAAAACAACAATAGACCCTGCGTTTATTGGCTTTGGCTTCTTCAATGATAGCTCTGAGAGTTAGAATGTGATCACAGGTACGATGATTTCTTCTAAAACTTGCTTGCCCCTTTGCACAAAGTTTCTTAGCCTCAACAAAATCAGAGATAAAAACATCAAGAACTGTTGCAAAAAGTTTTGCAAGAGTATGACCAACCATAATAGTTCTGTAATTGTTTGGATTTAGCGGATCTCCGGATTTATGGATGGGATGTATGATATTCGAAGACCAAGAGGGTGGGAACCCATGAGTAACTATATGATTGAAGAGTTTGGCAATATGGACCGCCAAGACTCTAGGGCTATGATTAAGAAATTTTACCTTCAAATTTTCAATATCAACTACTTTACCAGTCTGTAGTTTACGAATAGCATGAAAAATCATTTCATCAATAAAGAAGTTACAATGTGATGGTCGTGGGTTGGGGATAATTGGGGCATGGTTTGGGATATCATAGAGTGAGCCAGCATAGGTGTACCAAGTGTGAGGGTCAGAAATGGGACATGTTTTCTTTTTGGGTAGAAAAATACGCCAAAATTTTTTGGGATTAAGTTTGAGCATGACTATAATTTCTTGTCTTTTTCTTGATAAGAATTGATGCTTTTTCATCCTAAGAAAATAATGGTAGTGGTTTTGGGCTAGCTTGTAATTCAAGGGATCAAGACGACCTACTAACCGGGTGAGCCTATGTAAAGTTTTACATTACGTGTCAAACCACGAGTTATGAGGGCAATGGCCACGGGACTGATGAAAAGAGCGGGTGGTATGGGGAAAAGACTCAACAGCTGCCAACCATAATGCTTTAGAAAAATAGTTCGCTTTCTCAATGGGATCTTGAATTGTGTGAATATGGGTAAGGTAGGTTTTAAGTTTTTTTGTGTACACATCATCATAACTGTGTGTTAAAGTGGATTTTGGTAATTATTTTGGGAGGGGGTGGAGGGGAGGTTCAGGTTTGGGAACAAATGAAAGGTGCTAAAGGACGTACACTTGAGATGCACATATCAGATATGGTTAAGGCAAAATGTGGGTTAGCCATCACATAGTCAACTACACTAGCTCCACCAACATGTGGAAAACATGTAAAATTACTGGAAAGAGGGAACTGCTTGATGCCATTTAGAATGATTAAATCATGAGACTTGCCAAGGTTAATCAGGTGCTTACCATAGGGTGTGATGGTAGTGTCCGCATCGACTGAGCAGCGAGAAATGCCCAAACTGTTGTGATCAAGATCCTTTAGACACAGTGGATCTGAAGAAACATCATATATAGAGCATTGTGCAGTACCTGTACGTGCATTGAAATCACCCACTAGCAAAATATCACTAAGGGAGGAGAATTTAGAAATTTCTGGAAAAAGATTAAATATGGTGAATCTCCATCTGATGTCATTGTATATGAAGAGTAGGTTGGAGGAAAATAGCACACTGATATATAAAGCCAACTGAGTGGTGGATTTCTATCCAAAGAGCTCCACATAAAATGATTAAGTGAAAATGCATTTTTTAAAATAAATTAAATTAATAAATTTTAAAATGTGTAAACTTTTCTATTAGATAAGGTTGTCATCTTATTGTGTCATAAACATCTTCTACATATGAATATGCATTTTTCCAAACTAAATACAAAAATATTTCAAATATTGTAATTAAAGATGATAAATGTGGAAAGAATATATAGAATAGTTAAAAAATACTATGCTATTTTTTCATCTTAAAAGGATAAAATATAACAAATAATTTTTTATATAATTATTTTTTTAAATTTATTGCTACTCACTAACAATATTTCAAGAATGCAAGTCTACATTATAGAAGGTATTACAATGAATTTATTAAATAAATAACTAATTATTTAACAAATTATTGAATATTATTATGAATGAAAATAAAAGAGAAAGATAGAATAGACATTTAATCAAAAATATAAATTCAAGCATTAATATAAATCTATATGATTATAGTTATTTTATTTATTAATTTATTTCTTAATAAATGAATGTTAAATTCAAATTGAAGTGTACTTAAAATTAATGTACACCATTAAAAACAAAATATTCAAACAGTTTCAGCTGTGGTGGTGTGTTTGATCCCAGGGTTCTAAGGTTTATTTTTTTGGGATCTTAATCTTACCCTTCTCCCTCTTAAGTGCGATGTGTAATGTTGCTATCTCCTTTTTCTTGTACCTGAGAACGGCTATTCTTGAAACTTGTTTGGTTGGCTTCAGTGGGATATGCGAGTTTCATGGAATTTCTTGTGTAGATCTCCGGATGGTTTTTATGTTGTGGATTTTGTTGGCCGGTATTTCTAGTGTTGTTTGCTAGATTTTGTTGGCTGGTGTTTCTAGTGTTTTTTTCTTAAACCGACTATTCTCATGAGGGGTTCTCCTATTATGTGTTTTGTTGGATAAATTTGTTGATTGTGATGACATGATTCCTCTGTTCTCTTTCTTTTTAGGCCACAAATACTTCGGTTTGGGAAGTTTTTATTTGTAAATTTATTTTTAACCATAGCATTTTCATTATTTTGTTGTTTTTCTCCGTTGCTTTAGATTCAGAGCACACGGTGGTTTGACCATAGAATAATCTCTTGTATTTGCTTGATAAAAATTTATGGCTTATTTGCTAGGAGGTTGTTTCATTGGATTTTCGGTTTTTATTTGTGGAATTTAGCTCATCTTGATGTCTTATTGTTAGATCTAAAATTTGGAGATGCCTTTCAAAATCCTACTTGTAATAGGTTTGGGAACCCTTTTAAAACCCCTTCTATTATCAATCAAAAAAATTCATATTTATAATTTATAATTTGAAATAATTTAATATGAAAAAAAAATTAATATTACAATTTCCAAGTCTTAATGATTTTTAAAGTTTACAAATTTTAAAAAAGTTCCAATAAAAGAATTAAATGAAAACTCTACACCTATTAGATGTGGGTGCAATATTACATATTCTAACAAAATCAAATCACCATATACTTATTATTATTAAATAATTATTTTAATAAGAAATATTGAAAGATAAGAGCAAATCAACTCTTATAGAGAATTAAAGAACTAATCACCTTTAGTGTGAAAAAATAGGTTTAACACAAGTATCAATAATGAGCTGCAGAATGCCCATTTTGAAAGATATATTTTATTCATAGATAAATACCAACTAATCTTATTAATCCATGTGAAACATAGCACTATGGCTTCTAGTCCATTCACCATAATAAATAGAGTGTTCAATTTAACAATCAAAATTTTAAAAAAATTATAATTATTAGTAAACGTTATGATTTCTCAATGGTAAAATTAAAATTTATTTATTTTTAATTGCACACGGCCAAGGATGAGATGTTGTACACAATGTCTATGCATATTTTAGACAAGACAACTAATAAAATATACTTTACACTTTTTTTAGAGTTTAATTTATTTTAATTAACTAAATTTAGGGTTGTGATTTAATATTTATAAAATAATAAATCATGTATATATATGTGCTAATCTCACATTAGGCACATGCATTATTTGAATTGAAAGATGAGTGATACATATTGATGTATAATAGTTTTAGTTAATTAAATATAGTTATAAATCATTGATCTAGGCATGTGATTTTTTAGAGAGATGATTTTATGCTTGAAAATATCTAAAATGTTGTTTTTGTCCTAACTACATTGTTAGGGGCATAACTTTGTGCTCGGGACTCCATTTTGATCCATTCAAGAAGCATTGGAAAGATTAGAGAGAGAACAATAATGTTCACAAGCCACTCTATCATAGACAGTTGATATATTTATGGAAAAAAATGCTCTAGAGGCCCTCAAAAATGCAAAACAAAATACTTACTAAAAATAGTATATTTTCTATTTTTAGATTTTCGTAGCCAAAATGCATCTCTAGCTATGTTGACACATTAATAGAAGATAAAACATAAAAGGAAAGTGTATGCAATTTTCATTTAATATGCACTTTGTAACTCATGGAAGGTGAATCACCACATTTCCATATGGGTGACCTTCCATATTCAATACGGTGGATTTCCAACACACCAATTCTTGTATAAAGAGAGATGCACCCCTGACTGTAAAAAGCATGAGTAATGGATGCAATGTTATAGCCTCACATCTCTTCTCAGAGATTGCTTGCATTGTACTCTATTTTTTGAGCAATAAAATCATTATATTATTTTGCTTATATATCTATGTTCTAATTTGTTATACTCTATTATTTTTGAATTGCACTCTTTCATGATCTTCCTTAACTTAAAATTTTAAGTTTCATACTAGTGGTATCAGTGCAATTTATCTTTTGAGTGTATGTCCATAAACATGAGATCAGGATATCAAAAGTTTGGGTATCAGACATGAGATCCCTTTAATTACCTCCCTTGTCATTCCAAATGATCTCAAATGAGAACTAGAATGGACAACATCGAGATAATCAATCCTTTCAAGGAGATGTTGAATGAAGCCCTCATGAAATAGAGGAATGAGATGATGGACCAATTTGCTCAAATTCTTCAATGACTCCCTACTACAAATTCTGCAACCTCCTCTACACAACCTCTCACTACCCTAGCACCATTCAGTGCTCCCACACCTTTTAAGGTGCAGGTGAATTTTGATATTCCTACTTTTGAAGGAAAAATTAATGTTGATGCCCTAGAAAATTGGTTGGATCAATTATCTTCATACTTCTCTATAAATAAATTCATTGATAGTGAGAAAATCACTTTTGCACTCTTGAAAGCTTCATTACCTATTCAAAATTGGTGGGAAGCATATTGTAATAAGGTTACAGAAGAGAATGAAGATGAAGTAGTATTCACATGGGATAATTTCATGGAGGTCATCAAGGAAGAATATTATCCTATGGGAGCCTATGAAGACCAATACATGTGATGGCAACAATTATGTCAAGGTAAAGACCAATCTGTTCAAGATTATACTGATGCTTTCCACTCCATGGAAACAAAGCTAGGTATTCAAGATACCAAAAGGCATCAAATCCTCAAGTACCATAGTGGGATACAATGGTACATTCGAGAGGACATGGACCTCTTTAAATTCAAGACATTGGGAGAGGCATATAAACTTGTTATCAAATTGGAGTAGAAGCACAAAAACAAAAATAGAAAAGGAGGAGCAAATAACAAAAACTAGAACACTAAGTACCAACCAAAGAAAGGCAAGAGTGACTCTCCAAAGAATCAGGATAAAGGGGGTCAGCCCCAAAATCAAAATTGGAAGCAGAAAAAAGACTCCCAAGAAAAGAATCCCTCAAAGGCCAAGAGTGGAAAATGGTGTGATTATCACAAGAGCAACCAACATTCAAGGGAGGAGTGTCAAGCAATTCAATCATTATTTGTTAAGTTACAACCCTCTACATCCACTACACCATTACCTCCACATCCATAGGCTAAGGATAGAGGGAAGCAAATCATGGAAGTTAAACCAAATGTGACCATTGCCACCACACATGTTGCACCAGAGAAGTCACAAGAGGAGGAATGCCTATTTCACTCACAAATATGGGTCAAGGGTAAGCCATTACATTTCATTATTGATAGTGGGAGTCAAAAGAATCTGATTTCTACTTAGATGGTGAAGGATTTGAATCTACCTATCACACCACACCCACAACCATATAATGTTGGATGGTTACAATAAGGGAGAGACATTCATGTCACTCAACAATGTCTCCTCTCTTATGCCATCAAGCCCTTCAAAGATGAAGTTTTATGTGATGTTGTACCCTTGGATGTTTGTGATGTGATTTTGGGCCAACCATTTATGTGGAAGAGGCATGGTGTATATGAGTCTAGGCCCCAAAGTGTCATCATCACTATCGAAGGTTAATGCTTTAAGATACCAGAGGTATCTCCTCCTACCTCTATTTCCTTAATTAATGCTAAACAATGCAGAAAGATGATAGCCAAAACAAGAAAATTCATTCTATTGATGATCAAGCCACAAAGTAGGAGGACCATTGCTACATCAATTGTAGGCCCTACACAATAGAAGTAGATGGACCAGATTGTAGCAGAATATGATGACTTGTTCAAGTCACCAATTGGGGTTCCACTTCATTATGAGGTAAAGCATTCCATTGATTTAGTTCCTAGTTCTCCTTTGCCTAATGCACTTATTTATCATAGATCAATCCTTAAAAATGATGAAATCAAGAGGTAGATCCAAGAATTGATTCAAAAGGGGCACATCAGACCAAGTGCTTCACCATGTGGTAGTCTAATTATCTTTCCAAAGAAATATGGAATATGGAGACTTTATATTGACTATAGAGCTTTGAATAAAATCATTATGAAGAACCACTATCCACTCCCTTAGATAGATGACTTATTGGACCAACTCCATGGTGCAAAGTTCTTCACCAAAATTGATCTCAAATCTGGCTATCATCAAATACCCATAGAGCCCATTAATATATGGAAGACTACATTCAAATCCAAGGAGGGTTTATTTGAGTGGTTGGTTATGCCTTTTGGCTTGACCAATGCACCTACCACATTCATGAGGATGATGGATGACATCCTACATCCCTACACCAACTCATTTATGGTAGTCTACTTAGATGACATTCTCATCTATAGTAAGACATGGGAGGAACATCTACAACATGTTTGAAAGGTACTTTAGATTCTTCAAAGACACAAGCTATATGCTAATTTGGAGAAGTGCTCATTTGGCATGATGAAGATTTAGTACCTTGGGTATATTGTTGACAAAGAGGGAGTCCATGTTGATCCTAAGAAGATTCAAGTAATTAGAGATTGGCCTACCCCAAAGACTCTAACAAAGCTTCACAAATTTTTGGGTCTTGCCAATTTCTATCAAATATTTGTATTGGGGTTCTCACACATTGCTTGGCCACTACACCAAGTGACCAAAGGAGGTGCCAAATCCAAGTTCCATTGGGGAGATACACAACAAAGGGCATTTGAGAGGTTGAAGGACCAATTGTGTTCAGCTCCTACACTTTTCCTACCTAATCTACATCAACCTTTTGAGGTAATGACTGATGCATCAGAGTATGCATTAGGAGCTATTCTCACACAACATGGGCATCCAATTGCCTATCATAATGAAACATTCAATGAAGTAGTTCAAAAATACCCCACATATGACAAAGAGCTCTATGCCATTGTCCAAGCATGTAAACAATGGAAGCACTACATCTTGGGCAAGGAAACCATCATCCACATAGATCACAGACCTCTAGAGTTCATTCAAACATAGAGTAAGCTAAGGAATGAAAGACATCAAAAGTGGGCCACATATCTATAATAATTTCATTTGATCATCAAGCATAAGAAAGGGAGTGCCAATTCAATAATAGATTATTTGAGTCGACCTCCAATCATAGCACTCACCACCATTCTTGATTCCTATGGGCATGATACTTCCAATTGGTCCACCTTGTATGAAGTAGATTCTGATTTTATAAATGCATATAGAGCTCTTCATGTGGGTAAGCATGTTTCTTATTTTTATTTGCAAGATAACCTCCTCTACCACATGGGACATATTTGTGTACCAACTAGTGAGTGCTCAAAGATGATTTGGGAAGCACACTTCAACAAAGTAGTAGGTCACTTTGGGGTGGAAAAACATTGGTAGTACTTCAAAAGTACTTCTATTGGCCCAAGATGAGGAATGATATCAAGAGGTACATCAAGTCATGTACCCCTATGTTATTGCCAAACCAACCAACAAGAAGTAAGGACTATATACACCATTGCTAATGCCATCCAAGCCTTGGGAATCTATCTCCATGGATTTCCTCTCAAGTTTACCCACATCTAAGCATGGTAATGATTGTGTTTTTGTAGTAGTTGATCATTTTTCAAAAATGGCTATCATGATTCCTTGTAAGAAATCCATTTCAGCTAAGGAGACTACTAAGCTTTATTTTAGTCAT
The DNA here is from genome assembly GCA_028583015.1 of Wollemia nobilis. NCBI lineage: Eukaryota > Viridiplantae > Streptophyta > Pinopsida > Araucariales > Araucariaceae > Wollemia > Wollemia nobilis. Next base: position 12,034,624 of record JAQPPZ010000850.1, read on the forward strand.
GTGTGGCTCAACTTTGGCTTGCCAAAGTCCATTGTATCTGACAAGGATAGCAGATTTTTGAGTATTTTTTGGTCCACCCTATGGAGCATGATGGACACCAAGTTGACCATGTCCATAACCTTCCATCCTCAGATTGATGGCTAGACAAAAGTTGTGAATTGATTGATTGTACATCTTCTTTGAATGTACAATTCCAAGCATCCATGCACATGGGATGAGAGCCTCCCCTACATTCAACATGGGTACAATCGAGCTTTACATAGCTCTACCAAACATAACCCATTTCATGTTTATTTTAGGTTCCAACCCTTGGCACCCATTGATGTAGCTCTCCCTATGCAACCCATGGAGTACTCACCTCATGGACAAAAAGAAGTAGAAAATACAACATAATTTATGGAATAGATTCAACACATCTAACAATAAGTCCATGACCTCTTGGAAAAGACAAATAAAAAATACAAGCAATACCATGACCAACATTAAGTCCCACATCAATTCAAGGTTGGAGATAAGGTATGGTTACATCTTTAGAAAGAGAGACTTGTAGGACCCCATAGGAAGATCAGACCTCTTCGCTATGGACCATACACCATCACCAAGAAGGTGGGAGAAAATACCTTTGAATTGAATCTTCCATCTTATCTTGGTTTGCATCCAATCTTCAATGTTGAACTTCTTAGGCCCTATCATCCACCTCTATTGGACACTTCTATAGTAGCAAAACTAGTTGGATATTGAACTCAATCAGTTTAGCACTAGTGGAGGAGGATCAGATTGTTGACACATGGACCAGGACCACTAGAAGGTAGTCCACTTAGATGTACAGAGTGGTCAAGGTAGGACAACTTGGTCACCAAGGGGAATGGCTCACAAAAAATTAGATAAAGAAAAATTTTTGCACCTGATGTCAAAAGTTGATGCAATGGGGACCATTGCTTTTCAAGGAGGGATAAATGATCTAGGCATGTGACCTTTTTGCGGCATGGCTTTATGCTCAAAAATGCCTAAAAATCTATTTTTTTATCCTAACCGCACTATTAGGGGCATAACTTTGTGCTCGGGACTCCATTTTGATCCATTCAAGAAGCGTTGGAAATATTAGAGAGAGAACAATAATTTTAGCAGGAAACTCTATCATAGAAAATATTCTAACATCTTTGTGGAAAAATGCTCTAGAGGCCCTCAAAAATGCAAAACAAAATACTTACTAAAAATAGTAATTTTCTATTTTTAGATTTTCGTAGCCAAAATGCATCTCTAGCTATGTTGACACATCAGTAGAAGACAAAACACAAAAGGACAAGTCATATGTATGTAATTTTCATTTAATATGCACTTTGTAACTCATGGAAGGTGAATCACCACATTTCCATATGGGTGACCTTCTAACTCACGGAAGGTGAACCACCACATTTCCATATGGGTGACCTTCCATATTCAATACGGTGGATTTCCAACACACCAATTCTTGTATAAAGAGAGATGCACCCCTGACTATAAAAAGCATGAGTAATGGATGCAATGTTATAGCCTCACATCTCTTCTCAGAGATTGCTTGCATTGTACTCTATTTTTTGAGCAATAAAATCATTATGTTATTTTGCTTATATACTCTTGTTTTGATTTGTTATACTCTATTATTTTTGAATTGCACTCTTTCATGATCTTCCTTAACTCAAAATTCTGAGTTTTGGATCAAACATGATTTTATTTATGGCTATGATTTAATCTATATGAAAATAATAAATTATGTTCATTTGTTACCAATTGATGGGTGTCGGTAATGCTCATCATTTAATTTAATTATCAATCCAAGGCAGCATCCAAGGCTATATATGATAGAGAACGAGGGATTTGTGACTTGGAAATCAGGGCATTAGGCTACTTAAATTAAGATGAAGAATCACAATGTCTTTGTAGGAAGTAAACTAATTAGCACTCACTTGCATAATGAAAATTATTTAATTGTAGAAATTACCTTGCTGAAGTAAAAATGAAACTCAATTACACTTGCTAAATTGAAATGTCATAAAAAGAAGGTGCTTGAATTGAAATGACAAAAATACAAAAAATGTTGGAAATAAATGTTGCTAAACTAAGTTGCTGAAAACATAAAATAGCTGCTAAATAATAGTAAAGAACTACTGAATAGCAATGTTGTGATAAAAATGAAAAATGTAGAAATGAATTGAAAATTAGCTAGCTGCAACAAAATGACAAATCATTTACATAAGAAATAGGAAAAAAATGGGGGAAACATAACATTCCTACTTTCAATGATTTGATAGAAAAACAATAAAATAAAAATTTGTAATTTTATGTTACCGGTGTCCTTCCATGAGCCTCAAGAGTGGGCCCTTGATCCTTAGTCTAGCAAGAGGAGTAAAATTATAAAATCCTAAGTTTATAAAGTCAAACAACCATGGAAGACTACTTTTAAAAATACTGCACTTTTATTGATTGAATTAACTATTACATCAAATGTTGACTAAGTCTATAGAGTACTATGTCTTCTCCTTAATGTCCTATTAAAACTATTCTATTAACCTTTCAATGAAGGCAAACAACAATATTTATACTAAATTCTCCTTACATGTAGGACTACTTTGCTATTGTTGACTCCTGCAGTTCTGCAGTCAAACAAATATTTTGTCTAAAATTAGGACAAAATTTTGTTGTGGCTAGATATCAAATTTTTTGCACCTCCAAATGCTATAGGAAGTCCTTAGAATATGTCTAATATGTTTTATGTTAATGACTAATGTGCTACCTCACTTTCCTCCCTTGAATACTGATTAGAAGATAGATTATGTTGCTACTGCAAAAAATTTTGCAACAACTCTGGAACATCAAGTTGATTTCTAAATTGCATTGGATTTGAACTGTTGGGTCAATATTCGATGTTTTATCACATACTCCTTTATTTGTTCCATGCTACAAAAGCTTATAGAACCCCAAAATGGCCATATAACAGCCACTTCTTATTATCTTGTAGGTTGCTACCCAGATGTTTTGGAGCAGAACCTGTAGGTTCTATTTTAGCAAGCTGTACTATCCTATTTTGGTGCAACTCCTTTTGGTTGCCACATCATCCCAAAAGGCTTTCTACGGTGATAAAATCACTCAAACAACTAAGTACATTAGATATTCAAAACTTACAGTCAAAATACCTTTTGCCAAAGCATTATTTATACCTACTAATTTCTAAAATTCATACAAAATAACTATAGAAATGCAAGAAAAACTATATTAATAGCAAGTCAATATTTCTTATCATTTTACCATGTCAAAATTAACACTATCATGCATAATAAATAAAGTACTTGACATTATATTATCATATGTGGACAAAAATGGCAATTTGTGTATGACAATGCTGAAATAATGAGATAATTTGGTGTCTCATCATTCCCCCCTACTTATCCTGATGCATGCCCTCATGCATTTTGGTGGGCTACAAAAGCATTCAGGTCTAAGTCTCTATGGATATTCTCCCAAAAAAATTGATTTAGGGAATGATACCCCCTATTCCTTCTGATATCTGCCAACCAATTTTGAAATATTTATTCTGGATCTAGATCTAAATCAAAGTAATATGACATTGGTGCAAGGAGTGTAGATGGGCTAAACCGAAGACCTATCCATTCATATTTCTTGAAAATTACTACCTCCACTAATTCCAATACCTTCCTATAATACCACATCAGATTTACTGGTGATATAGGTTCTTGTTTTCTCAAAGAGATAGGTAGTTCATCCCATCTATTTATGCATGTTGATCCTGCACTATCAAATCTCTCTTTAAAGAAAGCTTGGAAATTAGCCACACTTCACCTAAGGTTTTCAATATAGGTGGTTCTGATACTTATGTTTCTCATTAGAGAAAATTGTTGACTAATTAGTGCCTTAGGGTTAGGTTGATCATGCCTAAGTAGGAGTCCAGGTCCTATTTCTACTATTTTATACTACCTCCATTCATTCAACCAATATACTTGGTTGTTTAAAGTGGAGGTAAAGGCCCTAAGTTGGACATCCCCTATATAGATGTGTGGCAGTAGTTGACTGAGATAGTTGTATTTTTGCTTGATCTTGTTCTCTACCTCCTCTATCTATTTTTGCTATGTTTTGATGATCACTCTTGCAACCTTCAACGGATCCTCTAACTTCATTGGTGTAGTTTTCTCTTATTCCAAGGATTATGAGAAATAGGTAGGTAGTGACATTGGTGGAGAATCCACTTCCATTGGTCCTTATGGTTCTACGGGCCATTCATCATCCTGCTCATCCTCCTCATCCAACTGAACTAGTTATTTTCCTTTTTGTTTAGAGGTTTTATGGGGTGTTGTCTATTTTCCTGAGTAGTTGCATGTTGTTTCTACCTCAAACTCCTTCTGAGAGAAGGTGGTGTAGGTGTAACTTCATTTATCCCAATCCCCTCTTTTTCCTATTCATCAGAGATACTTGTAACAAATTTCCCTGTATGTCTTGTGGATCTCCTTGGTGGTTGTGTCTTTGTTTCCTATGTCATGAGGGTGCTCATTTTTCTTAGTCTATATTCGAGTAGCAAACCTAGTGGTTTCCCTAGTAGAATCCCCCTCTATAGAGGATGAATCTACTTTTGAAGTATGTTTCTTCTATTATTGATTTTGATAGTAAGTTCTATTTTTCTGTGCTAAATTGTTTTAAAATTTCAACCAACAAGTTCACTTTGAAAGTGTCTTCAAATGCATTCTTGATGTCCTTGTAGGTTTTGCATTCTATGAGAAAATGCTTTTTGATCTCTATTGTTTCTATTATGTAAATTTTATATATCTATTCTAACCATATGTCTTGAGATATTGTTCATCTTATAGTTTCACATCTAAGTTGGTTTGAACTATATCTTAATTGGGCTATAAGTATTTTTGGTTCCATTTTATCTCTATAACTATATACTTATTTCAGTTTTGTTCACAGTTTAGGTTGAACTTGTTGATGTAATAATATTTTCCCTTCCTAAATTTTTATTACTCATGATAAATCTAAATTTCTCCCTCACATATTGTTTAATTTATATATTAGAGTTTGGGACCTCGAGAAATTTAATGCTCTAATTTTCTATTCATTCGTTTTTTTCATCCATATGTTTTTTCTTCTATTTAGTGTTTTTTGTTTACCTATTTTGTCAACATGCTATCTTCCATTATTTCTATTTTCTTTAGGTATCAAATATCCTTTCCATAGATTATGTTTTTAGATTCCCTATTTTAGAAAGCAAAATCTCACATTGGACTAATGCTTTAATTCCAAAATTATTAGTAAACCATTGCTTTTGAAATCTTTCTATTTGTATCCATTTGCAATTTGATATATTGCTAGCCCACAAATCATGCCCATATAACACCACTAGAGTGATCAATAATCCAAAAGGTCCCTAATATCACTTCTAAAAGACATGGTCTCAAGTAGTAAAAGAACTAGTCAATCAACAAAAAGAGTTGATAGAGAAGCAAGTAAAAATTCAAATAATAGAAGAGAAAGAAAGACATGAGAAGTTATCAAATATAATCATCAAAGGGTTGAAATATTATGGGGATAGGGAAGACACAAATCGTTTAACCAGGGACTTCTTGTCATATCGATTACAATGGAAAGGTCAGATAAAAAAAGCAAGAAGAATTGGTAGGTTGAGATAAGGAGGCAAAGATAGGCATATTCGGGTCACATTGATGAGCTACGAGGATAAAACAAGGTTACTAAAAAATAAAGGCATGTTGAGAGGGTCACAATTCTATTTAGATGACGACCTAACATTTTTACAGTAGGAAGAAAGAAATAAGGAATAGGAAAAGGTGAGGGCGGAAAGGAATGAAGGGAAACAGACATATTTAAGAAATTGAAATGCATACATCACATCTAAACAAACCCAAATAGAGAGTATGGCCTGCACGGGAACATCTTATGATGGTAAGATGGAACTATAGAGGTTACCCTTGGAGAAGAGGACCCGGGTTAGGGCCCATTGCTAGAGACAAAGATATAATCATATTGACGGAAACACATGAACACGATGGATGTAGGACTCCAGAATTTGTGGGATACAAAAAATAGCAATATGGAATAAAGCAACAAAAAATGACAAAAGGCATGGGGGTATTATGGTTTTAATAAAATAGGAATGTGATAGGGTCATTAAAATTGAAAAACAAGATGAAAACAAACAGTGCATCTGGAAACATAGGGGTATTATGGTTTTAGCATAGTAGCATGTTATTTTACTCCCAAGAATTCTAAATTCTATATAAAACATGATCTTAACAGAGAAGACTCATACTCCTCCCTAAAAAGAGATATTTCGATATACAGTAAGTTGGGGGAGATTATATTAATTAGATATTTCAATGCAAGGACAGAAAATAAGCAAGCTAACATTCTAGAAGGTAGTGAAGATATTAAGATTAATCCTCTTTGGATGCCAGAAGAGGAAAATCAACAATGGACCAGGACTTCAGAAGATGAGCATGGGGCTATCACGCAATATGGAGAAGAGTTGTTAGGCCTCTGCAGCATACACAATTTGATTATTTGCAATGGTATGAACAAATGGAAAAATTCATGAAAGTATACATGCAAAACATATAAGGGACAAAGTGTAATAGACTATGTAATATGCTCACAAAATTACATACCAAAAATAGAGGAGCTAGAAGTGGAAGATTCTCAAGTGGAACTTAAGTCAGATCACAACCCAATTGTTATGAAACTTTGAATGCATGGAGACAAACCAAGGGAAAAACACTTGCAAGGCAATCAAATTAAATATCAGATGAAAATCGGCATAATTTTATAGTAGTATTAAATAACAAGTTACAGGAAAGGGAAGAACTACCTCACAGTAGTAGAGATTATAGTAAGAGTGAATGGTTAATGCACGTTATTCAAGAAGCTCTAAATAAATGCAAGAGAGCTAAACCTAAAAAGAAAGAAAGGAATAGCTTCCCAACCAACCCATGGTTCGATGAAGATTGCAAAAAAGCACGAAGATTACTAAAGGAACCAACGGGTAAAACAAGAGCAAACAAAAAAGCATATGAGAAACTAGTAAGGGCAAAAAAAGAAGAATACACTAGAACAAGGAGGAAAGAATTGATTTACTTAGGGAAGCATGAACCAAAGAAATTTTGGAAGGAACTAAGCGTGAAAAGGATGCAAACTGAAAATAACATAACAGTTAATCAGTGGTTGGAGTATTCAAAACAATTGTATCAACGTAGTAACCAGTAGGAGACACCCCCTACTATCATTGTCAAGAAAGAACTTTTCACAAATGAAGACATTATTCAAGGGATAAAAAAGTTAGCAACTGGTAAAGCCCGTGACATAGACAATCTTCAGGCAGAGCATATAAAATGGGGGGTAGATATTTTGGCATCGCAGATCAAAGAAATTTTCAATGAGGTCATACAAAATGGCTTCCCTACCGAGTGGACAACTAGCTTGACCATTCCTTTGTTTAAAAGTGGAGATGTAAATAATCCCTCAAACTATCGAACTATCATGATCAACCCTCTCTTTGCAAAGTTGTTTGGGAGTATGATAGAGCGTAGGATCAACATATGGGCAGAAGAAAAGGGAAAGAGAGCAAAGGGGCAAGCAGGTTTTAGGCCCAAGCACTCAACTATTGATCATTGTATCACGCTCAGACACATAGTGGAAAAAATATGGGACAAAAAAGAGGAGGCTTTTTGTTGTTTTGTAGACTTCAAAAAGGCATTTGACACAGTGCCAAGGAAAAAATTATGGAGCAGAATGGAAGAGCTAGAGGTTCCAATTCACTACAGGGCGGCAGTTCACAGACTATATGAGCATGTAAAGGCTAGAATCAGAACACAGGAAGGGTTATCTGAATGTTTTGGTAGTGACATAGGTGTCAAACAAGGTTGCCCTCTATCTCCGACCTTATTTGGGTTGTACATTGACAAGTTAGAAGAATGGATAAACAAATTTGGGGGAGAGGGTGTGCACTTAGCCAAATATGTGGTAAAACTCCTCATGTATGCAGACGATGTAATTCTTGTGGCCAAAACAGCCAAAGATCTAGAAGATCACCTTCGAGCTCTAGAACTCTTTTGTAAGGAAGTTGGGATGCAGGTGAACACGAGCAAAACAAAAATTATGATTTTTTCAGCAAAAAAGAAGAAGCAACAACTCGAATTTCAGTTTGCAGGAGAACCGCTTGAGGTAGTAGTAGAATACAAATACCTGGGCATAGACTTTCATGACAAACTTAATTGGAATACATGTAGGATGAAAAGAACTCAAAGTGGTTGGAGAGCACTATATGCACTTCAAAACAGGTGTAGGAATGCCGAGTTGTGGGACTGGAAGACCACCAAGGTCTTATTTGGCCTACTTGTTACACCGGTTTTGTTGTATGGTTGCGAGGTGTGGGCTAGTGGCACAACAAATGCAAAATGGAGGCAAATAGAAAGGATTCAAAAATATCTAATCACAAATTTTCTCAAAATTAAGGCCACAACCCCTTATGAAATTATTCTAGCTGAAACTGGAATGTTCCCTTTAGAAGCAATTGCTATGACCAAGTTGTTATGTTACTTGAAAAAAACAGAAAACATGAAAAACGACAGATGGCCTAGGGCAGCTAGGGACGAAGAGTTGCATAGGCGGAAGAATACATGGATGAAACAAAATCAGAAATGGATGAAACGTTGGGAAATCAACATAAATGAATGCCCAAATGTCAACAAAGACATAAAAAATTATGTGAATGAAAAGTTTAGAAGTGGAATGTGGAAAAATGCAAGCAGGAAAAGACAATATTATATTGCAAAGTTTAACCCAACGTATGACCACAAGGAAAAAGCGTATATAGGCGCTGAAATCAAGTGGAAGGAAAAAATCCTCATTGCTCAGATAAGGACTAGCTCTCATAGGCTTAGATGTGAAACAGGGAGATGGACAACGCCCAAAGAACAATGGGAAGAAAGGATATGTACTCTATGCAACACAGGGGCAGTAGAGACAAAGGAACACTTCATCTATAAATGCCCGAGTTTTTCAGATATCCGTGGCAAATACAAAGAAACACTTGGAAACGGGTCTATGGCAGAGTTATTTGAAGACAGTAAAATAAAAAAAGTTGGGGAATTGCTAACCCAAATCAGCAGGAGAAGGAACAACCTTCTCAAAGATATTAAAGATCATATGATATGATTTGAGTAGTTGTACTTCCATATTTGAGGTCCCATAGACCATATTTGGGTCTCACGGACGTAATTAAAATCTTTCATTTCATTTCACAAATGCATAACTTATAATGTCCCAATCTTTCGGACCAAAGACTCTCTTATTGACAGTTAAAAATTCAAAGAAATTCGTATATATAAAGAAGAGAAGAGATATACATACTTGACTGTCTAGAGGATCCGTCTCTCTAGAAATAAGCTGCTGGACACTCAAGATTGCAAGCGATGTGGCTGCAATTGGATCTGCAGTCAAATGTGGCATGGCAGCATGACCTCCTCTGCCTTGTATAACAGCTTCAAATATGCTTGAACCAGCCAAAAATGTCCCTGGGCTTGAACATATACTCCCAGTGGGAATATCAGGTGCAGTATGCATTGCAAATATGGCTTCTGCATCTCCCAGTGCTCCTTCACTAACCATGCGAGCTGCTCCACCACCCATTTCTTCTGCTGGCTGAAAAATGAGTCTTACAGTGCCCTTAACATGGATCACAATAAAACACTTACCATTAGCCCAAGAGGAGTAAAATAGCAAGTTAAACTGTCCAATACAAGCTGTGCAGATATAAAACTCTACATAAACTCAAAAAAGAGGAGAGTTTCTAGGCCTTCCAGAAATAGATGTAATAGAGCTCTTGACATGATAAATGTGTACAAAATTTGATTAGAACCATATTGAGATGCTGTAATAAAAAAATTATAGGTTTGCAAAGTACCTTCAGTTTATCCTTTCTTTGTTGGAGCAATTTGGCAGCCCCTAGAAGCATTGTGACATGAGCATCATGCCCACAAGCATGCATTTTGCCCATATTTTCACTTTTGTGTTCCCACTCCACAAGCTCCTGCACATTGTAAGTCAAAATAATGAATCAGTAACGGGGGTTGGTTATTTCGGGGGTTGAGTAACGAGGCTCTAGGGCAAAAACAGTAACAGATTTGTAAGAAGAATGAAATTTGTAACCAAAACAATCTTATGTAACTCAATGTAACGACAGCTTTGACGTAAAATGACAGCTAAGCTTTTCGAAATATCTATTTCATTTTTTCTCTTTTGATTTCCTAAAACTTTTCTTCTAACCATTAACAGAGGTCCAGCGTTGAGTAGATTTTATGGCAAATAATATATTTTTTAAGGGTTAGTATTTTTTTGAGTAATATTTCTTTTATATATTTACTATAATTAAATTTAGGTCACATCATCCATAATGAAAGGTTAATATTTTATTATGGTTATCTTATAAAATAATAGATACATTGTGGTTCATGTTAACCTTTATATAATATCATATATCTATTAGGTATTTTAACATTCTAAACCTCCTTACAAATGTTTCGTCCTCCTTATCAACATCAATATCAATCATTCCTTTTTACAAATGTTTTGTCTTCCTAATATCGATCATCAAATTCATCCTAGCGAAACTTTAATTGATGGTAGTCTTAGTTGATGTTGACATACAATCTTTTTGGTTTGTTGGCTCCACACTTCTATTGTTTTATTTTGATAATTGAAATGATGGGTCCACTTATTCTTTGATGTCAAATTTTTGTATACTAACCCAAATTTTACATAAAAGTTATTTCATATAATTTATACTTTTATTAAATTTCAAAAATAAAATTATCAACATATATTAAACAAACAAAATCTTCTATTTATTTGTAAACACTTTATATTTTAATATTTATTTTTATTAATTCATCAAATATTATACTTCGATATAGAACCCTATCTCACTAAATTAAAATCTATATAATATACAATCCTATCTCACAAAATTAAAATCTTAGACTCTCCTCGGTCGATGCATCTTGTTTTATATTTCTGGGTAAAGTGTGAGAATGGAATACATGCCTGTTGAGGGAGAGCATCCATGTCTGCACGGAGAGCGACAGTGGGGGCGGCCCCGGATCCGATGGTGGCAACCAAACCAGTGTGCGCAAAGGGCCATTCATAGCGCACTCCCATGGCGTCCAGCTCTTCCCTGATGAGCTTGCTGGTATTGAATTCATTGTACATCAGCTCGGGTTCCCTGTGAAGTCGCCTTCTCACAGAAATCAACCACTCAAACATGTCTCCATCTTTTGCAGCTTCCATAATCTCTCCTTCTTCTTGTGCCCCCACATAACCAATCAACACAAACGCCAACACCACCATTATTACAAGCTTTAACGGCCATAGTTTGAGACCAGGGAAAGAAAAAACAGAAACCATTCATTTACAAGCGTACTGCTAGAATAGTTGCAGTTATTTCCACCTCTAAGTCCAAAGAAACTATTTATAAAGGTTATCAAGAGGTGGGCAGGTGCTTGCCTAACATTCTCACATTCTCAACTCTGGTGCCGACACAAGGAATTCAAATTCAATTTTAAATTGTCCACGTGAAGGGCTTCGCCTGAAATTAAAAGCTATTCAATGTATGGCGTGAAAACGACTCAGGTGCATGCATCCATTTGGTATCGGTCAACATAGTCGATTCGAATAATATTTGAAGTGACGTAACCTAGACGTTAAATATCATTATTAAAAGCTTATAAATTTATAGTTAGTTAAAATGCAAATTGAAATAAATTTGGATTGAGGCTTACACATATCCATGTTTTCCTTCGGGGGAATGAACGGAGTTCCCTCGGAAGTAGTCAGTCATCCATTGTTAAAAGACTGTAGATTATCCATACCCTACTCAATTTTTTTTATTTTTTTATTTTTTGAAGCGGAAGGTATTTAATTACTTGGGTTTATATAATGGAAAAATTTAATTTAATTTTAAAAGGTGGGTTAACACACCTCATGGGGAATTAAACTAACTTTGGTTGACAAGGGTTAGGAAACAAAAGCCGCTAATAAAACACAAGTTTAACAATCATGATCATTGATGATCATTACATCAAAGAAAGAATATCATAAGGAGTAATGTGCCCTGGCGTGTTGTCTTGCATAAACTGCTAGTGGTTATGGGATGCCCTGGCGTGTTGTCTTGCATAAACTGCTAGTGGTTATGGGATGAGAATCCCATAACCACTAGCATCACATTTAAAGCCTTTAGTACTCGCATTGCTCCAACCAACAACTGGCCCAAGTGAAACTGGTTGAACATCATCCCACCCCCAAACTTGGCGAAACGAACAAGCAATGTCAACATTAGGCCGCTTCCTGACTGGCGAGGGCTAGGATCAGTATTTGTTTGCGGAAGCACTTCTTGCATATGATAGATGCCAGTGGCGAGAGCAAGATCAAAAATGCTCTTGAGAAGAGCGCTCTGGGAGGATCCGGATGATTGTACACGGAGCATTAGCCCAGTGCGTCAGAAGAACTTGCAAGTGATCCAACTCCATAGCAAATTTGTTGGCTTGAGTATATATTTGTAGCCACATGTCATTAAAAACTTCTAATTTGTCAGCATGAGTAAATGTGATAGAAGGTGTATACTATTAAAAAATAGTTCTGATACGGGCCTTCCAAATATAAAAGAGCAGGCTAATCCTAAAAACCTGCCACACTTCAAAAAGCAGGAGAGACAAAGTAAAAGAGTCCCCAAGAAGAGCTTGGGGCCAAGAAACTCTTGCAGTTGTAAATGGGGCAAAAAAGGAAAGAACCCATTCCCAAGCTTGCCTAGATCTTCTACAATTTCAAAAGAGGTGAGTACAAGACTCGGGTACACCACAAAAAAGACATTTAGAATCAAGAATTCCAAGGTGCTTCAAACGTACCCCCAAGGGGAGGCCTTGACACATCAAGCTTCATGCAAAAAAAAGATTGTTTGGGCTCAATATAAGTAACCCAAACATTTTGAAATCTAGAATTCCATCTAGTCCTTGTAGAAAATAAGTCCCGACGCTGATTTAGCTTAGGCACCAGAGGAATATGAGGAGATAACCATTTATACCCCAAACGAGCCTTATAATTAAGCAAAGGAATGTCAACATGCCATCTCCAATCTGACCACCAAAGGATGTTGCAAGCGCACACCAATCTTGTGTAACATAGAAAAATGGATGAGAGCAATAACAACATCATAAATATCTTTGTCTACACCCTTCAACCTGAAGGTGCATTTGAACTCATTCCATGGGATCCAATCCCTAGTTTGGTGAGAAAATAAATTGGTTATTGTAACATACCCTTTTTGAAAAATGGATGAGCATAAATCCATTGCACCCGAGCTAAGGGAGAACCTTGATGAAGAAACACGAGGGACCACCAAATATTCATAGAATGGGTGGATAAACTTTATGGAAGCCATCTCCTCTCCAAAAAATCTAAGGAGTGAGCTGCTACCAGGCTTTCCATATACTTTTAATAACAAAGGAGCTAGAAATTTTAACAAAAACTAGAGCAACAATGAAAGAGGTAAAATTAAACCCTCTCCATGCTCTACGGTTCAAGGGAAGACCAGAGGAAATGAAATTTCGAACCAGAACTTTCCAAGCTTTATCTCCCCTCAGAGCCCTAACCACCCACTTAGCACACAAAGCAATACATTGTCATCTACAGTCTAGCAAACCTATTCCGCAAGATTCTTTGGGAAGACAGCAAATGTCCCAGACAACTCTATGAAATCTCTTTGTTTCAGAAGAATTATTCCAAAGAAAATCTCGAAGGAGTTTCTCAAACTTCTTATAGCAAGCCTGTGAAGGAACCTAACAAGAGGAATACTTGGGTTTATTTTATTTTATAATTATATTGAGTTTATATTATTTAATAATTATATTTTTGATTGATTATAATATAGAATTAAATTATGAAATGGTATTAAGAGATCTATTATTATGGTCTTGATGTAAAATATATATATATGTAATATGTATTTTTAAGTTGAAATTATTTTATTTTATTTTTAATTATATTCATAAAAAAAGTGTGCTAAATATTTGTAAATTTTGGTCCCAAGGGAACAAGGCAACAATTTGGGCTTTGGTTCTTCTTCTAGAGGTCCAAGGTTCAAACCGCGGTGTGGGCGAGTGTGTGAGGGGATGGGTGTGTGTATGGTTGTGTGTTTGGTCCCTATTGATAAGCTCAGCTCTCACCCTTATGAGAGGTCATGGTGAGATGGGCATGGGAGAGTGTGTGAGGGGATGGGTGTGTGTATGGTTGTGTGTTTGGCCCATATTGATAATTTCAGCTCTCACCCTTATGATAGGTCATGGTGGGATGGGGATGGCCAGCCCTGAGCGGCGGTCATCGTCATAGGGGTTTCTCATACTAACTAAATCTAAATAAAAAATTGTAAATTTTATAATAATTTATAATAATAAATAATAAATTAATTATTTAATTAATAGATTATTATGGATTGAACAACTCATTTGGGGTCAAGCATTCATGACACACAAAAGGAAAGCCTTCATGCTCAACTTAAACTTGGACTTTTTTTTTATAGAAGATGACACATCTCAACCATTCAAACTCAATTCTATGAACTAAATAGAATTAATTACTCTAATAAGAGTTCTTCTCTAAATGCACACTCTATCAATTTATTTTCTTCTAATTATCATCTTATATAATGTGAGATGATCATTAAAATAATCATGATCATTGATTTTTTTATATCAACTATTAAAAACAAATTATACAAACACTTTTCTAATAATATATAATGATTTATTAACAAATAGCAAGAGCTTAATTAGTTAAATTCCTCAAGTTTTAAGTAGGAGACTCAAGTTTAAACTTTGTCAAGCTATATGTAGACACCTAAAACATGTCATTTTTAGGAGGCTACTTATACAGACGCCTTTGCAGACCATATGATTGATCTTAGACCTTTCCAAGACCCAACAATGGTTCTAACTACACATTTAGGGCAGCCTAGTCCTATGTAGCTCTAGTCGTTGACGTCAGCAACAGTTGTGATCATAGCCACTGACGATCAGAATGACTAGGAGCTAGTCATGCTTGTCAACAGAGGCTAAGGGCTACTTGCCCCTAGTTGCACTGGTCGATAGCGACTAATGTTGTAACTAACTCGGGCTACCAAATTCGAGTGAAATCCATTGAGCACAATAATTTCTTGGATGGTTAGGAGGATCGAAGCTTATGGAAGCATCCCTACAACTGCTTGAGCATAATTGTTTCTTGTTCTTGGCTTCCCTGTGAAGCTAGAGCAAGGAGATTGGGTGCTTATTTAAGGCCCCAAATTTACATGCAAACCCTGGAGAAATTGATGAGCATATGCCATAGTTGAGCCCTACTGGATTGACAAGTGAATCAACATCCCTTTGAGGTACAGCGGAGCCCTGTCCAATTATAGAACGACACATGTTTGTACATCAGTGGAGACTACCCTAACTTGAATATCAACTTCACTATTCAAGTATCAAATTATAATGGATCGGTACACACACAACCGACCTTGTGAACACCAATTACACATTAAAATTGATCATTTCAGGTCAAGGATTCAAAGAGCAGAACCCCTATCCCGTGGCCACTATTTTTTATAGCGGCACATAGGCATAGTCGTCGACATTAACAATGGCTAATAGAGCCAGCTACTCTGAGCAATAGCGGCTAAGGCCTGAGAGTTCATTTTCTTGTGTTTTAGCCATAGATCTTACATTTCAGTATTTCAATATGTTTTCTAACCTAGAATAGAAGCTTTATTTTCAATATTCACACATTCTTTACGTTTCTTTACATGTTTTCATGCATTGCTTTATGCTTTACTTCTAGTATTTCATTTATCTCTATATGTCTTTAAGCATTCCCTTTATATTTTGCATTTATCATAAAATAGCCTCATCTTGAGAGGCTACACCTTTGCTATTAATTCTTTGTGAGTTTCCTTGTGCGTAGGTTCATGCCTTACTAGGAGCATTTCACCTTGGAGATCATCTTCAAAACATCACGAAGTGGAGGTTCAAGGAATAATCCCTCCTATAATCAAATTTTGAGGATCCTAAAGTCTATTGAAGACATCTACCACAAGAATTGTGGATTGTAATATGTATCACAATGGTCAATCCCTAAGAGGGATGTTTTTGTAACCTTGTTGTAAAGAGGATTTCATAAATATCAATAAATATGGGCACATTTCTTTTACCTTTCTTTCTTTGCACTTGGATTACATGCTTTATCATGCTTATTTGATTACATATTGCATAGATGTTAGATTTTTAGCTTCTTTTAGTGGCGATCATGGTAGGACATGTATAACCAAATTTAAATCAATGAAACATGTATAACCAAATGAATTGAAAAAAATAAATGGATTCTTTGTATTAATCAATTTGAAATCCCGGTTACATATTTGTCCCTCTTATGGATACCAAATTTGATACATGATTACAATCATTTTTTAGCCCCAAAATGGGGCTGATGTATTCTACAAGCTCTCTAGATCTCCACCAATTTGATTATGAAGGATTTATCAAGCCACCTCTGCTTCTTGATGTCAAGATCTTGAATCTTGATAATCTTTGATCCTTAAATATCTCTATCACTTGCACAAAAAAAAAAAAAAAACTTATTAGTAGCATTGTAAGCCTTTCGAAATGAGGCTAGTTTCTTGAAATATGCAAATAAGGAAAGCAATGCATAAAATACATGAAAGAACATAAATATTCTTACAAAATTGTAAATGAACCGTACAAATGTATTGAAAACAACTAAACTATTTTAGATAAAGCAAATTAAATGCAAGGAATCATAAATCTAAAGGCTAAATGCAAAAAGTGTCAAACCAGACCCTAGTCGCTATCGATCAGAGTAGTTGGTCCTGCTAGCCACTATCAACATCAATGGTTGCACCTACGAGCGACTATTGAAAATAGTGGTCACAAGACAAGGGCTCTGCTCTCTAAATCCTAGCCTGGTATCGCTCGATTATGCTACAAAATTGATTTTCAAGGGTTGCTTATGTTTTTGCACATGGTTTTGCCATTGAATTCGGTGTCAATATATCTCGATTTGACTCTTGAACAACTAAGTTGATTTCAATCTAGGGCATCCTCCATTAGTGGGTAAACATGTATCATTATGCAATTGGATAGGGCTCCGTTGCACCTCAAAGGGATGTTGGTTCACTCATCAATCTAGCAGGGCTCCGCTATGGCATATGCTCATCAATTTCTCTAGGGTTTGGATGTAAATTTAGGACCTTAAATAAGCACCCAATATCCTTGATCTAGCTTCACAGGGAATCCAAGAACAAGAAATAGTTATGCTCAAGCAGTTGCAAGGATGCTTCCAGAAGCTTCGATCCTCCTAACCATCCAAGAAATTGTTGCTCTCAATGGATTTCACTCGACTTTGGTAGCCCAAGTTAGTTACAACATTAGCTGCTATCGACTAGTGCAGCTAGGGGCAAGTAGTGCTTAGTCATTGTCGATAGGTATGGCTAGCTCCTACTTGCTCTAGTCATCGGTGGCTACGATCGTAGCTATTGTTGACTTTAGCGACTAAAGTTGTATAGGACTAGGTTGCCCTAAATGAGTGGTTAGAACCACTATTGGGTCTTGGAAAGGTCCAAGATCAATCATATGGTTTACAAATCCATCCATATGAGTAACCTCCTAAACATGATTTGATTTCCATCACTCCTAGCCAAACCAATCACATTTCTTTAGTTAAAATGCACACTAGGGGTCTTCAAGGTATTACACCTTCCCCACCATCCACAACGTAGCCAACAAAGCAAAGTGAGAGCTTTAAAGGTATCACACCTTCCTCAATTTCGTTGAGTGGCATACACACTGGGGGTACTTAAGGTATCACACCTTCCCCCTATAAAACAATAAAATCCAAAAAAATCATAAAATCATTAAAAATCCAAAAAAAATGAAAAGTCAAAAATTAAAAAACAATTCAAAACACAAAAACATTTGCATTTATATTTTGCATAGGCATTCAAATTATTGCATTGCATTTGGCATCATAATCCATTGCACTTGCATTAGGATAGGTTGTGTTTACAATCTTACAAACAACACCACATTTGTATGCTAATCATGCATCTTTAAAACATCATCATTCATCATCCCCTGTGAGTAATTGTGTTTCTCAACACAATCCATCAGTTGCTATCAAGAATATACTAGGGTGTTTTGGTCACTCAGCCATATCTAGTGATCTTTTCAAATTTTGTATAAAGCTATCTTCACTTTCAAATATGAGATCTAGTTTTGATAGTTCCTTGCATATCTCAAAATCCCATCATAACTTTAAACATTAAACACTCCTAGTTTGAACAAGGAAGGATGACACTACAAAGTGATCCATATTCACCTTAAGCAAAAGGTTTACTTGCTCATCCTATCATGCACATGGTGTAGAGTGTTGATTATTGGCAAAAGGACAATCCCCCCCTACCTAATAAATTCCTTGTTTTCATAAAAAATAAGCAAATTCCTAAAACAAAGCAAAGCAAAATAAATAGTGATTTTTATCACTAAGCAAATCCCTTGCTCCAAAAGAATAAAATGTAAAATAAACAGTGATTATCATCACTAAACATGAGCAAGTATCCCAATAAATGAAAATAAAGGAAGGGTGTGAAGAGCTTGAATCCCTGGAATGGTCAGTATTCGAAAACTATTGAGTGATCCCCATTACAGCAATGGGCTGAATGAATCCCTCCTGGAAATGGGGTAGTTCTAAGCAATTTATAGATGAGCTAGCTTTAGGTGGCTTGTATTACCTAGTAGTCTAATCCAACTGCATCCAAACCTAGTATCAAGATGAACATATGGTGATCCTTATTACAATAATGGGTTGAATGAATCTCGTCTAGCAATGAGGTAGTCTTATGATTCATCTAATATATTTATGTACACACACAAGGATAATGAATATCTTGGTCTTCTTAATAAGCTTTTATCTTTTAGAAGTCTTGTGTAGTCATTATACATATTTTTATTAATCAACTAGGGTGTTTGAATCTCATGGAAAACCTCAAAAGTTCACCTATAGAAACAAATCATCCCATCAATCAAACACAATTTTCCTTAAGAACTTTTATTTATTAAGGGACGTTCGTGAAATATGATAGATACTGAATGGATATCAACAATGATATTTAGACAACCACTGACTATTTTATGCACATATTTTAATTTTTAGAAGCTTATAGGAAAAACCCATACATCTCACATTATCTCATCTCACATATGGATGCTTAAATGATTAATTCTTATGATAAGAGTTACCATTTTCATTCATGATTTTCGTATATTTTTTGGTGTCTTCCATTAGATTGTTAAACACATATTAGATTCATTATTTATGTTTTAAGTGATTAAAGCATACAGGTTCATTTGCATTAGATCATCCTCATGTAATTAGTGCATTACATACATTACATTTATCATATCATATAACATAGATTAAATGCATAAACAATTGAAAACAAATTAAACATGCATTTAACATTCATCATTGCATCCATATATGCATACATAGTAATACATCTACGCATCTAGATCATATCATATAATCACACATATATCACCTAACTAGTGCATGTCATCTAGTGCATCTCATACATATAGCATAATCACATCATCATCTAGGCATTGCATCCATAAATGCATAATAAAACCGAGAAGCATCGATAAATGCATCCATGGACATCAAAGCATACCTATCGGTCCATAATCATCAAAAATTACAAAATTAACAAATAAATCAAATAAATCAAAATCTCAAGTGAACCTCGTATTCATTTATTTACTCTATACACTTGGTAGTTGCAATGACTTGCGCTCTATGCAATCCGATAAGATGAGTAAATTACCATAAGGCCATTTGAACCAAATTATTCATCAACAAATTGAAATATCTTCACTTCAATCCCTAAGAAGGCCATTGCGGTCGAACTGCTCCATGGGAATGAGGTATTCATTTTTGTTCTTCTATGAAATCTCATCATAAATCAAAATTAACAAAAAAATCAAATAAACACAAAATTTCAACTATGCCTCATATCCAGTTATTTATTCTATACACTTGGCGGTTGCAACGACTTGCGCTCCATGCAATATGGCAAGATGAGTAAATTACCATAAGGCCATTTAAACCAAATTATTCATGGTCGAATTGAAACGTCTTACTTTACTCCCTAAGAAGGCCATTGTGGATGGACTACTCCATGGGAACGAGGCATTCATTTCATTTCTTCTATGAAATTTCATGAAATCATTGAACATAGTGATTCATCACAAGCTTAAAATGAATTGCTATCATCTTAAATTCCCTAAGAATTCCATTATGGTCGAATTGCCCCATGGGATAGATATGCACAATTATCATTAATGGTTGAAATCACAGTTGTAATAGGACCTACCTTACAACAACTTTAATCATCTTGAACTATCCAAATCAGTCATCTTGGTCAAGTGACTCATTGCTTTCATCACTTGTCATTTTTCTCATCGATTCATCGCTTGAGGGGGTAGTCATAATCAAACTCAACAATTAAATGCTCAATCATTGCTAAGTGCATTCATTCAAGAATCATTACCGAAGACAATCATGCAACCTCCTTGCTTGGGAAAAATAAACAAAGGATAAAAAATAAATTCAAGCAAACTAGACAGCTTCTCTCCTAATCACCACCAAGGCTAGGATTTGACTTAAGCTTATCTCCTAATTATCTCCAAGGCTAGGATTTGACTTAAGTTTATCTTCTAATCGCCACCAAGGCTAGGATTAGACTTAATCTTATCTCCTAATCGCCACCAAGGCTAGGATTAAACTTAATCTTGTCTCCTAATCGCCACCAAGGCTAGGATTTGACTTAAGCTTATCTTCTAATCACCACCAAGGCTAGGATTTGACTTAAACTTATCTCCTAATCACCACCAAGGCTAGGATTTGACTTAAGCAATCGCTACCAAGGATAGGATTTGACTTAAGCTTATCTCCTAATCGCCACCAATGCTAGGATTTGACTTAAGCTTATCTCCTAATCACCACCAAGGCTAGGATTTGACTTAAGCTTATCTCCTAATCACCACCAAGGCTAGGATTAGACTTAAGCTTATCTCCTAATTGCCACCAAGGCTAGGATTTGACTTAAGCTTATCTCCTAATCACCACCAAGGCTAGGATTTGACTTAAGCTTGTCTCCTAATCACCATTGGGGCTAGGATTTGACTTAAGCTTATCTCCTAATCACCACCAAGGCTAGGATTTGATTTAAGCTTATCTCCTAATTGTTGCTAAGGCTAGGATTAAACTTAAGCATGTTTGCCAATACCCCAAATATTATCAAAATCAAGTTTCCTAACTTTTCAGAGGTAATGAACCTGAGATGCATGTCCTTTTCATGATTGGGGCATCTAATATTGACCCGATAAATGAACACCAATTAACCTATAGTATGGTTTTAGGTTATCTATTTTTACTCAGTGTTGTGTTTTCCCACAATGCATCTCAAAAGAGTTATCTATAGACACCTAAAACATGTCATGTTTAGAAGGCTACTCATATGGATACCTTTGTAAACTATATGACTAATCTTACACCTTTCCAAGATCCAATAGTGGTTCTAACCACTCATTTAGGGCAGCCTATTCCTATACAGCTCTAGCCATTGACATCAACAATAGCTATAATTGTAACCATCGATGATTAGAGTGGCTAGGAGCTATCCATACCTATTGATAGTAGCTAGGGGCTACTTACCCCTAGCCACGCTGGTTGATAGTGGCTAACTATGTAACTAACTCGGGATACCAAAGTTGAGTAAAATCCATTAAGCGCAATGATTTCTTGGATGGTTAGGAGGATCAAAGCTTTTGGAAGCATCCTTGAAACTGCTTGATCATAACCATTTCTTGTTCTTGGCTTCCCTATAAATCTAGAGCAAGGAGATTGGATGCCTATTTAAGGCCCCAAATTTACATGCAAACCCTAGAGAAATTGATGAGCATATGCCATAGCGGAGCCCTACTGGATTGACGAGTGAATCAACATCCCTTTGAGGTGCAGCGAAGCCTTGTCCAATTGCATAATGATACATGTTTTTCCATCAATGGAGACTGCCCTAGCTTGAAGACCAACCTCATTGTTCAAGGATCAAATTACAATGGATCGATGCAAATTCCACCTCCAAACTATGTCTTGAGACACAACCGACCTTGTGAACACCAATTACGCATCAGAATTAATAATTTTATATTGAGGATTTAGAGAGTAAATCCATGTCCCATAGCTACTATTTTTTACAGTGGTCCACATGTGTAGCTACCAATATTAAAAAAAACTAACAAATTCGGTTTCTTTGAGCAACAACGACTAAGGCCTAAGATTTCATTTTCTTGTGTTTTAGCCATAGATCTTACATTTCAACATTTCAATATGTTTTCTAACCTAGAATAGAAGCTTTATTTTCAATATTCACGCATTCTTTATGTTTCTTTACATCTTTCATGCATTGCTTTATGCTTTACTTCTAGTATTTCATTTATCTCTATATGTCTTTAAGCATTCCCTTTATATTTTGCATTTATCATAAAATAGCCTCATCTTGAGAGGCTACACCTTTGCTATTAATGCTTTGTGAGTTTCCTTGTGCGTAGGTTCATGCCTTACTAGGAGCATTTCACCTTGGAGATCATCTTCAAAACATCATGAAGCGAAGGTTCTAGGAATAATCCCTCCTATAATCAAATTTTGAGGATCCTAAATTCTATTGAAGACATCTACCACAAGAATTGTGGATTGTAATATGTATCACAATGGTCAATCCCTAAGAAGGATGTTTTTGTAACCTTGTTGTAAAGAGGATTTCATAAATATCAATCAATATGGGTATCTTTGCAGACCATATGACTGATCTTGGACCTTTCCAAGACCCAATAGTGGTTTTAACCACTCATTTAGGGTAGCCTAGTTCTATGCAGCTCTAGTCGTTATGTCAACAGCAACTACGATCATAACCGCTAATGATCATAGAAACTAGAAGCTAGCCATACCTATCGACATTCACTAAGGGCTTCTTACCCATAACCACGTTGGTTGATATCAGTTAACTCTGTAACTAATTCGGGCTACCAAATTCGAGTGAAATCCATTGAACGCAATGATTTCTTGGATGGTTAGGAGGATCGAAGAGGATCAAAGCTTCTAGAAGCATTGCCGCAACTGCTTGAGCATAATCGTTTCTTGTTCTTGGCTTTGTGAAGCTAGATCAAGGATATTAGATGCCTATTTAAGGCCCCAAACTTACATGCAAACCCTGGAGAAATTGATGAGCATATGCCATAGTGGAGCCCTACTAGATTGATGAGTGAATCAACATCCTTTTGAGGTGCAGCGGAACTCTATCCAATTGCAGAATGGCACATGTTTTTCCACTAATGGAGGATGCCCTAGCTTGAAATCAACCTAGTTATTCAAGAGTCAAATCGAGATGTATTGATGTTGAATTCAACCGCAAAATCATGTGCAAAGAGATAAGAAACCCTTGAACATCCATTTCATATAAAAATCGAGCGATACTAGGCCAAAATTTAGAGAGCAAAGCCCTCCTCCCATAGTCATTGTTTTCTATAGTGGCCCACAGACACAACCATTGATGTTGATAGCGGGTAGCAAAGCTAGCTGCTCTTATTGATAGCAGCTATGATCTGGTTTAACACTTTCTGCATTTAATCTTTAAATTTATGATTCCTTGCATTTAATCTTCTTTATTTGACATAAATTAGTTGTTTTCAATACATTTGTATTTCATGCATATTTATGTTCTTTCATGCATTTCATGCATTTCTTTCCTTATTTGCATATTTTAAGAAACTAGCCTCATTTTGAGAGGCTTACAATGCTACTGATCAGTTTTAGTTTCTTTGTGTGTAGGTGACAGGGATATTCAAGGATCAAAGATTATCAAGATTCAATATCTTGACATCAAGAAGTGGAGGTGGCTTGATAAATCCTTCATAATCAAATTGGTGGAGATCTAGAGAGCTTGTAGAATACATCACCCCCATTTTGGGGCTCAAAAATTATTGTAATCATGTATCAAATTTGGTATCCCTAAGAGGGAGGAATATGTAATCGGGCTTTCAAATTGATTAATACAAAGAATGTATTTATTTTTGTCAATTCATTTGGTTATACATGTTTCATTGATTTAAATTTGTTATCATGTTACAATTAGTTTAGATGTAATTTTTCTAGAGCTTTACAAGTGGCAATCATAGTGGGTCTTCCCTATTTTTTGTTGCTTACTAATGTTTCTATCTTTTTCCTTAATTCGGGTACAGTCACTCTGAACGACAATGGCTAATAGTCATAACCACCATCAACTTTAGTAGCTATCATCGCAACCGCCTTGATCATCAATAGCTAAGGGAAAATACAACAAAAAAATTAGTCAACAACTTTCTTCTTCAGAAGTGGATGCACTTGTAAGTGGTTCTATCCTCATTTTCTTGTTTTCTATTCTCTTTGTGTTTCTAAAAATGCAATTCTAGGACTAATTACAACACATAGAGAAATGTTAAAGGATAAATTTTCAAATTTCCTATGTCTACTACTAGCCATTATTAGGAATAGCGATCTGTTCTATTAGCTGCACTAAAAGCCACGAGCTAGAAAATCTAACTGCTCCTGTGTACAATGGCTAAAACTGTTGCTTGTTGTTCATAGAAGTAGCCCCTATTTAATCTGATTGTTAGGTGTGCATGCTTGGAGCCCATTCAAAGGCTAATTCATCATTAATTTGCATTCCCTTTTCTAAATATCAAACATCTTTTCATACTACATTTTTTAATATAAAATGTACTTTAAACGCATATAGTGAAAATATTATTGGATGTTTTTTTGTTGGCAATTTTGGGTTTGAGATCCTAGCTTCTTGTCTATGAGTTGTCATTGATGTCAAAAGGAAATGGCATTAATGTTAAGAGGATGTGTTGGCTTCAAAGGTGGAAGATTCCAAGAGAATCTTTTTAAGAGAATCCGGAGAGATTCCATTGGCAAGGGTTTTTCATTAAAACCAAACCGGTTTTTATTAAAACCAAGTTGGATAGGGTTTTTATTAAAACCAAGTTAAATGGTTTTTATTAAAACCAATGGAGGTTCTCTTTATTATTTATTTAATTATTATTTAAAACCCTTCAAGGTTTTAATTAATTAATTATTAAATTATTTAAGGGTTTTTAAACCCTTTTTGAAAAGACTTTTGATTAATTTCGAAATGGTCTTTATTTCCACCGACGTCAAGGTGTCTTCGAAGAGACTATTTATTCTCCAACTCCTAAGGTTGGAAGGCTAATTAATTCAAAATTCTCCGAATGCAATTTGCGGTGTTTGTGCTCTGTATTCGCTACGATCGAAGGAAGACTTAGAAGCACGTGCGATTGAAAAGTCTTCGGGAGTTTTTTTGAGGGTGAAGTGGAGGGAAGTTCACTTGTGAAATTTGTAGCCCACATGGGCTAGTGGCAGCGAAGGCTACTGTTGGGTGATGCATTGGCGAAGGTCATCGTTTTGAATCTCGCGAGGGTGCTTTGCTAGAGTAACACATGTTTTTTTTAAAACGTCTTTATGCCGCGAAATTCAGAGTTTCTTGGACAGCGATTTATAAGGTGTGATTAAATTTTATGAGTTTTGGCTTTTGTGATTAACATTGAATAAAATCTTAGGAGAAATAAGGGCATATTTCTTTGGATGTATTTTTAAGATTATTCTTTGCTATGCTAAAATTAAAAATAGAGGTATAAGGTGTGAGTCTGTGATTGTTGATTTATTGGCATGTTATGGTGGTTGTGTTTAAAGAAGTGGGGCTAAAAGGTGTAATAAAGGAAGTTTATATTATTGCTCATTTCTTTTTATTCTAACCCTAACTTGGTTGGAAGTTTTATAGTTGTGTGTGGTGACAACTTGAAAGTTCAATTATCTTCTACTCCAATAAGGTATGGGCACATTCTTCTTATGAGTATGATTGGTGTATGTTTTCTGAAATAAGGTTAGAGTGAAAAGGTATTCTACTAGGTATCCTTTGGCTAGGTGTAAATCCTATTTTCTGGTTTGTTGAAGACTACTTATGCATTGTTATCCTTAAGGAGAGTTTTTGGTGAATGCATAATTTTTGGTTTGAGATAGTGGAAGCTTTGTGCACTAGGGTTTATATTTGTGAGTCTCGCTACTTGCATTGAGTTGGTGGAACCCTTGGTTGGCTGTTTTGAGTTTGATGGTTGAGTTGCTTCCATAGAGGTTGTTTGATCAAGTTATTGCTTTACTTGATTCATGATATTGGGCTTACTCCATTGAGTTGATTTGAGCAAGTTATTCTTTGCATTTGGTGATATTGTGTTGGTGGCTATTTTGTTCAAATATCTTTGGAGGGAAAAGGATTTTTACTTGTTTCCTTTTCATTGGTTGAATGCTTCAAGGTTGATGTTGAGTTGAATGGTGTTGGTTGACTAAACCTTGTTTGATGAGCATTGTTGTTGAAACCCTAATTGATGGTGAAAAGAACATGAGTATCATTGTTATGTGATTCTTTGCATAGTTGGCAATTGTTGGGGTTTCATGTTCTTGAAAGAAAACATTCTATCCTATCCATTTCAGATATTGAGTTGAGTTTTCGGATTTCAGATTGAGATTGAGCTGAGTTGATTTGAGTTGATTTTTGAGATTGGGATTTGAGTATAGAACATATTGAGTCTCTAACAATTCTCTTTATGCTTCTATGAGTTTGACAAATCACATTGGGTCTCTAACAATTCACTTTGTGATTTCCTACTAAGAAAGTTTTTCTTGGTGAGCTTGCTGAGTTTTTGGACAAGTTCCAATGGGGACTTGTGAGCAGTTCTTGGACAGGTTCCAGTGGGGACTTGTAAGCAGTTTTTGGACAGGTCCTAGCAGAAGACTTGTGAGCTGAGTTTGTTAGTTCTATTAGAGAACTTGAGGATAGAGGTGTACTGGTTCTATGAGAAGAACATGAGGACAGATTTGGCAAGTCTTTGAGAAGGCTTGTATGCAAAGGATTAATTTTTTCAAGAGTTGGACAGATCTAACAGACAGAGGAAGACTTGTACTAGATCGACTGACTGTGTTTGGTACAGGTTGTTGAGCTGTTGTGGACGTGATCATAGAAGGAATAGGTCTCTTAGGCTAAGCATTGAGGACAGGAGGTCTTCGGTGGAAAGGAGTTCCACGTGCCGGCAAGAGGTAGAGGCGGTTGATCTTCCGAGAGATCATTTCCGAGCGAGAGGGAAGGTATCTCCTTTGAGCAGAGGCTCATAAATTCTGATTGGGGTAAGGTATCTCCTTTGAGCAGAGGCTCATAAATTTTGATTGGGGGAAGGTATCTCCTTTGGGCCGAGGCTCATAAACATTGTAATTGGGAAGGATTCCCAAAGAACTTTGAGATAAATTTTAGAGAAAAGTTTTGTGGACGTAGCCTAGCCATTCTGGGTGAACCACGTTAAAATTGGTGTCACTTTGTGGATGATATTGTGCATTGCTTTGATATTGCTTTGGGTATATTGCTTTACTATTTTGAAGTATAAAGGAAAAAGTAAAAAGAGATCTTATACTGTTAACCTCCCCCCCTCTCAGTATAAGCTTGTGTTCTTCATTTTTTATGCACATTAATTTTTACGCAAATTAAAATGAACAAATAACACACCACGACTCAAGTGTAAACACCAATCAAGTTAGGATCTCACATCCAATGGATTGATCAAGACCAATAGTGGATGTTATTACCACTTGGTTGGCTTATTGAGTTTTGTGTTACCCAACCGTGACCAAGGTTGATCAAAGAACTATCCTATCCATATAAAATAGCACGCACTCCTCCTCGGAGGGTGTATCGCTGACCATGGTGTGTTGGGTGATGATTGGTAGTACCTGTGCTCCCTCATTGAATATGGATTTCATTCTCATATTTTGGTGTGTGTGAGTGTAAAGGTGAAAATATTAAACAAATCAAGAGTATCATCAACAAATTTGCAAACACGATAAGAGAAAGATATGATTTCCAACAAACCATAACACACAAGACGAGTTCTTAGAAAACACATTAATATTTAAATGAGATAATCATTTTGTCTACTTTGTGTGTTTCTTTATTGTTTGTGTAATCAACACAAGATCCTACCATCTAATTTAGGACCAGACCCTAATTTTTTTTAATTAAAAAAAAATTATGTTGGGTGACTAACTCGGGCTACCAAAGCCAAGTGAAATCCATTAAGTGCAACGGTTAGGAGGATCGAAGCTTATGGAAGTGTCCCTACAACTACTTGAGCATAACCATTTCTTGTTCTTGGCTTCCCTATGAAGCTAGAGAAAGGAGATTGGGTGCCTATTTAAGGCCCCAAATTTACATGCAAAGCCTTGAAAAATTGATGAGCATATGCCATAGTGGAGCCCTACTAGATTTACGAGTGAATCAACATCCCTTTGAGGTGCAGTGAAACCCTATCCAATTACAGAATGACACATGTTTACCCACTAATATCGATGCCCTAGATTGAAATCAACCTAGTTGTTCAAGAGTAAAATCGAGATGGATTGATGCTGAATTCAACAACAAAATCATGTGCAAAGAGATAAGAAACCCTTGAACATCAATTTTGTAGCAAAATCAAGCGATACTAGACAAGGATTTAGAGAGCATATACCTCATCCCACGGTCACTATTTTCTCTAGTGGCTCGTAGGCACAACCATTGATGTTGATAGCGGCTAGCAAATCCAGCTACTTTGATCGATAGCGGCTACAGTCTGGTTTGAAAATTTTTGCATTTAGTCTTTAAATTTATGATTCCTTGCATTTAATTTTATTTATCTTACATAGAATGGTTATTTTCAATACATTTGTATGGTTTATTTACAATTTTTTAAGCATATTTATGTTCTTTCATGTATTTCATGCATTGCTTTTCTTATTTGCATATTTTAAGAAACTAGCCTCATTTCGAGAGGCTTCCAATGTTATTGATTAGTTTTAGTTTCTTTGTGTAGGTGATAGGGATATTCAAGGATCAAATATTATCAAGATTCAATATCTTAACATCAAGAAGTGGAGGTGGCTTGATAAATCCTTCATAATCAAATTGGTGGAGATCTAGAGAGCTTGTAGAATACATCACCCCCGTTTTGGGGCTCAAAAATGATTGTAATCATGTATCAAATTTGGTATCCCTAAGAGGGAAAAATATGTAACCAGGATTTCAAATTGATTAATACAAAGAATGCATTTATTTTTGTCAATTCATTTGGTTATACATGTTTCATTGATTTAAATTTGTTATCATGTTGCAATTAGCTTAGATGTATGCTTTCTAGAGCTTTACAAGTGGTGATCACAGTGGGCCTTCACTATTTTTTGCTGCCTATTGATGTTTCTATATTTTTCCTTAATGCAAGAATAGTCGCTCTAAGTGATAGTGGCTAACAGTCGTGGTCGCCATCGACTTCAACAGCTAGCATCACAACCGCCTTGATCATCAGTGGCTAAGGGAAAATACAACAAAAAAGTTAATCAACAACTTTCTTCTTCAGATGTGGATGCACTTGTAAGTCATTTTATCCTCATTTTCTCATTTTCTATTCTCTTTGTGTTTCTGAAAATGCAATTCTAAGACTAATTACAACACGTAGAAAAATTTTAAAGGATAAATTTTCAAATTTTATGTGTCTACTACTAGCCATTATTGGGAATAGTGGTCTGTTTTGTTAGCTGCACTAAAATCCAAGAGTTAGAAAATCTAACTGCTCCCGTGTACAATGGCTAAGACTATTGCCTGTTGTTCATAGAAGCAACCCCTATTTAATCTGATTGTTAGGTGTGCATGCTTGGAACCTGTTCAAAGGCTAATTCATCATTAATTTGCATTGCCTTTTCTGAATATCAAACATCTTTTCATACTGCATTTTTGAATATAAAACGCACTTTAAATACATATAGTAAAAATATTATTAGATGTTGTTTTATGCACATGTGTTTTTACGTAAATTAAAATGAACAAATCACACACCATGACTCAAGTGTAAACATCAATCGAGTTGTGCTCTCACATCCAACCGATTGATCAAGACCAATAGTGGATGTTATGACCACTTGGTTGGATTTCTTATTGAGTTTTTTGTTACTTGACCGTGACCAAGGTCGATCCAAGAACTGTCGTATCCATGGAAAATAGCACGCACTCCTCCTCAGAGGGTGCATCGCTGACCATGGTGTGTTGGGTTAGGATTGGTAGTACCTGTGATACCTCATCAAATGTGGATTTCATCCCCATATTGTGGTGTGTGTGAGTATACAAGTGAAAATCTTAAACAAATCAAGAGTATCATCAACAAATTTGCAAACACGATAAGAGAAATATATGATTTCCAACAAATCGTAACACACAAGACGAGTTCTTAGGAAACACATTAATATTTAAATGAGATAACCATTTTATCTATTTTGTGTGTTTCTTTATTGTTTTTTTAATCAACACAAGATCCTACCATCTGATTTGGGACCAAACCCTAATTTGAAAAAAAATAAAAATAAAGTTATATTGGATGACTAACTCGGGCTACCAAATTCGAGTGAAATCCATTAAGCACAATGATTTCTTGGATGGTTAGGAGGATCGAAGCTTTAGGATGTGTCCCTACAACTGCTTAAGCATACCCGTTTCTTGTTCTTGGCTTCCCTATGAAGCTAGAGCAAGGAGATTGGGTATCTATTTAAGGCCCCAAATTTACATGCAAACCCTAGAGAAATTGATGAGCATATTCCATAGCAGAGTCCTACTGGATTGACGAGTGAATCAACATCCCACATATCAGGACCTATTTTGTCAACTTCACTATTCAAGGATCAAATTACAACATATCAGTGTAAATTCCACCTCCAAACCGTGTCCAAAGACATAAGCAACCCTTGAAAATTAATTTTGTCACAAAATCGAGTGATACTAGGCCAAGATTTAAAGAGCAAAACCCTCATCCCATGGTCAATGTTTTCAACAGTGGCCCGCAGGTGCAACCACTGATGTTGATAGCGGCTAGTAAAGCCAGTTTCCCTGATCAATAGCGACTAGGATCTAGTTTGGCACTTTTTGCATTTAGTTTGTAGATTTATAATTCATTGCATTTAATTTTCTTTATCTAACATAGATTAGTTATTTTCAATACATTTGTATGATTCATTTATATTTTTGTAAGCATATTTATGTTCTTTCATGTATTTCATGCATTGCTTTCTTTATTTGCATATTTGAAGAAAATAGCCTCATTTCGAGAGGCTTACAATGCTACTAATCAGTTTTAGTTTCTTTGTGTGTAGGTGACAGGGATATTCAAGGATCAAATATTATCAAGATTCAAGATCTTGACATCAAGAAGCGAAGGTGGCTTGATAAATCCTTCATAATAAAATTGGTGGAGATCTAGAGATATTTTAGAATACATCACCCCCATTTTGGGGCTCAAAAATGATTGTAATCATGTATCAAATTTGGCATCCCTAAGAGGGACGAATATGTAATAAGGATTTCAAATTGATTAATACAAAGAATATATTTCTTTTTATCAATTTATTTGGTTATACATGTTTCATTGATTTAAACTTGTTATCATTTTGTAATTAGTTTAGATGTATGATTTCTAGAGCTTTACACTATATATGTATAATTATCAAATTTGTTATAATGTCACTATGTGGTCATGATATAATAAGAGTGGGATCCATTTCAATCACATATAACTAATATATATATATATATATATATATAATTTATAACTGAATAACATTAGACCAAAATCATTGATATAACACTTTTATTCTAATTATAATTTATTTTTTTCTAATTGCATGGCCTTCATAGGTATTCAATTGCAAACTATCATTATGTGAAATTTAAACTCGTTTTGTGTGCTTTGAAACACTTAAGAATTCATTTCTGAGATAGTGCTAAAGATCACCATATTCACTATTGAGAACATTTTTATCTTTTATACTAATAAAATCAAGGTTTGTTATCAAATGGCATTAGCTCAAATAGTTAAATTCCTCGACTTTCAAGGAGAAGACACAAGTTTAAATCTTGTCAAACAATACATGCATGATAGTCAAA
Source organism: Wollemia nobilis (assembly GCA_028583015.1). Lineage (NCBI taxonomy): Eukaryota > Viridiplantae > Streptophyta > Pinopsida > Araucariales > Araucariaceae > Wollemia > Wollemia nobilis. The sequence continues at coordinate 12,066,905 of JAQPPZ010000850.1, forward strand.
TTTTTATTATACCACTATGTGTTCATGATGTAATATAGGTGGGGTACGCTTCAATCCCATATAATCAATTTTTTAAAAATAGAATCAAGACTTATATCTAAAATTGTTCATTCCCAAATGTTGTACTTTTGAAAGGATGGCTTGTATAAGCATATTCTACTTTCTACCTAGATCCAAATATTGGTGTAATTTCTCTCTTGTTTCAAATGGTATAGTTTATAAGGAAGACTATCTTTGGAAAATATAGAATGATATTTTATTTAGAAGATTGCTTAGAATAATTCTCCTTTGGTACATACATATTTACATAACCTCCAATATAGTTTTCATCTAACACATCATCTATAGAGGCATATTTGTGCAATTCTCCTTTAGCATATTCTATATTATAAGTGTTGGTTTCATAAATTATCCTTTGGTATATTCTATAAGATCTATTAGGAGCATTACACTATAGAAGATTAAATTTTTTATGAAGGATTACTTAAGGAAATATTTTTGGCATTATATGTAAAAATTATTGGTCAATGGTGTCATTCATTAGGGTGCATCTAACACAACAAATTACAAAGTTTCATTCTACTAAACATTACTAAGAAAATATTCTTTAGCACTTCTATCTCACTAGATCAAATTGGCTTATTGTATTTTTACTATTTTATTTGAGTTCTCTAGTGGCAATAACTATTTAGCTAGCTATTCAATCTTAGAGGTGATAAAGACTTTGTAAATGCACATATAATATCGTTAACATCCTCTTTTGGAAAAATGAAAAAAGGGGTTACAATGAAATTTTATTAGCTCTATGTAAGGTTATTTTATTGTAAGTGAAAAGGAAATTATTGTAGTTTGGGGTATGGTATCAAAACATATTACAAATAATTCATAAAAATGAAATTGATTCACTTAATTGCAAGTTGTTTTCCATAGGGTTGTTTAAATTTTTTATCTCAACATGATAGATTAGCAATACTTCTAGAAATAAATGGAATCAACACATTATATAAAATGAAGTAATAATTCATAAATAAACATAATGCAATATGAAGGGTGTCTATAGACACCAAAGTAATTACACTAAAGAATATAATAAGCACTCCAATTTATGAATAAATGGTTGGCCTTAAGAGATATAAATACCCAATTACATGTGGCCTTAGCTCAAGGTTAAATATTTGACCTTAAGGATTTTAAATAAAATAATACAATAAACCCACCTATACAAGGTGTACAAGGGCCTATAGGAATTTATAATAAATATGATACAAAAGCTCATAATGGCCTTAGGTGAAGCTTAAAAATATATGTTACAACATCCTCCTTAAGTTGAACATAGGAGATGAAGAGAGAACATCATTAGAAATCTCCCTTAAGGGGAACTCTCCTACGCTAAGCCACTCTTGTAAACATACAAAAGGCACCTTGGGCATGGCTTGGTAAGTATTTATATTGTCTGCTTCATTGATGGTATATAGACTAGATCAAGCATCCCCCCAAGCATAAACCCATCAAATATAGTGAATCCAAAACTTGTTGTGTTCAGTCCACTAATGAAACACTAGATTTTAGATAAGCTTAATGCAATTCTAATTTTTACAATGAAGGGTGAGAAAAAAACTACTTTGAAATATCTAATTGCTCTAAATCATGAGCATCCATCCAACATGTTTGATGACCTCATTGACAACATAATATTTAACTTTTATAGAATACTAGGAGATAGTGATTTGTCATATACAAAACCAAAAGATTGGTCTATAACTAAGATATATATAAAAACCCTATAATGGAGCATTTCTAGTTTAAATAACTAGCCCAATTTGCATCAATGAATCCTATCAAAACTAGAGGCTATCTAATCAAGTAGTAAATAATAATATAATATGTACTTTATATGTACCAAAATATATACTTGGGAACCATCTAATGGCTCTCATAGGGTACTTATATATATGTGGAACATTAATTGACAACAAGTACAGTGTTTGTATGAGTGTGAATGAGGTAGAGAAGTCCTCCAGCAAGTGACTGATACAAAGTGTCATCCATGAAAGGAGTATTCTAATTTCTTTTTAGCTTCAAAGTAGAACTTAAAGTAGTTTCAATAGGTTTGTAATCCTCCATCCAAAACTATCATATAATATATGAGGCATACATGGGTTGACAAATGATAATTTCAAAGTATTATTGATTGATCTAAATCACTAAAAATTTAATAAAAGAACCCCAAAATTATCATCTCAAGAATTTTATGAAGCTATGACTTCATCTCCTAAATCAATGATGTTTAGATACTCATGATGAGAAGATAATTAGCATATAATCCAATCACTAAAATTTAAGCACCTTGATTCTTAGTCTAGGCATCATATTTTGCCTTACACAATTGGAATTCACAGTTAAGAAATAAAAATGAATCTTTTTGTACCAAATACAAAGATCCTACTCAAGTCCATATAAGGACTTATTTAGCCAATACACCAAGTGAATGGCCACATCAACTCAAATCTAGGTGATTGACTTGTATATACCTCCTCTTGAATATCTCCATGAAGAAATACTCTCTTCACATATATTTGATATGCCCCCTATCCATAAGAAGCAACAATATATATAATCATCTAATTAGAGTTAATCAGTGCAATAGGGACCTAAGAGAAACCCTTAGCAATAAGGCATACCTTGTACTTCCCCACTTGTATATCAAAATTTTACTTGGTCTTATATACCCACTTACATACAACAATATTCTTCCCTTCAAGAAGTAGACAAACTCCCATATGTAATTATTCATCAATAATTCATACTTAGTAAGCATAGCATCCTTCTACTCTAAAAAAATATTGGTCTAAGAATAAGTGAGGGAATATTCACAAATTTCAACTCTTAACACTAAGGCCTAATATAGAGCCTTCTTATGGTGTTCCTAATAGAGAATGGGTTGAGCATCCTAAAGGAGGATTAGGACCCACCTAGGAATTGGAAAATCCATGCTATAACACATTTAGTATAGAAGTAGCATTAGACAACATGAATTAAGTATCAATTTCAATCTCTCCATCCATATCAATATCTAACACTATCACACAAGACATGGGAGGATCAAGTTTATCAACAATAGGATTCCAAAACAGAGCAAGTATTAGAGAGGGGTCTAGAAGATAAGGTATCATATAAATAGAACCTATTGAGGAACTTAGTCTAGGAGGATAAGAAATTAGAATAAGTAGAATTGAACCAATGAGAATATTATAACGATAAATAGGAATAGAGGAACCTCAAGAAGAAAACCATCAACCAAAAGGATAAAATATATTATGAAATAAGCAAATATAAGCATATTATCAAAGATCACATCTCTATAATTAATGACATCCTACTTTATAGGACCATAAAAGCATAATCCTTGAAGGTAATTTAATATCCCACAAGAATACAATTTTGGATTTTGATGATGAAATCATATATCAATCATTAATTTCTCATGATCAAAATATGATTCCTCCAATTCGAAGAACATAAAAAGTATTTTTTATAGCAGAAGGGATGTACCTAACCTATTTTGATCTATTTTTTTGTAGAAATTCAACCATATGAACATGTGATAATCGTATATTATCAATCTAGGGACATGCAACCTCAACCAAAGCACTACAACATACACCCATCCACAAAGGAAATTCAAATCTAGACTAATTATCTTATTTAAAGGAACTAAAATAAATCTAAAATAGTGATATTATACTAATACTCTAATGGGATATGGATAGCTACTCTGTATGCATTCAAGGGGTCCCTTCCTTGTAGCTAAAAAAAATGTCCATGCTCTTATTTAACCCATTATAATCTCACTCAATAAGCAATAAAAAATAAAATAGATAGGAAGAAATGTTATTCAATGCTTGGATGTACAACCCTCAACCCTTCATAATGCAATATGCTTCTTATTTTATAGAGAGGTTATACAAAACAAATCAATAATAAAGTACTAAAATAGAAGATCTCTAATCTATATTAGTTGGTAAAAAATCCAATTGTTTCTATCTAGGGAACATAATAACAAAACTAAGTATTGATTCTATCTAATTTGAATCTACTCAATTTTTTTGAAAATATATATCAACAAATCTAACTTCCATATAAATAATTTGGATCCACCCAAACTAGTTTAAAAGCAATCCCAACAAATTTGTCTTTTATCTAATTAATTTGAATCCAACCAAATTAGTTGAAATGATCTCAACAAATCTAATTTCCATCGAATAAATATCATTTTGTAGCTAACATTTCTACAATATATGCTTCTATAAAAGTATTCCTCCTACAACAATATATTTTTTAGCAATGATTTTTTACAACAATAATGGTTTTTCTACAACAAACTATTTATTGCATTAGCTCTTCTACAATAACCTATTCGACAACAATGATTTTTCTATGGCATTTTATTCCATAATAGTGGTTCTTCTATATAGTCTATTCAACAAAAATGATTCTTCTATAGTAGTCTATTCTAGAGCAATGGATATTTAACAACTATTATATAGTATTGATTCTTTTTTCATAATCTATTCTTTAGCAAAGATGGCTAAAGCATGAATAAATAATCATATAGTGGTGTTTTGACTTGAGAAAAAATATTTAAGATGGTCCCAAAATATAACATTTGTCGAACACATAATTTTCCCCTCCTAAATATGTTGTTGATCCTATAATAACACAACTTGAGTGGGCCTAATGATGAAGACTTTATAACTTTGAGTAGGAGGTTCAAGGTTAGAATCATGTGGAGGTAGGGTTGTCCACCATTCTTCCATAACCAAATTAAAGTTGGATAACCATATGTAAGGTAAAAAACATTCTCCATGAGGATGTTCTCATATGGTCTATGGCCTTGTGGGCATTAAAATCTACTTTACCTTTACCTTTACCTTTACAAAAACTTATGACTATTTACTTGAACAAATGATACAATGTTGTAAATTGTTGAAACAATGTTATAATCGTTCCTTACAATATGCTTGTTGTTGAAAAACCCATGGTATTGAATGCCTATATTAGTGTACCTTCACCACTAAGATGCTTAAGACATGTTTCAACTTGGTACTTCAATAGACTATGATTTTTTATTTTCAATCCAATGGATGCATTTTATCTTTTTCTTTTTTCTCTTTCTTTTAATGAAGAGAATTTCACTTGTGTGTCATTAATTTAACCTTGTAAAATATTATTCTAAAATCACATTAATGATCCATAAAATATAAATAACCTATAAATACTACCTTTGTACTATTGAATTCCTTAGAGCATTACAAAAGCAAGGTTGTTGGATAGTAATGTAAAAGCCAATAACACTATAGCTATGTAACCATCATCATCAATCCTTGGGATAAAAACTATGAACTTCCAAATAAATCCTCTTAGCTTGAGGGAATACTAAATAGCTCTCCAAGAATAGGGTCCTCAATCTAACTATAAAGCCTTATATAATGTTTCCTATGGCAACAACTATGAAAAACTAAAAATATTGACATAGTGTCAATGAAACATGAATGATGATCATACTATGTCCTCTGCCTAACAAGGATGTAATTCATACCTCAATGAAATGTATCAAAATATAAAAAGGACTTAAATATTTTTATCGTGAAGTTTCATGAGTTTTTCTACCATAAACCTACTTTTCAAGCAAATTTCTATACAAGTTTTTTTTATAATTGAACCTTTTATTTTTCAATAATCCATTAATTTAAATTCATTTCTCTCTCTCTTTTCATCCTTTATTTGAAGTGAAAATAAGCATATTAGGTACCCAATGCTTATACATATATAAATATATGAACAAAACATCTCCTACAAAGATGATAGATCATGAAATTTTGAAGGGATGCAGGGATATGTAATAAGCAATACATGATGGACATGGGCATGAAGTGAAAGAAAAGGAATATAAATGACCATATGATGACACAAATATATGAGATAAAAATAGATGATTTAGGGGAATAGGGACTACTATACCAAGTAATGAAGAAACTAGTAAGCATAACTACAACAATTATTTGATTGAATTCAATGTATAATCTACAATAATGTGTGGTGTGACAATAATTCCTAGAATCATATTATAGAAAATTGGTTTTAAAATATAGTAAATATGTTTTTTATATGACTACATCAATGTTATAACAACCGTGCTAAATATATTTAGTTTTATGGGAGAAGAGGGGATAGGTTATAGTTGATAGGGATCTAATTTAATACTCATATAAATATGTTTTTTTTATATTATATACCTTTTTGTAATTTTGTAATATTATATTAGCCACCTTTTTCATTGGTTAAGTTTTTCATATGGTCATATTTTATATATGTTTTATATAATATTTTCACTTCTATGGCCCTTTTTATACCATGCAAAATATGTTGGAGAATATTACATTATTTGGTACATGCTAATGTACCACCTTGGGTACATCTCTATATTATGAGTGTGTCTTAGATTAGAGTATGAGTATTTAATTTATGTAATGTAATAAATGCACAAGTATTATTAGAATCTGCAAAGTATTTAAATAATGTAAATGTGCATAATAGTCCATGTGCACATGTGTCCTTAGAATAGGAAGTGAAGAGTCTCAAGAAGAGAGAAGGCCAAGAGTGCTCCATATGAAGAGTCACATTCCATTATATATGTGTCTCTATGTATGTGTGCAAGTAACACAATGTAGAGAGAGAGTGTGTGTAAGTATGATGTACATGAGATATTTATTCTATATCAAATTATTATTTTTGTGAGCATTTGTAAATGGTAATTTTATGAGTTGATGCAGAAGTTATTTATGAGTTTTATATGTTCAGAATATTTCCATTATCTTATATTTGATATAGTATCTTTATTTTAGATCTTGAGGTTATTTTGCTTTAAGTATTTAGAATCAAAAGCTAACAATGGTATCAGAGCTACAACAAGGTTTTATCTTGCACAGGGTTTTAAGTTGTAGAGGAGATTTCCACTGGTTAAAGAGAAACCAATGAAGTTGAAGAAATTACCTCTAGAAAAGGAAAACTAGAGAAGATAGTATTTTCCATTGTGTTGAAGGAGAATTGGTGAATATTGGAGATTTAATTTACCTATTCCAAGAGAAAATTTAGAATAGAAGGAAATTTATAGGTCTTGAAGATAGTGAATAACACAAGCTTATACTGAGAGGGGGGGTGAACAGTATAAGAGCACTTTTTACTTTTTCTCTCAAACCAATATATGCAATGTAAAGATAGCAATATCAACAACAGTAATCAAAGCAATGTACACAACACCACACACAATAGAGACACAACAATTTACGTGGTTCACCCAAAGATGGCTACTTCCACGAAGAAAATATTTCACTAAATTTTCTCAATCAATCTCTTGGGAATCCTTCCCAATTACAATATTTATGGACCTCTGTCCAAAGGATATGTTGATCCCCTAAATCTAGTTTGTGGATATCTATCCATAGGAGAAATCTTTCTCCTCTACTATGGTTGGTTACCCTCTAGAAGACACTACCTCTAATGCACTGACTGGTGGATCTATCTCCACTTGAAGACTTGTCCTAAATCAGAAGACTTGTCCTCAATGTCCTGGCTGATGGATCTCTGTCCACTAGAGACTCTATCCTCTCTACTCTGTCACCTCCAAAGCTCTGTCTCAATTTTGTACTAAACACAGTCCAGTCGGTCTAGCACAACTCTGCTCAATCTCTTGTACTAAACATAGTCTAGTCGGTCTAGCACAAGTCCACTCAAATATGCACTAAAAATAGTCCAGTCGGTCTAGCACAAATCTTCTCAATAGGTCCACTTAGAACCTACTCAAATCTGCTCAACAGGTCCACATAGAACCTGCACAACTCTGCTCAACATGTCCACTCATAACCTGCTCAAATATGCTCAACAGGTCCACATAGAACCTGTCCAAATATGCTCACCAGGTCCACATAGAACCTGCTCAACTCTGCTCAATAGGTCCACATAGAACCTGTCCAAATCTACTCAATAAGCTCACACAGAACTTGTCCAAATATGCTCAACAAGCTCACACAGAACTTGTCCAAATATGCTCAACAAGCTCACATAGAACTTGTCCAAATCTACTCAATCACTTTCAAAACTCAAATCAATCTCATAGAAAAATAAAGAGAATTGTTAGAGACTCAATATGGTCTATACTCAAAACTCAATCTCTTTCTCAAATCAATATCATAGAAGCATAAAGAGAATTGTTAGAGACTCAATATGTTCTATACTCAAATCTCAATATCATAGAAGCATAAAAAGAATTGTTAGAGACTCAATATGTTCTATTCTCACAAACTCAATCACTTTCTCAACTCAATCTGATAGAAGCATAAAGAGACTTGTTAGAGACTCAATATGTTCTATTCTCAAAAACTCAATCACAACTCAAATCAGAATATATAATAGTTTGTTTTATAGAACTTGAACAATCACTTCATACATCCACTTGACTAGGCTCAATCAACTCTACTCAACCAATCACTTCAAGAAACAACACTTGCTCACAAACCCTAGTCCAAGCATGTATCATCCAACTCAAAATGTTTCCAACAATGCTCAACAAAAAATATCATATAACAATGATACTCATGATCTTTTCAAACCCTAGTTTAAGTTCTTTGCATAACAACTCACTTCAACAACCATGCTCATCAAACAATATTTTAATCACAACTCTCAATTTCATAAAACCTTGAAGCATTAACTCAAACACTTCACTCAATCAATGATCTCAACAACAATGCTAATAAAACAAGGTTTTAATCTCAACTCTCAAATCAGAAAACCTTGAAGCAATAGCTCAACCACTTTCAAAAAGGAAAACCTAATCAAGTCCTTTTCACTCCAAAATTAATTTTTAATAAAGCCAATCAATAAACTCAACCAAAGAAGAATTTGCCCATACCTTTTGAATGTCAAGGAGTTGATCTCACAAATATACCACACTCACAAATTTATCTTTTCCAGTCTCAATAAGGGTTAGAAGACTTCAATAAAAATCACAATACAAAAATAATAACTCAATAACACCTTATTACTCCAACTTAATTTTAACATCCACCAAATTATTTTAGAAGAAACCCTTATAAAAAATAATAGCCAACAAGTCTTAAAATAAATCTCAATTAAACCTTTATTATAACTCCTTATACCTCCTAAAACATAACTCTCAACAACAATTTCCAAATTATAGAACTCAAATAATCATCAAAACTTCACCTTCAAAAATCAATCACCACAACCTTTATATAATAAAGTTTATTAAAAATTAATAAAATTTAGAACAACCTTATCACTCCAACCTTAGGGCATAAACCATAAAATTTTAATTAAAAAATTGTACCTGCCTCAAGGGGTTTTGACCCCATGACTTGCCTTCACCGTGAGCGACTTAGCCATGGCTAAGGTTGCCACATGAGCTACAAGCTCGTTCATAAATGGGGAAGCACCACGTGCTTCCTCTTTACACTTCTTCTTGCCCACGTTTAACAAAAACGTGTGCCTTGGGTGCTTCCACAATACTGCCACCAAAACCACTTTACAAGAATCGAACGCACGACCTCCACGCTCTCAACACCTTCATGCTCTCCAAGCTGCCACTAGGCCACACTACCCAATGCGAATTGGGGGGTGGTCTCTCTCCGTTTTATCCTCTGCTTCCTTTGCCAAACATTTTAAACCACACGAGCTCGTTTTTGCATATGCCACACAAATTTCATTCAAGCAAGGATAATTGCCAATGGTTTTTGGAAATGCTTTTATATTAATTTCTTGCCAACCTTAATACGTCGGTGCTAGCTCCTTCATGAACGTCGGTGCTATTATAAGGCTTAAAAGCCTTTGGTCTTAAACCCCACCTTTGGGTTTATTAAAATATCTTTAGACTTTATAAAACCCACTTTTGCCTTATAAAACATTATAATAATAATTATAAATGTTTTATTTGGGTTTTCACCATGGAACATTTAGTATTATAATAACCACTATTATAATATTATACCTTTGTTAAATTACCTTTAATATTTATTCATAAAATTTAAATTCACACTGAATTTAAATAATTTATAAAATAAATATTATAACTCCCTTTTTACTTTTGTCTTTTGCACTATTTTACTTGATCTTTGGCCTTCTTCCAAGATATCAAATAACTATTTTTATCCCCTTGTTTCCTGCTGAAATATTTGGTATTAATGATGACTTCATCTGATGAAATCAATGACAACTTTGACTTAGGGACTCAAAATGTCCAAAAATCTCCCCCTTTGTCATTGATGGCAACCCATACTCTTCTTATCGAAACCTGACCTTTATTTTTCTTTTTGCTCCCCCTAGGACATTGCTCCCCCTGGCTTAATGCTCTCTCAAATATCAAATCTCTCCCCATATCAAATATCTTCCCAATACACAAATCTCTCCCCCTTTGACATCAATGGCAAAGGGTCATCTTTGGGGCTCGAGGCTAAGAATGAGCCTCTTAGCTTAGCCCCTCCCCCACCTCCTCATGAGGTGGCTATTTTTGGGATGGGAGTATTTCTACTCCCTGAAAGCACTGCCCTTTACTTTTATCCCTTTTCCTTATTTTCTGAGTTTTCTGAATCCTCTGACTATTTCTATCCAAGTCATCATCCCTATTCCTGTCATCATTCTTGTTCCTGTTCCTATTTTCATCCATGTTCCTGTTCCTGTTCTCATCCATGTTCCTGTTCCTATTTTTGTTTATGTTCCTATTCTTATTCCTGTTCATGTTCCTATTCCTCTTCATACCTATTTTTTGAATATCTGCTCTACACCACTTTGTTGTGTGACCATCATTATTGCACTTATAACACTTAATGATATTATTCCTTAGAGGTGCAAATATCTTAGGATTTCTCCTAGTGAAGTCATATCCTCTTCTTTCATGAACCTTGCAATTCATTGCCTTGTGACCAAACTAATTACATGAGTAGCAATACCCATGGAAAAATTTTCCATTCCCATATTCCTGTCTTTCATGTGTCCAACACTGTGAAGCCATGTGTCCAAACTTGTGACATGAAAAACATCTTCCATTGAAGCTTCCTTGTTTTGACCTCATCGGTCTCTTGTTATGATTGTTGTTCCATATATATCTTCTTTGTGCATTGTTCTTATCTTTGTTGATCTTTCTATTGTCCAAATCTTCCTCTGATGTATGACTTTCTCTTACACTGTCTTCTTCTGAAGTATCTTCATTTGAAGTTTCCTCTTCACAACTTGAAGTTAACTCTCCTTCCTGCTTCTTTTGAGTTTATTCAAAATCAAGACCTGTTTTATTTATTGACCTTCTTTGTACCTTGACTATCTTATCCATAATATTTGAGCTATTCTTGAATCCTTTCATCTTTATCTTGGAGACCTCTAAATCTTCTTTTAGTAGTGCCACTTCTTGTGCTAACTCATCACATTCCAAGATCTTTACTTCTAACTTATCTTTGAACCTTTTTGCCTTAGCCTTTGATTTTTCTAAATCCTTTATGATCAATCTTCTCTCTTCATCACATTCTTGAAACTGAATTTCAAGTTTAGAGTGTTGCTTTCTTACCTTATTTACCGTGTCAAGGGCATATATAAGTTCTCCCTTGAGATCATAACCATTATCTATTGAATAATCCTCTATTTGTTTGCCTTTTTCTACATCATTACTTTCTTTTGGCTTATCTTCTATAGGATCACTTACTTCTTCTTCTAAAGCCATTAGAATATTTTCATCTGGTCCTTCAAGTGCATTCTCATATTCATCATCACTAAAACTATAACCATCCCTTGTACAATCATCTTCAAGATGTCCAAATTTACCACATCTAAAACACTTGAGAATAACTGGAGTCCTTTTCTTAATTGGTTCTTTTTCTTCAATCATAAATAGGACTTCATCTCTATCATTATCTGAATAACTATCATCACTGTCATTTGAGTACTTACTTTCATTGTCCGCATAGTAGCTCCTCTTTTGTCTTCAGAAGAACTTCCTTCCTTGTCTACTTTGTCCATATTTGCTTTTCTTTTGGTGTCTGTGTCTTTTAGATTCCCTGTACCTATGATCTTGTTTTCCTTCAATCTATCAAACTCTTCTGAAGAAACCCACTCTGATACCAATTGAAGAACACAAACTTATAATGAGAGGGGGGTGAATAGTATACGAGAACTTTTTAATTTTTATCTCAAACTAATATATGCAATGTAAATATAGCAATATCAATAACAATAATCAAAGCAATATACACAACACCACACACAATAGAAACACAATAATTTATGTGGTTCATCCAAATATGGCTACTTCCACGGAGAAAATATTTCACTAAATTTTCTCAATCATTATCTTGGGAATCCTTCCCAATTACAATGTTTATGGACCTCTTTCCAAAGGATATGATGATCTCCTAAATCTGGTTTATGGATCTCTATCCACAGGAGAATTCTTTCTCCTCTGCTCTGGCTGGTGATCCTCTAGAAGACACTACCTCCACTGCACTGGCTGGTGGATCTCTCTACACTTGAATACTCTTGTCCTCACTCAGAAGACCTATCCTCAATGTCCTAGCTGATGGATCTCTATCTATTGGAGACTCTATCCTCTCTACTTTTTCACCTCTAAAGCTCTGTCTCAATTCTGTACTAAACATAGTCTAGTCGGTCTAGCACAACTCTACTCAATCTCTTACACTAAACATAGTCCAGTCGGTCTAGCACAAGTCCACTCAAATCTACACTAAATACAGTCCAGTCGGTCTAGCACAAATCTTCTCAATAGGTCCACTTAGAACCTACTCAAATCTTCTCAACAGGTCCACATATAACCTGCACAACTCTACTCAATAGGTCCACTCAGAACCTGCTCAAATCTTCTCAACAAGTCCACACAGAACTTGTCCAAATTTGCTCACCAGGTCCACACAAAACATGATCAACTCTACTCAATAGGTCCACACAAAACTTATCCAAATCTTCTCAACAAGCTCACACAAAACTTGTCCAAATATGCTCAACAAGCTCACACATAACTTGTCCAAATCTGCTTAATCACTTTCTCAACTCAAATCAATCTCATAGAAGCATAAAGAGAATTGTTAGAGACTCAATATGTTCTATACTCAAAACTCAATCTCTTTCTCAACCGAGAATTGTTAGAGATTCAATATGTTCTATACTCAAAACTCAATCTCTTTCTCAACTCAATCTCATATAGGCATAAAGAGAATTGTTAGAGACTCAATATGTTCTATTCTCACAAACTCAATCAAGAGAATTGTTAGAGACTCAATATGTTCTATTCTCAAAAACTCAATCACAACTCAAATCAAAATATAGAATAGTTTGTTTTATGGAACTTGAACAATCACTTCATACATCCACTTGAGTAGGCTCAATAAACTCTACTCAACCAATCACTTCAAGAAACAACACTTGCTCACAAACCCTAGTCCAAGCATGTATCATCCAACTCAAAATGTTTCCAACAATGCTCAACAACAAATCTCACATAACAATGATACTCATGATCTTTGCAAACCCTATTTCAAGTTATTTGCATAACAACTCACTTAAACAACCATGCTCATCAAAAAATATTTTAATCACAACTCTCAATTTCATAAAACCTTGAAGCATTAACTCAAACACTTCACTCAATCAATGATCTCAACAACAATGCTAATAAAACAAGGTTTTAATCTCAACTCTCAAATAAAAAAACCTTGAATAATTAACTCAAGTACTTCACTTAATAAATGATCTCAACAACAATGCTAATAAAACAAGGTTTTAATCTCAACTCTCAAATCAAAAAACCTTGAAGCAATAACTCATCCACTTTCAAAAAGGAAACCCTAATCAAGTCCTTTTCACTGCAAACTTAATTTTAAATCAAGCCAATCAATCAACTCAACCAAAGAAGAATTTTCCCATACCTTTTGAATGTCAAGGAGTTGATCTCACAAATCTACCACACTCACAAATTTCTCTTTTCCAATCTCAATAAGGGTTAGAAGACTTCAATAAAAATCACAATACAAAAATAATAACTCAATAACACCTTATTACTCCAACTTAATTTTAACATCCACAAAAGTCTTTTAGAAGAAACCCTTATAAAAAATAATAGCCAACAAGTCTCAAAATAAATCTCAATTAAGCCTTTATTATAACTCCTTATACATCCTAAAACATAACTCTCAAAACAACAATTTCCAAATTATAGAACTCAAATAATCATCAACACTTCACCTTCAAAAATCAATCACCACAACCTTTATATAATAAAGTTTATTAAAAATTAATAAACTTTAGAACAACCTTATCACTCCAAACTTAGGGCATAAACCATAAAATTTTAATTAAAAAATTGTACCTACCTTAAGGGGTTTTGACCCCATGACTTGCCCTCATCGTGAGCGCCTTAGTCGCGGCTAAGGTTGCCACACAAGCTACACGCTCATTCGCAAAGGGGGAAGCACCACATACTTCCTCTTTGGCTTCTCCTTACCCATATTTAACACAAACGTACACCTTGGACGCTTCCACAATACTACCACCAAAACCACTTCGTGAGAATTGAACACACGACCTTCGTGCTCTCAACGTCTTCACACTCTCCAAGATGCCACTAGGCCACATTGCCCAATGTGAATTGGGTGGTGGTCTCTCTCCATGTTATCCTCTACTTCCTTTGCCAAACATTTTAAACCACACGAGCTCATTTTCGCATATGCCACACAAATTTCATTCGAGCAAGGATAATTGCCAATGGTTTTTGGAAATGCTTTTATATTAATTTATTGCCAACCTTAATACGTCGGCGCTAGCTCCTTTGTGAACGTCAGTACTATTATAAGGCTTAAAAGCCTTTGGTATTAAACCCCACCTTTGGGCTTATTAAAATATCTTTAGACTTTATAAAACCCACTTTTGCCTTATAAAACATTATAATAATAATTATAAATGTTTTATTTGGGTTTTCACCATGGCACATTTAATATTATAATAACCACTATTATAATATTATACCTTTGATAAAGTACCTTTAATATTTATTTATAAGTTTTAAGTTCACACTGAATTTAAATAATTTGTAAAATAAATATTATAACTCCTTTTTTACTTCTGTCTTTTGCACTGTTTTACTTGATCTTGGCCTTATTCTTGGATATAAAATAACCATTTTTATCCCCTTGTTTCCTGCTGAAATATTTGGTATTAATGATGACTTCATATGGTGACATCAATGATAAATTTGACTTAGGGACTCAAAATGTCCAACAGATAGACCTTGACATTGATGAGATTAAGAGACCCAAGAACGAGGTCCTATTGAAAAGGTTAATAGATAGAAGAATACTCCATATTGTATTTTGGCTAGTCTTTCCATAGGGTTGTAGGAAAAATCGTTAAGACTAGGACTCGACATAGATTTATTTTCACTAGATTGAAGGATAACTAGTGAAGTTTATTGATTTTAGAATTTTGAAGATTTGGTTGATTGTTGTTGTCTAAGTTTTTATTGCAAAAAAATAGTTCTCAAAATTTGAGAAGTTTCCTACAATATATAGAGAAGAATTTCATTTTCGATTGCCTAAAAGTCTATGTGCTTTCCTCATGCAGGGATTAGTTTTTGAGTTGCAGCAAAAGAGTAGATATTGAATATGAAGGAGGTCAAAGAAAGGTCCCCATTGAAGATTGAAGAATACTAATTGAATATTGAGGAGACTAAAGAAAGAGATCTCCATAGAATATTGGAGGAAGAACAAAGAAAGAGGTCAAAGAAGCCCTATCGAAGATTGGAGAAAGAGGAGACCTGAGAGAAGAGGTCCCAATTGTAGATTTTATAAAGGAGATAGGAGATTTTAGAAAGAATATTGAAGAAAGAGGAGTCCTAAGAGAAGAAGTCCCGATTGTAGATTTGAGAAAGGAGATAGAATATTGAAGAATTTAGAAACCCAAGAAAAACAATTTCAAGAAAATTTGGAAGGAGAAATAATAAGGCTAGAGAATTCATATTGAATAAGTTGAAAAAGTGGTAATTGGATAAGATTTGAAGAAAGTTTAAGATAAAATATTGCAACTAGGAGAATCTCCTGGAAAGAGGAATTTGGAATAATTATCGCCATCCAACAACAAGACCAAAAGGAAGAAGGATTTGGCAAGAAGTTTGTAAAATTTTGGGAAGTATTTTTGAAAACCTCAAGACATTCAAATTCTTGAGGAAGAGGCCAACAAAGAGGTCAAATTTGAATATAGAATTCAGTTGAAGCTAAGGAGAAGAAAGAGGAAAGAAGAGGCCACCAAATCAATATTTTGGAGACAACCATTAAAGTTTTGAAGGTTGATTTGTGGAGGAGAAGATTAATAATTTTTGTGACAAAAGTTGAAGGGTCACAGGACAAAATATTGAAGGTGACATAGAGCTGCAAATTGAAGAAGTGATGGCAAGTCGGGATTCACACAAACACATTCACGGTAATTTCACCGTAATTTCATTAAATTGCTTAATACAGTTTACAGTAGTCTTTTCCAGCCTACAACTTCTCCCTCAATCCCGAACTTCACCATCCCGCAACCCTTACAAATTTTGAGTATTTAACCGAGGCCTCGATCCTCCAGGAATTTAATGCTCCCGCCCAACAGCAAATTCAAAATTCTATTTCCCCCGGTTCCATTTTCAAATTTTGGTTTTCTGCCATAAATGGGCAACTGCCGATCCGCCCAGAAGCTTGCATTAATGGCTCCCATACCCTGCACTGGCCGCTTGGTTCTGACCGTACTCTGTACTGCTGTTTCTTCCATTAAGTCGTTACCTGCAATGGTTGCGTTGCCAGAAAGAATAACAAAAGAAAGCGTGGTCGACACTTTCCTCGTCTTGTCTCCATACACGTAGCCGACCGTCTTTAAATCTCGCCACGCCTTCTCCAAGTCGTAATATAAATGATGCACGTACCCCTTTACAGTTGTCACGATACACGTGGCCTTCCACGTGTCACATCTGGTCTTGCTCGGTCGTCCGTTGTTTTCTTTAGTCTTGACTTTACTAGGCCGCGATATCGCGACACGTCGATATCACGATATCGCGACCCACAGTGCCTCCAATAAGCCGAAGTTCCTTTGGGGTCACGAAATCGTGACATGTCACGATTTCGCGACCCCCTCCCCCTTCCCTCTGTGCCTTTACTCCGACGAAGTCTTTGCCATGTCCTCCGCTTTGCATTTGCTTTTGGTCTGCCTTAAGATCTTGCCACGTGGCAGTTCCGCACTGGTCGCGATATCGCGACAGGACCTTCACCCTCCGCCTTGCTCCACACCATCGTCACGATATCGCGACGACTGTGGCCTCCGCCTTAGCTTTTAAAACACTGTCGCGATATCGCGACATCGCGATATCGCGACACAACTTAACGAATTACAACGCAGCTTTCGGAGGTCGCGATTTCGCGACCTCACCCCCCCTGCTTTACCAAACCTTCCCAAACTGATCATTGCTTTACAAAACTCCTTCCAGGCTAAAAATAGGTAAGTAAAGATGCAAAACTACTTAGAAAAACTAGAAAATTTTTGGAGATGCAAGATTGCTCTACCATTGCCGGATGCTCCTGCATCAGACACCCGGGGTAATTTAAAAGTGATCCTCACTTCTGTTTTGCTTGGGGAAGACCCAGGCGGTCAACCTCCATCTTCGACATCCAAGTTGCATCCTCAACAGGTCTGCCTTTCCACTTAACTAAGTATTCAGAATACTGTCTATTTCTGGTGCTTCTGCCCTCACGAGTATCTAATATCTCTTCAATCTCGTTGGTGGTTGGAGTAGATGCTGGAAATTGCCACAATTCTGCACTTGGTACCTCTGTACTTTCCCCTTCATGATATTCCACTAGATCTGAAACATTAAAAATAGGTGAAATACCAAGCCAACTTGGTAATTCCACTTCATATGCATTTCCTGACTCCCGTTTTCCCAGTATTCTGCATGGCCCAAACTTCTTCATCTTCAATTTGTTATAAGTCTTGGCAGGAAATCTCTCCTTCCTGAGATGCACCATGACCTCATCTCCGACTTCAAACTCCTTGAACCGCCGCTTCTGGTCTGCCCTTGTCTTGTATTGAGTATTCATTTTCATAATTTGTTTCCTTACTTCTTCATGCAGACTTTTCATGTGTTCCGCAAATTCTTCTGCCTCGGCACTGCACTTTTCTGTCTTGTCCAACTTTCTCAGTTCAGACACATTTCTAGGACTGTTCCCGTATATTATCTGGAATGGAGATTTGTTGGTGCTCTTATTAACTGAACTGTTATAAGCAAATTCCGCCTGTGGTAAGACCAAATCCCATCCCTTGGGCTGATCTGCTATCAAACACCTCAATAAATTACCCAGGCTTCTGTTCACCACCTCTGTCTGTTCGTCAGTCTGCGGGTGGTATGCAGAACTGAATTTCAGATCTGTCTTCATCTTCTTCCATAGAGTTCTCCAGAAGTACCCAACAAACTTGGTATCTCTGTCAGAAACTATGCTTCTTGGTAGACCGTGAAGTCGTACCACTTCCTTGAAGAATAATCCAACAATGTGAACTGCATCACTTGTCTTCTGGCAGGGGATAAAATGTGCCATTTTGGAGAATCGGTCAACCACTACAAATACAGAGTCATTTCCCCTCTGTGTTCTCGGCAATCCAAGAATAAAATCCATGCTTATGTCCTCCCATGGCCTCTCAGGCACAGGTAATGGCTGGTATAATCCTGTATTTTGCCTTATGCCCTTTGCCATCTGACATATTCTGCATCCTTGCACAAACTTCCTCACATCTTGCTGAAGTTGTGGCCAGTAATAATTTTCATCCACTAGGGCAATAGTCTTATCCCTACCAAAATGCCCGACCAATCCTCCGCTGTGCTTTTCCTTGATCAAGTTCTCCCGCATGGAGCTCCTTGGAATGCATAATTTGCTTCCCTTGAACAGCATTCCATCTTGGATTAGGAAATCCAACCATTTTGTCCGGTCCACCGTAACAGGTGTTAAGCAAGCCTTCCAGGCTTCGGCAAAATCCGGATCTGCAGGGTACAAACCCTTCAGTTCTTCAAATCCCACTACTTCCACTGTCAATCTAATCAGTAAAGTCTGCCTTCTGCTCAAGGCATCTGCAACCTTGTTTGATTTCCCACTTCGTGCTTCAGCACAAAGGTATAACTTTGAAGGAATTCTACCCACTTCATGTGCCTTTGGTTCAGCTTTGTCTGACTGTTAATGTATTGTAAAGCCTGATGGTCAGTAAAGAGAACAAACTCCTTTGGCAGCAAATAGTGTCTCCACTTCTTCAGGGCCTGAACTATAGCATAAAATTCTTGGTCATAAACTGAATACTTTTTCCGAGCATCATTTAACTTCTCACTGAAATAAGCAACTGGCTTGCCTCCTTGACTCAGTACAGCCCCTATTGCACTGCCACTGGCATCACAATCCACCTGAAATACCTTGCCAAAGTCCTGGAAGTGCCAAAACAAGCTGTTCTGTGACCTTTCTCTTTAATGTATCAAAGCTCCTTTCAGCCCCTAATGTCCACTTAAACTCTTTTTTATCCCCCCTCATTGTTTCTGTGAGAGGTGCACAAATGTTGCTGAAGTTCTTTATGAACTTCCTGTAAAAGCTGGCCAGACCATGAAAGGATCTTACTTCCGTTGTGCTTCTTGGGGTAGGCCATTCGATGATGGCTCTCACCTTCTCTGGGTCCATTTTCAGGCCTTCTGCTGAGATTACAAATCCCAGGTATACTAACTCCTTCTTAACAAAATTACACTTTTTTAGATTTATTAATAACTGCTCTTCCCGCAGCTTTTCAAAAACTCTCCTAATATGTATTAGGTGTTCCTCCAGGGTTCTGCTGAAAATTAATATGTCATCTAAATACACAATGACAAACTTTCCCAAAAATTCCTTCAACACTTCATTCATCAGTCGCATGAAGGTACTTGGTGCATTGGACAGCCCAAATGGCATGACCAACCACTCATACAAGCCCTCTCTTGTCTTGAAGGCTGTCTTCCACTCATCTCCCTCCCGGATACGGATCTGATGATAGCCACTTTTTAAGTCGATCTTTGTGAAGTATTTAGCTCCACTTAAACAGTCCATGATATCATCCATCCTTGGCAATGGGAATCTGTATTTAATAGTGATTTTGTTGATGGCCCGTGAATCTGTACACATCCTCCATTCTCCATCCTTCTTTGGCGCCAGCACTGCAGGTACTGCGCATGGGCTCAAACTTTCCCGAATCAATCCCTTCTCTAACAATTCCTGGACCTGTCTATTTAACTCCTCAGTTTCTACAGGTGTCATTCTGTGTGCAGCTTTATTTGGCAAGCTTGACCCCGGTACCAAATCTATATGGTGGCTAATTTTCCTTATTGGGGGTAAACCCTCAGGCACATTGTCAGACACAATATCTGGAAATTCCTCCAGCAGATCCAGGACTTCTGCTGGGGTATCCTGGCATTCCTTCTCTCTTGCTCTAGGGATTATTGCATAGCATAAATGTTCATGCTTCAATCCGTCCAGGAACTTTCTCCCCTCAACTAAACAGATTCTGGAATTGTTACATACCTTTTCATCCGCATCCTTCAAGGGCTTTAGTTTATGGCGTACACCATTCTTTGTCAATGAATAGGTGTTGGCACGGCCATCATGCACTGCACTCCGGTCAAACTGCCAGGGCCTCCCCAGCAACATGTGGCAAGCATCCATGGGCAGGATGTCACACAGGACCTCATCACAATAATTTCCAATGTTAAATTTAACGGAGCACTGTTCATTGACCAAAGCTCTGTGGTCCTTCTGTAACCATGCGACCCGGTATGGGTGTGGGTGCTTCTTCCTTTCTAACTGTAGCTTTGTAACCATTTCCTCAAAAACCAGGTTATCCGTGCTACCATTATCAATAATAACATTGCAAACCTTGCCCGCACACTTACATCTGGTGCGGAATAAACTTCTTCTCTCGGTCTGTGTCCTTCTCCTCATTCAACAGGACTCTTCTTACAATCATTGCTTCCCCTCTCTCCGCTTCTTCGGAATGCTCAGACTCAACATCTTCCTCTGCCAAAGCAGCTCTGGCTGGACCCTCAGGCCTCTTGTTCGTCCTTTCTCGGTGTTGTGGACACTCAAATGCCCGGTGTCCTTCTTCACCACAAGTGGAAACATGTTCCACGAAATACTCCTCTTCCAAATCCTCGTCCAGATCCACCCCGTCCTCTTGGGTAGCTGTTCTGATCTCGGGGCTGATAAACATCCTCTTCCCTTTGATCCGGGTTACTACTGGCTTCACCAGTCTTCTTCGGGTCTTTGTACTTTTCTCCACTGGTCCTCCCACCAGTTCTTCCACCTCGGCCCCTTCCTCTTTGCTTGCCTTCAAACCGCCTATTTAGCTTTTCTTCCACCTTTAAGGCAAATTGGTAAGCATCCTCAATGGTGCTTACCCGAACCAGGCTCAGTTCCTCCTGGATACCGAGTCTCAACCCGTTGATATAACGGGCCACCTTTTCTTTGTTGGCCTCTAAATGCCCAGTTCTAATGGAGATCTTGTAAAACTCCTCGGTGTACTCTTGGACAGTTTTGTTTGTCTGCCTCAAACTTTGCATTTTTCTTAGCAGATCCAACTCGTAATCTGCCGGGATGAACTGTCTTTTCAGCTTCTCCACCATTCTGTCCCATCTTGTTATTCTCTCCTTCCCTCGTCTGTTCCTCTCCAACTGTATTCCCCTCCACCAAATACTGGCATGACCCTTCAACTTGGTCTTAGCAAATCTGACCCGATTAGGGTCTTCAACCTCCTCGTACTCGAAATACTCCTCTAAATCATTTATCCAGTCAATCACTTCTTCTGGATTTAAGTTACCCGAGTATGTGGAAACCTCCATTTTTGGTTGCTTTCCAATCTGAGAGATGGCCTTGTATAACCGGGCTTGTGCAGGATCCATGGCCTCTTCCTCTTCCTCAGATTGGTCTTCTTCTTCAACTTCGTCCTCACTTTCCTCATCCCTTCCGGGCTCGTGCCTTCTGCGTAACTCTGCCTGTAGGGCTTGGACTTGTCTCTGCAAGGCTCGGAAGTCTTCGACCGGCACCACATTTCCTACTCCGCCACGGTTCCTTCGTGGAGGCATTATATATATATATATATATATTTTTTATAAAATCCTTCCACAGATCCTGGTGTAACTGCCTCTCTCCGGTGATCTGTTACACGCTCAGGAGCTCCCGCTCTGATACCACTTGATGGCAAGCCGGGATTCACACAAACACATTCACGGTAATTTCACCGTAATTTCATTAAATTGCTTAATACAGTTTACAGTAGTCTTTTCCAGCCTACAACTTCTCCCTCAATCCCGAACTTCACCATCCCGCAACCCTTACAAATTTTGAGTATTTAACCGAGGCCTCGATCCTCCAGGAATTTAATGCTCCCGCCCAACAACAAATTCAAAATTCTATTTCCCCCGGTTCCATTTTCAAATTTTGGTTTTCTGCCATAAATGGGCAACTGCCGATCCGCCCAGAAGCTTGCATTAATGGCTCCCATACCCTGCACTGGCCGCTTGGTTCTGACCGTACTCTGTACTGCTGTTTCTTCCATTAAGTCATTACCTGCAATGGTTGCGTTGCCAGAAAGAATAACAAAAGAAAGCGTGGTCGACACTTTCCTCGTCTTGTCTCCATACACGTAGCCGACCGTCTTTAAATCTCGCCACGCCTTCTCCAAGTCGTAATATAAATGATGCACGTACCCCTTTACAGTTGTCACGATACACGTGGCCTTCCACGTGTCACATCTGGTCTTGCTCGGTCGTCCGCTGTTTTCTTTAGTCTTGACTTTACTAGGCCGCGATATCGCGACATGTCGCGATATCGCGACCCACAGTGCCTCCAATAAGCCGAAGTTCCTTTGGGGTCACGAAATCGTGACATGTCACGATTTCGTGACCCCCTCCCCCTTCCCTCTGTGCCTTTACTCCGACGAAGTCTTTGCCATGTCCTCCGCTTTGCATTTGCTTTTGGTCTGCCTTAAGATCTTGCCACGTGGCAGTTCCGCACTGGTCGTGATATCGCGACCTGTCGCGATATCGCGACAGGACCTTCACCCTCCGCCTTGCTCCACACCACCGTCGCGATATCGCGACGTCGCGATATCACGACGACTGTGGCCTCCGCCTTAGCTTTTAAAACACTGTCGCGATATCGCGACACAACTTAACGAATTACAACGCAGCTTTCGGAGGTCACGATTTCGGTCGCGATTTCGCGACCTCACCCCCCTGCTTTACCAAACCTTCCCAAACTGATCATTGCTTTACAAAACTCCTTCCAGGCTAAAAATAGGTAAGTAAAGATGCAAAACTACTTAGAAAAACTAGAAAATTTTTGGAGATGCAAGATTGCTCTACCATTGCCGGATGCTCCTGCATCAAGAAGATTTTGGCATATTTTGAATTCCCTTGAACAAAAAATTGAAGGAATTATTGACAACAAATTAATGCAATGAATTGGAGAAGTTAGAGACTATTTTAGGATATCAAGATATAGGAAAAAAAGTCAAAATTTTGGAGCAGCATTTGAAGAGTTTTGGACTGCAAATTTGGGCAGCGTTGGAAGGAGATAGAATAGGTACAAATTGGAGAAGTTTTGGGCATATTTGAAATTGATTTTGGATAGCTATTTGAATAAGGAATTGATAGCAATTAAGACAAAATTTGTGGATAGAAAAAGTAACCAATTTGAAGGAGATTTCAAATAAGAAATTGACTGCAATCTAAGGCAACAAGTTGAAGGAGACAAAGCAATATTTTGTACAACATTTGAAGAAGTACTTGAGTTGTAAATTTTAGAGTTTCTTGGTAGATTTTTGGAAGGCGAAAGGATAATTTTTGAGATAGCATTTTTGGAAGCATTGGAAGCTGCAAATTTCATAAAGTTTGGACAGCAAAACAAAGAAATATTTGGTAGCAATTGAAGCTGCAAATTGTAGAATTTTTAGACAATGAGAAGGCATCATTTGGAGCTACAAAACTTAGAGAAGTTGAAGATAAAATAAGGTAAGTTCTGAGCAACATATGTAAAGGTAAAAAGGCTAAACAATTTAGCATTTTGTAATAGACATTTAGATAACAATTAAGCTAATATTTGGTCAGCAATTAGAGCTGTAAAATTGATGTTTTTGGGGTGGCAAAATAAAAGAAAGTGAAGCTACAAAATTTATAAATTTGAGATAGCAAAAGGGTGAATCAATTCACCAAGGAAATTAGATACAAAAGGAATCCAAAAGGTTTATTGAAGAAAAAGAAAACGAATAAGAGCTAAAAATAGATTAAGATTCAAAGTATCTAAAGACACCAAGGAATGTAGTAAATTACAAATATTTGACATTGAAAAGGCATAACCAAGCTGGGAGAAGTTGAGCCACCATTGAGAGGTGGAACCACCAAAGCTAAGGAGTTAGAGCAAGCACCACAAAAGAAGCCAGCATACATAAAGCCAAGGAGGAGTGTTCATTCTATGACAAAATAGTGTTAGAAGAGGTGAAGAGCACCACCAAGATTGGAAGAGCCACCAAAGATCAAGGAGGAGCCATTGGAAAAATAGAAAGAAACCACCAAGTCAAAGTTTTAATGCCACTCAAGGAGTCCAAACGTAGGGATCCGAGCAAACGTTGAAAATATATGTATTGAGAAGTCAAGGTATTGAAGAGGATGAGATAGGGTAAAGTGAAAGCTAAGCGTCAGTCAAGATAGACGAGTCCAAGGAGAACGTAGGAGAGAATACCAAGCACCCAGAAGATATGTTGGAAGTAGTAATGACCAAGAGTTTTGTAACCACCATAAGGAAAGAGTGTTGGTTGAATATATTTTGGAGAAGAGCTAAAGTGTCATCATCATCAACTGAAATTAAACATAAAAATTTGCAAGGGTCATACAAAGAATTAAGGAGAAAAGGAATCAATTTTGTAGCATCTTGCATGCAAAAATATTGAGTGCCACTTGTTAAAACATAAGGAGGAGCACCAACCATATTGAGGAGGTGATTGAAACATCTTAGGCCCTCATAAATACAAAGGATTTAACTTTATTTGCATTAATCAACATTGAGCATCAAGAATAGCATAGCAAATTCATTCATCAATGCAGTAGAGTGGAGAGAAGCGCCATCACTACACCAAAAAAGGGCTTTAATTGTGGTTTTTAACCACCCTTAAAGAAATTTAAGGGTGGTTATTTAGCCATCGTTTATGAGGTATTGTAAAAAGTCTGTTTCATATGACAATGACTAAAAACCACCTCAAAAGATACCCTCTTAGGGTCTAAGATGGTGGTTTAAAACCATCCTCTTAGGGTCTAAGAGGGCGGTTTAAAACCATTCTCTTAGGGCTACGAGGGTGGTTAGAAACCACCCTCTTAGGATTAAGACCTCTTAGACCTAAGAGGGTAGTTTTAAACCACCCTCTTATCCCTAATATGGTAATTCAAAACCGTCCTCTTAGGTCACCCTAAGATAGTGGTTTAAAACCACTATCTTAGGGTGACCTAAGAGGGTGGTTTAAAACCATAGTCTTAGGGTTAAGCGGGTGGTTTATAGCTTACCTCTTAGGGTCTCACCTAAGATATATATATATATAAAAGATGCCTACCAAGGTGTTGTAGGCGAGTTGGAGAGGAGAGGGAAATCCTCCAAGGGGGGTCCCAGGTTCGAATCTCCACCCTACCAAAAGCTGAATTGGGTGCCCAAAATCCAATTGATAATGTTGGTGCGGGTAGGGATGGGTGTGACCCTCGGGTGACTTTGACGGTGTAGAACCCCCTATCTGTGGTCTCTTAGACCAAGGCGGCCCCACAAGGGGTTTTTCGCTTAATATATATATAAAGGATGCCTCAGCTAAAGTAGCATAGCACTCAGTAGTGGTTCACCTCAGCTGAAACAACATAGCACTCAATCCAAACCAGCATAGTACCCATAAATTACTTGCTTAGTTATCATGCCTACATTAAATTATTTCCTTTAAAAGTGATGTCATTTTTACTGATTGTTCTTTTTCTTTCTTTATTTTTTTGAAATCTTTAAAACATGCAACTGTTAATTTTGAATAAATACTAGCCATTACAAGACATTCAACTTACCCAGAATAAATATTTAGCTAAAGTTCATTTGTACAACTTCTCAAAGAGTTCTGTGGAATCTCTAAAGACAAACAAACTCACTGACTATGGGAAGCAAACAACAAAGTTTTTAGGTATTTACCAACAAAACCTATCAAAATAGTGGATTTATGCTCTCATTTTATTTTTTAATATTAATGCCTGTGGAATGAAAAAAAATAGGGTTAAGATATGTCATGATGTTGCATGTTGATCATTTCAAATGCATTTATAAAAATTAAATTTTCTTTAATCTGGTTATTTTATTTGTGTGAGACATAGATAATATCCTTTTGTGTTCCCTTGGCTACAATTTTTAAATTTTGTTGCATCCATGCAGTGTACAAAATCAAGGAGACTTCATCTGATCTATTTTTAATTAATCTCCACCACTTCCTACACTCCATATTAGTGTGTGTGTCTTATCATGCACCCCAAAACATCAACCCAATGGTTAATAGCATCTTCACATGTCACTAGCATCTCATAATCAAGTAACCAAAGTTATATTAACTAGTGGCAAGTACCTCAAAGTTGGATAGTTTAATGTTACATTTTATTTATTTTACATCTTTAACAATAAAATATGAATCCTAAATTAGAGAGTCTAGGGATATAGTTATGTAAGATGTGGCAAACATTATATACTCTCCCTAGAGTCCCTACAAGAGTGTTCCTCCTAATTTTATTTTACATAAAATCCTAGCTTAGGACTTCTATGACAAAGCTCCATGTTGGAAAGAGAGAAGAACTGATGCAATCTTTATTCTCTCCGAGATAGTTGTTCCTTGGAACATGTAAGATATGGTGTGAAAAAAATAACCTCTTATGTTATGGAAGGTGTTGCTATTTCATGTATTTAAATCTATACCACATTTACAACATTGATTCTTTTTATTCTACTAGTGAACCTTGTTGCCAATAAAATTCAAGGCACCTGCTTAAATTCATTGGAATGATACCTCAATTTCTTCTAAATTTTACCCCTTGGTTTCAGGTACACATAGTGCCACAACGAGCAGAGTAAAAATGCATGTGAAAGAATACAACTAGAAAGTCCTTACAAATAGAACGTGCAATATTCTATGAACAAAAGACAAGCCAAGGGACTCAAAGATGAAAACATTACTTTGGAAGGTGAGATAACAGCTGACAACATAACCATACCTTCCAAGTCTAAATTTATACCTGTTGAACTCCATTCCAAAATAATATTAATTGTCATGGTCACCGCCCAAGATGAGAACCTAAATCTAAACTAGCATAGTGCCCATTTTTGATGTTGAAGAGAATATAAAAAAAATCTTGCACCCACAATCAAAATTCTTTTAAATTCAATGGATTAAACAAAAGTTTTTAGACCTATAACTAGAACCACTTGAATCAATTAAAAAAGAGGGAATAAAAACATATCCCTTAAATCAAATCAAATCCATTCAATCAATAAAGAAATAAATAAAACTAAGCATTTACACCCACAACTAAAACCATTTGAATACATTAAACAGAAGGGGGAAAAGCACATCCACACCCACAATAAAAGCAGCTCAGATTCAACAAACAAAAGAAATGAAACGTGTACACCCACAGTCAAAAACCATATTTATTTTCCAAAGCAAGAAAAAAACACTCACAACCAAAACCATTGGATCCAATTAACAAAATTAAAATAAAATAAAACAAAAACACACACATATATAAATAATTTTGTACCCACAATCCAAGCCATTAAAATTCAATCCCAAAAACAAAATAAAAAAGCATAAATACTGTAGGAACAACAATACTCAAAGACCTCATATTTTCACAGTCCATATACTGAATAAATAAATTTGTGTAATGCTAAACATCATAAAAATTGAAAAATGATATTTTTAATCATCCTCCATCATGAGTATTTTCAATTCTAACATGTTTAGTATTACACACTTCTATTCCAAAAAAAATTTGGTGTTTGTTTCACATACTTGAACCTGCAACAGTTGTCCGCTTGATGTGGCAGAGAATAAGGGTATTACTAGTAGTGGGCTTCAAATTATCCATAGCCCATTGTAATGCATACATAATCCGTTCACTCTCATCCACTACAACCAAAAAATTTCTTCCCTTGACACCTTCCATTATACTTCATAAGAAATAAAACTGGATTGACTCCACTATATTTTTGTTGAATTTGGATCAACTCAATCTTTTGCTTTGCTTTGGATTGATTGTTGAGAGAAATTGAAGGTGGGTGTTTCTTAAATAGGATTTTCTAGAACACAAAAATTTGGAATTCCAGTTTTAATAGACTTTGTTATTATGCGGGTGTATGTTTTTACAGTCCATGCACAATTTAGTTTTGAAGCGTAGTGAAGAAGTCTTTCTACATATAGTGACTTGTGGCTTTTAATGCAAAATTGAAGGCTTTTCATAGGAAACACTTGCATGTCTTGGAGTGACACTGCTACTTTAACAACTGAAAAGCACATTTTCCTGTGTAAAGTTGTAAATTAAAAATTAGAGATACATATTTGAGGAGCAAATAAGAGAAGATGGTTGCTAAAATTGATCATGTACACTCTTCACTAGTGAGGTATGAATAGATTTACAAAAATAAATTCAAAGGGTTGCAAACTGCTACTGAACTAGGCATTGACACCTCATTTAATCTAACTTACATACAGTTAGTGATATGTACATTTGCATGGACACCTCTTTCAATCCAACTAAGGTGAACTAGACATGTAAACTAGGACTCTAGCTACTATGATTCCTAAGGAAATTTAAAACAAAAGTGGAACATAAAGCAAATAGACCATAACAAGCAAGGCCAAAAAGGAGTGTTCATAAAAAATAATACAAAATATATTAGATGGAATAAATGGTAAACCATAAAAAATAATAGGTAGAAAGGGTTCATACTCACATATTTTGTGAAACCAACTGTGATAACCATAATTGCAAACCCATGTGGAAGTATTTCCACAAAGCTTATCCCTGCTAAAGCACAAAATACTACAACTGGGATGATGATCCCAAACAATACTGTAATCAATCTCCTCAGGCTATTGCATGCTAATATCAACCTTCCACCCAATAGAAAAACCTGATAAAAACCAGCCATACACACAAAAGATAAATGTCTGCTATATCCTTGCAAAAATATATAAAAATATAGCAATTAAATAAAATTCATAAAAAAAAAACTTACATTGCAGCCTTTCCATACTTCATAAACTCGCTTGCCAACCTCATTATTTTCTTCATTTGAATGGTCATACTTAGAATCTTCAACTGCGTGAAGCTCAACTTCTTTGTCTCCCATTCCGCTAATGGAAAACCAAGAGACAAGAGTTCATTTTTTCTCTAAAGATGTTATATACACATGAAGGTATTATCAAGAGTGTTGAAAAAATTAAACCTTCCAATCTCTTTATAGAAAACTCCTCCACTTATGGCTGGCCTTGTGATCAATGATCAAATAAAATTGTAATAAAAATCCAAATTTTGTAAATCAAGTACAAATACAAACAACCATATGAGGGGGATCCCCTCAAGGTAAAGTAGTAGCAGATGAAGACCAACAATGGATACTGAGGATATAAAGAAGAATGTGTTTATGCCCAGTTTAGAAATAGAAAGCATGGTTATAAGAATATTAAATGAATGGATAATTCTTATTTTAAGTGCAAAATTAGTTATGATTATATATATAAATGGAAAATTCTTATTTTGAGTGCAATTCTTATTTAAAGATATAGGTGAATGGATAACCTGAGCCCTCCCTATAATGAGCAGATGTCTAAACATCCCTACCATACCAACAATCAGAGATGAGGCAAGAGGGTATCTGTTAGCTTTTTATGTAGCAAGCATGGAGAGATAGCAATCACAAGATGCAAAATAATATGAAATAAAGTAAATATGCTAGATGACTGAAATATACAATAAATAAAAATGATATAAAATATTACAATGTAGCTATGGAGGAAATAAACACTCCAATAGAAGGCTACTGAACTACATTGAACCCATCACCAATGGATGGTGTCTCACACATAACTAAGCTACACTATGTCCCCTAATATGTCTATGAATCTATATCTCTCTATCTATGAGGCCATCCTTATATAGGAAAAATAGGATACTTGGCCAACACTCTATCTAGTTGTGCAAGGGACAACTTGCACATGTACAACTTGCACAATGGCACTTGTGCACTTATTACATTGTATGAAGTAACTAGATAATTTGCCCCTAAAGTAATCTAAGTATGTACCTTGGAAGATACATTTACATATCCCAAATGATAGAATAGAATCTATTTATAACACCCTCGTGTATTATATTATTTAGGTATTGAAGACTTTAGTCTTTAATATGGATCTTCTTATTCTTCCTCCTAATCTTCTGTTGCATTATTTATAACCTATTCAAGCAAATGATTAGTGTCTCTGTAATATGTAGCATTTTTTTATAAAGCTTTCACCTCATAGGTGTCTGTGGGTTCTTCCAGTTCTTCCATTTCTTCTATCCTCTATAGTAGGCACCCATTCTGATTTCTCTTCTAATATTCCAATTGAGTATAATTGGTTGGTCGTTGAAATTTTTGCTAATGAGGGTTCCTTTGATATTGTAAAGTTTGAAAAGGATTTCCATTGTGCATCTGATTTATTTTCTTTCAATTTTTGGGATTGTACCTACAATAGTTGGTACTATAACCTTTCTTTCTACATATCTGACAATACCATGTTTTTCGTCCTCTTGCTGAAGATGTAATATTTTCCTATGGATTATCTTTTGATGCCAGTGTAGTGTTAGTCAATTCATCTTTCACAATATTTTCTATTTCATATTCTTGAAGTGTATTGACTAGATCATCAAAAGAAATGTCTTTATTTAGAACATGTAAAGATGTGACCAAGTGTTTATAACTGTCTAGAAGTGATATCATGGTTACTTGAGTGAGAAGTTCATCCTTAAATTATTCTCCAAAGGTTAATAGTTTACCTTTAATATTTATAACCTTCCTTAGGAATATTTCTATGCTTTCTCCACTATTAATATTTAGAGAGTGAAGTTGAGTCTGTAGATGAAGGATAGTCACCTTATTCTTCCCTTCAAAGATTTTTCTAGACTTTTCCATGCATCTGAAGATATTTTGATTGAACTGATATATGGTTGAATCTCATCAGTGATAGCAAAAGTTATTATCATCAAGGCTTTTGAGTCATTTTATTCAAACTTTAGAATTTTAGTTTCACCTGTAGTAGGTCTCTGTATTTTCCCTTTGAAAACATATCGAAGTTTTTCATATACTAACATTGCTTTCACTTTATTTTTCCAAGAGAAATAATTTGGCACCTTGAGTAGTTGAGATTCTGCTAGGAATAATATGTTTGATTCCATTTAAATCTACTTAATATCAATCCTTGGATATGTAGGCTTCCTTATGTCTCTGTAGATATGTTTTGGAGCATACTATAGTGCTTTTGTAAGCTATAGTTCAATATTTGGTTGATTTTGTACAAGTTTTGTAAGGATCAAAAATCAACTTTTTAAATCCTTAATATTCCTATTGAACTAAGCACTTTTCAATTTTTAAGAGGTTTTAATGTTGGATTTCTTTTGTCCCTAAAGAGAATTTTTTTGAGACAAGAATATAAATTTCCAACTTTTACAAAAAAAATTAATAATCCCTTTTGAAACCCTTAGGAAATTTGTTCAAGTGTTTCTAATTGCCAAAAAAACTAGTTTGAATTTGTAGCCCTTATCACTTCCAGATTTGGAAAACTAGAATACATTAATATTTGCAAACATAAAATGAATTAATTCCAAGTAGAATCCCTTATTGCTCCTAAGTTATATTTTACAAATATTATATTAATTTACCTAAGTTTTGCTTTCAAACAAATATTGATTTCAAATAATATATCAACCTTATCTTATAACATTATAACTCCCTTTTTAAAATGAAAGCAAATTGAATGAGAAAATTAAGGGTTTGTTGATGAGGCCTGGAAATGCCTCAATCATAACATGTTTTGAACACTAAAAATGCCTATAAACTCTTATGTTTTATCTGATATGTTAGTTAAGTTGATTCAATATGCTGTATATTAACCATTTTGCATGATCAATGTATTTAGAATATTATATGCTAATTTTACAGCTTTTTGTATAGTTTTGTGTTCTTTTTGCTATGATTTGCTACAATGGGATATGCTTAGAATAATAGCAGCATTTCACTAATCATGTTTTGATTTGTCTCAAGCATTTATTTCACCTAAATCAGCAGCGATGCAAGCAAGCTGTTCGCTGTGCAGCAAAAACTGGTCTTTCCCATGTAAATTCCAACCAGCTGTCCATAAATAGCAAGGCATGGAATTCACATGAGGAAAGAGATGAAGACCATTGGAATTTGATCTTAAGAGATAACCCACCTAAGAGATGCAGAAGAAATCACTGGAAAAGCACACATTTGTTCATTTCGAAGTATCTTCGGAATGAATAGATATCTTCGAAATGAGAGAACACATCATCTTCGGAATGAGCGGATCTTCGAAATGAAGAATGCAGTATCTTCGGAATGAGCGGATCTTCAAAATGAAGAATGCAGTATCTTCAAAATGAACGATCTTCGGAATGAGAATGCAGTATCTTTGGAATGAGCAATCTTCGAAATGAGAATTGCATTATCTTCGAAATGAAGCCACTTATCTTTGAAATGAAAATAGAGTGTGCTTTTTGACTTGTTGACCGATTTTTGAAGCTAAAAAAAGGGAAATAAAGGTTGGAAAAAGTAAAGGAAAATATCTTCCATCTGTCTTTTCCGTAATTGCTGACCAAAGCCATCATTAAGGGAAAGATCAAGTTTTAATCTTCTTCTAGGATAAAACCAGAATTTGTTGCAGCATTGTAGGATTAGATCTTTTGAGATATTCTTTGTTTGTAATTAGACCTTAGGACATCTATAAATATTACTCCCGTTCAGGTTGATCCGAGTAACATATAGAGGTAATAGTAAGTAGTAGCAGCAGGAAGTAGAAAGTAAGGAAGAAGCAGAAAATAGGTAGATATTGACTGTTACAGTCCTGTAATAGTTTTTCAGCAGAATTATTGTAATAATGTCTTTTAATCAATAAAGTACACCAGTTCTATTTTATATTGCTTGTAAATGAGTGTGATTAAGATTTAGAGAGAGAGAGACTTATACCTTCTTCTATACAAGGAGGTTGGCCACTTCCAGACATTGGAGGAGGACTAACAAGTAGGTTTTTATTCTGATTTTGCTGCAGCAGAATGAGTTGTAGAACTTGTTATTTCAATTGCTTGTAAACAGCTGACAATATTTGTGATCTTAGTTTATTTATATTTAGATTAAACTTGTGCTTAATGTTTTAGTTGTAATCTCTACTTTCAAACAAAGCTTCCATTTTATTTAGATTGTTATTCCCGAATTTATTGTTTTTCAGCAATTTTCTGCATTTTATGTTTTGTTGTCAAATCCTGCATAGAAGATTGACAACCTTCTATTACAGAGCTTTGACAATTTTTATTTCCACATTAGATCTAGAATTTCATTACTGCAAAAGTAATTAGATTTCCTTTTTGCAATTAGGATCAGACTTTCAATTCTGCAACTGTTATTCTGCAATTGTAATTAGGACTTCATTTTTGCAGTTAATGATTAGTTTCCAATTCTGCAACTTAGATTAAGATTTAATTCATGCAATTTAGAGATAGGAATGTCCCAAAACCCCCCACACAACCGGTTCCACCAATAAGACCTGTTGCTCTAGATTGACCTAAGTTATAGCTATTTCACTTCTTCTTTCGCAGATAGCCTTGTACACTGCCCTGGATTGACAAATTCATTGAGAATTAATGATGGTATAACGACTACACATCATTTTGGTGTCGTTGTCGGGGAATAGTGTTGCCAAAAAAAAACAAATAGTCCAATAGCTATAATCAGACTAAGCTATGAAAATTTAGGTTAAAATCTGAATACAACAACTGAGGAAGGTAACAACTATTGACTTAATTTATGTCATTCAAGAGTAAACATGAATGAATAAGTCTAGGGATGAAAAATGTAGAACTACCCCAAAGGATCCCTGGCTTGTTCCATTAAGGAGATCTTCACGCTTAAGGGGTGAATCACCTGTGTTTGAACTACCTGAAAGATTGATAGAAAAATCACTAGTCTCACCATCATTAGAACATTCTGAGATAGGAAAATCACCAATTTTATCATCATCAGAATATCCTAAGAAAGAAAATTCATCAGACTCATCATCAAAAGAGAGTCTTGGACCTCTTGAGAGAACAATTTGGAAAGCTTTAACTTCTCCTAAGAAACAGGAAACTATGGCAGAAGGAGGCAATGTAGATGGCCAACATGGCTATGTCCATAATGAAGGATATGATCAGGATATGCTCCAACCTTCCAGAACATTTGAATATCCTATTCGTCTGAATCCAACACAAAACTCTCCCATGAAGACCATTTCACCTTCAGTACTTCCAACCTTCTGAGGTGTTGTATTTGAAGATCCTGATCGGTTTTTATTTGAATTCAAGGTAGTGTGTTAGACCTATGATTATATAAATGACAATCAGAAACTTAAGGTTTTTCCCTCAACACTCAAGGATTCAGCACTGCGCTAGTTCATGAGCTTAGAGCCAAATTCCATAAGAACCTGGGATCAAATGGAAACTGTCTTTTTAGATAAATATTAGGAATATTATCGTGTAAAGAATAGAAAAGATGAGTTATTCATAATCAAGTAGGAAGATGATGAAACATTGGAAGATTATCTTGATAGGTTCTCCTTTGTTCAAAGGAGATGTGGACTTGTAGAACTAGAATTATGTAAAACCATATTTTTGAGAGGATTGCAAGATGAATCCAGAGAAGTTCTGGATTTGATGGGAAAAGGGGATGTAACCACTCTTAGTAATGAGGAAATTATGGATCTTTGCAGGAATTACTCTCGCACTAAACAGAGATAGAGAAAGAGACACAAGTAGAACAATTACCAAGGATAATTCTATATCCTGAAAGACTTAATGCAATACCAAAATTTTTTGAGTCAAAATTGGTCAAAGAACTCAAAAAGTTGACTATATCATTGCCCTTATGGCAAGCTATTAAGGAAATACCAGAGATTAATAGTATTGTTCGAAATTTGTGCATTAAAAGAGTAGGAAGAAAAAAGAAGGCATTTCCCAAAAATGTGCAGGTTGAAGGGAAGATAGCTGATCTCTTATCTAGAAAACTAGTACCTCCAAAGTATAGTGATCCAGGAAGCCCAGTTATCATAGTCACCATAGGTTCAGTACCAATATCAAATGTCTTAGTAGATCTAGGAGCTGCAATAAATGTCATGACCAAGGATACAATGGAACAATTACAGCTCAAACATCTCAACCCCACATTTACAGTTTTAGAAATGGCTGATAGGTCAGTTGCAAAACCTGAAAGAATCATTGAAGATGTCCATATAGAAGTTTCTTCTTAGGAATTCCCTATAGATTTTTTGGTTTTACAGCCAATAAATTCAGCACATGGATATCCCATTATTTTGGAAAGACCTTGGCTTGCAACTGCAGCAGCCTTCATAGACTACGGATCCGGAAATATGACTATTTCAAATGGTATTGATCTGAAACATTTTTCTTTATATCCTCCTGCAAAACCATCTAGCAAATTTTTAGGTCAGTTATGGTTTTCTGACTCAGATGAGGAACCAGAAGAGGTCATTTCTACACTAGCTACCTTACTAGTAAGAGAACACACAGAAGACCTCGAGTGACACGAGAAAATTTAGAAAATGAAACAATCCTGATGAATGTTCTGCATGAACAAGGTTTAGAAGGGGAAGCAACAAATATCCAACAGTTAAGTAATGAGGAGAATCAAAAATCTGAATATGAACCATCCGTACTATCACAGAGAAACTCTGTTTCACTACCACATGGATGGCACCATCATCCGATTTTTCCTTCTCACTGTTCCATACAATATATGCTTCCCTCAAGCAGCAATAAAATAGAAACTGCTTCTTTTCTCCCATCTCAGCAATGTCCTATTAATCCCTTAATTACCAGGTATGAAGGAGTGAACTCAGTCCTTCTAAATACAAAACAAATAGAAGTCCAGCCAGGAAATTTTTTGAACATTTACAGCCAGCTTACTAGGGAAGAGGAAGAAAAATTGATAGTTGTCTTGTAGAAGCATGTTCATGCTTTTGCTTGGAACTACAAAGATATGTCAAGAGTTCATCCTGATATATGTACCCACAGAATCTATACTAAAGAAGTCAAGCCAGTTAGACAACCCCAAAGAAGATTGAATCCTGCCTTAAGAGATATTGTGAAAGAAGAAATTGAAAAACTCTTGGAAGTAGGATTCATTTACCCAATTTATGATAGCCAATGGGTTTCTCCATTGGTAATAGTTCCTAAGAAAAATGGAAAAATGAGAGTATGTGTAGACTATAGAGAGTTGAATAAGGTGACATACAAAGACCATTTTCCATTACCTTTCATAGATCAGGTGTTAGATACTCTTGCTTGGAAAAAGATACTTTTGTTTTCTTGATGGATTTAGTGGATATAATCAAATTCAGATTGCACCTGAAGATCAAGAGAAGACAACTTTTACATGTCCATGGGGAACATTTGCCATAGGGTTTTACCTTTTGGTTTGTGTAATGCCCCAGCAACTTTTCAGTGAGCAGTCCTAGCAATTTTTGTTGATCTAACCACCAAAAGTGTTGAAATATACATGGATGATTTCACAGTATGTAGACAAACTTTTGATTTTACATTGGAAAATCTTGACAAAGTCTTAACTCGTTGTGAAACATACCACTTATCCTTGAATCCAGATAAATGCTTCATGATGATGAAGGAAGGGATAGTTCTTGGTCATCACATCTCTCCTGAAGGGATCCAAGTTTATCCAAAGAAGGTGGAAATTATCAAGAATCTCCTTCCTCCTAAAACTCTGACTAATGTTAGAAGCTTCCTAGGACACATTGGTTTTTACCGTAGGTTTATTCCCAACTTTAGCACAATAGCCAGTCCTATGTTTGCCCTATTGACTAAAGATTATGAATTCTCCTAGACTGCAAAGTGTCAGGAAGCATTTGAAGCTCTGAAAGAGAAATTGATAACTCCACCTGTGCTCAGAGGACCTAATTGGACATTACCATTTCACATACAGACTGATGCCTCCAATACAACAATTGGAGCAGCATTAGGACAAATTGACAATGGTGAACACTATACCATCTACAACATTAGCAAGAACTTGACAGGAGCCGAGAAAAATTATACAACAACTGAGAAGGAATTCCTAGCAGTAATTTATGCCATCAAAAAATTCAGGCATTACATCATAGGTTATCAAATATTTATTCACATAGATCATACAACCATTAAATATTTGATGAATAAACCTATGGTAAGTGTAAGAATTATTCGTTGGTTGTTGTTGCTGTAAGAATTTGATATCACTATAATCAACAAACCAGGAAAAGCTAATGTTGTGGCAGATTTCTTGTCCAGGTTGCAGAACACAGATGAAGGGGAATTAGTTGATGACACTTTTCTTGATGAAAAACTATTTGCTATATCAGTCCAATCACCTTGGTTTGCAGATATAGCCAATTATTTGGTCACAGGGAAAGTTCCTCCACATTTCACTTCAAAACAAAAAAAATAATTGATCAAACAGAGTTCTTCTTTTGAATGGATTAAGGGTATGCTTTTTAAGTGCAGTCCTGACCATGTGTTACGTAGGTGCATCCGAAAGGATGAAGTGTATGATATCCTTAGAGCTTGTCATGATGAACCCTCAGGTGGACACTATTCCGTAAAAACCACAGTTAGGAAAATCCTAGGGACGGGATATTATTGGCCATCTCTTCACAAGGATATGAAAAAGTACATCAGGCATTGTGATGCATGCCAAAGAATGGGGAAACCCACTCATACAAATGAGATGCCACTACAGCCTCAAATGGGTTTAGAACCATTTGAGAGGTGGGGACTTTATTTTGTAGGACCTATTGATCCACCTTCTCAAGGAAAGGTGCATACTCTAGTATGCACTGATTACCTGACAAAGTGGGTAGAGGTGCGTGCTTTCAAACATGCTCGTGAAGAGAAGGTCGCTAATTTCTTGTATACTCAATTTTTTTAGAGATTTGGAGCTCCATGGTCTATCACCATAGACCAAGGACCCCAATTTGCATCCAAAGTCATAAAGGCATTTACAGAATTGTATGAAATCAAACATAGGAAATCATCACCTTACCACCCACAAGCAAATGGCCAGGTTGAAGTAGCAAATAGGGAACTAGAACGTATCTTGACAAAAACAGTAGCTTTTCATAGGAGAAATTGGCTAGATAAATTACCTAAAGTAGTTTGGGCCTACAATACTACTTGGAAGTCCACTACTGGATTCACACCTTATGAACTAGTCTTTGGTAAAAAGCCTCTCTTACCTATTGAATTTGAGCTACTAACATTGTGCACAACACTGGAAATTGGAATTGAATTGTCGCAGGCATAGACAGACAGGATTCTGCAGTTGAATGCATTGGATGAACTTAGATTGGATGCTCTGCACCAAACTGAGGTAATTCAGGAGCAGAGGAAGCTGTGGCATGATAGTCACATTCAACAGAGGAAACTTCAACAAGGAGATTGGGCTTTACTGTTTGATTCTCGTTATGAGGACTTCCTTGGAAAACTAAGAACTAGATGGTTGGGACCTTACTGGATTGAGGAGGTATTTGATAATGGAGCAGCTCGTCTATCTCCTATTGATAGGTCACAAAGAAAGTTGGTAGTAAATGGACATTGCCTCAGAGTGTACCATACACCTCTGACTAAATATGAATTCTTGCAACAACTTGATAGTTTGGATACACAACAAGTGGAGGAGATTCCCTCTTCCACTTCAAAACAATCAGCATGATCATGGATTTCAAGAAAAAGTAGAAAATACAAAAAAAAATAAAATAAAAAATAGAAAACAAAAAGATGAATAAATTCTGAGTATGAATTCCTTCATGGGCATGGTTTCAGGGGAAATCATGAAATTCCTTCATGGGCATAGTCAGGATCAAGAAAAAGAAAAAAAAAGAGAGAAAAGGAGAGGTAAAAAAAAAAAAAGGGGGAAAATCAAGAAAAAAGAAGAGAGAAAAATGAATAACTCAGCAGTGAAAACTTTTTCTTAAGGCACTACTGGGTTGGTATGCATGAAAACCAGTTTTCTGGCATGCATAACCTTGAGAAATTTCTGAACCATCATTGTACAA
Organism: Wollemia nobilis; assembly: GCA_028583015.1. Classification (NCBI taxonomy): domain Eukaryota; kingdom Viridiplantae; phylum Streptophyta; class Pinopsida; order Araucariales; family Araucariaceae; genus Wollemia; species Wollemia nobilis. Next base: position 12,106,484 of record JAQPPZ010000850.1, read on the forward strand.
ATTCATCAAGTGCACTTGTTTTGAAATGTTACGAGAAAATCTCAGTGAGAATATCAACAAAGGCGAGTCATTCTTCAAAACTGGCATTAACTGTTTTTATCGGGTATATATTTCTTACATTTCTTCATTGTAAAATGATTAGTGTATAGTATATGAAAATTAACCATTAGCATAAAAGGTACTCATAAGAGTTGGCATATTTAAAACATGTTTTGAGAATGAAAATATTGATTTCTGCCTAATCTTAGGAACAAGAATGCCAAAAACAGTGCCTGCTGTATTATCTTCAGATTGAAAATTGTCTTCGAAATGAAAACAAAATGAATGTTGCACTTTGTCTTCAAAAAGAAAATTTGTCTTCAGAATGACAATTTGTCTTCAGAATGAAACCTGGTCTTCGGAATGACGACTTACTGCATCATCTTCGAAATAAGGATCTGTCTTCGGAATGAAGATCTATCTTCGGAATGAAGATCTGTCTTCGGAATGAGGATCTATCTTCGGAATGAAGGATCTGTCTTCGAAATGACGATTTACCTTCGCAATACAACCTGATCTTCGGAATGAGGATTGATCTTCGGAATGAGGACTGATCTTCGAAATGAAGATTTAAATTTGCAAAAGAGGATTTGTCTTTGGAATGAAGACCTATCTTCGGAATGAAGATATAATCTTCGAAATGAGGATTTGTCTTCGAAATGAAGACTCATATTCGGAATGAAGTCATAATCTTCGGAATAAAGTTTTGTTTGCGCAATAAGTTATAATCTTCGGAAAGAGCATTTCCACATGGCATCCAAGAAGACAAGGTACGATAAAATCAAATTTTTTAGTTGCATGCGATGAAGGAACACGTGTCAGTCAGCACATGGTTTGTTTTTGCACCCATTGGAAATACGGAGGATGTGACCAACCATATGCCACCAATTTTTAATGACAATACACATGCACGTGAGAATCTACGGACTGAACAGAAAAATTAAAACCAAATGAGGTGGATCTGACGGCAAGGACATCCAAGCAATCATTGACGGATAGGTGTTTGATGCAACAGTAGAAATGTGTGCCACCTTTCTTTTTGAATATGTATTTGTGAAGTACAGTGCTCAGGTTACGGTTCATTTCGAAGAAGCAGATGAGAAACAGGGCAACGAAGGTTTCAAACTAAAACTCTGCAAATCTGCAACATAAAAAACTAGAGATCCAACAGAAAAATAGCAGCAACAATGAACAGGATAAATGGGGCGAAAGATCAGAACAGAACCTGCAGATACCACCTACCTCCGAGAAAATCTAACAGTCGTGCAAATTTTTGAAGATGGAGGGTTTATGCCATTTATGGATAAGTTTAATGGGTCTTCTGAATATTTGGCTGGCATGTTCGCCCATACATTCTGAAACAACCGAGCACATGTAAACGACATGACTATTGAGGTAAGCCCGAAAATTTTAAGTCAGATTATTGAGCTGCCATTAGAAGGGATTTCAATTTCTAGATCTGGCAAGAATACATTGGCAAATGTAGTTAATTAGTTTGTAGAGGAAAATTATAGAGAGCCAGAGTACTTAACCCATAACAACACATGCAAAGGGTTAAAAAGGGCCAGCCTGCAGGAACCCTGGGATGAAGTAGCCACCTGGGTAATTAAATTCCTAACCTGTGAAGGCTAGTATGTGCTATTGTTAGGGCATCATCTGTGAATTTTGAACCATCTCATACATGGTGAACAACAACTGAAAGTTAGGGTAAATCTTCCCCTATATCTGTATCAAGAATTAAAGAACATGGCAAAGAGATATCAGGAGGGCAAAGGAAGCCTTCACCACCATGGCCTCATCAAACTAGTTTGCCAACACCATTTTAGAGGAAACCCTAGGAGTTTTGATAGGTTTTACTCTACCCTAAATGATGTCATTTTTAGGGATGAAGATGAGGAAGAAGAAGAACCAGATACTACTGATGTTGTTGTAGAAGAGGAAACAGCTGCTGCAGAAGATGCTACAGAAGAAACTGCAGAAGGTGCCCTTGAATCTATTACAGAACCACACCCAACAGCAGCAGTAGAAAACCTTGCTCCTGAACCCTCAACTTCACGAACCAAGAAACAAAATAGAAGAGGATCTAGAACTAGCAGTAGAGCAGAAAAATAAAAGAAAGTTCATTTTTTTGGAGTGACCACTAATTTGACAGAACAGAGAAGTGAAGCACTTAACCAAACAGAGGCAGAAATAACAAGGGAAACAGAGGCATCTGAAACTGACCCCATGACCCCTGCTGTCACCAAAAAATAGAGCAAAAAGAAGAAATTTGCATCTAGAACTAGGAGGTCTACAAGAATCCATTTGAAAGAAACAACAGAACAGGTTATGGAGGAAGAAGATAGACCAAGTAGCCCAGATGTCACAGAGATACAACCAGCATCTGAAAACTTTCTAGAATTCCCTAAACAGATAGCTGAGGCAGAAATTGATCAGGATGGTTTGGAGGAGGCTACAGTTCAACAGGCTATAGATATGGTAGATACCCTTATAGACAGTCTCATAGAGCCTCTTGAACAAGAACAAATTGTTGTAGAAGAAGAATTGGTTGAGCAGCCAATTGTAACTGATTTGTCTGCATCAGCTTCTGAAGTAGAAACAGAAGTGGAAGACATCACAGAGCAGCTGAGGGTAGCAAGGAGTGTTGTCAAAACATAGACCAGATGGATTTCAAAGAAATATTATAGATTTTTTGGAGGCATATTTTGACAGTCCTTTTGAGCAGAAAAATCTCCTATGTGAACTATTTTTACATAGTTTCTTTATTCCAGAGGAAGTTGACTCTCATCCTCAAATCTACATTGGAGATGTTCAGTTGAGAGCATTTATGTCTACTTTGCAGAATTAGCTTTATTGGGATCAAGAGAAAAAGTAGAATAAAGTGATTGAAACAAGGGCTGAGTTGTTAGTCAGAGCAATCCAGCCAAACCACCTAGTTATCACTAGGCAGCACTTCTCAATGATGAACAGGGATGATATAAAGAGAATGTACTTGAATAAATTAAGGGACTGTGTGGCCAGATTTAACAATTTTTATGATCACAATTTCTTCCCAGCATTGTCAGTATGCAGAGACAGATGGGTTGAACTTTCCAAGTCTTTGAGGAAAAGAGAACTTATCTCCCCCATCAACTTAGAATGGTCCAGAAGAAGAGCAGAAGGTGTAATCCAGCTGATTCAGATCATGCAACATAACTGGATAGGTCTCAGGTTTAGGCCTCCGACAAGCATTACTCATGTTCCATTCTACTTTGATGAAGATGCCCAGCCTGATGAACAATTTGAAGATTGGCTCAGAAACATTCAGGAAAACAGGGGGTATTACATAGGCAAGAAATTATTCTACAGGTCATTGAATCTAAACATGGACATATGTGATTCCATAGCCCAATAGAATGCATGAGGGCATGCATTAATATAAGTTGGGGGAAAATGATGAGGCCTAGAAATGCCTCAATCATAACATGTTTTGAACACTAAAAATGCCTATAAACTCTTATGTTTTATCTGATATGTTATTTAAGTTGATTCAATATGTTGTATATTAACCATTTTGCATGATCAATGTATTTGGAATATTATATGCTGATTTTACAGACTTTTTGCATAGTTTTGTGTTCTTTTTGCTATGATTTGCTACAATGGGATATGCTTAGAATAATAGCAGCATTTCACTAATCATGTTTTGATTTGTCTCAAGCATTTATTTTACCTAAATCGCAGCGAGTGCAAGCAAACTGTTGTTGTGCGACAAAAATCGGTCTTTCCCATGTAAATTCCAGCCAGTTGTCTATAAATAGCAAGGCATGGAATTCACATGAGGAAAGAGATGAAGACCATTGGAATTTGATCTTAAGAGATAACCCACCTGAGAGATGCAGAATAAATCACTGGAAAAGCACACATTTGTTCATTCCGAAGTATCTTCGGAATGAACAGATATCTTCGAAATGAGAGAACACAACATCTTCAAAATGAGCGGATCTTCGGAATGAAGAATGCAGTATCTTCGGAATGAGCGGATCTTCAGAATGAAGAATGCATTATCTTTGAAATGAGCGATCTTCAGAATGAGAATGTAGTATCTTCGGAATGAGCGATCTTCAGAATGAGAATTGCATTATCTTCGGAATGAAGCCACTTATCTTCGGAATGAAAATAGAGTGTGCTTTTTGACTTGTTGACTGATTTTTGAAGCCGTAAAAAGGGAAATAAAGGTTGGAAAAAGTAAAGGAAAATATCTTCCATCTGTCTTTGCCATCATTGCCGACCAAAGCCATCATTAAGGGAAATATCAAGTTTTAATCTTCTTCTAGGATAAAACCATAATTTGTTGCCACATTGTAGGATTAGATCTTTTGAGATATTCTTTGTTTGTAATCAGACCTTAGGACATCTATAAATATTGCTCCCATTCAGGTTGAGCCGAGTAACATATAGAGGTAATAGTAAGTAGTAGCAACAGGAAGTAGAAAGTCAGGAAGAAGCAGAAAATAGGTAGAAATTGACTGTTACAGTCGTGTAATAGTTTTTCAGCAGAATTATTGTAATCATGTCTTTTAATCAATAAAGTACACCAGTTCTATTTCATATTGCTTGTAAATGAGTGTGATTAAGATTTAGAGAGAGAGAGAGAGACTTATAGCTTCTTCTGGACAAGGAGGTTGGCCACTTCCAGACATTGGAGGAGGACTAACAAGCAGGTTTTTATTCTAATTTTGTTGCAGCAGAATGAGTTGTAGAACTTGTTATTTCAATTGCTTGTAAACATCTGACAATATTTGTGATCTTAGTTTATTTATGTTTAGATTAAACTTGTGCTTAATGTTTTAGTTGTAATCTCTACTTTTAGCAAAGCTTCCATTTTATTTCAGACTGTTATTCCCATAATTTACTATTTTTTAGCAATTTCCTGCATTTTATGTTTTCTTTGTCAAATCCTACACAGAAGATTGACAACCTTCTGTTACAGAGCTTTGATAGTTTTTATTTCCACATTATATCTAGACTTTCATTACTGCAAAAGTAATTAGATTTCCTTTCTGCAATTAGGATCAGACTTTCAATTCTACAACTATTATTCTGCAATTGTAATTAGGACTTCATTTCTACAGTTAATGATTAGTTTCCAATTTTGCAACTTAGATTAAGATTTAATTTATGCAATTTAGATATAGGAATGTCCCAAAACCCCCCACACAATCGGTTCCACCAATAAGACCTGTTGCTCTAGATTGACCTAAGTTATAGCTATTTCACTTCTTCTTTCGCAGATAGCCTTGTACACTGCCCTAGATTGACAAATTCATTGAGAATTAATGATGGTATAATGACTACGCATCATTTGTACCTTTATGACATCAAGTAAATATGGCAGTAAAATCTTCTTCTTGAGTGTGAATCCCCAAGGCTATATTCCTCTACGTAAATGTTTATTAATCAAAAGTATTTTCAACTATACCCAGGTGGCTTTGAATCCTTGTCGAATTGCACACAAACTGCTACTAAGCATCTGTCATCGATCTACCAAGTCACACCAAAACTGTTGTTGAGAATCTACCATTGATCTATCGAGTAGCTTCCAACTGCTGCTTGTATTTTTTCCAATTACTGCACTTTCTTTCCATGATCCAAGGAATATTTAATATATGATAGGATGAGTGACAAGTGTCACTACATAGGTTTTTGAACACCCATGGAAGCTTCGACTTGGTTGGTGGAGGTGATGAACTCACTCCACTGTGAGTGACAAGTTTCACTTTTGGATGTAAATGTTTTGATTTTCCCTTGAGCACTATCCAAGAAAATGCTTCTTCCTTAATTTCTACTAGCTATCTTGCTATAACGTATGTCAAGTTGTACGTAACTCCACTGTTTGGAGTATGGGTGCTAAGAAATGTAACATATTCTTTGTGAGTGTTATAGAGAATCTCTCACAGGACAAGTGGCAGTTGCATACATTTCTCTCTATCAACACTTATTTGAATACTTTCCAATGCATTTCCATCTTGATCTTGGTTGTTTTATGTAGAAGCTAAAGTGGCTCCAACAAAGTAAAGCTAATGGATGAGTTGTGGTGGAGATATGATAGAGCTTTGGTGGCCCTTGAATGGAGTTCGAATGGAAACACTTGGATGAAGACTCCTTGATGCTTAACTCCACTGTTAGATTTCAACTATGGTAGAAATGATTTGATAAGAATACTCCTTTTCTTTGACATCTATTTGCTTTGTCTTCTGCTTTGTACACTGCTTGATCTTTCCTTATACCTTGTCTTCTACAGGTTTGGCTATACAAGATGAGCCCTTTGAGTGGCTCCTATTACTTGGGAAGAGTGCTTACGTTCGACCCTTTCTTGGTTTTTTTTTCCTATGTTTATTGTGCATTTTTGTGGCACAGTCAAATATGTTTTTAGACTATAAAAAAACAGATTAAAATGATGCTATAAAATGTACAATAGTATGTACATAAATCTCCTTTGATGAACCTTCTTTTGCACTCTTATTTCAGATCAGAAATTCTGGTTTTATGGCATATTTTTCTCCTGCAATACAAGGGTTTTGAGGTTGTCTTTAATGAGTAGAAACCTTCCCCTTTTGCTTGGACACTTAGATAGGAACTCCAAGCTTAGATAAAAATAGATAGAAGCTTTTATTTTATGCAATTTTTTGCACTTTCTTTTCTTGCATTCAATCCTTTAATGCTTTTGGATTTGAGACTCACCAAGTCTCAATATTTAAAGTTTATACTACTATTTTTGGTTAGTTGTGTTCTTCTCCAGGTTTTAGAGGATTCTAACCTTTTTGGGTGGCTTCTTTAGGCCACTACGAGTTGCAAATTTTTGTGCTTCAATACTGTCTTTAGACACTTGATAAAAATCAGATTTTGTGCCCTTCAAGAACACAAATTTAATTTCTTTTGAGAGTAGTGTAATAGTACAAGTTTTTCACTTTTAATGCACTAATATTACACCTTATCACTCCAATCAACTCTTGAATTTATGCACTAAGAATTTACTGCAACTAATAAAGAATAACCTAAAATGAATCTTTAAGAGTTATTCTGTAATTTCACTACAACTAATATTGTAGGACTTAGTCTTCTTTTCCTTTTTCCACAATAGATAATGGGTAGTTTATAGAAGGAATTTTGAAATCTAATCAACTCCTAATAAAACTGCAAATGAACCTTAAAAATAACTATTTTATTTTTACACTTTCGAATACTGTTATCTAAGTTTCTATTTGTAAATTTAATCCAAATTTAGGTGCTTCTAACAAATCTGATAGGTAAATGAATTAATAAACCTACTTGCACCAAAAATTTGCATACCTTTTTTGTAGTAGTTCTTTTATCGCTTCTATAGAGGATGTAGATCTTGGTGTCTAAAATTACCATGTTGCTACTTTGAGAATGTCCCTTGCAGCTCTTTGTAGACTATCTTGAATAGCTCCTTCTTCACCAAATAATGGTCTCGATCTTTCTTTTACGAGCCTAGGATTTGATGGCTTGTTATCCTCTTCTGTTCTCCTCCTTCTACTATAGATTTGGATAAGTCTTTGTCTCTGAAGTGATGCCTTCTTGTTGTGAGAGAAAATATTCAAATATTCAATATTTGGTGAGATTCTTATGTCTTCAAGTTGTCTTGTTGATTTTTGACTTCAAGAAGGATCTTCTTCTGAGATTTGGTACTCTTTGCCAAATTCTTCTTCTCAAATTTGGCACTCCTTGCCAAATTCTTCTTCTTGGATTTGGCACTCCTTGTAAAATTCTTCTTCATGTATTTGGCACTCCATATCAAGTTCTTATTCTCTTGGGCTTGTTATCATATGGCGATAATTATACCAAGTCTTCACTACCAGAGGCTTTTCCTTAGTAGTGGATTTATCCAATGAGTTCTCATTTGAAAATATCTTCAGTAAGGCTCTCCTAGCCTTTTTTTGGATGCTCAATAAGACCTTCCCAAGGTCTTTGATATGACAACTTCTAATGGTCTTCCTTGAGACATTTTATTCAACCTTCTACTCCTTGAAGTGTTGGTGATGAGATCTACTTCTGGATAGCTTATTCTATTGCTTTTGGATTTGAGCAGGACTCGCCCAGTCCTTATTCTCCTTCTCCTTCCTTGAATGGAAGTTTTACAATGAGATCTTCTCCTGATCTCTTTGATTTTTCTCTAGGTGCTAAAGTGATTATGAAGAAGATACCCTTCCTAAATTTCTTGTAGGAAGTTTCCCAAATCACTAAAACTTCTTTCCCTACAAAAAGGTATTAGGACTGAAATATTTAGTATGCTTTTAAATCAAATATTCTCTTTGAATTCAGGATCAAGGCTTCTATGGCCTTTTCAATATTAAGGCTACTATGGCCTTTTTTAGTACCAAGGCTTCAGTGGCCTTTTTGTAGCAACACTCTTGTGGAATTTTTTAGTACCAAGGCTCTTATGGCATTTTGGTATCAATACTTTTATGGCTTCTCCTTCAAGGCTCCTATGGCCTTTTTTCCAAGGCTTCTATGGCTATTCTATGTCAAGGATTCTATGGCATGTTCTTAATTTTTAAAGTTCTTTGATTAAATAATGGAGATATTTAGTCTCCTAACTTCACCACAACTCTTCACAAGAAGTTTTCTCCTGCAGTATTATTCTCTTACACAAGGAACCAATATATGCACTATGAGGGTATGTTGGCCTTCGAACAACGAATTTTGAGTCTCCTAGCTTTCTATCATAGGAGAAGCCCCAATCCTATAAGATTTAGTTTTCTGCAAATAAAAGAAACTTTAGATACTAGTTAGAAAATTCTAGATATATTGGATAATCCTCATTGAATTATTTGTCAATCTAGTGGGTTGAATGTTGAGTCTTGGTCTTCACGATTTTTTCCTAAAACTCTTGTGGAAAGACTCCAGTCAATTGAAATCTCAGTATTTCTTGGAAATAAGACTTATTTCAATCCTCACTCATGACTCTCCCTAAATATACCACCTAGATTCTTCTGAGAGCTTTTGATAGTGGCTGGTCTAGTGGTGCATCAGTTTGTCAAAATACTTAGGCTCAATGATAATGGTGGCTTTCCTATAAACCTACATAGACTAAATCTACCGTAGCTCTGATACCACTATTATATTTTGATGTAGCAAGAATAGAGATATGGAAATTACAAGATGTAGAATAATATGCAATAAAGTAAATATGCTAGATGACTAAAATATGCAATAAATAAAAATGATATAAAATATTACAATGTAGCTATGGAAGAAATGAACACTCCAATATAAGGCTACTGAAATACATTGCACCCATCACCAATGGATGGTGTCTCACACAAAACTAAGCTACACTATGTCCCCCAACTTTCTATTTGTATGACTCTATATCTATCTATATATGAGGCCATCCTTATATAGGTAAAATAAGATACTTGACCAACACTCTATCTAGTTGTGCAAGGGACAACTTGCACATGTACAACTTGCACAATGACACTTGTGCACTTATTACATTGCACGAAGTAACTAGATAACTTATCCCTAAAATAATCTAAGTATGTACCTTGGAAGATACATTTACATAACCCAAATGATGGAATAGACTTTATTTCTAATAGTATCCTGAGACTTCCATCAGATACATAAATATCCATTTATGGAAATCAAGTACTGCTACTAAAGACTAGGACTAATATTCAAACATGAAACATCAATTTCATAACTAACACTCACTCAACATAATAAACCTTCATTTCAACACATTACAACATGCATGCATGATTAGACTCTTAATCCTATGTCCTAGCAACACTCGTATTTTCTCTTTCTTATTTTTTACTAAATTGCCTTCTTATATTTGATTGGCCAACCTCATGCTCAGGATACCTACTCACCTCGCTCCTAGCTTGGCTGCCCATTAATTATCTACTAGTGTTTTCTAAAAATAGAATAAAAAATATCTAAAAACACTCATTAATTATTTCCCTTAATTATAACTACTTTTGAAGTATAGTAATTAGGCTTCCAACCATGTACCCTCACATTCTTCACGAACATATTGAATGTTGCCATCGTTTATATTTTCATCTTGTGCAGTTTCAGGTCTAATAAAATTTGTTGCTCTAGAGAAATTGACATATTCTACCTTGTATGCTTAAATGTATTTGATCCCTCTTGGAGGTGATGTGAGAACCACATACCAGATAGTATCAAGTGGATCATTTACATAAAAGACTTGTCTGGATTGTGATGCTAGGATAAATGGATAATATTTTAGTCTATCCTAACCAAGTAATATGTTCATGTTGACTAGTGTGAAGACCATCTCATCCTTTCTACATCCATTCTTCGTATCAAGAACATTCATCCAATCATATTTCAATAGGGGGTATCAAAATTGATAGTAATACAAGATTATTTTCCTAATAACACCATAATATGTGATTGTTTTCAGCATTGGGTTTGTGTCTTTTGTGCTTGCTCTACACAAAGCAGTAGCATCAACACACACACTATTATTTTGAGTTGTTCTTTAGTCCTATTTGTCTTTGATATGAAATCTATAATCATTAATCAAATAGCCTAAATGTTTGGTTGCAACTTTTCTTGGACCATGTGCCAACCATTATATTGTGTTGGAGTCATCATTATGTTGCATTTCATCTCCATGAAACTGAAATAAAGAAGAATAGTTTAAAGATGATTGTAGAATATTACATGATGTTAAGTACATGACAATCGGTACAAATATTGAAGACCATATTCAAGAGAGCAGATAATAACATAATCTCGTAGCCAAGTGATGAATGTTTGATTATGGATTTTTTGCAACACCCCTTCATCTCTAGCTACACCAAGGCTGGATTCCTTGATACTCTTCAAGTTCTTCCTGATTTATCCTAAATTTTTTCAAGGTTAGTTGGATCTAATTAATATTCTACCATATATAATAGAAATAAATAAACATATACTTAATCTACCCAAGGCTAAACTTCATCCATGTTAAAGAGAACATGTCAATGGGATTTCTCATAAGAAGTTTCATCCAAATTGAAGTCTTTGCCACTAGACAAAGGCTTCCCATCAATTATAGTTTCTTCATCCTCATCACTCCATACTTTGTTGCAACCAAGGTGATTGCCAATTGCTTTTGTAACTCTCATGTAGTCTACATAAAATGAAACAGATTTCTCGACAAGATAATGTTCAATAATACAACCTTTGGGCCTAGCTTGGTTCTTTACATAGCCCTTAAAAATCTTCATAATTCTAATAAAGGAAACAAATAATTTTTATTAAATGAGACACTACAAAAATTATAAAAATGGTGGTTTATGAATCTAATGAATGCATACAAACCTATCAAAAGAGTACATCCATCAATATTGTACAATTCCACATAGATGTGCCTCCCGCACCAAGTGAATAGTTAGGTGCACCATGATATCAAAAAATGAAGGGAGGAAGTACTTTTCAAGCAAACATAATGTCTCCATGACCTCTACCAATAATTTCTCTATTTTTACAAGATCCACCACTTTAGCACATATATCCCTATAGAACATGCACAACCAACAAATGGTTTGTCGCACTAGCTTATCAAGCAAATATCGTAGCACTACTGAAAGAAGCTATTGCATGAGAACATGGTAGTCATATGATTTCAGGCCTTGGATCTTAAGTTCTTTCATAGAGATGCATTTTATAATATCCAAACTATATTCATCTGGTACTTTCATTTTGTATAGTGTACGACAAAACCTTTCTTTCTCAATATTCAATAGATTGTACGGTGTTCGTGGAAGATATGTCTTGTTGCCATCCATTACTAGCCACAATGTGTTCCTGATACCCATATTTTTTAAATCCTCATGAGAGTTTTTTCCATCCTTTGACTTTCTATCGATACCTAGAAATGTTTTGAATAGGCTTTCATAGATATTTTTCTCCACATGCATCACATCCAAGTTGTGATGAACTAGAAGATGTTCATAGATAGCAACATCAAACAAAAATTACTCAACATTGAGAGACATAACAATAGATACATAAAGAAATTTACATTTCGTACCTCCTAATATGACAAGTTGAAGAATATAAATTTCTTCTACCATATTGCTATAGTAACAAACATGCTATCCTCATCCGTGTTGCATTTCCTTTTATTTGATTTTCTCTTTCCCCAATTTGGTAGAATTCCTTGTACTATTTTTAGTATTTCTATCCCATTTAAAGGTTTGGGTGGTTTATCGAGCTCTTGTTTACCATTGAAATATGTCCTCTAATGATGAAATGGATGATCTAGAGGAAGGAATATCTTGTGGCCCATGTAAGCGATATTTCTACTACATTTAAGATATTTTGCACAGGTGTCCTCCCCACATATTGGATATGTTGCCTTTCCCTTTATCATACATCCTGATAGGTTTCCATAAGTAGGAAATTCATGGATGACGCACATAATTATTGCTCTCATATTGAATGAAGTATTGGAAACTTTATCATGCATTTCTACTCCTTTAGTCCATAGTTCATGCAAGTCATCAACCAACGGTTGTAGATAAACATCAATATCATTGCCTAATTTCTTAGGACTAGATATTAACAAGGTGAGCATTGAATGTTTCCTCTTCATCCACATTCATGGTGAGAGGTTGTAAGTGACCAACACAATGGGTTGGAAACTATAAGCAGTACTAAATTCAGTAAAAGGGTTGAACCCATCGGTTGCCATTGCAAGTCATACACTATGTGGATCGTAAAAAAAATATTTCCACTTAACATCTATAATTTTCCACATTGGGGAGTCGATTGGGTGTCACATATTTCCATCTAAACTCTTATGTTGGGAATGCCACATCATATTCTCTACAACATTTGTAGAGCTACAAGAAGAAAGCAACTCACTTCAACTGCATCTAACAATGTTGAAAGAAACAAACACAAAAAAACTAACGATATAATAAAATCCCTTACCTATACATTCTCTTCAACCTTGGTATAATGAGTAAATACCTCAACACCTTCGTAGGAACATTAATGCATACCTTTTGTGAATGAGTGTCAAATTTCCATTGATATGCACCACATGTTGGGAAATCTTACTTCTTTTCATGATCGTTCCAATATAAAATATAGTCATTGATGAATGCATGTATCATAACATAATATAATCCCAATGGCCTCATCATTTTCTTCACTGCATATGTGGACTCTAAAATTGTATTGTTGATTGGGAGCATATATTTTAGCAACTCCAATAAGTCTCCAAAGCTTTTCTCCAACCAACCATGTTTTGCTTTGAGATTATATAATCTAGCAATCGTTGATAGCTTTGTGTACTTTGTACATCCTGAGTGTAATGGTCATTTGACATATTTGAGAAAACTACGATATTCATCAATAGGAACTGCTCCATAAGATAATTGGAACTCAACATCATTATCTCACAGTTCTTATCCACTCTCTAAGCAATTGAGATTGAACAATTTGTATGCATCATTGACCATATCAATGATGTCATATTGTGCATCTTCAATAATTGGACCCTCATAAGTGGTAGAGCATGTGTTTGATGCATATTTATCAAAACTAGAGGGTTATTATCAATGCAAAACAAACTCGATATATATCTTGTTAATCTTGTGCCAAATCAGGTGGTCACAAACCTCTGAAAAATCAAGAGTTTGCATATTTGAGCACAATTGATATGGAAATCTAGTTATTTTAGGTTTTTTTGAATTCTTTCTTACAAAATATAGAAATTGGTGAACCCCAAAATAATAGTCCTCGCTATTTTTAAAAATAGACCCCCCCAAAAATAAGAAAGTAAATTTATATGGGTAGATCTGATTGAAAGCACAACTTTTCTTCATTAATGGAGATAACATAGTTGAAATACTTGGATTATCCTAGCCAATATTTGTCCATGATACTTGATGGACAAAAAATATTGACCCAATTGACCTGGCTAGAATTGGTGCTCTAAGTCTTGAGGATGATCCAATAGTTGAAAGTAAAGATAATAATCATACTACCCAAGCACAACCTGCACAAGGTAAGTAGAGTTTCTTATATAGCTTATTACTACACAATACACTCCAAGGAAAAATAAATAAAAAATCTAACCACTAGGTACAATAATACCCTTTGAAGAATAATATAATATACTCTACCAAAAAATAGCATCAACCATATTCAGTGTTGGTTTGAGCATTGCACTTGTGTATGGACACAAAACCATATTAATTGAAGGATTTTATAACAGTAGTCACTAGCCCATATATAACGATTTGTCTATGGGGGGCATCCCCTAGTACAACCACAATTTGAGAACCATGGAAATTAGAAGGGATAAGTGCTAGCCTTATGTACTCTCTCTAGACTCTGACTCAATATGAAATATTAGCAAACACTATGTATTCATTAGGAGGAAATAATTACAAATAAACATGTTAAATAACAACAAAAGCACTTGCTCCAATACTGAATCTAACAACCACCCAACAGTTACATCGATGTGTAAATTTTATCACTTTCATGTGTAGTTTAAGGTTGTATCACTTACAGTTGTAATTTTAGATTTGTATAGTTTATGTCCAGCTCAATTACCTAATACTCATTCCCAAAGCTTTCCACCTTTACTAAATTTGATGATGTAATAGAAATATCCTATATCATTTTTTTCTTCTATTAACTAAGAAAAAGGATAGAACACAACCTATATAATTTTTGTTTATTGAAGTGCAGATTTTATTTTTTCAAATATAGTAGAAAGAGAACGATATTATTCTATTTTGATAGTCAATATAAGTAACCTAAGTGTTACCATAATTGGGATATGCAATCAATATCAAACTAATATTTAACTACAACACAAGCACTAAAGATGAGTGACAATAATAGAAACATTATCATGCATATAGAAGCATTACTACAAAGTAACACTATAGTCTAAGGAGTAAATTTTGTAAAGAAAATAAGTAAAAATAGTCCTTGATATTCAAGAAGATTTATTATTATACTTTTTATAGAATATACAAATAAAATAATTATAAATACAACAATGAAGAGATATATAATGCAATGTAATAAGAATGTATTTTCCAATTTCCTTGAATACAAACAAGAAAAGATAAAATACAACACTAAGTAAATAATCCTAAGGGTAATTTAATATAAAGGTTCATCTATACTCGATTTTTTTTTAAGGTGATTCTGATGGTTGACAGCATACACGACAACATGATACATATTTTTTAAACCTTTCCTCACTTTGTGAATCTATATATAAACCAAAAACTAGTTGGTATTTGAGGCCATGCTAATAGAATAACCACTCATGGTTGGCACTATTGTTTATTAAAGGTAAATCCAAAGACTATGGATCCTTAACTAAGCACACAACTTGTATCTTATTCCTCAACCTCCAATCTATAAACTTATGTCAAAACATCAATAAAATTGATATACCAATGCATGTAATATAACTAAATAATAAGAAACATTGATTTTTACTAAATGAGATGATTGAAGGAAATATTTAATATGATTTAAAGGAGCAATATTCAAATAATTTTGTAGTCACTTTGTGCATTTTCCAAACAAGAGGCCAATTGCAACTGAAGCACTCAAGAATCCATTTTTCCAAGTATTTTATTCAATTTTAATTGTTTGATAACATCTAAATGTTTGTCACTCTCTATGATATATACATGACAGATTGTATCATGTTTAGGCTTGTGTGTACATACCCCCTTCTCTTAGATCAAGAGAACCAATTTCAAAGCACAACTCTTCAGGTTTGTATAATGCCAATGAGTCTCAAAACACATGTAACTGTAAGATTAAAGAAAATGGTATAATTGTGTTGAAGGTGGTGTACATGTTACTCTGATAATGCTAAATAGCAAATGTAGGAAAGGGTGTCCCTAAGGGAAATATTGGCAAGCATAATTTAGAGGTTGTTGCTAATTCAAAGACAAGAAATAATCACTTTTTCGGAGAGATACCCAGTTCAAAGATAGGAAATATCAATTCAAATATAGGAAATATCAATTTGAGGTCATGCTAATAAAATAACCACTCATAGTTGGCACTATTTCTATTAAAGGTAAATCCAAAGACTATGGATCCTTACCTAAGAATACAACTTGTATATTATGCCTCAACCTCCAATCTATAAACTTAATGCAAGACATAAAGAAAATTGATATACTAGTGCATGTAATATAAAAAAATAATAAGCAACTTTAATTTTTACTAAAGTGATATGACTAAAGGAAATATTTAATATGATTTAAAGGAGAAATATTCAAATAATTTTGTAGTCACTTTGTGCATAGGATCAAAACAAGAGGTGAACTATAGTTGAAGCACTCAATCATCCATTTTTCTAGGTCTTTTATTTAGTTTTAAGTGTTTGATAACATCTAAATGTTTATCACTCTCTATAATATCTACCTGATAGTTTGTATCATGTTTAGGCCTGTGTGTACATACCCCCTTCTCTTAGATCAAGAGAACCAATTTTAAAGCACAACTCTTTAGATTTGTATAATACCAATGAGTCTCAAACACATGTAATTTTAAGATTAAAGAAAATAGTATAATTGTGTTGATGTTAATAGCAAATGCAGAAAAGGGTACCCCCAAGGGAAAGATTGGCAAGCAGGATTTAGAGTTTGTTGCTAATTTAAAGATAAAAAATAATCACTTTGCAAGAGAGATACCCAATTCAAAGACAAAAAATATCAATTTGAGGCCATACCAATAGAATAACCACTCATGGTTGGAACTATTGTCTATTAAAGGTAAATCCAAAGACTATGGATCCTTACCTAAGCATACAACTTGTATCTTATGCCTCAACCTCCAATCTATAAACTTATGTCAAAACATCAAGAAAATTGATATACTAATTCATGTAATATAAATAAATAATAAGAAACTATGATTTTTACTAAAATGATATGACTGAAGGAAAGATTTAATATGATTTAAAGGAGCAAGATTCAAATAATTTTGTAGTCACTTTGTGCATGGGATCCAAACAAGAGGCCAACCGCATCTAAAGCACTCAAGCATCCATTTTTCCAATATTTTATTCAGTTTTAAGTGTTTGATAACATCTAAATGTTTGTCACTCTCTATGATATCTACCTGATAGTTTATATCATGTTTAGGCCTGTGTGTACATACCCCCTTCTCTTAGATCAAGAGAACTAGTTTCAAAGCACAACTCTTCAGGTTTGTATAATGCTAATGAGTCTCAAAACACATGTAATTGTAAGATTCAATAAAATGATATAATTATATTGAAGGTGGTGTACATGTTACTTTTCTAATGCTAAATAGCAAATACAGGAAAGGGTGCCCCTGAGGGAAAATTTATCAAGCAAAATTTAGATATTGTTGCTAATTCAAAGACAGAAAATAATCACTTTGTCAGAGAGATACCCAATTCAAATATAATAAATATCAATTTGAGGCCATGCTAATAGAATAACCACTCATTTTTGGCACTATTGTCTATTAAAGGTAAATCCAAAGACTATGGATCCTTACCTAAGCATACAACTTGTATCTTATGCCTCAACCTTTAATCTACAAACTTATGTCAAAACATCAAGAAAATTTATATACTAATGCATGTAATATAAATAAATAATAAGCAACTTTGATTTTTACTAAAGTGATATGACTGAAGGAAAGATTTAATATGATTTAAAGGAGCAAGATTCAAATAATTTTATAGCAACTTTGTGCATGGGATCCAAACAAGAGGCCAACTGCAGTTGAAGCACTCAAGCATACATTTTTCCATGTCTTTTATTTAGTTTTAAGTGTTTGATAACATCTAAATGTTTGTCACTCTCTATGATATCTACTTGATAATTTGTATCATATTTAGGCCTGTTTATACATACCCCCTTCTCTTATATCAATAAAACCATTTTTAAAGAACAACTCTTTAGGTTTGTATAATGCCAATGAGTCTCAAAACACATGTAATTGTAAGATTAAATAAAATAGTATAATTGTGTTGAAGGTGGTGTACATATTACTCTGCTAATGCTAAGTAGAAAATATAGGAAAAGGTGCCCTTGAGGGAAATATTGGCAAGCAAAATTTAGAGGTTGTTGCTAATTCAAAGACAGGAAATAATCACTTTGTTAGAGAGATACCCAATTCAAAGACAAGAAATATCAATTTGAGGCCATGCTAATAGAATAACCACTCATGGTTGGCACTATTATCTATTAAAGGTAAATCCAAAGACTATGGATCCTTACCTAAGCATATGACTTGTATCTTATGCATCAACCTCCAATCTAGAAACTTATGTCAAAACATCAAGAAATTTGATATACTAATGCATGTAATATAAATAAATAATAAGAAACTTTGATTATTACTAAAGTGAGATGACTAAAGAAAATATTTAATATGATTTAAATGAGCAAGATTCTGATAATTTTATAGTCACTTTGTGCATGGGATCCAAACAAGAGGTCAACTGTAGTTGAAGCACTCAAGCATCCATTTTTCTAGGTTTTTTTGAAGAACACAAGCTTATACTAAGAGGGGGGTGAACAGTATAAGACTATTTTTACTTTTCTTTCCCAATCAATATTATGCATTGTATCAATAGCAATATCAACAATAATCAAAGCAATAGAGATACCAATTTAACATGGTTCACCCATTGTGGGCTACTCCACGGAGAAAATATTTCACTAAAAATTTTCTCAATCAATATCTTGGGAATCCTTTCCCTATTACAATATTTATGTACTCTGTCCAAAGGAGACACCAATCCCCTAATAAATTTTTTGGATATCTATCCATAGGAGAAATCATTTCTCCTTAGCTCTGGCTGGTGATCTTCTAGAAGAACTAATGCCTCCATTACACTGGCCAATGGATCTATATCCACTAAAGACTCATGTCCCTACTCAAAAGACCTATCCTCACTACCCTGGATAATGGATCTCTATCCACTGGAGACTATCATCCTCTATACTATGTCACCTCCAAAGCTTACTCTTAGATCTGTCTCAAATCTGTACTAAACATAGTCCTTCGGTCTAGCACAAATCTGCTCAATATTTATCTTTGGTCTGGCACAAACCTGTTCTCAAATCTGCACCAAACTCTATCCTCAAATATGTACTAAACACAGTCCTTCTATCTACCACAATTTTTTCCTCAATATCTGTTCTCTGATCTGAACTAAACATAGTCCTTTGGTCTAGCACAAATCAGTCCTCAATATATGTCCTCAAGCCTTAACACAAAGCTTAACTTAATCATAAATCAACTCTACTAGATCTGCCCCAAAACTTAACTCAAGGTTTGAACAAATCAATCAATCAACTCTACTCACAAATCTTCTCAAAGACTTGTCTCAAATTTGCCTTGTAAGCTTTCACAAAATCTCACACTAATATGTCCACAAGTCCTCTCTAGAACTTGTCCAATCTTCTCAACAATATATGTCCTCAAATCTGTATTGTAAGCTTCCACAAAAGCTCACACAAATCTATCCACAAGTCTTCTCTAAGAATTTCCTCAAATCTACTCAACAAGTCCTCCTAAAAATTGTCCAATATCATATAAACATATAGAGAATTATTAGAGACTCAATATGCTTTACATTCACCACAATGCTCAATCACTTTCAATCTCTCTTTTTACCACAAAAAAATATAGAGAATTGTTAGAGACTCAATATGTTTCATACTCACAATAATGCTCAATCACTTTCTCAAATAAATTCAGAATATGAAACAATTTGTTTCACAGAACTTGAACTATCACTTCAACACATCCACTTGACTAGGCTCAACCAACTCTACTCAACAAATCACTCAATGAAATAATCCTTGCTCACAAACCCTAGTCTAAACTTATGAACACTCACTCAATTGTTTCCAACAATGCTTATCAACCAATCTCACATAACAATGATACTCATGATCTTTGCAAACCCTAGTTCAAGTTCTTCACTCAACCAATCACTTCAACAACAATGCTTATCAAACAATCCTTTTCACTCCAACTTAGCATTCACAACATTCAACAATCACTCACTAGGAAGATGTGCCCATACATTTTTGTTTGATGTAGAAGTGCCCTTCAAAACCTATCTCAATCACAATTTTCTTCTTTGCCAATTTCAATGGTTAGATGACAAAATATCACACTAACACTCTCTCACAATATTCCTCAATTACAAAAATAATCAAACTCAAATACACCTTATTACTCCTTGAAATTAGCAATCATCAAATCACACATAAAAAATAATCACTCAAATGCCCCTTATAATCTCCAAATTTAATTAATCAATCTCCAAAAATTAACCTTTCAAAATAATATTTGCCTAAACCTTATAACTCCCCTTAAAACCTTATAAATTAAATAAATTAGGCAAAAATTAAACTTTAGGGCTTAAATTTAATCCCTCCAAAAAATTTGGTGCCAAACCAAATGCATACCTTGTATTTTACCCCAAAAGGGGGTTCGGTGGGTTTCGAACCGTCGTCTCCCAAGTGCCAAGCGCTTTGGCACTTTTGTGCCCACCATGTGGGATATGGGTACCAATGAGAAGGAAGGGAAGCCTCCTTCCTTTTACCACCTTCTTCCACTGTCGACTCTTCCAAAATCATACTCTCATAGATTCGAACCTTCGCCACTCGCTGCCCCTAACACTTTGTCTTCGTCGTGATTGCCAACTATGCTACCTGTGCTTGGTGACCAAGGCACCTTCCTTTGTGGGTGAAATTCCTCTACCTGCCTCTTGGTACTTTTAAAAAATAGTGAAACCCTCTTGATTTTGTAGAATTATTCGCACGTTTTTGCATAACACTAATATTAATTCGAAGGCATACATTACTTGGGCTAAGGTGGAGTCCCTTTTTATACACACTTTGACATTTGACTCCCACGTCGGTGCTCGATGGTCGAATTCAAAATTCAAATTTTGAATTTAATAACCCACCTTAGGGTTATTTAAAATAACCATAAATTAACATTAAAATTAATTAATAATTAATTTAAATAACTTATAAGTTAAGTAAATTAATTAATAAATTAATTTATAATAAAATTATATTAATTAATTTAAACTTCCTTGTATAATATTATAAAGAAATTTTATAATCTTATTTGCTTGGGCTTCTTCTCTGCACTTTGGACCACATCTATCTACCTGGAACCAGGTCTTGACAAAATGGAAGCAGACTCTCCTTTCTGCACTGATTGCGGAACTACTTCTCCTTGCACTGCTCATTGAAACTAACTTTTGACATCAATGACCATTCACTCTTGACATCAATGACAACTCATCTACTCAAAAATTCCAACACTTTTATTTAGTTTTAAGCATTTGGTAACATCTAAATGTTTATCACTCTCTATGGCAATCACGACTATTAGAAGCACTTAGATTATTAACCAGAATTGCATTCATCTTAATTGAAATATTACAAAGCTTAAATAGGAGAATTACTAACAATAACCTAGAAAGATTAGGAATAATAATAGGGAAGAAGGAAAATAGGGAGGAAAGGAAAAATGAAGTTAGGAGTCAAACTCCCTGTCGTCCATATCGTCCAATCCTGCTAACTCACTTACCATCCAAGGAGGCAAAAGGGAAAGGTCCAAAGCTTACAGTGGTAAAACAAAAATTTACCTTTTTTACCCTTTTAAATTCCAAAATTCTCCCCCTTAAAGTTGAGAGGCCTGACTATACAGTCTCTCAGCTTTATATATTGAGCTTTAGCCATGCATTTGGTGAAGATATCTGCAATGTTATCCAAAGTGCTTCAATATTTAAGCTCAACTATCTGCTACTCCACCATATCTCAAATGAAGTGATACTTCATATTGAAATGCTTTGATCTACTATGGTGGACTGGATTGTATGCCAATTGAATGGCACTTATGTTATCACAATACAGTCGAGTTGGACCACTTTGAATTTTGCCAATCTCTTCAAGGATTTTTCTCAACCATAAGGCTTGAGTACTAGCATGTGTGATGGCTATATACTCAACCTCAGTAGATGAAAATGCTACAATAGTTTGTTTCTTAGAACTCCAAGTTATTAGTCCTGACCCTAGACTAAAATAGTTCCCTGATATAGATTTCCTATCATCTACATTACTGCCCCAATCACTATCACTGAAGCCAACTACTTTCACAGAAAAACACTTGTGGTAATGGATTCCAAAATCCAATGTATCTTTTACATATCTTAAGATTCTTTTAGTTGCTTGTAGATGCAGCTCAGATGGATTTGCCATAAACCTTGAAACTGGAGAAACAACATATTGAATATCGGGCCTTGTGTTGGTGAGAAATATCAGACTCCCAACCATGCTTCTGTAAGTGGTCATGTCAACCTTTGGTGCTTTGTCGTCCTTGATCAATTGGATTCCATGTCCAGTTGGAGTTGCAACTGATTTGCACTGCTCCATGGTAAATTTCTTGATCATGTCTTGAGCATACTTATGTTGACATAAAAAGATCCCCTTATTTGATTGATGCACTTCCATGCCTAGGAAGTATCACATTAAACCGAGATCTTTCATCTCAAACTGTTTCATCATGGAGTTTTTGAACTCCATATTTATTTTATTGTTACTACCCATAAATATTAGATCATCCACATACAAATAAACTATGAGAATGTCTACTCCATGCTTTAGGTAGTACATATTTGGTTCACTTTTTCTTCTCGTGAATCCATACTTGCTGAAATAGCCGTCAATGCATGAGTACCAAGCTCTTGGTGCTTGCTTGAGGCCATAGAGTGCTTTTTTCAATTTATAAACAAGGTTCTCCTTTCCTTGTTCTTGAAAGCCTTAAGGTTGTTGAACATAAATCTCCTCAGTTAGGTATTATTTTAGAAAATCACTTTTCACATCCATGTGTTGAATGTTCCATCCTTTATGGGCAGCTAAGAAAAGAACTGATCTGATTGTCTCTTGTCGTGCAACAGAGGCAAAGGTTTCCTCATAGTCAATGCCAATTTTTTGAGTAAAACCTTTTGATACTAGTCTCGCCTTGTGCCTCTCAATGCTTCCATTAGAATTTTATTTGGTATTGTAGACCCATTTACATCCAACACATTTTTTTCCTTTTGGAAGCTTTACTAGCTCCCATGTATCATTATTTTTTATAGAGGTTATTTCCTCTTTCATGGCTTCTTGCCATACATTTTGAGTACAAGCCTTCTCGTAGCTAGATGGTTCTAGCTGTGCACTAGTTAATAAAGCATAATTAACTACATCTCCCTTAGGATCTTGGGAGTCATCATCCCCATACATATGCAGATTTTCAAGTTTTTGCAAAATTGAATTCATTTCACTAGCTTGGCTTCTAGTGTATATTTTCTGGTAATTTTGATCCAACATTTGAAAATATGGATGATGTTGTAATGTTCTTTTACCTCTTGATGGAGATTCAATATCCATTAGTGAAGAACTTATAGATCTCTATGGAGAAGGACTTGGAGTAGCGTCAGATATACTTGAAGTACTTTTGCTTGGGCTTGGAGGGGGTGTGACTTTGTTTTTCTTGGGAGACACCTACTGTACCTGTTGTACTTGTAAAGAATTTAAATCTTGGGATCCATCATCAACAAAAATTCTTTGATGACCCCATTCTCTTTCTTCATCAAAAATTACATCCCTTGAGAGAATAATCCTATGATATTTGGGATTGTAGAGTCTATATGCTTTCGTAGACTCACAATACCCTACAAAAATGTAATCTTGACTTTTGGGATCAAGCTTCTTCCTCTTATCATCAGGAATGTGTGCATATGCTAAAGAACCAAAAACTTTGAAATGCTTTACATTTTGTTTCTTTCCATACCACCCCTCATAAGGAGTGACACCATCTAAACTAGAAGTTGGACTTCTATTTAGAATATATACACTGGTTCTTATAGCATCAACCTAGTACATATTAGTTAGATGCTTAGTCTGAAGCATCGTTATTGCCATCTCAACTATGGTGTGGTTCTTTCTCTCGGCCACACCATTCTATTGTGGGGTATAGGCAGTGGTGAATTACCTTTTGATCCCAGTTGATTTACAGTATTTCAAGAATGCATTGGAGGAGTACTCGCATCCTCGATCTATCCTAAGACATTTTACATAATTCCCACTTTGTTTCCATACATTATTTCTAAAATCTATGAAACAATCAAAAGATTCATCATTATGTTTCAAGAAATAAATCCAGCACATGCGAGGGAAATCATCTATGAATGTGAGAAAATAAGAATTATTTTCGATACTCTTTGTTTGCATTGGACCACAGATATCCGAATGCACTAACTTAAGTGGATAGCTGGCTCTCCACGCTTGTAATTTTGGAAACTTCAACCTTGAGTGCTTTCCCAAATTAGATCCTTCACAGATCTCCTTCTGTTCATTTATTTTGGGAAGTCCTATCACCATAGCTTGAGAAGTTAACAGTTTCAAACTAGCAGAATTAAGGTGACCATATCCCAAGTGCCAAAGCACACTTGGATTAGTTATAGCTACATTTGCAAGTTGAGCTCCCCCTGGCTCACCAAATTTGAGAGGGAATAACCAATTCTTGGTCATTGAGACCTGTGTGATGACACGATTACAATTTTTTTTATCAATAATGATACATTTTCCTTCATCAAAAACAAGTTTATAATTATTATACATCATTTATCCAATGCTTAGTAGATTGTATTGGAGCTTTGGAGTGTAGTAGATGTCATTCACTTTCTTTAGTCCTTCTTTTGTTGGAACCTCCATGGCTCCAATGCATTCGACTTGCAAACATTTATCATACCCTAACTTGATTTGGGATTTATAAGTGGAATCTAGAGTAGCAAATAGATATTCTTTTCCACTCATATGGTTTGAGCAACCAGTATCCAGAATCCATGTGTCATTTAGATTCTGTTCTAATTGTCCATATGATAGAAAAATATTAGAGGTATCATCTTCTTCTCCATAATTTCTATATTGATTTTTGTTGCTTTGATAAGTTTTTGACCAACAGTCGCGAGCAAAGTGACCTAGATTGCCACAGTTAAAACAATTTGTTTTGGACTTGTCACTTCCTCATCCTTGATTTCCACTTCGTCTTGGATTTCCTCCTCAACTTTGGTTTCCACCTCTGTTTTGATTGCCTCCTCTTTTGAAATTGCCTCCTCTATTCTAATTGCCACCTCAGTAGTTGCCTTTGCCTCTACCTCTTCTTTGGCATCTGTATTTATCTCTTCCACGTCCTCTACAAACATTTTCATTAGATGTGAAGGCTTTATCATCACCTCCATAGCTGATTGAAGGAGATTCTTTTAACCTCTCTTCATGAGACATTAATGACCCTATTAATGCATCAAATGTTAAAGTGGAAAGATATTTTGACTCTTCTATGATTATGGCTATGTGATTCCATTTTTGAATAAGTGTTCGTAACACTTTCTTTACAATTGTTTTAGGCTTGATTTCTTCGC
Source organism: Wollemia nobilis (assembly GCA_028583015.1). Classification (NCBI taxonomy): domain Eukaryota; kingdom Viridiplantae; phylum Streptophyta; class Pinopsida; order Araucariales; family Araucariaceae; genus Wollemia; species Wollemia nobilis. The sequence continues at coordinate 12,132,030 of JAQPPZ010000850.1, forward strand.
CAAGAGTAACCATTTTATCAACTACTGCCTTGACTTTGACACAGTAGTCACCAAATTTTTTGTCTTCTTTCATTTTGAGATTTTTAAAATCTTGTTTCAGTGTTTGAAGCCTTACTTTCTTCACTTGATCACTTCCCTGGAATCCACTTTTCAAAGCTTTCCATGCATCTTGTGCAGTTATACAAGCGGCTATTCTAGGGAATATACTTTTCTCCAATCTTTGCTTGGAGATGATAAAGAGCAAAAGAGTTGCTCTTTTGTGCTTATTTCTTTATTTTCTTATCTGTGGTACTTAATGTTGTCTATTCTGTTGGTTCAATGTAACCCTCTTCAATTATGTCCCACAATCCTTTTCCTATGAGCAAAGTATTCATTTTGATAGACCAATACTCATGGTCATATCCATTGAACTCTGGAATTGGTAGATTGTTATGTGAGGCCATAAGTACTAAAACACTCTTTTTATTTCTCGATTACAATAAAGCACTCTGATTTTCAAAGAATGAAGAAGGAAGAAGGAAGAAAGAAGATATTACAAATTTAAGTCAAATATGACTTGATTCACTCTATCACCGATGGCTTGTTCCTCTTGCTATGGTGCTGCTATTTCTTGAGTCACGAAATTTTTTGCTACTTCTTCTTTGTCATCACTGAACAATATTATCTTTGGTGATTCTGGTTCTAGGATTTCCACTGAATTACTATAATGATTATATTCAGATTCTTGAGGTGCAATCTCTATGGATTCAGATTGCTCAAATCTACTCCCAAATTAATTGTCTTTAGAGTCTACCTCGTACCGTGAATCTGGATGTCTCTGATTTGAGATTACTGCATTTTGCAACTGACTAAACACAGTATGAAGCCCATAAGTTCTCACTTTTTCATCAAAATTTTCAGCATTCTCTCTTACTAAAAGTGCACAAAGTGCATGATAACATCCTATGGAGTGAATCATGAATTTTGCCCTTCAATATGTCTCTTTTACAAAATTCTAGTCCTCAAAGTTTTGCCTCTCTCAAACTTTTAGAAAGAAATATCTAAATCCCTTTAGGTCTTTTACACAATATTCTATCACCTTTTAAGCCTCTTAGTCACAATTTTGCAATTTTGATTCTACTTACATAAATTGCCTCTTAGGCAATGTCCTTTTTTTTTAAATATATTATTAAAATATATATATAATTGCTTTAATTTTTTTTTTAAAACAATTATTATTTAATTTTTTTAATAAATATAAAGATATATATATTTAATATAATATAATAATAAACTTTATAAAAAAAGAACAAATTAATAAAAAAAATTAGACTCCGCAAGAGTCGAACCCGCGACTCCTATCTGCCAAGTGAAGTCTCCTAGTCAACTTAGCTACAACTGCAGATGGAACCTACATAGCATACACTACTATTTCAAGATAATCGGGCAAATTTCATACCAAAAAAAAAAATTAACTTGCAAAACCATCGAGTTTCGAACCTGCGATCTCCTGGAGAGCATGCGGCTTAAGGCTAATTCCTCGAGCCAGTTGAGCTGCGTGGCCCGATGGGGAGGCAAGGAGGCTTGCCTTATTTATCTCTTCGCGACCGCGTACAATGAAAAAAAAATGTTCAGGGACTTTAGTCCCACATGCACTGTGCAAAATAGCGCAAGGCTTTTAAAAGCCTCAACACGTCCCTACTCAGTCGATTGCCTTCGGGCAATCAGTGACTGCCCTTTTCCTCATACTTGAGCCTATCACTACGTGCCATGTTGCCATTGCCCTTTTTCTGCCACATCACCTACCACATAGCCTATCTGCCACGTCACATTTCTGCTCTGGTCCATGTGTCCACCTTCATCCACTTGCCCGTGTCACCTTTTGGTTAACTCCTTGATTTGCATGCTCTCTATGGGCCTTTCTCGACCTCGCCTCAGTTCTCATGCTGCGGGCCTCTCAACCTTGATCTACAGGCTCCTCGACCTCCTTGAGATTTGTGCCTCACTTGCAGGCTTCCTAGACCACCTCGAGATCCATGTTCGCCTGTCGATCTCCTCGAGCTCTGCGCCTCGCTAGCCTCTCGACCTCAGCTCTAGCTCTGATAGCAGATATAGAAATCATGAATATTAGAAGCACTTAGATTATTAACCAGAATTGCATTCATCTTAATTGAAAGATTACAAAGCTTAAATAAGAGAATTACTAACAATAACCTAGAAAGCTTAGGAAGAATAATAGGGAAGAAGGAAAATAGGGAGGAAAGGAAAAATGAAATTAGGAGTCAAACTCCCTTCCGTCCATGTCATCCAATCTTGGTGACTCACTTGTCGTCCAAGGAGGTAAAAGGGTAAGGTCCAAAGCTTATAGTGGTAAAACAAAAAATTTACATTTTTTACCCTTTTAACTTCCAACACTCTATATGATATCTACCTATTAGTTTGTATCATGTTTAGGCCTATATGTACATACCCCCTTCTCTTAGATTAAGAGAACCAGTTTTAAAGCACAACTCTTTAGGTTTGTATAATGCCAATGAGTCTCAAAACACATGTAATTGTAAGATTAAAGAAAAAAAGTATAATTGTGTTGAAGGTGGTATACATGTTACTTTGCTAATGCTAAATAGCAAATGCAGCAAAGGGTGCCCGGGAAATATTGACACGTAAAATCTAGAGGTTGTTGCTAATTCAAAGAAAAAAAATAATCACTTTACCGAAGAGATACCCAATTCAAAGATAAAAAATATCAATTTGAGGCCATGCTAATAGAATAACCACTCATGGTTGGCACTATTGTCTATTAAAGGTAAATTCAAAGACTATGGATCCTTACCTAAGCATACAACTTGTATCTTATGCCTCAACCTCCAATGTATAAACTTATGTCAAAACATCAAGAAAAATCATATACTAATGCATCTAATATAAATAAATAATAATCAACTTTGATACTAAAATGAGATAACTGAAGGAAATATTTCATATGATTTATGGAGTAAGATTCAAATAAATTTTTAGTCACTTTGTGAATGGGATCCAAACAAGAGGTGAACTACAGCTAAAGCACTCAAGCATCTATTTTTCCAAGTCTTTTATTTAGTTTTAAGTTTTTGATAACATCTAAATGTGTCACTCTTTATGATATATATTTGACAATTTATATCATGTTTATGCCTATGTGTACATACTCCCTTCTCTTAGATCAAGAGAACCAATTTTAAAGCACAACTCTTCAGGTTTGTATAATGCCAATGAGTCTCAAAACACATGTAACTGTAAGATTAAATAAAATGGTATAATTATGTTTAAGGTGGTGTACATGTTACTTTGCTAATGCTAAATAGCAAATGCAGGAAAGGGTACCCCTGAGGAAAATATTGGCAAGCATAATTTAGAGGTTGTTGCTAATTCAAAGACAAGAAATAATCACTTTGTTAGAGAGATACCCAATTCAAAGATAGGAAATATCAATTCAAAGATAGGAAATATCAATTTGAGGCCATGCTAATAGAATAACCACTCATGGTTGGCACTATTTTCTATTAAAGGTAAATCCAAAGACTATGGATCCTTACCTAAGCATACAACTTGTGTCTTATGCCTCAACCTCCAATCTATAAACTTATGTAAAAACATCAAGAAAATTGTTATACTAATGCATGTAATATAAATAAATAATAAGCAACTTTGATTTTTACTAAAGTGATATGACTAAAGGAAATATTTAATATGATTTAAAGGAGCAAGATTCAAATAATTTTGCAGTCACTTTGTGCATGGGATCCAAACAAGAGGCCAACTGCAGTTGAAGCACTCAAGCATCCATTTTTCCAGGTCTTTTATTATGTTTTAAGTGTTTGATAACATCTAAATGTTTGTCACTCTCTATGATATCTACTTGATAGTTTATATTATTTTTAGGCCTATGTGTACATATCCCATTCTCATAGATCAAGAAAACCAGTTTTAGAGTACTACTCTTCAGGTTTGTATAATGTCAATGAGTCTCAAAACACATGTAATTGTAATATTAAATAAAATGGTATAATTATGTTGAAGGTGGTGTACATGTTACTCTACTAATGCTAAATAGAAAATGCAAGAAAGGGTACCCCTGAGGGAAATATTGGCAAGCAAAATTTAGAGGTTGTTTCTAATTCAAAGACAAAAAATAATCACTTTGTTAGAGAGATACCCAATTCAAAGATAAGAAATATCAATTTGAGGCCATGCCAACAGAATAACCACTCATGGTATGGAAAAGAAGGTGTCTATGTCTGAATTTTATTTGTTGAAATTTGTTGTGGTGGATGAGGAAAAAATACTCTACTAGGGTTTGATGAAGAAAAACTGCTCTGCGAGGATGGCAGCAGCTTCCAGAGAAGGTCTAAAAAATTGGAGGAATGTCGTGATGGCATCGGGTGCAGCACAGAGAGTGCATGCTCGTGATGTTTTTTCATCTGAAAATGACTGGAAGGAATAAGATTTTCCAGTGAATGTCGAAAACCGCTTGTTAAATAATAATGGATGTATAGAACGATGTGAAACCAGGCCAGTTCTAGTGGTTCAACTAGACTCGATGGCGGAATATGTGGAGTATCTAACCAAACATGCCCTTATTGGTAAATTTTTGGGCATCCAAATTTCTCTCCCCTTTGTGGAGGCTTGGGTTAGGAAGACTTGGAATCCTGAAGGTGATGTGGAGGTGATGCTGAGTGCGAACAACTATTTTATGGTGGTTTTCTCTTGTATTGCAAATTGTAACAAAGCATTTGAAGGGGGTCCTTATTTCTATAACCAAGTGGGACTCTTTCTTAAACCCTGGCATGTGGGTTTCAACCCATTAGAGGAGCGGTCGTCACGGGTTCTAGTATGGGTGTGGCTTCCATGGCTCCCATTGGAATTCTGGAGAGCTGATATCTTGCATAATATTGCCCTTCTACTTGGGAAGCCAGTTGGGCCATCACAACAGACAATGGATAAAAAAGTAATCTCTGTTGCTCGTATTTGTGTTGAAATTGACTTAAATAATCCTATTATAGATTCTATTGAAATACAATTTGGATCAACTACATGGGTTCAAAAACTTGACTATGAAGCTCTTCCATTTCGTTGTCGGATTTACCGTGAATATGGCCACCTACAAAGAAAATTCCCTAAGTTTGTCTTGCCTGTGGCTTCAAATCCTAGGCCCTCTTGGTCTGGACAAATTTTGGATAAAGGAAAAGCCTCGATAAAGGAAGGGAAACGAGATAAGGAAGGTTTTGTTTCGGTAAAAGACCGAAATAGAGGATGAAGGGCAAACAAAGACCTTAAGGATAGCCAGCCAGATGCTCCACTCAACCATTTTGAAATATTAGATGATCTTGATCAGTGCATAGAGATACCTAAAACATCACTACCTGATGCAAATATAACAAGGCTGAATCAGAAGTCTCTTCTTGAGGGGGAACTTAAGGAGTCATATCTAGGGGGTTTAAATGAAGAACAAAGGGCTTTGGATCTGAGTATAGGGGACATGGTTGGGTCTAGCCGTATAAGGGAAACTATTTTGGAAAGTGGTATAGATTTAGTTATGCCCTCTCCTGCTCAAGCACTGATGCAGTCATCCTTGGACCGCAAAACTCCTACGATGTTGGGATTACAGTAGAAAATAATTAAAAAAAGTTTTTCGGATAAAAATATGAAGGTGGGTCAGAAGAAGGACCAGGATAAAATGAAGTTAATGGGGGATACTTTGGTGGAGTGATGCCTTGTGAGAACATTGGACTCCCATTTTTATAACCCCCCAAAATGATTATCCTCTCATGGAATGTAAGGGGGTTGAACAACATCCCCAGACAAAAAGTTGTTCGTGATTTGGTTTGTGTGCATTCTTCGAATGTGGTGTTTATTTAGGAGACTAAACTAGTTATTGATAGTATGTTCAATTTTGCTCCCAAGTTGTGGAGAAGGGGGCAATGCTAGTGTATTGGTGCATGTGGATATGTTGGTGGCGTCACTTGTTTATGGGATCCGGTTAAGATATCCCCTCTTACTTGGATTTCTAGCAGATGGTCTATTTCGATGATCGGGCATGATAATGAATTTGGTGAAACCATCCAACTTACAAATGTGTATGCTCCTATTTATTACAATGGTAAAGTGAATTTTTGGGAGGACATTTGCTTTGTGAGAAGTTTGGTTCCCCTGTACCCATGGATTTTGGCTAGAGACTTCAACTCTATCACTTGTCTGGAGGAGAAACGTGGTGGGGTGGACCGTCTCGAGCCTTTTTCTTCTATCTTCAATGCTCATATCTAGGCCCTAAACTTGGTTGACATCAAGCTAGATAATGGGATATTTACTTGGCACAATAGAAGGTGTGGGGAAGCTTCCATCTCAGAGAGACTAAATAGGTTTTTGATATCTAATTATTGGATGGGTAATAATAGAAGTGCTAGTTCTGTGATTCTGGAGGGTAGGGGATATGATCATTGGCCTATCAAACTCTTTTCTTTGGAGTTAGGGCTAAAAAATAATCTCTCCTTTAAGTTTCAACTTATGTGGCTTTGTGATCCTAAGCTTCATGATTTCATGTGAGGCTAGTGGACCACTGGAAAACCTCCTCATGGCACCGCTATGTATTCCTTTATGAAGCAACTACAATTTGTAAAACATAAATTGAAGAGATGGAATAGACTGAATTTTGGGAACCTTTCCTTGGCTAAGATGGCAGCTCTTAGGAGGATGGAAGAAGCTTCAAGGAAGATTAGAGATCAGGGATTCATGAAGGAGCTTCTTGTTGAGGAATCTGAGGCTACGAAAGACCTTGCTGAATGGAAACTGAGGGAAGAATATTTTTAGAAATAAAAAGCTCGAGTAGATTGGCTTCAGGAAGGGGATAGGAACACAACCTTCTTTTATAACTCAGTTAAGGCTCGTTGTAATGGTAACCTGATTACCTCTCTTGTGAATTCTTAGGGTGCCCTGCTCTCTTCTTTTAGGGATATTTCAAAAGATACTGAGAGGTATTTTCCTCCTTGATACTAAGAGGTATTTTTCCTCTCTCTTCAAGGAGGACTCCCTATCAGATGATGAGAATGAAAAACTTATTCTAAATTGTATTCCAATGATTGTTTCTAGAGAGATGAATGAGCACTTGATGGGTCTAATTTCCCTTGAGGAGTTGGAAAATGTTGTATTCAAGATGAAAAAAGTAAAAGCCCCTGGCCCAGATGGATTCCCGATTGAGTTTTATTAGGATTTTTGGTATTTAATCAAATTTTATCTTTTGGAGGTGGTCCATGAGTCCCAAAAGAACAAACAGATGCTAAGGACCCTAAATTCTACCTCTGTGGTGCTTATACCAAAAAAAGAGGGAGAAAATTCCTCGGATATGTTCAGGCCTATTGCTATCTGCAATGTTGTGTATAAGATCATCACAAAAATTATTCTTTGAGAGGTTGAAGATATGATTGAGCAAAATCATATCTGAGGAGCAAGGAGGGTTTGTTGTTGGCCAAAAAATCTTGGATGGGGTTGTTATTGCTATAGAAGCTATTCACTCGATGGAAACTTCTAAGGAGAAAACTATGTTCATTAAGTTGGACATGGCCAAAGCCTATGATCGAGTCAGATGGTCCTCTATTCAGAAAGTTCTTGTTGCTTTTGGATTTGAGGAGGAATGGATTAGATGGGTGATGACCTGTGTTTCTTCTTCCTCATTCTCTGTTCTTGTTAATAATGAGCCATCAGAGTTGTTTGAGGCCTCAATGGAATTGAGGCAAGGAGATCCTTTATCTCCTTATTTGTTTATCATTATGGCGGAAGGTTTGGGAAGATTGCTCAAGTCTCAAGTCATGTAGGGTCTCATTCAGGGGTGAAAGTGGGATAGTAGTTTGCCACCTCTTTCCCACCTTCAATTCGTTGATGATACTGCTATGTTGGGAGTTTCCACTATCAGAGAAGCTGGTAATATTAGAAAGTCTCTTGACATATATCTTGGTGCTTCTGGACAGTTGATTAATGAGGATAAGTCTTATATTTTCTTCTTCAATACCCCTCCTCTTTTCAAGCCAGGATTGCTCGCATTCTAAGATTCCAAGTTGGGACTCCCCCCTTCATTTATCTTGGTATTCCAATTTCATCTCATCCTCTACCTACATATTCTTGCTAGTCTATGTTTGATAAGTTTATAAGGAATGTAAATCACTGGACTTTCAGATGGCTATCCACTGTAGGTAGAGTGTTGCTTTTAAAATCTGTTGTTCAAGATTTACCCATTTATAGATATTTTGTACAAATAGCTCCCTCTCACTTCATCAAGGACATGGATGCTTTGTCAAGACAGTTTTTATGGTCTAGAAAACTTGATCAATCTAAATAGAGTTTGGTTAGGTGGGATTCTATATGTAGGCCGATGCAAGAGGTAGGCCTTGGGTTGTGATAGACAACTCTTTTTGGGCAGGATTTGGTTGCAAAACTCTATTGGAGATGGTGTACCTCTCAAGATCAGATTTGGGCTAAAATATTATCTTGTAAATACTTGAGAGGTATTTCTAATGCTGATATCCCTAGAGTCAGCTTGGTTGGGAAAGGTTTAGTTATCTGGGACACTCTGAAAAGAGGAGCTAATTTAATCAAGTAGGGTTTGTTATGGATTTGCAATCAGGGATCAAATGCTCTTTTTTGGGAGGATTCTTGGGATGGTCACCCTCCTATCTTGAATCAATATTCTAGGTTACATTCCCTAAGCATTTTTTTCATAGAAGCAGGATGGTCTCGTGTGGAGGACTTTAAAAAAATATAGTTTTTTGGAAATATGGAGATGTACAGGTGGAAAGATCCGCAAGAATGGCCCTGGGGGGGACTGGCCAAGGATAGAGAGGTGCTTGCTCTTATTCGTATGGGGAGGCCTTGTTATTCATTGAGGGGTAAAGATATTCTGGCTTGGAACCCTGATCCTAAGGGAACCTACTCGGTAGCCTATGGTTATCAGGTTCTTGATAAGCAAAAGTATGAGAGTCTTCCTGTCACTTAGTGGAAAAAGGTGTGGAACAAATTTTCTTGGCCAAAATGTAACTTCTTTCTTTGGTTGGTAGCTCGTCATAAATGCCTCACTTGGGATAATGTGAGGAAGATGGGATTTAAGGGTTCCTCTTTTTGTGTCCTTTGCGGTAAGAATGAGGATGACTCTTCTCATTTATTTTTCCAATGCTCCTTTTCCAGAGACATTTGGCACCGTTGGTGGAGCGCTTGGAACCATCCATGTTTTCATGTGATGTCCCTGGTGGAGTTTTGGAGTAGTCTGGGTAGACCTCCGACCAAGACCCCCTTCCTTCGAGTGGCTTGGAATTTGGGCCATTCTTGAATCATCTGGAAAATTTGGCTCAAACAAAACCTGAGCATATTTCAGGGCAATTATTTGGTTGTTCAACAGATCTAGCAAAGGATCCTGTATATGGTTCAAGAAACCATCCATAGCAAATGTGATGTGGACCCTATTTTGGATTCTAGGGAGGAGAAGGTACAACAAGCCCTTGGTCTCTTTGGGGATGGTGTGAACTCTTCTAGCCCTAGTAGGGTTCCTCAACTCAGCAAGAAGGTTAGGAGATATGGTAGGTGGAGGCCACCCCCTAGAGGAGTTTTAAAAATTAATACTGATGGATCGTCCAGGGGTAATCCTGGACATGTTGGCATTGGCGGTGTTGGGAGAGATTCTACTGGTGGTGTCAATTTTTTCTTTTCCATTTATAAAGGTGTTCACTCCAACAATTTTATGGAATCTCTTGCAATTCTTGAGGCCTTGTAGAGGGGGTTTTCTCTTGGATGGCATAGGATTATCTGTGAGTCTGAATATCAAATTGTGGTTATTATTTTAAACAGTAAAAAGGTGGAGGAAGTTAATTGGCAGTTGGCCTCTATAGCCCTTCATATTCTTAGAATGTGGTAAAACCCCAAGGTCTCCCTATAAAATTATTAACAAATTAATGTAAATGTAATCGCAAGCCACTCAAAGGGGGCTCCCTTGTAATCGATTTGCCATTATAGGGGGCTCCCTCCTTAGAATCTATGCTTATTATTCTTCTTCTTGTATGATTTGATATGGATGGCCAACCTAATATATATATCTACCCTAAAGCTACGTTGGTGAAGAGACATGATGGCTCACGTATGAAGAGACGTGATGGTTCACGTTATGAAGGGTTGTGATGGTTCACTTTATAAGTTAATAATATAATAATTAAATGATTAATAATACTAATTAATACTAAAAAATAATGTTAGGATTGAGGATCCTAACATGCCACCCTCCTTAAAAAGAGCTTTGTCCTCAAAGATCAAAGTGAGAAGCTTTGTACTTTGTTTTCCAAGAAGGATTTGTGTAAGTTCTTGGACTCTTTTAATGGCATCCTTTCGTAGGCAGGGATATCAAGAAGGATGAAGCATTAGTAGAGGGTTGCCAAGAACAATAGTAGAATCTCCCTTAGGAAAATCATGATGACGATGGGAGGGCAACCCTTGGGGTTCCTCAAATACTTTAGAATGATGTATCAAAAGTGATGGTAATGATTTCATATCCTTTTTTGGTTCCTTGGTAGAGCCAACGGAGAAGGAGTGTGTAGTCACTTTGCATTGGTTCCAAATAGGTTTGGTCATATGGCAAGAACTCACTATTAGTGAGGAAGGTATGTGTAGGTCTTGTAGAGTGCATTTTTGGCTAGCATTGATCACTTTGGGTATGTCTACTTCATCCTTGCTTGGTACATCAATCACTTCTTGCACATCGACCTCATTGTCTTCATTGCAGTGAGTAGGTGCACTGGTCGCTTCAGACACAACTACCTCATCTACTTTCTCTATGGAGAGACAGGGATCAACTTCCTTCAATAAATACAATGTTAGTGTAGAACATTTATGGTGGGGTCCAAATTGTTCATCACAATTATCACAGAGTCCTTTTGCTCGTCGTTCCTTCATATCCTCAAAGCTAATATGTTTAATTTGTAAAGTTTGGTTAGATTTGGGGGTTGTGTAAGTGCTTTGTGCCCTTCCATTATGCATAGGTTTGGGAGCGATGTAAGTGGTCGACAATTTTTTCATAAGTGGTTTCCCTAATCGTTGTTGTGCATTGATTTTATCTTCAGCTAATTTTGCCAATCCATAGGTCTGCATCATTGTATAGGGATTGAACCTTGTCACCTCCATTCTAATTTCCTCTTTTAATCCCCTAATGAAGCCATTGATGAGAATTGATTCATCCAATATTATGTTGTGTTTGGTGATATCCTCAAACCGATTTTGATACTCACGCACATAAGTGATTTGATGAAGATCTTTGAGCAATTCCCACATGACTGGGTCCCACATGGCTACGATACCAAATGGTAAGACCCCAAGGTCTTACTATAAAATTATTAACAAATTAATGTAAATGTAATCGCAAGCCACTCAAAGGGGGCTCCCTTGTAATCGCTTTGCCACTATAGGGGGCTCTCTCCTTAGAATATATGCTTATTATTCTTCTTCTTATATGATTTGATATGGATGGCCAACCTAATATATATATATATATATATCTACCCTAAAGCTACGTTGGTGAAGAGACATGATGGTTCATGTATGAAGAGACGTGATGGTTCACGTTATGAAGGGTTGTGATGGTTCACTTTATAAGTTAATAATTAAATGATTAATAATACTAACTAATACTAACTAATAATGTTAGGATTGAGGATCCTAACAGAATGAGTGAAGAGTTTGAATTTATATTCTTTGTGCACATTCCAAGGGAATGGAATGTGGTTGCTGATTACTTGGCCAAAAGGGCTTCTGAGCTGCTGGATCCTTGGAGTATCGATAATTGGGAGAGTCTCCTGTCTGGGGACTCTCAACGTCTATGGGAATTGATCCACAAGGATGTACGGACTTAATGTGGTTTGTTCTTGTTATCTTTTTTGGGTGTCATTCTAGTCTAGTGGTTTTAGCCTGTTTGGTTGTTTATTTGAGTCCTGGTTGGAAGCTCAGTTGTACTCTGTAATCTAGACTTTTTATCAATAAATTTTTACCCCTTTATTTAAAACAAAAATAATAACCACTCATGGTTGGCACTATTGTCTATTAAAGGTAAATCCAAAGACTATGGATCCTTACCTAAGCATACAACTTGTATCTTATGCCTCAACCTCCAATCTATAAACTTATATCAAAACATCAAGAAAATTGATATACTAATGCATGTAATATAAATAAATAATAAGCAACTTTAATTTTTACTAAAGTGATATGACTGAAGGAAATATTTAATATGATTTAAAGGAGCAAAATTCAAATAATTTTGCAGTCACTTTGTGCATGGGATCCAAACAAAAGGCCAACTACAATTGAAGCACTCAAGCATCCATTTTTCCAAGTATTTTATTCAATTTTAAGTGTTTGATAACATCTAAATGTTTGTCACTCTATATGATATCTACCTGATAGTTTTTATCATGTTTAGGCCTGTGTGTGCATACCCCCTTCTCTTAGATCAAATAAACTAGTTTTAGAGCACAACTCTTCAAATTTTATAATGTCAATGAGTCTCAAAACATACGTAACTCTAAGATTAAATAAAATGGTATAATTATGCTGAATATAGTGTACATGTTACTCTGCTAATGCTAAATAGAAAATGCAGCAAAGGGTACCCCTAAGAGAAATATTGGTAAGCAGGATTTAGAGGTTGTTGCTAATTCAAAGACAAAAAATAATCACTTTGCTGGAGAGATACACAATTCAAAGACAAAAAATATTAATTCAAGGCCATGCTAATTGAATAACCACTCATGGTTGGCACTATTGTCTATTAAAGGTAAATCCAAATACTATGGATCCTTACCTAAGCATACAACTTGTATCTTATGCCTCAACCTCCAATCTATAAACTTATATCAAAACATCAAGAAAATTGATATATTAATGCATGTAATATAAATAAATAATAAGCATCTTTTATTTTTTCTAAAGTGAGATGACTGAAGGAAAGATTTAATATGATTTAAAGGAGCAAAATTCAAATAATTTTATAGTCACTTTGTGCATGGGATCCAAACAAGAGGCCAACCATAGCTAAAGCACTCAAGCATCCATTTTTCCAGGTCTTTTATTCAATTTTAAGTGTTTGATAACATCTAAATGCTTGTCACTCTCTTTGATATCTACCTAATAGTTTGTATAATGTTTAGGCATGTGTGTACATACCCCCTTCTCTTCGATCAAGAGAACCCGTTTCAAAGCACAACTCTTCATGTTTGTATAATTCCAATGAGTCTAAAAATACATGTAATTGTAAGATTAAAGAAAATGGTATTATGTTGAAGGTGGTGTACATGTTACTCTACTAATTCTAAATAGCAAATGCAGGAAAGGGTGCCCCTGAGGGAAAGATTGGTACGCAAATTTTAGAGGTTGTTGCTAATTCAAATACAGGAAATAATCATTTTGCCGGAGAGATACCCAATTTATTCTATTTTGGTAATTCTTTTAAAATAACCTATTAATTTTGTTTAATTGGAGTGCAAAATTTAAATGATCTTACTTAGTTTTTTTTTCCTCCTCTTTGGAATGGATTTTAGGATCACAACCAAGAGTTGCAGTGGAAATATAGGTAATGCTTGTATGGCATTGTATGTGATTTGCTCTAGAGCTTTTGCATGTTTATGCTTTATGCAAGCTACTCCTGGTGTTAAAATCAATTTCTTACAATTGTTTAGAGTAGGATAATTCTTTCCTTATGGCATGCAAGGTCATGGATGTGTGAGAATCATATATTTGTTGAATGTAGTGATTGTACTTGTATAACAATGGCTTTTCTATCAAATATCAGATTGCAAGACAGGAGCAGTTGACCTCTTATTTGGATTCCATGGCCTCTTGATTTAAAGGAGCAAGTAGTTCTAGTGTTACAAAGGAGCTTGAGTGGTAGGTTGATAGGATTTGGTATGGTGCTAGCTAAATAATTTTGATTTTTGAACATTAGCATTACCCAAATTATAATTGGTCAATGTTATTGCTAATGCAAGTATTCTACAAGCATGATTTAATTACAATTATAAATAAACTTATAAGGAAACACAATTCTATTGAATGAACATAAATGACAATATTTTGATTAATATTATTCCGAATATTTTGCACTGTATCACATACCTCTTTGAAGGAGAAACCTCTATTATAAGCAAGCTTAATACACACTATACCAAAAAAGACCTTTAACGGTGGTTTTTAACTACCCTTAAAAACCTTTAATGACGGTTATTCAACCACCATCTATGAAGGCATCATAAAAATTCCATATCCATACAATGATGACTAAAAACCACCTCAAAAATACACCCTCTTAGGGTCTAAGAGGGTGGTTTAAAACCACCCTAGTAGGGTAAATTTAAAAATATATATAAAAAATCCCTACGAGGGTAGATTAAAACCACTATCGCAGGGTGACTTTTTTAATATATATATAGATATAGATATGATGTATTAACTGTTACTTTTATTTTCAATTGTTTTGAGCATGTGGTAATCAAATGAGTGCGTGTTGTAATCACATTATACTTGTACTTGAATGCAACCCTGGTTACGATCTGCAAGTCTAGACATGTTGGTTTACTTTCTAATTGAATAAATGAAATCATGTTTAACCCTATTAAAACTCACTTAGGTATAATAGAAAATAGCTATAATAAGATGTTGAGTCATGCAAAAGATTTATCCTTTCTCAATTTTTTGTTTTTTTCACGTTCGGGTAGCTATTTGATAGACCAAACGAGATGCCCTTCGCTGCTAGAGAGAGATAATTTTACCTACCAATATTTTGTACTGTATTTTATTATTTATTTATTGAATTTTGAACTAGCAGGTAAAAATTTTGTATACTGGTTCGGTCCTACTCTGTGAATTGTTATTCCCCAGCCAGAGCTAATCAAGGAGGTGCTCTACAATAAATTTGGAGATTACGACAAAGTCAAGCCGATGATATAATTAAGACAACTATCAGGAGATGACCTAGCCAATTCAAGAGGACAGAAATGGGCTCACCAAAGAAAAATCATCACTCTTACCTTCCATTTAGAATCGTTAAAGGTCCAAAAATCAACAATTTAGTTAAATGGTGAAAAAGCCAATAAAATTTCAACAGTATTTGGAAGTCAATCATATATGCAGTAATATTTGATCAAACAAAAAAAAAATATGAAATAGTTAAAGCAAGTGTCTAAAATAAAATTGCTATAACAACTAATTGAAAAATAAATTGGAAAACCAAAAGATATAAGGGATAAAAACTTACGGAAAAACTTTCATCAATGCATCAAAAAAACTGATAAATAAAAGGGGCTGCAAGGTTCATCATTAATGTTTGCAAGAAATGAGATATAAATAAGACCACCTTGCACATATTTGTTTTTTTTGAACTAGAACCAAAATACTCAAATAACCCCTTTGTTGGTATCCAAATGCATGTATGATACCTTCCCCGTCTTGGTAGCATGTTCAGCCAGAAGTAGAATGGAATTTAGTGAGACTATAAGGAAAAACCTTGTAATATAAAAGAATTTGACCTTTTCCACTACACAACAAATAGATTATTTCTTTCTAAGATTAAGCTGATATACCAAATTAGACTTGGAATTGGAATGAACATAAATATAGAAATAATTCTAGCTCATTACCTAAATTCTAGTTATCTAGCAATTTTAAATGGTCTTATTTGTAGCAATTTACTTCTGACAAATTAGCAATTAGTGACCTGGTATAAGAGGTAAATGCAGTATGTTATACAAACATGCAAATGACATACCTCAACCAAGTAACGTAAAACAACTAAAAAAAATATTACATATTATTCAAACAATCAAAAATTAGACCATGTAAAGAAAATAGAAAATTAACAGTGGATAAGTTTCATTGATCCACCATAGCCCTTAAACAAGCACACAACAAACCGAACAATAGAACTAGAAAAAACAATAAAAGTTCTCCAGGATTTCAGTATCAAAAAACATTATCGACAATAACTCCTTTCACCACTAACCTTTCACCCTTAACCACAAGAACAACACATGTGCCTGTTGGTGTTGTTTCATCCTCATAATAATGCACCTATATTTTATACAAGGACAATTCCTACTATCAGAGTCTTGAGAATGCAAATGCTCTTCCAAATAGCTACTGATTTAGTGCAAAATACCAAAAGCAATAAAAATAACAGCACATAATAGAGTTGACATTTGAAATTACATTAACTCCAGCAACCTTTGAATTTTTCTTCATTTCCTCTCCAAACTTGTCTTTTCCAATGCATCCAATGTAGCTTGTTGCACCAGGAATTTGCAGCATCCACTACAAGAGACCAAAAATTTACTCTTTTTCAATAAATGGCAACAACTAACAACACTCACAAAAAATTATAGAGATGTGGTTATTGGAATGAAGGAAAGAGATGATCACATGTGCAAATCTTATAGAGTTCTATGTGGTCCTTGTTATTTCATTAAATATCAATAGAGCAAAAAATGTGTTAGTAATAGGTAGCCAGAATTATAGTTTATGACAAGATAGTTCTTTGTATTTCAAATATTTATAACCAAAAATTGCACCTCCTGCAATGTATTCAATATTTTCTCTCAGGAAAATCTCTTCATACCTGATTTAGCAAAAAATCAAGTACAACAAACAAAAAATTGAAGGGAAACAACTTATAAAGCGGAAAAGATAAATACGCAAGACCATATTGTTTGACATATAAAAATTTTGAACAATGATAAAGGATGCAGCTTGTAATAGATGCTTGAGGAGAAAAACAAAGTCTTATAGATGGACAAATAGACCTCCACATCATTGCTTATATAGTTAATTGCGAAGTATTTACCAAAGATCCAGGCTATCCTAGACTCAAAAACAATAAGTTGCTTAAGTAGTAGAACTACACTCCCTTAATTGGAACTGCAAAATGACCTATTGTAGATGTCATAAATATTGCAAGTGTGAAGAAGGTTATTGTCTAAGTGGTTCAGAAATATCCTTATTTATGGCCACAATGTGAACATGCGTCCAAATTTATCGGCAACATGTCGGCAATATTTTTTTAATTTTTTAAACCTCCTTCCTATATTCTCTCTCTCTCTCTCTCCGTCTTTCCTCTCTATTCTTTTGCCACCATTTCCTCCTTATTTCCTCCGTAACCTCTGCTCCTCATCCCTCCACCTCCTCCCTCTCCCCTTATCCCTCCATGTCTCTCTTTTTCCCTTATCCCTCCTTCTTCCTCCACCTCCACGTCCCTATAAATACCCGATCCTTCAATGTCTACATAGCGTTGTGTGTGTGGTGTAATTTTTGAAATTAATTAAATAAAGTCTTTTATGTTTTAGCCCACCATTGATCACTGATATCAGAGTTGGGCAATACACAAAGGGTACAAAAATCGAGGCAGAGGTAGTTTTCGAGGCAAGAGTTTGACATAATTTTTGAGGTCCATGCACAGTTTTCAAGGTGCATTGTGAGGTGGACAGGAGGTCCACACAAAGACAACATGCGATTCGAGGAGCACATGGGGAAGCACATATTTCAAGGCAGCACGTGGTGTTGACTGGGCGGCTGACACAGGGCTAAGATGGTAGCTAGTAGGAGCTGGGCATGCAGTTCAAGACACCAGGTGGTAGGCACAGATTGGGCACATAGCTCGAGGAGCTAAGCTGGTAGAGGTGATGTGGCACGACTGAATGGTGAGCTGACAGTGATGTGCTGATGTGGCACGTTGAGGTGGCAAGAAGTTGACACGTGGTGGCGAGGCAGGCGTTGATGTGGTGGTGAGGTGTCTTTGTGACGTGTCAAAAGGATACATACACGATTACCCGAAGGCAATCGATTAATAATGCACGATTTTGCGTTATTAAACCCTCCGACATCCATCTCACAGTGCATGTGGGATTTTTTTTTTTAAACTACTATTGCCGTGATTAATTTAAATATTGTATTGTTGCCTTTTAATCCCGTCGGAGCGCGTAGCCTGCGTGGCAAAGTCGGCAGCATTGCAGTGGAGAAGTGTCGGGTTCGAATCCCGCTAGGCTGAAAATTAATAAGTTTTTTTTTTTTCCGCGTGAGCAAAGGATAAAGGTGCATGGGCACCAAATCTATTTCAAATGGGACCGTGGGTGTAGTGGCCAAAGCTTTCCGCTTGGAAGCGTGAAGGCTCAAGTTTGATTCTCTACAAAAAGGTTTTTTAAATTATTTTCAAAGTTTTTTGTTAAAGTTTTTTTTAGTATTAATTTAATAATTTAACAATGCTTTTTTAATTATTTAAAAAAAGTTTTTTTTAAATTGGAAAAGCATATTTTATTATTAAATTATAAACTAGGAAAAGCTTTATAAGAGAAATTGTGAACTTTTTATGGTACATTGGAAAATCACCCAGAGGAAAAAAAAAGGTGACGAGAAGCCTTCTGAAACGCCCGTTTAGCGCTTCAAAACCCTTAGAACCCTGTTCAAGGCTAAAAAATTTGTGTAATAGCCTCAACGACTGTAAGAGAGAAAAAATTGTAACCTCGGAAGGTCTAACAAATTTTTCTTTTTGCCTTGATGAGTAGATGATCAGATCTACCGGATGTTACCATGCTTTGTGCTCTCTATTGAGGAGAGAATCTATTGAGTCTTTTGATGAGTGGGTTCAGCAAAATGGAATACATGTGGTATTCAGTCAATTGTAGAATTTAGTGATATCTCACCAGAGGAAGCCCAATTTTGGATACGAGGCTGACTTAGAGGACAATATTTTTGGATAGCGAGTGGAGGAGTTTGATTCAGTTGAATTTGAACCTAAGGAACAATCCAGTGAGAGTTATACCCCATGCTCTCTAGAGCCTGAGCCAGCAGAACCTGAGCCAGCAGATCTTGAGCTAGCATAGGCCGAGCCAGAAGTAGCTCCTAAAATTATCGTCATCAGTGACGATGAGGATTCCATTGCAGATAATTTTGGGCCTCCAGTACTAGGCAATCCACAAGAAGAAGAACAAGAAATCAGTGAGAGAATTAAGAAATCTAGATTTTATTTGAACTTGTAATTGCTTTGTACTTCCTATTTTTAGTCAAATCAAAGTTTACTTTCAAGTAGTAGAAATGGCTTCAAATTTGAATCTCCCAATTCCTGAATTTAATGGTAGTGATGAAGAGGACTGGTCAATAAAGATGAAAACTATGTTGATTGGTAAAGGTTTATGGGAAATAGTTGAAGAAGGATATACAAAACCCTCTACTACTGACTGGTCTGCTTTAAGTGCTGCTGATAGAAAAGCCCAAAAAAATAACTCCTTTGCCTTATACCATTTACAAGCAGCTCTAGATACAAGTATATTTCCTAGAATAGCATCCTGTGTAACAACTCAAGATGCTTGGAAGGCTTTAAAGGAAAGTTTTCAAGGGAGTGATCAAGTGAAGCAGGTCAGGATTCAAACTCTGAAAAGATATTTTGAAAATCTCAGAATGCAGGAGAATGAGAAAGTAGGAGACTACTGCATGCGAGTCAAAACCATGGTTTATAAAATGGTCAGTCTAGGTGAAGAGGTTAAACCAGAGGTTGTGGTGAAGAAAGTGTTGTGAAAACTTCTTCCTAAGTGGAATCATGTAGCAATCATTATTGAAGAGTCAAAATATTTGACTACACTTTCCTTTGATGCACTGATTGGTTCTCTTCTTTCACATGAAGAGAGATTGCAGGAATCTCCTTCCACCAGCCATGGAAGCGATGACAAAGATTTTGCTTCACAAGAATGAAAATTCCAAGGTAGAGGTTGTGGCAGAGATCAGCATAGAGGTAGAGGTAGGAATAGTCCACGAGGTGGAACTCCTAATAGAGGAGGATATTCAAACAGAGGTGGAGGTCAGAATAGAGGTGGACAGCAGAACAGAGGGAAGCATCCAGGACGAGGAAAAGGAAGTGACAAGTCAAAACAAGTTTGCTACAATTGTGGCAAACTTGGCCACTTCGCTCGTGACTGCTGGTTGAAATCCTCACAAGGGAGCAACATCCAGAGTAGCCAATATGGCAATTTTGGAGAAGAAGAAGGGACCTCAAATCTCTTTCTCTCATATGGCAAGTCATATCAGAACCTGAATGACACCTAGATCTTGGACACTGGGTGTTCAAATCATATGAGTGGCAAAGAAGAACTCTTTGCTACCCTGTATTCTTCTTACAAATCAAGCATCAAGTTGGGGGACGACAAGTCATTGGCGGTCGAAGGTATTGGAGCCATGGAGGTTCCAACAAAAGAGGGCATCAAACAGGTAAATGATATTTATTACACCCATCATCTCCAAAATAATCTTTTGAGTGTTGGTCAAATGTTGGAGAAAAACTATAAGTTGCTATTTGATGAGGGTAAATGTACCATTTTTGATAATTGTTATAGTGATATAATCATTAATCAAGTGCCAATGACAAAGAACATGTTATTTCCTTTAAATTTTGGCTAGCCAGGAGGAGATCAATTGGTAAATGTTGCTATTGCAAATCCAAGTGTGTTTTGGCACTTGAGATACGGTCATTTGAATTCATCCAGTTTGAAGATGTTAACTTCTCAAGCGATGGTGACCGGACTTCCTAAATTTCAAGACAATAAGGAAGTCTGTGAAGGTTGTGCCTTGGACAAGCATGCTAGAACCAAATTTCCTCATGGGCAAGCATGGCAAGCCAGTTATCCACTCCAGCTAGTGCATTCGGGCATATGTGGTCCAATGCAGACCAAGAGTATTGGTAGCAACTCTTACTTTCTTCTTTTCATTGATGATTTTTCAAGAATGTGCTGGATATATTTTTTGAAGCATAAAGATGAAGCATTTGACTGATTCGTAGATTTTAAAGCAAGAGTTGAAAATGAGAGTGGATATTCTGTTAAGTGTCTCAGATCAGATAAAGGAGGAGAATACTCCTCTAATGAATTTTTTAATTTTTGTAAAAAATATGGAATAAAGAGGCAGTTCACTGCTACCTATACTCCACAATAGAATGGTGTGGCTGAGAGAAAGAATTGCACCATTGTATAAATGACAAGATCTATGCTTCAAACGAAGAATTTAAGCAATATGTATTGGGCAGATGTAGCCAAGACCAGTGTGTATATTTTGAATAGGAGTCCTACTTCAAATTTGAAAGGGAAAACTCCTTACCAAGCATGGTATGGTAAGAAACCAAATGTCAATAATTTTAGAGTATTTGGTTCACTGGCTTACTCACACATTCCTGATGAATAGAGGAAGAAGTTCGATCCCAAGAGTTAAGCTTGCATTTTTGTAGGGTATTATGAGACCACAAAAGCTTACAAACTCTACAATCCCAGGACTCGAAAGATAATACTTTCCAGGGATGTGATTTTTGATGAAGGGGAAGAATGGGGACATCCCCAAATTTATAGTTATGTTAAATCTCATGATGCAGGTTCTTCAAAAATTCAATATGTGCCACAGAAAGGCAATAAGTCTCCTCCTCCAAGCCCAAGAAGATATTCGACTTCCGGTCCATCATCATCTTCACCAAGTCCTTCTCCACAAAGGTCAGTTAGTTCCTCACCAATGGATAATGATTCTCCATCTAGAGGTAAGAGAACTCTCCAGCATCATCCATCTTATCAGATGTTGGATATAAATTTTCAAAGATGATATACTAGAAGTCAAGCAAGTGAAATGGATTCAGTTTTGTAAAGACTTGAAAATATGCATTTGTATGGAGATGATGACTCCCAAGAACCTCGGGGGATGTAGTTAACTATGCCTTGTTAACTAGTGCATAACTTGAACCTTCTAGTTATGATAAGGCCTATACTCAGAAGATATGGCAGGGTGCCATGAAAGATGAGATAACCTCTATAAAAAACAACGATACTTGGGAGTTGGTAGAGCTTCCTAAAGGAAAGAAGTGTGTTGGATGTAAATGGGTCTTCAAGACCAAATACAATGCTAATGGAAGCATTGAAAGGCATAAAGTAATATTTGTTGCAAAAGGATTTACACAGAAATATGGTATTGATTATGAAGAGACATTTGCTCCTATAGCCCAACAAGAGACCATCATAACAGTTCTTGCTTTAGTTGCTCACAAGAGTTGGAAAATCCAACACATGGATGTGAAGAGTACCTTTCTCAATGGGTACTTATCAGAGGAAGTGTATGTTGAGCAACCTCAAGGATATCAAGAGCAAGGTAAGGAGCACCTTGTTTACAAATAGAAAAAGGCACTCTATGGCCTCAAGCAGGCACCGCGAGCTTGGTACTCACACATTGATGGGTACTTCAAATATTTTGGGTTCACCAGAAGCAGAAATGAACCCACACTTTACTACCTGAAGCAAGGTAACAACATCCTCATAGTTTACTTGTATATGGATGATCTCATTTTCATGGGTAGTTATGAAAAAGTGAATATGGAGTTCAAGTGATTCATGATGAAGCAATTTGAGATGAAGGATCTTGGCTTAATCCACTACTTCCTTGGAATGTAAGTCCATTAGTCAGATACAAAGATCTTCATCTGTCAACTTAAAAATGCTCGGGACATGATCAAGAAGTTTACTACAACAACATCAGTGCCATTCAGTTGGCATACAATCCGATCCACCATAGTAGAACGAAACATTTTGATATGAAGTACCACTTCATCCGAGACATGGTGGAGCATGAAATTTTTGAGCTTAAATTTTGTCGCACTTTGGAGAACGTTGCAGATATCTTCACCAAAGCGATGGCTAAAGCTCAATTTATAAAGCTAAGAGACTGTGTAGTTAGTCATCTCAACTTTAAGGGGGAGAATGTTGCAAGTGTGAAGAGGGTTATTGTCTAAGTGGTTTAGAAATATCATGATTTATGGCCACAATGTGAACATGTGTCCAAATTTATCGGCAACATGTTGGCAAGATTTTTTTAATTTTTTAACTCTCTCTCTCTCTCTCTCTCTCTCTCTCTCTCTCTCTCTATTCTTCCACCACCATTTCCTCATTATTTCCTCCATAACCTTCGCTCCTCATCCCTCCACATCCTCCCTCTCCCCTTATCCCTCCATGTCTCTCCTTTTCCCTTATCCCTCCTTATTCCTCCACCTCCATGTCCCTATAAATACCCTATCCTTCAATGTCTACATAGCGCTGTGTGTGTGGTGTAATTTTTGAAGTTAATTAAATAAAGTCTTTTATGTTTTATCCCGCCATCGATCAATAAAGTTGTGGGTTTTCTTGAGAATGCAATCAAATAATAGACCAAATAATAGCATCATCATAACACCATTCATGCAACACTTATAAAGTTTGATTGTCAGGGTAACATGAACAATAGTGAAAACAATTATGTTAATTGTGTCTAGAAAACTTCACATAGGAATGACAAACCAATAAACTCTGAAAATAAGTGGGCATAAAAACATCATACACATTGTCAAGAAAGGCAACAACTTATCAAATTTGCAAGTAGATTCCAACATTAAAGATGCAATTCAATAGTTTAATACAAGACCAACACCCCAAGAGTCATGAAGCTTACCCAATTTGTATTGTCTAAATATGGTGATAACAGGGTATCCAAGGACAACATAACCACAGGAAAAATGGATATTCTAAAAAACATGCATGTAGACCCCAATGTATACCAAAAATAAAATCTGATGGAATAACAAAGGAATGAAAAAACACATCAGCATTAGAAAAAGTTTGAAAATATCTTGAGTGTTAATCTGGAAAGCCTTGTTCATAGTCTACTATTTGCAAATACTGTTAATAAAACATCCTTGTGAACCATGTAATACCTTGTAAACCACCCCAAAGCCTCCCTCCCCAAGATTATTTGTTGGGTTGAAATTATCGATTGTCGTCTTCAGAATTTCATATTTGAAACTCAACTTAGTGTCCCATTAATTCAAAGGGATTGCCATGTATTCCTCTGGATTTGTGAATAAATTTTGATAAACAATTAAAGTCTTATACGAAATTTTGGGAGGCTCAAAATTAAGAGAGAAAAGACTCAAACCTTACCTTGGGTAGGGGAGATTACTTTTTTATTTTAACCTTTGATTTATTTCCTTCTCCATAGCAGTATCCCTATCAAAATACTTAAAACAACAAGACCATCATCAATTATCCCTAGTATTATCAGCAGCTTAGATTTTGCATACCTCTTTGTTCCTGGTAAAGAAGTGGTTACCCTTAAGCACATTGGGAGGATAAAAT
The DNA here is from genome assembly GCA_028583015.1 of Wollemia nobilis. Lineage (NCBI taxonomy): Eukaryota > Viridiplantae > Streptophyta > Pinopsida > Araucariales > Araucariaceae > Wollemia > Wollemia nobilis. The sequence continues at coordinate 12,156,233 of JAQPPZ010000850.1, forward strand.
ACTGAAGGTGAGATAAAACAAAGACTTATAACTATGGTGGGTACTAGAGAGCTCTTCCTTGACGGTGATGGACAGGAAACAGATGTATTGAAGAACTTGTATACCTTGTAATGCAGGATGTAATTTTTGTTGGGCTCCTACACTCCTAGAGCTCCTTCCTGAGCATATTTTAATAGATATTTTAACTTTATCAACTTCTACATGTGAAGCTTAATGTAGAGTAGAAAAGGGAATGCAGGGAAAAAAAAAGAGAAGACATGTGTGTGGGGTTCATTTCTCATGCGGTGTTTATTTTTTTTTTAAAGTAGACCTTCCTAATAGGGTGGTTTTAAACCACCTTATTAGGGCTAAGAGGGCAATTTTAAACCATCGTTTTAGGGTCATCATAATACAATGATTTAAAACCACCCTCTTAGCCTTAAGAGGGTCGATTTAAACCGCCCTCTTAGGGTCTATTAAGGTGGTTTTTTACCACCGTAAAAAACCACTTTATTTCAACTGTCGTTAAAGCCTTTTTTGTGTAGTGACAATATAATCATTTAGTATGCCTTCACCTCTGTTATAATATAATATATAAAGACAACTCAACCTACCCTAATACTAAAATATTAAAAATATATATATTAAGCCATAATAACTATGGGAATAATCTAACCCTATAACTAATAATCTAGGGTCACCTTTACATTCAAAATGGGTTCCCACTCATCACTAATAAAACTATTAAAAAAAAAAAAAAAGGGTTATTAATTGAGTTCCTAGCACTACCTCCCTTAAAAAATAATCTTTGTCCTCAAAGATGAAGATGATGTATAGCAAGTACCTACTTCCAAATTCTTAAGCAAGTATATTTTATAAAAGATATTGTACTCATTATCTTTAAGTAATCTATGCTAATATACATAACAGACCGTGCAAAGGTACACCGACTAACATAGAAGAGCTTTGCAAGCTAGTGTATGTGTTTTTTAATTGGAGATCAACTTTGTCCATGTAGTAGCATTCCCATTCATGTAATGCAATACTCTATCCCTTAAAATTTTATGGGAGTGATGGCTAGAAGCTGAAATTGTTCCCTACTACTATGAAGGATACAACACTATTGGTTCACGGGGCTGGGAGGTAATAATATACAAACCTGAGAGAAAATGAAAGTAAATTTTTATAATAAGTACTAGCACTATTGCAAGGCATGCAAAACAAGGAACAAGATCTTCTAAAAGATCAAGAAGGATGAAGCACTAGAGGACTACATAGAAAGATTCAAATACGGGCTGTAGAGGTCGAAATAATGTAAGTTGGAACAAAACTCACTGAAATTGGTCTTCCTAAGATGGATTTGGGAAGATTGCATGGAAGTGCTTAATCTTATGGGAGGTGGAGAGGAATTGGGGAATATTGCATGGAAGCACTTAATATTATGGGAGGTGGAGAGGAATTGGGGAAGATTGCATGGAAGAACAAAGTCTAGAGAGCAAACATCATACCTTCTATGAGACGCTTAGGAAAAATTATGAGGGTTGACTTCTGGGAAGCCTTGGAAACTCAACTGGTGCTACTCCACCTAGTGAAAAACCTTTTCCCTTTTAATTTAAAGCCCTAGCTTGAGCTTTGAAATAAAAAAAATAGAGAGCTCTATTTTTCTCGTGGTCCCTCCATCTATTTTGTTGGGTGTTGCTCTAAATAAGTATCAATGGTTCACTATCAAGCCCTAGCTCGAGCTTTGAAATAAAAAGGAGAGCAAAATTATGAGGGCCAACTTTTGGAAAGCCTTGGAAACTTGACTGGCATTGCTTTACCCAGTAAATTTTTTTTACCCTTTTAATTTAAAGCTCTAGCTCTACTATTCTCACGGTCCCTCTATCGCATGTTGCTCTAAATAAGTATTGAAATGCTCAAATCCCTAGCTCTTCTATTCCTGCAGCCCCTCCATCGCACATTGCTCTAAATAAGTGTCAAAAATCTCAAAGCCCTATCTCTGCTATTCTTATGATCCCTTCATCGTGAGCTACTTGAAATATGTGCTAAAATGTTCAAAGCCCTAGCTCTGCTATTCTCATGGTCCCTCCATCATGCGCTACTATAAATAAGTGTCAAAATGTTTGTCTTTGGGCTTTTCCCACGGTGATATTTATATTTTTTTTGTTGAGACCCTAAGAGGGCGGTTATAAACCATCTTATTAGGATTACCTAAACTGCCCTCTTATACCTAAGAGGATGGTTTTAAACCACCCTCTTAGGATCTATTAAGGCTATTTTTTACCACCATAAAAAACTGTCTTATTTTAGTCGTTGTTAAAGCCCTTTTTTTGTGTAGTGCATACATGTAGAAGAGGAATGAGATTCCATTCAAGGGAAGATCAAACACCCTTGATCGATTATTTCACGCTTAAAGTTAGAGGTAAATCACTCTATTTGAAATTTAAATATTTTTCCAAGCTAGGAGTTATAAGGATAAAGGGTAATATTATTTTTTCTAAGGTTGAAGAAATATTAATTTGATTATTGGAGGGAAAAGGTTTAGAAGTGAAATTTGAAACCTTAGAAGCATTATTAATTATTCTTGGAAATTTTTGAGAAACTTTAAAATTAATTTTGGAAAATTTTGGAAATCAAATTCAAGTTTTGAGAAGATTTGGTAAAATTTTCTAATTGAGCTATTAAAATTTGTGAAGCATTTTAATATTGGAAAATATTTAAATTTTGGAGAAATAAGGTTTCCTACATCAAATTAGAAATATAAGATTTGCAAATATCCTTTTACTAGATTTCTAAATTTCTAATTTTGAAGTTATAAGGAATTCAACGCCAACATAGGATTGTGAAATTTAGAATTGGGGAATTATATTTTTTGAAATTTGGGAGATAAAAGGAATTCAACCTAGAGTTTTTGAAGAATTAAAATTGTATCAAAATTATTGTTTGATAAAACAAACTAGGGAAACATAAGGTAGTCAACCTCAAATATTTTTGAAAGATAAAAGATTCTATCAAAACTATTCTCAATATTTAATATTAAGGAGCAAAAAAAAAGATGTCTACTCCAAAGAGTTCATTGAATAATGAAATGGAAAATGAAATTAGAAAAGGAAGAGTAAAAGTTATAAAATTTGGAATCAAAAATTTGATTGCTAATTCTAAAGGGAAGTTAGACTTATTTTCAAGTTTCATCTATAAGGAGGAATTAGAAGAAAATTTTAAAACATTAGAATAATACTTGCATGTGAGAATGTTTGAAGCAATTGATAATGATAAAGATAGTGTTATGATTCCTTTGAATGTTGCTAGTATAATATACATGGCATTACTTGCACTTAAGCATTATAGAGAGAAGAACTTGAAACAAAAGGAGTTGGTTGAATCTCTTAAGAAGAAAGCAAAAGTGGATGAATCATTTTTAGAAAAAGTATTTCATTATTCATGCAATATTGATGCTTCAAGTTCGTCTAATTCATAGTGTTATCATGATACCATAAGTGAATGCATAGAAAATTCTATACTAAAGAAGACTTGTGATATGAAGGACAAAGGCAAAAAGAAAATATTTTTGCAAGAATTTAATGATGACATGGTTTCACTTGAAAGCATAAAGACTAACATCAATTATGAAGATAAGCAAGAGGAAAAGGGACCTCATCAAGAAGGGATACAATGCAAAGTGAGTTAAAAGACAAAGACCATATTCAAGACTAAAATATTCAATAACCAAATAATGTAATACAGGGGGTGTTGGAGAATATTACATTATTTGATACATGCTAATGTGCCACCTTGGGTACATCTCTAGATTAGGATTGTGTCTTAGATTAGAGTGTGAGTATTTACTTTATGCAATGTAATAAATGCACAAGTATTATTAGAATGTGCAAAGTATTTAAATAATTTAAATGTGCATAATAGTCCATGTGCACATGTGTCCTTAGAATAGGAAGTGAAGAGTCTCGAGGAGAGAGAAGGCCAAGAGTGTTCCATATGAAGAGTCACATTTCATTATATATGTGTCTCTATGTATATGTGCAAGTAACACAATGTAGATGGAGAGTGTGGGGAAGTATGATGTACTTGAGATATTTATTCTATATCAAATTACTATTTTCGTGAGCATTTGTAAGTTGCAATTTCATTAGTTGTTGCAGAAGTTATTTATGAGTTTTATATTTTTAGAATATTACCATTATCTTATATTTGATGTAGTATCTTTATTTTAGATCTTGAGGTTATTTTGCTTTAATTATTTAGCATCAAAAGCTAACAAAATCATTAGCTATGTCGAGGAGATTCAATTAGGTAGATGTACTCATGGCGTTCTAAGGAATAGTAGGCTTCCAAGTGCTAAGCCTAGTGTCCATCATCTACACTATGTAAAAGGCTATTAATAGTCACTTATGAATAATGAAATCCTTGGATAGGTTTTGATTAATCTTAGCTTGTTTCAAATCCCTATTAGTTTTTGGTATCAAAGCGATTGAAAACAATTGGGAGAGAGTATCCTCTTTCCTCATGCTAGTTTGGTTCAAACAATGAGTGATAAACTCTTGTTGATAGTTCCTAGACTTGGAACACAAATTTGTTTGCCTAGTTCAACTTGTGTCACCTTGGTTTATAACCTACCTTAAGGATTCATATACATGTCCCTGATGACTTATCCTTCCTAAGGTCATTAATTTCCACATCTAGTCATTATTGTCTCATGTATTAATTAAATTTTTGTGACACTACTACATTTTGCTATATAGGGCCCCATTTGTTTGTCTTATTGTGGACATCTAGGCATCATCATAAAACAAAAGGAAATGATGCATAAAAGTCTCAAAGCTTGTACTAGGCATTGGTTCCATGCTAGTTCAAATCACTTCTACTAAAATCTACATTAACAAAGACTAAAATCTATGCTGACAAATTTGCTTGTCTTTCAACATGCTTATATAAAATTTGGTTGTTCCTAACAACCTCAAGGTTGGATAAAATTGAACTTTAATTGGGAGGCTAAGGGAAACCCAAGCACCGCAGAGACTAGAGGAATCATCAAGGATGACAAAGGGGTTATTCTTTTGGCCTTTGCTAACTTCTTAGGTGTTCAATCCATTTTTTTATCGAAGCTCGGGTGCTTTATCAAGGGGTCATGCTCATGAAAAATTTGAATACAAATACGATGGTGATCGAAGTCGACTCTCTTTCCATCATTAATATTGCTAAAGGAAAACATTCCTTCCTCTGGTCCATTGTAAAATTAATAGAATATATTTACCGCCACACTGAGAATTTGGAAGGTGTTGAATTCAGGCATACCTTTAGAGACGAAAATAAGGATGACTTGTTGGCCAAATAGGGGCTCAATCAGAACGCTCTACAAATATAGATGAAGGATTTCCCTGCCTTTTGACTTAGTGTGTTCAAGTTTTGAATTCTGATCTATTTTTGTCCCTAGTTAATAAGGTACTCCCTGTTGCTTTTTGTTGAAGGCATTTTCTTCATTTTGCCTATTTTTGGTTGTCTTATTGTATCCCCCTATCCCTTGGGATTGTTCTCCTCTTGATTTGATTATTGTTCTTGGTTCTATTATATCGCTTGTTATAAAAAATTAAAAATTCTTTAAAAATCTCATATTTTCTTACCTAATAAAAATATATATTAAAAAAATTATGTAAATTATTTATTTATAATTAATTTTAAAATAATCAATATAGAATGAGATTCGATTTAAAACATTAACGTGGAAAAATATTGCTACATTCAATTGTTAAAAGAAAAAATGGGTTACTTCAATTTTTGTTTGTCCTTTTTTTTTTGGCTGCTCGGCTTTGTGTAAAATACTGTGGTTTATATACCTTTATTGGATGGATATAACTTTAAAATATAAACATTATAGCACTTGGGGTGCAGTGCAATGGTTTGGGCTTTGATTCTTCTTAGAGAGGTTTAAGGTTCAAACCGCAGCGTGGCGAGTGTGTGAGGGGGTGGGTGTGTGGTTGAAGAATTTGACGAAGCACTCAACTCATTCTCATTGATTTGCATATAAAGATTACAATGTAGTTGATTAACCACCAAGTTGGTTAATCAACGAACTCGGAGAACGCCTATGAGCGTTATTTTAATATAGTTGCTAATAATGTGATATAACATAACAACATATGCTAACATCCCCCCTTATTACATTATTGGCAAATTCCAATAGTATCGCGAAATTTTTCATATTTGATACGTCCAAGTGCTTTGGTAAAGATATCTGCAACTTGCGCATCAGTAGGAATGTATTGAAGTTGTATATGGTGCTTTGGAACTTCATCTCGAATAAAATGACATCTGGTATCAACATGTTTGGTACGTTCATGAAAGATTGGATTTTTGACAAGATTCAAAACACCTTGATTGTCGCAAAACAAATGAAGAGGAAGATTCTTTGGAAGGCCCATGTTTGTAAGAATGCGACTTAACCACATTATCTCGTAGATTGCTTCATTGGTTGCACGATATTCTGCTTCTGTAGAAGATAAAGCAACCACATGCTGCTTCTTACTGTGCCATGAGATAGGTCCAGATCCTAGATGAAAAACATATCCAGAAGTGGATTTACGATCATCAATAGACCCGGCATAATCTGAGTTTGTGTATCCCAGTAAGAAAAAATTATTATTCTTTCTATATTCCAGACCATAATTTGTACTACCATGAACATAATGAAGCACTCTTTTTTCTGCTTTCCAGTGTGTCATCTTAGGCTCTTGCATGAACCTTGAAAGATATCCCACAACAAAACCGAGATCTGGTCCGGTATTTGTCGGATATAGGAGACTCCCAATCAATCGGCGATAGAGAGTACCATCTACCCGAGGTGACTCATCATATCGAGATAACTTAAGTCCTTGCTCCATGGGAGTTGCCTTTGACTTACGAGTTAGTCATCCGATATTTTTCTACTAAAGCCTTGGCATACTTCTTTTGTGTTACTCTAATATGAAATTTTCTTTGAGTAACTTCTAAACCAAGACAATAGTGCAGAAGTCCTAGATCTGTCATTTCAAATGATTGCTTCAAGTCATTTTTCACTAAGTCAATCATTCTTTCTGAGCTTCCTGTAATGATCAGATCGTCCACATAAAGTACAAGAATCACTATATCAGAACCATTTTTCTTAATATAGAGATTTGCATCTGAGGGACTTCTTATGAAACCATGCTGCACAAGGTGACTGTCTATCTTGATGTACCAAGCTCGAGGAGCTTGTTTTAGCCCATACAATGATTTGATCAACTTGCATACTTTTTGTTCTTGTCCCTCAACCACGAATCCTTCTGGTTGAGTCATGTATACTTCTTCTTGTAAGTCACCATTCAAGAAGGCACTTTTAACATCCATCTGATGTAATTTCCACCCAAACTGAGCTCCCATGGCACAAAGTACACGAATGGTAGTCATTTTTGCAGTAGGGGCAAAAGTCTCTTCATAATCTATGCCTTCTTTCTGAGCATATCCCTTTGCAACAAGCCGGGCTTTATGCTTATCAATAGACCCATCTGCCTTATACTTCACTTTGAACACCCATTTGCAGCCTATGGGTTTCTTCCCTGTTGGCAGATCGACTAACTTCCAAGTATTATTTTTAAGGAGAGATTTATGTTCTACATCCATGGCCTCTTTCCACTGTGGTTCATCAAGTGCAGATTGAACCGTTGTGGGTTCGTTTGTATTCAATGTAGACATATAAATTTTTTCTCCATCCTTATCTTCCTCTCTATCATTTTTTGTACCCACTGACAAATCATCAAAGTGTTGACAAAGTTCGTCAACCTCTGAAGTAGATTCTTCTGCTCTCATCTGTTGAGTCATACTGCGAGTACATGGCCTATCAAGAGATAGATCTGGAAGGGATTTCAACTTAGCATCTCTCAAAGTGCTAGTATACCATTTTGGAACTTTCTGTTTTTGCTGTGGAAGTTGAACCTCCTTCTTAGGCTCTTCTTCATCTAGGTATACGAGTTGTGGATGTGTCTTTTGATGTGAGAGCTTCATCAAATATAACATCTCTACTTACATGTGTCTTCTTGGTCTTAGGATCAATCAATCGATAACCTTTTGAGTACTCATCATAGCCAAGAAAGATACACTGCAGGGTTTTCTCATCCAGCTTCCTCCTTTTCTGTTTTGGAATGTGCATGAATGCTTTACATCCAAACACCTTTAGATGAGCAATGGAAGGTTTCTTACCACTCCATGCTCCTTGTGGAGTCTTCCCTTGTAGAGCTCTAGTGGGTGCTCTATTTAGGAGGTATGATGTTGTGTTTACTTCTTCTGCCCAATATTGATCCTCAAGATGTGCTCCTTTTAGCATACATCGAACCATTTCCATAATGGAACGATTTCTTCTTTCTGCAACTCCATTCTGCTGAGGTGTATAGGCTGTAGTCAGTTGTCTTTTGATCCCATGTTTCTTAAGAAACTCTGAAAACTCTTCAGAGGTGTATTCCCCCCCTCGATCTGAGCGGAGGGTTTTGATCAAACATCCCGACTCCTTCTCAACAAGTTTCTTGAACTGTTGAAAGTAGAGAAACGCTTCTGATTTCAACTGAAGAAAGAAAACCCACATCTTCCATGAGTAATCATCAACGAATAGTTGAAAATACTTTTTCCCACCATAGCTGGTTGGCATAGGACCACACAGATCGGTATGTACCAGCTCTAAAGGTTTTGCAGCTCGAGAGGAGCTTGCTTCAAAAGGCACTCGATGTTGCTTCCCTGCTAAGCAATCCGAGCAAAGCTGGTAAGATAGATGAGAGGGGTGGAAGACCTTTCACCATCCCATATTTGTGTAATTCAAGCAAATATCCAGAACTGAGATGCCCATAACGCCGATGCCAGAGAGAGGTGGCCTCCTTTGTAGTTGCAGCCAAAGCAACATGTGGAGTGGAAATAGCATCGAGAATAAACAAGCCATGTTTGTAAGAGCCGGTTGCAACATGTTTACCACTGTGTGTGATAAAACATCTCTTCTTGCCATTGACAACTCGAAACACGACTTCCATGTTTCTATCCAACATTTGTGTGACTGAAAGCAGATTATTGGCTAGGCCTGGAACATAGAGAACCTTTTCAATCTGACAATTACCATCGGGAAGAGACACAAAAATATCCCCTTCTCCTTTTACTTGATATACCTGATTGTCAGCAATTGTGACTGGCTTACCCTCTTTCGCCACAAAAGTATCAAACCAGGATTTATCCCCAGTCATGTGTTTGCTAGCTCCTGAATCAATATACCATACAACATCTATCTGGGAAGACGAAGTATGAGTCATGAGCACCTTGTGTGCTCTTTCAGAGTCAGAATCTGAATCGGACTCAGGAGAATTTGAGTCTGAGTTGGATTCAGCATAAGCAACATGGCCTTTAGATTGCTTATGCTTATTGTATTTTTTCTTGTTCTTGCCCTTCTTTTGTGGACCTCTTTCATTTGGTTGCTTGTTTTTGAACCAACACCTGTTGGTGTCATGGTTATTCATGTCACAAATTTTGCAATATTTTGTATCTTTTTGCTGAGATTGCTTCCCTTTTCCTTTGGAAGAAGCACCTCCTTTTTGAAACTGGCCTTGCTTTTTACCACTTTGTTGTGTGGAGAGAGCATTATCTGGCATATCATCTTTCTGGACCTGAGTTGCCTCCTCAGTCTGAAGCAAGTTTACCAGTTCCACAAATGAGACTTGTCTACCAGAAACATTGAGAGAAGTGATCAACATCTTGTAGGAACTTGGTAATGCTCTCAAGATAACAGAATTCAAGACATCATCATCCACAGGTTTTCCCATAGCATTCAATTTTGCTTTCAAGTCTGCCACTCTGCAAAGGAATATGTCAACTGTTTCTCCAGAACTCATACTGAGATTATGTAGTTGAGTTTGAAGATGAAGAATAGAGGATTGATTTTTGCCTTCATATACTGTGATCAGGGCATCCCAGGCTATCTTACTAGTTTTTGCATCACAAATATGAGGCTGCACCTCATCTGTAGTAGCAAGCAAGATAAATACGAGACTCTTCTTGTCTTTCTTATCCCAAGCATCTTGATCTGGTCCTGCTGTCTGAGGACGTTTTGCAGTGCCAGTCACTACCTCCCATAAATCTTCCAACTGAAGTATGGCTTTCATCTTTGTCTTCCATGGAACAAAGTTAGGACCTTTCAACAATTGTGAATCTGAGAGATACTTATGAATTGTGGCCATTATGAAGGTTCCTTATATCACCAATTGGTCTCCCTTTCTTTATACCTGCCAGATCTTTATACTGTAACCATTCAATATACACCCGCCCTTACGTGAGGGAAACTATAGGTATATATGAACAGTATACTACTCAATATGTACTCGCCCTTACGTGAGGGAGACTATAAGTACAAATGAGAAGCACAATATATTGAACATAGGCGATACTGAAAGGGCATCGTGTTGTTAATGACACCTACCATAGAAAGTTTTATTTCGCATGCGTGGGGCGTAACTTCCCCTAAACACTTTGGAAAAAACTTTCGTCAGGATTTACGCCTAACAACAATCACGATGTGGGTATGAAATGGAAAAAAAACTGGTTTGCCTTATTTCTCCCCGACGATTTATAGAGAACAAGCTCAGACGTCGTTGTTGCAGCTATATTAGGCGGCGAATACAGTAGTCCAAAGCACGACAACATTACCTGTAAGTGTGGACCAGAGGTATCTCAAATACCGAACGCTGCTGTGCAATAAATTGCACAAATAGGGTATAAATTTGGGGTCTTATATTTTGTTTTAATTTATGATTGTGAATGCAAGAAAACAAAATATTTAAATGCAAAAAAAACAATCATAAATGCCCACAAATTTATAGCTCCTATTACCAATCTAGCAATTATTCTGCCAAATGGCTTGATTTCCCCCCTTTATCTGACAATTTTGCAAATGAATCATGTGAAATCTTCCCCCCGTCAATTTGCAAAATAGACAGAAAGTGGGAAATGAATACCTAAAAAAAACCTCAAAAACAAAATTGAGCCTTCAAGGCATCAATTTTTGCTGCTGTGGGGCGTCAATGTGGCCTTGCAGGCGTCAACTGAACAGTGCAGGTGTCAACTGGTGGCATTCTGCGTCAAAAATGCGTTGCAGGTGTCAATGGCGCCGTGCGGGCGTCAACAGTGTCGTGCGGGCGTCACAGAACTTGTGCGGGCATAAAAAAAAATGAACCCGTCGTCACAGTATGAAAAAACCCCCGAAGAGATTTGAAACCACGACCTACCACCAAACAACGTCCGCACTTGCCACGGGAGCCAGACGGCCCGATGAAACAAAACATGCAACAGGGAATGATGAAGAGCGTTGCGGCCTGGGAAGGGAAAAAAATAATAATCCCACATGGCCTGTGCGGCCACTGTGGGAGGTTTTAAATTTGGCAGAAAGCACTTAAGCTTTCGGTTGCCTTCGGGCAACCAACCCCGCCCTTTTTGGCCTCTGCAACCGTTGACCCTCGTCCCCGAACCGTCGTCTGCGTCCTCTGTCTGCGTGCCACACGCGCCTGTGTGCCTTGGTCTGCGTGTTCTGTCTCTGTTGTCTGGTCAGTTTGTTGTCTGTCGTCCGTTGGCTGTCTGTCGTCCTTCGTCCGCCGTCCTCAGGTCTCCGCAGGTCCCGTTGGCTGTCTGTCGTCCTTCGTCCGTTGGCTGTCTGTCATCCTTCGTCCGCCGTCCTCAGGGTTGTCGACTGTCTTGTCGTCCGTAGCTCTGATGCCATGAAGAATTTGACGAAGCACTCAACTCATTCTCATTGATTTGCATATAAATATTACAATGTAGTTGATTAACCACCAAGTTGGTTAATCAACGAACTCGGAGAACGCCTATGAGCGTTATTTTAATATAGTTGCTAATAATGTGATATAACATAACAACATATGCTAACAGTGGTGGCTTTGTGTTAAATTTTTTATTGATAAGTATAGCTCTCGGCTTTACAAGGGATCATGGTTGGAAGGAGATTAATTGTCTCGATCATAAAAATTTCTTACAATAACCAAATCATATATATATATATATATATATATATATATATATATATATATAAAAACAACTTTAAAAACTAAAATAAAAAAGTTTTTAAAATAATAGATTGTATGATACGGAATGTTTATCCAAAAATTGTTTATCCTGCCATTTTTTTAGTTATTCTAACATAATGTATAATCTTGATTTTATTTACCAAATTCAAACTTTATTCTACCAGTTTTTTTTAGTTATCCTAACATAATGTATGATCTTAATTTTATTTAAGAGATTCAAACTTTAAACTAAATTTTGAAATCTTTTAACCAAACATACATCAGACAACTTGATTATATAAGACCAAGCAATGTAAGGCATAACAATCCACACGCACATACCCACACCAGTTTTTTAAGTTATCCTAACACAGATACCCACACCAGTTTTTTTATTATCCTAACCTAATGTATAATATTATTAACCAGATTCAAACTTTAAACTAAATTTCTAAATCTTCTAAATAAAAGAAAACAAGCAACCAAACATACATCAAACAACTTGATTAAATAAGACCAAGTAATGAAAGGCATAACAATCCACACGCACATACCCACATTGAAATCTGAGACCGCAAGATTAAGAATTTCATCCAAAGTTAGATGTAGATTGCATCACTAAAGTTCCACAAAAATTCATTTCATAACATATTTTTGAAGTGGAAAACTCCATTGATAAAAAGGTCATGAAAAATGTAAGTCTGTATTCTACTTCCTACTCAGTGAGTGGCCTCCATTTTCCAAATACTTAAATGCAATGGTTGCATTCATGGCTGCTCCCAAGGGAAGCACTTGTTCATCCAAGAAGAAATAAGGGGAATGAAGTGAATGAACTGCATTTCATTTTGTGCATCAATTCAAAATATTGTAATGTTCAATCCCCAATTTTTTTTGTTTTGGTTTGGAGTAGTACTTCTTATACTTGTTTTCGTTGCTTTTGATTCACAATTTGAATACAAAGAAAAATAGAAATACCAACTAGCATTTTCAGGTTTGTAATAATCTGCTACAGCAAACAAAATGACATCCAATGAACAATATTCATTTATTTTTGTTGTTTTCCAACTCCAATGGGGCGATTCACCTCCAAACTCAAACGCCCCTCTTCCCGTCAGCAAGTGGTTAAAATCTGATTATTCTGCTCAAACTTGGGCATCTAGGTTTGCACACTCACCCTTAGTAAATTTCGATGCAAACTCACTTCAAACTCCACCTTCAAATGGTACGGCATGTTTATGCAACTATCATAGCACAAATTAAATCTGCCTTTAACCCTTTGCAATTTTTTCTTATATAAATTTGAAAATGTAAGCACAATCTCCATTACAACCTTCAAATGAAGTTGTCAAGTGATCTTTCACACTGGAATATGATGATGTGCTTGCGGACGATTTCGTCTCCACAAAACAAAATAACCTTATTCAGTCCCCGTCGTAAAATGAGCTCTTTCCCTTCTCCAAACCTTAATTTAATTTTTTGCTATTACCACCGACCATTATAATACGTCCTCCTCAATCAATTACACATACCACCATATCCATAGATGTTTTAAAATGCACTTACTAAAAATAGTAAAAGTTCAAAATTACATGTCAATTGAGAGCTTGCGATGATTTGAACCATTTTCCACAACTACTTGTGTGTTGTACTTACTCCCCACTCCCACCCTGCACTTGTGTGCTGTACTTACTCCCCAAGAATTCTCTAACCCCATCATATTAGCCTATGCCTAAAGGAACTCGAGAGTAGAATAACCGTAACCACATAGTCACTGCTTAAAAAGGGACATTACAAATATGACACCCGGTATTCTCTGTGCATAAAAGGAAGTCTTCTGCTCCCATTATACATCCTCCGTGCTTCACGTTGTGTGTTCCAACCAAAGTCTCTCCTACCCTATGAACGTGGTTATGCGATCATGGTGTACTTCTTCGTTGAAATCAATAGTTGCAGTGCATCCACTTATATCAGCCTGCTTCTCTTTAATCTACAAATGTAGAGCAAAAACTTTTTAAAAAAAATTGTGTATTTAGATTAAAAGAAAATTACAAGCATGTTAAAATGGTATTTGGATAATAAATATTGTTTTGCAATCTTTGAAAAAAAATATATCTCTTTAATCCTTCTCCTTAGTTGAGCAGATGAAATGGCTTCTTAATGTGCCTGCAAACCTTACTTTGTTTGGAATGATATTGTATCCCGAGTCAGCATCAATAAAAGTAACTGATGCCACCTTTAATTGAGATAAAAAAACAAAACAAAATCATTTAAGCACTATGCATTATTTGATAACAAATACTTACAAAAGTAAATTTTGTCAAAATAAATTAATTTAATAAATTTGAAAATAAAGATAATAAATGTGTTCGAATTTTTTTTTAAATAGTTTAAAAATTTTACATTATTTTTTATGTTAAAAGATAATTTACAACAATCAATGTATTGATCCTTCGCTAACATTTCCACTACTACATTAATTTTTAATAAAGTTATTTGTAATTTATATTTAGTATTTTTGTTATAATAAAAAAATAAATATTTAATGAAATAGTTAGATTATAGAAAAGATAAATATATTAATATCAACCTATATCTATATAACTTATCTTTAAAACTAAGGACCTTACATCTATTTTCAAGTATATATTTTAAAATGATTTATAAATTTTTAAAAGAATATTATTTTTATATTTATAATTTTAATTATATATTATTTTTTTTTAATTTACATGGTGGAATCGGTAGCCGCCACGAATCCGGGCAGGCTGTCCAGCTTTTATGGCCGCCATAGTATTCTGTGTTGCCCGCCCTAGAAACCGCCACACAGATCTTCACGTAGTCCACCCCTATAACCACCATGCCACAATCATTTTAAATCTTTTACGCCGCTGAAAGAACCAGGAAAGGGACAAGCGTTCAGTCCGGTGAGGCCCGAGATTTGAACCTTGGACCTCCGCCCTCCTTATGGGGTTTGGATGAACCAATTGGTCTACACCTCGGACCTAATATATATTACTTTTAAGATAAAAAAGAAATGAGTATTTAATATCACAAATTATAATTTTAGGATGTTTTGTTTGTTTTTTTTTTTAACACACAGCCACTACACACCCACCCTCTCATACATATAAGTTTACAAAGAGTCTATAGAGAATTAAAATGAATTAAAATATAAAAATTAAAAATTAAAGTATTTATTATTATACATAAATATATGTATCAAATAGTATTAGCTTAGGTGGATAAATTCATTCACTTTCATAAAGAAGACCAAGCTTTGAGTCCTATCAAACAATATATGTATAATTGTTAAGTTGTTATAATACCATTATATGGATAATCCATGAACATATATTAAAATGAATACCTTATATAGTCATCTCTTTAATGTAATGAAGGATTTTTATAAGGAACTTGGTAAGATACAAGGATATTTTTTTCTTTGCAATACCTTATTTACATTAATTTTGAATTATGTTATCTTGATTAGATAATCTCTTCGTGTCTATAAATATGGTGCGTAGTTTTCATTCAATATTTAGCCAAAGGAAGATTTGAAAAATATATTGCACTATATAACTACGTGTGTTCTTTTAGTCTTTTCTTTAAATATTTTAATATAGTCTTGTATAAAAACATCCTCTTAGAGCTTTAGGTTTATCTTATCATTTGGTGTGCCTAATATTCTTATTAGAGTATTGATCTTAAAATAATATTGTATTAAGATTTTTTTTTTATTAGATATAAAAGGGATTTGGAAAGGGTCCTCAGACCTTTTATAATAGGAGAAGCCCTGCAAAACTTGGTCTAAGACTACCAATACAGGAACAAGAACAACTATAAAGCACTACAACTGGCCACCCATCACCAAGTGAACCAACTACAACTTGATACAATAAACAAAATTAGAACAATGCTAGTGATCCCCCATTCAACCAACACTCTCACACAGTTGCACCACACAACCTTTCTTCATAAACTATAAAAGCTTATAGAGCATCAAGAAGCATGTAACGTTAAATCCAATTGAATAAGGTCTTTAATAAAATTGTTTTTCCAAATAGATAAACCATTGATACTTATACCCAGGTTTGCCATAAAGTCAGCATGGTAGTTTCTTTCTATGAAGATGTGTTTTATCTCCCTATCCTCTCTAGCCTGAAGAATCCGCCTAGATTCTATAATTACAGCCTTAATATTTCAACTAGGGACTGAATCATCTTTGAACAAGTTTATAATATTAAGTGAGTCTCCTTCAATGCAAACTTTTTGGTATCCCATCTTCTCCACAAGTAGGATATCTTGGTAAAGGGTTTTAGCTTCCACAACATGGCAAGTATGGATATCTAAGAATTTGGCATACGCCAGCAGAAGCCCACCTCTATCATCCCTAAGCACCCCACCAATGCCAACATTATCGGGATTTCCCTTTGAAGCTCCATCAAAGTTCAGTTTAACCCAACCCGAAGAAGGAGGTTCCCACCTCATAAGGGCTCGGGGATTAGGATCAAGAAGACCAACAACCCTGTTGTTCTATTGAAAGTCAATTTTCTTTCGATATTAACCTCCTCAAATCTATCCTCCTCCAAAGCTAGAGAGGAAATATTCTCCAATGTGGAAGCCAAGGCTCTGGAGCAAACAGAGGCAAAATCTCTTTTGAAGTTTTTTAAAATTCTATTATTCCTCTCCTTCCACAACTGCCAAAAATGATGCAGAAAATAGAAGTTCCAAAAATATTTCAGCCTTGGAGAGTAAAAAGGAGATGATCATTAAGCACAAACATCAACAAGTGAACTTGGTACTTAAAAATAGAGTTAAGAACTTTAACTTATTAGCAATTATAATCCAAGATTCAAGTTCAGCATTGTTGAGAATAAACTGGTCTAACAACTTCTAAACCTTCAACCCATTGACTACCTCAATAAATTCATCCACCTTAGACCCAAATACCAACATGGTCCTAGGCTCCAAACATGTTAGATTTAGAATCTGCGCAAGGGGTTGGTCCATCAACAAAATATATTTCCAAAAATCAATCTTGAGTCCATCACCAAACATCCACCTACAACCTTTGGAGACTAGCGTCCTCAAAGTTTATAAACTAAACCAAAAGGATGAACCAAAAGTCAAAAGAGGATCAACATGTAAAAAATTCTCCTGACTCAAATATTTGGCCGACACAATGCTGACCTAGCTAGTTTCAGTTTGATTTTCCATCTTCCATCCCTTTTTTGCAACTAGAGCCTTATTCATATGTCTTATGTTACGAAGACCTAAGACACCATCCTTTTTAGGTCTGTAGACTTACTCCCATCCAACCAAGTGAAATTTTTTCTTCTTATCAGACCCGAACCAAAGAAACAAATTTTGAATATGTTCAATCTTCAATAAAATCTTGTTAAGAATTTTTAACATATAAGAAGAAGGTTGGAATGCTCTGAAGAGTAGAGTTTACCAAGGTATCATTTTCGGTTTGACTGAGGAGGAATCCTTTCCACCCAACCAACTTCCTTTGTAATATTTCCACCACACCCAAAGCGAATCTCAAATCCTACCTTTAAACAAAGGTATTTCAAGGTAAAGATATGGGAGGGCAACCACCTCATAATCCAATATGCGAGTAATTATCCTCTACCTTTCTAAGGGAGTATTTAGAAAGAAGATTTTGCTTTTTATAAAATTTATCTTTTTCCCAATTGTAATTTCAAATACCTCTAAGATTCCTTTTAGCACCATTACTTGAGGAACTGAAGCGAGAGAGAGAAAAACATCATCTCTAAATTTATGATGAGAAATAGGATCCATCAATAAAGCAGGCTTGATACCTTCCATAAAGGGTTCTAACTTGATAGCCCTACCCAAAGCTTCTGCCACTAAGATATAGAGGTAAGGGGACAAGGGGTCCCCTTGGAAAATACCTCTCATAATTGAAAAATAACCTGCTGGGGACCCATTTATTAAGATGAAAAACTTGGCAGAAGAGATACAAACATGGTCAAGTTTTATCCAGCTTTGGCAAAAACCAAATTTTCCTAAAACCTTTAATAAAAACTCCTATGAAACACTATCATAAGCCTTGTTCATGTCTAATTTGAGAAGGAGATCAACTCTGCCACTTTTATCAGCTGAATGAAGGATTTCATGGATAACTATGATATTATCCAAGATCTGTCTCCCTGGCATGAATCCACTTTGGGCTGAATCAATCAAGGTTGGAAGAAAAGGTTTTAATATGTTAACAAGGGCCTTTGTCAAAATTTTATAAATAGTGTTACATAAGTTGATGGGTCTAAAGGTACCAAAGTCCTTTACACCAACAGTCTTGGGGATCAAAGTTTAAAAAGTAGAATTCACTCTAAACGAGATATGATTGGTGGTTTGGACCTCCCAAAGGGCATCAACAATATCCTTCCCCAAAATATGCCAATACTTATAGAAAAAGAGGGGAGGGAACCATCATAACCTAGAGCCTTCATTCCTTCCATCACAAAGATAGCAACTCTAACTTCCTCATCATTGAAGGAAGAGATAAGGGCTTGGTTCATATCAACCGTGACAAGGTTGGGAATACTACCAAGCAACTTATTTTGGGCTTCCTCATTACAAATATCTTCCACCTTGATGAGATTTATAAAAAAAACCACAACCTCAGCTCTTATATCATTAATGTGAGTACCACTGGATCCATCAGCTTTTCAAATTTCTCTAATCTTGTTGGTGCTTATGTGCTTCAAGGTTGTGATGTGAAAAAACTTAGAATTTTTATCTCTCCTTTAGCCAAAGCGCCCTAGACTTCTGTTTTCACAAAATTTCCTCCTTGGCAATAGTGTTATGAAATTCAGCCAACACCTCCTTTTCTTTGTATCTGATATCTTCAGATTGATTTCCAAGTTCTATCTCAAATTCAATAGCTTTTAGTTGACTTTTTAGGTCTTTCTTCTTTTGCAAAATATTCCCAAAAATCCTTTTATTCCATTCTTTAAGGTCACTTTTAACAACTCTAAGCTTCACCACAATTTTGGAAAGGCTGGAGCCTTGGACCCTTGTTGACCACAATTTTTTTTAGCTTCCAATTGAGGATGAAGGCACCACATTACCTCAAATCTAAACGACTTGGGGATTATGGTCTCTTTCTTGTCCACTTCAAAACATAAGGGGTTATGGTTAGAGCCAAGTTTGGGAAAAGAACAAAGAGACAGATTCCCAACAGTGGAAGGCACTCATTGAAGATAAGAACCATATCCAACCTGATTTGGATGAGTTGGTTACCCACTCTCATGTTACTCCAAGTATACCTTGAACCCTTCAAATTAACATCCAATAGCTCATTGCCATTCACAAAATCTACAAAATCTTCCATATTGTTCAATATTGGAGAATTTCCTCCTTTTTTATCTAAAAAATAAAGAGGAATTAAAATCTCCTACTAGGCACCAAGCTTCTTGAGAAAAAAACCTTCTTATGGAACTCAACGTTTACCACAACAGGTTTCTACTAGGCCTAGAGTTTGGTGCATACACATTAGTCATAACCCATATTTTATTTCTTTCTTTTTTGTAAAAGAGAATATTAATAATCCTATCTAAGGAAGAAATTACAGAGCCCTCAAAATTATCAACATCCCAGAGAGAAAGGAGTCCCCCAAAGGAGCCATTGGCTGGGCTTGCAGCAAAATGGGTATCTTTCCAAATCCTTCTTCTAACACTTATATATCCTAACCATCCAACTTGGTTTCTTGCAAGAAAAAATATTAGGTAAAATTTATTTATGAAGCAACCACCTATTGTTTAGAAATCCCATTCAGGCCCCTAACATTCCAAGAGAGGCACTTCATTTACGATATTTGGAATTAGATTTCTTTCTCCCAAACACCCCATAATTACTCTAGTAGAAAGATTTGAGCTTTAACTATCTTACTCCTACAACCTTCCATTTTTCAAGTTTGAGCAGGGCTTGAGATCCATTCACGATCTTAGAATTTATTTCCCTATTCCTCATAGAGTTGTTAGGGGTATTTCCTAACTTTCTCTCAACACCCACATCCACATTGCACTTCATTTATCTCTGGGTTTTAGGACCTGGAGAACTTTTCTCCATATAGGTCTTTAGGGAGATAATTGAATACCCTACCTTAGAGGTTACCAACTAAATCATAGGCTCCTCAAGAGCAAAACCAATACAAAGCCCATCAAAGAAATTATGAAGAAGAGCCTTAGAAACAATGGTTTCAAAAATGATATTCGATTGACATACCTTAGTAACACAAAGCTTTGAGGCTATGTTATTCTCCTTAAACACCTTCTCAATGACCACCAAGTTGGCTAGAATTAATTCTGAGGGTTGCAAAATCTCCTTCACTAGAGCCTTCAAATTTTGAACCTCATCCATCTAGGGTTGAGCTTCTCCTTCCCCCACCTGTGAGGAATTACCACCCAAATCCTTCAAGGGGACTCAAACTGAGTTCTCCTTCTAGATCTATTTCATTCTTGTATATATCTTTTCCTTCTTCACTTGTGCCTTGAGGGGACATTGGTTCACTTAGTGACCTAATTTTCCACAACCAGAGCATCGGGTCGACCTATTTTCGTAAATAATGGGTTGGTCCCAAGTACCCAGGAATGAGATAAGCTTGATAGAAGAGGGAATATCCGCCTCTGGATTTGCCATAACACACATTCTTACATACACCATTCTTGATTTATCTCTAATTACCATATCGATAAGAAGGAGATCCCTTATAGTCTTGGTCGCACCTCTCAACATATCTTCATGCCAAAGATGGAGATGAACCCATAGAGGCACAAAGTTAATCCTTTGTGTATGAGGATTGAAATCAGGTTTCAACTTCCATAAAAGTAGACCCCTTTTGCCATAGAACCAAGGGCATGATGGAAATATTGAGCATATTGAGTTGTCATTGATGTCAAAGGATTGATGTCAAAAGAGCATGGTATTCAAGGCAGAAATATTCTTCAAGAATGATGAGTTTACAAGGTTGGACAATGGAAAGCAAGGCAAATATGTTTAAGGATTATAATATTTAAATATTATAAAGAGAGTTTATAAAGGTTCAAGAGGCTTGAGGACAAAGGTTTATAAAGAGAAGGACAACAAGGTTTAAAGGATTGGGACAAAGAGATTTAATAATTATAAAAGTTTGAAGGTTTGTGACAAAAATATTTAATAAAGGTTTAAAAGGCCTAAGGACAAAGTTTTATAAAAGGAAGGCCAAAGGTTTTTTCAAAGGAAGGACAAAGGTTTATACAGATAAAGTCAAGGTTGGGCCACTAAAGGTTTTAATCACTACAAAGTTTAAAAAAAAGGTTAACCTTATAATATTTAAATTAAAAATTTAAATATTATAATCAAAGCAAATGGCGCCAACGTTCGAATGAAGTTTTTGAAATCATAAAGTGTCGACGTCATCAAAAACCAAGGAGTGCATATAAATACATGATGTTTTATTTACCTTTGGGATCTAAGAATCACATGCACTATTTCGAGAATAATAATTTTTGATAAAGCGAATGGTAGACAAGTGAAGGTAGCAAAATTATTGATGCGCAAAAACCTGAGATAAATATTTCGAATTCACTTTTGAGTCTCGCCTGCTGGTGTAGCCCAGCTGGTCACTGGCTTTGTGTGTGAGCATTGTGGTAGAGGAGGTTTGAGGGTCGAGTCCCCTCGATGATGGTTTTGCTGAGTTACTTCATGGTTTGTTGAGGTAGAGACAGGGTTATATCTTGTGGGTCCCCTTTTGGTGCTACCAGCCATGGTAGCACAGCTGGTCGTAGAGCGCTTGGGAAAGCGCTGCTTCGCGTGAGGGCAGGAGTTCGAATTGTGGCAGAAAAAGGTATTAAATTTTTATAAAGTGTATTAGGAGAGATAAGGTATAAAGTGTTGGTTTAAATGATTTAATTTTTGCATATTATTAAAAGGTGTTATAAGGTTTGTGGTGGTGTTAGAATAAGGGGTCTTTCTGGAAAGTCTTAAGTATTGTGATTATAGAGAATCATTAATAGGAGAAATAAGGTTTGAGAAGATATTATAAGGTATATTTGAGATTATTATTATTTGTAATTGTTGAATGTTTTTAGAAAGGAGAAATAAGGTGTATTTATGATTATTGTGATTTGTAATTTTGCATGTTTTTAGAAAGGAGAAATAAGGTGTATTTGTGATTATTGTGACTTATAATTTTGCATGTTTTTAGAAAGGAGAAATAAGGTGTATTTATGATCATTGCTATTTGTATTTTTGGCAAATCATAGAAAAATAAAATTGAGGGTTTAGTCATTATTACAAGCTTTATTTTGTGAGACTAAAAAGGAGTTATAAAGTATTATTGTGCATATCTTTTTAAGAAGGGTTTTAATGTGGATGATTTGAAAAGGAGATTTGCTAACCTATTTTTGAAGTGGCAAAAGAAAAGAAAACTATTTTGTGATAGGTTTTGAGGGCACATCTTCATCAAGGCAGTTTTTAGAGGTATGGTGATTTAACTCCTTCTCAAGGTGGTTTTGTTTGAGGAAAATATTTTGTTGAAATATGGTTGGAGGTATAAGGATTGATTTGATGTGCATTAGTGATTGATTGAAGTTGAGAGTAATTGTGCATTGCTTTGATTGAAACTAGAAATATATGAGCTAGGGTTTGAGAACAAGTTGTGCATGAGTATTGAATGATATTGGGAATAAAAAGTGCAAGTGGTTGAGAACATAATTGTGCATTGCTTTGAGTGAAATTGAAGTGAAAATTTGCAAGGGTTATAGACCAGTTTTTGTGAAACAAATTTGTGCATTATTGTGATTGATATTGAGAGTAAATTTGCAAGGGTTATAGACCAGTTTTGTGAAGCAAACTTGTGCATTGGTTTGATTGGTTTTGGGAGTACATAAGAAGGTCAATTATCAAGTGCTAGACTAGAGCTATCTTGTGAATGCAAATAAATGTGAGACATGTGAAAGCGACAGACTTAATGAATGTGAGAAGAACATATTGATTGTTTGTAATGCATATCATTCTCTATATGTTCATGAAGAAAAATAATTCTGGGTAGAATATGTCTGAATTACTTTAGTCAAAGAAAGCACTTTTGGGAAAGATATATGCAATGGTTTCTATGCAAGAATTAGGAATATTTGAGCAGGTTTTGTGAGCTAGATTGAGCAGGTTTTATGAGCAGATTTGAGGCAGAGTGTTATGAGTATATTTGAGTAAGCCTTGTGAGAAGGCTTGGAGCATATTTGAGTAGTTCTATGAGCAGATTTGAGCAAGCCTTGTGAGTAGGCTTGGAGCAGATTTGAGAAAGCCTTATGAGTAGGCTTGGAGTAGATTTGAGCAAGCCTTATGAGTAGGTTTGAAGGTTGAGCAGATTTGAGCAAGCCTTGTATGTAGGCTTGAAGAATTTGAGCAGAGTTGAGAGTAAGTTTTGGAGCAGATTTGAGCAAGCCTTGTATGTAGGCTTGGAGAAGATTTGAGCAAAGTTGAGAGAAGTTTTAGAGTAGATTTGAGCAAGCCTTGTGTGTAGGCTTGGAGTAAATTTGAGCAAGCCTTGTGTAAATGTTTGGAGTATATTAGAGCAAAGGGGATTGGTGTCTCCTATGGATAGAGGTCCATGAACCAGAGCAAAGGGGATTGGTGTCTCTTATGGATAGAGGTCCATGAACCAGAGCAAAGGGGATTGGTGTCTCCTATGGATAGAGGTCCATGAACTAGAGCATAGGGGATTGGTGTCTCCTTTGGGTTGGTGCCCATAAACATTGTAATAGGGAATTGGTTCCCAAGATATTTGTTGAGAAAATTTATAAGAAATATTTTCTCCGTGGATGTAGCCCACATTGGGTGAACCACGTTAAATCTGTGTCTCTTATGTGTGTGATGATCTATGCATTGTTTCATTATTGCAATTGATAATATTGGATAATACTACTTTGGAAAGAAAAGTAAAAGTTTTATCTTATACTGTTCACCCCCCCTCTCAGTATAAGCTTGTGTTCTTCAATTGGTATTAGAGTGGGTTCCTTCGTGAAAGTCTAACATCTTGAAGGAAGATCTTACAGGAACACACATGGCTCATAAGGAAGGGTTTTCATCAAATAAGGCTCCATTGTTTGATGGGACTAACTATGCTTTTTGGAGTGTGAGGATGAAGACTTATTTGATGGCACATGGATATGATACATGGCAATCTATTGAAAATAGATTCACACCATCTACAACTCCTCCTATAGATGCAAGTGGTAAGAAACCATATGAAGATAATGCCAAGGCAATGAATGTAATTTTGAGTGGGTTATGTGAATCAAAGTTTGTGAAAGTCATGCAATGCACTTCAAAAAAATAAATGTGGGATAAATTATAGAGAACATATGAAGGAGATGACAAGGTCAAAATGGCAAAACTTCAAACACATAGAAGGAAGTTTGAAGACTTGAAGATGAAATATGATGAAGATATTGCTATGTATCTACTTTGTGTTGATGAGGTTGTCAACACTATTCGTGGACTTGGAGAAAATATTGAGGAATCTACTATTGTTCAAAAAATATTGAGGTCACTCCCTATGAGGTATGATGCAAAGGTTTCAGCAATAGAAGAGATGAAGGATATCAAAACTTTAAGCATGGATGAGTTACATGGAATTCTCATAGCCTATGAGATGAGGACAGAAAAAGAACAAACATCAAAAAGAGAGGTAACATTCAAAGCTTCAAAGAAGGAAAAGAATAAAGAACAAGAATCAAGTGATGAATCAAGTAGTGAAGAAGAGGCTAACTTTGTGAGAAGAAATAAGAAGGGTCCAAGAAAACACAAAAATATGCAGATCATGAAATGTTTTAGTTGTGGTAACATTGGTCACTATGCAACTAATTATCCACAAAATGGAGGTAGTAGCAGTGAAGAAGAAAAGGATTACAAGAAAAATAAGGAAAGAAAGTTTTATTATGAAAATAAAAATAGGCATGGTCAAGGCAAGCATGAGAAAAGGATTTTTCAAAGGCACAAGAAGAGTTTTTATGTTGAAGAAGAAAGTAGTACTTCAAGTGAAAGTGATGAAAGCTTCTCCGATAATGAAAAAGAAGAAATTCTATTTTTGGCCATAGAAGAGAATGAAGATGCTCCTGTTGTCAAAGACCAAGAAGAAGAGAAAGTTTCAGAATATGAAAAGGAAGCCACAATTGATATGGAAGAGGAATTTGTTGTTGATATTGAAGAGTTGAAAAGGGAGAACTTAATATTGAAGGCTCAAATACAAGAGGATGAGAAAACAAAGGCAAAACTTCTACAGGATCTCACTGACTTAAAAGTTAAGGTTGAAGAGGCAAAGAAAGTTGAAGAAGGTATGGCTAAATAGTTAAAGACAAAAGAACTAGAATGTGAAAGACTACAACATGAAGCTGACATTCTAAGGAAGGGACTTGAGAAATTCAATAATAAGATATATCAGTTTAGGAAAAGCTCAAAATATTTGGACGATATTATCAAAACACAAAGATCTCCATTTATGAAGACTGGACTTGGTTATGAGGAAGGTCAAGAGGTACAAGAAGAGGAGTCAAGCTCAAAAGAAATAGAAGCATCAAAGAAGGTATTTGAAGAAGAGCCTAAGACCTATACTGATAAGTTGAGAAGTGGTAGTATCAAAGAGGAAGCAAACAAAGAATCATCAAGGAACAAGGACCATCAAAAGAAAAGCAAAGAAAGAACCATGAGATCAAGGCAAGATGAATATTTCTTCCAAGGTTATTGTTTCTCATGTAATCATTTTGGTCATAAAGCTATACATTGCAGGGTTCATGATAAAAATGATTATGGCTTCAACAAGAGAAATTTCAAGTCACTTGCACTTTCCAAGGACTACAACATCATGTGTTTCAATTGCAATAATTTTGGTCATAAAGCTATACATTGCAGGGTTTATGGTAAGAATGATTATAGCTTCACCAAGAATTCATTTGCACCTTTCAAGGACTACAACATCAGGTGTTACAATTGCAATAATTTTGGGCATAGAGCAAAGTGGTGTAGAACATAATTTCTAGAACTTCCAAAGACAAGCAAGAAAAAGGATGCTCAAAATGTTCAAAGAGGTATGACTTCAAAAGTTTGGAAAAATATTGAAAAAGAAGAAGAGCATTGTAAGTTGGGAGTAGCTTTACTCCCATCCCAAAATTAATCACCTCAAGAAAAGGAGGTGGTGAGGGGGCTGAGCTAAGTGTTTTATTTTTAGCCCCAAAAGGAGCCCTTTGCCATTGATGTCAAAGGGGGAGAGATTTCAGTGAGGGGGAGAGATTTCAGTAAGGGGAGCAGCTTGTCAGGGGGAGCAGTTTGGGAATCCAGTTGCAGTAAAAGAAAATTTGTGTAAGGGTTGCCATCAATGACAAAGGGGGAGATTGTTGGAAATATTAAGCATATTGAGTTGTCATTGATGTCAAAGGATTGATGTCAAAAGAGCATGGTATTCAAGGCAGAAATATTCTTCAAGAATGATGAGTTTACAAGGTTGGACAATGGAAAGCAAGGCAAATATGTTTAAGGATTATAATATTTAAATATTATAAAGAGAGTTTATAAAGGTTCAAGAGGCTTGAGGACAAAGGTTTATAAAGAGAAGGACAACAAGGTTTAAAGGATTGGGACAAAGAGATTTAATAATTATAAAAGTTTGAAGGTTTGTGACAAAAATATTTAATAAAGGTTTAAAAGGCCTAAGGACAAAGTTTTATAAAAGGAAGGCCAAAGGTTTTTTCAAAGGAAGGACAAAGGTTTATACAGATAAAGTCAAGGTTGGGCCACTAAAGGTTTTAATCACTACAAAGTTTAAAAAAAAGGTTAACCTTATAATATTTAAATTAAAAATTTAAATATTATAATCAAAGCAAATGGCACCAATGTTCGAATGAAGTTTTTGAAATCATAAAGTGCCGACGTCATCAAAAACCAAGGAGTGCATATAAATACATGATGTTTTATTTGCCTTTGGGATCTAAGAATCGCATGCACTATTTCGAGAATAATAATTTTTGATAAAGCGAACGACAGACAAGTGAAGGCAACGAAATTATTGATGCACGAAAACTTGAGATAAATATTTCGAATTCACTTTTGAGTCTCGCCTACTGGTGTAGCCCAGTTGGTCGTTGGCTTTGTGTGTGAGCGCTGTGGTAGAGGAGGTTTGAGGGTCGAGTCCCCTCGATGATGGTTTTGCTGAGTTACTTCATGGTTTGTTGAGGCAGAGACAGGGTTATATCTTGCGGGCCCCCTTTTGGTGCTACCAGTCGTGGTAGCACAACTGGTCGTAGAGCGCTTGGGAAAGTGTTGCTTCGCGTGAGGGCAGGAGTTCGAATTGCGGTAGAAAAAGGTATTAAATTTTTATAAAGTGTATTAGGAGAGATAAGGTATAAAGTGTTGGTTTAAATGATTTAATTTTTGCATATTATTAAAAGGTGTTATAAGGTTTGTGGTGGTGTTAGAATAAGGGGTCTTTCTGGAAAGTCTTAAGTATTGTGATTATAGAGAATCATTAATAGGAGAAATAAGGTTTGAGAAGATATTATAAGGTATATTTGAGATTATTATTATTTGTAATTGTTGAATGTTTTTAGAAAGGAGAAATAAGGTGTATTTATGATTATTGTGATTTGTAATTTTGCATGTTTTTAGAAAGGAGAAATAAGGTGTATTTGTGATTATTGTGACTTGTAATTTTGCATGTTTTTAGAAAGGAGAAATAAGGTGTATTTATGATCATTGCTATTTGTATTTTTGGCAAATCATAGAAAAAGAAAATTGAGGGTTTAGTCATTATTACAAGCTTTATTTTGTGAGACTAAAAAGGAGTTATAAAGTATTATTGTGCATATCTTTTTAAGAAGGGTTTTAATGTGGATGATTTGAAAAGGAGATTTTCTAACCTATTTTTGAAGTGGCAAAAGAAAAGAAAACTATTTTGTGATAGGTTTTGAGGGCACATCTTCATCAAGGCAGTTTTTAGAGGTATGGTGATTTAACTCCTTCTCAAGGTGGTTTTGTTTGAGGAAAATATTTTGTTGAAATATGGTTGGAGGTATAAGGATTGATTTGATGTGCATTAGTGATTGATTGAAGTTGAGAGTAATTGTGCATTGCTTTGATTGAAACTGGAAATATATGAGCTAGGGTTTGAGAACAAGTTGTGCATGAGTATTGAATGATATTGGGAATAAAAAGTGCAAGTGGTTGAGAACATAATTGTGCATTGCTTTGAGTGAAATTGAAGTGAAAATTTGCAAGGGTTATAGACCAATTTTTGTGAAACAAATTTGTGCATTATTGTGATTGATATTGAGAGTAAATTTGCAAGGGTTATAGACCAGTTTTGTGAAGCAAACTTGTGCATTGGTTTGATTGGTTTTGGGAGTACATAAGAAGGTCAATTATCAAGTGCTAGACTAGAGCTATCTTGTGAATGCAAATAAATGTGAGACATGTGAAAGCGATAGACTTAATGAATGTGAGAAGAACATATTGATTATTTGTAATGCATATCATTCTCTATATGTTCATGAAGAAAAATAATTATGGGTAGAATATGTCTGAATTACTTTAGTCAAAGAAAGCACTTTTGGGAAAGATATATGCAATGGTTTCTATGCAAGAATTGGGAATGTTTGAGCAGGTTTTGTGAGCATATTTGAGCAGGTTTATGAGCATATTTGAGAAGGTGTTTGAGGCAGATTTGAGCAGGTTATGTTGAGCATATTTGAGTTATGATTGTGAGCATATTTGAGCAAGCCTTGTGAGAAGGCTTGGAGCATATTTGAGTAGTTCTATGAGTAGATTTGAGCAAGCCTTATGAGTAGGCTTGGAGAAGATTTGAGCAAGCCTTGTGAGTAGGCTTGGAGCAAATTTGAGCAAGCCTTGTGAGCAGGCTTTGAGCAGGTTGAGAAGATTTTGGTGAGTAGATTTGAGCAAGCCTTGTATGTAGGCTTGGAGCAGATTTGAGCAGAGTTGAGAGCAAGTTTTGGAGTAGATTTGAGCAAGCCTTGTATGTAGGCTTGGAGTAGATTTGAGCAGAGTTGAGAGTAGATTTTGGAGTATATTTGAGCAAGCCTTGTGTGTAGGCTTGGAGAATTTGAGCAAGCCTTGTGTAAAGGCTTGGAGCATATTAGAGCAAAGGGGATTGGTGTCTCCTATGGATAGAGGTCCATGAACCAAAGCAAAAGGGATTGGTGTCTCCTATGGATAGAGGTCCATGAACTAGAGCAAAGGGGATTGGTGTCTCCTGTGGATAGAGGTCCATGAACCAGAGCATAGGGGATTGGTGTCTCCTTTGGGTTGGTGCCCATAAACATTGTAATAGGGATTTGGTTCCCAAGATATTTGTTGAGAAAATTTATAAGAAATATTTTCTCCGTGGACGTAGCCCACATTGGGTGAACCATGTTAAATATGTGTCTCTTATGTGTGTGATGATATGTGCATTGATTCATTATTGCAATTGATAATATTGGATAATACTACTTTGGAAAGAAAAGTAAAAAGTTTTATCTTATACTGTTCACCCCCTCTCAGTATAAGCTTGTGTTCTTCAAGGTGTTCCCCTAGGATATAGTTTGCATCTTCCATGCATTTTAATTTGATATAAAAAAGGCTTTAGGGACCGCCACAACTTCCATAGAGCCCAAAGGTTTTCACTTCACTAGCGCCTATATTCGAATTGAATTTGGGTCTAGCTATCCCTTGGAACTTTCCCACAAGGTCACAACCGTAATCATCCATGGTGAACTTAACCAGTTCACTTGGGATGCTAATGAAATTTTCTAAAAACGAATATGTTGCAAATAGGTTTTGATAAGGTCTCCCACACACCTTTAGATGTCACCGCAGCATACAAAATACTAAGGCTTGAGTTTTTAGGGGAAACCTATGGGCTATGAGAATAAAAACCAACCTCCAACTTATCGTTTGATAGCCCATGGCTTCCTGAAGGACCCATGAAGCTAGTATCGGGACCTCCTACAAACACACCATCTGGATACCCATAACTGCCACATTTGCATCCAAGCTAACCGCCACCTCCACATCTTCTAATAGCTCCCACCATCCTTTCACAAACTCGTGCAAACAAGATTCAGAGTCTCCCACTCCCACACTTTCCCACCTTGATTACCACCATTCAAATTCTAGCTCATGCTCCTCCATCGAATCCTTATATGCTTTTGCTGCTCTACTAGGGTTTTTGAAGTCATTGCTCAGATCCCGCTCCTCCTATGGAACGTCCACTCCATGCACCTTTGATGCCACTACTCCACTAGGGTTACCGTCACTGCTACTCCACATTTTGTATTAAGATCCTTGTTAATTTATATAAGAGTTCTTAAATATGCCATCAATAGTTAAATCATTATAAAAAATTATCAAAGTTTTTTTTTTTTTATGAGGAACCTTTTATATACAACATATCCGCAACATGTGAGGGGAGAGATTTGAACCTGGGCCTCTCGATAACTGGAGAGTTTTAACTACCCACTTGCTCTCCAACTCCTCTACATGAGCGGATAAAGTTTTTTCTTTGGAAAAAATCTATAATTTTTATTTCAAAGTTTGAAAAAAATTACGGGTATTTAATACCCTCATATAAGCCTTACTGAATTACAATGATAACAACTATTACAAACTTTTAATCATATTATAGAATGTCATTTTTATGCTTCAACCTTTAACCATGAATCATCTTTTAGATGTGACCTTCATTATCCAAAAATATAAAAAAGAACATGAAAAGTATCATAAACCACAACTTTTATCAAATGAAAAAATCATCTTTACACTTGCTACCAGATTATTAAAACCCTATACAATTTTTTTTAATAAAAAATATTATCTATGTTTCTCAAACTATTATATTTCTTTATAAATATAATATATTTTCATTAATAATTAATGAATATTAAAAAAAAATATTATTATCAATTCAATCCTTCAACTTTTAAACATTTATATTTACTCATACATAATATACATACAAATATTTTTTCTTAACTTCTTTATCCTATATGAAACTTGTATATATACCTATACTTATAAAGCTAATACCTTTTATTCTACATACGACTATTATAACATAAATTATAAGATAAATTAGAAATTTTTTTATTTTTATAAATTCTCTCAAAACTACAACTGTAACATAAATTAAATGATTTTTAGAGAATAATGTAGTCTTTTCAACTACTCCACACTTAAAATTTTATAAGGAATTTTAATATACAAAAATATAGATGTTGCACTTTATTAATGAGCTTATGAGCAAATGATTTGAAGTGTCAAAGGAAAATGCAAGTCTACTCACCTAAAAGGGAATTTAATAATAATAAAAAAAATAGTTCCAATATATTCTCTGGTAAAGGAGGGAAAACATTGTGAAGGAAGCTTTTGTTGAATATTATTATAAAAAAAATTATATAAATAAAAAAAATTATTTTATACAAAATAGTAAGATTATCTCCAGATAAATAATAGGGACGACCAATGTGAAGTTTTTTTAAAATTACATATCACTTTAGTTTTAAATTGTATTTTTATGTCATCAGTGGCAGTGTAGTAGATAAGGTTTTGAGGTTTTAAACTTTTTAAAAAATTAGGTTCAAAACGTATTGTCGCATGATCTTTGGTTTCATAATCGAAAATCACCCGTGTTTAATGTGTTGTAAAAAAAATTGCATTTCTAGATTATATAGATGATAATTATCAATGATGACAAAACAAAAATGTTTAATGAACATGCTACATCCAAATAAATAGAATATTTTGAAAAAGGAATTCATGCTACATCCAAATAAATAGAATATTTTGAAAAAGGAATTAAGATTCTTCATGATTTGCAACAAAATTCATTAATATATTTTTAAGAATTTGAACTTTGAATAAGCTTACTTCTAATTGTCACCACCACGCGAGGTGGACCTTGGATAGGATTTGTTGATGGTAAAGGCTGTGACGTGGAAGGATTATTGGTTGGAGCTACAGGTGGTGCAGCTTGAGTAGGATACCTCTGATTCCTTGTCACAATATTAATCATCCCCACAAACCCCTGATTGGGTGGGGTTGTATAGATTTTATTTACCTGTCGTGTTTGGCCTACCTGCACCTCATGTGTAGGTAATGGATCCTTAAATATGCCTATTTTTTTATTATTGGCCACGAGAGGATTGTCAATTTGAAATTCATTCTTGTCAAGCATGTTCTGTACTTTGTTCTTAAATGTGTAACATGATTGAATGTCATGACCATTTTGTCGATGATAAGGATAGTATAGGTCCTCTCAATACCACTTAGGCTTTAGCTTATTAGGATCCAAGAGGTGAATCTCTAGAAGATTAATGGCCTTTGCCTCGCATAGCCGATTAAAAAATGATGCCAAGAATACAAGCAATTGCGTGTAATTACGAGGCAGGCGACGTTGTTGCTTTTGCCCTTGATTTTTTTGAGATTGATTATATTGTGTAGGAGGGGGTTAGGTCTGATAATTAGTTTGTTGTGGTGGATTTTGCTTTACAGACCCTAGAACATTCAAGACAACTCGATTGACCGCTGATGGTTTCTATTGAGTATGGTTTCCTTTTGGGTTTTTGTTCTATTCCTTCTTTCAAAGTTTTATTTCCCCTTCCTAAACCTTAATCTCCTCTATAACCTTGGCTTGGGCTAGGGCTTTCTCGAATGTTTGATATTGTTGGAGTTGTAACAGTAATGAAATCTATTTTGAACAACTCCTTGTGAATAGACTAGTTAGCTTCATCACAGACAAGGTAAATGACAACTTTGAAATGATCGCTCGTCACCTATTACTATAGTCCAAGACTGGTTTATAATCAAATTAGTGAAGATTATATAAATCAGTCAAGGTTGCTTTCTTCTTTATGCTAAATAAAAAATATTCTAGGAATCCTTTTGCAAGTTGTTCATAGCTATGAATGATGTGCCTTGGCAAATAATTGTACCACTCCAAGGCTAGGCTCGAGAGCGTTATCAAGAAGGTTCTCAGTAACAAGGCATCATCATCCTAAAGTTGAAAGCAAAGGTTCATGAAACTGGTGACATGCTCTTGTGCATCATAGTCTCCTTTAAACTTATCTAACTTGGGCATTTCAAAATGCTTTGGATATGGATATGGGACAAAAGGATAGAGTGATTGATTACAAAGTTGACTCGGTGTGGGTTTCTGATAACCCATACCTGAAGCTTATTTTTCCAGTGATCTAATGTGCTCAGTAAGCACCTTGTAAGCTTCATATGAAATGATCTCATCTCCTCACCTTTCCTCTCAAGGAGGGGGAGGTGGAAGATGTCTAGTGGGATGAGGTGGTTGATTGTGATCATCAATCATGTCCTCATGAAGCAACTCGGGATACCCCTGATCCTGATACTATGACCCTAAGTCTTCATAGGACTCATTCTCTTATTGAGCATTATTGGATTGACACTGTTGGGGCCTATGGTGTTAAGGGGGTGCATGAGGAGGATAGTTTTGATTGGGTCTAGGCGGTAGTTTCTAGTGATGCACAAGGTGCATTTTATGGATCTACTACCTATAAGTACTCATTGTAGGAACCGTCTCCTGCATGGATTTTTGTAATCTCTCTTGATATAGCCTTTCCTGATGCACCCTATGTTCTTGTAGCCTCTATTGACTCAACTGATATTGTTGATCTAAGTGTTGCTTATCTAGTCATAATTGATTCAACAATGCTTGTTTATCAACATTCTTCCTAAGGGCCTAATCTAGATGATCAGTAGTGTGGGGTCAATTGACCTTCGTATTAATACGAAGGGACTTGGCTTGCTCTGTAGCCCTATAAGGGTTAACTACCTTTTTCCCATGATTGAGGTAAGCTACGTTGACCTAGTATTTAGGCTTAAATGTAAGCTCAATGTACTCAGGTGGTGCAAAGTCACAACATGCTTGCATAAAATACTCTTCTTGAGGAGTAGGATATTATCAAAATCTCTATCCTCCTCATTGACAAGGATTGTATGAGCTAACATGGTTGTCTAAGTAGGATGGTGAGTTATGTATCTATCTAAATGGACATATTACCGACTCATCCATGGACGATCAAGCGGTGTGGCTTGATCATCTAACCTAATCCATGGAGTGTACTCCTAATCATGGTTTGCCTGGTGTATAGGATGATTTGGTATGCAAACTCATGACACTGATCTACTAGGATCCTCTCCATGCTGAATATTTTATCTAGGGTAAGC
Organism: Wollemia nobilis; assembly: GCA_028583015.1. Taxonomy (NCBI): domain Eukaryota; kingdom Viridiplantae; phylum Streptophyta; class Pinopsida; order Araucariales; family Araucariaceae; genus Wollemia; species Wollemia nobilis. The sequence goes on from JAQPPZ010000850.1 coordinate 12,190,531, forward strand.
ATGAAAAGTATCTTGACCATGAAGGTCATCACTTCGATCATACCAAGGACAGGTAGATGCATCCTAAATGGGGATTTCCTCCAGGTGAGACTCTATGTAAAAAACAGGATGCCAATCAGGAATGGTCATATCCTCTGGACTGATGCAAAGGCATTCTATGCCTCCTTGAATTTTTTTTGTAGCACTAGCCCTCGATCAAGCTTGGTTGCGTGTTGTTACCATGGTCTTGATTAAACAAACAGCAAAGAAACATAATCAAACAATGTGATTATCTCATTTAAATTTTAAGTGTGAGTCCCTATCCTATTTGAGTGTATTTTGGTGTTGAAAACCCCTATTCCTATGAAAATAAGGGTAAACAAAAAATAAAAAACTACTAAAAGGTAGTTCGAGCACACTTCTTGTAGGGAAATGTAACCCAAATGACAAAAAGTGGCTTCTTATTGGATATTGGATCAAGGTAACCTTATGGGAATAGATTACTCCTTGAAGAGGTCGTGTTGTCTAATGTCCTAGTACCGACAAAGCCTCGCTTTCCCTTAACCCTTGCATTTAAGTCATGGGCAATAATGACAGCTGTGTCGAGTTATTATTTTAAAGAGCCCCATGGTAAAATATCTTTGCTAACCTTCCCACTTCGGGTGCACCCAAGAGTAGGGGATCTTTTGGTTATAAAGTTTGAAAAGTTGCTCACTTTTGAACACTAAGTTGCTATGGTGTGAGCCAACAGATGGAGATGAAGCCCATGTCGCTGGTCTCGATTAATGGTTGGTGATGAAATCCAACTTGTTAATGTTAAAATGAAACGTGGTGTGTGGGGTTCTTTTTATTTATGCAAAAGAAAGTAAAAGCAATAAGCATTCCATGATCTTTCACTAATGCATAAAAATAACATTTTACTTTCAAAAATTCTATAAAATAATAGAACTTTTAAGTGCAAAACCCTACATGATATCAACTTGTGAGTAGGTAACAATAGGTACGCCAAACAGTGATAGGTTCATGGTCATCCCGCATAGAGACGACTACTAACAAAGGTCGTATATCACAGAGACGATCACATAAAGGGGCCATCTAAACCAGGGATGGCCTTAGAAAGGAGTCATCTAGACCAAAGATGATCATAGACAGAGCCCGACACTAACAAAATTTTATATTCTAAGCTCTATAGTCTGAAATATTTTTCTGTAAATTTTTATAAAAACAAAAACAAAAAAATGTACTCACCTTGATGTCCTACGTTTGACAAAGATCAAGCTTTTTGCTTTTTGATATGAGGTCGTCTTTCTCAAGAACAGTTGTTGAACAGGATCCATCTCAGGGTCAAACAGTCACTGAACATGGATCGTCTCTCTGGTATATGGTTAGTCCTACAACCTGCAAATAGAAAAATAGATAGTAATTAGTAGAATGAATAAAAATCAAGGACTAGGTCCCACCGTGATCACCACTGAAGTGTAGAAAAAGACCATACATCCAAGCAAACGAAATACTAAAAGATAGCAATAACAATGAAACCACAAAGATTAAGAACAAGATATATATAAAATGAATGATGGTGCCCTTTTATTAATAATAATATTTATTCCTTTCAATGAGGTTACAATAAGATCCCTCTTAGGGATTTTCTACTGATCTTGATACAATGATTTACAACAAAGATATTTTGGATGTAATACGTAGGATCTTCCTCACACCCACGAACCATCTTGAAGCGGGTTTCTCGTGATCACCACAAGGGTTGATGATATTCTTGTGCTCTTCCTTACTCGTAGAAAAATTGTAGTCTACACACAAATAAAGCAAAACAATTAGTAGCATATGCGGAACCCTTCAAAATAGGGCTCGATGTAATGATAGTGAAAACAGTAAACAAACTAAAATATGAGCAGATGCATATAGAAATTAAATTCTATCTATACTAAATAGTAAATAAGATTACTGCCAAAGCTAACTAGAAAAGAAATGAGCAAACAGATCTATGCCCTAGAGGCTATCTCTATGCGGGATGGTCGTAACTACAAGTCATCTCTAAGCAAGATGAACATGAACTTGTAAGTGATTTTCAAGGTCAATGTAAGGGCGACTCAAGGTTTGATCTAGGGTGTCTTATAATTAGATTAGTGCACTTTGTGGAAGCATCTTGGTGGGTTCTATCAATAGCAAAAGCAATAATATTGAATCACAAGGAGAATACGAATGTAACTTCAATCTCTAAAGTGATTTGGCACCATAACTTCCAAGAGCAAGAAGGTTTGAAGATTTGATATCGTGAACCCTTCGGATGTGAAAGCTCATGGTGAAAATCCAATAGCACTTCATTGCTTGAAAACTCAAGAACTTATATGTCTTGAATGAGAGGTGATCACTATTATATAGATTCCTCGAAAGGAATCTAACAATAGCGCAACCCTGCACATGAAAAAGCGAAGAGGCAGTTCGCATTTATAATATTGAATGCCTATCTTTGAAATCTCAATGTAAACTGATTTTGTCATGCAATTATTTTAATCCAGGCTCATGCACACACTAAATTGTGATGTGAGTTCATGTGTGGGTTTAACTGGTAATTTTGGTTGCCAGTTATGTCCCACTCTTTTTTTAATCTTGCTTCTGGAACAATCATCTCGAGGTGGGATGGTCCTGACTGTGGGTCGTATCTTGGTAGGATGGCCTGTAGAGGTCATCCCTTGGAGGGATGACCAGGGTTGTAAAGGGAAATATCCTTTGTTTGAGTGGTAAAAACCATTGTTTTAGACCTACGACTGCCCAATGTAGGTCATATGATCTTTAGGAAGCCCATATAGGTAGTTTCCTCAATATGATGTGTTTTAGGTATCTCCAGAAAGGTTACATCTAACTCTTCTTATGGGCTATATTAGAGTAAAGGCACATTCTTCCTTCGGTATATTTGCATATTAAAGATCAAAATGCAGGGTTCTATGTTTCATAACCAGATTGGTCTAAAATTTAAACACTTATATCACTTCATTGATCTAAGAACCACTACTCTAAACTTATCACAAAAAGGGTATATTATGTATTTGAAGGCACTTGTTTGGAATTGTTTTCGAGCGCTCATCGATGAAGGAGATATTCAATTGTTCATGTCCTCCAAGTCTCCTAGCGGTATCTTAGACTAGTGCAATCTCTTCTTCTCTTCCTTTCCAACGAAAGATGAATTGAATTCCCTCATTTCTTTCTTTTGTTCCATAAGGGTTTAAAGAACACCCTCAAGAGGTTCGTTCAAAATAAACTAACTTTCTAAACCTACCTAAACATAAAAACTCATCAAAAAGTATTTTCTTTTACTTTATAGTATTTGCATTATTTTTCAATAAATATCCTTTTTATCTTTTCTATTTTAATGCTTCAATATATTAATAATATTTTTAATAAAACAATACTAAACATTATACTTTGGTTGTTTTATAAAGCAATATTAAATATTTGTAAAACATGTTAGCAATGCCACTTAACACTACCTATTGTGTAAGTGCAACAATAATATAACCATTTGCAAAGACATGGAGAAATTTCAAAACAAATGAATCATTAGTCAAATCATTTTGACTTTAATAGTCATCAGTCCTCAACCCATTTGTGGAGATGTCTATTCCTACAAAAAAAGGTAAGTTTATCAGTACCATATCATTAGTCATCAAAACCTCTTAGAATCCACATAAATTAATGATTTCACATAAATTCATAAACCTTTTATTTGGAAAAGTTGTCCAGGGGAGGATCATGACACTCTATCTTTTGTAGTATATAAAATTTGAAGGAATTCTCCTAGAGTGTTACCTATTGCCTTGAAGGTATCCATTTCCCAATATTCAATGGGCAACCCATACATCCTAACCCATATTAATACTAGGGATATATTTACATTTTTATGTGCAAAGCCTTCATACTAGCGAGTAAGAGAGAGTCTTACTCTTCTCCTAAACCAAAGATCTCCTTTCAGGATTATATCTCTTTCCTCCTTGGAATAAAAAATGGCTAGGAAGAACCTTTAGAAAGAAATGATAGAATTGCTCCTAAAGACTTCCATTTCCTATCAATCTATATTCTCAAATCCAATACCCTTTGAAAGATTTTAAGTCAGATTATCTTAGGTCCCAATGTTTTAGGATCATATTAAAAATAATGAAAACTTAATTAAATAATAATATCAATATATACAAATCTCATATAACATAATATTCAACAATATTATTGAATGAAAATACTCACAATATTATTCATGAGTCAAATATACAATCTTGATATTTGATCTACATTTAGATACATTTCATGGAGTTTTGTCTTCATAATATAGCTTTACAAGATAACTCTTCAAATTATTGACTATTGCTTTCCATATGACCTTTGGATTCTTGTCTTACCACTTGCTACAAGACTCTTAGTCTTATAGCATACCTATCTACATGACACATGTACATATCCTACACATCCTAATTTATCAAATAATGTAATATTCTCTAACACCCCCTGTATTATATTATTTGATATGAACTTCTCTTGAAGTGCATAGATGATTTTGAAATATCTAAAATTTATTTCGACCAAGTGTTTTTGTAAAAATATTTGTAATATGATATTCAGTGGAAATATGCTTCAACTCTATATGATGATTTTGAACATGATCCCTGATAAAGTGACATTGAGTTTCAATGTATTTTGTTCTTTCTCGAATAATTAGATTATTAAATTAAGTACTTTATTATCACAAATTATTGTTGTAGGATTTTTTTTATTCCTATATCTAATAATATGTACTATAACCAAAGTGCTTCATAGACTTCTTCTTTTACTACATGATATTCAATTTTTGTAGATGAAAGTGTTATTGCATGTTATTTTTTACTATACCAAGAAATAGGTCTTGAACCAAGATGGAAAACATAGCTTGATGTAGATTTTTTTTCATATATAGATCCAGCAAAATTAGAATTTGAATAACCCTATAGACAGATTTTATCATCATCCTTTTTATATGTAAGTCCATATTTTGTAGTCTTTCTAATATACTATAGTATTATTTTTATGAATTTCCAATGACTTTTTCTAGGTTCTTACATAAATATTAAAATATAATTTATAGCAATAACTATATTTTATCTGGTATTTGTTAAATATAGAACACTTTCAATTAATTGACAACAGATAGTTGTTGAGACTAGTGGTGTCTCATCATATCTAGATAATTACAATCCTTGCTCCATAGAGTATCTTTGGGTTTATAATCTTTCATACTTTATTTTTCAAGTAGTGATTTTGCGTACTTTGTCTATGTTATTATGATATTGTTATCATTTTGATAAATTTCTAAACCAAGACAATACTGAAGGAGCCCCAAATTTGTCATTTTAAAATATTTTTCTAGATCCCTTTTAACTTGATTTACTAGAATTTTTGAGCTTATTATGATAACTATATCATCAACATAACTATAAGTACTATTTTATCACTTCCAACCTTTTTCATATAGATATTTGGATCTAATAAACTTATTTTAAAATTATGTTGAAATAAATGATTATTAATATTTATATACCATGCTCTTGGTGCTTGCTTTAGACCATATAAAAATGTGTTCAAATTGTAAAAATTTTGTTCCTATTCTTTGATCACAAATCCTTTTGGTTGTGACATATATACCTCTTCTTCAAGATCACCATTAAGAAATGTACTTTTTACATCCATTTGATGAAGTTTCCATCCAAGATGTGATGCTAAAGCATAAATTGTTCAAATAGTAGTCATTCTTGTTGTTGGTGTAAAATTTTCTTCATAATAAATTCCTTCTATTTGAGTATATCCTTTTGCAACTAATTGAGCTTTGTATTTGTAAAGTGAAACATCTACTTTGTATTTGATTTTATACATCCATTTACATCCTACTATTGTCTTTCCTTTAGGTCGATCAACTAGATATCAATGCTACATATTTTGATTCCATGGATGCCTTCCATTATGGATGATTTAAAGCATTTAGAGTAGTTGTAGGTTCTATTATATAACTTATCAACCCCCTATTCAATCTTGTTAAACTATGAGTTTGAGGTCTTATAGTAGTGAGATCTGGTGTTCACTCTAGTTTTGAGTCTTTAAGTGTATCTCTAAGCCAAATTGGTTCTTTCCTTTGAAGTGTGGCAATATTTTATAAGTTCTTAATTTTTTCATTGTACATGTTTGATTCTAAGTCTTCACTTGATGAGTCTTCTTCTGAAAAACTTAGAAGTGTCCCTGAATCAACCTTTTGTTCTTTAATAATATTTTTATTTTCTTCATCAAATACTACATCTCTGCTTGTGTAAATGTTTCTTATTGTTGGATCAATTATTCTATAACTTGTTGAATCATAATCATAACTAAGAAATATGCCACACATAGTTTTTCATCTAGTTTAGTTCTTTACTTTGGGATATGCATGTGTGCCTTACATCCAAAGATTCTTAACTATTCTATTGTTGGTGTTTGTCCTGGACATACTTCTTTACGAATAACATTTTTTAGTATCCTTGTAGATGATCTATTTTGTAAGTACACAATTATTTTAATTGATTCTACTCAATATTGACGATCAATATGGGCTTCTTTTAGCACACAACGAACCATTTTCATAATTGATCTATTTCTTCTTTCTACAATACCATTTTTTTGTGGTGAATATGTTGTGGTAAGTTGTCTTTTTATGCCATTGGTTTCTAGAAAGAAGTTAAATTATTTTGACAAAAATTCACCTCCTCTATCAAAATAAATATTCTTGATTGATTTTCCTATTTCTTTTTCCACTAGTAGTTTGAATTGTTTGAAACAACTATATACCTTATATTTGAATTTTATAAAATACACCCACATTTTTTTGGAGTAATCATCAACAAATAGTTGAAAATATTTATGTCCTCCAACACAAGTAATGTTCATTGGACCACATAAATCTATATATATTAATTTCAATGGTTCTTGAGTTCTATGTTGACTGAGTTCAAAAGTTATTCTACATTGTTTCCCTGCTAGACATTCTAGACAAAATGTAGATTCCCATGGAAATTTTAGGTAAAATTTTAACCATTTGATGTTTACTTATCTCATTTAACGAAGATGCACTTATATGTCCTAGACTTTTATACTAAATTTCTTTTGTTTCTAAAATCCCTATTGATAGAGCCATATTTGACAATGTATCTAGAGTAAATAAACTATTTTTATAACAACCAAAAGTTACAACTCTTCCTTGTTTGGTAATAAGACATTGTTTTTTATCTTTAATAGTTTTGAATTTAAATTCTAGGTTTTGATCCATTAGTTGAGATACTAAAAGTAAATTAGTGGTTAATGCATGTACATATAGTACATTGTTAATTATTCTTTTTTCATTTGATAGATAAATTAAGATATCTCCTAGTCATTTGACCCCATAATTCATACTAACATCTATGACAACTAGTGTTTTATATTTCTCTTGAAAAGTGCTAAACCATTGTTTATATCTAGTCATAGGCCTACTTGCTTTGGATTTAATATACCAATAATCCATAGTAAGTACCTTTGAAGTTGAAAACCTTATATCTCCCAATTTAAACATTCACTCAAATAAGAAATTTGCAATTTTCAAATTTTATAATCCTTTGATGTAAAAATCATTTTAACTCCCTAACAAATAAATTTGCAAAATTTCTAATTTCAAAACTTAAAGTTTTTGAAGTTTTCAAACTTTTTATAATACTTTAAAACCTTTCAAGTAGCTTTAAATCTTCAAATTACTTCAAATAAACTCAAATATTAAAAACATTAAAAACTCAAAATCTTAATTCCTTCACTTTCTAATTTTTAATTAATAAACTTCAAAAAACTTAATAATCAAATCCTTAAACCTTATTACTCCATATCTCTCAAATCAATATATCACCTTTTTAAAAATTAAAGTGCACAAACCTTATAACTGTGAATTAGAAATTTTTCAAACTTATTTCATTCCCTCCAATATTAATATGCACCAAATGTAATGTTTATTCGTTACCTGAGAATGTATCGATGAAATTATAGCTACTTAGCTCCACTTTTAATGCTTCACTTTTGCTTTCAATGCAATGCAATGTCAAGCGATAATTTAGAATGTTTAACATTCCTTAATGTATGTTATTCTACCTTATTGCATTCCAAATTGATGTTAGACGTTGCCTAGTTTACATTCTGCATCACTTAAGATGGGCAAATACTTGCTTTTGGTGGCTTTAATCTACTACTACATTGGTGACCTCAGACATCTCTTGGTAGCTCAACTTTAAGTAGATCATCCTTTGATGGATCATATTTCAGTGATCCTTTCTCTAGCAGCTCAATCTTCAATAGCTCACCCTTTCTCCTGTGACTCACTCTTCTGGTAGTTTGTCCTCTTATGGCTTGTTGTCTAGTTTGATCTCTGGCAGTTTTTTTCGTATAGCTTAGTCTTTAATAGCACGTTTTCTAGAGGCCTAGCTTGTTTTTTTATGACTTATCTTTCTTTCCTTTATCACTCTATGAGTTCCTAATATTCTTCTCTAGTGCATTATGAGTTTTTCCATAAACGCCTTATGAATTCTTCTCCTAGTGCTTTAGTGATAGTGCTCTGGTAGCACTTCAATTTCTACTTCTTGTGTTGACTGCTTCAGCCTTGTCTTCTCTACCAGTTTGATCACTTTGCTTCTTATGCTACGTTGGCCACTTGATTAGCATTTTCTTCTATATTGACCTCTTGGACCTCTATCTTTATGTTGGCCAATAGGACCTTGTATTCTTTACTTGGCTACTTTAGGCTTTGTATTCTTAAGTTGGCCACATAGACTACGGTTGGCTGCTTGAGTGCTAACCACTTCCTCTTTATGTGGATAATGGATCCACATAATATACCTCAAATTTATTTGTTTGGTATCTCCTATAATATTCTATACAGTGTTATTCTCTTTTTTCTTAACACTATTCTCTACTTGTTGTAGAATATGACTTTTTTTAAAAGTTCTTCAAAATTGTCAAGGCCAAGACTGATATTACTTTAGTTAGATTTATGTTTCTATTTTTTCGAATAGCCAAAAATCCTCAATGTCTCTATCTCTAGAGGCTTCTTATCTATACTCGGGAAGCTTGAATGCTTCTTTGTATCCTAGAAGCTTGAATGCTTCTCTATCTTCAATGTTTGAAATATTTCTACAATATTTGGAATCTATTTTCAATATCTTAGATCACACCTAAGAACCAAAATATTGTTCTCCTCCTTTCTAGAGGATCCAATATCAATGTCAGGGTGACTATGAATGTCCCTGAACAACCAACTATCTTCTAAGTTGATTCTTTCTCAAACTTCAATAGTGACTCTCCTCTTTTCTCTAGAGAATCTAGAATATTATCAAGGTGACTTTGAATGTCCCTGAACTTCCAAATCTCTTTGAATTTGGCTTTCAATCAAAATAGTTCAGTCCTAGTCTTCATTAGTTTTCCTTCAACCAAGTGGAAAGACCCTAGCATCAAAATCAGGGTGACTTATCCTTCTCCCCTTAATTTTTACTCAATTAGACCTTAAAAAATAGAGTCTAAGTCTTCACTACTTTCAAAGTGGGCAAACTCTAAATTAAATATATCAAGAATAGACAAAGTTAAATATTGATGATGGTGGCTAATAAAATAACTCTATCAAAAATAGACAAAGTTAGGTGATAGCTTTGATACCATTTGAAAGCTTTTAAGCTTTTAAGCCAAATTATCTCAAGTCCCAATGTTTCATGATCATATAAAATATAATGAAGGCTTAATTAAAGAATAATATCAATGTATACAAATCTCATATAATATAATATTCAATAATATTAATGAAATAAAATACTCACAATATTATTCATGAGTCAAATATACAATTTGGAGATTTGTCGTACATTTAGATATATTTCATGGAGTTTTGTCTCCATAATATAGCTTTACAAGATAACTCTTCAAATTTTTTACTATTGCTTTCCATATGACCTTTGGATTTTTGTCTTGCCACTAACTACAAGACTTTTAGTCTTCTAGCATAGTTGTCTACATGACACATGTACATATCCTGCACATCCTAATTTATCAAATAATGTAATATTCTCTAACACCCTTGACCAAGATCTATTAAATTTACCAATGATTACCTTATCTTTGATCAACAAGGATCATTGTTCTGTGAGGTCCTCCCTGACCTTTACTATTGGGGATGATTATAAGGATTTAGCTATAAATCAATCCATGGGAAAGACACTATAACTTGATATCTACTAATATTACCAGTATATCTTATAGTGATTATATTATTTGCACTAGAGCTTACATCATCCAAAACTCAAAAATTTTGATAATATTACCTCTATACTAAACCTATAATAATTTACATGTAGACCTTTGAAGATAATAAAGGGATAAATGAGAACTTAGCTGAAAATTTCTATGTCTAGACCAAATGTCCTATTTTGTTGATGTATTAGCCCTCCTTTGCTCCCCACTGTTGACCCCAAAAGAAATATTAAAAATACTATCAATTATAAATTGTATATTTAAAAAATATTTTATTATAATCATAATAATATTTAATAAAAATATTATATATTACATTATTAAATATATTAAAAACTTAGCTTAAATTATTTATAATTAATTAATTAATTAAAAAAACAACATAGTATGAGATTTGATTTAGAACATTTTATAGGAAAACATATTGCTACATTCAATTGTTAAAAGAAAAAATGGGTTGCTTCAATTTTTGTTTGTCCTTTTAAAAACAATCAACAACTGTTTCTTTGTGTAAAATACTGCAACAACTGTTTCTTTGTGTAAAATACTCTGGGGAATATACCTCATGTTTGGAGATAAATTTTTATAAAGTAATTTTAAAGTTTATAAGATAATAGGTTATATGATATGTTGTCTATTCAATATTTATTTATTTTGTTATTAAAACTTTAAACTAAAATTTTTAGTAGAGAATATATCTCATGTTTGAAGAAGTTATATCCTATATTTTTTTTGCTTGATAATAAGGGGTTATACTCAGGCCCCCCACCCTTAACAAATTACATCTCTCTTCTTTAGAGCTTGAGATTTTACAAACAAATACATTTCTCATCTTAATTTAGATGCTATAGCTAAAAACCTATATCATTTTACATAAAATGTCCGAATTCTTGATTTTCATTTTCTGGATCTTTTCAAATCTCTGTATGAATACAATTACTCTAGAATTTAGCATCTTTCTTGATATTTTCCTATAACATCCATCACAATGCCAAATCTCCACCTCTACTATCTATGCCTTGCATCTTAGTAGAGTAATATTTCCAAAACATCGCACTATCATAGTCCGCTTTACCAAATATGGATTACTAGTTTCCTTCCTGAAACACAAGTGCAACCACAAAAATTATAATAAATAGTCTAAATGAACACACATTATTGTTACAAAATAAAACAAATATTACCAATGGAAAACATTAAATTAAATCTTGATCATGAATTGATTTAGGCAGACAACATTTCTTTTCAACTTCAACTAAACTTTCTACTTCCTCTAACCATGGAAAGGAGATGTTAACTTCACGATCCTCAATCAAAACCCCTCTATTGGCTAGATTATATGCACATCTATTTCCTTCCCTTAATATATGTGCAAACCCGATTCCTTCAAACTCCTTAGCAAGATCTTGAATTTCCACAATTATCTCTTGTATGTTCCATAGAGTCTTTCCTTTCCTCAAAATTGTACTTATTACTATGAGATAATTACCTTACATCCATATTGTATTCCATTTCATTTTTTTACATATTTTTAACCCTTCTAAAGTTGCCCAAGCTTTGGCTTCATTATTTGTCTTAAATCCACAATTGAAAGCATAATGAGACAAAATCTCTCCTCTATTATTTCTAATTATTCCTCCTCCTCCTATTGGTCCTGGATTTCTTTTAGATGCTCCATCAAAATTCAATTTAACCCACCCCACATCTAGTGGTTTCCACTTTATATTTTTTACCTTATTTTTGCTTCTCTTGTACCCAACATCATAATTCCATTTAATGACTTGACTTTATCTATCAAGAATCTTTGCTTCCAAATTAGGGATTGGATGATTTGATAGGGTTGGTTTAGACTCCTCTATGGCTAAACATATCTTCTTTTTAATTACATCTAAACTACTTTCCTTTCCTTTAAATATTCTTCTTGTTAGAAATATTGAGTTGTCATTGATGTCAAAGGTGCATGGTATTCAAGGCAAAAATATTCTTCAAGGGTGATAAGTTTATAAGGTTGGACAATATATCAATAATGTTAGAGATGGACTTGATAAATAGCAAACAACGAAAAATCATCCAAGGCAAAGATATATTTCAAGAGAAGCAAGGAAAGTATATTTCAAAGTAAGGCAAATATATTATAATATTTAAATATCAAATTTAAATATTATAAAGAGAAGGACAAAATTTTGGACAAAGGCTTGAAATATTATAAAGAGAAGGACAAAGGTTTGGACAAAGGCTTGAAATATTATAAAGAGAAGGACAAAGGTTTGACATATTTAAATCAAAGGATTTAAATATATAAGAGTTTAAAAGTTAAATATTATAACCTAAAGTGTTTGAAAAATAAAATGCATCGACATCTTTGGAGAAGATATAAAGTTGAAAGCAAATAATAAGAGTCGACCTCCTTGATGAAATCAAAGACAATGGGAAACGTATAAATATGAGGTATTATTTCACCTTTGTGATGTGCAATAATCGATTAATCCGTCGTGGTGAGTGCGAGCAACAAACAGAGGAGAAGAGCAACAAAAAATCGGTGGTAGCAAAAGACAAGGATAAACATTATATCATGCCCCTTTGGTTTCACCTATTGGGATAGCCCAACTGGTTGTCTAGCTTGCATGGAGCGCTGTTGTGCAGGAGGTTAGAGGGTCGAATCTCTTTGATACCATTTTTCTAAAGAAATTGAGATAGATCTATAAGGAGTCAAAAATTCATGCACCCCTTTTTGGTTTCACCTACTGTGGTAGCACAACTGGTCACGAGCACTTGTGAGGGTGTTGCGCTTCTAGACGACGAGGGATCAAATCTCGTTGTGGTTGTGCAAGGTATTTAAAGTTTTATTTTATAAAATTTAATAAAGGAAGAAATAAGGTTCATGGTGCTAGTGTAGAATTATATATTTTTTTGCATATTAAATAAAGGAGATATAAGGGTTATGATGTTAGTATAAGGTTTTATTTTTGCAAAATAATAAAAGGAGATATAAGGGTTATGATGTTAGTATAAGGTTTCATTTTTGAAAATTAATAAAAGGAGATATAAGGGTTTTAGTTGTTAATAAAGCTTTATATTGTGAGTTTCAAAAAGGGAGATATAAGGAGTTATTTTTAAGCTTTATTGTGTATGTTTTTTATAAGGATTTTTAAAGTGGTTGATTTGATATTTAATCAAGAAAGGAAAAAGAGAATTACTAACCAGATTTTGAAGGGATAAACAAAAGAAAAATTATTTTTGTCAAGACAGGTTTGGAAAGATCATACAAAAGAAGATCAGCATCATTGAGGAAGATTTAGAGGTATGGTGATTTAATTCCTTTCTTAAAGTGGTTTTGTTTGAAGAAAATATTTTTGTTGTCATATAGTGGGAGGTATAAGGAATTATTGGATGTGCATTATTTTATTGAATTTGGAGTAAATGTGCAAAGGATTTAGATCATATTTGTAAGTAAATTTGTGAATTGGTTTTTGATTGAATTTGGGAGTAGATGAGCATGGCAGATTTATGGATTGTTATGTTTGATTTTGAAAATAGATGAGCATTGTATGTATGCAATATTTGGGATTAGATGAGAAAATTTGAGCAAGTTTTGGAGCATATTTTAGCAGGTTGTGTAAGCAGATTTGAGCAAGTTTTGGAGTAGACTTGAGCAGGTTGTCTGAGCATATTTGAGCAGGTTTTGGAATAGATTTGAGTAGGTTGTGTCAGCATACTTGAGAAAGGTTTGGAGCAGATTTGAGTTGTTTTGTGAGCAAATTTGAGAGCATATTTGAGCAGGACTTGTGAGAATATTTGGAGCAGAGTAGAGGGGATTGGTGTCTCTTGTGGATTGGTGTCCATGAACTATAGCAGAGGGAATTGGTGTCTCTTGTGGGTTGGTGCCCACGAACATCGTAATAGGGGATTGGTGTCTCTTATGGGTTGGTGCCTACGAAATTTATTGAAGAAATTTATAAGCAATATTTCTCTATGTATGTAGCTCATATTGGGTGAACCACACTAAATATATGTCTCTTATGTGTGTGGTGATTTGTACATTGTTTCATTATTGTGATTGATAATATTTAAAATTATTGCTTTGAAAAAAAATAATAGTTTTATCTTATACTATTCACCCCCCCTCTTAGGATAGGCTTGTGTTCTTCACTTCTATTCCTTTCTAGCCATACAGTCCAAAGTATTGTATATTTTGATATATCCCACATTATCTGTAAAGCCTCACTTTTATAAGTGCTCTACCATTGCTTTAACCAATCTTCAATTATGCTATCCATCATCATGCATTTACCAAACATATTAAGAATCCATTGCCATTGATTCCAAACTATTGAGCAATGTCCCAAGATATGGTCAATACTCTCCTCCTTATTACAGAAAACACATTGAGAGGGGTCATGAAAACCCCTTTTCATAAGGTTATCCTAGGATAAAATTCTTCTATGACCTACTAGCCAAACAAACATTTTGATTTTAGGAATGCTTGGGCTATCCCAAATATCTCTTCATATTCTAGTGACATTATTATTATGTTGGTGTTGAACATTATATCCACTTCTTATTGTGTATTCTCCTGAGCTATTCAACTCCCAAATCAATTTATCCTTGGCACCCCTCGAAATAATCATAGTTGTTATCTTTCTACTCTAACGCCTCCTAGCATACATGTCTTGTATACTTGTAAAAAATATTCTTTCCATTTGTATCTTCCTTCTCGACCCTTGTACAAAATGTTTGAAACCCTATCACTATATTTTTCTTAAAGCAATCTCATCCAAGGTTTCAAAACTATATCTAAATTGAGTGGTTTTTTTATCACACCAAGTATCCATCCAAATAAAAATGTTTTCTCCAGTTCCCACCACCCATCTTAAACCTTTAATCATAAGATCAATAGATTTTTTTAAACCATTCCAAAGAGCATAACCATTTGGAATAAAGAATGCAGTAAATATTAAACTTGGGTCATTGGGATCAACCTACTTACTTAGAAGAATTCTTGCCTATTATCTTTGAATCTCTTTATACAAACTCCAGATAACTTTTCCCCTAAAAGCTAATTTTGCATCTGTAAGAGCTCTTAAACCAAGACCTCCCCTAGTTTTGTCATCACACAACTTGCTCCATTTCACCAAAGGAAATTTCCTTTTATCATGTAAACCTAACCATAAAAAGGATCACATAATAAATATTAAAAAAATTTCAACTGATTTTGGCATAGAATACAATGACGTATAATATGTTGGAATGGCTTATAAGACTGATTTAATTAGTTGCACTCTTCCTACTAATGATAACCATCTACCTTTCCAAGCTGGAATTTTATTTTAAACTTTACTAATAACTGGATTCTATAAATCTATCCTCATTCTCCCCTCAGGTAAAGGCATCCCTAAATAGGTTGTTGGTAAATTTACCTCCTCCATTTGAAGCAACCTACAAATTCTTGTTTTGATATTAGCAGGAGTGTTAAGGAAGTAAATTTTGGATTTAGTCCTATTAATTTTTTGCCCTGAAGCTCTTTCGTACTCTTTTAAAAATTTATTCAAATCTTAGGCCTCATTTATTCTTACCCTTCCAAAAAGGGTTGTATCATCTAAAAATTGTTGATGGGTGATGTTATTGATGTTATTACTAACCTTAATGCCACTTATAAACCCTCATTTGTAAGCCTTTTCCTACTCAAAAATTTTGCCATAATAATGAACAAATAAGGAGATAGATGATATCCTTGTCTAAGGCCTCTCTTGGCTTTAAAATATTCTGTCACTAACCCATTGACCAACACTGAATAAGAAACTATAGAGACACAAGCTTTAATCCATCTAACTCATTTCTTTCCAAAACCAAACTTATCTAAAACTACAAAAAGAAAATCTCATTTAACCCTATCATAAGCTTTACTCATATCAATTTTTAATATCATAGCTTTCTCCTTTCTTGAAGCTGTTGAATGTATAATTTCATGAGCTACTATGATCCCATCTAGAATTTTTCTCCCTTTCACATATCCTCCTTGCTCTTCTGAAATGATTTTTTCTAACAGTGGCCTTAATCTATTCGCCATCACTTTGAAAATAATCTTATAATCCATATTACATAGGCTTATGGGTCTAAAATAATCAAACAATTTAGCATCCTTCTTTTTTTGAATTAGGGTAAGATAAGTTGCATTTATTTTATAAGGAATGTATTGTTTTACCCTAGACTGTGTTACTACTACCAATAAAGAATCCTTCACTATATCCCAATTATGTTGGTAAAAAGCTACAGAGAGCCCATATGGACCAGGGGATTTATCCTTATTAAAAGAGAAAAGAGCTAAATGAACTTCTTCTAGAGTAATAGGCTCCATCAGTTTCCTATTGTCTTCATTTGTTATAATTGAAGGAACATCTTGAAGAATTTTATCATTAAGAACTTCGGTCTCCTCTGAACCTAGAATATTTTGATAAAATGACTTTACCTCTTTTCTAATTTCACTCCGATATTCAATCCAAACCCCTTCTATTGATTTAATTCTACTAATTCTAGAAGATGATCTCTATATTATAGCCATCCTATAAAAAACTTTGTATTTTTATCTCCTTCTTTTAACCAAGTCTATCTTGATTTTAATCTCCAGAATTTCTCTTCCTTACTCAAAATATTATGATATTCACTAAGCAACTCCCTTTCCTTTGAGCTTGTATTATTTTCATCACCTTTTTGGAATTTTGAAAGTTTATCTTTTAGTTTTTTTTCTTCTCAAAAATGTTTCCAAAGGTATTCTTTTTATGTTCTTTTAATCTATATGTCATAGCTTTAATTTGGTTTGGAAGAGCATACAACCCACCATTACCTAAAGAATTCCATTTTTGAGCTATCATATCAACAAATTAAGTATGGTCTTCCCACATCTGCTCATATTTAAAATATGATCTTTTTTTTAATTCACTTACCACCATTTTAACTCTTATTGTCCAATGATCTAAACCAATCCTTGTTAAGGTATAATTTTAGCACAATTTCCTTCATCTAGCCAATGATATAAGAGAATACATCTATCTAATTTTTTTGCTACTAGGTTTTGGCCTCTCCTGTTGTTGGTCCAAGTATAGTTGTCTTATTCAAACTCAACTTCCCATAGATTGTTGTTTTGAATAAAAGCTGAGAAATATTTCATACTTTGGTTCAATTTCCTAATTCCTCCAAATTTTTTATTTAACTTGGTTATGACATTAAAATCTCCAATGGTCATGAAACGGGTTTCTTGGTATTTACTTCTCATAAAGGCTTCAATCCCGCTCCAAACTTCTAATCTACCTAACTGAGTTGTAGGTCCATATACATTGATAAGGATGAAGCGAATATATGCAAAGTAGCAAGTGACTAAAGAGGCTATTCAATGCCTAGTTTTATAAATGGTTACACAAGAGGTTCTAGAAGGATTCCAACAAGTTAGAATCCCCCTATTGCTCCTTTAGAATCCATAGCATCCCATTCACATCTTGCCCAAACTACTTTCATAGTTTTTTAAACTTCTTTTGTCATTTTAGTTTCCTAGATACAGAGAATATTTTGTTTATTACTTAAAAAAAGGTCCCTAATACACCTATGCTTTGAGGGGGCATTAGCACCCCTTATATTCCATGAGATGATAATCATGTCTCATTAAGGGTTTTTGGCCCCTCTTTTGTATTACCAATATCATTTTGTTGTTTGGTAAAGAGAAGTTCAACCAACTTAGTTTGTGTTCCTTTCTCTATGTTAGCTCTTGCTTCCCTGGATCTTGCTTGATAATTTGAGGGTTTTTCTCTTTTTGCCTTGCATATATCAGGAGTAGGTCTTATTATTCTATTCCTCAATATTTTTTTACAATTTTATTTTTCAACATATTTATCCTCTCCTGGCTCTATTATAGAAGATTTTGACTTATCCTGCTCATTTTTTGGTATTTCCTTATTAATGGCAACGGTATTTTACCAATTATTTTCTCCTAAATGGTGCATGGTACTTCAAGAGAGTCTTCAAAATCTGATGAGACACATTCCTTAGGTTCATCGAGAATGTTCTTCCTTAAATTAGGATCATATTGAATAGACAATTCCTTGCTAATATGTTGAAATTGTTGTATTGTGTCCTCTAAGTTTTGATCTACTTTTTCTTCATAGGCTAAAGCCTCAAAAGAATTGAAATTTCTTCCAATATCCTTCCTTATTGGTCTCCATTGTTCATTTTATTTTATTTTTCTAGATCTATTTTTTGGAAGTTAAAAACCATCTTTATCCATAACCATTTATAAATTTCTCCTACGATTTTCTACAAAAGATTTTGTTGGGCTCTTCTTAGGGCATGATCTCTCAATATGCCCCACCTCATGACATCTTCTACATATAAAAGATATGTTTTCATAATCTATAGTTTGGGTCCACATCTTATCCCCATACTTAAGAATGATTTATTTTGGTAAAGCTTTACTTATATCAATCATGACCAATATTCGAGCATAAATAGCCAAAAATCTATCTTTTGTTGTATCTGAAATCTCGAGGAATTCTCCTAGAGTGTTGCCTATTGCCTTGAAAGTATCTATTTCCCAAAACTCAATGGGAAACCCAAACATCCTAACCCAGACTGGTACTAGGGATAGATTTACATTTTCAAGTGAAAAGCCTTCATACCAGTGGGTAAGGAAGAGCCCTGCTCTTCCCATAAACCAAGGACCCCCTTTTAGGATTATTTCTCTTTATTGCCTAGAACAAAAAATGGCTAGGAAGAAACCTTTGGGAAGAAATGATAGAATCACTCTTGGAGACTTTCAACTCCTATCAATCCATTTTCTCAAGGTTGAAGCCCTTGGCCAATACCCATTAAATTTACCAAAAATTGCCCTATCTTGGAGCAATGAGGATCTCTCTAAGGTGCGCTCACTAACCTCTACCACTAGGGATGATTCTAAAGATTTAACTATAAATCGATCCATGGAAAGGAAACTAAAACTCAAAATCTAATGAAATTTATCTCAAAGTTCTATAGCAAATATAATATTTGATAATAAATTTATAAATTTTTTATGCACAATTTCTAAGATGAAGAAAGGGAAAAAATAACTTAGCTGAAAAATTCTTTGTCCAAATAGAATGTCTTGCCTCACTAATTTCCTAGCCCTTGAGTGCTTTTCCCATCGTTCGAACCATAGTTGGCAAATATTTGCAATTTTATTTTTTGTTACTTGAAAAATCATCACTGCCCTTGTTCCAAATGGTTGACTTCACAGGGTAATATCTCCTCAATATTTCTCGAATTCTGCACAACTTGGTCTAAGAATCAGCTGAATTGGATAACACTTCACGAAGATATGGCTCCTAAAAGATGATACATTTTTTTAAGAAAAAACTCTAATCCTTCGCACTTTGCAATTTCGTTTTTCGTGACTTGAAAAATCGTCTCTGCCCTTGTTCCGAATGGTTGACTTTACAAGATCGTATCTCCTTCAATATTAATTATGTCCTATATTTTAAAATAACTTTAAAAAATAATATAAAATAGTTTTTAAGATTTATAAGATAATAAATTATATAATACGTTGTTTATTTAATATTTATTTAACCTAAACAATATTAAAACTTTAAACTAAATTCTAAAATCTTCACCCCACTCAAACTCAAATTGTTATATCAATAAAGCAAAACAAGCTGGTTACACAAAACAAAAATTTGATTAAATATGACCAAGCAATGTAAGGCATAACAATACACACGCACATTGAAATCTCACGCCACAAGATTAAGAATTTCATCCAAAGTTAGATGTAGATTGCATCACTAAAGTTCCACAAAAATTCATATCATAACGTATTTTTGAAGTGGAAAACTCCCTCCATCTCTGTTGCCATTGATAAAAAGGTCATGAAAAATGTAAGAGACTGTATTTTACTTCTACTCATTGAGTGGGCCTCCGTTTTCCAAATACTTGAATGCAATGGTTGTATGCATGGCTGATCCCAAGGGAAGCACTTGTTCATCCAAGAAGAAATAAGGGGAGTGAAGTGAATGAACTGCACCAATGCTTTCATTTTGTGCACCAATCCAGAATATGGCACCCGGTATTCTCTGTGCATAAAAGGAAAAGTCTTCTGCTCCCATTATACGTCCTCCGTGCTTCACGTTGTGTGTTCCAACCAAAGTCTCTCCTACCCTATGAACGTGGTTATGCATCCTTCCATCGTTTACAGTTGGAGGATATTCAGGGTGTACTTCTTCTTTGAAATCAATAGTTGCAGTGCATCCACCGATGTCAGCCTGCTTCTCTATAATCTGCAAATGTAGGACCAAAAAAAAAAATGTATGTTTTAAGATTAAAATTTGTTTACAGATAATGGATATTGTTTTGCAATCTTTGGAAGAAAACATACCTCTTTAATTCTTCTCCTTAGTTGAGCAAGTCCTCGAGATGAAAAGCTTCTTAATGTGCCTCCAAACCTTACTTTGTTTGGAATGATATTGTATCCCGAGCCAGCATCGATAAAAGTAACTGATGCCACCTTTAATTGACGTTAAAAACAAGACAAAAACTTTTAAGCATTGTATGCATTATTTGATAACAAATACTTATAAAAGTTAATTTTGTCAAAACAAATTAATTTAATAAACCCAAATATTTACAAATAAAAATAATAAATGTGTTAATTTTTTTAATTTATTAAAAAATATTATATTATTTTTTTTGTCTTTAAAGATAATTTATAACAATCAAGCTATTGCTCCTTCACTAACATTTGCACCTAAAAATACAATATTTTTTTATAAAGTTATTTGTAATTTATATTACTTATTTATATAGATATATATAATTAAAATATGTATTTAGTCACAAGTTAGCATAAGGGTTGGGTTTTCACTCTTTTTCAGGATGTCTAATATAAATAAAAAATAAATATTTAATGATATTGTTAAATTATAGAAATATATATATATATATATATATATATATATATATATATATATATATATATATTTTGTCATTGATAAAAAAAAGATTGAAGGCCCGACCCTTTACACAAACACACAAACCTGATAAGAAAAATATATATATTGTCATTGATAAAAAAAAGATTGAAGGCCCGGACCCTTTATACAAACACACAAACCTAATAAGAAAAAAATAGGAGAAGATCATACAAACACACAAACCTAGCTCTAGCCCCATCTTAGTAAAACAAACAAACCTGGCTAAACCCGTTAACTGAGAAATAATATTCCTACAGCTATCCTTTATTTAACGTAGTTGATGCAGTGCTCAATGCTTTACATAACTAATAAAGAAACCGTTGACAATAATATTATTTTCATATTTATGATTAAGGAATATTATTTTTATATTTATAATTAAAAAATATTATTTTTATATTTATAATTAAAAGTGTATAAAATTTTTAGCATGAAAAAGAAATGTGCATTTAATATCAGAATTTTTAATTTTATAATTTTAAGATGTTATTATATATTTTTAAAGAGTTTACAGAGAATTAAGATGTGAAAATTAAACTAGGTATTATTTAATATACATAGATATATGTATTAAATGGTATTACCTTAGCTAGTTAAATTCTTCCATTTTTAAAATTTGATGAAAGTTACAAAGGTTTAAATCTTATTAAACAAAATAAATATAAATATAAATATATTTATATAAACGGTTAAGTTGTTATAATACCATTATATGGATAATCCATTAACATATATTAAAGTGAATATCTTGTATACTTATCTCTTTAATGTGTTGAATGGAAAATTTTTATTAAAAAAATGTTAAGATATAAAGATATTTTTAATTTGCAATACCTCCTTTATATTACTTTTGAATCATGTTATCTTGATTAGATAACCTCTTCGTATCTAAGAATATGGTGTGTAGTTTTCATTCAATATTTGGTCCTAGGAAGATTTGAAAAATATATTACATTATATAACTACATGTTCTTTTAGTTTTTTTTATAAATATTTCTATATAGTCTTGAGTCTTGTATAAGGACATCCTTTTAGAGCTTTGGGTTTATCTTATCATTTTTTGTGTCTAATATTTTTATTGGAGTATCTTCTTCGAGAGGTCTAAGGTTCAAACTATGATTGTGTGTTGGTCAAAGCGGTCTCTCACTAACCGTATATATATATATATATATATTTATTGAACTATTGATCTTAAAATAATATTGTATTAAAATTCTGGTCTGGTTATTTTATATAAGATTTTTTGGATATGAGATCAATAGTTAAATCATTACATAGATTTCGTTAGTGTGAGAAACCCTTATGACCAATGCGAAGAACAGGCTCCCCCAACCATGACCCCTCCTAAAGCCGACAGCTATGCTTATCAATAGAGAATTTAACACACAACCACCACACACCCACCAATGTTGCAGTTTGAACCTTGGACCTCCTGAAGAAGAGCCAAAGCCCGAATCGTTACGTTGTTCTCCCTAGGACAAAAAATAGTTAAATCATTATGTCCCAATGGGAACAGCGCAACGGTTTGAACTTTGGATCTTCTTCGAGAGGTCCAAGGCTCAAACTACGACGTGAGCGAGTGTGTGAGGGGGGTGGGTGTGTGGTGGTTGTGTGTTAAATTTCCTATTGATAGGCATAGCTCTTGGCTTTAGGAGGGGTTATGGTTGGGGGAACCTACTGAGCCCTGTGTGTTGGTCGAAGAGGTTTTTCACACTAACCAAATCAAAATAATAATAATTAAATCATTATATTATTATCAAAATATTTTAATACTTGTAATTTTTAATGAAGGTTAATAATTTAAAAAAAAATTAACTTTGCATTTACTACTAAATAATTAAACCATATACAACTTGTTTTTTAATAAAAAAAATACTATCTATGTTTCTATAAATATAATACATTCATTAATAATTAATGAACATAAAAAAATAATATTATTCTCAATTTAATCTTCCAAATCTTAAACATGTATGCTTTATCATAGATCAATATACAAATATTTGTCTTAACTTGGTTATCATTAAAAAGAAAGAAAAGAATAGCTTCCCAACCAACCCATGGTTCGATGAAGATTGCAAAAAAATGCGAAGATTACTAAAGGAACCAACGGGTAAAACAAGAGCAAACAAAAAAACATATGAGAAACTGGTAAGGGAAAAAAAGAAGAATACACTAGAACAAGGAGGAAAGACTTGATTTACTTAGAGAAGCATGAACCAAAGAAATTTTGGAAGGAACTAAGAGTGAAAAGGATGAAAAGTGAAAATAACATAATAGTTAATCTGGAGTATTCAAAACAACTGTATCCACGTAGTAATCATGGTTCGATGAAGATTGCAAAAAAATGCGAAGATTACTAAAAGAACCAACGGGTAAAAACAAGAGCAAAAAAAACATAGAAGAAACCGGTAAGGGCAAAAAAAGAAGAATACACTAGAACAAGGAGGAAAGACTTGATTTACTTATGGAAGCATGAACCAAAGAAATTTTGGAAGGAACTAAGCGTGAAAATAATACAAACTAAAAATAACATAACAGTTAATCAGTGGTTGGAGTATTCAAAACAACTGTATTAGCGTAGTAACCAGTAGGAGACACCCCCTACTATCATTGTCAAGAAAGAACTTTTCACAATTGAATACATTATTCAAGGCATAAAAAAGTTAGCAACTGGTAAAGCCCGTGACATAGACAATCTTAAAGCAGAGAATATAAAATGGGGGTAGATATCTTGGCACCGCAAATCAAAGAAAATTTCAATGAGGTCATACAAAATGGCTTCCCTATTGAGTGGACAACTAGCTTGACCATTCCTTTGTTTAAAAGTGGAGATGTAAATAATCCCTCAAACTATCGAACTATCATGATCAACCCTCTCTTTGCAAAGTTGTTTGGGAGTATGATAGAGCGTAGGATCAGCATATGGGCAGAAGAAAAGGGAAAGAGAGCAAAGGTGCAAGCGGGTTTTAGGCCCAAGCACTCAACTATTGATCACTGTATCATGCTTAGACACATAGTGAAAAAAATATTGGACAAAAAAGAGGAGGCTTTTTGTTGTTTTGTAGACTTCAAAAAAGCATTTGACACAGTGTCAAGGAAAAAATTATGGAGTAGAATGGAAGAGCTAGAGGTTCCAATTCACTACAGGGCAGCAGTTCATAGACTATATGAGCATGTAAAGGCTAGAATCAGAACACAAGAAGGGTTATCTAAATGTTTTAGTAGTGACATAGGTGTCAAACAAGGTTGCCCTCTATCTCCGACCTTATTTGGGTTGTACATTGACAAGTTAGAAGAATAGATAAATAAATTTGGGGGAGAGGGTGTGCATTTAGCCAAATATGTGGTAAAACTCCTCATGTATGCAGATGATGTAATTCTTGTGGCCAAAACAACCAAATATCTAGAAGATCACCTTCAAGCTTTAGAACTCTTTTGTAAAGAAGTTGGGATGCAGGTAAACACGAGCAAAACAAAAATTATGATTTTTCTAGCAAAAAAGAAGAAACAACAACTCAAATTTTAGTTTGCAGGAGAACTGCTTGATGTAGTAGTAGAATACAAATACCTGGGCATAGACTTTCATGACAAAATTAATTGGAATACATGTAGGATGAAAATAACTCAAAGTGGTTGGAGAGCACTATATGCACTTCAAAACAGGTGTAGGAATACCGAGTTGTGGGATTGGAAGACCACCAAGGTCTTATTTGGCCTACTTGTTACACCGGTTTTGTTGTATGGTTGCGAGGTGTGGGCTAGTGGCACAACAAATGCAAAATGGAGGCAAATAGAAAAGATTCAAAAATATCTAATCATAAACTTTCTCAAAATTAAGGCCACAACCCCTTATGAAATTATTCTAGTTGAAACTGGAATGTTCCCTTTAGAAGCAATTGCTATGACCAAGTTGTTATGTTATTTGAAAAAACAAAAAACATGACAAATGATAGATGGCCTAGGCCAGCTAGGGACGAAGAGTTGCATAGGCGAAAGAATACATGGATGAAACAAAATCAGAAATGGATGAAACTTTGGGAAATCAACATAAATGAATGCCCAAATGTCAACAAAAACATAAAAAATTATGTGAATGAAAAGTTCAGAAGTGGAATGTGGAAAAATGTAGCA
This sequence comes from Wollemia nobilis, assembly GCA_028583015.1. Classification (NCBI taxonomy): domain Eukaryota; kingdom Viridiplantae; phylum Streptophyta; class Pinopsida; order Araucariales; family Araucariaceae; genus Wollemia; species Wollemia nobilis. Next base: position 12,215,955 of record JAQPPZ010000850.1, read on the forward strand.
GGAAAAGACAATATTATATTGCAAATTTTAACCCAACGTATGACCACAAGGAAAAAGCATATATAAGCGTTGAAATCAAGTGGAAGGAAAAAATACTCATTGCTCAGATAAGGACTCGCTCTCATAGGCTTAGATGTGAAACAGGGAGATGGACAACGCCCAAAGAACAATGGGAAGAAAATATATGTACTCTATGCAGCACAGGGGCAGTAGATACAGAGGAACACATCATCTATAAATGCCCGAGTTTTTCAAATATCCATGACAATTACAAAGAAACACTTAGGAACGAGTTTTGGCAAATTTATTTGAAGACAATAAAATAAAAAAAGTTGGAGAATTACTAACACAAATCAGCAGGAGAAGGAACAACCTTCTCAAAAATATTAAAGATCATATGATATAATTTGAGTAATTGTACTTCCATATTTGAGGTCCCATAGACCATATTTGAGTCTCGTGGACGTAATTAAAACCTTTCATTTCATTTCATATATGAACTTTGTATATTTAACACCTCTTGTTTTACATAAAATTATCAACTTTTTTATATAAACCTTTTTTAAAAAATTATTAATATTTTATAATATAATTTTTTTCCTTTTATAAATTCTCTCACAACTACAACTATAATATAAATTCTATGCTTTTTAGAGATTATTGTATAGTCTTTTCCACTAATCCACACTTAAAATTTTATAAGAAATTTTTAAATACAAAAATATAGATGCTGCAACTTATTAATGAGCTTATGAAAATGATTTGAAGTGTCAAAGGAAAATGCAAAGTCCACTCACCTAAAAGAGAATTTAATAATAAGAACATAAGAAGTCCAATACATTCTCTGGTAAAGGAGGACCAAAAAATTTGTAGAGGAAGCTTTCGTCGAATATTATAATAAAAAAAATTATATAAAAAATATATTTTATTTTATATAAAAGAGTAAGATTATCTCCAAATAAGTAATAGGACGACCCCTGTGAATGGGGCCTAGGTTAATGCGTGAGTTTTTTTTAAATAACTTAACTCTTTATTTTTAAATTGCATTTTTATGTTTCAGCCGGGTCAGCGTAGTAGATAAGGTTATGGGGTTTTGCCTGAGTTTTTTTTAAATTACATAGCACTTCATTTTTGAATTGTGTTTCTATGTTTCAGCCGGGCCGGGTCAGCGTAGTAGATAAGGTTTTGGGGTTTTAGACGCTCTTTCAGAAAACTTAGGTTCAAAAAAATTGGTTCTCATAATAGAAAATCACCCGTGTTTGCGTACGCAAAAAGATTAGTGAACATAAACGTCCTTGACATGCGAATAAATCGAATATCTTGAAAAAGGAATCAAGATTCTCCATGGTTTGCAACAAATTCATTAATATATTTTTAAAATTTTGAAATAGAACTCCGTAGCATCTTAATCAGTTCATTCGGTATTTTAAAACTTTTCTAAAGAATGTGCCACTTATTAGATTATAAATGTTTTAGGTTTATATTATTAAGTTTTGATGGAATGGTAAATTATGAACATTTAAAAAAAAAAAATTGAATTAATACAATAATAATTTCAGGACTCCTAAAATCACCCCTAACTTTTTCACATGGACAAATTGCCACAGGATTTTTCCACTTTCAACACAGCTTGAAAATGTGGGTGCCATTGCAATCTTGACAGCCTATAGTTTTATGCTTTGGGTTTTATGGCAAACACAATAGATACGATTTTGACACCGGTGATGTTGATATGAACAACTTTTCAGACCAAAAACTATCAGACAAAGAATTTCAATTAGAGAGAAGAGAAGAGATATACATACTTGACTGTCTAGAGGATCAGTCTCTCTAGAAATAAGCTGCTGGACACTCAAGATTGCAAGCGATGTGGCTACAATTGGATCTGCAGTCAAATGTGGCATGGCAGCATGACCTCCTCTGCCTTGTATAACAGCTTCAAATCTGCTTGAACCAGCCAAAATTGGCCCTGGGCATGAACGTATACTCCCAGTGGGCATGTCAGGTGCAATATGCATTGCAAATATGGCTTCTGCATCTCCCAGTGCTCCTTCACGAATCATACGAGCTGCTCCAGCACCCCCTTCTTCTGCTGGCTGAAAAATAAGTCTTACAGTGCCCTTAACATGGATCACATTAAAATACTTACCATTAGCCAAAGAGGAGTGAAATAGCAAGTTAAGCAGCTCAATATAAGTTGTGCAGATATATAACTATAATGGAAAACATTAACTGAAAGAAGAGGAGAGTTTTTAGGCCTTGTAGAATAGATGTAATAGAGTCATCGACCTCTTGACATGATAAGTGTGGAAGTGATTTGATTTGAACCATATTGAGATAATATACAATACTGCAATTAAAAAAAAGATATGTTTGCAAAGTACCTTCAGTTTATCCTTTCTTTGTTGGAGCAATTTGGCAGCCCCTAGAAGCATTGTGACATGAGCATCATGCCCACAAGCATGCATTTTGCCCCTATTTTCACTTTTGTGTTCCCATTCCACAAGCTCCTGCACATAGTAAGTCAAACTGATGAATCAGGAAAGGTTAATTATTGGGGGTTGAATAATGAGGCTATAGGGTAAAATCAGTAACAGAAAGAAGAAGAATGAAATCAAGTTTAGTTGGACTGTTGTTTTAATCAGGTTTTAAAATGGAGGAATTCTTAAACCTCCATGATAAACACACAAGCGTCTGAGTCTGCTCATGAGAGAAGGCAGGGGACAGATTCAGTAAATAGGATTGGAGATTGGAGCTTTATAGATACTCTTTGCTATGCTAAGGTGGTATGGAAATGAACTTGAAAGGCAAAAATAAATCTTCAAATAATAATTCCCTAGAAGTGAGGAGCTGAAGCATGAGCTTGATAAGGAAATGTTGTTCTGCCTCTCATCTAAATTTCATTATAATTTTTTCTTAGGATAGCTGAATTTGTTTTGGATTATTGGGAGAGGGAATTGTCAAAAGTCTCACATATACCATTTTGGGATTTTTAGAGGACTGAAAGCTAAAAAGCAACAACCTATCATCATAATATAGGCTAGGGTTATACTCAGAATGTTGTTATTATAAATATTTTAGCATTTACAAACATTATGTTATAAGATGAACCACTAATATCAAAGAAATCAAATGGAAGTCACCGCCCAACAAACACTCAAGGCAACCCTACAGATAATTTTAGAATTATTTTTGCACAATTATAATTTTATGTTTCCATATAAAATTCTGCCTTACATCTTGTTATTTTAACATAAGAAAAATCAAACCACATACAAGGTGAAATAAAAAAATAGCTGTTTCTTAAAAATCTAAACCCTCTGTTTGAATAGCCACGGAAGATTTCCTCTCAAAATTCGTGATGTTACACATTTCAGAGAAACCTGCAGCTGGATGCATTTTATTTCACAGAACCTCCCGTACAAATACTTTTGGGGCCATACGACTGCCCGAGTCTCTAAAAGCCCCTAGGACTTTGGGTTAATGATAGTATATTCCCACTTATTTGAAATTTAAACCATAACCGAACAGAAACCATCTTTCATGATTAAGTACAGTTTGCTTTTTTATCTTTTTTAAATCAGCCCTGTTCAACAGGGTATATATTGTAAAAAACCAGGGGATTCAAACATGAATCATCGGCATAATCACAATCACACAAGACCATGCACAAGATGCCCACAATCCCATTCATTCGTTGGGACTGGTATGCAGATAACCCTTTTCAAAACTACATTTTTCTCCAATCAGAATCTCAAATTCAGAATACCCCTCAACTATAAACTTGCACATAGTTATATCAAATATATTCTAAAACACTTTAGAATGAACACACACAAATCTTACATGTCTTAATATAATAAGAACCTTCGAACATCACAAGAAGAATGCATATAACTCTTACATTGAAACATTTTTCATGGACCAATTTAAATGCATGCATGCTCTGTTTCCTGTGTGGATGGAATACATGCCTGTATAGGAAGAGCATCCATATCTGCACGGAGAGCAACAATGGGGGGAGCCCCGGATCCGATGGTGGCAACCAAACCAGTCTGGGCAAAGGGCCATTCATAGCGCACTCCCATCGCATCCAGCTCTTCCCTGATGAGCTTGCTTGTATTGAATTCATTGTACATCAGCTCGGGATCCCTGTGAAGTCGCCTTCTCACAGAAATCAACCACTCAAACATGTCTCCATCTTTTGCAGCTTCCATAATCTCTCCTTCTTCTTGTGCCCCCACATAACCAATCAACACAAACGCCAACACCACCATTACAAGCTTTAACGGCCATGGTTTGAGACCAGGAAAAGCAAAAACAGAAGCCATTCAATCATGCACGTACGAAGAGAATACTGCTAAAATAGTTGTATTTATTTGAGCCTAACACACTGTTTCTAGTTGTTATAAACGCGTGGATACGTTCTTGACAGAGATTCTCAATTCTAATCAGATTAGTTTTTATGAAGAGACTTTGCTCTCTAATCGTAGATATCTCATACTTTGAAAGTCCGTGTCTGACGGTCATGCGTTTGGAAGAAGTACCACGAATTTTTAAAAAAAAAGTGATTTGAATTCATTGGAAATGTACAGCTCTGAAATTTTAAATTGCTTATAAAAAGTAAAACCCCCATTTTTTTTTGTTATATGGGATTGCATAGAAACAGTCTTACATTATTTAAATGGTGGTATTAGATTAAGGTTAAGAATATTTTGGTCAACGGTATCAGTTATAGAAAAACTGAAGGGTAAAAATTATAATGTTTTTAATTAGTAATATGGTACTGCAATTGTTTTGGGAGTGAAGTTGTAGTATTATATTATAATTAAATAATTTTTTTTATTATTGTTAGAGAAAGAGTTTGAAATGATCTCCGAAACTTTTATATAAATTTATAAGATTTTACAAAAAAAAATCATAATTAAAATAATAAAGATCTACATATAAATCAAACTCTTTTAAAAATTGCTTCAGGTCAGTTATAAAATTAAAAAAAAAACAAGGACCACAATCTAACACAAAATAATAAATATTAACAAAGCAGAAAGAAACAAAAAAAACAATAGTTTTGTCAAGAAATTCAATCTAGCATGCCTCCACGATCTTTTTAAAAGATTCAATCTGTTAAATAAAAATCTGATCAAGGGGCCTTCAGGTTAACATGAAATCTACCATCCTGTTAGAAACCATCCACGACATTATTAGTATCTATAATTCCCTTCCTTAAGGCTTACTACCTCAGACCTGTACCAGTGTCCTCATCATTAACAATTCTAAGTTCATTGGATAGTTATCACTCCAAACGAAGGAATCGTGACCAGTGCTAAGGTTCGCCTTCAATTCCGTCACCCTGTTTACTTCGCAAAACACTAAAGAATTCTACGGTTGTTGAATTACATAGTGTTAGTTATAAAAATTTTAAAAAGGCAAAAATTATAATTTATTTAATATATAATATGGTATTGAAATTGTTTTAAAAGTGAAGTTGTTTTATTAGTATTACATTATAATCATATAATATTATAAGCTTGATAATTATACAAGTTTCAAAAAAAAATTGAAAATTAAGAAATCTCATAAATTAAATTAATACCTAAGTAAAAACTTTATTTTAACAAATGTTTAATATTAATATATAACTATGGAAGTAGAAAATTTAATAAAAGTAAAATTATTTATTTGATTTTTGAATGTTATTTGATTTTTTTATAATTTAAATCATATTATTTAATATTATTATTTGTCTTTCATTCATTTCATCAACATTCAATATTATTAATATTTAATTGTAAACACGTATGTTTATTAAAAAATATTAAAATTTTAAAAACAAAAATTATTGATTTTCTTGAAATTTGAATCTAATTTATTTATATTATTATGAAGAAATAAAAATTTATTTATAAAATTTAAAATATTATTAATTTTTTGTAAGTACTATTTTCAAAAAACTTTCAATAATTTCACTCTAATATTATTATTTACTTCTCATCCATTTTAATGATACTTCTTTATCAAATATATAATAAATAAACAGTGATTGAAATCAAATTTATAATTTACAAAACAAATTCAAAATGATGTACAATATATTTATTATTATTTGAATATAAAAAATAAAAACAAAATTTTAAAAAATAAAAATTTAATTTCAAATGCACCTTAAATCTATCTTTTTAAATTAGGGTTTTTTATTTAGAAAAAATTTATCATTAGCTAGGAACTTAATAAAATTAGCAGGAAAAAAAAAAGTGTATTTTATAAGAGTAACGACTATTTAATTATATTTTATAAATATAATATTTAAAAACTTTTATTTAAAATTTCAAAAAATTTATTATAAAATAATTTATTCAAATTATCAATTTAAATTATTAAAAAATAAAGATTGTTAATAATTTTTTCCAAACCTGTCAACAAAAATAACTTATAAAAATATAAATTTCAAAATGACCGAAATTTTAAAAACATAAAAATAAAAATAAAAATAAAAATAACCAATTTTGTTTTTTGAATTTGAAAGTCATTACATTAAAACTATAAAAGTCTCACGATTTAAAAAATAAATAAATAAATAAAACTATATAAGACAACTGTGAATGACAACAGTAATCCGGATACTTCGGTATTTAACAGACTGCTGAACAAACACGGAATTCTAAATCATTTGCTTATTATAAGATTGTTCACGTGAAGCACGCAAAATCAAGAGATGAGCAAGCGGTTAAAGTCTTGAAAGTGCGTATCTTCTTATTTTGTTTTATTAGATAATAAAATGGACAAACAATATTATATCCATACACACTTTATATATAATTTGATACGTCTTTATTGGAATTTTTTTGTTTGTTTGTTCTCAGTTGAAAGCTATCGGTCTCCGTAAACATTTTAATTGTAAAAGTTTTAATTTGTCTAATCTCCCTAAATATTTTATTGGTAAAAGTTTTATCGATAAAAGTTTTGAATTTCCATTGGAAAGATCACCTTCTATGTTATAACTCCATTTGAAAACTATCAGCAGCTTTAAAATAAAAGTTTTAAGATTCCATTAGAAAGACCCTCACCCTCCGTGTTATACCTCAGCAGCTTCGTCTTTTTAAATATTTTATTAATAAAATAAAAGTTTTAAGTTTCCATTGGAAAGACCCTCATCTTCCGTGTTATACCTCAGCAACTTCGTCTCTTTAAATATTTTATTAATAAGTTTCCATTGGAAAGACACTGACCCTCAGTGTTATACCTCAGCTGTTGACTATAAAATATGTTTAAAAATAATATATAATTATTTACTTATAAAATGAGATAATATAAATATATAGTTAAATTATAGTTTAGTAATTAGTTATAATTATAATTTTTAAGATTTAAGGTTTAAATAGTGTATACAATTTTTATGGTTTAAGTTGGTTTTCATATACATCATGGTAAATTACTCATTTTTAAGTACATTTTATATATATAATTTTATTATAATATGTTAATAATATTTTTAAGAATTATTAAACTTATAGAGACCTTAGAAGTATAAATATATTTAGCTCAAGCCTTTATAATAATTATATTGTTGATTATTAAAGTAATTATTTATAATTTTTAAAGTTAAATTATTTTGTGTATTTTTTAAAGTAGGAAACATAAGATTGCTTAGAAACTCCATTGTTTACAAGCTTGGATCCTTGAATATTTTTTATACAATATTACAAGGGGTTAGGGTTCTCCAAAACCCTAACAAGTAAAGTTGTGATGTCTTCAAGCATGTCTTGATTCCAATAGGTTTGAGTGGGCTTTGTGATATCCAATGCTGGGCCACTTCAGATCTTTGATGTACTGCTCTTAGATCTACACACAATGACACAACAAAAATAGTTAGTAATACCTGCGAGGGCTCCACAGTGTGAGGCCCTCTATGAGCAATAGTAAACCCTAACTAAGTGTTGTAAATAAAGTGAACAGAAATAGAAGCATATGCATAAAATAAAATAATAAATGATTGATTTGTTTTACTTATTGTCTTCTAATGTGTGATGTCTGATGCAGGTGATTGGCGCGACGATGCCCTAGCATCGCTTAGAGGTTAGGGGGTCTTTAGGAATGATAGCATAAAATGCCCACGGGCGCTTGGCTGCTGCAGGAAACGCCCATAGGCATCTGGGGTTGAGGGGAAGGATTCCATAGAAGCAGATCCGATGAAGGAAAAAGGATGGCAAGGACGATGGGGGTTACGACGAGCAAGTATGACGAGTGAGGGGGTTTGGGCTCTTTTCTAGGAGATCCAGGTTGAAACTATGGTTGGGCATGTGTAAAAACAATTATGCATATCACTTGGTAAGATTTGAATTAGATGACTATATAGTAGTATTACAATAACTTGTTAATTACATATATTGGATATCCTCCTTAAAAGTGAAGGGAGTTAAGTAGTTGAGCTTATGTTATTTAATAAATGTTAAGGTCCACCCATAAGATTCAAACCTTAATGTAGTGTGTAAAACCCTTAAGTTCCCACCAAATGCTTTAAATATTAGGGCTTAAATAAAAATTATATATTAGGGTCACTTCTATTAAAATACTAAATATTATATTTGTTGTAAAGCTAATTGAACCATATCTAGCTTACCTTTTTATTAAATATATTTTCCATTTCCTATTTTATCAAATATATTCTTCATCTTCCTTAAATTCCTATTGTTTTTACAATCAACATCTTGACATCATTTTCATTAAGAGATAAAATCTCACTCGACTAGTTGCCTTTCAAAATATGAATCTCACCAAGATAAAGACCAACAACACTATTAGCTAATTTATCTACTACTTGATTTCCTTCTCTATAGGTATGCTCACATTTTCAAGAGATTACCTCCAACAACAATTGATGAACATCAATAGTAATGTTATTTTGTATCCAATATCCACATCCATATTTGTTGATAGCATTATTGATATTTGTGAATCTACCTCAATTGAAATATATTTCTTTCCTTTTTTAATTGTAGTTTTGATCCCTATAAGAAATATTGAAGAATATTACATTATTTGGTACATGTTAATATACCCCCATAGTACCTTCATGGTACAAATGTAAATATGTAATAGATTAGGGTTTGAGTCTATAGTTTAGATAAGTGATTTATATTTCCCTTTTATGTAAGTGTCAATGTATAGGATATGCACAAGTGTCATGTAAGAGTGCAATGTGCAGGATATGCACAAGTGTCATGTAAGTAAGAGTGCAAGTGTATATTGAGAGAATGTGCACAAGTGTCATATATGTAAGTGTGCAAATATGTAATGTGAAGATGTACAAAAGTGTCTTGTATTAGGAGTGCATGTAGGAGAGTAAGAGTCATGTAGAAGTGTGAAAGTGTCATAGAATCAAGTATGCATGTAAGAAGAGAGTGAAGAGTATAGTATTTTTGGTCAAGATTCTACCCTAGGATAAAATGTATGTATGCGCCCTAGACCCAGCCAACATTGAAAGGCTAAAGGAAAGAAATGTCTTTCAGGACAATATCCAGAGAGGGCTAGTTCCCTTGCTACTCTAAAAACTGATATAAATATTAGGGAAATAAATTAACAGAAAGAAATAGAAATATGGTTGTAAGCCAAAGAGATAATGCGAGGATGAACTAACAACAAGATTAACAACCCAGTTTAAACTAACAACATTCAATGGAAGGACAAAATAGAAATTGAACTTAGATCATATTATAAAGCATGACTTCCAATAGCATTCCAAAATTCATTCCCATTGAAAAACTAAATTCAGACTTAGAATTTAATCCACCAATGTTGATATAAATTTTAATAGAAATGTAGAGCAAAAAATATAAACATACATAACATGATTAGAAATTCAGAGCCAAATAGTCCTTGAAACAAAACAAATGTTTAAACTGAGAGAGTTTCACAAGCAAATGTCCATCTCATTTTTTACATCAAGTTTCTTAGTATTTATAGAGGATTTTGCCTCCAAAATTGAATGATCATTAAACAAAATGGTGGTAAGTCAAAGATTAGTCAGTAGTAATTTTCTCCTCGATAGCAGCAATGAGCCAATCCGATGGTACATTGGGAAGCAACAAGTAATTTTGACATATGGCACATCGTGACTCAGTCAGAATCAATGGCAAAATTTTCATCTTCGTAGTGGTGCCTTGAAAATGAGCATTCACCAAAGTGGACGGTGCCTCGAAATCAGTAGAATCACACCAAATTCAAGGGCAAAGCGGGCAACATTTAATTTTGACAATCTTCTGGTCATCTGTCGAATTTGATCTTTATTAGAAATAACTCAGGAAACATTAACTCCCTTGCCCCAAAAATTGAATTTGTCGGCACTGGAATTTTCTCCCAAAATGATCTTCACTCAAAGTGCCATCGAAAATGACTTTTTCTTGGAGGAAATGGCCAAAATTAATTTCGCCAAGATGAGGCCCGAAATGAGCTTTTGCCAAAGCATGGGCTGAAAAGATGTTGCTATAAAAAATGAAGTTCACCCAGCTAGAAAATGAACTGTCAACTTTCCAAAAGTGAATATTTTACTCGAAAATGGTATTTCGCTCAAAGTGTTACCCAAAAATAGATTTTGTTGAGCAAAACGCATTGAACACTTAGGCAAAATTTCAAATTTAATTTTAGTGTAGCAAAAATGCCAACACTTCTGATGGCTCACAGGGTATTCAACTCACCAGAATGTAATTGACCCCATGGCCTTTATCCATTGGGTTGATTATTACCACTGCTAGCTGCATTAAATTATCTATTGCTTGCACCAATCTCTTCATGCCCTTTGAGATGCAAACATGTAGTTTCATATACTATAATGGCTTCAGTCCAAGCATCAATATTGATCACCTGACGAGTATGAAGTGTATCAACAATGTATCAAAAGGTTTGTACCTACTCCAGGTCAATATAGTTGGCCCTCTAGCTAAGCTCCAGCAAACCAGACTCGATGCGAGTAAGCTTCTTTATCAATGGCAACACATGCTCTTCGATGATGGGCTCTTACCTGTCATAAATCTTTGAAGTGCCATTTTTGAAAATAGCCCATATCATATCCATGCCTCTCTTCGCTAGAATATTCCCCTAATCATCAATGAAACTAGGGAAACCATTGCTTGGTACAGTCTCAAAATAAACCAGCTAAATACGTCTTTCTTGTTCAAATGTATCTAGTAGCTTTCGGGCTTCTTTGACTAGATCCAACCTGGAAAAATAAGTGTGTAGCGTTATCTTGGCATTTGCCCAAGCTCGGGCCATGTTGCTAATTAGACTGAAATTAAAATCCATTTTGGCCATTGTTTGGATTTTCATCACCATTTCCAATTTTAGTTCGAGGTCCTCTTTCGAATACACCATTATGTGCAACCTGTGTGAAACAACATGTCGCACCTCCCGAAGGAACATGAGAACCAATGTTGCTTTTGACACCATTGTTGAACAATCGATAAGCAGATGACTGTGAGCCTCCTTAAAGTTTTCCTTCATGAGAGTTATCGATTGTGTCACCTTGTCTGCCAACTGATCCTGCAGACTCTGGATTTGGTCCTTCAAGGCTTGGATTTATCACTTTGCTTCCTACCATGCTACTTGATGTTGTTCGGCCGCCTGCTTGTATCCTTCAATTTTGTCCTCCAAGCTTATCATTTTCTACTGCCATTACTGATATTCTAATCGTACAGTGTTCAGTTGGGCCTTTTGCTCAGCTAAAGCATCTTCTAGTTCTGCTATCTTCACTTTAGCTTGGAAGAAATGATCCTTGAAATGTTCACCGTGCAAATAGATTGAACTCATTTCCACCTGTATGTTACCCATTTTCTCAGTCGTATCAATTTTTGTGAGGTCCTCGATGAATAACTGATATAAATAATCATTCGATGTCATTTCTCCTTGGAATTTCTAGACTTGAGGGACCATATTCACAATGTGTGCCTCCATAGCTTCTAGATCAAAAGTCACCTTCTTCACTATTTTAGCCAGGGCTTGTGTGTACTTCTGCTTATGGCTTTTTAACCATTATGAGAAAATTTTTTGTGCTTGATTGATCTTCTCTGCTACAGAATGCTCCAGTAGAAGTTCTATTTATGAAGCCAGTGGCTCCTATGATGCAAAATTTAAGGAAAACAAGAAAAAAACATGTTGAGGGTTTGGCTCAATAGAGGAGATGGAAGTGGAAGGTACTACAGTTACACTTACCCTTAGAGGGGCTTACGTAATTATAGCGACAATGGGATTGACAGGGGTGGAATACATAATGGAAAATAATAGAAGGGAAAATGGATTAGGGGTGGATGCAAACAAACTGAAAGATAGAGGAATGTAGGGAATAGAAGAAATAGGAAGGATCATTGGTGACCTGGGACTGTGAAATGGAGAAGGGAGCAAAAGAGATAGATACAACAAATGGAAATGAAGTAGAAGTGGAAACTATAGGATGAGAGGCAGTGGTCACCAGATTCTTATTATTGAGAGAAGAAGAAAGGAACTACATAACTACGGGCTTCGATATTGTTTGAGTCGATGATGAAGGCTATTGCACTATTGGATCTTCCTCTTCCTTGTATTTTATTACTTCTACTTCAATATCCACCAACTTCAACATCTGTCTTGGTTGTCTTCATTGAGCTAAAGAGGGTGCCTCCATAAAACTAGTCTACCCAATCATAATTGAAGAAATAAGGTTGGCTCTAGGAGCAAAAACTGCATCACTTCTAGGCTTCTTTACAATTTTAGGTAAAGAGAGATTTGTACCCGTGCTCCTTTTTCTGAGTGAAAGTTGTTCTTTGGGTGATAGGTGTTCTTATTTTTCTTCAGAAACTAGCTCCTCTTCAATCAACAAATTTTCTTCTATGGCCACGACCTCTTCATTGTTAGGACTTTGAATACTTCGAGGCACCAGGTTAGCGAAAGAGATGGGTTGGTACTTATCACAATACTCATCATAAATTTGTGAAAACACTTCATCCATAGTATATGGGTAAGTTGATCAAGGCTTCCCTTGGTGCACTCTCATGATCCACCAGTTGGTGATCTTCTCGCCAGACCATTCGGGCAATTTATTTTTCTTGATTAAACAAATCCTTAGGAGGAACTTGCTCCAAATAATTTGCAGGATCAAACTTGACTTCCATTTCATATAAATCGTGCCAAGTATAGCACTAAAAAAATTAGGAGCACTTAGGAAATTAGGAGCATAAATATTATTAACCAGATATTGCATTAACTTAAATTTTGAAAGATTACAATGCTTAAATACAAAGATTATTAACCATAACCTAGAAAACTTAGGAGAAAGAATTGGGAAAAAGAAAAATAGGGAGGAAAGAAAAAATGAGATTAGGAGTCAAAATCCTTGTTGTCCATGTCGTCCAATCCTGCTGACTCAGTTGTCGTCCAAGGAGGTAAAGGGGTAAGGTCCAAAGCTTACAATGGTAAAACAATTTTTTTACTTTTTTACCCTTTTAACTTCCAAATTCTTCCCCTTAAATTTGAGAGGACTAACTATATAGTCTCTCAGCTTTATATATTGAGCTTTAGCCATGCCTTTGGTGAAGATATCTGCAATGTTATCCAAAGTGCTGCAATATTTAAGCTCAACTATCTGCTGCTCCACCATGTCTCGGATGAAGTGATACTTCATATCAAAATGCTTTGATCTCCTATGGTGGATTGGATTGTATGCCAATTGAATGGCACTTATGTTATCACAATACATTCGATTTGGACCACTTTGACTTTCTCCAAAAGGACTTTTCTTAACCATAGGGCTTGAGTACTAGCATGTGTGATGGCTATATACTCAGCCTCAATATATGACAATGCTACAAGAGTCTTCTTGGAAATCCATGTGATTAGTCCTGATCCTAGACTAAAAAATTTCCCTGATGTAGATTTCCTATCATCTATATTGCGTCCCAATCACTATCACTGAAGCCAACTAATTTAACAGAATTACATTTGTGGTAATGGATTCCAAAATCCAATGTACCCTTTACATATCTTAAGATTATTTTAGTTGCTTGTAGATGCATCTCAGATGGACTTGCTATAAACCTTGAAACTAGAGAAACAACATATTGAATATCAGGCCTTGTGTTGGTGAGAAACATCAGAATCCCAACCATGTTTCTGTAAGTGGTCATGTCAACCTTTGGTGCTCCGTCATCCTTGCTCAATTAAATCCCATGTCCAGTTGGAGTTGCAACTGATTTGCATTACTCCATGGCAAATTTCTTGATCATATCTCGAGCATACTTGTGTTGAAATATGAATATCCCCCTATTTTATTGATGCACTTCCATGCCTAGGAAGTATCGCATTAAATTGAGATCTTTCATTTCAAACTGCTTCATCATGGAGTTTTTGAAATCCATATTTATTTTAGTGTTACTACCTTTAAATATTAGATCATACACATACAAAAAAACTATTAGAATGTCTACTCCATGCTTTAGGTAGTATAGAGTTGGTTCACTCTTGCTTCTAGTGAATCCATACTCATTGAAATAGCCATCAATGCATGAGTACCATGCTCCTAATTCTAGCTCCAATGAATGGAGTTCCATTATCCATCACAATGGCATCTAGTACACCAAAGCATGTTATCAACTCCTCTAGAAAAGAAATGATAACTTCTTGATCTACTTTCTTATTTGGCATTGCTTCTGCCCATCGGGTGAAATAGTCAGTGGTTGTTAAGATATACTTATGCCTAGCAGATGTATTACGGTCAATAACCCCTATAAAATCTAAGCCCCATTGTTGAAACAATACTTCTACTTGAATTGGATGAAGCGGTAAGGTAGCATTTCTACTTCAACCAACATATATTTGGCATTTATCACAACTTTGGCTAACCTTGAATGCATAAAAAAAGAGAGTAGGCCAATAATAACCCGCATTTATGATTTTTAGAGCCATGGATCTACCTGCATAATGTCCTGATAATCCAAAATGGAATTCTTCTAGGATCTTCTATTTCTTTGACTCTTTGACACATCTCAGAAGCACTCCATCGATATTTTTATAGAATAGCTCATTTTTGAACATGACATATTTGCAAGCTTGCAGCCTAAACCTTCTTATTTGCAAAGCATTAATATGGGAGGGATGCCTTCCTGTATTGAAGTATTTGATAAGGTCTTCTATCCAATATCGGTTAATTACGGGCTTCTTAGCAAGATTAAATTATTGCACTAGACCTTCAAAATGGCACACAATTATTTTGGAAGCATCACTCTTTGCAAGCTCTTGACACAGTGCTTGGTCACGAACAAACTTGGTTGGCCGAATCTTGATATCGTATTCTTGGATCTTGGAGACCCAACCAGCTCTCTTATCTCCAAGTTCTTCCTAGATAATGAAACTTTGGACATCAGCATGTACAACATGAACTATCATCTTGAAATAAAATGTTGAAACTTCTTCGGATATTTCATCACTGCATACACTTGCTTCTCAATGAAATTATATTTTTCTTCATGCGGTTGAATCACTTGACTCAGGAATGCAATAGGTCATTTATTTCCATCTTCTCCCTTCTGTGTAAGGACTACTGCATAACTTTCTTGCTCACCAATAGCATAAAGGATGAAATCCTTAGAATAGATTCACCAAGATGGGAGCCTAATAAATCCTCTCTTTAATCTCTCTAAATTCTTCTTTTCTTTTCTCCGTCCATTTGAACTTAGCATTCTTTTTTAGGAGTTCAGTCATTGGCTTCACTACTTGAGCAAAGTCTACAATAAACTTCCTAACGAAGTTGATTTGGCTGAAGAAAGATTGCAAATTTTTCTTGTTAGTCGGTAATGGTAGCTTTAAGAGAGCTTCGAATCTAGCTTGGTCAACAGCTAACCCTTTCTTAGAAATCACATGACCCAGGGGCTTTCCTTATTTTACCATGAAGATGGACTTTTTTGTGTTGATGGATACCCTGAATTCTCGGTACTTCTCAAATACCTGGGTAAATGTAAACAATGTTCCTCCTTTTTATAGGAGAAAACTGTCATATCATCCAAATAAATGACAATGATTTGGTTCAATAACTCACCAAAATCCAGGTCCATTACTCCTTGAAAGGTTTCTCCAGCATTTGATAGGTCGAAAGGCATTTTCTTGTAAGAAAATTTTCCCCACTTTGTGGTGAATGTCATTTTGCATTGGTCTTCATCTTTGACCCTGATTTGATTATACCCAGAGAATCCATCAAGCAGAGAAAATATTTGCACTCCTGCAACTACATGAAGGATCTAATCTATTTATGGCAAATGATAATTATCCTTTAGATAAATCTGATTAAGATTTCAAAAATCAACGAATAAGCGAATATATTCATTCTTATTTCGTATAGGGACCAAATTTGCTACCCAAGAAGAGTGTTATATAGGATAAATGATCTTCACTTCGAGCATCTTCAAGAGTTCTAACTTCATCAGGGCCTCAATTTTTGGATTGACTGGCCTTTGCTTTTGTCTAAAAGGTTTTACTCCTTCTTGCAGTTCAATTTTATGTTGGATAACATTCTTTTCGTACCCTTTGAGGTCCTGATAACTCTAGGTGACAATGTCTAGGAATTCTTGGCATATTTCCTTGATTTACTCGAGTTCTTCAGGTGTAGTCAGTTCCAACCTTGATTGATTTTCTATATTCTAACTTCAATTCTTTTTACTCCTTTTCGTCCACCTTGATCTTATGCTTTATTGTTCTATCATTTTTATCAAAGAGACTTTCAAGAAAAATCAATACTTTCGGGATGTGATTATTTTTCAACTGGATCAATCCCTCAAGTTCTTCCTCAACAAATGTTCTTCCTTCAATATTGCTAGCTTCATTTATCAGGAATTCCATAATCTCTTCATCATTCTTGAACACTTGCCAATGAATATCCTTATCAGGAACTGAAGGTCTATACACAAGCCTCATAATCTTTGATTTTTGCATCATGTGATCAACTGGGAAAAACTTGGCACCGATAAATGCCAAGAGATCAGCATGCTTATTTTGCTTCCACAAAATTGCTTGGATATTTAGTGCCATGTAGGCTTCAAACAGGTCCCAAACTTTGTTGTGATACGCCTTAAAATAGTGTTGTTTGGAGACACACTTGTTAGTCACTTGATTGAAAATCATCTCTAAATATCTAAAAATATGGAGTTGTTTGATCCCGATTTTCTCTTCTTTCTTCAAACCTAAGAACAATGCTTCATACTCAGCAGTGTTATTTATACAGCTCCATGTCAGTCGATATGAATATGTATTTAATCTTCTAGAAGGGGAGATGAGGATAATCCTTTCTCTGATGTTATTTAAACATCTTGCACTATCGAAGAAGAGTTTCCACAACTAATCTGAGACAGGATATCTATCATCGAATACCTTCTCATCCACATTTTCAGGCTTGGTAATGGCATAGCAAAGAATCTTAGTTTCAACCATTATGTTGAAGTCACTCATGGAGAATTCATATTTTGTGTGAAGTTAACCCAGAGCTTCTTCCATTAAATCTAACTCTTCCATCTCCTTGATCATTAAGTTAGTAGAGGCCATGAGCTTTTCTTCATCCTTGATCATTTCTATGTGAAATGTAGAAGGTTTCTCATTGTAGATCCAAATTATTTTCCCTTTTAAAGGAATTTCCAGATGGGAATAATCTAGATAAAGATATCCTTCCAACTTAGTGGTGAATTCTCTCGAGAGGCACATACTAAAGTATGGCTCCAAATAAACCATGACCACTTTCTATATCACAGTGATTTGAGGTATTTTATGCAACACAATTTGGGATATATTTAATAACACCCACTATTTTCATAGGGGTTCCACCCAACTAAAAAACTCTTGGGCTATTTATGGTATACTTCATGCCCATGATCTCGCAAACCACTTTTGGCATGACAGTCGTTGTAGCACCAGAGTTAATCATGCAATTATGCACAATCCAACCCTCCATCTTGAGAGACAAGTAAAATGGTGG
This sequence comes from Wollemia nobilis, assembly GCA_028583015.1. Lineage (NCBI taxonomy): Eukaryota > Viridiplantae > Streptophyta > Pinopsida > Araucariales > Araucariaceae > Wollemia > Wollemia nobilis. Next base: position 12,233,935 of record JAQPPZ010000850.1, read on the forward strand.
TGGTCTATCCTTTCCAGTAGCTGAAGTTGTGAGCGTCTAAGCTAACATAATTTGAGTAGGATTTTTATTTTTACCTTTAATAGACGTTAGATATTCTTGCAATAAATCAACCTATCTAGGTAATTACAAAGTATCATAGAGTCTAACCTTGGCAGGAATTTTCTTTAATTCTTCAACAATATTGTACGTGGACGAATTGGATTCTATCCCTTCATTAGCAGCTTCATACTTACTTTGATATTACTGTGTGGCTTCCACCCTATGATGCTTGGTCAAATATGGGTATTTAAGACATTCTTTTACCTGTTCCTTCATCTCAGTTTGCGTTTGTGAAGTTGACACCTTTGCTTGAGAGATTATTTCTTTTGCTTGTGCGGGCAAGAGATATTTTAAGAGAATAGGTTCTTTTGACTTAGGCGCTGACCCAAGAGCCTTCACTTGTGCTTGTATCTTTTCATTATGCACCTTTGGATCAGTAGATATCTTCAGTGGATCGATCTCAACTGGGTCCATTATGACTGGATTTTTTCTAACTATCATGAGAACTAAAACTTATTCTATAGAAGGGATCATAATGTTATGATTGGCTTCTCTAATCATGTTGATATGACTGTCAAAAGAGTTGTCTGCCAATGTTTGCACATAGTTCAAATGAACCATGCAAATTTCTTCACCATGTGGATCATTGTAGGTGGAACACCAATACATTTTATCTGACGGGCCAACTTCTTCATTCATCAACACGTTTGCATTCCTTTCAGGAATCTTACTGGTCAAAATTGCTTGCTCTTTGATGATTGGTGGAGGTTGAAATATCCTAGGCTAGAAAATTCTCTCAACTTGGATTTTTAGGACTATGATCTCATTTGACATCGTTCTCATTGCTAAATGCATGCATCTCTTGCAACATCTTCATTTGCATATGAGGAATTGAGGGTGTTGGAGGAGCTAGTAATGGTAGTGGTACTAGCAGATATGGCAATGTTGGAAATAGAATTGGAGTGGGCAGTTGTGAAATGGAAGGGGCGGGAAATTATGGAACATAAACTATCAGGGTTTGAGAGGAACTAGGGTTCCATTAAGGAACTAGATACATGGGGGACATTGGTAAATACTGAGAAGATGCATTGGGTAATAAATTCTATGGGATATCAAAAAATATTGGCATCATCATTTTTGGTATGAACTTACCAATAGCAATTAAATCAGCTTCAGCCTTTTGCACTTGGAAGTATAATTTAAAAAATGTATCAACATTGGGCTGACGAATGACCATGCTAATTTTGGAATTAAAGGCTCAAATATAATAAAGCATAGCTTGTTTGGGAGTCGACCAGAGACCATCAGGGACTCTCTGCCAAGTTCGAGTGAACCTAAAATTGAAGTCAATGATTTCCTCCTGTGGATACCTCTGAATGTTAGTGAATTGATGCAACAAAGAAAAAATATTTAATTGTTCATTGAAGCCTTTTATCATTAACTCATCCAACTAGTCCCATGTGGTAATAGTGGCAAGTGGTAAGGACTGGTACCAAAAAAGCATCTTCCCTCTGAGAGAGAGCATGAGCAATCTGACCATGATATTTTTGTTTAGAGGCTTCTAGGTAAAACTAAGTCACAAGATTTTCTAATCAAATAGCAAAAGACGAACATAAAATCTTAATACTGCTTAAGGTGGACCTTTCGGGCCCCATCGAGCATGCCAAAAACTATTTATCAATAGTTTGCCCTAGGATAAAATGTATGTATGCACCCTAGACTCAGCCAACATTGAAAGGTTGAAGGAGTGAAATATCCATCAAGCCAATCTTCAGAGAGGGTTGGTTCCCTTGCTACTCTAAAAACTGGTATAAATATTAGGAAAAGAAATTAATAGAAAGAAAGGGAAATATGGTTGTAAGCCAAAGAGATAATGTAGGGATGAACTAACAGCAAGATTAAAAACACAGTTTAAACTAACAGCATTCAATGGAAGAACAAAATAGAAACTGAACTTAGATCATATTATAAAGCATGACTTCCAATAGCATTCCAGCATTCATTCCCATTGAAAAACTAAATCCAAACTTAGAATTTAATCCACCAATGATGATATAATTTTTTTTGAGTAATGCTTCTTATACGCATCCGACGTGGGGATTGCACCCAAGTCACATCATTGATAATGCAAGTGGTATCCTTACCGATAGACCACACTCATGCGGAATGACGATATAAATTTAATAGAAATGCAGAGAAAAAAGTATAAACATACATAACAATATTAGGAACTCAGATCCAAATAGTCCTTGAATCAAAACAAATGTTTAAATTGCGAGTTTCACAAGCAAATGTAGAGGATTTCACCTCTAAAATTGAATGATCATTAAACAAAATGGTGGCAATTCAAGGATTAATCAACAGTAATTTTCTCCTTAGCAACGACAACGAGCCAATCTGATGGTACATTAGGAAGCAACAAGCAATTTCGATAGATGGCACATCGAGACTCAGCTGAAATCAATGGCAAAAATTTTATCTTCATAGCGGTGCCTTGAAAATGAGCATTCACCACAGTGGATGGTGCCTCAAAATAATTAGGATCACACCAGAGTCAAGGTTGAAGTGGACAATAGTTAATTTTAGCAATCTTCTGGTCATTCATCGAATCTGATCTTCATTAGCAATAACTCCGAAAACATTAACTTCCTTGTCCCAAAAATTGAATTTTCTGGCATTGGAATTTTCTCCCAAAATTATCTTTTCTCAAAGTGCCATAAAAAATGACTTTCGCTTGGAGGAAATGGTGAAAATTAATTTCGCCAAGACGAGGCCCGAAATGTGTTTTCACCATGATTTTTGCCCAAAAAACACTTTCATCATGAATTTCACCCAAAAAGGTATTTTCGCCATGATTTCGTCTAAAAAGGGATTTCTCTAGGAATTTCACTCATTTTCACCTGAAATGAGCTTTCGCCAAATCGTGGGCCAAAAAATATGTTGCTGCCAAAAATGACGTTCGCCTGGCCAGAAAATGAATTGTCAACTGCCCGAAAGTGAATCTTTTACCCAAAAATGGTATTTTGCTCAAAGCGTTACCCAAAAATAGATTTCGTTGAGCAAAACTCATTGCACACTTAGGCAAAATTTTAAATTTAATTTTAGTGTGGCAAAAATACCAACAAGTATATATGTGGCAATATGAGAAGCCAAATGTCAATAATAAGAAAGGTTGCATCTCCCAGCCCCCAGGTATGTGAGGAATGCAATAGATAAGTATTGAAGAGTCACATTACTATATCTATATTCTGGAGATAAAGCTTCATACAATGTAAGGGAAGATGTTCTTAGCTTCCTAGGACTATTTTCACATCTAAATATTATCTCATATCAAGAATAAATCATCATATAAATGCCTCATAAAATAACAATGTGTTATAGAAATGGAATAGAACTCAAATATATATTATATATCACAGGATTACAAGAATAATACTAATTGATTACATTACATAGATTTTTATCTCCAATATATAATATTACATGAATTTTTAGTACTTTAACTATTGCTCTCCTCAAATATCCAGGAGATGAAACCTTTCATATTCCTCTCAAAAAGACAAAACTATCATCTTGACACATATCATGTGACTCTTCATTCTCTATATTGATACTTTGCACTTTCTCTCATATTCACACATATATTATATAAAATATAAATTATCTACCAAACTAATATTACAAGGGGGTCAAATAATGTAATACTTCCCACACCCCCGTATTACATTATTTGGTAGGAAGGTTTTTTTCCTTCATTCTCTAATTCTTCTTCATTCTTTATTCTTCAACTCTAACTCTGTCATGGTTGGATATATACAACCTTCACTAGGTATTCCTTTATAAATTATTTGTGTCTGCCTCTATATTAATGTATCCAAGTCACCTTTGGGTCACTGCCATTGGATTTACCTTTGGATCACTACCTCTAGGTCTCTGCCTCTAGGTCACTACCTCTGGGTCATTGCCTATGGAACCTTACCTCTAGGTTAACTTTGGATTATCATTATCTTTGGGTCATCCACTAGAATATTCATAAGATCATCATATTTGTAGGATCATCACTATAAATGCTTTCACTATAGGTCATCTTCCAAGCTATGCTTGGGTCATAATACTCTTAGCAAATTTTGATCATACTTGGTTTCCTTTTGTAGGAACCATACAATATTCCTTTTATCTTATCCATTCATTTATGTTTATCCATCCACAATCCACTTTTAATCTATAATCTTTCTTTTCTTTTTATAGATAAAATATTTGTGAATGATTATGTCCTCCACAAATTTCATAACTATGGAGATTCCAACATCTTTATCTTATGTCCATATCTACCGTAATGACTACATATATTCTTTGTTACAATTTTTTTTGTCATCCAGTCCTTCATTATAACAGATTATATCTATCTTTATCATATATTTGATGTCACAATTTTCTATCAAATATTTAGTTCCTAATTCCTTGTTTATTGTTTGTCATGTATATCCAAGACCTTCACATTTTGGTCTTATTATTGGTACAATTGGTTATTTTATTTCTTGTCCATTTTTTCCAAACTTGTATCTTTATATCCCATTTTATTTAACAATTTTGAACCAATTATTTTAGTATACCTTTCAAAATAACCAAAAATATCATTAGACTGATCCCTATCAATATCAATACAACTATGAGCATCACTATCTCTATCATCATTTGAATCTATGTCATCATCAATTTTGATAGTATAATATTTTTCTAAACAATCACAAATTGTATTCAAATCCTTTGTGTCATATATAACATCTATTTTTGTAATAGGTTCTATCTTTGTCATGAAATCTAAGTCGCAAGTATCATTTGTATCGCAATATTTCTTTTCATTTTGACGAGAATCACAATATGCATCATTTTTATTTTGATAAATATCACTAGTATCACAACATGTATCTACCATCATGGGACTTAAATCATTTGTATCACAACAAACATCTTTCATCATTGGTTTATTTCCTAATTCTTCAACCTTTCCTTACTTTCTTATCTTAGAAATATTTAGAATAATTATTCCCTTGTAGATTTTTTTCCATAGACTAATAGGTATAGTAAAAAGTATTCATAACAATCATTAGTATCATTAAGAACACTTTGCATGTATTTTTGAAGCATTAGAAATTCTCCTTCTTCTGCTTCACTAGTAATATCAACAAGCTTATTTTCCAAATATGTAGTCATTTCCTCTTGCTTTCTATTCTTACCTATGAGGATTTCATTAGAAAGTAATGTCATATACATTATATTTCCTATATCATAAGGTAATGTAAAAACATATTTAGATTTTTCTTCTACTTCATCAAGTTTTGAACTTAGATAATTTTCTAGCATTGAAAAACTTTCATCTTTGGCTTCTCTCATGATTGATTGTAAGATTCTCTTTTCCTTTATTGATGTATTCTCTTGACTTTCAATTTTTGCTATCATGTTTTGAGTACAACATTTTAATTTTTGCAAAATTTTCTTAGTCTCTTCTAGTGAGTCATATTGAATGTATATTTATTCTTCTTGAAAACATAAATTTTCTATTTCAATTATTTTTGACAAGTCATGTTTTTTTCATTTTTGTGTTTCTATTTTTTATTGTACTTGATTTTTCTTTGCCATGTTCCTTTGAATTTGACAACCTTATAACTCCCTAGATTTAGAAACTAAAGAATGAATTTTGTAAATTTATATTTTTCCTAAAGTTTGAGGTTGAAACCCTTTTGTCTCCCAAATAACTAAATTTGCAATAATTCACTAATTTTCTATTTTTAAACTTTCTCAAAATATGAAATTAATATAACCTTCTAATATCAAATTTCAAATACTTCTAGAAGAAGAAATCCTTATGACTCTTTAAATTTCCATTTTTTTTTTTTTGGTATAAGGTAGAGGTGGTTATAAGGTCCACAAACCTTTTACAAAGTCAAAATGGGCTGGTTCTAGCATCAAGCCCGTATAATCAAAATACAAAATGGATCTTTCTAAGACTCACATTAAGCCATACTTAGAGTCCACAGTCCTATACTTGTCGCTTGACTATTCAGGATAAAACAAAAACCAAACAACACCTAGCACTTACTAACACTAGGTAAATTTCCATTTATTTTAACCTTTGATATTGAAAACCTTTTATCTCCCTAATTTATTTTTTCAAATACTTCAATTAAATCTCAAAAATTCTAAAGTTTAAAGTTTTTAATCAAATTTTAAAAACTTTAAATAATCATTAATAAATCACTCCACTCAAAATTTAATAAATGTTATCTCTCCAACTTAACAAATAATAAAGAATATTAAAGCCTTTAGATTATTAAATTCTTTTCAAACCTTATCACTCATAATTAATCTTAATAATAAAATTATAAAATGACTAATTAAAAATTAAACCTGATAAAAGCAATTAATCCTTATCCCTCTATTTAATAGCTTAAATAAAATATTTAATATATTTGAGAATACCTTTGTCTAACCTTTGATTTTCTCATTATTTCGAATTACTTTTGTACTTCGGTCTATTCGCTTGGTGTTGTTTGTCGATTTAGGATTCCATTCATTCCATTTTGAAGATTGCTTAGAAAAATGATATCTTTATTAGAACATGCCAAATATTATGGTTCATGTGAGACATTACACTTTACTCAAGCATTTCATTAGATGTTAAATTTGTTTCAATAGACATTCAAATGTTACATCATATGCTTGATCGTTACAATATGCACTTAAATATTTCAACGGATATGTTCCTTCAAGAACTTGGATGTCTCAATAGATGTTGGACACATTTCTTCAGGTGCTTGGACACTGAATACATTACATTAGGTGGTCATCATACGTTTAGCTTTCAACTTCCAATTCCCTTTCACTTCAAGCTTGATGCTTCATTTCCCTTTAGAAACTTCACCTTGGGCTAGATGCTTTGCTCTGCACTATTTCCTTGGTGCTATGCTAGTGAGGTGTTTTTGGATTTCTTTGATGACTTGACATTTCAAATTCCTCTTAATTCTTCTATGTATGTTATGAGTTGAATATAATGACTTCTATGTAGGATACAGCTTCCTCCACCATTTATGACATTTGCAGGATCAATTTGGATGGCACAAAAAATGAGAAACTCGATTAGACACTTTAGGAGACATGAGAGAGGATTTTGCTAGATATTAAATAGCTTCCACAAAGATACACAATCAAAGTGTGTAGTCTTTTATTCACATATATGCTCCTGCACACCTGTGATTATTGAGGTAAACTTGTTATGGGTTTTTCATCACTTGGTGTTTGATTTTCCCTTAGCACGACTCTTCTTTAGCACTCGATTTTCCTTAGGCATAGTTCTTCTTCAATGATTGGTTCTCCTTAGCATGATTCCTTGGCGCTTGGTTATCCTTGGTGCTTAGCTTTACTTTAACTCTTCATCTTTCGCTCGATGAATCAGCTCTACATTCCAAAGATGAGTATGTTATTTATTTTTGAACTCTGTTCGATTCTATCTTCCAATTTTTCTCTTTGATCATCTTGAAGCTTAAAGCTCTATGTTACTTCACATCTTCTTGACATGTCTATATTATTTTATAGGTTTAGGTGGCTTGAAGAGGCTTCAAGACAATATTTTAATTGTTATCTTTGAATAGGCTTCAACCTTAGATGTGCAAACAACTTTAAGATAGTTTGAAACACCTAAAATATTTTGATGGTCACTTATAACAATGTCTCTCTAACTCTGCCAACATTCTTTTTCTTGAGAGTTGAATATTACATCAATACCTTTATTCTTTAGCGTGTTGTCTTAGAATTTAAGCTTGGTTGCTACATAGCTATTCCTTGATTGAAACCTACACTTGTGAGTAAGTCTATGCTTGTTGTCCTATCTTGACCTTGTAGCTTGCTTTCTATGTAAACACTTATTTTAATCTCAAGCCTATCAAATGGCTTGTTGTAGAATCTCTTTTACAATGAACCTTCAACCTTCAATAGGACATCTTTGCTTGAGTCTCCTCTTATTGTTTTTTATGGTAGCTATATCAAGGTATGTCTTCAAAACCTGAATCTTATATGGGCCTATCGTCATATGGCAATAATTATCCCAATACCTCCATTGATATTATCTCTCCATAGCTCTAATACCATTTTTAGCTTCCCAGGGCTATTTGCACATCTAAATATTATCTCATATCAAGAATAAATCACCATATAAATACCTCATAAAATAACAATATATTACAAAAATGGAATATAACTCAAAATATATATTCTATATCATAGGATTACAAGAATAATATTGATTGATTATATTGCATGGAGCTTTATCTCCAATATATAATTTTACATGACTTTTCAATACTTTAACTATTGCTCTCCTCAAACATCCGGGAGATGCAACCTTTCATATTCCTCTCATAAAGATAAAACTCTCATCTTGCCACATATCATGTGACTCTTCATTCTCTATCCTGACACTTTGCACTTTCTCTCATATTGACACATACATTATATAAAATATAAATCATCTACCAAACTAATATTACAAGGGGTCCAAATAATGTAATACTTTCATCAAACGGTCTATAGTGATCACCACATAAGAAGCATTGATAATAAATCTTGTATATATATTCTAAGCAATTTTATTGTAAGTATTCTTTGTCCACGCACATGAATGATTTTGGCCATTTACATTCATATTTGATATTATAAGTGAATGTTATTTCATTATTATATTTGCCTTGATATATATTTGATTGCTCATATATAATATTCTACTCTTGATTATTGATATTTCAACCTATAGTATTATGGTTTAATTATATTGGGACCTATAATATTTTGAGGTAGTTAGGCTTAAAAGCCAATAGTGGTATCAGAGCTACCACTTAACTCTATTCATTTTTTATAGAGTTATATTTCAAAGCCACCATAATATTGGAGTCTATCCACTTTGATAGTAGTGAAGACTTGGACTCTATTTTAAAGGTTTGATTGAGTAGATATTAAAGGGGAAAATAATAGTCATCCTAATTTGGATGCTAGGGTCTTTCCACTTGGTTCAAGGAAAACTAGTGAAGACTAGGACTCAACTTGAATTGATTGAGAGAGCCAACTTAGGAGATAGTTGGACATGAGGGGACATTCATAGTCACCTTGATATTGATTTTGGATTCTTTAGAAAAGAGGATAATCATATTGTTCTTAGGTGTGACCTAAGACATCATAGGATTGAGAAGCATCAAAGCTCTTAGATAATTGAGGAGCATTAAGACTCCTAGATAATAGAGAAGCATCAAAACTTCCAAATATTGAGAAGCATCATAGCTTCCATAGGATTGAGAAGCAATATAAGCTTCCAAAGATCAAATATTTTTAGATAACTTGAATAGAATCCAGAGTGTGGTAAAAAGAACAAAATTTTAACTTTCTACTAATATTAAAGATTATTTTGTAACTAAGAGCACAAATCAGGAATAACATTCAAGTTGCAGTTTAGATCAAAGTAAGAGAAAATAAGTAAGGGCCCTGGTAGTGCCCAAGCATAGAAGAATCATTCGAGCCTAATAGTAGTCCAAGTGTAGAGCAAAATTATTTGAGCCTGATAAAGGTCAAGCATAGAACAGAACTGCCCAATCTTGATAAAGTTCAAGCATATAGAAAAAGCACCCAATCTTGGAAAAGACCAAGCATAAGAGAAGAAGAACTCAAGTCTATTTAAATACAAAGAAGAAGCACATAAGCTTGGAAGAGACCAAGCATAAGATAAGGAGCATCCAAGTCCAGTTAAAGTCAGAGAAGACACACTTGATTCTGGTAGACTTGGTTAAAAGAAGGAGATCAAAATACAAAGTTTTTTCATAGGATGACTATAGTATAGAGATAACCATCCAAAATTAGTAGAACTAAATCAGTTGAAGGGGTTTGTATTGAAAACTAGAGTGAAATAAAAAATGAGGCATGATATTTTTATTAGAATATTCTAGGATCAAAGGAGTTTGAAGTTCTTAATGACAAACTTCTATAAGAAGTACCTTCAATTATAATAGATGAAGACAATAAAAAAATTATGGATTTTATTACTCTAGAAGAAGTTCATTTAGATATTTTATCTTTTAATAAGGATAAATCCTTAGGTTCGGATGGGCTCTCTACAACATTCTATCAACATAATTGGGATATAGTGAAGGATTCTTTATTGGTGGCATTGGAATACTCTAGTGTAAAACAATGCATGTCTTATAAAATAAATGCAACATATCTTACCCTGATTCCAAAAAATAAGGATGCAAAATTATTTGATTTTCTAGACCCATAAGCCTATGTAATATGGCATAAAATATTATCTCCAAAGTGATGGTGAATCGATTAAGACCATTGTTAGATAAAATTATTTTAGAAGAGCAAGGAGGATTTGTTAAAAGGAGATAAATTTTGAATAGGATCATAGTAGCTCATGAAGTTATGCATTCAATAGCTTCAATAAAATATAAAGCAATGATCTTAAAACTTGATATGAGTAAATTCTATGATAGGGTTAAATGGGATTTTCTTTTTACAATATTAAAAAAGTTTAGATTTGAAAATAAATGGGTTAGATGGATTAAATCTTGTATCTCTATAGTTTTATATTCCATGTTGGTCAATAGGTTAGTAATAAAATAATTTAAAGCCAAGAGAGGTCTTATATAGGGAGATCCTCTATCACCATATTTGTTTATTATTATGGTAGAGGTTTTGCGTAGGAACTTGAAGAAGGCGAACAAAGATGGGCTTTTAAGTGGACTTAAGGCTAGTAATAACATTGAAAATATTACCCATCAATAGTTTGTAGATGATACAACCCTTTTTGAGAGGGCAAGGATAAAAAAGGTCAGAGATTTAAATAACTTATTAAAGGAATACAAAAGAGCATCAGGGAAAAATGTTAATAGGACAAAATCCAAAGTTTACTTCCTAAACACCCCAACTAAAATCAAAGCAGGGATATGCAGGTTACTTCAAATGGAGGAGGTAAATTTACCAACAACTTATATAGGGATGTTGTTATTTCAGGGGAGAATGATAATAGAATTATGGAATTCTATTATAAGTAAAGTTTAGACTAAACTACCAACATGGAAAGGTAGATGGTCATTGTTAGTAGAAAGAGTGCAAATAATTAAATCAATCTTACAATCCATTCCAACATATTATATGTCCTCATATACTATGCCAAAATCAATAAAAAAAGTTTAATCTATAATATGTGGTTATAATTACATGATAAAAGGAATTTTCCTTTGGTGAAATAGAGCAAGGCATGTGATGATAAAACTAAGGGAGGTCTAAGAGTTCTTCAAATGTAAACTTAGCTCTTAGGGGAAAAGTAATTTGGAGATTGTACAAAGATTCAAAGACAATGGGCAAGAATTCTTCTAAGTATGTTGATCCCAATGATCCAAGCTTAATATTTACTGCATTCTCTCTACCAAATGGTTCTACACTATGGAACAGTTTAAAAAAATCAATTGATCTAGTGATTAAAGGTTTAATATGGGTGGTGGAAACTAGAGAAAAAAAATCTATTTGGATGGATACTTGATGTGATAAAAAACCACTCAATCTAGATCCAATTTTGAAACCATGGATGAGATTACTTCAAGAAAAATATTTTGATAGGGTTTCAAACATTTTGTACAAGGATCGGGAAGGAAAATGCAAATAGAAAGAATATTTTTTTATAAGCATACAAGACATTGATACTAGGAGGCAATTGAGTAGAAATATAACAATAGTGATTATTCCAATGGTAGCCAAGGATAAGTTGATTTGGGAGTTGAATAGCTCAGGAGAATACACAACAAGAAGTGGATATAATGTAAAGCACCAATAAAATAGGAATATCACAAGAATATGAAGAGATATTTGGGATAGACCAAGCATTCCTAAAGTTAAAATGTTTGTTTGGCTAGTAGGTCATAGAAGAATTTTATCCTAGGATAACCTTATGAAAAGAGGTTTTCATGGCCCCTCACAATGTTTTCTTTGTAAAAAGGAAGAGGAGAGTACAGACCATCTCTTGGGATATTGCTCAATAGTCCAAAAACTATGGCAATGGATTCTTAATATGTTTGGTAAATACATGGTGATGAATGGAAGAATTGAAGAATGGTTAAAGCAATGACATAACACTTTTAAAAGTGAGGCTTTATAGACAATCTAGGATATATCAAAAGATACAATACTTTGGACTATATGGCTAGAAAGGAATAGAATAATATTTAAAGGAAAGAAAAACAATTTAGAGGTAATGAAAATAAATATTTGTTTAGCTATAGAGGAGTCTAAACCAACCCTATTAACTCACCCAATCCCTAATCTAGAAGTAGAGAACCTTGATAAATGGAGTCAAGTCATCAAATGGAATTATGATGTTGGGTACTGGATAAATAAAAAGAAGGCAAAGAATATAAAGTGGAAACCACCAAATGTGGATTTGGTCAAATTGAATCTTGATAGAGCATCTAAAGGAAATCCAGGACCAACAAGAGGAGAAATAATTAGAAATAATAGAGGAGAGATTTTATCTCATTACGTTTTCAATAGTGGATTTTAAGATAAATAATGAAGCTAAAGCTTGGGTGACTTTTGAAGGGCTAAAAATATGCAAACAGTTAAAATGGAAAAGAGTATGGATGGAAGTGTTGGCATTTTTGCCACACTGAATTTTGATTGTAAAATTCCAAGTATACAAGATAATTGATACAATTATTTTGTTGATCTTTTGTCTTTATTGTTTTGATGTAATATTTTTTCTCCCCTCCTTTTATTGATTTTGATAATGTAAATAAATAAGGCATAATTTCATCCTTGGAAATAAATAGCAAGTGTTTTACCGATAAAGAAATTATGTAAATTGTGGGCAAGAAAAATTATGGGCAACATATAAAGGGGAAATGCAAAGCAAAAGAACATCTAAGGATCAAAGGAGCAGCTAAAATCATCAAAGGCATCCACATAGAAATAATTAAAAGAAAAGCGTCAACAAAGCAAATAAAGACATGTTCACCCCAGGAAGGGGCAAAAATCATTTTCACCTTTCTTTTGGACAAAGTACTACATTAATATGTTTTCGCCTAAATGGGAGTGAATGTAATGAAAAGTGCCCAGTTTGAATGGAAAGCGCTCACATTGAAGTAAAGATAGGATTTTTACAAGTGAAGAAGGCAATTTAAGTACGTCCATTCGAAATTATGCATTCAAGGTGATTTTACCCTTTTTTGGGGGGTGAATTACTATTTTAATTAATATTAGGCAAAAACGATGGATGAGAATCAGTCAAAGTCAATGTCACCCCAGAATTGAGGTGACAATCATTTTCATCCCTCTTTTGGGTGAGTTGCAAGTTGAAGACGTTTTCAAAGCTCAAATGATGAGCTGAAGTCGTTTGGGGCGAAAGCATGTGATGGTCAAAGTCAAATTTTCTCTGAAATTAGCATGTAATATGATGAAGGCGTTTCCCAGGTAATTTCACCTTATTTTTAGCAAGTTTAAGGATTTCATCCAATATGGGGCGAACGCAATGAAAGTGCCCAAGTTCAGAGCAAAATTCCAGAAAAAACATCCTCATGTGTCGGTCAAAGTCAAATTGACCCCGACTTAGGGCGAAACATGTTTTTGCCCTCCTTTGGGGGCGAAATTCTATTTTTTGCCCTCAATTCAAGCAAGACAACATTATGGGGTGAAATTCCTAAGAGAATATGGTTTTAGAGCGAAATTAATCAAATGAAGGGTGAAACTCCATTTTTAAGCACAATTGTCAGCAAAGTGAATCACTTTCACCCCTGATTGCAACGAAAAGTCTTTTCGTCCCATTGCCTGCACAAAATTAATTTTTGCCTCTTCTTCTAAGTGAGGTTTCTTTTCGAAGGTGCCATTGGTAGAGATCATTTTTGGGAAAGGTCGGAGATTGATGGAATTTAATTATTGGGGCAATGAAATTGATATTCCCAAAATTCCTGCTAAAAATTTGCCAATATTAAATACTACATCCCTAATTTTGGTGCGATCTAGTTCATTTTCGAGGCGCCCTCCACTGATTTTACTCCTTTTCAAAAAAATTAATTTTTGATGGGTCTTCCTGGTAAATTTGAAATTCTGAGGGGCAAGATGAAAAAGTTACAACTAATATTTAATCCTTGAAATCCTGATTTTTGCACAACGTTATTGCGTTTCAATGCACCAACATTTGGAATGATTTTTCTATCGTCCATCTTTGCTAATTTCCTAGGCACTCTCCATGAAAGAGGGATTGTTGCTTCCTGAAGAATATTCTAATTTTATCATCGCTGCTACCGAGGAGAGAATTGCTCTTGCTGGTCTTTGAATAGCCAGTATTTTTCTTTAATGTGCATTTAATTTTAAAAGGAGAAATCCTCTATAAATACTAAGCATTTTGATGTAAAGAAGAATGATAGATATTTTGTTGAAAAAAATCTTTGAGTTTAAATTTTTACCTTAATCGAAAGTTGCTTGACTCTAGTTCCTGAAGTATTCTTTGTGTGTATGTTTTATGTCTATTATTTCTGTTAAATTCATATCTTGGTTAGATAAATTAAATTATCCATCTAAATTTGGTTGTTGATGAAGAGTGAATGTTGAAATGCTAATTAGAGATTATCTTTGTGAGTTGTGATTGATTTCTATGTTATTCTTTCGGTTAAATATTGTTAGAACTTGATGTGGTTGCTTAGCTGCTAGTTTATCCCCATCTTACGTTTCTAGCTCATAGCCATATTTCCCATTCCTTTCTATCATTTACCATCTCTTTTTGTTACCCTAAGCTTAAACTAATTGTTAGAGTAGTACAAGAACCAGCCCTCTCTGGAGATTGGTCTAAATGGCGTTTCTTTCCTATGACCTTTCAATGTTGGCCGAGTTTAGGGCGCACATATGTTATGTACTTAGGTAGATTCATGACCAACATCTTTTGGCACGCCTAGTGGGAGAAAGTAAGTTCCACTTTGAACAATATTAGGGTTTGATGTTCATCTTTTTACTATCCAATTAGAACATTTGGTGACTCAGTTTTACCTAGAAGCCTCCGAACGTGAAGTGAGCGAAAGCTTTCTTCATGATCACAAGATCAAAGGCCAAAAATTTTGAAAACCTTGTTGAGTTCTTTGAATTTGACACCTAAATTTTAGGAGAATATCCTAGGTTAGTCACCCCAACTATCCCATTTGTTGCAACTTCTTCATAGGTAGCTGGTGTGTTTTTTGTTCCTTCAAGTCCCACTAGCACAGCAACTAGCTTCCCCCTCCCCAAGCAAACACTCTAGTCCAAATGGCCCAAAATTTTCCACCTCAACCACCTGGACAATTCTCGACATGGAATCAATTTGGAGCTTTGAATCTACAAGCTCAAAACCCAAATCCACAAGCAGTGTTGAAGGATTTGCCTACTTACGACGGTACGGATAAGATGGCTTACGAGCATGTCTAGGATGTGGCTTATCTGGAAACCATTCAGAGCATTACGGATGAGGATGTCATGGTAATATTACTCATGCTCTCTCTCAAAGATAAGTTACTTTACTGGTACTACTCTTTATAACCTTCCACTATTACCACATAGGACTGGTTGGCTGAATTATTGATTAAAGGTCTCAATGAACAAGCAGATCCGATCTCTTTGTTGTATCAATTTACCACCATTCAAAGGCATCCCTAGGAGAAAATTGTTGACTTCAACATCAGGTTCACACAAACTTGATAAAGAGTCCCTTATGGTCTCTGATCAACTCTCGAAAAAGTCGCATTCTATTACCTCCACGTCTTCAATTTTGACATTAGCATGGCCTTCCATCAATCCAATGTCGATACATTTTTAACTTTATATTATGTTACGCAAAAGGTTGAGGTTGATCTAATTGCTAGCAGTAAGCTTTCACCGAAGATGACGATTCCTATTTTTTTAGATCTTTCACAATATTTGTACTCCAATACATCTTCTCAACCCTTGTTGATGTTACCCATGTATCTAATCCCTTCATGGAATCTGAGTTCATCTCAAACCACAATGATAATTTCTATCCCAAACTACGTACTCCAACCTTTCCATAGTTACCCACTTTGATTCCATTCCCAGCATTTCCATATCCACCTATACCACTTCCATTACCAGCTCCTCTAACACCCTCAAATCTTGATCCCCTAAGAAAAGTTGTTGAAAGAGATGCAGACGATGAACTCAGCCATAAGAGCAATGAGCAATGAGATCATGATGATTAATAAGAAGCAGGCTAAAAGAGATTTCTAGCCTAGGAGATTTCAACTTTTGTCGATCATCATAGAGCAAGCAACTTCAACCAGCAAGGTACCTAAGAGGAATCCAACTGTATTGATGAACGAAGAAGTTGGCTCATCGAACAAAGCATATTGGTGCTCTACCTGCAATGATCTGCATGGCAAGGAAACTTGCATGGTTCATATGAACTACTTGCAAACATTGGAAAAATTTTATTTTGATGGTCAAATCAACATGATTATAGAATTTTATCATAATTTCATTGTCCCTTTCGAAGAAGAAGTTTTAGCTCTCACGAGAGCTAGAAGAAAACCCGTCACCATAGATCCAGCTAAAATGGAGCCTCTGAAGGTACCTACTGATTTGAATGTACAAAATGAGAAAAAACAAGCACAAGTGAAAGTAGTTATTCTAGCGCCCAAGCCACATGCACCTGTCCTATTAAAAGATCTTTTGCCTTTGTGAGCGAAAGAAATATTGCAATAAAAGACTTCAACTTCGCAAGCGAAAGCTAGAATGGAGGAATAGGCCAGAGAAAATCTCAAATACCCATCCTTGACCAAGCGTTAGAGGGTAGAGGCTACACGGTAGTATCATATCAAATATTACGCTACCAATGAAGGAAAAGAGTCTAGTGCATCTATGTACAGCATAATGGAAAATCTTAAGAGGATTCTAGCCAAGGTGAGTCTCTATGATGTATTGCAATTGCCTGGACAAGTCAACTTGTTGCAAGAATCATTGAAGTTTGTGAAAGATAAGGGAAAAAATTTGACTCGGACTGTTTTTGCTCAAACACTAACCACTTAAGCTACCAAAAATAACAAACCACCCCTTTTCTACTTGTCTCTCAGGATGGAAGGTTGTATTGTGCACAATTGCATGATCAACTCTGACATTGTGATGACTATCATGCCAAAGGAAATTTGTGATATTATGGGTATGTAATATACAAGAAGCAACCCTAGCATTTTGTAATTAGATGGAACCCTTATGAGGATAGTAGGGTTCATTAAATACATCCCCATTGTGTTGCATAAAATACCTCATATCACTGTAATCCAAGAGGTGGTTGTGGTTGATGTGGAGTCGTACTTCACTATATGTCTGTCACGGGAGTTCACTGCCAAGTTGGGAGGCTACCTTTCTTTGGACTATTCTCATCTAGAGATTCCTTTCAAAGGGATGAGAATGTATATCTATAATGAGAAGCCTTCTACTTATCACATAGAGAATATTGAAGAAGAAAATAAACCCATGAATTTTGTCAATTTGGTGATCGAAGAATTGGAAGAATTAGATTTGATAGAAGAATTTCTAGATGACCTCCGAACAAAAGACAAGTTTTCTAAACTCGATTTTAATGCCATGATGGAGACTGAAATTGGTTGTTACACCATTACTAAGCTTAAAAAAATGAGGTGAAGGTGTCTGATGATCAAGATCTTATTTTTGATCAATTTTAGAAGTTGTACTTTGATGGTGCGAAATGCAAGAACGGTGTAGGGGGGATTGTTCTCATTTCTCCCTTTGGCATACAAAATACTTATTCATATTGGATGATATGGAGTTGTACCAAAAACATTGTCGATTATGAAGCACTGTACCTAGGATTGAAGAAAGCAGAGAAGCTGGGGATTAAACAACTACAAATTTTTAGAGATTTTGAACTAATTGTACATCAAGTAATGAACAAATGCATCTCCAAATAGCACTATCTAAAATCATACTACAACAAATTTTGGGACCTGTTTTAGGCTTACATGGCATTGAACATCCAAGTGATCTCGTGAAAGTAGAACAAGCATGTCGATCTCTTGGCATCCCTTGGTGCCAATTTTTCTCCAATTGAGCATGTGGTGAGAAAATCCAAGACTGTGAGGTTATTTTATAGAACTTCAGTCCCTGAAAACTATCTACTGGCAAGTGTTTGACAGTGATGAATAGATTGTAAATTTCCTAATAAGAGAAGCTAGTACCATGGAAGAAAAAACACTTGGTGAGAAATAAGTTGAGGGGTTTATCTAGTTGAGGAATAATCATATTTCGAAAGGATTGATTACGCTTGAGAGTCTCTTTGACTAGAACAATAGATCAAAAAATCATAAGATCAAAAAGGACGAGAAGGAGTATACTAGACTATATTTGGGACCCAATAAGTCTATCAAAGTTGGCATTGATTGCACTCTGGAAGAGCTGGAACAGATCAAGGACCTGTGCCACAATTATCCAGACATTGTCACTTGGAGATACCAAGATTTGAAAGGCTACAATGATGTGATCCAGCATACCATTGAGTTGTAGGAAGAAGGGAAACCCTTCAGGAAAATTAGAGGTCGGTCAATCCTAAGATTGAAGCCTTGATGAAAGCTAAGATGCTGAAGACGTTGGAAGCCAAGATCATTTATCCAATTAAAAATTCTACCTGGGTAGCAAATCTAATCCTTTTGAGGAAGAAGAATGAGGATATTCACCTATGTGTTGACTTTTAGAATTTGAATCAGGCATCCCTAAAGGACCATTATCCTTTACCTCATATTGATCAGATTCTTCATGTAGTTGTTGGTGCTCAAAGATTTTTGTTGTTGGATGGATTCTTCGGCTATAACCAATTTTTTGTCAAGGATGAATACCAATAAAAAATGATGTTCACCATGAAATGAGGAACATTTTCTTATCAATGAATGTCATTTGGTCTCTCGAACACTGAAGCAACTTTTCAAAGAGTGATGAACGTAGCTTTTGGTGATTTGTTAAATCACATCCTTGTAATGTATCTAGATAGCATGACTGTCTTTTTTAAGAACACAAGCTTATACTGAGAGGGGAGGTGAACAGTATAGCTCCCACTTTTTACTTTCTTTCCAAACTAATATCAATTAGTGTCCTTAATTACAATAACCAAATATAGCAGTGTGCATTAATAACATAGATAGCAATAGTAAGCAAGTGCACAAATCATCACACACAATTGAGACACAATATTTAGCGTGGTTCCCCCAATGTGGGGTAGTCCACAAGATATTCTCCTTATAATATTTCATAAATAAATAGGTATCCTTATCCCAATACAAATGATTACTTTGATTTGTTCAAAGCTAGGTTGTCCTGATCTGCTCAAGTGGGCTCTACTGATCTGCTTAGCTAGGCTATCCACTTATTTGCTCAGCTAGGCTATCCACTGATCTGCTCAGCAAGGCTCTTCACTGATCTGTTTAGCTAGGCTCTCCATTGATCTGCTTAGCTAGGCTATCCACAGATCTTCTCAGCTAGGCTATCCACTAATATGCTCAGCTAGGCTATCCACTAATCTGCTCAATTAGGCAACTAGGCTATCCATAAAATTAATTTTCTAATCCATCCACTTTATCTCGATAGCCAAGGCACATAATCAAGTGATTTGTATTCAACTTCAAACCCTAACTCATATGCATGTCTTCTAATTCAAGGTAGCAATTAACTAGGTCTCAATTTCCTAGTTTAATTTCATAATTAAATCATGCACTAGGGCATATAACAAGTTCAACACTTTTCAACCTTATGACTCCCTAATTTCATTAACATATATAGTAAGAACCTATGATTTTATTTTTAATTCCACACCTTATAACTCCACATACAGCAATCACAAATATTTATTTCCACAACTTATATCTCCCTAATCACACATAGCAAAAACAAATATTTAATTCTACACCTTATAACTCCCTAAGCACATTAACACATACAGCAAGCATTTATTTTCCTAAACTCCTTATGACTCTCTTGTTATCACAGAAATAATTTTAATGCACCAAAACTTTAGAAATAATAAATATTACCATGCGCTGGAGATAAATACCTTTATATGAAATCCAACGCCTTTGTAACCTTCAAAATCGTCTTTGCCAAAATGTCTTGCCAAAATTAATGTTCCTTCACACCTTTGCGAGAGTCGAACTTCGTTCCTCTTGCTTAGCGCTGTGAAGCGCTTACCACGTGGGCACTAGCCCACATTGGGATTTTAATCCCAAACACCCAAATTTAACCTGCGCTCAAATCTGAAACTCGGTTTTATTTTCTTAGCAAAACACTTTGCCCTTGGCAGGATTCAAACAATGAACTTGCCTTGTGCAAAGTTTGTGCGCTACCAACTGCGCTATAGGCTCCTACGTGACATCACTTTCCTACACTATTTACTTGACCTTGCTCTCAAATCAAAAGTTATTTATCCTTCTTTCTTTGTTGCTCCCCTTTCGATGACTCTCTCTCATGCGCTATGTCAAGTCTTTTATAAACAAAGGTTTTTACCTTTTATTTATATGCACCTCCATGCCTTCGAATGACGTCGACAAATATTTATTTATCTCCCCAACCTTTGCACGTTGGCGGATAATATAATACAACCTTAGACCTTATAATTATTAAATAAAAATCTAATATTTCACCTTTTAACTTTGAATTGGGATATCTCCTTCATTCATGAAACTTTTTGCACCTAGATTTTATTGGACAACCTTTTCATCCATCATAATTTAGAGAAGTCTTAGCATAGTGGTTTTAATGAAAAACCCTTTCCAATGGTTTTAATAAAAACCCTTGTCGTTGGTTTTAATAAAAACCTTACCATTGGTTTTAATAAAAACCATTAATATAATATTTAAAAATATATATATTATATACCTCTTGTGCCACAAAACCCTATGTATATCCTTGCTCTCCAAAATATCATAAATGATTATTTATGCAGTGATTTTGCCACCAAAACTCAATGTGATCCATTTGACATCAATGACAACATAAAATAACTCAAATTGCCAACAATCTCCCCGTTTGTCATTGATGGCAACACCTCTAATGCAAATCATCACAATCACTGCAAAAGCCATTTTTGAAAATCAAAGCTGCTCTCCCTGACTCAATACTCTCTATGGAGGCTGCTTCCCCTATCTCAATGTTCTCTTTGGAGGCTACTCCCCCTATCTCAATGCTCTCTTTGGAGGCTGCTCCCCCTAACTCAATGTTCTCCCCCTTACTCAAATCTCTCATCCTTTAACATCAATGGCAAAAGGGACACCTATGGGGCTAAAATATATGACTCTTAAGCTTAGCCCCCCCACCACCTTCTCTTTTGAGTTGATTAATTTTGGGGTGGGAGTACTTTTACTCCCAATTGTTCTTTCAAACGCTCAAACATTTCTCTTGGCAATGGTTTTGTAAATATTTCTGCAACCTGATCTTTTGTAGAAACATATTCCAATATTACTTGTTGCTCTGTAACTTACTCTCTCAAAAAGTGATACTTGATTAGAATATGCTTTGTTCTGGCATGCATTACTGGATTCTTCAAGATACTTATAGCACTAGTATTATCACACATAATAGGAATGGGATGATTATGTTCTATACTAAAATCTTTGAGAATCGGTTTCATCCATAACACCTGTAAACAACATGTTATCGCTGCAATATATTATGCCTATGTTGTGGAAAGTGATACTGATGGTTGTTTTTTTCTTAGCCAAGAACTAGGCAATCACCAAGAAAGAATGCTCCTCTGCTTGTGCTTTTTCTATCATCAATACTTCCTGCCCAATATGCATCTGTAAATGTTGTGAGAGTGAACTTACTGCTTCTAGGATACCATAGACCATACTCCATTGTTCCTTTGAGATATATGAGTATTCTTTTCACTATTGTTACATGTGATTCTTTTGGAGTTGTTTGAAACCTTCCCACTAAACCAATTGCCTGTATTATATATGGTCTTGTAGCTATAACATATAATAGGCTACCAATCATAGATCTGTATAGAGTTTTATTTGCATCAGGAGATTCATCATCTTTGCTTAACTTGCATCCTGTAACCATTAGAGTACTAACTGGCTTACTATCTTCCATTTTGAATTTCTCAACATCTCTTTTATATACTTTTTTTGTGAAAGAAATATCCCTTCTAATTGTGAAATCTATAGTCCAATCAAAAAGGTTAATTCACCAAGCATGGACATCTCAAACTCATTAGTCATGTTTCCTGTAAATTCTTGACACATTTTGTCATTGCTACCCCCAAAGATAGTATCATCCACATAAACTTCCACAATTATCAAATCATTTCCCTTATTTTTAATATATAGATTGCTATCAATTGTTCCCTTTATGAAACCTTGCTCTCGAAGATATTTATCCAATCTTGAATACCATGCTCTAGGAGCTTGCTTTAAGCCATAAAGAACCCTTTTTAATATGCATTCATAATTTGGCTTATCTGCTTGATCAAACCCATCTGGTTGTTCAATATAAACTTCTTCTTCTAAGTGACCATTCAAAAATGTTTATTTGACATCCATATGATATACCTTGAAATTCCTATAACTTGAAAGTGCCAGAAACATCCGTATAGCTTCCAATCTTGCAACTGGTGCAAAGGTCTCATCAAAATCAATTCCCTCTACTTGTGCATATCCTTTACACACCAATCCTGCCTTATTTTTGATGACTTTACCATCTTCATTCAGTTTTTTCATGTAGACCCATTTAGTACCAATTATATTTTTTCCTTTTGGTCGTGGAACTAGTTCCCAAGTCTTACTTTTTTCAATTTGATCTAGTTCTTCCTTCATTTCTTTAATCCAACATTCATCACTTTCTACCTCTCTGAAATCCTTTGGTTCTATCTTGGATAGTAGTGAAACATTTGCTTGTTCTGTTGAGCCTATGATTCCTCTTCTTGTTCATTGTACATCAGGGCTTCCAATGATCAAGTCCTCTAGATGATTTTTTGAATATATCTTGATGAAGTTTTGGAAGGTATATTCTGCAAATCTTCTTCATCTGAATCTTCACCCATTTCTTCCTGACATATTTCTTCTTCTTCAAGAATATCTTCCTAAGATGGCTCATTTATTCCTGTTATTTCATCAACTCTAAAATTTATAATTTCCACCATGGTGTGTGTTCTTTTATTGTAGAATATCTAGGCCTTACTCTTTGTAGAGTATCCAAGAAAAATACCTTCATCGCATCTAGGATCAAACTTGCCCAAGTCCTTATCCTCTCTTTTGATAGAGCATTTACTTCTAAAAATTCTGAATTAGTTTATCGTGGGAGGTCTTCCTTTCCAAAAATCATGTGGAGTCTTATGATGCTTCGTTCTAACTTGAGCTCTATTCATAACATAGATTGTTGTATTGATTGCTTCCTTCCAAAACCCATTTGAGATTCTTGATTCATTTAGCATTGCTCTAGTCATATTCTTAAGAGTTATATTCTTTCTTTCTACTACTCCATTTTTCTAAGGAGTCCTTGCTGTTGAGTATTCTCTTATGATTCCATGTTCTGCACAAAACTCAATGAACTCTGTAGAGATGAATTCTCTTCCTCTATCTAATGGCAAACACTTGATCTTCTTTCCTGTTTCATTTTCTACCATTTATTTGAATACTTTGAAATGCTCAAATGCCTCTTATTTCTCTTTCAAAAAAATGACCCAAGTCATTCTAGAATAATCATCTATGAATAACATGAAGTAGCTTTCACCTTGCAAGCTTTTGGTTCTCATAGGACCACATAAATCAGTATGAATCAATTTTAGAACCTTGGAAGAGGAATATTCTTTTGCCTTGAAACTTGATTTTTTCTGCTTTCCATACTAACACTATATACAAATTGTATTTGAAGGTCTCTTTATCTTCGGTAGATCTCTGAAAATATGCTTGTTGCTTATCCTTACTATGTTGTCAAAGTTCAAATGACACAACCTTTTATGCCATAACCAACTTTCTTCTTCTCGAGATAGAAGATATTTTTCCTTTTTTATTTCTCTAAGCATGTAGAGATTGTTATTGGTTCTTCCTGCATTTGCAACAAACTTCCCTATTTTTGTTTCCCTGATTTTGCATCTTGTAGAGGAAAAAGTAACTATGTACCTATTAGTCAAAAAAGACTAACTCCAAGAATAGCTGAAATATTAATATATCAAGCCTTTTTGAGAAGACCGAAGCTGCTAGTTTTCGAGAGGGCAACAAGAAGGAAAAATGTGCTAAGGAAGAAGAATGTCGCGATTTCGCGACATGTTACATTTTCATCGAAAGAAACAACAAAATGACTAAGGAGCGGAAGAACGTCGTGATTTCATGACATGTTCCATTTTCGCAACCAAGAAAGTTAGAAAGAGTCGAAGACGTCACGATTTCATGACATGTCACATTTTCGTGACCAAGAAGAAGAGATAGAGTGAAAGAGAAGAGAATGTCATGATTTCGTGACATGTCACTTTTTCGCCAAGGAAGAGAAAGAGAAAACTCTACAAAGCCAAAACGTCATGATTTCGTGACATAACAACTGTCCCTGGTGAAGGTATATTTTTGGCAACCAGAACATGCCCTTACATCAAAATATGATTCCTGGGGTTGTCAGATGATTGAAGAGTTGCAGACTTGTCAAGATCTAATTTGCAGGAGATCTTTTGCCGATTATTAGAAACTATAGATAATTGCTTGTAATTGATTGAGAATCAAAATGTACTGAGTAGAAAGATTCCCATTTAAGGGTATATATAGGGGTGAGCACACCATGTAAAAAAGGTCGGCTCTTGGACGTTTACAGAACTGATGTACATTTTTCTGGATGCAAGCAATAAAGATATTTCTCTATCTGGCTTCTGATTTTCTGTGTGCAAATGTATGTATCTGGTTCTTGAATTCTATTTACTTTTAAGTTCTATATTGTATCTGTTCTAAAATCTGGACTGTGCATGTATGAATCTTATTACTGGAGTTAAATATTAAAGATATTTATATGTGTTAGATGAATGTCTAAATCACACTAAGGGGATTATGATTTCTACGTGAGGGTATAAAGAAATCTTGTAGCAGGAACATGTGTATTTGATTTTAGTTGTTGTTCAATCTGCACCATGAGAAAAGCTACTAGCCTCGGCTATATTTCCCTTCTTTTTGTACCCTTTTCTCTAAAAACAACCCAAGGGAACCAACCTACTCTGGAGACTAGACGGATATTCCCAAGTTAGCTCCGTCTATTCAATGTTGGCAAGGTCTAAGGTGCAATACAATTAACCAAAGGCAGATTTTGTTCCAACAGTTTTTGGCACGCCTGGTGGGACCTAAAATCCCACAGTATTCTATAAGTTTTGGTGTTTTTCTTTAAAAGTCTTTCTATTTTAAATCTGAAGCAAAAACCACCTGGCGACTCCATTCAGAGGATTTAGACCCAAGTAATACCTTGTCTAAAAATATCTGGTTATAAACTCATGATTGCCTATGCATATGATAACCAGATCCCAAGCAAGAAAATCTGAAGAACCCATCGAGTTCTTTGAGTTACACCTTGGTAGCTTGAAAGCACATCCTGTGCTAGCTGCAAGATCTAATCCACCTGGTACTAGTACAAGTTCCCTCATATCAACTATTGGAGTGTCCTCAAATAGCTCCATAGTAACAATAAATCTAGTAGCCATCATGGTTGCTCCTCCCATCCTAGCTCATCTTATCTGGAACCAAACTGGCCCGCTAAACTTGGCAGCCCAAAATCAGGTTCCCTAGGCAGCCCTGAAAGCTTTGCCATCATATGATGGGATAGGTAAAATAACAGATAAACATTACCTAGATGTTTCATCATTAGCAGCAGTCTATAACATCACCCAGGAAGATGTGATGGTCAGGTTACTGGTCATATCCTTAAAAGGAAAAATGCTCCATTGGTATAGAGTGCTCCCTCCTGGATCTATTACTTCTTGGGCGATACTTGTTGGTCGTCTGGTTGATGAATTCAATGTGCATGCAGATCCATTCTCATTACTCAATCAATTCATGATTGTTAGGAGACATCCACAAGAAGAGATCATAGATTTCAACATTAGGTTCACACGCACCTAGGATAGAGTGCTAGCTAGGTTAAAACCTACCATAGAACAAGCAATATGTTATTATTTGAGAGCTTTTGATTCAGATCTTAGCATGATTATACGACAATCACATGTTTTAACTTTCCCTGCTATTTATTTAGAAGCAGCTAAAGGAGAAGTTGATCTTATTGCCATCGAGAAATATCCTCCAAAGGCCCCACTGCCAATATTTCCAGAATTTCCCCAAGCCCCTGGTCTGAATCCTGTAGCACCTCCCCCAAAATAGAATGAGCTACCAGCAGCTCCAGTCATTTAGTTACCCCAGAATCTGCCAGCATTACCTCCTACTCCTCTCCTCCCTGCATTGCCTGCTATTCCTCTCTGAGAAGTCCCCCAGGATAATCAGATGATGACCATAATAGACATGATGAAAACTTTATCAAATGATATGTCATCTATGAAAAAGAGAGAAGCTGAGAGACATTTCCAGCCAAGGAGATTTCCTCAGCTAACCAAATATGGAGCTTCGACAAGTAACAGAGGGCAGGAAAGAAAAAATGTAGTTTATGCTAATGAAATAAGAGATAATGGGGAACCCTCTAACTCAGACTATTGGTGTTCCACATGTAATGATCCTCATGGAGAAGATTCATGTATGTTTCACCAGCATCATGTGCAGAGTCTAGTTAATGAAAAAGCAAAAGAAATAATGAAAGGGCACATAAACATGATCAGAGAAGAAGATCATAATCTGGAAATACCATCTGTAGAACATGTCGCAGTCCTGACAAGGTCAGGAAGGAAACCTCTACAAGTTGATCCCCAGGAACTTCAGCCATTAAGTTTCCCTCCAACTCCTAGAACTACACCTCAGAAAGATCAATCAAGTGAAGAAAGGTCCTACAATCCTCCCCAGAGTTCTGTCCCAACACCAAGGAGAGAGTCTCCTCCTAGAAAGGAGAGCGAAACTCAAGATCAAGCGAAAGAGAAGCTCAGATTCCCTTCATTGACCAAAAGGTAAAGAACAGAAGCAACTCAAGGTTATAGGAATAAATATGACCCATATGCTAGAGAAAAGGAGAAAACTGTCAAGACACTCTCATTTAATATCATTGAGGAGATGAAAAAGACTCCCTCAAAAGCTAGCATGTATGATGCTTTGCAGTTTCTAGGACAAATCGACCTTCTTCGAGAATCTTTAAAAATGATGAATCATAAGAGCAAAGTGCCTTCCTTTTCAAATTCTATACAAGCTAATGTTACTTCTGCTATAGGAAAAAATAGACCACCTCCATTCTACTTATCCCTACAGATGGAAGGATGGATAGTACATAACTGTATGATCGACTCAGGAGCAGCTACTACAGTTATGCCAAAAGTAGTATGTGACATCATGGGAATGGAGTATACCAGAAGTCATCCAGGAGTGTTGCAGTTAGATGGTACTCCAGTGAAAACTGTAGGAGTGATCAAGGATATCCCCATACAACTCCACAGGATGCCCCAAATAGTTGTTATACAAGAAGTGGTGGTTGTAGATTTGGAACCATATTTTGGTATGTGCCTATCCAGAGAATTTACAGCAAAAATGGGAGGTTATTTATCTTTAGATTATTCTCATTTAGAAATACCTTTCAAAGGTAAGAAGATTAATATTTTTAATGAAAATCCATCCACTTTTCACGTAGCAAGACTGGAAGAAACCAATACTGTGAATATGATGACCGAAGATATAGGAGATGTAGATTTGATGGAGGAAACCTTGGAAGAACTCCAATCCGAAGATCAGTTTTCCTTAAAAAATTTCAATGCCATGATAGAAATAGAGATAGGGAGCTATTCTATCGAAAAACCAAAAAAGCTACCTATTTCTATCCCTGAAAAGAATGATTCCACCAGCCAGCTCTGGAAACTTTATTTTGATGGATCTAGATGCAAGAATGGAGTAGGTGCTGGGATAGTTTTGATTTCTCCTGAAGGAAAAGAAAAGGTCTTTTCATATAGGTTGACATGGAGTTGCACCAACAACGCAGCTGAGTACGAAGCATTGTGTTTGGGACTCAGAAAAGCTGAAAAGTTAGGTGCAAAACAATTGTTGATTTATGGAGATTCGGAGCTTATTGTGAAGTAGGTCACTGGAAAATGCATCTGTAAACAACATTATCTAAGAGCTTACAAGAATAAAGTGTTAGATCTCTTGGACAATTTTGAAGCTCTAAATATAAAATCAATCTCAAGAGAAACTAACACTCATGCAGACCTATTGGCATCAGTAGGATCAAATTTCTGTCCAGTCAGTAATGTCATCCAGAAGTCCAAAATAGTGAGACTGATATACAGGCCTTTTGTGCCTGACAAAGACATTTTCTGGCAAGTATTTGAGAATGACGAACAGATATTGGATTTCCTAATCCATGAGATGAACTGCTCTAATGATAGAGCATTACAAGATGAAGACGAAGAGAGCCTGATTCAATTAAAAAACAACCACATTCCCAAGGGGCTGATCACCCTTGAGAATATTTTTGACAATAATGACAGAGTTGTAGGTCGAAGGATTAAGGTCAAAAAATGTCGGTACAAAGAAGTGGAATTAGAACCGGGTAAAATGATCAAAGTCGGTACCAGTTGTACAGTAGAAGAATTAAATCAAGTAAAAGAATTATGTAGAGAGTATCCAGATATTATAGCATGGACGTATAGTGATTTGAGAGTGTATAAAAGGGAAGTTATTCAACACACCATCGAATTAGAGGAAGGAGCTAAACCTTTCAGGCAGAGACAAAGGCCTGTAAATCCAAAAATTGAAGCTTTGATGAAACAGGAGTTGTTAAAACTTCTACAGGCTAAAATAGTATATCCTATTAAGCATTCTACCTGGGTGGCAAATTTAGTCCCAGTTAGAAAAAAATGGCGAAATCAGACTGTGTGTAGATTTCCAAAATTTGAATAGAGCTTCTCTAAAGGATCACTATCCTTTGCCTCAGATTGACCCAATCCTTCATACAGTGGCAGGAGCAGAGAGGTTTTCCCTATTAGATGGCTTTTCTGGCTATAACCAAGTCTGGGTAAAAAATGAAGATCAATACAAGACTACGTTCACCACTAAGTGGGGGACTTTTGCTTACCAAAGAATGCCTTTTGGGTTATCAAACGCAGGAGCAAATTTTTAGAGAGCTATGGATGTAGCTTTTGGAGAGCTCACAAATAAGATTATCATTGTCTATTTAGATGACATGACAGTATTTTCCCATGACAAGAGAGATCATGCCACCCATCTACGACAAATATTTGAAAAATGCAGAGAATTCGGGATATCCCTGAATCCTAAGAAATCTATATTTGTCGTAGAAGAAGGTATATTGCTTGGCCACGTTATTTCTAAAGTTGGGTTGTCCATTGACCCTGATAGAGTAAAAGCACTCTTAGAACTTTCACTCCCAGTCAATAAGAAAGGATTGCAATCCTTCTTTGGATAGATAAACTTTGTTCGAAAGTTCATTGCAGATTTTTCTCAAACAGTTAAGCCAATGACTGAACTGTTAAAAAAGGATGCACCTTTTAAATGGATAGAACCAAGGAAATATGCTTTCAAGAAGATTTTGGAAGCCATAGCTCAAGCCCCTGTATTAGTCAACCCTGACTATTCCCGAAGTTTCATCCTATATGTTGTTGGAGAGCAAGACAACTACGCTGCAGTTCTTACTCAGAAAGGAGCAGATGACGAGGAAAGACCCATAGCCTTTTTGAGTTCTACCATGCACAAGCATGAGGAGAGGTACAATTTTATAGAGAAGTAGGTGTATGCAATCATGAAATCATTGAATAAATTGAAACACTTCCTATCCCAAAGTCGCACCATTGTTTATGTAATTCACCCAGACGTAAGGAATTTCATAATACAAGGAGAACTTGGCAAAAAAAGAGCAGGATGGGTAACTCGTATACAGGAATATGATGTAGAGATACATCCGACCAAGATAGTCAGGGGTAGAGCTCTGTGCCAAGAGTTGGCCAAGCAAGCAGCAAGTGGATATGTGGAAAGCCAATCCATAATGGCAAATACCGAACAAAGTCAGGCCAGAGAAGGTACTGATTGGATTGACAACTTGGTGAAGTATTTTTAGACTGGGTTATGCCCTAAAAATCTGAATGCTTCCCAAAGGAGGAGGTTTAGAACCCAAGCATTAAAATATACCCTTCGAACAGAAGGGTTGTATAGAATAAACATCGATGGTGTATTGTTGAAATGCATTAGTGATGATAAAAAATAGAAAGTATTGGAGGAGTTCCATGGAGGCCTCTCAGGCAGGCATTATTCAGGCAGAACAACAAATCTGAAGATCCTCAAAGTCGGCTGTTATTGGCCTTCCATTTTTTTAGATACATACAAGGTGACCCAGAAATGTGAATAGTGTCAGAGGTATGTAGGAAGAAATAGGAATGCCCCTATGCCTTTGAGGGCTATACAGGTCGAAGAACCTTTCCAGTAGTGGGGATTGGATTTTGTGGGGATAATAGAACCAAATTCATCAGTAGGCCACAAATACATACTCACTGCCATGGACTACTTCACAAAGTGGGCAGAAGTGGTTCCTACGAAGAAGGTTGATTCAGAAGTCGTAATAGAATTTGTAGAGAGTCTGATTACGAGATTCGGCATACCAGACTCATTGATTACAGATAATGGATCTTCTTTTACTGGAGCAAAGATGATCGAGTTTGCCAGTAGGTATGGAATTTATTTGAAAACATCTTCTAACTATTATCCATAGGGTAATGGATTGGCTGAGTCTACCAACAAAAATATCCTCAGAATATTGAAAAGGACACTAGAGGATAACAAAAGAGACTGGCACTCATTACTTAATCAGGCCTTGTGGGCTGATAGAATTTCAATTAAAAAATCTATCAATACATCCCCATATGCTTTGGTTTATGGCAAAGAAGTTGTATTGCCTATTCATATGGAGATACCAACATTGAAATTACTAAATCAGATAGATGAAGATGAAGGCCATCCAATGGATGCTCGGTTGATGCAACTTCTGTAGTTAGAAGAGTCTAGGGAACAAGCCTATGACAACCACCAGAAACACATGGTTGACACAGCAGGGTGGTTCGACAAGAAAGCCACCTTCAAAAAATTTAGAGTAGGGGACCTGGTTTTGAAGTGGAACGTGAAGAAAGCAAAACCAGGAAACCATGACAAGTTTGATGCTTTCTGGGAGGGACCATTTGAAATTATTTTAGAGAAGCAGTTCAATGCTTTTCAGCTGAAATATCAAGATGGATGGATCCTTCCTATCATGGTGAATGCATTTCACCTAAAGCTATACTTCAAGTAGAACACGAGGAAAAAACTATATGTACAGTATAATATAAGTCTTTTTGAAATTTTGTAAATATTGTTGCTTGTTCCCGGCTTAGTAAAAATATTTTTGTATTTTTAGCCAACCAGAGCTCGACATTTAACTAAAAATAGAGGGAAAAGTTTGTGTTTGTCATTTTGAAATTTCAAATTCAAAAGCGCCACGTGATCCTCTAAAGAGCTGGCGAGAAAGAATCGTTAGATGGACTTATTGAAAAGCGTTATATTCTTTTCTCAAAAAAGTTTCTAAAGTCAGCCATCAAGGAACGTTCTTAAGTGGCCACGTGTCGAGGAATAAGCGGGCAAGAATGATTAATCAGTCAGGTGATATAAATTTCGGCAGGGAATTATTTCTATTTCTCATGCGAGATTAATGGGCTGGTGAGCATTTCAAGAAAACATTCTAAAGAAGGTGGCAGAAGCGGAAATCGAAGAAAATACGAGAGAATCGCCTCCACCAACCGTAATTAATGCATCCCAATTGCATGTCCTTCCCAAGCGACGTGAAGAAGAAAACCAATTTTTTGAAGCATTCTGTCATTCGCTATTCCCAGCTCCCATAGAAAGAAAGAAGGAAATTTCGTTGTGATACTCAGAGACCCCAATTTCCTCAAACGAAAAGAAATTTTAAAATATTCCCCAGAAATATTTCTAGAAGCTATTCACCTGATAGTCTCTCATGGCTCCACGAAAAGGAAAAAAGTAGGAAGCGTCAACTTCATCGCCTCCAACTACTTCAGTAGTAAGAAAAAGGGAGGAGAGCAGTAGCAGGTTCATAGACAAGGATGTCGGGATATCTGATACAATTGTGACCTGGAAGGACCCGACGAAGATACGAAGCAACATAGCAGACCGGATAGCTACCAGAGTCTCGATGTCTTCACCGTCTACTTTTGCTTTCCATTCTTTCTTGTACTGGTATGTATATATTCCTGTACATCCCTACCCCAAATTAGTAAGGGCAATTGCTAATTTTTACGATGAGAAAGAGAGAAAAGTCAAGGATTATTCTGGGAGGGTTTTATTTTCTTTGAGCAAAGATGCTTTTATTTCTGCTTTCGTCACTGGTCGTGTCCCTGCATTTGAGCCCAAGACCTTCGACCCCGAAGACCAGGCTAAATATTTTGGCCCATCTGAGAAAATGAGAAATTTTCTGATATCCCAGCTAAAAGATTTACCTGAGGGAGCAAATCCACCCGAGCCTCCCATTAGTATCTCAGATTTCAAAAATCTAGAACTTTATTCTATTTTAGCCATGATAGCAGGACTCAAAACTGATGAAAAAGTCTAGAGATGGCAAATTGCCATAGTTGACTACTTGTCCAACCCCAAAATGTATGACTCCTCAGTCATGGACAAGAGTGTGAGACCAATTTTCTTTGACTGGCCTGAATTTTTATGTTCAGAAATTCATGAGGGTTTGGCGGCACTAAAGGAGGGAACTCAGTTTTCTTTTCAGTACACTTCTTACCTGGTTTGGTTGTTCTTCTACTTTATGTCTCAAGAATTAACTTTTATCTCAGTAAATGGCAAAGATGAAAAAGGGAGGGTTTTGCTAGTCTGTGAATGGACAAATGTGTTGTATAAATCAGAATCATACTATGATTTCAATAGAGAATTCTTAGGCCCTGCGTTAAAAATAATGTATGGACACATTAGGAGATTAACCCCTAGAGCAAAAAAAGTTCTGCAGACCAAATATGCTGAAGAAGGGGACTGGTTTATTCTAACCCAGGGAGTTTGTATCAGGTTATACGGTTTCACTGAAAAACCCTTTTTACTCCCCCATTATGTTACTGATAGAATATTTGCTTTAGAGTATGTTAGACAAACTGGGACAATAAATGTGAAGTTTGGTACTGGTATTGGGAAAACCAGTACCTGCAACATGCCCTTCAAGTTTGAAGGAATTACTGTATCAAAAAAGGGGCAAAATGAACAAATAGCTAAATATTTGAGAGAATTGGGGCTAGTTGAGATTCCACAGAGGTGGAAATATGACCCTTTGAATAGGTTTGCTGAGAGGTAAGCCATTTTGAATAAAACTCAAATGAAAGAGTACCATGCTAAGGTCAGGGCAGATATAGAGGAGAAAAGAAATAACAGTGAAGACGAACCTCTGGAATGGCACATAGAGAGGATGGAACCTCTGCCCCCCTGGCATGATTTCTATGAAGTAGTTGTAAATTATGATCCTCTGAACATCACAACTCATCAGTTGACTAATGACAGGATCAGCAGGGTACAAAAAAGCCGACCTGATTGGACTCTTGCAAAAATTTGAGAATGGTGGGTAATGAGGGTGCAAACAGATATGATCTCATCAAGGTACCCCACCAAGAATGACAATGAGTTCAATCCCAGATATGACCTCCATCATGAATCATGGGTTGGAAATTTTTCTATCAGAATTCCTCCCAACATTGGAGGAAGTCATGAGACTAGCCCAGAAGCACCCCAGAAACAAGATCCTGACAAAGGCAAGCAAGTGATGATAGCCCAGAAGCTCCCCCCTACTCAGACCAAACCTAGAACATCTAGAAAAAGATCAATAGAAGAGGTTTTTACTAAGGAGCAGGGGCAGACTTATGGCAAGGCTGCTCAAATGATGTTGAAAATGGGTTATGAAGGAAAAGGCCTTGGAAAAGAAGGGCAGGGGAGGACTGAACTCATCCAGGTAGAACAGAGAGAAAAATGCTTAGCACTGGGAGCTGATGCCTCAAGCATGAGAGATTATGTATCGAAAGTTGTGAAGTTTGTACTACCTTCTGACTCAGCTACCGAATCTGATGAAGAGCCTATAGCTGAAAGAATGAAAAAATTAAAACTGATAGCCGATAAAAAGAAAGACAAGAATGTCATTCAGGCCTCTCCCAGTGAGCAAGAACCTCAAGATGCTCAAGATAATACAGTTGGAGATTCTGTGGGAGATGACCAAAATAAATCTGATGAAGGAAATGATAACATAGATGCTCAGGAAGCCGAGCAAGAAGATTCTCAGAATAAAGACCCAAGCAGCCCACCAAGCTCGGCTCAAGAGAGCCAAAATATAGATATTGGAAAACAAGTTCCTATCAAACAGGAAATTGAGGAGACTGAGAAACAACAGCAAGGGGGATCTCCCCAGAATGTACAAATAATCAATCTTGAAGAGAGTGATGAAGAATATGGACATGAAAAGGATACTGAAGCCCCTGATGAGGGTAAAACTCAGAATGAAGAGGAAGGAGGAGATCAACGACAAATTCAGATGGGACCAGGTATGTTTCTTTCACTATCTCCTTCTATTTCTTCTACTCGTTCCTATTTTAACTCTCCTTCCCTTTCTAAAAATAAACAAAGATGTAACCCTCTTGTCAAAAAATTGGTTTGCTTTCCCAGAGATGGCAACATCTTCCCAGTATTTACTCAACGTCAACACTGCGTTGGTCCCCATCCCCTTCCTTCCTAACATCAATATCCCAACAATTGAAGTTGCATCCTCCCAAGGTACCAAGAGTCATCCGACTTTATCAAAGATTGAAAATTTGAAGAGGGTCAGCAAGAATACCTTGGACTGGTGGACTTCTCACTCGGCTGAGGATCCAAAAGCACTTGCCAGTGTGCATGAAATTATTGCTCTAGATCCTGCCACAATGCAGAGAAAGAAAGTCAAGTTGACACCGATAACGAAGAAGTCCAAAGGAGAGATGACAGTTGTTGATTACCAGGCAGAAGAAGTGAATGAAGATATCTCTCAGTTGCCCATGCAAGATGAGTGGGGAAAAGCCCAAGCACACTTGGGAACTATATATCTGCATGGGGGGCATTACAAGGAGAAGTTTTTGAAAGAAAATGAGAAAAGGAAGGAGTTGGAATCTATTTTGCGAGAACAAAAAATAGTGGAAAAGGCTTTAACATTGGAAGCAAAGAAGTGGGAAGATAAATTCAGTGTTGCTGCCAGTGAGGCAGCTAATTATAAAGAAAAATTAAGTCAAGCAGATGCATAGATTCAGGCCCTGAATCTACAAATCCAGCAACTCCAGCAGCAGCTAACAGAGCAGCAAAATGCTCTATCTGGTTTTTCGAAAGAAAAGGTGAAAAATATGAGAAAATATTTGTTGAAGGATTTGTTGACTTTAGTTTTGAAAGCAAGGCCATTATTGCTATATTTGGCCAAATTCAAAGAGACAATTGAGGTAGTGGGAGAAGAATTCAAAGTTGCAGTTGTATTTTTGCAAAAAAGAGAAGATGCTGCTACGAAGATTCAAATATTATCAGAAAGAATGCCAGAAAGTATAGCAACAAAATTAAGAAGTGAAGCCTGGTCTCAGGCCAAAATTGTAGCCAAGAACTTCTTCAGGAAGCTCAGATTAGTAACCCAGGGGAACAAACTCTTGCAAGAATTAGAAGCTGAAGCAAAAGGGTTGCTTAAGAATCTGGATTTGGCTATCCAAAATGGACTCCCATACCTCTGGGATGATAATGCAAAGGTTCTTGAGGAGAATGCATTCTCCTCATCTTTAAAAACTTTTATAGAAGATGAATCTGAGGTAGAAGGCTGGAGTGAGCCAATAGAAGAAACACAGGTGATAGAGATGATTCAAAGGCTCACACAGGTTAAGACCTATTTGCAGGAGTTAGTTTTAAGGTACAAAATGGTTTCTTATGATAAGGTAGAAGAACTCCAATATATCTACCAGCTCTTTATAGACTCCTCAGATTTGGAAGATGGATATTGGGAACAAGTCTGCAAGACTTATCAAGAAGCAGTAGCTGCAATGGACAGAATTAGAAAATTCAAGCACAGTGGGAAAAAGTAGCTGACTGAAACTGGGACTAGTGCCCAGAATTAAAACAAGTGTTTAACTTTCCCTATTTTCAGAAGTTGAATGTATTTTAGTAATAAGTCATTAAGCTATAACAAGAGTTTTGACGAGGTAATGCTTACTTATTTTTAAGTGCATTTTTCCTTACTCTTTGCTTTTTGTAATATCTTATTTTCTTCAGTGTGTTTTTGACTCCATTTCCCAATGGATGAAGGGCCTGGATTCTAATATTTTGCCAGCAAAAAATCCCCCGAAAGGCGCCAAGAATGTTAGTCAAAAAATACTAACTCCAAGAATAGCTGAAATATTAATATATCAAGCCTTTTTGAGAAGACCGAAGCTGCTAGTTTTCGAGAGGGCAACAAGAAGGAAAAATGTGCTAAGGAAGAAGAATGTCGCGATTTCGTGACATGTTACATTTTCATCGAAAGAAACAACAAAATGACTAAGGAGCGGAAGAACGTCGCGATTTCGTGACATGTTTCATTTTCGTGGTCGTAGACGACGGAAGAAGCTGAAGAGACGGAGACGTCACGATTTCGTGACATGTTCCATTTTCGCAACCAAGAAAGTCAGAAAGAGTCGAAGACGTCGCGATTTCATGACATGTCACATTTTCATGACCAAGAAGAAGAGATAGAGTGAAAGAGAAGAGAATGTCATGATTTTGCGACATGTCACTTTTTCGCCAGGGAAAAGAAAGAGAAAACTCTACAAAGCCAAAACGTCACGATTTCGCGACATAACAACTGTCCCTGGTGAAGGTATATTTTTGGCAACCAAAACATGCCCTTACATCAAAATCTGATTCCTGGGGTTGTCAGATGATTGAAGAGTTGCAGACTTGTCAAGATCTAATTTGTAGGAGATCTTTTGCCGATTATTAGAAACTGCAGATAATTGCTTGTAATTGATTGAGAATCAAAATGTACTGAGTAGAAAGATTCCCATTTAAAGGGTATATATAGGGGTGAGCACACCATGTAAAAAAGGTCGGCTCTTGGACGTTTACAGAACTGATGTACATTTTTTTGGATGCAAGCAATAAAGATATTTCTCTATCTGGCTTTTGATTTTCTGTGTGCAAATGTATGTATCTGGTTCTTGACTTCTATTTACTTTTAAGTTCTATATTGTATCTGTTCTAAAATCTGGACTGTGCATGTATGAATCTTATTACTGGAGTTAAATATTAAAGATATTTATATGTGTTAGATGAATGTCTAAATCACACTAAGGGGATTATGATTTCTACGTGAGGGTATAAAGAAATCTTGTAGCAAGAACATGTGTATTTGATTTTAGTTGTTGTTCAATCTGCACCGTGAGAAAAGCTACTAGCCTCGGCTATATTTCCCTTCTTTCTGTACCCTTTCCATTATCCAAACTTAAAGCTCCTCTCCCTTTGATCTTAGCTGAAGCATTATCACCAAATCTCACTTATCCACTATTGTTCTTTCTTAGAGAAATGAATTTATTCATATACCCAGTCATATGACTAGAGCACCCACTGTCAATATACCATCTGTCCATCCTGTAACCTAGTAGAATCTGCCTTCAAACTTGTTAGTATTTTATAAATAACCTGCCCTGATACCAATTGAATAACACAAGCTTATACTAATAGGGGGTGAACAGTATAGTGCCCACTTTTTACTTTCTTTCCAAACTAATATCAATTAGTGTTCTCAATTACAATAACCAAATATAGCAGTGTGCATTAATAACATAGATAGAAATAGTAAGCAAGTGCACAAATCATCACACACAATTGAGACACAATATTTAACATGGTTCCCCAATGTGGGGTAGTCCACAAGATATTCTCCTTATAATATTTCACAAAGAAATAGGGATCCTTATCCCAATACAAATGATTACTTTGATCTGCTTAAAGCTAGGTTGTCTTGATCTGCTCACATGGGCTCCACTGATCTACTCAGCTAGGCTCTCCACTGATCTACTCAGCTAGGCTATTCACTAATCTGCTTAGCTAGGCTATCCACTGATCTACTCAGCTAGGCTCTCCACTGATCTTCTCAGCTAGGCTATCCACTGATCTGCTCAACTAGGCTATCCACTGATCTTCTCAGCTAGACTATCCACTGATCTGCTCAACTAGGCAACTGGTGTTGATGTGTTTTATATTTTTTTCTCTCTTTCACTACTCACAAATCTGCCTCAATACCTTCTCACAAGGCTCAAACAATCCTTCTCAAATGTTGTCCCAAATTTGTCCTCAAAGCCTTCACAAAAGGCTCAAATAATCCTGCTCAAATGTTGTCCCAAATCTATTCTCAAAGCCTTCACAAAAGGCTCAAAAAATCCTACTCAAATACCATCCCAAATCTATCCTCAAAGCCTTCACAAAAGTCTCAAACAATCTTGCTCAAATGTTGTCACAAATTTGTCCTCAAAGCCTTCACAAAAGGCTCAAACAATCATGCATAAAAGATATCTCAAATTTATCCAGAAATTCTATATGAAAAGCCTTCCAAAGGCTCAACCAATCATGCACAAAAGTTATCTCAAATCTATCCAAAAATTTTATCCCAAAAGCCTTCCCAAAGGCTCAACCAATGACTCTCAAGTAGCACTCAAATCTCAACCACAAATCAACGAAGGCAAGGCTCAATTATGAACTCAACAATGGATAACAAATGAATGATGACAATACTCAACAATGTGCTCAACAATGAATGGCAATGTACTCTTCAATGGATGACAACAATGATCTCAATAATGTATGACAAATGATCTCTCAAATGGATGACAACAATGCTCAATAATGTACTCTCAAATGGATAACAACAATGCTCAACAATGTACTCTCAAATGTATGGTAAATGAGCTCTCTAATGAAAACCTCTCCAAGCAATAACAATGAGGACTTCAACCAACCAAGGACAATCTCCACAAGTGATAGCAATAGGTTCTCAATAATATCTTCCTCATGCAATGTCAATAAGCTCTCAAGAAACAAGCACAACTCCCTCAAGAAAAGAGCTCTCAAATAGCCAATAATGATCTCCTCAAATGAAATACAAATGTATCCATAAGAGACTAGCAAATGATCTCCTAAATGGTCTCAAATAGTGGAAATGTACTTAACAAGTAACCAACAATAATAACCTCAAAGCAATGGCAAAAACCTCCTCAATAATGGCAATACTCTCAATGAACTCCACTAAAGCAATCATGGAACTCAAGTATCAATTTTATCCATAAATTTGATTTTCTAATCCATCCACTTTCTCTCAATATCCAAGGCACATAATCAAGCAATTTGTCTTCAACTTCAAACCCTAACTCATGTGCATATCTTCTAACTCAAGGTAGCAAATAACTAGGTCTCAAGTTCCTAGTTTAATTTCATAATTAAATCATGCACTAGGACATATAACAAGTTAAACACTTTTCAACCTTATGACTCCCTAATTTCATTAACATAAACAATAAGCACCTATGCTTTTATTTTTAATTCCACACCTTATAACTCCACATACAGCAATCACAAATATTTATTTCCACACCTTATATCTCCCTAATCACACACAACAATAACAAATATTTAATTCTACACCTTATAACTCCCTACGCACATTAACACATACAACACGCATTTATTTCCCTAAACTCCTTATGACTCCCTAGTTATCACAAAAATAATTTTAATGCACCAAAAATTTGGTAATAAAAAATATTACCATGCACCGGAGATAAATACCTTTATATGAAATCTGCTACCTTCGTAGCCTTCGAAATCATCTTTGCCAAAATGTCTTGCCAAAATTAATGCACCTTCACACCTTCACGGGAGTCGAACTTCGTTCCTCTCGCTTAGCCCTGTGAAGCGCTTACCACATCGGCGCCATCCCACACTGGGATTTTAATCCCAAACACCCAACTTTAACCTGCACTCAAATCTGAAACTCGATTTTACTTTCTTAGCAAAACACTTTGCCCTTGGCGGGATTTGAACAGTGAACCTACCTTGTGCAAATTTCGTGTGCTACCAACTGCGCTATAGGCTCCTACATGGCATCACTTTCCTGCGTTGTTTACTTGACCTTGCTCTCAAATCGGAAGTTATTTATCCTTCTTTCTTCGATACTCCCCTTTCGATGAATCTCTCTCATGTGCTATGTCAAGTCTTTTATAAACAAAGGTTTCTACCTTTTATTTATATGCACCTCCATGCCTTCGAATGACATCGGCAAATATTTATTTATCTCCCCAACCTTTGCACGTCGATGGATAATATAATACAACCTTAGACCTTAGAATTATTAAATAAAAATTTAATAATTCACCTTTTAACTTTGAATTGGGATATCTCCTTCATTCATGAAACTTTTTGCACCTAGGTTTTATTGGAAAACCTTTTCATCCATCATAATTTGGAGAAGTCTTAGCATAGTGGTTTTAATGAAAAACCCTTTCCAATGGTTTTAATAAAAACCCTTGTCGTTGGTTTTAATAAAAACCCTTGTCATTGGTTTTAATAAAAACCTTTACCATTGGTTTTAATAAAAACCATTAATATAATATTTAAAAATATATATATATTATATGCCTCTTGTGCCACAAAACCTTGTATATACCCTTGCTCTCCAAAATATCATAAATTATTATTTATGAAGTGCTTTTACCACAAAAACTCAATGTGATCCATGTGACATCAATGACAACACAAAATAACTCAAATTGCCAACACTTTTCTCACAAAAGGAAGAAACATGGTCTACATTTATGACAAGTGTTCAAGAAATACCGAGAGTTCAAAATATCCATAAATCCAAAGAATTCCATCTTTGTTGTAAAAGAAGGAAAGCTCCTGGGCCATGTCATTTGAAAGAAAGGTTTAGCTATTGATCTAGCTAGGGCTGAGGCTCTTCTAAAACTTCCACTACCAACCAACAAGAAGGATTTGTAGTCGTTCTTCGGATAGATAAACTTTGTTCGAAAGTTCATTGTAGATTTTTCCCAAGTGGTAAAACCGATGACTGAGCTTTTAAAGAAAAATATTGAGTTTAAATGGACTGAGCAGAGGAAGCGAGCATTCAAATAAATTAAAGAAAGAATTGCTCTAGTCCTATTTTTGGTAAATCCTGATTATTCAAAAGATTTTATCCTGTATGTCGTTGGTGAACAGGAGAGTTACGCAGCGGTGCTCACGCAAAAGGGAGATGATGGAGATGAGCGGCCAATTGCTTTCTTAAGCCAAGTTATCCAACCGCATGAAGAAAAATACAATTTCATTGAGAAGCAAGTATATGCGATGATGAAATCCTTGAAGAAGTTCTGATATTTTATTTCCCAGAGTAAAATAATAGTTTATGTTGTTCATCCAGATGTATGGAGTTTCATCATTCAAGGAGAGCTTGGAGACAAGAGAGTTGGTTGGGTCTCCAAAATCCAAGAATATGATGTTGAAATTCGACCAACCAAGATGGTTCGAGGTCGAGCACTATTTCAGGAGCTTGTAATAAGTAGTCCTTCTAAATCTTTGGTTTGTCCACTTGAAGATTTAGTAAGTGGAAGTAATTTCACTAATCACTCTACAATTGATTGTGATTGGACAGAGGACCTTGTCAAATATTTCCATTCAGGAAGGTGTCCTTCACATCTCAATGCCTCACAGAGAAGGAGATTCATATTACAAGCTCTCAGGTATGTGATGTTGCCAAATGGGTTGTTCCACAGAAATATTGATGGAGTACTTATCAGGTGCGTCAAAGAATTAGAGAAGCAAAAAATCCTAGAAGAATTCCATTTTGGATTGTCAGAAATGCCATTATGTAGGGAGGCCAATGGCATTGAATATCATCAAAGCAGGTTATTTCTGGCCTACTCTCTTTGTAGATGCTTACAAAGTCAGTCAGAGTTATGATAAATGCCAAAGATATGTCGACAAAAGCAAGAATGCATCATTACCCCTTCATCTGATTCAAGTAGAAGCACCATTTCAGCAATGGGGCTTAGACTTTATTGGGGTCATTGATCCTAATTCATCCATTGGGCATAAGTACATTCTAACTTGACTGACTATTTCACTCGATGGGCTAAAGCAATTTTGACCAAGAAGGTGAACCAGAAACGATTATCTCTTTCCTTGAGGGATTAATCACTCATTTTGGCATACCAGATGCAATCATTACAGATAATGGAACCCCATTCATCGATGCCAAGATCAGTGAATTCATGGGTAAGTATGGGATTTATTTAAAGACATCATCAAACTACTATCCATAGGGAAATGGCTTGGCCAAATCAACAAACAAGAATTTGCTCAGGATTCTAAAGAGGACTCTGGGAGATAATAAACGAAGTTGGCATCTGCTCCTGAACCAAGCTTTATGGGCTGATCGTATTTCAGTGAAAAAATCTATCAAAACGTCACCTTATTCCTTGGTATATGGGAAAGAAGCAGTTTTGCCCATTCATATTGAATTATCTGTACTTCAATCATTGCACTTATTTGATGGTGAAGACGATGAATTCGACCCCATGAGCACAAGGTTGGCTCAGATTTTATAGCTGGAGGAAGAGAGGGAGAAATCGTACAATGCCTTCATGGAACATGCCCAAATGACTAAGAAGTGGTTCGATAAGAAGACTTTTGAGAAAGCTTTCAAGGTGGGCGACCTGGTGTTAAAGTGGAATGAGAACAAGGCTAATCCTAGCAAGCATCATAAGTTCGAAGTAATATGGGAGGGCCCATTCTATATTTTGGGTGTAAATCAAGTCAACTCATTTTATTTGCAAGATATGGATGGTCGTGTGTTGTCGATTCCAATAAATGGTCTTCATTTGAAGGCCTATCATCATTGAAAATTTCCAGATCAAGTATGTATATATGTACATAATATTTTATGTTATTTTATTTTTAGTCAAATATTGTAAGTAAAAAAAAAAAAAATTGCCAAGAGAATTTGATTCTATCCCAAGCAGGTGTTTTTGCCCCGAAATCATGTCTTTGCTGAGCAAGAATTAATTTTGCTCTGAAAACATTTTAAAAAGCCTTTCGGTCATATTCTAGGTGAAAACCATTAAAAGAAAGCAACTCTGGTGTAAAACAAGCTTATTTTCGGCAATTAATTTTGGAGGTAAAGTTAAGTTGA
Source organism: Wollemia nobilis (assembly GCA_028583015.1). Classification (NCBI taxonomy): domain Eukaryota; kingdom Viridiplantae; phylum Streptophyta; class Pinopsida; order Araucariales; family Araucariaceae; genus Wollemia; species Wollemia nobilis. Next base: position 12,277,411 of record JAQPPZ010000850.1, read on the forward strand.
TTTTTTATAAAAAGGGCATGGTTTGTTTTTTCAAAAGTGCCCCTATTATTAATTGTCGGAAAAAGAAAAGAAAATGAATGAAAAAGGAAAATAAAGAAAGCAAAGGGGAGTTTATTTTCACCCGAAAAAGTGTTTCACCATGCATATTTTAATTTCGGGGTGAAATTCCCCTTAACTTCAGTAAAGGATGCCTTTGAAGCAAAAGCTCCAGTTAAGAAGGAGAACTTCCCATGCTTTTTTGGGCACTCAAGTTGGCAACATGAGCACTCAAGTTGGTTTGATTTTTCATTAAAAAGTGCCCCTATTATTAATTTTTAGAAAAAAAAAGATTAAAAGGAGAAGAAAAACAAGAAGAAAAGCGAAAATTAAAAGGAAAAAGATGTTTTTTCTGTTTGAAAAAATCAATTTCGCCTTGCATATCCTATTTTCGGGGTGAAATTCCTTTTTGCTCTACCAGCAGATAACTTCGGGGTGAAAACTCAAGAGGAAATGGAAACTCTAGTTGGCAAGTTTATTTTCGGCAAGGAAGGGGGCAAAATTAATTTTTGCCTTGCTTTTTCGGCAAAGACGCCCAGTGGCATTAAAAGCTTGCTTTTTCCAAATAAAGCTTATTTTTTTGGGCAAATAAAGAAGATGAATTATTTTAAGGATGCCAAGCAAGTAATTTCACCAAGCAAAGTAGGAAGGAATATTTTTGGAGCGCTAGTTGCATGATTATTTTTGCTCAGTTGTCGTTTTAAGAAAAGCAAGTCGCTCGGAAAAGTGTTTTTGCTGGCATGAATTAATTTCGAAGTGAAAACTCCAGTTAAATGCATGAAGTGCAGCGAAACTCCCCAAAGATGTTTTCAACGCCCAGATTCAGAAAATTTACTGATTTTGCCTTTGAAAAGCGCTTCAACCATGCATATGCAGTAGTTTATCTTTCCCAAGGTTAGCCGTTAAAAAATCAAATTGCACCCTTCAAGTTAAAAAGTGGCTGAGCACGACGTTCAAGGAATATTTACAGTGCAAGGGCATTATTAGCAGTTAAAGATATCATGGAAAAGTGTATTGGGTGAGAGAACCAAGGAGCACGTTCACTTTAATTTCTCAAGCGTGCCACCTGCATTCAATTGGGTAGTTGGGAGCGAAAGTTATAAAAAGGGTGAACCAGAAGCTTGCAGATAAAGAAAGATCAAGCATATTTTTTCTGGAGCATTTTTGGATTATCATTTAGTTTTTCGAGTTGTTGCTTTGTTGCAGAATTGTCAGACTATCGTAGTAAAGCTGTTGAAGTACGAAGATGGGAAAGAAAGTTGTTGAGCCAAAGAAAGCGCAAGGAGGCAAGAAAGCTAAAAAATCTAGGTGAAATGAAAACATAGAGCTTGATCCATATTATGATGCATTGGCCCAGATTGGTGACTGTGTTATTTCGAACAAGGGCATGGAAAAATTGTGCCAAGATGTGGAGATTGCAGTCAGACAAGGCTTGATGCCAGAAAGCCCGCTCACCATTGCATACTATGTATAAATTTTTTGGTACCTATGTACACCTGTCCACGCTTGCCCAGAGTTGGTGCTAGCAATTTTGAAATTTTATAATCCTCTCACAAGAGCTATTCAGAAGGTAAATGGAGATAAATTATTCAGTATTTCATCTAGTGCAATTCGAGAAGCATTCGCTTGTGGGGTCAAACCTCCTTTTGATTTTATGTTCAAGAAGTTACATCTCGGGGAGCAGGAGGAGAGATACCAGTCGACCATGACATTGCACCAGTTCATGGAGAATTAGCTGATAAAAATACCATAGTTTGGAGAACTACCGACTCTACCGAAGCCATTGATAGATTTTAAAAGTCTCGACTTGTTTTCTATGTTAGCTTGGATTGTTGGTCTTCCTACTGACTCTGTGGTGCACAAATGGCAAGTGATGTTGGTACAATGTGTTTCACAGGTAGAATTTTATGCTCCAACAACAATGACAACAAGCATGAATCCAATTTTCTTTGATTGGGCAGATTACGTAGCTCGAAGGATGCACACACAGTTAGAGAAGATGCAAAGTGAAGAAGCAGTATCGTTCAAACACACTTCATTTTTGGCCTGGTATTTCTTCTTCCACATGCACCAATATTTTTCATTCATAGTTGTTAAGCAGGTTGATGAGGCAGGAAGGAAGCTACCAGTTTATTTGTGGACTCCAAGCTTGTCCAGGAAGGAGTCATTTTATAATTTTAATCGCATGTTTTTGGGCCCCGCCCTCAAACTTATTTTTGGCACATGTGAGAGAGTGCCAAGGGCGATGAGGGAGGAGGTCGTTGCAAAGGAGAAAGGTGATATTTTCTTGTTGATGCAAGGCATCGTGGTACAAATTTTTGGCTTCATTGGCAAGTCGTTTCTCCTTTCGTATTTTACTATAGGGCACCTTTTTGCATTGGAAGTCATCCACCATACCGACTTCATCAATGACGTTTATGGGGTAGGTCGAGGAAAGAAAACTACATGCACCATGCCATTTCACTTCGATGATATTGAAGTAGACCAGGTTGGCCAAAATAAGTTGATTAACAAAGCTCTCTACGACCTCAGTATGGTGGAGTTACCCCAACGATGGAAATACGACCCTTTGGGTCATTTCATGACATTGATTAAAGCAAAAAGTTTTCATTGTTACCCCAAACCAGATATTGAGCGACACAAAAACAATTCGGAGGGGCATGACCTTGAATGGCATGTTGAAAATATGATGTCACTCCTACCATGGCACGATTTTTATGATATGGAGGTCGAGTATAACCCTATAGTCCACAAGCACCAAATTCCTCCTCCAGGCTTATTTAGCAAAATGAAGGATCAGTTGCCCGCTTGGTCTGAGGAGAAAATCACCAACTGGTGGGTTATGAGGGCCCACTAAGGAAAAACTGGGTCAGCCTATGGCTTGGAAATGGATGGTGCATTTTTGGACATGTATGATGAATATTATGATAGTTACCAACCAATCTCTTTTGCTAAAATCATACCTCAAATATTTCAAATATCTGACAATGAAGAGATCATGGTCGAAGGGGAGCAACATGTGGTTGAGGAAGCACCACTTGTGGAGGAAGAGAAACAACCATCACCAGAAGAGCAGCTCCAACGTAAGAAGAGGAGTAAGCGTGAAGCACTTCCTTTCTCGAAAGTCTCCAAGAAGCCAAGGACTGGTGTAGTTTCTTCATCGGGTACAAACCCTCCTCCTGTAGTTGAAGTCTCATAGGCTGATGCTTCAAAGAATCCTCCTTTGGTTCAGGAAGAACAACTTGGCCAGCATATGAAAGTTATAGATCTAGAGAAAGATATAGAGGAGGAACAAAACAAGGGAGATCCAGTATCACAACCACCCTCAACATCGGCTCAAATGGTGTCGAAGCCCGAAGGTACGTTTTCTCTGCCCTCTTCCCTTACTCTTGAGCATTCGATGATTGTTGCACCCCTTTCTACAGTTGTCTCTTCCATTTCACCCCCATTTGGTATACCTTCCACTTCCATTTCAATTCATATTTCCCAGTCCCCAGTCATCGATGCTCCCTCTTCTTCTATTCCCTCTTCTTTGGTTTCCCTTTCTTTCAATTCTTTTGCATCCGAGTCCAATCCATTTTTGCTCCCTTCATCCTCCATTTCGATAATTTCTACCATGGCTATAAGTACACAAGCTCCTCCTCGAGTGAGTATAATTGTAGCTAAACCCCTCACTTCCATTCCCTCAACCACTTTTGTTCCACCAACTGTTCCTGTTTCTACTTCCCTTCTCGAGCCAAGCCCTCAGTAGGCTCATTTTCCCCCTGCTCCATTTCTTGAGTTGCAGGTGCTTCCAGAACCAGAGATGGAGATTGTGCTAGAGCATCCTATTGCAACAAAAATAAGTCGAGCCCACCAGAGTTCATCCTAGTGGCTGAAAATCCGTAAGCGAAAATAAGCTCAAGCTCTAGCAAAGACATTGAAGAAGGTCACTTTTGACCTCGAAGCTATGGAGTCCCACACTGTAAAAATGATCCCCCAGGTCTAGAATCCCCAAGGAGAAATGGCTCCAAGCGATTATGCTTATGAAGTCATTACAGAGGACCTAACGAAGATTGATACTACAAAAAAAATGGGAAATATTCAGGTGGATATGAGCTCACTTTACCTGCATGGTGAGCATTATAAGAAGAGATTTTTTGAGGCCGAGGTAAATATTGTTGAATTGGAAGAAGCTCTAGTAGAAAGTAGGGCACAATAGGAGACAATGAGATCAGAGGCAAAGCATTGGTGATAGAAGATGGAAGGCTTGGAGGAGGTAGCCAAAGAGTAGTAGAAAGTGTGGGTAGAAGCTAAACAATAGGTGCAGACATTAACTGCCCAACTAGAATATTTACGAAATCAACTAGCTGAAAAGGCCACCCAATCAGTGGGGTTCTCCAAGGAGAAGATCAAAGAGGCTCACCACCGTTTAACTGAAGACTGTGCAAAGTGGGCAGCAAAGGTACTCTTGGTTCTACTGTATCTTCAGGAGGCACGAATAGTAATAATATTTGGTGAGAAATCATTGCAGTATGTTGAGGAGTAGTTAGAACCAAAACTGGATATGGCGCTAAAAATTCAAACATTAGCTACCGCCACTCTCCAATGTAAACCCATGAGTGGGATGGATCGAGCTTGGTCTAATGCCAAGGTGATGTTGTGTAGTTATTTTTCTATATTGGATCTCGCCAGAGAAGGTCGTAGGTTGCTCGATATGTATGAGGAGGAGTGATCTATTTTGCTCATTTACTTTGAGACTATAGCTGATGTCGACTTCCCGAGCTTCATCGATGATCAGGGAGATATCTTGCCAAAGAAAGAGTTGGAGGTAGCATGGAAGGAGTTCATGGAGGATACCTCTGAGATCGATAGCTGGATAGAGCCCATTACAGAGGAGCAGGTATTGCCATTCATGAAAAGGCTTACCCGCATCGAGTCTTCCTTGTACGAACTGCGCTAGAGGGCCAACCGCATCATCTTGGAACAGATCCAGACATTGCGCTTTATTGTTAATTTACTCCAGTATCCTTCGATGTTCGATAAATATTCTTGGGCCGAGGCGGTTGCAATATATGAGACTACTAGTGCGAGTCTCATGAAACAAGAAGAATGAGCACGGGTGGACAGAGAGCAGAAGGAGGTTGTCGAAGAGCAAGCAAAATAGGTTGAGGTAGAGCAAAAATAGGTTGTTGAATCAAAAGAACCATCTGATGCAGCTAGGGGAGGTGACAATTGAGCCCAATGGATAAAGGCCTGGGGTCAATTGCATCCATATGAACTGAATACCCGAGAGCCACCAAAAGTGTTGGCAGTTTTGCCACACTGAATTTTGATTGTAAAATTCCAAGTATAAAAGATAATTGATGCAGTTGTTTTGCTGGTCTTTTGTCTTTACTATTTTAATGTAATATTTTTGCTCCCATCCTTTTATTGATTTCGCTAGTGTAAATAAAGAAGGTTGATTTCATCCCTGGAAATAAACAACAAGTGTTTTGCCGGTAAAGAAATGATGTAAATCATGGGGAAGAAAAATCATGGGCAAAATATAAAGGGGAAATGCAAAGCAAAAGAATGTCTAAGGATCAAAGGAGCAACTAAAATCATCAAAGGCGTCAACACAAAAATAATTAAAAGGAAAGCACCAACAAAGAAAACAAAGACGTTTTCGCCCCAGGAAGGGGTGAAAATCATTTTTACCTTTCTTTTGGGTGAAGTACAACATTAAGATGTTTTCGCCCAAATGGGAGTGAATGTAGTGAAAAGTGCCCAGTTTGAATGAAAAGCGCTCAGGTTGAAGTAAAGGCAAGATTTTTACAAGTGAAGAAGAAGGCAAGTTAAGTACTTTCGCCCAAAATTATGCATTCAAGGTGATTTCGCCCTTTTTTGGGGGTGAATTACTATTTTAATTAATGTCGGGGTAAAAACAATGGATGAGAATCAGTCAAAGTCAATGTCACCCCAGAAAGGAGGTGAAAATCATTTTTGCCCCTCTTTTGGGTGAATTGCAAGTTGAAGATGTTTTGGAGCGCAAATGATGAGCGAACGTCGTTTGGGGCGAAAGCATGTGACGGTCAAAGTCAAATTCGCTCCGAAATTAGCATGTAAGATGATGAAGGCGTTTCCTAGGTAATTTCACCTTATTTTTAGCAAGTTTAAGGATTTCGCCCAAGATGGGGCGAACGTAATGAAAGCGCCCAAGTTCAGAGCGAAAGTCCAGAAAAAACATCCTCATGTGTCGATCAAAGTCAAAGTCGCCCGACTTGGGGTGAAACTTATTTTTGCCCTCCTTTGGGGTGAAATTCCATTTTTTGCCCTTAATTCAAGCAAGACAACATTATGGGGCAAAATTCCTGAGAGAATATGGTTTCGAGGTGAAATTAATTAAATGAAGGGCGAAACTCCATTTTTAAGCACAATTGTCAGCAAAGTGAATTGTCCCTGATTGCAACAAAAAGTCTTTTCACCCCATTGCCTACGCGAAATCAATTTTTGCCTCTTCTTCTCAACGAGGTTTCTTTTCGAAGGCACCATTGTTGCAGATCATTTTCAAGAAAGGTCGAAGATCGATGGAATTTAATTATTGGGGCAATGAAATCGATATTTCTAGAATTCCTACTAAAAAGTTGCCAAGATTAAATACTACATCCCTGATTTTGGTGCGATCTAGTTCATTTTTGAGGTGCCCTCCACTGATTTCACTCCTTTTCAAAACAAAGTTAATTTTCGATGGGTCTTCCTAGCGAAGATAAAATTTTGAGGGGCAATATGACAAAGTGGCAACCGAGATTTAATGCTTGAACTCCTGATTTTTGTACAATGTTGTTGTGTTTCAATGCACCAATGTCTGGAATAATTTTTCTATCATCCATCTCTGCTGATTTCCCAAGCGCTCTCCATGAAAGAGGGATCGTTGCTTCTTGAAGAATGTTCTGATTTGATCATCGTTGTTGTCGAGGAGAGAATTGCTCTTGCTGGTCTTTGACTAGCCGATATTTTGTTTTAATGTGCATTTAATTTTAGAGGCGAAATCCTCTATAAATACTAAGCATTTTGATGTAAAGAAGGAGGATAGACATTCTGCTAAAAAAACTCTTTGAGTTTAAATTTTTACCTTAATCGAAAGATGCTTGACTCTGGTTCCTAGAGCAGTCTTTGTGTGTATGCTTTCTATCTGTTATTTCTGTTAAATTCATATCTTGGTTAGATAAATTAAATTTTGCATCTAAATTTGATTGTTGATGAAGAGTGAATGTTGAAATGCTAACTGGAGGTTATCTTTGCAAGTTGTGATCGGTTTCTATGTTATTATTTTGGTTAAATGTTGTTAGAACTTGATGTGGTTGCTTAGCTGCTAGTTTATCCCCATCTTACGTTTCTGGCTCATAGCCATATTTCCCATTCCTTTCTATCATTTCCCATATCTTTCTATTACCCTAAGCTTACACCAATTGTTAGATTAGTACGGGAACCAACCCTCTCTGGAGATTGGCCCAAAGGACATCTCTTTCCTTCGACCTTTCAATGTTGGTTGGGTCTAGGGCGAACATACAAGAGATAATTTTGGAAATACAAAGCCTGCTATAGAGTTTGGATAAATCAGGTTTACTTATACGTTAAGGGAAGGAAACAAATGTGCATATAGGCTAGCCATTAGAGGGGTTTTAATTGAGGATCATGAAGTTAAATTCTCTTTTCTATGGTTAGAGGAAATAGTAAGTTTAGCTAAAGCTGACAAGAAAATAATGGTTAAGATTTTCTTTAATGTTTTCCATTGGTAATATCTACTTTTTTTTATAACATTAATGTGTTTTCATATAAACTATTTATTATAATTTTTTTTGTTGCACTTGTGCCTCAAGAAGGAAACTAGCAATCCAGATCTGGTAAACCAAACTATCATAGTACGATATTTTGAAAATATTACTCTACGAAGATGCAATGCATAGATAGTAGAAGTAAAGTTTTGGTATTGTGAAGGTTGTTATAAGAAGATATCAATAAAGATGTTGAATTCTAGAATATTTGTATTTACACTAAAATTTAAAAGGATCTAAAAAATAAAATCAAACATTTTATGTAAATTGATATAAGTTTTTAACTATAGCAACTCAATTAAAATAAGAATTGATATTTTTTAATTTTTAAGCTTTAAAAAAAAAAATTATAATTTATCAAAAATCAGGACCCAAATATAATCCCTTGTTCTTCGACAAAAAAAAATCATATTTAATACAAATATTACATATCATATTACTAAATATATTAAAAATGTAACTTAAATTATTTATTTATAATTAATTAATTTTAAAAAACAACCTAATATCAAAAACCCTATTTTTTCACAAAACAACATAATATAAGATGACATTTAAAGGGGAAAATATTGCTACATTCAATTGTTAAAAAAAAATGGGTTGCTTCAATTTTTGTTTGACGGCTGCTGTGACTGTGAGTATAATACCTCATAAACTTTTAAAGTTTATAAGGTAATAGCTTATATATATAATTTTTAAAATAAATATTCGTTCATGTAGAGGAAAACAAGTGGGTATTTAAAACTCTTTAGTTATCGAGAGACCAAGGTTCAAATCTCTCCCCTCACATGTTCGTGTTGTTCCTCATCAAAAAATAAATAAATAAATAATATTTATTTAATATTTAAGGGAGGTAGTAAACTAATAATTAAGTGCTTATTTAATATTTAACGGTTTCAATCTCGAACTCCTCCAGATCCCTCGCATTAAAATAAACCCCTTAAAATATCTCACTAAAATAAATACTTGCCTAAACAATCTAATGGAAAAAAACTTCATATATTTATATATATTCTACCAAATTTTAATTACCACAACTTAATATATAAAATTTACCAACAATATTAAATTTTAACCTAATTTTTAAAATATACACTATAAGACCCCACTCAAATTGCTACATAAATAAAACAAAACAAGCTATAGGAAGCAACCGTGCATACATCAAACAACTTGATTAAATATGACCAAGCAATGTAAGGCATAACAATACACACGCACATTGAAATCTCAGACCACAAGATTAAGAATTTCATGCAAAGTTAGATGTAGATTGCATCACTAAAGTTCCACAAAAATTCATATCATAACATATTTTTGAAGTGCAAGACTCCCTCCATCTCAGTTGCCATTGATAAAATGGTCAAGAAAAATTAGGAGACTGTATTCTACTTCTACTCAGCGAGTGGGCCTCCATTTTCCAAATACTTGAATGCAATGGTTGCATGCATGGCTGCTCCCAAGGGAAGCACTTGTTCATCTAAGAAGAAATGAGGGGAGTGAAGTGAATGAACTGCACCAATGCTTTCATTTTGTGTACCAATCCAGAATATAGCACCCGGTATTCTCTGTGCATAAAAGGAAAAGTCTTCTGCTCCCATTTTACGTCCTCCCTGCTTCACGTTGTGTGTTCCAACCAAAGTCTCTCCTACCCTATGAACGTGGTTATGCATCCTTCCATCGTTTACAGTTGGAGGATATTCAGGGTGTACTTCTTCTTTGAAATCAATAGTTGCAGTGCATCCACCGATGTCAGCCTGCTTCTCTATAATCTGCAAATGTAGGACCAAAAAAAAAAATGTATGTTTTAAGATTAAAAAAAATTACAGCCATGTTAAAATGGTATTTGGATAATGGATATTGTTTTGCAATACCTCTTTAATTCTTCTCCTTAGTTGAGCAAGTCCTCGAGATGAAAGGCTTCTTAATGTGCCTCCAAACCTTACTTTGTTTGGAATGATATTGTATCCCGAGCCAGCATCGATAAAAGTAACTGATGCCACCTTTAATTGACGTTAAAAAACAAAACAAAAACATTTAAGTATTATTTGATAACAAATACTTTAAAAAATAAATTTTGTCAAAAACAAATTAATTTAATAAATTTAGATATTTATAAATAAAGATAATAATTTATAATTTAAAATAAATTTTTAAAAATATTTTTTTATCTAAAAAATAATTTGTAACAACCAAGGTATTGCTCTTCGCTAACATTTGCACCTACAAATACAATAATTTTTTATAAAGTTATTTGTAATTTATATTTTTTATTTTTTTATAAAAAAAATAAATATTTAATGATATAATTAAATTATAGAAAAATATGAATATATTAATATAAATTTATCTTTAAAGAACTTTACATTTATTTTCAAGTATAAAATTAAAAATGATTTATAAGAATACTATTTTTTTTATTTCTAATTAAAAGTGTATATTATCTTTAACATGAAAAAGAAATAAACATTTAATATCATAATTTTCAAAGATGTTATTATAAATTTTTTAAGAATCTTATACAAAATTAAGATGTGAAAATTAAAAATCAAAGTATTCTTTAATATACATAAACATATGTATCAAGAGATAAAGATTTAAATCTTACCAAATAATATGTGTATAATTGTTAGGTTTATATCTTACCAAATAATATGTGTATAATTGTTAGGTTTATATTTTACCAAATAATATGTGTATAATTGTTAAATTATTATAATACCATTAAATGGATAATTCATTAACATATATTAAAGTGAATATCTCGTATGGTATAGTTATCTCTTTAATGTGTTGAATGGAGGATTTTTATAAAGAACTTGTTAAGAAAATGATATTTTTTAGTTGCAATGTCTCTTTTACATTACTTTTGAATCATGTTATCTTGATTAGATAATCTCTTAGTGTCTATAAATAGCATGTGTAGTTTAATTTTCATTTAATATTTGGCTCTAGGAAGATTTTAAAAACATATTGCATTATATAACTACTTGTTCTTCTAGTCTTTTCTATAAATATTTCCATCTAATTTTGTATAAGGAAATCCTTTTAAAACTTTGGGTTTATCTTATCATTTGTTGTGCCTAATATTCTTATTGGAGTATTGATCTTAAAATAATATTCTACTAAGATCCTTGTTAATTTATATAAGGTTTCTTGAATATAAAATCAATAGTTAAACCAATACAAAATTACCAAAGTATCCTTGTTAATTTATATAAAGTTTCTTGAATATAAGATCAATAGTTAAACCAATACAAATTTACCAAAAAAAAATTAATATGTGACTTTTAGTGGAGGTTAATAATTTAAAAAAAAAACCTAAATTTGCATTTGCTACTAGCTTATTAAAACCATATACAACTTGTTTTTTAATAAAAAAATATTATCTATGTATATCAAATGATTATATATATATATATATATATATATATATATATATATATATATATATATAATATTTTCGTTAATAATTAATGAATGTAAAAAAAATAATATTATTATCAATTCAATCCTCCAACTTTAAAACATTTATGTTTTATATAGATCAATATACATATCATTTAGTTCAGGGTTCAAACCACATGGGTTGCTCCTATCAAACCTATTCTGCCTCGTTATTGTTGACCATCGGTTCCTCGGATTCATACCCTCATAGTCGGTCTGACGCACATTCAAAGGATTCGGATCAAACTACTACCTTTGCAAACAGGTTGCCCCAAAGTTTGAACTTGGGTGTCTTCTTGGTAAGTACCTAACCATGTATATTTAAATCTTATACTTAAAAAGCTAATACCTCTTATTTTACACCTCTTAAGAAAAATATTAATATTTTATTATATAAATCTTTAACTTTTATAAATTCTCTCAAAACTAAAACTACAACATAAATTCTATGCTTTGTAGGGAATATTGCAGTCTTTTCAACTAGTCGACACTTCAAATTTTATAAGAAATTTTTAAACACAAAAATATAGATGCTGCACCTTATTAATGAGCTTATGAGCAAATGATTTGAAGTGTCAAAGGAAAATGCAAAGTCCACTCACCTAAAAGAGAATTTAATAATAAGAACATAAAGAGATCCAATATATTCTCTGTTCAGGAGAACAAAAAAATTATAGAGGGAGCTTTTGTTGAATATTATAATTAAAAAGAGTTTATTATAAATAAAATGTTTTATTTTATATAAAGGAGGAAGATTATGTCGAAATAAGTAATAGGACGACCATGTGAATGGGCCCAGGTTAATGCCTCAGTTTTTTTTAAATTACATCACAATTTATTTTTAAATTGCATTTCTGTGTTTCAGTTGGAACAACGTAGTAATTAAGGTTTTGGGGTTTTTACGGACCTAGATTTAAAGCGTGTTGTCGCATGATCTTTAGTTCTTATATTAGTTCTCATAATAGAAAATCACCTGTGTTTGCCTACTATTGTGTTGTCAAAAAAATTTGCATCTCTCGATTATATAGGTGATAATTATCACAAAACAAAATTACCTCATTCCATGCCAAAATATTTAGTGAACATAAATGTCCTCGAAATCCGAATAAAATCGAATATTTTGAGAAAGGAATTAAGATTCTCCATGATTTGCAGCAAAATTCATCAATATATTTTTAAAAATTTGAGATAGAACTCCGTAGCATCTTAATCAATTCATTCTGTATTTTAAAAATTGTCTAAAGAATATGATTATAAATGTTTTATGTTTATATTATTAAGTTTTGATGGAATGGTAAACTATGAACATTTCTTACAAAGAAATTAAAGAATTGAATTGATACATTAATAATTTCAGGACTCCTAAAATTACCCCTAACTTTTTCACATGGACAAATTTCCACAGGAATTTTCCACTTCAACACTTTCAACACAGCTTGAAAGTGTGGGTGTCATTGCAATCTTGACAGCCTATAGGTTTTTGCTTTGAGTTTTATGGCAAACACAATAGATATGATTTTGACACCGGTGATGTTGATATGAACAACTTTTCAGACCAAAAACTATCAGACAGAAATTCAAATAAAGAGAAGAGAAGAGAGATACATACTTGACTGTCTAGAGGATCAGTCTCTCTAGAAATAAGCTGTTGGACACTCAAGATTGCAAGCGATGTGGCTACAATTGGATCTGCAGTCACATGTGGCATGGCAGCATGACCTCCTCTGCCTTGTATAACAGCTTCAAATATGCTTGAACCAGCCAAAATTGGCCCTGGGCATGAACATATACTCCCAGTGAGCATGTCAGGTGCAATATGCATTGCAAATATGGCTTCTGCATCTCCCAGTGCTCCTTCGCGAATCATACGAGCTGCTCCAGCACCCCCTTCTTCTGCTGGCTGAAAAATAAGTCTTACAGTGCCCTTAACATGGATCACATTAAAATACTTACCATTAGCCAAAGAGGAGTAAAATAGCAAGTTAGGCAGTCCAATGTAAGCTGTGCAGATATATAACTATAATGGAAAACATTAACTGAAAGAAGAGGAGAGTTTTTAGGCCTCGTAGAATAGATGTATTAGAGTCATCGACCTCTTGACATGATAAGCGTCCAAGTGATTTGATTGAAACCATATTAAGATGATATTCTATACTGCAATTAAAAAAAATATATGTTTGCAAAGTACCTTCAGTTTATCCTTTCTTTGTTGGAGCAATTTGGCAGCCCCTAGAAGCATTGTGACGTGAGCATCATGCCCACAAGCATGCATTTTACCCCTATTTTCACTTTTGTGTTTCCATTCCACAAGCTCCTGCACATAGTAAGTCAAACTGATGAATCAGCAAATATTAATTATTAAGGGTTGAATAATGAGGCTATATGGCAAAATCAGTGACAGAAAGAAAAGAATGAAATCCAGTTTAGTTGGTTGACTTTGGGTACTTATCAAGAAGAGACCTAGGTTCAAATCTTGAAGGCATGTACAGTAAGGGCAAAGGTAGAGACCTAGGTTCAAACCTTGAGGGCATGTCCAATAAGGGCAAAGGTAGTAGTCTGACTTGAGTCTGCTGAGTGCGCGCCAGCTTGACAACAGCAGTACCAACCCTGAGCCATCGGGGGTCTCCCTCACTCCGGGCCACATTTACCGAGGAGAGGCAGGGGTTATAGAGGCAGCTTCAATGATTTGACCTATGTTTGGAGGCAGAAACCTCGGGGAGAATGTCTGACCCCTGTACCCAATTGTTAAAGATGAAAGGATGTTACAGATTCCCTTGATATCAAAGAAAAAAAAAATCAAGTTTAGTTGGACTGGTGTTTTTATTAGGTTTTTAAATGGAGGAATTCCTAAACCTCCATAATAAACACACAAGCGTCTGAGTCTGCTCATGAGAGAAGGCAGGGGACAGATTCAGTAAACAGGATTGGAGATTGGAGCTTTATAGATACTCTTTGCTATGCTAAGGTGGTATGGAAATGAAATTGAAAGGCAAAAATAAATCTTCAAATAATAGTCCCTTAGAAGTGAGGAGCTCAAGCTTAAGCTTAATAAGGAAATGTTGTTCTGCCTCTAAATTTCATTATTATTTTTTCTTAGGGTGGCTGAATTTGTTTTGGGTTATGGGAGAGGGAATGGTCAAAACTTTCACATATGCCATTTTGGGATTTTTAGATGGACTGAAACCTAAAAAGCAACACCCTACATTAGTTATACTTTATTATAAATTTTTTAACCACTACATATATTATTTATAAGATGAACCAGTAATATCAAAGAAATCAAATTGAAATCACCCCAACAAACACTCAAGGGCAACCCCTACAGATAATTTTAGAATTTTTGTACAATTATAATTTTATGTTTCTATATAAAATTTTGCCTTGCATCTGTTCTTTGAACATAAGAAAAATCAAACTGCATACAAGGTATCATATGGAAGGAGGGAGTTTAAAAATAAATAAATAAATCAGCGGTTTCTTTAAATATCTAAACCGTCTGTTTCAATAGCCACGGAAGATATCCTATCAAAATTCCCGATGTTCCACATTTCAGAGAAACCTGCAGCTACATGCGTTTTATTGCACAGAACCTACTGATCGTAAATTCCCACTTATTTGCAAGCTAAACCATAACCGAACAGAAACCATCTTTGATGATTAAGTATAGTTTTGTTTTTTTATCTTTTTAAAATCTAAAAAAGTCTGGCGTTGGGTTTACATTAGGAAGATTTAAGTTCGAATTATAAAAGGTGGTCTTTGTTATGTTTCAGTTGTATGCTGTTAAAATATATTTTAAAAAGATCGGAAAAATTGATGGTTGATGAAGTCACTTGAATAGTTTTGGTAGTTACATTGGCATTATGTTGCCATGACATAAGTGGGTATAGTGGTGATCGTTTTTTGCTTTCACTGGCTATGTCGTTTTACACCTATTTAAATCCAAGCATGGCTATTAAATACAGTGGAATTTAGTACAGCATTATGACCGTATTTTTAGAATACTGAAAAAAACTGTCGAGTTCGGTTACATTTTTAAAAAAAATAAAACCCTATTTTAAAATTAGGGCAAGATATGAGCCAACTGAAATGCTCTAGTTCTGGTTCCATAATGATGACTATAGGAGATATTTGACCACGTTTAATGATATTTTTCTGTACAAAAGTCTGTTTTTTAATTTATAAACTTCTATGAATAATAATAAATAGTGCAATTTTTCACGTGTTTTTTTTATCTGTACAGTACAGTTTGTGCAAATATATTGATACTGACATACAAAATTTTAATTTTTTTATAAATATATATAATTTATTGTTTTTTTCTCCATTAATTATAATTTCTTCAGTTGATCGCTTTTTGCTTATGAAACGCTCCGCAAGAAAGTTGTGACCTATAAATTCACCTCTGTTATTCGCTGCTTCTGGAACTTCACAGTCTATGTGCTTCTGCGTGGGATAAATTGATCCAATCCCCTGTTCTGTAAGCCTTTGTCTGCCGGCCTGGAAGAGGTGGTTCAGAGTCTCAGACGTTATACCTCGCCTCCATAAACCATCCCAAGGAGAAATTATACACATATGTATTTGATATTACACATATAAATGAATGGAGGGGCTGTGGAATTTTGAGAGGATTTAAACCCTTGCTTTCATAATAAACACCTTATTGGTCACTCTGTCAAGACAGTATATTTTATATTACACATATACATAGAAGGGCTGTGATATATTGAAGAGGTTCGAACCCTTGACTTCACAGCACTGGCCACTCTGCCAAGACAGCTGTCTTGGAAGCAATTTTGAGTGGAGCCTTTGCTCCAATGTCTTACAACCAGCCAGAGATATAGGTATTATTTTTGGACCTTACTAACCCAACGCTAAAGGATTGCAAGGGCATGGCACTTGTAGCTTGGAATGGACATGCTTAGATATACATTCCAAACAATTTTACAACAAAATAGAATCTAATGGAGAATCTAAATGTATAAGATCATACTCTCAGAATACAGCCCTGTTCAACAGAGTATCTATTGTCCAAAACCAGGGGATTCAAACATGAATCATCGGCATAATCACAATCACACAAGACCATGCACAAGATGCCCACAATCCCATTCATTCTTTGGGGCGGGTATGCAGATAACTCTTTTCAAAAACTACATTTTTCTCAAATCAGAATTTCAAATTCAGAATACCCTCAACTATTAACTTGCACATAGCGATATCAAATATATTCTAAAACATTTTACAATGAACGCACACAAATCTTATATGTCTTAATGTAATAAGAACCTTCGAACATCATAAGATGAATGCATACAACTCTTAAATAAAAACATTTTTCATGGACCAAAATATATTCATTTAAATGCATGCATGCTCTGTTTCCTGTGTGGATGGAATACATGCCTGTATAGGAAGAGCATCCATATCTGCACGGAGAGCAACAATGGGGGGAGCCCCGGATCCGATGGTGGCAACCAAACCAGTGTGCGCAAAGGGCCATTCATAGCGCACTCCCATGGCATCCAGCTCTTCCCTGATCAGCTTGCTGGTATTGAATTCATTGTACATCAGCTCGGGATCCCTGTGAAGTCGCCTTCTCACAGAAATCAACCACTCAAACATGTCTCCATCTTTTGCAGCTTCCATAATCTCTCCTTCTTCTTGTGCCCCCACATAACCAATCAACACAAACGCCAACACCACCATTACAAGCTTTAACGGCCATGGTTTGAGACCAGGGAAAGAAAAATCAGAAGCCATTCAATCATGCACGTAAGAAGAGAATACTGCTATAATACTTGCAGCTATTTCCGCCGCTAATGCCTAATGCACTGTTTCCAGTTGTTATTGACGCCTGGGTGGGTTCTTCACTGAGATTCTCCATCCAAGTCAGATTCGTTTTTAGGAAGAGACTTTGCGCTCTACTTACTTTAAAAGTTCGTGTCTTATCGTCATGCGTTTGGAAGAAGTCGTACGACTGTAACAAAAACAGTGAGAAAATTTAACACGTCACCTAGTTTCGGGTAGTCGGTTGGCCAAGTAGAACCTGAAACTTCTTGGCCAATTAAAAACCGTATTTATTTTTTTTAATTGATTATATTGAGGTTGAAACAAACATTTTTATTACTATTATTTTATATATATATTTTTGGATTCTTATTATTATTATATTTTAAATTTTAGTATTATATTAATTAGTTTCAGTTGAGTTTTAAAAGTAAAAATTGTTTTATTTTATTTTATTGGTTATATGGAATTGGGATTGAAACAGTGTTACCACTATTATATTGAAACTAATTAGTGGTATTATAACAAGCTTGATAAGCTTTTGGTCAATGGTTTCAGTTATAAAAAATAAAAATCATAATTTTTTTAAATAAGTAATATGGTATTGCAACAGTCTTGAAAATGAAGTGGTTTTATTAATATTACATCAAAACCACATGGTGGTATAGGCAAGATTCTAAACCTGGTCTTCTCCTTGAAAGTTGAAGAATGTAATAGGTTAAGTTAATACTATTTGATAAGTTAAAACTTTATTTTATCAAATCTCTAATATTTGTTTTTTAAATACATGGGATATCAATAACACATTTTGCTCAGATGTTGCATAGCCCCCTCCATTAACTGCTACTATCCAACCTATTCCTTTTGAACACTTCGTAGTTTGAACCTTGGGAAGCCAAAACCCTACTAATTATTTTTACGGGATAACAAATGTCTAATATTAATGTCATTGTAAAAGAATTTTTTTAATAAAAATAAAATTATTTATTTAATTTTTAATGTTATTTTGTTTCCTTAAAATTTAAATCATTAATTAATATTATTATCCTCTTATTCATTCCAATATTATTAATATTTAATAATAAAGATAAAAAAAATTTACTCAATCCTCACGAATGTCACTTGCATTATGGATGATGTGACCTAGGTTCAATTCCAAGGTGGATGTAGAAAAATATTAAAATTAAAAAAAAATGTGTAGATCAATTGATTTTTCCAAAACCCTGCAAGGATGCAAAGGTTCAAGGTTCAAATCTTGAGCCTCATCTGAACGCTTGTCCCTTTCTTGGTGCTTCCAGAGGCATAAAAGGTTTTAAATGATTGTGGCATGATGGTTGTAGCGCGAGTACTGTGTGGCAGCATCCAAGGACAGCGCACAATACTATGACAACCATAAAAGAAAAACTACATACCTAGATCATTGTAACATCTACCGATTCCACCATGCAAACTAAAAAACAAAACAAAAAAATAAATTTAATTATTTAATTTTATTATTTGTCTTTAATTTTTTCCTTAAAAAAATATTTAAAATTATTAAAAAATGATTAATTTTTTCATTTCATATTTTCTCAAAATTAATTTTTAGTAATTTCACTCAATATTATTATTTACTTCTTGTACATCCAATGACAATTCCTTTCGGTAAATAGTGATTGAAACCAAATTTATTATAATTAAAAAAAAAAAAAATTTAAAATAATATTTATCATTTTGAAAAATTAAAAAAATATGAATAAAATTAATAAAAAAATAAGAATTTAATTTTTTGTTTATTTTTTTATTTGGAAAATCTTTACCATTGAATAATTACAATTTGTGATGTTGTTACTAATGGTTGTGTCAAAGGCAAAAAAACCAAATCCAACAAAATTTTTAGTAAAAGTATTTTATATTTATTTTTAATTATTTAACCATATTTTATAAACAAAGTGTTTTAATATTTAAATTTTTTATTTAAAATTTTAAAATTTTTGTTTGAAAGGGGATGGGGTTTTGACTTTTCTTCAAGACTTTCAAGGTTTAACCCGTGATATGGGCGAGTGTGTAAAAGGTGAATATGTTCATTAAAAAATATATATATTATTATTAAATCTATTCAAATTATAGAAGAGGTAGAAATTATGTCAACAAAGATAACTTATAAGTTATCCATTTAAATTATAGAAGAGGTGGAGATTGTGTCATCAAAGATAACTTATAAAGCAGATATGCATTAAAGATTTAAAAATATTTAAAACAAAATATTAATATATACATATTTTTAAAAAATTAGGTATATAATTTATTTGAGTAAAAATATCTTAGTGGAGGGTTTTGGCTTCTTTTAAAAAATCCCTAAAAATATGGTTCCATTGTTACTTAAAAAATAAAAAATAAAACAATTGGTCCGCATCCTTCCGTATTTAGCTGGTTCTAAACTTCAAACTGCTCAACACACACGGAATTCTAAATCATTTGCTTATTATAAAAATGTTCATGTGAAGCATGCAGTTAAAACCTTAATTTAAACTGAAAAAGTCAAAGACACATATTTTCTTATATCGTTGTATTAGATAATAAATATGGACAAACAATATTATATCCATCGACAGCCTAGCCAAATATATTTTGGCGCATTCAATTAGCTATAAATTAATAAAAATTTTGTTTTATGTGCCCATTGCATCCACGTGAATGAAGTGATGATGGGTTTACATGAAATTGTAACAGCTCCAAAGTGTGGAAAGGTGCATCACCATAAATTTAATGAGACAACATAAATTTTGAATATCATTAAAGTATATTAAAAAGAAAAAGAAAAAATTAAATGTAGATAGGTTTAGAACTAGAGAACATTTTGATGATTACATAGTTCGCTATTAAAGTAATTATATACAATATTTAAATTTAAAATTATTTTGTTTATTTTTTAAAGTATGTTTAAAAACAAAAGGTGAACTAAATATTTGTAAATTTTTTAATATTTATTAATGATAAATTAAAAAAATAATTGTATAAAGTATGTTTAATGGATATTTACTAATTGGTTATAATTATAGTATATTGAAAAGAAAAAAAAAATTATTAAATGTAGATAGGTTTAGAACTAGAGACCATTTTGATAATTGTATTATTGACTATTAAAATAATTATATCTAATTTTTAAATTTAAAATTATTTTGTTTATTTTTTAAAGTATGTTAAAAAACAAAAAGGTGAACTAAATATTTGTAAATTTTATAGTACTTATTAATAATAAATTAAAATAATAATTGTATATTTTAATGGATATTTACAATTAAAAGTTTTTTTATAATTGTTAATATTAAATTTTAAATCATTATTTTTAAAATTGGTTTCATGGAATTGAAAGAGACTTTATGTACATTACATCATAATGTATTGACATAACTTTTTAATTATATATACTTCATTCCTTTTAAGACACCATAGTGGTTTGAGTTTTGGGCTCTCTTTTGGGAGACCTTGGTTTAAACCACGATGCCATAATGGGGTGTGGGCCCATGTGTGTGAAGACACCATAATGGTTTGAGTTTTGGGCTCTCTTTTGGGAGACCTAGGTTTAAACCATGATGCCACAATGGGGTGTGTGTGCATGTGTGTGAGTGGGCTTATTACCAAAAAATAAAATATGCATATATCACTTGGTAAGATTTGAATTGATGATCATATAGTGGTATTACAATAACTTGTTAATTACACATATGGATCTCCTCTTTAAAAGTGGAAGGGTTAACCAACTGAGCTTATGTTATTTAATAAATGTTAAGGTCCATCCATGAGATTCAAAACATAGTTTAGTGTGTAAAACTCTTAATTTCCCATTAATTGCTCTAAATCCAAGGGTTTAAAATAAACTTATATATAGATTGGGATCACTTTCATTAAAATACCAACTATTACATTTTTTGTCAAGCTAATTGAACCATATCCAACTTACCCTTTTATTAAATATATTTTGGATTTCCTATTTTATCAAATATATTCTTCATCTTCCTTAAATTGTTATTGTTTTTGTAATCAACACCTTGACATCATTTTTAGTAAGAGATAAAATCTCACTTGCCTAATTGCCTTCTAAAATATGAATCTCACCAAGATAAATACCAAAACCACAATTAGCTATATTATCTACTGCTTGATTTCCTTCTCTATAGATATGCTCATATTTTCAAGAGATTGCCTTCAACAATAATGATGAACATCAACAATGATGTTATTTTTTATTCAATCCCCATATCTACTTTTTTTGGTAGCATTAATGATATTTGTGAATCCACCTCAATTGAAATATATTGCTTTCCTTTTTCAATTGTAGTTTTGATCCTTATAAGAAAAGCTTTAAACTTTGTCTAGTTTTTAGTTGAAGGTCCATATGATTCTAAGTGAGGAGAATTTTTCCTTCATTATTTCAAAAAATATCACCTTCACCAAATTTTTTTGGATTACCTTTGGAATCACGATCAGAATTAGTTTTCATAAACTAATTTTTTGAATATTCCTATTTTACTATAAATTAAAGCAAAATTGTTATGTTAAGTCCATTGTCACATATGACCCTTACATGTATATTCAAATCTTATAACTAAGAGGTCAACACCTCTTTGTAATGGTTCCAATATTACCACATCAACTATCTTTATTATTGTTAACTTGGGCCCTACAATAAAGTTAGTCAAACATTGAGCATTAGAGTTAGTGTTATTGTTGTTTTAATCTATAAAAAGAGGAGGTGTGTTGTAGTTGAGACATTGTCCATACCTATGATCTTAAGTTATCTTTGATGCTCATATGAGACTTCACCCTCTTTAAGTGGCTATAAGTCTCTACCCTCTCTACGTTGTTAGTATTTGTACTGATTTAGAATCTTGAATCCATTACTTGTGATATTTGATTTACTACTATTGAAGTTGATTTACTATTCAAGTGAATGTTTTCTTTTGCGCATTTTTGAGTTTTCTATTGATGTTGCCATTTTTAGAATTTGCTTTGTTACAAGTGGTATCAAAGCTTCAATCTTGGCTCCTTGTGGTAGTATACAAAATGGAAGAAAGGAGTATGGGCCTACTAAGAACCTCATTCAACCATATCTACTTCATGTTTTCTAGATAATTTTTACCAATTTTTAGGTTTCATCTTTCAACACATTTTTTCTATGATATTATGATTTACTCATTGTTATTTGGCTTTACTAAACCCAATTTAAAAAAGGTTTTGAGGGCACTATGACCCTTTGAAGATATCTATCTCATTGTTATAATCTCATTGAGCCTGTCAAAATAAGAGGTATATCTAGTAACACTTTTTTGAAAGTGCTCAAATGGTATCTTTAAGGTTTTTTTTTTGTTACCTAGTGTATGAATGAACCCTTGGCTTCTATTGGCTAGGAATAAATCAATAGGAATTTGTAGTACAAAAATCCACCTAAGGATGCTTATAGAAGCAAAAAGAAATATTGATCTAAAAATCATGATAAACACCATAATATCCACTCCAACATCAATATTTTTGACCCTATCCCTTTTCTTTTTTAAGCACCATGTGTACCTTTCCCATCATTCAATTGGTCATCCTCCTATGCTTGAAATAATTTCATTTGAGATGTGTAAATATATTTTATCATGAAAAGAGGTACATTTCTAGTTGGTGCAAATGGTATACTCTATTAAGAAGAGACAGACAGATATACATGCAGCACTAGATTCAATACTGGTCATTTCAAGTATTCTTTGGATAATGATTTCCAACAAGTATTTGGGTAACAACCACAAGATATGAAAAAGGATCCAAAATCTATGATGCTTGATGTTCCTTTAGTCAAGAATGACCAGTTTTAGGATTTATGAAACCCCCAACAATTTCCCTGTAAACAAGATCTAAGGTCCTACTTGTATCCTTACATCAATATCTATCAACAACCATGCTATGGAAACAGACCTTAGGATTCCCATTTAGTCACAGGGATCCCTATACTACTAGCAACAATCATATAGGTATGAGTGAACTTAACTTAGGTTATGCTATTGATCTTGATCCCTCTATACATATCACTCATTTACTTGCTTGGTCTTATGATGTTCTCATTATGCACATCAATATTTTAACCTTTGAAGGCATAGATCCATGTAGGTGGATATCTAAGATGGATAACATCATTTGTATTCCAAAAAATCAAACAAGTGATTTCAAAAATGGGAGTGTACTCAAGTATTATGAACTTGTTCCAAATTAGAAAAGCAAAAATGGAAGCTTTTAGCCCTAATATGCAGCTATTTATGCTTTTATCATTTCAATTGCAAACAACATACAAAATAACAAGTGAAACACCATAAAATAGCAAAAATCTAAATCAAATGTGATGATGCAACTACAATGAATGCATAAATGCAACTCTACCCTATATGCAAACTATATGAAAGATGCAAATGCCTAAAATGAAAAATGCAACTTCTTTTTAAAACATAAAATAGATGTTTTCCTGTTAATTTCATTGTTAAAAAGCAAAAAAAAAATGGAGTTAGGGTTTGAACTAGGCTTACTAAGAAGCCTACGTATGTCTTCCCCACTCTCCTAAACGTAGACCAGAGTCTCCTGAACACTGTGAGGCATCTCCTAAACTCTTTCAAGCATTTCTTAAATGTTGCAGGGCATCCGTGAGATCACTTATCAAACTTCTTTGCTCCCAAAAACCCTAGTTTTTACAATTTTCACGCGATCAAACTTTTGGAAACCTGTAAATAGAAACATAAACATAAATCAGTGATAAGGTAAATTAGAATGAGGAACCCTTCAAGGGTCCCACCATGATCACCATTTTGTAAGCAAAAAAATGACAACACCAAAGCAATAGATAATAAAATCAACACAAAAGCTTATATTGCACAATGAAGATAAATAACATTAATATTATTATCATGGGAGCTTTGATCTCCAATGTTACAACATGATTTTGTATCGATACAATGATTACAAATCTAGGGTTTTGAAACCCTTATTCACAAATGAATATATGGTGTCTTCTACATCGTATTTCGCTCTGAAAAAGTGTGCATGTGGGCTTGTGTATCCCTATGGGACCACCCTAGCTGTAACATCTTCCAAAATAATTGGTTCTTGCACCTACAAACAAAAAACAACACCAAAAGGGTTAAGAGCACCTATGAGGGCTCCACTATGTGAGGCCCTCTAAAAGATAAAACCTACAAACCCTAAGTGCTACGATATTAAACTGTAAACAAAATGCATAAATATAAATAGATGCAAATGAATATTTTACCTTGTCAAGAAAACAATTGTGATGTTGATCTCTGCTCTTGTTTCTATGTTCTGAATTTGTGCAAATTCTCGAAAGCACTCAAGGGCTTACAAATTGCAAATCGACTATGAGAAACACCAAGAAGCGTTTGGCAAGGATTGTGAATGCCCAACAACATTCCAAGAACACTCAGTAGCATTCTGTAAACTTTGGGAGGCGTTCGGGGGTGTATGGTAGCGATGCAAAAACATATTTGATTCGTGAGGGTTTTGTGGTAGTAGAAACGGAAGGTGGTAGTGAAATGGCTAAGGCTTGGAAATGATAAGAATGCTCGAATGTTCAATTTTTGGACCTTGATTCATCAAAATGAATCATCTTTTATAATCTACCCTTGATCATGTTAGGGTTTCAATGACACCAATGGATGGTCGATATTAAAACATGAGGAAGGGTTGATATTGAACTTGAGCATGTGACATGGATTAAGATGAATGGGTGGCTGAGATTAAGTTATGGTGGATGGCTAGGATTTATTCACATAAATACATATACATACATATACATACATACATACATATATATATATATATATATATATATATATATATATATATTTATTTATTTATTTATTAAATATATAAATATAAATATAATATATATAATGAATGGCTATGATTTGAGGATACGAATGGATGATGAATGACTATATTTTGGTGTCTACAATACTATTTCCTTAAGCCATGCCTTCAAGATTATTGCCAATCCTAGTGGTGTAGGTGGCAATATGTTGCAACCTTAACTTAATATTTTGTTAGCTTTAGTTGCTTGATTTTTTTTTTTCTTTTATGATCCTCTGTCATGCTCCCATATTTTGGTTCATCCTTAGAATTTGATTTTGCTTCTTCTTTAATTTTTGCTATTGCCTCCTCCTTTACCTCTATTTTAGGTTCTTTTGCTTCTTCTTCAATTTGTTTCAAATTTTTATTGATCTTTGACATAGTTTCTTGGATCTTTGTTGTTGTTTCTTCCCAGGTTGTTGTTTCCATAGATTCAAATTTTGATTCTTCTATTGTTTTTTGACTTGTCCCCCTACTGTGACTACTTTTTTTTCCTTGGATTCTTGTTTCTTACACTACAAAATATCTTGTACTATTATTTTCTTTTTCCTGTACTAAAACTTTATGAACTTTTGTATATTAATATGAACATTACCCAAATAATTTAACCAAGGATATCCAAGAACAACATCTGCATTATCCATCTCAATAGCATTAAAATTTTTAATGCAAAATATATTTATCCATGGTGATCTTAAGATCTTCAAAAAATTTCAACATTCGTACCCTCAAGTTGTATGTCTTTGATTTTCTTTGCCTAAACTTGCAACATCTTAGTCAAAGACATTAATGACATTGTATCTACTGCTAGGGTTTATAAAAATAATAACATTTCTTCTAGATGCAACCATGAACCTACAAAATAGAATTTTTAAAATTGAACAAATCCCTCTGACCACTCTTTGGCTTATTTGATACCAACAATGTGGTTCTTTCAACTTGCACATTGTCATATATATTTTTTCCTTCTATCATGTCCTCTTTATTCATTTTTTAATTCCTCCTTAAGCATGTTTACCTCTTCTGTCATCTTCTTAAAATTTACAAAAATTTCTACACAACCTTTGGTGATTCCTTCAGTCTATACACTATTGTTTTTCTCTTTTTCTTTTGTCATTTTTCACAAGCTATATGTCTATTTATTTTTCTACACATTTTGGTAGACAAAATTTTTTTAATGCTATTTGATTTCTCTAATGCCCAAGTTGTTCTTCCTTCAATCTACATATTGTTACCCTTATCTTTTTCTTCTACTAATTTCTTGAAAATTTTCAACTCTCTTTAGCTCTATTTGTTCAACTTGGGTTTTTACTACCATTTTCTTGAATACCCATTTGATTAAGAATGCATATTTAAATTCCTTTCGTGTGAATGTATGTTGATGGGTCCACTTATAATTTAGAAACCATGATGCGACTCCCCTATCAAGAGAATTATAAATCTTACATTTTCATTAAAAATTATTTAAAGATTTAAAAATTCTCCACCATCCCCTAGCATCATCATTCCTTCCATGAATATTGGAAAATCCATGATCTAAATAAAAAAAAAAATCAAACTTGGATTTTTTTTAATTCTTCAAGTATGCTCTATTCCTTTCAATAAACAATTAATTCTACTCCAAACTAGCAATTGTTAATGACCTGTGGACTGTGTACTTTTTTGCACACATATTAACAATTGTTAATGGCTTGCAGACTATGTACTTCTAGCAACTAATAACAACCTACTTTGCGGACTTTTTTTTTTGTGATTGTGACCAAACTATAGACCTCTCTTTCAATTTTATTAACTACCACTTCTAGATTGCTACCAAATTGTAATTTGTTTTTCCAAATTGTTACCAAACTACAGACTTTTTTTAAACGACCTCCCACTTTCGAACTGCTCTCACTGCATGTGTTTACTACCAACTATAGATTATTTTCTTGGTTTGATAAACTATTATCAACTACAAATTAGTTATTTTCTGTATCGGTAACTATCTACTATGTTGAAGCTATTGTTGATGGTTGTATGACACTTCTATGGAAACTTTAGCAATGAACTAGGTCCTAGAATTTGTCTTTCTAGTGGATTAAGGTAAATCTCATTGGCCACAAAGGTTATCTAAGAAAGTACCACTCTCTAATTACCAACAATATTTCCTTAAGGAATAATTGCTAAGAAATCAACCATGATTTTACCTCTAAACGATAACTCTTTGTATACTCTCATAGGGTAAAAATACTACTAACAAGGTGTAACGCCATTGACCCTTTTCACTAGCAACACACTCAAACCACTTACTCTAGGGTTCCTAAGGTACTCCTCAAAATTAGTTTTAGGGCAAGTAATAGCCCAAGTACTTCCCCTAGTTAAGTAATTGAGACTTACACTCGATCCTACAAGAGGTTATTAGCCTATTGCAGGTGCTTATTAAGCATCAAAATTTTTGTAGTTGAACTCAGCCCTGGAATATCCTCTGGTACTAAAGCTTCTATAGTAAAATATGACCTTGGAAAGTGCTTTGATACCACTTATTATGAACCTGCTTTCTTATTACAGAAATATCATTCACATTTACTAAAATAACAATGTTTATTTGTAAATCTTAAGCACAATAACAACTTTATAATGAAACATGGATATCACTCCGATTTATTCAAAAATATAACTTTATGATTGCTACAGAATCGAAGACAAGATTGTTGCCCTAGGAGGGCCTAATGGGGATGCATCCATATCCTCTTTTAGATAGACAAGGTTTGTTTGTAGATGCATAGAAGAAAAATCTTCAACAAAGACTAAAGAAGCACAAAAAATTACACTAAAAATACTCTTTGTGGCTATTGAAAAAAGATCAACATCTCAAATAATCAATAGATGCTTGCCACAATCATAATCAAGGCCAAATATTATCATTGAGTAGAGGATAGGAGAAGAAATAGTCTTATACAGAGTCAATCATGATCTGATATGTAAATTCATGGGTATTCATCATAACCTAATTTTTGCACATTTGTGGGTTTGGCAAAACTGGGAGCCTCTTGGTGGTTATTCTTTGTAGTTTACTAGTAATGGATATTTTAATATTAGTTTTTCCTCACTTGTCGATAAAAATAAGGCTTTTAAATAGGAAAAAGAAAACATGGTCCGATAGGATTATTTGTTTAGCCTTGGAGAGTGGGATTTGATCCCCGAATTAAAACCACTGCTATCCCAATTTGGATCTATTTGTATGCACTTCCAATGGATTTTTTGGAGTGAGTTGGTGTTGGAAATCATCAATAATTTTCTTAGAAGATATTTAAGTGTTTCTAGAGACACAATGGAAGGAAACATAGTCGTTTATTCTAGATTATGCATGGAAATGGATCTCAGCTAGCCTTTGCCAATAGAGGTGGAACTTGAAATTGCAACACTATCTTAGATTAATTATGAGGCATTGCCCTTGAACTGTAGATTTTACCATAAATATGGACATTTAACTCGATCCTACCTAAACAATATGAACACAAAAATGGAGGCTCCTATAGGAATGTCAAATATTCCTAAAGAGGGTAAGTCAACAATCAACAAAGAAGCAACCAAAATTTCTTAGGGCAGAGAAGCATAGGGAGATGGTTTTGAATAGCCCAAAAGAAGAAGGTAAGAGAAAAAAATGGTAAAGAGCAAACCTAGCTCAAGCCCTCAAATAGGTATGATATCTTCAAGATACTAGTGGACCAAGAAGGATAAAAAATCATGGAAGTACTGAATGGGAATAATGAAAACAATAAAAACCATGTTCAAGCCCCTATTTCGGCTCCTTCTACCTTAGAGTGGGTGATATATTGCAATGAATTACCATAATCAGAGATTGTAGGGGCATTGATAATGCATAACCAAGAGCAACCGATAATAAAGGATGCCATCATGGTATGGTAAAAAAGAAAAGAGAAAAACCAACTCTAGGTATAAGCCAGGTGGGGAAGAGATCAAAGAATATCAACTCTCAAGGAGTGGGTAGAAAATCAAATAAGGAATTGATAGCAGTTCAAAGAGACAAACTGATCACTAGATGATTGGTGAGGCTAATATATTCTTATTGGTCTCGAGGTAGCCAATGATTATACAATCATGGAATATTAAGGGTTTAAACAATAGAACCCATCAATATGTTGTTTGAATACTCTTAGAAAAAGTAAAACTAATTTTTTGCTTATCTAGGAGATAAAAATATCACTAAATCTTATGTGTAAAATAGTAAATAGAATTTGGGGGGCGTTGATCATATGGAAGTGATTGCCCAAGGGTCCTTAGGGGATAGTTACATTTTGGAACTCTCTTAAATGGATGATAATAGAACATAGATCTTGAAGGGGTGTCCTCACATCATATTTTAGGAACAATGTGATAACTGAGTAGGTTTTAATTATAAAATTTTAATAATCTTAAAACCTAGATGGTCAGATTCATCAATGGAAAGTAGTGCATAATATGAGAGTCTTGAGGGAGGAGTTAGATTGGATTGTTGCTAGGTATTTAGATGCTAAATTATCATTTGGAGACCCAGGTGTTGTAGGTGAGTTGGAGAGGAGAGGGCAATCCTCCAAGGAAGGTCCCAGGTTCGAATCTCCACCCTACCAAAAATTTGAATTGGGTACCCAAAATCTAATTGATAATGTTGATGCGGGCAGGGCCAGGCATGACTCCTGGGTGACTTTGACGGTGTAGAACCCCATGGTCATGGTCTCTTAGACCAAGGTGACCTCGCAAGGGGTTTTTCTCTTAAAAAATATCATTTGGATATCAGGAAGGTAGAACCCTTATTTTGGACCCAAGGGATTGGCTTATGATTGCTCAGGGCCATGCATTATACTTGGTGAATATTGAATGTCCTAGAACCAACTATACTTGGACTAATAAAAGGAGGGAGTCAAATAGTAGGAAGGTGAAGTTAGATCATTTTTTATTTTAGAGGAGGTGTTTGTGAAATGGAATCTAAAATTTTAGATTTTAGAGGGTCTAGTTTCATATCACTTTCCCATTTTGTTGGAAAGGGAGATCAAGACATGATAACATCGCAAACCATTCAGATTTGAAAACTTTTGGTTATAAAAATAGGAATTTCTAAAGAAGATACCATAGTGGTGGGAAGAGAGATGCTTGACATATGAGACAACAATGTTTAGATTCCACAAGCAACTTCATTATGTCAAGGATCAACTGAAACAATGGAGGTGAACTAACAAGATAAAATTTTAGGTCCAAAGAGCTCCATTGGTGGCCAGATGGGATGAGGTGCAAAAACACTTTAGGGATTATAGAGCATCTTTAAGAAAATTATGATGCATTGCGTAAAGCAGTTGAGAACATTGACAACCAAGAGGAGATCTACTAGAAATAGATAGCAAGAAACACTTGGTTATTGGAAGGTGATAAAAACACCAATTTTTTCCATTGGGATACTTGTGCTAGGAGATAGATAAACAAGATGGAAGATCTTTAGGATTATAATGGGCACTCCTTTGATACAATCCTAGGTATGCATTTCCATTCAATGGATTATTTTACTAAATTATTTAAGGAAAGTATGATGCAAGATGAAGAGGCTCATAAAGAAGTTCTTGCTATCATACCCTCTATTATCTCTGAAGAAAAAAATCAGGCCCTGCTTAAAGCCATTGATAGAGAGGAAGTGAAGAAGGTAGTCTTTGGAATGAGTATGAGAAAAATGCTAGGTCCAAATGGCTCCCCAATTGATTTTTTCAAACCTTATAGGAAATCTTGGAGGAGGATGTAATGGTTGTTATAGAGGAGTCCAGAAGTAGTAAAAGAATACTTAAAGCATTAAATCATACATTCATTGCCTTAATTTTGAAAGGGAAGGAGGGGTGCATATTTCATATTATAGACCTATTACCTTATGCAATGTCATATATAAAATAATCATGAAGGTAATAGTTGAGTGACTAAAACCTCTCCTACGCAGCATTATCTCCTTAAAGCAATGGTGTTTTATAGAGGGCAAGCAAATCTTGGATGGTGTTGGTCTAGCTTAGGAAGTAATCCACTCAATGCAAAAATATGGCAATAGAGGAATGCTCATAAATTTGGATATGTCAAAGTCTTATGATAGGGTGGAGTGGATCTTCTTGTCAAGGATGATGGTAGTCTTTTATTTCTCTTAGGATTATGTAGAATGGGGTATGAGCTGTATTTCTACTCTAACATACTTAGTGTTAATCAAAGGCCTTCTCTTGTAACTTTTTGGAGGCACTCAAGGCCTTTATCAAGGATATCCTTATTCCCCTTATAATTTTCTCATATTGGTTGAAGACTTAGGTAGACTCATCTTGAGGAGAAGACAATAAGGGTTGCTAATAGGTATCAAGGTGAGTGACGATGTTTTGATTCACCTATAGTTTATGGATTATATAGGATTGGTGGGAGTGGCCAACTTCAGGGAAGCAAGAATGATTAAAGATACTCTTAATGTTTACCTTAGGGCCATAAACCAAGTCATCAATGATAAGAAATCCAAAGTGGTTTTCTTTAATATTAATTGAAGGTTTCAGGATAAAAATTTTAAATATCTTGGGATTCACGAGGACTTATCTCCTAGTGGTATATTTGGGGGTCCCTTTGCATTTAAAAAACTAAATATAATTATCTAAAGGAATATTATAAATCATATCAAAGGAAGAATTAACCATTGGTCTCACACATGGTTAAAATTTAGGGGTAGATTAAATTTTTGTAGTTAGTCATTCAGACCATGCCAATTTATAAGTTTTCTATCCTTGTTGCCCCACATACCATATGGAAAAAGTTGGACAAGATTGCTAGAAATTATTTCATGGGGAGGAGTAAAAGGAGAGAGGAAATGAACCTTAGTAGATTGGGTTAAAGTAATCCAACCCAAGGTAAAGGGAGGTTTGGAAATGAGGAGATCAAAGTTAAATAATATAGCTTTCATTGGAAAGCTTTACTAGAGGTGGATCTCCCAATCGACTTCTTTATTCAGTAGAGTTTTAACTAGTAAATATTTGGAAAAGGTGAACCTAAATATGATAGTCATTTCCCTTTAAATGGTAGTGGGTCCTTAGTGTGGTAGGATCTAAAGTTAGGATCTCAGGCAGTGAAAGATGAATTATTTTGGAAAGTGGGGAGAGGGGAGAAGGCATGATTTTGGATAGATTCATGGGATCAATACCCACCTATCATTTTTGAATTCTCAAAATTACTAGTAAAAACAACCATGGAAAGCAAGGGTTGGATCTAGATTAAAATTATTTCATCACTATTCAGTTGGTGAATTATAAGTTTAAGTAGTTTAAGAAGTTGGATGAATGGCCAATTCCAATCCCTCTAAAATTAACACCCATCATGACTAAAATCTTCATAGAAATATTTCTCACAGGTAGAGATGAGGAGGATGAATTAACTTGGGGCTATGAGATCCTTGGAGTCTACATAGCAAAGGACGTATATGATAAGATCCTTCCAAAACCTCCTCCTCATGAATATCAAGTTGAGGATTGAAGAAAGATTTGGCAATCCAAGGGTTAGCTAAAAGTAAATTTCTTTGCTTGGTAGTTCATGCACAATGAAATTATTAATTTGATAATTTAAGATGTTGGGGAATCATTTGTCCTTCCCAATGTGTTTTATACTACAAAAGCGAGGAAATATCTGACTACTTGATGTTTGAGTGCCCGTTCACACACCAGATTTATAAGCGATGGTTTTTGGCTTATAAATTTTGAGCCAATGGTGATTTGAATTAGATTAATATTTGGGAAATATGGAAGAGGGCTGGATTTAAATTTGAAGCTCTTCGTATCAGGTGGAAGCTTGGATTAAACTTTATTTGGTGGTAAGTGTTGGAGAGAAATGGAAATTTTTTTAGAGAAACCTTTTCATCCTTGGATGGCATCTAGCAGGTCATTTGGAGCAAAGTCATAAAAATTGTGGTAGTGTATGCTAAAGATGAAACTTAAGGCTGATATAGGGACAATGGAGAAGGAAATCAAATTATATAGACCTAGTTGGAAACCACCCCCAAAAGATTGAATTAAATTTAATACTGATGGAGCTGCAAAAGGTAATTTAGGTAGAGCTAAAATTAGAGTGGTCTGTAGGAATCAAGTTGGAACAATGGTTTATTTGGAACTATAGGGCCTTGGTAGGGCCATGAACAATGAAATATAATTCTTAGCTATCAAATTTGCTTCTATATAGGTGGTAAGATAAGGTTATAGGAGGATAATCATACAATCAGATTCTCAAATATTGGTAGGAGCTCTAGATTGCACAAGAAACTTTGCTTTGGAGACATGGAGGTTGAAGATTCTTGTCACCCAAATTAAGGAATTGTGGAGGGAATTGGATGATGTGATTTCGATTTATGTGGGTAGAGCTTTGAATAAAGTGGTAAACTTCTTGGCTAATATGGGTACCAAGAAGGAGGTAGGGGTTCAGTGGCACAATGACATGGCTATTTAGGATGAGAGGATTAGGCAAGTTGATGAGCAAATCCACTATTTAGCTAATTTGGATAAATATTGCAGACATATGGTTTAGGAGATTTGGCTCAAATGCAGATCTCATTTTACTGTTGTAAACAAGTGTTCTTACTGGCTAAGGCTAGGAGGAGTCTCGTCTTGACTTGTAATTAATCTTGTTTTAATATAATTTTTTCAAAAAAAATTATTCAAAAATATAATCAAACCCTTGAGATAGGGCAACACCGTACAATGCTCCTTATTGGAAGGAAGCCACTCCTTACAATATCTCAATATGAGATCCTAACAATACAATATTCTTCTCTTCATATCCTCTCTATGAGTCTTTGCCCATATTTATAATACCCAACTACCTACCACTCCCACTTATCCATACATGTGGATAATTATATCTAATATAATATTATAATATTAATAAAAATATTATAATATTAAATACTTATATTGGGCACCTAACAAATATATTATAGTGTTGATATGAGTTTCTTGGTTGGTGTTTCTTTTTGCTCATATAATCATCATTGGGTGGACTTATGCGCTACAAACACCCATTTACTTATGCTTGACTAGAGGAAGTCAAGGGTTTGCTCATACATTAGGAACCAATGGCAAACCCCTAAATATGTTGTTGACCACTTCAAAAAGTATTACCACATATACACCTTATTTTGACCAACTCGTCAAGATGATCAAAATGAGATAGGTCTCCTATATGGGTCCTGGCACATCCTTTACTTTTTCTCAAATTGGGGAAACACAAACAACAATGTTATTTTCACAATATTACAAAAAATATGTGTTGAAATATGATAACAAGAAAAAATTGGACATAAATTACTCGATAAGAAAAATGTAGATCTAGTTGAAAGAAGTTTTAGAATAGCTCCTACTCCCTTCTGTCAGTTTTTGCATCATCAAAGGAAGCCAAGATCAATGCTTATATACCACTTCCAACAAAACAACTTCTAGAAATAACAACATTAAACTAAAAAATATAGAAATATAAAGCATTCACTAGAACACAATTAAAATTCCACAACAATAAATCAATAAGTAGCATATCCAAATTCTAAATCACCAACAATCCTAACTACTCAGAGAAGGTAAAGTCTTATATCCACTTAGAGAGGACAACATCTCATATGTGCATTAAAGACGACAAAAGATTACGAGTATGAATTATGAAACAACTACAACACAACTCTTCTACTTATAAACTAAAACAACTAACAACTCTAAACCTAATGTTCAAGGGTCGACTAACCTAACCTTAAGACCCTAACTCGTAATAATAAAGATAATCGACTGAACTATATTGGAGCCATTACAAATATAACCATTACAAATTACACAAAACAAGTACTTTCTTCCAAATATAATGGACACCTTCTTCCATATATAATGGATCCAAGGTTGGATTAATATTTCTTATAGATAGATTGTACAACATAAGTGATTCTTTCCATACATAATGGACCTACGAGAACATAGGATAGTTTATTATCCATAATGACTATCAACTTAAAAAAAGTACTTTATATTATTTTAATTTTTAAAAATTGATTATATAAAATTGAATCATATTTTATTTGTTGCCACACAATAGTATTATACAACTTTAGTAATTATACATGTGTCATCTTTGGTATTTGTTCAAACACCACAGCGGTAAAGGCATTGAGTTCTTCTAGTGGAGACCCAAGTTCGATTTAGAGGGAAAGTGTGCCTCAAGATGTATATTTTGATTATTATTGTATCTTTCAAATAGAAAAAAATTATTTAAATTACTCACCTGAAAGAAAAAAATTATTTATTTAAATTACTCACCTGAACATTTTCATAAAAATATGGGATCTTTTTCCATTTACAACAATAAATATTTCTATTAAAAACATTATACATATATCATTTGATAACTAAGTCTACTCCATAAAAGTACAATAATTTAATTATATAGTTATTTTCCATTTACAACAATAAATATTTTCATTAAAAAAATTATACATATATTTTTTTTGAAGAAAGTGAAAAGCTTATATTAATACAAAGAGTATATACAAGAGGGATCGAAAACATCCCAACCAAGAACCAGGAAGCAAGAAGCCAGCACAAAGGGCAAGAGGGCAGCACTTCCCAACACAAAGCACAAGAAGAAAACCAGGCGCGAAATCGTGACATGTCGCGATATCGCGACAGTCAAGGCAGCCAAAGCCACAACCGGGCAACCGGTCGCGAAATCGCGACAGCCAAAGCCAACAACTCCTGACCACCAACATTGTCGCGATATCGCGACGGGTTCTCCTCAGAGCAGTCATCCCTCAAAAAGGTCGCGATATCGCGACACATTTTCCGTTTGCCCCCTTTACGCCAAAAGTGTCACGAAATCGCGACAAGATTATCAATCTGCAACCAGTCCTCCCAAGTGTCGCGAAATCGCGACGAATTATCCTCATGATGCACAAGCTCCAAAATGGTCACGAAATCGCGACGTCTTTTCCAGAAGTCTTCAGTGCGCCAAATGTGTCGCGAAATCGTGACAGTTCTTCTATCTGGCTCCCAGGCATCAAAAACGTCGCGATATCGCGACGGATTTTCCCCTTGTCTCCGAAACACAAAAACCGTC
This sequence comes from Wollemia nobilis, assembly GCA_028583015.1. NCBI lineage: Eukaryota > Viridiplantae > Streptophyta > Pinopsida > Araucariales > Araucariaceae > Wollemia > Wollemia nobilis. The sequence continues at coordinate 12,313,467 of JAQPPZ010000850.1, forward strand.
GCGATATCGTGACTATTTTCCTCCTTGTTGCCCCTGCTCTCAAAGCGTCGCGAAATCACGACGGGAACCTTCCAAAGGCCGTGGCAACAACAATTGTCGCGATATCGCGACGGTTTTTCCCCTTGTCTCCAAAAAACAAAAACCGTCGCGATATCGCGACTGTTTTTCTCCTTGATGCCCCTGCGCTCAACGCGTCGCGAAATCGCGACAGAAACCATCCAAAGGCCGTGGCGACAAAACTTGTCGCGATATCGCGACGGTTTTTCCCCTTGTCTCCGAAACACAAAAACCGTCGCGATATCGCGACTGTTTTCCTCCTTGATGCCCCTGCGCTCAAAGCGTCGCGAAATCGCGACGAAAACCTTCCAAAGGCCGTGGCGACAAAACTTGTCGCGATATCGCGACGGTTTTTCCCCTTGTCTCCGAAACACAAAAACCGTCGCGATATCGCGACTGTTTTCCTCCTTGTTGCCCCTGCGCTCAAACTTGTCGCGATATCGCGACAGTTTTTCCTTTTGTCTCCGAAACACAAAAACCGTCGCGATATCGCGACTGTTTTCCTCCTTATTGCCCCTGCGCTCAAAGCGTCGCGAAATCGCGACAGAAACCTTCCCAAGGCCGTGGCGACAAAACCTGTCGCGATATCGCGACAGTTTCCTGCCAAGGGCCGCGACAGCAAAGCAGGTCGCGAAAACGCGACAAAAATCATCCTTAGTACAAAATTTTCTCATTGATTCAAGAATTTTGCAAGTCCCTGTCGAATCTCAGCATTTTCCACAGGCATGTCACTGTGTAGCTGAACTCCAACCTCCTTTTCCGCACCCATCTTTGCAAGGAAATCAGCCACCGAATTTAAGTCACGACTCACATGGATAGGGATCACATCTTCTAATTCCTTCCAAAGGTCCTTGATTTGAGAGACTAAAATCTGTATCTTCCAAGCTTTCAAAGCAAAGTTCCTCAAACAATCAAGAGCGCCAACCAGAATTTGAGAATCTGTCTCAAGGAGTATCTTTCTGTATCCCTGCTTGACAGCCCAGATGGAAGCAATTTTGATAGCATAGGCTTCGGCTTCATTATTGGTGGCTCTTCCCAGACCCTGTAGTTCCCAGTAAAGCACAGTTCCAGCATGATCACGGCACACAACACCAATTCCAGCATTGCCCGGATTGCCCTTTGCAGCTCCGTCTGTGTTAATTTTAACCCAGCCTGCTGGGGGGGGCTTCCAACTGGCTATGTTCTTTCTAACCTGTGCAATAGCTCTCTCTTCCTGAGGACCCAGCTCACCCGTAATTTCCTCATCAGCATATATGGCAACCGTCTCTGTGACTTTGCTCCAGATAACCTGCCATATTCCATCAAGCGAGGAGAAGGTCTCTCTAAAGATTCGAGCGTTTCTTTCCAGCCACACTTGCCACCAGATGAAGGAAAGACCAAGATCCCACCCCAGACGGAGGGCTTTAGATTTAAATCTGCCTTTCTTCCATCTTTGCCAGATATTGTTCCGAGTCAGAGCACCATTACTCTGGAGTTTAAAAAAGGAAAACCACCGATTCCAAATCTGACCTGTGAAAGAGCACTCAAACATCAAATGATCAGCAGTCTCCTCATTCTTATGACATAAAATACACTGAGAAGGGCCAATGATTCCTCCTGTTTTGAGGAAATCGAAGGTGAGAATGCCATTGTGCATAAACTGCCAGGCAAAGAAGTTCACTTTCGGCCAGCACTTGGAATGCCAAATCTTCTTCCAATATTGAACCGAAAATGAATGCGGGGGAGGCTCTGGGAGGATCTGATCATATCCAGCCTTCACAGTATAAACCCCGAGGTTCCCATGGCCCCAAGCTAACTCATCCTCTTCATCTCTGCCCGTGAGAAACCGTGCTGTCAAGATGTTGGTCAAAATGGTTGCTAGCGCCGGAGGGATTGTGACCGGCCACTCCTCCAACCGCTTAAACTTCTTGAATTTATACTCACCCAACTGGCTAGTGTTGAAATAATTCTCAATAGTGACCCATCCCTGGGATTCTATGGCAGTTTTAATTGGAAGCAATTCAGGATATTCCGCAATGATGGGTGGAAACTGGTCCCAAGAGTCAGTCCAGAAACGTGCCTTCTCCCCTCTTCCCACTTTCCAGAACAATTGGTCTTTAATAACTTGAGAACCCAACTTGAGAGCTTGCCAGACTAGGGATCCATTACCATCCAAAGGGAAGCGGCTTATTTCAGAGGGGTGAACTTGGCCCAGATATTTGCTGGTTAAGATTCTACTGAATAAAGAAGATGGCTGGGAAATCCATCTCCAATACAATTTACCAGCTAAGGCTATGTTGTTGAGTTTAGAGCTTCTCAATCCCAGCCCTCCTTTTTCTTTGGGCTGCGTAACTTTATCCCAGCCAACCAAGGCCCATTTCCTCTCACCCTTTGCTCCTTCCCATAAGAATCTTCTGGCCAATTTATCCAACTCTTTCCAAATAGAAGGTGGGGCAGCCAAGATAGAGAATTTATAAATTGGCATGGCTTGGATAACTGACTGTAAGAAGGTTAATCGGCCGCCATAGCTTAACCATTTAAGAGACCAATGGTTCATTCTGTCTTTGAAGCCATCCAAAAGATCTTTCCAAATGTCAATTTTCAATTTCTTGAAGTGCAAAGGAACCCCCAAGTAGACTATAGGAAGAGAGGTTCTAGTGAAGCCCAAAATCTCCATAATTCTGTCCTGAAGCCTTTGATCAAGATTGAAAAAGACCACTTTGGATTTTCTGTCATTGATAACCTGATTGGAGGCCCTAAGGTAAACATTGAGAGAGTCTCTGATTCCCCTGGCTTCCCTGAGACTGGCCACTCCAACCAGGCCTGTATCATCCACAAATTGCAAATGAGTCAGAATTTCTGAACCAACCTTAATACCTATTAACAGGCCTTGAAGTCTTCTTCTGAAGAAGAGTCTACCTAATCCTTCAACCAAAATAAGGAATAGATAGGGAGAGCAGGGGTCCCCTTGTCGGAGACCGCGAGAAGCTCCAAAAGGAGGCGAGGGAAGCCCCTTAATTAGAACAGAATAAGAAGGCGTGGAAACACAGCTCATAACCCAGTCTATCCAGTCCTGGGAAAAACCAAAGGCGGCCAACATTTTTGACAGGAAGCCCCACTCCACTCTATCATAAGCCTTGGACATATCCAGTTTGATGAACATTCCTTTGTTGCCGGAGTTTTGCATTGAATGAATAGCCTCCTGGGCAAGAACCACTCCATCCAAAATCTGTCTACCCTCAACAAATCCCCCTTGTTCTGAGGAGATGAGGTTATGAAGGAGAGGTTTAAGACGTTCAACTATTATCTTTGTGATAATTTTGTAAATCACATTACATAAGGCAATAGGCCTAAAATCAGAGATATGAACCCCTTCCTCCCCCTTAGGAATTAAAGTGATGAAGGTGTGATTTAGAGCCTTAAGCATTCTCTTATTGATTCTGGACTCCTCTGTAACAGCCAAAACATCTTCCTCCAAGGTATCCCAAAAGGCCTGGAAAAACTCAATAGGGAAACCGTCTGGACCGGGAGATTTGCCTGTGCTCATTCCAAAGACCACAGACCTCAATTCATCTCTATCAATGGGTCTAAGGAGAGCCAGATTTTCTTCTTGAGTGACAATAGGGGGAATAACATCAAGAACTTCATTTTGAGCCCCCACATCTTGCTCCCTATTTTCTGCAAAAAGCTTAGAGAAATAATCCACAGAGTGGGAGTGCATACCAGGAAGAGTATCAAAGGAGTATCCATTCTCATCATGTAGAGCTGCCATGTTATTCATCTGTCTTCTAGCACAGGCTGATCGATGGAAAAATTTTGTATTTCTATCTCCTTCCAATAACCAAGAATTTCTAGCCCGCTGTTTCCAGTAAATTTCCTCTTGGTTATCAATGTCCTCAACAGCTTTGCACAGGGTATCATCTTCAGTTTTAAGCTGTTCAGTAATTATTCCTTCCCTGAATTGTTTCTGTACCTCCTCCCAGCGGACCATCAAGGGGGCTCTTTGCAGCTGGAAATCCGACTTATTGGCGTGCCTCCACTGTTTCAGTTTACTTTTGACAAAATGAAGCTGTTTGTGGAATTTAAACATAGCTGTCCCAAAAGGTGGACGACCTTCATCCCACCATTGCGGAATTTTCTCATGAAGATCCTCCTTTTGTAGCCAAAAATTTTCAAATCTAAACGGTTTGTGGTACTGCCCTGTCTGAGTCCCACCCTCCAGCAGGATGGGGGAATGATCAGAAACAGGGCCATCCAAAATCTGGAATTTAACATTCCACTTAACAAATGCCTCCTCTGAGACCAGAAAGCGATCTAACTTTACCCTCCTACAGTGTGGCTCCCTCCTCTTGTTAGTCCAAGTGAAAAAAATTCCAGGACCTTGGATATCCACTAAGTGAAAAGCCTGGACCTGGGCAATCAGAAGCCTGTCCCCCGGGTCCAAAACAGGGGTTCCACCTTCCTGATCCCGAGTAGATAATTTGGCATTAAAATCTCCAGCAATGATCCAGTCACAAACTTGTCTAGAGGACCTCATGTTGTGAACAACTTTCCATTGGAGCCTCTGGCCATCAAGGCTTTGAGCCCCATAGAAATTTGTAATTAAAACATGCTCAGCTGTGACAATATTCCTGAAGTGAGAAGTGAGAACACCCCTCCAGGCAATATGTTCTAGAGCAGTCCATTCCAGGGGGTTCCAAAGAGTGACAATCCCCCCTGAGGCACCTTGGGCAGCCACATCCATATACCCAGCGCCCCTCCAAATCCTACTAACAGTTTTACTCATAAGATCCAGCGACATTTTTGTCTCTTGGATAAGCAAAAAGTCTGTTTTATACTTCCCTAAGAGTCTTTGAACAACAGATTGATGGGTTCTACTGTTTAAACCCCTAACGTTCCAAGATTGTATAATCATTGAAAACCTTGGGAGCAGTAAGAATCAATTGACCTCACCGATCCTCCATTGATCAGCTTATCTCCTTGTGCTGTGAGCAGTTCCTTATTGGATTTTCTTCCCGCTCCTTGAGAGTTATTGTTTTTAGATCTCTTCTCCACCTGAGTGATCCCTAAAGCTGGCCTTTCTCTATTTTTATCTGCATTTCCCATAGTAACATCTTTAATAGCCGGCTGTGCTGGGGAGTGTATCACCAATGCCCCAGGGTTCTCCGGCTGCATACTCTCAGAGGGTGCAGTCACCTGATCGGCAACAGGAGTGGATGAAGGAGAATCTTGAGAGTGAGTGTTGTTAATCTCACCATTCCCATCCACTCCCTCCATGACTTGGTCTTCCAGATCCAGTAATGACTTAAAAATCTCATACCGGTTGTTTGGCTTGAGATGCATCTGCTCCTTACCATTTTTCTTTTTGTTTCTCCTTCGTTTCGGCTGTTCAAAGCCATCCTTCTGAGCATCAGGACCTGGAGAAGTGTTGGAAGGTTCATTGACAGGGGTGGGCTTACCCTCTCTAGGGCGGCTTGGCATTCCAGTCGAAGCCTCCGCCTTTGTGCTCGAGGTGTTAGGACAGAACCTTGCCAAATGTCCATGCTTATGGCAAACTCTGCACCTGAAAGGTAGGGCCTCATAGTCTAACTGCTGGATCCAGGGAACTCCTGCCAACTCAAGCTCCACCTCAGCTGATAAAGGCTGGCTAATGTCCATTTCTACACAGATTCTGGCAAAAACAGCTGTATTTCCCTCTATGGTGTCTCTAGAGACTCCAATATATCTGCCTAGGGAATTACCTATTATTTCTAGAACCTGCTCACCCCAAAACTCCATCGGGAGAGCGTACAGTCGGATCCAGGACGAGGAACAGTCGTGGGTTCAATGCGAGGATCAAAGCCCACTCTCCGAGGGTTGAACAAATAACCCTCGTTGGTCCGTGGTTTCTCTTTTTGATTCAAATGCTCTGTTTCTATCTGCTAAAGAAGAGAAACTAATAATAAAATACCCATTGCTTATTGGCCATAAAGAGTACTCACCTTGTGGCTCCCAGTTCTGTCGAACCCAGGTATGCAAAAAATTCAGAGAAGGTCGGATGCCCATGAATTTGCAGATCAAGTCATGGTTAGCTCGGTAGACAATTGTTTCCTCGACCAGCTTGGGTTCGATAACAATCTTAGGTCTGGAAGCGGATTGCGGGAGGCATCCATTAACGCGGTGAGCATTTGGGCTATTGCCAGCATTCTTGAGTAGCGTTTGAAAAGTAGTCCTCTGAGCTTCACCAGTGGAAGACGAGGGGTTTTCTTTCAACATCTCAGCATATGAACTCTTTCTCCCCGCAAGAGGGACTGGAGGAGACCCCATCGGGCCCTCCCGGAGCAACGAACAAACCTTCAGAGTAATTTAAAACCAAAACGCCAAAGTCTCTGGTAAGATCTAACGGGCCAGAAACCCTCGAGCATCGCCCGACGCCAGTTCAGAGGTTTTCCCGCCAAATCGCCAGAGCGAGTTCTCCTTCCTTTCATCTCGAGATACCAATATATACATATATTATTGATAGAGTACAATAATTTAATTATATGGTTCCTTTTCCATTTACAACAATAAATATTTTCACTAAAAAATATTATACATATATCATTTGATAAAGATATACAACTAAATCTACTCCATGAAAGTATGGAATTTAATTATACATAGGTCATTCCAAATATATATATAAATCTAAATCAATTGCATGAAAGTACAAGAATTTAATTAGTTAAACTCATATAAACATCTTCATAAAAATTATTGTGGTCTTTTTTTTTTCATTTACAACCACAAATATTTTAATGTTAAGGACACATAAAATTTAAACTAATAATTATATATATGTTGGTTATATACAATCATACACACATCCACCTCCTCTAATTATTATATGTTAATTATATACAATCATACACACCTTTTATTAGTTAAACTCGTATAAACATCTTCATAAAAGTTATTGTGGTATTTTTTTTCATTTACAACAACAAATATTTTAATGTTAAGGACACAAAAAATTTAAACTAATAATTATATATATGTTGCTTATATACAATCGTACACACATCCACCTCCTCAAATTATTATATGTTGATTATATACAATCACACACACTTACCTACGTTGTGGTTTGAACCTTAAATCTTAAAAAAAAAACCAAAACCAAAACCCGTTGCATTGTTCACCTTTAATTGAAAAAATTCAAAACATCAAACGTATACTTTATGAAATTGTTGTGATCTTTTTCCTACGCAACCACCAAATATTAATATTTTAATGTTATGGACATATGGAATCTAAATTAATCCTCTACAACAGCAGATTGAATGACACAACATATGAAACCTAAATTAGTATTAAACATCAAGAGGCAAGCAAAGTAAAATAACTTATTAAGGTCTAAATATATCATATCAAATGTTTATGAATCCGTTGCTATTGTAGATGGAGCGTACATTGAAAAATTACCCAAGCTTTCAGTGGGCCCACTCAGAGCGGAAACATTTTAATATCGGTATACAACATTTTAATGGGATGCTTTCCAACCCTAATATGGCAACATGAATTTCTACCCACTAAAAGTTTCTCGTCATTTGTCAACAGCTATGGCGGCCTCCTCTCTCCCATCAATCTCTGTGATTACAGTCTATGTATTTTCACTGCTAGTTTTTGTATTGGGTATGGGCGATGATAGTCTCGCCCCGATGGAAGCTTATGCCAGCGAGCTCATAGAAGCCGCCAAGAGCGACATTGAATGGCTAAAGTCCATAAGGAGGAGGATCCATGAGTACCCAGAGCTCAAGTTTGAGGAATTCAATACAAGTGATATTATCAGAAGAGAGCTGGACAGAATTGGGGTGTCATATGAATGGCCATTTGCAAAGAATGGTGTGGTGGCAACCATTGGCTCTGGACTTCCTCCTGTCGTTGCTCTGAGGGCTGACATGGATGCCCTCCCTATCCAAGTATATATAGATGCATATGCATAACAGGCTTACATGTCTCAAGACAAGTGATAAATGATTATGAATGTTTTGTAAGGTGTTATTTATTCCTAATTTGATTTCAGTGTGTTTTTGTTGTTGGTGTGAAGGAGCAAGTGGAGTGGGAGCACAAAAGCAAGGTTGCAGGGAGAATGCATGCATGTGGGCATGATGCACATGTTACAATGCTTCTTGGGGCTGCCAAATTGCTCCACCAAAGGAAGGACAAGCTCAAGGTCAGTCCCCACCCCTCCCCCACCATATATATATATATATATAAAAGCAGCACTTTATGTGTATATTACCTAGGGAGTTTTACAAGCAAGATTCTAGGAAGTAGGAAAAAGCTTTTAAAAATTGAAAAATAGTCCACAATTAATATAAGATATGTACATATTAGTGGAAGTTGTCCACAATTTTTGCTGTTGATGAGAAAATTGCTGCCTAAGTAATGGGACAGCACTTGAGTTGGGAATGGGCTGTGTTGCCCATCTATGGTTGTAGAGTTATCCTTGTGGTGTATGTGCCAAAGAATTGGCTAAACGAAGCAAACAAATGGCACCTCCCGGCAGCATTTCTGGCGCGTGTTTATTCTATAGAAATTATGCAAATTTCAATTGTAATTGTTAATATTTTAGTTTTAAACATGGTTCAATTACCAAAATTCAATGAAAATTGTGATTCAAACAGCTGTAAAATCGAAATTTTTTCAGTTACGGTTAAAATTTGTAATTAAAAAAAAAAGCACCTGCTTGAAGCGCTGCCAGGTGCAGTTTGCTACCAGATTAGACTGCTCAAGAGTACCAAGGAGAGTACCTAAATCCAAAGGAGACTGAAAATATAGAACAGTATCCTTAGAAAGAGAAATAACAACCTTTTTTCCTACGCGTAAATGCTCAAAGAGTTGTTAGCTGACGCATATTCACAACATCATCATGTGTGCGAAGTTTAGAAAGAAGATCTAGTTGAAAATCATTTTCTCCAAGGAGCTGCAAATAATCAAGAATCATTTTCTTCAAGCTGCTACAAAATGGTATAAGGTCGACACCGAATAGGGTCAAGCTACAATGCTGTTAAGCTTCAAGTCTTTAATTGTTCAAGTATAGCTAAATTTTATCTCCAATCGAAAATTGTGGAGAGATGCAATATCAATCATTGGTGTATTGACAAAAGGGGAAGCCTTATCTTGCTCTTTTCATTGATGAGATGAAGGTGTGGAAGAGCTACCAAATTCTCATAGTGGAGCAAGAGGTTGATATCGATAACAAAATTCAAAAGGAGAATGTCTTGCAGAAATGTGGATAGCTTTATTGTAAACATGCAGTTATACATGAAGATAAGTGTCCCACTACTTGTTTTGTCGAAATTTATGTAGAAAGCTTGCAAAATTGAGAAGTTAAGTCAGTCAGTTTGAACATCAGATTGGAAAAATATGTAGAGAAACTGACAGCCTTGAAGCTTTTCCAATAAGTAACTAAGAAATTTGGAGTCACGATCAGAAACAATCGTTAAGGCATAGTGGCTTGACACATGTGGAAAAAAACAATTCAGCAGCTCTTTGAGCTTGTATAGTTTTGTGGCATGGGATAAATACAACTATCTTATAAAACTGACATACAAACTCAGAAGGGGATAGGCTGGTTGGCTGCCCCGGTTTGATTCCCTGAAAGGTCGGGGTCCTATTGAATTTTTCTTACCCAACAGGCTAGGGTATATAGTTGCGGCATCTGAGTTCGATCCAGAGTCCTGCCCCGTATTGGGCAAAGGTGTTACTGATGCCCCTATGTATCAAACAAAAAAAACTGACATACAACAAGATAGAATCATGCTTCCTAAAACCAATGAATGGCCGTGGAGATGGATTGGAAGTGGCCAAGACAAATTAAGATTTCTATTAGAAGTCTGAGGATGGTTGCATACTTGAGTACCTTCTAATTGAACCTTCCACATGCTTTCCCATAGGACAATAGAAGTCTGTCTGTAAATTCTACAAAGTCTTCAATGTGCAATAAAATGAGCACTGTATGATGTAAGAATGCACCTCTTAAATGAGTGTACAGTGGGTGGAACCCGTTGGAACACACAGCTGATTCAATTTGTGCCACCACCCATCTCTTATTGTATATATAAGGAAAAAGATTGGTAGATCATTGTAGACTGCTGTAAGGAAGCAAGAATAACATAAAAGTGTGGATAAGCAAAGGGAATATTTCAACTGCTGAAGTGCTTTTGTGGCTGCTACATTTCATGAGAAATGATTTTTGGATAGCTGATGAAGTGGCCTAGCAATATGAGAGAAATTTTGAATGAATTTCTATCTCCAAGAAAGCTTTTCAGATAATTAGTATTAGGATAAGCAGCAGATCCTTGAGAGGGTCAACTTTTTCTAGATTTGCATATAGGCCATGTTGGCCAATAAGCGAGCCTGGATATTGAAGGGAGTTTGCCAAAAGGAGGATTCTTTATTTTTTAGATTTAAATTTAGCCTCTATATTTTGTTGATAGAAGATCAAGACATAATCATCCCAATTGCTATTACAGACCAATATGTCATCCAAATAGACTACAAGAATTTCCCCAAATATGGGTGAAATATTCCATTCGTCAGGTTTTGGAATGTTGCTGGAGCATTTCTAAGACAAGAAGGCATTACTAGCCATCCATAAAGACCATGTTTAGATTTGGAAACAGTTTTCTACATGCTTGATAGGTCCATATGCACTTGATGATATCTAGAAAGTAGATCATTTTTGCTAAATTTAATTGGTCTTTGAGATCCTCCATCTTGCATACTGGTACTGATTTTTCATGGTAATCTCATTCAGTGCTCTATAGTTAGTAGCCAACCTCCATTTATTTTCTCTTTCTTGGGCACAATTAATATGGAAGAGCTACAAGGAGAAGCCCTAGGATGGATCATACCATCATTGAGGAGATTTTGCAACTGCTTCTCTATTTTTGCTGTATCAACAGGTGATGTAGGATGTCTAGGGAAATTAGGTAGTGAAGAACGTGGAACCAAATAAATGTTGTGTAGAATGGGTTGCATAGGAGGCAATCCATGACGTTCCTCAAAAACATCACAACAGGCATCAAGAATGGCCCAAATTCCTGAATGAAGAAGCCTGCTTTTTTTTTTTTTGGCTTTGGCTTGGTATACAATACACATGGTTAATTACTTGGGGAATGACTTGTCTCACTACAGGTTTTCTAGAAAGAATTTGAAGAATTATGTAAAGATGTTAGTTTTACACTTTACCATCCTTCTAAATCTTATAAGTATTGTGCCGATCATCACGAGTGGCATGCTTCTCAAAGTAGCAAGGATGCCCAAGGACTGGTTCAGAATGGTCAAGGGGAGTAACACAACACTGAACTGTATACATGTAGGGTCTAGTGACAAAATGACTGCACATTGTTATTTAACTAAATGTTGGAATAACATTTTTGACCCAAGCTGAACGATAGGATTTATGGTGGGCTGTGGTGGGAAGCAAGAGGTCCTCAACCATTAGCTAAGATGCAAGAGTTTTTTTATTTTTTTATAATAAAAAATTGCTTCCATTATCAACAATTAACTAGGAAATCCTTCCCTTAACAGTTCTAGGTGAACAGAGTTTCTTCTAGGATGGATGAATAATCACAAACCATTGAAGTAAAATAAGGATCTAGGGCTACTAGATTGTCAATTGTAATCTCTACATATGTTGTTTCAAGTTGTTGCTTTATGAACAAAGTCTCAGACTTATTTGTGGCATTAGAAACTTTGCAATCTTTAGTAGCATGCACATAGTTTTTATATTTTCTGCAAAAACTTATTCCCATTAGTGGCAAAAGGATGTTGGCCCGACTGTTCATTGGCCCAAGTCTTAGAGATGAAAGGTTAGAAGAAGAACATGCATGGCTACAAATGAATCTTTTATTTGGAAACTTAGAGTCAAGCTTAGCTTTGGTGGAAGTTGCTAATTTATATGCCCTTTCCAAGTTCTCTATTTCAAACATAACCCTTTCTTGCCTCATACTAGGTAGCAAACCAAAAAAGAAATTGAGCTTGAGTTCCTCTTCATGGTCATCAATCTCAAGCTTGTGTTGAAGCTTTGATGAAGAATTCAATAAATTGTTGCATAGACTGACTGGGAAGTTTTCTTGATAGTTGTGAGGGTAGAACCTTTGCTTCATCCCATCGGTTAATCTCTTTGAAAATCTTCTTCTTCAAACTGACAAGCATCTTCTTATAATTTTGCTACCAATCTAGGCAGTCTCCTCTAGATGAATTTCATTAGTTTGGATCATGTCAGCATCGGTGATCCCAATTTGAGTCTTGAAATATGCCTCAAGGCTATGGAGCCAAGATTTGAGCTTCTCACCATTGAAATTTTTGTCAAAACTGGGGATCTTGATTTTAGTATTGGATAGGTTGTCAATTTGTGGTGCTTGAAAAATGGATTTTGGAGCTCAATGGTGCAAAAGCATGGTTTGATATGTTCTTATAATCTCCTCCATTAGCTTTGTCTAGTTATTAGTCTGGATTGAAAGGACCTAACCAAGAGTGCTCACTTGGCTAGCAAGAATTTGCTTGTGGGCATTGGGTTTTACAGATTCATGTAATGATTCCTCATGGGCTTTTTTCCAGATCCATGGTGAACCAATTTGAGATGGGTCAAGAGGAACTAAGTTGATATTGGTGACCTCTTTTATGTGTGTCTGAAGTGGGGATGAGGTAATGCACAATGCTACCAAGCATGTTTTTCAGCCCAGAATAAGTTTTTAAGCTTAAATACTATGTTTTTTAGCAAAGAATATTCCTGAGTATCAATAGGTATGAAGTTTTACAGGCAAAAGATTTGACACAAAAAATGAGCTACTTGATGTAACATTTATTGATTACGCAGAATTGTGATTTACTGATGTTTCTATAGGAGAGAATTAGGGCCTATCACATGAACCTGCTTTGTCTGCAATAAATTTGTATTATGTTTTATAACCATATTTCTGGATTTGTATGGTTTCTTAGTGTGGTTTTATTTTTCAGCAGTGTAACAGGGTTTGCGCACCCAGTTGGCTGGGTGTGCAAACCCGCACCCGCACCGGGTGCGCGGGTTCATGAACGGGTACGGGGCTGGGCCAAACCCCATTCGAACCCTGTCTGACAGGGTTCACCTTGGACCGAACCCTGTCAGTCAGGGTTCGGCCCAGCCGAACCCTATGGCCAGTCAGGGTTCAATCAGCCGAAACCAACCTAGTTTGGGCATTAACTTAGGAAAAAAATGTTTTTTTTTATTATTATTTTTATTATTTTTTAAGGTGGGCCCAGCCACTCCTAGCCCATACGAGCTAAAAAAAAATTATTATTTTTCATTGAAAAAAAGTTTTTTCATGCATATCCATTCAGCAAGGAGAGGTCAATTAGAGGCGAGTAGGGCAGAGAACCTCGTGTATGTCCATAGTAATCTTCGACTCATGTCTCGTAGGGACAAGGGTTATACAGAGGGGCCTTTTGCATGTCGGGATGCAGTTCCTGATGACAACAGAGATGACAGTATGTGTGATGGCTTTTCAGATCTACCACCAACAGATCCACAGGAGGAGGGCCCAAAAGATGATGATGAGGAATATGACGAATGAGAGTCAAATATCAGATATTTGATGTTATCTTTGTACATGTCCACTACTATATAGCACATAGTTATACTTATAGTCTTATGGTATATTGTTATCTCTTGACTCTTTATGACTTGACATCTTGTCATTTTTTTACATGAATATCATATATCAATATGCTTTTATGATGTCATATTTAAATATTTTGCAATGTGTATGAATGATTTATTTTATTTCAATGTGCATAATTTATTTTATTTTTTAATTTATTTGATAAAAAATACATACATACATATATATAATAAAAAAAAAAAATTAAAAACTAGCCGCATCCGCACCCGCACCCAACGAACCCTATTTTTGGTGGGGGCTGCACCCGCACCCGCGATTCCCGTTGCACCTGCACTCCCATACCTGGTAACCTTGTTTTTCAGACACCATATTTTGCAAGGTTCCACGAGCCTGGGGGACGGGGGGATGGGTTTCCGAGGACGGCGGGGGACGGCTGGGGGGGACGGCGCGAGGACGGCTGGGGGGAACGGCTCGGGGACGGCTGGGGGGGACGGCTGGTATAATACTATAAAAAATGAATTTTTTTAGAAATTTAGAATAATCTACACATTCAAAATTCTACACCCAACAAAAATGATATTTCATATTACTAATCAATTATGTAAGTGCAGCCATTCATATTCAGATTAGTTACTAACACATAAGTGCAGCCATAATTGAGTCATTTAACATTTTCATGTTCATATTAGTTACTAATTTGCAGCCATTTAATTGTTTCAAGTTCAACAACTATAACTTGAAGGTTCAGCCAAGGATATCAAGTGCAAACAATGTTCAAACAGTCATCATTTTAAGTAATAACAGTCATCATTTTTTCAGCCACCAATGTTCAAACAAAGACTGTCATGTTTAAAAATTTTCAGTCACTAACTGTTCAAATATGACAGCAATAAGAAATTTGAAATAGTCATAGTATCAATGCTCATTTGCAACAAAAAGACTCAAAACTAAAATAGTAAAGGAGTATACAATGTAATAGAACTCCTATGAAACTTCTGTTGGGCTATCACTATCAAAATCTGTATCACTATTTGATGAGGTGCCCTCATCATCTAAGTGAAGATCCTCCAATGAAACTCCAACCAACCCCTCATGACTCTCATCCTCATCAATCTGTCCTGCATCCTCTGGATCAACATCCCATCGTGTAGCTGGAGATTGCTTGTACTCTGGCTTAACTCTCTCACGAAGACGAAGAGAGCTATGCACTGCAACTAGCTTCTCCGCTCTGCGAGAGGTAAGCCTATTCCTCCTCACATTGTGGATAAAGCTGTATGTAGACCAATTCCTCTCAGCAGCAGAGGAACTAGCAACCTGTGAAAGAACCCTAATTGCAAAATATTTCAAGTTAGGTGTGTTGTCCCCATATAGCTGCCACCATCCAATGGGATTTCTTTGGGCAATGGTAGCCCTATCCTCCCTACACTCTGGGTGGCTGAAGCGAGGGCCCTCGAGATTAGCAAATTTGAGCCACTCATCTCTAATATTTGAGCTCTCCTCCCTCGCATATATCTTTCTAATGGCCTCCAAAAACCCTTCTCTCACCTCTGGATCCTCATGGGGAGACACTCTCCCAGGCCTAGGCTCATACCACTTTGGGTTTACTGAATATGCTGCCATATGAAGGGGGGTGTTCATCCTATCCCACCTCCTCTGTATAATAGGCCTGATGTAGGCCTCATAGAATAACAGGGATGGATCTCTAGCAGAAATGACTTTTTTAATCTCCCCCAACATGCTGTCAAAAGTCTCATATATTTCTCCTAGACTAGGAGCATCTGTGTCAGCATATCTGATGACAACAACAATAGGGGCAACAAAAGACACAATATACCTACAAGAAATCAAAAACAAAATTTAGAAACTTATATGTCACATTGTCATATGAGCACTCCAATTTGAAACAAACAATGAAAATTGAAAAATCATAAATAACATTTTGGTTTCTTACTTGGCTTGAGACCACCAACTATCATCCAATGTTTTGTCTCTAATTTTTTTGCCCTCCTCTCTCCTTGATTCCGGCCACCTCTTCCACTCCGTGCATACTACCATGGATTGTAGAGCATCTTGCACCTCAATCATCCTCTCCAATAAAATGAAGTAGGTGGCGTATCTAGTGTCTCCCGGTTTGATGAACTCCTTCTTTGAGAAGGACCGAAAGAGGGCTAACGAAGTGTGATGGTTGCAAATGAACATTTGCATATCTCTGGCTTGTGCAACCATCTCCTTCACCCAATCTATCCTCCCAATGTCCTTCAATGCATTGTTCAATGCATGAACACAACACGGGGTCCAAAAAATATGTTTATATTCTTGTTCTATCATTTTGCCTGCACGCTGGCAAACAGGGGCTGCATCTGTAACTACCTGTAGTGTACAACAAAAAATTAAAATGGTCTCATTTAAGTTTTTAACAGCCATTTAGAATCTAGATTTGTAATTTTAAAATTTAAAGATTTTGATTTTCATAAAAAAATCTGAAAAACTTAAAACTTAAAACTTAAAAGTAAAACAAAAATTATCGAATTGATTACCTGTACAACATTGGAGGCTCCAACCTCCTCAATAGCCTCCTTCAACTGAAGGAACTGGAACTCAACATCCTTTTTTTTTCCCGTGCAATCAATGGCTTTGAGAAAATAGGGACCTGCTTTACATGTGACAATGATATTGATGAGTGGACGTTGACGAATGTCAGTCCACCCATCCATGATGATAGAACATCCATGAGTCAACCATGTGTTCCTCATCTGCTCCATAACCACACTGCATTTGGAATAGTGTTTGTCTAAAAGAGAGGTACGCAGCCTAGTTTCTCCAGGCGGTAGATATGAAGTCCCTGCCTTGGCTATTTCTCTTATTGCGTCCTTGAAGTAGGGGGAGCGTGCAATATGGAAAGGCAGCCCATGTGCAAAAAATAATTTTGCTATAGCATCATCTCGCTGATTCTCTTCCTTGCACATTAAACATTTCATTTACAGTTCCCCTTTTCTTTGAGGGCAGCGGTGGCATACTGGATGTTTGGGTTAATTCTTGTGGCTGTTCTAAGGAGGCCCCAACGTCCTCTCTAAATGATGGGCTGCCTGTAGATAAAGACAAACCAGAATTTTTAAATCTAGACTCTTGCACAATCTTATGGACTTCATTAACTTGTGCCCGGGTCATTTTTTGGCAAGCCCTAACCCCTGTTCCTGCCTTATCTGTGAGATGAGACTCAACCCTAGTATAGCTGCCCTTAAATGTAGTTTTGCAAATATTACACAACCATGTTCTTGAGCCCCCAGAATTTTTTTTCCCTTGGTCACAGTTAGTTACAAATTGCAGCAGTGGTTTTTTTATATTAAATGGACCCCTGGCATATTCTTTAAGTAACAAAGATGGGCAGTCAAAACTAGGTTGAGAAGCAATGCTATCCCCTTTGGAAGTTTGGGGTTGGATGGTAGAGGATGAATCCCTAACAGCAGCAGTATTCATGTTTATGTTTGGATTTTCAGTTTGGTATCCCTCCTCCAAATCAACCTCAAAAGAACCTGATGCACTGCTGGCCATGTTTTGTGTTGAAATTAAAATATAAAATTTCAATTTGAAAAAACTAACAGCTTGGAAGAGGTAAAAAAAGTTTGAAAACCTAGTGCTGTTGCTGTTATTTTTTCTGCTGTTGTTTGCTGCCTACTGCTGCTGCCCTTGCTGCCTACTGCTGCTGCTATGCTGCCCTTGCTGCCTACTGCTGCTGCTATGCTGCCCTTGCTGCCTTTGCTGCCTACTGCTGCTGCTATGCTGCCCTTGCTGCCTACTGCTGCTTTTTCCTTTTGCTCTCCAGCTCTCTTTTTCTTATTCTCTTGAAAAATGAAAGATGAGTGTAAGTGGTTTTTACTTTTTTGTTTTCACTTTATATAACATACTTTTAGGTTTAGGGTTTTTTGGGGGGGGGGGGGTGAGACTCAAAATGGGTCCCACCCCTTACCTTTTTAAAAACTTAAAAAGTAAATTTTTTTTTTTTTGGATTTTCCCCTTTGGTGGGGACGCCCAGCCGTGGGGGACGGCTGGGCCCCATGGGGGACGCCCAGACTGTCCCTAGGGACGGCTGGGCACCTTAAAGGTGCCCGACCGTCCTCAAGGACGCCCGGCCGTCCCGGGACGGCTGGGCGTCCCCGGGGACACCCCAAAAAGGGGGACGTCTCGAGGACGGGAGGCCACAGGCCTCAGCCGTCCCGGGGACGTTTCCCAGCCGTCCCCCAAAAAGGGGGATGGGGGAAACGTCCCCCTTGCCGTCCCCCCGTCCTGGGGGACATGGGAAACGGGGGGACGCGTCCCCATGGAACACTGATATTTTGTATACTCCAATGATATGCTTGTTTCTATCTAGTTTCCTCTAAAGCTGAAAACTGATAACATGAATTCTTCTATTTCTGAGTGATTGATTTAACCTCTAGGCTTGCTTTAGGTATTTTTTTATGTTGCAAACACCAAACTTGTAAAAACAGATAGTAGGAACAATAAACAAACCTAACATTGTTAATTATAGTGTTTCCCCCCCTTCATGGATTTGTGAGATGTGATTTCCCATTTGATTTCTTGTTACATACTGCTAATATTGCTTTTTCTTAGGCCTAATGTTGGTCATGATAATCATCTGACATTGAAGGGAACTGTGAGACTTATATTCCAACCTGCAGAAGAAGGCGGTGCAGGTGCGGCTGTTATGATCAAAGAAGGTGCACTTGCAGATGCTGAGGCTATTTTTGGAATGCATATTGATAGTTTATCATCAACTGGCACCATTTCATCAAGGCCAGGGCCACCTACAGCTTCGTTTGAAGCAACTATAGATGGCAAAGGTGGGCATGCAGCATTTCCACATATGAATGTAGACCCAATTGTTACTGCATCTTTTACAGTCTTGAGTTTACAGGAGCTCATATCTCGAGAAACAGATCCTTTTGACAGCCAGGTATGTACTTTTGCAAATTTGTTGTCCTGACTTGAATATAACTGGGCATTGAACATTCGCTTTTGATGAATACCTTGTGTACCTTATTTTTGTCTGATCAATTTTAATTGTTCTCTGTAGTGGCTTGTATCATATTAAGTTTTATTCTTATTGGAATTTGTCATCTTGTATATTTGAGACTTTTACAAACTCGGCAGTTTAATTTGCAATTCTATTAGATTTTTTTTTTAAATAACATAAGGTGTTATTTGTCAATTATCTTCAACCATAAAAGATCCATCCTTTCTATTTTTTGAAGTAGCTGTGCACTTTCTCGAGCGTGTATATGTGCAAGTTGAGGAAATGCTGATTTGTGATTTTAAAGGAAGTGCCTATGTCTTTGGCTTGGAACTTGGAATCTCTGTTTGCATTTTTATGTTGCTTCATCTAACAGTAAAACCACCGTCTACCGATTTTCTTTTTGCATGAAAATCATTTGTCCTATGCATACAATTTATATGTGTGAACTTGTAAGTTTTATTTCATTTTCTTTCCCCATAAATGGTTCATGTTCATTTTATTACTTATATGAGGAACAAGTCCTCACAAATGTCATCTTTCCACAGCAAGGAAGTCAGAAGTCATACACGTTACTTTCTTCAAAATCAGTGTGATTTATTAAACACAATTAACTCATTAAAAACTTTCATTCCTGTGTCTATGCTTTACATTTTGAATTTGTTACCTATTTACAACCTATCACACAGTATTATTTTTTGAAAATTCACAAAAAATTTACATTGAAATACACTCTAGAATTATATCAGAGGTCAGATAAGGATTATAGAGAAAACCCTTTTAGGGAATAAAAACCCTAGCCTCAATGGTTTGATAATGTTAAGATACATGCAAGAGAGAGAATAAACACAGCTTATATATGCAACATTGAAGCCATTTCTTTTGCCTTGTCTTACAATTACAACTATCAACATTGCTTTTCTGCTTTGTCTTTAAATGACCTTCCAACCCTGTGAAATGACATGTAGCAAATACTCCCCTATTCTTCTCCATCTTGGCAACTTTAGTATAGTGGAATCAACAACAAACCATTCTCATCAATAAACAACATACAATTTAAATTGTATGCAGAACATAAAATTGCCATTCTTATTAGCAGGATAAAATCACATGATAGAATTAAGGACATGACCCATAGAAAATGACATTGTTGTTTTGGTGGTGATATAATGTACCATTCTTTATGATATATAAAGAATATGAAGCAGAGAAATACATGAGAGTTCTCTTTATGTGTGTTGGAATAGAAATATGCATGCATCAGGTTCCTTTGAACCTAGACTGGGTTCAGTTCGGTTTGGACTTTTCGTGCTGGACCCAATCTTTTTTTTTTAATTTGCAAATTTCTTTATATATTTAAAAAGTTTAAATAACATAATAATATAACTTATACATTTATAAAGTATAAAATATACTTGAATGTAGAAAACATGGAAGAATATGAATTTTTCTGTGTGTTTTTTTTTAAAAAGTATATTTATATTTGTTTACGAATATTTTGTATGGGGTGAGTGTATATATATATATATATATATATATATATATATATATATATATAAACTTTCGAACTGTTCCGAACAGAATCTCCCTGAAATATAGGTGTTTAAGCATTTCAAGAGACTCAAAATCCTTGAATAAACATTTATAAGCTGAGACTTAATATGCAATAGCCTTTTATTCTAATCTTTCTATGAATTCAGGGTTCATTATTTCTCAAATGAAGAATTCAGGGCTCACTATTTCTGAAATGAATATATTCAACATGCAATTATTGCTTCTATTTCTTGATTGGATTTTTGAAAGTCGTTGATCCAAATATCTTTTCTAGAAATTTGTTTTGCTAACAATTAAATCTTTCTCCAATCTGGAGCAGAGCTTTAGTTGACAAAAAGAATGATTGATAAGATTAAAGAGAAACGACTCTTACATCAGCAACTCTCATATTAATAATTCTCGAAATATTGAGATGAGGCATTTCTAATTGTGAGCATAATTAATAAGGACACTGTCATCAATCAGTCATTTAGTGTTGTAGCATGCTCATGTTAGTAGATCAGTGTCTTTTTCTGTATGGAAATAAACATTTTCTTTCCCTCTATTCAGGGATGAGTTTGATTTAACTATTTTAACAATTAGGTGATTTCAATTGGGATTATCAAAGGTGGAGAGGGACTCAATGTCATTCCAAATCAAGTCAAAATTGGAGGAAGTTTGAGAAGCACCACAACAAGAGGTCTAACTCATCTTAGGAAAAGAGTTAAAGAGGTTACGTCTTGTACATCCTATCACTGTTGCACATACCCTATTTAAATTATTTTGTGTTTAGTTTAGACACTAATTCCATTCTATATTTGAGATAGAATGTGACAGTTGATTCAGGAAATAAAACATATTCTAGATAATTGGCAGGTAATTGAAAGTCAGGCTATTGTACACAGATGTGTGGCTTCTGTTGACTTTTTAGAAGAACGCTCCCCAACATATCCTGCTGTTGAGAATGATGAAAATTTACACAATCATGTACAAAAGGTTGGAGTAAATTTGTTGGGTTCAAGTAATGTGTGAAAATTGCCCCACGGATAATGGCAGGTGAAGACTTCTCGTTCTATCAGCGGGTTATACCAGGTGTAATGTTTACAGTTGGTATAAGAAATGAAAAAATTGGGTCAATCTATTCACCACATTCTCCATTCTTTTTTTTGGATGAAAATGTGCTTTCTATAGGAGCAGCCCTACACACTGCAATTGTAGAAATGTATTTTGACAAGCATAGCGATGAGAAATAAAGGGCCTTGTGAAATAAGACATGATGAACTATAAGTTGCTTATGGTGCTTTGGTTCTCATATATTTATCTTTGAAGATATTTTATTTTCAACATTGACTAGGGTGAATTATTAAGCCTATAAATTTGTTCTTTATTTATAGCCATTATGGATTCACAGATAGATCTAGAAAAGTTGAGCAATCATATAAGTCTATGATATGTAAAATTTGCAGCTGGACATGATCATAAAATTTTAGTTAAAATTGTATAAATAAATGAAATATTCTGAAATCATTAGACTGTCAGTATCTTTTTCTATTGTCATTTTCATGCATTTTGTATTTTCTTGTATAATGGATTTCATACATTCATTTTTTTTTAATATATATTTGTATATTGTTTTATCAGTAGAATGCAAATGATTATAAAATAATTTTCTACACATCAATTTGGTTTTTATGAACAACTTAGTGAGTAACATATCAAATTTTTGAAGCCGATATCTCAGGAATCAGTGATAATTTCTTTAAACCAGCAGTGAAATGCAAAATATGAAACCTTTTGAAGTCACAGAAAGGATATTAATGATTATAAGAATTAATACAAATTTATTATTGATTTATAGATATTTTCTGTAATATTTATATATTTGAAAGGAGATTTATAGCCATAATATTCCATCTCTATTGATCTTTTAATACTTGTAACGTGTAAGAAATGAATAAGCAGGGACATGTGATGATTCATTTTTCAAAATATAGGGAAGGTTGTCGCCATATGGCACGTGGATGTTGTTTATGTTTTTATTATGCTTGGTTCCCAGGCAATACCTCTTTGCCCTATGAGGGATGGTGGACGTGAATCATGTCTGAAGTTGTCATCTCTTGACCTTCAAAGAGATAGAAGACATAGATATTTGATCTAGGTCAATGCACACTTCAAAAAATACAAGTATATTGAGTTGTCACCTAGATCACATTCTTTAATTAAATATATATATTTTGATACGTAGGGAGTTTGTTACATCATACTATTTTTAGTAACTGCCGAGTTTAGGGTTCAAACCACCTCCAACAAGCTTATACCCTCTCGTTATTTTATAACCCGGTGTAAAGAGGAACATCAGTCACTCGGGATATATACCGTCGACATTGGTCTAGCGTGCACAGTTAGAACATATTACTACCTTTGCAAACAAGCATGCTTCCAAGATTTCAACCTAGGTCTTTTGGATAAGTGCTTGACCACACGAACAATTATCAATCCACCTAGTCCTTGGAAGCGAATAAAAAATTAAAAATTAAAATCAAATAAAATATTAATTATGAAAATAATATAGAAGTAATTAGTTAAGATATATATTTTTTGGTATAAGGTAGAGGTGGTTATAAGGTCCACAAACCTTTTACATAGTCAAAATGGGCTGGTTCTAGCTTCAAGCCCGTATAATCAAAATACAAAATGGATCTTTCTAAGACCCACATTAAGCCATACTTAGAGTCCACGGTCCTATACTTGTCGCTTGACTATTCAGGATAAAACAAAAACCAAACAACACCTAGCACTTACTAATACCACTAGGTTGTTGTATTGTACACTTGTCACCTCCCAGGCCCCGATAAATGGGATGCCTTTTCTGCCTAATTCCATCCGTCGGATTACTCATCATCAACCCCTCTGATCTCTTGATGCTCTAACAGGTTTGATCTTAGCTCTTCTCTAGAAGCCAACACCAATAGTTCTTGAGGGAAGTTATCCTTCCAAATTTGCATCTCCCCAACAGAACCTGCAATATTTGCCATTAGATCCGCCGCCTGGTTCCCTTCTCTGAAGGTGTGTTGGATTCGGGCATTAACCAAATGAGATTTATGAATCTTTGCTTCTAGGATAAGCTCCAAGATGGTCCAGTTGGGGTCTTTATCCTCCTTAATTGCCTTGATTATATTAAGCGAATCCCCTTCAAAGATAACTTCCTTATAACCCTCAAGTTTGGCAATTCTCATTGCTTGCATGCAGGCTCGGGCTTCTGCAAAATGATTTGTTTGAGTTCCCAAAGGCTCTGCAAAGGCAAGGACCACTTTTCCTTCCTCATTTCTCAGAACTCCTCCTGCTCCTGCAGCCCCCGGATTTCCTTTAGCTGCCCCGTCAAAATTAAACTTAACCCACTTTTGTGTGGGGGGTATCCACTTGACACCATCCCGTGGGTTGGTTGTAATGTCTAGGTCTGGAAGTTCCTCTCCCCAGTTCCGCAAAATCCTCCTTTCCCTTAGAGACATGGTCTCATTTTTGAAGAAGAAAGTTTTCCAGTTTTCTTTCAAAGCTCTGATTATTTTATTACCACATAACCTGGGATCTTTCTTACGTCCTTTAAATACTCTCTTATTTCTCTCATTCCATATCCCCCATAAAAAATGGGGTAAGTCGAGCTTCCGAGCCAAGTCAAAAGTTTCGCCTGGAAGGGGAAGCCCACTGTATGCAGAAGTCAGACATGCTATTTGGACAGACCCAATCTATATGAAATTTGGACAGGATCATTTGGAAGATTGTACAAGAAAATTCACAAGTTAGAAATATATGACTTACAGATTCTATCGCTTTCTCACACAAGATACATCGATTGATGAATTGGAAACCTCTCCTTTGCAGATTATCCGTTGTTAGAATCTTATTTTGAAATGCCAACCAAAAGAAGAAAGCTATTTTTGGGGTTAAATTATTTAACCAAATAATAGAAGTCGGAGTCCGACCATTGTATCTTGAGTGGATTAACTTATAGGCAGTTTTTATTGAATAGATCCCACTTGTAGTTTTGCCCCAAATCGCCTTGTCTCTTCCTTCCCCAGGAATGATCGGGAACACCCTTAAAGCATCATTGAGTTTGGTTAGGGCCACCTTCTCTTGCTCGAACAGATTATGAACTGTGATTTTCTTCCAAGAGGAAGTTTTCTGTGCTACAACAATAAAATCCCCTACTTTTCCTCCCATTTCCTCCGAAAGTTTATGTTGGAGGACCTGAAGGTCTAAGTTATCTTTCAGAGGGGCCTCTTCCAACCACGGGTCTTGCCAAAAGTCCACTTGTCTTCCATTACCAATTCTCCATCCGATGCCTTTCCTGACTACCTCCCGACATTCGAGCAAACAATTCCAGAAATAGGATCCTCTAGGGAGATTATCAACTTTCAGGAAGTCCTGATTATTTTTGATATATTTTGCCTTAAGAAGTTTTACCCATCCCAATTGATCATTATTGATAAATCTCCATACATGTTTGCCAATCAGAGCTTGATTCATTTCTTTCATTCTCTTTAGCCCTGGGCCCCCTGATCCTTGCTTGCACACACCTGATTCCATGCTACCAACGAAATTCTCTTTCTCTCCTCTGAACCTGACCACAAGAAGTTGCGTTGAATTTGCTCCAATGTAGCTCGGACCTTTGCGGGCATTCTAAATAGAGACATGCAATAAATTGGAATGCTCTGTAAAGTAGTTTGAACTAATAAGGCTTTTCCTGCGGAGCTGAGAAGGCTGCCCTTCCACCTTGCTAACTTTTTGGAGATCCTGTCAATGACTGAGTTCCACAATGTAGCCTTCATTCTTCCTTCGAACATAGGCATGCCTAGATAAGTTGTTGGTAGAAGCTCCTTTCCACAACCGAAGAGGTTAGCTATTCTTTCCTCCCTCCCACCAGGCGTGTTAAAGAAATAGATGCTACTCTTCTTATAGTTTATGTATTGTCCCTCTTCTGTCTCATACTTGGTTAGAATTCTCTTGACTTCCTAGCCTGAGGCATCGAGGCTTTGGACACAATGATTGTATCATCCACAAACTGTTGGTGAGACACTGGCTCTACTGTTGAGGCTGGTTTGAAACCTTCCAAACGACCATCTGCCACCTCTGCTGAAATGTTCCTACCCAATGCTTCCGCTAAAATAATAAACAAGTATGGAGACAAAGGATCTCCTTGTCGCAACCCCCTTTCACTCTTAAAGTAACCGGAGGGTGACCCATTCACCATGACAAAAAATCTTGTAGTAGAGATACAACTAAAAATCAACTTAATCCATTGGGGACAGAAACCAAACTTACCCAAAATCTTGGTGAGGAACCGCCATGAGACCCGGTCGTAGGCTTTATTCATATCAAGCTTTAGTAACATACCTGCTTCCTTACTAGCCACCATTGAATGAATAACCTCATGAATTGTGATGATACCATCCAGTATTTGTCGCCCTTTCACAAAGCCTCCTTGGTTCATATCAATGATGAAAGGAAGGATAACCTTCAGCCTATTGGCGATTGTTTTTGTGAGAATCTTCATCGAGTGTTACATAAAGCGATAGGGCGAAAACTGGAAAATTCCATTGCTCCCACTAGTTTAGGGATGAGGACTAAAAATGTAGCATTAACTCCTAGGATTTCCATGTCCTTTTGAGCCTCAATTATAGCTTCCACTACATCATTGCCTAGGATATCCCAAAACTTCTGGAAGAAAGCTGCGGGGAAGCCATCCGGTCCTGGGGAGCTGTTACCATCCATGTCAAAAACCACCTTCTTGATTTCCTCCTTTGTGAAAGGACTAAGTAAGAATCCATTAAGATTCTCATTTACGAGGGGTGGAATGGCTTCCAACAGAGAGTCCTCTTCTTCAATAGTCGGATTTACATCTTCTAGCAACGATTTAAAGTACTCAACCGCTTCCCTCCTTATGTCTTCCATATCTTTGGTGTTAGACCCATCGGCCATCTTGATCTCCTTAATTTTGTTAGTACTCCTGTGGCGAAGAGTAGAGACATGGAAGAACTTTGTATTTCTGTCACCCTCCTTTAACCAACGTAGTCTGGATTTCTGCCTCCAAAAGGTTTCTTCAAATCCTAGCATCGTGTGGTATTCGGCTAATAGCTCCCTCTCCTGGTTTCTCAGATCCTCTGTAAGCTGCTCTGACTTCAGCTTCTCTTGTAGTTCATTGATCTTGTCTTTTAGTTCTGCCTTTTTAACAAAAATATTGCCAAAGGAAGTTTTGTTCCACTCTCTAATGTTAGCCTTCACATTCCTTAGTTTACATGCCACTTGGGCCGGTTTCGAACCATTATACTTTTTGTCCCACCATTGGGCAACCAGATCCTTGAGATCCTGATGTTGGAACCACATAAGTTCGAATCGAAAGGGTTTGATGTATCTTTTCTTAGAGTCCTCCCCTGTTTCCCACAGAATTGGGTTGTGATCAGACCCGATTCTTGGGAGTGCCGTTAATGAAGAGTCCCCAAACCTCTCCAGGCATTCTTGAGAAAGAAGAAACCTATCTAATCTGATCTGAATTTGGTTTTCCTTCAATCTTTTGTTAGACCATGTATAGGAGAATCTACGCAGGTCCACATCCATCAACTCATGTTGCTCAACAAAATCTCTAAACTCGTAGATATCAGCAGTTATTCTTTGAGAGCCCCCCAATTTATCTGCGGGATTAAGGTAGCAATTGAAATCCCCCGCCACAATCCAAGGGTAGTTGGGGACCGTCTCCCTCAATTCAGCTAGTTGACTCCAAAGAACCCTTCTCAGTCCCTGTCTAATTGGAGCATATACATTCGTTAAGATCCACTCTTCCTGCGTGGTTTTATCCACACATAAGAGACAAATAAACCAACTAGACATCAGAATCACTCTACTATCAATCACATTCTTGTTCCACATAACCAGCAACCCTCCTGCTGTTCCAGTGGCCTCTTGGCCTACTACTTCAGCTTCTCGCCAAGTCCTATTCTTAAAAGGAATAACTCTACTCTCCTCCATTTTAGTTTCTTGCAGTAAAATCATATCCGGTTTGTGTTCTTGTCTAAGAGCATACAAAGCTCTTATTTTTGCGGGATTACTCCCACGAATATTCCATGAAAGAATCTTCATTTATGGGCTTTGGATCCTCGAGCCTTCGCCCCAAAGAGCAATACTGCTTGAGTGCCATCAGCCACTCCTCGCTCTCGCTTCTTTACGCCTTAAGGCAGCATTGCTAGGTTTCCCTCTTCCCACCGAACCATATCCCCATACATCCGCTCTAGGCTGGGGTTCCTTGGGATTCACTTGGCTTCTAGTAACCATCTTGGATAGGTCAGTCTTGGTCTTTGGGGTAACAATCTGGCTTTCCAGGTTAACTGGTCTTTCTGACAGTGGAGATGATTCCGTGCTCTTAGCTTCTTGATTAGTAGATTCTTTTTTCCCTGCTTTGGGGTTACACTGATCTTGGTGGTTCACCTCTTCCTCCTGAGTATCCTTGCTCGTATTATTAGTTTCCTGCTCCTTCCTCCGATTTTTCTCCTCTAAATCCTTCTCTTGAGTCTCCTCTACCTCAGATTCCACTTCTTGGCTATCCATCTGATCTCCCTTCAGATGATTTAATGCATCAAAACTGTTCTCCACTGGGATGTTGATCTCCTTGGAATTTCTTCCCATAAATTCCTCTGTAGTACATGGGACCACTTCCACCGAGCCTCCATAGGCCTCCCGTATTACCCAATCAAACTTACTTGCCCCAGGGCGTTGATCTATGGGGTTCTTTCCTTTGTGATTTGGCTCTGAGGCTTGCTGTATCATCTTAGGAGCAGGTTGAGCTTGAGGGTTCCCATCAAAGGGACCAGCTCCCCTGTGAGAGGGTTTCGGGGCATAGGTATTTTTGGGAGGAGGGTTATAACGTTGCCTCTTGCTTACAAAAGGGCGAACAGGGTCTTTGATATTCGGATTTCGAGCTCCACGTCCTTGAGGCCCATGTTGGGTAGGAATGGAGATCTGCAGGGGAGGGATATTATTATGGGTTTGAGGAGCAGTATTTTGGAGTGGGGGCTGGTTCTTGGAAATGCAGTGGATACCCTGGTGCCCTACCTTCCCGCAAACACTACACTTAAAAGACATATTTTCATATTCAAAGACCTGAGTATGAAGGCCAAACATAGACGACAATATAATGGATTTAGGGAGCTCTTTACTCAGGTCCGCCAACACACACATGCGAGCAGAAAGGAGTCTTGTTTTGCTCAAGGTTGCAGGATCAATAGCTATTAGTTCTCCAATCTCTGTAGCTATCCCAGCCAAGATTTGTTCATTCCAGAAAAGCAGAGGTAATCCCGGCATCTTAACCCAAATAGGAGCCAAATCCAGCACCTGAGTCTGGGGGTTGAAATCGGGGGACCAACGCTTCAGATACAAGCCCCTTTTCCCAAAAAACCAAGGACCTCCTTGGAGAGTCCTTTCCATGTCCTGTTCACATTGAAATGTCACCAAAAGAAAACTCTTGGGTAAAGCCTTAATCATCATACCGGCCCTTGGCTGCCATTTTTGGACGGCCCATCTCCTTATGACTTCCAAGTCCGGCCTCACCCCCATAAATTTTGCCACCAGAGATGTTCTGCCCTCCATAGCCACATGTTGAGCTAAGGTATCCGGGACGTGCAACCTACCATTGATAGATTTTAGATTAAAACAAGAGTCGGATAATTTTTGCTTACCGCGAAGAGCATTAAGATATGAAGGTCTCCAGTTGCCGGGTTTCTCTTTGTCTCCTTCCTGGGTCTTCCTTTGATCTTGACGCACAGAGTCCTGGTCCCCCTCGGAGAAATCTTCAACCGCATCCGCCCAACGCCCTTGGACCGGTTCCAATAGAACTTCCTTGTCCACATCCTCCGCTTGGGGGCCTGCTATCTCACCAGAGCCCCCACCTGCCGCGTCTGTTGATCTGCCCTCCGAAGCCCCACACCTAGGGTTTGTTGCCCCTAGACCTCCCGCTCCTCCTCCTTCTTTGCTCCATCCGTCACAACTTGCTGCCTCTTAGTTAAGATATCTTTATTATATATATATATACTTTAACAGTTGAAACATACAGTTAAGGGTATAATGGGCCACCCTCCCCATGATTTCAATTTGGGTCTTTGAAATGTGAGCCCAAAACCTTTACCAATGCAGTGACCCAAGGGACATATATCTATTATTTTTATTTTATGTAGATGTAATTTCAAAGAGATGTAATCTCAAAGTTTCAGGCTTTTTTTTTTTTTGGAAAGTTCAAGGTTCAAACTGTGGGGTGGGCGAGTGTGTGGTCCTTATAAGCTCACGTTTCACCTTTATTAGAGGTCATGGTTGCAATGGAGATGCTCAGCCCTGGGCATCAGACGGGGTTTCTCACACTAACTTCAATAAAAAACAAGACAAGACAGAGATTTGAATGTTTACTAAACAATATATGTTTAATTGATAGGTTTGTACAATGGTTTCTCTCACTAACCTCAATAAATAAACAAGAGATAGAGATTTGAATGTTGTTAAACAATACATGTTCAATTGCCAGGTTTTTATAATATTACGTCTCAATTCTATATATTAAGTGCATATTAAAAAAAAACACTCTAGTGATGATGTAGTAGAGGTGAGACCATTATAATCTTATATAACCAATTGAAAATATTTACAAATAACTTAAGTCCCTTTAATGGTGAAGATTTTGAAACTTCAAATTAAAAATTTATTGTCTGAATATGGAAGGGATAAAGTTATACACTATATCTAGGTAGTTAAAATAAGCTAAATAAAATATGAAATATGGTTAGATAAAATATTAAATATCTTTTAATTATGAACTTCAAAAATTATTTTATTTTTTTAATTTAAAAAAAATCATATTATTTAGCTTAAACATTTTTCACAAGCTTTAATATAGGGAAAGAGGAAATTATAAATGGGTAGACACATTTTCCTTTTGAAAATTATAAATGGAAATTATAAATGGGTAGATGTTTTTTTTTTTTTTTTGAAATACTAACAATCTTTCAAAAGCTATATCTTTGTATAAAGTTATACGATTCAAAATATTCTTGTGTCATTTTGTCCAGATTTTTAAAAGTTTTGAAAGAGTGTCATTCAAAAGAATCCAATCAATATTGACGGAGATATGACCATGTGAAGACAATCGTTCAAAACTAGGGAAGTATTAGGGTAATTTTTTTTTAAAACGTCTCATAAAGCCATAGGTTTCGGAGGGGTTGTTTGATTCAAATGATTCTAGGACCAATATATGTTGAATGTGAAGAGCTTTAAATGAGTGGTCATATACAAGAATCTGAATGGTATTGAGGAAAATACGACCTTGTGAAGTCAATCATCCGAAACAAGGATAGTGATAATTTTTCAAGTCGTAGAAAACAAGATTGCAGATAGTTGTCAGCTAAGGTTTGGATGATGGGAGAAGCAATGAAGGACAAATATTTGTAAGCGAAGGTTTGGATGATGGGAAGAGCAATGAAGGGTTATGGTATTAGTGAAGCAAGATATTTTTTCTAGGCATAAAATTTTTCAACTAAGTTTCATTTTCTCCTTTATCTTAGAAATTTTGCGTGCAAATTATTATAGCTTTTTTTTTTTCAAACAATATAATCACTATAGGATTTATTAGTAAATTCCAGTAGATTTTGAGTTATAGTTTCCTTCCCATCGACCGATTTAGAGCTAAATCATTAGAATCATCTCTAATAGTATAGGTTAGTGTGGACCTCATAGAGAATCGATCCTTGTTGTTCAAAGATAGGGCAGTTTTTGGTAAATTTAATAGGTCTTGGCTAGGGGCTTTGACCTTGAGAAAATGGATTAATAGTAGTTGGAAGTCTCCAAGAATGAGTATCATTTCTTTCACATGTTTCTTCCTAGCCATTTTTTGTTCTGAGGAAAGAGAGGAATTTTAAAAAGGGGTCCTTGGTTTGTGGGAAGAGCAGGACTCTTCCTTACCTGTTAGTATGAAGGCTTTACACCTAAAAATGTATTACAACAACTTGGTAATTATGCATGTATCGCTTGGCAATATTCAAACGTAGGTTTCCTCCTTGAAAGTTAAGGAATATAACTGCTTGAGCTAATGCCATTTGATTCATCCAAAGCTTCTTATGATCCCTTTGAATCTTATTTAACTTAAAACTTTAGATTTTTATCCCTTGGTTAGCATGGTCACCATGTGAGTCAATGGCCTTGTAATGCTAAAACATCGCATATTTAAATTCACTTAAAAGTAAAAGTACCCAAACCAATAATTTAGGAGTTCAAATGGATTATGAAACCTATGAATTTAGGGTAGACATGAGGAATCAATAGTGCATCTAGGTCCTTCCCAAACAAGCAAAGTTTTGCTTCAAAGTGGTTTAGTGGAAGTAGCCTAACCTCCCTCCCAATCATGGCATATTCATTGTCGCTTATTTAAGACATTGCACCTTAGCTTAGGAACCACCCTTACATATGTGTTGATGATTTGCACCCTAGCAACTATCCTATATTTAATAAGAATACTCTCTCATTTTTTTTGTATCTCCATCTCTCTTTTATATGGATCACATCATTTCCATTAATATTACATGCTTTTCTAGGACATTTATATTATTATATTTAATTTGTTATCATGCATTATTATGTTATGTTGTTTGTTTTATATTATTATATTACATTGTTTTCTTTGATTTTATGGCTATTTAATATCAATATTATTATGTTGAAACCATCTCTTTGAGTAATATTTAATTATTTGCTAATATTAACCTATCTTAATAGAGCCTATAACCATTAGAAGTCATGCATTTTAGTGAATCTGGTATGAACCCTGTTTATGATGGAGATACATTTTTTTTGGATTTCACAAATCAAAAGTCTATTTTGAGCTTAGCTATCAAGATGGATCCTCAAAAAAGTTCTTATCCTTATAAACCATTCAACAATGAGAATAATAAATTTGAAAACCATGACAATGAAACGTTTATGATGAATCAATGTTAGCAACCATCTTGGATTTAACAATGAAGATGGACGACAAAATAATATTGTGAACTATGGAAACTAACAAGAATGAGGAAAAATCAAATGACATTAGCACAACTGGTTATTCCTCAACTTTCAAGGATGGGACCTTGGTCCTAATCTATCCAATTGATAGATGCATAATAACCAATCTGTTGTAATACCACCATGTGGTCACGATGTAATACATGTGAGGTCAGTTTTAATCCAATATAACCAATTGAAAAAAACAAAAATAAGGAAAAGAG
This sequence comes from Wollemia nobilis, assembly GCA_028583015.1. Classification (NCBI taxonomy): domain Eukaryota; kingdom Viridiplantae; phylum Streptophyta; class Pinopsida; order Araucariales; family Araucariaceae; genus Wollemia; species Wollemia nobilis. Next base: position 12,345,968 of record JAQPPZ010000850.1, read on the forward strand.
ATATGACAATGACAATATCAATCTTAAGGCTAACCATGCCAAAGTATCATTTTTTATTCCTTTTCCTAGTACAAATCTAGCTAGAGATATCTACGAGTTTATTAAAAGAGAATCTTCTTAAGTAGTAAACATATGTTGATCTTAGAGAAGATGGTTCAAGTATGAGAAAGCCAACTAGGTTAAATATAAAATGTTTTAAAATTATTGAATTTCACAATATTTGTCGAAACGAACCAAAACAACAAATTACTTAAATTGCATAGCTAAAAGGGTTAAAAAAACAAAAGGAGAGAACAATAACACATGATGAAGGAGATGATGCCCCTTGGCACCCAATACTAATAGTAGTTGCAAATATCACACACATATACTATGGATTGGAAAGAGGTGCTTAAATATAATAAATACATAATCCTTAATTGACATATATTAAGGTCAGGGTATAATAAAGTTAATCTTACAAAGTTAACTATGTGCCCATAGTTTAATACAATAAACTCTATCTCACACTATACAATGCTAGCCCATAGGTTTTCTCAATAGATTACATTATATAATATCAACCTTGGCTAATGGAAAAATATTACACACTTCAACACCTCGCATAAATTAAAATGAAGGGCTAAGGATAGAAGACATCAGAAATCTTCCCCCCATAATGGAACCTCAATAGGGATGATTCACTTCAATAAGAGGAGAACCCATCAAAATTTCCCTCGTAGTCTAGAAGACTACCTTATACCTTAAATTTTGCTTCAATATTTTGGAATCTCACATGACATTTTTTGGTTGGATGACCTTCCATCTTATAGCATTTGCAAATAGATTTGACTTTTTTGAAGACTTCAACCCACCTCCTTGTGCACTTGATCTTAGCCTCTATAAATTTAAAATCATCTGCATGAACTTGTACTCAAGAATGATTACCACAAATTCTTGTAGCTACCTAAAATTGAACTAAGAGAGCAGTTATTTGAGGGTTAAATCTTCATTTTTTTCTAAGAACATAGGAATAATAATAACCATTAGTCCAAGGGTTTGAATGGAGAGATAGATTGGAAAGAACTTGACTTCAACACATTTTGTACCCTTATTTTTGCCTCTAAAAGATGCAATATCTATTGTCAATGCCTTAAATCTTATTGTGTAGAACTCAATATTTTTAATATTGTTATTTTGAGAGAAGTAAGCACTAGTTCCAAGCAATTGATATTCAAACTATTCATCTTTCTAAATATATCTTGCAACTTGGTCCACACCTTGGTGGGATTACTTTAATTTTTTATATGGAAAAACAAATGTAGCTAAACCAACACTTTTCTAACTTTCCATTATTAGAAAAAATCATAGATAGATATGTTGATGACAATTTTTCAACTTTAAATGCTAAAATATATATGTATAAATAATTTTGTTGGAAAAAACCATTATATTGATTAAAATATAATAATTTTACAAGCAACAAAAAAAAGGTGTATATGCACACCCCTAGATAGTCAATAACTGTCCATAAAAAAACAGAGGTTGAACATGCCTCAAATTATTAACTGATTTTATAACATCTACCAAGACTATGGAGGCTCGTCTTTGGTAGATTGCTCCTAGTCATCACATCCTGCCTGCAACATGTGTTTCAACCTGATGTAGAAGATGAATCATCTTGGTGGCCAGACCTACCATAGTTAGTCTGCAAAAGAACATTCCCTAGTGCACAAAACAATTCCTACAAAAAAGTCATTAACTATCCAAAAAAAACAAAGGCCAAACATGCCTCAAACCACTAACTATTTTTACCACATCTACCAAGATTGTAGAGGCTTGTCTTTGGTAGATTGCTCCTAGTCATCACGTCCCATTTGCACCATGTGTTTTGGCTTGACATAGAGGATGAATCACCTCAGTGGCCGAACCTACCACATTTTATCTCAAGTTCTGTGTAATTGGCCAAAGAGATGGCCAGTGCAAGAAAACAGAGCAAGGAGCATTCCCCCACTGTTCAATCAATTCCTGCAAATGGGCCAACTTCATTGCCACTTTGTTGGCCTACACTGAAGTCTGCAATAGCACGAAAGAAATCACATTGACCTTATCAACAACACTATAGAATGGAACAACAGAGGCATGAGAGAACAAGGAATCATTTCTAGCTTTCCATAAAGAAAACAAAATGCCAATTTTGAAGAGGTGCCAAACTTCTAGAAACACTAAAGGGAGGAGAGGAGGGTCTCCAAGGAGAATTTGTTGCCATGTGAACCACTATGGGAGAACAGGTTGGAAAAGAGAAAAAATCCACTTCCACGTGTCTTGAGCCTTATGACATCTCCAAAAGAGGTGAAGAAGATCTTCAAGTTCATGGTAGAATGGACACAATGGGTTGGGAACCCCAATGTAGATAAGTCGTTTACCAAGTGGGAGGTCTTGGTGAATTAAACTCCATGCAAAGACAACTTGTTTGGGTTTGAGATAAGCAGACCAGGCTATGTGAAAATGATGGGCCCAAATATACCTGGGTGAAGAGAGGCTCCAATGAGCATTTAGTTTGTCAACCATGGGTAAGTATGGTGATAGCCATTCGTAACCCAATCTGGCCTTATAATTAAGGAGGGGTGTCTCTGGATACCATTGCTAGTCCTTCCACCAAGGACGTTGAGAGCACACTATGATCTTGTGAAGCATAGAATCAGGTATATTTGCTTTAACTGCCTCAAAGGTTTCCTTATCGGTAGAGGTAAGTTTGAACCTAAACTTGATATAATCCCAAGGATGCCAATCCCTAGTCAATCGGGCAAACAAGTCGACCACTGTAGAGATACCCCTTTTATAGAATTTTTGTGCATGCATCCAAGGGATTTGGGCAAAAGGGACTCCCTGGATAGTCAAGATAGGGGACCACCAGAGGTTCATAGAATTGATGGAGAGTCCATCCCAAAAACCATTACCTTTCCATCGAAGCCATGGTTTGATGTTTTCCCAAGCCTACCAAATGCTACGGATGACAAAAGAGCCTGAAATCTTGATGGGAACTAGAGCAACGAGAAGGGAGGGGAAATCCATACCTCTCCATGCTTTACGCCCATAGGGAGAGCCTGAGGTAATGCAATGTCAAACCAACACTTTCCAAGCTTCCTCACCTTTAATGGCTTTGATTATCCATTTGGCACATAAGGCCATGCCTTGGCATTTGCAATCAAGAAGACCCATTCCCCCATTCTTCTTGGGTAAACAACAAAATTCCCATGCTACTTTGTGGAAACTAGAGCTCGAGGTAGAACTTGCCCAAAGAAAATCTCTAAGCAACTTCTCCAACTTTTGATAACAAGCCTTGGATGGAACCCAACATGAGGAATAATACACATGGGTCGCAGCCAAGATCTTGGAGCAGATTTGAAACTTGCTAGCAAGGGAAAGCTTTTTAGTGGTCTAGTAGGCAAGCTTGGATTCAATTTTTTGTATGATATTTTTCCAGAGTTCTGAAGGGGAACTATGGAAGGCGAAGGGGATACCTAAGAACCGAAACACTTCCCCATCCTGTATCCATCTCCAAGGAAATTGAGTCAACCAAGCTGGGAGGGGAGATGTAGACTTTCAAAATAGAGAGTCTTTCGCCATTGGATGTTGGAACCAGAGGCAAGACAAAAAGTATCCAAGCAGTGAATGGCCTGAGTGAAGGACTCTTCATCCTCAGCTAATGTGAGGAAAGAGTCATCTACAAAGTGTCCATTGATCATTTGGGCTTGACTATTGGGAAGGGAAATACCCTTCATGAGGCCCAAATTGGCTTGATGAGCCAAGAGATAACTAAAACCTTCAACTGCAATGACATAGAGAGAGGGGGCAAGAGGGCAACCTTGTCTGATTGAGCAAAAAATGCCAATAGCCTCTGATTGAGTTCTATTGATAGTGAGGACAATAGAGGCATCTACAAAGAGCATCTTGACTACAAAGATGAAACCATTACCAAAACCCAAGGCTTTGAGCATGGCAAGAATGAAGTGCCACTCAATGTGGTCATAGGCTTTCTCAAAGTCAATTTTGAGAAAAATGGTTGGTTGGTTGGATTTTTTGGCCCATTCCATTCCCTCCTAGACAACCAAGACATTATCTAAAATATATCTACTTCTGATGAAACTTGTTTGCTCTGGTCTGATGATGGTAGGAAGCAAATGGTGCAGATGCAAGGCTAAGGCTTTGGTGATGATCTTGTAGGAAATATTGAGAAGTGTGATTGGATGCCAATTGGTGATCAACTCAGGGTCTCTAGCCTTTGGAATAAATTTTATATTACCCTTGTTAATTTTTGGTCCAAGAGAGCCATTTGCCAAAGCTTCTCAATAAACTTGGAGCAGATCAAGGCCTACAAGGTCCTAAAGGGCTTTGTAGAATTCATAGGGGAAGCCATCTAGCCCAAGAGCTTTATCATTAGCCATTTGAGAGAGGGTCTCATGCAAATCCTCAAGCGAGAGTGGTCAATCACATGCAACTCTTTGAGCATCAGAGAGTTTGTTGGGGACCACAACAAGACAATCTTAGAGGGCTTGCTCCCTCTGGTTTGAAGGCTCTTGTGAGGTAAAGACCTACATGTAGTGTCGAACAAAGGCTTGTGTAACCTCTAGCAAGGTGGTAATTTGAACCCTAACCTCTTGAATGGCCTTGATGCAAGTGTTATGATAATGGGGCCGAAGATGCTAGAAAAATTCCTTAGAGGCCTTATCTCCAATTTTGAGCCAATGCATTATGGCCTTGATCTGAGCTCCCCTAGCATCATAAAGTTCAACCAACATAAGTTGGTGATGAACTTGCACCACATGCTGTTGGAGATCATGATTAAAAGGGCAAGACTCAAGCTATCAAGAAACCTGAACCAATTCCTATTTGAGAGCAACATTGGACCTACGCCTGAAGTTGGCAACATGTTTGCCAAGAGATTTGAGAAAGGAGGTCATTCTATGGATGGTGTCTGACCACCATTCAATCCAACCACTAGGACTAGAAGGATGAGGAACCAAGTTCCATATCCTCCTAATATATAAAAGAAAGGTGGGATGGTGAAGAAAGGAGGTGTTTAGAAAGAACTGTGAGGTGAACTAGGAAGGAGGGGAGGTGGAGATTTCAATAGAGAAAAATATGGGAGAATGATCAGAGAGGATGACATCAGGGAGAGCCTCCATGAAAGGAGTGGAACTAGACAAGCAAGAAAAGGAAAAGGTACTTTGATCATAAATCATAGCTCTATCAAGGTATTTCAACACTTGATTTTCTCCCTGTTGTTGATTAGACCAGGAGAACCAAGTATGATTGGAGAAGAAGGGGGAGAAATAAGAATTAGGGTTAGATAGCCCCAATTTATTCTTCATAAAGTACCAAGCCTCGCGTTCTCTTGCAGCCCAATGCATAGGAAGGAGCCCAACTTTATCATGTGCATATTCAACCATATTAAAGTCACCATTGATGATCCAGGTGGTGGGGGGAAGGGATAAAGCAATCCACTGCCAAAGCTCACATCTACCTGAAGCATCATTGGGAGCATAAACATTGAGAATGCCAAGGGGATGACCCGCAAGCTCTAGAATAATCCAAACTGCATGAGAGGTTGGGTCCACTCCCCAAGTCACAAATAGGAGTGGTAGGTATTTGACACAAAAATAATTGCTCCTCCTCTACCAGTAGTATGAGCGGTGGAGTAAAAGTGTCTTCAGGGCCAAATAAACTAACAAGTAGTATACAAAATAAAATATGTTACCTTGACCTCTTGCAAGCAGAGAATGTCAATAGCACCAAATATTGAAGATATATTTGAAAGACTCTGGCGGACCAAGTACTTTCTAATTGGGTCCATCAGACCATGAACATTCCATGAAAGACACTTCATTAGGAATGCTCAAGGAGTAGAACCCTCTCTATTTCCTCAGTATCCTCAAAGTTGTGAGAGAATCAAAGGCATTTGAGATAAAATGTTGATGATTCTCGCTTATGAAGTTGACTTGTCTTCTCTTTTCCAATGGAGCTCCTATGCACTCCATAATAGGACTTTGAGAGCGACGAGCCACCCTTGTGGGTAGGCCGCTTGGAGGTGCTAAAAGCGAGGAGGAAGGGGAGATTGGAGAGGGGGTGATGGCAGATGGTTGGGAGCTAGTAGGGTTCTCAACATGAGGCTATGAGGGGCTCAGAATGATAATTGTAGAAGTGGATCTAGGAGTAGTTGGGATGGGGGAGGGTGAGAAGGAGGCACAATAGAAGTAGTGGGAGGTGAGGGTTTGTGTGAGGGTCCTGTGGGGATCGAGGGATGAGCAATTTTATTATTATTTTTGTTTACCATTATTGTCCATTCTTCTAACCCATTGACATTTGTTGGCATTGGTGCAGGTGCAAGAGTAGCCATTGGAGGGGACTTGGCTTTGAAGTGACCCTCCATCAGGGGATAATCTTTGATTTTATGAGTTGTTGATTGACATCTATAACATGTATTTGGAAGATTAACATAAACCACCCTTTTCTAGATACGGGTGTCTCCGACTTGGATGTCAATAAATTCTTTAAGGTCCTTAGAGAGGTCAACCTCAACACATAGACACTTGTGGGGGTGGATGACATAGAATTTTTGTTGTTCCATACAAACAAATTTGCCAATAGGGGCGACTAGTTTTTGCAAAAAAGGCCACAATGGAAGAGGGAGACTAGGGAATTCTACCCACACTAGCACTTTCAAGGAGACATCCACAGAGACAGTAAAATTATGATGCCAAGGTTGAAGAACCAAAAGGGTATTCCTAATATACCAAGGGGCCTCTACTTAGGATAACCATGGCATGTTGAGGATCAAAAACTTGAAAATGGAAAAACCCCTTAGTGAGGTTTTGTATATGCTCCACTTTAATACCATGGGGATGCCATGCATTTTGGATCCACTAATGGATGAGGGTGTCATTGGGTATACACCCTAGAAAATACTCGATAAGTGTGTGTTGCTCAAGCCATTTGCATGCATTGTCAAAATATTGCATAGGAAGCACAATATCAAGGGTGGAAACATTACCTTGTGGTACACTATTAGAAGGAGTTTCCATGAGCGCTTGTTTGGAGCTAGGGCACTCTACAACAACTTCACCAAGGGGTGGAGTGTCAGCAATAGTTGAGGCCATATTAAAGGATATTATCCACCCAAGGTAGAGAAACTGCAAAGGGGTCGACATTAATAAGAACAACAAAAAAATCCCACAGAAAAATAGAAACAAGTATGTGGTGTAAGATAGATGTGACGACAAAGCATGTGAACCCTAGCAAAGATTTCAAGCAACAAAAAAAAACTAATTAAAATCATAAAATGTTAAAATATTCACAATAATTCATTGTAAATCTAGGGTAGTGTTAGTAAAAAATATCTTGGATATTGTGGTATTAATCAATTGTCTAACATCCTTCTCATAGCATGAGACTAAGGAATGTCATAGAAGAAAAGAGCATCAACAAATTGGATATGAGATTCAAAGGGGTCATTTATTAAAACTTGAGTACCTTTGATTTTTATTCCATTTTGTCTTTTAAAAAATCCTCTATAATGCCCTGACAAGAATATTAAAGATATAATGAGATAACAGCTCACCCTAGTGGAGTGCATAGGATGATTCACAGTATCCAATAGGAGATTGATTAACAAAATAGAACATTCTAGAGTGCTACAAGTTTGAGCTACAATGAAAAGATCAAATAGAAAAATGAAGAGGATATACAAGAGTCAACTTAAGTAGGATGAAGATAAAGAGGCACATGAAAGAATATGCTTCTAATACAAGGGATAATAGGGATAGTTACATCATATTTCATAGGTGCTATGTATAAATCCTTTTAAATGTTGGAAGAAGAAACTCATAGCCCCCTTTTACTACTTGCACCAACTAAGGTGGTAATAGTCTAGTCATGTGACCTCTTTGAGGCATGGCTTTATGCCAAAAAATGCTCAAAAATATTTATTTTGATCCTAACTACTTTGTTAGGGGCATAACTTTGTGCTTGGGACTTTGTTTTCATCCATTCAAAAAGCATTACTAAGATTAGAGAGAGAACAACAATTTCAATATAGAGTTATCGACAACTACGAAAAAATGATTTGGATACCCTCAACAATGCAAAAGAAATAGATATTAAAAAGAGTAATTTACTATTTTTAGATTTTCATAGACAAAATTTATCTCTAGCCATGTTGACACATTAGTAGAAGATAAAACAAAAAAATACAAGCCGTATATATGTAATTTTCAATTAAATGCTCTTTATAGCTCATGGATGGTGAATCACCATATTTTCATGTGGGTGACCTTCTAACTCATTGAAGGTGAACCACCATATTTTCATGTGGGTGACCTTCTAACTCATGGAAGGTGAACCACCATATTTTCATGTGGCTTTCCATATTTAATAGAATGGATTTCCAACACACCAAAAATATTATATAAAGAGATATACACCCTTTATTATAAAGAGACGAGTAATGGATGCAATCTTATAATCTCACATCTCTTCTCAAAGATTGCTATTGTACTCTATTTTCTAACTAATAAAATTACTATGCTATTTTGCTTATATATTATTGTGTTTTGGTTTGTTATGCTATATTAGTTCTAAATTACATTCTTTCTTGACCTTACTTAACTTGAAATTATGAGTTTTGAAATAGTCAAAATTTTGAGTTTCCTTAATTAATGCTAAACAATATAGGAAGATGATAACCAAAATAAGGAAATTCAATTTGTTGATGAACAAGCCATAAAGCAAAAGGAGGATCACTGCTACATCTATCACAAGCTTTGTACAACATAAGTAGATGGTTCAAATTATAGAAGAATATGATGACTTATTCAAGTCACCAACTAGGGTTCCACTTTTGTTGGTCATGAATCTGCCTAAGTACAAATGCTTATGAGCCCTAGACTCGACCAACATTGAAAGGCCGAAGGAGAGAGATATCCTTCGGGCCAATCTCCAGAGAGGGTTGGTTCCCTTACTAATCTAATTTGGTTTAAAGCTTAGGGTAATAGGAAAGAGATGGGAAATGACAAAAAGAAACGAGAAATATGGCTATAAGCTAGAAAACACCTGATGGGGATAAACTAACAGCTAAAAATCAAATCAAGTTTCAATCAGCATGTAATGGGAAGGAAAGCATAGGAACCATTCATAGATTGCAGGGATAATTTCCAATGATCATTTCAGCATTCAGTTTTCTACCAAGATTAAATTCAGAAGTGCAAAATTTAAATTTACCTAACAAAGAACATGAACTTAACAAAAATGAAAGGCAGAAAATAATTGCATACAACACTACTCTAGGAACCAGAAGCCACAAATCCTTCAATTGATGCAGAAAACTTAAAGTGTTTTTTTGCAGAGTGTTCATCCTTCTTTTTACATCAAAATGCTTAGTATTTATAAAGGATTTTGCCTCTGAAATTAAATGCAAATAAAAAAAAAATGCTTGCTAGTCCAAGACCAGCCAGAGCAATTTTCTCCTCGGCAACAGTAGTGATCGAATCAGAACATTCTTCAGGAAGCGACGATCCGGTTTTCATGGAGTGCGCCTGGGAAATCAGCAGAGATGGACAATAGGAAAAACATTCCAGGCGTCGGTGCATTGAAACTCAGCAACATCATGTAGCAAACAAGAGCTTGGATATTAAATTTTGGACACCATCCCATCACTTTACGCCTCGAAATATTACCCTCGATAGTGGAGACCCAACAAACATTAACTTGTTTAGAGAAGGAACAAAATCAGTGGAGGGTGCCTAAAAAATAAATAGGATCACACCAGAATTCGAGATGTATCATTTAATCTTGGTATCTCTTCAGCAAGAATTAAGGAAACATTAATTTTGTTTCTTCAAGAATTAAATTCCACCAGTCTTCGCTCTTTCTCGAAAGATATTAGCAATAGTGGCGCCTTGAAAGAAAACGTTGCAGAAAGGAAGGGGCAAAAATTGATTTCGCCTAGGCAATATGGTGTTTTCTCCTATCAACATGCTTTTACACTCCTACTGAGTAATTTCGCTTGAAAAATAGAATAGAAACAAATTCTACAAGAAACTAGGCGAAAATAATTGATTTTGCCCTCAATAGGGGCGACAAAAATTGATTTCGCCCAGGCAATATGGTGTTTTCGCCTATCAACATGCTTTTACACTCCTCCTGAGTAATTTCGCCCAAAAAAATAGAATAGAAACAAATTCCGCAAGAAACTAGGCAAAAATAATTGATTTTGTCCTCAATAGGGGCAAAAATCATTTTTTCCCCCTTCCTGGGGTGACTTGACTTTGACCAGCTTATAAAGATACTGTTTCGGGGCTTTTGCTCCAAACTAGGCGAAATCAACGTTCTGCTCAAGACAAGGCGAAATTACATTGGCAGATGCCTACTTTAAATTCGCTATGACTTTGACTGGAGTAACCTTCACCTGGATGACGTCACTTCATCATTTGCGCTCTAAAAAACATCCTCAACTTGGATTTCACCCTCAAGAGGGGCAAAAATGATTTTTACCCCTTACTAGAGGTAATTTTGACTTTGACTTCACTAGGCACATGTTTTACTTGATTTTTGCTCCAAAACGTCTTTATTTGGAAATTCGCCCTGAAGAAGGGCGAAAATGATTTTCGCCCCCCAAGGGCGACTTTGACTTTGACTAGTTTTTATTCATTATTTTCGCCCTTTTCCACTTTGTAAAATCTTGCCTTCTTCTCACTTGGACGAAATCTTCTTAACATGGCATTTTCACCCCAAAAGAAGGGCGAAAATGATTTTCACCCCTCCCTGGGGCGAAAACGTCTTCCCCTTATCTTTCACTAGAACTTTTCCTTTTAATAATAATTGTTGAAGCCTTGGTCCATTTTTCATTAATCCTTTGATCCTGAGACGTTCCTTGCCATACATTTCTCCCTTTTATATTTTTCCCATGATTTTCATTAATTTTTACTGGCGAAACTTATTGTGTATTTCCAGGGATGAAATCAACCTTCTTTATTTAATAAAATCACTCGAGAGAAAAAAAAATGTTACATCAAAACAGTAAAATCAAAACAACTGCATCATTCATCTTATATTCTTCAAATTTTTATAATCAAAATTTAGTGTGGCAAAACTGCCAACAACTTCATTATGAGGTAAAGCATTATGTTCTCCTTTATCTAATGCACTTGTTTATCATAGATTAGTCCTTGGAAACGATGAAATTAAGAGGTAAATTCAAAATTTGATTCAAAAGGGATACATTAGACTAAGTGCTTCACCATGTGGCAATCCAATTATCAATGCTCCAAAGAAATATGGAACATGGAGACTCTATATTGGCTATAGATATTTGAATAAAATCATTGTGAAGAACCATATCCACTATGTTAAATAGATGACTTGATGGACTAACTCCATGGTACAAAATTGTTTATCAAAACTAATCTCAAAATAGGCTATCATCAAATACCCATAGATCCCATTGACACATGGAAGATTGCATTAAAATATAAGGGTTTATTTGAGTCAATGGTTGTGCCTTTTAGCATGACCAATGCACCTACCATATTCATGAGGATGATGGATGGCATCTTGTGTCCCTACACTAGCTCATTTATGGTAGTCTATGTAGATGACATTCTCATTTATAATGATACATTAAAGGAACATCTACAACATGTTTGATAGGCACTTTAAATTCTTTAAATATACAAGCTATATGCTAATTTGAAGAAGTTTTCATTTGGCATGATGAAGATTCAATACCTTGGGTATATTATTGACAAAGAGGGAGTCCATGTTGATCCTAAGAAGATTAAAGTAATTAGAGATTGGCCTACCCTAGAGACTCTAATAGAGATTCACAACTCTTTCGGTCTCGCTAATTTCTATTGAAGGTTTATATTGGGGTTCTAACACATGCTTGACCACTACACCAAGTGAACCAAGGAGGTGTTGAATTCAAGTTCCATTGGAAAGATACACAACAAAATTGATTTTAGATATTGAAGGATCAATTGTTTTCAACTCCTACGATTTTTCTACTTGATCATCAACCTTTTGAGGTAATGACTGATGCATCAAAGTATGCATTAGGAGTTGCCCTCACACAATATGAGCTTTCAAATGCCTATTACCATAAAATATTTAATGAAGTAATTTAAAAATACCCCACCTATGACAAAAATCTCTATGCCATTGTCCAAGAAGGTAAATAGTGGAAGCACTCCATATTGGGTAAGGAAACCATCATCCACATTTGTCATTCATCTATGGAGTTTGTTCATATGTAGAGTAAGTTAAGAAATTAAAGAAATAAAAAGTGGGCTAGATATCTATAGTAGTTTCATTTGATCATAAAGCATAAGAAAGAGAGTTTCAATTCAACAATAGATTGTTTGAGCCAACTTCCAATAATAACACTCACCTCTATTCTTGATTCCTATGGAAATGACTTCCAATTGGTCCACCTTGTATGAAGCAAATTCTAATTTTGTAGATGCATACTAAGATCTTCATATGGGTAAGCATAGTTCTATTTTTTATTTACAAGATAATCTCCTCTATCCCAAAGGACATATTTGTGTATCAACTAGTGATCACTCTAATATGATTTGGGAAGCACACGTCAATAAAGTAGCAGGTCACTTGGGGGTGAAAAAGATGTTGGCAATTCTTAAAAAGTACTTTTTTTTGGCCCAAAATGAGGAATGATGTTGAGAGGTACATCAAGTTATATACCCCCTAGGTTTTTGCCAAACCAACCAACAAGAAGTAATGACTGTATACATAATTACTAGTGCCATTCAAGCCATGGAAATTTGTCTCCATGGGTTTCCTCTTAGATTTTTCCATGCCTAAGCATCATAATGCTTGTGTTTTTGTAGTAGTTGATTGTTTTTAAAAAATGGCTATTATGATTCCTTGTAAGTAATCCATTTCAGCTAAGGAGACTACAAAACTCTATTTTAGTCATGTATGGATCAAGTTTAGATTACCAAAATTCCATTGTATTTGAAAGAGATTGAATATTTTTGAGCATTTTCTAGTCCATTCTTTGGAGCATGCTGGACACCAATTTGATTGTATCCACATCCTTCCATCCTCTAACTGATGGCTAGATAAAAGTTGTAAATTTATTTATTATGTATATTCTTTGAATGTACAATTCCAAGAATTCACACACATGGGATGAGATTCTCCCCTATGTTTAACACGTGTACAATCAAGATCTAAACAACTCTACCAAACATAAACCTTTCAATAGTACCCTTTTCATGTCAATTTTGAATTCAAAGGTTTATGACACATGACAACTTTATCACTAAGGGGAATGACTCACAAAAAATCAGATAAAGAAACAATTTCTACACATGATGTCAAAGGTTCATGCACTGGGGACCATTGCTTTTCAAGGGGGACAAATAATCCATGCATGTGGCCTTTTTGAGGCATGGATTTATGCTTGAGAATGCCTAACAATTATTTTTTTAAATTCTAACTATAGTATTAGGGGTATAACTTTGTGCTTGGGACTCCATTTTGATCCTTTCAAGAAGCATTGGAAATATTAGAGAGAGAACAACAAATTTAGTAGGAAACTTTATCATAGACACGTTGCTAACAACTTTGTGGGAAAAAACACCTTAAGGGCCCTTTAAAAAATAGCTACTACAAGTAATAATTTTTTATGTTTAGATTTATTTTAGCCAAAATGCATCTCTAGCCATATTGACACATTAGTAGAAGACCAAACATGAAAGGACAAGTCATATGTATATAATTTCCAATTAAATACACTTCGTGACTCATGGAAGGTGAATAACCATATTTTCATATGGGTGACCTTCTAACTCATGGAAGGTGAACCACCACATCTCCATGTGGATGACCTTCAATATTCAATACAATGGATTTCCAACATGCCAAAGTATTGTATAAAGAGAGATGCACCCTTGATTATAAAGTGATAAGTAATGGATGTAATGTTATAACCTCACATCTCTTCTCAAAGATTTCTTGCATTGTACTTTGTTTTATGAGCAATAAAACCATTATGCTATTTTGTTTGTATATTCTTGTGTTCTTGTTTGTCATACTCTAAATTGTATTCTTTCTCGATCTTCCTTAAATTGAAATTCTAAGTTTTGAAACAATTAAAATTTAGTGTTTTAGATTGGGTGGCTTTTAATATTTTTTTGATTGATAACAGGTTTTGAAAGGGACCCAAAACCTTTTACAAACCACAATGAGGATCCCGTGTGGGATCAACCCAGAACGGGACACACCAAAAGGGGGCCACATCTAGTGACCACATAACTCAAAATCAACAGAACATAAGAGGAAAATACTCGTAGGCAAACATAGGAACAAAAAGTTTTAGTCAACGGACAGAGGGAGACAATACAAAAAGGAGCTAAACACAACACATCATTTCGGGATATAGTCTTCATCATTGTTATCTTTGGGATCATCCTCCTAGGATTGACCAACTTTCTGGGATTTCATCTGGTTGATAATATTACCAACCTTCAAGAGCATTGACATAGCCAGCAAAACGATATCATCTAGATCTGACATCTGGTCTACATCACCCACCACTTGAACGGAAAGCGAACCAGGGGATGGCCCTGCCAAGATATTCTATAGCTTGCGAGCAGGGGATGCATACTCAATTGCATATATGTTTGCAGAAATTACGTTCTTACCTTTCTCATTGGAGAACTTGACCTAGGAAGAACGCCTGCTAGGGGTTGAGGACGAACCCCTTGTTATTATCTTCTTGCTCGCCCTGCTGGAGGTTCTAGCATCAACGTCAATGATCGGGTCTTCATGGATAGCTTCCAATAGCGCCAGAGGCGAGCCTGGGATGGGCTCAGGGATAGGATTAGTCATCGGTCCATCAGCTTCGACGATTATGTAGTTTGAATTCTGGTTGATGTAGTTGTATATGATCAGGTGAAAAACCTAATGCTTTGGATAGGTTGATTTCCCTTTGCGAACAATGTCGATGGAAATTTCCATCGATCAAAAGAGGTATTCCAAGATGTTGATTAAATTCATGTCTTTTAGATAGTTCAAAAATGCCATATGGAAGCTTCGCAAAGGGGAACACGACTCGTCAATCATCAGGTACTGCATAATTGGCACTAGGACCCGATTCCATGGTGAAGGGAGGTCCTCCCAAACGAAACCATTGTCCTTCTTAGATAGGAACTTCCCTTTGTCACAAAAATGAGCCAGTTCTCCTATCATCGAATTCTTGTCACGGTGGATGATCTCCCCATCATTGGGAAGCTCCGTAATCTCATCTAGCAGGTTGATTGTGACTACAAACGTAAGTCCCTTCAGGGACACATTACCGCTATCCCATGTCTGAATGAACTCCTTTGAAAGCTTTGGATCATGTCCTTGAAATTTTTTTAGGAAGTTAAACAGCCCATGGGATGCCAATATTTCTTCAACCATTAGTTCAAGCTGTAGGTATTCAGGTTCAATCAGTGCCATATTACAATACTAGTTCTCCTCTTTCATCCATCTACGAACAATCTTGTTTAAAAACATTCCTCCAAGTGCCAGAAAAGGTTCATGCCGCCACCCTTGGACCAAGTGCTTGATATGATTTGTTTATGGACATGATCTACTCTAAAATGTCTCACCACACAAGTCGTGCCACGCCCAAGGGTGATTGGGTTCGCTAGTCGAGCGTTAACCAAAAAAGAAGGTATTGAATGCGAAGTGAAAAGCTGACAAGGATCTTTGGAAATGGAAGTGTATTTAGGAGTAGGATGATTAGGGTGTTGGTGGGTACCATCAAGTGTGAACCAATGAGGACATGCCTTGCATTCATACTTTCTCCAAATATTGCAATCTAGTCATAACCAATCCATGTTACCATTCACATGGATGACGAGCATGTTGATTCTGCCATCAGAGATAGGATAATTGTCAATTTAGCACAAAACATCGATCGTGTCACGATTGGAAATGACACTATGCTCGTTCTGAGTGAGGAATATGTGATCGGTACTAAAAACACCACCCATGTCCCATTTTCTTGTTTGATGCAAAATCCCAACCACTTCAAAATTACCTCCTTTCCAACGATGATCACCATGGCTGACACGGGCATTTGGTTGATAACCACAACCAATGTGCACCTGATGCCTGCTGACTTTGATATAGAAATTTATGTTCTGTTGGACCTTGGACTTATACCAATAACCATAATACAAAAGGTTAAGAGCATTATAGTCCCAAAAAAATTGGTTGGGCTCCTTGGAAGATGAAACACAATACTCTAGCTCATGTGTCCTCAGCATGAAGATACAAGCCTACTCAGTAGAAAAAATAACGAGCTCTAACCCAATATGAGTGGTGAAGTTCAAACATTGAAGCATGTGCATTGGGACCTCTCCTTGGGAATCGGTGGTAAAGCCCAATCATCACATAGATTGAATTACACATAAGTGGAAACATCATTCCCATGACAGATATCTAAAAGGTACTGGAAGAAATCAATATGTCGAATCATGAAGGAATCCAGCGTCAACCTGAAGTTTACCATTATGTCAGCAAATTTGTTGCCTTCACGGTACACGGTGGATCGACAGGTTGTTGAATAGTTGAAGAGAGAGGGCGGTCTCCTAAATCAATGGGGCAACATTCCAAGGGGTATTTGCCTTACCTTTAATGTAGTTTATCATATTCAGAGAGCCACCCTCAATGATTAGACTATGGGTGTTGAGTTCCAACGCGACTTGAATGCCTCAGAAGACGGCTCTGACTTTCACAAAGTTGTTGGAATGAAGCCCCAAATTCTCAGCATATGCTAGGATGACTTTGGCATTTCATCACGTATAACTCCTCCACAGTTGGCTTTATCGAGATTACCCTTGGTGGCTCCATCAAAATTAAGTTTTATCCATCAAGGAGGCGGAGGAATACAAGACATTAAGGATCTGTCCACAACAAGGCAGGGTTGACTATTGGGTTCAAAGGATAAGTTGACAAACTTGGCCAACTGAACTTCAAATTGGGATGTGGGATAGTCATCTAAATAGATCAAGTTAGCATTCTCATACGCATGGGAGACAATCCTAAGGATTATGGATTTTGTATCTCTACTAGAATCGTGGAAAGCTCTATTGTTCCTCTCAAGCCAGACCTACCACAGGAAATGGGGTAAGATGAAGGACCACCGAGACATAAGGCGTGTGGAGGAGAAAGGATTGGGCCAGTAGAGAGGAAAATATTCTAATGACTTGGGGGCAACCCAGACAATGGAAGCCAAGGAAAGGAGAGATAAAAGGACTCTAACAGAGAAGGGACATTCCAAAAATATGTGGTGAACCGATTCCCAGGCAGATTTACAAAGGAAGCACCTATTAGGGAGGACCATGCCCTAAGCCAAAATATTATCCATGGTGAGGATTATGTTCTGAACCACAAACCAATAAAAGTGGGAAACTTTAGGTATGATATGCTTTAACTAAATGCTTTTAACAAGGAACCAATCGCTCTTGGGCTCAACCATGGAGGAATAGGTCGACTTGACCAAGAACATCCCAAACTCGCACAGCTGCCAAAAGGGAGCATCCTGAGATGGGCTACTTGGGATGAACACAAGGCGAAGTATCTCAGAGATACATTGGCTCACAACACGTTGTTCCGGATTTCCCATATCCAAGGGCAGAGTGATCCATCTCAGGATAGTGGATTTAAAAGATATAAAATTATAAACTTTGCTTTCGAACAACTGGTCGGAGATGATTTTGAAGTTGTTCATAGACTGGTCAAGACTCAGAGGTTGAGCAGTTATCCAGGGATCTTTCCAAAACCTAATTTGGGATCCATCACCTAGTTTCCATTTGCTTCCTTTTTGTAAGATATGTCTAGTTTGGCATATAGAATTCCAGAAGGTAGAACCATATGGAATAGGAGAATCACCCAAGAGGGAGCCTTGCCTGAGATATATTTTTTAATGATTTTCACCCACTGAACAGGAGAATTTGTGATAATTTTCCACCCTTGCTTGCATATCATTGCCATATTCATTTTGTGGATTTTCTGAAGTCCCAACCCTCCTCTAGACTTTGGGAGGCAGACTTTATTCCAAGCAATGAGAGGATATCTGAATCTATTCTCCGTTTCGGACCAAAGGAAGTTCCTTTGAACTTGCTCAATTTTATTGCACACTACTATTGGAGCCCTGAAAAACTATAGAAAGTAGATGGGCACACTCTGGAGACAAGATTGCACAAGAGTAGCTTTACCTGCACTGCTAAGGAGAGCTCCCTTCCAACCAGCAAGCTTCTTCATTGTCCGCTGAAGCACATTGTCCCACATTCTTTTCGTTGGACTACCTTGGAAAATGGGAAGGCCTAGATAAATTGCAAGGAATTTGGCGATGGCATATTCAAGAATATTGGTAATATTCAACTATCTTTGATTTGGAGTATTAGTAAAGAATATGATGCTCTTGAGGTAATTGACTTTCTGACCAGCAACCCGCTCATAAGCACCCAAAATTGATTTGATTTTCCTGACCTCAGGGACACTAGAGTGGTTGGCCTGAATGGTTTTGTCCATGAATTGTTGGTGGGATATTGGGTGGAGCCCAAAAGATGTTTTAATACCAGATATCTCCCTAGAAGCACAGGCAACCTTGAGGTCCCTCCCTAGAGAATCAACAACGATGATTCCTCGTCTGCTTTTGAAATATCCTACCATCGCTCCGTTGACTAAGATGGAAAACCATGCAGAAGATGTGCAAGCTTTGATAAGACGAACCCATTTAGAGTGGAAGCCAAAGCAGGTAAGAACAACAAAGAGAAAGTCCCAAGAAATTCTATAAAAAACTTTGCTAATATCTAATTTCAAGAAAAATCTTGGCATATTGTTGACTATTACATAATGGATTAACTCATGAATAGTAATCACACTGTTAGTGATGACCCTACCTTGCACAGAGCTTCCTTGACATGGATCGATAATGCGAGGTATGACACGTTTCATCCTATTGGCCATGGTCTTAGTGAGGATCTTATAAAACACGTTGCAAAGACTAATAGGGCGATAATCAGACATGGAATGACACTCATGGGTTTTATAAATTAGGGTAAGGAAGGTGGAGTTAAGGTCTCTAGGGATAAACTTGATCCTCTGGATTTCCTAAATGTCCACAGACACTTCCTCGTCGATACAGTCCCAAAAGATTTGAAAAAATCTTGGCGGGAACCCGTCTGGACCCAGTGCCTTATCAACTGTCATGGAGAACAGGGCTTCCTTAATCTCTTCATGGGAGAAAGGTTGGAGCAATAAATCGTTATCATCTTGAGTCACAAGAGGTGGAATGTGCTGAAGCAAGGATTCCAAGATGTTGTCAGGGCAAGGCTAGGATGATCCAAGAATGCTACAAAAATGTTCAATGCCCTCCACTATAATTTCTTCAATGTTATCAGTGTTGGTTCCATCATTTTTGTGAAGGAATTTGATAATTGGTTCCATCGGTGGTGGCTTTCAATATTTGACCCTCCACACTACTCTCAAAATTATGAATTTTCATTGGATATTAGGAAAAATTAAAAGGCATAAGGCTATCATAGTTTTAGGAGGAAAGGCAACATGCAAATTTTAGTACATGGAATGAGTTTCATTAGTCAAAAGATTCTTCAAAATATAGATTCACAAATTCATGAAGCATTTTGACATAAAGCCAATTAATATTTTGGAGGAAGGTCAAACATTTTAGTTTATGGTATGTCACAAAAAATATTGGTGGCTACTAATGCTACTACCTTAGATATCTAAGTATACATATCTATTCAACATCTAGAGATATCAAAGGCGCCTATAAAAAGCTTGATATAGGCTCTTTGAGTAGGTACCTTGAGTTTGATATATACTAATATCTAAGCTAGTTTTATAAATGATTTAAATATTTTAAGTTTATTTAGAAACTACTACTACGTAACTTAATAATACAATGAAATTTCTCTAGACAACATCAAAATTATAACAAGCTATATATGGCTTCTATTGGGGTGCACTCCTATCAAAATACCAAAATTACATTTGGTGTTAGTCAATATATCTAACTTGTCATTCTATCAAAGATATTTTTCATTTCCTCTAAAAAAGAAAATAGAAAAAATTAATTTTTTCCTTTAAGGCTATCCTCTAGCCTTTCCTGTAAGGCTATCCTTAGTCTGTCCTGTAAGGCTATCCTTAGTCTGTCCCAAAAGGCATTCTTTATGTCTTTCCTCTGGATTTTGGTATCCTTTTCTTTGGCCTTGGGGCCTTGCTTTTAGTCTTTTGACTTTTTGTAATCAAGTTTTGGGATCCTTGATAAAAACCCATTTTTAATTTAACTGACAAAAAAATAAGATATTTTTCATTTCCTTTTCTATCAAATATATTATTTATCTTCCTCCAGGTGTTATGTTTTCATAATCAACATTTTGATTAAGATATAAATTGTTCAACTAGTTACCTTCTAAAATTAGAATTTCACTAAGATAAACATCAATATCACAATTGGCTAAATGATTTGTTACTCAATTTTCTTCTATATAAATATGCTCACATTTCGAAGAGATTTCCTACAATAATAGAAGATAAACATAAAGAATAATGTTATTTTTATGCAATCCCCACATCAATTTTTGTTCATAACATTAATGATAATTTTCAAATCCCCCTCAATTGAAATATATTTCCATATTTTTCAATTGCAATTTTCATTTTTCTAAGAAGTGCCTTACCCTCTATATAATTGTTAGTTGAAGTTCCATATAATTCTGAGTGAGGAGAATTTTGTCTTCAGTATTTCAAAAAACACCAGGTCCATCAACTTTTCCTATATTTCCTTTGGAAGCACGATCAAAATTAATTTTGATAAATCCAATTTTTAGATATTTTCATTTTAACATGGACCAAAGTAGATCCTCTATTTTAATGTCATTGTCAAGGATGATTCTTTCATGTATATTCAAATCTTGTAACCAAGTAGTTAACACATATTTTTCTAAACTTTCCATGATGAACACCATATCTCTAAACATTTTGCAATAGAGATAATAATACGGTTTCAAACTTGGACATGATTTTGAGATTTATTTTTAAAGTTATATTATTTATTTTAAGCCATAAATTCCAACAATTAATAACATAATTAATCCTCCATACAATACATAATGCTTTAGCTTTGAAATAATTAATCCAACATTTTGTCAACTCTTTCAATGTTAATGGAGCTACTGGATATATTCTCATATTTTTTTTAAAAGCAACCCCAAATGCTGTGAGAAAAGGGACAATCAAGAATTAATTGGTTTGATGTTTCTAAGGCCTCCTCACACAAGACACTTATGAAAGGTCCATGATATCCTCTTTTTTATAGACTCTCTCTTATAAGAATCTTACTTTGAACTATTAACCAAAGGAACTTTGAGGCCTTAGGGAGAGCCTTTAGTGAACAAACATTTTTTCAAGGAAACTCTTTGAAAGTAGGAAATTTCAATTGTTTTAATTCCTTATATTCTAACTTGATCAAGTATCCATTAATATTTTCATAGATTCCAAACCAACTCATCCTTTTGTGTAAAAATAGGTAAATAAAACTCTTGAATAATATTTTGAAGCTCACTTGTAATTTGTTTGAGTTCCTCTCCTTCAACCAAGTTACTAATATAAATCCATGATCTAAAGTTGTTGCTCATAAGGCTTCAACCAAACATGAGACCAAAAATTTGTACAGTTCTACTCATTGATTGACCATTTAGACAACTTAATTTATATAACATAATGCTATATAATTATTTTATTAATAATTTAAAACATGTTAAACTACAAATAATTATTACATGACATGATAATACAATAAAAGTTTCTTTAGAAAACATCAAAATCATAATAATTTTATCAATGACAAGGTGATTGAGACAAGATCTCCCATTAATAAAGTTAAGAGGTAAAAAAGTTCAAATTTGAGTCTTCAAAAACATAAAAACATTGTAAGAGTAAAATAACTCAAGTTCAAGTCTTCAAGGACATAGAAACCTTGTAACAAATACTATAATAATATTATTAATGAGAAAGTGGTTGAGATATATAGTGTTTTACAAAAAAAATCCGTAAGTCTAAAAAATTGGTATTAAGATTCCAAGGACATAAAAATCATAAAAGTAATATTTGTAATAATTTTATTGACAAGAGTTGATAAGAACTAAATTTGAATCAAGATAATGGGATCAACAAGTGGATTATGAAAATATTGTATTTTGATGTCTCAAATGTCATGAAACCGAACACATGGCAAGAAACTGCAAATTAAAAATGGAGGAAGAGATGGAAATTTTTGGGCATGAGGGTAGCTTCAATTTGAAATAAGGATATCATATCACAAGAGAAGCTAGGTCAAATCAAGTATTTTCTACTACTAAGTAGCTAGAAAAATCCCTATACATCATCAGATGGCAAAGGCCATTGCAGTTCACTCGAATCAACCAGTAGAAGAAAAAATGATATGGGTGATGAGGAAGTACAATGCACAAGTTCAAATATAGGATCTAAAGGTGTGAAGGAAGATGAGAAGGCAAATTTTAAAACAAAGGAATATGGGGAGGTAAATTTTAAAGTAAATGAGGTGAATGAAGTCAAGCTTAATCCAGGTAAGTCACCTTTATTATCCTCAAGTAGCATAAAATCTTCTCTTTACAATAAAAAAGAAAGTAGTACAGAGTGTATTCCTTGACCTTAGGATTTCAAGAGCTATATAGTAAAGAAAATATTATGGAGATTTCAAGAGAAATATAGTAAAGAAAATATTATGGATATTTCAAGAGTAGTATAGTAAAGAAAATATTATAGAGGATATCCAAGGAAATTTAGGGTTTTTAGGTCAACATAAGAAAGTAATAACTATGGAGGATCATATGTGTAGTTTAGAGTTTTCAAGGCAACATAAAGAAGAAAATGCTAATGAGGCTATTCCTTGCACTTTTGGCTCTTTAGGGCAACATAAATCCTTAGAAGATAAGTCTCATTATGAGCAATATGAAAAAAACAAAAATAGAAGAGATTTATGAAGATAATAGTGTTGGTAGGAATGGAAGAAGGAGAGGAAGGCCATCAAAGCAGGAACAAAGAGGAAAATAAACTCAAAAGGACATTAATATATGAAACCAAATAAAAATATCATAGGTATTACCAAGAAGTGGGGCTAAACCCACTAATAAAAATAAAAAATGTTGATGATGAAAATGATATCATGGAATATTAGGGGTATGAATAATACCCCTAAAAAAAAGTTATTAAGAAATTAAAAGGTTGTTATGATCTTGATTTTATTTTAATACAAGAAATAAAATTAACTAGTGAGGAATGTAAGGATGCTTTTAAGAATATTTGGAAGACAAGTGATTGTTTAGTAGTTTCTTCTATAGGAGCTTCAGACAGTATTGCAATAATATGGGATAAATGCAAATGGGATGGACAACTATTAGAAGCAAAACATAATTGGGTTGGATTATTTTACAAGAAATAGGAAAAATTAAAGCTGAGGTCATAAATGTATATGCTCCAACTATAGTTACTCCTCATGAAAGATGTTGGAAGAACCTTAGCATATTTTTGTCAAATACAATGATGATTCATTGTGATCTATGGATTCTTGGGGTGATTTTAATACTTTTCTATCTCCTTTTAAAAATAAGGGTGGTATTCTAGGATGGTCTAAATCAATGTAAGATTTTGCTTCATTTGTCAATTCAAATGACCTTTAGGATGTTAGTCCCTCAAGCTTTCAATATACATGGGACAATAGACACATTGGGAAAAATCATATAGCAAAAAGACTAGATAGATTCTTGTTATCCAATAAATGATTGTAAACAAAGTATACAATCTCTTCAGATATTTTATTGCAATAGGATCATATCACAAACCCATTCTTTTGACTTGTGAATTACCTAATAATGGTTATCCAAAGCCATTTCACTTCTAGTTTATGTGGCTCCAAGGTCCTGATTTTTTCTAGATGGTTATGTTATGGTGGTATGAATCAAAATTTGAAATATCATGTTTGTACAAGTTAAAGGAGCAAATGAGATATGTGTTGGAATATATTACATTATTTAGTACATGCTAATGTACCATCTTGGGTACATATTTATATTAGGAGTGTGTTTTAGATTAAAGTTTGAGTATTTACTTTATGCAATGTAATAAATGCACAACTATTGTTAGAATGTGCATGTTGTCCATGTGTACATGAGTCTATAGAATAGGAATATGAAGAGTCATAGGAATGTGAAAGGCCAAGAGTCACATCCCATTATATATAGGCCTTAGATATAGAGTAGAGAAGAGAGAGTAGGACATTAGAGTAACACAAGGTAGTTACAATGTAGAGAATGGAGTATTTGAGAACTCCATATTTTGTATGAAGATCCTATTTTCGTGAGCTCTCATTAATGGTAGATTTATGAGTTATTATAAAATTTTCTTATGAGTTTTACTTGCTTAATATATTGTCATGATCTTATATTTAATATTGCATGCTCATTTTAGACGTTATGGTAGATTTTACATTAAATATATAACATCAAAATCTAACAATGGTATCAGATCCAAAAGGGAGATTGATAGGAGATAGGGAGAGCCACAATAGAGATTGATATGAGATAGAAAATCTCGTTTTCAAAAATTTTAGAATTGCTTTTTGGCTAGAGTATTTCCACAGGGTTGTAGGAAAACTCGTGAAGACTAGGACTCAATATAAATCTCTTTCCACTATATTAAAGGATAACTAGTGAATTTTATTGATTTTGATATCTAGAGATTTACATGAATTTGGTTATTGTTATATTTTTTTTTTGCAAAAAATTAGTTCTTAGAAGTTGAGAAGCTTCCTGCAAAGGATAGAGAAGAATTTTGAAGAACACAAGCTTATACTGAGAGGGGCGGGTGAATAGTATAAGACCACTTTTTATTTTTCTTCTCAAATAAATATTATGCAATGTATAGATAGTAGTATCAATAACAGTAATAAAAGCAATGCACAAAACACCATACACAATAGAGACACAAATTTTAACGTGGTTCACCTAATGTGGGCTACCTCCATAGAGAAAATATTTCTTCTAAATATTTCTCAAATAATCTCTTGGGAATCTTTCCCAAATTACAATGTTTATGGACTTCTGTCCAAAGGAGATGTTGATCCCCTAATCTCAAGTTTGTGGATCTCTTCCACAGGAGAACTCTTTCCCCTTTTGCTCTGGCTAGTGATCTTCTAGAAGACTCTATCTCTATGTTGCACTAACTGGTGGATCTCTTTCCACTTGAAGACTCCTAACTCAGATCTGTCTTCAATTTTCTTGGTTGTTGGATCTCTATCCACTGAGACTCTGTCCTCTATACTCTGTCACCTCCAAAGCTCTGTCTTAATACTGTACCAAACACAGTTCAGTTGGTCTAGCATAGTTCTTCTAAATTTCTTGTACTAAACACAGTACAGTCGGTATAGTATCTGCTCAATAGATTCACACAAACCTGCTCAAATATTCTCGATAGGTTCACACAGAACCTGCTCAAATCTACTCAACAGGTCCACACAGAACCTGCTCAAATCTACTCAACAGGTTCACACAAAACCTGCTCAAATCTGATCAACAGGTCCACACAGAACCAACTCAAATATTCTCAACAGGTCCACACAGAACCTGCTCAAATCTTCTCAACAGGTCCACACAGAACCTACTCAAATATGCTCAATAGGTCCACACAGAACCTGTCCAAATCTACTCAATAATTCCTCTCTAGGACTTGCTCAAATCAGCTCAGTAAGCTTTCACAAAAGCTTAACTTAAATCAGTCCACAAGCCTTCTCAAAGACTTGTCTCAAATCACATAGAATCATAAAGAGAATTGTTAGAGATTCAATATGTTCTAAGCTCAATGTTCAATCAATATCTCAATTCAATCTCATAGAAGCATAAATAGAATTGTTAGAGACTCAATATGTTCTATACTCAAATCCCAATCTCAACTCAAATCAATCTCATAGAAGCATAAAGAGAATTGTTAGAGACTCTATATGTTCTATACTCAAATCCCAATCTCAACTCAATAGAAGCTTAAAGAGAATTGTTAGAGACTCAATATGTTCTATACTCAAATCCCAATCTCAACTCAACTCAATCTCATCTCAAATCATAATATGAAATAGTTTGCTTCTAGAAACTTGAACAACCACATGCATCCACTTGACTAGGCTTAAATCAACTCAACTCAACCAATCACCTCAAGGAACAATCCTTTCTCACAAACCCTAGTTTAAGCATGTATATAACCAACTCAAAATGTTTCCAACAATGCTTAATCACAAATCTCACATAAAAATTATACTCATGTTCTTATCTAACTCAAGTTCAATTTCATTTCACAATCAATGGGCTTCAACAATAATGCTTCTAAAATAAGGTTTAATTACAACTCACAAAATAGAAAACCTTGAAGCATTAAACCAACAACTCTCAAAAATAGAAACCACAATCAATCCTTTTCTCTCCAAATATGTTTTAGAAATAAACCACCATAAACAATCAATAGGAGAATGTGGCCATACTTTTTTGATGCCAACGAGTTGTCCACAAAATTTGCCACACTTAAACACAACTTTCCTTTCCAATCTCAATAAGGGTTAGTGGACTTCAAATAATCACAATATAAAGCATAACTCAATTTACACCCTTTTTACTCCAAATAAATAAACACATCCACCAAAGTCCCTTTTTAATAAAACCCTTATCAAAATAACAATCAATAAGCCTTTCAAAAATACATTAAAATAACTCCTTATTTCTCTTAAATTCAATTCTTAATAATAATCAAATAAATCATTAAACCCCTCAAGTTTTGCAATAATCAATACAACCCAAATAATAAAGCTTAATTAAAACTTTAATTTCCACTAACCACCTTATAACTCCAACCTTAGGGCTAAATAAAATTAAATTAATGCAAAACGTAATTACCTCCTCAAGGGGATTCGAACCCTCGACTTGCCCACACCGCGAGCGTCTTAGCCGTGGCTAAGATTTCACACGATCTAGCCGCTCATTGGAAAGGAAATGGCACAACATGCCTTATGCCCATCTCCACCTTCCGTAAAACCAAAGGTGCCGAAGCGCTTCTCTCACGCTTTCCAAAAAAATGTAGTCAAGGGGATTCGATCCTCGATGTTTTCGTCTACCCCGCACCTTAGCCAAGGCCCATTTGCCAATGCACCACGCTGCCCATGATGTTTATTTCTTCGAACGTTTTCTGTCTTATTCGCTACTTCACTTCTCAAGAAATTCACACGAGCTCATAAACGATTCAATAGCCAACGATTTGATTGCACAAGCAAGGATGAAATAATAATCAATTGAAGCCCCCTTTATATAGTCCTTTAATCATATCGAAGACGTCGACGAAAATATGACTTTTTATTTGCTTGATGACGTCAATGGAAATCTTGTGTATTTAGTTTTAAATTTGAATTCAAATTTTAAATAATTAAAATTTAAACCAAATATTAAAACTTAAATATCTCCATCATCGGGGCACCTTTTTCGATGAAACGAAAGCCCAACTGGGTTTTAAGAAAAACCTAGATCAAATCTGTTGTCCATGGTTTTAAATAAAACCTTTTATTTTTCCTATCTTGGTTTTCACAAAAACCCTTCATAGATCCTTTTGACATTAAATGATCTTTTGACATCAATGACAACATATTAGCTTAGGGACTCAAAATTTCCAACAATATCCCCCTTTGTCATTGATGGCAACCCAAATCCTTTTACTAAAATCTGACCTTCTTTTCTGCTCCCCCTAGCTCAATGCTCTCTGAGATATTAAAACTCTCCTCATATCAAAAACTCTCCCCAAAATACACAAATCTCTCCCCCTTTGACATCAATGGCAAAGGGTCACCTTTGGGGCTCGGGGCTAATAATTAAGCCTCTTAGCTTAGCCCCTCCCCCACCTCCACATGAGGTGGTTAATTCTAGGGTGGGAGTATTTCTACTCCCGAAAGCACTGTTCTCTACCTTTGTATTTTCCTCTTTTTTTTTTTTAATCATCCCACTGTTTCTTTCCAAGTCATCATCCTTGTTCTTGTTCTTGTTCTTGTTCTCATCCATGTTCCTGTTCTTATTTTTATCCATGTTCTTGTTCTTTTACTTGCTCTTGTTCTTATTCTTTTCTAAGTCTCTTTTATTTTTTGAGTCTATGTTCTTGTTCATCTTATTGTTTATGTTTATGTTCATGTTCATGTTCTTGTTCCTGCTCATGTTTCTGTTCCTGTTCATATTTCTGTACCTGTCACATTTCTGTTCCTGTTCATGCTTGATTCTGGAATATTTGCTCTACACCATATTGCTATGTGACCATCATTATTGTACTTATAACACTTAATGTTATTATTCCTTAGATGTGAAACTGTCTTAGGATTTCTCCTAGTGAAGCCACATCCTCTTTTGTCATGAATCCTGCAATTCATTGCCTTGTGATCAAACTCATTACACGAATAGCAATATCCTTGGAAAAGCTATTCTCTTCCATATACATGTCTTTCATGTGACCTGCACTGTGAAAACATGTGCCCAAACCTGTGACATGAGAAGCATCTCCCATTGAAGCTTCCTTGTATATACCTCTTTGGTCTCTTGTTCTGATTGTTGTTCCATCTGAATCTGCTTTTCCCATTGTCCCTGTTGGACTCATTGCAATCTAACTCATCCTTAGAAGTTTCACTTTCACTTCCACTTTCATCTAAGAATCCCTCTTCTGAAGTATCTTTTTCTAAAGTTCCTTCTTCAATACTTGAAGTAGACTTTTATTTTTCCTGTTTCTTTCCAAAGCCAAGACCTGTTGAACATGATGTTCTTTGTTGTCCACAAATTGATGGGGAGCCAATTTTAACCAGTTAAAATTATAAAGAAAAAGACGCGATTTTAATTCGAAGCATGGAAAGCTTAATTCGGAACCATGGAAGATTACAAAGTGCAGAAGAAAATACAGTCGCAGTTCATTCTACGTCTTTCCAGCCTCTCGAATACTTCAAAAAAATCCCCTTTTAAAATCCAGGCTTCTTGCTGCAACCGCCGTTCGTAACTGCCTTAACGGCTTCTGTAACTGCCACATGGAACGGCCTTAACGGCTTCTGGAACTGCCACTTGGAACTGCCTTAACGGCTTCTGGAATCGCCACCTGTCGTTCTGCAACAGTCCGCAAAAAACCCGTCTTTACCCTCTTAGCCAGGTCGCGAAAACGCGACATGTCGCGATTTCGTGACACTTTTCTGCCCTAGGCTCTCCTTCTCCAATGTGTCGCGATATCGCGACGTTTTTCTGCTTTTGGTTCTCTTTCTCCGAGGTGTCGCGATATCGCGACTCTTTTTGGCTTTTGGTCCTCTTTCTCCAAGGTGTCGCGATATCGCGACACTTCTATGGCTTTTGGCTTTGGCTGCCAAAGTGTCGCGATATCGCGACACTTTTGTGGCTTCTGACTTCGGCTGCCAAAGTGTCGCGATTTCGCGACACTTTTGTGGCTTGTGACTTCGGCTGCCAAAGTGTCGCGATTTCGCGACACTTTTGTGGCTTGTGACTTCGGCTGCCAAAGTGTCGCGATTTCGTGACACTTTTGTGGCTTGTGACTTCGGCTGCCAAAGTGTCGCGATTTCGCGACACTTTTGTGTCGCGATATCGCGACCAATATTTGCGCTTGCCATGGTTCTTAAAATACGTCGCGATATCGCGACGACATTTGTGTCGCGATATCGCGACCATTATTTGCGCTTGCCACGGTTCTTAAAATACGTCGCGATATCGCGACGACATTTGTGTCGCGATATCGCGACAATTTTTATACTTAGAAAAATTTGCAAACTTCTAACTTTTTTTTGTTTTTCTTTTCGGTGATGCAAGATTGTTGTGCGGCCCTGGATGCTCCTGCATCAGACACCCGGGGTAGATTTTTTTAGAAGTGATCCTCACTTCTGGGCTGTTAGAGGAAAACCCAAATGATCAACCTC
This sequence comes from Wollemia nobilis, assembly GCA_028583015.1. Taxonomy (NCBI): domain Eukaryota; kingdom Viridiplantae; phylum Streptophyta; class Pinopsida; order Araucariales; family Araucariaceae; genus Wollemia; species Wollemia nobilis. The sequence continues at coordinate 12,376,047 of JAQPPZ010000850.1, forward strand.
TGATTTGGACAACCATGTGGCATCTTCGACAGGTCGGTTCTTCCATTTGACCAAGTACTCCGAATATTGCCTGTTTCGGGTACTTCTGCCTTCACGAGTGTCGAGTATGTCTTCAATTTCTTCTTTGTCTGGAGTGGATGCAGGAATGTTCCACAGATCCGGACTGGGTGGTTCACTACAACTTCCTGCATGATATTCAACCAAGTCTGAAATATTGAAGATAGGTGAAATATTCAGCTCACTTGGTAGATCAACTTCATAGGCATTGCCGGAATCTCGTTTGCCTATGATCCGGCATGGTCCAAACTTCTTCATCTTCAACTTATTGTAAGTTTTTCTAGGAAAACGTTCCTTACGCAAGTGAACCATGACTTCATCCCCTACTTGGAATTCTTTGAAACGTCGCTTCTGATCTGCTCTGGCTTTGTAAGTAGCATTCATTTGACTGATATGCTGTTGTACCTCATCATGTAAAGTCTTCATGTGGGCTGTAAAGTCTTCAGCTTCAGCACTGCACTTGTCTGCTTTATCCATCGGTCTCAACTCAGAAGCGTTTCTCGGGCTGTACCCATGCACAATCTGGAATGGTGATTTACCAATACTGCGATTGACAGAATTGTTGTAAGCAAACTCTGCCTGTGGTAAAATCAGATCCCATCCCTTAGGTTTATCTCCTACCAAACATCGTAGAAGATTACCCAAACTTCTGTTGACTACTTCGGTCTGTCCATCAGTCTGTGGATGGTACGCAGAACTGAATTTCAAGTCTATTTTCAGCTTCTTCCATAGAGTTCTCCAGAAATAACCCACAAATTTGGTATCTCTGTCCGAGACAATGCTTTGGGGTAGACCATGAAGTCGGACTACCTCCTTGAAGAACAAGCCGACAATGTGAACCGCATCACTTGTCTTCTGACATGGAATAAAGTGGGCCATTTTCGAAAACCTGTCAACAACAACAAAAATGGCGTCATTTCCACGTTGTGTTCTTGGCAGACCAAGAACAAAATCCATGCTGATATCTTCCCAAGGTCTCCCTGGTACAGGCAATGGCTGGTACATTCTTGTATTCTGGCTGACTCCTTTTGCCATCTGGCACACTTGAAAACCCTGCACAAATTTGGTCACATCCGGCTGCAACTGTGGCCAATGGTAATTCTCACTAACAAGAGCAATGGTCTTATCACGGCCAAAGTGCCCTGCTAGTCCTCCACTATGCTTCTCTTTAATCAAATTTTCCCTCATGGAACTTCGTGGAATGCACAACTGATTCTGCCGAAACAGCATCCCATCTTGGATCATGAAATCCAACCACTTAGTGCGATCCACAGTAGTAGGAGACACACATGTTGTCCATGCCTCTGCAAAATCTGGATCTGCTGGGTATAAACTCTTGAGTTCATCAAACCCAACAACCTCGCACTCTCATTTCTATCAACAAATTATGCCTTCTACTCAAGGCATCTCGCAACTCTATTAGATTTGCCACTTCTATGCTTTAGTACAAAGGTATAACTCTGCAAGAATTCAACCCACTTCAAATGTCGTTGGTTAAGTTTACCTTGACTATTGATATACTGCAAAGCTTGATGGTAAGTATATAAAACAAACTCTTTGGTTAGTAAATAATGTCTCCATTTCTTAAGAGCCCGAATTATAGCATAGAATTCTTGATCATAAACAGAGTATTTCTTTCTAGCATCATTCAATTTTTCACTAAAGTATGCAACAGAGTTTACCTTCTTGGCTCAACACAGCTCCAATGGCACCGCCACTGGCATCACAATCAACCCGAAACACTTTATTAAAATCTGGAAGTGCCGAATGGGCTGTTCTGTCACTTTCTTCTTCAATATGTTCATGCTCGGTATCTCGCCTTGGCGATCCACTTAAACTCTCTCTTATCCCCTCTCATAGTTTCGTTAGGGGTGCACAAATATCGCTAAAGTCTCTAATAAACTTTCTATAGAAACTTGCAAGACCGTGAAATGATCTTACCTCTGTCACATTCCTTGGAGCAGGCCATTCAAGGATAGCCTTCACTTTCTCAGGATCCATTTTCAGACCCTCCTCTGAGATGACAAATCCTGGGTATATCAACTCTTTCTGTACAAAACTGCACTTTTGTATATTTATCAATAATCGCTCCTCACGCAGCTTTTTCAAAAACTCGTCCGAACATGCAACAAATGTTCATCCAATGTTTTACTAAAAATCAGAATATCATCCAGATACACTATCACGAACTTTTCCAGGAAGTCACGCAATACTTCATTCATCAACCTCATAAATGTACTGGGTGCATTAGTCAATCCAAATGGCATAACTAACCACTCATACAAACCCTCTCTGGTTTTAAAGGTTGTCTTCCATTCATCACCCTCTCTAACACGTATCTGATGATATCCGCTCTTCAAATCAATCTTAGTGAAGTATTTAGCTCCACTCAAGCAATCCATTATATCGTCCATTCTGGGTAATGGAAAGCGATATTTAATAGTAATTTTATTAATGGCTCGGGAATCAGTGCACATTCGCCATTCGCCATTCTTCTTTGGTGCAAGTACTGCTGGCACTGCACAAGGGCTCAAACTTGCTCGAATCAAACCCTTCCTCAACAATTCCCGAACTTGTCGGTTCAACTCTTCATTCTCAACAGGAGACATTCTATGGGCTGCCTTGTTGGGTAAGCTAGATCCTGGCATTAAGTCAATCTGATGACTAATCTTCCTCATTGGCGGCAAACCCTCAGGTACATTGTCTGATATAATATCAAGAAATTCTGCTAACAGATGTTCAACTTCTGCTGGAATGTTAGTAGTATCTTCTCTTTTTACAGTAGGAATTAATGCATAACACATTGAATCCCTCTTTATACCATCCAAAAATTTTTTGCCATCTACTAAACAAATTCTAGCATTATTGCATACCTTTTCCTCAACCTCCTTCAATGGCTTCAGTTTTGTGGCGTACTCCGTCTTTTGTCGGGGAATAGGTATTTGCATGTCCATCATGCGTTGCACATCTATCAAATTGCCATGGTCTTCCAAGCAACAAATGGCAAGCATCCATCGGCAAAATATCACACAGGACCTCATCCTGGTATCTTCCAATTTTGAACTTGACCAAGCATTGTTCACTGACCAATGCTCTATGATCCTTCTGCAACCATGCAATCCGGTATGGATGCGGGTGTTGTCTTCTTTCTAACTTTAACTTAGTTACCATTTCCTCAAAAACCAAATTATCTGTACTACCATTATCAATAATAATATTACAGATTTTACCTGAACATTTGCACCTCGTGCGAAACAGAGCTTTTTTGTTGATCTGGTTCCTTCTCTTCATTCAACAAAGTTCTCCTTGTGATCATCACTTCTCCGTGCTCTGCTTCTTTAGAGTGCTCGGATTCAACACCATCCTCAGCAATCGCAGCTCTGGCATTACCTTCAGGCCTTCTGTTTGGTGCTTCTTGGTGTTTGGGACACTCATATGATCGATGCCCTTCTTCTCCGCAATTAAAACAGGTTCCACGAAATCTGCCTCTGCCATATCCACGTCCACCTCTACCTCTCCCCCTTTGATAATCATTGTTCTGATTACGGGGTCGGTAAGCATTCTCCTCCTTCTGTTCCTGGCGATTGCTGGTTTCACCATTCTGTTTTTGATCATCATATTTAATTCCACTGGTTCTTCCACCAGTTCTTCCACCACGACCTCTTCCTCTTTGCTTGCTGTCAAATCTGCGGTTCAGTTTCTCTTCCACTTTCAGAGCAAACTGGTAAGCATCTTCAATGTTGTTCATTCGAACCAGACTTAATTCTTCTTGCACGCTGGTTCTCAACCCATTAATGTAACGGGCTACTCTTTCTTTAGTTGCTTCTGTATGGCCGGTTCTAATAGAAATTTTAAAAAATTCCTCTGTATATTCTTTAACGGACTTGCTGGACTGGCGCAAACTCTGCATTTTTCTCAGCAGATCTAATTCGTAATCTGCTGGAATAAACTGCCGTTTCAATTTTTCCACCATTCGATCCCACCTGGTGATCTTTTCTTTTCCTCTCCGGTTTCTTTCCAGTTGCACTCCTTTCCACCATATGCCAGCATGGCCTTTTAATTTTGTTCTGGCAAATTTAATTCGATTTGGATCTTCAACGTCCTCATATTCGAAATATTCCTCTATGTCATTAATCCAGTCGATTAATTCTTCTGGATTTAAATTTCCAGAATACGTGGAGACGTCAATCTTTGGCCTTTTCCCAATTTGCAAAATGGCTTTAATCATCCTCGATTCTGCTGCACTCATTGCTTCTTCTTCCTCTTCAGACGGGTCTTCAACTCCGTCATCATCGCTTCGATCTTCTCCTCTCGGCTCCACTCCTCTGCGCAATTCTTCCTGCAAGGCCAACACTTGTCGCTGCAATGCTCGAAAGTCTCCTTCAGGAACCACGTTCCTTCCAGCACCACGATTTCTTCGCGGTGGCATTCTGCTTCACTGTTACTCAGAACCCGTAACCCCAGATCCTGGTGCGAGCTGCCTCACGTTCGGCGCTCTGCTCACACACTCAGAATCTTGCTGCTCTGATACCACTTGATGGGGAGCCAATTTTAACCAGTTAAAATTATAAAGAAAAAGACGCGATTTTAATTCGAAGCATGGAAAGCTTAATTCGGAACCATGGAAGATTACAAAGTGCAGAAGAAAATACAGTCGCAGTTCATTTTACGTCTTTCCAGCCTCTCGAATACTTCAAAAAATCCCCTTTTAAAATCCAGGCTTCTTGCCGCAACCGTCGTTCGTAACTGCCTTAACGGCTTCTGTAACTGCCACATGGAACGGCCTTAACGGCTTCTGGAACTACCACTTGGAACTGCCTTAACGGCTTCTGGAATCGCCACCTGTCGTTTTGCAACAGTCCGCAAAAAACCCGTCTTTACCCTCTTAGCCAGGTCGCGAAAACGCGACATGTCACGATTTCGCGACACTTTTCTGCCCTAGGCTCTCCTTCTCCAATGTGTCGCGATATCGCGACGTTTTTCTGCTTTTGGTTCTCTTTCTCCGAGGTGTCGCGATATCGCGACTCTTTTCTGCTTTTGGTCCTCTTTCTCCAAGGTGTCGCGATATCGCGACACTTCTATGGCTTTTGGCTTTGGCTGCCAAAGTGTCGCGATATCGCGACACTTTTGTGGCTTCTGACTTCGGCTGCCAAAGTGTCGCGATTTCGCGACACTTTTGTGGCTTGACTTCGCCAAAGTGTCGGAACGGGCGTGACTTCTTGCCAAAGTGTCGCGATTTCGCGACACTTTTGTGGCTTGTGACTTCGCGCCAAAGTGTCACGATTTCGCGACACTTTTGTGGCTTGAGACTTCGGCTGCCAAAGTGTCGCGATTTCGCGACACTTTTGTGGCTTGTGACTTCGGCTGCCAAAGTGTCGCGATTTCGCGACACTTTTGTGTCGCGATATCGCGACCAATATTTGCGCTTGCCACGGTTCTTAAAATACGTCGTGATATCGCGACGACATTTGTGTCGCGATATCGCGACCATTATTTGCACTTGCCACGGTTCTTAAAATACGTCGCGATATCGCGACGACATTTGTGTCGCGATATCGCGACAATTTTTATACTTAGAAAAATTTGCAAACTTCTAACTTTTTTTTGTTTTTCTTTTCGGTGATGCAAGATTGTTGTGCGGCCCTGGATGCTCCTGCATCAGACAAATGAACTTATCCAAGTTCTTAGAGCTATTTGTGAAACTCTTCATCTTGATATTGGAGTCCTTTAAATCTTCTTTTAGAGTAGCCACTTCTTGTGCTAACTTCTCACATTCCAAAATCTTTGCTTCTAACTTTTCTTTGAACTTACTTGCCTTAGCCTTGGACTTCTCTAAGTCCTCTATGAGAAATAATATTTCTTCATCACATTCTTGAAACTGACTTTCAAGCTTAGAGTGTTGCTTTATTACCTTCTTTACTGTGTCAAGAGCATAGATGAGTTCTCCCTTGAGATCATAACCATTATCTATTGAATAGTCCTCTATTTGTTTGCCTTTGTCCATGTTATTTCTTTCTTTTGACTTGTCTTCTATAGGATCACTCAATTCTTCATCTTCTAATGCCATTAGAAGATTCTCATTTGTTCCACCAAGTGCATCTTCAAAATCATCATCACTGAAACTATAACCATCCCTTGTGCAATCATCTTCAAGATGTCCAAATTTACCACATCTTAAACACTTGAGAATAACTTGAGTCTTTTTCTTAACTGGATCTTTTTCTTCAACCATGAACAAGACTTCATCTCTATAATTGTTTGAAAGACTAGTATCACTATCAATTGAGTACTTACTTGCATTATCCGCATAGTAGCTTCTCTTTTGCCTTTGGAAGAACTTCTTCCCTTGTCTATTTTGTCCATCCCTGCTTTTCTTTTGGTACCTGTGTTTTTCAGATTCCCTGTACTTGTGATCTTGGTTTTCTTCATCATTGTTATTCTTTGGCTCTTTGCACTCTGTTGCAAAATATCCATACTTGCCACAATTAAAGCACTTAATAGATCTCATATCTATCGGTATTTTGGAACCTCTATCTCTTCTACCATAGTTAGCTTCTTCATCACTAGAAGATTCATTGCTTGATTCTGTCTTCTTACCCTTTTTATTACTATCCACTTTGAATGCAGCTTCTTTTGGAGGAATAAGATCTTTTGTTCTTATCTCAAAAGTTGTAAGCATACCAAGCAAAAAAATTCTTGTTAGATTATCACTATCAATTGATGTTTCTATGGCAGAAACCTTTTCACTATACATTTTTGGAAGAGTTCTCAAGATCTTGTCACAAGCATCAGATTCATCAACCGTCATTCCAAGACCTTTCATCTCATGTATAAGTTCATCAACCTTGTTGAGATAGTCACAAATGCTTTCATCATCCCTCATTATTAGATTCTCAAATTCTCTCTTGATATTTCTGATCTTAGCTTTCCTGACACTTTTATCTCCTTCATATATGGTATGCAATAGTTCCCACATATATTTTGTTGTTGTACATTCTATAACCTTCATAGATTTTGATCTACATAGTCCTCTTATAATTGCATTCATAGCTCTTGAATTTGCATGCATGAGAAGCTTATCTTCCTTATCTATAGGAGGATTGGCTCCTGAATCATATCCAAATTCCACTACATTCCAAACTTCATTTCCAAGTGCCATCAGGTGAAATCTCATCAACACACACCAATACAGGAAGTCACTTCCGTCAAATATTGGTACTACATTATTGAAGACCTCATTCTTTTTATCCTTTGATCCATTGTGTTCTTAGACCGCTTTTACTTCAAGCTATCAAACTCTTTTGAAGGAACCCACTCTAATACCAATTGAAGAACACAAGCTTATACTGAGAGGGGGGGTGAATAGTATAAGACCACTTTTTACTTTTCTTCTCAAATAAATATTATGCAGTGTATATATAGCAGTATCAATAACAATAATCAAAGCAATGCACAAAACACCATACACAATAGAGACACATATTTTAACGTGGTTCACCTAGTGTGGGCTACCTCCATAGAGAAAATATTTCTTCTAAATATTTATCAAATAATCTCTTGGGAATATTTCCCAAATTACAATGTTTATGGACTTCTATCCAAAGGAGATGTTGATCCCCTAATCTCAAGTTTGTGGATCTCTTCCACAGGAGAACTCTTTCCCCTTCTGCTCTAGTCAGTGATCTTCTATAAGACTCTGTATCTATGTTGGACTGACTGGTGGATATCTTTCCACTTGAAGACTCCTCACTCAGATCTATCTTCAGTTGTCTTGGATGTTGGATCTCTATCCACTGATACTTTGTCCTCTATACTCTATCACCTCAAAAGCTCTATTTCAATACTATACCAAACATAGTTCAGTCGGTCTAGTACCATTCTTCTCAATAGGTTCACATACAACTTGCTCAAATATGCTCAATAGATTCACATAAAACTGCTCAAATATGCTCAACAGGTCCACACAGAACCTGCTCAAATATGCTCAATAGGTCCACACAAAACTTGCTCAAATATGCTCAACAGGTCCACACAAAACCTGCTCAAATATGCTCAACAGGTCCACACAGAACCTACTCAAATCTGCTCAACAGGTCCACACAGAACCTGCTCAAATATGCTCAACAGGTCCACACAGAACCTGTCCAAATTTTCTCAATAAATCCTCTCGAGGACTTGCTCAAATCAACTAAGTAAGATTTTACAAAAGCTTAACTCAAATCAGTCCACAAGCCTTCTCAAATACTTGTCTCAAATCACATAGAATCATGAAGAGAATTGTTAGAGACTCAATATGTTCTAAGCTCAATGTTCAATCAATATCTCAATTCAATCTCATAGAAGCATAAAGAGAATTGTTAGAGACTCAATATGTTCTATACTCAAATCCCAATCTCAACTCAAATCAATCTCATAGAAGCATAAAGAGAATTGTTAGAGACTTTATATGTTCTATACTCAAATCCCAATCTCAACTCAATAGAAGCATAAAGAGAATTGTTAGAGACTCAATATTTTCTATACTCAAATCTCAATCTCAACTCAACTCAATCTCATCTCAAATCAGAATATGAAATAGTTTGTTTCTAGGAACTTGAACAACCACATGCATCCACTTGACTAGGCTTAAATCAACTCAACTCAACCAATCACCTCAAGGAACAATCCTTTCTCACAAACCCTAGTTTAAGCATGTATATAACCAACTCAAAATGTTTCCAACAATGCTCAATCACAAATCTCACATAACAATTATACTCATGTTCTTCTCTAACTCAAGTTCAAGTTCATTTCACAATCAATGGGCTTCAACAATAATGCTTCTAAAACAAGGTTTAATTACAACTCACAAACCAGAAAACCTTGAAGCATTAAACCAACAACTCTCAAAAAAGCGAAAACCACAATCAATCCTTTTCTCTCCAAAGATATTTCAGAAATCAACCACCATAAACAATCTATAGGAGAATGTGCCCATACCTTTTTGATGCCAAGGAGTTGTCCATAAAATCTGCCACACTTAAACACAACTTTCCTTTCCAATCTCAATAAGGGTTAGTGGACTTCAAATAATCACAATATAAAGCATAACTCAATTTACACCCTTTTTAATCCAACTAAATAAACACATCCACCAAAGTCCCTTTTTAATAAAACCCTTATCAAAATAACAATCAATAAGCCTTTCAAAAATACTTTAAAACAGAAAAAGGCTAAGGTTACTTGATGAAGAGAGGGACGATGGCGGGAGTGGGAGCAGGAGCAGGTACGGACTCAAGGCTAGGGACAGGCTCAAAGAACGATACAAGTTTCTGGGCGAGATCGGGTTCGGGATCGAGGTCAGGCACATCAGGGCCCGGTCCAGAGCCAACAGGAGCCTCGACGGGCCCAGAGGATGGCTCTACGCCTGATTTGATTGGCGACTAGGGCAAGGTCGGCATCTTGGGCCCTAGCCCCCAGGCCAGCCTCGATGCGAGCGCAGGCCTTGGGAAAAAGCCCCCCGATCCTGGGCAGGGCTTTGTCTCGGGCGGGAACAAACCCTCCTATCAGCAGATCTTGGCGGGCATCAGGGCCCCTTCCTGGGCCCTGGGGTTAGGGCTTTCCCTCGAGGGCACCCACATTTCTATTCAGGAGAAGGTCTACGCCTCCTTGGTAGCTGGTTCCTCTGTCTCCCTGGTAGGGAAATTCCTGGGAGGGCGCCCAGACATGGAAACCGTCCGCAGATGGGCGGCTACCAAATGGAAGGTGTCCGGGCATATTCAGCTGGTTGCCCTGACCAAGGGTTTCTTCATCATCAAGCTAAATAACAGCGAGGACGCCGAAAAGATCCTGTCGGGCGGGCCCTATTTTTTGGGGTGCAAAAGCCTCTTCCTCAGGTGTTATGGAGATGACTTCCACCCTAGCACCCAAAGCATCAATTTTGCCCTGGTCTGGGTTCGTCTCCCAAACCTTCCATTTCATCTATGGCACGAAGACGTCCTCAGACTCATTGCTTAGTCGGTCGGGGACCTGGTGGCCTTCGACCCCGCTACCAAGGCCGGATCCCGTATGGTGCATGCCAGATTTTGCGTCAACGCCAATATCGAATCTAAACTCCCCTCTTCGGTGACCATCTCGTCTGGGTCCTTCTTGTGGCGCCAGCCCCTGATCTACGAAAACAAACTTGCCTTTTGCCCCACCTGCTGCACTCAGGGCCACCTCCCCCACCAATGCTTGGTTTCCAAAAAGGTTGATGGCCCTGCCTCCAAACTCCCATCCCAATCAGGTCGAGCCCCGTATCGAGGGCCCCTCATGACGGCCACAGATCCCAGGCCTGGACCAGCAAGGAGGCTTCCCCTCCTACCCCAAAGGACTCTCATGTGGACCCCAATTTGGAGGGCGATCTCCCCCAGGGTTCCCCTTCTGCTGCTCCCTCTCCTGGGTCGTCTTTCAGAGCCTCGATCCCAGGTTCTCCCTCCCTGCCTGCTTCGAATCCCACCCCGCAGGCCCCTGCTTGTGCCCCCCTCCAGGCACACGAGCTGCCCGGGCTCCTTTCCCCGTCGGCTCCCTCTATCGGGACCCCCTTCTCCCCCCCCACTCTTGCTATCCCCCCCTTGACCCCCACCGGCCCTCCCGGTGATCCCTGCTAGGCTTTCTCCCTTGGAGTGCGGATCTGAGAGGTCAGATGAAGAGATCGAAGCTAGTTCTCCGTCCGGGCCCGATGAAGTCAGCCCCAAGATGACCCGGAGTAGGACTTTTGCCACAAACTTTGGCAACAAACTCAAAAGAGGGCGGCCCACCCTGGGTGACCAGCGGATAAGGTTCACTGAAGATGACATAGCCAATGGCTCCCAGGCAACTCTCTCTAACGTTAGCGCAAGCTTCTCCAAGACGGACGCCATCCGACCCAAACCCCTCGCTCAGGTCGGGAAGGGGGGCAAGCGACCCCACAAGGGTGTCAAATAAATCTCATCACCTGGAATATTAGGGGGCTTAATGGGGCCCCCAAGAAAAGGATCCTCAGCCAGCTTCGCAGGGATCACCGCCCGTCCTTCCTCCTTCTTTAGGAGACCAAAATAGATGACGCTGCTGCCCAGCGTGTAGCCCAAGCTACCTGGCGCAATTGCGAGTCCCTATCTACCCCGATGGCCGGCTCATCCGGGGGTTTGTTGTGCATGTGGGACCCCCGGTCTTTTGAGGGAAGACTCATATCGTTGTCTCCCATAATAATCAACATTTTGGTCTATTGCGTGAATTCAAGGCGCTCGTGGATTCTGTCCAACGTCTACGCCCCTAACAACCTTGTCGAGAAAGCAGCCTTATGGAAGGAAATTAGCTTGATGAGAGAATCCTTTGCCCCCCTACCCTGGATCCTGGCCAGGGATTTCAACAGCCCGTTGTTCCTTTCTGATAAAAGTGGGGGCTCAGCGGTTCAGGGCAAGATCATGGAGGACTTTGGAGCCTTTACCGCCCTTAATGTGCTCATGGACGTTAATCTGAAAGGAGCCAGGTTTACTTGGTCCAATATAAGAGCGGGAGCAAATCATATACAAGTCATACTAGATAGAGTTTTCTTGTCCAAGGAAGACCTTCCCATGTTTGTCGATGCCACCCTGTTGGCCCTCCCCAAAATCGGGTCTGATCATAGCCCCCTCCTCCTTGAAATCGACCATCGCCCCTCCCCCAAGAGGCCTTTTCGGTTCGAGTCTATGTGGCTGCATCACCCTGACTTTCGGGCCTAGGTAGGCCGTTGGTGGGCTCCCCCAGTCCCTGGTTGCCCTGCTAAACAAGTTTTTCACAAGCTGAGATGCCTCAAAGAGCAACTCAAGGTCTGGAATAAGGAGGTGTTCGGTAATATCTTTGAAATAAAGCAATTCTTAAAGATAAGCCCGAAGACCTCGAGTCCAGATTTCAAGCAGGCTCCCAAGACCCGGGGCTCAGGGAAGAGGAACGCATTGCTCTCAGTGAGTATCACAACATTCTGTCCAGGGAAGAAACCTTTTGGAGGTAGAATTCGAGAGCCCTATGGCTCCAATATGGCGATGCAAACACTAAGTTCTTCCACGCGTTGACTCTCAGGAACAGGGGTTCCAACAAAATTTCTGAGTTGGTGGGTAACGACGACAGAATCATCAAGGAAGAAGAGGACATCCGGGTTGAAGCCACCCACTTCTTCCACGAGCTCCTGGGTGACAGCCCCCCCATGTCCCCAGAAGCAGTTGAATCCCTTCTGGAACACATTCCTTCTTCTGTCTCGGCCATGGCAAACGAGATGCTTGTGCAGCCCTTGTCTGACTCCAAAATCCATGCTGCCACTTTTTCCATGAAGGCGGAGGCGACCCCGGGCCCGGACGGATTCCCCCTCGATTCTTCCAATCTTTTTGGGACATCATCGGGCAAGAACTGTGCGCAGCCATTTGGGACCTGCAGACTGCCAGCTCCATCCCTAGAGGTATTAATTCCACTTTCATAGCCCTGATCCCCAAGACCCAGGCAGCCAGATCCCTCTCGGATTTTCGCCCCATCAGCTTGTGCAATGTACTGTATAAAATCTTGACTAAATCCATGGCCTCCCGCCTTAAGGATATCCTTCCCCTAATTATTGCCCCCTGTCAGGGCAGCTCGGTCAAAGGCAGACTGATCATAGACGGTGTTATAATCATGCACGAGGTCATTCACTCGGTCGTCCTATCCAAAAAAGCCTCCTTTCTGCTCAAGCTGGATATGAACAAGGCCTTTGACAGGGTTGACTGGGCTTTCTTGTCCAAGGTCCTCCTTAAGTTTGGGTTCCACCCCTCCTGGGTCAGGCTCATCAGCAACTGCGTGTCCTCCTCGTGGTTCTCCATCCTCGTCAATGGGTCCCCTGCCGGGTTCTTCCCTAGTTCCAGAGGCCTCCGCCAAGGTGACCCCTTGTCCCCGATCCTCTTCATAATCCTGGCTGAGGCCCTGGGGCGTACCATCTCAGGCGTTGTAACCCGCGGTCTCATCTCGGGCATCAGGCCTGCGCCAGGCCTTCCCCCTGTGTCCCACCAGCAGTTCGTGGATGACACCATCCTCGCCACCTCTACCTCAATCCCTCAAGCCAAGACCCTCAAGCATATCTTGACCCTGTATGAGGAGGCGACCGGGCAGAAAATCAACCTCCGGAAAAGCAATATTTTCTTCATCCATACTCCCTTGGCTAGGTAGATCAGAATCGGGCGGATATTGGGCTACACTCCTGGTTCCCTTCCCTCCTCCTACCTCGGGCTTCCCCTGTTCACAGGTGCGTCCTCCAAGGCCCTGTGGCGCGGGGTGATTGAACGGATTCAGAGGAAGCTTCTCGTCCTCAAACCAGGGCTTACGAACAGAGGGCCCAGTGTCGGGCTATCTTTCCCAGAACCAGGGGCGAGCTACCTGGAAACCCATCCTGAATCCCAGGCACCCGCTCCAAGCGGCCAGGCTTCAGCGCCTCCTCAAGGTGACTGTCATCCCGTCCTCCAGAGGAAATGACAGATGCGTTTGGCATGACACACCCAGTGGAGTCTTCTTTGTCAAATATGCTTACAATCTCCAAAGAGTCCCTGACGAGGCTCCCTTTCCAACCCGTCAGGTGTGGGCCAAGAGGCTGATCCCCAAAATCAGTCACTTTGTTTGGGTGGCCGTCCAAAACAAGATCCTGACGCTCGAGAATCTGATCAGGAGGGGCTTTCAGATCCCGAATAGATGCTTCCTTTGTTGTGCTGCCTAGGAGTCCACTAATCACCTCTTTATCAACTGTCCCTTTTCGTCTGAAGTCTTGGGCCTCATTCTTTCCCAATTCTCCATCCAGTGGGTGGCCCCCTACTCCATCCCTGATCTTCTGTCTCAGTGGCCCAACCCCTTTGCCCATCCCTTCATCCGCTTCCTCTGGGGCTCCTGCCTTCCCCATATGCTCTGGCAACTCTGGTTGGAGTGCAACAGCAGAGTCTTCCCCTCCCTGACCTGTTCCCCCCAGTGGAAAGCGACCAAGGCGGTGTCCTTCGCTCTCAAGAATTCCCGTTCCATCCCCTTGATCAAGGTGCCCCGACGGCTGGGTGAGGTCACCCTCCTATCATCCCTTGGAGTTCAGCTTCCCCCCGGTCCCCCCCGCCCCCTCCCGGTGTTCTATGATGAGGTGGATTGCCCCCCCTGGATGGGTCAAGCTTAATTTCAACGGAGCTTCTAAAGGAAATCTCGGGCCCTCTGGAGTGTGCGAGGTCATCAGAGACTGTCACGGGGCCCTGATCGCAGTGTACACTGCATCGCTTGGCATCCAGACTAACAACTTCACCGAAGCAGCAACTCTCCTTAGCGGGTTGACTGCCCTCAAGGAGTCCACCTCAAAAGTCATCATCGAGGGCGATTCCCAAGTTATTATCAAAGCCACCCATAGCCCAGGAAACTGCTCTTGGCACATTCACAACTCCATCCGGGAAAGCCTCACCATTCTCCAAGGACTCCCCGACCATGCCTTTCGGCATGTGTACAGAGAAGGCAATAGGGCTGCCGACTTCATGGCAAATCAAGCCATCTCAGCTGAAGACTCCATCTCCTGGACCATGAACTTCATTGAAGCTCTGGTCCAAATAGCTTCGCAAGACTATACTAGCATCAATGAAGGCCCTGGTGCTTAGCCCGCCCCGAGTCGGGGCCTCGAAGTCTTGCTACAACGCCCCTCAGTGGCTAGGGAATTTTCTTGTCTGTACCACCACGTCGACTGGCCCCGTACTTTTCTTGCTTGTGAGGCAGGAATGACGATGGCGATGGCAGGAGCGGGAGCAGGAGCAGGAGTGGGAGCAGGACTGGGAACTAGTTCAGAGACTGGTGCAGGTTTCTGGGCGAAAGCGGGATCAAGATCAGGATCGGGCGCGTCAGGGCCCGGACCCGGGCCTGCAGGGCCCTCTGCGGGCCCTGAGGAGGGCTCAGAGACTGAGCAGAATGGTGGCCAGGGTGGGGACGACATCTTGGGCCCGGGCCCTCAGGCCAGCCTCGATGCATCACGTCAATTGGCCCCCATCATTTTCTTTCTTGTGAGGAGTGGAGCTGATCTGTCAGGGTGGGCCCTGTCTAGGCCAGGCCCAGCTGCAAGACCTCTCGGAGTGACTGCGGTCAGTTTTTGCGATCTTGGCGTTTGTCGTTTTACGAATTTTTCTTGTTTTGGTGGCCACAGGCCAAATGTTGATGTTTTATTTCTTAGTTGGCCCGATTTTTGTAGGCAACAGGGCCCTGGGCCCCGGACCGTTGCCTAAGGTTTTCAATATTAATTTCAGCCTCAGCTGTCTATGTAACTAAGGTTTTGGGATCCTTCTTTAAAAAACCCATTGTAAATATATTGCTACTTATCAAAAAAAAAAATACTTTAAAACAAATCCTTATTTCTCCTAAATTCAATTCTTAATAATAATCAAATAAATCATTAAACCCCTCAATTTTTGCAATAATCAATACAACCCAAATAACAAAGCTTAATCAAAACTTTAATTTCCACTAACCACCTTATAACTCCAACCTTAGGCTAAATAAAATTAAATTAATGCAAAGCGTAATTACCTCCTCAAGGGGATTCGAAGCCCCGACTTGCCCACATCGCGAGCATCATAGCCACGACTAAGATTCCACACGAGCTAGCCGCTCGTTGGAAAGGGAAAGACACAACGTGCCTTATGCTCGTCTCCACCTTTTCGCAAAACCAAAGGCGCCGAAGTGCTTCTCTCACGCTTTCCAAAAAAATGCAGTCAAGGGGATTCGATCCTCGACGTTTTCATCTACCCCATGCCTTAGCCAAGGCCCACTTGCCAATGCGCCACGCTGCCCACGACGTTTGTTTCTCTGAGTGCTACCTGTCTTATTTGCTGCTTCACTTCTCAAGAAATTCACATGAGCTCATAAACGATTCTATAGCCAACGATTTGATTGCACAAGCAAGGATGAAATAATAATCAATTGAAGCCCCCTTTATATAGTCCTTTAATCATATCTAAGATGTCAGTGGAAATATGACTTTTTATTTACTTTATGACGTCGACGGAAATCTTGCGTATTTAGTTTTAAATTTGAATTCAAATTTTAAATAATTAAAATTTAAACCAAATATTAAAACTTAAATATCTCGATCATCGGGGCACCTTTTTCGATGAAACAAAATATCAACTTGGGTTTTAAGAAAAACCCATATCAAATCTGTTGTCCATGGTTTTAAATAAAACCTTTTATTTTTCCTATCTTGGTTTTCACAAAAACCCTTCATAGATCCTTTTGACATTAAATGATCTTTTGACATCAATGACAACATATTAGCCTAGGGACTCAAAATGTCCAACAAATTTCATCTTCGATTGCTTGAAACTCTATGCGGTTTCCTCGTGCAAGTACTAGTTCTTGTTGCAAAAAAATAGACATTAAATATTAAGGAGGTCCAAGAAAGAAGACCCCATTGGAGATTGAATCTTAAATTTTTAAGACTCCAGATTGAATAAAGAAGAAATAAACTTTATTGCAGATTGAGAAGAAAGAGACCCAGGAAAAGGGTTCCATTGAAGAACTTCTAGATTTGGAAGATATAATATTGAAGATTGAAGATAGAGGAGTACTAGAACAAAGTCCTATTGAAGATTTGAAAAGCTGCAAAATTTGAAGACCCAATAAAAGAGGTCTCAAGCAAACTTGGAAGGAGAAAGAAAAAGAAGGCTAGAGAGTCCCTTTTGAAGAAATTGAAGAAGTGGCCATTGGAGAAGATCTGAAGAAAGATCAATATTACAATCAAGGAGAAGGATTTGGGACAATTGTCGCCATCTAATAAAAATCCCAAAAAGAAAAATTATTTGGCAAGAAGTTTGTTAAATTTTGGAAATATTTCTTGAAGATCTCAAGACATTCAAATTCTTGAGGAGGAGGCCAACAAATAGGCCCAATTTGAAGTTAGAATTCGACAAGAATATTGGAGGAGAAAGAAGCTAGAAGAGGCCATTAGATTTGAGAATTTTGAGGACAACCATAATAGATTTTGAAGGTTGATTTGAAAGGAGAATATTGTTGTTTTTGCAGCAGAAGTTGAAGAGTCACAAGCCAACAAATTGAAGGTGACTTAAAGCTACGATTTGGAGAATATTTGGGCTGATTTTGAAGTGTCCTTGAACAACAAATTAAAGGAGGAATTGATAGCAATAGAAGGCAACAATTTGGAGGAATTGAATGCTATTTTTGGACAACAAGATAAGGAGAAGAAATCAAAGTTTTTGAAGCAACAATTTGAAGAGATTTGAGCTGCAAATTTGAGCAACATTAAGAGGAGAAATTAGAGTTGCATTTTGGAGAATTTCGAGGTAAATTTATGAAAATTTTGGACAGCAAAACAAAGAAGGAATTGGTTACATTTGAAGTTGCAAAGTTACAGGGTTTTGGACAACAAGAGGGCAGCATTTGAGCAGCACCAATAGCTGCAAATTTTAGAGTTCAAAAGAACAATTTCAAGGAGAATTGAAGCCACAAAAATCAGATTATTTGGTAGCATTTGAAGAAGGATAATTGCTGCAAAATAGAAAGACATCTGGACAACATAGAAGTTGATTCCTAAACAACGTTGAAAGCTGCAAATTAAAGTCTTATGAACAACAAACTAAAGGTTAAAAGGTAAAGATTTAGAGGCAACAATTGAGTAGAAAGGAGAGCTAAAAAGTTTACAAATTTGAGGCAGTAAATAGGTGAACCAAATCACCAAGAAGACTAGCTACAAAAGGACGTCAAAAAGTGTGTATAAGTGGTGCTATGAAAGTTCATTATTTAAGCATTTATAAGGTTTTTTGAAAGCACCATATTAGAGTCTTTTAAGGATCAAAAGCTAGTTTAAGTTTAGTATCTCCAAGCCAAGGAAGGAGACATCATTATTATCTTAAAATTTGCAAAAACACAACAAAGATTGAAGTTAAAACCTGCTTAAAAGGGAGTAATAAGTAGAAGTAGCATATGTTATTTTTATAAAATGAAGTGTAGATTTTTCTAAGTCCTATTGAGTAAAATAAAGAGATTCAATAGTGAACAAAGGCAAGACATATTTGTAGTGTTTAAAAACACCAAAGAAGGCACAAAATATTGTAAAAATTTTGGTGAAGGATAACCACCAAAGGAGTGGTAGAACCACCAAGGAAAAAGTGGAGCCACCACCATAGTGAAGAAGCCACCAAGAGCCAGCCATTGAACGTAGAGGAGGAGCTATTGTGGAAGTCATCAAACGTCAAAGCAAGAGGTGAGAAAAATAGCAAGGTTGAGCCACCAAGGTTGCACCACTAGCTTGAGGAGAAGGAGCATAGTCTCATTACCACCAATAGCATCATAGGCCATGACATACGAATAGACAATATACGAATAAACATCAAAGAATGAGCGTTGGGAAGATAAAACATTTAAGAAGAAGGAATTAGGGCAAGGTGAGCACCAAGAGATAAATCATTGCATAAGTGGACGTTGGAGGATGCCACTTATTGATTGAAACACCCAAGAAAGCATAATGTTACAAATTGACCATTGTATTTAAATTCAATCTTTGTTGAAAGCAAAAACATAGGTAATTAATATTTGCACAAGTTAGGAGCAATAAATCAGTAAATAAGGATGTTGGGGAGTCAAAGCATGCAAGGTGAAGAGATAAGAGTTGTTGGTTACCACTTAGCAAGACAGGAACCAGTGCCAACTGCCATGGAGTAGAACTGAAATCTCCTAGCATATCTATTAATGAGTGGGTGATTATTGAAGGAATATCACTACCAAAAGCCTAGCATGTATCATAGTCTAAAATCAAAGTGCATAGCTTGACGACCAATGAGGAGAGAACGTTAATCAAAGGAGCGTTACAGTCCATAAGTCTAAGTGCATATGTGGAGGAATCAAGAACAGTTGGAGATCATACGTGGATGACCTTAAGTACCTCAAACCGACCTACAAGAGCAGGTGAAGAGGTATTGAAAAGGAAGAGTGCCAAGAAAGAAAAACCATCATTGCAAAGGAGACAAATGATTCCAACATTGAGAAATTTTTAATGTTACCAAGGAGTGTGTAACATCCATTGCTAAGTGTTACGAAGGTAAAGGGTGCTAGAGATAATTGTCACCCAGGAAAAGAAGCACCAACCACCATGATTAGTAACATCTCTTACAAGCAATAAAGGCATGGATCAGAGTGCCACTTGACATCAATTAAGAGAGGCATGTAAGAATATTGCATAAGCACTGCAAGAAGGAAAAAAGAATGCAGTCAAACCTTTTGAAGACTAAGTTGATGAGCATCTAGAAGGAGCATTAAAGACTTTGTAGAGAAGGTAGATCGCTTAAGAGTGTAGGTTGCAGAATTAAGTTAAGTTTAGCACGCCATATACAAGGAGGTATGATTTATCTGATTTAATTTATAACCTTTGCAAATATTAAAGGAGATATAAGGTATATTATTGAGATTAAGATTAATTACTCAATTATATTTAAGGTTATTTAAATAAAAGGAGAAATAAGGTGACGAATTATAACCTTGGAAGAATTATTGAATGTCTTAAAATATATTTGAAGTAAGAATCTTTTTGAAATATTTTGGAAATAATTTATTCATATTATATAATATTAATACCTTAACAAGGATTGGTTCAGATCACTAGCCAATAAGAGTTACAATTGAGGTAAGTGAATTAAAAAAAAGATCATATTTTAAATATGAGCAGATGTGGAAAGGCCATCCTCAATTTGTTGATATGATAGCTCAAACATGGAATTATTTAGGTAATGGTGGATTGTATGCTCTTCCAAACCAACTTAAAGCTATGACATCTAGATTAAAAAAAAGGAACAAGAACACCTTTGGAAATATTTTTGAGAAGAAAGAAGATCTAACAGATAAACTTTCAAAATTCCAAAAAGGTGATGATAACAATCCAAGCTCAGAGGAAAGGCAGTTGCTTAGTGAATATCATAATATTTTGAGTAAGGAAGAGAAATTATGGAGATTAAAATCAAGACAGACTTGGTTAAAATAAGGAGATAAAAATACAAAGTTTTTTTATAGGATGGCTATAGTACAAAGATCATCTTCTAGAATTAGTAGAATTAAATCAATAGAAGGGGTTTGGATTGAAGATCATAGTGAAATTAGAAAAGAGGTAAAGTCATATTATCAAAATATTCTAGGTTCAGAGGATACCGAAGTTCTTAATGATAAACTTCTTCAAGATGTTCGTTCAGTTATAACGAATGAAGACAATAGGAAACTTATGGAGCCTATTACTCTAGAAGAAGTTCATTTAGCTCTTTTCTCTTTTAATAAGGATAAATCCCCAGGTCCGAATGGGCTCTCTGTAGCTTTTAATCAACATAATTGGGATATAGTGAAGGATTCTTTATTGGTGGTAGTGGAGTAGTCTAGGGTAAAATAATATATTCCTTATAAAAAAAAAATGCAACTTATCTTACCCTAATTCCAAAAAAGAAGGATGTTGAATTGTTTGATTCTTTTAGACCCATAAGCCTATATAATATGGCATATGAGATTATTTCCAAAGTGATGGTGAATATATTGAGGCCATTGTTAGACAAAATTATTTCAGAAGAGTAAGGAGGATTTGTGAAAGGGAGACAAATTTTGGATGGGATCATAGTAGCTCATGAAGTTATACATTTAGTAGCTTCAAGAAAAGAGAAATCTATGATCTTAAAACTTGATATGAATAAATCCTATGATAGGGTTAAATGGAATTTTCTTTTTGCAATTTTAGATAAGTTTAGTTTTGGAAAGAAATGGGTAGATGTATTAAAGCTTATGTCTCTAAAGTTTTTTATTCAATGTTGGTCAATGGGTTAGTGACAAAATCTTTTAAAGCCAAGAGAGGCCTTAGACAAGGAGATCCTCTATCTCCTTATTTGTTCATTATTATGGCAGAAGTTTTGAGTAGGAACTTAAAGAAGTTTTACAAATATGGGCTTATAAGTGGACTAAAGGTTGGTAATAACATCGATAACATCACCCATCAACAATTTGTAGATGAGACAAACCTTTTTGGAAAGGCAAGGATAAATGAGGCCAAAGCTTTGAATAACTTTTAATAGAGTACGAAAGAGCTTCAGGGCAAAAAGTTAAAAGAACTAAATCCAAATTTTACTTCCTTAACACTCCTGCTAATATCAAAGCAAGAATTTGCAGGTTGCTTCAAATGGAAGAGGCAAATTTGCCAACAACTTATCTAGGGATGTCTTTATTTGAGTGGAGAATGAGGATAGATTTATGGAATCCAGTTATTAGTAAAGTTCAAAATAAACTTCTAGCTTGGAAAGGTAGATGGTTATCGTTATTAGGAAGAGTGCAGTTAATTAATTCAATCTTACAAGCCATTCCAATATATTATATGTCATTGTATTCTACGCCAAAATCAGTTGAAAAAAGTTTAATCTATATTATGCGATCCTTTTTATGGTCAAGTTTACATAATAAAATAAAATTTCCTTTGGTGAAATGGAGCAAGTTGTGTGATGACAAAACTATGGGAGGTCTTGGTTTAAGAGTTCTTACATATGCAAACTTAGATATTAGGGGAAAAGCTATATGGAGATTGTACAAAGAGAGTCAAAGACAATGGGCAAGAATTCTTCTAAGTAAGTATGTTTATCTCAATCACTCAAGTTTAAATATTTATAGCATTCTCTCTTCCAAATGGTTCTACTTTTTGGAATGGTTAAAAAAAATCTATTAATATTATGATTAAAGGTTTAATATGGGTGGTGGGAACTAGAGAAACATTTTCTATTTGGATGGATACTTGGTGTGATAAAAAACCACTCAACTTCGATCTAGTTTTGAAACCTTGGATTAGATTGCTTCAAGACAAATACGGTGATAGGGTTTCAAACATTTTGTACAAGGATCGAGAAGGAAGATACAAATGGAAAGAAGATTTTTTTATAAGTATACAAGACATTGATTCTAGGAGGCAATTGAGTAGAAAGATAACAACTGTGATTATTTTGAGGGGTGCTAAGGATAAATTGATTTGGGAGTTGAATAGCTCAGGAGAATACACAACTAGAAGTGGATATAATGTTCAACACCAACATAATAATAATATCACTAGAATATGGAGAGATATTTGGGATAGCCCAAGCATTCCTAAAGTCAAAATGTTTGTTTGGCTAATAGGTCATAGAAGAATTTTATCCTGGGATAACCTTATGAAAAGGGATTTTCATGGCCCCTCTCAATGTGTTAATAAGGAGGAGGAGAGTATAGACCATCTCTTGGGACATTGCTCAATAGTTTGGAATCTATGGTAATGGATTCTTAATATGTTTGGTAAATGCATGGTGATGAATAGTAGAATTGAATATTGGTTAAAACAATGGAAAAGAACTTATAAAAGTGAGGCTTTATAGACAATATGGTATATATCAAAATACACAATACTTTTGACTATATGGCTAGAAAGGAATAGAAAAATATTTAAAGGAAAGAAAAGCAATTTAGAAGTAATTAAAAAGAATATATATATAGCCATAGAAGAGTTTAAACCAACCCTATCAACTCACCAATCCCTAATTTGAAACCAGAGAGTATTGATAGATCGAGTCATTTCATTAAATGGAATTATGATGTTGGGTACAAGAGAAGCAAAAAGAAGGCAAAAAATATAAAGTGGAAACCACCAGATGTGGAGTGGGTTAAATTAAATTTTGATGGAGCATCTAAAGGAAATCCAGGACCAGGAGGAGGAGGAATAATTAGAAATAATAGAGGATATATTTTGTCTCATTATGCTTTCAATAGTGGATTTAAGACAAATAATGAAGTTGAAGCTTGGGCAGCTTTAGAAGGGTTAAAAATATGTAAACAAATAAAATGGAATAGAGTATGGATGGAAGGTGATTCTCTCATAGTAATAAATTCAATTTTGAGGAAAGCAAAGGCTTCATGGAACATATAAGAGATAATTTTGGAAATTCAAGATCTTGCTAAAGAGTTTGAAGAAATTAGGTTTACACATATATTAAGGGAAGGAAACAAATGTGCAGATAAGCTAGCCAATAGAGGGGTTTTGATTGAGGATCATGAAGTTAAATTATCCTTTCCATGATTAGAAGAAGTAGAAATTTTAGTTGAAGCTGGCATAAAACGTTGATTGCCTAAATCAATTAATGATTAATATTTACTTTAATGTTTTCCATTGGTAATATTTGCTTTATTTTGTAACATTAATGTATTTTCATTTAGACTATTTATTATAATTTTTGTGGTTGCACTTGTGTTTCAGGAAGGAAACTAGCAATCCAGATTTGGTAAAGCGAACTATGATAGTGTGATGTTTTGGAAATATTACTCTACTAAGATGTAAGGCATAAATAGTAGAGGTGAAGTTTTGGCATTTTGAAGGCTGCTATAGGAAAATGTTAAGAAAGATGCTAAATTCTGGAGTAATTGTATTCATACATAAATTTGAAAAGATCCAGAAAATGAAAATCAAGAATTCAAACATTTTATGTAAAATGATGTAGGTTTCTAGCTATAGCATCTCAATTGAGATGAGAAGTGTATCTATTTGTAAACTCTCAAGCTCTAAAGAAGAGATGTAATTTTTCAAGGGTGGGGTACCTAAGTACAACCCCTTATTATCCAACAAAAAAAATATTGCATAAAATATTTGCAAATAGTTTAACTTGGAGGAACAAGGATTTCTACATAGAAATATTAATTTTGCAAATACATTATTTTCTAAATTTCCAATTAGGGAGTTATAAGGAATTCAACACCAATTTAAGTTCTTGAAATTTAGAAACTACATTATTGAAAATTGAAGGCTATAAGAAACACAACATAGAGTTGTTGAAAAGTTGGAAAATTATATTGGTATTAGTCTCATGCTCAAATTAACGAGACATAAGGAATCCAACTTAAAAGTCTTGAAATTAGAGAATCTTATCAAAATTGAAATTGCATCAAAATAGTCTATAGCTTTCCATTCATAAATAGGGAGTCAAAAGGGATTCAACTCAAAAAGCTATATTATATTAAAACACTAGGGAGATATAAGGTAATCTACAAGTGTTATCATGGCAACAAATAAATTATTTCTTTCAAAATCCCAACTTCTTAAAGGACCTAATTACACTTCTTGGAAAAACAAAGTGAGGTCAATATTGATAGTTGAAAATATTTGGGATATTGTTAAAGGATCAAAAACTAAACCTACTACAAATTCTAAAGAGATTCAAAATTATGGAGAGGATGAAGCAAAAGCACTCATGATAACAACATTTGCAATTACAGTTGAAATACAACCATACATTAGTTCAGCAACAACCTCTATAAAAGCTTGGAAAACTTTAGCCAAGATATCTGAAGGAAGGAATAAAGCCACTATTTTGAATCTTCAAATCCAATTGCATTCTCTAAAAGTTAATAGTGGTGAAAGTATATAATTATTTCTAAGAAAAGTAGTAGATATAAAAGAAAAAAATTAACCTTAGGAGAAAAGGTAGAAGACAAGTTTCTTGTCCAAGTAATCCTAAGAGCACTTCCAGAAAGCTACAAACATCTAGTCACATCTTTACAAATTCTAAGTAAAGATACATCATTTGATGAGTTAGTCAACATACTACAAGAATATGAGGAAGAAAATTCAGTGAAAGATGAAATGACTAACAATGCCATGGTCTCAAAAGATAATCCACAAGGAAATATTACTTTATTCTCAAGAGGTAGATCTAAATGGAATAATAGATATTGTCAAGTATGCAAAAATAAAGGACATAGCATGAATTATTGTAGATTCAATCCAAGAAATCAATATCAAGGGAATCAAACAAATTTTGAAAGCCAATCAAATAGGCCATTCCAACCAAGACAATATCAAAATCAATATAATTCGCATCAATACCAATTTTAGCATCCATACACTTCTTAGAATCAATACAAACATCCTTAACTACAATATAGAGAAGGAAAATAAAAAGGACACTTAGTTTAAGAGATATAAGAAATTTAGGAACTAGAAGAACCCACAATGAACATGAAGTTAAAGTTCTTTTAGAAAAAAATAGTATTTTATGAATATACTAATTATTTACTTTATCAAAATACAAACAGGGATTAACATGAAGAAAGTAAAAAAGAAGAAGATCAAGAACTTGATCCAGTTGAAGAAGATGAAGATCCATATTGAAGACTAAAGTCTTCAATAACCAAATAATGTAATATAGGGTGGTGTTGGAATATATTACATTATTTGGTACATGCTAATGTACCATCTTGGGTACATCTTTAGATTAGGAGTGTGTCTTAGATTAGAGTTTGAGTATTTACTTTATGCAATGTAATAAATGCACAACTATTTTTAGAATGTGCAATGATGTAAATGTGCATGTTGTCCATGTGTACATGAGTCTATAGAATAAGAATATGAAGAGTCATGGGAAGGTGAAAGGCCAAGAGTCACATACCATTATATATAGGCCTTAGATATAGAGTAGAGAGAGAGAGAGTAGTACATTAGAGTAACATAAGGTAGTTACAATGTAGAGCATGGAGTATTTGAGAACTCCATATTTTGTATGAAGATCCTATTTTCATGAGCTCTCATTAATGGCATATTTATGAGTTACTACAAAAGTTTCTTATGATTTTTACTTGCTTAATATATTGCCATTATCATATATTTAATATTGCATGCTCATTTTAGACCTTGTGGTCACTTTTACATTAAATATATAGCATCAAAAGCTAATAATATGGAATGTCAAATATTTTGGTAACATTTTTAAATAAAAGAAAGAAATTGAATCCAAGCTCAAAAATTTACAAGAGATAGTAGAAATTAATGGAATGGATCATGATTCTTATGTGAAAGAAAAACAATTACTTTTTTATTATCATAATGCATCGAAAAAGGAGTCATATTGGTTCCAAAAATTTAGAGAGAAATGGCTCAAGGAAGGGTACAAATGTTTTTCATGTTGCATCAAAAACAAAAAATTTAGTTTGTTATATCAAAAATATTTTAACTCGAGATGGAAGAAATATCAAGGATGAAGAAGATATAAGGAAAGAAGCAATTAATTATTTCAAAAATATTTTATCAGATTCTAGGCAAGATAAGGAGGCACAAGAAAAACTTCTGCAAAATATTCCATCAACTATCACTCAGGGACAAAATGAAATCTTGATGAAGAATACATCTATGGAGGAGCTCCATCAAGCAATCTTCTCTTTGCATCGTAACAAGGCACCTGGTCCTGATGGATTTCCTACACAATTATGTTTAAATGGATTTTAAAAATAAGTACAATATTCTTTTTATTTTAGGAATT
The DNA here is from genome assembly GCA_028583015.1 of Wollemia nobilis. Classification (NCBI taxonomy): domain Eukaryota; kingdom Viridiplantae; phylum Streptophyta; class Pinopsida; order Araucariales; family Araucariaceae; genus Wollemia; species Wollemia nobilis. The sequence goes on from JAQPPZ010000850.1 coordinate 12,402,404, forward strand.
CTTATTATTGGTTTTTGGTGTTCTTAATAGATCCACTACAAGGGATTAAAAATTCAACACTGCCCCCCAAATACAAATTAGATTTAAGCTACACTTAATGTATTACAATATTGTGTATATACTTGGACGTGGTTAAAAGTTTTAATTAATGAAGTTAGTTAACAAGTACTCATTTCTTGGTATTCAAAATATTTATGAAAAAACATTTGTATTACAGGTAGAGCTTGTTAGAAAGCAAATGGTTTGCATGTCATGCAATGAATATTAGAGGGAAAATATTCATGTTTACTCTTATGCTCATTTAAGAATTACTCTAGTCTAATAGTAAAAGTTTATTGGTTAAAATTTGGAATTAGAAATTACCTTGATTCTCTTAGTTTTTATATTTAAAAAATATACTTTCCTGAAGAGGTATTGTTGATTGGAGGTGAGAAATGATCATGGTGGAGAAAATATTATAGAGTAGAAATATTAGTTGAATTTTTATACATTATTTAGTCGTGATGTATTCAACAAATTGTAGTAGTTTCTATTCAATTGGGTATTTTTTTTTTAGTAAATTAATTTTGGATGACTATTTTATAAAGATAATAAATTCAACAAAAGAGTGAGTTTTCAGCTTCTGGTCTGAGAGAAACTATTTTATTCACATTAACAATACATAAAAATTCTTATATATTTTAGTTATTTCAAAGCTCATGGTTAATGAGTTGTATATTTTGAATGCAATCTCTAGCAATTACCTCACTTGTTTTAATCCTTTAAATGATCCCATAACTGCCACATGTTTTCTTTGAACTATAATGTAGCAACTTGTCAATTGTTGTATGATCCTTAGAGTTGAGTCAGTTGGCCCCAATAGTTGTTGTAGTTGTCTAACAAAATTACCTTTATCATGAGTTATGTTGTCAATCTTGATGATACTCATCTTATCATTTAGTATCTTGATAGCTTGAAGTTTTGGTATATTTCTTGATAATAGTCTAATGAGATAATGGGCTTTGATAATGATGTATGGATCTCTTGTTTGATTAGTAAAGCTAGATAATCTAATTTCATCAAGATTTAGTGTACAAGCTATTCCATGCCCTTTTAGAGCTTTCTTCGTAATGAGTCATTCATCCTACAAATGCTTTTCTTCGTACTTGGAAAAGTGAATAGAATGAATTGACTTTGAACATACAATATTCATTCCATGATGTGTTGCGCTTTTTGACCCTATAGGTGTCCCATGGCTTATGCTTGTAATGGTTCTCTTTATATTCAAGTAGTGTTCCATTTTGTTGGTTCCTTGGATTGAAGCGATCAACCAGTGGAACTCTTCTTGTATGATGATTTAGACGATTCTAATTTTAGGGTTTTACCAAATATTTTTGTGCTATCTCAAGTGTGTTTAAGTGAAAAACACATGTTTTTCCATTTCTTAAACTTCTTCCTTTGCTTCTTTGAATAGATTCTCCTTGACTACATTATTTTGATGTGTCTTTCTCCAATTTTATTTTTTCTATTATGAAGATGAACTATTTTGTTGTTGGTTCATATCTTGTGAAGGGGATCCATTTCTGAATGGAATATGCCCACAATCCTTAATGTCATGTCCATTTCTTCCACAAGGATCATACATATTTTGCTTGTTGAAAGTACTCCTTTGAGAATCATTCCTTTAATTACGAAATCTCTAAAAATTGTTTATTTGATGGAAGCATTGTGTAGGTTTCATGCCTCTTCTGAATAAATATTTTCCTCTTTGACTTGTAACTAGTAACAATTCTTTTTCTTTTGTAGTATGTGAGGCCTTTGCTTTCTAAAGTAGGTTCACCAACTTATCAAAGCTTTGTGTTTGATAAGTAATATTTAGTGTAGTCATAATTTTATTATACCTGGATAAGAGTGATCTCAAGATACTAGAAACTAATATTTTATCATATACATGAGATCCTAGTGCTTGCAATTATGCTCGCAAATCTATAATTTCTTCATGAATAATTCTAACTTTTCTCCACTCTTCATATTTAGACAATGGAGTTATATCTGGAGGAATAGAATCTAATTTTGATTCTTGGCTTCAAATACTATCTTTAACTTCTCCAATATATTTTTGGATGTGGTCATATCTCTAATGCATGCTTAGACCTCATCTGTTGCTTCGAACATGATGACGAGTCTTGTCTTTTTGTTTGCCTTATCAAACTTTTTTTATCTTCTCTTTTTGCAATAGGATGGGTAAAGCTTCCATCTACTACTTGCCAAACTTAAATTATGTCACGATTTTGGTCTTCAAGGTAGCATAATTGTTTCTCCTCAACAAATAGGAATTTGGTAAGGTGTTCCACTAGCCATGATAAACCTTTATAAAATCTAAATTTTCTTCTTTTACTAAGTTTACCTCATAAAACACTTTGCAATGAGTATAAATATACCTATATTTAGAATTCAAGTGATGCTTTCAAATAGTGTGGGAGAGAACTGTATCTTAGCAAATAGATGGAATGCTACTTCCTCTTATGGAATATTTCGTGGAATATTCCCTTCTTTCTTTCTATATTTTCAAATATTAATTTTTCAAGTTATTTTTAAAAGGAATAATATGCATGTCTTTATCAAGATATTTCAAACTTTATATCTTTGTTCCCTTCTTTCTTTCTCAAAAATATATGTTACTTTAATATCAACTAGAAATTTTACTTGTCCTTTTGCTTTTGGAAGATGCTTCAACTTAATCCTTGGTGTCCTTTTAAAATTTTAACAATACACTACTTATTTCCTTCGTGTAATGTTGATGTTTTTAGGTGATTATAACTTTTTTTAGGTGAGTGCAATTTTCACCTTCTCACTTTTCACGTTATAGTAACCTTATTTTGCAATGTCCTTCATATGCTTCACTAACTTCACATCTTTGTTTCATTGTATCTCATGTGAAAATGGTAGGGATCTATTTTTGCTATTCTTATGTGCTTCTTTTATCTGCTTTTTCTTGGCCTTCTTGTTACAAATGCTTCTAGTGAATCTGCATAGTCACAGTCTTGCTCCTTCATTTTTTTCTCTTTTCACATGCTTTCTCTCAATTGCCTCAACAACGTCTAGGGAAGTTTGATCTTATGCAAATACTTTTAGTTTCTCTTGTTTTTTATTGTATCTCAAATGAACCTTCTCATTATTAATCACAAATGCTTATTCCTGATCACTTGCCAAAAGAGTCCTTCAAAATTTGTTGCCTTCTAGGTTTTTTGGGTTGTCATTCAGGTTACCATTTCAATACCTCTTGTTTCATATTTTTTCTTGCTCTTTTTTTTGCTTTGTTGTGCTTTTCTTGGTTAATTTATGTCACATGTGTTCCTCTTCTTGTACCCTATGTTGATCATGAAGCATAGGAAGTTTGGCATTGCACCCACAAGGAATGGCTCTTTATAGTGAGTATTTTGTTTGAGGCGCATGTTTCCTTCCTTTCATGGGGGACCTATCTTGATGACTCATGGTATACTTCCTCTGTAAACCGTTAACCTTAATGATTCCATTGTCATTTGGTGTAGGTGGGAATTTCTAATCTTAGAATTTCTTGTTAAAAATCTCTCATGTATCTGTTATTTACCTTCTATGCACTTAATATACTAGTTGGAACATTTCCTTGGATATTGAACTAACTTTGTCCCAACATGCCACAAGAGCAATCATTGCATTCTTGAAGGAGTCTTTTCTTATTTGCATTTTAGATTTCCATTCTAAGAAGATTAGGCTTCTTTCTTTGGCTTATCACTGCAAAAATGATTCAACTTTAGACTTATCATTTTCTAATTTTTTCTTAAATGTTTTTTCAATAATGGCTTTAATGAGTCTTTTATATTTCTTCAACCTTCTTTCGATGTACTTCTCAAACCTATCTCAATAGGCTATATTTTAGCCTTTTTCTAAAATCTTCTTCAATTCTTTCTTTTTTAAAGCCTTTAAATGGTTTCACTAAATTGTAATTTTAAGGAGTTTTTATGGATTTATTTTTTTGTAGCTTTATGGAGCTTCATATGGTTTCCTTGATGCTAAATTTTCTTCTTGCAAAAATATACAATGGTTTCTTTTATCTTTTTCTTAAAGGAGCTACTTTTTTTGCTTAAACAAAACAAGAAACAAAATGACACATTATTCCTCATCAACAACTCAAAATCTAAACCTTCAATTAAATTTGACTTGACTATTCTCTTATAGTTCTTGTAATAAATCGGTGAGCATTAGCTTTGTATTAGAATGGTGGAAATATATAATACATGTGTTGTAACAAACTTGAATCCCTAACTTCCTTAACCACCTATGTAACCACTATGCGCTTAACAATAACAATTAATATTAAGCGAATAACATATGTAATAATATGCTAACATCTCCCCCCATTTATTACATTATTTGGGATAACATAGATAACTCCCCCCCTTAATGTGAAGGAGAAAAAAATGAAAGATGATTTTGTGTTGATTCTGTATTTGGCTCTAGCTCTAGCTCATGGCTCTGGCTCTAAGGTTACTATTAGAATAGTACCTCTAGAACTGCCACTGGATCTACCTGTGGATTTACCTCTGGATCATTGCCTATCAATATGCTTGTAGGTCTACCTCTGGTTCATTATTATTGGGTCTACCTTTAGGTCTGTCACTAGGTCATTTACTCTAGGACTACCACTTAGTTTGTCACTGGATCTGCCTCTAGGTCTACCATAGGTTTTACCTTTTCTATATAAGCCATACAAAATTTCTTTCATTTTGGTCCATTGTGTGAGATCTTTCCATCCACAATCGATATGAACCTTGTTGCCCATTTTCACTTTGTACCAACAATTTATAGAGGAGAGATTTGTACATCCACATGAGTCACAAGGATGTAGTCTCCAACACCTAGCTCCTACATATCCTATTCTTCCATAATAACTACAATAATGCTTTGTAGGAGTTGTAGGATATTTAGGTTTTACAAATATGGTTTTACTGGTACTTGCTTGTCCATCATAGCCAAGGCCTTCATTCTTTGGCCTGACATTTGGCATTATAGGAGTTTTAATGCCTTGTCCATGTTTACCTAATATTTCACCATTGAATCCCATTTTGTTCATCAGTTTGGATCCAATGCCTTTGGTGTGTTTTTAAAAACACCCAAGTTCTTCATCTTCATCAATGTTTTTGTTGGTAACAATATTGTATTTGTCACAATTGATGAGATTATGGAGCTCATTTTGAGGAGGTTTAGTTGTTAAGTCACTGGTGTCACAAGTAAAATTTTCTCTTGTGATGAGATCACTTGTGCTACAACTGATATCTACCATTGAAGGTAAGAGGTCGCCTATATCACAACAAGCATTGGCCACAATGGGCTTTAGGTCACTTGTGCTATAGTAAGCATTCACCATCATGGGTTGAAGATCACTTGTGTCACAACAAGCATCGACCATTAGAATCATGACCTTTGATTCCTCACTGATGTCCCTTTTATTTTAACGTTGGGTAAGGTCAAGTGAAATCAATGTCATGTAGACTGCCCTTATAACGCCTATAGGGATTTGAGCACCATTTATCTGAAGGTCTTCATAAAATTCAGAATATCTGAGAATGGATTTTACACCACTACGTAGAGTGAGATATTTTCCTGCTGGAAAGTAAGGATCTTTAACTGATTGAGAATTTTTATCAGTTTGTTTTGGGGCATTCTTTTTCTTTGATTTGCCCATTTTCTTAAGGTGTTGGTCTCTGCTGAAAATGCACCTTTTACAAAGTAATTTTGTAAAAAAATTGATAAGGAGGCTAAGGTGTTGGTCGCTGCCGAAAATGCACCCTTACAAGTGTATCCCCCCTTTTTGCAAAAAATGCTTTGACGGAAAAAATAAGTATCCCCTTGTTCCAAACACTATTTTTACAAGGTGTGTTCCCTCTTTCTCGAAAAAACATGTTCTAATGTGAAGGTTTCTTATATCACCAAAATGGTCCCCCTTTTGATACACTACAAAGAGTATGTGAAAGAGAATTCATTAAAATTGATGGCACCTACCTAAAAACCCTTCCAAAAAAGGATGATTAGTTGGAGGAAATTAAGCCAAGCAATAGGAATGAATTAGGGTATTTGATGGAGTGAATATCAAAATAAAATTGGCTTTCCTTATTTCTCCCCGATGTTTTATAGAGAACAATAGCTTAGACGTCGTTATTGCAGCTTTTTTAGGCATTAGATACAGTAGTCCAAGCACGACAACTTTATCTATAAGTGTGGACTAGAGGTACCATATATACCGAATGCTGCTATGTAATAAATTACACAAAAAGGTTTAAAATTTGGGGTCTTATGTGCTTTTGAATTTTAACTTATAATGTAAGTGCAAAAAACAAAAAATTAAATAGCGTATATAATCAAAAGTACCCACAAATTTTAAATATAGGTGTCGGATTCCACCGACAATGCACCTATAATGCCAATTTTAAGGTGTCGAATGCAATCGAAAATGCACCTTTTTTACAATAATTTTTGCAAGAAATTTTATTTTGTGCTTGCAAAAAAATGATATTCACAATTCCGCCCCTTGTGTTATAATTTTACAAAAAAAGAATATTGTTTTATCCCCCCTTTTGTTTGCAAAATAAACAAGGTTTTGGTGGAATTTGGAGAACCCTTTGAATTTGCAAAAAAATGTGCAATTTTGTTTTGTATCCCTTCTCTAGGAAAAAAATGCACTATTTTGTCTTTGTTTTGCAAAAAAATTGATGCTCCTTGATTTGCAAAGAAAAATTAATTTGCAAAGTATTTAAAAAAAATACCTTTTAATGCTCCTTCTTTGTCTTTTTCAGCAAAAAATTGTTTTCCTTTAGCAAGAAATTGGCTTCCTTGAGAAAAAAATTGGTCCACTAGCAAAACTTTTTTGCTGCGCAAAATTTTTTTTGTTGTGGCACGGATGGGATTTGATCCCCCGACTTGTCGCTTTCCAATTCCTTTGTGTTGGTTCGACTAACCAATCGGGCTAGCACAACCGATGGGAGTAGAAGGCAACTGCCTTCTATTTGTGTCCTGTCGTTAGCAATTTCAAAAAAAAATATTTTACCTCCTTCCTTGCACTGCACGGGGTTTGAACCCATGACTTGTCGTCGTGCAGACTCTTGGCACTGCCCTGCCAACCAATTCGATTGTTGCTCTGGATAGGAACAAAGGGGAGCAACCTTTGTGTTGTTTCCTTCTCCATCGAGAAGCGAAAATAATTTGTTTTTGGGACTTTAGTCCCACACGCAACATGTTGCTGCAATTTTGTTCTTTAAAAATAAATTTGCTCACTTGGAGCTTTGATTGCCTACGAGCAATCAGGAAACCTTGATCGCCCTTTTGCTGATGCCCACAACCAACTAGAATGAGCCACATCAACACTTTAATCGAGCATATCATCACGTCAACCGATGAGTTAGACCGTCATGTCACTACCTCGATTCGTGTGCTTGCCATGTTAGCTAGATCCACGTCATGCCTCCACATATTTACCTCGATCTACGTGTTGTTTGCCACGTATCCGCCAGTGGGGGTCCATGTCAAATGTTGTCATTGGGGTCCCGCTCTAGGATTTGTGCCCTATCAGTCTGACTATGCCCAAAACCAACTGCTCCTCAAAAATCGTGCTGCTCCACCTCGAGAATCATGCACAACCTCAAAAAATGTGTAGAAGATTGTGCGCTTTGATACCATGTAATAAATTGGTGAGCATTAGCTTTGTATTAGAATGATGGAAATATATAATACATGCGTTGTAACGAACTTGAATCCCTAACTTCCTTAACCACCTATGTAACCACTATGCGCTTAACAATAACAATTAATATTAAGCAAATAACTAATGTAATAATATGCTAACAGTTCTCAACATGTTGGGTTGTTATGAATTTCTTCTTTGTCAAACCCTATTCTTAAACAAGAAAATATAGGTCAACTTAAGGTTAAAAGCCTTTTATCATTTTTTGTTTTCATATATGGTAAACAATTAAAGGCTCTTTGAATTTCAATATTTTGACAAGCTTTCAGAGACAAATTCAACAAACAAAATTACCATTTACAAAAACTAAAGGTCTATTCATATTATTGGGAATATTAATAACATGATGTCATCTAATCAAAGATTTTGTAAATGACAAGAATTCCCTACGAGACATGATCCAAGAATAATATTTCAACAAATGTATTCAATGTCATGTTGAGATATATACTTCAAATGTCTTATATATGAGATTTGTAAAAATAATCACCTATTTAAATGTACTAAGGGGATAAATCATGCCAAAAGTTCTATTTTTGGGGGTATGGTGTCATGCATGTACATGGGGACCTAAGACCATGATGAGTGCTATAAAGCAATTTTAAGAATTTGTAGGTTACGAACAAAACCAAACAATACTAACACTAAAAAAAACACCAATGATGTGACCTCAATCAATTAAATATCTCAACTTTTAAGGAGGAGACCTAGGTTCAAACCTTGTCTAATATAAGATTGGTTGCCAAAAGTGATGTAATAGTATTAGTAATCATGATGTAATATAGGTGGAAGTCATTTCAATCCATTTTTTTCTTAGGGGGATGGAGGAAAAACAATGGTTGCAAACTTCTTTTTAATTGAACTCATATAAAAGATATTAAGGCCTCTGCCTAAGTGGCTAGGTATTTAAGTCCTAGGATCCTTGAGTAAGTTTGATGATATACTAATTGCAAAGGAAAATTCATAGATTATGAGAATTTTTCCATGTGTAATCAATGGTTTACCAAGTCACATTCACTTGATGACATGTCCTAAAACTAAAGAGTTACCAGATATAAATATTTTCTCACTTCAATAAAAGAGTTGGTCATATCAACTTTGTAATCAACAAAACTAAAAAGATTTTGAGTTTTTGCAATATCTCTAAAACAATAACCATATTCCCTAACATATATGTCCAAAACTTCAAATGGCTCTTTGCATTATCAAAGTATCTTATAATACCTAGGATGGGAATTAGAATTTCATAGATTAAAATACATTTTAAGACAAACTCAAAATGAGTCTAGAGCATATATACCATTGTTAATAGATCTTGTAGTTTCTATTTCATTGTGTCCTTTGATAAGACATTTGTTTTCTCCATTTACATACTTGAATTCTACCATCTCTTCACTTTCAATTAGTTTGGTTACTGAAATGAGGTTTGTAGTTAGCCTTTTCAAATCAAAACTATTTGTGACTTCAAGGCAATCAAACCATTGTAGATTTCCTATCATATGTTTACTTGCTTTAGAATAATCCATAATTTTCATTGAATGATATATCTTTCAAACTTTTAAACCTTTGAGTTGAATCCCTTTTGACTCCATAATTTGAATATATGATCAAATAAGAATTTTGATACAGTTTTCTACTCTTTATGGTGAGTCTCTTTAATTTAAGAATGAGAGACTAATGTCAATGCAATTTTCCAACTTTCAAAAACTCTATGTTGTATTCCTTGTATCTCCCAAATTTTAAGTATATGATTAAATAAATTCTAAATTTTAAAATCCTTTATTGGTGTTGAAATCCTTTTAACTCCCAAATAAGAAATTTTTAAATTTTGTAGACTAATATTTGCAAAATTATTATTCCTAATTTGATGTAGGAAACCTTATCTCTCTAAAATAAATTATTTGTAAATATTCAAATTTGAACTTCAAATTAAATAAATTAATTACAAAAACTTAACTTCCCAAAGCTCTAAATTAATCCTTCAATAATCTTCAAAACATTCCAAAATACTCTAATAAAGTTTCTAAGGTATTAATTTTCACTTTAATTTTCTTATTCCTCCAATTACCTTATTAATTACGGTATAAAATCAATTAAATAAATTAACCTTAGATAAATTGAAATATTTCTCAACCTTATGATTCCCAACTTTAGAAAAATAATTATGCTACCTTCAGCAATGGTGCACGCAAAATAAATGACGAAGAATGCAAACTTGGGTTTGACCATTAAACTTCCTCTGTTGGTGCCTACTTCAACAGATATTTGCAAGGAACAACTGAAATGGCTCGCACATGTAGTAGTAGAAAAATTCTTAACCTTACCAACAACAAGCACTCGAACCAATCTACGTATCAATTTTTGGATTTTCTACAATTTTTTCATTTTTTTTTGGGATTTATTAAAGAGTGATATAGTTGCGATTGAAGAGGCCCAAAAAAGGAAGGCTATAATAAGTGAGATCAATGCTACTTTTATTACCTTGGTTCCCAAGAAAGGTGACACAAAATATTTTCATAATTTTCTTCCAATAAGCCTTTGTAATACAATTTATAATATTTAAAAAAATTATGGCAAATAGGTTGAGAGGTATTCTAGGGTGTCTTATCTCAGAGGAACAAGGCGGCTTTGTTCATGGTAAACAAATTTTTGATGGTATAATTATTGCACAAGAGGTTATACATTCTCTTCATTCAATGAAAAAACCATATACGCTTTTGAAATTAGATATGAACAAAGCATATGATAGGGTATTCAGGAATTTTCTACATGTTATTCTTTAAAACTTTGGCTTTGATTATAGTTGGTGTGAGTGGGTTAAATGCTATTATAGCATTGCAAAATTTTCTATTTCCATCATGATTATCCTATTGGTTACTTCAAGTCATCTTGTGGACTTCGTCAAGGTGATCCATTTCCCCTTTATCTATTCATTATTTTGGTAGAAGCATTAGGAAGAGCCTTTTCAAAGGTAAAAATGGAAGGAAAAATCAAGGGTATTCAAGTTGCAAAAAATGGTCCCTCCAAATCTCATCTCCAATTTGTTGATGATACTTTTATTTTGGGCCATCCCTCAGTGAGTGATGCCATGGAGTTTAAATAAATATTATAATGTTATGAGAAGGCTACTGGATAGTTGGTAAATACTACAAAATCCAAAAAATTTCATTAATACTACCCTAGATTTACAACAAATTATTGTGAATATTTTAGGGTTTAAAATTGAAAAAATTCATCAACCTACTTGGGTATTCCTTTGTCTTATAAAGGAAATAAAAAGGAGCTTTGGATTTCTTTTTTTGGATAGAATAAAAGATTGCTTGGCAGGTTGGAAAGGTAAGTTTTTAACCATGGCAGGAAGGCTACAACTCATAAAGACTACATTGCAATCCATTCCAATTTATATGATGTCACTTTCAAGATTGTCAACAGGTATTGCATCAGAATTTGATAAAATTCAAAGAGACTTTCTATGAAAAGATTGTGAGGAAAAAATTAGGTTTACTCTATGTAAGTGGGAAAGGGTTTGCAAAGGAAAGAATATTGGAGGAGTAGGCTTGCAGAATTGCAAACTTATGAATTTGGCATTAGGAGCAAAGCTTGGGTGGAGATTATTAAGAGATCAAGGAAAGAATTCGGAAAAAATACTACTTCAAAAATATATAGGTTCTCTTGATGCAATGAAATTATTTACGAAAATAACTCTACCCAAAGGATCGTCAACATGGAACTTCACATTAGAGAGTTTGCAACTAAAAAGGAAATATATTAGATGGTCAGCCAATGAGGGGAGTTATGCAATTTTTTTGTTTGATGCTTAGTTGAAGCCTTATCCTCTTATTTCAGACTCAAAATGGCAACCATTGGCTCAAGCATGCTTAACATGTAAAGGTCCAAGGTCAAATACTATATTATTATGAGCAAAAACTCTAGATCATAGTATTCTTTTAGTAACCTAGTTGAAGGAGAGGAACTCAAACAAATTGCAAATGAACTTAAAAGATGCTTTAAGAGTTTTATTTACCGATTTTTACATGAAAGGATGAATTGGTTTGGAATTTATCAAAGGGTGATGGATACTCGGTCAAGTTGGGATATGAGGATTTAGAACAATCAAAATTTTCTTTTCCAAAAATTTTTCTTGGAAGAATGTTTGGTCATTAGAGGCTCTCCCTAAGGCCTCAACATTTCTTTGGTTAGCAGTTCAAAGTAAGATTCTTACGAAATAGAGTCTACACATAAGAGGATATTATGGACCCTTTAGATGTGCTTTGTGTGAGAAGGATTTAGAAACATCAAACCATTTACTTCTTCATTATCCATTTGCTCACAACATTTGGGGTTATTTAAAAAAATATGAAAGTATATTGGGTAGCTCCATCAACATTGAAAGAGTTGATAAAATGTTAGATTAATTATTTCAAAGCTAAAGCATTATGTATTCTTTTGAGGATTTGCCCTGCCATTATTTGTTGGAATTTGTGGCTTGAAAGGTATAACAGAATTTTTGAAAATAAATCTCAAAATCATGCCCAAGTTTGAAACCGTATTATTGCCTCTTGTAGAATGTATACAAATATGGTGCTCATCATGAGAAGTCTCAATTGTAGAAAAAGAGGTGCTAATAACTTAGCTACATGATTTGAACATACATGGAAGATTCATCTGCGACAACAAAATAAAAACAAAAAATCTACTTCGAAATATGGTAAAATGGAAATATCTAGAAATTGGGTTTATCAAAATTAATTTTAAGGGTGCTTCTAAAGGAAATCCAGGAAAATATAGCAGAGTGGAACTTCAACTAACAACTATGGAGAGGCTAGGGCACTTCTTAGAGGGATTAAAATTGCAATAGAAAAAGGATGTAAATTGTTGTCTTTCCCTTTCTTATGCCCATCTATTGATCCTACGCTCTATCATACTCCCAAACAACTTTGCAAAGAGAGGGTTGATCATGATAGTTCGATAGTTTAAGGGATTATTTATGTCTCCACTTTTAAACAAAGGAATGGTCAAGCTAGGTGTCCATTCTGTAGGGAAGCCATTTTGTATGACCTCATTGAAAATATCTTTGATCTATGGTGCAAGAATATCTACCTCCCATTTTATATGCTCTGCCTAAAGATTGTCTATGTCACGGGCTTTACCAGTTGCTAACTTTTTTATCCCTTGAATAACATCTTCATTTGTGAAAAGTTCTTTCTTGACAATGGTAGTAGGGGATGTATCCTGTTGGTTACTACACTCATACAATTGTTTTGAATACTCCAACCACTGACTAGTTGTTATGCTATTTTCAGTTTACATCTTTTTCACGCTTAATTCCTTCCAAAATTTCTTTGGTTCATGCTTCCCTAAGTAAATCAGTTCTTTCCTCCTTGTTCTAGTGTATTTTTTTTTTGCTCTTACAAGTTTCTCATATGCTTTTCTGTTTGCTCTTGTTTTACCCGTTGGTTCCTTTAGTAATCTCTACGCTTCCTTGTAATATTCATCAAACCACAGGTTAGTTGGGAAGCTATTTATTTCTTTCTTTCTAGGTTTAGCTCTCTTGCATTTGTTTAGAGCTTCTTGGATAACATGCATTAACCATTCACTCTTATTGTAATCTTCATTACTGTGAGGTAGTCCCTTTCTTGTAACTTGTTATTCAATGTTGCCCTAAAACTCTGTCGATTTTCTTTTGTTAAGAGAATGTTTCCCTTGTGAGGAAGTTTGTTTTGATTGCCTTGTATGTGTTTTTTCCTTGGTTTGTCTCATTGCATTTGAAGTTTCATAACAATTGGGTTGTGATCTGACTTAAGTTCCACTAGGGAATTTTCCACTTCTAGCTCCTCTATTTTTTGTATGCAATTTTGTGAGCATATTACGTAGTCTATTACACTTTGTCCCTTATATGTTTTGCGTGTATACTTTCTTGAATTTTTCCAACTTTTCATCCCATTGCAAATAACCAAGTTGTGTATGTTGCAAATGCCTAACAACTCTTCTCCATATTGCGTGATAGCCCCATGCTTATCTCCTGAAGTCCTAGTCCACTGCTGATTTTTCTCTTCTGGCATCCAAAAAGGATTAATCTCAATATCTTCATTACCTACTAGAATGTTAGCTTGCTTATTTTTTGTCCTTACATTGAAGTCTCCAATTAATATAATCTCCCCCAACTTACTGTATGTCAAAATATCTCTTTTTAGGGAGGAGTATAGGTCTTCTCTGTTAAGGTCATATTTCTTATAGAATTTAGAATTCTTGGGAGCAAAATAACATGCTACTATGCTAATAACTGACTTATTTTCTAGGATCTTTATCCAAATGTACTATTTGTTTTCATCTTGTTTTTCAATTTTAATGACCCTATCCCACTCATATTTTATTAAAATCATAATACCCCCTGCCCCTTGCCATTTTTTGCTTCTTTATTCCATATTGCTATTTTCTTGTATCCCACAAAATCTGGAGTCCTACATCCATCGTGCTCATGTGTTTTCGTCAGGATGATTATATCTCTGTCTCTAGCAATGGGCCCTAACCCGGGTCCTCTTCTCCAAGGGTAACCTCTACAGTTCCAACTTACCATTGTAAGATGTTCTCGGGTGGGCCATACTCCTTATTTGTTTTGGGTTTGTTTAGATGTGATGTACACCTTTCCATTTCTTAAATATGACCATCTCCCTTCATTCCTTGCTACACTCATCTTTTCCCATTCCTGATTTCTTTCCTCTTGCTGTAGAAATGTTAGGTCGTCATCTAAATAGAATTTTGATCATCTCAACATGCCTCTATTTCTTAGTAACCTTGTTTTATCCTCATAGCTCATCAATGTGAACCGAATATGCCTATCTCTGCCTCCTTCTCTCAGCTTGCCAATTTTGCCTACTTGTTTGATCTGACCTTTCCATTTTAACCGATCTGACAAGAAGTCCTTGGTTAAACAATTTGTGTCTTCCCTATCCCATTAATCTTTTAACCCTTTGATGATTATGTTTGATAATTTCTCGTATTTCTTTCTCTTCTGTTATTTGAATTTTTACTTGCTTCTCTATCAACTCTTTCTATTGATTGACTAGTTCTTTTACTACTTGAGACCATTACTTTGGCTTTGCTAATTCATTTTGTAGCTCATTTTCTCTTATTTCTATGTTTTGGAGTGATTCTCGTACCTCTTTTATTTGTATTGCATTCATTTTTTCCACCTCTATTGTATCATTGATTGGGGAGTGGATGGTTTGTTTGAGGATATGCCATTCATGTTGACCCATGTTGCAAGGTTTTGTAGCCTTGACACTTGCTCCTTGAGTTGGTTGTTTTCCTTTTCCAGCCTCTGATTGATGTTTATGACCTCATCTAATTCAGTATCTCTTATTTTCTCTCTCTTTTCCATGCTCTCAAGTTTCTCTTTCATCTTCATTAGCTCTTGCACATAAAGTCTTGGTGCCCACATGAGTGGCGTGGTTGTGGGACTGTAAATTTCTTCCCTATCTTGAAACTCATTTTGGTGACCTGCACTTTCCACGCTAAATGTTTTCTTGCTTTCATTTTTTATTTTTTTATCCTTGCTTGTTTTTCCTTCTGTGTTCTTGTGTGTTGTCGCTTTGCCTCCATTTCTTTTGTCTTCCTTCTTTTATCCCCTATGTTGGTCTGACTGATCTCCCTATTCGACGATGGTTAGTGCCTTTGATTGTTCCTTATTCTCCACATATTTATGTGGAAGAAGATTCTTTACTGTTATTTTTCAATTAGTCCTCTTCATTGTTGTTACCCTTGTTCGAGCTTGTCGACGTCTTATTATTCTCTAGTACTGTTTCGCATTGACATTAATGGGTTTTTCTATTCCTTTTTCGAGTGTCTTAGATGGTAATATTGTTGTATGCCCTATTGCTTGTGGATATGCCAATCCCCATGTTTCATTAGCTTCGCTGATTAGAATAGTATGTGAATTCACGTAGATCAATTGTCCTATGGTTTCTATTTGTTCTTGTAATTGTTGTTTCCCTTATTCCATTATCGAACCACCCCTATACTGTTGATCTGTTCATTCATGCTCTTTGTCAAACTTTCTTAAAACCTAAATAATTTCAAGCACTAAATAAAAAATGCCGAAACTTACCTCGCTGTCACTGCTTAGCTTCAAACCTTCTACAATCATCGTCGCCTGACTTAACTATGGATTAAAAACCCTCTAGAACCGCCGTTGCGAGACATCCTTCTACGAAGAAATGTAAAAACTTAGCTCTCCAACAACATAAAATCATGTGTAAAGAATGTATACGAAGAAAAAAAATAAAAATAAAACTGAGACACCGAATTAAATTTATTATTAAATAATTTAATGTTTAATTATTAAATTTATTATTAAATATGTTACGTGTTTGATCACAACTTTGTATATATAAAATAAATTTAGTAAGATAAAAAAATTATTTTATTCCGTTAATTAAGAAAACAAACGACAATATGGTCTTTTAAAATAAAATTGATGACAAACCTAATTAAGATATAGTTGACCAACTTTTGCGGCCAGCTTAGAAAAGACGGTCCATTTACAAAAAGGGAGTAGGAAAAACATACAAAGCATGACTACCGCAAATTAAAAAACACCACTAACAATAAAACAAATAAACAATAATGTATCACCAAAGAAGACAAGGACCTGGTTAAAGCGGGGAGATGAAAATAGTAATTTTTCGAAGATGAAATTGCCATGGATGAAAAACGAGAGATGCAGAGCAAACGTCACTTGGGCACAAACAGAAATTGATGTGCATGCCTTTTGCCATAGGTCAACCTAAATACTTTCACAGAAAGCTAGTTGGCAACCATGGCCAACATCCCTTCCTCATCAATTGCTATGAATACCATATTAATTCTGGTACTCCTAATTCTTGCGTTGGGCGTGCAATGTGACAGTCTTACCACTGTGGAAAACTATGCCAAGGAGCTCATGGATGCTGCCAAGAGTGACTTTGAATGGTTGAAGTCCATAAGGAGAAGTATTCATGAATACCCAGAATTGCTTTTTGAGGAACACAATACAAGTGCTGTTATTAGAAGAGAGCTGGACAGAATTGGAGTGTCATATGAATGGCCATATGCAAAGACTGGTGTAGTGGCAATCATTGGCTCTGGATTTCCTCCAGTCGTTGCTCTCAGGGCTGACATGGATGCACTTCCTCTCCAAGTATATATGTACACATACCATGCTTGCATATCTTTAGAGAAGGATAAATGATTGTGGATGTTTTGTAAGGTGTTGTTTACTTCTAATTTGAGTTTATTTTTGCTGTTGGTGTGAAGGAGCAAGTGGAGTGGGAGCACAAAAGCAAGGTTGCAGGGAGAATGCATGCATGTGGGCATGATGCACATGTTACAATGCTTCTTGGAGCTGCCAAGTTGCTCCACCAAAGGAAGGACAAGCTCAAGGTTAGTAATATTGTTTTTCTAAAGTTTACTGTCAAGCTCTGTTAGAAATCAGTAATACAAAACATTTTTGAAAAAAGTTAAACCGTGCAAACGGTAGAAACATATGCGGAAATTGCAATAAGCCAGGCTCCCTGGGTAATTGAAAACAATGCATTCTTTGGTTTGGGGGACTTTTCTTGTGGGATAGATCTACATATGATCAATTCAGAGAGAACCATTTTCAGGTTGCTTGGTAGCAAGTACCAATGTCCAAGAATCTTGGTTGCAACCTAAGTTACTAGGTTCGGCGTTGTGTTCATCGTTATTGAAAAAGTCAACTATTTAGTATTAGCTGTGAAGTTCGAAAAAAGATAAATAAATGTTGAAAATAAATATAAATATTTATAAAGAACTTTATATTTCATACAACAATGTTATTGCCTTGCAAGATGCATTTGTTTGGTTGAGATTCTTGAAGTATGGTTGAATAAACATATATTGGTAAATAACATCTTTCATGAGGATTGTCAGATATAACTTATGGCCTCCTGAACTGCCTTATCTTTATCTTTAACCTTTAGTTTCTATAGATATAAAATGTAGTTTCTATAGATATAAAATGGATGATATTCCTTTATGGTGGATGTGTATAAGAAGTATTATTTCAAAAAAAAAAAAATGAGTAAAGTGGATGTGGAATGAAAGATAGAAATGTGAGAAGTTTTAGTTTTTCTTTTCTTCCCTTTCTAATTTACTTTTTAAATTTTATTTTCCATTGACTGCTGTTTATTTGATTGTGCTCGTCAAATTTATTAGTATGTAGAAAATTGCCAAATTTTAAAGAATTTTGATAAAATTCATTGAATCTAGTAACCCTAGGTGCAACTAAGAGAACAAAAACAGATTGGCTATAGTATATGATCAAATATATTTTGGGCTTAAATGAATTGGCAAGGTTCAATCCGCTATATTTGCTGGCTAAGCTAAGGGCTAAAAGTCACCTTTACCTATATCAAGCTGTAATATATCTAATGAACACTATAAGTTATTAGGGTTACCTCAAAGGGTCGTGTCACTGTGTACATAGTACTTGCATATCTTATTAATATTGACTCACTTTTATCCAATTTATCAGCAATTGATAAAATATATATTTTTTAAGAATATGTAAATAGTCATCCTCAAATTCTGTATATTCTAATTGAGACAAACCCACAGTTTGTATGTAAGAAATCTTCTAAATTTTTTTAATTTAGTGTGATTGCTCTTTTTGATGCTTTAAAAAATATATGTAGTTCTCTAGCAGTTTTAGATGATGTGTGTAAGTTTTAGTTAACATCAGTACAGTTAATACTAGGCCTGCATTCTGAATTGATAAATAAGCTATACCAATATAAGGTCTTCTTGCACAACCATTTTAATATAATTTATAAATTTTTGAAGGTCCAAGAGTCATTTATGATGCGTCCTGGATATGATAACTACCCTGTTTCAGCATCAGAATTCTTACTGTGACCTCATTTTTTTTTTGGATTAGTCCAATCAGTGTAGGCCCAACCTACATATAAAGCTATTTCAAGGTGGCTCTTTTTTTGAGAGCCAATTAGTCTACATTGGGTGCTTAGAGTAATTCAAATGGAGTTATTATTTCTTTGCATGGTTACTCAGCAATTGTTCCTGACATCTTGATAGTAGGATTTTCATTTTTTTAGTTTATTCAGAACCTCATTTTAGGCGATGAGATAAAGAGTACTTCGGCTAGTTTTCAAGATAGAAACAAAGCAAATTCAGATTTGGGTCAGCATCAAGCCAAGATCTTGCCGAGCTAGGAATATATGAAAATTTATTTCATGAACATATCAGCATTTCTAGATAAAGTTTTGTCTCTTTATAGGCCAAAGAAAAAACAATTTTAAACTATTACTAATCAATGACTGTATCCTACATAGGGCCAGGCTTTGGCATGCATAAAGAAGGATGTAATAACAGATATTTTGGGGAAACTACATATTGCTTCTCTTTTCTTTTAACCTTAATAAAAAACCGATAAACAAGAACCAAATAGCCTAACGATCATAGCCTTGTTTATTTCTGTTAATGATTCAATAAATCCTTACAATCCTAACATAAAACTAAAACTTATGATCAATAATCCTAACATAAAACTAAAACTTATGATCAATACACTGCACATGCACAAAGCCCAACCCAATTGAGATCTAATCTTAATGAAACTTGGGTTCTAGCCTGTTTCTACACTTAGGGCAAAGATGATTCTTATACAAATCATGTTAGGCTTTTGGAAACCTCCGTACAATGACCAAACATAGTGCTACATCCCCATTCATTATCAGATTCTGCATCAGCAGTTGGGACCATATTTTCCTCATCTATACGCAAATATAGTTGATTTCCATCATATTCACAGCCTGTGGCATCTTGTCACCATGTCCATAAGTTGCATCTCAGACTTTATATGCTGTGCTAAACTCTGTTTCACACTAATCTTTATGTGGCATTTGCTTCTTGTCTAATGACTTGCATTGACAACGGTTTAGCAGCCCAGAACAGATATATGCATAGTAGACTGTGTGTTGAATCTGTAAGAATTTTATAAGCAAATAGGAAGAAGGAACATCAAAGATCCTTTCTGACATCATTGAGGCCTTCAATTATGAGTGTAGCTTATCATCATTCCATCACATGGTCATCAAATTTGAAAGTAAAATTCTTGAAGAGCTAGCCTTCCAAGAAAAAATCAAGAATTAGAGCCTTTTCACAGAAAGTGTGCAGTGAGTGCTTTCAATGATAAATAATATTACTTGATCAACACACCAAATGTGACGTCTTTTAAATAGTTTATTAGTTTTTCTTGTTGACTGGGTCAACCTGCTAATATCAGTCAACTTGTGAGCTATGTCAGCATCATTACATGTATTTCAAAATGTATAAATATATTCAATTGACTTTATATGGACCAATATTCTCTGTACTAAGGTCAGTCAGGACAGTAAGCAGAAAATAGAGTATTTGTCTTGGGGATCATGTGCTGATATCAATGAAATTCACTTCGACATTAGCCAAATGTGAATCTGTTCTTGAGCTTCTTTTTATCATAGTTGACTGGTGACATCAACAAGGTGAGCTTCACTACTGTTTGGCTATTTTGATTGGAACTTTGATAAATATTAAATGCTGCAAACTTACAGATTTTTAATTATCAGTTTTATTTTAAAGATCTATGGTTGTAGTTTGGCGTATTTTCTGTATTCAGAGACCAATACAAATTTTAGTGTTTCTCTGTTGATGGTAGACCGATTTTGTTGGTTTTATTTACCGATCTGGCTGCCAAATATGACCTCATATGTTAAATGGACTTGGGATTATTTTCTATTGTAAGATATGGCCAGTTGTACGCATGAGGACAAACTGATACATATATAACTATTCAGTGGGTATAAATACAAAGACGTAAACAAATTGATATGTGAAAATTAGCTTGTTAAATCCACCATTGAGCTAGGTAATTATTATAGAGTTACATCCAAGATGAAATGGGACTTCATTTGCAATTCTAGAAGCTAACTAGCACTGCTCATGCATGGGCAAGGCATGCATTGGTGTGTGGGGTAGATATGCTGACATAACAGTAGCGAAATGAACTTACATTTTTAACACGTCTAACATAAATATACTCCATGAAGACCTAAAGACCTTTCTCACAAAAATAACATTCACATATGCATTATGCCTACCTGTCTGAGTCTTATTGCTGGTTACATAAGCATTCAAATTATATTTTAAATACGGGTCGTTATCAAGTTTTCATCCAGTATCTTCATGGAGCAGTACCCTGACCACCATTATCTTGCAGCTCAATTTACATCACTTTGCAGTAGCTGCAATCTTGGCATGTCTCTGCATCTTGCATCTACACTAATATTAATCTACAATTATCTGCAGTCTTTCCTTGCCTCTAACAACTGATTTGTCATTGTGTGCAGAGTCATGTTACCATATCTTCAATTTCTAAATGACTAAGCCCCTAACTACCTCATTAAGGATTTTCATGTGGTTGACCCTTCACCACCTTATCCAAAGGTTTTCAATGGCTTACCATCAACCATTCTTAGTGCAAACATAATGACTGTCGATCTATCAATAATAATCGTTGTAAATCAAGTGCACTCTATCAGTTTTGGTCCTTCTGTTTTGCTGGGAAAGACTTCTTGAATAGAAACTCTCAAGTTATTTATGACCATATGCCATCTGGACACATCCATATGTTCGCTGTTGAATTTGACCTTGTTTCATAATCTTGTTCTATGCTAGCATATCCTGACATTGTGGTTGTTTACACTGCAAATATCACATCGGTGTATGCCTGAATAGTTTTATTTCACATATCCTGATCTACCACAATGGATAGAACAATGCTCATTTAGTTGAACCTGGTTTGTTATACCTATAGATGTCTCACCTTCCGTATGAGTTTCAACTTTTACAACCATGGTGTTTGCATGATTTGTTTGACCAATGTAACTAAGGCCGTCAGTCCTTGGCCCTATTCTTATTCTTCGCTCTATGGATTGTTGATTCCTTGCCTATGTTTGCTTAAACCTTGGCCTTTGAATCCCATTTTATTCGTTATCCTAGAACCAATACCTTTTGTTTGCCTTTCAAAGCACCCAATTTCTTCATAATGTCCATCACTATGACTATTGACAACCTCAACATGGCCCTCATCATGGCTGTTTGCAACACAATTTTCGTCACTAGAAAAGTGTCTATCAACATGAGAGTTCTCACAATAAACACAACATTCCTAAGGTCACTATTAACATGGTTTTTGTCTTGGGCTTGAACATGGAAATCACCTTCATAAGAGTAATAAGCAATATCATTGCCATCATAGGTGTGCACCATAACCGCTTCACCGTATTAGAGGAATCCAAATCACCTTAATGTCATATGTTTTTCATAATCGGTTATATGGGATTGAAACAGGCCCCACTTATATTACATCATGACCACATATTGGTATTAGACTAGCTTGGCATTTATGTATGGATCACTTGGCAAGATTTGAACCTGGGTCTCTTCTTGAAAGTTGAGAAGTTTAACCGGTTGAGCGAACGCCATTTGATACCTTAATCTCATATGTTATGTTAATAAAGTGATAATGTCATGATAATAAAGTGGGGCCATTGCCATTAATTATGTATGTTAATAATGGGACCCCACTCTTTTTATATGCATAAAATAAAACATACCATGCAATATGAAAATTAGATTCCTCAGATTCCATCCAGATTCAGTTATGATTTCAGAGCTGCAATGTCCACCATAACGACCCAAGATAAAGTTCTGTGCTATAGAAGGAGGAGGTATTAAGACCAGAAGGAGGTGACAAAGCATTGAAGGAGATGACAAGTACATGCGTGTTGAAAAGAAATGTTTGCACAAACCATTTTTACGCATTGTAGGTTTTAGCCTGTTCCTTGTTATTATGAGACAGAGAAAATAATGTCGTGTTTGAACTGAGTGAACAAAGGAGGCAACAGTAGGAAACCGTGTGATGTAAAGATGCTTGTTGGCGAGAAGGCTGTGATAGTAGGTCACAAAATACGTGCATAATAATATTCAAGTGTCTGCTTGTTTGTGTCTGTGAGCACTGAAGCAGAGTTGTAGAAACTTGCTTATACCCAGACAAGCAAAAGCATCATGTCATGAGTTAAAAGGATTCATGTGCAGAAAGAAGGATTTGTTGAAGTTCTTTATGGAATAAAACACACACACAATAAAGGAAATCCAGGACGCCAGCACCCAGAAGGCTGAAGATGCCCTACATAGTAGAAGCATGAGTTCTCTTAAACAAAATATTTAGGAGAGATGTTTGCAAAAAACAGAGTTGTCCCCTGTAAGGTTTTATCTCTAAGAGCCACATAGAAGGATGGGCACAAAGTTGTTCCAAGCAAAGGATTGTCTCTAGGGTGAAAGACATGTAGATTGCCCACATGCTGAAAAACATTTGTATGTTACTGTCATGACATGAGCATCAACCTAAAATAAGAGAGGCATGAATGAGGAAGAGCTGAGCTATGTGCCAGTGAAGGAGGAAGAAGGTGCCCATATAGAAGCAACCAGACCTACATTCAGGAAGTTGAAGGCATTGACCTATCAGAAAGTTCTACATGCTATTTTTTTTAATAAATTGCATTGGGAATTTTTGGACTTATGGGCCATGGAAGTCTTTGAGTGCTTTTCTTTTTGTGGTTTCATAGTGAAAGGCTGTTTTGGAAAGAACTTAGAGTTTGCACTATGACAGAACCTATTCATCTGGTATAGATTCTTGATATCAACATTGGAAATTATTATCTTATACACCCCAAAGTCTGAACTTCGTATTTGTAAATCACATGGTCTATTTATAAAAAATAAAATAAAATAAAGAACTAGAATTTGAAATCTGCACTTTGCATCAAACTGGACAATGAAATCTGCATATGGAAATCAGCGTTGAGTGAACTTTTGCTGAAGGGGTGTAAATCAGAAAGCTCAAAATCTACATATATTCAAATCAGAATTTAATGAGTTTGGGTGCAATTCAGAAAGAGTAGAAATTCCTGAAGAAAATAGTTGGACTGTGTTCTTGGTGTTAGAAGTGTGCTTTTGTGTGTAAATTGTTTGCTGAAAGGATTGAAAACTGGACAGACTGAAACAATGAAGTAGTTCTCTTGGATAGTGTTATGTTGCTAAAATGGCCAAAATCCAGAGTCTGGTTCTGTCTAAATCACAACTCCCTTTTCAGGTTTTCAATATTGAGTCACAAGATACTCATGGTTTTTGAGAATTGACAAGAATTTTTCAAAAAAAGAGCAACGGTTGGCCACTGTTACTGCCGAATTTGACAAGCAGCACAGAGAAGCTTGCTCATGCTCAAACTGTTTGTGTCAGACGAACTCATCCTTGAATTGAGAAATGCTACTTCTGTGGCTTATTTGTCGAAAAGCCTACAGGATGAGTACCAAACCCTAGAAAGGGCAGGGTTCCCTGTCAACCCATCTCCTGAAATTGAAGGATCTTAATGATCATTTGGATTCCATAGGGAAGAAAATAGATGATATTGCTGTGCTGATGTTGAATTGCCTGCCTCCTAATTATGAAAAGCTTGTAGAGTATTTGAATCTATTGGCAGAAAGTCAAACTTTGGGTTTCGAGAAAGTCTCATCTTTTCTGTTGCAAAAGAACACAGGTTAATGCAATTGGGAGAGTCTAGTTCCAGAGGAACAAAGAATGTGGTTGCTACAAATCACAAAGGAAAAATGAACCCTGGAAGAAAAATTCATGATATCTCCAGAATAGATGATTCTAATTTTAACTGCAAATAGATGCTTCTAATTCATGATAGATGTTAATATTGTCATAAATTTGGACATCTCACAAGAGACTGCAGGAAAACGCAATATGATTTTGTACCACAGCAGTGGTATTCCACAATTGAAGGAGAAGAGAATGAAGGATGACAGGAAAAATCAGCAATTCACAGCATTTCCAACGTTCAGCATCAACATTCGGGTCTGGAAATGGAAAAACAGTAGCAACAACCTTGGAAAGACAACCTCAGATGGCCTTGCACAAAACAAACACAAACAGAAATATGCCCAGACAGCCCCGCACAAACAATATATACCAGATGGCCTTGCACAACAGTCAAACGACCTTACACGAGTGAGATGGCCTTGCATAATAGTCAGACGGCTTTGCACAAGGTTCTACAACAAGCATTCAACAATGTAAATAGTCTAGATGGCACTACACAACATTGTATAACAACAAGAACAATTTACAAGCACATGCACAATATTAGCATAAATCTGTACACAACAATGGCTAAATGGAAGTATTACCATTATTTGCACTTGCACCTCACGAATACATGTCTAATTACACCCCCCCACTATATCATATGAATGAGGGGGGTCTATTTATATAACTTTCTACGAATGGGAAGGTAGTTGCATCCTCAACTCCCTCCAACTAACTATCCCCACACCTCATGACTTCTTGAATTTCATTTTAAGTTCATTTTACATTTGCATTTCATGAACATATTAATTACACCTATGGTATTTTGTCAAACACTTTATGTACATGTTGCAAAACAACTCAATATTGCAAAATTATTACATGAAAAAATATGTGTGCTTGACTCAATACACAATCCATTAACCCCAAGGTGGTGCTTCAAGTGGTGCCTCGTCTAAACTAGCACCTACATCTGCCCTCCCCTTTATTGGTCGACATCCTCGTCGACGACTGCTACGCCTCCTAAGGGCTCTGGCTCTGTTGTGGCTGAGGTGTTTGCGTGGGTATTCCTCCCCACTGCTACATCTGCAATTTGAGGGCTTTGTTTTCAACTTTCAACCTCTTCGCATAGGCTTGATATTGAGCCCACTAGGAGCCACAGTGCTGTGACTTTTGTTCGATATCTACAAGCCTTACCTTCAATTCCACCTCCCTCTTAGCTGATTCTGCCTCCTTCCTTGCAGCTTGTGCAAGTTGCTGATCTTGATTAGCAATCAACTGATCCCAGTGAGCGAGTTCCTTCATCTTGGCTTCAAGGACCTGTTTTCTCACTGCACACTCCGAATTCAACTGCCTAATTAGCTAATCTTCCTCCTCCCGCACACTCATCTGATCCATCTCTTGTCTCATCTTTGTTGGTTCTACTTAGGCCTCTTGCTACACTTGCTGAAGTTGTCCCTGTACCTCCCGCAACTGAGTAGACTGCTCCTCCTTCAATTTCAAGCTATTCACCATTTCTTGAAATGTCTCCAACTCAGCTGCCAATCATTTAATCAAAGATGCCAAGAAATTCATTTAGGTGTAGGATTTTTCCAACTCTAGCCCCAATTTGATTTTCTTGACACCTAGCAATTTAGGAAAGTCATCCAATCCCCCTTCACCATTGTAGACCCATGGTGGGTACCGGCAAAAAGCTAGAGTTTCTTTAGGCAGCTCCATCACTCCAATCATTGATTGCATGTTATTGCAGCTTGCCTCAAGCTCCCATGCCTGAATATGATGGATTTCTTCAAAGCGTTTCATCATCTCCTCTTCTTGAGCCCAACTCATTAATCTACCCAACTCGACATCCATTCATAAGTGCCACAGTTGCCATTCTCCAAGGCAACCTACTTGAAACTCGCTTCATACTCTGTCAAACAACCCACTCACCTTTTCAACGAATACATCAACCTATTCATTTATTCTTGCTTCATGAATTGGGGGCTGCCTCAAATTTATACTTGTTGTTCTGCATGCTGATCAAAAACTTTAGCATGCTGATTTTCATATTCATCTTCGTTCATTTCTACTTCAACAGGTACAACATTAGGAGTTTGTTGTACCTCCTTCGTTTGCATGGATTTTTCATCAACAATAACATCCCAGCTAATAATTACCTTGTGGGCAGTAGGATCCCACAGTCTATACCCCTTCACTGTATCTCCATAGCCAAGAAAAACACATTTGCTTGACTTTGGGTCAAGTTTGGACCTTTTTTCTTTAGGCACATGGGCAAACGCATCACAGCCAAAGGTACGCAAATGAGAGTAATCAACTGGCTTACAACACCAAACCTCCTCCGAAATCTGTCCATCCAACGCAACTGTAGGTGACCTGTTAATAAGATAAAAAACTGTATTAATAGCCTTTGCCCAGGACTTTTTATCCAACATGGATGCGCTGAGCATGCTTCTTGCACGCTCCATGATTGTGCGATTCATCCACTTAGCCATACTGTTTTGCTGTGGAGTATATGGTACAATCTTCTGGTGCTTAATACCTTCTTGCGTACAAAATTTATCAAATTCCTTGGAGCAATATTCACCCCCATTATTTGACCTGAGACATAAAATCGACTTGCCCAAATTCTTCTCTACCCGTGCTTTGAACTCTTTAAATTTCTGCAAAGCTTCCGACTTCTTCTTCAGAAAATAAACCCACACTCTCCTAGAATAATCATTTATAAAAGTCAGAAAATAGATGGCACCATTTAAGGACTGAGTGGGGACTGGTCCAAATATATCCGAATGTATAAGTTGCAGAAAATCAGAACTCTTACCAGGGCTTGTAGTAAACCGAACCCTCTTTTGTTTACCAAAAATACAGTGCTCACATAAGTCTAAATTGCAAGACTTAATCCCAGAAAGCATACCTCTGTCATGCAGAATTTTCAGACCTTTTTCACTCATATGGCCTAGGCGTTGATGCCATAGCATTATTGCATCTTGAACAGAAGTTGTTGCTGCTGCATGGTTTGTCACCGTATCACCGCATAAACGATATAGGGTCCCATAAGATTCTTCCTTTGCTACTACAAGAGCTCCTCTAGTAATTTTGCAGTAGTTGTTACCGAAAGTGACAAAATACCTTAGCTTATCCATCATCTTGATTGAGAGCAAATTCTTCCGCAAATCGGGCACATGTCGTACATCACATAACATCCTTTCTCTACCATCGTCTAGCTTGATCCTTATGCCCCCTCTTCTCATAATTTTCTAAAGGATGATCATCACCCAAGTAGACCATTCCACCACAATATGGCTGATATTTGTCAAACCGGTCTTTGTGGGGAGACATGTGGAAAGATGCACCCGAGTCCAATACCCAGGTATATAAAACAGATCTTCTGTTGCTGATACAGAAAGCCTCACATGTTGTTGTCTCTCTTGAATCTGTTGTACTGGCTTCAACTTATGGCTGAATTTGCTTTTCACTATTCTTTTCCTTTTTTAATTGCCAATAGTCCTTTGAGTGCCTTGGATTTCCACAGTGCCAAAACTTCCCTTTCTGCTTGTGTCCTTTAGAATTTGATCTGGACTGTGATCTACCTTGTTTACTCCTCTTGAAAGATCGACCTCACACAGATAGGGCTTCATTGGTTGAGGGTTCCAGAGACGTTTTTCGCCTCAATTCTTCTTCCAACAAAGCGGCTACCACATCATGAAATTTTAGAGTTCGTGATGGTGCATTATTGATGGTCATCACCATATGATCCCAGGTGTCCGGGAGGGAACAAAGTAGGGTGATAGCTTTGTCCTCATCCTCCATCTTCACACAACTAAAACCGGTTTACTGATAAGGGTATTAAACTCATTCAAATGATCTGCCACGGATGAACTTTCCTTCATCCTCAAGCTATAAAGCTGTTTTTTCAGAAAAACCTTGTTTGTTGCTGATTTTGTTTCATACAACTTTTCAAGCTTTTGCCAAAGGGCTTTTGCGGTCTTCTCGTCAACTACATTGAACAAGACAGAGTCTTCTAGGCAGAGACGAATTGTAGAGACCTATTGCCACATTAAAATTTCACAGAATTCTGCCTAAGTGTGGAGCTTCAAGGTGGCAAAGAGCATGTAGGCCCGAAACAGGGATGATAAAATTTCATATTTCATTAGTTTTCAGTCTCCAGCTTTTCATCAGATTTGAATGCCAGCATTGGTGTGAAAAATTGGAAAATTTTACCGAGTGTTAGCCCTTTCCGAGATCGTTGTTGTTGTTGCGCGATTTCTGGCGCAAGCAGGTTTTTGAGTGACTAAGGTTCGTGTTTCAAAGTGGCAGATTTGCCTAAGTCTTTTGAACACGAAGTCGCTACCGCGCGTACTATCTGCTTGTCGCTATGGCACGTTTCGAGCGAAAAGGGGCACCAGAGAGAAGTAGGCAGGCTCGAGATCGCCGTCGCGAAGAGAAAAGCCGCCTAGCGCGCAGGAGTTTCCAGCGCTTTTGAGCTCGCGAGATTGCTAAAGCTTTGAGCCCGAAATCGTTGTCGCCCTTCCCCAAACCCGAAATCGCTCAGCTTTCTTAGCGACATCCAGCAAAGAGGTCTCCCCGAGCTCGAAATCGCCAGTGCCAAGCAGAAAAGCCCGAAATCTTTCATTTTGTGAGCGCTTTCGAGCTCAGGCCAAAGGTTGCCGTGAATCATCATTCCCAAGATCACCTTCGCTCTTTAGCGATTTTGGGGCATCTTGCCTTTTTAGCGATTTTCGGCTGCTGTCAAAGAGAGCGTTTGGGATGTCTTTCCCCTCTTCTCTAGGTCAGATTTTGGAGTTCGCGATGATTAGACTTTGAGAAAGAGTAGCTGGGCATTGAAAGAAAATTGTACCCCATCTACCAAAACTAAATAATAGCCCCCTTTCATCGACCAAGACTGTCATAAGTTGTACAAGACTAAGTGAGAGCATGCTGCAAGTACAGGGATGGCCGACCAAGATCAAATCTGGCCGCTTTTTGCAGCTTTTACAGCTTTTGGCAGGTTTGGGGATCTGCGCTCAAAATGTAATTAGGGGGGAAAATGTGCTATAAATAGCCAAAGCATTTCATTGTAAAAGGGTGGAAGGGGAAAACATATTGCTAGAGGACTCTGTTGTGACGGACCACCTTTTACTTAATTCAAAGCATCCTTGGCTCTGCTTCTTGTCTCTGTCTTTTATGCTGCCTTCTGCTTGTATTTCTGCTTCACGTCCATTTATATTTCTGTCTCTTTGAATTTTGAATCTTCGATTTGAGCACTGGTAATTATTTGGATCTGGAATACAAAGAGAAGGATACATAGGGTAGAATAACAGCTACAGTTTTTGTTACATGCTTTGTTTTAATTGCTGTTGGTTCGGATGCAAATTTGCGATCGTGCTGCTTGTTCTCCCCCCACCCGAGACACATGATATTTACATCTCTTTCCTGTTCCCTTATCTTTTTCAATCTCTTTCCAGTTCCCTTTACCTTTTCAATCTCTTTCCTGCACTCTTATCTAAACCCCCCCCTCCCAAGTAGGTTAGGAAAGGAGCCGGCCTTCTCCGGAGATCGGCCCGGGAGGCATCCTTTCCTCCCGGCCTTTCAATGTTGGTCTGCGGGTCTAGGGCGCATTGACACACCAAGTCCTTCCCAGGTGGCGGATCCGTGGCCAATAGTTTCTGGCACGCCCGGTGGGACGAACAGTCCCCATGTTTTAAGGAAGCCCGAGTTTGGTGAATCTCTGGTTCGCCTTCATCTGGCAAAATCACTTGGCGACTCTGACTGAGCTGAAGATCCAGATTTCTTGATCGCAGGCACTTTTTTAAGCTAATAAAAAACACCCCAGAGGAATCAAAGTTTGGTGAGCAGCCTTGACCTCACAAGCGGAGAAATGAATGTTCACCTACAGTCTCCATATTTTAAGGAAGCCCGAGTTTGGTGAGTCTCTGGCTTGCCTTCATCTGGCAAAATCACTTGGCAAAATCACCTGGCAACTTTGATTGAGCTGAAATATGGAAGCCCGAGTTTGGTGAATCTCTGGCTCGCCTTCATCTGGCAAAATCACCTGGCGACTCTGATTGAGCTGAAATATGGAAGCCCGAGTTTGGTGAATCTCTGGCTTGCCTTCATCTGGCAAAATCAACATGGCAAATCCCTCATACTATGCAAAGACCTATAATGCAGCTGTGTGGAGCTCAAGAGGCAGATATCGTCCAAGGCCAACGGTGGGAATATGCAAACACCACCCAAGCGATGAATAATTTGGTTGCTTGCAGTTTCTATCGGGAAACGGGCCAAGAAGAGGAACAAAATCTAGTGGCAAATTCTGAGTACAAGGAGGGCACATTTTTGCACCCTTTTTGTGTCCCAGGGCATAGCACGCAAGCATTCAGCCAAAGCCCAATAAGCATGCCTCACCAGGAGCCTGATCCCGAGGAGACCCCGGTAGAAGGCCCATTGCCGGAAAAATCCTGCTATCGCATCAAGGAGTTGGAGGAACCCGTGCTCGAGAGCCCACAGGCAGTGGACTCTCTAGAGTGGTGGTATTGGCTCCAACCATCACCGCAACCGGTACCCGAAGAGGGCTCTCGTGTGGCAAATCTCCTTGCCACATTATTCATCAGTTGTACCGGCTTGAAAGATAACCCGCCACGTTGCGCCCTGTTCGTAATCTGGCAAACTTTGGGAGGCCAGTTGGACTTCAAAGATCGACTGAAGTACAATCAGATCTGGTCCGGACATTGTAGATTCACCGGATAGGCAACCAAAGCTAGGTTTGTGGTAGCGGCATGCCAATCATGTCGCAAAATTTTGTGTAAATGATGTAAATAGGCCGGCTAGCATGTAAAGTTTCAGTTGTTTTCTTAGTTTAGTTTGTGTAGTTTTTTTTAGTGCGCCAAAGAGGGCCATGGGTGCCAAGGGTTGGAGGAGGAGCCCTTAGTCGCAGCAGACGGTCAGGGGAGAACAACAAGGCCTTGACTCCGTTGCCCAATGGATAAAGGCCTGGGTCCTTGCATCGAGGCAAGCTCGATACCCCGCGAGCCGCCAAGAATGTTGCCACATTAAAATTTCACAGAATTATGCCTAAGTGTGGAGCTTCAAGGCGGCAAAGAGCATGCAGGCCCGAAACAGGGATGATAAAATTTCAGATTTCATCAGTTTTCAGTCTCCAGCTTTTCATCAGATTTGAATGCCAGCATTGGTGTGAAAAATTGCAAAATTTTACCAAGTGTTAGCCCTTTCCCGAGATCGCTGTTGTTGTTGCGCGATTTCTGGCGCAAGTAGGTTTTTGAGCGACTAAGGGTTGTGTTTCAAAGTGGCAGATTTGCCTAAGTATTTTGAAACCGAAGTCGTTACCGCGCGCACTATCTGCCCGTCGCTATGGCACGTTTCCAGCGAAAAGGGGCACCAGAGAGAAGTAGGCGGGCTTGAGATCGCCGTTGCGAAGAGAAAAGCCGCCTAGCTCGCAGGAGTTTCCAGCGCTTTTGAGCTCGCGAGATTGCTAAAGCTTTGAGCTCGAAATCGCTGTTGCCCTTCCCCAAACCCGAAATCGCCCAGCTTTCTTAGCGACATCCAACAAAGAGGTCTCCTCGAGCTCGAAATCGCCAGTGCCAAGCAGAAAAGCCTGAAATCGCTCATTTTGTGAGCGCTTTCGAGCTCAGGCCAAAGGTTGCCTTGAATCATCATTCCCAAGATCGCCTTCACTCTTTAGCAATTTTGGGCACATCTTGCCTTTTCAGCGATTTTCGGCTGCTGTCAAAGAGAGCGTTTGGGATGTCTTTCCCCTCTTCTCCAGGTCAGATTTTGGAGTTCGCGCTGATTAGACTTTGAGAAAGAGTAGCTGGGCATTGAAAGATAATTGTACCCCATCTACCAAAACTAAATAATAGCCCCCTTTCAGCGACCAAGACTGTCAGAAGTTGTACAAGACTAAGTGAGAGCATGTTGCAAGTACAGGGATGGTCGACCAAGATCAAATATGGCCACTTTTTGCAGCTTTTACAGCTTTTGGCAGGTTTGGGGATCTGCGCTCAAAATGTAATTAGGGGGGAAAATGTGCTATAAATAGCCAAAGCATTTTATTGTAAAAGGGTGGAAGGGGAAAACATATTGCTAGAGGACTCTGCTGTGACGAACCACCTTTTACTTAACTCAAAGCATCCTTGGCTCTGCTTCTTGTCTCTGTCTTTTATGCTGCCTTCTGCTTGTATTTCTGCTTCACGTCCATTTATATTTCTGTCTGTTTGAATTCTGAATCTTGGATTTGAGCACTGGTAATTATTTGGATCTGGAATACAAATAGAAGGATACATAGGGTAGAATAACAGCTGCATTTTCTGTTACATGCTTTGTTTTAATTGTTGTTGGTTCGGATGCAAATTTGTGATTGTGCTGCTTGTTCTCCCCCACCCGAGACACATGATATTTACATCTCTTTCCTGTTCCCTTATCTTTTTCAATCTCTTTCCAGTTCCCTTTACCTTTTCAATCTCTTTCCTGCACTCTTATCTAACCCCCCCCCCAAGTAGGTTAGGAAAGGAGCCGGCCTTCTCCGGAGATCGGCCCGGGAGGCATCCTTTCCTCCCGGCCTTTCAATGTTGGTCTGCGGGTCTAGGGCGCATTGACACACCAAGTCCTTCCCAGGTCGCGGATCCGTGGCCAACAAGACCGCCTTCCTGTCCAGCGTTGCCCACTCCTCATCTTTCATGTTGCTTGGTTTACTCGCGACCCCTTTCAAGGCTAGATCTTGGTCATTATGAATCAACAAATCCTCCACCTTCATCTTCCATAGAGCAAAGTTCTTGCCATCAAATTTCTCAATCTCGAACTTGGTTACACCTCTTGTCATTGTTTCAACTCCCACTCGCACAAAACCTTAGGCTCTGATACCAGATGTTAGTCAAAAACTTCAGATTTTACCTGCAAGTAGAAAACACAATAATAGAGAACAAAACAACAACACAAGTAATACAAATATTTTACGTGGAAACCTACAATGTGCAGGAAAAACCACGGGGCAATGACAACTTCTTTCTTTTATTGATTTCAACAAACTTTACATTCACGCAACATCATATACATGCAAGGGGTCATTCCCCTTTTATAGATAAGAAAGGGAAGACACCGAAAACTGTTTGTTTCCTCTCCCAAAGGAAGCCTCCGAAAAATTGTTCGTTTCCACTCCCAAGGGAAAGCATCCGAAAACTGTTTGTCTTCCGCAGCTACACGTTTGGCACATTCTTATGCCTAGACGTCTAGCAGCCTAGCAGCCTGCTGCCTAGACGTCTGTTGCCTAGACGTCTAGTAGCAACCTAGACATCTAGCAGCAGCCTCTGTTGCCTAGCTTTTGCTGACTAAAACTCTGGTAGTGACTTCACCTTCTAACAAGCCTTGTATGATGTCTTGACATGAATTATTGCTTTTAATGCAATATTTGATTTGCATAATGTTAATTCATTGTAATATGCATGAAAAAAACTTTTTTTCAATGAAAAATTTTGTTTTCTTCATTTTTTTTGCCAATTCTTTGCCGATTCTTTCCCTGATTTTTTGTTGATTCTCGATTTTTGCCGATTTTTAAAAATGCTGATTCTTTGTCGATTCCGATTTTCTCAACTATGGTCTCCATAATATAGCCATAGTAGTGTGACTCTTTGGATACTTGACTATTGCTTTCCATATGCCAAGTCTCATGACTCTTGGCTTATCTACTTGCCACTTGCATACTTGATGAACACTTGTGCACATATTTACATTACATATTTGTTCTCATACATACAAGACACTTGTGCACATAGACTCAACTTACACTTGCACTCTAACTCACATGACACTTGTGCATTTCCTACACATTACAACTTTACATGACACTTGTGCATTTCATGCACATTCACACTTACATAAAAGGGGAAATATAACTCACACTTTAAACTATGACTCAATCCTATTCTACTATTTACAAATGTACCATGAAGGTACCATGGGGGTACATTAGCATGTACCAAATAATGTAATATACTCCAACACCCCCTTGTATTACATTATTTTGTTATTGAAGACTTTAGTCTTCAATCATGGTCTTCGTCTTTGTCTTCAATCTTCAAGTGATCTTGTGAGACCTGTGCTTGCTTTGTTTTGTTTTTGCTTTTTTTCTAAATTTTCCTGATCTTCTTTTTTTGCTTCTTTATTTTGTTCTTTTTTGTCTTGGTCTTATCATGTTGCCTTCCTATATCCTGATGTTCTATAGCAACTGCAAAATTAGTACCTTTAGAACTCTTTGAGAAAAATACATCTTTATTGATTATCAATTTTGCTGAGAGAGCTTTGAATTCATTTTCTTCAGTAGTTTCTTCTAATTCTTGAATTTCATGAATTTATTGAGCTAAATTCCTTTTTGGTTTCCCTCTCTATATTGTAACTGTGGTTGTTGTTGATAACCATACTGACATTGAATATGATATTGACGTTCAAAGTGTTGAGGCTGAAATTGTTGTTGTCATTGAGGGTTGTATTGATATTGCCTTTGTTGTACTGACTTGTTTGTTTGACCACTTTGATTCATATTCATCTGATTTCCTTGATACTGATTTCTTTGATTGTATTTACAAAAATTTGTGCTATGACCCTTTTTCTTACATATTTGATAGTATCTTGGATTCCATTTAGATTTGTATTTTGAAGTTGAAGTGTGTATTATCTTTTGATACCAAGGCATTGTTAGTCATTTCATCTTTGACTGAGTTTTCTACTTCATATTCTTGAAGAATATTGACTAAATCATCAAATGTAGTTTCCTTGCTTAAAACTTGCAAAGATGTGACTAAATATTTGTAGCTTTCTGGAAGTGCTCTTAATATCACTTGAACAAGAAATTTATCTTCTACTTTCTCTCCTAGAGTTAATAGCTTTGCTTTTATATCTACTACCTTTCGAAGAAATAGTTCAATACTTTCACCACTATTAACTTTTAAGGAGTATAATTGAGATTGAAGATTGAGAATAGTAGCTTTATTTTTCCCTTCAAATATTTTGCATAGAGTATTCCATGCTTCTGTAGAAGTTTTTGCTCCACTTAAATAAGGTTGTATTTCATCAATTATTCCAAATGTTATTAACATAAGTGCTTTGGCATCACCTTCAAATCTTTGTATTTCTCTTACATCCTTGGTAGATTTTGTTTTTGTTCCACTAACTATATCCCAAAGTTTTTCTACAACTAGAATTGATTTCATTTTGTTTTTCCATGAAGCAAAATTTGGTCCTTTCAGAAGTTGAGACTCAGAAAGGAAAAATTTGTTGTTAGACATAGTAGAACTCATTCAAAAAATCCTTTGATGTAGAAAACCTTATATCTCCCTAGTTTAGAAACTAAAAATGAATTTTGCAAAATTTGTCTTTTCTAATATTTTGCTGTTGAGAACCTTTTATCTCCCAAATAATAAAATTTGCAAAAATTCAAGAATTTCAATTTTCAAAATTTTAAAAAATAAAACCAAATTAAATATTCTTCAAAAAACTTCAAATAAATTCCTTATTACTCCAAGCTTGTAAAAATAAACAACTTACACACCAAACCTTAAAAACTTTAATTAATCAAATTTATCACTCCAAACTTAAATACTTTAATTAAACTTCAATTAAACCTTATTTCTCCTAACTTAACCTTTAAATAAACTCCAAATAAATTTATAAACCCTAAAAATATCACCAACCTTATAAAAATGCTGCTGCTTGTATTTCGATTGCGCATGTCTCTATTTGGCTGCTCAGATCGTGTAATATTCAATGCTCATATCATCTTTATTGCTCGGATGGTCTTCCTTTCACGCACTCAGGCTGATTGACTTCTTCCACGTGTAAGCATGCATAAGAAACCAAACGGTCCACTTCCTTCTCGGATGTTACAATATTCCTTGCTCAGTCGAGTTGCTCAGGCATTATGGTACTCCTCTTCAGTTTGTGCTTACACTATCGGTGCAGACCTTACTCCTTTTCGGCTTCTGTGTTGGCGCTTAGGTGTTACTACTCTTAGGGATTCACTTTGGCGCTTAGGCTACCTCCTTTGGCATTAGACTATGTCCATTGGCACTTAGATTAGTCATAGTTGGCTTTACGTTACTCCACTTTGGCTTGCTAGTGTGGTGCATCGTTCCTTAGTTACTAGTACTACTGCTACGTTGCTGATGGTGCGTCTCCAACACTTCGGCTTCCGTGTTCGTTGTGCTGTCACTGACTGGTGCTCAGAACATGGCTAGTGTTCTAGTCCACTCTCTGATGTATAGTTTGGGTGCTTCCAATGCTTGCTGGTAAGAGGACTTCACATTGATAATTGCACAGACCATATAATGGTGCTCAGGCCACTTAATGGTGTCCAGGGTGCTTAATGGATGTGCCTTTTCTTATGTGTACGTAACTCTTTCTGTGAGCTTCTCCTTTTTTTCTGAATAGCTTTAATGCTCATAGACCGAATGTAGAGTTGGCTGAATAAGCCTCTCTTTTCTTTTCCTTACGTAGTCTAAATAGGCCTTCCTTTTGAAGTTGGCCGAATGGCCTTTCTTTTCTTCTTCCTTCTAGAGTAGACTGAATAGAGCTTTACCTTCCCTTCTAGAGTTGGTTGAATGACCACTCTATCTTTCTTTCCTTTAGTAGGTTGAATGTACCTTTCTTCTTTCTATCCTTTTGAAATAGACTCTTTATCTTTCTCAATATGAGCCTCTTTCTTTTATCATGGGCCTCTATTTTTTTCTATGAGGGCCGCTTTCTTTCCTTTATAAGGGCCTCTTTTTTCCTTTATAAGGGCCTCTTTCTTTATACTGACTTGCAGCTCTTACAATATTAATAGCTTGAAATATGAATGTAAATAGCGTTAATCATTCATGTACTATGCATAAAATATAACTTACAATATTAATTGCTCAAAATGTATACAAGCTTTATTGCTTCTCTTTTTGTTACAACTTTGTATAGAATAGTAATGATCGTGATCCTTGTGACACATGTTTATGGAGCATTGTCTCCATAATATAGCCATAGTAGTGTGACTCTTTGGATACTTGAATATTGCTCTCCATATGCCAAGTCTCATGACTCTTGGCTTATCTAATTGCCACTTGCATACTTGATGAACACTTGTGCACATCATTACATTACATATTTGTTCTCATACATACAAGACACTTGTGCACATAGACTCAACTTACACTTGCACTCTAACTCACATGACACTTGTGCATTTCTTGCACATTACAACTTTACATGACACTTGTGCATTTCCTGCACATTCACACTTACATAAAAGGGGAAATATAACTCACACTCTAAACTATGACTCAACCCTATTCTACTATTTACAAATTTACCATGAAGGTACCATGGGGGTATATTAGCATGTACCAAATAATGTAACATACTCCAACACATATAACCTATTCTAGATGGGATAGTCTATGTATAGAAAGGGATATTCTATTCCAAACTGCTACCACCCACTGGACGACCCTGTTTGTACGATGTCAGCTGCATTCACTCTACCGTAAGGCTCCCTCATAGCTACACTTTTGCACTTATGCCGTACAACATTCCCCCACCTTTGCAATGTCCTAGACACCACTTGTACAGGAGTGTGCTGTCCACGCCCTACAGTGTTTATACGACAATGTGCCGTACACATCTACAACCTATTTGTACGACGTCTCTTGTGCAATTTGTATGGCAACCCCTTGTACAACTTGTTGCCACATTTTGCACGGGGTGCCATGTTTTCAGTTTCTGTAAGTGAACTGCTCTTTCCTTTCCTTCCTCCTCCTCTTTTCCCCCTTCTCCATTTCTCCCTTTCTCCCTCTTCCTTGCAGTTTCATTCCTCCCTCTTCCCCTT
This sequence comes from Wollemia nobilis, assembly GCA_028583015.1. Taxonomy (NCBI): domain Eukaryota; kingdom Viridiplantae; phylum Streptophyta; class Pinopsida; order Araucariales; family Araucariaceae; genus Wollemia; species Wollemia nobilis. Next base: position 12,440,728 of record JAQPPZ010000850.1, read on the forward strand.
GAACTTCCCCCAGTAAAGTTTCCAGCAAGTGTTCCCTGAAAATGACTAAGTGTCAGGGCGCAACCCGACTTCGCAGCGAAGTCGGAGTGCGCCCTCCAGTTGGAGCGCAGTAGGGAATGCGAAGTGCGCAGCAGACAGGAAATGAGCGAAATTTGACTAAGTGTCAGGGCGCAACCCGACTTCGCAGCGAAGTCGGGGTGCGCCCTTCTTCCTGGGCGCACTTGGGAAGCAGTATGGCAGAAAATCAGCTAAGTGCTGGGGCGCAACCCGACTTCGCAGCGAAGTCGGGGTGCGCCCTCCTGGTGCGCAGTCCGAACAGCAGAGAAGACAGCAAAGTGCCGGTGCGCAACCCGACTTCGCAGCGAAGTCGGGGTGCGCCCTCTGACCGGTGCGCAGTTGGGCAAGCAAGCCCAAAAATTGACTAAGGCACGGAGGCCTCCCCAACTGCGCTGTTTTCCACCTGCGCAACCCGACAGCGCTCTGATCCTGGGCGAAGTTGGATAAACTGCCTTTCAAGGCAGCCATGTGTCACTCATCAACATCCGACAAGTGTCCAACCTCGGGATTCGAGCCAAGACATGACCGGGAAAAGGACAAGCATGGACCGCACTATCTACGCCAACTGCCACCATTAAAGCTGATGTGAAGTGCCATCTGCCACAACTACCCGCATTCCCGCTGATTTGAAGTTCCACCCAACGCGCTGCCACGTAGCTGTACAGCTTTCAGGGAGACCATGCTGCAGGTACAGTCCTACCCGACAGAGGTCAGCATCAGCAGCTCCTCTGCCGCTTTTGTCAGCTAATGTCTAGTCTGGGACTTTGTGCCCGTGATTGTAATCGGGGGGAACTTGAGGCTATAAATAGCCATGCAATTTCATTGTAAAAGGGGGAAGGGGAATATACTGCTAGGGAACCATTGTAGTCGTGCGTTTGCCTCTAATACAAGATATATACTTGGCTCCGCTTCATCGTCTTCATCTTGTATGCTGCCTCTCCTTGTCATTTCTGCCTCATGTTTCTTGTATCATTGCTTATCGTTGTACTCGAACTCCGGACTCCGGTATTTGATGATCAAGTATTCCCGGAATGCATAGATAGAGGATACATAGGATGAATGATAGCTGTAGTTTCAATGTGTGTTTTGTATAGGAATGTTGTTAGTAGTGGTGATTGATCGTTGTCGTGTCGCTTATTCCCCCCACCCAACTCCAATCACATTTGGATTCTCTTTCCGCATTTTTATCTCTTTCCCTGCACTCTTATCTTAAAACACTAAAACCCACAGGAAGCCGGCCTTCTCCGGAGATTGGCACGGAAGGCATTCCTTCCTTCCGGCCTTTCAATCTGGTGGGCGAATCTGGGGCGCATTATACCAAATCCTTTCCTCATGGCAGATTCGTAACCAACAGTTTCTCTGGCACGCCCGGTGGGACATGGTAGTTTCCCACCCCCAAACAGAATCGAAGCACGGGTGTTCGCTTCATTGCTGTTAAAAATCAGAGCACCTGGCGACTCTGCACGTACCTGAATATTCTCTGAGTCCGTAAAGACCGGTCCTAACGCCTTCATGCAAACAAGAAGGTGGCGAGCAAGGAATCCGGGAAACCCGCCTGACTTCTACGAAATCGACATTGACGCTCCAGGCGAGCGCGTCAGGCTGGCTGATCACCAAGCTCGCGAAGAAGAGCCTGAAACTGAAATTGAAGAGGCCGAGGCTGAAGAGCAATCTACATCCTCGGACAGTTCCGATACCGAGTACACTACCGGAGGAGAAGAAGACATGGCTGCCCAGCAGAATGATGATGACCTCTTCCCGGCGGTGGACTCTACGGGGCCCTTGGCCCTAGTCGGACAGCAAGCTGTGCCCCCCGCTGCCTTAAAGTCTATCCCTACGTATGACGGCTACGGCAAGACGGCGTATGAACACATCCAGGACATTCTGGCCCTGGCTGCGCTACATTCCATCACTGACGAAGGTGTGAAGACCCGTCTAGCTGGCCCTTTCCCTAAGGGGAAAGCTTCTCTACTGGTGGAGATCACTGCCAGAGGGATCTATCACGGGGTGGCGACAATTGGCTGGTAGGCTCGTGAAAGGATGCAACGAGTCTGCTGATCCCTCTTCTTTGTTGCATCAATTCCAAAGCATCCAGAGACACCCCCAAGAGGAGGTGTCGGACTTCAACATCAGGTTTGCGAGGTCTTGGAAACGAGTACCTCGCGAACTCCGACCTTCAGCAGGTCAGGCTGCACACTACTACCTGAGGTCCTTCAACTCAGACATTTGCCTGTTGCTGAAGATAGCCAGAATAGACTCATTCCCTGCTCTGTACGAGGCTGCCCAGCAAGCTGAAATGGATATCATTTCCATAGGCAGACTCCCGCACAGGGTACAGCCGCCCATTTACCCAGACTTTCCACAGTCCCAGTACCCATCAGCTTCTGGTACAATGTCGTCCACTTCAGGACAGCAACCCCAGCAGCAATGGAACCCGGCGCCGGTCGTAAACCCTTACGGCCCACCACAAATTCACTATCCGCCTCCTCCTCCGCATTATCCAGCACTCCCAGCTCCCCCGCAGTATGCACAATATTCTACACCTCCTCCATTGGCTGCATTACCTCCTCCAGCCCAGTTGCCGCCTCCTGACAATGATATTCAGAATAAAATCCTCCAGGAGGTACGGGCTCTGGCCTCTGGATATCACACCATGTCCAACGACATGACCATTCTAAAGAAGAAACAGGCCCAGATGGACCTTGTTCCAAGGAGGCCATATCCGCCCCCGGCACTGACAAAAGATCAAGCCCCAGAACGGCGAGATCAAAGGCGCCCCCCTCCGAGAAATGCTGCCATCGAGGACCAACCTGGTACTTCTGACCAGGTCAACTGGTGCACTACGTGCAATGACCCGCATTCGGAGGATGACTGCACACTGCATCAACACTACCTCCAGACCTTGGCCGACAGCGCCATAGAGGACGAAGAACTCTATATGATCCTGGACGACGAAGGCAACTTTGCCGTCCCAGAGGAAGATCTGTTGCCGCCTCCTGCCAAGGAAGACAGAAAGTCTGCTGAAGCCGCTGCAAAGCCCTTGAAGGTATACGCCCGAAGAGATAAGGCGCAACCTGCTGGGCTACCACCTGACAAGAGGCTGTGGCCTTACACAGCCAAAGAGAAGACTCCCGCAGTCAAGCCTCCCGTAGCGAAAGCTCCCCCGGCTAAAGCTCCCGCTGCTCAGCCTCCAGCTGAAACCAAAGAACAAGCTCAGGAGAAGCTGAGATATCCGTCTCTGACCAAGAGACAGAGAGTTGAGGCCACTCAGCAGTACCGGACGAAGTATGAACCGGCAAAAGAAGCGGAAGGAGCTAGCACCTCGGGCTACAGCATAGTAGACGAGCTGAAGAGGACCCCCGCAAGAATCAGCATGTATGATGCTCTTCTGCTCCTAGGCCAAGTTGATCTGCTGCAGGAATCTCTGAAAAACATGAAAAATGGCAAGCAGATACAACCTGCTGTCCTGGTGCAACCTCTGACAGTCTCAGCCACTGGGAAGAACAGACCACCTCCCTTCTATCTGTCATTACGGATGCAAGGGTACATAGTGCACAACTGTATGGTGGACTCTGGAGCTTCCACGACCGTTATGCCGAGAGCCGTCTGCGACGAGATCGGGATGGAGTATACAAGGAGCAGCCAAGGCGTGCTGCAACTGGACGGCACCCCTGTCAAGACAGTCGGTGTCATTAAAGACATCCCTATTCGGCTGCACAAAGCTCTCGACATCGTGGTCATTCAAGAGGTCGTGGTTGTCGACTTGGAACCCTACTTCGGCATGTGTCTCTCCAGGGAGTTCACTGCAAAGCTGGGAGGGTATCTGTCTCTAGACTACTCACACATGGAAGTGCCCTTCAAAGGAAGGAGACTGAAAATCTACAACGAGAAGCCTTCCACCTTCCTAGTAGAGAAGATACCCGGAGAAGAGTCGCAAGACTGCATGGTCCAGCTGACGGAGGAAGAACTGGTGGTGGTGGATATGACGGAGCAAGCTCTCGAGCTGCTGCAAGTGGAAGATGAATTCTCCTTGCGGGACTTCAACGCCGTGATCGAGACCGAGCAAGGCTGCTACACCGTCATCCAGCCTGAGAGGCTTGACAAGTCGGCCAAAAGAGAAGTGGGACCTGCACCAGAAAAGCTGTGGAAGCTTTTCTTTGACGGCGCACGATGCAAAAATGGCGCCGGTGCAGGTGTACTTTTGGTTTCCCCGACCGGGATCCAGAAGGACTACACCTACAGGCTGGCCTGGAGCTGTACCAACAACGCGGCGGAGTACGAAGCCCTGTGCTTGGGTTTGCGAAAAGCAGAGAGGCTGGGGATTAAGCACCTGCAGATCTTTGGCGATTCGGAGCTGGTGTGCAACCAGATTACGAACAAGTGCGCCTCCAAGAAGCACTACCTCAAGGCGTACCGTAATCGGGTCTGGGACCTGATGGAGTCGTTCGACTCATTGAATGTCAAGGCTATATCACGTGAGAAAAACAAGCATGCTGACATTCTGGCGTCTGTTGGAGCCAGGTACGTTCCGGCTGATGACACTGTCCAGAAGCCGAAGCCGGTCCGTACCATCTACAGGCCTTCTGTGCCTGATAAAGACACCCACTGGCAGGTGTTTGACTGTGACGAGGAAATCGTCACATTTTTGGTTAACGAAGCGTGTTCAATCGAAGGTAGAGACCCTGATGACGAGCAATATGAGGGGTTGATACAAATTAAAAAATAATCATGTCCCAAAAGGACTGATTACACTTGAGAGTCTATTTGATCAGAATGACAGAGCAATATCGCACCGGATCAAAGTAGACCCGAAGCAGTACGCCGACCTGGAGCTTGAACCTGGAAAAACAATTAAGGTCGGGACAGACTGCACCACAGAGGAACTTGAGCAAATCAGAACATTGTGCCGAGAGTTCCCTGACATAGTAGCCTGGTGCTACCAGGACTTGAAGGGGTATGACAGAAATATAATCCAGCATACCATTGAGCTAGAAGATGGTGCCAAGCCATTCCGGCAGAAGCAGAGGGCTGTAAATCCGAAGATCGAAGCCATGATGAAAGCCGAGCTCCTGAAGATGCTGGAAGCCAAGATCATCTACCCCATCAAGCATTCATCCTGGGTTGCGAACTTGGTTCCCGTGAGGAAGAAGAACGGAGACATTCGTCTCTGTGTAGACTTCAGAAATCTGAATCAGGCCTCCCTCAAGGACCATTATCCGCTTCCCAGATTGACCAGATCCTCCACATAGTTGCTGGAGCGCAAAGATTCTCCCTCCTAGATGGCTTTTCTGGGTACAACCAGATCTGGGTCAAGGACGAGGACCAGCATAAGACAGCGTTCACCACCAAATGGGGAACGTTCGCCTATCAGCGCATGCCTTTCGGCCTATCCAATGCTGGCGCCACATTCCAGAGAGCCATGGACCTGGCCTTCCGAGAGCTGCTCAACAAGATCATTGTCATCTACTTGGATGACATGACTGTATTCTCTCACAAGAGAGAGGACCATGTTCCCCACTTGCGGCAAATATTTGAGAGATGTCGTGAATTCGGCATTTCCATAAACCCGAAGAAATCTGTCTTCGCGGTAAAAGAAGGTAAGTTGTTGGGGCATGTCATCTCCGAGAAAGGCCTAGCCGTGGACCCTGATAGAGCAGAAGCCCTCCTCCGTTTGCCCGCTCCAGTTGACAAGAAGGGGCTGCAGTCCTTCTTCGGCCAAATCAACTTCGTGCGGAAGTTCATACCGGACTTCGCACAGGTAATCAAGCCCATGGCCGAACTGCTGAAAAAGAATGCAGAATTCTTATGGACTGATGAGAGGAGGCAGGCCTTCGAGGAAATCAAGGCCCGCATTGCACAAGCTCCGGTGTTGATAAACCCGGACTACTCCAAGGACTTCATCCTGTACGCGGTGGGAGAACCCGAGAGTTACGCCGCAGTCCTGACCCAGAAGGGAGACGATGGCGAAGAGCGCCCCATAGCGTTCTTGAGCCAAGTGATTCAGCCGCACGAAGAAAAGTACAACTTTATAGAGCGGCAGGTTCACGCGGTCATGAAGTCTCTCCGAAAGTTCAGGCACTTCGTCTCCCAGAGCCGGACAACCGTCTTTGTGATACACCCGGACGTCCGAAGCTTCATCATACAAGGGGAGCCGGGTCACAAGAGAGCAGGATGGATTGCTAAAATCCAGGAGTTCGACATCGAAGTGCGGCCAACCAAGCTTATCAGAGGCCGAGCCTTGTGCCAGGAGCTGGCCCGAAGCGCAGCAGCCGAGATTTCTGCCTGTAAGTGGGAGGATCCGACAGCAACCACCAACCTAGCCAACTCCTTACCCGAGGAGAGTGACTGGACAGATGACCTGGTGAAGTATTTCTGCACCGGGAGATGTCCAGACCACCTGAATGCCTCACAAAGAAGGAGGTTTCGGCTAGGTGCACTGAAATACACTCTTCGCCCCGAGGGGCTTTACTTCAAAAACATTGACGGCATCCTGTTGCGGTGCGTCAAGAAAACCGACCAACCCAGGGTCCTCGGAGAATTCCACTCCGGGATGCCTGGGGGTCACCATTCTGCAAGGCCTACGGCCTTGAAAATAATCAGAGCTGGGTACTACTGGCCCACTCTCTTCACATACGCGCATGCAGTCTGTACAAAATGTGATCAATGCCAGAGATTTGGTGGCAGAAACAGAAAAGCACCCCTGCCCCTTCAACCGATCCAAGCCGAGACTCCGTTTCAGCAATGGGGTCTGGACTTCATTGGGGTTATTACGCCGAACAATGTAGCAGGGCACAAGTTCATCCTTACCGCCACCGACTACTTCACACGGTGGGCAGAGGCGATCCCCACCAAGAATGCGGACCAGGAGACGGTCATCAGGTTCCTCGAGAGCCTCATCACCCGTTTCGGGGTCCCCGAGTCAATAGTGACGGACAATGGTCCGGGGTTCACAGGCGCGGTACTCACGGAGTACACCGGCAAATACGGCATTTATCACAAAATGTCTTCCAATTACTACCCGCAGGGGAACGGTCTTGCCGAGTCCACCAACAAGAACCTACTGAAGATCATCAGAAAGACAATAGAAAAGAACAAGAGGACTTGGCACCTACTCCTGGATCGGGCGCTGTGGGCGGATAGGATATCATTCAAAAAGTCCATTAAGACATCCCCTTATGCGCTCGTATACGGCAAGGAGGCAGTCCTGCCAACCCACATAGAAATTCCCGCTCTCTGGATGTTGGACGAAGAGAGAGGCAACGGGGATCCGGTGGACGCCAGACTGTGTCAATTGCTGCAGTTAGAGGAAGACAGAGAGAAAGCATACCAGGCCTTCACCAAACATGTTGAAGCAACCCAAGGCTGGTTTGCAAAAGGCGCCACCGCCCGAGTTTTCAAAATCGGGGACCTGGTGCTGAAGTGGGACTCGCTGAAGGCAAAGCCGGGCAACCACGGCAAGTTTGATGCCCTCTGGGAGGGCCCTTATCAGATTGCCCGGGTAAATCAGTTTAATGCATTCGTACTCCAGGATATGGAGGGACAGCTTCTCCCCATTCCCGTCAATGGGTTCCACCTAAAAATTTACCACCACTGAAGGCGCCCAAATGGGTCCTTCCTTGTACAGATTTCCCTTCTGCATTTTTAGTTTTCAGAATGTATATATTTCAGCATTCAGTTTTTAATTTTTCAAAGAGCCCAAGTAAGACTTAAGGCAAACCCCGACTTCGCAGCGAAGTCGGGTAGCGCTCCTTGAACAGTGCGAAGTTCGGAAGAAGGCAGCTGAAAAAAGGAGCAAAAATGACTAAGTCTGGGTGCGCAACCCGACTTCGCAGCGAAGTCGGGCTGCGCACCATCTGGAGAGCGCAGTTTGGAAAAACAAGAAAAAACGGCTAAGTGTCAGACTGCGCAAGCAAATCTGGGCGAAGTCGGATTGCGCCCATTTTTTGGGCGAAGTCCGAGTGCGCCCTGAATTTTGGGCGCAGCCCGAATAACCCACCACGGAAAACGTGAAAAATTCTAAGTGTGGGCCCAGGGCGCAGTACGGCACATGGCGAAGTTGGGTCAATGGGCCAGAAATTCTCCCTTGTAAAGTGTGCCCAGACGGCGGCGATGACGTCAGCAATGGCACGACGTCCAAGGAGGGTTTAATGATTGCACAACTTTCAAGAACGATGCATTAAAAAAGCAAGGTGCGTTTGGACCAACGGCTACTAGGGTGCGCTTTTCAAAAATAAACCCATGCACAGCCGCCAAAAAATCATAACGCCTCCACCAACTCCAAGTTAACCGCCCTAACTCCCTCCCTCGCGCCATTAATGTTGCAATCGTTGTCTAGAAAAAGGGCCCTGGCGCACTCAGAAAATTCAAATCGTTCAAGCTGACTCCCTGACTGCAAAGAGCAGAGCTGACAACTCAGAAGCCGTAATTCCCGTCCCTGCTGTTTCAGAAGTTTCAGAAAGGATGGACAAGGGGAAAGCGCCCGTACAGGCGCAATCCAGCGAAGAGCGGCGCGAAGCTGAGGAATCACCAGAGTCAAGCGCTCATGAGAGCGAAGCGCCGCAGGACCAGAAAAGAAAGACCCGGACAAAGAGGCGCGTAGCTGGGCGAATTCCGCCGCCACCAGTTAATCACCTGGCCGGGTACAAGGACGGCTCTTTCTCCATCAGCCTCTCCAAACTGCGGCTGAACATTGCCAAGTGGGCGGACAGGGTTTCACCCTCACACCATGTCGGGGCTGCATACAAGTCGAACCTGTATTGGTTCTTGTGCCCTCCTACCCACCAGTGCCCGGAGCTGATCGAAGCAATTGTAGAATATTACAAACCAGCTGCCCGGCAAGTCTGCGACAACAAGGGAAAAGTGTTGTTCACACTTTTCCGGGAGAGCGTCCAGCCAGCGTTCGCCCCCGGGCTCCAGCACGAGCCCGGCGCAATTGTCAGAAGGGTGAATCTTGATGAACAGACTGGCAGATTTACGCAGACAAAGCGGATGAGGGAATTCCTCGACTCGGAGCTGAAGACTCCGCTGGCAGCCGGACAGTGGCCGACTGGCCCCATACCCCTGGACAGATTTGAAAATAAATATATCTACATCATCTTGGCGTGGGTCCTCGGCTGCGACTCTGACAAAGTGGTACGGCCGTACCAGCTGGCGCTGGCAGAATGTCTCCTGCACGGAGAATTTTACGACTCTACGGCGCAGAAGAGTGGAAAGCGCCCTATTTTCTTCGACTGGGCGGACTGGTTGGCGTATGCAATACATTCAAGTCTGGTTAGGCTGCAACAAAAGCAGTCAACGGATTTCCGGTTTTGCTCCTTCCTCGCATGGTTGTGCCTGTATCACATGCACTACCGGATGAACGTTCCTGACTTGAAGAAAATAAACGAAAAAGGAGAGCCGCTGCCCGTGTACGAATGGACCGAGATTCTGTACAGAAAAGGCTCGTTCTATGAATTTAATCTTAAATTTCTGTGCATGGTCATGGGGTTGTTCAACCGTAAGGCGTCTCGCCCACCGGAAGTCATGACAAAATACCTGTGGAAAAATGAGTACGGGGACACCTTCCGGCTGACTCAAGGCATCATAGTTAGAATCTACGGATTCAAGGGGAAGCCGTTCCTGCTGCCCTACTTCTGCACTGACCACCAGTTCGGGATGGAAATTGCGCGGCAGATGGATTATGTCGAAGAAGAGTTCGGCCAGGGCAAGAAGAAAGGCCATATCTTTCAGTATCCCATCACCTGGGCGAATACCCAAGTTTACGAAATCGGACAACACGCCTACCTCGAGCGGGAACTCATCGACATGGGCCTGATAATGCTGCCGCAGCGATGGAAATACGACCCAGATGGGGTCAGGGGTAAGTTCACGCACATCTGCCCCCGAGCGGAGATTATGCAGGAAAGAAGAAACAGAACAGGCGCAGACCTAGAATGGCACATCGAACAAATGCAATCATGGCCTCCATGGCATGAATTCTACTGCGAGGAGGTAGCGTACGATCCGGAGCGAAACCCGGATCACCGGTTGGAATCTGCGGGCTTCAAGAAATTCCTCGCCAAGGTGGCGCCCCTCAACTGGCATAAAGACAAAATCATTGAATGCTGGAAGATGAGGTGTCGCACGCAGCACGATAAATCCAACCGGAGGAATCTGGCCGTTGATGATGAATTTTCGGCTCTATATGACCAGTACGCTGACACATGGCGACCTTTCGAATTTCGAGATTGCGTTCCCCGAGGCGCAAAGAAAAGATATACAAGGAGGCCTTCATCCCAACAATCGTCAACTCCGGCGACTTCCAGCGCAACTCCGACGAGCAGTCAAGTGGGCCCGATGCAGCCTGTAGCTTCCGAGGCAGTGCCCGAAAAGGCGCAAGATTCAGAGAAGTCAACCCCTGAGGTGGCCCCTCAAGCAGAAAAAGTGCCTGCGCTGCCAGCTAGCAGACCGGCTACGGCGGGCATCCTTCCAGCCAGACCCAGGTACAAGTTTACCGTGGGGACGTCAACGCCTGCCGCCCCGACCTTATCTCCTTCCTCCGGAACAGCCACAGCGCCAGAAGAGAAGAAGAGGAAGAGAGTTGAAAGGGCCAAACGGCCTAAGGAGCCGGTACAGCAGACAGCCGCGGCACAGACGGGGGCAGCAGCGCCAGAAATTGTCTCCTTGGACAGCCCTGAATCAGAAGCAGACACTCGGGCTGCAAGCGTCCCTCCAACAACGGCTCAGGCGGAGCCCGCAGGTACGTCCACTGCACCTCTTCCCCAAGTCCCAGTCGGCCCTGCCAAAGCTCCATCTCCCATTTCATCAGGGCAAGCCGTAGCCGCGTCTTCCTCTTCCCAAGCTACCCAGCCCTCTAGCGGCCCACATTCCTTTGATCAGTTTGCTCAGGATCCTAACGCCTTCCAGTCACTGAGCCAAACCCTAGAACCCTCACCCGCAGCCAGTGCTGAAGCTGCTCCTTCACCGCCGCGCTCCTCACCCCAGCCGTTTAAAACCCTACCAGCACCATCCACTCAGCCGCCCGCTTCCCCTAGGACCCGGTCGCCCTCAAAAGCGGCCACTCCTTCTGGAATACCTCCCGCGTCGCTGTTTGCAGGGAAAATGCCGCAGCAAGATCCAATGCTGGAGGACCTGGACTTCATGGGCGAACTGCAGAGCGCTGATGACCAGCCTTTGGCAGCAAAGGCCTCGGGATGCTCCGCCTCCTTTCTCCAGGGCGTGAAACGAAGGAGAGCCGAAGAGATAGCTGCCCCGGTAAAACGCACCAAGTTCGACCTAGACAGGAGAGTGCTCACAACAGAGAAATTAATCCCGAAAGTAAAGAAGCCTCTCCGGGAGATGACCGAGGCGGACTACGAGCATCAGAGGAAGGAGAAAAGCTTTGATGACATCAACGAGGAATACGAAATTCATGGTATTCGTCGTAGGACAGATAATCTCCTCGTCAAGCATCTTGAGACCCAGGAAGCGCTGTTCCAGCTGCAGAATAACACAAGGCAGCTTGAGGAGGACCTGGCTAGGGCCACCGCGCAGCTGGGGTCTGCGCAGCAGGAGATAGAGGAGCTTAAGGCCCAGCTGGCCGCCTCTCAGCAGGAGGCCGCAGCGCAGAAACAGACAGCCGAGCAGCTGTCAGAGGAGAAAAGGGCGGCGCTGGAGCAGGTTTCACAGCTTCAGGATTCGCTGAAACAGGCGCAGTCGCAGCTTGCGGAGAAAACATCACAAGCGGCGGCCTTTTCAAAGAGCAAAGTTAAGGAGATGCGGGCTAGTCTGCTGCAGGGTTGCAAGCCCAACCTTGTTAAGTCCTTATCAGTCCTGGATTTCGTGTCCAGGATCGAAGAAGTATCTGCCCAGGGAAAGCCTGTGGTAGAGGAGGCCGAACACCAGGCGAGGCAATGGCTGGACCTGGCTATGAGACTTGAGCAGTTTGAGCGCAAGGGCCTCCAATTTCCTCCTATGTCCCAACTTGCCTCAGAATGGGCAGATGCAAGGGTAACCTTGCATATTTACTTCAAGAAGACAGAGAAGATAAGGGCTGCCAGAAAGACGCTGGACGCACTAGAACATGAAAGGAACATTTGCCTGGCCCCCTTTCACACTCTGTCCGAACACGGGTGCCCGAGCTACGTCAAAGATGGCGAGTTTCTGACCCTTGAGCAGGTGAAGCAGAATTGGCTGTCTTTCGAGGCAGACACAGCAGAAATTGATAGCTGGTCAGAACCGATCCAAGAAGCTCAGGTCACCCAGATGGTGTCAAAATACTGCAAAATCAACTCCTCCCTTAAGGAGTTGGGAAAAAGATATAACACCATCGACCTGCACGCAATTGCTGCATTCCACGCAGCATTAAAAGAGGTCAGCGACCTCGAGCCCTTCCAAGCAGCAGTCTGGGACCAAGCCAAGGCTGCATACGAACGCATCCGCGAGTGGGAGGCTGACAGTGGAGAGCATTCAGATTCAGAAGGAGAAACCGAAGAGGCAACTGCCGGAAGTGATCCTGAAGAAGAGCAGTTGCCCGGAAGGAAGCGGTCAGAGCAGCAGAAGGCAGGGGAAGGAAGTTCCTCTGCGCCCAAAGGATGAAGGCATGGTTCTTTGCGTCGAGGCGAGCTCGACACCCCGCGAGCCGCCAGGAATGTTGCCACATTTTGCACGGGGTGCCATGTTTTCAGTTTCTGTAAGTGAACTGCTCTTTCCTTTCCTTCCTCCTCCTCTTTTCCCCCTTCTCCATTTCTCCCTTTCTCCCTCTTCCTTGCAGTTTCATTCCTCCCTCTTCCCCTTGAACTTCCCCCAGTAAGTTTCCAGCAAGTTTTCCCTGAAAATGACTAAGTGTCAGGGCGCAACCCGACTTCGCAGCGAAGTCGGGGTGCGCCTCCGTTGGAGCGCGATAGGGAATGCGAAGTGCGCAGCAGACAGAAATGAGCGAAATTTGACTAAGTTCGTGGCGCAACCCGACTTCGCGAGTCGGGTGCGCCCTTTTCCGGCGCACTTGGGAAGCAGATGGCAAAAATCAGCTAAGTGTGGGCGCAACCCGACTTCGCAGCGAAGTCGGGTGCCCCCCTCTTGGTGCGCAGTCCGAACAACGGAGAAGACAGCAAAGTGCCGGTGCGCAACCCGACTTCGCAGCGAAGTCGGGTGCGCCCTCTGACCGGTGCGCAGTTGGGCAAGCAAGCCCAGAAATTGACTAAGGCACGGAGGCCTCCCCAACTGCGTTGTTTTTCACCTGCGCAACCCGACAGCGCTCTGATCCTGGGCGAAGTTGGATAAACTGCCTTTCAAGGCAGCCATGTGTCACTCATCAGCATCCGACAAGTGTCCAACCTCGGGATTCGAGCCAAGACATGACCGGGAAAAGGACAAGCATGGACCGCACTATCTACGCCAACTGCCACCATTAAAGCTGATGTGAAGTGCCATCTGCCACAACTACCCGCATTCCCGCCGATTTGAAGTTCCACCCAACGCGCTGCCACGTAGCTGTACAGCTTTCAGGGAGACCATGCTGCAGGTACAGTCCTACCCGACAGAAGTCAGCATCAGCAGCTCCTCTGCCGCTTTTGTCAGCTAATGTCTAGTCTGGGACTTTGTGCCCGTGATTGTAATCGGGGGGAACTTGAGGCTATAAATAGCCATGCAATTTCATTGTAAAAGGGGGAAGGGGAATATACTGCTAGGGAACCATTGTAGCTGTGCGTTTGCCTCTAATACAAGATACATACTTGGCTCTGCTTACTGTCTTCATTTTGTATGCTGCCTCTCCTTGTCATTTCTGCCTCATGTTTCTTGTATCATTGCTTACTGTTGTACTGAACTCTGGACTCTGGTATTTGATGATCAAGTATTCCTGGAATGCATAGATAGAGGATACATAGGATGAATGATAGCTGTAGTTTCAATGTGTGTTTTGTATAGGAATGTTGTTAGTAGTGGTGATTGATCGTTGCCGTGCTGCTTATTCCCCCCACCCAACTCCAATCACATTTGGATTCTCTTTCCGCATTTTTATCTCTTTCCCTGCACTCTTATCTTAAAACACTAAAACCCCACAGGAAGCCGGCCTTCTCCGGAGATTGGCACGGAAGGCATTCCTTCCTTCCGGCCTTTCAATCTGGTGGGCGAATCTGGGGCGCATTATACCAAATCCTTTCCTCATGGCAGATTCGTAACCAACACAACTCTTCCTCTCATGCGCTTGTCTTTCACGTCTGATTTGTACAGCCATCTACCATATAGCTTGTTCTAGATGGGACAATCTATGTACAGAAAGGCCTATTCTGTTCCAAACTGCTGCCACCCACTAGATGGCCTTGCTTGTATGGCACTTACCCTATTGTACGCCCCCCTCATAGCCACACTTTTGCACTTCTACTGTACAACATTCCCACGGCTTCGCAATCTCCCTTGGGCACATGTACACTCTGAAACCTTTAGACATTTGTATGGCTGGTCTATATGCTTTAAAATTTTCAGTCCTCTATAACCTTTCTCCTACATGGGAAATGTTGTTTTCTTTGATGTCTTCTACATTCGACATTGTTGCTTCTACCTCAAATAACGTTTGTATGGCTCTCTCCACTGCACTCTACATGTTGACTCCTTTTGCTCACTGTCGACACTGAGTGTTGGAATGCTCATGGCCATCCCTCAGTGTGTATTTATAAGATAGTGAAGTGGAGAGGACAGTTGACTTTCATGTGGTAACTGCCTTCAATTTTTAATGACTGCTTTAAGAAAGCTAGGTCTTGTCTGCCATGCCAAAAGTTCATTTGAAAGGAACAACGATCAAAGCTGCCTTTGAGGCTTGTAATTGTGGATTCTTCTTTTCAACAATGGGGTCTTAGATTTTATCAAACCCATTAGTCCAAAATCTAGCCAGGACCATTCATGCATCCTGACTATGACTGATTATTTCACTAGGTGGGTTGAAGATAGCCCCATGAAGAAATCAGATTCTAAAACTGTTATCAATTTCTTAGAATCCCAGATTTTGCCAAGGTTTGGAGTCCCCCTCAAACTAGTAGCTGATAATGGCTCGTATTTCCAATCTATCGAGTTCCTTGATTTCTGTAGGCAATACAATATTGTATCTTGAAATTCCTCTGATTGCTACCCAAGGTAATGGGTTGGCTGAATCCTCAAACAAGGACCTCATCAAAATTCCAAAATGTTGCATGTTAACTATGCATATTTTGTTTACAAGCTTTCAACCTTGATTTATAGATATCCTAATTGATTATTAACCATGCATAAATATTTGTTGCTTGTGGAATATATAAATGCGGAGCATCTCATGGAACCACAATCCTAGAACATGAACTCAAGTATTGTTCATTGTCTACAATATTAGCAACATTACAAAAATTTGTCTACCTAATATGTCCAACCAATGGATCTCCTACATGTTATTTAGGAAGAATGATAATATTTAGAAGGGAAGGTCTATCAATCTAGTTCACTTCATACCAACCTGCTTTGCATTTTACAGTAAATTTAGTATATTTTCATTATTGTTATATTCCATGTAACCATGTTCACTTAATAAAATAGAAAATATCTGGAATTCGGCAAACTTTTCAGGTGCCCATTTCAGTTTGGAGAATTTTAGCACCAAATCATCCATGGCCTACTTGCTGAAGGGGACCCCTCTAAACCAGTCTGCTCCATGAATAGCCCACACATGTCAGCCTCCATTTGTCTTAAGGCGGTTGGGTTTTCAGATGTGCTCAACTGCTTTAGGGCTAATTTAAAATATTCAGCCTCTAGTTTGTTGGTTTTCCAAATGGTATATACAGTGCTTTACATTTTATTCTCTCAAAAGAAAACTTTAAAGGTATGAATACTATGAGTTCAAACAAAGAGCTAGCAAACATATTAGTAGCTCAAATCAAGATATGACCTTGAATACCATTTAGGCTAGCCAAAGCTATTCCCCACTTTTAGTACTTATCAAATTTTCTATGAGCAAAATGTGTGATACCTTGTATAGACTGGGATCCTTGTCATAACAGTTATAGGTTCATGAATTTGTGATTGTGAAGATGTTTCTACAAGAGATAATTTGGGTCTATATCATGGGCCTAGTTGGTCTGTTATCATTTATTTATTTTTAAGTCATATACCTGGATTGGTTTTACTTTTATGGTTCTATATTAATTTTCAGTCTCCATAGTTCTATGCTCCAACAGGATACTTGTTGATCTCCACTTTCCACTTCATTTCCATTCTTTCCAACTTCTAGACAGTTGATTTCACCTCTAGGTTTGCTTTTGATTCCGAATGCTCATTTTTATTGCAAACACCATGCTTGTAAAAACGGATAGTTATTAAAAATTGGATGTTCTTGACTAAAGCAATTTATCTGACATTGAAAAATATTACTATTCATGAAATTCTGGGATGTCATTTCCTATTTGAAGATTTTTCTATGAGTTTGTTATCTATTGCTACGACAATTGTTTCTTAAGATTAAGGTTTGTCCTGGTCATTGTCTGACATTGAAGGGCACTGTGAGACTTATATTCCAACCTGCAGAAGAAGGAGGAGCAGGTGCAGCTTTTATGATCAAGGAAGGTGCACTTGCAGACGCTGAGGCTATTTTTGGAATGCATGTTAATAATTTATATCCAACTGGCACCATCGCCTCAAGAGCAGGACCACTATGTGCTGCCGTAGCTGTATTTGAAGCAATCATAGATGGAAAAGGTGGGCATGCAGCGTTTCCACACCTGAATGTAGATCCAATTGTTGCTGCATCGTTTACTGTTGTGAGTTTGCAGGAGATCATATCTCGAGAAACAGATCCTCTTGAAAGCGAGGTATGTACCTTTACTGTTGCAAACTTTTCCTGAATTGATTATAACAAAGTTTTCTATCATTGGCATTTGATGAATTGCTCGAGCACTTGTTATATTTGCACTGAAAATGTCAGGTGTCAGTCATTAATAATTTGTATCACAGCGGGTTTGCCTCTTAGATTAATAAGTTTTATTTCAGTGGAATTTGTTCTTGTATATTTTGACTTTCCATATCCATGCAGGAATCGTAATGCGTCGCTCCTCTAAAGAATCATTTGTACTTACATGAGATGTTATTCATTTAATGCTTTTGACTAAAGGTGGCCATTTATTCATTTGATTCTTTAAAGTAGGCACATTCTCTAAGAGCATGTACATGCCCAGAGTTGAGGAAATACAAATTAATTATTTTGTGAAGCAACTTCTTGTGTTTTTGACTTGATACTTGGGATTTCTATTCTAGATTCTCTTGCCTATATAAGTTGGTGTTAGAGCGTTGCTACTTTATCTCTTGCTCTATGTCTTCCTAGGATGGTCTATTTTACTGTTGATTGTCAATTTCCTGCTGCCTATGAAAGTTCATAACTACAGTGTGCAAATATTGAGAATAGTTATGTTAAATTCGTATGGACATCTCTCATTTTCTTTTTGCTTGGGTGGGAATATTTTACATACTTCTGGTGTATTATTTGCGGAGAACATAATCATTTTGGATGCTTTTTTTGACTATTCATTCTCCTATTAGAATGTTCAATTGAAGGTTTATCATGCAATAGATCGACCTTGTTTATTCCTCTATGAGGAAGAAAATACAGTTGTTGTAAACTCGCCAATGCTGGGGGCTACAACTTCTAACTTCTTCCTCCATAGCTAAAGAACATCCATAGATAATGAGTGCTATCTCTTAAAGATGGTTAGGGTAATAGTTTAAAAGACCTGGCCCATGGGTTTTAGGGTAAGTGATGGGAAGCAAGGAGTTTCATATCATAAACCAAGGTTCAAATCCTGTGGGTGAACCTAACATTCAGCCTAAGGGGGTTGGAGGAAGTGGTGGGGAACTACGAGTTTCACACCTTAAACCAAGGTTCCAATCCCATGCATGAACCTTAACATTTGAATCAAATGGCATGAGCTCAAGTGGTTAAAAACATGGGCTGCCAATGTGGAGAGGTTCAAATCTTGCCAAGCAGAATATGCATTATTGTTGGTTGTAATACCATTATGTGGTTTGTTGAAATACCATGGTAATATGGTCTTGACGTAATATGGGTGGGGCCCTTCTCAATCCATTATAATTAATTAAAGAAAAAAAGGTTTAAAGGACTAAGCACAAATTAGGGAAATCTTCCAATGCCACTTCTAGTGTATTTTTGCTCCCTTTGATTCTCATTAGAGAGATTGCTAAAAAGTTTCTCATACAGGCGATGTCTAAGAAAGTGGAAAAATTTGAGAATCTTTCCCTTCTTGGGTCATGTGGACTGCAGAATTACCACTAGCTACAAATGATATGGTGAATAGAAAACCTCTCAAGTTTGATAGGTTGATGGTATAAAGAAAGAAAAACTATATTAATGTCTGTGAATGACCAAAATGGGTCAATATGACTTCAAAGTGAAACCAATTGCAATAGCATGGGGTAGTAGAAAAAGTACTCAAAACAAAAGAAATATTTTAATTAAGAACTAAATCCTTGTATAAAAAGATTCTAACTAGGGGGATTGTTATGAACCTCTCTTCTCATTAACAATAAATCATTCACCAATATGCAAAAATATCAAACATACATCCATAAATAAATTCCACAATAACAATCCACACAATAAAATAGAGATAGATAATACCCTTGAGGTAGGACAACACCAAGAATACTCCTTAAGGAAGGAATCACTCCACAATATCTCCAGCTCCACGAGCCAAGACTACTACAAAGAATACTTGATATGACTTCCTTTTACAATTGGGGGTACATCTTTCTTTATACAAGAATGTGATGGTTCACCTTCCATGAGTTAGGTGGTCACCCATGTGGTGATTCACCTTCCATGAGTTACAAAGTGTATAATATTATAATATGGCACTATGTTATATATTATAATTTTGTGTGTGACACATGCCATAATACAATATTATTTTATATCCCCACAAGCATATACTTAGGTACTGTTGCCACATTTTGCAAAGGGGTACAAATTCTGAAAAATCTGAAGATTGCTGCTACCTACTTCCCTCCTTCCTTCCTTTCCAGCTTCTTTCATGCAGTTTCCAGTTTCTATATTTTCAGTTTTTCTGTTTTCAGCTTTGTATTTCAAGATTTCCAGCAGTTTCGGCAGGCTTGGTGAAAATCCCAAAAACTCCTAAGTGTTGCGCACTTCTGTGCTTGCTTCATTTTGGAGCGAGCACGGGAGTCGCTCCCTCTTTCGGGCGATTCCCAGCTTCGCCTTTTCCTCCAGCGACCGACGGCGTTTTGAGCAATAAGATAGACCGGGAGTAAATAGTGAAATTATCTAAGTGTTGAAGCGAGCGACGCCCGTCGTCGCTCATTTCTTTGAGCGAAGTCTGTCATCGCTCACTTTCTGAGCGAAACTCGGCGGAGGGACAAAAAAAAAAAAATATGCAAAATTCTCTAAGTGTTAGCTTGGGAGCGACTTCCGTCGTCGCTCCATTTTGGAGCGACTCCCGTCGTCGCTCCCCTTTTCGAGCGACCATGGGCGGAGGAAGAGAAGGAGAAAATGGAAAAATATTCTAAGTGTGGAGACTCCCGTCGTCGCTCAAGGTCGCCAGCGCCTCCCGTCGTCGCTCAGGTTTGCCAGTGCCGTCCGTCGTTGCCTCTCCCCGAATGTGAGAAAAGAGGACCAAGTTGCCAAAGTTTCTAAGTTTGGGTGTCTCTCGAGTTCGCTCCATCCTGGAGCGACTCCCAAGGTCGCTCTCTTCTGCAGGCAACTTTGGGCAGACCCCCCTTACATCAGTGAACTTCAGACCTGGGCCAAACACGTGCAGGTTTCGGGATTTGAGCCTGTCAGGATGTGACAGAAGGTCTACCTCAAAGGTATGGAGTAGGTGGACATTGATGGCGTCTGCAGAGGCAAATTGTACTCAACCTACCACCTTAATTGGACCTGACTTCTCATCCACCAGATCTGCCCAGAGCTGTACCATTTCCAGGTGGATCTTGCTGCAGGTACACTCATGGTCAGCAAAGGTCTAATCTCGACACTTTTTGCAGCTTTTGCAGTGCCTTGAGTTCCGTGCATCAATTGTAATTTGGGGGGAAATTCCTGCTATAAATAGCAGATGAACTTCATTGTAAAAGGGAGGGGGAACATATTGCTAGAAAGCTCTGCTGTATCAGACATTTGCATTTAATACAAAGCATCCTTGGCTCTATTACTTGTCTCTTTCTTTTATGCTGCCTTTTGCTAGTATTTCTGCTTCATGTTCATTTATTTTTCTGATTGCTGTCATTCTGAATCCTGGATCACAGCATTGGCATTTAATTGAATCTGGAATACGAAACTAAAGGATACATAGGAAAGAATTGCAGTAATAGTTTTTGTTACATGTTTTGTTTTGATTGTTGTTGGTTTGTGTACTAGCTAGTGATCGTGTTGCTTGTTCTTTCCCACCGAAACACATGATATTTACATTTCTTTTTGCATTTGTTTATCTCTTTCCTGTTCCCTTATCTAAAAACCCCAAAGTAGACTAGTATAGGAGCCGGCCTTCTCCGGAGATTGGCACGGAAGGCATCCCTTCCTTCCGGCCTTTCAATCTGTTGGGCGAATCTAGGGCGCAAAAGACTTAAATCCTTTCCTAAGTGGCAGATTCGTAACCAACAGTTTCTCTGGCACGCCCGGTGGGACACGAGTGTCTCACCCCATAAGCGGTATTGAAGTATCGGTGTTCGCTTCAGTGCTGACGAAATTTGAACACCTGGCGACTCTGCTGAACCTGAATACCCTCTGAGTCTCGAAGACTGGTCCAATATCAAAAGCTCCTTCATGCATACAAGATGGAGAGCTAGGAACGCGGGACAGGAGGTGCCTGAGTTTTATGAGCTTGACATCAACGCTGCTGGAGAGCACCCAAGGCTGATTGATTACCAAGCCTACCAAGACGAAGCTTTGGAGCAGGAAACTGAAACTGAGGAGACAGCTTCAGATAGCACCGAGGCCTACCACGATCCTGATCAGCCCGATCAAGACGCAAATATGGCAAATCCTCAGCCAAATGCTCCTGAGCTATTCCCAGTCGTTGACTCCACTGGACCCCTCAATCTAGCTGGGCAAGATGTTGTTCCAGCTGCTGCTTTAAAGGCCATTCCCACATATGATGGAACTGGGAAGACGGCCTATGAACATATTCAGGATATCTTAGCCCTAGCTGCGCTTCATGCCATCACCGATGAAAGTATCAAGACCCGGTTGTTGGCTCTCTCTCTGCGAGGGAAGCTCCTATACTGGTACAGATCCTTGCCGAACGACACTATTACGGGATGGGCCCAACTGGTCGGACAACTAGTCAAAGGGTTCAATGAGTCCGCAGATCCGTCCTCGTTGCTGCACCAGTTTCAAACCATTCAACGACATCCGCAAGAGGAGATATCAGACTTCAATGTGAGGTTTGCGCGGTCCTGGAAAAGAGTGCCCATTGAGCTACGTCCCACCGATGGACAAGCTGCCCACTACTACCTCAGAGCGTTTAACTCGGACATCAGTTTGGTCATCAAGTTGGCCCGCGTTAACACTTTCCCCGAGTTGTATGAGGTAGCTCAGAGGGCAGAGCTAGATATGATTGCCATAGGTAGACTTCCGCACAAGATGCAGCCGCCGATCTACCCAGATTTCCCTCAATCACAATATCCACCGGCGTCTGCTCAAACGTCTTCTTCGTCTACTGCATATCACAATCCACCATGGAATCCCGCACCAGTTGTGTCTCAATTTGGTCCTCCTCAAGTGCATTTTCCCACGCCACCGGCACCTCAGCTCCCATCTACCCCGCAATATCCATCACTTCCCGCTCCTCCACAATACCCGGCATTGCCTCCAGCACCGCCGTTGGCACCATTGCCTCCGCCTGCCCAGTCAGCACAACCCGATATTGATGTGCAGTCCAAGATTCTGCAACAAGTAGAGTCGCTTACTTCCGTCTGCCGAACACTGTCCAACGACATGGCTGTGATGAAGAAAAAGCAGGCCCAACAGGAATTTATTCCTAGGAGACCATATCCTCCTCCCGCACTGACAAGAGATCAAGTACCTCAGGCCAATAGGCCTCCGGCTAGAAATGCTGCTAACAATGCGGGACCGAGCACTCCAGACAATGTGCACTGGTGCTCTACATGCAATGACCCTCACGGAGAAGCTACCTGCATGTTGCATCAACATTATGTCCAAACTCTCGCAAGCAGCAACCCGGAGGAGCAAGTTAACATGATTCGGGAAGAAGAGCGCAACTTTGCGGTCTCAGAAGAGGATCCTGTGTCAATTCTGACCAAGGGTGGAAAGAAGCCCATTGAGGTGGATGCGGCCCAAATGCAGCCTTTGAAGGTGTATACCAGAAGAGAAAAGGTGCAACCTGCCGCGGAAGCTCCTGACAAAGCACCTTTGCCTCCACCCGCCAAAGAGAAGGCACCACCAGCCAAAGCTCCTGTGACTCAACCTCCGGCTGAAACCAAAGAGCAAGCTCGAGAAAAGCTTAAGTACCCGTCGTTGACAAAGCGGCAAAGGGTTGAGGCAACGCAGCAGTACCGCACCAAGTATGAGCCGACGAAAGAAACTGAGGGACCATCTACTTCGGCCTACAACATTGTTGATGAGCTCAAGAAGACCCCGACGAAGATAAGCATGTATGATGCCCTTCAGCTCCCTGGTCAGGTGGACCTGTTGCAAGAGTCGCTGAAGACCGTTAAAGGAGGAAAGCCACCACAGCCCGTGTTAGCTCAGCCCTTGACAACTTCAATCACCGGAAAGAACAGACCACCACCTTTCTACCTGTCTCTGCGGATGGAGGGGCATGTGGTACACAACTGCATGATTGACTCCGGTGCATCAACCACTGTCATGCCGAGGGCTGTCTGTGAAGAAATCGGCATGGAATATACGCGGAGCAGTCAAGGCGTCTTGCAGCTAGATGGCACTCCCGTGAAAACGGTGGGTGTCATCAAAGACATTCCTATCCAGTTGCACAAAGCGCCCGAGATCGTGGTGATTCAAGAGGTTGTGGTCGTGGACTTGGAGCCCTACTTCGGCATGTGCCTCTCGAGGGAGTTTACTGCCAAGCTGGGCGGATACTTGTCTCTTGATTACTCACACATGGAAGTCCCTTTCAAAGGGAGGAAAGTGAAAATATACAATGACAAACCATCCACTTTCCTAGTTGAGAAGATACCCGAGGAAGGGCAACATAATGAAACGGTCCATCTGATGACCGAAGAGTTGGCAGAAGTGGACCTAGTGGAAGAGGCCATAGAGCAGCTACAAGTGGAGGATGAGTTCTCCTTGCTGGATTTCAACGCCATGATTGAATCAGACATAGGCTGCTACTCCATTACCCAGCCCGAGAAGCCCAAAGAGACGGCGAAAGAAGACATAGGCCCTGCCCCAAATGAGCTGTGGAAGCTATATTTTGACGGCGCCCGATGCAAGAACGGCGTCGGGGCAGGGGTCCTTCTAGTCTCACCCTCGGGAGAGCAAAAGGATTACTGCTATAGGCTGGCCTGGAGTTGCACAAATAATGCAGCCGAGTATGAAGCCTTGTGCTTAGGCTTGAAAAAAGCGGAGAGACTGGGGATCAAGCAACTGCAAATCTTTGGAGATTCAGAGCTGGTGTGCAAGCAGATAACAAATAAGTGCTCCTCCAAGAAGCATTACCTCAAGGCGTACCGCAACCGTGTCTGGGACTTGATGGAGTCATTTGAGTCCCTGAATGTCAAAGCTATCTCCCGGGAGAAGAATAAACATGCTGACATCTTGGCGTCTGTTGGAGCCAGGTACGTTCCGGCTGATGACACTATGCAGAAGCCGAAGCCGGTTCGTACCATTTACAGGCCTTCTGTGCCTGATAAGGACACCCACTGGCAGGTGTTCGATTGTGACGAGGATATCGTCAATTTCTTGATACATGAAGCTAGCACCATTGAAGGTAGAGACCCTGATGACGAGCAGTATGAGGGGTTAATACAGTTAAAGAACAATCATGTCCCAAAAGGACTGATTACCCTAGAAAGTCTCTTTGATCAGAATGACAGAGCAATATCTCATCGGATCAAAGTAGACTCCAAGCAATACATGGACCTGGAGCTTGAGCCCGGAAAGGTGATCAAAGTCGGAACAGACTGCACTCCAAAGGAACTGGAGCAGATTCGGGCCCTGTGCAAAGAGTACCCAGACATTGTTGCTTGGTGTTACCAGGACTTAAAGGGGTACGACAGAGAAATCATCCAACACACCATAGAGCTGGAAGAAGGTGTGAAACCCTGCAGACAAAGGCAAAGACCGGTCAATCCGAAGATCGAGGTTCTGATGAGAGCCGAACTCTTGAAGATGCTGGAGGCAAAAATCATCTATCCTATCAAGCATTCTTCTTGGGTCGCAAATCTGGTCCCGGTCAAAAAGAAGAATGGAGACATTCGCCTCTGCGTGGATTTCCGCAATCTGAACCAGGCCTCGCTGAAAGACCACTATCCGCTCCCGCAAATTGATCAAATTCTTCATGTGGTTGCAGGAGCTCAGAGGTTCTCTCTCCTGGACGGATTTTCTGGCTATAACCAGATCTGGGTGAAGGACGAAGATCAACATAAGACGGCGTTCACCACCAAATGGGGAACGTTCGCCTATCAGCGCATGCCCTTCGGTCTGTCCAATGCAGGGGCTACGTTCCAGAGAGCCATGGACCTGGCATTCCGTGAGCTGCTCAACAAAATCATTGTCATCTACTTGGATGACATGACTGTGTTTTCACACAAGAGAGAAGACCATGCCTCCCATCTGCGGCAAGTCTTTGAAAGGTGCCGTGAATTCGGCATATCCATCAATCCCAAGAAGTCAGTCTTTGCTGTGAAGGAAGGGAAGCTATTAGGCCATGTCATTTCCGAGAAAGGCCTTGCAGTTGACCCTGACAGAGCAGAGGCTCTTCTCCGTTTGCCGATCCCAATTAACAAGAAAGGGCTGCAGTCCTTCTTTGGCCAAATCAACTTCGTGAGGAAGTTCGTGCCCGACTTTGCTCAAGTAATCAAGCCTATGGCCGAACTCTTAAAAAAGGATGCTGAGTTTGTCTGGACTGAAGAAAGAAAGCAGGCCTTTGAAGAGATTAAGGCAAGGATTGCTCAGGCGCCTGTATTGATAAACCCGGACTACTCTAAGGATTTCATCCTTTATGCCGTAGGAGAACCCGAAAGTTATGTAGCAGTTCTGACTCAGAAAGGAGATGATGGCGAAGAACGACCAATAGCCTTCCTGAGCCAGGTGATTCAGCCCCATGAAGAAAGATATAATTTCATCGAACGCCAAGTGCATGCTGTCATGAGGTCGTTGAAAAAATTTAAACACTTTGTTTCCCAGAGCCGGACGACCGTGTTCGTTGTCCACCCAGATGTAAGAAATTTTATCATACAGGGGGAGCTGGGCAACAAAAGGGCGGGTTGGATTGCCAAAATCCAGGAGTTTGACATAGAAGTGCGACCCACCAAGCTGATCAGAGGTCGGGCACTATGTCAAGAATTAGCAAGAAGTGCTGCCGCAGAAGTCGTTGCCTGTCAATGGGATGACCCAGTCCTAGAGGGCAATTTTGCCAATTCTTCAGAAGAGGACAGAGACTGGGCAGATGAAATCATCTGGTACTTCAGCACTGGGAGGCTCCCTGATCGCCTTAACGCAAGTCAGAGAAGGAGATTCAAGCTCCAAGCTCTAAAGTATGTACTGCGCCCCGAGGGGCTGTATTTCAAGAACGTGGATGGCATCCTTTTGCGATGCGTCAAAGAATCCGATAAACAGAAGGTCCTAGGCGAATTCCATTCTGGAATGTCGGGAGGACATCACTCAGGAAGGCCAACGGCCTTAAAAATCATCAGAGCGGGCTATTACTGGCCCACCCTCTTCGCAGATGCATATGCAGTCTGCCAAAAATGTGAGAAATGTCAAAGGTTCGCGGCAGAAATAGGAATGCACCTATGCCCCTCCAGCCGATCCAGGCTGAGGCTCCGTTCCAGCAATGGGGCCTTGATTTCATCGGAACTATATCGCCTAATTCATCGGCAGGGCATAAGTTCATTTTGACAGCCACGGATTACTTCACCAGATGGGCCGAGGCGATACCTACCAAGCATGCCGACCAAGAGACAGTCATCGCCTTCCTTGAAAGCCTAATCACCCGCTTCGGGATCCCAGAGGCTATTGTGACAGACAACGGGCCAGGTTTCGCTGGAGCTGTACTCACAGAGTTCACCAGCAAATACGGGATTTATCACAAGATGTCCTCCAACTACTACCCGCAGGGAAACGGCCTAGCCGAGTCTACCAATAAGAACCTGATGAAAATCATAAAGAAGACTCTGGAGAGGAACAAGAGGTCGTGGCACCTGTACCTAGATCGAGCGCTGTGGGCAGACCGTATCTCCTTCAAGAAATCAATCAAAACGTCGCCATATGCGCTAGTTTACGGGAAGGAGGTTGTCTTGCCTACCCATATCGAGATGCCCGCGCTCTGGTTGTTAGAGGATGAAAAGGGTGACATGGACCCTGTTGATGCCCGGCTGGCTCAGTTGCTGCAACTCGAAGAGGAAAGAGAAAAAGCTTATCAAGCTTTTATGAAGCACACCGAAACCACACGGAACTGGTTCTCAAAAGGGACTACGGCCCGAGTCTTCAAGATTGGCGATCTAGTGCTGAAATGGGATGCCTTGAAGGCAAAACCAGGCAACCATGACAAATTTGATGCCAAGGTTGCCCGGGTGAACTAGTTCAACTCCTTTGTGCTGAGATGTTGAGCAAGGTGCAGCGACAGTATTGTCATTGTTGTCAACACAGTCAGAAAGATCGGTTGATGCAGTGGACAGGAGTTCAGAGGTCACTCAGAGTATGTACAATGATGTTAAATGCTTATGAGGATGTTTTTGATGTTTGGGTGAAGTTGTTACAGGTTGTCCAAGAAGACCGAAGTGGCCCATATGCTAAAGATCAAAGAAAAAGCAAAACACCACATCGAGAAAAAAAGTGTCGCGATATCGTGACATGTTGCATTTTCGCGGCCAAAAGAGAAGCGAAAAAGCAAAGAGGAAAAAGTGTTGCGATATCGCGACATGTTGCATTTTCGCGGCCAAAAGAGAAGCGAAAAAGCAAGGAGGAAAAAGTGTCGCGATATCGCGACATGTTGCATTTTCGCGGCCAAAGCAAAGAGAAAATGCAAGGAGAAAAAGTGTCGCGATATCGCGACATGTATTTTCGCGGGCCAAAGCAAAGAGAAAGAGCAAGGAGAAAAAGTGTCGCGATATCGCGACATGTATTTTCGCGGGCCAAAGCAAAGAGAAAATGCAAGGAGAAAAAGTGTCGCGATATCGCGACATGTATTTTCGCGGGCCAATGCAAAGAGAAAGAGCAAGGAGAAAAAGTGTCGCGATATCGCGACATGTAGCATTTTCGCGGTCCGATGCAAAGAGAAAGAAAAAGTGTCGCGATATCGCGACTCAAAAAGGGCAGGCAGGCAGAGAAAGAAAAAGTGTCGCGATATCGCGACATGTCGCATTTTCGCGACTCGAAAAGGCCAGGCAGGCAGAGAAAGAAAAAGTGTCGCGATATCGCGACATGCCGCATTTTCGCGACTCGAAAAGGCCAGGCAGGCAGAGAAAGAAAAAGTGTCGCGATATCGCGACATGTCGCATTTTCGCGACTCGAAAAGGCCAGGCAGGCAGAGAAAGAAAAAGTGTCGCGATATCGTGACATGTCGCATTTTCGCGACTCGAAAAGGCTAGGCAGGCAGAGAAACAAAAGTGTCGCGATATCGTGACATGAATACCAGGATGGTGAAACTGAAGACTGCAGAGTGACGTGGACCCATAAGGAATCTTTAATGATTTGAAATCATTTAAGATGGTCGTTACATATGGAAAGAAACGGACGCATGCCCATGTGGAGAAAACGAACAGTCGTGGAAGGAGAAAACGAACAGTCGTTAAAATAGAAAACGAACAGACATGCAAAGAGAAAAAGAACAGACATGCAAAGAGAAAACGAACAGTCATGCAAGGAGAAGACGAACAGTCATGACCGAGAAGACGAACAGTCATGGTAGGAGAATATGGTGTCAATTCTTTGCATGTAACGTGTTTGACGAAATGCCTACTCTATATATACAAACGGAGTTACATAAAGAAGGCATTACAATTGACAAGTGGCGCATGAGAATATGAAAGGAGTTACAACTGGAGTTACAAAGAGAAAGGATGGTTATAAAAGGAGTGTTGCTCGGAGAATTTGAGTGTGGAATTAATCTTGCGAAGTGCGCGAGAGGAGCGCGAGAGGCGAGCGAGAGGTGAGCGAGAAGGGTGTGTGTTGTGTGAGAGATGTTGAGTAAGCAATAGACCAGTCAGGGTCTTGTAAAAGTGAAGGCATTATTATGTCAATCTTCTGGTTTCAAAATTGAAGTCCAAGTTGGGGCTTGGCATCAGGGGTTGGTGCTCCTTTCTGTTGGTGCAGATAAATCAGGGGTTGGTGCAGATAAATCAGGGGTTGGTGCTCCTTCCAGTTGGTGCTGGTAAATCAGGGGTTGGTGCTCCTTTCGTTGGTGCGGATAAATTAGGGGTTGGTGCTCCTTCCGGTTGGTCTTGGTAAATCGGGGGTTGGTGCGGATAAATCGGGGGTTGGTGTTGGTGCTTGGTAAATCGGGGGTTGGTGCTCCTTTCTGTTGGTGCGGATAAATCGGGGGTTGGTGCTCCTTCCGAGTTGGTGCTTGGTAAATCGGGGGTTGGTGCTCCTTCCAGTTGGTGCTTGGTAAATCGGGGGTTGGTGCTCCTTTCTATTAGTGTAGATAAATCGGGGGTTGGTGCTCCTTTCGTTAGTACGGATAAATCGGGGGTTGGTGCTCCTTCCAGTGGGTGCCGATAAATCGGGGGTTGGTGCTCCTTCCGGTGGGTGCTGATAAATCGGGGGTTGGTGCTCCTTTCTGTTAGTGCGGATAAATCAGGGGTTGGTGCTCCTTCCAGGTGGGTCCTGGTAAATTGATTGTAAAGTTAGTGCTTTGCAAAGGCTGGATTTGGATGGGAGTCCAAACAGTCATTTTGAGGAGTAGCCAAATCGGGGAACCTCGGTACATCTTGTGTTGTGTGATGTTCTCTTGTTATACTTGCTTTATTTGGTTTTAAGTTTTCATTGTTTCGGCTTTAAGAATTGAAGATTTAAGTTTTAAAGAGCTACACTGATTCACCCCCCCCTCTCAGTGTCATTGTGAGACTAACATGAGAGACATGAGGGTCATATCCTTCCGATTCCAGTTAATGGTTTTCATCTGAAAGCCTACCACCATTGAAAAGTTCCAAGAGGTTTCTCCCTGTACATATTTTCTTTTTTGCAGTTTAAGTTCATTTTCTTTTCCTGAATGTAAATATTGCTTTCAGTAGAGGTAGTTTCCTGCTTTAATCCGAGAAAAAGAGCCAAGTGTCTTGTGTAGAAGAAATGCCTGGTAGCAGAATAGAAAGGCAAGGTTTGCTGAGTTCCTTGGATCAAAGGGAGCGAAAGGGCAGAAAAAAAAAAAAAAAAAAAAAAATTTGCACTAAGTGTTCATGAAGATAGAGATGCCCAGATTCGCCCAGTCCAGCCAGCAACGATCATCATCGCGCAAGATTTCAAGCGAACTCTAGCCATGTGCTAAGGGCAGCTCAACCAATGGGAAGAGGGAAAAAAATTGTCTAACTCCCTAGGAGCCCGTCATCGCTCGATTTTTCAGCGACTTCGGGAAGCGAAAGCAAGAAAAAATGACAAAGGCAAGGGCTCACGCCCGCTGTTGCTCCACAACTTAGCGACGACGGATGTTGCCTTGAAAAATTTGCGATCCTGGGAGGTGCCGAAGTGAAGAGAGAAGTCGGTGATCGCTCCAAAAGCCTAAAAAAGCTTGAGATCGCTCACTCAAACAAGTGCTTCCGGGAATCGCGCGGTCAAGGCGCGAGTTCGGTTGCCAAAGTGCACCAGGGGAAAATGGCCAAAAATTTTCTAAATGTGGCAGAGCTGCCCGCGGTCGCTCGTTTTTTGAGCGACGCCGGGAGTTGCTCACATTTTCTAGCGACAACCGTCAGGACCCAAGGCGTGAAGAAGGGAAAAATGCTAAGTGTTCGATGATGGAGTTCGCTCCATTTTGGAGCGACTCCCGCGGCCGCCCGTTTTGTCGGGCGATGCTCGTCATCACTCATTTTTTGAGCGACCCTTGGCGAGATGAAGACATAAGGGAGGAAATAAAGTTGAAAAAATTTCTAACTCCTAGAAGACGCTCGTCGCTCGTTAAAACGCCAAAAGCCCAAGTTCGCTCATCTTTTCAACGATTCCAGGAATCTCCCCTAGTTTCAAGCGACCATTGTCTTCGGCCCAAGCCCCAAGCATTAACGGTCCTCGTGGCACGTGTCGAGGTGGCGACAGGTGATGTCATCAAGGCGCACGTTTTAAAAGGCAAATGACTACGCAGATTTCGAGACAGATTGCATTAAAGACAAGGACGAATGTTGGGCCTATCAATGATGAGATGCATTCCCCAATGAAGATCTTGCGCACGACCCACGAAAAATAACGACACTCCTCACCCACTTCGCGCACCCGGGCTTTAATTCCAGCGCTCACCATTAATGCCAACTTCTCACCTATCTCCATAAAAGGGGCTCAGTCGCTCATTTTATTGTCACAGTAAAACTCAATCAGAATTCAAGCTGCGCCAAAGATAAAACTTAGAATTACACTAGCGGGCAATTGAATTTTCAAATTGTCTCATCGCCACGGGTAAAAAGTCAAGCGCAGAAAAGGGAAAAGCCCCCGTGCAGGCAGCTTCTAGCACGCCTCAGAGTGAGTCGCAGGAGCAGGCAGCTTCGAGCACGCCTGAGAGTGAATTGCTGAGGGAGAATAAAGGCAAAGGTAAAAAGAAGAGTACAACTAAAAAAGGCCCTCCGCTGTTTGTAGACCGCTTGGGGGCATACCGAGACGGTGACTACTCGCACAACATTATGCAGCTGCGATGCACTGTGAAAGAATGGTGGACGAAGGTCCCGACCTCGCATCATTTCGGTGCATCATACCACTCGAACCTATTCTGGTTCCTGTGCCCGCCAGTTCACCATTGCCCGGAGCTGGTTGAGGCCGTTGTCAGATACTACAAGCCCAACACTCGTCAAGTTTGTGACCGCGAGGGGAAGGTGTTGTTTTCCCTCTACAAGGAGAGCGTACAGATGGCTTTCGTGCTGGGGCATTCGCTTGACCGGAATTGCATCGTCAGCAGGGTCAGTTTGGGCGAACAAAGAGAGGTGCGGAGATAACCGGAATATGAGGGAATTCCTCAATGCCCAACTGCAACGACCACTGCCAGCCACAGAATGGCCGACGCAGCCGATACCTCAGGAGTGCTTCAAGAGCCAGTCCCTTTATGCCATGCTGGCTTGGGTTTTAGGCTGCGACACTGAAGCAGTGGTCCACCCTTATCAGATTTCTCTTGCAAAGTGCATCCTGCATGGAGAATTTTACGACCCCAACGCCCCGAAATCAGGAACGAGGCCAGTCTTCTTCGACTGGGCAGATTGCGTCTCTTATGAAATTCATTCATGCCTCGTGGAGCTGGAAGAGGAAAGGAGCACGAAATTCAGACATTGTTCGTTCCTGGCATGGTTGTTCCTGTTCCACATGCATAACAAGATGAATACTGTTCCAGTCCAGGACGAGGACCAGGATGGCGTGCAGCTGCCGGTCTACGAGTGGACCAATATCTTGTACAGGAGGGAATCGCACTACCAGTTTAATTTCAAATTCTTGGGCGCTGCCCTAGCCCTCCTTAATGGCATAACGACGCGCCCTCCTCTAGACATGAGGAATTATCTTGTCCGAGAAGAAATTGGCGACACCTTTAAGCTGATGCAGGGCGTTGTCATCAGAGTGTTCGGATTCAAAGGCAAACCCTTTCTCCTGCCGTACTTCTGCACTGAATATCATTTCGCCCTGGTGGCAGCACGACAGATGGACTACGTAGACCAGGAATATGGTCAAGGGCGAAGAAAAGGCCTCATCTTCAAGTATTCGATCATCTGGGGCGACGTCGAGGTCCATGTGGGCGGGCAACACCAATATCTGACAGCCACCCTCCTGAGTTTCGGCCTGGTGGAGCTTTCCCAGCACTGGAAGTATGATCCGATCGAAGCGATAAAGAAATTCACACACTCCTGCCCGTGACAAGAGATAATGGGAGAAAGGAATAATCCAACAGGGAGCGACCTGGAGTGGCACATTGAAAAAATGTGGTCGCTTGTGCCGTGGCACGATTTCTATTGCATAGAGACAGAGTACGATCCTGAGCATAATGATGACCACAAAACAGACTCCGCGGGCTACAAAAGGATGCTATCGAAAGTGAAAGCACTAGGCTGGAACGATGACAAGATAGCGCAGTGTTGGATAACGAGATGCCATACAAAGAAAGACAATTTAGAAAAGTTGTTGGCCAGTGACCACGAGTTCTCCGACCTATATGACAAATACGTTGACACGTGGTAGCCGCTCGTTTTTCGTGACATCGTGCCCCGAGGCGTCCGTCACAAGCATAAAAAGGGGACCCCACCCCAACGGTCAGTTGTGCAAGGGAGTCCAAGCAGTGAAGTACTAAGGAGCCAAGGAGTAGGCCCCATGTTGCATTCAACTCCTGAAAAGTCGCAATAGTCCGAGCAGGAACCTGAACAGTCCACCCAAGCAGCATAGAAGAGCTTGAAGCCATTGAGGTCAAAGCCAAAGTTTAGATTCACGGTTTCCGACATGGCTTCCGTCACCCCAGCTTCAGCCGCCGCCACTGCACCAGAAAAAGTGGCTGCGCCTAGAGAGAAAAAGAGGAAGAGGTCTGAAAAGACGAAGGAGAAGCGGTCCACGCCTAGAAAAGAGACTGTACAGCAAACCAAGGCGACTCCACAGAAAGAGGTTGCTGCCAGGGAGGTTGTAACTATCGTCGAGGACAGCCCAGAGAAGGAGGCGGAAGCGTGGGCAACCCAAGTTATCAAGACGCCAGCTCATTCTGAGCACGCAGGTACGTCTCCTCCTTCCCCACAACAGTCTTCTGGCCCTCTACCCACTGCACCTTCCTCCTCATCCGCCAAAACCGTTGTTGTTGCTGTTACATCTCAGTCCCCTATCACGCAACCCCAGCCAGGCCTCCAGACATTCCGCCAGTTTGCCCTAGATCCTAACGTTTTCCAAACCCTAGGACAGTTACAGTCGGCCGCCGCTGCTGAGGAAGACCCTTATTCCCCTCGTCCTTCATCCGCCGCGGCTGCATTCCCTGAAAACCCATCTCCCCTTCCTCAAGAGCCGCCCACTGCTTCCCAGCAACCTTCAGTTTTCAGCTTTATGTTTTTCTGTTTTTCAGCTTTATGTTTTCAGCAATAAATCTTGAAATATTTTCAGTTTTTCTGTTTTCAGCTTTATGTTTCAAGATTTCCAGCAGCTTCGGCAGGCTTGGTGAAAAGCCCAAAATTGTCTAAGTGTTGGGCACTCCCGTGGTCGCTCCATTTTGGAGCGATTTCGGGAGTCGCTCCCTCTTTCGGGTGATTCCCAACTTTGCCTTTTCCTCCAGCGACCAACGACGTTCTGAGCAATAAGATAGACGAGGAGTAAATAGTGAAATTATCTAAGTGTTGAAGCGAGCGACGCCCGTCGTCGCTCATTTATTTGAGCGAGGTCTGTCATCGCTCACTTTCTGAGCGAAACTCGGCGGAGGGACAAAAAAAAAAATAAAATGCAAAATTCTTCAAGTGTTAGCTTGGGAGCGACTTCCGTCGTCACTCCATTTTGGAGTGACTCCCGTCGTTGCTCCCCTTTTCGAGTGACCATGGACGGAGGAAAAGGAGGAGAAAATGGAAAAATATTCTAAGTGTGGAGACTCCCGTCGTCGCCCAGGTCGCCAGCGCCTCCCGTCGTCGCCCAAGGTCGCCAGCGCCTCCCGTCGTCGCTCAGGTTCGCCAGCGCCGTCTGCTGTCACCTCTCCCCCAGATCAGCGAATGTGAGAAAAGAGGACCAAGTTGCCAAAGTTTCTAAGTCTGGGTGTCTCCCGAGTTCGCTCCATCTTGGAGCGACTCCCGGGGTCGCTCTCTTCAACAGGCGACTTTGGGCAGACCCCCCTACATCAGTGAACTTCAATCCTGGGCCAAACACGTGCAGGTTTCAGGTTTTGAGCCTGTCAGGATGTGACAAAACGTCTACCTCAAAGGTATGGAGTAGGTGGACATTGATGGCGTCTGTACTCAACCTACCATCTTAATTGGACGTGACTTCTCATCCACCGGATCTGCCCAGAGCTGTACCATTTCCAGGTGGATCTTGCTGTAGGTACACTCACGGTCAGTAATGGTCTAATCTCGACACCTTTTGCAGCTTTTGCAGTTGTTGCAGTGCCTTGAGTTCCGTGCATCAATTGTAATTTGTGGGGAAATTCCTACTATAAATAGCAGATGAACTTCATTGTAAAAGAGGGGGAACATATTGCTAGAAAGCTTTGTAGTATCAGACATTTGCTTCCAATACAAAAGCATCCTTGGCTCTCTTTCTGTCTCTTTCTTTTATGCTGCCTTTTGTTAGTATTTTTGCTTCATGTTCATTTATTTTTCTGATTGCTATCATTCTGAATCCTGGATCACAGCATTGGCATTTAATTGAATCAGGAATACGAAACTAAAGGCTACATAGGAAAGAATTGCAGTAATAGTTTCTGTTACATGTTTTGTTTTGATTGTTGTTGGTTTGTGTACTAGCTAGTGATCGTGTTGCTTGTTCTTTCCCACTGAAACACATGATATTTACATTTCTTTCTATACTTTGTAATCTCTTTCCTGCACTCTCAGCTAAAACCCCCAAAATAGATTAGTATAGGAAGCCGGCCTTCTCCGGAGATTGGCACGGAAGGCATCCCTTCCTTCCGGCCTTTCAATCTTCTGGGCGAATCTAGGGCGCAAAGACCTAAATCCTTTCCTAAGTGGCAGATTCGTAACCAACAGGTACCTAATATTGCATCCCCCTTACAAAAATGTTTTGTCCTTGAAACATAGGAAGAAACTAAATAATATGATCTTCTAAGCAATGCTGTCAATTGGTACCAATCTTGATTATTCCTCCATCCAAGTGAAATCTTGATTGATGGTAGTCTATGATGATGCCAATTTGCCCTTGTGCCACTTGAATATCCATAATTAATCCTTGGGTTCCATGTATGTCCATCATAGCTCCTTTGATGCTCTTTGCCTTGTCTCCATGATTGTTGCCTCTCATGGTGGTGTGGATGGCAATATACTCCAACCTTAGCCCGATGTTCTACCTTCTTTGACTCTTCAACCTTTTGTGCCTCTACTTTTGGTTTGTCCTTTGCTTTTGCTTCTTCTTTGATTGCTGCCTCCTTAGATTCTATTTCAGGTTCTTTTACTTGTTCTTCAATTTTTTCCCCCACAATAGCTTCTTGTTTTTCCTTACACCGAGAAATATCTTGTAACGTTATCTTCTTCTTCTTGTACCATAACTTCATGAACTTTTTTTGCACATTAATAGTTTTAGTATCCAAAGAATCCATCCATCGATAACCAAGAACAATATCCACATCACTCATCTTAATAGCATGAAAATCTAAATGTAAAACATATTTATCCATGGTGATCTTTAGATCTTAAAAAATCTAAACATCCTCACCCTCAAGCTTTATGTTATTAATTTTTTTTGTTGAAACCTGCAAATTGTTAACTAAGTCCCTACTAATGAAGTTATGCTTGCTGCTAGGGATTATGGATACAATAACTCTTTTATTTTGGATGCAACCATGAACTTGCAAAATTTTTATGTTCAAGCAAATCCTTTTGAACACTATTTTGTCTATTTTTTCTTTCTGTCAATTTCTTGAAATTTTCCAACTTTCTTTTTAATTTCTTTTGTTCATCTAGGAGCTTAGCTATCTTTTCATCTTTTTTCTCCAATCCCCATTTGCTTAAAAATGCAACTTCAAAGTCTTCCCTTGTGTTTTTAGAAATATTGCCATGATTAAAGTTCTAAAACCAAGAAGAAGCTTCCCCTTTCAAAGAACACCAAACCTTACATTTCCACATCCATTCAGGAAAATTTAAAGACTTATAAATTTTCCACCATTCCCTAGCATCACTATCATCCTCTCTAGTGAATATTGGCAACTCCATGATTTTTTTTTCCAAAGTAGCTAGGGTTTAAATAACAAAAAATTCTCAAAAATTAAAATTTTTGAGATCCCATCTATTTGTATATTCAAACACTTAAATTTGGATATTTTCTTCAAAACAAAACAAACAACAACTGATTTCCTTACCCGGATTGAGAGATGAATTTTTTTCCCTTTCCACGAATTATCCGTGCAGTCCATAAACAACATAAAAAATCCAACTTCAAGAATATTACTCCCTCAATACTTATCAGAATTTAACAAGTGACCAGCTGTTTTTGTAGTATTCAAAACAATCTACACAATGGTGCAAAAATCTTTTGAAAATGGCTGCTAAAAAAATTGATATGAATTTTTTTCTTTTAAAACAATTTTGCGCAGCCAAAAAACAACATAAATAACCCAACTTCAAATAGCCATAACTTTCTCAATACTTATCAAAATTTAACAAATGAGCAGTCGTTTTTGTAGTACTCGAAACGATCTACATGTTAAAATAAATATCTTTTGAAAATTACTGCTGAAAAAAAGATATGGCCATCGCAATATGAGACCTTTTTTGGGAAAAATGTGCACTAGCTCTGCAAAAACAACCCCAATTTGCTAGAATTGCTGCTCTGATACCAATTGTTATGAACTCTATTCTCATTAACAATGAATCGTTCACCAATTTGTAGAAATATCAAACATGCATCCACAATTAAATTCCACAATAACAATGCATACAATAAAATTTAGATAGATAATACCCTTGAGGTAGGGCAACACCAAGAATACTCCTTAAGGAAGGAATCACTCCACAAGATCTCCAATTCCACGAGCCAAGACTATTACAAAAAATACTTGATATGACTTCCTTTTACAATTGGGGGTACATCTTTCTTTATACAAGAATGTGATAGTTCACTTTCCATGAGTTAGGTCACTCATGTGGTGATTCACCTTCCATGAGTTACAAAGTGTATAATATTATAATATGGCACTATGTTATATGTTATTATAATTTTATGTGTGACCCATGTCATAATACAATATTATATTATATCCGCAGAAGCATATACTTAGGTACCTAATAGGGATTAATCTAAAATGAGTAAATCTTGCACATGTATAATGCTATAAGAATCTCTAGCCAATAATCGTATGCGGCTTAATAGAAATACACCAACAAACACTTATAAAATGAGTAACTTATCAATTTGGGTCCAATAAATCTTACTTGCAAAGGCTTCAAATGAGAAACGTTTGAAGAATTTAGGCCCATTACCCCCATAACGCACTTATAGCATGCAAATTATTCCCAATCATGCAATACAATACAACATAAAATGCAATACAATATGATCCAATGAAAATCTCATTTCAGAGAAATATGTACAAGTACTCAACAAGAATTATATCAAGGTATGAATCTCATTACATTCTCCAATCAAAGATACAATACAGCCAAGGAGAATCCAGCAGAGACAATCGCTGCACCCCTCCAATCTCCTATTTACCAAACAAGAATTTTTAAACCCTTGCTAACAACTCTAAACAAACGATACGCATCATGCGTGTTTTTTCTATCATTTATTCAACTACATATTAACACAAGAAAACATTGCATCCATAGTGAATGTCTAGGAACATAACCATGACCAACTTTGGCAGCCTACACCTACCCCATTGTCTAAATGCATCAGTTGTGGGTGGATGTGTTGGTCCTC
Organism: Wollemia nobilis; assembly: GCA_028583015.1. Classification (NCBI taxonomy): domain Eukaryota; kingdom Viridiplantae; phylum Streptophyta; class Pinopsida; order Araucariales; family Araucariaceae; genus Wollemia; species Wollemia nobilis. The sequence goes on from JAQPPZ010000850.1 coordinate 12,478,670, forward strand.
AGAATGATAGTATGAATGCATTAGTGTATAAATGTTTGCATGAGCCACATCTATGATGAGTCAGTGATGAGTTATGAATATGAGCTGTACATAATGTGTAGTGCATATTGTTTTGTATGTCATTATGTTTTGATGTTATGAATAATGTAATAAAACAGTTTGTGAAATTCGATGAAGTATTTTTATTGTTTAACGTACACACATAGTTAGGTAATTGAATGAGTATCACATTTGCGAACTGCTTACTGTTTCCTGTTATACCTACACGTTCACCCATCTACAGTTGCTAATTAATGATCAAGGTACACTGATTGTCTTGTCTTGTATGATAGACCAGATCATGACGTATTATAGATGATTGGAACTGTGTATTCACATGTATCTATGAGTTCTTCCCACTCTGTATCTTTCTTTATATAATATGGAACTATACTGTATTGTGTTGCATTGTATTACTTTGTGTATGACTAGAATACTCCTACAAGCTGCATCATCATCGGCCAATCTTTGGACTATATATCCCTCTGGGTCTACTCTTTTGCCCTTTCCTTTTCATGCTCTGTCTGGGACCATTGCTTCTCTAGCAGTCATCACTCATCTGTGTATTTGTATAATATCATTGATTCTGGTACCCAAGAAAATTGAATTGGTTGCTGCACACACGCACTGTCACAAACATCGTGCCTTACATGGCCAAGAATATTAATCAACTGATTGAAAAATGTCTCTGTCCAGTTTTTGCTCCAGACAAGCAGAAACAGTTGGGATGCATAACCCTAGAATTGTGACTATATGGTCCAAACTCCAAATCACCTCTAGTACCATTTTCTCATACTAGCTCATTTCCTTTGAGTGTGTATTCAAAACATTCTTTCAAATCACCCCCATTATCCTCATCCACATCAGCATCCTAAACATCATCACCACTAATCTCTTGGCTGAGTACCACACTTTATGCAGGCTTTGGTCCCTACACATTCTCCATCTAGTGGGCAACCTCCGCAATATGCATTAGCTCCTGTCTATGCTGAGGCAATCGTGCTGGAAATCCATCATCATCTGTGTTAGCTGCCTTGAATAGCTCAAAAGCTTTGCTGATATGTGCAGATAGCAGCTACTCTTCTGTCAGCATTATGTTGACATTTTGCTCAGCACCAACTACTTCTAAATCTCACGACTGTGTAACTCCCCTCTTCTGACATTCTGTGAACATGAATTCATGCAACTCTCTCACATTCCCTTGTACCATAGTTATGAGGTTTGGAAAGTTTTTTTTGAACGAAAAGTAAACAGGCCAGAAAGGATGTGGTTTCTCTTCTAGTTTTAGGGGAGGGCCATGCCAGCTTTCTGTGGCAATTGTAGTTTTGTGAATATTATGCATTTGTAAATTAATTACATAATAGTTCTTGTTTAACACTCACAATTCTGATAGTTTTTGTGAATATTGTGCATTTGTAAATTGCTTAGTAGGGAGATCTGGTTTAAAATCATTTCCCCCAACTTGCTGCAAAATGTTATAAGGTTCATGCCAAATAGTTTTGAACTGGTGTTGTTGTTCACATTTGAATCTTTGCTTATTCAAGTAGAGCCAAAATTTGTCTTCAACTTGAAAATGTGGAGAAATCAATGTTAATCATTAAGATCTGTCTTTGGCTTGTGTGCATGGACTTTAGCCAAATGCTGCTTCTTTTGTGAATGAGATGAATTTGTGGGAATAGCTACTAGAATCTCACACGGATCAAGTGGTTTATAGAGAATTTCCTATAGAAACATGGATATCTCTATTGCTATGCTGCAACAGATGAAGATAAGTGTCCCACTACTTATTTTGTCAATGATATATGTGGAGAGCATGAACTGAGCAGCAGTTAGCTACCTCAGCTTGACCATTAGTTTTGTGAATAGAGAATATCAATCAGCAATCTAAAAGATTCCACAAAGTTTTCCAAAAGTAACTGTGAAATCTATAGTCATGGTTATAAACAATGGCGAATGTCAAGCCAAAGTGACACCAGACATGCTGAAGAACAAGCCATCAGCTTTAGGAACTTATATAGTTTTGTTGCATGGGATAAATCCAACCATCTTGAATAACTGACATACAACAATAAATATAGAATCAAGCTTCCTAAAAGTAGTTGGCAATAATTCCAAGTCCAAAAACGAATTGGAAATGGATTATGTTGGATGCATGTTGAACACATTCTACTAAAATATTCCACACGCATTCTCATAGAAGGCCAACAAAATATCTTTGTAAGGGCAAGAAAGTAGTTGTAGTATGGGGTATTCAAATCATGCAACAACATACACAATGCAGTAGTACGCCAAAGTAGGCTGCAATGAAATACTATGATATGGAACTAAAGATGACACAATAGTTAAACATAATTCTGTTAATGTCTGTGAATGACAAAAGTTGGTCCATAGGACTCAAAATAAAAAAGTTGTTACAAAGCATTGTAGTTACCAAGAAAGTATTAGTAAACTAAACGAGAGACTAGATAAGATAAGATAATTCTATTAATGTCCACAAATGGCCAAAGTAGGCAAATGGGACTCATTGAAAAGGGCCAGTACAAATTACAATGCATTATTGTAACCACAAAGTACTATAAAAATAAGCTAAACTAGAGTAAAGAATTTAGTGTAAACCACTCTAAAGTGGAACAATTGTATGACACAAAAACATAGTTTCGAGGGTTTGTGGAACAATTGTATGACACAAAAACATAGTTTCGAGGGTTACCCAAAATGGATAAACCCTAACATGCTAAGTAATGATTAAGAGAGATCTAGAAGTTGAGGTACAACAAAGTAGAAAGGAGCTCCCATGGATCCAAGCACCAACATTAATATATAGTGGGATGTAAAGTAGAAGCACAATTGTTGTGTCACAAACTATCCAAAAAGGGCCAACATAGGGGCCAACATAGGATCAAATGATGCTCCCAAGAGAATGGCTAGGACTAAGAGGGCTTAGTTGGATAATTTTGGGAGGACATGGGATTCAACCCCTCAATACTCTTCTAGCATCCATGGCTGTGGAACCAATAGAAGAGGACAAGAAACTAGTAAGCTGCGCCTGTCTACAACTCGGTATGTGAGGGGTGGCCAAAACTTGATGTCGAAGAACTTTTGTCTTGTCCTGTCACAAGCAAGAAGAAAGAACTAAAGGCCTAGTAGCTACTCTTGTATGTAGATAAGGGCACATAGATTTGTCATTAATATTTTGGATGGTTGTAGCTTTCAATGAGTGCTTGTTACTCTCGATTGTAGAGATAAGGTGAATGAATGAGGCGATTAGTCGAATAGTTGTCTGTCTCCCTTGTAATAGCTGATGCTTAAGAGTCATAGCTTCCCTGAGGTAAAGGGGCAAGCATCTTTGGTCAGGATAGCTGAAAAAAGTGGCAAGCAATCCACTTGAGTCTCTATACAAGCAAAAGTACCTCCTTCTAATCTTATAATAAACAAGACTCGTAAATATGAAATGTTCTTTAGTCTCCACCTCCCGAATAGAGCAAAGACAACATATCCTATCCTCTCGAGGAATATGGTGGTCTGTCTCCACTCGCAACTAATGTGAGCATACTTTGAGTTGACCAAGAGGAATCCTAAGGCTATGTGTCTAGTGTCACTCAACATAATGAGGATGAGTAGTTCCATTCTTAATCCTCATGAAATGCTTAGTGTAGAAGGCCAACATAGGACTAAGAGGTTGAAATGGAGTGACCCAAGTGATTTGAATATATTGTCAATAAACATCATCTTTGACTGCTTTATTAATGACCCTCTTATCAAGAAGGCAGGGAGGAGCATTTAGAGAGTATTTGAAAGGAGGTAATTAATCGATGGAGATGCCAATTGATTGAAGAAGAGAAATAACTTCGAAGTACCATCCACGATGAGGACCAAAAGAGCCCCTAGAAGTAATGCATTTTGAGGAGAAAAACGCGCCTAAGGTGCAGTTACCCATGGATCTAAGGCAATGAAGCTGACAAATAATTCTGAAGATGCTCTCAAGACGAAGAGGATGAATGCCAAACTCAGCTTGAACAATACATTGGGGAATTGTTCTTTTACATAGAATCACTGAAGAAAAATCGTCTAGATCCTCTCAATGCAAGCCCAATCAACAAACCCTAGACTTGGACCTCAAATATCAGAACCATAAAGGATTGTGAGTTTGATGATGCAATCAAAGAGTTGCATCTTTGTAGTTATGTCTTGAAAGCGTTTTATGGAAGGATTGACATTCTAAGATTCAGAGAGATGCGTATACCTTGTAAAGACGTGAATGCGAAGCTGGTTGAAGATTAAGGGAAGGACTTGTAAACTGAACCCCCAAGTAGGTGTAAGTAGTGGTGATCTCAATGGACTTGCCCTTATAGAAGAACTGAAACTTAGATAGGGTACTCTTTGATGTGTTAAAGATCATCAGCTTGGTCTTGCTATGATTGACTGCCACCTATTTTAAGTCACAAAAGCGAGCCCTACTAAAGTAAACTGCAGTTCAACATCTGATCGAGGAGTAGGACCGGAAATGGGCAAAATCTAACATGTAAGTAATGAGGGAGAGATAAGAGAACCAACAATCAAAGGAAAATAAGGAAATAGAGAAGAGTTGAACATTAACTCTAATTACTGGTGGAATGTCGAGTAGAAGTAGAAGCAAAAGCAGATTCATTACCATCACGGCTTCACCAACCAACCCAAAAGAGCCAACACAAGATCTAATGATGCTCTCAGGAGAATGGCCACAATTGAGGGGGCTTGGTTGGATAATTATGGAAGGGCATAATATCCTACTTCTCAAAACTCTCCTAGCATCCATGGTCAAGGAATTAGTAGAAGAGGGCAAAAATTGGGTAAGATATGTCTGCCTACAAGGAATTAGTAGAAGAGGGCAAAAATTGGGTAAGATATGTCTGCCTACACCACTTGGGCAAATGAGGGGTAGTTGATATCCTGAACTAGAGAGCTATGGTTCTGCCCTGACACATGCAAGGTGAAGAAGACATCAAATCCCTAGTGACTACTCTAGAATGTGAGCACATATTTATAGATTTGTCATTACCATTATGTAGAGTTGTAGCATCAAAAGAACACTTAACACTTTTGATTATGGAGATAGGACAAAATGAGGTGATTCGTCGAGTTGTAGTTAGTCTCTCTTGTAATATTTGTTAGCGTATGTCTATTTATTACATTATTGTTATAGGGATGTTCATTCTATTCGAATGTCCTATAGTAATTGGGGTATTCCAGTTAATTAGATCCGGTTTCCACGGACTAATCTTGGCACCGATTGTAGCTATTTAATCATTGCTTGATTAATACATTGTGTCGATTACTCTGACATGGTATCAGAGCGGGTGCGAGGAGGACCTCACTCCTATTACGGAGGATTAAGAATTTTCTAGTTTCTCGCAGCAGATCTATCTTGCTGGACGTTGTAGGTCTGACTGACTTGGACATCCTGTGTAGGTCTCCTCATCACAAGGAGAGTGACGCAGGCTCAGTTCATGAGCCGCTATGCTCGCGAGGATGCGCTGACTGTACCAAGTGGAGGACAATCCAGGATCTAGGCGCTATTGGGATCAAACACGCTGCAGATCACGGAGCCCACAGACATAGGCAACCGGTGATCTGACCCTAACCGGGTGAACCTAGACACTAGCGGCTAAAGACCTGGGCGATCACAACGACCCTAATTAGAATCTGACACGTGGAAACAGAGGGGATCTACGTGGACGAGATGTGAAATCCTAGGCGTGAGACAGATGCTGTGAAAGACATTCATAGCCAAACAATCGACACGCACCGCCAAGAAGATCAGATCGGATCCGACATTGCTCACATGATGATTGCAGCTTGAATACAATCGCTGAGACAGATGCCGTGAAGCCGTGGCTTAGCGCGCGACTATCGAACGAAAGATGCAGATCTGTTGATACTGTTGATTGACGAATTGATTCGCCACCCGCGCGTAAATCATTGTTTGCAAGAAGACACTTGCAGGTGAAAACATTGCAGTTTTTCCAGAATCCGCAGGCACACTTGGCGGACGTGAACGAAGATAGCTGGCGGTTTGAAGCGTTTTTTTTTCCCTGCCGGTGGCCGAAAAAAGACTGGTTTTAAACCTGTTCGGTGTGCATTTCGTCTCATCCTCCACTGCGACTGAATCACGCAGGGAGGAGGTGTTTTGACGCCCTTGGCGGCATGCATTGCGCAGGCTAGGAGGAAATTTTGTAGACAACGGACGATCGTCGTAGCGGAAGAGCAAACGCAGGAGAAGCAGAGGCGGCGCAGTGGTAGTCCTTTGCCGTCGCTGTGACAAAGTGCCCCCCTTCGGAGGAGGTGACGCCGCTTCTGAGGAGTGGAGAAGCGGTGGTGGAGCGGCGAAGGAGTCGCCTGGACCAAAGCCACCATTCGCCATTCCTTTATAGGGAAAAGGAGACTTCCTCCTATCAGATCAGCCCGCTAGCCCGGTTGGTCGAGGGGCCAGCGGTAAGGTTGTCAACAAGAAGGTCAGGGGTTCGATTCCCTTTGACCATAAAGGTATATTTTTTAATTAAAGTTTATTTTTGTTAAGTTTTTATTTTATTTTTTATGATTCATAATTTGTTTCTTTTAATTAAATAATCAATTTCTTAATTTATATTTTATAAAATTTATTATGAAATTGATATACTATTTAATTAAAATTCAAATTGTTTTTCATAAAAATTAAAATTTTTTACTTTCAAAAATTCTTCTTTAAATGTACCTTTAAAAAACCATTTCATCCTCCATTTTGCCAAATTGAAGAACTAGGGGGGATTTTTTGTGGTGACATTGTTTGCGATTTGCCTTCAAAAGCACTCTTTGTAAAAGCTTTTTTGAGGCTTCATAGTTGCATTTTTTTTGCACTAAAGGGGGGGATAAATTTTTTTTTCTCCACCATCTCCTATCTTGCACACAGGGGAGATATAATTTTGCAAAACCAAGGGGGGAAGACTTATAAGGGTGCATTTTCGGCAGTGACCGACACCTTAGTCAATTTATTTTTGCAAAATTTCATTGTAAAAGGTGCATTTTCGCAGAGACCGACACCTTAAAAATGGGCAGATCAAAGAAGAAAACTATCCCAAAACCAACTGATGTTGCTAAATCAGTTAAAGGCCCATACTTTTCCCCACACATGGACGGGATGGATTTTTATGAAGATGGCACATTTCTCACACTACGGAATGGTGTAGATGCCATAATCAATGATTTTGCGTATTGTGAAGACATGCAGAAAAATGGTGTTCTAATCCCTATTGGCGCTGTAATGGGAATATACATGTCATTTTATGCTCTTGACATTGCACAACGTAAAGAGAAAAGGGACATTAGTGAGGAAACAAAGGTCAAACCCCTAATGGTCGATGCTTGTAGTGACACAAGTGACCTTCAACCCATGGTGGCGAATGCTTGTTGTGACACATGTGACCTTGAGCCCATGATGGCCAATGCTTGTTGTGATACAAGCGACCTCCTACCTTCAATGGTAGATATCAGTTGTAGCATAGGTGATCTCATCACAGTAGCAGATTTTGCTTGTGACACTAGTGACTTAAAAACTGAACCTCCTAAAAATGAACTCCATAATCTCATCAATAGTGACAAATGCCATATTGTTAAAAACATTGATGAAGATGATGAAATTGGGTGTTTTGAAAAACACACCAAAGGATATGGATCCAAACTGATGAAGAAAATGGGATTCAATGGTGAGAGATTAGGTAAACATGAACAAGGCATTAAAATTCCAATAATGCTAAATGTCAGGGCAAAGAATGAAGGCCTTGGCTATACTGGACATGCAAGTACCAGTAATACCATGTTTGTAAAACCTAAATCTCCTACATCTCCTAAAAAGCATTGTTGCAATCATTGTGGAAAGACAGGACATGTTGCAGCTAGATGTTGGAAATTACATCCTTGTGATTCATGTGGATGTACGAATCACTCTTCTTCAAGATGTTGGTACAAAGTGAAAATGGCCAACAAGGTTCATATAGATTGTGGATGGACAAATCTCACACAATGGACCATGATGAAAGAAATGTTGTATGGCTTCTACCGAAAAGGTAAAACCTATGGTAGACCCCGAGGCAAATCCAATGACAGACCGAGTGGCAGTCCCAGAGATAATGACCCAGAGACAGACCTAAAGACAGACCCAGAGACAAAGTTCCAGAGGCAGATCTACAGGCAGATCCAGAGGCAATGATCTAGAGGCAGATTCACAGGCAGATCCAGAGATAGACCCAGAGGTACAAATCTAGAGGTATGCTTAGAGCTAGAGCCAGAGCCATGAGCCAGAGCCAGAGCCGAAGACAAAGCACGAGCCACCATTCTTTCATTTCTCTTCTTCTTCTTCATTGTATTGGGGCAGTTATATACTTTACCCAAATATTGTTGTATGGGGGGATGATAGTGTAGCTAGTAGTTATATTATTACCCAAATAATGTAATAAGGGGGGATGTTAGCGTATGTCTATTTATTACATTATTGTTACAGGGCTGTTCATTCTGTTCGAACGTCCTATAGTAATTGAGGTATTCCAGTTGATTAGATCCGGTTTCCACGGACTAATCCTGGCACCTATTGTAGCTATTTAATCATTGCTTGATTAATACATTGTGTCGATTACTCTGACAATATCTAACACTAAAAAGTGATGGCTTCCCAAAGATATAAAGCCAAGTATCTTTGGTCAGGATAGCAAAAAAAGTAGCAAGCGATCTACTTGAGTCTCTAAACATGTAATAGTACATTCCCCAAAGCTCTTAATGAGTAGGAGATTTGCATATGAAGTGCTTTTTGATTGTCACCTCTCAAATAGAACAAAGGTGAGATATCCTATCTTCTTGAGGAATATGGTGATTTGTCTCCATTTGCAACTAATGTGAGTAGACTTTGAGCTGATCAAAAGGGATCTTGAGTCCATGTCCAATGTTGTTGGATAAAATGTTGGCGGGCAACAATGCTATCCTTAGTTTTCATGAAGTTCTCAATGTATAAAGCTAACTTAGGACTAAGAGGCTAGGGTGGGGCTATCCAAGTTGCTTGAATATATTGTTGATATATATATCGTCCTTGAATGCTTGGTTAATCACCTTCTTACCAAGATGAAGATGGCGAGTGTGGCATGGCGGGAGTATTCCACTCTTGGAGGAACAATATGAATGACAGATTTAATGATTAGCAATGACTGCAATCAATACTTCAATATGCAATTGGTGACAACTCAATTCAACCACTTTCTATACAACAATGCCACTTGTACGATAATGACTTGAACAACAATGATTTGAATGGTATCACACATCGACCACTCCTTGTACGACACTCCTATGACACTCTTCTGATTGATACTTCAATCCTGCATACAAAACGTAGAAGGAACAACTACAAATCTATCTACTGCACTAATCAGTAATGACATCACACAAAATGTATACACAGACACATATTCAGGATGAAAAGTATTGTATTTACTCTTGCTTGTACGACACTTGTATTACACTCACAGTACAATGCCTGTACAAAATATCTCCTTTCTTGCCAATGACACCAACCACACGCTTCAGCCTTCCACCACTTCGGCCTTCGACACAATTTCTCCAATGAATGAGGGAAGGGTCTTATTTATAATTTTATACAACTTAAAAGTAGTTGCAACCTCCAACTATCCGACATCTTGTCATTTTCTTAAATTACATTTCACATGCATTTGACTTACATCTACATTTCATTTGATGACTCATGTTATGACTTGTCTGTACATAACTAATACTTAACTAAACATTACACATTATCACATATAATATTACATCACAACTTTATAACTTTATATATACACACATTTTGTCAAACACTTTGCGTACGAACTACAAATAACACAAAATGACAAAACTTGTTCACTAATTATGCAGACATGTCAATTTGCTTGCCTACGGGGAGGAGCATTCAAGGAGTATTTGAAAGGTGGCAACTGGTTTATAGAGATGCCAACTGATTGATAGAATAATCTAGCTTCAAATTACCAACTCTGATGACTTGCAAAAGTGCTTATTGAGAAAACCCATTTTGAGGAGCAAAATGCTAAGTACGAAACCTCTCATGAAGTGAAGTGCAGTCATGCATGGATCTAAGGCAATGTAGATAAAAAATAATTCTAAATATGCCCTGAAGGTAAAGAGGATGAGCACTGAAGTCAGCCTAAACAATACAATGTAGAATTGTTCTCTTACATCAAATGAGTCATGGGAGCAATATAGTTTGAACCCTTTTAGTTCGAGCCCAATCAACACACCCTAAAGTTGGGCCCCAACTATCAAATGCATAGAGGATTGTAGGTTTCATTATGTAGTCAAAGAGGCGCATCTTTATAGGTTTCTCCTAAAAGTGTAGTTGGAAATGTTGGTGCTCTAGGACTGCAAGAGATGCGTATCTCTTGCAAAGTATGACTGATAAGCTGGTTGAAGAGTAAGGGAAGGGGCCTGTAAACTGAACCCTGAGGTAGGTGTACTTCATGGTAATATCAATTGGTTTCCCCTAATAGAAGAGCTAGAACTTTTAAAAGGCATTTGAAGACCATCACCTTAGTGTTGCTAAGGTTAAATGCTAGCTGTCCTGAGTGACACAAGCAAGCAAGAGCATCTGATTGTCTTCGCAAACCTTTAGAAGTGTGAGCAAGAAGAACTAGCATTTGTTGAGAAACGAATCTATAGAGTTTTTTTAAATAGAAAACAAAGTACAAAATTTTCTTCAAGAGGTACAATCATTAGCTAGAGCAGTGGGGAAACTAAGCCATGATCCTACTACACAAAGTTGGACCCATTGTGGGCTATTAAAAGCACTAACTACAGCCTTGGATTTGTTGAACGATAGACTATTGGATCATATGGCTATTGGTTCTATGACACAAGAAGAAAATGCATTGGGAAAATACAAAGACAGAAGTGGAATGAATTCTACGAGATTACAATTTGTACTCTCAGGTATGCTATTCTCCCTGATGCTCCTTGCACAACAAGCTGTCCTATTTATAGGCTTCTATTCAACCAAATGCTTTCAATGATTAGCAATGCAACTTGCTTGTTCATCCTTCCCCAAGTGTTAGTCTCATAACTCGTCCCTATCTTCTTTTGTTTTCTTTTCCTTCTGAGAAATTGAGCTTTCATCTTAAGCATGAGATTTGATATCCGATGGTGGAAGAATAAATATCAAAATCCCTTGGGGGTCAATGGTCCACCTCACGTTGTCTCCATTACCAAGAGTGGGGAAAAGTTATAGTGGCAGCATTCTAGAACTGAACCCTTTCTTTGTGAAGATAATGTATTCCGGAGTTGAACTCACGATATAGCAAATGTAATGTAGTTACTGATTCTCCTTTGTAACCACAAATAAATAAATCTTTACTTTATGATAAATATATTTTATATTGGCCAATCCAATAAATGCTAACACAATACTCTCTCTCTCTCTCTCTCCACATACACACAACAAGCATTTTAGAATGGTCAAAGCAATGAACTCACGATTTGGAGGTCCCAGGTTCAACTCTTGTGGGTTGCACTATGCATATAGCTATGTTTGGATGGACTGCTGCTCTGCTCTACGTAAGTAGGTAAATCTTGATTTTATACCCAATTGAACCTCTGCTTATGCTTGTCGATCCAAATTTAGTATGCAACCCTTTGTGCCAAGATTTCCTTGAAATAGGTGCTATTGGACCTGTGATTTGCTTTGCCGTGCAAATCAGTTTAAATAAGCGTGATCAAGCTTTGGATCTTCTTTATTGTGAATAAAATTTGAATAAGCTTGATTGAACCTCTAATCCACATTGGCATGTACACCAGTTCATAGAACCATGATCAAACCTTTGATCTGCATTGGGACCAAATGAGTTTCAACCAAGCATGACTGGACCTTTGATCCACTCTAACTTAAAACATGCTTTGAACAAACATGAACAGACCTCCGATCTGCTATAAGTCAATTGTGCCCACATAAACGAGGGCAGACCTCCATTCCGCTCCAAATCCTTCAATAAAAATTACAGCAGATCTTTGCTGCAATCTGGATCAAAACATTTCAAAATTTTCTAAGTGCCTCAGCCCTAGAAACATTATAAATGTGTTTCTATGTTCTCAAATCAAATCTCATAACAACTTCTCTCTAGCCTTCTATTCAAAAAGTTCTGAAAGAAACAAAACAACTAATGACCTTTGGTTTTTTAGTTTAAAAAATTCCTTCAATTGGAAATATGGGGGTAGGGGTGTTCTAAAAAGTTACATCTCCATTCATGTTTCTTGTGCCGGTCACAAGAGACCCTCCTAATAACACATATAGTATATAATTGAGATGTTTTTGCATGCCAAGCTCTTGTGATCTTGCACGAGCTTGGCCTTATGTGGCCAACACTTACCGTCGTCCATGTATATCTATATTAATCATGCTAATGATGAGTGTAACATAATCAGTTTTGGTGGCTACTTTTTTCGATTTTCATGGAAGTTTTCTGGCACTTTTGGTACTCCATATGAAGGCAAGGCTCATAAAAAACAAGTTCATTTGGAGAACCCTATCATTGCCTAGGAAGACAGAATGTCCCAAGTTATAATTAAAAAATAAAAGACTGCAATGTTCTTGAAGATATATGTGGAATTTCATTCTTAATATCATTATAGAGAAACTCGGACTCGGCAAGCCCAATTTTTGACTTAGATTCGGATTCAGCCCCCCCCCAAAAAAAAAATCTAAATAAATGCAAATTTTCATTGGAAAAAGTTTTTTTTTCATGCATATCACAATTAATTAACATTATACAAATCCAAAATTAATACTGTAAGCGATACAACCTTAAACTGCACATGAAAGTGACAAAACATACATCAATGTAACTGCTGGGTGGTTGTTAGATTCAGTCTTGGAGCATCTACAAGTCCTTTTGTTGTCATTTAATGTGCTATTTATTTGTAATTATTTCCTGCTGGTGAATATTTAGTGTTTGTTAATATTTCATATTGAGTCAAATTCCAGAGAGAGTACATAAGGCTGGTACATATCCCTTCTAATTTCCATGGTTCTCAGATTGTGGCTGTTCTAGGGGATGCCTCCCATAGATGAGTGGTTATATATATCAGCTAGTGGCTACTGTTAGAAAATCCTTAAGATTGTTTTAACTTTTCCTTGGTTGTTTCTTTTCAAACTTCAGTTGTTGTAGATGTAAAAGGGTGTCAAGTAGATGTGGGAATGAATTATGCAAACTAGACAATTTTTATGTTCTCTTTTTAAAATCTTATTTACCATTGACTTCTTTTTGTCCAATTATGTTGGTCAAATTTGTTCATATGAGGTAAAAAATCGCCAAAGTTAAGATATTTTTGATAAAAATTGCCAAATGTATGCTAATAGATACAACCTCATTCATTGGAATGGGGCATTTGGTGGGTGGGGAAAGAGTGGGGCAGGCACAACATTTATGCAGATTGGGGGGTGGGGGAGGGTTGGGGAAGGGGTGGGGGGAGATGTGGAAGTGGTAAGGTTTCAAAATGAATGTACATGCTTTCAATAGAAAACAATAAACAACAAAGAAATCTGCAATTGACTATTAGACATCCTAAAAACGAGCCTGAAGGACCAAAGAGCTAAAAAGCACCCTGTAAAGTCTAAAGATCATTACCAATGGCACAACAACATTGAAGTGCTTTCTATTGGCACGTATTGGACTCACTTTTATATGGGTTTGTTCTAGTTTACCCTTTAGTTAAGAAAAACAAAGCCCATGCAAGCTTGAAAACAACTCTTCTTAGATTTTTGCTTGTTTTCTTTCTCAATAGACCTATTGAGGAAAGGGAAGCCTTTTATGAGGTACTCAATCATAAACTAGGCCATGGAAATACATTCAATATACTAAAACTGGTGCACCATCAAATGGATAAACTATGTAAGCTATGCAACCAAGAGGATGTTTTAGAGCACAATTTCAATTCTTAATAAATTTGCAAATATATCCTAGACATGAGATCAAAGTTCTTGTTGGAGAAGTTTTCTGGATATATCCACTATCACAAAGTGCAAAAGATCAGAGCAAAAACCGGTAAAATGCAACTTTGGTACATACACCAAAAGACTTTTTTATAGTATGAAGTATGGGGAAATAACTAACAAGTGAAAGAAAATAGAAAATATCTAGCACTCAAAAAACTCTTACATCCCCCTATACTGACGTGGTCAATATGGGAAACTGAACTTTAGTAAAATACCATGGACAGGAGGGAGTATACATCCTACAAAATTCTGTTTGTAAAAGAAAGGTTTTATATTGTTAATTTGTTTAATCAGAAGGGTTTAATGTGTTTTACAACCAGGAGAAAGTTTTTTCTAACTGCTATACATCTTGCTGAATGTTTTTGTTTTTGTTCTGAATGATGTTGTCCTGAAATGTAATATCTTCCCAATTCTGTTGTCATGTTAGTATTGGCACAGATGACCATATCACGAGGCTCAAACTAGAATGCTAGAGAATTATGGACTTTTGCAACCCCCAGTCTCCTTTTTTCCCCTTCTTTGTGGGGAATTCTAGAGCACCAGAGATTTTTTATAATCATGGATATTAATCATAAAAGATAGATTATATTCACAGGGAAAACCCTATAAAAAATAAAAGTTTAATTGGTGAGTGCGTACCATTGAAGAATGCAAACAAGCATTGGAGTATACTTTTATAAACTGAAATTTACTATGCAATTACTTTTGTTCAATTTTTGTTAAGGAATCAGTACTAATTATTTCTTATGTCGATACATTGAGTGTGCAACTGCTGCTTCTATCTTTTAATCACAATTTAGTATCATTCTTGATCTATAAATATTTTTAAAAGCTATTTTGCCAAAAAATAATTCTCTTAGGTGCAGGGCAAAGCCGTTGATGAAAAAAGGAAAGAATTTTAAATGTTGACCTGATTTAAAAGAAATGAATACTTATAGGAAAAACCCATGACTTTCATAACTACCAAAGCATCAGGATAAGCTATTTATGATACATTCTTTACAAGTAGTAAGCATACTTTGTTCCCAATCTGCCATTTGTGACCGGTAGCAATTTTTATTATTATATCAGTTGCTTTTTCCAGGAACAAGAAAAAAAACATCTGATTTGCTATATTTGGGAAAGATGAGCATTGATGCAATGAATTTTTAATAAATAAGGTGCTCTCGATTGGCTTTATTAATGGTGGAGAAGGACTCAATATCATTCCAAGTAGAGTCAAATTTGGAGGCACTTTACGAAGCTTTACAACCAATGGTCTACTTCGTCTTAAGAAAAGAGTCAAGGAGGTTAGTTCCCACTGCTCTATTCGTCATCTTTGGATATAAACGACTGAAATTAATTTTCCTTCACTGTTTAGTTCATATATTAAGTCCATAATATATATGAGATCATGATATGGCAAACTTGATTTAGAAAATAATGTTTCTTGTCATGGTAGGTAATTGAAAGTCAAGCTGCTGTACACAGATGCATTGCATCTGTAAACTTTTTAGAAGAACACTACCCAATGTACCCAGCTGTTGAAAACGATGAAAATTTGCACAATCATGTAGAAAAGGTGGGAACAACCTTGCTTGGTTTAAATAATGTCAAAACTGCACAGGTAGTAATGGCAGGTGAAGATTTTGCATTCTATCAACTGGGTATACCAGGTGTGATATTTATTATTGGTATAAGAAATGAAAGTTTGGGGTCATTTCATTCACCACACTCTCCGTTTTTCTTCTTGGATGAAGATGTGCTTCCTATTGGAGCAGCCTTAAATGCTGCAATTGTAGAATTGTATTTTGACAAGAACCAGGGAAATGAGTCCTCTCTTGAAACAAGACATATGTAACTATAAGTTGTTAATATTGCCTGTGGTTTCTCAACTGTCATCTAATTGACTTATTTTCCATGATGAAAGGTGGATTATTAATCTTCATGACAGCCACTTTGTATTGGCCTGGCTGATGACTCATCTTTCACATGAACTGGAATTTTCATTTGCATTTAAATTCAATTAGTCAGATCCATTTGTAAAACTTTAATGCAATATAGTTTGAAATTGTTAGCCTGTAGCATGTTTTTTTCTAGTATTACTTTTACGCATTGTATGGTGTATATTTATGGTAATTTATCTTAGGAATTTTCCAAAATGGTCGTCTCGTTGACCTCCGCTTGCTTTAAGTGCATTCATATGTTTATTCATGTTCTTTGGTTAGTTCTGTTTTTTTGAGTGATCAATAAAATGCTACATGATATAAGGAAAGAAAGATAAGATATTGAAATTTCAGGGTCAAGGTGTGGGTGCCTCAGAAATTCAGCATCATATATATGTTTTGCATTATGTTGAGCATGCTCTTTATACCATGAATATTAACTTTGAAAGTAATATCAAGACTATCAAAATTTTTTTGTGGCCCTTCTTTATAGAAATGCATAATATATTACATCTCAAGATCAAGAATGTTACAGAATGTGAGTAAATGTTCTCTTCTTATAAAAGGGAGAAAAACAAGCACCTCAGCAAATGCACCAATAAATAACAACTCAACATCTCTGGGAAACCTCTTATACTTCGCTTAGGCAAGACTTGATTTTGCATACATTTTCCTTCTTTTGTAAGTACATTACTTCCATGCTAAAAAAGGAAAGGGAAAAAATAAGAAGCCATGGATGAACAATAGAATTGTAGGGAAAATTCTCTTCCTAAATAAGGTAAGGGAGAAAGTCCCTAGGCGCCCTATAGGCAAAGAACCCATATCTTTACTAGTGCATGATGCTGCATGCATAAGCCCTAACAAGGAGGGCTAATTCTTGCATGAACGACTTATTAGATAGGACCACAAAAGACATTATCTTGAAACATGAATTTACATAGCATTTCCCATAGGAAAAATAGTGCTGCAAGTCAAACAAATGGCAACGGCTCTTGAAGGTACTTGTGAACATCCACATATCTCCAAGCACCATTTCACGCCAAGAGAGGTACACCAAAGAAACACTATATTATGCTTCAGACCATATCCAAAAGGTCGTAGTAATTGGTATCTCCACAAAATGTCCATGATAGAGTCTTCTTTTCTACACAAGAAAAAATTGACATCTGAAATCCTAAGTTATATATAAATGGGCTCTGACTACTAATCCACAATGTGTCACTAACTAAACCATGATATTTATGCTTGAAGGAAGATCTCATCTTCTATATCTCATCATTTAGTAATGTCTTTGTCTCTAGTTAGGGAAGGTTGGGGTTTTATGCTACAGTTTTGACATGGCACAATCACAAGCGCCATCGAAACCCTGAGCTAGATGCATATTTTTTCATTGTTTACATTGCATGATGTTGCACAACGATATGTTATATGTTGTATTTTGTGTTGTAATGTGCAGAGTAGTTGGTGTCAATGGGCAAGTAAAAGACGTTTGTTACATAGCTATGTAACTACTTCCCCCTTTCTAGGCTGCTATAAAGAGACCCCTACATTCATTGTTTTGGTATCAAAAATATTTTATTGATCATGTTTATTGCATCGTATTGTATGGAAGTGTTAAGCTGATATTGCAAATGATGTATTATGTTGTTCTTGTTGTTACAAGTCTCATTGTGTGATCCCCTTTACTGCGCATATTTGTGTTTTATCTTTGTTAATGTTGCATTGTTATTTTGATACTTCTTATACCTTTGATTGCAAATATACCAAAGTGTTGTGATTTGTTTAGTGTCATTTCCGCAGCGAGTCTCAATCGAAGATTGCAGTGACATTTGAAATGAAGCGGAAGTTGGATGATAAATAATCTAGTATGTAGACAAGAATGTGGACGGATGAGATAGGAGCCAACACGAAGATTACAGAGTTGCACAATGCATAATGTGAGAAGTGACACAAGAAGCCGACTATGACGAAGAGGTGCATGAAGAGGATATGTGTGACAACCATCACAATATCTAACATGAAAACCCCTCCAACAATTGACATGATGACCTATGCAACAACCGATGCAAAGAAGAAATTGTAGACACAGAAGAATGCGTATACGTGACACAACTGGAAGTGCACATAGAAGAGACAATCACAAAAGAGTAGTGATGTGGGAGGAGTCTTGTCATTGGAGTTGCAACACATGTGGCCCCTTGGGAGGAGGGAAGTCCTTAGACGAAAAAAGAAATTTCTAGAGGGAGGAGAACCAAACTAGTAGAAAACATTATGCCTAATGGCAAAATAGGACCAAGTGGACATGATGGAACACATATGAGCTAACAAGGACATTTGTTCAAGTAAGGTTGAGCATGTCAACATGGATTCCTACACAAGAGTAGGACATGACAAAGGTCACATTAACAAGCAAGGTGTTCAAGTGGTGACTCTAACAATGAGAAAAATGTGTGGGAGAGTGCCTAGAGGTGCAAGGGATAATAATCTAGCACAACAATCATAGGGGAGTATGTCCATGAACTAGAGTTGATGATCATGTATGGCAAAGGAGGTCACATAGTCGCAACGCGGGAGTAGGTTGAGTTTGTTTCATGTAAACTTTGGTACAACCATCAAAAGCAAGTTTGTCTAACAAGGAAGGGTCCGATGAACAACATCAACAAGTACCATCACAATAAACCCAAAATCAGTATCGAACAAGTTGACAATGGTAGTTACTATAGTAGGCAAGCAAAAGTGCCTAAAGTTCCTTGGAGATAAGGAGGATCCCACCAGGCATATCGATACTTGTGTGATGATATAGAAATTGAACGGGGTTAGAGATGAAGACACGTGGTTGGAATTGTTTCCATCCATGTTGTGAGGAATAACAATGGATTAACATTTTAAATGTGAACTTGTTCACTACATGGGGCAAATTGAAGAAGTAATTTGAGAAGTAGTTCAAATTGCTTCTTGAAGATACGAAGATCCTTAGATAGGTTTATGCCACAAAACAGAGGATGAGAATATTAAGTCCTACAATCATCATCTAAAAAAGCTCATTGAAATAATGAAGAATAAGCCAAGTGATGGACTCTGGAAGAGGTGTTTCATGGATGAACTCCTTTCAAAGTTTAAAAAAGAAGATGGAAGTAGTACTGCCGACCACATACCAAGAGGCATTGGACAAAATGCTCAACTTGGAAGTGAAATAAATACCGCATTGATTGGCGAAAGTGTAGGTCGGAGCAAGGAGGACGAATCCAACAATGATGTAGGCAGGCAAATTGACATGTCTACGTAATTAGTGAATAAGTTGTCATTTTGTATTATTTGTAGTTCGTACGCAAAGTGTGACGAAATGTGTGCATGTATAATTGATAAAGTTATAAAGTGGTTAATACATGCAATAATGTGTAATGTTTAGTGAAGTATTAGTTATGTATGGATAAGTCATAAAGTGAGTCATCGAATGAAATGTAAATTTAAGTCAAATGAATGTCAAATGTAATTTAAGAAAATAATGAGGTGTCTAGTAGTTAGAGGATGTAACCACCTTTAAGTTGTATAAATAATACCCTTCCCTCATTCATTCATGTTATAGTTGTTGTTGGAATCGAATAGTGGTTGGAGTGGTTGACATGGAAGGAAGGATTGAATGGGTACATTGGGTATTGATGCAAGGAGAATGTCATATGTGTTCCACCATATAGGCCATTGTTAATGCAATATCTACTCATTTCCATCCTTCATCTATTGCTATTGTATGTTTCTTGTATGTGTTGATATGGCTTATTGTTGCAGTAGATAGATTTGTTGTTGTTCCTTCCAAGTTCTGTAGGCAGGGTTGAAGTCGTAGTATGGGGGTTGTCGTACAACGAAGTGGGCGCATACTGGAGTCACTGTACATGTGAAGTGGCGTACATGTGAATGTTGTACATGTAATTGTTGTATAGACATTTATGTACTAAGATTGTCATACAAGTGTGGAGACATAAGTTTGTATGTTGAATGGTAGCAGTCTAGAATAGGATATACTTTCCTATTTGTAGATTGAGTTTGCCTAAATGCTGCTACAGTCTATTTGAGTGCTGCTATAGTCAGTCTGGGTGCTATTTTAGAAAGTCTGATATATGTTGTGCATAATGTATGCATTGTATTTGTAAATTATTTATGTTGTATATTTTGTTCATTTAAATGGAAATGAAATTATGTTGCAGTATGTTGTATTCAATTTTGACAAATGATGATGAAGACATAAGTGCAACCATCCTAGTACTTGAAAGGGATTTTGAATGTGTAATCCACAAGATGAAGGGTGAAAAGAAGAATAGGGATATGGAAGACATCTAGTGTTCATATTGTTAGACAAGAGGCCAAACGAATACCAATTATCCCAAGCAACCATACTACATTTTTTATATAAATGGGCTTTTTGTTGCATGTTGTCCATTAACTTGAACATTAGAAAACACCAACCCTTAGCTATGTGTAAGGAAGATGCTAAGCAAAAGCCAAGCACCACGAAGAATGGACAAGGTGCAAAGAGGGGGTTATTAGAACAATAGTCAAGGGAGAAGACTTCCTAGACATAATCAAGTTGGTAAAAAGTCTCGTGGTAGAGAATATAGAACACAATATGATTTTGATGGTAGACCCATTGTATAGTGCAAGAAGTGCAAAGAGTGGGGTCATTTTGATAGAAGTTGCACAAACACAACTAGTGGTAACACATCAATGATGTGTCGTTGGTGTAGACCAAGTAACAATAAGGAAACAAAATGCCCAAAGAATGTTAGTAGTAGTAGTAGTCATAATGTTAGTCTCATTGATATTGAAGAGATTTGTTTGGAGAAACACATCCTTTTCGTCATGCATGCACAAGTGATGAAAAATGCGAAGTGCATTGAACCTGCCAAGGAGAAGGAAAGGTGGTAGGAAGCCTACACACAAGTGGAAGAAGAGATGGAAAGGGAATGTAACAAGGAAAATGAGCTCATCACAAGATAGGAAGAAAAATTAGTCGCAAAGAACTTGTTTAGCTATTGGATTTAAATGTGTCAGTGAAGGTGGCAAGTTTGTATTGTGTAGTAAAGGAGATTCATACAATGGTTGGAGAATTAATACATGGGACAAGGAAGGGTGACAAACAAAACCAAGCCACAACATGACAAACAATTAAAGACTAGTTCATGTACCCAATGATTTTGATGATTGATGCAAGGAAAAAGCCTACATTGATCCATATGGAATCGCTTGGACATATGATTGACACAAGTTATTGTTGTTGAGGGTTTTAGTGTCAATGTTTTCTCAAGAAGACATGGAGAGAATTGGGTGGACAATTTTCTTGGCTACCTAATTTTAGACTCTTCGGAGCTCACTAGTATGGAATAAAGATGCAAGGAGTTCTCACTATCTAGAAGGTGAATATTGTTGTGCAGAAATTCATTCTAGCATTCAGAAGCATGCTTATGATGTGTTGTTGGGATGCAAGTGGTTGCACATAGTAAATGTGGACCACAATTGGGAGAAAGACCGCCTAAATTTCAGAAAGGACAAGCACAAGTACACAATTAACCTTAGGAACCAATATGTCAGTGAAGACTTGGCATCCTCTAAAGAGTCATAAGCTCCTTCATTTGATTATGAAGAGAGGGTGACCAAACTACAACTTAATGAAGGAGTGCTAGAATTGGAGTGCATGGAGGATGAAGGGCACTTGGACAACCATATTTTACATCAATGAATGAAGGACTATGAATTATTCCAACTAGTGTGTTTATGTCTTAGTATGGAGGAAGGGCAAAGTTCAAAATTAAAGGAAGAGGAAACACCTTGTAACACTTATGAGGTAGGCGAGTCTTGGTGTGCAATGAAGGAGAGAACAATAATGTATGCACAAGTTGAAGAGGAGGGGTAGAAGGTGTCATTCCCTCCCAATTTTGTTGAGTATAGTGTCGGTGATGTGTAGAAATTGACATAATTTTTTGATGTGGTAAAGGTAATAGAAGACCCTGCTATCATTAAGAATGAAGGGTTGTGATGGTACAAGTGAATTTTGATGAAAATGACGAGGAAAGATGATAAATTATGGCGATGATTAGGACCCGGTTTTAGAGACTGCAACTTTCAAAATGTTCATGTTGTACAAAGATGTCTTTGCATGGATGGATAAGAATCTATAGGGTATTTTGATAGTCATGTGTACATCGAATCATATTGGTTTCAATGCACAATCATTAAGAAGAAGGTCACACTAGCTAAATCAAAAGTACACAACCTTGATGAACATAGAGATTGGAAAGATGCTCGATGTTGGGATAATTTGTAAAGTTATTGTAAGCAAATGGGTGTTGTAAATCATGATCAACTTAGAAGAAGGAAAGCACTTATATTCACATCCATGTGTATTTCAAAAGTTTGAACATAGTCACCATCAAAGACCAGTTCCCAATCCCATTTATGAATTCCAATTTGGAGGAGGTAACTGGATATAAGATCTATTCCTTTTTGGATGGGTTATAGGGTTATAATTAGTTTAGTCAAGAAAGGTAGATTGAAGAACCTTTGTTGTTGAAAACATGATATATGCATATAGTTGAGTGTCCTTTGGTTTATGCAATGCACCTGACACATTTCAAAGAATAGTTTTGTATATCTTTGAACAAATGTTGACTAGCAAATTCAAAGTATTTTTGAATGATTGGACATTATACAATAAGAAGCGATGGATAAGTGTATGACATTGTATGAATGCCTAAATTTATTCAAAGATGAAGAAATGCAAATTATTGGTGCCTTTTGAGAAGTTGTTGGGGAACATAGTCCATCAGGAGGGACTAAACACATATCTCGACAAGATCCACATCTTAATGAGCGTGGAGGAGCTATACGACATCCGTTTCTTAAAGTCTTTTTGGGCATGTTGGATACTATGAGAGATTTATCAAAAAATTTGCCCAAGAATCTCATTCATTGGATGCATTAATGTGCAGAGGTGTTCCTTTAAGGTGGATGAAGAAGCACCAACAAGCCTTTGAGGATTTGAAAGCTAAGTTGGTTTGCATGCCCATTATGGTGTTTCTAGACTGGTAAAAGGAGTTTCTTGTCCACATTGATGTGCGTAACATCACAATTGGATGCGGGTTTTATCAAGAGGGATAATATGGGCTAGACCAACCTATATATTTTGCAAGTCAACTTTTTAAAAGGGTGGAGAAGAACTACAATACAAACGAGGCCTTGGGAATGGTCTGTGTGGTGTAGAAGTTTTGTCATTACCTATTTGCAATTTCATTCGCATTCTTTGTCCACTATCAAGCCTTACTATACTTTTTAAGAAGTAACTCACGGACAAATTAGCATGTGGCTTGTCACATTGCAAGAGTTTGCATTCTAAGTGTTGATGAGACCTGGTAAGAAGCTTGTGATAAAATAATCATTCTGGAGAAGTTGTAGAGGAGTTTTGAATTAGTTCTCTAACTCACACTTGTTCATGATAATAATGCTTTCATCATGGTACAAACATATTGGGATATACTTGTCCACATATAATTTACTAAGGGAGGAGTTGATAACTTAGAGGAGAATTGTGTTGATGTTGGGCCCATTCCAGTTGATTGGTGGGCTATTGTACAAGATGGGATCTGACAACATACTACAACAATGTGTAAAGGGAGAGGAAGTGTAGAGTGCACTAAAGCTAGCTCATTAAGTTTTGGTAGGAGGGCACGAGTCTTGATGTGGACCACAAGGTCGTTTGGCAGGGTGGTTGTGGCCCACCCTTTATCGTGACATGGAGTTTGTAAATGTGTAACATGTGGCAAAGAGTAGGAAAACCTTTGTGCAAGGATTTCATGTTGCAACATTCATAATAAGAACTAGAATTGTTTGAATGATGGGAATTGGACTTTGTGGGACCCCTAAAATCCAATCAAAGAAGAAATTAAAGGTTCATCGTGGTGGCAATGGACTACTTGATGAAATGGGTTGAGGCATGAGCATTGCCTAATAACTTTACAAAGAGTATTATACACTCCTTGCATGAGTAGATCATCATGAGGTTTGTCTTCTTGTTGCGATAGATGAGTGATTGCAGATGGAATTTTATAAATGATTTCATCCAAAAACTAACAATGAAGTTTATGATATTTTATTTATTGCCGAGTTTGTACTACCCAAGGGAAAATGGAAAGGTAGAAGAAATGAACAAGGTGTTAGTTTGAACATTGTACAATAGTTGTGGAGTGGAAGGTGTTGATTGGGGAGAAAGGATATCAACAGTCTTATGGGTATACATCATGACGTATAAGCCAATGACCAACTATACCCCTTTCCAATTCGTGTGGACAAGAAGCTACAATGTTGATGGAGTTATTCATATCGTCTTAGAGTGTTATTGTAGGATCATATAGGTCATCAAGAGACCCTAGAGGAGAGGATGATTGCACTAATGATATTGGATGAGAAGAGGATGATGGCACAACGGGCCATAGATATTTCCCAACAGTGACAAAAACACTGGCATGACAAGCACCTTTGAAAGATTAATATGAAAACTTAATTCCTTGTGTTGAAGTTCAATGACAATCGAGAGATCCATCCAAGGAAGTTGAAGACCCTATAGCTGAGGTCATTTAAGGTAGATGAGGTCTTGGAAAATGAGGTTGTAAGGTTGGGAAGGTGGATAAAGTGTAGTGTCTTGATGTAGTGAATAGTTCTAAGTTGAAGTCCTATAAAGTTTGCACATATGTGAACTTTGTAGGTCACAAATCATTGGAATAGTTGATGTCTAGCAGATTGCTTAACACACCTAGTTAGTTCTTAGGGGTCCTTTGATGAAATTTGATAGGATCACAATTCATGAAGTTGAAAAGTGTAGTTATTCAAATCGTGCACAATGTGGGAAATATTGTAATGATAATGAAGAGACCATGACAAAGCAATTGGCTTGGATGTACAAGTAAGAGGTTTCCACACAAGATGAGTACCATGCAATGTTAGAGACCAATAATTGAGCAAGAGCTGGAATTGGAGTATCCTAGCCAAATTACACTATTTGTACATGTTTGGTTTCCTAAAATCGAAGAAGTGGTACATTCACCTTGTTATGATTGTTGTAGCAAAAGTACACAAATGTTGATGGAGGGGGCCAAACATAAAACACTACCTGAAATAAGAAATCTGAGGCACGTGATGGACGAGCTACATGACAGAAGCAACGAAGGGGAACCTAACTTGTTGACGACTATTGGTCGTGCATAGCAAAGCATGAATGAGTAGAAGTAGTTGCACAAATAGAATGAGGAGTTGAGTGTTCACATCAAAGAACTATGTTGATAATGCGCATAGGGGTTCCAATATTGTGTAAAACCATGATAATGCACACAGGTCTAGATAAACGAATGAGTCTAAAAGACACTATAGAGAAGGTATGGGGTCACAAAGGCTATGGAGGATCTTGTTAATAATTTGGTGGAAGATGAATTTTTGTAAGCTAAACGTTCTAGCAGTTCTAAGAGTAATTACATAGAATATGTGCAATAAGTTGCACAACATGTGCAATAGAGAAAAGGATAGTTTGGGTAGTTATGTAGACTGTACTAGTAGTACTATCATCTTGACTAGCTTAAGCACTAAGTCTAGATTATCAATGACTTGAGCTTAGAGTTAATTTATGCATATAAGGATGCTATGTAATTTTATGAGTGGTTACCATGATTGCAATTCGTGTGTAAGACTTCTACCAATGCAATGTTCCATACATGCATGTACAAGTCTGTATGATGGAAGAAGAAGCAAAAACACATGCAACATGAGATGGATATTCATGGTTATAGAGCAATATGTTAGATCAGGGAGTTATTGAACGGGTTGGACATCTTATAATAGGTTGTCCTAGACATGGTTGTTTGGGCATATGCTAT
Organism: Wollemia nobilis; assembly: GCA_028583015.1. Taxonomy (NCBI): domain Eukaryota; kingdom Viridiplantae; phylum Streptophyta; class Pinopsida; order Araucariales; family Araucariaceae; genus Wollemia; species Wollemia nobilis. The sequence continues at coordinate 12,504,598 of JAQPPZ010000850.1, forward strand.
CAGCCCATGGTCCAGATTTTCCAACGATGAGACAAGGAAGTTAGGACGAGTTGACAAGTGGACTAAATGGACAACAATTGTATGAACAATGGGTTAGGCAAACTTGAAAACAAATGATGATCCAACTGAGTTGGATCCAAGGTTGATAATGGAGGATGAGACAAGATCCATAGACACATCACAATGTTGGAAAATTGACTAAGTGCTTAGCGTGGTACCAACTAAGTGCCAACTTGACAGACTAAATTGGCCCCTTGGATCATTTGGTTGACTTGCTATAGTTTTTTGAGACACATTAGATAATATATAGGTCATCTGAATCATTGTTAGAAAACTTGCAACTTGTGATAAAATCAGTAGCCCAATTTTGGAGTTTTTATCAACAACTTGAAAAACTTGACAAAAAAAAAATCGAAGAAATTTTTTCAATAAAAATATTTAAACAACAATTGGAGAGCCAAAAAATTAATTTTATATAATTAATGATAATTTTATTTTATTTTATATTTATAATGTAACATATATATATATTTTTAAAGTAAAGTTTATTTTTATTAGGATAAATAATGAGTTTTGAAAGGGTCTCGATCTCTTGTACAACAAATATGCTTCTATGTCTCACAACCACAGACAACCAAACTTTTGCCAAGATCACAAAAAGCCAAACCTTTGCCAAGATCACAAAAAGATAAATTTTTTCTAGGAACACAGAAAGCCAAACTTTTACCAAGATCACAAAAAGCCAAACTTTTGCCAATATCACATAAAGCCAAGCTTTTGCCAAGATCATAAAAAGCCAAACCTTTGCCAAGATCACAGAAAGCCAACCTTTTCCAAGATCATAGAAAGCCAAACTTCTACCAATATCACATAAAGCCAAACTTTGCCAAATGTCAAACTTTTCCCAAGATCACAGAAAGCCAAACTTTTTTCAAGATCATAGAAAACCAAAAATTTTCCAAGATCATAGAAAGCCAAACTTTTGTCAATATCACAAGTAGCCAAGCTTTTGCAAATATAACTTATTAAACCCTATATTTTGGCAAAAATCCAAATCAAATTTCTAGGGCTGTCCAAAGACATTGGGGTCTTTGAAGGTGCCAGAATCATCATAATGAGATTCTGAAGCATTAACCATAGCATTGATGTGAGGATGATTAAATAGGTTACAAAACAGTTTAGGTAGGTGCTCAACCACCTTATACCTAACTTCCCAACCAACTGAAGCGCTCAATATAGAATGCACTTAATCAAAAAAAATAATGTAATAATAATGCATATGTAAGTACCTATGCTAACATCCCCCCTTATTACATTATTTGGAAATACAAAGAGCATTGCGAAACAATTCAAATTTGACACGTGCAAGTGCCTTAGTGAAAATGTCTGCAACCTGCTCATCAGTGGGAATGTACTGGAGTTGAATGTGGTGCTTTGGAACTTCATCTCGAATGAAATGACATTGAGTGTCAATGTGTTTGGTACGCTCATGAAAGACTGGATTCTTGACAAGGTTCAAAACACCTTGATTGTCGCAAAACAAGTGAAGTGGAAGATTCTTTGGAAGACCCATGTTTGTAAGAATGCGACTTAACCATATCACCTCGCAGACTGCTCCACGTGTTGCGCGATATTCTACCTCTGTAGAAGATAAAGCAACCACCTGCTGCTTCTTACTGTGCCAAGAGACAGGTCCAGATCCAAGATGGAAAATGTATCCAGAAGTTGATTTTCGATCATCAATGGATCCGGCATAGTCTGAGTCCGTGTATCCCTGTAAGAAGAAATTGTCATTCTTCTTGTACTCCAAGCCATAGTCTGTACTACCACGGACATAATGAAGAACTCTTTTTGTTGCTTTCCAATGACTCACCTTAGGTTCCTGCATGAACCTTGAAAGATAACCCACAACAAAACTAAGATCTGGCCTGGTGTTTGTTAGATATATGAGACTCCCAATCAGCTGGTGATAGAGAGTACCATCTACCTGTGGAGATTTATCATATCGTGATAACTTAAGCCCTGGCTCCATTGGAGTCGCTTTAGGCTTGCAATCAGTCATGCGATATTTTTCAATCAATGTCTTGGCATACTTCTTTTGTGTTACTCTGATATGATTCTTTTTCTGAGTCACTTCTAAACCAAGACAATAGTGAAGAAGTCCTAGATCTATCATTTCAAAATATTATTTCAAATCATCTTTCACTGCATCAATCATGTTCTCTGAACTGCCAGTGATGATCAGATCATCCACATAGAGTACCAAAATCACTATGTCAGAACCATTGTTCTTGATATAGAGATTAGCATCTGAAGGACTTCTTTTGAATCCATGTTGCAATAGGTGACTATCTATTTTGATGTACCAAGCTCGTGGAGCTTGTTTTAACCCATACAAGGATTTGACCAACTTGCAAACTTTTTGTTCTTGGCCTTCAACCACAAATCCTTCTGGTTGGGTCATGTACACTTCTTCTTGCAGGTCACCATTCAAGAAGGCACTTTTGACATCCATCTGATGTAACTTCCACCCAAACTGAGCTGCCATGGCACAAAGTACTCGAATGGTAGTCATTTTTGTAGTGGGTGCAAAAGTCTCTTCATAATCTATGCCTTCTTTCTGAGCATAGCCCTTTGCAACAAGATGGGCCTTATGCTTATCAATAGTTCCATCTACCTTATACTTCACTTTGAACACCCATTTGCAGCCAATGGGCTTCTTTCCTGAAGGTAGATTAACTAGCTTCCATGTGTTATTTTTCATGAGAGATGTATGTTCAACATCCATAGCAGCCTTCCACTGAGGCTCACTAAGTGCATCTTGAACTATTGTGGGTTCATTCTCATCCAATGCAGATATATAAACCCTTTCATCATCCATATCTGCTTCTCTGTCTTCCTCTGCATCTACAGATAGTTCATCAAACTATTGGTAAAGCTCATCAACCTCTGAAGTTGATGCCTCTGCTCTCATCTATTGAGTCATGCTGTGAGTACAAGGTCGATCTAGAGTTAGATCTGGAAGTGAAGTCAACTTTGAATCTCTCAATGTGCTAGTATACCATTTTGGAACCTTGTTCTATGGGGGTGGAGTCTCTTTCTTAGGCTCCTCTTCATCCAGGTATACAATTGTAGATGTGTTATCTGATGTGAAAGCTTCATCAAATACCACGTCTCTACTGGTGTGTGTTTTCTTGGTCATAGGATCTATCAATCGATATCCCTTTGAATGCTCATCATAACCAAGAAAAATACATTGCAAGGTTTTCTCATCTAACTTCTTCCTCTTCTATTTTGGAATGTGCATGAATGCCTTACATCCAAAAACCCTTAGATGAGAAATGGAGGGTTTCCTACCACTCCATGCTTCTTGTGGAGTCATGCCCTGTAGAGCTTTTGTGGGTGCTCTATTCAGGAGGTACGATGTTGTATTCACTACTTCTGCCCAATACTCATGCTCAAGATGTGCCCCCTTAAGCATACAATGAACCATTTCCATGATGGAACGGTTCCTCCTCTCAACAACTCCATTTTGCTGTGGAGTATAGGTTGTTGTCAGCTGTCTCTTAATCCCATGTGCATTCAAAAATGATGAAAATTCTTTGGAGGTATATTCCCCCTCGATCTGAGTGGAGGGTCTTGATGGAACATCCTGACTCCTTCTCAACACTCTTCTTGAACTGCTGAAAGTACAGAAGTGCCTCAGATTTCAATTGTAAAAAGAAAACCCACATCTTCCATGAGTAATCATCAACAAACAATTGAAAATACCTCTTTCCACCATAATTGTTTGGCATAGGACCACACAGATCGGTGTGTACCAACTCCAAAGGTTTCTTAGCTCATGAAGAGCTGACCTCAAATGGTACCCGGTGTTGCTTCCCTGCTAAGCAATCCGAGCAAACTGGAAATGTGGATGAAAGGTTGGGAAGGCCTTTCACCATCTCATATTTGCTCAACTCGAGCAAATATCCTAAACTCAGATGCCCATATCTCTTGTGCCAAAGAGAAGTGGCCTCCTTTGTGTTTGCCGCCATGGCAACATGAGGCATAGAAATGGCATCTAAGATGAACAAGCCATGCTTGTATGAACCTGTTGCTACATGCTTTCCCTTTCTGGTGATGAAGCATCTCTTTCTGCCATCCTCAACACTGAAAACAACATCCATGTTTCTATCCAAGATCTGAGGGATGGACAACAAATTGTTTGCCAATCCAGGAACATAGAGAACCTTCTCAATATGACATTTGCCATCTGGAAGAGTGACAGAAACATCTCCTTCACCCTGGACTCGGTAGGTCTTATCATCAACGATTGTCACTGGCTTGCCTTCCTTTGCCTCAAATATCTCAAACCATGATCTATCACCAGTCATGTGTTTACTGGCACCGGAATCAATATACCACACAGGATCCTTCTGCTGAGAAGATGTGTGGGTCATGAGCACCTTGTGTGCTCTCTCAGAGTCTGAGTCTGATTCCTCATAAGCAACATGTCCCTTGGGTTGCTTATTCTTCTTCTATGGTTTGTATTTCCCTTTTCCCTTTTTCTTGTGATCTTGGTCATTGGGTTGTTTATTCTTAAACCAACACCTGTTGGTGTCATGGTTATTCATATCACAGATTTTGCAATATTTCTTTTCTTTCTATTGAGGTTGTTTCCCTTTTCCTTTGGATGAAGATCCTCCCTTCTGAAAGTTACCTTGCTTCTTTCCCCCTTGTTTTGAGTAAAGTGCATTATCTTGCACTTCATCTCTCTGAAGCTGATTTGCCTCCTCAGTTTGAAGTAAATTTACCAATTCCACAAAAGTAACTTGTCTACCAGACACTTGTAGAGATGTGATCAACACCTTGTAGGATTCTGGCAAAGCTCTCAAGATGACTGAAGTCAAGAGAGTATCTGCCACTGTCTCTCCCATAGCATTCAATTTGGCTTTCAATTCTGCCACTCTGCATAGGAACAGTTCAACTGTCTCACCAGATTTCATACTCAGTGTATGTAGTTGAGATTGAAGGTTAAGAATAGTGGACTGATTCTTCCCTTCATAAATGGTAATCAAAGCATCCCAAGCTTCTTTACCAGATTTTGCATCACAAATATGAGGTTGTACCTCATCTGTAGTAGCAAGCAGAATAAACATGAGACACCTTCTATCCTTCTTATCAAATGCCTCTTGATCTAGCCCTACTGTTGTAGGACGTTTTGTAGTGCCAATCACTACATCCCATAAATATTCAACTTGAAGGATAGCTCTCATCTTTGTCTTCCATGGTGCAAAATTAGAACCTTTGAGCAACTGTGAATCTGATAGATATTTGTGAACAGTGGCCATTGTGAAGGTTCCTTATAACACCAAATGGTCCCCCTTTCTTTATACTTACAAAGAGTACGTGAAAGGGAATTCAATCAAATTGATGGCACCTACCTCAAAACCCTTCCGAAAAAGGATGATGAGTTGGAGGAGTTTAAGCCAAACAATCAGAAAGAATTAGGGTATAAAATGGAGTGAATATCAAAACTGGCTTTCCTTATTTCTCCCCGACGATTTATAGAGAACAATAGCTCAGACGTCGTTGTTGCAGCTATGTTAGGCGTTAGATACAGTAGCCCAAAGCATGACAACATTACCTGTAAGTGTGGGCCAGAGGTACCATATATACCGAACACTACGGTGCAATAAATTGCACAAATAGGTGTAAAATTTGGGGTCTTTTCTTTGCTTTGTATATTTTACCTTATGATTGAAATGCAAAAAAATAAGAAATTTAAATGCAAAAACAACCACAAGTGCCCACAAATTTAAACACTTAGGTGTCGGTTTCCACCGAAAATGCACCTATTACAATGCCAGTTTTGTTACAATGATTTTTGCAAAATATTTGAGGTTTTGGTTTGCAAAAAATGATATTCAAATCCAAATGTTCTTTTCAAATCCACAATTTTCTTCCCCCCTTGTCTTAGAATTTTGCAAGAGAAAAATGCTTTTGATCCCCCTTTTTTATTGCAAAATAAACAAGGATGAAAAATTGTGATATACCCTTTCAAATTGCAAAAAAAAATGTGCTTATCCCTCCAAAGTTTGCTTGAAATGTGCAAAAAAAATGGACAAAGTATCTTAAAAAAATACCTCTTAAGTAGCTCCTCCTCTTTCTTTGGCAGAAAATGGCTCTCCATTGGCAAAAAATAAGCAAAAATTGCTCTTCTTTAGCAAAAAATGGTGCAAAAATTGCCCTCCTTTGGCAAAAAATGGCCAAAAGTTGCTCACTCCTTTTTGACACTACCCCTTGAACGACTCAGCCATAGCTGCCGATGAAACTAAACAAGGCGCCTGGAGTATTTAAAAAAAAACTTTATCCACTAATTTTTTTAAAGCAAAACTATGTGTTCTGTGGTTGCGCACAGGATGGAACCCTCGACCTCGTGGGGAACGTCCTTACCGTAAGCTGCTGACTAGCCCGACTACTTGGCTGGACGTGAACAAAAGTTCACGTTTGCGTAGTTGTTACCGGGGTCTGTCGTAGTGAAAAAGAAGGATGTGGGAATTTTTATCCCCACATCGACAAGGTGGACATTTTTAAGCTGTATAAACACAACTTGTCACCCATTAAACTTCGATTGCCTGCGAGAAATCAACAAGTTGTCGACCAAGGTTTTGCCGCCCTCTCCAGCCAATTTCCAGAGGACACATCAACACGGAGGGTCCAATGCACGTGCTACATGTCAACTTTGTATGTCGTTACCTTGTGCCACGTGTCAACTCGTCATGCCGTCCAATGCACCACGTTAGCTACCTATAAATTGTCTCATTCTACATGCTGTTTGTGTTAGTCATGTGTGGTCGATGTTGTTCTACGTATCGTCTCCTTGGTTCGCGTGCTATCTCCTTGGTCAACATGCTTGGGTGGTCTATGTGCGCATGGTAATAGTGTGTGCAAATATTGAATCTTAGAGTGGTGTTATAATACGGAATGGTTGAAGCCCATATTACACGAAAAAAATCACATTGTCCAAGAACCCTGCTCTGATACCATAAAGAGATTCTGAAGCATTAACCATTGCATTAAAGTGAGGATGATTAAATAGATTACAAAGCAGTTTAGGTAGGTGCTCAACCACCTTATAACCAACTTCCCAACCAACTGAAGTGCTCAATATAGAATGCACTTAATCAAAAAAAATAATTTAATAATAATATATGTAACCTATGTGACCTATGCTAAAACATCAAAGGCTCTAGAATCTTTATTTGCTCTATTGCTTTCTCTTTCTCATCTGCCATCACATCTTCGCTGAACTCTTTCCTTTGTAATTCTCAAATTGGACTGCTCTCTTCTAATAACATTGTTGGATATTGCCTCTTCTATCTTGTTAAATTCTCAATAAATGTGAGACTTTTGCACGTGTAAATTTTTGAATCAATTCTTTCATTCTGTCTAATATGAAGTGGAGTTGTATTAACTAACCTTTTTATCCTTGGAGAGAGCATTTATAATGAGTGCAAAATCCCCACATATGTGTAGGTGTCTTATGTGTTGTTCTATAGCCAACTTCAGTCCAATATTGCATGCCAATACCTCTGCCACATTGTTGGAAGCAATTCATAGGTTGATGCAATATTTGAGTGCAAGTGTCCCATATTCTTTCATGATTACTCCCCTTATAGTTGTTATGCTCGAATTTGAATTAGATGTCCCATCAAAGAACAAAATAGGATAATGTATCTTTGGTGGCATTATTACTAATACATTCATGTTGGTTGAGATAAACTCTTGAATATCTAACTTGCTAATTAGATTTAATTCCTGCACATTCAAGCTTTGTTGGTTTTGCTTATGTTTGAAGGTGGATTTCAAATTAGTCACTAGGTCTCTGATTATTATTTTAGTGAGAATACTATTTTTTCCCATTTACCTTCAAAGATCAACTTGTTTTTGTCCTTCCAAATATTCCAAAAAATAAAGGGAATTTTTTTCCAAGGCTTTCCCTTTAAACCCCATTTATATTTTAAATGCCAATTGACAAGACAATCTTCCACATTCAAAGTCCTGACAAGGGAGATCCAAAATGATGGGTTGTATTTAACTATATGGGAGTGTTTGTGTTACACTCAAAAAATAAGTGGGGCATAGTGTCGTTCTTCATACATCTAGGACACACATGAAGACCAACAATATTTATTTTTTGCAAGTTGTCACATGTAAGAATCTTGTTATGCAAAACCAACAAAGAAAAGACTTGAATCCTCGGTGGCAATTTTATATTTCAAATTGCTACTAATATTTTATTTTGAACTTCATCTAATTGCATGTGTACCCATATGAAATCTATATTCACCTGATTTATTTGTCTCCCCAAATAAGTTGATCCAAACTCTATTGTTTCAACAGTTTCATGTTATATTTTTTCTTGAAATGTTTCCATTCTATTGTTAGGGGTGATGGCAATGGGGGATCTCTCCATTCCACTATGTTGTTATGCCAATATAGAATTTCATTAAGCTTTGAGATTTGCAAATGTTGTAGCTCTTCTTTGAGAGCTAAGATACAACTACTTAGTAGAGGAGGTTTGCTCAGTATTGGAAAATTCCATAAGTTGATTTGAGATCCATCTCTTGGAAGCTAGGAGATCTTGTTTAGGATTAGTTTCTTATCTTCCACAAAATATTTCTATTTTAGATAGGTTCTAGATCTTGTGTTTAGATTTCTCATTAGGTGCATTCTTGTTGTTGAGTTTGCATATTTAGCTTTCAAAATTCTTTTCTATGGGAAGTCTAGAGGCTAAGATATATGCCACAAGAGTTTTGCCCCTAGTGCCTTGCTCATGATTTCTGCTTGTATTATTCCTAGTCCCCCTTGATTTATTCTTGTAGCAACTGAATCTCAATTGACTAGATGAGACTTATTTTTCTCATTTTGTTTACCTCCTTGCCAAAGAAATTTTTTGACTAGACCATCAAATGCTTTTAGAACACTCTTTGGAGCATGGTAGACCAAAACTTGATATATTGGAAGCACATAAAAGACTAAAGCTCTTATTCTTCTTAAACTCAACCATCCATTACTATATTCTTGTATTTGCTTATGTAGCTTATGAATAGTTGACATCCAACTATTTCTTAGTTTGAGGTGGAAGTCTATCAAAACCCCTATGTATTTAAAAACTAATTTGATACTTCCCTGAATTTGAGGATTTTGTTGCTTCTCCCAATAATATAATGTCATCAACCAATTGGGCATACGTGATAGGTCTGACACCTTGGACAACTTTAATTCCTTGAAACTCTCTTGCAATTCTCATGTTGCTAAGAGCTCTTCCTAGTGTTTATGCTAGTAATATGTAGAGGTATGGGGATACAAGACATCCTTGATGAATTCCCTTGGAAATTTTGAAGAAAGCAGAAGGTTCTCCGTTGATCAAGGGGGGATATAGGGAGATTTGATATAGACTTCTATCCATTACACCATTTGTGTCAAGAATCCAAACTTAGTTAGAACCCTTTCCAAGACCCATAGGTTGAATTTATCAAAAGCATTTACCATGTCCAATGTGATGGCACTGTTATTTAAATTAATGTTGGAGTAGGAGTGGAGTGTCTCATGCACTATATTGATATTGTCATAGATTTGATTTCCTAGGATAAAGCCTCCTTGTAATTTTGAATTTAACTTATTAAGCAATTTTTTATTTGATTAGCAATAATATTTGTAAAAATTTTATATGAGCAATTACAAAGGGAAATTTGTTTGAATATATTGAGAGTAGTAGAATTTTTTTGTTTAGAAATTAGAGCGAAAAACATTGAATTAATGGTTCCATAAAGCATACCTTTCTTTTTGGCATATTCAATCATTTGCAATAAGTCATCTCCAATAAGGTATAGGAATTGCTAATAGAAATTATTAGTGAAAACTTTTGGCTGGAGCTTTATCTTTAGGAAGATACTGCACCATTGATTCCAATTCTTCCTTTGTTACTTGGGCACATAAATCAACTTTATCCTCTTGATTATTATTTAACAAATGATATTGAGCTTGAATATTTCCAAAACATGGATGAACAACCTTGAAAAGTGGTCTTGTACCAATTCTTTTATCTTTTTTTTTTCTCTCTTTGTAAATGGTGTCATCCTTCTCTATTGCTCGAATTGTGTTTTTATGGTAGTTTTGAATTGTTTTGAGATGGAATAATTTTGTGTTCTTGTCACATTTTTGTAGCTATACCATTATGGATTTTAGTCTCCATTGGAAATATTCTTTAGACTTTAGCTTGTACAACACTACTAGCAACTCTTTTATTTGAGCAACTTGCTAAGGGAGAGGAGATGTGTCCTCTAGCTCTTTTCTCAAGTTGCTGTAAAACCAACTCTTTTATTTGAAAAGGATTTTTGGATAACCAATTTCTAATTTCTTTTTTAAGTCTTAAATTTTTTCTTTCCATATGTCTTGAGGTATTTTTGATGGTGCTTCTTGTTGCCAACTGTTGTCTATCAATTGTTTGAAGTCTTTTTGCTCTGCCCATCCTAAATTGTATGTGAAGGAGATATTTCTTACCTCCTAATTGTTTTGACCTATCTCCAATAGAATTGGTTTGTGATTAGATATTGCACTTTGGATTATATGGCTAGTTAGAAGAGGATAAATAGTCAAGAGATTCTCACTAACTAAGAATCTATCTAATATTTCTACAATGTAATGGATTCCTAATATTCTATTTGTCCATATGTATTTCCCTTGTTGAGGAATGATATCTTATAAATTTTCTTGAGTAATTGTGTTGTATCAAGTCTTTATTGGGGTCATGATTCTTGATACCCCCTATCTTTTCCCAATATGCTAATATGACATTCATGTCTCCTATTATTAATTTTTTGGTTGTTATTGGGATATCCAATGATGTAGTTGATTCCACACCTATATTTTGTGCTTTGGGTTTTTAGGCACCTAGAAGTAGACAAGAGTTATACGAATACCATTAAGCAGTTCAAATTTTAAAGCAAGAAACTTACTTTGGCTATAATATTTTATGTTGGTTAATTATTGTGAATCCTATGCTATTATAAACCTATCTAATGCACCTGATGAACTTACTGCATCATGCTTTGTATTCGCATCTTATTCCATTCTAGTGCCACTATATAATTTGTTATTTTTATTATTGTAAACAAACTACAAGTTGCTTATGTAGTTTCAAAGGATTTGATAGGTAGGTTTTTTCAAAGGACTACCTAATACCTTATAGTTCCATGATAGCACTATCATTTTTTAGAGATATTATTTGGGAAACCTAAAGTAGTCTAAGTTTTTTTAAGATATCCTTCTAAGTTTATTCTTATCTTAGAATTTGGCTGGCCTTTCTACCCTTGATTGTTGAGCGTGTTGTCAGGGTGCCTCTTGGTATGACTAACTCCTAGAGTGTTTTGTCAACTTTTTCTTCAGTGTCTTTATCTAAGCGCTTCGACTCTTTTCTATGAGTCCCTTGTACTTCTTATGCGTCATCTAAATGTTCCTTAATGGGTTCTTCCACTATTTCTTTACCTTTTCCTTGAGCTTCATTATTAATTGGTATTTGTCTCTTCCTCCACGTATGATGAGAGAAAGGTAAATTTATTGGAGCTTACTCGATCCAATTGATTTCTCAATCTACGAGGCCTTCTATTTCTAATAGTTTGGAATTCAAGTTTTATTTCCTTTTTAAACTAATTAGGTCTTGATGGGTAATTTTGAGAGAAGTGTCCATGTTGGTGAAAAGTAATGCTTTTAAAAGAGATATGCTCATAGTCCAATGGTTGAGTGTGAACCTAGTCAAGAGTTTTTATCCAAATATTTTTTGGAAGCCCTTTCTTCAGGTTTACCCTTACATATATATGGGTGCAGATTGCATTATTGGTCTTTTGAGGAGCCCAATAAATGTATGATCTCATGGTTTTTCTTATCATTTCCATTGTTGGCTTATTCCACAACTGCAGGGGCAAAAATTAAAGATGAAACCAAATTGCCACCTCTTCTTTTGGGTCAAATCCCAATGTTTAGGGAGTCATATGTAGAGGACTAGATCCTAAAAACCATGGGCCTCCATGGAAAACCGTGATTAGGTCTTCAAGAGATGATAAGGTAACAACAAAGTACTCTCGACCAACCATGATGAACTCATAACTAGATATTTCTGAACCCTAGGTGTTTATTATCTATATTTGTATTGTATTTATGCTAGGCCGCATACCTATAAATTTATAGATAAGTTCCTAAGCTATAAGAGCCAATATTTGGTATTGGATGTAGGCTGAAGGCACCTCCACAATGAATACCTCATTAAGTTTGGCCATAAAGGATTATTTTGTGGTTTCATTTAGAGATTGTGGCTTAGGCACTTGATAAGGGTGGGCATTGAGAACTTGAACCATACTATCCATTTTTATTATCAAAATATGGTTGATGGGATAAAAGCGAAAAACTCCATTGCCAGAAAACTTGAAAAGAGAATCTATGAAACTATATCTAGAAATGAATTAAAAAGTGAGCATATATCTAATCTAGATCCTTACCTGCCATTGCTATGCCAAACCCTAGATCTATGTGTTTCTCTAGATCTCTCTTTTTAAAAATACTTGAAATCAACTTGTTTTTTTATATTTTTGACATATAATATAACATATTATAATATTCATATATTATAAAAATAAAAAATATTATATATAATATAATATTATTAATTGCATAATATTTATAATATAAAATTTAATATATCCATATTGTATTAAATTATATCTATTATCTCCAACATTTATCTTAGATGCTACAATCTTAGATAAGGTAAGCTTTCATAGATTAGGAGTTTAAGAATCATTTTATCACTTATGTTTTATTACACGCTACTGTCAATAGGTAAACTCATAAGATTCTATTGAGTAATGTACATGGACGAGAAAACAATAAACGTGAGCGGAGTCATATTTCCATGTGGAGCTTACCAAATATTACGACACAAATATGGTGAGAAATGTGCGCTTGCTCCCTATTTTCCACCAAACGATACAAAGTGGTTTCTAATAGCTCATAAAGTATTTGGATCAAGCAACATCCTTCGAATCCTTTGAGTTAAGCTGCAATAATTCATCATGAGAAAAATCGCTTGAACAACATGATCCCATGACCCATCTATGGTTACATAAGCATAATTTATCTATTGCAAAAGCAAATAGCAAGTACTATACCTACAATCACAAATAGCAACTATGTAAGCAATGTTGGCATTTCCTTTTTTTATTTTTTTACAACTGTAGCTAATTTTATCATGTGAAATCAATAAGCATTTAGTAGAAATATCATTGGGAGTCAACAAGTTTCTAGGCTCCAAGAAAACAAAAATTCAACGGATAAATTCTTACGAGTGTCGTGAGAACTCATGATTCCTTGGTGAGTTTTCAAAGTATAATATAAAGGTCTAAGGTGGCCATTTGGCCATTAGACTAACTAGACTATAATCTAAAGGTCTAAGGTGGCCATTTGGCTGTTAGATTAACCAGATGACTATGCAGGTAATTTGAGTAAGTCATTCACTATTTGGATATCTAGGAGGGTCATCTCATTATCAAGATTACTAAATTTTCTAGGCTAGATAAAAGATCATTTGGAAAATAGGCCTCTTCTTAACATCATTGAGAAGGAGGCCATTTGTTTAGATTGTCTGACAAATGACCCCTTATTTCTGACATCATTGAGATGGAAGTTATTTAGTCATATGGTAGATGGTCCACTCTCTTTGAATTATCTATTTCCCTATTGGTGGTTTGGGTAGGATGTTGGTCTCCCAAATAGGTAGTTTATGACATGGAACATTCTAGAGTGCCACTTAACATAGTTGCATGCATGTAAATTATCCCCTTTCTTTGATTCAATTATAAAAGGTCGATTTTAAATTCAAATTAGTTATGCATATGTGAGAAAGGAGAATATGAGCAAGTAGCCTATATGAGCCAACCAACAATTAGTACAAGATGGAGAGTCAAGTGTAGTAGGGGATGAGCTAAGGTTTATTCGTAGTAAAACCAAATTATTGGAGGAAGAAAAAATTAATGAAAATCCTCTTAAAGCAAATTTCACCATGAAGAAAGGGTTGGGGCATAAAATCATGGTGGAGGGAGAGAGGGTTTTGTAAAAAATCCTTATAGATTTTAAATAAAACTACAAAACCTTTTAGAAGTCGAACATTAAAGACTGTTGTCGAAGTCAAAGCACCAAGAAGGGAAGCCCTAACCATTGAATAAGGGAAATAAATTACTTAGTTGTGATAAATTGGTATTTCCAATTAAACCCTAATCGTTTAGAAATAAGAAAAAACCATCTAGGCAATCTCTAAATAAACTTGAGCTAGTGAAAAGTGGAAAGAATTCAATTGGGTTATCAATGAGAAAGCCCTAGCTAGTCGAAGTAAAATATTAGAAGATATGACCATTGGACTAGAAGAGATTATTGGGGGTATTGGATGACATTTTTTAGGTAGACATTGTAGTCAAGGAAGTGTCTCTAGTCATTAGAAATTGAAAGGTTGTTTGGAAGAAACTATTAACCATCCAAGAATACAACTGATCCATCTAGAGGAACGTATGCAATCCACATGACACTGACCATGTGAGATATTACTATATCCATTTGAACAAGCCATTTTACTATTTAGATAAAAAAGTAATCAATTAGTTGGTTGTGGAGGTCATTTGACTTGTAGTGGAGGCTATCTACAGAGAAAACTGATGATATTAGCTAATCCAATTGAAGGACCCACATATCAGATGACATGGGGCTATCTAGAGCCTTTCCTTGATTATTTCAAAGTTGAGTCTACCTATCTAAGTTAAGGTAGTCATATTAAAATTGAGTCTAGCTACTAAGAGACACAAGTAAACCATCCATAGAGGGAAATCCATCCAAAAATAAATTTTCATCGATAAATACATTTTGGCAACTCATATTGAACTTTATTGAATAAATTTGTTTGAGGGAAAACCCTAATCATAAGATAAAAGTAATTTGGCATATTATAAGATGTGAGTGTTCCCTAGCCATTTGGGAGAGGACGAGCCATTATAACCAAAGGGTTTGTATGATTTCTTGTAGGGCATGCAATGAATTTACCACATGTTTGTACTATGAGGAGATGCTAGAATTGTTGGTTGTTGTAACCTAATGCTTTTAGGATAATTGTCATAAATCTAATGCAAGGTGGTGATATTGCATATAAGCAATTATTGCAGTGATTATGCTCATCTACTGTAGATATTAAGAAACTGATGTTAATCATGTTCTAATATGATAACGTGTCTCATTTACTAGTTTATTGGATGTTTATATTCTATCCCATACAACCTAGAGTATGTATGGCTTCATGAATATTAATGTATAATGTTTTACAAACTATACATAGGTCTTTGAAGAAAAAAAGATTAAAAAAATACACTAGTATTCAAAGGATTTGATGATATACCTTTAACTCTCAAAAAAGTGCAAGCCATAAGACAATAAATTAAATCACAAGGAATGGAAATTATTGAATAACAATGTATTTAAGAAAAATATCCTTAGACAAGAGGATAAGGGATGGTAGTCCTACTACAAGATTTAGGTCCTAGTTTCAACATGGAATCATCCCAAGGACCACATCGTACATAATATAATGTGTCAAAAGTCAAGTACATGCACATGCAATTTTGAATGTAGTAGTTTTGATATTTTGTAATGTTTTATTATGTATGATAAAGTCTTTCATAATATATGTATAATGTAATTTAGTTAGTAATAAAATGAAATGTAATGCATGACAAACATAATGTAAGAGATGATGAGATGTTAGATAGATAGTTAAAGGAAGTAACTATATCCCAAAATTATAAATACGACCCATCATTCATTTGAGAGGGTACATAGATGCATAAAGTATGTACACACATAGGAGAGAGTATGGAGAATATAGGATATAATTACATTATACACTAGACATGTATTATTGTTGATAATAATATTACTATTCAACCGTTGTTAAGCAAATTATGCAATCATTGTGCATGTGATTGTAGTTGATTATCATTGTTATAGATAAACTATTTGAACTATTTCCACCTTATTTTGTTTGCTATAGATGAGTTTATTGGGTTATCTAGCACTTTGACCTAGGTGTCCCATGCAAATATAAGGCTATTTGAATAAGAAGACAAGCCATCATAACTAAACCTAAGTTAGTCTAACCTGTAGATATGATTGTCTAAATTGTTGTATTGTGCAAGGCCATCAAGGATAAGTTGACTGTGTTGCAGGCCGTCTAGAATGAGAATTGAGACTATTTGAGTTTTGGAATGCATGTTGATGAATTATGTTGCTAATTTACTCTACCTTTTTTTCCCTACTCCTTCAACTATAAAACACCATTGTTGTGCTACATTTGGTGCTATTGCCATATAAAGTTTAAACTAGTGATTACATGGAGCTTGGAGACAAGAGAGGTGAATGATAGATAACCTAATGTGAGGACATGGGAAATGTGGACATGGAAGGATGAGTTAGTAGCCAACAATACAAAGCTTAATAATTGTACAACAAAAAAATCAAGGAGAGTGTGGACATATGGAGCATGTGGAAGACTTTCATATTGGTGATGAGGAGCTACGTTTTGGTGAGGAATGTGAAAGGTGGAAGACACTATTTTTAATGATGAAGGATGAAATGCAAGTGGAGGTGCAACATGTAAATAAATATCGTGCCAAGGAGAATGTTCGTGTAAGTGGTGAAGTGCCAATGTGGATCATGCATAGGATAAGGTAGAGAAACTAATGACTCTAGCACAAGTGTAAGGGAGAGTGCCCAAACATGCAGAGTATAGGAGTCAAGCACAAGGGCAAATACAAGAGAGTGTGCTTAAAGGAAAACAATCGACACTTTATATTCATGAAGGAGATTGTAGTGTAAGAACACAAGGAAGTGGCCAAAGATTGTTTGTAGATGACCAATAGTCCATGAAAGGTTTATTGAGTGGAAGCGATACAATGAATATCCAGTAATAGAAAATATTTCTATAGCTATGGGTAATCAAAAGTGCTCAAAATTTACCAAAAATGAGAGAGAGGATATTGTATGTCATATCATAATGTGTGAGATGATATAAAAGAAAAATATTTACTGATCAAGATACAAGGATGAAATTATTTCTGGAAAGATTTCATGTAATAGCAATTTATTGGCATTTGAAGAGAGATGAATCCTTCACAAATTGAGATGAGTTGAAGAATGAATTCAATGAGTTCATAATGCTTTGTGATGATAAACAGATCATTGGCAAGATCGACCCAATGAATCGGAAGGATGAAAATATCAAATCATGTAATTTTTGTCTAAAGGATGAGAAATGGACTACAAAAAAAATGGTTCTTAATGTCCTTCTACCAAGATATAAGAAGATGATGAAGGTGGTTCTACAAACCTCTTATCAATAAGCATTTGATTGAGTGCTAAACCAGGAGAAAGATGAAGATGACAATAGCCAGAGGAAGTACAAGCTGAGTGGATCAATAATTTTGATAGTAATAGTGATGATGTTAGTACTACAATCTAGGTCATATGAAAAGACTTAGAATGAATAATAAATAACATGAAGGATGAAAAGGAGAAGGAAATTTGATGTTCTAATTGTAAATCTAAAGGTCAAACCAATGTCATTTTCCCAAAGAAATCAAATTGCAATACCCGTGATATTGTAGGTCATGTTATTATAGATTGCTCATTCAATTTGTGAAGTGCAAGGCACCAAACAATGATGGTGTAAAAGGAAGAGAAAGATACAAACCTACCACTTAAAAACTCATCCAAGAAGCAACAAGTGGTAGATATTGAAACAATTACTAAAGGATAAGACAATTGCAACAAGGGAATCAAACTATAAGAGGTGAACAACAATTGGAATATGATTATGATGGGAGGTTGATCTTTCAATATAGAAGATATCAAGAGGGAATATTTTACACGTATGAAATCTCCAATGAGAAGAGGAACTGAGAACAATAATAAAATGATGTTTAAATAGAAAAAACTTGGCAACCATAAGAAGGTAAAATTTGCAAAGAAGGTGAGCATGAGTAAATCATAAAATATCATTTTTATTGACATAGAAGAGCCTCAAGTAGACCAATAACAAACACAAAAGGATAAGCACATGCTAATGGTGACTAAAGCACAATAAAAAAGGATGGAGTAGTACTCAAACTCTACAAAGGAAAAGGAGAAATGGAAAGAAGCACGTGTACAAATTGAAGAGTAAATGTGAAAGACAAATCAAGAGAAGAAATTGAAAAAATGCATCATCATTTAAGATGAAGAGATGTCAACACAATACTTGGCAACATAAGTATTGGATACCAATATTGAAGTGGAGGTGTTCAATTTACTTTGCATCATACCAAGCTATATGTGATGTAGAAATGGTGCAAATAAGGAGAGTAGAAGAGTTGTGATGCCAACTGGAGATAAGAAAAGTAGAAAGGAATCAATACATTAACCTGACAATCTTGATGATTGATGCCAAGAACAAGCCAACGTTGATCCATATTGAGTTGCTAGATTAAAAGTTGATGCAAGTGATTGTTGATGGATTTTCAAGTGTGAAAGTATTGTTTGATAAGCCATTGAAGGATTTGGTGGAACTACTTTTGTGGTTTTCCAAATTTAAACTAAATGACATAGATCAATATGGTATAGAAATGAAACAAGTATTTATTGCATAGAGAGTGAAGATTATTGACAAAATGTTTATCTTAGATTTTGTGGTTATTGCGATGCAAAATACAATCTACGATGCATTTTTGGGACATGAGTGGTTATGCACAACATAAGTGAACCATATTTGGGAGAAGGATTGCTTGAACTCCACGAAAGGATTACACAAGTATGTAATTAGTTTGAAGAATTAGTCCTTTAGTAAAGAATTGGTGATATTTGATGAATCAGGAAGTTCATCATCGAAAGAGAAATATTCGACAAATGAATGAGAACCTAATAGAGTGCTGGAGTTGGAGGAGTGTACTAAATATGAAGGGAACTTAGACAATGAACTTCTACATTTGTAGATGGATTATTATGAAATTTTCTAGCCTACATGCATGTGTATCAATACAAAGTAAGACATCCAGGATGGATGACCTAGAAATATATAAGGTTAGTGAATGCAGTCAAAGTTCCAAGTCAACAACAAAAGTTGAAGAAGAGGAGAACATGAAATTTCCAAAAAAATTTACAAAGTATAGTTTTGGAAATGCATGGATTGATGAAAAGCCAATGCACCCTTTTAATGTGGCAATGAAACCTAATACCATAAAGTATGGACCAAATATGGTGTAAGTGAACCTCAATAAAGGATAGGACAATATAATCCATTGCAAGGATGAGTAAGAACCAATTTTAAAAATGATAACTATTGAAATTTTGATGTAGTAAAATATCTTTGCATGGATATACAAGGATTTAAAAGTGATTCCACCCAAGTTGTGCATGCATCATATTCTATTGGTTCCTGGTGCACAACCTATAAGGCTAAGGTCATATCGAATGAATCCAAAGTATGCAACCTTGGTCAATGTGGAAATAGAAAAGACATTGAATTAAAGAATAATCTTGAACGTGATAGTAAGAAAATGTATGTCACCTATCATCATTAGTTGAAGGAGAGTAACCAAATCTGCATTTATATGGATTTTAGAGTTTGAATGTGGTAATCATCAAGGACCCCTTTCCAATACATTTTACTAGCTCAATCCTAGAATAAGTAGAAGCTCATGAAATCTATTCATTTTTGATGGATTCTTAGGATATAAATAAATTAGTATTGAGGAAGTTAGATCAAAGACCATATTTGTGGTAGAAAATGGAATTTATGAATATAACCAAATGTCTTTTGATTTATGCAATATACCTACTATGTTTTAAAGGATTATCTTGTGCAATATCAATAGGCAAATTCATAATGTTCCTGGATTATTGGATGTTGTACATGAGAAAGGACAAGTATTTGAAGGTGTTGGAAGAGTGTATGTGATTGTACATAAATGCTTGAATATCCTTAATCCCAAAAAAGTGCAAGTTTCTAGTCTTGTATTAAAAGTTTCTAGGGAACCTAGCATGCAAAGAGGGGTTTAAGACCAATCCTAAAAAAATTGGGGTCATGATGAGCATGGAAGAGCCATATGATGTAAGTTTATTGAAGTCATATTTGGAGCATGTTAGGTATTATTGGAACTTCATTAAAAATTTGCACAAGTTTCACACTCTCTTAACACATTGACATGCAAAGGTGTTTCTTTTAGATGGATGGAAGAGCACTAGGACTTTGAAGAGTTAGAATCTAAGTTGTTTTGTACACCATTGTAGTGTTTACAGATTAAGAGGAGTTTCGTATCCACGTGGATGCGTTTAATTTTGTGATTGAATGTGGATTACTTAGAAGGGGTAATATGGGTTGAATCAACACATATATTTCTCAAGTCATTTTTTGTTGCGAGTAGAT
Organism: Wollemia nobilis; assembly: GCA_028583015.1. Taxonomy (NCBI): domain Eukaryota; kingdom Viridiplantae; phylum Streptophyta; class Pinopsida; order Araucariales; family Araucariaceae; genus Wollemia; species Wollemia nobilis. The sequence goes on from JAQPPZ010000850.1 coordinate 12,525,134, forward strand.
AAGAACTAAAGCAACATGGAGCATACAACCTTTGGGATGGTAAATATGGCATAAAATTTAGATATTACTTGCTTTCCAATGCTTTTTATTTTTACGTAGATCATGAAGTGTTGTATTTGATCAAGACAACCATTAGTAGATGAGTTAGCATGTGGCTCATTACATTGCAGGAACTCATGTTTTGAGTGGTGGTGAGATTAAGGAAGAAACATGTGATAGTGTATTAGTTGTCAAGGATTTGCTCAAAAGAACATGTAGAAGGGGTGTCATATGAATTTCTAGATGCTTATCTATTTTCAATTATTATGTTATCATCATGGTACAACTACATGGGTGAATACTTGTTGATAGGGAAATTACCAAAAGAGTTGACAATAGTGGAAAATATCATCAGATTAGCAATGTTTCAATTGATAGTTGGTTTATTGTACAATATTGGATTTGAAGGAGTTTTACAGAGATGTATAATGGATGAAGAAGTTAACTTAGCACTTAAGGAAGCTCAAAAAGAACTTGCAAGAGGGAATATGGGACCAGACATGACTACAAGGAAGGTGATTTTGGTAATTTTGTGGTGGTCCACCCTATTTTGTGATGAAAAAGAGTTTGTGATAGCATGTGATATATGTTGGAGAGCTAGATTCTATATTTTTTTGGACTACTAAGAACCAACAAGAGAAGATGTAGGTACAATATGGTAGCTATTGAATAGTTGATAAAGTGGGTAGAGGTAAGAGAATTGCCTTATAATTTTATAAAGAGTATAACTTAATTCTTTTATGAACAATTCATTATGAGATTCAAAGTGCCTCTTTAGTTGACAAGTTATCACAAGGGAAATTTTGTTAATGATATTATTCAAAAATTGATTATGGAGTTTAAAATATTGTATTCATTGTCCATTTTGTATTGCCCTAGAGCAAATGATCAAATGAAGGCAATGAATAAGGTCTTAGTTTTCATAATGTATAAAACATGTGGTGTTGAAGATGTTGATTTGGAGGAGAAATTGTCAATGATTATATGAGTGTACAAGACTACGCATAAACTAATGAGAAACCATACACCATTCTATTTGATGTATGGATAGAGGGTAGTTGTGCAGATGGAGTTTTTGGAACCAAGTCTAAGAGTGTTAGTCCATATCCATATTAGTTACTACGAGATCCTAAAGGAGAGGCTAACAACACTCATCAAGATAGATAAGAAGAGGGTGATGGAATAGTGGGCCACAAAGGTTTTTCAATGTTGTTAAAAGTTGTAGCACAATAAGAACCTGAAGAAAATAAACTTGAAGGCAAGTGAATTAGAGCTAAATTTTAATGGAAAAAGAGAAATCAACCTAGGAAAGTTGAAGATCTTATGGATATGACCCTTCCAAGTAGATGAAGTGATAAGTAATGGCACAATGGAGTTAAAGAAATGAGATGGGACATAATGTCCTAAGATAGTTAATAGTTCAAAGTTAAAGTTGTATAAAGCAAGGGTGTAGGTAAACTTTGTAAATTTTGAACCAACAGATAAAGGTACAAGTATGGAAAGATTGACAGTCACATCAAGTCAATATTTGAGATTCTTTCATCAAATATCGATACAAGAGTTTAGAGAGTTGAGTTGTACAAAAGAAGAGGATGGTGTAGACAACATAAGTGGCTTCGATTGTAGTGAACTTGTAGAACAAGTATGGTTGTATGAAGAAGAAAATTCAAGTAAAAAAGAAGTTGATATGCAACCAATAGTGGAGCAAGAATAATTACAACCTACATCCATGGAATGTAAAATAATTAATGTACATGCCAGGTTCTTAGATGTTGAGGAGGGATGAAGACTAAGGTCACTTAATGCTAAAAACATATAGCAATTAGAGGTGATATATGTTGGATAAGAGAAAGAACTAGAACATGAGCCACAAAGTGATAGAAGTGAATATGAGAGAATTATTTTGCTAGTAGCCATTAGACATGCATAAAAAAAATGAAATGATTATGCACAACAATTTGTCTAACACAATGATAAATTAAATAGTAGAAAATTTGAACTGTGATAATAATATGCATAGGAGTTATTAAGGATGAAGGAAGATATCCAAGCAACTAGTAGAAGTTCTTTTGAAGAAGGGACAAGTACAAAAGAGACCCCACAGGTGTATGGAAAACAAATAAATATTAGGAATTGTTGATGACTATCCATAAGAAGTTGAGTTTTTGGAAGAGGACTACCAATACAGCTAACAAAGACATTGAATGCTATGATATTCATGAAGTGTCTTGACAGACATTACCAAATGAATAGGTAGGTGTTGGTAACTTGAGAAATGAATCTAGTAGTATGTCAATGACACATTCAAGTAGTGAGGAAGACTAGAGTAGTTCTAATTTAGGCTTGGAACTTAGAATATTGAGGTGGGGAACACCAAGGAGACAACAAGTTGTTCAACCAACAAGTAATTTAAACTTATTGTAGAATGTTGTGTTGTAGGAAGTATCTTGAAAACAAATTCATAACATTGTTGAGGATGAATAAGTGAGAAGGTGAATGGATAGAAGGAGAAATACCCCAAACAACTTGAATTGTTCCTTGAGAAGTTGGATTACTCTACAAATGTCATCTGATGACTCAAGAAAGGCATTTGATTGAGGCCACTTATGAAATTTATATGGGCCATCAAGATAGGTCATTTGGATCAGTCTAGTCTCTTTCCTTGTCATTGAGGAGGGCGTAGTTTTTTCCAGATAGCCCATAGGCCATCTAGCTAGTAGGGTAGGCCATTTTGACCACCCACCCCATAACCATATGATAGAAGTATGACCCTAGATAACCCTTGGGGTATTAATACTAAGGGTCAAGCCATCTAGATTCTTTGAAGGTCATCTAGGAAGATTCAAGCACAAGCTATGCTTGGGTCATCACAATACTTAGATTAAATCACACGAAGGGAAGGGTTGTCTAATAGTTGCATGGAATTAGAGGAGAGGTTGGGTCATCTAAGGTCCTCTTTGGACAAGTTGCTAGAATATCGATGGGATAATGGAAACAAAGTAGAGCTTAGGATATAATCATGATGAAGTTGATAGTAGAGGATATAGTCATGATAAAGAGGTGTATTATTTTGCCATCAAGGCCATCCAAAATAGAATAATGTTAGGCCACTAGGATGACCATGTAAGTAGTTAAGCATAATAGGCCATCTAGGTCTTAGAGGAGGTCATTTAGTGATGTGAACCACCTAGATGTGTCGTTGGAGGGGTCGTTTGGATAGTCAGAAAAGTCATCTAGGTTGAAATAAAAATAAATTATACATGCAAAAATATAAAATATTACAATTGGCCCACCATGCACAAGGTGGATTAAGCCAAGAAGATAATGAAAAATATGTGGAATAATTAATTGCATGAATCAGTTATGGTAGTTACTACATGTAGGTCAAGTGTCCCCTTACCTCTTCCATATTATAAGTAGGTTCTAGAGCTTGCCTTTGCTCATTCAAAGCTCAATTCCAAGAAGGAGAAAAAGGGAGCAAGGACCAAACATCCCCAGTACGAAGTTCTACAAGGCATACAAGGCTCTAAATAATTTTGAGAGAGAACAAGTCCTAGCCCATTGTACAAAATCAATAAAAGAAGAAAAGTATATTGGAGAGGAAGAAAACTACATTAGAAAAGAAAAAAGTTTCATCAAGGAGTAACAAAGATGTATTTGACAAGGAGAAGATGTTTCAGGAAGGGTTTTGCTAGAATCCCTCCCATTGCTAAAAAAAATTATATTTCTTTTGTAGGTGGAAAATTTTTAGCAGTAGTAAGAAGGGATGGAGATAGAAGACAGGAGGAAGGACAAGAAACTTGCATAGAAATAAGCCAAAGAAGAAAGAGTGATGATTGTACAAGTGTTGTAATTTTTTTTCGAAGATCGTATGGGTCATATTGTCATGACCTTCCCTGGAAGACTTTTTGGGCACAAAGAAACAATGTATTAATTAATGTTATTTTAATACCTAGTTGAGCAATTAAACCAATGATGTTTAGTTGATTTAGAAGAGCATGGTATTGCTAAAATATTTCCAAGTGTACAGGATCAGGTACACGTAGGTGATAAAGTAGAATCATCCACCAAAAATAGGTGATGATTAAGGCAACTCAGGGGTAACATATATGGATACATTCATATAGGCATGCATTCTATTAGGGATAATCATAAATAAATATCCACCTTGAGCCTTAGTTAATTACCTAGTAGTCATCGTAAAATCTCAGGCTGAGATAGGTGATTAGGTTGATGGAAAGATTCCTTCTTTGTCTATGAATGTAATTAAATTGTCTTTTACTTCATCACTATCTACATTGATAAATTAGGGAATAAAAGAATGCATGAGTAGGTTGTCTTTTTTTTTTTTGAAAAAATTGAAAAACTTGTATTAATACAAAAGGCAATTACAAAAGGGAGAAAACTCATCCCAACCAACAGCAGAGAACTAGACAACAAGCAGAGAGCACAAAGGCAATGCTAATGAGTAGGTTGTCTTTGAAAGCTCATTTTTTACTTAAAATATCTAGCTCTCTATTTATAAATAAAGATATTTTATTATTAAAAATGATAATAGAGTTTCATTTTATAACTAGAAGTGTTTTGTTTTTAAAAATGATAATAGAGTTTTGTTTTATAAATAGAAGTGTTTTATTTTAAAAATGATAATATAGTTTCATTTTATAAATATAAGTGTTTTATTTAAAAAATGATATTAGAGTTTCCTTTTATAAATAAAAGGAGTTTTATTTCAAAATGATAATAGATTTTCTTCAAGAAACATAGATAATTCGAATTGATTTTAAATAACAAAAGAAAATTTAAATGATTCGAATTTGTTCCATGTTAAAGAATTTAAATCTACACCTTATTATAAGAAATTCTAGTGGTAAAGTACAGTGATGAGAACCTTTTGACCATCAACTCTGCTATGGAAATATTTCAAGAGATGGGAAATATCATTTAAAATTAAGAAAACAATTAGATTACTGTTGTTGAGTAGATAGGATAGTAATGGAAGTTATGGTGGTGGTTGGTGAAAGGAGTCATAGGAAAGAAGGATCGAGGAAGTTGGGTAGTGGAAGGGGAGGATAAGAACCTTGGTAAAAGAAAAAGCAAGGGATAACCATTCAAGGATCTAAGGAGAATGTGTTGAGCAAGGTGCAGGAAAAGAATTGCAAAAGTATTGTCATTGTTGTCAACACAGTCAGATTGATGCAGTTGATGCAGTTCAGAGGTCAGTCAAATCAAGTGCAGAAAGTTTCAAGGAAAACAGAGGTGACCCAGATTCAAAAACTGCAAAAAGAGACAAGGAAGAAAACTGTCGCGATATCACGACATGTTTTTTGTCGCGATTTCGCGACATGGTCGAGGAGAGAGAAGGCACAGCCAAAAATGTCGCGATTTCGTGACATGTCAAGTTTTCATTGAGGAGAGAGAAAATGTGTCGCGATTTCGTGACATGTCCGAGGAGAGAGAAGATGCGAGCAAAACTATCGCGATATCGCGACATGGCAGAGGAGAGAGAAAGTGAAAGCTAAACTATTGCGATTTCGCGACATGCTGGCAGAGAAGGAAACAAAGGTGTAGCGATATCGCTACATGTTGAAATGAATGGAAACAAAGGTGTAGCGATATCGCTACATGTTGAAACAAAGAGAAACTAAGGTGTAGCGATATCGCTACATGTTGAAACAAAGAGAAACTAAGGTGTAGCGATTTCGCTACATGTTGAAACAAAGAGAAACTAAGGTGTAGCGATGGCGCTACATGTTGAAACAAAGGGAAACTAAGGTGTAGCGATTTTGCTACTAGTCAAAAGTGTAGAACTGAAAGATGCAGCAATGATATTACAAGTCAAAATTTCATGAAAAGAGGCAAAGTTGAAAAGTGTCGTGATTTCGCGACAGGATGAAAGGAAAGCTGCTGGAAGCCGAAAGTGTCGCAATTTCACGACAACATTGATGATGACGTCAGCAAAGTTGAAAAGTGTCACGATTTCGTGACAGGATGAAAGGAAAGCTGCTGGAAGCCGGAAGCGTCACGATTTCGCGACAACATTGAGGATGACGTCAGCAAAAGTTCAAAGTGTCACGATATCGCAACAAGATGCAGGGAAAGCTTGCAAGAGCCAAAACTGTCACGATTTCGTGACATGCTTAAGGATGACATCAGCAAAAGTTCTAAGTGTCACGATATCGCGACATGAACAGAAGGAAAGCTGTCAAAGCCAAAATGGTCGCGATTTCGCGACAGCATTGAGGATGACGTCAGCAAAAGTTCAAAGTGTCGCGATTTCGCGACATGAGCGGGGGAAAAGCTTTCAAGGCCAAAATGGTCACGATTTTGTGACAACCTTCAGGGTGACATCAGCATAAGTTAAAAGTGTCACGATATCGCGACAGGTAACAGTCTGGCAGGTAAAACCCGCAGGAACATGCAAGGTGACACGTGTCGAAAAAGTCGTGATGAAAAATCATGCAACGGTTATGTAAAAAGTAACTGAAGTCAGATAGACAGTTAAACATTGACAGGTGTTGGACATGCAATGCAACAGCCAAACATGCATAATTGAAATGCATTTGAAAAGCCGAATATGAAGAATAATAAAAGTATTCGAAAGGTCATATTTGTAGGCATTCTAACAGACGTATTTGAAGCATACAGAAAATCCGAACATGAAGAATCGAAAAGCTTTCGAAGAATCACATATGGAGTTTCGAAAAAGCATTCAAAAAGCCATATTCGAAGAAATTGAACAGTCGAAGTACATGAAACAAAATTGCTGTATTGCATGGTTTCCAAAAGACGTATTGCAGGGTTTCGAACAGTCGAAGTGCATGGAACCGAACAACCGTATTGCATGGATTTGAACAGTCAGAGTATGTGATTCGATTGCATGTAGGATTGAAAGGTTATAAAAGAATAATCGTACAGAGAAGACGTTGCTGCTATTAGAGAGAAATTGCTGTAAAAGGAGGGTTAGATAAGAATTAAGAGAAAAATAAGCAGAGCCATGAGAGTGTGTAGAGTTGGGTTAATTGCAGACCAGTCAGGGTTGTGCTTGAAGTGAAGACATTTTATGTCATCCTAAATTGATCAGAATTTCAATCCAAGTTGGTGCTTGGTACTTGGAGTTGGTGCTCCATCTATTGCAGCAAAAAAGTACAGGGGTTGGTGCTCCTTGGTGCTGGTAAAATATTTGTAAAATTGATTTTGCAAAGACTGGATTTGGATTGGAGTCCAAGCAGTAATTTTTGAGGAGTAGCCAAATTGGTGAACCTCGGTATATTGAGTGTTGTGGTGTGCTCTCTTGTTCAATTTGTTTTTTCAGTAGTCAAGTTCTCTTTATTTCATATTAAATGCTGTAGATATAAAAATTAATAGCTACACTGATTCACCCCCCCTCTCAGGTGTCATTGTGTAAACATCAATTGGTATCGAGCAAGTGTTCCTTGTACAAGCTTAATCAGCTAAGGAGATCTTGGAAGAAACAATGGCAGGTGGTGAAGGATTTTCATCCAACAAAGCTCCCTTATTTGATGGAACAAATTACACCTTCGGGAAACTCAGAATGCAAACATATCTGAGTGCATTGGGATACGATATTTGGGATTCTGTAGATAGTGGATACACAGCACCCACTACTCCTCCAACAGATACTACTAAGAAAAAGAAATTTGAAAACAACTCCAAAGCTAAGAATGCCATAATGTGTGGGCTTGTTGACAATGAACTGATAAGAGTCATGAGTTGTAAATCAGCAAAAGACATGTGGGATAAATCGAAGAGCATCCATGAAGGAGACAAGTAAGATTAAGGAAGCAAACCGCAAACTCATCGAGCACGGTTCAAGCACCGCAAATGAATGAAGATGAAAACATAGAGACTTATATGCTGAGAGTCAACGAAATTATTAATGCAATCAGAGGACTCGGTGAAGAAATTGATGATGCAGTTGTTGTGAAAAATGTTCTCAGAACACTTCACAAAAGATTTAGCTCCAAAGTCTCTGCAATAGAAGAGGCAAAAGATCTAAACAACTTCAACATGGATGAGTTGCATGGTTCCCTGATAGCATACGAAATGAGAATAGGACAAACCAAGTCTACAGACAGAGAAGCAGCTTTTAAAGCACACAAGAATGTAAAAGCTGAACATGAATCTGAGGATGAAGGAACACTGGATGAAACAGAAGCCAATTTTGTTCAAAAACTCACAAAAGGAAAAAGAAAATATAGAGGGAAGCTACCTTTTAAATGCTTCAATTGTGGAGGAGTTGGTCATTTTGCAGCCAAATGTCCAATGCAGGAGAGAACCAAAAATGGTGAAGGTTCACACCAAGAAAAAGGTGACTGAAAGAAGAAACAAAATTTTAGAAAGAACAACTTCAAGAAGAAAAGCTTCATAACCAAGAATGTCAGCAGTTCTGAAGAAAGCACAGATGAGGAGTCTGAAGAAGAAGGAGGTGAAGCTCTGTTCATGGCACTTGAAGAAGAAAGAACAGAGGAAAATCAGGAAGGTGATGAAAATTCCAAGGATGAAGCTAAAGTGTATTTGGAAGGAGAATTGGTTGCTGCACTTGAAGAGTTGAGTGCAGAAAGGAAGAAAAATAATTTTTTTTCAAAGAAATTAGAGAATGCCACAGACATAATAAACAATCTGAAAATACAGACAGAGGAATTCAAAAAAATGTCTGAAGTTCTTGATGAACAATTAACTATAAAGACAGTTGAATGCAGCAAGCTAGAGGAAGACATTGTTAAGTTAAGGATGCAGTTAGACGAGATGAATAGAAAATTGAACTATTTTCATAAGTTTGAAGAAAGTACTATAAAGCTGGATAAAATGTTAAATAACCAAAGGCCTTTTGGCATCAAATTTTGTTTAGGCTTTGATGAAGGAGAATCTTCAAAGGATTCAAAGAACTTGAATATAGAACCCACAAAGAAAGAAGAAAATATCAGGGTTGAACCAGAAAAACAAAATCATGCAAAAGAAAATAATAATGCCAGATTCAAGAAGAATACTGACAAAGATATTCAAGAAGAATACTGACAAAGATGGATTCACAAAAGTCACACATCCGAGGAAGAGAAGAGTCATGGCTCCTACTTAAAACTGGCAAAGACCGGCACCCAGATTTAATCATGCACTTTCTGGTTATTGTTTTAAATGCAATGCTTATGGCCATAAGATTTCAGATTGCAGGCATAATGTATCTCAAAGGAATTTTACCAGTAGAAATGTTTTTTCTCCTTTAATGAATTATGCAGTTGAATGTTATAATTGTCATAATTTTGGACATATTGCTAGAAACTATAGAAGCACTTTTGCATCAAATAATTATCAGGGTAGAAAATCTCAGCCAAGTGGGTTGAAACAAAACCAGAAATTTCCTGAAAAACAGACACATGCTAATGAAAGGACAAAGGCAAAACAAGTAGCAAAATCTGCTATCAAATCAGAATGGAAAGAAAAGGAATCTTTGATTGTCCAGACTGCTTTTAAAGCTCAGAATAAATCAGCACCTTGGATACTTGACAGTGGTTGTTCCAGTCACATGACGGGTGACAAGCAAAAGTTTGAGAATTTACAGAATTATGAAGGTGGTTCTGTGAAATTTGGAAATAATGATGGAGCAAAGATTATTGGAAAGGGATCAGTCAAGATCAATGATGGCAATATAAAATCAAAAGAAGTCTTGTTTGTAATTGGCCTGAAGCATAACTTGCTAAGTGTAAGTCAAATATGTGACAGAGGTCATGATGTAATCTTCAAGAAGGAGGGCTGTGAAGTAAGAAAGACAAAAAATGGAAAGTTAATAGCCACTGGACTGAGAACTTCAAGAAATCTGTATACACTTTCAAAAATTGTAGAAGGAACATGCTTGATGGGATAGGAAGATGAAAACTGGCTATGGCACAAGAGGCTTGGGCATATTAGTTTTGACAATCTGGCAAAAATCAGTTCAAAAAGAGTAGTTAGAGATATACCAAACATTGGAAAACCTGTAAATAGCATCTGTGAGTCATGCCAAAAGGGAAAACAAACCAAAGCCACTTTCAAAGCAAAAGAATACTTCACTAGCAAGCCATTAGAACTAATTCACACTGATCTATGTGGACCCATGAGAATTGAAAGTATAAATGGACACAAATATTTTATGTCGTGTATAGATGACTACTCAAGAATGACATGGGTACTATTTCCGAAACTCAAGTAGAAGCCTTTGAGATGTTTAAAACCTTCAAAAATCTTGTTGAGAATCAATCAGGAAAAAGAATTAAATGCCTAAGATCAGACAGGGGAGGAGAGTTTATCTCCGAAGAATTTGCAGAATACTGTCAAAAACATGGGATAAGAAGATAGTTTTCAGCAGCTAGAACACCTCAGCAGAATGGGGTTGTAGAAAGGAAGAATAGAACAGTGCAAGAAATGGCAAGGACAATGCTGGCAGAAAACAAAATAGCTGATAGATTTTGGAAAGAGGCAGTTCATACTGTAGTTTACATTCAAAATAGGTGCATGCTGAGACCACATGAAAGCAAAACAACTTATGAGTTGTGGTTTGGCAGAAAGGCAACAACAAGACATTTCAAAGTATTTGGCAGCAAGTGCTACATAAAACGGACTGAAGATAACCTCGATAAATTTGAAGATAGAGTTGATGAAGGTATCTTTCTCGGTTACTCAACAAAAAGCAAGGCATACACATGTTACAACAAGAGGTTGAAGAAAATTGTTGAAAGTGCTGATGTGAAAGTTGATGAAGGTAGAGAACAAGAAACTACTTATCAAGAAAACTACCCTATGTATGAAGAAGTCATTGAAGGTGATGATGAAAAAGAAACAAAGAAGAATCGGAAAATTGATCCAGATGGTGTAAAAACTGAATCTGAAGAAGAAGAAAACAAGAAATTTAAAACATGCAACTAGCAGAAAAATCATTCAAGTGAACATATTATTGGGGATCCCACAGATGGTATTCAAACAAGAAGAACAGCAGTGAGGAACTATTCTCTGTTATCTAGTATTGAACCTAAAAATGTTGCTAAAGCAAGCACTGATGAAAGTTGGATGAAGGCAATCAATGAAGAACTAGATCAGATAGAGAAAAACAATACCTGGGAATTAGTACCTAGACCAACAAATAAAAACATAATTGGCACTAAATGGGTTTTTAGAAATAAATTGAATGAAGATGGTGATGAGTGTCGTTTAATTCATCATTTGATCATTATTTATCAATCCGGGCAGGTGTCCTAAGGCTGTTTACGATAGTCAATTCAGGCAGGTGTAAGACACTCCATTCAAAAAATGGCTTTATTGGTAGAACAGTTAGTGTTTGCTGGGGGTTCTTCTGTCACTCTAAACCCTATGAACTGAAAGGAAACTAAATTATGCTTGCTGAAATAAAACTGCAGAAATGAAATAACAGTTAAAGAAACCTATTTTTACTCTTGCTGAATCTGAAAATGCACTCAAAAACTGAATTAAAATTGCTGAAATGAAAGTTGCTGAAATTAGAATTGCAGAAAATAAACTTAACTATCTTGCAAAATAAAAGAACAGATCTAAAAATAAACTCAGAAATGAAAATGAAACTACAAACTCTAAAACTGGAAATAAATTCAGCAAAATAAGAAAATGCAGAAAAAAATGACAGGTTTCCTGTTATTCTGCTGCAGACATAATTGAACAAGAAAACCTGGTATAAACCTTCTTCTGCTCCTGGGAGTGGCCCTTGCTCCCTGGTTCAGAAGAAGGTGAAGAAGTAGCTCTGGTGTTCTACTTAATCACTCCTTCAATCATAAAGTGAAATTGACAAAAACTGCACTTTTTATTGATTTAAAAACATGCAGGAAAATTCTGCATATTATTGCTACGGAAATCTGATTTCACAATATTCGTAATTACACTAATTGCAATCCTAATTCTTCCTACATAGCTCAACCCAGATGGGAGCCAGTTATTTATATTAAAAATAGCTAAATCAGATGTGGAATGATTCAAATTCAGGCATTTTAGGAATGCTGTTAAAACTGCATTCCTAAAATGCAGAATATGGTTACATATGAAATCTATTCATTGCACACTTGCTGGAGGTCTTCTGCGTTGAAAAAGATGCATAACAGATTTACATAGCTATCCCTATCATTCTCCTGCAATTTGCTGTCTTTCCTGAGCTGTTCCGGTCAAAACTCGCTGCAGTTTCCGGTTATTCCGGAGCAGATCCTCGTTATTCCGGAGCAGAATCCCTATTTTTTCCAGAGCAAGCGCTAGAATGACTGTTTTCAACACTCGTTTGCGGTTCTTTGGCCGAGCATTGGGTGGACCAGACTTGTAAGTCTTTCAACAACCTGGTCACACGCTTTCCTAAGTTGAATTTGACCAAATCCCAAGCCATGCAAATCTGGCTGGAATTTGTCCAAGTCAAAACAGTTAAAAATAGTTTTGCACAACTTGCAGTTTTGACCTGTTTTTAGTGCTATTTTCTGCATTTGACAACTTCAGAGAGCATGATATGAATGATATATATTCCACACGTGATTGCACTTAACACATTTCACAATAAATCATTATTTATCAACAAAACTTATGCAGAAAATACAAAAAATTAGTAAAAACAGAATATTATGCTTCTAAACAGTCAAACATGTAAATAGTAGTAAATATTGCATTTCATCAGCAAAATTAACATTAAAACATATCAAAAAGGTCTATTAAGGATGTCTAAAATAATAAAAAATGAGGCAATATTTGGCCTCATCATCCCCCCCAACTTATTCTGATGCATGTCCTCATGCATTCTGTGAGGCTACAATAGAGCAGAGATCCTTGTCCATGACTCTCTCTTGGTAGCTGAACTTTGGACCAGGAATCCTGTAAAAACCTCTGATTTCCTTTATCTGCTTGAGCCATGCCTGAAACTGATCATCTGGTTGGGGGTCTTCATCAAAAAACCATGGAACAGGAGTGATTACAATGGGCAATCTGTATCTTAATCCTATCCACTGATGTTGCAACTGCTGAATAACTTGCATGATACCTTCAGCTCTTCTTTTTGACCACTGCAAGTTATTGGGGGAGATAGGTTCTTTCTTCTGCAAGGAAATAGGTAACTCTCCCCAACGATTTCTACAGGCTGCTAAAGCACTATTAAAATGTTGGTGAGTAAAATTCTGAAAATCGACTAAGCATCTCTGAAGATTGGTTTCATAAATTTTTCTCACCTTTTCTTCCCTCATCATAGTAAAATGTTGATTGGCTGCACCCCTGTAATCACCATGCATCGGCCTCAGATATAGTGCTGCATTTGCCTCATTATCCTTAATCATCCGCTTCATTGTTCCCAATATTCCTGATTTTGCAGAGTGGACAGAAAGCTCTTAACCGAATATCCCCCGTAAAAATGTGAGGTAGGAATGTGTCATCCTCAGGCATAAAGAAATTATGTAGGAATAACTCACACAGCAGATTTTTCTGTTCTATTGGGCTGTGTAGGTAGGTATCCACAAATTCTTCAGGATTTTCCAATTTGTATGGCAAATTAGAGTGGATTCTCATAATTTGCCAACGGATAAATCTTTCCCTAAGGATTAAGGTGTAAAACCTTGCAGGTCTTCTGCACTGGACTAAACACTCTGCATTCTGACAGAGATCCTGCACTTGGTTCTTCAATTTTGTTATTTCTGCCTCTTTAGCCTCACATTTTTCCTCCAAAGGCTTCAAAGCTAAAACCTTTTCTTCCAGCCTTTGGCATTTCATCATCCACTTTGATAAATCTGTATTATATTCCTCAAGTGGAACCATAAGGGGATTGCGAACAGGTTGCTGCATTTGAGGAACAATATGAACCTGTATCTCTTTGTCAGTCATGTCAACCCTGACATAATCTGTTTGTGTTTCCTTTTCTTCTATTTCTGCCAAAGGCAGGTTGACCTGTACTCCTTGTTCCTCTGTTCCTGTCATAGGTAATTCAGTTTGGATTCCCATGTCCTGTGTTATTATGAGGGGTTCATATAGTTCAATATCTATAGCAGGAATTGAGGAGATCGAAGTTGTTCTTGTCCCCTGTTCTCCTTCAATATCCATTATAGGTTCTTCCCCGATTGGTGATTCTACTACATGTGCAACAGTTGCTAATTCTAACAAGATGTCAGCCAATTGAGTGTCATGCAAACTTTCATCAAGTTGTGGCTCTAAAGATGCAATTTTAGCCTTTAAACTTGCCACTTCTTTCTGCAACATTGCAATCATTTGATATTTTTTGAAATAGAAGCTTGACACTTCTCTATCCAACCTGTTTGTGTTTTTACCACACTTCTTGCTGCAAATAGCTGTAGTTGGATATCTTCTTCTTCCTCTGCTTCTTCTTCTGTCTCTGACTTTTCTCTTGTCTCTGACTCTTCTTCTGCCTCTGCCTCTTCCTTAGAATCGGAATCTGAATAATCCACCAAGACTACTGTAGGGTTGGATGTAGGCTCTGTTATGTTTGTGGTTGCAGGTTCTGCTAATTCTGTAGGTTCTACTGATTCTGCTACTGCTTCTTGACCTCCTTGGTCAAATGATGTTTTACCCTTTTGAAGTCTTGCAGACCTTCGTAATGTTTGAACAGGAGATTTTCTTTTTCCTGTTTTGGGCATTTTCTGAACAGATTCTCCTGGTTCTACCTCATCAGAGCTATTGGACTGCAACACAGTCACATCTGCTGAAAATGATACCCTTCTGCATTTTTTAGCAGAGTCTATTCCAGCATGCTTTTCTCTTTGCCTTCTAGTTCTAGAAGAGGGAGGTCCCTGTGGAGAGGATGGACCCTCTTCTTGGACAGACTCTGTTTCAATCACTGGCTCAGGTGTTTCTATTTCTTCCTCATCCATGCCAGGATTTCTAGTTTGTTCTGCAGACCTAGGGCTTTCAACTTGTTCTACAGACCTAGGGCTTTCAACTTCTTCTGCTTCAGCTGCAAATGCAGGGCTTCTAGTTTCGTCCCATGGAGCAAAGAATCTGTCAAAGCTCTACAAATTACCCCTAAAGTGATGTTTACAGATTATTTTGATCAAACCATGATGCCTAGGGGTTCCTTTTCCCTCCCGATATTTCTTGGCCATAGATTTTAAATTTTCATAAAAATACAGGGGAAAATTGACTTGGAATTCAGGGTTTGTGTGGCCATATCTCAAATAAATTAAAATTCTCATATGATGCCCCGATAAAACAACAGATCGACCTTCACAAGTGATAAATCTAATCATCCATTCGGCTACTTCATCCCAAGGAGACTCCAGAATTTCTCTTTTAACTCCTTTACAAACATTTTTGCTCATGACATATTCGATAGGTTTATCATTTTCTGCCCTAAATTGGTTGGCCAATTCACTTAAGGTATTTCTAGCTATTTTCCCAAGATTAATTCCTTGCAAAGGAAATTCAGTAATTTGGCTCAAAATATCTGGAGTTACCTGGATTGTCATGCCATTGATGTTGATCCTGTTGTTTCTGAAGGTTCGTGCAAATTCTGCAGCCAACCCTTCGGAGTTCCCATCAAATTTCTGCAGAAACGGCATCAAACCAGCATCGGTGAAAATTTGCAGCAGCGTAGGATTTTCCAGTATGAAGGTGGCATTTTCTGGTTCACTCCTGTTCTTCCTGCCGCCCATTTTTCCTTGCTCTGTTCGCGAATATGTTTCAGAAGCGCTGGAATGACAGTCTTAGCAGACATGCACTGGAATGACAGTTCTATCGTACATGCATTGGAATAATAGTTCGTGCGCCGGAACAGAGCATGTAAAACCAACTTGTTGATTCGTTATTTTTAAAACCGATGGAATATGCTGAAAATGAGGAAAAATTAATGCCAATGCAGATTACGCGAT
This sequence comes from Wollemia nobilis, assembly GCA_028583015.1. Lineage (NCBI taxonomy): Eukaryota > Viridiplantae > Streptophyta > Pinopsida > Araucariales > Araucariaceae > Wollemia > Wollemia nobilis. The sequence goes on from JAQPPZ010000850.1 coordinate 12,541,033, forward strand.
TACGGTTTGCTGAGTTGGCATCCATTAATTTGATGTGAATTTTTCAAGGCAAACAAAATCTGTTTTCGATGTGCTTTGATGCGTGTGCCATGATTACGCGTATCACGAAATTATGATATCTAAATATCATAAATTTCAAAAATCACGTGTTCCATAATCGCTTGCCACGTGTCCCTGCATGAATCTTTTAAGAAATGTCAACTTATTCCGACGCACTGTGCACATGTCGTTATTTTGTCGTTCTGGAGCATATCTGTCAATACTCATTTCGGAGCACAACTGTCATTACCCATTCCAGAGCACAACTATTACGGAGCTTTTGCTGTTCCGAAGCAGTGGTTATTCGGAAGCAAACTTCATTCTGAAGCATATGTCATTCCGGAGCATATGTCATTCCCCCTTTTTATTGACTAATTTAGACATCCCCAATTTAAACCTTATGAATGCTTTGAATGCTAATCAAGTGAATCTATACACTATATACTTTAACTATTTACAATATTTAAAATGTAAAGAAACACATACCTGTCTTGACTACCTTTCTACATTTCATACAATTGATTAGCTTTGTTGTTTGTCTGCTGACAAGTGCAGTACTGTAATCCTGAAAAACACAAACAAAATGGGTGATGGCAATGACAACAGTGGTGAATGACAATGGCGGAAAATGTATGGTGATGGAATGAATGGCGATGGAATGGATAGTGATGAAATGGATGGTGATGGAATGGGACTTAGTAAACATGCCAGATAACTGGTTTTCATGTAAACTAAATGTTTTTTTTTTTTTTTTCGACAAAAACTATACTATTGTTGCTTTAGTGGAAGAAGGGAATTCTTCCATTAAATGCACATCCAAGTGCTCTATTTGTTTTAAAAATTCATTTTTAGTTAGTGGCTTATGGTAAATCCGGAGACGATGTCCATTAACCACTAACTTCCTTCGCGAATCATCAATTGGTGAGAGACGAACTGCTCCATTCGAGAAAACCTCTTCAATCTGGTATGGTCCAAGCCACCTTGTTTGCAACTTCCCAGGAAAATCTTCATAACGGGAGTCAAACAGTAATGCCCAATCCCCTTGCTGGAATTTTCGTTCTTGGATATGCTTATCATGCCAGATTTTACGTTGTGCTTGAATCATCTCGCTCTGATGCAAAGCGTCTCTTCGTATTTCATCCAATGCATTGAGTTGCAGGATCCGGTCCTTTTGTGCCTGTGACAAATCAATACCAACTTCCAAAGCAGTTCAAAGAGTTAGTAATTCAAATTCAATGGGCAAAAGGGGTTTTTTACCATAAACCAATTCAAAAGGGGTAAATCCCGTAGTGGATTTCCAAGTAGTGTTATAAGCCCAAATTGCTTCAGTAACCTTTCTACCCAATTCCTTCTATGAACTCGCTACAGTTTTGGTCAATATTTTCTCTAATTCCCTATTTGTCACTTCAACTTGACCATTGGCCTGTGGATGATAAGGAGAGGACTTCCCGTGCTTGATTTCATATAATTTTACAAAGGCTTCAACAACCTTTGAAATAAACCGAGGTCCTTGATCAGAAGTAATAGACTGTGGGGCTCCAAATCGCAGAAAAATCTGTGAATACAGAAAATCAGCCACTTTGTCTTCTCGGGCATGCTTAAAGGCACGGGCTTCTGCCCATTTGGTTACATAATCAACACATACTAGGATGTGCACCTTCCCTTGGGAGGGTGGATCAATAGGTCCTACAAAATCTAACCCCCACCTCTCAAACGGTTCTACACCTAATTGAGGCTGTAAAGGCATTTCATTTTTGAAAGTAGGCTTACCCATTCTTTGACATGCATCACAATTTCTAATATACCTTTTTACATCTTTATGCAATGATGGCCAGTAGTAACCAATACCCAAAATCTTTCGAATGGTATGTTTTACTGAATAATGCCCTCCTGAAGGTTCATCATGACAGGCTCTCAAAATGTCATATATCTCATCCTTACGAACACACCCGCGTAAAACATGATCGGGACTCGCATTTAAACAATATTCCTTTTATCCATTCAAAAGAAGAGCTTTGCTTGATTAACTTTTTTTTTGTTTTGAGGTAAAATGAAGTGGAATCTTCCCCGTAGCTAAATAATTAGCTATATCTGCAAACCATGGAGTTTGAACAGAGACAAGAAACAATTTTTCATCAGTGGAATGCGTCTTCAACTAGTTCTTCGCTTCGCATTTGGCAATCTTGACAAGAAATCTGCCACTACATTAGCCTTTCCTGGTCTATTTACTATAGTAATATCAAATTCCTGCAGTAAAATCAACCAACGAATAATTCGTGCACTAACCAAAGGCTTATTCATCAAATATTTGATAGCAAAGATGATCTGTATGGATGAATACAGGGTATCCTGTGATATAGTGTCGAAACTTGTTAATGGCATATACTATAGCTAAGAATTCCTTTTCAGTTGTAGTGTAATTCTTTTCAGCTCCCGTCAAGTTTTTGCTAATATAATAAATGGCATAGTGTTGTCCATTTTCAATCTGCTCCTAGTGCGGCTCCAATAGCAGTATTGGAGGCATCAACTTGAATATGAAAGGGCAGCCCCAGCTAGGTCCTCTTAGTACTCAAGCGGACCGGTTAGCTTTTCTTTCAAAGCTTCAAAGGACTTGTGGCAATCATCGACCATACAAATTCAGAATCTTTCATTAATAATGCAAACATTGGATTAGCAATGGTACCGAAATCAGTAATGAATCTGCGATAAAAGCCAATATGTCCTAAGAAACTACGGACATCAGTTTGAGATTTCGGAGGAGGAAGACTCTTGATGACCTCTACTTTCTTAGGATCAACCTTAATACCGTGAGCAGAGATATGATGTCCTAAAACAATTCCTTCCTCCATCATCAAGAAACATTTTTCAGGATTAAGAGATAAATGATATGCTTCACAGCATATTAGAACCTTTTCAAGTTGCTCTAATGTATACTCAAATGTGTCACCAAACACTGTGAAATCATCCATGTAAATCTCTACACTCTCATTGGTTAAATCAGAAAAAATGGCCAAGAAAACTCGTTGAAATGTTGCTGGTGCATTACATAATCCAAAGGGTAATACTCTATAAGCAAATGTCCCCCAAGGACATGTGAAAGTTGTTTTTTCCTGGTCTTCTGGTGCCACTTGGATCTGGTTATACCCACTAAAACCATCCATAAAACAGAAATATTTCTTACCAAAGAAGAGTGTCCAACACTTGGTCTATAAAGGGTAATGGAAAGTGGTCCTTGTGTGTGACTTTGTTTAATTCCCTGTAATCCACACACACTCGCATCTTTCCATTCTTCTTAGGCACAATAACTAATGGAGAAACCCATTGACTGTCTGAAATTGGATAAATGAATCCTACTTCCAACAATTTTTCAATTTCTTCTTTAACAATGTCTTTTAAAGCAGGATTCAGACGTCTCTGCGGTTGTCTAACTGGTTTGACATCCTCAGTGTATATCCTATGTGTGCATACATCATGGTGGATTCCAACCATATCCGTATAATTCCAAGCAAAAGCTTGAACATGTTTCTGCAAAACAGTAAATAGTTTGGCTTCTTGATCGTCAGTCAACCAACTGTTAACATTTACAGGTTTTCCTGGTTGAATTTCAATTTGCTTGACTCCGGGATAAACAGAGTTAACATGTTCATATTTGCTGATCAAAGCATTTAAAGGACAATGATGTGGTTGCAGATCATGAAATACTCTTGATTCTGAGTTAAATGCAATACCTGATGGAAGCATTGGCATAGGACAGGTGAAAGAAGTCAAAAGATGATGATGCCACCCATGTGGCAATGTAAAGGAACTTTCATGAAGTGGAATAGATGGTAAATGTTCAGCAACTTGTTCATCATCTTTCCATAATAGGCGATTGACCGGAACTTGATCATCCCCGAGGCCTTCTTCATGCAATGTATTCACCAAGACTGCCTTCATGTTCAAAAATTTCTCTCTCTGGTGAATTCAATTCTTCAATGTGTTCCTGTACTACAATGGTGGCAAGGGTAACAAGAGGCTCCTGTTCTTCATCGGACTCAGGATACCATAACTGTCCAAAAAATTTAGATGATGGTTTAGCAGGTGGATACAAAGAAATTTTCTTAAGATCTACTCCATTTGAAATAGTCATTTCTCCTGATCTACAGTCTATGAAAGCGGCTGCAGTAGCAAGCCAGGGTCGTCCCAGGATGATAGGATAGCCATTAGCTGTACTCCTAGGTTGTAATACTAGGAAATCTACAGGGTATTCCCAAGAAGATACTTCAATGGGAACATCCTCCAAAAGTCCTTCTGGTTTGGCAACTGACCTATCTGCCATTTCCAAAACTGTAGCTGTAGGACTCAAATCAGTGAGCTGCAATTTCTGCATAATATCTTTGGTCATGACATTAATTGCAGCTCCTAAATCAATAAGTACATTGGGAATTTGAACCAATCCTACAATAATGGTGATTACTGGACTTCCCGGATCACCATATTTGGGAGGTACTAATTTCCCAGAGAGAAGATCAGCCAACTTTCCATCCACTTGTACAGTTTGTGGAAAGGCTTTCTTCTTCTTGCCAGGTTTCCTTATGCATAAATCCTGAATGGTTTTCTTAATCAATGGTACATCCTTGATTGCCTGCAACAGAGGAAGTGAGATTGACATTTTCTTTAATTCTGTGATTAACTCTGATTCAGGGGTAGTGATGGGATGATCAAACCTTTCAGAAAATGGTAAATCTGATGTGACACGTTCAGATTTTCTTTGTAAGTTTTCTGCATTCCTTTGCTCTGATTGTATTTTTTCTGGACTTGAAATTTCTGGAATTTCTTCAACTGTAGGTGGAGCATGGTCAGGTAAGACCTTCCCTGAGCGTAATTGGATGTTACCACAGTCAAGTACATGAACTGCAGCAGTATCTTCGTGACTCAGCCTCATAAACAGGGGCTGCTTGTCTGACATTATTGGGGTTAGTCACAGGCTGAGCTGGGAGTGGAGGTTGTCTTACTGGTTGTGCTTGTTGATGTTGTGTTCTTCCCTGAAAATTTGGATTAGGAGCTGGCAGCAAATTTTGAGTTTGGCCTTGATACCTTTGCTGTCCTTGATGGGATTGATATTGCTGGCTTTGATAAGGTTGATATTGTTGTGGTAGAAATGGCTGTCCTTGATATTGCTGTCCCCATCTTTGTCCTTGTTGTGTCCATTGTGGAGGCATGGTATACCAAGGTTGGTTCATCCATCCAGATTGTGACCAGTCTGGAGGAACTGTCCAAGGTTGATTCCAAGGTTGCGTAGAAGCTTCTGCCTGTCCCCATGGCATATTCATATTCCAAGGAGATTGTCCCCAGCTTGGAAATCTAGGAGCATTGGGATATTGTGCATAACCACCACCAGTGTCTTTGCCCAATAGCATTGAGTTCTTCTCGCTTGGGTGCCCAAAACAGATTTTAGATGAGGCAACAAAGGGCATTTATCTCGTTGAATGTTCCTTGGAACAAATTCCACAAATAGAAGTTTTGTTTAGGGGGCAATCCTGCAAGGCATGCTTACTCCTACACCTTGGGCAATAAATTGCTAAAGGTGGTGTAGAATTATTTCTTGTGTTTTTCTCACCTAATGCAGTATTAAGTTGAACAAGGATATCAGTTTTTAAATTGGCCATTTCCTCCATCAACTCTTTCATACCATTATTGCCAAAATTCTTTTTCTTTCTTCGTTGGTGAGTACGGGAATAATTTTTGCATAACTCCACAATCTCATCAAGGTCAAGTTGATCTATGTCTCCTTTTCCCATTAAATCTAACACTTCCCTAGATTCATCCTGTAATCCTCTTAAGAGAATAGGCTTTAAGAAATCAGGCTCTACAACACCACACCTCTTTTGGACAAAGGCAAAGCGATCAAGATAATCTTCTAAACTCTCATCCTCTTCTTGCTTGATCCTGAACAACTCATCTTTCCTTGTTTCTTACTCTACAATAATCCCGATATTTATTTAAGAATGCAGCCTCCATCTCATCCCATGTAGTAATTGAGTTAGGTTCAAGATTGCTCATGAACCATCGGAGAGCAGCGTCCTTAAGTGTAGAAGGAAACAACTTCAATTTCTGATTATCATTTATGTAGTCATAAGTCTGACATAACACTTTGAATTCAAACAGAAATTGATCAGATCTTCTCAATCAGTTCCCCTAAAGATTGGCAATATAGATGGGGAGATTGTTTTCATGGGGGCATCTAGAAGTGGATCCAACCGAATAGGATATTCAAAAGTTTTAGGAGCATCATCAGGATCAACATATCCACCTGCTCGTCGCTGCAGCCCATAGTTGTCTTCTTTCTAAAGGATGCTGGAAATAGTTTAGTCAGAGGGGAGTGTTTAGCAGCTAGTGCTTCAAAAAGCTCCTTTTCTAATTTTTCCAACAATTCTTCTGATGAAGAAGGTATGTCTGGCTTTTCCTCAGTGATGTCAAATGAAGGCAATTCTTCATCAGACCGAGTAGGTCTCTTTGGTGGCTCAGAGCCACTTCGGATAAACCTCCCTCTTTCGTCTCTCAGCCTATGCATTCATACACATTTACTAAACAGACTGTAGAATTTACAAGAACTATTTTCTGTATCCAGCCTACAGTTCTTGACCTACTTAGATTTGACTAACAACACCATGATCCCCGACAACGGCGCCAAAAATGATGAGTGTCGTTTAATTCATCATTTGATCATTATTTATCAATCCGGCAGGTGTCCTAAGGCTATTTACGATAGTCAATTCAGGCAGGTGTAAGACACTCCATTCATAAAATGGCTTTATTGGTAGAACAGTTAGTGTTTGTCGGGGGTTCTTCTCGTCACTCTAAACCCTATGAATTGAAAGGAAACTAAATTATGCTTGCTGAAATAAAACTACAGAAATGAAATAACAGTTAAAGAAACCTATTTTTACTCTTGCTGAATCTGAAAATGCACTCGAAAACTGAATTAAAATTGCTGAAATGAAAGTTGCTGAAATTAGAATTGCAGAAAATAAACTTAACTATCTTGCAAAATAAAAGAACAGATCTAAAAATAAACTCAGAAATGAAAATGAAACTACAAACTCTAAAACTGGAAATAAATTCAGCAAAATAAGAAAATGCAGAAAATGACAGGTTTCCTGTTATTCTGCTGTAGACAGAATTGAACAAGAAAACCTGGTATAAACCTTCTTCTTCTCCTGGGAGTGGCCCTTGCTCCCTGGTTCAGAAGAAGGTGAAGAAGTAGCTCTGGTGTTCTACTTAATCACTCCTTCAATCATAAAGTGAAATTGACAAAAACTGCACTTTTTATTGATTTAAAAACATGCAGGAAAATTCTGCATATTATTGCTACGGAAATCTGATTTCACAATATTCAGAATTACACTAATTGCAATCCTAATTCTTCCTACATAGCTCAACCCAGATGGGAGCCAGTTATTTATATTAAAAATAGCTAAATCAGATGTGGAATGATTCAAATTCAGGCATTTTAGGAATGCTGTTAAAACTGCATTCCTAAAATGCAGAATATGGTTACATATGAAATCTATTCATTGCACACTTGCTAGAGGTCTTCTGCGTTGAAAAAGATGCATAACAGATTTACATAGCTATCCCTATCATTCTCCTGCAATTTGTTGTCTTTCCTGAGCTGTTCTGGTCAAAACTGTGCGTTTCCGGTTATTCCGGAGCAATCCTGTTATTCCGGAGCAGAATCCCTATTTTTTCCGTAGCAGCGCTGGAATGACTGTTTTCAACACTGTTTGCGGTTCTTTGGCCGAGCATTGGGTGGACCAGACTTGTAAGTCTTTCAACAACCTGGTCACACGCTTTCCTAAGTTGAATTTGACCAAATCCCAAGCCATGCAAATCTGGCTGGAATTTGTCCAAGTCAAAACAGTTAAAAATAGTTTTGCACAGCTTGCAGTTTTGACCTATTTTTAGTGCTATTTTCTGCATTTGACAACTTCAGAGAGCATGATATGAATGATATATATTCCACACGTGATTGCACTTAACACATTTCACAATAAATCATTATTTATCAACAAAACTTATGCAGAAAATACATAAAATTAGTAAAAATAGAATATTATGCTTCTAAACAGTCAAACATGTAAATAGTAGTAAATATTGCATTTCATCAGCAAAATTAACATTAAAACATATCAAAAAGGTCTATTAAGGATGTCTAAAATAATAAAAAATGAGGCAATATTTGGCCTCATCAGATGGGCAGGTTGTCAGAAATAAGGCAATATTGGTATGTAAAGGCTATGCTCAGGTTGAAGGCATTGATTTTGAAGAAACTTTTGCACCAGTAGCCAGACTAGAGGCAATCAGAATGTTTTTGGCATTAGCAGTTCATAAAAACTTCAAAGTATATCAAATGGATGTAAAATCAGCATTTTTGAATGGAAAACTGGAAGAAGAGGTTTACATTGAACAACCAAATGGCTTCCAACTGGGTGATAATCTAGATTTTGTTTGCAAGTTAAAGAAAGCTTTATATGGATTAAAACAGGCACCCGGAGCATGGTATGCAAGGCTGGATAATTATCTAATTAAACAAGGGTTTAAGAAAGGTTTGGTGGATAGCAACTTATATGTCAAAATAGAGAAGGGTCATCTTATTGTTCTTGTTGTTTATGTAGATGACATAATATTTGGCAGCAGCATGGATGAATACTGCAAAGACATCAATTAAAATGAAAAAATAATTTGAGATGTCAATGATTGGTGAACTTTCTTATTTCTTAGGACTGCAGGTCAATCAAAATGAAAAAGGCATTTTTATTTCTCAAGTTAAATATGTAAAAGAAATGCTGAAAAAGTTCACAATGGAAGAAAGTAAACCGGTCAGCACTCCTATGACAACAGGCTGCAAGTTGAGCAAGGATGATAAATCCCCAGATGTAGATCAAACAATGTACAGGTCTATGATTGGAAGCTTGCTGTATTTAACAGCCACTAGACCAGATATATTACAAGCAGTATGTATGGTTGCAAGATTTCAAGCCAGTCCCAAAGAAACTCATGTAACAGCTGTAAAGAGGATTTTCGAGATATCTCAAGGGCACTATGGATTATGGGTTGTGGTACCCAAAAGGTAAAGATTTCACTTTGATTGCATATTCTAATGCAGATTGGGCAGGATGTATTGATGACAGAAAGAGCACAAGTGGAGAAGCATTTTATCTTGGTGACAGGTTGGTAGCATGGCATAGCAAGAAACAAGAATCAGTATCTCTATCCATTGCAGAGGCAGAATACATTGCAGCAACAACATGTCAGTACTCAGATATTATGGATGAGACAAACGTTGAAAGATCTTGGTATTTATTTCAATGAACCAATTTCAATTAAATGTGATAACACTAGTGCTATCAACATATCCAAGAATCCAGTAATGCATTCAAGAACCAAACATATTGCAATCCGATATCATTTCTTGAAGGATAAAGTTGTAGAAGGAGAGGTTAAATTGGATTTTGTTCCAACTACAGAGCAAGTAGCTGATATATTCACAAAACCTTTGCCTAAGGAAGTATTTGAATACCTTCGGAAGAAGTTGGGAGTAGTCACACCACCCAAGCACTGACTAGCTATGAGAAACACATTCTCAGGGGGAGCATTCAAACTTTTTAAGTCTGAGAATGTGGTGCATAGACTCAGGGGGAGTCTCAAAGCAGCCCTTTGGTATTATTGGCAAAGGGGGAGAAGAAATTAAGCAAGGTTGCAGTATGTTGCCAACAATTCCAAAGGGGGAGATTATTGAGCAAGGTGTAGCAAAAGAATTGCAAAAGTATTATCATTGTTGTCAACACAGTCAGATTGATGCAGTTGATGCAGTTCAGAGGTCAGTCAAATCAAGTGCAGAAAGTTTCAAGGAAAACAGAGGTGACCCAAATTCAGAAATTGCAAAAAGAGACAAGGAAGAAAACTATCGCGATATCGTGACATGTTTTTTGTCGCGATTTCGTGACATGGTCGAGGAGAGAGAAGGCGCAGCCAAAAATGTCATGATTTCGTGACATGTCGAGTTTTCATTGAGGAGAGAGAAAATGTGTCACGATTTCGCGACATGTTCGAGGAGAGAGAAGATGCGAGCAAAACTGTCGCGATATCGCGACATGGCAGAGGAGAGAGAAAGTGAAAGCTAAACTATTGTGATTTCGTGACATGCTGGCAGAGAAGGAAACAAAGGTGTAGCGATATCGCTACATGTTGAAATGAATGGAAACAAAGGTGTAGCGATATCGTTGCATGATGAAAATACATGGAACTAAGGTGTAGCGATTTCGCTACATGTTGAAACAAAGAGAAACTAAGGTGTAGCGATTTTGCTACATGTTGAAACAAAGAGAAACTAAGGTGTAGCGATGGCGCTACATGTTGAAACAAAGGGAAACTAAGGTGTAGCGATTTCGCTACTAGTCAAAAGTGTAGAACTAAAAGATGCAGCAATGATATTACAAGTCAAAATTTCATGAAAAGAGGCAAAGTTGAAAAGTGTCACGATTTCGCGATAGGATGAAAGGAAAGCTACTGGAAGCCGAAAGCATCGCGATTTCGCGACAAAATTGATGATGACGTCAACAAAGTTGAAAAGTGTTGCGATTTCGCGACAGGATGAAAGGAAAGCTGCTGGAATCCGGAAGCGTCGCGATTTCACGACAGCATTGAGGATGACGTCAGCAAAAGTTCAAAGTGTCGCGATATCGCGACAAGATGCAGGGAAAGCTTGCAAGAGCCAAAAGCGTCACGATTTCGCGACATGCTTAAGGATGACATCAGCAAAAGTTCTAAGTGTCGCGATATCGCGACATGAACAGAAGGAAAGCTGTCAAAGCCAAAATGGTCACGATTTCGCGACAACATTGAGGATGACGTCAGCAAAAGTTCAAAGTGTCACGATTTCACGACATGAGCAGGGGAAAATCTTTCAAGGCCAAAATGGTCGTGATTTCGCGACAACCTTCAGGGTGACATCAGCATAAGTTAAAAGTGTTGCGATATCGCGACAGGTAACAGTCTGGCAGGTAAAACCCGCAGGAACATGCAAGGTGACACGTGTCAAAAAAGCCGACAGGAAAATCATGCAGCCAGTTACGTAAAAAGTAACTGAAGTCAGACAGACAGTTAAACGTTGACAGGTGTTGGACATGCAATGCAATAGCCAAACATGCATAATTGAAACGCATTCGAAAAGCCGAATATGAAGGATAATAAAAGTATTCGAAAGGTCGTATTTGCAGGCATTCTAACAGACGTATTTGAAGCATACAAAAAAGCCGAACATGAAGAATCGAAAAGCTTTCGAAGAATCACATATGGATTTTCGAAAAAGCATTCGAAAAGCCGTATTCGAAGAAATTGAACAGTCGAAGTACATGAAACAAAATTGCCATATTGCATGGTTTCCAAAAGACGTATTGCAGGGTTTCGAACAGTCGAAGTGCATGGAACCGAACAACCGTATTGCATGGATTCGAACAGTTAGAGTATGTGATTCGATTGCATGCATGATTGAAAGGTTATAAAAGAATAATCGTACAGAGAAGACGTTGCTGCTGTTAGAGAGAAATTGCTATAAAAGGAGGGTTAGATAAGAATTAAGAGAAAAATAAGCAGAGCCATGAGAGTGTGTAGAGTTGGGTTAATTGCAGACCAGTCAGGGTCGTGCTTGAAGTGAAGACATTTTATGTCATCCTAAATTGATCAGAATTGCAGTCCAAGTTGGTGCTTGGTACTTGGAGTTGGTGCTCCATCTGTTGCAGCAGAAAAGTACAGGGGTTGGTGCTCCTTCCAGTTGGTGCTGGTAAAATATTTGTAAAATTGATTTTGCAAAGACTGGATTTGGATTGGAGTCCAAGCAGTCATTTTTGAGGAGTAGCCAAATTGGTGAACCTCGGTATATTGAGTGTTGTGGTGTGCTCTCTTGTTCAAGTTGTTTTTTCAGTAGTCAAGTTCTCTTTATTTCATATTAAATGCTGTAGATATAAAAATTAATAGCTACAATGATTCACCCCCCCTCTCAGTGTCATTGTGTAAACATTAGAATGAACCAAAATTACAGAAGGAGAAAAGTGATAAGCAAGGGACAGTCTCAGGAGAAGTAAATTAGAACCATCACAAAGAATTGCAGGTTGATTTCTTTGTTAAAACTCCATATATTTTTAGTTTTGTTTAAGAAAACTACTACCCTCCATATTCGTCAAATTTAAAACTTACCTAACTTTTGAAACATTGGGTAGTCGCGTTAACACCGTAGCCAAAACCTATGGCCATTGTGCACGTCTGTGTGTTAGTCTTGAGCCTGTCCGAGTAGGGGATGTATTGTCATAGAATTGGGTTGGGCTTTGGTTGCTAGTAGCTGCTTTTGGTTCTTGCTGTATAACCACGAACCCTATCGATGTCCACCTACCCGAGTAAGGAGTTGTGATGGCTATGAGCCATATCAATGTCTCTAGTAGGTGAATATATCTTCACCCTGACATGTCTAAGGGATTTCATTTGTTGATGGGCATTTAAAAGCCTTTAGCTTTACCTTTATTTACAGTTAGACATCATCGTGTCACCTCTATTCGTTGGGTTTGGGTGTTCGTTGTAGAATCCTTGTTGCAATCCCTGCTGCCGATTTGCTAGACCCTTGTTAGATGGCTGAAGATTAACCTAACCATGGTGGGATTTCTACTGTTGAGTTTTCCATTGGTGTTGTGTGGATGTTAGCACAAGGTGCTCTCTTGTTGATTGACTAATGGTTGTTTAGCCACCTTATCGAAACTGCTAGGCCCTTGAATCTCGGGATGTAGGTATTGAACATGTTCGAAGCCATTTGAGATATCTTCCTTTTATTTAGTAGTAAGTATATCGACTTTGGAAGTTGTTAGGCTAGAGGGGTTTGAGTGCATGAGTCTTGAATGTTGCTCTCTATTCTATTAAGGATCTTATGTTTAGGCTGGCTTTAATATTTGCAGCTAATTAAATCAAATTTTGTTAATAAATAAATAATAAAGATTATGGTTTTTATTAATAAAGTGTTATTTAACTATATAGAAGTAAATGAGAATATAGTTTACTTTTATTTAATTAAGTTAAAGAACTTATTTAGTGAAAGTAAATGATTTGTGGATAATTTTTATTAAGTAGAGGTACGGGACTCTATTTAGTGAAAGTAAATGATTTGTGGATTATTTTTATTAAGTAGAGGTATGAGACTCTATTTAGTGAAAGTAAATGATTTGTGGAATATTTTTATTAAGTAGAGGTATGGGACTCTATTTAGTGAAAGTAAATGATTTGTGGAATATTTTTACTAAGTAGAGTATGAGACTCTATTTAGTCAAAGTAAATGATTTGTGGATTATTTTTATTAAGTAGAGGTATGGGGCTCTATTTAGTGAAAGAAAATTATTTGTGGATTATTTTTATTAAGTAGAGGTATGGGACTCTATTTAGTGAAAGTAAATGATTTGTGGAATAATTTTATTAAGTAGTGGTATGGGACTCTATTTAGTGAAAGTAAATAATTTGTGAAACATTTTTATTAAGTAGAGGTATGGGACTCTATTTAGTGAAAGTAAATGATTTGTGGATTATTTTTATTAAGTAGAGGTATGTAACTCTATTTAGTGAAAGTAAATGATTTGTAAAATATTTTTATTAATTAGAGGTATGGGACTCTATTTAGTGAAAATAGATGATTTATGGTTTGTTTTTTTTTGTAGGTTAAAATTATATTAAAAGCAGGTTTTGAAAGGACCCCAAAACATTTTTACAATAGGTCAACCAACCAAACCAAAGGTCAAGAACAATCAATTTGAAAAATCCCGCCCAATGGGAAATAAACAGTTTGGAAAAACCCACCCAACGGGAACAGATAAATTTGAAAAATCTTGCCTAGCGGGAAACCACCAATTTTGAAAAATCCTGCCTAACGAAAAAACATGCAGGATGAAATGTAGAGTTTGAACATCCCACCCAACGGGAAACCACCAATTTGAAAATTTCATCCAACGAAAAACCAGTAGGAAGACAGATTTAAAAAACCCCGCCCAACGAGGAAACTAGTAGGATTATGAATTTGAAAATCTTGCCCAGCGGGAAGCAATTGAAAACCACAAAATTGAAAATATCGCCTAGCAGGAAAACCAACAGGATTGGAAAATGCCGCCCAATAGGAAAACCAGCAAAAAAAATGAATTTGAAAAACCCCACCCAGTGGGAAAACCAATTGGTTTGGAGAGTCCCTCCCAGTGGGAAAACCAATAGAAAATCAGATTTGAAAAATCCTGCCCAGCGGGAAAACTAGAAGGTTTGGAAAATACCACCCAACAGGAAAACTAGTAGAAGAACGAATTTGAAAAACTGCAGTACTGGTATCCCGTCAACACGAGTATGAGGAAGCCAGAAGTAGCCAGGGAAAACAACAACAGGCGCAAATAAAGGATCCCTAGAAGCCAAAAATGAAGGAGGAAGGAGTGACCACAACTAAAAGCACACCGAACTCCACCCCAAGACCAGAAAATGTAGAAGAAACCCCAAGCATTCCAACAGAAAGGACCAGGAACCCACCATCCTTACTCACGAATAGTTCCAGGGAACTAGAATTGGGACTGGGAACAACTCAGGAACAAGAAGAGGCACCCCAAGGCCAAGAACAAGATCTGAGAGTCCATCGAGAAGTAGGACCAAAAATTAAAAGCCCCCGAATAGGAAACTGAAATGAAAAACCTATGAAGCCCAAGCAGAAAGTGGCAGTAGGCATAAATATTGGATCCCTAGAAGCCTAAACTAAAGAATACATGGGTCTGTATGCATTGATCATAGGTCCCCTCCCCAAGATTGAGATATGCAACAGAAAACCCTAAGCACCCTAATAGAAAGGACAAGGAACCCCCATCCTTGCACCTGAACAACTTCAGGGAACTGGGACTGGGGTTGGGAACAAGTAAAAAACCTGTAACCACCATAGATCGAGAAAGCCCTGGGAACCGGATCCAAGTAAAAAACCTGTGAAAAAACCCTAGGGGAAATCCTGAGGGAGATCAGGGAAAGGATCCTGGGAACATGTAGAAAACCCTAGAAGATCCCTGTGAAGCACCAGGTCTAGGAATCAAGCAAGGAAACCCCAAAACTATTGGGAAAGGAGCAGAAAGTGGGCAAGGATCTTCCCCCAAGGAGATCATCTGCTACAAACCATTCCTAGAGTGGGATGACCTGGGATGAATCAGGGACTGGGCAAGAACTAGGGGAGGGGGAGCAGGGAGAGGGAGTAGGTCCCTCCCCCTCTCCCCTCACCTTCACTATGTTAGAGTGATTTATGGTTTATTTTATTAATTAGAGAAATGGAACTTTATTTAGTGGAATAAAGAAAATAGTTATTTCATGTATTAAAGTAGGATGACTTTAATTATGGAAATAAAGGAGCTTGGCTTATTTAATTAATTAAAGGTATGGGACTTAATTTATTGAATAAATATTGAAAGAGAAAATGATTAAAGTAGGACATGCGATCTAGTTGCATTATTGAAAGAGTCTCATGGGGTGATGAGAGGGGAAATAAAAATAGTGGTTTTTATGTTATCAACTATTTAGTAGATGGTTGATATTTGGAGCTTGATTGAAAAAATAAGAGAAAACTAGGGCATCAGTTGGGTAGCCGAAGAGATTTATGGTTACTATGGATTTGAAGACAAGATTGCTGCCCCAGGAGTGCCCAATGGGGACACCTTCGGATCCTCTTCTAGAGAGACAATTATTTTGCATATTTGTTAAAGGATAAATCTCCATCAAAGACTGAGGAAGCACAAAAAACTGCATTAAAAATGCTCTTTACGACTGTTGTAAATAGATCAACATCTCAACGAGTTAATGGATGCTTTCCACAGTCAGAATAAATGCCAAATATTGTCATTGAGCAAAGGATGGTTGAAGAAATAGTTTTATATAGAGCCAATCATGATTTGATCTATAAATTCATGGGTATTCGCCTTACCCTGAATTTTTTGCATTCCTGGGTTCGATAAAACTGGGAGCCTCTTGGTGAGTATTCTTTATGGTTTATTAGCAATGGATATTTTATTATTAGTTTTTCTTCACTTGCTAATAGAAATAGGGCTTTTGAATTAGAAAAGAGGAATCATGGTCCGGTAAGATTATTTGTTCAACCCTAGAGAGTGGGATTTGATCCTCGAATTGAAACCACTGTTGTCTTGGTTTGGATCCGTTTGTATGCACTTCCAATGGAGTTTTTGAGTGAGCAGGTATTGGAAATTATCGATAATTCCCTTGGAAGACATTTGGGTGTTTCCAAAGAAACAATAGAAGGAAACACAACTATTTATGCAAGATTATGTGTGGAAATGGATCTTAGCTAGCCTCTACCAATAGAGGTGGAACTTGAACTTGCAGGACTATCTTAGATTCAACAACTGGATTATGAGGCATTGCCCTTCAGATGCAGATTTTTCCACAAATATGGGCATTTGGTCCGATCTTGCCCAAATAATATGAACATAAAAATGGAGGCTCCTCTAGGAATGTCAAATCTTCCTAAGGAGGGTAAGTCAACAATCAACAAAGAACCAACCAATATTTCTCAAGGTAAAGAAGCACAGGGATATGGTTTTGAACAACCCAAAAGAAGGAGAAGGCAAAAGAAAAAATATGGTAAAGAGCAAACCCAACTCAAGCCCTCCAATAGGTATGAGATATTTAAGACACTAATGGACCAAGAAGAACAATTCATGGAAGGAGTGGATGGGAATAATAAAAATAATAACAACCATGTTCAAGCTCCTCTTTCATCTCCCCCCATCATAGAGCAGGTAATTGAGTACAATGAGTTACCACGGTCAGAGAGTGCAGGGGTATTGATAGTGCATAACCAAGAGCAGACAATAATTAAGGATGTCAGCATGGACATAGCAGAAAAGAACAAAGAAAGGCCAACTTTAGGGATAACTCAGGTGGAAAAGATATAAAAAAATAGCAACTCTCAAGGAGTGGGTAGAAAATCAAATAAGGAATTGATAGCAGTTCAAGGAGACAAACTGATCACTGGAGGATCGATGAGGCCAATAGATTTTTAATGCTCTCAAGGTAACAAATGATTATACAATCATGGAATTTTAGGGGTTTAAAAAGTAGAACCCATCAATCTTCTGTTCGAAGACTCTTAGAAAAATGTAAAACAGATTTTTTGCTTATCCAGGAGACAAAAATATCGTTAGATCTTATGTGTAAAACAATTAAAAAATTTTGGAGGGGTTCTGGTCATATGGAAGTGGCTATCCAAGGTGCCTAATGGGGGATAGTTACTCTTTGGAACTCTCTTGAATGGACTGCAATAGAACATATAGCTTGGAGGGGTGTTCTCACATCACATTTTAGAAATAATGTCACATTTGAACATGTTTTAATCACAAGTTTTTATGGGGATCAAAACCTAGATGGTCAGATGCATCAATGGAAAGTTGTGCATAACATGAGAGTCTCAAGGGAAGATTTAGACTGGATTATTGCTAGGGATTTTAATGCTAAATTATCCTCTAGAGACCAGGAAGGGGGAACCCCAATTTTGGACCTAGGGGATCGACTTATGATTGCCCAAGTCCAGGCATTACACTTGGTGGATATTAAATGCCCTGGAACCAACTATACTTGGACTCATAAGAGGAGGGAGCCACATAGCAGGAAGGTGAAGTTAGACCATTTTTTGGTTTCAGAGGAGGCATTTGTAAAATGGAATATAAAATTTCAGATTTTGGAGGGTCTAGTTTCATATCACTTTCCCATTTTTTTGGAAGGAGGGATCAAGACAATGCAGCATCACAAACCATTTAAATTTGAAAATTTTTGGTTACAAAAAGAGGAACTTCGAAAGAAAATTCCACAGTGTGGGAAGAAAGTCGCCCAACATATGAGACATCAATGTTTATATTCCACAAACAACTTCATTATGTCAAATATCAACTGAAACAATGGAGGTGAGATAACAAGACAAACTTACAGGTCCAAAGAGCTCCATTGGTGGCCAGATGGTATGAGGTTCAAAAACACTTTAGGGAAGGAACAATTATAGAGCAGCTCAAAGAAGAGGATGATGCATTGTGTAAAGCGGTTGAGGATATTGACAACCAAGAGGAGACCTACTGGAAACAGAGAGCAAGAACCACTTGGTTATTATAAGGTGATAAAAATACCAAATTTTTCCATCGGACTGCTTGTGCTAGGACATAGATGAACAACATGGAAGCTCTTCAAGATGAGAACGAACACTCCTTTGATACAATTCCAGGTATGCATTTCTATTCAATGGATTATTTTTCTAAACTATTTAAGGAAAGTATGGTGCAAGATGAAGAGGCTCAAAAAGAAGGTATTGTTGTCATACCCTCTGTTATCTCTGAAGAAGAAAATCATACCCTACTTAAACCCATTGATAGAGAGAAACTAAAGAATGTAGTATTTGGAATGAGCACCGAAAAAACACCAGGTCTAGATGGATTTCCAATTGAGTTTTTTTAGGCCTGTTGGGATAACTTGGAGGAGGATGTAATGGATGTTATAGAGGAGTCCAAAGATAGTAAAAGAATGCTTAAAGCATTAAATCATACTTTCATTACCTTAATTCCAAAAGGGGAGGAGGGGGTACATATTTTAGATTATAGACCTATTGCCTTATGCAATGTCATATATAAAATAATCACAAAGGTAATGGTTGAGCGGCTAAAACCTCTTCTACATAGCATTATATCCCTAGAGCAAGGGGGTTTTGTAGAGGGTAGGTAGATCTTGGATGGTGTGGTTCTAGCTTAGGAGGCAATCCATTCAATGCAAACATCTAG
This sequence comes from Wollemia nobilis, assembly GCA_028583015.1. Taxonomy (NCBI): domain Eukaryota; kingdom Viridiplantae; phylum Streptophyta; class Pinopsida; order Araucariales; family Araucariaceae; genus Wollemia; species Wollemia nobilis. The sequence goes on from JAQPPZ010000850.1 coordinate 12,559,929, forward strand.
TAATAGAGGAATGTTCATAAAATTATATATGTCAAAGGCTTATGATAGGGTGGAGTGGAGCTTCTTGTCAAAGATGATGGCAACCTTTGGTTTCTCTCAGGATTGGATAGAATGGGTCATGAGTTGTGTTTATACTTGGACATACTCAGTGTTAATCAAGGGTCTTCCCCCGCAACCGTTTGGAGCTGCTCGAGGCCTTCATCAAGGAGATCCTTGCTCTCCCTATATTTTTCTCATATTGGATGAATGATTGGGTAGATTCATCTTGAGGAGAATACAACAAGGTTTGCTAATAGGTATCAATGTGGGTGAGGAATTTTTGACTCACCTACAGTTTGTGGATGACACAGGATTGGTGGGAGTTTCCAGCTTCAGGGAAGCAAGAATGATTAGAGATACACTTAATGTCTACCTTAGGGTTACAAACCTAGTCATCAATGATAAAAATCCAAAGTGGTATTTTTCAATCTTGATCAAAGGCTTCAGGACAAAATTTTAGAGATATTGGGATTCACAAGGACTTATCTCCTAGTGGTATACTTGGGGGTCCCTTTGTATTTAAAAAAACTAAAAATAGATATATGGAGGACTCATTTGGATTTTATCAAGGACATAATTAATCATTGGTCTCACAAATGGTTAAGCTATGGGGGTAGATTAACTTTTTTACAGTCAATCATTCAGGCCATGCCAATTTATAAATTTTCTATCCTTGCTGCCCCACATACCTTATGGAAAGAGTTGTACAAGATGGCTAGAAATTTTTTATGGGAAGGAGTAAAAGGAGAGAGGAAATGGGCCTTAGTAGATTGGGAGAAGGTAAGCCAACACAAGGTAAAAGGAGGTTTGGGACTGAGAAGATCAAAGTTAAATAATAAATCTTTGGTCGGAAAGCTTTACTGGAGGTGGATTTCCCAACCAACTTCTTTATTCAATAGAATCTTAACTAGTAAATATTTGGGACAGGTAAACCCAAATGAGGTGGGTCATTTCCCTTTGGATGGTAATGGATCCTTAGTGTGGAAGGCTCTCAAGTTAGGATCTCAGGTAGTAAAATATAGATTATTTTGGAAAGTGGGGAGAGGGGAGAAGGCATGATTTTGGACAGATTCATGGGATCAACACTAGTCATCTGGGGGATTATAAGTTTAAGCAATTTAAGAAGTTGGATGAGTGGCCAATTTCAATCCCTCCGGATTTGACACCCATCATGACTAAAATCTTGGCAAAAATATTTCTCACAGGTAGAGGCGAGGAGGATGAATTAGCTTGGGGCTATGGGAGCCTTGGTGTCTACATAATGAAGGATGGATATGATAAGATCCTTCGAGAACATATCAAGTTGAGGATTGGAGAAAGATTTGGCAGTCCAAGGGTTGGCCGAAAGTAAATTTTTTTTCCTTGCAGTTCATGCATAATGGAATTCTTACTTTTGATAATCTCAGATGTAGGGGAATCATTGGTCCATATCAATGTGTTTTATGCTACAAGAGTGAGGAAAAAACTGATCACTTAATGTTTGAGTGCCCATTCATGCGCCAAATTTGGGAGAGATGGTTTTTATATTATAAAATTCAAGTTAATGGTGATTTGAATCATATTAATATTTGGGAAATATGGAAGAGGGGTAGATTTAAATCTAAAGCTCTTTGTATTGGTTGGGAGCTTGGATTAAAATTTATTTGGTGGCAAGTGTGGTTGGAGAGAAATGCAAGAATTTATAGAGAAACTTTTTCTTCTTTAGATGGAGTTTGGTAGGTCATTTGGAGAAAAGTCACAGAAACTGTGGCAGTCTATGCTAAAGAGGAAACTTAGTTTGTTATTGAGGCAATGGAAAAGGAAGTTGAAGTGCAAGAGGTACAGGACATAACTAGTTGGAAACCACCCCCAGAAGGTTGGATTAAAATTAATACTGATGGAGCTGCAAAAGGCAATCCGGGTAGAGCTGGAATTGGAGTGGTTTGCCAAAATCATGTTGGAATAGTGCTCTATTGGGAACTACAAGTCTTGGGAAGAGCCACAAACAATGAAGCAGAAGCCTTAGCTATCAAATCTACTTCTATTTGGGCAGTAAAACAAGGTCATAGGAGGATAATCCTAGAATCAGATTCTCAAATAATTTTTGGAGCTCTAGATTGCATGAGGAACTTTGCTTTGAAAACATGGAGGTTGAGGATTATTTTCACTCAAATTAAGTAATTATGGAGGGAATTAGATGATGTGATTCCAGTTTATGTGAGTAGAGATCTAAATAAAGTGGCAGACTTCCTGGCTAAGATGGGCACTGAGAAGGAGGTAGGGGTTCAGTGGCACAATGACATGGCTATTAAGGATGAGATTATTAGGCATGTTGGTGAGCAAATCCAGTGCTTAGTTAATTTGAATAACCATTCTAGAAATACTATTTAGGAGATTTGTGCTTCAATGTAGATCTTCTTTTTTAGTTGTAAATAGGTGAACAGTCATTGTAGAAATATTGTTTAAGAGATTTGGCTCCAATGCAAATCTTATTTTACTATTGTAAACATGTGTTCTCTTTGACTAAGGTTGGGAAAATTCTCATCCCATATTGTAAATGATATTTGTTTTAATACAAGTTTTTTCAAATTATTTTTCAAAAAACTATTTAGTATATGGTTAGATACTTTGATTTGATTGTATAGTTGCAATTTGAAAATAATATGAATAAATGCATTTAGAATCCTGCCTATCATGGAACCATGAGTACCCTGATCCCCTACTATCCTCAAATGGTTGATGGAAGCTGAGGTGGACCAAGGAGGTAGCCGAAACCATTTAGCTGGTTTGATTCTATTTATAAATGATTTATTTATGTTCAGTTAGAACATTTGTGGGGAGATTTTCGTGATAAAAATTAATGTAATATATTATTCTTTGAAAGTATGGAAGGCTTACCATACTTGTTTAAATTGTAATAATTATTTATTGATTTGATGATGTTCCTCTGAATTACCATTTTGGATCATCTAAGATTTGTATTTAAACTCCTTTCAATGAATATTTATTTTCTTAAAAATGTTGCTTCCCTTCTAGTATCTTGTATGCTTTTGAGTTATGTTTTGTTAAATTTAGTATCTAGATTTATCCTGGTTTTCTTGCTAAATACTATAAACTTAAACATTGAGTTCTAGGGTGAACTTAGAGGTAAACCTAAGGGATTGAGATCCCTTAGGGTGAACATAGGTGACCTAAGGGATTAGGACCCCTTAGGGAGAATGGTAACTAAGTTAGGGAAAGACTACATCTGAGTTAAGATAGCTCATCATGGAGACAAGATGGATAGCTTAACTCACAATACGCGTAGCATACCTACACAAATTGACTTGTGTATGGTATGGTGATGGGAGTATACCTTCGATTGGTTGAAGGTGATAAGTTTAGCTCATCAAGAATGATGAGAAGGATAAAATTATTTGTGATAACACATATTATGCCTACATAGATGGACTTGTGTTAGGGTATTTCATGAGATGTAGCTCTTCAAAAAATTTAGGGGATTTAAACAATAGAGCAATTAATGGTCAACTAGGGGTTTATGAATCCCTCTCCTTAGCAAAAAAAAATTTCTTTTCTTTATGTGTATTTCTTGTAGTTGAATTTTGGGTCATTACATTTGGTATTAGAGCTCTAGGTATGAGGGTATAGAGCTTCTTATGTGCTAAAGGGATTTGGATGTCTCCAATGAAGGCTTGCTTAAAGTATAAGCTAAATATGGGATGACCTAGAATGCCCTATTTGCTAGAATCTAATGGGAACTAATCCCAAGGGTGAATGAATGTTATGATACCTTAGTATGGGCTTTGGTATTAATGATACATCATAACCTTGGAATACTACCCTAGTTAGATTATTGATGCTTTTAGCAAGAGAACTTTGTATTATGGCTTGAATTAGAGATACAATTTAAGGTGAAACTGTAACCTAATATTTTCTTGGTTGTAACCAGGTTAAAATGCCACCTAAGGCTAGAAGAGAGAGGCCTACACCTAGGAAAACTTGAAAAAATAATGTCAAAGAAGATATCCGAGAGGAGGATCCAAGAAATCCCAATAGAGAGGTAGAAGACCTCACTGCTATGGTTGTTGCTATGCAGGATCAGATGAGACAAGTGTTGGAAATAATTGTGAATTAGAACTCACAAGCTAGAGGCTTAGAGGTTGGCCAAGATGATGGGCTAACTGTAGAGCAATTGCAAGCTAGAGCCCTTATAGAAAAGGAAATGGCTAGGGATCTAAAAAATATTTGTATCTCCAAGTTTGGTGGAGAAGGTGAAGGGGATGCAATTGAAGCATGGCTGAGAGAATTAGAGGTTTACTTCATGGTAAAAGGCTATTCCCTAGGAACCCGAATGGTTTGGGCCACGATATACTTAGAAGGGGCTGCTCTAGATTGGTGGGAAACCCAATATGAGAAGAATAAGATTGAACCTATTGATATTCCATGGAAGGAATTCATAGTCATCTTCAAGAAAAGGTTCCTTACCAAGCATTTCTATGCACTAAAATTTGAGGAGTTTGCTAGCCTATGACAAGGGACCAAAATGGTAGAGATATACTATAAGAAGTTGGTCAGGTTACTTAAGTATGTGCCTACCTATGATGAGAAGATGAGGGTTCATAAGTTTATCCATGGGTTGGAATCTAGAGTAAAGCATGATGTAAACATGCATGAGCCCAAATCGCTACAAAAGGCGTATGACTTGGCAAATAAGGTAGAGTTGCACTTCCAATTTAACTATGCCACCCTATCCGAGCAAGATCGACAAGCACCGAGGAAGAGGAATAGTCAAGGATTCTTGAAATGGGAAGAGGAAGAGGGATAGAAAGACAAGAAATTTCTAAAATATGAAAAAGGAAATAATAAAAATCAGAAGAAGTTCAAGAAAAAATTCCAAAAGAAGAACAACAACAACCCCAATAATGCTAAACCTCAACCGCAAAAGCCATAAACCTCAACCCTAATAAGTAAGATAGGGGAACAGAAACTAGAAAATAAGCAAGGACCCAAGGATGGGTGTTACCATTGCAGAGGTCCACATTATGCTAATCAGTATCCACACCAACTAGGACCAAGTTCATCCAATGCCAAAGGAAAGGAACCTGAGCATCGGATCTACACTGCAACTAGAAAACAAAAGTTAGAGGGGCAAGTCACCCCATTACTTGTAAAAGGTAAGATTTTTAATAAGCAAGTAAATATTCTAATAGATAGTGGAGCCATTGATAGTTTTATTTCTTCTATTTTAGCAAGGAATATGTCGAAAAGGCCAGGATATTTGGCCCATGGATGGAAGGTAGAGTATGGTTCTAGATAAACCTACTCAGTAAACCAGTGTTATCCAATGGCAGAAATTACTTTAGCTAGTGGTACCACTAAAGGTTACTTGTATGTAGCTCTACTTCATGCATTTGATATGATCCTAGGGATGGATTGGTTGTAGGCCCATAAAGCCTTGATCAATTTCCAAGATAGATGGATCGAGTATTCAAAGAAAGGCAAGGGAAGACTAAGAATTCATAGTGAGCAAGGGGTATTCAAACCCCAGATGTTGTCGACTATGCAATTGAAGAAAGCCCTCAAGAAAGGAGGGATAGTGTATGTTGTAAAACTTAATGAAGTAGGAGATGATCAAAAGAGAGAGGTGCTAGGAAAGCACCCAATTTTATAAGATTTTAAGGATGTATTTCTAGAGGATTTACCTAGACTCCCTCTTGTGTGGGAATTTGATTTCATAATTGATCTTATGCTAGGAGAAGAACCTATTCATAGATCTCCATATAGGATGAATCCTATTGAGATGCAAGAACTAAAGGTTCAACTATAAAGGACTATTAGAAAAGGGATTGATAAAACCAAGTGTGTCACCTTGGGGTGCACCGATTTTATTTGTGAAAAAATAAGGATGGTTCACTAAGATTGTGTATTGATTACAGAATGCTAAATAAGGCTACAATCAAGAACTGATATCCCCTACCTAGGATTGAATATTTATTCGATCAACTGAGAGATGCCATGGTATTCACCAAGATTGATCTAAGATTAGGGTACCATCAATTAAGAATACATGAGGAGGATACTCACAAAATGATATTTAAGACTAGGTATGGGCATTATGAGTTTATAGTTCTACCCTTTGGACTGACTAATACCCTAGTTGTATTCATGAATCTAATGAACAATGTGTTCAGAAGACACCTAGACCAGTTTGTCCTTGTATTCCTAGATGATATCTTAATATACTCTCGAAACAAAGAAGAGCATGATAAACATCTCAAGATCATGTTAGATTTGTTGAGAGAAAATCAACTCTATGGGAATCTAGCTAAAAGTGATTTCTATGTTTCAGAGGTATGATATCTTGGACATATCATATCAGTAGAAGGAATTGTTATGGATCTAGAAAAAATTGAGGCCATCCTAAATTGGCCATCCCCTACTAATGTGATTGAAGTGCAAATTTTCATGGGGTTAACGGGCTACTATAGACGTTACATAAAGGATTACTCCAAGATTGTTATGATAATAACTAACCTTCAGAAGAAGGGAAAGGAATTCAAGTGGTCGGAGAAGTGTGAAGCTACCTTTGCATTGCTGAAACATAAACTCACTACCGCACCAATACTAAAGATTCTTGACCCTCAAGGGGACTTTTTAGTATGCATGGATGCATCATTGGAAGGGTTAGGAGGAGTACTCTCTCAAGAAGAGTCAGTAGTAGCATATACTTCAAGGAAGCTCAAGAAGCATGAAGTTAATTATGCTACACATGATTTAGAGCTAGCTACAGTGGTGCATGCTCTAAAGGCCTAGTACCACTACTTGGTGGGAAGGCCCTTTGAATTAAAAACTAACCATCAAAGTCTGAGGTACATATTTACCCAACCTATACTCAATGTGAGATAGAGAAGATGGGTTGAGTTTCTCATTGAGTATGACTTTGAAATTGAGTACATAAAAGGGAAAGAGAATAAGGTTGTTGATGCTTTGAGTAGAAGGAAACACATAGCAACCATAACTAGAAGTCACATAGATCTGATGGATCAAGTGAGATAGGAGCAATCTCAAGATGAGTATTGCCAAGAAATTTGAGTTAAGATGAATAGAGACCCTGAGGGTAATAAGGAATTTGGCATGAAGGATGACCTTTTGTGTTACAAAGGTAGAGTCATCATACCAAAAATGGGTGATTTAAGGAAAATAATAATGCAAGAGGCCCATAGATCTCCTTATTTTTCTCATCCTGGAGGAGCCAAAATGTAGGAAAACATGAAAAGAACCTTCTTCTGGGTAGGAATGAAGAAGGATATCATCGATTTTATTGCTTGATACCTCGAATGTCAGAAATTTAAGGTAGAATGCAAGCATCCTGTAGGAAAATTATATCCACATGATATACCTACGCAAAAATGGTAGGTTATATCTATGGATTTTATAGTAGGGTTACCCAAGACCAGGTATCAACATGATGCAATCCTTGTAATAGTTGATAGATTGACTAAGGTTGCACATTTCATACCCAAGAACATCAAGGATGATGCTCAGGTAGTGGCTAATAGATTTTCCAAAGAGGTATTCCAATTACATGGATTTCTTGAGGTGATCATTTCAGATAGGGATTCCAAGTTCACTTCTGAATTTTAGAAGTCCCTACATCGTATAGTAGGTATGAAACTGAATATGAGCTCAACATACCACCCTAAAATAGATGGTCAAACTGAATGGGTAAACCAAGTACTAGAAGATATGCTTTGCATGTACTACATGGATCACAAGTCTCATTGGGAAGACTACCTACATCTTGTAGAGTTTACCTACAATAATGGACATCACTCCTCTCTAGGAATGGCTCCTTTCGATGCCTTGTATGGGTGAAAGTGTAGAACACCATTATCTTGGGATAACCTAGAAGATCGAGTTGTGATTGGGCCAGATATGGTCAGAGAAATGGAAGATCAGTTAAAGGTAATCAAGCAAAGACTTAAAGAAGTTATTGATAGGTAGAAAAGTTATGTTGATCTCAAGAGGACTCCAAGAGAGTACTCGATTGGAGATAAAGTATTTCTAAGGGTTAAACCGATGAAGAGTGCTATCAAATCCATAAATTTGGATCCACAATTTGTAGGACCCTTTGAGATCACTAAAAGGATCAGTCCAATTGCATACAGACTTGCCTTACCACCTAACCTATCAAAAATCCATGACACCTTCCACATATCCTTTCTTAGAAAATATGTTGTTGACCCTGAACATGTGTGGGATGTTTCTAAATTGTAGATGGTAAACCTAGAGGCTATTGAAGTGATGTCGGTAAAGATTCTTGAGTTCCATTCTAAGTCTATGCAGAATAGGACTCTTGAGCAATGTAAGGTCTAGTGGGACCAATTTTATGAAAGGAATGCCACTTGGGAAAAAGTGGATGATATGCAAAAATATTTTCCCTTCTTGTTTGAAAATATATAATGTAATAATTTTTATTTTTGTAAAACTGGAAACACCCAGGATGGTGTTTAGTCCAAGGGGGTAGGATGTCATGACCCTCCCTAGGGACATTTTTGGATACAAAGAAATAATGTATTAATTAATGATGTTTTAATACCTAGTTTGAGCAATTGAACCAACTATGTGATGTTTAGTTGATTTGGAAGAGCATGATACTACTAACATATTTCCAAGATGTGCAGGATCAGGTACACTCGTAGGTGGAAGAAGTAGAATCATCCACCAGAAATGGGGGTACTTGAGGTTGGGGAAGTGATGATTAAGGCAACTCAGGGGTAACATTGATGGATACCTTCATATAGGCATGCATTCAGTTAGGGATAATCATCAATAGCTAGCCACCTTGAGCCTCAGTTGATGGCCTAGTAGTTATCATAAAATCTTGAGGCTGAGATAGGTGACTAGGTTGATGGAAAGATTCCCTCTTTGTCTATTGCATATGTTTAATTATATTTTACTTCATCACTATCTGCATTGGTGGATTGGGGAATAAAAGCATGCATGAGTAGGTTGTCTTTGAAAGCTCCTTGTTTTGCTTGAAAATCTCTAAACTCTCTATTTATAAATAAATATATTTTATTTTAAAAATGATAAAAGAGTTTCATTTTATAAATAGAAGTGTTTTATTTTAAAAATGATAATAAGAGTTTCATTTTATAAATAGAAGTGTTTTATTTTAAAAATGATAAAAGAGTTTCATTTTATAAATATAAGTGTTTTATTTTAAAAATGATAATAGAGTTTAATTTTATAAATAGAAGTGTTTTATTTTAAAAATGATAATAGGGTTTCTTTTTATAAATAAAAGGAGTTTTATTTCAATAATATTTTCTTCAAGAAACATAGATAATTTGGATTTATTTTAAATAACAAAAGAAACTTTATTTAAATGATTCAAATTTATTCCATGTTAAAATAATTTGAATCTACTCCTTATTATAAGAAATTCTAGTAGCAAGGTACAACATTGAGAAGCTTCTGGTCGTCAACTCTGCTATGGTGATATTTTGAGAGATGGGAAATATCATTTAAAATGAAGAAAGCAATCAGATTGTTACCATGAGTAGATAGGATAGTAATGGTAGTTATGATGGTGGTTGGAGAAGGGAGTCGTAAGCAAGAAGGCTCAAGGAAACTAGGTGGTAAAAGGAGGAGGATAAAAACCTTGGGAAAGGAGGAAGCGAGGGATCACCATTCAAGGAGCTAAGGAGAATGAACCAAAAACATAGAAGGAAAGGAAGTAATAAGGAAGGATGGCTTTAGAAGGAGTAAATCGAGACCATTGTGAAGGATAGCAGGTTGGTTTCATTGTTAATACTCTACCTCATTTTTAGTTTTCTTAGAACACTACTGCCCTATCTATTCATCAAATGTTAAACTTATCTTGCTTTGGAAATTTTGGGTAGTCACATTAATATCATAGCTAAAACTTATGGCTATTGTGCACATATGTGTGTTAGTCTTGAGCCTATTCAAGTAGGGGTTGTATTATCATAGCGTGGGGTTGGACTTTGGATACTAGTCATTGTTTGATCTTGTTGTCTAACCATGAACCCTGTCAATGTCCGCCTATCCAAGTAAGGAGTTGTGATGGCTATGAACCACCTCCATTTCATTAGTGGGTGAATATACCTTCACCCTAATGTGTCTAGGGGATGTCACATTCTAATGTGTGTCTGGCATTTAGCCTTCCCCTTTTCTCTTATAGTTAGATGCAATCATGTCACTTATGTTCGTTGGGCATGGGTGTTTTTTGTAGAACCCCTATTCTACAACCCCTGCTGTTGTTTGGCTAGACCCTTGTTAGATGATTGTAGATTAACCTAGCTATGGTGGGGTCACTGCTAGTGAGTTTTCCATAGGCACTGTGTGGATGTTAGCACAGGGTGCTCTCTTATTGATCGATCGATGGTTGTTTGGCCACCTTATTGGAACCGCCAGGCCCTTGAATATCGAGCTATGGGTGTTGAACTTGTTCAAAGCCATTGAGATGTCTACATTTCCTTTAGTAGTAAGTCTCTCGACTTTGGAAGTCATTAGGCTAGAGGGGTTTGGGTGCATAAGTCTGAATGTTTCTCTTTGTTCTATTAAGGCTCTTATGTTCAGGCTTGCTTTATTATTGACAACTAATTTAATAATAGTTTGTTAATAAATAAATAATGAAAATTATGGTTTCTTTATTTATAAAGTGTTATATGGAAGTAATTGGGAATATAGTTTACTTTTATTTAATTAAGTTAAAGAACTTATTTAGTGAAAGTAAATGATTTGTGGATTATTTTTATTAAGTAGAGGTATGAGACTCTATTTAGTGAAAGTAAATGATTTGTGGATTATTTTTATTAAGTAGAGGTATGAGACTCTATTTAGTGAAAGTAAATGATTTGTGGATTATTTTTATTAAGTAGAGGTATGGGACTCTATTTAGTGAAAGTAAATGATTTGTGGATTATTTTTATTAAGTAGAGGTATGGGACTCTATTTAGTGAAAGTAAATGATTTGTGGATTATTTTTATTAAGTAGAGGTATGGGACTCTATTTAGTGAAAGTAAATGATTTGTGGAATATTTTTATTAAGTAGAGGTATGGGACTCTATTTAGTGAAAGTAAATGATTTGTGGATTATTTTTATTAAGTAGAGGTATGGGACTCTATTTAGTGAAAGTAAATGATTTGTGGATTATTTTTATTAAGTAGAGGTATGGGACTCTATATAGTGAAAGTAAATGATTTGTGGATTATTTTATTTATTTTTTATAAGTAACAGTTTATATACAAAGGGGTTTTTTAAAAGGGACCCAAAACCTTATTACAATAGATGCCTGAGCATTACATTGCCAAAAAACCTGTCACACTAGACCAAGGGTGGACAACCATAACAAAAATCGGGATCCGGGATCCCAAACAACCCACCATAGCCCCCTATTTCGAAGACAGGGCAGAACCCCGCAAAGACCAGGGGTGGACACCCATAGCAAACCCAGGGAAACGGAAACCCCGACATCCAACAAAAATAAAACTGTCTCCGGGACAAGACGAAACCCCACATAGAAACAACAAAAAAATTAGAAACAACAACCATGCCTAGAAACCCGTCAGCAAACCTGGACCACCAAAACCACCCCGGGACAGGGGACCCCACTGGAACGGGACTAGCATCTATTTCTTGTCCCTGTCAAAACCAACTCCAAGCCTACGATGGAGCTCTTTGAACATGTGCACCGAGGTCAAAGCCGCATTGGCTGTCGAGGTCAGAGAATTTATCGCCATGTCTAGGAGAATTCTGGTCGAGAAGACCCCCAATTTGCCCTCTGAGTCTGAGCTGATGTCTGTGGTGCCCTTGAATTCCACCTTTGCCTTCTTGAGCCTACTTGAGGATCTGCTATGACCGAGAACACCGGGGCCGCCAGGGGTTGACACCTCGAGGTCAAGCTACAGTTTAGGATAGGGCCACCTAAGGCATTGTAGCCACCATGGACCTGGGTTGACGCCCGTTGCTTTGAGGTGTTCCTGGGCTTCTTGGGAGGCAAAGAATTGTCAGGGTCACTAGGGCTGTCCTTTCGCACCTTAGACTCAGGATTAGATGAGGTCAGAGAACTAGGAGGGGGATTAGTGGAGAGGGGAGGGATATGCTGGAGAGGGGGCTGGTTAGGGAGAGCATGGTGGTAGAGGACAACCATGAGGTCTTGGTGGGCGAAATGGGTATGGGTTTTTTGTGTTTCTCAACAGCAATGGTGAGGGAGTACAGAAGGTACCGAGGAGTACACAGAAGGGCAGCACCGCAAATATGGTTAACGAAGCTGAGGTGGAAGTTGCACAACTTTTAGTTAGGGTCATCACAGGTCACAAATTGCATGATGGGCACGATGGCCTCATCGTAGGGTTTGGGTAGCTATGATCTGAAGAGGGCGGTCTTGTCCCAGCCGTGCTTCGAGAAGTGGACGAGCTCCTCCTCCCAGTTGTGCCTGTCGTGCCGAATAAACTTCCCCTTTTCCTCATGGTGAAGCCCTATAACTTCAAACATGAATTATTTGGTAACCTTGAAATGGACACCTTTCATGACCACCTCACCGTTATTCCATGTGTCGAGGAAGGCCTGGGTGATCTCCTCATCTGGACCAACAAATTTATAGAGGAAAGGGGTAAGGGACTTGGCGTCCATGAAGACCTGGGCAAAACTACTTAGGGAGAGGGTGGAAGGCTCGACATAAATGCCTTTAGACATGGTGAGAGAAGATGCAGGAAGTGACGAGAAGCAGTAGAGGGGACCAGAGCCAACCAAAGAGCACAAAAATAGGTAGCCATTGGGGGAAAGATACTGGGAGAAAATGAGAAGAAGGTGCTCGAGGGGGGGAAGAAATATACGAGGAGGAATCCGAAGAGCCATAGGGTAGCCACATGCATTGGGACTCTACATCGAGGGAGACGACTGACACATTGGAAAGGTGGCAAATATGGGGGGAAAGGTGGCAGGTACGACCAATAATAAGAGAAAGCCAATGGGAAATGGGAGCCTTGGGATGCGAATGATGAGGAGGCATGACAGGAGTGGGCCAGGTGGACTGCTTACATGAGGTAACCACCTTGTCAAAAAGAGGTACGAATAAGATGAGGACACCCTGATAGGTGGGCTAAGGTGGCATGGGGCCAGACACGACACTGATGACGAGGCTTGCATGGATGTGAAGAGACCTGCTCAAATATACCCTGATGGTAAGGTGTCCACTGTAGATTGAGCAATAAAAAATAGTGACCATTGGAGGCTTCGGGTAGAGGTCAACAACCCCTAGAAAATAAGAGTGAGGCCTAGAGCTCCAAGTCAACGGGACCCTGAGATTGAATATGCTAGTCTTCTATGTTGAAATTATGGTTTGAAGGTTGGTCTTGGGATGCCGTGTCCAATAGGTCATCAGGAAAGCCATCTCCCCAGATATAGAGACCTATTCATGAGGCTACTGTGTTGGCCATGAAGTCTTCTAGCTTGTTCCATTCACGGTAGACATGGCAAGTAGAGAAGTGGGGGAGGTCCAGGAGGATGACTCGGGCTTCCTGAATGATGTTGGCTATGCACCACGATAGATCCCCTTGCTTGGTCATGACATTGATAATGTTTAGGGAGTCACCCTTGATGATCACCTTGGTGGGGGAATCCTGGAGAATGATCAACTTGTGAAGGAGCACCGAAGATTTTGCAAAGTTATTGGTTTGAACATCCAAGAACTCCACGTAGGCAAGAATCAAATACCCTGAGTGGTCAAGGATGACCCTGCCAACGCCCAAGGGGCAAGGATTTCCTTTGGATACTCCATAGAAGTTCAGCTTGATCCACCCAAGAGGGAGGGTCGACCATCTAGTAGAGGCTCTAGGAGAGGGGGAGGGATGGGGGCAATGGGGGAGCATCTACACCCTGAGGGAATTGAGGAGGTTTAACTCGCTCGACTTCCACGAAGGGTAGGTCAGGGGAAGGATGTGGGAGTTATTTGATGCAAAGGCAATAAATTTGACTACCACTGGCTGAGGGTCCTGGGGTGGGGAGGAGAAAGCTCTGCTATTGCACTCAAGCCAAAGTTACCAGAGCAGGTGGGGTAGGCAGAAGGCCCAGAGGGATCAGAGGGTGGGATGGGAAAAGGGATTGGGCCATTGGATGAAGATGTCGGGGATGGTGTTGAAAGGGGCCCATTGGATGGAGAACTAGACAAGGAGGTATCCTAGAGCCTTAGAGGAGAAGGGGCACCTAAAGAAAATATGGGTCGTCGACTCCCAATCAACACAACACAAGTAACATCTATTTGGGATCAAGAATCCCCTCTTGGCCAGATTTTCAATGGTGAGGATCTTTTTTTGGATGGTCGTCTAGATGAAGCTGATATTGGGGATAAAATTCTTAGTCCACACCTACTTGACTAGGAAATGGGCCTCATGGGGGTCCCTTTGGAGGGCATGGGTGGACTTGACCGAGAAGGAGCCGTTGTTGGTGCCGTGCCAAACACACATGTCCTCACTCTCAACTAAAGGGATGATGGCAGTGTCAAGAAGGTACGAGAGGCTATCAGCCTAGTGGGGAAATTGTGGAATTTTTATGGGCCCCTAGTCTGCTCTGCCCTGACCCCTAATGATGTAATATTCCACCTTGGATCCTTTGGAAGCCTCTAGGTGCGGCCTCAAGACTAGGAGGTTGACGTCTTCCCTCAAGGCTCTATCTCGAAGCCACCTATCATCCTAGAAGCCGATCCTGGTCCCGTTACTAAGAATCCACCTGGTTCCTTTCTGAATGAGGTCCTTTGTGTGGATCAAGGATTTTTAGAAGGTAGACCCATCCCAGGTTTTATGGTCACTGAGGAAGGGGTGCTGCTAGAGGTATTTCCTACTGACAATGCTAACCCACTTGACCTAGAAGTTGGTGAAAATATTCTAGGTATGCTTGGCCAAGAGGGCTTTATTCATAAGGGAAATCTAGTGAATATCAATCCCACATTCATCCTTGGGCTGACATACCAGGGGCCAAGCGACCAGCGAAATCCTCTTCCTCTCTTCACTTCTAGACCACAAGAAGTGCTTTTGGATTCGCTCTATGCAGGCACCAATTAAGGTCAAGATTTTAAATATGGACATGAAGTACATCGAGATGCTTTGGAGACATGAGGATGCAAGGGTGGCTTTTACCGCTTGGGAGAGGAGATGCCCTTTCCACGAATCCAACTTCTTCTATATTATTTCAATCAGGTTTCTCCATAGAGTCTTGGAGGGGAAGCCTACGAATAGGGGAAGCCCAAGATAGATGGTGGGAAGGGTGTCCGAGGAGCATCCCAGGATCAAGGCTATCTTATCCTGCCTAGCTAGAGGAGTGTGGATGAAGTAAATTTTTCTCTTTCTAAGGTTGATTTTCTGCCCGACTGCCTCCTCGTACAGGTGTAGAATATGCTTGATGACTTTAGCTTGAGCCACCGAAGTGATGATAGCTAAGATGGTGTCATCCATAAACTGTTGGTGGGATACCAGGGCCAATACTGATATTGGTTTGATGCCAAAGATGAGTCTGTTTCTAGTTGCACTCAAGATGGCATATCCTAGGGTCTATGCCAAAATTATGAAGAGGATGGGGGATAGAGGGTCACCCTACCGGAGCCCTCTGGTGCTAGGAAAGAAGCCAGCCGGGGATCCATTGACCAAAATTGAGAACCATAGGGATGACACACACCGCTTGATGAGATCAAACTAGGAGGGGTGGAAGCCAAATTTGGGGAGGACCTTGGAAAGGAACTCCCAGCTGACCCTGTTGAAGGCTTTGTTCATGTCTAGCTTGAGGAGAAACGTTGGTCTTTTGGCCAGGGAAGCTGAGTGGAGGACCTCATGGATGATGACGATACCGTATGTGATCATTATTAGTTTAATAGAGCTTTCCCTGATAGGGGGTAATGATAAGGGGGAGGATGTATTTGAGTCTATTTACCAGAGCCATGGTGAGGATTTTGTAGAGGACATTGCATAGGCTAATGGGGCGAGAATTCTGATAGGGATTTGGCCACTAGAGTTTTGGGGATCAGGGTGATGAAAGTGGAATTGATGCCTCTGGGGATGGATTTGGCAAACTGGAGATCACAAACTATAGCACACACCTCTTGGCCTACTAGGTCCTAGAAGGTCTGGAAGAAGCGGGGAGGGAAGCCATCTAGGCCCGGGGTAGTGTCTGGTTTCATGGAGAATAGGGCTACTTTGATCTCCCTATCTAAGAGAGGTCTGAGAAGTACCTTGTTGGTCTCAGGGGAATAGAGGGGGGGATGTGCTCGAGGAGGGTAGTGGTCGCTTGGGGGGAAGGCTAGGAATCTGTTCCAAGGAGCTCTTAGAAGAAGCTAGTTGCCTCTGATCTGATTTATTCCTCATACCTCATGGTCCTACCGTCACTAAAGATGAGCTCAAGGATTTTTTTGGTGATCCGATTTATAAGGGTGGAAGTATAGAAAAATTTGGTGTTGGCATCACCGTCCTTAAGCTAGAGGGCTCTCGACTTCTACCTCCAAAAGGTCTCCTCCCTAGCCAAAACATTGTGATAATCAACAAGGATTATTTGTTTCTCCTCTTTCTATCTTGGATTCTCACTTCCATTATGGAATTTGTACTGAAGGTCTTCCAATATTTTATTCAGAATATCCTTGCTCTCAAAGATGTTTTTGAACACCTCCCTATTCTAGAATTTGAGGTTGTCCTTCAGAACCTTCAGCTTCTGGTAGAGTTGAGCTATGGGGAGCCCCATGGCGGGGTGGCTCCACCACCTGCCCACTTGATCCTTGAGGTCGGGGTGGTGAAGCCACATGGATTCAAACCAAAAAGGGCACTTGTGGGGAGGGCATCTGCCAGCTTCGAAGAGGAGGGGGTTGTGATTCGAAGCTATTTTAGGGAGGGCCAGGAGAGTAGCATCAAAAAATAGGGGAATGACCTCTCTAGATAGGAACACTCTATCTAGATTTACTTGTATGAGGTTGGGCCCTACTCGTATGTTGCTCCATGTGAACTTGATGCCCTTCAGGTGAATATCCATGAGCTCGCTAGCATCAGTGAATTCCATGAAGTCCTCCATGCTTTTGGAATTCAAGACTATTCCCACATGTTTGTCTGAGGGGAAGAGGAGGCTATTGAAGTCACCCACAAAGATCCAAGGGAGGGGTGCGAATGCCTCTCTCATGAGGCTGACCTCGTTCTATAGGTAGGCTATTTCGATCGGGCTGTTAGGGGCATAGATGTTGGAAAGGATCCAGGTCTACCCTGACTCCAGGCTGTGAAACATGACATTAAGGATTATGGGGGAGGACAAGATTAATATTCCTTTGAGAGTTCCCGGGTCCTATAGACACATCATCCCTCCTATAGAGCTGAGGACCGGGGTGAAGAGGGATTCGCCATTATTCTAGATCGCCTTGGCCACCTTGGGGAAGGATAAATTGTCAAGCTTGGTTTCTTGAAGAAGCAGAATAAAAGGTTTGTGGTCCCTAAAAAGCTGGGCTAGGACATGTCTCATGGGGGCTCCATTGAGCCCTCTAGCATTCTAGGTAATGATCTTCATCTAACACCTTTGGGAGGTCGTTTGCCTCCATTCCCCTATTGGGTGAGAGGTTTGGATCTTAGGAGTTCTTCTTTCGAGAGGTTGAGGGCATCAACCAGGAGGGTCATATGTAGGCCATTGGCAATCTCATCCATTGATTGCTTGTTATGCTGTTATCCAAGGGTGGGTTGACCTCTTTTCTTTGATATTCTCACAATGACACTGAGAGGGGGGGTGAATCAGTGTAGCTATTAAAATTCAAATCTACAACACTTAAAGCTGAAGCAAAGAGAACTTAAAAATAGGTAAAGCAATTTTCACAAGAGAGCACACCACAACACACAATGTAACGAGGTTCACCAATTTGGCTACTCCTCAAAAATGACTCCTTGGACTCCAATCCAAATCCAGCCTTTGCAAAACACCAATTTTACAAACACTTTACCAGCACCCACTGGAAGGAGCACCAACCCCTTATTTTTCTGCTGCAATAGATAGGAGCACCAACCCCTAATGCCAAGCACCAACTTGGACTGCAATTCTGAATTATTTCAATGACATAAAAATGCCTTCGTTGTTTACACGACCCTGACTGGTCTGCAATTAATCAAACTCTGCATGCTCTCACGGCTCTGCTTATCTCTCTCTCGGCCCTCTTCTAACCCTCTTTACGTAGCAATTTCTCACTTACAATAGCAGCTCAATTCTCCACACAACTGCCCTTTTATAACAATATTTCTCATTGAGACTCCTCGTCTTCTGTCACTTCTGTAATCCCGCATGCAGTCTATTAACATTCTCTTCTGCCACTTGTCAACTGTAATCGCTTCTTTATGTAACTCCTTTTGTATATATAGAGTGGGTATTTCGTCAAACACATTACATGCAATGTATACCTCTACCATGACTCGTTCGTCTTCTCGGTCATGACTGTTCGTATCCTTTTCTGTGCATGCATGCATTTTTTGATTCTATTTATGCGACTGTTCGATCTCTCCTTCTTCGACAGTTCTTAAAATAGCTTGCATGATTTCTATCTCGTAACTGCACCTGTCACACTGACTCCAGTTAACTGTCCGTAATCGTGTTGTTGCGACCTGTCATGAAATCGTGACACTTCTGTCTCTTTGTGCTCTTCTCGCCTTTTACTCGTGAAAACATGACATGTCGTGATATCATGACATTTTTTGCCTCCTTGCACTTCCCTGCCTTTCGCCAAAAGAACATGTCACGAAATCGTGACACTTTCTCCTTTCCTTCTCTTTACCCGAAAACGAACATGTCACGAAATCGTGACACTTTCGCTGCCTTGTGCCTTTTCTATCTTTGGCCCACAAAAACGGAACATGTCATGAAATCATGACACTTTCCTTTGAGCTCTTCCTCCTTGAATTTGTCATGAAATCACGACGCTTCTGCTTCCATGCTCCTTCGTTTTTCTTCTATCGTGAAATCATGACACTTCATCCTTCTCCTCTTTCTCTTCGCTTTGGATAGCAAAAATGAAGCATGTCACAAAATCATGACACTTCATCCTTCTCCTCTTTCTCTTCGCTTTGAACCGCAGAAATGAAGCATGTCGCGAAATCATGACACTTCATCCTTCTCTTTCTCTTCTCTTTGACCGCAAATGAAGCATGTCACAAAATCGTGACACCTTTTTCTATCGGACTCTCTCTCCTGCATTATGTCACGAAATCGTGACACTTTTCCTCCTTAGCGCTTTTCTTCTCATCGAATTGCGAAAACCGACATGTCATGAAATCGTGACACTTTTTCTCCTTAGCGCTTCCTCTTGCAAATTGTCATGAAATCGTGACACTTTTCTTTGCAAGCTCTTTCTCTCAAACATGTCATGAAATCATGACACATTTCTTTGCTTGCACCTTCTCTCCAAACATGTCATGAAATCACGACAATTTTCTTTCATGCGCTTCTTCTTCAAACATGTCACGAAATCACGATAGTTTTTCTACTTGCCTTCTTCTCTTCCAACATGTCACAAAATCGTGACAGTTTTTCCACTTGGCTTCTTTGCCTCCAACATGTCACGAAATCATGACAATTTTTTATAGTATTTTCTCTCTCCTTCGAGATGTCGCGAAATCGTGACAATTTTTCCAACATTTTCTCTCTCCTTCGATATGTCACGAAATCGTGACAATTTTTACAGCATTTTCTCTCTCCTTCGATATGTCACGAAATCATGACATAAAACATGTCGCGATATCGCGATAGTTTTCTTAGTTGTCTTTTTCTTTTATTTTCTGAATCTGGGCCACTTCTGTCTTCTTGGAAATTCACTGTACATGCTCTCACTGACCTCTGAACTCTTGTCCACTGCATCAATTGATCTATCTGTCTGTGTTGACAACAATGACAATACTGTTTCTGCACCTTGCTCAACAATCTCCCCCTTTGGAATTGTTGGCAACACTCATGCAATCTCCTGTAATTCTTCTCCCCCTTTGACAATAATACCAAAGGGTTGCTATAGACTCCCCCTGAGTCTATGCACAACATTCTCAGACACACATTGTTATAGTTAGCAAAAATCATGAATATGAGCAAAACTATAAACATAGGCATAAATGCTCCCCCTGAGAATGTGATCCCAATTGATAGTCAGTTCTTGGGAAATGTGACCACTCCCAACTTACTCCGAAGGTACTCAAAAACTTCCTTGGGCAATGGTTTTGTGAATATATCTGCTACTTGCTCTGTAGTTGGAACAAAATCCAATTTGACCTCACCTTCTGCAACTTTATCCTTCAAGAAGTGATACCGGATTGCAATATGTTTGGTTCGAGAATGCATAACCGGATTCTTTGATATGTTAATAGCACTAGTGTTATCACATTTAACTGAAATTGGCTCTTTGAAGTGAATACCAAGATCTTTCAGGGTTTGTCTCATCCATAATATCTGTGTACAACATGTTGTTGCTGCAATGTATTCTGCCTCTGTTGTGGATAGAGAGACTGATTCTTGTTTCTTGTTGTGCCATGCTACCAGCCTGTCTCCAAGATAAAATGCTCCTCCACTGGTACTCTTTCTGTCATCAATACATCCTGCCCAATCTGCATCAGAATATGCAATAAGAGTGAAGTCCTTACCTTTTGGGTACCACAACCCATACTCCATAGTACCCTTGAGGTACCTAAAAATCCTCTTCACAGCTTTCACATGAGTCTCTTTGGGACTAGCCTGAAATCTTGCTACCATGCATACTGCCTGTAAGATATCTAGTCTGGTAGCTGTCAAATACAACAAGCTTCCAATCATAGACCTGTACATGGTTTGATCTACATCTGGAGATTTGTCATCCTTGCTCAACTTGCAACCTCGTTGTCATGGGAGTGCTAACGAGGTTTACTATCCTCCATTGTGAACTTTTTCAGCATTTCTTTCACATATTTAACTTGAGAGATAAAAATGCCCTTTTCACTTTGATTGACTTGCAGTCCGAGGAAATAAGAAAGTTCACCAATCATAGACATCTCAAATTCTTTCTTCATTTTATTTGCTATGTCTCTACAAGACTTATCATGACTGCTGCCAAAAATGATATCATCTACATAAACAACAAGGACAATAAGATGGCCATTCTCTGTTTTGACATACAGATTGTTGTCCACCAAACCTTTCTTGAACCCCTGTTGAATCAGATAGTTATCCAGCCTTGCATACCATGCTCTGGGTGCCTGTTTCAAACCATACAAAGCTTTCCTCAACTTGCAAACAAAGTTGGGATTATCACCGAGTTGGAAACCATCTGGCTGCTCAATGTAAACCTCTTCTTCCAGTTTTCCATTCAGAAATGCTGATTTTACGTCCATTTGATATACTTTGAAATTTTTATGAACTGCTAAAGCTAGAAACATTCTGATTGCCTCTAGTCTAGCTACTGGTGCAAAGGTTTCCTCAAAATCAATACCTTCAACCTGTGCATAGCCTTTACAAACCAGTCTTGCTTTATTCCTTACAACCTGTCCATCTTCGTTCAATTTATTTCGAAAAATCCATTTAGTACCGATTATATTTTTATTTGTCGGCCTTGGTACTAACTCCCAGGTTTTGTTTTTCTCAATCTGATCTAGTTCTTCATTAATAGCCTTCATCCAACTTTCATCTGTGCTTGCTTCAACAACATTTTTGGGCTCAATGCTTGGATAATAGAGAGTAGTTCCGTACTATCTGCTCTTCTTGTCTGAATACCAACTCGTTGGGTCCCCAATAATCTGTTCTCTGGGATGATTTTTCTCGCCAGCTGCCTATTTTGAATTTCTTGTTTTCTTCTTCTTCTGAGTCAATTCTTAAATCATCTGGGTCAATTTTTTGATTTTCTTCTGTTTCCTTTTCTTCATCTCCTTCAATGACTTCTTCATAAATAGGGTAGTTTTCTTGATAAGTAATTTCTCGTTCTCTACCTTCATCAACTTTAACATCAGCACTCTCCACAATTTTCTTTAGCCTCTTGTTGTAACATGTGTAGGCTTTGCTTTTTGTCGAGTAACCAAGAAAAATACCTTCGTCAACTCTATCTTCAAACTTACCGAGATTATCTTCAGTTCGTTTGATGTAGCACTTGCTGCCGAACACTTTGAAATATCTTGTTGTTGCCTTTCTGCCGAACCACAGCTCATAAGGTGTTTTGCTTTCATGCGTCCTTAGCATGCACCTGTTTTGGATGTAAACCGCAGTATGGACTGCCTCTTTCCAAAATCTGTCAGCTATTTTGTTCTCAGCCAACATTGTCCGTGCCATTTCCTGCACTGTCCTGTTCTTCCTTTCTACAACACCATTCTGCTGAGGTGTCCTTGCTCGCTGAAAACTGTCTTCTGATCCCATATTTTTGACAGTACTCTGCAAACTCTTCTGAGATAAACTCTCCTCCTCTATCCGATCTTAGGCATTTAATTCTTTTTCCAGTTTGATTCTCAACCTATTTTTTAAAAATCTTGAACATCTCAAAGGCATCCGATTTAAGCTTTAAAAATAGTACCCATGTCATCCTGGAGTAGTCATCTATGAACAACATAAAGTATTTGTCACCATTTATGCTTTGTGTTCTCATGGGTCCACACAAATCAGTATGTATTAGTTCTAAAGGCTTACAGGTGAAGTATTCCTTTGATTTAAATGTGGATCTAGTTTGCTTCCCTTTTTGGCATGAAGCACAGATGCTATTTACTGGTTTGCCAATGGTGGGTATATCTCTTACTGCCCTTTTTGAACTTATTTTTACCAGATTGTCAAAGCTAATATGACCGAGCCTCTTGTGCCACAACCAATTTTCATCTTCCTGTCCAATCAAGCATGCTCCTTCTAAAGTTTCTGAGAGAGTATATAGATTTCCAGAAGTCCTCGATCCAGTAGCTATCAGCTTCCCACTGTGTGCTTTTCTTACTTCACAGCCCTGCTTCTTAAAGATGACTTCATGACCTCTGTCACAGATTTGACTTACGCTCAGTAAGTTGTGCTTCAAACCAATCACAAACAGAACTTCTTTGGAATTGATCTTTCCATCACTTATCTTGACTGATCCTTTGCCAACTATCTTGGCTCCATCATTATTTCCAAACTTTACAGAGCCCCCTTCATATTTCTGTAATTTTTCAAATTTTTGTTTATCTCCTGTCATGTGGCTGGAGCATCCACTATCCAATATCCACGGTGCCAATTTTTTCTGCGCTTTGAATGTTGTCTGAACAATCAAGGATTCCTTTTCTTCCTTGGGTCGCTCCTTTTCCTTCCACTCTGGTTTGGCTACAGTTTTGGTCACTTGTTTAGACTTTTCTTTGTCAGTAGCCTGTGCATGTTTTTCTGGGAATTTTCTGTTTTGCCTTAAACTGTTTGGTTGAGATCTTCTTCCCTGATATTTGTTTGCTGCATATGTGCTTCTACAGTTTCTTGCAATGTGTCCAAAGTTATGACAGTTATAGCATTCTACTGCATAATCCATCAAGGGTGAAAAGACATTTCTACTGGTGAAATTTCTTTGTCCTATATTATAAATGCAGTCTGAAATCTTATGACCGTAAGCATTGCATTTAAAACAATAACCAGAAAAGGAATGATTGAACCCGGGAGTTGGTCTTTGCCATTTTGTGGTGGGAGCCACAAATTTTCTTCTCCTTTGATGTGTGACTTTTATGAATCCCTCATTGTCAGCACTCTTCTCGTGCCTGGCACTGTTGCTTTCTTTTGCCTGATTCATTTTTCCTTGATCAACCTTGATCTTATCTTCTTTCTTTACTTGTTCTACAGTTATGGCCTTTGATCCACTTGACGATTCTCCTTCGACAAAGCCCAAGCCAAATTTGATGCCTGTAGTCCTCTGACTATTTATAATCTTTTCAAGCTTCGTAGAACTTCCTTCAAGTTTGTGATAGCAACTCAATTTTTGATTCTTTTCTTCTAGCCGCATTCTTAAGACAACAATCTCTTCTTCCAGTTTGCTGCACTCATCTATTTTCATGGTTAACTGCACTTCGAGTTCTTCGGACATTTTCTTAAATTCTTCTGTCTCGTACTTTCAAAGTGTTTATTATGTCATTCGCATCCTCAAGCTTTCTTGAGACCTTTTTATTCTTTTTCCTTTCTGTACTCAACTCTTTAAGTGCAACAACCAACTCTCCTTCCAGATATACTTCAGCCTCATCCTTAATGTTTGTGTCACCTTCCTATTTTTCTTCTATTTTTTCTTCTTCAAATGCCATGAACAGAGCTTCACCTGTTTCTTCTTCAGAATCTTCACCTGAGCTATCTTCGAAAGAGCTGACATTCTTGGATATGAAACTTTTCTTTTTGAAGTTGCTTTTTCTAAAATTTGGTTTCTTCTTCCAGTCACTTCTTTCTTGGTGTGACCCTTCATCACTTTTGGTTTTCTCATTCATTGGACACTTAGCTGCAAAGTGACCGACCCCTCCACAATTGAAGCACTTAAACGGTAACTTTCCTCTATATTTTCCTTTTCCCTTTGTAAGTTTTCGAACAAAGTTAGCTTCCGTTTCATCCGATGTCTCTTCATCCTCAGATTCTTGTTCAGCTTTTATATTTTTGTGTGCTTTAAAAGCAGCTTCTCTGTCTATGGGCTTAGTTTGTCCTATTCTCATTTCGTATGCAGTCAAAGAACCATGCATCTCGTCCATGCTAAAATTATTTAGATCTTTAGCCTCTTCTATTGCAGAAACTTTAGAATTAAATCTTTTGTGAAGAGTTCTAAGTACCTTTTTCACGACAACCGCATCTTCGATTTCTTCGTCGAGTCCTCTGATTGCATTAATGATTCCATTGACTCTCAGCATATAGGCCTCTATGTTCTCATCATCATTCATTTGTAATGCTTCGAACTGAGCTCGATGCGTTTGCAGCTTGGCTTCCTTGATCTTGTTGTCTCCTTCATGGATGCTCTTCAGTTTGTCCCACATGTCTTTTGCCGATTTACAGCTCATGACCCTTATCAGTTCACTCGTCTACAAGCCCACACATTATGGCATTCTTTGCTTTGGAGTTATTCTCAAACTTTTTCTTCTCAAAAATATCTGTTGGAGGAGTAGCGGGTACTGTGTATCCACTTTCTACCGACTCCCAAATGTCGTATCCTAATGCACTCAGATATGTCTGCATCCTGAGTCTCCAGAATGAGTAATTAGTTCCATTGAACAAAGGAGCTTTGTTTGATGAGAATCCTTCACCACCTGCCATTGTGTTCCTTCCAAGATCACCTTAGCTGATTAAGCTTGTTCAGGAACCTTGCTTTGATACCAATTGATATTCTCACAATGACACTGAGAGGGGGGGTGAATCAATGTAGCTATTAAAATTCAAATCTACAACACTTAAAGCTGAAGCAAAGAGAACTTAAAAATAGGTAAAGCAATTTTCACAAGAGAGCACACCACAACACATAATGTAACGAGGTTCACCAATTTGGCTACTCCTCAAAAATGACTGCTTGGACTCCAATCCAAATCCAACCTTTGCAAAACACCAATTTTACAAACACTTTACCAGCACCCACTGGAAGGAGCACCAACCCCTTATTTTTTTGCTGCAACAGATAGGAGCACCAACCCCTAATGCCAAGCACCAACTTGGACTGCAATTCTGAATTATTTCAATGACATAAAAATGCCTTCGTTGTTTACACGACCCTGACTGGTCTGCAATTAATCAAACTCTGCACGCTCTCACGGCTCTGCTTATCTCTCTCTCGGCCCTCTTCTAACCCTCTTTACGCAGCAATTTCTCACTTACAGCAACACTCAATTCTCCACACAACTGCCCTTTTATAACAATATTTCTCATTGAAACTCCTCGTCTTCTGTCACTTCTGTAATCCCGCATGCAGTCTATTAACATTCTCTTCTGCCACTTGTCAACTGTAACTGCTTCTTTATGTAACTCCTTTTGTATATATAGAGTGGGTATTTCGTTAAACACGTTACATGCAACGTATACCTCTACCATGACTGTTCGTCTTCTCGGTCATGACTGTTCGTATCCTTTTCTGTGCATGCATGCATTTTTTGATTCTATTTATGCGACTGTTCGATCTCTCCTTCTTCGACAGTTCTTAAAATAGCTTGCATGATTTCTATCTGATAACTGCACCTGTAACTGTCACACTGACTCCAGTTAACTATCCGTAATCGTGTTGTTGTGACCTATCATGAAATCGTGACACTTCTATCTCTTTGTGCTCTTCTCGCCTTTTACCCATGAAAACATGACATGTCACGATATCATGACATTTTTGCCTCCTTGCACTTCCCTGCCTTTCGCCCGTGAAAACGGAACATGTCGCGAAATCGTGACACTTTTGCCTCTTGCCTTGCTTCATTGTATGCCTTTCGCCCGCAAAATGGAACATGTCGCAAAATCGTGACACTTTCGCTGCCTTGTGCCTTTTCTATCTTTGGCCACGAAAATGGAACATGTCACAAAATCATGACACTTTCTCTTTGAGCTCTTCCTCCTTGAATTTGTCATGAAATCATGACGCTTCTACTTCCATGCTCCTTCATTTTGCTTCATCTGAAATCTGACACTTCATCCTTTCTCTTTCTCTTCCTTGCCACAAATGAAGCATGTCACAAATCGTGACACTTCATCCTTCTCCTCTTTCTCTTCTTTGGACGAAAATGAAGCATGTCACGAAATCGTGACACTTCATCCTTCTCCTCTTTCTCTTCGCTTTGGACCGCAAAAATGAAGCATGTCTGAAATCGTGACACCTTTTTCTATCGGACTCTCTCTCCTACATTATGTCACGAAATCGTGACACTTTTCCTCCTTAGCGCTTTTCTTCTCATCGGATCGTGAAAACCCGACATGTCGCGAAATCGTGACACTTTTCCTCCTTAGCGCTTCCTCTTGCAAATTGTCATGAAATCGTGACACTTTTCTTTGCAAGCTCTTTCTCTCAAACATGTCACGAAATCGTGACAATTTTCTTTGCTTGCGCCTTCTCTCCAAACATGTCACGAAATCATGACAGTTTTCTTTGCATGTGCTTCTTCTTCAAACATGTCATGAAATCATGACAGTTTTTCCACTTGGCTTCTTTGCCTCCAACATGTCGCGAAATCGTGACAGTTTTTCCACTTTTTCTCTCTCCTTCGACATGTCGCGAAATCGTGATAGCTTTTCCAGATTTTTCTCTCTCCTCCGATATGTCACGAAATCGTGACAACTTTTCTAGATTTTTCTCTCTCCTTCGATATGTCGCGAAATCGTGACAGAAAACATGTCGCGATATCGCGACAGTTTTTTTCTTTTTTCTTTGATTCTGTGAATCTAGGCCACTTTTCTTCCTGGAAATTTCATCGTACATGCTCTCACTGACCTCTGAACTCTTGTCCACTGCATCAACTGATCTATCTGTCTGTGTTGACAACAATGACAATACTATTTTTGCACCTTGCTCAACATTCTTCTTGCTTCCAAAATCTATTGCACATTTTTTACTGCGAGTCCGTTTGGGGCTAAACCCTTTAGGGGCAAACTGGGAGAAGGTTGGGCTACCATCGTTGTCACCGTCGAATGCGTTAGATCTAACTTTTGAGAAATCTTGGAGAGGGAGGGAGAGGTTCAGGGGGGGTGGGGGATCATCAAAATATGGAGGATCCTTGGTGAAGGGGGGAGGCACAGGATGTGCAAGAAGGCTTTTTGGGGCTACCTCCGGGATGGGATCACCCTCGATCGGGGGATGGGAGGGGAGGGGGTCGACCGGGGAGGTCGCTTGGGAGAAAGGGGTTTTGGGAAGGCCATCGACCTGGTGGGGAAGTTCCTCAGGACATTGTAGGGCCATAGAAGAGACCTCGAGGTTGGGGTCAGGGTTGGAGCATACCTGGTTTTGATCATCCATCGGGATGGGGTCAACCTTCTATTTTCCTTTGTCAGCTAGAATGACCATCTTCCCATGCCATTCTTAGGGTGGATATCTATGAGGAGGGCACCCACCTCAGGGAAGGCTGTGGAGGTGGAACCTGTCTTGTGACTGTGCCTTTAGAGTGGGTCCTTCAGAGCTAGGGCTTTGAGATTATTAGAGAGGAGACATTAATTAGGGAGATGCCCCTGCATGTTGCAGTGGGTGTAGAAGGTTGGTTTGTTTTCATATTATAGGGTTTGGTACAAAAAGTAGGATCCTGACGAGATGGTGACCACGAATGGGAGCTCCAATTAAAGGTTCATAGAAATGCATAACCTGGCATGGACCATGTGGGATCCAGCCCTGGTGGCTGAGTTGAAAGCCACAAGATCCATGATGGCCTAGGCGATGAGCCTGAGCATGTCCTCCCGCAAGAGGTGGAAGGGAAGATCGAGCAATCTGACCCAATTTGGGGCATAGTTTATGCTCTAAGTGTTGGGGTTGAAATCGGTAGCCCAACGCTTGAGGAAGAGGCTTCTACATCCCAAAAACCAGGGCCCGCCTGTGAGAATCCTACTAGTGTCTTCCTTGTTGTTAAGCTTGATGAGGAAGAACCCTTTAGATAGGGCAACGATCTGCATGTGTCCTATGGTCTTCCATTTGGAGAAGGCCCATCGGTGAATAGTTTCCATATCCGGGCCACCTCCAATGAACTTCCCAACTAGGAAGAAGGAAGAATCTGACACAAATGATGAAAACACATCATACTTGATTGAAATGTGCGTCCCTTATAAGGAGAACCCCGAGGACGATGCTCGGGTATGATTGGACTCTCCTACCATGATCTGCACAAATGAGGGTTTTTTGGAGCCCCCGAGGGAAGATCCCTTGATGAATTTATCAGGAGGTTCTTTGTCTAAGGAGGGGACCCTAGATGTGCCCTTGGAGCCATCAGGGCTTGGACCCCCAGACACTTGGCAGCATCTGACGCTGGACCTAGCCTAGCTCGAACCCGCCCCTAGACCTGTTGCTGCTCCAGGTCCCCCTGCTGCAGAGCCTGTTGCTCCAAATCCCGTTGTTGTCCCTGATCCTGACCCTACTCCCACTCATGTGGAATATTTTTATTCAGTAGAGGTATGAGACTCTATTTAGTGAAAGTAAATAATTTGTGAAACATTTTTATTAAGTAGAGGTATGAGAATCTATTTAGTGAAAGCAAATGATTTGTGGATTATTTTTATTAAGTAGAGGTATGTGACTCTATTTAGTGAAAGTAAATGATTTGTCGATTATTTTTATTAAATAGAGGTATGGGACTCTATTTAGTGAAAGTAAATAATTTGTGGAATATTTTTATTAATTAGAGGTATGGGACTCTATTTAGTGAAAACGGATGATTTATGGTTTATTTTATTAATTAGAGGAATGAGACTCTATTTAGTGGAATAAAGAAAATGGTTATTTCACGTATTAAAGTAGGATGACTTTAATTGTGGAAATAAAGGAACCTAGCTTATTTAAAAGATTAAAGGTATGGGACTTTAATTTATTGAATAAAGGTTTAAAGGGGAAATGATTAAAGTAGGACCTGTGATCTAGTTGCATTGTTGAAAGACTCTCATGGGGTAATGAGAGGGGAAATAAAAATAGTGGTTTTTATGATATCAACTATGCAGTAGATGGTTAGATACTTTGATTTGATTGTATAGTTGCAATTTGGCAATAATATGAATAAATACATTTAGAATCATGCCTATCATGGAACCATGAGTGCCCTGATCCATTACTATCCTCAAATGATCGATGGAAGCTAAGGTGGACCAAGGAGGCAATCAAAACCATTGTGCTAGTTTGATTCTACTTATAAATGATTTATTTATGTTCGGTTAGAATATTTGTGGGGATATTTCCATAATAAAATTGATGCAATATATTATTATTTGAAAGTATGGAGGGCTTACCATACTTGTTTAAATTGTAATAATTGTTGATTTTTTTGATGATATTCCTCTGAATTACCATTTTGGATCATCTAAGATTTATATTTAAACTCCTTTCAATGAATGTTTATTTTCTTAAAAATGTTGCTTCCCTTCTAGTATCTTGTATGCTTGAGTTATACTTTGTTAAATTTAGTATCTCTAGTTATCTTGGTTTTCTTGCTAAATAATATAAAATTAAACATTGAGTTCTATGATGATGTTAGAGGGAAACCTAATGGATTGAGACCCCTTAGGGTGAACATGGGTGACCTAAGGGATTAGGACCCCTTAGGGAGAATATTAACTAAGTTAGGGAAAGACTGCATCTAAGTTAAGATTACTCATCAAGTAGAAGAGATGGATAGCTTAACTTACAATACACGTAGCATACCTACACAAATTGACTTGTGTAAGGTGTGGAGATGGGCGTTTACCTTCGATTGGTTGAAGATGATAAGTTTAGCTCATCAAGAGTGATGAGAAAGATAGAATTATTTGTGGTAACACATATTACACCACACAAATGGACTTGTGTGAGGATATTTTGTGAGATGTATCTCTTCGAGAAACTTAGGGGATTTAATCTTTAGAGCAATTAAAGGTTAGCTAGGGGTTTATGAATCCCTTGCCTTAGAAACAAAATTATTTTCTTTCTATGTGTTTCTTGTTGTTGAATATTTGGGTCATTACACATATGGACTATACAACGCATCGCTTTAGCAAGAGCACTAATGCATGGAGGTGTATGTGCTATTTGAGCTATTTGAGAAAATATCATATAGATGAAGATATTACAAAGGGAGGGTCATCTAGAATCAGGTGTCCAAGTCAAGGTCATATAAAAATATATGATCTAGAGCTGGGTTGTATGAAATTGGATCATCCAAGACCAAGCCATTTGGAGCTAGGCTGTCTGGAATAGATCATATGGGCTATCATAATTGTATGAATAGTTGTTAGGAAGGGTATGTCAACTAAAATATGGAGGTACAAGTTGAAGCCAAGTCAACTAAAATATGGTTGGGGCACTTGAAGTTAATTATTATCAGAGTATTTAAAAAATTGAAGCCAAGGAAGTAGATTGTAGAAGAAATGTAGTTAAGGCCAAGGATTGTTGAGAGGATATAATGAGTCATGTTATAGAGGTATCCTCAAAGATTTATACTAGAAGCCACACTATGGTAAAAAATCATACCCATGGAGGTATCGAAGTTGGCATTATAAGGAGCCATGAAGAGTGTGCATGTGGAAAAAAGGGAGTACACAAATAATATACAAGGAAGAATTTGAAAACATGGAGGTCAGTCTAGATCAAGGCCTAGGATTGGCACTCTAGAAGATAGGATTGCTAAATGTAAAGAACCAACAACTTCACTGCAATAGAAGAGTAAGAAGGAATGCATGCAAATTACCTTAGAAGAAATTATTTGGACGATGCTTGTAAGCGAAATTTACAAGACTTGGTGTTTGGAGCATTTGTAAGACCACTTGTTGAAGATAACATTTTGGAATGTAGGAGTTTTGTTTATTTTGTAGGTTTCTACTTTTGACAAAGATATTTTCAAGCCATACCTACGATAGGTGTTGTAGACATATGATGCAAAGAAAAAATAAAGTTGGGTGGTACTATGTGATAAGGAAGTGTGAGTGTCATTTTCCTTGAATAATTTTTATGACTATTTGGACTACCTACTTCACAAAACTGGTGAGCGATAAAACTCAATTTGGAAAAATTTACAAAGTTGACCAAGCATGAAAGTTATGAATTGAGGATGTAGCACCTAAAATTAGATGAATTTAGGTGAGCGATCCAAGTTGTTTTACAAAGAACGAAATTTTAATATACCCATTGTATCATACCATATATGCAAGGAGTGATAAACAAAGAGAAATATGATTGGATAGCTTTCTTGTCAGAGCACATATAAAATTTTCTATTGTGGTATAAACTATTATTTCAATGGCATTTCATGCCATTGCATTACTTGTAGATTCCACAACATAAGAAAATACATAGTTTCTAGGACTGAATCATCCACACATGATATCAAAAGGAGTTCCTACTATTTTCCATTGGGTACATGTAGCCCCACTGATGAAGATTGGACCAATGGAAAAAGTAGCAACTATGAAGGTGACAATGAAGAAGAAGAAGGTAATATAAAGTCATTGGAGTCATTGAAAGAACATGAAGAACATACCAATGCACTAGCTGAATAGAGTGATGATTTTTATAGAACAAAGGAACAATAATGTTGAGGAGCTAGTCAAAAAGGAAAAGAGACAAAAATAGTTAGAGCAACAATAGTAGCATATGGAAGAGCAACTATAGAAACAACCCTACAACAATAGTAGCAACAATATCAAGCACTAGATTAAAGTAAATATTGATGTGTATATTGTAGTTGATATGATGGAATCATAACCACCATTGAAGGAAGCACTTATGATACATGGAGGAGACTATATGGGTGATATCTGTAACAACCCACCAACTCAACCCACGAGAGAAATATTTTTAAACAAGGATTAACTCACAAAGAAGACCCAATATATTTCAGCAGTATAAGGCATAACCACATTTTTGAGTTTATTATCACTATAGATAACACTTAAGTGGACAAGAGTGACCAAATTCTCATACTTTTGGGGTTCACTTTTCTAAACATCACCATTTAAAAAATATGTCATCAGTTGTCCCCCCACTTTTTCTATACCTTCATCGATATAGGACAACTTGATCACAACGTGTGGATTATCCTTTAAAGCCCATAGCACATAAAGGGGGATGTATATTCCCTAACCCTACATAAGTCTGTCTATGTAATATTAATTCAACATAATACCTTAGTGATTAGTTAGCTTCACCTCATTGTGAGATTAACTAATACCATTACCACTCACCTGGTAATGATCATGGTCACTCTTACCTCACTGCAAGGTGCCACCACTAAACTATATTTTGAATGATTTGATAGATTATCCCATATAAATACATCGTTAAAATTCCTAAACCTCACCACTAGGAATATGTACAATCCTCATTGCGTAGGATATGTACAATCCTCATTGCGTAGGACTTGTCCAAGCCTCACCGTTCAAGGTCTATCATTCACAAATACCTAGTTCTTATCTCATCACAATTCAACTAGAAACTAGGTTATTTTGGGCTTAAGAGATTACTAATATGGCTCTAATTTCATGCCCAAAACCCCTTACCAAAACCCAAGAGTCTTATCATTAATTAACATCTCTCCAAATGGAAATCAAATGCTAAATTATAATTAAAACTAACATAACACATTGCTAAAGACTAGGGAAATTTAAATACCTTTTCAGTCACAACTATAGAATTAGCATTTCCTTTATAAACAATGGAAGGATGCAATCAACATTTAAAGAAATCATAACCATAGCCTATCATTAGATTCTATCATTAACACATCCTTTCCATTTTGTAAATAGCTAACTTAGCATAAAAGAATAACATTATTTAATATTCCATTCTTGAATGAATACTCAAAATAATAAAACAAAAATATTACATGACATATTTTCTCCATAAAAAATGTTTACATAATATAATTTTTTGTACAAGATCCTTTCCAAGTAGTTCTCCTTCAATTTACAATATTTATTTTTAATATAAATGGTCCCTAGATTCATCCTCTTTCAAGGTCTTCCTCTTGATAGGTTATTTTCCATAAACTTTGAAAGAAAGCTTAGGGATAAAGACAACTCTTGAATGCATATGCAAGACTAACATGCACTATGCAAGAACACATATAATAATGCAAATACATGCACCATATAAAGAAAATCTAAGCAAGCATATAGAGAGATACCCATACTTCTATGAAATGGATTCCTTAGCTACCCAAGCCTCATCCATTATTGAAGAACTTAAAATGTTCAAATAAATATTTCTCAAGATATAATCAATACCTTTTCTATTATTGAACCTATTTTTAACTCTTGTATATAATTAAAATTCATGGAATATAGGGTTATGCATAAGGGGTTGGACTCGAAATGTACTTGTAAAAAAAAAGGCGAATCCTAATCAAAATCAAGGTAAATCAAGGTGAATCCTAATCAAATAAAATCACTCATCTTCACACCAAAATTTGAGGAATTTGAATCCCTAAAAAGTAAGGTCATATTTGGGGTAAATTTTGACCTATTAAATCACCTTATAACTTCATAAAACACCACCATTATATTAGCCTTGGCAAGAGCTTTCTAACGAGTACAAATATACCTATATTTGGATATATTGTGGTGAATTGACCCTAAGAAAAAATTGATCTCAAAAATTTTAGGCAAATGGGCCAACATCGAGGGTCCTCATATTCATCAATTTCCAATCATATATATATGAAGACTTCTTGAGATATAGAGGATGAAGATCTAGAGGATGAAGACTTCAACACTCTTAACTATTAATATTTGATGGAATACTTCAACACTCTTCAATAAGTTCAACCCTCCCACTTATTAACTACTGGTTAATGAATACAATGTTAAATACATATAATAAAGGAAAAAGTCACCCTTCTAAAAGTTCTATTTCATTACTCAATAAAACACATAATATTCAACATTAATAATTCAATTATTTCTATGCTTATTAAAGCTATTAAAAATTCATAAGTTATAAATTAAATATAACACCATAACTTATCCTCGATATTCAAAACAATTTACCAAAGCTTAATATGATCCTTGGAAAAAGAACCTGATACTACTAACACCACACTGACAACTCTTTCTTTCCCTACACGATTAGGGTTCAGGTGACTAAGACTTAGAAAGACTCGATAATTCCAAAGATTGGTTCTTAAGGGTGCTAAACAAAGAATTAATTAGATGACCATTAGAAGCCTAATTACTCCAATTAAGGCGTTTCCTTGCTCTCTAGAAACTTTATACCAAACTAATAACCATACATAATGTTCATCAGCTCCTTAATAATCCTAAAGGACATGCTAAGATAACAAGGAATCAAGATAACGGTTAACAAAATAGGTGAAAAGCAACAGACGTAATCCTTATAACAAAATGAACCACTAATCTCCTCTTTTGAAACCTACAAAAGGAAGCTACAAAGAAAAAAACCTACAGAATGTTGTGTTGAGGGACAAAGGAAGATAAATGAATCTAACAATATTGACAATAGAGGAAGAGACTAAGATAATTAAAGTAGACCCGAGGCTTAAACAAATAGCTTACAATGTTGCTAAACAACAAGGTGGTGAATTCTTCCCACACTCACTTGCTTCAAGATTATGCTATTTGGGTTCTTAGGAGCAATGACTTAGAACAAGGTAAGGATAACAAACAAGTTCTAAAATGGTAATGAGCAAAATAATCCAGACTGAACCTTTCCCAAAATAAAAGGAAGATAATGATTGCCATAAGCTAAGCCCTCCTCTAGAATAAAAATGATATTCCCATTTATCCCAAAAATATAAATAGTAACAATTATTATCACGTGCAACTACATATGCTATGCAATATAAATAATTCATTGAAATAACAACACACACACATATATATCTTTCCAGCATATCAATCATATGAAGCATTCATATTTCAAAGAATAACCTAGGAGAGCAAATACCTCTGCAATAACTACTTTGGTTAGTCCTTCCTTCCTCACAAGTATTCATCCTCTAGATCTTCCTATAGCTAGCCTTCTTAAACTTGGCAATCCCCCCAACATATATTCCTAGAGGAACCAAAAAGAAAAATCAAAGAAGAAAGTGATTTATTTCTTGCATGCTAGTCTGTTATGCACAAAAGTAACATTTCAACTCTAGATTACAAATTGTTTTATCCAATATTGCCAACTATTCCAAAATTTCCTACTTTACAACTTGCCAACATTATAACTTTATTTATTTAATGAACTTCCCCTTAAATTTTTATCTTACTAAAGCTTACCTTAATTCACTGCTACCCTTAGGTCCAACTTTAATAATTAAATCACTATCTCATTAATTCAATTACTTTTCTAATGCTAGTGCTATTTACTAACGTTAAGATTAAATCAATTACTCACCTTCTAAAATTGATTTAATTAATATTGAATGTTAATATTAACTATTAACATCGATATTATTTTTAAGTATTGATTATTAATACTTAACTTGGTAAAATTAATAACCAAACAATTCTTAACTTCAAAACATAGGCATCAATGCATCCTAATAATATGCACAAACAATTTGCTTAAATAGAAGGCTTTACGATCACTGCAACGTTATCACCCGTCTACTAAGAATGAATATTTTTCTTTTATAGCAACCTCATTTCCCAATGATGCATTTTAATAAAACATATGCAAATGCATCTATATGAGGGTTTTATTTTGCCCTTGATATGTTGATGGTAATTCATCCATCATTTTCCCTTTCTCTCAACTATGGTGGTTGTCCCATACTAATCCACTTGTGAGAGTACGTGGTCATGCAACCATAAATTTCATTAGCAATACCATATTCTAAAAGGAATATAATCCAACTTTAAAAAGCATAAAGTGCAACTATCAACTTATCTTGATAAAATAAAATAGGACCAAGCATTTGATATCCACACATAAAGCAACAAGGAAAAGTCTTTCCAGGGTGGACCATTACATACTCCCCCTAGGATTAAACACAATCCCTTGTGTTTCCTAAAAATAAATATATATTATTTTCAAACAATATTTGGAATTGCTTCCTCATTTTATTAGCATCTTTCCAAGTTGCACACTTTTTAGAATAATGGTCCCATTGGACCTTACATTGATCTAGGGTTCATTTTCTCAACTTCTCAGAATGGAACCCTAGAATCCTTATCGGTTGTACCTTAATGGCTAAGGGATTTACCATATACAATTTTGACACATTTCAAATATGAGAAGGATCAACAACATACTTCCTAAGTATGGATATGTGAAAAGTATCATGGATCTTTGATAGGTTGGGAGGTAAGGCGAGCCTATAGGCTACTAGACTAATCTTATAAATGATCTCAAAAGGCCCAACAAAATGGGGATTCAACTTAGTTGGCTTGATGGCAATTTCCATGGGCCCCACCCTCAAGAAGAATCTATCTCCCATAGAAAATTCTATTGGTAATATTTTTAGATCAACATAGCTCTTCTAACGATCGATTTCTTCCTTGAGCCTCTCTCGAATCACCTTTAGCTGCTCCATATATATGACATTGTCCATTTAGATCACCACTCGATATTTTGGATTGTCCTGATATAGAGGTGTTTTACACCTTCTTCCATACAAGGCCTCAAATGGAGTGATTCCCAAGGATGCATGGTATCCATTATTAAATACAAATTTAACTATATGAAAATAGTCTTCCCACTTAGACTTTTGATCCATGCAATACATGTGAAACATATCTTCAAGGATTTGGTTAACCATGTCCATTTTCCCATCCATTTTTGGATGGTAAGCAGAACTAATATTCAATTATTTACCCAATGCATGATGAAGAGTCTACCAAAATTTTGATTTAAATCTAGAATCTCTATCTGATATGATCACCTCAGGAAAACCATGTAACCTGGTTATTTCCTTGGAAAAATTATTTTCCATAATTGGTGCATCATCCTTGATGTTTCCCGATATAAAATGGACAACCTTAGTCAACTTGTCTACCACCACAAGTATTGTATCATATTGGTACCTTGTTTTAGGTAAACTCACAATAAAATCCATGGATATAACCTACCACTTTTGAGTAGCTATATCTATGGGTATAATTTTCCTGCTAGATGCTAATGTTCTACCTTTACCTTTTGACATTATAAGCATCTAGCAATGAAACTATTAATATCTTGTTTCATTATAGGCCAATCAAAAGTCTTTTTCAAATATTCTCTCATATTTGCACATCATATATGAGTAGATTATGGAGAACTATGCACCTCCTGCATAATCATTCTCCTTAAATCACTAGTATTGGGTATTCCAACCCTATCTTTGAAACATAAAATGTCCATTTTTTATGTTAAAATCCCCATTTTCCTCAAGATGTTTCTTATAAATATTATCCTAGATTTCATTGCGATACTGGTCATGTAACAACATTTCTCTATCTTTGTCAATCAAGTCAACATTACTTCGGGTTAATGCTACTATATACCTTCTCCTACTCAAGGTGTCAACAACCTTATTTTCCTTTCCTTTCATATACTCTATCCCAAAGTCATATTCATATAGGAAATATATCCATCTTCTTTAGCTAACATTCAACATAGGTTGGGTAAAGATATACCTTAGGCTTTGGTGATATGTCCTTAGCTTGAAAGATTTTCCCAACAAATAATGTGTCTAGATCTTAAGAGTATGGATAACTACTGCTATCTCTAAGTTATGTGTAGCATAATTCAACTCATGTTTCTTAAGTTTCCTAGATTCATATGCTATTGTAGCTTCATTTTGGGGTAACACCCCCCCACCAACCTTCTAAGAAAGCATTTGTACATACTGTAAAATTCCCATAAGTATTAGGTATTCTAATATTGGTGTTGTACTTAGCTTATTCTTCATAGTTTCAAAGGTAACTTCACACTTATCCATCCATTTGAACTCTTTTACTTTTCTTTGAAGGTTGGTAATAGAGTAGGTAATTCTTGAGTAGTCTTTCACAAATTGCCTATAATAACCAGTTATTCCCATGAAGCTTCTAACTTCAAACACACTAGTGTGTGCATGCCAAATTAATATGGATTCAATTTTCTAAGGATTCACAACAATCACTTTTGTAGATATAATATTTCCAAAATATCGAACTTGTGAAACATACAATTCACATTTTTTTCTATAAAGTTGATTTTTCCTCAACACCTCTAACACTAATCTTAAATGTTGATCATGTTCTTCTCTAGTGTGGGAATATATCAAGATATGATCTAAAAATATCAAAACAAAACGATCCAAATATTTTTTGAACACACTATTCATCAGATTCATAAAAAATGTTGACACATTTGTCAATATAAACTGTAGCAATGTGAACTCATAGTGTCCATATATAGTATTGAAGGTTGTTTTGTGAGTATCCTCCTCATGAATTCTTAGCTAATAATATCCTGATATCAAGTCAATATTTGAGAAGATAGTGGCATCCTTGATAAAAAATATTATCAATTCTTGTAAACAAATACCTATTCTTAATGGTTACCTTATTCAACATTTTATAATCAATAAATAATCCTAAGGAACCATCATTATTCTTAACAAACAATACCGGAGCATCCTAGGGCGACACACTAGGTTTAATCAAACCTTTCTCCAACAAATATTGAAATTGTACCTTTAACTATTGAAACTAAATGGGAGTCATTCTATAAGGTGTCCTAGTAATAGGTTTAGCTCTAGGCATTAATTAAATGATAAAATAAAATTCATACCAAGGTGGAAGACCTAGAAGATATTTAAGAAAAATATCTCTAAATTCATGCAAAATTGGATGTTTCTTAAATATTTTTGCATCTCCATTACTTCCTTCCTTGCCATTTATCTTAACTACATACAACATTCCACCTCTTTTGATTATCTTCTTAAGTTGCATTATTGACAATAAATGTGGTCAAAAAGATTCTTGCCTTCTTTGAATCCTTATTATTTTCTTATGCTTATCACTATAATCCATTCATATTTCTTAGAAATTGATTAGGGCTCCATAAGATTTTAGCTAATCCATCCTTGAGATAAGATCAAAGGCATGTAGAGGTGCTACATATAAGTGCCAAATAGTTGATCCATTGGGTAAGGAAATCTTAGTAGTAGGTAAGCATTGATTCGTTAAGTCTGTCTGGAACCATACTCAACTTTCCACCCTTGTGCCAAAAATTCAGGTTTTTCTGGCATATCCTCAATAATACTAGTGGAAATGAAACTATCTATAGCTCGAAAATAAATTAAAACTTTTACATTTCTATTGAACAACTTACAATTTAATAGCATGGGAGTTTCCTGACCATCTAGGTTATAATTTACAATAGTTGCATAGATTTGATGAGGTTGATCCTTGAATTTAGCCATTGGGGATACTTATTTGCATAATGAGGACCCCCAGATAAAACAACCTATCCTGTGTGCCTAAGAACTTTCCTATATTTTATCCCTTATATCCTCCTTCTGAGCTGAGCCATTCTACTTTTGAGGTCAATATTTTAAATTTTCCTTCCTCTGGAAATTCTTCTTATAATTCCCTTTGTTCCCATTTTTGAACTTTAAGTTTTCTTTGCTCTTCTTCTTTTGTTGTTTATCCCATTTTATAAAATTAACACTCTTCCTCTTTCGGAATTCCTTTATCTCTCCTTCTATCAGCACTCCATAGTTGAAGAAGGTTTTTTTGGTGTGTTGATTCTCTTCTTATTGAGCCAAGTTATATGCCTTCTGTAGATTTTTGGGCTTAAGCAAATTAATCATTGTTTGAATCTTAGGATCCAATCCCAAGATGAAATTTTGCATCTTCAATTTCCATTGGTATTATAATCAAAAATATATTTCAAAAGCTTTATGATTTCTTATAATAAACTTCTATAGTCAAGGTTCCTTGTAGAAGCATATAGAATTTCTCAAATTTCTCTATGTAAAACTGATTTGATAGGAATATTTTATTGAATGCCCTTACAAAATTATCCCATTTGCCTACATTGAATGTATTTAACCATTTCAAGGCTACATCTTGGAGATGAATGGTTGACCAAATAGTTTATGTTTTTTGGGGAGTAATTCTTCATGGCAAAGTAAGTTTCCAACTCATTCAACCAAGATTTCATTGCATCACCCCCTTATCTTCCATTAAATTTAGGTACCTTAACATCTTAAGATCCTTGGCAAGCTCAGCCTCAATCCAAGATTTAACCTCATGGATTTCTCTAGTAGGATTCTCTTCATGTCTACTCTTTGAATTCTTGTAACTAGGTTCCCAATTTACCAATGTTTCCAACATTTTTTTATTGCTCCATCTGCTCTTGAAGCACTTAACCATTGAAGTAAGATTTTACACCCTCTTGTCAAAATCCCCTAATCTTCCAAATTTCTTTTAGGGATGAGCCACAACTTCCTCTTACATATATGACCTTGAATTCTTGGATGATCCTCCTCTCAAAATAGGTGCCATATCCTATTCACAAAAAAAAGTTGGAAAAGTTACAATTTCTTCAAAATTTTACCTTCTAAGATTAGTTAGTTTCATCTCCCCATGAACTAACTTAGACCATTATCACTCACCTGATAATGATCATGGTCACACTTGCCTACCCACAAGGTTCTATCTCTTTAAGACCATTATCACTCACTTGATAATGATTATGGTCACACTTGCCTCTCCATAAGATGCCATCCCCAATAAGAAGCTATACTTTCTAGGATTTTTACTTCTTAGTATGACTGGTCAAGATGACATGCAATACCTGCCTTGTCCAAAATTAACTTAAGGTTTCTATAAGAGTAATCCTTCCCAAAGTAGCACATCAAGTCAAGGCTCAACCTAGGTTCTCTCCATGGAAGCTTTGTATCCTATGACCTAGGATCTAATACCAATTGTAACAACCCACCAACTTGATCCAAGGGAGACATATAAAAAAAAAACAAGGATTAAGTCACAAAGAAGACCCAATATATTTTAGTAGTATAAGACAACCATATTTTGAGTTCATTGTCACTATAGATGAAACTCAAGTGGGCAAGAGTGACCAACTTCTTGTACTTATGGGGTTCATTTTTCTAAACCTCATTGTTTAGAAAATATGCCATCGGTGGTCCCCTCACTTTTGCTATACCCTCATCAATATAGGATAACTTGACCAAAATATAGGGATTATCCTTTAAGACCCATAACACATAAAGGGATATGCCTATTCCCTAATCCTACATAAGCATGTCTATGTAGGATTAATATAGTGTAATGCCTTAGTGATTAGTTAGCTTCACCTCACTGTGAGATAACTAAGACCATTACCACTCACCTAGTAATGATCATGGTCACACTTACCTCACCATAAGGTGCCACCACTATACTATCTTGTGAATGATATAATGGATTATACCATACTAATCCATCATTAAAATTCCTATGCCTCATCACTTAGTACTTTTCCAAGCATCACCACTAGGACTACCCAAAATTATCATTGCTTTGGACCACTCGAGCCTCATCATTCAGGGTGTATCATTCACAAATACCTAGTTCTTGCCTCACTACAATCAAGTAGGAACTGGGATCTTTTGGGCTCAAGGGGTAACTAATATGGCTCTAATTGTATGCCCAAAAACCCCTTCCCAAAACCCAAGAGTCTTATTATAAATTAACATCTCTCCAAATGGAAATAAAATGCTAAATCATAATTAAAACCAACATAACACATTTCTAAAGACTAGGGAAATTTAAATACTTTTTCAATCACAACTCTAGAATTTAACATTTTCTTTATAAATAATGGAAGGATAAAATCAACATTTAAAGAAATCATAAACATAGCCCATCATTAGATTCTATAATTAACACATCCTTTCTATTTTGCAAATAGCTAACTTAGCATAAAAGAATAACATTATTTAATATTCTATTATTGCATGAATACTAAAAATAATAAAACAAGAATATTATATGACATCTTTTCTCCATAAAAAATATTTACATAATTTAATTTTCTTTACAATATACTTTCCAAGTAGTTCTTCTTCAATTTATAATATTACTTTTCAACATAAGTGGTCCCTAATTTCATCTTCTTTCAAGGTATTCCTCTTGATAGATTATTTACCATGAACGTTTAAATAAATCTTAGGGATAAAAACAACTCTTGAATGCACATGCAAGCCTAACATGCACTATGCAAGAACACATATAAAAATGCAAAGTAAATCTAAGCAAGAATATAGAGAGAATCCCATACTTCTCTCAAATGGATTCCTTAGCTACCCAAGCCTCATTTATTCTTGAAGAACTTAGAATGTTCAAATAAATATTTCTCCTCAAGATATACTCAATACCTTTTATATTATTAAACCCATTTTTAACTCTTGTATTTAATTAAAATTCATGGAATACTTCAACACTCTTCAATAAGTTCAACCCTCCCACTTATTAACTATTGATTAATGCATACAATGTTAAATCCATACAAAGGCAAAAGTCACCCTTCTAAAAGTTCTATTCCATTACTCAATAAAACACATAATATTCAACATTAATAATTCTATTTTCATGCTTAATAAAGCTATTAAAAATGCATAAGTTACAAATTAAATATAACACCATAACTAATCCTCGACATTCAAAATAATTTACCAAAGCTTAATATGATCCTTGGAAAAATAACCCAATACTACTAACACCACACTAACAACTCTTTCTTTTCTTACATGATTAAGGTTCGGGCGGCTAAGGCTAAAAAAAATATGAAAACTCCAAAGTTTTTTCTTAAGGGTTCTAAAACAAGCATGAATGAGATGATCACCTGAAGCCTAATTACTCCAATTAAGGCCTTTCCTTGATCTCTAGAAATTTTATACAAAACTAATAAACATACATAAAAACCATCATATCATTAATATTCTTGAATGATGTGCTAAGATAACAAGGATAATGGTTAACAACATAGGCGAAAAGTGACAAACGCGACCCCTATAACAAAATGAACCACTGTTTTCCTCTTTTAAAAAAATATTACAAAACATCGTGCTAAGGGATAAATGAATCTAACAAGATTTTTAATGAAGAAAGAGACCTGTCATGACCCTCCCTTGGCAGACTTTTCATTTGGATGGATTTATGTTTTGTTATGATGCTTTATTTATGGAATGTTTGGCTATCTCAAATTTAGTTATGCAAAAAGACATGTATATTATGGAAAATGTGATATGAGTATTTACTAATGGGATGTTGGTTAATTTCATGTTTAATTTTCTTGCAAATATAATTATTATGCTGAAAATGATGCTACTAATGAAATTGCATTATTTTAGGAACATGTTTCTCATGATTGGAAGAAAGACAAAATCACCAAATGAGATATAATAATAAAGAAACAAAAGGGAAAAGACATAATGTCTATTCCGATTTTCAGTTTGAGTAGCAAGGAAAATAACTTTATTTCATTATAAAATTTCATAAATG
Source organism: Wollemia nobilis (assembly GCA_028583015.1). NCBI lineage: Eukaryota > Viridiplantae > Streptophyta > Pinopsida > Araucariales > Araucariaceae > Wollemia > Wollemia nobilis. The sequence continues at coordinate 12,603,992 of JAQPPZ010000850.1, forward strand.
AAACCACATGAAAGAATATGTTAAGTAGATGAAATATGGTGTTGCATCATAATTTTATTTAGATAAGGTCCAACTGATAGACTAACCACAAGATGATTAGATACTTGAGATTTTATGTCTTTTAAATTCTTTAAGTATCTTATGAGAACCTAGCTCTTGACTGACATCTTTGTTTGGTTTTAATTTGGAAAGGAGGCAACAATATTCGTTTATATTTTAGAAATAAATAATTAGACTCATTTATATTTCCAGTGAGATTGTTCATTCTCGTGCACCATGGAAGAAATGAATATTGTTTGAAATAGGATGTTGTGATGAACATCTTAGCACCTTGGTTTATTTGACAAGGAATAACACCTTACCTAAGATGGATTGGTTGTTTATTAAAAAACTAGAGCTCATGAAAGGAACAATAAATGATCTATGGCATGTTGCGGCATCGTGTTCTAGTGGTGGTTAGAAAATTATAATAATCCCACTAACTTCTAAGATATCTGGATCAAAATATGGATGGGGAAGAAAAAGGAAGTTGGATTCATAAGGAAGGGGATGACATTCTAAAGGAAAAATATTGGGAAGAGGAGAGCGAGTGAAGGCGTGACTACTAGGACCTGATTCAAAAGTCTTTTGCAGGTTTGTTGGGTGAATTTGAGGTAAGTTTCACTGGCATTCCTTGATGCACTCTATGAACTTCTTTAAATGGTCTTTGTGTGAGCGTCAACTGTATTGAAGTAGGTTTTAATATTAAGTGTGGTTGGTTTTAAAAAAAAACTTACCTATGATTAGAAATCTCTCTGAGTATGCTACCATGATATTTTCAAAAATCAATAGGAGTATTGATGGTATAATTAAACCCAACATAAATTTATTTACTTATTTTAGCAAACAAATTCATCACCAGTAAGAACACTAGGTTTCTATTTCAAAAGATAGAGTCTCATATGTGAAGCTTTTAGTTTGGGTGCAGTTGATAGGTTGAGGTTTATGAGGGAAATAATTGAGGGAGACCATTCCTGGACCTCGCAGTTCGCTATAGTTCTTATCTGCAACTTGAGACCCAGTAGGTTGTGGTAGTGTTATTATAAAACTGTAGTGGTGGAACTTGAAACCGATATCGGGTAAAAGATGCTATGTTTCTTACCGAGTATCTTAGATTTGTGTGGTTGTAATCTAAGTGTTTCAATTTGTGTGGAAGGATCACAGTTTGAGTCGTACTTCGTCCATGTTTCTTTTTTGGTGACAAGCTTTGAAAATTTGTAGAACCAGTAGACTTTGACCTAGTGATAATTTCTTTGGACTCTAGTTTAATGAAATCTAAGTAATACTTTGAAAAATACAATACTTGAAATATGCTTTTTAATGAAATAATGCAAAAAGTGATTTTCAAGTATGTAATTCTAAACAAGGAGCTTCAATAATGAATGTATGAATGAAAACAAATTGCATGAAAACTGAAATCAAGTTACCACTCGACAACTTAGAACTTTAAGTTCTCTCTTGCAAAGAATAGTATATATCTCCAAGGTTCTTATTTTATGTTTAATGTGTCACATATGCATATGCCAATAAGTACTTGAATAACTCTTTGAATTTGCAAGCTACTATTTACAAGGGGCCTGGGATCGAGTAATTTGATTTAAATTTATCATGAACACCGTACATTTCATGCATAACTTTGTTCTCCCAATGATAAAGTTGATTCACTTTATGAAATAAATCAATTTAAGCAAATCTACTAATATCATTAATTTAAAATGCTTTTAAACTAAGTTGAATTAATAACCTTAACATAGCATTTTAATTATTATTGAAATTTCTTGAAACTTTAATGGATTTAAAATTTATAAAATTTCAATAATCATGAGATAATTGTAAAACCTTAATCATAAGAATTTGACTTATATTACACATACAGGTTTTACACACTTTAAATACCTTGCCTATTCAAATTATTTTACCAAAATTAAAGTATTTGAATAAGAGGCAAATTCTTAAACTTTATTAAACTCCAACTATTAGGCTTTTGATACCTTAATAATGATAGCAGAGAGTTTAATTTAAAATTGGACAATGAAACTGTAAAGGATCTGACCTGCAACCTTCAAACCTATGCAACGTCCCTTTTCCTATGCAACGTCCCTTTTCCTGTACTTATTCTTCAAACAGTCTATTGCATTAAATGTTTGAAGAATAAATACAAATCCCACCTTACAATGTTCAATTTAAGCAACTGGGCAGATATCAATTCTAGTTTTCCAACTTTATGGATTAAAGTAGAAAACCATAATATTCATTTATCTTCAACAGATTTGTATTATTCCAAATATTAATTAATTTAATATTTGGATAATATATCTGTTATTGACTTAGTCTTTAATGATAAATCAAAAGAAAATATAACCTTATTAACTAAGTCAATGTGTTTTGGATATAAAAAGCATAAATAATAACATAAAAGGCTTTAATAGTTATGAAATTTCATATTCTGTGGACAATCACTTCAGAAAACTAAAATGAATTACAGAGAGCATATTAAACTACTCTAAGGTTCACCAGATCAACACAGTGCAACCAGAGAAATAGTGTAATCTTCTGTGGGAGTTTTACCAAAATTAAATGCATCACATCACATATTTTAAATCCAAATCAAATACAGATTTACACATACTTGACTAAAAAAAATACATTAATGTGAATGCTTGATCTTACAATAATAGCTTGACCTCTCTGTAACAATGTCTTCCTCTAAAAGTTCTTCCAAATATTTGGCTTCTACAGATCTTTCCTCCTTCTCCTGCACAAAATGTCCGACCCCTTGTCCATGCAATGCAACTCCATTTATAATCAAATTTAATTCGTTGTTTTCGTTTTTCTTTCAGTTTCTGAACCAATTATGAAATCCGCTTGTGTAAATATCTCTTGAATGTATTCCAATTCTTTCAACTATAATCCCATGTTCAATAATTTTAATACAAATTTAACATCAACATTTATGATTTACGTCATCACAAGATTATGAAGTGAATAGTTTTAAATATCGAGATTATAATCAAATAAAGTCTCAATCCAAACTGTTTGAGTATGTATTCAACCAAATATAAACTATGTCCCCATGCTCGCCACCGCTGCTAAGATGAAGTATTTTAAGAAAAATTAATATCCCTATAACTTTATAAGAATCATTCATTGTGATTACTCATCCAAACACCCGCGTGCATAACGAAATTATATAAAGTGATCGTTCAACATGCAGAGGAAACTTATGAAACTTGACCATGTAATTGATGCCGAATTTGAATCATCCCTCTTCCACTTTCAATCATGCATGAACATCCTTATAAGCCATGCATGATAATTACAGATGTCCAGGACTTCTTCGTAGATAACAACATTTTCATCTTTTAGCACTATGATCTTTCGGTAACTCTCGTTGAAGAGTACAATCGTCTAGCACTGTCATGGTTTTGAAACTACCGAATGTTGCTACATCAAATTATTTTCCACAAAATTTGTACATGGCAAACACGATAAGCTCTCTGCGTAAATTCTCCATTGTGGTGTAAACCCAGCTACAAGAGACCAAAAAAAATGGACTCCAATCACATAACACAGATGCAATATAATAAAAGAAACATGTAAATGGATATTCTTCTTATTCCTAAATTCATACCAATTATCCAAAAGAATACAATCCGTCATATAGCAACCGAAAACCAAAAAACCCTATTTTTTTTTTTTTTTCTAAAAACTAAAAATAGAAATGATTCAGATTGCACCCAAATTTGGTGCACACATCCCTCTCACAATAATGAACCTTAATTTAAAATATCAGGTCTCAACTTAATGTATAACAAAAGATAATAAAATTCTAACATTCGAAAAAACCCAAAAAACCTGGGAACATAAATCAAAAGCTAATTTTGGGATACTAGATGGAGGAGTTAGGTCCTGAAAGTATGTTTTTTGGAGGGTCAAGCACATCAAAGATGCACCTGATGCAGAACACGCATGCAAAACCACCTATTAAATTTCAAGACAAACGGACGTACGATTTACAAGTTATGGCTCCGGGAAAGTTCATCACATTGCCACTGTCATGATGAGAACCATCTTATCATAAACCCTTTGGTCATATATCTGAAATTCACTTATATTTAACCTCCTCCATATTGTAACTCCATCTATAGCCATCATCAACAACTAGTGATAGCGACTATGACCTCTTCAACAAGCGATGATACCATTACCATGTCTCACATTCACCAGGCAACATTTATGGTATGTGATGATGGCAACCCATTTTTAATATGTAGTAACTATATCTTCGAATCACCCAAATGAAAACTCTATTTTTATATTATGACATCTGATATTTACAACGTGTCACACACTCCAGTATTCCCAAACGTCGATAGAGTATCCTGTAATGCACATCTTCTCCAATGAACGAATTTGTCATGCAAACCTTATTCGCACGATCCATTATAATGTCGGCATCATTTTTTTTATAAACCATGATCTTTTATGTTCTCTGTATCTTGCATTATGACAACTGCTTTCATAACAAACCACATGTTGCGTAGCACTTTACAACGTGCAATCGTAATGTGCCCTCCATCGAGATTATCCACCTTAACCATCGTTGGTCATGAGAACCAACCAAAATTATAAGCTCCACCTCGCGTGTCATGTATTTGGCCATAATGAAGGTCAATTTAACTTATGGGTCCCAACTCGCCTCTCCCAACCTGTGAAATAACAATCAACATTAGTCACTTGCCAACAATATTATTTTGGAATATAAGGTACAACATAAAAATAAACGAACCCACTATGCCTAACACTAAACAATAAGGTAATCAACATATAACATAACTTACACATCTATACTATAATAATAAAAGAACATTATAACTAAATAATGAATAAACTAAATTAAAACACATATAATCTAGCCACACAACATACGATAACACTAAAACAATATATTAATACTAAAACCCACATAACAAAAGGACATAACATTAAAAAAAATAAAATAAACACCTAATAGGTATATAATAATAAAAGAACATCACATAATAACGAAACCAAAACATCAACATATATAACCACTAAAACAAACATATCAAAAATATATATAATTAATAATTATATATAATCAATACATAATTAAAAATTATATATAATAATACATATACAATAACAAACAAAAACAACATATAACATAAAACAACCAAACACAACTTTGGATAAGCATATAAACTAAATAATTTGATTAACATGACTTTGGCCAACACCTCTCAAAGCAACTTTGATGAGCATAGAGTAAATTCTCGCAATGAATTTTGCTATACAACCTTCACATGAAAACCAACCCCTTTTGATATTTTCATGAAACAATGGTGAACCCAGGGTATAAATAACAATTTGAAACAATTCTTCAAATTTCAAGTGGGTCCCCAAATTTTGGGGTCATTGTGAAGAACGTCACAACATGTAGTAGAATACATACTCATGTAGAGGTTATTCTATGTATGAATAGACTACCTATTAGAATTCAATTCTGTTTACCTAGCTATGATAACTAGGTGTATGGTTACTTGTAGGAAAAAAATTTGAAAGATGAAATTGTGAACCGATTTCTACTACCTCTCCTATGTGTGGCCGAGGATAATACTGCCAAAGAGAAGGAGAGGGAGTGCTACCTCATTGATGAGGAAGACACGACAAAACAATGTAGAAGTTGGGACCATTGATGTATGTGTGAACAATCCTAGTAATGAGAGGGAGGATCTCTCCACAATAGTTGCCCTTACTTCATGAGTAGGTAGAAACACAGAAGCAAGTTTTGGAAGTCGTGTTGAATTGGAAAACTCAAGTTGAAAACTCTATAGAAAGACAAGATAATGAACCTCTTACAAAGACACAATAGGCCAGATTTTGGATAGGGGTAAAATTAGAAAAGGATACGAAGCATATTAAATATTTCAAGTTCAAAGGAGATGAAGGTGGTGATGCAGCCGAAGCTTGGTTGAAAGATATAGAGACTTTATGCAACATGAAAAATTATTTCTCTAGGACTCAAATATTGTATGCTACTCTGCATTTACAGGGTGTTGGCTTAGATTTGTGGAAAAAATTTAGTGAGGGAAAAGGTATTGAGGTTGCTATTGATCTAGAATAGGAAGATGTTGTTGTAGCCTTTAAGGAAAGGTTCCTCAATGAATATTTTTATACCCTAAAACTTGGGGATTCACCAAAATTAGACACAAAAATAAGATGGTGGAGGTATATTACCAAAAATTTATCAAGTTGCTAAAATATATACCTATGTATAATGAGAAGATGAAGGTCCATAAGTTTATTATAGGAGCTGATCCCAGGATAGGGCATGAAGTGAACATGAGAGAGCCTAGTACTCTATAGAAGGCCTATGACTTGGCTAGAAAATTTGAGACCTATCTTAAGCCCTACTTTGACTACGAAGGGATGTCTAAGAAGGATAAAGAGGCACGAAGAAAAAGAAATAGTGCAAGGTTCATGAAGTGGGAAGGAGATCAAGCAAACAAAAATGTCTCTAAATAGGATAGAAGAAATGACATAAAGTAGGACAAGTTTAGGAAAAGGTTCAAAGGGAAGAACCAAGATCCTAAAAATTTCAACAATAAGGATAAAATACACCACCATAGGGTCAGACCAATCCTCCATTAGCAGTAAAAGTAGAAGGACAAAAGCAGAAAACTCATCCAAGACCTAAGGATGGATGCTTTGATTATGGTGGACCATACTATACCAATAAGTGTACATACAAAACAAGGAAGAGTTTGAAGGGAAAATAACCCTCCCATAAAGAAGTTGCACACAATATTTATGCAATGATAGGAAGTGAGAATATGGAAGGGAAAGCCACTTCACTTCTAATAAAATATAAGATCTTTGGTATAAATATTAGAATTCTGGTTTATAGTGGTGCTATAGATAGTTTTGTTTCCACTAGCTTAGTTAAAGATATACTAGGAAGGCTAGGAATCTTGGCACATGGGTGGAAGGTCGAGTATGGTTCATGATAAACCTACTCTGTAAATGAGTGCTATCCTATGGCAAAAATTACCCTACCTAGCGGTATGACCATTGGATGCCTGTATGTAGCACCATTGCATGCATTTGATGTAGTGCTAGGAATGGATTGGTTACAAGCACATAAGACTATAATAAATTTCCAGGATAAACGGATTGAGTACTCAAAATATGGTAGGAAAGAATAGAGGGTGTACAACTTGCAAGGGTCTTTTTGATCCCAGATCCTCTATGTTGTGTAGCTTAAGAAGGCAATGAAGAGAGGAGGAATAATTTATGTAGTTAAGTTAAATAAGATAGAAGATGAAAATAAAGAAGAGGTGTTTGAGAAACACCCAATTTTTTTGGAGTTCAAATATGTATTTCCAAAAGACTTACCTGGATTACCTCCTAAACATAATTTTTATTTCATAATTGAACTTCAACGTAGAAAAAAACCTATTCATAGATATCCTTATAGAATGAATACGATTGAGATGTAAGAACTGAAAGTGCAGTTACAAGGATTGATGGAGAAGGGATTAGTTAGACCAAGTGTGTCACCATAGGGTGCACTAGTGGTGTTTGTCAAGGAAAAGGATGGTTCCTTATGACTTTGTATAGACTATAGCATATTAAACAAGGCAACCATTAAAAATAAATATCCTCTACCCAAAATTGAAGACCTCTTTGATCAGCTTAAAGATGCTACTATCTTCTCAAAGATTGATGTAAAGTTAGGATACCACCAATTGAGAATTCGAGAAGAGGATACACATAAGAAAACCTTCAAAACTCATTATGGACATTATGATTTTAATGTCTTGCCTTTTGGTCTATTGAATGCTCCAAAAGCATTTGTGAATTTGATGAACAACATTTTCAAAAAGCTTTTGGACCAATTTGTTCTTGTATTTTTGGATGATATTTTAATATATTTCAGGAATAAGACTAAGCACGACAGACACCTTAAGATCATGTTGGATATATTAAGGAAGAATCAGTTGTACGAAAACTTATGGAAGTATGAATTTTATGTATTGGAAGTGTAATATTTAGGGCATACTGTATCAGCATAAGGAATTGCGATGGATCCTACAAAATTGAAGCTATACTGAATTGGCTGCCGCCCACAAATGTGATAGAAGTTTAAATTTTCATGGGTTTTACTAGATATTACAAGCATTATGTGAAGGACTACACCAAGATAACGGCTCCAATAACTAACCTTCAAAGGAAGGTAAAAGAGTTCAAGTGGACATATAAATGTGAGGTAGATTTTGATCTTCTCAAACAAAGACTTATTACATCTCCCATACTAAAGATACCAGAACCTCAGGGTATTTTTTTGTGTGCACAGATGCATATTTAGAAGGTTTTGGATGAGTGCTTTCACAAGATGAAGTAGTGGTAGCCTATAGATCTAGGAAATTGAAATGATATGAGGTTAAATATGCAATCCATGATCTAGAATTTGTAGTGATGGTTTTTTCTCTCAAAATTTGATGACATTATATTGTAGGGAGAAATTTTGAGTTGAGGATAGACCATAGAAATTTGAAGTACATATTTACTCAACCTTTGTTAAATTCTAGGTATAGAAGGTGGATGGAATTTCTCATTGAAAATGATTTGGTATTGAATACATCAAAGAGAAGGAGAATAAGGTTACCGATGCACTCAGTAGGAGAAGACACATACTTGTCTTGTCTTACATCCATATAGAATTAATGGAAAAGGTGAAGGAAATGCAACATCAGGATGTGTTTTGCAATAAATCTAAGAAAGAATGGAAAAGAAACCCATTGAATATAAGGATTTAAACATAAAGGATGGTTTCTTATGCTTTAAGGATAGGATAGTAATTCCTAAGGCTGGTAATTTGAAGAAAATTATCATGAATGAAGCACATAGATCTCCATATTTTGCTCACTCGAGAGGGGTAAACAAAAGAGGGAATATGAAGAAAACCTTCTACTGTCTAGGAATGAAAAAGGACATAAAAGAATATGTCTCTTAGCGTCTCAAATACTAGAAAGTTAAGGTAGAACACAAACACTCTATAGGACTACCGTATCCTCATGATGACCTTCACATAAATGGTAGGTCATATGAATGGATTTTATTGTAGGTTTGTCAAAGACTAGATTAAAGCATGATGTAATCCTAGTTGTGATTGATAGACTAATCAAGGTTATGCATTTTATACTCAAAAACACCAAGGATGATTTCGTGGTTGGGGCTAATAGATTTGCCAAGGAAGTATTTAGGCTTCATGGTTTTTTGAAAGTGATCATATCAGATAAAGACTCAAGATTTACATCCAAGTTTTGGTAAGATTTATATTGTGCCATTGACACTAGGTTAAACATAAATTATGCATACCACCTAGAAACTAATGGGTAGAATGAAAGGGTGAATCAAGTATTAGAGGACATGCTTTGCATGTATTGTATGGACCAAAAAACCCAATGGAAATATTACCTACACTTGGTAGAATTTACCTACAACAACAATCACCATTCGACCTTAGGCATGGCACCATTTGAAGAGCTATATGATAGGAGATTTAGGACACCTTTGTCATAGAAAAATCTAGAGGATAGGGTTGTGCTTGGAAAAAACATGGTCAAAGAAATGGAGTAACAATTAAGGGTGATCAGGGAAAGGCTTAAATAAGTTGTAGATCATGAGAAAAGTTATGTCGACTTTAAGAGATCACCAAGAGATTTTGTGGTAGGTGATAGAGTATTTATAAGGGTGAGACATAAGAAGAGTGCTATTAAGTCCATAAAACTTGATCCATGTTTTGTTGGACCATTTGAAATTATATAAAAAAATTAGTCCTATGGCAACCGACTTGCATTACCACCCGTCCATTGAAGATTCATGACACATTTTACATATCATTGCTTAGAAAATATATATCTAATCCTAATCATGTGTGGGAATTTTCTAAACTATTGATGGTGGATCCATAGGTTATAGAGGTTCAACCAGTAAAAATACTTGAGTTTTATTCCAAATCGATGAGGAAAGGGACTCTATAGTAATGCAAGGTCCAATGGGACTACTACTCTAAAAGAAATGCTACTTGGGAGAAAGTGGTAGATATGAAAAAATATTTTCCATTCATGTTTGAATGAAATGTAGTTATTGCCTTATGTTTTGACTATGATGTAACATAGAGGACTATGTTAAACCTAAAGGGGGAGGATATCATGACCCTCCCTTGGTAGACTTTTCATTTGGATGGACTTATGTTTTGTTATGATGCTTTATTGATGGAATGTTTGGTTATCTCAAATTTAGTTATGCAAAACACATGTATTTTATGGAAAATGTGATATGTGTATTTACTAATGGGATGTTGGTTAATTTCATGTTTAATTTTCTTGCAAATATAATTATTATGCTGAAAATAATGCTACTAATGAAATTGCATTATTTTAGGAAGAAGTTTCTCATGATCAAAAGAAATACCAAAATCACCAATGAGATATAATAATAAATAAAAAAAGGGGGAAAAAACATAATGTCTATTTTGGCTTTCAGTTTGAGTAGCAAGGAAAAATAATGTTCTTTCATTATAAAATTGCATAAATGAAACCACATGAAATAATATGTTAAGTAGATGAAATATGGTGTTGCATCATAATTTTATTTAGATAATATCCAACTGATAGACTAACCACAAGATGATTGGATACTTGAGATTTTATGTCTTTTAAATTCTTTAAGTATCTTATGAGAACCTAGCTCTTGACTGACATATTTGTTTGGTTTTAATTCGGAAAGGAGACAAAAATATTCATTTATCTTTTAGAAACAAAAAATTAGACTCATTTTTATTTCCAGTGAGATCATTCATTCTCATGCACCATGGAAGAAATGAATATTGTTTGAAATAGGATGTTGTGATGAATGTTTTAGCACCTTGGTTTATTTGACAAGAATAACACCTTACCTAAGATGGATTGGTTGTTTATTAAACAAACTAGAGCACATGAAAGGAATAATAAATGATCTTTGATGTGTTGTTGCATCGTGTTCCAATGGTGGTTACAAAAATCATAATGCTCCCACTAACTTCCAAGAGAAATGGATGGGAATATATATGGGAAAGAAAAGGAAGTTTGATTCGTGAGGAAGGGGATGACGTTTTAGAGGAAAAACATTGGGAATAAGAGAGCGAGCGAAGGCGTGAATACCATGGCCTATTTTAGAAGTCTTTTGTAGGTTCGTTGGGTGAATTCAAGGTAATTTTTTCTCGTCATTCCTTGATGCACTCTATGAACTTCTTTAAATGGTATTTGTGTAAGTGTCAGTTGTACTGAAGTAGGTTTTGATACTAAGTGTGGTTGGTTTAAAAAAAAACTTACCTATGATTAGAAATATCTCTGAATATGCTACCGTAAGATTTCCAAAATCCAATAGGAGTATTGATGGTATAATTAAACCCAACACAAAGTTATTTACTTATTTTAGCAAATGAATTCATCACCATTGAGAATGGTAGATTTATATTTTAGAAGATAAAGTATCATATATGAAGCTTTAAATTTGGGTGCAGTCAATAGGTTGAGGTTTATGAGGAAAATAATTGAGGGATACCATTAATAGACCTCACAGTTTGCTACAGTTCTTATCTATAACTTGATATCCAATAGGTTGTGGTAGTGTTCTTATAAAACTATAGTGGTAGAATTTGAAACCGATATCGGGCAAAAGATGCTATGTTGCTTATCGAGAATATTATATTTGTGTGGTTGTAATCTGAGTGTTTCAATTTTAGGAGTGCAAGTGACTAAGTTAGTCGTTGGCCTTAATTAAGTCATCATGAAATGATAATAGATCGTGCTTTTATATTATTAACTATGTCATGCTGTGATTTTAGTAATGTCAAATCTTGGTAGGGGAACTCATGGATGAGTTGATGTTAGCATGCATTATGGATTAGCCATATAGAAAACAATAGCTTTTAGTTTTTTTAGTTGAAAATGGGTTGGTAGTATGAGAGTGAAGGTCTCATATAGGAGAAATAATTTAAAGAACAACGTGAGATGCAAACTAAGTTATCTTGTTTAATAGGAGATAAAGGTACGGATAATATTGATCCTATTTTAGAAATATGGTCTAATCACGTAGTGTAAGATTGTGCTAATGTATATAATATTAGGGGATTGCTGAATCCTTTTATCTACACCATCCTTTGTCGATGAGGCGATGGTAGTGTGATTGAAACTAGAGGAGATGTCAATATGTTTTCCAATTTTGATTTAGATAACTTAAACTATATATATATATATATATTTAAAGTGAAAAACCCCTTGTGGGGACACTTTGTTCTGAGAGACCATGAACAAGGGATTCTACACCGTCAAAGTCACCCGGGGGTCACGCCCGACCCTGCCTGCACCAACATTATCAATTGGATTTTGGATACCCAATTCAGCTTTTTGGTAGGGTGGAGATTTGAACATGGGACCTCCCTTGGAGGATTGCCCTCTCCTCTCCAACTCACCTACAACACCTGGGTATAACTTAAACTATATTAGATAGTGAGTCATAAGGGGCATTGTTCGTGGGCTTGATCTCTAAAGAATTTTCATCGTTAAATGAATGAATAATTTTAATACGTGGGGAAGCCATTGTGAAGCTTTATCCTAGATGTTAATTATGGTGGTTTGTATTGTATACTTGTTGTAGAATAACTTACAGTAATTAGTTTATCATTTTTAAAATAAATTTTGATTCCGAGCATGTTTATTTGCTATAAAGAATCACATTTATGATAAACACTTGGTATTTTTTTGAGTCAAATTGGATAATTGAATGCTTTGGAAGAGACATTCATGTACAACAAAACTATTACATAGGGACTTAGTTCTTTAATCAATTTTAAGTAATGTTGAATTTTTTGGGAAGGAAGAGGCACATGGGGTGACCTTGGCATAAGAGAAAGGATTAAGGCTTTATATATGAGGATAAAGTTTGGAATTGGTGCAGTCATAAGATAACAAATATTCTTATGTTGAAATTATGGGCATCATGGAGTGTCTAGTTGTAATGGTTTGTGTTTTTGTATGAATGAGTAAGGGAATTAACCCTATTGTAAAGACACAAGTAATGATGAGATGCTTATGTGTAAGAGGAAAGCATTATGGACTACTCTTCCATTGTAACACCAAACCTCTTGAAATAATATAAAATAGAATTTAAATGTTGGGTTTTCCCTATGGGGTTTTTCCCAGGGTAAAATGGTGTTATGTGTTTGTTGTGGTTTTCTTATTATGGTAGTATGTGTATTATGCATATGAAACGTGTTATGTTATTGTCTATATTAAGAAAATTAATAGTTCAATATGAGTTATTGTTGATCAATTCTTCTTAAGGATTTCGGTTATGAAATTCATGGAATGACAATAAGCTTGAATGATTTAATTCTACAATAATGTGGAGTAGTTGCACTTCTACTTGGTTAAAGAAATTTAATTTGGTTAATGTATATGAATCCTTAGCAAACTTTGATTATTGAGCACTTCGTATGGATACTTAATTGACTTGGTAATTCATAGATAAATGAAATATTATGTGCTAGACTATTAAAACTATATTATCATATAAGGATCTTGGTAGATAAAGCAAATAGATAAATTAACTATAATGGTGTATTGGTAACCATTTTTTCTTAAATAATGTTTCCACGAGTTAAGGCTTGTAATGAAGCAAAACATTGGAACGACTATCTCATAAAGGATTTGAGAGGATAGTCAATTCTAACACTCAACACCAACATAAAAGGACTTATGTGGTGTGAGAATGTCAACGTGATTCTTTAGAAAGAAAGAGAGAAATATTAAACCAGCTCATTGAATGATAATGAGAAGGATGGTTTATGAAACAATGACTCCACCTAGTACATTTACATAACAAGAATTATGTAAGATGTAGAGATGGGTGAGCTTAGAAAAAGATATAATTTATAAAAAACAAAAAAAAATTAGGGTGAATGGTTAGAAATCAGGTTATAGGATAATGGGTTGTGACAAGACCAAGATAACGAAAGTAGATTCAAGGCTTAAAAAAATGGCTTACAATGCTATCAAATAGCAAGGTGGTGAATTCTTCTCACACTCACCCACTTCAAGCTTTTTTTGGCTAGATTCTTAGGATCAATGACTCAAAACAAGACAAGGATAACAAACAAGTTCTAAAATAGTAAGAGTAAATTGATTCAAACTAAACCTTATCCAAAACCAAATATCTACAAGCTCTATTAAACTAAAAGGAAGATAAGAATCACCATAAGCTAAGTCATCCTCTAGAATAAAAATGATATTCCCATTTATCCCAAAAATATAAAAAACAATAATAATTAAAAAGTGTAGCTATGTATGCTATGCAATATAAACAATTCATTGAAATACCAACATATATATCTTTATAGCATATCAATCATACAAAGCATTCATATTTCAAATAATAACCCAAGAGAGTAAATATCTCATCAATAACAACTCTGGTTAGTCCTTCCTTCTTCTCAAGCCTTCACCCTACAAATATTCCTCTAGCTAGCCTCCTAAAACTTGGCAATCCCCCAACTCTACGTTATAAAAAGGTTTTCCAATATTGCCAACTATTTCAACATTTTCTACTTTCCAACTTGCCAACATTATGAACTTTATTTATTTAATGAACTTCCCTTTAAAGTTTTAACTTATTAAAGCTTACCTTAATTCACTAATACCCTTAGGTCTAGCTTTAATAATTAAATCACTATCTCATTAATTCAATTTATTTTCTAATGTCAGTGTTATTTACTAACATTAGGATTAAATCAATTACTCACCTCCTAGAATTGATTTAATTAATATCAAATGTTAATATTAACCATTAACATCAATATTATTTTTAATTATATATTATTAATATGTAGCTTGATAAAATTAATAACTAAAAAAATTTCAACTTTAAAACACAAGCATGAATGCATCCTAATAATATGCACAAACAATTTACTTAACTAGGAGGCTTTATTATAACTACAATGTTATCACCCGTCTACTAAGAATTACTCTTTTGCTTTAATAGCAACCTCATTTCCTAATGATGCATTTTAATCAAACATATGCAAATGCATCTATATGAGGTTTTTCTTTTACCCTTGAGCTATCGATGATAATTCATCCATCATTTTTATTTTCTCTCAACTCTAGTGGTTGTCCCATACCAATCCACTCATGAGAGTACATGGTCTTGCAACCATAAATTTCATCAACAATATAATATTCTAAAAGTAATATAATACAACTTTAAAAAGCATAAAGTGCAACTATAAACTCATATTGATGAAATAAAATAGGGTATGCATTTGATATACATACATCAATACATAAGTCAACAAGGAAAGTCCTACCATGGTGGGCCATTATAATATCACTATGATGATGAATGTGGATATGCCAAAAAACTACATCACAAGACCACTATGAAAGTTTTTGAATGAAGCAAAGAGGAGTGGTTCACCACATTGGTATGAGGGATCACCAATAGAGATGGAATCTATGATAACCTAGACCATGACACCAATGTCATCAATGTTAGAAAGAAGTAGAGGAGAAAATAAAAAACAACCTGCATTAGAGCATATATGATGGTAGAAGGGCCAGAGCAATCAATTGTCGATGATTGAGATAGACAAGGATAAGGAGATGAAAAATACTACTAAAAAGTGAGTTTATGAAGAGGAAGAAAAACTAAAATTCAATAAGGAAAATATACCAAGAAGAAAATCAACATGAAATATTATAGTGGAGAAGATATTAAAGATATGGCCATCGAGGATGACACATATGACGAGATAGAGCATGGTGAAACAAGTGAGAATTTTTTGATTGAAGTGCCTAACTTGAGGTAAAATCTAGTTCACGATGTATAGATAAATGAATAGGTTGAGATAATTTTTGAGAATTAAATTATTCAATAGAGTCTAGAATGAGTTTCAATTTAGTTGTATCGATGACTACTAAATGTGGCAAATAAGGATGGAAGAAAAATTGGGTAAGTTAATGATTTATCCCAAGGCAAAGAGAAAATGAAGAAAATTACAGATATCCATCACATACAACCATGGGATTTTGTGTTGACAAACAACACTCAATCAATTTTGGAAGTGATGGAGCTACCAAAAGGAACTCCATATTTGTATTGATATCCACCAAGAGTATACATTAGTAAAAGAGTCATGAACAAATATCCTAAATTTTTGGGTGTCAAGATAGTTAAGCTAGAACTACAGTTGGTGAAATTGTATGCCTTAATAAATTTATTAGCATACCTAATTTAGTGGTTGGAAACAAGCTTGGAGAGGTTTTAGTAGATGGTTAATAGCCTGAGGTTGAAGGAAGAAGAGCAATCCAACTAGTTGCACTTGGTGTAAAGATATATTTGATAGGTTCAGTAGGAAGCCAAAGTAGAATTAGTGAGGATGAGGAAAGAAATAGATAATATGAGGTAAGTGTAGGAATAATCCGATCAACTAATTGGTCAATTGAAATCATAGTATGTAATGATAGAATAAGCCCTTAAAGAAAGTATATAGGATATTACTCACCGGGACCAGCTGATTGTAGAGTATGATGAGCAACTTGTAAAAGCTACAAGAAAGAAATATAAATCAATGAAAATAGAGGCTAAATGAAGGCTACATTGGATGAATTTGGAAAATATTCATATCATTATGGCTCCTTCTAGTGGGATCATTACCAAGACTATGCAAAGCGGTTGAAGGGAGAGACTAAAGTCTTGAAGATGCAAATTCATGAGTTATATGGAGTACCTATGTGAATGCCTCATTCACAATAAATTTAGAGCTCTCAAGAGCAATAATAATCATCAATAAGGACATTGAACAATTTAGAGGGAAGGGAAGGTGTAGGTTCTAGTTCTAACATGGCACTATCCCAAGCACCACCTTATACACAATGTAATGCATTGAAAGTCAAGTACACACACATGTAATTTTAAATGTAGCAATTTTGAGATTCTGTAATATTTTGTCATGCATACAATAAATTGTTTGATAATTTACATATAATCAATAAATTATGTAGTTAGTACTAAAATGAAATGTAATTGCATGAAAAATGTAATGTAAGAGATGATGAAACATCATGTAGGTAGTTAAGGGTGTAACTACCTTCCAAAAGTATAAAATGATCCCTCATTCATTCTAGAGGGTACAGACATACACAAAGAATGTACATAAAATAGGAGAGAGTATGGAAAATATAGGAGATAACTACATTGTACACAACACATCTATTCTTGTTGATAATAATATTGACATTCCACCGTTGTTATGTATAATGTGTAAGCATTGTGCATGTGATTGTAATTGATTATCATTATTGTAGATAGTTTAATTGAACTATTTCCACCTTATTTTTTTTTGTAGATGAATAGATTGGGACATATAGACTATTGACCTAGATTATCCCATGCAAGTCTAAGGTTGTCTAAAAAGAAGACAATATTTTTGAACTGAACCTAAGGCTTTTTGAATTGTTGATAAGGCTTCTAACTTGTGTTATGTAGGGTCTTTTGGGCTTCAAAAATCCCAACTTAGTTTTCACCCCTAATTTTCAAAAGTTGGTGAAGTTAAGTGACTAGGTGATTATAGGATGTGGTATTGAGTCCAAAAGAGAAAAAAGCCTTGAGAAAATAATTCCAATTCAAAAGAGTCTTCATGATCATTAAAGGTATAAGTCTGAGTCTTAGAGTGCTTCATGCATTACACCCTCCATAAGATCATCCCTATTCACCCATTCATTAGTAAGGTCATTATTTCCTCTCACCATATTATTCATTTCAACCATTTTTAAGTTTTACGCCACCTTTAAAATATATATTCGGTCCATGAATATTTCCATATCCATAGCCCCATTTACCCCATATAATATATGGTACTAACCATTGCAAAACCCTTTTAAAAGTCATATGTGACCGTAGTAAGCCATCAACGATAGTCTAAACATGAAAATACATTATCGCTCATCCAAACCTATCGTCGTCAATCCACCTTTGACATATTACTTTAATCAATGACCACGTAAATCCTGGGTATAAAGTGAAGTCAATTGTTGCTCTTGCAAAAGCTTCATCGTTGATCCATCAATGATTGCTCATCCTTATCAGTGATAGAAGGGTTTTAAGTCCAAAGCAAGGGTCTAGTCATCGTCAGTATAATAATTCCTCCTCTTGATGAAGTTAGTCAAGCCAAGTTTTTTTAAAGTCTTCATCACCCTTTCAAAGCCCCATCACCGATCCATACATGACCAAAGTAAACCATCAACGAAATGCCTATGTCCAAAATAAACTATCGCTCATCCAAACCCACCAAACCCATCATCATTGATCCATCAACGATAGCCGATTACCATCAACGATGTCTTATCCCTGGGTCATATAGTCTACTGCTTAGTCTTCATCTGCCTAAGTCATAAAATTTTACTTAAACCATAGCCTCCAAGTCCAAGTTGGTCTACTGGTGGAGAACAGGTCTTGCATAATACAGAAAAACCAGAGAAACAAGAGAGAAACCAGAGAAACAAGAGCCCAATATTTTGTATTCAATACTTTGGAAGAATTTACAAGAATATACAGCCAAACTGCCGTTGCCAACCCCATCTCATTAAAATCCATGGGTTTTTATTGAGGTCCCGATCCTCTGTGCTTTCCCACTTCCCACGATCTACAATTGCCACTTGGAACAATTCTGGAAAGTTGCATTGATGAGACTCTTGGTGAGGTGCGCGACTGGCTGCCATATCCAACAAAATCTACTTCTCGATCTGCTGCTTGCTGTTAGTTGCTTTAAATGCATCTTCCAGATATCCTGTGCGAGTGGCCAACATGCCCGTTGAAATCCTCCTTTGGAACTGCTGCTTCACTGCCTCTAACTTGTCGCGCACGAAGGGACGTATTTATGAAAGCTGGAAGTGCGTGTCTTTTTGTTTGGTCGCGATATCGCAACCATTTTCTTTCTGCACCTTCTCTCTCCGTTTTGGCCGCGATATCGCAACATGTCGCGATATCACGCCATTTTTCCTATCGGCCTCTGTTCTCCCGTTTCGGTCGCGAAATCACGACATGTCACGATTTCACGACCATTGCTCCTCCGTGCCTTTGTTTCTCGGCTTAGGCCGCGATTTCATGACATGTCACGATTTTGTGACCTTTGTTGCTTCGCGCCTTCGTTCCACTGCTTAGGCCACGATTTTGTGACCTTTGGTCCTTTGCACCGTTGTTTCTTCTACGATGTCGCGATTTCACGACATTTACAACACTTAGAAAAAATAACATTTGCAACACTTAGAAAGAAATAACACAAAAGTTTGGTTGATGCTCGATTGCTTTGCTGCCCTCGGATGCTCCTGCATCAGACACCTGGGGTGGATCGAGAAGTGATCCTCACTTCTGATCTTTGGGAGGAAGACCCAAGCCGTCAACCTCTATTTTTGATAACCAAGTTGCATCTTCTATAGGTCTGCCCTTCCACTTGATCAAATACTCAAAATATTGTTTGTTCCTTGTGCTTCTGCCTTCATGAGTATCTAATATTTCCTCTATCTCTTCTATGGTTGGGTTAGACGCTGGAATGCTCCACAATTCTATGCTTGGTGCCTCTGTACTATCTCCTTCATGGTATTCCACTAAATCAGATATGTTAAAAATAGGTGAAATATCAAGTCCACTTGGCAATTCCACTTCATATGCATTGCCTGAATCCCGTTTTTCCAGTATTCTGCATGGTACAAACTTCTTCATCTTCAACTTGTTGTAATTTTTGGCTGGAAATATTTCTTTTCTGAGATGGACCATGACTTCATCTCCCACTTCGAACTCTTTGAACCGCCGCTTTTGGTCTGCTCTTGCTTTATACTGAGTATTCATTTTTGCAATTTGTTTCTTTACTTCTTCATGCAAGCTTCTCATCTGTTTTACGAATTCCTCAGCCTCTGCACTGCACTTTTCTCCTTTATCTAATTTTCTCAGCTCATAAACATTTCTCGGACTGCTTCCATATATGATTTGGAATGGAGATTTGTTTGTACTCTTATTGACAGAATTGTTGTATGCAAATTCCGCCTGCAGCAAAACTAAATCCCATCCCTTGGGTTTATATGCTATCAAGCATCTTAGCAAATTACCCGGACTTCTATTTACCACCTCTCGTCTGTCCATCGGTTTGTGGGTGGTATGTAGAACCGAACTTCAGATCTGTCTTCGACTTCTTCCACAATGTTCTCCGGAAATACCCAACAAACTTTGTATCTCTGTCAGAAACTATGCTTCTTGGTAGACCGTGAAGTCGTACCTCTTCCTTGAAAAATAACCCTGCAATGTGAACTACATCACTTGTCTTCTGGCAAGGAATAAAATGTGCCATTTTGGAGAATCGGTCAACCACCACAAATACAGAGTCATTTCCCCTCTATGTTCTCGGCAATCCAAGAATAAAATCCATGCTTATGTCCTCCCACGACCTTTCAGGTTCAGGCAACGGCTGGTATAATCCTATGTTTTGCCTTATGCCTTTTGCCATCTAGCATATTCTGCAACTTTGCACAAACTTTTTCACATCTTGTTGAAGTTGCGGCCAGTAGTAATTTTCATTCACCAGGGCAATGGTCTTATCCCGACCAAAATGTCCAGCCAGTCCTCTGCTGTGCTTTTCCTTGATTAAGTTCTCTCGCATGGAACTCCTTGGAATGCATAATTTACTTCCCTTGAACAACATTCCGTCTTGGATTAGGAAATCTAACCATTTTGTCCTGTCCACGATAATGAGTGCCAAGCAAGCCGTCCAAGCTGCTGCAAAATCAGGATCTTCAGGATAAAGACCCTTTAGTTCTTCGAATCCTACTACTTCCACTGTCATTTCAATCAGCAGATTCTACCTTCTACTTAAAGCATCTGCAACTCTATTTGATTTCCGCTCCTGTGCTTTAACACAATGGTATAGCTTTGGAGAAAATCTACCCACTTCATGTGCCGCTAATTCAGTTTTGTCTGGCAGTTGATGTACTGCAATGCTTGATGATCGGTAAATAGAACAAACTATTTTGGCAACAAATAATGCCTCCACTTCTTCAGAGCTTGAACTATAGCATAAAATTCCTAGTCATAAACTGAATACTTTTTTCGAGCATCATTGAGATTTTCACTAAAATAAGCTACAGGTCTGCCTTCTTGGCTCAGTACAGCCCCTATTGCACTGCCACTGGCATCACAATCGACTTGAAATACTTTGTTAAAGTTCTGGAAGTGCCAAAACAAGTTGTTTTGTGAACTTTTTCTTTAATGCATCAAAGCTCCTTTCAGCCCCTAAGGTCCACTTGAACTCTTTCTTATCCCCTCTCATTGTTTCGTGAGGGGGTGCACAAATCTTTGCTGAATTTTCTTATAAAATTCCTATAAAAGCTGGCTAGACCATGAAATGATCTTACCTTTGTTGTGCTTCTTGGGGTAGGCCATTCTATGATAGCCCTCACCTTCTCTGGGTCCATTTTTAGACCTTCTACGGAATAAGCTTACCCGCACATTTACACCTTGTGCGGAATAAGCTTTTCCTCTGATCTGTAGCTCCCTCTTCATTCAGCAGGACTCTCCTTGCAATGATTACTTCTCCTCTCTCAACTTCTTCAGAATGCTCAGACCTAGCATATTCATCCACAACTGCTACTCTGGCATTTCCTTTCGGACTTCGATTATTTCTTTCTCGCTACTGTGGGCATTCATATTTGTGATGTCCCTCTTCACCACACTGGAAGCAAGTCCCTCAGAACCTTCCTCTTCATTGTCCACGTCCAGCTCGGCCTCTTCCCCCTCGGTAACCATTATTCTGATTACGGGAGCGGTCTGTATTTTCTCTCCTTTGTTCTTGATTGCTGCTACTTTCTCCATTTTTATGAGATTCTTCATTTATTCTGCCACTGTTCCTTCCACCGGTCCTTTCGCCATGACCTCTTCATATTTGCTTGTTTTCAAACCTCCTATTGAGCTTCTCTTCAACCTTTAAAGCAAATTGGTAAGCGTCCTCTATGGTGGTCATCCGGACTAGACTTAGTTCTTCCTGAATGCTTGCTCGTAACCCATTAATGTAACAAGCTACATTCTCCTTGTTGGCCTCTGAGTGGCCTATTCTAATCATTATTTTATGAAATTCTTCTGTGTATTCTTTCACAGACTTGCTTGATTGCCTCAATCCTTGCATTTTCTTTAGTAGGTCTAACTTATAATCACCAGGGATGAACTGCCTCTTTAGATTTTTTGCCATCTGTTCCCACTTTGTTATTCTTTCCTTTCCTATTTTATTTCGCTCCAGCTGCACTCCCTTCCACCAAATGCTAGCATGACCTTTCAGTTTGGTCTTTATGAATCTGACCCTATCAGGGTCCTCAACCTCTTCGTACTCAAAGTACTCTTCCAGATCGTTGATCCAGTCGATCAATTCCTCTGGCTCAAGGTTCCCAGAATATGTGGAAACCTCCATCTTTGGCCTCTTCCCAATCTAGGATATGGGTTTGTATAGTCTGGCATGAGCAGGATCTACTGCTTCTTCTTCTTCCTCAGGTTGGTCTTCTTCTTCATCATCTTCCTCTTCACTACCTTCGTCTCTTCTTGGCTCCAATCTTCTGCGCATTTCTTCTTGCAAAGCTTGCATTTGCCACTGCAAAGCTCGAACATCTTCTGCTGCTGCCATGCCTCTCCCACCAACAGGATTTCTCCTTGGAGGCATTCTACTCACCCGATTCCAAGCCCTTCCACAGATCCTGGTCCAACTGCCTATCCTCCGGTGATCTGCTGTACACTCAGGAACTACTGGCTTTGATACCACTTGGTGGAGAACAGGTCTTGCATAATACAGAAAAACCATAGAAACAAGAGAGAAACCAGAGAAACAAGAGCCCAAGATTTTGTATTCAATACTTTGGAAGAATTTACAAGAATATACAGCCAAACTACCGTTTGCCAACCCCCTCTCATTACAATCCATGGGTTTTTATTGAGGTCCCGATCCTCTATGCTTTCCCACTTCCCACGATCTACAATTGCCACTTGGAACAATTCTGGAAAGTTGCATTGATGAGACTCTTGGTGAGGTGCGTGACTGGCTACCATATCCAACGGAATCTACTTCTCGATTTGCTGCTTGCTGTTAGTTGCTTTAAATGCATCTTCCAGATGTCCTGCGCGAGTGGCCAACATGCCCGTTGAAATCCTCCTTTGGAACTGCTGCTTCACTGCCTCTAACTTGCCGTGCACGAAGGGACGTCTTTATGAAAGCTGGAAGTGCATGTATTTTTGTTTGGTCACGATATCGCGATATGTCACGATATTGCGACCATTTTCTTTCTGCACCTTCTCTCTCCGTTTTTGCCGCGATATCGCGACATGTCACGATATCGCGCCATTTTTCCTATTAGCCTCTGTTCTCCCGTTTCGGTCGTGAAATCGTGACATGTCACGATTTCGCGACCATTGCTCCTCCGTGCCTTTGTTTCTCGGCTTAGGCCACGATTTCGTGACATGTCACGAAATCGCGACATGTCACGATTTCGCGACCTTTGTTGCTCTGCGCCTTCGTTCCACTGCTTAGGCCGCAATTTCGTGACATGTCGTAAAATCATGACATGTCGCGATTTCGTGACCTTTGTTGCTCCGCGCCTTCGTTCCACTGCTTAGGCCGCGATTTCATGACATGTTGCGATTTCGTGACCTTTGGTCCTTTGCACTGTTGTTTCTTCTGCAATGTTGCGATTTCGTGACATTTACAACACTTAGAAAAAAAATACATTTGCAACACTTAGAAAGAAATAACACAAAAGTTTGGTTGATGCTCGATTGCTTTGCTGCCCTCGGATGCTCCTGCATCATCTACCATCGATAAAAAGAGCCTATCATTGATCCATTAGTGAAACCCTTCTCCATTAGCAACCACAAAATTAAATAAGCCTAAAATATTCACCCATCATCGATTGATCTCCCCTTTCACTCTTCTATCGATAATAAGGTAATCTCATCAGTGATAGGATTGTTTTGAGCCATGCAAGGATCAAACCATCATTTTTCTTAGGTTTTCCCCCTCCCGTCACACATTGAATAAATATTATTTTTACTAAGTCACCCACCTAAGTCTGTCCAAATTTTCTTAAAGTCATCCATTGTCGATAGTAGTCCTCCTTTTTCTCATCCATCAATGATATTACAAACTCATCAGTGAACAAGTTTAGTCATTGCCCTCATAAATTCATTTTTACCGATTTATCAATGACAGTCCTATAAAATTAGTGACAGTGTATTTTACGTAGGTTTTTGTCGCTCATCAAAGAAACCCATTGATGATGCATCAATAATAAACTTAGATGAAGAGTAAAGAAGGTATCAATGGCCAATATTATTTCAAAAAAGATCGACAATGCATAGTTAATCTAGAAATGCACGTGGCTCACTGTTCAAAGATTAACAGAAGGTATGAAGTGTTGAACAGGATGAGATCCAAAATCATACAAATATCAACAAATATCCCAAGACAAGTTTCTAAAATTATGGCTGTAGAAAAGTACATAAGCCTAAGGAAGTAAAGAAGCACCATCAATTTGAAGGTGTTCAGAAGAAAAACAAAAAAGCCCAACAAACTTGAATACTACTCAAAGCAAGAAATATCAAACCACGTGAGTAAAATCCATACATGAGTCGAAGATAGCAAAGTTTGTACTAAGAAAGATAAGCTTATGGATTGAGCAGATCAAAGGATAGACTCAATGTAGGTCTAAGATATCCAGATCCATTCGTATCTACAGAACATGATGCTGCCACCATCAGCTAACAAAATGGATGACCTCAACATGGTTCTATATGAAGGTAGTGGGCAAAATAAAGGATTCGGTAGCAATAATGGGCTAGAGTGTGTAAAAGGCAATGATAGTAAAATAACGTAAGCAATATGAAAGGGTCCTATTTTCCATCACTAAAAGACACAAAAGGTGTAGTAAAGAGAAGAAAAGGTTGAAGTCTCAACATACCATCAGCTTTGGAAAGATAGCAGTGCCTCGACGAAATATAGTTACAGAGCTTTCACCTCGATGGAGTATAGTTATGGAGGTACCCCTTTATTGTCATTCCTCTCAATATGAATGCCTTGTAGATCTCATTTTCCATTCTGTATTTCCTCTCATTCCTCTTTACCCTCCTCTTTTTGGGTATTCTCTCTTGATCACCATCACCATTCGTTCCACAAAGTGCCATCTCACCACCATTATCTGTAGTCTTCCACGTCCATTATGTCCAACTATTCCCACCACCATCCATATTGTTTTCCATCTTGTTCCACCTCATTGTGTATTTTTATTTTCTATCTTCATCATCATGGTAGGCCCTCCTCTGTTTCACCTCAAAACCATATTTGTATCAACCCTAGTCAAAGATCATCTAAGGACAAAAAGATAGATGACTGGGATAACAGGAACAAAGGACATACACATAAATTACCTTTTGTACAGATTACAAAGCATGTTCAAGTGCTTGGCCCACCACTATTAAGAGCCCCCTTCAAACCAAAAGCTATTAGAAATAAAGAAGCCAAGAAGATAAGTTGCAGTATCAGATAGATTAGTCTTGAGCAAAAAAATAGCCTTACAGGAGTCATGATAGTTGGCACTAATTGATTATTCTGTAATAAACTCAGGAAGCTGAAGTGGCACAAGACCAAGGAGAAAACACGTGGAAATACCAGGACCAAGCATTTGCAACAAATTTTAGATAGCCTAGTTATAAAAGGAGTCAAGGTAGCCAAGCTTCATCATCAAGAAAATCACGTAGCAAACTTATATGAGATATTCTGAGTGTTTCACTTAGGTTATTGTATCTCCTTTGTTTTTATTTGTTTTAGTCATTTTCTTAAGTTCATCCCACCCTTGTGTACGTATAACCGAAATTTGAGCAATCTATTTGAGATAATTTCCAAGAGTTGTTCTAGAGAGCCAGAGTCTATGTGTCACTATAATTAGGATAGTAGATAGTAGTCCCCTATTACATCATTCGAATGGGGTGACTCATGTATTGTATTCATTAGAAGACCTAAGTATTCTTCCAAGCTTAGTCATTGTAAACATTTCATTTTGAATATAATACAAAATATTTGGTTCTCGCTTTTTGGTAAATTTTCTTGTGCAATGTATATTATCTTACCTATATATTATATTATTTGAATCTATAGGTAATGTTTCTTCACTGATTTAAGAACCTATGTTGGTTGTGATATTTGAATGAATGTAGGTTTATCAGTATTTCTTTCCCCTTCTATTATTTTTCATGTGGATGATTAAAATTGCTATGATAACCCAAATGGACAAGGCACCGGTCTACTTTAACTGCTAAAATACTTTCATTGTATGCTTGGTCGATATTATTTTTATACAGTTTATCTTAATATGGTTGGGCTATTTGTTTAATGAATACTATTATAAGCTCATATTAGGGTGTCCAGACCTAGCCTATTTAGCTTTCAAGCTATCCTAGGATGAAGTGGTGAGTCTACCACAACTCACATATCTACTTGTGGTCTTTAAGGGATTTGAATAGCATGACAGACAGTAAGGATATTCAAATATTTCCACAACAGTTTTAGGACACCATTGCCGAGGAGGAACCTTTAAATTTTTTTATTATCTTGCCCCCCATGACATATTATTTTACTAGCTATTTATACTAACTTGTCAAACTTATGCCAACAATTTTCTGACATCGTTTTCGGGGATAAACCTTCGTGTGTCATCTTCATCGCTTTTATAGGGTTTATCTCCTATGATAATTTTTTTAACAAAACCACAATTCTCTAGAATTTGATTATTTTTCTTTGATAAAACTTTTAATTTTTTAAGAGTCTATGTTTTCTGGAAATTTCCAAGCACATCTAAGAGATTGAAGGAATTTAACAACCGAGCAATCTTGGCTTGAGTGAGATTCTACTTGCAGCAAAAGTGCTAGTGACTTTGAACGAACCCAAAATAAGAAGAAGAAGAATCTGACCTAGCACACACCAAACACAATGACAAAGAGATCTTCCTAGAATTTGAAGACCCAAAGGTATTTACCCATACCCAAAAATCCCTAGTCCTTAAAAAATATGTTTATCAGAATAGGGCATATTCTATTGGTAGTAAGAATTCCAAAAAAGTCTATCTCTATGATTACTCTTTCTATTAGCATTCCTATGGTTAGTATCCTTATCATTCCTATGGCACAACCAAATCAGAACCTTCAAGTATGGAGGACTAATAGGTATAGACCTTTTCGATTACCCCAAAATTTACATCCCTTGCCAGCCAAAGCCCATAAATATTTACCTAAATTCCAAGGCAACATTGTTGTCACTGGATAAGAGCACATCAAAAGCTTCCTATATGCATTAGATAGCCTGGAAGTTGAACACAAGGATGTAGTTCTCAAACTGTTCCTACAAATATTAGAGAATGATGCAAGAGATTGGTTTAATTATCTCCTAGCTGACTAGATTCCTGACTTCCAAACCATGTAAGGGGTATTTTTTTTAAAATATGGAGAAATAAAGAATGAATAGTCCTTGCTAACAAAACTTGCAAACAATAAAGAAAAAGGAAAATGAGTCAGTAGAATATTTTAATAGATGATTTTTCAAAACTAGAAATAAAATCCCCACAACCTTGAGACCCACTAATCACCAAGTCATATGTTTTTATAAGAATACCTTTCCTAGAGAATTCAACTATGAGTTAAGACAACATAGAACCAACACCATTGATGACTGTATGGAGCAAGCCCTAGAAATTGAGAGAAATATGTTAGATAGTGGGAAAATGAAGCCATACACTTTTGAGTCAAGCTCCAATCAAGTAGATAGGAAGCCTAAGAAAGTTGGGTTCTCAATGTTGAAAAAGGCTAAGGTAGATCCCCTAGAGAAATTATTTAGCCAATTTATCAAAATGTTTAATACAATCAATAATAGGCTATCCAGAATTGAGAGGGATATAATTTATAGATGATGAACACTATATTGTAGAGAATGTGATGCACCACATAACCCAACTGCCTACTGTATCTATCTGAGTGCACATCCCAATGATAATGTGGAGGAAGAATCATATGAGGAAATAAGAATAAATGCTTGTTGGACTAAATAAGATGAGGAAAGGAAAATATAGTTTGAAAAAGAAATGGATGAATTGCCTAAGTCAGAAAAAGAACCTAGATCTATGGTCCTTGAGAATGTGGAAATCCTAAAAAGACCTCAAGAGAGTAGGTATGAAATGATGAAACAAGGCAAAATTACTCCAACAACTGAAGAAATTGAAACCCTAGAAAGAATGCATGCTATCAACTTGAGAAGTAGAATAGTACCGGATAAGGCTAAATTTGACAAGGCTGATACAAACCAAAACAACCAAAATAGAGACAAAGTTACCAAGAAATAGAACAATAATAATCAAAAGTCAGTCTCGGAGGTTGAAGTCAGGAATGAGGCTCAAAGACTTTTAGATCTTGACAAAAACACAAAGGTCAAAAATACTGAGTTTGATGCAGGTCAGGAGTTGACCAAACAAAAAATTAACATCACATTTGGAGAATTAATGACCATACCAAAGTACAGAGATTAAGTGTGTCGAGACTTTGGTTTGGTTGAACCATAATCATATATGCAATTTTTCAGTTGTAGAAAAGCCCAAGCTCATTCCTAGAAATCCATCAGCAGTCAAACCTTTCTATATATCCTAAAGATATAATTCAGACTTTGGGGACCAATATGTAATCCATAATTGTATGTTAGATAGTGGAGCATCACATAATATCATGCCTAACAAGTGGCAGATCAGTTAGGTCTAATATGCACTAAAGACTCTCCCTCAATTTCTATCATGAATAATAGATAAATTTCTTGTGCTAGGATTATTACAGGATTGCTAGTCTATTTAGACCAATACCCCAAGAAAGGAATAGTTATGGATGTAGTTGTAGTTGATGTAGACCCTTTTTCTCCCTATTATTGTCAAGACATTGGGCTGAACAATTAGGAGGATCTATCCAATTAGACTAGTCTTATGCCACTATTCCCCTAATATCCAAAGAGTAGGTCACCCTTAGAAGAGAAAACCTTTCATAGGTATTCTATAGAGTTAAAAAAGTTTGATAACACCACTATAAATTTAGTTTAGTATTTTGAAGAGAAAGAAATAGGGGTATATTCTATCTGGCATTCACCCTTCCTAGCTGAGGTGCCCAAAGTGGTAGGCATGGACCCACAAACAATAGAAGAGATTGATGTTGAGTCTACAAGAATACTGATATCTAAAATGTGGACTTTGACATTTGATGGAGCTAAGTCCCATACTGGAGTAGGGGGTAGGAGTAAACCTGACTGATATTAATGGAAACTATTTGGGCATACCATATAGACTACACTTCCCATGCACAAACAATGTGGTAAAATATGAAGAAGCATTATTGTTAGGCTTGAGAAAAGCTAAAGAACTGGGAATCAATTATTTGACTATATATGGAGATGCAGAATTAATAATACAACAAATTAAAGGTAAATATCAGGCCAAACATCCCAGGCTAAAGCAATACAGACAAGCTATTCAGGAAGAGATCAATAAATTTTTGGCTTTCAATATCACATATATTCCTAGGGATCAAAACCACATAGCCAATTTGTTAGCCATAAATGCCTCTGGTTCAAACAATCTAGATATAGACACAAAATATCAAGAAAAGTTCCCTACCATTTCAGTGTATCATCCGTCTGTCCCAGACAACATAGTGTATCTGCAAGTTTTCCAAGATGACATAGACATCAAAGATTTTATAACATTACAAAATCAATATGCTGAGATTATATGTGATGAAGAGGATGAAGAGAAATTAAAAAAGGTAATCGGAGAGCCTATGGAGGTGATACAATTGAAGACTAACAAATTGCCCAAAGGTCTGATTTCATTGGAAAGTTTATTTGATGATTTTGATAAAGCCCATAAACCAACCTTGCAAGGATTAGAAGTAGAAGAAATCAATATTGACACTGAGCAAGAGCCCAAAATGGTGAAGGTTGAAAAATCCATGTCAGAGAAAGAAAAAAGAGACTACATAAAGTACCTAAAAAAGCATAAAGATGCCTTTGCTTGGAGCTATGAAGACCTTAGGACTTTTAATACAGAGGTAATGAAACATATCATTCCACTAAAAGAAGGTACTAAGCCACATAGACAAAAATAGAGGAAATTTAATCCAATATTGCACCCTGTAATGCAAAAAGAAGTCCAAAAGCTACTAGATGCTAAGATTATCAGGAAGGTTAGATTTTCCATATGGATAGCAAATTTGGTGCCAGTGAGGAAGAAAAATGGAGATATCAAACTGTGTGTAGATTTTCAAAACTTGAACAAAAATTGCTTGAAGGGTAATTATCCCCTGCCCAATATGGAACAATTACTGCATGTTATTGCAAGATCATCCATGATGTCTTTATTAGATGGATTCTCTGGCTATAACCAGATTCAAATTAATCCAGAAGATAGGCACAAGACAAATTTCACTACTCCATGGGGAACTTTGAGTACCTTAGAATGCCCTTTGGTTTGATGAATGCAAGAGCCACATTCTAGAGAGCTATGGATTATTATTTAAAGTGCTTGATGTTTAATATGGTAGTAGTCTACTTGGATGACATAAATGTTTTCTCTAAAAATCCTGAAGATCATTTTGAACATCTCACTCAAGTATTTGCCAGGTGTAAGGAGTTTGGTATCTCACTGAACCCCAAGAAGTATATCTTTGAAAAAAATCAAGGCAAGCTATTAGAAAACATTGTCTCTAAAGAAGGAATTAGTATTGATCCTCAAAGAAATGAGGCCATTGTAAATATTCCTCCACCCAAGAACTTGAAAGGAGTCACATCATTCTTCAAGAAAATAAATTTTATCAAGAGATTTGTTCTAAATTTTGCTCAAATTACAAAGCCTATAAATAACATGATCAAGAAAGAGGGCATTATTAGATGGATAGAGGAGAATCTACAGGCTTTTCAAAAAAATAAAAGATATTATCACCCAAGGTCCTATATTAGACTACCCAGACTATCATAGAGACTTTAATATTTATTCTTTAATTTTAGAAGATATCATTGCTACTATATTGTCACAAAAAGATACAAAAGACATGGAGAGGCCAGTGGAATTTATGATATCAGGGTTAAAAGGATCCTAGTTGAAATATACCATGATATAAAAGTGGGACTTCACACTTACAAAATCTTTAGAGAATTTCAAATGGGTTTTTGGATCAAATAAAGTGATAGCTTGCATCCCTTACACAACCATCAAGGATATCTTCACTCAAAATGAACCTACAGGCAGTTCAGCCAAATGGATGGTTTTATTGCAGTAGTATGGAGTGGAATTTAAGGCTGTAAAAACTATTAAAGGACAAGGTTTGGCCAAATATATGGCAACTAAAGGGGGTGAAAATTTCTATATTATAGTGGAGACAGTTAATGTACAACAAACTGCTAAAAAGAAAGAATTTGAAGATGACTGGTATAAAGACATCATGAATTATTTACAGATATTAACTTTTCCTACTGGCCACACTCAAAATAGAATGAGAAGTATCAAATTGCAAGCACACAAATATTATTTTTAGGAAGATAAACTGTATTGGAGGCACCCAATCGGTGTATTTCTGCTATACCTCTTCCATAATGAGGTGTCTCGAATAATTGAAGAATTTAATGCTGGATTTTGTAGAGGATATTTTGCATCAAAGGAAACTGTTAACAACATCATGAGGGCAGGCTACTATTGGCCTTCCATGTTCAGGGATGAGCATCAGTTGGTGAGAAGATGTCAAAACTATTAGATATTTTATAGCAAGAAAAATCTTCCTGCAATGCCTTTAAAGTCTGTGATAGTAGAAGCTCCTTTCACTCAATGGGGCCTAGAATTGATAGGGGAAATTAACCCAAATTCATTAGGAGGCCATCGATGGATAATAACTGCTACAGACTATTTCACTAAGTGGGTGGAAGCTTCCCCTTTAAAAAGAACAAATACTAAGGTAATCATCAAGTTTTTAGAGGAGAATATCCTTACCAAATTTGGAGTACCCAGAAAGCTAGTGACTGAAAAGGTAGCATTTTTTTTTCTTATGAAATGGTGGAGTTCTGCATCAAGTACAACATTGAACTGGCTCACTCAGCCAATTACTACCCTCAAGAAAATGGCCTAGCAGAATCTTCAAATAAAAACCTCATAACCAAGATAAAAATATCTCTTGGCAGAAATAAAAGGAGCTGGGACAATGAATTGAAATTTGCTCTATGGGCTGATATAATTTTTGTTAAAAGAGCTATAAGAAAATACCTTATGAATTGGTGTATGGAGAAAATGCCTTACTCCCTCCACAGGTTGAAAGACCAGCTTTAACCTTGGTACTACAAGACCACAAGAAGCCTAATAGTTAGCAAAGGAGAATGGATTAGATTGCCAAACTAGAAGATAGGAGAGAGGCTTTCAAGAGAATGACCCAAGAAACTCAGAAAAAAATACAAATATTCAACAAGAAGGCTAGAGGAAAGCCATTGGCATAAGGAGACAGTGTTATACTAGGATTTGAAGAATGACAAACCAGGAGAAAAAGGCAAGTTGGAGCCCAAATTTCTAGGTCCTTACCAGGTCATGCAGAAAATAGGCCATCATACTTATAGGTTGCAGACCCTACAAGGAGGAGAGATGCAATTTATGATAAGTGGCCAACATATCAAGATGTATCATCCCTATAATGGGGATTAGTTCATATGAACTATTATTGTCTGCTTCTTGTATTATATATATACAAAAAAAAAGAAATAAGCCTGTGTGTATTTTAGTTCAATATGTTTTAGTTCCATGTGTTTTCATTTCAGTTTGTTGTAGTCTCATAAGTTTTTAGTTTGTTTATCTTCTTGGGTGATTAGTTTTTTATTTGTCTTAGATGTTGTCGAATAAAGTCCATTAGGTCTTTGTTAGGTTGGTCATGGAACTGAACCATCAAAGAGTCTATGAAGAATCAAGATAAAAATAATGTCCTTAGGGGTCATACTTGTCTGAAGTCTATTGCAAGAGGTCCAAAAGGAAATGGGTACAATCAGGTCAACCAAATATTCTAGAGTTCTCAAGAGAATTTTTAATCCTATCAGATCAAACACTTCTCTTATCCTATACAGAGCCTGTGTTGGGCTTCAAAAATTCCAACTTAGTTTTCACCCCTAATTTTCAAAGGTTGGCAAAGTTGATTGGAATTCCATTCACATTAATACCTATCTATCTTGTTAGTGTAGTTTGTGTGTGTGTGTTTGTAAATAATCCCACATTAAATGTGTTGTGGGAATTGATTGGTTTATAAACCCCAACACTTGCCATACTCTTTGTCAATGGGGTAGCAGGATTAAAGGTGCAAGTCCTTGGTCCCACTTTGTGGGATTCCTCACCCCTATTAACGTCAAGTTTAGGCATGTGTGTGGGGGATTAGCCCTCTTGATTTCTAGCTAATTAATATGATGATGAAAGTCTAGTGGAATATTCCATGATTGGAATTTCATTCATGTTAATACCTATATATCTTGTTAGTGTAGTTTGTGTGTGTACGTGTTTGTGAATAATCCCACATTAATTGTGTTTTGGGACTTGAGTGGTTTATAAACCCCAACACTTGCCATACTCTTTGTCGATGGGGTATCAGGCTTAAAGATGCAAGTGCTTGGTCCCACTTTATGGGATTCCTCACCCCTATTAATATTGAGTTTGGGAATGTGTGTGGGGGACTATCCCTCTTTCTTTCTAATTGGTTAATGTGATGATGTAAGTCTAGTGGCATATTCCATGATTAGAATTTCATTCACATTAATACCTATCTATCTTGTTAGTGTAGTTTGTGTGTGTGTTTGTGAATATTCCCACATTAACTGTGTTGTGGGGCTTGAGTGATTTATAAACCCCAACACCTGCCATACTCTTTACCAATGGGGTAGCAGGCTTAAAGGTGTAAGTATTTGGTCCCACTTTGTGGGATTCCTCACCCTTATTAACATCGAGTTTGTGCATGTGTGTGGGGGACTGACCCTCTTGCTTTCTAACCAGTTAATATGATGATGCAAGTCTAGTGGCATATTCCATGATTGGAATTCCATTCACGTTAATACCTATCTATCTTGTTAGTGTAGTTTGTGTGTGTGTGTGTTTGTGAATAATCCCACATTAACTGTGTTGTGAGACTTGAGTGGTTTATAAACCCCAACACTTTCCATACTCTTTGCCAATGGGGTAGCAGGCTTAAAGGTTCAAGTCCTTGGTCCCACTTTATGGGATTCCTCACCCCTATTAACATCAAGTTTGGGAATTTGTGTGCGGGACTGGCCCTATTGCTTTCTAATTGGTTAGTGTGATGATTCAAGTCTAGTGGCATATTCCATGATCGAAATTCCATTCACATTAATACCTATCTATCTTGTTAGTGTATTTTGTGTATGTGTGTTTGTGAATAATCCCACATTAATTGTGTTATAGGACTTGAGTGGTTTATAAACCCTAACACTTGCCATACTTTTTGCCAATGGGGTAGAAAGCTTAAAAGTGTAAGTCCTTGGTCCTACTTTATGAGATTCCTCACATCTATTAACATCGAGTTTGGGCATGTGTGTTGGGGACTGACCCTCTTGCTTTGTCACCGGTTAATGTGATGATTTAAATCTAGTGGTATATTCCATGATCGGAATTTCGTTCATGTTAATACCTATCTATCTTGTTAGTGTAGTTTTTGTGCGTGTGTTTGTGAATAATCCCACATTAACTGTGTTGTGGGACTTGAGTGGTTTATAAACCCCAAAACTTGCCATACTCTTTGCCAATGGGGTAGTAGGATTAAAGGTGCAAGTCCTTAGTCCTACTTTGTGGGATTCCTCACCCCTATTAACATCGATTTTGGGCATGTGTGTGGGGGACTGATCCTCTTGCTTTCTAACTGGTTAATGTAATAATGCAAGTCTAGTGGCATATTCCATGATTGGAATTCCATTCACGTTAATACCTATCTATCTATCTGAACGACTAGGTGATTATAGGATGTGGTGATGATTCCAAAAGAGAAAAGCCTTGAGAAAATAATCCTAATTCAAAAGAGCCTTCATGATAATTAAAGGTACAAGTTTGAGTCTTAGAGTGATTCATGAATTACCCCCTCCATAAGATCATCTCTACTCACCCATTCATTAGTAAGGTCATTATTTCTTCTCACCATATTATTCATTTCAACAATTTTTAAGTTTTAGGCTGCCTTCATTATTTAACCCATACCCTTTAAAATATACATTCAGTCCATGAATATTTCCATATCCATAGCCCCATTTACCCCATATCATCTAAGGTATCTAACCATTGAAATATCATTTTAAAAGTCATATTATAAGGTTAAAAATCATGATACATCCCTAAGTTAGACCATAGCCGAAAAAGCCATGGTATCCATCAATTTTTTATTTTCCTAAGTCTAAGTCCCTAAGTCCACCTAGACACTTATCCTAATATTTTCAAAAGTCATTTGCTAAATCCAAATAATCATAAGTTCTCATCACCCTTCCAAAAATCCATCGTCGATCCATCTGCAACCATAGTAAGCCATCGGTAAAAGTCTAAAACCAAAAATACATTGTCGCTCATCCAAGCCTACCATTGCTGATCCACCTCTGATAGACTACTTCAATCAGTGACCACATAAATCTTGGGCATAAAGCAAATTCAATTGTCACTCTTACAAAAGCTTCATCACTAATTTTATCAGTGACCACTCATCCTTATCAGTGATAGAAGGGTTTTAAGTCCGAATCAAGGGTCTAGTCATTGTTAGTTTAACCATTCCCCCTCCTGATGAAGTTAGTCAAGCCAAGTTATTTTAAAGTCTTCATTGCCCTTATGAAGCCCCATCGTCGATCCATCTGTGACCAAAGTAAACCATCAAAAAAAGGCCTAATTCCAAAATACACTATCACTCATCCAAACCTACCAAATCCACCATCACCGATTCATCAATGACAATTGATTACCATCAATGACATCTTAGGCCTGGATCATATAGTCTACTTCTTGGTCTTCATCTGCCTAAGTCATAAAATTTTGCTTAAACTGTAGCCCCCAAATCCAAGTTGGTATATCATCGATAAAAAGATCCTATCATCGATCCATTAGCGAAACCCTTCTCCATCAGTAACCACAAAATAAAATAAGCCTATAAAGTCCACCCATCGTCGATTGCTCTCCCATTTCAGTCTTCCATCGGTGACAAGGTAATATCATCATTGATAGGGTTTTTTTGATTCATGCAAGGGTTAGGCCATCATTTGTCTTAGGTTTTCCCCATCCCATCACACATTAAATAAATATTGTGTTTACTAAGTCACCCGCCTAAGTCTATCCAAATTCTCTTAACGTTATTCATCGTTGATAGTAGTCTCCTTTTGCTAATCCATAAGTGATAGTGTAAAATCATTAGGGAATAAGTTTAGTCATCACCTTCCAAAATCCATTATCATAGATTCATCAATGAAAGCCCTAGATAATTAACAACAATATATTTTATGTAAGTCTTTGTCACTCATCAAAGAAACCCATCAATAATGCATCAACAACAAGCTAGGATGAAGAGCGAAGAAGGCATCAATGGATCAGATCATTTTAGAAAATATTGATGATGCATAGTTCATATGGAAAGGCACATGGCTCACTATTCGAATATTGAAAAAATGTATGAAGTGTTGAACAAGTTGAGATCCAAAAGTATACGAAGATCAAAAAATCACCCAAGGCGGGTTTTTGAAATTATGGCTATAGCAAAGTACAGAAGCTCGAGTAAGTAGAGAAGTGCCATTAATTTGAGGGTGTTTGGAAGACAAACAACAAAGCCTAGCGAACTTTAATATTTCTCAAAAGAGAAAGTATCAAACCATGTGAGTAAAACTCGCTACACAAGCTGAAGACCTCAAAGACTGTATTAAGAAAGGTAAGCTTATGGAACTAGTGACTCAAAAGATATGATCAATGTAGGTCAAATATATCCAAATCCATTCGTATCTAATAACATAATGCTACCACCACCAGTTGATGAAATGAATGATCTCAAGGTGGCTTTATATGAAGGTAGTGGGCGGAGTAAAGGATACAATATCAAGGATGGGCCAGAGCGTGCAAAAGGTAATAATCATAAAATATGGTAAGCAATGTAAAAGGTTCCTATGTTTCATCACTAAAAGATATAGAAGGTGTAGTAAAAATAAGAAAATACTAAAGCCTTAGCATACTACCAGCTTTAGACAAGCACCTCGATAGAATATAGTTATAGAGGTCTCACCCCGATGGAGTATAGTTATGGAGGTGCACCTTTATTGTCATTCCTCTCATTTTGTGCACCTCTAGATCTTGTTTTCCATTCTATATTTCCTCTCATTCCCCTTTGCCCTCCTATTTCTGGGTATTCTCTCTTGATCACCATCACCATTTGTTCCACAAAGCACCATCTCACCACCATTGTTTGTAGTCTTCAATGTCCATTGTGTCCAACTGTTCCCACCACCATTAATACTATTTTCCATCATGTTTCATTCCAATATGCTTTTTCTTTTCTCTCTTCACCTTCATGTTGGGTCTCCCTCCGTTTCATCTTAAAATTGTATGTGCATCAACCCTAGTCAAAGACCTTCAAAATACAAAAAGACATATGACTAGGATAATTGAAATAATAGAAATGTTCATAAATTTGCTTTATGTATCAATTATAAGGCATGATCAAATGCCTAGCCCACCACTATTAAGATCCCCCTTCAAATCAAAATTCATTAGAAATAAAGAAACCAAGGAGACAAGCTGCAGTAATTGGTGGTGCAGTCTCAAGCAAACAATAGCCTCACAAATTTTTTGAAAGTTAGCATCAACTGGGTTTTTCAGTAACAAACTCAAGAAGCCAAAGAGACATAGGACCAAGAAGAACATATGTGACTGAACCACAACCAAGTATTTGTAATAGATTTCAGACAACCAAGTTATAAAAGGAGCCAAAGCAGCCAAGCTTCAGCATCAAGCAATCACATAGCAAGCTTGTGAGAAGGTATTATGAGTGTTTCTATGAGGGTTATCATATCTTCCTTGTTTTTCTTTGTTTTCATCATTCTCTTAAGTTCTTCCCATCTTTGTGTAGGTATTTCCAAAAGTTGAGCAGTTTGTCTGAGATGATCTCCAGAAGCTGCTCTAGGGAGCTAGTCTATGTGTCACTATAATTAGAATAGTAGATAGTAGTCCCATGTTACGTCATTCGAACGGGGTGACCCATGTATTGTATTAATTAAAATAAATAAGCATTCTTCTAGGCTTTATCATTGTATTCATGTTAATTTGAATATAATACAAAACAACTGGTTTTCGCTTTCTAGCAAATTTTGATGCAATGTGTGTGTGTCCTTACCTGTATATTACATTATTTGAACCTACAGGCAACACTTCTCTCACTAATTTAAAACTCCATTTTGATTGTGATATTCAAATGAATGTGGGTTTATCAGTATTTCTTTCCTCTTCTCTCCTTTTTCATGTGAATGATTAAAATTGCTATGATAACCCAAATGGACAAGGCATCGGTCTGCTTTAACTACTAAAATGCTTTCATTGTATGCTTGGTCAATATTATTTTTATACATGTTATCTTAATCTGGTTGGGCATATTAGTTCAAGAAATATTATCATAAGCTCATATTAGGGTGTCCAGACCTGACCTATTTAGCTACCAAGCTATCCGAGGACGAAGTGGTAAGTCTACCAAAGCTCACATATCTATTTGTGGGCCTTAGGAAATTTGAATAACATGATAAATAATAATAATATTCAATTTTTTCCACAACAGGGTCATCAAGGATAAGTTGACTATGTTGTGGGAAGTCTTGAATGAGATCTAAGATCGTCTAAGTATTACTTGGACTAGACTTTCATAAATTGTATTTTTAATTTACTTTCCCATTCATTCTCTATTCGATCAATTGTGTAATAACACTATCATGCTACACAAGAGATATCTCATAACACTTAATCTCACCAAATTATAGTCTCAACGTGACCAATGCCCATGCACAATTATACCCAAAAATGCTATAGTTAAAGAAAACTATTTAAAAACATACTATGCTTATGAAAATTGAGAAAGGACTCGTGGAAGGAAGACACATCTCATAGAAGTTAAGCTTGCTACCATATAAATTTGAGAATTATTGTTATCCTATAAGAGGTATCTCATAACACTTAAGTTCACCAACA
This sequence comes from Wollemia nobilis, assembly GCA_028583015.1. Lineage (NCBI taxonomy): Eukaryota > Viridiplantae > Streptophyta > Pinopsida > Araucariales > Araucariaceae > Wollemia > Wollemia nobilis. The sequence continues at coordinate 12,643,474 of JAQPPZ010000850.1, forward strand.
TAGTTATAAAACCCCTTGAACAATATCAAACAAATAGGGAAAACTAATTGGTAATTGTGCATATTTATTCTAATTCTAGTGAAAGAAAGTTAGACTTATAGCTTGAACTTCTTATTTCAAAATATATGCATCAATTGAACATTCAACAATAAGTTTTATATGGTCAGGGAACTTATTTACATGGTCAAAGGAACCTATATGAAATGGCTAGCCTCTAATATTAGTGTTTAGGATTCTACCTAATACAATAAATGTTGATCTACTTGAAAAAAAAACTACTATTGCATTTACTAATATTTACAAAATTGGCATTGCTTTCCATGCATCTTTTGGTTGTCATAACCAATGGTAAGAGGGATTGTTATAGGCATTAATTGCAAAATAATGGCAAAAACATTTATGCTTGTATTGTCTATTTTTTGGGACTTGTATCGCTTGCCAGAATTAGTGCCTAAGATTATATTATACTTTTTTAAGGTTCCTTAATTAATTAGTGGAATTTCTACTTTTTGTTCCTAGTCTACACAGCTATAGCCTCAAGATTATGCTTTGTGAGAATCTAACTTAAATAGGTTACGACCATACATCTATTTTTATCCAATCACCATTTGTACCTTAAATATAGTGTATCCTTATCTACCATGATAAGGAATGATATTTATTCATAATTTTTATTGTGTGATCTTGTTTGTTCTTAATTTACCATGTTTTCTTGACTTTTTTCTTCCTTGTTTCATTGTTTGAAGGTTTGCCTAGTCCCTTTTAAAACTTTTCATTGTTTGCTCTTGCAAAAGATTCAATTTTTTGACTTGCTTTTTGTCTTTCACTTGTTTATCTGAATTGATTTTCTTTTGAATGGTTAATTTTTTGAATAATAAATTTACTTGAACCACGTGTTGTTGAAATATTAGTAATATGACCTTATTGTCCAAGGTCGACAATGTTTATGTAAGTCTACAAGTGCTCTTGATGTAAACCTATGGGAATTCTCAATGAAATCCTACATGTTTTCTCTAGCTATGCCTATGAGTATTCTACATGTAAGTCTATGTGCAATAAAGATCAATTTACAATTAGCGATAAATCACATGTATGGTTAAACTCAATTAAGGATTTAATATATTTAATAGATTATAATTTACATTTAAGCCAAGTTATGTTAAGGTTTATAATAATTTGGGATTAGGTATCTCTATAAATATTCCCAATTAGTGATCCATTGTATCAATTTATGTGATGTTATATCATAGAGGCACCTAGTAACATCCACTATTTCTTTTATTTCATTTATATTTATTATTTACTTCATCTATATGATATCATACCTTTGCTCTTCTACTCTTTACATCTAACTCTGGTGAATGTTATGCTTTAAAATATTTTTGGAAAGTATTATTAAATCCAACATGGTATTAAAGCAGGCAAGGAGCGACAACACCTGAATATGTAAGATATCTCTTCTCTTCGACAACCTAAGAAGGAGAGAAAAATTTATTTATTATTATTATTATCCTTTGCAAAAAAATCAAAATCCAATTTAAGAAAATTGATGTTTGTCAAAAATGCCACTCAAGCACTATCTTGAAGGAAAAACTTCAAAAGGCTACAACTTTTGCACACAAGCATTTTGGGATTTTTTTAAGATCATATAATTTTTTGAGCTCTATGCATAAGTGAAATTAGAGCAAGGCCTATTATAGTGTTATATATATTTTTTATATGTAAAAGGAGTATGCTTTGGATGGTCAGTGTAAGGTATACTTTGTTCCTATGGGTCTCTTTTAGATGATGAGGTTGATTATTTGGAAAGCAAGTTTTGTTACTTGATGATTTATTTGTTTACTTTTGAAACTAGAGGACAAATTTTGGTCACTATATTACATGTTTAAAATATTCTCACAATAAACTTAATATCATTCATCTAGAAGGTAGGGTTACAATTTCATGTTTGAGGAAGTGTTGATCTAGTCTATGTACCTTTAACAAAAGAAGAAAATAGAATTCATGGTGAATATTCATTAACCAATTCAAACATTATTTATGGGGTGGGGGTGGTAAGGGAATTCCACCATCTCTAATGTCTCCTCTCTTTGGTCCCTCAACTCATATCATGGTGGGTGCTGGAATATCATTAATCTAACCTTGTTGGCCAAGGGTGAAATTGTTTTGTAAGCATATGCATGACCTTAATGTAAGCCTATGGGCATGAGATGCAATATTATGAGTGTTATATATGTAAGCCTTTAGGAAAAAATGATATAATCACACTAGGGTTATGCATAAGAGGTAGGACCCGGAAGTTACTTGTAAAAAAATGGTGAATCTATTGCAAAACCCAAAAAATCCTGGCCAATTGCATGTATGATGGCATGGTGAATGACCTTAAATTTAAAAAAAATGGCAAAAAATGGTAAATTTTAAAGTTTTACTGGACCAGGTGAAAAAGGAGTTTGGTGACACAGACCACTTTACAAATCTTGATCCGGTCTTGAATCAGATGCATAATATGGTCCGATCATGGACCAGAAGCATAATAAGATCTGGTATCGGATCGAAAACAAAATATTATCCGATCATGGATTGGATGTATAATATGATCCGATCATGGACTGGATGCATAATATTGTAGCAAGTGTGAACAGGGTTTATCTTTAAACGGCTTAGAAAAATCCTGTTTTTTTAAGCAAGTGTGAATTCTCTTACCTTTTGTCGGCTAAACTTGTTTGATGGTCGGCATGATATTTTATTATGTTTATTTATCCCTCGCCTTATTCTTCTCCTTATCCCTCCATTGTCCTTCCTCCTTCCCTACCGTCCATTTTCCCTTATCACTCCACTTCCTTCCTCTCCCCACGCCCGCTGCCACCTCCCTCTCCACTTCCTACTCCTTCGTTCTCTCTAATCCTCCCGATCTTCCTCCAACCTCCCTTCCCTACTCTTTCGCTTGTATTAAGCCTATATAAGGTTTAATTATTGTAAGGTTTATTTAGCTGGTTAATTTATTTAATGAATATTATCGCTTGTTATATTTCTATGTTAATTTTATCTCGGCCCACATTAATCTAAGTCCACCTTAATCTAGGACTTACACTGGTATCAGAGCTCCAGGGGGCACGAAAGTCGAGGGCCGAGGTGAGGCACGAAAGCCGAGCATAGCAGACTAGTCAACAACTAGGGCATGGATCTAAGGAGCACATAAATTTCGAGGAGCAACTGGGGCATGGATCTCGAGGAGCGCACGGATCTCGAGGACACAAGGATCTCGAGGAGCTGACGTGGTGATGACAACCTGGTGGTGGAGCTAGGCGACAGCTGACATGGTAGGCGCTGATGTGGCAGGTTGAGTCGGCAAGGCAACAACTAACATGGTAGGCAATGACGTGGATCGAAGCTAGAAAAGTGCTGACTAGGCAACACATGGATCGAGGCTGGTAGAGTGCCGACATGGCGAGGATAGCATGCGAGTGGGTGCTGACATGGCAGAGGCAAGCAGAGTGCTGACGTGGGTGCTGACATGGCAGAGGCAAGCAGAGTGTGCCACGTGGCGGAGCTTAACTGGCCGAGGTTGGGCAAAAGGTTTGACTGGTCGATTGCCCGAAGGCAATCGACTTACTATGTGTTCGTAGGCTTTGATAAAGCCTGAACACACCCACCTCCCACTGCATGTGGGACTAAATTTTTTTTAAATTGTTTTAGCCACATAGATATATATCCTGGTTCTTTCTTCCTCCCGTCCGGCTAGCTTGGTCTAGCGGTCAAGGCCTCCGCTTGCAGAGAAGAGACCCGAGGTCGAATCCCGTCGGGGTCACAATATAAAGGTTTTATTATTTTTTTGGTTTCATCGCCAACGAAAAGGTTGATAAAAGGAGTTGTGGTATTTCTACCATAGCAGTCGCGTGGTGCAGTGGCTAAGACTGTCGGGTAGACGACGGAGGTCAGCGGTTCGAATCTCATTGGGGATTACAAAACAAAAAAAAGGTTTATTTTTTATAAAATTTTTATTATTTAGTTTTTTTTAAGGTTTTAAAAATTAATTTCATAATTTCTATATATATATATTTTTTATTATGTTTTTTGAATATACATTTATTTAAAAAGAATAATTAAAAATATATATAGGAAATTGTTAAAAAAAATTTAAAAGGCCTTTATTAAAACAAATTTTGAAATTTTTTTATAAAAAAAAAGGGTGAAAAGATATTTTGAGGTAAAAGTTTTTTTTGGCATCATAAAAATTAAGTTGTAACCCAGTTCATGCGGTGTGATTCTGGGTAGATGATTCGGTCAGCCGGATGCTATAATGCATTACTCTCTCTGTTGAGAAGAGAGACACCTGATTCCTTTGACGAGAAAGTCCAGCGGTATGGACTTCATACAGTATTTTGCCAATTAGAAAACCAAGTGATTGCTCATCTGAGGAAACCAGACTCTGGATACGAGGCGGATTCTGAAGATAATATCTTCGGGCAAAGGATAGTTGAATCCGAGATGGTTGAAATAGTACCTGAAGGACAATCAAGTGAAAGTTATACACCTGCAGTGCCTGAAGTAGAAACAAGTGAGAGCTATACACCACGCTCTCCTGATTCAAAACCAGAAGAAGAAGAAGAAGAAGAAGAAGAGGAAGAAGAACCAGTGGAGGTGAAACCTGCAACTGAAGAACGAGATGTTCTCAACAGACGTCATGAGCCAGCAGTAGCACAAGAAGTCATTATAATTAGTGATGACGAAGCAGACAACTTCACCTTTCCAGTTTTGGGTGATCCTCAAGAAGAAGAATGCCAAATCAGTGAGCATATTAAGAAAGCTAGATTTGATTTAAATCAGTGATCTATTTTGTACTTCTTTGTACTACTTGTTTGAAGTTGAAATAAAGTTTGCTTTCTGAAATGGCATCCAATACTAGTCTACCAATCCCTGAGTTCAATGGTGGTGATTACGAGTATTGGTCAATTAAAATGAAAACTCTTTTGATAGGCAAAGGTCTTTGGGATGTGATTGAAGAGGGATATACTGAACCTACTACTGCTGATTGGGTAGCTTTGAATGTTGCTGATAAAAGGGCTAAAAAGGAAGCTCAGAAGAATAATTCTTCCACCCTTTATCACATCCAAGCCGCCCTTGATAGAAGTATTTTCCCTAGAATAGCTTCTTTTATAACTATTGAATCTGCTTGGAATGCTTTAAAAGAAAGTTATAGGGGTAGTGACCAAGTCAAACAAGTTAAACTACAAACCTTGAAACGAGAGTTTGAAACTCTTAAAATGCAAGAGAGTGAAAAGGTTGGTGATTACTACGTGCGTGTGAAAGCCGTAGTAGATAAGATGGTCACTTTAGGAGAAGATGTAAAGCCTGAAGTTATAGTGAAGAAAGTGTTAAGGACACTTCTTCCTAAGTGGAATTCAGTTGCCATAATTATAGAAGAATCCAAAGACCTAACTTCTCTATCTTTTGAAGCCCTCATTGGCTCACTTCTCTCACATGAAGAGAGGTTACAACAAACTCCTTCCACAAGTTACGGAGGAGATGATAAAGCCTTTGCTTCTCATGAAGGCAGAGGTAGAGGCCATGGCAGAGGACAAGTATAGAGGTAGAGGCAAAAATAATCAGAGAGGTGGAACTCCTAACAGAGGAGGAAATCAGAACAGAGGAGGATTCTCAAACAGAGGTGAACAACAGAATAGAGGAGGACAGCAAAATAGAGGGAAACAATCAGGCAGAGGCAAAGGAGGAGATAAATCAAAACAAACTTGCTACAATTGTGGCAAACTTGGCCATTATGCTCGTGACTGTTGGACAAAGCCTTCACAAGGAAGCAGTAGCAGCCAGAGCAGTCAATTTGGAAATTTTGGAGAAGAGGAAGAGGCCACAAATCTCTTTCTCTCTTATGGTCAGGCAGATCAGAACATGAATGATACATGGATCTTGGACACTGGGTGTTCAAACCATATGAGTGGCAAAGAAGAACTCTTTGCTACTCTAAACTCCTCATACAAATCCAACATCAAATTGGGAGATGATAAATCATTGGCAGTTGAAGGCATTGGAGCCATGGCAGTTCCAACTAAAGAAGGCGTCAAACAAGTAAGTGATATCTATTACACACCCCATCTCCAACACAATATTTTAAGTGTTGGTCAAATGTTAGAAAAGAACTACAAGTTGCTTTTTGATGAGGGTAAATGCACTATTTTTGATAAAAATAATAGTAATAGAATCATTACACAAGTGCCAATGTCAAAGAATAGATTGTTTCCTTTAAAGTTTGGCCAGCCAGGGGGAGATAAGTTAGCAAATGTTGCTATTTCCAATCCAAGTGTCCTATGGCACTTGAGATATGGTCATTTGAATTCAGCTAGTTTGAAAATGCTAACTTCACAAGCGATGGTAACCGGACTTCCTAAAGTTCAGGATAGTAAGGAAGTCTGTGAAGGGTGTGCTCTGGGGAAGCATGCCAGATCAAAATTTCCTCATGGACAAGCATGGCGGGCCAGCTATCCACTCCAGCTAGTGCATACAGACATCTGTGGTCCGATGCAGACCAAGAGTCTTGGTAACAACTCTTACTTCCTACTCTTCATTGATGATTTTACTAGAATGTGCTGGATATATTTTTTGAAACATAAGGATGAAGCATTTGAATGCTTTGTCGATTTCAAAACAAGAGTTGAAAGTGAGAGTAGATATTTTGTAAAATGTCTTAGATCAGATAGGGGAGGAGAATACTCCTCTAATGAGTTCTTGAATTTTTGTAAGCAACATGGCATTAAGAGGCAGTTCACTACTGCCTACACTCCACAACAGAATGGTGTCGTAGAGAGGAAGAATCGCACCATTGTGGAGATGGCAAGGTCTATGCTTCAGATGAAGCATTTGACTAATTCATATTGGGCAGATGCAGCCAGGACCAGCGTACATATCTTGAACAGAAGTCCTACTTCAAGTTTGGAAGGGCAAACACCTTACCAAGCTTGGTATGGTAAAAAGCCAAATGTTAAGTATTTCAAAGTGTTTGGCTCACTGGCATATTCTCACATTCCTGATGAGCTGAGAAAGAAGCTCGATCCAAAGAGTCAGGCATGCATCTTTGTAGGATACTGTGAGAATACAAAAGCTTACAGACTCTACAATCCCAGGACTAGAAAGTTTGTGCTTTCCAGGGATGTGATTTTTGATGAAGGGGGAGAATGGGGTAAGCCCCAAATATTCAGTGATGATGAATCCAATGATGTAGTTTCTAAGCAGGTGCAACAACAGACACCACAGAAAGGTAAGCAGTCTCCTCCCACAAACCCAAGTTCATCTTCTGATTCAACTTCTTCACCAAGTCCTTCTCCATAGAGATCAGTAAGTTCCTCACCAATGGACATCGATTCTCCATCCAGAGGTAAGAGAACTCTACAGAATCATCCATCATATCAGATGTTGGATAAATTTTTTTCAAAAAGATACACTAGGAGTCAAGCTAGTGAAATGAATTATGTTCTACAAAGATTAGAAAATATGCACTTGTATGGTGATGATGTCTCCCAGCAGGAACCTAGGGGAGATCTAGTTAACTATGCTTTGTTAACTAGTTCACAGCTTGAACCTTCTAGTTATGAGAAGGCTTGTACTCAAAATATTTGGCAAGATGCCATGAAAGAGGAGATCACCTCTATAAAAAACAATGACACTTGGGAGCTGGTGAAGCTTCCTAAAGGAAAGAAACGTGTTGGATGTAAGTGGGTCTACAAGACCAAGTTTAATGCTGATGGTAGCATCGAGAGGCACAAGGCGAGATTAGTTGCAAAGGGATTCACTCAAAAATATGGAATTGATTATGAAGAGACTTTTGCTCCTGTAGCCAGACAGGAGACTATCAGAACAGTTCTTGCCTTAGCTGCACATAAGGGATGGAAAGTCCAACACATGGATGTAAAGAGTGCATTTCTAAATGGTTACTTGATAGAAGAAGTGTATGTTGAGCAACCACAGGGATTTGAAGAGAAAGACAAGGAACATCTTGTTTACAAACTGAAGAAGGCTCTTTATGGCCTCAAGCAAGCACCGAGAGCTTGGTACTCACGCATTGATGGGTACTTTAAAGATTATGGGTTCATCAGAAGCAAAAATGAACCCACGCTCTACTACTTGAATCAAGGAAATGACATCCTCATAGTTTGTTTGTATGTGGATGATCTCATTTTTATGGGTAGTAATGAAAAAGTCAATATGGAGTTCAAGCACTCCATGATGCAGGAATTTGAGATGAAGGATCTTGGCTTAATGAAATACTTTCTTGGAATGGAAGTCCATCAGACAGATTCAGGGATCTTCATCTGTCAACTTAAGTATGCTCGAGATATGATTAAGAAGTTTGCTATGGAGCAATGCAAATCAGTTGCAACTCCAATTGGACATGGGATCCAATTAAGCAAGGATGATGGAGCACCGAAAGTTGATGTGACCACTTTCAGAAGCATTGTTGGGAGTTTGATGTTTCTCGCCAACACCAGACCGGACATTCAGTATGTTGTATCTCTTGTTTCTAGATTTATGTCTAATCCATCTGAGCTGCATTTGCAGGCAGCTAAAAGAATTTTGAGATATGTGAAGGGTACATTGGATTTTGGAATCCAGTACTACAAAAGTGATACTATCAAGCTTGAAGGCTTTAGTGATAGTGATTGGGGCAGCAATGTTGATGATAGAAAATCCACATCGGGTAACTATTTTAGTCTTGGTTCGGGACTAATAACTTGGAGTTCCAAGAAGCAGATAGTAGTAGCGCTATCTTCAACAGAAGCTGAGTATATAGCGGTCACTCATGCTAGTACTCAAGCTCTATGGCTACGAAAGGTATTAGAAGAGATTGGAGAGCAACAAAGTGGTCCAACTAGAATATTCTGTGACAACATCAGTGCCATTCAGTTGGCATACAATCCTGTCCACCATAGTAGATCAAAGCATTTTGATATGAAGTACCACTTCATCGGAGATATGGTGGAAACTGATACTTTTGAGCTTCACTATTGCCACACTTTGGAGAACGTCGTGGACATCTTCACCAAGGCGCTGGCCAAAGCTCAATTTGTAAAGCTGAGAGACTGTATAGTCAGTCCTCTCAACTTTAAGGGGGAGAATGTAGCAAGTGTGAACAGGGTTTATCTTTAAACGGCTTAGAAAAATCCTATTTTTCTAAGCAAGTGTGAACTCTCTTACCTTTTGTCGGCTAAACTTGTTTGATGGTCGGCATGATTTTTTATTAGTTTATTTATCCCTCACCTTATTCTTCTCCTTATCCCTCCATTGTCCTTCCTCCTTCCCTGCCGTCCATTTTCCCTTATCACTCCACTTCCTTCCTCTCCCCACGCCCGCTGCCACCTCCCTCTCCACTTCCTACTCCTTCGTTCTCTCTAATCCTCCCGATCTTCCTCCAACCTCCCTTCCCTACTCTTTCGCTTGTATTAAGCCTATATAAGGTTTAAATTATTGTAAGTTTTATTTAGCTGGTTAATTTGATTAATGAATATTCTCGCCTGGTTATATTTTTGTGTTAATTTTATCTCGGCCCACTTTAATCTAAGTCCACTTTAATCTAGGACTTACAAATATGATCTGATCGTAGACCGGATGCATAATATGATCCGGTCTTAGATAGGATGCAAACTATGATCCGATATCTGACCGAATGCAAACTATGATACGATCATACACCAGATGCATAATATGATCCGATATTAGACCAGATGCAAACTATGATCCAGTCTCAAACTGAATGCAAAATATGATTTGATCTCAAACCGTATGCAAAATATGATTTGGTCTCGAATCGGATGCATAATATGATCTGGTCTTGGACTAGATGCATAATATGATTTCATATCAGACTGGATGCATAATATGATTTAGTTTTATATCAGAAGCATAATATGATTCGACCATCGATCGAATGCATAATATGATCTGGTCATCCATCGAGTGCATATTATGACCCAGTCTTGGATCGGGTGCATATTATGACCCGATATCAGACTAGATGCACAATATGATCTGGTCACTGAACAAATGCAGAATAGGATCCGATCCTACACCATATGCATAATGTGATCTGGTTCCAGGGTGACAGGCCTCATGTGAAAAAGGTCCATTTTGGCTACCATGTGTCACACGTTCATTCAACAACAACGTATGTCCAATTTAATGCTACCACGTGTCAACCTTGTTTCTTCAATCTATAAAAGGGCATCGACTAACATTTTTTTCATTTCATTTCTATAACTATAGCAACCAGATCTAACCTTTCCAATATACCTTCTGATTTCCAAACCTTTTTCTTTGACTTCTAGCTTCTTGCGATGGCCACCCCTTCCACCCCTGCACCAAAATTCAAGAATTTTGCTTGCTCTTTGATTTTAGATTTGATCACAACCCTAGGTATGGACTTTAAGTGGCTCAATAATGTAGATTTGAAAACCCTTGTTTTAATTCCATAATTTAGAATAGATAATTTCCTCCTGCAACATATAATTATCAGTTATGACCATGATAGGGCTACGATGAGAATTAAAGTATGAAATAGAAATATGCTTTTCACCATCACCCCTATAGATATTAACATATTGATAGGTATTCCTTTCATTGATTTTCCTCAAGTTTCGATGAGTTTGCAGCTGTCTCCAGATGACAAAGCACACCTCAAAAGCAAGTACGGTCTCTCATCAAAATATTTTGCAGGTATAAATTATTCAAATTATTAAAAATTGACATATAATTTTGTTTATGCAAAATATTTCAAAATGTTTTAAATTATTCAAATATTTGGTAGAATGTTTCAAATTATTCAATTGACAAATAATTTTGTTTATGTAGCTTCTACCGCCAAGTCAAAAAGAGGTTTATCAATCAATTATGTTAACCATCAAACTTTGAAGGCCATTATCAAGTTCTTCCAGGCCAGACTAATTATGATGGAAAGACCAAAAATTCTGTTTTGGGCACTTGCTTATATTGTTCAATGTTAGCACAGTAAAAATTTTGATTGGTGCACACACATTTTTGATCGAATCAGGTTTGAGTTGCAAATCGTGCAAATGGCAACCAACAAGACACAACCCATTATGGGCACTATTAATTTTCCTTTAGCACTATATTATGAGTGTTTTCATAATTTACAGATTACTCCTATACCAACTGTAGTGCATGCAAAACTATAGGCTATTGCTATGTCAGAAGATGAATTGAAGGTAATAACTGCATATTTGACCTTGACATATTATTTTATATTTTATCACATTCCTTTTTTTTAATTTTTATTTTCATCTATATGCATGATAAGGTAGACAATACAAGGAGTAAACAGATTGCTACTAATAGGGATCATAGGCTAGAATAAACTGGCGATTTTGAAAACATGGGCTTTGAAGCAACACCATTGCAGAGGTCAAACAAATGTTCCAAGAAAGCCGCTACTCTTGGGAGTTCTTGTAAATCTAGGTATGCACAAAATGTGCAGGCTAAATCTAGTGTGGCCTAATTCTCCCCCATTGCAACACAAATTCAACATATTTTATCATCTTCAGGTAAATCTATTTGTAGTTAATTTAAATTAAGATCTTTTTTATTTTCAAAAGAATTGTAACAAAATATTTTTGAATATTTTCAGTTGATTCTCAAAATCAACCACAATTACAAACATCACAAGTTAGAGGCCATATGCCACCACCACCTCAATTACAGCCACCAGTTGCATCACACTCATCGGTTGCACCATAGCCACCGTTTCCACCACAACAACGACAGGCACCCATACAGCCTACGCCAATGCAAGGACAAGTTCATGTTGGAAAATGATTGTTTTCACAGAGATCACAGGGCACTGCACAAATTTTTGGGAATGGGTTTCATACTCATAGAGATCACACATGCCATCACCAAGTTTTGGGTATGGATGGTCATAATTTACATTTACAACAAATTCATAGGCATCAGAAGTTTCTACAGAGGGATTGGATAATATTCCATTTGATAAGGATTATCTTTTGTAGGGCAACATTGTAGGCTTCAAGGCAACAAATGTGCTTAGAGGTGAAGTAGAAGAAGGAGAATCCCCTGATCCTGCAAATGAGCAGACATAATTACCATTAGCTCAAGGAGCCAACCCTCATCCTCAGGGTCCTCAAACCGTGGATGATATTGTAGATTTTAATAAAAATATTTTCATAACTAAAAATACAAAAGCTACTATTAAGCAGGTTGTGCTAAGATATTTACAGGAAATGAAGGAATGGGAATATCGAGAAAAGGTCCTAATAAGGTAAATTAATACCCGATATAAAAATTATGTAAAAAGAGTTTCTCTTTATTCTTTGGTTCAATTTGAACCAGAAAAGCTTGATGGTCTGCTAAAATAGTCCACATCAGGACTAGTTAAGTTTGATTTTATTTATGATGATGGTGTTTTGAATGTTGTTGTTGGTAGATTGGAGAACATTAATGTCAAAGCCCAAGCATTTTATAACCAATAGGATTCTGATAAGGACAAAGTTGCAATTTCTAAGGCAAAAAGAGATATGGCTAAGGTAAGAAATTTTTTTATGTTTCAATGTTCTATTGTAGTGAAATTTTTATATTTTTTGATAGTATGCAATAATTTCAATATAACCCTTTTGAATTATGTTTTTGATTTGGTTTTACAGTAAAATTTTGAACATTTAAAAACATAGGTTAAGAGCATGGATGCCAATATTAATAGTGCAAAGACATTTTTGAATAATGCAATGAAAATGAAAAAGAAAATGCAAGCAAAAATATTAGAAAATAATTGTTTAAAAAAATAAATCAAGGAGAGGCTCAAATAAGATCCAAAAATGGTGCTTGAGAAAATAAAGGAAATGCTTCCAATAATACTTGAAGATCCAAATAAATAAGAATCAACATTGGTATCGAGTATTATGAAAGTACATGAAAACCTGGTCAGAGTTGGAGCACTACGGGAAGAGAGTGTCACAGATGCCGACAAAGGAAAAGAAATGACAACTCCAACCGATAGTGAAGAAACAAAGCACCAATCAAATGTTTGAAAATGTAATATGCTATCAAGTTGACTATAGTCAAAATTTTGTACAATGTAATATGTTTCTCTTCGAACTAATGATAATGATATTTTATCATTTTGTGTTTTCCATCATTCATAGTTTGCTTGCATTTATAAATTTGTGTTGCAATTTTAGTTTATTTCTGGCTAATTTTGTTCACCATGTTCATATCAAACAATAAAAGCATTATAGATAACATTATAGATCAACATTAATATACCAATATTAAAATTTAAAACATGAAACATAAATATTTGTCAATGAAGAGAGTTGAGAGACCAAGACATAAGCACATAATTTTAAAAACCATAATAAGATATGAGATTTATAATTTTTAAAACAATAATGTGATATAAAACAAAAATTATGTGAAATCTTATAAATTTGGAACAATATTGTGAAATATTCTATGAAATTTGTGTAATCAATACAATATTGTGTTTATCAATGTTAATGAAATCATGGAATAATTATCATTATGGTAGCTAAAACATATCAGCTTGTCTAGAATCATTATGAAGCATAGCAAAAATCTATGTCTCCATCATCTGATCATTGAAAGCATCATCATTATTGTTATCGATTGTATTCGATGTTCCTCTTCTATTTGCCAGGGAACTCCAGTGTGCCAAAACTCAGTCATTCAAAAATTTATCCAATTGATATGAAGACACATAAATTCTTAAAAAAATTTCTAAATTTTAATCGAGTTGCGGAGCATAGATTTAACAAAATAAAGTGCACTGAAAACTCTTTCATCTTCGACTGAACCCAAAATCATTGTTTCACATAATTCATATAAATGAAAGTATTCACTTATTTTATATTGTAATATTGTGCTTGGATACAATTTTTACCATAAACGTGTAGTGACCAATCTCATGACACCTGTCATAAGTGATGTTTGCACAACCATTGTTATTCCAAAATGCGATGATCGTTATTTCAAAAGATCAATGTTTAGTATACCTTTTATTTCAACATCATTGACTTCCACACTCTTACTAAAATGGTTAATGAGGTTACCCATATATTTAATAAACAACTCATTTGCAGAATTGTATTCAATACAAGGTCCCCAAAACATGGGGTTAACCACACCAATGACCTCGAGCAACTCATCTCTCTGAAACCGATCTCTTATCTAACATGTCAAATATTTTGCTATTTTTGAAAAATTACACTTTGTTTTCTGTATAATAACATGAAATATATTGTGTGTAATAGGAACTTATTCAAAATCTTCCACAACTATACTTGATTGCATTTCAAAACAATAAATAGGTGCCATATTTCCATGAACATTAATATAAAGATGATCATTGATGTGAAACTTCAAAAAGCTTTTTGGATTATTCACATTTATCAATGTATTCCAACTATAAAAAAAAGGTTCTATAAAATCTGATTTAGATACATATAATGTATCAATAAGCACACATATTTGTTTTCTCATCCTCATAAAATCAATGATATAGATGGATCTCTATTGTGCAAGATTATTTAATTTATTCATTTCTTGTAACTTTGGAAGAATACCACATAAGGTCAAAAGTGTTTCCAAGTCAGTCAAACAGAACAACATATCTTTTGCCTTATCAAAAATCCTATGATTTGCATGCATAAATCCTGTCAATGATTGATATTCTGCAAAAACTCTTTGAGAAGGTTGATACAGTGAAATCCATATTGTATGAACATCTTTTAACAATTTTTTCCTTCTGTAACTCCAAGTGCAAACTGTTGAAACTCTACAAACCTTTTTGGACTTAATGAGAAATAAGAATGAATTTCATGAATAAGGTTTTCCACATTAGCAACATTTGAAAATGTGCTCACGATTTTATATGCAAGATTCACTCTATGAGCCATACAATGAATGGGAATCATATATGGGGTAACTGTGGTTTGGAGTCGAACATAAATACCAGACTTGTGACCTTGCATAATAGCAGCTCCATCAGTTCCAATGAAAATTAACTTTGTTGCTATATCTATATCATTCATTCCCACAATATTCTTTAAACTATTGACAACAACATTATAAATGTTTTTTGCCTTTGAAATTTCCAAAATATTATGTATTCCCAACAAAATAGTCCTTCTAATATGATTTTGAAATGTGTACACATGCATTCAAATCCAAGATGTGTTGTCCACAACTGTTACCTCATCAATAGAAAGTGAAATGAATCTGGCAAGTTTTACTTGTTCCCTTAGGTCTTCTTTCTCAACCAAAGCTAGACATTTTGCCATTTCCCAACCACTTCGGTCTAACCAATGAGAACTAGGAAGGTTTTACACATTAAATAGGTGTAATAGTTGCTTATAATCAATAAAATCAGACATTGGTCTACCTTTATTGAGAATATTATAAACAATGACAAACTGCATACTTTTTAAAGCTAAAATAGTCTTCTGAATTTTATGAAATTGAGCTACAATTGTTCCACCTTTCTCAACAAGAGATTATTGTTGATTTAAGTTATTGTCATATTCTATGGCATATCTTAAATGCATACATTCTAATGCATCCTTCCACTTAACTTCTTTACTAACTTCACCATTACTTTTTATTACTTTTACATAAGCTTTGCTAGCATTTCTTTCAATTGTATCAATCTTGTTTTGCAACCTATGATTCTTACCAAGTCTCCAACTGCAAATTTTGCATATAAATTTTTTTCATTGATTTGGTTATCCTCAGTCAGGACAGGCTCAATCCAGGGAAATATTTTTGCCCATTCATTCTTAAATCCCCTTCCAAGTATCTAGTTAGACACTTATTTTTTTGGACTTTTTGCTTGAAGATTCATATGAAGCTTGTAATGATTTTGATTTATAACTTTTATTTTCAATTGTGATGTCATTTTGAGGGTTGTTTTCAAGTGTTTGTTGGATGTCATTTTCAAGGGGATTTTTATTAGAAGGCATATATTGTTTAGGAACATCTTCAAGTGGAGGCATATAAGGATCGATCGGGTATTCTGCATAGTAGCATACAATAATATTTTTTTATCATTATTGGATAAAAAATATATAGAAAAAATATTCATAGCATCAATAAAGCACATACTAGGAAGTCAAAAATAATTTGTACCTTGAATTTACATGGATGTTGTTGGCTCATTGCATTTCGAAGTTTGGCTAAAATATTTGAGGATACTCTTTTCAACAGAAGATTTGGCCCCCTTCTTTCCATTAGTGGGTGACATTTTACTTGTAAGAATTTTTTTTTTCAATTTATTAGAGTAATAAAATGTTGAAGATGGTGTATTTTCTATAGGGTGTACATATTGTAACTAGAATAAACAAATGTTTGGGTGGTAGATTATACATACTTGTTTCCTACCTTTTTTTATTGTGAGTTTATCAGTTTATACCACTGGTTCGTTTTCTGGTGAAAGCACTTTAACTAACAAGTGCACAAATGTAATTAACATTCAAATTGAAATCAATTTAAGAAAAATATTCTTTATGCAAAAAATAATTGGTGATATGTATGTCAAAAAATATTATATTATAGTATAAAGTGGTTTAGAAACAGAGAATCAAAATGTGTTCGGAGAAATAGAGCATCAATATGTCTATATAGAACCAAAGCATTTACACGTATAATATTAGCAAAAAAAAATATTTGAATAGAAACTAAGAATCAAAGAGTTTTAAAACACACCCAGGTGTTGTAGGTGAGTTGGAGAGGAGAGGGCAATCCTCCAAGGGAGGTCCCAGGTTCAAATCTCCACCCTACCAAAAAGTTGAATTGGGTATCCAAAATCCAATTGATAATATTGGTGCGGGCAGGGTCGGGTGCAACTCCTGGGTGACTTTAACGGTGTAGAACCCCCTGTTTATGGTCTCTCAGACCAAAGGAGACCTCGCAAGGGGTTTTTCACTTAAAAAAAAAAAATTAAACATTCTGAATAGGTAAAATAGAGAAAACATGGGAACAGTAAAATGGCCATCCAAATGTAGAAGAGGGCTTGAATATTGGTGTGGTGCAGAATAAGATTGAAAAATAATTAAATATACATGTCGAAAAAATGAGATTATGATACAAAATGGACTATAAATAGAGAATCACAATGTCTTCGGTTCACCTATTCATAAAGATTCAAAGAGTTTTAACAAAAATAGAGAAAATAGGGGATAACATGCAGAACATGGAAAAATAGAGAAAAACATGGCAAGCAGAGCAGTGATAGAGTACCTGGTGTAGAAAGAGGTCTGGTGCGGAACATAATCTGGTTAAAAAATGTTTCAATTGTAGAAATGATTCCAATAAATTGTAGAATAGGTTTCGAATGCAGAACAAGTTCTGGTTGTAGAAGTGATTTCATCCGATTGTAGAACACAACCCACTTGTAAAATGGTTCTGTCTAGTTTCAAAATTGGTTTTGATTGCAAAAGTGGTTTCGTTCGATTATAGAATAGGTTTCGATTGTAGAAGTGGTTTCGGACGATTGCAAAAAAGGGTCTGGCTACAAAAATGATTTTGTTTAGTTGCAGAATAGGTTCCTATTACAAAAGTGGTTTTGGATGGTTGTAGAATAGGATCTAGTTTTAGAAATGGTTTTGAACGATTGTAGAGTAGGATCTATATGCAAATGTGGTTTCGATCGATTGCAGAATGAGATCCGACTGCTAAATTTATTTCGATTGATCACATAATAGGTTTCAGTCTTGTGCATAACTGTGTCAGTATATTCATCGGGTGTATATTTGTAGAACAAGGTCCAAAAATGAAAATGTATCCCTAAGGTGTTAATTATATATAGAGGTAAACTTGGCGAGTTGGGCGAGATAATTTAGAAATTTTAAAATTTTAGGGTAAAAATGGTACTCTATTTAGGCGGGACTGCTTACGATTTTTTACAAATAACCATGATACTCTTATCAAAGTACAGAAAATCGACACCTAAAATTTATTTGTCCCAAAAATTTCCAGCTAAATGGCCAACGTCCGGGTCCCCCAAATTTTCCAAATTTGAATTTTCAAAAATGCTACTTTTCACCCATATGACGAATTTTCGTTGCTATGCATAACCCTGAATCACCCTTAATGATATTAGTTAAACCATTTATATGGTTAACCTCAATTGAGTGTTTAATATATTTAATATATTATAGTTTACCTTTAATCCAAGTTATGTTGACTTAAGGTTTGTAATAATTGGGGATTCAGTATCTCTATAATTACCCCCAATTAGTGATCCATTGTATTAGTTTATGTGATGTGCTATTCTAGGGGTACCTACTGGTACTCACCCCTTCTACTTTGTTTATCTATATTGTTGTTTTCATCCATATGTTTTCTTATTTTCACTATTTTACTTTTTTTCATTTGATTGTAGCAAATGTTATGCTTTGGAATGCTTCTATAAGATGTTATATTCTTTGACTTGCTTTTTTCATGGTGATTTGGTCTAATCGTCTATTCCCTAAAAATTTTCTTCTTGAGTCTCTAAAATTGCTTGGAAGTATTGATGGCTGAACTGGTTAGAATTGTAAACTACTAATATAGAAGTTTCTAAATCCCTTGGTTCAAAGACTAGGATGAGGGTGAAGCCTTTTGCAACAATATATTAAAAGAAACTTCTTTACTTTATGGTAGTGATTAAAAATCACTATATTTTGGTGACTTTATGGGTTGTGCCTATTATGACAAGAACTTGAAATCTATGACCTTGTCCATTGGTCTTATAGAGTCACCATGTAAATAATTTGCAATGGCAAAGAATAAAATAATAGAATTTCAACCAAAGTAAATATAAGCCTTATTGACCTAGACTCAATAATGAAAAATAGGATGAAAATTCTTCTTATGAAAGCATGTTATTTTTCATCAATTTCTTGAGATCTATATCCAATCTGTGTTGGGAAACTAGTCATGTATTTTGCTTTTGTCTAATATGTGTTACATATTCTACTAAGAGCTCTCAAATTGGTTATGTTACTTGAAGCTTGTTGTTCAATCCTCATCATGACAACATTTTTTCTCCTAAGAAAGCTTCTTGCATTCTTTATCTAGTTGGATTTTTTCATCCTTATTCCATAGAGCAGGATATCTAGATTCAACCAACACTTGAACTAGATTCCTCATTTTTCAAGTCACTTTCATTAGCTTCTTGTGTTGTTTGTAATTTTTAGAATTTGACACTTTTCCTTGATCTTATCAATTTTTATAACTTTGTGATATTTTTTAGAAATGTCTATGGATTTAAGGTGGTTATTTTTAAGGACAAGGATATGATTCTCTACACCATCTACTTGTGAAAGCTTATTTCCCAATTGATTTTCATATTTTTCCACCTCTTATATTTTTCAATTATTACTTATGATTCAACAATAGAAGTTGTAAAAAACTTTAACACAAGGTCTTAGAATATTCTAAAAAATGTCTTCCATATTAATCCTAGCTCTAAGTATGACTATCTACTTCATTTTGTAGCTATTTTAATATTTAAGAGTTTTGTTGTTTCAATTGATCCAACTTTTTATTTTATTTTTTTGTTAAAGCCCTTGTCTTGTCTACTCAATTGCTCCTTTGATTGAATCAATTATTTCTTTTCTTTGGCTAAGGTATCTATTTATATTTATAACATGATCATATATGCTATTATAGCATCTAGCTTATCTTCAAATGGTTTATCCTAAATATTTAGCTTATAAATCCTCTCATTCTTTTGATTTAATTATTTCCTAGAAGAGGTTTTACTTAGATATTCATTGAGTTTTTGAATTTATTTATATTTCTCCTACAATAATATCTAATTTTTTTTTTTTTTCTAGCTTCTACATCCTATGATATTGTATACTTTCTCAAACAACCATTCATTGGTATTGTTCTACAAATAGGAATTTGTTTTCCAATCTCATCTTGTCTATTATTAGGGATATTATTGTAGGAGTATAGTCAATAATTTGAAGTTAATCAACTATATTATAAATATCTAGAACAAAGGAGGCTAAAAGCATTTATTGTTTATTATAATCCCATTGACTAGTGAATTCACTTCTTCCTAAATGAAAGAACATAAGCCCACTCCATATTGGCAATTTTGCATTTATTTTCTATTGTATATATTTAGTTTCTTGTCAATATTAGTAGTGGAGGATTTTGTGGGATCAAATACATGGTACTTGATCAAGGATACCAAATGAGTTATTTTGTTGATCTCCATTTGATTATCTTGTTGGATAATTGTAGTACCTACGACCTCTTAGGTACAATATGTGGGAAAATTCATTAGTGGAGAAGAAAAAATTCAAAAAGTAGAATATCTAGAGGAAGAATTGGGATGAGGAGAGATAGGAGGTGGAGAGGAACTAGTGTGGAAATGTGGCGAATGATGTGATAAATTTAGTGGTAGATTATGTGAAGAGAATATGGATTTTAACTTTAGTTGGTGCTTCAACATTCAAAAACATTGATTGTGGTACCAAAATATTAGCACAATTTTATGCCATTATAGTTGAGACCTTGGGATCATTAGGATAACTTGCATTTGTACCCTTTGTATCCTTTATCACTTTGGATTTATGTCATGATCAATACTTTGCTTTTGATTAATCTTGAGAGTTTTTGGTTCTCTTTCTATGGAAGCCTTGGTGGTAGCCATTGGTTCTTCTTCATAGTTCTAAATTGGTATGTCCTCCATAGCATATTCAAGAGAATCCAATAGTCTAAAATAATCAAAGATTTTTTTTTGTAGATTTTATATTATAAAACCCTTTAGAGAAGCCTTATTTTTCTTTAATTTTTTCTTTTTAGCTCTCTAGTCCTATTTGGATGATTGTTTCTTCTTTCTAGCATGTGATTGTCTATTTGGTAATTTGAAAGAACTATCTTCCATCAATTTGTTATTTTATTTGAGTGAGACTCCTAAATTATTTCAAATTCATTATTAAATTATCTTGATCCAATTAAAGCCTTTGTTGTATTTATTTCAACTCTTATTTTATGATAGGTGTGAATTATTTTGTTATTCCAATGTTTGAATGTAGTTGCTATGATCCTAAAATAATTAGTGGGATATTTTTCTAGAATGTAATTTTTCACTTTTTTATAAAATGAGAACCATGGTGAACTAGTAGCCCTAAAATATTTGTAGGCATGCTCCCATATAACAAATCCTACTTCATTGATAATATCAAGCTTTTATTCATAAATATTTTTAAATTCTAGTGTTGGGCTTGGCCAATGATTATAAATAGGATTCATGTCTTTCTCACTTAAAATTTCCTAGAAAATCCCTTTAGGATCATATGGTGTATCTAAAAACTCTTCAAACATGAGAGTTAAGGCATATATGAATTGTTTTCCATTTAACTAAAGGTTAAATCAAGTGAAACATCTTGGATAAAGGGTATATAGATATTTGCTTACACCCTAATGAATATCAATGTAGTTTGACTACTACATATACTTTATGGTAAAAGGTAATTATTGACCAATGGAGGCAACATGATAGGTTTCTTTTTGAAGCCATATAACATTATAAATGAACCCTTTATTTCAAGGTACCAGTCACTATATTTATCCTTTTTATTTCTTATGGAGTAAGCTATTTTTGATAATATTCATTCTTTTCATTTTAGCATACCTAGAAGAAACACCAACAAATAATTGTGGAATAAGTTTTAAGAAGTGGATGTTTCTAAATCATTATTCCTTTGGATATTTGAGCAATATTTGTCCTTATAGTTTGACTCTATTATGATGTCGCTACGCCATTCAACTTTTTATGATAGATGATTAACCAAGAAATAAATGAACAAATATAAATTATATTTTCAAAAATAATCTCTTAATTGCAGGTGCATGGATTCAATAATAAATGCATTTGGTTCATATATATGTACTTGCTTTGTACTCTTTATTTTCCAAAGTAGGGCCATCTAGGTTTTACCAGTCTCTTGTTCATTTTGATATGCCATCATGAATTAGATGTTTGATAATAAGAGTTGATAGGGCTCTTGTAGTTGTACTACTTTTGGGAATCTTGTATCCCCAAAGATTTATTGCAAGAAAAATTTTCTTTGTTACATTTTAAGCTTGTTGTATTGTTACAACAATCCTAATTTATCTATAATCCACTATATTCCAAGATTTTACAACTTTTGCTATAATTCCTTGTGCATCTTAATTTGTAGTATATTCTCAATGGTTTCAAGACTTATTTACACAATTTCCTAATTATGTGAGATAATTTGTTGTTAGTGGATATCATAGTTGCTTACAAATACCTCAGTCAACTTAGGAAAAAGGATGTGTATGTGAAACCATTACCTATGCAAAACCTAAAATCCATACCTTTTCCAAAATGATCTTTGCTTCACAACCCTCTTTAGGGCCTAATATGCTCCTCGTGCCTCTTCTATGATTGCATAAAGGTTGTTCTACATGGAGATATCTTTAGTTTGGAAAAATCTATCAAAGAGTTTTATCACCATATTGGTTAACATTGAATTATTTCCATAGGTTTCAATAACTTATTTAATAATGAAAGCAATCAAAGTTGCTTGATATTGCCTTCAATTACAATAGTATAATTTAATGCCATTTTTTGGCAAGATGGCTACAATGAGAACACCACTTGTAGAAGCAAGATACTATCATAGTCTTGGGATAAAGGCCTATGATATACACATAAGGATGTGCACTACAATAAATTTTACTAGAGAGATAAAGGTTTAGAATATACATGTAACATCCCCTCAATTTGTTTGAATAATTTTCTTGTGGAACATGATACTACTAAGAAAATTTGTTAGTGCAATAATCATCTTCTAGAAAGCAACTTGGAAGAGTCAAACACCCACCTTCGAGAAAAGTCAGTGATTGAACGCTCAGGTAAGGTGGGATACGATGTTTAGTACATAAAGGCACCTTGGCTCGTGGGTACATGGAAGCCCACCGATTTACCATAGCATATAGGAGCATCTTGCCTGTGAATGCATGATTGCTTGGTTGGTTGATTTATTATATTAAATGCATTACATAGTTTTTATTGGATAATTGCTTTAATACATAAAAATATATGTAATTATTTGACAAATATAATAATAATATAAATAAATATAAAATTAGTAAATAATATTTAATTAACTTAGGCATATAAAATTTATAATAATAAATATAATTCACTTTCATATGATATGTATAAATTTAAAAAAGTATATAAACAAGAGTTTAAAATTTAAATACAATACTTCGCCATTGCCATATGATGGACACTCAGTATTTCTTGAGGTTCATGATAAGATATATGTATCATTCAAAAAAAATATTTAATCCTTTAGAAGGAGGAATTGAAGGGGTTAAGATGCAACTATTGATCGAGAATTGAGGGGAGAAATTCAGGTTTTGTGAATGCTTGTGTGTGATTTTATTTTTTGTGTGGTGGAGTCGAAGAAGCACGCTCCATAATCTTCATCTTGTTCAAGTTAGTTTCATTTGGTTTTTCGAAGGAAGCTTTATGAATATTATGATAATCTTTAAAATAATATAAAGCAACCTACGGTTGAATTTGTGTGGAGTATCATCTCACTAATCCAGTAGATGATAGGTGAAGATTTAGGTTAAATAATAAGAATAAATAAATAAATTTAAATCTGTTGGCTACCTGTGTAAGATTAAAAATAATGCATATTAGAGTGTGTGATGATTTCATTTAGACTGCAAAGAGCCAAGCTAACCCAAAAATGTTTCAAGTGTTCAGTTACTGACTGTACCAGAAGAGAAATCATCATAAGGATGATGGAGCTACCCCAGGATACGTTCTGTTGGAGAGTCATTTTCCAAGTAGCTCAGGTGTAAAAATGTGACTCTATGTATTTTATATGTATATATAATTTCTTTTTTTTTACAACTTCTATTCGAAGGTGAAAGAAACTGAAATTGCTTGAAAGTATGAGCTCATATCTGTATCTGTATAGTAAAGTAGAGAAGACTGTTTTGGCTAACATATAGAGTGAATGCCAAAGTTTTAAAAATGTCTTGAAAGACCTAAGAGATTAGTTAATATTGTAAATATTTTTTTATAATATTGGATACTTTGATTTTCATAGCACGACATGAAATTTACATTAGTTTACTCTGTTTTGTGTATATTTTGAAATTTCTTTAATAGCTAAACATTGATGGAAAGTTTATATTTTAATCAACATACATTCTTGTCTATGGAAACATCGAAATTAGTATTTAAAAACCTAGGTGGGATCTTTTATAGGTATAATAAGTGAAGAACACAAGCTTATACTGAGAGGGGGGTGAACAGTATAAGACCACTTTTAACTTTTTCCTTTTACTTCAGAAAGCAATGCAATGAACCAATAGCAAAATCAAAGTAGTAATAAAACTAGTGTACAAGTCATCACACAATTGAGACACCAATATAACGTGGTTCACCCAAGGTGGGCTACTCCACAGAGAAAATATTTCACTAAATTTTCTCATTAAAATCCTTTGGGAATCCTTCCCAATTACAATGTTTATGGACTTCTTGTCTAAAGGAGAATCCTTCCCCTAATAAAATATTTATGAACCTCCTACCCAAAGGAGATGTCCTATCCCCCAAAGAAGTATTTATGAGCCTCCTACCCAAAGGAGATGTCCTATCCACCAAAGCTCTGGAAATGATACTTCAGAAGATCACTACCTCTTCTACCGCTAGCAGGTGGAACTCCTTTCCATAGAAGACATCCTGTCCTCCTTGCTCTAGCTCTAGAGACTTTTGTCCTCACTGATCACCTCCAAAACTACTCATCAAAACCTGTACTAAACACAGTCAGTCGGTCCAGCACAAGTCCTCTCAAACTCTATCAAAAATCTGCACCAAACTCAGTCCTCTGGTCTAGCACAAATCTGCTCTCAAATCTTTGTTAGATCTATCCCAAGCTTAAGCCAAAAGCTTGAAAAAATCAATCACAACTGCTCACAAGTCTTCACAAGTCTTCACAAGTCCACAAGTTCTCCATAAGAACCTATCCAAATTAGTCCACAAGTTCTCCACAAGAACCTATCCAAATCAGTCCACAAGTTCTCCACAAGAACCTGTCCAAATCTATCCTAGAAAGCTCACAAAGAACTTGCCCAAATCAGCTCAAGCAAGTTTACCAAGAAACTTGCCCAATGTGAACACATAAAGAGAATTTTTAGAGACCCAATGTGTTTCATCCAATCATATCAAATCAATCTCATATAAGCATAAAGAGAATTATTAGAGACTCAATATGTTCTATCCTTCAACTCTCAATCTCAACTCAAATAAATCTCATAGAAGTAGTATACTTTCACAAGATCTTGAACCACAACCCAACAATTGCCAATAATGCAATATCAAGGAATCAACTCCTCAAACACAGAACCATAAATTGCTATCAAACCCTAGCCAATTTAGTTTTCAAGAACTCAAAGCAATCTCTCTCTAAGCATCAAAAAGGGGTTTAAGATATTTCCAACTTATCTCAAATGGGAATGCTCAACTTAACCACACAACCAAGTTTATCAAGCAAAGTACAACTTGATAAAATCAAATCTCAAAGGAGCAAGCCCAAATCATGTATCAAGTAAAACATAACTTGATCAACTCAATCTCAATGGAAGCAATCTCAAAACCAAACTCTCAACAACCAAACAACTCAATTAGGGTTTCAAAAACTTATAGCAATGGCATAAGATTCTCACTCAAAAACCCTAAAGCAAACTTCAAATGCTTCCACTCTCATAAACCAGAATTATGCAATAACTCATAAACTCATCATGATATCATAATGCATAATCAATACTTCCACTTTCAGAAAATAAGATCCACTCCAAATAAGGAAACTTAATTTAATCCTTTTCACTCCAAACTTATTTTCATAAAATCATCAATCAATAATAACCATGGAAGAATGTGCCCATACCTTTACTTTGATGAAGAAGGAGAACTCAAAATCTGTCACAACACTAACTCTCAATTTGGCACAAATTAGAGTTAGCAACAATGGAATAATGCACAATGATAAGATTCCTAATAACACCTTATCACTCCCTCATAAATAATCAAAACTCACAAATATACATATCAACAATATTCCTTTACGCAGAGGTCCAAGGTTCAAATCTCGGGCCTTGCCAGACTGAACGCTTGTCCCTTTCCTAGTGCTTTCAGCGACGTAAAAGGTTTAAAATGATTGTGGCATGGTGGTTATAGGGGCGGACTATGTGAAGATCTGTGTGGCGGCTTCTGGGGTGGACATCGCAAAATACTATGGTTGCCATAAAAGTTGGACAGCCTACCCGGATTCATGGCGGCTACCGATTCCACCATGTAAATTCAAAAAAAAAAAAACAATATTCCTTTACACCTTATAAATCCTACTTAATATATCACAAAATAACTTCAACCTCAAAAATAATTACAAGAGAATATCCACTCAATAACTCCAAAGGCTTTCTAACACCAATATGACATTAAGCACAATTATTCCTTAAACCCTTATAACTCCTAAAATACATTTACTTCTAAATGCATTTACCATATGAACATTAAGCATCAATAATAACAATGTCAAAGCAATATTTCTATTTAACCTTATACCTCCATCCAATTACCAACAATAATTGCCAAGTCAAATTAAAAATTCCACATTATCAATAGAAGATTTACCTTGGCAAAATATCAATTCTCCAACCTTAGGAGAAGTGTGGAGACACCAACATAAGTGCCAAAGTGCTTCCTCATCCAAACGTGTGGCCTAAAGCAACTGTTGTACCACGTGCACAATAATTCATGAAAAAAAACAAAACACACCCTACGTGAATCTATCTCGACACCTCTGCCTAGCAAGTGCCTTCGCTCCACTGCATTCGTTGTTGGAGCACAAGTGCCCAATGAAACTCTCAAGCACCACTCATTGTTTTACCTTCCCTTTTCTCGTAAAAATTAAAGAAAGATAGATTTTTCTTCCTCACAGGCATAAGAAATTAGAACTTAAACACAGAACAATACAAAACTCGAAAATCACAGAGCAATCCAAAATCAAAGGTCATAGAGCAATACGAAATCAAAGGTCATAGATCAATACGAATTCGAAGGTAATCGCAAAAATTAGAGGTGCATTGAACCTTAGGAATTAATGCCCTTTAATAGTCTTTTGTGTCCCATGCAAGTTGACGTCGGCGCTCCTTCCAAACAAACGATGTCGATAAGGTAAGTCTTCTACATTGGCAGCGCTAAGTGTTTAGAAACCCTTTCAATAATATTTTTTAAATTAATAATTATTATTTTATTAATAATAAACTTAACTTAAAACCTTTTCAAAGATTTGAGTTAATTTATTTATTAATAATCAAAATGGACTTTTAAGGTTTTTCAAGGAGCAAAACCTTTTCATTAAGCCAAGATGGTTTTAATAAAAACCCTTAATGAGTCCAGATGGTTTTAAGAAAAACCTTTAACCTTGTCACCATGGTTTTAATAAAAACCTTTAAACAAACATCATGGAACTTTCAAGATCTTTTTGGCACCAAAATATTTTTGACATCAGCACAAATTCCTTTTGACATCAACAAAAATTCCTTTTGACATCAATGACAACTCACAAACATGAAGGTAGGCAACATACCCAAAATTACCATCAATCTCCCCCTTTGTCATTGATGGCAAACCACTACTGAAACCACTACCAACTATCAAAACTAAAACCAACTAAAAATCATCCTCTGAAGCTTTGCTCCCCCTGACTCAAGGCTCTCACCCTTACTCAAATATCTCCCCCTTTGTCATCAATGGCAAAGGGTCACCTTTGGGGCTCAGGGCTAAGAATGAGCCTCTTAGCTTAGCACCTCCCCCACCTCCTGTTGAGGTGATTAATTATGGGGTGGGAGTAAAACTCCCACTACACACTAATCATCATCAGTGTCCATAGCTACATTTACATAATTTTTCCTGATATCCTTGTCCATGTTCCTGTTCTTGTTCATATTCTCATCCCTGTTTCTGTCCAAGCCATTATTCCTATTCCTGTCATTATTCCTGTTCCTGCCATTATTCCTATTAATATTCATAGCCCTGAACCTGTACCTTGGAACTTCTGTTCTACACCATCTGGTTGTATGTCCTTCATTATTGCACTTATAACATTTGACAATGTTATTCCTTTGAGATGTACCTATTTTTTGAATCCTCTCTGTTGGACGAAACATGTTCCTATTATTAACGCTGCAATTAATTGCCTTGTGCCTAAAATGATTACAAGAGTAGCAATACCTTTGAAAGAAATTACCATTTCTAAAATTTCCATTAACCTGTCTTGCTTGAGACCTACATTGTGAAGCCATGTGTCCAACCCTGTGACATGAAAAACATCTTCCATTGATTATCCTTGCCTTGACCTCAAAGGTCCTTTAGTATTTCTCCCCTTATGTTGATTCTTGTTTTCTGATTCTATGATATTTGAATTACCATCTAAAAAATTACTCTTTGAAGTACTCTCTTCATATGAACCATCTTCTTATTGGGAGCTCATACTAGATTCCTCAACTTGTTCCTTTTGTTTCTTTCCAAAACCAAGACCTATTTTATATTTTGTCCTTCTTTGATCCTTGATGATTGATTTTACCTTCTTGGAACTTTATTCAAGAGACCTTCTTTGATCCTTGAGGAAGCTACTTCGAGTTTTAACTCTTTACACTCAAGAGACCTAGCTGCCAACTCTTCTTTGAGTTCCTGTGTCTTTGCTATAGAGATATCAAGATTTCCTATAAGCTCATCTCTTTCATAATTGTATTCATCAAACCTATCAATGATTCTAGCATATTTCTTTAACACATCAAGAGCATTAACAAGTTTAGCCTCAAGATCTACTTCTCCCTTTTCTGAAACATCCTCTATTTGTTTACCTTTTGAAACATCAATATCCTTTTCTGATTTCTTACCACTAGAGGTTCTACCTTCATATAAAGCCATAAGAAGATCTTCCTCATAATTTTTTGAAGCATCCTCATACATAGTATTACCAAAATTTAAACCATCATTTGTACAATCATCCTCAAGGTGACCAAAATTTCCACATCTAAAGCACTTAAGCACAAAAAATCTATTCCTCTTTTATTTTCCTTCATTTTTTGTTAGAAGCAACATCTCATTTCTATCATCACTTGAAGAACTTCCATCATCACTACTAGAACACTTACTTGCTTTGTCTGTGTAGAAAATTTTCTTGTATTTTTGGAAGTACCTCTTCCCTTTACTTTTTTGCTCATTTATGTTCTTCCTTTGATACATGTGCTTCTCAGATTCCCTGTGCTTATAATCCTATTTTTCTTCATCACAATCATCCTTGGGTTCCGGATAGTCAATAGCATAGTGACCAAACTTTCCACAATTGAAACATTTAACATATTTCATACCTTTGTGCTTTCTTGAGAACTTGCATTTCCTGTTGTAGTTTGCTTCTTCATCACTAGAAGACTCATCACTGTCTTCTTGTTGTTTACCCTTGGAATTCTTGGTATCTTTGAAAGCTGCCTCATTCTTAGGATCAGGTACCACTTTAGTTCTTAACTCAAAAGCTGCAAGTATACTATGAAGCTCATCCTTTTTCAATTTATCCAAATCCTTGGATTCCTCAATAGCTGAAATATTTTCACTAAATATATTTGGAAGAGACCTAAAATTTTTATCACAAACATCATTTTCAGCAAGCTCAAGACCTATTTCCTTCATGGAATTAACAATCTAATCCATACGAAGCATATAGTCACTAATATTTTCTTCATAATTCATATTGAGTTGTTCAAACATACATTTGTAATATCTCAATTTTGCTTTTTTGAAATTTACATCACTTGTATGAACCACTTGCAATTGATCCCACATTTCCTTTGTTGTATTACAATGAATCACCTTTATAAGATCTACCTTTTTGTAGACCTTTCAGAATTGCATTCATTGCCCTTGAATTGTCTGTGATGTAGAAGTTTCTCATCTACTGTAGTAGGAGGAAGGTTTGGAATAGTGTACCCAAACTCAACTACTTCCCAAACTTCATTTCCAAGAGCCATTAGATGAACCTTCATCTTTATGCTCCATAGACCAAAATTTGTTCCATCAAGAATAGGTACTGAATTACCACTTATAAAATCCATTGTGTTCGTTTCAAGCTTTTTCTTAAAGCTGTGAGATTCTTCTGAAGGAACTTGCTTTGATACTAATTTAAGAACACAAGCTTATACTGAAAGGGGGGTGAACAGTATAAGACCACTATTTAACTTTTTTCTTTTACTTCAAAAAGCAATGCAATGAACCAATAGCAAAATCAAAGCAAGTAATCAAACTAGTGTACAAGTCATCGCACAATTGAGACACCAATATAATGTGGTT
Organism: Wollemia nobilis; assembly: GCA_028583015.1. NCBI lineage: Eukaryota > Viridiplantae > Streptophyta > Pinopsida > Araucariales > Araucariaceae > Wollemia > Wollemia nobilis. Next base: position 12,673,928 of record JAQPPZ010000850.1, read on the forward strand.
CACCCAAGGTGGGCTACTCCACAGAGAAAATATTTCACTAAATTTTCTCAATCAAATCCTTTGGGAATCCTTCCCAATTAAATTTTTTATGGACTTCCTGTCCAAAGGAGAATCCTTCCCCTAATAAAATATTTATGAGCCTCTTACCCAAAGGAGATGTCCTATCCCCCAAAGAAGTATTTATGAGACTCATGCCCAAAGGAGATGTCATATCCCCCAAAGCTCTGGAAATTATACTTGAGAAGATCACTGCCTCTTCTGTCGCTAGCAGGTGGAACTCCTTTCCATAGAAGACGTCATGTCCTCCTTGCTCTGACTCTAGAGACTTATATCCTCATTTATCACCTCCATAGCTGCTCATCAAAACCTATAATAAACACAGTTAGTTGGTCCAGCACAAGTCCTCTCAAACTCTATCACAAATCTACACCAAACTTAGCCCTCTGATCCAACATAAATCTGCTCTCAAATCTCTGTCAGATCTGTCCCAAGCTTAAGCCAAAATCTTGAAAAAATCAATCACAACTGCTCACAAGTCTTCACCAAGACTTCATCAAATCTATCCATAAGTTATTCAATAAGAACCTATCCAAATCAGTCCACAAGTTCTCCACAAGAACCTATCCAAATCAGTCCACAAGTTCTCCACAAGAACCTGTCCAAATCAGTCCACAAGTTCTCCAAAAACCTTCTCCCTTCAACTAAACAGATTCTGACACTGCTACATACATTTTCATCCACCTTCTTTAGGGGCTTTAGCTTATGGCACACTCCATTATTTGTCAAGGAGTAAGTGTTGGCACGACCATCATGTATTGCACACCAATCAAACTACCATGGCCTTCCCAACAACAAATGGCAAGCATCCATAGGTAGGATGTCACACAAGACCTCATCACCATAATTCCCAATATTAAATTTTACCAAGAATTGCTCACTTACCAAATACCTATGGTCCTTCTATAACCACGTAATCCGATATGGATGCGGGTGTCTCTTCCTCTCTAATTGCAATTTGGTAACCATTCCTTCTAAAACTAGGTTATCTATGCTACCATTGTCTATGATAATATTACAAATATTACCTGCACATTTACACCTTGTGTGAAATAAGCTCTTCCTCTGATCTAGATCTCTCTCCTCATTCAACAATTCTCTCCTTGTGATTAGAACTTCTCTTTCTACTTCTTCAGAGTGCTCAGATTTAGCACCTTCATCAACGACCGTAGCTTAGGAATTACCTTTAGGCCTCCTATTTGTCCCCTCTTGGTGCTATGGACACTCGTATGCTCAATTTCCTTCTTTGCCACAGTGGAAACATGTTCCAAAAAATCCTCCTCTTCCAAACCCTCGTCCAAAACTTCCTCTTCCTCTCTGGTAACCATTATTCTGATCACGAGGGCGTAAGCATTATCTCCCTTTTGGTCCCGACTCACGCTAGCTTCTCTATTCTTCTTATAATATTCATTTCTTCCTCCACTTTTTCTTCCACCAGCTTCTTCCACCATGACCTCTTCCTCTTTGCTTGCTCTCAAACCTTCCGTTCAGCTTCTATTCAACCCTCAGGGCAAACTGGTAAGCATCCTCTATGGTGGTCATCCTGACCAGACTTAACTCCTCTTGAATACTTACTCGTAACCCATTAATATAATAGGCTACCTTCTCCTTGTTGACATTTTAATGGCCTATTCTAATTAAAATTTTATAAAACTCCTCTATGTATTCTTTGACAGACTTTCTTGATTGCCTCAAACCTTGCATTTTCTTTAGCAGATCCAACTCGTAGTCACCTGGAATGAACTGCCTCTTCAATTTCTCCAACATCTACTCCCATTTTGTTATCCTTTCTTTTCCTATTTTATTTCTGTCTAGTTGCACTCCCTTCCACCATATTCTAGCATGACCCTTCAGCTTGGTCTTAGCAAACTTGACCCTATCAGGATCTTCAACCTCATCATACTCAAATTATTCTTCCAAATCATTGATCCAGTCAATCAACTCCTTTGGATCAAGATTTCTAGAATACGTAGAAACATCCATCTTCGGTCTCTTTCCAATATGATATATGGCTCTGTATAACCTAGCTTGTGCAAGATCTATTGCCTCTTCTTCTTCCTCAAACTGGTCTTCTTCTTCTTCAACTTCATCTTCACTACCTTCTTCTCTCCTTGGCTCAAACCCTCTATGCAGCTCCTCTTGTAGAGCCTGAACTTGCCTCTACAAAGCTATGAAATATTCCTCTAGCACCATATTTCTCCCACCACCATGATTTCTTCATGGAGGCATTCTACTCACTTCTCTCACAAACCTTAACCACAGATCTTGGTGTAAACTGCCTCACGTCCGATGATTTGCTTATACACTTAGGAACTCCTGCTCTGATACCACTTGGTGTAGATCACGTTACACAAGCAACACCAAACAAATGATACACAAGTATTTTTCCTTTGAACAAGTCATAGAATCAAACCTTTCATTACTTTCATGCCAAAAATAAGGATACAAGAGAAAAGACCCCTTTACAATTTCAAAAATTCCCTCAAATACCTTGTTTTCCCTTTTTCCCACCTAAAACCATTAAAATTCAAATTTGAATTTTAGGGACAACTTGTCGAGGTCATAACTTCACACTCGTTGACCCGATTGACAATTAGGCATGCAAGAATTTAGTCATAAATCAAGTAATAAAACTAAAATTTTAAGCATAATCTTTCTTAAGATACACAATGTTCATAGGTTCTTTGAGTTCTTTACAAAAAATTATGGTGAGATGATATGCACTTGAATCATACTTCACATTTATGATATGTGGACCTAGCTAATTTGACTTAAACTTTCCTTTATATTTGGTTGAACCAAATCACCAACTTTAAAGGATCAGAATCATACCTTCTTGTTGTAGGCTCACTTAAGTCTCCATAATACCTAATATTAAGGGGTTTGCTTGACTAGTGGGTGGTGGATGAGGGTCTGATATATATAATAGTGTATTGCACCTAATTTAGAATTTATACATTAAGTGGCTTAGGATTTGGATTGGTATGTGTACTGGCCCACATTCTACATCCAAGAGAGAGAGAGATAAAAAAATTATTTTCTACAATAATTAATTTACCAAGAAGACCTAATAATTTCATTAGTATTAAGGTATAATTATCTCGAGTTCACTATCACTACATTCAAAACTCAAGTGGACAAGAGTGGTCAACTTCTCATAATTCTTGGGGTTCACTTCTTCTAACCTCACCATTAGAAAATATGTTATAAGTGGTCCCCCCATTTCCCTACACTACCTTGTATGGGACAACTTGACCACGATGTAGGGATTACCCTTTAAGGCCCATATCACTTAAAGGTGATGCATATTTCCTAATCCTACATACTATCATATATGTAGGATTACTATGGCATAATGCCTTAGTGATTAATTAGTTCCATATACCCATGAAACTAACTAAGACCATTATCACTCACCTAATAATGATCATAGTCACACTTGTCTACCTGCAAAGTTCCACCATAATATTTCCTTATGAATGATCCAATGGTTGTCCCATAACAATCCACCATTAACATTACCCATGCCTCACCACTAGGAATCACCCAAGACTTACCGCTAGGACCAACCAAGCCTCATCTCTAGGGTTTATCATTTACTTTCATCAAAATTACCTAGTTGATTTTTCAACCCACAACTCAACTAGGATTGGGTGCAACTCAACTCTAGGGTTAACTAATATGGAGCTTAACAATCATACCCATAATAAAATCCCCTCTTAACCCAAGGGTCCTATTCAATATTTTTTTCCAACTCACAAAAAGAAAGTGCTATAATAAAACATACCAAAATTTCATATTAAAATCCACCTATCAAATTGATAAAGACAAGAGAATTTGGGTACTTCATTCCAATATAACACTAGAAATTAGGTAAATTATTTATTTGGGATTTTCGTACAGCTACGGGTGAAGGTGTTCATGGATCTCCTCTTGGATGGAAAGTTAGTGGGGATTTTTGGCCTCATTCAGGATTTATTGTTTGATGGATTTCCTCTTTGTATTTTTTTGTGGTCTGGAAGGGGGCCCTATGCGTGTGTGCTTACTGCATAGGTCGATCTCCTAATGACATCCCCCAGGTAAGATGATCCCTTCTAGCCATGAGGTTCCACAATGGATTGAATTTTCTAGGTTTTATATCCTTCTACTATGATCTTTATCTTCATTGCAATGAGACCTCGTAGCTTGAAGAGATCTCACCTTGTTATTGTTTCATTTTCTAGGCTACCACTATTTCGTGGCTTTAGGGAAGTTTTCCTACCTGTTTTTCCCAAGCCTTCCAAGACGAGATTATTTTTTTGCAGTTGTTTTTTTATATTTTCTCGATGATGTAATTGGTAATAGTTCTCTTTTTAGCAATATTTCTTTGTTCGATGTTGCATTTCCCAGGATCCCATTAGACAGGTTTTTATTTTCTAGGTGATTTTGGTCTCCTATTTCTCTTGTGAAGGAAATAACTTTTCGGTTTTGTTTCTCTGGGTAGGATTCATCTTTCAAATTTTTGATATTTGTACTTTCTATCTTAGGCCCCTTGGGTGGGATTCTACATTTAAAAATTCTATTGTTGGTTTTAGCTCTCTCGTACCCTTTCTGGGCAAGATTCATCTATTGAAAATTTTATCTCGGACTCTCATAAGCCAAGTTTTTCAAAAATTTTGGGTTGTACTTCTAGCCCTGGTATCTCTTGGGTGGGATTTTACTTTTAAAATTTTGGTTGTTTTTTTTAGCTCTCCCATACCCATTATGGATGGGATTCTTTTGCTGAATTTTTGTCCTGGGCTCCCACAAGCTGGGTTTTTCATATTTTGTGCTTTGCCACGTAGGATGATCCCATTTTTTATTTCAAATGTTTTAGAGATGGTCCTTTTGGGATCATATCTGCACTATTTTTCTCTTTGTGGAGATCATCTCCTTGCAGATGAAGAACACAAGCTTATACTGAGAGGGGGGGTGAACAGTATAAGATCTCTTTTTACTTTTTCTTTATACTACTAAAAAATACAACAAAATACTCAAAGCAATATCAAAGAAATGCACAAAATCATCCACAAAGAGACACCAGATTTTAACGTGGTTCACCCAGAAAGTCTGGGTTACGTCCACAAAACTTTTCTCTAAAATTTTATCTCAAATTCTTTGGGAAACCTTCCCAATTACAATGTTTATGAGCCTCGGCTCAAAGGAGATACCTTCCCCTAACTCCTGCTCTGGCTGGTGATCCTCTAGAAAACCTCCACCTCCGCTGCCCTTAGCAAATGGAACTCTATCCACAAAAGACACCTGTATTCCCTGCTCTGGCTGGAGACCTTTGTCCTCAACTATATCACCTCAAAGTTGGTCCTCAAATTTGCACTAAATACAGTCCTTCGGTCTAGCACAAATGTCCTCGATATTTTTCTCTGATCTGCACCAAACATAGTCCTTCGGTCTGGCACAAATGTCCTCTTCCTCTTTCTCTGATCTGGGTACAAATCTGTCCTCAAATCCGCACCAATCTCTGTCTCAACTAGTCTTCAAATTTGATTCACAACAATGGTTCACAAGCTTTCACTAAAGCTTGCTTGATCTTCACCCAAGTCTTCACCAAGACTTGTCTCAGATCTACTTTGCAAGTTCTCAAGAGAACCTGCCCAAAATGCTCCATAAGCTCAACAAAAGCTTGCTCAAATCTGTCCAACAGTTCTCTCTGCTCTGTCACAGCTGCACTTGGTCAAAACCAACTTATGCACTATCTGCATAAACACAGCAGCACTCAGCACTTGGCGATCGAACTTCTTACTATGCGCTCTATCTACAAATGTTGCAACACCAACAGCTCTGCTCCTTTGCACTTTTTTGCTCTCTGTGCGCTCCCGCTTCGCCCTTAGCTCGATTTGACTCGACTCGGTCTCTGCACACCGCAGACTTAACTTGCACATGTTCGATGCTTTCAATATTGAAACAACCCTCATTTTATAGTATAAATTTCAAGAACAAAACTCAAACTATAGTCGGCTGTTACCCTAACCTCCGTCGGCTGCACAACCCTGAACTTCGTCGGCTCAAAGTTAACTCTGTCAGCTTCAACCGTATTTGGTTCTGTAGCTTTTCCCATGAAACTACAACATGTCACGATATCAAGACACCTTTGCAGTCGTACACTTTCTTTTGCCTGTTGTCGCGATATCATGACACTTTTGCTTCTTTAGACTTCCTTTTTGATTTTGTCGTGATATCGTGACATTTTTGACGCCGTACATTCTCTCTCCTCTTTGAGTCACAAAACTGTGACATGTCACGATATCGCAACATCTTCCTCCGCTGGTGCCTTCACTTGCCTTCTGGTCACGAAACTGTGACATGTCGTGAAATCATGACATCTTCCTCCACTGGCGTCTTCACTTGCCTTCTGGTCACGAAACTACGACATGTCACAAAATTGTGACATCTTCCTTCGCTGGCGTCTTCACTTGCCTTCTGGTCGTGAAACTATGACATGTCACGAAATCATGACATCTTCATCCGCTGGCTTCTTCACTTCGCCTGTCACAAAATTGTGACACTTTCTGCATCCGTACACTTTTCTTTCATCCTATCACGAAATCGTGACGCTTTCAGCTTCCGAAATCTTTCTTTGCAACCTGTCGTGAAATCACGACGCTTCTCATTTCAAACTCTTCCCTTTGCTGCATGTCACGAAATCATGACAGTTCTCACTTCGAGCTTTTTAGCATGTCGTGAAATCGTGACAGTCCTCACTTCGTCTTTTGCAGCATGTCACGAAATCGCGACTGTTCTCACTTTGAACTCTACAGCATGTCGCAAAATTGTGACACCTTTCGAGTAACTTTCTCTCTCTTCAAAATTGTCGTGAAATCGCGACAGTTCACACTGTGGACTCTCTTTTCAGCATTATGTCATGAAATCGCAACATTTTTTCTTTCGAACTCCCTCTCCTGCAACATGTCACGAAATCGTGACACTTTTCCGTTCGTACAATCTTCTTTGCAATATGTCACGAAATCGCGACACTTTTCCTTCTCTGCCTTCCTGCACTTTCTGAGTCACGAAAATGTGACATGTCACGAAATCGCGAGACTTTCCACCTTGCTCTTCTTCTTTGCCAATATGTCATGAAATCGCGACAGTTTTTCCACGTGCCTTTTTCTCTGCCAGCATGTCACGAAATGACAACAGTTTTTGCCAGCTCTTTCTCTCTCCTCAAACATGTCATGAAATCATGACAGTTTTTCTTGCCTGCTGCATGCCTTTTCTTTCTTGTCTTTTTCTTTGATCTTTTGCAAATGGGCTACTCTGATCTTCCTGGAAACTCACTGTCCATGCTCTGAATAATCTGATATTAAATCAAATTCCTTCAAGAGCTTCTTGACATCAATGACAACTTCTACACTTGAGCAAAGGCAATGTACCCAAGGTACCCAAAATTGCCAACAGCGAGATATATTCTCCCTTACTCATTTGTAAAATGTTTGGGGACCCTTTTAAAATCCCATTTACAAACAATCAAAAAAATTCATAACCAAATTTCTATTATTTACTTTCTCCGAATTATTCCATCATATTCTTCAATAATACAATTTGGCTATCTTACTAACTACAAATCCTTTCCAAAAGAACTTAACATTAAAAAAAGCAATAATTTATCTTTCATCTATTAAATAAAATTTATGATAATACATCAAGGATGTTTACAAGGATATCCATTCCTTCTTCATAATCATTGCATAGCATAACTTCTACACATGAATCCTTCAAAGGTTTTTTCTCATCTTCAATTACAATATTACATTTCAAAACATAATTACATAATGGTCACTAAACCTCATCTTCTTTTCAATGTCTTCTACTTGCTAGATCTTTTCTCCATCAAGCTTTTGAAAATCAATATAGGGATTACGATAGCTCTTGTAAATGAATATGCAAGCCTAACGTGCATCATGTAAATAAAATAATACAAAAATAATGCAAGATCGAGATAATTCCATACTTCTCTCACTCAAATATGGATCTTTGGCTACACAAGCCACATCCATCACTTTGAGTAAGTCTTACTATTCAAACTTTCAATATTATTAATAATTTTCTCTTTAAAAAAAATAATTACTTCAATAAGTATTTCTATTAATAAACTTTACAATCTTCTATTATAATATGGATTAATTTCTCTCCAATAAACCCAAATACAACCCTTATATTAAATATTTTATTTTTTAATTTTCTATTTAGTTAAACCTTAATTTTCAAAGAATAATCATTTACTATTTTTCTCTAAAATAGAAAAAGTACAATAAACATATAAAGCACAAATAAGAAATCAGGGTTTGAGGACATATCATGTTTAAGAGACTAAAATATGTTTTATAATTAAATCATGATGCCTTCTTTTTAATTCTTGAGAAAAAAAAAATTATATTCATGTGGCCTACTAAGAGTTCTTATAAATAGCTAATCACATTTTTTAAGAATTAACGTAAATAAGAGGAATCAACTCCCAAAGAAATTTGCATTATTAAACTTGCTATCAAGTTTCTATGTACAACTCTTAAGCTCCTTAACTTAATCCTATTTTTCTCTACATTTTAAAAATGACTTATCTACAGTCAATATAAGATACTATAATGCTATTCAAAGGAACACATCATCTCTTTAGTGCTACTCTAAAAAGAAACTATCTTTAGGAAAGCTTTTCAAAAGAATTCCAAATCTGGTATGAGTTTGCCAAAAAATCGATGAAGGAACACCTATGTTTTTCTTCAAGTTAGTTTTACATATAGATAGACATTTTATGAACATTAAGATCTGCCAAATTATCGAGATTGATCCCAATTATCAGATTTTTCAAAGTTTATGATTTTAACAATACTCCAGCTTTCACACTCCTTACAAATACTTAATACCCTAAAATTTTATGATGTACTTATATATCAATTCATTAAATATTTTTTTTTTATTCAGAGAAGGCTATTGCTATAATATGTTGATTTAAGACATCATAGAGCAAGGAATTCCAATTAAAGCTTAAATAAAAATCATTAACTACACTTAATTGATATGAAAATGATATAATGTGGATCTTCTATTATATCCAACACAATCCATTCCCAAAATATGGAAAATTAAAAAAAAATGTTCTAAATGAACAATGGAGTAAAAGCAAGAATTCCAACCAAAAAGAAAAACTTAAAATACTTACCATCAATTGACGTACGCCCTACTGGATCCAATTGCCTTGATGAAAATCATAATATTAACATCCCAATTTCTTCCCAACTAGCCTTCTCTTCTCTTTCCTCAAAAACTATTCAACCAAAATATTCAAATAGAATTTGTAGATAAGAGGGAAAATCAAGGGAAATGGGGAAGATGAAACTCAAGCATTGGTAACTCCTTCTTGGTTTCTTTCTTGCTCCATTTCAAAAGGATTCACTTTTCCAACGTTCCTTACATTAATTAAAATAACACAAACTCTTTCTTTCTTATAATAATATTTATAATTGTACCCCACTTTATAAAGTATTACTCAATAGATTAAATATTTAATTAACTAATACTTATTAAACAAAGGTAATAGTAATTAAATTAATTACTCACTTCATAGTATTAAACTAATTAATACTATTTCTAATTTCTAATGTTAATATTAATTATTAACATTAGTATTTAATATTTTAAGTATTAATAATGCTAACATTATTATTAATACCATACTTGATAAATAATTAACCAATCAAGTTCTATGCTTCAAAACACATGAATTAATGCATCCTAATGAAAAAATAAGAGCCTAAGCAACACAAGGGCTCTTGCTAAAATTTATCCTTGTCTGATGCATTTTACAACAAAAAAAATATAAATTGATGCACAACATTACTATTCTCTAAGTAGGAGGTATCATGATAACTACAAGGTTATCAACCACCTACGAGAGATCCCCTAAGCACAGGGGTAAGGATTCATTTTCCTTATAGCAACCTCCTTGTCCGATTATGCATCTAATCACACATGCACACATGCAAATGCTTCTATATGATAATTTTACCCCTATGGGTTGTCATATTGAAAACCCATTATTTCCCATTTCACACATCTCTCAACTCCAGTGGTTGTCCCATACCAATCCACCCATGAGAGTATCTAAACCTATAACCACAAAAATCATCAACAATACCATATTCTAAAAATAACATAATTTAACTTAAGTATAAAGTATAACTACACACTCATCTTGATAGAACACAATAGGATCATGCATCAATTATCAATACACCAATACATCAATCATACAACAAGGAAAGATCCTACCAAAATGGACCATTACAGTATGAATGGTGAAAAATGATGGACCAAAATTAGAGTTAGGGACTAATATTGTGAGATAAAAAATAGATGAATTATTTTGATCATGATCATGATTGGTCCTCATATGTTATAATGTAGGATAGCTAGAGCTACCTTGTAGAATCTCTTCAATAGTAGATATGGATGGATGTTGCTCCAATGACATTTGGGAATGATTAGATCAACTAGGTTAGATGCTTATGCATTAAGTATTGGCATAGTGACATTAACATATGCAAAATACTGATCCATTTGATTTAAAAGTAGAGGGGTATAGGTTGGTTTTTGGGGGTGACCAAATAATGAATCATCCTTTAGAGAGGTTTCTTGATATTTATTAGCATCTTTAAATAAGGTCTCTACAATTTCCTTATCCCTTTAGAGGAAACAAACCATGTGTATTGCAAATCGAAAAAACTAACTTTTCATCCTCTTTTTGGACAAGTATTGAGGAATCTCAAGAAGATAGGCCTTCCTCTTCTTGAATAAAGGTTGGGTTTTCATGGCTAGAAAACTCATCCTAACACTCTTCAAGAGGATTAGGATGACTAGAAATTTGGTAAGTGATGGTATATGTTTTATAATAGCTCTCAGCCATAGTTTAAGGGTTGGTGAGACTAGGGAACTAATTATAATTTTTTTGTTTACAATGTTATTTAAATAAGAAGAATAAATGTTTATACACCTTATATATCCTTCCCTCTATATATCTAGTCTGACCTATATAGTTTTAAGGTCTTCCTATATCAATGATTCCCTATATGTTTGACCCCTCTCGGTATACCCATCGGTACATGAGAGTAAATTCAATAGGTTGAAGTCTCCCTTTGAATACATGATTGAGATTGATATGTGAGGGATAATGATTCCTCATTATAACTCTTACAAGAACATATTGATATACTCCCTAGTTTGTGTAAATACATGTGAGATCCTATGTGGGCAATTAGGGGTCTATGATTGCAATATAACCAAATAGTCAGATAGTTCATACATCACCTACTCAAGGAATAAAAAAGGACTAGTGTTTTGTTCAAGTTCTTATTATCTTTATAATTGTTTTAATATATGGAAACAATATTTTAATAGTCTTGTTTCAAGAAGGTGTTGGTCCGGCTTTCATGCACACCCCGGGAAAAAGGATGGAGGCAAGGAAAGCTCCGGAGACACCCACGGGACTGATCCCACTCATCTTTAGGATCTAGCTGGTTATCCAAGGTGCGAGTTACAGAGTTGGGTCGAATGGCAATTCACTCTTTTCCACTTATGGAATAGATTTCGATATGGAGTGCTCTGTTACCTTACGGGGGGTTCTGAACTTGTTCGGTAGTTGCAAAAGTTGTTGAAAATAAGATTTGACTTGAATTCTTTGATCTAGCTCTCATGGGTCGATGATTTAAATAAAAGGCAAACAAAGAAAATAAAAATGGATCATTCACGGTAAGCAAAGAGAGGGTAGGGTAAGGCAGAAAAGAGAAGTTTATCAGACTTTAAATTGTAAAACTCTAAACTATCAATCTTATCTATGCTATCAGCTTCACAACGAGAACAAATCCCAGAAGAAAGTGTCCAGTCAGTCTAAGATCACTTTCAACTAAGAGCACAAGAGCGAGTGAAACGGATCTAGCGAGAAAATTATAAATCCAAGGGGCGGTGGTTAAAGCGGTATCTTTCACCGGCAGCCTAGCTCGCACGATGAAGACAGAGCAATTAGAACAAACTTACACCTGAAATCTGTAATTTCCCCTAGCGAGACAATAGAACAAGCTGAAGCCTAACGACATATTTAATCTTGACAATGGCGGATTCTACGACATATATCTAACAAACTTTAAATGGAACGGATAACAAAAGAAAATACACTTATCACACTCTGCAAAAGATTAGGCTCCTGGCCATGCTATCACGAGAAAAGCTAAAGCACATCAACTCCAAGTCCGGAAACAAAGGATTTCACAAAATTTGCAAGAAATTGCTTATAAGCCTTTATTTCTAAGTCTCAGCCTCCTGCGATTACATTTAGAATTTGTATTTATAGACTCAGGACAGACCCTGATCTTTTCCAAAATATCTTGCTCAAACCCTAAATCTTATCGCACTTAAACCCTAGGACCCGGGTTTTACAATAAAAATCCATTTAAAAATCAAAGTCCGGATAGAACTTAACCCTTCGGCAAATGCGTGCGATTAGTTGCCATAAATGGAGAAGATAAAATAAAATGCAACTTGCATTCATTCGCAGTTGCAAATAAATGCTTTCATTAATTCTGTTGGTGAGCCGGATGAGTCACCACTTCTCCATCAATTCGATCTCCGCAAATCCATCCCGAAGTTGAAATGGTCTTCATGCTATCAAGTCTGCAATAAATTTGTCGTTGAATGCTCTCACCGGCAACTTCTCTCCTAGCATGGCGGTCCTTGACTAAATCCGCACTTTATCTTCGCCTTTATGGTCTTTCCGGTTGTCCGTAAGTGCCGGGTGGAATCCTGCATGAAAGACAAAAAGATGCATTAGATTAGCATTTTAATTAAATCGAGAAGCTTAAAACATTAAAAACAGATTAAATCCGCAAAATAAGCTTGCATGTCGGCTTCGGTTTGTCCCATTCACGCTTTGACACGTGTCGCTACCCCGGGAAGCCTTCGTTTCCCGCCGGAATGCACTTTCGGGTCAACTATGACTTTCTCTCTCCTACCGCGATTCTGCGACATGTCGCGATTTCGCGACATGTCGCGAAATCGCGACCACTGCGACGCATCGGCAACTTCCTCCCTCGTCGGCCGCGAAAACGCGACATGTCGCGATTTCGCGACATGTCGCGAAATCGCGACCCTTCATGGTCTCCGTACGCTTCTTGATTTTCAGCCGCGATTTTAGAACACGTCGCGATATCGCGACAGTTCCTCTACCCGCATGCGTTGACCGCGTTGACCGCGATTTTGGAACATGTTTCTGACTTAACCGATTTTTCATCCTGCAGCCCATTTTCTCTCTCCTGCCGCGAAAATGCGACATGTCGCGATTTCGCGACATGTCGCAAAATCGCGCCCTCCGTCCAGCTTGCTTCTCTCTCCCAAAAGCTGTCGCGATTTCGCGACATGTCGCGAAATCGCGACCTTTCTGCCACTTAGCCGCATTTTGACTTACCTGTCGCGATATCGCGACATTTCCGAAAATGGAAGTGTCGCGATATCGCGACACTACCAAAAATGGAAAGTTTGATTTTTCGGTGAATTTTGCAACTGTTTTATGGATTTTTCTCGGTAATGGTGCAAGATTTTCTTGTGCATGAATGATTCTAGCATGTAAAAAGTGAATTCTTGGATAACACAGCTAGAATGCAAGAAAAAGCACAACTTTAAAAAGGAGGCAAGCAAAATATGGATTTAAAACTGAAAATGACCAAGAGGGTCCCTGCTTGCCAAAAATGGAAGTTCATAATTTTCTAAGGATGGAATCTCATTTTTCAGTGGGGGTGTGTTGCTTATCAACAAATGGCGATATCTGCGGGTAAAATAGTAGCACTATTTTAGAACCCAAGACTCCGGTTTCAAAACAAAAAGACCATGCATCATGCCTTGCCACGAGGCATTCTTCACAATAAATTGACTACTAAGCGCCAGTTGTTAAAATTTCCCAAGGACATACTGAGTTTGGATTACTTCAAGGAAGATTTACGATGTGCAATTACAAAGGTATAGAACTTTCTTCAAGGATGAGTGAATTGAATGATAAACTTGGATTAATCAACTTTTCTAGATTGTAAAAGGGGAAACCGAGTAGAGCTCTGTTTACTAGTTTAGCTTTTACTGACCTAGACAGAGTTACCCTTTAGATTTACACGACCCAATTTACAAGTTGTAGAGGCAGAATCTAATATTGGCTGCCTCTTTTGATCATATAACTCTTTTTTTTTCTTTTTTTCTTTTTTTCTTATCTCTCTCTTTTTTTTATCTCTCTTCTTTTTGAAATATATCACTATCTGGAAGACCTTAGAGAAATTACAATTTTCTTTTAATATTTGATCAATCTGGAACTGTTTCAGTCTAGGCATTGATAGCCTCTGGTGACACCCAAATAATTGCATGAACCATAGTCCCCTCTTATAACCAGCTTTTCTTGGATTCCCCAGGAGTTCCTCCAACTAAACAGCATAGCAGTTTTTCTATCATTAAAACAACTGTGGCAAGTAAGACACAAGATCCAATCATCTCTCTACCTTCATCCTGGATAACAAAATAGTTCCACAGTTTAGAGCAAGCAGACTATCTCAATTAGAATAATGAGCAGAATGGGGAGGCACTGGATTGAGGATTTATCGACTAGGAATAAAACAATTTTTCAGCGGTGACTTTTCATTGATTGCTCAGGCAGAGGTTAAAAAATAGAATTTTAGAAGCCAAAGGACTTTGTACGAGGCTTCCAAGGACGAGCACGAGCTTTAAAGCAAAAACAGAATAAAAGCGCATAGACTGCAAATAAAATAAACTAAACAACGAAACGCACATACTGTACGAGACAAAGGAATAAAACAAGCTGAAAGGCTATTTACAAAGGATGCAAAGCACGAGTAGTACGAGCGACAAAATTAAGCTAAAACAAATAAACTAAGAGCTGAAGCAAATAAATTAAAGCGCACGAGACAACAAACAAAAGCGCACAAGCAACAAAATAAAACAAACTAAAACAAAAGACTGTACAGACAACAAAGAAAAGGAAAAGCGGGGGAAGAAAATAAAAACTGTACAGGCAATAAAAGAAATAAACTAAAAGAACTGAAGCAAATAAAAAACTGCAACTGAAATAAATTAAACTGCAACTGCAACTGTACAGACAGCAAAGAAAAAGAAATGCAATAAAGAAAAGACTGTACAGACTAAAATAAAAAGACAAAGAAAGGAAATAAAAAGCAACGACAAAAGAAATAAAGCGCACAAGCTAAAAGCGAAAAACAACTAAAGAAAAGCGAAAAAGCTGCAACTGTACGAGACATTTAAAAATAAAGCGCAGCGACAAAGAAATAAAGCGAAAAACAAATAAATTAAAGCTACGAGCATTAAAATTAAATCGAAACAGATTAAAAGCGCAGAGACATTGAAATAAAAGCTGCAGCGACAAAGAAATAAAAGCTGAAAAACTTCAAAGCTTATTTACAATGCATACATATGTTACAACTTCCCTTCGTACTCAAAAAATGCAGCGGTTGGGAAAGCAGAGAAATGGTGCTTTAAAAAATTTTGACCATGCAAGTAATTTAAAAAAAATTACCTTTCAGGTCCTGTTGACGAAATGCACTCAGGTTGTGCTTCAAAAATTTGCTATCTGGGAAAGACTTGGGTTTACTGTCTTCCCTGTCCCATTTGAAAAACAAATCTGCAACTCCTTCAAATTAAACAAATCATATAATAACAAATCATATGATAACATGTTTATGCTTCTAATTAAAGGGTTTGCCGAGTTCTTTCAAAAGGATCTGAATGTAAAAAACCCCCAGGATCAAATACTTTAAAACCTTGACAGGACCAGGACCACCACATTTTCAAAATGATGTGACAAGCTGAAAGAAATCATGTTTTATCTGTATGCCCTGGTTCTTAACAACTTGAACATTTTGTGGTTGCTGCACTTCTTCAATATCCAGGACTTCAATTTTTATCCCTCTAGCAGAATGCTTACAATTTTCCTTTTCACCTGAGCCTTGCTTAGACTTAACCTCATCAATGTGCAATGTCCAAACATCATTGTTGTGATTGATTAGAGCTGTAACTGTTCTCACCTTTTCAGTTGCCAAATCATAAACTCCAATATCTGCATCAACACAGTTTATAGCCTCCTCTTTGACATTATGTTCAGAAGTTGCAGGCTTATGTTGAGACAGTTCATCAATTCCAAGTTGGCTGACCACATTCATATTTACCATCTTTTCCTCCTTTTCTTGAAATTCAACAGGTGGTCCAGAGTAAGCCTCAATCAAGTTAATGTTTTGTCCAACAATCTGAGGCGAGTTCATAGAGGGTGATGTCAGCTTTAAGTTCCCTCATATCCTCAATGATGTTATCCTCTTCGATTACTTATGCATAGTGAGATTGAATCTCACTTTCATCATCCTACGATGAGGAAGGATCATTGTTAAGTTATGGACTCTCACATTTCAAGTCATAACTGTCCATTTTGAACTGTTGAAAATCTTGAATTTCATCCACGAAGTCCGTACAAGACTTTCTGTCTCTTCGGGAAAAGTGACGAGAATACGAAACCCTGGTTGTACTATTTTTGGGTGAACTAGAAATATCAATATTTCTTTGATTTCCAGGAAAATTTAACTCACCAGGAAAAACTTCAGATTTGGGTGGTGCCAGATCACAACTGTTCACTTCAAGCACCTGCACTTTGAACTTGTCAGAACTTTTCTCTGTATTTTGCACATGTTGAGTGGATGTCACAGTTAACGGAGTCTCCTTGGGTAGAGCATGACATGTTGGCATTAACTCATGATGTGGAATGGGGTCTGGAACAGGCATGTTCTGTGTAACATAGGATATCAAAGGGCTGCTCAAAATTTGAGGTCCTAGCTGTCTTTCAAGAATTAAGGCTTCTTTATAAGCCCCTGCCAGGGTTGTAATATTAATGTCTCTCTTGAGGAAAATAGAGGTCACCGAATCCAATGCATTCTTGTAGATTTCTAAGGCCAGATTTGCATTTGGGATGTAATGGCCAATCATTCTACCGTAAGCTCTTTGGAACCTCATATTGAAAGACCTGACAGTTTCTCCCGACTCTCTCTTGATCCTTGGAAAATTGCTTGATATAAAATCTTTGGGATCTATCACTTCACCGAGCTCGTGATATAAAAGCTTTCTCTAGATCATCCCGACTAGTAATGGAATTCTTTGGTGAGGTTTAAAAACCGAGTCATAAGCTCCCTCCTGGAGAGTGAAGCGGGAACAATCTGCGAGGCAACATCTTCATCCCTGTATATTCAATAATCTTAAAGCATTTTTAAAAGCTAGCAGATGTTCTTCTGCGGTTCTTGTCCCATCATGTTTGTACCTAGGGAGATACCTTTCTGGACTTCTGGGCAGGTCATGGGCTATACCCGGAATGTTCAAAGCGGTGGGGCCCAACCAATTTGCCATTATTACTTGGTGACGGTGATGTTACGATTTGTAATTGGATAAGCGCAAGTGATGATAGAAGCTGTTCTTAACAAACCACCGAACTTAAGGCCTTCTCCGGCAATTTCAAAAGCTGCATCGACAACTTTCAAAAGCTGCATGACAATTTAAAAAGCTGCAGCTGACAATTTAAAAGCACGCGACAATTTATAAAGCTGTATCGACAATTTATAAAACTGTATCGACAATTTAAAAAGCTGTCCGGAGTTCACTGTGGGTCCTTCAAATGTTGCTGTTATGCCCTTACAATACTTGAACTGAGTTCATGCCCTCCTTCTAGCGCCAATTAGGTGTTGGTCCGGCTTTCATGCACACCCCGGAAAAAAGGATGAAGGCAAGGAAAGCTCCGGAGACACCCACGGGACTGATCCCACTCATCTTTAGGATCTAGCTGGTTATCCAAGGTGCGAGATTACTGAGTTGGGTCGAATGGCAATTCACTCTTTTCCACTTACGGAATAGATTTCAATATGGACTGCTCTGTTACCTTACGGGGGTTCTGAACTTGTTCGGTAGTTGCAAAAGTTGTTGACAATCGGATTTGACTTGAATTCTTTGATCTAGCTCTCATGGGTCAGCAGATTTAAATAAAAGGCAAACAAAGAAAATAAAAATGGATCATTCACGGTAAGCAAAGAGAGGGTAGGGTAAGGCAGAAAGAGAAGTTTATCAGACTTTAAACTGTAAAACTTAAAACTATCAATCTTATCTATGCTATCAGCTTCACAACAGAACAAATCCCAGAAGAAAGTGTCCAGTCAGTCTAAGATCACTTTCAACTAAGAGCACAAGGCGAGTGAAACGGATCTAGCGAGAAAATTATAAATCCAAGGGGCAGTGGTTAAAGCGGTATCTTTCACCGGCGACCTAGCTCGCACGAGTGAAGACGAGCAATTAGAACAAACTTACACCTGAAATCTGTAATTTCCCCTAGCGAGACAATAGAACAAGCTGAAGCCTAACGACATATTTAATCTTGACAATGGCGATTTACGACATATATCTAACAAACTTTAAATGGAACGGATAACAAAAGAAAATACACTTATCACACTCTGCAAAAGATTAGGCTCCTGGCCATGCTATCACAGAAAAGCTAAAGCACATCAACTCCAAGTCCAGAAACAAAGGATTTCACAAAATTTGCAAGAAATTGCTTATAAGCCTTTATTTCTAAGTCTCCGCCTCCTGCGATTACATTTAGAATTTGTATTTATAGACTCAGGACAGACCCTGATCTTTTCCAAAATATCTTGCTCAAACCCTAAATCTTATCGCACTTAAACCCTAGGACCCGGGTTTTACAATAAAAATCCATTTAAAAATCAAAGTCCGGATAGAACTTAACCCTTCGGCAAATATGTACGATCAGTTGCCATAAATGGAGAAGATAAAATAAAATGCAACTTGCATTCATTCGCATCTGCAAATAAATGCTTTCATTAATTCTGTTGGTGAGCCGGATGAGTCACCACTTCTCCATCAATTCGATCTCCGCAAATCCATCCCGAAGTTGAAATGGTCTTCATGCTATCAAGTCTGCAATAAATTTGTCGTTGAATGCTCTCACCGGCAGCTTCTCTCCTAGCATGGCGGTCCTTGACTAAATCCGCACTTTATCTTCGCCTTTATGGTCTTTCCCGGTTGTCCGTAAGTGCCAGGTGGAATCCTGCATGAAAGACAAAAAGATGCATTAGATTAGCATTTTAATTAAATCAGAAGCTTAAAACATTAAAAACAGATTAAATCCGCAAAATAAGCTTGCATGTCGGCTTCTGTTTGTCCCATTCACGCTTTGACACGTGTCGCTACCCCAGGAAGCCTTATGTTTCCCGTCGGAATGCACTTTCAGGTCAACTATGACTTTCTCTCTCCTGCGCGATTCTGCGACATGTCGCGATTTCGCGACATGTCGCGAAATCGCGACCCTGCGACTCATCGGCAACTTCCTCCCTCGTCGGCCGCGAAACGCGACATGTCGCGATTTCGCGACATGTCGCGAAATCGCGACCCTTCCTGGCCTCCGTACGCTTCTTGATTTTCAGCCGCGATTTTAGAACACGTCGCGATATCGCGACGGTTCCTCTACCGGCATGCGTTGACCGCGTTGACCGCGATTTTGGAACATGTTTCTGACTTAACCGATTTTTCATCCTGCAGCCCATTTTCTCTCTCCTGCCGCGAAAATGCGACATGTCGCGATTTCGCGACATGTCGCAAAATCGCGCCCTCCGTACGACTTGCGTCTCTCTCCCAAAAACTGTCGCGATTTCGCGACATGTCGCGAAATCGCGACCTTTACGCCACTTAGCCGCATTTTGACTTACCGTCGCGATATCGCGACATTTCCGAAAATGGAAGTGTCGCGATATCGCGACACTACCAAAAATGGAAAGTTTGATTTTTCGGTGAATTTTGCAACTGTTTTATGGATT
Organism: Wollemia nobilis; assembly: GCA_028583015.1. Taxonomy (NCBI): domain Eukaryota; kingdom Viridiplantae; phylum Streptophyta; class Pinopsida; order Araucariales; family Araucariaceae; genus Wollemia; species Wollemia nobilis. Next base: position 12,693,934 of record JAQPPZ010000850.1, read on the forward strand.
TTTCTCGGTAATGGTGCAAGATTTTCTTGTGCATGAATGATTCTAGCATGTAAAAAGTGAATTCTTGGATAACACAGCTAGAATGCAAGAAAAAGCACAACTTTAAAAAGGAGGCAAGCAAAATATGGATTTAAAACTGAAAATGACCAAGAGGGTCCCTGCTTGGCAAAAATGGAAGTTCATAATTTTCTAAGGATGGAATCTCATTTTTCAGTGGGGGTGTGTTGCTTATCAACAGAAGGAATCTTGGGGCCCATGTGTTTTTTACATTAGGTTCACCAAAATATGGGGATGGAAAATCTTATGGGTAGATGAGGATAGGTGCATTGGTTTATCTATCACCATGTTGTGTTGGATCTATTTACAACTTCAAAGATATGGGAATTTGCAAGCTATAAAAGAATTTGTTTTTATTGGAAAAACACCTATTTATCTTGAATATTCTACTCTACCCTACCTTTTTAAAAATAATATAAAAACAATTGAATTTGAAACTATTTTTCTAACTTAGGCTACAAACATAAAGTGCACAAGATGCAGACAAATAAGTCATTAATCCTAAAAGTAAATTATGTTTCAATTATGTATATGAAAACACTTTTCTTGTTCTATTAAGACAAGGTTGCAAGGATACCTATATGCAACAAACATGATGTATCCTTTATGTGATTTAAATTTTCTTGAAAATAAAAAAAAAAACCCTAAATATCATTTTTAAATGATAAAATCGATGATCTAAGTATTAAGATTTAAACAAATGAAGTAAATTCCTTAGACTTTATGCACCTTAATCCATAGAACAAAGAAAATATATTCACAAATGCAGTAACAAGATAATTAATCTAGAAGATATATTTTTAGAGAGACAAATCTCATATTTTGCTATGGATTTCATAGAAGCATTATAGAATATTAGAGCTAATGAAATAATTGGTGGTATTATTGATAGCATTGTTGAGTGGTAGGAATTTAGCCTACAAGTACAATAGCCACACCTTGGGACATCTACATAAAAACAACTCACAATAGGTTAAATTTTAAGTGGTCTACCACAAGCAAATCCATTTTCCAAAAAAAATTAAGAGAAAAAAAAACTATAAAATGGATAGATGACCTTGGGATTTATACCAGGCTACAAAAGTGCTAAAAATATTTGGTGCTAGTGAAAGCATCAATGACACTAATTATAGTGCTTCCAACAATGGTTTTTTACCTAAAAATAATGGGATATTTTTTTTGGTTTATAGAGCCTACAATAATTATTAGAATGTGATAGCACTATTGAGACTGTATAGTGACAATGTTATTGCCTAAAAGTGCAATCGAATAGATTTTGTGACATATAGACTTGGAATAATGACGAAAAATAAAAAATCATGACCAATATAGGTGGAGGAATCCAATTGTAATGTATACATGAATGCTGTAATAACAAATGGAAAGACAACAAATGAATGAAAAGGGAAAATATGATAAATAATAAAAGGATTTTAGATGAACAATCAAGACAAAATGAATGAAAAAGAAAAATATGATGAATAACAAAGGGTTCAAATAGAAAATCTAGAAGCTTGTGACCATAAACCACTCTAATGCTCATATAGATGTCATTGTAGGAGATATCTAAATGTGATCTAATATGAGAAATATCCTCTCAAAGTTACTTGCATGAACTCCAATGGTTTTTGCTAAAACTCCTTCAATCATGCTCTCAAAAATACTCCACCGAGGTTGTGTTCAAACACAAATAGAAATTTTGGCAACAATTCTTTATCATCAACTTGATAGATATTTGGATAATATTTTGATAGCACTTTCAAATACGTATTTATAATGTCCCAAGGGTTGTATTTATAAAATCCATACCACCTTGGAGGTTAATTTTAGAAAGAGAGGATATTTATCATCAGATTTGGGGATACATGGAGGAGTGATTTATATGAATGGATATGATTGGAGTTGAAAGACACACATATGACTTGGAGAATTTATGTTTAGTGGATTTGTAATTTGTAAGAATATGAGCATACATAATTACCGATCATATCAGTTCATTAGCACTAGATGAAGATTAAGTAATGTTGAAGAGGTTGGATTATAATACTAATGGACACTAGAAATTAGTTAATAGTCTATTTTATTTTTTTGATTTTTGATTGTCAATAGTGTTGGAGGCAAAAGCATTGGTGACACTAATTCTCTTGGTGCTAACACCAAAATATTTGTTACTAGGTCAATTGAATGGGAAAAGATCAAATTTAATATTTTGGCAATCAAAAGTATCCCTAGTACTCCTACCTTAGGTGTAGCACTTTTGATTTAGGTCATTAAGCACTCCTTGGATGAGGCTTTAGCTCTCTTAATTGATCATTATGTTTATCATATTTGATGAGGTAGAAGTTGTCATGCTTGCATGACTAATGACATGCTCGAAATTGGGTTTCTACAACTCTACTAATTAAATTTCTATTAGTAGATATAATCACTTCAAAAGTGCAATTGAAAAATATCTTTACAAATTGGTGTATAGAAAAGTAGTCTCGCTACTCAAATTAGAACTTCTAATCCCAAGCATGGAAATGTAGGCTAAAATAGGAGTAAATATTAAACCCATGAAGGATCTATTGAAACAACTTCCCTTAGAAGAATACAACTAATCATATTAGATAGTCATAGAGTATCAAACATGATGAAAAATAGTTTGATAAGAAAGAATCCTAAATGGAATTTAAAGAAGCTGACTTGGTACTCAAATAAGATGTGTATAAAGCCAAAACCATTACAAGCATGAAGAATTTGATTCCTTGTTGTTTATTTTATATCTAATTGTGGCATGAAAGGGCCTCAATACATTATATAAGGAGGTTTCCCTACATACCTATTTCACTCAAATAAATACTTATTCAAAAGTGGGGGAAATAGAAGAGAGTCAAAATACATGACCCACTTTTAATTGAAAGGGCAAGCACTAGCTCCATAGTGTAAAGGAAAGGCAAACATGCATCACGTTTATACCAACCATTGGATCATTCATCAATGGAGGAAACTCTTTTGTTACCCAAAGTAGATATCCATGAGCAACAATCCCACATTGGACATTAGATATCTTTATCAATGGTTAGAAATATTCCTTCATAAAAATAAAGTGGCTAAGGGTCCCTGAATATATTGGGCTCTTGATATGATATTAGACAACCCATTTTGTTTTTCCAAACAAGAGTTAGAACAAGAAGGAAAAATCCCCACATAATTCAAATACTAAACACATGGCATTCATTCATGGGTAGGAGAAGGAGCATAAAATAAAATTTAAGAGGCATCTACGATTGGCCAAAAGGGTGTATAATTTGAAAAATGTGACATAGCCCATGGTAGTCACCCACATGGCAACTAAACTAGTTACCCACCACATGGGTAATCCTACCCTACTAAACCTACACTTTTCAAAATTAGAAGCCCTATTAGTCGTATGATCATAAGGGGGGCCATACCATCAATGATAGCAGGTACATGATTCTAGAAAGGTGAACTATGACATGGAAGAGCTTTGTTTCCTAAAGCCTTAAGCCAAATGAAGAATTAATTATAGAAGATGCCTCATACAACACTTAGGAGTACCCCTAATAGAGTTAATGAGGTAATTTCTATAAAAACTACCCATACAAGGGATTAGAAGCTTTCAATATTAATGACCCTAGATCTTGAGACCTCAAGGCAACCAAATATCAGATTTAAATGGAACTCAGCCATGGATCAAAGATAACACTCCAAATCTTCCTAGAAATATTTTAGAGGGAAAATCCCCTTAGTATTGGCCTATAAATAGGCATGTAAAATTCATTATAAATCATTGGGAGCTACTTTATTGTGCCTTATACCTAGCATTGAATGTTCTTCCTCTCACCTCTTCTCACTTGTATAAGTGGAACTCGAACCTTAAGCTACTATTTAAGAAGCATCGAGTCTCTTCCAATTGCATGAATTTATAATTTTGATGCATATAGAATCCATGAATAATTTTTTTTTGTCCTACTTCTTTTATGTGTTTTTAAAATGCTTGGGTATGAATTAAGAAGTGTGTTCAATTTCTAGCTATTAGACTATGGTGAAAATGTTAATTTTACCTCCTTTTATGCAAAGGAGAAGGATTTAGATATTGGTGCATTGCCTCTATAGCTTAGTATTTTCTTTCCTTTATTTATTTTATATTTTTATATCCCATTTTCATTGGTATAGAACATATCAAATCCCACAAGACCTAAAATTTGTGCAAATATCACATCCAACAAGAAGAAAATCTTCATCCTCTTTTGGATCCCTGAAGCTACTTTTTGGTGGAGTTGAAGGTTGCTTTGGAGTTCTTGCTGTATTTTTTTTGGCTTGAGGGCAGCCTTGTGTGTTTTGTTGATAGCTTGTGCTTCATAGCTCCTTCTTCTGATGTTTTTTGGGACCTCCCCACATTTTTCCCATGGCCTATTGCTTTACACTAATTTTCTCTCTGTCTCCTTTGGCTCCTGGATAGTTTTCCTTGCTGCATCAAATTTTCCAGGCCTGGTGTTATTTCTTCTCTGGTTTTTTAGCTGATTTTCGAACTGTGCTGCTGCATCCTCGTTGTTGCTTCCTGGTCTACTCCTTCCTACTGCATCCAGGGTTGTCCTCTATGGGAATGTTTCATTTTGAATTTAAATTTTAAATGTCATTAGTGGGTGGGATGGCCCTATTTTTTTTCATTCCTTCCTTTAGGTGGGATTGGTTTGTCTTTTTCCCGCTTTTAGTGCTTTGTATCACGTGTATTTTCAAATTTTCCAGGTGGGTTAGCCCTAATTCTATTTTTGTAGGATGGCCCTGTCCCTCTTCTCCTTTCCTCATGTCATTTGGTTATAATTTTGCTCATGTATTATTGGACTTTTCTAGGCGGGATGGTGATATCCCTATCTTCATTGTAATGTTTTAAAAAAAAAATTGTCCTTCAAGGCTATCCTCTAGCCTTTTTGTAAGGTTGTCCTTAGCCTGTCCTGTTAGGATTTTGTCTTTCCTTTGGTCTTTGGGGATATTTTTTGTTGGCCTTGGGGCCTTGCCTTTAGTATTATGACTTTTTGTAATCAGGTTTTGGGATCCTTGATAAAAACCCATTTTTAATTATTTTTAACTGACAAAAAAAAAACAAGAAGAAAATATTTGTCAAAAGCTTAGAGGTTACCTTGTAGGCATTATCTTTACCCATGAAGCTTTTTATTGTGTCACTCAATGTGAGGCATGAGTTTCCATGCATGTTATACCACTACCTCAAGAAACCAGGTTACTCTGAGGTGACAACTCTTCAAAGTGTCAAGCCTAGTGGGACAAGGTTAACATGTCTACCCCACAAATTAGAAGTTAAAATATTTTGACCAAGGCTCTGGTGAAGGTTTCCATTGACTTGCTTATTGGAGCTAAAATATATTCACTTGGAGAAAATTCTAAAGAAGGAAAGACCTTGAATAAGTCATCTAACAAAATATAAGACTAAGATTCTTGTGGGGATCTCTATCTTCTAGCTTATTAAAACAATCATTCTACTTCCCACTTGGTAGCTCTATTTTCAAAAAGAGACCTAGAAATATATGAGCAAAAGACTTGTCACTAGGTCCTTTTCCATAACCAATTAGAAATATTTGGTACCTCCTCTAAATAAAAAATAAAAGAGGAGAAACTGACAATGCAACATGCTAACTCAACATAATCAACCCTAAGAATATTTTTTGTATGGAATTATATAGGCCCTTTAATTCTTCCAACTTCACCTATTGTATGGGACCAATTTCCTACCTCAATGCTCAAATCCCTACCATATTTCATAGGTAAAGATGTTATTACCCCATAAAAACATATGCATCACATGGTAATCTTATGTGCAATACATTTTATTGAATAAAAAACATATCCTTGAGGTATTTGGTTGAATCCTTTCATGGAAAGTATTAGGAGTGGTACATCAGCCTCACTCCACATTTGGTCAAAAATTGGGATCAATTCATGAGTCTCATGATAGATATATTTTGATAAAAGGTGGATGGCACATCCCTTCTTGAACAACTAACTATCATTAAGAGAGTGAACATGGAAACAATTGATAATTTTAATGTCCAATTATACAAATATTAGCAAAGTATTCCTAGCAAGATCAAGCCTCCCTTGGGTATGGCATTCATCTATTATTTAAAAGCTTTTAATTTTAAAATAGCTATGATGGTTAACACTAAATGAGGGAAATTCTTGTTGGAGGCCTACAAAATAGCTATCTAGGCTAATAATGACCTAATACAAATATAAATTATATCCACTAGGCCATATTTGCCCTTGTTTCCCTCCACTCAACCTATTTATCAACTCGATATAATCGTCCATCCCACTACATATAAGCCTACTCCTATTATAATTTTGAGGCAAATCCAAGCTCCTATCCTAGCCCTAGTCTTATATTTATCCTAATCCTTATGATTCAAATCTATAGGAAATAATGAATATGATAAGGACATTCTCCAACGAGATCAAAACCCTAAATAGACAACAAAGTAGCCAAAGGTTTCCCTATTAGAATTATTTAAAGCCTTCCTTACAACAGGGCAATTAGAGCTTTCAACCTCCTCCAAATGGGTATTAAAGACCTCCATATCTACCTAATAGATATGTTAGTGAATACCAAGCCTTGGATTAGTAGATATTTTTTGTACCAATCCCCTTATAACAAATTTCCCCTAACCCACTCAAGGATATGGTCACCATGTAAAATAATTATGTTGAAGATGCTAATGTGTAGTACTCTTCTACTCTTGAGGTTTATTATTCTAACTTGTTTATTAGAAATAAGCCTCCAATATCCAATGAATCCCTATGAACCCAATCACCCACTCCATATTCATATTTGGATGCTTAAATTCCAAGGCAAATCCCTCTATACCAGTTGTCAACCACATCACCAAGAGATAACCCCTTAGTCTTGGAGTAGACCTTGGTTACCTAGGATGAAGTAGAAGTGTATGTTGTATCAAATGAAATTTTTTACTCGAATCCTTAGAGACCACAAGTATAATCAGATTACATAACCAAAAACAAATAGAGGACATTTAAAGAGCAAGGGAAGACTAGTTATTTAGACCCTAAATCCTAGAGTAGGCCAATGGATACACAAAAGGATGCTTTGATGTAATATTTACCAGATAATCCAAACACCTTCCCCCATTTGGTACTATCCAAAAGAGCATTTATGTTAGATCCTTCAATGTGGTAGATTATTTAAGAAGCTTCATTATAGCAATACCTCTCTAAGATATCCTTTAAATGCCTAAGAAAATGAAATTTTTAGAAGCATCTCTATAAAATTATAAGGTATTTAGCAAACAAAAAGTATTTTTAGTTATACAAATGTATTATCCAGTCTTGAATTACACCATTATACATCAAGTTGAGTTTCTAACACCTGATGGGATGAGTAATAGCTTTTACTTCATAGGGGAAGATCAATATGAAGCAAATTCATAATACATTCCTACTAACTAGAATGTAACTAATATGGGATATCTATTTCCTAGAGTTCTTGAATAGATAGAAATAGGAACATATTTGATCCAAGAACTCCATTGTTTACCTAAAATATTGGGGTGAGAAGATGACAATGTAGGCATATAAAATTTGTACTTTAATGGAGCCAAGAGAAATAGAGGAGCTAGTATTGACATATATATGATATCTCTAAAAGGTACTAAGACATTGTAGTCATGAAGGTTACTATTCAACCTTACAAAAAATGTCACTAAATATGAAGACTTGGTGCTTGGCTTCCAAATTGCTAAAAAGAAGGGCATGAAGACATTACAAGTATTCAATGACACAAATTTAGTAGTCAAACAAATGAGATCTCAATACTTAGATAAAAATAGGCTAATGAGGGCTTACAAATATTGCATTTAGAAGTTAATAGATGCATTTTATGCTCTAAATATCAAAGTCCTCCTAAGGGCTCAAAACATAGATGTGGGTTGCATGGTCATCATTTGGTCATAATTCGATTCTATAAATGACCTGATTTAGAATGTATATGTAAAAATGATATTCAAGCCAATAATACTCAATAATAATACTCATTAACATGTTTTCAATAGTGATAAATATATTATTTGATTCATCTAATAGGAATCATATTTTTTTTAATTAGATTCCCAGATCAGAAAAGCATATAACGATCAGATTAGACAACTAAAATCCAATAAGATTCCCAAAGGACTTGTCACATTGGAATATCTCTTTAGCCCTAATGATCACTTGAGAGGAAAAATGTGTATGAAAACTGACAAGGGATATTACCAAGAAATAGAGGTGGCCTAGGATCGAATGTTGAATGTAGGGAAGGTTTCCACCTTAGAAAAAAAACAAGCCCTCATTTATCTCTATCAAAAATATAGTGGTATAATGTATGACACAAAAATAATCTAGCACACCATTTAAATTTCTCTAAACATGAAGCAAGTGAGGTAAAAGCATAGGCCTATCAATACCAAAATAAAACCCCTCATAAGGAAGGAGTTAGACAAGCTAAAATAGTCAAGGATCATATACATTATCAAATACACTACTTAGATTTCTAACCTAGTTTGAATGAGATAAAATAATGGAGATATTAGGCTATGTGTTGAATTAAGGGGTTTAAATAAGGCCTCACTAAAATATAAATACCCCCTCACCTCAATGGACCAAATCCTTCAAGTCATCACTAGCTCTAAGAGCTTTTCCCTTCTAGATATTTTTTGGGTATAACCAAGTGTGGGTGAAAGATTAAGATCAACACAAAAAAAAATTTACCACTAAATGGAGAACATTCACTTATCATAGGATGTATTTTAGCTTATCTAACATTGGTGCAACATTTTAAATAGCTATGCGCATCGCTTTTAAAATAATTATCAACAAGATTATCCTAATCTACCTCAATGACTTGATTATCTTCTCCAAGCAAAAGGAGGACCACATGTCACACTTAAAAGAGGTTTTTAGATGATGTGAAGAGTTTGGTATGTGCCTGAACCCTAAAAAGTGTATTTTTTTATGTTTTCCAAGGGAATTTGCTTGAACATATTGTCTCAAAATAATGTGTCACCATCAACCCAAAAATAATCTAGGCCATTACTAATATTTATCTACCTCAAGATAAGAAAGCTCTCTAGTCCTTTGGGAAAATCAACTTTGTTAGGAGATTCATACAAAATTTTGTTGATATTGTTAGGTCAATGACTCTTATACTAAAAAAGGACCATTCATTTATATAGACTGAGCAAGGAAAGGAGGATTTCAATAAAATTAAGAAAATTTTTATAATAAATCCCTAGTGCTAGTAAATCTATATTTTAATAAGGATTTCATACTATATGTTTTTGGAGGATAAGCTAACATATGTTAGCTTTTAAAACCTTTATACTACAGAAAAATATCAGAGGTTATCTCATATGTATTACACATGATATCAAATATGAAATAGCCACAATAAGATTCAAATAATAATATTATGAAATAAATCTTAAATACCAAGAATGAAGCAAATAATCACAACAATGTCACATTTTTTTAGTAAATCAGAGAAGATACAAATTATGGAGCTTTGTCTCCATGATATAGCTTTACAAGATGACTTTTCATATTCTTGACTGTTCCCTTCCATATGACCTTTGGATTCTTAACTTGCCACTTGCATTGAAGAACCTTAAAACTTCTTTCATGATACATGTACATATCGTACGCATCCTAATTCATAAAATATGTAATATCATCTAACATCCCCCCATATTACATTATTTGATATTTTGTGATATACATAGTAGATTCTGAAATATTTGAAATTTGTTTCGACCAAGTGCTTTTGTAAAAATATCTACAATTTGATCTTTAGTAGAAACATGCTTTAACTGAATATGATGATTTTGAATGTGATCCCTGGATAAATGGCATTGAACTTCAATATGTTTTGTTCTTTCATGAATAATTATATTTTTGATCAAATTAAGTACTCCTTGATTATCACAATTTATCTGTATAGGAGTTTTTTTATACCCATATCTGATAATATATATTGTAACCATAGTGCTTCACAAACTGCATCTTTTGTTGCATTATATTCTACTTTTGTAAATGAGAGTGCCACCACATTCTATTTTTTACCATACCATGAAATAGGTCCAGAACCAAGATAGAACACATTCCTGATGTAGAGTTTTTGTCATCTATTGATCCTGCATAATCAAAATTTGAATATCCATGCAAACAAAATTTTCCATCATCCTTTCTATATGTTAGTCCATATTCTATAGTTTTTCTGATGTATTGTAGTATTATTTTTGTAGCTTTCCAATGAATTTCTCTGGGTTCTTGCATAAATTTTGAAATATAATTTACAATGAAAACTATATCTAGTCTATTATTTGTCAAATATAGAAGAATTCTAATTAATTTATAATAAATAGTGGTTGAAACTAAAGGTGTATCATCATATCTAGATAATTGTAACCCTTGTTCCATAGGAGTATCTTTGGATTTACATGTTTGCATCCTATATTTTTCAAGTAACATTTTTGCATATTTTGTTTGTGTTATTATGATATTGTTCTCATTTTGATGAATTTCTAAACCAAGACAATAATGAAGTCCCAAATCTGTCATCTCAAAATCCTTTTCTAAGATTCTTTTAACTTCATTTATCAAACTTTTTGAGCTTCTTGTAATTACTATATCATCAACATATACCACAAGTATTATTATGTCATGCCCAACCTTTTTTGTATAGATATTTGGATCTAACAAAATTATTTTAAAACTATGTAATAAATGATTATTAATCTTTATAGACCATGATCTTGGTGGTTTATTTAGACCATATAAATATTTTTTCAGTTTGCAAACTTTATGTTATTGTTCTTTAACCACAAACCTTCTAGTTGTGACATATATACTTATTCCTCAATATCACCATTAAGAAATGCACTTTTTACATCCATTTGATGTAATTTTCCATCCATGATGTGCTACCAGAGCACAAACAGTTCTAATAGCAGTCATTTTTGCTATTGGAAAAAAAGTTTGTTCATAATAAATTCTTGTTGTTTGAGTATATTCTTTCACAACTAGTCAAGCTTTGTACTTGTCGATTGAACCATCTACTTAATATTTGATCTTGTAAATCCATTTACATCTGACTATTTTCTTTTTTGGAGGTAAATCAACTAGATTTCATGTTTTATTTTTCATCAATGTATCATATTCTAATTCTATAGCTACCTTCAATTTTGGATGATTCAAAGAATTTAGTGTCATTGTAGGTTATACTATAGAACTTATCAATCCCCTATTCATTCTCGTTATACTACGGGTTTGGGGTCTTGTAGTAGTAAGATCAAATATTTTCACTAGTTTTGAATCCTTAAGTGTATCTCAAAGCCATATTGGTTCTTTTATTTGTAAAAGTGTAGTAGTTTATATGTTTTCATTTTGTTCATCCTATATATCTAGTTCTAGATTTTCACTAGATGAGTCTTCTTCTAAAAAACTTAAAATTGCTTTTGTATCAAATTTTTGTTCTTTAATAAAAAAAATTATTCCTTTGTCAAACACTAAATCTCTGCTTATGTAGATTTTCTTTTTTATTGGATCAATTATTTTGTAACCTGTTGAATCATTATCATAACCAAAAAATATTTCACACATTGTTTTGTCCTCTAGTCTAGTTCTTCTTTACTTTGAAATATGCATATATGCTTTGCAACCAAAGGTTCTTAATTGTTCTAATATAGTTTTTCTACCTATCCATACTTCTTCAAGAGTGATATTTTTCAATATTCCTGTAGTTGATCTATTTTGTAAATATACAACTATTTTAACTACTTTTGTCCAATATTGATGATCTAAATGTGCTTTATTTAACATACTGCTAACCATTTCCATAATTGATCTATTTATTACTTTTGCAATACCATTTTGCTGTGGTAAATATTTTTTAGTAATCTATATTTTTATACCATTGGTTTCTATAAATAGATTAAATTCCTTTGATAAGAATTATCCTCCTCTATCTGATTGAAGATTCTTGATTATTTTCCTTGTTTCATTTTCTACCAGAAGTGTGAATTGTTTGAAACAATTGAATGCTTCATACTTGAATTTCATAAAATACTCCCACATTTTTTTGGAGTAATCATCAACAAATAGTTGAAAATATCTGTATCCTCCAATACTAGTGATGTACAATAGACTACATAGATCAGGAAATATTAATTCCAATGGTTCTTGAGTTCTATGTTGACTAAGTTTAGAAGGAATTCTAATTTTTTTTCTTGCTAAACATTTTGGAAATATAGTAGATTCCCAAACAATTTAAAAAATCCTTTAACCATTTTATATTTACTCATTTCATTTAAGGAAGATTCTAGTCTTTTGTGTCAAATTTCTTTGGTTTTTGAAACCCTCACTAATAGAGCCTTGTTTTTTAATGTATCTAGATTGGACAAACTATCCTTATATGAACCTAAAACTATAATTTTTCCTTTTTTGATAATAACAAATATTTTTGTCTTTAATAGTTTTAAATTCAATTGTGAGATTTTGATCCATAAGCTGAGATACTAAAAGAAAATTAGTAGTCAATCCAAGTATATATAGTACATTTTTTATTATTCTTGTTCCACTTGATAGATCAATTAAGATATTTTTTATTCCTTTAACCTCATAGTCATACTATTTGCTATAACAATTGGTCTTTCATATTTTTTTTGAAGAGTATTAAACCAATATTTATTTCCTGTAATATGTCTACTTGCTGTGAAGTAAATGTACCAATAATCCATAAGAATATTTATTATGTCTTCTAAATATAAGTTTTGAATTTCTAATTATTTGGTGTAGAAATCCCTTTAACTCCCAAATAAATTTGCAAACTTTCAATAACTTCTAATGTTTTTAATTTATCTTAATTAAAAAAAAACTCCCAATAAACTTTTAATTTCAAAAACTTTAAATAATCAATAATCTAGGAATCCTTATCACTCCACCTTTATTTTAAGCATTCAAAAAAATAAACCTTAATCCTACCTTATAACTCCACATAGCTTTAAAATAATAAAAAAACTAACCTTATTTTTATGTGCTCTAATTCAACTTTAGCTCAAATTGACTTAATTGGTGATTCAATGCTATGCTCAATGTTGGCTTGAATCAACTTAACTAACATTTCAATGTTGTGCTCAGCCTACCAAATTTGATGTATATTTCACTCCTTCAACTGCCAATATCTTATTCATATTATTTTGCTACTGCCCAACTTGATTTGTGTTCTTCTACTACATTCAACATTGCTCTCTCAGGTTATAATATTAATTCCTCTACATGGAATATTGCATGTGAAATATTGGAAATGAGACATTTTACTTTACCTGAATCCACTGTTAGGTAATAATATATTGCTTACTAGAAACCCTAATTCATAGTAGGTGCTTATCCTTCTACTTGTTTGAATCACTTTACTTTGACTTCACCTTCACTTTTATTGGTTACTTTCTCTCCTTTACCTTGAATGTAGCATTCCACCTTCAATATTGCACATTCTTCCATGGTTATTATTGATTGATGGTTTTCTAAAAATAAGTTTGGAGTGAAAAGGATTAAATTAAGTTTCCTTATTTGGAGTGGATCTTATTTTCTGAAAGTGGAAGTATTGATTATGCATTATGAGATCATGATGAGTTTATGAGTTATTGCATAATTCTGGTTTATGAGAGTGGAAGCATTTGAAGTTTGCTTTAGGATTTTTGAGTGAGAATATTATGTCATTGCTATAATTTTTTGAAACCCTAATTGAGTTGTTTGGTTTTGAGATTGCTTCCATTGAGATTGAGTTGATCAAGTTATGTTTTACTTGATACATGAGTTGGGTTTGCTCCTTTGCGATTTGATTTTATCAAGTTGTACTTTGCTTGATAAACTTGGTTGTGTGGTTAAGTTGAGCATTCCCATTTGAAAGAATTTGGAAATATCTTAAACCCCTTTTTGATGCTTAGAGAGAGATTGCTTTGAGTTCTTGAAAACTAACTTGGCTAGTGTTTGATAGCAAGTTATGGTTCTATGTTGGAGGAGTTGATTTCTTGATATTGCATTATTGGCAATTGTTGGGTTGTGGTTCAAGATCTTGTGAAAGTATACTACTTCTATGAGATTGATTTAAGTTAAGATTGATAGTTGAAGGATAGAACATATTGAGTCTCTAAAAATTCTCTTTATGCTTCTATGAGATTGATTTGATATGATTGGATAAAACACATTGGGTCTCTAACAATTCTCTTTGTGTGTTCACATTGGGAAAGTTTCTTGGTATAATTGCTTCAACTAATTTGGGCAAGTTCTTGGTGAGCTTTCTAGGATAGATTTGGACAGGTTCTTGTGGAGAACTTGTGGACTGATTTGGACAGGTTCTTGTGGAGAACTTGTGGATTGATTTGGATAGGTTCTTGTGGAGAACTTGTGGACTGATTTGGATAGGTTCTTATTGAAGAACTTATGGATAGATTTGATGAAGTCTTGGTGAAGACTTGTGAGCAGTTGTGATTGATTTTTTCAAGCTTTTGGCTTAAGCTTGGGACAGATCTGACAGAGATTTGAGAGCAGATTTGTGTTGCATCAGAGGGCTGAGTTTGGTGTAGATTTGTGATAGAGTTTGAGAGGACTTGTGCTGGACCAACTAACTGTGTTTATTATAGGTTTTGATGAGCAGCTATGGAGGTGATAAATGAGGATATAAGTCTCTAGAGTCAGAGCAAGGAGGACAGGACGTCTTCTATGGAAAGGAGTTCCACCTGCTAGCGACAGAAGAGGCAGTGATCTTCTCAAGTATAATTTCTAGAGATTTGGGGGATATGACATCTCCTTTGGGCATGAGTCTCATAAATACTTCTTTGGGGGATAGGACATCTCCTTTGGGTAGGAGGCTCATAAATATTTTATTAGGGGAAGGATTCTCCTTTGGACAGGAAGTCCATAAAAAATTTAATTGGGAAGGATTCCCAAAGGATTTGATTGAGAAAATTTAGTGAAATATTTTCTCTGTGGAGTAGCCCACCTTGGGTGAACCACATTATATTGGTGTCTCAATTGTGCGATGAATTGTACACTAGTTTGATTACTGCTTTGATTTTGCTATTGGTTCATTGCATTGCTTTTTGAAGTAAAAGAAAAAAGTTAAATAGTGGTATTATACTGTTCACCCCCATTTCAGTATAAGCTTGTGTTCTTAAATTAGTATCAAAGCAGGTTCCTTCAGAAGAGTCTCACAGCTTTAAGAAAAAGCTTGAAACGAACACAATGGATTTTATAAGTGGTAATTCAATACCTATTCTTGATGGGACAAATTTTGGTCTATGGAGCATAAAGATGAAGGTTCATCTAATGGCTCTTGGAAATGAAGTTTGGGAAGTAGTTGAGTTTGGGTACACTATTCCAAATCTTCCTCCTACTACAGTAGATGAGAAACTTCTACATCACAGCAATTCAAGGGCAATGAATGCAATTCTGAAAGGTCTACAAAAAGGTAGATCTTATAAAGGTGATTCATTGTAATACAACAAAGGAAATGTGGGATCAATTGCAAGTGGTTCATACAGGTGATGTAAATTTCAAAAAAGAAAAATTGAGATATTACAAATGTATGTTTGAACAACTCAAGATGAATTATGAAGAAAATATTAGTGACTATATGCTTCGTATGGATTAGATTGTTAATTCCATGAAGGAAATAGGTCTTGATCTTCCTGAAAATGATGTTTGTGATAAAATTTTGAGGTCTCTTCCAAATATATTTAGTGAAAATATTTCAGCTATTGAGGAATCCAAGGATTTGGATAAATTGAAAAAGGATGAGCTTCATAGTATACTTGCAGATTTTGAGTTAAGAACTAAAGTGGTACCTGATCCTAAGAATGAGGCGACTTTCAAAGATACCAAGAATTCCAAGGGTAAACAACAAGAAGACAGTGATGAGTCTTCTAGTGATGAAGAAGCAAACTACAACAGGAAATGCGAGTTCTCAAGAAAGCACAAAGGTATGAAATATGTTAAATGTTTCAATTGTGGAAAGTTTGGTCACTATGCTACTGACTGTCTGGAACCCAAGGATGATTGTGATGAAGAAAAATAGGATTATAAGCACAGGGAATCGAGAAGCACATGTATCAAAGGAAGAACATAAATGAGCAAAAAGTAAAGGGAAGAGGTACTTCCAAAAATACAAGAAAATTTTCTACACGAGACAAAGCAAGTAAGTGTTCTAGTAGTGATGATGGAAGTTCTTCAAGTGATGATAGAAATGAGATGTTGCTTCTAACAAAAAATGAAGCAAAATAAAAGAGGAATAGATTTTTTGTGCTTAAGTTCTTTAGATGTGGAAATTTTGGTCACCTTGAGGATGATTGTACAAATGATGGTTTAAATTTTGGTAATACTATGTATGAGGATGCTTCAAAAAATTATGAGGAAGATCTTCTTATGGCTTTATATGAAGGTAGAACCTCTAGTGGTAAGAAATCAGAAAAGGATATTGATGTTTCAAAAGGTAAACAAATAGAGGATGTTTCAAAAAAGGGAGAAGTAGATCTTGAGGCTAAACTTGTTAATGCTCTTGATGTGTTAAAGAAATATGCTAGAATCATTGATAGGTTTGATGAATACAATTATGAAAGAGATGAGCTTATAGGAAATCTTGATATCTCTATAGCAAAGACACAGGAACTCAAAGAAGAGTTGAATAGTAAGACTTACTCAAAGTGATGGATGTGGCTTGTGTAGCCAAAGATCCATATTTGAGTGAGAGAAGTATGGAATTATCTCGATCTTGCATTATTTTTGTATTATTTTATTTACATGATGCACGTTAGGCTTGCATATTCATTTACAAGAACTATCGTAATCCCTATATTGATTTTCAAAAGCTTGATGGAGAAAAGATCTAGCAAGTAGAAGACATTGAAAAGAAGATGAGGTTTAGTGACCATTATGTAATTATGTTTTGAAATGTAATATTGTAATTGAAGATGAGAAAAAACCTTTGAAGGATTCATGTGTAGAAGTTATGCTATGCAATGATTATGAAGAAGGAATGGATATCCTTGTAAACATCCTTGATGTATTATCATAAATTTTATTTAATAGATGAAAGATAAATTATTGCTTTTTTTAATGTTAAGTTCTTTTGGAAAGGATTTGTAGTTAGTAAGATAGCCAAATTGTATTATTGAAGAATATGATGGAATAATTAGGAGAAAGTAAATAATAGAAATTTGGTTATGAATTTTTTTGATTGGTTGTAAAGGGGATTTTAAAAGGGTCCCCAAACATTTTACAAATGAGTAAGGGAGAATATATCTGCTGTTGGCAATTTTGGGTACCTTGGGTACATTGCCTTTGCTCAAGTGTAGAAGTTGTCATTGATGTCAAGAAGCTCTTGAAGGAATTTGATTTACTATCAGATTATTCAGAGCATGGACAGTGAGTTTCCAGGAAGATCAGAGTAGCCCATTTGCAAAAGATCAAAGAAAAATACAAGTAAGAAAAGGCATGCAGCAGGCAAGAAAAACTGTCACGATTTCATGACATGTTTGAGGAGAGAGAAAGAGCTGGCAAAAATTGTTGCGATTTCGTGACATGCTGGCAGAGAAAAAGGCATGTGGAAAAACTATCGTGATTTCATGACATGTTGGCAAAGAAGAAGAGCAAGGTGGAAAGTGTCACGATTTCGTGACATGTCACATTTTCGTGACACAGAAAGTGCAGGAAGGCAGAGAAGGAAAAGTGTCGCGATTTCGTGACATATTGCAAAGAAGATTGTACAAACAGAAAAGTGTCGCGATTTCGTGACATGTTGCAGGAGAGGGAGTTCGAAAGAAAAAATGTTGCGATTTCACGACATAATGCTGAAAAGAGAGTCCATAGTGTGAACTGTCACGATTTCACGACAATTTTGAAGAGAGAGAAAGTTACTCGAAAGGTGTCACGATTTCGCGACATGCTGCAGAGTTCAAAGTGAGAACAGTCACGATTTCGTGACATGCTGCAAAAGACGAAGTGAAGACTGTCACGATTTTGTGACATTCAAAAAAGCTTGAAGTGAGGATTGTCGTGATTTCGCGACATGCAACAAAGGGAAGAGTTTGAAATGAGAAGCGTCGTGATTTCACGACAGGTTGCAAAGAAAGCTTTCGGAAGCTGAAAGCGTCACGATTTCGTGACAGGATGAAAGAAAAGCGTACGAATGCAGAAAGTGTCACAATTTTGGGACAGGCAGAAGTGAAGAAGCCAGCGGATGAAGATGTCATGATTTCGTGACATGTCGTAGTTTCACGACCAGAAGGCAAGTGAAGACGCCAGCGAAGGAAGATGTCACGATTTTACGACATGTCGTAGTTTCGCGACCAGAAGGCAAGTGAAGATGCCAGTGGAGGAAGATGTCATGATTTCACGACATGTCACAGTTTTGTGACCAGAAAGCAAGTGAAGGCGCCAGCGGAGGAAGATGTTGTGATATCGTGACATGTCACAGTTTCGTGACTCAAAGAGGAGAGAGAATGTACGGCATCAGAAATGTCGCGATATCACGACAAAATCAAAAAGGAAGTCTAAAGAAGCAAAAGTGTCACGATATCGTGACAACAGGAAAAAGAAAGTGTACGACTGCAAAGGTGTCGTGATATCGTGACATGTTGTAGTTTCATGGGAAAAGCTACAGAACCAGATACGGTTGAAGCTGACAAAGTTAACTTTGAGCCAACGAAGTTCAGGGTTGTGCAACCGACGGAGGTTAGGGTAACAACCGATTATAGTTTGAGTTTTGTTCTTGAAATTTATACTATAAAAGGAGGGCTGTTTCAAGATTGAAAGCATCGAACATGTGCAAGTTAAGTCTATGGTGTGCAGAGACCGAGTCGATTCAAATCGAGCTAAGGGCGAAGCAGGAGCGCACAAAGAGCAAAAAAGTGCAAAGGAGCAGAGCTGTTGGTGTTGCAACATTTGCAGATATAGCGCATAGTAAGAAGTTCGATCGCCAAGTGCTAAGTGCTGCTGTGTTTATGCAGACAGTGCATAAGTTGGTTTCGACCAAGTGCGGCTGTGACAGAGCAGAGAGAACTGTTGGACAGATTTGAGCAAGCTTTTGTTGAGCTTGTGGAGCAGTTTGGGCAGGTTCTCTTGAGAACTTGCAAAGCAGATCTGAGACAAGTCTTGGTGAAGACTTGGGTGAATATCAAGCAAGCTTTAGTGAAAGCTTGTGAACCACTGTTGTGAATCGGATTTGAGGACCTGTTGAGGATAGAGATTGGTGCAAATTTGAGGACAGATTTGTACCTAGATCAGAGAAAGAGGAAGAGGACATTTGTGCCAGACCGAAGGACTGTGTTTGGTGCAGATCAGAGAAAAATATTGAGGACATTTGTGCTAGACCGAAGGACTGTGTTTAGTGAAAATTCAAGGACCAACTTTGAGGTGATAGAGTTGAGGACAAAGGTCTCCAGCCAGAGCAGGGAAGACAGGTGTCTTTTGTGGATAGAGTTCCATTTGCTAAGGGTAGCAGAGGTGGAGGTTTTCTAGAGGATCAGCAGCCAGAGCAGAGTTAGGGGAAGGTATCTCCTTTGATCCAAGGCTCATAAAAATTGTAATTGGGAAGGTTTCCCAAAGAATTTGAGATAAAATTTTAGAGAAAAGTTTTGTGGACGTAACCCAGAATTTTTGGGTGAACCACGTTAAAATCTGTCTCTTTGTGGATGATTTTGTGCATTGCTTTGATATTGCTTTGAGTATTTTATTGTATTGTTTAGTAGTATAAAGAAAAAGTAAAAAGAGATCTTATACTGTTCACCCCCTCTCAGTATAAGCTTGTGTTCTTCATTTGCAAGGAGATGATCTCCACAAAGAGAAAAATAGTGCAGAGATGATCCCAAAAGGACCATCTCTAAAACATTTGAAATAAAAAATGGGATCATCCTGCGTGGCAAAGCACAAAATATGAAAAACCCAGCTTGTGGGAGACCAGGACAAAAATTCAGCAAAAGAATCCCATCCAGAATGGGTATGGGAGAGCTAAAAAAAACAACCAAAATTTTAAAAGTAAAATCCCACCCAAGAGATACCAAGGCTAGAAGTACAACCCAAAAAAATTGAAAAACTTGGCTTATGAGAGTCCGAGATAAAATTTTCAATAGATGAATCTTGCCCAAAAAGGGTACGAGAGAGCTAAAACCAACAATAGAATTTTTAAATGTAGAATCCCACCCAAGGGGCCTAAGATAGAATTTTTAAATGTAGAATCCCACCCAAGGGGCCTAAGATAGAAAGTACAAATATCAAAAATTTGAAAGATGAATCCTACCCAGAGAAACAAAACCGAAAAGTTATTTCCTTCACAAGAGAAATAGGAGACCAAAATCACCTAGAAAATAAAAACCTGTCTAATGGGATCCTGGGAAATGCAACATCGAACAAAGAAATATTGCTAAAAAGAGAACTATTACCAATTACATCATCGAGAAAATATAAAAAAACAACTACAAAAAAATAATCTCGTCTTGGAAGGCTTGGGAAAAACAGGTAGGAAAACTTCCCTAAAGCCACGAAATAGTGGTAGCCTAGAAAATGAAACAATAACAAGGTGAGATCTCTTCAAGCTACGAGGTCTCATTGCAATGAAGATAAAGATCATAGTAGAAGGATATAAAACCTAGAAAATTCAATCCATTGTGGAACCTCATGGCTAGAAGGGATCATCTCACCTGGGGGATGTCATTAGGAGATCGACCTATGCAGTAAGCACACACGCATAGGGCCCCCTTCCAGACCACAAAAAAATACAAAGAGGAAATCCATCAGACAATAAATCCTTAATGAGGCCAAAAATCCCCACTAACTTTCCATCCAAGAGGAGATCCATGAACACCTTCACCCGTAGCTGTACGAAAATCCCAAATAAATAATTTACCTAATTTCTAGTGTTATATTGGAATGAAGTACCCAAATTCTCTAGTCTTTATCAATTTGATAGGTGGATTTTAATATGAAATTTTGGTATGTTTTATTATAGCACTTTCTTTTTGTGAGTTGGACAAAAATATTGAATAGGACCCTTGGGTTAAGAGGTGATTTTATTATGGGTATGATTGTTAAGCTCCATATTAGTTAACCCTAGAGTTGAGTTGCACCCAATCCTAGTTGAGTTGTGGGTTGAAAAATCAACTAGGTAATTTTGATGAAAGTAAATGATAAACCCTAGAGATGAGGCTTGGTTGGTCCTAGCGGTAAGTCTTGGGTGATTCCTAGTGGTGAGGCATGGGTAATGCTAATGGTGGATTGTTATGGGATAACCATCGGATCATTCATAAGGAAATATTATGGTGGAACTTTGCAGGTAGACAAGTGTGACTATGATCATTATTAGGTGAGTGATAATGGTCTTAGTTAGTTTCATGGGTATATGGAACTAATTAATCACTAATGCATTATGCCATAGTAATCCTACATATATGATAGTATGTAGGATTAGGAAATATGCATCACATTTAAGTGATATGGGCCTTAAAGGGTGATCCCTAAAACGTGGTCAAGTTGTCCCATACAGGGTAGTGTAGGGAAATGGGGGGACCACTTATAACATATTTTCTAATGGTGAGGTTAGAAGAAGTGAACCCCAAGAATTATGAGAAGTTGACCACTCTTGTCCACTTGAGTTTTGAATGTAGTGATAGTGAACTCGAGATAATTATACCTTAATACTAATGAAATTATTAGGTCTTCTTGGTAAATTAATTCTTGTAGAAAATAATTTTTTTATCTCTCTCTCTCTTGGATGTAGAATGTGGGCCAGTACACATACCAATCCAAATCCTAAGCCACTTAATGTATAAATTCTAAATTAGGTGCAATACACTATTATATATATCAGACCCTCATCCACCACCCACTAGTCAAGCAAACCCCTTAATATTAGGTATTATGGAGACTTAAGTGAGCCTACAACAAGAAGGTATGATTCTGATCCTTTAAAGTTGGTGATTTGGTTCAACCAAATATAAAGGAAAGTTTAAGTCAAATTAGCTAGGTCCACATATCATAAATGTGAAGTATGATTCAAGTGCATATCACCTCACCATAATTTTTTGTAAAGAACTCAAAGAACCTATGAACATTGTGTATCTTAAGAAAGATTATGCTTAAAATTTTAGTTTTATTACTTGATTTATGACTAAATTCTTGCATGCCTAATTGTAAATCGGGTCAACGAGTGTGAAGTTATGACCTCGACAAGTTGTCCCTAAAATTCAAATTTGAATTTTAATGGTTTTAGGTGGGAAAAAGGGAAAACAAGGTATTTGAGGAAATTTTTGAAATTGTAAAGGGGTCTTTTATCTTGTATCCTTATTTTTGGCATGAAAGTAATGAAAGGTTTGATTCTATGACTTGTTCAAAGGAAAAATACCTATGTATCATTTGTTTGGTGTTGCTTGTGTAACGTGATCTACACCAAGTGGTATCAGAGCAGAAGTTCCTAAGTGTATAAGAAAATCATCGGACGTGAGGCAGTTTACACCAAGATCTGTGGTTAAGGTTTGTGAGAGAAGTGAGTAGAATGCCTCCATGAAGAAATCTTGGTGGTGGGAGAAATATGGTGCTAGAGGAAGATTTCATAGCTTTGTAGAGGCAAGTTCAGGCTCTACAAGAGGAGCTACATAGAGGGTTTGAGCCAAGGAGAGAAGAAGGTAGTGAAGATGAAGTTGAAGAAGAAGAAGACCAGTTTGAGGAAGAAGAAGAGGCAATAGATCTTGCACAAGCTAGGTTATACAGAGCCATATATCAGATTGGAAAGAGACCGAAGATGGATGTTTCTACGTATTCTAGAAATCTTGATCCAAAGGAGTTGATTGACTGGATCAATGATTTGGAAGAATAATTTGAGTATGATGAGGTTGAAGATCCTGATAGGGTCAAGTTTGCTAAGACCAAGTTGAAGGGTCATGCTAGAATATGGTGGAAGGGAGTGCAACTAGACAGAAATAAAAGAGGAAAAGAAATGATAACAAAATGGGAGCAGATGTTGGAGAAGTTTAAGAGGTAGTTCATTCCAGGTGACTACGAGTTGGATCTGCTAAAGAAAATGCAAGGTTTGAGGCAATCAAGTAAGTCTGTCAAAGAATACATAGAGGAGTTTTATAAAATTTTAATTAGAATAGGCCATTAAAATGTCAACAAGGAGAAGGTAGCCTATTATATTAATGGGTTACGAGTAAGTATTCAAGAGGAGTTAATTCTGGTCAGGATGACCACCATAGAGGATGCTTACGGCTTGCCCTGGGGGTTGAAGAGAAGCTGAACAGAAGGTTTGAGAGCAAACAAAGAGAAAGAGGTCATGGTGGAAGAACTGGTGGAAGAAAAAGTGGAGGAAGAAATGAATATTATAAGAAGAATAGAGAAGCTAGCAGTAGTCAGGACCAAAAGGGAGATAATGCTTATCGCCCTCGTGATCAGAATAATGGTTACCAGAGAGGAAGAGGAAGTTTTGGACGAGGGTTTGGAAGAGGAGGATTTTTTGGAACATGTTTCCACTGTGGAAAAGAAGGAAATTGAGCATACGAGTGTCCATAGCACCAAGAGGGGACAAATAGGAGGCCTAAAGGTAATTCCTAAGTTGCGGTCGTTGATGAAGGTGCTAAATCTGAGCACTCTGAAGAAGTAGAAAGAGGAGAAGTTCTAATCACAAGGAGAGCATTGTTGAATGAGGAGAGAGATCTAGATCAGAGGAAGAGCTTATTTCACACAAGGTGTAAATGTGCAAGTAATATTTGTAATATTATCATAGACAATGGTAGCATAGATAACCTAGTTTTAGAAGGAATGGTTACCAAATTGCAATTAGAGAGGAAGAGACACCCGCATCCATATCGGATTACGTGGTTATAGAAGGACCATAGGTATTTGGTAAGTGAGCAATTCTTGGTAAAATTTAATATTTGGAATTATGGTGATGAGGTCTTGTGTGACATCCTACCTATGGATGCTTGCCATTTGTTGTTGGGAAGGCCATGGTAGTTTGATTGGTGTGCAGTACATGATGGTCGTGCCAACACTTACTCCTTGACAAATAATGGAGTGTGCCATAAGCTAAAGCCCCTAAAGAAGGTGGATGAAAATGTATGTAGCAGTGTCAGAATCTGTTTAGTTGAAGGGAGAAGGTATTTGGAGAACTTGTGGACTGATTTGGACAGGTTCTTGTGGAGAACTTGTGGACTGATTTGGATAGGTTCTTGTGGAGAACTTGTGGACTGATTTGGATAGGTTCTTATTGAAGAACTTATGGATAGATTTGATGAAGTCTTGGTGAAGACTTGTGAGCAGTTGTGATTGATTTTTTCAAGCTTTTGGCTTAAGCTTGGGATAGATCTGACAGAGATTTGAGAGCAGATTTGTGTTGGATCAGAGGGCTGAGTTTGGTGTAGATTTGTGATAGAGTTTGAGAGGACTTGTGATGGACCAACTAACTGTGTTTATTATAGGTTTTGATGAGCAGCTATGGAGGTGATAAATGAGGATATAAGTCTCTAGAGTTAGAGCAAGGAGGACAGGACGTCTTCTATGGAAAGGAGTTCCACCTGCTAGCGACAGAAGAGGCAGTGATCTTCTCAAGTATAATTTCTAGAGCTTTGGGGGATATGACATCTCCTTTGGGCATGAGTCTCATAAATACTTCTTTGGGGGATATGACATCTCCTTTGGGTAGGAGGCTCATAAATATTTTATTAGGGGAAGGATTCTCCTTTGGACAGGAAGTCCATAAAAATTGTAATTGGGAAGGATTCCCAAAGGATTTGATTGAGAAAATTTAGTGAAATATTTTCTCCTGTGGAGTAGCCCACCTTGGGTGAACCACATTATATTGGTGTCTCAATTGTGTGATGACTTGTACACTAGTTTGATTCTTGCTTTGATTTTGCTATTGGTTCATTGCATTGCTTTATGAAGTAAAAGAAAAAAGTTAAATAGTGGTCTTATACTGTTCACCCCCCTTTCAGTATAAGCTTGTGTTCTTAAATTAATATCAAAGCAGGTTCCTTCAGAAGAGTCTCACAGCTTTAAGAAAAAGCTTGAAATGAACACAATGGATTTTATAAGTGGTAATTCAGTACCTATTCTTGATGGGACAAATTTTGGTCTATGGAGCATAAAGATGAAGGTTCATCTAATGGCTCTTGGAAATGAAGTTTGGGAAGTAGTTGAGTTTGGGTACACTATTCCAAACCTTCCTCCTACTACAGTAGATGAGAAACTTCTACATCACAGCAATTCAAGGGCAATGAATGCAATTATGAAAGGTCTACAAAAAGGTAGATCTTATAAAGGTGATTCATTGTAATACAACAAAGGAAATGTGGGATAAATTGCAAGTGGTTCATACAGGTGATGTAAATTTCAAAAAAGCAAAATTGAGATATTACAAATGTATGTTTGAACAACTCAAGATGAATTATGAAGAAAATATTAGTGACTATATGCTTCGTATGGATGAGATTGTTAATTCCATGAAGGAAATAGGTCTTGAGCTTGCTGAAAATGATGTTTGTGATAAAATTTTGAGGTCTCTTCCAAATATATTTAGTGAAAATATTTCAGCTATTGAGGAATCCAAGGATTTGGATAAATTGAAAAAGGATGAGCTTCATAGTATACTTGTAGCTTTTGAGTTAAGAACTAAAGTGGTACCTGATCCTAAGAATGAGGCAGCTTTCAAAGATACCAAGAATTCCAAGGGTAAACAACAAGAAGACAGTGATGAGTCTTCTAGTGATGAAGAAGCAAACTACAACAGGAAATGCAAGTTCTCAAGAAAGCACAAAGGTATGAAATATGTTAAATGTTTCAATTGTGGAAAGTTTGGTCACTATGCTACTGACTGTCTGGAACCCAAGGATGATTGTGATGAAGAAAAATAGGATTATAAGCACAGGGAATCTGAGAAGCACATGTATCAAAGGAAGAACATAAATGAGCAAAAAGTAAAGGGAAGAGGTACTTCCAAAAATACAAGAAAATTTTCTACACGAGACAAAGCAAGTAAGTGTTCTAGTAGTGATGATGGAAGTTCTTCAAGTGATGATAGAAATGAGATGTTGCTTCTAACAAAAAATGAAGCAAAATAAAAGAGGAATAGATTTTTTGTGCTTAAGTGCTTTAGATGTGGAAATTTTGGTCACCTTGAGGATGATTGTACAAATGATGGTTTAAATTTTGGTAATACTATGTATGAGGATGCTTCAAAAAATTATGAGGAAGATATTCTTATGGCTTTAGATGAAGGTAGCACCTCTAGTGGTAAGAAATCAGAAAAGGATATTGATGTTTCAAAAGGTAAACAAATAGAGGATGTTTCGAAAAAGGGAGAAGTAGATCTTGAGGCTAAACTTGTTAATGCTCTTGATGTGTTAAAGAAATATGCTAGAATCATTGATAGGTTTGATGAATACAATTATGAAAGAGATGAGCTTATAGGAAATCTTGATATCTCTATAGCAAAGACACAGGAACTCAAAGAAGAGTTGAATAGTAAGACTTACTCAAAGTGATGGATGTGGCTTGTGTAGCCAAAGATCCATATTTGAGTGAGAGAAGTATGGAATTATCTCGATCTTGCATTATTTTTGTATTATTTTATTTACATGATGCACGTTAGGCTTGCATATTCATTTACAAGAGCTATCGTAATCCCTATATTGATTTTCAAAAGCTTGATGGAGAAAAGATCTAGCAAGTAGAAGACATTGAAAAGAAGATGAGGTTTAGTGACCATTATGTAATTATGTTTTGAAATGTAATATTGTAATTGAAGACGAGAAAAAACCTTTGAAGGATTCATGTGTAGAAGTTATGCTAAGCAATGATTATGAGGAAGGAATGGATATCCTTGGAAACATCCTTGATGTATTATCATAAATTTTATTTAATAGATGAAAGATAAATTATTGCTTTTTTTAATGTTAAGTTCTTTTGGAAAGGATTTGTAGTTAGTAAGATAGCCAAATTGAATTATTGAAGAATATGATGGAATAATTAGGAGAAAGTAAATAATAGAAATTTGGTTATGAATTTTTTTGATTGGTTGTAAAGGGGATTTTAAAAGGGTCCCCAAACATTTTACAAATGAGTCAAGGAGAATATATCTCCTTGTTGGCAATTTTGGGTACCTTGGGTACATTGCCTTTGCTCAAGTGTAGAAGTTGTCATTGATGTCAAGAAGCTCTTGAAGGAATTTGATTTAATATCAGATTATTCAGAGCATGGACAGTGAGTTTCCAGGAAGATCAGAGTAGCCCATTTGCAAAAGATCAAAGAAAAATACAAGTAAGAAAAGGTATGCGACGAGGCAAGAAAAAGCCGTCACGATTTCATGACATGTTTGAGGAGAGAGAAAGAGCTGGCAAAACTGTTGCGATTTCGTGACATGTCGGCGAGAGAAAAAGGCATGTGGAAAAACTATCGTGATTTCATGACATGTTGGCAAAGAAGAAGAGCAAGGTGGAAAGTGTCACGATTTCGTGACATGTCACATTTTCGTGACTCGGAAAGTGCAGGAAGGCAGAGAAGGAAAAGTGTCGCAATTTCGTGACATATTGCAAAGAAGATTGTACGAATGGAAAAGTGTCGCGATTTCGTGACATGTTGCAGGAGAGGGAGTCCGAAAGAAAAAATGTTGTGATTTCATGACATAATGCTGAAAAGAGAGTCCACAGTGTGAACTGTCGTGATTTCATGACAATTTTTAAGAGAGAGAAAGTTACTCGAAAGGTGTCGCGATTTCGCGACATGCTGCAGAGTTCAAAGTGAGAACAGTCACGATTTCGTGACATGCTGCAAAAGACGAAGTGAGGACTGTCACGATTTTGTGACATGCTGAAAAGCTCGAAGTGAGAACTATCATGATTTCGCAACATGCAGCAAAGGGAAGAGTTTGAAATGAGAAGCATCGTGATTTCACGATAGGTTGCAAAGAAAGCTTTCAGAAGCTGAAAGCGTCACGATTTTGTGACAGGATGAAAGAAAAGCGTACGGATGCAGAAAGTGTCACAATTTTGGGACAGGCAGAAGTGAAGAAGCCAACGGATGAAGATGTCATGATTTCGTGACATGTCGTAGTTTCGCAACTAGAAGGCAAGTGAAGACGCCAGCGAAGGAAGATGTCACGATTTTGCGACATGTCGTAGTTTCGCGACCAGAAGGCAAGTGAAGACGCCAGTGGAGGAAGATGTCATGATTTCATGACATGTCACAGTTTCGTGACCAGAAGGCAAGTGAAGGCGCCAGTGGAGGAAGATGTTGCGATATCACGACATGTCACAGTTTTGTGACTCAAAGAGGAGAGAGAATGTACGACGTCAAAATGTCGTGATATCACGACAAAATCAAAAAGGAAGTCTAAAGAAGCAAAAGTGTCACGATATCGTGACAATAGGAAAAAGAAAGTGTACGGCTGCAAAGGTGTCGCGATATCGTGACATGTTGTAGTTTCATGGGAAAAGCTACAGAACCAAATACGGTTGAAGCTGACAGAGTTAACTTTGAGCCGACGAAGTTCAGGGTTGTGCAGTCGACGGAGTTTAGGGTAACAACCAACTATAGTTTAAGTTTTGTTCTTGAAATTTATACTATAAAAGGAGGGCTATTTCAAGATTGAAAGTATCGAACATGTGCAAGTTAAGTCTGCGGTGTGCAGAGACCGAGTCGAGTCAAATCGAGCTAAGGGCGAAGCGGGAGCGCATAGAGAGCAGAAAAGTGCAAAGGAGCAGAGCTGTTGGTGTTGCAACATTTGCAGATAGAGCGCATAGTAAGAAGTTCGATCACCAAGTGTTGAGTGCTGTTGTGTTTATGCAAACAGTGCATAAGTTGGTTTCGACCAAGTGCGGCTGTGACAGAGCAGAGAGAACTATTGGACAGATTTGAGCAAGCTTTTGTTGAGCTTGTGGAGCAGTTTGGGCAGGTTCTCTTGAGAACTTGCAAAGCAGATCTGAGACAAGTCTTGGTGAAGACTTGGGTGAAGATCAAGCAAGATTTAGTGAAAGCTTGTGAACCACTATTGTGAATCAAATTTGAGGACCTGTTGAGGATAGATATTGGTGCAGATTTGAGGACAGATTTGTACCCAGATCAGAGAAAGAGGAAGAGGACATTTATGCCAGACCGAAGGACTATGTTTGGTGCAGATCAGAGAAAAATATCGAGGACATTTGTGCTATACCGAAGGACTGTGTTTAGTGCAAATTCGAGGACCAACTTTGAGGTGATAGAGTTGAGGACAAAGGTCTCCAGCCAGAGCAGGGAAGACAGGTGTCTTTTGTGGATAGAGTTCCATTTGCTAAGGGCAGCGGAGGTGGAGGTTTTCTAGAGGATCACCAGCCAGAGCAAAGTTAGGGGAAGGTATCTCCTTTGAGCCGAGGCTCATAAACATTGTAATTGGGAAGGTTTCCCAAAGAATTTGAGATAAAATTTTAGAGAAAAGTTTTGTGGACGTAACCCAGACTTTCTGGGTGAACCACGTTAAAATATGGTGTCTCTTTGTGGATGATTTTGTGCATTGCTTTGATATTGCTTTGAGTATTTTGCTGTATTGTTTAGTAGTATAAAGAAAAAGTAAAAAGAGGTCTTATACTGTTCACCCCCCTCTCAGTATAAGCTTGTGTTCTTCATCTGCAAGGAGATGATCTCCACAAAGAGAAAAATAGTGCGGAGATGATCCCAAAAGGACCATCTCTAAAACATTTGAAATAAAAAATGGGATCATCCTACGTGGCAAAGCACAAAATATGAAAAACCCAGCTTGTGGGAGCCTAGGACAAAAATTCAGCAAAAGAATCCCATCCAGAATGGGTATGGGAGAGCTAAAAAAAACAACCAAAATTTTAAAAGTAAAATCCCACCCAAGAGATACCAGGGCTAGAAGTACAACCCAAAAAATTTGAAAAACTTGGCTTATGAGAGTCCGAGATAAAATTTTCAATAGATGAATCTTGCCCAAAAAGGGTATGAGAGAGCTAAAACCAACATTAGAATTTTTAAATGTAGAATCCCACCCAAGGGGCCTAAGATAGAAAGTACAAATATCAAAAATTTGAAAGATGAATCCTACCCAGAGAAACAAAACCGAAAAGTTATTTCCTTCACAAGAGAAATAGGAGACCAAAATCACCTAGAAAATAAAAACCTGTCTAATGGGATCCTGGGAAATGCAACATCGAACAAAGAAATATTGCTAAAAAGAGAACTATTACCAATTACATCATCGAGAAAATATAAAAAAACAACTGCAAAAAAAGAATCTCGTCTTGGAAGGCTTGGGAAAAACAGGTAGGAAAACTTCCCTAAAGCCACGAAATAGTGGTAGCCTAGAAAATGAAACAATAACAAGGTGAGATCTCTTCAAGCTACGAGGTCTCATTGCAATGAAGATAAAGATCATAGTAGAAGGATATAAAACCTAGAAAATTCAATCCATTGTCGAACCTCATGGCTAGAAGGGATCATCTCACCTGGGGGATGTCATTAGGAGATCGACCTATGCAGTAAGCACACACGCATAGGGCCCCCTTCTAGACCACAAAAAAATACAAAGAGGAAATCCATCAGACAATAAATCCTTAATGAGGCCAAAAATCCCCACTAACTTTCCATCCAAGAGGATATCCATGAACACCTTCACCCGTAGCTGTACGAAAATCCCAAATAAATAATTTACCTAATTTCTAGTGTTATATTGGAATGAAGTAACAAAATTCTCTAGTCTTTATCAATTTGATAGGTGGATTTTAATATGAAAATTTGGTATGTTTTATTACAACACTTTCTTTTTGTGAGTTGGACAAAAATATTGAATAGGACCCTTGGGTTAAGAGGGGATTTTATTATGGGTATGATTGTTAAGCTCCATATTAGTTAACCCTAGAGTTGAGTTGCACCCAATCCTAGTTGAGTTGTGGGTTGAAAAATCAACTAGGTAATTTTGATGAAAGTAAATGATAAACCCTAGAGATGAGGCTTGGTTGGTCCTAGCGGTAAGTCTTGGGTGATTCCTAGTGGTGAGGCATGGGTAATGTTAATGGTGGATTGTTATGGGACAACCATCAGATCATTCATAAGGAAATATTATGGTGGAACTTTGCAGGTAGACAAGTGTGACTATGATCATTATTAGGTGAGTGATAATGGTCTTAGTTAGTTTCATGGGTATATGGAACTAATTAATCACTAATGCATTATGCCATAGTAATCCTACATATATGATAGTATGTAGGATTAGGAAATATGCATCACCTTTAAGTGATATGGGCCTTAAAGGGTGATCCCTAAACGTGGTCAAGTTGTCCCATACAGGGTAGTGTAGGGAAATGGGGGGACCACTTATGACATATTTTCTAATGGTGAGGTTAGAAGAAGTGAACCCCAAGAATTATGAGAAGTTGACCACTCTTGTCCACTTGAGTTTTGAATGTAGTGATAGTGAACTCGAGATAATTATACCTTAATACTAATGAAATTATTAGGTCTTCTTGGTAAATTAATTCTTGTAGAAAATAATTTTTTTATCTCTCTCTCTCTTGGATGTAGAATGTGGGCCAGTACACATGCCAATCCAAATCCTAAGCCACTTAATGTATAAATTCTAAATTAGGTGCAATACACTATTATATATATCAGACCCTCATCCACCACCCACTAGTCAAGCAAACCCCTTAATATTAGGTATTATGGAGACTTAAGTGAGCCTACAACAAGAAGGTATGATTCTGATCCTTTAAAGTTGGTGATTTGGTTCAACCAAATATAAAGGAAAGTTTAAGTCAAATTAGCTAGGTCCACATATCATAAATGTGAAGTATGATTCAAGTGCATATCACCTCACCATAATTTTTTGTAAAGAACTCAAAGAACCTATGAACATTGTGTATCTTAAGAAAGATTATGCTTAAAATTTTAGTTTTATTACTTGATTTATGACTAAATTCTTGCATGCCTGATTGTAAATCGGGTCAACGAGTGTGAAGTTATGACCTCGACAAGTTGTCCCTAAAATTCAAATTTGAATTTTAATGGTTTTAGGTGGGAAAAAGGGAAAACAAGGTATTTGAGGGAATTTTTGAAATTGTAAAGGGGTCTTTTATCTTGTATCCTTATTTTTGGCATGAAAGTAATGAAAGGTTTGATTCTATGACGTGTTCAAAGAAAAAATACCTTTGTATCATTTGTTTGGTGTTGCTTGTGTAACGTGATCTACACCAAGTGGTATCAGAGCAGGAGTTCCTGAGTGTATAAGCAAATCATCGGACGTGAGGCAGTTTATACCAAGATCTGTGGTTAAGGTTTGTGAGAGAAGTGAGTAGAATGCCTCCATGAAGAAATCTTGGTGGTGGGAGAAATATGGTGCTAGAGGAAGATTTCATAGCTTTGTAGAGGCAAGTTCAGGCTCTACAAGAGGAGCTGCATAGAGGGTTTGAGCCAAGGAGAGAAGAAGGTAGTGAAGATGAAGTTGAAGAAGAAGAAGACCAATTTGAGGAAGAAGAAGAGGCAATAGATCTTGCACAAGCTAGGTTATACAGAGCCATATATCAGATTGGAAAGAGACCGAAGATGGATGTTTCTACGTATTCTAGAAATCTTGATCCAAAGGAGTTGATTGACTTGGATCAATGATTTGGAAGAATAATTTGAGTATGATGAGGTTGAAGATCCTGATAGGGTCAAGTTTGCTAAGACCAAGCTGAAGGGTCATGCTAGAATATGGTGGAAGGGAGTGCAACTAGACAAAAATAAAAGAGGAAAAGAAAGGATAACAAAATGGGAGTAGATGTTGGAGAAGTTGAAGAGGTAGTTCATTCCAGGTGACTACGAGTTGGATCTGCTAAAGAAAATGCAAGGTTTGAGGCAATCAAGTAAGTCTATCAAAGAATACATAGAGGAGTTTTATAAAATTTTAATTAGAATAGGCCATTAAAATGTCAACAAGGAGAAGGTAGCCTATTATATTAATGGGTTACGAGTAAGTATTCAAGAGGAGTTAATTCTGGTCAGGATGACCACCATAGAGGATGCTTACCAGTTTGCCCTGAGGGTTGAAGAGAAGCTGAACAGAAGGTTTGAGAGCAAGCAAAGAGAAAGAGGTCATGGTGGAAGAACTGGTGGAAGAAAAAGTGGAGGAAGAAATGAATATTATAAGAAGAATAGAGAAGCTAGCAGTAGTCAGGACCAAAAGGGAGATAATGCTTACCGCCCTCGTGATCAGAATAATGGTTACCAGAGAGGAAGAGGAAGTTTTGGACGAGGGTTTGGAAGAGGAGGATTTTTTGGAACATGTTTCCACTGTGGCAAAGAAGGAAATTGAGCATACGAGTGTCCATAGCACCAAGAGGGGACAAATAGGAGGCCTAAAGGTAATTCCTAAGTTGCGGTCGTTGATGAAGGCGCTAAATCTGAGCACTCTGAAGAAGTAGAAAGAGGAGAAGTTCTAATCACAAGGAGAGCATTGTTGAATGAGGAGAGAGATCTAGATCAGAGGAAGAGCTTATTTCACACAAGGTGTAAATGTGTAGGTAATATTTGTAATATTATCATAGACAATGGTAGCATAGATAACCTAGTTTTAGAAGGAATGGTTACCAAATTGCAATTAGAGAGGAAGAGACACCCGCATCCATATCGGATTACGTGGTTATAGAAGGACCATAGGTATTTGGTCAGTGAGAAATTCTTGGTAAAATTTAATATTGGGAATTATGGTGATGATGTCTTGTGTGACATCCTACCTATGGATGCTTGCCATTTGTTGTTGGGAAGGCCATGGTAGTTTGATTGGTGTGCAGTACATGATGGTCGTGCCAACACTTACTCCTTGACAAATAATGGAGTGTGCCATAAGCTAAAGCCCCTAAAGAAGGTGGATGAAAATGTATGTAGCAGTGTCAGAATCTGTTTAGTTGAAGGGAAAAGGTTTTTGGATGGTTTGAAGCATGAGCATATGTGCTATGCATTAATTTCTAGAGTTAGGAAAGAATAATGCAAAGATATCCCAGTAGAAGTCTTAGGTCTGTTAGAAGAATTTCTAGATATTATATCAGATAATGTGCCTGAGGGTTTACCACCAGTGAGGAAGATCAGTCACCATATAGATTTGGTACCAGGATCTAGTTTACCCAATAAGGTAGCCCATAGAATGACTCCTGTAGAAAGTGAGGAGCTAAACAGGCAAGTCCAAGAATTGCTAAAAAAGGGACTGATTCGGGAGAGCTTGAGTCCATGTGTAGTACCTACAGTACTAGCACCAAAGAAATATGGAGAGTGGAGAATGTGTACAGAATCTCGAGATATTAACAAGATCACCATAAAATACAAATTTCCATTGCCAAGGATGGATGACATTATGGACTGTTTGAT
This sequence comes from Wollemia nobilis, assembly GCA_028583015.1. Taxonomy (NCBI): domain Eukaryota; kingdom Viridiplantae; phylum Streptophyta; class Pinopsida; order Araucariales; family Araucariaceae; genus Wollemia; species Wollemia nobilis. The sequence goes on from JAQPPZ010000850.1 coordinate 12,728,437, forward strand.
TGGAACCAAGTACTTCACAAATATTGACCTGAAGAGTGGGTACCATAAGATTCATGTCAGAGAAGGAGATGAGTGGAAGACAGCCTTCAAGACCATAGAGGGTTTTTATGAGTTGTTGGTCATGCCATTTGGGCTAACCAATGCGCCAAGCACATTCATGTAGCTGATGAATGAGGTATTGAAGGAGTTTTTAGGAAAATTTGTCATTGTCTATTTGGATGACATTTTAATATTTAGCAGGACCTTGGAAGAGCACCTGATGCATATCAGAAGGGTTTTTGGGAAGCTGAGGGAGGAGCAATTGTTGATTAATTTGAAGAAGTGTAGTTTTGTGAAGAAGGAGTTAGTGTATCTCTGATTTCTCATCTCAGCTGAAGGTCTAAAAATGGACCCAGAAAATGTGAGGGCTATCATTGAATGGCCTACTCCAAGAAGCATAACTGAGGTAAGATAATTTCATGGCCTAGCAAGTTTTTACAGAAAATTCATTAGAAATTTTAGCAGTATTTGTGCACCCCTTACAGAAACAATGAGAGGGGATAAGAAAGAATTTAAGTGGACCTTAGGAGCATATAAGAACTTTGATATGTTTAAGAAGAAGGCCACATACCAACATGTTTTGGCACTTCCAGATTATAATAAGGTATTTTAGGTATATTGTGATGCTAGTGGTAGTGTCGTAGGAGCTGTATTGAGTCAAGAAGGTAAACATGTTGCTTATTTTAGTTAGAAACTCAATGATTCTAGGAAGAAATATTCAGTTTATGATCAAGAGTTTTATTCTATAGTTCAAGCTCTAAAGAAGTGGAGGCATCATTTGTTGCCAAAAGAGTTTGTTCTATATACTGATCATCAAGCCATACAATATATTAATAGCCAAGGGAAGCTAAATCAGAGGCACTTCAAGTGTGTTGAGTTTCTACAAAGTTATAACTTTATGTTGAGGCACAGGAGTGGAAATTCAAACAGAGTTGCAGATGCCTTAAGTAGAAGGTAGTGTTTGTTGATAGAAATGAAGGTGGAAGTTGTAGGGTTTGACGAACTTAAGGGTTTGTACCCTAAAGATCCTAATTTTGTAGAGGCTTGGAGGGCTTGCTTGGCACCTATTACTTTGGATAGGACTAAGTGGTTGGATTTTTTGATCCAATATGGAATGTTGTTTAGAGGAAATCAATTATGCATTCCAAGGAGTTCAATAAGGGAGAATCTAGTCAATGAGAAACACAGTGGAGGGTTGGTTGGACACTTTGGTCGGGATAAGACCATTGCCCTTGTTAGTGAGAACTACTATTGGCCACAGTTGTAGCAAGATGTGAAGATATTTGTGCAAAGTTGCAGAGTATGCCTGATGGTGAAGGGTGTGAGACATAACACTGGATTATATCAGCCATTACCTGTACCAAAGAGACCATGGGAGTGCATCAACATGGATTTTGTTCTTGGCCTACCAAGGACACAGAGAGGAAATGACTCCATATTTGTGGTGGTTGACAGGTTTTCAAAGATAGCACATTTTATTCCTTGCCAAAAAACTAATGATGCAGTTCATGTTACAGGTTTATTTTTCAAAGAGGTGGTACGACTTCATGGTCTACCAAAGAGTATAGTTTCTGACAGAGATACCAAGTTTGTTGGGTAAATCTGGAGAACCTTGCGAAAGAAATTGAAGACAGATTTGAAATTCAATTTTTCATACCACCCATAGACTGATGGACAAACAGAGGTGGTGAATAGAAGTTTGGGTAATCTATTGAGATGCTTGGTAGGAGATAAGCCCAAGGGATGGGATTTGGTTTTTCCATAGGTGGAATTTGCATACAACAATTTTGTCAACAAGAGTACTAAAAAATCTCCATTCTAGATAATATATGAGAGCAGTCCAAGAAATGCTTCTGAGTTGAGGAAGATGGATACAAGGGAAAAGTGCAGTGCTGAGGCTGAGGACTTTGCAGAGCATCTGAAGAGATTGCATGAAGAAGTGAAGAAGCATATTACTAATATGAATACTCAATATAAGACAAGGGTAGACCAGAAGCAACGGTTTAAGGAATTTGAAGTGGGAGATGAAGTTATGGTCCATATGAGAAAATAAAGGTTTCCTGCTAAAACCTATAACAAGCTAAAAATGAAGAAGTTTGGACCATGCAAAATCATAGAAAAATGGGATTCAGGCAATGCATATGAAGTGAAATTTCCAAGTGGGCTTAACATATCACCTATTTTTAACATTTTAGATTTGGTAGAATACCATGAAGTAGACAATGGTGAGGGACCAGTAGCAGAATTATGGAATATTCCAGCATCTACTCTAGATACAGAAGAGATAGAAGAGATCTTGGATACATGCATCGGTAAAAGTACCAAAAATAGGAAGTGTGCAGAATATCTGGTTAAGTGGAAAGGTGGACCTGTTAAAGATTCATCTTGGTTGTCGAAGGCTGAGGTTGAATGCCTTGGTTTTCTTCCAATAATAGAGAAGTGAAGGTCACTTCTCAAAATTACCCTGGGTGTCTGATGCAGGAGCATCCAGTGGTGTAAGAGTGATCTTGCATCAAATGAAAAAAAAAAATTGTAATTGTTTAATTTAGTAAAACTAGTAAAACTATTAAAACTAGTTTAGCTTGCAAGAGATTTTTGAAGGTCTTAGAGGTCGAATTTGAGGATTTTTGGCTAGACACAAACCTTGGTGCGAAGAGCCAAGGTTTGCTCTACTTAGCTCGTTTCATGCCATTTTCGAAAACATGTTGTAATAGTCAATCGGGTCAAAAAGTGCGAAGTTATGACCTCGATAAGTTGCTCCCAAAATTCAAATTTGAGTTTTAATGGTTTTAGGGGGGGAAAAGGGAAAATAGGGTATTTGAGGGAATTTTTGAAATTGTAAAGGGGTCTTTTCTCTTGTATCCTTATTTTTGGCATGAAATTAATGAAATGTTTGATTCTCTGACTTGTTCAAAGGAAAAATACGTGTGTATCATCTGTTTGGTGTTGCTTGTGTAACGTGATCTACACCAATAGTCAAAAGCAACAACAAAACACATATCAAAGTCCAAAAGTAAACATTATTTGTGCTATTCTAGAAAATAATCTTTCATACCCATCCTAGCTTCATATCATTTTTTCTAGATTTTATTCATTATACTATACACATGCTATGTTCCTTCAAGCAATTATAACACCCACACTTCTCAAATAAATAAATAAATAAAGCTATGATTCCTTATTTTATGACTTCCAATCCTTAAATCATGAAGTTCGTATCAAAGCATTTCAAACAAATAAATAACAATTTAATATAAAATATTTTCTATTAATCATTATAATAGAAATCATCAACTTTTAACACAAGACTTCAAGTTTCTCAAATGCTTCTAAGATACGTTCTAGGATAGTCATTATATTTGAGTAAACTCTGTTTCACTCAGTTAATGATGAGTTAAAGAAACCATTCAAAGATTCACTCTTTTGAAAACCAGAGAACGCACAACCAACTAAAATGGATTAAAACCATTGTCCAGTGTTCACAAAAATTCCTACATGTCTCTAATAATACACAAACCTTTTCAAGGAAAAATGAATGTTAATATAATGGTAGTGGCTCTATATTTTGACCTAGAAAATATTGCACAATATTTCTCAGTTTTCATTTTATGAACCTAACCACTAAAATTGTTCTCCCATCCTCTATTTCCTATCAAAAAATCTTCATTAAATTAACAAGGTTTGAATACAATGTAGTCACCTGACTCCTGCATCCTATAATGTTTTATATTTTGATAGAGCACTATAGTTTTCCTAGGTATAAACCCTTAGCTATTAATATTTCATAGCTGGCACATGACAACACTTTTATAAGAAACTATGCATTGCCGAAGGTGCTTCATACAAAACTACATTTGAAAGATATAATTTCTAGATTATTTCCTGACTCTACTAAAAATAATCTGGAATATTTACCTTTCAGTTCTAAATATTAAATACTCAACACAAGCAGACATTCACCCACAAATAAAATTATCTACTGCTCTAAAATAATTAACAAACATAGTAACTTTTGAGGAAACAATATTTTGTAAGCAAACACCATTTCAAGCTTCTCAAATCAACAAAGATGAGTTTTTTGAAGCACTACTTGGTTATGCAGTCCAAAATATCTCTTTTCCCTTACAGAAGAACCACTGACTTCTCTCTCTCATGCTCGAATCTCCTTTTTTTCTCTTTTTTTACCCCCAATAAGGTTCTTTTTCCACTACCCAAATATTTTGGGTAGTTTTCCATGAGTTGTGCACTATCTACATGATGCACACTCCCCCTTCATTTAGTGATGGTTGGAGTTATCAATTGATGCACTAAGTAGTAATAATCACAATTTTTCCATCATCAAAGGATAGGGTTATTCCTTTCATTAAAATTTTCTTAGATAAGCGAAGGCCCGAAAATTTTTCTAAGAGCAGCGTTAATAATTGTTGAACTTAGATAAAAAATTAATACAACCAATGATCCTTCCACTCATTGTCTAAATGGCAATGTTAATCAAAAAGTTATCTTCATTTTATCAAAAGTAGATAATAGTGAAATATAAACATACATATTCCATCAAATGAAATCACAACTTACACAATAACTTCACATATAATCTTATCTAACAAACAAACGACTATCAAGTAGCAAAACCATTAATTTCAAAGCTTAATAGACCATTCTTATGCAAATAATAATAAACAACTATATGAAAGGAGAAATTATCCATATTGCTCGAGTTGTCGGATGAATAGATCATCAGATCATTTCCATTTATTTGCACATTCTTTCCTCGTGGTTAGTTCTAATGTTGCAAGAAGACCTATTCCTTCAAAAGTGTTAATCTATCAGTAGCATCACATTCTTTCATAAAACATAGGTTTTGTGAAATCTAAGCATGAAATAATCAATCATTTCATAAACAATTTACATCATTTTCTTTCATAACATGTATATCTACAAAAGCTAGTCATAACATAGTCAAACATCCTACAACAAGATGACATAGTAACATAATTCCATCCAAATGAAAAGTCTGCCAAGGGAGGATCATGACAAATATTTCATATTATGATCCTTATTTCTTTTAACCTAAGTTACATAGGGATGACATGTCCTCCTTCACTTAGGTATAAAACAACAAGGCTCATAAATAAGAGAACCCTACTATTTATCCTATATAAAAAAACAACTTATCAATCAACCATTTTCTCCTATTATCAAGGGATGATTCTAGTTATGTTAGGTTTTCATTCTAATATTATCTAGAAGTAAAATACCAATGGTTCCACATCATCATATCTTTTATGACATTTTAACCTCATGAATTTGTAGTTAAACAAAGGGACCATTATATATCTCTCCTATTAAGTCCAAATCCCAAAGGTTGATTGGTTAGAAATGCTTGTTGATATTCTCTAACTCATTTAATAAAACTATTTAAATCTTTATAATCCTACCACATGATGAATACTATGAGATTCGCAAGAGCTAATGGCAACAATGTCCTCTCATAACCCATCAATCTCGCTAGTTTTTATTTAAATGAAGAAATCAACTATATATTTCTTTCATTAAATCCAAATTACTAAGATTTATAGGTCATGAAGATAATTTGTATCTTCCAAATAAAAAATCACCCCACATGATGATACTATGAGGTTCACAAGTGTTGATGGTAATATTATCTCTTTCTTTGAATTTCTATGCAAATATAATTAACCAAAGTCATATTACTCTTATGTCCATGTAAACATTGGATGGCATCAATAGAATGTTGTAATCATATATGTAGGATCATCAAAATCATATAAAATATATTTAGGCATAGAGGCAATATGAATCATGTCATAACATATTCTCCCACTACATGCTAATTGGGGGAAATTCATTGTCAACTTATCAAAATCAACAAAAATAACCATAATTTTGTATAATATATTTCACATCACAATAATATTATCCTAATATATTCCTTGAGGTAAATATACTACCATTTGGCACACCTAAAAATCCCTATACAATATTTTTCTTGAGGAAAATCTATCTCCATTTGGAACATCTAAAATTTCTCTAAGGTATTTTCTAGTGGTAAATATATTACCATTTGACACATCTATAGAAGGCCTTAGTAGGCATTTATCTTGAGGAAAATTTATAACCACTTAGTGCATATAAAAATTACTCTAAGACATTTATCTACAAATAAATCTATTGTCATTTAGCGCATCTAAAATACCTTTAAGATATTTATCTTGAAGCAAATCTATCACTATTAGATACATCCAATAAGTCCTCTATGATATTTTCCTAAAGGTAAATCTATTATGATATGGAGCAATAGATCTATGAAATTTATCTAGAGGTAAGTCTATTACCATTTGGCATATTTGAAAGTCTTAATGAACATTTATTTTGAGGTAAATCTATTAACTTTTAAATAAAACAAAAATACCTCTTCAACATTTTCCAAGAGGCATAAAAACATTCATATACTTTGTATAATATATTATATTATAGCAATTCCATTTGGCTTATCTAAAGTCCTTCAAGCACATCTACTTTTGTATTATATTTTGTTCTATATAAATTCTATTTGGAATATCTAAAGCCCCCTTGGAAACATATGCTTTATATCATATCTGTTAGAGTATATTACATTATTTTATACATGACAATGTACCACCTTGGGTATATTTCTAGATTAGGAGTTTATCTTAGATTAATGTTTGAGTAGATACTTCAAGAAAATTATAAATGCACAAGTGTTAGAATGTGCAAAAATGTAAATGTGCATGTAGTCTACATGTACATGAGTCATAGGATATGTAGATAAAGAGTCATGGGTAGAGTAAGGGGCAAGTAAAATATCTTCTTATATATAGGCCTTAAGAGTTGAAAGAAGGGAACTTGAGAGTGAATAGAGTGAGAGTAATGATATCATGGTAGAGAGTAGTGAGTAAATACAATGTAGTTCTTCATTGAAAATTTTAGATTGTTCATGTCCTCCATTTTATTGCATTGTACTATTTTCATGAACTTTTATTAATGGTATATTACTGAGTTATTGCAAAATTTTATCATCTAGTTTTCCTGCATATTATAATGCCATTGTCATATTGTTATTATAGCTTACTTATTTACATATTGTGGTTGAATTTCCTTTAATATACATCTTTAAAATCTAGTAGTGGTATCAAAGAACATGGTAGATAAATAGAAAATAGGGAGAGCCACAAGAGATATTGAAGGTTGTTGATCTCCATTGAATATTAGAAACTGCGAATTGTAGATTGAATAAGGAGGAGAAAACAACTCAAGAAGTTGAAGAGACCCACAAGAGGTCCCATTGAAGAACTTCCAATTTTGAAATATTGAATATAGAGAAGGACTAGGAAGGGTCTTGTTCTAGATTTCAAAAGTAGCAAATTTTAGAGATCCAAGAAGGAGATATCATTGCAAAACTTCCACAGTTGAATATTGAAGGAAATATCTCATTTAGAAGACTAGAGAAGCTACAAAAATTTGAAGGCCCTCGAAGAATGCCTCAATATAATTGAAAGGAGAAACAAGTAGAAGGTTAGAAAAGTCTCATTGAAGTATACTTGAAGAAGTCCATTAGAGAATATTTTAGGAGAACTCAAGGAGAATTTCTTGATAAAGTAAATTTGGGATAATTATCCCCATCCAAAAACAAACCCAAAATGAGAAGAATTTTGCAAGGAGTTTGCCAAATTTTGGAGGAGAATAGTGAAGATCTCAAGAAAATAAAAATCTTGAGAAGAAGACCATTAGATAGGCAAGGAGGATGAAGGAGAAAGGAGTTAGAAAAAGCCACCAAATTTGAGATATTTGGAGATTTACATTGAAGGCTATTTCGTAGAAAGGAGATCGTTGGCTTTATAGCAAAAAAGTGAAAGTTCCTTGAAGGAAAATATTAGCTACAATTTGGAGGATTTTCCTACCAAATTTGTGAGATTCAATATCAGCATATCAGAGGAGAAATTGTCTGCTTTACAATTTAAAAATTTTATATTTGAGAATAGTAAGAAAGTAGCAATAAGGGCAACATTTCTAGCTGCTAAGTTTCAGATTTCAAGAGAGCATCCTAAAGGAGAGTTAAAGCCACCAAACTACATTTTTGGGCAGCAAGTTTAAGGAGTTTTTAAAGCTATGAATAGGTGAGATAAATAGCTATTATCGATATCAAAGAAGAGTTGTGTTTCATCTAATACAGGGAAATAATTAAGTGAATCTAATCACCAAGATTTCCATCATCCATAGAGGTCATTCAGGTAAGCAATTTTGGTGCAAAAAGTTCATTGCTTGAACATTAGTTACTTGGTTCATTATTAAGTTTCATTAAGCACAATATTAGAGTTTAAAAGTTGAAAGGAGAAGGTTGCATATTTAAATCTTCAAGGGAGTGCAGAAGATAGTTTCTTGTAAGGATAAAACCTGCAATAGTTTCTTGTAAGGATAAAACCTGCACATCAAAAATAGGAGTTAGATATATTTCAAGAGAAAGAAGATTATCAACTTCCTATTATCTATTAGAAGCAAAGAAGACATTATTATTAAAGTGAAAGTTACATAGATTATAGTGCATATTTCAAGGTACTTTTAATAGTTTGTTTAAAAGAGTAATAAGGAGTTATTAATAGTACATTATACTAGCTATCCTTAAAGGTTTCTAAAGTGCATTAAGAATTTATCAAAGGAGAAAGTTTAAGTGTAAAAAACTAGGTAAACGTGAAGTGTCAAAAGACACTATTAAGTGAAAAAAACCTGCAATATTTTGTGGAAAGGAGAAGCCACAAAAAAAATAATATAACCCCCAAATATTGAAGGAATTCGTCATATCAAAGAAGAAAGAAAGCTTTAAAAAGAGACTATAAAGTCTCAAGTTTTTATTGCAATTCAAGGCAGATTTATTTATATTATTGCACCATGTTCTACGTAGAAAAACAAGGGTGAAAGCCACAATGTCTAAAGACACTACAACAACAAGTGTACTATAGTCTAGAAGAAATCCACCTCATAAAGGAATGAAGTAAGTGTTAGAAAGGAGATTATAATATTTCAAAGCCAAGGTACAACTAAGACCTCAAGTGGCAGATTAGACTAGTTAGAGGCTCAAGCTAGATACCAAGGAAGTAGAACCATATAAAGGACTCATAAGATAATGTTTCAAATGTGTCTAAAGACACCCAATACAATTCCAAAGCCACCCAATTTAGTGCCTATGCAATAAAAAGGAACGAACCTATGACATTCAAGGAGTCTAAGTAAGATAGTGTCATTGCAAGGAGTTAAGTAATAATAAGAATAAAATAAAGATTACATAACTTAAATGGTCAAAATAAAAGAGCAAAGAAAGAGCTATCATCAAATATTACCCAAACATAAGTAGGAAAGAGCTTTGATACACTGCCTTTGCTAAAGCAAACTACAAACTGCCATAGCAAGATCCATCATTACTGAGGAGGATCCATCATCTTAGAGGAAGAGCCACCATACGTTTAGGATATTGAGTGCATGAAAAGGAGAACCTCCACTTGCCCTAACAAAGATAGGTATCTTGTGCCACTTTGCACAAAGGTGGAAGAGGCATCTACATATTCTAGCACTTGCAAAAGAAATCAAAGAACACTCAAAAGGAGTAATGCCCTCATCATTATTTCAAAGCTCATGAATGAGCATTTTCAATGCTTAAAAATTTAGCCAATGCTCAAGAATGATTCATAGGCCTGCACTATATGGAGTAACATATTACAAGGTTAATAATAGCCTTGTGCCACCTAAGGAGAAGACACAAGGTCTTGGGTAATGTAAAGTGCCACTTGGTACTTGTTTCAAGAAGGATAAGCATATTAATAGCCATCATAGGAAAGATAAAATATATTGGAAGTATATATCCAACAAGTATCAAGCGTAAAAGTGGTCAAAGTGCATTAAAGAAGAAATAGACCATCATAGGGATTCAAAGGAGATAATTGAATGCTCATTATCATAAGGTGAATACAAAGAAATTCCAACACCCTAAGTTTGTAAAATGAATTCAGGACCAAAGCCAATCAACATCTACGTTGATATTTGCTTTCATTAAAGTGCAAAAGGAGATATAAAATATTTTATATATCTAAGGTTAAACTTATATTGCATTGGAGAATTTATAACCTTATAATAGAAAGCAATTAAACCAAATGTGTGCAAAATCTCAAGAAATATTTCAAGGTGCTTAATATAAGGTTTAAGTTTAAGAACTAAGCAAATACCAACCTTAGAGAGATTAGAAGGCAATTAAATTAAAGGGAGTATATCTTAAAATATATTACAAATTGCAATAGATTCAAACATTAAAATATTTGCAAATAATTAAGTAGGATATATAAGGTTTTCAACATTGGAAAATTAAAATACTAGCTTGCAAATACTATTATTTTCTAAATTTCCAAATTAGTGAGGTATAAGGAATACTACATCAAAATTTAGTTTCTTGGAATTTAGAAACTTGAACCATTGAAAATTGAAGGTTAAAGAAGCAAAACCTCTAATTGCTTGAAATTTGGAAATTGAATTTTACACTAGTCTCTTACTTTAATTTATGAGACATTAATCCAACTAAAAGGTCTTGAAGGAAAATAACCTTATTAAAACTTGAACGTGCATCATCATTTATATTTAGATTTATACTTACTAATTATTAGGAATAAATAGGCAATAAAGTGAATTTGAATATTAGGGATACAAAAGGAATTCAACTCAAACAAGGAAAGCTAATCATATTATCAAGACTCATAGAGCATTTAAACACTTGCAAGATAGAAGGCATTTTACAAAACCTATAAAATTAAAAAGATCCTAGTAAGGTTGAAATTAGGGAGGTATAAGGTAGTATACAAATATCATCATGACAACAAAAAAATTCATTCTCACTAAATCTAAACTACTTAGAGGTCCAAATTACTCTTCATAGAAAAACAAATGGCAATTCTGATAGTTAAAAAACTTTGGGAAATAGTCAAAGGAACAAAAGACAAACCTACTTCAGGTGATAGTGAGATTCAAAAGCTTGAAGAAAATGAAGCAAAAGCATTAATGCTAATATTTTTTGCCATTATAGATGAAATACAACCCTACATTAGTTCAATAAGAACATCTACAGAAACATGGAAAATCTTAGCCAAAATATTTGAAGGGAAGAATAAAGCTACTATTTTAAATCTTCAAACTCAATTACATTCTCTAAAAGTGAATAGTGGTGAAAGTATAGAACTATTCCTAAGGAAAGTAGTGGATATAAAAGGAAAATTATTAATTTTTAGCGTCTGAATTGACGTGAATTCAATTTGTGACTATCATCTACAATGTTTTTAAGAATGTGAACACCTACTAATCACAACCCTAACTCCAACATTGGATGGATCAAAATTTCTTTTAATCCAACCTTCAGAGTAAGCGGGTATACTTTGTCAACTAATTGGATGTTGAATCATTTAAGCTTAGTTAAATGTGTAAATATAGGGATAGAAATGGGGAAATGGTTTAGGAAATAATAATTCAACAATGGACGAATAAATCTAACAACATAGGCATCTACAGAGAACCTATAACAACTCAATTCCAATAAACAACACTTGTGATTAACAACATTTAAAACTTAGTAATATTCAAAATTAAAGCACATATGCATACTTCAAGAATTATTTCAAACATATAGGGCATCAATAATCCAAATAGAAGAATTAGATTGATACTCTGACTAACAAAAATAGAATTCTTTACAAGCATACATTTAGAAATAAAGCATTTCAATTTACTCTAAGCTAGCAATCCAATATCAACAGAATAGACTAACCATAGCAATAGTTTTAGAGATGGATTCAAAGAATTGATGATCCAGAAAAGAAATAAGACACAAGTCTAAGGCAAACATCCAAGTAATGCTCCTATTGATTTACAGAAAGTGTATATAGTAAGAAAATAAAACACTTTAGAGTTGATCCTTGAAAGTAAGGGTTTGACCTCTATTTATAGTTTTACAATAATTTAAAATATTTGAAAGAATAAGGAACATTATGAAGAAGTTGAAGTACCAGATCAACAAGATGTTGAGGTGGTAACCTTATGTTAGATTCAAGAAAGAAGAAAATTGTACAATCCTTTTATCTTTTGCAACTTGACTTTTTGTGAGTCATTCAGATCTCATGGCTTCCAACTATAGATCTAGTTAATCTAAAATCAAGGCTATATATTTTTCTTGTTGTGGCTGCTTATCGTAGATTTGCAATTGAATTGGCTCATGGATCTTGATTTTCTATCACCTCATCTTCCTGCTCACTTTAGCTCAAAAAAATCTTGAACAACAATCTATTATCTTATGCCATGTTAAATCTTGCTTTTATACGTGATTTTATCCACTTTGTATGTAGACCATTGATCTCCTATCGAATTGCTAAGATTATCTCATTTGAAAGCTTGGAATGCTTCTTCACAATATGCAACTCACTTTAGCTCAAAAACATCTTGAACAACAATCTATTATCTTATGCCATGTTAAATCTTGCTTTTATACATGATTTTAGCCACTTTGTATGTAGACCATTGATCTCCTATCGAATTTCTAAGATTATCTCATTTGAAAGCTTGGAATGCTTCTTCACAATATGTAACTCATCATGACCTAGAAACTATCGTGACATTTTTCTACTTCCTCCTCAGTGATGTAGAACCATGTTCTAATTCGTTGTTTGAATCTCTTATTTGAAATTTTTTGACTGCGTTGATCATGTCCTAGGATAAGGGAGATTTTATCATTAGATATGTGCTTTTGAAACCTTGCTCTAGGTTGTGTAGCGTAGAACTATGATATGAGCCACTCTTTCAATTTCCAAAGTAATAACTTTGACCTTGTTGAACATGGCGTAGAACAACAGGTTGAATCACGTAGCGTAGAACCATGCTCTAAAGCGCACAATGGAGAATTATGTTCTAGCTCATGATTCAAATTATCAAACTCAAAATTTTAACCAAGTTGACCATGGCATAAAACCATGTGCTAGGGCATGTGGTATAGATACATGCATTGGATTGTGTAGTATGGAACCATATTTTGAGCCATGATTTAAATTACCAACTTGCCATATTTGATTGTGTTGATTGCAGTATAGAACCATGCTCTAGGTTGCATGGTGTAAAAACTTTGTTGCAAGCCACTTTCTCCTTTTATACTCTGAGTCATGATTTGAAATATGCAAAGTGCCTATTTGAATAAGTTGACCATGGTCTATAGCATGCTGCACTAAGACACTACCACAATTCAGAGCACCTTTTGGGACTTAGAATTTTTTTGGAAAGTTTTCTAAGTATATGGCCTTTTTGGGCCTACATTTTGGCACCTCTCAAGGAATTTTGCTAGAAAAGTTGAGAACTCAAAGTCTTATCCTTTGGGCAACTGGAGTCAAAATATGGATGTGTAGACACCTAAAACACGTCATATTTAGGAGACTACTCATATGGACACCTCTATAGATCATATGACTGATCTTGGAACTTTCCAAGAGCTAGCAATGGTCCTAACCACTCATTAGGGGTAGTTATGACCTATTTAGGTGTAGCTGCTATCGACCAGAGTGGCCACCAGCCCAGTAACTAAAGCTCAAAGTAGCTATGAGATAGCCACTATTATGGACATCAGCTAGCACTAAGATAAATGCAGGCCCGAATCATGCATGGTAACTACACTTACATTGGATTCAAGTGGTTTTGGGTGTGAATCTCCTAGAGTTCCTCCTAACTACCACTCCCATGTAATTTTGGAACTGGGCCTTTCCCCCAATGACCAGTTTCATAAAAATATAGATCTTGGCTTCTCCAAGAAGCCAAGATTTGGAATTTGGGAGGCCTACATATGCACTCTTCCAAGAACAAGTAAAAAATCCCCCGATCCCAAATTTTATGTAGTAAATACCTACCATATTGAGCAAAAAATTGATAGCCCTATGAGGAGCATCGAAGTGCTTCCTGATTGTAGATAGCCAAGCATACCATCAACAACAGAGCTTCCACAAGGTTGAGAAGCAAATCATCCATTTTCCATCAATTTACTGCAAATCTGAGAGAATTCATTCACAAATCCATGTCTAGACACACTAGCAAAACTTGAACATCAATTCAACCAAGGATTTTTGAGTCGTAGAACCTGATACAAGGAGAAAATATCATAGTTAGTAGCCACTATCATCGATAATAGCCTGTAGGCACAATCACTTTGAGCGAAAACGGCTAGGATTTGAGACATAGTTTCTTCAGTTTCTAGTGTAAACCTGCCTTTCTTTATGTATCATTAGTTTACCCTAGTTTAGATTTACTATTTTATCATATTTTCATGGTTTTTATTTTTGGTAGATAAGATACTATAGTATTAATACCGGGTTTTATAGGTTGACCCAAAACCTTTTACAAAAATCAGCCCAGGGTTGTTGATGAACATGTCCTTACTAAGGATCCTATATATGTAAAATATACATGCCGCCAAAGCCATTACATCCGGTAAGGCACATAGCCTGTTATAAAAAAGAAACTTCCCATACAAAATTTTGGGTATACCCCGAGAAAACACACCTGCATCATAATTACAAAAAAGAAATAGACACAGATCCCTTCCTTGAAATAGTGGAGAAACAAAAAGCTACAGACACACATAGCAGAGTACTAAAAAAAACTCCCACAAGCTTTGTATTGATAGTTACTCTTAATAATTCTTTGGTAATTGCTTTCTTTTATATATGACATGCTTTGGGACCACATCCCATCTTAGCTAATCAGCCTTGGAGAAGTGAACCTATTGGCTAGATTTATGGTGGTGGCTATCTGGTGGTCCACGTGGCTCTGGTTCGAAGTCTTATATTGTTGTTTCTTTCCTACCCTATGATTATCAACCAACCTAAAATTACTAAAATGACTAGGAGCCATGTTATATGACACGTAAATGTCCCCATTAGTCTTTGTGATATTTCCAAGAAGCATCCACCAATAATGAAAGCTCGGATAATTTTTATTGTGAGTCCATTTCAAAAAAGATACGAGAATACTCATAGCCTTCAAACTTATAGTGCCTTCCCTATTGGTAAATTCTACTATCATTCTTGGAGTTCTTGTTAAATAATCTCCTCTACTTCTCTTGGGACACTGTGTTCCCATTTGAAAAGTTTGTCACCATCGATACCCAAATTAGCCAGCTTATCAGCAACTTTGTTAGCTTCCCGAAAGACATGTTGGGCTTTTATGTCCTATATTCCCTGGAAAAGGATCCTAGCCTCTTCAAAAATTGTTATAATCCTCCAAGGAGGTGTTTTCCAATTATTTAGGAGATTTATAACATGCATAGATTCTCCTTCTATGATCAAATTGCCTTCTAAGTCTTGAGTCATTTGAAGGCCTCTCCATATAGCTCTAGCTTTAGCTTCATTGTTCATCCTTGTTTCCAAATATTCAAAAAACACAAGCATCATATTCCCATTATGATCTCACACAATACTGCCTGTGCCTACTCTGCTAGGATTGTTCTTAGCCACTCCATAAAAATTAAGCTTAAACCAACCCGTAGGAGGTGGGGATCACTTAACATTGGCTCTGGGGTTGACTACCCTAGGCACAGACTCATATAACAAGGTTAAGATTAAATATTGAGCAATCATGATCTCCTATAGATGAGGTTTACGACTATCAAAAGAGATAAGGTTCACATTCTCATTGACAAAGGATAGGATCTTGGCAATGATAGTTTGATGATCATGTATAGACTCATTAAAGACTCTATGGTTCCTTTCTAACCACACCTGCCAAAGATAGTGATTGAGACAAATTTTCCACATGTATCTAAGTCTTTGGCTTGAAAAGGGGCAAGGCCATTGGACGAACAAATCAAGTACGATGGCTGGTTTAACCCAAGAAATATTGAAGGCCTGAAAAACCCCACTTAGGATAGTCAAGGAAAAAAGGCACTCAAGTAAAATGTGATAAATGGTATCCCAATTAGCCCTACACAGATAACAATGATTAGTGATACAAATACCTTTACGCATCATATTATCAATGGTTAGAATTCTTCCTTGGATAACTAGCCATGAAAAGACTGCAATTTTTGGAATTAAATTTTTTATCCAAACTAAGTTCTTTTGGAGGACAAAATCCTCATCATATTTTCATGGTTCATAATCATTGTAATAGATTTATTTTGCTTCCATTTATGCTTTCTCATGCTTTATTTATGCTTTCATACTATTTCTTGCAGATCTATGGAATAAGCCTCATATCGAGAGGCCTCATATGCTTTTAATGTTTCTTGTTGTTTCCTTAAACATAGGTAACAAATCTATCCAATATAAGCCACATTCAATATATTCCCTCTGAACATTGGAGAAGAAGGCATCTAGTAAGCCCTCACACAAATTGGTGTCAAAGTGAAGATTGTTTGAGTGCATCTCTCCCCATTGAGGGGCCTCAATTTTTGTAAACATTGTATCAATTTGAGTGACTCCCTAAGAGGGAGCTATTGTAACCAAGATTTATCATTTTTAATAAAAGGACAATCCCATTTTCTTGGATATATTTTATTTGTGCAAATGGTTACTTTATTTTTGTTTATTATATTGTTACATGCTTGCAATGGTTTAGATGCATGGTTTCACCTTCGTACAAATGGCGATCATGGTGGGGAAACCTAAAAATTGTGCTGAATTGATGATATATTTCATGTTTTTTGTATGCAGGTATAGTCATTATGGTTGACAACAGCTAGTATATCTGAGCCACTTTTGAATATAGCATCCAGTCAGAGCCGCCCTAAGTGATATCAACTGGAAAAAAATATTCAATAGCAGATAACCTGAACATCAACAAACTTGGATTCTAGGTTGGTGGAATTATCTACAATTTTTCACTTCTCTGTCTATGTTTATTTCTAGAATGTAGTAGGTGAAATTTTATTTAATTAGAAAACATAGAGAAATTTTAAGGCAAAATGATTAAATTCTCTTAGGTTTTCTACTAGCCATTGCTAGGAACAACAAACTTTTTATTGCAATCCATCCTAGTCTCCAATGGTCTAGATTGTACATAGAGTTTGCATCCTTAAGGTCTAATTAGAGGTCATTTCTTCATAAGTAACCTTGCATTCTCTAAACACCATGTAGTTCTTTAGACTACATTTTATTAAAGTGAAACGTTCTTATTTTTAAGCATATAGGAGAATCATTCGAGTGCTTCATGATGCATTTATTATTTATGCAAATTTAAAAAGAAAAATCACACACCACATCACATTTAAACATTAGTGAGTTGGAATTCACACCCAACCACTAATAGAGTCCAACAATGGTGAGTTTCATATTCATATGTTGGATCAAATCCCATGAACCCATTCTATTTGGCCAATACCATATCCAAGAACTGACGTTGCCTAGAAAATTTTCATGTACTTCTCTTAAAAGGGTATAATACTAACCAGGTGAGACTAAGTGAGGATCTAGAAGACCCTGTGCTCCCTGACTGGGTGTGGGCTTCATATCCACACTTTTGTGGGTTTATGTGATCATGAATTTCATTTTATGTTGTTGAGATACGAGCATACAGGTGAAAACCATTAAACTATACAAGCATTTCATCAATAGATTTCCAAACATGATGAGAAATAGTTAAATTTTTCAACAAATTTGAAACACACAAGACCAGTTTTAGGAACACCAAGAATATTTAAAAGAGATAAACATTTTGTCTACTTTTTTTGTGTGTCTTAAAATTTACACAAAATATAATTTCACATTGTCATGGTCTTCATGCAGAGCAACCACCCTTGGTCAAACATCGAGGCAAGAACTACTGCTCCAACCAACCACAATCACAACAACAATAATGTTGAGCTGCCCACATAGAATACTACTAAACGAAGTTCAATGAGCCTCAGGGAGAATAACTCAACTTGTGGGGGTACTCCTCGAGAAACCCTAGCTAGAGAACCATATCCAAGTTATTCTCATGATAGAAATGAGGGAGCTTCAAGGCCCCAATCCTCACATGATAGACATAGGTAATATTAGCCTACTGAGGGGTAAAACATAAGGGTTGCATCCAATTGCAGACCTGCCACAACTCCTATCCACTCTGAAGGTGGTAGGATAGTAATAGACCATAATCTCATTGGTGCTAATGGAACTCCATGAGATCAACCATGGAAATCCAGATAGCTTAATGCATTGGATCAGGTTTTACTGAGACAAAATTAGATAAGCAATGCTACTACACATTCCATTTTTTGGAGTTCACATAGCTAGCAAAAAACGAGGCACACTAATGAGTAGGTGGAAGCTTCAAATCACTCCCACAACAAGCACACTACTTTCTACTATGGGGATACTAAACATAGGACATTGCATGCTGATAATGTTGCCCTACTGGACAGAGGTAAAAGCATAGTAGGAGCTCCTTCAAAGGGCCTCTCCATAAGGACTCCTTGTATAGAGTTATAGAGTCATGGACCTTTAGTGGTGGATCAATCTTATTACATGCATAGGTTGTATGAAGACATGCAATATAAGGAAAAATTACTCCAATACAAGAGGGAGGCATTGCATGTAGAACAAGAGCACCTAGACATTCTCGAATAGGAGTAAGTGTGGGTACACAAGAAAGGGAATTAATTCCTAAGTAGTACTTGAGGGAGCAACTTACCCTAGAGAAAATAGAGCATGAGGAACAAGCAAATAGGCTGGATCGAGCCAATATACACATGGGTAGTGAGTTTTACCAATCTAAAAGATGTATCGCTTCTCAATATGAGAGATGCACTAAATAAGTAGATGAATTAACTCACCACACATCACAACATACTTCAAAACACCAAAAATACCTAGAGCTAGAATAAGTAGAGCATGAACAAGAATAGGTAAAAATGGAGCATCAAGAACAGACATATCCTGAACCCTCATCTGTAGTCATGGGAGAAAAATATAGATGCCCAAAGTGGGCAAATGTAGAGTTATCTCCCCGACCACCCTGAGTAAACATTTGAGAACAAGAGATCATATCTTCAAAGGCATACAAGATACTCACTGAGAAAATCAAGTCTCTCGAGAAACAAGACACAATTGGATAGAATCCAACCCTACGCAAGATACACAATCAGTCTTTGTACCCTTCGGTACAAAGTCTTGCTTATCCTAGAAACTTTAATATGCCTAGGTTATATAAATTTAAGGGAGAGGAAGACACATAAGAGCATGTGACTAATTTTATGAACGCGTTCTTCCAGCTCCAACATAATGATGCTCTGATGTTAAGAACATTTATTATGACATTATCAAGCACAACCACTGAGTGGTTTAATCAACTACCCAAACATAGCATCATCAGTTTTGAGCATCTGGTGAATGCATTCCTTAAACACTTTTATTTTGGTGTTAAGAAGAAAATAACTTGTTCAACTTGGCTAATCTAAAGCAATATGATGACGATTCTATCATGGACTACGAGAATAGATGGAGAAAACTAATGGCAAAACTACCATTTTTTATTCCCACTATTGAGCTCACCTAAATTTTCACTAAGAGTTGCACTAAGCACATATTTATTCTCTTGTAGCTACAATAATATGGAACATTTGAGGAAGCCTTGGCATAAGCCAAGCTGATAGAGGATATCAAAGTTGAAGAAGGAGATCTTAAGATCTGCAACAAGAAATATTGGAAAAACAATAGCAGGCCAAACCTGCTTCAATCAATTAGGTTCTACTAAATGCACCAAAGGGAGGAAATAACTAGCAACCATAGAATTACCAGGCTCAAACCCCTAACCAAATATAACCAAAATAACAACCAAGATCAAAACAGTCACACCTTTATCAGAATTGATGGCATCAATATTCAATCAATTGAGTGAGGCACAGAGACTCAGACTACCTGAGGTACAACTTATTGACCCTAACCATCCCAAGCCCAAGGGATATAGGGATGATCATTATTTACCATACCATAGACAACAGGGGCATGATATCAAAGTGTGCATCAGTTTCAAAAATGTTGTACAAAATATGATCAAGAAGGGTGAGCTGCAAGTTGATAATCCACTAGCACCCAACAATAGAGATATGGGTATATTTAGAAACTCTTTTCCAAACCATGAAGCCCCTAGAAATTAGGGTGCTCAAGTAAATCAAATCCAAGTTGAACCTCCCATCCAAGGATTCATTGGAATGGTCGACATAGTTAATGTGGTTACAAGAAACCAACAATACAACCAACCAGAGCCTCCAATGGCTCCTATTTGTATCTTGACTGCACCTCAATAGAGGCCAGTGTAAAATAATCTTCTAGATCTGCCAGTGCAACCTATGATAACTATCTAGAATAGACTTATGCAGAGTCTCCAAACAACATCGATTAAGTTATCGATATACAAGCTCATACAACAGTATCCCATACACAGGGAGACCCTAATGGAAATATTGAAATCAATTGAGCTACAACCCCAAAACCCTAATGCATTTACAAACTATGGGGCAAGTACGATAGTGCCAAGAGCCCGTGATTCATTTTATGATCATGAAATAAAGGTAGTCCCTACTACCATAGCAGACCTGCCTTTGTACATAATCATGTGTATCAATGACATACCTTTCATGTAGGTTCTAATAGACACTGGCTTGTTGATTAACATGATAACAACCAAGGCTATAGGGTACTTGAAGATACCTAGGTCAAACATCATTCCTACCTCCTACACATTGAGAGCCTTCAATGATGCACTGTGCTCCACAGTGGGTACAATCATCCTACCTGTGCAGGTGGGGTATAATACCATCCCTATGATATATCATGTATTGGAGGGGGCCATATAGTATAATATCCTCGTAGGGCATCCATGGATAAGGGACATGTAATGTGTTCCCTTAATATTGCATCAATGTATTAAATATGTGCATGAGGGATAGGTACATGTGGTACCATCGGATGAAGATCCATTCAAATATGTTCATTAGGTTGACTTACTAAGGGATTTTATCCTTATGTCCACACACCTGTACATCAGACCATCATCCCCTACCACACAACCAGGGAAGCAAATCCAAATTAGTGTGAGGTGACCCATCCACATCGGTGCCACCTCTGGATTCTAAAGCTACTAGCACTTCTGAGAAATCAACAATGTCTATGGCAAAAGACTCTCAAAAAATAAAAGCACCCTTTGTGGAGAAAAGACCTAAGGAAGTTCCAACCATAGCAATAGTAGAAATTCCAAATCCCATGGAGGAAAAAAATTCCCAAGACATAGTCGATGAGGTGCCTCAACCTACCTCTCTTGCATCATCATTAGCATCATCTATACTGTAGGTGATAGTTCACCTAGATAATACAAGACTAGGTGAATATATTGTGTAGAATGTTACTTTCACTCCAATTATTGCATCTACACAAGACATTGGATGACCAAGAGTTCCAAACCTGCCCATAGGGATAGTGGTACCATTAGGGATCCCCCCTAACCAGACCAATTTCATTTATGCTAGGTTGGATTGTACCCATGATGCCTTAGATATTGAAGAGAATGATGATGAGCCATTCATGATGAACATTCATTATCTGTCCAACCCTGAGTTTGCTCTAGATACTTTGAATGCAATGATTGACATGGCTAATGTTTGGGTCTATATGGTCAAGGATGATGAAACCCAGTTGAACCATAATATCAGTTTCCTACTAATATATTTGTCCTAGGATATCATAAATGAAGCTATGATGATTCATTAGCAGCGTCTCTAGACAAACTAAGCTTAGGGTTTGGGAAGACATCGAATGAAATCCTTATCACCTAAACATAAGCTACATGGATGATAGGTTGGTGACCATGGTGACTATAGAGCCACCCATTGTGTATCATCCAAATTTCTCTCTCGAGGCAACCCCATCAGGAATAATCTTGTGGGAAGATGAACTAGGATATGGTTATGAATGAGAGAAGAATGATTACATCACATATCATAGTGATTATGATGATGAGATTGAATTGGCATACCTTGGGCCTCAGCATTTATGCCACCTCACAAAGCCAATGGATATGGATAATGAACACTTCATATATGAAAATAATTATGAACATGAGACAAAAATGGCCTACCTTAGGCCTCAATACTTATGTCATCATAATGAACCATTTGATATAAATGAGATGTATCACAGAGTATATCATGGACCTCATCTCAAGGGAAGATCGGCTAATTCAGATGAAATCTATCATATAGTTTTTCCAGATCCACCTACATTTAGAGAGGGGCTTAAACCAAATGATCCCATCTACCTTTCTACCTATAGATAAAATTCGATGATCCCCATACCCCTAGAGACTCATCTTGGGTATAGAAGGTAAATCAACAATGTAGAGTTACACCCACATGGTCCTGGAGATTTCATCTCATCCATCAACATGATCTTCATTGATTTAAGCACTCCAATCCACAACCCATATGATCCTTCTAAACCATTGTGTCTTAACTTAGATGTTATTGATTGGGATAGCACTAATTCACCCTTAGAGCCTGAAGATTTCTTCCCCAAAAAAGAAATGCTACAACCATTTCATTTTGCACCAAGCTGTGCACATGATGTTTATCATGCTAGTTTCAACCCTAATTCAATTGAATATTTAAACCCAGTAGATGGCATTCACTTAATCCCAATTCCTCACTAGTATGACGAGGGGTTACACATGTCAATAGAGGAAAATTTCAAAGTGGACATCATCGATGATCCTTCTGATCCAAAGAAAGTTAAGTTCATAGAAATATTATATCCAAAATAATAGGCCACCATCATACCTCTATTAAAAGAGAGACTTAATATATTTTCTTGGACCTACAAGGATATGCCAAGTTTAGATCCAAAATTGGTTGTCCACAACCTTTCGCTAGATCTTGCAAAGAAACCGATCAAGTAGAAACTATGTAAGATGCATCCAACCATTGCCTTAATGGTAAAGAACAAGTTGCAAAAGCTATTGGATGTAGTCTTTATTACCCCCATTGACTATCCATAATGGGTATCAAACATGGTGCCTATAGGAAAACCTAATGGAAGGATCCATATTTGCATAGATTTTAGAGATATCAATAAGGCAACACTGAAGGATTCATTCCCATTGCCCAACATAGATGCTCTTGTAGATGTAATTGCAATTCATGATATTATCTCCCTTATGGATGACTTTTTTGATTACAATCAGATTTGGATTAAACCTGAAGACTAGCATAAAAATGTGTTCACCACTTCATGGGGGATATTTTATTATAAAGTAATATCATTTGGTCTTAAAAATTCTAGTGCCACATATCAGTAGGCTATGACATATATTTTCCATGACTACATGCATAAGATCCTAGAAGATTATATTGATGACTTACTGGCCAAGTCATTACTACATTAAGAACATGCCAAGGTCTTGAGAAAGGTCTTTGATCGCCTGATAGAGCACAATGTAAGGTTGAATCCCAAGAAATTCATATTTGGAACTTTAGTAAAACTCTTGGGATTCATCATTTATAAATGAGGGATTGAAGTTGACCTAGCAAAGGTAAAGGCTATCCTAGAAATGGTCCCACCCACTAACATTAAAGAGTTGAGAAGCCTACATGGCAAAGTAGTATCCATAAAGTGTTTCATCACACAACTATTATATATATCAACCCATAAATTGATTGCTATACAAGGGTATCCCATTCCACTGGGATGAATAATGTTAGCAAGCCTTTGCTGAGATCAAGAAATACCTAGCAACACTGCTAGTGCTAGCTCCACCAAGACCAAATGTGCCATTTTTGGTTTATATATCTACTACCAATGTTGCTTTGGGTATCATGTTGGCTCAAAAGAATAAGCAATATACTATATCAACCGCACCTTGGTGAGTTACAAGCTAGGGTACGCATACGTAGATAGGTTGTGCTTAGCAGTGGTCTTTATGACTAAGAAGTCCTACTGCATGCTAAGCCATACAACGTATGTGATATCAAAATAAAATCCTTTACAGTATATGATGAGGAAGACATACCATAATATATGTACTACAAAGTGGATCATGCTTTTGATAGAATTCGATTTGGAATTCATAAGCCAAAATTCCATCAAGGGACAAGTGATATCTGATCAAATGGTAGAGGCGTCTCTTTAGGATAATAGGCCTCTCATCATAGAACTTCTCTATGAGGTAATATTTACATTATCGAAAGCACCCAAACCTGAAGGACCTGATAATAAAGCTGACATGACTTTGTTCTTTGATGGTTTGAAGTGTGAGCAAGGGGATGGTGCAAGGATTGTGTTTTTCACACCACAAGATGCTCCAATACCCTTGTCATTTAAGATTAGACTTCCCTTGCACAAATAACAATGTTGAATACGAGAACCTAATATTGGGTCTCCAAACAATAATCACTATAAATATTAAAAAGCTAAATATATTTGGTGACTTCCTTCTCATCGTTAACCAAGTCAAGGAAATATTTCAATGTAGGTGTCCAATTCTAAAAGCTTACAAAGAGATTGTTGATGCTTATCTAGCCCAACTAGAATGGTATAAAATCAAGGTAATACCTCATACATCCAATATATTTGTAGACACTATGGCATATTTGTGATCCTTGATCCCTCAAAATTTATCTACTGATTTCACTACCATTCATGTGAAGATGCTCTCGCAATCAACAATACAGTGTGAGGCTTTTGACAACAAAGAATCAATCAACATGATTCATATAGAACCAAACCATGAGTGGTTCTATAAAGCTATAGAATTTCTAAAGAAGGTGCCTTCGAGGTCTTTGATCTTCAAGGGTGCTACAAAAAATGTTACCATCATTCACCATAAGGTTATTTCTCAATCTACATTTGTGACATTAAATCTTAGAGAGAACAAGTCATCTTGTCTATTGAAGTTGTAGCTTATCAGGATTGGCTATGCCAATTACAAGATTTCCTTAAGCTTAGAATCATCCTGCAAGGATTATTACATGTTGTAAAATGAGCATTCAAACAAAAAGTGATAATATATTTCTTGCTAGGAGATATATTGTATCGTTGAAGCTATTATGGAGTCCTCCTTCATTGTCTTGAGCTCTAAGAAGCAGCTTGGGTGATTTCACAAGCTCATGATGGTACATGGGGTGGCCATTTTAGTGGCATGGTCATCATCAAGCGCATCCTTCGAATGGGTTATTATTGGTCCACCATGCAAAAGGATTGCTATGAGTATGTTTGGAAATGCATTAAGTGTCATCATCATGCAAATATGATGCACCTACCATTGAAGGCCTTACAACCCATTCAGGTGGCTTGGCCATTTTCTCAGTGGGGTTTCGATCTAATTTTAAATATATCTCCCCTATATTTAGACCAACACACATTTATCTTAATGGTCACTGAGTACTGCACCAAATGGGTGGAAGCATTCCCATTAATGTCAACGACAGGACCACGAATTGTGGAGTTCATACTTCACAATATCATCTATCGCTTTGGGATCCCATTCAAGATAATTTTGAATAATGGTCCTTCATTTAAGAACAAAAATATAGGGGATTTAATGTCTAAATATAACATTCAACACAATTTTGTGACACCATAATATCTGCAAGAAAATGGGTAAGCAAAAACCTCAAACAAAACAATCGTAGCTATCTTAAATAATATGGTAAATCATAAGGATGACCACTAGAGTTGCCTCTTGCATTATGGTATTATAGAACTATAATGTGGATGACCACTGGGGCAACACTATTTTTGCTTGTATATGGTGCTGAGGCCATTATGCCTTTGGAATTAGAAATTCCAACATTACGTGTCGTATTGAAAGAGTTTATCGATGATGACACTGTGCGACAAGATTGCCTTGATCAATTTACCCTTATTTATAAACATCTTATCAGTGCTCTTGAGCAAATCTGTGTTTACAAAGATTATCTAACATGAGCTTATAACAATAAAGTCCACCTGAGAGACTTTAGTATTAGGTATCTCATGCTCAAAGAGAACCAACAGAATTCAAACCTATCCCCGCACCTGCGAGACAAATTTATGGCCAACTGGATAGGTCCTTATATCATCTCAGAGAAGATTGGACCTGGTACATATCACCTAACATCATTATAAGGTGTTGAAGAGCATAAGCCTCTCAAAATTCTTCATTTGAAAGCATTTTACACATAAAAGCAACAAAATCCAAAAACAAATTAAATATATATGTATAAACAAAAAATTCCAAACATACTAGAAAAAATCAAAATCAAAAAGGCCCAAAGGCATCATAAGCTCTTTGGTAAACTCAAAAAAAGCCCCAAAGGCATCATAAGCCCTTTGGTCAACTCACAAAATGCTCCAAAGGCATCATAAGCCCTTTGGTCAACTCAAAAAAAGCCCCAAAGGCACATTAAGCCCTTTGGTCAACTCAAAAAAGGCTCCAAAGGCATCATAAGCCCTTTGGTCAACTCACAAAAGGCTCCAAAGGTATTATAAGCCCTTTGGTCAAATAAAAAAATTCCTCAAAGGCATCATAAGCCCTTTGGTCAACTCACAAAAAGCCCCAAAGGCACATTAAGCCCTTTGGTCAACTCATAAAAAGCTGCAAAGGGATCATAAGCCTTTTGGTCAACTCATAAAAGGCTCCAAAGGTATTTAAGCCCTTTGGTCAAAAATAGAACACAAAAACACATAAATAATTGAAAACATTAAAATACAAAAATATTTGCATCTTACATTTTGCATTTGCATTCATGTAATTGCATTGCATTAGGCACATTGCATCCATTGCATTCACATTAGGATAGACTATGTTTTCAATCTTGCAAATGGTGCCACGTTTGTATGCCAATCATGCATCTTCAAATCTTCATTCATCCATAACCCATGTGAGTAACTATGTTTTTCAACACAACCCCTTCCTATTGCTATGAGGAATATACTAAGGTTTTTCGATCATTCAACCATACCTAGTGATATTATTAGATTTTGTAGAAAGCTATCTTTGCTTTTGTAGATGAGGTCTAGTTTTGATAGCACCCAACATATATCAAAATCCTATTACTAATAAAAACACTAAAATACTAGTTGGAACAAGGGAAATATGAACACTACAAAGTGGTGTTCAGCATCCTAAGCCAAAATTTCTTACTTGCTCATCTTGTGATATGCGTGGTCTAGGATTTTGATCATTGACAAAAGTACAAGTTCCTCCCTACCCAAAGAAATACCTTGCTTTCACCCGAAACAATGCAAAATTCAAAAGCAAAATAAATAGTGATTATCATCACTACATAAATCCCTTGCTCAAAAGAAATCAAATAAACAGTGATTTTCATCACTAAGCACAAGCAAGTATCCCAAAATGTGAATAAAATAAGAGGGTGAAGAGCTTAAATCCTTGGAATGGCCAATCTCCCCAAACCATTGAGTGATCCCTAATAGAGCAAAGGGTTGAATGAATCCCACCTAGCATTAGGGTAGTTCTAAGCAATTCGTTAAAAGAGCTAGCTTTAGGTGTCCTGTATCACCTAATGGTCTAATACAACTGAGTCCAACTTAGGATCATTATGAGCATTTGGTGATCCACAATACAACAATGCACTGAATGAATCCCGCTTGGCATTGGGGTAGGCTTATGTCTCTCTAATATATTCATTTGCATACACATGGATAGGTTTGCATAGCAAAAACTTTCATCTTTCAGAAGTCATGTATGGTCACTATAGAACTTTTGATTAATCAACTAGGGTGTTTGAGTCTCATAGAAAACCTCAAAAATACCCTCATAGCAAAAAATCATTTCATCAATCAAATCATCAAATTTCTTTATGAGGTTTTTTCATTAAAGGGTGTTCATAAGATAGGATAAAATACTAGATAAATATCAGCAATGATATTTAGATGGCCACTGACTATTTTCTACATATCTTTTAATTTACAGAAGATTATAAATAAATCATATACATATCACATCATATCATATCATATTTGGATGCTTAAATGATTAATTCTTATGCTAAGATTTATTATATACATTCATGATTTGTATACATTATGTGGTGTCACCCAATAGATGGTTAAGCACATATTACATTCGTCCCTTATGTTTTAAGTGATTAAAAAATACATGTTCATTTACATTAAATCACCATCATAAAAATAGTGCATTATATACATTGCATTCACCATATCATAAAAATAGAATATAAATGCATAAACAATTGAAACAAATTAAAAATGCATTTAAAAATCACCATGGCATCCATATATGTATACATAGTAGTCTATCTACACATCTAGATCATAACATCTAAATATATATCCATAATATAGCTAGTGCATGTCATTAATACATCACATCATATAGCATAAGATCATAAGCATCACATCTATTTTGCATCACATAAAAATAAAAGCAAAAACATGATACATATATTGAGTCTCAAATGATAATATCATATATATGTGTCCAATGTCAAGTGTACATAGAGGTACAAAAATGCTCATAGGCTACAATAGTGTAGGTCCTCATACATTTACACTAAAAAATGATACAAAGCCATCATGACTATCATACAGGGCCTGCACCCCCCAAGTCACCTCCACCCTATCTACCCTCTCTATGAGGTGTCTTAGAGCTAGTACCCATTGTCCTCTCTATTCGGGACCTTGTCCTATGGTTGGACCACATTGAAGACTACCCTAACTTACTCCACTTACTCTGGTTTGAACCCTCTACTATAGACCTATCTTGAGGAGTACCACCTAGCCTCCTGATATGGATGTTGGATGTGTCTCATCCTTTACAGAGGAAGTATTGTACAATAGACTCTCGTTTAGGTGGTCATGCTCACCGGTGAGTGGCCCGAGGCCCAAGGAGGGTGGGCGAAGCCCACTCGAGTTGGGGGTAAAACCCCCAAGGGGGTTTGGGGGGGATGTAGCCTCCCCAAAAAACATTCCCCATTTTTTTGGAGCGATTTGCGAAGCGGTTTCTAGGATTTCAATGGTTGGTGGGTGTAGGTGGTTTTAGCCCATGGTATTGTGCCCACGGTATTCTAATACCACTTTGTGGTTTAGTATTGTAAGATTTTCCTTTATATTAATTATAATTTCCCATTACAAGAAAGGTGAATAATAATAGAAAAGGAGGTGTGGCTCTTGTTTGTTGGACATAGCCCATATCGGATGAACCAGGATAAATCTCTTGTGTTCTATGTGCATGTATTTTATGAGTTGTTATTTTCTTCTGTATCATTTAGTTTCTGCACTATTATTTTGTAATAAGTTAGAATAAAGCTCTTCACTGGAGCTATAGAGTGATAATATACCCAGTATCTTCCAACATCTGAGCCTTATACTCCTCTAGTAGCCCATGTAGGTATCTAATATCTATCCCTAGGTCTAAATCTACTAGTCTTTGAGCAGTTGGAGTGGCTGGTGGCTCGTAGAGCATCTTGATCTACGATGAGCTCCTCTATCCTGGTCAGCATGAAGTCAAGTTGTGTTTGTAGAGCAACCCTCTTCCCTACATATCCCTCCCATGTGGCCTATCCTACTAATAGCTGTATCTATATTGTAGCGAGTGAGATATCCCACTCTAGGATCTGGTGGTGGGTTGTCTATAGCTTGGCCTCTATGTTGTGTAACTGAGCCCAGAGGGGAGACTCCTACTCCTCTGGAGCTACCTCCTCCTCCTCTAGTGCTGCATACTTCTCATTAGCTTGGCCCCACTCCTCTATCTTGGCCTACACCCATATTTCATTAGGTTCCTCCTCAGGTGCCTCATCCCTAGATCATCCTATGTGGCCACCACCCTTCCATAGCTGTGTAACCCACCACTAGGTGTATACCTATATACTCCCAGTATCTGCTATATCAGTATCAACTATAGGAGAATATACCTCCTCTATAAGAGCTATAACATGGGGCACTAGAATATCCCTCTCTGCCTGGATGCATCAATACAGAACTAGTTCCAATGGGATGTCCTTCTAGACCCCAAACTGCCTAGTCAAATGGGAGTAATGAAATAATTCCCTCACCCCTACCTTGTGATCGATGACCCATTGATTGCACCTTGTCCGTGCCAAGTATCGATCTGCCTCAAGAAGAGAAATCCACATAAGGCCTCAAAATGATGTCCCTCATCTATAGACCAGTTAGAGAGGTTGTATAGTGCACCAAGTCCCCTGCATGACAATGACTTCATCACTCCTATGCATATTGCAACCATCTAGACCCATAACACTGTGCTCTAGCAACTATCCAAGTAATATCCTAGGGTAACCTTGTTGAGTGGTCTACTCTGATGTGCTCCCATCCCTAGATTTGTAGGAGCAAGTTGCATGCTACTGAAGCCCAACCCCGACGCTGAATCCGATACAACTCATCATAGAGTTGTGCTAATAAGGTACTCCCCCAAGTCATAATGATAGGCTTAGCATTGTTCAACAAATATTGCACCATAGCTAAGAGTTTCCATGGGAACCTCACTCTTGATGTATCAGGTAGAAGCATGTTACAGATAATGTGTATGAGAATGGCCTGGCATGTTGAGAAGATGCAAGCACGATACCAATAGGTGATATGAACTCCTCCATGATGTATGTCTCCTAGAGCTTCACATACTTGGGCACTGAAGACTCTATCAAAAACTACTGGTATGTGTCAAGTAGGGGATGAGATGATGGCCTGTCCATCGAATGGAATCCTAAAGATCCTATAGACATCCTCAGGAGTGATGGTCATCTTGTTATTTAGAAGATGAAATGTGTTTGTTCGGTAGTCCCATCTATGGGCCAGCACTGTGAGGTACGCCTGATTTGACACGATAGTCAGTAATATGATAGTGTATATGAGGCCTCATGCATCAAACCAAGCCTAGTTTGTAGCGGTCATAAGTGGCAGCAGATCTGCCAGTAAATCAGGCTCTTGAGCCCATGCAAACAAGAACTAAATGTGCCAAAATAAATGCCTAATCAGATGCACTTGCACTAAAAAGCACAAAAAATCCAAAAATGGTATAACAATAACCCATAATCAATTAAGGGTACAAAAACAATAAAAAGATGCACCAAACATGCAAAAAAATCAAAATTTAAACTTGAAAAATAAATAAAAAAACCAATTAAAATCAACAAAAATAAAAAAAAAATCAAAAAAATTCCCAAGGTTTAGTAGCCACCAAAGCTGACAGCGGTCGCCACAGCAACCGTCGATACCGATAGTGGCTAGTCACCAATGGTTAAAAATTTGACCATTGGAATTCAAAATAGCCACCCTTAGTGACAATGGCCCCTCTTTGCCAATTAGGGGCCACAAGATGGTACACCAACGACATCCACCATCACCCAAAAATAAATAAAAAAATAAATAAAACCTAAATCTAAGAGCAACCCACCTAAATTAGCCTAGTTCCAGACCTAACTACTAGTGTAGTTTGTTACCAATAAGCTTAGTGAGGTTATTTTATTAATTTCTTAATTTTATTCATTTTACTGATTAAATAAACAAGTTAGGGTTTGGAGAAATACCCGTGAAGATCTGGCTCCTTCGCTCGTAGATGCCTCGCCTTGCTCTGCCATGGTTTTAGGAAGTAATAGTCTTCTTGGGTCATTTTCTCACTTATCTCTCAGAGATCACTATTGCAAACTGCCAGCTGGAAATAATGAAATTCAAAACCCTAATTTTCTTTTATATTTTTC
The DNA here is from genome assembly GCA_028583015.1 of Wollemia nobilis. Taxonomy (NCBI): domain Eukaryota; kingdom Viridiplantae; phylum Streptophyta; class Pinopsida; order Araucariales; family Araucariaceae; genus Wollemia; species Wollemia nobilis. The sequence continues at coordinate 12,760,223 of JAQPPZ010000850.1, forward strand.
AATTTTGGTGCGATCTTTGTTGTTGACAATGGCTAAGAAGTGCAGGCCACTAATGCGAACAACGATCATGAAAATGCAAAATTGGGCCTCTACTGCTAATAGTGGCTAGAAAACAATAATAAATACCCTCAATTTATCACCATGGGAATATTCAAAATAGACAAGGAAGCATATATAATGGTCTAGAATCATCAAAAATTGCACAATAACTAGTTATTTACCCTACACACATGGTGGTTGTAGCGAATTTTGCTCCATGTAATTCGACAAGATGAGTAAATTACCATAAGGTCATTTGAGCCAAACTAGTCATCATTGAATTGCAATGCTTCACTTCAATCCTGAAGAAGGCCATGGCAGCTGGACTGCCCCATGAGAATGAGGTATCCTTTACATTTTTTCTATGATGTTTTCATCATTTCATCGAGTGATTCATTATAAGCTAAATTTAATTTCTATCATCTTGATTCTCTAAGAAGGCCATTGCGATCGAACTACTCCATGGGATAAAAATGTACAATTACTATTATTGGTTGAAATCACACCTGTAATAGGACCTGCCATATAACAACAAAAGCATTCATATTAAATTATCCAAATCAATCATCTCGATAAAGTGACTCCTCACTTATTTCATTAGTATTATCCTCATCGACTCGTCATTTTACGGGGTAGTCATAATAACAAAATCATAATCAAAATCAGCAATTGATAACTTAATCAAGTTAATCACATTCATCTTACAAATCATTGCTAACAACTATCATAAGCTTACCCTATTGCTTGGGGTAAAAGCAAATATGTTGATTTAAACCTTTGACAATCTGGCTTTTGGTCCTTTGCAAATGCTAAGCAATGTGACCCGAGACTCTAGTGGACTTCAAAGTCTTATGCAAACTAAGCCTTCCATGTCGTTGGAAGCAATGATTCAAAGATGCATGCCCTTCTCATGATTGGGGAATCTAATGTTGATCAGATCAATGATCATCATACACCCTATAATATGGCTTTGGGTGGTCTATTTTTTCTCAACATTGTATTTCCCACAATGCATCACAAAAAGTGGCATATGTAGATACCTAAAACATTTCATGTTTAGGATACTACTCATATGGGCACCTCTACAGACCATATGAATCATCTTGGATCTTTCCAAGAGCTAGTAGTGGTCCTAACCACTCATTAGGGGTAGTTCTCACCTATTCAAGTGTAACTGCTATCGACCAAAGCAGCTACAGGCTAGCCACTGAAGCTTAGATCGGCTACAGGCTAGTCATTTCTATGGACAATGGCTAGCACTGAGATAAATGCGGGCCCGAATTACACATGGTAACTAAAATTTCATTGGATTCAAGCAGTTTTGGGTATGAATCTCCCAGAGTTCCTCCTAACTACCACTCCCATGCAAGTATAGAATTAGGCCTTTCCCCTCAATATCCAGTTTCATGCAAATCTAGATCTTGGCTTCTCCAAGAAGCCAAGATTTGGAATTTGGGAGGCCTACATATGCACTCTCCTAGAAACAAGTAAAAAATCCACCGATATTAAAAGTTTATGCAACAAAGCCCTATCGTATTGGGCAAAAAATTGATAGCCCTATGAGGAGCGTTTAAGTGCTTCCTGATTGTAGATCGTCAAGCATGCCATCAACAATGGAGCTTCCACAAGGTTGAGAAGCAAATCATCCATTTACCATAAATCTATTGTAGATCTAAGATATTTCGCTTGTAAATTCATGTCTAGACACACCAGTGAACCTTGAATATCAATTCAACTAGGGATTTTTGAGTTGCAAAACCTGATATGTGGAGCAAAGATCATAGTTAGCAGTTGTTTTCGTCAATAGTAGCTTGTAGGCACAGTCGCTCTGAGTGACAGTAGCTAGGCTTTGAGACACAGTTTCTTCAGTTTCTAGTATAGACCTACCTTCCTTTATGCATCATTAGTTTATTCTAGTTTATATTTATTGGTTTATCATATTTTAATGGTTCATAATAATTGTAATAGACATATTTTGCTTCCATTTATGCTTTCTTTATACTTTCATACTATTTATTGTAGATCTATGGAATAAGCCTCATCTTGATAGGCCTCATATGCTTTTAATGTTTTTTGTTTTTCCTTACACGTAGGTAATAGATCTATCTGAGAATAAGCCACATTCAAGACATTCCCTTCTAACATTGGATAAGGAGGTATCTAATAAGCCCTCACACAAATTGGTGTCAAAGTGAAGATTCTTTGAGTGCATCTCTCCTCATTGAGGGGCCTCAACTATTGTAAACATTGTATCAATTTGAGTGACTCCCTAAGAGGGAGCTATTGTAACCAAGATTTATCATTTTAATAAGAATGCAATCTCATTTTCTTGGATATCTTTTATTTGTGCAAATGGTTACTTGATTTCTATTTATTAGATTGTTACATGCTTGCAATGGTTTAGATGCATGGTTTTCACCTTCGTACGGGATGGATGAATATATGTATATGGATGGATGAAATGAAATGAGTGGATGCATGAATAATGGTGGGATAAGGGATTCTAAATGGAATTAGATTAAGGGAAATGGAGGAATGGAAAGAATTCTAGCTAGTTGCAATTTATATATCAAGGTATATATTCCCTATGACCATCACTCTCTTGAATATTTGTGAAGATATTCAGAGAGTAACGGTTCGCATGGAAGTAATGTGAGAGATAAGTATGAGCATGCCTTAAGATATTGCATCTTTATGACTATTACAAAGGATAAAAATGTATGAATATTTAGTAGGATTGATCCTCTTTTAAAGGATCCATGTCATGACTTCCTTATGAAAACTGCCTTCTCATGCTTTCCTTGCTATCTCTGACTCTTGTCAGGAACAAAAACATTCACAAAATATGTTCTCAAGATTTTTTTGATAGCTTTAGTACTTCAAAATTGTTTCAAATTTATCAATAGGATATCTTTATTCTTCTTCTTGTTGAGTTTGTTCCTCTACTTACTTTTCACTATTTTCTTCTTATTCCTCAGACTTTTCCTCTTCATCAACTTCTTCTTATTAATGAGTTTTTGCTTCTTCATCAGGCCTTTTCTCTTCATAAAATTCTACTCCAAATAGTTGAATCATCTGGTTCAATATTTCTAAGGCTTGATCTCAGGCTAACTTAGTGGGATTAGCCATCTCTTTGAGTTGCTGGTGGGAAAAATACAACTTGGCAATTTCCTCATAGGACATGGAATGTCACTTATCTACCAGATCTTCCATAAAATATTAAAGCCTAGTTAAATATTTTATGAACTAAGAAACTTGATCCTGATTGATTGGGTCCTCCCAGGCATCTATTTTAGACTCATATTGCATGATTGATGTTAAATTGGTTTGAAGGTCTTCTTCTAATAAAAGTATTTTATCTTCATTTTAGAATCCTTCAAAACCATACTACATCATTTATTTGTTGGTATCTACAATATCCTGGAGCTTACTTTTGATTCTGTCCATTAGTAGCCATCCCTTTTGGAGTAGCTTATTTTTCCTGAGGATAATTATAACCACTAACCTTGCAGTATTCCATGCTTTATTTGAGATGGGCTTGGCAGTAGCATTGAATCTATTTTTAGCAGCTTGTACATCTTTTTTTCTTGGATCACCATTGGTTGTAGTTCTTCATTAAAATTCTCCAAGTCTTCCTTGGTTGCCTACAACAAATGGCTAGCCTCATCCATGTAATCAATCACAAGTTGGATTTATGAGCATTTCTCTAGAATTTTAGACCATATTTACTTTTTGATCTGCTTAACCTTATCTTTAGAGAAACATGCAACTCTAGCCTTTTCAACTTGGAGCTACTATTTTAAGGCTTGTATCTCTTTAACCTATGCCTCATTCTTTTTCTTCAACTCCCTCACTTGCTCTTTGAATTTTATGACCTCTTGATATTTTTTTGTCAACTCTTGGCTTCATTTCTTACAACCTTATCTACCTTTTCTGATTGTTGATTATTTTTTCCAACCTTTCAACATGTTTCTCTAATTTCTCATATTTATCCTTGCAAATATTAGTCTGCACATAAATTATCTCAAGATAAACCTTAGCTATAACCAATTTATCTTCCAAGGGCAACTAAGTAATATCTTCAGTAGGCTCTTCCAACTAATAATATTCTGTAGGCATGTCTTCCTTAGGTCTACTAACAAGAGGAGCAAAGGAGATTGTCATTATTTTCCTAGCCATAGGATCAAAAATCATAGTCTTCCTCCATCGAGCAACATGTTTTGAAGGTTGGTCATATCTTGCCCCTAAAATTTTGGATCTTCTATGATTATTGACCTTCTATAAATAATTTATTGTAGGATGATTTATAGGAGTAGAAGTAGTGATAAGTGAATGAAAAAATAGCTCTAGCATATATGGAAGGGGTGTGGTAGTAATAATGGTGGAATATATGCTTATTGTAGGAGTTGTAACAGGTGTTGAAATGGAAACATATGTTACAATTGTGGAAGAATGTGGATAAGATGGAAGTTCTTATTCCCTTGATGATATAAACAATGATGATTTTGGAGGTGAAGGGGTACGAGTGGGTGGTGATGATACTGGGATTTTTGATAAATGAGGTGGAGATGGGTTGGAGCGAGATGATGGAACCAATGGTGAAGATGGTGGGTAATTATGAGGTGGAGATGCTATCTTTTTTTCTTTTGCTCTTGAGAATGGGGGGGAGAATTCTTTGGGAAAGGATAAGGAGGAGGAGAATAAGGGATATGTTGTTGAAAGATATCATCAATACTTTGTTGTTGTACTTTTTGAACTGGTTGCTCTATATTTGTAACTTGAGTTTGTTCAACTCTTTATGTTTGATCTAGTTTCTTCTTCTTACTAACTTATTTCTTGGCCTCCCATACTAAATATTTTGCCATCCTTTTGAATACAATAGGCACTATAGTCTTACCCTTATGAGTATCATCCTGAGATTGTGTAGTCTACAGTGCAATCTCTAAAATTAATGGATTTAATGGCTTTGAAGGGATTGCAGTAGTAAATTTTATAGAGGAAGATACAAGGCTATCCTCTACTTCATCTCTCATTAGGTCTTGTGAATAAAATTCTTCTACCAAGGCAAGATGTTTTGGCATTTGTTCTATTTGAATATTCTCTATATTCCCTATTTCATATTTACCCAAACCACCACCAAAATATTGTATCTTTTTCATCATTGCAATACCCATTGTGTAATACTATAATTGCTCCTGTGAAGGTTCAAAATTAGATTGGGGTTCTTTGGTCACTAGTGGTGAAGTTGTTACAGTTTTATCAACATCTTGCTATGAAGGTGGGGAGGGAGAAGCTAAAGATGTTTGGTCTTTATTTGACTTCTTTTATCCTAATTTTTTTCCTTTGGACTTACTCTTATCTATTTTCTCTATCCTTTTGTTGCTCAATGCTAAGCTTCTACCATTCTTGATCTTCCAAGTATTAATATGTTTATCATATAACTCGGAGAAATAAATATCTGATTGACAACCAAACCTAGGTTTTATAGTGTTTATCTCTACTCTCATTCTCCACCATTCTACAATCATATCCTCATCCCAACTATGCTTTTCCTCTATTTATTTGATTTTGGGTTCCTTCATCTCATGGATCTTCTTATTTTTAGGTTCATAATTGACCAATTGTTCATAAAAGTCTCTCCAAGGGGGTATTTGTTCCATATTGCTAACATTCCACTCTAATGGAGAGCTTTATTTATTATTTTTACACTTTTCAACCTGAGGCCTCAAAATCCTTTCAAACTTAGGAGCCCTCTCCCCATTGAGGTCAATTATCTTTTCCAAAAAATTGTTATTTGGGTTATATATCCATCTTTGTGGAAGATACATAAGACCAAGTCTTTCCAAATACTGAGTAATCTACTCATGTTGACCCTTCATTTTCACTGTAATATCATCCACATTGTGAGGGTAAACCATTGTCCCTTTTCTTCCTTTCCCAGTGCCAAAGGTGACATTGATGTAGTCAGCTTGTCTACAATATTCTAATGCTAATATTATACTAGTGATAAAATATGGAAGCAAAAATGATTTCCAGGTGAAGCCATAGAGTCTAATGATTGTACCCTCAATCAAGATATACCAGTCTCCATCCTCATCTTGCTCTGTTTGTAATAGTTATTTATATAGAGAAGAAATTCTAGGATACTGACCATACATAATTTTTTAGGGTAGGCCCCAAAAATTCCATATTAAATTTATAGTTAGACTCATTATTCCTCGGAGGACGTATCCACGTGTAGATCGGTATAGGATATCCATTATCATTTTTATTTATTACTGGGATCCAAGGCATCTCTTGCCTTATAATACTAACAAACATCCACATAAAATTAGAGTAGCTCCTGAAAGAGGGGACCTCCAAAACTTTATTCATGGTTACCAGTTTCTCATGCATTATTTTGGAGAGGAAGGCCAACCAATAAAAATAAACTGATCTATTATTGTCATCTCCCATATGTGTTCTATACATTTTCATTAGAAATGCAATAAACAATGACTATATACCAATCTCTTACATATTGGTCAAATTCTAAACCGGCTAGGCATGCTAGCATGGTAAAGAGTTCTTGATTGTAAAAATGCTCAGTGGCAATTGGGATTTTGGGTAAAGTATCCCTAAACCTTATAGTTTTGAACTGGCTATAAACCCATTTTTTGAAATGCTCACCATTTTTTGGATGACCCTTTAGTGAATAATACCTAGCTTGGTCATGTGGGTCGAAGGGCTTGGGATTTATAGGTAGGTCTCTACCCATGGTGAAAAGGTCATGGTAAGCTTGTGCAGTTATATTGAAAAGGGTTCTACCCTTGGCTATTTTAACTACTTTAACCCTCGGATCATAGAACAACGGCATAAATCAATTTTGGACAAGGATGAAAATAATTGTAGATATAAAATGACAAGAGAGAGCAGATGGTGCAAGTACCTTGTATCATTGGTTGACCTTTATGAAATTTATTATCAATTTTTGACCTGAGTCTATTTATCATTCTCCATATCATTTTTGTATTGGCTACTACCTCTGCTTTATCGATGTAGCACAAAACTTCACCACCTTCATGCTGAGTAGCTTTCTTTACATCTTGCAATACCATCTCTGAAGAAACTTCTAAAAACTACTCTTATTGATTGCTCTACAAATTCGTTTCAACTAGCTATTAACACTCTTGAGGACTATTAGCTTCTGATGAGTAAATACTCAAAATAATATTTCCTCAAGATCAATAATATAAGTGCAATATGAAATATATAATAATGTTTACCAATCAAGCATGTAAAATCAGAATCAACTGTATAATAACTTAAATAATGCTAATGTCAAATTCTAAAAACTACTAAGAAATATTTATTTAATGAAGAGCTCAAAATACATCATACTACATCACCTTCCATTGCTCACATAGGTGAATCTTTCTCATTTCCTATATCTCTTTTACATCAATACATCCATATTTATAGAATGGAATGTGACTCTTCATATGGAGGTTTCTTGGCCCTCACTCTTCCTATGACTCTTCATCTTCCTACTCTATTGACACATGTACATAGGGATAACTATGCACATTTACATTTCCAAAATATCATTGCACACTTGTGCATTACATTGCATAAAGTAAATCCTAATCTAAGACACTCTTTCCTAATCTATATATGTACCCATGATGGTACATTGGAATGTACCAAATAATGTAATATATTCCAACACCCCACTATATTACATTATTTGGTTATTGAAGACTTATGGTCTTCATAAATCTACCTTTAATTCACCTTACATTGTATTTCTCATTTGTATGGTTCTTCTTTTCTTCTTATTTTTCTTTTTTAATAGAACCAATATTTGTATCTTCATAAGTTGACATGCTATTATCATATTCCTGTAGAAAAATATTTTCTTTACCTTTGTCCTTCTATTCATAACTCTTCTTTGGTATGGAGTCCATTGTACCATCACTTGAAGCATCATGATAATATTTTGAGTTAGAAGAGCTTGAAATATTAATCCTGCATGATGATTGAAACATCTTCTCTAGGAAGGATTCATCTATCTTTATTTTTACTTTGTGTAGTTCAATTAATTCTTTTTGCTTTGCAACCATTTCTTTGTGAGTTTGAAGTGAAAGTAATACCATGTATAGAATACTCTCAAACTCCAAAGGAACTGGAATATCTTTCTTTTCATTCTCAATTGCTTCAATAAGACTAGCATGAAGATAAAATTTCATAGTAGTGAAATCTTCTTTTAGCACCTCACTATAGATCAATCTTGAACCAAGATCTAAGTTCTCAGTTTTATTCAGTAGATTCTTGATTTTTGATTTTATAACATTAATATTTCCCTTCTAATGATGTTGTTCACATCATTTTTTACTTCATTCTTTGTAGTTGACATTTTTTGTCTTTATTTTTGGTTTGGGTCCTGTAGTGTTAACCTTTGTAGTAGTCTTCCTTATATCTCCCTAATGTATGAAATACAATGCAATTTCAATCCTTTACAAATATTTAAATCTCTAATAATTTTGAACTTAGAGATAAAATGCAATATCTCTATGTAGAACTCCTTTTATCTCCTAAATTAATGAATAAAATATTTAAATCTAAATTTCATAAACTAGTTTGAAGTAGGATTCCTTATTCCTCCAAATCTAGAAATTTATAAAAATAATATTTAAAATATTTTTGTAGTCCCAGTTTGATGTAGAATGCCTTATTTCTCCAACCTTAGTAATTTTGAAAATATTATATTTGTTTTATAAATATAAATATGCAATTTTACAAAACTCAAATATAATACTTCAATTCCCAAAATATTCTTCAAACTATAAAATTCTAAATAATATTCAGATTTTTCTAAGGTTCTAAAATACTTATCACTCCACTAAAATATTCAAATATTTAACCTTAGAATATATTCACTTTATTCCTTATTCCTCCTATCAATATAAACTTTAACATGAAAATATTATGGTAAATGTTACCTTAATTATTCAGGCGATGCTCCTTGACTTGTTGGATGCTCCTCCTTCTGGTAAACTTTCGTTGGACTTGATAACAGGTGCTTTGAATGTGCCTTCAATGATCTTCCTTCACACTTGCTACATATCTCCTTTATTCTCTTACACTAGCGGCTATATGAGCACTTCTATCCTCTTGTGCAATGTGCTACTTGTAGCATATATTATGGAGACTTCTTGACTCTCTTTAGGTGGTGCTAATGTTATTGTAATATGAATGGACACTTGGCACGATATTCCTTGTGTTTTTTGGGCATTACTAAAACTTCCTTGAGCATTGGGTGTGTTGTGACCATTTCACAACTTCCCCAATATTGGGGACCCATCAAAAATTTTAAAATTTTGATGTTTTGGGTTTTCATGATTTTGTTTATTTGATTCAAATCAAGTTTTATTTCTTTTACATTATGTTTTAGTTAAGTTTCATATTGTGATTTTAAATGTTTAGTTTTAAAAAATTAAGTTTCAAATATTTAAATTAAATCATTTAAAATGAATTAAATAAAATTTTCAAAGTTAATTGAAAATGTTTTGCTTTTTTTTTTGAGTAATACTTCTTATACACATCTGGCATGGGGATTGAACCCAGGTCACATCGCCAATAATACAAGTGGCGTCCTTGCTGGTAGACCACACTCACACAGATAATTTTTTTTTGCTTTATTTTAAATGAAGATATAATTTAAAGCCCTTTAATCTAATTGATAATTTTAATAAAAAATATTTTGTTGTTTTGCAGGTAAGCAACATGGTTCCCAAAGTGGACCAGGGGACTTAGCACAAGGTGATCAACGTGATCAACTCCTGGTATAATTTTTGAGACATAGGAGTGTGGTCATCAAGAGGCACGTAACAAGGAAGCCATCGGGTGGCTTGGCTAAATCAATAGAAGAAATGTGGATTTTTGTTAATAAAGCATTCATGATATAACATCCCGGTGTATGTGGGATTACTCTCGAAAGTTTCACGTTATACCAGATACTCAAACAAACATGCACAACAAATATTTAAAGAGACATGAATTTATTCATACACTATATGTTACAAATATTTAGATTGTGGGAAAATTAGCATGATGTGTCATGAAGACAAAGCTATTATTCTGTGATGATGGTGGTACTATTCAATACGATGATAACTGCACTACTCCTTCACGTTGATGATAGTACTATTTCATTTTCATAGTGATGACTATGCTATTTCCCAAAACAACATTTGTTACCAACAAATAAAGGAGGGTCTTCATTGAATTTTCATCAATGCTCTGATACTAATTGATGAAAATTCACTATAGGAGACCGTTAATGGACTCAAAGGGTAAAATTGCAAGATAAGACATCATACAAAATACACCAATAAAAGAAACATGTAAATGCTTCCTTTCATTAACTGAATTCCCATCCTCTTACAATAGAATCTCCCACTTATTATACTCCCAATAAGAATAACCCTATCCTATGCTATCCCCTTAATATTTTTAGTAACTTTCTATTTTTAGCAACTCACTTGCTATTTTTAGTAACCCTAAAAAAAGCTCGGATGGCATCCAAAATGGAATCATGCACCCGTTATTCAATAATACCCTCTACCCCAAGATAGCAACCCCACTCTAGTTGTACACTAATAGTTATGATAACAATTTAGTTGCAAAAACTAAAAATTACATTAAAAGCTAATTTTGGGCCTCCTAGAAGTATTTTCACGTGCGCAAACATATTGGCCACTTGTCTTAGGTTTTCCATGTAATTTTGCACGTTCTAAAAATAGAACGGGGTAAAACGAACACTCGAAGCAAAAGTTATGGCATTGGCAAGGTGCATCACTATCTCTAAAATTTATAGCCTCAAATACTGCCCCTTTTTTTATTAAAATCTATGATCAACCTCCTCCTTAGGTTCTGCTAATAATACTTGTGCTATGTTGTCCAAAGCTATCCCAAAATTTCTTCAAAATTCAGCTCGCTTTGCTCTTGCAATGCTGCCCAAAATTGTAGCTTAAAACCCCTCTATTAGAATTTCCCAAGAATAGACATGCAAAGCATTACAAGAATTATGAAGAGAAAAGTAGAACTAATTTATTATTCCATGGGATAAAATTTGTATAAATAGCAAAGTTAATCAATGTGAGTCATTGGATTACAACAACTCAACAAATATGAACTAGTCTAAACTGAGAGTTCACCTTACTCATGGAAGAGTGATAACTCAAGTAAGACTATCCTAGTAGAACTTAAGAGAACAAAGATTTATTCTAACATCCCCACTTACGTGATACTAGAAGTGAATTTAACAACAGGAGATGAGTTTCGGCAACAAGGCCTGATGAGGTACTCATGTACAATGAATTTATAGAAGAAATGGTAAAAAAAAAACACATAGGAAAAAACCATCTTTCAAGAAGAATAAGAGGCATGTCTTCGGATGGCAAATATTTTCCTCTATTGAAGATCACAAAAAATGAGTCTCGATAATATTGCCTTATCAGGTACTCATGTACAATGTACTTACATATAGGAGAAATGGTGAAAAACCACATGGGAAAAACCATCTTCCAACAAGAAAAATAACAATAAGAAGAAAAGATAGGTGAAAACCTCTGTGCACCCTTCTAATGCAACTACCTAACCCCAAGTTTCTCTTGTATCTCTCGTAATTGAATGTAACGCAGAGAAGGAAAGGATTTGGCGAAGATGTTGCATATTGATTTTCTATGGGAATGTACTCCAAGTTTAGATCCCCTTGCTAAATATGCTTATGAATTAAGTGCATGTGAATCTCAATGTGCTTTGTGTGCTGATTCTCAACTGGATTTCAGGCAATATGAATTGTTCTTTTATTTTCACACCAAATGGTAATGGATTGGTCATGAAAAAAACCAAATTCCCTTAGTATCTGATGAATCCAAAGAGCTTCCTAACTGGCCAAAACTCCCACCCTGTATTTTTCCTCTATAGATGATAATGCTACTGCTTGTTTTTTTCGAATGACCAACCAATAGGTGAAGAACCAAGACAAAACATAGCCAGACATGGAACATCTATCTTCAACCAAACCTGCTCAATCATAATTTATGTAACTAATGATATCCATGGATCCTCCTCCTTCATATAAGAGCCCATAGTGAGTAGTTTCTTGCAAGTAGCAAAGTATTCTCTTTGTTGCTTGCCAATGGATGAAATGAGGTTGATGTGAGAATCTAGATATTAATCCAACAACATATGAAATATTTGGGCGAGTATGAGTGAGGTATAATATACTTCCTACAAGTTGTCTATAGAGAGTAGCATCACATAGAGGGGACTTGCAGGAAGTATTTAGAGTGACTCCAGACTGAAAAGGTGTGGAAGAAGGCTTGCAATCAGTCATCTTAAACCATTTAAGAAGGTCTAGAGTATATTTCTATTAACACAATGAAATTCTAGCATCTGTTTGAGTTATCTGAAACCCAAGAAAGTAATGATCTAAAACCATATCAGCCATCTCAAATTTCTCATATAGGGAGTCTTTGACAATCTATATGTGATAAATTGCACTACTAGTGAGTAGTATATCATCAACATAGAGAACAAGTATGGCAATGTGTTCTTCATCCCTCCAAATGTAGACTGTTGCATCAGAATCACAATGAGAAAACCCTGAGGAAAGAAGTAAGGAGTCCATTTTTTCATGTCAAGCTCTAGGAGCTTGTTTGAGACCATAGAGAGATTTTCTTAGTCTACAAACAAGAGGGGAATATTGAATAAATCCAGTAGGTTGTTCCATGAATATTTCCTCTTTTAAGTCACCATGCAAGAAAGCACTTTTAACATCCATTTGAAAAACTGGGCACTTTTTGGAAGCAACAAGTTCTAGTACCAGCCTAACAGAATCCATTTTTACAACTGGTGCAAAGGTTTCAGAATAATCTATGCCTTCAATTTGTGAAAAACCTTTAGCTACCAAGCGAGCTTTGTGTTTGTCAATTTCTCCATCAGGTCCATACTTAGTTCTGTAAATCCATTTATAGTGAACCAATTTTCTCCCTTTAGGTAGAGGGACTAGATCCCAAGTTTTGTTTTTTATTAAAGAAGAAAATTCATTCTCCATGGAATTATCCCATTATTTTATACCAGTTGATTCTTTGAAGTATTTATGATCTGTGTAAATGGAATAATAAACAAGATCATAACCCATGGAGTTGCTTAATTTAGATGATGGAAGATTGTGGATGTAAGGAGTGGCCTCTTGAACAATGGTGCAGTCCTATTTTGGAATTGCAGAAGGAGTAATGGGTGTGGCAGGACTTTGAGTTGGTGTTTGAAGTATAGGATCTTCATTTTGGTTATCTAACTCCAGGATGGGATCTTCATTATATTGAGGCTCAAATATTGGAGATGGCTCGAGAGAATCAATGTTGGAAGAATATGATTAAGGATCTTTATAAGAGAATTTTTTATCAAATTGAACATTTTTGTGAAAAAATATTTCATGAGTTGTGCGATCAAGGATCCTGTAGGATTTCGTTTCCTTACAATAACCAACAAATATGATTTTCTTGCTCTTTTTGTCTAGATCCTTCCTCTTTTTATTTTGGATATGTGCCCAAGAAGTACATCCAAAAACTTTGAAAAAAGAGACATCAGGTTTTGAGACAATCCATGCTTCCTCTGGAGTCAAATGGCCAAGAGCTTTATGAGGTGTGTGATTTTAAATATAATTTGCATAGTGAATTGCCTCAGCCCAATAAAATGCTGGAATAAATCTTAAGTGGAACATATAGTTTGTCATTTCTTTTAGAGTTTTTTTTTCCTTTCTGTAATGCCATTTTGTTGTATATTATGGGAGATTGAATGTTGATGAATCATGCCATGAGTTGAGAGAAATATGGAGAACTCATTACTGAAGTATTCCCCCCATTACGAATTTTCTTGATTTTGCAAGTAGATTTATTTTCAACTAAGGCCTTAAAAATTTTGAACTGGGATAGAATGTCACTTTTGTATTTTAGAAACTAGACCCAAGTTCTTGAAAAATTATCAACGAAGGTTAAGGCATATTTTGCTCCTTTGAAAGAAGTCTCTGGAAAGACTATCAAGTCACTATGGATTAACTCTATAGGGGATCAGAATCTTTGAGAATAACTTGGGTGAAAAGGATCTTGATTTTTCTTTCCAAGAGCACATCCAGGATATACTCCATCAATAGAAGAAACTTTTGGCAATCTTGTTACCATTTTATGAGTATTCAACTCCTTTAGATAGCTATAATTGAGATGTCCAAACTTATCATGTCAAATTTTGCTTTCAAGATCTCCATGTGTAACAAAATAGGAGGCCCCATATGAATTTTTGAATCCCTTGAAGTAAAATAGGCGAGTGTTACGATCAATATCTCCTTGAGCTATGATAGAGTGTGGTTCTTGAAATTCTCTTATCTCAACTCTTGTTGGTGAAAATAGAATTGTTTTACCCTTTGCAGAAGTACAAATTTGATAGATGGAAAGGATATTTGTAGCTATATTTGGGACATAGAGAACATTATTGATATAACCACCATCAATGGATATGTCACCTTTTCCTTTGACTGGGATAAATTTGAGTCACCAACTTCTAATGACTCATGTGATGAAGTCATATGATGAGTTGCTCCTGAATCTAGAACCCAACATTTTGATGAAGTTTTTATAGCTTTGCCTTGAACATTTAAGGCTTTTCCTATCTGCTTCTTAGTATCTATCTTGTGATCCTTCATTGTTGCCTCTAGTTGTTGAAGTCTTTTCCAACATTTGTTCCCAGAATGACCATCCTTTTTGTAATGTGTACAAGTTATGGGGCCTCTTTATTTATTTTTGAATTTTTATTTAGTGGCGGTGGATGTTACTAATGCTTTTGAGGAAGAGGGAGAGATCTCATATTTTGCAAGTTTTGTTTCCTCTCTAGTTAGCCTATCACAAAACTCCTCTAAAGAGGGCATTTTAAAACTTGTACCAAGTGCATACTTTGTAGACAAAAAGGTGGTTGCAAAAGTTTTAAATACTCCATTTAACTTAGAGAGAATACGATAGATGAATTCTTCTTTTGTTTTATTCTTACCACTACCTTTTAATTTAGTGAGGACCTCTTTAAATTTTATGAGAAACTCAACAATATTGCTAAAGTCTTTAGGAGATAATGTTGTTAACTCTGCCTCTAGCTGCATTGACCTTATTTGATCCACTTTACCAAACAAGTTCTTTAGTTTTTGCCAACTCTCAAATTGCGTTTGACATTCTGAAATGTACAACCATAGGCTTTCATTTACATTTTTTCTTATAATACCCCTTGTTTCATACATATTTCCTTTATGAAAAAAAAATTCATATTTCTTTTCAAACTCAGGCTACTCTTCTTCTAGTAAGTGTGTGAGCCCTTTTTGAGAAATGAGATTTAATATCTTTGATTTCCATATGTGATAGTTGTGAGGGGTGAATAGATAAATTGTATTCATTTTTACCAAATAAATTTGAAGTGAAACAATAATCCCCCCATTTAAATTCAAGAACTTCTTAGAGAATACAATGATGCACTAGCAGAAACACCTATTTAATGAAGGCAACAGAAGCCTGAAATTTATACCAATCTCTTCAATTTACCCACCCTTATGTGAGGAAAACTATAAGTAAATGAGGAGAATTGATACATGGAACATAAGCTTATGAAGTAAGAATAATCAGCTAGACCTCAATACCGAATATTCTCAATTACCCACCATTACGTGAGGGAAACTATAAGTTAATGAGAAGAACGTTACATGGAACATAGGTGATTATTAAATATTTGGGCCAAATTTGATGTGCTCTTTGAAAATATTTTAAGTTTTGCTTGCTTGAGTGTTCAAATGTTCATGCATTTAAAAAAAAAATAGTTATGTAGGTAGAACATTTAGAAGATGCTGAAATTGAGATGTAAGCAACAATACCAAGTGGTAAAAAAGGTGCCAAATTTAGACTTTACCACCAAACTGTCCTCCTATAGCTGCCTACTTAAAGGAATGTAGAAAAAAATTAACTTTTATAAACAAATCCAAGGACCAAAATATGTAAGGACCAACACTAAAAACCCCCATAAAGCCTTCAAGATAGGTGCAAGAAGTAGCACCTCAAAAAATCCCCCCCCCAAAATTGTATTAATAAGATTACAATAGACTCTTTCAATCTTTGATAGCCTTGTTATAGGCTCAATAAAATAGTTAAAAAAAGATTCATAGATTTGAAACCTAGAAAAATGATCCTTCACTTTGAGAGCCTGAAGGTTACAATTTTGTAGAGGAAGAGCACTTAGAGTCAAAAAATATGACTCTTTACAATATACTATTTTCAAAGGAAAATAATAATAAACCAAAATATATTAATTCCTTAGAGTATAAGGCTATCAAGAAATCTAGTGGTGAGCTCTTTTGACAACATCGTGCATCTCTCTTAGTTGGAGTTCAAGACGAATGAAGCTACTCCTTGAAAGGTGTTGATGGCATGTTTTCAAAAAAAATAATTAAGAAATGACTTTTGTGATGACAGATCTGCTTTTAAAAAAAAAATCTGCTTGGTGGCTTCCCTTGGAGAGTGGTTGTGTCTTGAATTAACAGGCAATGTCTCTCGAATCAGCATTCTTTAGAGCATCGTTGAAACTATTTGGAAAATACAAAGTGCAACAACTTGAGGTAGTACCTAATGAAGAGAACACAAGGAGCTATAGTGCCTTAGAGGCTTTTTATCATTTCTCTTTGATGATTGAACCATGCGAGGGTGCAAAGGAGAACTGAAATGAAAGCTAATCAGAGTGGTCACTTAGTGGTCGCTTAAATGGCCCTCAAGATTAAATTGACCATACATTGGAGTGTTGTTTGGTGTGTAATGAACATCTAGTCATGTTGAGAGACACTTATATCATGAGCCAAGCTAAGGACATTTATTGAGTGACTTTTATTTCTCAACGAGCGAAAGACAACATCAATCTTATTGTACCAATCCAGTTTTATATGGGAACACCGAGTTGGATTTTGAAGGACAAAATATGATGGACCAATGTTAGTTAACAAATAGGTTCCAAGATGACTATCGTACGAGCCTAATATCTTGCAGATCTCGCTTAATGGGCGAAATATGATGCACCAACAAAACCAATCATATAGGTGCCAAGCTGACTGTCACAAGATGCAAATACTTCATAGAATAGGAAAAAACCTGCGTAAAGAAACTCAAAAAATATAATAATAGCAGCCACATAAAATACCAAGCAGTGTAGTCTCTATTTGAAGAGCGTGCCATCAGTGCAAGGGTTGGATGAAGCTAGTCAATGGAATGCAAACATGCTCAATATCTTTATTTTATTTATAACATAAAATGGACAATCATTTGACTAGTGTAACATAGATGTATTTACACTAATCAATATTTTTAGATATAAAAACTTTAATACAACACATATTTTATTGCTTTTGAGTTCATACGCAGCTTGGAGAAAAAAACTCAAATATCCTTGTTGCTTTTCTATATCATGCTTTCAACAAAAAAATATTTTGTTGAAAAAAATTTGGCTTGTGGATAGAAAATATGACTACTCAATAACCTTTAAGCAAGTAGATTTAGCCAAAAAAAACTATGCAAATAAAATGAACCAGTGCCTAGAAAAAACCTTCAAGAGAGAATGCTTAGCAAAATCTATCCTACTCTAGTACCATGTTAAAATTTACCAAGAATAGACATGCAAAACATTACAAGAATTATGAAGAGAAGAGTAGAACTGATTGATTATTCCATGGGATCAACTTTGTATAAATAGCAAAGTTGATCAATGTGAGCCGTTGGATTACAAAAACTCAACAAATATGAACTAGTCTAAACTGAGAGTTCACCTGACTCATGGAAGAGTGGTAACTCAAGTAAGACTATCCTAGTAGAACTTAAGAGAACAAATATTTATTCTAACACCCTCTATTGACTTCTTATAAAATCTGATTTTTTTTTGTCCTTAAGCCTTCAAATATTCTAGTCTTTCTTTACTATCAAACCTTTTCTTAGTTGGCTATCCAAATATTCTCTAAAATATTCTCCAAATATTTTTCTAAATTGTATCTTTCTGCTTTTAATTTTTACTGTTCTTTGACCTTTCAGCTTCTCTTTCAGTAACTTTGTGCTTTTACAAATCAACCTACAAGACTCTTGTGGCTATCTTCAAATATCTCTAAATTGTGACCTCTGTAGTCTTCTTGCTTTCCTATAACTTCTTGTTGAATTATGACTTCAAATCTGACCTTGATCTATGTCTTCTCTCTCAAGAATCTAAATGTCTTGAGTTCTCAAAATTTGACAAAATTCTTACCAAATCCTCTTTCCTTTTGGGCTTGTTGTTAGATGGTGATAATTATCCCAATTTATTTTGGTTAGGTACTCCTTTTTATTGCAATATTCTACCATGAACTCTGCTTCAAATCTCTTCCAATGATCGTTGCTTTAGCTTCTACAATAAGGATTTCTCTTGCCTTTTATTTCTTCAATGAAATCTCCTTTAGACCTCTATTCTTGGGTCTTCTAATTCAGGCTTTTTGTAGCCTTTTTCCTTTCTTCAATTTTTTTAGACCTCTATTATTGGGTCTTCTAATCCTATAGCCTTCAATTCTCTTAGTAAATGCTTTAATGAAACCTTACCTTGGTTTATTCAATTTTCCAATTATGGAAAATTTTTCAATGAGATCTCTTTCTTGGATCTCTAGAATTTATTGCTTCTATCTACAATAGGACATTCTGTAGTTATTCTATCTTATATCATAAATTTTAAATATTCTAATCTTGGAATTCTTCAATATGACCTCTCCTTGGATTTCTATCTTTAGTCTTCAATCTTCAATCTTACAAAAATTGGAAGTTCTTCAATGTGACCTCTCCTCGGGTCTTTATATTCAATCTTCAATCTTTAAACTTCTAAAACTTGGAAGTTCTTCAATGTGACGTCTTCTTGGGTATATATTCAATATGTAATCTTGCAATGAGAACCTTCTTATTGGTTCTTCTCAATATTCAATGAAGTATCCTTCTTGGACCTCCTTCAATGTCTACTTTTTTGCAACAAAAGAGTTAATCCTTACACTAGGAAAGCACATAGAATTTAAGACAATCGAAGATGAAATTCTTCTCTATCTATTATAGGAAGCTTTTCAACTTCCAAGAACCAATCTTCTGCAACAAAACGTAGACATGTTAGCTTTTGATAAATGAGTCATGAGAGATAACAATCACAAGATATAGAATAACATACAAGAAAGTAAATCTCCTAGATGAATGAAGTATGTTGAAATATAAAACATATAAAATATTGTAATGTAGCTATGGAGGAAGTGAGCACTACATAAAAAAAGCTACATATCTACATCACATCCATCACTAGTAAATGGTGTGGAACACAATACACTAACCTACGCTATCGAACAATGTCTCCTGACTATCTTTATCTATCTATCTAAGAGGCCATCCTTATATATGCAAAATAGGATGCTTTCCAAACACTCTATCTAGTTGTTCATAGGATAGCTTGCACATGTACAACTTGCACATGGAAACTTTTCCCTTTATTACATTGCATGAAGTCACTAGATAACTTGCACAGGAAGTAATCTAGGTATGTATCTTGGAGGATACATTTATGTAACCCAAATGATAGAATAGATAATATTTCCAACACCCCTTCTATTAAATTATTTAGGTATTGAAGGCTTTAGTATTCAATATGGATTTTCTTCATATTATTTTGCTTGATCTAGTTGTTATTCTGCTGCTACAGTTATCATATCAATGCTTCTTGTCTTTTTCAATTCCTTTCTCCTTGGTCTCAAGCGTCTTTAGTGATTCATAGCTCTCATGATAGTGCATTTATTGAGTGGATCTGAATTAACCCGTCTTCCTTATTTTTTCCCTTGGTAAGACCTGGTTCTCTGTCCTTCATAAGTACCAACCTTGAGCTCAATGTTAGTAGATTTATCTAAAATAAATTTCTAAAGATAACAGTTTAATATTTGAAGCAATATTCTTTCATAGTCTGTATAATATCTAAATGTGAAGTGACAGGAGAAATTTGAGTTATTTATTCCCTCGCAATATTTGCATGGATGTAAACTCCAAAAATTAATTTTTTCATGACCATATTGATTGCAATGGGTGCACAATAGAGATGATCTAGCAATTTTGTGATCAATTTTAGGAATATCATGTTTTTTTATCTCCTTAATAAGGTCTACAAACCATATTGTGAAGCAATCTTCTTTCATAGTCTGTATAATATCTATATTTGAAGTGATAGGAAAAAGATGAGAGATTTGTTCCCTCACAATATTTGCATTGATGTAAACTCTAAAAATTTGTTTTTTCATGACCATATTTATTGCAATGGGTGCACAATAGAGATGATCTAGCAATTTTGTGATCAATTTTAGGAATATCATGTTTTTTTATCTCCTTAATAAGGTCTACAAACCATATGTGCACAATTGAAGCTATTCCATTTTGCATGAAATCTTGTTGATCAATCTTTCCCTATTTTTGTTCAATTGATTCATTAGATGAATCTTCCTTTGCATAGTTTTTGACTTAAAAAATATATCATATTGTAGAGGTTCTTCCTTTTCTTTCCTCTTTTCATCATTGGAGTTCATCAGGTTCTTGATCCACATTGGTATTTTTCCTATTCCACTTCTAAGAGCATTACCAAGTATGCTAGTAGACATTTGTATGACCTGAATTTTTATAGCCCCAATATTTTAAGATATGTGCTCCTTGATTGAAGTATATAAGCTTGATTTTGTAAAAACATTTATAGATCCTTAGATTTGTGGAATACCTTGTAACTCCCACCTAATTTTAGGTTTTAAAGAAAGCTTATATCTTCCCAACTTGATAATATTAGATAGATATTAATATTATCAATTTTTGTAGAATGCCTTATGACTCCCTAATGTTTTGAAGTATGCTAGAGTACTTTTGTAAAAATATAGTTCAAATTTGGTTGATTTTGTACAAGTTTTGCAAGAATCAAAAATAAAATTTTAACACCTTATTACTCCTAATTGAACTAAGCATTATTTATATTTTGAGGAGGTTTTGATGTTGGAAATATTTTGTCCCCATTTTAGAGATTTGAGACAAGTAAAAAATAAATTTATCCAACCTTAATAAAATCCCTAAATAACCTCTTTTTTCTCCCTTGTATTATTTCTAATTTCCATATAAAATAAATTTGATGGAGTAACCCTTATGACTCCCAAGTTTTTGGAAAATTAGAGAAATAATAATAATATTTGCAATGTTATTTAATCCAAGTTAAATTCCTTATTCCTCCTACGTAAGATTATAAATATTAGAATAATAAGATAAGTCACCCCTTTAGCTTTCAAAACCCTAAGTTTCAACCTTAGTTTATAATCCTTATAACTCCAATTTATGAAAGCAATAATTAATGGGATTTATCCCTTACCTTATATGTAATATCTCCTTGATATTTGGTGCTTTCCATGGCTGAATATAACAACATCTAGAATGTACCTTGAGCACTCGGATTAATAGATATTCGATGGAAGCTTGACGTGAATGTTGTACGTAGGCACTAAAAATTTTGACCTTCCAAAAAAGGGGAGCTTTTAATGCTCCTTTCCCTTTGTATTTCACTCTACAGTTTGAATGTTTTTGCTACTTCTCCCATGCCTTGACTATGCTACGTTCCTCCTTCGAACATCTTGTTTGTGCTTCACTCTTGCATGTTGGTTATGGACTAAAAGATACCTTTTTAACAATGTGGATCATAATTGTCGGACTGAACGCTTGTCCCTTTCCTGGTGCTTTCAGCGACGTAAAAGATTTAAAATTATTGTGGCATGGTGGTTATAGGGGCGGACTGTGCGAAGGTCTATGTGGTGGCTTCTAGGGAGGACAATGTAGAATACTGTGGCGGCCATAAAAGCTGGATAGCCTACCCGGATTCGTGGTGGCTATAGATTCCACCATGTAAATTCAAAAAAAAAAAAAAAAAAACAATGTGGATCATAGAAATTTTGACAAGTTTCAAGTTCGTTATAAAAGAGTGCTCCCTTCTTTATGTAATGCTCAGAATATTTGTCCAGTGCTTCTTAAAAATGTTTAGGCCCTTGTGTGAAGATTATGAATAATACCAAGTGGTATATTTTTACTTGTAACTCCTTCGTAGAAGCCTCTAGAGCGTTGAGAGGAATGATGAATTAAATGCCAAGTGTCATTTTTGCATGGAGACCATTATTGTAATACCTTGAAAGATGGATATTATAACTCCATATCTTTCTTTCTTTCTTTGCAACATTTCTTGGGCAACAATCAAGCTTTCTTCTCCACAGGTGAATGGGCAATACACTACGAATATTGAATGATAGTTTAACATTTCCTTTGGTGAGTGGTATTCTCTAAGATTGAGACCATGAATGTAACACCTTTCTTCCTTTATTTTATGCCTCCAAATGCTTAGTTTTTTCCATTGCTATTTTGACATCCTTTTAAGATTTATTTACACTCGTTTGTCTATGTAAATGTGGCTCATGGACGATTTGAATGAGATTTGTTTATGCAGGTAAGTAAGTCCAAGATGAACCCTTGAATGGCTCCTTCTATCTTGGGAGGAAGAGTAATGACGTCCGACCTTTGATAACTATTCTTTTACCTATAGGAAAACATGCCCCAATATGGCACTTTTCAAATTTACACTTATGCTGTCAAAAACCAAATTAGAGTAGTGCAATATAATGTAATATATTTTGTATAATAAGGCTTTTAATAAACCTTCTTTTGCACTCTATTTATAGATTTTTAATATTTTGGTTTTGTGGCAGATTTCTTGCAATACAAGGGTTTGAGGTTGTCTTTAACAATAGACACACCTTTCCCTTTTTAATTGGAAACTTTTGATAACAAGTCCAAGCTTCAATAAAAACAGATAGAAATTCTTTTATTTGATGCAAATTTTTTGTATTTTTTTCCTTTGCATTCACTTGTAATGCTTTTGATTTTGAGACTCACCAAATCTCACTTTCATAAGCTTATATCTCTACTTTTGGTCAGTTATGTTCTTCTCCAAATATAAAGGATTCTAACCCTATTTGGTGGCTTCTATTGGCCACATCAAGTTGCAGATTTTTGTGCTTCAATAGTGTCTTTAGACACTTGAACAAAATCAAATTGTGCCTTTCAGGAAACACAAAACTAATTTTATTTTTTAGAGTGGTAGAATAGTACAAGCTATTTTTTAATGCACTAATATTACACCTTATCAATCCAATCAACTATCAAATAAATGCACTAGTAATCTAATGCAACTAATCAAGAATAACCTAAAATGAATCTTTAGGAGTTATTCTGTAAATTCACTACAATCAATGTTGTAGGACTTAGTCTTATTTTTAAATAATAAATAATAGGTATTTTATAGAAGCCAATCTATAATCTAATCAACTCATAATAAATGTGCAATTGAATCTTTAAAAAGAATATGTTTTCCTTTGCACTTTTAGAAGACTGAAATCTAATTTCCTCTTTGTAACTTTAATCTAATTTCAAGTGCTCTAATAAATCTAGTAAGTAGTTCAATTTAATGAATATTTTTATACCATAAGTTGCATACCATTTTCTATAGTTCTTCTTCTGCCTATGTAGAGGATGTAGACCTTGGTGTCTAGAAATACCAAATTTCTGCTTCCAATAGGATGTCTCGCACAATTTATTCTTCACAACATGATGGTCTCAAACTTTCTTTTATGAACCTAGAATTTGGTGTCTTGTTCTCCTCATTATGCTATATATTTGGAGAATTCTATGTCTCTAGGGTGGTGCCTTATCACTATGAGAGGTAATCTTCAAATCTCCAAGATTTGGTGAGCTTATTTTATCTTCAAGTCCTCTTTTTGAGTTCTGAATTCAAGTAGGATCTTCTTCTAGGATTTGGTACTCCTTGTAAAACTTTTTCTTATCATATTTTGCACTCACCAAATTTTCCTCTTGGGCTTGTTGTTGGATGGCGAAAATTGTCCCAAGTTCTTCACTATCAAAGAATTCACCTAGATAGTGGATTTCTCCAATGAGTTCTCAAAGAACTCTCTTTATCTTTAGCAAGGCTATCCTAGCCTTTCCTGGATGCTCGATGAGACCTTCTCAAGGTCTTTTATCTAGAAGCTATGGAGGAAGTGAGCACTCCATTAAAAAATCTATAGATATACATCACATCCATCACCATTAAATGGTGTGTAACATAATACACTAACCTACCCTATCGAAAAATATCTCTCAGTTATCCTCATCTATCTATCTAAGAGGTCATCCTTATATATGCAAAATAGGATGCTCGACCAACACTCTATCTAGCTATGCATAGGACACCTTACACATGTAAAACCTACACATGGGCACTTGTCTATTTATTACATTGCATGAAGTCAGTATATAACTTGCACATGAAGTAATCTAAGTATGTATCTTGGAGGATACATTTACATAACCCAAATTATGGAATAGACAATATTTCCAACAAGATAGTAATAATTAGATGTATTCCATGTTCTATAATTAATAATCTTCACTAGCTATCTTAAAAAACTAGTGAAATCAAATCTATGTTGAATCCTAGTCTTCATGGGCTTTCCTTTCAAACCTGTGGAAAGATTCTAGCCAAATAATAATCTGGAATCCTTTTTTCAAGCTTATTAATAAGACCTCTTTTAAGGGTCTCTTATATCTTCAATGATAAGGTATTTATTCAAGACCTTTCAATATCCTTCTATTCCAATTTTATTATTGGAATAGGTATATTCTTAAATATCACTAGTTTTTCTTCAACACAATGAGAAATACCATCTTCTTTGATTTCTCTTTCTAGAG
Organism: Wollemia nobilis; assembly: GCA_028583015.1. Taxonomy (NCBI): domain Eukaryota; kingdom Viridiplantae; phylum Streptophyta; class Pinopsida; order Araucariales; family Araucariaceae; genus Wollemia; species Wollemia nobilis. Next base: position 12,785,170 of record JAQPPZ010000850.1, read on the forward strand.
GTAATTCTTTTATTTTATCTAGTTTATTTTCTAGAGGTAATTCATTTATCTTCTCTGGTTTCTTTTCTAGATGTAATTCCTTTATCTTATCTAGTTAATTTTCTAGATATAATTCCTTTATCATTACTGGTCTCTTCTTAACCAGTAGATATTTTCTTTGCTTCTAATCTATATTATGACTTATATCAAGCAATACCAAAACAACGATGTTCGCATGTAGTGGTGCACAATGGCTAATAAAATTTGCAAATATGTAGTAGGATTCAGATTAATAGTAGCAATGGTGATCCCTTGTGGCTTTGATACCACTGTTAGCTTTTGATGATTAAATGCTCAAAATAATATTACCTCAAGATCAATAATATAATTTCAATATGAAATATATAATAATATTGATCAATCAAGCATATAAACTTAGAATCAACTATATAATAACTCAAATAATACTAATTCCAAATCCTCAAAAATACTAAGAAATATTTATTGAATGAAGAGCTCAAAATACATCATACTACATCACCTTCCATTGCTTACATAGGTGACTATTTCTCCTTCACTATATATTTTACATCAATACATCCATATATATATATATATATATATATATATATAATGGAATGTGACTCTTCATATGGAGGTTTCTTGGCCCTCACTCTTCCTACGACTCTTCATTTTCCTACTCTATTTCATGTACATAGGGACAACTATGCACATTTACATTACCAAAATATTGTTTCACACTTGTGCATTACATTGCATAAATTAAAACCTAATCTAAGACACTCTTTCATAATATATAGATGTACCCATGATGGTACATTGGAATGTACCAAATAATGTAATATATTCCAATAAGGACTTAGCACCGTTTGCAAAATGCAGATCAGTCAAATTCTATCTTTAAATATTTTGCATGCATGCCTTTCATCATTAATGTGGTAGATGAACCACCACTTAGACACACGTTTCAAATTTAAAATTGGAAAAAAAATGGTGTAGCTTGTAAGTGACACCTCATGTGTTCATTGGTTGTGGCCTAGGCCTTTTCATGGCTCACAACCAACTTCTATTTTATTCTTTTTGGATGCGACACATAACACATAGCGGGATAGCACATAACATTAGATTTGACTATTTATCCTTTAGCTGGGAACATGTTATGAGACATTACCCCTATTTTTTCTTTTTTTCTCTATATATATTAGTTACAAGAAAGACAATATAATAAAGTATGTACATATATTACATGAAAAGGAAAATTTTACTCAAAGTACAACTTCAGATAATATCCATTAACTGGGATTGGCTATAAATTTCCTTCTTGATATTGAAGTTGGAAAGCATTGTTCTCCTTGACCTCAACTATCTTGAATGGACCATCCTAGAAAGAATTAAACTTTTGGTGATTGCTTGGTTTGGATCTTTCTACATTTTATATTAGGATTGAATCACCAACCTTGAATTTTTTGAATTTGGATTTCTTATCAATGTTGGACATTTTGAGCTCATTTAGTTGTCATTGATGTCAAGATGAGAAGTTGTCATTGATGCCAAAGTGAACATATGAAGCTATCATTAATACCATGGAGTACACCATTACTGCCACCAGGAACAATGCGAAGAGTTGAAGAAAAGTTGTCAAAATATTGTTTTATAAGGGTTTGTGTTAAAACCATGGTGGCAGAATAATTTACATCAAATCAGTGGAGTACAAAGAAAGGTTTAAATTTTATCTCAAGAAGGCTTTAATTTTTATTAAAGTCAAAGGTTTATAAAAATAATTTATAAAATTTAAATTCTTTTAGAATTTAAATAATTTATAAATTATAAAGGTTTTAAAGAAGCGTCGACGTCATCAATTTAGTGGAGCGTCGACGTCTATGTCAAAAGGTGAAATTCATATATAAAAGCTATGCCAAAGGGGCATTAAAACTTACCCTTCATCGATTAATATTTCATGCGACAGAGAAAAGAGTTATTCATGCAATCGTTGAGGAAGAAGACAAATTTGTGTTGTCTTTTAGCACAAGGAAGAAGATGAAACGGGAGGGCTTAAGGCCTCACTCCCATTGGATAGGGTGGTCCATTGGCAACGTGCATTTTGCGAGAGCATTGGGAGTGGAAGTGACCACGATCGATTCACATGGAGGTTGTTGGCGTGTTTGTCTTGAGCACTATGGAGGAAAACATTTTGGCACGTGCTCATTTGAGTGCCAGGCTTAGAAGAAAGAGCACAAGGTGCTCTTAATCTTCCAAGTGTGCGTCTAGCACACGTGGTGGTCTAGCCCATGGCTAGGGCGCACGAGGAGGCAGATATTGGGGGTTCGAATCTCATAAGTGGCAAAGGTATTTTTGTTAAATAAATTTTTATTTGCCTAATGTTTTTCCTAAGGTAAAAAGGGAGTTATAAGGGTAGAATGAAAAGTTGCATGTTTGGTAATTGATTTATGTTATTGGAGTTATAAGGAAAGTGGATTTGATTTTTGCCAAAGTTCTTCTTGCTATTAAAATTTAATTAAAGAGGTTTTTGAGTTAAATTTTGGTGGATGTTAAATTTATTTTAATTGGGAGATTATAAGGTGTTATTGGAAAATATTTTTATGTATGTTGATGGTTGTTTTTATAGATGGAGTGATAAGGTGTAATTGAGTTTTTGCATTACATTGTGAGAAATATTTATCTTCTAACCTCTTTGAGTTTGGCATAGAAGTGGTTGTGGTTGTGGCAGATTTATGAGATCCCTTAATCATCAAGAAAAAGGTATGAGCACATTCTTCCATAATTGAGTTGATTGATTGATTTTCTGAAAATAAGTTTGGAGTGAAAAGGATTTGATTAGGGCTTCCTTATTGAGTGTGTTTGAGTTAATGCTTCAAGGTTTTCTGGGTTAAAGAGTTGTTATGTGAACCTTGTTTTATAAGCATTGTTGTTGAAGCCATTGGTTGAGAGAAGAACTTGAACTAGGGTTTGAGTATCATTGCTATGTGAGGATTATTTTATAAGCATTGTTGTTGAAGCCATTGGTTGAGAGAAAAACTTGAACTAGGGTTTGACAAGGAATTAAAGATTGAAATTAAGAAAAAACTTGAACTAGGGTTTGAGTATCATTGCTATGTGAGGATTATTTTATAAGCATTGTTGTTGAAGTGAGTTGTTGAGCAAAGAACTTGAACTAGGGTTTGAAAAGAACATGAGTATCATTGTTATGTGAGATTTGTGGTTGAGCATTGTTGGAAACATTTTGAGTTGATGTTTATATGCTTGGACTAGGGTTTGTGAGCAAGGATTATTTCATTGAGTGATTGGTTGAGTAAAGTTGGTTGAGCCTAGTCAAGTGGATGTGTGAAGTGATTGTTCAAGTTCCATAAAACAAACTATTCTATATTCTGAATTGAGTTGAGAAAGTGATTGAGCATTGAGTTGAATTTGAAGCATATTGAGTCTCTAACAATTCTCCTTATGTTTCTAAGAGAGTGATTGAAAGTAATTGAGCATTGTGATTAGTATAGAACATATTGAGTCTCTAACAATTCTCTTTATGTTTCTATGAGATTGGACAAGTTCTGTGTGGACTTGTTGAGCAGATTTGAGGTAAGTCTTTGAGGAGACTTGTGGACTGATTTTGTGTGAGCTTTTGTGGAAGCTTACAATACAGATTTGGATAAGTTCTTGAGAGGACTTATTGAGCATATTTGGACAAGTTCTAGAGAGGACTTGTAGAGCATATTTGAGCAAGTTCTAGAGAGGACTTGTAGAGCAGATTTGAGCAAGTTCTAGAGAGGACTTGTAGAGCATATTTGAGCAAGTTCTAGAGAGGACTTGTGGACAGATTAGTGTGAGATTTTGTGGAAGCTTACAAGGTAGATTTGAGATAAGTATTTGAGAAGACTTGAGAGCAGAGTTGATTGATTTGTTCAAACCTTGAGTTAAGGTTTAGGGCAGATCCAATAGAGTTGAGTCAAGCCTTGAGTTAAGGCTTGAGGATAGATATCGAGGATAGATTTGTGCTAGATCGAAGGACTATGTTTAGTGCAGATTTGAGAGCAGAGTTTGGTGCATATTTGAGGATAGGTTTGTGCTAGACCAGAGATAGAGATTGAGTAGAGTTGTACTAGACCGAAGGACTATGTTTAGTGTAGATTTGAGATAGATATTTGGAGGTGACAGAGTAGAGAGGACAGTAGTCTCTAGTGGATAGAGATCCATTAGCCAGGGTAGTGAGGATAGGTCTTCTGAGTGGGGATAAGAGTCTTCAGTGGAGAGAGATCCACAAGCCAGTGCAGTGGAGGTAGTAGTCTTCTAGAGGATCACCAACTAGAGTAGAGGAGAAGGAGTTCTCCTATGGATAGAGATCCATGAACTTGATTTAGGGGATTGATGTCTCCTTTGGACAGAGGTCCATAAACATTGTAATAGGGAAAGGATTCCCAAGAGATTGATTGAGAAAATTTTAGTGAAATATTTTCTCCATGGAGTAGCCCACATTGGGTGAACCATGTAAATTATGGTGTCTCTATTGTGTGTGGTGATTTGTGCATTGCTTTGATTACTATTGTTGATATTGCTATCTATACATTGCATAATATTGATTTGGAAAGAAAAGTAAAAAGTGGTCTTATACTATTCACCCCCCTCTCAATATAAGCTTGTGTTCTTCAATTGGTATCGGAGTGGGTTCCTTCAGAAGAGTTTAACAACTTGAAGGAAAAGCTAACAAGAACACAATGGATTCTAAGAATGTGTCCTCAGATAATTCAGCACCAGTATTTTATGGAAGTGACTATATATATTGGAGTATGAGAATGAAGATCTACCTGATGGCACTTGGCAATGAAATTTGGGAAGCTATTGAATTTGGATATGATCCCTTAATTAATCCTCCTATAGATAAGGAAGGTAAGCTCCTACAACATTACAATTCAAAAGCAATGAATGCACTTTTGAGAGGTTTGCATAGAATAGAGTCTATGAAAGTTATGCATTGTCAAACTACAAAAGAAATGTGGGATAAATTGCAAAATATATATGAAGGAGATAAATGTGTCAAGAAAGCAAAGATGCAAAATATCAAAGGACAATTTGAAGAATTAAGAATGAAGGATGAGGAAAACATTAGTACTTATCTACTTCGAATTGATGAGGTTGTTAATGCTATGCAAGGACTTGGAATGAAGATTGATGAATCAGATGTTTGTGATAAAGTTTTAAGAACTCTTCCAAAAAGATTTAGTGAAAAGGTTTCTACTATAGAAGTGTCAATGGATGGTGATACTTTGACAAGAGATATGTTGCTTGGTATGCTCACAACATTTGAGATAAGAACAAAAGATCCTATTCCCCAGAAAGAAGCAACATTCAAAGCAATCAAGAAGACAAAGGGTAAGAAGTCAGAATCAAGCAATGAGTCATCCAATGATGAAGAAGCTAATTATGGTAGAAGGGATAAGGATTCTAGAAGATCTAGAGATCTAAAATCTATTAAATGTTTCAATTGTGGAAAGTATGGACATTATGCAACAGATTGTCAAGAAGCTAAGAATAACAATGATGAAGAAAAATAGGATCACAAGAACAGGGAATCAGAAAGATACATGCACCAAAAGAAAAGCAAGGATGGACAAAGCAGACAAGGAAAGAAGTTCTTTCAAAGACAAAAGAGGAGCTACTATGCGGATAAGGCAAGTAAGTACTCAAGTGATAGTGATGCTAGTTTTTTAGATAATGATAGAGATGAAGTCCTATTTATGATTGAAGAAAAAGAACAAGTTAAGAAAAGGACTCCAAGTAATTCTCAAGTGTTTTAGATGTGGTAACTTTGGACATCTTGAAGATAATTGTACAAGGGATGGTTATAGTTTCAGTGATGATGAATATGAAGATACACTTGAAGGACCAGAAGAGAATCTTCTAATGGCATTAGAAGAAGGAAAGTAGGTGATCCTATAGAAGACAAGCCAATAGAAAATAAAGATGTGGACAAAGGTAAAAAAATAGAGGAATATTCAGAAAAGGATGGATATGATCTCAAGGGAGAACTTATTTATGCCCTTGAAATGGTAAAGAAGGTAAGAAAGCAACACTCTAAACTTGAAATTCAGTTTCAAGAATGTGATGAAGAGAGAAGATTGCTTATAGAGGATTTAGAAAAATCAAAGGCTAAGGCAAAAAGGTTCAAGGATAAGTTAGAAGCAAAGATCTTAGAATGTGAAAAGTTAGCACAAGAAGTGGCACTACTGAGAGAAGATTTAGAAGACTCCAAATTCAAGCTAAAAGGGTTCAAAAATAGCTCAAAGAACTTGGATAAGTTCATCAAGATACAAAAGCCTACATCAAGCAAAATAGGTCTTGGATTTGAACAGGTTCAAAAGAAATGGGAAGGAAATTCAACCTCAAGTTTTGGAGGAGAAGAAACTTCAGATGAAGATACTTCAGAAGAAGATAGTGTAAAAGAGAGTGAGACATCTGAGGATGAGTTGGACAATAGAGAGTTCAACAAGGACAAGAACAATGCACAAAGAAGATACAGATGGAACAACAATCAGAATAGGTCAAGAGAGACTAGGAGACCAATGAGGTCAAGACAAGGAGGCTTCAATGGAAGATGCTTTTCATGTCACAAGTTTGGGCACATGGCTTCACAGTGCAGGACACAGGAAAGACAGGAATATGGGAACAGATAACTTTTCCATGGGTATTGCTACTCATGTAATCAGTTTGGTCACAAAGCAATGAATTGTAGGGTTCATGACAGAAGAGGATATGGCTTCACTAGGAGAAATCCTAAGACATTTGCACCTCCAAGGAATAATAACATTAAGTGTTATAAGTGCAATAATGATGGTCACACAACAAAGTGGTGTAGAGCAGACATTCCAGAATCAAGCAGGAATAGGAATAAGAACAGGAACATGGATATGAATAGGAATAGGAACAGGAATATGGATATGAACAGGAACAAGAACAGGAATAGGAACATGAACATGAATAGGAATGTAGACATGGATATGGAAAGAAATAGTCAGAGGAATCAGAAGGATCAGATAAGAAGAAGAGAGGATAAAGGTAAAGAATAGTGCTTTCTGGGAGTAGAAATACTCCCACCCCAAAATTAACCACCTCAAGAGGAGGTGGGGGAGGGGCTAAGCTAAGAGGCTCATTCTTAGCCCCGAGCCCCAAAGGTGACCCTTTGCCATTGATGTCAAAGGGGGAGAGATTTGAGTAAGGGGGAGAGATTTGGTATTTGAGAGAGCATTGAGCCAGGGGGAGCATTGTCCCAGGGGGAGCAGAACAAAGGAAAGGTCAAGTTTTTGGTAAAAAGAATTTGGGTTGCCATCAATGACAAAGGGGGAGATTGTTGGACATTTTGAGCTCATTTAGTTGTCATTGATGTCAAGATGAGAAGTTGTCATTGATGCCAAAGTGAACATATGAAGCTATCATTAATACCATGGAGTACACCATTACTACCACCAGGAACAATGCGAAGAGTTGAAGAAAAGTTGTCAAAATATTATTTTATAAGGGTTTGTGTTAAAATCAGTGGAGTTCAAAGAAAGGTTTAAAGTTTATCTCAAGAAGGCTTTAATTTTTATTAAAGTCAAAGGTTTATAAAAATAATTTATAAAATTTAAATTCTTTTAGAATTTAAATAATTTATAAATTATAAAGGTTTTAAAGAAGCGTCGACGTCATCAATTTAGTGGAGCATCGACGTCTATGTCAAAAGGTGAAATTCATATATAAAAGCTATGCCAAAGGGGCATTAAACTTACCCTTCATCGATTAATATTCATGCGACAGAGAAAAGAGTTATTCGTGCAATCGTTGAGGAAGAAGACAAATTTTGTGTTGTCTTTTAGCGCAAGGAAGAAGATGAAACGGGAGGGCTTAAGGCCTCACTCCCATTGGACAGGGTGGTCCATTGGTAGCACATGTTTTGTGAGAGCATTGGGAGTGGAAGTGACCACGATCGATTCACGTGGAGGTTGTTGGCGTGTTTGTCTTGAGCGCTACGGAGGAAAATATTTTGGCACGCGCTCGTTTGAGTGCCAAGCTTAGAAGAAAGAGCACAAGGTGCTCTTAATCTTCCAAGTGTGCGTCTAGCACACGTGGTGGTCTAGCCCACGGCTAGGGCACACGAGGAGGCAGATATTGGGGGTTCGAATCTCATAAGTGGCAAAGGTATTTTTGTTAAATAAATTTTTATTTGCCTAATGTTTTTCCTAAGGTAAAAAGGGAGTTATAAGGGTAGAATGAAAATTTGCATGTTTGGTAATTGATTTATGTTATTGGAGTTATAAGGAAAGTGGATTTGATTTTTGCCAAAGTTCTTCTTGCTATTAAAATTTAATTAAAGAGGTTTTTGAGTTAAATTTTGGTGGATGTTAAATTTATTTTAATTGGGAGATTATAAGGTGTTATTGGAAAATATTTTTATGTATGTTGATGGTTGTTTTTATAGATGGAGTGATAAGGTGTAATTGAGTTTTTGCATTACATTGTGAGAAATATTTATCTTCTAACCTCTTTGAGTTTGGCATAGAAGTGGTTGTGGTTGTGGCAGATTTATGAGATCCCTTAATCATCAAGAAAAAGGTATGAGTACATTCTTCCATAGTTGAGTTGATTGATTGATTTTCTGAAAATAAGTTTGGAGTGAAAAGGATTTGATTAGGGCTTCCTTATTGAGTGTGTTTGAGTTAATGCTTCAAGGTTTTCTGGGTTAAAGAGTTGTTATGTGAACCTTGTTTTATAAGCATTGTTGTTGAAGCCATTGGTTGAGAGAAGAACTTGAACTAGGGTTTGAGTATCATTGTTATGTGAGGATTGTTTTATAAGCATTGTTGTTGAAGTGATTGGTTGAGAGAAGAACTTGAACTAGGGTTTGAGTATCATTGCTATGTGAGGATTGTTTTATAAGCATTGTTGTTGAAGTGAGTTGTTGAGAAAAACTTAAATATAAAATTTATAATTAATTTCAAATAACTTGAACTAAGGTTTGAAAAGAACATGAGTATCATTGTTATGTGAGATTTGTGGTTGAGCATTGTTGGAAATATTTTGAGTTGATGTTTATATGCTTGGACTAGGGTTTGTGAGCAAGGATTATTTCATTGAGTGATTGGTTGAGTAGAGTTGGTTGAGCCTAGTCAAGTGGATGTGTGAAGTGATTGTTCAAGTTCCATAAAACAAACTATTCTATATTCTGAATTGAGTTGAGAAAGTGATTGAGCATTGAGTTGAATTTGAAGCATATTGAGTCTCTAACAATTCTCCTTATGTTTCTAAGAGAGTGATTGAAAGTAATTGAGCATTGTGATTAGTATAGAATATATTGAGTCTCTAACAATTCTCTTTATGTTTCTATGAGATTGGACAAGTTCTGTGTGGACTTGTTGAGCAGATTTGAGGTAAGTCTTTGAGGAGACTTGTGGACTGATTTTGTGTGAGCTTTTGTGGAAGCTTACAATACAGATTTGGATAAGTTCTTGAGAGGACTTATTGAGCATATTTGGACAAGTTCTAGAGAGGACTTGTAGAGCAGATTTGAGCAAGTTCTAGAGAGGAATTGTAGAGCAGATTTGAGCAAGTTCTAGAGAGGACTTGTAGAGAAAATTTGAGCAAGTTCTAGAGAGGACTTGTGGATAGATTAGTGTGAGCTTTTGTGGAAGCTTACAAGGTAGATTTGAGATAAGTCTTTGAGAAGACTTGAGAGCAGAGTTGATTGATTTGTTCAAACCTTGAGTTAAGGTTTAGGGCAGATCCAATAGAGTTGAGTCAAGCCTTGAGTTAAGGCTTGAGGATAGAGATCGAGGATAGATTTGTGCTAGATCGAAGGACTATGTTTAGTGCAGATTTGAGAGTAGAGTTTGGTGCAAATTTGAGGACAGGTTTGTGCCAGACCAGAGATAGAGATTGAGCAGAGTTGTACTAGACCGAAGGACTATGTTTAGTGCATATTTGAGATAGATCTTTGGAGGTGACAGAGTAGAGAGGATAGTAGTCTCTAGTGGATAGAGATCCATTAGCCAGGGTAGTGAGGATAGGTCTTCTGAGTGGGGATAAGAGTCTTTAGTGGAGAGAGATCCACAAGCCAGTGTAGTGGAGGCAGTAGTCTTCTAGAGGATCACCAACCAGAGCAGAGGAGAAGGAGTTCTCCTATGGATAGAGATCCATGAACTTGATTTAGGGGATTGGTGTCTCCTTTGGATAGAGGTCCATAAACATTGTAATAGGGAAAGGATTCCCAAGAGATTGATTGAGAAAATTTTAGTGAAATATTTTCTCCGTGGAGTAGCCCACATTGGGTGAACCACGTAAATTGTGGTGTCTCTATTGTGTGTGGTGATTTGTGCATTGCTTTGATTACTATTGTTGATATTGCTATCTATACATTGCATAATATTGATTTGGAAAGAAAAGTAAAAAGTGGTCTTATACTGTTCACCCCCCTCTCAGTATAAGCTTGTGTTCTTCAATAAAACCTTTCTTTGGTGTCAATGGAGTGCTTCTAAAAAAATTTGTATGCTTTAGTTCTCTATTCTTCCAATTGTAGGATACACATTAATATAGCCTCTATTGGGTTTGTATCTAATTTATCATCTTGGTTGGCCAATCTTAGGGTTGGTATATCAAGGTGAGTGGGTAGAATAGCTTCTTTCCCATACACCAATGTATAAGGGGTTGTTTTGATTAATTTTTTGATATTAATTCTATCTACCCACAAGGCCTATTATTGGAGAAGGTGCTAGATTATTTTGTTATATTTTAGTGCTATTTTCAGGATTATAAGTAGATTTTTGTCAGTGGATTTTGCTAACCCATTCCCTTGAGGGTTAAAAGAATTCTTTAAGCATATGCCATATTGACTTGTAATATCAATGCAATTGCACCTATGAAAGATAAACCATAATCACTTACCAAGGCTTTAGGGCGACCAAATCTTGTAATCAGGCTTTCAAAAAAATTTGATCGTTACATCTTTGATATGATATCTAGGTTGGGATTGCTTCTACCCATCTAGTAAAGTAGTCTGTAGTAGTCAAAATATATTTGTGACCTATTGAAGAGTTGGTATTTATGAATCTAATGAAATCTAATCCCCACTACTAGAAATACTCTTCTACTTGGATAAGCTTAAGAGGGAATGAAGTGTTTCTACTTCTTTCAACATATATTTAGCACTTATCACATGCTCTTATTACTTTGAATGTGTTAGAAAATATATTAGGATAGTAGTAACCTACCCTTATTATTTTCATGGTTGTGACCTAACCTAAAAAATATCCTCTTGAAAATCCTTCATGAAATTATTCAATGACCTTTTATTTTTTTTTGTCTTTCAAACACCTCAAAATAACTCCATCAAGGTTTATTTTTTATATTCCCTAAGATAAAAGGACATATTTTAAATATTATAGTGTATACCTCCTTCATTGTGAAGCATTAAACTCTGAAGGGCATGATCCTTTTTGGAAGTAACTTATCAATTGATCAACCCAATCTAAAATTTTTGAAGAACTATCCCCACTCTATCCAGATTCTGATGGTTGACAAACTGATAGCTAGTCTGAGACTACTTTTGCTACCATTCCCTAACATGATGCTCTATTTTTATTAACTTTGTAGGATATATCTCTACATCATATTCTTGAATCTTGGTAATCTAGCCAAATCTCTTTTCACCCAACTCTCCTTATAAGATGAAACTTTTGATATATGGATGTACCACATAAACAAGAGTTTTACTTTGAGCCAAGTATTATCCAAACTTCTTCAATGATTTCATTACTAAAAATAGTTGCTACTCAATAAAATTATATTTAGTATAGTACTCATGAAGAGTATGGCTCCAAAAAAATATGGGGTTTTCTTCTCCATATTCATTCTTCTATGTTAGCACTACTTCACAAATCTCCTCAACTCCATAGGAATACAACATGAAATCCTTGTTGATATCAGAGTTCACTAGTACTGGGGCAGTAGCAATGGCCTGCTTGATTGCCTCAAAAGCTTACTTCCTTGTTTTAGTCCACTTAAAATCCATATTCTTATTAAGCAATTTTAAAATAGGCTTAACAATTTGAGCAAAGTCTGAAATGAACTTTCTTACAAAATTAATTTGTCCAAATAATGACTGTAAGGCTTTCTTATTCATGGGGAGAGGGAGAGACAGTATTGACTTTAATATTTTGGGATAAATTGACATCCCTTACTTAGATATAACATGCCCTAATAATTTACCCTCATGGACTACAAAAAATGACTTCTTTGGATTTAGGGAGATGCCAGACTCTTTGTATTTCTAAAACACTTGCTCCAAGTGTTCCAAGTGAGCTTGTTTTTAATGGGAAAAAATAGTCATATCATCAAGGTATATGAGAATAAATTTATTGATCAACTCTCCAAAATCACGGTCCATGGCTCTCTGAAAAGTATCCCCTGCATTAGATAAACCGAAAGGTATCCTCTGATAAGCGAAGGTACCCCACTTAGTAGTAAAGATTTTTTTGAACTGATCTTCATCCTTCACCCAAATTTGGTTGTATCCTAAGAAAATATCTAACAGAGAAAACCTATCAACCCTTGTAACAATATACAAAATCTTGTCAATCTAAGGAAGATGATAGTTATTTTTTAGTGATGCTTTGTTCAGGTTCCTAAAATCAACACATAAGCAGATGTCTCTATTCTTCTTGATAGATTTTAGGTTAGAAACCCATGTAGAATGTTTGATAAGGTAGATAACCTTTGTTTTTAGTAGTTTAAGAAATTCCTGTCTCATTATGGATTCAATATTAGGATTCATAGGTCTCTACTTCTGCCTAAAAGGCTTTGCATCAACTTCCAACTCAATAGTGTGTTGAATAATATTTTTATCATATACCTTAAGATATTCATATGACCAGGCTATAATATCTTGGTATTTTAGGCATACGATATTAATTTCCTCCGCTTATTTTGTATAATAGTGAATTTCAATCTTGATTTTTTTTATCTTTTTCTACTTAAATATCTTTATAGATTTCATCATTGATTTCCATGGCTCTTGATTTCTTCCCATCTTCATTATAAAAGAGGCTTTCTAGTGTGATCAAACCCTTAGGGATATAATTGTTCTTCAATTGTATAATATCTTGTTGATCCATTTCTTGAGGGATATCTTCCTGTACATTATATAAGAAAGCTTCTCTTGTAAGAAAATAGATGATCTCGTCATCACTCTTGGAAACCTGCCAAAAAATATGTTTGTCTGGTACTGCAGGCCTGAAGACTAATTTAACTCTTTTATCCTTTGTTGACCCAAGATCTAAAGAAGGGTTAAAATTATAACCCTTAACGGCTAAAGCATCAGCCAATATATTCTATTTTCTAGTAACAGAGTGGATGTTTAAAGCATTAAAATATTTCATCAAATCCCATACTCTATTCCTATATGATTTCAAGTAATGGTGCTTACTTCTACATTTCTTAGTGACTTGATTAACTACTAGCTTTGAGTCACCATATATCTAATATTTTTATTTCCATACTCTTAGATTACATTAATCCTAAACATAGAGCCTCATATTGTACAACATTATTAGTACAAGACCATGTTAATTTATAAGCAAAAAATTTCACACCTTCTAAAGGGGATTTCAAAGTTACACCAGGACCAACCCTATTTTTGCATCTTGTCCCATAAAAATGAATCATCCAAGACCCTCTTAGTGACTGATTAGATATGGTAGGAGTTCTTTTCTTTTCTTTAGAAGATATATTGTAAGTGCCCATTCCTATCTCGAACAAGTTATAATCCTCTCTAAATGGTAACTCATCTTCCACCTCTAAATCTTAAAAGCTCTCAACCAATTCAGGCTCATCTAGAACTAAGAGGTTACACATGTATTCCTCTACTTTTTCAATATTATAGGCCACAAGTTTCTTAGGTGATATCTTTATTCTCTTTCCTTTGTATGGAATCATCATGCCAAAATAATCCAAATACATATAACCTCTTAGCTTAGAAGTGAACTCTCTAGAAAGATACAGACCAAAGTAAGGTTCTAAGTCTACCACTACAATTTCTTGTATAATAGTAACCTCTAGAGCTCTATGTAATATTTTTTTTTGATTGGTAGAAAGGGTGTTGAAAGGTCCCTGAACCTTGTACAAGAGAGATTACAAGAAATCCATAGCGACCGAGGTGGTCCAAGAAGAAAGGAAAAGAGAGCTGGCAAACCTCCACACTAGGGAAGGTGTCGCGAAATCGCGACCAAAATGGTGATGTCGCGAAATCGCGACAAGTTGCGCCGTTGATGCCAATAGAAGAAAGGAAGTCGCGAAATCACGACAAGAAAAGCCATCGGAACCGAAGAAGGGAAGAAGTCGCGATATCGCGACATGTTGCAAAGTGTCGCGATATCGCGACAAGTTGCTAGGTTGGAGCCGGACGAGAAGAAGAGTCGCGAAATCGTGACAAGAATGAAGACCGCAGCCGAAATAGAAAATGAGTCGCGAAATCGCGACGAAAGTGGAAGCCTGCTGCCGAGAAGAAAAAGTGTCGCGAAATCGCGACAAGAATGAAGACCACTGCCGAAGAGGAAAATTGTCGCGATATCGCGACAAATTGGGAGACCGCTGCCAAGACGAAAAAGTGTCACGAAATCGCGACAATCTGGAGGACCGCAGCCGAGGACAAAAGGTGCCGTGAAATCGCGACAATCTGGAAATCCGCAGCCGAGGAGGAAAAGTGTCGCGAAATCGCGACAAGAAGGAAGACCGCCGTTGGAGAGAAAAAATGTCGCGATATCGTGACAAAAAGGAAGACCGCCGTTGGAGAGAAAAAATGTCGCGATATCGCGACAAAAAGGAAGACCGCCGTTGGAGAGAAAAAATGTCGCGATATCGCGACAAAATGGAAGACCGCCGTTGGAGGAAAAAGTTCATGTACTGAATGGAAGACCACCGTTGGAGAGAAAAAATGTCGCGATATCGTGACAAAAATGGAAGACCGCCATTGGAGAGAAAAAAGGTCGTGATATCGCGACAGAATGGAAGACCGCCTTGGAGAGAGAAAAATGTCGCGATATCGCGACAATAACTTAGAAAAAGGCCGATATCGCGACAATGGAAGACCGCCATTGGAGAGAGAAAAAATGTCGCGATATCGCGACAAAAAGGAAGACCGCCGTTGGAGAGAGAAAAATGTCGCGATATCGCGACATGAAGCAAGGAAGCGTTTGAAGGCCAAAAAGTGTCGCGATATCATGACAAGTTTGCAAAAAAGCACCCGGAGAGAAAAAGTGTCGCGATATCACGACAGAATGGAAGACCGCCGTTGGAGAGAGAAAAAATGTCGCGATATCGCGACAAATTGGAAGACCGTCGTTGGAGAGAAAAAAGGTCGCGATATCGCGACAGAATGGAAGACCGCCATTGAAGAGAGAAAAAAGTCTCGATAACGCGACAAGCTGAGATTTTGCAACCAACTGTGAAAAGTGACGCGAAAACGCTCCAAGATGCCAAGACGCAGCCACAGGGGAAAAACCCGGAGCCCAGTAACCCACTCACATTGTGCAAACATTGGAACTTGAAGAAGCGTCCCTTAGGCCGATTGGGAAGGAATCTCTCCAAACCTGAATGTCTGTTGCGTCA
This sequence comes from Wollemia nobilis, assembly GCA_028583015.1. Taxonomy (NCBI): domain Eukaryota; kingdom Viridiplantae; phylum Streptophyta; class Pinopsida; order Araucariales; family Araucariaceae; genus Wollemia; species Wollemia nobilis. The sequence goes on from JAQPPZ010000850.1 coordinate 12,800,809, forward strand.
ACTCCCTTGTTAGCAAGCCAGTCCGCAACTTTGTTTCCTTCCCGGTATTGATGTTGAATGATTAATTCTGGGTAAAAGCCAATTAGTGCCTTGCATTCTTCGAAGATGGAAACAAGGGCCCAGGGAGGCACAGAGGTTCCTTTGAGCCAGTTGATGCAATGCAATGAGTCTCCTTCTATGATGAGTTTATTGATAGTCAAGCCTTCCAAGAGAATCAAGCTTTGGAGCAAGGCCCGAGCCTCGGCCATATTGTTGGACTGAATTCCTAAGTTCTGAGCAAAGGCCAAAATTATTTCTCCTCTGTGATTTCTGAGAATTCCACCTCCGCCGACCGCTCTAGGGTTGCCTTTGGCCGCGCCATCGAAGTTAAGCTTGTGCCACCCAGAAGGAGGTAAGGCCCACTTGATTACAGACCTGTCAACAGAAGTACGAGGTGTTGCAAAAAAATTGAAAAGATTGAAATGATTTGTTAAATCCAATTCAAGGCCAGGAGGGGGGGGTTTGGACGATGAGACAAGAGAGGCATTCTCCGCAGCAAGGGCCAAGATTTTGGCAACAACAATCTTCTTATCCGTGGCAAGGTTTTTGAAAATTTTGGCATTTCTCTCAAGCCAAATCTGCCACAGGAAAATGTGAAGGCAAGCTTGCCACATGAATTTGAGTTGACTGCTCTTGAAAGGCCTGGGCCATTGTTGAAAAAGGAGGGGAATGGAATGAGGGAGGGCTACGGAGATGGCGAAAGTGTTGAAAACCTGGTTGAGCACTGCAAGGGAGAAGGGACATTCCAGAAAAACATGCGCAGTAGACTCACAGGCATTTTTACACAGGATGCACCAATTGGGGATGAGAAGCCCTCTGGTTATCAAATTGTCAGTGGTGAGGATTCTATTTTGGATGGCCAACCAACAGAAGAATTTGACCTTGGGAATGATCTTGGGAACCCAGACCAGATTAGATAAGTCACGGCCATCACTGGGAGCTTCTTGGCTGTAGTAGGCAGATTTAACAGTAAAATGCCCTGAATCTTCAAGGTTCCAAACCATGGAGTCATCTTTGTGAGAGCTGGGGATTATGCAGCTCCTCAGTAAGTTTTGTAACCGCCTAAGCACCTCGGTGATATGTCTAGGCCCATTCAGATCCAGGTGTTTCCATTCGGGTCTTGTAATACCTGGGTTAATGAAATGACACACCTTATCTCCAAAGGTGGCTTCGGTCACCGTCTTGAGCACAACAAGATGAGGATCTTGGTTGAGAGGTTTGTCACGGATCCAAGGGTCATCCCAGAAACGAATGGTCAATCCATTTCCAAGACACCACCTTAAGCCTTCCATGATGATCTTCCTTGTTTTAGTGACACCATTCCAGAAATGAGATCCGCTAGGAAGGTTGTGCTCTCCAAGAAAGGGAACCTGATGAAGGTACTTAGCTTTGATGATGTCAATCCAGGTGGCTTTTTCGTTGATGGTAAGTCTCCAGGACTGCTTGGCAATGAGAGCCATGTTCATCCGCTTGATGTCCCTGAAGCCGAGACCTCCATCCTTTTTCTTGGAACAAACCTTGTCCCAGGCAACAAGGGGAAATTTGTTCTTGTTTTCGTTTCCCGCCCAAAGGAATCTGCGTTGAATTTGCTCAATTCTTTGGTAGATGGAAGCTGGAGCTTTGAAGATAGATAAGAAAAAAATAGGAATACTTTGCAAGCAAGCCTGGACCAGAGTGGCTTTGGCTGCCTGACTGAGCAATGAACTTTTCCAGCCTGCAAGCTTCTTGTTGAGACGATCTAGAATAGGGTTCCACATAGCCGAGACCGATTTGCCATGGAAAAGCGGTAATCCGAGATAAGTAGTTGGAAGGCTCCCAATGATACACCCAAGGATCTCAGCAATCCTGTTTTGCCTGTGGATGGGAGTATTGAGGAAGTATAGCTTGCTTTTGCGGTAATTGACTTTCTGGCCAGCCGCCTCTTCATAAGAGTCAAGGATGCTCTTAATGATTTTTGCTTCGGGGACAGAAGCATGAGAGGAAAGAATAGTATCATCCACAAACTGTTGATGGGAAATGGCATTGGTTGTTGAGGCTGGTTTGATCCCAGAGACGAGTCCACTATTGCAAGCAGCAGTAAGGGTCCTTCCAAGGGTTTCGGCCAAAATGATGAAGAGGAAGGGTGACAGAGGGTCCCCTTGGCGAATGCCTTTAAAACTTGGAAAAAAGCCAGCAGGTGAACCATTGATAAGAACAGAGAACCAAGCAGTAGAGATACATTCTCGAACCATCTTAACCCATTCTTTGTGAAACCCAAACTTCTCAAGGACCTCGAACAGGAATTTCCATGAAACCCGATCAAAAGCCTTGTTCATGTCAAGCTTAAGGAACATACTGGGTTTTTTGTTTTTAGATGCCGAATGAGCCAACTCGTGGACGGTTATCACTCCATCAGCAATGAATCTGCCTTTGACCGAGCTGCCTTGGCATTGGTCGATGATGGAGGGAAGGATGTCTTTCAGCCTGTTTGCCATAACTTTGGTGATAAGTTTGTAGATGACACTACAGAGACTTATAGGTCTGAAGTCGGAGAGGGAAGCACGATCATTAGACTTGGGAATTAAAACAATGAAGGTGGAATTGGCTTCTCTCGGCATATTTTTGGCTCTCTGGAAGAATTTAACCGCAGCAACAACATCAGGGCCCACAATATCCCAAAAGTGTTGAAAAAATCGGGGTGGAAAGCCATCGGGTCCAGGGGCCTTGTCAGGTTCCATTGCAAACAGGGCATCTTTGATCTCCTCTTCAGTGTAGGATTGGAGCAATTTCTCATTATCATCGTTAGACACCATCATTGGAATGTTCTGAAGTAGAGAACTTGTTGTGCGGGGGTGGCAGTCAACACTTGGACCTAAGATTTCCCGGAAGTGGTGCACAGCTTCCTGTCTGATGGCATGGATATCAGAGACAATGGTACCATCAGCCTTGGTCAACTCAGAGATTTTATTTGAACCTCCGTGGCGCAAGGTGGAAGCATGGAAAAACTTCGTGTTGGTGTCTCCTTCTTTGAGCCAGAGGCTTCTGGATTTTTGCCTCCAGTAGGACTCTTCCTTAGCCAAAACATTGTGAAGGTTTGAAAGGAGGCATTTTTCTTCCATGAAAGTTTCAACCCTCTGATCCCCTCCCTGAATCAGATTTTCCACCCTTTTGAGCTCATCCAGCAGAAGCTTTTTTTCACTAAAGAGGTTGTCGAAAACCTCCCTGTTCCAGCATTTCAGCTTGAGTTTGACTGCTTTGAGTTTGAGGAACAGATTCGAGAGAGGGTTTGGACAAAGGTTTTGCTGCCACCATTGTCGAATGCACCGACCTAAATCTGGATGAGTGAGCCACATATTTTCAAACCTGAAAGGGGTTTTAAAGGTTTTCTGGGGTCGGGAACAATCCATAATTATAGGGTTGTGATCAGATCCAATTTTTGGGTGGCTATGAAGCCTGGCATCGCCAAAAATAGGAATGAGTTCTTTGGACAAGAGAAATCTGTCAAGCCAAATTTGGATGTGATGAATGCCCGCCCGTCTGTTGCTCCATGTATAGTTGGATCCTTGGAGCGGTAAGTCCATAAGCTCGTTGAGGTTGACAAATTCGTTGAAATCTTCAATGCAGCGGCTAGTGATCGGATTGCCTCCTTGCTTGTCAAGCAGGTGAAGGGGAGTATTGAAGTCGCCACAAAGCATCCAAGGAAAGTCAGGAAAGTTATTGCGCATTGCGGTAATGTTATCCCACAGCAATCTTCTATTGACAAGACTGTTTGGTCCATAAACATTGGTGGCAATCCATTGAAGGTTGGTGACTTTATTAGTGAACAAAATGTTGATGGTTCTGTCAAGACTGAAAGAACTCTCCCCTCGATAGTTGACGGATCCCACAAACAAAGGAGACCCCCGGATGCCCCTGAGGAGGGGCAAAAGGCGAAATTGCTATTTTCCCAGATTAGCTTGCAAACTTGATTGCTTGCTATTCTCATCCAATTTAGATTCTTGAAGAAACATGATATTTGGTTTTAGGTTTTTTCTCACCGACTTGACAGTCCTCTGTTTGGCGGTTCCGTTGAGGCCTCTGACATTCCAGGAGACAAACTTCATCGATTTGACTTGGGATTTGCTTTGCGACCTCTGCCTCTCCCTTGAGACGGAGTAAGTTTAGGTCTAACCTCATCCAAATCTTGATGGGTGGGTTGTTCGGAAGTAGGGCCCAAGGAGGTAGGCACAGATCCATCAGCCGCTTCAATCTCAAGCTGCTTTGGCAAGCTTTTTTGCATTGGACGGTCTTCCCCTTCTCTGCTCTTTGTTGACATCAGCTTTGGGGGCGGGAATGGGAGATTTCAGAGGGCTGGATGACTGAAGAATGTCGGTGGTGTTGGTCCCAGGAACAGGCCTATGGGGGGATGGAGAGCGGGGAGACGGCACGAGGCAGCGAGACTCAGGGGAGAGGGTAAGAGGACGGTTCTGAGTCGGGGGAAGGGGTGGGAAGGGAAGAGGAAGGTGAGAGGGACCAGAATCTGAGGGTGAGTTTGGGGAGGTCATTGCAGCCTTACCCTTGGACAAGGGAGACTGAATCGTAGAGGGTGTGGATGAGATGTTTGGATCTATGGGAAGGTCATCGGAGATGTCCTCACTAGTTTGAAGATTATTTAAAGGAGCGAAATGATTGGAACGAGAAGGCGGAGCACTTACATTGTTAGGAGCAGATGTTTTAGGGGGGCCTACAGAACGGCCACGGCCCCTGCCAGGAGCCTTTTTCTGAACGTTGGGGATCTGGGAATCCTTCTTCCTGCCTGAATCGCTGGGGATATCTTTTTTTCGGGAAGGGCATTGAGAAGCCAAGTGGCCCTGAGTGTTGCACTCCAAACAAAAAGTGGGCTTATTCTCGTACTCAACTCCTTGACGTCTTCTGAAGCTCCCGACGTTGATGCCAATGCAGGTCGGCAGAGCCGAATCCAGATTAGCCATGACACAGACACGAGCATAGGTCATTCTGGTTCTTGCTCTGGTAGCAGGGTCGATGGCAACTAAATCTCCAATCGGTTGAGTGATGCCTTTGAGAGCATCATTATAGAAGAACTATGGGGGAAGCCCATGGAGTTTGATCCAAATCGGAGCGATGTTGATAGACTGAGTTTCAGGGTCGAAATCTTCCCCCATCTCCGCAGAAACAAGCTTCGACGACCAAAAAACCAAGGTCCACCAGTGAGAATGCGTTGGGTGTCGAGGGCATTGTTTAGCCTTATCATAAAGAACCCCCTAGGAAAGGCCACGAGCTCCATGCTTCCAGACAGCCGCCATTTGGAAAGGGCCCATTCTCGGATAGTTTCCATATCAGGTCGGGCATCGACAAATTTCCCAACCAGAGAGAGGGACTCTTGAAAGATTAGTGGCTCCATAGCCTCGCTTGGAAACGAAACTTCAGTGCCCAAAATAGAGAAGGGCAAAGGAGTTTGAAAGGAGAAAGCTCCAGTCGAGGTCCTGACTTTATCCACAAAGGACAAAGACCAAGGTCACGCTTTGGAAGGAGAGGAAGGTGAAACCCTACCGTTAACAGACGTCGGCTTCACCGCACCGTTTGGGTCTTCACCGTGACAAATGCTGAGTGGGCCTGCAGTAGGCCCAACACCAACTGCAGGGCCCGAGGACAAAGCTGCCAGACCAGCATTCTCCATCGACCCTCCATTCCCGCCATCGCCATCGCCATCGTCCACAGACGCACCTGGTCCCGCTCCCGTTCCCGTTCCCGCTCCTGTTCCCGCTCCCATTTTTCAAAATCCTCTTCAAAGACTTATTTAAATTCAGAATCCTGTTGGATCTCTATGTAATATTATCAACACATATTTTACCACTTCAATGATCTTAAATGGTGTACCATCCAATTGAAAAACTCTTGGATAGAAATGAGTATATTCCATCCCCATTTTATCACAAGCTGCTATGGGAATGATTGTGGTTGAAGCCCCTGAATCTATCATACAGTTATGGACTATCCAACCTTCCATTCTTAAAGAGATATAAAAGTGAGGGGGTTTGTTTTTTAAGGTTTTAGGAGTCATCTTATCCTTGCTAGAAGGTATGATGAAAATTATGGTAGTCTATTTTTCTTGGCAATTCTTGCTTAAAGAAGCCTTGAGTAGATCAATATGACCTGGGATAAAGAGCGTGTCATAGAGACTTTCTCTAGATGGAGTCCTATTCATATCCTCCATAATGTTAAACTTTGACTTCTCAAAGGAAACTTTCTCACACTTCTTATCTATTTCACCATACTTTCTCTTGTATTATTGGGTGACTTCAAATATCTGCCTCTTACCTATGGAAGGAAATCTTAGATTTTCTTGTGCTTCATATTTTGAACCTATTTTTTCTTTATTATTTTTCTTTCATACTACTTTGGAGTGCTCACTCCCTTTTCTTGGATTCTAGGAACTATATCTCTCTTTTTATTTGCTTGTGGAATCGATAACTTATCATTATTTTCCATGGGTGATTCTCTATTTTTCTAAGAAGGGACTTGAAATTGACCCATGGATCAACCTAAAATATCTTCTTTTCAAAATTGGTCATGACATAAACTATTTATTCTTCACAAAAATATTTTCCAACCATAATTTTTTCTATCTACCATATCATGTTGGCTCTTACTTTCTTATTCCTCTCAGCGTTCTCCATGGCCTGTTGTACATGGTGTTTATACATGACACATGTATCCTAATTGTGAGGGTCATTATAAACAAGGTACAAAAAATTTACTAGACTGGTATCAAGGTAAATTCTTAATCTTCTTGATTTGTGTTAACCTTGGGGCCTACACTATTGTTGGTACTAGGCTTATGATTCTTGTTAATGTATAGGAATATTCTCTACTAAGACCTCTTCATCTCTCTCTTTTACATTGCATTCACCTTTTTATTGATCATTTTCAAGGTATTTTGAATATCGAGAAATGAGGCTAATTTATCTCTTGTAGAGAAAGTGGTTAGGATATCGAAAACCTTGAGGACAATTTATAGACCTTCAGTCCCAGATAAAAATATTTATTGGTAAGTATTTGACAGCGATGAATAGATAGTTAATTTTTTTTATTAAAGAAGTTGTTGGTACAGAATAAAAAATACTGGCCAAGGAGGATATGGAAGGGATGATTTAATTGAAGAATAACCACATCCCTAGGAGACTAATTTCACTTGAGATCTTGTTCGATCAAAATAATAGATCAAAAAACACAAGATCAAGGTTTATGCAAAGGAGTACAAGGAAATGTAGTTGGAACCTGAAAAGGTTATCAAAGCCAAAACTGATTGTACACAAGAGGAGATTGAGGATATTAAGAATATGTGTTATGGGTTTCTCGATATTGTAACCTGGAGCTACCATGATATGAATGGTTATGAAAAAAATATAATCTAGCATACCATTGAGTTACAAAAAGGGGTGAAGCCTTTTCGGTAGAAACAGTGGCATGTTAATCCAAAAACTGAAGTGATTATGAAAGTAGAGTTGTTAAAAATATTGGGGGCAAAAATAATTTATCCTATGAAGCACTCAATGTGGGTGGTGAATTTAGTTCCAATTCGGAAGAAAAATGGAGATATTCACCAGTGCTTGGACTTTTGCAATCTAAACCAAACATCTTTGAAAGATCACTAGCCTTTACCTCATATCGATAAAATTTTGCATGTAGTCACTAGAGCACGGATATTTTCATTGCTTGGTGGTTTTTCTAGCTACAACTAGATCTGGATAAAATATGAGGACCAAAAGAAAATAGTATTTACTACAAAGTGGGGCACCTTCGACTATCAGAGAATACCTTTCAACCACTCAAATGTTGGTGCCACATTTTAGAGAGCTATGGATATCACTTTTTGTGAGTTTCTAAATCAAATTATTGTAATTTACCTTGATGACATAAGTGTTTTATCACATCACAATGAGGAGAATGTTTCTCATCTAAGACAATTGTTCGAAAAGTGTTAGGAATTTGGAATTTCCATTAACATGAAGAAATCCATTTTCACCGTCAAAGAAGGAAAACTCTTGGGACATATGATTTCACAAGAGGGGTTGGAAATTGATCCTTTGAGAGTTGAGGCTCTCTTAAAATTACCACTATCAGTTAAAATAATGATCTACAATCATTCTTTGGCCAAATTAACTTCATTCAAAAATTCATTGCTGATTTTTCTCAGGTAGTAAAGCCAATGACTGAGCTCCTCAAGAAGAATGCAGACTTCAAGTGGATAGAAGTAAGAATACATGCATTCTAGGAGATCAAGGAGAGAATCACCCAGGTGCTAGTACTGATTAATCCAGATTATTGAAAATATTTTATCCTTTACATAATAGGTGAGCAAGAAAGTTATGTTGTTGTTCTCACTCAAAAGCAAGATGATGGGGATGAGAAACCAATTGCTTTTCTAAGCCAGGTCATTGTGCCACACCAGGAAAAATATAATTTTATCAAGAAGTAGGTATATGCTATCATGAAGTCTTTAAAGAAATTCTGACATTTTGTTTCACAAAGCAGGACAATTGTTTACGTTATCCATCTAGATGTCAGGAATTTCATCATTCAAGGAGATATGGATGATAAAAGAGCAGGCTGGGTGTCAAAATTTTAGGAATATGAAGTGGAAATATAACTGACTAAGTTGGTTTTTGGTTGGGCACTCTACTAAGAATTGGCTAAAAGTGTAGTTTTTGGATCACTACCCCCATTACAGGATGAGGCTATCAATGAGAGTAATCTTGCCAATAAAATTACAAGCGATCGTGACTGGACAGAGGACCTTGTTGAATTTTTTACATCTAGAAAATTTTCATCACATATTGATGTCTCATAGTGATGAAGATTCAAACTACAGGAATTCAAGTATGTCATATTTCCAAGTAGGTTATTCCATAAAAACATAGGAGTTCTCCTCAGATGTGTGAAATATTTATAAAACTAGAAGATCTTGGAGGAGTTCTACTCTGGCTTATTCGATGGGTATTATGCAGGAATATCTATGGCCTTTAATATCATCTGAGATGTGTATTTCTAGCCTACCCTTTTTTTTATGCACACAAGGTGAGCCAAAGTTGTGATAACTATCAATGATACATTGGCAGGATTAAGAAGGCATCTCTACCCCTACACCCGATTCAGGTAGAAGTCCATTTCAACAATGGGGATTATATTTCATTGGAGTCATTTATCCTCTCCTTTGTTGAGCATAAATATATCTTGACAATGATTGATTACTTTACCAAGTGGGTAGAAGCCATTCCAACCAAGAAAGCAAACCAGGCTACAGTCATCTCCTTCCTCAAAGGATTGATTACCCATTTTGGTGTACCAGATCCCATTGTGATAGATAATGAGAATCCATTTATTAGGGAAAAGATCATTGAATTTGCAAGCAAGTATGAGATTTATCTAAAAAATTATTCCAATTATTACCCGTAGGAAAATAGCCTAGCCGAATCCACAAACAAAAATTTGCTTTGGATCTTAAAAAGAACACTTGGCAGCAACAAAATAAGTTGGTACCTGTTGTTGAATTAGGCTCTGTGGGTGGACCGCATATCAGTAAAAAAATTAATTAAGACTTATCCCTACTCCCTGGTGTATGGAAAGGAGATATTTTTACCTACTCACATCAATCTCCCCATTCTCCAGACTTTGCAATTGTTTAGAGATGAAGATGATGAATCTAATCCAATGAGTGCAAGGTTGGCTCAACTTCTGTAATTAGAAGAGGAAAGAGAAAAAGCATATGCCACTTCATCAAACATGATAAAATGATGCAAAGGTGGTTTATAAATAAGACTACAAAATGTAAGTTTCAGGTTGGATATCTAATCCTCAAGTGTGATGAGAACAAGACCAAGCCAGGGAAGCACCATAAGTTTGACACGATCTAGGAAGATCCTTTTCAAGTTTCAGGGATAAATTCAGCAAATACATATTATATTCAAGACATGGAGGGTTGGGATCTTCCAATTCTAGTTAATGACCTTCATATGAAGGTTTATTTTTAGTAATATTATTATCGGTCCAAGTATGTAAATATGTATATATTTTATTTCATGCAAGTATTTTATTGTTTTATAAAAAAATAAAAGCACAAATTATAAAGATGCATGGGGCCCAATTTTGAAATCATGGAGTGCAACAAGTACGAGTGTCATCATCCCAAGAAAGAGGTGAAATACCCATTCACCTCCCATTGGGGTGAACACATTTTAAATAATAGCAAGACGATATGGAAACATCAAGGCTCGTGGTTGCAAATTCACTGACTTTCACCCCAAGTGGAGGGTGAAAGTCATATTCGTCCCTTGTTGAGGTGATTCCATATGCATCCAAAAGAAAATTGTGAGCCTCACACGTGATAAATTTAAAGGAGATCACCTTAAAGGTGGGGAGAAGCTTTGTTCATTTCACTTTATGGTGAATGTCGTTACATCCAAAAATAAATTGTGGCCCTACTCATGAACGAAGTCAAGGAGAGTCAAAAGTATTTTTTCCTCAGGTGAGGGGTGAAACTTCCATTTGCCTTCCATCGGGGTGAAAATACATGAATGACATGTTTTAAAGCATAGGGGTGTGGCATAGTAGTTAGGTGGAGCAAATAGAGAAATGCAAAGTATTATTAATTCACCAAAATGCAGTGTTTACAATGCTTAAATAATAGGAGAATTAACTGCCTTAGAAAACTTAGGGAATAGATAGGGAAGAAAAAAAATAGGGAGGAAAGGAGGAAAGGAAATAGGAGTTGAACTCCCTATCATCCAATATGCCCAGTTAGTTGTCATCCAAGCCATCCAATATGCCCAGTTAGATGTCGTCCAAGGAGGTAAAAGGGTAAGGTCCAAAGCTTACTGTTGTCAAACAATTTTTATGTTTTACCACTTTAACTTCCAAAATTCTCCCCCTTAAAGTTGAGAGGACTGAATATATAGTCTCTCAGCTTTATATATTGAGCTTTAGCTATAACTTTGGTGAAAATGTCTGCAATGTTATCCAAAGTGTTGCAATATTGAAGCACAACTATCTACTGTTCCACCATGTCTCGAATGAAGTGATACTTATATTAAAATGCTTTGATCTGCTATGGTGGATTGGATTGTATGCCAACTGAATGACACTTATATTATCACAATATAGTCAAGTTGGACCACTTTGACTTTCTCCAATCTCTTCAAGGACTTTTCTCAACCATAGGGCTTGAGTACTAGCATGTGTGATGGCTATATACTCAGCCTCAGTAGATGACAATGCTACAACAATTTGTTTCTTGGAACTCCATGTAATTAGTCCTAACCCTAGACTAAAACAATTTCTTGATGTAGATTTCCTATCATCTATATTGCTGCCCCAATCACTGTAACTAAAGCCAAATAATTTTATAGAATTAAATTTTTGGTAATGGATTCCAAAATCTAATGTACCCTTTACATATCTTAAGATTCTTTTAGTTTCTTGTAGATGCAGCTCAGATGGACTTGCCATAAACCTTGAAACTAGAGAAACAACATATTGAATATCGGGCCTTGTGTTGGTGAGAAAAATCAGACTCCTAACCATGATTTTGTAAGTGGTCATGTCAACCTTTGATGCTTCGTCGTCCTTGCTCAATTGGATCCCATGTCCAGTTGGAGTTGCAACTGATTTGCACTGCTCCATGGAAAATTTCTTGATCATGTCTCGAGCATACTTGTGTTGACATATGAAGATCCCTTTGTTTGATTGATGCACTTCCATGCCTAGGAAGTATTGCATTAGACCAAGATCTTTCATCTCAAATTGTTTCATCATGGAGTTTTTTAACTCCATATTCATTTTAGTGTTACTACCCATAAATATTAGATCATCCACATACAAACAAACTATGATAATGTCTACACCATGCTTTAGGTAGTAAAAAGTTTGTTCACTTTTACTTCTTGTGAATCCATACTTGCTGAAATAGCCATCAATGCGTGAGTACCAAGCTCTTGGTGCTTGCTTGAGGCCATAAAGTGTTTTTTTCAATTTATAAACAAGGTTCTCCTTTCCCTATTCTTGAAAGCCTTGAGGTTGTTGAACATAAACCTCCTCTATCAAGTATCCATTCAGAAAAGTACTTTTCACATCCATGTGTTGAACATTCCATCCTTTATGGGATGCTAAGGAAAGAACAGATCTGATTGTCTCTTGTCATGCAACTGGAGCAAAGGTTTCCTCATAGTCAATGCCAAATTTATGAGTAAAACTTTTTGCTACTAGTCTCGCCTTACGCCTCTCAATGCTTCCATCAACATTGTATTTGGTCTTGTAGACCCATTTACATCCAACAAATTTTTTCCCTTTGGGTAGCTTTACTAGCTCCCATGTATCATTATTTTTTATAGAGGTTATTTCCTCTTTCATGGCTTCTTGCCATACATTTTGAGTACAAGGCTTCTCATAGCTAGCTGGTTCTAGCTGATCATTAGCCAATAAAGCATAATTGACTATATCTCCCTGTTGAGTGGTATTTTCACCCGATTGTGAAAACACACTCTCCGATAGGATTTGGGTTCTAAATCCTCTCTTGCAAAGAAATCAAACAAATGACTTCTCCAAGGTCTCCGCTATATTAGCATTTTACATCTGTGTATTAGTAATCTCAAATAAAGATATTCAATTAAAATGCTTGGAACACCTTAGTGGTTGCAAGTAACTGAAAACAAGGGGCAATGTTGGTTTATTTTACTGTGAAACTTTAATGATTGTTCGTTGAACCCGAATAAAGCAAATGTGATTTAGTCCCTATATGACCATGTTGTACCTTCAAAGTGGAAATTGACAAAATGCCATAAATGGTGGAACTATTTTTGGATTTTGAAGTTTTTTAATTTTTATTTTATTTTAATGCCTGAGAATTAAAATAAAGTTAGAACTTCTGAAAAATAAAGTGCAGAAAAAAGAAAATAAAATGCAAAAAGAAAAATGAAAATGAAATTGCATTCAGTTTGATGCTATCCTGTTTCAACAAAACCGAAGATGTGAGGTTTCCATGCATGCAACCTAACCTATTGGACCTGCATGACATGCATAATCCCCATAGACTAAGTGCTAGTTCCTAGGGTACAAAATAAAGTTTAGATTTCAAATATTCGACTAATGTAACCCACAAAGGTGGTATTTAACATTATCTATAAATCCGAAATCTAAAAGAAAGTGAAAGAATAAACATTAAATCCATAGCATGCACAGAAGATCTCCTTCTTTCTTGCCCACAAGATGCAAATTTTTGAATACTTCTGCATTAAAAATATGTCATGTTACAATAGCAGAATGTCTGGTTTTTCCAAACCAGTCTGTGGAAGAGAAACAGCTCAAACAGGCCCAGAATGGCCTTCTCAACTCTGGCTCTGCAACCCTGCTTGCAGCGGTTTTCGACCAGTCCATGTGGAAGGAAAATATCCAAGAAAAACCTAGTGTCAAGGCCTTGCCTTCATTCCTGCAATATTCTCTGAACAGTTTTCGACCCCTGTACCTATCCTGTGCTTCTGCTTTTAAACCTTCTGGTGCGGTTCTCTGCTTCGCTCTGTGATGCTTCGTTTCATTTCCCAAATTGCATCGTTTCGTCTTCCCCGCCTCTTCGTTGTCTTTGACTTTCTGCTCGGATGTCGAACGTTTGATCTTCTTCGTGAAATGTAACTGCTTTTGTAGCCCTTACACTTTTGTGCCACGTGTTTCGTGCTTCTCGGCATGTTACGTAATGGCCCGCCTATAAATCGTGACCAAAAATAGCATGTCGCGATATCGTGACGTTTTTATGTATGTAGCTTTGCTTTTCTTCTTTCATCGCGAAAATGAGACATGTCGCGATATCGCGACATTTTCTTGTCAACAGCCTTGTCTGCCTTCATGCATCGCGAAAATGATACATGTCGCGATATCGCGACATTTTTTTGCTTTGGGCCGTCTCGCTGCTTTCTGTCGTGAAATCGTGATGCTTTTCTCTTTTGCACCATCTTGCTGCTTTCTGTCGTGAAATCGTGACGCTTTTCATCTTCGCCCTTCATCTCGTCTTCAGGTCACGAAATGGCGACATGTCGTGATATCGTGACAACTTTTCATTCCATACCACTTTGGCTGCTTGGAGCATGCAACGTGACCTGTCACGATATCACGACATTTTTCTTCTACGTTCATTTTGGCTGCTCCAGGTCACGAAACTCTGACATGTCGCGATATCGTGACATCTTCTGCCTTGAATCTTCTCTTGCCGCCTTCGACCGTGATTTCATAACACGTCGCGATATCACGACATTTTCTCTTCACGATGCATTCTTCCGCTCTTAGCCGTGAAAACGCGACATGTCGCGAAATCGTGACACCTTTTCATTCCATTGCACCTTGCTTGTCTGAGCCACGACAGAGCAACACGTCGTGAAATCGTGACAACTTTTCATTTTCCCAAATAAATTTCATATCTCAAATCCTTTCATTTCCACCATCAAATCGCTTTCTTTATCCTCAAATTTTTCACCTTTCTTTAACAGTCGTGAATCGCGACAACTTTTCATTTGTCGTGACGGAGCGACATGTCGTGATATCGTGACACTTTTTCATTTTTGCCGCGATGGAGCAACATGTCGCGATATCGTGACACTTTTTCATTTTCTGTCGCGATGGAGCAACATGTCGCGATATCGTGACACTTTTCATTTTTTTGCTATTTTTCTTTGATTTTGAGCATCTGGGCCACTGCAGTTTTCTTGGAAAGCATGCAAAAAAGGTGGGTCCCCAATTTTGGGGTGTGTTGTGGATCAGCCACAACAAATGGTGACTCTGCTGTCAAATGCTCCTGAGCATTTTGGTGAGAACCCAACCTGGAAGTATACAAACTCGAAAACCAGCATTAGCACATAAGAAATATAAACAAATGCCCATAGATCAAAAATACATGAATCATCAGAATTATTAAGTATCAGCTCGGTGTGTGCAATGTGTTTTCATTCCCTATCGCTTGAACTTGATCAACATTCCATTATCAGTTTCACTTATGATTTGTATGCAAGGCTATGAATGATTTGTGCAAGATTTGATGTATGATGAAGATGCTAGAGATATAACAACCTGCTTTACAAAAGGTCAAACCTTCTAATATCATGAACAAACATATCAAAACTGTCAAACCCTCTTAGGACCAAATATATGTATACTGAATTAATTTACTAGATCCCAAAGTTGGTTATGTGTCACTACCACCTTGAACCCATGTGCAAGTGTGAGTGAAATCAGAACTTTGGGGAATAGGATTCCCAACCTAAACGAGATGGGAATTTAACCCTATCCTTACTATTCTGATTTGGAGTTCATTACCTCATCTTGAACAAAATGATTTAACCTGTTATGGATGAAATGGTCAGGCTAGTCTATCCATATGAGCAATCAATGGTCTTGCTTTTAGACAAGACATGTTGCCACGCATGAGCATACTTAACTCCATAATCCATGACTTGGCTTCATTCATTCTTTTCTTTTATTTCTTGGACCTTTGGGATGACTACCCATCCTTGCTAGGGACATGTAGTACGATCCTTCCAATCCAATATTAAGACAAAATGGGAAATATTAGTCAATTTTATTACTTGGACCTTTGGGATGACTACCCATCCTTTGCAGAGGACATGTAGTACGATCCTTCCAATCCAAGCTTTATGATGAAATGGGAAAAAAATGGAAGCTTTGGGGAATCGGATTCTCAACCTAAGCGAGATGAGAATTATGTCCTATCCTTACTACTCCATGTAGGTCAACTCAGAGCTTTGGGGAGTTGGATCCTCAACCTAAGTTCGATGAGGATTTAACCCTATCCTTACTACTCTGATTTTAGGCTTTAAGCATTATGGGAGTGGTAAAAACCACTATTTTAAGGATTATGTTGCATGATAGGATAGACATGAAATATTCTTTTCGCCTCTCCTTTTCTTCCAAGTATGGTCTTGATCATTTTGCTCAAGATTCCTTTTAATGTGTATAGAATGTGCTTGGTTCAAGATAGTTCGGGCATCAGTTCCCAACCTTAGGATCCTTTTAATATATGTTATGTAGTAATCCTAAGAGGATTCAACACCTTCTCAATGATTGCACATGAAATGAAAATGTACCTGAGATGACATGTATATGCAATGAGGAATATGACATGAGATATGAATGCACTGCTTCTTTTGAAATGTGGATGGAATATATCATCTACTTTATCATAATGTGTAAAACTGACAACTTCATGCATTACAAGATTCAAACGATATTATTTAAGATGTTTGTGTTACTTGTGGAGCTTTCTACAACACAATTCCAATATTTCATACTCTCCTGATCTTAGGCATAAGTTGACATCTCAAAATTTTTTTTTTTTTTATATATAAAAACAAACTAAACATGTCAAATGAAATCAAACACACAACTTAAATCATGATTAAACTAACAATCCAAAAAATGAAACTTGAAAAACACAAACCAAAACCAAAACCCAAAAACAATCCCAAAAACAAAAACTTGAAAGCCCACACCAAAAAACCAAAAATTATATACACTATTGTACAAGATGATGCCAAGCTTGGACTATTACTTTCCTGGATCCCAAACATGATTAGAACATATCAAAAAACATATGACACAATACACATGCCAAATTTTGTAGGAATCCAACAATAATAAGATCAAACCAAGCAATGCAACAAATTTCAACTTGCCATGCTCACCATACCAATTTGATTTAGTTCTATTACCAACATCATAGGTGAGATTCAAATCAAATTGATTAGACAATGGTTGGTATTCAATTTTATCTTGTCTATTCTTTAAAGTGCAGGTTTCATCATTCCATTCATGATTTAGAAGTAGGCTTTCCTTTTCAAATGTGAGATGTTGCAAACAAGAGCCTATTTCTAAAAGTCTTGAATTCAAATCATTTTCCAGGATTTTAAAGCAATCAAAATCATTCAAAACTTGACAAGCATCAACAAAATTTGGCATTTCCTCATTAATGATGTTAGCATCCAAAGGGACATCATGTAACCTATCACTTGAAATTTTTGTAGCTACTACCAAAGGTAAAGATTTCACCTTGTCATCCATACTCAACCCATCATGGTTAGAATTTACCACAACTTGATGAGTGTTAGTAGCTTTTTCTTTTTCCTCATTGTCTTCTTCATCGTCCAATACCTGTTCAAAAACACCAAAGTTAGGTACCCAATCAAACATGCGTCCATATTTTTCAAAACAAGAGCCTAGTTTTTCAAGATATGTGTCGCGTGACACCTTTCCATGATCAATGGCTTGAGTTGCCTCAAAATCCATATTTTCATTAGGATCATCAATAGTATCAAACCCACACCACTTAGGTTTCGTAATTTCCTCATTTTGAGATGGCATAGACATTGTAGAAACAATAGGTGGGTCAAGATTTTCGATTTCTTGCCCCTCAAGGGGAACAAAAACAATTGATTCTCCTTCTTCATCCATGGTAGTAGAATCATTATCCTTCTCCAACCTTTGATGAGATTCCAACCCTTCTTCCAAAACATTCTCAGATTGTACAGGACTTGTAATATCCTCATATGAAAGGGCAATTGTATTATCCTGCATATCAATAGGCACACAAATTTCATCGGAAGGTTTGGAGTGAGCATACTCTTCCCAAGAATCATAATGATCATCTTTCAAAATCAAATTGTGATGCTCAACTATTTCTTCATCATCTTTTAATTCATCAACATGTTTCTCATCAAATTTATCTTCTCCTTCCTTAGATGGTTCAATTACTTCCAAAATTGGGTTATTGCTTGTATTCAAATTGATAAGGCTATCATAATCCACATGTGTAACCCATGATTCACGTTTAACATGATTTGGAAGGTGTGAATTTCCTAGGCCATTACTTTCAACAATGTCATCCAATGTGTCATCCGAATCAGATTCATCCTCATAGAATTCATCTTTTGGTGAGTCAAGGGTTTCCAATCTGTCACATGTTTCCATACTAGTTGGATCTAGTACTCCTCCCTTGCCTAAAATCATATTCTTATGAAAATCATTGAAATTGATTTTAGAAACATCTTTTGAATCAAGATGAGTATTTTGAAGTTGATTCATACTTAAGAAAGATGGTTGATCTTGCATAGTAGGTTGAGGATTTTGAAATTGATTGAAGCTTGGGAATGATTGTTGATTCTGAAATTGATTCACACTTGAACTTGGTTGAGGTGGATAAATCATTGGGTGGGTAAGGGAGGTATTAAATGATTGAAGATTATATGATCCAAAACCCACACCATAATTTTGATAACTCAATTGTTGCTCAATTGCCATTGCTTGAGTATAGGCTTGTGACAAAGATGTGATTTGAGGCATCCCTCGCAAATATGTGGACATGGGTGGGTCAAGAGCATTGATGTATATTTGGAGAGCCACTTCTTCTTGAAGAACATAAAATGTCACTAATTGAGTATATAATCCAAAGAACCTTTCAGAAAATGACTTCACATTTTCACTCGATTCTTTTCTAATATAGACCAACTGATTGTACATGAGGATTGGGTCAACTCGCTCTTTGTTGAATTGATTAAGAAATGCTGCCTCTAATTGAGCCCAAGAAGTGATAGACCCTAAAGGCAGACTTGTAAACCAATCATATGCCACTTTGTCCAAGGTGTAAGGGAACATTTTACAAACAACATCATCATACCAAATTGTTAAGTGATTCACAACAAATTTGAATGCTTGAATGTGTTCTTCTGCAGTATTTGTCCCGTTAGACGAAAATCGAGGAAGACATCCCTCAAAACCAACGGGCAAATAATGTTGAACTCCCGGTATGTTCAATGGGCTACCTGTCATCCACGGTGTAAACATAGCCATTAGTGAATCTTAAAGAATATAACTTTAATACCCAAAAATTCTTTTTTTTTATTTATTTATTTATTTATTTATTTTTTAAATCAAATCAAATCACATTATTCCTGTATGAACAATCAAAGCGTTAGGAAAGTGCATAGCAATTCATGTCCTCCTTTTAACAGTACAAGGTTGTATTGTTAAAAGAGGGCTAAAGATAATAACCAATAGGGCATGAAATATTCAAAATTTAAACCCCTATAGCATTTAAATCACACTGAAATAAACCTACTCAGGCCCTCCTTCTAGCGCCAATCTGTTGAGTGGTATTTTCACCCGATTGTGAAAACACACTCTCCGATAGGATTTGGGTTCTAAATCCTCTCTTGCAAAGAAATCAAACAAATGACTTCTCCAAGGTCTCCGCTATATTAGCATTTTACATCTGTGTATTAGTAATCTCAAATAAAGATATTCAATTAAAATGCTTGGAACACCTTAGTGGTTGCAAGTAACTAGAAACAAGGGGCAATGTTGGTTTATTTTACTGTGAAACTTTAATGATTGTT
This sequence comes from Wollemia nobilis, assembly GCA_028583015.1. Lineage (NCBI taxonomy): Eukaryota > Viridiplantae > Streptophyta > Pinopsida > Araucariales > Araucariaceae > Wollemia > Wollemia nobilis. The sequence continues at coordinate 12,820,269 of JAQPPZ010000850.1, forward strand.
CGTTGAACCCGAATAAAGCAAATGTGATTTAGTCCCTATATGACCATGTTGTACCTTCAAAGTGGAAATTGACAAAATGCCATAAATGGTGGAACTATTTTTGGATTTTGAAGTTTTTTAATTTTTATTTTATTTTAATGCCTGAGAATTAAAATAAAGTTAGAACTTCTGAAAAATAAAGTGCAAAAAAAAGAAATAAAATGCAAAAGGAAAACTGAAAATGAAATTGCATTCAGTTTGATGCTATCCTGTTTCAACAAAACCGAAGATGTGAGGTTTCCATGCATGCAACCTAACCTATTGGACCTGCATGACATGCATAATCCCCATAGACTAAGTGCTAGTTCCTAGGGTACGAAATAAAGTTTAGATTTCAAATATTCGACTAATGTAACCCACAAAGGTGGTATTTAACATTATCTATAAATCCGAAATCTAAAAGAAAGTGAAAGAATAAACATTAAATCCATAGCATGCACAGAAGATCTCCTTCTTTCTTGCCCACAAGATGCAAATTTCTGAATACTTCTGCATTAAAAATATGTCATGTTACAATAGCAGAATGTCTGGTTTTTCCAAACCAGTCTGTGGAAGAGAAACAACTCAAACAGGCCCAGAATGGCCTTCTCAACTCTGGCTCTGCAACCCTGCTTGCAGCGGTTTTCGACCAGTCCATGTGGAAGGAAAATATCCAGGAAAAACCCAGTGTCAAGGCCTTGCCTTCATTCCTGCAATATTCTCTGAACAGTTTTTGACCCCTGTACCTGTCCTGTGCTTTTGCTTTTAAACCTTCTGGTGTGGTTCTCTGCTTCGCTCTGTGACGCTTCGTTTCATTTCCCAAATTGCATCGTTTCGTCTTCCTCGCCTCTTCGTTGTCTTTGACTTTCTGCTCGGATGTCGAACGTTTGATCTTCTCCGTGAAATGTAACGCTTCTGTAGCCCTTACACTTTTGTGCCACGTGTTTCGCGCTTCTCGGCATGTTACGTAACGGCCCCCTGTAAATCGTGACCAAAAATAGCATGTCGCGATATCGCGACGTTTTTACGTATGTAGCTTTGCTTTTCTTCTTTCATCGCGAAAATGAGACATGTCACGATATCGTGACATTTTCTTGTCAACAACCTTGTCCGCCTTCATGCACCGCGAAAATGATACATGTCGCGATATCGCGACATTTTTCCGCTTCGGGCCGTCTCGCTGCTTTTTGTCGTGAAATCGTGACGCTTTTCTCTTTTGCACCATCTTGCTACTTTCTGTCGTGAAATCGTGACGCTTTTCATCTTCGCCCTTCATCTCGTCTTCAGGTCGCGAAATGGCGACATGTCGCGATATCGCGACAACTTTTCATTCCGTACACTTTGGCTGCTTGGAGCCGCGAAAACGTGACCTGTCGCGATATCGCGATGTTTTTTCCTCTACGTTCATTTTGGCTGCTCCAGGTCGTGAAACTCCGACATGTCGCGATATCGCGACATCTTCTGCCTTGACTCTTCTCTTGCCGCCTTCGACCGCGATTTCATAACACGTCGCGATATCGCGACATTTTCTCTTCATGATGCATTCTGCTGCTCTTAGCCGTGAAAACGTGACATGTCGCGAAATCGCGACACCTTTTTGTTCCACTGCACCTTGCTTGTCTGAGCCGCGATAGAGCAACACGTCACGAAATCGTGACAACTTTCATTTTTGAGCCACGACAGAGCAACACGTCACGAAATCGCGACAACTTTCATTTCGAGCGCGACAGCGCAACACGTCGCGAAATCGTGACAACTTTCATTTATAGGTAGCGACAGCAGCAACACGTCGCGAAATCGTGACAACTTTCATTTCTAAGAAGCAACGATGCAACACGTCATGAAATCGTGACAACTTTCATTTCTAGCGACAGCAACACGCAAAAGCCGCAGCAACACGTCGCGAAATCGTGACAACTTTCATTTCTGAGCAGCGACAGCGCAACACGTCGCGAAATCATGACAACTTTTCATTTTTGGCCGTGACGGAGCGACATGTCGCGATATCGCGACACTTTTTCATTTTCTGCCGTGATGGAGCAACATGTCGCGATATCGCGACACTTTTTCATTTTCTACCGCGATGGAGCAACATGTCGCGATATCGCGACACTTTTCATTTTTTTGCTGTTTTTCTTTGATTTTGAGCATCTGGGCCACTGCAGTTTTCTTGGAAAGCATGCAAAAAAGGTGGGTCCCCAATTTTGGGGTGTGTTGTGGATCAGCCACAACACTCCCCTAGGATCATGGGATTCATCATCCACATACAATTGCAAATTTTCAAGTTGCTGCAAAACTATATTCATTTCACTAGCTTGGCTTCTAGTGAATCTTCTCTAGAAATTTTGATCCAACATTTGAAAATATGGATGATGTTGTAATGTTCTTTTACCTCTTGATGGAGATTCTCTATCAATTTCCATCGGTGAAGAACTTACTGATATCTGTGGAGAAGGACTTGGAGTGGCGATTGAAGTACTTGATGTAGTACTCCTGTATGGGCTTGGAAGGGGTGGTGTGCCTTTGTTTTTCTTGGGAGACACCTGTTGTACCTATGAAGAACTTATATTTTGGGAATCATCATCAAAAAAAATTCTTTGATGACCCCATTCTCCCCCTTCATCAAAAATTACATCCCTGGAGAGTACAATTTTATGAGTCTTGGGGTTATAGAGTTGATATGCTTTTGTAGATTCACAATACCCTACAAATATACAAGCTTGAATTTTGGGATCAAGCTTCTTTCTTTTCTCATAAGGAATGTGCGCATATGCTAAAGAACCAAAAAAATTGAAGTGCTTTACATTTGGTTTCTTTTCATACCACCCCTCATAAGGAGTGACACCATCTAAACTAGAAGTTGGACTTCTATTTAGAATGTATACACTGGTTCTTACAACATCAACCCAGTACATATTAGTTATATGCTTAGTCTGAAGCATCATTCTCACCATCTCAACTATGGTGTGGTTATTTCTCTCTACCACACCATTATGTTGTGGGGTATAGTTAGTGGTGAATTACATTTTTATCCCACTTGCTTTACAATATTTCAAGAATGCTTTTGAGGAGTACTCACCTCCTCGATCTGTCCTAAGACATTTTACATAATTCCCACTTTGATTCTCTACATTGTTTCTAAAATCTATGAAGCAATCAAAAGCTTCATCTTTATGTTTCAAGAAATAAATCCAGCACATTCTAGAGAAATCATCTATGAAAGTGAGAAAATAAGAATTATTTCTGAGACTCTGTGTTTGCATTGGACCACAGATGTCTAAATGCACTAAATAAAGTGGATAGTTGGCTCTCCACACTTTTTCTTTTAGAAACTTTGACCTTGAGTGCTTTCCCAAAGCACATCCTTCATAGACCTCCTTCTATTCTTTGATTTTAGGAAGTCCTATCACCATAGCTTGAGAAGTGAGTTCAAGCTAACAGAATTAAGGTGACCATATCGCAAGTGCCAAAGCACACTTGGATTTGTTATAGCTAAATTTGCAAGTTGATCTCCTCCTGGCTCACCAAATTTGAGAGGGAATAACCGATTCTTGGTCATGGGGACCTGTGTGATGACACGATTACAATTGTTTTTATCAAAAATGATACATTGTCCTTCATCAAATACAAGTTTATAATTGTTCTCCATCATTTACCCAATGCTTAATAGATTGTGTTGGAGCTTTGGAGTGTAATAGATGTCATTCACTTTCTTTAGTCCTTCTTTGGTTGGAACCTCCATGGCTCCAATTCCCTCTACTTGCAATGCTTTATCATCCCCTAATTTGATTTGGGATTTATAAGTGGAATCTAGAGTTGCAAATAAATTTTCTTTGCCACTCATATGATTTTAGCAACTAGTATCCAGAATCCATGTGTCATTTAGATTATTTTTTGATTGTCCATATGAAAGAAAAATATTAGAGGTATCATATTCTTCTCCATAATTTCCATATTAACTACTACTGCCTTGTGAATATTTTGACCAGAAGTCACGAGCAAAGTGACCTAGATTTCCATAGTTGAACAAGATATTTTGAGCTTGTCACTTCATCACCCTTGATTTCCACTTTGTCCTAGATTTCCTCCTCGATTTTGATTTCCACCTCTATGTTGATTGCATCCTCTGTATGAGTTGCCTCCTCTGTTGGAGTTGCCTCCTCTGTTTTGGTTGCCTCCTTTGTTTTGGTTGCCTCCTTTGTAGTTGCCTCTACCTATACCTCTTTGTTGTCCTTTGCCTTGACCTCTTCCACGTCCTCTTCCATTGTTTTCATTGGAAGTGAAGGCCTTCTTGTCACCTCCATAGCTGGTTGAAGGAGATTCCAAAAATCTCTCTTCATGTGACATTAACGATCCGATTAATGCATCGAATGTTAAAGTGGAAATATCTTTATATTCTTCTATAATTATGACAATATGATTCCATCTTTGTGGAAGTGTTTGCAACACTTTTGTTACAATTTTCTCAGGCTTGATTTCCTCGCCAAGTGTAACCATTTTATCAACAATTGTTTTTACTCTAACACAATAATCATCGACTTTTTCATCATATTTCATTATGATATTTTCAAAATATCTTTTTAGTGTTTGAAGCCTCACCTGCTTCACTTGATTACTACCCTGGAATACATCACTCAAAGCTTTCCATGCAGCTTGTGCAGTCGTACAAGCGGTGATTCTAGGGAATATACTTTTCTCCAACGTTGCTTGGAGATGAGAAAGAGTAGAAGAGTTGCTATTTTGTCCTTATTTTTGTGTTTTCTTATCTGCGTCACTTAGTTTTGTCCAGTATAAGGGTTATGTGAAACCCTCTTCTATTATGTCCCACAAAACTCTTTCTATAAGAAGGGTCTTCAAATTTATAGACCAATACTCGTAGTCATAACCGTTGAACTCTGGTATAGGTAAACTGTTGTGTGAGGCCATAGTTACTAAAAAACTTTTTATTTCACAGTTACAATAAAGCACTCTACTTTTTCAAATAAGGAATGAAGAAGAAATAATAAAGAAGAGATTACAAATTAAAGTCAAATATGACTTGATTTACTCTATAATTGATTGCTTGTTCCTCTTGTTGTAGGGATGCTATCTCTTGATTCATGAAATTGTCTTCTACTTCTTCTTCGTAGTCACATATCAATATTATTTCTGGTGATTCTGGTTCCAAAATTTCCACTAAAATATTGTAGTGTGTATATTTTGATTCTTGTGGTGCAGCTTGTACGGATTCTGATTGTTCAAATTGACTCTTGAAAGAGTTATCTTCAAAGAGAGTGTGCTCATATGGGCACTTGATAAGCCATTTTCCTAAAAATATTTGTCAATGCGACTATACTAGGCTTGGGGTGCTTATTGCAGTCCATACAAGGCTTTCTTTAGTTTATACACTTTTCCTTCTTATCCTTCTAACTCATAACCTAGTGGTTGGTCTATATAGACCTCTTATTATAATACTTCATTTAGAAAGGTAGACTTGACATCCATTTGATATGATTTTTATCCTTATTTCGGCTACCAATGCTAGAATCATTATAATTGTGTGAAGCATAGCTATAGGTGCTTAGACTTCATGATATTCAAATCTTGATTTCTGTGAATACCCTTTTGCAACTAGCCTTGATTTATCGTACCCTGAGTCAGAATGCATTTGATGTGCAATTACTGTATTTTGAAGTTGGCTAAACACAATGTTGAGCCCATAACCTCTTACTTTTTCATAGAATCTCTCTGCACCTTCTCTTGCTAAAATTGCACATAAGACATGATAACAACCATTTGGTCTTATCATCAATGTCTATTTACAATTTTATAATTTTGATCCTTTATCTCTTTTACAAAAAAAAACTAAGCCTCTTAGGCTTATTACACAATATTTCTATAGTTTGTGATTCCTCGAATCAAGTGAAAAATGAACCCTTCTATTACAATGAATTGCCTCTTAGGCAATATTCTCCTTCTTTTATAGTATTAAAAAAAAAATCTATATTGCTATTTAATAAAAAATAATAATTGCCCTTTAAAAAACAATTTAAAAAAAAAAAAAAACTATATTTAATTTATTAAATATAATATAAATAATTAATTTAATAATATAAAGAAAATTTTCAAAAAAAACTTTATTTTTTTATTAAACCCTTGCAGGAATCAAACCCGCAACCTATCTCCTTCAACAAATCATGCTTACCAACTCAGCCACCACCGTGATGAGAACCAAAGGCAAAGAACATCAATTTCAATACTTTCAACTTTTGCTTTCATAAAAAAATAATGAAAAATGTTACCGCCAGGTTTTGAACCTGCGATATACCAGGGACAGGTGCCTTAAGGCTGGCTCCTCGAGCCAATCGAGCTGCGTGGCCCAACGAGAAGGCAAAGGAGGCTTGCCTCCTTTATCTTGTCATGGCCGCGCATAAGACAAAAAAAAATTAAAGGGACTTTAGTCCCACATCCACTGTGCAATGTCGTTTGAGGTGTTTAAAACCCTTATGCGGATAATATAACTCAATTGCATTCAAGAAATCAGTGACCGCCCTTTTACCTCCTCAAGCCTGTCTCTCCTCGCCATGTCATCTGTCACCTTTGCTTACCATGTAGCCTGTCTTCTGGTCTGCCACATCGCCTGTTGTCTGGTCTCTGGTCTGCATCAACCTTGCTCTATCCTTGCCACGTGTCGATGTCTAGTTGGCTTCTCCTATGGTTTGCTCCTCCTCCTCATGTGCTCTTTGTGTGGGCCTTCTCCCGACCTCACCTTGGTTCATGATTTATGGGCCCTCTCAACCTCACCTTGGTTCACGTGTTGCGGGCCCTCTCAACCTCACCTCAGTTCATGTTCTGCTAGTCTCCTCCAACCTTGATCTACGAGCCCTATTCGACCTTGCTCTGATACCAGATGTGGCACTGTAGTTAGGTGGCGCAAATAGAGAAATGTAAAGTATTATTAATTCACCAAAATGCCATTTTTACAATGCTTAAATAATAGGAGAATTAACTGCCTTAGAAAACTTAGGGAATAGATAGGGAAGAAGAAAAATAGGGATGAAAGGAGGAAATGAAATAGGAGTCAAAATCCTTGTCGTCCATGTCATCTAATCTACCCAGTCAGCTGTCATCAAAGCCATCCAATCTGCCCAGTCAGCTACCGTCCAATGAGGCAAAAGGGTAAGGTCCAAAGCTTATCATTTTCAAACAATTTTTTTACCATTTATCGCTTTAACTTCCAACAAGGGGCACATTCCTACATTTTAGACAACTGCATTGGAGTGAACGCGAAGATATAAAAAAAGAAAAAAAAAGGGCAAAATATTTCTTCATAAAAAATTTTTTATTTAAAAAAGTAAAAGTTAAAAAGATTTAAAAAATCTACTTTTTCTAAATATGGGGTAAAACTAAAAAGCAACATTTTAATTTAAAAAGAGGGTGTGAGCATGGAAATCAAATCAAACAAGTGCAAAGCATTTCAGGAGCAAAGGAAGAAGTGATAAAGTGTGTCATCGAAGTGATTTCGCTCCTTAGATGTTTTTTTTAGGCACGTGATGATTTTTCAATGCCAATAGAATTTTCCTCAAGTTTTCGGAGCGCCCCAAGAAAAATATTTTCACCCAGATTTTTTGAGAGCAACGTTTTTACATTTTCTAGGGAGAAAATCTCTTGGTATTCCTGAAAGATGTTGATTGGATTACTTGTAGTGGATTTATTTTTTCAAAGCAGACATCAAGAAGCCAGGCTATGCTATTTGAGAGCATAACATAACAAAGGCACAGTTTTCAAAAAATATATCGCGGCAAATAAAGTTTGATTACTGTTAAGTCATGGAGAGAAGTGCCAAGTGAGTTTTCCAAGGTGTTTGACCTCTCAAATTCACCATATCGATTTTCCATATTTACTGTGGTGGTTGGGGGTGCGCTCTATAAATAGAATAGGTAAAATCGTCCAAATATTATTTTAAAAAATATTGTAAAATACGGAACAACTCGTATTATTCAGCAATGCAAATATATTGGTGGTGCATTTGTGGGTTTTGTTTGTAGTAGTTGTGGAGAGCTCGCAGGGTCATCAGAATTTATACAATGGGCAATAAAAGTACAAAATTGAAGGATTCCATAGATTCTAAGTAGATGAAAAAGAAAGTAGAGGGTGAGAAGAAGTCCAAGAAATCCCACAAAAATGAGAACATGGATTTGGACCCATACTCTGACACCATGGCAGAGGTCGGGAACTTCGTAATCACCAATAAGGGCATTGTTAAAATTTGAAAAGATGTGGAATTCATAGTTAAACAAGGATTGATTTCAGAGAGGCTCTACTTGTGTCATATTATGCACAGTTATTTTGGTACTTATGTACACCCGTATATGTTTGCTCGAAGTTGGTGAAGTCTATGTCTCATTTTTATAACCTGATTACTAGGACTATTTGAAAGGCAAATGGTGAATCAATTTTCTCCATCTCATTCGATGTAGTGAGGGAAGAATTTGCCTATGGTTTAAAACCCCCTCTGATATGATATTCAATAAATTATACATTATTGAATAGGAGAGATATGTGTCTACTGTGACAATGCGCCAGTTCATGAAGACAATTAATTAGAGAGCCGCAGCTGGGGTAGTTGCAAAATCTATCGAAGTTACTTTCAGATTTCAAAAGCCCGAATATATTTTTGATGCTAGCATGGATTGTTAGTATCTCTACAGATTCCATGATTCACAAGTGGTAGGAAGTGCTTACACAGTGTATATCCCAGGTGGAGTTCTAGTTCCAACGATGATGAAGGCAGGTACAAACACGATTTATTTTGACTAGGCTAATTTCATACATTGGAAAATGCACATCTAATTGGAAATATTGAATATGAGATAATAAAATTCATTCAATCAAACTTCATTCCTTATCTGGTATTTCTTCTTTCATTTACATCAGTATTTTTCATTTATTACAGTTAAACAAGTTGATGAGGAAAACAAGGTTTTACCTGTTTATATTTGGACTCCCACTCTATCTTTTTTTTTTAAAGCAAAAAACCCCTTGTGGAGCCGCCTTGGTCTGAGAGACCATGAACAGGGGGTTCTACACCGTCAAGTCACCCGAGAGTCGCACCAGACCCTGCTCGCACCAACATTATCAATTGGATTTTGGATACCCAATTCAGCTTTTTGGTAGGGTGGATATTTGAACCTGGGACCTCTCTTGGAGGATTTCCCTCTCCTCTCCAACTCACCTACAACACCTGGTTTGGACTCCCACTCTATCAATAAGGGAGTCGTTCTATAATTTTAATCACTTATTTTTAGGGCCTACAATTGAGTTGATTTGTGACAAGAGTGAAAGGGTACCACGGGTAATGAGATAAGTGATTGTCACAGCCAAAAAAGGTGACATATTTTTACTAACTCAAGGCGTGGTTGTATGAATTTTTTACTTCATGGGCAAGCCAATCATACTTCCATATTTTACCATGGAGCATATTTTTGCAATGGAGGTGGTGCACCATAATGATTATGTGAATGATGTTTATGGAGCAGGGCATGGCAAGAGAACAACATGCACGATGTTGTTTAAGTTTGGTAGTATCAAATTGAATCAGGTTGATCTTAATAGGTTACTCAAAAAATATCTCCAGGACTTGGATCTAGTGGAACTACCGCAACGATGGAGGTATGACCAATTGGATCATTTTTTGAAATTAAGGCCAAGAATTTTTATTGCTACTCACGGCCAGATATTTAGCAAAATTATAACTTCGAAGGGCATGATTTGGAGTGGCATATTGAAACCATGATGTCACTTCTACCATGGCATGACTTCTATGAGCAAGAGATCGAGTATAATCTTGTAGTACACAAAGATCATATTCCACCATTGAGACTATTTAGCCAGGTGAAATAACAACAACCCACGTGGTTTGAAGAGAATATTATAAACTGGTAGATTATGAGGGTCCACCATGGAAAATTACATCAACCTACAGGTTGAAGATGGACAAGGCATTTTTAGAGGCATATGATGAGTTTTTCAACATATATTAACCTATTACTTTCTCCAAGGTCATACCTAAAAGCTTTCAAAAGTCTGATAGTGAAGAAAGTGTGGCTGAAGAAGAATGCTTGGTAGTTGAGTAAGCGACACATGAGGAGGATGAACATCATTTCATTTTTAAAATAATATCTTAATGGGTGAAGTGAAGCATAGAAGAGGTATTTTATTTCTCTAAGGCTATGAAGAAGCCATGAACTGATGTTGTTTATTCATCCATTGTTGTAGTTTCCACGACTGTAGTTATTGCATCTACATTGAACTCTCCTCCACCAGTGTCAGCTGCTTAGGTTGGAATTTTCCAAGAACCACCATTAATTCCAGAGAAGCTTTTGGATCAATAAATGGAGATCATAGATCTCGACGTAGATGTAGAGAAGCATCAAGTGCAAGAGGAACTTATTATGCAACCGCCTCCATCATAGGCTCACACAGTGCCTACACTTTAAGGTACATCTCCTTTTTCCTCTCCTTCCATTCAAGAGCAAGTAGTGGATGCCACTTTGTTTCCTTAAATTCTTACATATGTTGCCCCTCCGTTTGGTATGCCCACTATTTCCATTTCTCTCACTACTGCTCCTTCTCTTCCCCTCTCTTCAACCTCCCTTTATTTTAGTTTATTTGCATCAAGTTCGAACCTTTTTTTGCATATCTCACCTTCCATTCCTATCATAACTTCCCATGTAGTTGTAAGTATGCAAGCTCCTTCATGAGTGAGCGTAACTACAGCTGAACCTAGTGCTTCCATACATTCCACTGTTTTGATCCCCCTCTCATTTTTTTCCTCTTTTTCATTTGATCCATACTGTGCATAAGATCTATTCCCTTTCACACCATTTTTGGAGATGCAGGAACTACCCTAGGTTGAGGTGGTGCTCGAATAGCTATTTGTAGAAAAAATTAGTCAAGCACAACTCAATTCATTGTAGTGGCTAAAGAGTCGTAGAAGAAAATAAGCACTTGCTCTAGCTAAGCCACTCAAGAAATTTACCTTTGATCCAGTTGCTATAGAGGCTCACACTACTAAGATGATTCCCTTGGTTTGAAAGCCACAAGGAGAAATGACGCCAAGCGATTACGCTTACAAAATTGTGATAGAGGACCTGACAAATATTTATCCTACTAAGAATATGGAGAACATCCAAATTGATATGAGCTCAGTTTACTTGCATGGCGAGCATTATAAGAAAATATTTTATGACATTGAGGAAAATATTTTTGAGCTTGAAGAGGCTTTGGAAGAAAGTATATCACAGCAGGAAAATATGGTGATGGAGATTGAACAATGGCATCAGCAGGCAGGGGCTCACCAAAAGGAAAAGGATGTAGTGGAGTAGTAAGTGCAGGAACTAAAGATACAAATGGATTCCATACATAATAAACTAGCAAAGAAGACCACACAGGCTACAGGCTTCTCTCAGAAGATGATTAAGGCGACCCACCTTTAGTTGGATCAAAGTTATGAGAATTTGGTGATAAGGGTAGTTTTGGTTCTACAATACCTTTACGAGGCCTGGATATAGATTCAATTGAGCCAACAAATAGTGGATAGTATTGAGGATATTCTAGAACCACATTTGGAGTTGGCAGTAAAAATCCAAGCCTTGGCTCAGTCTAATATGCACATTCACCCCATGAGTGATATGGATCAAGCTTGGTATACCACCAAGGTTATGCTATGTGGCTATTTTCATAGGCTAGATCTGGTGAGAGAAGGCAGGAAACTCCTTAATGTGATTGAGCAGGAGCATTATGTTTCCATGGTTCATTTTGATGCTCTTGCTGAAATGGGATTTCCATATTTTATAGACCAATGGGGTGAGCCACTACCAAAGGAACAGTTAGAAGCAGCCTGGAAGAATTTTATGGAGGACACATCAAAAATTGACAAGTGGAAAGATCTAATCATGGAATAACAAGTGTTGCTACTCATGAATAAGTTCACTTGCATGGAGTTGTCCTTGTTAAAATTAGCTCAAAGATCTAAGCGCCTTATCCTAGAGGATACCCAAAATCTATAGTATATTTATGAGTCACTCAGTGTTCCTTTACCATTTACCATAGTTGCTTGGGCTGAAGCAGTTATAGTTTATGAAATCATTTGTGAAATTTTGAAGGAACAGGAAGAGCAGGCCGCAGCAGAAAAAGCAACAGTTGAACAGGCATAGATAAAGACATCCAAACCAGAAGTGCCAACCAAGGCAACCCATAATAAGGACCACTGAAAATCCTAATGAATAAAGGCTTGGGATTGCTTGCATCCATGCGAGCTAGATACCTCGAGAGCCGCTAGAAATGTTGGCAGTTTTGACACCATGCCACATTGAAATTTTGATGAAATTTTGTTGAATAGTTTTAATTGTAAAAGTAGTAAAATATATTGAATTAATATTGCAGTATTTTGGGCCAGTATAATATGTTGTAGTTTATGTTTTTTATGTTAAAACCTTCCTTCTATTTTCATGGGTTTTATGTTTCGAAGTAATGGGTATTACAAAGTAAAATTGTTGTGGAAAATGGTGAGAAAAATCAGTTGATATCACCCAAAGACGTCAACAAAAATAGCGCCTAAAGACTAATGGTGAAATGAACATAACAACCTTTTTACCCTAAGAGAAGGGTGAAAATATTTTTCACCCTTCCTTGGGGCGAAGATGTCTTTATTTTTGAAAAAATAGAAAAAATACGTTCACCCCAAAAGTGGGGTGACCAACTCATTCACCCCACTTCGGGGCAAATGTAAAATTAAAAGGGAAAAAATGTTAAGTTAGAAAATGTGACTTTGCCCCAAGTGAGGGATGAAAGTCCCTTTCGCTCATCCTTGGGGTGAAAACACACTAAAAATAAAAGGTATTTTGTGGCCCTAAGTTGAGAAGTAATGACAATGGAAAGGAGTGCGTTCACCCCAAAGGAGGGGCAAAAGCATCATTCACACCACTTTGGGGTGAACATCATAAAAAATAAAAGACAATTCACCCAGTCAGCACGTTGAAAAGTCAACTAGACTTTTGCCTCAAGTGAGGGATGGAACTCCCTTTTGCCCCTCCTTGGGACGAAATCCCAGCAATGGTGAGTTTGAAGGTATTGTGTTGTGGGTCCCACTAAGGCATCATTCATGGAACAACAATTTTTTTACCTCATTTCATGCGAACACCAAGAAAAGGTAGCAAGGCACCAAGATAGCTTTGAAAAGTCAAAGCTTTGTTTACCCCAAGAGAGGGGTGAAAATACCTTTTGCCCTCTCTTCGGGTGAATGCATATAAAGAACAGATGTTGTGGAACCCACGTTAGCATACATTGAAAGGAGTAAAAATGGTAGTGCTTTCACCCTAGGTGAATGATGAAAGTTCCATTTGCCCCCCCAAGGGCGAAGCTACATGAAAATGGTTCTACGAATGCATCAAGCATTTTCATCTTCGCTTCAAGAAAATATTAAAATTAGAAGAGTTCTAAGATAGGTTGTGGAAAATCAAAGCTATGTTTACCCAAGGTAAAGGGCGATAGTACCTTTCACCTCTTTTTGGGGTGAACACATATTTTAAGAAGAAAATATTTTATGTGAAGCATAACATGAAAGCAGTTTTGACTTTTGCTTGAACAAGTTAAGTGGAGAATGTCTGATGGCGCTTTCACCGCGGGAGAGAGGTGAAGCTCTCAGTCACCCCTCTTAGGCGTAAAATTATATAAGGTGGTTCAAAGCACCAAAAATAGTATCGAAGGCATATGATAAGGTGTTTTCGCTTAGAGTTTCTCAATATTGATTACTGTCATGATGATGGAGTGAATGCAATGAAAATATTTTTTAAAAATGAATCACGTCATGGGCTATGTGTTGGAAAAAATTATAGGAAATAATGCCAAGCATGATTCAAGGGATAAGGGTGAGCAAAACTATAAAGGTTGCTATTTTATGGGTGCTCTCTTCACCTGTAAGCATGAATGAGAAGGAAGTAAAGAAATTTAAATAGGGCACTTTCGGTCATCACTCCATATTGGGAAAAGTTCAAAGAAGACTTTTTAAAGGTGCCCCAATTGGATAAATCATAATAATTTAATTATTGAGGCAAAGAGTGACTGAATTTATCGGTTTCATGCTGAAAAGGATACATGATTTAATATCACAGGATGATTTTCATGAGTTCCAAGACATTCTGGAAAAGGGCAAATTTCAAAGGAACAATGGAGGTATCAATTCAACGACCATATTTGTATTTTTTCATGCACCGACATCCGAATTTGCTAATTTCCTAGGAATTTTTCCTTAACAGTTGGATCGTTGTCACAGAAGGAATATTTTCAAGAATATCAAGGAAGAATTTCTTCACAAAGGTTCCTAATTTGTAAACATTTAATCTTTTATGTATTAAATGAACAAAGATGAAAACCTTCATAAATACTAGATATTTTCAATGTAACAAGGAGGATAGACACTTTGCAAAAAAAATCTTCAAGTTTTCTGCATAAATAGAAGGAATTTGGCTTCTGATTCTGCAAGCAATTTTTGTGTGTGATTTCTTTCTATTCTAAAAGTATTTCTATTTTATGTTCATGTTCATTATCTGCTAAGTTTAAATTCTACATCTGGATTTGAACATTGCTGGTGAGGGAGTGAGTACTAGAATGCAACTCTGGAAGTTGTCTCTATGAAATTGTAAGTGGATTATCTTATCTTATTTCTATTCTATGTTGCTACATGCTTGATTTGAATTCTTACTGCTAGTCTATCCCCAATCCTACATCTTTGGCCTGTGGCTATATTTCCCATTTCTTTCTATTATTTTCATTTCTTTCCTGCAACTCTAGACTTAAACCGGTGTATAGGATTAGTAAGGGATACAACCCTCTCAGGATATTAGACCAGAGGATTTCCTTCGACCTTTCAATGTTGGTCATGTCTAGGGCACACAAATACATATTTTTATTTTAGGTAGATATTTGACCAACATGTATTTGGAGAAATAATCAATTTTAAATGTTAAAGTTGAAGAGTTCCATTTGGAATGTACTCCTTAGGAGCTAAAGAGATAAACTATCACTTGCCATGTTGGAAGGAGGAGGACCAACCACCTTTATAGGAGTTTGAAACATCTCTACATAACATAAATACATGAGAGCCAAGTCTTATAATATACACATCAATCAAAGATTCAAAGCATTCAAGAATCCATTCTACAAGGCAGAAGTTGTAGTGAGCACTTGAAGAGGAGGAGCAATGCATTTTGTGCAGGTGAAATGTGGAAGACCACGAAATTAGCGTACCCAATTTTGGAGGTAAAAATATTTCAAATTAATTTTTGCTCTATACTAAGGTTTGGGAGCTATAAGGTTGATTTAATTTTATTTTTCCTAAAGTTAAGTTTAATTAATCTAGTGCTACTTAGATTAATTATATTAGTGGAGAGATAAGACATCAAATTGATAAATTGAAACCCTATAAAGGTATTTTGAAAAGTTTTGAAGATTATTGAAAGGTTAATTTGGAATTTTGGGAAGTTAATTACAAACTTTGTAATTAATCTATTTATTTTTATGAATCAAGTTTTTAATGTTTGCAAATAATTTAAAGGGGGAGAAATAAGGTTTTCTACATCAAATTAGAAAATTTAAATTTTCAAATATTATTGCCTAAATTGCTAAATTTCTAATTGGGGAGTCATAAGGTATTCAACATCAAAAATAGTTTTGTGAAATTTAGAGTTTAGAAATAATATATTCAAACTTAGGGAGACATAAGGAATACAACTTGAAAGCTTAGAAAAGTTGGAAAATTATCTTTAAGTTTCTTATTCAAAACTAGGAAGACATAGAGAAGTCAACTATAAAGATTTTTGAAAAATTAGGGAGCTATAAGGATGTCTGCATCAAAGAATTCATTGAAAAATGATATGGAAAATGTAATTAGAAAATAAGAAAAGAAAATACCAAAATGGTTAAAAGAAATATTTGAGAACTCAAAATCACAAATTGATAGTTTGACAAGAGTAAATTCTATAAGAACATATTCTAACAATATGATAGAATATACAATGGAAGAAATTGATGACAATTATACTAATGGAAATATTGAGAGTAAACTCAAAGACTATTCTCAAAATGTAGCAGAAAATATTGATAAAAGAACAATAACTGATAGTCAAGAAGATTTCTTATAGACTTATGAAAGAAGCAAAGACATAATCACCTCAATTGTACACAAATGGTTATATCAATTGATCAAGAAAATAGATGAAATGAAAATTTTTAAAACAACAAGAAAATATTTGAAATGCATGTATTGTAATAGAGTTGGACATGAAGAAGCCGATTGTTGGAATTTACATCCTTGTAAATATTATGGAAAATAATCACATTCATCTACTTTATACTATCACAAGGAAGAATATTATAGCAAATTTGAAAAGGTTTTAACATACAGATTAGAGTGTTTATTTCAAAATATTATTTCTAAATCCTTTTCTAACAATGGATACAAGCATGAAGAGCAAGCAAGAAGGTTATCCAAAGAATAAGAAAAAAAAAGTGGACTAGAGAAGTAATTAGATCTCTTGCTCAACAAGGCTATCTAACGATAGACTATATTGAAAGTCCAAGACGAAAGCAAAATCCAAAGAAAAAAAAAGAAATCAAATCAAGAGAGGCAATATGAAGACTGAACCTAAAGAAGATACTTATTTTAAGACTCCAAATATAAATTTACTGGAGGTATATTGAAGACTAAAATATGAAGACCATATTGAAGACTAAAGTCTTCAATAACCAAATAATGTAATACGGGGGGGTGTTGGAGTATATTACATTATTTGGTACATTCTAATGTACCACCTTAAGCACCTCATTAGATTAGGAGTGTGTTCTAGATTAGAGTGTGAGTAAAAATTTTATGTATTGTATTAATGTGTAGGAAATGCATAAGTGTCGTGTAATTGAGTGTGCAAGTGTGGTGAGTGTAATTGTGCATAAGTATCCATTATGTAAGAGTGAACATGTGTCCTTAGAATAGGAAAATGAAGAGTCTCAAAGAAGAGTGAAGGCCAAGAGTACTCCATATTAAGGGTCACATTCTATTATATATGTGACTAAGCATTTTAAGAGTGAGAGAGTGTATGTGTGACATTTATTCTATATAATTTTACTATTTTTGTGAGCCTTGTTATGTGACTATTTTGTGAGTTATTTCTGAAGTTGTTTCTAAGTTATACTTGTGAAAAATATTGTCATTGTTGAGTATTTTATATTAAAAATTTATATTTGATTATGTGGTTATTGGAATTAAGAGTTAAGCATAAAAAGCTAACAGTGACTAATTTGTGATTTTAGTAAATGGTAAATGATTTATGTTTGTGGAAGTAAAGTTTCATAAAACAATTTCTAAAACTCACCACATATAGCACATACAAAATATGTGATAAAGATTAAGAATTTCAAGAGAAGGGGATTTGGGTAGAATTCATAAGCTAGGAAGATTATTCCCAAGTTTGATGCCATACCACAAAATAAAGAATGGTCAATCCAAAACAAGACATGAAAACTAGTATAGAAGATAATAGTAGGTGTATTATTCCATATTACAAGATTCAATATTATAACCAATATATATGGAATGTTGTTTATTTATTATTTATTGATATGCAAGTACTTACATCATTGAGGTCAATATAAACTACAATTTTAGTTCAAAATAATAAAGGAAATCAATTTGTGGAAGATCACCTAAACACCATCATTTCCATAAATATTGTTAGAAGATCCTAGTGAAATGAATCTTTAACTTAAATATGCATGTTCAAGAAGAACCCTTACATTTTATTATAGATAGGGGTATTCAAAAGAATATAATCTTTGCATATGTAATTAAAAGAATGAAGATGATAAAGACACTTCATCCACAACCCTATAATATCGAATGGTTCCAAGAATATAAAGTTGATAATTCATAAAGCATTATTTCCTCTCCTTTTTCATCAATTATTTTGATAGGTAGTAACTTATGACATATTTACTCTAGACATGTGTGATATTTTCTTGGAAAACCCTACATGGGGATCATCATGGGGTCTAAGGGTCCATACTTTAGCATCACCATCACACTTCAAGAATAATGCTATAGGATTCCTAAAGTAATTATAGTTATAAAGTTTCACTTATTAACACCAAATAGCATTGCAATTATTCCTAAGGTAACTCTAGCTATAAAGTTTCCCTAATTATCACCAAATAGCATTGCAAGTAATTATTATATTTAAGTCTCTATGCTTATGATGGTCAATACTTAGGACTATAGAACAATTCTCAGCATCACTTAGCCTATTCGAAATGCTTAAATAAGAAATTTGGTGCTACCAAAAGTTCTAGCAATAGTACCATATGGATCAAGGGATGCCACTCAATTATCAAGTCAAAAATCCTATTGGCTTAGGCCTAAAAGTATCATTTCTAAATATGATATACTATCATCATTATATTTTGGGGAATGAAGAGATCAAGCTCTAATTCTAGGCATTAATATACCATGGTTAAATTAATTAAGCACCTCATGATGAGATATTATATATGAGTTTGTTTGTTTAGTTCGTTGTATTCACTTGGATAAATTATGCAATTTATTATGCCCACTTAGGATAATTTAATGTGTTGCTAGATTTTAATTGTTTGTATGTGGTTTGTTATAACTATTATTTTTCTTGTGTATTCCTATGTAAGGCTTCCTATGTGCAATAATCGCAGCCACAAATATTTCCATATCACCTCATCTTGTAGAAGCAATTATGAATTATAAGTAAAGTAGTTTTTAATGTCCATAAGGCCATAGGTAATATAAGATGATCCTCAAAAAGGATGTTGTTTTACCCAATACCTATTTATCCAACCAAGATATAGTTACTAAAGCATGTACAACTCTATCCCCTATTGTATTTGAACCTTATACTTACTATTTAGACTCATTCAAAATTAGAATGCAAGAAAGATGAAATATGAAGAACACATGTTGAGTATAGAGCATTGAAAAAGATCACAATAAATAATAGATATTTGATCCTTTGAATTGATAATATCTTGTACCAATTTATATATGCTAAGTACTTTATCAAGATCAAACTCAAATTTATCCACGATTAACTATAGATAAATCTACCTAATATATGTACCACAACCTTTGCTTCCAAGAAAGGCCTATTAAGTGTCTAATAATACCACTTGGCCTAACTAATACCCTAATAAAATTCATGAGGATGATGAACGGAATCTTGTATTATTTTTTTATTAGTTAAAATTCATTGATTATGGGTTTTGACAGGGACCCCAAAACTGTTAGTATATCCTAGTACCACTTAAGGGGGGTGTTAGAATAATAAATTATATCCTAAGTTGTTACTAGGATAATCTGTGTAGCTGAGATTAGCTCAGTTAGTTATAAACCAATGGATTAGATTGTGCACCTTTGTTATTTAAGCAAGGTATCTTTCAATGAATAACATCAACCTTCCATTTTCTAACATGGTATCAGAGCGGGCTTTCCCTGCCCTGTGAGCCTGAGGATATTTTCCTCATGGGGGATTTCCCTCATGGAAATTCCCCCTCTTTTTTCCTTTCATTTTGTTTTCTTTTTTTTTTATTTTTTTTTCCTTATGATGCAAAACATCTGAGTATGCTCTAAACTTGTCGGTTTATACCGATCTGGTTTATCAAAAATGATCTTTGCATTTTAATGGAGAAAAAGAGAAAGGGTCTATTTTTTTTAGCCATTACTTGAACAATGCTGCCCCTTTTTTTTTTGCTGGAGATCTTGGAGCCTGTGGTGTTTTGAGACTAGTTTTTTCCAGTGATGTCACAATTGGAAACGATGGACTATCATTGTTGATGGTGGAGATTTTTTTTGTGGTTCCATCATTTTTTGGTGAAGAAGAAAGGGTCATTATTGAACCTGTGGTGAGCATAGAATATTTTTGTTCCATGCACATTGATGTAGGATCTCTCCGACCCGTTCATAAACCTGATAAATATTTTTTTTGGTATTAAAAATAATAGTAAAGCAGAAGGTAGTGCATGGTTGTGAAAATGGACATCAAGTCCCGTGTTTTTACTACATATTGTGTTTATTGTCTCTCCCTATGAAAAATATTTTAGCATGATATATAGTGCCCAGTTGATATCCAACAACAAGCAAAAGAGGTCCTTGGTTTCTTGCTGCAAATACTTTTTTTATTGCAGAATGGAGGGCAACCTCGTATGTCCATTTTTTTTGGGTGCCATGACATCATCCAGTTGGAGAAGCTCAACAAGTTCTCATTGGCAGTTGGATTTTTGGGCTCATTGGGCTCATTGGCACTGAGTTCTTCAGTTGGGCAAACAATTTGGCGTTGAGGAGAGTGCATAGTGTGCAGGTGAGCACATGGGGTCTCGGTGCCTAGGTAGATACAACAAACTGGAGTTCTTTCATGATCCCCTGGATAGTTTAAAATGATATACTTTCATGGCCCATCAATATTCCTGTGACCTATATTTTAGTTTAGCACCATCCAGTTTGTAGCAACGGTGATTACAACCATTTGTTGCGCTTGAGGGAGGAGTTCGAGCGCTTCGACGTATTCAAACTACCACCAATGTGGGTATTTTATTTCTAAAAATTGACTATTGCACAATGATCATCGTGAATGGTGTGAGTTTGGTCGACCTTTGCGAGAAGACATTAATAGATCTGGGGGGAGATTTTCATACTATCAGTTTGAATCTCATTACTCCAATACGTCAACACATCGATATTCATGCAATACTGGAGTTCATGATGGGTTGTTTTTCTAGTAACATTTCTATGTTATCACCGAGAGAGGTGCTTTCATCAGCAATATTCGAGAAAATTACCGAGGATTACATCCAAGAGGTTTTTATTATGATAGCAAAAAAATTTAGCCCATTTTTCCTACGAAATTTGTGCCAACTTGGAGGATATAACAACCCTGTGAAAAAATTTGCTCGTGCATGAAATAGTTGGTAGCTGTCAGAGATGCAAATCTATTATGAAGCTCTTGTATCTGTAGCTTCCTGTGCAGTCAATTCCTAAAACAACAGTGCTTGAAGTAGCAGTTGGTGGGTAATCTACCTATGTGTGAACGTGATTTGAAAGTGAAGAATAAAACACTATTTGATGCTAAAGATGTGAAATCCATGGATTTTATTTTCTTTGGAACGACAGGATTTTTTCATTTTCAGTGGCCTGAGAAACCTTTCATGGGTTGAGGTGCTGTGATTTCATTTTTACCTCGGCCAATGTCACATTTCTTTGAGACCTGTGAGAGACCTGGAGGGCACCCTGAGAAATGATGCCGCATTGATGGGATGCAATCTGTTGTAAATGATGAAAGTGTCAAAATCAATGTGGGTAGTTTTTTTTAGTCTCCATATGCTTCTAATATCGGATCCACATTTGTGCTACTATTTTTAGGAGTTATGGATATCAAGAAAGTCTTCAAAAGTGGCAGGCATCCAGGAAGAAATCGATGTTGATGCTGCTACTAATTGCAATTTTTGACATTGTTCAAAGCCTTCTGGAGGACTCTTTAACCTCGAGTGAGTGATTTACATCATAAGGAGCCTATCATTTGTAGTGGCATTGGTGAATATTCAAAATAGCACGTGCATATTTATCCAAGAGAGAGTGGCTCATGGTGTCTTGATTTCTTGTAACTATCAAAATATTTTTG
The DNA here is from genome assembly GCA_028583015.1 of Wollemia nobilis. Taxonomy (NCBI): domain Eukaryota; kingdom Viridiplantae; phylum Streptophyta; class Pinopsida; order Araucariales; family Araucariaceae; genus Wollemia; species Wollemia nobilis. The sequence continues at coordinate 12,842,015 of JAQPPZ010000850.1, forward strand.
CTATGATGATGGTAAATATATTCTGGTTGTAACATGATCAGATGGATTTTTTGAGTATCAAATGAGTTTTTAATGATGGTGCTCCTTTGCAAGGAGGGTGAAACCCACATGACACACCACTTAGAAGGACGTATGCATCACAAAATGAGTGTACTTCATGTTTATTACTACCATGGATGATCTATTTTTATTATTATTTTATGCAGGTTCAAGTTTTACCAAAATTACATGCAGCGTTGTTGGGAGATCACGGTGCTTCAGAGAAGATAATGGTCACTCGATGTAGTGGAGAGGTCTCAAAGTTTGCCTACATGGGCCCTTGCTTCCATGGTCGCACCTTTATAAGACTATACATTCAGACAAAAAAACATTGGTGCGTCATCCGGGCTTCGTGGGTTCGTCGATGCAAAAGTTAAAGAGAAAATGCTTGATGACCCAGGATGAAATACTATTTTCGAACACACTGGAGAACTAATTTCTACCCAGTTGGAGGACCAGATGTGATATTGGAAGAAGTTTTTGGGTCTCAAGAAGCTCTTTTCCTACTATGGATTTTACGTATTGCAATAAAAGATTTAATTTTTGAATATTCCATGGCTATCGCATCCATTTTGTCGCAAAGTTTTGTTTGGTCGTTCAGCATCCATGTGTTATATGTCAACTTGGTGGAGGGGTTATTTTTTTTACTTCCCCAAAATTCATTGGGAACCTTGAAGTTTAAAAAAAAATTCCCACGTGCCACTCGATTAAGATTTTCTGGTGACAGTCTAAGGGCTTCGTTCTGCGTTGCAGTAGAAACTTTGGATGGGCAGTGATTCGGATGGCACCACTGTGTTATGGAAGTGCAAATATGCAAAGATGATCATATTAGTAGATCGGTGAAATTTCCTTCATTCCCCATGTCGACATAGTGTGCTATGGATAATTTTTGTTTCAGGAAGAGAATGTCATGTTTTTTGTAATAGAAAAGTTGCGTTCTCTAGTGGCAGGAATTTTTGTTAGTTTGGTAGCGACAAGAAAATTTCTGCAAAGCGACGGTATTTCTTGTTGATTTTTGTGCAGGTCAGGAGGCCTATTAATGAATGACGAAGATTGAAACCTAGTGGAAGCTACCTGAACACATGCTATGCAGTTTATTTTTATCATGACTAGAGAATATCTGGCAACGTCGGGCCCACGCCACTTTCATTTGAAGGATTAAGAAAGGGGTAATTTTTTAATATATGTTTTTATAAAAGCATGTTTGCCCTCTTTAAGGTTCTTTTATTTTAGGTGGGACACTTTATTTTCAAATGAGGTATTTTTAATAAGAGCACTCAATTTTTAATTTTCACATGAAAATGATAAGATTATTATGCTTTTAAGTATTGGATATTTTTTATTTATTTTTTCCACTTGGAAAGTGGAAGGACCCTATAAATTCTGCTACGAGAAAATTTTATTAAACCATGCCTTATTTCGGAATATTCCTTTTGTAAGGGAAATAAAAAGAAAATTATTTTTTTGCAAGATGAAAATCACATTGAAACCCCTATATAGGGGTATTTATGTAGAAAAACACTGCAAGCAGTGTTGAAAGATAATCGATTAGATATGCAAAGCATTACCCAAATATCAAGAACTAATTGATTATTCCATGGGATCAACTTTGTATAAATAGAAAAGTTGATCAATGTGAGTCATTGGATTACAAAAACTCAACAAATCTAAACTATTGAGAGTTCACCTGACTCATGGAAGAATGGTAACTCAAGTAAGACTATCCTAGTAGAACTTAAGAGAACAAATATTTATTCTAACACCTCCCCTTAAGTGATACTAGGGGTGAATGTAACAACAGGAGATGAGTCCCGACAATAAGGCTTGATGAGGTACTCATGTACAATGAATTCTTATAGAAGAGATGGTAAAAAAACCACATGGAAAAAAACCATCTTTCAATAAGGAGAAGAAGAGGTATGTTTTCAGATGGCAAAGATTGTCCTCTATTGAACACCAAAAAAATGAGTCCAAGAAATATGGCCTTATTAGATACTCATGTACAATGTACTTACATATAGGAGAGATGGTAAAAAACCACATGGGAAAAAACCATATTCCAAGAAGAAAAAGAACAATAAGAAGAAGAGAGAGGCTTCTAATGCAACTACCTAACCCCAAGTTTCTCTCGCAACTGAATGTAGCGTAGAGAAGAAAAGTATTTGATGAAGATGTCTACAATTTGATTTTCTGTGGGAATGTACTCCACATTTAGATCCCCTTGCTAAATATGTTGTCGAATGAAGTGCATGTGAATCTCAATGTGCTTGGTGCGCTGATGCTCAAATAGAGTGTGGGTAATATGAATTGTGTTGTGATTGTCACACCAAAGGGTAATGGGTTGGTCATGAAAAAAACCAAATTCCCTTAGTATCTTACGAAGCCAAAGAGCTTCCTAACTGGCCAAAACTACTGCCCTGTATTTTGCTTCTGTAGATGATAATACTACTGCTTGTTATTTTTTGCATGACCAAGCAATAGGTGAAGAACCAAGACAAAAAACATAGTCAGAAGTGGAACATTTGTCTTCAACTGAACCTACCCAATCAAAATTTTTGTAACCAATGATATCCATGGATCCTCCCTCATATAAGATCCCAAAGTGATAGTTACTTGCAAGTAGCGAAGGATTCTTTTTATTTCTTGCCGATGAGGTTGATGTGAGAATCTCGATATTAAGCCAACAACATATGAAATATTTGGGTGAGTATGAGTGAGGTATAATAGACTTTCTATTAGTTGTCTGTAGAGAGTAGCATCACATAGAGGGGATTTGTAGGAAGTACTTAGAGTGACTCCAGACTGAAAAGGTGTGGAAGAAGGCTTACAATTAGTCATCTTAATCTGTTGAAGAAGGTGGAGAGTATATTTCTATTAACACAATGAAATTCTTGTATTTGTTTGAATTATTTGAAACCCAAGAAAGTAATGAGCTAAACCTAGATCAGCCATCTCAAATTTCTTAGAAAGAGAGTTGTTTACAATCTGTATGTGAGAAATGGCACTACTAGTGAGTAGTAGATCATCAGGTGAACCCTCAGTTTACACTAGTTCAGATTTGTTGAGTTGTTGTAATCCAATGGCTCACATTGACCAACTTTGCTATTTATACAAAGTTGATCCCATGGAATAATTAATAATTTCTTGATCTTTGAGTAATGCTTTGCATATCTAATCGATTGTCTTTCAACACTACTTGTAGCATTTTCTACATTTTATATTCATTGGAAAGGTTTTTCCGATCAGGACAAGATGGTACAGTCTATTTTTCAGTTTTGAAACTATTTTCCACACTTTTTTGTGGCTCAAAAATATTGTATCATGGAGTGCATTCTCGATTGAATCCGACACTCCCAAGACATTTATTAAGTGATCCTAGTATCTAGTCATCTCCTCTATATCACCTAGCATTTGCAGCGGCTAGTTACCTATGCATTTTGGTAGGATGAGGAGGACACCATAAGGACACATTCAAGCTACATTGGTTCCCTTCATTACTTGATCCCTTTATTTTGTTGTTTTTCCAAATATTTTTTGGACCTTGTTATCAGCCCATTGTGTTCATATAGGTGGAAACCACTACTTATGCTTGTGGAGTCAATTTGGACATCCCTTGTGATTCTTGTGGTTCTTTCCACACTATCTTCACACTCTTCTTTTTGTGAGACACTTTGGTTTTAGGGGTTTTTCTTTAGTGACATTTTTTTCATGGCTCAAATCCTTGATCTGTGTCACAAGCACAAGTCTGGGAGTATGATTTTATTCTTTTGATGATGAGTCTCTACTTTTTTGAGACATTTGATGGATCCTTTGTAGGCTTCTTGATGGAAGTTATCCTTAAGGGGGGTTGAGAATATTCCTTCATCCTCCATGCACATCTTCCTCCTTCTTCTTCTTTCTATTATGGCAGGTGGTTTTCTCCCTTGTGGATTTTTTCTTCATCTCTCTAACAGAGTTTTCTTATGCATATATTGTACATGAGTACCTTATCAGACCTTGTTGTCGAGACTCATACTTATGGATATACCACTTGTTTAGTTTTATTATTTTTTTCTACCTCCTAGTATCACTTAAGGGGGGTGTTAGTATATCCTAGTACCACTTAAGGGGGGGTGTTAGAATAATAAATTATATCCTAAGTTGTTACTAGGATAATCTATGTGGCTGAGATTAGCTTAGTTAGTTATGATCCAATGGATTAGATTGTACACCTTTGCTATTTAAGCAAGTTCTCTTTCAATGAATAACATAAACCTTCCATTTTATAACAAAAACCTTATTACAAAATTATCACACATGAAATATGAAAGGTAAAAACCAAAAACCATAGGGATGCAACCCCAACCTGAAGCAACAAAAAATGATAAAACACCAATAAACAACATGAACAAGCCCTCGCAAGGGAATACTTAGCCCCATGAGAAATATCCCATGCATGGAGACCCAAAACAAATGCATCATTCCTCCTTGCCATTAGCGAAACCATCGACCTTGGCATCCTACGTAGCATCATCCTCATAGAAGACCACCAACTCCTTCATCTCCTCCTGAGGAGACTCTAAAAACTTTTCTTGGTAAAAAAATAGGTGTAAAGTGTTCCTGAGATATAAGAGAGAATACTCCATGTTATTCAGCTAGGATAAAACATTCTTCTGTTGGGCAATCCCAATATAAGTGGTTTTAATAATGAACTATTGCAAAATGGAAGTAGGGGTGACGCTATCCTCTTCATCAGATATATCAAGGATTTTCTATTTTTCTTGAAGAACCTTATTGCATAGATAGTTAGAAGACCTGACCACTCCCTCGAGATCCTCATACTTAATTTTCTTTCTTGCAAGTAAGCCTCTCACAACCTCCACAACAACATGCTTCTTGGTCGACATGGTAGGGGAATAGGACGAAGCTAAGGGTGGGCTAGGCTTGGCCTGGATAGGGCTTGGATTTCCTCTAGGATCAATCTTGTGGGTGGTAGGAAGATTTAACCCACTCGGACAGTGGACCAAACAGTGTTTGTAAAGGACCTTGAATAAACCTTGGTGGGAAGGGAGGTCATCTCATTTTTTCTTCCTATAGGTTTCAATGGAGTAGGTGATGGAATTAAACAAGAATTGAGGAATATTAATGGGATTGACATCCCTAAAATGGTTCACAAACTCAAAGTGGAAACTATAGAGGATTTTTTTAGGATCATCAATAGTTATATATTCCATAACAGGTTTCATTACCTTGTTCCAGTGGGAGGGGAGGTCAACCCAAAGCATTCTCACCTTTGCCTATTTGCAGAGTTTGCCTTGACTCTTAAACTCCTTCAATTCGACTTCCCAATTATGCTTTTCTTGATGTATGGATCACCCTTTGGTCTATTATCCAGTAATCTCAACCAACAACCTGATGTCAATGAGAAAATATTTATTGTGTACATTCACCCTACCTCCATCCCAGCTTTCCAATATCGTAGTGGTGATGTCAAGCTCATCCCTAGAGAAATTTTGAAAGAAAGGAATGAAGCCTCTCTCGATCAGGACCGCTTCAGCTATGGGATCGATCTCTATGGAAATAGGCTTAATGAAGCTCATATTGACCTCACAAGGGAAATGATTGTTGAAGAAAATTAAGGAATGAGGGATTTTCTAAGGTGGAATGAAAAAACCTTTGCCAGCAGGTCCTTAAAAAAAGCACCCCAAACATGCATTGGAACCTAATATTCGCAAGGAAGGAGCCAAATATTTTGGATGATTAATTGGGAATTACTATAATTGACATGGGGTTTCCCAATATTCTTAAAGTAAGCTTTAATAAAAATGGTCATTTTGAAGTTTGAGGTTCTCCGAACCACCTTGAGGTACCATGCGAACCAGTGGAAGGGGTGATCAAGAGCATGATAAAATGGAATGGACAACCTAAAGGATGAGGCTCTGACATGGAATGAAGGACATGAGACATGAATGAGGGAAGTATAAAATGGAAGGTGATAATGTGAGGAAATGATTAGCGAGGATCAGTCTCTAATTAAGGGTCTATCCTTGAGAAAGGTGGTGTTGGAAATGAATACTGACACAACAACCAAGGCACAAGGCACCATTTTCATGATAATTATTTTTTGAAAAAGCCCACCACTCATGAAAAAGGAATACCAAGCTAAGACCATAATAGGGGGGTTGAGGTGGAGTGACAAAATAATCAATAATGCCATTTTATTAGTCATCGATAGTCGGTGTTCTTTATTTTTCCACTAGGTTGCTAACCCCTTGCGAAAGGTCGTGTGTCCATGTGGTCAAGCTACCAACGTTGACCCCAAGATTGGCCAACTTGTCTACCACCATGTTAGTTTCTCTGAAGGAGTGTTGAAAAATGATCTACTAATGTATAAGAATAAGACTTTTAAATTCCTCAATATAGTCCCTGACCCTCCAGTTGGGTTTCCTATTATTTCTTAGGTAACTTATTATATTGAGAGAATCTCCTTCAACTATCAGCCTTTCAAAATAACATTTTGCTATTGGGACTCCTCTCCACAAGGCTCTTGCTTCAGCCACATGTTTGGTCTGAATGCCAATAATTTTAGCAAAGGAAAATATGACTTGACCACCGTGATCCTTGAGGATTCCTCTTACACCCGACTTTCCCATATTTCCTTTGGCGATGCCATCAAAGTTTAACTTAAACCATCAAGGCAAAGGAGGAGTCCATATAGAATTGGCTCTGACATTGGGTGGAGGATGCATAGGTATATCTACAAGGAGAAAATTCAAGGATCTCCCTAGGAAAGACTCAAAACTAGATGCAGGATGGGAAGGAGCAATGAGAAGCACATTTTCTTTGGAAAGGGAGAGGATTTTATTAAAAATCAAATCAGGAACCATCCTGCAGTTGGAGAAGATTCTATGGTTTCTTTCAAGCCAAATTTTCCAAAGGAAATGGTGGAGACAAGAGGTCCAGAGGAACTTCGGGCAAGGGTTATGATTTTTTTGATTTTATTCAAAATAAAATCAGGAACCATCCTGTACTTGGAGAAGATTCTATGATTTCTTTCAAGCCAAATTTTCCAAAGGAAATGGTGGAGACAAGAGGTCTAAAGGAACTTCAGGAAAGGGTTATGGAAGGGACTAGGCCATTGGAAGAAAAGGTCAACTATTGAAATTGGCTTGGCCCATAGGATATGGAAGAATTGGAGGATTTTATTGAGGATGGAAGAGGAAAACTTGTAGGTGAGGAAGATGTGAAGGGGGGACTCCCAGTTAGACAAACACATAAAACACCTATTAGGGATAGTAAAGCCTCTTTTTAGAATATTTTCAATAGTAAGGATTTTCTCTTGGATGACCTCCCAAAAAAAAAAGGTAATTTTAGGGATAAGGAATTTGTGCCAAACTAGATGACAAGGGAAGGGAGGTTCCTTAGGGTTTAGAAGTAACAGGTAAGCGAACTTGACTAAAAACTCTCCACAATTAGTGGGCTCCCAAAATAGTTGGTCTATGGAGTTGCTAGTGGGGATGATAATGGAATTCAAAAAGGATTCCAATTGATAAAACTCCACCAAATTCATGATGCTTCTGATAGTTTTCCACTTGTACTTGTTATTCTGAAAGCATAAAAATCAAAAATTGTTTGCCAAACACATTGTCGATAAAATATTTTAGAACTGTTAGAATATTATTATTGTTATAATGTGCATTATGCCTATAATTGACAGGTTGACATTTGTCTTTTGCCACTTTTCCATGTCTTCATTTTGAGTTGGAGTGGTGTCTTCTGAAAGACACTTGGAGTGGAGCTTATGATACTTTTCATATCTCCCTCCTAATCTTGATGCTTATATATTGTAAGATAACTTGTAAATAAAGTGTGTCTTATTTTTTAGTCCCGACATCTGGTATCAGAGCGGTGAAATCTGCCTATGGGGACCCTTAGGGTTTGAGAGTTTTTTTTTAGGATTGAATTTTTTCTTTGAAGTATCCTCTTCACTTGCTAAGTTGATCCTGTGAATGAGAAATAGAGAGAATTTTTTAAGAGTTTTGGCGATTTTGGCAATGTGGGGCTATTTTTTTTTTTTGCAGGGTGAAGGCACATTTAAAAAAAAAAATGTCACATTTTGTAGCGGAGATTTTTTTTTAGAGAATTCATATTCATAATCTGAGTACACTAGCATGTAGATCAGGAGTACTAAAAAATTGAGTACTCGCATGCAAAAATCCGATAAGAAATGAGCAAGATATGGTTGTTTGAAGATGGACTGTTGCAACTATTTTTTTCAGGGATACTCATGAAAGGTAACATCCTTGGATAAAATGATTTTCTTGGAAATATGTTCATATAATTTATATGCATTGGCACTATCACTATAGCCAAAAAATATGCATTTTTGTCTCTTATCATCAAACTTCTTCCTTTTCTTATGAGGAATATGAGCATAAGCATCAAATCCAAATATTCTCAAATGGCCCACATAGGGTGTCCTTCCACTCCATGCTTCTTTAGGTGTTATTTTGTGTAAGGCCTTTGTGTATTATCTATTAGTCAAGTATACATCAGTAAGAACCATTTCTCCCCAAAATGAGTTAGGTAATATAGCAACATGTAACATTGATTTTACCCTATTTGTGATTGTTTGATTCATCCTCTTAGCAACTCCATTTTGTTGCGGGGTATAAGGGGTTGTGAATTTCCTCCTTATCCCATGATACTTACAAAAATTAAAGAATTATTTGGAGACATATTATCCACCATTATCTGATCTTAAGGTGGAGATTTGATAGCCACTTTCTCTTTCAACAAGTGTGATGAATTATTTGAACTTATCAAGGGCTTGCCACTTATATTGAATTAGGTAGATCCATACCTTTCTACGATAATCATCAATGAAAGAGATGTAGTATTTATCCCCAATATAATATTGAACATACATTAGCCCACAAATGTCTGAATGAACTCTATTGGCTCTCCATGCCTTTCCTATTTCAAATGGTTGCCTATGGTGTTTGGCTATTACACATGGCTCACAAAAATATTTTGACTCCTTAAGATGTGGAAGTACTTTAACTAATCCTTTTGTAGCCATCATTTGAATATTATTAAAATTTAAATGTCCCAATATTTCATGCCACATGTACTCCAAAGAGAAAGTAGTTGTATGCAAATATGTTTGTGCTATAGATTTTGTAAGGAGGTAGTAAACACCATCCTTTTTCACTCCCATGGCCTTGACATTGCCATTGGGTTCCTTAATGCAGCATTTGTATTTTTCAAAATAGACATTATAGCCCTTATCTGTAAGCTATCTAATAGAAATAAGACTCCTCTTAAGACCAGGCACATACAAAACATTTGTTGCAGGAACATTATTACCATCATGTAAAGTAAGTGGTGCCTCCCCAACACATTCAATGGGTAGAGCACTTTCATCACCAAAAGTAATGAATTGATTTGATGTAGGTTGAACCTTGGTCAACCAATCTTACCTTCTTGTCATGTGCTTTGCTGCTCCAGAGTCAATATACCAACATTATTTATCTTCAACATTAACTTGGTTGGTTGCATACAATGTGTTCAGATTATTATTTTGTGGTTCTCCTTGTTATCTTTGCCTTTTATAGCAATTAGCAACATTATGATTCCATTTTCCACAATATTCACACCCTTTTTTATTGTTTTTTTGACCCCCTTGAGGTCTTGTTTGCCATCTTGGCTATTGTTGGTACTGCTGCTAATGTGGATGTTGATGGTATTGCTGATTTGGTTGTTGCTAGTACTATGTGTATCTCTGATGTTGTCTACCCCTTTGATTCTTATTATGTTGATTTTGACCCTTGTTTTGTTTAGGCTGTAAAGTTGCCTTGGTGGCAAAAGCTGCTGATGTGGCTTCAATTTCTTCATATTTGATTAGGGCTTGCTCATGTTTCTTAGATAGGATCTCAATATCCTCAAGTGTGGAATTCATTGTTTTACCACTCAAGTCTAACATGGTAGCATAGGAGTGAAACTTTGAAGGAAGACCATGCAACATTATTGGAATTAACTCATTATCATCTAGGGTTTTACCAGCAGCTAAGAAATCATTCTTAATAGACTTCACTTCCATAAGATAATCGGTAAGTGAGCCTTTCATACATATATTGTGCAATTTTTGTTTGAGATACAAAATATTATCTTGACTTGGCCTATCAAACAATCTATTGAGATCATCCCACGCTTGTTTAGGTGTTTTTGCATCCCTTACAGTTTCTCTACATTGAATTCCTGTAGCTAGCTTGATTAGAATTAAAGCTATATTGGAATTCTTCTCAAATTGTGTTTTTTATTTAGGGTATGTAGGTGTAGTGAGTTGGTCTTCATTAGCCTACCTATCTTTCACAAAGTCCCACATGTCATTCATCATTAATATTGATTCCATCTCATACTTCCAATTTGCAAAAGTTTATGCTCCTTCAAGTTTCTTTGTAAGTCCACTTAATATATTTGTAGTAGCCATGATTTAGAAAAGGATAAAAATAAAAGGGATCTCAACAAAGGATGAAGTAAGAACGACAAATACCAAATTAGAGCCCTCAAAAAAATCTAGGGTACACCGCTAAAGATCCATAGGAGGGTTTGCCTAGTTTTTCCACTCTGAATCTTCAAGTGATTCCAACAGTGGGAGGGTTAAGTTGAACATAAGTGCATTTTTCTATCCAAAGAGAATAAGAATTAGAATTTTGTCAGACCTTTATACAAAAATTCTAAATATACCCACCCTTAAGTGATGGATACTATAAGCATTTGAGTAGTTGATACATGGAACATAGGCGATTCTAAAAGGAAATAACCTGCCAGACATTTATACCAAACTACTCAATATACTCACCCTTACGTGAGGGAGACTATAAGTATTTGAGCAGTTGATACGTGGAACATTGGAAGTTATAAAAATGTGATGCTTGCTTTTTGTAGAATTGTTACAATAGATGTGCCAATGTATTATTGCTTTATAAGAATTTGCCTGTATGTGTTTGCTTGCTTGTATATGGCTTAGTGTCAAGTGTGTATGAAATGGAACTACACTTGATTAAAATTATAAAACCTAAAGTCATGCAAGGGTAATAGCAATCATAAAATGTAGACAAAGCCCAAATAGAAGATGCAAGCAACAAACACCTAGTGGCCAAGAGAGTGCCACAAAATGAATCCATCGACAAGGGACAAGGGGCCCTAAATCATCCCTTAAGTTAATGATTTGTATTTGGCTAAAAAAAATTAGCCCCAAATGTGCCTCCAAAATATGAGACAATATCAATGCCTCCTTCTCCTTCACTCATAAATCAAGAAATTCATCCACAAGAAGAACTTCCTACAAATAATATATGTCCTCCATCTCCTCCTCCTAATGATCAAGAAACATCATCCAATCCTTTACCCAAGTGGGTTCAAGCCACAATATATGAAGCCCAAAATCATTTGCCCACCTATACAGGTAAAAGGCCTTCAGCCCTAAGACACAAAGTGAATTATGCCCTAATGGCCAAATTCCTTAGCCAAACTAAAACTTCTAATGTCAAAGAAGCACTTGGTGATCCTAAATGGGTTCATGCCATGGATCAAGAATTGGATTCCATTGAAAGGAATCACACTTGGGAGTTAGTTTATTTACCCAAAGAAAAATATAACATTGGCACAAAATGGGTATACAAAGCAAAATATAAAGCAGATGGCTCACTAGATCTCTACAAGGCTTGCCTAGTAGCTCAAGGCTATAAGCAACAAGAGGGAATTGATTATGAGGAGACCTTTGCTCCTATGGCTAAGATGACTACAATCAGGACAATTATTGCTATGGCAACTCAAAAACATTGGCCAATATATCAAATGGATGTCAAAAGTGCATTTATTAATGGTCATTTGAAGGAGGAAGTGTATGTGAAACAACCACCAGGGTACACAGTTGAAGGCCAAAACAACAAAGTCCTCAGATTGAATCAAGCACCCCGAGCTTGGTGTGCAAAGGTTGACTCCTATTTTCTCAATCTTGGTTTCACTAGATCTACAACAAAATCTACTCTCTATGTGAAACATTGGAGGAACCGCATCATTTTGGATACATTGTATGTGGATGATCTTCTCATTACAGGAGATGACATGGAAGGAATAAGGTTGCTCAAGGAGGACTTATGCAAGAATTTTGAGATGACAGATTTAGGCCTCCTCCACTATTGCTTAGGAATAGAGGTATGGAAACAGCTTGGTAAGATTTTTATCTCACAGGATAAGTACATTCAATCGATTTTGGAGAGGTTTCACATGGAGGAGTGTAAGCCCTCTCTAACTCACATGGAAACTAGATTGAAATTAGTAAATAATGATGAAGAAGAAAGGGTTGATGGTCCACTTTATAGGAAACTAGTTGGAAGTTTGATCTACTTAACTTCAACTACACTAGATATTTGCTATTCATGTGGCCTTATTTCCAAATTCATGTAGGATCCTAAGAAGAGCCATTGGATAGCAGCTAAGAGGATTTTGAGATTCCTAAAGGCCACACCTCATCATGGCCTTATATATAAATCAAGTGATAATTTTTTTTTGATTGGATACACAGATTTAGATTGGGCCAGTTGTCCTGAAACTAGAAGATCTACATTAGGTTATTGCTTTCAATTAGGCCAAGGCTCTATTTCATGGAGCACAAAGAAGCAGAACACAATTTCACTATCTTCAGCAGAAGTAGAATATAGAGCAGCAGTTGAGGCAACTAAGGAGGCAATATGGTTGAGGCAATTAATTCAGGATATTGGGCTATTCATACATGGTCCAACATATATATATATATATATATATATATATATATATATATTGTGACAATCAAAGTACCATCAAGATGACCAAGAATCCAGTTTTCCATGCTAGAACAAAGCACATTGAGATCCATCATCACTTCATTAGAGAAATGGTCTAAGAAGACATTATACACATGGAGTATGTACCAACTCAATATCAAGTAGTAGACATCTTCACCAAGTCACTTGGGAAAGACAAGTTTTCTCAGTTTAGCAATTTGCTATATCTATGTAAAAGAAGTCAACATTAAGGGGGAATGTTATCTAATGTTGACTTATCTTTTTAGGATAGCGCACATTAAGGGGGAACGTTAGAATATTATTATTGTTATAATGTGCACTATGCCTATAATTGACAAGTTGACATTTTTCTTTTGCCACTTGTCCCTGTCTTCAGTTTGAGTTGGAGTGGTGTCTTCTGAAAGACACTTGGAGTGGAGCTTATGACACTTGTCATATCTCCCTCCTAAGCTTTATGCTTATATATTGTAAGATAACTTGTAAATAAAGTGTGCCTTATTTTTTAGTCCTGACAAGAACATAGAGAGTGGGATCAGCAATGAGGGGTTCTTATCTTATCCACTTATATCTCTAGAAATCTATGTTGCATTTACCCCCAAGTTTCCATATTAGTCCTTTTATTAGCAGTTTTCTGGTGGTCATTATGGAATTCCAAAAGGCAGATCCTCTATTTGGGGTCAACTCACTGAGGAAATCTATCCCCTGTAAGTATTTTCTCTTGACAATAATGATCCATTCATTGTTGACATTGGTGATGAGTCACCAAGCCTATTTAGCCATGATAGCAAGGTTTAAAAGGTGGACTCTCCTTAGATAAATTCCTCTTTTATATTTTTTTTTGCACACTTTATCCTAGGCCACAAGGTGTAGCCATTGTTTATTTTTAGTTCCACACTAGAGAAATGTTTTTTGGATTTGTTCTATTCTGTGGTACACCTTGGCAGGGGCCTTGAAGAGAAATTGAAAATACACAGGAATACTCTTAATAGAAGCCATTGTGAGGGTGGATTTGGCATCTTGGGATAAGAGGTTTCCTTTCCATCCTACCAATTTCTTTTGGATCCTTTCAAGCACATTATTCCACATCATATAGGATGGGTTGCCAGTAAACAGAGGGAGTCCCAGGTAAATAACAGGAAAGGAAGAGATAGAGCATTCTAAGATTCTTGCTATCTTGATTTACCTCTGGACGGGGGTGTTGAGGAAGTAAATCTTGCTCTTATTGAAATTAATTTTTTGGCCCGTCGCTTCCTCATATAAAAGCAATATGTATTTGATTACCTTGGCTTCAAAAATGGAAGCAAAGGTAGAAATGATGGTGTCATCCACAAATTGTTGGTGAGTCACCAAACTAGTTTGAGATGCTGCTATGATTCCTAAAATTAGTCTTGATCTACATGTTGCCTTAATGGTCCTTCCAAGAGCTTCAACAACAATGATGAAAAGTAATGGAGATATGGGATTTCCTTATCTTAGTCTCCTACTGCTCTAAATTTATCCAGCTATGGAACCATTGATGATAACTAAAAACCAAGGTTTGAATATGCATCCTCTGATGAGATCCACCCAATCATGATGGAATCTAAATTTTAGGAGGATAGCAGTAAGGAAATCTCATTTAATTGTATCAAAAGCCTTGTTCATGTCAAGCTTGAGAATGAAGGTAGGTTTCTTGGTTTGGGACACCAAATGCAGAGCTTCATGAATTGTTATCACCCCATCTAGTATGGATCTTCCCTTGATGGAGCTTCCCTAACACATGTCAATGAGGTTGGGTAATATTTATTTCATCCTATTAGCCATGACTTTGGTAAGAATCTTGTACACCACATTACAAATACTAACAGGTCTGAAATCATATAATGACTTGGAAGTCGGGCATTTGGGGATTAGGGCAATAAAGGTGGAATTATAGCTCCTTGGAATGAATTTGGATGTTTGAAATTCCTTAACAGTGGAGCATATGTCATGGCAGATGATGTCCCAAAATTTTTAGAAGAATCTGGAAGGGAAACCATCCAAGCTGGGAGCTTTGTCAGGATTCATAGAAAACGGAGCTTATTTTATTTCATCATTATAAAAAGGGGCTAGAAGCTTAAAATTATTTGGGGGATGTGGTACAACATGGAATCTCTTCCAAACTCATAGTATGGGACTTAGTCTTCGAGGAGGGAGCTAAAGTAAGACACAACCTCATTTATGATCTCCAAGATGTCAGAAGTGGAACTCCCATCACCCTTCACCAGTTCCTTGATCTTATTATTACTCATGTTCCTCAAGGTTGAAGCATGGAAGAATTTGGTATTTGAGTCCCCCTCTTTGAGCCATAAGGCTCTGGAATTTTATCTCCAAAAGGTTTCCTCATAGGCTAGAATGTTGTGGTATTCAAATAGGATATTTCTCTCTTTTGTCTTGATGTTCTTGTTGATTTGACCATTCTAATTTTTTTCTCTATTATGGCCAACCTATCCTTGATGGATTACTTTTTTTCAAATAGGTTGCAAAGCACTTATTTATTCTAAACTTTAAAGTTTTATTTGATGTATCTAAGTTTTTGAGCAAGTTTGAAGGAGGGGCATCCTTGACCTGCCAACTGCCACCATTGGGAGATTCTATCTCTGAGGTCAGGGTGGTTGATCCACATTGCTTCAAATATGAAGGGTCTTTTGAAAGGATATTTTTTCTCAATTTCCATTAGAAGAGGACTATGATCAGATCCTATATTTGGAAATGAATGGAGTATGACATATCCAAAGAGCTAAACAACTTCCTAGGATAAGGATAATCTATCCATTTTTACCTAAATAATATGGTTGCCTAGTCTTCTGTTGCTCCAAGTAAATTTGGCATCCTTCAGCTTAACATCCATGATATTATTTGAGTTAAAAAAGTCATTAAAATCTTCCATGCTTTTGAGAGGGAAACCTGTTCCTCCTTTTTTTTTTATGGATATATAGGGGTGTTGAAGTACCTTGCTACAATCCAAGGGATGTTATGGAAAGAGTCCTTTATAATGCTTAGGGTATACCACAACTGAGTCCTTCCTGGTAGGGTATTTGGAGCATAGATATTGGATAATATCCAAGAGATATTTTTGTCTCTATAAAATAAAAACACACTTGTTATTCTATCATTTTAATGAATCATTCTCTCCTCAATTTTTTTCAGGTCCCATAAGCACATGAGGCCTCCTGAAGAACCTCTTCTAGGACTGAATGTTGCTTCTCCTCTTTTCCAAATTTTCTTTGCTATTTTAATGGAACTATTTGCATCAATTTTTGTTTCTTGCATGATGAATATGGTGGGCTTCAACTCTCTTCTCAATGAGCTAACTACTCTTTTCTTAGTTATCCCATTAAGACCTCTCACATTCCATGAGAGGATCTTCATTTGGAGGATTTTTTGGTTTTCCTACCTCCCTTTCCTTGTGTCTAGGGAGGTTTGGAGAATTTTCTATCAACTTTGGGTTGGCTTACAACTATCAGAAAGAGAATTTTTTTAATTTTGTTTTTTGTGTCATATTGAGCTCCTCTTTTCCATTGTTCACTTGCTGAGATTTGCCCTCTTTTTCTCACTCTCATAATTAATGGGCGATTTCATGGAACTTTTGGTTTTCTTGGGGTTAAATTTTTAAGGAACTACTTGTTTAATAACTGTACTAGAGCATTCAGCCCTGGTTTGGTTCTTGGGCGAGCTAGAGATTTTTGAAACTATATGATCCCTTGCAGGAACATGTCCTTTAGGATTATCATGCTAGGAAATATTAGAAGGATAGTCAAGGGGAATATGAGAAGACCCCGATCTTGAGGGGGAAACTACTCTGACAGGGAGTTCAAGCTCAAGAGCCATACATCCTCCAATCTCTTTCTTGTGGGACCCCGAGTCATTTTAAAGGATTTGAAATTTATTTGAATTAATAAAAGGGGAACATACCTTGTCTTGATCTGGTGGAGAGGTAGAAATATAATTTCCTTTACCCTATGGAGGCTGAACCGCTTACCCCATATCAACTTGACAAGAGTTATTTCCTTTGATAGGAATGAATTTATGATTCCTACCTTGTATAAAGAACCCTTTTGAGATTGGTTTTTTGTGTTTTCATTCCCCCTGAGAGAGTCTCCTCTAGTTTCAATGTTCCTCTGGCTTGCATTCAAATGCTTTAGGTTAGGACATTGAATTCTAATATGGCCTTGAGATTGGTATTCCAGGTAAAAAATAGGCTTATTTTCATACTCAAAGGGTTGGTGGTAGGAGTAAGTGCCATACTCGAGTTCAAAAAAAGTTGGAATTTTAGACTCCAAGTTGGTGTTCACACAGATCCTGGCATGAGTCACTCTTGAGTGATCCAAGGTTGTGTTGTCAATAGCAACTAGGTATCCTATCATTCTTGTGATTCCTTTCATAATATCCTCATGCAAAAATTGGAATGGAAGGTTAGGTAGTCAAACCCAGATTGGTGTGTAATTTATGCTTTGGGTTTTAGGGTTGAAATCCTCTACCTACCGATGAAGGAAGAGGCTTCTTCTCCCCAGGAACCATGGGATCCCAGTGAGAATTTGATTGGCATCATCATGGTTTCTCAAATTAATCATGAAAAATCCTTGGATAGGGCTACTATCTCTAGGCTTTCCAAAATTTTACATTTAGAAAAGGCCCACTTCCTTATGGTCTCCATGTCAAGTCTTCCATTAATGAATTTTCCTACAAGGGAAAAGTCCTCTATGGAAATATAGTCTACCATAATGATTTCAGGCATGATAAGTTTCCTTTCTTAAGGTATGAGGTTAGACGTGGGTTCGATAGGCTTGGTCCCACCTCCTTTAAGGGCCTCAGAAAAGGAAGCTTTTTCCTTTGTGGGTCCCTTGGAGCCACTTTGGAGAAGGGAACCATAAACCGTCCCTTTATCGGTAGGTTCATCTTCCCATAGCCCCTCGATCTACTCCAAAGGCTTATATTTTCTGATGTGTCCATCTTCTACTTCCTTCGAGGATTTTACTGCACTCAAATCCTCTATGAAATCCCCTTGACCATCAGAACTATGAAAATCCTTCTTCCCACATTTAGAATTTTGAAATTATTTTTTCTCGCATACGTTTTCCATCCTTCCTATCAACTCCTATTTCACATTGCTTTAATTTTGAGAAAAAAAGGTGGAGGTGATTTTTTTGGAATCCCATGTACTCACAGGGCCATATTTTTGCCATCATATCCCTCCTTATCTCATGCATACAATCCTTATATTTTTTCTTGAAGGAGGGTACCAAGCTCAAATTATATGTTGCTTGAATATGAACACATATTCTTGCACTCACAAAACCTATCAGCAACATCTCATTCTAAAGGTAATAGTAAGCAGATGAATAGAAAAATGGGAGGGATGTTTATTCTCCCCCACTAAGATTAAATACCGTCCTCTATATTTACATTTTATATACAGTATTGTGTATATTAATAACATATACCCAATAACATGTTGCATCTATCAAATTTACATTCAATCATTTAAACAAAAAATATACATATATATATATTAGTGTTCAACTTACATAAATATGGAAATTGTTCTTTCGTGATTACCACATCTTCCCACGTGGCATTCTATCAGAATAATGGTCCTACTGGACCTTATACTGATCAATAGTTCTTTTAAGTTGCTTAGTTTTGTATCCAAGAATTTTTATTGGGTGGACTTCAATGATACGTGGGTCCGACATCTACAGATGGGAAACATTCCACACATGTGATGGGTTTGCCACATACTTCCTAAGGAGGGACACATGGAAATGTCATGGATTTTAGACAAATTGGGTGGCAAGGCCAATCTATAAGCAACTGGATTGATAATTTCAAATGGTTTCATAAACCTAAGGCTTAGCTTGGTATATTTTATGGAGCTTTTATAAGGTTTAACTCTAACAATAAATTCTCTATGTGATCTCTTGAGATCGACATAGCTCTTCTGGCGATCTGAGGTTTATTTGAGCCATTGGCATATTTATTTTAGTTTTTCCTCCATTTTTTTCATAGTTTATTGTATGATCATTACTCAAACTACCATATTATCCCAAGATAAAGGTGTTCTACACCTATGCCTAGGTAGGGCTTTAATTAGCTCCTTTGTTATTGTATACATGAATTACATAGGGGTACTTAACAATATGTGGGAAGAAATTTTATAATATGTCGATCATATTCCATACATCATATGTTAGCATATGCTTCATGTTAAAATATAAAAGTATTTAATGTATGCCAAGAGAGTTTAGTATTTTGGTATTTATTTGGTTCTATTGGAGAAAGGGTCACTTAAGTCCTTATCATCCATGGTGTCAAACTTTTCTTAGAAACCATACAAGGACAAGCCCACATATCTTGAAACCTACTTAGATTTTTCATGCATGAACCTAATGCCTTGATTCAAGAGGATGCTAACATTGTGCCTAGAATAACCTTTTTAATAATACCAACACAAACCAATACATGGTACCAAGCGATGCCAATGTTGACCTCAACATGCCATCAAGGTCTATAACTCCATCATTAGAACCTAGTACCAACTCTAGATGATCCACATTTTCCCAAAATACTCCCATGCATCTAGTGTTAGTAGTGTATCAATAAGTAGTAGATCATATTATTAATTATCTTGATACCTAACATATACAAGAGGGTAGGTGAATATTTCTATAGGTATTTTCTTGAACTATTTTAGTATAAAAAGGGAATCATTTTCAATTTTTATAATATTTGTAATATTAGGTGGTTTTTCTAATGTGTCACAAAAACAACCAACATTAAAGCCTTGAGTGTGCATGTGTATGTTGAGCAAGGTGCAGGAACAGTATTGTCATTATTGTCAACACAGTCAGACAGATAGGTTGATGTAGTGGACAGGAGTTAAGAGGTTCTTCAGAGCAAGAGTTAAGAGGTTCTTCAGAGTATGTATAGTGATTCTCCAAAAGATCGAAGTGGCCCATATGCTAAAAATAAAAAAAAATCACAAGGAAGAAAACTGTCGCGATATCGCGACATGTTGAGCCAGAAAGAAAAACTGTCACGATATCATGACATGTTGAGCAAGAAAGAAAAACTGTCACAATATCGTGACATGTTGACAAGCAAGCAAAACTGTCATGATTTTGCGACATGTTCGAAGAGAAAGCGCAAGCAAGAAAAACTATTGCAATTTTGCGACATGTTCGGAGAGAAAGCGCAAGCAAGAAAAACTGTCATGATTTCGTGACATGTTCGGAGAGAAAGTGCAAGCAAGCAAAACTATCGCGATTTCGCAACATGTTGGAAGAGAAAAAGGCAAGTAGAAAAAGTGTCATGATTTCGTGACATATTGCAAGAGAGATGGTACAAAAGAAAAAGTGTCACGATTTCGTGACATATTGCAGGAGAGAGAGTCCGAAAGAAAAAGTGTCACGATTTCACGACATATTGCAAGAGAGATTGTACATAAGAAAAAGTGTCACGATTTCGTGACATATTGCAAGAGAGAGAGTCCGAAAGAAAAAGTGTCGCGATATCGTGACATGTCGGGTTTTCACGACTCGAAGGCAAGAGAAAGAGCAAAGGAGAAAAAGTGTCGCGATATCATGACATGTTGGGTTTTCGTGACCCGAATGCAATAGAAAGAGCAAAGGAGAAAAAGTGTCACGATATTGTGACATGTCAGGTTTTCATGACCCGAAGGCAAGAGAAAGAGCAAAGGAGAAAAAGTGTCCTAATATCGCGACATGTCGGGTTTTTGCGACTCGAAGGCAAGAGAAAGAGCAAAGTAGAAAAAGTGTCACGATATCATGACATGTCAGGTTTTTGTGAATCGAAGGTAAGAGAAAGAGCAAAGGAGAGAAAGTGTCACGATTTCACATGTCACATTTTTGCAACTAAAGGAGGAGAGAGAAAGTAAGAAGGCAGAAGTGTCACAATATTGCGACATGTGTTTTCACAGGTACAAGCAAAGAAGAGTAGCAAGGATGTGAAAGTGTCACGATATCATGATATGTTTTTTCATAGGTACAAGCCAAGAAGAGTAGCAAGGAGGTGAAAGTGTCGCCATATCGTGACATGTGTTTTTGCAAGTACAGGCCAAGAAGAGTAGCAAGGAGGCGAAAGTGTCGCGATATCGTGACATGTGTTTTCACGGATGAAGTTCGAGAAGAGGACAAAGAGGCAAAAGTGTCGTGATTTCATGACAGGTCATTTTAATGTGAGCTAAGAAGATAACCTAGTCAAAATAATATATGTAATAGTTAACTAAAGTTATACGGCAGTTACAGGTGCAGTTGTAGAAGAAAATCATGTAGCTAAAATAAGAAGAGTTAACTAAATTTAGTACGATAGTTACAAGTGTAGTTTCAGAGAAAAATCATGTAGCTAAAATAAGAACAGTGAACTGAAGTCAGAACGACAGTTACAGGGCTAGTTGCATAGTGAAATCATTGAGTGGCGATTAAATTGAAAGTTATCAGTCGAAGACCAAACAAAGAGCTGTAACTATTAATAGGATGCATGAGAGAATAATGTGTGATAAAGGAGTTACATATAGAAGTTTCTATTAATAAGTTGCATGTGAATATATGGAAGCTAAAAATAGAGTCAAAACTTTGTTATAAAAGGAGGTCTACGTGGAGAATTACTGTGTTGCTAAAATGAGGGAAAGTGCTGCAAAAAGAGGGTTGGAAGAGTGTCGTAAGAAAGCGTTAGGCAGAATCTTGAGAGTCATAATAATGCAGTGAGAAGCACAACAAGAGGGCTATAAGAAGGCTGTAAAAGTGTAGTAAGCAGAGCCTTAAGTGTGTGTGATGTTTTGGTGAATAGAGAGAGAGGTTGGGTTAGCAATAGACCAGCCAGGGTCTTGTATAAGTGGAGGTATTTTTATGTCAATCTTATAGTTTCAAAATTGCAGTCCAAGTTGGTGCTTGGAATTAGGGGTTGGTGCTCCTTTCTGTTGGTGCAGATAAATTAGGGGTTGGTGCTCCTTTCTGTTGGTGCAGATAAATTAGGGGTTGGTGCTCCTTTCTATTGGTGTAGATAAATTAGGGGTTGGTGCTCCTTTTTGTTGGTGCAAATAAATCAGGGGTTGGTGCTCCTTCCAGTGGGTGCTGGTAAATTGATTGTAAAATTGGTATTTTGTAAAGGCTAGATTTGGATGGGAGTCCAAACAGTCAATTTTTGAGGAGTAGCCAAAACTGGTGAACCTCAGTACATCTTGTGTTGTGTGATGCTCTGTTGTTATATTTGCTTTATGTGGTTTTAAGTTTTCATTGTTTTGGCTTTAAGAGTTGAAGTTTTTAAGTTTTAAAGAGCCACACTGATTCACCCCCCTCTCAGTGTCATTGTGAGACTAACAATTGGTATCAGAGCCAAGTTCCTAAACAAAGATTAACTAGCTAGGGTGATCTTGGATTAGTACGCAATGGCAGGTGGTGAAGGCTTCTCATAAAACAAAGCACCATTTTTGGATAGAACTAATTATACATTTTGGAAACTAAGGATTTAGACATATCTTTGTGCTTTGGGATACGACATTTGGGATTCAGTCGATAGTGGATACACAATACCCACCACTCCAATCGATGTTGTCGGTAAGAAACTGTTTGAGAATAACTCTAAAGCAAAGAATGCTATCATATACAGTTTAATGGACAGCGAACTGATAAAGATTATGAGTTGTAAAACAAAAAAAGACATATAGGACAAACTAAAGAGCATTCATGAAGGATACGACAAGATCAAGGAGGCCAAGTTACAAACGCATCGAGCTCAATTTGAAGCATTAAAGATGAATGACAATGAGAACATAGAGGCATACATGCTGAGAGTTAATGGAATCATTAATGTGATTAGAGGACTCGACAAGGAAATGGAAGATGTTGTCATCATGAAAAAGGTACTAAGATCTCTTCCCCAAAGATTTGATTCTAAAGTTTCAGCAATAGAAGAAGCTAAAGATCTAAATACTTTTAGTATGGATGAGATGCATGGTTCTTTGACTGCATATGAGATGAGAATAGGAAAAACTAAACCCACAAACAGAGAATCTACTTTTACAGCACACAAAAATATAAAAGCAAAACAAGAATCCGAGGAAGAAGAGACATCAGATGAAACAGAAGCAAACTTTGTTCGAAAACTAAAAATGGGAAAAGAAAAATACAGAGGAAAGTTATTGTTTAAGTGTTTCAATTATGGAGGCGTTGGGCATATTGCAGCTAAATGTCCACTTAATGATAATAACATAAGTGATGAAGGATTGCACCAAGAAGTGACTAGAAGAACAAAACAAATTTTAGAAAAGGCAACTTCAAGAAGAAAAGTTTCATCTCCAAGAATGTCAGTTCATCAGAAGACAGCTGCAGTGAGGATTCTAAAGAGGAAACAGTGAAGTTATTTATATGGCACTCAAAGAAGAAAAAATAGAAAAAGAACATGTGATGAAAACCTAGAGGTTGAAGTAGATCTAGAAGGTGAGTTGATCGCTGCACTTGAAGAGTTGGGTTTAAAAAGGAAAAAAATAAAATGCTGTCCAAGAATTTGGAAGAATATGAGGGTAATATTGAAGATCTCTTCTTACAAATTCATAAAGCCAAGAAACTAGAAGAAACCTTGAAGTCATAGATCAATGAGAAAGAGATTGTTTGCTGTAAACAAGAATAGGAGATTGTGTTATTGAGGAAACAACTAGAAGAGGCCAATACAAATCTCAAATTTGAGAAGAGCACAGAGCTGCTAGATAAAATGATAATGCAACAAAGAAGCCTCGTGTGTAATATTGGTCTTGGATGTGAAGTTGAACAACCTTCATCTTCTAAATCTATAGAGAAGAAGAAATCCACTACTGAAGGATCAAAGCAAGAAAAGCTTGAAGCTGAATCCTCAAAAGGAAGAAAATATCAAAGGAGATCTACAGTAAAGCAACCACAACAAAAGAGGTTCTATCACTCTCACTTTATTCATAATAATGCTTTTAATGGCTATTGTTTTAGATGCAACCATTATGGTCACAAGGCAATTTATTGTGGATTGAATAATAGATCAAAGAGTTATGCTGGTAGAAATACATCTGTTATTCCAATTGAACACCATGTGCAATGTTTTAAATGTAATGGTCATGGGCACATAGCAAGGTCTTATCCAAGAACTTTTGTATCTAATATAAGCCAAGACAGTAGATTTCATCAGACGCAAAGAATGCAACACAGACAGGGAAGAAATCATGTGCATCAAAGAAAGGAAAATAATCATCCATCAAGGATGTACAAGAGACAACCACCCAAGAGAAATGTTCAAGTTCACAAAAAGGTTCAAAATAGGGATGCAGTTGAAAACCTTTAGCCTAAGTTCAAGAAATATTGGAGAAAGAAAGAAGAGAGGAAATCGTGTCTCCTTGGACTGAAGGAGATTACTCCTCTATTGCACTAAGCAGCTATAGGTAGCACATCCTCAGGGGGAGCAATGTTAAAGTTTTATTTTAATGCTCCTATGTATTGTGTGGATATCTAAGGATGAAAGGAAAGTAGTCGGGGAGTTGTCGTATAGTTGTCAAAATGTGTTTCAATTCATGTAGATGTTTGTGGAGATAGTATCAAACTGATGTGCTTCAATAGAACAACATGGTGTATAGCTAGGTTTTCGATGCAGTAGCTGATAGGCACTATCTGAGATAGAACACGCAGCATAGGTCGACTTGTCATGGAAGCATAAGCTGGCAAGTGCTTGTTTTGAAGCCTGTAACATTCCCAATTTGTAGATAAAATAGAATTCATGTTGTGAATAGGAAGGCATGTGTTTCTTAACCAAAAATACAACACATAATTTAGTATAAGAGAGCATTAATTTTCTCTAAAAGAAGTAGCAGTTGTCAAAGAGATGCCAAAGTCAAAGCAAATAGTTGCACTAGCACCTAGTTGGTCAAGAGTGCAAATTGGCACATGCAAGGCAAAGACATTGAGTAGCCCTGACATATGCCTTAGCAAGAAGAAAAATATCAAGTGTTGATGATTGCACGTAGATTGAGGTTCCAACGCTAGATACAACGGTCCACTGTCAATACCTACGTAGATGATGAAAACATTCATGGCAGCCGTTAAAAACCAGAGACATTGAGCTGCACAACGGATGCGAGGCAAAGTCATTGGTCATGGAGGAGGTGGTAGTCAAGAGGCTAAAGAAAATTATGGAGATTGTCGATGTTAAAGTTGATAAAGGTAGGGAACGAGTTATAAGCATAGTGGTTGAAGCCCATTGGTTGTGAAATAATTTGAGTACTACTTGAGCATGATTGATTGAGCCTTTGAGAAGGCCTTTGGGAAATATTTGAGGACAGTGTTGGGACATATTTCTAGAGCAGATTTGGACAGGTTTTGTATGAGCTTGTTATTCAACATTGGACAAGTTCTGTGTGAGCTTGTTATTCAGCATTGGACAAGTTCTATGTGAGCTTGTTAAGTAGGTTATGTGTGAGCCTATTGACAGAGTATAGAGGACAGAGTCCCAATGGATATAGATCCAGCAGCCAACACAATTGAAGATAGATCTGAGTGAGGATTCTTCAAGTGGAGAGAGGTCCACCAGTCAGTGCAGCAGAGAGACAGAGTCTTCTATAATATAAAAATTGGAGAGAGGTCCACTAGTCAGTAGCGGATACCTTCGTAATAAATTGGGAGTGGTCATGCTTCCCAAGAACTGATTAGCTATCGGCACCACATTCTCAGGGGGATCATTTATATATTTGCTTATCTTTTTGCTCATATTTGTAAGTTTTGCTAACTATCATAATGTGTGCCTGAGAATGTTGTGCATGGAATCAGGGGGAGTCTACAGTAGCCCTTTGGTATTATTGTCAAAGGCGGAGAAGAATTACAAGAAATTGCATGTGTGTTGCCAACAATTTCAAAGGGGGAGATTGTTGAGCAAGGTGCAGGAACAGTATTGTCATTGTTGTCAACACAATCAGACAGATCGGTTGATGCAGTGGATAGGAGTTAAGAGGTTCTTCAGAGTAGGAGTTAAGATGTTATTCAGAGTATATATAGTGATTCTCCAAAAGATCGAAGTGGCCCATATGCTAAAAATCAAAATAAATTCACAAGGAAGAAAACTGTCACGATATCGTGACATGTTGAGCCAGAAAGAAAAACTGTCGCGATATCACGACATGTTGAGCAAGAAAGAAAAACTGTCTCGATATCGTGACATGTTGACAAGCAAGAAAAACTGTCATGATTTTGTGACATGTTCGGAGAGAAAGCGCAAGCAAGCAAAACTATCACGATTTCGTGACATGTTCGGAGAGAAAGCGCAAGCAAGAAAAACTGTCACGATTTCATGACATGTTCGGAGAGAAAGCGCAAGCAAGCAAAACTCTCATGATTTCATGACATGTTGGAAGAGAAAAAGGCAAGTAGAAAAAGTATCACAATTTTGTGACATATTGCAAGAGAGATGATACGGAAGAAAATGTGTCGCGATTTCACGACATATTGCAGGAGAGAGAGTCCGAAAGAAAAAGTGTCGCAATTTCATGACATATTGCAAGAAATATTGTACGAAAGAAAAAGTGTCATGATTTCATGACATATTGCAAGAGAGAGAGTCCAAAAGAAAAAGTTTCACGATATCGTGACATGTTAGGTTTTTCGCGACCCAAAGGCAAGAGAAAGAGCAAAGGAGAAAAAGTGTCACAATATCGTGACATGTCGGGTTTTCACGACCCGAAGGCAAGAGAAAGAGCAAAGGAGAAAAAGTGTTGCGATATCGTGACATGTCGGGTTTTCACGACCCGAAGGCAAGAGAAAGAGCAAAGGAGAAAAAGTGTCGCAATATCGCGACATGTCAGGTTTTTGTGACCCAAAGGCAAGAGAAAGAGCAAAGGAGAAAAAGTGTCGCGATATCGTGACATGTCGAGTTTTTGTGAACCGAAGGTAAGAGAAAGAGCAAATGAGAGAAAGTGTCACGATTTCGTGACATGTCACATTTTCGTGACTAAAGGAGGAGAGAGAAAGTAAGAAGGCAGAAGTGTTGCGATATCGTGACATGTATTTTTGTGGGTACAATCCAAGAAGAGTAGCAAGGAGGCGAAAGTGTCGCGATATCGCGACATGTATTTTTATGGGTACAAGCCAAGAAGAGTAGCAAGGAGGCAAAAGTGTTGCAATATCACGACATGTTGTGTTTTTGTAGGTACAAGCCAAGAAGAGCAGCAAGGAGGCAAAAGTGTTGTGATATCGCGACATGTGTTTTCACGGATGAAGTCCGAGAAGAGGACAAAGAGGCAGAAGTGTCACAATTTTGTGACAGGTCATTTTGACACGAGCTAAGAAGAGAACCCAACCAAAATAAGATATGTGATAGTTAACTGAAGTTATGATCGAGGCACACAATTACAGAGAAGAAAAAAAATAGTTTTGATTTATTCAATATACATGAGAGAATTACTGTTACAGCAGAATTTACAGAAATCGTAGAGAATTGCGCTTTACAGAATATTCTCAATTCTAAAATTATAGAAATATATTATCATTCATGAAATTTTCCAGCCCTGTGCATGCCTCTGTTCTCCTTTTTAAAGGTTCTCGGGTGACGCTTCATTTCTAGCTGGTGGCCCTTCGTTTCCTCTTCCAGAACCTTTCGTTTCATCTTCCCGTGCCGCTTCATTGTCTTGGTATTCAAAACGTCTGCCTTTTCGACTCTTCATCTTTGGCTTTCCCTTCGGGCATGAAAATATGACAGGTCGTGAAATCATGACATGTCACGAAATCATGACATCTTTGTCTTTCGTACGCTCTTTCTATTTTTGGGTCATGAAATCATGACATATTTGTCTTCCGTATGCTCTTTCTGCTTTTGGGTCATGAAATTGTGTCATGATTTTGTATGCTCTTTCTACTTTCGGGTCACGAAATCATGACATGTCACGAAATCGTGACATATTTGTCTTTCGTATGCTCTTTTGCTTTCGGGTCACGAAATTGCAACATGTCGTGAAATCATGACATCTTTGTCTTTCGTACGCTCTTCTGCTTTTGGGTCACAAAATCATGACATGTCATGAAATCGTGACATCTTTGCCTTCCTTGCCTCTCCTATGAAACCTGTCGCGATATCGCGACAGTTTCCCTGCTAGCATCTTTCTCCATTTTTGTGTCGCGATATCGTGACACCTTTTATGTCATGATATCGCGACATCTTTTCCTGCTAACTTCTTCCTTCATTTTGTGTCACGATATCGTGACACCTTTTATGTCACGATATCGCGACATCTTTTCTGCCCACGTCCTTTGTCTTGTTTCGGTCGCGATATCGCGACACCTTTTATGTCGCGATATCGCGACATATTTTTTGCCAACGTCCTTTGTCTTGTTTCGGTCACGATATCGTGACACCTTTTATGTCACGATATCGTGACATCTTTTCTACCAACGTCCTTTGTTAAAAACATGTCGTGATATCGTGACACTTTTCAACACTTAAACATTTTTGTTTCTTTTTTTTTTTGTTGATGCAAGATTGCAGTGCTGCCCTGGATGCTCCTGCATCAGACACCCGGGGTTGATTTGAGAAGTGATCCTCACTTCTGAACTATTAGAGGAAGACCCAAGCGATCCACCTCCATTTTTGTCAGCCAAGTTGCATCTTCTGTTGGTCTGCCCTTCCACTTGACCAAATATTCAAAATACTATCTGTTTCTGGTACTTTTGCCTTCTCTTGTGTCCAGTATTTCCTCTATCTCATCTGTGGTTGGAGTAGATGCTGGAATACTCCACAACTCTGCACTTGGTGTCTCACTACTATCCCCTTCATGGTATTTCACCAAATCTGAAATATTAAACACGGGTGATATGTTTAACCCACTTGGCAATTCTACTTCATACGCATTGCCTGAATCCCGTTTTGCTAGGATTCTGCATGGTCCAAACTTCTTCATCTTTAGTTTGTTATAGGTTTTAGCAGGAAATATTTCTTTTCTCAGATGGACCATCACTTCATCTCCCACTTCGAATTCCTTAAACCGCCGCTTCTGGTCTACTTTCGTCTTATATTGCGTATTCATTTTAGCAATATGCTTCTTCACTTCTTCATGCAGGTTCTTCAGATGCTCTGCAAAATCCTCAGCCTCGGCACTGCACTTTTCCCCTGTATTCAGCTTCCTTAACTTAGAAACATTTCTTGGACTGCTTCCATATATTATCTAAAATGGAGATTTGTTGGTACTCCTATTGACAGAATTGTTATATGCAAACTCCGCTTGCGGCAAAATCAGATCCCATCCTTTGGGCTTATCTCCTATCAAGCACCTCAATAGGTTACCCAAACTTTTGTTTACCACCTCTGTTTGCCCATCCGTCTGTGGGTGGTATGCTAAACTGAATTTCAAATCTGTCTTTAGTTTCTTCCATAGGGTTCTCCAAAAATACCCAACAAACTTGGTATCTCTATCGAAAACGATACTCTTCGGTAGACCATGCAGTCGTACCACCTCTTTGAAAAACAAACCTACAATATGAACTGCATCATTAGTTTTTTGACAAGGGATAAAATGTGCCATCTTTGAAAACCTGTCAACTACCACAAATATGGAATCATTTCCCCTCTGTGTCCTTGGTAGACCAAGAACGAAATCCATGCTGACATCTTCCCATGGTTTCTCTCGGTACAGGTAACGACTGATATAATCCGATGTTCTGTCTCACACCTTTCGCCATCTGATAGACTCTACAGCTCTGCACAAATTTCTGCACATCTTGCTACAGTTGCGACCAATAATAATTCTCGCTCACAAGGGCAATGGTCTTATCTCGACCAAAGTGCCCAGCCAATCCTCCACTGTGTTTTTCTTTGACTAGGTTTTCCCTCATGGAACTTCTTGGAATGCATAATTGGTTTCCTCTAAACAACATTCCATCTTGGATCAAAAAATCCAACCACTTGGTTCTGTCCAAGGTAATTGGTGCCAAGCAAGCCTTCCAGGCTTCTGCAAAATCGGGATCCTCAGGGTACAAACCCTTCAATTCATCAAATCCCAACACTTCCACCTTCATTTTTGTCAACAAACTCTGCCTTCTACTCAAGGCATCTGCAACTCTATTGGAATTTCCACTCCCATGCTTCAACACAAAGGAATAACTCTGTAGAAACTCAACCCACTTCAAGTGCCTCTGGTTCAGTTTTCCCTCGGCTATTTATATACTGTAAGGCCTGATGATCAGTATATAACACAAACTCTTTTGGCAGCAAATAATGTCTCCACTTCTTCATGGCCTGAACTATAGCATAGAACTCTTGGTCATACACTGAATACTTCTTCCCGGCCTCATTGAGTTTCTCATTGAAGTAAGCAATAGGCTTGCCTTCTTGACTCAAAGACAGCCTCCTATGGCATCGCCACTGGCATCATAGTCCACCCGAAATACCTTGTTAAAATCTGGAAGTGCTAAAATAGGTTGCTCAGTGACCTTCTTCTTCAACATATCAAAGCTCTTGTCTGCTCCTAAGGTCCACTTAAAGTCTTTCCTATCCCCTCTCATTGTTTTCGTAAGGGGTGCACAAATACTGCTAAAATTTCTGATGAATTTCCTGTAAAAACTGGCTAGACCATGAAATGATCTCACTTCAAAAGTGCTTCTTGGAGTAGGCCATTCAATGATAGCCCTCACCTTTTTTGGGTCCATTTTTAGACCTTCAACTGAGATGACAAATCCTAGGTATACCAACTCCTTCTTCACAAAATTGCACTTCTTCAAGTTGATCAACAACTGTTCTTCCCTCAGCTTCTCAAAAACCCTCCCGATATGCATCAGTGCTCTTCCAGGGTTCTCGCTGAATATCAAAATGTCATCCAAATAGACAATAACAAACTTGCCTAAAAACTCCTTCAACACTTCATTCATCAACCGCATGAATGTGCTTGGTGCATTGGTTAGTCCAAATGGCATGACCAACCACTCATACAAACCTTCTCTGGTTTTGAAAGCAGTTTTCCACTCATCTCCTTCTCTGATCCGAATCTGATGGTAGCCACTCTTCAGGTCAATCTTGGTGAAGTACTTGGCTCCACTCAAACAGTCCATAATATCATCCATCCTTGGCAATGGAAATCTGTATTTGATGGTGATCTTGTTGATAGCTCGGGAGTCTATACACATCCTCCACTCTCCATCCTTCTTTGGTGCTAGTACTGCAGTGCTGCACATGGACTCAAGCTTTCTCGAATCAGCCCCTTTTTCAACAACTCATGGACTTGCCTGCTCAGCTCCTCACTTTCCACAGGAGTCATTCTGTGGGCTGCCTTGTTGGGTAAACTAGATCCAGGTACCAAATCAATATGGTGACTGATCTTCCTCATCGGTGGTAAACCCTCAGGCACATTGTCTAATATAATGTCTAGAAATTCTTCTAACAGGCGTTCGACCTCTGCTAGAACATCTGTGTACTATTCTTTCTTAATAGTAGGGATTAATGCATAACACATCGAATCCCTCTTTAGGCCATCCAAAAACTATCTGCCATCCACCAGGCAGATTCTGGCACTACTGCAGACTTTCTCATCCACTTCTTTCAGTGGCTTCAATTTGTGACGTACTCCATCCTTTGTCAGAGAGTACGTATTTGCATGCCCATCATGCACTACACGTCTATCAAATTGCCATGGTCTTCCCAACAGCAAATGGCAAGCATCCATCGAAAAAACATCACACAGGACCTCATCTTGGTAATTCCCAATGTGAAATTTGACCAAACACTATTCACTGACAAGCGCTCTGTGGTCTTTCTGCAACCATGCAATCCGATATGGATGCGGGTGCTTCTTCTTCCCCAATTTCAACTTAGTAACCATCTCTTCTGAAACTAAGTTGTCTGTGCTACCATTATCAATGATAACATTGCAGACCTTCCCTGCACATTTGCACCTTGTGCGAAATAGACTCTTCCTCTGTTCTGGTTCTTTTTCGTCATTCAACAGTGCTCTTCTCATCATCAGCACTTCTCCTCCTTCTACTTCTTTAGAGTGTTCTGACTCTGCACCTTCATCTGCCACAGCAGCTCTGGCATGACCCTCAGGTCTCTTGTCCATCCTTTCTTGGTGTTGAGGACACTCGTATGACCGATGTCCCTCTTCTCCACACTGGAAATAGGTTCCACGGAATACCCCTCTTCCATACCCACGTCCAGGTCTACCTCTTCCTCTCTGGTAGCCATTGTTCTGATCACATGGGTGGTAGGTATTCTCCTTTTTTGTTCCTGGGGTTTGCTTGTTTCCCCAATCTTCTTCTGGTCTCTCGTAATTTCCTCCATCGGTTCTTCCACCATGATCCCTTCCTCTCTGTTTGCCTTCAAATCTTTGGTTCAGTTTCTCTTCAACCTTTAAGGCCAATTGATACGCATCTTCTATGGTGGCTATTTTGATCAAGTTGAGTTCTTCCTGAATGTTCATTCTCAACCCATTGATGTATCTCGGCTACTTTCTCCTTATTAGCCCCTGAATGGCCGCTTCGATGGAGATCTTGTAGAATTCTTTTGTGTATTCTTGGACAGACTTGCCTGACTGTCTCAAACTTTGCATCCTCCTCAACAGATCCAACTCATAATCTATGGGAATAAACTGTCTCTTTAGTTTCTCCACCATTCGGTCCCATCTGGTTATCTTTTCTTTTCCATTTTTATTTCTTTCGAGTTGTACTCCTTTCCACCATAAACTAGCATGGCCTTTCAATTTTGCTTTTGCAAATTTTATCCAGTCTGGATCTACAACCTCCTCATACTCAAAGTATTCCTCCATATCGTTGATCCAATCAATCAACTCTTTCGGGTTGAGATTCCTAGAATAGGTAGAGACATCAAACTTCGGCCTCTTCCCGACCTGAGATAGGGCTTTCAACAATCTGGCTTCAGAAGGATCCAATGTTTCTTCATCATTTGATGGATCATCGCTACCTGTGCTTCATCGTCACTCTGGTCTTCTCCTTTTGGCTCAACCCCTCTTCGCAACTCTTCTTGCAGGGCTTGCACTTGCCTCTGCAATGCTCTAAAATCTTCTTCAGGCACTACATTTCTCCCACGACCATGGTTCTTTCATGGAGGCATTCTGCTCACTTCTCTCGTAAGTCTGAATCGATCTTGGTGCAAACTGCCTCACGTTTGGCGCTCTGTTTACATGCTTCAGGGACCTTAAACTTCTCTCTTCTCAGAACCCTTCCACAGATCCTGGTGCAAGCTGCCTCACTTTCGATGATCTGCTCACACACTCAGGAACTCCTGCTCTGATACCACTTGATCGAGGTACACAATTACAGAGAAGAAAAAAATAGTTCTAATTTATTCAATATACATGAGAGAATTACTGTTATAGCAGAATTTACAAAAATCGCAGAGAGTTGCGCTTTACAAAATATTCTCAATTCTAAAATTACAGAAATATATTATCGTTCACAAAATTTTCTAGCCCCTATGCATGCCTCTGTTCTCCTTTTTAAAGGTTCTTAGGTGACGCTTCATTTCCAGCTGGTGGCCCTTCGTTTCCTCTTCTAGAACCTTTCATTTCATCTTCCCGTGCCGCTTCGTTGTCCTGGTATTCGAAACGTCTACCCTTTCCGACTCTTCGTCTTCGACTTTCCCTTCGAGTGCAAAAATATGACAGTCGCGATATCGTGACATGTCACAAAATTGTGACATCTTTGTCTTTCGTATGCTCTTTCTTCTTTTGGGTCGCAAAAATATGACATGTCACGATATCGTGACATCTTTGTCTTTCGTACGCTCTTTCTGCTTTCGGGTTGCGAAATCGTGACATGTCGCGAAATCGTGACATCTTTGTCTTTCGTACGCTCTTTCTACTTTCGGGTCGCAAAATCGTGACATCTTTGTCTTTCGTACGCTCTTCTGCTTTCGGGTCATGAAATCACGACATGTCACGAAATCATGACATCTTTGTCTTTCGTACGCTCTTTTGCTTTCGGGTCACGAAATCGTGACATCTTTGCCTTCCTTGCCTCTCCTATGAAACCTGTCGCGATATCGCGATAGTTTCCCTGCTAGCGTCTTTCTCCATTTTTGTGTCGTGATATCGCGACACCTTTTATGTCGTGATATCGCGACATCTTTTCCTGCTGACTTCTTCCTTCGTTTTGTGTCACGATATCGCGACACCTTTTATGTCGCGATATCGCGACATCTTTTCCGCCCACGTCCTTTGTCTTGTTTCGGTCGTGATATCGCGACACCTTTTATGTCACGATATCGCGACATCTTTTCCGCCAACGTCCTTTGTCTTGTTTCGGTCGCGATATCACGACACCTTTTATGTCGTGATATCGCGACATCTTTTTTGCCAACGTCCTTTGTTAAAAACATGTCGCGATATCGCGACACTTTTTATGTCGCGATATCGTGACACTTTTCAACACTTAAACATTTTTTTTTTTTTTTTTTTTTTGTTGATGCAAGATTGCAGTGCTGCCCTGGATGCTCCTGCATCAAGTTATACGGCAGTTACAGGTGCAGTTGTAGAAGAAAATCATGTAGCTAAAATAAGAAGAGTTAATTGAAGTTAGTACGATAGTTACAGGTGCAGTTTTAGAGAAAAATCATGCAGCTAAAATAAGAACAGTGAACTGAAGTCAGAATGACAATTACAGGGCCAGTTGTGGAGTGAAATCATCGAGCGGCGGTTAAATTGAAAGTCATCAGTCGAAGACCAAACAAAGAGCCGTAACTATTAATAGGATGCATGATAGAATATTGTGTGATAAAGGAATTACATATAGAAGTTTCTATTAATAAGTTGCATGCAAATATATGGAAGCTAAAAATAGAGTCAGAACTTTGTTATAAAAGGAGGTCTATGTGGAGAATTACTGTGCTGCTGAAACGAGGGAAAGTGCTGTAAAAAGAGGGTTGGAAGAGTGTCGTAAGAAAGCGTTAGGCAGAACCATGAGAGCCATAAGAATGCAGTGAGAAGTGCAACAAGAGGGCTGTAAGAAGGCCATAAAAGTGTAGTAAGCAGAGCCTTAAGTGTGTGTGATGTTTTGGTGAATAGCGAGAGAGGTTGGGTTAGCAATAGACCAATCAGGGTCTTGTATAAGAGGAGGCATTTTTATGTCAATATTATAGTTTCAAAATTACAATCCAATTTGGTGCTTGGAATTAGGGGTTGGTGCTCCTTTCTGTTGGTGCAGATAAATTAGGGGTTGGTGCTCATTTCTGTTGGTGCAGATAAATTAGGGGTTGGTGCTCCTTTATGTTGGTGCAGATAAATTAGGGGCTGGTGCTCCTTTCTGTTGGTGCAGATAAATCAGGAGTTGGTGCTCCTTCCAGTGGGTGCTGGTAAATTGATTGTAAAATTGGTATTTTGCAATGGTTGGATTTGGATGGGAGTCCAAACAATCAATTTTTGAGGAGTAGCCAAAACTGGTGAACCTCGGTACATCTTGTGTTGTGTGATGCTCTATTGTTATATTTGCT
This sequence comes from Wollemia nobilis, assembly GCA_028583015.1. NCBI lineage: Eukaryota > Viridiplantae > Streptophyta > Pinopsida > Araucariales > Araucariaceae > Wollemia > Wollemia nobilis. The sequence goes on from JAQPPZ010000850.1 coordinate 12,877,351, forward strand.
TTATGTGGTTTTAAGTTTTCATTGTTTTGTCTTTAAGAGTTGAAGTTTTTAAGTTTTAAATAGCCACACTGATTCATCCCCTCTCTCAGTGTCATTGTGAGATTAACAGTGTACAGGTTATTTGTATGTATGTAAGGCATTTTAAGTGTACATAGTTTCATATTCCATGTTTTATATATGTATACAATGTATGTGATATGTGATAAAATATATGTATTTGTGTTGTTATGTACAAGTAAATTGTTTTGTTTTAGTTGAACAAGTATGAAAGGGTAGTTATAAGTTTGGGTAACTACTTCCCCTATTCAACCACTATATAAGAAAACCTACTTCATTATTTTAACATTGTATCACATCATATGTTAAAGTATATATGTTAATGTGTTGATATTATAGTTGTAAATAATGTATTGTGCATTCTATTTCCATAATACAAGTTCTATTGTGTGATTCCTTTACTTTGTATAGTGATGGATTATTACAATTAATGTTGTATTCTTGTCTTGATATTTTCTAACCCTTTAATTATGGAAATAACAAAGTATGTCCTACATTTGGTGTTCTTATTATAGTGAATCAATATTGAGGATTGTAGTGACACCTAAAATGAGGTGAAAGTTGGATGACTAATAATCCAATGTGTGAATGAGGACATGGAAATATATTGACAATAGAAGATCCAATGCAAAGTTGAAAAAGGATTAGAGAATAAGAAATATGAACAGAAGATGACAATGATAAAGTACATGAGGTATACTTGTGTGGTAATCAAAATGATAATTTTATAACAACCAACATGATAACTAACATGAATAAGAAATTTTGGATATAAAATAATACATAGATGTGACACATCTAAAATAATATATAGATGTGACACAACCATAGATGAAATATAGAAGTCTATAGACACCAATGCTCAATCAAATAGAATGACAATGCATGAACAATAGTAGCAACATGGAGGTGTTTCATCACCAGATGTTGAACATATATGGCCCCCTCAATGAAGAGGAAAGTCAATAAATTTAAAGGGAAATTTTTACAAGGAATGATAAGGACAATATCAATGGGAAAGAATTTTTTCTAATAATGGAAAAGGAGTAGGTGCATGCACTGAACAAGAAATTTGTATAAGTGGAGTTTAACACATAAAGGTGGAGGTCCATGTAGAAGTATCATAATGTGATGAGGAAATTCCTATATACAAACAAGATGTTTTGGAATTAACTACATTAGTGATACAAATATAAAGGAGAGTGCCTAGAGTTTTAGGGATTGGAGTCTTACATAAGAAAATTACAATGGAGTTTATCATAGAGACTAGAACTAACATTCATGTATGTGTGAAAAATGTTATTTAGAAAAAATATGGAATTAGGTCAATGTACAACTTTTAAGAAAGCTTTACAAATATTGTTAGAAGGATATTTTCTGATGAGGATCCTCGTGAGCAATCCCATCAAGTATCATCAAGATAAAACTAGAGCATAACGTAGTCAGCAATGGGTACTATAAAGGAAAAATAAAAATTCCCAAAGTTTTATAGAGATGAGAAGGATTATCCCATCAAACATATTTTCATGTTTGTGATAATATAAAATTGAATAGTTTCTATGAAGAGAACACATAGATACAACTACTCCTAGCCATGCTAAGAGGAGTAGCAATAGTTTGGAACACTCAAGACTCCTTTTACTTCATGGAATAGCTAAATAAATCATTCAAAAAAGAGTGTAGATTGATTTATGATGATACAAATTTTATTTTCAATACCTATATCATAAAGCAAAAGAAGGATGAAAATATGAAATTTTACAACCACTGTTTGAAGGAAGTTGATTGATAAGATAGAGAATATACCTATTAGTGGACTCCAAAAGAGGTTGTTTATGGATGGGCTTCTTCCAAATTTTAGGAATAAGGTGAATTTTGTAATTCTAATGATATACTAAAAGGTATTTAACACAATTTTAAACCTTAAAAGCAAAATTTAGATAGTGTTGATCGACAAAAGTCAAAACAAGAAAAGCAGTTCTTATAGTTACAATAATAATTATACAAGCTGCCTATTGTTAAGTTTGGTGCCTTTTTTGGGATGGGTTTTATACTATTAAGTCTACCTACTATGCCCAAACCAGAGAATTCAAATCCTGGCCTAAATTTAAGACTGTCTGGTTGAAAATTATAATCCTTAAAGTTGCCCATTTTTTTTGGCTTGCTTCTTGAAACAAAATCTTGACCAATGAAAATCTCATCCACAAAGGCCTAATACCCCCTAATAGTTGTGTCTTCTATAAATATAATTGGGAATATATGATCCATATATTTCTTGAGTTTCTATTCTCTAATGAAGTGTTGTATTCCTTTCTCAAGATGGCCAACATGTCCTAGGTATACCCAAAAAATCTTGTTGATGCCAACCATTAGTGGCCAAATATGTTTCTGAATCCAAAAATTTGTAATTTTTGGTCGTATTGTTTTCCTCATTTTTTATGGCAGGTATGGTTGGAGAGGAACAACAAAATTTTTGGTGCTGCTGCAAAATATGCTAGATTAGTGTTCTCCCAAGATTTATCATTTGCCATTGAGAATGCTAATATCATCCAAGCTAAAAATCCCAAGAACCAATGGGAATTATCCATTTTCAATACTCTCAAATTTTAGATTGACACCCCCCGAGGTCCTCCAAAATTTGACAGGTCAATGGTAAAATGGATTCCCCCACCTTGTGGATGGGTCAAGCTCAACGTTGATAGATTCTCAAAAGGAAACCTTTGTAGGGCTAGAGGATGTGGTATTTTTAGAAATAGTCATGGTAAAGTCCTATGCACATTTTTTGAGTTCATGGGCAGTCAAACCAATAATTTTGCTAAAGCCCGTGCATTATACCTTGACCTCCTCATTTGCAAGCTTCCTTCCTAAAGCGTGTTCAACACTGTCCAAAAAAGCTTGAATATAATTGAAGGTATCATACATGTTACAATTCAACATGTTTACCAAGAAGAAAACAAATTTGCTAACCTCCTTGCCAATCAAGGAGTTGAACAGGATAACCTCCAAGTCTGGTATGATAATTTCCCTCAATGTATTATGGCCCACACTGATGCAAATGGAAATATTAATATTTAACTAGTTGTTGGTGTTGATGTGGCTTATTTGGGGCCTAGTGGTTGGACATGGTTTATCTAACATGGATGCTAGCACATATCTTATTTCCCTTATGCGCTTTTGTGAAATCCATTTTGGGGTAATTTTGAGGAGGTGTGGAGAGTTCATAAGGAAATTATCATCCATGAACCCAAGTGGCAAGGAATATAGAAATTTCATAGGTAAATTGTCACCCGTGAACCCATGTGGCAAGGAATGGTAAATAAAACTACTAATTTCTATCATAGTGGAAGTGGTTGCTCCAATAAGCTCATAGATTGAACCTCACCGAGCCAAATACTGTAATCTTGATTGGGCTTTTGAGAATTGTTTTTGTTTCCTTTTGGGTATCGTTGTTGTAGTTTGGACCCTTATTATTTTTTGTTTTTGTCTGTGCCTTCTTTCTGGTTTAAAGTTGGTTGTTCCATTCCCCTCTAGGGTTGTTTATTTTTAGTTTAGTTAGTTCACTTCTAGCTAGTTGTCTTTGTTGCATTTGTGTAAAATATTTTGGGACCTTTCAAAACCCTTTTTATCAACCAATCAAAAAAATTATTATACAAACATTATTTTCCAATTGATTAATAAGGATCTAAAATTCATAATGCATGAAATAAAGGAGAAAAAAATAATAAGGATAAAAATGACATTTGGTGTTCAAACTATATGATAGATGTCCACATGAACATTATCCTAAATTATTATATTATAATATTTATAAAATTCATAAGCAACTTATTGTGTATTTTCCATTCAATTTGAAGAGTAGAAAGTATCAAAACCTTACTATAAAAATGAAGATTTTATTAGAAGCTAAGAACCTCAAATATTGGAATATGTTCCATAAGTGAGGGTTACTAGATTAATCACAAAGTAAGGAGAACTAGCCCACAAAATCAAGTTGATGGAGATAAAAACAAATTGCAATATAATTCAATTGGTAGACCCATCACACGATGTGGAAAGTGCCATGAGTGAATTCACTTTACTAGAAATTTCACAAATACAACCAATGAAAACAAGTTAATCATGTGTCACTAGTGTGGGTTGGGTAACCATGCAAAATAAATTTGTCAAAAGAACAATAGAAGCAACTAGAAATTGAACCTCATCAATATTGAGGAAATAACTTTAGAGAATCACTTCCTTGTCATCATTCATGCAAAAGTAAAAAATAAAGTTGTATAATATCTATAACTTATCAAAGGGGAGGGTTTTGAATTGAGGTTGAGTTGTGAACACCAAGGTTTTTGGATGGTTGCCAAGCTGTGAACACTAAGAGTTTTGGATGGATTCCTTGAATGATGAAAACTTCCCCTTGTTAGGGCAAAATGGTGAAATTAGGGATCCATATGGGAGAGCTAGGGATCTAAGGAATGTTGATCGATGTATGGAAAAAGGAATTACATATGCAAAAAAATTTCTATAGGAATGATCAATAAAGGATTCTTGGGCATCGATTCTCAAAGGAAGAAAGGAAGCGATTAAAGAAGAATTTGGCATAGAGATATCTCATGAAAATAGAAAGGTATGTATTGTTGACTCCCTAATCAAAAAATATTGAGGGATAATGATTTTAGCATGGTAGGAAAATTTTTAGGGCCCAGACCAAATTTAGATGTGCTTAGAATATGGCTCCATTCTAAAATTCAAACAAAGGTTCAATGAACGTTATTGGTCTATCAAAGGGATACTTCTTAATTTGGTTTAAAATTGATAAGGATCTGGTGGCAGATTTATAAAGAGGTCCATTTTTCTTTAGGAAAAGACCAGTTTTTCTAAAATTTTGGCATTAGGGCTTCAACCCTCAAAAGGAAGAATTTTTTCCGTTCCCATCTAGATTAGGTTCCCAAATCTACCTATAGAATATTGGTATGATCAAATTATTAAGGGTCTAGCAACACAAATTGGATAGTTTATAAGCATGGATACATCCACCCACAAAAAAATAAGAATATTGTGTGCAAGAGTCTATGTTAACATGAATCTAGAACAAGACAAAGTGGAAAAAGTGAGTATTAAATCAATGCTTGGAGAATTGGAACAAAAAGTTGAATAAAAAAAAAATTGGTATACTGTAAGCAATGTAAAGTGTTTGGACATGTGGAGGGGAAATGTCATCCACAAAGACAAACTAGATTTACTAAAAGTGGCAATAAAATGAGAATCAAATAAACCAGAGGACCACAAGCATGGAAAAGGAAACTTCTAGCCCACAAGAAAGGGCACAAGAAAAGGAACAATATCAGGAAATTTACCAAGAGGTAAATGAAGAGGTAGAAAGTGAAATTAGTAATGGATGTTCTATATAGTACAAGAAAGAACATCATAATTCTAATAATATAATGGAGTATTCAAGTAAATGCAAATAGCTAAACCAACAAGCAGATGAACATAATGAGAAACAAAACTTGAGTGGTTTTAAAAATAACACTAATCAACAAGAGAATAGTCTCAATCAAGAAAAAGAAAATAATTATGAAGATGGTAACCATAAGATGAGAATAAATATCATTGAAAATCATATAAATCTAGATACCAAAAATACAAAAATAAAATGTGATTGCAATCAGCACAAATAATGCATAAAATAATTTGGAAGTTGAAGAAGAAATATTAGTAGATGAGGCTAAAATGGTAGAGAATACCCCATCCACTCAAATGGTCTCAAAATAGGAGAAGGATCATATTGAAATAGTTTGGGGGTTTAAAATCAAATAAATAGATGGATGGCAAGGATTAGATCAAGTTTTAAGTTCAAAGAAAAAAACTAAACAATTTGAGGAATAAAATAATCTAAGCATAATAGAAAACTCAAAGCAGTCTAAGGAGGGTATGCAAACAAGATTCAACAAAATACTAGAGTTGGGTAAAATAGCTCAATCAACAGTAGAAGAATATTTTATAGGATGTAACCAAATGAGAGAGAATGATCCTCTTGGAAAACATACAAAAAATACAAAGAATACAGGTAATTATGGGAAAAGAAAGCAAGGAAGACCCCCCAAACAAGAAGAACAAAAAGTACCAGAGAACAGGGGACAAGAATTAGATCTAAATGAAAAATGGATGGGTAAGGGTAAAATCCTATCAAACAAAATAAAAAAATGAAAATCCTTTCTTGGAATGTGTGGGGGCTAAATTCCCCTAGGAAAAGAAGAATTGTTAGAGATCTACTCATGGAAGTAAAACCTAATATTGTTTGTCTTCAAGAATCTAAAATTGACACAAAAAAACTTGACATTATTCAGAAAGAGGTTTGGCCGAATGTTGAATGGATCATAAGCCCAACACAAGATACTTCTGGAGGTATTTGCATCTTTTGGGATAGAATAAATTTTTAGGGCACTTTAATTGATCAAGAGGAGAGATTTTACATAGTCAAATTGAAGAACAAAAAAACTAACTTCTATTGGGTAATGACAGGGGTTTATGCTCAAAATGATGATCGTGAGAGATTTTATCTATGAAATAAGCTATATTTTCAAAGGAAACTTTTCATTAATTTGCATTGGATGGTTTTTGGTGACTTCAATACAGTCTTAAGAATAGAGGACAAAAGTGGAGGGAGGATTAACATCATTCAAGGTATGCAAGATTTTAATGACTCTATTTAGAATAATAAGTTGATTGACCTGGATATGTGTAAAGGTAAGTTTACATGGACAAATAGAAGGATGGGGGATAATCACATTCAAAGGCACCTAGATAGAGTTCTTATTTCTAGTAGTTGGCTAAGTATAAAGAGTATTCATAGACTTACATGTATGCCCATAATAGGATCAGATCACAATCCCCTTTTGTTGGATATGGAAAAGGAAGGGAAGTAGGGAGGAGCACCCTTTAGGTATGAGCTCATGTGGAATATGCACCCAAACATTAAAAATAAAATTCAATCTTGGTGGCAGGAGGAGGTTCAAGGATCAACAATGTACAGAGTTACCCAAAAATTAAAGAACATCAAGTATCGAATCAAAATTTGGAATAAAGAGATTTTTGGTAACATCAATTTAAGAAAGCAACAACTTAAAAAGGATATCCAAGATATAGAGGAAATAATGGAGAGAGAAGGGAGAAAACCAGAGTGGCATGAAAAGGAAAAACAACTCCTCACAGAGTATCATAATACCATTGCCCAAGAGGAAATTCATTAGAAACAAAAATCCAGAGTTTTGTGGCTCAAGGAAGGTGATAGAAACACTAAATTCTTCCATGTTTTGACTGAGACATAGGAACAGTAATAAAATCCTCTACCTTATGGGGGAAGACAGAATAAAGTATGAGGATTTAAATGATATTAAAAATATGGCCATTACTTTCTTTCAGAACCTTCTTAGCAAAGAAAAAATAGAGTGCAACATGAAAATAGAAAGCATCATTAACAATATTCCCAAAGGAGTTAATGATAGCATGAATGAATATCTATGCAAGGTAATATCTAAGGAGGAAATTAAAATATTTGTGTTCTCTATGGGAGCATCCAAGGCTCCGAGGCTAGATGGTTTCCCACCAGGTTTTTTTCAACATCATTGGGATATTGTTGGAGAAGATGTAGTCAATGCAATCCAAGAAGCCCAAGAATATGGTAAGTTGCTGAAAGTAATGGAATAATACCTTCCTTGATCTAATTCCCAAGAAATATGGGGCAGATAAATTGTAGTAATTTAGACCAATTAGCCTATGTAATACAATTTACAAAAATTTTACTAAAGTTTTGGCCAATCGGTTGAAAAATATCATCCCCTCAATAATTAATGAAGATCAAGGAGGTTATGTGGCAAGTAAGTAGATTACTGAAAGCATCATTTCCATTTATGAAACAACACACTCTCTTCAAAGGAGGAAAGGGTTAGGTATGTTCCTTAAACTGGACATGAACAAAGCCTATGATAGGGTTTCATGGTCCTTCTTAGATAAAATAATGGAGCGAATGGGTTTCAGTGAAAAATGGAGGGCATGGGTTGGTATGTGTATTTCTAACCCCCACTTTTCAATCTTGATAAATGGACAATCTATTGGGTTCTTTCCTTCTACCATAGGAATTAGGCAGGGAGATCCGTTGTCTCCATATCTCTTTATCATTATGGTAGATGCCCTAGGAAGAAATTTGGAAAGAAAGAAAAAGGATGGTAATAATTAAGATCTAAAATATTCATCCATTGGTGAAGTTTTGTCTCATCAAAAGTTTGTGGATGATACTTTCTTGCTTGGGGAAGCTACAGAGGAAGAAACTTTGGAGTTTAAAAAAGTCCTTGATTCTTATGAAAAATCTACAAGCCAAAAAATAAATTATGAAAAAAGTAAGATTATGTTTTTAAACACGGAGGAAAGTAGAAGAGATCAAATAGTTAAAGTGTTGGGCTATAAGGAGGAAACATTTCCCTATCACCTATCTTGGTTTACCTTTTTTATAGGCAAGATGAAAGATGAAATTTGGAATCCAATTATTGATTAATTTAATAGGAAACTTCAAGGTTGTAATGGATATTTGTTATCCTCCATAGGGAATGTACAACTCATAAAACACACACTTCAAAGCCTACCTATTTATTTCATATCTTTCCTAAGGATGTCAAGGAAAGTGGAAGAGACTTTAGAAAGACTACAAAAAAATTTCTTATGGGATGGCACTGAATGCAAAAAATATATACATCTAGTAGCCTGGGATACCTATTGCCAGCCTTTACAGAATGAGGGTCTTGGTTTGATGAAGTTGAGAGATCTAAATAGAGCCCTTCTAGCTAAACATGGTTGGAGGCTTTGCACTAGAGCATTAGGGAAATGGGCTAGATTTATACAAAACAAATACTTGGAGGGCAAAAACCACTTTATCAGTTGTTCTAATCCTCCACGTGGGTTTATTTTTTGGTAAAATTTAATCAATAGCAGGAAAGTTCTATGACAAGGTCTAAAATGGAGAGTAGGTAGGGGAGACAAAATTAAATTTTGGAAATACCCTTGGACTCAAGAGGGGACTTTAGCAAACTACAAAAAGGTCAAATATATTTAAGAAGGTTTAACCAGAACCTATGGTAAGAAAATTAATGGTTACATCCATAGGGTGGGTGATTTTTAGGAGTGGAAAATTGTTCCAGAAGATATGCAAGGATTGGGGGGTAAATATCTACAAAACCTCCTAAGGATTTATTATTTAGGTAGAGGTTTAGAGGAGGATCAGATAATTTGGGGAAGAAACCAACAAGGCCAGTACTTGGTGAAGGATGGATATAGAGTCTTGGGCAAAGTAACCTTAGAGAAACCCGAGCTTAAAATAATTTGGAAGCTAAACATCATCCCTAAGGTTGCTATATTTTTTTGTATTACCATTCTCAATAAAATCCTTACAAAAGACAATATGTTCAAAAGAGGGATTGTGGTTCCAACCGTTTGTGTCTTATGCAACAAAGAGGATGAGTGTGTGGACCACATATTTGGAACTTGTGATTTTTTTTGTGATATCCTAATTATGTTATTGAGATAATTTAATGTTGATTGGGTCATTCCATATTATCTAATCGAAATTTAGGAAGAGTGGAACTTAGAAAGTAGTATTTTTTGGCAAAAATGCATTCCACATATTTGTTGGAGGATTTGGTTGGAAAGAAATAGATGAGTGTTCAAAAATGAAACCAGAGGAATAATTGGGGTTTATGCTAGGATAAAAACAACCCTATTGGAGGATTGTATTAAAAATATTGTTGGCCAATAAAATCTTGCAATGATCCTCTCTAGAGAAAAATATATCTTAAATATGAAAAAAATCAATAAGGTGAGACTAGATACTATATGGGAACATCCCCACAAATACTGGGTAAAAATTAACTTCGATGGAGCTGCAAAAGGTAACCCAAGTCATGCTGGTGGTGGGGGCCTTATTAGGAATGATAGAGGTCGGGTAGTGGCTACATATGCTAAGGATCTAGGAATTACCACAAATCACCAAGATGAAGCAAGGGCAATGCTTACAGGACTCTGAATTGCAGTGAATTTGGGTTTTAGGATAATTGTTCTTGAGGGGGATTCCAAGAATATTATAACTTCCCTTCAAAAATAGGAGTTAAATAATTTTAGCATTTTCCAAATAATTATAGATGCAAGGACTATCTTGGGAAACCTAGAAGATAGTCAAGTTAAACATATTTATAGAGAGGGAAACAAAGATGCTGATAAAATGGCAAATATGGTAGTTAAATATGAGAATTTCAAGGTCTGGTCATATGCCCCCATGGAGTTGGAAGAGATTTTAAGAATTGATAATGAAACCAACAGATAAAGAGGGTAGAGCAAAGTAGAATACTTATTGGGATCATGCGATGAAGGATTTGAGCACACTAAATTACATTATTATCAGCAGTTTCTTTATTAGTTATGTAAAGCATTGAGCACTGCATCAACCATGTTAAATAAAAGGATAGCGGGAAGAATATTATTTCAGCTTCTCCATCAACAGGTTTAGTGTGGGTTTATTTATTTTAATAATAGAGGGCTATCTTGCATTTGTATGATCTTATCTTGTTTTTTTCTTGTACATATTTTGAGCTCTATGTAAAGGATCGGGGCCCTTCAACCCCTTTTTTATCAATACCAAAAAAGCCTTATCAAGGGGAAGGAAGGGTGGCGTAAGGCCTACACACAAAGTAAAGACAAAAATGTAAGATAACAAAGTGATAAGTGTTAGCATGTTGCATACTTAGATACAATAATTTGATTTAACTCTATCCCATGAGGATTTAGTATTTTTTAAGCTCAATTCATCTAGTTTATTTAAAATATTGAGGAGCTTTATTTAATTATCTATTAGGTTCATACTAATAGGTTGTCGCTTCACAAAGAACTAGGATTTTTTAAATATCTCATATTTTAGGAGCCGTATCTTCATGAAGGATTATCTAATTCAACTAATTCTTAGACCAACTTGTGTAAAATTTGAATAGTTTTAAAAATTAATAGGTATATGAAGTAATTCAATAAATATTGAGGTAGAAATGATCGTATGAAGTTAACCATCTGGAACAAGGGCAATGACAATTTTTAAAGCAAAAAATAAAATTGTAAATATTTTTAATTAGGGTTCAGATGATGGGAAGAGCAATGAAGGGATATGAATTTAGTGAGGAAACACATTCTATCTAGACATAGAAGTTTTTAGCTAAGTTTTTTTTCCTTCTTTATCTTAGAAATTTTGCATGCAAATTATTATAATTTTTCTATCAAATATTAAATTTGCTATAGGATATTCTGATAAATTTCAATAGATTTTGAGTTTTAGTTTCCTTTCCATGGCCCCATTTATAGTTAAATCCTTAGAATAATCTCTATTGGTAGATTTTAGTGAGCACACCTCAAAGATATCCTCGTTGCTACAAGATAGGGCAATTTTTGGTAAATTTAATGATTTTGGCCAAGGGCTTCATCCTTGAGAAAATGGTTTGATAGGAGTTGGAAGTCTCTACGAGTGATTCTATCCTTTCTTCCCAAATTTTCTTCCTAACCATTTTTTGTTCTAGGTAAGAAAGAAAAAAATACTAAAAGGGAGCCCTCAGTTTATGGGAAGAGCAGGACTCTTCCTTATCCATTGGTATGAAGGCTTTTCACCTAAAAATGTAAATTTAACCCTAGTATCAGTCTGGGTTAGGATGTTTGTTTTACCCATTGAATTTTTAGAATTATATACCTTCAAGTAAATAGGCAACACTCTAGGAGAATTCCTTGATATTTTAGGCACTATGAAAGATGGATTCTTGACTATTTATGATCAAATATTAATCATTATTGATATAAGTAAATATTTACCAAAATCAATTATTCTTAAATATGGGGATAAGATGTGGACCCAAACCATAGATTATGAAAACCTATATTTTAGATGTAGAATATGTCATAAGGTGGGGTATATTGAGATATCATGCCCTAATAAGAGGCCAATAGAATCATATGTAAAAAAATGCAAAAGGATCTTACAAATGGTTAGATGGTTTTCAACTTCCAAAAAATAGATCTAGAAAATGAAAGAAAATAAATAGTGGAGACCATTAAGGAAGGCTATTGGAAGAAATACCAACTCTTTTGAGGCTTTAGCCTATGAAGAAAAAGTAGATCATAACTTAGAGGACATAGTGTAATATGTTCAACATATTAACAAGGAACCATCTATTTAGTATGATCTTGATTTAAGGAAGAACATTCTCGATGAACCTAAGGAATGTGTCTCATCAAATTTTGAAGACTCTCTTGAAGTACCATGCACCATTCAAGAGAAAAAAATTGGTAAATAAAATGCAGTTTTAGAAGTTAATACATCTGCCATTAATAAGGAAAAACCAAAAAAAGAGATGGACAAGTCAAAAGCTTTTGTAGTAGAGCTAGGAGAGGATAAAAAATATGAAAAAAAAATTGTGAAAGAATATTGAGGAATAGAATAATAAGACCTACTCTTGATATAGGCAAGGAAAAAATAAGAAACCCCTTAAATTATCAAGCAAGATCTAGGAAAGCAAGAGCAAACATGGATAAAGGAACACAAACTAAGTTGGGTGAACTTCTCTTTACCAAACAACCAAATGATATTAGTAATATGCAGGTGGGACCAATATCCCCTAATGAGATATGATTATCATCTCATGGAATAGAAGGGGTGCTAATTCTCCCTCAAATAAAAGTTGTATCATGAACCTGTGTTTAAGTAATAAGCTTGATATTATTTGTACCCATGAAACTAAAATGACAAAAGAAGTTTTTATAAGTATGAAAGCAGTATGGAAAAATGTGAATGGGATGCTATTGATTTTTAAGGAGCATTAAGTGGAATTAAAACTTATTGGAATCCTTCTAGAACCTCCTATGTAACCATTCATAAATCTAGGAATTGGATAGCCTCTTTAGTCACTTGCTACTTTACAGGTATTTGTAGCAAAAAGAACTGAACACCAAACACCTGAAATAAAAAGAAGAGATTGCAATGTAATAAATAATTTTTCTTTGTAATATTGATATAGGGGAGCCTGAATCTCCCAAATTTACAATGCTTTGCCCCAGTATCTTAGGGAAGATATTACAATACTTTCTTCTTAAAATACAATGGTTCAAACGATGGTCTTCCAAGGTTATGCTAATACTAGGATTTCCAAAATTAGAAATTGGTGAATATGAGGACCCTCAACATCGGCCCATTCACTTGAAATTTTTGGGATCAATTTTTTCTTATATATATCCAAACATAGGCATATTTGTACTCATTGGAAAGCTCTTTTTGAGCCTGATCTAGTGGTAGTGTTTTTATGAAGTTAGAAGGTGATTTAATAAGTCAAAATGTATCCCAAAGATGATATTACTTTTTAGGGCTTCAAATACCCCAAATTTTAATGTGAAGATGATTGATTTGATTTTCTTGGGATTTGGCTTAATTTTAATTAGGATTCACCATTTTTTTACAAGTACATTTTGATTCCAACCCCTTATGCATAACCCTATGGTCTTCCAAATCTCTAGCAAGTGAATAGGTGTTCTTCGCTCCTCTGCTATAGCTTCAAGGGTGAGTGAGATTTTGGTATTCAAAAATGGGACCACTCCAGCTTCAATAGCTTTGCAAGAACCTATTTCCTACACACATCAAACACACATGAGGGTTGAGTAACACCTATTGATCAAGATAGAAGATGTTACTGTAAAATCCTAGTTGTGAAAACATGAAATGCAATGCAAAAAAGGGAGAAATAAAAGGAAATGCCTTTCTAAAAAATAAATTATCAATCTATGTCGATCGTGCTAATGCTTCTAAGGAATCATGGTTGCATGGTTGGGGTTATGCAACCGTGGGAGCACAGTTGATAAACCGTGGGAGTGTGGTTGTGATGGTGTAACCGTAGGCAAGGGGTTGTATCTGAAATATAGAAACTCTTAAGATGGCGATCCAGAGCTTCGAATGGTTGATCTCTGCAATTGGTGATGATCTCCTAGACTAATTTTGGTAGAGTGTTGACGTATTTTTCCAACCTATTTTGGTTAATGGGGTGAAGGTGCCTTTATAGGTCCCTTGGTATTTTGGATGGAAATGGAGGTGGCAAGGTAGTATTGCCAAGTGGCACTCCAAGGCTACCAAATGGAAGGGATAGTTATAGTGAGTCACCTAGGGTGTCTCACTTAACTAGGATGATGTGGCTAATGGGTAGGTGTAAGTGGAGTGAGGTGTGAGGGATGTCTCATGTGAAGAGATAAGGATGAAGTAAGTGTGTGAGATGTGGCAAGGGGTGTTGGTGATGTGGCCAGGACGCATGTCTAGTGATTAGGCAGGGTATCCTAGGAAAATTTTCCAGATTTATAAAATCTGGAAAATCCTTTTAATGTGCAAGATTTTATATGCTTCAGTTTGGACTTAGGCATATACATTTTATTGTGTTGATTTATAATATGCAATGTGAATGGGGTTTTGCAAGTTCCTATGTTCTGGTGTCTACAATATTTATTCCATCCTTATCAATACCTATGGACCTATAACTTAGTTAGATAGATTAGAAGTTTAGAGTGGGATTGAAGCCTTTATGAGAAGTAAAGACCAAGAAACCTGATTCATGATAATAGGATATTTTAATGCCATAACCAAGTTAGATGAAAATTTTGGGGGAACTAGGAAATTAACCCAAAGTATGAGAGATTTCTCAACTTTTATTCAAAACAATAATCTATGGGAGGTTGAGTTTGAAGAAGACAACTATACATGCACCAAAAATAGGAGAGGCCAGAACCTAATAGAAGAAAAATTAGACAGATGCATACTCTAAGATCATTAGCTAGATGAAGGAACTTGTGATATAATTAATACCTTAACAAGGATTAGTTCATATCACTAGCCAATAGGAGTTTAAATTGTGGTAAGTGAATTCAAAAAAATATCGTATTTTAAATATGATAAAATGTGGTAATACCATCCTCAATATGTTGATATGATAGCACAAACATGGAATTATTAAAAAAAATATGGGTTGCATGCTCTTCCAAAACAAATTAAACTATGACATCTAGATTAAAATAATGGAACAAGAACACTTTTGGAAATTTTTTTAGAAGAAAGAAGAACTAAAAGATAAAATTTCAAAATTCCAAAAAGATAATCATAATAATCCAAGCTTATAAGAAAGGCAGTTGCTTATTGAATATCATAATATTTTGAGTAAGGAAGAGAAATTTTGGAGATTAAAATCAAGACATACTTGGTTACAAGGAGATAAAAATACATTTTTTCACAGAATGGCTATAGTATAGACATCAACATCCAAAATTTGTAGAATTAAATCAATATAAGGTATTTGGATTGAATATCAGAGTGAAATTAGAAAAGAGATAAAGCTTTTTTATCAAAATATTCTAGGATCGAAGGGGATTGAATTTCTTGATGATAAACTTCTTCAAGATGTACCTTCAGTTCTAACAAATGAAGACAATAGAAAATTGATTAAGCCTATTACTCTAAAATAAGTTTATTTATCTCTTTTCTCTTTTAATAATGATAAATCTCCAAGTCCAGATGGGCTCTCTACAACTTTTTGCCTACATAATTGGGATATAGTGAAGGATTATTAATTGGTGGTAGTGGAATAGTCTAGGGTAAAACAATACATACCTTATAAAATAAATGCAACATATCTTAGCCTAATTCCAAAAAATAAGAATGTTGAATTGTTTGATTCTTTTGGACCCATAAACCTATGTAATATGGCATATAATATTATCTCCAAAGTGATGGCAAATTGATTAAAGCCATTGTTAAAAAATATATTTTAGAAGAGCAAGGAGGATTTGTGAAAGGGAGACAAACTTTGGATGGGATCATAGTAGCTCATAGAGTTATACATTTAGCATCTTCAAGAAAAAAGAAAGTAATGATCTTAAATGGGATTTTATTTTATATATTTAGAAGAGTTTGGATTCAGGAAGAAATGGGTTAGATGGATTAAAGGTTGTGTCTCTACAGTTTCTTATTCAGTGTTGGTCATTGGGTTAGTAATAGAATATTTTAAAGAAAAGAGAGGCCTTAGACAAGGAGATCCTATATCTCCTTATTTGTTCATTATTATGGCAAAAATTTTGAGTAGGAAATTAAATAAGGTTTACAAAGATAGGCTTATAAGTGGACTTAAGGTTAGCAATAACATCGAAAACATCACCCATCAATAGTTTTATATGATACAACTCTTTTTGGAAGGGCAAGGATAAATGAGGCCAGAGCTTTGAATAAATTTTTAAAGGAATACAAAAGAGCATCAAGGCAAAAATTTAATAGAACAAAATCAAAAATTTACTTTCTTAACACTCCAACTAATATCAAAGCAAGAATTTACAGGTTACTTCAAATGGAGGAGGTAAAATTATGAGAAACTCGTCTAGGGATGCCTTTATTTGAGGGGATAATGAGGATAGAATTATGAAATCCAATTATTATTTAAGTTCATAATAAACTACCAACTTAGAAAGGTAGATGGTTATTATTAGCAAGAAGAGTGCAGTTAATTAAGTCAATATTATAGGCCATTCCAACATATTATATGTCATTGTATACTATGCCAAAATCAGTTGAAAAAAGTTTAATCTATATTATATGATCCTTTTTATGGTCAAATTTACATGAAATTTCCTTTGGTGAAATGTAGCAAGGTGTGTGATAATAAATCTAGGGAGTTCTTGGTTAAACAGTTCTTATAGATGCAAACTTAGATCTGAGAGGAAAAATAAATTGGAGATTCTACAAAGAGATTCAAGTACAATGGGTAAGAATTCTTCTAAGTATATTTATCCCAATGACCCAAGTTTAATATTTAGTGCATTCTCTCTACCAAATGGTTTTGCTCTTTGGAATGGTTTAAAAACATCTATTGATCTAATGATGAAAGGTTAAAGATGGGTGGTGGGTACTGGAGAAATATTTTCTATTTGAATGGATACTTGGTGTGATAAAAACCCAAACAATTTAGATCCACTTTTGAAACCTTGTATGATATTGCTTCAAGACAAATATTGTGATAGGATTTCAAACATTTTGTACAAGGATCAGGAAGGAAGATACAAATGGAAAGAAGAATTTTTGACAAGTATACAAGAAATTGATGCTAGGAGGCAAGTGAGTAGAAAGATAACAACTATGATTATTTTAAGGGAAGGCAAGGATAAATTTATTTGAGAGTTGAATAGCTCAAGAGAATACACAAGAAGTGGATATAATGTAAAGCACCAACAAAATAGTAATATCACTAGAATATGGAGAGATATTTTGGATAGCCCAAGCATTCCTAAATTCAACATGTTTGTTTGGCTAGTAGATCATAGAAGAATTTTATTCTAGGATAACCTTATTAAAAGGGGTGTTCATGGCCCCTCTCAATGTGTTCTTTGTATAAAGTAGGAGGAGAGTATAGACCATCTATTGGAACATTTCTCAATAGTCTGGAAACTATGACAATGGATTATTAATATGTTTGGTAGATGCATGGTGATAAATAGTAGAACTGAATATTGGTTAAAGCAATGAGAGCACTTACAAAAGTGAGGCTTTATAGACAATATGGTATATATCAAAAGATACAATAATTTGGATTGTATGGCTAGAAATAAATAGAATAATAGTTAAAGGAAAGGAAAGCAATTTAGAGGTAATGAAAAGGAATATATGTTTAGCCATAGACGAATATTAACCAACCCTATTAACTCACACAATCCCTAATATAGAAGCAGAGATCCTTGATAGATGGATTCAAGTCATTAAATGGAATATTGATGTTGGGTACAAGATAAGCAAAATGAAGGAAAAGAACATAAAGTGGAAACCACCAGATGTGGAGTTGGTTAAATTGAATTTTGATGGAGCATCTAAAGGAAATCCACCACTAGTAGGAGGAGGAGGAATAATTAGAAATTATAGAGTAGATATTTTGTCTCATTACACTTTCAATAGTGGATTTAAGACAAATAATAAAGTTGAAGCTTGGGCAGCTTTATAAGGGTTAAAAATATGTAAACAAATGAAATGGAACATAGTATGGATGGAGGGTATTTCTCTCATAGTAATAAATGCAATTTTTAGGAAAGCAAAGGCTCCATGGAACATACAAGAGATAATTGTGGAAATTCAATATCTTTCTAAAGAGTGAAGAAATCAAGTTTCTACATACATTAAGGGAAGAAAAAAATGTGTAGATAGGTTAACCAATAGAGGGGTTTTGCTTGAAAATCATGAAGTTAAATTATCCTTTCCATGGTTAGAGGAAGTAGTAATTTTAACTGAAGGTAACAAGAAAATGTTGACTGCCTTAATGAAATAATGATTAAGATTTAATTTAATGTTTCCATTGGTAATATCTAATTTATTTTATAACAACTGTGTGTTTTCATATAAACTATATGCTATAATTTATGTGGTTGCACTTGTGTTTTAGGAAGGAAACTAGCAATATAGATTTGGTAAAGCATACTATGATAGCACAAAGTTTTGGAAATATTACTCTACTAAGATGCAATGCATAGACAATAGAGGTGGAGTTTTGGTATTGTGAAGGTTTTTATAGAAAAATGTCAAGAAGGATGTTGAATTCTGGAATATTTGTATCATATAGAAAATTGAAAAGATCCAAAAAATGAAAATCAAGAAATCAGATATTTTTGTGTAAAATGATGTGGTACTAACTCTGGTATTGACTCTAGCTCTTACCTTTTTTATTCTGACTTTCTAATTTTATCTTGAACTTTATTCCTATATCAATTGCTAAACTATCATATTCTTTTTCCTACATGTTTAAATATTATTTACTCTATAAGCATAAACATTGTAGGTATTTTTTTATACAAAGCATCATTTATGGATGAATTTATGCTTATCAAGCTCTTTTTATTTTTGTAGAAACACTTTAACATTTCTACTATTATATTCCATTCTATCATGTTTATCCATCCATAGTGCACATCTATTTTGTTTTTCTTTTCTTGACAAAATTTTTTAGACTAATTATTTTCTCCATAAATTTTACAACAAATGTTCCAATGCTTGTCTATTTATGTCCATGTTTGTTATGAGTGTTTATTTTTCCTAATTCCTTTTTAATAAATCTTGTCTTTTTGTTTTTTGTTACATATTCAATATCACTTATGCCAAAATTTCCTATTATAAATTTGATATTACCATTCCTTGTCATAAAATCACTCTCATTAACTTATCTTGTAAATTTGAGGTCTTTGTATTTTGACATAATTTCTTTCATTCTTTGCCCTATTTCATCTATTCTTATTTAGTACCAACTATTTTTGTGTGCCTTTTAAGTTCATTATTGTCCTAATTTGAATACAATAAGTCATTACTAGAATAGTTATCACAACTTAGATCATTATTGATAAATTTTAAATGACTTATACCATCATTATCCTTGTCACTAATTGAAGACTTCAAACCATTATCAACACATTATCCATCATCACTAATAATTTAGCCTACATTGTGACAAAATAACTTGCACAATCAAGTAAGAATTTTTTCACAAGCACTCTCATGAATACCTTTTGTTTTAACACATCTAAAATGATCACTATCAAACTCAAAAAGCCTCAAAATATAATTCTTTGTAAAAACCTATTTATTGCCATCAATATTACCTCTATCATGAACATGGTTAAAATTATTTGACTCACAATATTTTCTGTATCAAATTTTTTAAGAGCAATATCCCTAGTGTCACTTTGAAGTAGGTCACATGTATCATGGTTTTCATTTTCCATTTTGAGTTTACTACTCAATACTTCATCTTGTTCTTGTTTAGAATATGATTTGTAATATTTTTATGTTAAACTTATTTTAAACACTCCTTTTGACATAAATGATTTGTGATTCGATTCATTATACTTCTCATAGTTAGATTTTGATTCTTGCACTTCTTAAACCATGTGTCCTTTTAGATTTTTTTGTTTTCAATATTGTTGCTATGTTTGTGTATATTCTTGTTGATTTGATTGATATTGTCTTTTTTATTTCTTTGGAAAGGTCTATGCATTTGATTATTGATTGAGTGAATTAAATCTATAAAATCTGGTGGTGTCCTTATTTTTTATATATGACAATATTGTTTTTTTCCATTCTGGTTTATTTTATGATGATGAGGTAGAAGGATTTCTTGTGCTATTTAGTGGCATTTTTGATGAAATGAAAATATTGTTTGACAATTCATCTCACTTGATTTTCCATTTCATATTCCTAAAGGATATTAACTAATTCCTCAAATGGTACTTTTTTTTTAACACTTGAAGAGATATGACTAATGTTTTAATTATTCTTGGAAGTGCTTTATGTGTAAATGAGATAAGAAAATTACCTTCTACTTTCTCAACCATAGTTTGTAGTTTTAAATTTAAATTTGCTATCCTTCTAAGAAAATGTTCTATATTTGCACCATATTAGATTTGAGTAAATATAGTTATGTTTGTAAATGAAGAATAGTGGCTTTATTTCCTCCCTCAAATATGGTTCATAATTTATCCCAACCCACTTGTGAATTTTGGGCCTCACTTATATGTGCTTGTATTTCATTTGATATCCCAAATATTATTAACATTAGTGTAATTGCATCTTCTTCATTATATTTTTGTCTACCTATGGAATCCTCTAGATAGATTTTATCTTCAATGACTATATCCCAAATTTTTTCAACAATAAGAATTAACTTCATCTTATTTTTCCAAGGAATAAAATTTGGTCCCTTTAGTAATTGAGATTTTGAGAGAGAATTTTGTATTTGTCATTGTGCCTTTTAAGAAATGTTTATTAAGTGTCTAATTGAATTTATTTTAAAAAGATATGATCAACTTTTCTTTGCTTGGATGAGGGTAAATTAAAAAAATATTTTAGTCACCAAGTAGAAATCCTTTTAACTCCCTAATTAATTCATTATAGATTTTTTATAGAAATTTTCAATATTCTTCCCTTCTTGAACTTTCTTTTCTTCAAACATTTATTTTCAAGGTTTCCTTTTTTTCTTCTTCCTTGAATCTTATGAGTTTTGTCTTTAATTTCAATAATTATCCTTTTTTTTTTAATATTCCTTATGGACCAATAATGTTTTTTTCTTTTTTAGTAGAAAGCCTATTTTATTTTTAAAACTCATATAAATGAGCCTTCTAATTTTTTCCTTTTCAATGTGGAATTTCACTTTTTATGGCTTTAAAACAAAAAATTTCCTAAGCTTAATTCTTCAAAAATTTATTTGCCTCCTTTCTAAAAATTTATTATTTATAATGTTTCCTATGAAATCTTTTTGTCTCCCTAATTATTTTCCCTTCACTATTCTAATGAATTTTGGAGAATATAAATGGAGGTAAAAATATTTTATACCTTATGAAGTGTTCTCAATAATTTTTCTGCATTTTACTTTCTCCAATATCTCCACCTTTAAGAAGACTCCTTTCAAAAATTCCTCTCAAAAATTCCTTTGCCATAATAAAAAATCACATGAGCTTTCTAATTTAAATGTCTCAATTCCTCCTTTAACTTGTATATTTTCCAAATCAAATCTCAAATTTTATTTTTAATAAAGCAATTGTTTTCTTATTATTAAATCTCAATTATATACGTATCAACCTTGTCATCTTGTCACCATAAATCAACTTGTCATAAAATAATGTCCATACATTATACTATTAAAAATGAATTTACCTTAACCATTATACTTTGTGTTTTCCTCCAATATTTAGAAAAGGTGCTCAATATTTTATATTCAATTTATCGAAACATCCTTAATTACATTCTAAAATTCTTTCAACTAGCGAGCTATTAATGTCCTCTTTGGATCTGTGTAATAAGTGTTTTGTTCTCATCAAGTGGCATTAGCTCAATTGGTTAGATTCCTCAATATTTAAAGAGGATACCAAGGTTTAAATCTTACCAAGTGATACATGGATAATATCCAAAATTTGTTGTAATACCACTATGTGGTGATGATGTAATACGGGTGAGGACCATTTCAATCCCACAACCAATTGAAAAAATAAAAAATAAGTGTTTTGTTTCCCTAAAATATGTGTTTTACCTTCCTTCTTCCTACACTTTCTAGTCTAACACATTGGTATGTGTCTTTGATCTAATTTCTCTATTGCCACACTAAATTTTGATTGTAAAAAAATTCTAAAAATGTGAAATATTAATGACGCAATTATTTTTGTTGGTCTTTATTGCTGTGATTATTTTGATATTATGTTTTGCTCGTCTCCTTTTGATTTCGTGAAAACATTTATAAAAAAGAATGATTTCACCGTGAAACAAATTGAGAAAGTGCTAGCAAAAACAAAGCAAACATGTTTTCACCCCAAGGAGGGACGAAAATCATTTTCACCCCTCTTTTGGGTGAAAGTACATCATTAAGGTTTTTTCACCCAAATGGGAGTGAAGGTAGTGAAAATCATTAAGTTTGAAGTGAAGGCAATATTTTTACAAGTGACGAAGAAGACAAGTTAAGTACTTTCATCCAAAGTTATGCATTTAAGGTGATTGCACCATTTTTGGGTGAATTACTATTTTAATTATGTCTAGTTGAAAATAATTAGTGGGTATCAATAAAATTCAATGTCACCCCAAAAAGAGGGCGCAATTCATTTTTGCCCTCCTTTTGGACGAATTTCAAGTTGAAAATATTTTCGAAGCACAAATGATGAGTGGACGTCATTTGGATGAAAGCATGTGTTGGTCAAAGTCAAATTCGCTCTGAAATAAGCATGCAAGATGATGAAGGCGTTTCCTAGGTAATTTCACCTTATTTTTATCAAATTTAAGGATTTCGCCCAAGATGGGGCAAAAGCAATGAAAGAGACCAAGTTTAGAGCAAAAGTCTAGAAGAAGCATCCTCATGCGCCTATCAAAGTCAAAGTCGCCCCGACTTGGGGCAAAACTTATTTTTGTCATCCTTGGGGGTAAAATTCCATTTTTTTGCTCCTCATATAAGCAATACAATGTTTTGGGCGAAATTACTAAGAGAAGATGATTTAATGGTGCAATTGACCAGATTGATGGTAAAAGTACATTGATGGGCGAAAATACCAAATGAATTTCTAATTTTTCCCCTAGTTGCAACAAAAAGGTTTTTCGCCCCATTACCTTGGTAAAATCAAATTTTACCTCTTCTTCTCAGCGAGTTTTCTTTTCAAAGGTGCCATTGTTGCATATCATTTTTAGGAAAGGTCAAATCAATGAAATTTAATTATTGGGGCAATGAAGTCAATATTTTCATAATTACTACTGAAAATTTGTCAAGATTAAATACCACGTCCCTAATTTTAGTACAATCTAGTTCATTTTCAAGGCACCCTCCATTGATTTCACCCCTTTTCAAAATAAAGTTAATTTTTGGTGGGTCTTCTTGGCAGAGATAAAATGATGAGGTACAAGATGATGAAGCAACCACCCAGATTTAATGATCGAGCTCTTGATTTTTGTGCAATGTTGTGTTCCAATGCATCGACATTTGGAACAATTTTCCTATCGTCCATTGCTGTTGACTTTCCAGGAACTTTCCATGAAAAAGGGATTGTTGCTTCCTAAGGAATGTTTTGATTCAAGCATTGCTACTGTTGAGGAGAGAATTGATCTGGATGGTCTTTGATTGGCCAACATTTTGTTTCTTTGTGCATTTAATTTCAAAGGAACAATCCTCTATAAATACTAAGCATTTCTATGTAAATAAGGAGGATAGACATTCTACCAAAAAGCACTTTGATTTCTCTACATCAATCGAAAGATATTTGGCTCTGGTTCCTGGAGTAGTGTTGTATGCAATTATTTTTTGCCTTTCATTTCTGTTAGGTTCATGATCTTTGTTAGGTAAATTTAAATTCTACATTTTTTAATTTAATTCTTGATAGAGAACTGAATGCTAAAATGTTCATTGGAAATTATCCCTGCAATCTATGAATGGTTCATATTCTTTCCTTTCTGTTACATGCTAGTTAAAAACTTTATGTGGATTTTAGCTGCTAGTTTATCCTCACCTTTTTTTTCTAGATCATAAATATTTCCCATTCCTTTCTATCATTTCCTATATATTTTTGTTACTCTAATCTTACACCAATTATTAGATTAGTACGAGAACCAACCCTCTTTGGAGATTGGCCTAATGGATATCTCTCTCCTTTGGCTTTTCAATTTTGGTCGGGTCTAAGGCGCATATGAATTTTGTATTTAGGAAGATTCGTGACCAATAATTTTTGGCATGCCTGGTGGGACCTTAAAAGTTCCACTTTGAATAGTATTAAGGTTTGATGTTCATATTTTTACTGTCTAACTAGAACATATTGTGACTCAATTTTACCTAGAATCCTCCAAACGTGAAGTTGATGAAAGCTTTACTTCATGATCTCAAAATTGAAGGTCAAAAATTTTGAAAACTCCATAGAGTTATTTGATCTTAACACCTAAATTTTAGGAGAACATCCTAGGTTGGTCACCCCAACTATCCCATCCATTGCAAAATCTTCATAGGTAGTTGGTGTGTTTTTTGTTCCTTCAAGTCCTGCTAGCACAACCACTAGCCTTCCTCCTCAAGCAAACACTCCAATCCAAATGGCCTAAAATATGCCACCTCAACCACCTAGATAGTTCCCAGCCTAAAATCACTATGGAGCATTGAATATGCAAGCTCAAAATCCAATTTCGCAAGTAGTGTTGAAGGCTTTACCTACTTACAATGGTATAGGAAATACGGATTATGAGTATGTCCAATATGTGGCTTCTTTGGTGACCATTCATACTATTATGGAGGTGGATGTCATGGTAAGATTGCTCGTCCTCTCTCTCAGAGGTAAGTTGCTTTATTGGTACTGGTCTTTACAACCTGCCACTATTACCACCTAGGACCAGTTAACTGAACTATTGATAAAAGGTTTCAATGAACAAGTGGATATGTTCTCTCTGTTGCATCAATTTACCACCATTTAGAGGTATCCCTAGGAGGAAATTATTGACTTCAATATTAGGTTCTCCTAAACTTGGTAAAGAGTCCCCGATGGTCTTCGATCGAGTCCTAAGTAGGCTATATTTTATTACCTCTAAGCCTTCAACTTCGATATTAGTATGACCATCCGACATTCCAATATCAATATATTTCCTGATCTATACTCTCAAGCCCAAAAGGTTGAGGTTGATCTAATTGTTATTGGTAAGCTTCTACCAAAGATGATGATGTCTATATTTCTTGATCTTCCATAGTATTTGTACTCCAATGCATCTTCTCAAACCTTTCCAATGTCCCCTATGTATCTGGTTCCTTCATGGAATCCGAGTTCATATCAAACTGTGATGATAGTTTTTGTCCTACAAATTCTTGCTCCATTTATTCCACAACTACCCACTTTGGTTCCATTCATAGCACTACCATATCCACTTGTACCAATTCTATTACCAACTCCCCCAACACCCTCAGATCCTGATCCCAAAGAGAAGTTGCTAAAAGAGATGCAATCAATGAACTCAACCATAATATTGATGAGAAATGAGATCACAATGATTACAAAGAAGCAAGTTGAAAGAGATTTCCAGCCTAGGAGGTTTCAACCTTTGCCAATCACCAAGGAGCAAGCAAATTTAACTAGTAAGGTGCCTGAGAGAAAATTGATTGTATTAATAAATGAAGAAGCTGACCCATCAGATAAAGCATACTAGTGCTCTACCTGTAATGATCCACATGGTGAGGAAACTTGCATGGTTCATTTGAACTACATGTAGACATTGGTAGAAAGTTCTTCCGGTGGTCAAATCAACATGATTACAAAATTCAATCATAATTTCATGGTCCCTTCCAAATAACAAGTTTCAATTCTCACAAGACTTGGAAGAAAACCCATCATCGTAGATCTAGCTGAAATGGAGCCCCTAAAAGTACTTGCTAACCTGAAGGTGCAAAATGAAAAAAAACAAACACAAGTAAAAGTGTCTGTTCCAGCATCCAATCCAGAAACACTCATCCAATTAAAAGATATTTTGCCTCTGTGAGTGAAAGAAAGATTGCAAGAAAATGATTCAACTTCTTAGGAGAAAGCTAAAATTAAGGAATAGGCTAGAGAAATGCTCAAATACCCATCCTTTACTAAGCATTAGAGGGTGGAGGCTACATAGCAGTATCAGAGTAGATATGAGACTTCCAATGAAAGAAAGAAGTCCAATGCATCTACGTACAACATTGTTGAGGATCTTAAGAGAAATCCAGCTAAGGTTAGTCTCTATGATACATTGTATTTTCCTCGACAAGTCAACTTGTTGCAAGAATTGCTAAATTTTGTGAAAGATAAGGGGAAGAATCCAACTCAAATAGTGTTAGCTCAAATGTTGATGACTTCTACCACTGGAAATAATAGACCATATTCTTTCTACTTTTCTCTTAGTATGGAGGGTTGTATTGTGCACAATTGCATGATCAACTCTAGTGTTGCGACAACTGTCATGCCAAAGGTAGTTTGTGGCGTTATGGGTATGGAATATACAAGAAGCAACCCTAGCATTTTGCAATTAGATGGAATACCTATAAGAATAGTAGGGGTCATCAAAGACATCCCCATTGTGTTGCATGAAATACCTCAGATCATTGTGATCCAAGAGATGTTTGTGGTTGATCTGGAGCCGTATTTCAGCGTGTGCCTCTCAAGGGAGTTCATTGCCAAGTTGGGAGGCTATCTTTCTCTGGACTATTCTAATCTAGAGGTTCCTATAAAATGGAGGAGAATTTGTATATATAATGAGAAGCCTTATACATATCGTATAGAGAAGATTAAATAATAAGAAAAATCCATGAGTTCTATTAGCATGATGATCGAAGAATTGGAAGAATTAGACTTTATGGAAGAATTTTTGGATGAGCTTCAAATCGAATATGAGTTTTCAATGCTCAATTTTAATGCCATGATGGAGACTAAAATTGGATGTTACACCATTACCAAGCCCAAAAAAACTAAAGTGAAGGTATCTGATGATCAAGATCCTATTCTCGATCAATTATGGAAGTTGTACTTTGATGATGTGAGATGCAAGAATGGTGCATGAGCAGGGATCATTCTCATTTCTCCTTCTGATAGATAGAATAATTATTTGTACTGTATGACCTGGATTTGTACCAATAATGCTATCGAGTATGAAGCACTGTGCCTATTATTGAAAATAGCAGAGAAGCTTGGAATTAAACAAATGCAGATCTTCGAATATTGTGAACTAATTATACACCAAGTAACAAATAAATGCATTTCCAAGTAGCACTACCTAAAGGCATACCGCAACAAATTTTGGGACCTATTTGAGGCCTACACAGCATTGAACATCCAAGTGATCTCGCAATAGCATAATAAGCATACCAATATCTTTGTATCCCTTGGCACCAATTTTTCTTTAGTTGAGCATGTGGTGAGAAAATCCAAGACTATGAGGTTATTTTATAGACCTTCAGTATTTGATAAAAATATCTACTGGCAAGTGTTTGACAATGATGAAAATATTGTAAATTTCCTGATAAGAGAAGCTAGTATTATGGAAGAAAGAATACTTGATGAGGAAGAAGCTAAGGATTGATCCAACTAAGGAATAATCATATTCTGAGAGGATTAATTATTCTTGAGAGTCTCTTTTATCAAAATGATAGAGAAAAAAAGCATAATATCAAAGTGGATGAGAAGGAGTACACTGAACTGCAGTTGGGACCTGAGAATTTGATAAAATTTGGTACCAATTACACTTTGGAAGAGCTAGAGCATATCTAGGATTTGTGCCATGAGTACCCAGACATCGTATCTTGGAGCTACCAGGATTTGAAAGGCTATAATAAGGATGTGATCCATCGTACCATTGAACTGCAAGAAGGAGTGAAACCCTTTAGGCAAAAGTAGAGGCTAGTCAACCCAAAGATTGAAATCTTGATGAAAGCACAACTACTGAAGATGCTAGGAGCCAAGATCACTTATATGATTAAGCATTCTACTTGGATAGAAAATATAGTCCCTATGAGGAAGAAAAATAGGGATATTCATTTGTGTTGACTTTCAAAATTCAAATCAGAAATCCCTAAAGGATCATTATAATTTACCTTAGATTGACCAAATTATTCACATAGTTGTAGGAGCTTAGATATTTTCTCTATTGTATGGATTATTTGGCTATAATCAAATTTGGATCAAGGATGAAGACCAATATAAAATGGCATTCACCATAAAATGGGGAATATTTGCTTATCAACGAATGTTGTTTGGTCTCTCGAATGTTGGAGCAACTTTTCAAAGAGCGATGGATGTAGCTTTTCGTGAGTTATTAAATCACGTCATTGTAATTTATCTAGATGACATGATTGTCTTCTCTCATAATATGCAGGATCATAGTCTACATTTGAGACAAGTGTTCGAGAAATGCTAAGAATATACATTTCTATATTCGAAGAAATCCATATTTTTTGTCAAATAAGGAAAGCTCTTGGGCCATGTCATTTCGAAGAAATGTTTAGCTATTGATCCAGCTAGATCGAAGGCTCTTCTAAAGCTTCCACTGTCAGCTAAAAAGAAGGATTTGTAGTCATTCTTCGAGAAGATAAAATTTGTTTGAGATTTTGTTGCAAATTTCATCCAAGTGGTAAAACTAATGACTAAGATTTTAAATAAAAATTTTCAATTCAAGTGGACTAAAATCGAGGAAGCGAGCATTCAAAGAAATTAAAGAAAGAATTGCTCAAGCCTTGATTCTGGTAAATCCTGATTATTCAAAATATTTTATCCTAAATGTTATTGGTGAACAGGAGATTTACATAGTGGTTCTCATGCAAAAGGGAGATGATGGAGATGAGTGGATAATTGCTTTCTTAAGAAAAGTCATCCAATCACATGAAGAGAAATACAATTTAATTGAGAAGCAAGTATATGCAGTAATGAAATCCTTGAAGAAGTTTTAAAATTTTGTGTCCTAGGCAAAATAATAGTTTATGTTGTTCATCCAGATGTACGAATTTGCATCATTCAAGGAGATCTTGGAGAAAAAAGAGCTGGTTGGATCTCCAAAATCTAGGAGTATGATGTTGAAATCTAACCAATCAAGTTGGTTCAAGGTTGAGCACTATGTTAAGAGCTTGCAAGAAACAATACTTCCAAATCCATGGTTTTTCATCTTGAATATTCTATAAGTGAAAGTAATTTCGCTAATCTCTCTACATTTGATGATTGGATAGAGAACCTTATCGAATATTTCCATTCAGGGAGGTGTCCTTCACATATAAATGCTTCATAAAGAAGGTGATTCAAATTGTAAGCTCTTAGGTATGTGATGTTGCCACATGGGTTGTTCCACAAAAATATTGATGGAGTACTTCTCAGGTGCATCAAAGAATTAGAGAAGCAAAAAATCCTAGAAGAATTCCATTCTAGATTATTAGGAGGCCATTATGTAGGGAGACCCATGGTGTTGAAGATCATCAAAGCAAGTTATTTATGGTTCACTATCTTTGTAGATGCTATCAAATTTAGTCAGAGTTATGAGAAATGCCAAATATATGTTGATCAAAACAGTAATGCATCATTGCCCCTTCATCCAATCCAAGTAGAAGTATCATTTCAGCAATAGGGCTTAGACTTTATTGGGATCATTGATACTAATTATTTTGTCGGACACAAATACATCCTAACTACAACCAACTATTTCACCCGATGGACAGAAGCAATTCTAACTAGGAAGGTGGACCATGAAACAGTCATCTCTTTCCTTGAAGGGTAAAATACTCATTTTGGCATACTAAATGCAATCATAACGGACAATTTAACTCCCTTCATCAATGCCAGAATTAGTGAAATTGTGGGTAAGTATGGGATTTATTTAAATATATAATCTAATTATTATCTATAGGGAAACATTTTAACTGAGTTCGCAAATAATAATCTGATGAAAATTCTCAAGAGGACCCTTGGTGACAACAAGTGGAGTTGGAACATGCTCTAGAATCAAGCTTTATGGGCGGATTGTATCTCAATAAAAAAAATTATCAAGGACTCCCCTTATTCCATGGTGTATGACAAAGAATCAGTTTTACCCATTCATATTGAATTGTCGGTCCTTCAATCATGGCATTTATTGGATGGTAAAAATGATGACTTCAACCCCATGAGCACAAAGTTGTCTTAGCTTTTACAATTGTAGGAAGAGAGGGAGAAATTGTATAGTGCCTTCATGGAACATGCCTAGATGACACAAAAATGGTTTAGCAAGAAAACCTCTAAGAAGACGTTCAAGGTATGTGATCTAGTGCTGAAGTGGAATGAGAACAAGGCTAAGCCTAGCAAGCATCACAAGTTTGAAGTAATTTGGGAGGACCCTTTCCAAATTTTTGGTGTCAATCAAGTTAACTCATTTTACTTGCAGGACATGGACGGTCGTGTGTTGCCGATTCTAGTAAATGGTCTTCATTTGAAGGCCTACCATCAGTGACAAAATTTTGGATCAAGTATGTATATATGTACATAATTTTTTATGTTATTTTATTTTGAGTCAAGTATTTTTAAAATTATAAAATAAAAGAAATAAAAAAAAGAAGATAAAAAAAAATATTTTTGCTAGGAGAATTTAATTCCATCCCGAGCAAGTGTTTTCACCCCGAAATCACATATTTACTAAGTAAAAAGTGTTTTCACCCCAAAAATGTTTTAAAGGCTTTTCAGTCATATTTTGGGTGAAAATCATTAAGAAAAAGCAATTCTTTGGCAATTAATTTTGGAGGTAAAGTCAAAGTTGAATTTTAAAATTTGTCAAAAGGCATGATTTGCTTTAAAAGTGCCCCTATTTTTAATTGCCAAAAAGGGAGATATAAAAAAGGGGGGGGGGGAGAAAATAATATAAGAGAAAAGCAAAAAGTAAAGCAAAAATTAAAATATGAAAGCTTTTATTTTTGCCCAAAAAAGGGGATTCGCCATGTTTTTTCTATTTTCGGGGTGAAATTCTCATTTATTTCTCCCAAAGATGTTTTCGGAGTGAAACTCCAAGGAAAAAAAATCACATGCTTTTTCAATAACTCTAGTGGGCAAGATTATTTTTGGCACGGAAGGGGACAAAATTATTTTTGCCTTGCTTTTTCAAGCTAAGACTCTCAGTCAAAGAGCTTGCTTTCTAGCAATAAGCTTTTTTGGGATGAAATTAAAAAGATAAATTATCTTAAAAAGGACATTCAAGCATGTAATTTTTCCAAGAAAAGTAGGGAAGAGCATTTTTAGAGTGCTAGTTGAATGAAGCTGCCAGTTGCATGGTTATTTTTGCCCCAGTTGATATTTTTGATGAAGCAAGTGCTCTTAGTTGACGTTTTTCGCTGGCCCATGCTAATTTTTGGAAATTTGAGAGGCATCTTATGTTGTCATTGATGTCACATTGAATTTTTGTGGCAAAAACACTTCATAAGATAATCATCTATGATATTTTGGAGAGCATGGATATATACAGGGTTTTATGAAAACCAAGGCAGGCAAAATAAAAGGTTTTATTTAAAACCATGGTGGGCTTGTGTGGAAAGGGCTTTTCTTAAAATCCAATATGGAATTTTGTTTCATTGAAAAAGGAACTCCGGTGATGAAGATATTAAATTTTAAAGTTTAAGTTTAAATTAATGGAGGGCCGACCTATGTGCAATTAATGGAGGTTGGTATATATATATATATATATATATATATATATATATATATATATATGTAAAGGTTTCAATTTTTTTCGAAAATGGGGTATATTATATATCATCAAAAAGCTTATTTCAAGGGATATTTGACTAACTTATTTAGAAGGAGAAATAAGGTGTGTGTAAAGATATATTTCTAAGTTTGCAAAGCGGTTCCAAAAGTGAAGTTTGCCTTGTTCTTTTTCAAGAGGATTAATTCTTTCATGAGGTGACAAGATTTACAAAGAGGTTTTTTTCATCTTCATAAAAGTGTTGGGACATATTTGAGGATAATGTTTGGACAAGTTCTTAGTGAGCTTGTTGGAGCATATTTGGGCAAGTTCTTGGTGAGCTTGCTAGAGAAAATTTGGGCAAGTTCTTGGTGAGCTTGCTAGAGTATATTTGGGCAAGTTTTTTGGTGAGCTTGCTAGAGTATATTTGGGCAAGTTCTTGGTGAGCTTGCTAGAGCAAATTTGGGTAAGTTCTTGGTGAGCTTTCTAGTGCAGATTTGACAAGTTCTATTTGAGCTTGTTAAGTAGGTTCTATGTGAGCCTATTGATAGAGCTTTGGAGGTGATAGAGTATAGAGGACAAAGTATCAGTGGATAGAGATCCATCAACTAGCACAGTTGAAGATAGATCTGAGTGAGGAGTATTCAAGTGGAGAGAGGTCCACCAGGTAGTGCAGTAGAGAGAGAAAGTCTTCTAGAAGATCATATAGCCAAAGCAAAAGGGGAAAGAGTTCTCCTGTGGAAGAGATCCACGAACTTGATATTAGGGGATTAGCATCTCCTTTGGACAGAGATCCATAAACATTGTAATTGGGAGTGATTCCCAAAGATATTGATTGAGAAATTTTTAGTAAAATATTTTCTTTGTGGAGTAGCCCACATTGGGTGAACCACATAAATTATGGTGTCTCTATTGTGTATGGTTTTTATGCATTGCTTTGATTACTTCTATTGATACTGCTATCTTTACACAACATAATATTGAATTGGAATAAAAAGTAAAAAGTGGTCTTATATTGTTCACCCCCCTCTTAGTATAATATTGTGTTCTTCAATTGGTATCAGAGCAAGTTCCTTCAAAAAGGCTAACAGCTTGAGGGCAGATTCTACAAGAACACAGATGGCTTCACAGAAAGAATTATCTTCAAATAAGACTCCATTGTTTAATGGTAACAATTATGCTTTTTTGAGCATGAGGATGAAGAACTACTTGATATCACAAGGATATGAGGTATGGCAGATGGTTGAAAAAGAGTATAAGGTTGAGGGTGATCCCGAAGAAGATAAGACTACCAATAAATTGGTTGAGATCAATGAAAGAGCAATGAATTGTATTTTGAGTGGGCTACGTGAAACAAATTTTACAAAGGTTATGGTATGTACTTCAGCTAATGAGATGTGGACCAAGTTGAGGAATACTTATGAAGGATATTCCAAGGTAAAGGTTGCAAAACTACAAACTCATAGAAAAATATTTGAGGATTTGAAAATGAAAGATTTTGAAGATATTGCAACGTTTTTACTTCGAGTTGATGATACTACTAACACCATGAGAGGCCTAGGTTTTGAGATGAAATAATTAGAAGTTATTCAAAATATTTTGAGATCACTTCCCATGAAATATGATTCTAAGGTTTCAGCAATAGAAGATACAATGGATATCAATAAGATAAAAATGGAAGAATTGCAAGGTACTCTCACAACTTATGAGATGATGGTAAGTAAGCATAAAACTCCAATAAAAGAGATTGCATTAAAGGCTTCAAAAAAAGAGAAAGGGAAAGTTTCAGAAACATATAGAGTTTTATAAAATGACGAGGAATCTAACTTCATCAAAAGGAATAAGGACTCGAGGAATTTCAAAGATATAAGGAAAGTCAGATGCTACAAGTATGGTGATATTGGTCACTATGCATACAAGTGTCCACATGAAGAGAATATTGATGATGAAAAATAGGGTCACAAAAGAAAATAAGATGGAAAGCATAAGCATGACAAAGATAACAAATACAAGCAAAATAGGTATGAAAAGAAGAATTTTTTTCATAAGGCAAAGAAATCTTACTACATTGTAGAGGCAAGTGATAGCTCAGATCATAGTGACAGAGATAAATTTGATGATGAAAAAAACATTTATTCCTAGGAATATAAGGTGAAATAGAATAGTGCTTTGTGTGCAATCAAAGAGATCACAGATCAGGATATTGCAATGGTTTTAGTGATAGTGAAGATGATATGACACATCAAGGAAACAAAAATGGTCAAAGAAATCTTGAGCGTTTGTTTTCTATAGAATATTATAATTATCTTAGTGAGAATGAATATGAAGAAGGGTTTTTCTATGGAATAAGAGAAGTAGAAGAAGAACATTCACTCCAAATAGTTGAAGTTAAAAAAGAGGATGTGCCTATTGAAGAAAGACATGAAGAGCTTGCCATAGCCATTGAGCAAGAAGATAGGTACAAGAAAGGTCTAAGGATACTAAAATGCTTCATATGTGGATATTTTGGGCATATAGATTATGATTTCACATACTACAACAATTACAATAAGGAAAGTGTATTTGAAAAGAAAGCAGCAGTTCTAGTGATAATCCCAGCAGTAGTGAAAACAAAGAAGTCTCATTTTTGGTAATATAAAAGGAAGAGGATGATCCAAGTAAATAAAAATCAAAAATCAAAAGGTTAAAAGAAGAATACAGGAATACTGAAAACAAGATTCAAACAGATTTCAAAATTAGATAAGAACTACTTCAAACAATCAGTAATATCAGAGAAGAGCTTCAAAATGCAAAAAGGATAGAAGAGAGGATGAATGAAGAACTAAGGGTAACAATGACAAGACATGATACATTAGACGAAAATATTCAAAAAGGAGTGGAAACTTATTTTAAGAAAATGCAAAAAGAATAGAAGAGAGGATGAATGAATAACTAAGGGTAACAATGACAAGACATGATACATTAGATGAAAATATTCAAAAAGGAGTGGAAACTTATTTTAAGGTTGTATCTTACTTCCAAGAAAAATCACACTCAAAAGGAAAAGAAGTTCTAAAAGATGAAAGCAAGGAAGCACCTAAGATTTGTAAGGAGATTTCCAAAGTTCCTATGGCTTCAAATATTCATTTTGGTTCTTGTTTTGAGATAGGTGAATCAATCTCAAAGGGAAAATAAATTCTTGAAGAGAAAGGCAAGGAAGAGGTTTTAGATGCTACAAAGAAGGTTCAAGAATGCAATGCACAAGTTGAAGATAATCATAAGGATAATGGTCAAGAAAGGTATGAGGAACCAAGGCATGAACAAAGGGCTTTTCAAGGATATTATTTTTCTTATAATGGATTTGGACACAGGGCTATACATTGCAAGATCCATGGATCAAAGAATTTTGATTTTGCTAGAAGAAATTTCAAGGGAAGAAGGTATGGTTTTCAGGGACTTTTTTTCTCATGCAACATGATTGGTCATAGAACTTTTCAGTGCAAAGGAAATGAGCAACATGGTTTTGGTTTTAGAGCTACACAATTCAAAATTCATGGTTATAATGGTCATGAAAATAGAGCTTCACACTACAGGGTTGAGGAAAGGAATGAATATGGAAATTATTTTAAAAATAATTTCAGTACATGGGCACCAACCAAAGGCTACAATATCAAGTGTTTTAATTACAATAACTTTGGGCGTATTGCAAGATGGTGTAGGAATCAATTCCAAACAGGTTCAAGGCAATAAGGTCAAAAAGGTTCTAGGCAAGAAGATCAAGTAATTCATCAAGAGAAGGATATCAGGAAAACATAGAAGTAAGTTTATAGAGGAAAGAAAAAAAGTGATATGGGAGTAAAAGTACTCCCACCCCAAAATTAATCACCTCAAAAGAAAAGGGGGTGAGGTGGGCTAAGCTTAAGAGTCATGTATTTTAGCCCCATAGGTTTCCATTTTGCCATTGATGTCAAAGGGGGAGAGATTTGAGTTGGGGGGATCAGCCTCCAAAGAGAGTATTGAGTTAGGGGAGCAGCCTCCATAGAGAGTATTGAGTCAAGGGGAGCAACTTTGATTCTCAGAGATGGTTTTTGTAGTGATTATGGTGTTTGAATTAGAGGTGTTGCCATCAATGACAAAGGGGGATATTGTTGGAAATTTGAGTTAATTTGAGGCATCTTATGTTGTCATTGATGTCACATTGATCATTGATTTCACATTGATTTTTGGTGGCAAAAGCACTTCATAATATAATCATCTATGATATTTTGGAGAGCATGGATATATATAGGATTTTATGAAAACCAAGGTAGGCAAAATAAAAGGTTTTATTTAAAACCATGGTGGGCTTATGTGGAAAGGGATTTTCTTAAAATCCAAGGTGGAATTTTGTTTCATTGAAAATGGACCTCCAGTGATGAAGATATTAAAGTTTAAGTTTAAATTAATGGAGGGCCAACCTATGTGCAATTAATGGAGGTTGGCATATATATATATAGGTTTCAATTTATTTCGAAAATGGGGCATATTATATATCGTCAAAAAGCTTATTTCGAGGGCTATTTGACTAACTTATTTAGAAGGAGAAATAAGGTGTGTGTAAAGAGATATTTATGATTTTGCAAAGGGGTTCCAAAAGTGAAGTTTGCCTTGTTCTTTTTCAAGAGGATTAATTCTTTTATGAGGTGAGAAGATTTACAAAGAGGTTTTTTTCATCTTCATAAAAGTGTTGGGACATATTTGAGGACAGTGTTTGGAAAAGATCGTAGTGAGCTTGTTGGAGCATATTTGGGTAAGTTCTTGGTGAGCTTGCTAGAGTAGATTTGAGCAAGTTCTTGGTGAGCTTGCTAGAGTAGATTTCAACAAGTTCTTGGTGAGATTGCTAGAGCAGATTTGGGCAAGTTCTTAGTGATCTTGCTAGAGCAAATTTGGGCAAGTTCTTGGTGAGCTTGCTAGCACAGATTTGACAAGTTTTGTGTGAGCTTGTTAAGTAGGTTCTGTGTGAGCCTATTGAGAAGGTTCTTAGTGAGCCTATTGATAGAGCTTTGGAGGTGATAGAGTACAGAGGATAGAGTATCAGTGGATAGAGATCCAGCAACTAGCATAGTTGAAGATAAATTTGAGTGAGGAGTCTTCAAGTGGAGAGATGTCCACCAGTTAGTGCAACAAAGAGACAAAGCCTTCTAGAAGATCACATAGCCAAAGCAGAAGGGGAAAGAGTTCTCCTTGGAAGAGATCCACAAACTTGAAATTAGGGGATCAACATCTCATTTGGATAGAGATCCATAAATATTGTAATTGGGAGTGATTTCCAAAGAGATTGATTGAGAAAGTTTTAGTAAAATATTTTCTTCGTGGAGTAGCCCACATTGGGTGAACCATGTAAATTGTGGTGTCTCTATTGTGTATGGTTTTTGTGCATTGCTTTGATTACTACTATTGATACTACTATATTTACACAACATAATATTGAATTGGAAGAAAAAGTAAAAAGTGGTCTTATACTGTTCACCCCCCCTCTAAGTATAAGCTTGTGTTCTTCACTAATTTCAAAGTAAACTTTAGTTAAATGCATGAAATCGAATTGATTTCAAGGTAAAATTCCCAAAATATATTTTTGATGTCTTAATGCAACAAATTTAATAACTTTCAACCCATAAAAGTGTCCATATCTCCAACATGGCATTTATCATTCCCAAAGTTAGTCGTTAAATACCCATATTACATCCTCCAAGATTAAAAGTAGTTGAGCACGAAGTTCAAGAAAGATTTACAGTGCTAGGGTGTTATTAATAGTTAAAAAAATATGCTAGACACTAGAACCAAGGAACATGTTTGCTCAAATCTACCGAAAGTACCACATGCATTAAATCGAGTAGTTGGGAGTGAAAATTATAAATACAATGAAACATAAGCTTACATATTAAGAAATATTGAGGTTATTTTTTTGGAGTATTGTTGGATTATCATTCAATTTTCCAAATAGTTGTTTTGTTGTAGAATTGTCAGACAATTGTAGGAAAGCTATTGAAGGACAATTATGGATAAGAAAGTTGTTGAACTGAAGAAAGCACAAGGGGGCAAGAAAGCTAAAAAATCTAGGTGAAATAAAAATATAGAGCTTGATCCATATTATGATGTGCTAGATCATATTGGTGACTGTGTTATTTTGAACAAAGGTGTGGAAAAATTATGCCAGAATGTGGATATTATAGTTAGACAAGGCTTGATGCCAGAAAGCCCGCTCACCATTGCATACTATGCATATATTTTTTGGTACTTGTGTACACTTATCCACTCTTGCCTAGATTTGGTGCTAGCAATTTCAAAATTTTATAATCCTCTCACAAGAGTTGTTCAGAAGGCAAATGGAGATAAATTATTCAGTATTTCATCTAGTGTAGTTCGAGAAGCATTCACTTGTGGGGTCAGACCTCCTTCTAAAATTGTGTTCAAAAAATTACATCTCGGGACCAAGAGGAGAGATACCAATCAACCATGATGTTGCACCATTCCATGGAGAATTAGCTGATAAAAATTCCATAGTTTGGAGAACTACTGACTCTGCCAAAGCCATTGATATATTTTAAAATTCTTGACTTGTTTTCTATGTTGGATTGGATTGTTGGTATTCCTACTGACTTTGTGGTGCATAAATGGTAAGTGATGCTAGTACAATGTATTTCATAGGTTGAATTTTATGCTCCAAAAAAAATGATGGTAAGCACAAATCTAATTTTCTTTGATTGGATAGATTATGTAGCTTAAAGTATGCACACGCAGTTAGAGAAGATGCAAAGTGAATGAGTTGTATCATTTAGACACATCTCATTTTTGGCCTGGTATTTCTTCTTCTACATGCACCAACATTTGTTTTTCATAGTTGTTAAATAGGTTGATGAGGTAGACAGGAAGCTACCAGTTTATTTGTGGACTCCAATATTATCTAGGAAATAATCATTTTAAATTTTAATCGCATGTTTTTGGGCCTCGCCCATGAACTTATTTTTGGCATAGAGAGAGTGCCAAAGGCAATGAGGGAGGATGTCATCACGATAGAGAAAAGTGAAATTTTCTTGTTGACACAAGGTATCATGGTATGAATTTTTGGCTTCACTTGCAAGTCATTTATTCTTTAATATTTTACTACATAGCACCTTTTTACATTGGAAATTGTTCATCATAACAACTTCATCAATGACGCCTATGGGGCAGGTCAAGGAAATAAAACTACATGCACCATACCATTTCACTTTGATTATATTAAGGTAGACTAGGTTGGCTAGAATAAGTTCATTAACGAAGCTCTCTATGAACTCATCTTGGTTGAGTTATCCCAGTTGTGTAAATACGACCATTTGGTTCATTTTGTGATAGTGATCAAGACAAAAAGCTTTCATTGCTACCCCAGACCAGATATTGAGTGACATAGAAACAATCTAGAGGGGCATTATCTTGAATGGCATGTTGAAAATATGATGTCATTCCCACCATGGCACAATTTTTATGATATGAAGGTTGAATATAACCCTACAATCCACAAGCACTAGATTCACCCAAATGGGAGCGAAGGTAGTGAAAAGTGCTCAGTTTGAAGTGAAGGCAATATTTTTACAAGTTGCAAAGAAGACAAGTTAAGTACTTTCATCCAAAGTTATGCATTTAAGGTGATTGCACTCTTTTTTTGGTGAATTACTATTTTAATTAATGTCTAGGTGAAAATAATTAGTGGGTATCAGTCAGATTCAATGTCACCCCATAAAGAGGGTGCAATTCATTTTTACCCCCTTTTGGG
Organism: Wollemia nobilis; assembly: GCA_028583015.1. Classification (NCBI taxonomy): domain Eukaryota; kingdom Viridiplantae; phylum Streptophyta; class Pinopsida; order Araucariales; family Araucariaceae; genus Wollemia; species Wollemia nobilis. The sequence goes on from JAQPPZ010000850.1 coordinate 12,916,941, forward strand.
TATATTGCAAGTTGAAAATGTTTTTGAAGCGCAAATGATGAGTGGATGTCATTTGGGCGAAAGTATGTGTTTGTCAAAGTCAAAGTCACTCTGAAATAAGCATGAAAGATGATGAAGGCGTTTTCCAAGTAATTTCACCTTATTTTTAGAAAATTTAAGGATTTCACCCAAGATTGGGTGAAAGCAATGAAAGAGCCCAAGTTCAGAGCAAAATTCCAGAAGAAGCATCCTCATGCACGTATCAAATTCAAAGTCACCCTGACTTGGGGCAAAACTTATTTTTGCCATCCTTGGGGGTAAAATTCCATTTTTTTGCTCCTCATTCAAGAAAGACAATGTTTTGGGAGAAATTCCTAAAAGAAGATGATTTCATGGTGCAATTGACCAAATTGAAGGCAAAAGTACATTGATGGGTGAAAATACCAAATGAATTTCTAATTTTTCCCCTGGTTGCAACAAAAAGGTTTTTTGCTTCATTGCCTTGGTAAAACCAATTTTTACCTCTTCTTCTCAACAATGTTTCTTTTCGAAGGTGCCATTGTTGCATATAATTTTTAGGAAAGTTCAAATCGATGAAATTTAATTATTGGGGCAATGAAGTCAATATTTTTAGAATTACTACTGAAAGTTGCCAAGATTAAATACTATGTTCCTAATTTTAGTATGACCCATTTCATTTTCAAGGCACCCTCCATTGATTTCGCCCCTTTTCAAAATAAAGTTAATTTTTGGTGGGTCTTCCTAGAAAAGGTAAAATGATGAGGTACAAGATGACAAAGCAACCACCTAGATTTAATGACCGAGCTCCTAATTTTTGTGCAATGTTGTTTTGTTCCAATGCACCAATGTCTGGAATGATTTTCCCATTATCCATTGTTGTTGAATTTTCAGGAACTTTCCATGAAAGAGGGATCGTTGCTTCCTAAAGAATGTTCTGATTCGAGCATTATTGCTATTGAGGAGAGAATTGCTCTAGTTGGTCTTTGATTGGCCAACATTTTGTTTCTTTGTGCATTTAATTTCAAAGGCACAATCCTCTATAAATACTAAGCATTTCGATGTAAAGAAGGAGGATAGACATTCTACCAAAAAACACTTTGAGTTCTCTACATCAATAGAAAGATATTTGGCTCTGGTTCCTGGAGTAGTGTTGTATGCAATTATTTTTTGCCTTTCATTTCTATTAGGTTCATGATATTTGTTAGGTAAATTTAAATTCTAAATTTTTAATTTAATTCCTGGTAGAGAACTAAATGCTAAAATATTCACTGGAAATTATCCCTGCAATCTATGAATGGTTCATATGCTTTCCTTTCTGTTACATGCTAGTTAAGAACTTTATGTGGATTTTAGCTACTAGTTTATCCTCACCTTTTATTTCTAGATCATAGTCATATTTCCCATTCCTTTATATCATTTCCCATATATTTTTTTTACTCTAATATTACACCAATTATTATATTAGTATGAGAAACAACCCTCTTTGGAGATTGGCCCTTTCAATTTTGGCTGGGTCTAGGGCGCATATGCATTTTATACTAAGGCAGATTTGTGATCAACAATTTTTGGCACGCCTGGTGGGACCTTAAAAGTTCCACTTTGAATAGTATTAAGGTTTTATGTGCATCTTTTTACTGTCTAACTAGAACATATGGTGACTCAATTTTACCTAGAAGCCTCCAAACGTGAAGTTGGTGAAATATTTACTTCATGATCACAAGATCGAAGGCCAAAAATTTTGAAAACTCCATTGAGTTCTTTGAGCTTAACACCTAAATTTTAGGAGAACATCCTAGGTTGGTCACCCTAAATGTCCCATCCATTGCAACATCTTCATAGGTAGCTGGTGTGTTTTTTGTTCCTTCAAGTCCTGCTAGCATAGCCACTAGCCTTCCTCCTCAAGAAAACACTCCAATACAAATGGCACAAAATATGCCACCTCAACCACATAGATAGTTCCCAACCTAGAATCACTTTGGAGCATTGAATATGCAATCTCAAAACCTAATTTTGCAAGTAACGTTGAAGGCTTTGCCTACTTACAATGATACAGGAAAGACGAATTACAAGTATGTCCAAGATGTGGCTTCTCTAGTGACCATTCATAGTAATATGGATGAGGAGGTCATGGTAATATTGCCCGTTCTCTCTCTCAGAGGTAAGTTACTGGTACTGGTATTTACAACCTACCACTATTACCCTAGGACTAGTTAATTGAACTATTGATAAGATTTTTCAATGAATTAGTGGATTTGTTCTTTTTTTTGCATTAATTTACCACCATTCAGAGGCATCCCCAGGAGGAAATCATTGACTTAAATATCAGGTTCTCCCAAACTTGGTAAAGATTCCCCGATGGTCTTTGACCGACTCCTGAGCAGGCTGCATTTTATTACCTCTGAGCCTTCAACTTTGACATCAATATGACCATCCAACAGTTCAATATCAATACATTTCCTGATCTATACTCTCAAGCACAAAAGGCTGAGGTTGATTTGATTGTTATTGGTAAGATTCTACCAAAGATGATGATGTCTATATTTCTTGATATTCCATAGTATTTGTACTCCAATGCATCTTCTCAACCCTTTCCAATGTCCCCTATGTATCTGGTTCCTTCATGGAATACGATTTCATCTAAAACTATGATGATAGTTTTTGTCCTACAAATTCCTGCTCCATCTATTCCACAACTACCCACTTTGATTCTATTCATAGCACTACCATATCCACCTATACCAATTCCATTACCAGCTCCCCCAGCACCCTCAAATCCTTATTCCCAAGAGAAGTTTCTAAAAAATATGCAGTCAATGAACTCAACCATAAGATCGATGAGAAATGAGATCACAGTGATTAAAAAGAAGCAAGTTGAAAGAGATTTCCAGCCTAGGAGGTTTCAACCTCTACCAATAACCAAGGAGCAAGCAACTTCAACTAGTAAGGTGCTTGAAAGGAATTCGACTGTATTAATAAATGAAGAATCTCACTCATAAGATAAAGCATACTAGTGATCTATCTGTAATGATCTGCATGGTGAGGAAACTTGCATGGTTCATCTGAAATACATGTAGACATTGGAAAAAATTTCTTTCGATGGTTAGATCAACATGATTATAGAAGTCAATCATAATTTCATGGTCTCTTCCAAAGAACAAGGTTCAGTTCTCATAAGAGATAGAAGAAAACCCATCATAGTAGATCCAACTGAAATGAAGCCCCTAAAAGTACTTGCTAACCTGAAGGTGCAAAATGAAAAAAGACAAGCACAAGGAAAATTTTTTGTTTCAGCATCTAATACAAATGCACTCATCATATTAAAAGATATTCTATCTCTTTGAGTGAAAGAAATATTGCAATAAAATGCTTCAATTTCATAGGAGAAAGCTAAAATGAAGGAATAGGCTAGAGAAATGCTCAAATACCCATCCTTGGCTAAGCATCAGAGGGTGGAGGCTACACAACAGTATCAAAGCAGATATGAGACTTCCAATGAAGGAAAAAATTCCAATGCATCTACGTACAACATTGTTAAAGATATTAAGAGAAATCCAACTAAGGTTAGTCTCTATGATACATTGTAGTTTCCTGGACAAGTCGACTTGTTGCAAGAATTGTTGAAATTTGTGAAAGATAAGGTGAAGAATCCAAATAAAATAGTTTTAGCTCAAATATTGATGACTTCTACCACTGGAAATAATATACCACCTTCTTTCTACTTGTCTCTTAGGATGGAGGGTTGGATTGTGCACAATTGCATGATCGACTCTAGTGTTGCGACAACTGTCATGCCAAAGGCAGTTTGTGATGTTATGGGTATGGAATATACAAGAAGCAGCCATGGTATTTTGCAATTATATGGAACCCCTATAAGAATAGTAGGGGTCATCAAAAACATACCCATTGTGTTGCATAAAATACCTCAGATCACTGTGATCCAAGAGATGGTTGTGGTTGATCTGGAGTCGTATTTCAACATGTGTCTCTCAAGGGAGTTCATTGCCAAGTTGGGAGGATACCTTTCTCTAGACTATTCTCATCTAGAGGTTCCTATCAAAGGGATGAGACTCTGTATCTATAATGAGAAGTCTTATACATATCACATAGAGAATATTTAAGAAGAAGAAAAAGCCATGAATTCTAAAAACATGATGATCGAAGAATTGGAAGAATTAGACTTGATGGAAGAAGTTTTGGATGAGATTCAAATTGAATATGAGTTTTCAATGCTCAATTTTAATGCCATGATGGAGACCAAAATTGGATGTTACACCATTACCAAGCTTGAAAAAGCTGAAGTGAAGGTATCTGATGATCAAGATCCTATTCTTGATCAATTGTGGAAGTTGTACTTTGACTATGTGAGATGTAAGAATGGTGCATGATCAAGGATCATTCTCATTTCTCCTTCTGATAGATAGAAGAATTATTTGTATCGTATGACCTGGAGTTGTACTAATAATGCTATCGAGTATGAAGCATTGTGCCTAGGCTTGAAGAAAGTAGAGAAGCTTGGGATTAAACAACTGCAAATCTTCAAATATTTTGAACTGATTGTACACCAAGTAAAAAATAAATGCATCTCCAAGTAGCACTACCTAAAGGCGTACCACAACAAATTTTGGGACCTATTTGAGGCCTACACAACATTGAACATCCAAGTGATCTCGTAGGAGAAGAATAAGTATACCGATCTCTTGGCATCCCTTGGCACCAATTTTTCTCTAGTTGAGCATGTGGTGAGAAAATCCAATACTGTGAGGTTAGTTTATAGACATTCGGTATTTGATAAAAATATATATTGCCAAGTGTTTGACAGTGATGAAAATAATGTAAATTTTTTGATAAGAGAAGCTAGTACTATGGAAGAAAGAATACTTCATGAGGAAGAAGCTGAGGGATTGATCCAACTGAGGAATAATCATATTCTTAGAGGATTAATTATGCTTGAGAGTCTCTTTGATCAAAATGATAGAGCAAAAAAGCATAATATCAAAGTGGATGAGAATTAGTACACTGAACTATAGTTGGGACCTGAGAAGTTGATCAAATTTGGCACCAATTACACTTTGTAAGAGCTAGAGCAGATCTAGGAGTTGTACCACAAGTACCTAGACATTGTTGCTTGGAGCTACCAAGATTTGAAAGGATATAAAAAGGATGTGATCCATCATACCATTGAAATGCAAGAAGGAGTGAAACCCTTTAGGCAAAAGTAGAGGCTAGTCAACCCCAAGATTTAAATATTGATGAAAGCACAACTACTGAAGATGCTAGAATCTAAGATCATTTATCTGATTAAGCATTCTACCTGGGTAGAAAATCTGGTCCTTATGAGAAAGAAAAATAGGGATATTCATTTGTGTTGACTTTCAAAATTTGAATCAGGCATCCCTAAAGGATCATTATCCTTTACCTTAGATTGACCAAATTCTTCATGTAGTTGCAGGAGCTCAGAGATTTTCTCTATTGGATGGATTCTTTGGCTATAATCAAATTTGGTTCAAGGATGAAGACCAATATAAAATGGTATTCTCCATGAAATGGGGAATATTTTCTTATCAACTAATGTCATTTGGTATCTAAAATCCTAAAGCAACTTTTCAAAGAGCGATGGATGTAGATTTTGGTGAGTTATTAAATCATGTCATTGTAATTTATCTGGATGACATGATTGACTTTTCTCACAATAGGGAGGATCATAGTCTACATTTGAGACAAGTTTTCAAGAAATACTGAGAATATACATTTCTATATCCAAATAAATCTATATTTTCTATCAAAGAAGGAAAGCTCCTAAGCCATGTCATTTTGAAGAAATGTTTAACTATTGATCCAGCTAGATCGAAGGCTCTTCTAAAGCTTCCACTACCAGCTAACAAGAAGGATTTGTAGTCATTCTTCAAGTAGATAAAATTTGTTTGAGAGTTTATTGTAAATTTCATCCAAGTGGTAAAATTAATTATTGATATTTTAAATAAAAATGTTCAGTTCAAGTGGACTAAGCAGAGGAAGCAAGCATTCTAAGAAATTAAAGAAAGAATTGCTCAAGTCTCTATTTTGGTAAATCCTGATTATTCAAAATATTTTAAATTAAATTTTATTTGTGAACAGGAGGGTTACGCAGCGGTGCTCATGCAAAAGGAAGATGATGGAGATAAGCAGACAATTACTTTATTAAGCCAAGTCATCCAATCGCATGGAGAGAAACACAATTTCATTGAGAAGCAAGTATATGTGGTAATGAAATCTTTGAAGAAGTTTTAAAATTTTGTGTCCTAGGAAAAATGATAGTTTATGTTGTTCATCTAGATGTATGGAGTTTCATAATTCAAGGAGAGCTTGGAGACAAGAGAGCTGGTTGGATCTCCAAAATCCAGAAGTATGATGTTGAAATCTGACCAATCGGGTTGGTTCAAGGTTGAGCACTATTTTAAGAGCTTGCAAGAAGCACTTCTTCCAAATCCATGGTTTGCCATCTTGAATATTCTATAAATGGAATTAATTTTGCTAATCGCTCTATAGCTGATCATGATTGGACAGAGGACCTTGTCGAATATTTCCATTCATGGAGGTGTCCTTCACATATCAATGCTTCATAAAGAAGGAGATTTAAATTGTAAGCTCTCAGGTATGTGATGTTTCCAAATGGGTTGTTCCACAAAAATATTAATGGAGTACTTCTCAGGTGCATCAAAAAATTAGAGAAGTAGAAAATCCTAGAAGAATTCCATTCTAGATTATTAGAGTGCCATTATGCAGGGAGATCCATGACATTGAAGATCATCAAAGCAAGTTATTTATGGTCCACTATCTTTGCAGATGCTATCAAAGTCAATCAGAGTTATGACAAATTCCAAAGATAAGTCGGTCGAATTAGGAATGCATCATTGCTACTTCATCCAATCCAAGAAGAAGTATCATTTCAACAATAGGGCTTAGACTTTATTGGGGTTATTTATCCTAATTCTTTTGTCGAACACAGATACATCCTGACTACAACCAACTATTTCACCCAATGGGCAGAAGCAATTCTGACCTGGAATGTGGACTTGGACTACAAGCACTGATCGAGTTGGCATACATAGCCCCTAGGGCAGCCCCTAGAGGTTAAACAGTGGTCCTAACCACTCCCAAATCAGTTTTGGAAGGTCAGAGGTCAATTTGGCACCTTTTAAGCACTTTTCTCCCTACTCGTCCCACCCTGGGATGATTAGAATCCTATTAGAATCCTATTCGTCCCACCCTGGGATGATTAGCAGCAATCGTCCCAGGGTGGGACGAGTAGCAGGTTTGACTGGCAAAAAGTCAAACCTCGATAGGTCCGCCACTTAACTGCGCCTTCAGGGCATGCAATTGCGAGGAACGACTTCAAATCAGAGAGAGGGACTTCAGTCAAGCATGCCCCAATCATGGAGGCCTCATGCAAGGAGACTCTAAATCAGGGAGGAATCTTCTCTCCCAAAAAAGGCATGGCAAGCCAAGTGGCGCCCTCGCATGCGCATTCAAAGAGAGAGACCCTAGGTCTATAAAAGGGTGAGCATCCTCACCCCAAAAAAAGGAGAGCTGGAGCATTTGGAGCAATGGAGTGCTGCCAAATTGTACCCACATTCCCCTTTGTGCTTCTTACATCCCTAATTTCTCTTTTGGAAGAGAGGTTATCGGGTGAACACTAGGAACGCAATCCCGACCCAAAACCCAAGAAATCAGCCACAATCCCACACAAAATTCATCGACACAACCCCCTAGGAGGTTTTGGACCCATCCCAAGTGGATTGGTGTCAAAACCAGACCCCAAACGGTGGGCGTCCTGCCCCCGAGCGCCCCCCAAACTATCGTAGTCCTAATTGGCTCACCCCGGAGTGATTAGAAATCCATGAAGAATTTCTCTACTATTATTTTTGCATTATGTTCTATTTGGTTTACTTATGTTTGTTCAAGTTTCATTGTATTCTGACTTGATTTGACTGTGTTTTTATCATTTTACGCGTTTACTAACATACAGGGAGCGCTTTCAGATACAGGACAATCTGGGAAGAATCTGCCAAATATGACCTTCTGGGTCATCCCAAAATGCCCCTTTTAGCCTAACCCCAAGTTTTCAAGAGTTTTGGAGGCCTCTAGGTAGGACATTTGGAAGGTTGCCTTTGCATGTTTTGTGACAGTCCTAATCGTCCCACCCTGGAGCGATTAGAAATCCATGCATGATTTCCTGACTGTTCTTTTTGCAATGTGTCTCTGATGATGTTTTTATGCTTCTATCAAATTTTGGGTTCATTATGACATGTTTTGATCATCATTTTGCTATTTTATATATTAACTAGCCGGAGGCCCTAGGGATTGCATGTTTTCCTTCTATCCGCATATGCTATTAACTATTTGTTGTTTCTCTGAGTGTAGGATCTCACCACCAAGAACACCGGAGGGGCAGCAAGGAACACATGAACACATGGATGCAAGGGTGGCAACCTTTGGCCCACCCATTTCAAATGTGGGCATGCGGAAGACACTAGAAGCGTACCATCCGTTGATGTAACGAACTGTATCAAACGCTCTGAGCCCTAGAAGGGGGGATGTATTGTAACTAGATTGAAAGCAACATTAATAAAAAGAGGCCCCACTTTTCTTTTTTTTCTTACATCTCATCTATGCATCTTTTCCTTCATGCATTGCTTTTCTCGCATTCGTAGGACTTAGCATTTTTATATCAATTTTGTTTGCACCATATGGTCTGGCACGCCGTCACCCCACATTTAGATTTCAGTGGTGATCATGGTGGGACCCTATCCCCTACTATTGGGATCAATTTTTTGATCAAAAATTTTGTGTTTTTCTTGCAGGTGTTACTCATTCGGGCACTGGACTGCTACTCGTGCCACCCTGTGACGAATACAGACTTGGAATTCATGCCACCTCGGGATGAATACAAATTCGTCTCACCCTAGGATGAATACAGACCTGCTATTCATCCCACCCTAGGATGATTAGCTCTCTGTGCATTTTTTGAGCAGAAACTCAGAGGCATCTGGTTGGGACAGAGAAGAGGTAGGTTTTCTGGACATCCTCTGTGTTTTTTTGTTTTTGTCTCTGCAATTTTTTTGTTTTCTTTGCTTGCATAGGGAATTTTGCTGCATGTTTTCTTTCTTTGTGCAAGTAAAAGGAACCACACACACCACGTAATAATATTAACATCAAGGAGTTGGTCGTAAAACCCCAACACTTGATCAAGACCAACGGTGGATTTCATCACCACCTTGGCTTGGATTTTGCATACATAACCCTGATCACGACTGTTGCTAGACGTAAATCCTGATGAAATCTGACCAAGTGTAGTGGGGGTGATTCCCAGTGCATGAGGATAAGTCTTCTATGGTAGGTGTCAAAAATAGAGTGATTCCCCTTTCGTACCGCCTATGTTCCATGTATTGTTCTGCTCTCGCGTACCAATAGTCTCCCTCACGTAAGGGCGGGTATATTGAGAGGTTCGGTATAATGGCCTGGCAGTGGTATATTGAAGGGGTGACCATTTTGGAGATATAAGAGCCCTCATCATGCATGAATAACAAAATTTTCTTTACACGGTTTGCACAACAAAAATCAAAACACACTGAACCAGATTTAGGACACACATTTAATCTATAAACGAGATAATCATTTCTTTGTTTGTGTGGTCCCTTTTGTTTGGTGTAGCATAAAAAATCGTAAAGGAGATAAAAACATACATATCTTGTAGAGAACCACCACCATGGTGTATACCCGTAGCCAAGCCCAATCATGGGCAGAAGCTATGAAAAGTGTACAAGGAGGCACCAGTCGCCTCCGTTATAGCCCCAAGGACTTGGTTATACCACCTTGGCAGCTTGACCCACAACGTGGTCCACACTATGCCACTACAGAAAAGGACTATAGAGGCACCCCTTTGGGGGGCACTCCCATTCAACACAGACCCTTTCAGGAGGAGTACATACATGGGAAGGCTCCCTTAGATGCTCATTATGAGTGGCCACTACGCGATGAAGTGCTAGAGCAGCATAGGGTTCACAAGGAGGGACCACATGATTATATCATCCCCCCTCTACCCCTCATTACTATTAGAACTAATAGACCAAATCTAGAGTGCAAGGCTCTTCAGACAGGGTGAGCCAACTCCGCCCATCCCTTTCACATGTACGAAAGGGAGCATGAGGAAGACCAGTATATTCCTCAAGAGCAATACACCATGTGGGAGCAATGCGCCTCTGCACCTGCTAATTATCAAGATCACCTATTGAGGCCAGAGCCTCAGGTGAATGTCGCTAACCTCGATAGAGGAAAGTGACCCATAGAGATCTCGGATCACCATGACCGAGATAGACATGTAGGGGAGGCATCTAGGCCTCCTAAACATAGGACGATGGAACAAATTGACTTGGCATTTGCCAAACATGCCACCCGCCAAGCGCAAATCACGCAGCTTAGGCAAGATCAGCAGTAGTTAGAGCAACTGTATCATCTTAACAAAGAGCGCATTCGATGCCAGACAGATGAATTGCTCCAGAAAAATATGCATGAGAGGATTCCAACCCCTCGCATGCATAGGACAGAGATTTATGAGAGGCACAACCCCTTAGTGCGAGACAGGTCTCCACGACCTTATCAAGTGTTGCCTCCAAGACCTCCGAGACCTGAGTGGGAGGCCACCCCTAGAACCAATGATGGGCACCTTCCTCGAGCGCCCGTTCATGTTTATAGGTCATGCCCAAAAACTCCCCAAGAAGCCTATGAGGAATTTGAGCAAGAAGAAGAGCGGGCTGAAACACCCTACCAAGGCAGGGGGGCGCTACCCGGCTACCCCTCCATAGGCCTCAAGTTCCTCGTAATGCACAATGGGAACAAACCAAAGAAGAGGAAATCAAATCCTCTGATGCATACAAAGCGCTGTTAGAATGCTTAGAGTCTATGGAGACCAAGACTTCAGGGCCCCAAAATCCCACCTTATGCCAGCTCCATAGTCACCCTGTGCATCCTTCAGTTTCGGCACCCCCATACCCCGACCACTTCAAAATGCCTCAATTGGCAATTTTTAGAGGGGATGAGGATGCCCAAGAGCATGTAACAAGATTCCTGAGTCAATGCTTTGGCATTCAGGACAATGATGCATTGCTTCTGAGAACATTTATAACCACGTTCGTAGGCCCTGCCTCGGATTGGTTTACCCAATTGCCGAAGCATAGCATCAACAATCTAGACCAGCTAGTGGACGCGTTCCTTGAACATTTTGCCTTCAACACCAAGAAGAAGGCATCCTTAAGTGACCTAGCTGGCCTTAAGAAGTATGATGATGAGACCATAGCCACTTATGGGAATCGATGGAGGACATTGCTTTCAAAGCTACCTTACCTCCCTCCCATGGCCGACATGACTCAGATGTTTTCAAAGAGTTGCATAAGGTCGATCTCCATGCTATTGCAGCTACAACAATATGCCACCCTAGAAGAAGCCCTGGCGCAAGCCAAGATAATTGAGGAGATCAAAATTCAAGACGATGAGATTGCCAAGCCGCGCAAGAAAGAGTGGACCAAAAATGCCAAAATTGGGCCCACGCAACCGAAACCCATCATGGTCAATCAAGTTGCCATAACTGTACCACCGCCTGCACAAATGACACAACCCCCAAAGGCTAATTATCAGGCAGTTCCTCCTGCTAACTATGAAAAGGAAAACCACAAGCAAGAGCAAAATCAGCAGCGTCGCCCTAAGCGACAATTCACACAATTCACAGAGTCTAGAGACTCCTTGTTTGACCGCTTGTTCATGGCAAACCTGATAAACTTGCCGAAAACTCGACCCATAGACCCCAACGTGCCAAAACCCAAGGGCTATAGGGAAGATTTATATTGTAGATTCCACCGACAGAAAGGACATGACATCTTCAGTTGTTGGAAATTCAAAAACTTGGTGCAAGACTTGATAGACAACAAAATGCTTGTGGTGGATAATCCCGTAGCGCTGAGCAACCAACAGATGGATATCTTCAAAGACCCCTTACCTACCCATGACGTGCAGGAAAAGACTATACAAGTGAATGAGGTGACACAAAACTACCCCATGCAAGGGTACGTAGGGATGATAAGCATCGTGACACGGAACAAAAGATACCCAAACATGGTCGCACCCGCTGTAGCTACAGGAAATGTTCCATCAACGTCACAACCCCCACAACACCCTACACAACCTCCCCCACCTAGACCAGTGGCCATGATTCAGACTAAGCTTACTCAGAGTTTAAGGACCACGTCGGCTAGGCTCTCCATCTATGAGCTCATCCAACAATCATCGCCCCATCGGGAGGCTCTGATGGAGATACTCAAAGCCATTGAGCTACAGCCCCAAGAACCCAATTCTTTCAACAACTTTGTGGGACATGTGAGACAATGCACCGAACCGATCATAACCTTCAGGGAAGATGAACTAAAATCGATGACTAGTGATATGGTGGATCCACCCCTGCACGTCATCACGTGGGTCAATGGGATTCCATTCAAGAGGGTGTTGGTGGACACTGGCTCGTCCAGCAATATAATCATGACTACGACATTAAAACATCTTAAGTTGCTAGCATCCCACATTGTGGCATCCACCTACACTCTTCGAGCATTCAACGACGCGTTATGCTCGATGGTTGGCACAATTGTCCTGCCCATCCAAGTAGGACAAAAGACCATTCCTACGTTGTGTCACATCCTTGAGGGTGAGATGGCCTACAATATCTTGCTAGGCCGGCCTTGGATCAGGGACATGAAGTGTGTCCCTTCGATAGCCCATCAGTGCCTCAAGTACACACATGAAGGGCAAGTACATGTAGTCCCAGCAGACTTAGAGCCCTTCAAGTTTTGCAATGCGGTGCAGCTGATGCCACAATCGACCCTCCCATCGACACATTTGGACTTTCAATTGAATCCATCCACTCAGGGTCTGATTTTGCCTACATCCCCACTGTTGAGTCCCTCAAGTAACCGACCTAGCCCATCTTCATCATCTGTCCCTTCACCAACAATGCCACCTATGGTGGCCACACCGAAGGACAATGGGAAGAAGCCCCTAGAGGAGGTACCACCATTAGTCTCAACCATCTCTAACGAAGAGGTGCCTAGCCGAATGGAAGTCGAGACACCTGATTCACCCAACATGGAGTGGACTCAGGGAGAACTCCCATTCCCTCCCCCTCAACCACCGATGATTACCATTGAAATGGCCAATACGGGCCTAGGGGAGTACCTAGTGTAGAACATAGTGGCAACACCCACACTCGAATCCATGCAAGACATGGGGAGACCTCGCCTCCCCATCGACACTATCTTCCCTTTAGGTTACCCACCAAATCAGACAAACTTTGTATATGGGGGCCTCGAGAACGGCCTGGAACCCTACCTACAAGAGGAAGAGGATGAAGAGCCATTTGCTGAGAATGTTGACTATCTATCCAACCCGGACTTCGCCTTGAAATACCTTAACCAATGTAATTGGCATGGATATGGATTGGGCAGATATGAACAAGGAATGCGCATTCTTTGTCAACCAAGATACCAGATGCCATATGATAAATCAGGAGTAGGGTTCAACCACCCTTTGCCCCTCGACATCTTGGTAGAAACCATGCAAGGCCTAGGGCTAGGCAACAAGGATGGGTTGGCACAAGATCCATATGCCAATCCCAACACAACATATACAATGGGGGACTATCTCCCATGGTTAACAACAAACCTTGTTGACCTCAACAACTCCTTCCCTTCGATCGAGAAAGGGGAAAGTTCAAGGGATAACCTCCAAGAGGGATATAGACAAGATCAAGGAGGGTCTTCTGAAGATGAGTCAGAGTATGAGGTAGCACCTTGGGACCCTTTCGAATCCGATAGCAATCACTCGCAAGTGACACCCATTGATGACTATCAGGAGAACTTCAAGGCAATGTTCCCCTTGAATGCTCCAATCGAGCAATTGCCACCTCAAGAGAATCCAGCCCTCCCGTAGAGAGCGGAACAACCCGGATGGGACCAAATCAACTTGCTCAAACAAAATGAGCCTCCCATGCCGGCCATAAGGCCAAGTGATCAAGAAACGCCTAGTGGGAGGCTATACCAACAAGAAGAGCACATAGTTGTCGGAGCTAATGAAGGCCTATGGATCTCCGATAGCGACTATGAGGATGAGACTGAGATGGCATATCTCAATCATATGAGGCAACAAGAATACCCCATAGACATCGATGGTATGTTTGAACAACTAAATATGGGACCAAGGCATAGGTGGCATTTAAATCAAGAACAGTTAAACCAAGTGCTTCATCCACCACTTCGGGCATACAGAGAGCACCTCCCACCTAGAGACCCTATAGAGCCACCAGTGCCAAGGGTAGACCCTATCCTTCTATCCACACATAGGGCCGATCCTTTTGTGCCAGTACCCACAGAGCCAGATCCGGGGTGCAAGGATCACCAAGGATGTCCGAGTCAACACCCGCGTGGTAATGGAGACCAAATTCATTCCATCAACATGATCTCCATTGATTTAACCGCCCCCATCCACAACCCAGCCGATCCAACATGACCATTGTATCTAGACCTAGATGCCATAGACTGGGATCGCGCTGACTCACCACCATCCCCATCAGAGTACTGGCCTTGCGATGGGATGTTCCATTTCACCCCAGGACAGACTCAGGATATCTTCCATGCTGAAGAGGAACCCGACGTTCCCAACGTAGATCTAAATTCAGCGAATGATATCCACCTGATCCCGACTCCACACCAGTTGGAGGATGGATCCCACATGTCAGTCGAAGAGACGATTGACGTAGACATCGGTTCTGATCCAATGAATCCGCAAGTCATCAAGTTGGGGGTAAGTCTATCCCCCGAAGAGCAAGCCGATTACATTGCCCTTCTCAAAGAGAAGAAGGAGGTTTTTGCATGGTCCTACAAAGACATGTCGGGGCTAGACCCATAGCTAGTCACGCATAATTTAACGCTTGATCCGACAGTCAAGCCAGTCAAGAAAAAGCTACGTAAGATGCACCCAATAGTGGCCTTAATGGTCAAATATGAGCTACAAAAGTTGTTGGATGCACAGTTTGTCATCTACGTGGATTACCCACCATGGTTGTCCAACATGGTACCCATCAAAAAGCTAGACGGGAGGATTCGCATATGCACCAATTTTTGAGATTTAAACAAAGCGAGTCCCAAGGATGATTTCCCCTTGCCTAGCATCGACGCATTGGTAGACGCTACAGCAGGCCACGAAATGCTTTCCCTCATGGATGGTTTCTTGGGATACAACCAGATTCGTATCAATCTCGATGATCAACTAAAAATGGCGTTCACGATGCCTTGGGGGACATTTTGTTATAAGGTCATGCCCTTTGGCCTTAAAAACGCTGGCGCCACCTACCAACGCGCTATGACATACATCTTCCATGATCACATGCATAAAACTTTGGAAGATTATATGGATGATTTGTTGGCCAAATCTCTTTTGTGCCAAAATCATCTCGATGACTTACGCAAGATCCTTGATCGCCTCATCGAACACAAAGTTAGGCTAAACCCCAAGAAGTGCGTATTTGGCATCACATCTGGAAAACTCTTGGGTTTCATAGTCTCAAAATGAGGCATCGAGGTAGATCCAAACAAATTCAAGGCAATCCTTGAGATGCTTCCCCCAACCACCATCAAGCAGCTAAGAAGCTTGCAGGGTAAGGTCACGTCAATCAAGCGCTTCATAGCGCAGTTATCTGACAAGTGCCGACCCATGAATAAATTATTACACAAGGGGGTAGCATTTCATTGGGATGACGAGTGCCAATCAGCCTTCGATGACATCAAACAATACTTGGCTTCGCCACCAGTATTGGCACCACCTAGACCAGGAGTGTCATTCTACTTATACATCTCAGCTACTGAGGTGGCACTGGGTGCCATGCTAGCCCAAAAAAATGAATTACATAAAGAACAAGCTAATTACTATCTTAGCCGCACCCTGGTCAGTTATGAACTTAACTATGCATACATTGAGAAGCTATGCTTGGTGGTGGTATTTGCCACCAAAAAGCTATGCCATTACATGCTGAGCAATACGACGTATGTTGTGTCTAAGGAGAATCCATTGCGGTACATGATGAGTCATACTTATCATAGTAGTCGCACGGCGAAATGGATCATGTTGTTGATGGAGTTTGACATCGAATTCATTGGACAAAAGTCCATCAAAGGTCAAGTCATCGTCGATCAACTAGCAGAGGCTCCTCTCGAAGACGATCAGCCTCTGACCATAGAGCTACCCGATGATGGGGTCTTCCATGTCTCAGAATCGCCAGATTCTGAAGAGCCTGAGTCATCGGCCGACATAACCTTATTCTTCGATGGTTCTAAATGTGAGCAAGGAGGTGGCATGGGAATCATATTTTTCACACCGCAAGGGGCTCCAATGCCTTTATCATTTAAACTTGATTTCTCGTGCACCAATAACAATGCTGAATATGAAGCCTTGCTCATAGGTCTTCAGACAACCATCACCATGAACATCAAATGCTTGAATATCTTTGGTGATTCATTGTTAATTGTCAACCAAGTGAAAGGGGTATTCCAATGCAAATGCCCAGTTCTACAGGCCTACAAAGCCCTTGTGGATAAATTCCTAGCAAATCTTGAATGGTACGACATCGAGGCACTCCCTCGATCATCAAATCATTTTGTGGACACTATGGCCTCCTTGGGGTCACTAATCCCGCAAGACCCTTCTAGTGAAATGACAACCATTCAAGTCAAAACATTATCGCAATCCACGATGGAGCGTGCAAGCTCTGACATAATGCCAGGAATCCACCTGATCCAGATTGAACCATCTCAGGATAGGTTCTCTCGAATCCATGATAGTCTGAATCATGCCAACTGGGGGTCTTTGTTCTCCCCAACCCCTCTTAATAGCAACACAATGCTATTTCTACAAGTTCTTTCCCGCTCAGATTTTGCTAGGGATGAACTTCAAGAGGGATCGGTCATTCATACCATCGAGGTTTCTGATCAGCAGGATTGGTACACACCCATAAGAGACTATCTCAAGTTAGGTAGCCTCCCACTTGGATTGTCGCACGCCATGAAAAGATCATTCAAATAGAAAGTGGCAAAACATGTCTTGCTAGGAGACATTTTGTACCGTCGGAGCTACGAAGGGATCCTCCTCCATTGCTTGGACCAGCAGGAGTCCACTTGGGCGATCACCCAAGCGCACGATGGTACATGCGGTGGCCACTTCAGCGGTATGGCCATCGCAAAGTGCATTCTTTGCATGGGCTATTATTGGCCATCTTTAGAGCGAGATTGTTGTGCATATGTGCGGAAGTGCATGAAGTGTCAACACCATGCTAACTTGACACACGTACCTTCTCAGGCCTTGCAGCCGATCCAATCGGCTTGGCCATTTTTGTAGTGGGGCTTAGATCTCATCGGAAAGATCTCCCCTGCATCGTCAGGTCATCACACGTTCATCATAACGGCCACAGAGTACTTCACCAAGTGGGTGGAAGCAATTCCGCTTACCTCTACGACTGGGCCCCGCATTGCGGAGTTTATTTTACATAACATCATATGTCATTTTGGTATTCCATCCAAGATCATCTCGGATAATGGGACGTCATTTAAGAACAAATATGTGCGTGCTTTGACAACAAAGTACAAAATTCAGCACAATTTTTTGACACCCTATTATCCGTAGGCAAATGGGCAAGCAGAGGCATCAAACAAAATGCTAGTTGCCATCCTTAAAAATATAGTCGTAGATAATCATAAGGATTGGCACATCCAAATACCACTTGCCCTGTGGGCTTATCGCACTAGCATTCGGATGCCCACTGGGGCCACTCCATTTTTGCTGGTGTATGGCTCCGAGGCAGTCATGCCTCTCGAGTTGGAAATACCTTCCCTACGCATATCAATGCAAGAGTTCATCGATGATGACACCGCATGGTAGGCCCGGTTAGACCAGCTTACGTTGCTCGATGAATGATGCATCAATGCTCTCGAGCATTTACGTATCTATCAAGAGCGACTTAAGAAAGCATATAACATGAAAGTTCACCTGAGGGACTTTCAGGTTGGTGACCTGGTCTTAAAAGAGAACCAACAAAATTCTAACTTGCCACCCCATTTAAGGGACAAGTTCATGGCAAATTGGTTAGGTCCTTATGTAATCGACAGTAAAATAGGACCTAGAACATACCGGCTCACCTCTCTTGAAGGAATCAAGGAACTAGAACCCTTGAACATCAGTCATTTGAGGCCATTCCACATTTAGAGAGCCATAGCCCACCCCAAAAGCTCCAAGGATTCCAGCAATCGCTTGGTCAACCTAAAAAGCTCCAAGGATTCCAGCAATCGCTTGGTCAACCCCAAAATGCCCCAAAGGTATCCATAATCCCTTTGGTCAAACCAAAAGCCCCAAGGATTCCCACAATCGCTTGGTCAACCCAAAATGCCCCAAAGGTATCTATAATCCCTTTGGTCAAACCAAAAGCTCCAAGGGTTCCCGCCATCACTTGGTCAACCTAAAATGCCCCAAAGGTATCTATAATCCCTTTGGTCAAACCAAAAGCTGATGCAGGAGCATCCGAGGGCAGCAAAGCAATCGGGCACCAACCAAACTTTTGTTGTCATTTTTTTCTAAGTGTTGCAGTGGTATATTTTTCTAAGTGTTGCAAGTAAAAAAAAAATATGTGTCGTGATATCGCGACACAAAAGTGTCGCGATATCATGACAAAACTGAAGATAGGGGAGCAGCGGACAAAATGTCATGATTTTGCGACATGTCACGATTTCGTGACATGTCGCGAAATCGCGACCCAAGGCAGGAAATCGGAGGCGCACAGACCAGAGGTCGCGAAATCGCAACATGTCGCGATTTCGCGACATGTCATGAAATCGTGACCGTCGAAGGAGAAACGAAGGCACAGGGACCAGAGGTCACGAAATTGTGATCGCCGAGGGAGAAACAAAGGCAAGGGGACTAGAGGTCACAAAATCATGATCGCCAAAGGAGAAATGAAGGCACGGGGACCAGAGGTCGCAAAATCATGACATGTCGTGATTTCATGACCAAAATGGCAAAACAGAGGCCGACAAGAAAAACGGTGCGATATCGCAACATGTCATGATATCGTGGCCAAAATGGAGAGAGAAGGTGCAAAAGGAAAATGGTCATGATATCGTGACACGTCGTGATATCACGACCAAACAGGAAGACACGCACTTCCAACTTTCATAAAGATGTCCCTTCGTGCGCAGCAAGTAAGAGGCAGTGAAGCAGTAGTTCCAAAGGAGGATTTCAATGGGCATGTTGACCACTCACGCAGGATATCTGGAAGATGCATTTAAAGCATCTAACAACAAGCAACAGATCGAGAAGTAGATTCCATTGGTTATGGTAGCCAGTCGCACACCTCACCAAGAGTCTCATCAATGCAACTTCCCAGAATTGTTCCAAGTGGCAATGGTAGATCGTGGGAAGTGGGAAAGCTTTGAGGATCGGGACCTCAATAAAAACCCATGGATTGTAATGAGATGGGGTTGGCAAATGGTAGTTTGGCTGGATATTGTAAATTTTTCTTCCTTGATATTGAATACAAAATCTTGGGCTCTTGTTTTTTTGGTTTTTCTGTTTATGCAAGATCAGTTCTCCAAGTGGGACTAGAGGTCGCAAAATCGTGACATGTCGCGATTTCACGACCGAAACGACAAAATAGAGGTCGACAGGAAAAATGGTGTGATATCGCGACATGTCACGATATCACGGTCAAAACGAAGAGAGAAGGTGTAGAAGGAAAATGGTCATGATATCACGACACGTCGTGATATCGCGACCAAATAGGAAGACACGCACTTCCAGCTTTCATAAAGATGTCCCTTCGTGCGCAGAAAGTAAGAGGCAGTGAAGCAATAGTTCCAAAGGAGGATTTCAACGGGAATGTTGACCACTCACGCAGGATATCTGGAAGACGCATTTAAAGCATCTAATAGCAAGCAACAGATCGAGAAGTATATTCTGTTGGTTATGGCAGCTAGTCGTGCACCTCACCAAGAGTCTCATCAATGCAACTTCCCAGAATTGTTCCAAGTGGCAATGGTAGATCGTGGGAAGTGGGAAAGCTCTGAGGATCGAGACCTCAATAAAAACCCATGGATTGTAATGAGAGGGGGTTGGCAAACGACAGTTTGGCTGGATATTGTAAATTTTTCTTCCTTGATATTGAATACAAAATCTTGGGCTCTTATTTTTCTAGTTTTTTTGTTTATGCAAGATCAGTTCTCCACCAAGTGGTATCAGAGCCAGTAGTTCCTGAGCATGCAGCAGATCATCGAAGGAGAGGCAGTTGCACCAGGACCTATGGAAGGGCTTGAAATCGGGTGAATAGAATGCCTCC
Source organism: Wollemia nobilis (assembly GCA_028583015.1). Taxonomy (NCBI): domain Eukaryota; kingdom Viridiplantae; phylum Streptophyta; class Pinopsida; order Araucariales; family Araucariaceae; genus Wollemia; species Wollemia nobilis. The sequence goes on from JAQPPZ010000850.1 coordinate 12,937,393, forward strand.
AAGGAGAAATCTTGTTGGTGGGAGAGGCATGGCAGCAACAAAAGATGTTCGAGCTCTACAGCGGCAAATGCAAGCTTTGCAAGAAGAAATGTGCAGAAGATTGGAGCCAAGAAGAGATGAAGGTAGTGAAGAGGAAGATGATGAAGAAGAAGACCAACCTGAGGAAGAAGAAGCAGTGGATCCTGCTCAATCCAGACTATACAAGGCCATATTCCAGATTGGGAAGAGGCCGAAGATGGAGGTTTCCACATATTTTGGGAACCTTGAGCTAGAGGAATTGATCAGATCAACGATCTGGAAGAGTACTTTGAGTACGAAGAGGTTGAGGACCTTGATAGGGTCATATTCGCAAAGACCAAACTGAAAGGTCATGCTAGCATTTGGTGGAAGGGAGTGCAGCTGGAGTGAAATAAAAGAGGGAAAGAGAGAATAACTAAGTGGGAACGGATGACAGAAAAACTAAAGATGCAGTTCATCCCTGGTGATTATGAGTTAGACCTGCTAAAGAAAATGCAAGGATTGAAGTAGTCAAGCAAGTCTATGAAAGAATACACAGAAGAGTTTCATAAAATAATTATTAGAATAGGCCACTCAGAGGCCAACAAGGAGAAGGTATCCCATTACATTAATGGGTTACGAGCAAGCATTCAGGAGGAACTAAGTCTAGTCCGGATGACCACCATAGAGGATACCTACCAATTTGCTTTAAAAGTTGAAGAGAAGCTCAATAGGAGGTTTGAAAACAAGCAAAGAGGAAGAGGTCGAGGCAGAAGGACCAGCGAAAGGAACAGTGGAAGAAGAAATGAAGAATCTTAGAAGAATGGAGAAAGTAGCAGCAATCAAGAAAAAAGGAGGGAAAATATAGACCGCCCCTGTAATCAGAATAATGGTTACCGAGGGGGAAGAGGCCAAGCTGGATGTGGACAAGGAAGGGGAATGTTTCGAGGGACTTGCTTCCAGTGTGGTGAAGAAGGACATCACCAATATGAGTGCCCACAGCAGCAAGAAAGAAATAATCGCAGGCCGAAAGGAAATGCCAAAGTAGCAGTCATGGATGAAGATGCTAGGTCTGAGCATTCTGAAGAAGCTGAGAGAGGAGAAGTAATGATTGCAAGGAGAGTCCTGCTGAATGAAGAGGGAGCTGCAGATCAGAGGAAAAGTTTATTCTGCACAAGGTGTAAATGCATGGGTAAGGTTTACAACATCATCATTGACAACGGTAGCATATATAACATGGTTTCAAAGGGAATGGTTACAAAGCTACAACTGGAGAGAAAGAAACACCCGCATCCATATCGGATCGCGTGGTTGCAGAAATACCATAAGGTTTTGGTCAATGAACAATGCCTGGTAAAATTCAGCATTGGAAATTACCGTGATGAGGTTCTGTGCAACATTCTACCCATGGATGCATGCCATTTGTTGTTGGGAAGGCCATGGCAGTTTGACAGGTGTGCGGTTCATGATGGCCGAGCCAACACCTATTCCGTAACCAAGAATGGAATGCGTCATAATTTGAAGCCCCTGAAGGAGGTGGAAGAAAAGGTATGTGGTAGTGCAAGAATTTGCTTGGTTGACAAAAGAAAATTTTTAGATGATTCGAAGCATGAGCATATGTGTTACGCATTAGTTCCTAGAGTCAAGGATATAGAATGCAAAGATGCACCAGTAGAAGTCCAAGAGCTATTGAAGGAATTTCTAGATATCATATCTGATAATGTGCCTGAGGGTTTACCCCCAGTAAGAAAAATTAGTCACCATATTGATTTGGTGTCAGGGTCAAGATTGCCAAATAAGGTTGCACATAGAATGACACCTGTAGAAACTAAAGAACTGAACAGGCAGGTTCAGGAGTTGCTAGAAAAGGGATTGATTAGGGAGAGTCTTAGCCCGTGTGCAGTACCTACAGTACTAGCACCCAAGAAGTATGGAGAGTGGATAATGTGCAAAGACTCTCAAGCCATCAACAAGATTACAATAAAATACATATTTCCACTGCCAAGGATGGATGACATAATGGACTGTTTGAGTGGAGCCAAGTACTTCACCAAAATTGACCTCAAGAGTGGTTACCACCAGATCCGTGTTAGGGAAGGAGATGAGTGGAAGATAGCCTTCAATACAAGAGAGGGCTTGTATGAGTGGTTGGTCATGCCATTTGGGCTGTCCAATGCACCAAGTACCTTCATGCGGATGATGAATGAGGTACTGAAGGAGTTTCTGGGAAAGTTTGTCATTGTTTATTTAGATGATATATTAATATTTAGTAGAACCCTGGAGGAACACCTGATGCACATCAGGAGGGTTTTTTAAAAGCTACATGAGGAGCAGTTATTAATAAATCTAAAAAAATGTAATTTTTTCAAGAAAAAGTTAGTATACCTGGGATTTGTAATCTCAGCAGAAGGTCTAAAAATGGACCCAGAGAAGGTGAGGGCTATCATAGAATGGCCTACCCCAAGAAGCACAATAGAGGTAAGATCATTTCATGGTCTAGCCAGCTTTTACAGGAAGTTTATAAGAAACTTCAGCAACATTTGTGCACCCCTCACAGAAACAATGAGAGGGGATAAGAAAGAGTTCAAGTGGACCTTTGGGGCTGAAAGAAGCTTTGATGCATTAAAGAAAAATGTCACAGAACAGCCTTTCTTGGCACTCCCAAACTTTAACAAAGTATTTCAGGTCGACTATGATGGTAGTGGCAGTGCAATAGGGGCTGTACTGAGCCAAGAAGGCAGACTTGTAGCTTATTTCAGTGAAAAGCTCAATGATGCTCAGAAAAAGTATTCAGATTATGACCAGGAATTTTATGCTATAGTTTAGGCTCTGAAGAAGTGGAGGCATTACTTGTTTCCAAAAGAGTTTGTTCTATTTACTGATCATCAGGCATTGCAGTACATCAACAGCCAGACAAAACTGAATCAGCGGCACATGAAATGGGTTGAGTTTCTCCAAAGCTATACCTTTGTGTTAAAGCACAGGAGCGGGAAATCAAATAGAGTTGTAGATGCTTTAAGTAGAAGGCAGAATCTACTGATTGAAATGACAGTGGAGGTGGTTGGATTTGAAGAACTGAAGGGTCTTTACCCTAAAGATCCTAATTTTGCAGCAGCCTAGATGGCTTGCTTGGCACCTGTTACTGTAGATAGGACAAAATGGTTAGATTTCCTAATCCAAGATGGAATGTTGTTCAAGGGAAGTAAATTATGCATTCCAAGGAGTTCCATGCGGGAGAACTTAATCAAGGAAAAGCACAGTGGAGGACTGGCTGGGCATTTTGGTCGGGATAAGACCATTGCCCTGGTAAATGAAAATTACTACTGGCCGCAACTTCAGCAAGATGTGAGAAAGTTTGTGCAAAGTTGCAAAATATTCCATATGGCAAAAGGTGTAAGGCAAAATACAGGATTATACTAGCCATTACCTGTACCTGAGAGGCCGTGGGAGGACATAAGCATGGATTTTATTCTTGGATTGTCGAGAACACAGAGAGGAAATGACTCTGTATTTGTGGTGGTTGACCGATTCTCTAAAATGGCACATTTTATTCCCTTCCAGAAGACAAGTGATGCAGTTCATATTGTAGGGTTATTTTTCAAGGAAGTGGTACGACTTCACGGTCTGCCAAGTGTTGTGGCTGATCCACAATATACCCCAAAATTGGGGACCCAAATTTTTGCATGCTTTCAAAGAAAACTACAGTGGCCCAGATGCTAAAAAATCAAAGAAAAAAGCAAAAAAATTCACTAAGTAGAAAAAGTGTCACGATATCGCAACATGTTGCTCCGTCGCTAGCAAAAATAAAAAAGTGTCACGATATCGCGACATGTCGCTCCGTTGCTGGCAAAAATGAAAGTGTCGCGATATCGCGACATGTCGCTCCGTCGTTGGCAAAAATGAAAAAGTGTCGTGATATCGTGACATGTTGCTCCGTCGCTGGCAAAAATGAAAAAGTGTCGCGATATCGTGACATGTCACGTTTTCATGGCCCAGGCAAGCAGGAGGAGGCATTGATCGAAAGGTGTCACGATTTCATGACGTGTTGCATGGTCGCTGCCAGAAAATGAAAAGTGTCACGATTTCGTGACATGTTGCTCCGTCGCGGCCCAGAGAGGAGAGAGAAAGGTAGATTGTAAAATTGTCGCAAAATCGTGACATGTCACAAAATCGCGGGTCAAACCAGTCAAACAGGGCAAAGTAGAAAAACGTCACGATTTCGTGACAGGAAGCAACAAAGGGGCCCGAAATAGAAAAGCGTAGCGATTTCACGACGGAAAGCCAAAAAAGTGTATGAAACAGAAAAGTGTCATGATTTCACGACATGTCGCGATTTCATGACATGTCACATTTTCGCGGCTAAGTGCAGCAAAACCCAATGAGAGAGAAAAACGTCGCGATTTCATGACAAAAAGTATCCAAGGTGTACGGAGGAGAAAAGTGTCATGATTTTGTGACAGAAAAACAGCAAAGTGTACGGAATGAAAAGTTGTCACGATATCGCGACATGTCGCCATTTCGCTGTGCATGAAGGCAGGAAAGGCTGTTGGTAGGAAAACGTCGAGATATCGTGACATGTCACGATTTTGTGACATGTCGCGTTTTCGTGACGCATGAAGGCGAACAAGGCTACTAGCAAGAAAATTTTGCGATATCGTGACATGTCGCGTTTTCACGATGAAAGCAAGGAAGCAAAGCTACATGCTATTTTTGGTCACGATTTACATGGGGCCATTATTGAACATGCAAAAAAGTGTGGAACACATCGAGTACAGGTGTCAGGGTTGTAGAAGCGTTACATTTTAACAGAGAATATCGAACGTTTCAGCATCAAACATAAAATCAAAAGCAGTGAAAAGGCGAGGAATGCAAAAAGATACAATCTAGGAGGTGAAACGAAGCATCATAGAATGAAGCAGAGAACCGTACCAGCAAGTATAAAATGCAAAGGCACATACTGATACAGAGGTCGAAAACCACTGCGGGCAGGGTTGCAGAGTTGATGGGGATTAGCCGTTCTGGGCCTGCTATGGAGTGCTTTTCTTCCACCTTTGCTGGTTTTGGAGAAAAACCAGATATTCTGCTGTTGTAATAGGATATATTTTATTAATGCAGAATTGTTCAAAAATTTGCATTTTATGGGCAAGAAAGGATGAGAAATATTCTGCATGCTTCATTTTAACTGTTCCATTTTTCTCCTTTCAGATTTTAGATTTATAAATGAAATACATGCCATTGTTTTGGATTATTTCATGTGAATGTCTGCAATGAAAATTATTTTAAACCCTTGGAGCTAGCACCTAGTTTACTTTGATTGTGTTTGTTTTGCAGGTCAAATAGGCTAGGTTGCATGTACGAAACTCTCACATGTTCAATTTTGTTGGAATAGGATAGCATCAGACTGGACGTGTTCATTTTTTTAATTTTTTGCATTTCTTTTCATTAAATATTTATTTTTCCAGAAGGTTTAACTTAGCTAAAATAAATATTTAAAAAATTACAAAATCTAAAAAAATAATAAAATAATGAACAATCACTAAATTTCAGGGTGAAATAAACCAACATTGCCCCTTGTTTACAGTTACTTGCAATCACTAAGGTGTTCCCAGCATTTTGATTGAATATCTTTATTTGAGATTACTAATACACAGTTGCAAATGCTAATACAGTAGAGACCTTGGAGAAGTTGTTAGTTTTACTTCTTTGCAAGAGGGGATTTGGAACCCAAATCCTAAGGAAGAGTGTAGTTTCACAAATGTGTGAAAATACCACTCAACACCAAGGAGCATAGTTTCTGACAGAGATACAAAGTTTGTTGGGTATTTCTAGAGAACATTATGGAAGAAGCTGAGGACAGATCTGAAGTTCAGTTTTGCATACCACCCACAAACTGATGGACAGACAGAGGTGGTAAATAGAAGTCTGGGTAATTTGCTAAGATGCTTGGTAGCAGATAATCCCAAGGGATGGGATTTGTTTTTGCCACAGGCAAAATTTGCATACAACAATTATGTCAATAAGAGCACAAACAAATCTCCATTACAAATCATATATGGGAACAGTCCGAGGAATGTTTCTGAGCTGAGAAAATTGGATAAAGGAGAAAAATGTAGTGCAGAGGCTGAGGAATTCACAAAACAGATGAGAAGCCTGCATGAAGAAGTAAAGCAACAGATTGCAAAAATGAATACCCAATATAAAGAAAGAGTAGACCAAAAGCGACGGTTCAAAAAGTTCGAAGTGGGAGATGAAGTCATGGTCCATCTCAGAAAAGAAATATTTCCAGCCAAAACTTACAACAAGTTGAAGATGAGGAAGTTTGGGCCATGCAAAATACTAAAAAAACGGGATTCAGGCAATGCATATGAAGTGGAATTGCCAAGTGGACTTGATATTTCACCTATTTTTAACATATCTGATTTAGTGGAATACCATGAAGGAGATAGTACAGAGGCACCAAGCACAGAATTGTGGAGCATTCCAGCGTCTAGCCCAACCAAAGAAGAGATAGAGGAAATATTAGATACTCGTGAAGGCAGAAGCACAAGGAACAAGCAATATTCTGAGTATTTGATCAAGTGGAAAGGCAGACCTATAGAAGATGCAACTTGGTTATCAAAAGCCGAGGTTGACCTCCTGGGTCTTCCTCCCAAAGATCAAAAGTGAGGATCACTTCTCAATTCACCCCGGGTGTCTGATGCAAGAGCATCTGAGGGCAACAAAGCAATCGGGCATCAACCAAACTTTTGTTGTCATTTTTTTCTAAGTGTTGCAGTGGTATATTTTTCTAAGTTTTGCAAGTAAAAAAAAAAATGTGTCACGATATTGCGACACAAAAGTGTCATGATATCACGACCAAAACTGAAGAAAGGGGAGCAGCAGACAAAATGTCGCGATTTCGTGACATTTCATGATTTCATGACATGTCACAAAATCTCGACCCAAGGCAAGAAACCGGAGGTGCAGAGACCAGAGGTTGCGAAATCACGACCGCAGAAGGAGAAACGAATGCACGAGGACCAGAGGTCATGGAATCGCGACATGTCACGATTTTGTGACATGTCATGAAATCGTGACATGTCACGAAATCACGACCATCGAGGGAGAAACAAAGGCAAGGGGACCAGAGGTCATGAAATCATGACATGTCACAATTTTGTGACATGTCGCGAAATCGTGACCGTCGAAGGAGAAACGAAGGCACGGGGACTAGAGGTCATAAAATTGTGACATGTGATTTCGCGACATGTCATGAAATCACGACCATCGAAGGAGAAACGAAGGCACGGGGACCAGAGGTCGTGAAATCACATGTCACAATTTCAAGATCGAAATGGCAAAACAGAGGCCGACAAGAAAAACGGTGCGATATCACGACATGTCGCGATATCGCGGACAAAACAGAGAGAGAAGGTGCAGAAGGAAAATGGTTGCGATATCACGACACGTCGCTATATCACGACCAAACAGGAAGACACGCACTTCCAGCTTTCATAAAGATGTCCCTTCGTGCGCAGCAAGTAAGAGGCAGTGAAGCAGCAGTTCCCAAGGAGGATTTCAACGGGCATGTTGACCACTCATGTAGGATATCTGGAAGACACATTTAAAGCATCTAACAGCAAGCAGCAGATCGATAAGTAGATTTCATTGGTTATGGCAGCCAGTCGCGCACCTCACCAAGAGTCTCATCAATGCAACTTCCCAGAATTATTCCAAGTGGCAATGGTAGATCGTGGGAAGTGGGAAAGCTCTGAGGATCATGACCTCAATAAAAACCCATGGATTGTAATGAGAGGGGGTTGGCAAATGGCAGTTTGGTTGGATATTGTAAATTTTTCTTCCTTGATATTGAATACAAAATCTTGGGCTCTTGTTTTTCTGGTTTTTTTGTTTATGCAAGATCATATTTCCATGAAAAGCCCCAAGGATTCCCATAATCGCTTTGTCACCCAAAATTCCCCAAAGGTATCCATAATCCCTTTGGTCAAACCCAAAATGCCCCAAAGGTATCCATAATCCCTTTGGTCAAACCAAAATCCCCAAGGATTCCCATAATTGCTCGGTCAACCTAAAACGCCCCAATGGTATCTATAATCCCTTTTGTCAAACCAAAAGCTCCAAGGGTTCTCACCACCATTTGGTCAAACCAAAAGCTCCAAGGGTTCTCGCCATCGCTTGGTCAACCTAAAATGCCCCAAAGGTATCCATAAACCCTTTGGTCAAACCAAAAAATCCAAGGGTTCCCATAATCACTTGGTCAAAAACAAATATTCAAAAACAAACAAAAACAACAGATAATAAAAAATAACAAAAAAATTGCATCTCACTTTCATGCATATTCTTAAAAACAAAACACAAAAAAGAAATGAAAACTGCATTAGGCATCGCATACATACATTGCATATTTGTTGGGCATACATGTCAAATGCACCATAAACTGTAATTACTTGGAAATTCCATATTTTTTTTCCAAATTCATTCCATTTTGTAAAAATATCCATCAAAAATAACACCCTTTGCATTTTCGCCATATCATAAGTCATTGTCTACTAATGTCTTTAGGTTTTTTCATTATTCAACGGTCTTTAGATTTTTAGTCAAAAGCTGTAAAAAGTTAGACCGATTTTTACAAGGTAAAGTTTTACTTGGACCATGCGTTGTTACATCACATCCCAACATAAGCTTAAAACACATAAAAATTCCCAAGTTGTGTGAACGCAAGAGAAACCTACAAAGTAGTCTAGGGTACCATAGGTGAAAGGTTATCCTACTCATCCCCCTATGCAAATGGTTCAAGAATGCTAAGAATTGACAAAATGACAAGCTCTTCCCCATCCAATTCCCCATAATAAATAGTGGTTTTCACCACTGTCAAAAATCCCCAAAACACCTTTGGTCCCCAAAGTCATAAGGATTCGTACTACATGTCCCTGACAAGGATGGGTAGTCATCCCAAGGCCTAAAAATATCAATGCCATTCACAAGCAAAATCCCAAAAGTCCACTATCAAAAATCCCAAAACACCTTGGATCCCCAAATTTGTAAGGATTCGTACTACACGCCCCTGTGAATGATAGGTAGTCATCCCCAAGGCCTCAAAGATCACTACCATTCCAAAGCAAAATTCCCAACCACCTTTGGTCCCAAAATTCATAAGGATTCATACTACATGTCCCTGAACATGATGGGTAGTCATCCCCAAGGCCAAAAGGATCAATGCCACTCACAAGCCAAAAACCCACGAGCTCAACTTGGAAATCAACATGCCAAATATAAATCCTCAAAAGGCAACAATAAAAATAATAATAGTGGTTATCACCACTACTCAAACCCCTTGTTTAAGAAAAAAACAAAAAGAGAAAAATAAATAGTGATTTTCATCACTATGTATGAGAGTAGTTATCCCAACAAGTTGAGCAACCGAATGATGCCTAAGCTTGAATCCCTGAAATTCTTAGCATTTGAAGAACCATTTAGGTGATCCTCATTACGAGTTTGGTGGATAGCCTACCTGGAAATTGCGGTATCCTAAACGCATGACGATATGTCTATCACATTAGCTTTGCGTGTGTGTAGACCAATGTTTGCATGTGGATGAGCTAGCTTATGGTATTCTAGAATGCACCATAGATTAATCTTACTAAATATAGCAAAGGAGTTAGTGGAGCTAATTAGGTGATCCTTAGTATAGGTTTGGTGGATAGCCTACCTGGCACTGGTGGTATCATTACGAATACCACATAAAAGAACTCAATCATACACACAGGGATCTGAAATAACTTGGTCAAACTCAAGTCTGATTCGTACCTTGTTCGAAAGTCTTGTAAGATAACATACAGTCTTGATTAGTTAAAGCAGTTGAGTCTCTAAAAAATCTTAACTACATTTTAAAACAATTGTCATACATTTCATTATCACCATCAAAAATAACAAAACAAAAATTACAAATACAAAGTTATTTTATAAAGCAATCACATAGTACAAAAAGCCCATTAAACCTATACAATCTATGGTGCCACCACCTGCATACCAACAAATCATTCCATCCATTCCATATGCATACATCCATATCATATAGCTAACATCATCTCATAGTCATAACAGCATATGCATACATAAACATAAATAAATGTGCATAAAAAGAACAATAAACCATAACAAAGTAAATAATCCAACAAGAGAGTCATGTATATATTAAGTTAAAAATGCCCTCAGGCTATAATAAAATGGTCCTCTGACCTCACAAAAAAAATCAAAAACTCAAAATTCCCAAATCCTAGGGAGTCAGCCACCATGATCACACAGAATCGATGCGATTGGAACTACCCCCAGTGGTGTGGGTCCTATGGGACCTCTCAGGCGACTGCTGCCAGCCCTTGCATCATGCCCACTAACACTACCCTCACCCACCCTCCTACGATGAGAGGATGCAGACTACTCAGTCTCACTGCCTCTCGTACGATGTGATGATCCACCTCCAGTGATCTCAAGTAACTACCCATCGAGGGGGATAATCTTGGCCTCCAACTCCACCCAACACTGACCCCACTCCACATCCCGTTGACAGTACGTAGCCAATATGTCATCCCACTGTGCCAACTGAGCCCATAGGCGATCCCTTTTGATGTTGTTCTCCTCATCCCATATCTGTAGTAGGTCCTCCAATTGCGCTATCTTAGCATGAAACCTAGCCTCCATATCCCTCAAGACTGCCTGAGGCATGGGCATCTTTAGGACGACATGCTACTTCGACACCCACTACTTCGGGACATCTTGTGTATTCGACTGCTCCAAAACCCCTAAATCATCCCCAATAAAGTCATCTACCTCCACCATATCCGCATCATCGAGCGAAGCCCCCCAACCCTCCACCGGTGCCTTTGCACCCCCACCGCCTACTACTATCGCATCTAGACCTCCTAGAGGCCCCTCACCCCGCCATCGCAGCATCGTCCACCACTAGTCGTACTCTACAGTCACCCCGACATTGTCCAAGTCGGGGACATCAATCATAGCATTAGACTCCTCGCCCAACGGCTCAATAATCGACCAGGCTAAAGTCCTCTCATCACCCTGACATTGATAGATCAAGGGCTCCCTAGGCAATCCCTAGTGCACCCCAAAATGTTGAGTCACTCGGATGTACAGGAAGTACTCCTACTCTGTTCCATGTTGCCTGATCAACCATCTCCCCCTATGCACCCATTGAAGCCACTATCCAACCTCAAGCCAGGCTGGACAGTCTTGGTATGGCTGCCAAAACACCTCCCCTGGAGAAATATGAGAGAAGGCATCAGTATAGTGCCCTATGGCACCTGCCCATCGTTGACTCTGCCCCTACTCCTCTGACCTCTACCATAGAGCAGCATACCCAATCTCCTTGTCCACCATCTCCCCTTGAGTGGTCCAAGGCAACCCCTACGACCACTCTACAGCTATGTGCTACCACCCCCAACACTACAAAAGATAGTTGCACCCGATCCCCTTCTGCCTTCAATAGCAAACCTCGTACAGCTTATCGTAAAGTTGTGCCAATAGTGTCTAACCCCACATCATAATAATTGGCATTGATGTCGAACACTCCACCAGTATGAACACCACCTCAAGTAGGTTCCAAGGGAACCTCACACCTGAGGAGTCGGGAAGCAACATATTAGAGATGAGGGTCATCATCAGAGCATGCCTCACCCCTAACATGCCCTTCTCTAGCCACCACCACACCAGAATCTTGCCAATCAGGCAGTCCACCTCCACCCTCTCCATAGCCCTATCCACCCCCATCTCCACCTCCTTCCCAAAGCATCGTGTCAACATCGTCATCCACTAATCATGGGGAGTTGTTCGAATGGGCAGTCCATCTATCATAATCCGTAGAATCTGATACACACCCTCCAAAGTAACTGCCATCTCCCTTGTTGGGAGATGAAAGGTGTTGGTGCGAGGATCCCACAAATTGATCAAGGTAGTCAGATATGCCCGATCCCCCACCACAGGTTCCAACCGTGTCACCTACTTGAGCCCAAGGGCATCGAGCCACTCCCAATCCACAACTGTCAACGCCTCCCGAGCATTAGAGAACATAGTCGGCTGGCGGTGCCGACTCGTAACAACCTGCAAAACACAAACACAATAAAAAAAAAACAAATTAGGGTTTCAACCTTAATTTAAACAAAAACATTCAAATAAACTATATAGACAAAAAACAAAGTACAAGAAAAATGAAAGTACAAAAAAAATGTACAACAAAAGTACAGATCAATCAAATAAACTGTACACTCAAGAACAAAAAAATGCCATAAAACAAAACTATACTAGGGTTTTTAACCTTAAGTGTGAACAAAAAAATCAAACAAAAACATTAAAACTATACTAGGGTTTTTAACCGTATTGTGAACTAACAAACAAAAACAAAAATCAAATAAAAAACATAAAACAAACAAAATCAACCTAGGGTTTCGACCTAAAGGTGAACAAAAAAAATAAAACATAAACATAAACATCACCCTAGGGTTTCGACCTTAAGGTGCATAAACAAAAACAAAAAATAGATAAAACAAAAAAAACAAATTAGGGTTTCAACCTTAATTTAACCAAAAACATTCACATAACATTAGACGAAAAACAAATCACTAAAAAAAAAAAGTATAGAACTATACAACCAAAGTACAGATAATTCAAATAAACTGTACAGACAAAAAACAAAAGTACAGAACTATATAGCCAAAGTACAGATAATTCAAATAAATTGTACAATCAAGAACAAAAAAATGCAATAAAACAAATTCATCCTAGGGTTTTTAACCTTAAGTATGAACAAAAAACTCAAACAAAACAAACCAAATCATACTAGGGTTTGTAACCTTAATGTGAACTACAAAAACAAATTAAAAAACAAACAAAATAAACCTAGGGTTTCGACCTTAAGGTGAACAAAAAAAATCAAAAGAAAAATATAACTCATAGTAGGGTTTTTTTTACCTTAAGTGTGAACAAAAAAATAAAAAAAAAACAAAATCAACCTAGGGTTTTTAACCTTAAGTGTGAACAAAAAAATCAGATAACACAAAAAAATTCATACTAGGGTTTCTAACTTTAAGTGTGAACAAAAAAAATCAAATAAAAACAAATAATTCATACTAGGATTTTTACCCTTAAGTGTGAACAAAAACAATCAAATACACACATAAAATTCATACTAGGGTTTTTAACCTTAATATGAACTAAAAAACAAGCAGAATAACGCTAACAGGCATTTTTATCTGTGCGTTTTAAAAATTCATATAAAAACAAAAAAATAACAAGCAAAAGGAAGGAGCACCTACCGGTCTCGCCTCGGCTCTACCACTCGAATATCCGGTCCTTGCACTCATGGTGTCCATGAAATTTTGACAGCATTCTGCTATGCAAACTCGCACTCCTCCCCACAATTCCAAAACACCAGGAAAAAAATATTGCAAATGATCCCAAAACCTAGTTTTGGCCCTTTTATAGGTTGTTAGGCCTGTAATCGTCCCACCCTGGGATGAGCACCCTAGTTGGCACTCATACCACCCTAGGACTATTACCAAATTGGTATTCGTCCCACCCAGGGACGATTACAGAGCAAAAAAATTAAAACAAAAACAAACTGCATCCAAAAAATGCACCAAAAACAACAATAACTCTGTCGGATAAAGGTGCCTTTGCACCTGATATTCTTGGCATGAAATACCAATGTCGAGGTCACAAATTATCACTATCCTACTCCCTAAGAATGCTACCATAGCCGAACCACTCCATGGGAGGACAGATTTTCGACAATTTCAACCCCAAACGTCACAAAAAGGGTCAAAACCCACTAAAAAAAAAGCAATAACTTTGCCAAATAAAGTTGCCTTTGCACCTGATATTCTTGGCATGAAAAACCAATTTCGGGACCACAAATTATCACTATCCTACTCCCTAAGAATGCTACCATAGCCATACCGCTCCACAGGAGGACGAATTTTCAAAAATTTCAGCCCCAAGGCGTCACAAAAAGGGTCAAAACCCACCAAAAATAGCAATAAAACTGCCAAACAAAGGTGCCCTTGCACCTAATATTCTTGGCATGAAATACCAATGTCGAGGTCACAAATTATCACTATCCTACTCCCTAATAAGGCTACCATAGCTGGACCGCTCCACGGGAGGATGGATTTTTGAAAATTTTAGCCCCAAGGCATGACAAAAAGGGTCAAAACCCACCAAAAATAGGTCCGATTGCTAGGAAACTGCACACGTTCAACGGAAAACCACTGAAGGCACCCTTAAAAATGTCATCTTGGGTCAAGGGACTCGTAAATTTTCTCATTTTTGGTCATTCCCTCATCAATTCGTCGCTTGAGGGGGTAGTCACACTTAGTCACCAAATCAACAAATACACACCCAATCAAGGAAATGGCATGCATTCAAAGAATCATTATCAAAGACAATCATGCCCCTGCTTGGGGCAGCAAACAAACAATAATCACAAGCTGATCAAGCACTTGGTATTTTGGAATCATTAACTCAAGGTTCCTTAGAAAAAAGGTTGCACCCTTTGCCTATTCATGACTAAACAATGTCCAAGATCAAGTAACACCTCACCGAAAAAGGTTAACACTTGAAGTAAACTCCTTAGCTCGTCAGAATCAAGGATTCAAGAATGCATGCCCTTTCCATACTTGGGGCATCAAAATTTGGTTAGGTTACTGAGAAAACCTAATCATTAAGTGCTTTTGTTATCTATTTTTTCTTAGCACTGCACCACACACAGTGCATCCCAAAAAGGGGCATTTGTAGACACCAAAATAGCACCAATCCGATTATGTGACTATAAGCACTAATCAAGTTGGCATACATAGCCCCTAGAGCAGCCCCCAGAGGTTAAACAGTGGTCCTAACCACTCCCAAATAAGTTTTGGAGGGACGTATTGTAACAGTGGTCCTAAGCGTACCATCCGTTGATGTAACGAACTATATCAAACGTTCTGAGCCCTAGAAATGGGGACGTATTGTAACCAAATCAAAAGCAACATTAATAAAATAGGCCCCACTTTGTCTTTTTTTTCTTACATCTCATCCATCTGTTGTTTCCTTCATGCATTGCTTTCTCGCATTCATAAGACTTAGCATTGTTTTATATCAATTTCATTTGCACCATCTGGTCTGGCACACCGTCACCCTGCATTTGAGCTTTCAAGACCAAGCAACAGTAATCTCTTTCCTTGAAGGGTTAATCACTCATTTTGGCATACCGAATGCAATCATAACGTACAATGGAACTCCCTTCATAGGTGCTAGAATTAGTGAATTTGTGGGTAAGTATGGGATTTATTTAAATATATCATCTAATTACTATCTATAGGGAAACGGTTTAGCTGAGTCCACAAATAAGAATCTGATGAAAATTCTCAAGAGGACCCTTGGTGACAAGTGGAGTTGGCACCTATTCTAGAATCAAGCTTTATGGACAGATTGTACCTCAATCAAAAAATTTATCAAGGCTTCCCCTTATTCCCTGGTGTATGGCAAAGAATCAGTTTTACCCATTCATATTGAATTGTCGGCCCTTCAATCATGGCATTTACTGGATGGTAAAAATGATGACTTCAAACCCATGAGCACAATGTTGGCTTAGCTTTTACAACTAGAGGAAGAGAGGGAGAAATTGTATAGTGCCTTCATTGAACATGCCCAGATGACACAGAAATGGTTTAGCAAGAAAAAATCTGAGAATGCGTTCGAGGTATGTGATCTAGTGCTGAAGTGGAACGAGAACAAGGCTAAGCATAGCAAGCATCACAAGTTTTAAGTGATTTTGGAGGGCCCTTTCTAGATTTCTGGTGTCAATCAAGTTAACTCATTTTACTTGCAGGACATGTATGACCGTGTCTTGCCGATTCCAGTAAATGGTCTTCATTTGAAGGCCTACCATTAGTGACAAAATTCTGAATTAAGAATGTATATATGTACATAATTTTTTATGTTATTCTATTTTGAGTCAAGTATTTTTAAAATTACAAAATAAAATAAATAAATAAAAGAGAAAAATATATATTTTTGCTGGGAGAATTTAATTCCATCCCGAGCAAGTTTTTTTACCCTAAAATCACATCTTTACTAAATAAAATGTGTTTTCACCTCGAAAATATTCTGAAAGGGCTTTTCAGTCATATTTTGGGTGAAAATCATTAAGAGAAAGCAATTCTTTGGCAATTAATTTCAGAGGCAAAGTCAAAATTGAATTTTAAAATTTGTCGAAAGGCGTGCTTTGCTTTAAAAGTGCCCCTATTTTTAATTGCCAATAAGGGAGATGTAAAAAAAGGGGGGGCAGAAAATAATTTAAGAGAAAAACAAAAGGTAGAGTAAAAATTAAAATATGAAAGCTTTTATTTTTTCCCAAAAAATGGGATTCGCTATGTTTTTTCTATTTTCGGAGCGAAATTCCCATTTATTTCTCCAAAAGATGTTTTCAGAGCAAAAATCCCAGTAAAAAAATCACATGCTTTTTCGAGAACTCCAGTGGGCATGATTATTTTTGGCATGGAAGGGGGCGAAATTATTTTTGCCATGCTTTTTCAAGCTAAGACTCTCAGTCAAAGAGCTTGTTTTTTAGCAATAAGCTTTTTGGGACGAAATAAAAAAGATAAATTATCTTAAAAAGGACTTTCAAGCATGTAATTTCGCCAAGAAAAGCAGGGAAGAGCATTTTCAGAGTGCTAGTTGAATGAAGTTGCCAGTTGCATAGTTATTTTTGCCCCAGTTTATTTTTTCGGTGAAGCAAGCACTCTTAATTGACATTTTTTGCTGGCCCATACTAATTTCAGATCAAACTTCAGTTAAATGCATGAAATCGAATTAATTTCAAGGTGAAATTCCCAAAATCTATTTTTGATTTCTTAATGCAACGAAATTAATAGCTTTCACCCTATAAAAGTGTCCATCTCTCCCAAATGGCATTTATCATTCCCAAAGTTAGTCATTAAATACCCATATTACGCCCTCCAAGATTAAAAGTAGTTGAGGACAAAGTTCAAGAAAGATTTACAGTGCTAGGGTGTTATTGGTAGTTAAAAAAGCATGCCAGACACTAGAACCAAGGAGCACGTTTGCTTGAATCTATCGAAAGTACCACATGCATTAAATCGGGTAGTTGGGAGTGCAAATTATAAATACAATGAACCATAAGCTTATAGATTAAGAAATATTGAGGTTATTTTTTTGGAGTATTGTTGGATTATCATTCAATTTTTCCAAATTGTTGTTTTGTTGTAGAATTGTCACACAATTGTAGGAAAGCTATTGAAGGATAAATATGGGTAAGAAATTTGTTGAACCAAAGAAAGCATAGGGGGGCAAGAAAGCTAAAAAAATCTAGGTGAAATAAAAATATAGAGCTTGATCCATATTATGATGCGCTAGATCATATTGGTGACGGTGTTATTTGGAACAAATGTGTGGAAAAATTAAGCCAGGATGTGGATATTATAGTCTAGCAAGGCTTGACATCAGAAAGCCTGCTCACCATTGCATACTATGCGCAGATTTTTTGGTACCTATGTACACTTGTCCACTCTTGCCCAGAGTTGGTTCTAGCAATTTTGAAATTTTATAATCCTCTCACAAGAGTTTTTTAGAAGGCAAATGGTGATAAATTATTCAGTATTTCATCTAGTGCAGTTCAATAAGCATTCACTTGCGGGGTCAAACCTCCTTCTGACATTGTGTTCAAAAATTACATCTTGGGGAGCAAGAGGAGAGATACCAATCAACCATGATGTTGCACCATTTCATGGAGAATCAGCTAATAAAAACTCCATAATTTGGAGAACTACTGACTCTGCCAAAGCCATTGATAGATTTTAAAAGTCCTAACTTGTTTTCTATGTTGGCTTGGATTGTTGGTCTCCCTACTGACTTTGTGGTGCACAAATGGTAAGTGATGCTAGTACAATGTATTTCACAGGTTGAATTTTATACTCCAATAGCAATTATGGCAAGAAAAAATCTGATTTTCTTTGATTGGATAGATTATGTAGCTCTAAGGATGCACACGCAGTTAGAGAAGATGCAAAGTGAAGGAGCAGTATTGTTTAGACACACTTCATTTTTGGCCTGGTATTTCTTCTTCTACATGCACCAACATTTTTATTTCATAGTTGTTAAAATAGGTTTATTAGGTATATAGGAAGCTATCAGTTTATTTGTGGACTCTAAGATTATCCAAGAAAGAGTCATTTTATAATTTTAATTACATGTTTTTGGGCCCTGCCCATGAACTTATTTTTGGAACAGAGATAGTGCCAAAGGCAATGATGGAGGATGTCATCACGAAAGAGAAAGATGACATTTTCTTGTTGACACAAGGCATCATGGTATGAATTTTTGGCTTCACTATCAAGTCATTTATCCTTTTATATTTTACTAGAGAGCACCTTTTTACATTAGAAGTTGTTCGCCATAACAACTTCATCAATAACATCTATGGGGCAGGTCAAGGACATAAAACTACATGCACCATACCATTTCACTTTGACGATATTGAGGTAGACCAGGTTGGCTATATTAAGTTGATTAAGGAAGCTCTCTATGAACTTGGCTTGGTTGAGTTACCCCAATGGTGGAAATATGACCCTTTGGGTCATTTAATGATAGTGATCAAGGAAAAAATCTTTCATTGTTGCCCTAGACTAGATACTGAGTGACATAGAAACAATCCGAAGGGGCATTATCTTGAATGGCATGTTTAAAATATGATGTCACTCCTGCCATGGCACGATTTTTATGATATGGAGGCCGAATATAATCCTACAGTCCACAAGCACCAGATTCCTCCTCCAGGACTATTTAGCAAAATGAAGGTTTGGTTGCCCTATTGGTCTAAGGAAAAAATCACCAACTTATGGGTTATGAGGGCCCACTAAGGAAAAACTAGGTTAGCCTATGGCCTCACGATGGATGATATGTTTTCAAATGTGTATGATGAATATTATAGCAGTTACCAGCCAATCTCTTTTGCCAAAATCATACCTCAAATATTTCAAAGATCTAACAGCGAAAATATTGTTGCTGAAGAGGAGCAACATGTGGTTGAGGAAGTGCTACTTGTGGAGGAAGAGAAACATCCATCACCAAAAAAGAAGCTCCAACGTAAGAAGAGGAGTATGCATGAAGCACTTCATTTTCCTAAAATCTCCAAAAATCCAAGGACTGGTGTAGTCTCTTCAGTGGGTACAAACCCTCCTACAGATGCAGCTACACATACTGATGTTTTAGAGAATCCTATTTTGTTTCAGGTAGAACTGCTTGGCCAACATATGGAAATTATAGATCCTTAGAAGGATATATAGAGGTAGCAAGACAAGGGAGAGTCAGTATCACAACCACCCTCATCATCAACTCAAATGGTGTCAGAGCTTGAAGGTATATTTTCTCTACCCTCTTTCCTTACTCTTGAGCATTTAGTGACTGTTACACCTATTTATACAGTTATCTCTTTCATTTCACCTCCATTTGGTATACCTTCCACTTCTATTTCAATTCCTATTTCCTAGTCCCCAGTCATCGATGCTTCCTCTTATTCTATTCTCTCTTCTTTGGTTTCCCTTTCTTTTAGTTCTTTTGCATCTGAGCCTAATCCATTTTTGCTTCCTTCATCCTCCATCCCAGTAATTTCTACCATGGCTATAATTACACAAGCTCCTCCTCGAGTGAGCGTAACTATAGCTGAACCCCTCATGTTAGTATTATAATGACACTGAGAGGGGGGGTGAATCAGTGTAGCTCTTTGAACTTAAATACACAGCTTTTAAAACAAAAATAATGAAACCTTAGAATTAGAGAAAGCAAGTACCACAAGAGAACATCACACAACACAAGATTTAATGAGGTTCACCAAAGTGGCTACTCCTCAAAATGACTGCTTGGACTACCATCCAAATCCAGCCTTTGCAAAGCAACAACTTTACAAACAATTTACCAGCACCCACTGGAAGGAGCACCAACCCCTGATTTATCTGCACCAACAGAAAGGAGCACCAACCCCTGATGCCAAGCACCAACTTGGACTTCAATTCTAAAACTAGAAGATTTATAGTAAGATACCTTTGCTTTTGCTAGACCCTGACTGGTCACCTTTGCTTTCTCTGTGCACGTTGCTTTCTCTGTGCAATCACTTCGCACACTCTGCTTCGCTACACTTGAACTTCACAGTCATCTTCTCCCTGTTGTGCACTCTGCTTCCTTAGCGAAATCTTACACTTGGAATGATTCGACATGACTTGCTCTCTATGCACAGCGACTGTATTTCACACACTTTGACATCTACTCAATTCTCAAAATAGCCCTCCTTTTATAACAGACTTCTTGTGATGAAAACCCTAATCTTAGTTAGATGTAAACCCTAATCTTAGTCAACTTTCATGACACCTATAAACCCTAATTTTAGTCGACTGTCATAGGTTCATCGACTTCAAATCAACCGCAAAAAAACAACATGTCACGATATCGCGACACTTTTTCTTTCTCTCTCTTTCTCTTTGTATCAGACTGCAAAAACGATGCATGTCATGATATCGCGACACTTTTTCTCCTTGCTCTTTCTCTTAGCTTTGGCCCACAAAAATACATGTCGTGATATCGTGACACTTTTGTTATCCTACCTGTCTGCCCTTCTTGAGTCGTGAAAATGCGACATGTCACGAAATTGTGATGCTTTTCTTACTTGATCTTTTTTCTTTCGAACTTGTCACGAAATCGTGACACTTCTTCCTACTTTCTCTTTTTCTTCCAACATGTCGCAAAATCGTGACCGTTTTTCCACTTGCCTTTATTTCTTCCAACATGTCATGAAATCATGATAGTTTTTCCACTTGCATTTTTCTCTTCCAACATGTCGCGAAATCGTGACAGTTTTTCAACTTGTCTTTTTCTCTTCCAACATGTCACGAAATCGCGACAGTTTTTCCACTTGCCTTTTTCTCTTCCAACATGTCGCAAAATCGCGACAATTTTTCCACTTGCTTTTTTCTCTTCCAACATGTCGCGAAATCGTGATAGTTTATCCTGCTTTTTCTCTCTCTTCCAACATGTCACAAAATCATGACAGTTTTTCTTGCTTTTTCTCTCTCTTCCAACATGTCGCGAAATCGCGACAGTTTTTCTTTCCTGTTGTATATGTCGCGATATCGCGACACTTTTCTTACTTGTATTTTTCTTTGATCTTTTGCATATGGGCCACTTCAATTTTCTTGGACAATCATTGTACATACTCTGAGTAACCTTTGAACTCCTGTCTTCTACATCTGAAAGGCTTTTGAACTTCCTGTCCACTGCATCAATAGATCTAATTGACTATGTTGACAACAATGACAATACTATTGTTGCACCTTGCTCAACAATCTCCCCCTTTGGAATTGTTGGCAACACATGTGCAATTTCCTGTAACTCTTCTCCCCCTTTGACAATAATACCAAAGGGCTACTGCAGACTCCCCCTGAGTCCATGCACAACATTCTCAGACACAATTTATTACACTTAGCAAAAATCATGAACATGAGCACAAATATAATCAAACACTTAAATGTTCCCCCTGAGAATGTGATCCCTGTAGCTAGTCAATTATTGGGAAGTGTGACCACTCCCAATTTATTGTGAAGGTACTCAAAAACTTCCTTGGGCAATGGTTTTGTGAAGATATTCGCTACTTGCTCTGTAGTTGGAACAAAATCCAACTTAACCTCACCTTTCGCAACTTTCTCCTTCAAAAAGTGATACCTGATAGCAATGTGTTTTGTGCGTGAATGCATAACCGGATTCTTGGAGATGTTAATAGCACTGGTGTTATCACACTTAACTGATATTGGCTCACTGAAACTAATACCAAGATCTTTCAAAGTTTGTTTCATCCACAATACCTACGTACAACATGTTGTCACTGTAATATATTCTACCTCTGCTGTCGATAATGAAACTGATTCTTGTTTCTTACTGTGCCACGTAACCAATCTGTCTCCAAGATAGAATGCACCTCCACTGGTACTCTTTTGTCATCTACATAGCCTACCCAATATGCATCTGAATACGAAATAAGGGTGAAGTCTTTACCTTTCGGATACCATAAACCATATTCCATAGTACCCTTGAGGTACCGAAGGATCCTTTTCACTGTTGTCACATGAGTCTCCTTGGGATTGGCCTGAAATCATGCTACCATGCATACTGCCTGCAAAATATCTGGTCTAGTAGCTGTCATATAGTAAGCTTCCAATCATAGATCTGTACATGGTTTGATCAACAGTTGGAGATTTGTCATCCTTGCTCAACTTGCAACCTGTCGTCATGGGTGTGCTAATTGGCTTACAATCCTCCATTGTGAACTTTTTTAACATCTCTTTCACATATTTAACTTGAGAAATAAATATGCCCTTCTTATTTTTATTAACTTGCAACCCGAGGAAATACGAAAGTTCACCAATCATTGACATTTCAAATTCTTTCTACATCTTATTTGCTAAATCTTTACATGACTCATCCTTGCTGCTGCCAAATATGATATCATCTACGTATACAAAAAGAACAATAAGATGCCCATTTTCTGTTTTGACATACAAATTACTATCCACCATGCCTTTCTTAAACCTTTGTTGAGTGAGATAGTTGTCTAGCCTTGCATACCATGCTCGGGGTGCTTGTTTTAAGCCATATAATGCTTTCTTCAACTTGCAAACCAATTTGGGATCATCACCAAGTTGGAAACCATCTGGTTGCTCAATATAAACATCTTCTTCAAGTTTCCCATTCAAAAATGCCGATTTCACATCCATTTGATAAACTTTGAAATTTTTGTAGACTGCTAAAGCCAAAAACATTCTAATTGCCTCTAGTCTAGCTACTGGTGCAAACGTTTCCTCAAAGTCAATGCCTTCAACTTGTGCATACCAATCTTGCTTTATTTCTGACTACTTGTCCGTCTTCATTCAATTTGTTTTGAAAGATCCATTTAGTCTTGATTATATTTTTGTTTGCAGGTCTAGGTACTAACTCCCAAGTTTTGTTTTTCTTGATCTGATCTAATTCTTCATTTATTGCCTTCATCTAACTTTCATCTTTGCTTGCTTCAACAACATTTTTGGGCTCAATGTTGGATAATAGATAGTAGTTACTTACTACTCTTCTTCTTGTTTGAACACCAACTTTGGGGTCTCCAATTATTTGATCTCTAGGATGATTTTTCTGCCAGCTGGCTATTTTGAATTTCTTATTCTCTTCCACTTCTGAATCACAACTTAAATCATCTGAGTCAATTTTTTGTATCTTTTCCATTTCGTTTTCCTCATCTCCTTCAATAACCTCTTCATAGATTGGGTAGTTTGATTCATAGCTAATTACTCGTTCTCTACCTTCATCAAATTTAACATTGGCATTGTCCACAATTTTCTTTAGCCTTTTGTTGTAGCATTTGTAAGCTTTGTTTTTTGATGAATAACCGACAAAAATACCTTCATCCGCTCTATCTTCAAACTTACCAAGATTATCTTCAATTCTTTTGATGTAGCACTTGCTGCCAAAAACTTTGAGGTATTTTGTTGTTGCCCTTTTTCCAAACCACAATTCATAAGGAGTTTTGCTTTCATGTGTTCTCAGCATGTACCTATTTTGGATATACACCACAGTATGGACTGCTTCTTTCCAAAAATTTTCTGCTACTCTGCTTTCATCCAGCATAGTCTGAGGCATTTCCTGCACTATCCTATTCTTTCTTTCTACCACTCCATTTTGCTGAGGTGTCCTGGCTACCGAAAACTATCTCTTAATACCGTATTTTTCATAGTACTCTGTAAACTCCTCTGAAATGAATTCTCCTCCCCTATATGATCTTAAACATTTGATCCTCTTTCCTGTTTCATTCTCAACTTGGTTTTTGAAAATCTTGAACATATCAAAAGCTTTTGATTTATGCTTCAAGAAAAATATCCATGTCATTCTAGAATAATCATCAATGCACAACATAAAATATTTGTCACCATTTATGCTTTGTGTTCTCATGGGTCCACATAAATCAGTGTGTATTAGTTCCAAAGGTTTGCTTGTGTAGTACTCTTTTGTTTTGAATGTGACTCTAGTTTACTTCCCCTTTTGGCATGAAGCACAAATGTTGTTTGCAGGTTTGCTGATGGTTGGAATATTTCTCACTACCCTTTTTGAGGTGACTTTTACTAGATTATCAAAACTGATATGACCGACTCTCTTGTGCCACAACCAATTTTCTTCTTCTTGTCCAATAAAACAAGTTCCTTTTGAAGTCTTTGAGAGCGTGTACATGTTGCCAGATGTCCTTGATCCAGTTGCTATCAATTTTCCACTATTTTTTTTTCTGACTTCACAACCCTGCTTCATAAAAACTACTTCATGACCTTTATCACAAATCTGACTTACGCTCAATAAGTTATGTTTCAACCCATCCACAAACAAGACTTCTTCTGACTTAATATTTCCATCACTAATATTAATTGAGCCTTTGCCAACTATCTTAGCTCCATCATTATTTCCAAACTTTACTGATCCACCTTCATATTTCTGTAACTTCTCAAACTTCTGTTTGTCACCTGTCATATGACTGGAGCATCCACTATCAAGTATCCATGGTACATATTTATTTTGTGCTTTAAATGTTGTTTGAACTATTAAGGATTCATTTTCTTCCTTGAGACGCTCCTTTTCTTTCCACTCTATTTTGATAGTAGATTTGAGCTCTTGTTTTGCCTTTCCCTTATCAATAGCTTGTGCATGTTTTACGGGAAGTTTTCTATTTTGACTCATCCTATTTGGTTGAAATTTTCTTCCCTAAAATTGATTTGATGCAAATGTACTTCTACAATTTCTTGCAATGTGCCCAAAATTATGACAGTTATAGCATTCTACTATATAATTCATCAAAGGAGAGAAAGCATTTCTACTGGTGAAATTCCTTGGTCTTACATTATATTTGCAATCTGAGATTTTATGTCCATAGCCATTGCATTTAAAACAAAAACCAGAAAAGGGATAATTGAACCTGGGTGATGGGCTTTGCCATGTTGTCGTAGGAGCCATAGGTCTTCTTCTTCTTTGATGTGTGACATTGGTGAATCCATCATTGTCAATTCTCCTTTTGTGCCTGGTATTATTGCTTTCTTTTGTATGAGATGTTTTTCCTTGATCAACCTATTTCTTATCTTCATTCTTTACAGATTCTACATTTTTGGCCTTTGATCCATTTGATGATTCTCCTTCAACGAAACCCAGATCAAATTTTATGCCTACAGGCCTTTGGTCATTTATGATCTTATCCAACTTCATAGAACTTACTTCACATTTGTGATAACAACTGATTTTCTTATTCATCTCTTCTAGCTGCATTCTTAAACCAACAATCTCTTCTTCTAGCTTGCTGCAATAATCTATTTTCATGGTTATTTGCACTTCAAGATCTTCGAATATTTTCTTGGATTCTTCTATCTATACTTTCAAGCTGGATATGAT
This sequence comes from Wollemia nobilis, assembly GCA_028583015.1. NCBI lineage: Eukaryota > Viridiplantae > Streptophyta > Pinopsida > Araucariales > Araucariaceae > Wollemia > Wollemia nobilis. The sequence goes on from JAQPPZ010000850.1 coordinate 12,962,914, forward strand.
TTCATTTGCATCCTCAAGCCTTTTTGAAAGTTTCTTATTCTTTTTTCTCTCTATTTTCCATTCTTCAAGTGCAGAGATCAACTCACCTTCTAGGTCTACTTCAGCCTCAAGGTTTTCATCGCATACTTCAGAGTTTACTCCTTCCTTTTCCGATTTTACTTCTTCAAATGCCATGAAAATAGCTTGACTTGTTTCCTCTTCAGAATCCTCATCGGAGTTGTCTTCTGATGAACTGGCATTTCTGGAGATGAAACTTTTCTTCTTGAAGTTGCCTTTTTTGAAATTCATTTTCTTCTTCCAGTCACTTCTTTCTTGGTGCGATCCTTCATCATTTTTGTTCTTCTCATTAAGAGGACATTTAGTCGCAAAATTCCCAACGCCTCCACAGTTGAAACATTTAAGCGGTAGCTTTCCTCTGTATTTTTCTTTTCCCCTTTTTAGTTTTCTAACAAAGTTTGCTTCCATTTCATCTAATGTCTCTTCTTCCTCAAACTTTTGTTTTGCATTTTTATCTTTAAGAGCTTTAAAATCCGATTCTCTATCTGTGGGTTTAGATCTTCCTATCCTCATCTCATATGTAGTCAAGGAACCATACATCTCATCTATACTAAAGTAATTTAGATTTTTAGCTTCTTCTATCGCTGAGACTTTAGAATCAAACCTTTGAGGAAGAGATCTTAATACCTTTTTCACGAAGATAGAGTCTTCGATATCCTCGTCGAGTCCTCTGATTGCATTAATGATTCCATTAACTCTCAGCATATATGCCTCAATGTTTTCATCGTCATTCATCTTCAATGCTTCGAACTGAGCTCGATGTGTCCATAACTTGGCCTCCTTGATCTTATCATCTCCTTCATGAATACTCCTCAGTTTGTCCCATATATCTTTTGTCATTTTACAGTTCATGATCTTTACTAGTTCACTGTCTACTAATCCGCACATGATAGCATTATTTGCTTTTGAGTTACTTTCAAACAATTTCTTTTTGTCAGCCTCTTTTGGAGGAGTGATGGGTATTGTGTATCCACTAACTACTGAATCCCAGATGTCATATCCCAAAGCACAGAGATATGTCTGCATCCTAATTCTCCAGAACGTGTAATTAGATCCGTCAAACAAAGGTGCTTTATTTGATGAGAAACCTTCACCACCTACCATTGTGTTACTTCCAAGATCACCCTAGCCGATTAGGCTTGTACATGAACTTAGCTCTGATACCAATTATTAGTCTTACAATGACATTGAGAGGGGGGGTGAATTAGTGTAGCTCTTTAAACTTAAATTCACAGCTCTTAAAATAGAAATAATGAAACCTTAGAATCAGATAAAGCAAGTATCACAAGATAACATCACACAACACAAGATTTAACGAGGTTCACCAAAGTGGCTACTCCTCAAAATGACTGCTTGGACTACCATCCAAATCCAGCCTTTGCAAAGCAACAACTTTAAAAACAATTTACCAGCACCCACTGGAAGGAGCACCAACCCCTGATTTATCTACACCAATAGAAAGGAGCATCAACCCCTAATGCCAAGCACCAACTTGGACTTCAATTTTGAAACTAGAATATTTATATTAAGATACCTTTACTTTTGCTAGACCCTGACTGGTCACCTTTGCTTTCTCTGCACATGCTACTTTCTCTGCGCAATCACTTCGCACACTCTAGTTCGCTACACTTGAACTTCACAGTCGTCTTCTCCATGTTGCGCACTCTGCTTCCTTAGCAAAATATTACACTTGGAATGATTCAACATGACTTGCTCTCTATGCACAACGACCGTATTTCGCACACTTCCACATCTACTCAATTCTCAAAACAACCCTCCTTTTATAACAAAATTCTTGTGATGAAAACCCTAATCTTAGTTGGCTATAAACCCTAATCTTAGTCGGCTTTCATGACACCTGTAAACCCTAATTTTAGTCGGTTGTCATAGGTTCATCGACTTCAACTCAACCGCAAAAAAACATGTCATGATATCGCGACACTTTTTCTTTCTCTCTCTTTCTCTTTGTATCGGACCGTGAAAAAGATGCATGTCACGATATCACGACACTTTTTCTCCTTGCTCTTTCTCTTAGCTTTGGCCCATGAAAATACAACATGTCGTGATATCACAACACTTTTGTTATCCTACCTGCCTGTCCTTCTTGAGTCGTGAAAATGCGACATGTCATGAAATCGCGACGCTTTTCTTACTTGCTCTTTTTTCTTTCGAACTTGTCATGAAATCGTGACACTTCTTCCTACTTTCTTTTTTTCTTCCAACATGTCGTGAAATCGTGACCATTTTTCCACTTGCCTTTATTTCTTCCAACATGTTGCGAAATCATGACAGTTTTTCCACTTGCCTTTTTCTCTTCCAACATGTCGCGAAATCATGACAGTTTTTCAACTTGTCTTTTTCTCTTCTAGCATGTCGCAAAATTGTGACAGTTTTTCCACTTGCCTTTTTCTTTTCCAACATGTCACGAAATTGCAATAGTTTTTCCACTTGCTTTTTTCTTTTTCAGCATGTCGTGAAATCACGACAGTTTATCTTGTTTTTTCTCTCTTCCAACATGTCACGAAATCGTGATAGTTTTTCCTGCTTTTTCTCTCTCTTCCAACATGTCGCAAAATCATGACAATTTTTCTTGCCTGCTGTATATGTCACGATATCACGACACTTTTCTTACTTGTCTTTTTCTTTGATCTTTTGCATATGGGCCACTTCGATTTTCTTGGACAATCACTGTACATACTCTAAGTAACCTTTGAACTCCTGTCTTCTACATCTGAAATGCTTTTGAACTTCCTATCCATTGCATCAATAGATCTAACTAACTGTGTTGACAACAATGACAATACTGTTGTTGCACCTTGCTCAACACCTCACTTCCATTCCCTTAACCACTTTTGTTCCACCAGTCATTCATGTTTCTACCTCCCTTCCCGAGCCAAATCCTTAGTAGGCTTGATTTCCATTTTCTCCATTCCCTAAGTTACAGGTAGTGCCAGAATCATAGATGGAGGTGGTGTTAGAGCATCATGTTGTAGCAAAAATAATTTTATCCCACCAGAGTTCATCGCAGGGGTTAAAAAGTCATAAAAAAAAATAAGCTCAAGCTCCAACAAAGACATTGAAGAATATCACTTTTGACCCTGAAGCTATGGAGTCCCACACTATAAAAATAATCCCCCAAGTCCAAAATCCCCAAGGAGAAATGACTCCAAGTGATTATGCTTATGAAGTCATTACAGAGGACCTAATGAAGATTGATACTATATAAAAAAATGGGTATATTTAGGTGGATATGAGCTCGATTTACCTACACGGTGAGAATTATAAGAAGAGATTCTTTGATACCAAGGTGAATATTGTTGAATTGGAAGAAGCTCTAGCCAAAATTAGGTCACATTAGGAGATAGCAATATTAGAGGTAGAGCATTGGCGATAGAATATGGAAGGCTTGGATGAGTTATCCAAAGAGTAGTAGAAAGTGTGGGTAGAAGCTGAGCAATAGGTGTAGACATTAACTACCCAGCTAGAATCTTTATAGAATTAGCTAGCTAAAAAAGCCACCCAATCAGTAGGGTTCTCCAAGGAGAAGATTAAGGAGGCTTGCTGCCATTTAACTAAAGACTACACAAAGTGGGTAGCAAATGCGCTCTTGGTTCTACTATATATTCAGGAGGTGTGAACAGTAATATTATTTAGTGAGCAAGCATTGCATTACGCTGAGGAGAAATTAGAACCAAAATTGGAGATGGTGTTGATTCAAATATTAAATATTATCTATCGTTGTCCTTCAATGTAAACCCATGAGTGGGATGGACTGAGCTTGATCTAATTCCAAGGTGATGTTGCACAGTTATTTTTCCAAATTGTATTTTTTCATATAGGATCATAGGATGCTCGATATGTATGAGGAGGAGTGATCTATTTCGCTCATTTACTTTAAGACTATAGCTGACATCGACTTCCCAAGATTCATCTATGATTAGGGAGATATATTTCCAAAGAAAGAGTTGGAGGTAGCATGGAAGGAGTTCATGGAGGATACCTCTGATATTGATAGTTGGACATATCCCATTATAGAGGAGCAGGTATTGCCATTCATGAAAAGGCTTACCCGTATTGAGTCTTCCTTGTATGAACTACACTAGAGGACCAACCGCATTAGCTTGGAATACATCCAGACATTGTGCTTTGTTATTAATTCACTCTAGTATCCTTTGATGCTCGACAAATATTCTTGGGCTAAGACAGTTGTAGTGTATGAGACTACCAGTGCGAGTCTCGTAGAGCAATAAGAACGAGCATGGGTGGAGAGAGAACAAAAGGAAGCTACCAAAGAGCAATAAAAATAGGCAAGGGCAAAAACAAAATAGGAATAGGCTGCTAAATCAAAAGAACCATTTGATGTAGCTAGTAAAGGTGGTAGTTGATCCCAATGGATAAATGCATGGGGTCAATTGCATCGAGACGAATTGAATACCCTGAGAGCTATGAAAAGTGTTGGCAATTTTGCCAAACTAAATTTTGATTGTAAAAATTTCTAAAAGTGTGAAATATGAATGACAAAATTATTTTTTCTGGTATTTATTGTTATTATTATTTTGATATAATGTTTTGCTCCTCTCCTTTTGATTTCATCAAAACATTTATAAAAAAAATGATTTTACCATGAAATGAATTGAGAAAGTGCTAGCAAAAACAAAGCAAACATGTTTTCATCCTAGGGAGGGATGAAAATCATTTTTACCCCTCTATTGGGTGAAAGTATAGTATTAAGGTGTTTTAGTGAAAAGCGCTTAGTTTAAAGTGAAGGCAGGATTTTTTCGAAGTTATGCATTTAAGGTGATTCCACCCTTTTTTGGGCAAATTACTATTTTAATTAATTTTTGGACGAAAATAATAAGTGGGCATTAGTCAAAGTCAATGTCACCCTAGAAATGGGGCACAATTCATTTTTGCCCCTCTTTTGGATGAATTGCAAGCTAAAAATGTTTTCGAAGTGCAAATGATGAGTGGATGTCGTTTGGGCGAAAGCATGTGTTGGTCAAAGTCAAAGTCACTTTGAAATAAGCATGCAAGATGATAAAGGCATTTCCCAAATAATTTTACCTTATTTTTAGCAAATTTAAGGATTTTGCCTAAGATGGGGTGAAAGCAATGAAAGCACCCATGTTCGGAGTGAAAGACCAGAAGAAGATCCTCATGTGCCGATCAGATTCAAAGTCACCCTGACTTGGGACGAAACTTATTTTTTCCCTCCTTTGGGGTAAAATTCCATTTTTTTTCTCCTCATTCAAGCAAGACAACATTTTGGGTGAAATTCCTTAGAGAAGATGATTTCGGGGTGCAATTGACCAGATTGAAGGTCAAAGTAGATTAATGGGTAAAAATACCAAACTAATTTCTAATTTCACCCTTGGTTGCAACGAAAATGTTTTTCACCCCATTATTGTGGTAAAATAATTTTTTGCCTCTTCTTCTCAATGACGTTTCTTTTCGAAGGTGCCATTACTGCATATCATTTTCGGGAAAGGTCGAAAGTCGATGAAATTTAATTATTGGGGCAATAAAGTCAATATTTCTAGAATTCCTGCTAAAATGTTGCCAAGATTAATACTACATCCCTAATTTTGGTGCAATCCAGTTCATTTTCAAGGTGCCCTCCACTGATTTTACCCCTTTTCAAAACAAAGTTAATTTTTGGTGGGTCTTCCTGACAAAGATAAAATACTAAGGTACAAGATGACGAAGCAACCACCCATATTTAATGATCTATCTCCTAATTTTTGTGTGATGTTACTGTGATCCAATGCACCGATGTCTGGAATTATTTTCCTATCATCCATTATTTTTTACTTCCCAGGAGATTTCCATGAAAAATGGATCACTGCTTCCTAAAGAATGTTAATATTTGAGCATTATTGTTGTCGAGGAGAGAATTGCTCTGGCTGGTCTTTGACTTGCCAACATTTTTTTTCTTTGTGCATTTAATTTTAGAGGTGCAATCCTCTATAATACTAAGTATTTCTATGTAAAGGAGGATAGACATTCTGCTAAAAAACACTTTGAGTTCTCTACATCAATCGAAAGATATTTGGCTCTGGTTCCTGGAGTAGTGTTGTATGAAATTATTTTTTTCCTTTCATTTTGGTTAGGTTCATGATCTTTGTTAGGTAAATTTTAATTCTGCATTTTTGAATTTAATTCTTGATAGAGAACTAAATGCTAAAATATTAATTGGAACCCAGGTGTTGTAGGTGAGTTGGAGAGGAGAGGGCAATCCTCCAAGGGAGGTCCCAGGTTCAAATCTCCACCCTACCAAAAAGCTAAATTGGGTATCCAAAATCCAATTGATAATGTTGGTGCAGGCAGATTCGGGTGTGACTCTTGGGTGAATTTAACGGTGTAGAACCCCCTGTTCGTGGTCTCTCAGACCAAGGCGGCTCTACAAGGGGTTTTTCACTTAAAAAAATGAAAAAAAAAAAAAAATATATATATATATATATATATATATATATATTAATTGGAAATTATCCCTACAATCTATGAATGGTTCCTATGTTTTCCTTTCTGTTACATGCTAGTTAAAAACTTGATGTGGATTTTAGCTACTATTTTATCCCCACGTTTTATTTTTGGCTCATAGCCATATTTACGATTCCTTTCTATCATTTCCCATTCCTTTCTATCATTTCCAATTTCTTTCTATTACTCTAAGCTTCGACCAATTATTAGATTAGTATGGGAACCAACCCTCTCTAGATATTGGCCCGAGGGACATTTCTCTCCTTCGACATTTCAATATTGGTCGATTCTAGGGCACACATGCATTTTGTACTTAGGTAGATTCGTGACCAACAATACCAGTATGTGGTGATGATGTACGTGTGAGGACCATTTCAATCCCATATAACCAATTGAAAAAATAAAATGAAATTTTTATTTTGTTCTCCTAAAATATGTGTTTTACCTTCCTTCTTCCTACACTTTCTAGTCTAACACTCATTGGTATGTGTCTTTGATGTGATTTCTTTTGTGTTCATATCTTCGAAGAATTTCTTATACAACCTTAAATTTCTTAGGATATCCTCCCTTATTAAGGCCTTCCTACAACTTCCTCCTAGTGACATCAATGAACTCTCCTCCTTCCTACAAATTCTTTCAATGTTTTTAATAAACTCTCCTCCTTACAAATTCCTTCGATGTTTGTCACTGGACTCATACTCTCCTTCTTCCTTGGGCAATTAAGATAATAAATATGATTCCTATAGGTGTCTATTAATTAGTTTTATGGACTTTTATTGCTTATGAATACAACCTTATTTCAAGGACATCTATCTTGGGCAATCATAGATAGCATTTCATACTTAGTATAGATTATTTAACCATAGAAAAAATTACTAACCATAGACACCAATGGAGACTCAACAATCATGGCAACTTAGTGACTATGGAAACTCTTTCCATGGATTCACAACAATTTTGGCACTCTCACCATGACTCTCTCACTTGGATTTCTTAATGTGGCTCTCTCATTTGACTTGCTTAACGTGGATCTAATACCACTATAAGCAAATGGGCCTAAATTAAATAAAAAAATTTGGATATAACACTTAAATATCACTTAAAATATATTCATTGAAAAAATATTGCTTACAATATACCACAATGTAATACACACAAATATTCAACCCATGATTCAATATGAATTCACGCGTTGTATTCAATGTGGATAACAAGATTATAATGCTTTATAGTACAAGATAATGTACTGCAATTCACATTACATACAAACTCACATGCTATCCTTATTAGTAACCTTTATAAAGAGTCTATGGGCATTTGATATTTAACTATATCTTCTACTCAAAATCACAAGAGATATAACTATATTTTTATAGGATAAATATTTTATTAGTCTTCTAGTAAGGATAAATATCTAATGATTTCTAAATACAAATATTTACAAGATACACTAAATATTTACAATTTGTTTACAAGAAACTTGCAAGGTATCAAATAATGTAATAAAATCCAACAATAATGAAAATGAGTTTAGCATGAGGTAGGAATATAAACCATTAGCAATGAAATTGGTTTTCTAGTTGTTTGACTCAAGTGTTTCTATAAATATGGTGAACTTTTTCTACATAGTACTAGAGCTTCACATGATAGTAAAAGAGTTGGTGTATAGAACAAGGAATATGATGTAGACAATCAAGCTTCACCATGACAAATAATAAATGACCAAGAATTTTATTTGAACATAGTTAAAGAGACTATTGTACATTTTAATTATAAACCTTGACCATATACTTATAGTGAGTAAGAAAAAATGCATCATATAAAATAGATGATTTGTCTACAGTAGTTCACATTATGATCTAGCATAATAAAGGAAAATATAATTAAGTAGTTGACAAATTAATTCATCCTTTGGTCCAAGAAATGCTAACAATCATGGATGTGTATGTCCAAAACAATGCCAACTAGGAAATATTAAATCTTAATGATGCTAACTTTATTCATATACCAATAGTTGCTACAAGTTAAGTTAGTACTTGATAATTACTAGAGTGATGGACTTCTATAAGCCTAGCCAAGATTTGCATCCTATGCAACTTTGCTTGCCAACAAATTATTTAGTTAATACACTAATCCAAAGTAATAGTGCACTTGGAATTAATAAGGCACATGTAGTTCTACAATGTTTTCATGGGTCACATGTGTATTACGACATATAGATTCACCATTAGATTCTATTTACTCAATATCACCAAACTAATGAATAGAAAGTTGGGAATGCATTCACTACTATTTATTCTCTCTAGACCTTGGGAATTCATCAATATAGATTATTTTGATGTATACCTTCCAATAGACTATTACAATGGTTTCATCTTTGTTGTGGTGGATAGATATTTAAATATGATGACCATGGAACCATCCAAGAAGAGTATTTATGTAGCTCAAAATATTAATTATTTCATTGCATTAGACAAGTTTATTTATTCATCATCTTCTTCTAGAAATATTTTTAGGATTTGATTAATACCTTTTTTTTGGTCAGTTAAATTAAAATAAAAATGGGATTTGATTAATACCTACTTGGACCATTTGACTACATTTAATCCTTAGATTGATGGATAGACCAAAATGGTGAACATGAATATAATGTGTTTACTTTGGATATACAATCACAATTATTCTCAAACATGATATTATAATTTTCCTACATATACCACTCCTATAATAAGACCTTTTACAACTCCACTACATAGTCCTTTTCAATCATGCTTTAGGTTTTAGCCTAACACATCCTTAAGTGTTTTATTTCATGTGTTTCTCAATCCTTATATTCTAACTGAGTGGACAATATTGAGAACTTATTGCAACTCATAATGTTCATCACCAAGTTTTGCAGATACTTGGATGTCAACAATATAAGTATAGAGAATACCATGATCAACACTTTACTCCTTAATTTTTTTAAAATAGATATTGGGTTTGAATCCATATTAATAGAAATGTTTTTTTAGAACACATTATAAATTCAAACCTTCACTCTATATTTCTTACACCATACTAGTGAGAACATCTTTGTTCGTGATTCACCACCATACTTATTAATGCATCCAATTTTTAATATGGAGTTTCTCAAAACCTACTTTTTTCCTTTTTTAGAACCAATTATAGTATAAAACCTAATTTATTTGGATATAAATTAGTTTATTTTAGCTTTATCAAATTAGTTAGACAATCTCACCATCAAATTCACTCTCTATGAGACATGTAGTATTTTCATGATTATGAAGATCAATTACTTTACCGCTCAAGAAAAATAGTATACACTTAACCAACTCAAACATTGTTTTTTCTCTCAATTAAACACAATGGAAACCATCACCTATTAGGAGGATGAATGATCTAAGTGGATCAGGTTTCACTCAAGTCTCCATTATCCATGGTACCAAACTTGTCTTGAATCCCATGCAAAGACAAGCCTATATATTTTAATACAAGCTTAAAAAAAATCACAACATAATGACATGTTTCGATATGGCACCAAAACTATGTCTATCCCAAACCCAATGCTTATCCCCAACACTTTCAATGATATTTGTGGAAACCTAGATGTGAAATCAAGTGATGTCCACACCAACCTAGAATGATGCCAAGGTCTATGACACCAAGCGTAAAGCATAGGGTAATGATAGGGGCTAGTTCCTATTTCCAACTCCAAATGCCAAATTTTATCCAAAAAATATTTTATCCATCCATAGTGAGTAGCTAATAAACTAATATATTATATTGGCAGTCATTTTGCCACCTAATTCTAAATAAAAAGGTAGAAAAATAATTCTATAATTGCTTTCTTGAAATGCTTCTTGTACTAGCCTAAAAAGAAAATTGTTTTAGTTTCACATAAACCATGCAATTATGTTGTATATGGTTGTATACAATATAGATTCTGGCATAATTATATTTTGCTTTTTTTTCTTGTTCTTATAGGATTCTTCTTAAATAAATACTTAACACTCAATGCTCAATACTCATTGCAACCTAAGACCTACAACCCTATCCTAGAGTTTAATGATTTTGTCAACTTTTCAACATGAATGATTTTTATTTTGTCATTTATTTATATTTAAATTATAATTATAATTTATATTTATTTACATGTTTTATAATTCTATTTCATTAAATTCCTTGGTTATGCCTTTTTTTGTTGCATAACTTAGATAGCCTTACTAATTGCATTGAGAAGTTATCCTCTATGCTATTTTTCCAAGTCGTGTTGGTATAGATCATCAATATTAATAAACATAGTATATATATGAACAAAGATATGATCAAATTAATCCATGATTGGCCTTTATAAATACCCTCATAGAGATTTGGAACTTCTTGGACCTTACCAACTTCTACAATCAATTTATATTAGGATTTTCTAGCATCACTTGGCCATTGAGCTAAGTGACCAAGGGATGTGCTAAATATAGATTCTAGACTAATGCATGATAAAAGGAACTAGAGGAATTGAAGTATTGGCTCTGACCAACTCCTTTTCTTACACAAGTGTGCCTACAACTCTTTAAGACAGGGCCCAAATAGATATCAACACCTCATAGTATGCACTTAACATTGTGCTCACTTATCACAAATACCCCATCGTACTATAATAAGATATTCAATGATGTAATATTGAGATATCCCACATATGATAGAGAGATCCATGTCATTATTTAAGTATGTAGTCAACAAAAGTACTATATCTTGGACAAGGATATCATCATCCATACAAAACACAAGTTGTAATATCTTCAAACATAAATTCAACTATAGAATTATTTGCATTAAAAGTGGGTTGCATACCTTCAAAAATATCACTTCACACATTTGTTTATTGTAGTATCATGCTTTCCACCAAGTTAGCTTCTTAATCTTAACTTTAATTCTTTGCACATACAAAAAAAATGGATCATCGACAAAGCATCACTAATTTTGTTCAATGCTCAAAGATATTATTTTAAGGCTATAATGTTTTTAATATGACACTTTGATACTGCATTGATGTTATGCAACACAAATGTAGAATCACTTTTACACCATTTTTTACCCTAGGCCTAAACTTCCAAATAAATTAGGCCAAATTCCTTTCATTTTGTCCTAACAAAATAAATGGAAGAAAGAGGAGGAAAGAAGATATTTGAGATAGGGTTTCCAATAAATCAAAGATAAAATAAAGACCATAAAACCTAGTAAAATGAGAGAAGATAAAGCAAACAAGAAATATGAGAAGGAAGCAACTTGAGTAAGTAAAATTTCTCATATTCTCTCAAGTTAATATGGTTGTTTGAGTAATTTACCTAAATTTATAACCTTTAACCTATAAAATGTTTGGTTTATATAAAGAAAACTCAAACCCTTAAAATTTCAAATTTTACATATATGATTGTAGGGTTTTTATAAAATAATATCAAACCCAAGTTTTACTTGATTTCTATAAAATCAACTTAGGGTTTTTACCCTAGGTTTTCAGTTTATTTTTGAGTTAATATTGTATAAATCAAATCAAACCATTTGCAAAAATTCATTAAGTTGATATTTTCTAAGTTATTATTATTTGAAATTTTCTAATATATTTTTAAATCTATTGGTAATTAGTCAAGTATGTTCAAAATTTAGTATAGTCTGCCACAAATCACAAAACAATAAGTAAAATATTTTTAAGACAAAATCCCAATTTTACCTCATGTATGTTTGAAATTTTTGGTTGTCAAAGTAGTAAAAAATATTTACCAAAGGAGACTGATGAAATTTTAAATAAACCTAAAGCACTCTCTCCTTATCTTCATTGTCACTTTCATGGTCATGTCCATGTAGGTCAATCTCTACCTCTATTTAGCCATGACATGGATCTACATTTAATGCCTCAACAACTAGAACTATAGTATTATCCCCTAGCCAATTGATAATATCATGCACAATTTATCATTATATAAATAATGGTTAATGACATTATATAAACTTGATAAAATATTGGAAAACATTTTCTTCCAATTTCTCCATCTCTTTCAGTGACACGAATTGCCAAGTGTTTTGTCCTTAGAGATTAGTTATATCTTGTAGGACTTATTGAACTATATGATTTGAGTGAATTATGATGGATATATTTTAATAGGCAAAATGGAAAGCATATTCATGTACTACTACATTATCATAATGTAAAATTATCCTTTATATTGGGATAGCATTAATGGTCTATATTTTTTTCATTCATGAAACCTTGAGTCACTTTAGTGCCATTATAATATCAAATAAAAAGTTTGATGTTGCACCAATGCTACATTGGAACAACAATAGTACTATGTCGATGTTATATAGCACTTTTAGCATCGATATAATTCTATATGTGATATTGTTCTATAACTTTAATACAATGAGTACAATGAATGGGATGTTGTTGAATTACAAAAAGGTCTTAACTTTAATTGTTTCTACAATTCTATTTTAACAATCGGAAGGAGAGAACATGTATTGTCCCCAACCTCTATATTTAGGTTGGCTCCCCACTACTATGTATAAACTAAACTAATATAAGTGTAGGAAAGTAAATTTTTTGAATGTAAGAGTGCAAGGAATGAAAGAAAAGTGCAAGAAAATAAATACGACCAAAACCCTAGCGAGATTATTGCATGATATATAAGACCATTTGAAAATAATCAAATAATGTCAATATGACAAATAATTTGAATAACATTTAATAATGGAAGAAAATAATAACATGAGATAAGAAGTTAGTGCCACAAACACCATATATTCATGAATCAAGAGATCAAGAAATGTAGTTGGTCTATAAATCCCATGCATAGTCTTTCCATTTATTGTAAAATTTTCAAAATAGAACAACACAAATCATTAAGCATAACTCTAACATTCTCAAATGGATAAAATATATTTTTAAATGATTCCATGGCTTTTATTTATAGTAGGGGTTTACCCTAATTTTTCCCTTAGTAAAACTAGTTAACTTTTACGTTCACCATTAAAAGATAAAATTTTTATTTTAGGAACTATCTTGAGAGTCATGCTTCAAAACCTATCATCTTGCACCTATTTCGCTTGATATCCTATGAATGGTATAATATTGATGAATCACAAAATTGCTGGAGATTTTTGACTTGGTGAATCGCCTAAATGTAAATTATTTGTTTTTCCACACTTAACCCATTTTTAATTTTTCCTATTTGGCATTTAGCCTAGACTTCCAAAATTGGCTTTGCTTGAGGATTCTAGTGGGTTCAAAACTTGACTTTGGATATAGTTATCAAGGTATACCTCCCTTCTTTCCTAATATCATCTACACATGCAACCAATTTTGGGAGATCAACTAAAAATAGTACTTGGTATTACTTTTCTAATGACTTATAGGGACATCAAGCTCAATTGATATTGAATCCTAGATTAACCTTACTCCATTGGACCATGCAGCCAAATTTACACTATCATTTACTTGTAAGACTTAGCTGCAAGAGTTATTAATTTGAAACTTTATGAGTATGTCTCATTATTTACATATGGTTTATTTTAAAGGCTAACTCATATTGAGCATGATTAATGGCAGGTTGAGATTTAGATAGCAAATTATCACATCAATAGACATGTTGGAGATAGATTCTTGCTTGTTTTACTCCATTTAATACCTCATACTAAATATCTTTGATGATATCAATAGTTGAAATCTTGGTATCTATCATTTCTATATTTTTCTTAAGGCTCTTTTCAACTAACATAAGCCTCTTGATTTATTATCTTTTTGTTTTAAGGTTTTTTCCACATTTTTCTTTTATATCACTAGCTCTCTTTCTAGGTTATCTTTTTATTACTCTAGTTGTTGCTTCTCTTAATTTCATCATTCCATCCACTCTTGCAACCCATCATGCTTCAATCTCAAGGATTTCAACTCCTCCATTTTGGATATTTTCTCCTTCTTCCTCCAAGATTCTACCTTCTTCCTCTTCAATGCCACCATTGACTCTTGACTCTGCTTATTTAATCCTTGGTTCTTCCTATCCAATTACAATTAATTTAATGATATAGCCAAATTTTTTCCATTTGGAGAACTATACAAGCTAAAGTTGTTCTACACATTGTAGATCTAAGGAAGTCATCCTAGTGAGGTATTCAAATGTTGTTGTGGTTGATCAACTAGTATCTAATATATACACCACTATAAATATCATTTGTCTCAATTATTAAACCACCTATGATCTTAGTATAGGTGGTCCTACCATCATCACGAAGTCACGTATGACACAATTATCAATATAATATCATGCCTTTTGGTGTTATTCTTCCATGTACATTCCCTTGACCCTTAGTGGTGGGATAGCCCAAATGGTAATATGGGCTATAACTCACAAAGTGTGGGCTAGTACATCCATCATCGTAACCACACATGTGTGACTAGACATCATACATAGAAACATAGCAATTTGAAATTGCACACCTAGATTTTGTCTTACTTTTATGACAAGGAAGCTTATTTATGAAGAGATTGGTGGTTTTATGATAGGAGAAAAAATTGGTGGAGTACCTTGTCATCCTACTTTGCTATAAAACTTGGTAATCTCTACTTGTTTTAGTTTTACTAACAATTTTGGGTGGTTTAGTGGGTGAACAATGTGTGGGAAGCCATGGTGAAAATTGTTTGTTTGGGGATGGAATTGATGAAGATGACGGGTGAAAATTAATGGTTTAGTGGAACTTGGTGAAATTATTTTGGTGGAAAATATAGGGGTCAAGGGGTTGTTGTAGGTGGATCTAAGGAAATGGCCATAATTCCCTCTCCATATGCTATAACATAAACATGCCATCTTTGTTGAGCAATAATGGTTGCATGATACCATAAAATACACATTGTTCTTTGAGTTATCTACATTATATGAGCATATTATTTTGATTAGTAGAGGATCATAATAGAAGGTTTATATTTTATTATGTTGGAACTAGAGGAAAAAAATAAATAATGCAAGGATGTTTTAAATTTAATTTTAGTAAAACTATATCACCCATAACCCAACTATATCTTCTAACAACCAAACAGGAAATTTGATGTGTGTGCTTGTAGAATTTTTCGTACTATCCTTTCTGTAAAACATGGTGTAAAAGAATATTATAGTTCTCTAGTATTCTTTGTAAATTAGTGGATGTTTGTAAGTTGCAATGCATGCACTGCAAGTGTGTTTGGTTTATGTATAAATAAATTTCTTGGATGTGGTAATTCCACAAAGAAATCATAACTCATTCAAAGCACAAGCACAACAAAGACATTAGAGCATGCATCATGTCTCATATTGTTTTGTGTTTATTTTTTAGTGAACTAAATCTATTATAAAGTAGATAGTATAGGTTGATATACTATGTTATATTATACCAACTAATAGTAACTAGACCTCCTTAAAATAAAGAATAATTTTTAGCATAACTATGTCATTAACAATTGTGGTATCCATTAGATATAGCATGGAAAATATTTTTATTAATTCTCTTAAATTCATAAATACACATTGAAAGAATTTAAAGTGTATAGATTCATATAATACTCACCATTTATGCCCATGGGGGTCTACGACAAGTAGTGAGTATGAGGAGTTTCACATTGTAAGTCAAGTATCAAGTCCCATAGGTGAACCTTAAAAATTTATCCTAAGATATTTGGGGAAATTAGTGGGAAGAAATGATTTTCACATCACATATCAAGGTTTCAATACCAAAGGTGAACCTAAAATTTTATCAAATGGCATGAACTTAAGCCAAGTTTAAATCTTGTTAATCTATATGTTATGAACCTCCTTGCTCATCCATAGGAATTAATATAAATTTATATAAATATTAAAAACTCATATTCTTAATGCATATAGGAACATTCATATGTATGCTGGAAAAGAATTGAATTAAGTCATGAACAACTCATAAAATATAAAAGATGCAAATTCTATGACTTATTCAATTATAAATCAACCCTTGCGGTAGGAAAACACCATACAATTCTCCTTATTGGAATAAATCCACTCCTTAACATATCTTAATATGAGATATATACAATATTCATTTTCTCCATATCCACTCTATGAGTCTTTGCATACATTTATAATTCCCAACTACCTGCCACTCCCACATATCCATACATGTGAGATAATTACACTATTATAATAATAAATACATATCTTGGGTACCTAACATTCCATCCTCCTTAAAAAATATTTCATCCTTAAAACATAATAAGAGACTAAATAATATGATCTTCTGAGCCTTACTATGAATTTGTATTGATCTCGACCATCCATCCATCCTAGTGAAACTCTAATTGGTAGTGGTCTTCGTTGATGCTAATATTTCCTATAATTTGAATTTATGGAAGTAATCCCTTGGTTCCAGGTTTTAGAGGCATCTTTTGCTAGCAATAAATATCATTCTTTTTCATCCATACTTATTTATGTTTTCCACTTGAATATCTAGGACTACTTTGTTGGCTTCACGCTTTTGTTGCTCTACTTTGGTAACACAAATTATGGGTCAATTTATACCTTGATATTGATGCACCACTCTGAAAACCAAAGTCACTATGCCTTATTTTCCAAACACTACCATAGTTGGTGGCCTTTCTATTCCATATAGAACCATAATATTATTTCCTTAAACCATGCCTCCAATATTGTTGTCGCTCCTAGTGGTATGGATGGTGATATATTGCAACCTTAACTTGATGTTTTTTTAGCTCTAATTGTTCAATATTTTATTCTTTTCTTTTATGTTTCTCTATCATGCTCTCATATTTTGGTTCATCCTTGGACTTTGCTTTTGCTTTTTTGTTTTTTTTTTGCTATTGTCTCCTCCATCTCTATTTTAGGTTATTTTTCTTCTTCTTCAATTTGTTTTAAAGTTTCCTTAATATTCAACATAATTTCATGGATATTTGTTATTTTTCCTTCCCAAGTTGTTGTTTTCATAGATTTAACTTTTGATTATTGGTTTCTCGACTTGTTCCCCTACTATAATAACTTATTTTTCCTTGGATTCTTGCTTCTTACACTGGGAAATATCTTGTATTGTTATTTTCTTTTTCTTGAACAAAAACTTTATGAACTACTTTTATATATTGATTTTAATAGTACCCAAAGAATTTAACCAAGGATAACCAAGAACAATGTCTACATCATCCATCTCAATAGCATAAAAATATAAATGTAAAATATATTTGTCCATGGTGATCTTCAGATCTTCAAAAATTTGAACATTCATACCCTCAAGTTGTATATCTTTAATTTTCTTTTTCTAAACCTGCAAATTCTTAGCCAAATACATATTAATGACATGGTATCTAATGCTAGGGTTTATATAGATAGTAATATTTTCCTTCTAGATGTAACCATGAACCTACAAAATTGAATTTTTAAAATTGAATAAATCCCTTTGATCACTCGTTGGCTTATCTAATACCACTAATGTGGTTCTTTTAACTTGCATGTTATAATTGTTTTTTTCCTTCTATCATGTCCTCTTTATTAATTTGTTTTATTCCTCCTAAAACTTGTTTATCTCTTTTGTCAACTTCTTCATATTTAAAAAATTTGACATAGCCTTTGGTGCTTCCTTTAGTCTGTACACTATCATCCTCTTTTTATTTTACTATTTTTTTACAAATTATTTGTTTGTTTATTTCTTCTACACATTTTGGTAGACACAAACCTTGTTAAACATTGTTTGACTCATCTAATGCCCAAGTTACTCTTCTTTTAATTTGCATACTGTCACCCTTATCTTTTTCTTTTGCTAGTTTTTTTTTTAAATCAACTCTCTCTTTAGTTCCATTTGTTCAACCTGGGTCTTAACTACCATTTTCTTGAATACCCATCTGATTAAGAATGCATCTTCAAATTCCTCTCATGTGAATGTATGTTAATGGGTCCACTTAAAGTTTATAAACCATGATGCAACTTCCCCATCGAGAGAATTATAAATCTTACATTTCCATTCAAAATTATTTAAATATTTAAAACTACTCCACCACCCCCTAGAATCTTAATTCCTCTTAGTGAATATTGGAAAATCTATGACCTCAAATCCAAAAAAACTCAAAACTTAGATTTTTTTTAATTTTTCAAGTATGATCTATTCCTTTCAATAACGATTAATTCTACACTCCAAACTAGCAATTGTAAATGGATTGTTCTAGGGATTTTTTTCACAATTGTTAATGGCTCATAGACTATGTACTTCTGACAACTAATAATTACCTTCTTTACAAACTTTTTTTTTGTAATTGTGACCAAATTGCAGACTTCTCTCTCTATTATCTTGGGTACCTAACACTATATATGCATAATTGCCAATATCATCTTTAGGAAGGATGCAAGACCCATTTTTGATGTCAATAATTATAACAAAATGCAAAGAGACTTTATTGCTTTATTGATATGTATCAAAATATAGTTGATGAGGAGGAGATGGTTGCCTTGATATTATGAGGTTGATCTCCATCATATGATTTTTTTATCGAGACTTTATATATACTTGTAGAAAATCAACTTCATGAGTTTGAGAAGATGTCTACATTAATTTACACAATGAGAAGAGATTGACACATGTAAAATCAACCTTAGGAAGCATAGACAGTGCAATAATTACTAAGTCCAAAGGTGAGAGCAAATAGAATTCCAAATAGACACGTAACAACAAGCAAGGTAATGGGTCTACATTGTATGTCTTGTTGGACTTCTCGTGCATTTTAGCTCTGGTGAGCTCATCGATTTTTGAGTAAATTTTAAATAATGTGAAGTTCCCTTAGGATAGTTGAGAATGTGTGAACTGATTTGATAGTTGAGCATGTACAAACCAATTTGATAGCTCCTATCACAAATAAATAAGCAATGTAGACCTAGGGTTTTCTACGTTTAAATTCTATGTAGACCACTGTTCTTCCAAATCTACCATCTAAGTTTTGCTTTTTGAGTCTGCCTATTTGGGACGGGATTTCATACGGTTGCTAGTGTGAAGGTATTTATTGAATAAAATTAGGGTTTGTTTGCTTGGATGAAAGTAGGTTTTATTTGGTTTTGGGATGGAGAGTTTCAACAAAGATGCATGCATTGAGCCAAAAATGAATTTTAAAGAAGTAATCCATGGAGGACCACCTCAAATAGGAGGGGGACACAATAAACAATGTCTAAGGAAACCATTGAGGATGCCTAAGGTAAATTCAAGGAAAATAGAGATGGGTTGCATGAAAGAAACTAATGGATCCCCATTAGTGAAGTTGAAAATAACGGATTTCCAGGAAGGAATAGATGTAATGGAGAGGAAAGGCCTAATTTATCAATTCATGGGATTTCAATCAACTCTTACTACCTTCAAGCAATGGACTACCAAAAACTAGAGCACTAAAGGTAAGTTCCAAATTTACACTTACCCTAATGGTTACTTTTTTATTTTATTTTTAATGAAGAAGATAGGGAGAACATTTTTTTAGGGAGGCCATGGTTTTTTGGTAGGGCAGAGCTCTTCATGAAGCCCTAGCATATCAAGTTCAAATATAAGAAAGAAATACCATCAACTACCCCTGTTTGGGTCTGTTTATTTGGTCTTCTGATAGAATACTGGTATCTAAAGATATTTGCAACAATTGAAAATTCAATAGGAGTTTTCATGATGACTTTTGATAGCACAAAACATGTAGATCTTATGATTTATGCAATAATTTGTGTTTTGATTAATTTTTATAAACCTCTTTCAGAGAAGATTACTTTAAAATATGGAAAATAAATATGGGAGCAAGTAGTAGATTATGAAAATATTCCATTTAGATGTAGAATCTATCATGAATATGGCCATCTAGCCAAGGATTGTTCACATAATTTCCCTAAAAAAGAGAAAGAGGATGGGGACTTGGTAGGTTTTTAAATACTTAAACAAAAAAACACAAAAAAAATATCAACAAAAGAGAAAACAGTAATTTCACCTAAAACCTTTGAAATTCTCTACACGGATGAGCAAGCAGATGATGAGGATGGTCAAATGGAAACAATTATTATAGAAACATAGTTTGATGAAGAGAGGGAACATGAAGGATTGTATGATGATAAATCACTAAAAGAGCTTGCCTTGATACTGAGAAATAATAGTAAAGGAAAAAAAGGTACAATGTAGAAAACCAACCCAAGTGCAAAACAAAAAGATAGATTCAAACTACAAACAAAATGGATCCTCAAAAAGACCATACAAATTCCAATAGTAGTGTCATGGTTCTAAGTAACCAGCCTATAGTCCCAATTGGAATGAAGCAAGATACGAATAAAAGGATAAGGATGCTATAATCCTAAGGTTTATAGTCAGTATATTTATGGTAATGTTGCAAGCTTTAGCTATTTTGCTAAGCAATTTCTAATATTTTTGGTATTTTGTTAAGCTTTGGTTTATATTTAGTGTAACCGTATTTTGTTCAATTTGTCAATAGCTCCTTTGGCTTAGTTTTTGTTGTATTTATTTTTCCTAATTTTTTTTGTGGTGTATTTGAATCCTTTTGTTGTTTCTGTTTTGGATATGTTTTGTTATGTTGTTTTTGTGGTTTTTTTTGTGTTTTGTGTTTTGTGTTCTGTGGTTTTTTTTTGTGGTATATTTGTTTCTTTTTGTTGTTTTTGTTATGGTAGTGTTTTGTTATTATGTATTTGTGGTTTTTTCTGTGTTTCGTGTTTTGGTGTTGTTTATTTTTGTCATTTTTTACTATTTTATTTTTTTATTGTATTTATTTATTGTGTGTTTTATTTTATTGTGTTTTGTTATGTTGTGTGTGGTTAGTATTTTTTGTTGTACTCTTTTTGTGCGTGTGTTTGGTTGTGTTTTTTCTTGTTAACACACTCAAGGATTATGCTTTATTTGTTTAAGCTTTTTGTGTCTTGGTGTTTGTGTGTTCTTGTTTTATGTTGTTTCAATGTTCCTTACGTGTATCAAAGGTGGTAGACCAGGTGCGAGCCATGGGTGTTTTTTGTGAAAGAGATACCCCTGCCTCCTTAGGTCTTACCCAAAAGTGGCATCCCTTCTGGGATGTTTTCCACACAAAAAAAAAACAAGCAAGGTAATGCAGTTAAGTCTATATTTATTTATTTTTATTGTAATAAGTCTATTCATTACATAATATATTACAAAAATTAAGAGTAAAGCAAGCCAAAAAGAATCAAAACAAGTTAATATTGTTAAGAAAAAATATCAATAATAAAATTGTATTTATAACAACTTATGGGTCATTAGATAAATTGATGAGTGATATTTAGACTTGGAAGCATTTAGACACTATGCATGTCGTAGAGACTAGTATATTAATTTTGATGAAGTTAAAAATTAAAATGAGTTTTTTTTTCTAGGAGATAGTAGGACATACTTTGTTGAAGGAGATTATTGTTGTGACACTAGATAATCCTGTCACACCTTCAAGAAGTATAGGATGTTCAATAAATATATTTTGTCAAAGAGTAAAATCACCAACATTAAGGGAAAATTTTAAGGGATGTATTTTTTTTGCTAATATAGAAATGAGAAGAATCTTTTTATTTCAAATAATATAAAGTATATGTATTATATGACAATATTTAACGAATATCATAAAATTTTGTAGTATTATATAAAATTTGGCTACTATATTATTTTTATTCATGCTTTATGCAAAATTTATTGTATTTTAGAATAATTTTCAATATATATCTTGAAATACTTTATCATTAGCCTTATATAAAAGAGTACAAAAATGAACTAATAAGAGAAAATAGAAAAAATATAGAGATAAATATAAACAAAGAGGATAAGGGACGGGTTCCCATAGACATCCACATGATCTCGTATATCACAAATTGATACAACTGATCAGTTAGTGGGAATATTTATGGTATAAATATCCCCCAATTAAATGCTAACCTCAATATAACATAACTTGACTTAAGAGTTAAATTAAAATATATTAAATGCATTAAACCCTTTAATCAAGATTAACCATAGAGGTGGTTTAACCAATATCACTAAGGGTGAATACATAAAAACTACCCATAGGATTACATAAAGATGATTGTAGTATTTACACAAATAACGCCAATAGAATTACATATAAATTTTCTATAGGCTACATCAACAATGCCCATACCCACTTTATCATTATCAGCCTTGGTCTAATGAGATCAAATTACAGATATTCCAACCTCCCTATAATTTAATCTAAAGGACCAATAAGAGGATACATTAGAAATGGTAATATCACCCCCCATAATGGATGCTCTAATGTACATCTACTTTGCAATCTTTATCATTAAAAATCTTGTAGCTTAACTTTATGAATTTTACTTCTATCTTCTTTAATCGTGTTATGCATTTCTTGATAGTGTCCTTTCTTCTTATAATATTCACATGTGTCTGAATTCTTTAAATACTTTGACTTACTCTTAGGCAATTTAACCTTAGTCTCCACTTATTTAAAGTCCTTTATATGGGCCTATATATGAGGAAGTGCTCTATAATTCTACATAGCAAATTCACTATGAACAAGAAGTTTGAAGAGGTATTCAAGATTTATAAGTATTGAATCCTGTTGAGCAAGGTGCAGCGACAGTATTGTCATTGTTGTCAACACAGTCAGATAGATCGGTTGATGCAGTAGACAGGATTTCAGAGGTTATTCAGAGTATGTACAGTGATGTTAAATACTTATGAGGATGTTTTTGATGTTTGGGTGAAGTTGTTATAGGTTGTTTGTGCAAAGTTGAAAAAATCGTCATGTTGTGGCTTCTCCACAACGTACCCCAAAATTAGGGACCCACATTTTTGCATATTTTCCAAGAAGACCGAAGTGGCCCATATGCTAAAGATCAAAGAAAAAGCAAAACATCGCAAAGAAAAAAAAGTGTCGCGATATCGCGACATGTTGCATTTTTGCGGTCCAAATCAAAGAGAAAAAGAAAGGATAAAAAAGTGTCGCGATATCGTGAGATGTTGCATTTTCACAGCCAAAATAGAAGAGAAAAAACAAGAAAGAAAAAGTGTCGTGATATCGCAACATGTTGCATTTTCACGGCCAAAAGAGAGGAGAAAGAACAAGAGAGAAAAAAGTGTCGCGATATCGCGACATGTTGTATTTTCGCGGTCCAAAGCAAAGAGAAAGAGCAAGAAGGAAAAAGTGCGATATCGCGACATGTAGCATTTTTGCGACTCAAAAATTGTAGGCAGGCAAAGAAACAAAAGTGTCGCGATATCGTGACATGTTGCATTTTTACGACTCAAAAAGGGCAGGCAGGCAAAGAAACAAAAGTGTCGCGATATCATGACATGTTGCATTTTTGCCAAAGGAACAGAGTAGTTGACAGTGCGTCTGATATTAGTGATGAACACCAGGATAGTGAAACTGAAGATTGCATAGTGACGTGGACCTATAAGGAATAAATTGAATAAGGTAATTTGTCACATAAGGACAAAATTCAATGAATAAGATAAAATGTTACATAAGGAATCTTTAATTATTTGAAATCATCTAAGATGGTCGTTACACATGGAAAGAAGTGGATGCATGCCCATGTGGAGAAAAGGAAACGAAGGGCCACAAAATAGAAATGAAAAGCATTTTTGGAAACCAAAACACATGCATGCACAAGGGAAGGAGAAAACGAACAGTCATGGAAGGAGAAAATGAACAGTCATGGAAGGAGAAAATGAACAGTCATGGAAGGAGAAAATGAACAGTCATGGAAGGAGAAACAAAAAAAATTTAGAGGTTTTAAATACGCCATTCAAAGAGGCCATAATAAGTTGGTGCTCCTTTCTGTTGGTGCAGATAAATTAGGAGTTGGTGCTCCTTTCTGTTGGTGCAGATAAATCAGGGGTTAGTGCTCCTTCCAGTGGGTGCTGGTAAATTGATTGTAAATTTGGTGCTTTGTAAAGGCTGGATTTGGATGGGAGTCCAAGTAGTCATTTTGAGGATGTAGCCAAATTGATGAACCTTGGTACATCTTGTGTTGTGTGATGTTCTCTAGTTATACTTGCTTTATTTGGTTTCAATTTTTCATTTTTTCAGCTTTAAGAGTTGAAGATTTAAGTTTTAAAATAGCTACACTGATTCACCCCCCCTCTTAGTGTCGTTGTGAGACTAACAATTGGTATTAGAGCGAGGTTCCTAAACAAGCTTAATCGGCTAGGGTGATCTTAGAAATGACACAATGGCAGGTGGTGAAGGCTTATCATAAAACAAAGCACCAATGTTTGACAGAACTAATTACGCATTTTGGAGACTCAGGATGCAGACGTATCTTTTTTCTTTGGGATACGACATTTGGGATTTAGTAGATAGTGGATACACAATACCCACCACTTCTCCAACCGATGTTGTCGATAAGAAACTGTTTGAGAATGACTCAAAAGAAAATAATGCTATCATGTGCGGATTAGTGGACAGTGAACTGGTAAAGATTATGAGTTGTAAAATGGCAAAAGAAATATGGGAGAAACTGAGGAGCATTCATGAAGGAGATGTTAAGATCAAGGAGGCCAAGTTACAAACACATCGAGCTCAGTTCGAAGTATTAAATATGAATGATGATGAGAACATAGAGGCATATATGCTAAGAGTTAATGAAGTTATTAATGCGATTAGAGGACTCGGTGAGGAAATCAAAGATTCTGTCATCGTGAAAAATGTATTAAGATCTCTTCCCCAAAGATTTGATTCTAAAGTTTCAGTTATAGAAGAAGCTAAAGATCTAAATTCTTTTAGTATGGATGAGATGCATGGTTCTTTGACTGCATATGAGATGAGAATAGGAAAATCTAAACCCACAGACAGAGAAGTTGCTTTTAAAGACCATAAAAATATGAAAGCAAAACAAGAATCCAAGGAAGAAGAGACATTAGATGAAATGGAAGCAAACTTTGTTCAAAAACTAAAAAGGGAAAAATAAAAATACAGATGAAAGTTACCATTTAAATGTTTCAATTGTGGAGGCGTTGGGCATTTTGCAGCTAAATGTCCACTTAATGAGAAGAACAAAAGTGATGAAGGAGGGCACCAAGAAAGAAGTGACTAGAAGAAAAAAATAAATTTCGGAAAAGGCAACTTCAAGAAGAAAAGTTTCATCTCCAAGAATGTCATTTCATCAGAAGACAACTGCGGTGAGGATTCTGAAAAGGAAACAGGTGAAGCTCTTTTCATGGCACTCAAATAAGAAAAAATAGAAAAAGAACAGAAATGTGATGAAGAAGAAATTGATGCAGAAGTAAATTTGGAAGAGGAACTAATTGCAGCTCTGGATGAATTGAAGATAGAAAGAAAAAAGAATAAGAAAATTTCAAGAAAGCTTGAGGATGCAAATGAAATCATAACCAGTTTGAAAGTACAAATAGAAGAATCCAAGAAAATATCTAAAGATCTCGAAGTGCAAATAACCATGAAAATAGATTATTGTAGCAAGCTAGAAGAAGATACTGTTGGTTTAAGGATGCAGATAGAAGAGATGAATCATAAAATTAGTTATTATCACAAACATGAAGAAAGTTCTATGAAGCTAAATAAGATCATAAATAACCAAAATACTACAGGCATCAAATTTGGTTTGGGCTTTGACGAAGGAGAATCATCAAATGGATCAAAGGCCATAAATGAAGAATCCATAAATAATGAAGATAAGAAATAGGTTGATCAAGAAAAATTGACTCATGCAAAAGAAAGCAATAATGCAAGGCACGAAAGGAGAATTGACAATGATGGATTCACCAATGTCACACATCAAAGAAGAAGAATATTTATGGCTCCTACGACAACATGGCAAAGACCATCACCCAAGTTCAATCATCTCTTTTCTGGTTACTGTTTTAAATGCAATGGTTATGGACATAAGATTTCATATTGCAAGTATAATGTAGGACCAAGGAATTTTACCAGTAGAAATGTTTTTTCACCTTTGATGGATTACGCAGTAGAATTTTATAATTGTCATAATTTTGGGCACATTGCAAGAAATTGTCAAAGTACATTTACATCAAATCAATTTCAGGGAAGAAAATTTCAACCAAATGGAATGAGACAAAATAGAAAATTTCTCAAAAAACATGCACAAGCTACTGAAAAAGAAAATTCAAAACAAGAGCCCAAAACTATAATCAAACTAGAGTGGAAAGAAAAAGAGTGATCTAAGGAAGAAAAGGAATCCCTGATCGTACAAATAGCATTTAAAGCACAGAATAAATCTGCACCATGGATACTTGATAGTGGATGCTCCAGTCATATGACAGGTGACAAACAAAAATTTAAGAAGTTACAGCAATATGAAGGTGGTTCAATAAAATTTGGAAATAATGATGGAGCTAAGATAGTTGGCAAAG
Source organism: Wollemia nobilis (assembly GCA_028583015.1). Lineage (NCBI taxonomy): Eukaryota > Viridiplantae > Streptophyta > Pinopsida > Araucariales > Araucariaceae > Wollemia > Wollemia nobilis. Next base: position 12,989,836 of record JAQPPZ010000850.1, read on the forward strand.
GTTTAGTTAAGATCAGTGATGAAAAAATCAAGTTAAAAGAAGTTTTTTTTGTGGTTGGTCTAAAGAATAACTTGTTGAGCGTAAGTCAAATTTGTGATAGAGGTCATGAAGTGATTTTTAAGAAGTAGGGTTGTGAAGTCAGAAAAGCAAACAGTGGAAAGTTGATAGCAACTGGATCGAGGACATCTGGCAACATGTACACTCTCTTAGAGACTTTAGAAGGAGCTTGCTTGATTGGACAGGAAGAAGAAAATTGGTTGTGTCACAAGAGGCTCGGTCATATCAGTTTTGACAATCTAGTAAAAATTAGCTCAAAAAAGGCAATGAGAGATATTCCCACCATTGGAAAACCATCAAATAGTATTTGTGCTTCATGCCAAAAGGGGAAGCAAACTAGAGTCTCATTTAAAACAAAAGAGTACTACACAAGCAAACCTTTGGAACTAATACATACTGATTGTGGACCCATGAGAACGCAAAGCATAAATGGTGACAAATATTTTATGTTGTGTATAGATGACTATTCCAGGATGACATGGGTACTATTTTTGAAGCATAAATCAGAAGATTTTGAGATGTTCAAGGTTTTCAAAAACCAAGTTGAGAATCAAACAGGAAAAATAATTAAATGTTTAAGATCAGATAGAGGAGAGTTAATTTCAAAGGATTTTACAGAGTACTGTGAAAAATATGGTATTAGGAGACAATTTTCAGCAGCCAGGACACCTCAGCAGAATGGTGTGGTAGAAAGAAAGAACAAGACAGTGCAGGAAATGGCACAGACTATGTTGATTGAGAGCAAAGTAGCAAACATATTTTGGAAAGAGGCAGTCCATACTACGGTATACATCCAAAATAGGTGCATGTTGAGGATGCATGAAAGCAAAACTCCTTATGAGTTGTGGTTCGGTAAAAAGGCAACAACAAGATACTTTAAATTTTTTGGCAGCAAGTGTTACATCAAAAGAACTAAAGAAAACCTTGGTAAGTTTGAAGATAGAGTGGATGAAGGTATTTTTCTTGGCTATTCGTCAAAAAGCAAATCTTACAAATGCTACAACAAGAGGCTAAGGAAAATTGTGGATAGTGTCGATGTTAAAGTTGATGAAGGTAGGGAATGAGTAATTAGCTATGAAGAGAACTACCCAATTTATGAAGAGGTTATTGAAGGAGATGAGGAAAAGAAAATGGAAAAGAAACAAAAAATTGACTCAAATGATTCAAACAGTGATTCAAAAGTGGAAGAAAATAAGAAATTCAAAACAGGAGCTGGCGGAAAGATCATCCTAGAGAGCAAATAATTAGAGACCCCACAGTTGGTGTTCAGACAAGAAGAAGAGTAGTAAGTAACTACTCTCTATTATCTAGCATTGAGCCCAAAAATGTTGTTGACGCAAGCAAAGATAAAATTTGGATGAAGGTAATAAATGAAGAATTAGATCAGATCGAGAAAAACAAAACTTGGGAGTTAGTACCAAGACCTACAAATAAAAATATAATCGATACTAAATGGGTCTTTCGAAACAAATTGAATGAATACGGATAGGTAGTCAGGAATAAAGCAATATTGGTATGTAAAGGCTATGCACAAGTTGAAGGTATTGACTTTGAGGAAACCTTTGCACCTGTGGCTAGACTAGAGGAAATTAGAATGTTTCTAGCTTTAGCAGTTTACAAGAATTTCAAAGTTTATCAAATGGATGTGAAATTAGCATTTTTGAATGGGAAACTTGAAGAAGAGGTTTATATTGAGTAGCCAGATGGTTTCCAACTTGGTGATGATCCCAACTTGGTTTGCAAGTTGAAGAAAGCATTATATGGCTTAAAACAGGCACCTCGAGCATGGTATGCAAGGCTAGACAACTATCTTACTCAACAAGGGTTCAAGAAAGGTATGGTGGATAGTAATTTGTATGTCAAAACAAAAAATGACCATCTTATTGTTCTTTTTGTATACATAGATGATATCATATTTGGCAGCAACAAAGATGAGTCATGTAAAGATTTAGCAACTAAGATGCAGAAAAATTTTGAAATGTCAATGATTGGTGAACTTTTGTATTTCCTCGGGTTGCAAGTTAATCAAAATGAGAAGGGCATATTTATTTCTCAAATTAAATATGTGAAAGAGATGCTAAAAAAGTTCACAATGGAGGATTATAATGCAGTTAGCACTCCCATGATGACAGGTTACAAGTTGAGCAAGGATGACAAATCTCCACATGTTGATCAAACCATATACAAATCTATGATTGGGAGCTTACTGTACTTGACAGCTACCAAACCATATATTTTGCAGGCAGTATGCATGGTAGCACAATTTTAGGCTAGTCCCAAGGAGACTCATGTGATAGCAGTGAAGAGGATTCTTTGATACCTCATGTGTAGATGATAGAAAGAGTACCAATGGAGGTGCATTCTATCTTGGAGATAGGTTGGTCGTGTGGCATAGTAAGAAACAAGAGTCAGTATCCTTATCCACAGTAGAGGCAGAATATATTGTAGTGACAACATGTTGTACGTAGGTATTATGGATGAAACAAACCCTGAAATATCTTGGTATTAACTTCAGTGAGCCAATTTTAGTTAAGTGTGATAACACTAGTGCCATTAACATCTCAAATAATCTGGTTATGCATTCTCGTACAAAACATATTGCTATCCAGTATCACTTTTTGAAGGAGAAAGTTGTGGAAGGTGAGGTTAAGTTGGATTTTTTTCCAACAACAGAGCAAGTAGCGGATATCTTCACAAAACCGTTGCCCAAGGAAGTCTTTGAGTACCTTTGCAATAAATTGGGAGTGGTCACGCTTCCCAAGAATTGACTAGCTATCGGGACCACATTCTCAAGGGGAGCATTTGTGTATTTGTTTATCTTTTTGCTCATGTTTATGATTTTTGCTAAGTGTAATAATTTTTGCTTGAGAATGTTGTGCATGGACTCAGGGGGAGTTTGCAGCAGCCCTTTGTATTGTTATCAAAGGGGGAGAAGAGTTATAGGAAATTACATGTGTGTTGCCAAAAATTCCAAAGGGGGAGATTGTTGAGCAAGGTGCAGCGACAATATTGTCATTATTGTCAACACATTCAGATAGATCAGTTCATGCAGTGGACAGGAGTTCAGAGGTTATTCAGAGTATGTACATTGATGTTAAATGCTTATGAGGATGTTTTTGATGTTTGGGTGAAGTTGTTACAGGTTTTTTGTGCAAATTTGAAAAAATCGTCATGTTGTGGCTGCTCCACAACGTACCCCAAAATTGGGGACCCACCTTTTTGCATATTTTCCAAGAAGACCGAAGTGACCCATATGCTAAAGATCAAAGAAAAAGCAAAACACCACAAAGAAAAAAAAGTGTCGCGATATCGCAACATGTTGCATTTTCACGGTCCAAAGCAAAGAGAAAAATCAAGGAGAAAAAAGTGTCGCAATATCACGACATGTTGCATTTTCACGGCCAAAAGAGAAGAGAAATAACATGAAATAAAAAGTGTCGCGATATCGCGACATGTTGCATTTTCGCGGCCAAAAGAGAAGAGAAAGAACAAGAGAGAAAAATTTGTCGCGATATCGTGACATGTTGCATTTTCGCGGTCCAAAGCAAAGAGAAAGAGCAAGAAGGAAAAAGTGTCGTGATATCATGACATGTAGCATTTTCGTGACTCAAAAAGGGCAGGCAGGCAAAGAAACAAAAGTGTCGCGATATCGTGACATGTTGCATTTTCACGACTCAAAAAGGGTAGGTAGGCAGAGAAACAAAAGTGTCGCGATATCGCGACATGTTGCATTTTTGCCAAAGGAACAGAGTAGTTGACAGTGTGTCTGATATTAGTGATGAACACCAGGATAGTGAAACTGAATACTACATAGTGACGTGGACCTATAAGGAATAAATCAAATATTGAATAAGGTAATTTGTCACATAAGGACAAAATTCAATGAATAAGACAAAACGTTACATAAGGAATCTTTAATGATTTGAAATCATCTAAGATGGTCACATAATCGGATGAATGCCCATGTGGAGAAAAGGAAACAAAGGGCCACAAAATAGAAATAAAAAGCCTTTTTGGAAACCAATACACATGCATGCACAAGGGAAGGAGAAAACGAACAGTCATGGAAGGAGAAAATGAACAATCATGGAAGGAGAAAACGAACAGTCATGGAAGGAGAAACAAAAAAAATTCAAAGGTTTTAAATACGCCATTCAAAGAGGCCATAATAAGTTGGTGCTCCTTTCTATTGGTGCAGATAAATTAGGGGTTGGTGCTCCTTTCTGTTGGTGCAGATAAATCAGGGGTTGGTAGCTCATATGAGTAGCGTTTAAGAGAACAAGCTGATCAGATAGCTCATATCAATTTACAAGCAAATGGTGATGATCACCAAAGAGATAAACATGTTGGTTCACCAAAAGAAAGGTGCACTAGGCAAGAAGATGAGAACACTCACATCAACCCACAATGAAACCACCACTCAAATCATGAACAAAATCAAACTGGTGGGGAAAGGGTAAACATGATAAATCAGGATCAAAGACATCCTGAATCCCCTCGTAGGAGGGAAGAGAATAGAACAAGTCAAGTGGATAAAGGGTTACCTCAATTACCACCGCAAGTGGGTCTGCAAGAAGAGGAACTCCTTGCCTCAAAGGCATTCTAGGAACTCACTAAAAATATCAAATCCTTTAAGAAGAAATATACGGTTGGGCACCAACCGACACTAATTAAAATACACAACCAACCATTGTGCCCATCAGTCCCTAGCCCCGTATATCCTAAGCACTTTGAGATGCCTAGGTTAGAAAAATTTAAGGGTGAAGATGATGCATAAGAGCATGTTACCAACTTCATAAATGCATGTTTTCATCTTGAAGATAGCAATGCTATTATGTTAAGAACCTTCATTATGATATTTTTAGGTGTTGTCACTTAATGGTTCAACCAACTGCCCAAGAACAGCATATCCAATTTTGAACAACTAGTGAATGCATTCTTAAAACTTTTCTCTTTTGATGCTAAGAATAAGGTGAATCTCTCAGGCCTAGCCAACCTAAATTAATATGATGATGAGCCAGTCATGGATTATGGGGATAGATGGAGAAAAATCATGGTAAAGTTGTCATTTTCCATTCCGATTGAAGAGCTAATCCGAATGTTCACAAAAATTTGTGCCAAGCACATCTCGTTACTATTGCAACTACAAAAGTATGATACATTCAAAGAAGCCTTGGCTCAAGCCAAGATTATTGAAGATATAAAGCTAGAAGAAGGAGACCTAAAGCTCCATAGCAAGAAAGAATGGAACAAGAGCATGCAACATCAATCACAATAGACCGAACCTGCACACGTCAACCAAATTGTGTTAAACGTTCTAAAAGTAGCACAAATCCAACAACAAGAGAACTATTAGGCTCAACCTCCTACTATGAATTACAACCAACGCAATAGTAATCAAAGCAGGGGCAAATAGAAACAACTCCCTCGTAACTATACACCATTATCTGAATATTTGGAATCAATTTTCAACCACCTTTGTGAGGCCAAAGTTCTAAACTTGCCTAAGGAGCACATCCTAGATCCTAATTGCCCCAAACCTAAGGGGTATAGGGAAGATCTCTATTGTGTTTATCATCGGCAAAATGGCCATGATATCTAGGATTGTGTTGCATTCAAGAATGTAGTGCAGGATATGTTGGATAAGAATGAATTGCAAAACATCGACATATTCAAAAATCTTCTCCCCAATCATGGGGCAAAAAACAATCAAGTTGAGCACGTCAATGAGGTGCATATAGCCCCACCTGAATAGGGTTTTATCGGTATCATCAATACTACAATAAGAAGCAAAATATGCCTTGATCAGCCCAACATACCAAAAAATTCAACTAAAGCTGATAATCTATCACAGTCCATACCAATAATGAGTTCAATTCACTTACAAAAGGACCTTGTGATTGCCTTTCATAGGTAGGAGATTAAGGCAATCTCTCAGGATGAACTTGATCCTCCGCTCCACATCATAGTAAGCATCAATCTAATTCCATACAAGAGAGTCTTTATTGACACTGGGTCATCCATCAACATCATCATAGCTACAACTTTAAAGCATTTAAATCTATCACCTTCATGCATTAAGGACACAACATTTACATTGAGGGCCTTCAATGATGCTACTTCCCCAACAATTGGCACAATAATCCTACCTATACAGGTTGGGATAAATACGATACCTACGTTATGCCATATCTTGGAAGGTGAGAGGCAGTACAACATATTGCTAGGCAGACCATGGATGAGATATATAATGCATACCTTCCATAGTGCACCAAAACATAAAATCCATACACCAATGACAAGTGTATGTGGTCCCCCATGACCCTAAGCCATTCAAGTATTACAAGAAGATTGATGAGACACAAGAAAAAGTGTCTTCTCAAGAGTTTTTGGTAATGTTCAATAGCAAGGTAGAGGACCAAGTGACTCTAAAGTAGATAAAATGAGATGTGGAGCAATCAGATGTTGCCTTCCCATTGAAGGGATTAAAACCATTGGATTTAGTCACCCCTGATTCACTTTTCATGTTGCCTCCTCAAGAAAAAGAATAAGTGTTTCCCCCACATCAGATTGGGGATACTCAAGTTGGCATAGTTCAACACTACGAAGTGAAATAGAAACATGAACTAAGTCATAAACATGAGCATGTGGATACCACTATCGAAGTGGATTATCATGAAGCCTCCACATCAACTCAAAGGAATGAAATCAATGACTTAGAGTTACCTGGTAGATATTTAGCACCTACTCTTTTGCCTCCTTCAGTAGAAAATGGTATTTCAAACCAATCGCTAAAAATAAACATGGAAGCCTTATCATTATTGAAGCATATGCAAAATCACCTCTATAATATAGAGCCCCAAATGGATAAACAAAATGAGGTATTGCATTTTATCATGAACCAGCTTGAGAGCCTGGAATTGCAAAAGCCACCCTCATCTAAGATCAAACCACCTCTTGTGCATCTATAGGAAAAACCTCAACTAGAGCAAGCACCACCTCGACCGCCTCAGCAACCTAGCAAGCATCCCTCATTGCTTGATTCTACATTATCAATTTTCAATCGATTAATTTCCACAAATGCCATCACCCTATCGAAGGTGCAACCTTTAGATGCAAATCATCCTAAATCTTGAGGGTATGAAGAAGAGTCATACTATCTATATCATAGGTAAAATGGGCATGATATTCAATCATGTCGAGGTTTCAAAGCCATAGTACACAACATGCTCAACAAAAAGCAACTTCAAATTGTCAACCAACAAGTGACCATAGTCAATAATCCATCTCTTGCATCGAAAAGGCAAGAAGAGCCCCTTGACCCAGAAAGTGATATACCTAGGGCTCAACCTGATCCTCATACCAGGCCAAAGCATGCTAAAAAATCAAAGCAACAACAACACATTTGGACTCCTTTAAATGAGTCTATATCTAATATTTTTTAAAATCTACGGGAATTTAAGGTCATCACCTTACCTGACGTAAAACCTTCAGATCTAAATAGAGCTAAACCTAAGGGTTATAGGGAGGACCATTACTATCTCTATCACCAAATAAAGTTGCATGGCATTTGCAATTGCAAAGGAGTCAAACATGTAGTTCAAGACCTCATAGATAGTGGGGTATTTCCCATAGATGGTTCATCTACAGAATCCCAGCCTACCAAAATAGAGGCCACATCATCCCAACTGAGATTTCAAGGTCATTCGTAGCCTCATAAGCCTACCCATCCACCTTAGTGAGTGGTCACATTCGAAATGACTATTGCAACTTTATTTCAAAATTTGTACAAGGCAAACGCATTTGTGTTACCCTAGGTCAAGCAAAGAGAGCCCAAACATGTATCCACTGATGAAAGCATCCATTGTATGTACCATCATATACAAGGGCATGACATCCGTGATTGCCATTCATTTCAAAATGTGGTTCAAGGTCTATTAGAATGAAATGAGCTCCACATAGATGGTTCACTCATTTCATCTCATCAAGGTAGGGGCACCCCACAGAGGTCTATGCCCCAATTGGGAGAGCTAATTTATGTCACTCTTCCTAAGCAGGTTGATTACATTGCAGTGGACAACATGTGCATTGGGGGTCTTAAAGGTAAAATACCTTCCCCATCATCCACATCAAGTTCAATGAGACAAAGTGAGGGTTTTGAAGGTATCACACCTTCCTCACTTTCATTGAGTGGCACACACATTGGGGGTATTTAAGGTATCACACATTCCCCCCATAATATATCAAAAACTCAAAAATAATTCAAAAATAATAGAAAACATCAAAAGGCTCCAAAGGCATCTTCAAGCCGTTTGGTCAAAACATCAAAAGGCTCCAAAGGCATCTCCAAGTTGTTTGGTCAAACCACCAAAAGGCTCCAGAGGCATCTTCATGCCATTTGGTCAGATCACACAAGGCCCCAACGACATCATAAGCCCTTTGGTCAACAATTCAAAAATCAAAAAATCAAAAACATTCAAAACAATCAAAGATTCAAAAACAATAGAAAAGCTTAAAAACAAAAGGTTTCAAAGGTATCTTAAATCCCTTTGGTCAAATCACAAAAAACTCCAAAGGCATCTTAAAGCCCTTTGGTCAAATCACAAAAATCTCCAAAGGCATCTTAAAACACCTTTGGTCAAATCACAAAAAGCTCGAAAGGCATTTTTAAAGCCCTTTGGTCAAATCACAAAAAGCTCCAAAAGCATTTTTAAAGCCCTTTGGTCAAAAAACAAAAGGCTCCAAAGGCATATTAAAGCCCTTTGGTCAATTCACAAAATGCCCCAAAGGCATATTGAAGCCCTTTGGTCAAATCACAAAAAGTTCCAAAGGCATCTTAAATCCCTTTGGTCAATTCACAAAAGGCCCCAAAGGCATATTGAAGCCCTTTGGTTAAATCAAATCACAAAAAGCTCCAAAGGCATCTTAAAGCCCTTTGGTCAATTCACAAAAGGCCCCAAAGGCATCTTAAAGCCCTTTGGTCAAAAGGAAAACATAAAAGCATAAAAATAATTCAAACTTCAAAAATTTCAAAACATTCAAAATAATCATAAGCTCAAAAACAATTGAAAGCATCAAAAATACAAAAATATTTGCATTACGCATTTACATTTCCATTCATGTAGTTGCATTGCATTCACACTTTGCATCCATTACATTTTGCATTAGATACATTTGTGTTTGCAATCTTACAAATGACACCACGTTTGTATCTCAATCATGCATCTTCAAAATCCATCATCATCCATCACCCATGTGTGTAACTATATTTTTCAACACAACCCCTCTTGTTGCTATGAGGAATATACTAGGGTTTTTCGGTCACTCAACCATACCTAGTGGTTTTATAAAATTTTCTAGAAAGTTATTTTAGCTTTTGAAAGGTGAGGTTTAGTTTTGATAGCACCTGGTATATCTCAAAATCCTATCACTAATCAAAACACTAAATTCCTAGTTGAAACAAGGGAAATATGAACGCTACAAAGCGGTATTAGGTATCCTAAGGTGAAAAATATTTATCTTGCTCATCCCCCTGTATGGCCGGTTTGGAAATTTTGAGAATTGGCAAAAGGAAAAGTTCACCCCTACCTAAACAAATCCCTTGCTTTGATCAAAACAAGCAAACATCCTGAACAAAGTAAAAGTTCAAAAACAAGTGATTATCATCACTACAAAAATCCCCAAACAAAGCAAAGTTCAAAGTTCAAAATAATTCAAAACACAAAATAAATAGTGATGATCATCACTACATAAATCCCTTGCTCAAAAAGAAAAATAAAAATTCAAAATAAACAGTGATTTTCATCACTAAAACATGAGCAAGTATCCCTAATAAATATGAAGAAAATAAGGGAGTATGAACTTGAATCCCTGGAATTCTCAACGTGAACGAGCCTTATGCACGATGATATGTCTATCACATTAGCATCTCGCTTTTGTGTAGACCAATGTTTGCATGTGGATGAGCTAGCTTTAGGTAACCCAATACTACCTAGTGGTATAGTCTAACTAAGTCCAACATAGGATCATATGAACAGTTGAAGATCCCCGATCTTAGAAATGGGGCTGAAAGAATCCCGCTTGACATCAGAGGAAATGCTTGAGTTCTATCTAAATATATTCATTTGCACACATAGGGATAATGAGTATCTCAGTCTTCATAACAAAAACCTTATCCTTCAGAATCTTTGCATGATCAGTATATGACTTTTTGATGGAGCAACTAGGGTGTTTGAGTCTCAAGGAAAACCTCAAAAATCTCCTCATAGCAACAAATCATTTCATCTCATAAATCACTATATATATCACATCATCTCATCTCACATTTGAAGGTGTAAATAATTAATCCTTATTATCAGAGTGATTATTTACATTCATGATTGTTATACATTTTGTGGTGTCACCCATTAGATTGTTAAACTCATATCACATGCATACCTTATATTTTAAGTAATTAACGTATATAGGTGTTGAGTGGTATTTTCACCCAATTGTGAAAGTACACTCTCCTTTAGGATTTGGGTTCCAAATCCCCTCTTGCAAAGAAATTAAATAAACAACTTCTCCAAGGTCTCCGTTGTATTAGCATTTGCATATGTGTATTAGTAATCTCAAATAAAGATATTCAATTTAAATGCTTGGAACACCTTAGTGATTGCAAGTAACTGTAAACAAGGGGCAATGTTGGTTTATTTCACCATGAAACTTTAGTGATTGTTCATTGTTTTTTTGGATTTTGAAATTTTTTAAATGTTTATTTTAATGCCTGAAAATTTAAAATAAGTTAAAATTTTTGGAAAAAATAAAATGCAAGAAAAATGAAAATGAAATGCAGAAAACTGAAAATAAAATGCATTCAGTATGATGCTATCCTATTTCGACAAAACCGAAGATGTGAGGTCTCCATGCATGCAACCTAACCTATTGGACTTGCAAAACAAGCACAATCCCCATAGACTAAGTGTTGGTTCCTAGGGTTTAAAATAAATTTTAGGTTCAAGCATTCACATGAAGCAACCAAGCAAACTTGCATTAACTCCATCTACAAACTCGAAATCTGAAAAAGAGAAAAGAAATAGACATTAAATCCATAGCATGCAAAGAGAATCTCCTTCTTTCTTGCCCACAAGATGCAAATTTCTGAAAACTTCTGCATTAAAAATGTGTCATTTTACAATAGCAAAATTTTTGGTTTTCCCAAACCAGTCCATGGAAGAAAAATGACTCAAACAGGTCCAGAATGGCCCTCTTGCCTTCAAATCTGCAACTCTGCTCGCAACAATTTCCAACCCCTTCAAGCCTCTTTGAATGGCGTATTTAAAACTTCTAAAAATTTCTCTTTCGTTTCATTTTCCAATGGTATATTTTGGTTTCCAAAAATTTCGTTTCTATTTTGTGGCCCTTCGTTTCATTTTCTCCACATGGGCTTGCGTCCATTTCCTTCCGTGTGTAACGACCATCTTAAATGATTTCAAATCATTAAATATTCCTTATGTAACGCTTTGTCTTATTCATTGGATTTTGTCCTTATGTCCACGTCACTATGTGTCCTGTTACCTTGGCAAAAATGGAACATGTCACGATATCATGACACTTTTCCTCCTTCTCTCTTTTTTCTTTTAGCCAGAAAATGTAACATGTCGCGATATCGCGACACTTTTCTTTCTATTCTTTCTCTTCTCTTTGGCCATGAAAATGCAACATGTCGCGATATCGCGACACTTTTTCTTTCTCTTTTGGCCGCGAAAATGCAACATGTCACGATATCGTGACACTTTTTCTCTTCATGAAAATGCAACATGTCGCGATATCGTGACACTTTTTCTCTTTGGCCATGACAATGCAACATGTCACGATATCATGACACTTTTTCTCTTTTGGCCACGACAATGCAACATGTCACGATATCGCGACACTTTTTCTCTTTTGGCCACGAATGCAACATGTCGCGATATCGCGACACTTTTTCTCTTTTGGCCATGACAATGCAACATGTCGCGATATCGTGACACTTTTTCTCTTTTGGCCACGATAATGCAACATGTCACGATATCGTGACACTTTTTCTCTTTTGGCCGCGACAATGCAACATGTCGCGATATCGCGACACTTTTTCTCTTTTGGCCATGAAAATGCAACATGTCGTCGATATCGCGACACTTTTTCTCTTTGCGCGACAATGCAACATGTCGCGATATCATGACACTTTTTCTCTTTTGGCCGCGAATGCAACATGTCGCGATATCGCGACACTTTTTCTCTTTTGGCCACGAAATGCAACATGTCGCGATATCGCGACACTTTTTCTCCTTGTGGTGTTTTGCTTTTTTCTTTGATCTTTAGCATATGGGCCACTTCGGTCTTCTTGGAACACATGCAAAAAGGTGGGTCCCCAATTTTGGGGTACGTTGTGGAGCAGCCACAACAAATGGTGACTCTGTTGGGAAATGCTCCCGAGCATTTCGGTGAGAACTCAACCTGAAAACACACAGACTCAAATACAAGCGTCAGCAAATATCCCAAGAATGAAACTAGACGAGAAATACATGAAGCATTAGAATTATTAAGCATCAGCTCGGTGTGTGCAATGTGCTTCATTCCCTATCGTTTGAAACTCGTTCAACTTTCCATTGTCAGTTTCACTTATGATTCGTATGCAAGGCTATGAATGATTTGTGCAGGATTTGATGTATGACAACTATGTTAGAGATATAACAACCTGCTTTGCAAAGGCTCAAACTTTCTAGTATCATGAACAAACATATTAAAACTGTCAAACCCTCTTAGGACCAAATATATGTATACTGAATTAATTTACTAGATCCCAAAGTTGGTTATGTGCCCCTACCATCTTGAACCCATGTGCAAGTGTAAGTGAAATCAGAGCTTTGGGGAATAGGATTCCCAACCTAAGCGAGATGGGAATTTAACCCTATCCTTACTACTCTATCTGGAGTTCATTACCTCATCTTGAACAAAATGATTTAACCTGTTATGGATGAAACTGTCGAGCTAGCTCTGTCCGTTTGAGCGATCAGTGGTCTTGCTTTTAGACAAGACGTGTTGCCACGCATGAGCATACTCCACTGCCGACCGAGCGTCTATAGCCCCGGTGGAGATTAACCCCATAATCCATGATTTGGCTCTACTTTTGATTTCTTGGACCTTGGGGATGACTACCCATCCTTGCAAGGGACATGTAGTACGATCCTTCCAATCCAATATTAATGATGAAATGAAAAATATTTTCTTTGGAATTTCAAGTTCTTGAGTGGGCAAAATAGAAGCTTTGGGGAATCGGATTCTCAACCTAAGCGAGATGAGAATTAGACCCTATCCTTACTACTCCATGAAGGTCAAATCAGAGCTTTGGGGAGTTGGATCCTCAACCTAAGTTCGATGGGGATTTAACCCTATCCTTACTACTCTGATTTTAGGCTTTAAGCACTATGGGAGTGGTAAAAACCATTGTTTTAAGGATTATGTTGCATAATAGGACAGACACGAAATACTCCTTTCGCCTCACCTTTTCTTCCAAGTATGGTTTTGACCATTTTGCTCAAGATCCTCTTTAATATGTGTAGAACGTGCTTGGTTCAAGATAGTTCGGGCATCAGTTCCCAACCTTAGGATCCTTTTAATATATGTTATGTAATAACCCTAAGAGGATTCGACACCTTTTCAATGATTGTATATGAAATGAAGATGCAACTGAGATGAAATGTATATGCAATGTGGAATGTAACATGAGATATGAATGCATTGCTCCTTTTGAAATGCGGATGGAGTATACCACCTACTTTGCCATAATTTATAAAACTGACAACTTCATGCATCACAAGTTCCAAACGATATTCTTTAATGTGTTTGCGATATTCGTGGAGCTTTATGCAATACAATTCCGATGTTTCATATTCTCCTAGTCTTAGTCAACATTCATAAGGACCTAAGTTGACATCTTGCTTTTTTTTTTTTTTTCAAGACAAACCAAAAGTGTCCAAAGGACCAACACACAAAACTTAAAACCAAAGTGAGATCCAATCCAAAACCAAAACACGAAAACCAAAAGTATATACAAATGTACAATATAATGCAAGATGGTGCAAAAGTTTGGATTATCATTTTCCCGGATCCCAAACCTGATTGGAATTCTTTAAAAGACGTATGACGTGATACGCATACCAAGTTTTGTAGGAATCCAACAAAAACAAGATCAAACCAAACAAAGAAACAAACTTCCACTTGCCCCTCTCACCATACCAATTTGATTTAGTTTCATTAATAATCCTATGGTGGAGTTTCAAGTTTTCAAATTGATTAGACAATGATTGATATTCAATTCCTTTATGTCTATTCTTTAAGATGTCCATTCCACACTTTGATTCATGGTGTAGAAATAAGCTTTCATTTTCATTCAATAAAGCCATAACATTAATAATATTTGAATCAAACCATTCATTAGGCAAATCTTCATTCGAATTTTGCATGGTGAAACCAAAAAGGTGAGATTTTACCTTTGGCATGTTTTCATTTGACCTTACTTGAAGAGGATTTGAAAATTCCTCTTTTCTCTCATGACATTCATCATCATGTAGCACTTGTTCTTTCTCCATGACTCGTTTATCAAAGGCACCAAACTTAGGTACCCAATTGAAAATATGTCCATCCCTTTCAAACCATAAGTCTTGTCTATCTAGGGGTGGGTTAACTAACACATTTTCGTGATCAATCACTTGGGTTGTTTTGGGTAACGTGAGATTTTCAATTGGATCATCAATGATATCAAACCCAAATGATTTAGGTTTTGTAATTTTCTCATTTTGAAATGGCATAATCATTGTAGCACAAGTAAGTGGATCAAGATTTTCAATTTCTTTTCCTTCAAAGGAATCTAAAGCAAATGACTCTCTTTCTTGATTCATGGTTGTAGAATCCTTATCATGTTCCAAAATTTGATGAGATTCGAATTCCTCTTCCAAAACTTTCTCAAATTGTACAGGATTTATAGTATCCTCATGTGAGGAAGCAATTGAGTTATCCTGCATATTAATTGACACAACAAGTTTATTAGAAGATTTAGATTGATAATATTCTTCCCATTTCTTCCATGAATCATAGTAATCATCCTCCAAGTTCAAGTTGTGATGCTCAAGTACTTCTTCTTCATCTTCTGATTCATCAACATGTTTCTCACCCCATTCATCTTCACCTTCCTCATTCTCACTCTCTTGACGATATAGAGTTTCCACCACCAAAATGTTGTCCTCTCCTTGTTGATGTTGGGGTGGACCCTTATTTGGCACAAGTTCCAAATCATCCACTTGAGCTTGGAGACAATGGGTATACCTAGCAATTTTGGGACAATTCCTTTCATTATGCTCCTTTGTATTATGCAATCTACACCCCTTTTCCCATGCAAAATCAGAAATATTAAGAATGGAACTAGAGTGACTTGGTCCTGCAGAAGTATCTATCTGATTAGCAATAGGGGAAGGCACACCCCCATTGTTTGGCTTCGTATTCCACTGTCTCCCTCTATTGTTGAAATTTCGATTTGGGTGAGGGGCATGGGATTCATACTTCTATTTTTGAACCAAATCATTACTCAATTTGTGAACTATATTTTTGAGCTCTTCAACCTCTGAATAAATCTCTTTTGGTTGAGCTATGTTATTGCTAGTTCCAATAGGGTTTGCGTAATTGGTGAGATCTTGACTTAACATTTGAGTTGGATTTTGAGCCACTTGATTTGCATAGGGATTCACACTTTGAATCGAAATTGGATTGGGTGCGTAAGTGGGTGTTGATGAATATGGTTGTTGATAAGGCAAAGCATTTATGCCTGATATTTGTGGTGCCATGATCTGATTCATCATAGGAGCTTGACCATATGGACCATATTGTCCTACCATAGGCATCTGGGAAAACCCATAACCCTGTGGTGTCATTTGTTGTTCAATGGTCATAGCTTCATTGTAGGCTAGAGCAAGCGTGGTAACTTGAGGATTTTGCCTTGCAAACATTGTCATCATAGGATCCAATGCCCCAAAATATATTTGCAAAGCTACTACGGGATCAATGGCAAAATGCCGAATTGCTCTATTATAGCACTTCTGAAATCTCTGATTAAAAGTTTGGATTGGCTCACCCTGGCCTCTTTTGCATGTAATGAACTGATTATAGATGATTGTGGGATCTAATGGTGACCTGAATTGGTTGACAAAAGCATCCTCCATTTGCGTCCATGACGTAATGGAACCGGTAGGTAAGCAAATATACCATTCGTAAGCCACTTGGTCTAGGCTCATGGGGAAGAGTCTACAAGCCACATCTTCATGTTGAACTTGCAATCTTATCAAAACATCCCTATAGGCCTGAATATGTTCTTCTGCGGTCCTTGGGCCATCCGGTTTGTATTTGGGCAAAAATCTCTCTATATTCTTAGGGATCTCATGAATATCCCCTGCAATATTCAAAGGAATGTTATGGGCTCCGTACCAAGGAGGTGGTGGAGGTTGGGCCATTTGATTCAAAATCGATGATGATAACCCTACAAGAACCATGGAAATGGTACTGATAATTGGTACACTAGTGGCAAATGACACCACCGGTGCAAGTCCGCTAGATGCGCCTAAAACAGAAGGATCTTCTGTAACAAGAATATCTGGTGGGACCACAATTTGCTCGGTTTTATTCCTTGGATTCCTATGAGTGAGTGAGAGGCTTTGGAATATGGTTTCCTCGGTTGTTTTGGACCTAGTTGCGATGCGATGCGGTGGGTCCAGCTTGTAAATGAAACTACCCTACAAAACCTGACAAAACTCTCAATACCTCAAAGAAAACCTATGACACACAGAAAATCTTGCAATTAATGAAATTCAAAGAATAACTTCAAAATCAATTTGTTAGTCATGAATGAAAGAAGGAACCATGACAAAGCAAGTATTCTAAAAATGTAAGTTTTCTGATTCACCAGATCGCATATGCGCAAGTGAAGAGCATACTCCTAGTGTTGTAGGCTTTCCGATTCACAAGATCGCATTACACGCAAGTGAAGAGCATAATACCGACAACAAATACATTTTAGACAAAAAATAATTCCTTACAAATAAGCATGAAATTGACTAGCAAATATCAAACATGTAACGTATTAATAATCATGTCAGCATCAACCAAGAGATGTATCCATTAAAATCAAATGAAAGTAATTGCATGGAGACAACCTCGTTAGTCAAGACCAAAAATTTTTAAAATCAAATCAAAACACATTATTCTTGTATGAACAATCAAAAGCGTTAGAACAATGCATAGCGATTCATGTCCTCCTTTTAACACTACAAGGTTGTATTGTTAAAAGAGGGCTAAAGATAATAATCAATAGGGCATGAAATATTCAAAATTTAAATCCCTATAGCATTTAAATCACTCTGAAATAAAACAATTCAGGCCCTCCTTCTAGCGCCAATCTGTTGAGTGGTATTTTCACCCAATTGTGAAAGTACACTCTCCTTTAGGATTTGGGTTCCAAATCCCCTCTTGCAAAGAAGTTAAATAAACAACTTCTCCAAGGTCTCCGTTGTATTAGCATTTGCATATGTGTATTAGTAATCTCAAATAAAGATATTCAATTTAAATGCTTGGAACACCTTAGTGATTGCAAGTAACTGTAAACAAGGGGCAATGTTGGTTTATTTCACCATGAAACTTTAGTGATTGTTCATTGTTTTTTTGGATTTTGAAAATTTTTAAATGTTTATTTTAATGCCTGAAAATTTAAAATAAGTTAAAATTTTTGGAAAAATAAAATGCAAAAAATGAAAATGAAAACTGAAAATAAAATGCATTCAGTATGATGCTATCCTATTTCGACAAAACCGAAGATGTGAGGTCTCCATGCATGCAACCTAACCTATTGGACTTGCAAAACAAGCACAATCCCCATAGACTAAGTGTTGGTTCCTAGGGTTTAAAATAAATTTCAGGTTCAAGCATTCACATGAAGCAACCAAGCAAACTTGCATTAACTCCATCTACAAACTCGAAATCTGAAAAAGAGAAAAGAAATAGACATTAAATCCATAGCATGCAAAGAGAATCTCCTTCTTTCTTGCCCACAAGATGCAAATTTCTGAAAACTTCTGCATTAAAAATGTGTCATTTTACAATAGCAAAATTTTTGGTTTTCCCAAACCAGTCCATGGAAGAAAAATGACTCAAACAGGTCCAGAATGGCCCTCTTGCCTTCAAATCTGCAACTCTGCTCGCAGCAATTTCCAACCCCTCTTGGCCTCTTTGAATGGCGTATTTAAAACTTCTAAAATTCCTTTTCGTTTCATTTTCCAATGGTTGGTTTTCACCTTCCCTGTCATTTTGTTTCAAACAAAAATTTTTCTATTTTGTGGCCCTTCGTTTCATTTTCTCCACATGGGCTTGCATCCGTTTCCTTCCGTGTGTAACGACCATCTTAAATGATTTCAAATCATTAAAGATTCCTTATGTAACGCTTTGTCTTATTCATTGGATTTTGTCCTTATGTCCACGTCACTATGTAGGTCTATTACCTTGGCAAAAATGGAACATGTCGCGATATCGTGACACTTTTTCCTTGCTCTCTTTTGTTGCTTTTAGCCACAAAAATGCAACATGTCGCGATATCGCGACACTTTTCTTTCTCTTCTCTTTGGCCATGAAAATGCAACATGTCGCGATATCGCGACACTTTCTTTCTCTTTTGGCCGCGAAAATGCAACATGTCGCGATATCGCGACACTTTTTCTCTTTTGGCCATGAAAATGCAACATGTCGCGATATCGCGACACTTTTTCTCTTTTGGCGCGACATGCAACATGTCGCGATATCGTGACACTTTTTCTCTTTTGGCACGACAATGCAACATGTCGCGATATCGCGACACTTTTTCTCTTTTGGTCGCGAAAATGCAACATGTCACGATATCGCGACACTTTTTCTCTTTTGGCCGTGAAAATGCAACATGTCGCGATATCGCGACACTTTTTCTCTTTTGGCCGTGAAAATGCAACATGTCGCGATATCGCGACACTTTTTCTCTTTTGGCCGTGACAATGCAACATGTCGCGATATCGCGACACTTTTTCTCTTTTGGCTGCAAAATGCAACATGTCGCGATATCGCGACACTTTTTCTCTTTTGGCTGCGACGATGCAACATGTCGCGATATCGTGACACTTTTTCTCTTTTGGCCGTGAATGCAACATGTCGCGATATCGCGACACTTTTTCTCTTTTGGCCGTGACAATGCAACATGTCGCGATATCGCGACACTTTTTCTCCTTGTGGTGTTTTGCTTTTTTCTTTGATCTTTAGCATATGGGCCACTTCGGTCTTCTTGGAACACATGCAAAAAAGGTGGGTCCCCAATTTTGGGGTACGTTGTGGAGCAGCCACAACAACAGGTTTATGTACATTGGATCACCATCATAATGCATTTCACACATTTCATTTATCATATCATACAAAAAGTAGATACACAATTAAGTCAAAATAAACATGCATTTAACAATAAGCACCTATACAAAATGCAACATCATAAATAGTGCATCTATACATCTAGATCATGGCATATAATAACACATATATCATCTAGCTAGCACATGTCATCAATACATTACATACATATAGCAAAATCAAATCATTATCTAGGCATAGCATCCATCATCGCATCCATAGCATAAAATCAAAACAAAAACATTTCTAAACATCAATTGGGGCATTATTGGTATCATACCTCCCCTAATAAGAAATCAAACAGTTAAACAATCAATTCCAAAATGCTCCAAAGGTAGCATAAGCCCTTTGGTCAAACCAAAATACCCCAAATGGGATAATCCCTTTGGTCAACTCACAAAATCCCCAAAGGGGATAAGCCCTTTGGTCAAACCAAAATGCCCCAAAGGTAGCATAAGCCCTTTGGTCAAACCAAAACATCCCAAAGGTAGCATAAGCCCTTTGGTCAAACCAAAATGCCCAAAGGGGATAAGCCCTTTGGTCGAACAAAAATGCCCCAAATGGGATAAGCCCTTTGGTCAAACCAAAACACCTCAAAGGTAGCATAGGCCCTTTGGTCAAACGAAAATGCCCCAAAGGTATCAAAAGCCCTTTGGTCAAACCAAAATTCCCCAAAGGGGATAAACTCTTTGGTCAAACCAAAACACCCCAAAGGTAGCATAGGCATTTTGGTCAAACCAAAACACCCCAAAGGTAGCATAATCCCTTTGGTCAAACCAAAATACCCCAAAATGGATAAGCCCTTTGGTCAAGCCAAAATGCCCCAAAGGTAGCATAAGCCCTTTGGTCAAATTAAAATACCCCAAAGGGGATAATCCCTTTGGTCAAACCAAAATGCCCCAAAGGGGATAAGCCCTTTGGTCAAACAAAAATATCCCAAAGGGGATAAGCCCTTTGGTCAAACCAAAATGCCCCAAAGGGGATAAGCCCTTTGGTCAAACCAAAATGCCCCAAATGGGATAAGCCCTTTGGTCAACCCAAAATACCCCAAAGGGCATAAGTCCTTTGGTCAACTCACGAAAGCCCCAGAGGCATCATAAGCCCTTTGGTAAACTCACAAAATGCCCCTCAAACCCATGACTTGGGGCATCTAATGTTGATCAGATCAATGATCACCACACACCCTACAATATGGTCCTAGGTGGTCTACTTTTTTTTTGCTCTGCACTATGTTTTGCTCACAATGCATCCCAAAAAAGGGTATCTGTAGACACCTAAAACGTGTCATGTTTAGGAGACTACTCATATGAGTACATCTGAAGACCATATGACCAATTTTTGACCTTTCCAAGTGCAAGCAATGGTTTTCACCACTAATTTGGGGTAGTCTTAGCCCATCCAAGCCTGGCCGCTATGAACTAGAGTGGATGGATCCTGGCTACTGTAGCTCAGAGTGGTAAAACCTTATCTATTGTAACTCAGAGCGGCTAAACCTTAGTCGTTGTAGACTACAGTAGCTAAGCCCTAAATATGCAATTTGCCATCAAATTAGCCTAATTTTGGGTGAAAGTGGTAGTTTACATGTAATAAAGTCGAGCGGGGGTAACTTTGCATTCCTCCTCATAGCCAGTCTAGATTTAGACATCAGTTAACTGGCCTTCAAACACAAAAAAAGACAAAACTTCTCATGCTAACATCTAGTGTGCATGCAGAATTTTGTCCTAGAGTTGGACATTGACCTAGGGATTCAAATACATTATAAGGTGCAAACCTAAGAGCACCAAGGGGGATCCATGAATGTTCAAATCTTATGCAGTGAAGCCCTACCAAATCAAAGAGACAGAGAGTTCAAATTGTGTGCATTGGAGCACCGTCTAGCTGAGCCACATCCATGCATCAGTATTCAGACCCATCGTTCTTAACCGTTAAAGGAGACACACCTGGCGACCCTTGAACATCAATTTGATCCAAGGAGTGATTAATTTTAGCCCATAAGACCTGAGGTAACCTATTAGTTAGAGGTCGTTGTCTTTGATAGCGGCCCATAAGCATAGCCAGGTTTTAATATGGTCGTTCCTTTGTTCTTAGTAATAGATATGCATTTATTATTATTTCATTTACATATCTTTAGCATAGATCTAAATCTTTCATTGTATTTAGATTAATATTTCTTATTTTCATATGCATATTTCCTAGATCTGGTATATTTCAATACACATTATGCTTATTTATCTAGATTATCATATTTTCTAATAAGAGCCTCTTTTGGAGAGGTGACCCGTACTACTAAGCATGCTTTGTTATTTCCATGTATGCAGATCTATAGGTTTACAGGACCAAATCAAGACATTCGAAGCACAAGATCCCTCCTAGAAGAGAGAAGGAGAAGGGGGCATCTGTAATCCCTCGTATAGTTTCATGTGTGGAACTAGGAAGCCTGCAAAAGCACACCACCCATTTGCAAAGGGGACATTTTATTCACTTGTATTTCATTGTATCAAAATGGGTATCCCTTAGAGGGACCGACATGTAATCGGGTTTCAATATAAATAAAAGGATCTCTCTTTTTTATTTCCCCATTATATGTATTTCATGGTCTTTCATTTCATTTCGGTATAATATTCCAAGTAGATTAGAGGTGCATGCTTCCCGGGGTCGCTAGAGTAAATATCATCACATCAAACAAATTGAGGTTGCACCTGGGAGGATATTGAATGTAAATAATGAGTTGACACTCATTCAATAGGACACCCTGAAAGAGATATTGGTTAAACATCAAAATAATTTTGCTTGGGATTATTTAGACATGAGGGGAATTGCTCCTCAAGTTTGTACTCATTGCATATATCTAGAAGAACAAGTAAGACTGGTAAGACAACCACAACGTCGGATGAATCCATCCATGAAAGAAATTGTTAAAAATAAATTCAAAAACTCTTGATAGTTGGATTTATCTACCCTATATCTGATAGTGAGTGGGTATCACCTTTGGTGGTGGTGCCCAAGAAAAATGGAAAGTGGCGTATTTGTGTTGATTACAAAATGCTCAATAAGGCAACAAAGAAAGACCACTTCCCCTTACCTTTTGTGGATCAGGTCCTCGATACCTTAGTAGGAAGAAACTACTTTTATTTCTTGGATGGCTTTAGTGGATACAATCAAATATAGATTGGGGAAGAGGATCAGGATAAAAACAACGTTCACTTGTCCATGGGGAACCTTCGCTTACCGAGTCTTACCCTTTGGTTTGTGTAATGCACCTACCACTTTTCAAAGGGTAGTATTGAGTATCTTCTCTGATATGATTGGGGAAACTATGGAAGTATACATGGATGATTTCACTATTTATGGTGAGACTTTTGAGGAAGCCACAATAAATTTGGAAAGAGTACTTCAATGGTGTGAAGGAACTAATATGTCCCTGAGTCATGAAAAATGTTTTATGTTAATGCAGGAGGGGATAGTATTAGGACATCATATTTCTAGAGATAGTATAGAGGTAGATAAAAATAAAATTGAGGTAATCAAAAATCTGCCCACTCCCAAAACTCATAAAGATGTTCGAAGTTTCCTTGGCTCTGCTGGATACTATAAACGGTTTATATCAGATTTCAGCAAAATTTCTAAACCCTTGAACACATTGTTGTCAAAATATGTAGAGTTTTTTTGGATAGATAAACATGAACAAGCATTTCAAACTTTGAAAGAGAGATTGACCATTACTCCAGTATTGAGAGGTCTAGATTGGACCATTCCCTTTCACATATATGCGGATGCATCCAATAATGCGATAGGGGCAGTATTGGGACAGAAATATGGTGAAGAATTTTATGCCATTTATTATGTTAGTAAACATCTTACAGGTGTTGAGTTTAATTACACTATCACAAAGAAAGAATTTCTTGTAGTCGTTCATGCTATTAACAAATTTTGCCATTATATTACAGGTTACAAGGTTTTTGTGCATATTGATCATTCAGCCATCAGATACCTGATGAATAAACCTACAATTAGTGGTAGAATTATTATATGGCTTTTACTTTTGCAAGAATTTGATATTACAATTATTGACAAACCAGGTAAAGACAATGTGGTTGCAAATTTTCTTTCC
Source organism: Wollemia nobilis (assembly GCA_028583015.1). Classification (NCBI taxonomy): domain Eukaryota; kingdom Viridiplantae; phylum Streptophyta; class Pinopsida; order Araucariales; family Araucariaceae; genus Wollemia; species Wollemia nobilis. The sequence goes on from JAQPPZ010000850.1 coordinate 13,013,489, forward strand.
AAGTTAATGCCTCCAGATCATACAACCACAGAAGATCAATTTCCAGATGAGCATCTCTTTGCTCTTGATGAACAAATACTATGGTATGAAGATATGGCTAATTACTTAGCCATGGGTAAAGTATCCCCTGCACTCTCACCACATGAAAAATAGACATTAATAGAGAAGAGTGTGGCCTTTTCATGGATTGATGGTCACCTATTTAAAATCGAACCCGATCAAATCATGAGAAGGTGTGTTGCTGAAAATGACATTGGATCAATTCTTAAAGCTTGCCATGATGAACCCTGTGGTGGCCATTTTGCAGGTAAAAGTACTATGTTTAAAGTATTGCAGGCTAGATATTTTTGGCCTTCATTATTTAAGGATGTAGCCAAACATGTAAGTCAATGTGACTAGTGCTAGAGGATGGGTAGACCAACTCTCCGAGATGAAATACCACTCAAACCACATGTGCACATTGAGCCATTTGACAAATGGAGAATGGATTTTGTAGGGCCCATTAATCCATAGTCAACAGGTAAGAGATATATTTTAGTTTGTACTAACTATGTGACTAAATGGGTTGAGGAGCATGCATTACACAATTCCAAGGAAAATATTGTAGCAGATTTCCTATTTGCATTCATCTTCACATGATTTGGCATTCCAAGAGAAATCACTACTGATCAGGGACCCCAATTCACTTTGAATTTGATCCAGTAAATAATGCAATAGTAAAAAATCAATAAGCAAATGGGCAAGTAGAAGTCACTAACCATGAATTGGAAAATATTCTCACAAAAATGGTGCAACAACATAGGAAAGACTAGGCTATGAGATTTCAGAAGCAATCTGGGCTTACAGAACCACCTAGAAAACTACCATTGGTTTTACACCATTTCAAATTGGTATATGGGAAAAATGTTATGATGCCTATAGAATTTGAAATCAGAACTCTCAGAACTATAGCAAAACTAAATTTGAATCTGGATGAAGCACAGAAAGAACAGATTCAATAGCTTAACCAACTGGATGAGTATCGGCATGATGCTTTGCATCGAATAGAAGTCATTCAAAAATAGAGAGTCCGATGGCATGATCATCACATCCGATCAAAATAGTTCAAGGTGGGAGAATGGGCATTGTTGTATGATTTCCAGTTCCAGGAGAGAAAGGGAAAACTCATGCAGCATTGGATGGGGCCATATGAGGTGATTGAACTAATCAACAATGGTGTTGTGTGTGTTAGAACTATTGATGAAAGCAACACTATGTTGATAGTCAATGACCACCGATTGCGACAATATCACGCACCTAAGAATTACGCGATTGAGTTCAGAATAGGCATGGGGGAGACCCCACTCGATTGAATTTTTAAAATTTTTAGTAATATGTGGACACATGTTTGTCCACATGAAACAAAAACAATTTATTCTTTTTAAGTCCCACATTTTCTTTCTTTAGTTGTTGTTTTTTTTTGCAGAAATGATGCCTTGAATGCAATCTGTAGGTAGCCTGGGAAACCTAGGCCTATTAGGCATAGGATCCATGAACCTACGCATTTCTAGCTTTCTAGGAAGTTTAATTTTAGTAGAGTATGCTCATCCCCATCCGGAGGGGGATAACCATGCCTGGATGCGTGTGCAAGTGTTTACGTCTTCATGGAGAAAAATACCCAAATGCTAGTTCAAATAGTGAATGTTGATTCTATCCTTAAAAGAAGAATGTCGAAAGTCTAATCAATCGAAAGTGCTCAACTACAAACACATCAGTAGACATTGACTTTTCAATTATGGGGAGGTGCCTGACTCCCACATATCATAAAGGCACCTATCTCCCATTATTGGAGAGTCCTCATATATATATATAAAAACATGTGTAATATTAGTATGTACATATGACCTATTTAGGGCCGTTCTAATGTGTGCCCAATTTCTAGAAAAAATGTTCCTAAATTCCATTCTAATGAGTGCCTAATTTCCAATGAAAAGGTGTCTGACTTTTGTTCTCATGAGCGCTTGTATCCAGTATAAGAAATAAATCTTCGGCATTGGGAAGCGGTCGAAGCCACATCAGCATTTCATCCACGTGATCAAAGTCAAACTTCTCATGGATAAAAACATTTTTTCGTTGGATATTTATGCACGTTCCAAGACAATCAACGAACAACTTCCAAGGAGGGATGTGTGTCATCCCATGAAAAAATATTAATTTAATATTTTTCTTGCATTTTTTGGCAGGGAACCTCGAATGAAAATGAAATTGTAGCACCCGAGAATAATTTGTTCGGAGAAGAATTTCTTCACATGGGAAATATGCATGCCATTATTTATTTTGGTAAACATCATCATCATGAGACAACCAATCCATATGCACCACAAGCGTCTACACATCATGCATGCATGAAACACTATTTAGGTATGTACTCAGTTTTCTATTTTATATATATATATATATATATATAATTTTCATAGAAATACATTCTTGTAAATAGTGTCATCACGTTATCCGTAGAATGTCCATCCAATCACCATACCCAACTCTACATTTTTCCATGTGTCAGTAATCAGTTGGGTGAACAGTTATAATAATCATCCATTAGAAATTCCGACACACGATTTCACGATATTTTGCATAGATCACTATAATTATTTCTAATTATGGTGAGGAAGCACTTGTACGCATGGATACAGTTGAGTTAAAATGACATGTTAGAAAGAACTTGTGAAGCAATAGTAAGTTGTAGAGAAATCCAAGAAGTTAGAAAAAGAATTGTAGATAAAAACCAGAGAGAAATTCACCATGGGAGGGAAATCCATGAATCATCTGCTTAAAAAGAATGAGCCCATAGATATTTTGGGGATCAATGAGGATGTTTAGATCTAATTCAAAGCTGCTGGATGGATGGATTACTGCCACCTGGTTAGTCAGAACTAGGATGCTAAAGCAGTCAAATAATTTGCAGCATCCTTGAGAGATTTGTGTCATTAGAATACGCAAACTAGAAATTCCAATCATAGAGACCCATATTGTTGAGGTCATTGGTCTCCCTCAAATAGGGGACCGTATATATAAATATGATAACCCTACGTAATGTGCACAGAGGTTATTTGGGCATTCGATGACACATCTGAAGCACTCTAGACTACCGAGACAATACCTCCCAGACCTCTGGAGTCAAGTCTTTGAGCAAGTAGCTCGATTCTTCACCTACACGAGTAGGTTTTCATGGCTCAATGCAAACCATTTTCATTTTTTGAATCATCTACTACATGGGGATAAGATCAACATCCCATATTATTTAGAATATTCTTTAAAATACGAGGCTAGTCGGTATCAGGTAGGGACAACTACTACCCTGGCGCACCATGGGTTGATTTTAGCCCTAATTAGACATGTAGAAGCACATAGGGAAGCACCGATTGAAGAAGTTAAAGAAGATATAGCTATTCCAGAATAGAAAGAGGTGATAGAGGTGCTTGACTCCCATAGTCATTCGACTGTAGGGGCATCAAGGCCAACAGAGTCGGTGCCTACCTCCTCTCATGATCAATCAACAAGGGAGGTAGGGCAAACTTCATCCCTTGTTTCTCAATATTTTAATGAGGAAGTAGGATAGAGCATGTCAAGCTCTTTTCAGATGATGACCTACCCAAGGACCAGAAGTAGGACAAAGAGAGCATCCTTGGTCGTCTCCAGTTTTTCTAGTGATGAAGAAGTCATTGGCATGATCGAGGATGAACTTGTTGCCCATATGTTGTAGGACATGGCCAGCGATGAACCTTCTCGCCCAAAAATCCAAGGAGAAGATTTGCAAAAATAATTGCAAACATTAAAGGAGTAAGCCTTCATTTGGGAAGGCAAGTACAAAGTAGAGCAGACTCTCTTTCATGAGTCTAGGAAGGCTACTATAGAAAATATGTAGGAGATGTACAACAATATACGCCAATTGAAGGATATAGTACAACGATTGAAGTTATAGATTCAACAAACAGAGGTTGGTCAGCTAGCCAAAGTTGATGTTGTAGTCCAGACAGACTGGGCAATGGATGTGCCTACAACTTCTCCAGACTCTAAGGAGAGGATTGCTTCTTCTAGTCAGATTAGGTCAGATGCCAAAAAAGAGGCCAGCTTAGAAGCTAAGGCAGGGGACCTCTCTGAGGCCTCTGCTAAAACAATTTGTGAAGAATAAGGGAGCCCAATTCTACAAACAGAGCCCCCTATAGTAGATATTGAGGAGAGTGAGGCTGAATAGTCACCTCCAACTACCCAAATGGAAGGAAGGCAAGAACAGGATGCTGATATGGAGGTAGAACAACCTCAAACATCAACACACTCTATAGAAAAAGAGTAATCAGCAGGACAACCACCTACTGACCAACCTATGATAAGTCACCTAAGTAGATGCCTACTAAGCCAGTACAAGAAGTTCTTATGGACCAAAAGTTAAGCTCTTCTGATGACCATGAGGTGACACCATCACTAGCAGTAGAGAAGAAGAATCCCTCTATTTCCACTACTCACATAGCCATACAAGTACAACCAGTGATGTTAAGGCCTAAGAGAAAAGTTGCAAGGGAATCACAAAGAAGGTCAAGAACCAGGGCAAGGACTGCAAGACCTAAGGCTTAGCCAACCCTAAATTTAGATGATGAATGGGTTGAATCTATGAAGGCTTTTTCCAAGCAAAAGGAGTAGTTTGCAAAGCTCCAAGAAAGCCTTAAAGAAGAAAAAAAGTCAAGGAAGGCCTCTGAATGAATGGCTAGGGAGCCAACGATTTCTATCAATACTTCCTGAGAAAATCAATTCTAGGATATCTATGGATTGATTGGTGACAAGTCATCCAATATGAAAGAGTACTTTCATAAAATGGGTGTACTAGGTCCCATACAACCTATAGTTCAAACGGTAGCAAGTAAGGCACCTCTGATAGAGGTGAAAGCAGAAAAAGTTGATTTTGATGATGTTGCATTTGAGCCAGAGGTGGCCAAAGTTAAGGTTGTTGATGAATCTTGTTTTCCATTATAGGACAAACCAGATGTCCCAAAAGCAGAACACCTATCCCCACACCATCAATTTTAGAAGCAATTTGAGCCAATGTTTCAAAAATATACCTCAACTTTCATAGGGTTTTATTTAAAGGAGGTAGCAGGGAGAAAAATATGGAGTCAAGAACAACCAAATTTAGGAGTCGGGCCTAGTCAATCAGTTCGATGCAGTCAACACCTATGCATGTCATAATAAGGAACCAACACTCCTCAGACATAGAGTGGTTGGAAGCCAAGGAACAAAGAGAGGGACAAGGCCACAACCAGAGAGAGGAAAGGGAGAAATAGAGCCTATTGGAAAGTTGTTGTTGAAATTAGAGATTATCAACACCAGGTGTCACGAGGATGTGCCAATCCTTAGGCATGGGGGGATGATGAGCACCAAAAATGCTCATATTTTTGTATGGATTCATAACATGTTGTGCGACATTATTTTGATAGAATGTACTTTTTATGAAGGTTTTATATATATTCAATAGGAAATTGTGTATATTCTCTAATATGCGTTTTAAGTGTGATTTGTGTGTAGATTCGATGATTTTACTACTTTTTTGCATATTTACATCAAGGTCCCATTTGGACCTGGCACTTCATGTTTTATGGTGGAGGACTAAAGACAAATATGACCGCAACAAGGAGTTACGTATGCTAAGTTAGGTGCCTAACTTAAAGGCTAGAAGGCACCTAACTCCTATCTTTCAAAAGAGAAGTGCCTAACTCCTGAATTTGGGGTCAATAGTGCCTGACTTCCAGTGATAGTTCGGAGTGACACCTAAATCTTAAATTTAGGATCAATGGTGCCTGACTTCTAGTGATAGGTTGGATAGTGCCTGACTCCCATTGAAGTAGAGTACAATAAGGACCCTATTTTCATATGAAATAATGTAGCGATTTCCAATGACAGATGTAGATGAAGGACAACGTAATGAACCGAAAAATTATCCATTTCTCATCAATGGCTAAGCAAACACGCAAATAGAACAAACACCTGTACAAAACTATTGATATCGATTGAGGTGTAATTTTAGACATATTCTATTCGGATAAATAGAACACGCCTAATTTATCCTGTGAAGGATAAATTTAGCACGTGTTCATTTTGATCAAACGTCTATGATTGTTTTTTGCGTATTTTTTATAACTACAAGTCTAAAATAGACTTGCCTAAATTTGTAATAGGGGATGGTTGTACACTATATAAATACACAAGCCACCCCTAAGAAAAGGATCCTCGAACATTTTTTGTAAATCATTTTTGAAGCTGCAAATAAAATTCATTCGAGTGTTCATATATATATTTTTAAGCGTTCGGTGTGCGTGAATTGATCTGGGTGGAGTTTGTTGGAGCTTGGGCCCACTCTCAATAGTATTCCTCCCCTTTTCTTATTTTTATGTAATTAGTTTATTCACTATTTATTTTCCTATTTTCTTTCCTTTCTACAGTTTATTTAATTTTTGTAATTTCCCTATTTTTTTGTATTTTCCTGCAAGTGTGTGTTTTTACTTTCCATAGTTTATTTTCAGTCATGTGTTTGATAATGTAGGCTAGATTAATGGTTTGGAAAAGAAACAGAGCTACACCACAAACCACCCCCCCAAACCTTAGGACATAGTGGACTCATCTCGTTGGTTTTATAGGCATAAACTATGCATGGTACTTCACAAGTTTACGAGCTTTCCTAGGTTTGATAATTTAAATGGAGGCAATAAATTAGTTGTATTTGTAACCAATATTTTTCCCAACAAATGGGATCTCTTTTCTTTCCAATGTGTAAAATTACATCTAGTTCCAGTAACATAAAAATATAGATCGTTTCCTTCTTTTTTATTGCATCATCATCAAGACCTTTTATTCCATCATTAGTAATAAATAAAATATTCATATTTCTGAGAAAGTTTATCATTTGTATTGACCAAGTGTTTTAATTCATCCCATTAAGATAAGTAACATACACCAAAGGATCTATTTTATACAAATAATACCAAATAACTATAACAAGTCCTGAAACTAATACCGCCATTATGTAGAGCTCAAAAATCCATGCAATATAAAAAATGTGATCCAAATACTTTCATATGCAAAAAGTTATTCCCTTCAGAAGTTTGGCTGAATTAGCATTTAAATATTAAAAAAATTCAAACCTTAGGGAAAATTTTGACAAATCAAAGACAACTTGGATAAACAGATTTAAAATTTTACTAAGATGTTTTACCACTTATGATTAGATCAATGAAATACATATTGACAAATATTGAATATTAATTAGTAGGTGTACTTCTTTATGTATAAAAAAAATTGGATTCATGACACACATAGCTAATGGGATTTAAATATTCTATCTAATAAGAGTGCCCTAGGCTTGTGATCCTAGTCACATGCACTCACAATGTGTTTGAGACATAAAGTGATTTCTTTTTATATGAGTTCTTCCCTTGAAGAAAATACTAATAAAAAATAAGGATGTAAGTTGAACCCTGAACCACTACTTTGCCAAGACCCTTAGCTATCCACATGGATACACACACGAGTTAAAACTAATGATTAATATTTCATTTCATATTTAAAGGATTTTGGATCAAAGGATTAAAAGGACTATGTTCATACATCTCTTTCAAAACTCAATCTTCTTTATACAAGACAACATACCAACCAACAACTCAATTATCATGTTGGATTTAGGACCTGCTTAATTACATAAGGTGAGAGGAATTTTCTTAAATTAACTATGCAAATAAAATAAATATGCCTTGATGGATTTCAAATGTTTGACCCTCCATGAACAAGGTGAAATACTAACTATCATGCCAGTGAGTAGGTTATGTTTTATAGAAGATCCACTATAATTTGAAGAAATGTAAAATGACTTTAGGGAGCATATACAATCACCCTAACTACACTTATGTTTCATAAACAATAAAAGCAATTGGATGAACTTGACAAGTTTTGAGCATAGGAGTTCTATATAAAATAACATACCAAGTACCACACCAATTGGTGGAATGGGTTTCAAACTCACAAAATAAAAATTATAAGGATTGTAAAAGGTTCAAGGGGCACATAGTCCTATCCCTATGTGGTACACATCCTTTGAGCAAAATAGGTACTTCAAGAGCAACTTGAATCTACAATGTGGTATGACTAAAGATAGTATTTTTGGTCTTCAAGGCAAGAGCTTTTGGACATGTCTAAAATGCTTGAAAACTTGTAGAAAATGTTGATCCTCTCCTACAAAAATTGACCTCTCTTGATGACATTGAAAGGAAACTGAATATGCAGAAATTTGAGTGACTAATCCTACTTTTGAAATGGCATGAAAATATTCGCACCAAATTTCAAATTTAAAAAAGAATCTCTCCTAAAACAACAAAATGAAGGTTTTTCTTCTAAATACTTGAATTTATCATTGAAAATAGTAATTCTTTTGGTTGATTAAATTATGTTGTTCTAATTTGGATCTAATAGCATGCTAGATTTTAAATATATTTAAATAAAATATCTCAAAGCATTTCATCATTACAATCTTATGTGAAAGAGTACAAAAGCAAAACAAGGAGAGCACCTAGAAAAAATAGATAGAGAAAGGTATATGAAAAGAATAAGAGGTAGGTGCCTGTAGGCACCCCCACAATCTCATATATCACAAACTAATACAATGGATCAATTATTGGGAGGTATTTGTAGTGATACCTAATCCCCAAGTAAATGCAAACCTCAAGTCAACATAACTTGACTTGAAGGTTAAATTTTAATATACTAAGTGTATTAAACCCTTTAACTAAGGTTAGCCATAAGGGTGGTTTGACCAATATTACTAAGGGTGAATACATCAAAATTGTTCATAGGATTACATAAAGATGCTTGTAGGATTTATACAAATTATGTTCATAGGATTACATAAATTACTTGTAGGCTTGCATGACACTTGCTCGTAGGCTACATTAAATTTTTCATAGGCACTTTATCATTATCAACTTTGGCCTAATAAGATCATTACATATATTCCAACAGAAATTTAGCAAATACATTTTAAAATTTTGGTCATTAGAGAATCAAAATTTTAAAACCTATAAAAAAATCCAATTGGCTAAAAATAGCCCAATAAAACATATCTTGCCAAGAACTCTCAAATCATAGTAAGTTTTTTAGGAATAGATGTGATTTGATGCATGTTTACAATAAAAAATTTGTTACTCTTAACTATGTTCCATGAAATTATGGGACAAATATGGTGAGAAAACTTTTTGGGATGGTAGAATATTTTTTGGAATGGCAAAACTCATTTTTAAATTGTGAGATGCATCTTTAATATGGCCCCCATATCCTAGAATGAATCCCCATGGAAAGTAAGCTCTTAATGTAGGTGAAACAAGATTGTACAAATAAGTTAATCCAAATTTGTAAATTCATTTGCCTTGATGATAAAAGATAATATTTATACTTTGGAATGAGAAGTATAGATATCTTAATTATAAATACTCACCGTTTATTACAAGGACTAATATGGTTTGGGGACTATCATTTATTCATGATCAACAAGATATATGTTCATGATGTCAATTTGGTAAGCAAAGTCAAAAAACCCTCTAAAATAGGTAAGTTGTTGCATACACAAAATATCTTGGATCTAGTACATTTTGATTTATGTTATCCAATGAACATGCCTTTAGTTTTTTATACTAAATATTTTGTGTTGATGGTAGATGATTATTATAGAAATATATAGGTATATTACCAAAATACAAGTTTTAATGCTCATAGTTTATAGCATTCAAGATCATGGTAGCAAAACAATTGTAGAAAGGGGATGATTTTACCTAATTGAATTTCAAAATTTCTATAAGCATGAAGGTATATATAGGTTATATACATATCTATATAGTCCATAAAAAAATATAATGGTCGATAGGAGAAACAAGACAATCATAGAGATGACAAGGTGCATGATGCATAGCCAAAATATGGCATATGATTGTCAAGCAAATATGATTCTCTATATACTCTATGTAAATCTTTGTGGAATATCACTTATGAATAAGCATAATATAGAAAGAAACCATCAACTATTTACTTTCATGTTTTTAGGTGTGTTGTGTTTTGTATTTATTCCTAAAAATGAGAGAAATTAGATGTGAAAAGCAATAAGTGTATATTTATTGGTTATATTAAGCAAACTAAAGCCTATAGGATATTTTGTCTCTACTAGAAAAATAATTATTAAAAAGATGTTATAATAAATGAAAAGTAATATTTTCCTTAGAAAATGGTAAACCAATGACATTTATGTATGTCTTAGAAATATTGATAGTATTATAACAAATTGAGGTCACGAAGTCAAATTCAAAGCAAAACCATTCAAAACTATTTAAGAACAAAGTGGGAGGGAAGCTCAAGCACATTGGTATATTTCCCATTTACTCTAGGATGATCTCAAAGATAAAAGCATGACAAATATCTCTTTAAATGGACCATGCCAACAACAACAAAGTTGCATGGAGATTCATCCACATGAAGTACATCAATAACCAGAATTGTATGAGCAAAAAATAAGAGTGTTCATCAAGAGGAAAAAGCAATAGTTGACAAATCCAAATGATCACATAAATATTTTTTGTAAGGTTCTCAACAAGCAAATTGTGCTTTATTTCTTTCTATTTACAAGTTTATGAGCAAGGCACATATAAAGCCAAATATAAACTTGAATGCAAAGGTACCATGAAGGCAAATTTTGGTTCTCCAAGATTGAATAAAACATGGGAATTCTCTTAATCACTCCATAAAAAGAAATACATTGGTTATAAATGGATTTAAAAAGCGAAATACAAATCAGATGGTTCTATTGACAAGTTGAAAGCATGACTTGTTGCCAAAGGATATCCATAGTATAAAGGGATAAGTTATATAGATATTTTTGCCCCAACTCCAAATATGATATCCTTTCAATCAATTCTCTCCATTGCAACACAATTTGGATGGAAGATAAATCATATGGATGCTAAGAGTACCTTTCTAAGTGAAGATTTGAAATATCTATAGGATTCAACCATAAGGATTTTAGGTAACATGAAAAGAACATTTGGTTTGCAAGTTAATCAAGTCCTTTTATGGACTAAAGCAGACTCCTCAACCATAGTATATCAAAATTAATCATCTTAAAGAATCGCACTTCAAAAAGAGCTTCTCTCATTCTAGTCTCTATATCAAAATTACAAGTGAAGACATTGTAACCCTTATTGTTTATGTTAATGATCATGTCATAACTAGCAGTGGAGCTAACCTAATTTAAAAAGCAAACTCTATTCTATATTCAGATTTTGACATGACAATTTTGAACTTCTCTACTATTGCCTCGATGTAGAAGTTTCACAACTTTTCTATGCTACTTTTGTATATATTAGATGAATCATTGTAATTCAACATCTGCACCTATGGAAGATGATTTGAAATTTTCAACTCACACTAATTCATCTCCAATCAATGAATTATGATATCATCAATTGGTGGGAAGCTTGATTTTTCTAACGACCACTTGATCGTTTGTTATATAATATGTCATCTCGTTATATGTCATGGACAGCTTGATTTATCTTATGAGCACTGTATTGGATCTATGTTTTGAATTAAGTTACTTGTATTGTTTTGCATGCTTAGACATATCAAAAGAAACCTCAATTTTGGTATTTTATATCAACAAATTGCTAAATTTTTGTTTACTAGATACACTAATGCAAATTGATTTGGATCATTTGACAATGAAATCTATTAAAATATGTTAATAGGTATGTTTTTGCTCTTGAACCCAAAATCATTTCTAAGCAAAGAAATCTATGACATACAATTTTTTTATCAACTAAAGTATAATATAAGGCAGCAAGTTGTGAGGTAATTTGGTTATGGCTTGTATTTTATGATTCGCATATAGATCTAACATCAATGCCTAAATAATCCAATGTATCATGCCAAAACAAAACACACTCTAGCCCATAACTAGTATAGACTATAGCTAGCAAATAAAAAACATGTATCCTTTTCATTGCTCAACTTTTGAATAGACTCCATTGCAAGTATAATGGCTAAACCCTTGGTAGAGAACACCTAATAAAATTTAAGAATAAATGAAAGACTATATATCTTAGTTATCATGGGGATATTATTGCTGGTATATTAGAATCTTCACATGGTGCTTTTAAAACTAGATTTTAATACTAGAGTCAAAATTTGTTTAGTTTGTAAAATAAAATTAAAATTGTTTTTTTGTTAAGTTAAGCTCGAGTAATTGAGACGGTTCATCTTCTACAATACAAGCTCATATTCAAGTCTTAGCAAGCTAAAATCCCTATATATATAAGTGGCAGATGATTAATCCTCATATATTGTCTTAGCCTCATATATAAAATTTGTGATAATACATTTAAAAAAACAATTTAACATATTAAGAATTTCTCTTACCTAAAAAAAATATTTAACGTAGTGTTATATTTCACAATAAATTGATGAACAATACAGAAAAAAAATGCAGGCCATATTTATAGATCACCCACTTCAAAAACCCTCAAACAAACAAAGACCCTTGCACCATAACATTTGTGATTGGTTAATTAACAAAAATAAAAAAACAAAACCATCTAATTGATTTCAAGGTAAACCATGGAAACATCAAAAGGATGATGGATAATAGGATGCTAAAGATCCAAATGATGATGATACCCTTTTATGTAGATACCCATTGAATTCATGAAGGACTAACGTACTGAATCCTATGGATATCTTTAATTAAGAGTGAGACGGTAAGAACAAACTTTAGCCAGATTTTTCTTTTCCATTTTAACTAATCATATACCAATTAACAAATAAGAGAATACAAAGATAGATCTTCCTCCAACATGAAGGGTTTTCTCAAGTACACATCCATCTATAACTTCATATTTTAATTTAGAATGTAATGCAATCTATTAACTATAATTTTTAAATTTTAACCTGCAATGCAATACAGCCTATTAGTTTGTCCTTTGTATATAGTACAACTTTATTATTTTTTTTATATAGGATTGAAATGGGTTCCACTTATTACATGATATTATAATAAAGTTTGGATATTATCAATGCATCGCTTGGTAAGATTTGAACCTTGGTCTCCTTTTTAAATATTGAAGAATTTAATTGATTGAGTTAATGTCACTTAATTCTTATATATATTTTAACTATAGTTTTTTTTTTTTAATTCTTCGTTTTTTTACCTGTTTAAACATTTAATTATATTACTTAAAGATAAGTATCATGCAGCTTTTGTTTCATCCTATTATATGTTTCTTTTATTTATTTTTAATAAAAAATTAAAAAAAAATAAAGATATGTCAAATTTTATTGTAAACATACTTAAAAATTATTTTAAAGTGACTAAAATATAATTATTCTTTATGAAAGAGTTTCAATGAGAGAAGAGATCTCAAAATGATATGTCAAATATGATTATATGATGTATGAAAGATAGTATTAAGATAGATCATATCGTATAAGAGGGTCCTGCAAGACCAAAAATTGCTTGGGAGGGAGGCTCTACAGGGTGACTTCCCATGGAAGTCCTATTCCTCTTACCTGCATCCTTTCCTCGTCCCTATCCCAAGACCCTGTTCCTTTCCCAGTTTCCTTGGCACCTTTTCCCATCCTTCACAGAAGGAAGGTGTTGCAGACGATCTCCTCTAGGGTGAGATCCTTGATCCATTGTTCTGCCCCTTTCCTTGCCCTAAGGTGGGAAAAATTTTGTCCCATTTTTTGTTCCACTGTTCCACCTTTTTCCTTCGGTGCCTGGGTTCTGGGATATGTTCAAGTTTTTCCCTGGGACTTTTTTTGGGGTTTTTTCTTAGGTTGTTTCAGGAAGTCTTCTTGACATCTGCTCGTTGAGGATCTTCAGTTGTGAATGGTTGGGTCTGAGGAATTTTGGCTTCTTGAGCAGTTTTGCACAACATCCTTTTGGTCTGGGAGTGGGACCATGTGCTTTATACTGTGACTCTGCTCTTTGGTTTCGAGGTGGTGGGTCTTGTAGGATTTCAGTTCCTTTCGTGGCTTTGCAGCCTCTGGTCTTTTTGTTGTTGAATCCTTGCAGGTTTTCCTCCTTGTTTCCTTGAAGCTACTTTTTGGTGGGTCTAAGGAATTATGGCTTCATGAGCAGTTTTGCACAACATCCTTTTGGGTTTTGATGGGTTGCCCATGTGCTTTCTACTATGAATCTATCCTTTGGGTTTGAGGTGGTGGTTCCTAAAGGATTTCAGGTCCTTTCGTGGCTTCTGGGGGCCTCTGTTTTTCTTGTCGTTGATTTCTTGCGAGACTTCCTCTTCTATGACCTTGAAGCTATTGAAGGTTGTCTAGGATGCATGGTTGTTGTTTTTTTATTTGTGCTCTAATGTCTACAGACATGCATCTTCGTGACTCCTTTCTCTTGAATTCTTGTGGCACTTTCCCATCCTTTCCTTCAGAAGTATTATTTTGTTGTTGTTGTTTCCTCTTTTGGGTAGGTGTTTTTGAAGGCTTCCTTTTCTGCATAAGGACCCTATGGCCTAGGGTGTTCCTTTGCTGCTGAACCACTACAGTTCCACCTTTCAGGATTTTGTTCCATATTTGCTTCTGTTCGGGCTCCCCTGCGTGGGATGCTTGTTTTCCTTCAGTTCTCTATTTTCCAAGGGTGGTTTCTGGTTTTCCCACCCTTGGGATGTTTCAAATTTTAAATTTTTGGCTTTGTTTCTTTTCCCACCTGTGGGAAAGGTTCAAATTGATTTTTAGTGGTTGGGGCGGTCTGGCGCTTTCTCCCGCCCTTTGTTTGCTTCAAATTCTTGTTTGGCGCCTTTTGATTCAAATTTTGTTTCTGGCGGGCCTTCCCTTCCTGCCCATTTTTCCTTTGGTGCAAAGGAAGTCGTATTCCTCTAGCACAAAGGAAAGCGCCTTCCCCTGGCACAAAGGATGGCGCCTTCCTTTTCTGGTCCTCTAGCGTGTTCCTTTTTTGTTCCTTTTGGTTGTCCTTGCCTTGATTTAATCTGATGTATTATGTTGCAATCTGATCCATTGTAATCAGGTTTTGGGATCCTTGACAAAAACCCACTTTTAATCTACCAAAAAATATATATAGATCATATCGTTTCAATATTTTTTATTATAATAATTTCACACAAGTTATGTTGTTTGCATCTCATAATATAAATATATTATGGTTTACATTGTAATGAAGGTAAGAACAAATTGTACTAATCTAACAAACTTACCAAACAAGGAAAGAATAGATATGCCTATCATACCTAGTAATAAACTTTAGTCTAACACCTTCCTTAATGATTAACCCAGATACAATTCCAAGCTTATGTATAATCTACTCTTTTACACATCACAAAAAAATTTACACACCTAAAAATTATTTTTTTCTTTTCATCCAAACACACACTTATGGTGTAGTCATTACAATCATTTTGGTGAATATGTACTCCAGGTTTTTATTTTCTTCAGTTACAAATTTTACTAACATGATAAAGAATGTGCACAGTTACATTTTTTACTTCCCTTTAATTACAAATTCCACTACCTAACATGACAAATAATATGCACAGTTATAGTTACAATCTTAAATTAAATGACTAAATTGACATTTTCCACTAAGCATTTGCTCAGCATCATATTTCCAACATTCTCCACCTTGATGCTGAGAGGTCTTACAAGATTGTCTCTAAGTTTTGAGAACTAAGCTTTGGCAATTTCTTTTGTTAACAAATCAACAAGTTGCTCATGAGTGATACAGTACTTCAACAATTCTTTTCATTTTTACCATATCCTTGATAAAATGATACTTCAAATAAAAGTGTTTAGACCTACTATGATGGATGGGATTCTTTGCCAATTGAATTGTACCCATATTATCACAAAAAAATATTCTAGGATGGCATTGCTTCTCACCAATATACTCCAATACTTTCCTAAGCCACAAGGCTTGTGCACTAGCTAAAGTTACTACAATATACTCAGCTTTTGTGGAGGAAAGAGCAATTGATCCTTGCTTCTTTGAGCTCCATGTGATCAATCCAAAATCAAGAGCAAAAAAATTTCTAAAAGTAGACTTTTGGTCATCCAGGTTTTTGCCCCAATAAAAATCACTAAAACCAAGTTCCATCTCCTTAGCTAAATAGTAATGAATTCCTAAATCAAGAGTGTCTTTCACATACCTCAAGATTATCTTAGCAACCTTCAAATGAATTTGATATGGTTCATTCATGTACCTTAAAACAAGAGAAACAATATAAGCAATATTTGTTCTAATTTTAGTGAGAAACGTCAAAATTTCCACAATGTTCCTATAACCTGTCATATTTACTTTATCTGCTCCATCATCCTTGCACAACACTACTCCATGAGCAATCGAAGTTGGAACTATTTTACATTTATCCATACAAAACCTCTTCAATGTATCTTTAGCATACTTTGTTTTCCAAATAAAAATTTCATCTTCACCTTGATGAACCTCCATTCTAAGGAAGAAATGTATCAACCCTTGATCATCTACATACAAATATACAAGAAGAATATCATTACCTTTTTTCTTAGAGTAGAGGGTAGGCTCACACTTTCTCCTTATGTAGCCACTTTGTTGAAAGTATCCATCTATCTAGGTATACCAAGCCCTTGGTGCTTGCTTGAGGTCATACAAGGGCTATTTCAACTCATATACAAAGTCTTGTTTACCTTTAACCTCAAAACCTTGTGGTTGTCTTACATACACTTCTTATAATTACCCATTCAAGAAAACATTTTCACATACAAGTGATATTCCATTTCTTTTGGGTTGTCATAGCAATAACCATTCTAATTGTTTCTTGCCTTGATATAGGTATAAACATTTTTCATAATCAATTCCATACATTTGTGTGAATCCTTTAGCAACAAATCTAGCCTTATGTATTTCAATCCTACCATCATTGTTATACTTGGTCATGTAGACCCACTTGAAACCTACACATTTCTTACCATTAGGAAGTCTCATAAACTCACAAGTATCATTCTTTTGAATGAAATTGGTTTCTTCTTGCATTGCTTGCATCCACACATCACTAGTGCAAGCATCTTCAAAGTAAGAAGGTTCAAACTCAACTTGAGATATCAAAGCATAATTAATCGACTCACCTTTAGGATCTTCTTTATCATCTCCATATATGTGCAACCTTTCCAATATTGAAATAACTTGATCAACTTCTTGATCTTGGCATCTAATAACCCTCCTTTCAAAATTTCTATCAAGCATTTTACTTGGTGGGTGAGCTTAAATAGTTTTCTTCCCCTTCTTAGTCTTCATAATATCTATAAAGTATGATGAATTTCTTGAAGAAATTTGTGAACTCTCCTTAGGACTGCTTGGTAGACTTAAAGGGGTAGGCACACTAGTGGGTTGTTCACCACCAACACTACCATTACTAACATTGATGTTATCAACTTAGCCTCTTTAATGACCATATACATCCCCTTAATTAAAAATCACATATTTAGAAACCACCACTTAGTATTTGGATTGTAAAACGTATAAACTTTTTTATTTTCACAATATCCAAAAAAAATTCGAGGCTCACTTCTTGGATCAATCTTATTTCTTTTCTCATTAGCAAAAAGAACATAGGCTAAACAACAACAAAAATTAAATGATTATCATTAGGTTTCTTCTCATACCATGCTTCATAAGGAGTCATCTTATCAAGAGCACTTGTGGGACTCCTATTAAGAATGTATATTGTTGTAGCAATAACATCATCCCAAAAACAATTGCTCAACCCCTTGGTTTGATGTGTGCTTCATGCCATTTCAACCATATTTAGGTCCTTTTTTTCATCCACCCCATTTCATTGAGTGTAAGCAGTTGTGAGATGACTCTTGATTTCATTCTTATCACAAAATTGTGTGAACAACCTTGAAAAATACTCACCACCATAATCAGTCCTTAAACACTTAATTCTATATCCACTTTTATTTTATATAAAGTCTTTAAGGCTCTTAAAAATATCTAAAACTTTTTGTTTATCCTTCAAAAATAATACCCAACACTTTATGGAAAATTCATCAATAAAAGTAATGAAATAAGATGACTTACCCAAGCTTTTGGTTTGAATTGGGACACAAATATCATAATGAACTAATTGGAGTGGATGTTAGGCCCTCCATGCTTTTTCTCTTGGAAACCTTTCTCTATAATTCATGCCTTTGCTACATCCCTCACAAACTTCTTTGTGATCTTCAACTTTGGGTAAACCAGAAACCAACTCTTGAGAAGTCAACAACTTCAAACTTTAAAAGTTTAAGTGACCATACCTCAAATGCCACAACCAGCTCTTATCTTCAATAGCAAAATTTGAAAAGTTATTTTCATTACCTCCAAACTTAAAGAAAATATATTTAATTACTTAACATTGGAACAACAATGACAACTTTGTTTCCATGGTTCTTGTAAAATAAAATACATTGCTTATCACAAAAATGACTCTATAATTCTTTTCACAAAGTTGCCCAACACTCAACAAATTATGCTTAAGATCAGGAGTGTAATAAATATCATGAATTTGATTTTTACCTTCCTTAGTGTTTACGTCCATTACACCTTTTGCTACCACCTCCAAAAACTTGTTATTACCAATCTTGATCTTAGTCTTTAATTTATCATCCATGGTATTAGACAACTCCTTATTGTCTGTCATATGGTTGGAACAGCTAGAATCAGGATATCATGTCTCTTAAAGAGTTTTTTAGCCTTGTCATAGGATAAGAATAAGTTTCTTGAAATTTCCTCATTCTTACTTTCATAATTTACTTTTTCCCCTTCATTTGAAGCTTCTACTCTACATTATTTTTCAAAATTTTCATCCCTTTTGTAGGGGTAACATTGGACATTTATCTTGTTAAGTATTCATCTTCCTGTAGCAACAGGTTTATCTCTTCTTCCCCTCTTCCTCTTGAAAACTTTTGATCCTTCCCCCTACATTTTTTTTGTCATTGGTTGCTTGTATTAGCACCATCACTCTTTGAGACTCTTACCTTTGAGGCAAAATCCTTCTCTTCATCTTTACCAAAGGTGTCTATGTGACATAAAAGAACAAACAAGATGGTCAAACTCCAATATTGTCAAATTTTTACTCTCTTTAGTAATGATGGCAACATGGTTCCATCTTGGTGTTAGAGTTCTTAACACTTTCTTCATAACAACTTCATTCTCCATTGTTTCTCCAAGAGTGGTCTTTTTAATTAACCACATATTTTACTCTAATACAATATTCACTTACACTTTCATATTTTTGCATCCTCAAGTTCTTAAACTCTCTCTTCAATGTGTGTAACTTGACCAATTTCACTTGGTCACTGCCTTGATAAGCCTCTTGTAGAGCCTTCCAATCATCCTTTGTTGATTTTGCATCTAAAATCCTTGAAAAAATATCTTGTCTAGAGCTGATTGAATGTGGTATAATGCCAAAGATTTTTTCTTCTTGGCCTCGTTTGCTTTTCTATAATTACGTGAGACAATAGACCAATCTTTTGGCTCATTATAACCAGCCTCAATAATATCCTAAAGATATTTTTGATCAACAACATTCTCATCTTAATGCTCCACTAGTCATAATATTGTGTGTGAAACTCTAGAATAGGAAGGGAGTTATTGTTGGCCATGATCAATGGTTAGAAATATCAGGTACTCAACCTCACTCCAACCCAAGACCAACAATGGCTTTGATACCAAATGTGAAATCTACTCTTTTACATAGCATAAAGAAATTTTACATAGTAATTTACATAACCAAATATTATTTTTATTTTTATTTTTATCCAAACACACACTTATGTTGTAGTCATTGCAATCGTTTTGATGAATATGCATAGCTATAGTTTTCTACTTTCCTTTGGCTAAAAAATCTACTACATAACTAACATGACAAATAATATGCACAGTTATAGTTTTTCTTCTCTTCGATTACGAATTCCACTACCTAACTGACATGATAGAGAATATGCAAAACTATTGTTACGATCTTGAAGTAAATGACTAAATTGACATTTTTCCATTCAGCTTTTGCTAAGCATTAGTTAATATGCACAACTCAGCTTTTTCTCAACATCAAATTTTCAATAGCCTATCTCTAAATTTTACAAATTTTGGTCTACCTAAGGGTTTAATGATTATATTTGTAATCTATAATTTGGACTAATTTCTTCGTGCTCAAGTTGTCAAATTTAATTATGAAATTTAATTTGTTTTTTTTGACATGATATATTGGATTTTTCACCAACTTGAGCATATTTTTATTATCACAATAAAGCAATGTTCATTTTAGTTAATCTATTTGAAGATCATATAATACGTATTGCAACCAAACAACTTCACAACCTGCATTGCATGTTGTTATTGTGCTTTAGTGGATGACAAAGCAATTGTATATAAAAGTTTGCTTTGTCAAGCAATAGCCCTTGATCCAAGTGAAAACATAGAGTCAATAGTAGATTTCCAATTATCAATTGATCCAGCCGAGTCCACGTCAATGTATCAAACTAATTGAAAATTGTTAGATTGTTGGTATAATATACCAAAATCAAGAGTACCTTTGACATATATAAGAATACATTTTGCATCTTTTCAATGTCCTCTTCAAGGATTTGACATGAAATGGGACAAATAACTCATCGTAAAACATAAATTTGGTCAAGCGGTCATAAGATAAATCAAGTTGTCCACAAACTAATGGTATATTCTCATTAATTAGGGATAAATTAGAGTAAGCTAATAATTTCAGCCCAACTATTATAGGTGTATATATTATATTACAAAATCTCTTCCAAAATCTTTTCAAAAGTGTTTTGACATACTTTCTTTGTGATACAAAAAAAGCATGACTATGTTACCAAAATTCTACACCTAGGCAATAATGTAGGAGCATTACATCTATCATTTTAAAAACTAAACACAGATTAGATTTTACATGTTGAATCAAGTGGGCTCCACTACCAATAATCACAAGTTCTACAAAAACAATAAGAATTACAATATCATCACTAGTAGTTTTAATATCAATATTAGGATAAGAAAAGCTTTGATTGAATCCTAATACTAAGATATTGATCAATTTTAAAATACTAGGCTCAAGGAGCATGTTAAGTTTGTATAGGGACAATCAATCTACAAACCATATATTATTTTCCTGGTACCTAAAACCCTTGTAGTTGCACCATGTAGACTTGCTCTTTGAAATTTCTATTTATGATGGCACTCTTAACATCCATCTTATATACTTTCCATTCAGATTGTGCTACAATGGAGAGAACTACTCAAAAAATTACCATCTTTGTGGTTGGGGCAATTGTTTCTTCGTAGCCTATTCCTTCCTACTATGCATAACCTTTAGCAACAAGACATGCTCTAAATTTTCAATTGTACCATTTGATTTATATTTGATCATTTAAAGCCAATAAGTTTCTTTCCATGGGGTAATTCACATAATTCCCACGTTTTATTCTTCATCAATGGGTCAAATTATTCCTTCATTATAGTTTTCAAATCTAATTTACCTTTGGTCTCTTCATATTTATTGAGTTCAAAACCTTGAGAAAGTAAAGCAAAATTTACCTATTAATTCAATTGTCTAGGCTCTTTTCCAACTCATCTAGATCAATCAAATATTTCTTTTGACATCTTTCATTGTCTATTTCTACCAATTTGATCGTTGATGTAGCTCTTGTTATTGGTGAACTTCACTTGGGTGAACCTCTTTAAAGTTATTTTCTCCAAGTTCATCCCAATGTGGATTTGCAACACACTAGTGTGGCTAAGTCTTCACATTATTTTTCATCATTAGTCCCTAATTTTACTCAATCCAAGTGATCTCCACTACCTATTACAACACTATCAATAGTTTTAAAGTATACAAAATCTCAATAGGTTTACCATCATCTAGGAAGAAAGAGTTCTTCTCATGTACTATAATATCTCTACTATTTAATCCTCCATGGGGAACAGGGGATATCCCGCAGGATGTCCTCATATGCTTCCCTGTTCCCCCCTTCCCTGGCTCTGTCCTAGTTCTTTGCCACTTTTTGGATTCTCCTCTTAGCTAACTATGGCTGCAAACGATCTCCTTGGGGTGGGAGGTCTCTTTTCCACTTTTCTGTCCCTTTCCTTATCGATTTGAGGGTTTTCTTCCTATGCTTCTGGACTATGAAATCCATGGGTCTATCCCAATGCCGTTTTTTGTGCTTCAAGGATTCCTTTTCCCTTCTACTCTTTGGGATGTCCCTAGGTTGGTCCATATGTTTATTTTTTGTGGTTTAGGGATTTTTCCATTCTGCTCTTTGGTCTATCCTAGTTTTATGCAAGTTTTCTTCATGGTATGGCTCGACTCTGTCCTAGCTCCTTGGCACTTTTTGGATCCTTCTCTCTTAGCTGTCTATGGTTGCAAACGATCTCCTTGGGGTGGGAGGTCATTTTTTCGCTTATCTTCCCTTTTCCTAGCCAGTTTGAGGGTTTCCTTCCTGTGACTTTTTTCTGGTATGCCCCTCGATCCCTCTTAGGATTTTTGTGGTGCTTCTAGGATGCATTTTCCCTGTTGATCTTAGATTTGGTCCAGATCTATTGCAGGTTTCTTCTTGGATCCAGGTTTCGGTGGTTCTTCGATTGCGGTGCGTCATGGATTTGGGAGCGCTTCTTGAGCAAATTTTCATAGTATATTTTTTGCCTGAGGGGGCCACATATTTCTTTTCTGTGGATCTGATCTTCGGGTACCTGGATCTGGTCTACTTGGTGGGTTCTCAGCATTTTTCTTGGCTTGGAGAGGCCTTTGTTTTTTTGGTTGCTGAGTTCTTGTTGATATTCCTTTTTTGGTTCCCTAAAGTTGTTCGGTGGCGGATTTGGAGGTTGTCTTGGATTTGTTGTTGCTTTTTTTGGTCTGGGGAGGGCCCTATGCTTATCATTTGTAGCATGTTTACCTTGGCTCTATCTCTCGTCTGTGGGACATTCCTACTGCCTCTATTGCTTCCTCTATTTCCTTTGATTTTTGAGCTATTTAACCTTGCATGCAAGGAGATTTCATGGCCTATGGAAATCCTTAGTTTTGCTGCTCCATTTTCTAGGCCTCTATGGGATGTTGTTCTGGTCTTGTTTTCAGCATTCCTACATTTATCCTGGCCTTCCATGGATGGGATGATCCATATCGATGCTTCCTCTTCTCCATCCAACTATTTGGAATGGTATTCATGCTTGGCAACTTTGTTTTTCCATTTTTCCTTGGCAGGATACCGATTTCTAGTTTTTCCCCTGCATGGGATTTTTCAATTTGTACTCTTCCTGCATAGGCAAGAATTTCATTTTTCCTGCTTTAGGCAGGATTTTCAATTTTCTTGTTGGGCGAGATTTTTCAAATTTCCCGCTGGGCGGGATTTTCAATTTTCAATTTTCCCGTTGGGCGAGATTTTTCAAATTTCCCACTGGGCAAGATTTTCAATTTTTTTGTTGGGCAAAATTTTATAGGCTATCCTTTGGCCTATCCTTGGGCCTTTCCTTTGGCCTTTACTTTGGCCTATCCTTCAGCCTATCCCGTGGCCTTGTATTTGGTTTGGTGACCTGTTGTAAAAAGGTTTTGGGACCCTTTCAAAACCCCTTTTTAATGAAATTTTAACCTACGAAAAAAATATCTCTACTATTTACAATCTTGTTAGTAAAGACATCAAGTAATTTGTATTTTTTGGATAATTTACTATAGCCAACAAATATGAATTTCTTGCTTTTTGCATCTAACTTGTATTATCTTTGGGAATGAATGCAGAAGCAACACAAACAAAAATATGAAAATGACTAGTTGATGGTTTTATTTTGGATAATGTTTCTTCAAGAGTGCACTTTACAGAGCTTTACATGGGCACCTATTGAAAATGAAGACCGTAATATTTATGCTTCTGCCTAATAACAATATGGTACATTTTGGCAATGTAACATCTTCATGATTGCCCTATTTCTCCTCTCTAATATCCTATTTTGTTGTGGAGTGTATGGAATTGTACGTTGCCTATGTATACCCTCATGCTTGCATAAGTCTTGAAATTGTTGAGGTAAATTCAACTCCATTTTTTAACCTCAAGACCCTGGTACACTTTCCAGGTTGTTTCTTTACAAAAGCATTAAATACTTTAGAGTATGAAAAACATTGACTTATATTTGAGGAAGTATACCCACATTTTCCTTGAATAATCATCTACCATAAACAAAAATATTTTACACCACAAACTAAAGATTTATTTACACTAAGACTTACCCGTCTCAAATGGCCAGTGACTTTATTTTCCAAATTGACATCATGCACATGAACGTTGCTGCTCTTGAATAGATGGTAATCCATTAACCATGTAAGGCTTGGTGACTAATAAGTATTTATAATTGAGGTGTCTAAACCTTTCATGCCAAAGAACATAAGTATTATCTTCAACTACTAAGGCAAATATATTTGCAAACTTGGCATCAACTAAATTGTATAGTCCCTTTCACCTATATCAAGTGTAATAAGGGAAGGAGTCTAGAGAGTGAGTGCACTGGATTAGTTGGACAAAAATTATTCTGAGCTGACATAATTTACAGGTAGACTCATTTTGAATACCTTTTAGTTATTTGGGTGATGTTGAGTAGCTTTTGGTGCATGTTATGTGTATATGTTTTAGTGGAAACAAAATATCACTTCACTTAAAGAGAAAAATACACAGAATGGTATTCTTTGATATGCAAAGATTCCCCATCAAGGGCGAAGGCGAGCACAACAATGCTAGGGCAGCAAAGTAAAAATATTTTAACAGTGCCACAACAGTGTTAGGGCAACGAAGATGAGTGCAGTAGTGCTAGGACAACGAAGTAAAAATATTTTTACAATGCCACAGCAATGCTAGGGCAGCAAATGCGAGTGCAGCAATGTTAGGGTAGCGAAGTATAAATATTTTAATAGTGTTGCAGCAGTGCTAGGGCAGTGAATGCGAGTGCAGTAGTGCTAGGGTAGTGAAGTAAAAATATTTTAACAGTGTTGCAGCAATGTTAGGGCAGTGAAGGCGAGTGCAACAATGCTAGGGCAGTGAAGTAAAAAAATTAACAGTATCCCAGTAATTCTAGGGAAACGAAGGTAAGTGTAGCAGTGTTAGGGCGGCGAAGTAAAAATATTTTAACAATACCACAGTAGTGCTAGGGCAACGAAGGCGAATACAACAGTGCTAGGGTAGCAAAGTAAAAATATTTTAATAGTGTCGTAGTACTGCTAGGGCAACGAAGGCTAGTACAACAGTGTTAGGGTAGCGAAGTAAAAATATTTTTTATTTGGTATTTTTAAAATGGTAGTATAATTTGGGAAATTGGTTTCTTATTTTTTATGGAGAATGAAGAGGAACGTTTGGACTTCTCAGAGGACCCCTTTGAGGGGTAATGCATCTTTTCAACTCCAAGGGCCAAGGGTCTCATTTTTGGATAAGATTTAGAAGTTGAGAACTAAGGGTCCTTGGGTTTTTTGAGTGACCAGAATAATACTGCAGGTTATCAAAATTTAGTGGATAGAGGAGAGTCTATGTCAAAAGGTTTAGATCAAGTCAGTTGTCCTATTGACTCACTCTCAAGTGTCTCAGAACACTCTACTCAAGTGATGGGTCTAATGAATGAGCAAGCATTTTATTGCGGGGAAGAAAAACTTGAGCAAGCTCCAAACAATCCAAACTCACTTTTTCTGATAGAGTTTCCTTTGTTTGATTATGGTTTTATTGGTAAAATTCTTGATTTAGAGGTCCTAAGTGGAGTGGGTCCAAACTTACAATCAACACAATCTACAACTCCAGTTACTAAAGTGCATAAGGCACATAAAGTGGTTAAAAAGAGAAGGTCGAAGATCAGAATGGTACTTGGGGAAGACTTGAGGATGGAATAAGTTTTGGATTTTTTGGGGAAGGCCCTTATTGGAAAGTTTCATGGATGTCAAATAGTTGATAATACACTAAATGAGTGGTTGTAGAAGGTATGGGTCCCAATCTTAGGATATGGGCCAATTTTTCACTTACTTGCTAGAGGATGGATAGGTTTCCTTTTTCAATCTGAGGAAGATGCACAAAAAATTTGGGAGGTTGTTGGTATTGGGGGTCTTATTTTTTGGCTTTGAAGTCTTGGATGGCTTGCTTTTATCCTAGGACTGAAGTTGCTAGGAGAATCCCGATCTGGGTAAAACTTCCAGGTCTACCAATGGAGTTATGGTCAGAAAGAGATTTGAAAGCGATTGGAGATTCATTAGGTAAAACCTTGGATATAGATATTTCTTTCAAATCTAGTATTTTTTGGTCTGTAGCTCGGGTTTTGTTTGAGATGGATATCAATGAAGGCTTACCAGACTGTATGGAGATAGTTGTGGGGAATACAATTCATACTCAAATCTTGGATTATTTGAAAATTCCTTTTAGATGTGTTTGTTGTCATGTTTATGGGCATATTGCTAAGGAATGTTCTCGAGCTTTCACACAAAAACTATGGAGGAGAAAACAAATGACTAGTGGGGATTTTAAGTTAGCTAACAACAATCAAGAGATACCTATTTTTTAGAGCTCAATAGTGCTCCCTGATTTGGCACAAACAAGCAAAAAGAATGTTGTTGAACCTAGAACCAAAAATCTGGAGGAGGAAGAAATTTTGGGCCTAGCTTTGTCTCCATTTCACTATTCACAAGTTGTTAGAGAAGGAGACAGAGTCATAAAGAAAACTATGAAAGGATTGGAATTTGATACTATTAAGTTTGTTGGTCAAACATCTAAGCCTTATGACAATTATTGTCCAATACATGAGAATAATATGGACTTAGGTAATAAAGAACTTTGTACACTTCCTTATGAATGTTCGAAGAGAAGTCCTAGGGACAAGGAATTTTCTAAGATTTTGGACAATGGGCTGGCAACCTCAAATACATTAAATAGGGATTGTGATCCAAATATTTCTACTATTGGGGGAAGTCTTTGTGACCTATCAGGTGAATCTTCTAGGGAGGTATCTATTTTAGGGGATGGTTTGGAGACAGGTTCCTCTTGCAAATATTTATTGTGTTCTAGGAAAAGGGAATCCGAGCTGAGAACTTGTGCAGTTGTTGGAAGGTTAGGGTTAGGTATGGACCATATAAAGGAATCTTCCACTACTTCAGTAGGTAGGAAATAATTTTTGTTTCATGCATAGGAGAAGGCTTTAAGGGAAATTCAAAAAGGTAAACAAAAATCTATCAAAGGGGTCCTTAGAGTGGGACAAAACCCCTCTAATATGTTTAAATGATCTTGTTATCCCTTAATATTTGAGGTCTTGGTAGTCCCTCTAAAAGACTTGCCTTAGCCAAGTTGGTGGAAATTCATAATCTGGATGTTATCCTTCTACAAGAAACCATGGGGGCAAGTACAAAATTCATTGAAGGGTTAAGTAAATTGCTTAGGGACTAGGAGTTCTTGGCTCTAGATGCTACCAAAAATTCAAGGGGTGTTTTGACTGGCTGGAAGAACTTAGTATCCTTAATTAATTCTTCCTTTATGGTTTTAAGCTTGTGGACAAAATTTTTTTTTAAAGACTTGGGTTTGAGGTTATCGATTATTAATTGTTATGGTCCCTATGAAGATAGGCAAGTCTTATGGGATGATTTTTTCTCCCAAAGGTGTGTTAGAGATGAAAGAG
Organism: Wollemia nobilis; assembly: GCA_028583015.1. Classification (NCBI taxonomy): domain Eukaryota; kingdom Viridiplantae; phylum Streptophyta; class Pinopsida; order Araucariales; family Araucariaceae; genus Wollemia; species Wollemia nobilis. The sequence continues at coordinate 13,041,222 of JAQPPZ010000850.1, forward strand.
TTATCATTGGTGGGGACCTAAATTTTACTATGAATAGAAGTGAGGTCTGGGGAGAATCTGCAAGACTTGATAGACTTGTATATTACTTCAAGCATAATATTGAAGAAGTTGATTTAATTTATTTTGAACCAATAAAATTAATGCCTACGTGGAGAAATAATAGAGTTGGGGAAGATGGGATCTCAAAGAGGTTGGAAATATTTTTTATCTTAGAGACATATACAATGAAATAGATAGAAAATGGTCATGGATTGAGACTGGAGGTGGCTCAAATCATTCTCCCATTTTTCTTAAATTAGAAATTCAAGAGGCAAAACCTGCCAGTCCTTTTAAGCTCAATCCAATTTGGTTGGAGGAAGAAGATTTTCAACAATTGATTAAAAAAGAATGGATTGGTTATGACCAAAGTTCCAAGTCATCAATGAGTTTTCAATTTGTTGCTGCTCTAAAAAAATTAAAAGGAGTTGTATCATCTTGGATTGCAGTTAAAAAGGAGAGTATGGATAGAGATCTTAAGTTGGTGGAGAAGGAAATCTCTTAAATTCATAAAAATAATGAAGTTGGTTTTTTTAAAGAGACTGGTTGAACTAGAAATTAAGAATAAATTCTTGGAGTGGAGGGAAGTTGAATGGAAAACGAAAAGTAGAGTTGTATGGTTAAAAAAAGGGGATGAAAATACTAATTTTTTCATAATTTTGCTAATCACAAGAAGAAGGTTAACACTATCTGGGAGATGCAGAATGAAGAAGGGGTCCTCGTTAGGAGTTTTTTTGAGTTAGCAAATTTGGGAGTAAAATATTTTTAATCTATCTATAAAGAACCTGATAGAGTCAATATTGGAAAATTTTTAAAGTTAACTACTTTCTTCCCAGTTTTGTGATAGAGGAGGACAATCAGTTACTTATGAAGGAGGTTACAAAGGAAGAACTGAAAGCTATCCTGACTTCTTTCAAAAAGGATAGAAGTCCAAGGCTTGATGGATGGCCTGTGGAGTTTTTCCTAGTTTTTTATGATTTGGTTGAGGAGGATATTCTCAGAGTAATGGAGGAAGTTAGGTTGAGTGTTCGGGTTTTGGGGTATTTAAACTCCACTTTTTTAGCTTTGGTTCCAAAAAAGGAGAAGCTTAAAATGGTTGATGAGTTTAGACCTATTTCATTGCGTAACTGTATCTATAAAATCATTGCAAATATTCTGGTTGTTAGATTGAAGAAGATTTTCTCTAAAGTTATTTCCCAAGAGCAGTTTGGGTTTTTAGCAAGTAGACGGATTTTTGAAGGAATAGGAGTTGAACACAAAAGGGTCTTCACTCTATTAAAACCAAAAATCTTCCTGCAATGGTCCTTAAACTAGATCTCTCTAAAGCTTATGAGAGAACTAGTTGGTTGTATCTCATATTGATGCTCTTACATGTGGGTTTTAGCTCGATAGTAGAGTGGATTATGGGATGTATTTCTTTTGTATCTTTTTTTGTTCTTATCAATGGATCAGCTTCCAAATTATTTAGATCCTCAAGAGAACTAAGATAGGTATGGTTCTAGCATTGTCAATGTGTATCTTCATCCCTAAAATTTCATTTGCTGCTCCTAAATCCTTCATTTCAAATTTCCTAGCCAATTGAGCCTTAAGTTCAATGATTTTCTTCATGTTGGGGCCTGCAACCAGCATACCATCAACATACAATAGCAAAATAATAAAACTGCCATCATCAAACCTTTTATTGTATCCACAATGGCCAACTCCACTCCTACTGAAACCTTGGCTCTTAATGAAGGTGTCAAATTTTCCTATACCACATCCTTGGTGTCTGTTTCAACCCGTACAATGATTTCTTTAGTATGCAAACCAAATGCTCTTTGCCTCTTTCTTCATAGCGCTCAGGTTGATCCATATAAATATCTTCCTCAAGATCACCATGCAGGAAAGTAGTCTTTACATAAAGCTGCTCCAATTCTAAATCCTATGCTACTACAAGTGCAAGTAAAAATCTAATAGTAGTAATCTTCACAACTGGAGAGAAAATTTCTTTAAAGTATATACTTGAAATGAACTAGGCTCACCATCATCAGTTAACAAAGCAAAAGAGGACTGATAAACATGATAATACCTTTTCAGACACTTTTATGGATGTGTAGATCTTCTAACCCAATGATCTGTTGATTGTAGCTCTTGGTCTTGTGATCATTGTGGTTGCTCTACTTGTTGTTCTACTTGTTCTGAATGCTGATCAAAAAATTCAGCATGTTGATTTTCATATCATCTTCGTTCATATCTATTTCAACTTGTACAACATTAGGAGTTTGTTGTACCTCCTTCCTTTGCATGGATTTTTTATCAAAAACAATATCTTGGATAATAATTACCTTGTGGGTTGTAGGATCCCACAGTTTGTACCCCTTCATTGTATCTCCATAGCCGAAAAAAACACATTTGCTTGACTTTGAGTCAAGTTTGGACCTTTTTTCTTTAAGCGCATTGGCAAACACATCACAGCCAAAGGTATGCAAATGAGAGTATTCAACTAGCTTACAACACCAAACCTCCTCCAAAATTTGTCCATCCAACGCAGCTGTAGGTGACCTATTAATAAGATAAACAATTGTATTAACAACCTCTACCCAGAAATTTTTATCCAACATGGATGCACTGAGCATGCTTCTTGCACATTCCATGATTGTGCGATTCATTCGCTCAGCAACATCATTTTGCTGTGGAGTATATGGTACATTCTTTTGGTGCTTAATTCCTTTCTACGTACAAAATTTATCAAATTCCTTGGAGCAATATTCACCCCCATTATTTGACCTAAGACATAAAATTGACTTGCCCAAATTCTTCTCTACCTTTGCTTTGAACTCTTTAAATTTCTACAAAGCTTCTAACTTCTTCAAAAAATAAACCCACACTCTCCTAGAATAATCATCTATAAAAGTCAAAAAATAGATGGCACCATTTAAGGACTGAGTGGGGACTGGTCCAAATATATTTGAATGTATAAGTTGCAAAAAATCATAACTCTTACCAAGGCTTGCAGTAAACCGAACCCTCTTTTGTTTACCAAAAATACAATGCTCACACAAGTCTAAATTACAAGACTTAATCCCAAAAAGCATACCTCTGTCATGCAAAATTTTTAGACCTTTTTCACTCATATGGCCTAGGCGTTGATGTCATAGCATTATTGCATCCTGAACAAAAGTTGTTGCTACATGGTTTGTCACTGTATCACCGCATAAACGATATAGGGTCCCATAAGATTCTCTCTTTGCTACTACAAGAGCTCCTCTGGTAATTTTGCAGTAATTGTTACCGAAAGTGACAAAATACCCTAGCTTATCTATCATCTTGATTGAGAGAAAATTCTTTCGCAAATCAGGCACATGTCATACATCACATAACATCCTTTCTCTACCATCGTCCAACCTGATCCTTATATCCCCTCTTCCCACAATTTCTAAAGGGTGATCATCACCCAAATAGACCATCCCACCACAATATGATTGATAGTTTTCAAACCAGTCTCTATGGGGAGACATGTGGAAAGATGCACCTGAGTCCAAAACCCAGGTATATAAAACAGATATGTTGTTACTTATACAGAAAGCTTCACATGTTGTCGTCTCTCCTGAATCTATTGTACTGGCCTCAGCTGATGGCTAAATTTTTTTTTCACCATTTTTTAATTGCCAACAATCCTTCTTTGAGTGCCCTGGCTTCCCACAATGCCAACACTTCCCTTTCTACTTACATCCTTTAGACTTAGATCTAGACTGTGATCTACCTTGTTTACTCCTCTCGAAAGATCAACCTCTCATAGATAGGGCTTCATTGGTTGAGGGTTCCAGAGACGTTTTTACCTCAACTCTTCTGCCAATAAAGCGGCTACCACATCAAATTTTAGAGCTCCTCATGATGCATTACTGATAGTCATCACCATATGATCCCAGGTGTCCATGAGGGAACAAAGTTGGGTTATAGCTTTGTCCTCATCCTCCATATTTACATAAACTAAAAATAATTTACTGATAAGAGTATTAAATTCATTCAAATTATCTACCACGGATGAAATTTCCTTCATCCTTAAGCTATAAAGCTATTTTTTAGATAAAAACTTGTTTGTTGCTAATTTTGTCTCATACAACTTTTCAAGCTTTTGCCAAAGGGTTTTCGCAGTTTTCTCTTCAGCTCCATTGAGCAAGACACAGTTCGCTAGGCAAAGACGGATTGTAGAGACCACCTTCCTATCAAGTGTTGCCCACTTCTCATATTTCATGCTGCTTGGTTTACTCGCGACCCCTTTCAAGGCTAGATCTTGGTCATTCTGAACCAGCAAATCCTCCATCTTCATCTTCCGTATAGCGAAGTTCTTACCATCAAAGTTCTCAATCTTGAACTTGGTTACACCTCTTGTCATTGTTTTAGCTCCCACTCGCACAAAACCTTAGGCTCTGATACCAGATGTTAGGAAAAAACTTCAAATTTTATACCTGCAAGTAGAAAACACAATGATATAGAATAAAACAACACAAGTCTAACACATATTTTACGTGAAAACCTGCAATGTGCAGGGAAACCATGGGGCAATGGCAACTTCTTCTTTTAATGATTTCAGCAAACTTCACATTCTCAACTGCATATGCATCCAAGGGATCATTCCCATTTTATAGAGCAGAAAAGGAAGACAAGAATGTATCTTTTGTTCTTATTAATAGATCAACTTCCAAATTCTTTAGACCCTCGAGAGGACTAAGACAGGATGTCCTTTATCTCCTTTACTTTTTTTGTTGGTTGTTGAAGGATTGAGTAGAGCTATTTTGGATGCAAAGAGGGTAGGATCCTTGTCCGAGATCAAAGTGGGGGTCATTTATTTATCTCATTTATTATTTGTTGATGATGTATTGTTGTTCACAAATGGCAGTTTAAGAGAAGCTAGAAAGTTGAAGGAAATCTTGGACACTTACAGTATTGCTATTGGCATGGAGATAAATTTTCAAAAATCCTTTATTTGCTTTAATGGTCTAGAGTAGGAGACTAAATAAGATCTAATCATAATTTTTCCTTTTAATATCTTAGATTTCCAAGAAGGCTTTAAGTGTCTAGGATTTATATTGAAGCCAAATACTTATAGGAAGAGAGATTGGGGATGGCTTTTAGAGAAAATTGAAGTTAGAATTAACCATTAGTGTAATAGATGGTTGTCAAATGGTGGGAGATTAACACTTGTAAAGTCGGTTCTTGAGGCAATTCCTATTTTTGGCACTCCTTGGCCTTCATTCCCAAATGAGTTCTAGAGAAAATAAGAAAACATTGCTTCAGATTTCTTTGGACTAGACACAAGGAACATGAAGGCATTCCTTTAGTTAAGTGACAAAGTATTGCTAGGCCAAAGGAGGAAGGTAGCTGGGGACTTAAAAATATCCATCTTTTTTGTTCTTCTTTGGTAGAAAAAAATTTATTGCGGATTTTGACTAGAAAAAGATTATGGAAGAAGATTACTGAATAGAAGTATTTTTGTCCAGGGACTTTTATGGATTGGATCAGAAGTCCACATAAAAGCATTAAAAATGTTTCCATTCAATGGAAGGCACTAGTACAGACCTTTCCTATGATTGGAAAATATTTGGCTTGAAAAGTGGGCAACGGTGAACAAGTTACAATAGGGGCTAATTCTATTTTGGGTTGTAGAGAAAACATTTTTTTCCTAGAAGCTATGATAAGTTCTTTACAAGACAAGGGTTTTTACTTTCTTCATAAAGTGGGGGAATCAGATTCTTCTAGTCTTTGGACCCAAGGTTGGAAGCAAGCTTAGGTCTTGGGTTTTTCTTATGAGTAGACTGTTTTGTGGAAGGCTTACACTGATAGTCTTAATAAGAGTCATATCAAGCTAAGAGCTGAACCAGATACTATTGCTTGGGCATACAACAAATCTGGGGGTCAATATACGACTAAACTTGGTTATAAAGCAAGTTTTGGCCCTCACCCTCAACGGGCCTACTTGATGGTGGAAGTAGATTTGAAAATTATCTACCCCAAAAAAGACAATTATTTTCATGTAGTTAGCTTTGAGAAATATGGCTTTGACTTGGGAAGTTTTATAGAGGAGAAGCAGAAAAGGTCCAAGTATTTGTATGTTGTCAGTCAGATGAGGAAAACATCACACATTTGTTAATCAAATGCCCTTTTTCTCAACAGGTTTGGTTAGAAGCTGAACAGATAACTTGAGCACAAAATATTTGGGAAGGAGAAACAATGGAGGTATGCTTAAAACAATAGTTTTTGAAAAAAGAGTTGAAACAATTTCTTTCTTTACCATGTCTTATATGTTGGGGTATATGGTTGGCAAGGAATGCAACTATTTTAGAAGGGAAGTTAATTCCCCCATTTCAAGTCATATTTCATGTGAGGACTTTGGTTTCAATCAACAAAGGGTATGACAAATATAAGAAACCTCGACAAGTAAACAATTTGTTCATTGAAAAGTCTCAGCCATGGGGTTTTTTGATGGGGCTAGTCAGAGATAGTCATCTTTTAGTAGTGCAAGAGGCATTTTGTACTTCTCGAATACCCACTATATCAAATTTAAAGCAGGTCTTGGGACAGGTTCCAACAATTTTGCTGAGTTTCAAGCATTGAGATTGCTAATGAAGTGTGTTGTGGAGAGAAATGTGAAAAAATTACAAATTTTTGGAGATTCCACTCTAGTCATCAATTGGATGAATAGATCTACTCAATTAAAAAATAATCTGCTTAGACCAATGGGAGATGAACTACTGAAGGTGATTTCCCTTTTTGAAAATATCTCTTTTACACATGTTTATAGGGAATTAAATCAAGAAGCAGATAGGTTATCAAAAGAAGGTCAACAGGTTCTAGAAGGTTTCTTGCAAATGGAAGAGAACAAGGATGGAGTTTCTTCTTTCACCCACATATCATATCCCTAGTTTTTATGCTAGCTCTGGGTTTTTTACTGTGGGCCAATTTCATTTGATTAGAGTTTTATGGCAATTTCTAACTGTTTCTTTTCTATTCTACTGGTTTCTTTTTCACTGATTTCTATCCAAGTTTTGGTCATGGAGGTTGTTTGGATGATTAAGTATTGATATATAAGGATATTTATCCTTATTATCCCCATGATATTTTGAAGATGGACTTTTTTCCTCTCTGATCTGCCCGATTGTAATTATATCTTGAATCCCATAATCTGCTTTTATTTGGGTTTCTGTTTGTGCTAAGGCACCTGAGAAGTGTAATTTTCTTTCACTCTTGAAATAAAATTACAATTTTTATGAAAATCAAGTGTAATGAGCTTGCTTTTACCAGCATGCATCATCTCACAACTATTTTTATGAAAATTCATAGCAAGATAAGAATTTTTGGTGATTTCACTAATTGACAAGATTTTTTGTTCATATCAATAATATACTAGGCATTTTTAAAGGTGTGTAACATTGTTGATCAATGTCATAGTAGCATCATCACACAAATCTACAAACTATGATCTACCATTACCAAGTAGAACAGATTCATTCTTAATTTGATCTTCAATGAAATTAGTGTACCATTTTTTTCTGCATGTTTAATGTTTGGATACTCCAAAGTCTAAGTACCACTAAGTGCATTGACAAGACGAACTTTGTGTTGTTACAAATGCAACGACTACTTGTTTTGTCCCACATTGACTTTGTTTGTTCTTCAATTCACTACAATCTCGTTTGAAATGACCAAGTTTCTTGTAGTAAAAGCAAATGACTTTGGACTGCTTTACATAAGATGTTTTACCTTGTTTTGTGGTCAAATGATGGCTTGTCTCTAACTCCCTTTATGTTTGGCTTTTATAAAAATTCACTCTCTCTACTCCCTAACGTGTATGCTTTGTGACCATCTCCTCTCATTTTATCAAAGAAGACTTCTCAAAACCAAAGAGTTTTTTAATAGCAAATGCAAAGACTCAACAAAAGATTCATAACATGGAGGCAAACCTTGCAAAACAATATCAAGCATATCCTCATAATCAATTATCTTCTATATAGCAATCAACTCATCAAGCAAATCTTTCAAATGCATAACGTAATAAAAAACAAACCCTCCTTCCTAAGAAGAATAGTGAAGATTCTTCAAATACAAAGCACGTCCTACTTTAGATGTCCGATATTTATCCTACAACTTTATCCACATTGTTACAACATCATTCTCATTATGAACTTCAAGAATCAAATCATCTACAACAAACAATTTGAGAAGCATCAAAGCTTCTCTATGTTGCTTGTTGAAGTCATCAACATCATCTTTTGGTCTAGTTTCTTTCTTGAGAACAATGTCTTTAAATCTCAATACTCATAATTTGTAAGTATTTTATGACTCCACACACTAATTCCTTTCAATCAATTTGCATGAATATGGAAGAATTAGTCTGAATATTTATCATTCTTATACCAATTGCAACTCCGAACACCAAAGGCAGAACATCAAACTCTAAACAAGTGAGCCCCAAACACCAAACTAGAACAACGAATGCCTTACAAGTAGACATCGACCACCACACTCTTCTCCACCCAAGTTGTAAACTTGAGCTGTATTAGTTACTAGACAACATATCACCAAATTTTGCAAACAATAACACTCCACCCTATGCAAAATATCCCCGTGAGTGTGGTCTATCGACAAGGACACCACTTTCATTATCGGTGATGTGACCCAGGTTCAATCCCCATGGTGAATGTGTATAAGAAGTATTTCTCAAAAAAAAAAATGTCAATCTTCACTTTACCCAAGCTGAATACTTGTGCAGATTGTGTTTTACCTAAACTAGAAACGTAGGCAAACTCCAAGTTACGCTTTGCCAATGATAAATTCATGTGACCCAAGCGGAGAACTTGGGCAAGCTTCACCATAGCCTAGCCAAACTTTGAACTTTGCAAGAGACAACTTTGAGTTACCCAAGTTGAGAACTTGGGCAAGCTTCACCATATCCTAGCCAAATTCCAAACTTTGCAAGCAACATCACATTACCCAAGCTAAGAACAAGGACCTCGACCAAACTTCAAGCTTCGCAAGTAGCAAGCTTCACCCAAGTTGAGAACTTGAGCCTCGACCAAACTTCGGACCTCGCAAGCAACAAGCTTTACCCAAGCTTAGAACTTGGGCCAATCAAACTCTGAATTTTGCAAGTAATAAGTGGCAACCAAGCTAAGAACTTAGACCTTGATCAAACTCCGAACCTTGAAAGTCACACAAATTCCAAGCTTTGATATCCAGAAGAACCCCGAACATAGGAATGCCTAAGCAGCTTGGACTCCGCCCAAGTTTAGAACTTACATAGCTCCATCTAACGGTTCTGAACATAGACACACTTAAGTTCAAAGTTGTTAACTTCATTAAAAAAGTGTAGCCAAATATCATCCATAAGATTTGAACCTGGAAACTCCTTGCAACAAGGAAGCAACCTTATTGAGCCACAGGTGTGACAAAACACAAAGTGGCAGCTCTTAGCTTATGAGAAGACCAAATCATCAAATTCCAAATATGAAACACCAAATTCCATTTGTCAGATCAACAGATCTAAACACAATGAAAGGGAAGACCTCCATTGATCACAGCAACACAAAACCATCTACAGAGTGACAAACTGCAAAGGAAATTAACTACCAGAGACAACTTGGCTAAGACGAGTAGAGTGAGACAAACCCCCTCCTTTTTCCCTTCTATGTCTCTAATACTATTTAAGAATTTCTAAAACATGTGGTTTGCATTTCACAATTCAAATATATAGAGATTTATTCTGATAAACAGTTCATGCTGGTAATCACAAATTGTAACTAGCCTAATAAATTTACCAGTCGTAACAAACAAGACAAGAATAGATATGCCTATCATACCTACTAACAAACTTTATTCTAATATTTATGACTATGGTGACCAATATCAACATGAACTGTCTACTCTGAATAGTAAATGGTTTTTTATTTCCCCCTCTTTTCTTTAAGTCTATATGACTATGATGGTGTCATTGGAAAACAAAGAAATTGTGGATAATACTGCTAAACATTCATACAGGCATTTTTTGATATACTTGAACAGAATCAAGGCACAAATACGTAGACACAACCTAATTTTCTCCAGTGTTGAGAGAAGGGATAAAGATGGGATACACCGTCTGCATTCTGAAAGTCCCTTCAAATGATAAGAAAGAGATTGGTTTGTTAAAGGTCACAGCACAGATCATTGGAGAGCCTATGACTCTGATTAATAGGTATGCAAAGCGATTGGTCTGTTAAATCTAACAGCACATATCATAGGAGAGCCTATGACTATGTCATTAATAGGTATGCATTTCGTCGTCAATGATTGAAGGTATCTTAAATATGCTTGAAAAAATAAGCCTATATACATTACAGAAACAAATATTCTCCATTGATGAGAGATGGAATAAAGATGGGATACATTGTTTGTATTCTCAAAATCCCTTCATGTGATGAGCAACTGATTGGTTTGTTCAAGCTCCAGCATAGATTGTAGGATACCCTAGCTACTATGTGATGAATAAGGTATATAGTAGTTGTCGAGGACCAATAAAAAAAAAAGAGTTCCAAATACAACCGAAGTAGATATTGTAAGTTTGGAACACAATCAAAATTGCCTAACAATTTAATAGAGGGAGATGGGAAGCTTTAAAATGAAGGGCAGCACAAATGGTAACTATAGCCCATGTGGGATAAATGGCCTTAGAACCCGTGTTTAAGGAAAATACTTCCATCTCATTCATGTAAATATGTGAACATCAGACCCCCCCACCCACTACAGGTATACGAGAACAGATACAAATATAAGAAACATGCCAACAGATCCATAATTGCCCTCCAGCCAATAAACATTAGCCTCAGTACTTGCCAATAGGCCGATGTTTTTAGGCAATTTTCAAGGCCCAAAAAAAGAGAATACGACATTATAAGATCAAATATTGTAATAAACAGGAAATAGTTGAGATTAAGAATATATCTCAAAACAAAAAACAGTGCTATTGCTACTTATAACAAGAAGTCTTAGGATTGCAACCTCTAATGAAATTCTCAATAATAATATGCCCATTATGTGAATCACTTGAAGCAAAATCGGGTGATTTGCATAGTAAGACTACAGTCATAATAATGGATCCAGCTAAATATTGTACACATTTGCAATTTCCATCAAAGAAAAAATTATGGTCAAGGAAACATAAGTGTAATTTTCTAAAAATAAATAGAAATTAGATTCATAGAAAGCTTTCGTGCATAGATATTCTAGCAATTGTCTTTAGACTGCATGTAGATTAACTCTTAAAAGCTACAGTCTAGGACCGTCATGCATAAACTCTTAAACAAGAAAATACTACTTCCATGACCCCTCTTTTTATTACTTCACATTAGAGTAACATGGGCCTTTAACTGTACAAAAAAAAAAATTATTTTACACAAGTCCTCTGCGCAATGTTATACATTTAAATGCTCAACAGCACACCTGTGTCCCTGGTTCCTACATGAAACCATCCTATTTAGTTAGCTTACCCCCGTTAGAGCCATTCATAGTAGATTCAAGAACAATGTGCAATTTGATTCAATCAGGAATCTCTGTAAAAGAGGCGTGCTTGGAGAAAAGAATCCTCTGGCATTTATTCCAAGGGCAACTTAAAAGTTTCAAATACTTTCTGAGTGATAGTTTTTTTCTTTGGGCTACATAAAATAACAATGTAAACACCAGACAGTGATTGATAATAAGAGTTATTTCCAATGCTGTTTATTTGTGAATTAATTTAGACAGCACTGCCATCCTTTTTCTCTGGTGCTGGCATTCCTGAGGTAAATGCAACAGGACTGAATGATTGGTCATTCACTGTCAATTTTAGGACCTCTGGTCTTGCATAGTGGCCTACCACATCGAAAGCAAACTTTGCCCGCACTATTTCACCAAAATCTGTAAGAAAAGAAAGACTTGTTAGCAATACATACATTGGAAACAGCAGGTCCTTGGCACCTTGTATTTTCTACATGGAAAGGATATCATTGTAACAAGTTACCCCGGAAACTACCTTCAAGACGTTGGCCACTAAAAATCTTTTTGCAAACAAGGGTCAACTTCAGTAAAAAGGCAATAGAAATAAAATTTCCATGGATGTCTAGTGTCTTCAGTTGGACAAGCTAAATTCTATGATCGTAGTCTTTTAGCATATAAGGGTGTCTTAAGGTAGTCTTACCAAGATCTGCCGAAATTAGGGCCTCCCCTTCGAAATTAGGACCTGCCAATACAGTACCAGATGGAGAAATAATAACACTGCCACCCGTACATACAACAGTTTCAGAAGAGAATTCCTCATCCACACCCGCAAACACATAGTCTGGTGGAGGAGGATAATCTTTTCTTCTGCAGAATTGATTAGCTGAGAGCACAAAACATCCACCCTCAAGAGCTATATGAGTCATTGATGCTTGCCATGACTGCCTTGCATCTGCAGTAGGTGCACAATAAATTTCTATCCCTGTATGGAAACTAACCACCCGTAAGTTTGACAAAGATGAGTCCATAAACTGCAAAACATTGAGTACAATTCCTAAAACAACAAATCACTTGCACGATAACAAACACCAAAACAGTATAAAAGAAAGGAAATCCCTTACAATATGTGAAACAGTCTAATTTTGAAAGCTTTGTGTGATAGAACATGATACAGAAAAGCTAATTGGAAAACACTAAAAGGCCCAATGTTCCACCTTTAATGGTTTCTCTTAATTCAATTTCAGCCAGCATACTTCTCAACATTTTAACAGTGACCTTAAAAATGCTGAAGTCCCATAGCCAAAAGCAACTGCTGAAAGCACCGAGAGAAGATAATGAACAAGAATATGGCCCTTGTCCATATCAAAGTTGGAACAAAAGATGGACTGACATCCTTGTCAATCACCACGAAAGGGCCAATATAGAGTCTGATGATGTCATAACAAGATGGCTTGGGCTATGAGGGCCTGGCTAGAAAATCCTGGAGAGGAGGGTAATAGAGTGGTTACAACAAACGATACGAACAGAAGGGCTCACTATATACATTTTATGCACATATAATAATAAATCAAATAAGGATGAGATGCTGAGATAATAATGAAATGGGACGCAGCTGCAATCATAATAATCCAAATGTTAGCTCTCGAATTTGCCCATCAAATTTCACTAGCAGTTTAGTGTTCTTTAAGCCATTTCACTTAATATCATATAAAAACGAAGGCAGATTTATTAAATATTCTCATTTTTTCAGAATGAAAAGAAAACCAACAATATAATTCTGAAGCAACATAATTAGAGTTATCAGCCAATGATAGCTGAGCTAAAGTTATAGCATAATCATAGAAAATTCCTGAAGACAAAATTGCTCTCTTATTCATTTCATATCAAATGATAGTACAACTCAGTCCTTTGATAAAGCCAAGAACTAAACTATTCGGGAATTATTTTCAAACAAAAGATTAAAATAATGGCACACATTCCAGTATGGACTAAAAATGTACAAAAATGCCTCCAAGAAAATCCCTCGTTTCTATTATTTTATGTTCCTTTAAGATGTGGACAAGTCGCAGCAGGAATTCACATCTACAAATGAGATATTGACACCATAGTTGAGAAAATCTGAAAAAAATCTGCAGAATCCCTCTTTTTTAAAATGCCGATGCAATTGACAAACTCTCGATGATGCAAAGAATTATAGAAGATTTTCAGCATCTTCGATTTTTTGCCGATTTTTTCAAAAAATCTGCAATTTTTTTTTCTTTTTTTTTTTTAGGTTGCGGCCGATTTAGGGTTTTTTTATGCAAGCCCATTTTTCAGCTGTTAATGTTTGAACTTCAAAGTTTAAAGTTTAAACCCTAAACCCGAAACCCTATTTTTAAGTAAATATTGTTGCCTAATAACTATGTATGTAAGCCTCGACATTTAAGGAGGAGACCAAGATTCAAATCTTGCCAAGTGATACATGGATAATATCCCAACTTTGTTGTAATACCACTATATGGTGATGATGTAATACAGGTGGGGCCCGTTTCAATCCCATATAACCAATTGAAAAAAACTATGTATGTAAGCCCATTTTTCAGCTGTTAATGTTTGAAACTTTGAACTTTGAAGTTTAAACCCTAAACCCTAGGCTAGGCCCTAGGGTTTTGGGTTTAGGGTTTTTTTTTCTTCCTCTTTTTAAGTAAATATTGCTGCCTGGTAACTATGTATGCAAGCATGCAAGCCCATTTTTCATCTGTTAATGTTTGAATTTGAAACTTTGAACTTGAAGTTTAAACCCTAAACCCTGGTCTAGGCCCTAGGGTTTTGGGTTTAGGGTTTTTTTCCCATCCTTTTTTTAAGTAAATATTGCTGCCTGATAACTACGTATGCAAGCTCATTTTTCAGCTGTCAATGTTTCAATTTTAAACCCTAAACCCTAGCCTTTTGGTTTAAGGTTTAGGTGTTTTTCCTTTTTTTCAAGTGATTGTAACTTTGTTGTTACTTGTTTCCATGTGCAGGCATATAAAAAATGAAAACTTTTTTTCCTTGTTGTTACTTGTAACTTTGTACCTTTTCATATTATAAACAATACAAGATGTGTTTTGTCACTTTCATGTGTACTTAAAGCTTGAGCCTTGTATGATTTCTTGACATGAATTATTGCTTTTATTGCAATATTTGATTTGCATAATTTTTTTTTTATTGAAAAATAATTTGAAAATTTTATATTAAAACAAAAATCATTTACAAGTTGGGATGAGACTTCTCCCAACCTTGGCCAAAGAGAACACATGTTTACAATAGTAAAAGAAGATTTGCATTGGAGCCAAATCTCATAAACCATATTTCTACAATGGTTGTGCACCTGTTTACAACTGTAAAAGAAGATCTACATTGGATCACAAATCTCCTAAACCATATTTTTGCAATGGTTGTCCAAATTAGCTAAACATTGGATTTGCTCACCAACTTGCCTAATCATCTCATCCTCAATAGCCATGCCACTGTGCCACTGAACCCCTACCTCCTTCTCGGTACCCATCTTAGCCAGGAAGTCTGCCACTTTATTTAGATCTCTACTCACATAAACTGGAATCACATCATCTAATTCCCTCCACAATTCCTTAATTTGAGTGACAAGAATCCTCAACCTCCATGTCTTCAAAGAAAAGTTTCTCATACAATCTAGAGCTCCAACCATTATTTGAGAATTTGATTCTAGGATTATCCTCCTGTAACCTTGTTTTACTGCCCAAATAGAAGTAGATTTGATAGCTAAGGCTTTTGCTTCATTATTCGTGGCCCTTCCCAAGCCTTGCAGTTCCCAATAGAGCACTATCCCAACATGATTCCTGCAAACCACTCCAATTCCATCTCTACCCGGATTGCCTTTTGCAACTCCATCAGTATTAATTTTAATCCAACCTTCTGGGGGTGGTTTCCAACTAGCTCTGTCTTGCCCCTCTTGCACTTCAACTTCCTTCTTCGTTGTCCCTATAACAGCCTGAGTTTCCTCTTTAGCATAAACTGCCACAATTTCTGTGACTTTGCTCCAAATGACCTGCCAAACTCCATCTAAATATGAAAAGGTTTCTCTAAACATTCTACCATTTCTCTCCAACCACAATTGCCACCAAATGAAGTTTAATCCAAGCTCCCAACCAATACAAAGAGCTTTAGATTTAAATCTACCCCTCTTCCATCTTTCCCAAATATTAATCCGATTCAAATCACCATTAACTCGAATTTTATAAGATAAAAACCATCTCCCAGATTTTGAGCGTGAATGGGCACTCAAACATCAAGTGGTCAGATGTTTCCTCACTCTTGTAGCATAAAACACATTAAGATGGACCAATGATTCCCCTACGTCTGAGATTATCAAAAGTACGAATTTCATTATGCAGAACTGCCAGGCAAAAAAGTTTACTTTCAACCAACCCTTGGATTGCCAAATCTTTCTCCAATCCTCAACCCAATATGCATGAGGAGGAGGCTCTGGAAGGATCTTATCATAACCATCCTTCACTGTGTAGACACCAAGGCTCCCATAGCCCCAAGCTAATTCATCCTCCTCATCTCTACCTGTGAGAAATCTTTCTGCCAAGTATTTAGTCATGATGGGTGTCAATTCCGGAGAGATTGAAATTAGCCACTCATCCAAATTCTTAAACTGCTTAAACTTATAATCCCCAGCTGACTAGTGTTGAAATAACTTTCAATTTGGACCTAACCCCTGGTTTCCATGGCTGTTTTTATTGGTTGCAGTTATGGGAATTCAACAATGATAGGTGGGTATTGATCCCATGAATCTATCCAAAATCGTGCCTTCTCCCCTCTCCCCACTTTCCAAAACAATCCATCTTTCACTACCTGAGATCCTAACTTTAGAGCCTACCACACTAAGGATCCATTACCATCCAAAGGGAAACGACCCACCTCATTTGGGTTTACTTGTCCCAAATATTTACTAGTTAAAACTCTATTGAATAAAAAAAGTTGGTTGGGAAATCCACCTCCAGTAAAGCTTTCCAGCCAAAGCTTTATTATTTAACTTTGATCTTCTCAGTCCCAAACCTCCTTTTACCTTGGGTTGGCTTACTTTCTCCCAACCTACTAAGGCCCATTTCCTCTCTCCATTTACTCCTCCCCATAAAAATTTTCTAGACATCTTGTCCAACTCTTTCCATATGGTATGTGGGCCAACAAGGATAGAAAATTCATAAATTGGCATGGCCTGAATGACTGACTGTAAAAAAGTTAATCTACCCCCATAGCTTAAACATTTGTGAGACCAATGATTAATTATTTCCTTGAAACAATCCAAAAAATTCCTCGAGATATCTATTTTTAGTTTTTTAAAATGCAAAGGGACCCCCAAGTATACCACTGGGAGAGAAGTCCGCGTGAATCCCAAGATCTCTAAAGTTCTGTCCTGAAGCCTTTGATCAAGATTGAAAAAGACCACTTTGGATTTTTTATCATTGATGACTTGGTTTGTAGCCCTAAGGTAGACATTAAGTGTATCTCTAATCATTCTTGCTTCCCCGAAGTTGGCCACTCCCACCAATCCTGTGTCATCCACAAACTGTAGGTGAGTCAAAACTTCCTCACCCACCTTGATACCTGTTAGCAAACCTTGTTGTCTTCTCCTCAAGATGAGTCTACCCAAACCTTCAACCAATATGAGAAAAAGATAGGGGGAACAAGGATCTCCTTGACAAAGGCCTCGAGTAGCTCCAAACGGTTGTGAGGGAAGACCCTTGATTAACACTGAGTATGTCGGAGTAGAAATACAGCTCATGACCCATTCTATCCAATCCTGAGAGAAACCAAAGGCTGCCATAATCTTTGACAAGAAGCTCCACTCCACCCTATCATAAGCCTTTGACATATCCAATTTTATGAACATTCCTCTATTACCATATTTTTGCATTGAATGGATTGCCTCCTGAGCTAGAACCACACCATCCAAGATCTTCTTGCCCTCTACAAAACCCCCTTGCTCCGAGGAGATAATGCTATGTAGAAGAGGTTTTAGCCGCTCATCCATTACCTTTGTGATTATTTTATATATGACATTGCATAAGGCAATAGGTCTATAATCTGAAATATGCACCCCCTCCTCCCCTTTTGGAATTAAGGCAATGGAAGTATGATTTAATGCTTAAGCATTCTTTTACTACCTTTGGAATCCTCTATAAAAACCATTACATCCTCCTCCAAGTTGTCCCAAAAGGCCTGAAAAAACTCAATTGGAAAGCCATCTGGACCTGGTGTTTTTCCAGTGCTCTTTCCAAAGACTACTTTCTTCAGTTCCTCTCTATCAATGGGTTTAGGTAGGGCCTGATTTTCTTCTTTAGAGATAATAGAGGGTATGACAGCAAGAACTTCTTCTTGAGCCTCTTCATCTTGCACCATACTTTCCTTAAATAGTTTAGAAAAATAATCCATTGAATGGAAATGCATAGTTGGAAATTGTATCAAAGGAGTGTCCGTTCTCATCTTGAAGAGCTTCCATTTTGTTCGTCTGTCTCCTAGCACAGGCATCCCGATGGAAAAATTTGGTATTTTTATCACCTTTTAATAACCAAGTGGTTCTTGCTCTCTGTTTCCAGTAGGTCTCCTCTTGGTTGTCAATGTCCTCAACCGTTTTACACAATGCATCATCCTCTTCTTTGAGCTGCTCTGTAATTGTTCCTTCCTTGAAGTGTTTTTGAACCTCATCCCATCTGGCCACCAATGGAGCTCTTTGGACCTGGAAGTTTGTCTTGTTAGCTCGCCTCCATTGTTTCAATTGATCCTTGACATAATGAAGCTATTTGTGGAATCTAAACATTGTTGTCCCATATGTTGGGCGGCCCTCTTCCCACCACTATGGAATTTTCTTTCAAAGTTCCTCTTTTTGTAACCAAAAGTTTTCAAATTTAAATAGTTTGTGATGCTGCGCTATCTTGTTTCCCCCTTCCAACAAAATGGGAAAGTGATTTGAAACTAGACCCTCCAAAATCTGAAATTTTATATTCCATTTTACAAATGCCTCCTCTGAAACCAAAAAACGATCTAACTTCACCTTCCTACTATGTGGCTCCCTCCTCTTATTAGTCCAAGTATAGTTGGTTCCAAGGCATTTAATATCCACCAAGTGTAATGCCTGGACTTGGGAAATCATAAGTCGATCCCTTGGGTCCAAAATTGGGGTTCCCCCTTCCTAATCTCTAGAGGATAATTTAGCATTAAAATTCCCAACAACAATCCAGTCTAACTCCTCCCTTGAGACTCTCATGTTATGCACAACTTTCCATTGATGCATCTAACCATCTAGGTTTTAAGCCCCATAAAAATTTGTGATTAAAACCTATTCAGCTGTCACATTGTTCCTAAAATACGATGTGAGGATGTAGACAAGGGTGAGTATATTCCCGATACGAGAGGTGAACTGATTGAACAGACGTCAAAGGGGTCAGACGTCAGACTAGTCTATCTGTCAGTTGGCTGGAACCAGACGTCTAGGGCTGGGATGCCAGGAGGCTAGACGTCAGAGGGTGAGACGTCTGGAAGGAAGACGTCAGGTGGCTAGACGTCTTGGGACTAGACGTCTAGGAACTGGACGTCTGGGAGCTAGACGTCTGGGACTTAGACGTCTAGGGGCTGGATGTCTGGGGTGCAGACGTCTAGGCGTCAGACGACTGTTGTCATAGCTCCTGCACCCGAGTACCTGCAAACAACCTGCCAGGGAGAGTCTTCAACCTGCATAACAATAACAACACAACCTGCAATAACACTCAAGCACGATCTGCAATACACAGCATAACACCAATATGACCAAGCACTGTCTTATTATCTCCAGAAGGTTATAGATACAATGCAAAATTAAGGGGGGTATTTAAAGGCTACAGGAGCGATTCCCCAACTACCTGCGCCAACCACCCAACCGTTTGCCCAACCAACTAGTTAGACGTCTAACTAACAGTTTAGACGTCTGACTAGCCAGACGTCTACACTAACTAGACGTCTGGCTTAACTAGCCTTAACCCAAATGGTGGCCATTTTGTCTTTTTGTGCATTTAATCCTTTTCTCTTCTGATTGGCTGATTAAACTAAGCAAACACTATGCCTTATACAAAATGGCATTACAAAATAGCATAAATCCACATTTGCTATATACATTCAAAATTGCTTGGGACATTTTCATAGTCAGTTCCTCATTTCTGCTGTCTGGAACTGCTGTCTACATCTATCCTCCCCTTCGAAGAAGTCGATGTCCTCAGCGACTTTCTCCGCTCGATCTGTGGGGTCTTTGTCTCTGCTTCAGGTGGAACTGGGTTCTTAATGTTGACAGCCTCTATAATACTTTCATCTAGGAGCGTCTCCTTCCGCTGTATTGTCTCCAGAGCAGTTCGCAATTCTTCATCAACTGCTTTCTTAGCTGCGTGTACACACTTCAAGCCTTCCCCCAACCAACACAATAGATGGGCAATGAAATTCATTTGTGCATACACCGATAATAGTTTAGGAGCTACTTCCACCTGTGCTCCTGGTACTGCAGGTTGCTGAGGGTTCCTGTTGCTATGGCCACACTTATACACTCGTGCTGGCTCCAGATAGAGAGTAGGTGTCTTCTCTGGCAATTGTGCAATCCCCTCCATTGTGGTCAAGCCGGAAATGGACAAAGTCCATGGGGTGTCCTGATATATCTCTGAGATGCTCTTTCGCCATGGTCCTTGTGCTGCCCAACTGACCAGTTTCTCCATCACTCCCTCTATCATTCCTTGTCATTGCTTCCAATGGCCCATGCAAGCTGCTTCAAACTGCAAGCGTATATTATCCATAATCTCCGTTAACTGTGAAAAACAGTCAACCGCTTGTTGATCCATGTTGTCTGACGGGTCCATAAAATTCGGTACCCGTACCTGAAACACTTGAGACCATAGGTCCTGTTGTTCCTCCTCCTGCTCTTCCTCTTGTACTACCTCTTTTCCCTTGGATGTTGCTGACTTATGACTGCTCATCTGCGGGTCTGCCCTGTTCTCCGAATCGGTCCTAGGTGGAGGTTGTTCTCCCCCTATCTCAGCCACCTCTTCTTGTAATATTTCTCTTTCCTCCACCTGGATAGGGTCTTCCCGTGAGTGTCCTGCAGTTCTTGCTTCCTCCGAAATTCGGCTTCCCTCCACTGCAGGTGTGGTAATCTCTCCCGGATTACCTAATTGTGTTTCCTCATTTGCGACAAATAGCTCGTCAATTGATACTGCCCCTAATGTTGCCGCAAATGCAGTTGGTCTAACCAATGAGTCCCCAACTGGCTTTGGTGAGCTGGCACCAACCTGGAACTGCAAAATACTCTGTGGGTTCGATGTGGACCATTGTACTGGATCCTGCTGTCGGATTGTGAAGGGCTGAAGGGATGTTGAGATCCATCTCTACCCCCTGATGAGTTTCTAACTGTCTTTGGATTGAACGAGTTGTCTCTAAATTCAGTTGAATGGTTTGCAATGCATCTTTAGAGAGAGCTGGGGGTGGCTCATCAAACCGTCCCTTCTTCTTCTTCCTTTGTACTATTTCCGGTGATTGGGCAACTATCTGTTCTGTGGCTGTTTGCTTTCCCGACCATTGGGTATCCTCCCCTTATGAAGCAGTCACCGTCTTCTCCTGCCTCGGTGGTTTATGACATATCTGCTTCACTTTCACCTTCTTCGTTGGTGTAGTCCTCTTTGCCAGTGGTTGTGCATCAATCCACCACAAGACACTCGAGGCTAATTCCGGAATTTTTTTTCTCCAGTCCAAAGTCAGTAATCCGTACTTCTGCTCTCGTGGCTGCATCCAAAATCAGCCCAATGGCATGAAATGCCATGGAGAAATTCTTCGTTACTCTTGACAGGAATGCCTGGATGCGGAGCGATAGATGTTGTGCCCAATCATAAGCAACTCCTTTATCTATTCCCTGCAAGTACGGAATCAGCCATATGGGTAAATCTGAACTCCTCTGTTCCCCTGATAATTTGACCATAATAACGTTCATTATCACTTCTAGCCCAGTATGTCTCAACTGCGTTTGTTTGATGCCTCTACCACCATGGGTGTTAAGCATCGTATCCACTTCTGCCCTGGCCAGAGTAGTGATGCTCATAATCAATTTTGGCGTCTTCTTGGGGTCTACCCTTTCGTTCACCACTGGCTTACCCTTCTGGGTAGTCCGAATACGTGCTGAAATGACTCGAGAGAGAAGTCCACTGTCACCACCTTATCTCCTATGCGCACATAACTCCTGCAGTTGTCCTCATTGTAGTTCTCCAACATTTGAATCAGATAACCCTTAAAGAACTCTTTATCAAATTTCGGAACTTGTATAAAATGTACTCCTACCTCCTTAAGTCTTCCCTTGACAGGGTTATCATAAGTTGCCTCTGCCCACCATTGCCGACAAAAATCACCCGTCGAACAAGTCCATTTAATCTCTGTGGCGGGAATTGGTGTTTTTCCACCTTGCTGCACTTCCTTGCTCCTTTTGCTAGCCAATTTCGCTACCTCCCTCCGCATTCTCATCTGCCCTGGGTTCTCCACTTGTCCATGCACCTCGTGCTCCAGGTGATGTCGTAGCCTCTTTGTCGACACGGACTCTGTTTCCGATTCTGCCTGACTTGGAGCCTTGCCAGATCTATGACTCATCTTTCCTGCTCCAACTGCTCGACTGACTTCCTAGCCATCTGCCTTTTCCAGCCAGACGTCTGAAGAATTTGCTAGACGTCTGCTTTCTCCAGGCTAGATGTCTGGCTAGACATCTGAAGAATTTGCTAGATGTCTGCCTTACCAGGATGCCAGACGTCTGCAATTTCAGTTTGGACGTCTGCTTCCTGGTCCAGACGTCTACCTGGACGTCTACTCTTCCTGCCCAGACGTCTGCCTGGTTGTCTGCCAGACGTCAATTCTTCCTGCCGAGACGTCTGCCTGCCTAGCCCGTCTGACGACAGTCCTCCTGGGCTAGACGTCTGCTATGCCCTAGACGTCTGCTCAGACGTCTGCTTGCCTAGCCCGTCTGACGGTAGTCCTCCTGGGGACATCTGCTATGCCCTAGATGTCTGCTCAGACGTCTACTTGCCTAGCCCGTCTGACAACAGTCCTCCTGGGCTAGACGTCTGTTATGCCCTAGACGTCTGTTGTGGCCTAGATGTCTGCTCAAACGTCTACTTGCCTAGCCCGTCTGACGACAGTCCTCCTGGGCTAGACGTCTGCTATGCCCTAGACGTCTGTTGTGGCATGCGCTATCTTCACCACCCCTCTCGGTTGCTTCCTCTCCTGTCAACCATGCTCCTTGCCTTCTCTACCTGCAACTGTTTGGAATGGTGAAAATGGATGTTTAGCCTCTTCTTATAGCCTCTTATGCATGCCATAACGGTTTCCCCAACCACCACCTAGCAACCGTTTCCTCTATGCGCGCCACCTAGCTAGACGTCTAGGGGTGTTGTTTTGTCTTTTCCCTATTTGTCTTTTTTTTTTTTTAATCATTTAATATCTCTGACTAAACCGCACAGCCATACCGACGCGGATTTCAAAGATATCTGGCATCTCATTCCTGCTATGACGGCTTCGACTGTCGAAACTGCTAAAACCGTCATCACCCCCTGTTTTTGCTTCATCCGACTCTTGTCGTCTCCGACGATTACTTTGTCTGTGGCGGGTTTCGGGCTGAGGTTGCTCCGGACGTCTAACTCTATTCCTTGGTACAATTCGCCAGTCCGGCTGCTCTGCTTCCGGTTGTTGTCTGGCTCCTTGTTTTGGCAACTGGTGCCTACTTCCTTGATGTCCCGTGTTTTGCCGACTTCTTTCTGCCGCCACTCGTATTTGCTCCATCCAATCCTCTACCAGACGGATTTCTCTTTTGTCTGGACAGTCGGTATTTGGATCAAATTCTTCAATTACATCCTCCAGGGGTCTACTCACAGTGCTCTGATGTGCCAGTTCTACTGTTGGGGGATCCGGATGTCTCTGCCATGGAATCCGTTTCGTGCTTTCCTCATGGCGCCGGATGATTACACAATCATCCAAGTAATGAAACATTTCCCTTCTCTGTTCAGGTCGATCAAGTATGTTGTGGTCAGGCTGTTGGGGTCTCGGCTGTCTCCAATTTCAGTTATTTCTTCTGGCTATTCTGCCTCTTCCTCGGATTTTGCCATTCCGCGGTTGCTCAACAGCTCTTACTTGATTTCTTCGTTCCGGATTAATATTCCCATTCCAGGTTCCTCTCCTCCCTCGAACCCTGTTCCTGTGGCCTCGACCTCTTTCCGATCGAATCTCCCTATTGTAGGGTTGTCGTACTCCCAACTGCCCGAGATTCGATCGGTCCCTCTGTCGTTCTTGACGACATCTTCGGTTCCTACGAGCTCGCTGAGGTTGGCCCATAGGACTAACCTCAGGAGCACGTAGTGATGGGTTAACTGTGGCCATACCCACTACTGGACCTTGCGGTTTAGCAAGTGGTCTGGTCAACCTAGGGGTATCCTAAGTTGAATTTCTCCCACTCTGGTTACCGGGACGGAGGTTAACCACACTCCTCCCTTGGTCAGGTAAGTCTTGGTCACCGAGTAGCTCTAATGAACCCTCCAAATTCCTCAAAATACCTTTATTTCGGCCCTGATTAATGAGTTTGGCCCGAGAATTCCCTTCTTGGCGTTGGTTTTCTGGGGTTACGTTATGTAGAATTCGCAACCTTCGGTGCACTCTTAGCAATCTCCTTCGCCACCTAGCTTCCTCGAAGCGCCGTTGAGGTGCACATTGTCCTAAGGCTACCTGATATGGTTTTGAAAATTCGGAGTCAGTACTTGAATTGTTCGCGTTTTCATATGCAGATATGGGCCAATTGGAAGTCTCGTGGACTCGACATTCCAGCCTTCTCACTTCCCTCCTGTGTCGCCTGAGGTCCAATTCTGCTAGCCTGTATCGGGCTACTTCTTCGCGTTCAGTAGGACGTTGCATGGCTGCGGTATATGGAGTTCTGAATCGTCGAGGTACTGACAATTCTGCTGTTTCATCTGTACTTGTGTTAGCAATGTTCAGTCCTTCTTCTGAAGAACTTCCACTCCCGATCACCTGTGTTTCATCTGCAAACCGTACTCTTGTCTCTTGATCATGAGTCAGGTGTCGTGGGCTTCTTTGGGGACTTACTTGGGGAATGTCGGGATCAGGTTGATTTTCATCACTACTTGATTTATCCTGCCAACCTCTTTTTCTTGTTCCCTCTGTTGCTACCTGGACATCCCTCCAATTGATTGCTACCATTTCTTCTTTTGTTATTCTGTAATTGGCAGTTGAATTCTGTCCTGCTTTCCAGACCCTCAATATTTCAGGTGATTCCACTTGTTCTTCAGATCTTGCGACTTGTGCATCGTCTCAATTTGCTGAATCTTCCGAGTTCAGTCTTATCCTTAATGTGGCTGAGGACGAAGTCATTGACTGGTCGTCTAATGCTACTGCCTTCTCTCTCACCCTCTCCCCTTGGTATGCATTGGGGAAGGAAAATAGACTGCTTGCTGGGGAGTTGCCCAATTCAGTCCTTCGTTCTTCATCCTCCAGTTCCGCCAATTCATCTCTGCGTAGCTCCTGACGTTCTTCAATTCTCTCCATAGTGGTCTCCAACTCCTGGATGACTTGCTCTCGCAACTGGCTATTGTACTGTCTCAGAATTTCATACTCTTCGTGCAATCTCTGAGTTTCCAACTGCATTTGTTGCAGAATTCTCGCCCCCTCTTCGTTTTGTCCTCCCGGAATTTGTAGGACAACTTTTGCTGGTACCTGAATTTGTTCCTCCGCTATTCGGAGCGGGTTGTTGTAACTGTTGTTGTTCACCTCTTCCGATTACCGGTCCTTCGGTTCCAAATAGCCATTCCAGGTTATGACTTCCCTCCTCCCGAACAACATCACTCTGCTCGTCATTGTCTGGAATTTGAGTACCTAGATTTGATTCATCTCTCCTGGTTCCGGGATTTCCCTCTGATTGTTCTAAACCAATCATGTTTATCTGAACATGGGGCCTGCATAGTTTCAGTTTAAAACCGTTTATTGCTTCGGGGCAGACTGTTCCATCCAGTTTCCTCAGTCTGACTGCCCCATTCTCCAATACCTCTTCCACTTGGAAAGGTCCAAACCATAAGGGTTTTGAATTTCCCAGGCTTAATCTCTCTTTTTCCATTATATTTGAGGACCAATTCACCAGCCTTTAGGTCCATCTTCCGAAGATGCTTGTCATGCCAAAATTTTCTCCTTTTCTACGATATCTCCGTTGCCCACTGTGCCATGACCCTTTTCTCCCCTAGTCGAACCAATGTTGTCAGCCGCTCCCCGACGCTCTCTTCTTCACTTAGTCGGTTGTCAACTGCTACCCTCAGGCTTGGTACCAAAAACTCTACCGGTACCACTGCTTCTTGCCCATACATTAGCTGAAAGGGTGTATGGTTCGTTGTTGGTTTGAAAGTAGTCCTGTATGCCCACAGTATTGCTAGTAATCGTTCCTCCTAGTCGGCTCCTTCCACGCCGCATGTCTTGTACATGATAGAAACCAAGATTTTGTTAGTTGCCTCTACTTGCCCGTTCGCCCTTGGGTAATACGGGCTGGACAAGGAATGAAAAATCTTGAATTCCTTCGTTAAGTTTTGAATAATCTCGTTCACGAAATGGCCTCCTCTATCACTTGTCAGATGAAGGGGTATCCCAAATCTGGTGATCACTTGTTCGTACAAGAAATGAGTCGTGCTTCTTGCCGAGTTGTCAGGTAGGGCTCTAGCTTCCATCCATTTCGTGAGGTAATCTGTAGCGACTACAATATATCTGCATTTTCTTTTGCGACTCGTCCGTAATGAACCTACAAAATCCAACCCCCATCTCTCGAAGAGTTCCAGAGGTTGTGTCGTATGCAAAGGCATGAAGTCCCTCTTCAATGGCTTCCCCGTCCTCTGACACGTATCACATGCCTTGACAAAAGCTATCGCATCGTGATAGAGGGTGGGCCACCATAGACCTGCCAACAACACTTTCCTTGTTGTTGCATCTGGTCCCATGTGTCCTGCCAATCCCTCATGTGTCTCCTTCAGGGTCTGTTGAACTTCGTCCTCCATTATGCATCTTCACAGAATCTGATTCTCCCACATCTTGTAAAGCAATCCTGCAATCAAGGTGAAGGGTGCTGACTTTGCAATCATTTTTCTTTGTTTTGTCGTCGTCATTTTTTTCGGCAGCTCTCCTGTCGATAGGTATTTCCCTATGTGTTTGTACCATGTCGGTATGGTACTGATCGCAAATAATTGCGCATCGGAGAATTCGTCAGGTATCCCTCCTTTTGCAGGTTTGTTGGAGTGTATCCTTGATAATTGGTCGGCTATTACGTGCTTCTTTCCTAGTCTAACAACTATCCGAAACACGAACTCCTGCAAGGTGACGAGACATCGACTTACTCGTCCGTATATTGTTGGCTTGTTTTCAAGTATAACAGGGCCTGATGATCCACATAGAAAGCAAATGGGTTAGCCAATAAATAGTGTCTAAACTTTTGCTTCCCTCTTTGTTGTACTGTAGTTTTTCTCGGCTCTGGACAGTAGCCGACTTGCGAAATATATGGGCTGATCTAACCCAAATTGGCCCTCCTGAGCCAAGGCACATCCTATTGCAAAGTTTGAGGCGTCGACATGTACATGAAACTCCCTTTCCCAGTCTGGAAAAACTAGGATTGGTGCCTTCACCAAATGTCCTTTCAACCCCTCAAATGCTTCTTGGTGTTCTTCTGTCCATCTAAACGGGACACCCCTCCATGTAAGAGCATCCAGTGGGTGTGACATGAGAGCATAGTTCCGGATGAACCTCCTGTAGTACCCCACTGTTCCTAAAAAGGTCTTTACTAAGCTCACATCATGTGGCTCCTCCATCAGCAGTACTACCCGAATTTTGTCCGGGTCGGGTTTCAAACCCTTTTGCCACACTTTATGCCCTAACAATTTTCCGTAAGGCACCATCAGGACGCACTTATCTGGATTAAGTGATATGCGGGCGTTCCTGCATAGTCTCATACACTCTTCTAATGTCTTTAAGTGTTCTTGCGTCCGGCCATAGAGTGACCAGTCATCCAAAAAGGCTTTGAAGTTGCCTGTAGCCATCTTGTCGAATATGTATAAGATGATTCTCTGGAAGGTGGTTGGTGCATTGCACAGTCCAAACGACAATCGGTTGTAAACGTATATCCCGTTCTCCACCACAAAGGTTGTCTTTAGCTTATCCTCCTCCGCAATGCTGATTTGGTTGTACCCCGAGAATCCATCCAAAAATTAATATATCTCGTGGCCTGCTACCTCTTCTAGAATGGAGTCTGTGAATGGGATTGGGAAGGGGTCCTTAATAGTAAGGTGGGTTTCCCAATAGTCCGCCATGTCTTTTCCGGCATCACGTTCACGCTAGACCCTCCGTCCACAATCACTTGACTTAGTTTATAGTCCAAAATCTCAATATGGACCATAGCAAGTCTCCTTCCTGCTTCTATCATTAAAATTGTGGGGTCTATGAATTGCTCGTTTGATTGCTGCTACCTGTCGCGGTTCATCCTTCCTCTTGATGACTTCGCCGATCGTAGCATACAGCTCGAGTACTATGGTGAACGGGTTCGCCACCTTCACCTCTACCGTTGTGTTCGATACTGCGCTACCAACCCTTCGACCGATGCCTTCTTACTTGTCTCCGGTCTCTTCAACACTTTCTCCAGAACTAGTCGATTCTGCTTTTCTTTCTCTAGTTTTGTTTGAATCAACTCCTGGGCTTCCTGCCACCGCTCCTCTTGGGTAGGATTTGGGTATTGCTCTATCTTTTTGGCCTGTGCCCTTGTCACAGCCAACACCTCCTTTTTTTCCTCCGTTACTGGGCTCACTTCCCCAATGCCAATCAAATTGACATTCTGAGTCCCACTGGAACTTGCTTTGTTCGGGCAATTTGCCTCCGTATGGTTTCTTGGCCCACACCACTTACACATTTGTGTGGTGTTACTGGTATTGTTGTTTTTTGCATTCTGGGCTTTTGAACAGTTCTTCGCAAAATGTCCCCATTCCTGACAATTCCGACATTGAATGATAGGTCGACCGTCAGAGTCGTACTGCAGTCGACTCTGACCTCCTTGTCTGCAACCTCTACGATTATTTTGGCAGCCCCCCCTTGTAGCTCCTTGTCCATTCCTTGTTGCATTCGGCTGCTCTTCTTGTTGTATGGTCATAGTCTGATGTCGTTTACTTTTCAAGTTGAATGGGCAGTCTGTGATGGAATGTCCTACAATATCACAGATGTTACAATATGTCGTCTTCGGGCAGTTGACATTTGTATGTCCTTCTGTCTTGCAGTCCGAGAACCATATTTCTTTTCGGTCTTTGCGAGTATCTCCTTTGACTTCTTTCAAAATTTTATCAAATTCCCTTTTAAAGGAGTGGATTGTGCTCTGTACTTTGTCTTCTTCATCACTGTCGGAATCTTCATTATGCTTCATATGTGCTCCAATCCCCGCAGTCGTCTGCTTACTCTCGCTTCGAAATTCTTTGCTTTCTCCAGTGCTTCTTCATATGTTGAGGAAGGTACTGCCTTCATCTTTTTCCTGTATTTTGCCAGTAATCCATCCAGAAACCAGCGTTCAAACATGCCATCGATAGGTGGCATTTCCATTTTATCAGTTAACTGCTTCAGTCGTCTATTGTAACTCTTGACATCCTCATCGAGTTTCTGTTTTGTTATACATAGTTCCGTGATGATGTCTGTATCATCTCTTAATGGTCGGAATTCTTCAATGAATGCTTTTCTCAAGTCTTCCCATAGCACAAAGGCATGTGTACTCTGCTTTTTCAAATACCAATCAATCGCCATGCCACGCAGTGTGGCTGGAAACAGTTGCAGCCATTATGTATCCTGCGTGACTCCATTTGCTCCCCAAATGGTTATGAAAGTTCCCACGTGTCTTGACGGGTCTTCTTTTCCCTCGCTTGAAAAAGGCGGGCACTTCTGTTGTACTGTATTACTACCAATACTTGTCGTTTGATTTGTGTTTTGTCCCGGATTACTCGATGTTGATGGTTGTGTTTTTCGATTTGGTTGTCTGTCTACTATTGATGGTACAAAGTTATATCCAAATAATGTTCTGCCCAACTCCAATTGGTCTCTATTCCGCGATCTCCTTCGCGAATATACCAATCTTGGTTCCGATCGCCCTCCCCACGAACCCTCGCGTGGTTGCTCAGATACAAGGTCTTCTCCTTCAGTATCCTCTTGCCAACCGTCTCCCGCTGGTTCGGGTGTCACCGTCCTTTCCTCAATGATGGGCACTTCTTCCGCAATTTGCTCTTCGTCTTCTACAATCACCGACAGTATTCCTATGTTCGTACTCTCTTCCTCCTCAGGATTCCAGACTCTCTCTACGTCCGGGTGGGAGATCTCTGTCGCCTCCCATGATCTTAAATTCGCCAGCCGTGCACTTCTTCGCACCAGTACCTATGTACTTTCTTGTAACCTACGATCAGTCATTCACCTATTAGCTTTGTCACTTATGCCTTTCAGACTCAAAGTTTGATTTTTAGGCAATGGCGCCAAATGTAGACAAGGGTGAGTATATTCCCGATACAAAAGGTGAACTGATCGAACAGACAAGACAAGGAATCAACATGGGGTCTCGGGGGTACAAGGTAACTCAGACGTCAGAGGGGTCAGACGTCAGACTAGTCTATCTGTCAGTTGGCTGGAACCAGACATCTGGGGCTGGGATGCCAGGAGGCTAGACGTCTTGGACTAGACGTCAGAGGGTGAGACGTCTGGAAGGAAGACGTCAGGTGGCTAGACGTCTTGGGACTAGACGTCTGGGAACTGGACGTCTAGGGGCTGGACGTCTGGGATTGGACGTCTGGGGTGTAGACGTCTAGGCGTCAGACGACTGCTGTCATGGTTCCTGCTCCCGAGTACCTGCAAACAACCTACCAGGGAGAGTCTTCAACCTGCATAACAATAACAACACAACCTGCAATAACACTCAAGCACGATCTGCAATACACAGCATAACACCAATATGACCAAGCACTGTCTTATTATCTCCAGAAGGTTAGAGATACAATGCAAAAGTAAGGGGGTATTTAAAGGCTGCAGGAGCGTTTCCCCAACTACCTGCGCCAACCACCCAACCAACTAGTTAGACGTCTAACTAACAGTTTAGACGTCTGACTAGCCAAACGTCTACATTAACTAGACGTCTGGCTTAACTAGCCTTAACCCAAATGGCGGCCATTTTTTCCTTTTGTGCATTTAATCCTTTTCTCTTCTGATTGGCTGATTAAACTAAGCAAACACTATGCCTTATACAAAATGGCATTACAAAATAGCATAAATCCACATTTGCTATATACATTCAAAATGGCTTGGGACATTTTCACAATCAGTTCCTCATTTTTGCTGTCTGGAACTGTTGTCTACAGAGGACACCCCTCCAAGCTATATGTTCTATTGCAGTCCATTCAAGAGAGTTCCAAAAAGTAACTATCCCCCCTTAGGCCCCTTGGGCAGCCACTTCCATATGACCAGCACCCCTCCAAAGTCTATTTACTGTTTTACACATAAGATCCAACGACATTTTTGTCTCCTAGATAAGCAAAAAATCTGTTTTACATTTTTCTACTGTTTAAACCCTAGATTGATGGGTTCTACTATTTAAAAAGTCTTCGAACAGCAGATTGATGGGTTCTACTGTTTAAAAAGTCTTTGAACAGCAGATTGATGGGTTCTACTGTTTAAACCCCTAACATTCCATGATTGTATAATCATTGGTTACCTTGAGAGCAGTAAAAATCTATTGGCCTCATCGATCCTCCAGTGATCAGTTTGTCTCCTTAAACTGCTATCAATTCCTTATTTGATTTTCTACCCACTCCTTGAGAGCTGATATTTTTTTCTCTTTTCCACCTGAGTTATCCCTAGAGTTGGCCTTTCTCTGTTCTTTTCTGTTATACCCATGATGACATCCTTAATTATCGGTTGCTCTTGGTTATGCACTATCAATGCCCCTGCACTCTCTGATTGCGGTAACTCACTGCACTCAATTACCTACTCTAGGATGGGAGGAGGTGAAAGAGGGGCTTGAACATGGTTGTTATTATTTTCATTATTCCCATCCACTCCTTCCATGAATTGTTCTTCTTCCTGGTCCACTAGTGTCTTGAAGATCTCATACCTATTGGAGGGCTTGAGTTGGGTTTGCTCTTTACCATCTTTTTTCTTTTACCTTCTTCTTTTGGGCTGTTCAAAACCATCTCCCTGTGCTTCTTTTCCCGGAGAAATGTTGGTTGTTTCTTTATTGATTGTTGACTTACCCTCCTTAAGAAGATTTGACATTCCTAGAGGAGCCTCCATATTTTCGTTCATATTGTTTGGGCAAGATCGGGCCAAATGCCCATATTTGTGGCAAACTCTACACCTGAAGGGCAATGCCTCATAATCCAGTTGTTGAATCTAAGATAATCCTGCAAGTTCGATTTCAACCTCTGCCGGCAAAGGCTGGCTAAGATCCATTTCCATGCATAATCTAACATAAATGGTTGTGTTTCCTTCCATTGTGTCTTTGGAAACACCCAAATGTCTTCCAAGGGAATTGTCGATAATTTCCAATACCTGCTCACTCCAAAACTCCATTGGAAGTGCATACAAACGGATCCAAACCGGGACAGCAGTGGGTTCAATTCGAGGATCAAATCCCACTCTCCAGGGCTGAACAAATAATCCTGCCGGACCATGATTCCTCTTTTCTGATTCGAAAGCCCTATTTCTATCGGCAAGTGAAGAAAAACTAACAATAAAATATCCATTGCTAATAAACCACAAAGAATACTCACCAAGAGGCTCCCAGTTTTGCCGGGCCCAAGAATGCAAAAAAATTAGGGTAGGGCAGATACCCATAAATTTACAGATCAAATCATGATTGGCTCAATATAAGACTGTTTTTTTTACCATCCTTTGCTCAATGACAATCTTTGGCCTTGATTTTGACTGTGGCAAGCATCCATTAACTCGTTGAGATGTTGATCTGTTTCCAGCAGCCGTAAAGAGCATTTTTAATGTAGTTTTTTGTGCTTCTTCAGTCTCTGCTGGAGATCTGCAAAAGAACTCTCTCTTTAAAAGAGGATCTGGAGGTGTCCCCATTGGGCCCTCCTAGGGGAACAATCTTGTCTTGAAGTCCACAGCAACCATAAATCTCTTCGGCTACCCAACTGATGCCCTAGTTTTCTCTTCCAGAGCTCCCGTCGAAGAATTGATTTGCATAATGTTAATTCATTGTAATATGCATGAAAAAAACCTTTTTTCAATGAAAATTTTTGTTTTCTTCAGTTTTTTTTTTTTGCCGATTCTTTCCCCGATTTTTTGCCAATTCCGATTTTTAAAAGTGTTGATTCTTTGTCGATTCCGATTTTCTCAACTATGATTGACACAACTCCAACTCAAGTGGATAGGGTTGAAAAATAAAATGGTCAACACCACAAGCTAGTGCCACTTCAGGAGCATAGATGGCAAGCAAATGAACTCTTCTAGCATAACCAATAAGGAATCAATAATTTATTTTTTAATTTTCAGTCTCATACTAAAGGTGCAGGCTGCCAGTTATTGAAGAAAATGGGCCATGAAGGCCAAAGGCTTGGCAAGAATAGCAAAGGAACGCGAGACCCCAAGAGAGCAACAGCAAGGCCTCAACATGTAGGGCTTGGATATTTTAAAGGCGTCAAATGCTCCAAGAAAATGAAGGTACACCTCAGAAAGAAAAGGAAAGTAGGATACAAATACACCAAAGTATGCAGGAGGAGGTATAGGGCCTAATACATTGAAGTTCAACAAGGGACATAAAGCATCTTAAAAGAGAGATGAACATGCCACTAAAGGAGCAAAACAAAAATGCAAACCATCTCCAAAAGGAGTGCTGTCTTCCAAAGTACAAGTCAAATGCTGATCATAAGTACAGTAGCCATAAATTTGGACATCATGAGGACAGCTCAGAGCATTGGCTAAGGTTAGAAATTTGTCAACTAGATACACAAGGACAGTTCAGCCATCAAGAAAGATCAGTCAAACTTCATCACTGTAAGCAAAAAACTCCATTTTACTCTTCAATCAAGCAAAAGGTTGGAGCCATGAAACACAGAACTAATAAGTTAACTCCAATAGAATGGGCATGAAAGATTGTATGTTTAATATGGAGAATTTCCAAAGAAAGAATGGTCGCTTCTATGGTATTCCAAAGTGAAGAAGAAAGAATGTCCACACTTCTCAAGACTTGTACAAGCTCTATGGAAGAGTCATGTAGGAGGATTCAAGGCAGCTCCCATCCTCACTAATAGCACACAAGCAAAAGGAAATCAAGAGGTATGCACAGTGCACACAATGTTTTTGGTCTTCCATCTTTGGATTTGTATATAGAAGGAAGATTTTGTGTTTGGCATTCATATGTTGAAGAGAGCTTTTTCCCATCAACTGTTAAAGCCACAAACATTCTCACGTAGCATTAGAGTGTCCACACATGAGAAAAATGTTGTTTTTGAGGAGAAAATTACAACCGTGAGAACCATCATGTAGTCAGCAAAGTTTACTCAAGAAGTGTACGAGATATGATAAAAATTGTTCACTTAATCCAATGAGCAGCTAATAGCACACTCCAGAAAGAAGGAAAAGCATTGTTGCCTAGTCATACAAGTTATTGGCTAGCAAATTGTAAGCCACAAAGTACATTGATGTGAGAAAACTAAACAACATTCTCGCATGAAGGGAAACAAAAAAAAAAAATCAAGCAAACAAAAGGGCATTGAGATACCAAACAAAGGGGCATTGAGAGTGATGACCGTCAATACTCTATTGGCCATGTAATAAGGGAAACCAAAAAAATCAAGCAAACCAAACAAAAGGACATTGGGAGTGAACATGACCATAAGAACTCTATTGGCCATGTAAAAGGGCTGTATGAAATTCAAGCTTGCTATATATAAGGATACACTCGTAGCCACTTGCAATCTCCACAATCAGAATGAAAGAAAATAAGGCTGCATATTTCTTGTGGAGATCAGATTATACGGGCCTCATATTGGTTACAAAATAGAAGGAACATTAGCTCATGAAGACCTCACTCAAGCATCAAGTTAATCCATGAAAGAAGTCACTTTCATATTGGAGACAGAGACCAACTTGCTTGACCAAGAAAAGGGAACTTGTCAAACAAAAAATGTAAACAACTAAGGATCTTGAAACATCGAGAGGATCACCATGATACACCAAAGGGGTGAAACATTAAGGCATCAATCAAATATAGAATTACTCTGATCAGCAGAGGCAAGAGCCAAGAAATCAAAAGTGCACAAAGGGGAGATAGGCTTCAGTTGACTAGGAATCAGCCTTGATGAAATAATAGTGCTAAACAAATTAGTAAGGAGCTGCTTGGAAACATACAGACACCACTTCTGAAGGAAAGCAAGGGGAATGGAGATAGTAACAAAGGTGAATAGTCCATCTTCAAATATAAGCTTTTGAGGGACCGAAGGCCACTTATTGAGGAGACGTGATCCAAATTGATCATTTGAGGTCAATTGGAACCACAACGAATAACCCAAGCATAAGTCAACACATGTATGATGATTGGTCAAAGCATCTATTCAATAGGCAACACTTGGTTTTTGGCCAGCAAGGGATTGGACATTGGTGCAAATAGTTTCCAAAGGTATATGGGATACTATAGTACAATGGTCCATTATGAAGCATAAATCACAGTGCTAAAACATGCACCAATGGCGATCAACAAACACCGTGAAAAGACAGACAAAGAAAAGTTGAGTTCAATCCATCGAATTTAGTCAACTCAAAGTTAATTCATGCATTTGGCAAGCAATAGTAGTCATTGGGCATCTTTTGGAGGTTTCTTGGCACTTTTTGAGGCTCCTCGAGGCCTGAAACAAGATTCAAAAAACAAATGATAT
The DNA here is from genome assembly GCA_028583015.1 of Wollemia nobilis. Taxonomy (NCBI): domain Eukaryota; kingdom Viridiplantae; phylum Streptophyta; class Pinopsida; order Araucariales; family Araucariaceae; genus Wollemia; species Wollemia nobilis. Next base: position 13,076,723 of record JAQPPZ010000850.1, read on the forward strand.
TGTGCACCTGCAACTGGTGGTATGCCCTGAAGCAACTAACAATATGCCCTTGAGCAATAGATGGTATGCCCTAGAACAACTCGCAGTACGCCCTTGAGCAACCAATGGAAAGCACCCTCAACCTATGTTTGGATGTATACTACCCGTATACATCCAAACATTAAATACCCCATAAAATTACATTATATGTATTATAACCACGTACACATACAACTTTATTTACATATATCACCAACAAGTGGCATGTTCATTCATGCGCTTGTGCTCATACACATGAATTCATGAAAACATGACCTCATGCACAACTTGTCATTTATTTGCCTAAATCTACCCCTTCATTTAGACTTGTCAAAGTCATCGTCAACAAAACAACTAAACAATAGGATAGAACCGCTAAACGTCCTCCTTTTACTTCTTTGTATTCCATAGATCTTTTGCAACTTGTCACATCACACATATCTGGTAGTGCAACAACTTCCACCAATTGCTTCCTACACTTCATGCAATTGGCCACATTGCAAGTACAACAAGGAACACCCTTTGTCCCTTATGCTGAGGGTCAAGGAGGCAAAAACCCCCTTCCAATGTCACCTAGGGGTTCAAGAAAGCACCTTGAAACTTCAATAGCCCAATCACTAAGGCCTTTGTTGTTTGGTCCAAAAATGTTCCAAGTAACGATATTTTGGTGACCTGAACTACACATGTTTAGATGGCATAATCACAAAAGACATTCTCTTAGATGGCATAGCATTTGTTTGCACCTCAAACAACATAATATTATTTTGCCTTGGCACAATCACAAACAACACGCACGAAGACGATAGGGCATTCATCTAGGTCAGTTGGCGGCCCATTGGCATCCCTTCTGTCAATCAACTGACATATGCACTTCAACATCAACGCCTTACAACACTCAAATTTCTATTTAAGCTTTCTATTGCTGCTAGAAAACCCCCTTCTCTTGCTCCCAACCAGTAGTTGGGGTTATGGCAATTTTACCCAAATGTTCTACCTCAATTGCTCTGTCAATTGATTCAAATGGCCTGCCCAAATTGGATCTTATCAGACAGTCGCTCTATCTGACGGAACCAATTTCTTTTTCTTACTCCCGAATGGGCTCTTCCTCATGCTTGTAGACAGAAGCCTAGACTTAGTCAATAGCCCAAACAATGGCATTATACTCTAATGACCTACTTCGATGGCTGACACTTGCCAAAACAACGAATGGCCCTATCCAAACAATAGACAACCTCCCCAGGATGATAGATGGCCTCCGCAAATAGCATACAACCCGCTCAAATGGCCTCCACCTGTCGGAACAAGAGATGGCCTCCTCTAGACGATAGAAAACCTCACTTGGACAGAAAGCAACCTACTCCATATGGCAAATCAACTACTTCAAACCATAGTAGCAAAACTCGGACTCGACTCGGACTCGAAAAGTTCGACTCGGGACTCGGACTCGAGACTCGGCAAAAAAACTTGGCAAGACTCAATAAAAACTCGGAAAAAAAAAAAAAATGAAAAAAAATACAAATTTTTGTTGAAAAAATAATTCAACATTTTACAAATAAGAAATTAACAAGAGGAAGGAACATATTCTAATAGCAAGCCAATAATTTTGTTTTATAATTATTTTTTTTTGGGTACATAGAGAGTTGGTTACATCCACACTATTTTTAGTAACTGCCAAGTGCAAGGTTCAAACTACAGGGGCTGCCCCCAACAAGCCTACACCACCTCATTATTTTATAATCCGGCATGAAGAGGACCATCGGTTGCTCGAGATTCATACCATCGTTGTCGGTATGGCGTGCACTCAAAGGATTCGGAATAGACTATGACCTTTGCAGGCATGACCACTTTGGTTTATAGAATTATAAATAAATAATATAATGATAAAATAAAACTTAATATATAAAGTTCAAAAACATTATTAACATTTTACAAAACATTAAATAATAATAAAAACAATAAATAATGATAAACTTTACTATATGACGAAATCATCCTAACTTAGTCCACCATTTTTAATAAATAAAATATTCAAATACCATGTTTAATAGAGAAATCCATGGGACGGAATCACCCTAACTTAGTCCACCATGTTTAATAAATAAAATATTCAAATACCATGTTTAAAAATAATCGGTGGGTTGTCTAGATTCGATTTCCTGGATGGTTGGTTGGGATCTATTAACTTTACATTTATTAAAAGGCTCCTAAGAAAAAAAAAATGAAAATAAAATTCTTCAAATATTAATAAAGCTAATATTTAATCCTAGCCATTTTTTCAGTTTTAGAATGGGAAGCTGTTTTTGAAAACTGCTTACCAAAATTCAATGTAGAAGCGACATTCATTATTCTGGGGGGAGCTTCGTGCATAGCAATTGTTTCGTTGGTGGTCGAGGGTTTCAAAGAGAAATAAATTATCATTTTTAAATTTTTTTCCTTTGCGACGTGGTGGTGTGTATTGGCTGCAATGGCGACGGTGGCAGCGACGGTGATGGGAGAGGGTGCATTGAAGGATAGAAAAGAATGGAAGAAAATGAAGGTGCAAGAACTGTGCTACGAGCTCTCCAGAAGAGGTCTCAACATTGGTGGCCTCAAGCCTTCCTTGATCTAATGCCTCCAAAAATCATGCCATTCTCCGCCCGAATTGACACACCCCACAAGACATGCATACTTGCATTCTAAAGCGGTTCCCATTCCCAAACAAGACGCGGATGATGTATCCATCGGCGACAGATATATTTGTATTAAAATAAATTATAATTGAGGGATAAGCATTCTGAAGGTTTGAGAAGCAAAATTGCACATTCTCTCGTTAATATAATAAACAAAGATTTCAGCATCTTGTCTGTGATTGCGCACTGGCCAACGTGGATGCTTAAGTCGTGGAGCATCATCAACACTTAACCGCCCTAGACGTAATCCTTTTTTTTAAACTTCCATTTTTTTGGGCCAGCCGAGTCCTGACGTCGAGACTCGGGAGTCCGGGACGGACTCGGACTCAGCCCAGGACTCGGTCGGACTCGGGGGAGTCCAGAAAAAAAAAGTAGGAGTGGGCTCGGCTCGGCTGAGCCCACTCGGACTCGGACTCGGAGGAGTACTCGGGAGTACAAAAGAGTCTGACTACTATGCTTCAAACAATAGATGCCCTCCCTTTTATGGCAACTGGCTTATTCTAATGATTGGTTTCTCTTGACTACTAACTTCTCTTAAACAATTGACTTAATCTCTTGGATTGTTGTCTCTTGCATGCAAATCTTGAAACCCCATAAATTCCTATTTTCTTTCATCAAAAGTGGGCATGATTGTTGCAATTGTACAACCCTTGAATGAGGGATTTCTAAATACTCTGACTCTTGGTTTCCCACTACTCCTTTCACTAGAATTGGTTGTGTCATTGACATTTCCAATATTATGGCAATATCCTTCATCATCTAGATGGTAAGCTTCCTTGCCTGATTGTGTCCATCATCCAAACATCCTCCTTCCCTATCCAAACAATATTCTTCGTTGTTTAGATAGTGTTCGTCCTTAGCCACACAACCTTTGCTTGTCTAGATGGCATCCTTCATTATTTGGACTACACAATTTCTCTTTGTTGTTATTAGACGAGTGGTTGGTTTCATATCTATACTCATCCCCCATTTGCAAACAATAAAATCAAAGGAAAATTTGTTAGGACTTATTACATCATAGATAATATGTATATAAGTTGAGTAACTACTCAACACATGGTATGTAAGGTATGTTAGGAGTTATTACATCATAGCCCATGTGAAATGGCATGTGGTATAACCACCCATCACAAGGACTATGCATGCACTATAGGACAAGGGTAGTTGCAAGTTTAGTTAGTGGGTTGTTATGCCAAAAATGGGCATTCTATGTATTTAAATATCTACCATTTCATAATGCAAATCATCGAAGCATTGAGTTCTAACATGTGGTATCAGAGCAGGTAGAAGGAAGAGCCATCTCTCCTTTTGATCCTTCTCTTGTTTCGATCCAGAGAAGCTCAGGAAGCACTCTATTGAAAAGAAATTTCAAGGGTAAACAACCTTGTCAAAATTGATTAGGTTAATCTCAAGAAAAAGAGAACCATTTTCTCCATGAAGCAATCCCATGGAAGATTTCAAATATAAAGATTTGAAGAGGAACTAAAGTTCCAAGCAGGAAGAAAATACCCTACATAATCAAACCAAAAAGGCTTGTATCTCAAAGAGAAGGGATATGCATACAAGTTTGCAATCAAATTAATCATTCACATGCACACATATTCACAACTACCCGACCAAGGAGTCTACGTGAAGAACACTTAAATGATACGTTGTCGTTCAAAAGCATTGTGAATGTGAAAAAGTTCACCGAATTAGCTATATACTCGGCACTCAAGATTAACGTGTTGATGGACGTTCAATGGCATTGTGAACGTGACAGGGTAAGAAGAGCTCACAAAATTAGCAATATTTGGTGCTCAAAGATCAATGTCGAAGCTTGTACCCAAACGTGCCAAAAGCCTATACCTGAACGCATCAAAAGCCTATACCAAAACGTGCCAAAGCCTGTTAGAATCAAACATATCAACAACAGACGGATGAATTTGTCTAAGGAAAGCATTCACAAGATTCGTAGATAATGTCATTTCTCAATACAAATTTGCACAGGATAAAGGAACGCAATTGAAATTGCTACTCGACGTCCAAATTCGAAATAAGACAAAAGATCCTCACCAAAGGTTCCATGCTGAACCAGATGAGACATGCATAAGGTACAAAGTGACGATTTAGTTAAGCCAACTCTTGGGTGCCCTGTTTTTTCAACCATTTGCAAAATATAGACAAGGCACCTAACAAGAGGAGAGAAGAACTATTTATAACAAGATGTCTCAGCCGAGCAAGACGTCAAAAGCAGACGTTCTGTAGCCGAACATATTTGCTTAATCAACGAAGCAAAGTGAAGTTCAAGGCGAAAGGAGTTGTAGTTGCATCAAAAGGACTAACCATCTTCAAGCCCATAATCAGCTGAGTAGCAAGTCGCGAGAAAATCTACAACAAAATCCAAGCATTTAAAAAGGAGTCTCTTTTGCTCAAGAAAGAGATGAGCGCCCAAGGGACATCCAAGGTCTAAGAAGACAATAACTAAAATCGCAGCAAAATTAAAAGAAGAAAGGCGCTTTCTGAACAATGTTTGCAAAAGACACGCAGCGAATAGAAGCTCTCAAAAGAACGTGGGCAACGTCTAGATGCAAATGAATCACAAGTCCACTCAAATTGAAGGAGGTACAGGTGATTTACGAGCAATCAAAGTTGTTCAAGACATTTTTGAAACATTAAGGATCACCAAAATATTTTTGCCAAAAGATAAAGATATTGCCTAGATAAAGCATAAGGTGACACATGGTTAAAGCAAACTTCAAAAATTGAATAGTCCTACATTCATAGTGGAAAAGCAATAAAAGGTATTAAAATTACTACACTTTCTTTTGTTTAAATTGCAGGTGAAAAGGAAAGGCATATATAATATTTTAAAATACAAAGAGAATATTTCATGAAAGATTTCGATAGGAGAAAGAAACTCCACCTTTTATTTTGCTCGACGAGACACTATTATTCTCGCAATTCGAGGCATCAATTAAATCATGAGTATAGGCATATATATACTGATCGAAAACACATTTTTCAAGGCTGATTCAGTGAAAGGAAAATATTCAAATTTTGTGAAAGTTTGATATGGCTAGTGGTGCACCGAAGTTCTTGTTGCCCGATTCCCAACTATTAAGGGGGAATAATTATGCTACCTAGAAGACCAAACTTAGAACACAACTCGAGTTTGAAGAAGTATGGCAAGTTGTATATGGAACCATTACCCATCCTACTAAAGAAGGAGAAGATCAGACAAAGTTCGAAAAGGCAGACAATAAAAGCACGGTTGATCATCATGTTCGGAGTAGTTGATGAAGTACAAGCATACATTCGGGATTCAACCATGGCCAAAGATGCATGGGAGAAGTTACAAACAATCTTTGAAGCAAAGAATCAGAATCAAATTCTATTTCTCCAGAGCCAGCTCCATTGCTTGAAGATGAAGAGTGGAGAAAAACTCGAATCTTTCATGAGGAGAATTGCTGAATTATGAGCATCACTACAAGCATTGGGAGAAAAGGTATCTGATGAAACACTTGTTCCAATTATTTTAAGATCTCTCCCTTCTCAATACAATGTATTTGTGACAATATTAAATATCATTGAGCAAACACCAAGCTTTGAAAAGTTGGTGAACCTACTTCAAAAAGTAGAGGCCTCACATTCAAGACAAGAAGAAGAACAAGTACTTCTTACAAATCAAAAAGGGAAGCAGCCATTCAGAAGAGGCATAAGACCTCAACAACGCTTCCAATAGAGAAATAATTCTCAAGGATATCAAAATCAGAGAAATGATTCTCAAGGATATCAACAACAAAGAAATATTTTTCACACACAAAAGATGTGTGAACTTTGTGGTAGAAATGGCCACACAGTGAAGGAATGTTGGCATAATCCATTTACAAATGGATCTCCTTCACGAGAGATGAACCAGCAGCAAGACAAGTCATCATCAGACAAGCAAAATCAAATTTGGAGAAAGGCACAACAAAATAATGTAGCCGAAGAGAATCAAGTTAAAGAAGAAGGGAGGAAGAAGAACATGTGTTTGTTGCACAAGCACAACTAAGTCAGCACAATCATGTTTTGTATGACTGCAAAACAACCAAACATATGACATGTAAGAAATAATGCATCAGTTGATCGCTCCAAACCATTGGAGAACAAATAGGAGGGAAGACCACCAAGATACAAAAGTAGACATGACAAGCCCAAGCCTTTGATCATTGGGAAGCCAAGAAGTACAATACTTCCTGGAATAAAGGCATGTTGCTCAAGGTTAATTCTTTTACTACTCTCTTTTCCCAGTATAGAGCAACATATTTGCAGAATGCATGGCCCACGAGCTCTCAAGAAGCATGGCTTAGCTGGTGAACTCAATCTTGTTGAGAGAATAATGTTTGTTTCTACAACTTGTAAAACTAAGGATCCTTACATCATTATCAAAGCACAGGATCTCACAAAGCTTTTGTCAAGAAGCGTACCAACATCACAAGCAATCAAGATACTAGATGACAAGATGCAATGTGATATCATCAAAATTGGCAACATAATCCGAAATAAAGGGAGATTTGTTAGACAGCATCAGCAGCTCTTGGGCCCTAATGGTTCAACAATAAAGGCTATTAAGCACTTGACAAGATGCTACATTCATGTTCAAGGAAAAACAATAGCAGCTATGGGATCATTTAAGGGACTGAGACAAGTACACAGAATTGCTAAAGATTGTATTCAAAACATACATCCTATTTATCATATCAAAGAACTTATGATAAAAGGAGAACTTGCAAAGAATCCAGAACTTGATCGCAATAGAAGAAATGAAAAGCAGAAGAAGGTGAAGAAGCAAAATAAGCCTTACACAACTTTCTTCCCATCACATGCAAGACAAAAATTGGCGACCAATCAATTCAATGGTCAACATAGGATGCATGGTAGCACATCCTTCATATGAAGACATTGGAGGAGGCACATATTTCATGCATTGAATCTATAAGTATTAGATATTGAATAAGTATTTGTAATAAATGTGTTTTTGGAGTGCATGATCGATGGAACCCGACACTCCTAAGTATTTTAGTATATAGTCTACATTGAGGGGGGAATTTCTCTCTTTCTTAAGGAGATAACTCAGCTTCAACGACATAAAAGTTCTCCTCCAGATGGATCTCACCCTCCTCAACATCGGCTCATCATAACATACTTCACCCGCTCTAACAGCTCAAGTGACTCCGGACGGAAACGCCCCACATCATCCAGTTCGGATAGGAGCAGGGTCACTAGGCAGCGCACCCACAGCTTGTCAGGGTTCCGAACCAGCGATGGACAGAGACATCATGGACTTCTTCAACTTCGATACTTCGGCCTCGACTATTAGGAGAGATTAGTTTTTGAAGGGTTCTTAGAGCTTGCCCCTCCTGGGTTGGCTCCCTCCCCCCTCCTTCTCTCTCTCTGTTTTTCTTGGCGTGTTCTCTCTTTCGGACTGCAACCCTCCCCCCATCTGGTCCCCCTTTTCTTTCTCCTTTTCTCTTTGGCCCGGTTTTCGGGTTTCGTCTTGTATTTATCTTGGTTCTTTTCTTTGTTGGGTTTTTTTAGCCCGCTAGCTGGCAGTCATTATCGTCCTTCTTATAGTCCCTTGGGTCTTATTCTGGCCCACCGAGGACATTAATAATATTTCATTTCATTTCATTTCTATCAAATTCGAACATCACCCTAGAATATTTCATCAAGTTAGAAGCCAAGAGCCAAATTCAGAAGTCAAAAGCAAAAGCTAGAGCCAAGAGCGAGAGCTGAAGACAAAGCCAGAGCTAAGACTATGATGTAATAAGGGGGGAAATGTTAGGAATTATTACATCATAGATAATGTGTATGTAAGTTGAGTAACTACTCAACACATGGTATGTAAGGTATGTTAGGAGTTATTACATCATAGCCCATGTGAAATGGCATGTGGTATAACCACCCATCACAAGGGCTATGCATGCACTATAGGACAAGGGTAGTTGCAAGTTTAGTTAGTGGGTTGTTATCCCAAATTTGGGCATTCTATACATTTAAATATCTACCATTTCATTATGCAAATCATCGAAACATTGAGTTCTCACAAAAAAGCCACAAATTCCCAAGGTTTCCAATTCAATGTCCAAATCAAAGGTAGACACCTTTGACTATATTAGTGTTGGCATCGGTTTCGATCTTTGCATAATTCATTGAGCGTTCACCGTAACATGCTCTATCTCTTCAATTGCAATCAATTATAAACAGTCCTCTACTTCTTGTCTCCGGCTTTAACTCTTCTTAGGATTCTTGGGCCTTATATTAATTATTCGCTCGTCGTCTCTCACATCACCTTGACCGTCTCATGCAAAGTGCCCCCAAAGATGACATTTACAGCACTGCACAATGGGTTTGCTCCTTGTATCATACTCGATTTGACATCTTCAATTGCTTTGGTCGTTGTCATGAAACCTACCACCAATGACACCTCTCCTTGGAATAGTCTCACTTTATGTCACATACACCTACTGAGCATTCTTCATAGTCAAGGAGCATTCTTTCATCAAATCTCCTTCCTCCTGACAAATTTTGTACACAATCTATTCTACTTCATTGGATTCATTGCATCCTGAGTCTCGTTCGAGTTTCTACTTCTCCAAGAGGTGCATCTTCTCCTTAAGAAAAGCACTTAGCAATGTTCTTCCTTAATCACACTTATTCATCATGTCACGTTCGTTCTTGGAGTCATCACTCTCATCGCTCTAATCTTCTAAGTTATTCTTGTCATTGACTCATAGACACTAACATCTAGATGATATCCTCAAATTATCCTCCAAGTTGCTCTCATTATCAAAGTTGTTCTTCTTATTGCTAAGTCATTGGCATCACTGACTCCTTCACTGCAACATCTGAATGATGCTTTTGCATCGCTTTCTAAATTCATGACCCACTCAAAGGCCACTTGGTATGACATAAGAGGAGCCACCCTAATCTTCCTATACAAAGGAAGAAGGCCCTCCACAAGTTACTTCTTCAATATGTCTAATAGCTCCTTAACCAAATGGGTAACCAACCCATTCAGCCATTGGGTGTAGGACTCAATAGAATCTTACTTTGCCCTATCCTGTAGATTTCAGCCATAACGTCGTCGTTATTATGAAACAACTTGAATTCCTCCATGAAGGCTTCTCACAACTACTCCTACGTCTAGTACTTGCCCTTTGGTGATTTCATGTAACAATCAACTATGATTCCACCCAATATCACAAGCAATAACCACCTCCAATCTACATCATTCATTTGCCTATTAACCTTCAAATTGTAACAGAATTTCCAATGCATGACTAGGTCATTTGTTCCATCACCATGAAAAGTGGGACACATCTATGCCACATTAATATCGGTCATTGTCATGATTGGTTGATTGGGCACATAAGCCAATGGTTACTCGCATGTCTCACTCTAATCACATGCTCTATCAGACGCACCACACTTAATTGCTCCAATGTCGAACTCCCATCTTGTGCATTGTTCAATACGCCAACCTATAGTTGCTTTAATATTGAACTCTCATCCTGTGCACCATCCGACATGTCAACCTACATAGGCAGCATACCAACCATGATGCCAACTCATGTGCCATCATAGGAGAGTGCCCTAGTACCTATACATCACATATGAGCATTTTATCTTGTATATAGTTTGATATATGTCATGTATAGTTTGTAGCATGTGGTGCTAGACACCTTTTTGTATAAACGGATTAATTTCCATTTTTCTAGATACCAATGTTAAAAGATAGCAGCTTTCTTTGTTGGTTGTAGTTGTCGTTCAAATCTTTGCAGACATTAAATACATTGTACATTGTTTCATGTTGCTTCGTTAATCTAATGTTCACATCATTTGAACATTGTTGTGTGTATGATGGATTGTCTATATGATTAATGTTAGCATACATCTTATAAGCATTTATTTTTCTTGCAATTGCACATTGTTTTGAGTTGCATACAAATCACTAAATTAATGTGCTACATTTGACATTGTTGTTGTAATGAGTCTAGAGCAAAGGATTGCAATGACAAATATCAACATAACGAGAGAATTGGATAACCAACAATCTATAGTGTACGTGTACATGGACATTGATAGCAACAAAAAAAGGGAAGAGTCTACACACAAGCCCAAGTGGATAGCAGAGCATACAATGCAACCGAATGACAAGCGTGGTAACCCTGCATGACAAGTGTGATGCAACCACAAGAGCCCCTTCCATGGACAAAGATAAGTTTAGAAGTAAGCCTTCTATAGAGCCCCATTGTGACAAGAGAAGAGAAGTTGTGCAAACACCTCTACCTATTCCTCGAAATGAAGAGACATAGACAATCATGACGTTGTGGTCCTAACTATCTCGGTGACAAAGGGAGACCTATCACCAAAAATCCAACACATATGGCCCTCTCAGGAGAAAGGAAGTTCTTAGACAAAAGACAGTCTTTGACAAGGAAAGAAATGTAGAATGTGAAGAGCAAGTGTGGTGGGAGACATTGTTGTTCTTAGTCAAAGACAAAAATATGGTGGACATTGAACTCATGGAAGCGGATGCACGTGGAAAAAACAGATGTTCATGCAGAGAGATGAGAGTTTATGGGAGCATTGGTATCGAGATGAGCTTACACAAGGGATTGCACAATGTGGTAATTATGCATTGGAGTGTGCGCCAGAAGTACAAGAGGATGCTATGTAGGAGATTGTAAAGCATGAATATTTCATGCAGGAGTGTGGCAAAGAGATGAGAGAAGTACAGGAGTGTAATGTCCCCTTCTAATCATCTAGTGGGAGCACATTGAGACTAGCCTATACACGGGTTCCCGTAGGCTGTCATATGGATGAGAGCCTTTGGAGATATTTGAGAAAACCTTTGGATTCTTAGAGCTCAGTTTTGGTGGTTGTTCCGGATGAAACGGAACTAGGATGCTAGAATTGCTATTTTTAGCAGTGTCGGGTTTTAGGGTTTCTTGTCGAGCGGACAGGGGGATGTTGTTCTACAACAAAATGGGTATCCGAAACAGGTTTCGAGTTGGTCAATCGGAGTTTCATAAGGCAGAGTTTTTAAAACGCAAAGATTGGCTTTATTAAGTGAATTATTAAATTCATTTTATAAAGTTAAAACTTTATATTATAATTAAAGGGAAAGAAATATGTTTATCCCACATTGAGCGCGCAAAAAGAGTTTGCCAAGGAGGAGCCTATTTATTCAGTGGCTTGGTCTCATTTTAGACATTCTGGTTTATGTTATTTCTTCTCTTGGAGATTAAGGCCGACGACTGATATTTCTTCATCGAAAGGGACGCAAACCCCAATCGATAACCCGACGGACGAAACCCCAAAGGACAGATCGGTTCCATTTCAAGGATCGACAGTGTGCAGATTGTTGAAGTTTTGAGGACGGAAACCCTCAGTATTGGAGAAGGGAGTTGGACGAAAACCAAGTTCTTGGCTGGTGAATTCACTCAGGATTCACGCTTATGTGATTCAATCAAAGATTCAGAGGTTTATAGTCCACAGTTGGAGATAATAGCAAATTGGTATGTTTATAATGATATTCTGAAGACATTTATCCATCTGGAATTTCTAAACATTGTTGTTAATTTGCTGATATGAATTAATAAGCTATTTCGATTATGGGTTCTGCATAAAAATCGATTATTCAGTGTTAAATCCATCTGGGTATAATTGCATGCTGCTGTTATTGGCTTCTTTCATTTGGGTATTATTGCATGTTCAAATTAATCCATAGTTATTACAAAAACACCAAACACAGAATAGGGCAGCACATTACAAGGAGATTATACAGGTTGATATGGACGAGAAGCAATTTGATCATGAACTAACAAAAGAGAGCATAGTGACCAAGCTAAAAAATAAGTGTGCAATGGAAGTTGTGCAATGCGAAGGGGACATGGAGACAATCCACAATGGGGGTCTTCATGATGGGAGCAATGCACAGAGTCATAGACCATCAATTTGGACGAGGAGTCATCCTTACACCAAGGTGACACTGATGAGGACTTCGAGCATGAATCATCCCCATAGGAATTTGCAAAAGAGGTCAATCCTTTCGCAACCTCGCTTTCATGACCAGACAAAGAGTAGACCAGAGAATAGAGAGTCCCTCCAAGAGGAGATGAAATCTATCTAGGAGACTAAGCAACAACCCTTGAAGGGAGATGAGTGAAAGGGGAAGGTTGTTGCTATAGATCAAGAGCAGTAGAGGATATGGATGACACAACAGAGGAGGTAAAGGCAAAGCCAAAGTCAGACTTTGAGTGTTGTCCTTATCTCAAGATGGTAGAGTTGCCTTCCTTGAGCAACCCCAAAGTTTCAAGGGGGCTAGTTGGTGCACACGTTGTTGGTTTCTACAACTAGACGATCAACTTGATGATAATGCACATGACAACTTCTTAATGATTTCATTGGAGCAAAAGCACATATGGGCTATGCACATGGTGATTGCAATCAAGTTGTATTATTGGTCTCACAATGACACCAGGTGTAGCCAATTGGAGGACTTCACTACTAGCCAAGCATGAGAGACAAAAGATGATACTCAAATAAGATTCTTGCTTGGCCAGCTAAAGTTAGCACTTGGAACGCAAAAACTCTTTAAACATCCATAGTGTATTTACTTGATAGATTCACAAGCTTCCAAGTACCTGACTCCACCTACACTAAAGAGATATACGACTGTTGACAATCTTGACATGTATTTCACGCAACTCAATTGCTTATGGTACCTCATTCAATAATTATCAGCTAGCACCAGATCCTTCAACGAGCTATCGAAGCAATTACATAGATTGGCTAATATTAAGGGATTACAAGCTAAAAGCTCAAATGATCTGTAGTTCCCACCAATGGAACCTTAAATAGGTCCTTTTCAAAAGGATTGAAGTGCTCTTTGGCTTAGTTTCACTTGGGATCTTGTGAAACTAATCACTTGCCACTAGTGAACCCCTCAAACTTGCATCAAACTACTCTTTCATGTCCAAAAGTATTAATGTAAAACAATTGCAGAGTATGGACAGTTTATAAAGAGATCAATGCAATGTTCATAAAGCAAAAATCTACCTAAGAACTAACACTTTATCACTGCACTAAACTAGTGTCCATTCCTAACTCAAACTAGCTAGTTTCTAAGCATGGAAAGCATTTTAACTTGTTAAAAACCCATAGAAAGAACACACATGCAATAACAAATAATATAGTGATTTAATTTAGGATACCCTTTCAGGAAGAAAACCCACAAATGAATCATTCAAGCTTCTTATTCCATGCAAAATAGAGAGATTACAAGAGTTGTCACCACCAACTTGGTCGTCAATGAAATGTACAACCACCATGCCCTTGTTTGTAGCTTCACATAGTGCCTCTCAGTGGTATCCTTGCTCTCTCATTGCTGGAAATGCCTTGTCCCTGTTCTTGGCTCTCCAAACCCCCCTTTTATTGTTGGTTTTGGAACCAAATAAGCCTCATCTAGTCTCTTCCTCTTCCAAATCCAAGAATGAAATTACTATTTCTGGATTATTGAGGTTCTTTCACATGTAAGAAATGCATGTATATCATGTGTTATGCTTTGCCCTGCACATATTCCTCTTGACACTTGCTCAAATCAATTTTAGGCCACCTTGCACATGCCAACTTAGCCTCAAATCAATTTTAGGCCACTTGGTTGGACTGTTTTTTGGCCTTTTAAGGTCCAAGTGGATAAGTTTCGAGCTAAAATTCAAGAACCGTAGGTAGAAATCGTCTTATTTGGAGCTCCAGGAAGAGGGAAAAAAGGACTGTATAGCAAACTAAGTTTTGGCATGATATATATAACAGACATAGCCTTATGAGTCCTCTTTTACCCGCAAAAATAATCACTCAATTTGGACTTGATTTGTTTGACTTATGCCAAAAATACTACTCACTAGTCTTGAACGAATTTATTATTTTTGGGGGTTAGATGATGCATTTTGAGCTGAAACTCATTCTAAGCATTCTTCTTGATGTTAGAATCTCCTAAAAATTAGTCGAAATCTAGTTTCATTTAAAGGAGTCATGGCCAATAGACGAGGCTGCCCTGATTTGGATGATTTTCAAGTCAACATCACTTAACCATTCTTACTTGACATCAATTTCTCATGCTCTCAAGTGACCTACTACAAATCCATATCGACCATAGAAGAGGAGTTACGACTCTTGGGAGAGAGAGTCGAAGTTAAGTGAACTCTATGAGTATCCGAAATAGTCTTTACATCACCAATACCAGAAGCAACTTGCAAAGCAGGATAGGGGTCAAAGACAAGCAAATCAGTGACAAGGGACAATGTTATGAACCTTGCAGTAAAATAAAAGCACATCCACACAATATTGCAATAATAATAGAAAATGAGCTTGAAATTAACAATATTGCAAGATGAAATGGAAATGCAGCAGATTATATTGCAGAAAAACAAGAACACATTACAAAATCGCAGGCCTCTTCGAGGGGGCAACCTCCTTAGAAGCAGAGCTTCGATACAACAAAATATGAGATGCCTTCATCTATGCCCCCTTGCCTTTTTAAAGACTCTTCGTAACCCTAACTATAACGCTCAAGGGTTGGCTTCACATGCAAGTGGCCACCCGAGCTAGAATCTTCTACCAAACAAGCAGTTACATTCTTTATAACGGTTACATTAAATGGCCCCACTTGTCTAGGCGCCTCAAATGCCACATACACATTACAAAACATTACATAATATTATTAAGATGGGGTCCCCACGTTAGGAAGGGGGTAATTACATAATAAGGTTAGGATGGGGTCCTAACATGCCCTTCCCCTTCAAAAAGCTTTGTCCTCAAAGCTGGAGATGAGGAAACTGCTGTTGTAACTGCTGGAGAGGCTCCCATGTAGCATCTTCTGGCTGTAAACCCTGCCACTGGACCAAAACTTCAGTGATGGTGTGGTTACGGAGAGTGCGGGTTCTTCGGTCCAAAATGTTGTCAGGCTCCAAGATGATCGAGCCTTCATCATCTAACTCAAGGAGTGTTGACTGAACTTGAATGCGATTGTCGAGTACCTTCTTGAGACAAGAGACATGGAAGACTAGATGGATCTTGGAAGAAGGTGGTAACGCAAGCTTATAGGCCACTTGTCCAATCCGTTGCAATATCTGATAGGGTCCATAAAATCGTGCTGCCAATTTTTGATGAGCTCGAAGTTGCACGAAAGATTGTTTGTAGGGTTGGAGTCGAAGAAAGACCATATCGCCTACATTGAAGTTGCGCTCAGAACAGTGTTGGTCAGTCTATTGTCGCATCTAATTTTGAGCCAGCACCAAGTTCTCCTTCAACTATTGCAAAAGTTGGGCACGCTCCTGAAGAGTTGCATCCACCGCCTGAACTTTGGAGTTTCCAGGAACATATGAAGAGGGTGATGGAGGTGGGTACCCATAAACTGCCTCAAAAGGAGTCATTTTGGAAGTTGTGTGGAATGAAGTGTTGTACCACCACTCAGCCAAAGGCAGCCACTTAGCCCATTGTGTTGGGTGCTCGGAGGTAAAACAACGAAGGTAGGTTTCCAAGCACTTGTTGACAATTTTAGTTTGCCCATCCGTCTACGGATGGTAGGATGAGCTCATTCGTAGTTGTGTTCCCTGCAGTTTAAATAATTCTTGCCAAAATCGATTGGTAAAAGTGGGGTCACGGTTAGACACAATGGATTTGGGCATACCGTGGAGTTTGAAAATGGAGTCCATGAATATTTGAGCAATGGTGGAGGCATGGTAAGGATGGGCGAGGGAACAAAAATGAGCATACTTTGAGAGACGGTCCACCACCACAAGAATGACCGATTTTCCTCCAGATTTAGGAAGCCCTTCAATAAAATCCATGGAGATATCAATCCATACATTGTTTGGGATTGGCAATGGTTGTAGAGTGCCTAGAGTACGAACCATTTCTCCTTTCATCCATTGGCAAATTTCACATTCGGCCACAAAAGTTTGAATATCTTTTTTCATTCCCTCCCAATAGAATGACCTTTTAGCTCTCTCATATGTCTTCAAGAATCCTGAATGGCCTGTAGTAGGTGAAGCATGCATTTCCCTCATAATATCCTCATGGAGTGATGAAGTTTTGGAGACCACAATGTGACCTTGATATCTTAGCAAGTGTCAATCCCATGAATATCCAACATGCGAATTGGGATCCCTTTCGAGTTGTTCCTACAAAGTCTTTAAGGACTGGTCCTTGGTCGTGTCTTCTTGAAGTTGGGAGACCCATTGGGGAAGTGGGGACGAAAGGGCACACACTGTCACTTGATCCTCAAACTGATGGGAGAGGGCATCTACCACAATATTCTCCTTTCCTTTCTTATACATGATGTCATAATCATACCCCAACAATTTTGAAACCCATTTCTGTTGTGCTGGAGTAGATACCCTTTGTTCCAAGAAATATTTCAAACTTTGGTGGTCCGTTTTAATAGAGAAATGTCTCCCAATGAGATATGGTCGCCAATGATTAACAACATGGAGGATGGCCATCATTTCTTTTTCATAAGTAGATTTTCCCAAATTTTTGCCTGATAGCGCCTTATTGGTGAAAGCTAAGGGTCGCCCTTCTTGCATTAATACAACCCCAATGCCATGACCCGAAGCATCACTTTCAATTATAAATGGTTTGGAAAAATCAGGAGTGGCCAACACTGGGGTCGAAATCATAGCCTTCTTAAGATCTGCAAACGCTTGTTCTATTGGAGTTGACCACATAAATGAATTCTTTTTCAACATGGTCATTAAGGGGGCGACTATTTTTCCATAATTTTGTACAAATCGGTGGTAATAGCCCGTGAGACCCAAAAATCCATGAAGCGCCTTGAGAGTTTGTGGCTTAGGCCAATTTTGGATAGCTTCAATTTTCTTGGGGTCAACCTTGACTCCCTCCTATGAAACAATATGCCCCAAGTATTCAACCTCCTGCATGCCAAAGGAACATTTGGATCATTTGACAAATAACTGATGGTCCCGCAATAATTTCAAAGTTTGATCCAGATGTTGTAAGTGCTCGGCCCAAGTGCGACTGTAGATGAGAATGTCATCAAAGAAAACCAAAATAAACTTGCGAAGAAATGGGTGGAAGACATTATTCATGAGGCTCTAAAATGTTGATGGTGCATTAGTTAGGCCAAATGGCATGACCAAAAATTCGTAATGGCCCTCATGAGTTCGGAATGTTGTTTTGGGGATATCTTCCTCCTTGAGCCTTATCTGATGATAGCCAGAGCGGAGATCCAACTTGGAGAAAAACTTTGTGCCATGTAACTCATCCAACAATTCATCGATCACAGGGATAGGAAATTTGTCCTTAATGGTGAGCTTATTGAGCTCACGAAAGTCTATACATAGCCGCCACGACCCATCTTTCTTTCTAACCAATAGTACCGGAGAAGAATAAGGACTGTTACTAGGTCGAATTACCCCTGTTTTCAGTAACTCTTGAACCAACTTCTCAATTTCTGACTTAAGCGCATAGGGGTATCTGTAGGGTCTGATGTTAGGTGGCAAGCTACCTAGTACCAACGGTATTGCATGATCATGGGAACGATGTGGAGGTAATTCCATCGATTTCACAAAAACTGCATTATGTTTAGTCAAAATGAGTTGCAAATCCCCTTGGGGTTCGTCTACTTCTGAAGTCTGCGGTTGAATTGCAAACAATTGGGCTACTACCCCACGTGAGGATTTTTTAATAACTTCTCCATACGGCTTGAACTGATAACCTGCGGAGATCCTGTCGGTGAACCACGGAGAGTGTAGGACCTCCCATTCTGAGAGAATTGCATCCATAATTTGGCAAAGTTCCAGGCTATTGTTCCCAAGGTACGTAGCCACTGTGCTCCTAGCACAACATCACATCCTCCAAGTGGAAGAGCAAACATATCAGTTTTGAGTTCATAGTCCCCTATCTTCAACTTAACATTTCGGCATTTACCCTTACAAGGTAATGTTCCTCCATTTGCCACCATGACTTCAAAAGAGTTGCAAGCATGTATGTAACAATTTGCTTGCTTAGCTACTCGGGGATCAATGAAATTATGTGTATTGCCTGAATCAATAAGAATTATAATTCTTTGCCCTTTGAAGAATCCTACTACCTTCATAGTCTAAGGGGTCGAGATTCCTGCAAGTGCATGGACAAAAATCTTTGGTTGTGGTTCTTCCTGTGCTTCACCCTCATCCTAAGGCTCTTCCTCCTACGGTTCTACTTCTTCGTCAAGTATTTCATTCATTGTTGAGTCATCCACATCTAACAAAAACAATTTATGTTGTACGCATTTATGCCTCGGAGAATATTTCTCATCACAATTATAACATATAGCTCTACGCTGCCACAAGCATCCATTTTGAAACCTAGTCAACATTTTTATTAGTGGAGCTTTAGCCAACTCAAATTGATCGTTTTGATATGTAGTGTTTATTTTTCTCCTAAAGCTTTCCTTCACCCAAAATAATGACTTTCTTCTCTGGTCCCCAACAACTGCCATATCAGTTACTAGTCAATCTGTTATCCCCAAGCAGCTTGTCAGATTCTATAACTCACATTGCCTTGTCTGACACTATTACTGACCGTTACTAGCAACTATCCCAACAAACTATTTTGACTGTTACCGACAACTACCTATCTAACATTGTTTTGGCCTATCACTGTTAAGTTAACTGCCTTGACAACTACCCTATTTGACTTTGTTCTCGACTGTTACTAACCCCAACAATTTCTTCTTCAACAATAAATTTGTATAGTATGGTCAAACTCGTGCTAGGTGTAATCTCCGCAGTAGGCTCACATCTATGGTTAGGGTTTTGGAGGTGTAACATATGACTATAACAAGGTAACTTTAGGCCAAGGTGTATGCACTATCCATAGCCCTCTATTATACCGTAACGATGAACGATAATATTCGGACCAATATTTCAAGCTACTACTCAAGGAGGGTTCCACGAATACCTTTGAGTGCACTACCAACCTCTCTGACAATATAGGAGGGTGATCTTCTCGAGTGTTGTGCTCGGTGCACTATGGATAGATACATGGTCAAAAAGCTTCCTACGGCTAAAGGTTTCTCCTAATCCTAGGAGGGTTTCCCAATATACCCAAAGATACGTGGGAGCTCAAGTCTGTATACGGGTGTTGTCTGAGGCTTAGGTATTGGAGTCTGATAACCCCTCACTTCACTAGACGCTTTATTGGGAATCTAGCTTAGCCAATAATGACATATCCTTCATGATATTTTAAAACCCCTGACACAAGGTTTCTAACCTATTAAACTAAAACAAAGGAAAAAAAATGGCTCGATTTTTTCTCTTTTTTCTTTATAGGAAAATAAGCAGGAAAATAAAAACAAGGAAAACTTATACCTAACAAGTCGAAATGGCAGAACACAAACTATTTGCTCCATAGTAGGACACAACTCTTGAAAGCACTTTGATATCACTTGTTATGAACCTTGCAATAAAATAAAAGCACATCCACACAATATTGCAATAATAATAGAAGATGAGCTTGAAATTAACAATATTGCGAGATGAAATGGAAATGCATCAGAGATTATATTGCAGAAAGCAAGAACACATAAAAGAATCGCAGGCCTCTTTGAGGAGGCAACCTCCTTAGAAGAAGAGCTTTGGTACAACAAAATATGACTTGCCTTCATCTATGCCCCCTTGCCTTTTTAAAGACTCTTTGTAACCCTAACTATAACGCTCAAGGGTTGGCATCACATGCAATTGGCCACCCAAGCTAGAATCATCTACCAAACAAGAAGTTACATTCTTTATAACGGTTACATTAAATGGCCCCACTTGTCTAGGCACCTCAAATGCCACATACACATTCAATACATTACATAATATTATTAAGATGGGGTTCCCACGTTAGGAAGGGGGTAATTACATAATAAGGTTAGGATGGGGTCCTAACAGACAAAGACAAGCAAATCATTGCTCTAGAGTCCGAGGCACAAGAGACGGATCAGCACATTACTTCTCTTAAGCAAGATTTTGAGAGATATGGGAAGCAATGAGCTTAGCATGTGGACTTCGATAAGATGTAGTATAAGTACTGCATCACAATATTGGAGATTCAACACTAAGAGGCCTTGCTCACCGCACAACCAAAACCTACTCTTGTTGTTAAGCCTTCCCACCATGTTCCAATCATGTAGTTGACAGGAATGTCGACCAGTTTAGAGGAAGGCAAATGGAGGCAGCATACTAGACATGGCACTAGCTCATGTGCCACCACATGAGTGAGTTGCCTAGTACGTGTTCATGATATGTATGAGCATTTTGATGTTGTATATAGTTTCATATATGTCATTATGTATAGGTCATCACATGTGGGTGTACAACATATTTTTGTATAAAGTAACAAGCTAATTTTCATTTTTTGGATAGTAGTTTGACAATAATCAATTGTCTTCCCTGATGATCCTAATTGTGGTTTGAGTTGTTGTAGACATTGGATACATTGTACATTGTTGCATGTTGCTTGGTTACTCTAACGTTCATATCGTTCAAGCATTGGTATGCATATTGATGTATTGTTTGTGTGATTAATGTTAGCATACATGTTGTAAGAATTTTTGTTTCCTTTGATTGCAAATTACTTTTAACTGCGTATAGAGTACCAAACGTTTGTACTACAACCTACAATCGCTTCCATGTCAAACTCCCACCCCACTCACTATCAAACATGCCAACCTATAGTTGCTTTGATGTCTATTTCTCATCCAACTCACTATCAAACACCTCAACCTATAGTTGCTCCTATGACATATTCCCATCCCGCTCACCATCAAACACACCAATCTACAATTACTCAGAGATCAAACTCCCATCCTGCTCACCATCCGTCATACCAATCGATAGTTGCTTCAATGTCAAATTTTCATCCCAAACATTGTTTAGCATGCAACTTGCTTCGATTGCTATCAACATTTCTTGTCGAACCAACATCCTTGCGTTGACATGCACGCCTTCGCACCTTGCATCGTAATGCATACCTTTGCCATGCTTCATGTCGTCACAAGCGACTTTGTCACTTGGCCTTTAATTGGCATCAACAAACAAGTGTGCATCAGTCCATTGTCATTGTTGGTTTGATGGAAACCAACCCTTGAGTGTTATAGTTAGGGTTACAAAGAGTCTTTAAAAAGGCAAGGGCACACTTGGACTATACCACTCGTTCACCACGATCTGATCATCCATTGTCATTGTTGCATAGATTCCTCAACATGATCCTATTTGCAACTCCATATCACTAACTTCGACCCAAATTTCCATAGGCAACAACGCTGAAACGTAGAAATAGAATGCAAAACACTACAATATATTCCATTAAATATTAATAAACGAATTTAAACAATAAAAAGAACTTACAGATACATGTTGATACATTATACACATAGAATGTATCCTTCACAACCCAGTTATCTACTACACATCATGGCCTGATCGGCATACAACACATAGACTTGCCTTGACCAGCCTCAAACAACATACATCCACAAGCATCACCACCTCTACTTGATGATCGACGTCCTCTAATGTCTCCTCTTTGCCAACATAGATGGATACGTATAGGTATTACGAGAATAGAAGGCAATTGGCAACTACCTAACTACAACCGAACTATTCATATGCATCCAAACATTAAAATATCCCATAACATTGCATTACATTTATTAAGAGCACATATCACTATGTACATATACAACACTTACATGCAACTCCTCTATTTGCATGTATCATTAACACATGGCACATGCATCCATGTGTCCATTCACTTATGTGTTGATACACTCATGTCTTCATGCAAATCTGCACTCATGTGCAACTCCTAATTTGTCTGTCTACACCACCTACAATCAGCCTGTGGGACCTCTAAAATAGGTGGCAATACAAATTTGGGTATGATCACCTGGAAAAGATACCACACAATCTGAAAACATCCAATACTCCCAAACATCAGTCAATCTTAAAATTGAAGATGAATTCATCAGCCAACAAAAGCAAAACTAAGAAATCAGGAGTCAATTTTGCAAGGGAAAAGCAAAGGTTTGTGCAAGGGAAAGCAAGAACTAACAAGACATTCTAGAAGGTTCAGCAAGGATCCACGGTGGGTATGCATCTTAAGATATAGCAATTTTGATGCCAAGCTCTTCTAATATTTCCCAATTTTATGATTCTTTTGCTCTGAGCAGTTTTATACCCCAAAGGGTTTCTCCTCGTTAAATATCTATGTCAAGCTCTTTTGGGTGATGTTTGCACTTTGTTATTGTGTTTCGTTAATATTTGTGTACAAGCAAGTAGATTTTATGCAGAATCTCATGAATTCCCCAGCGACTACCACATAGTTTCTTGGATGCCCAAGTGAGATTGCATTTCATTCAAACCAAATTCCAAGATATGTCTTTAATGAATCCATACTGAGGAGATTTCAAATCGTTAATACATAATCCTTTCATATGTTCATTTACAAGAACTTTTTTAAACACAAAATTCTTGCCACTAACAAAACACTTTAAATAACAACCATAACAATTGTGTATATCACATTGCCCATGGGATTTGAAGCAAGTGGTTAGGAGTGAAGTTTCACACCATAGACCAAGGTTCAAATCCCATGGGTGAACCTTAACATTTATCAAACAGCATGAAGTCAATCGGTTAAATTCCTTGACTTTCACGGAGAAGACCTAGGTTCAAATCCTACCAAACGATACATACATAATTTAAAAATTGAGAAAAATAAAATAAAAATAAAAATTATGTATATCACATTAGCATTCAAAATTGCTACAGATCAAGATCGATATTAACCTTTAGCATACATAGCTGTTCTCAAAAGAGGCATTCGATTTTCCCAGCATATAAGTGCACCAATACGTCCAATTGTAGTGTCGTATACAGGTATGGTCGATCCATCACCAAATCCCCAGATAATGCGCTCCATTGCTGTTGGCATCAATTTACGGTGCTTCCCTAGGAATTCTCCTTGAGAATCAAAGAATAGAACTGTGCAGTAGAGAGTGAATCCTGCTCGCTCTATAACACCCATTACTACATTCACTTTATACTTTCCAGCTGCAGCTGCTATTCTCTCCACCTCAGGACCTGTGTATCAGAAATTTATAAATTCAGAAAAAAAAAATGATACATCACAATCACAGAACCTTGTAAAATGTCCATTTATTATCAACATTGGCCACACGGAAAGTTGCATAGGAAAAAAGCCACTTTAAAAGTAGAGTGTCAGCAAACATTAGCATTGACATATTCCATTCTATGAATGAACAAGCATAAAAGGACATTTGATCAAAGTTCTCTACAAAGAAAGTACAGAGCAAAAATAAGTGCAAAGTATACTTAATCTTAGCAAGCCTCTATTCACCTTTTACATCAGTGACTCCCTAACTGGTGTACCAATCTTTGGTTCCTTAAAGAAATCTCTGACAAATAATTTCTTTGAAAACTTCTTTAATCAAAGCAATTGCCATGGATTAGTTTTAAGTCACTTGATAGGTTCATCAATCAGAGGCATTTTAAGAAGAATATATATTTTTAAATCTCCTCTTTCACTTGTGGCAATATTTCCTTGTGTGAAAAAACCTCTCTTACTGGTACTAAACAATTGTTAATTCGTAATGCATTCATTATTAGAATTAGCAATAAAATCCATGTCAAAGGGTTTCATAAATTATGTATTTTCATCGTGTTGAATTTTATGAAAAAGACTTTAACTTGGGCCCCACCAAAATCAAAAGGCACATGATATAGGACATAAGTAGAAAAATAAAATCACATCTCTGTTCTAGTCAATACATCCAGAGCATCAACCCCCAAAAGTAGGGCCTTACGTGACGAAAAGAACCTTACCTAATAGTAAAAACAGACTAGACAGCAAGGATCATATTCCCAGAATGTTGCAAGATACTACATATACCACCTACCAAATTAAAGCTTATCTACTGTATGCTGTGTGAAATCAAGAAACAACGATTCTAAAACCAAGATTTAAAACAGAATTTATCATTAGCTTTCGAGGTCATGACCTAAAGATTTAAAACAGAATTTATCATTAGCTTTATAGGTCATGACCTATAGCATGGATGTGAAAGATCAATGAGGTTCCTCATTGTGACCACAACTGCCACCAGCAGCACTAAATTTTTGCCATCAGTAGGCATGGTGCATCTTCTCCAAACAGCATTCATTGAACCTCTGCTCCATAGTTGGATAGCTCCAACATGAAAGCCTTTCAACATGAAAGGAAACGAGGTGCCACTAGTGCATATCTTTATGAAAAGCTAACTAACTTTTTGTATAACACCCTATGAGATAAACACCTCTCTCTACAAAGCACTGTAATCATGAAGACCATGGTTTATGATCACATTCTCAAGCCTAATGATGAACATTCATTTTCCCTGTTTTGCCCATGAGGTGATATTTTTTATACCACAGTCCTCAAAATCTTCAATTTGTTCATCAGGCCTATTAATTTACAGACTCTAATAGTAGCTACAATGAATTTCCATATCTCATTGTTAAAGGTTTTGTCTTTGAGTCCTGTTGCCACATTTTGCACGGGGTGCTAAGTTTTGAAAAACTTGTAAGGTTGCTGCTTCGCCTCCCTCCTTTCTTCTCTCCCGTTCTTCTTCTTTCCATTTCTGCTCCTTATTCTTCCATTTCATCTCTTTCATCTTTTAAATTCATGTTTGTAAGTGTCTCTGTCAAGTGGGCAAAAATGGCCCAAAAAAGTTCTAAGTGTTGGTTCCCGCCCGACTGCGCTGCGCAGTCGGGCTGCGCACGCTTCATCTTGCGCACCTGGGCAGAAGAGCGAGAGAGCCGTCCGAAAAAATTCTAAGTGTGAGCCGCCCGACTTCGCGCGAAGTCAGATGGCGCGCATATTCTAGCGCGCACTCGGGCGGCATTGAGAGTGAACAAAGCCCAAAAAATTTCTAAATACCGGGGCCGCCCGAGTTCGCGCGAAGTCGGACGGCGCCCAAGGGAGAAGTGCGCACTCGGGCGTCATTTGTGAAAAAGGCGCCTAAAATCCACTAAGTGTTGAGGCCGCCCGACTTCGCTGCGAAGTCGGGCGGCGCTGACCCATAAGTGCGCAATCGGGAGGCCAGAAGAGAGTGATGTTGAAGAATGTCTAAGGCATGGACCCGCCCAAGTGCGCTGCGCCGTCCGACTGCGCGCTCATCTTTATGCGCCCTCGGACGGAAGAAACAAAGAAAGCCAAGAAGTGGCTAAGGCAGGGACCGCCCGACTGCGCCATTTCCAAGCTGCGTCGTCTGACTGCGCTTCATTTTTGCGCGCTGTCGGGCGGAATCAGAATCCAAAGAAAATGACTAAGTGTCTTCCCTCCCCCATCATTCACCAGCGGGCTTCAGATGCTGACAGGTGTCCTACCTCGGGATTCGGATCAAGGTGTGACAGAAGTTGTGCTACTCAAGTGCTATTTGGATGGGTATGAACTGACAAGTTCTATTTCATCTACTCCCATTCAAGCCAGATTTGGCTTCTCACCCACCGTATCATCACAGAGCTGACACGTTTTCAAGTGGACCTCACTGCCATTACTTTCTTATCTGCAGGGGTCAAGCATCAGCCGCTTTTTGCCGCTTTTGTCAGCTTTTGTATGTTTTGTCAGGTCTGGGACACTGGGACCATAATGTAATCGGGGGGGATTTTACACTATATATAGCAGTCTCTTTTCATTGTATAAGGGTGGAAGGAAGGTATACTGCTAAGAAACTTCTGTAGCTATGCATTTGCTTCCAAAATATAAAGTATACTTGGCTCTATTGGTTGTCTTTGTCTTGTATGCTGCCTTTGCTAAGTGTTTCTGCTTTATGTCGCTTATATTTCTGGTTATTGTTATTCTGCATCTGGATATCAATATTGGCAATTAAGTAACTCTGGAGCACTAAAGTAAAGGATACATAAGATAGAATAGCACCATTAGTTTCTGCTTTACGCATTGTTTTGGATTGCTGCTAGTAGTAGTGATTGGTTCGTTACTGTGCTGCTTATCTTCCCCACCCGAAACAAGCATATTTATGTCTCTTTTCGTATTTGCTAATCCCTTTCCTGCACTCTAAGCTAAACCACCCAAGTTGAGAAACCAAAGGTGTCGGCCTTCTCCGGAGATTGGCACGGAAGGCATTCCTTCCTTCCGGCCTTTCAATCTGTTGGGCGAATCTAGGGCGCAATTAGATTAAAATCCTATCCTAGTGGCAGATTCGTAACCAACAGTTTCTCTGGCACGCCCGGTGGGACACGGAGGTTTCCCACCCCAAAACAGAATCGAAGCATCGGTGTTCGCTTCATTGCTGTCAAATCAGAACACCTGGCGACTCTGCTGTACCTGAATATTCTCTGAGTCCGTGAGACTGGTCCAATATCAAAAGCGCCTCCATGCATACAAGAAGGTGGAGAGCAAGGAACCCAGGACAACAGCCTGATCTCTACGAAATCGACATCAACGCTCCTGGAGAGCGAGTAAGGCTGGCTGACTACCAAGCTCGCCAAGACGAACCCGAAGCTGAAATAGAAGAAGCTGAAGAAGTTGGAGAGGCCGAAATTGAAGAACAACCTACAACTTCGGACAACACTGATACTGATTATACCACTGATCAGCTTGAAGAAGAGGAAGAAGACATGGCTGCCCAACAAAATGATGATGACCTCTTCCCAGCAGTTGACTCCACAGGGCCCTTGGCTCTAGTGGGACAAGAAGTTGTTCCTCCTGCTGCCTTGAAATCCATTCCCACGTATGATGGCTCCGGGAAAACAGCATACGAGCACATCCAAGACATCCTGGCCTTGGCTGCACTGCACTCTATCACTAGTGAGAGTGTTAAGACCCGGCTGTTAGCTCTTTCTCTGAGAGGGAAGCTCCTCTATTGGTGGAGATCCTTACCAGAAGGAGTTATCACAGGATGGCCCCAGCTAGCCGGCAGACTAGTGAAAGGATGCAATGAGTCCGCTGATCCCTCCTCACTACTGCACCAGTTTCAAAGCATCCAACGCCATCCGCAAGAGGAGATATCGGACTTCAACGTGAGGTTTGCGAGGTCCTGGAAAAGAGTACCTCCTGAGCTGCGTCCTCCTGCGGGACAAGCTGCTCACTATTACTTGAGATCTTTTAATTCAGACATTTGTCTACTTCTCAAGATAGCCCGGGTCAACACTTTTCCCGCCTTATATGAGGCTGCCCAGCAAGCAGAATTAGACATAATTTCTATAGGCAGACTTCCTCATAGAATGCAGCCTCCCATCTATCCCGATTTCCCTCAGTCACAGTATCCGCCCGCGTCTGGTGGAACGTCATCATCATCTAATCAGTCCCCCCAGCAGCCATGGAACCCGGCGCCGGCCATAAACCCGTACGGTCAGCCTCAGATCCATTATCCTAATCCGCCACCTCCGCAATATCCAGCACTCCCAGCTCCCCCTCAGTACGCAGCGTTGCTTGCTCCTCCGCCATTAGCCGCACTTCCTCCGCCAGCCCGGCCTGCGCAGGCGGATAATGATATTCAGAATAAAATCCTTCAAGAAGTACGGGCCCTTGCGTCCGGTTATCATACAATTTCCAATGACATGACGATCATGAAAAAGAAGCAAGCTCAGATGGAGTTTCTTCCTAGGAGGCCATATCCTCCTCCTGCGCTGACAAAAGATCAAGCTGCTCAAGCACCAAGGCCTCCGGCAAGGAATGCGGCCAACAATGCTCAACCGAGCACTTCTGACCATGTTAACTGGTGCTCCACTTGCAACGATCCACATGGAGAGGAGGGTTGCCCGTTGCATCGGCATTATATTCAGACCCTTGCGGGCAGCGTCGTGGAAGATGAAGCATACATGATCCTTGAAGATGAAGGTAACCTTGCAGTCCCAGAAGAAGATCCCGTGTCTCTCTTGACCAAGGAGGGAAAAAGGCCGATTGAGGCCACCCCGGCCCAGATGAAGCCGTTGAAGGTATATGCAAGAAGGGAGAGGACGCAGCCTGTTGTGCCAGCTCCTGATAAGCCGCCTTTACCTCCTACAGCCAAAGAAAAGCTCCCAACGCTCAAGGCTCCCGTGGTAAAGACTCCGACGGTCCAACCTCTAGCTGAGACAAAAGAACAAGCTCAAGAAAAGTTGAGGTACCCGTCCCTGACGAAGAGACAGAGGGTTGAAGCCACGCAACAGTACCGAACCAGGTATGAACCAGCAAAGGAAGCAGAAGGGGCCGGCACTTCGACTTACAATATAGTCGATGAGCTCAAGAAGACTCCGGCGAAAATAAGCATGTATGATGCTCTTCTGCTCCCAGGACAAGTAGACCTGTTGCAGGAATCCTTGAAGAGTGTGAAAGATGGAAAGCCAACGCAGCCCGCTGTGTTAGCTCAGCCCTTGACAGTTTCTGCTACCGGGAAAAACAGGCCGCCACCTTTCTATCTGTCTTTGCGAATGGAGGGCCATATAGTACATAATTGCATGGTGGACTCTGGTGCCTCCACTACTGTCATGCCGAGGGCTGTCTGCGAAGAGATTGGTATGGAATACACAAGGAGCAGCCAAGGTGTGCTACAGTTGGATGGCACTCCTGTCAAGACAGTTGGTGTCATCAAGGACATCCCAATCCGACTGCATAAAGCGCTTGACATAGTGGTCATCCAAGAGGTCGTGGTGGTTGACTTGGAACCTTACTTTGGCATGTGTCTCTCTAGGGAGTTCACTGCGAAGCTGGGCGGATATCTGTCGCTGGATTATTCGCATATGGAGGTGCCCTTCAAGGGAAGGAGATTGAAAATCTATAATGAGAAACCTTCCACTTTCCTGGTTGAAAAGATACCAGGGGAAGAGCAAAATGACATGGTCCAACTGACGACTGAAGAACTAATAGAGGTGGACTTAGCAGAGGAAACCCTGGAGCAGTTGCGGATGGAGGACGAGTTCTCCTTGCTGGATTTCAACGCCATGGTTGAAACAGAACTCGGCTGCTACACTGTCACTCAGCCGGAGAGACACGACCAGACTGCTAAAAAGGACACAGGACCTACCCCCGATAAACTCTGGAAGCTCTATTTTGATGGCGCCCGATGCAAGAACGGCGTCGGGGCAGGTGTCCTCCTGGTCTCGCCATCTGGCATTCAGAAGGACTACTGTTATAGGCTGGCCTGGAGTTGCACCAATAATGCGGCGGAGTACGAAGCCCTATGCTTAGGTTTGAAGAAGGCAGAAAGGCTCGGGATCAAGCATTTACAAATTTTTGGCGACTCAGAGTTGGTGTGCCACCAGATTACCAACAAGTGCGCCTCCAAGAAGCACTATCTCAAGGCATATCGCAACCGTGTCTGGGATCTAATGGAGTCATTCGACTCCTTGAATGTCAAACCTATCTCTCGTGAGAAAAATAAGCACGCTGACATTCTGGCGTCTGTTGGAGCCAGGTACGTCCCGGCTGATGACACTATGCAGAAGCCGAAGCCGGTTCGTACTATCTACAGGCCTTCTGTGCCTGATAAGGACACCCACTGGCAGGTGTTCGATTGTGACGAGGATATCGTCACCTTTATGATACATGAAGCTAGTTCAATCGAAAGTAGAGACCCTGATGACGAGCGGTATGAGGGGTTGATACAGTTGAAGAATAATCACGTCCCGAAAGGACTGATTACCTTGGAAAGTCTCTTTGATCAAAATGACAGGGCCATATCCCACAGGATCAAAGTAGACCCTAAGCAGTACACTGACCTAGAGTTAGAACCTGGAAAGGTGATCAAGGTCGGGAGAGACTGCACCGATGAAGAGTTAAGGCAGATACGAGCTCTGTGTGAAGAGTACCCAGATATTGTAGCCTGGTGCTACCAAGACTTGAAGGGGTATGACAGGGAGATGATTCAGCACACCATAGAGCTGGAAGACAACGCTAAGCCCTTCAGGCAGAAGCAGAGGGCCGTAAATCCTAAGATTGAAGCCATGATGAAGACAGAGCTCTTGAAAATGCTAGAGGCAAAGATCATCTACCCCATCAAGCATTCTTCTTGGGTCGCAAATCTGGTCCCCGTGAGAAAAAAGAATGGAGACATCCGTCTCTGCGTAGATTTCAGAAACCTTAACCAGGCCTCATTAAAGGATCATTACCCACTCCCTCAAATTGATCAGATCCTGCACGTGGTTGCAGGAGCTCAGAGATTTTCTCTGTTAGATGGGTTTTCCGGCTACAACCAGATTTGGGTAAAGAATGAAGACCAGCACAAGACGGCGTTCACTACCAAATGGGGGACGTTCGCCTACCAACGCATGCCCTTCGGTCTTTCAAATGCCGGGGCTACATTCCAGAGAGCCATGGACTTGGCGTTCCGTGAATTGCTGAATAAGATCATTGTCATTTATCTGGATGACATGACTGTGTTTTCATACAGGAGAGAAGACCACGCCTCCCATTTGAGGCAAATATTCGAGAGATGTCGCGAGTTTGGCATATCCATCAACCCAAAGAAATCAGTCTTTGCGGTGAAAGAGGGCAAACTGCTTGGCCATGTTATTTCTGAAAAGGGCCTTGCAGTTGATCCAGATAGAGCAGAAGCTCTCCTTCGTTTACCCATCCCAGTCAACAAGAAAGGGCTGCAGTCATTTTTCGGCCAGATTAACTTCGTGAGGAAGTTTGTACCTGACTTTGCCCAAGTGATCAAGCCTATGGCCGAACTCCTAAAGAAAGATGCAGAATTCGTCTGGACCGATGAAAGGAAGAAAGCCTTTGAAGAGATCAAGGCCAGAATTGCTCAGGCGCCGGTATTGATAAATCCAGACTACTCAAAAGACTTCATACTTTATGCAGTAGGAGAGCCCGAAAGCTACGCTGCAGTTCTGACCCAGAAGGGAGACGATGGAGAAGAGCGTCCAATAGCATTCCTAAGTCAGGTAATCCAGCCGCATGAAGAAAGGTATAATTTTATTGAGAGACAAGTCCATGCAGTTATGAGGTCCCTTCAAAAATTCAAGCATTTCGTCTCTCAGAGCCGGACCACTGTCTTCGTGATACACCCGGATGTCAGAAATTTCATGATCCAGGGTGAGCCCGGTCACAGGAGGGCAGGATGGATTGCCAAGATCCAGGAATTTGACATAGAAGTACGACCCACGAAGTTGGTCCGA
The DNA here is from genome assembly GCA_028583015.1 of Wollemia nobilis. NCBI lineage: Eukaryota > Viridiplantae > Streptophyta > Pinopsida > Araucariales > Araucariaceae > Wollemia > Wollemia nobilis. The sequence continues at coordinate 13,108,614 of JAQPPZ010000850.1, forward strand.
GGGCGGGCTCTATGCCAAGAATTGGCCCGAAGTGCTGCAGCCGAAGTCTCTGCTTGTCAGTGGGAGAATCCAGTGACAGAAATTAACCTTGCTAACTCCTTATCAGAGGAGAGTGATTGGACAAATGATCTAGTGTGGTATTTCAACACAGGGAGATGTCCAGATCATCTCAATGCCTCACAAAGAAGGAGGTTCAGGCTTAACGCCTTGAAGTACGTTCTACGCCCCGAGGGGCTATATTTCAGAAATATTGACGGCATCCTGTTGCGGTGCGTCAGAGAATCAGACCAGTCGAAGGTCCTCGGCGAATTCCATTCAGGGATGCCAGGAGGACATCATTCGGGAAGGCCGACGGCCTTGAAAATTATTAAAGCGGGCTACTATTGGCCCACCCTCTTTGCAGATACGCATGCAGTCTGCCAGAAGTGTGAGAAATGTCAGAAGTTCGCTGGCAGAAATCGTAAGGCTCCCATGCCCCTCCATCCGATTCAAGCTGAGACTCCATTTCAGCAGTGGGGCCTTGACTTTGTCGGGGTAATCACACCCAACTCTTCGGCAGGGCATAAGTTTATCCTGACGGCCACAGACTATTTCACCCGATGGGCCGAGGCAGTGCCTACAAAGCATGCAGATCAGGAAACAGTCATTGGATTTCTAGAGGGCCTTATTACCCGTTTCGGGATACCAGAGGCAATCGTCACGGACAATGGTCCAGGGTTTGCAGGTGTCGTGCTCACAGAATTCACTAGTAAGTATGGCATTTATCACAAAATGTCTTCAAACTACTATCCACAGGGAAACGGCCTAGCTGAGTCTACTAACAAGAATCTGTTGAAGATTATAAAGAAGACTGTGGAAAGGAATAAAAGGACATGGCATCTACTGTTGGACCGTGCGCTTTGGGCAGACCGTATCTCTTTCAAGAAGTCTGTCAAAACGTCCCCATATGCACTTGTATACGGCAAGGAGGCTGTCCTGCCCACACACATAGAGATGCCTGCACTCTGGCTGTTAGAAGATGAGAAAGGTCTCGGAGACCCCATTGATGCCCGATTGGCTCAGCTACTGCAACTGGAGGAAGAAAGAGAGAAGGCGTATCAGGCTTTCACCAAGCACGCCGAGACAACGCAAAACTGGTTTTCAAAAGGAACCACCGCCCGAGTCTTCAAGATCGGGGATTTAGTGCTGAAATGGGACTCCCACAAAGCCAAACCAGGCAATCATGACAAACTAGATGCCTTCTGGGATGGTCCCTTCCAAATTGTTCGGGTGAATCAGTTCAATGCGTTTGTACTGAAGGACATGGAGGGCCAGGTCCTCCCAATTCCCGTCAATGGCTTTCACCTGAAAGCATACTACAGCTGAAGATACCCAAGGTTTTCCCCTTGTACATATGTTTGTTTTCTGCAGTCAGTTTTATTTCTGCATGTAAATATTGTTTTCAGTCCATAGTTTCCTGCTTTAAATTCAAAAAGGAGAGCCAACGTTTTGAAAAAAGAAAATGCACGAGAGCCCCAAAATTCTGACTAAGGCACAAGGTCTCCTCCCAAGGGCGCAGAAAATAGTCCCAAAGTCGGGCTTCGCCCGTTGGTTTTAGCGCTTCCGGGAGGAATGAGCCGTGGTGAGCAAAAGGAAAATCTCCAAAATTTGTCTAAGTGTTGGTGCGCCGCCCGACTTCGCTGCGAAGTCGGACTGCGCACCCTCTTTTGCGCGCCACCAGGCGGGACGAAGCAAGAAGTTTTGAAAAGTGGCCAAGTACTCCGCCCGATTGCGCAGATTTTGAGCGAAGGTGGGCTATAAAATAAAATAAAACAATTTATTTAATTAATTTAAAACATTACACTCACTCTTTTGTGCTTAGTAGGGAGATAAGTATTTATAGGAGGGGAAGAAGGAGGAAGGGAGAGAGTGGAGGAAAAGGTGGAGAGATAAGGGAAATCAGGGGAACGTGGAGGGATAAGGGATAAGGAAGGAGGTGAGGAAATGTAGGAGAGAATGTAGGAGAGGGGATGGAGGATTTTAAAAAATTTGCCGACAAAACTATGCCGACTATTACAGCCATGTTCACACTAAGCCTAGAAAGATCTAAACCCTCTTCATATTTGCAACATTCTCCCCCTTAAAGTTGAGAGGACTGACTACACAGTCTCTCAGCTTTATAAATTGAGCTTTAGCCATTGCTTTGGTGAAGATATCTGCAACGTTCTCCAAAGTGCGGCAAAATTTAAGCTCAACAATTTCATGCTCCACCATATCTCGGATGAAGTAGTACTTCATATCAAAATGCTTCGTTCTACTATGGTGGATTGGATTGTATGCCAACTGAATGGCACTGATGTTATCACAGTAGATTTTGGTCGGACCACTTTACTGTTCTCCAATCTCTTCCAACACTTTTCTTAACCATAAGGCTTGAGTACTAGCATATGTGACCGCTATATACTCAGCTTCTGTAGAGGACAATGCTACTACAGTCTGCTTTTTGGAACTCCATGTTATTAGTCCTGACCCTAGACTAAAACAGTTCCCTGAAGTTGATTTCTTGTCATCAATGTTGCTGCCCCAATCACTATCACTGAAGCCTACAAGCTTGATAGTGTTACATTTATGGTATTGGATTCCAAAATCCAATGTACCCTTCACATATCTGAGAATTCTCTTAGTTGCTTGCAAATGCAACTTAGATGGGCTAGCCATAAATCGAGAAACAAGAGAAACAGCATACTGAATATCAGGTCTGGTGTTGGCGAGAAACATCAAACTCCCAACCATGCTCCTAAAAGTGGTCACATCAACTTTTGGTGCTCCATCATCTCTACTTAATTGGATCCCATGTCCAACTGGAGTTGCAACTGCTTTGCAATGCTCCATAGCAAACTTCTTGATCATGTCCCAAGCATACTTATGTTGGTAGATGAAGATCCCTGTATCTGTCTGATGGACTTCCATTCCAAGGAAGTAGTGCATTAAGCCGAGATCTTTCATCTCAAACTACTTCATCATGGAGCGCTTCAACTCCATATTCACTTTTTCATTACTACCCATGAATATGAGATCATCCACATACAAGCAAACTATGAGGATGTCGTTACCTTGCTTCAGGTAGTAAAGGGTGGGTTCATTTCTGCTTCTGGTGAACCCAAAATCTTTAAAGTACCCATCAATGCGTGAGTACCAAGCTCGTGATGCCTGCTTGAGGCCACAGAGTGCCTTTTTCAGTCTATAAACAAGGTGCTCCTTACCTTGCTCTTGAAATCCTTGAGGTTGCTCAACATACACCTCCTCTGTCAAGTACCCGTTGAGAAAGGCACTTTTCACATCCATGTGTTGGATTTTCCAACCCTTGTGAACAGCTAAAGCAAGAATTGTTCCGATGGTCTCCTGTTGGGCTACAGGAACAAATGTCTCCTCATAATCAATACCATACTTTTGTGTAAATCCTTTTGCAACCAATCTTTCTTTGTGCCTTTCAATGCTTCCATCAGCATTGAATTTGGTCTTGAAGACCCATTTACATCCAACACATTTCTTGCCTTTAGGAAGCTTTACCAGCTCCCAAGTGTCGTTGTTTTTTATAGAGGTTATCTCCTCTTTCATGGCATCTTGCCAAATTTTCTAAGTACATGCCTTCTCATAACTAGAAGGTTCAAGCTGTGCACTAGTTAACAAAGCATAGTTAACTACATCTCCCCGAGGTTCTTGGGAGTCATCATCACCATAAAAATGCATATTTTCAAGTCTTTGCAAAACACAACTCATTTCACTAGCTTGACTTCTAGTATATCTTCTCGAAAAAAATTTATCCAACATCTAATAAGATGGACGATGTTTGGAGAGTTCTCTTACCTCTAGATGGAGAATCAATATCCATTGGTGAGGAATTGACTGACCTTTGTGGAGAAGGACTTGGTGAAGAAGATTATGAACTGGATGTCGAATGTCTGCTTGGGCTTGGAGGAGGAGACTTCTTGCCTTTCTGTGGTGCCTGTTGAATTTGTGAAGAACCTGCATCATGAGATTCAACATTACTATAAATTTGGGAATGTCCCCATTCTCCCCCTTCATCAAAAATCACATCCCTGGAAAGTATTATCTTTCGAGTCCTGGGATTGTAGAGTCTGTAAGCTTTTGTGGTCTCACAATACCCTACAAAAATGCATGCTTGACTCTTGGGATCGAGCTTCTTCCTCTGCTCATCAGGAATGTGTGAATAAGCCAGTGAACCAAACACTCTGAAATGCTTGACATTTGGTTTCTTACCATACCATTCTTGGTAAGGAGTTTTCCCTTTCAAACTTGAAGTAGGGCTCCTATTCAAAATATACACACTGGTTTTGGCTGCATCTACCCAATACATATTGCTCAAATGCTTCGTTTGAAGCATAGATCTTGCCATCTCTACAATGGTGAGGCTCCCTTTCAGCAGTGGGGCCTAGACTTCATTAGGACTATAACCCCAAATTCCTCAGCGGGCCATAAGTTTATTCTGACAGCCACCGATTATTTCACCAGATGGGTTGAGGCAATACCCACTAAGCATGTTGACCAAGAGACGGTTGTCAATTTCCTAGAGAGTCTGATCACCCGCTTCGAGATTCCAGAAGCTATAGTGACAGACAATGGTCCAAGTTTCACAGGCGTTGTACTCACCGAGTTCACTTGCCGGTACGGGATTTATCATAAGATGTCTTCTAACTATTACCCGCAAGGGAACGGCCTGGCCTAATCCACCAGCAAGAACCTCATGAAGATCATAAAGAATACGGTGGAAAGAAACAAGAAGACCTGGCACCTGTTACTAGACCGAGCGCTATGGGAAGACCGTATATCAGTAAAAAAATCTATCGGGACGTCTCCATATGACCTCGTATACGGAAAAGACGTGGTCCTGCCTACTCACATTGAGATGCCCGCACTATGGATGTTGGACGAGGACAAGGGCGATCTAGATCCCCTGGACGCCAAACTTGCTCAGCTGATACAACTTGAAGAAGAAAGAGAAAGGCCTACGAGGCTTTTATGAAGCATGCAGGCTCTACCAGAAAATGGTTCTCGAGAGGGTTCACAGCAAGGGTTTTCAAGGTCGGAGACCTAGTGATCAAATGGGACGTCTGGAAAACCAAGCCCGGCAACCACGATAAATTTGATTCCTTCTGGGACGGCCCATTCGAGATTGCTCGGGTAAATCAGTTCAATGCCTTCGTGCTGAAGGATATGGAGGATCATATCCTCCCAATCCCAGTTAACGACTTTCATCTGAAGGCCTACCACCATTGAAGAAAGAAGTACCTAGAGGTTCGGTCTGTATATATTTTATTTCAATTCATTCATTTCCTGCATGTACATATCTCTTCTGTAAAGTTCTTAAATTATGGGTTGTTTAGCCAAGTGAGGTCGGTCTCTCCTCCGGATTTGAAAGGGTTTGAGCAGGAGAGAAAAATCTCCAAGTGCTGGAAGTTTCCCTCCGTCGCCCGCCTTCAAGGTAAGAACCCCAAGTCGCCGGCATTTTTCAACGATTTCGGGCAAAAAAGAGAGAAGGCGAATCCTCGGCCAAAATTTCAAAATATTCTAAGTATCGAACTTCAGCCCTCCATCGCTCCAGATTGCGCGAAAGTGCGTCAAATTGCCACAAGGATGAGAGATATGCAGCAAGGAAAGAAGGCGGAGCGAGGTGCCCGTTTGAATGAAAAGAGAGCGGCAAATTTTTCGAATATTTCTAAGTGTTCTCGGCCCTCCAGCGCTCACCAAAGACTTCCCCGCCCCAAAGTGCCCAACTCTACAATGATATGGAGCAAAGAGGTCGGCGTCTCCAAAAAAAAAAAAAAAAACTTTTAGAAAATTTCTAAGGGTCGAATCTTCCCTCCGGCGCTCGTCCGAAGCAAAGAAGCCTCAAAGCGCTCTCCTTTTCGGCGATCCAGGGCAGAATTTGGCTAGCCAAGGCTTAGCGCCGAAGGTTAAAAAATTCCTAAGTTCCGAAGTTTCCCTGAAGCGCTCGTCCAAAGCAAAAAGACCCTGAAGCACCCTTCTCTTCGGCGACCTGGGGCAAGATTTGGGGAGACAAGGCTTGGCGCCAAAATCGACAAAAATTTTCTAAGTGTCAATATGACCTCTAGTGCTCGCCCGAAGCAGAAAATGCCACAAAGCGGTCCATACGAGGGCGATCCAGGGCAGCGTCCAAAAGGGAATTTTTCTAACTGTTTAAACCTCCCAAGGGCCCGTTCGGCTCACGCCCCTATATGCCCCATATCACTCCCCACAGCGAAAGAGACTCGGGAGCGCTCGTTTGTCGAGCGCTCTAGGGTTAAAATCATGTTTTTTTTCTTAAAAAAGCCAAAGGGAAAAGTGGAAGCGCCTCCTTTCTTGTTGGCTGACGTCAAAAACCGCGCAGGACACATTTGCCAAGAAACGTGCAATAAATGAATACGGTTGCACAGGGTTTAAGGCGGATTTATGTTTAAAAAGGGATAAAGTACATTCTGCAAAGATTTTAGAAGTCCCATCCCACAGATTTTATGCATGGCCACCCTGAGAAAATAGAGCGACGTCCACCAACTTCGTGCGGATAATTAAAGCTGGACACTCGCCATTAAGATACGCCCAAGCCGAGCTCAGCACTATAAAATCAGCTGCTGCAGAATATTTACCGAGCGAAATTCAAAGTCCTTCGAGTTCCGGTAAAAGGTAAATTCAAAATTTACACATACAGAGCAGCAGCTTGAATTGCAATTTGCGCCATGGAGAAGAAGGGAGTCGGTGAGTGAAGTGCCATAGCCGGACAAAAAGCTTCGAGAGCACCCGAAAGCGCACAAGACATGCAAAGAAAAGATAAGGGTAACGCGCGGTCGTCTAAGGCAAAATCTAGAAAGAGAGCTCAGCCGGAACAGCCAAAGCAACCTCCCCCGCCACCCCTCGACAACTGGAATAGGCTCTGGGATGGACACTATTCATAGAACCTGAACGACTTGCGGAATACCATCAAAGAGTGTAAGGACAGAGACCCCAAATCTCACCCACTCGCTACAGCATACCGATGGCGCCTGTGCTGGTTTCTATGCAGTCAGGTGCACCATTGGCCCGAATTAGTAGTAGTGGTGGCAGAATATTACAATCCGGATACCAGGCAAGTCTGTGATTATAGGGGCGCACCCCTATTTCCCATTGATTCGGAGACTATTGAGGCAACTTTCACCCCAGGTCATCCACTAGATGGAAAGTGTGTGGTCAGAAAGGTTAACCTCAAGCAGCAGGCAAGCAGGTTCACGGACACTCAATTAATGCGGCAGTTTCTGCAAACCGAGTTGCATAGGCCACCTCCGCCCGAGCAATGGTCGCAGAACCCTCAGCCCTTAGCAACTTTTGAAAGCCCTCATATTTACACCATGCTAGCCTAGGTTCTGGGTTGCGGGTCGGACTCATTGAACCTGTTGTCACATTTTGCACGGGGTGCAATGTTTTCAAGTTTGTAACAGTGCTGCTCTTCTTTTTTTCCTCTTCCTCTATTTTCCTTTCTTCTGCTCTCCCTTCCCCTTTCTTTCCCACAGTCTCTTTCTTCCCCCTTTCTCGGAGTCCCCAGGTTGATTTTCAAACTTTCCAAACAAGTTACCCGAAAAATGGCTAAGTGTTGGTGCGAAGTTCGCACTTCGCCCGCTCTGGTGCGAGTTCGCACTTCGCCCTTGGTGCGAGTGCGCACTTCGCCCAGTCTGGGTGCGAAGTTCGCACTTCGCCCAGTTTTGGTGCGAAGTGCGCACTTCGCCCCTCTTCTGGGCGCACCTTGACTGGCAGGCTGGCAGGCTGACAAGAAAAGTGATAAGTGCTGAAGCAAGTCCATACGGCGGCAGACACCAGTTCTCACCTGTGCGCAGTCCGACTTCGCCAGCGAAGTCGGAATGCACCCTTGACAGGTGCGCAGTAGGGAAACAAACCCAGAATTTGACCAAGGCATGAAGGCCTTCCCGACTGCACTGTTTTCTGCCCGCGCAACCCGAGATGCTCTGATCCCAAGCGAAGTTGGACAGACTGCCTTCCAAGGCTGACACATGTCACACAGCATCATCTATCATCTGACAAGTGTCCAGCTTCGGGATTTGAGCCAAGACGTGCCGAGCAAAAGGACGAGCATGGGCTGCATTACCTGTGCCAGTGACCTCATTTAAAGCTGATCTGAGGTTCTACCTGCTCCAGCTACCCGCATCACTGCCAGAGAGAAGTTCTGCCCAACACACCGCCACGTAGCCGTCCAGCTTCCAGGAAGACCATGCTGCGGGTACAGTCCGGTCCGACAAAAGGTCAGCATTTGCAGCTCTTTCGCCGCTTTTGTCAGCTTATGTTTGATCGGGACCTTGTGCCCATTAATGTAACGGGAGGGACTCGGGCTATAAAAACCCACCATGAATTCATTGTAAAGGGTGGAAGGGGAATGTCTGTTAGGGAACCACTGTGCCCATTGTAACCGTGCTTCTGCTTATAAATATAATCTGTATGCCTGGTTCTGTTCTGCTGCTTCTATTTTTTATGCTGCCTTTCAATATATATATGCTTAACGCTAACCTGTGTCACGGCTCGTTGATTCACTTCAGCATTTGGTGATCAGGTGCTTTTAGCATTGCTTGTCTGAGCACTTTCTGTATTTAATAGTTTAAAGGATACATAAAATAGATGTAGTAGCAGTTCCATCAGTTGTGTGTTAAGTTGCTGGTCCGTATCTGGTGATTGATGCGCTGCCGTACTGTTAGTTCCTTGTAGGGAATGTCTGTTAGGGAGCCATTGTAGCTGTGCGGTTAAATTCTCTACACGACACACATACCTGGCTCTGATATCTCTAGGTTGCTTTCTACCCATGTTAGTGTATGTATCTGGTGATTGATGCATTGCCGTGCTGTTAGTTCCTTGTAGGGAATGTTTGCTAGGGGATCATTGAAGCTGTGCATACACTGCTTAGGTATCGGAAGTACACATAGATTTTGCAGTTCTTAGTCATACTTTGTGTTTATAATGCAGTAAGTAGTGGTAATTGGTGTGTTCCCGTCATCGTTAGTTCCCCCCACCAACCTCCACGTATATTTGTAAATCCCTTTCTGTTCATTTATCTCTTTCCTCGTACTCTTAGCTTGAACATAAACCCCCCAAAAGGAGCCGGCCTTCTCCGGAGATTGGCTCGGAAGGCATCTCTTCCTTCCGGCCTTTCATGCTGGTGGGCGAATCTGGGCGCATTAACCCAAAATCCTTTCCTCATGGCAGATTCGTAACCAACGGCTTCTCTGGCACGCCGGTGGGACACGGGTCCCACATTTGAAGAGAGATTTTCTCGATCGGTCTCCACCGGCGCCGAAGTGGTTTCGAGCACCCGGTGAGACAAGGAAGTTTCTCACCCCCGACGGAATTGAAGCACCGGTGTTCGCTTCATTGCTGTTCCAAATCGAACACCGGCGACTCGCACGAACAAATCCTCCGAGTCCGAAAGACGGTCCCGTCCCGGACCTTCATGCACACAAGAAGGTGGCAAGCAAGGGATCCGAGAAGCCCGCCCGAGTTCTACGAACCGGACATCAACGCCGAGGCGAGATTCCCAGCCGGGCCGACCCGCGAGCTCGTGTCGACGAAGCCGAGGCCGAGATCCAAGAAGAAGCCGAAGCTGAAATCGGCGGAGCCGAGTACGAAATAGAAGAGGCCGAGGAAGAAGAAGATCCCGCATCCTCGAAAGTACCGACACCGAGTACACAACCGACGGCGGAGAAGAAGAAGAAGAAATGGCTGCCCAACACCCAAATGACGATGATCTCTTCCCGGCGGTGGACTCCTACGGGGCCCTTGGCCCTGGTCGGACAGCAAGCTGTGCCCCCCGCCGCTTTAAAGTCTATTCCCACATACGACGGCTACGGTAAGACGGCGTACGAGCACATCCAGGACATCCTTGCCCTGGCCGCATTGCATACTATTACCGATGAGAGTGTGAAGACCCGTCCGCCCGGCCCTTTCCCCGAGGGGAAAGCTTCTCTACCGGTGGAGATCGCCGCCGGAGGGATCCATCACAGGGTGGCCCCGCCTTGCCGTAAGGCTCGTGGAAGGGATGCAACGAGTCCGCTGACCCTACTTCTCTACCGCATCGGCTCCAAGCTATCCGGAGACATCCTCAAGAGGAGGTGTCCGATTTTAACATCAGGTTTGCGAGATCCTCGAAACGGGTACCTCGCGAACTTCGGCCTTCAACGAGGTGCCATCTGCTCGCTCGAAGATCGCCGAACTGACGAGTTTCCCGCGACCGTACGAGGCTGCCCAGCAAGCCGAAGCCGACATTATCTCCATCGGCGGACTTCCGTCCAGTGGTGCAGGAACCCATTCATCCCGACTTCCCCAGATCCCAGTATCCCCCTGCTTCTGGCGGTGCGCCGTCCACATCTGGACAGCAACCCCAACAGCAGTGGAATCCAGCGCCGGTCGTAACTCCTTACGGCCCGCCTCAAATGCATTACCCTCACCCGCCGCCTCCTGCTCCTCACTTCCCAAAGACTTCCTCGCTCCCCCGCAGTACGCACCTTATTCTAACCCTCCTCCATTGGCCGCATTGCCTCCACCGGCACAGTTGCCGCCACCTGACAACGAAGCATTCGTAACACGATTCTACAGGAAGTGCGGGCTTTGGCCTCCGGATACCATGCCATGTCCAATGACATGACCGCTATGAAGAAGAAGCAGGCCCAGATGGACCTCGCTCCTAGGAGACCATATGCGCCACCCGCGCTGACGAAAGACAAAGCCCCGTAACACCAGCCGCAGAGGCGTCCGCCTCCGAGAAATGCTGCTATAGAAGACCCGCTCGGTCCTCCCGACCAGAGTTAACTGGTGCACTACGTGCAATGACCCGCATTCGGAGGAAGACTGCACTTTGCACCAACACTACATCCAGACCTTGGCCGGCAGCGCCATAGAGGATGATGAACTGTACATGATCCTGGACGGCGAAGCCAACTTTGCCCTCCCAGAAGAGAATCTAGTGACGCCCGCCAAGGAAGAAAAGAAAGCCGCAGATGCGGCCAAGCCTTTGCAAGTCTACGCAAGAAGAGAAAAACCGCAGCCCGGTGGGCTGCCACCGTACAAGCGGCTGTGGCCTTACACAGCCCAGGAGAAGGCATCCAAAGATAAAGCTCCAGCCAAGCCTTCTCCGGCAAAGGCCGCCGCTGTTCCAGCCAAACCTCCAGCAAAGGCCCCAACTCCGGCTAAAGCTCCCGTACCTCAGCCTCCACCTGAAACCAAAGAACAAGCCCAGGAGAAGTCGAAGTACCCGTCTCTGACCAAGAGACAACGAGTTGAGGCCACCCAAAGAGCACCGGACAAAGTATGAGCCGACAAAACAAGCAGAGGGAGCTAGTACCTCGGGCTACAACATTGTAGACAAGTTGAAAAGAACGCCTGCTAGAATCAGCATGTATGATGCTCTCCTGCTCCCAGGCCAGGTTGATCTGCTGCAAGAATCCCTGAAGAACATGAAGAGCGGCAGGGGACATGCACCCGCTGTCCCGGTTCAACCTTTGACAGCCTCCGCCACCGGGAAGAACAGACCGCCACCCTTTTATCTCTCTTTACGGATGCAAGGGCACATAGTTCACAACCGCATGGTGGATTCCGGTGCTTCCTCGACCGTGATGCCGAAGGCCGTCTCGCGATGAGATCGGGATGGAATACACACGGAGCAGCCAAGGCGTGCTCGCAATTAGACGGCACCCCCGTTAAGACAGCTTGGTGTCATAAAGGACATCCCTATCCGACCGCACAAAGCTCTCGACATCGTAGTCATCCAAGAGGTCGTGATTGTTGACTCGGAACCTTACTTCGGCATGTGTCTCTCTCGGGAGTTCACCGCGGGTTGGGCGGGTACCTGTCTCTAGACTACTCACACATGGAAGTGCCCTTCAAAGGAAGGAGACTGAAAATTTTTAATGAGAAGCCTTCCCCCTTCCTAGTAGACAAGATACCCGGAGGAGAGATGGACTGCATGGTCCAGTTGTCAGAGGAAGAGCTGGTGACAGTGGAGTTGACTGAGCAAGCCTTCGAAGTGCTACAGCTCGAAGATGAGTTCTCGTTGCGGGACTTCAATGCCGTAATCGGAACAGAGCAGGGCTGTTACTCCATTGTACAACCCGAGAGGCTTGACATGTCAGCTGCGAAAGAGGTAGGACCTGCACCCGAAGAGCTGTGGAAGCTTTTCTTTGACGGCGCGCGATGCAAGAATGGCGCCGGTGCAGGGGTACTGCTGGTTTCTCCAACCGGAATCCAGAAGGACTATACCTACAGGTTGGCCTGGAGCTGCACTAACAACTCAGCAGAATACGAAGCCCTATGCCTGGGTTTGCGAAAGGCGGAGAGGCTCGGAATCAAACACCTGCAGATTTTCGGAGATTCAGAGCTGGTGTGTCACCAAGTTACGGAGAAGTGCGCATCCAAACAGCACTATCTTAGAGCGTACCGCAACCGGGTGTGGGACCTGATGGAGTCATTCGACTCGTTGAACGTTAAGGCAATATCGCGTGAGAAAAACAAGCACGCTGATATTCTGGCGTCTGTTGGAGCCAGGTACGTTCCGGCTGAAGACGTTGTCCGTAAACCGAAGCCGGTTCGTACTATTTACAGGCCTTCTGTGCCTGATAAGGACACCCACTGGCAGGTGTTCAGTTGTGACGAGGAGATCGTCACATTCCTGGTTAACGAAGTGTGTGTAATCGAAGGTAGAGACCCTGATGACGAGCAATATGAGGGGTTGATACAGTTATGGAATAATCACGTCCCAAAAGGACCGATTACATTAGAAAGTCTCTTTGATCGAAATGACAGAGCAATATCCCACAGGATCAAAGTAGACCCGAGGCAGTATGCCGACCTCGGAACTTGAACCCGGTAAAACCATCAAGGTCGGAACAGATCGCACGTCGGAGGAACCGGAGCAGATCGGATCACCGTGCCAAGAGTTCCCCCGACATCGTGGCCTCGGTGCTACGAGGATTTGAGGGGGTATGACAGAGCCGTCATCCAAAGATACCATTGAGCTAGAGGATGGCGCCAAGCCATTCCGACGAAGCAGTAGGGCCGTGAATCCGAAGATTGAGGCCATGATGAAGACCGAGCTCTTGAAGATGCCGGAGGCCAAGATCATCTACCCCATCAAACATTCATCCCGGGTCGCGAATTTGGTGCCCGTGAGGAAAAAGAATGGCGACATTCGTCTCTCGTGTCGACTTCGTAAACCTAAATCAGGCTTCCCTCCGGGACCACTATCCGCTTCCCCAAATCGACCGTATCCTACATATCGTTGTCGGAGCCCGTAGATTTTCACTTTTAGATGGATTTTCCGGCTACAACCGTATTTGGGTCAAAGACGAGGACCAAAGATAAGACGGCGTTTACCACCAAGTGGGGGACGTTCGCCTATCGCCGCATGCCGTTTGGCTTATCTAATGTCGGTGCCACATTCCAAAGGGCCATGGACCCGGCCTTCCGAGAGCCGCTCAATAAGATTATCGTCATCTACCTTGATGACATGACTCGTTTTCTCTCACCAACGAGAAGACCATGTTTCGCACCTACGGCAAATATTTGAGAGTTGTCGAGAATTCGGCATTTCTATAAACCCGAAGAAGTCTGTCTTCGCGGTAAAGGAAGGAAAGCTGCTGGGACATGTCATCTCCGAGGAAGGCCTCGCCATTGACCCTGACAGAGCGGAAGCCCTCGTTCGCTTGCCAGCCCCCATCGACAAAAAAGGGCTGCAGTCCTTCTTCGGCCAGATTAACTTCGTGCGGAAGTTCATTCCGGACTTCGCACAGGTGATCAAGCCTATGGCCGAACTGCTGAAAAAGGATACACGTTACGAATGGACTGATGAGAGAGAGCAAGCCTTCGAGGAGATCAAGGCCCGAATTGCACAAGCTCCGGTGTTGACAAACCCGGACTACTCCAAGGACTTCATCCTGTATGCAGTGGGGGAACCCGAAAGCTACGCTGCAGTCCTAACTCAGAAGGGAAGCGATGGTGAGGAGCGCCCCATAGCGTTCCTGAGCCAAGTGATTCTGCCGCATGAAGAAAAGTACAATTTTATAGAGCGTCAGGTTCATGCTGTTATGAAGTCCCTTCGAAAGTTCTGCACTTTGTCTCCCGTGAGCAAAACTACTGTCTTTGTGATTCACCCGGACGTTCGAAGCTTCATCTTACAAGGAGAACCGGGTCACAAGAGAGCGGGATGGATTGCAAAAATCCAGGAGTTCGACATTGAAGTGCGGCCCACCAAGCTTATCAGAGGCCGAGCCTTGTGTCAGGAATTGGCCCGAAGCGCTGTAGCCGGCATCTCCGCCTGTAAGTGGGAGGACACAACGACACGCGTCTACCTAGCCGACTCCTTACTCGGGAGGGGAGTGATTGGACAGATGAACTGGTGAGATACTTCGCACCGGAAGATGTCCCGATCACCTGAACGCCTCACAACGAAGGAGATTTCGGCTAGGTGCACTTAAGTACACTCTTCGCCCCGAGGGGCTTTACTTCAAAAATATCGACGGCATCCTGTTGCGGTGCGTCATGAAATCTGACCAGCCTAGGGTCCTCGGAGAATTTCATTCCGGGATGCCTGGGGGTCACCATTCTTCAAGGCCAACGGCCTTAAAAATAATAAGAGCTGGGTACTACTAGCCCACTCTGTTTGCAGACGCGCATGCGGTCTGCTCTAAGTGTGATCAATGCCGTAGGTTTGCCGGCCGAAACGTAAAAGCACCCCCGCCCCTTCAACCGATTCAAAGCCGAGACTCCGTTCCAAAGAATGGGGTCTAGACTTCATTGGGGTGATTTCTCCTAACTCCTCTGCCGGACACAAGTTTATTCTTACAGCTACTGACTATTTTACACGGTGGGCGGAGGCAATCCCGACCAAGAACGCAGACCAAGAAACGGTCATCAGGTTCATTGAGAGCCTGATTACCCGCTTCGGGGTTCCGGAGTCAATTGTGACGCACAACGGTCCGGGATTTGTAGGCGCCGTACTCACGGAGTACACTGGCAGACTTGGCATCTATCACAAGATGTCTTCCAATTACTACCCGCAGGGGAATGGCCTTGCCGAGTCTACTAACAAGAACCTCCTGAAGATCATCCGGAGGACCATTGAAAGAAACAAGCGGACTTGGCACTTACTCCTAAACCGGGCGCTATGGGCGGACAGAGTTGCGTTCAAGAAATACATCAGAACGTCCCCCTATGCGCTCGTCTATGGCAAAGAGGCCGTCATGCCATCACACATCGAGATCCCTGCCCTATGGATGTTGGACGAAGACAGGAGCAGCGGAGACCCGGTGGATGACAGACTATGCCAACTCCTGCAGTTGGAAGAAGACAGAGAAACTGCATACCAGGCCTTTACTGATCACATTGCTGCCACCCAAGGCTGGTTTGCCAAAGGCACCACTGCCCGAGTTTTCGAAATCGGGGACCTGGTGCTGAAGTGGGACTCATATAAGGCAAAGCCGGGTAATCACGGGAAGTTCGATGCCCTCTGGGAGGGCCCTTATCAGATTGCCCGGGTGAACCAGTTCAATGCATATGTACTTCGGGATATGGAGGGTCAGCTCCTGCCTATCCCTGTTAACGGGTTCCACTTAAAACTTTACCGCTGCTGAAGGTGCCCGAGTGGCCCTTCTTTGTAAAAATTTCCCTTATGCATTTTCATTTCCCAGTTTGTACAGTTTCCAGCTTTCAGCTTTTAATTGTTTTTTTTTCATTTTTTTGAGCTTAAAATACGGCATGGGAGAGAAAGACAGACTTCGCAGCGAAGCCTGTCGTCGCCCCTCGGGAGAGGCGAAGTTCGGCTGTGCAAAGAAAGAAGAAAGCAGGGAAAAAGGGCAAAAAATTGTCTAAGTGTTGGCCGAAGCTGCGCCCAGCCTAGTGCGAAGCTTGTACAAGGAAAGAAGACTGCAAAGCAAAAGAAGAACGGACTGCGCCCAACCTTGGGCGAAGTCCGACTTCGCACGCGAAGCCCGACTTCGGCCGGCTTGCGTGCGAAGTTCGAACTGCGCACGACCTCCGCGCGAAGTGCAAACTTCGCGCGAAGTTCGCACTTCGCCCGAACTTCGGGCGAAGTCCGAACTCGCTTCAATGTTCACGCTGCGCAGTTCGAACAGATCAAAGGAGCAGTAGGATGCTAAGGTTGCAAAGGACCCGGACTGCGCTCAATCCTTGGGCGCGGCAAGAAAAAAAAGAAATGAAAAATGTAATAGTTCAACGCGCACTTCGCTGCAAGTTCGAACTTCGCCGGCGAAGTCGGACCGCGCCCAACTTTGGGCGAGGTCCGATCGCGCCTCGTTTCTCGGGCCGCTTTGGGCAAAAGTTTAAAAAATGAATAAAATATTCAAAAGGTTCTAAGTTGGGCCCAAGGCGCGTTGCAACCGTTTCAAGGTGGGTTTCTGCACCAAGGGTTCTTTCTTGAGCAGTGTGCCCGGATTGCGGCAGTGACGTCAGCCATGGCGCAGCGTCCAAGACAAAATTAATGATTGCACGTTCCTCAACGAAAAGTGCAAGCAAAAGAACATGGCACGTCCGCCGGGGTACCTTTTTCCAAACATTCTCCCGCGCAGCCCACCCAAGAACCTTAACTCACCCGACCTCCCCCTCTCCGCGCGGCATTAATGGCGCCGTCTTTATCTAGAAAAGGGGGTCAGATGCATTCAAACATGCCAGATCGCACGTATTATTCCTCGGACGGTGCAAATTATTCCTGTGACAGCGAAATCTGCTGCAGACGCCCTGAACTTGTAATTATTGCTGATTCGGAGAGATGGACAGAGGAAAGATGCCAATGTCAGCGCAGTCCAACGAAAGTGGCGAACCAAAGGATTTACCGCGGTCGGGCGTTTTCAGAAGTGAAACACCGCCGGAGCGAAAGTCAAAATCCCGGCCTAAAAAAGTACAGCATGGGCAAGCCCCACCACCTCCGTTAAATTACTTGGCGGGATACAAGGACGGCTCGTTTTCTATGAGCTTGTCGAAGCTGCGGACAAATGTGGAGAGTTGGGCCGACAAGGTTTCGCCCTCTCATCATTTCGGAGCGGCGTACAAATCCAATCTTTTCGCATTCTTGTGCCCTCCCGTCCACCAATGCCCGGAACCGGTAGACCTAATTGTCGACACTACGGCACTGGCCATCCGGCAAATTTGCAGCTCCAGCGGCAAACCCTTGTTCACACTGCGCAGAGACTGTCCAGCCAGCTTTCGCCCCAGGGTTGGAGTATGACTCCAGCACCATTCTCAGAAAGATAAATTTGGGCGAGCAGGCGGGACGTTTCACGCAAACCAAAAGGATGAGGGATTTCCTCAATTCAGAGCTGAACGCCCCGCTTGCAGCTGGACAGTGGCCAACCGGCCCCATGCCTTTGGCAGGATTTCAGAGCAAGTACTTGTATACCATTTTGGCATCAATTCTCGGCTGCGACTCTGATGAGCTGGTACAGCCGTACCAGCTAGCGCTGGCAGAATGTCTCCTGTGTGGAGAATCATACGAACCGGCAACACAGAGAAGTGGAAAGCGCCCCATCTTTTTCGACTGGGCAGACTGGCTGGCATACGCCATCCACTCCAGCCTAGTCAAGATCCGGAAGAAGCAGTCCACCGATTTCCGTTTTAGTTCTGTTCTAGCCTGGCTTTGTTTGTACCATTTGCACTCCCGGATGCCTATCCCGAACCTGAAGAAGGTCAACGAGAGGGGAGAGCCACTGCCCGTCTATAACTGGACGGATGACTTATACCGGAAAGGGTCCTACTACAAGTTCAACTTCAACTTTCTGGGATTCGTCATGTCAATCTTCAGCGAAAGCGAAATTCCCCGCCCCCCGAGGGAAATGACGAGCGCTCTGCTAAATCAAAAGCTCGGGGACGTTTTCAGACTGACGCAGGGAATTGTGGTCAGAATCTACGGATTCAAGGGCAAACCCCATTTGCTGCCCTATTGGTGCTCGGAACATCTGTTCGGGATGGAGGTTGCCCGGCAGATGGACTATGTCGAAGAGGAGTTCGGCCTAGGAAAGAAGAGAGGACAGATTTTTCAATATCCTCTTTCCTGGGCAAACGTTGAGATTTTTGAGGTAGGACAGGGATGTCTACCTAGAGCAAGAGCTTTCCCGGATTGGCCCGGTTCTCATGCCGCAGTCACTGGAAGTACGACCCGTATGGGATAAGGGGAAAGTTCACACATCTCTGCCCCCGGGCGGATATAACTGAAGATAAGTGCGATGTGGTCCATGTGGACCTTGACTGGGAAATTGAATTGATGGAAGCTTCTCCTCCCTGGCAGGATTTTTACTGCGAGGAGGTGACATATGACCCCAAGCGAAACCCGGACCACCAGTTCTCATCTCCAGGGTTCAAAAAATTCCTATCCAAGATAGCAGGCCTTAACTGGTCTAAAGAAAAGATTACTGAATGCTGGAAGATGAGATGCCGCACGCAGCACGACAAATCCACAAGGAGAAATCTGGCCGTAGATGACGACTTTTCGGTTCTCTATGACCAGCATCATGACAGCTGGCGGCCGTTCGCATATCAAGGTTACGTTCCCCGAGGCCCCTTTGAAGATTATAAAGGAGGGTCTTCCTCCCAACAGTTGTACACTTCGGCAACTGCCAGCGTGGGCCCATCAGACGTCCAGGTCGATCCAATGCAGCCCGTGGCTTCCAAGGCGGCGCCTGAGAAGGCGAAGAAGTTAGTCAAGGCAACGCCCGAGGTGATCCCTCAGGCACAAAAGGCGCCAGCGCCGCCAGAGAGCAGACCGGTTGCGGCAGACCTTCTGCAAGTCAAACCCCGGTACAAGTTTACCGTGGGAGCATCAGCGCCTGCTGCACCTGCTTCATCTCCTTCCCCCGATCCAACCATTATTTCAGAAGAGAAGAGGAGGAAGAGAGTTGAGAAAATCAGGCGACCTAGCCTGGCTGTGCAGCAGCCAGTTGCAGAGCCGCAGCCGCGTTCAGCCGTTCTAGAGGCAGTCCCTCTAGGCAGTCCCAAGCCGGCCACCGAAATCAGAAGCGCAGACATCCACCCGGCATCGGCTCAGGCGGAGCCCGCAGGTACGTTTGCTGCCCCTGTCTCTTTGGTCTCATCCAGTCCTACCCCCACTCCGTCTCCCGCTCAGTCCGAGCAAGCCATGGCCGCGTCATCCTCCCCGTCTCCACGCCCTTCTAGCGGCCCCCATTCTTTTGATCAGTTTGCTCAGAACCCCAACGTTTCCCTATCTCTGAGCACAACTCCAAACCCTTCGCCTGAAGTTAGTGCTGAAGCCGTCCCTTCACCGTCACATCCACCATCTCAGCCGCTTCAAACCCTTGCAGTATCAACCGCCCCCATCTCCATTTCCCGGTCGCCCCCAGAAGCGGCCGATCCTTCCAGTGTCCATCCGGTTCCTCCTGATCCCATTCCCGCAGGAGAGACGTCTCAGCAGAACCCTAGGGCCGGGGGAACCAGATTTCATGGACGACCTCCGTAATACAGACGACTTGCCCTTGGCAACGAGAGCTGTAGAATATTCTCGTCTCTTTCCTCCGTAACCTGAAACGGAGGAGACCTGAAGAGATAGCCGCCCCGGTAAAGCGCGCCAAGTACAATTTCGAGAGGAGAGTGCTTACAACAGAGAAGATAATCCCAAAAGTGAAGAAGCCTCTCCGGGAAATGACCAGGGCGGACTACGAGCTCCAGTCAAAGGAGAAGAGCTTTGACGACATCAACAAGCAGTACGAGATTCAGTCGATCATGCGCAAAGCTGATAATCTCTTTGTCAAAAGTCTGGAGGAGCAGGAAGAACTTTTCGGGTTGCAAGACAAGACAAGACAGCTTGAAGAGGACCTATCCAGGTCCACTGAGCAGCTGGAAGCGGCGCGGCAAGAAATAGATGAACTCAAAGCCCAGCTGGCCGCTTCCCAGAGAACAGCCGCAACCGAAAGCAGCAGCCTTGGAGCAGATTTCTCAGCTCCAAGAGTCTTTGAAACAGGCGCAGTCGCAACTCGCAGAGAGAACATCTCAAGCGACGGTCTTTTCAAAGAAGAAAGTTAAGGAGATGCGGGCTGGTTTGCTGCGGGAATGCAAGCCCCACACCTATAAGGCGATGGCAGTTCTGGATTTCGCATCCAGAATTCAAGAAGTTTCTCGCCTGGGGAAAGCCTGTGGTAGAGGAGGCCGAACGTCAGGCGAAGCAATGGCTGGACCTGGCGATAAATCTTCAGGAGCGCGAGCGCGACGGCCTCCAATTTTCTCCCGTGTCCTCATTCGCTGCAGAATGGGCAGATGCAAGGGTAACCTTGCATAAATATTTCAAAAAATTAGAAGAGGTGAGAGGGCTGCACGAATGCTAGATGCATTCGAACATGAAAGAGACATCTGTATGGCCCCCTTTCGCGCTCTTTCTGAACTAGGGTGCCCAGGTTTTGTTGAGAATGGCGAGCTTCTCACCCTAGATCAGGTGAAAAGGAATTGGCAGTCCTTTGAAGCAGACACAGCTGAAATTGATAGCTGGACTGAGCCAATTCAGGAAAGTCAGGTCACTCAGATGGTGTCCACATATTGCAAGATCAGCTCCTACTTCCAGGAGCTAGAAAAAAGATACCTCACCATCGACCTGCACGCGGTCGCTGCTTTCCACGCAGCATTAGAAGAAGTTGCTGACCGCCGGCCGTTCGAAGCGGAAGCCTGGCGCCAAGCCCAAGCGGCATACACTCGCATCTGCGAGGCAGAAGCAAAAGCTGGAGAGCCTTCGGAAGGTGATTCTGAGGGGGCAACTGACAAAGATGAATCTGAAGAACAGTTGCCGCAAGGAGAACAGCTAGAGCAACAAAAGGCAGGGGAGGCAAGTTCCTCTGCACCCAAAGGATGAAGGCATGGATTCTTTGCGCCGAGGCGAGCTCGACACCCCGCGAGCCGCCAGAAATGTTGTCACATTTTGCACGGGGTGCAATGTTTTCAAGTTTGTAACAGTGCTGCTCTTCTTTTTTCCTCTTCCTCTATTTTCCTTTCTTCTCGCTCTCCCTTCCCCTTTCTTTCCCACGCCTCTTTCTTCCCCCTTTCTCGGAGTCCCCAGCTTGATTTTCAAACTTTCCAGCAAGTTACCCGAAAAATGGCTAAGTGTTGGTGCGAAGTTCGCACTTCGCCCTCCGGGTGCGAAGTTCGCACTTCGCCCGCTTTGGTGCGAGCGACTCTTGGGTGCGAAGTGCGCACTTCGCCCCTCTTCTGGGCGCACCTTGACTGGCAGGCTGGCAGGCCGACAAGAAAAGTGATAAGTGCTGAAGCAAGTCCATACGGCGGCAGACACCGTTCTCACTCAGGCAGTCCGACTTCGCCAAATGAGTCGGAATGCACCCTTGACAGGTGCGCAGTAGGGAAACAAACCCAGAATTTGACCAAGGCATGAAGGCCTTCCCGACTGCACTGTTTTCTGCCCGCGCAACCCGAGATGCTCTGATCCCAAGCGAAGTTGGACAGACTGCCTTCCAAGGCTGACACGTGTCACACAGCATCATCTATCATCTGACAAGTGTCCAGCTTCGGGATTTGAGCCAAGACGTGCCGAGCAAAAGGACGAGCATGGGCTGCATTACCCGTGCCAGTGACCTCATTTAAAGCCGATCCGAGGTTCTACCCGCTCCAGCCTACCCGCATCATCGCCGGAGAGAAGTTCCGCCCAACACACCGCCACGTAGCCGTCCAGCCTTCCAGGAAGACCATGCCGCGGGTACAGCCCGGTCCGACAAAAGGTCAGCATTTGCAGCTCTTTCGCCGCTTTTGTCGCCTTATGTTTGACTGGGACCTTGTGCCCATTAATGTAACGGGAGGGACTCGGGCTATAAAAACCCACCATGAATTCATTGTAAAGGGTGGAAGGGGAATGTCTGTTAGGGAACCACTGTGCCCATTGTAACCGTGCTTCTGCTTATAAATATAATCTGTATGCCTGGTTCTGTTTCGCTGTTTCTATTTTTTATGCTGCCTTTCAATATATATATGCTTAACGCTAACCTGTGTCACGGCTCGTTGATTCACTTCAGCATTTGGTGATCAGGTGCTTTTAGCATTGCTTGTCTGAGCACTTTCTGTATTTAATAGTTTAAAGGATACATAAAATAGATGTAGTAGCAGTTCCATCAGTTGTGTGTTAAGTTGCTGGTCCGTATCCTGTGATTGATGCGCTGCCGTACTGTTAGTTCCTTGTAGGGAATGTCTGTTAGGGAGCCATTGTAGCTGTGCGGTTAAATTCTCTACACGACACACATACCTGGCTCTGATATCTCTAGGTTGCTTTCTACCCATGTTAGTGTATGTATCTGGTGATTGATGCATTGCCGTGCTGTTAGTTCCTTGTAGGGAATGTTTGCTAGGGGATCATTGAAGCTGTGCATACACTGCTTAGGTATCGGAAGTACACATAGATTTTGCAGTTCTTAGTCATACTTTGTGTTTATAATGCAGTAAGTAGTGGTAATTGGTGTGTTCCCGTACTGTTAGTTCCCCCCACCAACCTCCACGTATATTTGTAAATCCCTTTCTGTTCATTTATCTCTTTCCTGTACTTTTAGCTTGAACATAAACCCCCCAAAAGGAGCCGGCCTTCTCCGGAGATTGGCTCGGAAGGCATCTCTTCCTTCCGGCCTTTCATGCTGGTGGGCGAATCTGGGCGCATTAACCCAAAATCCTTTCCTCATGGCAGATTCGTAACCAACAGGTCCACCCCTACCAAATTGCTATCGCCGAGCGCCTCCAACATGAGGAATTTTTTGACTGGGCTGATTATTTGGCCCGCGCACTTCATCTCGCCCTCTGTAATTTAAAGGAGAAAAAGTCAGGCACTTTCAGGGTTTTGTTCATTCTTAGCCTGGATGTTTCTGTTCCACTTTCACGGCAAGATGAAGTCAATTCCAGTGCAGCGCAAGGATGAGCATGGTGCGCCTCGTCCGATGTATGAATGGACCCGAGTGTTGTATAGAGAAGAATCTTATTACAAGTTTAACAAATATTTTCTGAGCCGCGCCCTAAGTTTCGTCCAAGGCGACTGCTCGCGGGTCCCGCGCATGATGAATGAGCACTTCATCACCGGGCAGATACCTTTCGAGGACTCTTTCCGACTGATGCAAGGTTTGGTGCTTAGAGTTTTCGGGTTCACAGGCAAACCTTTTCTGCTACCCTACTACCCCTCAGAATACCTGTTTGCGCTCGAGGCAACGCGCCAAATGGATTACATTGACGAAAAATATGGCCAGGGTAAGAAGAAGGGGCATATATTCAAATACCCAATCCAATGGGGAGAGGTTGAAATTGGCGTCAATGGATAGCATCAATTTTTCACCGTCGTACTTTCAAGTTTCAAGCTGATTCGACTGCCGCAGCGATGGAAATATGATCCCTTGGACATTATCAAAAAATTCAAGGGTGTCCAGGAGTTCCATGTATGCCCTAGAGAAGATATAGTGGTCGGTCGGGCGCAACAACCCCAAAGGGCAAGACCTAGAATGGCATATAGAGGATATGCAATCATTTCCGCCATGGCATGACTTCTATGAGATAGAGGCGGAGTATGATCCGGGCAGAAAAGCGAATCATGGGGCGGAAGCTCATAACTTCAAAAAATGGCAAAGGAAGCTGAGAAAGAAAGGGTGGACAGCTGACAAGATATCGGAATGGTGGATAATGCGCTATCGGATCAGGAAAGGAAAATCAAGCAAGGACCTAGACAACGACAAACAGTTCTCCACGCTTTACGAGGCTCACCATGCCATGTGGCGGCCCATCATTTTTCGAGACATCGTGCCCAAAAGCATTCAACAGCTATATAAGGGCCAAGACCCGCCTCAACGACCACTTGCATTAGGAGAAGGGTCAAGGAGTGGTGTGGAGAAAGGTCAGGAAAAAGAGAAAAGTCAATCGACAGCGCCAATGGTACGCCCAACTACTGAAAAGCGACCGGCTGAAAGGACTCCACCACAGAAAGGCCCATCTAAAAGTGCAACAGTTGCCGTTGTATTGCAAGCTCCTACTCAAGAGCCCCCAAAGAAAAAGCAAAAGATATCTTTCGTTCAGAAGGGGGCCCCTTCAAGTGCCACTCGAGAGGAGGAAGTTCCTCTTCAAAGAAAGAAGGGAACGAAGAAGCCTAAAGAGGCAAGGGCTACGCCTGCGAAGGAAGCCACACCACAAAAGGTTACGCCCTCTGAAATTATCAGCTTGCAAGAAAACACCCCTTCGCACGGTGAGGACGCACAACAGTGGGCGACCCAGATCATTTCCTCTCCAGCCTCCACCGGGCTCGCAGGTACGCATTCTTCTATCCTAGAAACTATTAAGTCCCGAGCTGCTGCACCCTCATCTCCTGCTGCTGGACATGTCCCCGCGGCCATTTCTTTGGCTAGCGAAACAGCAGCCACCCATTCCAGTGTCGCTACAGCTCTCCTCCCAGAAGACCGGCCCTCCGCCGAAATCCAGTCTCATCACCCAGCCTTTGTCCGTTCTCCTGAAACCCTAACCCAAGACCGGTCAGTCACCACTGCCCCGAATCCGCGCAATCCCCGCAACCCTCACGTGCAGATGACCACCTGGTCGAAACCCTAGTCCAAACTCCAAAGTGTCCGCCCCTAGAAGAGCCCGTGTCCCAATGACCCATTTCTCCTCGCCCATCTGCCAAGGGGCGTACGTCCTAGGGTTATAGCGGCATGGTCCTAATCAGAATCATGGACGAGCAACCCCTGATGACTCAGGGCAGTCATGGCTGCAACAAGTGGATAAAGAGCCTGAGAAAGAGGAAGGGTGAAGAGCTCGCTCAGGTCGAGAAGCGCTTCAGGATTGACACGGATAAAATGATTACCTATAAGGAAAAAGGTGTCCCGAAGGTGCAGAAGCCGAAGGACATGACCGATGATGACTACGAGTACATCCCGAAAGAGGACATCAGTAACCTCAACTGGGAGAACACAGTAGTTGGAATCTGGGAAAAGGCTGACTCAATGCTTGCAAATCATTACCAACTGCAGGGCCAATACTACGAGCTAGAAAATGAAAAATCCGAGCTGGAGGGAGAAATGGCAAAGTTGAGGGCCAAGGTGAACGACACTGAAGACCAATGCCAGCAACTGCGGCAGAAGTTAGAAGCAACAGAAAAGGAAAAGGAGGAAATACAGGCCCAAAACGTCAAACTTCAAGGCCTATTATAGCAGATGCAGCAACAGTTGGAAGAACAGGCCTCCAAAGTAAAAACGTTCACCAAAGAAGGGGTAAAGGAAATGAGGATCCGGCTTTTGAAGAACTTTAGGTCCTGGGCTTCTAGGTCATTGTTCGTCCTTGCTTTTGTGGTGAAGATTCAAGATATATCTGCCATGGGAAAGCCAGTGGTAGAGGAGGCCGAACACCAGACAGAGGGTTGGCTCGATTTAGCGCTCAAGGCTAGGAAACTTGAGCGTCGCAGTCTCCAAATTTCCCCAACAGATCCTCTTGGTCATGATTGGGCAGCTGCAAGGGCAACCTTGCATTTTTACTTTGAAAAAATAAAAAAGATTCGTAAGGCCAGGTCTATCCTAGATATGTTAGAAAAGGAAAATGACTTTTGCCTAGATTCTTTCAAAACACTACAGTCACATGGGTTCCCTAGCTTCTTTGATGCTAACGGGAACGTCCTCACAGAGGAGGAGCTACAACCGGAATGGAACGCCTTTGAGGCTAATACAACAGATATTGATGCATGGGTTGATCCAATCCAGGAGGCTCAGGTGACGCAACTCTCGGCCAAGTTCTGTCAGATTCACTCTTGCTTCACCGCTTTGGGCCTGAAGGTTGAGCAAATTGATACGCTCCAAGTTGAAATGTTCAGGTGCCTTGTGGAGGACATTAGCACTTTCAAGCCAATCCCTGAAGAGGCCTGGATTCAGGTCCATTCTGCGTTCGACGAGATTCAGGAACGCCTCGTCACGGCCGAGCAGGAGCAGAATGGAGGAGAAGAGAAGGAAGAAGGCACTGAAGAGGAGCACGCCGAGGAGAGCGCAGAAGAAGAAGTCCTGCCAGGGCAAGGCCAGCAGCCAGATCAAGCAGGGACCAAGGGTGACTCCGTGGCCCAATGAATGAAGGCCTGGGTCCTGGCATCGAGGCGAGCTTGATACACCACGAGCCACCAAGAATGTTGCCATTTTTCAAGGGGTGCATAATTTTATTTCTTTTCTGAAAAATCAGTTATCTCCCAGATTCGTCCCTAAGTCGCAGCAGCTGGGCGGCAATCCGAAGTGAATCTTCCGATTTAGGGCGCTTCAGAGTGAATCTGGGAGGGTTTGAAATTTGTTGTTTGTTGCTGGTTTGTCTAAGTGTGATCCGCCCCAAAGCGCTGCAGTTTGAAGCGCTTCAGGACAATTTCGCTGGCCTTGGGTGCATTAGAGCGTTTTCGGACAGTTGGGAGAAAGGGGGTAAAAGGCCGCCATGATAAATTTTGCTAAGTATGATTTTGCCCCAAAGCGCTCTAGTTTTGAGCGCTCCAGGGCTAGTCTCCCTGTCCTGGGCGCTCTAGAGCACCTTTTCGGCCGAATTGAAAAGACGTTTAAGAAATGTCATTTTTTTTTTGGCTAAGTCTAGTTTTGTGCCCCAGAGCGCTGCAGGATTAAGCGCTCCAGGGCATCTTCCTATTTTTGTCGCGCTTTGGAGCAATTTTGAGACTGCCCAAGAGGAAGCAAAGAGGCCCAAAAAAAATCCTAAGTGTAAAATTCGCCCCAAAGCGCTCTAGTTTTGAGCGCTCCAGGGCAAAAATCCGGAGGTTGAGCGCTTTGGGGTTATTTTCGGCACTTAGTAAAAAATATGAAGAGGGCCAGCTTTGGGTTAAGGACTAAAATGCGCTCTAAAGTGCTGTCGTCTGGCAGCGCTAGAAAGCAAATCACTCTCCCTAGAGCGCTTCAGGACATCTTTTCCTTGTCCAGTTTTGGGGCAGCCAACCAGCTCCAAGGTGGTAGCCGCAGTGTTTCGTTTTCAGCATTTTTGATGTGTTTCCCTGCCCGTTTTTGCCGGCTAAGCGGCTGACGTCTCCGGAGGTCAAAGTCAAGTTTTTCGAGCAAGGGCTCATCCAAGTACAGCCAAGGCCATACTTCAGCAGCGAAGTGGGTGACCATTGAAGATGAACAGTACCAGGCATTTGAGGCAAAGTACCGCTACACCCACCGCGTTGATGAGCCGTCTCCTCCAAGCTACCCAAACTGTCAGAGGCCATACCGGAATCAAGGAAAAGCATACTACGGATGCAGATACGGCCGACAAGGATCAAACCTGGCCGCTTTTTGCAGCTTTTGCAGACTTGGGTATCTGTGCCTACATTGTAATCTGGGGGGAAATTCTGCTATAAATAGCAGCTCATTCTATTGTAAAAGGGGGGGAACATATTGCGAAAGAAAGCTGATGTAGTTGAGACCGTTTGCTTCAATACAATCCATACTTTGGCTCCAATTGTCCCTTTCTTTTATGCTGCCTTATTCGTGTCATTTCTGCATTTACTCATTTATTTTTCTGATTGATGTCATTCTGAACTCTGGATCGCAGCATTGGCAATTATCTGAGCCTGGAATGCATGTTAAGGATACATAGGGAAGAATTTCATAGCTAGTTTATGTTACATGTAATGTTTTGATTGTTGTTGGTTTAGTTGCTAGTTAGTGACTGTGCTGCTTGTTCTTTCCCAAACGCTGAATACCACCGTTTCTATCCCTTGTCCCTTTTATTTCTTTCCAGTTCTCTTATCTTAAAACTGAAAAATTACATAGGAAGCCGGCCTTCTCCGGAGATTGGCCCGAAAGGCATTCCTTCCTTCTAGCCTTTCAAGCTGTTGGGCGAATCGAGGGCACAACGACAACAAATCCTTTCCTCATGACAGATTTGTAACCAACAGGTATCACCTCTCATACTGATTACTAGCATACATATAGGAATTTGGATGCATTATATTCAAGAGCTTGCATCAAAGGTCAACTTGTCCTTTCATATGTGCCTTTTGCAGATCAGCTTGCATATATCTTTACCAGTCATTGGGAGATCACCTTCTTCAGGCTTTCAGATCATCTTGGCATGTTCAGTAACATTTCCTCCCTGTGAACCCCATTCAGATTAAGGGGAAATGTTGAAATGTATTATCATTCATTATGATATTGGCGATGTAGTATTGTACCTTTGTAATGCCTTATAGGCCCATCTTCATGATGTAAAGTGGTCAATGAAATGTTCTAATGAACCAATAATATATCAACATGAAATTATTGGGATCCATGCAAATGTATTGGGAAGTTTATCCCCCCCCCCACCCCCTCTCTCTCTCACACACACACACGAATTTGAGTAATGTGTTGATTCCATCATCCTCTCCTGTCATGTTAAGAAATTCTTCATCTTCTAACTAAAAATACTTGAATAGAATAGACCCTTGTCGTGTTCATCATCTTCAAACGTAAAAAGATTATCATAAATTATACAAATAATATATGTTAGGTATGCTATATTATTTGACTATTATTAATATGTGATGTATTGATTCTAAAGCATGTCAAATTTTTAAAAAATAATTTAATATCATATTTCTAATATACCCATATAGAAGGCATGCACTTCATTTCATTGAAATTTATAACCCTAATCAATTTAGCATCTAGTAGATAATCTTGAAGGCATGCATTTAATTTAATCACAGGGCTTATATCATGGCATTCACAATTAACAAACAAGATTCATCGTTAATCATTTTAGTTTGACTTATCATTTAGCAAATAGAGTGGTTGTATCTGAGCGGAATTTAAAAGATTAACAATGTTTACTCTATATGCCCAGTACATTTCACTTAGATCAGCCTGCATAGGAAGGTGTTTGAACCTTATATCAATCTTAATCTCTAAATACATTAGAACAAGAGTTGAACAAGAGATATTTGTCACATAAGAATTAGATCCACAACATGAGAGTCAAATACAACCACTGTCGAATATAGCACTTTTATTCCACATGCAAGGAGAGACTTTTAAGTTTTTCAAGTACATTTTGGGGTTTGGAAAGAGTGTTTGAGATTTTCTTTGTAGTCTTTTAATTTCTTTTGGTGGGACTAAACACTCCTCAAGGGATTCTTGCAAAGCCCCACAGGGATGAAGAGTGGAGTCATCGTCAAGTCCAAACTTGGGGACATCCAAGTTTCTTTTCTCTTATGGGAGTCACCAGTTGAGATCACAGGGGAATTCATATACCTGGGGCCATCTTTAGCCTTGTAAATTGATGACTGAAACTTGATCTTGATAGAGACAAAATAGCACCTGTGCTTGGCAACTCTCTCAACAAACGTAATATTTTTATTTTGAATGTATTAGCCATGGAAGGAGAAAATTTAAGATGTAAATCTGCAAATAAATTAACTTACCCTATACACTACTACTATAAACTTATGCTCCGCTGAGTCCTCTTTTATGTAAATCGGGAAATATGGGGATTAAAAACAGCATGGCTACAAGACACCACCAAAATTTGGCAAAAAAAGGACTGCAAAAGGGACGGCTATATAAAAATACTAAAATGTTTTATATCTAATGAAAATGAAAAACATAAATAAAATGTGATATCTATATAGTATTTACATTGTATTTATGGTATCTATTCCATTTATAGTATTCATCGTTCGATTTGATTCAGGCCCTATTTTATTTCAATTATCTTTTTAATTTGAAGAAATTGCAATTTCTCCACCTAAAAAGTGGAAGGTAAAAATTTACATATCTAAGTAACAAACATTTGTTAGTTAGGGTATAGAGTAAACCTAAGTCCCTAACATAAAGAAAGTAAAAAATGGATATTACATTGTCTCTTAAGTCAAAAGAGTCTTAAAATTAAGAAGTCCAATATGAAAACACAGTTTGTATTTTATTTACATATCTCACGAATGTAGGATAAGTTTTTTTTTTAATTAAAATAAAAAACATAATACATTGCCTTAAAGGCTAATGCACAACTCTTTGCCTACACTCCACACAGCAGTCAACAACATCACAGGTTTCTCCAAGGTGGCTAGCCTAGGTGCTGCTAGGCACACGTGTATGTAAAGGTATTCATCATAGATGTCTGCAGAGTATCCAGCACAGATTTCCAGTTTCCAATCTACAAAACACTTCCACTCTCCAGTCTACAACACATGTTTGCATCCATACAGAAATGACAGCAGCAGCATTCACACAGCAATGACAGCACACAACAGAAATTTGAATCCAGCACACGGTAGAAATTTGAACGCAGCCTACCTGTCTATTCATCAGCTGAATGCAGAGGTCTGAGTCTAAAATACACCAGTAGCCAGACATGGCAGAGTATCAGTCATCTCAGTTGAATGTCTGTATGCAGTCCATTTAGGTTTTTTTATTTAGGTTTAGTTTTGTTGTCTTTGTTTACACCCCACCCCCTGGCCACCCCCCAAACCCACTCCCAGATGAGATCCATGCAGAGGACACCTAGGTACAGGCACCCCCCTGCCTATTCCTGCTTTGATAGTTACGAGAGGGATATGCTGAGGACATCCCCCAGGTATCCCATAGGTCTGGGATGCCTGGGCGACATCCCCCCATCCACAGACCCAGGGACGCTTCCCTGCAAAACATGGCTAAGAACAAAGTATGACAGTCTTGGTAAGGAATTGAAAGAAGACTAATTATTTAAATAAGCCAGTTGTCACTATCAACAGGAGATTAGGGATTTAACACTCGGCCATCATCTCAACTTCTCAAGTCAATTGGATGGAAAACCATTGAATATCAAATCTCCTCAAATTGAACACAAATAGTTTGTGAATTCTCTCTAAATACTTGCACCACTTTTTAAACATACAAACATACAAGCATTTAAGACACAATCAATCATGTAAAAGCAAATTCACTTCCCTACTTCATGAAATGCTTTACTACAGAGCATATGCATGTAATAACACAAAAAAATCCCCATCAAAGAAAATAAGAATACAAAATATCCACCTGGTACTTCAATAGCAGAAGCATAATATTTCCGAAAGTCCTCCTGGCCCTTCAAAGAGCGATTGCCAACTACAACACCAAAAGTGGAACCCCGAGGATAGCCTCCAATGAAGGCTTCAGGAAACACAAGCAATTGTGAACCATATGATGCACCTTCTGCTATCAATCTTTCTGCCTTGTCTACTCACAATATTTGCAATAATCAAATAATGTCAGTGAATACAAATCAAATGTAGGAGGTACTGTGGAAAAAAAAAAAGCTGAAAAACAGGAGATTACCAAATCTCATGCTTCCATATAGGCATTGTAACACAAAAAAATTTAAACAATATAAGCATTTAGAGCTTAGTTATATTCACTGAACACAGAAAACTAAACCTTTGTTGGCAACTGCAAACTTTATTCAATTCAGTTGCAAAATAGCACCGCAACAATTTTAACCCCATTTCTTAAAAAGTTAAATTCAAACTTCAAACAAACCGATCCATAACTCAGAATTTCTAATTAAAGAAGATCACGAAAGAGTGCAATTCAGAAATAACAGAGTATAGCAAACCAGAACACAAAAATATATAACAAAATAGCATGATGATTTTATTACTCAGAAAACAGAGTACAACACAAGCAATCTCTGAGAAGAGATGTGAGGCTATGACATTGCATCCATTACTCAAGTATTTACAATCAGGGGTGCATCTCTCTTTATGCGATATCTTTGGTGTGTTGGAAATCCACCATATTGAATATGGAAGGTCACCCATATGGAAATGTGGTGGTTCACCTTCCATGAGTTAGGTCACCCATATGAAAATGTGGTGATTCACCTTCCATGAGTTACAAAGTGCATTTAAATGAAAATTACATACATATGACTTGTCCTTTTGTGTTTTGTCTTCTACTAATGTGTCAACATAGCTAGAGATGCATTTTGGCTACGAAAACATAAAAATAGAAAACTACTATTTTTATTAAACATTTTGTTTTTGCATTTTAGAGGGCCTCCAGAACATTTTTTCCACAAAATTGTCATGCTCTAATCTTTCCAACGCTTCTTGAATGGATCAAAACAGAGTCCCAAGCACTAAGTTATCCCACTAACAGTGTGGTTAGGATCACAAAAATAGTTTTTCAGGCATTTTCGGTCTTAAAGCCATGCCCCAAAAAGGTCACATGCCTGGATCACAAACTGTTTAATTTATGCCATGTGGTGGGGTAGTTATATCAATGAAAATGTTCTAAAATAGGATATTGTTCTAAAAGTATCAAAAAAAATGAAGATCAATCTTAATATTTCTGGTAGAGAATGCTGCGGCACAACAAGACAACTAATTCCCCAAGTTCTAGCCCATTGGTAACGTTAGCAATTGACTGGCTATGGTAAATTATTGACTGCCATTTCACTGTACAAGAAAGCCTCAACCATAATCAAAAATCAGCAAAAAGACTAAAAAAAAAAATTCAATAAAAGGGGTAGACACAAAAAAAGATATATTCATGCAATATAAAATTTGGAAGAGCATTAAAAACACTATTAAGAATATTAAACTCCCAAACCTGCCCAGAAAAAATCACCGCTGGCTTCAACAAAATTTGGATTTAGCTAAAAATTTGTGTTGCACAAAAGTAGTGAATATACAAGCAAATATCCTATAAACATACACAAACATTGGTAAGAAGCCAAAAGGCAAGTCATTGGTCAGAAGCAGGGTGCTGATACATGTCAATAGTACAGCTGATTTTGCATCCTATATTAAAAACCTGCTGATTTTGGGCTAACTGGATATTTAGATTCACATTGAGCAGGTTCTATGGTGATATTAAATCCACTACAAGCTATATTTTTCCTCTTTGTTCAGGTGCAACTTAGTGGCAAAGCAAAAAGAACAGCCTATAGTTGTTTTCCCATTCACTGTACCATAGAAACAGTCATGAGGTTGCTATATTAAGGAAACTTTTAAAGGATTTGTAAATAGAACAATTTCAGCCTACTCCACTTCTTTGTGACAACCAAGGTGCTTTGACATAGCTGAAAAAATCTATCTACCATGCAGAACAAAGCACAAAAGTTCAACACCATTACATAAGACAACTGGTTGATTGAAAAGCGATTTGCCTTCAACATTGTGCCACACAGAAGTATACTGCTGATATGCTGACGAAACCACTTAGACCTAGGGAGTTCATCAAATTTAAGGACAAAGCAGCTTTAAAGACAAACTTTGCATTGTTTCCTATGTCCTTTTTTAGATGCTACAACACCAACAGTCATTTTTCTCTTTGTATAAGTTAAGATAAAAAAAGATATTTGTAAGTCTTTTAATTAAGTTATTGAGAATGAGGGTATCATCTTATGACCTCCCATCCCTGAAAGTCCTCTAGCTTTTTTTCCTGCTTTTTTTAGTTTCCCACTAATGGGTTCGTTACTTGGCGATTAGTCTATTTTCTTAGGTAATTCATTTTCAAACCAAACATTCAACATTTTATTTTGACTTAGTTAATAAGCATGTAAGCAAAATTGAAGCAAGTATATCTTTGACCTTTCTGTTAATAGTAAATGCCTAACCTCACAAAAGGCTCAAGATTTGCTGTATGTTCACTCAAATCTTCAACTTCTGTCTTGGTAGCAGCCAGACTACCTTTCTGAACCCACTAGGATATAAGATTATGGTGGTTCATAAAATGATGGTAATCATGAGCCACCTATAGAGCCATTGCAGGCATAGTGACAAGACTCCGACTAAGCAAGGCTGTTTTTTTTAGCCGTATTGGGCTCAGGGGAGAACCCTGGGAAAAGCTGAACAAACAATAAAAAACATAACTTCATTAAAATGTAGTAGATTTCACAGAAGGAGACTCGGCTAGGGTAAAATTGACTCTGTCAGGGGCACTCAGCTTGCAGACTCGTTAGTACTTGCACACTTGAGAAGACTCTGAACACTATTATTGTTTATTATAAATGCTGACATTTATATTTCCTGATCCAAACCCATTTCTTGTTTCATTCCCAACTTGACCCCCAAGAATTGTTAGTGATAGTAAAAGGTCATATCGTGCCTTTTTCAAACAGTGAACTAAGGAGGGAAAATAAATAGAAATGTTATCTTACATCAGAAGAAGCAATAATGAAAGTCTCATCATGATATGTGCAAGAAACTCAATGCTATAGCAACTTATTTACCAACTGTAGTTCTTGGGTTCAAATCCTAGTTTGTCCAAATTTCCAACATAGTATCAGAGCCAACAGAAGGTTTGTCCGATGCTAATGCTAGAACACTGAAACAAGTGTCGCTTGAGGAAGGTTCCAAGACCACAATCTACATCTGGTCCCAAAGAATCAATAGCTATTGCATAAGGTCACACATGTTTTTAAATTGGACCTCAATAGGTGGTTGTGCATCGAAGCCTACACTTGAGAACCAATAATTATGGGCAAGCAACTTAAACTTAATTAGCCAAGAGTAGGTTCCAGGTTCAAATTCTAGCCTGTCCATATTTCCAACATTTCACAGGATTGACATGTAAAGTCAGTTTTGTTTCATAGGATCTAATTTAGATTGTGTTGTATTAATTTCTTTAACAGTCAATCACCTTTCTTTACATTAAGCATAAACTAATCTTCCTTCTGCTACCATGGAGAACAGAAAAACTTATTCGCTAATTTGTAAATTTATTCTAATATGAACTGTTCAAAAAATACATACAAGTCCAAATCATTTTGCATTATCATATAAGCATTCAAAACTTAGACAGTTATCACATAGATGATTCAAGGTTCAATGCCTATCCTTTCTATGGCTAGCATCTCTAACTTCGTTCAAAAGTATGTAGAGAGATTCTCAAGGAGCCTATTAATCTAAAGACATATTTTAAGTTCAGTTACAAGCACAAAAGAAACAAGAGGAGTCATTTTTTAACTGTTTCTTTTATTTCCTTGAAGCCTAAAAAGACAAAAGTGTAACAGTGTAATATCCTATGTCATGAGATTCAAATGTTCATCTTCCCTAATTTCATTTCATCAATGCTTAACATCCTCCAGTTTCGTGCTTTTTTCTTTAATCAATTGGTTTTTCTCCAATGATCCAAACACATTCCATATTATACATGTAAAGTAAATACAAGGATGCATCATTTTGACCTTTACTTAACCTGTGTTCAAACAACATTGGATTTTATACATGATTTACATGATTTATATGTAACTGTATTTGTATGAGTAAATATTAAAGACTTTTAGTTTTTTTTATCAAGCCAGCTACCTGCAAGCACAAAATTATGCAAATCTGGTCCAAGTATAATAACATATCCAAACAGGGTTAAACTATTAAGGCAAAATGTTTTCAAATTAGGAAGCACAGTATATTATAAATGTCAAATATTGAACTTGAACAATACAGACCAGTAAAGGTATATCATGCTTGACATATAATACAAAATTTTAAAACAATAAGATAAAAACAAATGCTCTTCTGTGGGAGCGCGGAGACCAGGGTTCCAATCCCTCGGGCCCCGTAGTACCGGTGGGCGTGTCATGTCAGCGTAGCCAGCTACATAAAAGGTTTACCCGATGCAACTGGAGGTTATAGTGGTGACAAGGAGCGAGATTCGAACCCACGAAGAGGCGTAGAAAATTGTAACGAGTTACCGATTCCTCTAGTATAATCAAAAAAAAAAAAAATGATAAAAACAAATGCTAGCAGATTATTCATGTATACAGTATTTGATTTCACAGATAATTCCTGTAGATGCTCCTGTTAGATTGGATTACATTAATGGATGATTGCAGATATACATACTATTTTCCTTGTAAGAAACTCTTACGTCGCATTGTTTGTTAGTATAAATTAAAAATAAAAACAAAAAATTGCGAGTTTAAATATAAAACATTTTATATGTATATAATGCAAACCCCTTTTTGAATTCCGTTGAAAAAAGAGTGCGAGCAGGAAGCATGCCCACCTTTTCTTGTTTCAGATGTTTGTAGAAGAGCAAGAAACAAGCACGAGCAAGAAGCAAGTCTCACCTTTTCTGGTTCTAGATATTTGGGAAAATTGAAAAAATTAAAGAATTCTTACGAGGAAAATCTAGGTAACATGGAAGGAAAGTCATCTTTGAGAGCCCTAGCTAGAAGTACATATGCCCTAGTTGGGGACAAGAAGAAGAGTGAACCTATGGCAAAGCCCTATCCAGGCAGCAAATGTTATTATCAGAAGTGAATATTGATGGACCAGTAAATGGTGTTCCACAAGTTTCATTGATTAAATGTATGTATTTATACAAGATTTATGTGATTGGTTCTAAAAACAGCTTATCAACCACTTTTATATAGGTATAAATCCCGAGCATAACACCTAATTGACCTGTTAAATGATATAAAATTTCTTACCCATACAGGGGCAGGAACTCTGGCAACTGGATTGGGACAAACCCAATTGTTCACCATGATGGAAATGGTCTCACTATATTGCAAAACTCTCTCCTTGTTCTTGGTGTCGATTGAAGATTGCACCCAATTCACCCAAGGAATTCTTAGAGCTCTTCCTCAATCTCAATCAAAGACTCCTTACAATCATAGATAGGGTCATATATACATAACTATCCAAAATAAAAACTCCATTACAATGTGAATGTAGACAATCAGTCAGACTAGTCCTCACTGAGCTGCAACACAAAGGTGAATAGTAACAAACTCAAATATTCACATCCTGAAGTGTCGCATGGGCCTCCACTTTCTTTCGGAATCAAACATCTTTAAGTGTCGCATGGGCCTCCACTTTCTTTCGGAATCAAACATTTTGAAGTGTAGCAATGGGCCTCCACTTTATTTCATATTAAGTACCATTTTTTATGGCAATAGACTATGCATTCTTCATTTCTTTGCAGCTTCCATGTTTGAATGATGTTTGAAATTAGATCAAATCATATTGGGATCAATGTAGACCCCCGTCAATCTGAATAATATCTTGATCATATGGTTTTCAAATAGTTGGCACAATGATCTACTTCTCTTCCTGAACGTAAAGGCTGGCATATCCGCTTCAACAGCAACAAAAATATGTTTGTTTGTATTGGGCTCAAAAAGAGCTTTCCAACTAATATACACAAGACTATGTTTGCAAACAAAACAAAACCCAAAAAAAAAAACTTCCCACTCCACCAAAAAATCTTCCTAAATTGACTCCAATATTTTATGTGATAACACTACTATATAATTCTCTAACTTACCCCTTTATAATATTTTATGTGATAACGCTACTATATAATTCTCTAACTTACCCCTTTATTGATGCATGGGTAACAATTGCACCTTTTCTGTTCGGTACCCAAGATAAGTATCTAATATTATAATATTATATTATATGTAATTATCCCACATAAGTGGAAGTGGTAGATAGTTGGGCATTATAAATATGGGCAAAGACTCATAGAGAGGATATGAAGAGAAGAATATTGTATTTATCTCAAGTTGAGATATATTAAGGAGTGGCTTCCTTCCAATAAGGAGCATTGTAAAATGTTTCCCTACCTTAAGGGTTTGAATTATAAATTAAAATCATTTGAGTAATTAGCATTAATTTCATAATTGTGTGGATTATTCATTGTTGTTTATATTTCTGTAAATCGAAACTAATTTTTGTATTTTAAGCAAAAGAAGGTTCATA
Organism: Wollemia nobilis; assembly: GCA_028583015.1. Lineage (NCBI taxonomy): Eukaryota > Viridiplantae > Streptophyta > Pinopsida > Araucariales > Araucariaceae > Wollemia > Wollemia nobilis. The sequence continues at coordinate 13,146,271 of JAQPPZ010000850.1, forward strand.
ACAAGTGGTATCAGAGCGCTTTCCAAGGCCGTGTTTCATTGTAGAAGCTTCATTACCGGAGGACATTCTAGGGCCGAGTTCAACTGTAGGAGTTTCGATGCCCAATGGACATTCCAAGGCCAAGTTCAACTACAGAAGTTTCGGTGCTTAATAAACGTTTGCATCAGGCTAATAACCTCTTGCAGAATCGGGTGTAAGTCTCGACCGCTTAGCTGGGGGAAGTACTTGGGCTAATAATTGCCCTAAAACTCATTATGAGGAGTACCCCAGGAACCCCAAAGTAACTGGTTTGAGTGTGTTGCCAGTGAAAAGGATCAACAGCCCCACTCCTTGTTAGTAGTATTTTTACCCTATGAGAGTATACAAAGAGTTGTCGTTTAGAGGTAAAACCATGGCTGGTTTCTCAACAATTATTCCTTAGGGAAATATTGTTGGTAATCAGAGAGCGGTACTCGCTTAGACAACCTTTGTGGCAAGTAAGATTTACCTTAAGCCACTAGGAAGACGTAGTCTGGGGCCCAGTTCGTTGCCAGAATTTCCACAAAAGTGCCATACAACCGTCAGCAAGAGTCTCTGCACAGTTTCCACAGCCTACAACAGTTCCACAGCTTTAGCAAAGCAGACTGTTTGTAGTCTACCAGCAGTCCGAAAGTGGCAGTTCATTTTTTTTTTTTAATCTATAGTTTGATATAAAAAATAAAAAATAAAAGTCTGCGGTTTGGTAGCAATCCGGAAGTGACAGTTGTTAAAAAAAACCAGACAGAGAGAAGTCTGCAGTTTGGTCATAGTAAAAAAAAAAATCCACAGTTTGGTAGCAGTCTAGAAGTGGCAGTCTGTTATTAAAGAGTTCAGGGAAAAAAAATATCCAAGTTTTGAAATTTTTGGGGGGGATTCGAGGTCGGAGTTGCCAATATTCACTGGAAAAAAAGATATTGATGTTCAAGAATGGTGGATGAAGTTTAAATCTCTATATTTTGATGATGATTATTGGAAAGCCTACCTTGGCAGATTTTTAGACAAAGAAGCTCTTTCTTGGTGGGTAAGTTTTGTTAAGAAAAATCAAAATTACACTTGGGACAAAATGGAGCAAGCATTTTTGAGTCAATGGGACCCATATAAAAAATAACTAGTTTGAAGGTCACCATCAAAGCCATATAGAAGAAACTAATAGCCCTTAAAAAGAATAAAAAGAAATTCAAAGAGAGTTAATTTGTAAGAAATTAGCAAAAGGAAATAACAATGATGATAGCATACAGACAAAAGGAAGCACAGATGTTAGAGGAGTCAAACAGTATTCAAAAGGATCTATGCCTACCACAATGCATAGAAGAAATAAACAGACAGACCAACAATTGTGTAGAAGAAATAAACAAGCAAATAATTTGTGAGAAATTTGCAAAAGAAAAAGGGAAGGATGATAGTGTGCAAACTAAAGGAAGCATAGCTTGGACATTAAATGAGTCAAACAGTGTTCAAAAAGGTTTGTGTGAATCTAAAAAAATTATTTTGCAGGTTTATGGATGCATTCAAAAGAAAAAAATTATTGTCTCCATAAACCCTAGCTGCAAGCATAATTTCATCAGCAGGGATTTGGCTAATAGTTTATAGGTTCCAACAAAGAATATCAAGGGCGCACAATTTCAAGGAGAGAGATGTCAATTTTTTGAAGACTTGAAGCTTTCTATGGATAAGTACATTTTGCATGCTAATTTTCATGTCATTGAGATGAATGAAGTGGATATTGTTCTTGGATATCCTTGGTTGGAAACCTTGGGTACTGTTAATATTAATGTGCAAAAGAAATTTATGAAGTTATGGTATAGAAAAAAGAAGATAACATTGCAAGATATATCTCATCTCAAGGAGCAAGGAATAGGGGAAATCCAGGAAGCTATTGCAAGGAAACAAACTAAAGAAGCAAAAGTACAAGAAATAGAGTCTGAGGAGGCAATAGCAAAGATCAAGGAAGAAGAATCACAACCTAAAACGGAATCCAAGGAAGAAGTAGCACTAGTAGAGTCCATGGAAGAAACAACAATAGCAAAGTCTATAGGAAAAACAATAGCAAAGTACAAGAAAGGCATAAAAGAACACAAGGACACATCAAATGAAGGGCACAAGAGTGAACATCATGCAGAAGGATTTAAAACAGAGGAGCAAAATGTGGAGAAGACAGAGAAGATAGAACATCAGGTTAAGGTTGCAGCATATCACCACCCACACCACCAAGAGTGGAAACAATCTTGGAGGCATGGCTTAAGGCAACAATATTATGGTTCTACATGGAAACATGAGGGCACCAACTATGGCAGTGTCCACTGTCTAGCAAAAAAAGCATAGTGACTCTATATATCAGAGTTGTACAACAGCATCAAGGAACAAATGGACCCATCATTTGACTTACCAAAGTAAAGCAATAGAAGCGTGGAGCCAACAAAGCAGTCTTGGATACTTAGGTGGCAAAAACAATCATGGATGAAAAAGAGTGATATTTATTGTCAGCAAAATGATGCCTCCAACGTATGGAACCAAAGGATTACGTCCAAAAATTCAAATGGAAGGAGGGCATATCAGCATCAGCAAACACCACCAATCAAAGTTTCATTGGGATGGATGGATGGATGATCAAGATTGGTACTAGTTCACAGCAAGGCTTAGAAGATCATATTGTTTAGTCTCTTCTTATGTTTCGAGGACGAAACATTTTGTAAGGGGGATGGAATGTTAGGTACCCAAGATAAGTATTTAATATTATAATATTATATTAGATGTAATTATCCCACATGTATGGATAAGTGGGAGTGGTAGGTAGTTGGGCATTATAAATATGGGCAAAGACTCATAGAGAGGATATGAAGAGAAGAATATTGTATTGTTAGGATCTCATATTGAGATATTGTAAGGAGTGGCTTCCTTCCAATAAGGAGCATTGTACAAGGTTGCCCTACCTTAAGGGTTTGAATTATAAATTGAAAATATTAGAGTAATTTACATATTTTATCTTGTGCTAAGTTATGTGGATTATTCATTGTGGTTTATTTAATAATTTTGTAAATTGTTAATGATTTATATGGATGACAAAGGAGGTACATAACATTTTCTTAAAAAACACTTCTCCACAGTCACAAAACAGATTCAAACATCACTTTGCTAGTACAAATCTGATCCAAAGATGGACAAGCAAATGCTTCTATGGTAACTCTGCCTCAACTATATTATATAACATCTGAACTGCATCTTGTCTAGTCAATTTGGGATTAATGACAATCTATGTATTCCTTTTTTCTTCTAAAACTATTAAAAAATGGAACGCATCATAAATTGTATCCAAGGTGGCAGCACGCATGGAGACATCTGCCATGGAACTGCACTCTAGTCTTCTTTCAGCATGCCTTGTCAATCCTAACAATTTTATATTCAAGTGTCAGGTCTTCAATGTCCAAGTGCACATCAGGCACAGTAGGGATCCAACACTACAGCTATTGAAAGAACAAAGTGGCTGCTTTTTCATTCTTGAATACCACCATATGTCTCCTTCATGAATTTCTTTGATTGTAAATTAGAGCTGCAATCAGATATTGTTGCCTGGAAATGTTCTAAACAATACTAAACACGTACCCTAATCTCCTTCCAAAGGCACGTTCTCAATCATTCTCCAATGGCGTGTTTTCCTTTGCAAGTCCACGTTGTCTGTCAACAATGTTTTCTTTCTATGCCTAAACATGTCCTTATCATTTGCACTCAACATCTACTCTCAACCTTCAATGCCAATCTTCTTTTTCGCTCAAATGGCATTCAAACACCGTTCAATTAAAAGTTGTGTTCTTCGCCCAAGAAATGGTCATAGGAATGCACACTTGAGTTGTCTCAGAAAATACATGTCTATTTGCTTTCCACAAACACACTTTCAAAAACAACATACGGAATTAAAAACCACACTCACTCTGATCACAACAAAATCTTCAGATGTTGAATGCATTGGACTTGGGTTTTGTCCTCAATGAGTGCACATCCAACAAATTTTTAACATCACCACAATGGAGATTGTGAGCATGCTATGTCTTCCACGAAGTGCTCTTCAAAGCATATATGCAACATCTCATCATTTGAGAGATCGCTTTGGCTTTGATCTAGGTTGTCCCGGAATGGCTTGGGGCGTCTCAAAATAAGGGCAGCAATTCCTCTCTCACAGCAAATCATCATGCCTTTTGTCAAACATCTTGCCTACAAGAATGAATTGGCATCGCCTACTCATTCTCTTCTCTTGAGTTTGCCAACAAGTTCTCAAATGGTAACGTTCTTTGGACCTCTCCAATGCCATGCAACATGCACCAGGTCAACGACCACAACCTCTTCGATCACCACGATCTCGGGCGCTTTGTGCAACTGGATAGGGATGTCTTTGATGACACCCACTGTTTTCACAGGAGTGTCGTCTAGCTGCAAGACGCCTTGACTGCTCCGCGTATATTCCATGCCAATTTCTTCACATACAGCCCTTGGCATGACAGTGGTTGAGGCACCGCAGTCAATCATGCAGTTGTGTACCACATGACCTTCCATCCGCAGAGACAGATAGAAAGGTGGAGGTTTTTTCTTTCCGGTGATTGAATTTGTCAAGGGCTGAGCTAACACAGGCAGTGGTGGCTTTCCTCCTTTAACGGTCTTCAGTGACTCTTGCAATAGGTCCACCTGACCAGGGAGCTGAAGAGCATCATACATGCTAATCTTCGCCGGAGTTTTCTTGAGCTCGTCAACAATGTCGTAGGCCGAAGATGGGCCCTCTGTTTCTTTCGTCGGCTCGTACTTGGTGCGGTACTGTTGTGTGGCTTCAACCCTCTACCGCTTTGTCAGCGACGGGTACTTGAGCTTTTCTCGAGCTTGCTCTTTGGTTTCGACCGGAGGTTGAGTCATAGGAGCCTTGGCTGGTGGCGCCTTCTCTTTGGCAGGTGGAGGCAATGGTGCTTTCTCAAGAACATTCGCAGCAGGTTGCACCTTTTCTCTTCTAGTGTATACCTTCAAAGGCTGCATCTGGGCCGCATTCGACTCAATCGGCTTTTTACCATTCTTGGTCAGAATAGACACAGGATCCTCTTCTGAGACCGCAAAGTTGCGCTTTTCTTCTCGAATCATGTTTACTTGCTCCTCTGGGTTGCTGCTTGCAAGAGTTTGGACATAATGTTGATGCAGCATGCATGTAGCTTCACCGTGAGGGTCATTGCATGTAGAGCACCAGTGCACATTGTCTGGAGTGCTCGGTCCTGCATTGTTGGCAGCATTTCTAGTCGGAGGCCTGTTGGCATGAGCTTGGCCTCTTGTAAGCGTCGGAGGAGGATATGGACGTCTGGGAATAAATTCCTGTTGGGCCTGCTTTTTCTTCATCACAGCCATGTCGTTGGACAAAGTCTAACATATGGAAGTAAGCGACTCTACCTGTTGCAGGATTTTGGACTGCACATCAATGTCGGGTTGTGCTGACTGGGCAGGCGGCGGCAATAGAGCTAACGGCGGAGCTGGAGGCAATGTCGGGTATTGTGGAGGAGCGGGGGGTGCTGGATATTGCGATGTAGATGGAAGCTGAGGTGTCGGTGGCGTAGGAAAATGCATTTGAGGAGGGAATTGAGACATAGCTGGCGCGAGATTCCATGGTGGATGGGGATATGAAGAAGACGTTTGAGCAGACGCCGGTGGATATTGTGATTGAGGGAAATCTGGGTAGATCGGCGGCTGCATCTTGTGCGGAAGTCTACCTATGGCAATCATATCTAGCTCTGCCCTCTGGGCTACCTCATATAACTCAGGAAAAGTGTTAATGTGGGCCAACTTGATGACCAAAATGATGTCCGAGCTAAACGCCCTGACGTAGTAGTGAGCAGCTTGTCCATCGGAAGGACGTAGTTCAATAGGCACTCTTTTCCAGGACCGCACAAACCTCACATTGAAGTCTGATATTTCCTCTTGCGAATGTCGTTGCATGGTTTGGAACTGGTGCAGCAACAAGGACGGATCTACGGACTCATTGAACCCTTTAACCAGCCGACGATCCAATTGAGCCCATCCCATGATAGCACCTTCCGGCAAGGATCTATACCAGTACAAAAGCTTCCCTCTCAAAGAGAGGGCCAAGAGCCGGGTCTTGACACTTTCATTAGTGATGGCATGAAGCGCAGCCAAGGCCAGGATGTCTTGAATATGTTCGTACGTCGTCTTCCCAGTTCCATCATACGTGGGAATAGACTTTAAAGCAGCAGTTGGGACAGCATCTTGCCCAACTAGGTTGAGGGGTCTAGTGGAGTCAACAGCTGGGAATAGCTCAGGAGCATTTGGCTGAGGATTTGCCATGTCTGCGTCTTGATCGTCTTGATCGGGATCGTGGTAGTTGTCAGTGCTTTCTGAAGTTGTCTCCTCAGTTTCAATTATCTACTCCAAAGCTTCGTCTTGGTAGGCTTAATAGTCAATCAGCCTCGGGTGCTCTCCAGCAGCATTGATGTCGAGCTCGTAAAACTCAGGCACCTCTTGTCCTGCGTTCCTAGCTCTCCATCTTGTATGCATGAAGAAGCTTTTGATATTGGACCAGTCTTTGAGACTCAGAGAGTATTCAGGTTCAGCAAAGTCGCCAGGTGTTCTCCTTTGACAAGACCGAGCGAACACCGATGCTTCAATATCATTTATGGGGTGTGACACTCGTGTCCCACCGGGCGTGCCACAGAAACTGTTGGTTACGAATCTGCCACTTAGGAAAGGATTTTAATCTATTGCGCCCTAGATTCGCCCAACAGATTGAAAAGCCGGAAGGAAGGAATGCCTTCCGTGCCAATCTTCGGAGAAGGCTGGCTCCTATACTAATCTACTTGACTTTTTAGATAAAAGTGCTGGAAAGAGATTTAAAATGCAGAAAGAAATGTAAATATCATGTGTTTCAGGTGGGGAAGAACAAGCAGCACAGTCAGTAACTTATCACTAAACCAACAGCAATCAAAACAACGTATGTAACAGAAACTGCTATTGTTATTCTTTCCTATGTATCCTTCATTCAATATTCCAGGTCTACTTAATTGCCAATGCCGCCATCCAGGATTCAGAATGACAGCAATCAGAAAAATAAATGACACGATGCAGAAATACTTGCAGAAGGCAGCATAAAAGAAAGAGACAAATAACAGAGCCAAGTATACTTTGATTTGGAAGCAAGTGCTTAGTTACAGCAACTTCTTAGCAATATGTTCCCCCCTTTTACAATGCAAGCTCACTGCTATTTATAGCAGAAATTTCCCCCCTTTTACAATCGGAGCACAGCTCCCCAAACTTGCAAAAGCTACAAAAAGCTGCCAGATTTGACTCTTGTCTGCCTGTAGCATGGTCCTTCTGACTTTCGTACAACTCCTGACAGATTCGGTAGCTGAAAAGACGATACTCCATCAATGCGGTAGGTGCAGTGTGGTTTGGCTCTGAATGCTTGTCATTACTGCTCACCTACCCCGCACTCTGAAGTATACCTTCAACTTCACCAAGAGGGGCTCAAATCCTGAAACTCCGCTTGTTTTTTATCTTGGGAGGTGTTCTCTGCCTTAGCAGCTCTAAAAACTGGGGGGGATCCGGCTTTACCTACATTAAAACTCCCTACTGATCGCTGTCGGAGGTCGCTAAAAAATGAAGAAACGCCAAGAATCGCTGAATAGCGACGGCGATCTCTGGAGTTGGAGTTGAGAGCGACCTTGGGCACAAGCTGAGAAGCGCTCAAAAAATGAGTGATTTTGAGGAATTTTGATGGGCGACGGCGATCGCGGTCGGGACCCTTGCTGCAAATCGCTAAAAACCTGCAGCGCTGTTGGGAAAAGCGGGCAGCGGCGGCGATTGCGAGAACAGCGGCACCTAGACTCTTCTCTTCGTTTTGCTTCCCCTTTCTGCATGTCGCCGAAAAACTAAGCGACGTCGGGCGTCGCCAGGCGGCGACAGCGATCTCAGTCATAGGCGACATCTTTTCCCGTCGTCGCGCGCTCAAAACGGCTGCAGCGACGGGCGTCGTCAGGCGGCGACAACGATCGCCGTCGGGGCAACACTTAGACAAATTTGGCGCTTCCTTTGCCGCCGCTCCCTGTCGCTGAAAAGAAGTGCGACGACGGGCGTCGCTGGGAAGCGATGGCGATCCCGGTCGTCGACACTTGAACAAATTTTACTCTTTTCTCAACCTCACCCTAGATCGCTCAAACTGCTAGCGCCGCTGGGAATCGCTCAGGAGCGACGGCGATCGCGGGAGCAGCTACACTTAGAATTTTTTAAGCCTGTTTAATGTTGCTCTTGTTCGCCAAAACAGCTCGCACTGCCAGGAATCGCCCGAAAGGGACGGCGATCGTGGGCACAGGCATACTTAGAGATTTTTCTGCACTCTCTTTATTTTCAAGTTTTGCATTCCAAATCTAAAGATTGCTCTGCTTAACTGGAAACTGGACAAACTGAAATTGAAACAAGAAAACTGAAACAGCACTGAGGAAGGAGGGAGGCAACAACCTGAAATTTTAAAATCTTCTACCCCTAGCAAAATGTGGCAACAGTAACAAACTCTAACCCTAATGTTCAAGAGCTGACTCATCCTAATCTAAAGGGCCTGGGACAAGAAAATAAGGATAGATAACGTAGCTATATCAAGGTCGTTACATAAGAAGGGTCTAGGACATCAAATCATAGTTATGAAGATCTCAATTTAATCTTGATACAATCTGATTTTTTGCTATACAATCGGATTTTTTGCGATTCAAAAAGGTTGTCAATTCAAATCAATAAAATATTGATCTTTTGAAAAAATCAATGATTTTTGCCAATTTTTTCCAAAAAACCAAAAAAATCGCAATTCCCACAACAAAAATTCACCAATGGCCACACAGGTAAAGAAAACGCTATATTTTTGTTTTTTCATTTTGCCTCATTTTATGGACACTCCACACCAAATACAGTCTCGTTTGGGATATCATTGACAAATGATGGACATCTCACATCCATAGCCCTCTTCATCCAACAAGGTACTACCTCAACCCAAAAAAAAAGTATTCTAATACATTTGATGCCAACTATGAGGTGATGGTGGACCTTCGACATTGCATTGACCGCATGTACCCTGATGTGGAAATGCACGATAAGATACAGTCTAAGATGCAATCTTATAAGGAATGTCAGGGCATCCTTTTCCCATCCAATCAATGCATTCAATCAAAGGTCAAATATAAGGCCAGGTACCCCTCATCGAATTATTATTTATTTTGTTTTTTTGATTTTGTCTTAAAAAATAATTTCAATCTACAATTTTACATGTGAATTATTAAATTTCCTCTCTTAGTTGTTTCTAGATTTATGGTGGGAGGAGTTCGATGCAATTACACCCAATCTTCAACGCTTCGCCATCAAAGTCTTATCTCAACTATGCAGCACTTCAGGCTGTGAGTGCAATTGGAGTCTGTTTGAGCACATACACTCCAAGAAACACAATAGGCTTACACAAGAAAAGTTGAATGATCTTGTGTTTGTTCATTACAACTTTCGCCTCCACCATCAAAAAATTACAGAAACAAGTACCGAGGCCATTGACCTAGATGAGATTGATCCATCATCTAAATGGATCACAAATCCACAGGAAGAGCAATAGAGAGCCTCTCTTCTCCATGGAAGAATTAGAAAACTTTGAAAACCTAGCGGAGGAGATAGCAGCCAAGGCATAAGAAGAGGCACAAGCACAAGAAGAGGCACAGCCATTGCAACAAAGAGTGACTAGAGCTTCTGCTAGGGCAAAGGCATTCAATGACATTGAGGCATTGCATTTGCCATGACTATTGACACTTTTTGTAATTTGTATCTTTTTATATTATAAGCAATACAAGATGTGTTTTGCCACTTTCATGTGTAGTTTAAGGTTTTAAGCTTGTATCTCATGTGTAGTTTAAGCTTGTATCACTTACACTATTAATATTTGATTTGCATAATGTTAATTCATTGTGATATGCATTAAAACACTTTTTTCAATAAAAATTTGCATTTTCTTCTTTTTTTTTAATTCCCGATTTTTCCCGATTCTTTTACCATGTCAATTTTGATCCGAGTCCAATTTTCTCAACTATGCATCAAATCATTTATTTCTTCATTATCCCTTTGCTTACACAATTTGGGATTGCTTCTTCAAAAAATGTGAGAATTTATTGGGTAGCTCCATCAACATTGAAAAAGTTGATAAAATGAAGGATTAATTGTTTCAAAGCTAAAGTATTATCCATTCTATGGAGGATTCGTCCTGTCATTATCTAGTGGAATTTATAGCTTGACAAGGGTAACTGAATTTTTAAAAACAAATCTCAAAATCATGCCCAGTTTTGAAATTGTATTATTGTCTCTCTTGTAGAATGTTTATAGAGATGGTGCTCATCATGGGAAATCTCAAGTGCAGAAAAAGAGGTGTTAACCTCTCGGTTTCAAGATTTGAATATATGTGGAAGGGTCATCTGTGACAATGGAGTGAACACAAAGGATCTACTTCGATCTTTTGTAAAATGGAAATGTCCAAAAGTTTTGGGTTTATCAAAATTAGTTTTAATGGTACTTCCTAAGGAAATCCAGGAAAGCGGATAGAGGTGGTGTTTTTTGAAATAATAAAGGTAATAATCTCCTCACTTACTTAGAATCATATGGAACTTTAACTAAGAAGTATGCAGGGGCTAGGATACTTCTTATAGAGATCAAAATTGCTATTGATAAATGATAAAAAAAAAAATTCAATTGGTTATATGGGATTGGAACAGACCCCACCCCGTATTACATCATCACCACATAGTGATATTACAACAAGGCTTGGATATTATCCATTTATCGCTTGGCAAGATTTGAACCTTGGTCACCTCTTTAAATATTGAGGAATCTAACCACTTGAGCTAATGCCACTTGAAAAAATATATTTTAATTCAGAGGGATTCACAAATTATTAGTAACGCTATCAAGAAAAAACAATGTGAAGATTAGATCAAAAACAACATTATTTCCTATGTCCATAAACTATTGTTGGAGGCAATATCTTGAAAATGATAGCATATTTGTAGAAAAGGAAATCAGATAGCAGATAATTTAGCCAAACGTGGTGTTGACCTTTGTCACCTAGCTGAGTGAAATTTTATCTCGTAATTAAAATGATGTCAAGGAGCTAATTACAGAAATACAGTAGTTCAAGGAAGAAGAAAAATATCTTTAATAGAAAGGCAAGCTGGATATGGTTTAATTGACCTGACAGCAACGCAATATTTTGTTATTTTGATGGGAATGGCCCCTACAAGAAGCCATATATAGCTTAATTTATAAATATAAATGACATTTTATCTACTGAAGCAAAGTTGTTGATTGCTATACGCACACAACATCCAACCATGTTGAACAAATCGTTAGACCACCATTCTGCCGCACAAACAATCTAGAGATCCACTAGAAGAAACTATTACAGGGTTGGAAACATTTACTAACTTTCAATCAAATGCAATATCTTCAAACCTTCAACGCTAATCAGTACAGCACCATTGGTCTCAATTCTTCCTTCAGCAAAACGGGGAAATGCATACAACATTACAAGAGAAAAGTTTCGGTGCATACGAATGTAAAATCAATGTCAATAGGATATAGCTGATCTGCTTGTGTTGCCAGAATAGCTACATTAGCCTTATCTCGACTTTGAAGAAACAAACACAGAAGAGACTAGAAATACAGAGAAGGGAAAAGAATTTCACTATCTAGAAAACTACAGGGACTGCAATTCAAATAACTTGATATACAAAACCACAGGCTTGTTTGTCTAACATTCTCCTCGGTTACTAATTATGGTATGCAATGATTATGTGACATTGCTTTTCCAAACAGCAATGGGCTTCAACGTTCATTTGCCAAGATCGATGCAAGTTCCTAGCTAATCTGTGACTAGTATCTGATAAAATTAAAATATTAAAACACCAACCACTAATCAAACTGTATAGGCAACTCTTTGCTCTGGAGAGCACTGGATATATATAAGAGGACAATGACCTTCATGTGTTCTTTCTCTGCAATAAGGACACATACAGCCCCAACCTACGACAGAAATCAGTCTCCAAATTACTTAACTGCTGCACATGTTATTATTTAGCACAGTGCAGTGTTATCCTGCCCATTCTGAAGCTAATTGCTTCTTAACAGACACATCAGCAATCAGCTCTTTGTTTTAAGTAGCAACATTACATTGCAACATCAATCCTCTGTGGCATTGAGATATTGTTTGCATTTGGGGTGGGGGAATTATAGCCTGATCACTAAATGCATATGCTCTTTACCTGAATTCCTACATTCATAATCTATTGGGCTCAAAATAAAGACAAGATTCATTTCCCTGGGAACTGGAGTAGCCCACCATCTTAGCTATAGGATACAAGATCTGAAATTTTGCCTTGTTCAGAGGAATAGAATTGGGTCCACAGAAATCCATATGGCAACCCAGCTGTCACAACTAGGGTTGAACTAGTTGAATCAAAATGACGGTATTGACCACACCAAGTGTTAAGTACTTAGCTCATGAGAACGCCAATAGCCATGACCGGAAAACAGAGGTGAAGAATGGAAAACAAACACAGCTCCTGTACACATAGACACCCTCAGGACATAATGACAAAATACAATAAGAAATTCCTCTGCTTTGTTCTTCCTAAACTTTTCTTTGATTCACTTCTTGCTTCCTGAGTACCATAGAGCCAGTTAGTAATTGCTGCCGGTTTTCTTTTCCTTGGAAATATCCTTTTTCTGTTTTCCCTGTTTTGCCAAACAAATGCAGGCTGAGAAACTTAATAGAGATGGCTAACCTGCGAATAGTACCAAAGCAATACCGTGTCGGGTAGACCAGTTCCAGAACAAGCTACAGAAATTGCCATAACAATGACCTTCACACCACACTCAGGCCAAAATGATGCAGGTTGCAGGAAAACAAGGCTAAGTGCAAATTCCAGTGATACAGTAGAAATCTCTCTAATGTGGCTTCTAGATAGAATGGTGATCTCCATTTGTGGACACATTGCAGCTACGCTAAAGCTAAGTGAGTCTCACCAATTTACAAAGACAAGACACAAAGGCACCAAGAAGAAGGCATGCAATATGGCTATAACCACAAAAACAAACTTAACAAAACATTCTTTCCTTTCGCTTTGTAATGTTTTCATCTTCCGCATTGCGAGCATAGGGTTCCCGGAGCAGCTCATAATCTTCCGTAGTTCTGTCAGGTAGACCAGTTCCAGAACAAGCTGCAGAAATTGCCATAACAATGACCTTCAAGCCACACTCAGGCCAAAATGATGCAGGTTGCAGGAAAACAAGGCTAAGTGCAAATTCCAGTGACACAACAGAAATCTCTCTAATGTGGCTTCTAGATAAAATGGTGATCTCCATTTGTGGACACATTGCAGCTACGCTAAAGCTGAGTGAGTCTCACCAATTTACAAAGACAAGACACAAAGGCCCCAAAAAGATGGCATGCAATATGGCTATAACCACAAAAACAAACTTAACAAAACATTCTTTCCTTTCGCTTTGTAATGTTTTCATCTTCCGCATTGCAAGCATAGGGTTCCCGGAGCAGCTCATAATCTTCCGTAGTTCTGTGCATTGTAACCATAATTTCAAGAGTCCGATTTGTTTTGAATTCTGGAAAGCCTGTTTTTTAACCAGACTCAGGCTTGGCTCAAAATTCAGGACAAAACTTGGTTCGACAAATAAGAAAACATATAACATATACTGCATTTTATAGAAAGAGACACACCATGGGTCAAAAATGACACACCCAAGGTCACTGAACTTGCAGACTGGCAAGCTTCCCCAGACTTGGGGAGAGTCTGAACACTGACTGTAACCTAGGGTTATGTAAGTATGCTTGAAAATGCCAGGTTTATAATAGATTAGAGTAGGATAGAAGGCTTTTACAGTCCGTGCCGAAAAATAGCATATGGGACTGAGAAATATAGTGTCAACAACATCAAAATATGTTATCTCACTTGCTCCATTAGCCGCATAAAGGAAGACATTGCAGCTAAGTGAAACGAAACAATGGGGCTGGGTTTCAATCCAGCGACCAACAAAATAAAGCTTTCCGGTAAATGCCGGTTCCAGTCCCACGACAAAATCAAGTTTTTGGGAAAAATAATAATTTTTTTTTTAATTAGTGAAATGGGATTTTATTATTGTACTACATTTTTGTCCGAGAAATCTTCAAGGAATCTTATCCATTGACATAATACTATTTAATAATAACAATTACAATAAAACTTACATATTATCAATGTATAATCTCTTAAATATTATAATTATAATAAAGCTTAAATATTATAATATATAACTCTTAAATATTGAAAAATCTTTGAGGAATATTATGCATTGACATAATACCACTTAACCATAACAATTAAAGAATTCATGATTTCGAACTCGAGACTAATGAAATAAATTTTTCCGAAAATAACACGTACTATTTTAATTGAGACTAATGAAATAAAGTTTTATGGAAAATAACACATACTCTTTTAATAAGAAAAAAAAAAAAAATCATGGTTTCGAACCCGAAACCAATGAAATACAGTTTTCCTGAAAATAACACATGTAAAAAAAATAAATTCATTGTTTCGAACCCGACACCAAGCAAACATACCAAGGGTAGCAGGGGTGTCGTAGAAGACAGTAGAAGCCTGAACGACGGTGGCTCTGATAGATCTCGAGTTGGGAGAGTCGGACCCCATTTCGACTTCCACTTCGGGGACGGCAGGTACAACAGACATGGCTGCTATTGCTCTTCCTTCTGCAGATATTCATTCACAAAGAAAATAATTATATTAATCCATCCACACCATCAAAACAGTAGAACGCAATCTATCGGCACATGCTTCCAGATAAGCTACAATAATTGAGTGCTACAGACTAAAAAAAATGGCATAGTACTTTAATGGCTGAAAATCCGCTGTGGAACCAAGTATTAAAGTGACCTAAAATTTACTGAAACAACAGCTCGTAAAAAGAGTAGAAATCAAAAGCATCGACTACCCACACGTGCCGCGACTATATGAAAGAAAAGCTGAGGTCTAACTCTAGGGCTGACTAACCTGAGGAGAACATACCTCAATAATGTATGCTGGTGGGCAACAGAATAACAATAAGTAGTCGGAATCGAAACGTGGTGTGGCTAGTAGCCGGAGCGCCTTGCCTTGAGGCGCTGCCTGATGAATTCGTTGCGCTTTTGAATGCGATTTTGCTGGGGGGCGATGTTTTTGTAGGAGAGGTGGGCGCCCGCCACAAAACAGCCGAACCCTCCCGCCACCAGAACAATGCTCGTGATCAGTCTTTTCCGAGATATTAACCAGAAATCAAATGCCATTACATTGGGTGCCGTCTATTTTCTTCGTTGTCGATCGTTATCGACGATTATTTTGCTGTGCAGACCTTGAATAAAATTAAAAAATGTTTTTGGATGAAGACAAAACTGGTGGGTTTGATTTTTTTTTCCGTCGCGCTTGGCGACTTTGAATTATTGGATTAGATAATTTTTTTAGTACAATATTTACATACTAAAAACTGAAATAAAAACTGGAAAAGTGGTATATGAGTAGTTGTCTTTTAATTATATTAAATAATATTAATTTAATTAATTAAATTTGCTACCACATTTGATTAGATTTTTCAATATTTTACAATTACATTTGGCTTCTTACTCTTGAAGAGATAAGCTTTTGAATGAATGAAAGATTTTAATTACGCGAGACCCAAATATGGAAGTACAATTACTCAAATCATATCATATGATCTTTAATATCTTTGAGAAGGTTGTTCCTTCTCCTATTGATTTGTGTTAGCAATTCTCCAACTTTTTTTATTTTACTATCTTAAAATAAATCTGTAATAAATTCGTTCCCAAGTGTTTCTTTGTATTTGTCACGGATATCTGAAAAACTCGGGCATTTATAGATGAAGTGTTCCTCTATCTCTACTGCCCCGTGTCTGCATAGAGTACATATCCTTTCTTCCCATTGTTCTTTGGCCGTTGTCCATCTCCCTGTTTCACATCTAAGCCTATGAGAGCTAGTCCTTATCCTTATCTGAGCAATGAGTATTTTTTCCTTCCACTTGATTTCAGTGCCTATATACGCTTTTTCCTTGTGACCATACATTGTGTTAAAATTTGCAATATCTTGCATTTTTTCACATTCCACTTCTGAACTTTTCATTCACATCATTTTTAATGTCTTTGTTGACATTTGGGCATTCATTTATGTTGATTTCCCAATGTTTCATCCATTTCTGATTTTGTTTCATCCACGTATTCTTTCGCCTATGCAACTCTTCGTCCCTAATTGCTCTAGGCCATCTATCATTTGTCATGTTTTCTGTTTTTTTCAAGTAACATAACAACTTGGTCATAGCAATTGCTTCTAAAGGGAACATTCCAGTTTCAACTAGAATAATTTCATAAGGGGTTGTGGCCTTAATTTTGAGAAAGTTTGTGATTAGATATTTTTGAATCCTTTCTATTTGCCTCCATTTTGCATTTGTTGTGCCACTAGCCCACACCTCGCAACCATACAACGAACCGGTGTAACAAGTAGGCCAAATAAGACCTTGGTGGTCTTCCAGTCCCACAACTCGGCATTCCTACACCTGTTTTGAAGTGCATATAGTGCTCTCTAGCCACTTTGAGTTCTTTTCATCCTACATGTATTCCAATTAAGTTTGTCATGAAAGTCTATGCCAGGTATTTGTATTCTACTACTACATCAAGCGGTTCTCCTGCAAATTGAAATTTGAGTTGTTGCTTCTTCTTTTTTGCTAAAAAAATCATAATTTTTGTTTTGCTCGTGTTCACCTACATCCCAACTTCTTTACAAAAGAGTTATAGAGCTTGAAGGTGATCTTCTAGATCTTTGGTTGTTTTGGCCACAAGAATTACATCATCTCCATACATGAGGAGTTTTACCACATATTTGGCTAAATGCACACCCTCTCCCCCAAATTTGTTTATCCATTCTTCTAACTTGTCAATGTACGACCCAAATAAGGCTCGGAGATAGAGGGCAACCTTGTTTGACACCTATGTCACTACCAAAACATTCGGATAACCCTTCCTATGTTCCGATTCTAGCTTTTACATGCTCATATAGTCTCGTGAACTGCTGCCTCGTAGTGAATTGGAACCTCTAGCTCTTCCATTCTCGCTCCATAATTTTTTCCTAGGCACTGCGTCAAATGCCTTTTTGAAGTCTACAAAACAACAAAAAGCCTCCTCTTTTTTGTCCCATATTTTTTCCACTATGTGTCTAAGCATGATACAGTGATCAATAGTTGAGTGCTTGGGCCTAAAACCCGCTTGCCCCTTTGCTCTCTTTCCCTTTTCTTTTGCCCATATGTCGATCCTACGCTCTATCATACTCCCAAACAACTTTGCAAAGAGAGGGTTGATCATGATAGTTCGATAGTTTGAGGGATTATTTACATCTCCACTTTTAAACAAAGGAATGGTCAAGCTAGTTGTCCACTTAGTAGGGAAGCCATTTTGTATGACCTCATTGAAAATTTCTTTGATTTGCGGTGCCAAGATATCTACCCCCCATTTTATATGCTCGACTTGAAGATTGTCTATGTCATGGGCTTTACCAGTTGCTAACTTTTTTATCCCTTGAATAATGTCTTCAATTGTGAAAATTTCTTTCTTGACAATGATAGTAGGGGGTGTCTCCTGCTAGTTACTACGTTGATACAGTTGTTTTGAATACTCCAACCACTGATTAACTGTCATGTTATTTTCAGTTTGCATCCTTTTCATGCTTAGTTCCTTCCAAAATTTCTTTGGTTCATGCTTCCCTAAATAAATCAATTCTTCCCTCCTTGTTTTAGTGTATTCTTCTTTTTTTGCCCTTACCAGTTTCTCATATGCTTTTTTGTTTGCTCTTGTTTTACCTGTTGGTTCCTTTAGTAATCTTCGCATTTTTTTGCAATCTTCATCGAACCATGGGTTGGTTGGGAAGCTATTCTTTTCTTTCTTTTTAGGTTTAGCTCTCTTGCATTTGTTTAGAGCTTCTTGAATAACTTGCATTAACCATTCACTCTTACTGTAATCTCTACTATCGTGATGTAGTTCTTCCCTTTCTTGTAACTTATTATTTAATACTGCTCTAAAATTCTGTCGATTTTCATTTGTTAAGAGAATGTTTCCCTTGTGAGGATATTTATTTTGATTGCCTTGCAAGTGTTTTTCCCTTGGTTTGTCTCCATGCATTCGAAGTTTCATAACAATTGGGTTGTGATCCGACTTAAGTTCCACTGGAGAATCTTCCACTTCTAGCTCCTCTATTTTTGGTATGTAATTCTGTGAGCATATTACATAGTCTATTACACTTTGTCCCTTATATTTTTTGCATGCATACTTTCCTGAATTTTTCCATTTGTTCATCCCATTGCAAATAATCAAATTGTATATGCTGCAAAGCCCTAACAACTCTTCTCCATATTGCGTGATAGCCCCATGCTCATCTTCCCAAGTCCTCGGTCCACTCGTTGATTTTCCTCTTCTGGCATCCAAAGAGGATTAACCTCAATATATTCGTTACCTTCTAAAATGTTAGCTTGCTTATTTGTTGTCCTTGCATTGAAATCTCCAATTAATATAATATCCCCCAACTTACTGTATATTGAAATGTCTATTTCTAGGGAGGAGTATGGGTCTTCTCTGTTAAGATCATGTTTCTTATAGAATTTAAAATTCTTGGGAGCAAAATAACATGCTGCTATGCTAATAACTGACTTATTTTTTTTTGTCGCGTGCATTGTGTACCACAAAAAACGTAGGATAGCCGCCATTGAAATTCCCTGGTCGTATATAATTCCCTGGTCGTATGTTGTCAAGTAGAGGTGAGGAATCTGGTCGTATGTTGTCAAGTAGAAGTGAGGAATACAAGTTTGAATTGGTTAGCTAGTTAGCTTTTTCACACTTCAAATTTTAAAAAATTGGATGGTGTCATGGCTGATGGGGAGTCCATTTTCTTAAAGAGCACGTGCCCAATGGAAATGCCGGTGTTTATGGGTCTGGATTAAATATTTTTTTAAATGGTTAGGGGATTGGACATTGTTTGGTGAGACATTTGTCTATGAATAAATTTGGGGCATGTTTATTTGTAAAGGTAACAGTCTTCACATTGGATTATAAAATAACTAGTGGTGTAAATTTGTTCGTAAGGCTAGGTGGATTCATAAGTTGAGGCACTTACCGAGGAGACCTAGGTTCCAATCTCATAAACGTGTCAATGCATAACTAGTAGTCTGATACGAATCCTTTATGTATTGCACTCGATTGGTGACGACGGTCCGTTCCCTGCATGTCCGGTGGTTCCCATCTCCTGTTGCGTGTTGACCCAAACTGACGGCAATGGTACGACCTCTATGCGTCCGATGGTCCCCATCTCACGTCGGGTTACCATTAAATTGAGACGGATAGGTTTGTTGGATGCAGTCGTTGATGGTTGGAACCCTGCCTTGGCAATTACTACAAATTGTGATTGTAACCAATTCATCTATGTACAAAAAAAAAAAACGTGTTGGAAACAACCCTGTGAACCTGAACGTTTCTACAAATAGTGTGGATGTAACCAACTTTCCTATTATCGAAAATTATATATATATATATATATATATACTCCCCAATTTTTTTTTTTTTTTTAATAAGTAATTATTTTTTAAAGAAATTTATGGGTCTCGAAAAAAAAAAAAAAAAAAAAAAAATATATATATATATATATATATATATATATATATATGGTTATTATGAGCAGCCTCTTAAAGCCAAGAGCTATACTTATCAATAGAGAATTTAACACAAAGCCACCGCACACCCCACTCCCCCTCACAGACTCATCCATGTCGCGGTTGATTAAATAATTATTTTTAAGAGAACAACTACACTATTTTTTTAGTAATTGACAAGCGTAGGTTTAAACCACAACTTGTTATTGTTGATCCGGTGTGAAGGGGACCACTGATCAGTGATTCGCACCATCATCATGGGTCTGGTGCACACCTAAAAGATTCGGATCAAACTACTACCTTTGCAAACAGACTGCCTCCAAGGTTTGAACCTAGGTGTCTTCTTGCTAAGTGTCTGGCCAGACTAGCACTTACCAATCTTACCAATCCATCTAACCCTAGGGGCTATAATAGAATGAATAGTTTGGCCAGTTACTAAAAATAGTGGTTGTTACCAACTCTTTATGTAACAAAAAAAAGAATGAGTAGTTTTTTTTTTTCGGTTACACACGAGAGGTTACGTAGTAGAGTTGGTCACAACCATACTATTTTTTAGTAACTGACAAGTGCAAGGTTCAAACCATAGGAGTTGTTTCCACCAAACCTATTTCTCTTCGTTATTGTTGACCCGGTATGAAAGGGACCACTGGTGGTCACTCGGGATTCATATAATAGTTATTAATGTGATTTTTGTTGAGGTTATTTGTAAGTAAAATATTACATATTTAATATAATTTAGTTATATAATAAGTTTGAAAAAAATAAAAGGAAATTATAATTGTTTTACGTGAAGTTATTAGAAGTTAGATTTTTTATTGAAACCAACAATTATATTCAATAAAAATAAGTTGGATTTTTATTTACATTATTTTTATTTTTTATTTCTAATACTTTTATAAATAAAGTTATAACATTAATCCATGTGGAGTGTGGTCTACCAACAAGGACATCACTTGCATTATCGGTGATGTGACCCGGTTCAATCCCCACAACGGATGTGTATAAGAAGTATTACTTAAAAAAAAAATTATAACATCATCTTTCACATCATTACTCCTTTATATATATATTAGAAAAACCACCAACATTATATTGTTCAAAGCCCAAACCACCATTATAATAACATTTGACAAAAATATGTATTTATTATAATGAGACAAAAAATGAATGTAATATAATTACATAAAACTGAAATTATCCTCTAAAAACAAAAACAAAAAAAATATTGTACCACCCATATTAAAAAATATTTTGAGAGATTCAACTAAATAGATTGTTATATATTTAAAGCATCAATCTTGACAAGGATCCAAATCAAACTCCCTATTTGCAATAACATTGTGTGCTTAAATAGGCACAATTTACAACCGTCTGTCTTCCAAATTGTAATAACATTGTGTGCTTAAATAGGTACAATTTACAACCGTCTATCTTCCAAGGATCCAAATCAAACTCCCTATTTGCAATAACATTGTGTGCTTAAATAGGCACAATTTACAACCGTCTATCTTCCAAATTGTAATAACATTGTGTGCTTAAATAGGTACAATTTACAACCGTCTATCTTCCAAATTGTAATATGATTCCATATTTGGAAGATATGTTTAACAACTTGCTTTTTTAAGGGATTTCTTACTAACAACTTACTAACAATATTTTATCTAGAAGATTTACCAAGTCCAATACGAGCCACAAAAGCTCACGTTTTACAAAAAGATAAATTTATTTTAAGCAGAAATAATACTAAGTCCGTAATAAGCCTAAGAACTTAGAAACATACTTCTATGTCTATCAAATGATGTTCGCATCATACCTCCCTTATATACAATCATTAGACTCCAATGCTTTTACAATAATAGTGGGCTTATTTAGAAGAACTTAAGTTGGATCAGGTAAAAGCTATAAATTAGGTGTTGGATGGGTACGAGTATTAATAATGTTGAGGATGCTAAGAGGGGCCTTGTTTGCAAGATAACATTTGGTCACAACTTTATGGCCAACCCAAGAAGGAAAAGGAAGTCGACAAGGATCAATGGCCTGTTGTTGAGTCTGCAAAGGCTATTGCAAAAAATGAACTTGCTTGGTTGAAGGAGGTAGGAAAGAAGATGATCACTCAATAGCAGGAGGGGGTATAATAGAAGAGGCAATAAAAGGAGAAGCTGGAGCAGCAATAGGAGGTACTAATGAAGGAGGGATGTCCTCCTTACAAGGAGAAGGTGGTGCATCTGGTGTTGGTGTGTCTTATGGCCTACTAAATATTAATGCAATATTTTTATGGCTAATTAGAGCAAAGCAAATGTATGGTATTTTTAAGGCTACGAATGAGACATGTCTTATTCGCATGATGCAAGATGTATGTGTTGTTAAAAGCATCATTTTAATCCTTCTTATCATATTGGGAGGGCTTGCCAAAGAATTAGAACAATCCATTGAAGTCACATTGTATGCAATGATTTTTCTATCCTTTGCTTAATGAACTTACAATTAAAATTATATTTGCCGAATCGAAGACGAAGTAAATACGAATAAGGAAAATACAGTGAACGAATAGAATAAACAAGCCACTCAAGGTGGGCACACCCTCGCCAATAGGCAGTTGCGATTAACGCCAATGAATATTAAAAAACAAAGATGATAGATCCAAATAACTATTGGATCAATATATATAATAAAAGTTAAACTCTTGGAAGCGTCGGCTGTCGGCTATGTTTGGACTGCAACATGACTCCCCTCCTCGAAAAGCTTTGTCCTCAAAGCTGGAAATGTCTGGAATATACTTTTAGGTTCCCATGTGGCATCCTCATCTGATAAATCTTGCCATTTAATGAGAAATTCGTGAATCTGACGTGATCTCAGTTTTGGATTCGATGTTGTAGTATATCTTTTGGTTGGAGATGTATGCGTCCTTCCTCATCAAGCACTGGTAATTCTGATTGACTTTGTACTTTTTGACCAATTACTTTTTTGAGACATGAAACATGAAATACCGGGTGTATTCGTGAAGATGTAGGTAGCTCTAATTGATAGGCTACTTCTCCAATGCGGCGCACAATTTTGTAGGGACCATAGAATCGTGGGGCCAACTTCTGCTGGACTTTATCTTTAACGAGGATTGTTTGTAAGGTTGCAACTTTAGGAACACCCAATCTCCTATATTAAAAGTTCTCTCTGATCGGTGCAAGTCTTGTTGTTGTTTCATACGATTCTGTGCTTGGACTAAATTCTCTTTGAGGATGGTGAGTGTAGACTGCCTTTGTTGGAACCAATCATCCACTTTGGCTACTTTGGATGATCCCTGTACGTAATCTGTGACTTTTGGAGGTTTGGTGCCATACAATGCTTCAAATGGAGACATCTTAATTGAGTAATGGTAAGAAGTGTTGTACCACCATTCTGCCAATGCTAACCAATGGCTCCATTGGTATTGTTTATCTTGAGCAAAACATCTTAAGTATGTACCCAAACATTTGTTAACTACTTCTGTTTGACCATCTGTCTGTGGATGGTAGGCTGAAGACATGTTCAATTTGGTACCACTAAGTCGAAATAATTCCCGCCAAAAGTTACTAGTGAAGATGGGATCTCTATCACTTACAATATTTTTTGGCATACCATGTAATTTGAAAATTGAATCCATAAATACCTTTGCCACCTTGCTTGCGGAAAATGGATGTTGTAAAGCCTGAAAGTGAGCGTATTTGGATAACCGGTCTACGACAACGAAGATGATTGTCCTGCCTTCTGACTTTGGAAGACCCTCAATAAAATCCATGGATATATGTTCCCACTCTCGTTCAGGGATGGGTAATGGTTGTAACAATCCTGGTGATTTGACTGTTTCTCCTTTATTGCGCTGGCAAACTTCACATTTCGCTACCCATTGTTTGACTTCTGCTTTTAATCCCTTCTAGTAAAATGATTTTTTGACTCGTAAATATGTCTTCAAAAATCCTGAATGTCCTGCTCGATGGAGAGGCGTGTGATTCGTCTAGGATCTTTGATTTGAGTTCTGAATTGTGTGGAATATAAATGCGGTTTTTCTTCCGGAGGATTTCATCTTCATAAGAGAACAAAGGGTATTTAGAGGACCCTATAGATAATTCTTGAATTATCTGAGCGAGTTTCGCTATTGGACAACCATTCATCTTGTAATTGATTCACCCATTGGGAGCAAGGACCTGAAATAGTGTTAATGACTACTTCATCCTCATATTTCCTGGACAGCGCATCGGCAACTATATTTTCCTTCCCTTTCTTGTATTCGATAACAAAATCATAGCCCAACAGTTTGGTTAACCACTTATTTTGTTTCGGATATGAAAACCTTTGCTCAAGAAAATGTTTGAGGCTACTATGATCTATTTTTATAATGAAGCGGCTAATGATTAGGTAGTGTCTCCATTTTTCTATATGCGTGCAGGATAGCCAACATTTCTTTTTCGTAAGTTGATCTTCCCAAATTTTTTCCTGACAGTTGTTTACTTTCAAATGCCAATGGATGACCTTCTTGCATGAGTATGGCCCCAATTCCGGTTCCTGATGCATCACATTCGATAACAAATGGTTTGTGAAAGTTGGGAGTTGCTAATACTGGAGTTGTACACATGGCTTTCTTAAGAGCTTCAAAGGCTTGAGTGGCCTCTTCTGACCAACGAAAGGCATCCTTCTTTGTGAGTGCGGTGAGAGGTGCTGCAATCTTACCATAGTTGTGCACAAACTTGCGATAGTAGCCCGTGAGACCCAAAAAACCACGAAGTTTCTTGATGGTTTTAGGTAAAGGCCACTCTTGAATTGCCTTAATCTTATTGGGATCCACTTTGACGCCTTCGTGTGAAACTATATGACCAAGATACTCAACTTCTTGAACACCAAATGAACATTTGGAACGTTTAACAAATAATTTTTCTGTGTGTAAAATGTGAAGGGCCTTATCCACATGATGTAAATGATCCGTCCATGTTTTGCTGTATATGAGAATATCATCAAAAAAGACTAACACAAACTTACGGAGGAGTGGGCGAAACACTTGGTTCATGAGACTTTGGAATGTGGATGGGGCATTTGTGAGACCAAAAGGCATGACCAAAAATTCGTAATGACCTTCATGAGTACGAAAGGCGTTTTGGGAATATCTTCTTCTCTAACACGGATTTGGTGAAAGCCGGAGCGAAGGTCTAATTTTGTAAAAAATTTTGCACCATGTAACTCATCTAATAGGTCATCTATGACGAGGGATAGGAAATTTGTCTTTGATAGTGAGTTTATTGAGAGAACGAAAGTCAGAACACATACGCCAAGAGTTATCTTTTCGTCTAGTCAGAACTACAGGTGAGGAATAAGGACTAGTGTTGTGACGAATGACTCCATGATCCAACAAATCCTGAACGATCTGTTCGATTTCTGTCTTTTGTGGTTGAGGATAGCGATAAGGACGATTGTTAGGAGGGACACTCCCTGGAATCAAATGGATGGCATGGTCATGAGATCGTTTAGGTGGTAATCCTTGAGGTTCTTGGAAAACCTCTTCGTAATGTGTTATGATGTCTTGTAACTCTGGAGCAAGAATATCCGAAGTTGTTGGAGGTTGTTTTTCCAGACAATTAATTTGAGCTATAAACCCATATCCACCCTTTTTTAACATCTTCTCCATACTATGAGAGCTCACCATTTGTGATGGAGGAGTAGTAATGCCTTGTAAGCGAATGATTCGTCCGTTTTCCTTCCATTCCACAAATAATTTTTTGAAGTTGAAGCTAACCGTATCTAATGTTTCCAACCATTCCACTCCCAAAATGACATCCGAGTTCCCCAAATTCATGACGAAAAGGGATCCAAGCCAAGTATAAGTTCCCATTTTTATGGAAACTTGAGATGTGCGACCAACACATTGTGCGTTCACCCCGTTGGCCACTAGAACCTGGAATTTGTCTTTGTTGGAAGAGTTAATGAATAAATTCAAAGCTTTTGCGGTTTTGATGTCGATAAAATTGTGGGTACTACCAGAATCAATTAACACATTCACCTTTTTCTGGCGGAGAAATCCTGGTACCTTGATGGTATGGTGGGCGGTTAAACCCATGAGAGCATGCACGAAAATTGCCATTGTATCCTCTTCTTTTTCTTCTATAGTACACGGTAGGTCTTCTGGCATAGGTTCTTCTGATTGGTAAGGTTCATCCTCTTCTCCTTCACATTGATCACCTTCAATATGAAAGTTTTGTTTTTGGGCACATGCTTGTTCCCTGGGGTGATGAGTGCGACATTTATAGCAAAAATATCTTGATGGTTGATCATTTCTATGAAAGGAATTGTTGCGATATGAGGGACGACTATACGTTTCACGCCGTGCAGACAACTGATGTCTCTTCTCGGCCAACTTGGCTATTCTTATACAACTGTTCAACAAGGTTGGATCGTGCATGTCTACCTCCACTCGAATACTTTCTTTCAAACCATTGCGAAAGGCTCCTACCACTGTGTCGGGGCTGAGGTCTAAAGTGTATGGTAGTAAACTGGTAAACTTCGAAACGAATTCACTAACTGACCCTTCTTGTTTAAGAGATAACAGTATTACTGTGTATGATGAGGTAGCTCCTTCATCAAATCTTTCTAAAAAAGAGGTAGTGAATTTTCTCCAATTAAGAGTAGCTCCTTTCTCTCGCTTAAGCCATACAAACCATTGGTAGGCCTCAGTGCCTAGTTTTGATGCAGCGAAAGGGACTTTGTCAATTTCCTTAATTTGATATAAGTCAAGAATGCCTTCCATTTTGGCTATCCAACCACGAGGATCATGACCTTCAAAAGTGGGCATATCAATTCGGGGAAAATTATTATTAGTAGGACCTCTTGGTTGGTGATAACCCGTGTCCCTTTCTTGATTTTGGTTATACCGCTGTCTTTGATAGCGTTCCCTGGAATTATCCGAAGTGCCTATTTGCTGTTCCCAATCGTCATTTTGATCGACATTGTCTTCATTCCTTTGGGCATGGGAGTGATTTTGGGGATTAGTATTGGGATTAGGCTGGTTTTGTGCTTTCACAAGGTCTTTTAGGAGGACACCAATTTCATTCATACCATCTAGTAAGAGTCGAAGAGAATCACTATCGAAAATGGCTGAGTTACTTGAGTTTCCTTGTGTGATGTTTTCGTGAGTTGGGGAAGGATTAGTAGCCATAGGATCTACTAGTGGATGATGTGGATTATAACTACCAATTTTAAAAGGAGAAAGAGAATTTTTAGTACCTGGGCTGCGATTAGGTCTTCTTGTGTTGTTATTGGTCATTTTCGAGCTTGATAATCGACCGTCAGATCCCTTGATCCACTGTTTGCTCATGCACTTGTTAACATAACCCGCTTAGGAACCTTGAACTTGGACTGCCACAAAATGTGCTGGAATTTAAAAAATTTGGTTTCCGCTACAACTGTCGCTCCAACTGCGACGCGGATTTGAATTTGGGATCCTTCTTTGTGACCGCTTTTGACCACTTTGACTACAATTTTGACCACTGTTCTTGACAACTCTTTTAAGACATGACCCAGTTAACCACTGCAATTAGGACTCCGAACACTAAGTGGACACTGATGCGAGAACACGACAGCTGGACGTGAGTATACGAACAGACCAACAAACGGAGGACGCGACTATCGAACGGAGGACTCAACGACGACAAGGACGCGACGATCGAACGGAGGACGCGGAGGACACGACGATCGAACGGAGGACTCAACGACGACAAGGACGCGACGATCGAACGGAGGACGACTCAATGACGACAAGGACGCGATGATCGAACGAAGGACTAAACGACGACAGGGACGACGAGCGAACGGAGGACACGACAATCGAACGACACGGACGCGACGACCAACGACGACCAATGATGAAATGCTTCAACGACACGACAATCGAATGGAGAACCCAAAGACGACACGACCAACGATGACCAATGATGAAACGCTTCACGACACGACAACCGAACGGAGAACCCAAAGACGACACACGCGCGAAAAGAAACTGAGGATGTGACCGAAGTCACAAACTGGAAGGTGCGCTTAATCCCCTATAAACGCCTGAATCGCTGTCCCACAGCGAATGTGGGATATATATCCCGTACAAAATTTTAAAAAATATTCGTACCTTAGGCAGGCCGTTTAATTAACGTAAATCACACGCTGTGATTGGCCGAAATTGATTGGAGTTCATGCGCTGGTGTTACGCAAAATTTTGCTATGCGGACGACTGCGATTTCAACCTGGAATGCGGAACGACGTGACTGCAGCTCGGATGGTAACCGGATAGGCGACAGGAAAATGCTTGGCGAGGAAACGAACGAAATTTTTTTTTGCTGTGAGTACTCGCGTTGGTAATTCGGCTGGGAGAAGACGGAACGTTTACTGGCCTGGCCACGAACCGCAACGCAGTTGTGACGCGAACCGAAGAACCAGATCCGTAAATTATTGCGTTAGAAGAATTCGGAGCAGCTTGCGGGAAACCGAGCCTGAAATCTGATACCACTTGCAATGATTTTTCTATCCTTTGCTTAATGAACTTACAATTAAAATTATATTTGCCGAATCGAAGACGAAGTAAATACGAATAAGGAAAATACAGTGAACGAATAGAATAAACAAGCCACTCAAGGTGGGCACACCCTCGCCAATAGGCAGTTGCGATTAACGCCAATGAATATTAAAAAACAAAGATGATAGATCCAAATAACTATTGGATCAATATATATAATAAAAGTTAAACTCTTGGAAGCGTCGGCTGTCGGCTATGTTTGGACTGCAACATTGTAGGTGATTTTATCCACACAAATGTGGGTCAAATGCAAAGGATATCGTAAAATTTTCTTTGATAAATGAGGTGGAACCGTGTCCTTCCATCCAAGTGAGTATGGATGGGGATGTGATTCCATAGGTAGCTGCAACCTGTCAACAATGGATCTCGCAATCAAGTTCTTTTACAAGTCATTGTCAATGATACAATCCACAAAAAAATTGTGAGTTAGGTAGGCTTTCATGACAAACAAATTATCATGGCCACCTTCATACAAATTATGAGTCATCAAGGTAACATTGTTGAGCTTACCCTTGAGCTCATCATACTCTTTATCCTCTCCTATAATATTAATGGGACCATCTTGCTTTTCCTCATGTTGTGATTTTACAATAAGATTATTCCTCTTTCTAAAGCAATTAGATTCCATGTGTCCTCTTCTTTTGCAATGATTACAAAATCTCTTACTATTAAAAGAAAAAGAAGAGGAAGAAGAAGAAGAATATGGTTGCACCTTTATCACTTGTTTCTAATTTAGAGGTATGGAAACTCATTTTGATTGAGCAACAAGCTTCTCTTTTGCCAATTGTGATTGATTGAACGTTGCATCCATATTGGTTAGGGGGTATATTTCAACTCCTTGAATATTGATTCCTATAAACCACTCTTAAATTTGATAATGAGTCCATTAGTTGAATCCTCCACGCTAGTTAAGATTCTCAACTTGTTAAACTGGTAAATGTAATCTTGGACACTCATGTTGGTTCCTTGCTTTAAGCAAAGCCATTTGTAGATGAGGTCTTCGCCATAATTTAAAGGATAAAAGGTATCCTTCAATGCCTTTACCAGTTGATCCCAATTTTCAATGGGATTTTGATGTTGGTGGTTAGTTATCAAAACCTTAGCTATACCAAAAAAAATTAATTTTGCAAATAGGACCCTTTCATCTTCAAAATTTTGGCTATATGCAAACCAAGTATCCATGTCAAGTATCCAATTATTTAAGACCTTGGGTTCACGTGAGTCGTCATAAATCTTGACATCGTATTTTGTTCTTATACAAAGTTCATTGATTTTGATATCACTAAGACCACTTGGGATTGTTATATTAGTGGCTTTGTTGATCAATATACTAACTACAACAAATAAAGCAATCATTTGCTTCATTAAATCGGATGTCATTTGCAAACGGGTATAAGCCAACAAAACTATTAAAAAGAGGCTTAGTTTATCCCAAAAGGGTTACAAAGGGTGTCAATATGACCAAATTACAACAATGCAATCTTTGGCTTTAATTACACAACTACAGTGGTGAAATTTGATTAATTAGATAATTAAATTTCTAAAAGAAATAAAACAAAAAAAATTACCTTTGTTTTAGGCGCTTATGAAGCTTTCAAGCACCACAACTCTAGTGGTGAAATTTGATTAATTAGGTAATTAAATTTCTAAAAGAAATAAAACAAAAAAAAACCTTTGTTTTAGGTGCTTATGAAGCTTTCAAGCACCACACAGTCCAACTAACTTTCACTTTTTTGGACGAAACAAGAGAGGGCCATGTGGTGAATTAGGGAGGTCAACCGCAAACAGTTGAATACGCCAATTACCAGCCACACACCAACCAACATGCATTGCCTATTTACTTTAAGCTCCAACATTTTATTTATATTACAAAGGTAGTCCTCCTCCCACACATATGGGATAAATCAATGTCTCCTTTATTTGACCATGCCAAGTCTCATTTGACCATGAACCTTTAAAATGAACTCTCGTGCGCCACTGGCATGCTTGTCGGGTTTGGCTAAGAAATGATCACAACATTGACGTGTTGGATTGCAATGTTCTTCAACTTTAAATGTTAAAATGACCTGACCAATGCATAACCATGGTGCAAAAAGTAAGGCTCCAATTTGATCTTGTTCCTAAATATTATATGCGGGGCCAAAAATCAATGCGTCATGAAATTTTGTATAAAAAAATATGAAAAAATATGCTTCAAAATGCCAATAGGCCATGACGTCGAGAATAGGGGTTGGTTGTGACATCAATAAAAAGAGGGGCTCTTGATGTTGGAGGAAGGACATCGTTTGCTATGAAGTAACACGCTTCAATTGATTTATGCCACCCCAAATTTGACATTGATCAAAGTGAGGGCAATACAAAAACTCATCATATACTGAACCTACCTCATTTCAAAGACTAATTCTATACATATTTGAATAAATATTGATAGATATACTCAAGGTGTTTTTATACGATTGATCGTTGTATATAAAGAAAGAAGAGCACTTGAAGTCATTAGAGGAATGTATGAAATTGTGTATTAACACTCAATTTCCATTTAACCCAAAGAAGAACAAACTATTCATGCCATATGGAAAATGATTACGACCATGTCATGTGCAAAGAAGGATTGGAAGTAGATCCTAATAAAATTTGTGTCATGATGAACATGGAGGAGCCATATGATGTAAGCTTGCTAAAGTCATTTTTGGGGCATGTTAATTATTATCAACCCTTCATCAAGAACTTTATATAAATGTAACATCGGTTGAATGTGTTAATTTGAGGAGTGCCAAAAAGTCTTTAAATACTTGAATATAGTTGTTAATTGTATGCATTCTAGTGTTTCTAGATTGGGAGGAGTTTCATATCCATGTTGATATTTCAACGTTCACAATTAGATGTGAGTTGGCACAAAAGGGATAGTTTTGGTTGGATCAACCCATATACTTTACAAGTAGGTTATTATCCCATATGGATAATAATTGCAACATGATATAAATATAAGAATTAGGGATGGTATATATGATGTAGAACTATTTACTTATGAACTTATTTGCATTCTATATGGATCACCAAGCATTGTTGTATCTATGAAACAAGCTTATAATACATAAAGGAGTTAGCAAGTGGCTTGTCATATTGGAGGAATTAGTTTGGGTTGTGGTGAGTCTAGGAAAAAAACACACTATAGTGATTTAGTTTTCAAGGATTTTCTCAAGAGAATCTATGGAAGAAGTGCTAAATGAGTTTTTGATGTTCATTTACTTTAAATAACTACATTACTATCATGATACAAGTACATTAGCATGTACTTGTCAATGAGGTGACTATTGAAGGAGTTATTAGTAGTGAAAAGGAGAAAAGTTGTTATAAAATTAACATCATTTCAACTAATTATAGGATTATTGTACAAAATTGGTCCCAATGAAATATTATGAAAAGGTTTGATTGAAGAGGAAATACTTGTAACTTTCAAGGGCATTCATCAAGGAATGGAAGAAGAGCACATAAGACTAGATGTGATCACAAGGAAGGTGCTTCCACCAGGAACATGATGGCCTACCCTCTATCAAAATTTAAAGGAGTTTATCATGGCATGTGATATATGCTAGAGAGATGAAAAGTTACTACATCAAAAATTTATGCCATTACATCCATTATAGCCACAAGAGTTATCTAAATGATGGGGCTTAGACTTTGTCAAACCATTGAAAACCAATAGATAAGGATGTAGGTACATCATTGTGACGACTGAATATTTGACAAATTAGGCCAAGGCAAGGGAATTTCTTGATAAATTTTCCAAGAACACTGCACAATTCTTGTAAAAAAAATATTTATAAGGTTTAGGGTGTCTCTTTAGTCGATGAGTGATCACAAAGGTCACTTTATAAATGAGACCATCAAGATGATAACCACTAAATTTAGATTATTTCTTTCATTGTCAATTCTATATTTACCCAAGGGTAAATAGGCAAGCAAAGGCAATGAACAAGGTGTTGGTCTCAATAATGTACAAAATAAGTAAAATCAAATTGTTGATTGGGAAGAAAGGTTACGAACAATCCAGTGGACATTTATGACGATATTCATGCTGACAACAAACCACACATAATTTCAAGTGATGTATGGATAGGAGGAAATAATGTCGAGCAAATTATTTATGCTAAGTTTGAGAGTCACAATGGTAAACCATATTGGTGATCAAAAGGGCCTAGATAATAGGTTGATACCACTTGTCAATCTTACCAAGAATATGGTCATGGTATAATGGGCCACAAATGATTCCCAGTGAACAAAAAATTTGGCACAACAAAAACCTATAGAAGATGAAGTTGAAGGTAGATGATCTTGTGTTAAAGTTTAATGATAAGAGAAAAATCAAGCCAAGGAAGGTTTTTTGACAATAACACTATGAGGTTGAAAAGACTAGATGTGACATAGTATCCCAAACCAAACAAAATTTTAATACTAAAGCTATACAAGGTTCGAGTGTAAGTAAACATTGTAAACTATGAACCATTAGAAGAAAAGTTCAGTTTGGATAGATAATCAAATACACAAAGTTGGTCCTCATGGTTCCTTTGAGAGATCAAAATATGTAAAGTCATATGATAGTGCAAGATAAAAAAATGACTCTAAAGACAAAAAACTTATCGAGTAGTTGGTATGGTTGTAAGAACAAGAAGCTACAAGAATTTGGGGAGACAATACACAATAATGGTAGTTGATCATTAAACAAGAATAGTTGGAACTAAATACCCTACACAAAGGAGGTTACTTATGCGTATTAGGTTCCTTGATATAAAATGAAGTTAGAGTTTGCTTAGTGGTAAGGACATACATTTGACGATAAGACACATTGAGTGGGTAGCATTACATGAATAATTCAATATGAGGAGAGAAGAGAACCAAGATGATGAAGAAACAAGTCTATTGGTGGCCATTGGGTGGACGTAATAGAGAATACATGGACAAACAATGCAACTACATGAATAAAATGAATAGTTGAATGTTTATATTGTCAAGTTGCAAAAAACACAAGCATAAGGTTTGTAGGAGCTATAACAAATCAATTTGGAGAATGAAGTAGTTAATGAGGAAACAAGTCTAAAGAGTTTTGTTGGACAAGTAAGGAAGATAAGACGATGCTAAAGATATTGATCACTATTCTACAAAAGCTAAACATATAGAAGAAAATAACTTGTCGTAGAAATTCAAGAAATACAAGTTTGACTAGTAGAAGTTAGATGAGTAGAATTTTGACAACCAATAGTTTGATAAATATGGTATGTTCTAAAGTATGATGGAGAGATGTATAAGAAGTGCTAAATAAGCATATGCATGCCAATAGTAACTTGCTAAAAAATAATTTGGCAAATCATGATGGTCATTTGTTGAATAATGAAGTATGCAAGATGTCAACAAAGTGTACTAGCATAGCATAACCTTAACAAGCTTGAGTAGTGAGGAATAAGACTAGATTGGTACTGACTTGAGCTTGGGGGTAATAATATGAAGAGCATATAATTAGGGCAGTTATAATAATTGTCATGGATAGGTATTACATGTTAATAACTACTACCAAAACAAAGTGCCAAGGATGACAACACTATTATACACCAACAATAAGGAGGAAGTTCAATTTCCATATAATGGATATGAGTGCATGAGAAATAATCAAGTTGAAAATTAGATCAAAAGTGATGAGCACCAGAAATGCTCATATTTTGTACATATTTCTTTGATCAATATGCGGCTGTGTAATAAGGATTGCGTACTTTTATGAATGATTATATAGATATTTGATATAATTATGCGTGTTATCTAATTTGTGTGTTTTTAGTATGTTTTGTGGAATTGCAGTTGATTTAGTTAGATTTGGAACGGTCGAGGTCCTTTTGATGGACCTGGCATTTTATTTCATCGGGGGTTAATGAAGAGAATACGAGCGCCTCCCTGCAGTCGAAAGGCGCTAACTGAATACCAGCGCCTCCTTGCAGTCGAAAGGCGCCAACTGAATACGAGCGCCTCCCTACAGTCGGAAGGCACTAACAAAAGACAAGCGCCTCCCCACAGTCGGAAGGCGCTAACAAAAGACAAGCGCCTCCCCACAGTCGGAAGGCGCTAACAAAAGACAAGCGCCTCCCCATAGTCGAAAGGCGCTAGCAAAAGGCAAGCGCCTCCCCACAACCAGAAGGCGCCACTGATTCTTTGCCCGTTGACTAGATTTAAACGATGTGGACGACAGCGGTTGGTGCAGTTCCAGCTTTGCATCATGCAGAGCTAAATTGGAGATTGCACCAACGTATTAAAACGTCTTACTGATGCCAAGCAAAGCACGAACCGAACAACGAACACACCGCCATTAAAATAGAACACCAGATGTCAATTGCATTTACCAGACTGTCTTGATTTAGTCTAGGATAGATCGACTGTTGTAACTACTTCTGTAACAGAAGTTCTGCGGGTGTGTTATATAAACACACATAGATCATTCTGAGAAATATATAGAAATAAAATAAAGATCCATTTAGACGTACAAAGATAAATTGTAGTGTGTTGACGAATATATTAAAGTTTCAGAAGTTCTAAGCGCGTGTTCGATTGGGAAGAAGCTGCTGGAGCCTGGGCCCACTCCAAGCCAGTATTTCTTCCCCATTTCCTTTTTGTTTATTAATTTTAATTAGTTTATTGCTTTCATAAGAACGTTTGTTAGTTTATTAGTTCCAGCATTTGCAGTAGATTTATTTTTAGGAACGCGTACATGATTTATTTCCTATAGGTTTAATTATGTTATTCTTACGTAAATCATTGAGGAGTGCGGGAATGATTGACAAACCATTTCAAGAACACCCCCAAAATGTAGGATTAGCATATTCACCTCCAGTGGTATTGTAGTAACCTAATTTCGACTCTTCACAAGTTTACGAAGCTCCCTGGGTTGATAATTAAATGCACGGGCATGTGACAAAAATAGGAAACCATTCACCTTGTTTGGCCCGTAACATTTTGGCATCGTTGTCGGGGAAGCATCTTAATTAGATTACTTACAATACCCTAAAACCTTCCATCTGACCTTGTATGAGTTTTTCGAGAAGAAGAGGACCTGACGGTCGCTTTATAAGAACTAATCCATCAGGACTCGAGTCAGCCGAGCATTTTGGATTTGAGTTAGACTCGCTCGACCTACCAACAGTCCATTGGAGTGAGGAACCGCACTTTGTGCAAAGTGTCGCCTCATCCCATCAACAAGGGGACGAACGAATCATCATAAATCCCCTGTTTAATAGGACTCCTCTAGAGGAAGCCCTGTTGTGGAAGGTTGTGGAGGATCAGACGATCTCGCCAGACAACCTTAGAGCATTGACTCAAAAAGTTTTAAACGATCGGAAGGCCATAAACGCTGCATTAGAAACCACATTTAAAAAAAAATGGCAGATAACGATGAAGTCTCATTTGGATTTAGTTTCTCAATAGAGGAGGGAGTAGGAGATACCAAAATGAAAAACATATCCCCTGCTCACCTTCCGTCCTTCAGAGGACACCCGACTGAGGACCCTGACCTGTTTTTATTCAAGTTTGATGTTTTGTGCAGGTTTGTGGATTACAAATCAAACATGTAGAAGTTGAAATTATTTCCTTCTACATTAGACGATGCAGCTCTGCGATGGTTCATCGGTCTGGGAGACAAACACATCACCACCTGGGACCGGATGAAGAAGCTCTTTCTAGAGCAATATCAAGATTTCGGGAGAGCAAGAGACTCCAGGGAGGAGGTCCTGAGCATGACACAAAGAGAAGATGAGTCTCTCAAGGAGTATTGGGAGAGATTCAGCTTTAATCTTCAACGGTCCCCTCACTCGAAGCTATCTGATAAGTCCCTCAAAAGCATCTTCTTGAGGGGACTTACCAATGAGTCACTGGAGGCTCTCAACATGATCTTTGGAGGTGATGTCTATCAGCATGCTATGGACGACATCCAACAATTATGTCGAAACTACTCGAGAAGGCGAGGCAAAATCATCGCCAGGACCATGAAGGCGACTACTTTAGTCACCAAAACAAAAATAGGCAACATGCTAGAGGATTTGAAGAGCGAAATGCTCTCATCTCTAGCACTGCAGATGGATACACTGCTGTTAGAAAAGAAGAAACAAGAAAATGATGCAACATTAGCCTATTTCTACCCAAAATGTAGAGGAAGGCACGCAAAGAATGCATGTCCAAAAAACAAGGTCAGAGTATGCACAGTTTGTAGGCTGAATCATAAAACTTGATTGTGCCCACAACTGCCTAGTAACCAGGAAGCGATTGAGAGCACGGAGGCCTACTTCATAGGCAATAGGAAGAGTTGGCCACAACCCCTCACAGGGAATATACCAATTGGAATGCCATCATATGGGGGAGGGCCATACATGCACCAAGGACCCCCTCAACCACCTAATATGGGGTGGTGGGGACCATCACCCTAGACTAACACACCCCCAACAACATTTCTGAATCAGTAGCCATGGATGCCATATCCTGGGCAGCAGTGGAGAGGCCACAATGCGTGGAATCAGACTCCATAGAGTGCAGCGCCTGCTCACATCCAACAAAACTTACCAGCATTGCCAGCAGCGAGACCTGCGTAGCTACTAGCACAACCGACAACAAACCCGAACAACAGAGTAAATCAACCAACATACAACGTAGAATATGAGATGTATCATATGTACAATATTCAGCTTAGATTAGGTAGGTAGCTCCTAGAGACACCGCCTCTAGTAGAAGAGGAGGAAGAAATAGTAGAGACACCTCCACTGGTAGAAGAGGAGGAAGAAATAGAGACACCTCTGGTAGAAGAGGGAAAAGCACTTGAGAGAGCGGAGGCTCCATTTCCTAGCCGACTGCAGGAACAAAGAAAAACAACACATCCAAAATTTGACATCTTGTCGAGCTTGAAGAATCTCACGGTGACAATCCCATTATTTCAAGCAATTCGAGATGTCCCCATTTACACCAAGGCAATTAGAGAAATATGTCTAAGGAGACCGGGATGAAAAGCTACCCAGACTATCAACGTCATGGGTAAACTGGTAGATCTAATGATGGGTGGAACACGTCATCCGAAGTATGCAGATCCAGGCAGCCCAGTGCTGATCATAAAAATTGGAGGACATTCCCTATCCAACACATTGGTTGACCTCGGGATAGCCATCAACATGATGCCTCAAGAGACCATGCAGAGGCTGCAACTCACGAACCTGAAGCCAACCATGACAGTGTTGTAGTCAGCCGATTGATCAATCGTGTCACCGAAAGGGATGCTGGAAGATGTGATCATAACAGTCAGTGCATGGGAATATCCAACCGATTTTTTAGTTTTGCAAACCAAGACCAGGCTGGGCGGTTACCTGCTCATTTTAGGGAGGCCATGGTTGGCAACAACTGATGCTTACATCAGCTATCGGGATGGGCTAATGACCATCTCCAACTGGCAAAACATCAAAAGGTTGACCATTTCACCGCCAGCTTAGTCTATGGACTCGACAGAAGAACCCAAGATCACCGAGCATGGAACTACGGAGTTATCCATAATCCAGTCGATGATGACCTTAGAAGAGGTGGCAGAAGAGGATGAGGATGGTGCTATTGTGGAGTTTCTCCATGGAGAATCATCCACCCCCACACCTAGATCGTCATTGACTGGCGCCCAAGATCAGCACATCCGACAAATACATGTTGGGCCAAGGAGTATATTAAACGTCAACAATAGGTTGACGCCCACACAACTAGAAAAATTGGAAGAGCTTCTGGTAAAACACCAGCAATCATTTGCATGGGACTACGTAGATATGCACGGCATCAGCCCAAAAATATGTACCCATCGGATTTATTTAGATGACCAGGCAACTCCTAGTCGGTAGCCACAGAGAAGGATGAACCCAGCAATGAAAGACATTGTCAAAGAAGAATTGCACAAACTTCTGGCTGCCGAATTCATATATCCGATTTTTGACAGTGAATGGGTATCACCATTAGTGGTGGTCCCCAAAAAGAATGGGAAATGGCGGATCTGCGTGGACTACCGGGCATTGAACAAGGCGACTAAGAAAGACCACTTCCCACTCCCGTTCATCGATCAGGTCTTGAACACACTCTCAGGAAGAAAATACTTCTCCTTTCTGGACGGTTTCAGTGGTTACAACTAGATCCAGATAGGGAAAGAAGATCAAGATAAAACAACGTTCACCTGTCCATGGGGAACGTTTGCCTATAAGGTATTGCCTTTTGGATTGTGCAACGCATCGACCACCTTTCAAAGGGCGGTGCTTAGCATATTCTATGATATGATAGGAGACGGGGTGGAAGTATACATGGACGACTTCACCGCCTATGGAGAAACCTTCGAGGAGGCAATGACAAATCTGGAAAGAGTGCTCGACAGGAGCAAGGAAAATCATTTGTCCCTAAGTAATGAAAAATGTTTTATGATGATGCAGGAAGGCATCGTGTTGGGACACCACCTCTCTGCGAAAGGAATAAAAGTAGACAAGAGGAAGATCGAGGTCATCAAAGACCTACCTAGCCCTAGAATGCAGAAGGAGGTAAGAAGTTTCCTTGGATCAGCCGGGTACTATCGATGATTTATCGTCGAATTTAGTAAGATTGCCAAACCACTGCACACCCTACTTTCTAAGGATGTAGAGTTCAATTGGACGAGAGATTACGAAGAAGTGTTCCAATTGCTGAAAGAAAAATTAATATCTGCATCGGTCTTGAGAGGACCGAATTGGGCCATACCATTCCATATTTATTGCGATGCATCTAACGGTGCGATCGGAGCAGTCCTTGGGCAGAAAGATGACGAAGAATTTTACGCCATCTATTATGTCAATAAAAACTTGGCGAGAGCAGAGCTCAACTATACAGTGACAGAAAAAGAATTCCTCGCAGTTGTCCATGCAATAAACAAATTCTACCACTATATAATGGGATACAAGGTCTTCATCCATACGGACCACATGACTATCAGGTATCTGATGAGTAAGCTGACCATTGGTGGCAGAATTATCAGATGGCTATTGCTATTGCAGGAATTTGACATCACTATAGTCGATAAACCGGGCAAGGACAACGTCGTGGTAGATTTTCTGTCCAGATTGATACCAGCAGATCATCAAGCAGTGGAAGATCAGTTTTCGAATGAACATATGTTCGCTATTAGTGAACAAACTTCGTGGTATGCAGACATAGCCAATTACTTGGCCATCAAAAGGACCTCACCTGCTCTCTCCTATCGAGAAAAGTAGGTGGTCATAGAGAAGAGTGCATCATTCCTTTGGATGGATGGTCTCCTATTTAAAATAGGAAGAGACCAAATTATAAGAAGATGCATAGCAGAACAAGAGTTTTCAGAAGTGCTCAAGGCATGTCACGATGAGCCATGTAGAGGACACTTTGCAGGGAAACGAACTACCTACAAAATCCTACAGGCTGGGTATTTTTGGCCCACTCTGTTCAAGGATGCGACAACGTATACCAGCAAGTGTGACGAGTGCCAGAGGATGGGTAGACCAACCCACCGAGATGAAATGCCCCTGCAGCCCTGTGTACACCTAGAACCTTTCGATAAATGGGGCATGGACTTCGTGGGACCATTTAATCCACCTTCGATGGAAAGGAGGTTTATTCTGGTCTACACGGATTACATCACCAAATGGGTGGAAGTGTAGGCATTAAGGGACTCAAAGGAAAGAACGATCATCAATTTCTTATTTGCCCATATTTTCACACGATTTGGGGTTCCTCGGGAGATAACAACAGACCAAGGGCCCCAATTCACCTCCAAATTGATTGAGGAGCTGATGGAGCAATATAGAGTTCGGCACAATAAAACCACGCCCTACCATCCACAGGTGAACGGGCAAGTAGAAGTGACAAACAGGGAGATAGAAAACATCCTGACCAAAACCGTGCAGCAACACAAGAAATATTGGGCCACATGGTTGTCGAAGGTAGTTTGGGCATACAACACCACGTGGAAATCCACCACAGGATGCACACCTTTCCAACTGGTCTATGGAAAAAATGCGGGATGCCCATCGAGTTCAAAATCAAAACTCTGAGGACGACTTCAGAATTAAATTTGAGCTTGGACAAAGCTCAAAAATAGAGGATTCGCCAGCTAGATCAGCTGGACGAAATCCGACTAGATGCTTTATAGAGGACAAATATTATACAGAAGCAGAGAAAGAAGTGGCATGATAACCACAGCAAGCTAAAGAAGTTCCAAGTAGGGGAATGGGTACTGTTGTACGATTCCCGATTTCAGGAAAGGAAGGGCAAACTTATGCAGAGGTGGATGGGGTCGTATGAGGTGGCAGAGCTCATTAGGAACGGGGCGATGCGCGTTAAGACAATTGACGGTAGCAACACCATGTTCACAGTCAATGGCCACCGACTATGTCCCTATAATACATCCGAAACGTTACAGGTGGAATCCAGAGTAGGCATGGGGGAGACCCCATCTTACTAGATCTAGACCGAACTCTCACAGGTGAAATGGTGGGCACGAAAGTGCTCACCCAAAATTTTTTAGTTAATATAGTTTTTTTGTAATGTGTGTTTTTGCAGGGACGACGCCCGCATGCAAGCTGCAGGCATCCTAATCCAGGGCCTAACGGGCATGGAACGCGTCTAACTGCCTTTATTTTCCTTTCTTTTTCGATTGCTTTTTGCAGGTGGACCTGACAGCACGAGGGATAGGTATCTGGGAAACCAGGCCTGATTCGGCTTAGCATTCCGACACTGGCTCATAGGTAGAATCTGGGCAGCATGAAAAATTGGGAAGGCTTGATCACCCTTTTTCCAGTAAAATCGCCATCCAGAAGAAGGCGCCTTACTGCATCTAGAAGGCGTCAAGTCCAGAAGAAGGCACCTTACTACATCCAGAAGAAGGTGCCAAGTCTAGAAGAATGCGCCTTACTGCATCCAGAAGAAGGTGCCAAGTCCAGAAGAAGGCGCCTTACTGCATCCAGAAGAAGGTGCCAAGTCCATAAGAAGGTGCCTTACTGCATCCAGAAGAAGGCGCCAAGTCCACAAGAAGGCGCCTTACTACACCCAAAAGGCACCCATCCAGAAGAAGGCACCTTACTGCATCCAGAAGAAGGTGCCAAGTCCACAAGAAGGCGCCTTACTGCACCCAAAATGCGCCCATCCAGAAGAAGGCACCTTACTGCATCCGAAAGGCGCCAAATCGGAAGACAATGCCTTCCATCCATTCAAAAGTTCTATTAAATATATATATATATATATATATATATATATATATATATATATACATATGTAGGCGCCTTCCGTGGTAGGAAGGCACCAAGTCTTAAAAAAAAAAAATCCAGCCGAATACGCCTTCCAACATCAAGAAGGCGCATTCATCCAACCGAGACGCCTTCCAACATCAAGAAGGTGCATTCATCCAGTCGAGACGCCTTCCAACATCAGGAAGGTGCATTCATCCAGCCGAATACGCCTTCCAACATCAAGAAGGCACATTCATCAAGACGAACGCCTTCCAACATCGGGAAGGCATGAACCAGAAGGAGGTGCCTCCCACATTGGGAAGACGCATATAGGCAAAAGTGCCTCCCACCAATCAGAGGCACCTCGTAGCACCAGAAGGTGCATTCGTTCAAAGAAGAGCACCGACAACATCGAAAAGGTGCTACAAGGACACCATCCACATGGGAAAGGTACCAAAGAATGCCTCTCACATGCAACATTTACATCTACCGGACGCCTCAAGCGAAACAAAGCATCACACGAATGAGCGACATCAAAGGACCATACCCCTCCCTCGTGTCACAAGTTAGCAAATCAACGGCTACCACGATGACTGGAACGATGAATCAGGTACGCACATACTAAATCAAATTGTTTATATAATTATTTATAAATACGCAGTACCGAAAAAGATACCGCCGTCATAGAGATCGTATCCCCCCATAGCCGTAATCGTGTGCCAATGATAGAGCGTCTTCCATAAATGCTAGGGTTAGGTGTATTTTCTATAAGAAGGCGCCTTCCTGAAGAAGGAAGGACAAAAAAAATATACAGCAACAGAAGATGCCATGGGAGGAAGGTCCAAGAACCACGCGACCAAGAAGAATGAACCCAGTGATACTGATGGGATCAGAGGGGCATTGAAGACCCAATTTGAAGCCGAGGGGTG
Source organism: Wollemia nobilis (assembly GCA_028583015.1). Taxonomy (NCBI): domain Eukaryota; kingdom Viridiplantae; phylum Streptophyta; class Pinopsida; order Araucariales; family Araucariaceae; genus Wollemia; species Wollemia nobilis. The sequence continues at coordinate 13,188,864 of JAQPPZ010000850.1, forward strand.
GCTCGAATACTGCACCCTGGTCAGTCAAGGCTAGGATGTGGAGGCAGCTAGAGAATTCATCGCCTCTTTGAGGGGCGGTGCGGCCCAAGTACGAGGGGTGAAAATTCTAGTCACCCCTAAGTTCATCTCACAGGCGACTGGATTGCCTCTCACGGGGGAATGTACATACAAGGGCAGAGTGTTAAAACTATACGTCGAAATACTGCTACCAGGAGGAAATGTGCATATAGACAGGGAGGGGTTACTCAAAAATAGTCTCCCCACGAATATGCGAAAGATGTTCGAGTAGATTGCTCTATTTTTCACATGCATAGGAAAGTATACCCATCTGCACATTAATCATGTGCACTTCATCAATCACCTAGTGCATGGGAGGAAATTAAACATACCTTTCTACCTGGTGAATGCTCTAAAAGATGAAGTGGCTCGGTACCAAAAGGGGGCACCGTCTGCCTTAGCCCACCATGGGCTGATATCGACATTGGTCCACCACGCAGAAGCACAAGGATAGAACCACAACGCAGAGGGAGATGGCGGCCAAATAGAGCAACATAATGCGATTGCCGAATTAGGGCAAGATGAAGCATCCCCTGTAGAGGAGATAACAAACATCGGGCAATTAGCGTTGCCCTATTTTCCAAGAGGAGCAGAGCAGTCACCGGTGCCCAAAGACATAGAGGACAGAGGGCATTCCCCAGTGCTTGAGTATGAGGAGGAAGGAGCGCCACTCGCTGGTGGTGAGGATGAACCAATCCCCAGGAGGAAATGTCTGTGATAATTCCTCTCGATAGAGGAAGGACAGAGTGACCCAAAGATAGACATTATCGCCCAAACCCTTTGAGAATTAATGAATCGGAGCCCACGGAATGAAGGAAATTTTGGGAGTAATGACCAGATCGATGTGGCCTTGGAGGAGGCCCTCGAATGGCAAACCGATTGCTGGATGGCACAGCAAATTCTGGAAGATTGCCAGAACCAGCATAAAAGGGAATTGGAGGAAAGAGATAGGCAAATTGCTCAGCTCAAGCAGTTGGTTCGACAGTTGCAGGAGGAAAATCAAATGCTCCAGGACAGAGGAACAGCAAGACAGGAGGCGTCCACTCAGACTGATTGGGCAGAAGAAGTGCCGACGAACTCTCCCACATTTGTCGAACGAGTATTCTCTTCGGGGGAGATTCGATCGGATGCCCAACAGAGCAGCCCGGAGGCAGGGGAGGATTCCTCTGTTTTTAGGGGTGAAAAGAAAAGAAGTCCTACCATGCCCCCTGTCATTGTCCTAAGTGACATAGAGCAGGACGAAGGTCTCCAGCAATAGATAAGACCAGAGGATAAGGAGGACCTTCCCAGGCTTGAAGAAGGAGAAGAGCCTGAGGGGTCGACACCAGGTAGATAGGAGAACGAAGGATCACCCCCAAAGATAGCAACACAGCCGATCCTTCAGAGCAAGGAGAAGTCCCCGAAGGAGAAACGAGAGACCCTTGTCCAAGCCGTCGCATTTTCTACAGAAGCCAAGGCAAAGAGGCCCAGGATGACTCGACAGAAGGCAAAAGTGACCTTTGTCGACTATGAAGAGGATGAATGGGACATGCAGCCATTCGTCGAAAGGCAAAAATATTTCGAGCAGTGGCACAATGAAATGAAAGTAGCCAAGGAGGCCAGGAAGGCATCCTCGAGGGTAAAAGGAGATTCTGGCATCTACGTCAATCCGACAGAAGACAGCCAGTTTTGGGACATCTATGGTTCATCCCGAGGGCGGCCTACCATGATGAGGAAGTACTTGGAACGGTGGGGAGTATATGGCCCACAATTGGAGGCCGCTACGATTACAAAGGAGAATGCAGGGCTTACCCCTAAAGCGGCCAAATTATACAAGGCCCAAGTAGTGCCTTCTAGAGGGGATAACTCGGATATCCCTCTGGCAGTGGTTAGACCTCCAAATGCCGACCTCTGGCAAGCTGCCAAAGCTGCATTTCAATCGGCAGGAACAATGCTGGCTAGACCACCACTAGTAGCGGCCAGAACAAGAAGAGGACAATTGACAGCTGTAGTTTCCCATAGGCAAAGGCGAACCACACCTTCAAATGCTGGCATGAAAAGACAGACTTAGGCCAAGGGGCAGCAGAATCCTCCAAGAGATGGCAACAATGAAAATTCAAAGGGCTAGCTGCAGCTTGGATGCCACGAGGGCGTGGCATATGTTAGGCCTGGGGGGATGATGAGCACCAAAAATGCTCATATTTTGTACATATTTCTTTGATCAATATGTGGATGTATAATAAGGATTGCATACTTTTATGAATGATTATATAGATATTTGATATAATTATGCGTGTTATCTAATTTGTGTGTTTTTAGTATGTTTTGTGGAATTGCAGTTGATTTAGTTAGATTTGGAACGGTCGAGGTCCTTTTGATGGACCTGGCACTTTATTTCATCGAGGGTTAATGAAGAGAATACGAGCGCCTCCCTGCAGTCGAAAGGCGCCAACTGAATACCAGCGCCTCCCTACAGTCGGAAGGCACCAACTGAATACGAGCGCCTCCCTACAGTCGAAAGGTGCTAACAAAAGACAAGTGCCTCCCCACAGTCGGAAGGTGCTAACAAAAGACAAGCACCTACCCACAGTCGAAAGGCGCTAGCAAAAGGCAAGTGCCTCCCCACAACCAGAAGGTGCCACTGATTCTTTACCCGTTGACCAGATTTGAACGACGTGGATGGTAGTGGCTAGTGCAGTTCCAGCTCTGTGTCATGTAGAGCTAAATTGGAGATTGCACCAACGTATCGAAACATCTTATTGATGCCAGGCAAAGCATGAACTAAACAACGAACACACCGCCATTAGAATAGAACACCAGATGTCGATTACATTTACCAGACTATCTTGATTTAGTCTGGGATAGATCGACTGTTGTAACTACTTCTGTAACATAAGTTCTGCGGGTGTGGTATATAAACACACGCAGATCGTTCTGAGAAATATATAGAAATAAAATAAAGATCCATTTAGACGTACAGAGATAAATTGTAGTGTGTTGACGAATATATTAAAGTTCTAGAAGTTCTAAGCGCGTGTTCGATTGGGAAGAAGCTGTTGGATCCTGGGCCCACTCCAAGCTAGTATTTCTTCCCCATTTCCTTTTCGTTTATTAATTTTAATTAGTTTATTGCTTTCATAAGAACATTTGTTAGTTTATTAGTTCCAGCATTTGCAGTAGATTTATTTTCAGGAACGTGTACATGATTTATTTCCTGTAGGTTTAATTCTGTTCTTCTTATGTAAATCATTGAGGAGTGCGGGAATGATTGACAAACCATTTCAAGAACACCCCCAAAATGTAGGATTAACAGATTCACCTCTAGTGGTATTGTAGTAACGTAATTTCGACTCTTCGCAAGTTTACGAAGCTCCCTAGGCTGATAATTAAATGTACGAGCATGTGACAAAAATAGGAAACCATTCACCTTGTTTGGCCTGCAAAAAAAAGTATCATAGATAGAGAAAAGGTACTTAGAGAAAGGAACCATAGGCAGATAAGTAAACCAAGGTGAACAAGAACATTGACACTAAGTTGGATTCCTAACTAACAAAGAAGGCAAGCAAGCCAAAAGGTTGGAAAAATTTTAAGTACTCAAATGATGGTACTATAATGGGATGTTAATAACCATCTCACCATATATAACCAAGCATTGATTCCTTGGGCAATATGGGTAGGTTGTTAGGATACCTAGGCTATTCAGGGTATGTGATCAAATCCCTAAGAAAGTTAGGTTTTCCATCAAGCTTCCTAGATCATCTAGTGGAAAGAAACAACTATTTAAGCCATCTAAGTGGTCCATTAGACTATTTGGACATCCACCAACTTTTTTAGTGGCCAAATGACTGTAGATATCCCTTAGGATATCAATCTAGAGAGGGGTCATTGGACTCCTCCTAGTCATCTAAGGAAGCCATCTAACCCGTAGAAAATATAGCTAGGAGGGAGGGCTATAAAGAGGGTTAGGGAGGTTTTCTAGATCCTTAGTCCATCTAATTCAAGGAATATGTGTGTAAAAATGATTAGGGAAGTCATTTGGTCTACTAGGTTATTTGACCCAGAGAAAAAGAAGAGGAGGCCAATGATCCTAGTTAACCAATCATCAAGTTGGTCTCTTTGGTTGGTAGGCCTAACATTTATTTGTAATTGGATGCTAATAGAGTTGAATGCCTTGTGATAAGTTAACATGGAATGATAAATAAGCAACTCAACTTATAGTTGCTAGAGTGGTTCCAAAAATGGTACATGGAAGCCAAGTGTTATTGTATTTGATCGAACTTATAAAAAGGGAAGAGAAGATCTTTTAATTGTATTTTTTCTCATGCCAAACAAGGGAGAGCCATGGAACAATAATAAGAGAACAACAAACTAACCCCAAATTGAGGAGACTAGATGCCAACCAACAACAAACTAGTTATGACATGAAATAAGACATGGCTTGGGAATTTTATTTAACAAAGCCAGGGTTTTACATTATGGAAAATTTGACAACCAAAAAAAGGAGAATTTTATAAGATAAGTGGAATTAAGGCACATATAAAAATTACTAGAAACAAGGGTTTTGTTAAAAACCCTCATCTAATACATATAAAAATTTGAAGTCCATTAAAAGTAAGTGGGTTGTAATCCAAGAGTTTAGTTGTAATATTTTTTAAAAAATCCCTAACCATAACTATCAAAATGAATAAAGGTTTTACTAGAATAAAAAAAAATCAACCTACTAGAAGAGAAAATCAATGTGTCAATGATGAAAAACAATAGACCAACTGAGAATTTTTTAATTTTAGTAGTGAAAATCAATGATTTTATAGAGAAAATCAATGTTTTGGTAGAAGAAACCTTGGATTAACAAATAGAAAAGGTTTATAATAACCATTAGGAGCAAGTGAACAAAGGATGCATATAAAAACTGCCTATACATAGTCATTTGCTAATTCTCTAAAGCCATCTAGTTAGCACAAGCCATATGGGCATAACCTAGGCCATCTAGGAGGTGAAATTTGTAATTAAGTCCTAGGTAAGGGTCATTTGATAGTAAGATTGATTCATTAGCCCTAGGAGGTGGGCCATTTGAACCTAAGGAGGGCTTCCCAAATCCTAAACCAAGCCATCTAGGTCTTAGAAGCAACCATTTGGATTAAGATCAAGGGAATGAAAGCCTTGGGTGCTATTGGTTTCTAAATTTAGATGAGGAGTTTGAGTTAAGTGGATATCCTAAATAGATAATAGTTGAGTCAACTAGAGAATAATGTGAGGATCTATGGTGTGATTGCATAGAGGTAATGTGTGAGCATTGTTTAATGGAGATAGTTTTTTTGTAAAGGAAACGATTTATTTACTTAACAAAAAGATGCAAAAATCTCTGATCAAAGAGATCAAAGTGAAACCCAGGTGTTGTAGGTGAGTTGAAGAGGAGAGGGCAATCCTCCATGGGAGGTCCCAAGTTCGAATCTCCACCCTACCAAAAAGTTGAATTGGGTACCCAAAACCCAATTGATAATGTTGGTGTGGGCAGGGTCGAGCGCGACTCCCGGGTGACTTTGACAGTGTAGAACCCCCTGTTCGTGGTCTCTCAGACCAATGCGACCCCGCAAGGGGTTTTTCGCTTAAAAAAAGAGAGATCAAAGTGAACAAATTATTATATAAAATAGAACATGAAGATAGAAAATAACCTCATTATTGGAATCCTTGTCATCCTCGCATACCACCCTTGCCCTTTTGCTTCTTGATGATTTGGCGATAATAACCAGGGGCTATATTTATAGCCTGATTCGCTAGTGTGTTAGCCTCTTTATTGAATTCTTGCCTTATGTGTTGGTAGGATATTCTGCCAATTATCCTACCTAGTTGTTTGATCATATCTTGAATAATCTTCAGTTGTAAAGATCTAAAATCTTTATTTTTAACAAGAGTTGTTATTATAAGTTTAGATTCCCTGTAAACTGTGGCTTGAGTGATTCCTTACTTTACCATTAATTTTATGTTGATTTTGCATCCAATAGCCTCTACAATGTGTAAACAAGAAAAACACATGCATCCATAAAACAAATAAATAAAAGATATGATATTATTGAATCCTTTTTTTTGTTACAAAGAATCCTCTTGGGGTTTTACAATGGAGTCTCCAAGGTGGAGGACTCTTTTCTTAGAAATATTGTGCAATAAACTCTAGGATGGCTTCATGATGCTCTCCTTGATCACAATCAAATGTTGGTGGGATTTAAGTAACCACCATTGGTTGCGTAGAGCCTCCTGATGCCTACACACATGCAAACAACCAATGGATTAGTAGCACCTGCCAATGTATTAAACAAAATAAAAACCACAACAACCAATAAAAATGTAAACATGCATACTTGAATTTAGAATAGTTTCAAGAAATATCCAAGAGCAGAATTGTCACCAAGGGTGTGTGTGTATATTTGAAATTATTAATGAATGTGCACACCTTGGAATTATCACCAAGGGTGTGCATGCATATTTAAAATTATTAATGAATGTGCACACCTTGGAATTATCACCAAGGAGAGGTGAGAGTGGAGGTGTGACTAGGAGATGTGGCAAGTGAAGTGGATATGGGATGAGCATGAGGGAAATCTTCACCCATCTAAATAATGTGTAATTAGGATGGGAGAGAGTGAATTGGAATTGAAGTGGACTGGAGTGATGTGCACATGGGATAAGAAAGGGGAATGATCTCACGATGTCCATAGGCTAGACATAGGAGGGTGAGTGGATGGGGGTGAAAATGGTTAGGATAGCCTAGGTGGGCTAATGTATACTAATTAATTTTTAATTAATTAGTATTAGATAGATGTGTTTATTTTAGGTGTCTACAGATGCCCCATTTTTGTATCGTGTTGTGTGAAAACAAAATGCGATGCAAAAGTAAATGATATTTGTTGTTGGATTGATGGTGGATAATGATGAATGGATGATAATGGTTGATGAGCGATGAAAATGGCTTTTGGCTTGAGGAGGGTGATGTAAGATTATCTCAAATCAAGGACAATGTAGGATGCCCTAGTTATGGAAGTGATGAATATTTGTGAACCTTGTCATTGATGAATTAATGAGCACATTTGAAATAGCTATGCTAACAACTATACTAATGAGACATGGGCTTTGAGCCACTATAATAACAAATATGCTAATGAGCCATGGGATTTGAGCCACTATGCTAAGAACTATGCTAGAATGATACTATGCGAATGATATTCTCAAACAAGATTTTGAGATAAACATAGATTCCAAAAATGGGTGTTTGGATATTTGACTTGTTTGGGACAAAATTTTGTGGGTATTGTCTACCCCCTCAAGCGACGAGTGGGTGGAAGAAATGGGTGACAACCATGAGCTGATTGACAAAAGGTGAAATGGGATAGAGTGGAACGTGGCATGAAATGGGGGGGATTTGTTTTAGATATGTTGAAGTGATGGAGGATGATGTGAGTATTTAGGAATGATGAATGAGTATGAATAGATAGAAATGGATGATAGAAAATGTGATAGATATAATAGAATAGATGTATGCATGCACATTTGATTATCATTCAAAAAATGCTTAGACATGTATCATTGTTCATGATTTCAATGGATTAATCAAGGACGTCAACACAATAGTACTGATGTAACTACAAATGGATGGAAGTAGATGTGACACAATGTATGCAAGAGATGAGTAGACTATAGAAGCAAATGTGACATGACTTGTCTTATCACATATCCTAGGAAGGAAGAATTGACAACTGCTTGTAGGAAGCTCAAACATCCCAGTGATATCAATCAAACTCATATACTAATCAAATAGGCACTTGAAAATACTAAGACTAACCAAGTGAGTCAAGTCTCTCAAAGATAAAAATGTGTGCAATGATGTTCATTTTCGATTTTGAGCAAGGTTGGACTAACCAATTGTGACTCAAGCCATTATAAGCGAGCACATTCATGAGCGATCAAATGTCTGTATAAAAGAAGTTTGCTAATGTGATAGACGTGTCGCCATGCAGAGGGTATACTCTACTGCTAGTCAGGAGTCTATAGCCCCAATGGAGACATCTAAAATACCCAAGGATCCATGATGGAGTATTAAAATGAATGTGTTGTTTCTTTCGTGTCTTGTTTCTTTTTTTTTTGGTATAAATGCTATTTGGATCCTTAGGTTTGGATTATGCACATAATAGGATGAGTAGGGAATCCGTTCATTTTATGGCAAGAGGGATGCTTGGTTTCATCCTCCCTAGACTCAAAATATGATTAATATGTGATATATGTGCATGGTCCAAGAGAAAACCTAAGGTAACTAGGAAGGCCTATAGTACTCAAGGACTAATGACATTTGAAGGAGGCTGAATGAGACACTAGTTATGGTTGAACAACTGAAATAACCTAAAGATTCTCCTAACCTAAGAGAGAAAATAGATAAAGCATGGTAGGACATGAATGTGGGAGAAATGGATATTGGGGAAAAGTGCATAAAAGAAGGGCGTAAATATAATTATGAAGATGACCTTGATTAATACAACAAAATTCCTTTGTGATGACACGTGTCAAACTTAACTGGATAATGAACAAGTTGGCATTGGATTCAACCCAAATAAGTTTGTTGTTTGATCTAGCGTGTTTTTGGTGAGTTTTCTTTTGTTGTGTTTTTTATTTTTATTTTTATTTTTAAAGGATGAACTCCATCAGACTAGATGATGAATTAGAAAAGGAGTGAACTCCCTTAGACTAGATGATGAATTAGAAAAGGAGTGAACTCCCTCGGTCATGAAAGCAAGTTGAGGAGGGAGGAAAATAATGATAATAAGAGGAAGGTGGGAAGAGGCAAATCGATGAGCGATGGGATGATGATGATGGTCGATTATGGATGCAAAGGGACGAAGTGACACTTGAGTAGGAGACTTAGGATTATCTCAAATTTTGACCAATGTAATATGCCTTAGTGATGGAAGAAAAAAATATATTTGAACCTTATCATTGACAAAATATTGAGGCCATTTGACTGAATTAAATATTTTCTAAAACTATGTGAATGATGATTGGATAGGTTTGCTCCTATCCCAACAGACAAAGGGAATGAATAATAATGATTGGATGGGTGTGTTCCTATCCCAGTAGACAAAAGGAGAGGCTAATGTAATCAAATAAGCTATGAAATTAAATAAAACTACGATAAAGATAAGTGTGGCTAATGATAGTATCAAGCAAGGTTCTTGGATAGATGTTGATTCCAAAAATAGGTGTTGGATATTGATCAGTTTCATGACATCATTAATTTAATGGTGTTGTCCAACTCAAGTGATAATATGATTTGTCATGGTGTATGCTTTGGGTGTGTGAATTTTTTTGATGGTTGTGTGATATACAAATGGGTGAAAGAGATGATTTTATGAAGAAGGAATGAACTTATTAAGAGGGGATCATGGGAGTGAGTTAGTTAATTCCCCACGATCAAGAAGATCTTGTACTAGACCTCGTAATTATTTACAATCATCAATGTCATGAACCTTTTACGATGATAGATACAATTGTGAGTTGTCTTATACCACTTAGGTTTAGGTATGTTGGGGTTTGTAGAGGGCATGTCAGGTAAATAGATTATTCTTGCATCCTATAAATTTTGAAAGATTATCGACAATGGCTCGGATAAGGGTGTCTAGGTATGAGATAATCGAGGTGGATGAGGTAGATTGGAAGGTTGAGATGAAAGTGAAGTGAAGGAAGATGTTGAAGAGGAGGATTGAAGGGATGTTGGAGAGATGAATTGGTGACTCAACTTTAGCTCAAGGTTTGTGAATCGCTCCAAGATTAATTGTTGGATAGGTGGAGGTGGAGTTGGAGGTGGACGAGGTTGATTGGAAGGTTGAGATGAAAGTGAAGTGGGGTAATATGTTGTATAGGATGGTTGAGGGGGTGTTGGAGTGATGTATTGGTGACTCAATTGTAGCTCTAGGTTTGTGAGTCGATCCTAGATTTCTTGTAGGTCAGGTGGAGTTGGAGTTGGAGATGGAGTGGTTGGGATATGATTGAATTGGCTAGGGGATTTGTTAAGAGCAAGGTGATAAGGATGAGAATAAAAATATTGGGAGGGGAGGAAAGAGATAAGGTGAGTGATAGAGCTATGAGCATTGGGCCATGTGAGAGTGATGAGATAGAGGATAGGGTGTTGGAAGAAGAGGTGGTAAATTAAACTAGGAAGAAGTTGTTCATGGTATTTTTATGATAATGCATGGGTGACATTGTTCGAGGGGACTGCTGCATTAGGATTGAACGTGAGTGAACTGAACAACCCATTACATGAGGAGAGAAAGAATGACAAGGCACAAATGGGTTATGTGATGAGGAAGGGGAGTCTCCTTCAAACAAGCTGGAGGGACCTTGGGTGGGTGAGAGATTTTCTTGTCATTTGAAGTGTCAAGGGAGGGGGCATGGATGATGGTAGCTTAGATAAATGTTGGAGGAAGCAAATGATCGTATTCAAGCGATATATTCATCAGAATCATCATCCTCATAATTAAGAGTAAGATATTGAAGGTCATTTCGAAGGAGGAGTACCAATGAGTTTTTATGATATCCTAAACAAGGTTTTTCCTTTGATAATTGGTATGGGAGGTCAACAATAAAACACAGATCTTGTTCATAACGACCAAGGCCAAATTCATGCCAATTCAAACATTGGAAATATGTCATAGCAAAGGACAAATTGGATAGATAATTAATGTCACTGTAAAATGGTATTGTAAACTCGATAGAAATGGGTAACTCAAAGGAAGCATCTAGATTCCCATAGACAAAGTTGGTATTATTGGTGGAAGAACAAATAGGGATAATAACACCAACATTTAAGGGGATGTCACTAGGGATACAAAAATCCTTAATTGAATTTATAGCAGGGGAGCGCTAACGACCTTATGGATAAAGTACTTCCTCGAGCCAAGAATGGATATCTGGATAGAGACAGGAGTGGACTCTTGGTTGAATGAGTGAAGGGGAGACTCTGAGTGAGGTAGCTTAGAATAAGTGAAGGACACAATAGAAGAGGATGATAGATCAAATAGAGCAAAGGAAGAGGATGGTGGTGTATATTGAGAGGATGACAAATTGGAAGAGGAGCTAGATGGAGTTTTTGAGAAGATGATTCGGTAGCAATAAGAGAAGAAATAGTTGGAGTAGATGACATAGAAGATGAGGATGAGGAAGTTGATTTGGTAACTTGTGCTATGGAAAATGGGGAAGCAGATGAAGGGGGATTTGTTGGTTGAAAGCCATGTTGGACAATGCATTGCTCCCAAGATTGATGCTCTTGAGGAGTGGGGGAAGGGATGGTCAAAGTAGGAGTAAAGTGGTCATGAATTATCATTCCCACAAAAGCTTGGTAAGATGGGACATTATTAACATGATTAACTTTATTTGGATGGCATTGTGTGATCTCAAGTTGTGGTAAAGAATTTTAAGGAGGAGCTAAAGGGTTATCAATGATAATGTCCCCTTAATAAATAATATCTTGTACCAAGTTCTGGAATTGGTGATAATCATTGGGATCATGACCTATTTGGCAATGGCATATATAATAGTGATCTTCCCTATACCCTCTAGATTTGGTTTCGTCAGGCCTTATTTTGGGTAAGGAGATGGCCTACACGTCAAAATATTTTTGGAAAATGCTTGACAAGGGCATTGAGATAGGCGTGAAGTTACGAGGGGGCCTAGGAGGAATATGTATGGGGTGGGAAGCAAGTTGGTTATGCAATTGAGTTGAGGATGACATAGCTTGGTATGTTGATGATTGGGGCCCATATGAAGGTTTTTGTAGCGGGTATTAAGGTTGGTATGTTGGTGATCGAGGCTGATATGAAGGCTGTTATGGACATTGCTACGATTTATATGAAGGAGGGTATGAATGATATGGATGAGGTTGGGAATATGGGTAAGATTGGTATGAAATTATGGAAGGCACTTGGGAGACTTGGGGTGGTTGGTAAGATTGGTTATAAGCATTGGTTGGGTTGGTGGGTGGTTGGTAGTTGGAGGGTTGATGATACATAGGGGTGGTTGATATGAATTGGGGGGAGGGGGTTGATGATGGGGTGATGGTTTATGGTTTTGTGCCTGTGTCAGTGGCTATTGATGCAAATTTTGAGGTGGGGGTGTATTGATTTTCGGTGGACAAGAAGTCCATGATAGGTCATGGGTGAAATAAGAACCTTGAGGGAGTGGTGGTTGATGAGGAGTTGGTCCTTGAGGCGGTTGTTGAGGGATATGAGTGTTATATGAGGCATGGGGGTGTTGGTGGATATGATTGGTAGGAAATTGTTGCATAGAGGGGTAATTTGAAGAATGGGTGAGTGGAGGTTGATATTGAGGCAAATGAGAAGAAGAATAAGAAGTAACTTGCATTGATTTTTTTTTGTGTGTTTGGGTGTTTAATGTATCCTAAACCTAGAACTATAAATGGGGTGGATGAAGTGAAATATATAGGGGTGTTTTTATGCCCACTCCTCTTATGAGAAGAAGTACACAAACGATTGAAAAAGGCTTCCTAGGTTGGTGGTTGTGGCTTTGGGTATCATAAGAGAACAAATTATTATCTCGAGAGAGGTTGCACTATCTAAGTCCTACTATCGGCGTACCCAAGATTTCACTTTACCCTCGATCAGGCTTAGATAATTATGACAGCTACATAGTCACTAATTATTTATCCCTATGATAAAAGGCATCTAACCTCAAGATTACCCCGGGCTAGCCCCAAGGATAACTAGTTTCTTGGTGATGAAGTTCAAGAAACTATGCGTACTAGCTAATTGTATCTACGGGCTCAACTGATGGTTGGGGTTGAATTCCAACTCATTGCGAGGTTTTCCTCACAAAAATATTTGCAAAATATGATTGTGCAATGTGTGCATTGTTTGTTTTTGTTCTTTTGTATTTTTATGTTGTGCAAATGCTTAATACAAAATTAAAAGCACTCCTAAATATGTGAAATGCAAAATTTGCTTATACTAAATGTGATGAATGCAACAATTAGACCTACAAATACTTTTTATAATAAAAATGCCTACTTAAGATGCAAAATGTAGCCAAATGATACCATGTAACTAATTTTGAAAAGGACTCGTGGCCAACTCCACAATGCAACTTATGGATCTAAAATCTAATGCCTAGAGAGAAAGTTATTCTAAAATTTGTGTTTTTTTTGGTTTTTTTGTATATATATATTTTTAATTAATTATTATTATTATTATTTTTAATGCTTGATTTTTCAAGGTTTTTTTTGGTCGTGCGAGGGTAGGGATGTGGAGGGGGATAGGGGTGTAGAAGATTACATGATAGAGGGAAGGTGGGGAGGCCACAATAGGGCCACAACGGGGTGAAGCAGGGAAGTCATGCATAGGTGCGACAGTGGTGAGACATGGAGGTCGCAACAGGGTTGCAATGAGGGTGAGGTAGGGAGGCTATAGTAAGGCTATGGTGGGGTGAGGTAGGGATGCCATGCATAGGTGCGACAACGATGAGTGGGGTAGGGTGGGGTGCGTATGGGGGGAGGTGGGGTCACTGCCAAGTGGTGGCACACAATCTAGAGCTGCAACAAGGAGGGGATTTAAGGAGGAAGAGCATGAGAAAGAGGAGGGACCGTGCAGTAGTACGAGGAAGTGGGGTACATGCCAACACTTGTTGGTCTACCTTGGCCTCTTTTTTTAATAAAGTTTTTATTTTTAGGAGTGCGGGTAAGGGGGAAGGGTCATGTATGCAACACATAGGGAGTCTAAAAAAGAAGGGGAGGGGTCGTATAGGGGCTACATGGGGGGTGGGGTGTTGGGCCACGTAGGGGGGCTAGGGAGAAGCTATGCACAAGGGGCATAGTGGAGAGGAGAGGAGGTCATGGGGAGTTGCACGATGGGGGGTTGGGGGAGGCTATGCATAAGGGGTTGCGTGATAGGGGGAGAGGTGGGGGGTGTCAGGTCACACAATAGCATGACATAGGGGTCACACGGGGGGGCCTAAGGGGAGGAGATGATGGGGGTGGCTCATGTAGGGTCACGTGGCCAGAGGGCTAGGGTTTCAAGAGGGTGCGGGACAAGGAAGCATAGGGTAAAAGGGGACCTTTTTTTACTTTTTTTTTAGTTTTTAATTTATGTTTTTTTTGAATAGGTTATATGTGGCTTCTATTGGGGGCCACTCCCATCACAATACCAAAATATTACATTTGTTGTAGCATACATTTTTATCATGACTTTTTTCTCTTAAATATATTCTTCAACTTCCTCAAAGTGTTGTTTCCACAATCAACTCCTTGACATCATTTTGATTAAGACATAAAATCTCACTTGGCCAGTTGCCTTCTAAAATTTGGAATTCACCGAGATGAAGATCAACACCATAATTCGCTAATTTATCTACTACTTGATTTCCTTCTCTATAAATATGCTCACACTACCAGGAGATTGCCTCTAGTAATAGACAATGAACATCAACAATAATACTATTTTTTATCCTAGTCTCCACATCCATTTTTGTTAATAGCATTGATGATAATTTGTGATTCCCCTCAATTGAAATATATTTCCATCCTTTTTATGTTGCAATTTTAATCCCTGTAAGAAGTGCCCTAGCCTCTGCATAGTTGTTAGTTGAAGTTCCATATGATTCTGAATAAGTGAGGAGAATTTTGCCTTCACTATTTCTAAAAACACCACCTCCACCAACTTTTCCTAGATTTCCTTTAGAAGCACCATCAAAATTAATTTTGATAAACCCAATTTCTAGACATTTCCATTTTACCATAGATCGAAGTAGATCCTTTGTTTTAATTCCATTATCACAGATGACTCTTCCATGTATGTTCAAATCCTGTAGCCAAGTTATTAGCACCTCTTTTTATTTTTCTGCAATTGAGACTTCCCATGATGAGCACCATATTTTTAGACATTCTACAAGAGAGGCACTAATACGGTTCCAAACTTGGGCATGATTTTGATATTTATTTTTAAAAATTCTATTATTCCTTTCAAGCCATAAATTCCAACAAATAATGGTAGGGCCAATCCTCCAAAGAATACATAATGCTTTAGCTTTATTATAATTTATCCAACATTTTATCAACTCTTTCAATGTTGATGGAGCTACCCAATATAATTTCATATTTTTTAAAAAATAACCCCAAATGGTGTGAGCAAACAATGGAAGTAAGTGGTCTGAAGTTTCTAAATCCTTCTCACATAAGGCACATCTGAAGGGTCCATAATATCCTCTTCTTTGTAGACTCTCTCCGGTAAGAATCTTACATTGAACTGCTAACCAAAGAAATGTTGAGGCCTTAGGGAGAGCCTCTAATGACCAAACGTTCTTCCAAGGAAAATCAATGGGAGAAGGAAATTTTGATTGTTCTAAATCCTCATATCCCAACTTGATTGAGTATCCACCATCCTTTGATAAATTCCAAACCAACTCATCCTTTCATGTAAAAATTGGCAAATAAAACTCTCGAAGCATATTTTGAAGTTCATCTACAATTTGTTTGAGTTCCTCTCCTTCAACCAGGTTACTAAAATAAATCCATGTTCTGGAGTTTTTGCTCATAATAATATAATATTTGACCTTTGGACCTTTACATGCTATGCACGCTTGAGCCAATGGTTTCCATTTTGAGTCAGAGATAAGAGGATAAGGCTTCAACCAAGCATCAGACCAAAAATTTGCATAACTCCCCTCATTGACTAACCATCTAATATGTTTCTTTATCAAATGCAAACTCTTTGATATGAAGTTCCATGTTGATGATCCTTTGGGTAGAGTTCTTTTCCTAAACAATTTCATTGCATCAAGAGAACCTATATATTTTTGAAGTAATATTTTTACCCAATTCTTTTTTTGATCTCTGAATAGTCTCCATCCAAGCTTTGCTCCTAATGCCAAATTCATAAGTCTACAATTTTGCAAGCCTGCTCCTCCAATATTCTTTCCTTTGCAAACCCTATCCCACTTACAAAGAGGAAACCTAAATTTTTCCTCACAACCTTTCCATAGAAAGTCTCTTTGAATTTTATCCATTTCTAATGCAATACCTATTGGCAGTCTTGAAAGTGACATCATATAAATAGGAATGGATTGTAAAGTAGTCTTTATGAGTTGTAGCCTTCCTACCATGGTTAAGAACTTACCTTTCCAACCTGCCAAGAAAGCTTTCATTCTATCCAAAAAAGAGATCCAAAGCTCCTTTTTATTCCCTTTATTAGACAAAGGAATACCCAAGTAGGTTGATGGAAATTTTTCAATTTTGAACCCTAAAATATTCACAATAATTTGTTGTAAATCTAGGGCAATATTAATGAAAAAGATCCTAGATTTTGAAGTATTTACCAACTGTCCAGTAGCCTTCTCATAACATGATAATATTGATTTGAACTCCATGGCCTCACTGATTGAGGGATGGCCCAAAAGAAAAGTATCATCAACAAATTGGAGATGAGATTCGAAGGGACCATTTTTTGCAACTTGAATACCCTTGATTTTTCCTTCCATTTTTACCTTTGAAAAGGCTCTCCCTAATGCTTCTACTAGAATAATGAATAGATAAGGAGAAAGAGGATCACCTTGATGAAGTCCACAAGATGACTTGAAGTACCCAGTAGGAGAACCATTGATCAAAATAGAAAATTTTGTAGTGCTATAACAATATTTAATCCACTCACACCAACTATAATCAAAGCCAAAATTTTTGAGAATAGCATGTAGAAAATTCCAGGAAACCCTATCATATGCTTTGTTCATATCTAATTTCAAAAGCATACCTAGTTTTTTCATAGAATGAAGAGAATGTATGGCCTCTTGTGCAATAATTATACCATCAAGAATTTGTTTACCCTGAACAAAGCCACCTTGTTCCTCTGAGATAAGACACCCTAGAATGCCCTTTAACTTGTTTGCCATAATTTTTGAAATGATCTTATAAATCATATTACAAAGGCTTATTGGATGAAAGTTATCAAAATATTTTGTGTCATCTTTCTTGGGAACCAAGGTAATAAAAGTAGCATTGATCTCACTTATTATAGCCTTTCTTTTTTGAGCCTCTTCAATTGCATCTAACATATCATTCTTCAATAAATCCCAAAATTTAAAAAAAATTGCAGGAAATCCATTGAGGCTAGGTGCCTTGTTAGGATGGAAAGAGAAAACTGCTTCATGGAGCTCCTCCATAGAAATCTTCTTCATCAAGCTTTCATTTTGTCCTTGAGTGATAAGTGATGGAATATTTTGCAGAAGTTTTTCTTGTGCCTCCTTATCTTGCCTAGAATATGACAAAATATTTTTGAAATAATTTATTGCTTCCTTCCTTATATCTTCTTCATCCTCAATATTTCTTCCATCTAGAGTTATAATATTTTTAATATGATGAACAAAAAAATTTGTTTTTGTTGTAGCATGAAAATTTTTGTATTTCTATCTCCTTCCTTGAGCCATTTCTCTCTAGATTTTTGGAACCAATATGACTCCTCCTTCTTCAATGCATTATGATAATAAGAAAGTAATTGTTTTTCTTTCACATAAGAATCCTGGTCCATTCCATTAATTTCTACTATCTCTTGTAAATTTTTGAGCTTGGATTCAATTTATTTTTTTTCTTTAAAAATGTTACCAAAATATTTGACATTCCATATCTTCATTTGCTCCTTTAAATATTTCAACTTTTGAACAAACTTGTACATACATGATCCTTCAAATTTTGACTCATCCCACCATAACATAACCATATGGAAAAAATCAAGGTCTTGGAGCCACATAGACTAGAAGAGAAATGGCTTTGGATGACCATTGTTAGGTGACTCACAAGTCAAAAGAATGGGTTTGTGATCTGATCCTGCTCGCAATAAAATATCTGAAGAGATTGTATATTTTATTTGCAACCATTTATTGGATAACAAAAATCTATCTAGTCTTTTTGCTATATGATTTTTCCCAATGCGTCTATTATCCCATGTGTATTGAAAGCTTGAGGGACTAACATCCCAAAGGTCATTTGAATTGACAAATGAAGCAAAATCTTGCATTGATTTTGACCATCCTAGAATGCCACCCTTCTTTTCCAAAGGAGATATAACAATATTAAAATCACCCCCAAGAATCCATAGATCACAATGAATCATCATTGTATTTGACAAAAATATACTAAGGTCCTTCCAACATCTTTCACGAGGAGTAACTATAGTTGGAGCATATACATTTATAACCCCAACTTTGATGTTTTCCTCTTTCCTGCAAAATAATCTAGCAACCCAATTACTTTTTGCTTCTAATAGTTGTCCATCCCATTTGCATTTGTCCCATATTATTGCAATACCACCTGAAGCTCTTGTAGAAGAAACTGCTAAACAATCACCTGTCTTCCAAATCTTCTTAAAAGCATCCTTACATTCCTCACTACGTAATTTTATTTCTTGTATTAAAATAAACTTAAGGCTATAACAACCTATTAATTCCTTAATAACTCTTTTTTAGGGGTTTTATTCATACCCCTAATATTCCATGATATCATTTTCATCATCAACACTTTTTATTTTTATTAGTGGGCTTAACCCCACTTCTTGTTAGCACCTATGATATTTTTATTTGGCTTCCCAGATCAATATCCTTTTGAGTTTATTTTTCTCTTTTTTCTTTTTGTGATAGCCTTCCTCTCCTTCTTCCATTCTTGCCACCACTCTCATCTTCATCAATCTCTTCCATTTTTTCATATTGTTCAAAATGGGACTTATCTTCTAAAGATTTATGTTGCCCTAAAGAGTCGAAAGTGCAAGGAATAGCCTCAATAACATTTTCTTCTTTATGTTGCCCTGAAAACTCTAAACTGCATAGATGATCCTCCATAGTCATCACTTTCTTATGTTGTACTAAAATACCTAAATTTCCTTGGATATCCTCTACAAGATTTTCTTTACTATATTGCTCTTGAAATCCTAAAGTGCAAGGAATACACTTCATACTACTTTCATTTTTTTGTAAGGAGAATATTTTAAGCTACTTGAGGATAATAAAGGTGATTTACCTAGATTAAGCTTGACCTCCTTCACATCATTTACTTTAAAATTTGTCTCCTCATCTTCCTTTATATTAAAATTTGTCTTCCCCTCTTCCTTCACACCTTTAGCTCCTTTTATATTTGAACTTGTGCATTGTACTTCCTCATATCCCATATCATTATTTCCTTCTAATGACTGATTCGAGTGAACTATAATGGCCTTCACCATCTGATGATGTAGAGGGATTTTTCTAGCCACTTTCTTAGGAGTGGAAAATCCTTGATTTGACCTAGCTTCTCCTATGATATGGTCTCCTTGTTTCAAATTGAAACTACCCTCATGCCCAAAAAATTCCATCTCTTCCTCCATTTTCACTTTGTAGTCTCTTGCCATGTGCCCAGTTTCATGATATTTGTGACATCGGAATGCAATGTTTTCATAATCCACTTGTTGATCCCATTCTCTTGATTCAGATTTAATCCTAATCGACTATAGTAAAGGATTAGAAATATCCATGGCAACACATATTCGAGTGTATACAACATGCCTTCTCTCCTTAGTAGTTGGTCCCTCCTGGATGAATTCACCTAGGGTATTACCAATATTCTTCAAAACCTCCTTATTGATGAGTTGATAAGGAAGTCCAAAAGCCTAATCCATATTGGAAGCCTTTTAATAGTTTATGTGTCCACAAAAAAATTCTCACTCCAAGGTCTTAAATATAATGTATTTTTACCCCTAAACCATGGGCCTCCATCCATTATTTTATCCCTTATTTTTGAACTAGAGAAAATAATGAGAAAAAATCCTTTTGGAAGAAAAGTCATGGAGTAATTTGAATTCAATCCCCATTTCCACTTAATCCAATTTTGAATCTCAGAAAAACCTAGCCAATATCCATGAAACTTACAAATTAACCCTCTAGTTTTAAGAATCATTATATCATGCTCAATCATCTCATCCTTGATAATCACTTCTAGCGTAGAATCTGCTACCTGGACTGGGTTTTCCATAGATTCTCTCTTCTTCTTATTGCTAGGTAGGGCATCCAAACTTCCAACTTGGCCATTCACACTTTCAGTAAGCACTTTCACAAATGACTTTCTTTCCATGTTACCTAAATTTTTTGCACTCACTACTGGTTGCACTCACTCCTGGCTCGTGCTTGCACTCACTACCGATTGCACTTGCTCCCAACTCACGTTCGCACTCGCTACTAGTTGCGCTCACTCCCAACTCGCGTTATGTTATTTTTAATTTGTGTTTTTTAAATAATAACAACGAACGTAAAAAAAAGTATTTTTTTATAATAAAAATTAAACTAAGAAGAATAATAAAAATATATTAATTTTTTTCTATTAAGAAAAATTAAACTAAGAAAAATAATAATTTTTTTTCGACAATTAAAAAATGAAGAAAAAAACAATATTTAAAAAAAATAGAAAGAACGTAAAGTTAATTAAAATAAATAAATAAAATAAAAATCAGAAAATAAAAAAGAACAATTTTTTTTTGAAATAAAATATTGAATACAAAGGGTTCTTAACAATTCATTTTTTTAATAGTTTGGAAGTTGGTTTTTTGGACAGCAAACTACAACCATGGAAAGCAAGGAGTTAGTGTTCACAAAAACAAAAAATATTAACCATGATTGCCATTTATGTAAACAAGAAAAATGCATGCATCCATAAAACAAATAAATAAAAGATATGATATTATTGATTTTTTTTTGTTACAAAGAACCCTCTTGAGGTTTTACAATGGAGTCTCCAAGGTGGAGGACTCTTTTCTTAGCAATATTGTGCAATGAACTCTAAGATGGTTTCATGGTGTTCTTGATCACAATCAAATGTTGGTGGGTTTTTAGTGACCACCGTTGGTTGCGTAGAACCTTCTGCCTACACACATGCAAACAACCAATGGATTAGTTGCACTTGCCAATGTATTAAAAAAATAAAAACCACAACAACCAATGAAAATATGAACATGCATACTTGAATTTAGAATAATTTCAAGCAATCTCCAAGAGGATGCAAGAAGAGATCAATGGAATCTCAACATCGCTTTGCTAGTATTTTTTGGATGTTCAATGGAGGAAAAGGATGGTTTATTTATAGGATTTATGGGGAATGGGTGAGGGTGGTGACTTGGCTAGTTAAGTAGTGGAGAGGGCCAGTTAAGATAGGTGTAACTTGGAGTTTCCCCTTTGCATTGGTATTATCACTAGATGTGCACACTTTGGATTTATCACCAGAGGTGTGCACGCATTGGAATTATCACCAAAGGGTGTGTGTGCATATTTGAAATTATTAATGAATGTTCACACCTTCAAATTTTTACCAAGGGTGTGAGTGCATATTTGAAATTATTAATGAATGTGCACACCTTTCAATTATCACCAAGGAGAGGTGAGAGTGGAGGTGTGACTGGGAGATGTGGCAAATAAAGTGGAGATGAGATGACTGTGAGGGAAAACATCACCTATCCAAATAGTGCATAATTAGGATGGGAGAGGGTGAATTGGAACTAAAGTGGACTAGAGTGATGTGCACATGGGATAAGAAAGGGGAATGATCTCACGATGTCCATAGGCTAGACATAGGAGGGTGAGCGAATGGGGGTGAAAATGGTTAGGATAGCCTAGGTGGGCTAATGTATACTAATTAATTAGTATTAGATAGATATGCTTATTTTAGTTGTCTTCACCACGTTGTTAGATGTTATTCCTAAGCTGATCATGTATTTGAGGAGGATATCATGGGGTCTTGTAAGAATCAATCCCCCTACCGCTGCTTGACTAGGGTTGGAATTGGAGGTACCATCAAATAAGAGCACCAAAAGATAGATGTCAAACGAGAAATTGTTTGCTCTATGACCTCTCTTTGTCAAGAAATATTAGAGAATAATGGAGATAGTTATACACTACCTATGGTAATTATTTCTTAATGTCAACAAGGCAGATATAGGGAGACTAGAAGGAGGAAGAGTCTCCAAAGATTTATGAGTTATAGACGGAGGAATACAATGGAGGTCACCCATTGTCAAAATGGAGCAAGAAAAATAAATAAGAAAACAACCTTCTAGATTTTCCATAGAGAAAAGTCTAATATCAGGGCAAGGGGCATGGGCACACAAAGGCGTGTGTTAAATTGCAAAAAAGTCTAACTTCTTATGTGTCCACAAATTTGTTTTAATAAATTTAAAGAAAGGGAAGTATGTACTTCTAAACCTGTAGATTTAGGTTGGATCCCCACTATCATTACTAAATATAACTAATTTAAGCTAATTGCATGAAATTAAAATGTGTAAATTAAAGTATGGAATTTATAATACATGAAAGTAAATTTTGGATTTTAGGGTGCAAGAGATCAAAAGTAAATACAACAATTACCTAACAAGGAGAGTGTATGATCTATTTATCATTAATATAAGAGGAAAGAGTAATTATAATGTGGGAATCAAAGTGTAGCTTTGATTCTCTCAAGGTCAAAAGACATTTATAATGAATTCCATGGCTCATATTTATAGGAATAATTCACCCCTAAGTTACCTTGGGTGAGAAATTCTTACTCCCTAGTAAAAGTAAATATTTGGGGCCATCTTTAGCAAAATTATGCACCTCTAAATATTAAATTCCTCTAAATACATTCCCAAACTAATCATAAGGCTTCCAATATGTTTAGTGGTACCACTACATGCCAAAATATCACTTCATGAAGATCTTCCTTAGGATTCGTGCACTTTCTTTTTCACTTTTACCTTTCAATGAGAGATTCACCCAAGGAGGGGAATGAATAAATCCTATTCATTAGTATTTCTCTCCATATTACTAGTACTTTTCTCTTTATGAACCAATTGCTTCATGTTATCTAGAACTTCATTCATTTGGATCCAATTGTATCACCTTGAGAAAATCACACCTTTGATCATTATTTTACAAAATTAGATTTCTAGAGGTTGCAAGTGGTCAATTTGAAAGGCTTTATACATATTTAAAGTGGGGGAATCTCAAGGCTATAAGTTATTGCTACATTTTTGGTAGCTTAATGGGATACCAAGCTTGATTAATGAGATATTACAGATCCTACCTTTACCTTTGGTCATGGAGTATATAAAATTGGGATCACTTTGCTAGAAAACTATAAAATTTGTGGTTTTCCTTATTGTCCTCAAGGTAGTAGATTGATCAACCTTTATCACTCCTCATATATTGGTAGCCTCATATGTGTAAGTCTTTAGTGTCTTCTACCAAGTCCTCATATGGACTCTATAAGAACCCATACAGTTTTCCCACCATCTCGTATAACTTGTTCAATAGATCCCTCAATTATTTGATTTGTTCCATTGTTGCTTCACCTTTAGATTTGACCTTCTTCTATGTGATCATTATGTTGACAATGCCATCATTGAAGAACCTTTTTTATTATCAAACACGTCTAACAATCCAACAACAACCAACCCCTACATTTTATTTACCATTTGTTATATTGGGATTTCCAAGGAAACCATTATGATTTTATAGGTTTGCATCTCTTTAGGCATCAAGGATTTTATTAAATTTTCTCACTATATTTTTTAGTTATCCCCATTTATTATGCTTGTGATATTGATAGTGTGGTGATAAATCACTACAAATTTGTTATATTGTGCTCTAGAAAAAGATAAATATCTTTAGCCTAAAACTAGGGGGTCGCAATCCATGCCAGCCTAAAAAGATTCCATGTCAGATTTTACCAAAAAAATATCTAAAAGAGTAGATATAGGAGTGGAAAATATCTTTCTATGTGGGCAAGATGACCAGCCAATAAGAAAATAGCCCATAGTGAGCATCATGAAGCCTTTTTGGTGATATCTGAGCCAGACCTTGCCCTTGATAAAATATGACAAGCCTTTTTGGTGATAATTGAAAAGACTCAATTATAGGAGGATCAACCCAAACATCATCCATGGTAGAATCAATAGAGCTCACCATCATCTACATCAATTTGGGTAAGCAACCTCTGGAAACTCATGCATCATATCACCACCAGACATGCAAGGATATCCTTAACGATGGGAGATGACAAAGAGGAAACCAACAAGTCAGAGAAGAAGAGGTATCCTTATGATCACTCTGTAATTATGGAAGTTAAAAGACATATACTTACCCACATTCATAAGAAGAGTCGCTAAGGTGGAAGCTTCTCTACAACAATAAAAGAACTAATTGAATTACTAACAGAGTTGGCACACATGGAAACATCCTAAGACAAAGGTTTGTATGAACAAGAAGGAAGAAGGAATTGTAAAACATATCAAAGGTAGTAGTAATAAAATAATAAAAGCAATAAGGAATTTTTATAAGAGTTGATGAAGAAAGAAGGTCTGGTAAAAAGGCTTGATGGAACGACTTATCAAAACTTATAAATTCCAAAAGGAAATAACCAAGAAAAAATCTTGACTGCACAAACCAAAAAGTCCTGATCATGTAGATAAAAGGTTCTATAAAAGTTTTGAAATAGCAGATATCTCTAGAAGTAAATAAATGCACCAATACCAAGGAGGAGATAGGTGAGCACACGGATCCCTAGGAAGGAGAAATATAGTACACCATTATTGATAAAATATGGACTATCTATCAAGAACACTTTGGCTCTACAAAGTCAAGCAAAGGTAGGTGAACCATTAAAGGTGAAAGAATGAGTATCTATAACCATAATAACTATTGACTAATAACAAAAAAGACCAAGGGTTACTCCACTAACTATTCAAAATACTCATAAAAAGATAGACAAAAGGTCAAATCATCTTGCAAATTTTGGAGGGAAAACTTCCCTATTGTAATCTATAAATAATAGTAGACAACTTTGTAAAGGATCGACGAGTTTACATTTATATACGTTTGTAGGTTTCCCCGTCCTTTCTCTGTAAAAATAGACGTGGTTATTAAGCAACTTGTGGATAATCTCGAACCCCCACTTTTGGCACAATCTATGTAAGAGTTTACTTGCATATATACATACATGGGATCCTGTGTATATTTTTTGGCATTATCTGTAGACCTGTTGTTGTGTATGTGCTTTGTGATATTTTATTAAATATTGAATTTTGTTAAGTGTATGTGTGAGGGGCCTATGTTTATTTTTAGACTGACTCACTAGCTTGGCTCTCTTGCAAGACCCAAACTCTTATGCACGTGTATAACTAGTAAATCTTGATTATACTTCACCATGTCAAGGAGAGAAAGTGTTCATCGCTGACACATAGCATTCAAGCCTATTTATAGGAAGATCTTAGCGGATCTCTTGGCACATTGCCTCCCTTTTCCTTTGTTGAGTTTGTTTTTATTTTTACTTTCTCATACCCCTTTCCCTTTGTTGATCAAATGATGCCTTGAAGATCACATCCTAACAAGGATTCGACCTTGTAAAAACTCTTGGCAACCCTAGATTAAGCCAAATCCTATGCTCTCGATTGTGGCCTATTGTGTCACTGCACGTGAGGTATGATTATCTCAAGTAGGGACAATCAGAGATGATAATAGTTTAATGGCATGCCTAGTGGGATCCAAGTGACACATCATTGGTACTAGAATAACTACAAGGAGTAGGTTTGAGACTTGGTGAGGGTCTTTGTCTATTCTTACTTGTTTAAGTGCCTCTTTATCACTTGGTAACTTTGCTCCAAAATGAACACTAGAAGAAGCCATTGCTGAAGATACTAGATTGAGGTTTGGGTGAAGACCTTAGTCTATCTACTTTTCAAAAGCAAGAATCTACATTCACCTGGTGACTCCATCCTAAAGAAAGAGCCCAAAGATAACCAGATGAGAAACTTGTATCAAGGTTTTACATTTGTCAAACATGATAAGAGTTGTTGTCACTATTAATAATCATTTCATGAAGGAAATCCATAGTCAATAATATGGCTGCCTCATACCCACTTCCACTCCCTAGAATATTCCTCACATGGAATGATACAAGTCTACTGGCACCACCGGTACAAAATGAAACCTATAAAGAGATACCATAGTCTTCTATAAAGTCTCTCACCTATTTCACTAGTGAAGATATCACTACCCCTATAGAGCACCTTAACCATGTGGTGAACATGTGAATGATTCATAACACATTAGAGAAAAACATGGTGTTAAGGTTGTTGGCAACATCTTTTAAAAAGAAGGCTTGAGAATGGTACATCATACTATAACCCAATACAATTACCAGTTGGGACCAACTCAACAACACCTTCGTTGGAAGATTTAGAGAAAAGGTGGATGGGGTATCACTCCTACAACAACTGATAATAATCAAAAGATATTCCATGGAGGTAGTAGAATATTTCAACCTTAAATTTAATAAATACCAGAGGATATGCATCCCCCACCAGGTACACCACTTATATATTACTTAAAATCCTTGGATTTTGAGGTTCAATGATGATTAAATCTAGAGGAGGAAACTTCCCGATAGAAGCATATGAATTAGCCATACATAATGAGCATAATTTAATTCAAATTAGAAGACTAGCCCTAGGCTTCCATACCTATATACCGTAATGTACAACCCCTAGTTCCTATTGCTTGGCCAATGACCTCCCAATCAACCCCCCATTCACCCTTAGTTGTTGTATCCTTACAAACTTCAACTCCATCAAGCCCCAGGGATCTTGAGCAGGACTCATACCACAAGTTGCTTACATTTATAGCTAACCAAATGTTAGCTATGATAAGGGAATAAAATACCCCAAGATATCCTTATCAAAACAACAAGCCCCATTCCCCACGAGGAAACAAGGGATATGTGAACCTGCCCACTAGATATCCTAGGCCTTCATTCTAAAATACTCAAGGAAATGGTAAATCCCAAATGGTTTTGATGGTAACCCCTCTACAAATAGTAGTAATCAATCATGTTAGGGAGTTATCCCCTATACAAAATAACTATATGGAGGAACCCACCACATGGTACTACCCACCTCCTAAAACCCCCCTCAACCAAGTCAACCTAGGAGAAACATCATAAATTTTGGCTACTTCAACACGAGATGATGCCATCCAACTCATATTCAAAAGTTGAAGATCAAATGCCAAAGCATAATTCCTAGGCCACCACCACAAGACCTGGTTATATTTCTCAAGACATAATCCTAGCGACATGGGATGAGGAAGAAATCTATGTAGTATCTGACCAGATGAGTGATCTAATGGGCAAAAGACCTTAGGTCCTATTAGATTATCTAATGAGGTCCAAGAAGCGAGCAATGAAGGAAAAGGGTGCGATCAACCCACTAACGTTTGGTAGTCAACACAAATAAACTTGACTATAACAACAACCTTAGATTGTAATACCTCAATGATCATTAATTTTTTGTACCCCCTACCATCCCTCAACCAAATGATCCAAGGGCCCTAGATAATCAAAACAGAGAGATGAATCAAAATCAGTGATGCCACCACCAAAATCCTGACATTCATTAAGCAAAATACTCCAATCCCAAGGTAACAGTTAATACTAATGGAACCAACCAAGGATATTTACCCAGTCCAAGAAAATTGTACTTTTTTCTTAGAATGAGATACCTCTAGGATCATTTAGCATAGTGGATCACTTAAAAAATTCCATTATACCATTTCTATTTTAGGAAATGTTGGTTATTCCAAGGCAAAAAGAGCATTTGTAAAAGCCTTTGGAGGAAGAAGAAAAAAGACAAATGTAACCACAAAGCATGATTGTGTTGTAGATCTTATCTCTAGGACCTAATAGACCCAACCCTTCCCAATTCTGTCTAACTTAATCCATAATTGTATTATAGACTCTGGGGCCAACACATACATTATGCCAAAAGAAATAGTGGATGCATTGGGATTAAGCTATTAATCAACAAAAAAAATAGTTGTGCAGTTGGATGACAACCTAGTTCAAATATTGGAGATTGCAAAAAACTTTCACTTTCCCCATATGCTTTCCTAGATCAAACAAGTATATAGGATGCGTTAATAATTGACCTTCCTTCTTTTGGAATATGCCTATCCAAATATTTCACTATAAAACTAAGAGGGTATATATATTTGGATTGGTCTTTAATGGTGCTAAGAACAGTATATGGGACCAGGATCAAAATTCTAAGTAAATCGTTGCATCCTCATCACATAGAAATGTTTCCACCCTCTGAATGGATCAATGACCAGATATTGGTAGCCAAAGAAGAATGGTCAAACCCCTATGAAATGAATTAAGACTCATGGCTAATTCTAGAAGACTTGATGAGATAAGGGGAAATAGAAAGATGAGATATCGATCCCCTAAAGGAATATAGACAAACATGCACGGTGTAGGGATAGTTTGAAATCAAACCTGGCTCTCAAGTCGAGAGAGAGAGAGAGAGAGAGAGAGAGAGAGAGAGAGAGAGAGAGAGAGAGAGAGAGAGAGAGAGAGAGAGAGAGAGAGAGAGAGATTTAGAGAGAGAGAGAGAGAGAGAGAGAAAGAGAGAGAGAGAGAGAGAGAGAGAGAGAGAGAGAGAGAGAGAGAGAGAGAGAGAGAGAGAGATTTGCTTTATTCTCTTTTATTTTTGTAGGATAAATTTCAAAAAGAAGATAGACATAAGAGCCATTGATGGGTATATTCTCAAAACTAACACCAAATTTAATGATCAAAACAAGTGGGGTGGTAGGCTTACATCAACCAAAATAATTGTGCATAAGACAAAAAAAAGCCAAATATTTCACCATGTCACCTTAGGCATGAAAGGAGAAGCTCACCCCAATGAAAATACATGAGGAGCAAGTGAAGGTGCTGATTCAAGCAAGATGAAATCAAGGAGAATGAGCTACATCAATGCCAAATAAAGACTATTAAATAAGACCAACGTCCTCTAGAAGGTTGTGCCTCAATAACTCATACCTAATGGATAAAAGGTATTTTTAGCTTTTGAGTTCATTTCATTCTGCAAATAGAAGGCCCCCTGAGAGCCACCAAAACTATAGTGATAAATCACTTCAACTTTGTTAGATTGTGCTCCATTAGAAGATGAAGAGCTTGAGCCTAAAACCAGAGGGTACAATATATGTCATCTTAAAAATATTCCATATTGGATTTCACTAAAAAAATATCTCCAAAGGGTAGAGACAAGAGTGGAAACTCTCCTTATATGTGGGCAAGTTGACTACCTGATAAGAAAATGGTCCATAATGAGCAATATGAAGCCATATCGATGATATCTAAGCCAAAAATTTATCCTAATAAAACCTGATGAGCCTTTTCAGTTATAACTAAAAAGACTCCATTATATGAGGAGGGTCAACACAAACATCATCATTGTCTACATTAGTTTGGATAAGCAGTCTCTAGCAACTCATGCATCATATTGCTACCAGACATGCAAGGATATCCTTAATGATGGGAGATGGAAAAGAGGAAACCAACGAATGGGGCAAGAAGAGGGATACTTGTGATTACACTATAATGATGGAATTTTAAAGACATACTTCTCCATATTCATAAGAAGGGTTGTTAAGGTGGAAGTCTCTCTACAACAATAAAAGAACCAATTGAATTACTAGAAGAGTTGGCACACATGGAAACACCCTAAGACAAAGGTTGGTATGAATAAGAAGGGAGAAGGAATTGTAAAAAAAAAAAAGGCAACAACAAGAAAAGCATAAAAGCAATTAGGAATTTTGATAAAAGTCGATGAAGAAATAAGGTCTGATAAAAAGGCCTGATGGAACGACTTATCAAAACTTATAAATTTCAAAAGGAAACGACCAAGCAAAAGTACCGACTACACAAACAAAAAATTCTCGATCATGTGGACAAAGGGTGTTGGATTTTTTTTGAAATAACGGGACAACTCAGGAAGTAGACAAATGCACCAATACCAAGGGGAGGTAGGTGAGTGCATGAATCCCCATGAAGGAGAAAGATAATATGCCATTATTGAGAAAATATGGGTTGTCTACCAGGAATACTTTGGCTCTGCAAAGTAAAGCAAAGGTAGGTGAACCATTAAAGGTGAAAGAATGGAGACCTATAACCACAACAACTATAGACTGACTACAAAAATGGTCGAGGGTTACTCCATTAAATATTCAAAACCCTTAGAAAAACACAAACAAAAGGTCATGTCATCTTACAAATTTTGAAGGGAAAACTTCCCTATTGTGATCCATACATAGTAGTAGTCTTAGCTTTGTAAAGGATTGATGATTTTGCATTTGTATACATTTATAGGCTTTTATTTCATTTCGCTCTATAAAATAGTTGTGGTTCCTAAGCGACTTGTGGACAATCTTGAACCCCCACTTTTTGTACAATCTATGTAAGAGTTTGCTTGCATCTATATATATACATGAGATCTTGTTCTATTTTTCAACATTGTCTACAGACTAGTTGTTGTGTATGTGTATGTGTTTCGTCATCTTTTGCCTTAATATTGGATTTTGTTAAGTGTATGTGTGTGTGAGGGGCCTGCGTTTATTTTTGGGTTGACTCACTAGCTTGGCTCTCCTGCAAGACCTGACTTCTTATGCATATGTATAACTGGTAAATCTCAATTGTACTTCACTATGTCAAGGAGAGGAAGTGTTCATCGTTGGCACATAGCATTTAGGCCTATTTTTGTAGGAAGATCTTAATGGATCTCTTGGTGCATTGACCCTTTTTTCCTTTGTTGAGTTTGTTTTTATTTTTACTTTCTCGCACCCCTTTCCCTTTGTTGAGCAACCGACTCCTTGAAGATCACATCCTAACAAGGATATATCCTTGTAAAAACTCTCAAAGTACCCCAATTGAGTCAAACCCTTTGCTCTCAACTATGACCAATTGTGTCACTCCACGTGAGGCGTGATTGTCTCGAGCAAGGACAATTGGAGATTACAACAGATAGGATGGCCAATTATTTAGGTACCTCTTGGTGCCTCACATTTACAATCAATTATCCTTTTGTTTGTTGGATTATACTCATCACTTGATTAAGGTACACCTTTGTATTGGCTATAAGATTGAAGCATTGTTTGACACTTGTCACCTCATTCTTGATACTATTCCATATGGACTTAACTTCTTCCACTTATAAGGTTAGCCCTAAGTTTGTCACTACTCCTTACTTTCATATTGTAACTTCATCTTGGAGCTTGATGTTTTTTATCTCTTTCTTTTTAGACCATCTACATTTTCTCTACTTTTCACACTAGATGTGACTTCTCTTAGTTCAAATTGTTGTCTCAGTTGGTTCTCCCCCTAAGTGAGTTGTTTATAAATATCATTTAGCTGCTTTTTCTATTTATGATTCTCTAAAATTTGGGACTTTAATTGCTCATCTTGCTATAGCAATTAGAATCCTTCAATGTCATCCTTCCTTAGGGCTTCTCCTTCTTGCTATAGTTAAATTTTGTCTACTATAAGACTACTACTAACATGTGATCACTTACCCTTTTCTTTTTTGTCTTATTCTGTATTGTTAATTAGTCAAACTACATGGCCACCTTGATGGAGAGTTTATTGGATAGCTGAATCTTCTAATAAGGATTTGATATTGATAAAACTAACTTTAAAACACTGGTAGTAAAGTCAACATGAGAGGTAGTTGTCCTTGAAGGGTCATTTGAAATATGCTTCTATGATAAGAACCTTATCTCCAATTGTTATCTATAATTACATCATTACTATAGCCCTTGAGGTTTAGTCCTTTATTCATTTGCACTCCTTTTTAAATTTCCTCTCTTTAGTTTGGAGGAAGTCAAACACTTTCTAGATATCTATTTCTCTAGGTGCACTAATGACCTCTTAGACATAGATTTGACTAGCTCCTATCTATGTCTAGCTCCTATGGTCATCCATGACTGTGGGTGGATCTCGTAGACTTGGTCACATAAATTAGAGTTGGTGATCTTATTGTCTCCAACAAGAGTTTCTTGGATTATGTGAAGGATAGAAAACATAGTGGATAGGGTGAATTGAGTGGAAATGGGGATGGATTACAAGGTAGTAGTTGATGTTATGGTCATAATCTATGTTGAATTTTTTGCTAATGGTGAAACTAGTTGTGAAGGTGATGGACTCAACATATGAAATGAGTGGTTGGGTGGTGGTGAATCTTATGTTGGACAATAAAAATGATATAATGGGTATGTTATCGAGAGTATAGCTCACCATAGGAGATGGTGTACCTCTAGGATAACTTATAGCTCAAATTATTGATAGATAAGGATGTGCAACAAAAAGTGGAAAGATTGAAGGAGCAAAAATAGAATAAATAAGTGGGAAAGTATAAGTGGGAATAGAATAAATGGAAAGAGTAGTGAGAGAGATAATAATGGATGGACCAGTAATAGTCTATAACACAACCCTTGATATGGATTCCTTTTCCTTAACAAGGTATCTAGAGGTTTTGATAATTGTTGGGCTGTGTTCCCTTTCCTTTTTCCTTGCTTTGTTGAGTTGGCCATTATTTTTTTTTTTTGCAAAGGTAGTTAGTGCCTTAAATTGGGCCTATATTACCACCAACCTAAGAACAAGTCCTTCTAAAGGAATTTCTCCTTCCTTTAGTGGGGATAGTTCTTGCCTCAAATCCTCTATATGCAATGGAATTTCTACCTCATGGATTATTTTTGCTCTTGGTGTATATTCCATTTGCATTATAATATTTCTAAAGAATGACCCATGAGGATCCTCTTATTGTTTTTCATATCTCTCCTTGACTACCTCTTGAACTATAGAACTTGCCATGGCTAGGGTCGTTGGTGTTGTAGTTATGTCAATTTCAAGTGTCATGATGGGAGACATTATTTGTAGAGGACTTACTTAAGGGGATACTTCTATATACTAGGCCTCTTGGATGACCTCTTATGTTTCTTATCACAAATTGTTGAAAATGTCTCATCGAAAGGACCACTTTGCATTGGCATCTTGATTGTTCTAGTTTTGTACCTTAGTCTTTCCCATGCCAAGGTATTTATCCATGAGTATTCCAAGTTCTCCAAAGGTCCCATGGTCTAATATTTTACATTACAATCTAGGTCAATATCATTTTTGAATTTGTCCTTAACATAGAAAGCAAAATCATTCTAGTGAGTGGACACATTATTGCTAAATATTATATTCATACCCCTACTCACATACAAGATCTTGGGCCACCTCTTTGGAAGGGTTTGCATCATCTATTATGTATATTTTCTTATGGTCATTGAAAGGATGCAAACCCTTGGTCCCAACATACCTTCAAAAGTATCCCTATAGACCGTATGGACAAACATCCATCAACTGCTTGAGTCCCATGCTTCTTAGCTTTTCCTAAATGATTGGGTGGAATTTTTATATCTTTAGGGTAATATACATTATTTGTTATTGGAGGTATTATAATATTGTCTTTTTCTATCCCTTAATGTATTTCTAGTCCACATGGTCTAGTTGCCTTTGCATATTCTAGTTGAACAAGTAATTTGGTATGTACGCAGACAACTCAAAGGTCATGGTTAAGAGGCCAAATAGGTGAATAAAGGACCTATGCCTTCCTAAGGAGAAGTTCCATTTTGGACATTCCTTAAAATTCAACATATTTTGGGCCTCCTTTAAGAGTCTTAGGACTATTCCCTTTAGTTTCTCCATTATCAAATTGTATGTTAAATTATATAAGTGGTATGACAACTTTCTCACTTCTCAACATGGTACATATACACAATCCACTATAGAGAGTGGTTTGTTGTCCAACCTTATATAGTTCAAATGTGCAAAAGGAAAATGTTATTTCTTTTGATACAATATTAAACAAATCAAGTAAAATATGTAGGTAAATTTCTTATTGTCCTTAAAATATCTCAATTTCTTTAGTTATTTGGTTACCTATATATCTTGCATAGTAAAACATTTGGGATAGGTTGGGATAATTTGCCACTGTATGAAGAAGTGCAATATGCTCTTTATAAAACTAAGTGTTTGTATTTTCTCTAAGCACCACTACTATCCCTAATAGTACCAATTGGATGCCATAGCTAAAGGGCTCCAACTCTAGTGGGATGTTGAAGTAAAAAGCTTGTATGGTTCCTTCAAATGCAACACAAGGAAATCACTTGAGTAATGCTAAACAAATTGGTAGCAGTAATTGGTACTTGGGATTACAAATGACCCACATCATGGGATCATCCACTATATTTAGCATTCTCTGAATGTCATCTTCCTTGATGTAGAAGGATTCTTCCTTCCACTATGACATCGTAATGCTCTTCCACTTATACTCATGCCTTTCGACACAAGCCTCTACTAGCTCATTATAGTTTTAAACTTGAGGCACTAGGTTAATTACTAGGATCAAAGTCCATACTTGAATTATGATCCATGAGTTTGTTACAGTACAAAGGTTGGATATTTTGCAAGGGTTCCTTTTTAATATTAGTAGGGGAGTATTTGAACTTCTTCTCCATCCTTCTATAGTGCTCGTCAAACATTTTATCCATTCTTCTAGGTGGAGTAGTAGGCTTTTTCTTCTTGAATATCTTATTGCATTTCCCCTTTGATGAACTTTCACCTAAGGTAGGTATCTTTGTCTAGATGTGTGTTGCTAGGGTGAAAACAAGAGAGGTGGTAGTGGTGGTAGGTGGGAACATATGTAACAACCCCCAAAATCCAACCCAAGAGGAAAGATAATTTTTTTAATATCTCAAGTAAGGTTCACAAAGAAGTCCCATATAATATCTATATATATATATATATATATATATATATATATATATATATATATATGTATATATATGTTTCAACAATCTCAAAGCTTCACCACAATTGAGTTCAAGTCTTTGTGGACAACACTCAATGGACATGAGTGGCCAACATCCCATAATTTTTGGGGTTCACCTTATTAAACCTCATCATTTATAAGGATGCCAAAGTGGTCCCCCCACCTTTCCCATACCCTCATCGATATAGGAAAATATGACCATAGCGTAGGGATTATCCTTTAAGACCTATAACATATAAATGGGAATGCCTATTCCCTAACTATATCCATCTAGGTAGGTTAATCAGGTGTAAAGCCTTGGTGCCTAGCTACCACACCTCCTTGGGCTAACTAAGGTCATTACAACTCAAATATCAATGAACATGATCACCTAAACCTACACATTCAAGGGACCACCATTATTGACTTGTGAATGGTTATAACACTTACTAGTTATGGAACCACTGATCCTCCATGTTTAAGGCATATAATTTCACAAGAATCTGGATATTGCATACACACAACTCCTTCCAAATTTTATGAGTTCTTAGATATTGCATTCTTGAAACTTCTTCTAGGCTCACATATTCCTAATTATTGCATCAAACAACCCCTCCCAAGATTTGGGCTATTCTTCTTGACTTGGGTCCTAAAAGGTGTTCTAAAATTTATCCAAGAACTTTTTCCAATTCCAAGAACATGGAACCATATAAAAATTCCCTCTAGATATAAATGCTTCAATTAAAACTAACATGCATAACTTAAATCATAGTATTAATCAATACATCTTAAATCTAGCATGAGTCTTCAACAAATTACCATTATCATAAAGCATTCTTAACCATCAATCCAAGAGCTAGAACAAACTAAGTAAATGAAGCATTCTTCTCAATTATATACTATGCTAGCATCATCATAAATACATACATAAAACCTTTCCAACATAAAAAGATCCTCATAATCATTTATTATTCTTCATGACAAAAGAACATTTTTTGCAAGTCAAAGATTACAACCCAAATCATTTCTTGCATAAGATAAAATCAAATCCACATTACAAAATTATCATATCTACCCTCTTTAAGGAACACAAGGTAATTTATTGTTTACTAAACAATATTTCAATCCAAGGTACATCAAGTCCATTCCATATAAATGCTTCCTACACCATCTTCTTTTCATGATCATCTTCATGGCAAAGTTCTCCCACGAACTTGAGGAGCATTAAGGGACTAGGACAAATATTATGCAATGCAGGTTAATATACTCTATGTATGATGCAAGTAGCTATGAAAATAAGCATTGAAAAAAAAACAACAAGAAAAGAATCCAAATATTCTCCCTATAGTGGCCCTTTTACCTACTTAAGTCTCAAGAGTCCACTATAATATTTCCAACTTAAACATACTTTAAGCATCCAAAATGTACAAGGAGAGAATCCCATACTTCTCTCTTATAATGGCCCCCTTTACCCACTTGAGTCTCAGGAGACCACTATAATCTTTTCAAACTTAAGCATCCAAAGAATACAAGGAGAGAATCCCATACTTCTCTCTTATAATTACCCACTTGAGTCTTAGGAGACCACTATAATATTTTCTTCGAAAATAAACATTCGCAACAATTAAATCATTTAAGTTTTATTTGGATAAATATCCAACAAGGAAACATAATGGCACTATCTTTTTCTATCCAAACAAGTTAAATAAATTATTTACTTCCACATAGTAAATTCTTTTCTCATGACTTTCAAAAGAAAACTATAGGCAACTATTACTAACCATATTACATAGCAATAGTATTTCCACAATTATAACATACTTCACTTTTCATAAGGCACAACAATGACTCCAAAAAAAATATTATAACCAAATTTACTTTAAGTAACTAAAAACTTTGAAAAACATAAAGGCATTAACCAAAGCATCCACACTTCCAAATACAACTCATAATAAAATACAACATGAGCCCTAAGGAATCATTAAACACATATTATCATACGCATAGGGAACAAACAAGGGTTAAAGATAATAACTTTTTCCAAAGTACCTAAGTCAAGCCCTAAGATCAAACAGGTTACAAGAGAACAACTCAGAACCCTAAGAAATAAGGGTTAACAAAACCAAAGAGCACAAACCTTAAACAAACAACCAATGAGACTACAGAACAAATGTAGGCCCCTATAGAAATGTTAAGGGTTATAGGATAAATCCTAAGTTACCCGAGCCAACTCAAGATCAAAACATAAGAACAGAGCCAATGTTGCACTTATACAACAAAATAGAGACATAAGACACGTAAGCCATATCCAAAACATCCCAATAAATTATCAACATTCATCCAACAATGCAACATCCACAACCCAACACTCAGAGAACTCACCAACTACTCCATTAAAAAACAAAGACAAGATTAGGGTAACATAAAATCAATTACACCTATAGGTGATAGCAAGCTCAAATGGCCCATAGATCAAGGTACAAAGCAACATGATGTAGTCCATGACTGCATCCAAAGCCACACTCATGTGGCTACAACCCCTAAACTATCTATCTATGGACTGATGACAAGCTCAATAGGCACACAAACATTTACGTTCATCCAACTGAGAAAACAACAAAGAACATACAACTCAACACTGCTAGAAGGTAAATTGGAGCCTATCTCTTATCGTCCAACTTTCAAAAACCAACCTTGCACATCCTCCAAGCTCCTTGCTTCCTTTGCTTCCTAGTGATCCTTGATATAATTAATCGAGCCTCTCAAATAGCAATCTAAATACTAACCAGTGGGAGTCCCTTCCCATCCCTTCTTGGATTCGATGGCCACTATTTCCAATGTGCTCAAACTTGATGTTACATTTATGGAGGGTGCCACCAAGACTCATCGAGGACGTGCAAAAGGAGTTATGGATCATGTAAAATAATGAAGCCAAAGTAAGCATAACAACATAAATAATTTCCAACCTTAGAAACCTTGGATTAATTTATCCTTTAATACCTTATTATTAAGCATGGCTTATAAAAGTAAACCAATAATTAGTTTCAATAATTAATCCAAGATAAAATTGCTCTTTTATGTTGTAGAAGGACCATAAGTCAATATGAATTATTGACTCTAGTAGTAATATTTAACATTAATGACATTACTCTTATTAATGCTTCTATTAATAAATCACTTAACCCACAATCTCAAACATCCTCAAGACAAGAATTTACCATTCCAAATTATACAACGTTGCTTTATATTTTAATAGATGACTTTTTAAGATAACTAAAATGTTATCCCCATCATACTAAAGATGACTCCTTCACTCAAAGTGATCTCTCAATCCAATGTTGTATTTATCAAATCATGCACAAATGCAATGCATCTATATGAAGACAATATTTACCTTGAAGTTGTCGATAAACTAAGTCATCACCATCATTTTCCAAAATATCTCTCAACTTAGGTGGTTCACCCATATAAATCCACCAATGAGAGTACTTGGTCCTACATCAAAAAATACATTGTAGACAAGGGTGAGGGTGTTCCCGAGACAAGGGAATGACAATAGTTAGGAAGGGATGTTTGTTAGATCCATCCTAGCATTGTTTAGACATCACAAATATTAGACATCTAGGTGCACTGGTAGATGTCTAGGGTACACGTCTATTATTATAGATTTAGACACCTAGGGTGACTAGGTTAGACGTCTAGGGGTATATGTCTAGATGATTACGAGAAGACATCTAATGTGAATACGTCCTGTCAGACGTCTAGGTCGCAGGGGTAGACATCTGGGGACTTAGATGTCTAGGTAGGTAAACTATCCAAGCTGCATGGGTAGATTGGTCGGTTGAAAACTCTATCAAATGACAAGACTAAACATCTAGTGAGGTTTG
The DNA here is from genome assembly GCA_028583015.1 of Wollemia nobilis. Taxonomy (NCBI): domain Eukaryota; kingdom Viridiplantae; phylum Streptophyta; class Pinopsida; order Araucariales; family Araucariaceae; genus Wollemia; species Wollemia nobilis. The sequence continues at coordinate 13,227,496 of JAQPPZ010000850.1, forward strand.
GATATCCTGTCTCCAACACCTGCAACCACAACATGATGTTAACTCATCCTCCAAGTGATGAACGCAACTTACAATACAATTCTTCAACACAATCCTACAACACTTATACGATCCACATATCACCAACACACATTCCAGAACAATTGCTTCACACAATAGTTCTTCATTATCAACAAGTAGATACATATTTACAAAAATAAATAGGAGGTTATTATAGGTGAGAAAAGTGGTTATTGCAACTACTTGCATCAACCGTCTCAACGTTTTACCCTAACTACTTGCTTTAGACGTCTAATACATCTTGTTGGACATCTTAACTAACTAGAGGTATTAACTCAAACATCTAACTAATTATCCATTTGATGACTACTTTTGTATTCTAGTGTAGTTTGTACTTAATAAAGCCATATTCACCGATTGGTTGATTTTACATCATTTATAAAACATAACAAAATTACATTCCATAATTCCATGCATAATCAAAATTATAGGATATTCTTATCAGCTAGTTCTAAGATTTATTTTTGTTTAAAATTGTTGTCTACATCTATACTCCCCTTCGAAGAAGTCGATGTACTCAACGACTTTCTCCACTCAGTCTAAGGGGTTTCAACATCTATGTGTATTGGGGTTTTAGGATTGGTAGCCTGAAATGCTTTCTCATATTCCTGTAGCCGAGTCTGTATGCTCTCGCATTTCTCCTTGAGCCTCTTGGTATAGTTGAAATATTTGGCCCATTCCACTCCTAAGGCATTAGCATGGTCTTCTATTTGCTTGATACTAGATAACAGGTCAACCTCCCTCAGGAAAATCTCTTTCATTCATTGTTTTGACACCGATGAAGAAGGTTTAGCTTTTTATGCTAACTGTTGTTGCAAAGCTATCTCACACTATTGTGCTTGTCATAGTTCTTCCCTCAAGGCTACCTGTTCCTATTTCCAACTCTCATTTTCCTATTTCCAAGTGAGCCCCTTTTGATTCTTTTGAGCTACCAATATTTGTGCTTGCTTGATTAATAGTTCCTTAGCACTTTTAAGCTGTGATACTTTAACTTCCAACTGATAAATGTGCTAATTATTTTCCTCCAATTGAGTACCAAGGTTATTTAATTCCTATTGTAGTGCTTGAATATTCTACTAAAATTCATCCATCCATGCCCTTCTTTCCTATAAAAGTTGGTCCTTTCATTTTTAGGCTTCATGGATAGTTTGCAATTCACTATGAACTGCTTGCTTTTCTGAATGCAAACATTTGATTCCTTCGCCAAGCCAACACAACAAATGTGCAATGAAGTTCAATTGAGTATATATTGGCAGTAATTTTGGTACTAAATCCACTTGTGATCCTTTTTCTATGGGGTGCTAAGGAGGTTTAATGTTGTGGCCGTATACATACACTTGCACTGTATCCAGATAGAGGGTGGGCATCTTTTCAGGTAAGCATTCAATGCCCTCCATAGTTATCAAATTGGTAGTGGGCAGTGTCCAAGGCTGAGCCTAGTATATTTTAAAAATATCTTTATGCCAAGGATCCTGTGCAACCCATTTAACCAATCTATCCAGTTCTTCCTCTATCATTCCTTGCCACTTTTTTCATTAGCCCACATATGTAATATCAAACTACAAGCGTAAGTTATCCATGATCTCCCCTAGTCTTGCAAAACAAGTAGCCACTTGCTGACCCATAGAATCTGATGGATCCATGAAGTTGAGCACTTGTACTAAAAAAGTTTTAGACCATGCATCTTATTGTTCCTCCTCCTGTTCTTCTTCCTGTACTACCTCCTTTCCTTTTTCTTAAAGGTCAATAGTCTTATTTTTTGCATTTTCTTCTATTACTACAGATTGCATTGGAGCCTAGCTTTTATGGCCTTCCTACGCCACCATATGCTGAGAGTCTATTATTTGTGTTGGATGTTCTCCTTCACCTGTGTTGATCTCAGTTTCCTTTAAGACCTCTGCATCCTCTATAGTGATGGGTTTTTATGTCTCATGTGTCATATCTCCCATATCCAGGTATGGTATGCCCTCCTCTACCACTGGTGTGGTAATAACTCATGGATTACCTGTGTCGGTTGATCTATTGGCTTCATCTACGGCTAACATAAATTCAAGTGAAAATGCACTCAATGATACCGCTAATGTGGTCGATCTAGTCAAAGATTCCCCATTTGGTTTGAGTAAACCTGCACGAGCCCAAAATTTAGCCTCCACTAGATACTCATTGGGTCCAATATATATAGCCATGTTGGATCCGACTGGAGTTTTATAAAGAACTAAGGGGATAGAAAAATCAAATTTCTTCCTATGTACTATTGTCTATCGCTCCAGAACGCGAGTTACCTCTAAGTTCTGTGCTATCTTCTGTAATGTATCCTGAGAAAATATTGGGGGTGGTTCATCAAATCACCATTTCTTTTTCTTTTGTTTGGATTCTTTCGGTGATTGGGCAACATTTTGCTTCTTGGACTCCTTTTCCTTGGCTTGTGATGATGTAGTATCGTCCCCTTATAAACCAGCCACCAGTTTCTATTGGCATAGCTTATGAGATATCTGCTTCACCCAAGCCTTCTTTACCGGTGTTAGCTTCTTTACTAATGGTTGAGCATCCTTCCACTACAAATTGGATGGTGATAACTCTGTTCGGAGGATCAAAGTAAGAAATTTGCACTCTTGCCTTGGAGGCTGCATCCAAAATCATACCAATGGCATGAAATACCATCGAAAAGTTCTTTGTTGTTTGCATAATTTTTTTTTGAATATGACACGCTAGATGTATTGCCCAGTCATAGGCTACTCCCTTCTCTATCCCTTGTAGATATGGGATCAACCAAATAGGAAGGTATGAACTTCTTTGCTCCCTTGATAATTTGGCCATAAGGACATTCATTATGCATTCCAATCCTTTGTTCCACAATTACGTCTATTTTACTTCTCTTCTATTGTAAGTGGCCAACATAGTATCCACCTTTTTCAAGTTAGTGATACTCATGATTCACTTTGGTATTTTCTTAGGATCCACTCGTTCATTAACTACTGCTCTGCCTTCGTGGGAAGTCCAAACATATGTTTAAATACTTCATGAGAGAATTCAAAAACCAAGGTGTGATCACCTATTTGCACTAGGTTGTTGTTCTATGATGCATCATATGTATCCAACATCTATAGCAAATATTCCTTGAAAAAATCCTTTTCAAAACTAGGAACTTGCAAAATAAAATGCACCACTGCTTCTTTGATTTTGGATCTAAGTGGATTATATGTTGGCGTTTCTATCCACCATTGATGGTAAAAATTACCTATAAGGCATATGCAGGTAATGTCGTTAATTGCAACCTGATCCTTGCTACTTTGTTGAGCTTCCCTATTTTTTTGAGTGGCTATTTATGCTACTTCTCGTTGACTCTGAGTCTACCCTTTTTTAGGGCTTTTAATTTTTCCATGTATCCCATGTTCTTGCTGATGCCACAATATTTTAGCTACCACAAATTCAAGTTCTACGTATGATCGGATTGTAACTTTTCTAGATTTTTGATGGCTCATTATTCCCTCACAAGTTCTTCGATGTTTATGTTTTTCAATTTCAGACATCGTCTGCTTCACTAGATGTCTATATTTTCTTGCTAGACATCAATTATCCAGTAGATGTTTACTACCTTCTGCTAGATGTTAACTATCCGATATATATCTACTACCTCTTGCTAAACGTTTGTTGTCTAGTAGACGTTTATTACCTCTTGCTAGATGTTTGCTGCCTGGTAGATGTCTACTACCTCTTACTAGATATCTACTATATGGTAGATATCTGCTACTTCCTGCCAGACATATTGCACTGGTTGGACATCTCCTTTCTCCTAGACATTCACTATCACTAAGATGTTGATTATTTTTACTTGGCAATCTACAATAAAAATGGATGCCCTAGAGGATTTTTGTCACCTATAATGCATTGGTATGGAGTTTAGGTCTTGCACTTGCACATAAATTATGATTTTTCATGAAGCTCCTAGCTACCAGGTTTAATCAACATATGGCATATGTGTTTTATCTTATAAAAAATCCTTAGTGCGCTATGAACCATTCTTTTGCGCTCCTCTCTGCTTGCCTGCACTCCTCTTTATCCCCTTCTCAATATCGAAATAAAATGTGCCATGCTTGCCTTCTTGGTCAATTTATAATAGCACTTCCATCCATGCAACCATTTTATAACTGCAACCTAGTAACTGCTCATCTACATGCGCGCCACGTCGCCTTCATGAGAAATCTAGTATTTATTTTGTCTTTTTGTTTATTTTATCCTTTTCTTCTATTTTTTTCTTTTTGTCTTTTTATTTTTATTTTATTATTTTTTTCAAAAAATTTTGTGCACTGCGCTTTCTACTTAACATCGTCGGTTAAAGAACACAACCATGCCAATGTGTATTTTGAATATGTTCGACGAGTTATCATTTCAATGATGGCTATGGGTTCCAAAACTGCTAAAGTCATCATCATCATCGGTCTCTATTTCTTCTGTCTGCTAACGTCTACGATGATTACTCTGGCTATGGAGGATTTATGATTGTGACTACTGTGGATGTCTTGTGGTGTGCCTTGGAAGAATACACTAGTCTAACCATTATTCCTTTGACTAATGTCAAATTTTTGGTCCACATGCTTGGCAATTATCTGCTTGACATCTAACACTCTGTTGGCTCCTTTCATTTTCCAGATGTGTTTATTCCATCCAATCCTCAAGCAAATAGATTTCTCTCTCCTCTGGGCTATTACTATTTTGATCCATATGTTCAATTACATTAACTAGGTGTCTGCTGGTAGGGTCCAGTCGTGTAGTTTTATTCTCTGAATGGTTACACTCTTCTTCCAAAGGAATTTGTTTCATGCCTCTGTCATATCATTGGATGATTATGTAGTCATATAAATAATGGAACATGTCCCCTTCATGCTCTAGTCGATCAAGTATATTGTAATTGGGTTGTTGCTATCTTTATTGTCCCCTATTTTGATAGGCTCTTCCTGCTCTTTGGCCCCTTCCTCGAATTCCATCATTTTGTGGGTGAGAAACTACCCTTCCTTGATCCAGTTTCTCTAAATTGAAATCTCTATTCCAGATTCCTCTTCTCCCGTGAACCTGGTTACTACATCCTCGACTTCTTTTTGATTGAATCTCCCTAGTATTGAGCTATCTTACTCCTAGTTGCCCAATATTCGATCGATACCTTAGTAATTATTTATGATATATTCGATTTCTATGAGCTCACTAAGGTAGACCAAGTGGTCTATCCTCAGGAATACGTAGTGATGAGTTAATTGGGACTATATCCACAGATTGACCTTGCAGTTCAACTGGTGGACTAGTTGACCTAGAGGTACCTAGAGGTGAATTTTCCTCTCTCTGGCTATTAGGATGGAGGTTAACCACACTCCTCCCTTGGTCAGGTAAATTTTGGTCACCTGGTAGTTCTGATGTATCACCAAGATTCTATAAAATACCTTTGTTTTTGGCTTGATCTAAGATTTTTTCTTGAGAGTTCTATTTTTATTATCTCTAGTTTTCAAGTGTCAGTTGATATAGGATTCGTAACCTTCTATAAAATCTTATTATCCTCCATCGCCACCTCACCTCCTCAAAGCATCACTAAGGTGCGCATTGGGTTAAGGCTTCTTGGTATTGGTCCGATAAGGTTGAATCTGTACTATAATCATTTCCTTCCCCTACTGGAGTCATGGGACAATTTGAGGTTTCGTGAATCCTTCATTCCTATCTTCTAACTTTCTATCCTATGCCATATAAAGTCCATTGCTACCAATCGATACATTGCTACTACCTGGAATTCATTTGGATATTGCATAGCCATCTCATATTAGGACCCATACCTACATGGCAATGATAGTCCTAATGCTTTATATGTACTTATCTCAGAGTTATTTCCTCTTAGAATATCTTCTTCTAAGGAATGCTCGATATCCATTACCTAGACTGCTTCCTCAAATCAAACCCTTAGCTACTGATTGCTATCCTGGTTTGGTGGTCTTATCTTAGGGCTTGCTTGGGGTATGTTAGGATTGCATGGTTGATTTTCATCGCTACTTGATTTATCCAGCCAACCTCTTATTTTTGGTTTCTTTGTTACTGCTTGGACTCCATATGATTGCTACCATTTCTTCTCTGCTCATTTGGTGATTGGCAGTTGAACTCAGTCCTACTTCCCATACCCTAGGCCTTTATGGTGATTTCCTTATTTCTTGAGGGTTCACAACTGGTGCTGAATATAAGCTTGAGGAATCCTTTGAATTAAACATGATTCTTAATGCAACTAATGATGAACTCTCCAAGTGTATGTTAGTTGATATTTCCTTTCCCTTTATGTCTTCTGCTTGGATTTCTATTCCCAGGACTTTCTATCCTTCATTTTCTAAGGAAAATAAAATGCTTTCCAAATAATTATCTGTTGCACTCCCTCTTAGTTCTCTTTTATCTCGTTCAACCCATTCAACTTGATGTGCTTCTTGACATTCATTTATCCATTGCATTGTTGTATCCAATTCCTGAATCACCTATTCTCACAGTTGGGTATTATACTGCCTCAAGATTTCATATTCCTCTTGCAACCTCTGTGTTTCCAACTGCATTTGCTGTAGAATTCTAGCTCCTTGTACTTTGTACTCTACTTTTAGTATTTCTTGTAGATCAACCTTTGTTAGAGTCCATAGTAGGTCTTATTCATCGCTATTTGGAAAATGAACATGTAATTGCAACCATCGTTGCTCTCCCTCCTGAGGTTCTAACTCTCTTTGTTCAATTGTCAGCTCTCCTTCGGTTCCAAATAGCCATTCTAGGTTATGGATTTCATCCTCTCAAACAACACTACTCTGCTCATCATTATCATGGGATTGTATACCTGGAATTGATTCTTCTATCCTTGTCTTAGAAGTTCCTCTTGATTGCTCCAAATTGATCATGTTTACCTATGCATGTGGCTTGTACACTTTCAACTTAGAACCATTTATTACCTCGGGGCATAGTGTTCCATACAACTTCCTTAGTCTCACTACCCCATTCTCTAGTACTTCTTCCACATGGAAGGGTCCAAGCCATAGAGTTTTTAATTTCACTGGCTTGAGTTCTCTCTTGCCATTATACTTGAGGACTAACTCACCAGCTTTGAGATCCATCTTTCAGATATGCTTATCATGCTAGAATTTCCTTCTTTTCTATACGATCTCCATTATCCATTATGCCATTATCCTTTTTTCATACAATTGCACCAATGATGTCAATCATTATTCGATGTTATCCTCATAATTCAACTAATTGTTGATTACCACTTGTAAACTTGGTATAAGAAACTCAACTGGTACTACTGCTTCTTGTCTGTACATTAGTTGAAAAGGTATATGGTTCGTGGTGGGCTTGAAGGTGGTTTTGTATACTCATAATATTACTGGTAAACGTTCCTCCCAGTTAGCTCCTTCCATGCCATATGTCTTGTACATGATAGAAACCAAGATTTTATTTGTCGCTTCCGCTTACCTATTTGCTCTAGGGTAATATGGACTCGACAAAGAATGAAAAATATTGAATTATTTCATCAAATTCTTAATGATAACATTTATCAAATGGCCTTCCCTATCACTTGTCATATGTGGAGGTATTCTGAACCTTGTAATCACTTACTCATACAAAAAATGAGTCGTGCTTCTTACAGAGTTGTTAGGTAAGGCTCTTGCTTCTATCCATTTCATGAGATATTTCATGGCAACTATGATATATCGACACTTTCTCTTTTGAATTTTTTTAATGGACCTACACAATACAACCTCCATCTCTCAAAGAGTTCTTGAGGTTGTGATGGATGCAGTGGCATGGAGTCTCATTTCAATGACTTTCCTATTCTTTGACACTTATCACATGCTATAACAAAGTTCTTCGCATCGTGATAGAGGGTGGACCACCATAGAGCTCTCAACAATAATTTTCTAGCTGTTGCATCCGATCCCATGTGTCCTCCTACCAATCCCTCATGTGTATCCTTTAATATCTACTATACTTCATCTTCCATTACGCATCTTCTCAAAATGTGGTCCTCCCCCATATTGTATAGTAGTCCTACAATCAAGGTGAAAGGTGTTGGTTTTGTAATCACCTTCCTTTGTTCGGTCGTTGTCATTTCCTTTGGTAGCTCTCCTATCGATAGGTATTCCCCTATGTGTTTGTACCATTTTGGCATTGCACTGATCATGAAAAACTGGTCATAGAGGAATTCATCTGGTATTCCTCCCTCTACAAGTTCTCTTGAGCAAATCCTTGATAGCTGATCTGCTATCACGTGTTTCTTTCCTAGTCTTACCACCACCCTAAACATGAACTCCTACAAGGTGATGAGCCATCAACTAACTCATCTGTAGATCATTGGTTTTTTGATCATATACAACAAATTTTGATGATCCACATAAAATGCAAAAAATTTAGCCAATAAATAGTGCCTTTATTTTTGTACTGCATACACCAATCTTAATGCTTCTCGCTCTGTTGTACTGTAGTTTTTCTCAGCTCATGACAACAACCAACTTGCAAAGTATATGGGATGATCTAGTCCAAATTGGACTTCCTGAGCCAATGCACATCTAATGGCAAAGTTTGAGGCATCAACATGCACATGGAATTCCTTCTCCCAATCAGGGTAAACTAGGATATGTGCCTTTACCAAGTGCCATTTTAATCCCTCAAAAGCTCCCTGGTGTTCCTCTATCCATTTAAATGGAACACCTTTATGTGTAAGAGCATATAGTGGATGAGAAGTAAGTACATAATTTTAGATAAATCTTCTATAATATATGACTATACTCAAAAAGGTTTTTATCGAGCTCACATCATGTGGCTTCTCCATTAGAAATATTACCCAAATCTTATCTGGGTCAGGTTTCAAACCCTCTTGGCATACAATATGCCCCAACAGCTTCTCGTATGGTACCAATAAGATGCATTTATTTAGATTTAGAGATATTCAAGATTTCTTGCACAATCCCATGCATTCTTCCAATGCTTTTAAATGCTCCTGTGTCCTACAATACAGTGACCAATCATCTAAGAAGGCTTTGAAGTTTCCTGTGGATATCTTCTCAAAGATGTATAAGATGATATTTTGGAAAGTAGCTAGTGCATTACACAATCCAAATGGCATGTGATTATAAGCATATATATCCCTTTTTCCACTACAAAGGTGGTCTTCAACTTATCTTCTTCCACAATGTTGATCTGATTATATCTTGAGAATCCATCCAAAAATGAATATATATCATGGCCTACTACTTCCTCCAATATGGTATATGTGAAAGAGATTGATAAGGGATCCTTTATGGTTATGACATTTAAACTTATGAAATCAACACAGATTCAGATTATATCTACTTCTCTCTTTAAGTTTATCACAATAGGTGACACCCATTCGCTTGCTGTAACCTTGAAGATAATACCTGCATCCAACATTTTTTTATTTTAGCATTCACTCGTACTGCATACTTCGGATTCATTTTGTAAGGTCATCTTCTTATTGATTGTGCACCTTAAATAAGAGGAATATTATGTACGTAGAGTTCTGGTGGAACTCCCTTCAAATATTTATATGCCCAACCAAAAAAATCATTATATTCCAAAAATATTTTGAATGCTGCTGCTTTTAGGACTAGATCCCAATCATCTCCACATTTAATCATATTTTCTTCATCCTTTTCTCCCAAATTTACCTAAATCATTTTTGGACCTTCATATTTGATAGATTTAGGATCATTTATTGCTTTCAGTACATCGATGGGGTGGGTTGGATTATCTTTGATAACCACGTCTCCCATCGTATATTATACAAAGTTTTTGGGAAATGTCCATTTCTTCCTCTCCTTATATTTTTTGATGTTGTTTGTATCTTATTGCTAGCTTCCTTTTCGAGTTCGTGTTTCTCATACTTTTGAATCTCATTTTTTGCATCAATGCAAAAATATTGGGAAGAAAATATCTCATAATCCTCCAACTGCCAATTAATTAGATCCTTGTCTTGGTCGTACTCATCTTTCGTGCATTATGCAACACACTTTCGTCATCTATTTCATATCCTATTTCACCATCTGATGAAGAAGATTATGAATCATCTGAGGTTGGTATATCCTAACTCATTGTTTGATTTTTTAGATTGATTATGTATTTGTGCTACCCTTGCTTAAAAGTTAAGCATTCTTTCTCCCAATTATGGTTGAATTTTATAGTTCTCAATCATCCACATCCTAGTAATGCATCATACATGGGTTTCTGCATAGCAATGATAACAAAATATGGGATGAAATCCTATTTTTCTATGCATATTTTTTGGCTCATTAAGATGCCTATTGTTTCAATGCTATATTGATCAACGCCATACAATTTGAAATTTGGAGATCTTAAGGTGGGTTGCCCCATAATCTGCTATGTCTTCTCTGGAATTAAATTTACACTTGATCCACCATCCACAGTCACTTGATTCAATCTGTGGTCCAAAATCTCCTTATAAACTATATTTGGTCTCCTTCTAACTTCAATCATCAAGATTGTAGGATCAATGAATTACCTTTGTTTGATAGTTGCTACCTGTCAAGTGTCATCTTTCTTCTTAATGACTTCTCCTATTGTAGCATACAACTCAAGTACTTTATTAAATAGGTTTGCTACTTTTACCTCCATCGTCGTATTTAGTACCTGTGTTATAAAGCTTTCTACTGATGCCTTTTTACTGATCTCCAGCCTTTTCGATACTTTCTCCATAACTAGTTGGTCCTGCTTTTCTTTTGCTAGTTCTGTTTTGATTAATTATTAGGCTTCATGCCATCGCTATTTCTCTTTGGTAGGATTTGGGTATTATTTTGTCTTCTTAGTTTGTGCTCTTGTCACATCTAAGACTTCATTTTCTACTCCCATCACTGAACTCACTTCTCTAATGCCAATCAAGTTGACATTTGGAGTTTCACTCGAGCTTGCCTTGTTCAGGTAATTGGATTCTTTGTACTTTATTTGACCACACTATATACACATTTGAGTGGTATTGTTACCACTATTATTACCTATATTTTGGGGCTTGGAGCAATTCTTTGCAAAATGGCTCCATTATTGATAATTTTGATATTGAATAATCGGATGACCGTTAGAGTCGTACTAGAGTAGACTTTGTCATCCTTGCCTTCCTCCTTGATGATTATTCCTATATCCTCTAATTGTAGCTCCTTGTCCATTTCTTACTATATTTGGTTGCTCCTCCTATTGTACGGTAAGAGCCTAATACCTTTTTCTCTTCAGATTGAATGAATAGTTAATTATGGAATGTCCTTCTATATCACATATGTTATAGTATGCATTATTTGGGAAATTAACATTTAAATGTCCTTCCATCTTGCAGTCTGAGCACCAAATATCTTTTTGGTCTTTACGAGTATCTCCTTTCACTTCCTTCATAATTTTATCAAATTACTTTTTAAAGAAGTGAATTGTGCTTTGGAATTTATCTTTCGTATCGTTGTCTGAGTCCTCATTATGCCTTAGGTATCCTCCAATACCTGCAGTTGTTTGCTTGCTTTCACTTTTGAAGTTATTTGCCTTCTCAAGAGGCTTTGCATACATGGAGGATGGTAATACCTTCATATTTTTATTATGTTTTGGTAGTAATCTATCCAAGAACCAACACTTTACCATACCATCGGTAGGTTTTATCTCCATATTATCTATCAATTTCTTTAATATTCTGTTATAGTTCTTGACATCCTTGTATGATATTTGTTTAGTCATACAGATTTTGGTGATGATTTTAGTATCATCTCTTAGTGGTTGAAATTATTCTATGAATGAATTATTCAAATAAGTCCATTGTGTAAATGTCTGTGTACTTTATCATTTCGAGTGCCAATCTATGGCCATGCCTTGCAATGTGGCTAGGAAAAATTATAACCATTTTGTGTCTTGTGTGATTCTATTTGCTCCCTAGATGGTTATACAAGTTTCCACATGTCATGACGAATCCTCCTTTCCTTCTCATATGAAAGGTGGACATTTTTGTTTACCTGCTTTATTAGCAGTATTTACGATTGTGTTTGTTCTATTAGGTGGGCTTCCTGATGTTTGCAAAGTTTGAATTGGTTGTATTTCCATTGTTGATGATGCAAAATTAAATCCAAATAGCCTTCTTCCCAATTCCAATTGATCTCTACTTCATGACCTCTTTTGCATATAAACAAGATGTGGTTCCGGTCTTCCTCCCAACAAACCTACTCGTGGTTGTCGTGATACAGGTCTTCCTCATTCCATATCATCTATCCAACACCTTCCCACTGGTTCTAGTATCACCGTCCACTCTTCAATTATGGGATCTTCCTTAGCTATTTGTTCATCATTTTTTGCAGTCACCAACAGTGTTTCAATACTTGCATTTTCTTCTTCTTTCGAATTTTGTACTCTTTCTACTTTTGGGTGAGAGACTTCTATTGAATCTTGTGTTCTTAGGTTTACCAGTCGTGCACTTCTTCTTGATGGTATTTGACTCCTTCATTACAACCTAGAATCAATCATTCACCTCTTAGCCTTATCACTTGTGCCTCTTAATTCAAAGTTTTGTTTAGGCCCAAATGTATACAAGTGTGAGGGTGTTCTCGAGATGAGGGAATGAAAATAGCTAGGAAGGGATGTTTGTTAGATCCATCCTAGAATTATTTAGAAATCACAAATATTAGACATCTAGGTGCACTGGTAGACATCTAGGGTAGACATCTATGACTGTAGGTTTAGACGTCTAGATGATTACAAGAAGACATCTAATGTGAACCAAACTATCAAAAAATTTAGTCAACAATCAAATGTTTGGATCTAGTGGTTGGATGTCTAGGTCACAGGGGTAGACGTCTAGGGACTTAGATATCTAGGCAGATAAAATATCCAGGCTAGATGGATAGACTGGGCGGTTGAAGGCTCTATCAGATAATAATGCTAGACATCTAGTGGTGTTTGGATCTCCTATATTCAACACCTGCAACCACAACACAATGTTATCTCATCCTCCAAGCGATGAACACAACCTACAACATAATATTACAACACGTCTATGATCCACACATTACCAACACATATTCTAGAACAATGGCTTCGCACAATAGTTCTTCATTATCAACAAGTAGATAAATATTTACAAAAATGAACAGGGGGTACTCATAGGTGATAAAAGTGGTTATTGCAACTAATTGCATCGACCATCTCAATGTTTTATCCTAACTACTTGCTTTGGATGTCTAATACAACTTGTTGGATGTCTTAACTAACTAGACATCTTAACTCAGACGTCTAACTAATTATCCATTTGATGGTTGCTTTTGTCTTCTAGTGTAGTTTGTATGTAATCAAGCCATATTCATCGATTGGATGATTTTACATCATTTATCAAATATAACAAAATTACATTCCAAAAATCTACGTATAATCAAAATTATAGGACATTCTTATCAGCTACTTCTAAGATTTATTTATGTTTAGAACTGCTATCTACATACATCAACAACACCATATTCTAAATGTAAAGTGCAATTACCCAATCATATTGACATCATCAAATAAAGCTATGCATTAAACATCCACACCAATACATAATTTATTTATCAATAATAAGTCCTGCCAAGGAGGGTTGTTACATACTCCTCCCATTGGGCTAAAAATAGTCCCCTGTGTTTCTTGCAAGTGAGTCAACAAATGTTTCATTCAAAATATGGGAATTGCCTTCTCATATCTTTAGCATATTCCCATGTTGCACCATTTTTAGAATACTGGTCCTATTGGACCTTACATTGATCTAGGATTATTTTTAAATAATAAAACACGAGCAATAAAATAAATACAAAAATATAACACAAAAGAATACAATAATACAAGAGATACAAATTTACGTGGTTCACCCAATATGGGCTACGTCTATGGAGAAAATAACCAGGCCTTTTATTTCATCCAAAAAAATGAAGGGATACAACCTACAACAGATCCTTTGTAACTTCCTCTTCGCTCTATCACCGTCAATTACAATACATACAATCTCATACTTGTAAATTCATTCCCTACCTTTTGAGGGGGTGTTCGAACATTCACCATACACAAATCCTCATGCAAGTGTTGTTTTATATACCAACAACACAAGGAGTTTTACAATACCATGGCCATAAAACCCGGGTTCAAATATATTAACCCAAATATATTTATCCATGGGTTCAAATATATTAACCCAAATATATTTATCCATGGGTTCAAATATATTAACCCAAATATATTAATCAATGGGTTCAAATATATTAATCCAAAACCCAACCATAATAACATGGAAAATATTCAACACATTTCCAACAATCTCCCACTTGTTGAATACTTTCCATAGGGTCCAAAAACTACCATAGTAGTTCAATGTTCCTTCCTTGTATTGGACATATATATGCTAACTACTCCCACTGCATGTACAATATCTAAATATATTAGCTTCACCTATTACCCTTAGCCATATACCGATAAGGTAATAAAATAGTCCAAAAATCCACTTTAAAAAATATTACAAATATTACTAGAGCTAACTCTGAGAACATTACACTAGGAAACCACCACTAGCATCCACACCAGTATCTTTTTGGCCACAACTACACTAGTTACAATAGCTTCTTCAGGTACAAGCTACACTAGTTACAATAGTTAATACTTGCCCAAAAACTTGTGGTACAACCAATAAACCATCTCAGACATTTTCTAGCAACTTTGTAATAAGGCCACTAGAACAAGCATTTCCAGCCTTAATCTCTAGGTCTATCATTTTTAAAGCTCACAAGATCTATCTCTATCAAAGCTCACTAGATCTACCATTGCTTAAGCTCACCAGATATACCACTATTGAAACTCACAAGATCTATCACTATCGAAGATCACAAGATTTATCGCTATCGAAGCTCACTATATCTACCGCTATCAAGAAGCTCACTAGATCTACCACTACCAAATCTCACAAGATCTACTGCTATCAAAGCTCATCAAATTTACTATTTTTGAAGCTTACTAGATCTACTACTATCGAAGCTCACCAGATCTACCGCTACCAAAGCTCACAAGATCTATCGCTACTAAAGCTCATCAGATCTACCACTGTCGAAGCTCACTAGATCTACCACTATCGAAGCTCATAAAATCTACCACTATCGAAGCTCATTGGATCTATCACTAATGAAGCTCATCGAATCTACCACTATTAAATCTCATCAAATCTATCACTACCAAGGCTCACCAGCTCTACCGCTACCAGAGCTCACCAACTCTACCACTACTGGATCTCATCAGCTCTACCACTACGGGAGCTCACCAGCTCCACTATTGTTAGAGCTCACTAGCTCCACTACTGCCAGAGCTCACCAAATCTATCACTATCAAAGCTCAAAAAATCTACCACTACCATAGCTTATTAGCTCTACCACTACTAGAGCTCACCAGATCTACTGCTATCAGAGCTCACCAGTTCTACTGCTGTGCTTCCTGTTATTTTTCCTTCACCCAAATTATTCCACACACTGCTTCCACTCAAGAATTGATTTATCCCAGGGTTGAAACCCTTTCTCCTCAAACCAAGCTACAACCTAGCTCTTCCTCTCTCCTTCTACCATTGCTCCCACTCAAACCAGGAAACCCTCCTTTCAAGTGCATTTTTCAAACCTTGCTCTTTTATTCCATCCAAAAAAATGAAGAGATATAACCTACAATATATTCGTTGTAACTTCCTCATCACTCTATCACTGTAAATTACAACACACACACTCTCTTACTTGTAAATTCATTTCCCCTTTGAGGGGTGTTCAAACATTCACCATACTCATGCAAGTATTGTTTTATATACCAATAACACAAGAAGGTGTTTTATAATAACATGGCCATAAAACCTGGGTTCAAATATATTAACCCAAATATATTTATCCATGGGTTCAAATATATTAACTCAAATATATTTATCCATGGGTTCAAATATATTAACCCAAATATATTAATCCATGGGTTCAAATATATTAACCCAAAAACCCAACCATAATAACATGGAAAATATTCAACACATTTCCAACAATATCCCACTTGTTGAATACTTTCCATAGGGTTTGAAAACTACCACAATAGTTCAATGTTCCTTCCTTGGATTGGATATATATTTTCTAACTACTCCCACTACATGTGCAATATCTAAACATATTAGATCTGATACCAGTTGTTAGGATTAAATAATAAAATACGAGCAATAAAATAAACACAAAAATATAACATAGAAGAATACAATAATACAAGAGACACAAATTTACGTGGTTAACATATATAGGCTACGTCCATGGAGAAAATAACCAGGCCTTTTATTTCATCCAAAAAAATGAAGGGATACAACCTACATCAAATCCTCTGTAACTTCCTCTTCGCTCTATCATCGTCAATTACAATACGTACACTCTTATACTTGTAAATTCATTCCCCTCTTTTGGGGGGTGTTTGAACATTCACCATACACAAACCCTCATGCAAGTGTTGTTTTATATACCAACAAAAGAAGAAGGGGTTTTACAATACCATGGCCATAAAACCCGGGTTCAAATATATTAACCCAAATATATTTATCCATGGGTTCAAATATATTAACCCAAATATATTTATCCATGGGTTCAAATATATTAACTCAAATATATTTATCCATGGGTTCAAATATATTTTCCCATATATATTAATCCATGGTTTCAAATATATTAACCCAAAACCCGACCATAATAACATGGAAAATATTCAACACATTTCCAATAGGGTTTGTTTCCTCAACATCTTGGAATGAAACCTAAAATATTTACTAGTCTCACCTCAATGGCTAAGGGATCTACCATTTGCAATTTAGAAATATTCCAAATATGAGTAGGATCAACAACATGTTTTCTAAGCAAGGATATGTGGAAAGTATCATGGATATTTAATAGATTGGACATAAAGGCAAGCCTATAGGCTATAGGACTAATATTATTAATGATATCAAAGGGCCCAACAAAGCAAGGATCCAACTTAGTTGATTTGATGACACTTTTCATAGGTCTTACTCTTAAGAAAAATTTATCCCCATAGAGAATTCTCTTAGTGATATTTTTAGATCAATATAGATTTTTTGGCGATCGACTGCTTCCTTAAGCCTAAGCTAGATTGCTTTGAGCTGCTCCATCTCATGTCATGAACAGTGTCTGGTTCGATCATCACCCAATCCTCTAGATTATCCCATGATAAAGGCATTCTGCATCTTCTACCATATAAGGCTTCAAACAAGATCATTTTCAATGATGCATGGTGACCATTATTTTATGCAAATTCCACAAGATGCAAAAAGTCCTCCCATTTGGACTTTTGGTCCATGTAGTACATGCAAAGCATGTTCTCTAAAAATTGGTTTACCCTCTCTATTTGACCATCTATTTTTGGATGATATGTAGAATTGATATTCAACTTAGTTCCCATTGCACAGTGTACAACCTACCAAAATTTTGATGTGAACCTAGAATCTCTCTCTGATATGATCACCTCAAGAAACCCATGTAGCCTGAAAATTTATTTAGTAAACTTGTTTGCCACCATCGATGAATCATATTTGATGTTCCCCAATATGAAGCAGAAAACCTTGGTTAACTTATCAACCACTACCAGGATTACATCATGTTGGTACCTAGTTTTAGGCAAACCCATAGTAAAATCCATAGAAATTACCTGCCATTTTGCATAGGTACATCATGCGGGTACAATTTCCTTGTTGGATGTGGATGTTTTTCCTTCACTTTTTGGTATTCTAAACATCTCACAATGAAACTAGTGATATTTTACTTTATTTCAGCTTAATAGAAGATCTTTTTCATGATTTCCCTCATTTTTGATTCTCTTAGATGAGCATAATAGGGATAATTATGTGCCTCTTGCATAATTAATCTCCTTAGTTCACCAATTTTGGGTATAACAACCCTATCCTTGAAGCATAAAAGTCCATATTTTATGTCAAAATCCTTATTCTCTTTAGGATTTTTCTCAATTTTATCTTGGGTCTCTATGCAATACTTGTCCTGCAGTTGCATTTCTCTGACTCTATCCATCAAGTCTATATGAATTCGATTTAGCACTACTATATGCCTCATCATTTTTTTTTTTAAGCAAAAAACTCCTTGCAGAGCCACCTTGGTCTGAGAGACCATGAACAGGGGTTCTACATCGTCAAAGTCACTCGAGGGTCGCACTCGACCCTACCCGCACCAACATTATCAATTGGATTTTAGATACCCAATTCAAATTTTTGATAGGATGGAGATTTGAACCTGGGACCTCCCTTGGAGGATTGCCCTCTCCTCTCCAACTCACCTACAACACCTGGGTAAAACTAATTTATAGTGGAAAACACCCCTTTTGAGGTGCTACTTTCAACAGGTTGGGCATTGGAGGAATGGAGCCTTGTCGGCCTCTACCAGCACATAGGACATTCCTAACTATACCATATATCTGTAGGATGGAGACAAGGGGAATGGAACCTGGGTCGGCCTCTACTAGCACCCAGGGAATTTACCACTGCACCACAACAAGCAGATTATGCCTCCTCCTACTAAAGGTATTAACAACCTTATTTTCTTTTCCTTTGATATAATCGATACCAAATTCATTCCTTGTTAAGAACTCTATGCATCTTCTTTATATTATGTTCAACATGGAATGGATAAAAATACACCTTAGACTTTGATGGTCTGCCCTTAGCTCAAATAGTTTACCCAATAAATAATGTCTCCAAACCTTTAGGGCATGCACAACTGCTTCCAATTCGAAGTTGTGCATAGCATAGTTTACCTCATGCTTCTTGATTTTTCTAGACTTATAGGCTACTATAGCTTCTTCTTGATGATAATACCCCATACAAACCTTCCAAGGAAGCATCTATACACACAATAAAATTCCCAAGGGGATCTAGTATCTTGAGAATAGGTGTTGTAGTTAATTTATTCTTCAGAGCCTCAAATATGGCTTCACAATTATCCATCCATTTGAAATCTTTTCCTTTTCTCTGAAGGTTGGTGATTGAATAGGTGACCTTAGAATAATATTTCACAAAATACCTATAATAATGAGTGAGTCCCATTAAACTCTTGAATTCTAACACATTTTTTGGTGTAGACTAAATTTAATATAGCCTCAATTTTATTTGGGTCCATAACAATTCCTTCTATCGAGATTATGTGTCCTAAATATTATATCTATGAGGTATAGAACTCACACTTGGACTGCTTGCCATATAAATGGTTTTTTATCAGAACCTCTAACACTAATCTCAAATGATGGTCATGTTATTCTTTGGTATGAGAATATATTAGCATATCATATAAGAATACCAAGATAAACTAGTCTAGATATTTTTGGAACACACTGTTTACCAGATTCATAAAAGCTGCTAGCACATTTTTTAGTCCAAACGATAGCAATGTGACCTCATAGTGGTCATATCTAGTCTTAAAGGTTGTATTATGGGTATCCTCTTCCTAAATCCTTAACTAATAATACCTCGATCTTAGATCTATTTTTAAAAATATAGTAGCATCCTTTAGCTGATCAAAGAGGTCATGTTAGTTTCACAATGACACTGAGAGGGGGGGTGAATCAGTGTGGCTCTTTAAAACTTAAAAACTTCAACTCTTAAAGCCAAAACAATGAAAACTTAAAACCACATAAAGCAAATATAACAAGAGAGCATCACACAACACAAGATGTACCGAGGTTCACCAGCTTTGGCTACTCCTCAAAAATTGACTGTTTGGACTCCCATCCAAATCCAGCCTTTGCAAAATACCAATTTTACAATCAATTTACCAACACCCACTGGAAGGAGCACCAACCCCCGATTTATCTCGCACCAACAGAAAGGAGCACCAACCCCTAATTTATCTGCACCAATAGAAAGGAGCACCAACCCCTAATTTATCCGCACCAACAGAAAGGAGCACCAACCCCTAATTCCAAGCACCAACTTGGACTGCAATTTTGAAACTATAAGATTGACATAAAAATGCCTTCGCTTATACAAGACCCTGACTGGTCTATTGCTAACCCAACCTCTCTCGCTATTCACCAAAACACCACACACACTTAAGGCTCTGCTTACTGCACTTTTACGGCCCTCTTACAACCCTCTTGCTGTGCTTCTTACTACACTCTTACGGCTCTCACGGCTCTGCTTAACGCTCTCTTACGACACTCTTCCAACCCTCCTTTTTGTAGCACTTTCACTCTTTTCAACAGCACTTTAATTCTCCACGTAGACCTCCTTTTATAACAAAGTTCTGACTCTATTTTTAACTTCCATATTTTTGCATGCAACTTATTAATAGAAACTTCTATATGTAACTCCTTTATCACACAATATTCTCTCATGCAGCCTATTAATAGTTATGGCTCTTTGTTTGGTCTTCGACTGATGACTTTCAGTTTAACCATCGCTCGATGATTTCACTCCATAATTGGCCTGTAACTATCGTTCTGACTTCAATTCACTATTCTTATTTTAGCTGCATGATTTTTCTCTATAACTGCACCTATAACTATCATACTGACTTCAGTTAACTCTTCTTATTTTAGCTGCATGATTTTTCTTTGTAAATTCACCTGTAATCGTCGTATAACTTTAGTTAACTATCACATATCTTATTTTAACTGGGTTCTCTTCTTAGCTCATGCCAAAGTGACCTATCATGAAATCGTGACACTTCTACCTCTTTGTCCTCTTCTCGATTTCACCATGAAAACACATGTCGTGATATCGTGACACTTTCGCCTCCTTGCTTCTTTTCTTGGCTTGTACCTGAAAACACATGTCACGATATCGTGACACTTTCGCCTCCTTGCTACTTTTCTTGGCTTGTACCCATGAAAACACATGTCACGATATCGTGACACTTTCGCCTCCTTGCTACTTTTTTTAAAACATGTCACGATAACACAACAATTTCCCTCCATCATATCATGACACTTTCACCTCCTTACTCTTCCTCTTTACTTTTGTCGCGATATCGTGACACTTCTGCCTTCTTACTTTCTCTCTCCTCCTTTAGTCGCAAAAATGCGACATGTCGCGATATCGTGACACTTTTTCTCCTTTGCTCTTTCTCTTGCCTTCGGGTCACAAAACATGACATGTCGCGATATCGCGACACTTTTTCTCCTTTGCTCTTTCTCTTGCCTTCGGTCATGAAAACCTGACATGTCGCGATATCGCGACACTTTTTCTCTTTGCTCTTTCTCTTGCGCGATATCGTGACACTTTTTCTCCTTTGCTCTTTCTCTTGCAATATGTCATGAAATCGTGACACTTTTTCTTTCGTACAATCTCTCTTGCAATATGTCGCGAAATCGTGACACTTTTTCTTTCGGACTCTCTCTCTTGCAATATGTCACGAAATCGTGACACTTTTTCTTCCATACAATCTCTCTTGCAATATGTCATGAAATCGTGACACTTTTTCTTTTGGACTCTCTCTCTTGCAATATGTCATGAAATCGTGACACTTTTTCTTCCGTACAATCTCTCTTGCAATATGTCACGAAATCGTGACACTTTTTCTACTTGCCTTTTTCTCTTCCAACATGTCGTGAAATCGTGACACTTTTTCTTTCGTACTATCTCTCTTGCAACATGTCACGAAATCGTGACACTTTTTCTACTTGCTTTTCTCTTCGAACATGTCGTGAAATCGTGACAATTTTTCTTGCTTGCGCTTTCTCTTTGAACATGTCACGAAATCACGATAGTTTTTCTTGCTTGCGCTTTCTCTTCGAACATGTCACAAAATCATGACAGTTTTCTCTTTCTTTCTTTTCGAACATGTCACGAAATCGTGATAGTTTTTCTTTCTTCTCAACATGTCGTGATATCATGACAATTTTTCTTTCTTGCTCAACATGTCGCGATATCGCGACAGTTTTTCTTTCTTGCTCAACATGTCGCGATATCGTGATAGTTTTCTTCCTTGTGATTTTCTTTTGATTTTTAGCATATGGGCCACTTTGATCTTTTGGAAAATCACTGTACATACTTTGAAGAACCTCTTAACTCCTGTCCACTGCATCAACCGATCTGTCTGACTGTGTTGACAACAATGACAATATTGTTGCTGCACCTTGCTCAACAATCTCCCCCTTTGGAATTGTTGGCAACACACATGCAATTTCCTGTAATTCTTCTCCCCCTTTGACAATAATACCAAAGGGCTACTGCAGACTCCCCTGAGTCCATGCACAACATTCTCAGGCACAAATTATTACAGTTAGCAAAAATTACAAACATGAGCAAAAAGATAATCAAATATATAAATGCTCCCCCTGAGAATGTGGTCCCGATAGCTAGTCAGTTCTTGGGAAACGTGACCACTCCCAATTTATTGCGAAGATACTCAAAGACTTCCTTGGGCAACAGTTTTGAGAAGATATTCGCTACTTGCTCTGTTGTTGGAGCAAAATCCAACTTAACCTCACCTTTCGCAACTTTCTCCTGCGTACAACACACTGTTGCTGCAATATATTCTGCCTCTACTATGGATAAGGAGACTGACTCTTGTTTCTTACTGTTCCATGCGACCAACCTATCTCCAAGATAGAATGCACCTCCACTGGTACTCTTTCTATCATAAAGTCTTCTTGGATAAGAACTCTAATCTTTGCTCATCATATTAGAATTCTTGTTGTACCTTGCTTTTACTTATTTAGTATAGTATGATCAACACTCAACTTTCAGCTGCGCAAAAGTTACTCCCAAATTAAAAATGATCGACTCTCCAGGAAGCCTGCGCGTAATTTCTTCAACCTTTTGACTGCCATCTCCTCCGTGACTGACGACTTTGCCTCGCATCAGTTGTGCAGCTCAATGTCTCTGGTTTCTAACGGCTGCCATGAATGTTTTCATCGCCTATGCAGGTATTGACAGTGGACCGTTACATCTAGCGTTGGAACCTCAATCTACGTGCAGTCATCAACACTCGATATTCTGCTTCTTGCTAGGGCATATGTCAAGGCTACTCAATGTCTTTGCCTTGCATGTGCCAATTTGCACTCTTGACCAACTGGGTGCTAGTGCCACTGTTTGCTTTGACTCTGGCATCTCTTTGATAACTGCTACTTCTTTAGAGAAAATTAATGCTCTCTTATACCAAACGATGTGTTGTATTTTTGGTTAAGAAACGCATGCCTTCCCACTCACAACATGGATTCTATTTTATCTATAGATTGGGAATGTTACAGGCTTCAAAACTAGCACCTGCCAGCTTATGCTTCCATGACACGTCGACCTGTGCTGCATGTTCTATCTCAGATAATGCCTATCAGCTACTGCATCAAAAACCTAGTTGTTCACCATGTTGTTCTACTGAAGCACATCAGTTTGATACTATCTCCACAAACATCTACATGAACTGAAACACATTTTGACAACTATACGACAACTCCCCGACTACTTTCCTTTCATCCTCAGATAACCACACAAATACATAGGAGCATTAAAATAAAACTTTAACATTGCTCCCCCTGAGGATGTGCTACCTGGAGCTGCTTAGTGCAATAGAGGAGTAATCTCCTTCAATCCAAGGAGACACGATTTCCTCTCTTCTTTCTTTCTCCAATATTTCTTGAACTTAGGCTGAAGGTTTTCAACTGCATCCCTATTTTGAACCTTTTCGTGAACTTGAACATTTCTCTTGGGTGGTTGTCTCTTGTACATCCTTGATGGATGATTATTTTCCTTTCTTTGATGCACATGATTTCTTCCCTGTCTGTGTTGCATTCTTTGCGTCTGATGAAATCTACTGTCTTGCCTTAGATTAGATACAAAAGTTCTTGGACAAGACCTTGCTATGTGCCCATGACCATTACATTTAAAACATTGCACATGGTGTTCAACCGGAATAACGGATGTATTTCTACCAACATAACTCTTTGATCTATTATTCAATCCACAATAAATTGCCTTGTGACCATAATGGTTGCATCTAAAACAATAGCCATTAAAAGCATTATTATGAATAAAGTGAGAGTGATAGAACCTCTTTTGTTGTGGTTGCTTTGCTGTAGATCTCCTTTGAGATTTTCTTCCTTTTGAGGATTCAACTTCAAGATTTTCTTGCTTTGATCCTTCAGCAGTGGATTTCTTCTTCTCTACAGATTTAGAAGATGAAGGTTGTTCAGCTTCACATCCAAGACCAAGCTTACACATGGGGCTTCTTTGTTGCCTTATCATTTTATCTAGCAGCTCTGTGCTCTTCTCAAATTTGAGATTTGTATTGGCCTCTTCTAGTTGTTTCCTCAATAAAACAATCTCCTCTTCTTGTTTGCAGCAAACAATCTCTTTCTCATTGATCTGTGACTTCAAGGCTTCTTCTATTTTCTTGGCTTTATGAATTTGTAAGAAGAGATCTTCAATATTATCCCCATATTCTTCCAACTTCTTGGACAATATTTTGTTCTTTTTCCTTTCTAAACCCAACTCTTCAAGTGCAGCGATCAACTCACCTTCTAGATCTACTTCAACCTCTAGGTTTTCATCACATACTTGTTCTTTTTCTATTTTTTCTTCTTTGAGTGCCATATAAAGAACTTCACCTGTTTCCTCTTCAGAATCCTCACTGCAGCTTATCTTCGATGAACTGACATTCTTGGAGATGAAACTTTTCTTCTTGAAGTTGCCTTTTCTAAAATTTGTTTTGTTCTTCCAGTCACTTCTTTCTTGGTGCGATCCTTCATCACTTATGTTCTTCTCATTAAGTGGACATTTAGTTGCAAGATGCCCAATGCCTCCACAATTGAAACATTTAAACGGTAACTTTCCTCTGTATTTTCCTTTTCCCATTTTTAGTTTTCGAACAAAGTTTGCTTCCATTTCATCTGATGTCTCTTCTTCCTCGGATTCTTGTTTTGCTTTCATATTTTTATGGGCTTTAAAAGCAGCTTCTCTGTCTGTGGGTTTAGATTTTCCTATTCTCATCTCATATGCTAGTCAAAGAACCATGCATCTCATCCATACTAAAAGTATTTAGATCTTTAGCTTCTTCTATTGCTGAAACTTTAGAATCAAATCTTTGGGGAAGAGATCTTAGTACCTTTTTCATGATGACAACATCTTCCATTTCCTCGTCGAGTCCTCTAATCGCATTAATGATTCCATTAACTCTCAGCATGTATGCCTCTATGTTCTCATCATCATTCATCTTTAATGCTTCGAACCGAGCTCGATGCGTTTGTAACTTGGCCTCCTTGATCTTGTCGTCTCCTTCATGAATGCTCCTTAGTTTGTCCCACATGTCTTTTGCCATTTTACAACTCATAATCTTTATCAGTTCATTGTCCACTAAACCGCACATGATAGCATTCTTTGCTTTAGAGTTATTCTCAAATAGTTTCTTACCGGCAGCATCGGTTGGAGGAGTGGTGGGTATTGTGTATCCACTATCTACTGAATCCCAAATGTCGTATCCCAAAGCACAAAGATATGTCTGCATCCTGAGTTTCCAAAATGTGTAATTAGTTCCATCCAACAATGGTGCTTTGTTTGATGAGAAGCCTTCACCACCTGCCATTGCATACTAATCCAAGATCAACCCTAGCTGATTTAGCTTTGATAAGGGAAACTTGGCTCTGATACCAATTGTTAGTCTCACAATGACACTGATAGGGGGGGTGAATCAGTGTGGCTCTTTAAAACTTAAAAACTTCAACTCTTAAAGCCAAAACAATGAAAACTTAAAACCACATAAAGCAAATATAACAAGAGAGCATCACACAACACAAGATGTACCGAGGTTCACCAGTTTTGGCTACTCCTCAAAAATTGACTGTTTGGACTCCCATCCAAATCCAACCTTTGCAAAATACCAATTTTACAATCAATTTACCAGCACCCACTGGAAGGAGCACCAACCCCTGATTTATCTGCACCAACAAAAAGGAGCACCAACCCCTAATTTATCTGCACCAATAGAAAGGAGCACCAACCCCTAATTTATCTGCACCAACAGAAAGGAGCACCAACCCCTAATTTATCTGCACCAACAGAAAGGAGCACCAACCCCTAATTCCAAGCACCAACTTGGACTGCAATTTTGAAACTATAAGATTGACATAAAAATGCCTTCGCTTATACAAGACCCTGACTGGTCTATTGCTAACCCAACCTCTCTCGCTATTCACCAAAACACCACACACACTTAAGGCTCTACTTACTGCACTTTTATGGCCCTCTTACAACCCTCTTGCTGCGCTTCTTCCTGCACTCTTACGGCTCTCACGGCTCTGCTAAACGCTCTCTTACGACACTCTTCCAACCCTCCTTTTTGTAGCACTTTCCCTCTTTTCAGCAGCACTTTAATTCTCCATGCAGACCTCCTTTTATAACAAAGTTCTGACTCTATTTTTAACTTCCATATTTTTGCATGCAACTTATTAATAGAAACTTCTATATGTAACTCCTTTATCACACAATATTCTCTCATGCAACCTATTAATAGTTACGGCTCTTTGTTTGGTCTTCGACTGATGACTTTCAGTTTAACCGTCGCTCGATGATTTCACTCCGTAACTGGCCCTATAACTATCATTCTGACTTCAGTTCACTGTTCTTATTTTAGCTGCATGATTTTTCTCTATAACTGCACCTGTAACTGTCGTACTGACTTCAGTTAACTCTTCTTATTTTAGCTGCATGATTTTTCTCTGGTAACTGCACCTGTAACTGTCGTATAACTTCAGTTAACTATCACATATCTTATTTCGGTTGGGTTCTCTTCTTAGCTCGTGCCAAAGCGACCTATCGTGAATGTTGGCAATTTTGGGTACTTTGGGTACATTGCCTTTGCTCAAATGTATAAGTTGTCATTGATGTCAAAAGGCATTTTTGTGTTGATTTCAAAAGAGTGGAATATCTTGAGAAGCTTCATTATGTTAAAGGGTTTTTATTAAAACCATGGTGACAAGGCTAAAAGTTTTTCTTAAAACCATTTGGACTCATTAAGGGTTTTTATTAAAACCAAGCTTAACTTAATGCAAAGGTCCATGTGTATTATTAATAATTAAATTAACTCAAACCTTTATCAAAGGTCCAAGTTTAATTTATTATTAATAAAATAATAATAATTATTATTTTAATTATTATTAAAGGGTCTTTCAACCCTTAAGCGAGGAGCACCGAAATCAAACAATGAAGGAAAAATGGCTATTTAAGCGGGGATGATTCTCAAAACTGAGTACCTCCGATTTGACATTGATAATCTACGATTTGTGGTTCTCTATATTTTTAGATTTGCGCTTGGCATCTACGATTTGATTTTGCACCATTTTGTTCGAATTACGCTTGGCATCTACGATTTGATTTTGCACCATTTTGTTCGGATTACGCTAGGCATCTACGATTTGATTTTACACCATTTTGTTCGATCTGCGCTTGGCGTCTGTGACTTGCATTGCTCTACATCCTTCGAAAAGTGCTTGGTGTCTTCGTTTGATCTCGCTCTGTGTTTTCGATCTTTGTCAATGTCTTTGAGGTCATGCATGTTCTGCGTCGTGGAGACTGTGCTTGGCAATCTTGGTTTTGAGCTTGGGCTGCATCCTTACCTTTTGGCTTGACGACAGTGGTTTGTTTGCATGCGATTTGTGGAAGACGTTTATGTTTTCCAGTTTCTTGGCGTCAAATGAAGATAAAAGAGAGGGCAGTAGTTTGTTATTTCATTGGGCTCTTGTGACCCAACGACGGTGGCGTTTAAGTGAAAGTTCTAGACGACAAAGGTGCCGAGTTCGATTCTCTTCGTTGGGAATTTCCTTTTGGTCACGGTGTGCAAAGAATGGTGGCTGTAAATACGTGAGAGGTATAAGGTTAAGGTATCATTTTTTGTTTTGACATTGGTTGATTGTTGTTTAATGTTTATGTGGAGTAATAAGGTGTAAAGAGGTTTTACTTTGTATGTTATTGTACTTTGGTGTTTTTACTAAGTTGGAGAAATAAGGTGTTATATTTGGATCTTTATTATTGTGTATTATTGTATAGTTGCTAACTCTAATTGATGGCAAATTGAGAGTTAGTGTTGTGATAGATTTTGAGTTCTCCTTCTTCATCAAAGTAAAGGTATGGGCAACTTCTTCCATGTATGTTGTTTATGGTATATTTTTTGAAATTGAGTTTGGAGTGAAAAGGTTGTCTACTAGGTATTGTTGGTGTAAATCTTATTTTCTGGATATTGAAGATTGTTTATGCATTAAAGTTATTGTTGAATTTTTGGGTGAATGCATAATTCTGGTTGAGGAAGAAGAAGCATTTTTTGCAATAGGGTTTATGTTAATAAGTCTTGCTACTTGCATTGAGATGATGAAACCCTAGTTGTTGGTGAAAAGAATATAAGCATCATTGTTATATGAGATATTGCATAGTTGGCAATTGTTGGGTTGTATTTTATATTCTTGAGAAAAGCATACTACATCTATCTTATTCTTTTGAGATTGAGTTTGAGTTGAGATTGAGTTGAGATTGAGATTGGGAGTTAAGTATAGAACATATTGGGTCTCTAACAATTCTCTTTATGTTTCTATGAGATTTGAGATTGAGATTGGGAGTTAAGTATAGATCATATTGAGTCTCTAACAATTCTCTTTATGTTTCTATGAGATTTGAGATTGATTTGAGATTGAGATTGGGAGTTAAGTATAGAACATATTGGGTCTCTAACAATTCTATTTATGTTTCTATGAGATTTGATATTGAGATTGGGAGTTAAGTATAGAACATATTGAGTCTCTAACAATTCTCTTTATGCTTCTATGAGGTTTATGAATCACATTGGGTCTCTAACAATTCTCTTTGTGGGTTCATGCTAAGCGAGTTTTTCTTGGTGAGCTTGCTGAGGTTTTGGACAGGTTCCAGTGGGGACTTGTGAGCAGGTTTTGGATAGGTTCCAGTGGGGACTTGTGATCAGATTTGGACAGGTTCCGGTGGGGACTTGTGAGCAAATTTGGATAGGTCCTAGCAGAGGACTTGTGAGCTGAGTTTTTGAGAGTTCTATCAGAGAACTTGAGGACAGAGGTACATTGGTTCTATCAGAGAACCTAAGGACAGATTTGGCAAGTCTTTGAGAAGGCTTGTGTGTAGAGGATTGATTTGTTCATAGAGTTGGACAGATCTGAAAGTCAAAGGAAGACTTGTACTAGACCGACTGACTGTGTTTGGTACAGGTAGCTGAGCTGCTGTGGACATGATCATAGAAGGCAAAGGTCTCTTAGGCTAAGCATTGAGAACAGGAGGTCTTCGATGGAAAGGAGTTCCACATGCTGGCAAGAGGTAGAGGCAGTTGATCTTCTAAGGGATCATTTCCAGAGTAGAGGGGAAGGTATCTCCTTTGAGCAGAGGCTCATAAATTTAGATCAGGGGAAGGTGTCTCCTTTGGGCCGAGGCTCATAAACATTGTAATTGGGAAGGTTTTCCAAAGAAATTTGAGATAACTTTTAGAGAAAAGTTTTGTGGATGTAGCCTAAGCTTTCTGGGTGAACCACGTTAAAATTGGTGTCACTTTATGGATGATATTGTGCATTGTTTTGATATTGCTTTGGGTATATTGCTTTACTATTTTGAAGTATAAAGGAAAAAGTAAAAAGAGGTCTTATATTGTTCACCCCCCCCTCTCAGTATAAGCTTGTGTTCTTCAGTGAAATTGCGACACTTCTGCCTCTTTGTCCTCTTCTCAGCTTTCACCCGCAAAAACACATGTCGCGATATCATGACACTTTCACCTCCTTGCTTCTTTTCTTGGCTTGTACCCACAAAAACACAACATGTCGCGATATCACGACACTTTTGCCTCCTTGCTTCTTTTCTTGGCTTGTACCCATGAAAACACAACATGTCACGATATCACAACACTTTCACCTCCTTGCTTCTCTTCTTGGTTTGTACTCGTGAAAACACAACATGTTGCGATATCGTGACACTTTCGCCTCCTCTCTTCTCTTCTTGGCTTGTACCCATAAAAACACAACATGCCACGATATCGTGACACTTTCGCCTCCGTGCTTCTCTTCTTGGATTGTACCCGCAAAAACACAACATGTCGCGATATCGTGACACTTTCGCCTCTATACTCTTCCTCTTTACTTTTGTCATGATATCGCGACACTTCTGCCTTCTTACTTTCTCTCTCCTCCTTTAGTCATGAAAATGTGACATGTCGCGATATCACGACACTTTTTCTCCTTTGCTCTTTCTCTTGCATTCGGGTTGCGAAAACGTGACATGTCGCGATATTGCGACACTTTTTCTCCTTTGCCCTTTCTCTTGCATTCGGGTCACAAAAATGCGACATGTCACGATATCGCGACACTTTTTCTCCTTTGCTCTTTCTCTTGTCTTCGGGTCGTAAAACGTGACATGTCGCGATATCGCGACACTTTTTCTCCTTTGCTCTTTCTCTTGCAATATGTCATGAAATCATGACACTTTTTCTTCCGTACAATCTCTCTTGCAATATGTCACGAAATCGCGACACTTTTTCTTTCGAACTCTCTCTCTTGCACTATGTCACAAAATTGCAACACTTTTTCTTCCGTACAATCTCTCTTGTAATATGTCATGAAATCGTGACACTTTTTCTTTTGGACTCTCTCTCTTGCAATATGTCGCGAAATCGTGACACTTTTTCTTCCGTACAATCTCTCTTGCAATATGTCACGAAATCGTGACACTTTTTCTACTTGCCTTTTTCTCTTCCAACATGTTGCAAAATCGTGACACTTTTTCTTCCGTACTATCTCTCTTGCAATATGTCGTGAAATCGCGACACTTTTTCTACTTGCCTTTTTCTCTTCCAACATGTCGTGAAATCGCGACAATTTTTCCTGCTTGCGCTTTCTCTTTGAACATGTCGTGAAATCATGATAGTTTTTCTTGCTTGCACTTTCTCTTTGAACATGTCACGAAATCACGATAGTTGTTCCTGCTTGCGCTTTATTTTCGAACATGTCACGAAATCGCGATAGTTTTTCTTTCTTCTCAACATGTTGCGATATTGCGACAGTTTTTCTTTCTTGCTCAACATGTCGCGATATCACGACAATTTTTCTTTCTTGCTCAACATGTCATGATATCGCGACATTTTTTATTTCTTGCTCAACATGTCGTGATATCGCGACAGTTTTTCTTTCTTGCTCAACATGTCGTGATATCGTGACAGTTTTTTTTCTTGTGATTTTCTTTTGATTTTTAGCATATGGGCCACTTCGATCTTTTGGAAAATCACTGTACATACTCTGAAAAACCTCTTAACTCCTGCCCACTGCATCAACCGATCTGTCTGATTGTGTTGACAACAATGACAATATTGTTGTTGCACCTTGCTCAACATGTCATTAATCCTTGGTAAAGGATACTTGTTTTTAATGGTTACCTTATTTAACATTCTATAATATATGCATAATCTCAAGGAACCATCCTTCTTTTTCACAAATAATATCGGAGCACCCTAAGGTGACACACTAGATTTTTTCAAACCCTTTTCCAATAAATCTTGAAGTTGTACCTTCAGTTCCTGCAACTCAATTGGGGTCAGTATGTAAGGTGTCCTTAAAATGGGTTTAGCCCCTAGCATTAACTCAATAGTGAATTCAAATTCCTATTGGGATGGCAGACTTGGAAGATATTCAAAGAATACATCTTGAAATTAATGTAGAATCAGATATTTCTTAAATACTTCTTCATCCCCCTTTTCTCCAATATTTTTGTTGATCTTCACTACATACAACATACAACATACGACATACAACATACAACATGCAACATGCAACATGCAACATACAACATACAACATACAACATACAACATACAACATACAACATACAACATACAACATACAACATACAACATACAACATACAACATACAACATACAACAAACAACCTCTTTTAATGGCTTTATTTAACTGCATAGCTAACAATAAGTGAGGTTGAAAAAAATCTTGCCTTCTTTGTACTCTTATTCTCCTCTTATCCTTGTTGGTGTAATACATCCACCTATCTTGGAAGTTGATTAAGGCTCCATGAGCCTTCAACCAATATATCCCTAGGATAATATCAAAAGCATGGAGTGGTGCCACATATAAGTGCCATATAATGGACCTATTGGGTAGAGTTATCTCAATTGTAGGTAAACATTGATCCACTAAGTAGGTCTATCCATAACCATACTCGACTTTCCACCCTTGTGCCAAAAATTCTAATTTTTTTGGCATATCCCTGATTATGCTAGTGGAAATAAAACTATCTATAGTCCCACTATGTATTAAAATTTTAACATCTTAACACTTAATAACATTAAAGTTGTTTGTCCATTCAGATTCTCATTCCCTATAGCGATAAAACCTTGGGGTTACTACTCCTGTGCTTTGTTGCTTGATTGGAATCATTGATAGCACTTTTTAGCATAATGAGGACCTCTACAAGTGAAGCACCATGTCTTGGATGGTTGAGTTTTTGCTTTATCATTTTTATTGATATTGGATCCCTCTATGGAACTCCTCATGTTGAATCCCTATTTGATAATCATTTATAGTATTTCTTGTTGATGTTCCATTTGAACTTGTATTGACCTCACTAAAATCATTAACTACCTCATTTCCTCCTGAAGCAGTTTGAATTAGGAAATACTATCACTGGAATCCTTGGCATTTCCAATGTACATGTTAGAGCTCACTTCCTTTCTAGTTTCTATATTGGAATCCATGGTTCTTCCTTTCTTCTTTCAAGAGTATTTCATTCCCCTGAACTTTCTCGGGGAGCTTACTACAACTTCCTTTTGCATATCCAACCCCATTTTTTAGAGGATATCAACACAGAAACCATATCCTATCCACACAAGGGAGTTGGGTAAGTTACAACTCCCTCAATTGTACTTACAACTAGTTAGTTTCATACTGATAATAAACTAACATAGATAATTATCACTCCATTAATAATGATCAAGGTCATGCTTACCTCCTTGCAAGGTTTCTTTTCCCGATAAGAAACCATACCCCTTAGGATTTTTACTCCTTGGTCTTACTGGTCCTAATGGTGTGCAATATTTGTTGTATCCTAGATCATGTTAATGTCCCTAGAGGAGTAATTATTCTCAAAGTAGCACATCAAGTTGAGGCTCATCCTAGGCGTATTCTTTGGAAGCTTCTAGCCCTACAACCTAGAGCTTTAATACCAACTGTAACAACCATAAAAAAACAACCCAAGAGAGATACTTTTTTTAAATATATATATCTTAGGTAAGGTTCACAAAGAAGTCCAATATTATACACACACACATATATATATTTTTAGAGTTAGAGCATATTACATCATTTGGGTCATGTAAATATACCACCTTTGGTACATAGTTAGAGTAGGAGATTACTTTAAGGGGAAGTTAGCTACTTACTTCAAGCAATGTAATAAATGCACAAGTATCAATATGCAAGTTGTAATGTGCAAGGTGTCCCCTTGTACAACTAGGTAGAGTGTTGGCCAAGGAATCTCTCTTCCTATATAAAGGGCCTCATAGTGATAGATTAGGAGAGCAAAAGACATATCAAGCATCTCAATTGTATTGTAGTAGATAGTGGTAGAACTCTTGTATGGAGTACAATGTAGTTCTTTGGCTTCTATTAATGGAGTGACCATTACCTCCATATTGCATTATATTTTCACCACTTTCTATTTATAGTATATTTCAATAATATTAAAAAATTACTTTCTTTTATATTTTTTGCATCTTATTAGGACCTGTGATAGATCTCTCCCACTGCAGATATCCTCAAAAGCTAACAGTGGTATTAGAGAAATGGTGAATCAAGAATAGGAGGATCTACATCCATCATAAGAGAAGTTTAGTAGATCAATAGGAATAGGGAGAGTCACCATTGCTACTGTTGGTTTGCATCTTTGCAAACCAGATCTATCATTGTGTGTCGCTGCATGAAAAAGCTACCATTAGGAATAAATTGATAGAAAAAGCCACAGTAGTCAATAGGATTAGAGAGAATCACAAGTGAGGATTAAATCTCAGTTATAAAAATTTTGATATTACATTTGGCTAGAGTATTTCCATAAAGTTGCAGAAACAAAACTTGTGAAGACTAGGACTCAACATTCATTCCACTAGTTTGATGGATCAACTAGTGAATATTATTTCATTCTAGTTTCTAACAACTTGTTACAGGAAAAAGGAGATTCAAAAAATATTGAGAAGCTTCCTACAAGAGAGTTAGGAATAATATCTTCTTAGAATTATTCTAGCACTTGTAGCAACAAGGAGAAGATTGAAGATTTCAAAGACTTGAAAAAAATATCCCATTACAAGAGTTGCAATCCTACATACTGCAGAAGTGAAGAAAAGGCCACAATTATATTATAGCAGAATCTAGGAAGAAGAGACTCCAGAAGATGAGTCAAAGAGAATATAGGATATTGGTGATCTCCATAAATACCTATAAAGTGCATAAGCTGAAAAGACCACATAAACCTTGATCTAGAAGAAAAGGCCAGAGAAGCCTTGATCTAGAAGAAAAGGCTAAAGAAGCCTTGATCTAGAAAAGAAGATCATATAAGATTTAATTCTAAAGAAAACTTCTAAGAAGAATTCATGATTCAAAATAAGACTCCAGAGAAGAGTTCCTAAAGAAGACTCTAGAGAAGAGTCCATGAAATAGGATATTGGTGATCTTCATCAAAGCCTGCAAATTGTTGAAGAAAAGAAGGACCAACAAAGGTCCAATTCTAGAATCTAAATGCAGTAGATTTCAGAGATCCGAGAAGAATATCTCATCACCAACACTTCCAGAAGCAGAAGGTTGAAGAAAAGGTCTTAGTTGGAAGACCATAGAAGCTACAAGATAGAAGACCTTGGAGAGGTCTCAAGAAAGAAAAGAAGAAGGCTCAGAGAGCCTTATTATAGAGCTCATAGAAGCATTATCAAAATAATTCCTAGGAGAACTCATTGGAGAAATCCACTACCAAGGAGAAGTTCTTGATAGTGAAGAACTTGGGACAATTATTTCCATCTAAAAACAAGCCCAAGAGAAGAAGAATTTGGCAAGGAGTGACAAATCCAGAAGAAGAATCAACTGAAGACCTCAAGACATTTAAAATATTGAGAAGAAAAAATATCCTGTTTCAAGTTAGAATTTGAAAAGAAGATTGAAGGAAGATTCAGACAGAAGAACCCTACCAAATTCAGAATATTTGGAGATTACCTCTCATATCAAGAAGGCACAATTCATAGATAAGAGTTCTATGAATCTACAGTAGAAAATAGAAGATCACTGGAAGGATTAAGCCACCAAACTCGAGGCTCAAGATAGAAAGTTCAAGACCACAGTTTGGTGAAACAAGATGTTGTTCTAGACAACCAACAAGAAGCTATAAAAAAATTCATTACAAGGCAACAACTTGGTTAATCAAAATACAAAGATCTACATCTACTACAAAAGCCATTAAAGGTAAGCTACTAGGATGCAATTAGTTGAACTTCAAATTAGGTTTCATTATAAAATTTTATCAAGCACCATATTTGGATTAAAGTTACAAGAAGAAGGGATCATATTATAGTCTTTAATAATGTGCAAAAAGAAGAGTTCATTTTAAGAATATATTTGCACATTAAATGTTGGACATTTTGAGCTTATTTAGTTGTCATTGATGTCAAGGTGAAAATTCATCATTAATGTCATGGAGCACACCATCAATAGCACCAGGAACAATGCAAAGAGTTGAAGAATAAGTTGGCAAAATATTGTTTTATGAAGGTTTATGGTAAACTCATGGTGGAAGATTAAATGGTTTTATTAAATTCATTATGAGGATATAAAAGTCTCCTCACACATTGAGATGGCAGTTAAGATTTTAAAAAGACCCACGGTGGAAGAATTATTTACAAATTTAAAGGTTTAAGTTTAAACCCAAGGAAGGCTTTAATCTCCTTAAAGCTAAAGTTTAAAAATATAATTTATAAAATTTAAATTCCTTAGAATTTAAATAATTTATAAATTATAAAGGTTGGAAAGCGTCGACGTCATCAAACAAGTGGGAGCACCGACGTCTAAACAACAAAGGGAGTTCATGTATAAATTAATGCCAAAGAGGCATTCAAAACTTACCCCTCGACATTATTAATGCATGCGACAAGTTTGAAACATTTTTGGTGAAATCGTGATTGTTGAGGAAGAAGACAAGGATTCGCTTGTCTTTAGCACTAGGTAAAAGACAAAAGGGAAAGAGATTTTTGGTTAAATCACAAAGGACATGGTGGTCCATTGGCAATGCACATGTTTTGCAAAGGCATTGGGAGTTGAGGAGTCCACGATCGATTCGCATGGACGATTGGCATGGTTGACTTGAGCGCCAAGGAAAAGTTTTGATCATGTTCGGTTTTGAGTGCCAGGTGTGGTAGAAGGAGCACGAGGTGCTCGTGGAGTGTTAAGCATGCGTCTAGCACACGTGGTGGCTAAGTCCATGGCTAGAGCACTCATGGGGGTAGAGATTGTGGGTTCGAATCCCACTAAGTGGCAAAGGTAATTTTTGATTAAATTTTTATATTACCCAAAGTTTTTGCTAAGGTGTTGTTAGGAGTTATAAGGGTTTGGTGAAGAATTAATTTTGGTAATTAATTTGTGTTGTTAGGAGTTATAAGGGTTTGTGAAGAATTATTTTATTGGAAATTATTTTGTGCCATTTGGAGTTAAAAGGTTTTTGAAAGAGTATTTTATTGAGAAGTGATTTATGTTATTTTAAGGAAAAAGGATTTGATTCTTGCCAAAGTTCTTTTTGCCATTAAAATTGATTAAAGAGGTTTTGAGTTATTTTGGTGGAAGTTAAAATTATTTTAGTTGGGAGTTTATAAGGTGTTATTGGATAAATATTTTATGTATGTTGTTGGTTGTTTTTGAAAGGTGGAGTGATAAGGTGTAATTGAGTTTTTGCATTATATTGTGAGAAATATTTATCTTCTAACCTCTTTAAGTTTGGCATAGAAGTGATTGTGGTTGTGGCAGATTTACAAGATCCCTTCACCATCAAGAAAAAGGTATGAGCACATTCTTCCATAGTTGAGTTGATTGATTGGTTTTCTGGAAAATAAGTTTGGAGTGAAAAGGACTTGATTAGGGTTTCCTTTTGAGAGTGTTTGAGTTAATGCTTCAAGGTTTTCTGGAATAAAGAGTTGTTATTAAAACCTTGTTTTGATAAGCATTGTTGTTGAAGCCATTGGTTGTGTGAAGAACTTGAGTTAGGGTTTTGAAAAGAACATGAGTATCATTGTTATGTGAAGATTATTTATAAGCATTGTTGTTGAAGTGAGTTGTTGTGCAAAGAACTTGAACTAGGGTTTGAAAAGAACATGAGTATCATTGTTATGTGAGATTTGTTGTTGAGCATTGTTGGAAACATTTTGAGTTGGTTGATATATGCTTGGACTAGGGTTTAATGAGAAAGGGGTGTTTTATCAAGTGATTGGTTGAGTAGAGTTGATTGAGCCTAGTCAAGTGGTTGTGTGAAGTGATTGTTCAAGTTCCTTAAAACAAACTATTCTATATTCTATTTTGAGTTGAGAAAGTGATTGAGCATTGAGTTGAATTGGAAGCATATTGAGTCTCTAACAATTCTCTTTATGTTTCTAATTTAATATAATTAGTCTCTAACAATTCTCTTTATGTTTCTATGAGATTGGACAAGTTCTGTGGACTTGTTAAATTAAAATTTATTTAATTGTGGACTTTAGAAATTTGAGAAGTTCTATGTGGACTTGTTGAGCAGATTTGGAGCAAGTTTTGTGTGGACTTGTTGAGCAGATTTGGACAAGTTCTATGTGGACTTGTTGAGCATATTTGAGCAAGTTCTGTGTGGACTTGTTGAGCATATTTGAGCAAGTTAGGACTTTTTAAATTTGGCAAATTTGTGGACTTGTTGAGCAGATTTGAGCAAGTTTTGTGGACTTGTTGAGCAGATTTGAGCAAGTTCTATGTGGACTTGTTGAGAAGATTTGAGCAAGTTCTGAGTGGACTTGTTGAGCATATTTAAGCAAGTTTTGAGTGGACTTGTTGAGAAGATTTGTGCTAGATCGAAGGACTAAGTTTAGTGTAGATTTGAGATAGAGATTTGGAGGTGACAGAGCAAAGAGGATAGTAGTCTCTAGTGGATAGAGATCCATCAGCCAGGGTAGTGAGGATAGGTCTTCTGAGTGGGGACAAGAGTCTTCAGTGGAGAGAGATCCACAAGCCAGTGTAGTGGAGGTAGTAGTCTTCTAGAGGATCACCAACAGAGCAGAGGAGAAGGAGTTCTCCTATGGATAGAGATCCATAAACTTGATTTAGGGGATCAACATCTCCTTTGGACTGAGGTCCATAAACATTGTAATAGGGAAAGGATTCCCAAGATATTGATCAAGAAAATTTTAGTGAAATATTTTCTCCGTGGAGTAGCCCACATTGGGTGAACCACGTAAATTGTGGTGTCTCTATTGTGTGTGATGTTTTGTACATTGATTTGATTACTACTATTGATATTTCTATCTATACATTGCATAATATTGATTGGGAAAGAAAAGTAAAAAGTGGTCTTATATTGTTCACCCCCCTCTCAGTATAAGCTTGTGTTCTTCAATTGGTATCAGAGTGGGTTCCTTCATAAGAGTTTAACAACTTGAAGGAAAAGCTAACAAGAACACAATGGATCCTAAGGAGGTGTCCTCAAATAATTTAGCACCAGTATTTTATGGAAGTGACTATATGTATTGGAGTATGATGATGAAGATCTACCTGATGGCACTTGGCAATGACATTTGGGAAGTAGTGGAATTTGGATACGATCCCTTAGTCAATCCTCCTATAGATAAGGAAGGTAAGCTTCTACAACACTATAATTCAAAAGCAATGAATGCACTTGTGAGAGGTTTGCATAGAACAGAGTCTATGAAAGTTATGCATTGTAAAACTACAAAAGAAATGTGGGATAAATTGCAAAATATATATGAAGGAGATAAAAGTGTCAAGAAAGCAAAGATGTAAAATCTCAAAGGACAACTTGAAGCATTAAGAATGAATGATGAGGAAAATATTAGTGCTTATCTACTTTGAATTGATGAGGTTGTTAATGGTATGCAAGGACTTGGAATGAAGATTGATGAATCTGATGTTTGTGATAAAGTATTAAGATCTCTTCCAAAAAGATTCAGTGAATAGGTTTCTGCTATAGAAGTGTCAATGGATGGTGATACTTTGACAAGAGATAAGTTTCTTGGTATGCTCACAATATTTGAGATAAGAACAAAATATCCTATTCCCCAGAAGGAAGCAACATTCAAAGCAATCAATAAGACAAAGGGTAAGAAGTCAGAATCAAGCAATGAGTCATCCAGTGATGAAGAAGCTAACTATGGTAGAAGAGATAAGGACTATAGAAGATCCAGAGATCTAAGATCTATTAAGTGTTTCAATTGTGGAAAGTATGGATATTTTGCAATAGATTTTCAAGAACCCAAGAACAACAATGGTGAAGAAAAATAGGATCACAAAAATAGGGAATCAGAAAGATACAAGCACCAGAAGAAAAGCAAGGATGGACAAAGCAGACAAGGAAATAAGTTCTTTCAAAGGCAAAAGAGGAGCTACTATGCGGATAAGGCAAGTAAGTACTCAAGTGATAGTGATGCTAGTTTTTCAGACAATGATAAAGATGAAGTCCTATTTATGATTGAAGAGAAAGAACCAGTTAAGAAAAGGACTCCAATCATTCTCAAGTGTTTTAGATGTGGTAACTTTGGACATCTTGAAGATAATTGTACAAAGGATGGTTATAGTTTCAGTGATGATGAATATGAAGATACACTTGAAGGACCAGATGAAAATATTCTAATGGCATTAGAAGATGAAAAAGGTGATCCTATAGAAGACAAGACAATAGAAAATGAAGATGTGGACAAAGGTAAAAAAATAGAGGAATATTCAGAAAAGGATGGATATGATCTCAAGGGAGAACTTATCTATGCCCTTGAAATAGTAAAGAAGGTAAGAAAGCAAAACTCTAAACTTGAAATTCAATTCCAAGAATGTGATGAAGAGAGAAGTTTGCTTATAGAGGATTTAGAAAAATCAAAGGCTAAGGCAAAAAGGTTCAAGGATAAGTTAGAAGCAAAGATCTTAGAATGTGAGAAGTTAGCACAAGAAGTGGCACTACTAAGAGAATATTTAGAAGACTCCAAGGTCAAGATGAAAGGTTTCAAAAATAGCTCAAATAACTTGGATAAGTTCATCAAGACACAAAAGACTACATCAAACAAAATAGGTCTTGGTTTTGAACAAGCTCAAAAGAAATAAGAAGGAGAATCAACCTCAAGTTTTGGAGGAGAAGAAAATTTAGATGAAGATACTTTAGAAGAAGACAATGTAAAAGAAAGTGAGACATCTAAGGATGAGTTAGACAATAGAGAGTTCAACAAAGATAAGAACAATGCACAAAGAAGATACAGATGGAACAACAATCAGAACAGGTCAAAAGAGACTAAGAGACCAATGAGGTCAAGACAAGGAAAATTCAATGGAAGATGTTTTTCATGTCACAGGTTTGGGCACATGGCTTCACAATGCAGGACACATGAAAGATAGGAATATGGGAACAAACAACTTTTTCATGGGTATTGCTACTCATGTAATCAGTTTGGTCACAAGGCAATGAATTGTAGGGTTCATGACAGAA
Source organism: Wollemia nobilis (assembly GCA_028583015.1). NCBI lineage: Eukaryota > Viridiplantae > Streptophyta > Pinopsida > Araucariales > Araucariaceae > Wollemia > Wollemia nobilis. The sequence continues at coordinate 13,268,326 of JAQPPZ010000850.1, forward strand.
GAGGATATGGCTTCACTAGGAGAAATCCTATGGCATTTGCACCTCCAAGGAATAATAACATTAAGTGTTATAAGTGCAATAATGATGGTCATACAACAAAGTGGTGTAGAGCAGACATTCCAAAAATAGGTATGAACAGGAACAAGAATATGAATATGAACAAGAATAGGAACAGGGATATGAACAGGAATAGGAATAGGAACAGGAACATGGATATGAATAGGAACAAGAATAGGAATAGGAACAAGGATGTGAACAGGAACATGGACATGGAAGGAAATAGTCAAAGGAATCAGAAGGATCAGATAAGAAGGAAAGAGGATAAAGGTAAAGAACAATGCTTTCTGGGAGTAGAAATACTCCCACCCTAGAATTAACCACCTCAAGAGGAGGTGGGGGAGGGGCTAAGCTAAGAGGCTCATTCTTAGCCCCGAGCCCCAAAGGTGACCCTTTGCCATTGATGTCAAAGGGGGAGAGATTTGAGTAAGGGGGAGAGATTTGATATTTGAGAGAGCATTGAGCCAGGGGGAGCAATGTCCCAAGGGGAGCAGAACAAAGGAAAGATCAAGTTTTTAGTTAAAAGAATTTGGGTTGCCATCAATGACAAAGGGGGAGATTGTTGGACATTTTGAGATTATTTAGTTGTCATTGATGTCAAGGTGAAAATTCATCATTAATTTCATGGAGCACACCATCAATAGCACCAGGAACAATGCAAAGAGTTGAAGAAAAAGTTGGCAAAATATTGTTTTATGAAGGTTTATGGTAAACTCATGGTGGAAGATTAAATGGTTTTATTAAATTCATTATGAGGATATAAAAGTCTCCTCACACATTGAGATGGCAGTTAAGATTTTAAAAAGACCCACGGTGGAAGAATTATTTACAAATTTAAAGGTTTAAGTTTAAACCCAAGGAAGGCTTTAATCTCCTTAAAGCTAAAGTTTAAAAATATAATTTATAAAATTTAAATTCCTTAGAATTTAAATAATTTATAAATTATAAAGGTTGGAAAGCGTCGACGTCATCAAACAAGTGGGAGCGTCGACGTCTAAACAACAAAGGGAGTTCATGTATAAATTAATGCCAAAGAGGTATTCAAAACTTACCCCTCGACATTATTAATGCATGCGACAAGTTTGAAACGTTTTTGGTGAAATCGTGATTGTTGAGGAAGAAGACAAGGATTCACTTGTCTTTAGCGCTAGGTAAAAGACAAAAGGGAAAGAGATTTTTGGTTAAATCACAAAGGACATGGTGGTCCATTGGCAGTGCACATTTTGCAAAGGTGTTGGGAGTTGAGGAGTCCATGATCGATTCACGTGGACGATTGGCATGGTTGACTTGAGCGCCAAGGAAAAGTTTTGATCGTGTTCGGTTTTGAGTGCCAAGTGTGGTAGAAGGAGCACGAGGTGCTCGTGGAGTGTTAAGCATGCGTCTAGCACACGCGGTGGCTAAGTCCATGGCTAGAGCGCTCGTGGGGGTAGATATTGTGGGTTCGAATCCCACTAAGTGGCAAAGGTAATTTTTGATTAAATTTTTATATTGCCCAAAGTTTTTGCTAAGGTTTGTTATAGTTGTGGATTATTTTTGTGTTGTTAGGAGTTATAAGGGTTTGGTGAAGAATTAATTTTGGTAATTAATTTGTGTTGTTAGGAGTTATAAGGGTTTGTGAAGAATTATTTTATTGGAAATTGTTTTGTGCCATTTGGAGTTAAAAGGTTTTTGAAAGAGTATTTTATTGAGAAGTGATTTATGTTATTTTAAGGAAAAAGGATTTGATTCTTGCCAAAGTTCTTTTTGCCATTAAAATTGATTAAAGAGGTTTTGAGTTATTTTGGTGGAAGTTGAAATTATTTTAGTTGGGAGTTTATAAGGTGTTATTGGATAAATATTTTATGTATGTTGTTGGTTGTTTTTGAAAGGTGGAGTGATAAGGTGTAATTGAGTTTTTGCATTATATTGTGAGAAAGATTTATCTTCTAACCTCTTTAAGTTTGGCATAGAAGTGATTGTGGTTGTGGCAGATTTACAAGATCCCTTCACCATCAAGAAAAAGGTATGAGCACATTCTTCCATAGTTGAGTTGATTGATTGGTTTTCTAGAAAATAAGTTTGGAGTGAAAAGGACTTGATTAGGGTTTCCTTTTTGAGAGTGTTTGAGTTAATGCTTCAAGGTTTTCTGGAATAAAGAGTTGTGATTAAAACCTTGTTTTGATAAGCATTGTTGTTGAAGCCATTGGTTGTGTGAAGAACTTGAGTTAGGGTTTTGAAAAGAACATGAGTATCATTGTTATGTGAAGATTGTTTATAAGCATTGTTGTTGAAGTGAGTTGTTGTGCAAAGAACTTGAACTAGGGTTTGAAAAGAACATGAGTATCATTGTTATGTGAGATTTGTTGTTGAGCATTGTTGGAAATATTTTGAGTTGGTTGATATATGCTTGGACTAGGGTTTAATGAGAAAGGGGTGTTTTATCAAGTGATTGGTTGAGTAGAGTTGATTGAGCCTAGTCAAGTGGTTGTGTGAAGTGATTGTTCAAGTTCCTTAAAACAAACTATTCTATATTCTGTTTTGAGTTGAGAAAGTGATTGAGCATTGAGTTGAATTGGAAGCATATTGAGTCTCTACAATTCTCCTTATGTTTCTAAATTAATTTGAGTATAGAACATATTGAGTCTCTAACAATTCTCTTTATGTTTCTATGAGATTGGACAAGTTTTGTGTGGACTTGTTGAAATTGACAAGTTCTAGTGGACTTATTGATTTGGTTTTAAATTTGAGCAAGTTCTATGTGGACTTGTTGAGCAGATTTGAGCAAGTTCTGTGTGGACTTGTTGAGCAAATTTGAGCAAGTTCTGTGTGGACTTGTTGAGAAGATTTGAGCAAGTTCTATGTGGACTTGTTGAGCATATTTGAGCAAGTTCTGTGTGGACTTGTTGAGAAGATTTGAGCAAGTTCTATGTGGACTTGTTGAGCATATTTGAGCAAGTTATAAGTGGACTTGTTGAGAATATTTGAGCAAGTTCTATAGGACTTGTTGAGAAAATTTGAGCAAGTTATATGTGGACTTGTTGAGCAAATTTGGACAAGTTCTGAGTGGACTTGTTGAGAAGATTTGAGCAAGTTATGAGTGGACTTGTTGAGCAGATTTGTGCTAGATCGAAGGACTATGTTTAGTGTAGATTTGAGATAGATCTTTGGAGGTGATAGAGCAGAGAGGACAGTAGTCTCTAGTGGATAGAGATCCATCAACCAGGGTAGTGAGGATAGGTCTTCTGAGTGGGGACAAGAGTCTTCAGTGGAGAGAGATCCACAAGCCAGTGTAGTGGAGGTAGTAGTCTTCTAGAGGATCACCAGCTAGAGTAGAGGAGAAGGAGTTCTCCTATGGATAGAGATCCATGAACTTGATTTAGGGGATCAACATCTCCTTTGGACAGAGGTCCATAAACATTGTAATAGGGAAAGGATTCCCAAGAGATTGATCGAGAAAATTTTAGTGAAATATTTTCTCCGTGGAGTAGCCCACATTGGGTGAACCACGTAAATTGTGGTGTCTCTATTGTGTGTGATGTTTTGTACATTGCTTTGATTACTGCTACTGATATTGCTATCTATACATTGCATAATATTGATTGGGAAAGAAAAGTAAAAAGTGGTCTTATACTATTCACCCCCCCTCTCAGTATAAGCTTGTGTTCTTCATTAAATAGGAGTTGGATATTTTTCAAAAGAAATAAGATTATCACCTACCTATTAATCTATATAGAAAGCAAGAAGACTATATCCTATAATACTAATTTTAGTTAATTTTTTTGACTATTCATTAAGGGTTCTTTACAGATTACTCTTAAAATTTGCAGAGATTATTATGTGCATTATAATTTATTTTGAGAGTTTCTTTATAGGAGCAATAAGAAGAGATTATTTTTTTTTTTTTTGAATTTACATGGTGGAATCGGTAGCCGCCATGAATACGAGCAGGTTGTCTAGCTTTTATGGCCGCCATAGTATTCTACGCTGCCCGCCCCAGAAGCTACCACATAGATCTTCGTGCAGTCTGCCCCTATAACCACCATGCCACAATCATTTTAAACCTTTTACGCTACTGAAAGCACCAGGAAAGGGACAAGCGTTCAGTCCGGTGAGGCCCGAGATTTGAACCTTGGACCTCCGTCCCCATTATGGGGTTTGGATGAACCAATTGGCCTACACCTTGGACCTTATAAGGAGAGATTATTTTTACCATTAAAAGTGCATTATTAATCCATTAAGCACTATACTAGTTGATCTTTAAACTAGCTACTCTCAATTAGTTTGTGTTGTTAAAGGCACAAAACTAGCATGAAATCTACAACATTTCATGGCCAAAAGAAGCTACCAATACAGATTAAAATGTGGGGAAGGAATCCACCATAAAAGTCCTTGAAGGAAGCCTCAAATTGAGACTTGACGAGTCTCAAGATTCATGGAAAATATAAGGGTTTCAAAAATCCTTACTTAAAATCTGCATTAGCCTGGATTAACTCTCATTAAATTATCCAAGGAAGAAAGGATCTACCTCATAAAAATAAAAAAGGATTTCAAAAAGGTCTTTTATATTGGTGCAAATCTAACTAGTACAAATACCTCTTTTTTTCCTTCAAAAGGACAAAAGTATTTCTCTTTACAGGTAGCATCTCAGCCATCATATTCAATAGGTAGTAGGGCATAGTTTGAGCAATAATAAAAAGCCATCGAAGAGCACATACTTCACATCCAATCCATCCCTAGAAGCAAGCGTATCACCTGCAACATTGGATCCATTACAAGAGGCTATTATCATTTAAATTTACATAAAAAAAGGATGACATACAAAAGGATATATCTATATCAAATAACACTATCGAGCTAAACACAAGGGGTTGTTACACAAGCTAGAAAATAGCACCATCAATCGGTTGTTACAAAGGATACACATACAACATACTACAAGCATCGAGGCACAAAGGAAAAAATGGCTATACCCAAGTGCATTGCTTGGAGAGAACGACCACCAAAAGGAAGCACAAGAATCTACCACAAGACCACCATTACGAGTATCATATAACCATGGAGTATTACATATGGAGCCACCCATTATCCTCATCAAGACAACATGCAAATAGAAGAGGAGACACTTGCATTTCAAGAAACATAGCAAGCCAACGTACAATACAAAGATATAGGGCTACAACACTCATCTTTGGAGTGTTAGAAGAAAGGCTACATGCACAAGCCATGAGTGCCACTTGGCACAAGAGTTCTAAGTGCCCCAATGTTCATGAATAATCCAACACTCACCTAAAAAGGAGTTACAATTCTTTGGGAGGTTACCACCAAACTTATCATTGCATAGAGGAACATTGGAATATCAATATCTATTTGGTAATGCTCAAGTGACATTTATCTACAATCAACAAGGAAACAATCCTATTTAAGATGACCATTTTGGAAGAAGCAAAAAACCATAACTCAAGGGAAGTCAAGCATTGAATGTTATGAAGCACATTCATAGGATAAGGCTATTTCAAGCATATGCACCATTCAAAGGTGTAAACCTACATTTAAGAAGCTATCATAGACCAAAAATACTAGAGCCCTATTCGTGGAGGATATTTGTCATAGACCAGCAACACCAGTATCCCATTCATGGAGGATATTCATCATAAACCAACAACATCAAAATCCCATTCATAGACCAACAACACCAGCATCCCATTCATAGAAGATATTCGTCATAATATCGAGCAGATATTAGCACTGTTTATGGAGAAGAGAGGCGCTACTCAAGGGAGTAATTGGTGTCGATCAAAGAAGGTATTGACTACCCATTCTAGAAGGTTTCAAATATGCCACCTCATAGCATCAAGCTAAGACAATTTGGAAGGGCTATTAAGGTAAAATCTCATATTATTTATTGCTTGCTATAAACTAAATATATATTGGAGTTATAAGGGTACATTATATTTACTATTGCAAATCATTCACTTAGCATTAGTAATATATTAAGCAAGCATATTTCAAGAAAATTTATATTTGAAAATAATAATGTAGGAGGAATAAGGATTTCAACTTGGAAATTAAATATCCATTATTGCAAACATTATTGTTTTCTAATATTCCAAATTAAGGAGTTATAAGGAATACTACAAATAAAATATTGGAATTTAGAAACATAAAAAATCAAATATCAAAGGCTATAAAAGGAGGTTCATTAAGGAATATCAAGAGTTGGAAATTAATTGGTATACTTGGAATCACATTAAAGGGATAAAATAAATCCAACCATTAGAACCTCATCAAATTAGAAAGTGCTTAAGTTCAATAGGATTAATAAGGTGTAAAAAAAGTTGATTTTGGTATTTACAAAAATTTACAAAATAAACCCAAAATTGAACTACTATTCTCAAAAAGCACTTCATCACTCATATAGCATATCCAAAACACTAGGGAGTCATAAGGCATTCTACAAAAACATAAAATTCATAAAAGGTATCATCAAGTCAATACTAGGGAATTTAAAAAGAGGACCACAAGGATCATCATGACATCAAACAAGTTCTTTCTTGCAAAATCCCAATTACTTAAAGGTCCAAATTATTTCTCTTGGAAAATAAGGGAAAAGCAATCCTAGTATATGAAAAACTTTGGGAGATAGCTCAAGGAAAAACAAAAAAACCAAGAATAGGTGATACTAAGATTCATAGATTTGAAGAAAATAATGCAAAAACCCTATTGATAATAACCTTTGTGATCACTGATGAAATATAACCTTTATATTAGTTCAGCAAAGACATCTACAGAAGCATGGAAAAGTCTAGAGAAAATATTTAAATGGGAAAATAAAGCCACTATCCTTCATCTTCAAACTCAACTACATTCCCTAAAATTGAATAGTGATGAGAGCATAGAACTATTTTTAAGGAAGGTAGTAGATATTAAAGGGAAATTATTAACCTTAGGATAAGAGATTAAATATGTATTTATTACTCAAGTAACCATGAGAGCACTTCTATATAGCTACAAACATTTGGTTACATCTTTACAAGTCCTAAGTAAAGATACTTCTTTTGATGACCTAATCCATATTCTTCAAGAGTATGAGGTGGAGAATATATTTAAAGATAAAATGACTAATACTGCATTGGCATCAAAAGAGAATCCACAAGAAAATATTGCTTCATCAAGAGGATGAAGACCATGGTACAACAGGTATTGTTAGATATGCAAAATAAAAGGTCATAGTACTAACTATTGCAAATTAAATCCTCAAAATTAGAATCAAGAAAATAAGATGAACAATAAAAGTAGATTTCAACCATGACAATATCAAAATAATTCTTGTCAATAGTAAGATTAGCATCCTACCAAATATCCCCAATTGGAGTATCGAAAAGAGAATTAGAAGGTACACCTAGCTCAAAGGATAGAAGAAATTAAATAACTACAAGAACCTATAGATTGTTATGAAGTTAAAGCTTTTACAACAAGAACAACAGGTTATGAAGATACTAACTACTTGCTTGAACAGGTTATAGAGAACAAAGAAGAAGAATACAAACTCCAAGACCAAGAAGAAGATCCAGATTGAATATTGAAATATTTAATACCCAAATAATAGAGTTAGAGCATATTACATCATTTGGGTCATGTAAATGTACCACATTTGGTACATAGTTATAGTAGGATATTACTTTTGGGGAAAGTTAGCTACTTACTTCAAGCAATGTAATAAATGCACAAGTATCAATGTGCAAGTTGTAATGTGCAAGGTGTCCCCTTGTATAACTAGGTAGAGTGTTGGTCAAGGAATCTCTCTTCCTATATAAAGGGGCTCATAGTGATAGATTAGGAGAGCAAGAGATATATCAATAATCTCAATTGTATTATAGTAGATAGTGGTAGAACTTCTATATAGAGTACAATGTAGTTATTTAGCTTGTATTAATGGAGTGACCATTACCTCCATACTGCATTGTATTTTCACCACTTTCTATTTATAGTATATTTCAGTCATATTGCAAAATCATTTTCTTTCATATTTTATACATCTTATTAGGACCTATGATAGATCTATCCCACTATAGATATCCTCAAAATATAACAATTTTAGCAATCTCAAGGCTTCACCACATTTTAGTTTAAGTCATTGTAGACGACACTTAATGGATAGGAGTGGTCATCATCCCATAGTTTTTAGGATTCACCTTACTAAAACTCATAGTTTAGAAGGATGCCAAAGTGGGCCCTCACCTTTCCCATACCCTCATTAGCATAGGATAACATGACCACAACATAGATATTATCCTTTAAGACTCATAACACTTAAAGGGGAACGACTATTCCCTAATCTTACTCTAAGTCCATCTAGGTAGGTTAATCAGGCGTAAAGCCTTGGTGCTTAGCTACCACACATCTATGGGATAACTAAGGTCATACCACTCAACTAGCAATGAATATGATCACCTGAACCTACATGTTCAAGGGACCTCCACTTCCAACTTGTGAATGATTCTAACACTTATTGGTTATGGAACACTCGATCCTCCACGTTTAAGTTGTATCATTACACAAGAATCTAGCTATTGCATACACACAAATCCTTCTAGATTTCATGAGTTCCTAGCTATTGTATTATCATAACTCCTTCTAGGATCACATCTTCTTATTTATTGCATCAAGAAACCCCTCACAAGATTTGGGCTATTCTTCTTGACTCAAGTCCTAAAAGGTGTTCTAAAATTCATCCAAGAATTTTCCCAACCCCAAGTACATGGAACCATATAACAACTCCCTCTAGATATAAATGCTTCAATTAAAACTAACATGCATAACTTAAATCATAGTATTAATCAATACATCTTAAATCTAGCATGAGTCTTCAACAAATTACCATTATCATAAAGTATTCTTAACCATCAATCCAAGAGCTAGAACAGACTAAGTAAATGAAGCATTCTTCTCAATTATATACTATGCTAGCATCGTCATAAATACATAAATACATAAATAAAACCTTTCCAACATAAAAATATCCTCATCATTTATTATTCTTCAAGACAAAATAAAAATATTTACAAGTCAAATATTGTAACCCAAATCATTTCTTGCATAAGATAAAATCAAATCCACATTACAAAATTATCATATCTACTCTCTTTAAGGAACACAAGGCAATTTCTTGTTTACAAAATAACTTTTCAATCCAAGATACATCAAGTCCATTCCACCTAAATGCTTCCTACACCATCTTCTTTTCACAATCATCTTCATGGCAAAGTTCTCCCATAAACTTGAGGAACATTAAGGGATCAAGAAAACTCTTATGCAATGAAGGTTAATACATTCTAAGTATGATGCAAGTAGCTATTAAAATAAGCAATAAGAAAATAATCCAAATCTTCTCCCTATAGTGGCCCTTTTACTTACTTAGGTCTCAAGAGTCCTCTATAGTAATTCCAACTTAAACATACTTTAAGCATCCAAAATGTACAAGGAGAGAATCCCATACTTCTTTCTTATAATGACCCCCTTTACCCACTTGAGTATAAGGAGACCACTATAATATTTTCAAACTTAAGTAACCAAAGAATACAAGGAGAGAATCCCATACTTATCTCTTATAATGCTCCCTTTACCCACTTGGGTCTCAAGAGACCACTATAATATTTTCTCCAAAAATAAACATTCGCAACAATTAACCCATTTAAGTTTTATTTTGGTAAACATCCAACAAGGAAATATAATGGCACTATATTTTTCTACCCAAACAAGTTATAGCAATTCTTTACTTCCACATACTAAATTCCTTTCTCATAACTTTCAAAAGAAAACTATAGGTAACTATTACTAACCATATTCTATAGTAATAGTATTTCCACAATTATAATGTACTTCACTTTTCATAAGGCACAATAATGACTCCAAAAAAAAAATTATAACCAATTTTAATTTAAGTAACTAAAGCCTTTAAAAAACATAAAGGCATAAACCAAAGCATCCACACTTCTAAATACAACTTATAATCAAATACAACATGAGCCCTAAGGAATCATTAAACACATATTATCGTACACACAAGGAACATACAAGGGTTAAAGTTAATAAATTTCTCCAAAGTTCCTAAGTCAAGTGCTAAGATCAAACCCACAACATAAGCCAAGCACTTGTTACAAGAGAACAACTCATAACATCGAGAAATAAGGGTTAAATAAACCAAAGGACACCAAAATTAAACAAACAACCAAGGAGGGTACAAAATAGATGTAGGTCCCTATGGAAACATTAAAGGTTATAGGGTAACTCCTAAGTTACCCAAACTAACTCAGGGCTATAGAATAAGAACGAAGTCAATGTTGCACTCCTACAACAAAATAGAGATATAGGATGCCTAAGTGGTATCCAAAACACCCCAAGCACTTATCGACATTCATCCAATAATGCAACATCCACAACCCAATACTAGGAGAACTCACCAACTAATCCACTCAAAAACAAAAACAAGATTAGGGTAACATAAAACTAATTACACCTATAGGTGATAGCAAGCTCAAATAGCCCATAGCTCAAGGTGCAAAGCAATATGATGTAGTCCATGACTACACCCAAAGCCATACTCACATAGCTACAACCACTAAACTATCTATCTATGGATTGATGCTAAACTCAATAGGCATACAAACATATATGTTCATCCAAATGAGGAAACAAGAACAAAGAATATACAACTCAACACTACTACAAGGTAAAGCAGAGCCTACCTCTTATCGCCAAGCTTTCAAAAATCAACCTTGCGCATCCTCCAAGCTCCTTGCTTCCTTTGCTTCCTAGCGATCCTCAAAAAAATCCATCGAGTATCTCAAATAGCAATTTGAATCCTAATTGGTGGGAGTCCCTTCCCATATTTTCTTGGATTCGGTGGCCACCATTTCCAATGTGCTCCAACTCGATGGTCCATTTTCGGAGGGTTCTGCCAAGACTCATTGAGGATGTGCAATAGGAGCTATGGATCATGCAAAATAATAAATTCAAAGCAAGCATAACAACATAAATAATTTCCATCCTTAGAAACCTTGGATTAGTTTATCCTTTAATACCTTATTATTAAGCATGGCTTATAAAAGTAAACCAATAATTAGTTTCAACAATTAATCCAAGATAAAATTGCTCTTCCACATTGTAGAAGGATCGATTACTTGCTAATTAATACCATAAGTCAATATGAATTATTAACTCTGGTAGTAATATTTAGCATTAATGACATTACTCTTATTAATGCTTCTATTAATAAATCACTTAATCCACAATCTCAAATATCCTCAAGACAAGAATTTACCATTCCAAACCATACAATGTTGCTTTATCTTTTAATAAATGTCTTTTTAAGAAAATTCTAAAGATGACTTCTTTGCTCAAAGCAATTTCCTGGCGCAAAATTGTACTTATAAAATCATGCATAAATGCAATGCATCTATATGAAGGTAATATTTACCTTGGAGTTATCAATGAACTAAGTCATCACCATCATTTCCCAAAATATCTCTCAACTTAGGTGGTTCACCCATATAAATCCACCAGTGAGAGTACTTGGTCCTGCATCCAAAAATACATCAACAATACCATATTCCAAATGTAAAGTGCAATTACCCAATCATATTGACATCATCAAATAAAGCTATGCATTAAACATCCACACCAATACATAATTTATTTTTCAATAATGAGTCCTGCCAAGGAGGGTTGTTACATACTCCCCCCTTGGGCTAAACACAATCCCCTGTGTTTCCTACAAGTGAGTCAACAAATGTTTCATTCAAATAAATATGGGAATTGATTTCTCATATCTTCAACATCTTCCCATGTTGCATAATTTTTAGAATATCGGTCCCATTGGACCTTAAATTGATCTATGGTTCTTTTCCTCAAAAACTTGGAACACAAATTTAGAATCTTTACCGATCGCACCTCAATGGCTGAGGGATATGCCATCAACAATTTAGAAACATTCCAAACATGAGTAGGATCAACAAAATATTTTCTAAGTAGGGATATATGGAGGAGTAGGCTTCTTCTTCTTGGATATCTTATTCCCTTTCCACTTTGATGGACTTTCCCCTAAGGTAGGTATCTTTATCTAGATGTATGTTGCTAGGATGAAAACAAGAGAGGTGGTAGTGTTGGTAGGTTGGGACATAGAGTTAGAATTTGACATGATGGATTTAACAAAGGTCAAAGTGGTGTCCATGATGAACTAAATGGGTAGGAATTGTGGAAATTTAAAATTTTTAATTAAGTTTTTAAGTAGGGATTGATTCACTAGGTGGATGTAGTGTTTCCTTTAGTAGAATTAAGCAAATCACTAGCTAGATTAAATCCACTAAAATTTGGCATGGGAGCTAATTTTTGAGGTCAAGGAGCAAATCGTTTGGTTAGTCTAGAGAATTTCTAGCTACCAATATCTTGGAATTTTTTTTCTTAGAGTGGTTCAATTAACTTCTTGGTGGAGAATTATACAAGGTAATTAGTGAATCTTTTGATGGTGGACCCATAGGAAAATTTCCTTAAGTTAAATATCGGTGGGTCACTTGATCTTAGAGGATTGAATCGATCCTTGATGGTTAGGGTGATATTTAGGATATAATAGGAGAGAGATTCATATAACTTAGAGTAAATCTCCCTTATGGATGCACTTAGAAAAATATTTGTGCTTCATGAAAGGGATTACCAAGACTTAGTAAAATTATGATCAATAGATAGTTTCATATACGCAAAACCCCTAATGGTGCATTCAAAGCTATAAAGTGTTCAAATGACCATGTTGTGAATCAACAATGAAAGGGATATTTGGATTTTGGAATGGAAATCATGATTGTAGTGAAGAGATTAAGCAGTGTAAAAACTCACACTAAGGGAATGTTACAAGGTGATGATATTGAGAGCAATGAGATATTTGCCATAATTTTTAGAACCCTACTTTCAACAACCCTATTGATGCCATTAATGCACTAGGTTATTCTATTCTTGAAACATGTCAACTTCTCTTTGTCCTTTTATTTTTTCCATTGTGGTCTTTGATGAGAAATTCACTCAATATAGTGGAGTGATTTACTCCAAAATAGTAACTTATTTTTTCTCAATTTTACAAGTCAAATATTTTGGAAAACAAGGAGAAAGGAAAAGAAGAAAAGTGTATTTCAAGTGCCTTTTTCATGTTTTCACTTGGAATTGCTTTTTTCCCCCTTCTTTTTCCTTTTGTATTTTTTTTCAAAGTTTTACCTTTTTCTTTGTGAAAAGGGAAAATACAGGGAAAAATACTCATGAAAAAAAAAGTAGAAATGGGGATTATAGTTAGGAAAAATATAAATGTACATATTTATATATTATTTCTTTTGCTTTGAATGCCCTTTCAAAAGGGCCTCAAGCATTGCCCATTAACTGAAGTTGGCAATGATCTTCTATCCATAATCACAAGCCTATAATATTCAACACTATAACTTGGAGGATCTGGTATGGCTCACTCTAGAGAGAATCAAAATTTTTTATGACATTTTGACTTAGTCATATCTTCATTTCATTTGAGCAATAAATTTCCTTTTTTGTTATCTATTTTAGTGGATCCTTTGTCAAACTATCATTTTTCTACCATTTGATGTTTTACCATCCTTTTAAATGCTTTCAACCTTTATTGTTTTATAACTAGTAGGACATTCAATTGGGTGTTCATCAACTTAGTGTTGGTATCATCGAGCTCCAACTATTGAGATATTTAGAGAGAAAGGAGTTCCAAGTTTACTACTAGTACTACTTTCTTCCCAAAAACTAGCTTGTAGGAAGATGATCTTATAGAAGCTTTAGGTGTTATCCTATCTTCCTACATAGCCTTCCTTAGTTTCATATTCTAATCCCTTTATGATTTGGCTACTATATTTTTTATAATTCTTACAATGTTCTTGTTGGTGGATTCAACAAGACCATTATCATAGGGGTAATAAATGGAAGTCATGTTGAGCAAAAGTCCGTACTCTAGTGCAAATTTCATCACCTTGAATCCAATGAAGTCTATGGGCCTATCAAATTTTATTATGGATGGAGCCCAAGTCTAGTGATGATGTCTTACAAAAGTTGGATAACTGTTTCTTGGTTTGTATATTTGACTATCACTACTTCTACCCATTTTCTAAAGTAGTTGGTTGCAGTTAGAATTCATCCATACCCTGCACTAGATAAAGAAGTAATATTTTCAATGAAATCTAGGCCCTATTTTTGGAAGGGTTTAGTGACTATGATCAACTTTAAGGATAATGATGCTTTTATTTTTATTCTCATAAACATGCAACATGCTTTACATTCTTTGAACCATTGGAAGCAATAAAATAATATGGTAGGTAAATAATATATTTCCCTTAAGATTTTATGTGTTGTGGTTTGGGAAGAATATTGTTCCCTTTTATCATGATATTCCTTGGGGATTTTGTCCTTTACTAATTGAAGCATCATGAGAGGACTCCATTATATCCCCTTTAGAAAAGCACATTATCTTGTCATGTATAATGCATTACCTTCTATATGAATCTAACACTTTCTTTAGGTGTTAATCCTTTTGGGACTTGCTCTAATATCATATATCTCCAAATGCCTCCCATTCAACATGGTTGATCATTTGGTTCTATATCCTCTAATAATGATACTTGATATTTGAGAGCTAACATAGAAAAATGTTTCATATAAAGCTCTACCCTTGACCAATTTAGTGGGTTTTATCTCTATGTCAAATTATTGGATCTTGTTTATCCATCCTTCTCTCTTTCGCCTAGTTCATCATGTAGGACAATTGATCTAACATCAATATGGACCATGGAGATGGTGGTCTTACTTTAGGATAGGTAATACTTAATTTTTCTTTGGGCTATCATCATTGTAATCTCTTGTTTCTTAATGAATGTGTACCTTTCCTCATAATTATGGAGCATCTAACTCATAAAGGAAATTTGATGTTCCTCATCTTTATCATTGTTCTGGGTTAGAACTAGTGTGATGCTTTTATCTGTCCTAAATACATACATCCTAAAGTATTTGGAAAAGTCTAGGATGATGATGATTGGGATTTTGTAATTACATCCTTTATATATTGATGATGATTGATGATTGGGGATTTTGTAATTACATCCTTGATACATACTAAGGTCACATCATTTTTCAATATCTTTGTTATAGGCCTAACCAGTTATGCACAATTGGATATGAACTTAAATATAAATTATATTTTACCTAAGAAATACCTGATCCCATTAATAGACATAGATAAAGGTAGCTCTTTGATTGATTTTATTCTATTAGGATCTATTTCTAGGTCTATTTAGACACCACATGACCTATAAGTTTCCCCTTCTTGACTATTAAAATAGAAATTTTGGGATTAACTGAAATGCCATATTTATAGACTTATGAAAGACAAAATCTTAAGTGTTCAATATGTTTACCTATTTATTTTAAGAAAATAAATTAAATCATCAAGATATATGAGTATGAATTCACTTCCCAATCTTATAAAAGGAATTTTCATAGCTCATTGGAAGATGTCCCCAACTTTTGACAACCCAAAGGGAATTTGTTAATATGTAAAGGTTCTCTATTTTATGGTATAGGTTATTTTGTACTAGTTGTATTTCTTGACCTATGTTTGATTGTACCCTAAGAAGCTATCTAGAAGTGGTAACATCTAAGACCTGACCAAATTTTCTAAAATCTTATCTATGGCAAGTAGTGGGTAGTAATCGTTTAATGATGTCTTATTCAAAATTTTGAAATTGACACACAACCTAATATCATTGCTTTTATTTTGGATGGGTACCTAATTGGTTAACCAAGTAGGATTCTTGATAAAAAATATAATTTAGGCCTACATAAATTTTAAAAGCTATTTTTTATAACTACATCAAATTGGAGTTCATAGATGTCTATTTTTGCCAAAAGGGTTTTACACCAAATTCCAATTCTATAGTGTGTTTTATGATGCTGATGTCATATGATTTTAGATATTCATAATACCATGCAATGATATATCTATACTTCTAATAAAGTTCCTTAAAAGGCATACCTCCTTAGTACATTTTTTTCCTAATAGCAAATTCTTCCCTTCAACAATTTTTATAGGACGATAAGAAGACATTTTGACTTTAATATCAAACTTATTAGAGTTATTTTTTGGGTTGAGTACAATTTCTAGTGTAATTAACCACTTCAAAAAATTATTAGTCTTCAAATTTACTTACCCTTATTTTATATCATCCCTATATTAATTTTTGTTTGCAACACATTGAGCTTCCCTAATGAGAAATTTGATAATCTGTTTATCATTATTGAAAATTAAAAATGATCAAAATTATCAGGAACTATTGGCTTGAAAACTACTTTGAATTTCTTTGATTTATCCAGTATCTTTGAAATCGGGTCAAACCTTGCTACCATAATTCCTAATTCATTTGCATTTACATTTAGCTCTCAAGGAATTGCTTTGATTTAATCTTCATAGTAAATCCCAAACCTCATGTTTATATGACTATAGATGTTTGTATTTGGTGGTACGCTATGAATTAACCTGGTTTATTACTAGCTCAAAATCACCAAATATTTTGATGTTTTTTATCTCCATATTTTTTGCCTTCCTCAAGTTAATGCATAATGCTTCATACTTGGCCATATTATTGGTGCAACTGAATAGTAGTCTATAGGAAAAATTCATTTGAGATCCTCATAGGTCTATAGCTAATTACTAGCACTAGCCCCATTCCTAGTTCTAGTACAATTGAAATGCATAATCCACGTCTTTTCAGATGCTTATAATTATTGTCTAATCAAGGTTGGTATGCTAGCAATTTATTCCAATATTAAGTAATTCCCAAGCTTAGATTCCTCAAAGCTTGTTTTTTAGTCCTCATGATCCTCAAGCATTCCAATAATCATATCCATTTTAAATATTTGATCACCTTTTTAGAGTTTGTCATATATAAAATCAAATAACTCACTCCAACTTACTACACTCTCTTCATCGAACTTGTGCAACAAGCAATTACAAAGTGGATCATTTTTTACTTTGATCATCTTTCCATCGTAATGTACCTTCATATGAGTATAGTCAATTTCCAAGTTTTCATCTTCAAACAATTTGTATGCCCACTCTCTTGAAAGTAGCATTTTCAATTATGGAGGAAATTCAATGACTATAAATTCTTGGACAACTACCAATTTAGGGTTGTAGATATGGTAAAGCATCAACAATAAATCCTTATCATTTGCCTATATCTACCTCAATATGGATATGATATACATATAATAACAAAGGCTGGGAAGAACTTTAAAATTTAGTAGCAAATAATTAATGCATAAGCAAAAAGATAATAAGATATCAAAGTGAATTCAGACCCCTATGTATTTGAGATACATACAAAAAATAAGATATAAGCAACAAAGGTGCAAGTAAGAGGATCGAGTATATCGATGTATATATTTTGTAGTTGATCAAATTTAGCACTTCGGTCTGAATAATGCTAGACCATCATCTGCATGGAAAATAACAATTCAAAATTCTACAAGGAAATAACAAATACCATTAGTATTTATGGTGACTATTGGGATTCAGACATGTGGGATAAATCCATAGCCAAAAAACTAGTCCCCCGTTCCTTTTATGATGATTAATAAATAAAAATGACCAAATATAAAAGCATACAATCAAGGTTATGTAAGAAAGATAACAATGAGAAGCAATGTATGTAGAGATAATAAAAGAATGCACAATTGAATTATCAGATGACAACATCATGTAAATCATCAGATGCTCGTGTATGCAAAATACCTTTGATTTATCTTGTTTCTATATTATGATAAGCTTGCCCATGAAATTAAGGAATTGCTTATGATTTTTTGAGCATTCATTTGTTTATTTTATGACTCATTCATCATTATCTACCTTCTATTTAGAGATTATATCTATAAAAGAGGTTCAACCTTTGCTCATTTTAGACCATTATAGGGTGTACATTACTAGACTAAGATACACATACCTCAAATTAGGGTAACTGCTTTATGATGGCTGAGAACAATAGTTGTTTTAGGCTAGTCATTATGACTTGATATGGATGTCTAGGATGGGCTTATCTAGATGATCACAATAACTTCCTAAAACAAGCAAGCAATTTAAAGCTCTCAAAGGAAGCATTCTAGAATTTCTCCTGTAATAGCTAGGCAAGAAGATTTTATTTGATATTTTCATTTAAATCACTAGAACTTGGGTGGGAAGCATTAATTTATAGTTGCAATGTAGTATTTTAGCTCATAAAAGTAGTCATCCTATGATAATACTAGTCTACGTCATGCCTTATCGCTTATCAGCCTAAGAAGTGTGAGATAGATATGGGGATGCATGCATCATATAGAGGTCATCAGGCGATATGATAGGTAAGCCTAACTCAAACCAAATGTGCCATGATAGTAGGTCAAATACCATGGGGGAAGATTTAACTTGTTTAATGTAGGAGCAGATCCATATCATGAACATCAATTTTTTCTCAAAGGCCTTGTTGTGCCTCAAAGACCAATCCAACGTATGGAAAATGCAAATCAACATAGATGGATCTATTATAATGGATTAGATGAATGTAAGATAGGTAGAAATGGATATAGCACGGGTGGA
The DNA here is from genome assembly GCA_028583015.1 of Wollemia nobilis. NCBI lineage: Eukaryota > Viridiplantae > Streptophyta > Pinopsida > Araucariales > Araucariaceae > Wollemia > Wollemia nobilis. Next base: position 13,287,038 of record JAQPPZ010000850.1, read on the forward strand.
TTATTGACTTCTATGGGAAGAAAATAATGGTTTTTCCCTAAGCATTAATTAAAGGATCAAGGTATATAGAATTGGGTATCCACACATTTCTCCTTTTAGATGTGTTTATTAACGTGATGTGTGCATCCAAAAATAATTTATTCATGCCCCAATTTTGCAAGGAAAAAAAATAGTATGCCTTATTTGGATGAATTGATTTTACAATAAGCAATAATAAAACATAATTCAGTAAATAATTTTTTACTTATGTATAGTTCTTGAGGGATGGGATCTGAAAGAACTCGAAAAGGAGTGAGAGAACATTGAGAGAAACTTAGGGGAAGAAAAGCGCATGACAACAAATAACGAGGGATGGGTACATAAAATGGGGTAAAAAGAGTGAAGTACATGACCAATGATGTCAAAATATTAGGAAGCCACTAAACACAATGAGGGAGAAATTCCATGATAATATTGTTAGGGTACATGAATCAAGACAAATAGTGGGAAGAATGAGAAGAAATCGAGTGGCATGTGTCATGGAACAAAGTGCAAGGAAAAATATAAACTTGGGAAGATATATGAAAGACGTGAGTGGAATGATCTAACGACATGGGAAAATAAAGGCTACATGGGAAATAGGATCATGATATTGAAAATGAGGAAGAATTTATCTACAACAAAGGAGTAATTTGAGCATTGTAGACATGATGGTGACCAAAGCAAATCATTGGGAGCCAAAGAATATTACAGAGAAGACTAAGAGTGAAAGAGTAGAGGCAACACTAGAATAGGTAGGTTGGATTGTATACTTTCATTGCATGGGGGCTTTGATGATGATGTAACAATAAAATTTATAGTGAACTGGCATGATGGTCACAATCAAGTGCATGATTCAGAGATAGATGCACCAAAAGTGATGATAGTGCAGCTGACAAGTCTACAAATGGAAGGGTAAATACATTTATGGGAGTCATGGCCTATCTAGTGTACATATGATATAATATTCTTGTCATGGAAGCATGATTTCTATGAAGTTTTAAAATATGGAACGATAATGAGTACATCGTTACTAGATTCATATGATGTAACAACTTTGTATGTGCTAAAATACTTTGCAAGAGATGTCATATAATAATTTTAGGTGTCTAATTCATGTCAAGTTGGGAAACAAAGGAGAAGAGTATAAATTAAATGTATTATACTACCTATCATAGGTGCTAGAGAGCACGAGTTTCCATTATAATCGATACAAGACAATATAGATCTTGTCATACTAGGGTTTGATGAAGTTGTTGATTATGGATCATTTGTGAGGCATGATAATGAATTGGGATTCTTGGCTAGTAGGGGGATGCAATGTTTAGGTGGCTCATTGAAGGTATTTGCAATAGGCAATTAACCAAAGTGAAAGTCGAGATGAACGATGATGGATGCAATGAAAAGAAGAGATAGAAAGTGATATGTTGAATGAGGAGATGCACATAGAAGAATAAAATGTGACCCAAATGGAGACTATAGAGATTGAGTTAAAGAATTCAAAAGAACAGAGAAGGCAAGAAATAGTGAGGAAGAGTTAAAAAATATCAACATAGTAGGAGAGCATGGAAGAACAACTATGGGATGTACAATGAAGGATTGTTGAACTAGAGGTAGAAGTACATTTATGGAGAGAATAAGTAGAGGTGCACTTAGGAGGGACCAAATGATCAATTTTATGAGATGTCTGAAGATAAGAAGAGATTCAAGAAGTAGGGGTGGGTCCTTCATGGAATTTGGGAGTGGGAATGGCTACCAATAAATTGGCTTGTAGGATAGTTGTTAGAACCAATTCAGTTGAAATGTTGTTGCAACTAGCTGACTTAATGACACAAACCACATCAACAATGTTGGACAACAAAACACAAGAATATAAAAAGGTTGAAAGGCAATTAGAAGATAAAATAGGGATACTGTTGATAAAGAACCACAATCTAGAGAATATTATGGAAGAAAGGAAAGAGAAAATACAAAATTTGAAGGAAGAAAGAGTAGAGATGAGATCAAAGTTGGAGTGAATGCAAGCACAAAATGAAGTGTTGGGATGTTTGATTTTGGATTTACTGATGCGTAGGAATCCACCAGGTATGCACTAATTATAAAGGAGAAGTGGATCTGATTTAATAAGTAAAAGGTTTTATCGAATTCAAGATACAAGATACACACAAATAATTATGTACTCTATTTTTTAATAGTAGCATTAGGATCTGTTGTGTGAGATGTATGTTCATAACATAATAGTCCTATAAAATGCAGAGTGGAACCCAAATATATATGTGGATGGCATCCAAATGAAGGTATTCATGTCCATAATGGTAGTCAAAATAAATATAGGGTGCCAGTGGGCAAAGTGCTATAAGAGGAATCAATTAATAGGACTCATGGTGTGGGGGGAACATGTAGTGCCTAATGCGATTCTAGTAGATTTTTGAGAATTATGGGGAAGTCTTCAATGCAGAGAAAAGATATTGAAGGGATAAAATATTTGTGTGCAGTGATATGAGGAAGTGATAAGGAAGTTTGAACAAGAAGCTTTGGATAATAATTGGTTGCAGTGCATGATACTACCTAAAGTGCTATTAAGACAAGAACCTATATCAACAATGAATTGGGTGGTAACCATAACCAGGGGTTAGTGACTGGTGTAGCAGTTAAGGGATCCGAGTTCAAGTTGGATTAGGTTTTTTTTTTGATTTCCACTCCTATGGTATCTGGTAATAGATTACCAGGGATCGTTGGTTACCACAACAAGAGAAATCAAAGAGGAGTTTTCACAATACATAGGTTCAAAAGGATTCTTGGGAAGAAACGAAGTAGGCTACAAAGACCCATACCATTTCAGTGAATGAGTTGAGGATAATTGGTTGATTTTATAGAATGGAGAAATGATAAATGTGTGTGGAGTTATGTGGGAAATGAATGGAAAAGGAATGTAAAATATATATGATACTAAATATGAATAATATGAGATTATGTTAGTTTTTATGATAGCAATAAGTGATGAATATGTGACATGATGTTATGATTAAATAGGTGTGAAAGTCCTATGATGGAAACATAGCATAAATAGGGTAGGGGTAGCGACAAAAATAAAAATGGAATTAAAATGGGTGATATAATATTGAAAAATACTAAATAAGTAAACTAAAATAAGTTAAAATGCATTAAAAATGTTACTATTGGTTGATAAAAAAGCAAGAGGGTCATAAAGGGGAACAAAACATAAAAAAGTAAAAGGTTATGAAATTATAAAAAAGAGTAGATAAGGGTGTGGAGAACAAGAAAGCAACTGAAAAACCAAGGAATGATAGCAGAGGTAGAGGATGGGAGAAAAGGCAAAAATTAAAGCGATAGAATAGGTGAGTTGTTATGAACACATGATGGCATGTGTGAACATTACTTGCAAATTGGGTGTAAAGTTCAAGAGATATATGAAGAAGAGATTATCATAGGAGGACATTAGGAGTAGATAAGTGAATAAAAAAGATTACAAATGGGAAGAAAATGTATCATCGACATGAAAAATTGCGAGGAGAGGAGCAACCATTGGGATGTTTAAAAGGGAAGGGGTAATATGATGAAGAAAAGAATATGTAAAAATGTTGACGCAAGAAAGAAAGTAAGGAATAATGATGAGGAAAAAAATAACTTAGAGTGTAGGATTCTTAGAGGCAAGGAGGAGTGAAAATAAATGAGAAGGACTTGCAATATTGGAGACTAGGGAAAACAACTTCCCATTTTTAGGAGCCAAATAATATTGCAGAGCTAGAAAGATATCTAAAAGTGCAAAGGATTTTGGAGCAAGAGGGGTGGTTGGAGTTTTGTCAAAGGCTCAATGGATATCCAAAGGGGATCACAAAAGAGTTTGTCATGAAACTAGAAAATGAGCTAATGAGGGTTTGAGGAGTGGATATAAGAGTGTCCTAATAAGATATGGCTAGGGTTATAGGGTTGCTTGAATGTAAGGAGAAACACTTTTAGGATCCATTGAATCTAGATTGAGGTTTGGAGATTTTTTTTGGAGAGGAGGGATAGAACATTCAAGTGGTGGGAAAAGAGATATGCAAAGCATCTCTCTGCTAGTGCCATACAATGTGGTAGCTCTATTTTGCTTGAAATATTTAATCAACATTGAGAGATACTCAATGTTAGCAGGGCGTCACCTATGGTTTTTGATGCATTTGAAAAGAGGTAAAGGCATATAATATAGGATTAACCTACCATATTACTTAACATGGTCAATGGAGTTAGCATATGATTAGTATCACCAAAGTGGTGATAAATGAGTGCTAGCACACCAAGAGTTGATGGATTTATTTTTTGAGGATGTGATAGGATTACAAGAACCACCAAGGAGTGTGCTACGAGTAATAATGAGCAATCCACCATGAAAAGATAATGATGCAAGCGATAATATTGATACAAAAAGAAAAAAAGAGGGACCATGGTAGGAGGTTTGGAAGAGGTATCATAAAAAAAAATAGGAGCCATGAAGGGATTAGTAAAAGTGAGAAATGAGGAGCAAACAAAAATAGTGGAAGTTGTAAGAAGGATGCAACTAGAGTAAAAAATGATACAACAATGAGTGGAAAAACTAGAGGGACAAGTCATAAAATTGTAATTGCAAGGGGCCAAGGCACAAGAAAGGAGGAATGAATGATAAGGGGATGAAGTGGATTGAATGAGTAGTGTGGGAAAGGGTGGCCATGGAGGTATTCATAGTTCATCAAAAGTGAGCTAGAATGAGTACAAAAACAAGGGGAAGGAACACCAAAGCAAAGGCAAGTCGATGAGAAGTGACATATAGCCCAGTCGAGGTATTAAAGAGATAGGAAAGGGTTTTAAGGGTGGATGAAGAATATGTGGTTCAAGGTATAGAACAAGTTTGGAGCATTTGGGTGGAGTAAATGACTTGGAGTATGGAGGTGAGTTTGATGACTCAGAGCATAGACACAAAGTAGATGACTTGAAGCACACAGGTGAATCTAATGGATCAAAATAGGAATAAAGAATAGGTGGATTGGAATGTAGAGGTGAATCCAATGGCTTGGATAATGGATGGAGAGTAGGTGGCATAGATAACAAAGATGAATTCAATGGCTTAGATAATGAATAGAAAGTGGCTAGCTTGGAGCACAAAGGTGAATCTGATGGCTCAAAGCACAAATATGGGGCAAGTGACGTAGAGTGTAGAGGTGATTATAACAACTTAGAGCTTGAAGGTCCCCAAGGGAAATGGAAAGGAAACAAGCATTTGAAGGGAAAAAAGTCTTAGGATCAACTCAGAAGGAGTGGAAAGAATGATGAAGGTGAGAGGAAAATAAGAACATTAAAGATCAGGGGGAAAATAGAGGATGGATATTGTAATGAGAATGTGGAGAGGATGGGAGTGATAGATGAGCCTTCATGGTTGAAAGCAAGATAGAAGACAAGGTATGGATTTATTAGGCTAGGGACAAAGGAGGGAATGACTAAGATTTGGTTGATTATTCATGTAGTGATTCATTATACATGAGTGGCAATACTATGAGCCTTGATGGGGAGAGCAAAAATGACTTAAGGAATGACACGAGGGAAGGAAAACATGATTAGAAGAAAAATAGAGGAAGGAAATATAGGGAATGCATCAAAGACAACAAACTCAAGGATGCAAGTAGCAATATTGACGAAGGAGATGATAAACAAAGGAGGGATGAAAAATGTAGAGGATGGAGTGAAACTTGTAGGATTTCTTGGGAGTAGCATGAGAGGTTACTAAGATATAATGAAGTGGCATGGTAGAGGCACTAGGAGGATCAACAAAGGGAGATAGAAAAACTATAGGAGGAGTAAATATAACTGTTGAAGTATGGAAAATAAAAGGATTAGGAGGTAATTGACCTACAGGTAGGTGCAAAAGAGGTCCAAGAGTGAATGTCAACTATGAGGAGCCAAATATTAGATTTGATAGAATGTAGGTGACTTACATGGTTGAATTACCTGATGCTTTGAGAGCAATTCCTTTTGTATCATATAAGAAGGATAATATTAGGGATATTGTGGAAGCTAGAAGGGCCTAGGGAGTTTAGAGATGTATACTATTTGAGTTTACCACATCATCAAGATCTGTTGTGCAAGTTATATATACACAACTACGTGGAGTAGGGAAGGATAGGATGGACATCAAACCTAATCATAGGGGAAGTACAACTATGGGATTTCCTATTGATGATGCAATTAGAGGTTAATAAGGAAATTCAAGTAGACATATATATCTGAGAGAATATGGAGGAGTTGATGGTACGAGTAGAGCATCCCAATTTGAAGGATATACTCAACTACTACAATACCATAATTATGGATGAATGATGTGCAACTCAGATGACCAAGTTGATCCAACAAATTTTATAGCGATTGTAGACCATAACCATCAAACTAGGATAAGTGCTTGAGGGAAACATGAAAAGGTTTGATGAGCTACCTATAGTGTTACAAAAAAGGGAGCCAATCTCAACATCCAACTAGGCTACGCCATGAATAAGAGTCACATGACTAGCAACAAATTTGTGGGATCATAGGCTGGCTTGGATAGGGCTAAGATTCTAGTTTCCCTTATTGTGGTATATGGTAATGGACCATTATAAGGTTTTTAAGGAGGCAATAGGAGATATGTGATGATTATAAAAGGAGCATTATGTTCTATGGGTATTGTGTATGTTAGGACCCCATCCTAATACCATTTTGTAATTCTCAATTGATTATTGTAGTGACCTATTTCCAATGTGGAGATCCCTTTATAATGTTATTTTGTAATATTTTGTAGTGGTATATGGCAAGTAAGGTGCCTAGATAATAGGATCCATTTCACATAACCATTATCAAGAATGCAACTACTATTTGGTAGGATATTCTAGCTCGAGTGGCATTTTGCATGTAATCCAACTCTTAAGATTAGAGTTAGGGTTGCATGAAGTGTATCTTTAAAAGACATAAAACCATGTATGAATATTTATTTTTGCAAATTAATGAAGTATTGAAAGAGGTTGCCCCATTGAAGAGGCCCATGATTATGTGACTGTTGTAGGAGTTTTTGATTCTACATTTATTTTTCACATTGTGATATTTTATTATTACACAAATCCTTGTTTATTTTTAGTATTTTGTGTGAGTGAGTTTATTTTTATTAGTAGGTTCCTAACAAGTGGTATCAGAGTGCTTTCCAAGGTTGATTTTTACTATGACTATGATAGTTCTTGCCCATCTATTATGACTATTAGGTATAATTTTCCTATGTTTTCTAGTTTTTTGTTTGTCCTTTATCTAAAAAAAAAAAACAAAAACCAAAAAAGATATAGTATTTTATTTTTCTATAGTAGTTGTGTAGGTTAGAAATCCTTTGTTGGGGGTTTTAAAATATCATGGAGGAGTTGTCATTATTGGCTAAGATAGATAGCCTATAAAGTGTCTAGTGAAGTGAGGGGTAGTTAGGCTCCAATACCTAGGTCTCAGACAACACCCATGCATAGAATTGAGCTCCCACATATCTTTGGGTATTTAAGAAGACCACTTAGGATTTAACAAACCTTTAGCCCTAGAAATATTTTTTGGCCTTGTATTATCTATAGTACACCAAACACAACATCCAATAAGAATACCCTCTCGTACTATCAAAGAGGCAGGTAGTGTGATCAAGGGTATGTGTGGAATCCTCCTTTAGTAGTGGCCTAAAATATTCGTATGAGCACTATCATTTGTCACTATGGTATAATAGAGGGACTATGGGTATTACATACTCCTTGGCTTAGAGTACCTGGTTCTATCCACTTGTAATTTTTTTTGTTTGTGTAAATCCTACAATCACAAATATCCCACAAAAAAAATTGAGCATATGGAGGAGACTTTCCTATCATGAAAAATTGCATGCATAAAGGAAATAATTGGGAAACCAAACAAAAATAGTCAAGGTAGAGTTTGCAAGTGTCTTAATTTAGTTAAAGTTGGATCAAGATTGTTAGTTAGCAGTAACAATATCAGTATTCATAATATAGGTGATAGTACATTGTTAGTGTAGAGAACCAAAAAACAATATCAATATTCACAATATAGGTGACAATACAGTGTCAGTGTAGAGAAACATAGAATAAGTATTCGTAGTACATGTGATAGTATAGTGTCAAGAGTGGTCAGTAGTCATAATAGACAAGACATCCAAAACTAGTGTTATGGGACATAGCTCATTGTGACCATATTTTTAAGTTGATAAATTTTATATATAATGCCCAAGCGCTTTTGTGGACTTCTTACTAAAAATAGTAACTTGTGAAACCACACTTTTATTTTTAGTAAGTTAGTGAAAGAGGTTCAAAACTCACCAAAATGGCTGGTGGTACTTGCAGACATCAAAAAGAGGTAGAACATGCCACTTCAATGTTGAATCAAATACAAAACACACTTAATACCCTTCTCCATAATAATCAAACAATAAGGGAAGATATTCAATGATTTAGAAGTGAATACATCAGCTCCAAAGCCACCTTTGAAGAACGTTCACCTTGTAGAGGTTGAGTCCAAACTTGACAGTGTCCCAAAGGTGTTTAAGCATTATGATAATGAACAATAAAGGTAAAAAAAATCCATAAGGAATGGGAAGGCTATCACAATTTTTTTGACCATGATACTCCCTTTAAGATGCCTAAATTAGATTTTTATGAGTTCAATGGGAAAGACACAGATGGGTGGTTATGTCGTGTAGATCAATTCTTCAAACTCCATAATATCCCTCAATATTTATAGATTCAAATGGCTTCTTTCAATTTTGAGTCTGAAGCTTTATAGTGGTACTAGTGGTTACAACACATAATTCTTGACCCCTCTTGGGAATTTTTTGAGTCCTAATTACTCACTCGTTTTGGCCCTAGTGAGTATGATGACTTTTAAAGAGCACTAACCAAGCCGAGACAAACTTCTACAGTTTGAGACTACTAGACCTAATTTGAAAAATTAGCTAATAGAACCAAGGGGTTAAATTAAGGGGTTTTTATGAGTTGTTTCATTAATGGCTTGAAAGATGATCTCTAGGCCAAGGTCAAGATGTTCAAACCATAAATAATGATGCTAGCCATAAGCTTGGCACAGTTGTCCAAATACAAATTATTAGCTCAAAGGAGGACATATGAGTTTCTATAAACTAAACCTTTCTTTCCTCCCAAGTTCCCAAATAATAATGAAAATAAAACTGTTCCCTAAAAACACTTGACTATAGAAGAAATGGTTGCTCGACGTGGTCAAGGTTTGTGTTACAATTGTGATGAAAAATATGTTCGAGGGTATAGGTGCATCCAAAAGAAGTTATTTCTCATATATGTTTAATATCCCATCAATAGTGAAAAAAGTGATGATGAAATAGAACCAGTAGAAGAACCACCTCAAAATGAGGAAGAAATACATGAAGAACCACAGGTAGAAATTTTTCCATGTCCTTCTAGGGATTACTACACAAACCATGAAAGTTATGGGTTTTTTCAAAGGCCAAGTCTTACAATCCTTATCAATTATAGAAGCACGTACAACTTTATTGATCCTCGAATTTACAAGTAGGTCAATTATTACATACGCACATATAATTCCTTTGAGGTTATAGTAGAAAATGGAGAGACTTCGCATTGCAAAGACAAATATCATAATATTAAATTTAATAGGGGATTATGAGCTCAAAATTGATATGTTTGCTCTAAAATTAGAAGGATGTGATATTATGTTGGGATATTAGTGGTTAGGTACATTGGGAACCATCACATGGGATTTACAGAGTTATAGATGCAATTTTCACAGAATGGAAGGTCTTACACTCTTCGAGGTTCACAAGTAGGGTCTCCTCAGATTATTAGCTCAAATTTTATGGAAAATGTATTGAAAAAATCCTCTCATGGGGTCATAATTCAGATATTTGCAATCCAACCACCTAATTTAGAGGTGGATCAAATTCTAGAAGATTTGTAACTTGTTCTAACAAAGCACAATGTAATTTTTTTGAACCATCATAATTACCACCACATCGCTTCCATGACCATTCCATTCCATTGGTACCTAGTAGTGTACTACCTAACATTAGGTCGTATCGATATCCTCATGCTCTTAAGTTAGATATAGAGAAGTTAGTATAGGAATTGTTAAAAGCTGGAGTCATTCATCCTAGTAACAATTCTTACTCTTCTCCTATCTTATTGGTGCAAAAGAAATATGGGTCCTGATTATTATGTATCAAATTTTGTGAGCTTAATAAAGGATAAGTTTCATATACCTATGGTGGATAAATTACTGGATGAGTTGCATGGGGCTATGTTTTTCTCCAAATTAGATCTTCACTCTAGGTACCATCAGATCAGGCTCAAGGATGAAGATATTCCTAAAATCGCATTTCATACTCATGAGGGTCATTATGAATTCTTGGTTATGCCATTTGGCTTGACCAATGCACCTTCCATATTTCAAAGCCTCATGAGCAACATTTTTTATCCATTTATTCATAAATTCATCTTAATTTTCTTTGATGATATCTTGGTTTATAGTTATTTTTAGGAAGAATACCTCATCCATGTGGACCAGACTCTACAACTTTTGGCACAACATCAACTTTATGTTAAGAGGTCCAAGTGTTCTTTTGGTTTGACTGAATTAGAGTATTTGGGATACATTATCACCAAGGATGGAGTTAAAGTTAATCCTAAGAAGATTCAAGCCATTCAAGAGTGGCTAAAACCTCACATTCTTAAGGGTCTTCATGGATTTTTAGTCCCCATAGGGTATTACCGCAAGTTTATCCACAACTATGGCAAAATTGCAACTCCTTTAACAACCATGTTAAATAAGAGTTCTTTTACTTGGACATGTTTAGCTGATAAGTCTTTCTTTGATTTGAAGCATGCTATGACAACCACTCCCATATTAGTGATGCTTGATTTTTCCAAGTCCTTCGAAATTGAAAGTGATACTTTCAACAATGGCATTGGAGTTGTGTTAATGTAGGAAGGGTGTCCTATGACCTTCACTAGTAAAGTGATTTCAAGAAAAATTCTAGGTAAATCAACTTATGATAAGGATATGCTTGCATTTTTGCATGCGGTTACTCACTAGCGGCCTTATCTCATTGGGAAACATTTATCCATTAAAATGGATCACCAAAGTATTAAATACTTCTTGCAGTTATGGGTTGCTACCCTTGAAAAACAAAAGTGGATCTCTAAGCTCATGGGCTATGATTATGATATGACCTATAAAAAGGGCAAAGAGAACATTGCAGTAGATGCTCTCTCTCACTAATTTGAAGCTCAAAGTATGTTATGTTCCATTTCTTCGCCCATACCACAATGGATAAATCCTCTTTGAGATGAGGTGATTTAGGATTGAAAATTATAAACAATGGTTGCCTCAATTCGAACAAAGCCTACATCATGTCCAAGGTACACTTGGGATGGACAAGATTTGTGTTATCTCCAACACCTTATCCCTTGTACGTTTCCAATTTGGGATCTCATTATGATGGAAATGCATGCTTCACCCACTGTGGGCCATTCAAGGTTCCTTAAGACATATAAAAGGATTAAGTGGACTTTTTTTTGGAAGGCTATGAAGAAGGAAATTCAAAATTTTGTGGTAGAGTGTGACATTTATCAATGGATTAAAGGAGAAACAATGCCTTTCCTATGCACTCTTCAATCCTTGCCTATTCCAGAACAGGCCTAGACAAATATTTACATGGAATTTATTGAAGATTTACGTAAATTGGGAGGCAAATTAGTTATTTTTATGGTACTAGAACGTCTCATGAAGTATGATCATTTTTCTACCTCTCCCATCCTGACAAGGCCTCCATTGTTGCCCAAGTTCTCCTCGATTCTATATTTTATCTATATGACATGCACACCTCCATTGTGTCAGATCGTGACCCTACCTTCACCAGTAATTTTTGGTAAAAATTATTCAAGTTGTAGGGAACTCAACTCAAAATTATTTCATCTTATCATCCAGAAATGAATGGTAAAATAGATATTGTTAATAAATGTTTAAAGATCTATCTCCATTGTTTTACCTTTGATCATCCTACACAGTGGGAGAAGTGGCTTCCCTTGGCTGAGTGGTGGTATAACACTTCTTATCACATTGTGACCAAGGTCACCCCTTTTTAAGTAGTTTATGGCTGGCCTCCATCAAAACCCTCATTCTATATTCCAGAAAGCTCCAAATTCCATGCTATTGACACTACACTCCACCAATATACCGAAGTTCTTCGTCAACTAAAGCTAAATTTGGATCCATGTAGGGTTAGGGTTGCATTAAGTGTATCTTTAAAGGACATTGATCCATGTATGGATGTATATTTTTGTAAATTAATTAAGTATTGAAGAAGGTTTCCCCCTTGAAGAAACCCATGATTATGTGATTGTTGTGAGTGTTTAATTCTACATTTACTTTTCACATTGTGATATTCTATTATTGCATGAATCTGTGAATATTTTCAGCATTTTTTTTGAGTTTATTTTTATAAGTAGGTTCCTAATAGTGTAGGGGTGGATTCCTCAACAATAGAGGCATATGATTTCAATGATTAGGTAGCACAACAATGGGTTGAGGGACATAGGAGAAGGATAAGGTGAGAAATATAATTTGTAATATGAGAAGTAAATGAATAAAATGATGTTGATGCACTTGCATTTTTGTTTTTGTAATGGATGTGAGTATGTTTGATGTTGTGTAAAAGGAATGAAAATGTATGCACATACTATGAAATTTGCAATAAACATAAGTATTAGCAAGACTAATTCCTGTAAGAAATTAAAAAATATTAATAATAAGCTCACTCAAAAAGGTGTTTAAGAAGTATGCTCACCCAAATGGGTGTTTCATAGAATGCTCACAAAAATGGATATTTCAGAGAATGCTCACCAAAATGGGTGTTTTAGAGAATGCTCATTAAAATAGGTGTTTTAGAGAATGCTCACCTAAACAAGTATTTTAGAAAAGTAAAGAAAAGAATAATTTTATCCCTAGTGGAGTTAGCACAGGGTTATGCTTTGAATAATGAGTTTAGGGAGTAACCTCATTAGGTCATAAATTTATAAAATGAAAGGGATCGATGAAAGGAATGCTCCCTAAAATGATTAACAAAGCATGACAAGGAAAATGAGGAAATGTAATGATGCAAGCTATAATACAGGGTCTGTGTTGGCATGTGTCTTTAATAGACAAAAGATATGTATAGAAAGGAGCGAAGAGACAAGAAACAATGATAAGAAAAAGACATAGGTGTCAAAACATTGGATATCACATCGTTGTCTCTAGAAAAATCCTGCAATACGAACATGTAACCAAGGAGACAATCATAACATGGAGGTAAAGAAATTTGCATAGATAACCATATAAAAGAGGTATAATAACCAAGTGAATGACTATGAAGCAATTCATATAAATGAAAGACAACATATGCTAGTAGCTAAAGGAATGTCCCATACATTGAAGCATATGGAAGTAGAGGTTGAGGTGTTGAAATATGTCCATGTACTTGCAAATAGAAGCAATTGGAATATGATGACAACAAGATCTCAACCTCTCCTTCAACTTTCAAAAGGTCCAAAGGATGAACCAAGAGGTCAATGAATAGAGTGATGCCACCATATATTGTGGAATATAAAAAAATAAGCTAAGGTATTGAAATATGTTTGTGCTCCTACAGATAAGGAGAAATGAAGACTATGTCATCAAGGCCTTAGGTCCTCCTCTAGATTCCATAAGATCTAGAGGGAAACTCATGAAAGTAGTGAAAATAATCTTTAAAGAATCCATAATACACATAAATTGGTGGGCCAAACAATTATTGTGGTAAAGTGGAATATTGAAAAAGAAGTTGAGGCATTAAAATCTAACTTTGATATATCATGACATTGAGACATCAAGAATCATAGAGGAGGTCCACTAGATCAATTATCTAGTGTAGAATATGCAATGTAAGTGTTGTTATTGGTTAGTTAGAATCATCATCACCTCATTGTGAAGCCTCCAATATTTAAGATATGAATAGGTAAACCAAATAATCATGCACGCAAGCATTTGATAATAAATAGAGAATGTGCTATTAAAAAATAGTTAAATAGGCAATTGTGCAAGCAAGCACATGAGCAAGAAATCATGTACAACCAACATAAGTGAAACATAATCAACTATAATATCTCTTAAAATCCATTATAATAATTGGTTCTTTCAACTCAATGCCATAAAGGGTAGATAAGCGACATGCCCCTGAGCCACAAATTGTACTAATGACAAAGGGATCAAACCAATTAGGTTTTAATTTTCCTTTGAGATCATCTTTAGCATGGGTGTTCTTCTAGTTTTTCTTAAGGACTAGGTCACCAACCATAAAGGAGCGATATCATACCCTCTTCTGATAAGCACATTGAAGGCAATTATGGTATATTTTGAGGTGTTCTAAAGCATTAACACAATGCTTATAAAGTAATTCCAATTGGGTAAGACAACAAATGTGGTACTTGTCATCAATTGAGGAGTCTTGTAGGAGAACTCAAAGGTATGGGACCTCAATTTCAAAGGGAAAACCTACTTTGGATCCATATAGCAAAGCATAAGGGGTTGCACCAGTCAGTGTATGAACATTGGTATGATAGGCCTAAAGAGTAGGGTAAAGTTGGATATGCCAATCACGTCCATTCTTATTGACAAGCTTCTTGATAATATTAATTAAGGTTTTGTTGGATGCTTTTAATCAACCATTATCTTGTGGATAATAGGTTGTAGAGCATTTGTGTTGGATCTTATATTTAGCATAATTTTTTTAGCATATTTATTTTTTAAAGGGGTACCATTGTCCAAGAGGATTGTGGAAGGGATATCGTAGTGGTAGAGGATTTGGTTAAGGAGAAATTTAAACACTTGTACATTAGTGATAAAGGATAAAGGAATGACTTTGAACCACTTAGTGAAATATTCAATAGCAGTAATAATAAAATTGTGTCCATCAGAAGAAGGTGGGTTGATTTTACCAATAATGTCAAGGCTCCATATAGAGAAGGGTCAAGGAACAATGATGGGTTGTAGATATTGAGTAGGGGTATGGACCAAAAGATCATATTTTTTACTCTTGCATTTCTTAACTTAGTCACAATAATATATCTCTATACTAGGCCAATAATAACTCATCCGAAGAAGCTTACAGGAAATAGCGATGCCACTAAAATGTCCTCCATAAGAACCATCATGAACATCTTGGATAGCATCCTAGGATTTGTAAAAGTCTAAACAAAAAAGTAAGATATCAGCAAAGTAGTAGTGGTACAAAATGTCATCAATGATAACAAAGCGACATGCCCACTAGAAAAAATTTCTATGTTCATGATGATTGAGACCTTTAGGTATGGAACCATCTCGAAGGAATGCAATGAAGTGCACATACCATAGATATTTAGGGATAGAAGCATTAACTAAAAGGACCTCAAGGGAAGTTACACTGATAGAAGTGGTAGCAAGCTATCAAATTTAATTAATAACAATGGTTGCCTACTCATTTTCAAGTTCTAAGGGTATTAAAGAGGTCATAGTAGCCATAGCATCTGCATGAAAATTACAAGAATGATGGATGACCTTAATGGTGATCTGATCAAAATAATATGAGCTATTCAACAATCACATTATAATTCTTCAAGTTTTTCATCTTTATTATGGTAGATACTATTGACTTGGTTAATGACTGTATAGGAATCACCAAATATGGATGACTTTAATTTTCAAAGCGAGTATTGCAAGAAGGCCTAGGATAAGGGCTTCATATTCAACGATTTTGTTAGTACAAGAGAACCAAAGCTTAAATGATAGAGGAATGAGTTGTTGTTGATAGGTCTTTAGAATATTATTCTCCTTCATGTTTGGTATAGTGAGAACCATCAAATAATAAGGTCCAAGTTTTGAGAGGGTTAGCCTCAACGAAGAAGACTAAGTCATCCAAAAAGTTGCCATCCAGAGGATGACTATCTTTCAAAGGAGAGGCAACTAGCCCTTGATGAATTTTTGATTAATTAATTCCAAATCAAACTCATTGAGAGACAAGACCCATTTGGCAATCCATCCAGATAAGTGGGGTTTGGAAATTAAGTACTGTAGGGGATTTACCTTGGAAATGACAAGTTTTATGACTAAGCATGTAGTGTCAAAGCTTTTGAGTAGCAAAGACAACAACAAGGTAAAGTTTCTCTATATAGGTATAATGGGTTTCATAGCTAACTAAGGTGTGAGTAATGTAATAGATGGCACATTCATGACATTGATCATCATGTTGAGCTAGCATAGCACCTAATACATGAATAGAAGCAAACATGTAAAACATGAAGGGTTTGAGAGGATCAAGTGGAATTAAGACATTTGGGGATAGAAGATAGTTCTTTAAATCCTAAAATACCACTTACCATTTTATATCCCATATAAAAGTACTATTCTTGTAGAGAAGCATAGAGAATGGCTAATACTTATTAGCAAGTTGGGCAAAAAATCTCCTAAGAGCCTAAATATTACCTTGGAAACTATGCAAATAGGTTAAAGTATTAGGGGAAGGCATGTCAATAATTGCATTAATATTGACCAAAAAAATCTCAATGCCTTGATAAGAGATAATGAAGCCCAATATTTTGCTCAAGGTGATGCTAAAGACACTTTTGTGGCTTCAGGTGGATGTTATAGGCTCTTAGGCATTCAAAGATACATTGAAGATCACATGTATGATATTCACAATTAGCTAATTAGCCAATGAGGTCATCAATATAATCCTCAATGATATAGTGCTTCATGTCATGAAAAATATTCGTCATGACCCCTTGGTACATGGCACCAACATTATTAAGATCAAAAGGTATGAATTGCCAATAAAAGATACCCCAAGGAGTATTAAAGGTAGTTTTTGCTTAATACTTGGGGCCTATATAAATTTTATTATATCTAGAAAATTCATCCACAAGGGATAACGTTCCCTAGTTGGCAATGAAATCTACTATCATATCAATGTTAGGTAAAGGGAATTTGTCCTTCGGACAGGCTGCACTAATGTCTTAGAAGTAAATACAAAATTATATGACTCTTATTTCTTAAAGTCAGGTATGATGTTAGAAATCCAATTAGAATAATAAATATATTTTATTAACGTCTAGGAGCTTCTACAACTCATCCTTGACAAGGAAAGTGACATTAGAGTGCATTTTACGTAGTTTCTCCTTAATTGGTATGGCTTTAGGATGGACAACTAGGTGGTGAAAAACTAGGGATAGATCCAGTCCAAGAATATCAACATAAGTCCATGCAAACATGTCATAGAACTCTTAGAGAAGGGTTGTATATTCTTGGTGTTCATTAGGTGTTAGGGTAGCACCTAACTTAAGGAATTTTGGATCAACATTAGTCCCTATGTTAATATCCATGGTATATTCAATGAGAATATGAGAGTCAAATTCGAGTTGAAGAGAGGTAGGTAAGACCCCTATGTCCTCAATGTTCATGGGATTGATAGAAGAGGATGTAGGTGTGTGTGAGATAAAATAACTAGTCATCAAAGAATTAGATTCATTTGTACACAAACTCAGAATGGGTGAATTAGATGGGTTAGATTCCATCTCAGACATGCATAAAATGATAGCAAATGTAGAAGAGATAAGGATGGTGTAATATATGCTAAAAATATGGTTAAGGTAGAGAAAAAATTCTAATTTGTATGGTTAAACCTTTAGTGGTGAGTTGATCATAGTCATGAGAGAAAGTGAACAAAGTGGAAAGGTTGGATACAAGGTAGGGATGGGTTTCAACAAGAGTTGACATAAGAGTAGATGATAATGTATTGTGGGTTGTCATGATAGGTTTATCTAGCAAGGATGGTTATGAGGTTGTAGCTTGAGAATGGTTGAAGGTATGATTTGTATGGAAGGATGGAAAGTCTCAAGATCTGAGGTCATTTGGAAGTAAGCAAAAGGTTTTTAGTTAGCAAAATATATATTACTTTACCTTGATACTCATACTTGAGATACTAATGATAAGTGGAATGTACAACTTGCATGCCATGAATCCATGGTCACCCTAAGAGAATTTTATAAGAAATATCAAGCAAATAGGGACCAAATTTTAAAGGTAAAAAAATAGTACCACACATCTCATGTTCCCTACCATAAAAGTCTTGCATGATCAATTTCATTTATTTCAAATCATGTTGTGTTAGTCCAAGGTGATAGATAAAGTAAAAGTTACAAATATTGAGGTACCATTATCCACCAAGACTCAATGTATTTTTATCCAATATGGCATATGATATGTAGGGGATGATCACCAAGAAGAGCTAATGAAGGAACATCAATTTATTGAAAGGATATAATATGATGGTCTCCCTAGGCCTAAAAATCATTAGTGATGCCACCAGGTGATAAGTCTTGAGGGGCCACTTGATCACAAAGAAGTTGGAGAAGCATGTCACTATGAGTAGGAGATATTATGAATAATTTTAGGAGGGAAATGTTTACAGGGACATTCTCTATCTATTGATAGAGATCAAAGGATATGGTAGGAGTGGAAGAGTTGACACAAGAGGCTTGTCTAACATAGGGTTCTTACCTTTCTTTTGGATAACTATGGGAGGTTGACAAGATGAACTAGAAGGTTGATCTCTATTGTTGCTAGGTGACTATATGTATGGAAACCATACCAACCATATTTAGATAAGTCACATTATTGTCAGCCCTTTGGTTATGATCAACTAGGGGATTTTGGAAAATCCCAAGGTCTTGGTTGGAGGTAGATGATTGAGCATTTGACTAATTGATGATAATCTAACCTTTTCAATAAAATTTTGGATGAGATTACATAAAGTATTACACATATCACTCTTATGATCCACAACTCGATAGAAATCATAGCATTCATTAGGATTATACTAGTTAGGTGTATCTTACAACAAGTCAATTAGTTTTGGTTGTGGAAGACTGATTAATTTAGCATCAAGGAACTGACCAAGGATAGTTGATTGAGGTAATGCTAATCTAGTGATCTTTCTATTAGACTTCTATTGCTTAGCTAAGGTGATATTTTGGGTTGTAGGAGTAGTTGCATTTAAATTATTTTCATGGTGAGTGTCAATAACTCCATTATCCACAACATGCTTATTCTTATACTGGCTCTTGGGATTATCTTCTTTTTAAAGTTTAAGTTGACCTCTATAGATAAGAATGGCTTTGACTTTCCTAGCAAGACCGACTATAGCCTCAAAAGTGGGAATGGGTACAATTTTCATATGGTAAGATAATTATTCATGTAGACTATGTATAAAAATTTTAAGGTCTTTAGGCAGAGGAATACACTAAATCTTGGCTACAAGAGCTCACCACCTAGAAAATAATTATGTGAAAGGCTCGTCCTTGGCTTGCTTAATCTGATAAATATCATCAATAGAAATGTGTTCTTTGATATAGATAGTAAAATATTAGATAAAAAATTATACTAATTTGCAAAAACTCTTTATAGAGTGATGGGGTAAGGAAAAGTACCATTCTTGGACCTTATCTCCAAGGCTAGTAGGGAAATTCATAAGAAGATAGACTCATCATGGGTAAAAATGGTATATACAATCTTGAAACATTGAAGATTATTGATAGGGTAATCTAATCCTCTATACAAACAAAACCAAGGTGTCTCAAAGTTTTTTGGGTAAGGTTGATTGGTGATGGATGGTCCAAAGGCTCATTGGAAAACTTATCAAAGAAATATTGTTGGCTTGAAGAGGTTCCCTGGATTACAACAAGTTACTTCTTTATCTGCTCTAGTTTAACCTCGACTCTTGAGTTATACTGAGATGACTCTGATGAAGGAGCACTTGAGAAAGGTTGAAAAATATGGATAACTCTAGGGTATTTGAGGATACAAGACTACAATAGGAAGAGATACTATGTTTTGTCCATGGAAGAGAAAAGGATTGATGGGGTTAGAGACATGTGGTGAAGCTAAAGGAATATGCAATCAAAGAATATACATCGAGATATAGGAGGATTGTGTTTGAGAAATATGATATCAATATGATTGGTGGGTATGCCATAGTGATGGATAAAAGGAATAACTTGGGCCTAATTAGTGGTTGTAAACACAACAAGAAAGGTAGTAGAGTCAACATAATAGGGAACAAATGTACTGGGACAAACAATGATAACTAGTTCACAATATCTTTAAAAGGATTGTTGTTATTGTGGGGTTGCTCTTGAGGGTCAACAATAGTGCTAGTAGATATTGACTATTGGGTATGCTTTTAGGTAGACCTTGGTCACACTTCTCATATTGAATGGTATCCATGAAGACATAACGATTCATATTAGTGAAATCACACAAGTGGTCTATCAAGGTGAAGGTCATTCTATTGATAATGTCATCTTTGGGAGGAATTTGGTTTTCTTCCTCATCTTCATTATAGGTAGAATTCTTAAAAGGATCCTCTTCCTCATGAAAGTTATCGAAAGGTGACTGAAGAGAGGAGTCCACATAGGCTCTATTGCACTAAAAGCAGTCATGGTATGCCATGGCTATAACCTTTGGAAATATTTAATATTAGAGGCTTATGGGTACAACTAAACAATGGACTCAAGACGATTGTGAAAGACCCATGGAGGTGTTCACGTTGGATTCACTAAAATGTATATATGACAAAGAAATAACAAGGAATACTGATTGTTTACCTATATCTACCTCAATATGGATGCAATATACACATAATAACAAAGGATGGGAAGAACTCTAAAATTCAACAAAAAACAATCAATGCATAAAAAATAAGACAATAAGATATTAGAGAAAAATCAGACCCCTATGTATTTGAGATACATATAGAAAATAAGACATAAGAAACAAAGGTGTAATTAAGAGGATTGAGTATACCAATGTATCTATTCTATAGTTGGTCAACTTCAGCTCTTCGGTCCAAATAATGTTTTTTTGAAAAATTTGAAAAAACTTGTATTAAAACAAAGATCAATTACAATAAGGGAAGATACTCTTCCCAGCCGAACTCAGAGAGAACACAATCTTACAATAGATGAAACAGCTTGTCACGAAATCGACCATCGGTCCAAATAATGTTAGACCACCATTTGTATGGAAAATAAAAACTCAAACTTCTATAGAAAAACAATAAATAACATTACTATTTATGGGGATCGCCAACATTTAGCCACATGGGATAAGTTAACCAAATATCTAGTCCCTAGTTCCTTTTACGGTGAGTAATAAATAAATATTGAATATAGAAACATATGAGCTAAGTTATGTAAGAAAGCTAATAGTTAAAAGCAATGCATGCAGAGAGAATAAATAATGCATAAGCAAATGATTAGATAACAACGTGATGTAAATAATTAAACACCCATGTATGTGAAGTGCCTATGATTTATCTTATTTTTGTACTATGATAAGCTTACTCACAAACTCGAGGAATTGCTTATGATTTGCTGAGTGTTTATTTGTTTGTTTTGTTACTCATTCGTCATTACTTGCCTCCTATTGAGAGATGGTATTTATAAAGGAGGTTCAAGCTTTGTGCATTTTTGACCTTTGTAGGGGGCACATTACCGGAATGATATGCTACATATCTTCTTATATCATGGAAACTACTTTATAATGACTAAGGATGATAACTATTTCAGGATAGTCATTATGAATTGATATGGTTGACTAGGATGGGCTTGTCCAAAATTCAAATTGTCACAATAAATTTCTAAAATAGGTAGGTCATTTAAATATCTTTTGGGAAGAATCTTGGGAATTTTCTTGTAATGGCTAGGTAGGAAGATTTCAACTGATATTATTATTTGAAACACTAGCACTTGGGTGGGAAGCATTAATTTTTGGCTACTACATAGTGCATTGGCTCATAAAAGTAGTTGTCATGTACTAGTATTGGTCTACACCATGCCATATCGCTTATCAACCTTTAAAGTGCAAGATAGAGATGGGGATGCATGCATCACAAAGAGGTCAACATGCAATGTGAAAAGTAAGCTTATATCAAATGGTCTATGCCATGAAAACAAGTCAAATATCACAGGGAAGATTTAACTTGTGTAATGAAGGAGCATATTCATATCTTGAATGTAAATCTATGTCTTGAAGATATTTTTGTGCCTTAGATACCAATTTGAGGTACAAAAAAAGTGACTTAACATATAAATATTCTTTAGCATGGATTCAATGGATGTGAGCTAGGCGATATTTTTGGAGAGTATTACATTATTTGGTACATGCAAATGTACCCCCATGGTCCCTTTATGGTACAAACATAAATATGTAATAGATTAGGATTTTAGTCTATATTTTAGATGAGTGATTTATATTTTCTATTTTATGTAAGTGTCTATGTGCAGAATATACACAAGAGTCATGTGTGTAATGTGCAACATATGCACAAGTGTCATGTAAGTAAGAGTGCAAGTGTAGAATGGGAGGAAGTGCACAAGTGTCATGTATGTAAGTGAGAAAATATGTAATGTGAGGATGTGCACAAGTGTCATGTATTAGGAGTGCATGTAGGAGAGTAAGTGTCATGTGGAAGTGTGCATGTTCCATAGAATTAAGTCTGAATGTAAGTAGAGAGTGAAGAGTCTTGTATACAAGTGGCAAGATGAGAAGCCAAAGGACAAGAATATGAAAGGTTGCAACTCCTAAATATGTGAGGAGTGCAATAGTTAAGTATTGAAGAGTCATATTTCTATGTCTATATTATGGAGACAAAGCTCCATACAATGTATTGGTAAAACGGTCTGTAAATGATCACCATAGCAAGCAATAATATTGAAGCTTGTATACAAATTTTGAGCAATTTTATTGTAAGTATTTTTCATGTTATTACATGAATGATTTTGGCCATTTACATTCATATTTTATATTATAGTGAATGTTATTATAATTTATATTGGCCAATATATATTTTGATTGCTCTTATATTTAATTATGCTCTTGATTATTTATATTAAGACTCGATATATTGTGACTTAATTATACTAGGACTTGAGATAGTTTGTATTAAAATCCAATAAACATAGATATGGCATGGGTGGATTGTTGAATTATGTGAGATGGAAATAATTGTTAGAGTATATCTTAAGTTCTACTAGAATATTTATCTTATTTGGAGGTATCACTCTTGCATGAGGTTGGTAAACTCCTAGTTATGATTGGTTAAGATCTATTAGGTTGTTATGATCGGATGGCTCACATTGATCGGATTTGCTATTTATGCAAAGTTCATCTTAGGGAATAATAAATCATTTTTGAGCTTCTTTCAATCTCTTGTGATGTTTCACAATTCTATTGCTCTTGGGCTTGAATATTGTTTTTGTCAATATTCTTAACATGGTATCAGAGCAAGATAGATTCTTGCAAACATTTAGAGATTTTGTTTTTTTGAAGTTCTTTTGATATGGCTCATCTTATCCTTTTTTTGGATAGATTTTTTTTTTTGACTCAACTTGTTTGAAAGTTGTAGGACCGTCAAACTCTTTCTGTATCTATCGTCTCTTCACTTTGTGCCTTGGTTATTGATATTTATCCATATGCACTAGATTTTTTTGTCTTCAAAACAAAAATCAGAGATTTTTTTTAACTGGTTTATATTTTAGGTTGATCTGAGTGCACATCGGGTATCTGGCGGACTGACACCATTGAGAGAGTGATCATTGGTGTCGTTGGTGCAATGGCACTTTCAAAAATTGTGAAGTATGATGCAAGTTTGAATGTGTATTTGTAAAGAGCATCAATGCAGTACTCGAGGAAGAGCCCCCATGATTTAATCACATGCACAACAAACATGTGGTTTTTTGTGTGGCCTTCTGGTTTTGCTATATAAGTCGTAGATTTCGTGATTCAGGTGTTAAAATATGCAATCCATTTATGTCTACGTAATTACTAAAAATATGCTATTATCATAACTTATGATCTTTGCCACATACCTATCAAGAAACCATATATCACATAATCAATGATAAATCATTGTAGTTGTTGGAGCACTCCATTAAAGAAGTGTCACATCTGTTGCAAGGGATATTTGTTTCTTCTTCAAACTATGAACTACGTGTGTGAAGCAACATTAGAGTAGTAAAGCCTAGACATGGAGGCATCGACTGTGATGGAGATCACTGTGCCTTCCTCACAGATCCGTTAGATCGTGTGGGTTGACAAGCCGTAATCATCACCTAGAAAAAAATACTCAAAAATTTAACAAGGAGACTAGAGAACCAAGTTTGTTGACATCACATCATTCTTGTGGCATATTTTATCATCACAATGGTTAATTTAAAAATGTCACTTGATGCATGTTTTTTTCATTTTTTCCTTCGACTAAATTCGTGGTGGCAACATGGAAGAAAATTTGAGAAGCAAACACCTTCAACACATGATATATACTCGATGAAGCTCATGTTGAAAATCAAAGCTTACATCTGTTCTGTGATCACAGTTCACTCTATTGATGTTCTCTGATTCGCGATGTTTGAAGTTGAAAGATAGTTATTTTATCTTTGGTTGTAGTCCTATTTTGCTACATAAGTCTTTCCCGTATCTATGACTTGTTGTCCCTTAGTGGTGTGGATGAAAGGATTAAGTAGTCATTTTCCTCTTTGGTTGTAATCCAAGAGTCACAGATGCACATGACATTTTTTTGGTTTCCATTCATTGAGATGCAGTCAGATTCATGGGAGGAGATGAGGTCATTGTTGGAGCTGATTAAGAAAACATAGCATGTTTTTATCCCATGTACCATGTGGTATTTTGAGTGATATCTATTTTGGGAGGTTCTTTTGATGACGTCTTGGTTGTGACTAAGCACTACGACTCTGAGGATTGGAGGCTTGATGTTTCTTGAGATATTCCACGACTAGATGAAAGTGCTGAGGGTAATATTGTTGTGCCATTCGATGAAGGTTTTTTTGATGACGTCCTGGATGTGATCGAGCACTACGACCCTAAAAACTGGAAGCTTGGAATCACCTAAGAGATTTCATGGCCAGACGAAAGTACTACTAATTTTTTTTGTAGCATCATAGACGCAGTATTTTTTGTTGATCGATTCACTGTAAAATATCAAGGCCATGTAGTATTTGTGGAGCAGCAAAGTTTTTTCTTGATCAAAGTAGATTGTTTTTGCGAAGGCCAAATATGAAGCTCATCAGTGATATTTTACTCCAGTGAATATGCTTGCTAGGCCTACGTTCGGGAGCAATACTTCCTTAAATTATGCAATTATTGAATTTACCTTTTTTGCTTGGTTGTAAGCCTATTCTATAAAGATATTTTTTTTTCTAAAAGGTCATTCCTTGTAAACACATACAATAAAAAATTAGGTGGGGGATCTTGGTGCTGATTTTTACACCTCTATGCTGCTTGGTTCTGTTTTTTGCAAAAATAAATTCTCTAACACCAAATGCAATTGACCCACTCACTCCTCACAATTATCATACCTGGAAACCAAGAATGCTAAATCTAATTGCACAAAGGGGTCTCTCTCACCTGCTAGAAGAGACACAACCTGAATTCCAAAAAGAGTATGAAATATTTGTTCATAAAGGAAAAATGTATGAAACAATGGGAATAATAAGCATGAATGTAAGTGAGAGCTTATGGTTTCACATTTATGAGTGTAAAACTCCCTTTGAGAGTTGGGACAAATTAAAAAAATTATTTGGTAAAGTGGACCAGATAAGATCTATGCAACTTGAAGCAGAATTAACAGCATTATCACCTGATGATTACAACACAATTGTTGACTTCCTCACCAAATTTAAGGAACTCCTAACACAATTAAAAGGAAGTGGGAAAACCAAAATAGAATATGAGTGCATCTACCTTATTCTAGCAAAATTAAGAGGGGCCTTTCAAATATTTGCAACAACTTTTCTCTCAACAATGGATGCCCTTGGCACAAATTTCAAAATGCCCACACTAGAAGAGTTTTGTGATAGGCTCACTAGAGAAGAAATGAAACTCTCCAAATTTGAGTCCTCCCCCTCTTCATCAAAAGCCTTGGTAGCATCCAACTCAAAAAAAGAAAAATTCAAGAAAAGAGAAAAATACCCTGTAACTTGTACCCATTGCAAAAAAGATGGTCATTCAGTAAACAGATGTTGGAAAAGGTTACAAGAATTAGAAGCAACCATGAAGGATCATAAAATTGATGTCAAAAAACAAATTGGAAAGGCTTTAAATGTCCAAGGAAGATCTATTAAGTCTTATTCAAATCATTGGGTTCTAGATTCAGGGGCTACTCATCATATGACTTCTTCAAAAAAGTCATTTGCTTCTCTTTCCTCAAGTTCCACTTTCAGCATTGAAGTTGGTGATTCATCCTTCATTCCTGTCAAAGGCAAAGGTGACATTCTCATAGATGGTGGTTGCATCAATGATGTTCTTTATGTTCCAGATATTTCTACCAATCTTCTTTCTGTCTACCAAATTTGTAAATCTGGGATGGGAAAAATAGTTTTGTTCACACCCATAGAGTTGAAATTAGAAGCTTGGAGAGGGGGATTTAAATTCTTTCAAATTTAAATCTAGGATGGAAAAATAGTTTTGTTCACACCCATAGAGTTGAAATTAGAATCTTGCAAGAGCCACATTCCCTTATAGCTAAAGGAGATATTGATCATAGTGCCAGATTATATCACTTTGAGGGTTTTAATGACACTACTATAGCTTCATGCTTTGTTGCTCATGCAAATATTGAGAGCAAACTTTGGCATGAAAGATTTGGTCATCTCAATTATAGATACTTGAAAGAATTGAGTACTCATGACATGGTAATTGGTTTACCCAAAGTCTCTTCTGTTGATGGTGTTTGTCCTGGTTGTGCTCTTGGGAAACAACACCAAGATCCTTTTCCTCAAAGTAAATCCCAAAGAGCATCCTCACCTTTGGAACTTGTACACAGTGATTTGATGGTCTTCCCACATCCCTCTTTCAAAGGAGCTAAATATGCTTTGACATTCATAGATGATTTTTCAAGACGTACTTGGGTATATTTTCTCAAGTACAAAAGTGATGTCTTCTCTCACTTCAAAATCTTTAAATCCTTGGTTGAAAATCAGGCTTCTTGTAGAATCAAAAAGCTTCATACAGATAATGGGAGGGAGTACTTCAGTAATGAGTTTTCACAATTCCTTTCTACTCATGGCATTATTCATCAACATTCTATCCCACATACACCACAACAAAATGGTGTGGTAGAAAGAAAGAATAGATCCTTAAAAGAAATGGCTAATTGTATGCTCCACTCAAGGGATTTTTCACCACTTTTTTGGGCTGAGGTAGTTAATTGTGCAAATTTTATTCAAAATCGCACACCCCACAAAGCTCTTGAGCATTTAACTCCAGAGGAGGCTTGGTCTGGCTCCAAACCTGATGTCTCATTTTTTTGAGTTTTTGGGAGTCATGCTTGGGCCTACATTCCAAAGAAGAAAAGAAAAGCTTTAGAAAGGAAAAGCAAGCAACTTATCTTTGTTGGCTATTGTGAGGATATGAAAGCCTATAGACTCCTTGATCCTACTACTCATGAGGTCTTCTTTCACAGAAATGTTCAATTTGATGAAAGCCTTCCATCTCATGATCCTCATCCATATTCTTCTCCTTCTCAAGTTGATTCCATTGAACCTTCCTCCTTTTTTGAGGATCATTCTGATGAAGAACCTATTGTTGAAGATCCAACACCAGATGCTACAAATGATGCCACACCTACCATTGTTCCTCCAACCATGCCAAAATGGGCCTGCACCACTAGTTGAGGAAGCAACACCCTTCATCCAAGATCTTCCACCTTCTAGACATGCTCATTCCTTGGGTACTGGCCTTGTTTGTCAGTCATTTTCTGATGATCCACAATCCTTTTTGCAGGCTCATGGGATAAAGGAGTGGGATGATGCCATGGAAGTTGAGTATTCTTCTTTGATGAAGAATCACACTTGGGATCTTGTTCCTCTTCCTAAGGGAAGAAAGTTGGTTCATTGTAAATGGGTTTATCGAACCAAGTATGCAGCAGATGGATCCATTGACAAGTACAAAGCCCGCTTGGTAGCTAAGGGTTTTTCACAGGTTGAGGGTATTGATTACAATGAGACCTTTGCCCCTATTGCCAAGATGGATTCTGTTAGGCTTGTACTTGCACTTGCTGCATCACAGAGATGGCCTATTTTTCAGATGGATGTGAAGAGTGCCTTCTTGCATGGAGACTTGCAGGAAGAGATATATATGGAGCAGCCCATTGGTTTTATTCAGGATTCTTCCCTTGTTTGTAGACTAAAGAGGTCACTCTATGGTCTCAAACAAGCTCCTCAAGCTTGGTATGAGAAGATGGATTCCTTCCTTCTCTCCACTGGCTTTGTTCATTGTGAATATGATGCTACAGTTTATATTTGGTGAGATGGAGAGGACATCACCATTCTTGTTCTCTATGTTGATGATTTGCTTCTCACTAGTAGCTCCACTTCTCACATTCAGATTGTTCAATGCTCTCTTTCTGAGAGATTCGAGATGGCTGATTTGGGATTGGCTCATTACTTCCTTGGATTTCAGATCACTCAAACAGATTTAGGGGTTTCATTATGTCAACAAAAGTATACACTAGATCTTCTTCAATGGTTTAGGATGGTTGATTGTAAGCCATCACCTACGCCATTCTAGTCTGGGGTCACTTTGACTTCCTCCTGCACTTCACCTCTTTGTGATGCTACACTGTATAGATAGTTAGTAGGGAGTCTTTTGTATCTCACTCATACTCACCCTGACATTTCCTATGTTGTTGGTTTGATCTCTCGATTTTTCTAGTCTCCTCATGATAGTCATTGGCAGGTAGCCAAGCGGATTCTCCGCTATCTGCAAGGCACTACACATTTTGGTTTGTTCTATGGCAGAGGTTCTACAGAGTTGGTGGGATACACTGATTCAGATTGGGCAGGTTCAGTTGATGATAGATGTTCCACCTCTGGCTATGTTTTTTGTCTTGGTTCTTCTCCTATTTCTTGGTCATGCAAAAAGCAATAGGCTATTGCATTATCATCTACAGAGGTAGAGTACAGGGCAACTATTTTAGCCAGTCAGGAGGCTCTTTGGCTTCATCAGTTATTGGTAGAGTTTGGTTTCTCCCATGATCATCCTATAGTACTTTGGTGTGACAACCAGAGTACAATTCATATTTCTCGCAATCCTGTTGAGCATCAGCATACCAAACACATTGAGATCCACATGCACTTCATTCGGCAACACATTCAGGATGGAGATCTTAGCTTGGAGTACATTCCAACTCAACTTCAGATTGTAGACATCTTCACCAAACCCTTTGCTTCACCACACTACCATCAGTTGCGTGAGATGCTTGGGGTGATAGAAGTTGTCCTAGGGGGTGTTGACGAGGACATCTTCCTCTCCATCCTCTCTCTCTTCTTCTTCTTTCTCTTTTGGAAGATGGTTTTTTCCCATGTGGTTTTTCATCATCTCTCCAAAAGAAGTTCTTCTAGATATATATTGTACATGAGTACCTTATCAGGCCTTGTTTTTGGGACTCATATCTATGGATATGCCACTTGTTTATTTATTTTGTTGTTGTTCCACTACCCCTAGTATCACTTAAGGGGGGGTGTTAGAGTATATCTTAAGTTCTACTAGGATATTTATCTTGTTTGGAGTTATCACTCTTGCATGAGGTTGGTAAACTCCTAGTTATGATTGGCTGAGATCTATTGGGTTGTTATGATCCGATGGCTCACATTGATCAACTTTGCTATTTATGCAAAGTTCATCTCATGGAATAATCAATCAGTTTTGAGCTTCTCTTCAATATCTTGTGATGCTTTGCATATCTATTTCTCTTGGGCTTGAATATTATTTTTGTCAATATTTCTAACAATAATGGTTTTACCTTGAGCATCAATTGAAATCTCAATGTGCATGGAATTGGGTATCCACAAGGGTGTTTTTATATAATCAAGATCAAATATTTTAAAACCCCTATTGAGCATGTAAATGACACATTGCCAAGGGCAAGCCAACATACTTGGAATAAAGTTTGTTCCTCTTAAAAGAGAAATAATTTTTTCCCCAAGGTTCAGGTATGCCAAGTCTTGGCCAGTGTGGGTAAACCCAGAGGTCATTGATAGTTGATACTTCAAGGGATATTTGTTGGTACAACTCTAATAGATAGATTTCCTAGGCACAATATATTAAAGCCAAACATTTAACTGCTTAAAAATAATTCCACTACAATGATATTTAAATATACATGAGCTTAGTGGAATTAAAATTAGGCAACAAAAATATAGAATTTTAAGCTCTGTAAACTATGATTGCCCAATCGATATCATTCATTGCATTTAATATTATTATCACATATAACAACAATGACTATTTTGAAGTTGTATCAAATTTTAAAATGCATTATAGAAAACCAACTTCAATGCTTCAAACAAAAATTAATCTACTCCTAATCTAAATAAGATCCAAAGAAAAATCAAAGGTTTAAGGGTAAGAGAAAAGAAATAAAAATAAACAAGCCCATATTGCCCTAAAATTCCATTATGATCTTGTAAAGCAACAATTCTGTTTAAACCAATCTCGACTTGGCTAGTACTCACATAGCCTGAGGTTTGAGATGGTGTAATATTTAGATAAGCAATAGACTATGAAATGGAATAAGTGCAACCACCATTAACCTACACAAATTGAACACAAAAAATATCAAAAGACTTATATTATAAAGAAAGTTGTTGAGTACATTGATTCAGATTTTTCCACTTTGATGGATTATAAGAATAGAACTCAAAACGATATCCAAATTGGTTTAAAAAAACCATCCAATAGAAAAGGAAACACAAAGAAAAACTAAATCTAAGGGGCCTACTAATATATGGGTTTTAAACTATCCAACTAAAAATAGGAAAGACAAAGAAAGAATAATGTTAAAAGGAAATGCTACTGGATGGATTTTGACCCTTGTAACATTCTAGTGAGCCATTGTTTATATAATTTTTGACCTTTACATAGCATCACATTTTGCAATAAAATTTTATCTGCAACATGTTCCTTGGGATTAATTTTGGCCATATTTTGGCCATGCCTCATTAAATTTCTAGTACTTTGGCCATGCCTCATTAAATATCCATTCACATGATGCTTGGGGTCCCTAGGACCTGATTGGTTAGCTGATTTAATACTTGATATACCAATCACAACAAGTGGGACTGACATTAATTTTATCACTTTCACCACTGTGTACCTCTATGTTCATTGGGCTTACACTTGCATGATCAACATTAAAATCCAACATTTGCCATCACGTTCACCATATTTACATTTAAAGCTGCCACAACAACTATCCCAAAGCAAAGAAAAAATTCAAGCGTTATAATTTATTATTATTACTATTTTTTAATAAGTGCATTATGAGTTGTTATTATAATTACTATTATTAATTATTATTTTTATTATACATTTTATTTTACAATATATGTGTGTGTTTATTTTTTTTAACACTCTTTCAAACAAGCTCTGTACTTTTGGGCATGCGTCTAACTTTTGTTTTGGTTTTTTAGCTTTCTTACAAGTCCCCCAACTTTCGGCCTAGATTTTTGACTTTCTTTAAGAGTTGTCAAAGCATATGTTGAGGTCTTTTCAAAATTTCTTCTTGGTTTCAAATATGATACCTTGTAGTAACATCATCCATTTTTTGGACATTGACAAGGATAATTTTCTTATTGGCCAGGGTAAATTTTCCAATTTCTAGAGTCGCTTCTAATAGTTTTCTTATGCTTATTAGGGTTTATAATTTTCCCTGTCAGTAGTTGGGTTTCGGTCAGGTAATATTTACTTAGTGTATATATTTTTTACAAGTGTTTAGAGGGTTTATGCTTTAATAAACCTTTTGATCCTTCTACTTACATCAACAATTGAAAAGTTTAACATTTTTCTTACACAATTTTTTTTCTTATTGAGCCAAGGTTTTTTTTTTAAATTTACATGGTGGAATTGGTAGCCACCATGAATTTGGGTAGGTTTTTCAGATTTTATGGTTGCCATAGTATTCTACGTTGTTCACCTCAAAAGCTGCCACACATATCTTCACATAGTACATCCCTATAACCACCATGCCACAATCATTTAAAACATTTTTGCACCGTTGAAAGCACCATAAAAGGGACAAGTGTTCAGTCCAATGAGGCCTGAGATTTGAACCTTGGACCTCCTTGAGCCATTCATTACCAACATTCCTAACATCATTACCAAAATTTTTTTGGCATCCGATATTTTTTCTTTCACTTAAATTTTTATTTCCTTGTGGGAAATTGGGTTTTGGCTAGGTAAGTTCTGATGTCATTTGCCAATTATTTTTTGCATTTGGAAATTTCTTCCACTTAAAATTTTTATTTCCCTGTGGGTGATTAAATTTCAATGGGGAAAGTGTTGACATCATTTGCCAATTTTTTTTGACATCTGACAATTTCTTCCACTTATTTTTTTTAATTCCTTACAAGTGTCTGAATGGGGAAATTATTTCCACTTGAGTGTCAGGTTTTGACTGGGAAGGGAATTCCACTTTGAGTGTCAGGTTCTGGTGGGGAAGAGATTCCACTTTGAGTGTTGGGTTTTGGATGGGCATAAATTTTTGAGTTACCCGTAGCATTAAGATTCCCCTTGATTGACTAGACTTTAAACTAGGGAAATTTTTTTAATGTCTAGACTTACAACCATTTTTTTATATGCCCTTAGGAGTGACTGTCATGACCCTCCTTGGCCGACTTTATGGCACAAAGAAACAATGTATTAACCTATTATGTGGTGATACTTAGTTTAAGCAATTGAACCAACTATATGATGTTTAGTTGATTTAGAAGGGTATGTTATCGCTAACATATTACCAAGTGTGCAGGGTCAGGTACACTCATAGGTGGAGAAGGCAGAAGCATCCACCAGAAATGAGGATACCTAAGATCAGGGAAAATGATGATTAAGGTACTTGAAGGTAATATGGATAGATACCTTCATATAGGTATGCATTGTTGGAAAGGATAATCATCGATGACTAATCGCCTTGAGCCTTAGTTGATATCCTAGTAGCTATCATAAAATCTCTGGCTAATATAAGTGATTGGGTTGATGGAAAGATTCCCTCTTTGTTTTTTTATAAATTTGTTTGCTCTCTACTACATCATGGCTTAGGTAGCATAATTTTGGAATTTCTATAGGAGAACAACTGCAAAATGTATGTGGATGCATAAAGTGAACTGTCTTGTTGAAGTAAATATAGAGCATCATTTTTATGAAGAAAAACAAATTAAATTTATATGCTAAATGAAGTTTCATTTATTTAATTAATGAAAATTTGATTAAATAATTATTGATTTGTTTGAGCTCATTAGTAAACGTCATTTTAATTAATAAATGAGAGTTCATATAAATTAATTAAAGGTGTTCACTTTAATGATAATGGAGAATTCATTAAAGACTTTAATTAATTGAAATAAATGAAAAAAAATTCATTTAAGAAATAGATGTCTTTTATTTTAAAGAAAGAAAAATTATGAAATTGTTTAAATAAAAGAAGTATATTTTAATGGTGATAAATATCATATAAATGATATTAATTTAAAAGGGTCTTGTTGAGTGGTGTTTTCACCCGATTGTGAAAGCACACTCTCCGGTAGGATCTGAGTCCAAAAATCCTCTGCTTGCAAAGAAAATAACTTTCTCCAAGGTTCCTGTTATGCTTAAACAATGATGTTCAAATGAAATGCCAGGAATATCTTAGGGTTTGCAAGTGGATGTTAACAAGGGGCACTGGGGTTTATCTAATTTGAAATTACAGTGGACTCAAAGTGAATAATTGTACTTTAATCTTGGATTTTGATGGATTTTCAGTTATTTATTTGGATACAGTAATTAAATTGCAGAAAATAAAGCAAGGGTTTGAACAATAAAGAAAAGTAAATGAAAGAGAAACTAAACTATAGTCAGAATGTTGCCATCAATTCGATGAAACCGAAGATAATGAGGTTTTCTGCATGCAACCTAACCTAATGAACCTGCAAACTCGCACAATCCAAATAAGCTAGGTGCGGGCTTCTAGGGTTTCTACTGTAATTCCAGATTCAGGCATTCGCATGAAGCAACCAAGAGCACTTGCATTAAACTTCACCTAAAAGCCTTATAAATCTGAAATGAATGATATAACATTAAATCATGCATACAAAAAATGACTCCTTCTTTCTCATCAATTAGATGCCAACTCTCTGTATTTTGTATTAAATGATATGTCAATTACATTCAAAGAATGTTCCAGGCATAAATATTCTAGAACAAAAGAAGGAAATTGCCCAAGTGCAGGCCCAGAATAGCACGAAGCTCTTGTCTCTGCAACTCTGCAATCGGCAATTTCCAACCCTTCCTTCAATCTGCGCTTTTGGATTTATCTTGTCTAGCGTGGCTCTTCGATTCTCCCTGGTCGCTTCACTTCACCTTCCTGCATGTGACCTTTCAAATTCCCACCTTTTCCTTGTCTTTATTCCATGTTTAACGCCGAAACGCCTAAAATCCTCCGTTGCATGTAACGCTTCTGCAGACCTGACACCTGCATGCCACGTGTCACACGCCCTCTGCGCCTTCTGTAACGCCATTCTATGAAAATCTCGACAAAAATTGCATGTCGCCTGTTCACCTTCTTGGCCGCGAAAACGCGACATGTCACGAAATCGTGACATGTCGCGATATCGCTACACTCTTCTTGGCCGTACATCCTCGGCAGCATCTTGTCATGATATCGTGACCGTTTTTGCTTTTGAGCCTTCCTTCCATAAATTGTAGCGATATCGCTACCATTTCTCCGTCGGGCTTCCTTCTCACCAAGCTGTAGCGAAATCGCTACCATCTCTCCGTCGGGCCTCCTTGGCAACTTTACGTCGCGACATCGCGACCATTATCACTCTCTTGCCTTCTTTTGATAAACCGTCGCGATATCGCTACCGCCTTTATCCCCGAACCTGCTTGCCACAAACTGTCGCGATATCGCTACCGCTTTCTATTTCCGTACGCCTTCCAGAAACACGTCGTGAAATCGCTACCACTTTTATGTTCCGTACGCCTTGGCAAAACCTGTCGCGATATCGTGACGTTTTTCACCCTCGGACCTTCATGTCGCTTTCTGTCGTGATATCGCTATCGCTTTTATGTTTCGTACGCCTTGGCAAAACCTGTCACGATATCGCGACGTTTTTCACCCTCGGACCTTCATGCCGCTTTCTGTCGCGATATCGCTACCGCTTTTATGTTCCGTACGCCTCCCCGAAACACGTCGTGAAATCGCGACCATTTTTCTGTTCCGTACAGTTTGCCAAAACACGTCGTGAAATCGTGACACTTTTCATCATCCGTACGCTTCGGCAAAACACGTCACGAAATCGCGACCATTTTCATCTCTTTTCCAACGGCATGTCGCGATTTCGCGACACCATTTCTTTTCCTCTCAACGACATGTCGCGATTTCGCTACACCATTTCTTTTCCTCTCAACGACATGTCGCGATTTCGCGACAACTTTCAATTTTTCTTTTCTCTCCTCTTCGCAGCGATGGAGCTACATGTCACGATTTTGCGACAACTTTCCTGTTTCCAGCAGCGATGGCGCGACAAGTCGTGATTTCGTGACATGTCACGATTTCGCGACATGTCGCGATTTCGCGACACTTTCAACACTTAGGCATTTTTTTCTCTTTTCTTCAATTTTAGCATCTGGGTCACCGAGATTCTTCTCTGCAAGCCTGCAAAAAGGTGGGTCCCCAATTTTGGGGTGTGTTGTGGATCAACCACAACAAATGGCGACTCTATTGTCAAATGCTCTTGAGCATTTTAGTAAGAACCCAACCTGAAACATATCACAAACTCGCAAACATATGTTAGCACATAAGCAAAATAACAAATGCCCAAAGATCAGAAGTACATGAATCATCAGAATCATCAAGTATTAGCTCAGTGTGTGCAATGTGTTTTCATTCCCTATCGTTTGAAATTGATCAACATTCCATTATCGGTTTTGCATGAATGCATATGTGGGATGGTGAATGATTTGTGTACCCTAATGAATGTGCAAGGAGATTTTGCTTTCATAAAAGGCATGGTCCTTCTTCTATTATTATGTACAAGCATTCAAGATTGCCAAACCCTCTTAGGATCCACTAATTCATTACCTTATTGTATCCCAAAGTTGGTTACGAGTCTCTACCATCTAGAACCCATGTGCAAGTGAATGTGAAATCAAAACTTTGGGGAATCAGACTCCCAACCAACCGAGATGAGAGTTTAACCCTATCCTTACTATTCTGATTTAGAGTTCATTACCTCACTTTAAGCAAAATAATTAAACCAGATATGGAAGAAATGGTCATGCTAGTCTAACCCTCTAGACAATCGGTGGTCTTGTTTTTTAGGCAAGACATGATGCCATGCATGGGCATATCTAACCCCACAATCCAAAACTTATCTCCATTTCTTTGGACCTTGGGGATGACTACCCATCCCTTGCAGAGGACAAGTAGTACGATCCTTACAATCCAATATAAAGATGAGATGGGAAAAATTTATTTATTTATTTATTTTTTCTTGGACCTTGGGGATGACTACCCATCCTGGTTAGGGACATGTAGTACGATCCTTACAATCCAAACTTTAGATGTAAATGGAAAATATTAATTTTGTTACTTAGACCTTGGGGATGACTACCCATCCTTTGCAGAGGACAAATAGTACGATCCTTACAATCCAAGATTTATTATGAAATGAGACATAAGAGCTTTGGGGAATCAGATTCTCAACCAACCGAGATGAGAATTTATGCCCTATCCTTACTACTCCATGTGGGTCAAATCAAAGCTTTGGGGAATTGGATCCTCAACCTAAGTTTGATGAGGATTTAACCCTATCCTTACTACTCTGATTTTAGGCTTTAAGCTCTATGGAAGTGGTCAAAACCACTATTTTAAGGATCATGTTGCATAATAGGATAGACATGAAAAACTTCTTTCGCCCAACCTTTTCCTCCAAGTTAGGTTTTGATCATTTTGCTCAAGATCCTTTTTAATGAATGAGACGTGCTTGGTTCTAGATATCTCAAGACTCAGTTTCCAACCTTAGGATTCTCTTACTTATATATGTTATAACACAACCCTAAGAGGATTTGACATACTTTAATGGCTTGTACCTAAGATGCATATGTAACTAAGATGAGATGTATGTAAGGTGAGATGGAACATGAATGCATTATTTCTTGAATTGCAAATGAAAATGATTTGTCATGCAAAACTGACTCTTTCATGCATCACAAAATCAAACAATATTATTAAACTGTTTGTGTTACTTGTGGAGCTTTTACAAGACAATTCCAATGTTTCATATTCTCCCGATCTAGAACATAAGTTAACATCTCAAGGCAACTTTTTCATCATCATTTTTTTTTTTTATATAGACAAACAAAACATGTCAAATAAATACACAACTTTAAATTCAAATCCAAATAGCAATCCCAAAATGAAAATTTGAAAACACAAACCAAAAACCAAAAACCAAAATTTATATACAAATGTACACTATAATACAAGATGATGCAAAGCTTAGCTTATCACTTTCCTGGATCCCACACATGATTAGAACATTTCAACAAAAATATGACATAATATGCATGCCAAATGTTGTGGGAATCCCACATAAGATCAGACCAAACAATGCAACAAATTTCCACTTGCCATGCTCACCATACCAATTTGATTTAGTTCCAATAATACTCCCATAGGTGAGCATCAAATTACTAGAATGATTAGACAATAAATGATTTTCAATTTTATCTTGTCTATTCTTTAAAATGTGAACTTCATAATTGCCTCCTTGATTTAGAATTAGGCTATCCTTTTCAAATATGCAATTTTGTAAGTAAGAGCCTATTTCTACAAACTTCAAAGCCAAATCATTTTCCAAATTTGTAGGCCAATCAAATTTGTGTAACAATTTACAAGCATCTAGGATATTTACTAAATTAGGATCATTAAAAGTTTTTATCCTAGATTCAATTAGTAATTGTTGATGAATTTGGTTTAACAATTCAAGCGCATCAACTTCTTTTCCATTCATTAAAACCATGCTATTAAAGGTGTGATTAAAAAATATACCTTGTTTTTCATTTACCTTTAGTGACATTTCATCATTCAAATTATTTAAATTCAAAATATGGTCATCATTTTCAATCCTCAAACACTCTTGGTCAAAGTGTATGTCAAGTAATCTTCTTTGATGATCACTTATTTGAGTTGCTTCCAATTGATCCATCTCTTTATCATTTGGTTCTAATTCTTTGTTCACTATCCATGGCATCTCTTCATTTGAATCCCCAAAATCATCATGCAAACTTGCATCCACACTTTCAATGAATTCATATTTTGTCCCCTTTTCAAATCTTGTGAATATGAGATCTTCGTATGATGTAGAAGGCTCACCATCCTGCATGTCAAGTGAAATATGAGTTTCATCTATAGGGATGTGAGAAAAGAATGCATTACCATACCTTCCCCAACCATTGTAAAAATCGTCATCCAAATCTTGAGGATGAAACTCCATGATATTTGTGACATGATCTTTTGATTCATTCATAGATTCTCTTCTTTCTTTGTTCTTGGCAATAGGATCATTATAATCTTCCAAAATTTGATGAGATTTGAAACCCTCTTCCAAAACATCCTCAAATTGTACAGGAGTTGTAATATCTTCCTTTGAGTAGGCAATTATGTCATCCTGCATATCAATTGGCACACAAGTTTCATTAGTAGCTTTGGAAAGAGTGAAGTCTTCCCACTTCTTCCAAACATCATAATAATCATCTTCCAAAATCAAGTGGTGACGTTCAACTATTTCTTCAACATTTTCCAAATCATCAATGTGTTTCTCATCAAATTCGTCTTCACCTTCCTTAGATGGTTCAATTATTTCCAAAAGTGGGTTATTTCTTGAATTCAAATTTATAAGGCTATCATTGTCCAAATTAGTAACCCATGATTCATTATCATAATTTGGAGGGTGAAGAATTTCTTGATCTTTAATTTTACACATTTCATCAATAGTATCTTCCAAGAACAAGTGGTGAAATTCTATCATATCTTCAAATTTATTTATTGATTTTCTTTCCATTTCTCTTTCAATCACTTCATTCAATTCTATGGTGGGTTCCATCCATTCACATATATCAAACATTGTTGAAATCTAGATAATCATGTATCTCTACATGATCCTCACTATTGGATGTTGTCTTAGCAATTTGCACCTCCTCGTGGACTATATCCAAGGTGGTCATAAAATTTGGGTATTCAAATTCATCCCCTTGATCATTTACCTTAGATATCATTGGAGTGGAGGGTGCTATGTTTGATGGTTGGTGTAGGTTGGCATCAAAAGAACAATCTCTCATGTGAACATGTTGTG
This sequence comes from Wollemia nobilis, assembly GCA_028583015.1. Lineage (NCBI taxonomy): Eukaryota > Viridiplantae > Streptophyta > Pinopsida > Araucariales > Araucariaceae > Wollemia > Wollemia nobilis. The sequence goes on from JAQPPZ010000850.1 coordinate 13,326,589, forward strand.
CCTTTTCTTCTTCAAGACCTTGTCGTTCTATCTCTTCTAAGATCTCATGGATTCTCTCTAGGGACAAACCACTCAGTTTTTCCTCAATGAGTGAAGCAAGTGTGGGGTGTATGGCTCCTAGGTATACTTCCATGGCTTCTTCTTCTGATGTGTTAAAATTTTCCCACATTTGGGAATGCAACTCACGAAATCTTCCATTGAATTGACTCAAGGATTCATTAGGCTCTTTACATATGGAGGTAAACTGATTTTTCAAGATTTCTAAGTCAACCTGATTACCAAAGTGATAAAGATAGGCTGCTTCTAATTGTATCCAAGAAGTCCTAACCTCCATGGGTAGTTGGCAATACCAAAAGAATGGTCTATCATCCAAAATGTATGCAAATAACCTACAAGCTACCTCCTCATAGAAAATCTGAAATTGACATAATGCATTCTTGTAGACATGCAGTTTTTGCAAGTATCCTAGTGGCACCTCTTGATTAAAACACCGTAAAAAATCCAATAACATTGTAGGAATTTGATATGGTACCACAGGTATAGACAAACCCTTATAATGATCCTCTAATATTGATACCATTCTCTCTCTTAGAGACACTAGTTTTTTTCTTAAGGATACCCTTTGCTCCTCAAGTGTTGCCATTAGTGAACTTAAAATGTAATCTTAGAACCAACTCTGTTGAATATTCAACCTGCAATGTATAAACAAAAATCACGTTAGCATCAAAGAAGAGATGTATTCCTTAGAATCAAATGAAAAGTAATTGCATGAAATAACACTTTGTTAGTCAAGACCAAAATTTTCAAAAATTAAATTAAATCACTTTATTTTTGTATGAACAATCCAAATGTGTTGTAAAGCTCTTAAGCAATTTTAAGCATTTAAAATCATGATGAAATAAACCGTTTCATGCCCTCCTTCTAGCGCCAATCTGTTGAGTGGTGTTTTCACCCGATTGTGAAAGCACACTCTCCGGTAGGATCTGAGTCCAAAAATCCTCTGCTTGCAAAGAAAATAACTTTCTCCAAGGTTCCTGTTATGCTTTAAACAATGATGTTGTTCAAATGAAATGCTAGGAATATCTTAGGGTTTGCAAGTGGATGTTAACAAGGGGCACTGGGGTTTATCTAATTTGAAATTACAGTGGACTCAAAGTGAATAATTGTACTTTAATCTTGGATTTTGATGGATTTTCGATTATTTATTTGGATACAGTAATTAAATTGCAGAAAATAAAGCAAGGGTTTGAACAATAAAGAAAAGTAAATGAAAGAGAAACTAAACTACAGTCAAAATGCTGCCATCAATTCGATGAAACCGAAGATAATGAGGTTTTTGCATGCAACCTAACCTAATGAACCTGCAAACTCGCACAATCCAAATAAGCTAGGTGCGGGCTTCTAAGGTTTCTACTGTAATTCTAGATTCAGGCATTCGCATGAAGCAACCAAGAGCACTTGCATTAAACTTCACCTAAAAGCCTTATAAATCTGAAATGAATGATATAACATTAAATCATGCATACAAAAAATGACTCCTTCTTTCTCATCAATTAGATGCCAACTCTCTGTATTTTATATTAAATGATATGTCAATTACATTCAAAGAATGTTCCAGGCATAAATATTCCAGAACAAAAGAAGGAAATTGCCCAAGTGCAGGCCCAGAATAGCATGAAGCTCTTGTCTCTGCAACTCTGCAATCGACAATTTCCAACCCTTCCTTCAATCTGCGCTTATGGATTTATCCTATCTAGCGTGGCTCTTCGATTCTCCCTGGTCGCTTCGCTTCACCTTCCTGCATGTGACCTTTCGAATTCCCACCTTTTCCTTGTCTTTATTCCATGTTTAACGCCAAAACGCCTAAAATCCTCCGTTGCATGTAACGCTTCTGCAAACCTGACACCTGCATGCCACGTGTCACATGCCCTCTGCGCCTTCTGTAACGCCATTCTATGAAAATCCCGACAAAAATTGCATGCCACCTGTTCACCTTCTTGGCCGCGAAAACGCGACATGTCACGAAATCGTGACATGTCGCGATATCGCTACACTCTTCCCGGTCGTACATCCTCGGCAGCATCTTGTCGCGATATCGCGACCGTTTTTGCTTTTGAGCCTTCCTTCCACAAATTGTAGCGATATCGCTACCATTTCTCCGTCGAGCTTCCTTCTCACCAAGCTGTAGCGAAATCGCTACCATCTCTCCGTCGGGCTTCCTTGGCAACTTTACGTCGCGACATCGCGACCATTATCACTCTCTTGCCTTCTTTCGACAAACCGTCGCGATATCGCTACCGCCTTTATCCCCGAACCTGCTTGCCACAAACTGTCGCGATATCGCTACCGCTTTCTCTTTCCGTACGCCTTCCCGAAACACGTCATGAAATCGCTACCGCTTTTATGTTCCGTACGCCTTGGCAAAACCTGTCGTGATATCATGTTTTTCACCCTCGGACCTTCATGCTGCTTTCTGTCGTGATATCGCTATCGCTTTTATGTTTCGTATGCCTCCTTGAAACACGTCACAAAATCGTGACCATTTTTCTGTTCCGTACAGTTTGCCAAAACACGTCGTGAAATCGTGACACTTTTCATCATCCGTACGCTTCAGCAAAACACGTCACGAAATCGCGACCATTTTCATTTTTTTCCAACGGCATGTCGCGATTTCGCGACACCATTTCTTTTCCTCTCAACGACATGTCGCGATTTCGCGACACCATTTCTTTTCTTCTCAGCGACATGTCGCGATTTCGTGACAACTTTCAATTTTTCTTTTCTCTCCTCTTCGACAGTGATGGAGCTACATGTCACGATTTCATGACAACTTTCCTGTTTCCGGCAGCGATGGCGCGACATGTCGCGATTTCGCGACATGTCGCGCCATCGCGACACTTTCAACACTTAGGCATTTTTTCTCTTTTCTTCAATTTTAGCATCTGGGTCACCGAGATTCTTCTCTACAAGCCTACAAAAAGGTGGGTCCCCAATTTTGGGGTGTGTTGTGGATCAACCATAACAGGTACCATTCTTCATTTTAAAATAATGTAAATATCCCTTTCCCCTATAGAGTGTAATCTATGTAAATAATCTAGGGGGCTACTAAGTTCCAAAGATGGAAATATAAGAAAAAGGATTCTTTACCGCCAAAGGAAGGGATGAAGCATTGAAGAAAGGGGGGCTAGAGGTAGGTCTCAAGGTTTGAGAAGGGATGGCGGACTGGCCACTTGGAGCAAGAAAGCATGTAAGGTGCAAGGGAGGAAAAGGAGAACGAGGGAAGAAGAAGAAGGAGAAGGAGGTGGACGCCAAAAGAATAAGGGAAGGAAGAGGAGGACGCAAAACAGGGACCAAGAAAAAAAGAGAAACGCACCGTAAGCAAGGGAGAGGCAGTTGAGACACCACCAGATTCTAATCCATAGGAGTATTAAGGTTGGAGTATTTTAAAATTTAACCTATTTTTACATGCGTTGGTATGATGAATATCTTAGCTCAAAATCTGGTTATACTCCCTATAGCATATGAAACCAATGGAAAGGATTGGAAACCACTTGCATCTGAGTTTTAAGAGCACTGTGTGTGAAAAACCCTATTAGTTTTTTGAGAGCACTGTGCTTGTGTGTGTTTAAAGAGCGTTGTGCTTGTGTGTGTTTAAAGAGTGTTGTGCTTGTGTAAAAGAGCTCAATTAGTGTTTTTGAGAGTGTTGTGCTTGTGTGAAAGAGCTTGGCTAGTGTTTTTATGAGCGTTGTGAGTGTTCAAAGACATAGTGAGTCTAAGAGCCTTGTTAGTGTTTTATGAGCACTATGAGTGTTCGAAGACACTATGAGTCTAAGAGCCCTATTAGTGTCTAAGAGCATTGTGGGTGTTTGAGAGCGCCGTGAGTTCAAGAGCATTGTGTGTGTCTAGAGAGTGCTGTGGGAATTCGAAAGCGCTGTGTGTCTAAGACCTCCATGTTCGAAGAGAGAGGGAGCACCCTATTTTAGAAAAATCTGTTGTAGTGGGAAAGCCATCATGTTTCCATGAGGGAGTATCATGTTTGGGAGCATCGTCTATAGGGAAAACCACCCGCAGGTTAAAGAGAGGGTTGTGTATAGAAAACACTACTTAGCATAAAACCATCAGGATGTGTGGGGAACTCTATTGCTACAAAAGCTTAGTCCCTTTGGGGATAGTTAGTGGTGACAAAGGTGAAAACATAGCACCTGGTTTTACCTTGTTTTTACTCTCGACTTGGTAGTCCCTTAATATTTCTATAGAGGTTGTTCCACATCTGCCACGAAGGGTGTTAGCATTTGGTTAAATATTGGATTAGAAAGGTTCACTGTGTAATTCTAATTAAATTGGAACCTTTGATTTATATGAAAAATATTGAAGGATTTTAATTAAACTGAAACCTTTGATTTATGTGAAATATATTGAAGGATTTTAATTAAACTGGAACCTTTGATTTATATGAAATATATTGAAGGATTTTAATTAAACTGGAACCTTTAAATTACGTGAAATATATTGGAAGATTTTTTTTTTTTAACATGGTGGAATCGATAGCCGCCATGAATACGAGCAGGTTGTCCAACTTTTATGGCCACCATAGTATTCTACGCTATCCGCCCTGGAAGCCGCCACACAGATCTTCGCGCAGTCCGCCCCTATAACCGCCATGCCACAATCATTTTAAACCTTTTACGCCGTTGAAAGCATCAGGAAAGGGACAAGCGTTTAGTCCGACGAGGCCCGAGGTTTGAACCTTGGACCTCCGCCCCCTTATGGGGTTTGGATGAACCAATTGGTCTACACATCGGACCTTATATTGGAGGATTTTAATTAAACTAAAACCTTTGATTTATATGAAATATATTGGAGGATTTTAATTAAAAAAGGAACCTTTGATTAATGTTGATTATCTTAGGAGATTTTAATTAAAAAGGAACCTTTGATTAATGTTGATTATCTTAGGATATTTTAATTAAAAGGGAACCTTTGATTAATGTTGATTATCTTAGGGGATTTTAATTAAAAAGGATGTAGATTTATTATTTGAATTAAAGTTATGGGGCTTTGATTTAGGGAATGAATGAATGATTATTTTAAAGGTTAAAGGTATGTGACTTTAATGCTTTAAAACATTAATTGATTTGATTGGAATTTTAATTTAAAAGGATGTAGATTTATTATTTGACTTAAAGTTATGAGGCTTTGATTTAGGGAATGAATGAATGTTTGTTTAAAAGGTTACAGGTATGTGACTTAATGCTTTAAAACAATAATTGATTTTATTGGAATTTTAATTAAAAAGGATGTAGATTTATTCTTTGAATTAAAGTTATGGGGCTTTGATTTAGGGAATGAATGAATGATTATTTTAAAGGTTAAACGTATGTGACTTTAATGCTTTAAAACAATAATTGATTTTATTGGAATTCTAATTACAAATGGTGTATATTTATTCTTTGAATTAAAGTTATGGGGCTTTGATTTAGGGAATGAATGAATGATTGTTTTAAAGGTTAAAGATATGTGACTTTAATGCTTTAAAACAATAATTTATTTGATTGGAATTTGTGAATTAAAAAGGATGTAGATTTATTTTGAATTAAATTTATGGGGCTTTGATTTAGGGAATGAATGAATGATTATTTTAGAGGTTAAAGGTATGTGACTTTAATGCTTTAAAACAGTAATCGATTTGATTGAAATTTATGAATTAAAAAGGATGTAGATTTATTCTTTGAATTAAAGTTATGGGGATTTGATTTAGGGAATGAATGAATGATTGTTTTAAAGGTTAAAGGTATATGATTTTAATTCTTAAAAATAGTAATTGATTTGATTGGAATTTGTGAATTAAAAAGGATGTAGATTTATTCTTTGAATTGAAGTTATGGGGCTTTGATTTTGGGAATGAAAAAGAAAAGGATTGTTTTAGAGGTTAAAGGTATGGTAATTTAATGCTTTAAGACATGAATGGATTTGATTAAAGTTAGACGTTGATCTAATTATTACATGTTGGATGACTCTTTAAGGGAACTTGAGAGGTGAAGATAAAAGTAAAGGATCTTTTATAATATCCATTATGCATTAGATGGTTGGAAATTTAATTAAATTTTGTATAGTTGCAATTTGGCAAAGTAAATGAATAAATGCATTTAGAGTAATGCCTATCCTGAACCATGAGTACCCTCATCCCTACTATCCTCAAATAATCAATTGGAAGCAAGGAGAAGCAAGGATTTCAATGGAAATAAAGTATAGGTAATTTGTATTTTATGTTGCTTTACTTAAACTCAAATAGACTAGAATTATGGGGAGATATCCCCAATACAGTTAATGTAATATTCTTTAAATTAAGAAGGATTTACCATGCAATATTTAATTCAATAATTGTTTATTGGTTTAGAGAAGGTAATTTTACTTTATTTTCATATTTGGTTATATTATGTAGCTGATTCTCTTTTAGTGTTAATCCTTATTTATTTTTTGGATGCTTAGTGATTATTGTTTGATGTTTAATATCTAAATATAATTTTGTTTGGTTGCTTGATGATATAAATATAAGATTAGAGTTCTAGGGTGAACTTAGAGGTGACCTAATGGAATTTATAATCCCTTAGTGTGAACATAGGTGACCTAAGGGAATTGAGAACCCATTAGGGATACCTAAAGGAATTGAGACCCCCTTAGAGATATAAAGGACTAAGTTATGGAGAGACTACATCTAAGTTAAGATAGCTCGCCATGTAGATGAGATAGATAGCTTAACTTGTAATACTCATAGCATACCTACACATAATGACTTATGTATGATATGGAGATGCGTGTATACCTTCTATGGACTGAGGATGATAAGTCTAGCTCATAAAGAGTGATGGGATATATGGGATTATTTGCAGTAACACATGATATGCATACATAGATGAACTTGTTTTAGGGTACCTCTAAGAAACACAAGCTTATACTGAGAGGGAGGGTGAATAGTATAAGACCACTTTTTACTTTTTATTCCAATTCAATATTATGTTGTGTAAAGATAGCAGTATCAATAGCAGTAATAAAAGAAATGCATAGAAACCATACACAATAGAGACACCATAATTTATGTGGTTCACCCAATGTGGGCTACTCCATGGAGAAAATATTTTACTAAAAATTTCTCAATCAATATCTTTGGGAATCACTCCCAATTACAATGTTTATGGATCTCTATACAAAGGATATGCTAATCCCCTAATCTCAAGTTCGTGTATCTCTTCCATAGGAGGACTCTTTCCCCTTCTGCTATGGTTATGTGATATTCTAGAAGACTTTGTCTCTCTGCTGCACTGACTGGTGGACCTCTCTTCACTTTAAGACTTCTCACTTAGATCTGTCTTCAACTGTGTTGGCTGTTGGATCTCTATCCACTGAGACTCTATCCTCTGTACTCTGTCACCTCTAAAGCTCTATCAATAGGCTCACTAAGAACCTGCTCAATAGGCTCACACATAACCTGCTTAACAAGATCACACATAACTTGTCCAATGCTAAATAACAAGTTCACACAGAACCTGTCCAATGCTGAATAACAAGTTCACACAGAACCTATCCAATGCTGAATAACAAGTTCACACAGAACCTGTCCAATGCTGAATAACAAGTTCACATAGAACCTGCCGAAATATGCTCTAGCAATCTCACCAAGAACTTACCCAAATCTATCCACAAATATGTCCACAAATATTTCTCAAAATTGTCCACAAATGCCTTCTCAAAGGCTCAATCAATCATGCTCAAGTAGCACTCAAATCTCATCCACAAATGTATCAAGGCAAAGCTCAAAAATGAACTCAAAAATTAATGGAAATATGCTCTTTAATGGATGACAACAATGATCCACAATGATCTCAACTCAACTCAACTCATAGAATCATAAAGAGAATTGTTAGAGACTCAATATGTTCTAATATCAATCTTGACTCAACTCAACTCAAATCAACTCATAGAATCATAAAGAGAATTGTTAGAGACTCAATATGTTCTAATATCAATCTCAACTCAACTCAACTCAAATCAATCTCAACTCAAATCAAGTCAATCTCATAGAAGCATAAAGAGAATTGTTAGAGACTCAATATGTTCTAATCTTACTCTCAACTCAAATCAGAATAATGGAATAGTTTTTTTCATAGGACTTGAACAATCACTTCACACATCACTTGAATAGGCTCAATAAACTCAACTCAACCAATCACCACAAGGGATAACTCTCTCTCACACAACCCTAGTCCAAGTATGTATCAACCAACTCAAATGTTTCCAACAATACTCAACCACAAATCTCACATAACAATGATACTCATGTTCTTTTCTAACTCAAGTTATTTCACAACCAATGGGCTTCAAAAACTATGCTTATCAAACAAAGTTTAAACACAACTCTCAATTCAAAAAACCTTGAAGCATTCAACAAACCACTTTCGAAAAGGAAACCACAATCAATCCTTTTCTCTCCAATGACATTTCAGAAATCAACCACCATAAATAGTCAATAGGAGAATGTGCCCATACCTTTTATGAAGATGAAAAAACCTCTTTGCAAATATACCACAATCACAAAATTATTTTGCCAATCTTCATAAGGGTTAGTATATCACAAAATAATAAAAATTACTCCACTTTTCAATAATCATCACCAAGGCCTTTAATTGCAAAACTTCATTATCTCTCCTAAAACCACTTGTACCATAAAATAAAATAAATCAAAACATTGCATAACCTTTTCACTCCCAAAACCACTTATACCATAAAATAAAATAAATCAAAATATTGCAAACCTTGTCACCTCATGAAAGAATTAATCCTCTTGAAAAAGAACAAGGCAAACTTCACTTTTGGAACCCCTTTGCAAAATCAGAAATATCTCTTTACACACACCTTATTTCTCCTTCTAAATAATTTAGTCAAATAGCCCTCAAAATAAGCTTTCCAATGATATATAATATGCCACATTTTTGAAATAAATTGAAACCTTTACATATATATATGCCAACCTCCATTAATTGCACATAGGTCGGCCCTCCATTAATTTAAACTTAAATTTTAAAATTTAATATCTTCATCACTGGAGGTCCTTTTTTGATGAAACCAAATTCCACATCGGCTTTTAAGAAAAGCCCTTTCTACATAAGTCCACCATGGTTTTAAATAAAACCTTTTATTTTGCCTGCCTTGGTTTTCATAAAAACCCTATATATATCCATGCTCTCCAAAATATCATAGATGATTATCTATGAAGTGCTTTTGCCACCAAAACTCAATGTGACATCAATTATCCATGTGACATCAATGACAACATAAAATAACTCAAATTTCCAACAATATCCCCCTTTGTCATTGATGGAAACACCTCTAATGCAAATCACTACAATCACTGCAAAATCCATCTATGAGAATCAAAGTTGCTCCCCCTGACTCAATACTCTCTATGGAGGCTACTCCACCTAACTCAATATTCTCTTTGGAGGCTGCTCCCCCTAACTCAAATCTCTCCCCCTTACTAAAATCTCTCCCCCTTTGACATCAATGGCAAAAGGGACACCTATGGGGCTAAAAAATATGACTCTTAAGCATAGCCCCCTCACCACCTTCTCTCTTGAGGTGATTAATTTTGGGGTGGGAGTACATTTACTCCCATATTACATTGTTTCTTTCCTCTATCAACTTCCTTCCACATATTTTTGATATCCTTTTCTCGATGAGTTCCTTGCTCTTCTTGTTTTGAACCTGTTTGACCTTCTTGTCTTGAAATTGCTTGACCTTCTTACCTTGGATCTATTTGGAATTGAATCCTACACCATCTTGCAATATGCCCAAAGTTATTACAATTAAAACACTTGATATTGTAGCCTTTGGTTGGTGCCCATGTCTTGAAATAATTCTTAAAATAATTTCCATATCCATTCCTTTCCTGAACCCTATATTGTGTAGCTCTGTTTTCATGACCATTATAACCATGAATTTTGAATTGTGTAGCTCTAAAACCAAAACCATGTTGCTCATTTTATTTGCACTGAAAAGCTTTATGACCAATCCTATTACATGAGAAGCAATGTCCCTAAAAACCATACCTTCTTCCTTTGAAGTTTCTTCTAGCAAAATCAAACTTCTTTGATCCATAGACCCTGCAATATATAACCCTGTGTCCAAATACATTACAAGAAAAGCAATGTCCTTGAAAAGCCCTTTGTTCATGCCTTGGTTCCTCATCATTTTCTTGACCATTATCCCTATTGTCATCTTTAACTTGTACATTGCATCCTTGAACCTTCTTTGTAGCATTTAAATCTTCTTCCTTAATTTCTTCCTTGCTTTTCTCTTCAAGAATTTCTTTTCCTTTTGAACTTGATTCACCTATCTCAAAACAAGAACCAAATTGAATATTTGGAGCCATAGGAACTTTGGAACTTTCCTCAAAAATATTAGGTGCTTCTTTGCTTTCATATTTTAGAACTTCCTTTCCTTTTGAGTGTGATTCCCAAAACCTAAAATATGAGACCTTTGGTGCTTTGAAACCTTTCCAAAACTTGTGCAACTTATCCTTGGAGTCTTTCACTTCCAACCTTAAGGAAACAACTTCATGTTCTAATATTTCACATTCTTGATTCCTTACCTTTAATTGTTCAAGCATATCTTTTTCAATTTTCTTTGCCTCTTCAACCGTGATTTTAGATCAATGAGATCTTGTAGGAGATTTGCCTTCATCTTATCATCCTCTTGTGCTTGAGCCTTTAGTCTTGAGTTTTCTCTTTTTATTTCTTCAAAAGCTTGTTCTGATACTTTCTTTTCTTCATGATCATAACTATGTCTATTTTCCTCTTCATGATAAATTCTTACTTGAGATTCTTGCTTTTGATCTTTAGTAGGAGCTTCTTCTTTTCACTGACTAAGAGAATTTCATTATTGCTGCTAGAAGCACTGATTGCTTCTTCCATATACAAGCTCTTCTTGTCATGTATGCCTTGTTCATACATGTTTTCCTTTTCTTTTTGATTCTTGCATTCATCTTCACTATTTTTATTGTGCCTGTATTCCTTGAGTTCCATTTCATATTCACTATCATTGAAGCCATTACAGTAACCTGAGACATGATCAAGTTGACCACAAGTAGAATATTCTTCTTTTGAAACCTTGAATGCTGCATTTTGAGCAATAATATCTTTGAAAATCCAGTCAAGTTCCATTTCCCTCTCAATTGCTGCTATACCCATTTTGTGGACAATAAAATGCCTTGTGACCAAGCTTACCACACTCAAGACATCTTACTGATTTTTCTTCTTCTCTTCTTAGAGCTTCAATATCAGATTCATTTTTCTTCTTAGATATCATGGTTCTTCTTTTGTCTTTCTTTGCCATGTGTGTTCTTGTAGAATTTACCCTCAATCTATTAGCCTTTTCGAAGGAACCCGCTCTGATACCAATTGAAGAACACAAGCTTATACTGAGAGGGGGGGTGAACAGTATAAGACCACTTTTTACTTTTTCTTCCAATTCAATATTATGTTGTGTAAAGACAATAGTATCAATAGCAGTAATTAAAGTAATGCACATAAACCATACACAATAGAGACACCACAATTTACGTGGTTCACCCAATGTGGGCTACTCCACGAAAAAAATATTTTACTAAAAATTTCTCAATCAATATCTTTGGGAATCACTCCCAATTACAATGTTTATGGATCTCTGTCCAAAGGAGATGCTGATACCCTAATCTCAAGTTCATGGATCTCTTCCACAAGAGAACTCTTTCCCCTTTTGCTTTGGCTATGTGATCTTCTAGAAGACTTTGTCTCTCTACTGCACTGACTGGTGGACCTCTCTCCACTTGAAGACTCCTCACTTAGATCTATCTTCAAATATGCTAGATGCTATATCTCTATCCACTGAGACTCTATCCTCTATAATCTATCACCTCCAAAGCTCTGTCAATAGGCTCACTAAGAACCTGCTCAATAGGCTCACACAGAACCTGCTTAACAAGCTCACACATAACTTGTCCAATGCTGAATAACAAGCTCACATAGAACTTGTCCAATGCTGAATAACGAGTTCACATAGAACCCGTCCAATGCTAAATAACAAGTTCACACAGAACCTGTCCAATGCTGAATAACAAGTTCACACAAAACTTGTCCAAATATGCTCTAGCAAGCTCACCAAGAACTTGCCCAAAAATTTTCACAAATCTGTCCACAAAGCTTTCTCAAAACTATCCACAAATGCCTTCTCAAAGGCTCAATCAATCATACTCAAGTAGCACTCAAATCTCATCCACAAATCTATCAAGGCAAAGCTCAAAGTTGAACTCAACAATGAATGACAATGTACTCTTCAATGGATGACAACAATGATCCACAATGATCTCAACTCAACTCAACTCATAGAAGCATAAAGAGAATTTTTAGAGACTCAATATGTTCTAATATCAATTTCAACTCAACTCAACTCAAATAAACTCATAGAAGCATAAAGAGAATTGTTAGAGACTCAATATGTTCTAATATCAATCTCAACTCAACTCAACTCAAATCAAATCAACTCATAGAAGCATAAAGAGAATTTTTAGAGACTCAATATGTTCTAATCTCAATATCAAATCAACTCAACTCAAATCAATCTCAACTCAAATCAAGTCAATCTCATAGAAGCATAAAGAGAATTGTTAGAGACTCAATATGTTCTAATCTTACTCTCAACTCAAATCAGAATAATGGAATAGTTTATTTCATAGGACTTGAACAATCACTTCACACATCACTTGACTAGGCTCAATAAACTCAACTCAACCAATCACCACAAGGGATAACTCTCTCTCACACAACCCTAGTCCAAGTATGTATCAACCAACTCAAATGTTTCCAACAATGCTCAACCACAAATCTCACATAACAATGATACTCATATTCTTTTCTAACTCAAGTTCTTTCACAACCAATGGGCTTCAAAAACTATGCTTATCAAACAAATTTTAAACACAAATATCAATTCAAAAAACCTTGAAGCATTCAACCAACCACTTTCAAAAAGGAAACCACAATCAATCCTTTTCTCTCCAATGATATTTCAAAAATCAACCACCATAAACAATCAATAGGAGAATGTGCCCATACCTTTTATGAAGATGAAAAAACCTCTTTGTAAATCTACCACAATCACAAAATTCTTTTGCAAATCTTCACAAGGGTTAGTAGATCATAAAATAATCAACATTACTCCTCTTTTCAATAATCATCACCAAGGCCTTTAATTGCACAACTTCCTTATCTCTCCTAAAACCACTTGTACCATAAAATAAAATAAATCAAAACATTGCATAACCTTTTCACTCCCAAAACCACTTATACCATAAAATAAAATAAATCACAATATTGCATACCTTGTCACCTCATGAAATAATTAATCCTCTTGAAAAAGAACAAGGCAAAATTCACTTTTGGAACCCCTTTGCAAAATCAGAAATATCTCTTTACACACAACTTATTTCTCCTTCTAAATAAGTTAGTCAAATAGCCCTCAAAATAAAATTTTTGACGATATATAATATGCCACATTTCCAAAATAAATTGAAACCTTTATAATATATATATATATATATATATATATATGCCAACCTCCATTAATTGCACATAGGTCGGCCCTCCATTAATTTAAACTTAAAATTTAAAATTTAATATCTTCATCACCGGAGGTCCTTTTTCGATGAAACAAAATTCCACCTTGGCTTTTAATAAAAGCCCTTTCCACATAAGCCCACCATGGTTTTAAATAAAACCTTTTATTTTGCCTGCCTTGGTTTTCATAAAAATCTTGTATATATCCATGCTCTCCAAAATATCATAGATGATTATCTATGAAGTGCTTTTGCCACCAAAACTCAATGTGACATCAATGATCCATGTGATATCAATGACAACATAAAATAACTCAAATTTCCAACAACCTCATGAGATGTAGCTTTCAGGAAAACTTAGGAGATTGAATAGTTAGGCAAATAGTAGTTTTGTTAGGGGTCCATGAAGGGTTCATGTACCTCTCTCCTTAGTAAAAAAAAAACTTTTTCTATTTTTGTATTTTTTTGTTTATGTGTTTTTGGGTCATTACATTTGGTATCAGAGCTCTAGGTATGAGGGTATATAGCTTCTATGTGTGCTAAAGGAAATTAGATGTATCCAATGAAGGGTTGATCTAGGATACCCTATTTGCTAGAATCTGACGAGAATTAACCCCAAGGGAGAATGGATGTTAGGATGCCTTAGTATGGCATTTGGTATTAGTGACACATCCTAGCATGGGATATTACCCTAGTTAGATTTTTAATACATCTAGCAAGAGAACTCTATATTATGGCTTGAATAAGAGATACAACTTAATATGAAACTGTAATCTAATCTTCTTTCTTGGATGGAATCAAGTTAAGATGCCACATAAGACTAGAAGAGGGAGGCCTAAACATAGATAAACTTTGCAAAGTAATGTCGAAGAAGAAAAATAGGATGGGGAACCAACGAGCCCTAATAGGGAGGTAGAAGACCTCATCGCTACAGTTGCTGCTATGCAAGATTAGATAAGATAATTTTTGGAAACAACTACGAACCAGAACTCACAAGTTCAAGGTTTAGAGATTGGTCTAGATAGTGGAATAACTATAGAACAAGTGCAAGCCAAAGCATTAGCAGAAAAGGAAATAGCTAAGGACATGAAAAACATCAGTATCTCCAATTTTTATGAGGAGGGCAATGGGGACATAGTGGAAGCTTGGCTGAGAGAAGCAGAGGTTCACCTTATGGTAAAAGGCTACTCATCAGGAACCTAAAAAATTTGGGCTATGATTAACCTGGAAGAGGATTCTCTAGAATGGTGGGAAACCCACTATGAGGAAACTAATATTGAACCTATTGACACCCCATGGAAAAAAATTATAAACATATTTAATAAGATATTCCTAACAGAGCATTTCTATACCTTATAGTTTGAAGAATTTTCTAGTCTGAGACAAAGAACCAACATAGTAGAGGTGTACTATAAGAAGCTGGTAAGACTGTTCAAATATGTACCCATTTATAATGAGAAAACATGGATTCACAAGTTCACTCTTGGATTGGAATCTAGGTTAAAGCATGATGTAGACATGTAGAAGCCTAAATCATTGCAAAAGGTATATGACCTAACAACGAAAGCAGAGCACACTTATGTTATAAATACAACACTCTACTTGAGAAAGCTTGGCAAGAGCTAAAGAAGAGGAATAGTGCTAGGTTTGTAAAATGGTAGGCTGATCAAGATCAAAAAGCTAAGAACCCCCAAAATCCTAAGAAGAAAACTAATGGAAATCAGAAGAAGTTCAAGAAGAACTTTCGTAGGAAGGATAACAAACCCAATAATATGAAGCATCAACCACAGAAGTTGCAATCTCCAACTCAAGCAATTAAAATCAAGAATGAGAAACCTAAAAAATAACAAGAACCCAAGGAAAGGTGCTACAATTATCGAGAACCTGATTACTATAATCAGTATCCATATCAAGCAGGGACAAGCACATCTAATGCAAAAGGGAAGGAATCGAAACATCAGATTTATGTCGTAATAGGGAAGAAAAATCTAGAGGGATAAGCCACCCCATTACTTGTGAAAGGTAAGGTTTTCAATAAGAAAGTAAATATTTTGATAGATAGTGGAGCCACTGATAGTTTTATTTTGTCTAGTCTAGCAAGGACTGTGTCGAAAGGACCTAGATATTTGGCTCAAGGGTGGTGAAGAACACAAGATTATACTGAGAGGGGGAGGGTGAATAGTATAAGACCACTTTTTAATTTTCTTTCCAAATCAATATTAAGTAATGTGTAGATAGTAATATCAATAGTAGTAATCTAAGAAATGCATAAATCACCACACACAATAGAGACACCATAATTTATGTGGTTCACCCAATGTGGGCTACTCCACGAAGAAAATATTTCACTAAAATTTTCTCAATCAATCTCTTGGGAATCCTTCCCAATTACAATGTTTATGGACCTCTGTCCAAAGGAGACACCAATCCCATAAATCAAATTCATGGATCTTTATCCATAGGAGAACTCCTCCTCTACTCTAGCTGGTGATCCTCTAGAAGACTACTACCTCCACTACACTGGCTTATGGATCTATCTCCATTGAAGACTCTTGTCCCCACTCAGAAGACCTATCCTCACTGCCCTGGCTGATGGATCTCTATCCACTAGAGACTACTATCCTCTCTACTCTGTCACCTCAAATTATCTATCTCTAATCTACACCAAACACAGTCCTTAGGTCTAGCACAAATATGCTCAACAAGTCCACACAAAACTTGCTCAAATCTGCTCAACAATTCCACACATAATTTTCTCAAATCCGCTCAACAAGTCCACACAGAACTTGCTCAAATCTTCTCAATAAGTCCACATAGAACTTGCTTAAATATGCTCAAAAATTCCACATAGAACTTATGCTTAATAGGCCCACTCAGAATCTACTCAAATATGCTCAACAAGCTCACTCAGAACTTGTCCAATCTACTTAATAAGTTCACACAAAACTTATTCAAATCTGCACAACAAGCTCACTTAGAACTTGTCCAAATCTCATAGAAACATAAAGATAATTGTTAGACTCAATATGTTCTACACTCAATGCTCAATCAGTTTCTTAACTCAAATCAAAATATAGAATAGTTTGTTTTATGGAACTTGAACAATCACTTCATACATCCACTTGACTAGGCTCAATCAACTCTACTAAACAAATTAGTCAAGAAACAACCCTTGCTCACAAACCCTAGTCCAAGCATGTAAACACCAACTCAAAATGTTTGCAATAATGCTCAACAACAAATCTCACATAACAATGATACTCATGTTATTTTCAAACCCTAGTTCAAGTTCTTCACACAATCCAATGGCTTCAACAACAATGCTTATAAAACAATCTTCACATAACAATGATACTCATGCTCTTTTCAAACCCTAGTTCAAGTTCTTTGTACAACAACTCACTTCAACAACAATGCTTATAAAACAAGGTTTTAATCACAACACTTATTCCAAAAAACCTTGAAGCATTAACTCAAACACTTTCGAAAAGGAAACCCTAATCAAATCCTTTTCACTCCAAACTTTATTTTCTAGAAAGCCAATCAATCAACTCAACCAAGGAAGAATTTGCCCATACCTTTTTGCTTGACAAGGAGTAGACCACACAAATATGCTGCACTCACAATTACTTCTTTGCCAATTTCAATAAGGGTTAGAAGATAATATTTTTTCTCAAGGAAACACAATACAAAATGATATCAAACAAAATACACCTTATCACTCCAACTTTAAAATAATATTCAACACCTTAACCATTATCCTCATAATAATCTCTTTGGAAAAAGTCCTTTAAAAATAAAATCAACACTCTTAAAGTCTTACTCCTCAATATGCAAATATAATAGTTAAAACTTTATTAAAAATAAAATCAAACTCCTTATAACTCCAAAAACCAATTTCCAACTAACACAACTTTCCACTAGCAATCCTTTTTAATTATTTTCAACTAGCAAACCTTTTAAATCCCCACTTTAGGCAACATTAAAAATAATTAAAAATTTAATTACCTTGCCCTTGGAGAGATTCTAACTCTCAACACCACCGCACGAGCTATACGCTCATTTGAGATAAAGGAAGCACCACGTGCTTCAAAAATGTATCTCCACCTTCCGTTATGCAAAACATGTGCCTCACTTTTGGTGCCTTCAACACAACTGCCAAGCACACTTGTCGCATTTCGAACGCTGGCCTCCTTGCACACAAGCACTTAAGCTACAACCCTCTTACCACTAGGCCAAGCTACCCAAATGGCTCTTGACCATTTGACGCCTTCCACTTTATTTCTTTTCACTAGAAAATCAAACACGAAATTTGCAATCCCTTTTCATGAGCTTTTCTCTTAATAAATTCGTATACAATTTCTTTTATCGAGCAAGGATAAGATTAATGCCCCTTGGGCATAGGTTTATATAATGATTTTCCACCTTTGTTTTTAGAACGCCGGTGCTTCGATTTGCTTTTAAACCACTTGATGTCGGTGCTTTGAATTACTCCAACTTTAGACCATGGGCACTTAGATTAATTTATAATTTATTTTAATTCTTATGAATTTAAATATTTTAAATTAATTCTTTTATAAACCTTTTTAACTTTTCAAAAATTTCCTTGGGTTTTTATGAAGACCCTTTTAACTTATGCTTCCATATGCTACAAAGATATTATGGAGCCCTTTTTCTTTTAACTTTTGCATTGATTCTCTTGACCTTTAGCCTTCTTCCTGGATACCAAATGATAACTTTGACAACTTTGTTTCTTGATGAAGTCCTTGACATTAATGATGACTTCAAATTGGTGACATCAATGACAACTTTGACTTAGGGACTAAAAATATCCAACAATATCCCCCTTTGTCATTGAGGGTAACCTAAATTATTTTTACCAAAAACTTGACCTTTCCTTTGTTCTGCTCCCCCTGGGACACTGCTCCCCTTGGCTCAATGCTCTCTCAAATATCAAATATCTCCCCATTACTCAAATCTCTCCCCTTTGACATCAATGGCAAAGGGTCACCTTTGGGGCTCGGGGCTAAGAATGATCCTCTTAGCTTAGCCCCTCCCCCACCTCCTTTTGATGTGGTTAATTCTAGGGTGGGAGTATTTCTACTCCTAGAAGGCATTGTTCTTTGCCATTCCTGTTCATATCCTTGTTCCTATTCTTGTTCATATTCATGTTCCTATTATTGTTCCTATTCCTGTTCCTGTTCATGTTCATACCTGTTTCTGGGATGTTTGCTCTACACCACTTTATTGTGAGACCATAATTATTGCACTTATAACACTTAATGTTATTATTAATTGGAGGTACAAATGTCTTAGGATTTCTCCTAGTGAAGCCATATCTTCTTTTTTCATGAACCCTACAATTTATTGCCTTGTGACCAAACTGATTACATGAGTAGCAATACCCATGGAAAAGCTGTCTATTTCCATATTCCTGTATTTCATGTATCTTGCATTGTGAAGACATGTGCCCAAACTTGTGACATGAAAAACATATTCCATTGAATTTTACTTGACTTGGCCTCATTGGTCTCTTAGTCTCTCTTGACCTATTCTGATTGTTGTTCCATATGTATCTTCTTTGTGCATTGTTCCTATTTTTGTTGAACTCAATATTGTCCAACTCATTCTCAGATGTATCACTATATTTTACACTATAACCATTCCTTATACAATCATCTTCAAGATGTCCAAAGTTACCACATCTAAAACACTTGAGAATGATTGGAGTTATTTTCTTAATTGGTTATTTTTCTTCAATCATAAATAGGACTTCATCTCTATCATTGTATGAAAAACTAGCATTACTATCACTTGAGTACTTAATTGCATTTTTAGCATAGTAGCTTCTCTTTTGCCTTTGAAAGAACTTATTTCCTTGTCTGCTTTATCGATCCTTGCTTTTCTTATGATGCTTATCCTGCCTATATATTTTTGATTCCTTGTTCCTATGATCCTATTTTTTTCACCATTGTTGTTCTTGGGTTCTTGATAATATGTTGCAAAATGTCCATACCTTCCACAATTGAAATATTTAACAGGTCTTTTATCTCTAGATCTTCTATAGTCCTTATATCTTCTACCATAGTTAGCTTCTTCATCACTAGATGACTCATTGCTTGATTCTAAATTCTTTGTCTTATTGGTTACTTTGAATGTTGCTTTCTTCTAGGACATGGGATCTTTTGTTTTTATCTAAAATACTGTGAGCATAAAAAAAAACTTATCTCTTGTTAAAGTATCACCATCTATTGATACTTCTATAGCAGAAACCTGTTCACTAAATATTTTTGGAAGAGATCTTAAGACTTTATCATAAACATTAGATTCATTAATCTTCATACCAAGTCCTTGCATATCATTAAAAACCTCATCAATTCGAAGTAGGTAAGCACTAATATTTTCCTCTTAATTCATTCTTAATTCTTCAAGTTGTCTTTTGAGATTTTGACTCTTTGCTTTCTTAACACTTTTATCTCCTTCATATATATTTTGTAATTTATCCCACATCTCTTTTGCAATTTGACAATGCATAACTTTCATAGACTCTCTTATACACAAACATCTCACAAGTGCATTCATTGATTTTGAATTGTAGTGTTGTAGAAGCTTATATTACTTATCTATAGGAGGATTGATTAAGGGATCATATCCAAATTCCACTGATTCTCAAATTTCATTGCCAAGTGCCATCAGGTAGATCTTCATCATCATACTCCAATACATATAGTCACTTCCATAAAATATTGGTGCTTAATTATTTGAGGAAACTTCCTTAGGATCCATTGTGTTCTTGTTAGCATTTCCTTAAAGCTATTAAAATATTTTGAAGGAACTCGCTCTGATACCAATTGAGGAACACAAGCTTATACTGAGAGGGGGGTGAACACTATAAGACCACTTTTTACTTTTCTTTCCAAATCAATATTAAGCAATATGTAGATAGAAATATCAATAGAAGTAATCAAATAAATGCATAAATAACCACACACAATAGAGACACCACAATTTACGTGGTTCACCCAATGTGGGCTACTCCACAAAGAAAATATTTCACTAAAATTTTCTCAATCAATCTCTTGGGAATCCTTCCCAATTACAATGTTTATGGACCTCTGTCCAAAGGAGACACCAATACCCTAAATCAAATTTATGGATCTCTATCCATAGGAGAACTCCTTCTTATCTACTCTGACTGGTGATCCTCTAGACGACTACTACCTCCACTACACTGGCTTGCGGATCTCTCTCCACTGAAGACTCTTGTCCCCACTTAGAAGACCTATCCTCACTGCCCTGGCTAATGGATCTCTATCCACTAGAGACTACTATCCTCTCTACTCTGTCATATCCAAATATTTGTTTCTAATATGCACTAAGCATTGTCCTTCGGTCTAGCACAAATCTGCTCAACAATTCCACATAGAACTTGCTTAAATATGCTCAACAAGTCCACATAGGACTTGCTCAAATCTGCTCAACAAGTCCACACAAAACTTGCCAAATATTCTCAACAAGTCCACATAGAACTTGCTCAAATATTCTCAAAAAATCCACACAGAACTTGCTTAAATATGCTCAACAAGTCCACACAGAACTTGCTTAAATATGCTCAACAAGTCCACACAGAACTTGTCCAATATTATCAATAGGTCCACTCATAACCTACTCAAATCTGCTCAACAAGCTCACTAAGAACTTGTCCAAATATCATATAAACATAAAGAGAATTTTTATAGGCTCAATAGTTCTACATCCAATGCTCAATCACTTTCTTAACTCAAATCAGAATATAGAATAGTTTGTTTTATGGAACTTGAACAATCACTTCATACATCCACTTGACTAGGCTCAATCAACTCTACTCAACCAATTACTCAAGAAACAACCCTTGCTCACAAACCCTAGTCCAAGCATGTAAACACCAACTCAAAATATTTTCAATAATTCTCAACAAAAATTCTCACATAACAGTGATACTCATGTTATTTTCAAACCCTAGTTCAAGTTCTTCACACAATCCAATGGCTTCAACAACAATTCTTATAAACCAATATTCACATAACAATGATACTCATGCTCTTTTCAAAACCTAGTTCAAGTTATTTACACAACAACTCACTTCAACAACAATGATTATAAAAAAAGGTTTTAATAATTTGAGATAAAGAAAGCACCACGTGCTTCAAAAACGTATCTTTGCCTCCTGTTATGCAAAATATGCATCTCAATTTTGGTGCCTTCAACACAACTGCCAAGCACACCCACTGTGTTTTGAATGCTGGCCTCCTTGCGCACAAGCACTTAAGCTACAACCCTCTTGCCACTAGGCCAAGCTGCCCAAATGGCTCTCAACCATTCGACGCCTTCCACTTCATTTCTTTTCGCTGGCAAATCAAACACAAAATTCACAGTCCTTTTTCACGATCTCTTCTCTTAATCATTTTGTATGCAATTTATTTTATCGAGCAAGGATAAGATTAATGCCCCTTGGGCATAGGTTTATATAATGATTTTCCACATTTGTTTTTAGAACATCAACGCTTCGATTTGATTTTAAACCACATGACGTCAGTGCTTTGAATAAATCCAACTTTAGACCATGGGCACTTAGATTAATTTATAATTTATTTAAATTTTTTTGAATTTAAATATTACAAATTAATTCTTTTATAAACCTTTTTAACTTTTCAAAAACCTTCTTGGGTTTTTATGAAGACCCTTTTAACTTATGCTTCCATATACTACTAAGATATTATGGAGCCCTTTTTCTTTTAACTTTTGCACTGATTCTCTTGACCTTTGGCCTTCTTCCTGGATATCAAATGACAACTTTGACAACTTTATTTCTTGATGAAGTCCATGAAATTAATGATAACTTCATCTTGGTGACATCAATGAAAACGTTGACTTAGGGACTCAAAATATCCAACAGGTGGAAGGTTGAGTACGGTTCTAAGAAGACCTACTCAGTGAACCAATGTTATCCTATGGCATAAATCACTCTATCTAGTGGGACTATGGAAGGTTTTTTATATGTAACTCCCTTACATGCCTTTGATGTGATCCTAGGGATGGATTGGCTACAGGCTAATAAAGCCTTAGTCAATTTTCAATATCGATGGATTGAGTATTCAGAAGAAGACAGGAGGAGACTAATAATTCATAGATGGATTGAGTATTCAAAAAAATATGGGAGAATACTAAGAATTCATAGCAAACAAGGGGCGTTTGAACGTCAAATGTTGTTCGCTATGCAATTGAAAAAGGCTCTAAATAAAGGAGGAATAGTGTATGTAGTCAAACTTAATGAAGTGGAAGACTATGAGAAAGGAGAAATACTAAGACAACATCCAATTTTATAGGATTTTCAGCATGTATTTCCAGAGGACTTACTTGGGTTACCTCTTGTACGAGAATTTGAATTCAAAATTGCACTCATGATGGGAGTCTATCCCATTCATAGATCATCGTATAGGATGAATCCTATTGAAATGCAAGAACTAAAGGTTAAATTGCAAGGATTTTTGGAGAAGGGTTTGATAAAACCAAGTGTGTCATTGTGGGGTGTACTGGTATTGTTTGTGCAAAGGATGGTTCACTAAGATTGTGTATTGATTACAAGATGCTAAATAAAGCTACAATAAAGAATCAATATCCTTTACTTAGGATCAAAGATCTATTTTATCAACTAAAATATGCCACAGT
Source organism: Wollemia nobilis (assembly GCA_028583015.1). Taxonomy (NCBI): domain Eukaryota; kingdom Viridiplantae; phylum Streptophyta; class Pinopsida; order Araucariales; family Araucariaceae; genus Wollemia; species Wollemia nobilis. The sequence continues at coordinate 13,349,942 of JAQPPZ010000850.1, forward strand.
GTTTACTAATATCAATCTGAGGTCAAGGTATCACTAGTTAAGGATATGTGATTTAGACACTCACAATACATCATTTAAGAATAGGTATGGGCATTATGAGTTTACAGTTCTACCCTTTGTACTGACTAATGCCCCAAATGTTTTCATGAACTTAATGAAAAGTGTGTTCAGAAGACACTTGGAATAGTTTGTATTGGTATTTCTAGATTATATCCTTATATACTCTCGAGATAGAGAAGAGCACGATAAACATCTTAGGATTATATTAGAATTGTTAAGGAAAAATCAACTTTATGGAAATCTATCTAAGATTGAATTCTATGTTCTAGAGGTATGATATCTTGGACATGTCATATAAGCAAAGGATATTGTTGTGGATCCATAGAAGATAGAGGCTATTCTCAATTGGCCACCCTGTACTAATGTTATTGAAGTGCAAAGTTTCATGGGGTTAATGGGCTACTATAAACGTTATATAAAGGATTACTCCAATATTGCTGGACCCATAACTAACCTTCAGAAGAAGGGAAGGAAATTCAAGTGGTCAAAAAAGTGTGAGGCTACCTTTGCACTACTAAAGCATAAACTTAATACTGCACCAAAACTAAAGGTTCCCGATCCCCAAGGGGACTTTTTAGTGTGCACTGATGCATCAATAGATGGGTTGGGTGGGGTACTCTCACAAGAGGATTCAGTAGTGGCATATACTTGAAGGAAGCTCAAAAAGCATAAAGTTAATTATGTTACACATGATTTAGAGCTAGCTACAAAGGTGTATGCTTTAAATATTTGGTGCCACTACTTGGTGGGAAGACCCTTTGAATTAAGGACCGACCATCAAAGTCTGCGATACATATTAACACAACCAATACTCAATGCGAGACAAAGAATATGGTGGAATTTCTCACTGAGTATGATTTTGAGATTGAGTACATAAAAGGAAAAGAGAATAAAGTAGCTGATGCTTTGACTAGAAGAAAATATATAGCAGCCATAACTAGAATTCACAAGGACCTGATGGATCAAGTAAGACAGAAGCAATCTCAGGATGAGTATTGCCAAGGAATTCGAGTTAAGATGAACAAAGATATTGAAGGAAATAACGAATTTAGTGTGAAATATGACTTTCTGTGTTATAAGGGAAGGGTCATCATACCAAATATGGGTGATTTAAGGAACTTGATAATGCAAGAAGCCCATAGATATCCTTATTCTGCTCATACGGGAGGAGCCAAAATATGAGAAAACATGAAGAGAACCTTATTTTGGGTAGGAATGAAGAAGGACATCATATATTTTTTTGCTCGATGCCTCGAATGTCAGAAAGTTAAGGCAGAACGCCAACACCCTACAAGAAAACTATATCTGCATGATATACCTACACAAAAATGGTAGGTTATATCCATGGATTTTATAGTGGGTTTACCCAAGACTCGATATCAACATGATGCCATATTTGTAGTGGTTGAAAAATTGACTAAGGTTATCCATTTCATAACGAGAAATACCAAGGAAGATGCTCAGGTGGTGGCTAGCAGATTCATCAAAGAGGTATTCCGATTGCATGGATTTCCTGAGGTAATTATTTTAGATAGAGACTCCAAATTCACTTCTAAATTCTAGAAATCTCTTCATAGTGTAGTTGGTATGAAATTCAATATGGCCAAATAGAGCGGATAAACCATATTTTGGAAGACATGCTCCACATGCATTGCATGGATCACAAGTATCATTGGGAAGATTGTCTACCATTGGTAGACTTTGCCTACAATAATGGACATCACTCCTCGCTAGGAATGGTACCTTTCGATGCCTTGTATGGGTGAAAGTGTAGAACACCATTTTCTTGGGACAACCTAGAGGACCGAGTTGTGATTGGTCCAAAAATGGTCAGTGTGATGGAAGTTTAGCTAAAGGAAATTAGGTAAATGCTTAAAGGAGCTATGGATAGGTAGAAGAGTTATGCAAATCTAAAAAGGACTCCAAGAGAGTATTTTGTTGGAGATAAGGTGTTCTTAAGGGTTAAGCCAAATAAGAGTGCTATCAAATCCATGAAGTTGGATCCACGTTTTGTGGGGCCCTTTGAGATCATGGAAAAGATAATTTCGGTTGCATACCGACTTGCATTACCACCTAATCTATCCAAAATCCATGACACATTCCACATATCCTTGCTTAGAAAATATGTTGTTGACCCTAAACATGTGTGGGATGTTTCTAATTTGCAGATGGCAAATACAAAGGCTATTTAAGTACTACCGATGAATATTCTTGAGTTTCGTTCCAAGTCTCTACGGAATCAGACTCTCAAATAGTGTAAGGTCCAGTGGGACCAATTCTCTAAGAAAAATACCACTTGAGATAAAGTGGAGGTTATGCAAAAATATTTTCCCTTTTTGTTTGAAGATATATGATGTAATAATTTTTACTTTATGTTAAAAACAAATGAAACTGGAAACACCGAGGACGATGTTTAATTCTAGTGGAGGAGGATTTCATGACACTCCTTGGCTGAATTTATGGCATAAAGAAACAATGTATTAATCTATGATGTGGTGATACTTAGTTTAATAAATTGAACCAACTATATGATGTTTAGTTTATTTAGAAGGGTATGTTATCACTAACATATTGCCAAGTGTGCAGGATCAGGTACACTCATAGGTGGAGAAGGTAGAAGCATCCACCAGAAATGAGGGTACATAAGATCAAGGGAAATGATGATTAAGGTACTCGGAGGTAACATGGATAGATACATTCATATAGGCATGCATTATCGGAAGGGATAATCATCAATGACTGATCACCTTGAGCCTTAGTTGATAGCCTAGTAGCTATCATAAAATCTCTGGCTAAGATAGGTGATTGGGTTGATGGAAATATTCTCTCTTTGTTGTTTTATAAATTTATTTGCTCTCTAATGTATCATGGCTTGGGTAGCATAATGTTGGAATTTCTATAGGAGAACAACTATATAATGTATGTGGATGCATAAAGCAAACTGTCTTGTTGAAGTAAAGATAGAGCATCATTTTTATGAAGAAAAGTAAATTAAATTTATATGCCAAATGAAGATTCATTTAAATTAATTAATGAAGTTTTGATTAAATAATGATTGATTTATTTGAGCTCATTAGTAAACTTCCTTTTAATTAATAAATGAGAGTTCATTTAAATTAATTAAAGGTGTTCGCTTTAATGATAATGAAAAAGTCATTAAAAAACTTTAATTAATTGAAATAAATGAAAACAAATAAATTAAAAAAAATATGTCTTTTATTGTAAAGAAATAGCAATTATGAATTTGTTTAAATAAAAGAAGTATATTTTAATGGTGATAAATATCATATAAATGATATTTATTTAAAAGGGTACCATTCTTCATTTTAAAAAATGTAAATTTCCCTTTCCCCTATAGAGTGTAATCTATGTAAATAATCTAGGGGGCTACTAAGTTCCAAATATGGAAATTATAGGAAAAAGGATTCTTTACCGCCAGAGGAAGGGATGAAGCATTGAAGAAATGGGGGCTTGAGGTAGGGCTCAAGGTTCAAGAAGGGAGGTGGACGGTCCACTTGGAGCAAGGAAGCACGTAAGGTGCAAGGGAGGAAAATGAGAATGGGGGGAAGAAGAAGGAGAAGGAGGTGGACGATGAAAGAACGAGGGAAGGAAGAGGAGGACATAGACCAAGGACCAAGGAAAAGAGAGGAATGCATCGCAAGCAAGGGAGAGGCAGCTAAGACACCACTAGATTCTATTCTATAGGAGTATTAAGATTAGAGTGTTTTAAACTTTAATATATTTTTACATGCATTGGTATGGTGAAGATCTTAGTTCAAAATCTAGTTATACTCCCTGTAGCATGTGAAACCAATGGAAAGGATTGGAAACCACCTGCATCTAAGTTTTAAGAGTGTTGTGCGTGTGTGAAAAACCTTGTTAGTTTTTTGAGAGCACTGTGCTTGTGTGTGTTTAAAGAGTGTTGTGCTTGTATGAAAGATCATGGTTAGCATTTTTAAGAGCGTTGTGCTTGTGTGAAAGAGCTCAGTTAGTGTTTTTATGAGCGCTATGAGTGTTTGAAGACACTGTGAGTCTAAGAGCCTTGTTAGTGTTTTATGAGCACTGTGAGTGGTCAAATGCACTGAGTCTAAGAGCCCTATTAATTTCTAAGAGCACTATGGGTGTTTGAGAGCGCTATGAGTTCAAGAGCATTGTGTGTGTGTAGAGAGCATTATGAGAATTTGAGAGCGTTGTGTCTAAGACCTCCATGTTCGAAGAGAGAGGGAGCACCATGTTTTAGAAACATTTGTCATAGTGGGAAAGCCACCGTATTTCCATGAGGGAGTGTCACATTTGGGAGCATCGCCTGTAGGGAAAACCACCCATGGGTTAAAGAGAGGGTTGTGTCTAGAAAATACTGCTTAGCATAAAACCATCCACATTTGTGGGGAAATCTGTTGCTATGAAAGCTCGATCCCTTTGGGACAGTTAATGGTGACAGAGCTGAAAGAATAGCACCTGGTTTTACCTTGTTTTACCTTGCTTGGACTCTCGTCTTGGCAATCCCTTAATCATTATGCAGAGGTTGTTTTGCATCTGCCATGAAGGGCAATAGCCTTTGGTTAAATCTTGGATTAGAAAGGTCCACTGTGTAATCTTAATTAAACTAGAAACTTTTATTTATATGAAAAATATTGAAGAATTTTAATTAAATTGAAACCTTTGATTTATGTGAAATATATTAAAGGATTTTAATTAAACTGGAACATTTGATTTATATGAAATATATTGAAGGAATTTAATTGTAGAGAATATTTAAAAGCAATATTCAAGCCCAAGAAAATAGACATGCAAAGCACCACAAAAAATTGGAGAGAAGCTCAAGAACTTATTATTCCATGAGAGGGACCTTGCATTAAATAGCAAAGGTGTACAATATGAGCCATTGGATCATAAAAACTAAATATATCTTAGCACACAAAAAACTAGGAGTTTACCAACCTCATGCAAGAGAGATAACTCCAATAAATAAGATAATATCTAGAAAATAAATATCCTAAATATAATATCTAGAAAATAAATACCCTAAATATACCTAGTAACAACTTAAGATATACTCTAACATTAATTAAACTGGAACCTTTGATTTATGTGAAATATATTGGAGGATTTTAATTAAACTGAAACCTTTGATTTATATGAAATATATTGGAGGATTTTAATTAATAAAGGAACCGTTGATTAATGCTGATTATCTTAGGAGATTTTAATTAAAAAGGAACCTTTGATTAATGCTAATTATATTAGGAGATTTTAATTAAAAGGGAACCTTTGATTAATGCTGATTATCTTAGGGGATTTTAATTAAAAAGGATGTAGATTTATTCTTTGAATTAAAGTTATGGGGATTTGATTTAGGGAATGAATAGATGACTGTTTTAAAGGTTTAATGTATGTGACTTTAATGCTTTAAAACAATAATAGATTTGATTGTAATTTTAATTAAAAAGGATGTAGATTTATTCTTTGAATTAAAGTTATGGGGCTTTGATTTAGGGAATGAATGAATGATTGTTTTAAAGGTTAAAGGTATGTGACTTTAATGCTTTAAAAAAGTAATTGATTTGATTGGAATTTTAATTAAAAAGGATGTAGATTTATTCTTTGAATTAAAGTTATGGGGCTTTGATTTAGGGAATGAATGAATAATTGTTTTAAAGGTTAAAGGTATGTGAATTTAATGCTTTAAAACAAAAAATGATTTGATTGGAATTTTAATTAAAAAGGGTGTAGATTTATTCTTTGAACTAAAGTTATGGGGCTTTGATTTAGGGAATGAATGAATGATTGTTTTAAAGGTTAAAGGTATGTGACTTTAATGTTTTAAAACAGTAATTGATTTGATTGGAATTTGTGAATTAAAAAAGATGTAGATTTATTCTTTGAATTAAAGTTATGGGGCTTTGATTTAGGGAATGAATGAATGATTGTTTTAGAGGTTAAAGGTATGTGACTTTAATGCCTTAAAATAGTAATTGATTTGATTGGAATTTGTGAATTAAAAAGGATGTAGATTTATTCTTTGAATTAAAGTTATGGTGATTTGATTTAGGGAATGAATGAATGATTATTTTAAATGTCAAAGGTATGTGACTTTAATGCTTTAAAATAGTAATTGATTTGATTGGAATTTGTGAATTAAAAAGGATGTAGATTTATTCTTTGAATTGAAGTTATGGGGCTTTGATTTAGGGAATGAAAAAGAAAAATATTGTTTTAGAGGTTAAAGGTATGAGACTTTAATGCTTTAAGATATGAATGGATTTGATTATAGTTAGAACTTGATATAAGTAGTACAATTTGGATGAGTCTCTAAGGGAACTTGAGAGGTGAAGATAAAAGTAAAGGATCTTTTATAATATCCATTATGCATTAGATGGTTGGAAATTTAATTGAATTTTGTATAGTTGCAATTTGGCAAAGTAAATGAATAGATGCATTTAGAGGCATGCCTATCCTGAACCATGAGTACCCTGATACCCTACTACCCTCAAAGAACCAATGAGAAGCAAGGATAAGCAAGGAGTTCAATGGAAATAAAGTATAGGTAATTTGTATTTTATGTTGCTTTACTTAAACTCAAATAGACTAGAATCATGGGGAGATATCCCCAATACAGTTAATGTAATATTATTTAAAGTAAGAAGGATTTACCATGCAAGATTTAATGCAATAATTGTTTATTGGTTTAGAGAAGGTACTTTTACTTTATTTTCATATTTGGTTATACTATGTAGCTGATTCTCTTTTAGTGTTAATCCTTATTTATTTTTTGGATGCTTAGTGATTACTCTTTGATGTTTAGTATCTAGATGTAATTCTGTTTGGTTGCTTGATGATAGTAATCTAAGAGTAGAGTTCTAGGGTGAACTCAGAGGTGACCTAAGGGAATTGAGAACCCCTTAGGGTGAACATAGGTGACCTAAGGGAATTGAGAACCCCCTTAGGGTGAACATAGGATACCTAAGGGAATTGAGACCCCCTTAGGGAGATAAAGGACTAAGTTGTGGAGAGACTACATTTGAGTTAAGATAGCTCATTGTGTAGATGAGATAAATAACTTAACTCATAATACTCGTAGCATACCTACACATAATAACTTGTGTATGATGGAGATGAGCGTATACCTTCGATGGATTGAGGGTGATAAGTCTAGATCATCAAGAGTGATAGGATAAATGGGATTATTTGCAGTAACACATGATATGACTACACAAACGGACTTGTGTTAGGATACCTTGTGAGATGTAGCTTTTAGGAAAACTTAGAGGATTGAAACTTTAGGCAAATAGTAGTTTTGTTAGGGGTCCATGAAGGGTTCATGTACCTCTCTCCTTAGTAATTTTTTTTTTTCTATTTGTGTGTTTTTGGGTCGTTACAGTAACCTTGATTGCAACAACTTGGATAGCCTATATAAAACAAGAAAATTTGGGCCTCAAATCTCCTTGAAATATAGGTAAATTTATACTTTTTGGAAAGCTCGTTTTGAGAAGCATCTAATGGAATTGATTTCATAAAATTTTATTGAGTATTGTGAGAGATAAAGGGCTTGAAAGTAAAGCCATATGTATTTATAGGAGTAAATTCAAGTCTATAATGCCTAATTTTAAATAGTTTCAAGGTTCTAAGGCTATGGGAACATAGACATATGAGTACTTGTTGGAAAGCTCATTCCAAGCTCGATATAGAAAGAGAGATTGTTTGCCAATTTTAGAATATTTATCATACATATAAATGATTATAATAATTACAACAAGGTCTGAGGTGTAGATGAATTGGTTCCCCAAAATCTGTATGGGGAGTGGATATCGAAGGTTCAAATCTCGGGCCTCGTTGGACTGAACGCTTGTCCCTTTTCCAATGCTTTCAACAGTGTAAAAGGTTTAAAATGATCATGGCATGGTGGTTATAGGGGAAGACTATGCAGAGATTTGTGTGGTGGCTTCTAGGGTGGAAAATGTAGAATACTGTGGTGGCCATATAAATTTGAAAAACCTGCCCGAATTCGTGGCAGCTACCGATTCCACCATGTAAAAAAAAAAAAAAAAAAATAAATAAAAAATAAAAATAAGCATTAAAACAAACTCAAGGTAAGCATAGATTGGGAACTTATGATTAAAATATTTTAGTTGAAAACCTGAGTTTTTTGGATGATTAAGTATCATACTCAAGCCCAAGCAAACAAGAGAAAATTCACCAAATTAAAAAAAGTGGATCCCTAGTCTATGCAGAATGGGGTGTGTTGTGCAAGTGCAACAACGCCCCCTATATCATTTACCATAGTTCCATCCATTTGAATTATGTTCCTATACATTTTAGTGTATAGTAAGCCCATTAATTTATAAATAGCCTTAGACATCATAGTTAGAATCTGGAATAGTCCCTGGGTTGCCTGGTGAGTTTTCAGGACCTTCCCTTCTTGAGACATTGCTGATGGAGTAGGTGACCTCCCATTTGGGTGGGAGGTCCTCGATTCTTTTTTATTGCTCTCTCCTTTTATCTGGTTTTTATCATTTTTTATTACTCCTAGGACCTTCCCTGGGATGCCTTGGTGGATGTTTACTGCTTTGATGGATGATTTTGGTATTTTATTCAACATGGGTCTAGGTGGTATGGCTCTTTCGATTCGAGAGTGTGTCTACAATCCTTTATTGTGCAACCTGGGAGATATTTCTCTGCATTATTTTTGGTATTTGGGGTACCATGTGCTTATTATCTACATTTGAGATAATCCCATGGATGCCTTCGAGTTGTTTGTGGGTTTCCTCTATTCAACTCATGTGTTGGACTCATATTCTAGGTTCTTGGCTTCAAGAGCCTCCTGTTTGTATGATCTATATTACTGCAGCTTGGGAGATCTTCTATACATTTTATTTTGGTATTTTAGGGGGGACCTCGTGATTATTTTTTGTAGATGATATGCTCCCATGGTTACTATCAGGTTGGAATTTTTGCTATAGATTCACATGTCTATTTTTAGTGGACTTTGACAAAGCCTTTCCTTTTGATTTTTTTGGTCTTGGAGAGACCCTGAGCTCTCTCGATTGAAGGTTCCTAGTGTTTCTTCCTGATTCAGGTTGGTTCCTATTGCAATTTGGATTTCATGGACTCCATTATTCTTACCAAAGTCATCCAGATTTTAAACAACACATTCTCATTTATAGGGAGATTTTATGGCCTGTGGAGACCTCTATTTTTAGGCTGTTTGAAGGACTTTTATATGGGCTTCCTTGTTAGAGATATTTTTTCAATCTGTTTATTTCTCCTAGGTGGGAAGCAAGTATTTCAAGTTTGTTCCTCCTGGGTGAGATTATACTTTTCAAATTGTTTTTCCTAGACTCCTAGAGGGTATCCCTAGATTATACTTTCCAAATTGTTTTTTCTTGCTTGATTTCACTTCAAGTGAGAAAGGTGCTCCATTTTGTTTCAATTTGTGTTTCAATTTGAGCAGGAAGCTCCTTTGTTTCAAATTTAAATGTTTTTGTAACTAGACCTTTAGAGATCATCTCCCTATTTTAAATTGTGTCTTATTTTTGAGTGAAGAGGCTCCTTTGTTTCATTGTTGATTGATTTGTAACTGGTTTTGTAGAGATTATCTTCATGTGGAGACTGTCTCCCTATTTTAGTTATTCCTTGTTTGTCTCCTAGAGATTGTCTTCATGAAATGGTCTCTTTTTTGAAGTTCTTTTATAAAAGGTTTGGGGATCCTTTCAAAACCTCTTTTCAACCAATAAAAAAATCCTAAATATACTATGCAACTTCTTAGTATACGATTATTGATCTTTAAAGTTACATAGAACGGTGGTAACTTTAAGGTCCTAGGCTTAGGAGCACTTAGAATATTTATTACAATGACCTAAATATTTTAAGGATCCTGTAACATCAAATTTTACTTCTCTGTTGGTCCTATCTAAGTTGGTTTTATCTATGCATTATTATCATAACTTATTTTCTACTTCTTGAGGGCTTCTTGTAGTAATCCCTTTCCCCTAGTAGAGCTAGTGCTTCTAGCATGCTCACTTTTGCTAGTGTTTTCTTCAATTTATTTGCTATAATGAATTAAATTAAATAGGGTTGCTTTCATTATGCGATGTAAACTTCATGTAATTCCTAGTGGACACCATGCATCCCTCATTAGTGAGAGAAGGATATTTAAGATATTCTTCAACATGTTTTTATAATTTATCCATTTCTTTCTCCTCTTATACTTTAAGATATTTGACATCTCCTCATCTCATTTTTCTATGTGGGGTTCTTTTGCCTTGTCTTATTGCTTTCCATTTTTAAATTGTATGTTAGATTCAAGAATAATGACTAAATATTTTCCAACATTCTCCTTCTATTTTTCCCACAATGTATCATCCACTGGTCCATTATCCTTCATGTGTAGCCATGGTCTTCCTCTTCGTAGGAATATAGTACCCTTGTTTCTCTTTGCTTGTTTCAAAATTGATTGTTATTATTCTATTAACTTTATCTTACTTTGATTCCCAACCTGTTGTGGCTAATACATACAATATTGTCTTGAAAGGAGGAGTCTTATTCTTCTTCTTTGAATACCCAAAGTTAAAAAAATTAACATTATTAAACTAGTTGATTCAACATGGACAAATGGTATATGGTGAGGTTCATAACCAAGGGTTGATTCATTACTCATGCCATCTATCCCATAGCAAATTCTTGGGATTGGTACTACTAGCCATAATTCAATACTTAGGATTGTGTCTTTCATTACATTAAAAGCACCACAATGTGTTGATATTTAAATTCATGTTGACCATATCATTTTATACATGATTGGTGTTTTGTCCAATATTTTGGCATGGTAGCTGCAAGCTTATTGCAATGGTAAGGGACTTGGCCTCTTTTTGAGAGGTTCAAGGTTCAAACCCCACTCAATATGAGGGGACCAAGACCCCTCATAAAAACCTATGTAAACTCATTAAAAAATATTTTGGCATGGTACTTAATATTCTATATGATATAGGGATTTCCTTGATTTCTAGCTTTGTTGCTATGATATACTTTTTGGATGCCATTTTATCTTATCCATGTTACTTTAATTCATCATTTTATTCACTACCTACACCATTTAATTCTTATTAAGCTTGCATTAATCAAGGCTTTAGGTAAAAATATTAGTGTCATTACCATTTTGCATGGGTTGGGTAAAGCCAAAAATTGAGGTTAAAATGTGACATTTGAAGATGAATTTTGACATGGGTATGTTACAAAGTATAGGGAAGAAGCTACATTGGAATATGAAGGTATGTTTAGAATGAGATAAATGGTAGAAATTGATCTAAGAGTCTAGGGATTATGGATAATACAAGTGATATAAATCATAGGTGGAGTAGGTGGTAGTTTACCTATAATAAAGACACCTTCTTGATGAGTTATCTTCAAAAGTTATAGCTAATGTGACATGGTTAGAATTATAGACCATTAGTGCCAAATTAGGTTGTAAGCCTTTGATATAATATAACAATTCCTATTCCTCACTAGGTTGGAAATTAATAGGAATTACATATAAAGTCTTCATGAATATAATATTATAATCATGAATATTTTCTTGAGGATGTTTTTACATAGTGTTTAATTGAAATAAAATAGAATACCCATTACCCATGTTACCAAATATATACATGAAAGGTTCTCCAATTGATGTCTAATAAGTAACATAATTATCTTGTAACCCCCTATACCATTAAACAACCTTACCCTTAATGAATATATGAAGATGTATCATCATGTCTTCTTCTTGGATATAGTGAATATATTTCAATGTGGATAGCTTGTTTAAGTGATCCATTTATATTTTAGTTCCATTTCTATCAAAAGTTGATAAAGCCTTCATGGAATCAACCTATGTGGGAGAATAGACCCTTAGATTCAATGGTACTTGGTAGGTCTAATATAGAAGTTGTGTCTAAGGCCTATGTAGGTAAGTTGTTTTATTGTTTTGGAGTGGATGAGCAAATTGCATTAGATAGGGATATACTATATAGCCTTGAGGTAGGCTCACATATTGACGGGGACGGGAAAGTCAAGCACACATAAACTCCAAAAATATTTCTTCGATTAAGCTGTAAATTATTTACAATCCAGATGAAACAGCCCGCAGGCTTACAATAACCAGGAGTTGTCTGGTATTTTTCACGCACTCCCTATCTCCTTGACCTTCCAGTCCACCATCTCGATCTCTTACAAATTTTGAGTTTTTATCGAGGTCTCGGCCCTCTAGGTCATTAATGACCCACCTGCCCAAAAATATTAAACAAAACCTCCAAAATCGGCTTCCCCCATCGAGTTTTAAATTTTCCCTCCGTAAATGACCAACTCCCTGATCCGCCATGAAAGCACGTAGTTCATTGGTCCTTCCCCTGCAACCGTCGCTTTGTCAGAATGTTTGTCTGCAATAGCTATCTCTTTTCTTGTGTGCACGGCTTGTCCACATGTCCATTTTTCATTCGTCTTCAACTGGCCATGAAATCACGACATGTCGCGATATCACGACCAAACTGGCGCCTTGCATTCGTCCGCAAAAGTCGTAGCGAAATCGCTACCAAAATGTCCCTCCGCACCTAAGCTTCAAAATCGTTGCGACATCACGACGTCGCGATATCACGATGTTGCGACATCGCGATGTCGCGATATAGCGATGTCACGATATCACGACGAAAACTCCCCTTCTCGCCTTAGCCTCAAAATCGTCGCGATGTCGCGACGTCATGATATCGTGATGAAAACTCCCCTTTGTCATGCCGAAGCCTTTGGGTCCAAGCCTTAAGCTTTCTGCCTTTGATCCTTACTTCGAACTCTTCGTAAACTCTGCCTTCGCTATTCTTCGAACCCTTCGCCAACTCCGCCTTCACCTTCAAAATCGTCGCAACATCACGACGTCGCGATATCGCGACGAAAACCCCTTTCGAATCTTTGCCTTCGAAATCGTCATGATATCGTGATGTCACGATATCACGACAAAACCAGCCTCCGCCTTGCCGCAGCCTTTGGGGTCACGATTTCGTGACCCCCGCCTCCCAACCTTGCCTTGGGTTCTTTTTGCCTGCGAAGAACCCCGCCTTGTCTCAAGCTCCAACTGCTGTCACCTTCGTCTTTGTCTTCTGCCTTTCTTTGAACTCTTCGAAACATCGCAACATCGCAACGTCATGATATCGTGACGTCGTGATATCGCAACGAAAAAATCCTCCACGCCTCAGCTTTCAAAATCGTCACGATATCGCAACATCATGATATCGTGACAAAAACTGCCCCTGCCTTGCCGAATCGTGACCCCCTTCCCAAATTTGCCTTGAAAAACAAAACACATTTCTTAGAAACTTCGGTTGATGCCCGATTGTCCTGCTGTCATCGGATGCTCCTGCATCAGACACCCCGGGTAAAAAGGAGAAGTGACCCTCACTTCTATGTTGTTCGGTCCGCGTCCTTTGTAATATCTCCAAACACTCATCAACCTTTGCAACCTACTCAATTCCCGTCTCCTGGCAAAATTTTTTGCCTTCTACCAGACAAATTTTGGCACTACTACACACCTTCTCATCCACTGTCTGCAATGGCTTTAACTTGTGGCGCACTCCATATTTCATCAAGGAGTACATATTTGCATCACCATCATGCACTGCACTTCGATCAAACTGCCATGCCCTCCCTAACAGCAAATGGCAAGCATCCATGGGGAAAACATCACACAAGACCTCATCCTGGTATCTCCCAATATGGAACATGACTAAACACTATTCACGGACCCATGCTCTGTGGTCCTTCCGCAACCACGCAATTCGGTATGGATGCGGGTGTCTCCTTCTCTCCAGCTGTAACTTAGCAACCATCTCCTCAAAAACTAAGTTATCTGTACTCCCATTGTCTATAATAACATTACAGACTTTGCCTGCACTTTTGCATCGTGTGCGGAACAGGCTTCTCCTCTGCTCTGGTTTGTCTTCCTCAATCAGCATGGTTCTCCTCATGATCATTGCTTCTCCTTTCTTAGCTTCTTTAGAATGTTCTGATTCAGCATCTTCCTCTGTTACAGTAGCTCTGGCTGGACCCACATGTTTCTTGTTCACTCTCTCGGGGTGCTGGGGACACTCATATGCCCGATGCCCCTCTACTCCACAGTGGAAACATGTTCCCCAAAACACTCCTCTTCCATACCCACTTCCAGATCTACCTCTTCCCCTTAGGTAGCCACTGTTCTGAATTTGGGGTTTGGGTTCCTCATCTTCCTTCTGATCCCGGCTGTTGCTAACCTCTTCTTTCTTCTCTTCCTTTCCTTCATCCTTTCTTCCACCGGTCTTTCCTCCAGGCCCTCTTCCTTTTTGCTTGCTCTCAAACCTTCTGTTCAATTTTTCTTCAACCTTTAGAGCAAACTGGTAAGCATCTTCAATGGTGCTCACCTGCACTAAGCTCAAATATTCCTGGACACTGGGTCTCAACCCATTAATATAACGGGCCACATTTTCCTTGCTTGCTTTTAAATGGCCAGTTCTGATGGAAATTTTATAAAACTCCTCCGTGTATTCTTGGACAGTTTTATTCATCTGTCTCAAACTTTGCATTTTTCTTAGCAGATCCAACTCGTAATCTACCAAAATAAATTGTCTTTTTAATTTTTCTACCATCCGTTCCCATCTGATTATCCATTCTTTTCCTCTTATGTTCCGTTCTAGCTGTACTCTCTTCCACCATATGCTGGCATGACACTTTAGCTTGGTCTTGGCAAATCTGACCCTCTCGAGATCTTCAACTTCTTCATATTCAAAATATTCTTCTAAGTCATTGATCCAGTCGATCAATTCCTCCAGATTCAAGTTCCCAAAATACGTGGAAACTTCCATCTTCGGCCTCTTCCCAATCTGAGATATGGCCCTGTACAGTCTGGCTTGTGCCGGATCTACAACCTCTTCTTCTTCTTCTTCAAACTAGTTTTCCTCTTCATCTACTTCATCTTCACTGTCTGCATATCTTCTGGGTTCGTGCCCTCTGCACAGTTCTTCTTGCAGGGCCTGAACTTACTGCTGCAAAGCTCAAAAATTTGTCGCTGCCATGCCTCTCCCACCAGCAGGGTTTCTTCTCGAAGGCATCTTCTCACTTTCTCATGAGCCTTCCCACAGATCCTGGTGTAACTGCCTCACGTCCGATGATATGTTACACACTCAAGAACTTTCGGATCTGATACCACTGACGGGGATGGGAAAGTTAAGCACACGTAAGCTCTAGAAAATATTTCTTTAATTAAGCTATAAATTATTTACAATCAAGATGTAACAGCCCGTAGGCTTACAATAACCAGGAGTTGTCTGGTATTTTTCATGCACACTCCCTATCTCCCCGACCTTCCAGTCCACCATCCCGATCTCTTACAAATTTTGAGTTTTTATCGAGGTCTCGGCCCTCTAGGTCATTAATGACCCACCTGCGTGAAAATATTAAACAAAACCTCCAAAATTGGCTTCCCCCGTCGAGTTTTAAATTTTCCCTCCGTAAATGACCAACTCCCTGATCCGCCATGAAAGCACGTAGTTCATTGGTCCTTCCCCTGCAACCGTCGCTTTGTCAGAATGTTTGTCTGCAACAACTGTCTCTTTTCCCATGCGCGCAGCCTGTCCATGTGTCCATTTTTCATTCGTCTTTAACCGGTCATGAAATCGTGACATGTCGCGATATCGTGACCAAACTGGTGCCTTACCTTCATCTGCAAAAGTCGTAATGAAATCACTACCAAAATGCCCCTCCACACCTAAGCTTCAAAATTGTTGTGACATCATGACATTGCGATATCGTGACGTTGCGATATCACGACGAAAACTCCCCTTCTTGCCTTAGCCTCAAAATCGTCGTGACATCGCGACATTGCGATATCGTGATGAAAACTCCCCTTCTCGCCTTAGCCTCAAAATCGTTACGATGTCGCGATGTCGCGATATTGTGACGTTGCAATATCACAAAAAAAAATCCCCTTTGCTATGCCGAAGCCTTTGGGTCCAAGCCTCAAGCTTTCTGCATTTGATCCTTGCTTCGAACTCTTCGTAAACTCTACCTTTGCTATTCTCTGAACCCTTCGCCAACTCTGCATTCGCCTTCAAAATCATTTCGACATCACGACATCGCGATATTGTGACATCGTGATATCGCGATGAAAACCCCTTTTGAACCTTTACCTTCGAAATCGTCGTGATATCACGACGTCGTGATATCACGACAAAACCAGCCTCTGCCTTGTCGTAGCCTTTGGGGTCACGATTTCATGACATGTCACGAAATCGTGACATGTCACGATTTCGTGACCCCCACCTCCCAACCTTGCCTTGGGTTCTTTTTTCCTGCGAAGAACCCCGCCTTGTCTCAAGCTCCAACTGCTGTCACCTTCGTCTTTGTCTTCTGCCTTTCTTCGAACTCTTCGAAATGTCGTGACATCGCGATGTCGCGATATCGCGACGTTGTGGTATCACGATGAAAAGCTCCTCCACGCCTCAGCTTTCGAAACCATCACGATATCGTGACGTCATGATATCACGACAAAAACTACCCCTGCCTTGTCGCAGCCTTTGGGGTCGCGATTTCATGACATGTCGTGAAATCGCGACATGTCACGATTTTGCGACCCCCTTCCCAACTTTGCCTTGAAAAACAAAACACATTTCTTAGAAACTCCGGTTGATGCCCGATTGTCCTACTGTCGTCGGATGCTCTTGCATCACATATACTTGATATGGGGACATTTATTTAATAATATGTTGGGAAAACTATAAGGATACTATTGTGTAGTGTAGTATGGTAGCAAAAAATGGAGGATGTGGGTTTTGAATTAGTTGAAGATTAGGATAGAGTAGTTGTGATTAGGTAGGGATTACATATTTTTGATAAGAGGAAGATATTTAAAGCCTTGTTGATTGTGGGAAGGTGGATCCTAATATGGATTTTATGGCTACTAATTGGTTGGAGGTAATGTTTGGTTCAAGGAGTTTCCTTGAACTCCTTCCACCCCCATTTAACAAACCAAAAATTATGGATTTTGAGCGATACCCTAATTCTAAGTAGTGGTGTCACATTTGCACAACACACATGAGTCTTCATGGATTGGGAATCCACTTTATCAATTTTCATTCTTTTTTTTTTACTTGAGCTTGTGAATAATAGTTAACCATCCAAAAAATTAGGTTCTCAATTGAAAGTTTCTAATCGTAGATGCCCAATTTTTGTGTACCTTGAGTTTTTCATAATGGTTATTACTATTGTTATGTATGGGGCCCTATTTTTATCACACTATCTAGTTGCCCTGTTGACCAAAATTCCTGCCTAATTATGCAACACTCACTTTCAAACCCCATATATATTTCAATGATCAATAAAATTTTGTGAAACCACTTTCATTAAATGTTGATATAAATAAGTTTCCAACAAATATAAATTTACCTATATTTCAAGGAGGTTTGAGAATCTATAAGATTATTGCAGTGGTAAGGGCTTTGGAATTTTTTTTGGAGGTCCAAGGTTCAAATCCCACTCCATATAAGGGGACCAAGACCTCTCATAAAAACTTGTGTAAATGCATTGAGAACCAGGAACCCTCATAAAAACCTGTGTAAACTCATTGAATTTTTAGCTGTAAGCTTACTGTAGTGGTAAGGGCTTTGGAATATCTTAGAGAGGTCCAAGGTTCAAATCCAACTCATTATGAGGGCCCAGGACCCCTCATAAAAACTTGTGTAATCTCATTAAAAAAAGAAGGTTTGAGGCCCAAAATTGCTTTCTTTTTTGTAGGTTGTCTAAGCTAAAATGACTAAGGTAAATTTAGATGTGGATCAAGCTAAAACCCTAGTAACCAGAGATCCATGAGGAAATGGAAATGCTAGCAATACTAAAATCCTAAATATTTAAGGGAAAATATAAAATCCAAAAAAGTTAAAACCTTGATAATTGGAATGCTAACAATACTAGAAGCCTAAACATTTACGAGGTAATATAAAATCCAACAAATTTAAAACCCTGATAATTGAAATGCTAGCAATACTAGAAGCTCAAACATTTGCAAGGAAATATAAAAGTCATCATAGTTAAAACCTTGCTAATTGGAAATTAGCACGAGAAGCCTGAACATCTATGAGGAAGCATAGAAGCAAAGGAAATTAAAGCCTCGACAATTTGAAATTAGCACCGAAACCTCAAAAAATAAGGAAAAATGCAGAAATTACCAAAAAGGATTTTTTTTTTTGAAAAATGCAAGAGATTTCCAAAATGCAAAAATTACTGAATAAGGAAATAAATTGCCAAAAAATTGCAAAAAGCACCAAAAACTGTATAACTTTGTTAGAGAAGAAAAAATTATAGAATAATGCAAAAAGAGAGAGGGATAGAGGATAAATAAATAAATAAATAAATATATAAATACTACTACTAATAATAATAAATTCTAACACCTACAAATTTTGACTTTGCCTTGCAGGATATCTGACATGGCTGCTCAAAATTCAAAGATGATGAATGTGGAAGCTTTAATTCTAACCAAGCAAATGCAAAATTTTAGAGTGACAACATACGATAAAGTTAATAAACAACCCACTTGCTGCTAAAAAGGAAAAAAATAAATCACTTGGAGCCAAACAACCTTAGACTTTGAAAAGAATTAAAATTAAATGAGACATGACCAAGATATTTGTAGAGAATGAAAGTGAAAAGAAAAATTAATGCACCATCCACTTGGTATAGACAAAAGAGCAAATATCAAACTGCTTGAGGCAAACTAAGTGAGTAAGCCTAAGATACCAATAAGTTTAAAATTTGATACAATGTGGTCAAAGTGTAGCAAAAATATTCCTAAGAAGCTCACATCACATGTGGAAGGGAGACTCAAATCTCAAATCTGATACAACCCTTGGAAGTAAATATAATAGTGATTTAAAAATTGTAAAAATAAGGCTATTAGAAGAGCAAAAAAAAAATATAAATGCTGATTTTATTGACAATTAGAAGGGTCAAAAACCATCCAGTACCTAGCCCCTTAGACCTAGTCTCTTCTTTATTTACATTTTTTATTTGTAGTTGGATGGATTTTCTAAACCAAGCTTGATATTGTTTTGAGATCTATGTCTATAATTCACCAAAGCGGGTAAATACAAATCAAATGTACTCCATGATTATGTTTGTAATGCAAGGATTTTGAAATTTTTGTGTTCAATATACACATGATGATGGTGGTTACGCTTAGAATAATTTTATAGTCTATTTTTCCCTTTGAAGATCGCATCATCTTAGACCTTAGGCTATATGAATTCTAGTAAGGCTAGGTTTGGTTTTAAATCAAAATTGTTGCTTTACTAGATTAGAATAGAATTCAATGTAGTATAGGCTTATTTGTTTTCTTTCCTTTCTCTTTTCCTTAAAACTTATTTTTTTCTTTTGAGCCTATTTAGATTAAGAGTGTATTTATTTTAGTTTAAAGGATTGAAACTAGTTTTCTATTGTGTTAGTTTAAAATTCAATTTAGTTGTAAGCTAATCGTTAATGTTATATACAATAATAATATGTGTAATAAATGATATTGCTTGGGTAATCATAGTTTACATAGTTTGAGCTTATCTCTCTTATGCAGTTTAAAAATTCCATGCACTTGTAGGTTTGATGTTTAAGCTTGTTCCCTTATTTCACCTCAACAATTTATATTGCACTATCTTTGTAATGGGACTTTCAAGAGGTTAAGCATTTAATGTTAAGACATGGTGCCTAGGAAATTTATCTCTTAGAGTCATACCAACAAAGGCCCTTTTAAGGAACAATTATCATCAACCTTGGGGTCTATCCATGCTAGCTAAGACCTGGCCAGACCTAAACCTTGGGGAAACAAATTTCTCTTTAAGAGGGAAAAAATCTATTTAAAGTAAGTTGGCTTACCCTTGACACACTAATAGTTGGTATGCTTCTTCATGTCCAATAAAACCAGCACTGGGGGATAAAAGTCAGAGTGTATCATTTGCATTCTCAACAAGTAGTAATAAAAAATAATCTAGAGGTGTTCACATTAAGTAAAATGGACTATCCTAAGGATGAGGTCATTACTTTAGAAGTATTATTCTATTGATTTAGACCTAGGTAAAATTTGAGTCAGGGTTGTATATGTTGGAGGGTTATTTTGGATATCAAATATTGATAGTTAACTTACTCTAACTTGAATATTGGAGGATATTAACACTTGGTTGTTTGAAGAACTATTCACATCATTATGAGGTATTTTGTGTAACAAATTAGTATAAATTATAGTGGGTTCTATAGTGGATTAGACTTGGTCTAGAGGATTTGAAATGACAAGGTCATAATTGTAGATTGGTGGAAAATTAAGGAAAAAAATTTCTTGGGATACAAATGTTTGACTCATTTTATTACCCATTAGACCTTTTCTTTTGATAAGGAAATATTTGGCATTTAATCTTCTTCAATGTATTTGTCTTGGTGTAACTAAGTAATAATTTATTCTTTTTCTTTTTGCTTTAAATTCCTTCATTAATATGATATTAATTCAACCAACTATGAGGACCAGACTAGTTGGTCAAAAGCACTCCCATGGGAGTGTGGATACCTTGGTTTGAATCCTTGGGCCTTGTAGTACCGAAGGGTGTATCATGGCAGTGTTGTTGGCTACATTAAAAAGTTTATCCAACACAATTGGAGGTTATAGTATCAATAAGGATTAGGATTCAAATCCATGATGAGGCGATGATAAAATGTTAGGAGTTATCGATTCCTCTAGTATACACAAAAAAAAAATTCAATTGGTTGAAATCCTTTGCTTGATTATTGTGTCTTTGATCATGTATTTATATGCCTTGGATTTTCTATGTACATACCTACATGGATAGTTTTTTAGGGTCAAGACTTGAAAATTTTAAAAAATTATAAAGAGAAGCCAATGTCTCCCAAGTTGGAGTGAATCACTCCAAAAATGTAACCTGAAGAAAATTAACAAAAGAGAGGCAAGTAAATCACTTCATATCTAAGGCAAATTACTTCCTTGGGAGGTGTTAGGAAAATGTTTGACCCTCCTAAATGAATCACTTATCTGACTTAGGGACAATTGCTATTAAGATCCTACTTGGAGAAATTATACTCTTTGAGTGGTTTTCTTATTGGATTAGAGTGACTCACTAGTTGATGTGAAGCGACTCTTGATGGATCTAACTTGAAAATTTTATTTTATTTCTCAAGTGATTGATCTTAGATAGGGCAAATAGCTCTAGTTTTAGAGCAAATCACTTCTCGAGTGAAGACTTGGCAAAATTTTTCTAAATTTTAAAAAATTACATTTTCTTTATGGCAAATGCAATTTTAGTATCAAAATTGAAGAACTTTATCAATTTGAGTCTTCCTTCCTTGCTTGCTTCACAAAATGGTACAAATTCCATGTTTATAATGGAGTCACCATTCAAAAAACACTTGGGAAATCAAATATAAAAAATGAAATATATGTGAAATTAAACTTCAAATAAGGACTAGACTTAGTTTCATTATGGAAATCAAGCCCTTAGTCCCATCGGGCATGCCATAAACATGCTGAATTGTAAAAAGGCCTAACTTCTTATGTGCCATGTGCCCACAATTCCAATTCAAAAAATAAGAAGAAATAAGAGCATACCCATCTAAACATATATTTTTAGATTGGATACCCACTATCCTTTCTAAGTGTAACTAATCTAAGCTAATTACATGAAAATAAATGCAAAAATTAAAAATTGAAAATTAAAATACATGAAAGTAATATTTGCAATTTAGGGTGTGAAAGATCCAAAATAAATACAACCTTAAATATAGCAAGGTAAGTGTAAGTGATGTAGGAACATCTAGTAGTGTAAGGGCACTCTTACATCACCAAAAATAAATAAATTACATTTTCTCTTTCGGTTGTAAGTTTCTTTAGTTTTTTTCGAGTCCATGATGACACTTGGGAGGTATAAGTTAGTCAGAAGTCCAAAAAGGTGAAAAATAGTCACCAACTATTTTTAGCAATTCAGTCTAAATGGGCACATATGGATCAAGGAGCAATATTGAAAAATGTATCTAATGGTGAAAGAATCACCCCAATAGCCCGAACGGTTTGAGAGATATTAAAATTTCCATCTTGAGAAATCTTGCCAATAAGGTTTAAAAATAAAATTTGAAGACCTTATAGGCCTAAACGAAGGATGAAAATTTTATGAAAACTATAGATCCCTTCACAAGTTTTCAACTATATATTATAATAGCCAATCAAAAACTCGAGTCAAAAGTTACAATTCCGGGAAGTTGTGCCATTGAAATTCAATTTTGAATATCATTTTGGGTGGAAAATAAAAATTCAAATATTAGATGAATATCTTCTTGGGCAGGAAAAAGGGAAGTTATGCTTTCCAAAATATTCTAGGGAATTTATTAAAGGGGGAAGCGGGATCACCAAAAGGCAATATAGATGAAGGAATATGGATCGTAGCTCCAGCTTGCAGATTTCGAGTTGATTTTGTTTGTGATAAAATTGGCCTTGTGGTTGTAGCATTGTAACTCTAATTTTGTATTTGCATTTCATTGAAATAATATCACATGTTTTTCTTCTAAATTCTTCTATGATTTGAGTTTTGTGTGAGTGTTGGGTGGAGTAGCCCTTCACCAAGTGGTATCAGAGCAGAAGTTCCTGAGTGTGTAAACAGATCATGAAATGTGAAGTAGTTTGTACCAGGACCTAGGGTTGAGGTTGTGAGAAAAGTGATCAAAATGCCTCCATGAAGAAATATTGTGGTTACAAGAGAGGGTTTTAGAGCCCTACAGAGACAAGTTCAAGCACTACAAGAGGAGCTGCGCAGAGGGTTTGAGACAATAAGAGAAGAGAAAAGTGAAGATGAAGCTGAATAAGAATTCCAACTTGAAGAATAATAGGAGGCCATAGATCCTATGCAAGCCATATTATTTAAGTCCATATACAAGATTGAAAAAATGTCAAAGATTAATATTTTTACATTTTCTAGGAATCTTAACCCAAAAGAGTTGATCGATTAGATCAATGATATGGAGGAATACTTTGAGTATGAGGAAGTGGAAGATCTTGAGAGGGTTAAATTTGTGAAGACCAAGCTAAAGGGTCATGCTAATATCTGGTGGAGGGAAGTACAACTAGATAGAAATAAAAGAGAAAAATAAAGAATAACAAGATGAGTTCGGATGGTGGAAAAGTTAAAGAGATAGTTCATTCCAATTGACTACAAGTTAGATTTGCTGAAGAAAAGGCAGGGTTTGAGGTAGACATGAAAATTTGTTAAAGATTATACAAAATATTTCTACAATATCATGATCAAAACATGTCATTCTGAGGCAAACAAGGAGAAGGTAGCCCATTAAATAAATGGATTGAAACCAAGTATTCAAGAGGAGCTAAGTTTGGTAAAAATGACTACCATAGAAGATGCTTATTAGTTTACCCTAAAGGTAGAAGAGAATATGAATAGAAGATTTGAAAGCAACTAGAGAGAAAGAGGTCATGGTGGAAGGACTGGTGAAATACCATATGGAGGATGAAATGAAGACCAAAATAAGAATGGAGAAGTTAGCAACAATCAGAACCAAAAAGGGGATAATGCCTACCACCCCTGTGAGCAAAATAATGGTGACCAAATAGGAAGAGGAAGGTTTAGATGAGGACCTAGAAGAGGAGGATTTCATGGAATCTATTTTCAATGTGGAGAAGGGGGACATCAAGCATATGAGTGTCCACAAAATCAAGGAAGGATGAATAAGAGACCTGAAGATAATGCACAATCTACCTATGTAGATGAAGATGAAGATGTTGATTTTGACCATTCTAAAGAGGCAAAAGAAGTTCTTATCACAAGGTGAACCTTGCTAAATGAGGAGAAAGATCTAGTTTAGAGGAAGATTTTATTTCACACAAGGTGCAAATGTGAATGTAAAGTTTGTAATGTTATCATTGATAATGGTAGCATTGATAATCTAGTTTCAGAGGGGATGGTTAATAAATTACAGTTAGAGAGGATACATTCAAATCCATATCAGATTGCATGGTTGCAGAAGGACCATAGAGCTTTGGTCAATGAACAATGTTTAGTGAAGATCAATATTGAGAATTACCATGATGAGGTACTATGTGACATCCTACCTATGGATACTTATCATGTGCTATTGGGGTGGTTGTGGTAATTTTATCGACATGCAATACATGATGGACATACCAACACTTATTACCTAACAAAGGATGGAGTTCACGATAAGTTGAAGCCCCTGAAGGAGGTGGACAAAAAGGTATGTGGTAGTGCAAGAATTTGTTTAGTTGATGGTATAAATATTTGGATGGTATAAAGCATGAGCATATGTTCTATGCATTGATTCATAGAGTTAATAAAGAAGAATGTGAAGATATACTAGTAAAAGTATCAAATCTATTGGGATAATTTGAATATATTGTATCAGATAATGTATGTGAAGCGTTACAACTAGTGAGGAAGATTAGTCACCAGATGGATTTGATACCAGGAGCCAATTTACCAAATAAGGCAACCCATAGAATGACTCCTATAGAGAATGAGGAGCTGAACAAACAAGTTCAAGAGCTATTGAAGAAAGGATTAATTCAGGAGAGTCTAATTCCATGTGCAGTACCTACAGTACTAGCACCAAATAAATATGGAGAATGGAGAATGTGTATAGACTCTCGATCCATTAGCAAGATTACAATCAAATACAAATTTTTATTGCCAAGGATGGATGACCTTATGAATTGTTTGAGTGGAGCAAAGTACTTCATGAAGATTAACCTAAAGAGTGGGTATCATCAGATCCATATCAGAGAAGGAGATGAGTGGAAGATAGACTTCAATACTAAAGAGGGCTTGTACAAGTGGTTGGTCATGCCATTTGGGCTAAATGCACCAAGCACATTTATGCGGCTCATGAATGAGGTATTGAATTTTTTTTGGAAAAAATTGTTATTGTTTATTTGGATGATATTTTGGTTTTTAGTAAGACATTAGAGGAGCACCTGATGCATATTTGAAGAGTTTTTGAGAATCTAAGGGAGGAGAAATTGCTGATTAATCTGAAGAAAAGTAGTTTTGTGAAGAAAGAGTTGGCGTATCTAATATTTGTTATCTCAATTGAAGGTCTTAAAATAGACCCAAAAAAAGTGAAGGCTATGATTGAATGGCCTACACCGAGGAGTATTATAGTGGTAATATCATTCCATGGTCTATCAAGTTTTTATAGAAAGTTTACTATAAATATTAGTAGTATTTGTACACCACTAACAAAGACAATGAGAGGGGATAGAAAGGAGTTTAAGTGGACTACAAGAGCAGCCAAGAGTTTTGATATGTTGAAGAAGAAAGTCATAGAGCAACTTATTTTGGCACTTCCAGATTTCAATAAGGTATTTTAGATAGATTGTGATGCTAGTGGCAGCGCCATAGGAGCTATTTTGAGTCAAGAAGGCAAGCCCGTTGCTTATTTTAGTGAGAAGCTTAATGATGCTAGGAAAAGTATTCTATCTATGATTAGGAGTTTTATGCCATAGTTTAGGCTTTGAAGAAATGGAGACACTATTTTTTGCCAAAAAAGTTTATTTTATATACTGATTATTAGGCCTTGCAGTATATTAATAGTCAAGGAAAGTTAAATCAAAGGCACTTAAAATGGGTTGAGTTTTTGCAGAGTTATACTTTTGTGTTGAAGCACAGGAGTGGAAAGTCAATCAGAGTTGCAGATGCCTTAAGTAGAAAGTAAAATTTATTGATAGAGATGAAGGTGGATGTTGTTGGGTTTGATGAACTCAAGATTTTGTACCTTGAAGATCCATATTTTATAGAAGCCTGGAGATCTTGCTTGGAACCTGTTACTTTGTACAGAACAAAATGGTTGGATTTCTTAATCCAATATGGGATGTTGTTTAGAAGAAACTAGTTGTGCATTCCAAGGAGTTCCATGAGAGAGAACCTAATCAAGAAGAAGCATAGTGGAGGATTGGCTGGACACTTAGGTCAGGATAAGACCATTGCTCTTGTTAGTGAGAACTATTATTGACCACAATTACAATAAGATGTGAAGAATTTTGTATAGATTTGTAGAGTATGCCAGATGGCCAAAGGTGTAAGATAGAACACCAATCTATATCAACCATTACCTATACTAGAGAAACCATGGGAAGATATTAGCATGTATTTCATTCTTGGCTTACCAAGGACACAAAGAGGACATGACTCAATATTTGTGGTGGTTGACAGGTTTCTAAGATGGCACATTTAATTCCCTGTCATAAAACTAGTGATGCAGTGCCCATTTTTGGATCTACCAGGTTTTTATAGATGTGGTATCTACCAAAGAGTATAGTTTTAGAAAGAGATACCAAATTTATTGGTTATTTTTGGAGGACCTTATGGAAGAAGCTGAAGATAGATTTGAAGTTCAGTTCTACACACCACCCACAGACTGATGGACAAATAGAGGTAGTGAATAGGAGTTTGGGCAACCTGCTAAGATGACTAATAGGGGATAAGCCCAAGGGATGGGATTTGAATTTACCATAGGTGGAATTTTCTTACAAAAATTCTATCAATAGGAGTACTGGTAGATCCTCATTCCATATTGTATATGAGAGTAACCCAAGGAATGCTTCTGAGTTGAGCCAGATGGACAAAGGATAAAAGAGTAGTGCCAAAGCTAAGGACTTTGCAAAGCACTTTAAGAACTTGCATGAAGAGGTAAGGAAGCATATTAATAAGATGAATAATCAGTATAAGGAAAATGAAAACCAAAAGTGGAGGTTTAAGGAATTCCAAGTTGGATATGAAGTTATGGTTCACCTAAGAAAAGAAAAATTTCCTGTTAAGACATAACAAGTTGAAAATGAAGAAGTTTGGACCATGTAGGATCATAAAGAAATATGATTCAAGAAATACATATGAGGCAAAATTTCCAAGTGAAATTAACATATCACCTATGTTTAACATTTTTGACTTGACAGAGTATCATGAAGGGGACAATGAGGATGGACCAATAGAAGAACAGTGGAACATTCCATCATCTACTCTAGAGAAATAAGTGTTAGAAGAAATCTTGGATAGTCATCTGGGTAGAAGTACAAGAAACATACAATATGAAGAATACCTGGTTAAGTGGAAAGGAAGGCCAGTTGAATATTCCTCATGGCTTTCTAAGGCAGAGGTTGACCGTCTTGGTTTTCCTCCAACACTAGAGAAGTGAAGGTCACTTCTCAATTTACCCTGGGTGTTTGATGTAGGAGCATCCAGTGGTGTAAGGGCAATCTTGCATCACCAAAAAGAAAGAAATTGTATTTTATATTTTGGTTATAAGTTTCTTTATTTGTTTTTGAGTCCATGATGACACTTGAGAGGTATAAGTCAGTCAGAATTCCAAAAAGGTGAAAAATAATCATGGACTATTTTTAGTGAGTCAGCCTAAATAGGCACATATGGATTTGAAAATTTATCCCAAGGAACAGGATTGAAAATGTATCCTATGGCAAAAGAATCACCCCAATAGCCTAAACGGTTTGAGAGATATTAAAATTTCCATCCCGAGAAATCTCGCCAATAAGGTTTAAAAATAAAATTTGAAGACCTTAGAGGCCCTAACGAAGGATGAAAAATTGATGAAAATTTTTGTATATCCCTTTGCAAGCTTTCCAATGATATATTATAATAGCCAATAGGGCACCCTAGTCAAAAGTTACGATTCTGGGAAGCTATGCCACTGAAATTCAAATTTGAATATCTTTTTGGATGGAAAAAGAAAATTCAAATTTTAGATAATATATTTGGTAGGACTCTAGGTCCTAGCAAGTTAAAAAAATGGAACGAATGAATTTGGATGTAGAAAAATGAATGAAACTGATAGAATCACCTTTGGTTCAAATCACTGTTACACTGGAGGAAAACCTGCCAATGGATAAATTAATATATATTCTTATAATTTGATGAATGATTGATTACACCCTAGTGATTTGTCTTATATACCTTTTTATAGGGTTGTGAGCGAAAGAACACAATAGTCCATATTAATAATGAGTGGTTAATTAATGGTTAATGGTTAGGATTAGAATCCTAACATGCCACCCTCCTTAAAAGGAGCTTTGTCCTCAAAGATCAAAGTGAGGAGTGTTGTCCCTTATTTTCCAAGAAGAATTTGCTCAAGTTCTTGTACTATTTTAATGTCACCTTTTCGTAAGTAGGGATATTGTGAAGGTTGAAGTGTTGGAGGGGGATTGGTAGGAAGAATCATAGGATGAGAACGATGGTGGGAGGGCAACCCTTTTGGTGCATGAAATATGCTAGAATAATGTGATGAGCAAGGTGCAACCAAAGTATTGTCATTGTTGTCAACACAGTCAGGTTGATCAGTTGATGCAATGGACAAGAGTTCATTGATGAGCAAGGTGCAGCCAAAGTGCAATGGACAGGAGTTCATTGATGAGCAAGGTGCAGCCAAAGTATAATGGACAGGAGTTCATTGATGAGCAAGGTGCAGCCAAAGTATTGTCATTGTTGTCAACACAGACAGAGGATCGGTTGATGCAATGGACAGGAGTGCAGAGGTCATTAGATAGATCGGTTGATGAAGTGAACAAGAGTTCAGAGCAGTCAGAGCATGTACAGTGAATTTCCAAGAAGACAGAAGTGGCCCAGATTCAAAGGATCAAAGAAAAAGACAAGTAAGAAAACTGTCGTGATATCGCGACATGTTTTCTGTCACGATATCACGACATATTTGGCAAGTAAGAAAACTGTCATGATATCGTGACATGTTGAAAAGCTAGAAAAACTGTCGTGATATCGTGACATGTTTGAGGAGAGAGAAAGCGCAAGAAAAACTGTCACGATATCGTGACATGTTTGAGGAGAGAGAAAGCATAAGAAAAACTGTCATGATTTCGTGACATGTTTGAAGAGAGAGAAAAGCAAGGAAACCCGATTCCGACATATAGGAAGCAAAGAAGGCAAGTGGAAAAACTGTCACGATTTCACGACATGTTTGAAGAAGCTTCACATGCAAGAAAAATTGTCACAATTTCATGACATGTTTGAAGAAGCTTCGCATGCAAGAAAAACCATCACGATTTCACGACATGTTTGGAGAGAAGGTGCAGGCAAAGAAAATTGTCACAATTTCACGACATGTTTGGAGAGAAGGCGCAAGCAAAGAAAACTATCGCGATTTCGTGACATGTTCGAGTAGAAGGAGCTCGCAAAGAAAAGTGTCATGATTTTGCGACAATCTGTAAGAGAGGTAGTACGAACGAAAATGTGTCGCGATTTTATGACATGTTTGAGAGAAGAAGCTCGCAAAGAAAAGTGTCACGATTTCACGACAATCTGCAAGAGAGGTAGTACGGACGAAAATGTGTCACGATTTCGTGACATGTTTGAGAGAAAGAGCTTGCAAAGAAAAGTGTCATGATTTCATGACAATTTGCAAGAGGAAGTGCTAAGGAGAAAATATGTCGCGATATCACGACATGTCGGGTTTTCGTGACCCGAAGAGAAGAAAAGCACAAGGTAGCAAAAGTGTCATGATTTCATGACATGTTTCGTTTTTGCGGGTGAAAGGTAGAGAAAAGCACAAGGCAAAGAAAGTGTCATGATTTCGCAACATGTTCCGTTTTTGCGGGTGAAATGCAGAGAAAAGCACAAGGTAGCGAAAGTGTCATGATTTCGTGACATGTCATGTTTTTGTTGGTGTAAGCCGAGAAGAGTGTACGAAGGTAAAAAGTGTCGCGATATCATGACATGTGTTTTCGTGGGTGCAAGCCGAGAAGAGGACAAGGAGGCAAAAAGTGTCGCGATATCGTGGCATGTCATGTTTTCACGGTCAAACGACAAGAAAAAGTCAAAGGGGTAGAAGTGTCACGATTTCGTGACAGGTCGCCTTGGCACGAGCTAAGAAGAGAACTCAGCCGAAACAAAGAAATGTAACAGTGAACTGCAGATAGTACGAGAGTAAAAGGGGCAGTTACAAAATACATTCACGCAGCCAAAATAAGAAGAGTTAACTAAAGTTAGTACAATAGTTACAGGTGCAGTTACAGATAGAAATCATGCAGTTAAATAAGAATAGTGAACTAAAGTCATTACTAGATTACGGGAGCTATAACAGAGTAAATTCATGCAGCGGTGGTTACCAAAGTCATTAGATGAAGTCCCAGAATAGAAGAGATCTAAAGAGACAACTATTAATAGGTTGCATGTAAGAATATTGTGTCAGAAAGGAGTTACTTACAGGAGTAGCTATGAATAGGTTGCATGCGAGATTATGGAAGATATAGAAGACTTAGGGTTTCAAAATGAAAAATATTATTTTAAAATGGCAGTTGCATGTAGAAGAAAAAAAGAGCCGCTCAGAATTGAAAAAATGTGCATCCATAAAGAGGGAAGGTGCCGCTGATAAAATAATATATGTGCTGAGAAAAGGTTGTTGAAGAGAGTCGTAAGAATGTGCATATAAGTTAAGAATTAGGGTTGAGCTATGAACTATGTAAGAGAGCATACAAGGATGTCAGAGCATCGAAATGGGTAGATAAGGTTGTCAGAGAGCCGTAAATGAGCGAGATAAGGTTGTCGTGAGCCGTAAGCGAGCAGAGAAGGTGTGAGCATAGAGAAGGTGTCAAAGATAGAGAAGGAAAGATAAGAAACGTGAGCGTAGTAAGCAGAGCGGTAAGAGTGATCCGTTAGGTTGAGCTTTGTGTGGGTAGAGATAGATTAGAGAAGTCGAAGAGAGAAATTGAGCTGAGAGAGAGCACTGCTAAGATAAGAGCAAGAAGAGAGAGCAACGTGTTGTAGAAAAGAGGGAAAGGTAAAAAGAGAATAGAGAGCATGGATGAGACAGTGCATCTAAAAAAGAGCAACTAAAAGAGAGAGAGTGAGAGAGAGTGCGGTTGTAAGTGCACAGAAGGAATATGTGTTTCCTGAATTGAAAGAGAGGTTGGGTGAGCAATAGACTAGTGAGGGTCTTGTAAAAGTGAAGGCATATTTATGTCAATCTAAGATTCAAAATAGAAATCCAAGTTGGTGCTTGGAATCAGGGGTTGGTGCTGGTAAATCAGGGGTTGGTGCTCCTTTCTGTTGGTGCAGATAAATTAGGGGTTGGTGCTCCTTCCAGTGTGTGCTGGTAAATTGTTTGTAAAGTTGGTGCTTTGCAAAGGCTAGATTTGGATGGGAGTCCAAGTAGTCTATTTTTGAGGAGTAGCCAAAACTGGTGAACCTCGTTAAATCGTGTGTTGTGGAATGCTCTCTTGTTATATTTTCTTTATCTATTTTAAGTTCTCCTTGCTTCAGATTTAAGAGTTGTAGATTTGAATTTAAATAGCTACACTGATTCACCCCCCCTCTCAGTGCCATTGTAAGACTAACAATTGGTATCAGAGCCAAGTTCCTAGTTTTGGCTAAATCAGTCAGGGTTGATCTTGGATTAGTACACAATGGCTAAAAAGAATAGATCCTCCTTCAAAAAGGCATCCCAGTCAGTTTTAGTTTCTGTAGAAGAGAAAATTGAACCAGAAAAGGTAGAAGAAGTGAATCCTGAAGTTTGTGATGAAAATCTTGAGATTGAAGTAGATTTAGAAGGTGAGTTGATCTCCGCACTTGAAGAGTTGAGTATAGAAAAGAAAAAGAACAAAAGAATGTCCAAGAAGTTAGAAGAATATGGGGATGAGATTGAAGATCTCTTCCTACAAGTTCAAAAGGCCAAGAAAATAGAAGAAGCCTTGAAGACACACCTGGATGATGAGGATGATGTATGCAGCACAAGTGAAGAGGAATCTAACAAAGTTATTGTTGATCTAAAGCTGCAAGTAGAACAGTACAAAAGGATTGAAGATATTCTCAGGTCTCAAATCAATGAGAAAGAGACTATTTTCTAGCAACAAGAAGAAGAGATTGTTTCATTGAAGAAACAACTAGAAGAGGCCAACATAAATCTCAAATATGAGAAGAGCACTGAATTACTAGATAAAATGAGAAAGCAACAAAGAAGCTCCACGGATAAGTCTGGTCTTGGATATGAAGCTGAACAACCGTCATCTTCCAAAAGTATAGAAAAGAAGAAGTCCACTGCTGAAGGATCAAAGCAAGAAAAGTTTGAAGCTAAATCTTCAAAAGGAAGAAAATATCAAAGAAGATCTATAGCAAAGCAACCACAACAAAAGAGGTTCTCTCACTCTCACTCTTTTAATAATAATGCTTTTAATGGCTATTGTTCTAAATGCAACTGCTATGGTCACAAGGCAATTTATTGTGGACTGAACAATAGATCAAAAAGTTATGCTTGATAAAAACACATCTCGCTTTCCTGAGTGAACACCCTGTGCAATGTTTTAAATGTAATGGCCATGGGCACATAGCAAGGTTTTGTCCAAGCACTTCTACATCCAATCTAAGGCAAGACCATAGATTTCATCATACACATAGAATGCAATGCAGACAGGGAATAAAACATGTGCAATGTTTTAAATGTAATGGTCAAGGGCACATAGCAAGGTTCTGTCCAAGCACTTCTGTATCTAATCTAAGGCAAAACCCTAGATTTCATCAGACACAAAGAGGGAAACACAGACAGGGAACATATCATGTGCATAAAAGAAAAGAAAATAATCATCCATCAAGAATGCACAAGAGACAACCCCGCAAGAGAAATGTTCAAGTTCACGAACAAGGGCAAAATAGGGAAGTAATTGAAAAACTCAAGCCCAAGTTCAGGAAAGTCTGGAGAAAGGTAGAAGAAAGGAAATCGTGTCTCCTTGGACTGAAGGAGGCTACTCCGCCATTGCTCTAAGCAACTCCAGGTGGCACATCCTCAGGGGGAGCAATATTAAAGTTTTATTTTAATGCTCCTATGTATTTGTCTGGGTATCTGAGGATGAAAGACCAGCAGTCGGGAAATTGTTGTACAGTTGTCAAAGTTTTTTTTTGGTTTATGTAGTGGACTGTGGAAGTACCGTGAAGGGTTGTGATTAAATTGAGAGCTGGCACCCTTGGTAGTTTTGATATTTGTCATTGTTGTACTGTTGATGATTCTTCTGCCACTGTTCAAAATTATGGATCATAACAGTTCATATTTTTTGGTTTAATGAAAGAATGCGTGCGTGCCCTAGCTACGTACTTGTGCTTCGATAAAAGTAGCGTGTATTTGTTCTACGCTTTGATGTGAAGATTGTTAGATCTTTCATGACGCCTTGGTGAATATAGTTAATTCACAGACAGTTTCATTTTAACTGTTGATAAAATGCCAATCCAAGGTTAAGAAGTATGAGGTTGAGTAAGGTGCACTATGGTTGGCCATAAAGTGTTTGACAAAATGTCTTCTCCTGATTTGCATAGTTGAAAGTAAGGTGTGATCTACAATGAATGTAGAAAACTCAGATCAGGTTGTAAATATAAAAAGGAATTTGGTTGTGCTGTAGTACAGTATTTGATGCTTACACAGAGTTGAAAGTGGATTGAGGTAGCCTGCTGGATTCTCACTGAAGAGAGAGACAAACAGCTGACATTAGGTTCAAGCTTGTTGAGAATATCCAAGATGCATTTGCAGATGCTGCCAGCATTGCAGAACAAATAGTTGGATATATACAATCAGTGTATGCCTTCACTAATAGTGGACAAGTTTGAGATTGCAGAGCAACAGAGGGTTGGTACTCAGAAGACAGTAGTCCAGCCATGTTCTTACACATATTATATTGGTGAAGTTGACAGTGATGATGTCATTCACTGGTTATTGCTGCTACTCACATTATTGATATTGTTGATGCCTATTATGCTTATCATGATGTTGTCAAATAGTGAAATGAAGTGGTCACATATTCCCAAGAATAGACTAAGAATTGACTAGCCATCGGGATCAAATTCTCAGGGGGAGCATTTATGCATCTGTTTATCATATTGCTCATGTTTATGCTTTTTGCTAACTATAATAATTTTTGCCTGAGAATGTTGTGCATGGACTCAGGGGGAGTTTTGCAGCCGCCCTTTGGTATTATTGTCAAAGGGGGAGAAGAATTACAGGTAATTGCACACAATTACATGTGTTGCCAACAATTCCAAAGGGGGAGATTGATGAGCAAGGTGCAACCAAAGTATTGTCATTGTTGTCAACACAATCAGTATTGATCAGTTGATGCAATGGACAGGAGTTCATTGATGAGCAAGGTGCAACCAAAGTGCAATGGACAGGAGTTCATTGATGAGCAAGGTGCAGCCAAAGTATAATGGACAGGAGTTCATTGATGAGCAAGGTGCAGCCAAAGTATTGTCATTGTTGTCAACATAGACAGAGGATCGGTTGATGCAATGGACAGGAGTGCAGAGGTCATTAGATAGATCGGTTGATGAAGTGAACAAGAGTTCAGAGTAGTTAGAGCATGTACAGTGAATTTCCAAGAAGACAGAAGTGGCCCAGATTCAAAGGATCAAAGAAAAAGACAAGTAAGAAAACTGTCGCGATATCACGACATGTTTTTTGTCATGATATCGCGACATATTTGGCAAGTAAGAAATCTGTTGCAATATCGCGACATGTTGAAAAGTTGGAAAAATTGTCGCGATATCGTGACATGTTTGAGGAGAGAGAAAGCACAAGAAAAACTGTCGTGATATCATGACATGTTTGAGGAGAGAGAAAGTGCAAGAAAAATTGTCATGATATCACGACATGTTTGAAGAAAGAAAAAACGCAAGGAAAACTATTGCGATTTTGTGACATGTTGGAAGCAAAGAAGGCAAGTAGAAAAACTGTCATGATTTCGTGACATGTTTGAAGAAGAAGCGCATGCAAGAAAACTATCATGATTTCACGACATGTTTGAAGAAGCTTCGCATGCAAGAAAAACTATTGCAATTTCATGACATGTTTGGAGAGAAGGCACAGGCAAAGAAAACTGTCACGATTTCATGACAAGTTTGGAGAGAAGGCGCAAGCAAAGAAAACTGTCATGATTTCATGACATGTTCGAGGAGAAGAAGCTTGCAAAGAAAAGTGTCACAATTTTGCAATAATCTGTAAGAGAGGCAGTATGAACGAAAATGTGTCACGATTTCATGACATGTTTGAGAGAAGGAGCTTGCAAAGAAAAGTGTCATGATTTTGTGACAATCTACAAGAGAGGAAGTACGGACGAAAATGTGTCACGATTTTGCGACATGTTTGAGAGAAAGATCTTGCAAAGAAAAGTGTCACGATTTCATGACAATTTGCAAGAGGAAGTGGTAAGGAGAAAAGTGTCACGATATCGCGACATGTTAGGTTTTCGTGACCCGAAGAGAAGAAAAGCACAAGGCAGCAAAAGTGTCACGATTTCACGACATGTTACATTTTCCAAGGAAGAAAAGCACAAGGTAGCGAAAGTGTTGCGATTTCATGACATGTTCGTTTTTGCGGGTGAAAGGCAAAGAAAAGCACAAGGCGAAAAGTGTCACGATTTTGTGACATGTCATGTTTTCGCTGGTGCAAGCCGAGAAGAGTGTATGGAGGCAAAAAGTGTCATGATATCACGACAGGTTGTGCTTTTGTAGGTGCAAGCCGAGAAGAGGACAAGGAGGTAGAAAGTGTCATGATATCGTGACATGTCATGTTTTCATGGTCAAACGGCAAGAAAAATTCAAAGGGGTAGAAGTGTCACGATTTCGTGATAGGTCACCTTGGCACGAGCTAAGAAGAAAACTCATCTGAAACAAAGAAATGTAACAGTGAACTGCAGACAATACGATAGTAAAAGGGGCAGTTACAGAATACATTCATGCAGCCAAAATAAGAAGAGTTAACTGAAGTTAGTACAACAGTTATAGGTGCAATTACGAAATAAAATCATGCAGTAAAATAAGAATAGAGAACGAAGTCATTACTACGATTATAGGAACCGTAACAGAGTAAATATCATGCGGAGTGGTTACCAAAGTCATTAGACGAAGACCAAGAGATAGACAGAGAATCCCAATTAAAGAGACAAACCTATTAATAGGTTGCATGTAAGAATATTATGTCAGAAAGGAGTTACTTACAAGAGTAGCTATGAATAGGCTGCATGCGGGATAATGGAAGATATAGAAGACTTAGGGTTTCAAAATGAAAAATATTATTTTAAAATGGCAGTTGCATGTAGAAGAAAAAAGAGCCACTCAGAATTGAAAAAATGTGCAGCCATAAAGAGGGAAGGTCTCCGATAAAATAATATATGTGTCGAGAAAAGGTTGTTGAAGAGAGCTGTAAGAATGTGCATATAAGTTAAGAATTAGGGTTGAGCTCTAAACTATGTAAGAGAGCATACAAGGATGTCAGAGCACCGAAATGAGCAGAGAAGGCTGTCAGAGAGCCGTAAATGAGTAGATAAGGCTATCAAAGTCGTAAGTGAGCAGAGAAGGTTGTTAGAGTGCAGAGAAGGCTTTCAGAGCGTAGAGAATGCTGTTAGAGCATAGAGAAGGCTGTCAGAGTGCAGTAAGCAAAGCGATAAGAGTGATCTGTTAGGTTGAGCTCTATGTGGGTAGAGATAGATTAGAGAAGTCGAAGAGAGAAATTGAGTGGAGAGAGAGCACTGCTGAGAGAAGAGCGAGGAAGAGAGAGCAACGTGTTGTATAAAAGAGGGAAAGTGTTATGAAAAATAGAATAGAAGTGAGTTAAAAAGAGCACTAAAAGAGAGAGCGACTGAGAGAGAGTGTGGTAGTAAGTGCACAGAAGGAATATGTGTTTCATGAATTGAAAGAGAGGTTGGGTGAGCAATAGACCAGTGAGGGTCTTGTAAAAGTGAAGGCATATTTATGTCAATCTAAGATTCAAAATAGAAATCCAAGTTGGTGCTTGGAATCAGGGGTTGGTGCTCCTTCTAGTTGGTGTTGGTAAATCAGGGGTTGGTGCTCCTTTCTGTTGGTGTAGATAAATTAGGGGTTGGTGCTCCTTCCAGTGTGTGCTGGTAAATTGTTTGTAAAGTTGG
Source organism: Wollemia nobilis (assembly GCA_028583015.1). NCBI lineage: Eukaryota > Viridiplantae > Streptophyta > Pinopsida > Araucariales > Araucariaceae > Wollemia > Wollemia nobilis. The sequence continues at coordinate 13,386,975 of JAQPPZ010000850.1, forward strand.
TGCTTTGCAAAGGTTGGATTTGGATGGGAGTCCAAGTAGTCTATTTTTGAGGAGTAGCCAAAACTGGTGAACCTCGTTAAATCATGTGTTGTGGAATGCTCTCTTGTTATATTTGCTTTATCTATTTTAAGTTCTCCTTGCTTTAGCTTTAAGAGTTGTAGATTTGAATTTAAATAGCTACATTGATTCACCCCCCCTCTCAATGCCATTGTAAGACTAACAATTGGTATCAGAGCCAAGTTCCCAGTTTTGGCTAAATTAGTCAAGGTTGATCTTGGATTAGTACACAATGGGTAAGAAGAATAGATCCTCCTTCAAAAAGGCATCCCAATCAGTTTTAGTTTTTGTAGAAGAGAAAATTGAACCAGAAAAGGTAGAAGAAGTGAATCCTGAAGTTTGTGATGAAAATCTTGAGATTGAAGTAGATCTAGAAGGTGAGTTGATCTCTGCACTTGAAGAGTTGAGTATAGAAAAGAAAAAGAACAAAAGAATGTCCAAGAAGTTAGAAGAATATGGGGATGAGATTGAAGATCTCTTCCTACAAGTTCAAAAGGCCAAGAAATTAGAAGAAGCCTTGAAGACACACCTGGATGATGAGGATGATGTATGCAGCACAAGTGAAGAGGAATCTAACAAAGTTATTGTTGATCTAAAGCTGCAAGTAGAACAAGTACAAAAGGATTGAAGATATTCTCAGGTCTCAAATCAATGAGAAAGAGACTGTTTGTCTGCCAACAAGAAGAAGAGATTGTTTCATTGAAGAAACAACTAGAAGAGGCCAACATAAATCTCAAATATGAGAAGAGCACTGAATTACTAGATAAAATGAGAAAGCAACAAAGAAGCTCCACGGATAAGTCTGGTCTTGGATATGAAGCTGAACAACCGTCATCTTCCAAAAGTACAGAAAAGAAGAAGTCCACTGTTGAAGGATCGAAGCAAGAAAAGTCTGAAGCTGAATCTTCAAAAGGAAGAAAATATCAAAGAAGATCTACAACAAAGCAACCACAACAAAAGAGGTTCTCTCACTCTCACTCTTTTAATAATAATGCTTTTAATGGCTATTGTTCTAAATGCAACTGCTATGGTCACAAGGCAATTTATTGTGGACTAAACAATAGATCAAAAAGTTATGCTGATAAAAACACATCTGCTTTCCTGAGTGAACACCCTGTGCAATGTTTTAAATGTAATGGCCATGGGCACATAGCAAGGTTTTGTCCAAGCACTTCTATATCCAATCTAAGGCAAGACCATAGATTTCATCATACACACAGAATGCAATGCAGACAGGGAATAAAACATGTGCAATGTTTTAAATGTAATGGTCAAGGGCACATAGCAAGGTTCTCTCCAAGCACTTCTATATCTAATCTAAGGCAAAACCCTAGATTTCATCGGACACAAAGAGGGCAACACGGACAGGGAACATATCATGTGCATAAAAGAAAAGAAAATAATCATCCATCAAGAATGCACAAGAGACAACCCCGCAAGAGAAATGTTCAAGTTCACGAACAGGGGCAAAATAGGGAAGTAATTGAAAAACTCAAGCCCAAGTTCAGGAAAGTCTGGAGAAAGGTAGAAGAAAGGAAATCGTGTCTCCTTGGACTGAAGGAGGCTACTCCGCCATTGCTCTAAGCAACTCCAGGTGGCACATCCTCAGGGGGAGCAATATTAAAGTTTTATTTTAATGCTCCTATGTATTTGTCTGGGTATCTGAGGATGAAAGACCAGCAGTCGAGAAATTGTTGTACAGTTGTCAAAGTTTTTTTTTGGTTTATGTAGTGGACTGTGGAAGTACCGTGAAGGGTTGTGATTAAATTGAGAGTTGGCACCCTTGGTAGTTTTGATATTTGTCATTGTTGTACTGTTGATGATTCTTCTGCCACTGTTCAAAATTATGGATCATAACAGTTCAGATTTTTTGGTTTAATGAAAGAATGTGTGCGTGCCCTAGCTGCGTACTTGTGCTTCGATAAAAGCAGCGTGTATTTGTTCTACACTTTGATGTGAAGAGTGTTAGATCTTTCATGATGCCTTGGTGAATATAGTTAATTCACAGACAGTTTCATTTTAACTGTTGATAAAATGCCAATCCAAGGTTAAGAAGTATGAGGTTGAGTAAGGTGCACTATGGTTGGCCATAAAGTGTTTGACAAAATGTCTTCTCCTAATTTGCATAGTTGAAAGTAAGGTGTGATCTGCAGTAACTGTAGAAAACTCAGATCAGGTTGTAAATATAAAAAGGAATTTGGTTGTGCTACAGTACAGTATTTGATGCTTACACAGAGTTGAAAGTGGATTGAGGTAGCCTGCTAGATTCTCACTGAAGAGAGAGACAAACAACTGACATTAGGTTCAAGCTTGTTGAGAATATCCAAGATGCATTTGCAGATGCTGCCAGCATTGCAGAACAAATAGTTGGATATATACAATCAGTGTATGCCTTCACTAATAGTGGACAAGTTTGAGATTGCAGAGCAACAGAGGGTTGGTACTCGGAAGACAGTAGTCCAGCCATGTTCTTACACATATTATATTGGTGAAGTTGACAGTGATGATGTCATTCACTGGTTATTGTTGCTACTCACATTATTGATATTGTTGATGCCTATTATGCTTATCATGATGTTGTCAAACAGTGAAATGAAGTGGTCACATATTCCCAAGAATAGACTAAGAATTGACTAGCCATCGGGATCAAATTCTCAAGGGGAGCATTTATGCATCTGTTTATCATATTGCTCATGTTTATGCTTTTTGCTAACTATAATAATTTTTGCCTGAGAATGTTGTGCATGGACTCAGGGGGAGTTTTGCAGCCGCCCTTTGGTATTATTGTCAAAGGGGGAGAAGAATTACAGGTAATTGCACACAATTACGTGTGTTGCCAACAATTCCAAAGGGGGAGATTGATGAGCAAGGTGCAACCAAAGTATTGTCATTGTTGTCAACACAGTCAGGTTGATCAGTTGATGCAATGGACAGGAGTTCATTGATGAGCAAGGTGCAGCCAAAGTGCAATGGACAGGAGTTCATTGATGAGCAAGGTGCAGCCAAAGTATAATGGACAAGAGTTCATTGATGAGCAAGGTGCAACCAAAGTATTGTCATTGTTGTCAACATAGACAGAGGATCGGTTGATGCAATGGACAGGAGTGCAGAGGTCATTAGATAGATCGGTTGATGAAGTGAACAAGAGTTCAGAGCATGTACAATGAATTTCCAAGAAGACAGAAGTGGCCCAGATTCAAAGGATCAAAGAAAAAGACAAGTAAGAAAACTGTCGCGATATCGCGACATGTTTTTTGTCACGATATCGTGACATATTTGGCAAGTAAGAAAACTGTCGCGATATCGTGACATGTTGAAAAGCTGGAAAAACTGTCGCGATATCATGACATGTTTGAGGAGAGAGAAAGCACAAGAAAAACTATCACGATTTCATGACATGTTTGAGGAGAGAGAAAGCGTAAGAAAAACTGTCACAATTTCGTGACATGTTTGAAGAGAGAGAAAATGTAAGAAAACTATTGCGATTACACATGTAGGAAGCAAAGAAGGCAAGTAGAAAAACTATCATGATTTTGTGACATGTTTGAAGAAGATTCGCATGCAAGAAAAACTATCACGATTTCACGACATGTTTGAAGAAGCTTCGCATGCAAGAAAAACTATCGTGATTTCGTGACATGTTTGGAGAGAAGGCACAGGCAAAGAAAACTATCATGATTTCATGACATGTTTGGAGAGAAGGCGCAAGCAAAGAAAACTATCATGATTTCGTGACATGTTCGGGGAGAAGAAGCTTGCAAAGAAAAGTGTCATGATTTCGTGACAATCTGCAAGAGAGGCAGTACGGATGAAAATGTGTCACGATTTCATGACATGTTTGAGAGAAGAAGCTCGCAAAGAAAAGTGTCATGATTTCATGACAATTTGCAAGAGAGGCAGTACGGACGAAAATGTGTCACGATTTCGTGACATGTTTGAGAGAAAGAGCTCGCAAGGAAAAGTGTCATGATTTCATGACAATTTGCAAGAGGAAGTGCTAAGGAGAAAAAGTGTCATGATATCATGACATGTCGGGTTTTGGGACCCGAAGAGAAGAAAAGCACAAGGCAGCGAAAGTGTCACGATTTCATGACATGTTCCATTTTTGCGGGCGAAAGGCAGAGAAAAGCACAAGGCAGTGAAAGTGTCACGATTTCATGACATGTTCCATTTTCACGGGCGAAAGGTAGAGAAAAGCACAAGGCAGCGAAAGTGTCATGATTTCGTGACATGTCATGTTTTCACTGGTGCAAGCCGAGAAGAGTGTACAGAGGCAAAAAGTGTCGCGATATCATGACATGTGTTTTCACGGGTGCAAGCCGAGAAGAGGACAAGGAGGCGAAAAGTGTCGCGATATCGCGGCATGTCATGTTTTTGCGGTCAAATGGCAAGAAAAAGTCAAAGGGGTAGAAGTGTCATGATTTCATGACAGGTCGCCTTGGCACGAGCTAAGAAGAGAACTCAACCGAAACAAAGAAATGTAACAGTGAACTGTAGACAGTACGATAGTAAAAGGGACAGTTACAGAATACATTCACGTAGCCAAAATAAGAAGAGTTAACTGAAGTTAGTACAATAGTTACAGGTGCAGTTATAGATAGAAATCATGCAGTTAAATAAGAATAGTGAACAAAAGTCATTACTGCAGTTACAGGAACCATAACAGAGAAATATCATGCAGCGATGGTTACTGAAAGTCATCAGATGAAGACCAAGAGATAGACAGAGAGTTGTTTCGAAGAGCTGTAACTATTAATAGGTTGTGTGTAAGAATATTGTGTCAGAAAGGAGTTACTTACAGGAGTAGCTATGAATAGGTTGCATGCGGGATAATGGAAGATATAGAAGACTTAGGGTTTCAAAATGAAAAATATTGTTTTAAAATGGCAGTTGCATGTAGAAGAAAAAAAGAGCCGCTCAGAATTGAAAAAATGTGCAGCCATAAAGAGGGAAGGTGCCACTGATAAAATAATATATGTGCTGAGAAAAGGTTGTTGAAGAGAGCTGTAAGAATGTGCATATAAGTTAAGAATTAGGGTTGAGCTCTGAATTGTGTAAGAGAGCATATAAGGATGTCAGAGCATCGAAATGAGCAGAGAAGGCTGTCAGAGAGCCGTAAATGAGTAGATAAGGTTGTCAGAGCCGTAAGCGAGCAGAGAAGGCTGTTAGAGCATAGAGAAGGCTGTCAGAGCACAGAGAAGGCTGTCAGAGCGTAAAGAAGGTTGTCAGAGTGCAGTAAGAAGAGCAGTAAGAGTGATCCGTTAGGTTGAGCTCTGTGTGGGTAGAGATAGATTAGAGAAGCCGAAGAGAGAAATTGAGCTGAGAGAGAGCACTACTAAGATAAGAGCAGGAAGAGAGAGTAGTGTGTTGTAGAAAAGAGGGAAAGTGCTATGAAAAAGAGAATAGAGAGCATGGCTGAGACATCACATCTAAAAAAGAGCAACTAAAAGAGAAAGCACAGCTGAGAGAGAGTGCTGTTGTAAGTGCACAGAAGGAATATGTGTTTCTTGGATTGAAAGAGAGGTTGGGTGAGCAATAGACCAGTGAGGGTCTTGTAAAAGTGAAGGCATATTTATGTCAATCTAAGATTCAAAATAAAAATCCAAGTTGGTGCTTGGAATCAGGGGTTGGTGCTCCTTCTAGTTGGTGCTGGTAAATCAGGGGTTGGTGCTCCTTTCTGTTGGTGCAGATAAATTAGGGGTTGGTGCTCCTTCCAGGTGTGTGCTGGTAAACTGTTTGTAAAGTTGGTGCTTTGCAAAGGCTAGATTTGGATGGGAGTCCAAGTAGTCTATTTTTGAGGAGTAGCCAAAACTAGTGAACCTCGTTAAATCGTGTGTTGTGGAATGCTCTCTTGTTATATTTGCTTTATCTGTTTTAAGTTCTCCTTGCTTCAGCTTTAAGAGTTGTAGATTTGAATTTAAATAGCTACACTGATTCACCCCCCCTCTCAGTGCCATTGTAAGACTAACATAATGTGGTAGAAGTTGGAATTTTGGGACCTCTTTTTATGCCTCCCTGGTGGCTTGGATAGAAAATAGGTGGGCAACCATTCTCTTGCCTCCTTTGCAAATAATTTTCTCCATTCGATGAGAACTTATGATTTATGAAGAGTCAGATTGTAATACTTTAAGAGTATATGTGTGATTCTTTATTGTGAATTTCATCCACAATTCTTCAAAATCCTAGTGGATTATCGCAAGTATTCGTAACCATTGCACTCCTAAGACAATATCACATCCTCCTAATGGAATTGCATACATGTCATGTTTCATGTTGTAATCGCCCATGGTGAGCTTAATATTTTGGCATTTCCTCTTATAGATGATCCTTCCCCATCACCAATCATGACCTCAAAACTATTGCAAGGATGTATAAAGTAGTTAGCTTGTTTTACCACACATGGGTTGATGAAATTATGGGTACTACCAAAGTCAATAAGCACAATAAGGTTTTATCATTTAAAGGATCTTGGAACTTTCATAGTTTGGGGAGAAGAATTACTGGTGAGGGCATTGAAAGAAATTTCTAGTGGACCTTTAGTGCTATCCTCGGGTGTATCTGTCACTACTTCTACCTCGATCTCATTTTCTTCATTGGTTGAACTACAAGGAATAGCTGCATCCAAAATATATAGTTTAGGTGTAATACATTTATGATTGGGTATAAATTTCTCATCACAATGATAACAAAGGCATTTTTCTTTTCTTTCCTTCATTTAATTGGGGCTGATACATTTAATTGGTAAGATTTGGTTAAGTTTTGGGATGGTGTAAGTATTTTGTGATTCCTCCATAAGTGGTCATCCTAGTCGATGCTGGTTATTGAATTTATCTTCTGCCATTTGGGATAATCCCATGGTCTGCATCATGGTAGTGGGATTGAACATTTGTACTTATAATTGAATTTATTCCTTTAAGCCACTGATGAAACAATATTGAAAGAATGAGGTGTCTAACCCTAATGTGCAATTGGCAAATTTTTTAAATTGAGCTTGGTATTCATGCAATGAACTAGTTTGAAAAAGCTTAGTAAGGGCTCCCATAAAATTCTCGAATTTACTAGGGCCAAATCATACTAATAGATTTTATTTGAATTCTAGCCATGTAGGGGTGCCATTAGTTTTTTTTACCACTGGTACCTTTGGGTGGCATTATTTTCCAGGTGGAAAGATGCAATGTGAATCTTTTGTGCCTCAGAAATATGGTAGAGGGAGAAGTATTGGTTGGCTTGATAAATCCAGTTAGTGGGACCACCTCCTTAAAATTTTGGAAAATTTAATTTTAGTAGTTTTGGGTAAGATGGACATTTGTGACCTCTAAGTGGCACTTACTATGTTGGTCCTCCAGTAGATTAGCTAGCTTGGACTAGTGCCATATTTTGTTGTATTAAATTGATGGAGTGCTTATAGGTGACGATTTTTAAATCCATTGTTGATATTATTTTATCATATTCCTCCCTTTGTATAGTACTATTTGTAATTTCATCCTTCCATTGGTGGAACTCCTCCCTTCGTATAGTACTATTTGTAATTTCATCCTTCCATTGGCAAAACTCCTGGATGAATTCCTTGAAGGTAATGTCCTACGATCTTCTACTGTCGACCATTTTTAGGGTTGGTTTGCAAAAGGTAAGTCTTCTATGGCAAGGGTAATTTAGTTTTCAATTTTTTTTGCAAAAATTATGCAATTTGGTTAAAATATTTTGCAAAAAATTGTATAATTTTTGACAAAATTTGGTTTATCAACGGTTAATTGATTTTGAATTTTGAAATTCAAATCACTTTCTTGGTGGTAGCATGGAAAACATGTGACATCAATGGGCAGAAGAATTTGAATCTCGACAATAGGTGGGAACACAAGGCATCATACATTAGCGATAGGTGAATAGTGCAAGGCATGAGGGGAAGCACAGGGTGAAGTCAATAGGTCAGAGGGATAGCAAAGTTCAGAGGGACAACAACAAGGAGTATGGATAATTAGGGTAAGGTGAGGGTATAGTGGGTAAGGATGAGCAACGGTAGTGAGCGATCAAATGACGATAAGTTTTGCGTGTGTGTGACTACCGAGTGGTAGTCACAACCACCTTATGTCACACACGAGCCTTTAAACCACTTGAATGTTACTACTTGTTAAATGTGGGATTATTATCCCCTTTCTCTTAAACATGACTTAGCCCTACGAGATTTTGGTGTCACCAACTTTGAATTTCGATGCCAAAAATTTATAAAAACCTTAGCTTATTTTTAATTTTTATTATTTCTCTCATCGGATTCTTGAAATTCTTGCTGGAAACTAATATCACGCTGAAAATTAATTTTTTTCATCACTATTTGATTTTATTTAAAATTTGGCGATGATTGCGATGCCAACAAGAGTTTGGAATTTTTTTTTTTAAAGATATTTGAGGTTGTCTTTGTTGGATATGTTTGAGAATTATTTAACCTTCATAGTTTTGGTTGTCAATATTCATAGTGGATATACAGCCACTTTGTGACCTTTATAATCTATAGAATACTCATATATGTGATGGTTCTTGGTACAGATGATGTTTTGGTTTATGATACAAGAGGTGTTTTTAATGAGTGAATGGTAGTGCTAAAGATAATGTTGATGAAGGACATTGGGGATGGCAGAGAGAATGATGGTTGAGATGCAGATAATTTTGCACAACTTGTACATTGATTTCCAATGAGTGAGTGGTTATGAGGCATAGGAATGGAGTGGCTCTAATACCAGATGGTAGGACTATAGGTCCTAGCGAGTTACACAAATGGAATGAATGGATTTGGATGCAAAAAAATGAATGAAACTGATAGAATCACCTTTGTTTCGAATCACTATTACACTGGAGGAAAACCTGCCAATGGATAAATAAATTTATATATTCTTATAATTTTATGGATGATTAATTACACCCTAGTGAATTGTATTATATACCTATTCTAGGGTTGTGACTAAAAGAACACAATAGTCCATATGAATAATGAGTGAGTAATTAATGGTTAATGGTTAGGATTAGAATCCTAAAAATCTTATTGAGTAGGAAAAGGTGAGTTACACTTTCTAGAATGTTCTAGGGAATTTATTAAAGGGGGAAGCAAGATCACCAAAAGACAGTCCAGGGGAAGGAAGATGGATCGTAGCTCCAGCTTATAGATTTTGAGTCAATTTTATTTGTGATAAAATTGGCCTTGTGGCCATAGCATTGTAACTCTGATTCTATATTTGCATTTTATTGAAATAATATCGGATGTTGTTTTCTTCTAATTTTTTTTGTGATTTGAGTTTTATGTGTGTTGGGTGGAGTAGCCCTTCACTAGTAAGACCAATGAATACATGAGAAAATCAAATAACAATCATGGATCCCACATGTCTAAAATGTAATTAAGAAATAATAACAAGAGAAGAAAAGGGTGGTGCCACAATTGTCACACATTCCATAATCTAGGAGGGTAGTGCCATTAATGAAAAGCAAAAAGTATCATCATTTTCTCAAAAATATTATAATAAAAAAGAGCAATTAATATGTTGGACTCACAAGGTGTAGCTCTAATTCTATCAAGATGATATGTTTACAGTGTAGCCCATGGATCCTATTTATAGGAAATTCTTGCCCTTGAGTTACCCTAGGTGAGAAGTTCCTAATCCCTAGTAGAAGCAAATATTTGAAGGTATATTTAACAAAATGATTCACCTCAAAATGTTACATGCCTCTAAATACATCCCTAAACTACTTAGGATTCTTCTAAAATGTTTAGTGGTGATACTATATGCTAATATATCACTTTCTAGACATCGTCCTCAAGATTCATATAATTATTTTTTTGATTTTATCTATAAATAAGTGATTCACTCTAGGAGGGAAGTAAATCATTCCTGTTTGGTAGGAATTCGATCCATCTTGTTAAAATTTTATAAAATTATATTTTTGGAAGCCTCAATTGGTCGATCCAAAAGGTTTTACATATCTTCAAAGTAGGAGAAATATCAAGGTAGCAATTTATCATCACAATGTGTACAAATATAATTTTATACTCATTAATTAGGAAATGAGTAAGAATGCAAACATTTTTGATAGCTAGGATATAGCTCACAGTCATGATCTAGGACATAAATGCATAAACTGACACCAATGATGTAATCAAATCATGTAAAATGGAAGGAGAAGAAGAGAGTCGCATCCCTAAAACCAAAGGGAAAGGAGAAGGATTAGATGTATATCCCCTTGAATAAAATTACCTAAGCATTGCTTACAAGGGAATTCTTATGGAAATTATGGTATAATAACTCTTCAAATTGATTGATAGTAGTGTTTTAAAGGGAATTTATACACTTCATTATGTAGGTGGAACATTTTGGTAAAGAATTATTCAAGCCCTACTTGTTGTAGATGTTTAAGTATGACTCAAACAAGAGGAGGAATAAAATAGTAGTGAATAAAGAAGTTTGTGTCACTTCTATGAAAAAAAATTCAAGAAAGAAATTTTTTACATATCCAAAAGGTTTTACATATCTTCAAAGTAGGAGGAAACCCAAGGTAGTAACTTGTCACCACAATGTGTACAAAATATAATTTTATGATCAATAATTAGAAAAGGAGTAAGAATGAAGACATTATTGATAGTTAGGACATAGCTCACATTCGTGGTCTACAACACAATTGCCTAAACTAGCACCAATGATGTAGTCAAATAATGTAAAAGGAAAGGAGAAAAGGAGAGTGATGTACCACAACTGAAGGGAAAGGATAAGGATTAGATGTATATCCCTTTAGACAAAATTACCTAAGCATCACTTACAAGGGAATATTTATGGAAATGATGACATAAGAACCCCCATAATTGATTGATAGTAGTGTTTTACAAGGGATTTATACACTTCATCATGTAGGTGGAACATTTTGATAAATATTTATTCAATCCCTATTTGTTGTAGATGTTAGAGAAGTATGACTCAAACAACAGGACAAATAAAATAGTAGTTGAAAAAGGGAAGTTTATGTCATTTTCAATTCAAATGATTTCAAGAAAGTTTTTAGGTTTCCTAACCCACATAATAGACCTATTCATAAGGAGGATATAGGGAAACTCAATCTATAAGAGTTTGTGACCAAGTGTTCCAACTTATCACCAAAAAAAGTAGAAAATTTGTTGAAGCATGGTAGCAAGGGACTAAATATGCACTAGCTCAAGATAGATTTGCTAAAGTATACAATGAATGATACCATGTATAGGCTATCTAAATAATTATGATCCTTAAGCATACCTGTGTGGCTTGTCCATTCATATAGGGAATCTTAGATGTCTAAATTGATTGGAAAATAAACTTGATAGAATGCATATTTATCTTTATGCTCAATATCATGAATAATTTTTCTATGGTATTCTATGCTATTGCACAATTTTTGGATGTGATAACATTTGAGAGAGTCTAAATACCAAGGTTAGAGGCTTGTTGATAGATTATAGAGGTATCACCATCATTTTTTATGGGTAATAGTTGCACCCAATACAAAAGCACATACCCAATATAGGTAAATAAGAAGACAACTAAGAAAAAAAGGCACTAGTAATGTGATTAGTTGATTGTCATCATAGGAAGACGATAAGGATGATATGATGACACTAATAGATAAGTCCTAAACTAATAGAAGTAAATAAAATATATTTGTCTTGCAATAATTAGATAAGGATGAGAGGAGGTATAGATCATAATCATATATATAGTCTCAAATCATCAAAGTAGGTAATTGAGATCATACCTTCTAGGGAGCAATCTTCGACTCAACGAGTAACTATTAGTAGTAGGAATGATGGGATACTAAACCTAGAAACAAGTTGTGAAAGTTGGTAGTGTACAATAACAACAATAGAATGACAATGAGGATATTAATTGAGAATGATTCTAGTATTAGGATAACATATTCATTCTTAGGTCAAATCACCAAAAAGCTAAACATACATTGTAGTACCAATAACGGTGAACAAAAGGCTATAAGACATTAACAACCAAAATAGATAACTACATAGGATATTGGGATAACAACACAATAAGAAGTGTTCATAGTGGATGAGTTTATAAGAAAAATATAGGAAATGGACACTGCTTTATAGGAAATAAATTCAATATCCCTAAAGGATATGCCACCAAGATTTTATTTGGGAACACTTGAATTGAATGGAGTTGTGGTCGTAGATTCAAAATATGAAATGGTTAGTTATCTCATCCCTTCCCATAGGAGGATCTTGAGATGTCCTAGGAGAAATACCAATGGTGATAACCTCAAATAATAAATGATAAGGAAAGGTAAATATATTTTAGCACCATAGATAATGGAAGTTGGCTAATTAAGCCAAGCAATGGTAGATGATGATATTCTAAGAGTAGAAGAATAATTGTTAGTTCAAAATAATTAAAGAAGGATTTATGGGATCGATAATGTAACTATTGTGTCAACGAGGAGGTTGAGTATGGTGGATAGAGTGATTCCAATGAGCACATGATTATTATGCTTCCCAATTTGAGATATTTCTAACTTTTTGATGAATTATTAATGAAGAAATCCATAAATTTCCTTGGAGGATGATTGGAGTGATGGAGAGAGTATTAAGTTAATTCTATTAAAGTTCACTTAGTTATAAGTTTGAACTTTGAGGGTGGAAACCAAGGTGGTCAAATTTACTAGTAAAGCACATGATGAGGTAAGGATGAAGAAGTTAATTGAGATGACAAACCCAACCAAAAGAGTAGTATCATTCAAAGTTTTATAGGGGTTACAAAGCTATTAGAGGGTCCTTGAGTGTTGTACCATTCACCATAGATATATATTTTAGAGGATAAGGTTGATGCTTATCCTACCTAAATAATAGTAAAAGAGTTCAAGTTGGCACTAGAAATGGAGTTCACATATGTCAAGTTGAACAGCTTAGATTACTTTATTTACTAGATAATGATAGGATTGAAGATGTTCCACTAGATAATAAACATTACATGATTGAATGTGAGACAACAGGTAGTCCACATGAAGAAGTAAGAGGATGGACTTCAATAAGCGATGAAGTAAGCTAAGGATGAATTGGATAATGTCAAATAAGATATGGAGGAGCTAAAGAAGAATATGAATGAAGGTCACATCAACGAATTGGGTAGCTAGAATAAGAAAACTCTATCAAGGACCAATAAGTTTTATCCAAGGAGCACTTAGATATTTGTTTCATTGACCTAAAATTATGAATGACCCTTTATCATTAGATTTTGCTGCTTTGATGGACCTAGTTGAGCTAATTTTGGATATTCATTCTTGGTGTAGCTACTTTCCTTCTCCTCAAGGCCTTATTGTAGTAAATCATTCCTTGAGGCATGTTCACTTTTGCTAGCATTTTCTTTATTTCCTTTGCTATATTGAACTTGCATTCAATAGAATTGCTTTCATTATGGGATATGAATTTTCTATATTGCTTGGTAGCCACCACACATCCATCACTAGTAAGAGAAGGGTAATTTATATGTTGTTTAGCCTATTTCTATAATTTATACCTTTATTCCTCATTCATATTATCCTTTGACGTATCTGTTACCTCTTGACCTCCTCTTTCTACATTGTATTCTTTCTCCTTGTCTGCTTGCTTTCCATTTTCAAATTGTGATTTAGCTTGGGAAAAAACGATCATATATTTTCCTACATTCCCCTTATATTTTTCCTATTGTGTAGCATCTAGTGGTCCCTTATCCTTAATGTGAAGTAATGATCTTCCTCTCCCTAGCATTTTAATACCCTTGTTTCTCTCAATTTGTTTTATAATTGGTTCTTGTTATTACCTTTCTCTTACTTTGGGTCCCAACTCCTTATTGGATAACTCATAGATCATTACCATCGAATGAGTGGTATTATTATTCTTTGACTACCCAAACTTGATAAAAACAACAATGTTGGGGTTTGGTAAAGTGGTAAATAATTTTTACACTAGAGCTAGAGCCTCATAAACTAGTTTATTCATTATAGGCAATTGGTAGATGGTTGGGTTCATCAACAATGATTGATTAATTACTAGTGCCATATATACCATAGTTATAACTTGTTGGTTGGTATTTTTGGTAATATTAATCTATTTGGAAATGCCTAACAACCACAACACAATGCTTACGGTTATATCTTGTGTTGGATGAAAAGCACCACAATGTGTTGATCTATAAAATCATTTTACCATATTATTTTATACTTGATTGGTGTTTTATTCAATATTTTGGCATGGTATCTAATCTTTTGTGAGGTAATTTTTTTTCCTTGATTTCTAGATCTGTTGCTATGATATGCTATTTTTCCACTATTACTTCTTCTCCATGTTATTTTTGTTAATTATATATCTTCATTAGCTCCACCATTTATTTCATATTGAGCTTACCTTCATTAAGGCTTCAGGTAATAGCCTTAGTATTATTACTATTTCTCATGTCATGGGTAAAGCTAGCAATTGAGGTTGAAAATTAATGGGTGAATGTGAATTTTAACATGGGTATGTTACAATGTATAGGGAAGGAGCTACATTGTTGAATGAAAGGATGTTTGAAATGATAAAAATAGTAAGGGTGGATACGAGAATCTAGGGGTTTTGGGTAACATGAGTGGAATAATCCATATATGGGATAGGTGGTAGTTTACCTATAATCAAGATGTATTTTACATGGGATACCTCTTCAAAAGCTACAACTAAAGTGATATGGTTAGAATTATAGACACTAGTGCAACATTATATTGTAATCATTTGATATAATATGGCAATATCTATTAATTATTGAGTTTGACATTTGAAGGAATTAGATACAACCCTCATGAATCTAGTATTGTAATTATGAATATTTTCTTGAGGATGTATTTGTATCATGTTTAATTGAAATAAAATAGAAAATTTGTTAACCATATTATCAAATATCCACATGAAAGGTTATAAAATTGATGCCCACTGATCTCCCATACCATAAAGCAATATTATCCCTTAATGAATAATTACAAATGGATGTTGAGCTATGAATACTAAGGGTTTTGAATGGAGGATGAGCTGTGAACGCCTAGGGTTTTGGATGGTTGCCAAGCTATGAACACTGAGAGTTTTGGATGGATTCCTTGAAAGATGAAAACTTTCCCCAGTTAGGGCAAAATGGTGAAATTAGGGATCCAGATGGGAGAGCTAGGGATCTAAGAAATGCTGATCGATGTGTGGAAAAAGGAATGATAGATGCAAAAAATGTTCTCCAAGAAGGATCAGAAAAGGATTCTTGGGCATCAATTCTCAAAGGAAGAAAGGAAGTGATTAAAGAAGAAGTTGGTACAGAGATATCTCATGAAAATTGAAAGGTATGTATTTCTAACTCCCTAATCAATTTTTTTTTGAGGGATAATGAGTTTAGCATGGTAGGAAAATTTCTAGTGCCCAAACCATATTTAGATGTGCTTAGAAGATGGCTCCTGTTGTGGCTGATCCACAACACACCCCAAAATTGGGGACCCACATTTTCGTTTTGATATCCGGGTGTTGGCATTTCATTTTTAGTGTCTAATCCTTCGTTTTGTCGTAGGTTTTGCAATTGTTGTCGGTTCTTGTTGACAACTTTTTCTTGTTGACAACTTTTGCTTGTTGACAATATTTTCTTGTCGACAACTTTTTCTTGTTGACGATATTTTATCGTCGACAACTTTTTCTTGTCTACAACTTTTTCTTGTTGATGATATTTTATCGTCGACAACTTTTTCTTGTTGACGATATTTTATCGTCATTTTGCTTGTTAACGACTTTGTGGTCATTTTCTCATCGACGTTCCTTTTTATCATCAGTTTGTGTGTCGGCAAGTTTGTTTTGTTAGTGTTATCGTTTGAAAGTTTGATGTCCATTTGTCAGGTTTTATTTCATTCGTTTGGGTCAAATGAAAATAACAAATGGATTTAAGTATATACATCTCACACATATATATATATATATATAACGTGCTGTGGTCTACCGACAAGGGCACCACTTGCATGCTAGGTGATTGTGACCCGGGTTCACTCCCCACGGCGGACATGTATATGTATAAGAAGTATTTACTCAATAAAGAAAAAAATAATAAAAATAAAATAAAATATATAATAATAAAATGGGTTAAAGCTTAATGTTTTTAATATATGTTTTTAATGTTATGCAAGCCTTTAAACCAAAGAGCTCGGCGAAAATTGCAAAGGATTGGAAGACCCTGACTGCTACGAGACGGCTAGGGATAGGGTTACGCGGTCCGACGTGGTGGGGCCCGCTCTCGGTGCCTTGCTGGCGCTCACGGCTGCAGACATGCTGAACCCTGCTGCGGCTGCCACGGTGGCAAGGCCTGACGAGAATTCTTGGAACATGGAATGCAACCATGGGAGTAACAGGCCGATAGTAGATGACACGAAACCTGCATGGACGTTGATGCCGACGTGGCAGTAGTTTGGGTGACATGGCAGCTAGGACACGAAACCCTAGGCAAAGCACAGGTGTTCATGGCATTTCACGGTAATGCCTAATGTAGACAAACATCGCGTATGCAGTGGACCGGGGTAAAGTATGCCTCGATAGTTGGATGCGAAAGTTTTAGAGTTATGTACATCGTAGCCGAGAACAAAATGACAGACCCGACGATGCTGAAGAAGGCACAATATCACATGATGATGTGGCAGCAATTTTATACGACGACGGGGGTTTCCTAGCCGTTGTTGCTGGGAAGAATGATCGAATGGAACTGATAGAAGAATAGGACAACGAAAAGGATATGGCATAGCATGGGCCAACGCGACATTGAAGTGGGCAAACATCGACCATAACGAAGTAACGCGAAGATCATCACCGGGAATAGCATATAATAGAATAACAAAATTCTTAAAGCGCACAGTCCAGAGCCTGGAGAGAGGCGAGAGTAGTTCAAGTGGGCAAAATATTTCGTTTCGCAGCTATGTCATTTGTTGTGACATTCCTCCGGGGGGGAATGCGGGGACAGCACCCTCGACCGCTTGATGCCATCTTTGTTAGATGGGAAAGCCCCTTCAACAAAACCTCCTAGGCACATTTGGGGCTTAATGAAATACATTAAAATGGTGGCCCACCGTGTAGTAAGGAATTTACTTGTTTGGTCAAACAAAACGCCAAATCGAGGTCAACACGGTAAATGGACGAGCCCAAGCGTTTCAAAATGGTGCCGCATGTTTGCAAGGTAAATGAAGATTTCTTCGACAGAGGAATTTATTGCAAAATACTACCTTGGCATAGTACAAAATATAAAAATTAATGTGCCACATAATGTATATTTGATGCATATAATGATAAGAGGGTTACACATGCTCATGGAAAGAGCGGTTATTAGGGGATAGGTCATCGTTACATTAGGGGCCATGGAATTTCCAACATAATGGATGAAAGAAGCCGTCGTGAGTCTTCAACGAAAGGGCCGAGAAGTGAAACGAAGAGGCATTTCGAAATAAAGAGCCATGGAGGATAAACGAAGAGCCATGGAGGATAAATGAAAAGGCGTGGAGGAAAATATTAAAGGGACGATCGAAGTGCATGCAAGGGGACGGAAATTTTGGCATGGCCAAATGCGGCAGAATTTGATATGTAAAACCAGGAATATAATTTGAATGGGAAAGCTTCTCTTCAGAAATTTCAGGCCTTGTTAGCAAGAAAGAATGAGAAATTTTCTGCATGCTCTATTTTAACTGTTTTATGTTTCTCCTTCCAAATTTCAGATTTGTATGTGAAATTTATGCCATTGTTTTGGGTCATTTCATGTGAATGTTTGCAATCTAGAAACTATTTTAAACCCTAGGAGCCAACACCTAGTTTACTTTGATTGTGTTTGTTTTGCAGGTCAAATAGGCTAGGTTGCATGTATGAAACTCTCACGTATTCGGTTTTGCAGGATGGGGTGCTATCAAACTGAAGGAGCTTTTGCATTGCTGCATTTTCAGCTATTATTTTGATGCAAATTTTAATTTTCTGTTTTCAAAAATTTTAATTTCAGAACTTTTTCTTATTTTCAGACATTAAAATAAACATTAAAAAAAAATCTAAATCTAAAAATAACTTCACCATTGCGTAGGTTACAGTTCAGACTTCCAATACGCACTTTGAAATTTCATTTTCGGACTTGTTTAGTATTTTTAAAAATTCATCGAAGTTGCTGTTTTGTTACAGGTTTTAAAAATCCGAAAATAGAAAATTTCCATTTTAAGGTCAAGTTTCATTTTTCAAGTTTTGTTTTGCATTCATGAGCCTATGATGACATTCCCTTCATGGAAATTCCAATTTCATTGAAGGAGTTATGTTTTATGGCACTTTCACAAATTTCCATTTTGAGCCTAAAATTACCCTTTCTTCATAAAAATTCTAATTTTACGAAAGAGGGGTAATTTCAGTATTACATTGAAGGTCTTTTCCTTAAAGCACTTAATTGTTCATCTTGATGAAAATTTGATTTCATTCAAGAGGGATAAGTTAAAGTGACATTTTGAAGCTACATGTGAAGACCCTATTCATCATTGAGGATTTAATGCAAGATAAAATCTATTTTAAAACCATCGAGATGAAAGGAATTAAAGCACTACATCGTGGTCATATGAGGGCCAACTCACATTTGATTTATTTTGGTTCAATGAACAATCACTAATGTTTCATGGTAAAATAAACCAACATTTCCCCTTGTTTACAGTTACTTGCAATCACTAAGGTGTTCCAAGCATTTAAATTGAATATCTTTATTTGAGATTACTAATGCACATATGCAAAATGCTAATATAACGGAGACCTTGGAGAAGTTGTTTTTTTAACTTCTTTGCAAGAGGGGATTTGGAATCCAAATCCTAAGGGAGAGTGTACTTTCACAATTAGGTGAAAATACCACTCAACAGCTCCATTCTAAAATTCAAACAAAGGGTTCAATGAATATTATTGGTCTATCAAGGGGATACTTCTTAATACAGTTTAATATTGAGGAGGATCTAGTGGCATATTTATCACGAGGTTCATTTTTCTTTGAGAAAAGACCAGTTTTCCTAAAATGTTGGCATTAGGGCTTCAACCCTCAAAAGGAAGAATTTTTTTTCGTTTCCATATGGATTAGGTTCCCAGATTTACCTATAGAATATTGGGATTAAGGGCCCGACAACACAAATTGGACAGTTTATAACCATGGATCCACCCACCCGCAAAAAAACAAGAATTTTATGTGCAAGTTTGTGTTAATGTGAAGCTAGAACAAGACAAAGTGGAAAAAGTGAGTATCAAATCAATGCTTGGGGAATGGGAACAAGAAGTTGAATATAAATTTTTTTTGGTATATTGTAAAAAATGTAAAGTGTTTAGACATGTAAAGGGAAAATGTCATCCACAAAGACAAACTGGATTTACTAAAAAGTGGTAGAAAAAGGAGAATCAAATAAAACAGAGGACCACAAGCATGGAAAATAAAACTTATAGCCCACAAGAAAGGGCATACGAAAGGAACAATATCAGGAAATTTACTAGGAGGTAAATGAAGAGGCAGAAAGTAAAAATAGTAATGGATGTTCTATACAATACAAGGAAGAACAATAGAATCCTAATAAGACAATGGAGTATGCAAGTAAATGCAAAGAGCTAAACCAATAAGCATATGAAGAACATAATGAGAAACAAAACTTGAGTGGTTTTAAAAATAACACTAATCAACAAGAGAATAATCTCAATCAAGGAAAATAAAATAATTATGAAGATGGTAACCATAAGATGAAAATAAATATGATTGAAAATCATATAAATCTAGATACCAAGATAAAAAAACAAAATGTGATTGCGATTAGCACAAAGAATGCATACAATAATTTAGAAGTTGAAGAATGAATATTAGTAGATGATGCTAAAATGGTAGAGAATACCCCATCCACTCAAATGGAATCAGAACAGGAGAAGGATCAGATTGAAGGAGTTTAGGGGTTTAAAATAAAAGAAATAGAGGGATGACAAGGATTAGATCAAGTTTTAAGTTCAAAGAACAAAACTAAACAATTTGAGGAACAAAAGAATCTAAGCATAATAGAAAACTCAAAGAATTCTAAGGAGGGTATGCAAACAATATTCAGAAAAAGACTAGATTTGGGTAAAAAAACTCAATCAGTAGTAGAAGAATCTCTAATAGGATGTAATCAAATGAGAGAGAATGATCCTCATAGAAAACATACAAAAAATACAAAGAATATAGGTAATTATGGGAAAGAAAGCAAGGAAGACACCCCAAACAAGAAGAAAAAAAGTACGAGAGAAGAGGGGACAAGAATTAGATCCAAATGAAGAATGGATGGGTAAGAGCCCATAAAACAAAATAAAAAAATAAAAATCCTTTCTTGGAATGTGCAGGGGCTAAATTCCCCTGGGAAAATAAGAATTGTTAGAGATCTACTCATGGAAGTAAAATTTGATATTGTTTGTCTTCAAGAATCTAAAATTGACACAAAAAAAACTTGACATTATTCAGAAAGAGGTTTTGCCGAATGCTGAATGGATCATAAGCCCAAAACAAGGTACTATTGGAGGTATTTGCATATTTTGGGAAAAAATGAATTTTGAGGGCACTTTAATTGATCAAGAAGAGAGAAATGCATAGTCAAATTGAAGAACAAAAAACTAAATTTTGTTGGGTAATGATAGGGGTTTATACTCAAAATGATGATCGTGAGAGATTCCATTTGTGGAATAAGCTATATTTTCATAGGAGTCTTTTCATTAATTTGCATTGGATGGTTTTGGGTGACTTCAATACAGTCTTAAGAATAGAGGAAAAAAATGGAGGGATGATTAACATCACTCAAGGTATGCAAGATTTTAATGATTTTATTCTGAATAATAAGTTGATTGACTTGGATATATGTAAAGGTAAGTTTACATGGATAAATAGGAGGGTGGGGGATAATCACATTTAAATGCACATGGATAGAGTTCTTATTTATAATAGTTGGCTAAGTATAAATAGTATTCATAGACTTACATGTATGCCCATAATAGGATCAGATCACAATCCCCTTTTGCTGGATATGGAAAAGGAGGGGAAACATGGAGGAGTGCCTTTTAGGTATGAGTTCATGTGGAATATGCACCCAAAAATTACAAAAATATTTCAATATTGGTGGTAGGAGGAGGTTCAAGGATCAACAATGTACATAGTTACCCAAAAATTAAAGAACATCAAGTATCGAATCAAAATTTGGAATAAAGAGGTTTTTGGTAACATCAATTTAAGAAAACAAAATATTAAAAAGGATATCCAAGATATAGAGTAAACAATGGAGATGGAAGGGAGAAAACCAAAGTGACATGAAAAGGAAAAACAATTCCTCATAAAGTATCATAATACCATTGCCCAAGAGGAAATTGAATGGAAATAGAAATCCAAAGTTTTGTGGCTCAAGGAAGGTGATAGAAACACTAAATTCTTCCATGTTTTGGCTATGAGACATAGGAATAGAAATAAAATCCTCTACCTTATGGGGGATTATGGAAGAAAGTATGAGGATTTAAATGTTATTAAAAATATGGCCATTACTTTCTTTCAAAACCTGCTTAGCAAAGAAAAAACTGAGTGCAACATAGAAATAGAAAGCATCATTAACAATGTTCCCAAAGGAGTCAATGATAGCATGAATGAATATATATTCAAGGTAATATTTAAGGAGGAAATTAAAAGAGTTGTTTTATCTATGGGAGCATCTAAGGCTCCGGGACCAGATGGTTTCCCACCAAGTTTTTTTCAACATCATTGGGATATTTTTGGAGTAGATGTAGTCAATGCAATCCAAGAAGCCCAAGAATCTGGTAAGTTGATGAAATAATGGAATAATACCTTCCTTGCTCTAATTTATAAGAAATATGGGGTAGATAAATTGTAGGAATTTAGACCAATTAGCCTATGTAATACAATTTACAAAATTTTTACTAAATTTTTGGCCAATCGGTTGAAAAAAATCATCCCCTCAATCATTAATGAATATCAAGGAGGTTATGTGGCAGGTAAGATAATTACTGAAAGTATCATTGCCATTTATGAAATGACACACTCTGTTCAAAGGAGAAAAGGTTCAGGCATGTTCCTTAAGCTAGACATGAACAAAGCCTATGACATGGTTTTGTGGTCCTTCTTAGATAAAATAATGGAGCGAATGGGTTTCGATGAAAAATGGAGGGCATGGGTTGGTATGTGTATTTCTAACCCCCATTTTTCAATCTTGATAAATGGAAAATTAGTTACGTTATTTCCTTCTACCATAGGAATCAGGCAGGGATATCCATTGTCTCCATATCTCTTTATCATTATGGCAGATGCCCTGGAAAGAACTTTGGAAAGAAAGAAAAAATATGGTAATATCAAAGGTCTAAAATATTCATCCATTGGTGAAGCGTTGTCTCATTAAAAATTTGTGGATGATACTTTATTGCTTGGGGAATCTATAGAGGAAGAAGCTTTGGAGTTTAAAAAAGTCCTTGATTCTTATGAAAAAATGCAAGCCAAAAAATAAATTATGAAAAAAGCAGGATTATGTTTTTAAACACGGAGGAAAGTAGAAGAAATAAAATAGTTAAAAGTGTTGAGTTGTAAGGAGGAAAAGTTCCCTATCACCTATCTTGGAAGGACCCTTTAGTAAACTATAAAAATTTCAAATATATTAAAGAACATAACCAGGACCTATGGTAAGAAAATTAATGGTTACATTCATATGGTGGGTGATTTTCAGGAGTGGAAAATTATGCAATAAGATATGCAAGGCCCCAGGGGTAAATATCTGCAAAACCTCCTAAGGAATTACTATTTAGGTAGAGTTTTAAAGGAGGATCGAATAATTTTGGGAAAAACCAGCAAGGCTAGTACTTGGTGAAGGATGGATATAGAGTCTTGGGTAAAGAAACCTGAGCTTAAAAGAATTTGGAAGCTAGAAATCATCCCTAAGGTTGCTATGTTTTTTGGACCACCATTCTTAATAAAATACTTACAAAAGACAATATGTTCAAAATAGGAATTGTGGTTCCAACTGTTTGTACTTATGCAACAAAGAGGATGAGTGAGTGGACCACCTGTTTGGAACTTGTGATTTTTTTTGTGATATCCTAATATGCTATTGAGAGAAGTTAATGTTGCTTAGGTAATTCTAGATTATCTAATCAGGATTTGGGAACAGTGGCACTTAGGAAGCAATATTTTTTGGTAAAAATGCATTCCACATATTTGTTGGGGGATTTGGTTGGAAAGAAATAGACGAGTGTTCAAAAACAAAACCAGAGGAATAATTGGAGTTTATGCCAAGATAAACACAACCCTATTTGAGGAATGCATTAAAATCATTGTTGGACAAGAAAATATTGCAATGATCCTCTCTAGAGAAAAATATATCTTAAATATGAAAAAAATCAATAAGGTGAGACTAGATACTATATGGGAACATCCCCACAAATACTGGGTAAAAATTAACTTTGATGGAGCTACAAAAGGTAACCCGGGTCATGCTGGTGGTGGGGGCATCATTAGGAATGATAGAGGTCAGGTAGTGGTTGCATATGCTAAGGATATAGGAATTACCACAAATCACCAAGTTGAAGCAAGGGCAATGCTTACAGGACTCCAAATTGCAGTGAATTTGGGTTTTACAAGAATTGTTCTTGAGGGGGATTCCAAGAATATTATAACTTCCCTTCAAAAAGGGGAGTTAAATAATTCTAGCATTTTCCAAATAATTACAGATGCGAGGAATATCTTGGGAAACCTATAAGATAGTCAAGTTAAACATATTTATAGAGAGGGAAACAAAGTTGTTGATAAAATGGCAAATATGGCAGTTAAATCTAAGAATTTCAAGGTTTGGTCATATGCCCCATGGAGTTGGAAGAGATTTTAAGAATTGATAATGAAGCTAGTAAATAAAGAGGGCAGAGCAAAGCATAATACTTATTGAGATCATGCTATGAAGGATTTGAGCACCCTAAATTACATTAATGTTAGCAATTTCTTTATCAGTTATGTAATATATAAGAAGATGTACCATGATATCTTCTTCTTGGATACAATGAATATATTTCAATATGAAGAGCTTGTTTAGGTGTTCTATTACCATCTAAGTCCCAATTACATCAAAGTTAGTAAGGCCTTTAGGTAGCAACCAAAATGGTATAATAGGTCCTTACATTCAATGGTCCATGGTAGGTCCAATTAGAAGATGATTATGAGGCCTAAGTAGCTAAGGTACTTGATTGTTTTGGGGTGGTTGACCAAATTGCATTACATAGGGATAAGCCACATTACCTTGAGGTGGATATCATATGCTTGATATGGGGGTATTTGTGTAATAATATGTTGGAAAAATATTAAGGATACTATCGCATGTCATAATATGGTAGAGGAAATGGAGGTTTTGAGTTGTCGATTAATGGTAGATTAGGAAAGGACATGTATTGGTTAGATGGGGCTTGAAAATTTTGGATAGGAGGAGGATATTTCAAGCCTTGTAAAGGATATTGTTGACTATGGGAAGGAAGTATTGTTATAGATTTTATGTATGATGATTGGTTGGAGGTAGCATTTGGTTTGGGGGTTTTTCTAAACTCCTTGTACCTCCATCTAGCTAACTGTAAGTTGTAAATTTTGAGTGATACCACGATTCTATGTTGGTATGTAAATATATTCAGAGGCATTCATATAATATGACATTGAATATCTTGAGGATAATATCACCACTTTAGAAGAATTATTTTGTTTATGAGCCTCAAGTAAAATTTAAGTCAGGACTATACATGTCGAAGGGTTATTTTGGATATTGGATATTAAAAATTGATAATTGAATTACATTGACCTGATTATTGGAGGATATTAGGATAGTTATTTGAAGGGTTATAAATCTAAAACATTTCATATAGTGGATTAGAATGAGTCATAGTAGGTTATGTAGTTGACTAGACCTGGTTTGGAGGATTTGAAATGACAAGGGCATAATTATAGATTGGTGGAAAATTAGGAAAAATAATTTCTTGGGATACAAGATTTTGAATTATTTGGTCAACCATTGAAGCTTTTACTTTTTATGGAATGAGTCTTGGTATTGGATCTTCTTCAATTTCATCATCTTGGTGTACCCACACCATAACTTGTTCTTTTCTTTTTCCTTTGAATTTCTTTGTTGATATGATATTAATTCAATTGACTAAAATCCTTTGCCTAATTGTTGTGTCTTTGAGTACATATTTATATTCATGGTATTTTATGCATTTATACTCACATGGATAAATTTTTAGGGACAAGACTTAATTTTTTTGAAAATTTGTTAAGAGAAGCTAATTGCTTCTTAGTTGGAATGAACCACTCCAACAATGTAACTTGAATAAATATAACAAAAAAGATCCAAGTGAATCACTTCATATTTGAGTTAAAGCACTCCCTTAGGAGGTGTTATGAAAATATTTGATCTTATTTAATGAATCAATTCTTATACTTAGGGTGAATTTCTCCTAAGATTCAACTTGGAGAAATTTTACTCTTTTAGTGGTTTTCTTGCTAGTTTTGAGTGAATCACTAAATGATGTGGATCAAATTGCTTGATAGACATGAATTAAATATTTTATTTTATTTCTAAAGTGATTGGCCTCATATAGGGAAAATCACTTGAATTTTAGAGTGAATCACTTCCTAAGTGAAGATGGAAAAAACTTCCTAAAATTTAGAAATTTACCTTTTGCCTATGGCAAATGCAATTTTGGTGCTAAAATTGAAGAGTTTTATCAATTTGAGATTTCCTTGATTGCTTGCTTCACAAAATTTTTATAATGAAGTTGCCATTCACAAAGAACCTAGCAAATTGAATGCCAAAACTAAAAGATATATGAAACTAGAGTTCATATCAAGACTTGGCTTGATTTCATTATGGAAATCAAGCCCTTATTTCCATTGGTCATGCCATAAACATGTTGAATTATGAAAAGATATATCTTTTTATGTTACCACAATTCCATATTAGAAAATTGGAAGAAAGGAGAGTGTGTCCCTCTCAACCTATGGATTTAGGATGGATCTCCACTATATTTGCTAAGTCTAACTAATCTACACAAATTTTATAAAAATAAATGTGAAAATTAAAATGCATGAAAGCTAATTTTACAATTTAAGGTTTGAGAGATCAAAATTAGATTTTTAGAGGTCATAATTGATCAATCTAAAAGGTTTTGCATATATTAAAATTGGGGGAATACCAAGGTAGTAACGTGTTACTACAATGTGTACAAAGTATAATTTTAAGATTGATAACAAGGAAGGAAGTAATATGAAGATATTCTTAGTAGCTAGGATATTGTTATGGAGTTTATTATTACTAACAAAAATCATTCACCAATATGTAAAAAAATCAAATCATTCATCCACAAATAATAATCACAATAACAATCCACACAATGAGATAGAAATATATAATAGCCTTAAGGTAGTGAAACACCAATAATAATGCTTAAGGAAGGAGTAACTCCACAAGATATCCCAAGATGAGAGTGCCCCTTAGAGATGGTAAAGTTACATAAACAACTTCATGGCAAAGACGATTGCATATGATTGATCTCCATGATGATTACAATAACAAATATCCCTTCTTTATATACCAAAATTCTAATTATAATATGGGGAGAAAAATACTAATATAATCAACCGTGGGTTATGTGTAGCCCATGCCAACCCTTATACAATATAATTTCATCTCCCCATATACCTATTCCTAGGTACCCTAACAAATATAGCTCATAATCATGGTCTAGGAAATCGATGCCTAAATCCACACCAACAATGTAGTCAAAGAATATGAAATGGAAGGAGAAGGAGAGACTAAAATCCCCACTATGAAAGGGAAAGGAGAAGGACTAGATATGTATATCCCCTTGGATGAAATTATCTAGTTATTATCTACAAGGGAATTTTTATGGAAATTATGGTATGAGAACCCTCATAAATAGTGGAAAGTAATATTTTATGATGTATTTATACACTTTATTATGTAGGTACCAAATTTTGATTAAAAATTCTTCAAGCCCTACTTGTTGTAGATGTTGGAGAAGTATGAATTAGATAAGAGGAGTAAATTACTAGTTGAAAGAAGGAAGTTTGAGTCACTTTCAATGTGAATGAATTCAGGAAACTATTTGGGTTGTCTAACATAAATAGTAGATCTATTTATAAGGAGGGTGTAAGAACATTCAAGCTATATGAGTTTATGATAAAGTATTCCAACTTGTCACCAAAAGAAGGAAAAAAATGACGAAGCATGATAGCAAAAAAAACATTAGCTAAAGTATACAACAAACATAGCTATATCTAGGTTGTTGAGATAATAATGAGACTCAAACATACCTATTTGGATTTTTCATACATACATAAAATCCTAGACGATGTCTAAATTGATTGGATAAAACACTTGGTAGAGTGCATCCATAATTTTATGATTAGGATCACACAATTTTTTCTATGGCATGCTATGCCATTGCATTATTTTTGGATTTGATAATGTTTGGGAGAGTCCAAATACTAGGGTTAGAGTCTCTCTAATAATTTATAGAGGGAATACCATTATTTTTTTGATGGATAGTAGTTACAACCGATACAAAAATACATGCCCTAAGATAGACAAATAAAAATATAACTATGAAGAGGACACTAATAATAAGATCATAAGCATATCCTTTGTTAGGATATCATGAGATAACTATGAAGAGAAAGGCACTATTAATGAGTTGCGATAGTTACACCCACTACTAATCATAGGAGGGTCTTAACACTACACCTTTGTGGCAATATGGAGATGAAGTTACATAGTGTACATCTCCTTATTTGGAAGAAATATCAATGTAGATAACCTTAAACATTACACAATAAGGAAAGGGAAATATGTTTTAACACCAGGGATTATGGAAGTTAGTCAATTATTACAAGTAGTGACAAATAAAGAAATGATAAGAGTAGAATACCAACTATTGGTTAAAAATAAATAAAAAAGAAGAATACTAAAGAAGGATTGAATGAGATTGATGATGAAGCTCCAAGTGTCAACAAGAAGGATGAGTCTGGTGAAGAGAGTGATTCCAATGAGCACATGATGATTGAGCTTTCCAATTTGAGACTATCCCAAGTGCAAGATTATATTATTAATGAATAATGTTTATAACGTCTTTTTAAATATAATTTAAGTGGTGGAGAGACCACATAGTTAATTCAATCTAAGTGCCCTTGGATAGTGGTAAATTTGGGCATTGAGGGTGGAAATTGAAGTGGCCAAATTGACTAGCTGGGCACATGATGAGTGTAGAATCCCAAATTTTGCCATCTCTTAGACACCAATTTCTTCACTATATCACCCCTTTTCATGAATTAAGTAGAATCATCCCTTTTGTACCTGAATATGGGGCAAAAAGCAACATCAAATTTTATGATTATCAAAATTCTTCAATTGGTCATCAAATTTCATAAAATTTGTACTGTTAGTCTTGGTTTGTGATCTGCCTAGTGGTGTGATGTGCACCCTAGATTGTGACCGATATTTAATGGCTCAAAATTACTTCTAAGCCAACCTTTGAAGAAGGCTAGTTTCTTGTGCAAAGCAAAAAATGAAAAAATAAAAGAAGACTAAAAATATAAATTCTAGGTTAGAAGGAGAGAAGGGAGAGAAATCTAGTTTTAAATGTAGATAAAATTCAGCTAATAACACTACCACACCCTATGCAATGCACACTATAACTTATCTACATACATGGCCTAATAGACCAACCATTAGACAAAATATTGCAAAATGTAAATTTAGCTTAGATTGTGCCATTTACTAATCAAATAGCCCTCAATGATAGTCCAAACAACATCTATGGCCTAACAGAAAAAACCTATGCCAAAATTTTATAGAAAAAAGCAAAACCATAATGATTAATATTGTGTATCCCTAATATTCTAATAGTCGAGAGTAATAATCCAAAAAACTCTGGCCTAAAAAAGTAGACCACCAACAAAGCTTTTATAAAAATATCTAGAGATTAAAAAGCATGCATTCATGAAATTTTTTAGAAATATATTATTATAAGGGGTCAAACAAAAATATAATTCATTAATAAGTTGAGAAAAATTGCATAGTATACAACAAAAAAACACAAATTTTTGACCCTCATACTGAGGTAAATTATGCTATTTATAGTTTACTATACTAGCATAGCCAATGATTACAAGGATGTGAAGATTACAAACTTATACTGAGAGGGGGGGTGAGCAGTATAAGATAAAACTTTTCTCTTTTATTTCCTAAGAAATAACTTCAAATAATATCAATACAATAATGAAACAATGCACAAATAATCACACACATAAGAGACAATGCTTTTATGTGGAAACACCCTCATGGGAGAAAACCATGGCAAAATATTACTTATATTTTTATTCAATAAATTTTGTGGGCACCAAACCACAAGAGACACCAATCCCCTATACAAGTTCATGGACACCAATCCACAGGAGACACCAATACCCTATACAATTTCATGGACACCAATCCATAGGAGACACCAATCCCCTTGTTCAAATTCATTGACACCAATCCATAGGAGACACCAATTCCCTTGCTAAATTTCATGGACACCAATCCATAGGATACATCAATCCCATTGCTCAAGTTCATGGACACCAATCCACAGGAGACACCAATCCCCTTGCTAAATTTTATGGAAACCAATCCATTGGATACACCAATCCCCTTGCTCAAGTTCATGGACACCAATCCACAGGAGACACCAATCCCCTTGCTCAAGTTCATGGACACCAACCCACATGAGACACCAATCCCCTTGCTCAAGTTCATGGACACAAATACATAGGAGACACCAATCCCTTTGCTCAATTTCATGGATACCAACCCATAGGAGACACCAATCCCATTGCTCAAGTTCATGGATACAAATCCATAGGAGACACCGATCCCCTTGCTCAAGTCTACTCCAAAAACTACTCATAAAATACTACTCAAATCTACTCTAGAACCTGCTCAAAAAACACTGCTCAAATTTGCTCCAAAACCTGCTCACAAACATTGCTCAAATCTGCTCCAAAACCTGCTCACATATGCTCCACAAATATGGTCACAAAACTTGCTCAAATCTACTCCAAAATATGCTCCAAAATCTGCTCACAAACACTGACCAATCTGCTCACTAATGGCATAAAATTCTTCACCTTTTCTTGAGTTTTGCTTTCTTCAACTAAAGGCAATACAAACATATTCTACCCAGAATTCTTTTAACTTCAAGAACATATAGAGGATTATATGCACTAATGTAGTAAGATTCAAATGGCCAATATGTTCTTCACATTCATTAAGTCTGTTGCTTCTACATATCTCACATTTATTACATTTTAAAGGTAGCTTAAGTCTAGCATTAAATAACTTACTTGTGTGTTGAATTGAAGATGCTAATACCTTGCTCTTCTTCCACTATCATGTGCACCTTTTATTCTTCTTGAAATGGCTGAATTGTCCTTCCTTTTCAATTGAATGCTTGGGTGAATATGTGCACTTAATCCGCTTACTCTATTATTTGAAGCCTTGAATTGTTTTAAAAACAATCCTTCTATTTGTGTGAGACTATACTCTTTTACTTATTCCCATGTGTACTTCAAAACAATAAACTCTTTTCTAACTCATTTCAATATTATTTATCTAATAATTCCTTATACCTCCCACTTTATAAAACAAAAATATTTTCCTCAAATAATTTAAACCATCTTGAAAAAGGAATTAATTCTCCATACCTCCAGATCTGCCTCAATACAATGATGATATTTCTTTTGATTATACTTTGACCTTGAAATATGTCTCAATACAATTTCCTGTGTGTGCGGTTACAAATTCACAATAGATCACCCTAACTATGCAAAATAACTTCCAATCAATGATCACAACAACAAGTCACTCATATTCTGCCATGTGGTGTGTGAGACGTTAGCGCCCTCCAACTAGGCATATCTACATATGGTGTGAAAAGTGCCAGCGCCCTCCAACTAGGTATGTCTATGTATGGTGTGCAGAGCACCAACGTCATCCAACTGGGCATGTTTGCGTATGGTACACAAAGTGCCAACACCCTCCAACTGGGTGTTGTGGGCATCGTGAGGTGCTCACAATTAATCTATTGTGTGAATGCTCATTTATATCCCTCCATGCCCTTTGTAGGGTAGATGTGGGATTTAAATCCCCAAAAAAAACACAAATCTAAACCTTCTATGAAAGGATATATGACATCGCTAACCTTAGAAAAATTAAAATAGCAAAAATTATTGCTTACCTATTATTGCATTTGCTGGTAATATTTGATGAGTCATGTGTTTGAAGTCTCTAGAAAATATTTGGCTTAACCAAATCCTTCTATGATGGCTTCACTCGGATGGTAGATTCTCAACGTCTACCTTTACTGATGCTTATCAAAAATGATTACGCTATCCATAATCAACTTTCTTTTGCTATCATCGTTTCACTTGCTTACAATGCATTGGAATCACATATTTATTGAAGACCTTTGAGCAACCACTACCACTACAAAAACTAGGAGCCACCACTTCTACCAAGATGGAAGACACCACCTCTTAATTTTTCATCACTATGTGCAAGCTCTTCAATCTCCCAATCACTGGTTCCAAGTACACTTTGCTGTGTGCAAGCTCTTTAATCCTCCTAATCGCTAGTTCCAAGTACACTTCATCGTGCACAAGCTCTTCAACCTCCCAATCGTTGGTTCCAAGTACACTCTCTCTGCATGTAATCTTTTCAATCTTCTGATCACACCATACCTCAAAATGTATCGCCAATCTTCTTGTGAAAGTCATAAAATTTTCATATATTTATATCAAATCTTTCAATTTGATTATTGGTGCCCTAGATGGTCGGCTCATTGAAACTTCACCTTTATAATATTTAAAATATTGATATTTAAATATTATAAATTTAAACCTTTACTTTATGATAACCTTCACTTTATAATATTTAAATATTATAATGCTTCATTTGAAATATATTTGCCTTGCTTTACTTGTCCACTGTTTGCTATTTACCAAGTTGGCCTTTGACATCAATGAAAACTCAATCAAATCAATAATTCTAACAATCTCCCCCTTTGTCATTGATGGCAACCTTGCAAAGAATATTTCATTTAATGCAATATGATCACAAACTGCTCCCCCTGACTAGCTACTCCCCCTTACTGAAATTTTCCCCCTTTGACATCAATGACAAAGGCTCCTCTGGGCTAAAAGATAAGACACTTGACAATGTCCCCTTACTCCCTGCTCTTCTTTGAGACTTCAATTATGAGATGATTGAAACTACCAATTTACGTGCTCTTTTTATTGTTCTATTTTATTTCTCTAAACTTTGAAAGTCATATTATTTTGAACAAATTGACTATTCTCCTTCTTGCTTGACTTTGGAAGTTCAGGGAACACTATTCTACACCATCTAGTTGTATGTCCAAAATTATTACATTTGTAACATATGATGTTGTAGTCCATGAGAGGTGCAAATGAATTGAAATTCCTCTTGGTGAAACCAAAATTATTCTTAGCACAGACCCTATAATTTATAGCTTTATGACCAAATTGGTTACATGTGAAACAATAACCATGGAAGAAATATTGAAACTTGTCTGATTTCCTTGGAGGATATTACCGCATGGTTCTCTCATTTTTATTTTTGTGATGGACTTTGTTCCTTTTCATCATCCTTGATGCTTTCACTTCTTAACACATCAGCATAGGTCTTAGGTTCCTCTTTAATAATTTTATTTGATGCCTCTGTTCCTTTTGAGCTTGAATCCCCCTTTTATTTTCTTTGACCTTCTTCAAAACAAAGTCCAGTATTTATAACCGAAGATATTTGTGATTTGATAATGTCACCCATGATTTTTGTGTTTTTTCAAAAACTATGTAGCTTATCATTAGAATATTTCAACCTCATGTTCCAGTTTTTCACATTCCAACTCTTTTGCCTTTAACTGCTAAGCCATAACTTCTTCAATTTGCTTTACCTCTTCAAATTTAAATTTCAAGTTAATGAGTTCTTGCGACAACTTTACCTTTGTCTTCTCATCCTCTTGTACTTGAGTCTTCAATATTGAGTTATTCTTTCTAAGCCTTTTCAACTCTTCAAGAGCAACAATAAGTTCCTCTTCTATGACAACCATGGCTTCTTCATTTTTTGAATATTTCTCTTCTTCTTGCTCTTTGAAAACATGAGCATCTTCTTTCTCTTCTATGGCAAAGAATAAGATTTCTTCTCTTTCACTATCAGAGAGGCTTTCATCATTGTTACTGGAGAAATTGCTTGCTGCTTCAACATAAAAATTCTTCTTGTGTCTTTGAAAGATTTTCTTCTCATTCTTGCCTTGATCGTGCCTGTTTTTCTTTTCATGATAAAATTTTCTTTCTTTCTTTTTCTTATATTCCCTTTCTTCCTCACTGCTACTACTAGTTTGTGGGCAATTAGATGCATAGTGACCAAGGTTACCACAATTAAAATATTTTACTGAATGAATACCTTTTGTCATGGGAGAAAAACATAATAAAATATTTCTTATATTTTTATTCAATCAATTTCATGGACACCAAACCATAGGAGACACCAATACCCTATACAAGTTCATGGAAAACAATCCATAGGAGACACCAATCCCCTATACAAGTTCATGGACACCAATACACAGGAGATACCAATATCCTCATTTAAGTTCATGGACACTAATCCACATGAAACACCAACCCCCTTGATCAAGTTCGTGGACACCAATCCACAGGAGACACCAATCCCCTTGCTCAAGTTCATGGACACCAATCTACAGGAGACACAAATATCCTTGCTCAAGTTTATGGACACAAATCCATAGGAGACACCAATCCCCTTTCTCAAGTTCATGGGAACCAATCCATAGGAGATACCGATCCCCTTGCTCAAGTTTGTGGAAACCAATCCATAGGAGACACCAATCCCCTTACTCAAGTTTGTAGACACTAATCCATAGGAGATACGAATCCCCTTGATCAAGTTTGTGGAAACCAATCCATAGGATACACAAATCCCGTTGCTCAAGTCTGCTCCAAAACCTGCTCATAAAACACCTCTCAAGTCTTCTCCAAAAATTGCTCACAAATACTGCTCAAATCTACTCCAAAACCTACTCACAAAAACTTCTCAAATATTCTCCAAAACTTGCTCACAAAAACTACTCAAATCTGCTCCAAAACCTGCTCATAAAACCTACTCAAATCTACTCCAAAAACTTACTCACAAAACTTGCTCCAAAATATGCTCACAAACACTGCTCAAATCTTCTCACTAATGGCATCAAATTCTTCATCTTTTCTTGAGTTTTGATTTCTTCAACTAAAGGTAATATAGTGTAGCACCCTAAAATTGGCACAGTAAACTTTAGAAAATAATTAAAATTACATTAGTAATAATTCAAATTCAAATTTTAACCCCAAAATCGCTCCCAAACTGCCTGCTGCCCGTTTCCTCATTTTTTGTGCCATTTTTAGAGTTTGTTTTGTTCATTTGATGATATCATCACCGATCTAATGATATCACCTTAGATCGAATGATTTCATCTGGATCAGAACGTCCAGATGATCTCGTCCCAAACTGATTTGTGCATAGTTAGCTTCTGTTTCAACGACGCCTCTAATCAGGGTAGAAGCGTGTCTACGCCGTTAGAGACCTCCCTTGTTGGATATCTTCCAAATTAGGATGATCTCCAATCTCCTAACCTCCCTCCTAAGCCTATTTAACCTTAGGACCCCCTCTTGGCATTCCCCCTAGCTGAAATTCCCTGTAACACGAATTCTACATGCATTAGACTATCTTAAACCACCATTTGCATTTGTATTTTTCCAAGTTTGTTTGTAGGAACTTCATTGTTTTTCAGCCGAAGCAAGCTCAGATCATCGCAGACGATCCTGTTCAATTAGAGACTATTTCATACCAATCCAAGATGATTTCGACTACAGTCAACATTGAGGGCAATCAGTGCCCAGGGTTTGTATTTTCTCACTTTGTTTGTTGATTTATCCTGCATTTAGTTAAATTTGTTATTATTCCTTATTGTTCTACATCTTGGAGTTCACCCATATAGCTTAAGTGTACAATGAAGTCATAATTTGTCATTAGAACGTCATAATCTACTTGAATTTTTATTTGTGATCATCACCTTAGCATCTATGTTGCCATTTTACACCATTTTTCTCTGTTAGAATAGTTGCATTTCTGGTATTTTGTATCTATCTTTCTGTTTGCAGGTCTCTGACGAATTCGTCTGATGAATTCGTTAGATCTCAGAAAATCCCATCAGATCTCAGATGATCCTGTCAAATTCCAAACGATCTGGACTACTTCAAAAATTAGAACCTTCATCAGACATCCGGATCAGGTATGGTTCTTTAATCTAGCGTATTCTTTCTGTTTTCTGTCCAAATCTATTTTTTGTATTTATTTAATTTGCATTTTCATAATAGAACACTTAGATTCATCTGGCCAAACCTAGGACTTGGATTTTTAAAGATAAAACTAAACACATTAAACACATTCCCAACCTAGGCGTGGAAATTGCCACTAAACGTTTCCTAGTGAACCCCACCATCCGTCGAAAAATCACCTTAATACCCCTCCCCCGAGAGGTGGGACCTTCAAAGGGACTCTCAGTCTGAGGTACCGTCCCATCCTTTTCCCATCCCACTTTCGGGTGCGGATCCTTTAGCCTAAAGGTAAGGGTGTGAAAAATTTGGAACGATACAATTAGATGATAAAATATCACACTAACACTCTCTCAAGAATTTCTCAATTACAAAAATAATCAAACTCAAATACCATCAACCTTTGGATCCCTACGGTCCCTCATATAATTATCGAGAGATATGTAGTCAACCTTTGGATCCCATAGTTGTAGCACAACCATACCCTAAACACTTTCCCATGCCTGTCCTGCCTATATATAAAGGAACCGAAGATCCCATAGAGCATCTTCATATGTTTAGGATAGCATGTCATGATATATCACATGATGACTTGCTATTACTAAAAATGTTCCCAAAAAGTTTAGGAGGAATGGCATTAGAGTGGTACTATCAATTGCCCACTCATTCTTTGAGAAATTTTGAAGAAACAGCTGAATCATTTGTCCATCAATTTAGTGCCTACATCGAGAGGCATG
Source organism: Wollemia nobilis (assembly GCA_028583015.1). Lineage (NCBI taxonomy): Eukaryota > Viridiplantae > Streptophyta > Pinopsida > Araucariales > Araucariaceae > Wollemia > Wollemia nobilis. The sequence goes on from JAQPPZ010000850.1 coordinate 13,423,297, forward strand.
TCACCATTAAAGATTTGTACAACTTAAAACAAGACAAAGATGAATGTTTTTCTGATTTCTTAGCTAGATGGAGGTAGTTGACAGGAAAACTGCACTTTGTGTTACCTTATAGGGAAATGTTGGACATTTTTATCAATAATTTGCAAGAACAAATCTCCTATGAGTTATCAACTGCTACCTTAACCACCTTCGATCAAGCTATAGACTTAGCTCGAAGGGTAGAAGATGCTCTCATTAGGAGAGGTCACCTCAAAAAGAAAGATGATGAGAAAACATCCAGAAATCAGTATAAAAACAAACAAGTTGTAGGTGACGGAGTCACTGACAACAAAAACGTTGCTAATATCAATACAACAAAGACAACAAAAAAATTTATATTAAAACCCCCTGATAAACCTCCTCGAGAATTTACTAGATTGAATCAACCTTTATCAACCATTCTACCTCAATTATTAGCACGAGGCTTGATTCAATTACCAGCTATCCGGGAACCTGATCCAACTATACCCGGATACGAGAGCCGATCTACACTGTGACTTTCATAGAGGACCTGGACATGCTACAAATTCTTGCAAAATATTGAAACATAAAATACAAGACTTGATTGATAATAATGAAATGGAGGTGCAAGCTTTCCAACCTAAACAAAATGCTCCTAATAACGCTCAAAAGACCATTCCCCAAAATCAAAATCAAAATGCTAATCAATCATTGGATATATTTCAACATCCTTTACCAAACCATGGTAAAGAAGTGGCCAATCAAATCGAACATCATAATGTTCCCCCTCCTACCCGATATGTAGGGACTATTAGCGGACAATTACCTATTCAGGATCCTCAAATATTTGACACAACTTTATCCCTGGTCACGACCAGGCCCCTACATAATTTTCAAACTCCCGATCCTAGTGATGTAGAATCAGATACTGAAAGTGAAGTAGACATCACCTCAAACCAATCGAATAGTTCTGAAAATGAATCAGATCCTATTCAACCTATCACAGATGCTATGGTTCCAGAAGAACCATTTCCTAGAAGAGTTACTACTCGACCCTCTTCTAATCAATTCCTTCCTAATGAACAAGCCATAAACGCTCAACCGAGACCAGTTCAGCGTCTTCAATATAACATTGTAGGTACCATCGGAGCCGTTACCAAACAACAGGCTCAAAACTCTCAACAAGATCAAACTCAGAATGATGGATCAGCTCCATTTATTTTGAAAAATCCCAATAAAGGGAATCATATGTCTAATGTTCAACTTAAGCCTCCTTACAATATTAATGAACAATTATCCAACACTACAGCCAAAATTTCCCTGTTGGATTTGTTAAGATCTTCTCCCACCCATAGGGATGAGTTAATGCTTACATTAAGCCAAATGATGGTACCTCAAAATATTCAACCTGAAGCCATGTCCAATACTATCATCACTCGAGAAGTCGATTGTATTGACTTTCGGGATAAAGATATCCCACAACATAGTTTACATAAGGATAATCCCTTATATATTACTGCTCTAATTGGAGATGTAGTTGTTAAAAGAGTCTTGATTGATAATGGTTCATCTCTAAACATTTGCACTTTTGACTTCTACCAACGGTTTGGCTTTAGAAGTGATGAAATGAAGAAAACTGACATGATTATCAAAGCTTTCAATGACGAGACACAAGAAACATGTGGAGTCATTACTATACCCTTGCAAGTTGGTCCTAGAACCCTAGATACAACCGTGTTTATTGTACATTGCCCTACATCATACAATATACTTTTGGGTCACCCTTGGATCAATGCGATGCGAGCGGTTCCCTCCACTTTACACCAATGTGTTAAATTTGAATTTAAAAATCAGTTGGTCACTATCCATGGTGACCCTAGACCCTTTGATATGTGTGCTTTGGCAGAACCTGTTGGAGTGCAATTTTGCCCCGCTCTGTCATCCACACATCCTAATTCTTATTTTTCATCTAAACGTGTGAAAAACACACACATAACATCATCTACTCCATCAACTACACCTATACATTTAACTCAACCATCTTCTGAACAAACCACACTAGAACCTCAAAAAGATCTTAAATCCACAACCAATTCTTCATGTTCCATCCCTATCATTTCAAAACCTATAGACCCATTCATTAACACTTCCACATTATCAACATCTATCATACCTTCCACATCTAAAGATATAGGGAATGATCCTTCTACATCTTATGCTCTTTCTGATGAACTTTTACCGGATTTATCCACAATCTTAATATCAGAAAAAACAAATGCTTTTATGCAAGATTCAATTATTTTAAATAACTTGCCACCATCTCCTCGTACTTTGGGCCTCCCACAACCTATGGGAAGTACTTACCAAGTCGGGAGTTGTGCTTTTATTTATAAAGGATATGATTGGGGAAGAATACCTCGAAATATCAAAACTCATCATGAGGGATATGCACGATGTTATTTTACTAATGAATATATTAAAGCTAAACCCATAATGCTTAAAATGGGATATAAAGGGAAAGGCTTGGGACCTTTCCAAAATGGCATGAAAGAACCTATCGAGGTAGAACCATGGCCCGCCCGATGTGGTGTGGGCCTATTTCCTAGTAAGGGTCAACCCTTCCCTTTTGAAGATGATGATCAACTCATATGTTATCAAGATTATCTAGATAAACAAGATTCTTTGTGTTCAAAGAATAAGCCATTTACATGTAATATGCTATCCATAGCTTACCCTGAATTGATTGCTGAATCCGATGAGGAGTTGGAAGGAGATATTTTCCATGATGTCTCCGTTGAAGAGTTGTTACACAATGGTTTTTATTTTGATGGTTCTATACCAACTATAGCCCAACTTGAGGCCACCACTCATCAAGACAAATTATCCAACTTAACCTTAAAAGAATTACAAGAATTGGGCGTTTCACCCGCCCCACCTAATTTTGAAAGAGATCTACACATGGAAGTAGAAAACGTCATTAAAGTTAACATTGGAACCGAGGATACTCCTCACATAATCAATATTAGATCAGCATTAAGTCAAGAAAAACAAGATGAATACATTGCATTCCTTAAAGAATATGAAGATGTCTTCGCTTGGACATATGAAGATATGCCGAGTCTGGACCCTTATGTAGTCATGCATCATCTAGTAGTCCATCCGGATGCTAAACCTGTTAAACAAAAACTTAGAAAAATGCATCCCAAAGTGGCCCTGCTAGTCAAAGGGGAGTTAGAAAAACTCCTGAATGTTATTTTCATACAAGCTATTGATTATGCTGAATGGATCTCGAATGTAGTTCCAGTCACCAAGAAAGAAGCTACCAAAGTTAGGGTTTGCACTAGACTTTAGAGATATTAACGTTGCATGCCCTAAAGATGATTTTCCTCTTCCAAACATGGATCAAATCATTGAATTTACTGTCGGGAGTGGAATGATGTCCCTAATGGATGGATTCTCCGGCTACAATCAGATCAGGATAGCTCCTGAAGATCAGGCTAAAACAACCTTTATTACCCCTTGGGGTACCTTTTGTTGGAAAGTGATGCCATTTGGTTTAAAGAATGCCGGTGCAACATATCAACGAGCTATGACTTATATCTTTCATGATATGATGCATGATATCCTACATGATTATGTAGATGATATTATAGCTCGCTCTATTAAAGAAGATGATCATTTAGCTGATTTGAGAAAAGTGTTTAATCGGTTAAGAGAATACCTTATTCGATTAAATCCAGCCAAATGCATATTCGGAGTTAAGTCCGGTAAGCTATTAGGGGTTTTAGTTTCTTTACGTGGTATCAAAATCGACCCTCTCAAAATTGTGGCTATCACTGATATGCCCGCACCTACCAATATATCTGAGTTACGAAGTTTACAAGGTAAGCTTCAAGCCATCCGTCGCTTCATCGATAAGTTGGCGGACAAAACCACTCCCTTTCTTAAGCTCCTTAAGAAGGATGTTCCTTTTAACTGGGACGACGAATGTACAGAAGCTTTTGAACTTCTCAAACAATACCTCCTTAACCCACCTGTGCTTTCACCGCCTAGACCTAATCGCCCATTTCTCCTGTATATTTTAGCTTTAGATTTTGCTTTAGGAGCTATGTTAGCTCAGCTTGATGATGAGAAGAAAGAACGTGCTAATTATTACATTAGCCGAACCCTCATCAGTTATGAAACCCGTTATACAACATTAGAAAAATTATGTCTAGCAGTCGTATTTTCTACGCAAAAATTACGTCATTATATGCTCAGTCAAAAAACGTATGTCATTGCTAAATATGATCCCTTGAGGTATCTCATGAGTCGACCTTATTTATCGGGTCGCACAGCAAAGTGGGTTCTTGCTCTAAGCGAGTTTGAACTCACGTTCATAGGACAAAAGTCTGTTAAGGGTCAAATCATAGCAGATCAATTAGCTGCTGCACCCTTAGAGTCTACCCATCCCCTCATCATTGAGTTTCCTAATGAATGCCTTCAATTAGAGGCGAACCATATTGAACAATGGTCCTTATACTTTGATGGAGCCCGATGCATGAGTGGGGCTGGTGCGGGTATTATTTTAATATCCCCACAAAAACATCTTATACCTTTGTCCTTTAAATTAACATTTGCTTGCACTAATAATACTGCCGAATATGAGGCTCTAATCCTTGGATTACGAGCTGCCTTGGCATTAAAAATCAAACATCTGCTAGTTTTTGGTGATTCTCAACTTGTCATAAACCAAATTAATGAAGTTTATCAGACCAGAGATGATAAATTGCGCCCATATAAAGCATATGTTTTGCAATTGTTATCCTTGTTTGATAAAGTTACTTTGGAAGCTATTCCGTGAACTAGCAATCGTGCGGCTGATGCTATGGCCGCAGTTGCATCTCTTCTGCCCTTGGAGTTAGATGACGAATATGCCACCATCATTATTCGTCGACTCCAGGAACCCGCTTCAAATAAGTCATGTTTAGAACCTTTGGATGTGTTTCTAATCAATGAAACTACTCCTGAACCTTGGTATACGGATATAATTGATTTTCTTCAAAATGGGACTTTCCCTGCCAATTCTAATAGAAACCAGCATCGGTTATTACGTCGACGAGCAAGTCGATTTGTAATAATTGGCAATACTTTATATAGGAGATCTTTTGAAGGTATCCTATTGAGATGTTTGAATCTAGAAGAATCCAAATCAGCTTTAAGTGAAGCCCACGATGGATCTTGTGGAGGACACTTCAGTGGTAGTGTCATTGCTAAAAAGCTCCTTAGGATAGGCTACTTTTGGCCTACCATGGAAAAGGATGCACATGATTATGTGCGCCATTGCGACAAGTGCCAGAAACATGCTGACCTTGTCCATGCGCCTGCACAAGAGCTACAGGCTATTTCATCTCCTTGGCCCTTTTCAAAATGGGGCTTAGACATTATTGGCAAAATTAATCCTGTGTCATCTGATGGACACAAATTCATCATAACCGCCACTGAGTATTTCACGAAGTGGGTTGAAGCTATGCCTTTAGCTTCCTGCACTGGAACTCAAGTCTCTAAATTTATTTTTAATCAAATCATTTGTAGGTTCGAAATTCCTGCAAATCTCATCTCAGACAATGGAACTTGTTTCAAAAATAAAGATGTTAAAAAATTATGCCAAAAATATAAGATTCAACATCGCTGGTCCACTCCCTATTATCCTCAGGGTAATGGTCAAGCAGAAGCATCTAACAAAACCTTAATCAAAATTCTCAAAAGATTGGTCAATAAAACTGGCCGCGACTGGCACATTCAATTATATCCAGCTTTGTGGGCCTATCGAACTAGTGTTCGAACTCCCATTGGAACTTCACCTTTTGTCTTGGTTTATGGCGCTGAAGCCATTTTTCCCTTTGAATTAGAAGTTCCTTCTTTGGCTCTACTACTTCAAGATACCGAAGTAGGAGATGAATATCGAGCTGGCAGACTCAGTCAGTTGGAACTTCTAGATGAAAAGCGCATCAATGCTTTAGAGCACCTTCGTGCCTACCAAAACAAGCTTAAAAGATCATATGCCAAGAAAGTTCGTCATCGATCCTTTGAGGTCGGTGACCTTGTTTTAAAAGAAAATAAAAAAATACTAATGCAACTAAAGACCTTAAAGGTAAATTTGAGCCCAACTGGCTTGGACCATATATTATCACTGCTAAATTTGAATCGGGAGCATACAAATTAGCTACCTTAGATGGTAAATATTTAAAAGAACCTATGAATATTATGCATCTTAAGCGATATTACGCATAAAATTTGGTCATTTCATCATTTGTACATATTTTGCATGTTGTCTCATTTAAAATATATATATATATATATATATATATAAACAAAAACAAATGAAAAAAATAAAAAGTCAAAACAACAATATTATTGACTCTTTTGAAACCCAAAAAAAAAAATAAATAAAGAAGAAAGAGAGAGTCAAAATTATCAAACTCTTCACAAATATTTGTTGTATATATTTCTTCTTCAAGTATTGCAGTTATATTTTCAAATTATTTTGGATAAATTAGCATTTATTTGGAATCCCCCACTATCACAAACACAAAAAATAAATATCTTGATTTTATCTGGCATGATTACTAATCTCTCTTATATCAAAGTCCACAAAATTCAATTAAATAAAGTTTGAGCATAGAGAATTGATCTTGTTATTTACTTAAACCAAGCATATCTTTTCACAATAAAATGATTACATTTGTAATTTCCATGCTATGTTACATAGTAGAAGTGGTTCTTGAGCGAAAAGTTTCCCCTGCTATCCTATCATGCACATGGTCTAGAATCTTTGAGAATTGGCAAAAGGACAAGCTCACCCCTACCCGGAATAAAAATCCCTTGCTCTACAACTAATCCGAGCAAGTATCCCTAGCATAGGAAGAAAAGAAAAGTTCAAAGAAAAAGAGAAAAAGAAACAAGTTATTTCAGCATTATCTCAAATATCAAGCCAAAATACAAAAGTACAAAAAAAAAAAAAGCAAAGCAAAAGAAAAAAGCAAAAGCAAAAGCAATAAAATCCCTTTCCCTACCCATTGAAAAGAAAAGAAGGGTTGATGAGCTTGAATCCCTGGAATTCTCAATTATTCGAAAACTGTGAGGTAAGCCCCATAACAAGTGGTTTGTGCCCAACCCGCTTGGCCTTGGGTAACTCCTAGCGTGGTGATATGTCTGTCACATTAGCGACCTTCTTTTGTACTAACCTATGTCTGCTTATGGATTAGCTAGCTCTTGATAACCCGACCTACATAGTAGTCTGGTATGGTTATATGCATCTAAATCATGGTTAATGAACACTTATTTGGTTCATTCAAATCACTTGTATCAAATTATCTTGCTCAAAACTTGGTAAATGAACAATGCAATTGCACACACATTTGTATTTGAGAGATTTTGTGTATCATTATGATAAATCAAGATTGGTAATGAACTCACATACGCACATGGGATTCCTTATAAATCTAACTTTTGTCTTTAAGATACTTTGAAATATTTTTGCAAATTGTTTGGAATAAATTCATTTTCTTCTTTGAAGAACAGTTGTTTAGTATAAAGACAACTACATGCATTCTCAAAAAAATCAAAATCATTTTCCAAAACATGCAATCAAGTTACATTTATATATATTATCGACTTTCGCGACGATGGTATAGTTCCAAAAACCAAAATTGGAATTTTATGCCTAGCGCAAGTCCTCATCTTCATATTTTCTGAAGACCAAAATTAAAAATCAACCATGCAATAAAACTATTATTTTCTTCTTTGGATTTCGCGATGATGGTATAAGTCTATACCTAAATATTCTATGCCTAGCGCAAACCATTGTACCAATTTTATTCCCCATTTATTTAAAATCATAAAAACATATGACTTAAATCATTATGTTACACAATTATGCTTTAAAACAAACAAACACCTATTCTATTTCATGTCATTATGTCAAACTTCAATTTTGCAATGATGGTATAATTCCTAGGGAATTATCCAAAAATTTTATCACACTTAGGAATTTATGCCTAGCAAAAGTCATTTTAAAATATTTCATGCATAATATTTTCATGGAAATCTGAAAAACAAATCATCATCATCATCATCATTTGCATCATCACAACAAAGTCTTAAGACAGTCTCTTAAGCACTCTTTTACTTTTAGCAATATTTCTATACTAGGATTAGCTTGACGACCGAGTGAGCGGCGACTCCATGAAATGGTCTATAATAGCGACAATGTCCTTTGAAATTATTGTTAAAAGTCCCTTTTATTTTTATCAAATTATCACATCACAAACAACCAACTTGTTTACATCAGATTATTTCATTTAAATTTTAAAAAAGCATGACATTCAAACCATCATATTTCCAAATGGCATAATTACATGAATCATCGAATCAATCAATCAAAACATTAAAGCATCATACAAATACATAAGACAAGTCATATGATCAAAAATATCTCATCTATATATATCTCAACAGTATATGTACATCATCTCAAAACTAGATTGGTATGCCACAATCTGTACCTAGGCATACTCAATCCCCTATCAAAAATAATAATAAGCACTATAATCAATCTGTGCAGTGCAATCTGTAGCAGCTAGCCTCGAGAACCCCTCGAGCTCTCAGCCTCATCTCCTCCCCCGCCCTGAGGTGGACGAGGTGGCCCCATCATAGTCCGTGTGGTGCTATGAGTCCTGGACTCTGATCGTGATGATGTCCTCGATGACCTCATCCCGACAGGCTCCGCAATATGGGCCGACAGCGGTAACCTCTGCCCCTCTGGCACCATATGGTGGTATAGTGTCTGATAGAATGTGACCTGGGCAATAGCCCATGCTAGATCCCGAGTGCTCGCCCCTCGCTCCGTGCTCTGAGGCGTGCTACCTCATCTCTGAGCTGTGTGGCCTCCTCTCGATGTCGTGCAGCCTCATCCTGTAGAGTCTGCACCTCTGCCTAGAGACGGACAGTCTTCGCCCGAAGAGTAGCCATCTCACTACTCTCTCCTATGTCCACACCCTTGCCCTTATCGGGCGATGGTGGTCTCTCTCTCCATGGAGAAGGGGGTCTCTCCTCCCTCCTCTCCCACTGTCATGGCCTCTGCTGAGCCTGTGGTCTCCTCTGCTCTCTCCCGTCGTGACCCTGTGCCGCCTCAATGGCCGCCTGGCACCGCCTCCCCATCCGATGCACAACTATGTGAATCGGACCCTGAGCCCTCGTCATCCGAGGAGGGTGGATGCCTATGTACCAGGCATCGTAGCCGTCAGCTACCCCTGCATCGTCCCCATCCATCGGCTGAATGGGGGCATCATCTATGTCTGGACCCTAGAAGCGCTGCATATCTGGAGCCCCGCTAACTATAGTGTTATCCCGGATAGTCCAGGAAAACTCGTAGTCTCTGAGAGATGGGATCCCCTGCTGTAGACCGAACTGCCTCAAAACTCGGTCATAGCGGTGGAGCTCCACCTCTCCCCTCTCCATCCTTAGCCAACAAGCTCGCCTAACGTGAGCCAGCTCCTGTCCATCCTCGGCCCACCCTGGATGATCTCTCCAAGGCCTCCAGGTGATCTGGTCGGAGACAAGGTCGTCAAGTAGTCTTCGAGACATTGGCAGATCTATCCGTCGTTGTGACCCTCTTCGGAGCCACCAGTAGAAAGCTCGGGGCCTCTCCCCATCAATCCCTATCAGTGGGAGCCCTACCGGCCTCCGCACCGTGATGTGCTCCCAGCACCAAACCTGTAGTAGAGATGTCATAACCAGACATCGGTCGCCCTTGTATACGACCCCATGCAGGATCCTATACAATCGGCATAGTACAAAGCTCCCCCAAGCAAACCTGTATCCGTGGTCTCTCATGTCATAGACCACATCTGTCAGTAGCCATGGTACTCTGCATCCACTATGATGGCATAGCAACAGACCACCTACAACCCCAGCCAAAACCTGTGTCAGTCTAGATGCCCCAGGCATCTGTCGTAGAGATTCGATGTTCACTCCGCCCTTCTCCAGGGTGAAGCTCGGATCTCCGCATAGTCGCATCATCACGTGGCCCTGATTGGCCATGGGAGTGATTAGCCATCCTTGTATGGGGATCCTCAAAATCCTCCATACATCCTCTAGTGTGGGAGTCATCTCCCCTATCGATAACCAAAAATAGGAAGAACCCGGATACCACCTCTCTGCTAGGGCTGTCAATAGCCCCATATCTGTAGAAACCTGTGGCATCTCTGCCACATGCTGTAAGCCGACCTGAGCCAGCTGATCTCGCTCTGCCTGAGATAGAGTGGCCAAGTCATCCCTCAACCCATCGTATTTCCATTCTCTGCTCTTTAGTAATCCTCTCTGCAACATAAACAACAAAACAATAAAAATCATTAATAAAACAATCATTAATAATGCAAGTAAAACAAGTTCAATTTCATAAATGATGATATCGTCCACTATTGGATGATATCGTCCCAAATTTGAGCAAATTCGTCTCCGATTTTGCCAGTCGAAATCGTCCCCTTTTTGATGAAATCGTCCCCATTTCATCGATTTTGCCCCTGGACGAAATCGGCGATATCGAGACGATTTCGATGAAATCGAGACGATTTCGTCTCGACGACGTCGACGGCCCAAAAATGGCCGCGATGCTCAAAAATCATCAAAATTTAATCTAAAAAGCATGAAATTCAAAATTCAAGCCTTCTAAACTAAGTTTAGACCCTTACCCGTAGCCCGCGTCGGACCTCTGTCGATCTGTGCGCTGTCTCGACCATCTTGTTTGCAGAGCTCTAGAAACCAGAAAATAAAAAATGAACAGTAAAAATGAATTAGGGTTTTCCCTATTTTTCTTAATTTTATTCAAAAACAATTAACAACAAATTTAATTTTGGCTTTTTCGCGTTTTTACCTCAAACGTTCGATTTGGGTAAAAACACGGAGGGGGCATCATAGTAAGCTGTCGTACGATTCGACCAAGAATCGTCGCCTAAAAATGGGAATAAATTTTTGCTTTCTCGTAGATCGAGAAGAACTCATCTTTAACGCATTTTCCTCAAAAAATTCGCTAAAGAGGGGGCAAAATGTAGCACCCTAAAATTGGCGCAGTAAACCTTAGCAAATAATTAAAATTACATTAGTAATAATTCAAATTCAAATTTTAACCCCAAAACCGCTCCCAAACCGCTTGTTGCCCGTTTCCTCATTTTCCGTGCCATTTTTAGAGTTTGTTTTGTCCGTTTGACGATATCGTCGTCGATCAGACGATATCGCCTCAGATCGGACGATTTCGTCTGGAGAAGAACGTCCAGACGATCTCGTCCCAAACTGATTTGTGCATAGTTAGCTTCTGTTTCAACGGCGTCTCTAATCCGGGCAGAAGCGTGTCTACGTCGTTAGAGACCTCCCCCATTGGAGATCTTCCAAATTAGGATGATCTCCAACCTCCTAACCTCCCTCCTAAGCCTATTTAACCTTAGGACCCCCTCTTGGCATTCCCCCTGGCTGAAATTCCCTGTAACACGAATTCTACATGCATTAGACTATCTTAAACCACCATTTGCATTTGTATTTTTCCAAGTTTGTTTGCAGGAACTTCATTGTTTTTCAGCTGGAGCAAGCTCAGATCGTCGCAGACGATCCTGTTCAATTCGAGACGATTTCGTACCAATCCGAGATGATTTCGATTGCAGTCAACATTGGGGGCAATCAGTGCCTAGGGTTTGCGTTTTCTCACTTTGTTTGTTGATTTATCCTGCATTTAGTTAAATTTGTTATTATTCCTTATTGTTCTGCATCTTGGAGTTCACCCATATAGCTTAAGTGCACAATGAAGTCATAATTTGTCATTAGAACGTCATAATCTACTTGAATTTTTATTTGTGATTATCACCTTAGCATCTATGTTGCCATTTTACACCATTTTTCTCTGTTAGAATAGTTGCATTTCTGGTATTTTGTATCTATTTCTCTGTTTGCAGGTCTCTGATGAATTCGTCAGATCTCAGACGATCCCGTCAGATCTCAGATGATCCTGTCAAATTCCAGACGATCCGGATCTGCTTCAAAAATCAGAACCTTCATCAGACATCCGGATCAGGTATGGTTCTTTAATCTAGCTTATTCTTTCTGTTTTCTGTCCAAATCTATTTTTTGTATTTATTTAATTTGCATTTTCATAATAGAACACTTAGATTCATCTGGCCAAACCTAGGACTTGGATGTTTAAAGATAAAACTGAACACATTAAACACATTCCCAACCTAGGCGTGGAAACTGCCACTAAACGTTTCCTGGTGAACCCCACCATCCATCGAAAAATCACCTTAATACCCCTCCCCCGAGAGGCGGGACCTTCAAAGGGCCTCTCAGTCCGAGGTACCGTCCCATCCTTTTCCCATCCCCCTTCCAGGCGCGGATCCTTTAGCCTGAAGGTAAGGGTGCGAAAAATTTGGAACGATACATATAGACATATTCTACCCAAAATTATTTTAACTTCAAGAACATATAGAGGATGATATGCACTAATGTAGTAAGCTTCAAATGGCCAATATGTTCTTCACATTCATTAAGTTTGTCACTTCCACATATCTCACATTTATTACATTTTAAAGGTAGCTTATGTCTAGCGTTGGATAACTTACTTGTGTGTTGACTTGGAGATGCTAATACCTTGCTCTTCTTCCACTATCATGTGCACCTTTTCTTCTTCTTGAAATGGCTAAATTGTCCTTCCTTGTTAATTGAATGCTTGGGTGAATATGTGCACTTAATCCGCTTACTCTATTATTTGAAGCCTTGAATTATTTTAAAAGCAATCCTTCTATTTGTGTGAGACTATACTATTTTACTTATTCCCATGTGTACTTCAAAACAACAAACTCTTTTCTAACTCATTTTAATATTATTTATATAATAATTCCTTATACCTCCCACTTTATAAAACAAAAATATTTTCCTCAAATAATTTAAACCATCTTGAAAAAGGAATTAATTCTCCATACCTCCAGATCTACCTCAACACAATGATGATATTTCTTTTGTTTATGACTTACCCTTCAAATCTATCTCAACAAAATTCTCTGCATGTGTAGTCAATAGTGAATTCACAATAGATCACCCTTACGCAGAATGAATTCCAATCAATGATCACAGCATCAAGTCACTCAGATTCTACCATATGGTGTGCGAGATGTCAATGCCCTCCAACTGGGCATGTCTACATATGGTGTGAAAAGCACCAGTGCCCTCCAACTAGGCATGTCTATGTATGGCAGGTAAAGCACTAGCACCCTCCCATTGGGTGTATCTGCATATGGCATTCAAAGCACCAACACCCTCCAACTGGACGTTGTGGGCATTGTGAGGTGCTCACAATTAATCTAGTGTGTGAATGCTTTTTTATATCTCTCTATGCCATTTTTAGGGTAGATGTGGGATTTAATTACCCTAAAAAAATACAAATATAAACCTCATACTAAAAGGATATATGATGTCGCTAACCTTAGAAAAATTAAAATAGCAAAAATTATTGCTTGCCTATTATTGCATTCATTGGTAATATTTGATGAGTTGTGTTCGAAGTCTTTGGAAAATGTTTGGATTAACCAAATACTTCTATGATGGCTTCACCTAGATGGTAGATTCTCAATGTCTACCTTTATTGATGCTTATCAAAAATGATTACACTGTCCACAATCAATTTTCTTTTGTTGCTATCATTTCACTTGCTTACAATGCATTGGAATCACATATTTATTGAAGACCTTAGAGAAACCACTACCACTAAAAAAATTAGGAACCACCACTTCTACAAAGATAAAAGACACTGCCTCTTAATCTATCATCACTATATGCAAGCTCTTCAATATCCCAATCATTGGTTCCAAGTATACTTCACTGTGTGCAAGCTCTTCAATCCTCCTGACTACTGGTTCCAAGTACACTTCATAATGCACAAGCTCTTCAACCTCTCGATCACTGGTTCCAAGTACACTCTCTTTGCACACAAGCTCTTCAACCTCCCAATCACACCACACCTCAAAATGTATCACCAAATCTTCTTATGAAAGTCATAAAATTTTCATATATTTATATCTTTTTTTTTATTTGATTATTTGTGCCCTAGATGGTCGGCTCATTGAAACTTCACCTTTATAATATTTAAAATATTGATATTTAAATATTATAAATTTAAACCTTTACTTTATGATAACCTTCACTTTATAATATTTAAATTTAATATTTAAATATTATAATGCTTCATTTGAAATATATTTTCCTTGCTTCACTTGAAATATATTTGCCTTGCTTTACTTGTCCACTGTTTGCTATTTACCAAGTTGGCCTTTGACATCAATGACAACTCAATCAACTCAATAATTCTAACAGGATGGCCTACCATAGGCTTGAAAAAAATAGACACAACCTAGCTTAGTCTGGGGCTTATGCTCAATCAACATGCTTGGGGAAGTGGTTGTCACTTTCCTACTTTGTCACTGCTAGTTGTTTTGATCCAACATCAATCATCACCTTCAATAGACATGTGTCTTCAGTAAGCCAAATACTTCAAGCATTCTCAAATCCTCCTACTATGCCTTACTATTATGCCAACCATTAGATTTACATGTACTTTTTTAGTGATGAATGATACTATTGTAGGTTCTAGAAGACTAGTTGTCGTTTTCTTAGCTAACTACTTCATTTTGGATGGATGAGAAGTGTTTAGGTGGTCCATGCCTCTAACATGAATTATCCCTACTAAAATAGACCTTCCTAGGAGCTTTTATTCTTTGTTGTTATCTACTTCGGATCTTTTGCTTGCTGTTGGGACTTATTGGACCTAGCCGGGATGGCTATGAGGCTTTGTTGACATCCTCATTTAGGAATTTGAGCCACTCATGCTTTGCTTTAGTCTAGGCGACTAGAGTATTTGTAGACTTAGGGTAATGTTACTATGAAAAATACTTACTTATGTTCTAGATTTTGAAGTGTCCATACTTCCTTGACTTAGTCAAATTTTAGGTTTAGTAAGCTACTTTTTTGTCTATGATCATTTATGTGGAGTAATTATTAAGTTTGACAAGGCTTCCTTGTATCTTAAGCAACAAAATTTTAATAAAATTGATATTCCAATAAGTTTTTTGGACCTATATATGTGGGGAATCTCTTTGGTCCATATTATTGGTGCCCCATAGGGATTTTTGCTTGCAAAAAATGAGAACCTAGGAAACCTTATTTATTTAGAATTGGAGTCAAAATAGAAGAAATGATATTTAGTTATAAAAAGGGATAAAAAAAAAACTTGAAATAAACATCACCTAATAAGCTTAATATTTCTAAAATCTAGAGGTTTCACCTTGCACTTGTTGCCTCTGCTTCTTTGAGATTGGGTCCTTTCTTTGGCCATATTTGTGTGCTCCTTGATAAGTTGGGATATCCTTCTTGGGTTGAAATATTTGACAAACCAAATCCCAAAACTATTATTGTAGGAGCTTGAATCCTTTAAGCTTCTTATAGATGCCTTTCAGTTTGTAGGTATTTTTATAGGATGGATCCAAATGTCTTATTGCTAGCTCTGGTATTTTAGAATACATAGTGGTTAGCTTGTTTAAGAGTTCAAAAACATATCCTTCCCCAATAGGTTCTAGCCACTTGTTGAACTCATCACTACTACTTATAAGCTCAAAATTTGGCTTCAGTTTTTCTATAGTAAAAATATTTCCATTTTTGTCCATGAGATAGGAAAATCCAAGGCCAACAACTTCCTATAATAGAGTGGCTATTTTATCCCCTTTATTGCCTAATGATTTGGATATCTCCCATTATTGCTAAATTAGTTGATACCATTTAATGAGTTCATTAGCAAGATTCATTGCTTCATGTAGATACCCAAAAGTTGCACATGGCCATGCACTTCTTCACGGTTAATTAAATTGCAAAATCCACCAAATTGCATTAATTAATCTCAAAACACTTTACATTTATCAAAAGGGCTATCCATAAGCCCCTTGGGCCACTCAAGCCCTTTCCTACGCCTAATCATGGTCCCCATGTGACCACTAACAAAAGTCTCACCATGGTAACCCTAACCTTGGTTTAAAAGTCACTTTATCATTAAAGTGCACTTTATGACTTAAACACATGTTTAATTAGGATTAATCAATATTAACACTAATATTATCCTCACACATGTGTGCACCCATGACTTGCATGAGATATTTTAAAGATGCTTGATTTAACCATGATCTAACCTAGGATCTACTTAATCAAGGTTAATCATAACTGTTGGACATTTTGAGTAGATGAGTTGTCATTGATGTCAAGAGTGAGTGGTCATTGATGTCAAAAGTCAGTTTCAGTGAGCAGTGCAAGGAGAAGCAGTTCCGCAATCAGTGCAAAAAGGAGAGTCCGCTTCCAGTTGGTCAGATCCGGTTCCAGGTAGTCAGATGTGGTCCAAAGTGCAAAGAAGAGGCCCAAGCAAATAATATTATAATATTTTATTATAATATTAAAAAGGAAATTTAAATTAATTATAAATTAATTAATATAATTTTATTATAAATTAATTTAATTAACTTTCAAAAGTTACTTAAGTTAATTATAATTTAATTTTTAATTTAATTATAAATTAATTTATATTAATTTAAATAACCCTAAAGAGGGTTATAAGGTTAAAATAAAAATCGAATTTCAAATTCGATTCAAGCACCGACGTTTATGGCACAAGAGGCTTCGTGTATAAAAGGTGGCAAAAACCTTTGCCATTACTCCCCAATAATCATCGATCGAATTTCCTAAGCCCAAAGTGTAATGCGCAAGGAGGTTAAAGAGTTTCCACATTTTTTGAAAGGTCTCCGATGGCAGAGAGTTAACAAATAGGAGCGAAGCTCCTTATACCATGCACAATGTTGTGTAGCATAGGTGGCAATGATGGATGTGCTAAGTCGTGTGGTAGGCAAGGTGTGCAGGGTTCGAATCCCATCGATTTCATTTTGCAAGGCAGTGAGAGGGCATTTGTTTTTGAGCAGCATCGAACGAAGGGATAAAGGGAGGCTTGTACCTTCCCTTCCCCATGGGAGCACTTAGCCCACATGGTGGGCTAGCACCTTGATAAGGCGCTCGATGGGAGTGGTCTCATGTTCGAAACCCATCGAGGCCTTTTGGCTTGTATAAGGTATGCACTGATGTCATTTGTGTTGGTCGCTTGATTATTTTGGATGTGCTAAGGTTGAGAAAAATAAAATATTTTTGATGCTTATAAAGTTTAATTTTTGCCTGAATTAATTTGGATATTGAGTGTTTTGAGGGAGATAAAAGGGTAGGCAAATATTATTTTGAAAGGTTAATTTTTGGAGTTTGATTAATTAAATTTGGAGATTATAAGGGGCAATTGAGTAATTATTTTTATGTGTGATTTGATGATTGCTAATTTCAAGGAGTAATAAGGTGTATTTGAGTTTGATTATTTTTGTAATTGAGGAAATATTTTGAGAGAGTGTTAGTGTGATATTTTGTCATCTAACCATTGAAATTGGCAAAGAAGAAAATTGTGATTGAGACAGGTTTTGAAGGGCACTTCTACATCAAACAAAAAGGTATGGGCACATCTTCCTAGTGAGTGATTGTTGGATGTTGTGAATGCTAAGTTGGAGTGAAAAGGATTGTTTGATAAGCATTGTTGAGTTTGATTGTTGAAGGTTTTTTGAGTAAGAGTTGATGATAAAAACCTTGTTTTATAAGCATTGTTGGAAATATTGAGCTATCTTGAACTAGGGTTTATTGAGCTATCTTGAGCTAGGGTTTGTGCAAAGAACATGAGTATCATTGTTATGTGAAGTTGTGAAATATCATGAGTATCATTGTTATGTGAGGATCACTTGATAAGCATTGTTGTTGAAGTGATTGGTTGAGTGAAGAACTTGAACTAGGGTTTGCAAAGATCATGAGTATCATTGTTATATGAGATTGTTTGATAAGAATTGTTGGAAATAATTGAGTGAGTGTTCATATGTTTGGACTAGGGTTTGTGAGAAAGGATTATTTCATTGAGTGATTGGTTGAGTAGAGTTGTGATTGAGCCTAGTCAAGTGGTTGTGTTGAAGTGATAGTTCAAGTTCTATGAAATAAATTGTTCCATATTCTAAATTGATTTGAGAAAGAGGTTGAGTGTTTGTGAGTGTGAAACATATTGAGTCTCTAACAATTCTCTATATGTTTCTATGGTAAAAAGAGAGATTGAAAGTGATTGAGCATTGTGGTGAGTGTGAAGCATATTGAGTCTCTAACAATTCTCTATATGTTTCTATGAGATTGGACAAGTTCTAGTGAGGACTTGTTGAGCATATTTAAGGTAAGTCTTAGAGAAGACTTGTGGATAAGATTTTGATTTGATGTGAGATAGTTTAGGAATATTTTAATTGATTGGACAAGTTCTAGAGAGGACTTGTGGATAGATTAGTGTGAGATTTTGTGGAAGCTTACAAGGCAGATTTGAGATAAGTCTTTGAGAAGACTTGAGAGCAGAGTTGATTGATTGATTTGTTCAAACCTTGAGTTAAGGTTTAGGGTAGATCTAATAGAGTTGATTTATGATTAAGTCAAGCTTTGTGTTAAGGCTTGAGGATAGATATTGAGGATAGATTTGTGCTAGCACAAGGACTATGTTTAGTTAGATGAGAAAATTTTGCTATCGAAGGACTATGTTTAGTGTAGATTTGAGGATAGAGTTTGGTGCAGATTTGAGGATAGGTTTGTGCCAGACCAGAGATAGAGATTGAGTAGATTTGTGCTAGACCGAAGGACTATGTTTAGTGTAGATTTGAGATAGAGCTTTGGAGGTGATAGAGTATAGAGGATGATAGTCTCTAGTGGATAGAGATCCATTAGCCAGGGTAGTGAGGATAGGTCTTCTAAGTGAGGATAGGAGTCTTCAGTGGATAGAGATCCATTAGCTAGTGTAGTGGAGGCAACAGTTCTTCTAGAAGATCACCAGCCAGAGCAGAGGAGAAAGGAGTTCTCCTATGGATAGAGATCCATGAACTTGATTAGGGGATTGGTGTCTCCTTTGGATAGAGGTCCATAAACATTGTAATAGGGAAAGGATTCCCAAGAGATTGATTGAGAAAATTTTAGTGAAATATTTTCTCCGTGGAGTAGCCCACATTGGGTGAACCATGTTAAATTGGTGTCTCTATTGTGTGTGGTGATTTGTGCATTGATTTGATTACTATTGTTGATATTGCTATTGATACATTGCATAATATTGATTGGGAAAGAAAAGTAAAAAGTGGTCTTATATTGTTCACCCCCCTCTCAGTATAAGCTTGTGTTCTTCAATTGGTATCAGAGCGGGTTCCTTCGGAAGAGTTTAACAACTTGAAGGAAAATCTTACAAGAACATAATGGATTCTAAGAATGGATCCTCAGATAATTCAACACCAGTATTTGATGGAAGTGATTATATATTTTGGAGTATGAGAATGAAGATTCACCTGATGGCACTTGGCAATGAAATATGGGAAGCAGTTGAAAATGGATACACACCACCAACTACTCCACCTACAGATAAATATGGTAAGCTTCTACATCATTACAATTCAAAAGCAATGAATGCAATTTTGAGAGGTTTGCATAGAACAAAGTTCATAAAGGTTATGCATTGCAAATCAACAAAAGGAATTTGGGATAAGTTGCAAAGCATATATGAAGGAGATAAAAGTGTCAAAAAGGTAAAGATACAAAATCTCAAAGGACAATTTGAAGATTTAAGAATGAAGGATGAGGAAAACATTAGTACTTATCTACTTCATGTAGATGAGGTTGTTAACGCCATGCAAGGACTTGGACTTGAGATTGAAGAATCTGATGTTTGTGATAAGATCTTAAGATCTCTCCCAAAAAGGTTTAGTGAAAAGATCTCTGCTATAGAGGAATCAAAATATGGTGATATTTTGACAAGAGATGTATTACTTGGTATTCTTACAACTTTTGAGATGAGAACAAAAGAGGAACCTAATCTCCGAAAGGAAGCAACCTTCAAAGCTACTAAGAAGACAAAGGGCAAGAAGTCAGATTCAAGCAATGAGTCATCCAGTGATGAAGAAGCAAATTATGGTAGAAGGAATAAGGATCCAAGAAGATTTAAAGATGCAAAATCTGTTAGATGTTTCAATTGTGGAAAGTATGGTCACTATGCAACTGATTTTCAAGAAGCCAAAAATAGCAATGATGAAGAAAAATAGGATCATAAGAATAGGGAATCAAAAAAATACAGGTACCAAAAGAAAGGCAAGGATGGACAAGGCAAACAAGGAAAGAAGTTCTTTCAAATATAGAAGAGGAGTTACTATGCAGACAAGGCAAGTAAGTACTCAAGTGATAGTGAAAATAGTTTCTCAGATAATGATAAAGATGAAGTTCTATTTCTGATAGAAGAAAAAGAAGTTAAGAAAAGGTCACCAATAATTCTCAAGTGTTTTAGATGTGGTAATTTTGGACATCTTGAAGATAGTTGTACAAAGAATGGTTTCAGTTTCAGTGATGATGAATATGAAGATACACTTGAAGGACCAGAAGAGAATATTCTAATGGCACTAGAAGAAGAAGGAGGTGATCCTATAGAAGACAAGTCATAAGAGAATGAAGATGTTTTCAAAGGCAAACAAATAGAGGAAGAATCAGAAAAAGGAGAAGTTGATCTTGAGGGAGAGCTTATTTATGCTCTTAACACATTGAAGAAGGTAAGAAAGCAAAATTCCCAACTTAAGCTTCAGTTTCAAGAATGTGATGAAGAGAGAGGAAAGCTTATAGAGGATCTAAATAAGTCAATGGCTAAGACAAAGAAGTTCAAGGATAAGTTAGAAGCAAAGGTCTTAGAATGTGAAATATTAGAACAAGAAGTAGCTCTACTAAGGGAAGAAGTAGAAAAGTCTAAGGATAAGCTACACAAGTTTGGAAAGAGCTCAAAGATCGTAGATAAGATGATCAAGGTACAAAGAAGGTCAACAAACAAAATAGGTCTTGGTTTTGAACAGGTACAAAAGAAACAAGAAGAGGAGTCAACCTCAAGTTCTGAAGAAGAAGAAACTTTAGAAGAAGACAGTGTGAGAGAAAGTGAAACTTTTGAGGATGAGTTGGACAATAGAAAGTTCAACAAGGAAAAGAACAATGCACAAAAGAGGAACAGATGGAACAGGAACCAACATAGGGTAAAAGAGACTAAGAGACCAATGAGGTCAAGGCAAGGAAATTTCAATGGACGATGTTTCTCATGTCATAGATTTGGGCACAAGGCTTCACAGTGCAGGACACATGAAAGACAGGAATATGGGAACTTCAGAAATAGGTAGCTTTTTCATGGGTATTGCTACTCATGTAATCAGTTTGGTCACAAGGCAATGAATTGTAGGGTCCATGATAGGAATAGATATGGCTTCACCAGAAGAAATCCCAAGATATTTGCACCTTCAAGGAATAACAATATTAAGTGTTACAAGTGCAATAATGATGGACATACAACAAAGTGGTGTAGAACAAAAATTCCAGAGACAAGAAGGAACAGGAATAATCAGAGGAATCAGAAGGATCATATGAGAAGGAAAGTGGACAAAGGTAAATATCAGTGCATGCTGGGAGTAGAAATACTCCCACCCCAAAATTAACCACCTCAAGAGGAGGTGGGGGAGGGGCTAAGCTAAGAGACTCATTCTTAGCCCCGAGCCCCAAAGGTGACCCTTTGCCATTGATGTCAAAGGGGGAGAGATTTGAGTAAGGGGGAGAGATTTGATTTAAGAAGAGAGCATTGAGTCAGGGGGAGCAGTTTCCTAGGGGAGCAGGACAAAAAAAGGTTAAGGAAATTTGAAAAGATAATTGGGTTGCCATCAATGACAAAGGGGGAGATTGTTGGACATTTTGAGTAGATGAGTTGTCATTGATGTCAAGAGTGAGTGGTCATTGATGTCAAAAGTCAGTTTCAGTGAGCAGTGCAAGGAGAAGCAGTTCCACAATCAGTGCAAAAAGGAGAGTCCGCTTCTAGTTGGTCAGATCCGATTCTAGGTAGTCAGATGTGGTCCAAAGTGCAAAGAAGAGGCCCAAGAAAATAATATTATAATATTAAAAAGGAAATTTAAATTAATTAATATAATTTTATTATAAATTAATTTATTAATTAATTTAATTAACTTTCAAAAGTTACTTAAGTTAATTATAATTTAATTATAAATTAATTTATATTAATTTAAATAACCCTAAAGAGGGTTATAAGGTTAAAATAAAAATCAAATTTCAAATTCGATTCAAGCACCGACGTTTATGGCACAAGAGGCTTCATGTATAAAAGGTGGAAAAAACCTTTGCCATTACTCCCCAATAATCATCGATCAAATTTCCTAAGCCCAAAGTGTAATGCGCAAGGAGGTTAAAGAGTTTCCATGTTTTTTGAAAGGTCTTCAATGGTAGAGGATTAACAAATAGGAGTGAAGCTCCTTATACCATGCACAACGCTGTGTAGCATAGGTGGCAACGATGGATGTGCTAAGTCATGTGGCAGGCAAGGTGTGCAGGGTTCGAATCCCATCGATTTCATTTTGCAAGGCAGTGAGAGGGCATTTGTTTTTGAGAAGCACCGAACGAAGGGATAAATGGAGGCTTGCGCCTTCCCTTCCCCATGGGAGCACTTAGCCCACGTGGTGGGCTAGCGCCTTGATAAGGCACTCGAGGAGTGGTCTCGTGTTCGAAACCCACCGAGGCCTTTTTGGCTTGTATAAGGTATGCGTTGATGTCATTTGTGTTGGTCGCTTGATTATTTTGGATGTGCTAAGGTTGAGAAAAATAAAATGTTTTTGATGCTTATAAAGTTTAATTTTTTCCTGAATTAATTTGGATATTGAGTGTTTTGAGGGAGATAAAAGGGTAGGCAAATATTATTTTGAAAGGTTAATTTTTGGAGTTTGATTAATTAAATTTGGAGATTATAAGGGGCAATTGAGTAATTATTTTTATGTGTGATTTGATGATTGCTAATTTCAAGGAGTAATAAGGTGTATTTGAGTTTGATTATTTTTGTAATTGAGGAAATATTTTGAGAGAGTGTTAGTGTGATATTTTGTCATCTAACTGTATCGTTCCAAATTTTTGGCACCCTTACCTTTAGGCTAAAGGATCCGTGCCCGAAAGGGGGATGGGAAAAGGATGGGACGGTACCTCGGACTGAGAAGCCCTTTGAAGGTCCCGCCTCTCAGGGGAGGGGTATTACGATGATTTTTCGATGGATGGTGGGGTTCACCAGGAAACGTTTAGTGGCAGTTTCCACGCCTACGTTGGGAATGTGTTTAATGTGTTCAATTTTATCTTTAAACATCCAAGTCCTAGGTTTAGCCAGATGAATCTAAGTGTTTTATTATGAAAATGCAAATTAAATAAATACATAAAATAGATTTGGACAAAAAACAAAAAGAATACGCTAGATTAAAGAACCATACCTGATCCGGATGTCTGATGAAGGTTATGATTTTTGAAGCAGTCCAGATTGTCTGGAATTTGACAGGATCATCTGAGATCTGACAGGATCATCTGAGATCTAACGAATTCATCAGAGACCTGCAAACAGAGAAATAGATACAAAATACTAGAAATGCAACTATTCTAATAGAGAAAAATGGTGTAAAATGGCAACATAGATGCTAAGGTGATGATTATAAATAAAAATTCAAGTAGATTATGATGTTCTAATGGCAAATTATGACTTAATTGTGCACTTAAGCTATATGGGTGAAATCCAAGATGTAGAACAATAAGGAATAATAACAATTTTAACTAAATGCAGGATAAATCAACAAACAAAGTGAGAAAATGCAAACCCTGGGAACCGATTGCCCCTAATGTTGAATGTAGTCGAAATCATCTTGGATTGGTATGAAATCGTCTCGAATTGAATAGGATCATTTGCGACGATCTGAGCTTGCTCTGGCTAAAAAAAAAAGAAGTTTCCTGCAAACAAATTTGAAAAAATACAAATGCGAATGGTGGTTTAAGATGGTCTAACGCATGTAGGATTCATATTATAGGGAATTTCAGCCAGGGGGAATGCCAATAGGGGGTCCTAAGGTTAAATAGGCTTAGGAGGGAGGTTAGGAGGTTGGAGATCATCCTAATTTGGAAGATCTCCAACAAGGGAGGTCTCTAACAATGCAGACACACTTCTGCCTGGATTAGAGACGCTGTTGAAACATAAGCTAATTATGCACAAATTAGTTTGGGACGAGATCGTCTGGATGTTCTTCTCCAGATGAAATCGTTCGATCTAAGGTGATATCGTCTGATCGATGATGATATCGTCAAACGGACAAAACTAACTCTAAAAATGGCACAAAAAATGAGGAAACAGGCAGCAGGCGATTTGGGAGCGGTTTTGGGGTTAAAATTGGAATTTGAATTATTACTAATGTAATTTTGATTATTTGCTAAGGTTTACTGTGCCAATTTTAGGGTGCTACATTTTTCCCCCTCTTTTGCAAATTTTCCAAGAAAAATGCGTTAAATATGAGTTCTTCTCGATCTACGAGAAAGAAAAAATTTATTCCCATTTTTAGGCGACGATTCTTGGTCGAATCGTACGACAGCTTACTATGATGCCCCCTTCATGTGTTTACCCAAATCAAACGTTTGAGATAAAAATGCGAAAAAGCCAAAATTAAATTTTTTGTTAATTGTTTTTGAATAAAATTAA
Source organism: Wollemia nobilis (assembly GCA_028583015.1). Lineage (NCBI taxonomy): Eukaryota > Viridiplantae > Streptophyta > Pinopsida > Araucariales > Araucariaceae > Wollemia > Wollemia nobilis. The sequence continues at coordinate 13,448,027 of JAQPPZ010000850.1, forward strand.
GAAAAAATAGGGAAAAACCCTAATTCATTGTTACTATTTATTTTTTTATTTTCTAGTTTCTAGAGCTCTACAAACAAGATGGTCAAGACAACGCACAGATCGACAAAGGTCCGGCGCAGGCTACGAGTAAGGGTCTAAACTTAGTTTAGAAGGCTTGAATTTTGAATTTCATGCTTTTTAGATTAAATTTTGATGATTTTTGAGCATCGCGGCTGTTCTTGGGCCGTCGACGTCGTTGAGACGAAATTGTCTCGATTTCATCGAAATCGTCTCAATATCGTCGATTTTGTCTAGAGGCAAAATCGACGAAATGGGGATGATTTTGTCAAAAGGGGGACGATTTCGACTAGCAAAATTGAAGACGAATTTGCTCAAATTTGGGACGATATTGTTCAATAGTGGACGATATCATCATTTATGAAATTGAACTTTGTTTTACTTGCATTTTTAATCACTGGTTTATTAATGATTTTTATTGTTTTGTTGTTTATGTTGCAGAGAGGATTACTAAAGAGCAGAGAATGGAAATATGGCAGGTTGAGGGATGACTTGGCTGCTCTATCTCAAGCAGAGCGAGATCAGCTGGCTCAGGTTGGCTTGCAGCATGTGGCAGAGATGCCACAAGTTTCTACAGATATGGGGCTATTGACAACCCTAGTAGAGAGGTGGTATCTGGGTTCTTATTTTTTTTGGTTATTGATAGGGGAGATGACTCCCACACTGGAGGATGTATGGAGAATTTTGAGGATCCCCATACAAGGACAACTAATCACTCTTGTGGCCAATCAGGGCCACGCGATGATGCGACTATGCAAATATCTGAGCTTTGCCCTAGAGAAGGGCGAAGTGAACATCAAATCTCTACGGCAGATGCCTGGGGCATCTAGATTGACACAGGTTTTGGCTGGGGTTGTAGGTGGTCTACTGTTATGCCATCAGAGTGGATGTAGAGTACCATGGCTACTGACAGATGTGGTCTGTGACATGAGATACCATGGATACAGGTTTGCTTGGGAGAGCTTTGTACTATGTCGATTGTATAGGATCCTAAATGGGGTCGTATACAAGGGCAGCCGATGTCTAGTTATGACATCTCTACTGCAGGTTTGGTGCTGGGAGCACATCACGATGTGAAGGCCGATAGGGCTCCCACTAATAGGGATTGATGAGGAGAGGCCCCGAGCTTTCTACTGGTGGCTCTGGAGAGGGTCACAGTGGCGGATAGATCTGCCAATGTCCTAGAGACTACTTGACGACCTTGTCTCTGACCAGATTACCTGGAGGCCTTGGAGAGATCATCCAGGGTGGGCCGAGTATGGACAGGAGTTGGCTCACGTCAGGTGAGTCTGTTGGCTAAGGATGGATAGGGGAGAGGTGGAGCTCTATCGCTACGACCGAGTTTTGAGGTAGTTCGGTCTACAGTAGGGGATACCATCCCTTAGAGACTATGAGTTTTCTTGGACTGTCTGGGATAACACTATAATTAGCGGGGCTCCAGATAAGTAGTGCTTCTGGGGTCCAGACACAGATGATTCCCCCATTCAGCTAGTGGATGGGGATGATGCAGGGGTAGCCGACGGCTACGATGCCTGGTACATAGGCATCCGCCCTCCTCGGATGATGAGGGCTTAGGGTCCGATTCACACAGTTGTGCGTCAAATGGGGAGGCGACGCCAGGCAGCACAGGGTCACAATGGGAGAGAGCAGAGGATACCACAAGCTCAGAAGAGGCTACGGTAGTGGGAGAGGAGGGAGGAGAGACCCCATTCTCTAGAGAGAGAGAGAACACCATCTCTCTATAAGGGCGAGGGTGTGGACACAAGGGAGAGTAGTGAGATGGCTACTCTCTGGGTGAAGACTGTCCGTCTCCAAGCAGAGGTGCAGACTCTACAGGATGAGGCTGCACGACACTGAGAGGAGGCCACATAGTTCAGATATGAGGTATCATGCCTCAGAGCATGGAGTGGAGGGGCGAGCACTCGGGATCTAGCAAGGTCTATTGCCCAGGTCACATTCTATCAGACACTATACCACCATATGGTGCCAGAGGGGTAGAGGTTACCTCTATCAGACCATATTGCGGAGCCTATCGAGATGAGGTCATCGATGACATCATCACGATCAGAGTCCAGGACTCATAGCACCACACGGACTATGATGGGGCCACCTCGTCCACCTCAGGGCAGGGGAGGAGATGAGGCTAAGAGCTCGAGGGGTTTTTGAGGCTAGCTGCTACAAATTGCACTGCACAGATTGATTATAGTGTTTATTATTATTTTTGATAGGGGATTGAGTATGCCTAGGTACAGATTGTGGCATACCAATTTAGTTTTGAGATGATGTACATATATTGTTGAGATATATATAGATGAGATATTTTTGATCATATGACTTGTCTTATGTATTTGTATGATGCTTTAATATTTTGATTGATTGATTCTATGATTCATGTAATTATGCCATTTGAAAATATGATGGTTTGAATGTCATGCATTTTTAAAATTTAAATGAAATAATCTGATGTAAACAAATTGGTTGTTTGTGATGTGATTTGATAAAAAAGAAAAGGGACTTCTAACAATAATTTCAAAGGACATTGTCGCTATTATAGACCATTTCATGGAGTCGCCGCTCACTCGGTCGTCAAGCTAATCCCAGTATAGAAATATTGTTAAAAGTAAAAGGGTGCTTAAGAGACTGTCTTAAGACTTTGTTGTGATGATGCAAATGATGATGATGATGATGATGATTTGTTTTTCAGATTTCCATGAAAATATTATGCATGAAATATTTTAAAATGACTTTTGCTAGGCATAAATTCCTAAGTGTGATAAATTTTTTTGATAATTCCCTAGGAATTATACCATCATTGCAAAATTGAAGTTTGACATAATGACATGAAATAGAATAGGTTTTTGTTTGTTTTAAAGCATAATTGTGTAACATAATGATTTAAGTCATATGTTTTTATGATTTTAAATAAATGGGGAATAAAATTGGTACAATGGTTTGCACTAGGCATAGAATATTTAGGTATAGACTTATACCATCATCGCGAAATCCAAAGAAGAAAATAATATAATAGTTTTATTGCATGGTTGATTTTTAATTTTTGAAAATGAACAGAAAATATGAAGATGAGGACTTGCACTAGGCATAAAATTCCAATTTTGGTTTTTGGAACTATACCATCGTCGCGAAAGTCGATAATATATATAAATGTAACTTGATTGCATGTTTTGGAAAATGATTTTGATTTTTTTTTGAGAATGCATGTAGTTGTCTTTATACTAAACAACTGTTCTTCAAAGAAGAAAATGAATTTATTCCAAACAATTTGCAAAAATATTTCAAAGTATCTTAAAGACAAAAGTTAGATTTATAAGGAATCCCATGTGCGTATGTGAGTTCATTACCAATATTGATTTATCATAATGATATACAAAATCTCTCAAATACAAATGTGTGTGCAATTGCATTGTTCATTTACCAAGTTTTGAGCAAGATAATTTGATACAAGTGATTTGAATGAACCAAATAAGTGTTCATTAACCATGATTTAGATGCATATAACCATACCAGACTACTATGTAGGTCGGGTTATCAAGAGCTAGCTAATCCATAAGCAGACATAGGTCTGTACAAAAGAAGGTCGCTAATGTGACAAACATATCACCACGCTAGGAGTTACCCAAGGCCAAGCGGGTTGGGCACAAACCACCTGTTATGGGGCTTACCTCACACTTTTCGAATAATTGAGAATTCCTGGGATTCAAGCTCATCAACCCTTCTTTTCTTTTCAAGGTGTAGGGAAATGGATTTTATTGCCTTGGCTTTTGCTTTTTTCTTTTTCTTTGCTTTTGCTGCTTTTTTTTTTTTGTACTTTTGTATTTTGGCTTGATATTTGAAATAATGCTGAAATAACTTGTTTATTTTTTCTTTTTCTTTTGAACTTTTCTATGCTCGGATTAGCTGTAGAGCAAGGGATTTTTATTCCGGGTAGGGGTGAACTTGTCCTTTTGCCAATTCTCAAAGATTCTAGACCATGTGCATGATAGGATAGCAGGGGAAAATTTTCGCTCAAGAACCACTTCTACTATGTAACATAGCATAGAAATTACAAATGTAATCATTTTATTGTGAAAAGATATGCTTGGTTTAAGTAAATAACAAGATCAATTCTCTATGCTCAAAATTTATTTAATTAAATATTGTGGACATTGATATAAGAGAGATTAGTAATCATGCCAGATAAAATAAAGATATTTATTTTTTGTATTTGTGATAGTGGGAGATTCCAAATAAATGCTAATTTATCCAAAATAATTTGAAAATATAACAGCAATGCTTGAAGAAGAAATATATACAACAAATATTTGTGAAGAGTTTGATGATTTTGACTCTCTCTTTATTTTTTTGTTTTTTTTTTTTGGGTTTCAAAAGAGTCAGTAATATTGTTGTTTTGACTTTTATTATTATTTTTTTTTCATTTGTTTTTGTGTAAACAATTATATATATATATTTTTTTAAAATGAGACAACATGCAAAATTTTTACAAATGATGAAATGACCAAATGTTATGCGTAATATCGCTTAAGATGCATAATATTCATAGGTTCTTTTAAATCTTTACCATCTAAAGTAGCTAATTTGTATGCTCCTGATTCAAATTTAGCAATGATAATATATGGTCCAAGTCAGTTGGGCTCAAATTTATCTTTAAGGTCTTTAGTTGCATTAGTATTTTTTTGATTTTCTTTTAAAACAAGGTCGCTAACCTCAAAGGATCGATGACGAACTTTCTTGGCATATGATCTTTTAAGCTTGTTTTGGTAGGCACGAAGGTGCTCTAAAGCATTGATGCACTTTTCATCTAGAAGTTCCAGCTGACTGAGTCTGCCAGCTCGATATTCATCTCCTACTTTGGTATCTTGAAGTAGTAGAGCCAAAGAAGGAACTTCTAATTCAAAGGGAAAAACGGCTTCAATGCCATAAACCAAGACAAAAGGTGAAGTTCCAGTGGGAGTTCGAACACTAGTTCGATAGGCCCACAAAGCTGGATATAATTGAATGTGCCAGTCACGGCCAGTTTTATTGACCAATCTTTTGAGAATTTTGATTAAGGTTTTTTTAGATGCTTCTGCTTGACCATTACCCTAAGGATAATAGGGAGTGGACCAGACGATGTTGAATCTTATATTTTTGGCATAATTTTTTAACATATTTATTTTTGAAACAAGTTCCATTGTCTGAGATGAGATTTGCAGGAATTCCAAACCTACAAATGATTTGATTAAAAATAAATTTAGAGACTTGAGTTCCAGTGCAGGAAGCTAAAGGCATAGCTTCAACCCACTTCGTGAAATACTCAGTGGCGGTTATGATGAATTTGTGTCCATCAAATGACACAGGATTAATTTTGCCAATAATGTCTAAGCCCTATTTTGAAAAGGGCCAAGGAGATGAAATAGCCTGCAGCTCTTGTGCGAGCGCATGGACAAGGTCAGCATGTTTCTGGCACTTGTCGCAATGGCGCACATAATCATGTGCATCCTTTTCCATGGTAGGCCAAAAGTAGCCTATCCTAAGGAGCTTTTTAGCAATGACACTGCTACTGAAGTGTCCTCCACAAGATCCATCATGGGCTTCACTTAAAGCTGATTTGGATTCTTCTAGATTCAAAAATCTCAATAGGATACCTTCAAAAGATCTATATAAAGTATTGCCAAGTATTACAAATCGACTTGCTCGTCGACGTAATAATCGACACTGGTTTCTATTAGAATTGGCAGGGAAAGTCCCATTTTGGAGAAAATCAATTATATCCATATACCAAGGTTCAGGAGTAGTTTCATTGATTAGAAACACATCCAAAGGTTCTAAACATGACTTATTTGAAGCGGGTTCCTGGATTCGATGAATAATGATGGTGGCATATTCGTCATCTAACTCCAAGGGTAGAAGAGATGCAGCTGCGGCCATAGCATCAGCTGCACGATTGCTAGTTCATGAAATAGCTTCCAAAGTAACTTTATCAAACATGGATAACAATTGCAAAGCATATGCTTTATATGGGTGCAATTTATCATCTCTAGTCTAATAAACTTCATTAATTTGGTTTATGACAAGCTGAGAATCACCAAAAACTAGCAGATGTTTGATTTTTAATTCCAATGCAGCTCGTAATCCAAGGATTAGAGCCTCATATTCGGTAGTATTATTAGTGCAAGCAAATGTTAATTTAAAGGACAAAGGTATAAGATGTTTTTATGAAGATATTAAAATAATACCCGCACCAGCCCCACTCATGCATCGGGCTCCATCAAAGTATAAGGACCATTGTTCAATATGGTCTGCCTCTAATTGAAGGCATTCATCAGGAAACTCAATGATGAGGGGATGGGTAGACTCTAAGGGTGCAGCAACTAACTGATCTGCTATGATTTGACCCTTAACAGACTTCTGTCCTATGAACGTGAGTTCAAACTTGCTTAGAGCAAGAACCCACTTTTTTGTGTGACCTGATAAATAAGGTCGACTCATGAGATACCTCAAGGGATTATATTTAGCAATGACATATGTTTTTTGACTAAGCATATAATGATGTAATTTCTACGTAGAAAATATGACTGCTAGACATAATTTCTCTAATGCTGTAAAACGGGTTTCATAACTGATGAGGGTTCGGCTAATGTAATAATTAGCACGTTCTTTCTTCTCATCATCAAGCTAAGCTAACATAGCTCCTAAAGTGAAATCTAAAGCTGAAATATACAGGAGAAATGGGCGATTAGGTCTAGGCGATGAAAGCATAGGTGGGTTAAGGAGGTATTTTTTGAGAAGTTCAAAAGCTTCCTTACATTCGTTGTCCCAGTTAAAAGGAACATCCTTCTTAAGGAGCTTAAGAAAGGGAGTGGTTTTGTCCGCCAACTTATCGATGAAGTGACGGATGGATTGAAGCTTACCTTGTAAACTTCATAACTTTGATATATTGGTAGATGCGGGCATATCAGTGATAGCCATAATTTTGAGAGGGTCGATTTTGATACCACGTAAGAAACTAAAACCCCTAATAGCTTATCGGACTTAACTCCGAATATGCATTTGGTTGGATTTAATCGAATAAGGTATTCTCTTAACCGATTAAACACTTTTCTCAAATCAGCTAAATGATCATCTTATTTAATAGAGCGAGCTATAATATCATCTACATAATCATGTAGGATATCATGCATCATATCATGAAAGATATAAGTCATAGCTCGTTGATATGTTGCGTCGGAATTCTTTAAACCAAATGGCATCACTTTCCAACAAAAGGTACCCCAAGGGGTACCAAAGGTTGTTTTAGCCTGATCTTTAGGACCTATCCTGATCTGATTATAGCCAAAGAATCTGTCCATTAGGGACATCATTCCACTCCCGAAAGTAAAGTCAATGATTTGATCCATGTTTGGAAGAGAAAAATCATCTTTAGGGCATGCAACATTAATATCTCTAAAGTCTATGCAAACCCTAACTTTGGTAGCTTCTTTCTTGGTGATTGGAACTACATTCGAGATCCATTCAGCATAATCAATAGCTTGTATGAAAATAACATTAAGGAGTTTTTCTAACTCCCCTTTGACTAGCAGGGCCACTTTGGGATGCATTTTTCTAAGTTTCTGTTTAACAGGTTTAGCATCCGGATAGACTACTAGATGATGCATGACTACAGAAGGGTCCAGACCTAGCATATCTTCATATGTCCAAGCGAAGACATCTTCATATTCTTTAAGGAATGTAATGTATTCATCTTGTTTTTATTGACTTAATGCTGATCCAATATTGATTATGTAAGGAGTATCCTCAGTTCCAATGTTAACTTTAATGACGTTTTCTACTTCCATGTGTAGATCTCTTTCAAAATTAGGTGGGGCGGGTGAAACACCCAATTCTTGTAATTATTTTAAGGTTAAGTTGGATAATTTGTCTTGATGAGTGGTGGCCTCAAGTTGGGCTATAGTTGGTATAGAACCATCAAAATAAAAACCATTGTGTAACAACTCTTCAACGGAGACATCATGGAAAATATCTCCTTCCAACTCCTCATCGGATTCAAAAATCAATTCAGGGTAAGCTATGGATAACATATTGTAGGTAAAGGGATTATTCTTTGAACACAAAGAATCTTGTTTATCTAGATAATCTTGATAACATATGAGTTGGTCATCATCTTCAAAAGGGAAGGGTTGACCCTTACTAGGAAATAGGCCCACACCACATCGGGCGGGCCATGGTTCTACCTCGATAGGTTCTTTCATGCCATTTTGGAAAGGTCCCAAGCCTTTCCCTTTGTATCCCATTTTAAACATTATGGTTTTAGCTTTAATATATTCATTAGTAAAATAACATCGTGCATATCCCTCATGATGAGTTTTGATATTTCGAGGTATTCTTCCCCAATCATATCCTTTATAAATAAAAGCACAACTCCCGACTTGGTAAGTACTTCCCATAGGTTGTGGGAGGCCCAAAGTACGAGGAGATGGCAGCAAATTACTTAAGATAATGGAATTTTGCATAGAAGCATTTGTTTTTTCTAATATAAGAATGTTAGATAAATCAGGTAAGAGTTCATCAGAAAGAGCATAAGATGTAGAAGGATCATTCCCTATATATTTATATGTAGAAGGTATGATAGATGTAGATAATGTGGAGGTGTTAATAGATGGGTCTATAGGTTTTGAAATTATAGGGATGGAACATGAAGGATTGGTTGTGGATTTAAGATCTTTTTGAGGTTCTAGTGTGGTTTGTTTAGAAGATTGTTGAGATATATATGAGGGTGAAATTAATGGAGGAGACATAGATGAAGTTATGGGTGTGTGTTTCACAAGTTTAGATGAAAAATATGAATTAGGATGTGTGGATGACATATTAGGGCAAAATTGAACTCCAACAGGTTCTGCCAAAGCACACATATCAAAGGGTCTAGGATCACCATGGATAGTGACCAACTGATTTTTAAATTCAAATTTAACACATTGGTGTAAAGTTGATGGGACAACCCGCATTGCATTGATCCAAGGATGACCCAAGAGTATATTGTATGATGCGGGGCAATGTACAATAAACATGGTTGTATCTAGGGTTCTAGGACCAACTTGCAATGGGATGGTGATAACTCCACACGTTTCTTGTGTTTTGTCATTGAAAGCTTTTATGATCATGTCAGTTTTCTTCATTTCATCACTTTTAAACCCAAATATTTGGTAGAAGTCAAAAGTGCAAATATTTAGAGATGAACCATTATCAATCAAGACCCTTTTGACTACTACATCTCCTATTAGGGCAGTAATATATAAGGGGTTATCCTTATGTAAACTATGTTGTGGTATATCTTTATCTCGAAAGTCAATACAATCAACTTCTCTAGTGATGATAGTATTGGCCATGGCTTCGGGTTGAATGTTTTGAGGTACCATCATTTGGCTTAATGTGAGCATCAATTCATCTCTATGGGTAGGAGAAGATCTTAATAGGTCTAAAAGGGAAATTTTGGCTGTAGTATTGGATAATTGCTCATTGATATTATAAGGAGGTTTAGGTTGAATATTAGGAGCATGATTCCCTTTATTGGGATTTTTTAGAACAAATGGGGTTGATCCATCGTTTTGAATTTGATATTGTTGAGAGTTTTGAGACTGTTGTCTGGTAACGGCTCCGATGGTACCTACAATGTTATATTGAAGACACTGAATTGGTCTTGGTTGAGCATTTATGGCTTGTTCATTAGGAAGGAATTGATTAGAAGAGGGTCGAGTAGTAACTCTTCTAGGAAATGGTTCTTCTAGAACCATAGCATCTGGATAGGTTGAATAGGATCTGATTCATTTTTAGAACTATTCGATTGGTTTGAGGTGATGTCTACTTCACTTTCAGTATCTAATTCTACATCACTAGGATCGGGAGTTTGAAAATTATGTAGGGGCCTAGTCGTGACCAGGGATAAAGTTGTGTCAAATATTTGAGGATCCTGAATAGGTAATTGTTCGCTAATAGTCCATACATATCGGGTAGGAGGGGGAACATTATGATGTTCAATTTTATTGGCCACTTCTTTACCATGGTTTGGTAAAGGATGTTGAAATATATCCAATGATTGATTAGCATTCTGATTTTGATTTTGGGGAATGGTCTTTTGAGCGTTATTAGGAGCATTTTGTTTAGGTTGGAAATATTGCACCTCCATGTCATTATTATCAATCAAGTCTTGTATTTTATGTTTCAATCTTTTGCAAGAATTTGTAGCATGTCCAAGTCCTCTATGAAAGTCACAGTGTAGATCGGCTCTGTATCCGGGTATAGTTGGATTAGGTTCTCGGATAGCTGGTAATTGAATCAAGCCTCGTGTTAATAATTGAGGTAGAATGGTTGATAAATGTTGATTCAATCTAGTAAATTCTCGAGGAGGTTTATCAGGGGGTTTTAATATAAATTTTTCTATTGTCTTCATTGTATTGATATTAGCAACGTTTCTGCTGTCAGTGACTCCGTCACCTATAACTTGTTTGTTTTTATACTGATTTTTGGATGTTTTCTCATCATATTTCTTTTTGAGGTGACCTCTCCTAATGAGAGCATCTTCTACCCTTCGAGCTAAGTCTATAGCTTGATCGAAGGTGGTTAAGTTAGCAGTTGATAACTCATAATAAATTTGTTCTTGCAAATTATTGATAAAAATGTCCAACATTTCCCTATAAGGTAACACAAAGTGCAGTTTTCTTGTCAACTGCCTCCATCTAGCTAAGATATTAGCAAAACATTCATCTTTGTCTTGTTTTAAGTTGTACAAATATTTAATGGTGACATGCCTCTCGATGTAGGCACTAAATTGATGGACAAATGATTCAGCTGTTTCTTCAAAATTTCTCAAAGAATGAGTGGGCAATTGATAGTACCACTCTAATGCCATTCATCCTAAAATTTTTGGGAACATTTTTAGTAATAGCAATTCATCATGCGATATATCATGACATGCTATCCTAAACATACGAAGATGCTCTATGGGATCTTTAGTTCCTTTATATATAGGCAGGACGGGCATGGGAAAGTGTTTAGGGTATGGTTGTGCTACAACTATGGGATCCAAAGGTTGACTACATATCTCTCGATAATTATATGAGGGACGGTAGGGATCTATCTGGTCCATGCACGAAGCTAACTATTTCACCATGGCTTCCAGATTACTAGTTTGCCCACCATATTGGTTCGGTAGGGCATTAATATGATATTTGTGAGCATATGATGGAGGGACATGGAGATTAGATGCTATATTGCTATTGTGTAAATTGTTGGTAGGAAAGGTGTTATGAAGAAATCTTGAAGTTGTATTATGTTGTATCCCAGATTGTTGAAAATTGGTGTTTGGCTTCGTTTTAGGTTTTTGTTGATTTGAAGCATATTGGTCAATAGTTTGGCGAAGTAAAGCACTGAAGGAAGTTTTCTTTTGTGTGGGAATGATTTTAGGCTCAATAACAGGTTCCTTAGGGGGTTGTGTAACCTGTTGTTTTGGCATGTTCTAAATCATAATGACCATATCTCTATTGGATGGTCCAAATTTATCACTTTCTTGATCAACAAAGGACAAGGGATTAGTGTGTATGTTAAAAATATCTTCCATAGCTGCTTGAGTGTCACTAATTTGTCCTTTATCAATACGAACTGCCATATTAAGAGCACCAATGTTATTATTGAAAAATTTCCATAAATGATCTAAGTTATCAAAAGCAATAGTTCCATCTAGAGCTATTCTAGGGGACGAGGATCCTTCCTATTTAAGATTATCTTCTTGTTCATTGTCTTCACCCAGGTCATATTCTAGCTATTCTAGAGTTTCTCCTTCCGGAATTGGATCCTCAGGAAGGACATTTGGGTTTGTAGTTTTGCCTCCCAACCAATCTTCTTCTTCTTGTTCAGTTTGTTTACCATTTCTAAGTTTAGGCATTGTGCTTAAATTTAAATTTCAGCAAATATATATATATACTTGTTATATATATATATATATATATATATATATATATATATATATATATATATATATATATATATATATATATATATATGCAACAAGGTATATATTTTAATTATATACCTACTATAATATTTAAAATAAAATGTTTTGGGTTTTTGTTATGTTTTCTATTTTTTTTTTTTGTAACAATATTATAAAGATAACAAACAACACAATAAATGCAAGAAATAATAATGAAAGCAATGATCTAGTTTTATATAAATAATTTATAAATGTCATTAATGGGCTCGAGTTCTTCAGGAGTCATGAAGTGTTCTTCTTCAAATTGGAAATTTTCTTTCAAGAATTTAAAAAAAAGTGCTATAGTGATATTATCTGTCTCAGACTCTGGTTGGTAGAAATAGAGTTCGTGGCAATACTCTCAATATAACACAGCTCGAGGAACTCTCCTCCATATTTCCCTATCCATAAGAATGACCTCTTGATCTTCTACACGACCTAGGAATTGGTGTATAACAGCTATGTTCTCGAGGTATTCCTCGAAGGTGAACAATTTTGAAGACACAAGAGCTCTCCTATAAGCTAACCACCTATGGTAGGCTCTCTGAAGTTCATGATAAACAATGAGTTGATAAGGATCTAGGATCCTATCTAGGGCAAACCTCTTGATTTGTCTAAGTTCGGTTGATCTAGATGAAATGACACCTAGCCTCCTATCAAGTTCTTTCCACAAAAGTTGGTTTCTATCTGTTTCAGGCACACTAAGCACATAATTAACTTCTATAGCTGCTAATTGGTTTTCAACGTTTATAGTAACTGCTAATATTTTCTTAGGAGCTACCATCTAGACATGATATGCAACTTAGTATTTTTCTAATGATTTGAAATGCATCTATGTTTTTGTTTTTTTTGTTTTTTGTTTTTTTGTTTTCAAAAGGTTTTAGTTTCACGTCGGGTTCACCAAAATGTATCGTTCCAAATTTTTCGCACCCTTACCTTCAAGCTAAAGGATCCACGCCTGGAAAGGGGATGGGAAAAGGATGGGACGGTACCTCAGACTGAGATGCCCTTTGAAGGTCCTGCCTCTCAAGGGAGGGGTATTAAGGTGATTTTTTGATGGATGGTGGGGTTCACCAGGAAACGTTTAGTGGCAGTTTCCATGCCTAGGTTGGGAATGTGTTTAATGTGTTCAGTTAAATAAATACAGAAAATAGATTTGGACAAAAAACAAAAAGAATACGCTAGATTAAAGAACCATACCTGATCTGGATGTCTGATGAAGGTTCTGATTTTTGAAACAGTCTAGATCGTCTGGAATTTAACAGGATCATCTGAGATCTGACGGGATCGTCTGAGATCTGATGAATTCGTTAGATGAATTCATCAGAGACCTACAAGCAGAGAAATAGATACAAAATACTAGAAATGCAACTATTCTAACAGAGAAAAATGGTGTAAAATGGCAACATAGATGCTAAGGTGATGATTACAAATAAAAATTCAAGTAGATTATGACGTTCTAATGGCAAATTATGACTTAATTATGCACTTAAGCTATATGGGTGAACTCAAAGATGTAGAACAATAAGGAATAATAACAATTTTAACTAAATGCAGGATAAATCAACAAACAAAGTGAGAAAATGCAAACCCTGGGCACTGATTGCCCCCAATGTTGACTGTAGTCAAAATCGTCTCGGATTGGTACGAAATCATCTCGAATTGAACAGGATTGTTTGCGATGATCTGAGCTTGCTCTGACTAAAAAACAATGAAGTTTCCTACAAACAAATTTGAAAAAATACAAATGCGAATGGTGGTTTAAGATGGTCTAACGCATGTAGGATTCATATTATAGGGAATTTCAGCCAGGGGGAATGCCAAGAGGGGGTCCTAAGGTTAAATAGGCTTAGGAGGGAGGTTAGGAGGTTGGAGATCATCCTAATTTGGAAGATATCCAACAGGGGAGGTCTCTAACGGCATAGACATGCTTCTGCCCGGATTAGAGACGCGTTGAAACAGAAGCTAACTATGCACAAATCAGTTTGGGACGAGATCATCTGGACATTCTTCTCTAGACGAAATCATTCGATCTGAGGCAATATCATCTAATTGGTGATAATATCATCAAACGGACAAAATAAACTCTAAAAATGGCATGGAAAACGAGGAAACGGGTAGTAAGAGGTTTGGGAGCGGTTTTGGGGTTAAAATTGGAATTTGAATTATTACTAATATAATTTTTATTATTTGCTAAGGTTTACTGCACCAATTTTAGGGTGCTACACTAACCATTCAAATTGGCAAAGAAGAAAATTGTAATTGAGACAGGTTTTGAAGGGCACTTCTACATTAAACAAAAATGTATGTGCACATCTTCCTAGTGAGTGATTTTTGGATGTTGTGAATGCTAAGTTGGAGTGAAAAGGATTGTTTGACAAGCATTGTTGAGTATGATTGTTGAAGGTTTTTATGAGTGAGAGTTGATGATAAAAACCTTGTTTTATAAGCATTGTTGGAAATATTGAGCTATCTTGAACTAGGATTTATTGAGATATATTGAGCTAGGGTTTGTGAAAAGAACATGAGTATCATTATTATGTGAAGTTGTAAAAGATCATGAGTATCATTGTTATGTGAGGATCACTTGATAAGCATTGTTGTTGAAGTGATTGGTTGAGTGAAGAACTTGAACTAGGGTTTGCAAATATCATGAGTATCATTGTTATATGAGATTGTTTGATAAGCATTTTTGGAAACAATTGAGTGAGAATTCATATTTTTGGACTAGGGTTTGTGAGCAAGGATTATTTCATTGAGTTATTGGTTGAGTAGAGTTGTGATTTAGCCTATTCAAGTGGTTGTGTTGAAGTGATAGTTCAAGTTCTATGAAACAAATTGTTCTATATTATAAATTGATTTGAGAAAGAGGTTGAGTGTTGTGGTGAATGTGAAACATATTGAGTCTCTAACAATTCTCTATATGTTTCTATGATAAAAAGAGAGATTGAAAGTAATTGAGCATTGTGGTGAGTGTGAAGCATATTGAGTCTCTAACAATTCTCTATATGTTTCTGTGAGATTGGAAAAGTTCTAGTGAAGATTTGTTGAGAAAATTAAAGGTAAGTCTTTGAGAAGACTTGTGGACAGATTGATGTGAGCTTTTGTGGAAGCTTAAAATATAGATTTAAGGACAGATATTGGACAAGTTCTAATGAGGACTTGTTGAGCATATTTGAGGTAAGTCTTTGAGAAGACTTGTGGATAGATTGATGTGATCTTTTGTGGAAGCTTACAATATAGATTTGAGGAAAAATATTGTTTAGCTGATTGGACAAGTTCTAGAGAGGACTTGTGGAAAAAATAGTGTAAGCTTTTGTGGAAGCTTACAAGGCAGATTTGAGAAAAGTCTTGAGAATACTTGAGAGCAGAGTTGATTGATTGATTTGTTCAAACCTTGAATTAAGGTTTATGGTAGATCCAACATAGTTGATTTGTGATTAAGTCAAGATTTGTGTTAAGGCTTGAGGATAGATATTGAGGATAGATTTATGCTAGAGGACTGTGTTTAGTGTAGATTAGACGATAGATATTGAGCAGATTTGTGCTAGACCGAAGGACTGTGTTTAGTGCAAATATGAGGATAGATTTTGGTGCAAATTTAAGGATAGGTTTGTGCTAGATCAAAGCCAAATTTTGAATAGATTTGTACTAGACCGAAGGACTGTATTTAGTGCAGATTTGAGATAGATATTTGGAGGTGATAAAGTATAGAGGACTACAGTCTCCAGTGGATAGAGATCCATTAGCTAGGGCAGTGAGGATAGGTCTTCTAAGTGAGGATAGGAGTCTTCAGTGGATAGAGATACATTAGCCAGTACAATGGAGACAATAATTATTTTAAAAGATCACCAACCAAAGCAGAGGAGAAAGGAGTTCTCCTATGGATAGATATCCAAGAACTTGATTAGGGGATTGGTGTCTCCTTTGGATAGAGGTCCATAAATATTATAATAGGGAAATTATTCTCAAGAGATTGATTGAGAAAATTTTAGTGAAATATTTTCTCTATGGAGTAGCCCACATTGGGTGAACCACATTAAATTGGTGTCTCTATTATGTGTGGTGATTTGTGAATTGCTTTGATTATGTTTTTTATATTACTATTGATACATTGCATAATATTGATTGGAAAAGAAAATTAAAAAGTGGTCTTATATTGTTCAACCCACCTCTTAGTATAAGCTTGTGTTATTCAATTGGTATCAGATCGGGTTCCTTTAGAAGAGTTTAACAACTTGAAGGAAAATCTTACAAGAACACAATGGATTCTAAGAATGGATCATCAAATAATTCAACACCAATATTTGATGGAAGTGATTATATATTTTGGAGTATGAGAATGAATATTCACCTGATGGCACTTGGCAATGAAATATGGTTAGTTGAAAATCGATACACACCACCAGCTACTCCACCTACAAATAAACATGGCAAGATTCTACATAATTACAATTCAAAAGCAATGAATGTAATTTTGAGAGGTTATGCATTGCAAATCAGCAAAAGGAATTTTGGATAACTTGCAAAGCATATATGAAGGAGATAAAAGTGTCAAAAAGGTAAAGATACGAAATCTCAAAGGACAATTCAAAGATTTAAGAATGAGGTTGTTAATGCCATGCAAGGACTTGGACTTGAGATTGAAGAATTTGATGTTTGTGATAAGATATTAAGATCTCTCCCAAAAAGGTTTAGTGAAAAGATATCTACTATAGAGGAATCAAAAGATGGTGATCTTTTGACAAGAGATATATTACTTGGTATTCTTACAACTTTTGAGATGAGAATAAAATAGGAATCTAATATCCGAAAGGAAGCAGCCTTCAAAGCTACTAAGAAGACAAAGGGCAAGAAGTCATATTCAAGCAATAAGTCATCTTGTGATGAATAAGCAAATTATGGTAGAAGGAATAAGGATCCAAGAATATTTAAAGATGAAAAATTTGTTATATGTTTCAATTGTTGAAAGTATGGTCACTATGCAACTGAATTTCAAGAAACCAGCAATAGCAATGATAAAGAAAAATAGGATCATAAGAATATGGAATAAGAAAAATACAGGTACCAAAAGAAAGGCAAGGATGGACAAGGCAAACAAGGAAAGAAGTTCTTCCAAAGATAGAAGAGGAGTTACTATGTAGACAGGGCAAGTAAGTACTCAAGTGATATTGAAAATAGTTTCTTAGATAATGATAAAGATGAAGTTCTATTTCTGATAGAAGAAAAAGAAGAAGTTAAGAAAATGTCACCAATAATTCTCAAGTGTTTTAGATGTGGTAATTTTGGACATCTTGAAGATAGTTGTACAAAGCATGATTTCAGTTTTAGTGATGATGAATATGAAGATACACTTGAAGGACCAGAAGAGAATACTCTAACGGCACTAGAATAAGGACGTGATCCTATAGAAATACAAGACAAAAGAGAATGAATATGTTTTCAAATGCAAAAAAATAGAGGAAGAATCATAAAAATGAGAAGTTGATATTGAGGGAGAGCTTATTTATGCTCTTAACACATTGAAGAAGGTAAGAAAGAAAAATTCCCAACTTAAGCTTCAGTTTCAATAATGTGATGAAGAGAGAGGAAAGCTTATAAAGGATCTAAATAAGTAAATGACTAAGACAAAGAAGTTAAAGGATAGCAAAGGTCGTAGAATGTGAAATATTAGAACAAGAAGTAGCTCTACTAAAGGAAGAAGTAGAAAAGTCTAAGGATAAGCTACACAAGTTTAGAAAGAGCTCAAATATTGTAGATAAGATGATCAAGGTACAAAGAAGGTCAAAAAATAAAATAGGTCTTGGTTTTGAAGAGGTACAAAAGAAACAAGAAGAGGAGTCAAACTAAAATTCTGAAGAAGAAGAAACTTCAGATAAGACAGTGTGAGAGAAAGTGAAACTTCTGAGGATGAGTTGGACAATAGAAAGTTCAACAAGGAAAAGAACAATGCACAAAAGAGGAACATATGGAATAGGAACTAGCATAGGGTAAAAGAGACTAAGATACCAATGAGGTCAAGGTAAGGAAATTTTAGTGGACGGTTTTTCTCATGTCACAGATTTGGGTACAAGGCTTCACAGTGTAGAACACATGAAAGACAGGAATATGGAAACTTCAGAAATAGTTAGATTTTTCATGGGTATTGCTACTCATGTAATCAGTTTGATCACAAGGTAATGAATTGCAGGGTCCTGTTGACACTTTTTGTCACATTATACAAGGGGTAGAAGAATAGTAGAATTTTGTATAATATTTCCTTGTTGAAAGTTTTCTTTTATTTTAAGTTACAACAATTTTGACTCTCCCTATCATAGAATGAAGAAGAAAGAGCTTCGCTACCAAACAGGCCAAGGAAAATAGCTTCGTCGAAGGAAAAGGAGGAGAATATGGAAAGAGCTTCGGGCCCGAAGCACTTCAAATCACCACTTCGGGCGAAAACCTTGCGAAGTAATTTCATCGAAGAAAATACAAAGATAACGCTTCGCACCCGAAGCATTTTAAGTAGCCGCTTCGGGCGGAAGTTTTGCGAAGCAGCATCCAAGCGACTTCGCCGAAGGAGGAGAACATAGTCCAAATCCACTAAGGCAAGGAAACTACTTCGGGCCCGAAGTATTTCCGACACCTACTTCGGCCAGTTTTCACCCGAAGCAGTGGCACCCGAAGCAAAATGACAATGTGTCGAGAATAGAGAAATGCTTTGGGAGGATATTCCCTGAACCATAGTTTTGAGAGAGAATCGGGCCGAAACATTTTCCAGCCAAAGCAGTTTTTCCAGCAAAGGACAAAGAGCCCCATTTCAAAGATGGAATCCGCTCGGCACTCAACATCCCCGAAGTAGTTTTGCGAAGCATTATTTTGCGAAGAACAAATCAAAAGGAATCTACTTCGGCCCAAGACTTCGGCGAAGCGGATATGTAGCGAAGCACTTTTCGGGCCCACGTTCCAAGGCGGGCAGCTTCCCAAGGTGATCGAAGGCCCCTTACAAGTACCCCCTTTCTTGCCCGATAAGTCCACTGACCATTCCTGGCAAACGAAAGGGACGTAACAGTCCTCGAAGTAAAACCCGACGGGCATAGCGATCACTCAAGCACAACATCCAGAAGCCAGGGACACTCGGGCGGCGCATTAAATGAATGTTTCCACGGTTGACCCGGTCCACGAGTTGCCAATTTTGGCAACCGATTTGAAAACTCAGTTGCAGCAGCCGCGAGGAGCCGATTTCTCAGAGCCCGAGGGTGTACTCCACCATTTTGTAATAATGATTCAGAGGGCCGGGTCCTCTATAAAAACCCAGGCTTTGCAATGTAAAAGGGGGGGAACTTTTTGCTAGAAAGTTGTTGTAACTTGATGTCCTGCGTCTAATACTAAAGATTTTTGTACTCCATTTCTCTCTTTTATGTTGCCTTCTGTGCTTAATTCTTTTGTCTGTCTGCACTCGTATACTGAGACTCTGAATCCTGAATCCGATGTGCGATTGGGGACTGTACCCTAAAATTCGCCCTGAAGGATACATAGGAGAGGAAAAACGTCCCTGTTGCTTTCTTTTATGTTGCCTGGTGGATCGAGGTTTCTGTTATTCCCTCTTCTTAATCGTTGTTACTCTGAACCCTGAATTCCAGCGAGAGAGAGAGGAGAACCCTACGAACCCGTCCAGAGGATACATAGGAAGGTCGACACTGCGTTTCTTTCATCTATTCTTGGTGTTCTTTGTTGCTATTCGAGTTATTAGTGAGTGATCGTGCTTCCTGTTCTTCCCCACCTTGAATCATCAATCTCTAACCCTTACCCCTTTTTATTTCTTTCTCTAACCCGAACTCCTTTTATCTCTTTCCTGCACTCTTATCTCAAACCCCAAAAGTAGATTAGTATAGGAGCCGGCCTTTCTCCAGAGATTGGCACGAGGGGCATCTCTTCCCTTCGGCCTTTCAATGTTGGTCGCAGGTCCAGGGCACGCAAACCCACCGAAAGTCCTTTCCTGTGTGGATTTGATGACCAACAATTTTTGGCATGCCCGGTGGGACCCAAGGTCCCATATTTGAGAAAATTTCTAGCCCGTCTTCATCGGAGCCAGTAGTTCTAACAAAGTTCCCGGTGAGATCCGGTCGATCTCATCTTTCGAGTAGTAGTGAGAATCGATGCTCTCACTACCAAAAGACTCCTAGCATCTGGCGACTCTGTTTTACCCGAAGAATCTCTAAAGTCGTAAAGACCAATGCCTAAACCTGGTTTTCGTAACCAGGACTCCCCGTGTCTTAAGAAGGTCCGAGTTCGGTGAATCTCTGGCCTGTCTTCATCTGATAAAATCACCTGGCGACTCAGTTGAGCTAAAGATCCAGATTTCTTGGTCGTAGGCGCCTTTCAAATCCGAAAGAAGATATCCCGGAGGAATCAAGGTTCGGTGAGCAGCCTTGACCTCACAAGCGGAGAAAGAATGTTCATCTGGCGACTTCGATTTAGCGACGATAACCGTGATCTCTGCAGACCACTGCTATAATGGCAGGGGTAAGTTTTCCCAGTTGGGATGACCGAGGCCCCTTGAATCTTCAAAGCTACCACAAGATCCCCGAGATCGCCTTGAAAGCATTGACAATATATGATGGCACCATGGGGATGGCCCGAGAACACCTTGAAGCTGTTGCTGCTTTAGCGTTCCTCTATGACATAATCCACGAAGATGTCATGGTCCGACTTCTGGTTGCGTCTCTGGAAGGAAAGGCGCTGCGGTGGTATAGACTGCTCGGGTCTAAAAGCATCTGTTCATGGGATGACTTGGCGGGAGCACTATTCAAAACATTTGATGGCTCTCAGGATCCCTTCCAACTTTTGACGTACTTCTCCACCATCAAGAGAACACCCTTGGAGAGCGTCACGGACTTCAATGTCCGATTCTCCAGAACTTGGAAGAAAGTTCCAGGAGAGATTCAACCAACGCCCGCCCAAGCTCACCTCTACTATGTTCGGGCTTTTCACCCGGACATAGGCCTCCTCTTGCTTGCGATCAGGCGAACAAAGATTCCCTCAGATTTTTGAGGAAGCAGTACGAGCGGAGCGGTTTCTATCGGGAAAGTGGCAATGGGGAGAAGCCCCATCACTTTCTCCGATAATCGCTTCTCCCGTCTGCCCAACGCAATATTCTTCATGGCAGACTCCTCATACTGAGCAGAAGCCTGAGATGCAGTCATGTGGAGCTCGAGAGGCAGATCCCATCCAAGTCCAACCATGGCAATTTGCGAGCTTTGCCCCGAAGATGAACAATATGGGTGCTTGCGATCTCCATCAGAGGACAGGCCAAGAAGAGAAACAAGCTCGAGTGATAGCGCCTGAGAACGAAGAGGGAACATTTTTGCACCCTTTTTGTATCCTAGAGCATGGCATGCAGGTGTTCAGCCAGAATCCATCAAGCTTACTTCAAGAGGCTGAAGCCGAAGAGATCATAGAAGTTTGCTCTTTGTCGAAAAAGCCCTATTACAGCATCAAAGAGGTGAAAGAACCTGTACCCAGCCCACGGTTGCTAGACTCTTCGGTATTTCGGTTCCAGCCATTACTACAACCAGTACCCCAAGAGGGCCCGCATATGGCAAACTGCTTCGCCACCTCCTGCATCAGCAGCGTGGGTACTGGTAAGAGCGGCGAACTATTGTATTGCTTTCGGTTCGTAGCATGGAGAACTTCGGAGAGGAGCCGTCCGGACTTCAAGGATCAACTAAAGTTCAATTTGATCTGGTCCGGGCATTGCAGATTCATCGGATAAACATCCGAAGCTGAGTTTGTGGTGGCGGCATGCCCATTATGCCGCAAAGCCTGTGTGAATATTGTAAAAAGTTTGGCTATTAAATAAAATGCTGCTCAGAAACTCACGTTGAGTTTTACCTCGACAGCTATCCAAAAAAATAAATATAAATATATCCCTAGGGAACTTGGCTTGCGAAGTAGTAGATGCGAAGTGGTTCGCAGCGAAGTGCGATCGGCCGAGCAAAGGTATGAAAAGGTTCGTCGTGAAGTATGTCAGCTCAAACTTCGGCTTCGCTGGCCCAAAGATGCACAAGGCCAAAGCATTTATTGCTCGCCTAGAGGAATGTGCATACAGTCACCTTCAAAAGCGTCCAAAGCAAGCGAGTTAAATGAAAAGGCATCGGGTACATCCTCAGGGGATTCGGTTGAGAGAAAATTTCACCCCCAGGTACCAGGTGGTGGCCGGCTGCTTTCCCAAAGCAGCCGCAATCGTCATAACACGTGGCCCTATGTACTACGCCATCGTGGGGCCAATCCGACGAACCGATGATCTCTCAGGTGAAAAGTGCAGGATTAATTGTGGCATAGGCCATAAATGTGGGTAGTTGTCTTTGGCGGCTATATAACGCAGACTTCGAGTAGCCAAAGGATTACTCACTCAACGACTCATATAGACCCCACTGCCAACCTGCAAGCTTTTCCACTTCGCACTCTAAAGCTTCGATGCCAATTTTCTCCATACTACAAATTTCGTCGCCCTAAGTATCAACGATGGAAAGTTCCAAGGAGAAGGGAAAAGGGCTAGAAGTAGTAGCCCCCAAGAAACCAAAGGTAAAAGGCCATGGAAAAGGGCCGAAGCCAAGGCCCGTTGATTCGGGCCTCCGCCCAGATAAGCGTGTCATGGAGGAAAAGGGGGATTCCGAAGATGAGCAACCCCTAGAACCACCAGTCGACAGGTGGGAAAGAATCAGGGATACGGAGTTGTCGAAGAGCGTAGCTGAGCTCAGAGCCACCATTGAGCTCATGATAAGCAAGCTCTCGATGGAAAGTAGAAAAGCTATCGCGTACTACTCCCAGGTATACTGGTATCTGGTGCCCCCCACACACCATTGCCCGGAGCTGGTCAATGCCATTGCATAGAATTACCAGCCCGCCACCAGATAGGTGTTGGACGCATCTGGCCAAAAGTTATTCTCAATTTTGAAAGAAGACGTACAGGCAGCTTTTGCGCCACAGCAGGGCCCACCCAAGGGATGTATAGTTCGCAACATTGTTTTGAGCGAACAAACGGATAGGTTCACGTCTGCTGGCTACATGATCAATTTTTTGTAGCAGAGCCTCAAAAGCGGGCTCCCTTCGGGCAGACTGCCCCAAATGCCCCTTCCCTTGGAAGCTTTTAACAATGCCGACCTCTTCTCCATCATTGCATGGGTGGCAGGCCTATCTACCGATGCTTCGGTATACCCATGGCAGGTGTCCCTGGCCGAATGCATTTCCAGAGGGGAGTTCAATGCCCCCGATAATTCGAGACCCGGTTCCAATCCAGTCTTTGTAGACTGGGCAGAATGGGTGGCCAGGGGCTTGCATGCGCAACTCACCAGCATGAAGAATGCTGGGACCAGCCAACACTTCGCGCCCTGCTCCTTTCTTGTTTGGTTACTTTTCTTTCATGTACATAATAGTTTTCCTCATGTTGCCATTGCGGCAAGTGGCAAGGATGGAGGTCCTTTGCCCGTATATCAGTGGACTCCCCTACTGTTGAGATCAGAGTCCTACTATTCCTTCAATCAGCAATTCTTGGGACCCGCCATGCGCATGTTGGCAGGATCCTCCCCGCGAGTCCCCCTCGGCTTGAGAAACAAAGTAGTCCGGGAGAAGAGGGGAGACATTTTTTGACTAACGTAGGGGCTGGTGATTCGCATCTTCGGCTTCATAGGGAAGCCCTTCCTACTGCCAGTTTACCCCTCTGAGTATCAATTCACGTTGGAAGTCGCTAGGCAGAGCGATGCAACCAATGCCATCTATGGCAAGGGTCGAAAATGGGCCCACACTTGCGACTTCCCTCTCAAGATAGGAGTTGTCGAAGTGTTCGCCCTGAATCAGAATGTCTTCTTGGAAGAGAAGCTTGCCAAGTTCGGCCTTCTCCAAATTCCCCAGCAATGGCTTTATGATCCTTTGGGAGTAATGAGGGACCATATACGGGTCAAGAGCTTCCATGTTTGCCCCTATCCAAAAATTGTGAAACAAAGGAATAATCCTCGGGGAAAGGATCTGGAATGGCATCTGGAGAGGATGGAAGCCTTACCTCCCTGGCACGAATTCTACCCAATGGAGGTCGCATATGACCCAAATCGGCATTCACTCCCGAGCCCCAACTCCACCTTCTAGAAGAAAGCGAAAGATGACTTGAAGGAGGGAGTAAAGGATTGGGACGTGGCTAAACTGAGAGAATGGTGGATAATGAGGGTCCACCGATAGAAAACGAACTCTTATGGATTCTTGGCAACGGACAAGGACTTCGCAAAAATTTATGAAGCCAACGCTGGAAAGTGGAAGCCTTCTTCCTTCGCCGCCCTCATCCCTCCAGCTATCCCAGGCTCGGGCGAAAGTCCAGAAAGAGATGACACTACTTCGGGAAAGGAAAAGGCCCAAGCTACACCTCCAAGATCACCGTAGGGGCCTATAGGAGGCCACGACTCGAGCACTGAAGGGTCAGAACAACCACTGGTAAGGAGGAAAAGGAAAAAGCAAGAACAGACCCTGGCACCCACAAAGCACCCAAAGCGACCTCGCACAGGACTTGTAAGCCCCTCCACTGGGCGACTGGTATCAGACCCATCCAAAGCAAGTGTCGAGGTCGCAGCCCTGCCAAGTGCCAAAACCGAGAAAGAACAAGATGCGGCTGCACCAAGAGTCACCACTGCCACAATGCCAGGAGGGCACGCAGGTATGCATTCTCCACCCCTTGCCCTAGCCTCACATAGTTTTGTCGAAGCCCCAGCTGGAAGTTCTCGCCAGTCTCCCTTGCATAGCCCATCACCCCATCACACGTCACCTACCGCCGGTCCGGCCTCATCCCATGATCATGACAAGGGTAAGACCATTGATCCCACTTCAACGCCGAGTCCCACCACGTCTGTCGTCGAGCCTTCTGGTGAGGCATCCCCCACACATTCTTTATATTTGTTTACTCCCTCGGCTGGAGATCTAGCCTTGTCTAAATCAGAGATGTCCTTAATTAAGGACCGCCCCCTTGTCGAGAAGCTATTCCAAGCATGGCAAAACACTGAGCAAATACTAAGGGAGGCAAGGAAAAGATGAGGACGCTCGACGACATCAGTTGAAAAATGCATCGTTTTTTATTTAGAGGCCGGAAAGGTGCATAAAATCAAGAAGGTCCCCAAGGTACAAAAGCCTCTGGATGAAATGACTCCAACAGACTACGATTATCAAGAGACACCTAAGGACCTGGAACACCTGAATGTTGATAATGAATCGGCCTCCATGCATGTCCGAGTTGAGACCTTTAGGGCTCATGCAGTTATCGCCAACCAGCGCAGGGTTGAGGCCGAGGCCGCCAATGTTAAGCTGGAGGAAGATTTGGCGAGGGTCCGCTCCAAGTTGGCAGAGGCCGAGGAGCAGTGCAAGGCAATGAAGAAGGAGACGTTCGACCTAAAGCAGCAGGTTCAACAGCTCCAGTCTACAGCCGAAAGCCAAGCACAGAAGCAGGCCGAGAGTGATCTGAAGGCCAAGAAGCTTGAGGACGAAATCTTGCAGATGCAAGCTCCGCTGCACGCAAAAGAAGATCTGACGCTGTTTGACAGGAGCAAAATTAAGGAGATTCGTGCCCATTTGCTAAAAAATTTTAGGTCTCGATGTTCCAGTGCTCTCACGATATTGATCTTCATCACCGAAGCCCAACGCGCTATTGCCGAAGGAGGGCCAATCATTGATGAAGTCACACAGAAAGCTCGGAGCCGACTCAAGCTAGCGTTCGATGTTCAGAATGCCAGATATCAAGACCTGCAGGTCACTGCAATGACCCGGATAGCTAGGGACTGGTCCACAGCCCAGGCCACGGTTCGCACCTTTTTCTCCAAGGTGCGAAAGGCTCAGAAATCCAGGAGCCTCCAGGACATTTTTGACAATGAGCAGCGCGCCTCAATGAATTATTTTTAGGACCTTTCTTCCTTGGGTTTCCCGAGTTTCACGGACGATGACGGAAATCTTCTCAGCAAGGATGACCTCAAACCAGTCTGGCTGCAGTTCGAGAACGATGTCTCGGAGATCGATGGCTGGGAGGAACCAATCACAGAAGGGCAGGTGATAGATTTCATCTTGAGATACTGTAAGATCAAGGCTTGCCTAGATGATCTGTTCACCAGGGCCAAACATGCCGACATCGGGCAAATTGATCGGTTTCGCGTTTTGGTAAAGGCATTACAGGATCAAGAACCATTTCAAAAGGGTGCCTGGACTCATGTCCGAAGAACAATGAAGCGCATCCGTGAACGCCTCGAACCATCGCCATAGCCAGAAGCCGTGCCCGAGGAAGAAGAAGAAGAAAGAGAAGAAGAACAAGAAGAAGGACAGACCACAGAAGCAGGGTCTGGGGAAGACCAATGACTCCGTAGCCCAATGGATCAGGGCTAAAGGGTTCTTCCGTCGAGGCAAGCTCGTCACCCCGTGAGCCGCCAAGAATGTTGACACTTTTTGTCACATTATACAAGGGGTAGAAGAATAGTAGAATTTTGTATAATATTTCCTTGTTGAAAGTTTTTCTTTTATTTTAAGTTACAGCAATTTTGACTCTCCCTATTGCCCCTTTATAAAATGAAGAAGAAAGAGCTTCGCTACCAAACAGGCCAAGGAAAATAGCTTCGCCGAAAGAAAAGGAGGAGGATGTGAAAAGAGCTTCGGGCCCGAAGCACTTCAAATCACCACTTCGGGCGAAAACCTTGCGAAGTAATTTCATCGAAGAAAATACAAAGATAACGCTTCGCACCCGAAGCATTTTCAGCAGCCGCTTCGGGCGGAAGTTTTGCGAAGCAGCATCCAAGCGACTTCGCCGAAGGAGGAGAGCATAATCCAAATCCACTAAGGCAAGGAAACTACTTCGGGCCCGAAGTATTTTCGACACCTACTTCGGCCAGTTTTCACCCGAAGCAGTGGCACCCGAAGCAAAATGACAATGTGTCGAGAATAGAGAAATGCTTCGGGAGGATATTCCCCGAACCACAGTTTTGAGAGAGAATCGGGCCGAAACATTTTCCAGTCGAAGCAGTTTCACCAACAAAGGACAAAGAGCCCCATTTCAAAGATGGAATCCGCTCGGCACTCAACATCCCCGAAGTAGTTTTTGCGAAGCATTATTTTGCGAAGAACAAATCAAGAAGAATCTACTTCGGCCCAAGGCTTTGGCAAGGCGGATATGTAGCGAAGCACTTTCTGGGCCCACGTTCCAAGGCGGGCAGCTTCCCAAGGTGATCGAAGGCCCCTTACAAGTACCCCCTTTCTTGCTCGATAAGTCCGTTGACCATTCCTGGCAAACGAAAGGGACGTAATAGTCCTCGAAGTAAAACCCGACGGGCATAGCGATCACTCAAGCACAGCATCCAGAAGCCAGGGACACTCGGGCGGCGCATTAAATGAATGTTTCCACGGTTGACCCGGTCACAGTTGCCAGTTTCGGTAACCGATTTGAAAACTCAGTCGCAGCAGCCATGAGGAGCCGATTTCTCAGAGCCCGAGGGTGTACTCCATCATTTTGTAATAATGATTCAGAGGGTCGGGTCCTCTATAAAAACCCAGGCTTTGCAATGTAAAAGGGGGGGAACTTTCTGCTAGAAAGTTGTTGTAACTTGATGTCCTGCATCTAATACTAAAGATTTTTGTACTCCATTTCTCTCTTTTATGCTGCCTTCTGTGCTTAATTCTTTTGTCTGTCTGCACTCGTATATTGAGACTCTGAATCCTGAATTCGATGTGCGATTGGGGACTGTACCCTAAAATTCGCCCTGAAGGATACATAGGAGAGGAAAAACGTCCCTGTTGCTTTCTTTTATGCTGCCTGGTGGATCGAGGTTTCTGTTATTCCCTCTTCTTAATCGCTGTTACTCTGAACCCTGAATTCCAGCGAGAGAGAGGAGAACCCTGCGAACCCGTCCAGAGGATACATAGGAAGGTCGGCACTGCGTTTCTTTCATCTATTCTTGGTGTTCTTTGTTGCTATTCGAGTTATTAGTGAGTGATCGTGCTTCCTGTTCTTCCCCACCTTGAATCATCAATCTCTAACCCTTACCCCTTTTTATTTCTTTCTCTAACCCGAACTCCTTTTATCTCTTTCCTGCACTCTTATCTCAAACCCCAAAAGTAGATTAGTATAGGAGCCGGCCTTTCTCCGGAGATTGGCACGAGGGGCATCTCTTCCCTTCGGCCTTTCAATGTTGGTCGCAGGTCCAGGGCACGCAAACCCATCGAAAGTCCTTTCCTGTGCGGATTTGATGACCAATAGTTCCAAGAAAGGAATAGATATGGCTTCACCAGAAGAAATCCCAAGAAATTTGCACTTTCAAGGATTAACAATATTAATGTTACAAGTGCAATAATGATGGACATACATAAAAGTGGCATAGAATAGAAATTATAGAGATAAGAAGGAATAGGAAAAGTCAGAGGAATCAAAAGGATCAGATGAGAAGGAAAGTAGACAAAGGTAAAGATTAGTGCATGCTGGGAGTAGAAATACTCCCACTCCAGAATTAACCACCTCAATAGGAGGTGGGGGAGGGTCTAAGCTAAGAGAATCATTCTTATCCCCGACCCCCAAATGTGACCCTTTTCCATTGATGTCAAAGAGGGAGAGATTTGAGTAAGGGAGAGATATTTGATTTAAGAAGAGAGCATTGAGTCAGGCGGAGCAGTTTCCCATGGGAAGCATGATAGAAAAAGGTTAAGGAAATTTGAAAAGATAATTGGGTTACCATCAATGACAAAGGGGGAGATTTTTGGAAATTTTGAGTAGATGAGTTGTCATTGATGTCAAGAGTGAGTGGTCATTGATGTCAAAAGTCAGTTTCAATGAACAGTGCAAGGAGAAGTAGTTCCGCAATTAGTGCAAAAAGGAGATTCTGCTTCCAGTTCGTCAAATCCAATTCTAGGTAGTCAAATGTGGTCCAAAGTGTAAAGAAGAGGCCTAAGCAAATAATATTATAATATTTTATTATAATATTAAAAAGGAAATTTAAATTAATTAATATAATTTAATTATAAATTAATTTATTAATTAATTTACTTAACTTTCAAAAGTTACTTAAGTTAATTATAATTTAATTATAAATTAATTTATATTAATTTAAATAACCCTAAAGAGGGATATAAGGTTAAAATAAAAAATTAATTTCAAATTTTATTCAAGCATCGACGTTTATGGCACAAGAGGCTTCGTGTATAAAAGGTGAAAAAAACCTTTGCCATTACTCCCAATAATCATCGATCGAATTTCCTAAGCCCAAAGTGTAATGCGCAAGGAGGTTAAAGAGTTTCCATATTTTTGAAAGGTCTTCGATGGTAGAGAATTAAAAAATAGGAGTGAAGCTCCTTATACCATGCACAACGCTGTGTAGCGCAGGTGGCAATGGTGGATGTGCTAAGTCGTGTGGTGGGCAAGGTGTGTAGGGTTTGAATCCCACTAAATTCATTTTGCAAGGCTGTGAGAGGACATTTGTTTTTGAGAAGTGATGAATGAAGGGATAAAGGGAGTCTTACACATTCCATTCCCCATGGGAGCACTTAGCTCACGTGGTGGGCTAGCACCTTGATAAGACGCTCGATAGGAGTGGACTCATGTTTGAAACCCACCAAGGCCTTTTTGGCTTGTATAAGGTATGTGTTGATGTAATTTGTGTTGGTCGCTTGATTATTTTGGATGTGCTAAGGTTGAGAAAAATAAAATATTTTTGATGCTTATAAATTTTAATTTTTACCTGAATTAATTTGGATATTGAGTGTTTTGAGGAAGATAAAAGGGTAGGAAAATATTATTTTGAAAGGTTAATTTTGGAGATTATAAGGGGAAATTAAGTAATTATTTTCATGTGTGATTTGATGATTGCTAATTTCAAGGAGTAATAAGGTGTATTTGAGTTTGATTATTTTTGTAATTGAGAAATATCTTGAGAGAGTGTTAGTGTGATATTTTATCATCTAACCATTGAAATTAGCAAAGAAGAAAATTGTGATTGAGATAGGTTTTGAAGGGCACTTCTACATAAAACAAAAAGGTATGGGCACATATTCCTAGTGAGTTATTGTTGGATGTTGTGAATGCTAAGTTGGAGTGAAAATGATTATTTGACAAGCATTGTTGAGTTTGATTGTTGAAGATTTTTCTGAGTGAGAGTTGATGATAAAAACCTTATTTTATAAGCATTGTTGGAAATATTGAGCTATCTTGAACTAGGGTTTATTGAGCTATATTGAGCTAGGGTTTGTGCAAAGAACATGAGTATCATTGTTATATGAAGTTGTGAAATATCATGAGTATCATTGTTATGTGAGGATCACTTGATAAACATTGTTGTTGAAGTGATTGGTTGAGTGAAGAACTTGAACTAGGGTTTGCAAAGATCATGAGTATCATTGTTATGTGAGATTGCTTGATAAGCATTGTTGGAAAAAATTGAGTGATTGTTCATATATTTGGACTAGGGTTTGTGAGCAAGGATTATTTCATTGAGTGATTGGTTGAGTAGAGTTGTGATTGAGCCTATTCAAGTGGTTGTGTTGAAGTGATAGTTCAAGTTCTATGAAACAAATTGTTCTATATTATAAATTGATTTGAGAAAGAGGTTAAGTGTTGTGGTGAATGTGAAACATATTGAGTCTCTAAAAGTTCTCTATATGTTTCTGTGATAAAAAGAGAGATTGTTAGTAATTGAGCATTGTGGTGAGTGTGAAGCATATTGAGTATCTAAAAATTCTCTATATTTTTCTGTGAGATTGGACAAGTTATAGTGAGGACTTGTTGAGAAAATTTAAGGTAAGCCTTTGAGAAGACTTGTGGATAGATTGATGTGAGCTTTTGTGGAAGCTTACAATACATATTTAAGGACATATATTGGACAAGTTCTACTGAGGACTTGTTGAGTAGATTTAAGGTAAGTATTTGAGAAGACTTATGGACAGATTGATGTGACCTTTTGTGGAAGCTTACAATACAAATTTGAGGACATATATTGTTTAGTAGATTGGACAAGTTCTAGAGAGGACTTGTGGAAAAAATAGTGTAAGATTTTGTGGAAGCTTACAAGGCAAATTGGAGATAAGTCTTGAGAAGACTTGAGAGTAGAGTTTATTGATTGATTTGTTTAAACCTTGAGTTAAGGTTTAGGGTAGATCCAACAGATTTTATTTGTGATTAAGTCAATATTTGTGTTAAGGCTTGAGGATGGAGATTGATGATATATTTGTGCTAGACCAAAGGACTGTGTTTAGTGTAGATCAGAGGATAGAGATTGATCAGATTTGTGATAGAACGAAGGACTACGTTTAGTGCAGATTCGAGGATAGAGTTTGGTGCAGCTTTGAGGATAGGTTTGTGCTAGACCAGAGACAGAGTTTGATCAGATTTGTATTAGATCAAAGGATTGTGTTTAGTGTAGATTTGAGATAGAGCTTTGGAGGGTATATAGGATGACAGTCTCTAGTGGATAGATATCCATTAGCCAGGGTAGTGAGGATAAGTCTTTTGAGTGAGGACAAGAGTCTTCAGTGGATAGAGATCTATTATAGGGTTTTCCTGCTTAAACCTTAAATATTTGTCACGTCATAGGAAACTCAAAAATTACAATGAGTATTGTGGATTCTTATTGATCCACCTCTTTAACCTAGGAATAAATTACTCAGAAAGATCTAGATAGATCAAGTTGGGTAAGGAGAACCCCAAATAGTGGGTTTATCTATTTTATTTTATGGTGCAATCACCCACTTTCGCTAGAAAAAATGAATCTATATCATTTTGATTATTTTATGACCAAACCTATCATAAAAAAATCTTATCAAGCCTAGATCGATGTCGTGTCCATTGGGTAGCTGTAGCAAATTGATATTAAATAAAATAGAAAAGAAAGAGACAAAAGAGCTAGTTCATTTTTACTCATTCAAATAATGTAATGCATAAAGAACAATTTAACCAGTAAAATAAAGTATTATCTATATATTCTGATTGCAGTAATACATAAATAAGTAGACAGATCATACACAAGATATGCCAAGGATAGAGTTGGAATTTTCATTAATATAAAAGCTTTTTACATATCAGTAGACCAGCAAAGTGCTTGATCCTTATATGTCATTTCATTACAATAAACCCTCGGTTTGAATATTCATAACAAGGGATCATTTCTCTCTGTCCTGATTGTAGTGACATAAGAGTTCCCAACTTTGGTGTGTTCCATGGGAAATAGTCTCAGTGAATAGTGCTCCTTAAGTAGTCCCTCGTCATAACAATAGAAAGGGCAATGAGAAACACAGACATAAAGACACAGGTAAAATACAACTAACACAATAAACAAAGCTATACCTAGACTTTTCCCTCTTAGAGGTTTGATAAAAAACTCCTGCTATAGCAGTCCTCCCTTTATAATGTAGGTTTTCTCGAGTGATGCTATAACTTCTTACTCCAGCTGGATAAATCATATTGCTTTTAAAAATCATATGTAATAAAAAATGGGCACGTATCCCATGCCTTCTATCTATGCTGGTGGTGGTTGCAACTAAGTATCACCTCCTATACTGCCCTGGGCTGGAGGATGCGTATCACCTGGTGCATGTGTTATGGGCGAGCTGGTCCCCACTCCTCCCCTGAGGTTCTCCATAGCCTGGTCAATAAAATCCCATGCCTCATCATGGAAGGTTAATGAGAACAAAAACAAATTCAAATCCTGGGTGGCTTTGTTCACTCTCTCCTTTGCCCATTCCAAGGTGTTCTCAATGAAAATATATAGGCGGTCTACCATTTGCACCAATGCTATAAACCATTTGAATAACTTACCATCAGAGTCCAAGTCAAAGTATTGGATTTTTTGGAGCACTAACTCTTTGATATTGGGGGCTTACATGAAATCATCCATCTTGAAGCTGCAATTCTCCAACTCATCATTGACCTCTTACTCAGTGTTGGCTACTTCTTGATTCCACTAGAGCTAATTTTATCTATTCTATAAGAATATGAAGACCTTGGCATATTCTTCAGCAAAGAAACAGTGGGAGTTTTCTGATAATATAGCCATCATCCTGACGATCGATACATAATTCTCCCTGAATTTTTTATACACGAGAAATATGGCATTTATTCTTCGATCTCCCTACTATAGATGATCCTATAAAAGGTCAATAGTATGCTTAGTGGCATATATTTATAAAAATATGGACTCTATATCTTTTATACTATTATTTTCTCCTTCATCTCTTGTTTGAGCTCCTCAACCAATACGAGTTGTGCAACAATGACCTGCGAGGGAGCAGGCATCCTCAATTGATCAACCTTGTCCTGAAGCTATTGCACTTTGAGCTACAAGTGTCTTGTCTCTGCACCCTTAGCCATTAAACCTTCTATCTACTTTTACATAGTTATTACCACCTCTGCTTGGGTGGCCACTTGGGACTTCATCATCTCAACTAGTGCAGCTTCAACTCGCATGAAACCTCTACTTACATCGATGGTGGCCTCCTTTAGACTTGCTGGCAAAGGAATATCAAATGTGGTAGTAGATACATCAACTATCTCTTGTCCTACCATACTTTGAGGTCTGTGCATTCCTTTTATTAGGGACCTTTGTTCTTCTATATCTTGTATCTAGCCCTCCTCGTCAATGGTAAACTGAAAGGTGTCTCTCACCCTTGTCAATGTAAGGCTCTCGGTGTCCTTCATAGAAGGTTCTATTCTGACCATTTTACTAGTAGGAGACTATGATGGGATTCTTTCCTGCACCTCATACTCTCTTAGTATATTAGAAAGCCCCCCAACTTCTGATATTTTTCTTAAAACCTTGGTTGGAAAGGGATGTTTTTCTTGATTGACAACCAGGGTGGCAAAAAATAAGGAAGGCTGGCCTACTACCACGTCAGTCCTTTCTGAAGGACACATTAACATCAAATCAGATGACATGAGACTGTGCGATTTTTGCGATGAATAAGTGACTACTTCATTTCATTTTGAAGTGGCAGTTAGAGAACTGGATGAAGAGGGGAGTCGGTCCTGCTCTTGTTGAGCCTCATCTACTATTTTTATCATTACCTTAAAGAATTCAGTATCTTGTTGGATGACTTGGAATGTGGGGTCATGGAATTCCTCTGGAGGGGCAGCTAGGACCAGTGGGACCACCTTATCCACCAAAAAATCTTTGTGTTATCTCAACTGGGAGCCATAGTCGCCAACCGCTTACAACCTGCTATAAGGCCTCTTATCCATTTTATAAACTAAATCTAGTGCCTTGTTATTGTTGAAATCCTTATGCATCTGGTCCTTGAAATCATCTTCATTGTGGGTGACTTGCAGAAGAGTGAGTTTGCGAGCGATGCTTTTATTGTGGTGGCCGTCGGGGTCATACGGTCTCCAAGTAACCTCTTAGAAGCAATATGTGTCCATGTTCCTTTTGGCATATGGCATGAAAAAATGACCAAGGTATGTATAGGGGTCCATTAAACAAGGAATAGGCAACCACGACACATAGCTCTTCTTCCCGATATACCTAATTTTAACTTCCTCGATAATCTGCCTAGTTATCTCTAGGATGGCAATGGAAGTTGGGTAGTGTATTGGTAGTGCTTTTGGGGGAATTTTAGACCCATATAATCTAATGTAAAAGAATTATTCTATATAGAATAAAGCTCTGTCCCTTGCCTCACACAAGAAGTTTCTCACCTCGACTCCAAACCTATCAGGATCTTCACCACACAACCGAGTATGTACTATCGATAGGACTCTCTCAAAGAAGCTTTTGTAACTGGAACATCCCTCCTGGATGCACAGTAGTTAATCTTGGATGGTGGTATCAGTCACCCCTCCTAACTGATCCACTAGAGGTTTACCCAATTGTGCTACAAATAAATGAATCAAGAAGGAATAATAAGAGAAGGGAGGAAGTTCCTCCTTGTCGGCCTATGGCATCCTGTAATTTTTGTAACTCCTCATTCATTTTTTCACTGATCACATCCTCCCAACGGTAGAGAGGGGTCTTATCTGTTCTATTGCATTGGATTATCATAAATATGACCTCCTTCATTATCAGTTCTAAATATTTTATGCCCAAAATGAGGTTAATCATGTAGATTTAATCCTGTGCCTAGGGCCGAAGCAAGAATTTTTTGATGGGGAAGCCAGAGGGCCTGTTTCTCCCTCTTTTCATCAATGCCTAAGGAAATGTGGTGTTAAGCATATAATTTGCTTGTAGGCCAATGCTTTGAAGTCCACCACCCTGGATGTCATAGTGAGTCCAAACACTTGTCTAATCCTATCTATCGTTAACTTGGCTACCACCTGATTCTTGTAATCATGAATGGTGCAATTTTTAGGGTCGCACACCACTTCCAACTAGGCTAGGAGGTCCGAGGAGTGGTAAACCCTTGGAAATGTTAACTAGCCCAAATTTGTATTACATTTTTTGCAAAATGGGGCTAGTTCAATGTTTTCCCTATACGTTGTCATGTACATACTTCTAAGCAACGTAGGGTGGCACTGACAATCTTCCTTTGTGAGGTCAAAACTATAAATGGTAACACCCTCCATCTCCTTCTGCTGTTGCATCGTAATATCCTTACCTGCATCAGGTAGATTTGTTAGAGCTTTTGGGTCTTGAGCTCTCCCTATCTTCTTCGTGATCAACCATGCCCTAGTGATTTTAGCTATCCTCCCTTAACATTCGACACCCCCAACTTAGCCAAGCTCATGGAAGCCATAAGAATAGAAAACAAAAGATGGCAAGGGTTCCTCTCTTTCTATTATATGCTTGACATCATCGAGAAATAATTTTGCATGCATGAATGACGGGGGGAAGTCTGCCACCTTCTTATTAAAGTGTACACATTAAATTTTGGTAGGTGGATTTTGTGCACTTTTTTGTTGGATGGGGCATGACGATTGGCCGAGCATGCCACATCACCTACACTTTTGGTAGTGCATTGTACTTGAGGGGTCAAATTGTAGCTTGGGAGTGACGTGACAATTTTGGGTTAGTCAAAGTAGGGTGCACTAAAGTGGAGTGCATGTGGGCCTATGCTACATTAATTCCTTGCATGCTTCATTGGGGGATTGGAGTGTGTGGTCCTTGAAGTGAGCATATGATCTTGTGCATTCACTTACACTTTGCGTGCCCCAAGGGAGTGGGGTAAATGATACCCAATGGGTTGCATAGCTTGTGCACCTAAAACTACTTTCACACACTCTACAATGGAGCGCATAGACCCAGAGTTAAGTGCATGACTTCATGCACTTGAATAAACTCTCACAATTTTTGAGGGAGTGGAGTGCATGATCATTGTTTGCGGCACACAAGCTTATGCACACCATGGGACATTGTGCACTCCACTAAAAAGTGGAATGCACTAGCTAGGGAGTGAGTGCATGACTTGTGTGCTCCAATGGTTCTCATGCACTCCTTTAGGAGGGAGTGAATGAGCAGGGTTTGGGGAGCGTGTGGATGTGCACACTCCTCATAAGGCTTCATGTACCCCATTAAAGAGTGGAGCGCATAGACTTGGCATGGGGTGCACAAACTCATGTGCCCCTTAGGGACTTTGTGTGCCCCATTCCCCAATGGGGTGCATGGATTGGGACCAGGTGCACGACTTCATGCGCTCGATGGGATCTTTATGCGCTCCACTAATGGAGCATACAAGCTTAGATTAGGATGCATGACTCATGCACCTGAGGGGGTTTCATGCAATACACTCTCCAATGGAGTGCATAGGGCTAAAAAAGGGTGCACCACCTGAATCCTTAAGGAAATGGGAATTAGAATCTAAAATGGGGGACTACCCTTTTGGGGTCAACATCGGTTCTAACTGGGACAGGGGGGTGGATGGAAGACATGAGCCTAAGAAGTACAGAATCTCTAGGTGGACTGGTACTAACACACACACACTTGATATTTTTTTTACATCACATGGCTTCCCTCAATGGGACTGAAGGACTTTAGGTGCTGCCCGTTCACTGGTATAAGCATTTCTTCCCCCTCCATATCCTTTAGCTTGTAAGTGTGCTAACCGATTATCTTAGTAATTTGATAAGGTCCTAGATACTTGGGTTTAAACTTGTCCTTCTCCTCGGGCTTGTCATTCTTTGGGTCCTAGTAAAGCACTACTTTACCCACATTAAAAGTATGACCTTTGGTATTTTTTTAGATAGTTGCACAGTCCTACTGGTCTGGTTGATCGTCCTTGTAAAAAATTCCCTCTTGTCTTCTTCCAATTGTACCAACTAGTCAATTCTCCTTTGTAACACATTCGGTTCTTCATGATCCTGGAGTAACAATGAGAGGGTTGCCCTTTCTAGCTGAGGTGGTAGCAATACCTTTTCCCCATAAACCAATTCATATGGTGATTTGCCAGTGGCTCTTTTTGTCGACAGCCTGTCCACCCATAAGGTATACTTTAGTTCACTATCCAAACCCCTATTATTCTTCCCTAATGATATTTTAATCTTGATAATTATATTTTTGTTGGAGGACTCAACTAGTCCATTCCCATGAGGATAATATTTTACTGAGTGGACTAGTTCTATACTGTATTTTGTACATAAATCAACCATCTCATAGGAAGTAAATTATTTGGTATTATCTATCACCAGCTTCCTAGGTGCCCCAAATATGATTAATATGCTTTCCTCGAAGAAATTAATGACCACTACTGTTGTAGATATCCTGAGGGGGCTACTTCAACCCATTTTGTTGGATAGTCTATGGAAGTGACAATCCATTTATGACATCCTAAAGAATTTGGGTTGATTTAACCAATCAAATATATCCTCAACTAGGAAAAAAGAGTTTCAATAATTACCGATTGTAGTGGCATTGCAGGTAAACTTTTATTACCAGTGAAGGCTTGACAACTATAACATCTCCTAACTGAATTATATACATCCTTAAACAAGGATGGTCAGTAATACCCTACCCTCATGATTTTATTAGTTGTTGCCTTGGAAGAAAAATAGCCACCATAGAAACCTATATGAAATTCTCCAATGATCCTAGGGGCTTCCTTCTCTATCACACACAACAATAATACTATATTTGGGTGTCTCCAATACAACCAATTTTCTTGAAGGTGGTACTTTTGAGCCTATTTCTTAATACTCCTCTACTAGCAGATCTTCCAGGTAGGAAGGACAATTTTTTGAAATAAAATAGTACATATTTATACCAGTCAGACCCTTCATGCTTAGGTTGTTCATCTTGCTATTCTCTTTGCACCAAGATGACATTATTTATCTCCTCTTCTCCTTTGCAAGACAGGTATTTTTCCAACCCTTGGCCTTTAATAATATTTACCACTCTAACTCCACATCATACTGTAACAGTTTTACCATCCATCTTGCTGAACTGCCTATGGGTTCAGGTTGGGTCAGGACATCCTTGATGGTAATGTAGGGGATACAGGCAATAAATTTACTAGAACAAAAAATGCTCTTGAAATGCTCTAAAGCTTGAATAAGAGCAAAGGTTTATTTTTCAATTAGCCTATACCTCAGTTGGGCCCCTTCATTCTTGAACTCATAAATGCTATTGGCATATCATTTCCCTCTTTATCTTTATGAGAGAGCACAATTGCTATGGTATGTTCTGAAGTGAAAGAATATAGATTAAAATTATTTGAATGGTCTGGGAAGGTCAACATAGGTGCAGTGGTAATAGCCTCCTTAATCTACTAAAGTACTTTGATATTATCTTCATCCCACTTGATTTTAGCATCCTTTTTAACCATATTGTTTATAGGCTTAGCAATCTCAACAAAATTTGGGAAAAACCTTCTTACATAATTTATTTTACCGAAGAAATATCTGACTCCTTTGAGGCTCTTGATGGGTCAGATTTTGGTATTTCGAGTGCAAGGATGAAGGTTCATCTAATGGAACTTGGTAATGAGGTATGGGAAGTAATTGAAGATGAGTACACTATTCCTGTACATGGTCCAAATACTAAAGAAGAAAGGCTCCTACATCACAACAATTCAAAAGAAATGAATGCAATCCCGAAAAGCTTACGTGAAGCGAGATCTCACCAAAGTGATTCACTGCAAGACAGCTAGTGAAATGTGGAAACAGTTGTAGGTGGTTCATACAGGTGATACAAATGTCAAAAATGCCAAGTTGAGACACTTCAAAGGTATGTTTGAACAACTCAAGATGAATGATGATGAAAATATTAGTGACTACATGCTTCGTATGGATGAGGTTGTTAACTCCATGAAAGACTTAGGTCTTGAGCTTGCTGAAAATGATGTTTGTGATAAGATTTTAAGATCTCTTCCTAATAGATTTAGTGAAAATATTTCTGCTATTGAGGAAGCTAAAGATTTGGATAAGCTGAAAAAGGATGAGCTACATAGTATTCTTGCAGCATTTGAGTTGAGAACTCAAGTGAAGGTTGATGTCAAGAAAGAGGCGACTTTCAAGGCTACCAAGAAATCCAAGGGTAAACAACTTCAAGAGAGTGATGAGTCTTCTAGTGATGAAGAGGCATATTACAGCAAGAAAGGCAAGTTCTCTAGAAAGCACAAAAGCATGAAAAATATAAGATGTTTCAATTGTGGAAAGTTTGGTCATTATGCTACTGATTAGTCTTGTTCTCAAGAATGAAAGTGATGAAGATAAACAGGATTCTAAGAGCAAGGATTCTGAAAAGCACAAGCATCATAGAAAGAACAAATATGAGCACATCAATCAAGGAAATAGGTATTCTCACAAGCACAAGAAGAGTTTCTATCTAGACAAAGCAAGTAAGTGTTCTAGTAGTGACAGTGAAAGTTCTTCAAATGATGATGAAAATGAGATGTTGTTCATATCAAAAAAGGAGGAAGAATCGAAACATAGATTCATTATCATGAAATGTCTTAGATGCGGAAATTTTGGTCACCTTGAGGATGACTGTACAAATAATGATTTGGTTTCTAGTATGTATGAGGATGCTTTAGAAAACTATAAGGAAGATGCTTGTATGGTTTTTAAAAAAGGTAGCACCTCTAGTGATAAGAAATCTAAAAAAGACTTTGATGATTAAGAAAGCAAACAAATAAAGGATCTTGAAAGTGAACTTATTAATGTTCTTAGTGCTTTGAAAAAGGAAAGAAAGAAGAATGATAGACTCAAGGATAAGTTAGATGAATGTTGTATGGAGAGAGATGATCTTATAAAAAATCTTGATTTCTCTATAGCTAAGACACAAGAACTCAAGGATGAGTTAGAATCTAAGGTTATTGAGTATAGTGAGTTAGAACATAAAATGGCTTCTTTGAAAGAAGAAACTAAAGAGTACAAGGATAAGCTTTATAGGTTTTAAGATAGCTGCAAAAAGGTTAAGTCATTCATCAAATGTCAAAGAAAAACAACAGATAAAATAGGCCTTGGTTTTGTTAAGCCGCACAAGGAACAAGTTGGAGAGTCTAGTAAGAGACTCCAAAAGGAAGAGAGTTCTGATGAGGAAAGTATTTCAGATCATGAGTACTTGAATGATAGATGCACAGAAACATAAAACAGATTTTAGAATGAGAAGAAGAAGTTTTCAGGACCCAAGAGGTCAAATAAAAGAAAATTTTAAGGCAGATGTTTTGCGTGTCACAGGTTCAGTCACATGGCTTCACATTGCATGGCTCAAGTGAAGAAGGTAAATAATAGTTTCAAAAGTGCTAGTTACTTTCAAGGGTATTGCTACTCGTGTCAACAGTTTGGGCACAAGGCAGTTTTTTGCAAGGCAAATAACAGGAACAGGTTTGGTCAGAATAGGTTTGGCTAGAATAGGTTTTTTCAGAACTAGTGGATTCAAAGATCAGGTTTACCTCAGAGAAACAACATCATCAAGTGTTTCAAGTGCAACAATGAAGGTCACACAATCAGATAGTGTAGAGCTGAAATTCCAAAATATAGGAATAGGAACAATGGCGTGATCAGGTCCAAGGATCAAGGCATGAACAAGAACAGTAACAAGAATAGGAATACGGGCAAAGAGTTCAAGAGAAGGCTCGAAAAGGAAATTATAGACGCTGATGATGATCAATGCCTAATGGGAGTTTTAATCCCACCCCAGAATTAATCACCTCATCAGGAGGTGGGGGAGGGACTAAGCTAAGAGGCTCATTCTTAGTCCCGAGCCCCAAAGGTGACCCTTTGCCATTGATGACAAAGGGGGAGAGATATGAGTAAGGGGGAGAGCTTCAAGTGAAGAGGAAAGCTTCAAGTCGGGGGATCAAAACTTCAAAGGAAGATTCTCGGTTGTGGGCACAGTTTCTCAGTTGTTAGCACAATTGGTTTCAGTTTTGGCTCTTGAGACGTGTTTTCAGTAAATATTTGTCATCAATGACAAAGGGGGAGATTGTTGGCAATTTTTGGTACTTTGGGTACATTGCCTTTGCTCAAGTTTATAAGTTGTCATTGATGTCAAGAAGCTTTTGAAGGAATTTGATTTGATGTAAAATAATTTGTTTTGATGAAGGTTACGGCTTGACAAGTTCGAAAGAAATCAAGTTAGAAAAGTGTCGTGATATTGCGACATGTCATAGTTTCGCGACTCAAAGAGGAGAGAGAATGTTCGAGTCAAAAATGTCATGATTTCGTGACATATTGCAAGGAAGGTTGTACGGACAAAAAAGTGTCGCAACATCACGACATGTTGCAGGAGAGAGAGTCCAAAAGAAAAAGTGTCATGATTTCATGACATAATGTAGAAGAGAGTCCGTAGTGTGAATTGTCATGATTTCGTGATAAGTTCGAAGAGAGAGAAAGTAACACGAAAAGTGTCATGATTTTGTGACATGCTACAGAGTTCGAAGTGAGAACTGTCACGATTTCGTGACATGCTACAGATGAAAATGTTCCAAGTAAGAACTGTCACGATTTCACGACATGCAGCAAAGGAAAGGTCTCGAGGTAAGAAATGTTGCGATTTCATGACATATTGAAGAGAAAGCTTACGGGTGCAGAAAGTGTCAGGATTTCGCGATAGATTGAGATGGCAGCATACAGTTGGAGAAAGTGTCACGATTTTGTGACAAAAATAGAAAGCAGGTCTTCAACAGGAGAAGAGTCATGATTTCATGATAGAAGCAAAACGAAAGAGCATGGAAGAAGAAGCATCATGATTTCATGATGAATTCAAGAAGGAAGAGCTCAAAGGCGAAAGCATCACGATTTCATGACATGTTCTATTTTTGCGGGTGTAAGGCAGAGAAAAGCACAAGGCAGCGAAAGTGTCATGATTTCATGACATGTTTCGTTTTTGCTAGTGCAAGCAGAAAATAGTGCAAGGAAGCAAAAGTGTCACGATTTCGTGATAGAAACTGAAAGCAGGTCTTCTATAGGAGAAGTTTCATGATTTCGTGACAAAAGCAGAAAGGGGGTCGACGAAGGGAAAAGTGTCACAATATCGTGACAAAAGCAAAGTTGATGCTAACAAAGACAAAAGTGTCACGATATCACGACAAGAGCTTAGTTGAAGTTGACAAATGCTGAAGTTTCACGATATCCCGACAAAAGCCAAAAGGAAGTGTACGGTTGCAAAAGTGTCACGATATCGCGACATGTAGTTTTGCAAAAAAAACTACAGAAGAGTTACAGAGGCAGTTGAAGCCGACAAAGTTAAATGTGAGTCGACAAAGTTAAATGTGAGCCGACGATGATTAGGGTTTGTAGTCGACGTAGTTTAGGGTTGTGCAGTACACTAAGATCAAGGTTTTGATCTTGAAAGTGTTAGTATAAAATGAGGGCTGTTTGGAGAAGTTGAGGCATGTATCATGTGTTGGAATTGCGATGTTCATAGATAGTGCGTAGAGCAAGAAGTTCTATCGTCGAGAGTAGAGTGCAAAATTTGATCGTAGTGTGTAGAGTGCATTTATTTGAATCATTCTAAGTGTGAAAGATCACAAAGGAAGCAGAGAGTGCGAAGACGGTGTTGCTGTGATTGTGTAGAGGTGCAAATATTGAAGTTCGATCAAGTGCGGCTATGATTGCGCAAAGAATGCAGAAGGCGTAGAGAGCACAAAGGGCAAAGATGAATGTGAAGTGCTGCTTCTGGAGGATAGAGGTGCATTGGTTATTTGAGAAGAACCTAAGGATAGATTTAGCAAGTCTTTGAGAAGGCTTGTGTGCAGAGGATTGATTTGTTCACAGTTGGATAGATTTGACAGATAGAGGAAGACTTGTACTAGATCGACTGACTATGTTTGGTACAGGTTGTTGAGCTACTGTGGACGTGATCATAGAAGGCAGAGGTCTCTTAGGCTAAGCATTGAGGATAGGAGGTCTTCGGTGGAAAGGAGTTCCACATGCTAGCAAGAGGTAGAGGTAGTTGATCTTCTAAGGGATCATTTCCAGAGCAGAGGGGAAGGTATCTCCTTTGAGCCGAGGCTCATAAACATTATAATTGGGAAGGATTCCCAAAGAACTTTGAGATAACTTTTAGAGAAAAGTTTTTGTGGACATAGCCAAACCATTCTGGGTGAACCGTGTTAAATTTTATGTCACTGTATGAATGATTTTGTGCATTGTTTTGATATTGCTTTGGGTATATTGCTTTACTATTTTGAAATATAAAGGAAAAAGTAAAAAGAGGTCTTATACTGTTCACCCCCCTCTCAGTATAAGCTTGTGTTCTTCAATTTGGGCAATGACATTTGTTCTTTTTGGATCAATAATTATTCCCTCTTTTGAGACCACATGTCCTAAAAACTTGCCATAAGTGAATCCAAAAATACACTTCTTCGAATTCAATGAAATACCATATTCCTTACATTTTTGAAAAACTTTAGAGATATGGGAAAAGTGGTCAATAGGGTCCTTGGAAAAGACTATAATATCATCCAGGTGCACCACCATAATCTTTAACATGAGTCATTTGAAGGCAAAATCCATAGCCCTCTGAAAAGTGGCCCCAAAATTCATCAACCCAAATGGTATTCTTTGATATTCAAAAGTCCCCCATGGTGTAGTGAATGCAGTTTTGAATCGATCCTCTGGGTTGACCAAGATTTGATTATATCTAGAGAAGTCATCTAATAGTGAAATCCTAGAGGACCCTACCTCTTCCTGCAGCAACTATTCCATATTGGGAAGGAGGTAATTATCCTTAAGGGAGTTTTTATTCAAATTTCTAAAGTCCACACACAACCTTATCTCCTAATTATTTTTCCTAACAGATACTAAATTTGCTATCCAAGAAGAGAACCTCACCTTTATAATTATTTTTACATTGAGCAACTTTTGGACCTCTTTTTGCATGATAGGATGAAGAGTAGGAATAATATTTCTTTGTTTATGCCTAAAAGGCTTAGCATCCTCCTTTAGGAGAATAATATGGGTCATCACCTCAATGTTAAATATTCTCAAATCCTCATAGCTCCAAGAAAAACTGTCTCTATTTTTCCTCAGATATTGGATATACTGATTCTTTTCTTTTGCTAGTAATCCTTTGTCAATCCTGACCATATTTGGATCCCCTAATGTCCTGACATTAACCTCTTCAGCTTATGATTCATGGGGTGCAGTTCTATGTGCTTTATAAAAATCATCAAAGAGAGATTCCAAGGCTACTAGCCCCCTGGGAATTTTATTAGTTTTAAGTCGTATTAATTCTATGGGGGTTCCTATTACATGTTGCAGTTTTTCGTCATCTTCCTCATCA
Organism: Wollemia nobilis; assembly: GCA_028583015.1. Taxonomy (NCBI): domain Eukaryota; kingdom Viridiplantae; phylum Streptophyta; class Pinopsida; order Araucariales; family Araucariaceae; genus Wollemia; species Wollemia nobilis. Next base: position 13,492,724 of record JAQPPZ010000850.1, read on the forward strand.
CAAATCACCCTAGCAAACTAGTTTTGTAGTATTATAAAATATTTGATATCAGCATCATCTTGGAAAACTTATAGGTAAACCACATTGTCAGGGATAGAGAAATGATACACAGATATGGTGGGAAATCTATCCATGTATTCTGTATCAATTTCAAGGCTATCTACCCTATAATCATTCACAACCAATAGATTGGCAACATGGTTTTTCTCCTTGGGTATGTGTGATATATTAAAGACCAGGAACTTATAAATCTCATCTAAGACAACATGCTTGTATTGCTTTAGCCTAGGGTTTTTGGTTTGGTATCTTCCTTTTATTTGCTGTATAATTAATTCAGTATCCCCATAGATAGTAAGGTAGTTAATATCCAATTATTTAGATTTTATTAATCCCAGTAGTAGTGCCTCATATTCTACCACATTATTTATGCATGGGAACTCTAATCGATAAGGCACACCTAGGTAGTTGCGCTTTATATCAGTTAAATTGATCCCAGTTCCTGTCCCTATTTGTGACCTAGCTCCATTAAATATCATGGTACACATTTCAATAGTGAGGAACCTATCTGACTTAGCATCCACAACTGCTTTAATTTTGGGATCCAATACTTCTACATTGGGTACTTCCTTGAGGAAAGGGGTGTGCCAAATGGAATAAACACCAAACTATTTCTCTTCTATGGAGCTAGCCAGATTGACCATAGTATTGTAAGGTTTCATAAGCTTAACTTATCGCTTGTTAAAGGGCTCTCTCCTTAAGGTTATATATTCTTTAGAGGATAGAGGGATTGTGGCATATGACCAGTTTAGCTAGGTTGACCTCCCTAATTGTTCTTCCCAATGTCTAGACAATAATAAGGAAACAAATGGGTCTACATCAACCATTGCTAAATCCATCATAATCCCCTTCTTTGGATATTGGTCTATAAAGACCAAGAGGCCTGTTATTATCCCCACATAAAGCACTTGTCTGTTGTCCATAACATAAATGGGAGGGGAGCCTTTGGTGCATATCAAACCTAACTAAGCAACCACTTGCTTTGTCATAATATTGTGATATGCCCCACTATCAAGCATGCAATTGTGTATCACATAGTGGTCACCATACCCAAATGTATATCGAAGAGAGATATAGAATGGACTTACTAAAGTAGGAGTTTTTCTTGAAGGATTTGGTGCTGCTAAGACATGGTTTTCTCCCCGATTGGTCAGCCCAAAGACCTTGTAAATCTATTACCTATACTTAGGGACAATCATTAGTTCCCTAAAGGTTATATTGATCTTTTGCTTGGCGAATTCTAAACCTACATAAAATTATGATTTTCTATTTTTTGGCCCATCATTAATAGGTTCAGACCTCTCAGGAGGAGGAGGCTGATGACCATAATTATTTTTATTTGTATTAGCCTGCTCCTTTTCCTCAACTATACCATTCTTATCAGGTCTGTCAAGAATGGTCCTATTGTAGAGTCTAGTGGCATGGAATTTTTCTAATGTCTCGACCTCTTCAGTTTTTGGGGTCAATTTTACCTGCCTTATCTACTCAAAGCGGTTATTATGGGGTCTTTTTAGAAATTTTACCTCATCAAGGGCAAATTTTGTCGGCCTGTTATCAGAACTAGCAGGCTGGATTATTTCTTCTAGAATTGGTGGGGTATCAATAGTTTCTTCCCATGTCCAATAGGCATTTATCCTAATCTCATCCTCTGATTCTTATTCAAGGTTAAAATATGAATAGAGGCCATGATATACACCACAATCGGTAGGGTTATGGGGAGCATCATATGCTAGAAAAAAGAAGAGAAAATCAGAGGCTACATTAATAGAAGTTTGGGATAGCATCCTGGTATTTTTGGACCCCTTCCTTTTCCAATTGTTGTTCAAAATCCTACCCCCCTCATTATTCTAGTTCCTATTAAAATTTATCCCAAAAGGAGTTCTGATCTCATTCTAGTGCTGAGAGGGTTCTCCACCATATATTTTATCCCTTTCAATTTTGGATAGTCGGTTATTCATAGATAGGAATATTTTTGTCATTTGTGATGACAACTTCTAGATTAGGTTCTGATTTCTTTAAGATATCGAATCCCACTTTCTTAGTTCTTCTTTATATTGGTCTAGGGCTAGGGTATGCCAATGTTGATTTCATTTTTCCACTTTCTATCATGTATCTTTCTATCATAATGGCTCTCTCCATACAGGAATCAATGGTGAGTGTGGGTTGTTGTCTCAACTCATAGTTAAAATCACCAAGGAAGGTACTTTTATAGAAGCATATGGACTGGTGATCATTGGTCCTCAAAGCCATAGGGATTCGGTTCCTTAGTTTAGTGAACCGCCTATTGAAGTCATCCACTACTTCATCATATCTCTTCTTCATTATGGCTAGTTCAGTCAATAATGACTGTTCATTCTTTTTCTCCCCATACTTTTTGAGGAAGGCAACTTCTAACTCTTGGAAAGTACCAATAGAGTCTACCGTCAAACTATTGAACCATTCTCTGGCATCCTTTTCTAGAGTTTGAAAGAATAACCTAAGGATGAAATTCTCATGTTCCACCTCCAGGTTGTCCATAGCATACAATAAGTCTTTTATGTGATCCCTCCCAGTCATGATGTTGTTCCCTAGGAACTTGGGTAGGTACTTGTGGGTTTTTGGGGGTAAGGGATTCAAAGCTTATGCTAATACAAAGGGTCTATACCTATTGGGGTTCTAGTTATTTAAGGGTGGGTTGGCCATTTGTGTGGTTGAACCCCTCGGGATAGTGGATGCAATAGATGGGCCTGTACTTTTTTGAGAACTTTGAGGATTATACATAGTACTACTCTGAATACTAGGTGGAATAGAAAATAAAGTTTAATTTTTACTTTTATGCATTCTAAAAAGTACTTGTGGGTCTGGTATTTTGAGGTAGAGCTCTTCGTCACTTCACCTTGTGGCTGCAAGATCAACTCCTTGCTTTGAATGTGTTTAGAGTCACCAACACAGGGTGAAAAGAGTGGGGAAAGTGCTCTCTGGCTAAGATTGCTCAGCCCAAAAACTTCACAGGAAAATAAATATATATGTTGTAAGGGGAGTAAAATAACAAAATATAAGAATAGGTCCTCCTCGGTAACAATGCAAAATATTGTTGTGGAGTTTTCTTGCTTACCCCTTAAATATTTATGACGTCACAGGAAACTCAAAAATCATGAGTATTGTGGATTCTGGTTAATCCACCTCTTTAACCTATGAATAGATTACTCAAAAAGATGTAGATAGACTAGGTTGGGTAAGGAGACCCCCAAATAGTGGGTTTATCTATTTGATTTTATGGTGCAATCACCCACTTTCTCCAGAAAAAATGATTCTATATCATTTTGATTATTTTATGACCAAACCTATCATAAACAAAGCTTATAAAGCCTAGAATGGTGCCGTGTCCATTGGGTAGTCGTAGAAAATTGATATTAAATGAAACAAAAAATAAAGAGATAGAAGAGCTAGTTCATTTTTACTCATTCAAATAATGTAATGCGCAAATAACAATTTAACCAGTGAAAGAAAGTGTTATCTATATATTCTGATTGCAGTAATACATAAATAAGCGGACACAGATCATACACAAGATATGCCAAGGATAGAGTTGGGATTTTCATTAATATAAAATATTTTTACATATTAGTAGACCAGCAAAGTGCTTGATCCTTATATGTCATTTCATTACAATAAACCCCCAATTTGAATATTCATAACAAGGGATCATTTCTCTCCATCCTGATTGTAGTGACGTAAGAGTTCCCAACTCTGGCATTTTCCATAGAAAATAATCTCAGCGAATAATGCTCCTTAAGCAGTCCTTGGTAAATGACAGGAGAAAGGGTGATGAGAAACATAGACAAAAAGACACAGGGAAAATACGACTAACACAGAAAACAAAGCTTATACCTAGACTTTTCTCTCTCAAAGTTTTGATAAAAAACTCCTACTGTAGTAGTCCTCCCTTTATAATGCAAGCTTTCCTGAGTGATGATGTTGCTTACTCCATCTGGATCAATCATATTGCTTTCAAAAATCATATGTAATAAAAATGGGCACATAGCCCACACATTCTGTCTACGTAGGTGGTGGTTGCAACTACATATCACCTCCTATACTACCCTAGGTTGGCGACTATGTATCACCTGGTGTTTGCATTATGGGTGAGCTGGATCCCACTCCTCCCTCAAGGTTCTACATATCCTGGTCAATAAAATCCCATGCCTCATCATGGAAGGTTAATGAGAACAACAATAAATTTAGGTCTTGGGTGGCTTTGTTCACTCTCTCCTTCACCCATTCCAAGGTGCTCTCAGTGAAAATATATAAGCGATCTACCATTTGCACCAAGGCTGTAAACCATTTGGACAACTTGCCACCATAGTCCAAGTCAAAGTATTGGATTTTCTGGAGCACTAACTCTTTGATGTTTGGGGCCTGCATGAAATCATCCAGCTTGAAGCCGCAATCCTCTAGATCATCATTGACCTCTTGCTCAACGTTGGCTACTTCTTGATTCCAATGGAGCCAATTTTGTCTGTTCTGTAAGAAGATGAAGACCTTGGCATATTATTTAGCAAAGAAACTATGGGAGTCCTTTGATAATGTAGTCATCATCTTGGTGATTGATACATAATTATCCCTCAATATTTTATACATGGGAAATATGGCATTTATTCTCTGATCTCCCTGCTATAGATGATCCCGTAAAAGGGCAATAGTATACATGGTGGTATAGATATCTATAAATTTGGACTCCACATCTTTTATCTTTTCTATTATTTTCTCCTTCATCTCTTGTTTGAGCTTCTCAACCAATCCGAGTTGTAAAAAAATAGCCTGGGAGGGAGCAAACATCCTCAATTGATCAACTTTAGCTTGAAGCTATTGCAATTTGAGCTGCAAGTGTCCTTCCCTTGCATCCTTAGCCTTTAAAACTTCTATCTCATTTTTCACAGTTGTTGCCACTTGTGCTTTGGTGGCCACTTAGGACTTCATTATCTCGACTGGTGCAACTTCAGCCCACATGACACCTATACTTACATCGATGGTGACCTCCTTTAGACTTACTGGTAAAGGAATATCAAATGCAGTAGTAGAGATATCAATTGTATCTTGTCCTACCGTACTTCAAGTCCTATGTATTCCTTTACTCGGGGACCTTTGTTCTTCTATATCTTGTATCTGGTCCTCCTTTTCAATAGTAAACTAAAAGGTGTCTCTCATCCTTGTCAGTGTAAGGCTCTCGGTGTCCTCCATAGAAGGTTCTATTTTGGCCCTTTTTATAGTAGGAGACTATGAGGGGTTTCTTTCCTACACCTCATACTCTCTTAGTATATTAGAAAGCCCCCCAAATTATATTATTTTCCTTAAAACCTTGGGGGAAACGAGATGTTTTTCTTGATTGACAACCAGGGTGGTAGAAAATATGGAAGGCTAGCCTATTGCCATGTTAGTCCTTTCTGAAGGACACATTAGCATCAAAGTAGATGATGTGAGATTGTGCGATTGTTGTGATGAATAAGTGACTACTTCCTTCCCTTTCGAAGTGGCAGTCGAAGAACTGGATGAAGAGGGAAGTTAGGCCTATTCTTGCTGAGCCTCATATACTATTTTCATTATTACCTTGAAGAGATCAGTAACTTGTTGGATGAATTGGAAGGTGGGGTCATAGAATTCCTTTGGAGGGGCAGCTAGGACTAGTGGGACCACCTTATTTTTAGAGGTTAACTCCACGAAGGTGCAAAGTTGGCAAGAAATGTCGGCAAGGCATCTTTTTAATTTATCTCTATCCCTATCCCTACTTTGTCTCCTCCTTCTTCTATCTTCTTATCTCCTTCTTCTCGCAACTTCTTCTATCCCTTTTCTCCTTTATCTCCTCCTTCCGTTTCGTATTATTTGTTGCAATGGAGACTATATATTGTAAGGTTTGCACATAATTGAATTTGGAATAAAGTTTTAATTTTTTGCCTCCATATCTATCACACTCTGGTATCAGAGCAGGAGGTCCAGGCCCATTTTTTGAGGTCAAGTAGAGGGAGTTGACCTGTGAAGGTCCAGGCACGCATCTCGAGGTAGTAGGACTGCCCAGGTATTCCAGATCCGGGCACGGATACCAAGGCATGCACAACAGATCTGGCATGCACTTCGAGGTGGTGCACAGACATCCTGAGGTGGATCTGATGAACCCTAGACATAGTTGATTTCACATAGATCGAATCCCTAACAAGACACTAACATGGATGGACATGTGGTAGCAGAGGTTTGGATGATGTGGACATAGCAGAAGGATGATATGTGGCAACGGGGATGCCACATGGTAGAGGCTGAGAGTGGGTGACATGGAAAATTTTCCCGATGTGGGAGCGAGGGTGTGATAGCAGGGCAACAAGGTGGGATTTGGCACATACAACATGGCAACATGGTTGTGATGTGGTCACGATGTCGTAGCTGAGTATTGGTTGAGGCAACGAAAAAAGGAGTGAAGATCGATTGCCCGAAGGCAATCGACTTCTCATAGTCGCGTCGGGGTTTTTAAACCCCATATTCCCCCATGCACAACGCATGTGGGATATTGATATCCCATTTTCAAAATAAAAAAATAATTTGTGCATGTTTAATAGAATCACGTCGGGCGTGTCTTCACATCGGACGCTTGGCTCGATTGGCTAAGGTGGTTTGAAACGCTGCGTTCGGTCGTAGGTTCGAAACCCTACGGAGATCAAATTCTCATTTCTTTTTATATGCACCACGAGAAGGATAAGAGCCTGCAAGTGCTTTGAGGTGCCAAAGGTGGTCGCAACCGTGTTGGTCAAGAGGCTCGGTCGGGTTCGAAAGGTTGCGAGTTCAACTCACGCGGGCTGCAAACATAAAGGTTCAATTTAAAAAAAAAAAAAGTTTTATATTTCATTTAATAATTAAAAAATATTGCTTTTAAAATTATTTGTTTTTAATGCAATGTTTTTTAATTATTAAATAGAAATATATTTTACTTTAAAAGTTTTTTTTAGTAAACTTTAAAAGGGGAAAGTGAAAATTGCATCAAAAGCAATTTATGTAATACGCCCAAGGGGCTTAAAAAACTTGCAAATTGTGTAATAGCCTAAGTGGCAATATTTGTAAAAAGGGAGCATAAAAGTGACGGGAAGCCTTCTGGAGCGCCCGTTTAGCGCTGCCCCTTGGAACCCCGTTCAAGGCTGAAAATTTTTGTAATAGCCTCAGCGGCTGTAAAGGAGTGAAATTTGTAAGAGTAAACATCTGTAACCTCAGAGGCCCTAAGGGGAATATTTTTGCATTGAAAAACTTCATGATACGATCTACCGGGTGCTATCATGCACTGTGCTCTCTTTTACTGAGAGAGAACGCCAAATCATTCGATGAAAGAGTTCAGAGATACGGTCTGCATGTTGTGTTCAGCCAGTTACAAAACGTCGTCATAGCTCATCAGAGACACCCCGATTCTAGATACGAGGCAGATTCTGAAGACAACTCCTTCGACAATAGATTTGAGCACTCAGATTCAGTTGGAATTGCACCTCAAGAACCAACAAATCCACATATCAATAATAATGATTCAATTCAAATACTGGAGCCAGCTTCACCAAAAATTATCCTCATCAGTGACGATGAAGATTCGATTGGTGAAAACTTTGGGAACCTGGTGATTGGAGAGCCTTAAAAAGAAGAGCAAGCCATAAGTGAAAGAGTAGATCAAGCTAGACTTGATTTAAATTTGTAATTGCTTTTCTTTGAAATTGATTGTACTAGAAAAATAAAAGTTTGTTTCTAGTTTCTTGTCAGTAGCTATGGCCTCGAATGCTAATCTACCCATTCCAAAATTTAATGGGTACGATTATGAGTACTGGTCTATCAAAATGAAGACCTTACTCATAGGTAAGGGGTTATGGGACATAGTAGAAGAGGGTTACTCAGAACCCTCCGATTGGACTACATTAAGTGCAGCTGATAAGAAAGCAAAGAAGGAAGCACAAAAGAACAATTCATTTGCTCTTTTTCATCTTCAAGCAGCGTTGGATAAAAGTATTTTCCCCAGAATTGCATCTTGTATAACTGCCCAAGATGCATGGAATGCCTTAAAAGAAGGTTTCCAAGGAAGTGATCAAGTGAAGCAGGTCAGGCTTCAAACACTGAAACGAGATTTTGAGAATCTCAAGATGATTGAAAATGAGAAAGTTGGTGACTACTGCGTTCGAGTTAAAGCAGTCATTGACAAGATGGTAACACTTGGAGAAGAAGTCAAACCAGAAACTGTTGTGAAGAAAGTGTTGAGAACACTTCTTCCGAAATGGAATCACATAGCAATCATCATCGAAGAATCAAAGGATCTATCTACACTATCCTTTGATGCTTTAATTGGTTCATTACTTTCACATGAAGAGAGATTACAGGAATCTCCTTCAACCAGTTATGGAGGCGATGATAAAGCCTTCGCATCTCAGGAAGGTGCCGGAAAAGGACAAGGTAGAGGCCAAGGCAGAGGTCAGAGAAGAGGCAGAGGCAAGAGCAGCCAAAGAGGTGGAAATCCCAGCAGAGGAGGAACTCCCAGCAGAGGTGGAAGTCAAAGCAGAGGTAGTCAACAAAGCAGAGGTAGAAATCAAGGTCGAGGAAGAGGAAGTGACAAATCCAAAAAGGTTTGTTTCAATTGTGGCAAACCAGGTCACTTTGCTCGAGACTGTTGGTCCAAATCTTCTCAGGGAAGCAGCAGTCAAAGCAGTCAGTATGGTCATTTTGGTGAAGAAGAAGGGACTTCTAATCTCTTTCTTTCTTATGGGCAATCGGATCAAAATCTGAATGATACTTGGATTTTGGATACTGGTTGTTCCAACCATATGAGTGGCAAAGAAGAACTCTTTGCTACAATAGATTCCACCTATAAATCCCGAATCAAGTTGGGAGACGATAAAGCATTGCAAGTTGAAGGCATTGGAGCCATGGAGGTTCCAACGAAGGAAGGCCTCAAAAAGGTGAATGATATCTACTACACCCCTCAACTCCAACATAATCTGTTAAGTGTTGGAAAAATGATGGAAAAGAATTATAAACTTGTTTTTGATGAGGGAAAATGTGTAATATTTGACAAGAATAATTGTAATAGAGTCATCACGCAGGTACCTATGACCAAAAATAGGTTATTTCCCCTTAAGTTTGGACAGCCAGGGGGAGCTCAACTTGCAAATATTGCTATTGCAAATTCAAGTGTGCTTTGGCACTTGAGATATGGTCACCTGAATTCTGCTAGCCTGAAATTGTTGACTTCTCAAGCGATGGTGACCGGACTTCCTAAAATTCAGGATCACAAGGAGGTCTGTGAAGGATGTGCTTTGGGAAAGCACGCCAGGTCCAAGTTTCCAAGAGGACAAGCATGGAGGGCCAGCTATCCACTGCAATTAGTGCATTCGGACATCTGTGGTCCAATGCAGACACAAAGTCTTGGTAACAATTCTTATTTTCTCATTTTTATAGATGATTTCTCTAGAATGTGTTGGGTTTATTTCCTGAAACACAAAGATGAAGCTTTTGATTGCTTCATTGATTTCAAGAATGATGTAGAGAAACAAAGTGGATATCATGTAAAATGTCTCAGAACAGATAAAGGAGGAGAGTACTCTTCCAAAGAATTTTTGCAATTTTGTAAAGAAAGTGGGATAAAAAGGCAGTTCACCACTGCCTATACTCCACAACAGAATGGTGTGGCAGAGAGGAAAAATCGCACCATTGTAGAAATGGCCAGATCGATGCTTCAAACAAAGCATCTAAGTAATATGTATTGGGCTGATGTTGTAAGAACCAGTGTATACATTCTAAATAGGAGTCCTACTTCGAGTTTGAAGGGGATCACTCCTTACCAGGCATGGTATGGCAAGAAGCCAAATGTAAAACATTTTAGAATTTTTGGTTCTTTAGCATATGCACACATTCCTGATGAAAAAAGGAAAAAGCTTGATCCCAAGAGTCAAGCATGTATTTTTATAGGATATTGTGAGTCTACCAAAGCCTATAGACTCTACAATCCGAAGACCCATAAAATTGTCCTTTCCAGGGATGTGATTTTTGATGAAGGGGGAGAATGGGGTCATCCAAGAATTTTTGTTGATGATGAATCCCATGATGCAGGTTCTTCACAAATTCAGCAGGTGTCACCCAAGAAAGGCAAAGACACACCCCCTTCAAGCCCAAGCAGAAGTGCTACTTCAAGTTCATCAACAACTTCTCCAAGTCCTTCTCCACAACGATCAGTCAGTTCTTCACCGATGGATATTGATTCTCCATCCAGAGGTAAGAGAACATTACAACATCATCCATCTTATCAGATGTTGGATAAAAATTTTCAGAGAAGATATACTAGAAGTCAAGCTAGTGAAATGAGTTCAGTTTTGCAATGACTTGAAAATCTGCATTTGTATGGAGATGATGACTCCCAAGAGCCTCGGGGAGATGTAGTCAATTATGCTTTATTGACTAGTGCACAACTTGAACCTTCTAGCTATGAGAAGGCTTGTACTCAGAAGATATGGCAGGATGCCATGAAAGAGGAGATGACCTCTATAAAAAACAATGATACTTGGGAGCTAGTACAACTTCCTAAAGGGAAGAAATGTGTTGGATGTAAATGGGTCTACAAGACCAAATTCAATGCTGATGGGAGCATTGAAAGACACAAGGCAAGACTGGTAGCAAAAGGCTTCACACAGAAGTATGGCATTGATTATGAGGAGACCTTTGCTCCTGTAGCTCGGCAGGAGACAATCAGAATAGTACTTTCCTTAGCTGCCCACAAAGGATGGAAAATTCAACACATGGATGTAAAAAGTGCCTTTCTCAATGGGTACTTAACAGAGGAGGTTTATGTTGAACAACCTCAAGGCTTTCAAGAACAAGGTAAGGAGCACCTTGTTTATAAACTGAAAAAAGCACTGTATGGCCTCAAGCAAGCACCAAGAGCATGGTACTCTCGCATTGATGGCTATTTCAAGGAATATGGGTTCACCCGGAGCAAAAGTGAACCAACTCTCTACTACCTAAAGCAAGGTAAAGACATCCTCATAGTTTGTTTATATGTGGATGATCTCATATTTATGGGTAGTAATGATAAGATGAATATGGAGTTCAAACACTCCATGATGAAACAATTTGAGATGAAAGATCTGGGATTAATGCACTACTTCCTAGGCATGGAAGTTCATCAGACAGATAGAGAGATCTTCATCTGTCAACACAAGTATGCTCAGGATATGATCAAGAAATTTGCTATGGAGCATTGCAAAGCAGTTGCAACTCCAATTGGACATGGGATCCAATTGAGCAAGGATGATGGAGCACCGAAGGTTGACACGACCACTTATAGGAGCATGGTTGGGAGTTTGATGTTTCTCACCAACACAAGACCTGACATTCAGTATGTTGTTTCTCTTGTCTCAAGGTTTATGGCTAATCCATCCGAGCTGCATTTGCAAGCAGCTAAAAGAATTCTCAGATATGTAAAGGGTACATGGGATTTTGGAATCCATTACCACAAATGTAATGTTGTCAAGTTAGTTGGCTTCAATGATAGTGATTGGGGCAGCAACATCGATGATAGAAAATCTACATCAGGGAACTGTTTTAGTCTAGGATCAGGACTAATTACATGGAGTTCCAAAAAGCAGATTGTTGTAGCATTGTCATCTACTGAGGCTGAGTATATAGCCATCACATATGCTAGTACTCAAGCCCTATGGTTGAGAAAAGTCCTTGAAGAGATTGGAGAACAACAAAGTGGTCCTACCAGAATATACTGTGATAACATCAGTGCCATTCAGTTGGCATATAATCCTATCCACCATAGCAGAACAAAACACTTTGATATGAAGTATCACTTCATCCGAGACATGGTGGAGCAAGATATCGTTGAGCTTAAATATTGCAGCACTTTGGAAAACATTGCAGACATCTTCACCAAAGGCATGGCTAAAGCTCAATTTATAAAGCTGAGAGACTGTCTTGTCAGTCCTCTCAACTTTAAGGGGGAGAGTGTTAGAGGTTAACTCCACGAAGGTGCAAAGTTGGCAAGAAATGTCGGCAAGGCATATTTTTAATTTATCTCTATCCCTATCCCTACTTTGTCTCCTCCTTATCCTCCTTCTATCTTCTTATCTCCTTCTTCTCGCAACTTCTTCTATCCCTTTTCTCCTTTATCTCCTCCTTCCGTTTCGTATTATTTGTTGCAATGGAGACTATATATTGTAAGGTTTGCACATAATTGAATTTGGAATAAAGTTTTAATTTTTCGCCTCCATATCTAATCTCTGTGTAATATCAACTGGGACCCATAGTCACCAAATGCTTCCAACCTTCTATAAGGCCTCTTCTCCATTTTCTAAAATAAATCCAGTGCTTGGTTATTTTTGAAAGCCTTCTAAATATAGTCCTCAAAATCATATTCACTGTGGGTGACTTGCAAAAGAGCGAGTTTGCTAGCGACGCTTTTCCTGTGGTGGTCATCAAGGTCATACAGTCTCTAAGTAACCTCTTGGAAGCAATATGTGTTCATGTTACATATGGACTGCAACATGGAAAAATTTCCATGGTATGTTTAGGGGCCCATTGAGCAAGGAATGGGAAGCCATGACACGAAGCCCTTCTTCTTGATATACCTAATTTTAACTTCCTCAAAAATCTTCCTAGTTATCTCTAGGATGGTAATGGAAGTTAGGCAGTGTATTGGTAGTGCCTTTGGGGGCAGTTTAGACCCATATAATCTAATGTAAGAGAATTATTCTATTTAGAAGAAAGCTTCGGCCCTTGCCTCATGCAATAAGTTTCTCACCCCGATTCCAAACCTATCAGGATCTTCACCACATAGCCGAGTATGTAATATCGGGAGGACTCTCTCAAATAAGCTTTTGTAACTAGAACATCCATCCTGGATGCACAGTAGTTGATCTTGGAAGGTGGGAGCAGTCACCCCTCCTAACTGAGCCACTAGAGGCTTACCCAATTGTGATACAAATAAATGAATCAAGAAGGAATAATAAGAGAAGGGAGGAAGTTTCTCCTTGTCGACCAATATGGCTTCCTACAATTTTTGCAACTCCTCATTCATGTTGTCATTGATCACATCCTACCAATGGGAGAGAGCATTCTTATCTATTCTATTTCATTAGATTATCAAAAACATGACCTTCTTTGTTATAAATTCTAAATATTTTATCCCCAAAACCAGGTTAATCATGTCGACGTAATCCTGCACCCAGGTCCAAAGCAAGATTTTTTTTATGGGAAAGCCAGAGGGCCTATTTCTCCCTCTTTTCATTAGCACCTAAGGAAATGTGGTGTTAAGCATATAATTTGCTTGGAGGGCCAATGCTTTGAATTCCACCACCCTGAATGCCATAGTGAGCCCAAACACTTGTCTAATACTATTTGTTGTTAACCTGGCTACCACTTGATTCTTGTAATCATGAATAGTATGATTTTTAGGGTTGTATGCTACTGCCAATAAATATAGGAGGTTTTAGGAGTGGTAAAACCTTCGGCATGTTAACCGGCCAAAATTAGTATTCCATTTGTTGCAATCAAGGGCCGGTTCAGTGTTATCCCTATATTATCTCATGTATAGAATTCTAAGCAATGTAGGGTGGTGCTAGCAATCTTCCTCTGGGGGGTTGAAACTATAAATAGTAACACCCTCCACATCCATCCACTATTGCATCATAATATCCTTACCTGCGTTAGGTGGATTCATCAGAGCTTTTCGGTCTTGATCTCTCCCTATCTTCTTTATGATCGGCCCCAATGATTTTAGCTATCCCCCCCTTAAAATTCAGTACCCCCAATGCGATCGAGCTGATGGAAGGCATGAGAATAGACAATGAAAGATGATGAGGGTTCCTCTCTTTCTCTTTTATGCTCAACCTCATCGAGAAACAATTCTACATGCGTGAATGGTGGGGGGAAGTTAGCCACCTTATTAAATTACATGTATTAAATTTTGGTAGGTGAGGCTTGTGTGCTTTTCTGTTCGATGAGGCATGGAGATTGGTCGGGCATGCCATGTTACCTACGCTTTTGGTAGCACATTGTACTTGAGGGGTCAAATTGCTACTTAGGAGTGACGTGGTGGTTTTGGGTTGGTTGGAGTGGGGCACACTCAAGTAGAGCATGAGTGGGCCTGCATTGCATTAATTCTTCACACACTCCATTAGGGGATTGAAGCACATGATCCTTGAATCAAGTGCATGATATTATACCCTCACTTACACTTCATGTGCCCCAAGAGAGGGGCATACAGGACCCAATGGGGTGCACAACTTGTGCACCCAAAACTACTTTCATGTGTTCTGCAATGGAGTGCACAAACCCGAAGGTGAGTGCATGACTTAATACACCTAATGAGATCTCGTGTGCTCCAAGGGAGTGGAGCACATGATCATTGTTTAGGGTAAACAAGCTTGTGCATCCCATGGGACATTGTGCACTCCACTAAAAAGTGGAGCATACCAGCTGGGGAGTGAGTGCATGACTTGTGTGCTCCAACGATTCTCACGTGCTCCATTAGGAGGGAGTACACAGGTAGGGTTTAAGGGGTGTACAAACATGTGTGCTCCTCATGAGGCTTCATGAACTCCATTAAAGAGTGGAGTGCATGGTCTTCTTTGGGGTACACAACTTTGTGCATCCTTTAGGACCTTTGCACTCCACCTCCTCGTGGAGCATGTAGACTTAACGTAGGGTGGATGAACTTGTGCACCCCTTAGGGACTTTGTGCACCCTGTTTCCCAATGAGGTGCATGGGTTGGGATTAGGCACATGACTTCATGTGCCCGATGGGATCTTTTCATGCTCTACTAATTGAGCATGTGGGCTCAGCTTAGGATGCACAACTCATGCGCTTGGGGGGTTTTGTGTGCTCCACTTCATAGTAGAGTGCACGAGGTTAAACAAGGGTGCACCACCTTGTGAACCCTTAAGGAAAAGGGTAATTAGGCCCCAAAATGGGGGAATACCATTTTTGGGTCAACAATATCCATTAGCCAGTGCAATGGAGGAAGAAATTCTTCTAGAAGATCACCAACTAGAGTAGAGTAGAAAGGAGTTCTCCTATGGATAGAGATCTACGAACTTGATTAAGGTATTGGTGTCTCCTTTGGATATAGGTCCATAAATATTTTAATAAGGAAAGGATTCCCAAGAGATTGATTAAGAAAAATTTAGTGAAATATTTTCTCCGTGGAGTAGCCCACATTGGGTGAACCACGTTAAATTGGTGTCTCTATTGTGTGTGGTGATTTGTGCATTGCTTTGATTACTGTTGTTGATATTGCTATTGATACATTGCATAATATTGATTGGGAAAGAAAAGTAAAAAGTGATCTTATACTATTCACCCCCCTAGTTAAGCTTGTGTTCTTCAGTAACCTTTTCTCACACATGTGTGCACATGGGATATTTCTAGATATTTAGAAGATCCCTTTTCAGGGTATGTGGGAGGATGAGTCACCTTCCACCTCACCCTTTAACCTTACCATGGTTAAGGTCTAACCCTTACTCCATGCCACCTCACAAGGGACACCTCACCCCCCCTAAGCTCTCCAAAAGCTATAAATAGGAGTACTTTTCCTCCTAAATCCATCCATCTCATTCCACATAATAAAAATATACTGAAACTCTACCCATCAATCAATCATCCATCAACCATCAAATCAACATGACAACCACACATTTTGTACCCTCTTGCATGCCCTTTTGATAGGTTTTTGTAGGTATGGGAGCACATTAGGTATCGACCAAAAGTTGCTATAGTCACAAGGCAACATCATCTTATATTAGATCTAGAAAAACATAGTTATAGTCTCGGTCGCTAGGTACCTAGTGATCCAATATGGTTACTAGGTAGGGTGCGACTCTGACCAGAGTCCATTTTTAGCCGATAAAAAGTTACAAAACCCTTCTTGTAGGTATACTTTACTATTTTTCAGCACTTACAATCAATTACAACAACTTTATTTATGCATTTTACTATTTTATTTAGAGTATTTTATCTTCATAACTATGAGGTCTGATCCATGATAGGTCCCCAAACGCACTAACCCCATTTTGCAGGTCATACAGGTCTAGAGGATGGTTTGATCATTGGTGGCATGCATGCACTAGGCCCACACCCCTTGAGGATCATTGGAAGACCAATCCAAGATGTAGTCAATAGTTCACTGAAAGAAAAGGGACATTCACCTTGTTGAACCCTATTTTGTAGCCTTCTAAGGCAAATTTGTAAAAAGGAACACTTGTAACCCCTTTTGAATATAAATACATTTCATAGACTTTACACCCATTTTCCATTGAGTTCATTCTGGCATGCCCGGTGGGACCCCCACTTGCTTTATTTCTTATTAGTTATCTCATTTTAGTAGCTAGCTAATTCTGACTATTTTATGTGTTACAAGTGCTCCAAAAACCACCCAAAACCTTACAAAACCCTAAAAACACTATTTAGATCTGAGACAACTATTTTTTGGCCTGTAAGTCATAGTCGCTAGGTAGGGTGTGACCCAATCCAGTCGCTAGGTACCTAATGACCCAAGCAAAAGCTCCCAGAAATGGTGTAGGAACCACTTCTGATACAACCCACAACAACTACAGAGTTGTAGGTAAGTTTGGGGGACTGATTTACCTCCAAATGGGATTGCTATCCCCCTTACCAAATGATAACCTCCATAGGCTACAAACCACCTAAATGAAATTGGCATCATTGAAAGGTATAATCACCCTACTTTGTGAATCTTGAACTCTTGCAATATTTAGCACCGTGCCACCTTGTAAGATTATTTTTAGCAATATTCAACACCACACCACCTTGCTGATATCTTGATTCTCTTGGCCTCTTGCAAAACTTGGCACTGCACCACATTGCAAGAGTGATTGCAAAACTCGGCACCATGCCACCTTGCAATATTGATGTCCTTTTGTGTTTAGCAAAACTTGATATCATATTATTTTACTAACACTTGGTTGTTTTTGGAAGCCTTCTTACAAAATTTGACACCGCGCCACCTTGTAAGATTGTTTACAAAATTTGGCACCGCGCCACCTTGCAAAATAGCTATCTCTTGAACTTTTGTAAAATTTGGCACCATGCCACCTTGCAAAAGTGTTTTGTAAAACTCGGCACCGCACCACCTTTGCAGAACTTGTCTTTATTTCATATTTGGCTTTCTTAGGCACTTATTCTATCCATAAAAGGTAATTTACTATTATTTGTGGTTGTAGGTACTTGTCTACAACAAGATTTACTATCCCAAAACTTAGATCCAATCTGAAAGTGCATTTTTACCATAGTCTCTAGGTAGGGTGTGACTCAACTCAATCACTAGGTACCCAATGATCGAAGCAAAAGTGCAATCAAATCTCAAAAATCCATCCAAAAGGACTTGTAGGAGTTGGAGATACAGGTAAAATCTATAAAACCTTCCTGTTTAGTTCAAAAATAGCAACAACAAAACTTGAAAGGATTGTAGATCATCTTGTTTATATTTT
Source organism: Wollemia nobilis (assembly GCA_028583015.1). Classification (NCBI taxonomy): domain Eukaryota; kingdom Viridiplantae; phylum Streptophyta; class Pinopsida; order Araucariales; family Araucariaceae; genus Wollemia; species Wollemia nobilis. The sequence continues at coordinate 13,510,274 of JAQPPZ010000850.1, forward strand.
GTGAATATATCTAGTGTTACAAAATCTCATTGTCCATAGTTCATTGCATTTACTCTTAGTTTGCAAAGCGCATTTCATTTTCAAAAACAAAAGAAAATTTGAAGGAAAAGGTTGCATCATTCTTTGTTGTATTTCTTTTCTTTCTCAAAAAGAGCATTTCATTTCTGAAAAGGCATTTCCTGCTTTCTTATATTAGAACACACACACTTCACGTTCAACTTAAATAATGGTAAGATTGGATTTCATCACCAATCCCCACTCAATACTGGTGATGTTGGCTTTCATCTCCTTCCACCAACTCACCCCCTACACACCTTAGTGGCCCCCACGAGTGGTTTTCTAGACTTCATCACTAGAAAATCCCCTACTCTTGAGAGATCCTTAGGGTAGGTTAGGATTAGATACCCCTACTCATAGGGCTTCATTATAATCAGTGAGTGTGCAACTATCATTCTTGACTAAGCCCACTCGAGGGTGAAGCAAAAGCATGGGTATGTCGATAGTAGGTCTTAGATAGTGCCACCTCTTTCTATAGAGGATTTTGCATTTTGGTGCATTTTATTTCCTTAGGTTATACCTTGAGCCATTACCTCCATTTAGACACCATTTTCCCATTTGTATACAATTACCCCTTGCATGCCTTTGGGCATAAGAGGAGATTATCCATAAACATACTTGATTTTTAGAATACATCCACAATACCCTATTTCATTTTTAGTTTTAGGGTTATTCCAACATCAAAACACACTTTGCAAAATTTTAGTTTTCTTTTCATGTTTGTTTCTTGCTATTGATTTGATTTCTCTCACAAAACACATCAAAATAGGCTCCAAAACCCACAAAAATAGGTTTCCCACATTCCTGGACACAACTCCAACAAATTTCTATTTCTATCATCAGTTTTAGCCATAGTCACTAGGTACCCAATGACCCAATTTAGTTGCACCCTACCCAATGACCCAGACTTTTATTCCACAAAAAGGTCTGGTCACCTTCAGAACAACATCCTAGTTATTTCCCCACTTTATATTTGGTAGAAACAAATATTTTTAGCTTATTTTCTCCCCCATCAATGGTGGTGGTCACTCACAACCAAGCTCAAGAGCAAGCTCACCTTGCTATGGAGGTCACTCATGCCAATCCTTCTCAATCTAAGATATCCACTCTAGAACTTGGCACCCTCATTGCCTCAAATTCTGGACCCCATACTCAAGAACTATCACAATCAACTCACATCCCATCTCTCACACCTAATATCATTCCTAGCATGGGTCAAATTCTCCTTGATACATTATCCTCTTCATATTATATTGAGTTGATACATGAGTTAGCTACCTTTCCTAGCATCATTTATTTCACACTTGGTGAATTTCAACCTAAAGTCACCTTCCAAGAGGATTCTTCCCCATCCTCTACTCATTCTCCACATTTATTTCTCCAACAACCATCACAACATTTATTATATGGTGAGGGAAACCTCCTACCTACCTATCTAGAGGTGCAATCCCTCACTCAAATGGTAGCCATAGTCTTTGCTACCCCCACTCTACCTAATGCTCAAGAAGTTCCCCCATCAACTATACCCTTTCCACACTCTATGATCACCACTTTAGGCCTCTCTACAAATCCTTTCTTGCAACCACCTTCTAGCTCCATCTCATCAATATCACCTACTTCACTATATTTCACCAACCCACCCCCCAAAGTATATTTTCTTAACATGGGCCAACCGTCCTCTCACACCCTACTTCAAGGATTGTCTCATGCCAATACATAATTCTTTTCTACTATGAGTAGTATCCAGATACCCACATCTTTCCAAAATCCACAAGATCCTTCACACACACACATATATCTTCTACTACGTAGTCATCATCTACACAGATGTGGCAACAGTACCTCCCAACACCTACATAAGTAAACCCTTCTACAATGGCACCTACACCATTGTTATCAAGTCCCATTTCTATGCCAGGTGAGAAACCACCTACCTTCTTCACATCACCTCCTACATGGACTTCTACTTTCCCTACCATATTTCCTTCTCACCCCATGCTTACCTCTCAGTATGAGTGGTCATACACTTATCAACAAGCATCAATGCAAACACCTACTCCTTAGGTCAATCAAGATTATGCTCAACATCCATACCACCCTCCTACCTATGAATTTGGTCAACAATCTCAAAAAATCCCTTCTCAATTGCAACCACCTACATATCATAGTATTGAATCATCCCGTTCAACATCTCAATCATTGCTTCACCAACAACAACCTCAAACACACTCATCAGATCAATACCTCCTTCATCAAGGGCAACTTGACCCACAACAACTTCAACAAAAATTTCTACAACAACAACAACAACAATAGTTACAACAACAACAACAATTACAATAGTTGCAACAACAACAAAAACAACATCAATTATCACAACATCTCCAACAACAACTCCCTTCTACATCATCACAACAAAATCTCACCTCATCCTCCACTCAACCATCCATGAAATATCTCTTACCATCATTCCCACATTACTCCATAGGTGTCCATAATTACTTGTCTACCCCACCCACTAGGGGATAAGTTTCTCTCTCTACACCTACATCATCAACACTCCCCACTAAAATGCAACTCATGAGGGAACAACTCAAGGCTCTCAAATTATGGACTAGTGGCTATGGGCCACAAAAACCCATGTATAGTCAAATCTACAATGATCCTATCCATCCATTATATGGCTCTTCACCAATACCCTCAAAAATATGAAATACCTAAATTCAACAAATTCAAGGGTAAAGAGGATCCTTAGGAGCATCTATGTACTTATCACTATGCTTCCACCTACTTTAGGGTAGTGATGCACTTATGCTTCACACATTTCCTCTATCCCTTGGTGGCCAAGCTCTTGACTAGTTTAACAATCTACCTAAACATAGTTTGTCTACTTTTAAGCAATTGGCCAATCAATTTTTAGAACATTTCTCCATCAACATCAAGAGAAAAACATCACTCCTAGACCTCTATAGTCTACGACAATTTGACAATGAGCCTATCAACGAATATATTACTAGGTGGCATAGGGTCATTCATGATCTCACATTTCCCATTCCACCCATAGAGTTGGTCAAGATGTTTGCCAAAAGTTGTGCCAAACACATCTCTGCCACACTCTAGATACAACAGCATCACTCCTTCAAGGATGCCATTTCTCAAGCCAAAATCATTGAAGATATCAAGGTGCAAGAGGGTGAAGTCACGCTTCGCAAGAAAGTGGATTACAACCCAAATACCCACTTTAGCAAAGGTACTCCAAATCAAAATCCTCCATGACCACCTCAAACCAATCAGGTTGTGGTCGGTTTGACATCCACTTTACCCCCACAATAATCACAACCCTATCAACAAGGAAGTCAACAAATGGGAGCCTCTCCCTCTACCCCTCAAAACCAATATCAAAGCCGATAATTACATCCACAATACCCACAATACAATTGGAATCCCTTATTGAAGCCTTTACAAAACATCTTCCAAAGGTTGTATGATGCTAGACAAATTTCCTTACCTAACACAAGGCTAGAAGATCCTACACACCAAAATCCAAAGGACTTCAATGAGAATGCTTTTTGTGAATATCATAGACAACGTGGGCATGACATCCAAAACTATCATCAATTTTGTAGTCTAGTACAAGACCTTACAGACAATGGAACCATTCATACTAAAAATCCATTGGCCCCTTCAAATCAAAACTTAGGGATCTATAAGACACCTTTTCTAGATCATAGGCAACCCCAACATGCCTCTACCTCTCAACCTACATCTCGATAGGTCAATCAAGTCAACAATGATCCCTCCCAGAAAGATCTCATGGGTATGATTCATGTCACCACATGCAACCAATCCTACCCCATGCACCCTAATCATCCAAAACATCAACCCACTATTACCCCAACTACATTTATAACACCCACATAGGCCAATCCACCACCTGTTCCCCCTTATGTTATCACTGTTCATAGTAGCCTTACACATCAACTCCATATAGCTCCTACTAAGCTATCCATCTATGACCTCTTGTAGCAATCACAACCCCATCATGAGGCTTTAAATGAGATCCTACGATCAATAGATGTGGAAGCACATGATACCAATACCTTCACACAATTCATGGGTAATGTGGAAACATGCATGCAACCATCCATTATCTTTTATGACCATGAGATTACTACACTTGAAGGAGAAGGCATTGATCCTCCCCTTCACATCATGGCTAGTATTAATGATATTACTTACAAGCATGTCTTGATCGACACTGGATCTTCTATCAGTATTATCTCCACTATGGCCCTCCACCATCTCAACATTCCACCTACTCACCTCGCTACTCCCACTTTCGATTTACATGTATTCGATGGCTCAATGCACAAAACCATTGGGTCTATTATCCTCCTAGTTTGAACTGGTGCCAAGATGATATCGACTCTATGTCATGTCATCAAAGGTGAGATGTAGTATAATATCCTCCTTGGGTTCCCATGGATTAGGGACATGCAATGTGTTCCTTCTACACTTCATCACTACCTAAAGTACCTTCATAATGGTCAAGTCCACCGCATCATGGCGGACAATGATCCCTTTCAATTTTGTGATTTGATCACTCTACCATCCACTTTACCATTTATCTCTTCTCAATTCACACCTATTTCTATTTCTCCTATCAAGCCAAACATTTCATCCTCATCATCCCTCGATTGATCACCCTCACCTCTTCTACCTACCCCTTCTTTCACCCCTTCTTCATCCCACACATTCACAAACCCTTTTGCTCCAATCTTAACATCCTCGTTGACCACCTCTAGTCAACCATCAGAACCACATACTTTTCCACATTTTCAACAATATTCCATCCCATCTTCTTGTTCCACTTCCCTCAGGTTACAACCTCTCATGACTATCACCACTACACCAAACACTCCCATCTTGATTGATCCAATCAGTCCTACCCATTCATACACCAATTTCAGATCTACCTCACACTCATCCACACCCACATAGGATGTCATCCTCATCTTCATCACGATCCCCCAGGATACTCATCCCATTATGGACACTTCATTAGAGTGTCATTCATGGAAGCATCATGCTGCTTACTTCATAGACCAACCAAATTAGGCCTCATTATCCACTCCATCATCTTCTTCCATTCCATCTTCTCCTGAATCACAACCATCATCCCCTTATTCATCACATCAAGAATCATCACCCAACCAAGAATTTTATGGGATACCTCATGTCTCTATACTCATGACCACTCTAGGTCTAGGAGAATACAATATACACAATACTTACATCTCTCCTCCCAACCTTCAGTCTATCCATGACTTTGGTCACCCCCATAATGTCCCTCTCACCATTGGAGTTATCATCCCTCTTGGTCCACCCTCGAACTCCACCAACTTTGTTTATGGTGGATTGAATATGTCAACTTCCACTTCTAAACCAAATCCACCTACCAAGAAGTTTTATGGTAATCTTGACTACCTATCAAATCCAAATTTCACAAAGCATTATCTCCAATGCTTCCATTAGCAAGGGTTTGGTATAGGTCATTATGAACAAGGATCTAGAAATTTCCTCCACCCACACTATCGATTGCATGGAGATAGGTCTAGTTTGGGTTACCAACACTCAGCTATCCACATCCTAGATGACATCCTTCCATATTCCTCTTGGGATACACTCAAGGAAGGACATACTAAGGACCTCGAATCTGAAATTCAAAGTGACACTTCATCTTCTCACTCTTCCATTGAGATCCTCAACCATTTCTTTCTAGATTTATTACCCTCTATCATTTCTCCTACTTACGATATTGAGGACCTTATCCAAAAATTTACCACATTATCCCTTACATCACTTCCCATGGATGTCATCTCCATCCCATGATGCTCTTCCTCACTTCCTCCATCCATTTGATTACATAATCAACATCAGGTTTGACCTCTACGTAGACTGTGCTCTCTCCCTTGATAGTACTTTGACCTAGCCTCAATCAACCTATTCCTTCCTCTTATGATCCACATAACAATATCTGCAACACCATCATCTCCTACCTCCATCATGTCAGTAAATATGATCTCTATTGATATTTTTTCTCCCCTTCATCATGATGCTCACCCCGATAAAATTCCTCTGTACCAATCTAGATTACATTGAATTTGATCACATTTCTTTTGAGCCATCCCCATAAGAGTTCCTTCTCTCCAAGAATTTATTATATTTGGCTAATGCTCCTTATTCTTCCACCCCTATGTAGGCTCAGGGCATCTATAACACTGAGATCACACATGAGGATGAGATGCTTCTCCCTAATACTATAGATGACTTACATCTTATTCCCATTCCCACTCAACTCGAGGATGGGTCACACATGCTCATCAAAGACACTATCGATGTTGACATTGGGGATGACACATCAAATCCCCATATTGTTAAACTTGGCAAAGATCTCTCCCTCAAGGAGTGCACCAATTTTACAATATTTCTCAAATAATATAAGCACATATTTGCATGGTCCTACATAGATATGCTAGGCTTAGACCCATATTTGGTTGTTCATAACCTTACGCTCGATGATAGCACCAAGCTAGTAAAATAAAAACTATGAAAGATGCATCCTAAGATTGCATTAATGGTCAAAGAGGAGTTACAAAATCTCCTTGATGTGGGGTTCATACAACCAATTGATTACCCTGATTGGGTGTCTAACATGGTCCCTATAGCAAAACCCAAAGGAGGGGTTTGGATATGCACTAACTTTAGAGATCTAAACAAAGCATGTCCTAAAGACAACTTCCCTCTCCCCAACATTGACATATTGGTGGACTCCACAATAGGTCATGAAATGCTATCTCTCATGGATGGGTTCTCAAGATACAATCAGATCTTGATTAACCTAGAATATCAACACAAAATATCTTTCACTACACCTTGGGGGACTTTTTACTACAAGGTCATGCCCTTTGACCTTAAGAATGTTGGTGCCACTTACCAACATGCCATGACTTACATCTTCCATGACTACATGCATAAAATTATGGAGGACTACATAGATGACTTGTTAGCCAAGTCTAAGAAGCATCAAGATCATATTCATGACTTGCACAAGATTTTTGATCACCTCATTGAGCACAATGTTCACCTCAATCCCAAGAAGTGTGTCTTTGGTGTCACCTCAAGCAAGCTCCTTGGATTCATCATCTCTTCAAATGGCATTGAAGTTGAACCTAAAAAGGTTTGAGCTATCATCGACATGCCACCTCCTACCAATCTCAAACAACTATGTAGCTTACAAGGCAAAATTCAATTGATTCATCGATTTATTACCCAACTCTCGGATAAATGTAAGTCTTTCAATCATCTCCTACAAAAATGAGTACCATTCCACTGGGATAGTGAATTTCAATAAGCCTTCGATGACATCAAGACCTACCTCACTTCACCACCTATTTTATCACCACCTCACCCTAACATTCCATTCCACTTGTATATATCCACCATGGATTTTGCATTGGGCACATTGTTGGCTCAAAAAAATGAGGTATCCAAGGAACAAGTCATTTACTATATCAACCACACACTCATCAGTTATGAAATACGGTATGCTTATATGGAGAAGCTTTACCTCACCTTAGTCTTCACCACTAGAAAATTATGCCACTACATGCTCAATCATATGACCTATGTGGTTGCACATGATAACCCTCTCAAGTACATGATGGGTAGAAGCTATAACAATAGTCAAACAACTAAATGGATCATGCTCCTAACTAAATTTGACCTCGAATTCATTAGTCAAAAATCCATCAAAGGGTAGGTCATCACTGACCATCTTGTTGAAGCCCCTTTGCCAACTACCCACCCACTTGTCCTTGACCTTCTAGATGATGTTGTATTTCACACTTCTAAAGTTGAACAATAGGTCGAACCTGAGTCTATCATAGACATGACACTCTTTTTTGATGGCTCCCACTATGAATGAGGGGCTGGTGCAAGAGTTGTCTTCATTACACCACAAGGGGTACCGCTCCCCTTCTCTTTCAAATTAAACTTTCCATGCACCAACAATAACACCGAATATGAGGTACTCATTCTCGGTCTCAAAATGGCACTCGCCATACACATTAAAAAACTCCAAATCTAGGGAGACTCCTTACTTATTGTGAACCAAGTCAAAGGTATATTTCAATATTGATATCCTATGCTCAAACAATACAAGGATATGGCCATTCAATTACTTGATCAATTTGAGTGGTATGAGATTGAGGCCAACCCATACTCTACAAATCACTTTATCGATACCATGGCTTCACTCAGGTCTTTGATACCCAAATATCCATACACCAAAGCCACTATAATGCTTGTCCAAATTCTTTCTCAACCATCCATTACACCACAAACACCCTCTTCTACTGACACCATCAATTTTATTCAAATAAAACCTTTAAATCCTTGGTTTTCTCAAGTCAAGGATTACATCAAATTGGGTTTACTTCCTCAGATTTATCTCAAATAGCTAAACATACTTTCAAACAAAGAGCTATACACTTCACTTTATTGGGAGACATATTATATAAACATGGCTATGATGGCATCCTCTTATGATGCCTTGAAACATAGGAAGCACACTAGGTCATTATGGCTACCCACGATAGCACCTATAATGGGAACTTTAGTGGTATCACTATTACCAAGTGCATCCTTTACATGGGCTACTATTGGCCCACCATGGAGCATGATTGTTGTGCATATATGAAAAAGTGTGTCAAATATCAACAACATGCTAACCTCACTCACCTACCATCACAAGCCCTACAACCTATCCAATCCACCTAGCCATTCTCTCAATGGGGCTTGGATATCATTGGGATAAATTCTCCTACATCCTTGAGTAATCATAAATTCATCATTACCACCACTGAGTATTTCACAAAGTGGGTTGAGGCGATCCCTCTGGTCCAAACCACTAGACCCAAAATTATTGAGTTCATTACCCAACATATCATATGTCATTTTGGTATTCCTGCAAAGCTTATCTCTGACAATGGTACACCATTCAAGAACAAGAATGTACGGGTGTTATGTGCTAAATACAATATCCAACATAGCTTCTCTACACCATACTACCCTCAGGGTAATGGCCAAGCTGAAGCTACAAATAAAATAATCTATACCATTCTTCATAAAACTATTATAGAATCACATCGTGATTGGCATAACCAAATTCCCCTAGCCCTCTGGGCTTATAGAACAAGCATACGTACTCCCATAGGTGCCACACCATTCTCTTTAGTTTATGGCATTAAGGCCATCATGCCTCTCAAACTTGAAATTCCTTCTTTAAGGATCTTTCTTCAAGACTTCATCGATGATAATATAGCTCAACAAGCATGATTTGATCAACTTAACCTACTTGATGAGCATCATATTCATGCTATTGAACACACACGTGTCTATCAAGACCATATTCGATGAGCCTATCACAATAAGGTTCATCCAAGAGAGTTTCAAATTGGGGATTTAGTCCTCAAAGAAAACCAACAAAACACCAATCAACCACCTCACCTTCATGATAAGTTTACTCCAAACTAGTTAGGACCTTATATCATCACCCATAAATTTAGTTTCAGTGCCTATTCCTTAGCTACTCTTGAAGGCAGTAGCGAGCCTAATCCTCTCAATATTATCCATCTACATGCATTTTACACTTAATGCACCCCTACCTTCCACATTGTACATACCATTTTTAGTATTATTTCCTTTCTATTTCTCTCTACTCATTTTCCTCTATTCCTATCCTTTCCTCTAGAACCATATCAATGTTGTATGGTCATGCTACGAGTAGCTACATACCTTTGATTTAGTTTTCTTTGCTTCCCTTCCCTTTCCTTCTCCTTATATCACCCTAGGTCATTATTGTACGGTCACGCTACGAGCAGGTACATACTTTTGACTTAGTCTCGCCTTTTTCTCTTCTTTCTCCATTCTTCTCTCACCTTCTTCTCTCCTTTCTTCTTCTCCTATCTCCATTTTCTCCTCTTTTCCTCTTTCTTTCACCTACCTGATCATCAAGGTCTCCTATTCACATATTTTATTTTACCTACTCATCATCACATTACTCTTTCATACACATTCACTCATGATTACTATGACCTTACATCAACATTCCTTTACTTTACTTGTACATTCTTCCCCATCTATTTGCTTTGGTCTAGTACATTGGACATCATATGGGGATACACCACCATTGCACTCACTTATTTCACTTGCTTTGGGTCTCTCACACATATGTTGGTCACCTACCACCATGCATTTTAGGTGTCTTGTTATGTCACATCCTCTTATACATATCATAGTATCAACATTGTTCGTCGTCATGTCCACATCTCTCTTATGCATCGACCACCCATTGCTTGTATATAGTACCACTTTGAGGAGTTAAAATCACATTTGTTAGCATGACTACCATGGTGTTTAGTCTTGTTCTTAGTTACATGACAATGGGAAGCTTTTTTATTGCTCAACCATTCATAGTCAATCTAATCACTTTGTATCAAACATCATCCAGTTCTACAGGATTTCAAGGCTACCCCTAGTTGAATTGAGGTCATTCATGGACCACTCACACATTTCACATCTTAAGAAAATTTTGAGTCTAGGGAAGACAACACCTTGCATAGGCCTTGCCATTTAGTGAATGGTTTCCCCTACTCATCCTATCATTTGCATGATCAAAATAAACCTGGGGATAAACAAAGGGACAAGCATAAGCAAAACATAAAATGGGTAGAAAACAAAATCCAATACCCACAAAAAAAGAAAAAAGAGCACCACAAAAAGAGAATCAAAAGGAAGAGGGGAAAAAAAAAAAAGGAAAATCCTCCAAGAGTACTATCAAAATGCTTGAATCCCTTTGGTCCTCAGGTCCAAAATAACATCATGGGGTGATTTTCATCACCAACAATAGGCTCCAAGAGCCTACCTGGTAGTGGAATAGTCTTACAAGTGGTGACACATCTATCACATTAGCGACCTTCTCTTGTACATATCATTGCACACTTATGGATGAGCTAGCTACTTTGGCTAGGTTTGCAATGGGTTAGTCCAACCTCCCTCAAAATGGATAAATGAACATCATGTGCACACACAGGTCCATGATAGATCTAGATTCAGTTAGGCTAGTCTAGATATCTATAGGATATTGCATGATTATTAGATGAGTTTGATTGTTCACACTATGTTGTTTGAGTGTCTAGAAACTCTTTTAAAAATCTATCATGCTTCAAAATCAGGGGTGAACAACATCACCACTACCTCTACTTATAACAAGTGTCTCTTCATTATAGTTGTACTTCCTCCTCAACTACATTTCATCCATGTGTTTCTTATACACACACGTCAGTTCATGCACTTCATGCTTACTTATCACATATCTTGGTCATTAGTTCACATGCCCAATCATTTTTTTTTGGCTTCACAACACAAAGTGAGATAGTTCAAATGCAATACAAACAACTAATCACCTGACACATTTTCACATCTCACATGTACACACATTTCTCTATCTCCTATTGGCACACATTCATCTATGCATCTTCATTAATTGTTAGGTTCATCTTACCTAACATTTATCATGAATCAAATCACATTATACATACACAATCACTGGTGTTTCACATCACACACATGCATCATTTGCATTGTTCATATCAATCAAATCACACATATACATCATTTACATCATTCATATTAGTCACATCACACACATTAGACACACAATAAATAATCACAACAAAATCATCATGTATATATATCATATCAAAATCATGAGTACACTATACATAATCACATCACTCGTAGGCTCCATCGCCTATACACTACATCGTACATCACCACACTAGGCTATCATATATAAAATTAGTAGAATTATTGCCACATAAACAAAATACAAAATAATACAAAGTACTCATACAGTGTAGGCTATATCAGCTCTATGTATCATCATGTGTTTCTCCAATCCCCTCTTATGGGGTAGGACACTCCATTATCCTTAATCTTCCTTGGTTACTATGGTTGGAATCGACCTCACTCACCTGCAACCACTTCTTTGATCACCTACTTCAACTATTTTGAGATCATGACCCTAACTTTGAGGGCTCAGGGATGTTAATACCATGACTCACCAAGTGTACCTCTAGATGGTGCACTTTCTTCCCCTCTCTAAATAATAAACCCTCTATGTGATCCTTCGCCTGATGTATCCCATCCATATTGACCACCATGACCTCCCCCTAAGTCCTCTCCTCGATCACCTCCCCATGAAGCCATTATAGAGGGGGAAAATAGATCCATAAGGAAGCCAAGGTAACCATTGGGATATATTTTTCTCTATACTCAATGTGAAAGAGAGGGTAAGGGTTCACCAAGAATGGCTTTAAGGACTCACTCCAAGTCCAAGGGTTTTCAAGAATGTTTGATGTATTCATTTTAAGACAATCACCTATGTTTGGCATTTCTAGATCTATGCTATGAAATATAAAGGAGAATGTAGAAATATAGAATGCAAGAAGACAAGAGCTAACCCTAAAATTATTCTTTGTTGTAATGCCTTTTAACCCTAGGATTTCAAAATAGAAAACCTTCAAGCAAGGGCTCAAGAGAAGATGCACAAATAATATTAAAACCCTAAGTGCACACTATATGTTTTTTTCCTTTTCAAATGACTAGAAATTAAAAGATATTTCATTTTATATAAAATCTAGGGTTCAAATAGGAATAACAAACATTCAAAAAACAACCTAAAAGACTAAATAGGGAACTTATCTTATTCGGTGTTTGATCCTTGCTTTTATCCTTTGTCCAGTGATATCAACAATTCTTGTTCCTGCAAGATAGCTTAACAAACACTTTGAAAAATATGATTAGCATTAGGGGGCCTACTTAGGATGCTATGTAGTAGATGCTTTGAGGCACAATAGTCAATCCCCCTAGGTCATTTTAGTTGAAATTTGAAACTAGAAGCAAAAGTTGATCTTTAAAATATGAATAAGCATAACAAAATGCAATAGAATAAATTGATAAAACAAATCACATAATACACCTGTATGGCTTATATACAGTCTAGAATGTAAATCTAGGGTTTGGGGTTTAGCAACTTGCCCCCACACTAGGTTTAGGTGAAATCATGCTTTGTAATAAGCGATCGTGATTTTGTAGACCAATAAAATCATGCCTCATAATGATCGAGCACAATTTTGTAGAAGGAAAAAGCCTCAGATCGATGCAACATAATTAATGCGTGATGCATAATACAAAAATATACATGTAAAAGATAAAAATTATCTATAAGATAGTACAAAAGTAGACATAAGGGTTAAGACCTATGAAATAGTCGATCTCTCCTTAGGGATTCAACACTTGTCCACCAAATTCAACAACAAAAAAATCAATGTAGTAGAAAATAGATCTTCAAAAAATTATATTCTACACTTGCGAGTTAGCTTGCTTGCTTGCAAAAGAAGAATGCAATAACACTTGAGATCCTTTTGCACAATTAAGTCATTTTAATTATAAATATCACTTCGTGAGCATAATCACTTAGATACTTGGGAGATTTTGCTTTGGGATGGAAAGAAGATTTCAAACCCTTATTTTATAATGGATTTGAAAGCAAAATGGGTGAGAAAAACATAATGAGCCGATGCCAAAACATGTCAACTTTACAAATTAGGATTTACTCAACAAAAAACTCTAAAAGGTAAAATCATGCCTCGTTAGGGCCGACCATGATTTTGCACTCTGCAAAATCATGCCCTGTTGGGACCGACTGCAATTTTGTTGAAAGAGGAGAAAACAAATAGGAGGGGAGGGAAACCTACACCTTGCCTTAGGCAAGTGTGAGGGATCTCCTTGAAGGATTTATGTAAAATTACTTGTCCAAGTGACTCAATTTTTTGTGTCTATATTTTACCCCCTCTTTGATGCATTTATTACTTGATAAATACGTCAAATAAAGATGTAGACTCCTATGGGAAAGAAAGTAACAAACATTGAAAAGGGGTGGCCAGGTTTGGATAAAGGGGTAGTGCAAAAGTGGGTTCATGATGGATACTTTGGACTCTAGCACACAAGGCAAGACATTACCTCCACTAATGTATCTATGGCTAATATGCCCCCTTGAGTTTCAAAAGGAATGAAAATTATTGAAGAAACTCGAAAGAGACATAGAGAGAAAGCAAAATAGAGAAACACGAGAAGACACGAACAAACAAGCAACATGTTGTGGCTATCGCACAACTCACCCCAAAATTGGAGACCCACCTTTTGTTTTGTTGTCTTGCAAGTTTTTATTTTCCTTGAGTGTTCGTTGTAGTCACCAAGGTTCATCTTTGGTTAGGGTCTCCGTCTATATTGGTGAGTGTGCTTTTAGATTTATAGGTTGCAGATGCCTGGTGAAGTTTTATGCTTCTATCTTGCTTTATTTGGTGGTTATAGTTGTTGTTAATGCGTTGATTGCATATCTTATGATATATGAGATTAAAAATGAAAAATAAAAATAAAAAATGAATAAGCATATATATATATATATATATATATATATATATATAGAAGAAGATGAAAATAAAATATTCCTATGTTGGAATTTCATTCCACTTTAATACTTCCTCTATATACATATATATACATTTATATATAGATAAAGAAAACATAAACAAAATAAAAACTTAAAATATTTATGTATATTTTATGTATATATATATAGGTATTTTAATAAAATGAAAAGATAGCAAGTAAAAAAAAGAAATATAAACAAAAAAAATATACATTTATATATATAATTAAAATAAAAGAATCTCTTTTATTTTTATTGAATATAATTGTTGGTTCCAATAAATAAATAAAAAAAAGGATTAGGTCCGAGGTGTAGACCAATTGGTTCATCCAAACCCCACAAGGGGGCGGAGGTCCAAGTTTCAAATCTCGAGCCTCACCAGACTGAACACTTGTCCCTTTTTGGTGCTTTCAGCAACGTAAAAGGTTTAAAATGATTGTGGCATGGTGGTTATAGGGGCAGATCACGCAAAGATCTGTGTGGTGGCTTTTGGGGCAAACAACGCAGAATACTGTGGCGGCCATAAAAAGCTGGACAGCTTGCCTAGATTCGTGGCGGCTACCGATTCCACCATGTAAATTAAAAAATAATAAAATAAAATAAAATAAATAAATAAATAAAACAAATTAAAAATTAAAAGTAATAAAAAAAATTAAAATAAAATATAAAAATAAAATAAAATTATATATATACATATATATAACTAAAGAAAAGCAAAATGTCCTCATATATTACTAAGATAAAGTGAGCGTGTATTCACATTATGCATGACATAACTTTATCTTATTTCATATGGTAAAATGATAGCACCCAAATCATCATGTTACTTTTATCTAATTCTCTCTATTGGGCTGTGTTGCAGGTGATAAGCTAGCGGTAATGTTTATAATAGTGAGCACTGGAGGAAGCCCCACGGGGAAGAGGCAATGAGAATGTTGATAACGTAGCCTATAGTGGAAGTGACATGTGGACTAGAGCAGTTCAAGCTACAGGATGAAGGGCGACCATGAGACTGACCTGACTTCGATAGTCGATGTGGATCTTATGGGAAGGAATGATGTGGATGTCTATCACGACCATGTCACACAGGAGTTAGAAGCCGCTAGATAGGAGCATCCGATTATAGTGGGATTATTAAAGTGGAACAAAATTCCAACATAACAACAAAGCACTAATAGATATACAACGTTTCACCATGGACCCACTCGGACAACATAGCAGATAGATTTAGATGGCTAAATGGGTAGTGGATGGGGTGAGTATGTGCTAACTGACGATGAATTAAAGATAAGATAAGGTAACCAAAATTAATCAAGGAACATAGAGTTGGATGCTCATCTAAATATTATCAAAATTGAGAGCCCCAACAAACCCAATAGGGTTGGACGATAATTTGATTTTCGTCATTGCTGCTTACCATTAAAAAAAATATGGACACTACCAAACCCCTCAGAAACATGGATGAGATAGTGTCAATGCAGAAAAATGTAGCTTCCTAGGAACTTGCACACGTGTGAGGTAGAAAATCAGAGGGACTTCACTGGTAGTAGACATTTTATTTTTACTAATAGGGTCTGCAACACTCTACGACCACGTAGAGAAAAGTACCACATTTTATCGATTGATGCCATATATTGTGAATAGAAAGTAATTTGTGATGTGTCGAAGCATTTAATATTCAGGTAGAGTGGAGATATCCATTAGGGAAGCTTACTTCAACACCACGAATCTCCTAAAATGACCCCATCAACGACGAGGAGTGACTAGAATATTATGAAATTAATAGGCCTTGATGAGGAAATATAAAACAGTGAATTGAGTATGGTATATGAAGAATGGACAAACCGACAAGAGTGGTTCACTACATATACACAAACAAAAAATGATGTTGTGTAGTCCCGATAGAAGAAAAGTGTTGGCGTTATGACCCAAATGTCAGATAAGCATGAGACTCATAGTTTGAAGTTGAAGCAACAATTTGATAATGGATCGAGATGTGAATTTTTGTTAATATTCACGATAGAAAATAAGGATAATATCGCCAGGTGGAGTCTCTGCTCCAGATGGTAAATCACAACCACTTGGTATAAGCTGCAAGGCTATGGTGTTTGACCACGATTGGGCCTATATCATACATCTATAGGGTTATGATAGGTTTGCTTGAATTTTGAGACATTCAATTTTACTAAGGGATAAAATGGGCCTTAAAGTATGCCAAATATGATTTATTTCATGTTTCATATGTTACTTTTAAAATTAATAACGTATTTCAAAGTGGATTTAGGAGACGTAAATCATGCTAATGGTCAGATATAAGTCCGAATAAGACAAGAATGAGATGTGGCATATTTTATTTTAAAAGGAGTAGAAAGGAAAGGTATACAAGGTACCCAAAATATGCATGGGAAATCATGATAAAAATAGATATATGGAGCCTATCACGAGACTAAAATTTTAGTCAAATGTGTGAAGGTTTGCATGATTATGGAAACATTAATAAAAGTCATTTCATTTGGAAGGCCCTTGCGGTTACGAATTGAGAAAGCATCAAGGAATAAAAGAAAAAAAGATGAAGCAAAAGCATTTTGAAACCAAACAGAGAAAATGAAGAGTCGAAGAGGAAAACAAAATAAAAAGGAGAAAAAGGTGAATGAAGAGTTCCTATAGATTTTAAATACAATTGGAAATGGTAGAACAAGGACTAGAATTTTTGTAGGCCAGAGGCTAGATCCTCTTGGAGGCCAGATGTTGCTGGATCCTCTTGGAGGCCATATGTTGCTGGAAATAAGATGCAAACATAAATTTTTTGGTTTGTTTTTAATGCAAATTTTTGCAGGATTTCTGCACCTTGTGAGCAAAATAAGAGGAGAATCATTTCTGAATGTTTTGGGTTTAATGCTCATTTTTATTTTCTCGGTTTTTAGATTTATAGGCAACGTTTAATACAATTCATGGTTGCATTGTTGAATATCTAGAAACAAAGAAGTCATTTTGTTCCTTAGAAGCTTACACCTAACTTATTTTGGGATGTGCAAATGCAGTTCTGGTTAGGTTGGGTTATGTTCAAAAACTCTCATATCTCGGGTTTTGCATGATAGGGTAGCATGAAACTACCATTAGTTTATTTTCTAGATTTTTTGCATTTTATTTCCATGTCTAGATTTTAATTTATTGTTCTAACCTTCTCTTTTGTAGATTTTTTTTAACTTTGAGGATTAAAATAAAAATCGAAAAAAATTAAAATGACAAAATAAATACATGGGTGTGAAGAATGAGCTTCAACATTTCATACAAAACAAATTTGAACTCATTCCAAAGCCATTTCGATTTTATAAAAATTGTTGAAAATTGTTGTTTTATGAGGTTTTTATAATTTCAGAAATTTCCATTATTTCATGTTTTTGAGGTAAATCAGATTTTTAAACTTTGCATTTCCATTCCCTTTATGAAAATTTCAATTTCATCAAAGGGAGGTAATTTAAATGGCCATCTTTTTAAAGCAATAAATTCCTTTCTTTTTATGAAAATTCTGATTTAATCAAAGAGAGGTAATTTATCATAATATCAAAGGTTAGTGTTTTAAAGCATTAAATTATTTCTTCTTTATGAAAATAAATTTCATTAAAGAAGAATAATTTCTAATGACATTTTAAGGCCTTTACATTTCATGGTTATTTATGCATCTTTATTTCCTTTTATGTTATTCATCAAAGCAAACTAAAAAGAATTCATTCACAATCACTTGCTTTAAGTTTCATGAACAATCATTATCATAGCATAATAAAATAAACCAAACGAGCCCCTTGTTAATAGTTACTTGCAATCACTAAGGTATTCCTAGCACTTATTTGATATATCTTCACAGGATTATAAATATACATGTGCAATGCTTATATAGCGAAACCTTGGAGAAGTTATTTTTGTTTTAACTTCTTTGCAAGAGAGGATTTTGTGATCAAAATACTAAGGGTGAGTGTGGTTTTGCAGTTGGGTCTAATTACCACTCAACATTTTGGCACTAGGAGGGCATGAATTGGTGCTATTTTATTTATGTTAAATTATTCATTGTTGTTTCAAATGCTTTTGAATTGTTCATACAATGAATAATGTGATTTGGTGTAACCATGAGAACTTTGAATTGTTAAATATTTCATGTCCTCTTGACTGGTATATGTAGGCCTCCTTTAGCACTCAACATTTTTGTGCTAGAAGAAGGGCCTGAAGTGGTTTATTTTATTTTGATTCTAAATGCTATATATTATTCATTGTTACTTGAGAGCTTATTTGAATCTATTGGTTTGGACTAATGAAGTTTTGTTTACATATGATCACTCTCATTGACTTTAACGTTCTCTAATTGATGATGTGTTAATGCTAGCCATATTCTGGAAATATTTCTTATCATGAGATATTTCTAACAAACTTTGTTGTTGTCATTGTTTATCACATTACAACTTAATAAAATGGCCGCAAATGGCAGAAAGTGGTATGGGGTACATAGTAATCCTTTGAACATTAGGGGAGATACTCATGACATACCCAAGAACATAGAGAAATTTTTGCCCAAGTTTAAACACAATGGCACGATATTAGTCGAGGAGCACATTTAGTCCTATGTGGATATCCTAATTAGATGGAATGTCAAGCATGAGGATGTGTCTTGTAGATTGTTTCCTTGGAGCCTAGATGATATGGCATATGATGGTACATCAATATACCCATTGGCTTTATTATGTATTGGGCCCAATTATAAACTATTTTTATAAATCAGTTTAGGTTACCCATAGATCTTGCCATGATTTATCATCAATTTGCTTCTTGTAGGAGGGAACCTAATGAGCCATTGAGAACATTCAACATGAGATTTCAAAAGCTCTATGTAATATTGATTGCTCCCTTTACTATTGTAGAAAGCACTGCCCTTCAAATATACTTTGGGATATTGAATCCCTTGCTTGCCATATTCACTAGAACAAATCCTTTGGTCACTACTCTTACCTTGTCCTACACAAAAGCTATGACTGTGTAACAACAACTAAGGCCGCAAGGTTTTGGGATGGAGCAATTACCAATGATAGGACAACTAGGGGATTACAATCAAACCCCGATGATAAACCAAGCATGGGCACAACAAAATCTGATGTTGAACGCTTTGCCCTACAATCAATTTTATCCTACCATGCCCACTTATCCTCCCACATGTGCTTACACAAACACATCTACCCATCCAACCACTCCATTACGGTTAGAGAACCATTTTGTCACTCATGGAGCCATAAAAACAAGTGCTCAGGTTTTGCTTGCTTATGTCAATACAACTAATCCTACTACTTCTACCACCCAACCCAAGGAGCTTGTATTGGAAATAAAAGACTGAAAGAAGTTGGTTAAGAAGTTAAGTAGAGATATGGTTCCATTACAAAAACAAGTGCATCAAAGTATGCTTCCAAATCATCCTAGGAATCAAGTTCATGATACTAATATTAATGATATTCCATGTTATGCTCCTTCAGATGATAGAGAAGGTCTAGATCTGACTTACATTGAAGTAAATGCCTGTTCAGAATTTCTTTAAGAGCTTGAATATTTTGGAGAAGAAATACTATGGATGGGTAACAAGGAGTTGGAACCAAATGATCACCATTTTTTTTGGGAAAGAAAGGATTTAAAATCATTATTCACAAAGGAGGATTGGGATGATCATAGAAATAATAATGTAAAAATTGATCCTATTATAGAAACCCCTAAGCCATAAAAAGTGGTTGAAAATGGATTTAAAATAGAATCAATAAATGAATTCAAAGACAAAAAAATTTTACCACTTGTTCTCAGAAGATACTTTGGATGATATTGTTGAAACTGATGGCCAAGAAAACCCACACCTTCTATATTGTGATAAAATTGAATCATGGGTTGCCAATGTGGATTATGATAGCCTTACAAATTTGAATACAAGAAATAAACCACTCTTGGAAGTAATTGAACCATATAAGGAAGGTGAAGATGAATTTGATGAGAAACATGTTGATGAATCAGAAGATGATGAAGTAGTTGAGCATCACAACTTGATTTTGGAAGATGCTTACTATGATTCTTGGAATAAATGGGAAGAATATGCTCACTCTAAAAATTCTAATGAACTTTTTGTGTTAATTGATATGCAGGATAATACAATTGATTTTTCACGAGGGTATTAGAAGTTTTGTACAATCTGAGAATGTTTTGAAAGAAGGGTTGGAATCTCATCAAGTTTTAGAAAATGATAATGATTCTACTACCATGGATAAAGAGGGAGGACCATTTGCTTTGGTCCCCTTTGAGGGACAAGAAATTAAAAATCTTGATCCACCTATTGGCTCTACAATATCTAAGCCATCTCAAAATGAGGAAATTCTAGAACCTGAATGGTTTGAATTTGATATAATTGATGATCCAATTGAAAATGTTACTTTATCTAAAACAACTCAAATGGTTGATTAGGAGTATATGTTATGCGACACATCCCTACATAGACAAGACTCATGGTTTGAAAATGATGGACATGCTTTTAATTGGGTGCCTAATTTTGGTGTCTTTGATAAATAGGTCATGGAAAAAGAAAAAGTGCTACATGATGATGATGAAGATCATGAGAAAGAAGGAGTTGAAAATCCTCTCCAAGTATTGGTAAATGGAAATGTGCCAAAGGTAAAATCTCACCTTTTGTGTTCCACCATTCGAACTCCAGGTGAAGGTTTATCTAATGGATTTTTGGATTCAAATACTCTCAATGATGAAATGCCATTAGAGGTGAATAAAGAATTTGAATTAATTTCTCATCACACCACTAATGATATTGCTTTGTTGAATGGAAGAGAAGTTGATGTGCTTAAATTGTTGAATCAATTTCATCAACAATTAACAATCGAATCTAGGATAAAAGCTCGTGATGATTATCATTTAGTAAATATTCTAGATTCTTGTAAATTGTTACATAAGTAGGATTGGCCTAAATATGTTGAAAATGAATTGGCTTCAAAATTTATAGAAATAGGCTCCTATTTGAAAGGTTTCATATTTGAAAAGGAAAGCCTAATTCTACATCATGATTTGAATTGTGAAATCTACATGTTAAGGAATAGACAAGAAGTAATTGAAAATCAACTATTGTCTAATCAATTTAATGATTTAAAGCTCACCTATGGGATCATTAATGGAACTAAATCAAATTGGTGGGGTGAGAGAGGCAAGATGAATATTGTTGTATTGTTTGACTTAATATTTTTTTCGTTGGATTCCTGTAAAACCTGGTATGCTTATCATGTTATATGTTTTTTGAAATGTGTTAATCACATTTGGGATCCAGGGAAGTGATAGATCATACTTTGCACCATCCTATACCATATTGTACATTTGTATATAGTTTTGGTTTTTATGTTTTGATTTTGGCTTTCTATTTTTGTGCTTTGTCCTTAATTGTTGGTTTTCTTTTGCATTCTTGTTAGTTCACATTAGGTTAGATTTTGGTTTAGGTTTTAGTTTTGTATTTTGGGTTTTTCCCTTATGTTGAGGTGATGTTTCATGGTCGGTAATTTATGGCCTCTTGTCCATTTTTGTGTTCCTTTGTTAAGTATATTGGATTACCTAATCTGAAAGCAGGTGAACTTGAGAAAAGGGGGATGAATTATTTTATGCTCATGCTCAGATTTTAGGACTAAAATGGTGGAGAGTAGAACAATGAAATATTTTGCTAAAGCTCCACATGTAACTCACATATTAAAGGGTATTTTTGGAAGTCTTGAAGGATGAAGTTATATTGATTTATAAATTAAGGTGAAAATTCAACACACTTTATTTATAGGATTCCTAACCTTAGTGATGCATGAATTATTTCAAAGCTATAAAAAAATAAGAAAAAGAAGAAAAAAGAAAGAAAATGAGCATTGAAAATATTGATCAAATCAGTCACAAAGTCTAGATAAACTCTACCGGGGCTATGGATTTCTGACCGACAATAGGGCTCTATCTAGACACAACTCGATTATAAGAAAGGCTTTGCAAAATATTAAGCAAACACAAGGGCGAATTAGATAAGTCTACCAAGGCTATAGATGATTGACTAGCAGTAGGGCTCTGTCTATAAAAGCTTCCTTTTATAAGTCATGCTTCATAACCTAAATGTAAACCAAGTGATAGAATTTGGATGGTTTTTAGAGGTGCAAAATGAATCACTTTGTCACACACTAAGCAGAGGCATATTGATTAGTTGTTTTTATTCAAAGCTACTTACCCCCACCTTCTTGGGACATTGCTAAATAATGTTATTTCACTAATATTTTTATGTTCTCGTGTTAGATTGGGTTCTTTACCCGAAATGCTCAGGAGCATTTTATAGCAGAGTCACCATTTGTTGTGGCAATCACACAACTCGCCCCAAAATTGGGGACCCACATTTTGTTTTGTTGTCTTACAAGTTTTTTATTTTCCTTGAGTGTTCGTTGTATTTGCCAAGGTTCATCTTTGGTTAGGGTCTTCGTCCATATTGGTGAGCGTGCTTTTTAGATTTATAGGTTGCGAATGCCTGGTGAATTTTTATGCTTCTATCTTGCTTTATTTAGTGGTTATAGTTGTTGTTAATGCAATGATTGCATATCTTCCGATATATGAGATTAACAATGAAAAAAAATGAATAAGCACATATATATATATATATATATATATATATATATATATATAGAAGAAGATGAAAATAAAATATTCCTATGTTGGAATTTCATTCCACTTTAATAATTCTTCTATATACATCTACATATATTTATATATAGATAAAGAAAACATAAAACCAATAAAAATAAACAAAATAAAAACTAAAAATATTTATATGTATATTTTATGTATACATATAGGTATTTTAATAAAAGGAAAAGATAACAAGTAAAAAAAAAAAAAGATAAACAAAATATATATATATATATATATATATATATATATATATATATATATATATATAAAATTAAAAATAATATATATATATATAATAAAAATAAAAGGATCTCTTTTATTTTATGAATATAATTGTTGGTTCTAATAAATAAATAAAACAAATAAAAAATAAAAAGTAATAAAAAAATTAAAATAAAATAAAATTATATATATATAACTAAAGGAAAGAAAAATGTCCTCATATATCACTAAGATAAAGTGAGCATGTATTTCATATTATGCATGACATAACTTTATCTTATTTCATATGGTAAAATGATAACGCAAAAATCATTATGTTACTTTTATTTAATTCTCTCTATTGGGTTGTGTTGTAGGTGATAAGCTAGCGGTAATGACTGTGACAATGTTTATAACATTGAGCACTGGAGGAAGCCCCATGGGGAAGTGGCAGTGAGAATGTCGATAATGCAACCTACAACAGAAGCGACATGTGGACCAGAGCAGTTCGAGCTACAGGACAGAGGGTGACCAGGAGACTGACTTGACTCCGAAAATCGACATGGATCTCATGGGAAGGAATGATGTGGATGTCTATCATGATAGGGTCACATAGGAGTTAGCAGCCACTGGACAATAGCATCCAGTTACAGTGGGAGTAGGCTTCCGAACGAATACAAGTAGAAGGGGTATTAAAGTGGAATGAAATTCCAACATAACAATAAAGCACCGATAGATATATAATGTTTCACCATGGACCCACTCGAACAACATAGCAGATAGAGTTGGATGGCTAAATGAGTAGTGGGAGGGGTGAGTTTGTGTTAATGACAATATAAGGTAACCAAAATTCGTCGAGGAACACAGATTTGGATGCTCATCTAAAAATTGTTGAACTTGAGAGCCCTGGCAAACCCAACATGGTTGGACAATAATTTAATTTTCGTCATCACTGCCTATCATTAATGAAAATATGGAGACCCCTCGACAACATGGATGAGATAGTGTCGATGTAGATAGAGGGAGCTTCCTAGGAGCTTCTGCAGGTGTGAGGTAGACAGTCGGAGGGACTTCACTAGCAGTAGACATTTTATTTTTACTAATAGGATCTACAACACTCTACAACCACATAGAGAAAAGTACCACATTTTATCGGTTTATGCCATATATTGTGAATAGAAATCAATTCATGATGTTTCAAAGCATTTAATATTCACATGGAGTGGAGATATCCATTAGGGAAGCTTACTTCAGCATCGCGAATTACCTGAAATGACCCCATCAATGACGAGGAGTGACTAGAATATTATGAAATTAATAGGTCTTGATGAGGGAATATAAAACAGTGAATCGAGTATGGTATATGAAGAATGGACAAACCGATAAGAGTGGTTCACTACATATATGCAGACGAAAAACAATGTTGTGTAGTCCCGGTAGAAGAACAATGTTTGTGTTATGACCCAAATGTCAGATAAGCATGAGGCTCACAGTTTGAAGCCGAAGCAGCAATTTGATAATGGATCAGGGCGTGAATTTCTGTTAATATTCATGATAGAAAATAAGGATAATATTGCCAGGTGGAGTCTCTGCTCTAGACGGTAAATCACAACCACTTGGTATAAGCTGCAAGGCTATGGTGTTTGACCATGATTGGGCCTATATCATATATTTTTTAGGGTTATGATAGGTTCGCTTGAATTTCAAGGTGTTCAATTTTACCAAGGGATAAAATGGGCCTTAAAGTATGCCAAATATGATTTATTTCACGTTTCATATGTTACTTTTGAAATTAATAACGTATTCCAAAGTGGAGTTAGGAGATGTAAAACATGCTAATGGCCAGATATAAGTCCGAATAAGACAATAATGAGATGTGGCATGTTTTATTTTAAAAGGAGTAGAAAGGAAAGGTATACAACGTACCCAAAATATGCATGGGAAAACATGATAAAAATATATGGACGGTGCCTATTACAAGACTAAAATTTTATTCAAACATGTGAAGGTTTGCATGATTATGGAAAAGTTAATAAAATTCATTTCATTTGGAAGGTCATTGCAATTACGAATTGAGAAAGTGTTAGGGAATAAAAGCAGAAAGATGAAGCAAAAGCATTTCGAAACCAAATAGAGAAAATGAAAAGTCAAAGAGGAAAACAAACTAAAAAGGAGAAAAATGTGAATGAAGAGTTCCTACATATTTTAAATACATTTGGAAATGGTAGAACAAGGGCTAGAATTTTTGTAGGCCAGAGGCTAGATCCTCTTGGAGGCCAGATGTTGCTGGAAATAAGATGTAAAAAAAAAAAAATTGGTTTGTTTTTAATGCAAATTTTTGCAGGATTTTTGCACCTTGTGAGCAAAATAAGAGGAGAATCATTTCTGAATGTTTTGGGTTTAATGCTCATTTTTCTTTTCTCTATTTTTAGATTTATAGGCAATGTTTAATGCATTTCATGGTTGCATTGTTGAATATCTAGAAACAAAGAAGTCATTTTGTTCCTTAGAAGCTTGCACCTAACTTATTTCGGGATGTGCAAATGCAGTTCCGGTTAGGTTGGGTTATGTTCAGAAACTCTCATATCTCGGGTTTGCAATATAAGGTAGCATGAAATTTTCATTAGTTTGTTTTCTAGATTTTCTGCATTTTATTTCCATTTCCAAATTTTATTTTATTTTTCTAACCTTTCTCTTTTACAATTTTTTATAAATGTAAAATACGGAACTAGATTGTATTATTCAACAGGCGTTTAAATAATACATTGCATTCCTGGATTAGCCCGAAGAGGGCGCATCTCAACAGGATGCTGCTGCAACAACTGCAATAAGTTGCTAAACATAAATAACAACTAACAAAATACAAGTATGCTAACATCCCCCTTTATTACATTAGTTGGGTAATGTAATAACTAATAGCTATACTAACATCCCCTTACATTATTTTGCAATACAAAGTGAGCTGCGAAACAATTCAAATTTGACACGTCCAAGTGCCTTAGTGAAAATGTCTGCAACTTGAGCATTTGTGGGAATGTGCTGAAGCTAAATTCGATGCTTTGGAACTTCCTCTCGAATGAAATGACATTGTGTGTCAATGTGCTTTGTTTTTTCATGATGGACTGGATTCTTGACGAGGTTCAGAACACCTTGATTATCGCAGAACAAGTGTATTGGAGATTTTGATGGATGGCCCATACTTGTCAGAATGCGACGTAACCATATCACTTTGCACATAGCTTCATGTGCGGCGCGATATTCTGCCTCTGTTGAAGAAATAGCAACCACCTGTTGCTTCTTGCTGTGCCAAGAGATAGGACTGGATCCCAGATGAAAAATGTATCCAGAAGTTGACTTGCGATCATCAAATGATTCGGCATAGTCGGAGTCCGTGTATCTTTGCAAGAAGAATTTGTTGTTCCTCTTGTATTCTAGGCCATATTCCATAGTGCCACGGACATAGTGAAGAACACGTTTTACTACTTTCCAATGAGTGGTCTTAGGCTCCTACATGAACCTCGAAAGATAGTTTACAGCAAATACGAGATCTGGCCTAGTATTGGTCAGATATATGAGACTCCCAATCAACTGTCGATAGAGAGTGCCATCTACCCGAGGTGAGTCATCATATCGTGATAATCGAAGTCCATTCTCCATTGGAGTTGCCATTGGCTTGCAATCAGTCATGCGATATTTATCGAGCAATGTCTTGGCATACTTTTTCTGAGACACTTTGATGGAGTGCTCCTTCTGGCTGAATTCCAGACCAAGACAGTAATGGAGAAGTCCGAGATCTGTCATCTCAAAATATTTGCACAAGTTTCTTTTGATAGTAGAGATCATATCTTCTGAACTCCCTGTAATGAGCGAGATCATCCACATAGAGTACAAGCAACACTATCTCAGAACCTTGTTTCTTGAAATAGAGGTTTGCATCTGACGGACATCTCTTAAATCCATGCCGCATTAGGTGATTGTCCATTTTTATATACCAAGCTTGAGGAGCTTGTTTCAGACCATACAAGGATTTGACCAATTTGCAAACTTTTCGCTGTTGGCCTTCCACTTCAAATCCTTCAGCCGAGTCATATAGACTTCTTCTTGGAGATCACCATTAAGAAAGGCACTTTTGACATCCATCTGGTGAATTTTCCACCCTTATTGTGCTGCCATAGCACACATAACCCGAATTGTGGTCATCCGAGCAGTAGGTGCAAAAGTTTCTTCATAGTCGATGCCTTCCTTTTGAGCATAGCCCTTTGCAACAAGACGGGCCTTATGCTTATCAATTTTTCCATCTGCCTTGTACTTGAATTTGTATACCCATTTGCAGCCAATAGGTTTCTTTCCATGCGGCAGATCAAAAAGCTTCCAAGTTTTATTCTTCATCAGAGACTCATACTCTGTATCCATAGCGGCCTTCCACTGAGGCTCACTGAGAGAATCTTGCACTGATGCAGGTTCAAGACTATCTATGGTAGACATGAATGCCCTGTCATCATCAATATCCATATCCTCAATTTCTCTACTTGGAGTCACAGAAAGTTCCTCAAAAGATTGACAAAGTTCATCAACCTCACCAGTTTCTCTGGCTTCTCTTTCCTTTTGAGCCATACTGCGTGTACGAGGTCTATCCAAATTCAAATTGGGAGGAGTGGATAAATTTGCATCTCTGATTGTATTTGTACACCATTTAGGATTCTTCTTCGGTGATGGTGAAGAAGATGTAGAAGGACCTCTTGTCTGTGTTGACGAAGGAATCTCCTCTTCCTTAGGTTCCACAATATCTTGGTGTACATTAGATGTGCTCTGTGATGTGAAAGCTTCATCAAAGACAACATCTCTGCTGATATGAATTTTCTTGGTCAAAGGATCTATCAACCGATATCCTTTAGAGTGCTCAAAATATCCAAGAAAAATACATCTCAGTGTTTTCTCATCTAGCTTCTTCCTTTTCTCTTTCGGTATGTGCATGAAAGCTTGACACCCAAAAATATGTAGATGAGATATGGAGGGTTTTCGACCACTCCATGCTTCCTGTGGAGTCATTCCTTTTAGGGCCTTTGTGGGTGCCCTATTCAACAGATACACTGTAGTGGTGACAGCTTCTGCCCAATATTGTTGCCCAAGAGTTGCACCTGTGAGCATACAACGAACCATTTCCATTATAGAACGGTTCCTTCTCTCAGCAACTCCATTTTGCTGAGGAGTATAGGCAGTTGTTAACTGTCTCTTGATCCCATGCTTATCTAGGAATGCAAAAAATTCATTAGAGGTAAACTCTCCCCCTCGATATGAGCGGAGGGTTTTGATAGAAGCTCCTGACTCCTTCTCAATGGATTTCTTGAACTGCTGGAAGAATGCGAAAGCTTCAGATTTCAGTTTGAGAAAGAAAACCCACATCTTTCGTGAGTAGTCATCTACGAATAACTAAAAATACCTCTTCCCTCCAACACTGTTGGGTGTGAAAGGACCGCATAGATCGGTGTGAATTAGCTCCAGAGGTTTTCTTGCTCTTGTAGAGCTCTTCTCAAATGGTACTCTATGTTGCTTTCCTGCTAGCGATCGAGCACACTGGCAATGTGGCGAAAAGGGAAGGAAGACCCTTTACCATCTCATACTTGCTGAGCTCAAGTAAGTAGCCGGAACTAAGATGCCCATATCTCTTGTGCCATAGGGAAGTTGCCTCCTTGGTAGAGACAATCATGGCAACATGTGGAGTAGAGATAGCATCTAGTGCAAATAAGCCATGCTTATATGAAGTCGTTGCAATCTGCTTACCCTTCCTGGTAATTGTACAACACTTCTTTCCATTCTCAACATGAAAGTTGACAACCATATTTTTGTCCAGGATTTGTGTCACTAACAACAAATTGTTGGCCAATCCCGGAACATAGAGGACCTTGTCAATCTGACACTTGCCATCAGGAAGAGTGACTGAAACTGTACCCTCTCCCTGAAACCTATAGGTTTTATCATCAGAAATTGTGACAAGTTTGCCCTCTTTGGCCACAAATGATTCAAACCACGATCCGTCGCCGATCATATGTTTACTAGCTCCAGAATCGACATACCAAATAGGATCCCTCTGTGTGGAATCTGTGGTAGTCATGAGCACCTTGTGTGCCCATTCAGAATCTGAGTCAGATTCTTCAACAACAACATTCACCTAGGGTTGCTTGTTCTTATTTTGTGGTTTGTTTTGGCCTTTCTGCTTGTTCTTATGCCAACACCTGTTGGTGTCATGGTTGTCTTTCTCACAGATCTTGCACCACCTCTTCTTCTGTTGAGGTTGTTTGCCTTTTCCTTTCGTATCCTGTTGAGAATTTCCTCCTTTTTGAAATTTGCCTCCTTTTTGCCCATTACCTTTCTTCCTAGAACCCTGCCTGTTGGTGTATAGGGCTGTATTGGAAGAATCATCCTTGTGAAGTTGGCGTGCCTCCTGTTGTTGGAGCAGATTGACCAACTCGATGTAGGTAATTTGTCGTTGGGACACCTGGATGGAGGTTATCAAAATATCAAATGAAGAAGGTAAAGCTCTCATCACAAGTGAAATGAGAAGCTTTTCGTCCACAGTATCTCCTAGAGAACTCAATTTCTCTTTCAACTTAGACACTGCACAGAAAGAGTTCAACTGTTTCACCCTGTCTCAAACTCAGGTTATGAAGTTGTTGTTGAAGATGAAGAATGGTGGATTCAT
The DNA here is from genome assembly GCA_028583015.1 of Wollemia nobilis. Taxonomy (NCBI): domain Eukaryota; kingdom Viridiplantae; phylum Streptophyta; class Pinopsida; order Araucariales; family Araucariaceae; genus Wollemia; species Wollemia nobilis. Next base: position 13,540,570 of record JAQPPZ010000850.1, read on the forward strand.
TCTTCCCCTCATAGATGGTTCTAAGGGCATCCCATGCCTCTTTACCACTTGCTTTATCAACTATATGAGGTTGCACTTCATCTGAAACAGCAAACAAAATGAGCACCTTTGCTCTACTGTCTTTCTTGTCAAAAGCAATCTGATCTGGTCGAAGGACCCGTGGATCTCGTCGTTGGTGAAGGCCTGGTTGCTACTCCAGTAACAATATACCAAAAATCTTCCATTTGGAGAATAGCCTTCATCTTATGTTTCCATGGTGTATAATTTGGACCTTTCAATAACTGATGCGGATCAGTCATCAACTTTGCAACAGCGGCCATAGTGAAGGTTCCTTATATCACCAAATTGGTCCCCCTTTCGATATACCTTTTGCTAGGCCAATATACCATACAAAATACCTGCCCTTACATGATGGAAACTATAGGTATTTAGAAAGATCAACAAAAATCACCCGCCCTTACGTGAGGGAGACTATAGGTGAATTTTAGAGATCATACGATACATGGAACATAAGCGATACTGAAAGGGAATCACCTTGTTGATGGCACCTACCATAGAAGATTCTTCTCATGCGTGGGGCGTAACTTCCCCTAAACACTATGAAGAATACTTCGTCAGGATTTACGCCTAAACACAAGTGTGATAAAGGGTAGTGAATGGAGTAAAAAATGCAAAAATGGCGTAATTATTCCTCCCCGACGATTTATAGAGAACAAGCTCAAATGTCATTATAGCAGCTATATTAGGCGGTGGATACAATAGCCAAATCACGACAGCTTTACCTGTAAGTGCTGGCCAGAGGTATCGCAAATACCGAACGCTGCAGTGCAATAAAATTGCACAGATGGGTTTTATATTTCGGGGACTTAGGGAGTGTTTTGATTTTAATTTTTAATGTTATAGTGCAAAAATGAAATATGCAACATACAACAAAAAAAATTGCCCACAAGAATAACCCACAAGGTGTCGGTCACAGCCGAAAATGCACCTTTTACAATGCCAAATTGCTATTTTTCGAAAAATTACTCTCTATCCCCCTTTGATTTTTGAAAAATATCCCCCCTTAAAAAGGCGTTCTTTAACAAAGCATTTTAATAATTATTATAAATTTAAAATTAAAATAAATAATTTTAATTTGTATAGTTTTAAAACTTATAAAAAATAAATTAAAATTAAAATTTTAATTTATAAAGTTAAAAAACTATAATTAAAAAATAATAATTAAAAATGACTTTGCAAAAAAAAAATTATACCTTAGGGGGAGTCGGCAAGATTCGAACCCCCGACCTGCAGGCTCCCTGAGCCTTAACCGCACGGCTCACGACCACGTGAGCCAGCGGGCTGATCCGAAAAGATCAGTAGACCTCCTCCCTTATCAACCCGAATCCTCCTCCTCCTCGGCCTCTGCGGCTGCCGGCGCTCCTCTCTGCCGAGGCAAAAACACCGCTCCTCTCTGCGGCTGCAAAAAAAACGTTCTTCCACAGACCAACTTTTTTTTTTTTTTTTTTTTTAACGGGAAGGGGGGGTGGCTCTGTGTTTTTTTTTTTTTTTGCTTTCTTTCCCGGCCGCGCGCGATTCGCGCTGTGCGCCGGGTGGGGGGGGCCTCGTTTTTTTTTTTTAAACGGGAGGGTGGGGGGGAGGGTGCCCTCGCGGGGGGGGAGGGTGCTCCCGCGGGTGGGGGGAGGGGTGCGCGATGGCTGCGTCTAACGGACGCAGTCCCACGGGGGGGGGGGTTTATACCCCCTCCGATTTCTCGCGCGGGCGAGAATTTGAATTCCCGCTCTACGGGCGAGGGGGAGGGGGGGGCCCTCGGCCCTTCTGCGCGAGGCCGTGCACGGATGGCGCGACATGCGCGCTATCCATCGTGTCACAGGCCGTGCGTGGATGGCGAGGCCGGCGTGCCGCGACGTCCCTAGCCTATCGCGCGCGGGGACTGTCGCGCCGTCCCTCGACTATCGCGACGTCCCTCGACAGTCACGCGTGGGGACTGTCACGCGTGGGCATCTGCGACCTGTGCGCGCGGACTAGATCGTGACGTCGCAGGGCGTCTACGACAACCTTGTGCGGGGGCTCTGCTCCCTCCTCTGCGTCGCGACTTTCTGCGGCTCCGCTGCGTCTGCGCGCAGAGTATTCTTTTTTTTTTTTTTTAAATAGATCTCCCTCAGCTGCTTCCCCGCGACATCCCTCGACTCTGGCTCTGATACCATGTAAAATACGAAACTAGATTGTATTATTCAACAGGCGTTTAAATAATACATTGCATTCTTGGATTAGCCCGAAGAGGGCGCATCTCAACAGGATGCCGCTGCAACAACTGCAACAAGTTGCTAAACATAAATAACAACTAACAAAATACAAGTATGCTAAAAAACTTCAAGGATTAAAGTAAAAATAAAAAAATAAAATGACAAAGTTAAAAATGGGTGTGAAGAATGAGCCATTTCCATTTTATAAAAATAGTTGAAAATCACTGTTTTATGAGGTTTTTACAATTTTAAAATTTCTATTATTTCATGTTTTGGAGGTAAATTAGATTTTTAAACTTTGCATTTCCATTCATAAGCAATAGATGACCTTCCCTTTATGAAAATTTCAATTTCATAAAATGGAGGTAATTTAAATGGCATTCCATAGGTCATATTTTTAGCAATAAATTTCTTTCTCTTTATAAAAATTTTATTTTTCATCAAAGAGAGATAATTCATTATTATATCAAAGGCTAGTGTTTTAAAGCATTAAATTATTTCTTCTTTATGAAAATTAATTTCATTAAAGAAGGATTTATAAATTTTTAAGACCTTTACATTTCATGGTTATTCATGCATCTTTATTTCCTTTTATGTTATTCATCAAAGCAAACTAAAAAGAATTCATTCACAGTCACTTGCTTTAAGTTTCATGAACAATCATTATCATAGCATAATAAAATAAACCAAACGGGCCCCTTGTTAACATTTACTTGCAATCACTAAGGTATTCCTAACACTTATTTGATATATCTTCACAAGATTATAAATACACATGTGCAATGCTTTTGTTTTAACTTCTTTGCAAGAGAAGATTTTTTGATCAAAATCCTAAGGGTGAGTGTGGTTTTGCAATTGGGTAAAATTACCACTCAACATTTTGGTGCTAGAAGGAGGACATGAATTGGTATTATTTTATTTATGCTAAATTGTTCATTATTTTTTCAAATGCTTTTGAATTGTTCATACAATGAATAATGTGATTTTGTGTAACCATGAGAGCTTTGAATTGCTAAATTTTTCATGTCCTATTGATTGTTATCTTTAGGCCTCCTTTAGCACTCAACATTTTGGTGCTAGAAGGAGGGCCTAAAGTGGTTTATTTTATTGTGATTCTAAATGCTATATATTGTTCATTGTTACTTGAGAGCTTATTTGAAGCCATTGGTTTGGACTAACAAAGTTTTGTTTACATATGATCACTCTCATTGATTCTAACGTTCTCTAATTGATGATGTGTTAATACTAACCATATTTTGGAAATATTTCTTATCGTGAGGTATTGCTAACAATCATTTATTGTTGTCATTTTTAATCACATTAAAAATTAATCAAATGGTCGTAAATTATGAAAAGTGGTATGGGGTACATAGTAATCCTTTGAACATTGGGGGAGATACTCATGATATACCCAAGAACATAGAGGAATTTTTACCCAAGTTTAAATACAATGGTACGATATTAGCCGAGGAGCACATTCAGTCCTATGTGGATATCCTAATTATATAGAATGTCAAGCATGAGGACGTGGCTTGTAGATCGTTTCCTTGAAGCCTAGATGATATGTCATATGATTGGTACATCAATATACCCGCTGGCTCTATTATGTCCTGGGCCCAATTAGAAACTGCTTTTATCAATCAGTTTAGGTTGCCCATAGATCTCTTCAAAGGCTAGTGTTTTAAAGCATTAAATTATTTCTTCTTTATGAAAATTAATTTCATTAAAGAAGGATAATTTCTAATGATATTTTAAGGCCTTTACATTTCATGGTTATTCATGCATCTTTATTTCCTTTTATGTTATTCATCAAAGTAAACTAAAAAGAATTCATTCACAATCACTTGCTTTAAGTTTCATGAACAATCATTATCATAGCATAATAAAATAAACCAAACAGGCCCCTTGTTAATAGTTACTTGCAATAACTAAGGTATTCTTAGCACTTATTTGATATATCTTCATAGGATTATAAATACACATGTGCAATGCTTATTTAGCGGAACCTTGGAGAAGTTGTTTTTGTTTTAACTTCTTTGCAAGAGAGGGTTTTGTGATCAAAATCCTAAGGGTAAGTGTGGTTTTACAATTAGGAAAAATTACCACTCAATACAACATGGCAAGGATCACTAGGCATAACATGAATCTAATGCAACTAGCATGAAATGCAATATTTCTAAAATGGAATGCATGGATGAATAGAAGAAAAAGAAAGAAAGAAAGGAAGAAGAAGAAGAAGAAGAAGATCTCCAAAGAAGGTCAATGAGACAGAGAAGCTAATCAAGAACCATGAATGAAGGGCATTATGCCCAAGAATATGGTCCAAATATGGAGTGAAAAATTGTTATGCATGTAGTACTCACTAAGATGGATAGATAGGCCAAATATGGAGTGTAACGCGATGTGGGTTATTGCCCGCTATGATGAATATATGATGGAGCATCACTTGCTATGGATGATTAATCACTAGTGACTATTGTGGGGTGATTACCCACTAGGATGTATGCCATGACCTATTGAAATGGTCATGGATCTTATCCTATAATGGGGTGTAGTTATCGTTGAGTTAGGAGTGCAACCCAATAGGGGTAATATGTTATTGTTGATGTGTATTATTTATTAGCAAGTACTACTTGATAGGGGTGTGTAAGAGTGCATATAGACCAATCAATTTGAGCATAACATGATGTAAGTGTGTGCATGTGCTAGAAGAAAAGAGAGGAAGAAAATGAGGAGCAACAAACTATGCGTGTGTATCCCCAACTTGAAGTTTCAGCTATTGAAAAGTAAAGAAGGAGGATATGTGCAAAATAGGGGAATGTATATCCTTGGTTGAACAAATAAAATTAGAGGAGAGAGAGAAAACTTGCAAAGGAAAAGGATATACCAAAAGAGGATTGTATTCCTTGAATTTGAAAAGAAATGATGGTCATTGTAAAACTTTCAAAGTCAAGTAATACAAGAAGAAGATAGAAGAGAAAAAAAGAGCAAAGAAAGCAAAGAAGAAAGAAGGGATGAAAATGCATGGGCTCTAGGTTGGGGTTTTTCTAGGCATCAAATTCCTAGTGAGAGTGCAATGCATGTGAGCTATGACCTAACTAGGTGTCATCACCTGCCATTATCATGAATCCTTGAAAAGCTATATGATTAAGAAATCATGAACAAGCAACAATGCAATTAGGACAAGTAGAAATGCAAGAGGAACAAAATGTTAGGCAACTATGCAAATTATGATAGGTAGTTATGCAATATGAGAAAGCAGGCTGAATGTAGTATGATCTATGCTAAATGTGAATTATAGTATAAAATGAAGAATCAAGCATAATATCTCTTGAGATGCATTATATTCATTGGTTCTTTAATTTCTTTACCATTAAGAGAAGCCAAACAATAGGCACCTAAGCCAAACTTGGATGTTATGACAAAGGGCCCTAACCAATTGGGTTTAAACTTACCTCAAATATCAGCACAAGAATTAGTGTGTGAGACAAGCAAAATCTCCCCAAGATCGAAGAATGCTCCACAAGATCAATCACATACAAAAGAGGAAAATCCGCAACACCAATATTAAGTGGTAAAACACTACTTCAAATGAAGAAGGGAAACATCCACTATGAAGCTCACAATATTACTCATTTGATTCAACAATACAAGAATGCTTCAATTTTATGCAACAATATGCATCAACATGATATTACAACACAAGTCAATATGATAAGATATGTTTAGATGTAGTAGACAACACCCCTATTTAAAGAGAAGCTTTTCTACTACAACCCTAAATCTTATCACAATCTAATATTGAGATGTGTGACAAGTGGCATCTATCAAATATTAGAAAGTGCTTAGTTACTTTCTAATCTTATCACAATCTAATCTTTAAGATGTGTGATAAGTGGAATCTATCAAATATTAGAAAGTGATTAGTTACTTTCTAATATTTGCTAGAAAAGGAGAAATAACTTTTTCCCACAAATTAAATATTCCTAGAACCCTTATTTTATTTATTAATTGGGTGGGAATATTTTTACATAAAATAGAATTATTTTCTAATTAAAATATTATTCTTTAGACTTTATATTTTAGTCTAAGAATAATTTACACAATGTTGCATTACATATTCCAACACTCCCCCTTAATTCAATATTGGGGAAAGGAATTATGAAATAAAGAAACATTCTCCCCCTAAAGATACAAATTGGGTTGAGAATCAAATGAGTAATATAGTTACAATGAGCTTCTATGACCAAGAATGGTCTACAATAAGGCACCAATACAAAATGGGCCAAAATGAGACTGCAAGCCCCCAACGGAGTAGATTCAGATACAAGTAGCTTACAAAGCCATCCATCAACCACAAGTGGTTGCAAATGACAAGAAGAAAACATCACAAGGGTGTCTTCAGTAATCCTACAAAACCCTAAACGAAAGTACCTGCAAGCGACAAGCAGCTCAACATAAGATCAGTTAGATACATCATCATAAATATATTCACCACAACATATATGAATATCCAAAGATGATAACAAAATTGATCCAACAAATAGTGAACTATAAGTCATCACAAAAAGATGCCAAGCCATACTTATAGTCACATGCTATATAGTTGATCAAAAAATATCATGTAAAAAGTTGCATAAAGCAAATAAGGAGTACCATGATAATGCAAACTCTAAAGTACCATGTACAAAAGTTGCATAAGGTATATGAAAATAATGAAGTGTGCACACCTGTTGCATAAATCCAAACATAAAATATCATGTACAAAAGTAGCATAAATGCTAACAATAAAGTACCATGATAAACCTATTGCATAATGCCAACTACATAAAAACATGTACAAAGTTGCAAAAGGCAACAAGAAAGTACCATGTAAAAGAGTCGTATAAAGCAATTGCATCATATACCATAATTGCACAATGCCATCTACAAATTAACATGTACAAAAGTTGCACAAGGTAAACAAGAATTTACCATGTTCAAAAGAGATGCAAAAAGCAATTATACCACCAAAGATCAACTCATATATATAGCACAAAACACCTCATAAGGATGAAGTTGTCATCACACAAGTGTAACTACACTTCATTCCCCATTGAGGACAACTTCACCAAACCAAGTGAGTCCCTCAACTTACAAAACTACTCCTTGGAAAGAGGTTTGGTGAACAAATCAACATAATTAGAAGATGATGGGCAATACTCCAACTGAATAGTCCCATCCAATACCTTCTCTCTGATAAAGTGGGATTGGATTTCAACATGCTTTGTCCTTTGATGCATTACAGGATTTTTAGCCAAGGCAATAGCTAATTGATTATCGGAGAGCAAACATGAAGGACCAAATTACTCAAAGCCAATTTCCTTCATGAGGGTACGAAGCCAAACCGCTTCTTGTGCAACTACTTTTGTAGCCTTATACTCCGCTTCCATTGTAGAAAGAGCAATTGTATCTTGCTTCTTGTAAGACCAAGAGATAGTTATAGATCCAATACTAAAAATATATGCTATGGTAGACTTTATGTCTATTCTATCCCCTCCAAAATCAGAATTAGCATAGCTGAAAAGAGCAAAGGAAGCCTAGAATACTTGAGTGCCAAATCTCTAGTACCTTAAATGTACTTTAGAATCTTCTTGGTAGATTTTAAGTGCTCAATATAAGGTTTATACATGAACCTAGCCATCATACCAACTACAAAAGCAATATCTAGCCTTGTGATGGTAACATAAAGAAGACTACCAATGAGTTGCCTATACAATGTAGCATCAACCAACTAAGATTTTGTACTTACTTCCAAATTAACCCCTATATAAATAGGAATGGAAGTAGGATTGCCATCCTCCAAATCAAACCTCTTAAGACGATCTCAAATATACTTGGATTGACTCAAAAAGGTACAATCCTTATGCTGATAAATTTGCATGCCAAGATAGTAGTGTAGAAGACGAAGTCCAGTTATTTCATACTCTGACTTTAATTTGGAGATGAAATAAAAAATGGCCTCATTCTTATTTCCAGTCACAACAAGGTCATAAACAAATAGAGAAATTCAAATGATCAAGCTATCCTTCCTAAGCACATAGAGATCTGTATCTGAATAGAATTTATCAAAACCAAGAGACAAGAAGTAAACTAAAATCTTCATGTACCATGCTCTAGGTGCTTGCTTCAGACCGTACAAGGTTTTATTTAGTTTACACACAAGTTTTTCCTTACCTTGTACAACAAATCCTTGTGGTTGAATCATGTAGATATCCACATCCAAATCACCATGTAGAAAGGCACTTTTCACATCAAGCTAAAAAATCTGCCAACCTTGAGCAGCAACAATATCAATGAGAAGCCGAATGGTGGGCATTTTGGCAAATGGTGCAAATGTTTCATCATAGTCAATGCCATGTTTTTGAGCATAACCCTTAGCAACCAATCTAGCCTTATACTTTTCTATCTCTCCATTAGAATTGTACTTGATTCTATAGACCCACTTGTTCCCAATAACATTTCTCTTATTAGGATAAGGTACTAGATCCCAAGTTTTATTCTTTAGAAGAGAATCCATCTCAATATTCATGGCATCAAGCCAACAAGAGTGTTGTGAAGCTTCTTGGTAAGAAGTAGGCTCATGATCATTCTCTATCTTAGATAGAAGAGACATGTTAAGGGTCATACTTCTAGTTATCCTTTGGCTAACTGAATTCTGATCTTTAGGACCCCTAGAATGATCCAACCACTTGGTCCTTTTGACATAAGACCCACCATTTTATAACTCAAGAAGGTCTTCATTGAATATGACATCTCTTGAAACAAATATAATGCGTGAAGAATGTGAGTATAACCTGTAGCCCCTATGTTCTGCATCATTGCCAACAAAGATGTATTTTTGAGACTTTTTGTCCAATTTCTTCCTCTTTTATAAAGGAATATATGAAAATGCATCACATCCAAACACTCTGAAGTGTGACAAATTTTGCTTCTTACCATTCCAAACCTCATAAGGATTCTTCCCCTCAATGGATTTTGAAGGACACCTGTTAAGAATGTAGATTGTTGTACTGGCTGCTTCTGTTAGAGTTAAAGTGCACTATGCCTTCACCTTAACACTTGTCAGTTTCTCTTGACAAGTGTCATGTGTTGAATATAGGCTTATGCCTATATATTGTAACCGTGTTTCATTTGTAATATTATCTCATTGTGTTCATATAATATAAGGCCTAACATTTGGTATCAGAGCAGGCTTTCCCTACCCTGTGAAACCCTTGAGGGGGGATTTCCCTTGTGGAAATCCTCCCTCCCCTAATTTTTTTTTTTCTATTTTTTTTTAATTTTTTACCGAGGGAGTATGCTCTCCATCATTTGATGGATCAGAAACCAGATGGTAAGAATTAAAAAAAAAAAAATTAGTTTGGGAGGTTATTTATATAAGTTTTTTTTAGGGTTTGTAGAACTGTGCCCTCCCTTGAGTTATTCCCTCCCTTGATCCTTCTCTCGGCATCATCGCCATATTTTGTAGAGGGCTTGATTCTAACAAAACACCATGGAGACTATATTATTTTATTTTCTCGATGCCTCTTGTGGTATTGGTTCTTATCCGTAGCAGCAACAGCCAGGACCTGGGCAGATGATCATCGGGGTTTTGAAAATGGCACTATTTTTTCCTACCTGGCCATGCAGATGTTCTCTCCAAACTAGCCAGCCGATCCGGCCCTCCAGATGTCGAATCTCTTCTCCAAGGGCGAATACCTGGATATGTGGGTGTATGTGGAGTTGTTTTTTATTTTTTCTGGACTGATCTAAACCTGCACAGACATGTCACGATCTAGTGCTTCATTCAAAAATACGGTGCTCGTAACTAGTCACTCATTCGCAAAGCGATCCCCACGTAGTTTGGAAAATCTTGTCATTTGTGGTGGTGTAACCAGCTCAGTCCTCAGGTGGAGCACCATCCCTTTATTCCTGAGGAGGGACGCGCCATCATGAAAGACCATGCACAACATGGCAATAAATGGGCCACGATCACGCGCATGCTCTCTGGCCACACCAATAAATCTTGGCAACTGCGTTTATTTCGTTCATTGAATGAGTTGTCACAACCTTAAAAATTGGTATCACAGATCAATTGAAAATGGGGTAAATGTTTTTCTATCTGAAGGTAGATCAGTCGACAGTTGACATTACAGAGAGATTTGGAAAGTTTCAGGATGTGCTTGAGCCAGGCTGCCACTGCGTCCCATGGATTTTTGGAACTCAAATCGGTGGCCATATTTGATTGCGACTACAGAAGCTAGATGTCCGTTGTGAAACAAAGACCAAGAATAACATTTTTGTGATAGTGGTTGCTTTTGTGCAATACCGTGCCATTTTAGCAAAAATAAGCGATGCTTTTTATAAGCTAACTGACACCAGGGGCCAGATCCAGGCTTATGTCTTTGACGTGATTCGTTCTAGTGTTCCAAAGATGATCTTGGATGATGTTTTCGAGCAGAAAGCTTAGACCCCACAATTTTATTATTTCTCGAGACTATAACGAAGGTAGTAGTGTTACATCTGGAGATGGTCACGTCCATGTGTATGAGGAGTATTTATCCGATGTGGTGGGAATCGACCTCGGGACCACCAACTCGACGGTGGTGGCCATGGAGGGCAAGCAGATTATGAAGCGATAGGCGGTCGTGATCGACGACGAGGCACCACCCAACCCAATGACATCGATGACACCGATGGAAATTGCCAGCCTGACGTTGCTACATATTGTTGTCATCACAGAGGCAGTATTTCTCCACAATATTTGGTTAACGAAAATGATATCCATGGTGGGAGGTAGTATTTCTCTGAATGTTAGAATAGCTTTCTTGTTGGTGATCACGGAGAGAATGTGTCTGCCAAACCCAGCTAACTAACGTCGTGGAAGCCGCTCATGATATTTTAGCCTACAAATCAGTTGACGTGTTGCTTCTGTGTGTTGCTTTGGTGTGGTTCATGATGTAGAAATTTAACCTCAGTAAACTGGAAACAGCGGCCACAAGTGAAAGTTGATCTATTTAAATTTTTAAAGTGCCCATGATTTAATTTTATTTTTTATATATAAAAGGGCATCTTTTATTAAGAGGATGGGAGCACTTCATTTTAATGTATGGAAGACTATTTTTTTTTATAAAAGCATAGTGGAGACTATTTTTTATAAAGTGGCAGAGTCACTTTATTGAAGAACTTGAATGCCTAAAATGGCCCATGTAATTCCCCTGCGAGGGAAATTGATCATTTTTTTATGCCTGAGAGCGATGCTGCCATTGAGTGATGTCTATTTACTACCTAGATAGGCATGCTATTGTTTTTCCACATGATGAAGGCCCCTTTGATGGTGGAATATAGGGGTATTTATAGTCGTTGGAAATGTTTTTCCACGACGGACACAATGGTGGTGTCATATTGTAATTTTGAGGCTGTTTCAATTCAATTTTTTAGCCTCAAAGTTTTTCTACCTTGGAGTGCACTCTCGGTTGAACCCGACACTCCCAAGGTAATTTCATATGTGATCCTTGTACCTAGTGATCTTTTCTATACACTTGGTGAATGCAGCAGCTGGTTACCCATGCATTTCAATGGGATGACATGGTCACCATAAGGACACTTAATCTAGGGACTATAGACATAGACACCCTAGACTCTATCCGAGGTTTTTCCGGATCTACTTCTAAAGACTACAGATGAAGACACTTTAGAATATTCTCTTCTTCTCCTCCATAATTGGCATCTATGGCTCATTTTATTGTATTGAGTGCATTTTTGGCAGAGACCGACACTCTTATATGGCTCATTTTTCCTTTGTATTAGGTGCATTTTCGGTAGAGACCGACACCTTCTAGATTGAGTTCACCATAAGGAAGGATTTGATATTTATGGTGGGACTAGTCAATGACCTATGAGAGGCAACATCCTCTGAGGATGACCTATAGAGGAAACAAACCTAGAAGTGGCTGACCCTGAGGCACCCATGATGACCCTGAGGCACTTAGACGGCTGACCCAATGGCAACAGACCCATGGAAGTGGCTGACCCTGAGGCAATAGACCGAGATGTATACATAGTGAATCTAGCATTATTCATAGTTGGAGAGCCAAGCGCAAAGAGCACGAGCCTAGACCAAATCAGCAATAAGAGAGGATGATAGGTTGTTTTAGAGAAGTCAAAATTAAGGGGGAATGTTACCTAATGTTGACTTGTTTTTTCTTTAGTTAGGATAGTGCACTTTAAGGGGGAATGTTAGAGTTAAAGTGCACTATGCCTTCACCTTGACACTTGTCAGTTTCTCTTGACAAGTGTCATGTGTTGAATATAGGCTTATGCCTATATATTGTAACCGTGTTTCATTTGTAATATTATCTCATTGTGTTCATATAATATAAGTCCTAACAGCTTCACACCTGTAATGTACTAATTTTTCCTTCCCTTGTATTTCTTCTTGAAGGAAGCCTTAGTGGCACTCAAGAAAACATTATTCTCCTTGAAAAATTGACCATCCACTTTGTCTCTATTAAGAGACTCTTCATGTTGAATCAATAATTATGAAAGAGTGTTGAGGGGAATGCCATCCTCTTCTTTCTCTAGCCTAGTCTCAATAATGGTGACAAAATTCTTGAACTTGCTTGACAAGTTCCTCAAAATGATAAAGCTAGAGCTTATCACTTATCCAATCACAATTACAAGCCAATAATTGAGTTCTCATGTCTTTCATATTTTAGAGGAAGATCAAGGCACTTTCTTCTTCACCTTGCATAATGCTAAGAATTTTGGACAATAAAGTAAATTTCCTTGATGTGTTGGACCCTAGATGGACTTGTTTTAGCAAATCCCATGCATCTTTAGCATGCTCACAATGGCTTATAGTGAGCAATATCTCATCACTCGCACTATTTATAATCATGGAAAGTGTAAGGTGACTCTTGTTGTTGTATGTCTCAAGTCTTTCCTGGGTTGGATTGCTTCATCTCCATTCACAATGGGCCATAACTTTCTTGCTTGAAATTCAGCCCTCATCCTTGGTTCCCATATTCCAAAATTTTATCCATAAAGGATGTGCTTAGGTGTGAAGGATATTCCATGATCAGCCATTATAGAAAGTGAACATAATCAAAACATAAGATGCATTGACAAAGGAAATAAATGATGCAATAAGAAAGTAGATAAACATACTTGCATATATAAAAAAACATAACTTTCAAGTAATCTACTTTTCAATCATTAAAGATAATCATCATGAAAGATAAACATCATGAAAGATAATTAAAATTAAGCATCATCAAGAGAGATAAGCATCATCATGAAAGATAATCAACATTATCATGAACTACTATAACCATCTTGCAATAAACAACTATAACCATATTGCAATTGAATAAAGAAAATAAACCAAGATCAACTTGCAATAAGAAGGTAACTAATCATAACAACCATCTTGCAACAAAATAAACTAACTTGAATTGAACCATAAAATATTTGTTAAATGTTAGATAGTCAATAAGTTAGTAAGTTAGTGTTCATTTTAAGGTTTTGCTATAGCCTAATGAATTTCCAATTCATCTCACCCAAGGTCAACCAAGCTATCCAAAAGGGTATGGGTATGAGGACCCGAAAAGGACTTGCTACCGATAGAGCGGATTCTTTTGGATTCAATAGGTGTTTAGCAAATATAAATTGTGTTGCAAGATTAAGTAAATTTTTATCAAATACTAAAGTTGTGGTTAGTAAGTTGATTCATTTTTAACCTTCTTGATTAATATGAAAATTAGTAAATTGCAAGTTAGTTGGTTAGTAGATTGTTTAGTAGCAAGTTAGTAAGTTAGTAGTTAGATTAGTTGAGATGCAAAATGCAAAAGATGCAAAAAAAAAAATGTAAGAAATATGAACAAGAGATAGTGGAGACACAAAGAAAAACATAAATACACACACACACACACACACACACACACACATTCTCTCTCTCTCTCTCTCTCTCTCTCTCTCTCTCTCTCTCTCTCTCTCTCTTTCATTCTCTTTTACTTTCATTATGAGAGATACAAGTTACATTAATTTACATTATGCTTCAAGAAAATGCTTGAGAGATATTAGAAGAAATTAATAAAAATAGGGGAAGAGAGTGAAAAAGTTGATCTGAAATTGCCTTGTATACTCCAAAACATACTTGGATAACCTTGCAAAACAAGCAAACTCACAAACAACCATTGTTAATGTGAGACAAAAAAATATTGCATTTTAAGGAAAATAATAATAATTTTTTAATACAAAATTTGTTTAAAAAAATGCAATTAAATTAATAAAATTTATTTTATTAAATAATTAATAAAAAAAATCGCATAAAAAAGTTTAAAGATTTTTATAAAGCAAAACTTAAAAAAAAATTTAAAAGTTTTTCAGACTATATACTAACTGTTTTATATATATATATATATATATATATATATATATATATATATATATATATATATATATATATATATATAGCCGACTATTTTTTTTATTTAAAAAATAAAAAAAAATGACTATATATGGAAATAGGGGTTTTTGGGTCTTCCGGATGCAACCATGGGGTCCGTTTGGCTCCAAAACCCTTCCAACAAAAGCTCAATGCCAAATTTTTTTTTATAGATTTAAAATGAAAATACTATTTGCAAAAGATCTAACAACTAGATCTAAAAACATAATAAATCTATAAACCCTAATGATAGATTTGCAAAATAAGTTTGCATAAAATACCCAAATATCAAATGCATGCAAAAAAAATATACCTTAATGGTTTTTTCACCTCAAAGGATTGAAGACACTTTATAGAGATCCCAACCACTCTGATACCAAATGTGAGACAAGAAAAGTCTCCCCAAGATCGAAGAATGCTCCACAAGATCAATCACACACAAAAGAGGAAAACCCACAACACCAATATTAAGTGGTAAAACCCTACTTCAAATGAAGAAGTGAAACATCCACTATGAAGCTCACTATATTACTCATTTAATTCAACAATACAATAATGCTTCAATGTTATGCAACAATATGCATCAACATGATATTACAACACAAGTCAATATGACAAGATATGTTTAGATGTAGTAGACAACACCCTTATTTAAAGAGAAGCTTTTCTACTACAACCCTAAATTTTATCACAATCTAATCTTGAGATGTGTGACAAGTGACATCTATCAAATATTAGAAAGTTTTTAGTTACTTTCTAATATTTGCTAGAAAAGGAAAATAACTTCTTTCCCACAAATTAAATATTCCTAGAAACCTTATTTTATTTATTAATTGGGTGGGAATATTTTTACATAAAATAGAATTATTTTCTAATTCAAATATTATTCTTTATACTTTATATTTTAGTCTAAGAATAATTTACACAATGTTGCATTACATATTCCAACATAGTGTTCTTCTAGTTTTCCTTGAGGACAAGGTCCCCAACCTCAAAAGAATGATTGCAAATTTTCTTTGAATAATATCATCGAAGCCTATCTTGATAGGCTCATAAATTCTCTAAGGCATGAATGCACTTTTCATCTAGCAACTCCAATTGGTGCAAACGATCGATACGAAACTCATCATCTATCGGGGTATCTTGCAACAAGATGCACAATGAGGGAACCTCAAGCTTAAAAGGAAACATTGCCTCAGACCCATATACCAAGAAAAATGGTGAGGCACCTATGGGGTATGCACACTAGTATGATAGACCCACTGAGCAGGATACAACTAGATATACTAGTCACGATTGGTCTTACTAACCAACTTCTTCAAGATATTGATCTAGGACTTATTGGGTTCTTTGACTCATCCATTACCTTGAGGGTAGTAAGGAGTTGACCATTTGTGATAAATATTGTCCTTAGAATAAATATTATGAATATCCTTATTATTGAAAGGAGTTCCATTGTTAGAAACAATCACCGAAGGAATCCTGGACCTAAAAAAAATCTAGTTGAAGATGAACTTAGAAACCCGAGTTCTAGTCATCATAGCTAGGGGTATGCCTTCAACCCATTTAGTGAAGTAATTAATTATTGTAATGATAAAGTTGTGATCATCAGATGACACTGGGTTAATATTTTCTATAACATCCAATCTCCACATGAAAAATATCCAAGGGAAAGAGATAACTTGAAGGTCTTGAGAAGGAGCATGGAAAATATGGTCATGGCATTAAAACTTGTTGTAGCATTAAACATAGTCACATGCATCTTTCCCCATGGAAGGCCAATAGTACCCCATTAAAAGGATATTTTTGGAAATAGCATTACCACTAAAATGACCTCCATATGAACATTCGTGAGAATCATTAAGAGCAAGTTGGGCTTTATCATAGTCAAGACATTGCAAGAGGATACCTTCAAAAGAACATCGATACAAAGTATTGTTGATCATGATGAATCAACACACTCTTTTGTAAAAAATATAACTCTGATTGTCATCTAAAACATCAAGCATTGAACCATCCTTAAGGAAATTAATGATGTCGGTATACCATGGATCAAATGGGGAATCTTCAATGGTTAAACAATCTAATGGACAAGAACCAAGTGATGCAGGCTCCTAGAGTTGTCTAATGATAATTGATGCTTGATCATCTTCCAACTCTAAAGTGAAAAAGAATGCAGCAGTGGCCATGGCATCTGCATGGCTATTTGAGGATCTAGGAATAGACTCTATGGTTACTTGATCAAATAAGGACAACAACTTGGTGAAAATATCCTTGTAGGACTTAAGTTTATTATCCCTAGTTTGATAAACATCGTTAATCTGATTGACCATAAGTTGAGAGTCACCAAAGACCAAGAGGACTATAACCTACAAAACTAAGGTTGCCCTAAGGTCTAGGATCAAATCTTTGTACTCTACAATATTTTTTGTGAAGAACACAAGCTTATACTGAGAGGGGGGTGAACAGTATAAGACCTCTTTTTACTTTTTCCTTTATACTTCAAAATAGTAAAGCAATATACCCAAAGCAATATCAAAGCAATGCACAATATCATCCACAAAGTGACACCAATTTTAACGTGGTTCACCTAGAATGGCTGGGCTACGTCCACAAAACTTTTCTCTAAAAGTTATCTCAAAGTTCTTTGGGAATCCTTCCCAATTACAATGTTTATGAGCCTCGGCCCAAAGGAGATACCTTCCCCCAATCAAAATTTATGAGCCTCTACTCAAAGGAGATACCTTCCCCTCTGCTCTAGAAATGATCCCTCAGAAGATCAACTACCTCTACCTCTTGCCAGCACGTGGAACTCCTTTCCATCGAAGACCTCCTGTCCTCAATGCTTAGCCTAAGAGACCTCTGCCTTCTATGATCACGTCCACAATAGCTCAACAACCTATACCAAACACGATCAGTCGGTCTAGTACAAGTCTTCCTCTGTCCGTCAGATCTGTCCAACTCTTGAACAAATCAATTCTCTGCATACAAGCCTTCTCAAAGACTTGCCAACTGTCCTCGGGTTCTTCTCATAGAACCAATGCACCTCTATCCTCAAGTTCTCTGATAGAACTATCAAACTCAGCTCACAAGTCCTCTGCTAGGACCTGTCCAAATCTGCTCACAAGTCCCCATCGGAACCTGTCCAAAATTGCTCACAAGTCCCCACCGAAACTTGTCCAAAACTGCTCACAAGTCCCCACCGGAACCTATCCAAAAACTCAGCAAGCTCACCAAGAAAAACTTTCTTAGTAGGAAATCACAAAGTGAATTGTTAGAGACCCAATGTGATTTTTCAAACTCATAGAAGCATAAAGAGAATTGTTAGAGACTCAATATGTTCTATACTCAAATCCCAATCTCAAAACTCAACTCAAATCAACTCAACTCAATCTCAATCTCAAATCTGAAAACTCAACTCAATATCTGAAATGGATAGGATAGAATGTTTCCTTTCAAGAACATGAAACCCCAACAATTGCCAACTATGCAAAGAATCACATAACAATGATACTCATGTTATTTTCACCGAATAACTTTTCACTACCAATTAATATTTCATGACCAATTAGGGTTTCAACAACAATGCTCATCAAACAAGGTTCAACCAATACTTCTCAACTCAACAATAACCTTGAAGCATTAAACCAATCATCACAAGAAAAGGAAACAAGTAGAAATCCTTTTCCCTCCAAAGATATTTGAACAAAACAGCCACCAACACAATATCACCAAATGCAAAGGAGTAATTTGCTCAAATCAACTCAAAGGAGTAAGCCCAATATCATGAATCAAGTAAAAGCAATAACTTGATCAAACAACCTCTATGGAAGCAACTCAACCATCAACCTCAAAACAGCCAACCAAGGGTTTCACCAACTCAAAGCAAGTAGCAAGACTCACAAACATAAACCCTAGTGCACAATGCTTCCACTACCTCAAACCATAATTATGCATTCACCAAAACTCTCATCAAGGATAACAATGCATAAGAAGTCTTCAACAAACCAGAAAATAGGATTTACACCCAACCAAAGGAAACCTAGTTGAAAACCTTTTCACTCCAACCTTATTTCAGAAAAACATACACCAATCATACTCATAAGGAAAATGTGCCCATACCTTTTTGGAGTAGAAGAAAATTGATCCTTAAAGCTGTCACCACACACAACCCTCAAACTTCCAACCAAGTTAGGGTTAGAACCAAGATAAATGAGCATATATAAAAACTTTCCTTAATACACCTTTTAGCTTCTCTTCTTTAAAAACAACCACCAAAGAAGCCAAAAACACAACAACCAAAACTTACACCTTATATCTCCATTTTTAAATTTAGCATAGCAAAAGACTAATCTCAAAAAATACAACCAAAGAAATATCCCCTTATTTCTCCTATGTCTTTTAAACAATGCTAAACAATGCCAAAAATCATATCAAGAAAATAATCACACCTTATATTGGCTGCCCTTGAAGAATCCAAAATTCGCGGCACAAAACACGTTTTAATAAAAACGTGACTAATCCATGCACAGCTCCCTCCGTGGGGATCGAAACGCAGACCTCCGCCTACGCAAGGCCCAAACGCAGCCTTCGTTGCCACTAGCCCACAAGGGGCTTACGAAGTCCAAGACGGACTTCCTTCCACATAAACGGTCAAGCTTTCCGAAAGCTTTTCAAACCACGAGCTCTCCTCTTTCGCAGCGTAAAACAGAACATTTGATCGCAGCCAAACCAATTAATTGCCTTCAATTTTCCAAGAGGGTTTAACCTTAGGAACCTTCTCATATTTATAGTCCATACGTGGACTTTAGAACACGTCGGTTGCAAAGAAAAGTAATTTCGAATTTAATCGAAATTTGCTTTCTAAAGGGTTTAAAAACCCTTAAAGTATTTTTAATAAATTAAAAATAATTTCTCCCTTAATTAATTAAATAATTAATTAATTAAAACCTTGAAGGGTTTTAAATAATAATTAAATAAATAATAAAGAGAACCTCCATTGGTTTTAATAAAAACCATTGCCAATGGAATCTCTCTGATTCTCTTAAAAATATTCTCTTGGAATCTTCCACCTTTGAAGCCAACACATCCTCTTAACATTAATGTCATTTCCTTTTGACATCAATGACAACTCATAGACAAGAAGCTAGGATCTCAAACCCAAAATTGCCAACAATCTCCCCCTTTGTCATTGATGGCAAACCATGCTTCTCAACAACACGAAAACTCAACATAAACAACTCCCCCTGTCTTGAGGCTCTCCCCCTTACTCATATCTCTCCCCCTTTGTCATCAATGGCAAAGGGTCACCTTTGGGGCTTGGGACTAAGAATGAGCCTCTTAGCTTAGTCCCTCCCCCACCTCCTGTTGAGGTGTTTAATTCGGGGTGGGAGTAAAACTCCCAATAGGCACTGATCATCATCAGTGTCTATAGCTACCTTACCATGTCCTCTCTTGTTCTCCTTGTCCATATTCCCTGTTCCGTTCTCGTCACTTGTTCTGTTCCTGTTATCATTCCTGTTCTTATCCATGCCTTGATCCTTGGACCTGTTCATACCACTGTTCCTGTTCTCGTACCTTGGAATTTCAGCTCTACACCTGTCTAGCTGTGTGACCTTCATTGTTGCACTTATAACAAGTAACAATGTTATTTCTTTTAGGCATACCTGTTCTTTGAATCTGCCTATTCTGACTAACCCTGTTCCTGTTATTAGCCTTGCAAAAAATTGCCTTATGCCCAAATCGTTTACAAGAGTAGCAATACCCTTGAAAGAAATTACCACCTCTGAAACTGTCATTTACCTTCCTTACTTGAGTCATGCAATGTGAAGCCATGTGACCAAACCTGTGACAAGCAAAACATCTGCCATTAAACTTTCCTTGTAAATGACCTTCTAGGTCCTGTAAACTTTCTCCCCTTTTTCTGTTTCCTATTTTCTGTTTCTGTGCATCTATCACTCAAGGACTCTTTCTCTGAAATACTCTCCTCATCAAAACTCTCTTCTTTTTGGAGTCTCTTACTAGACTCCCCAACTTGTTCCTTGTGTGGCTTAACAAAACCAAGGCCTGTTTTATCTGTTGTCTTTCTTTGACCTTTGATGAGTGACTTAACCTTTTTGGAGCTATCTTGAAACCTCTAAAGCTTATCCTTGTACTCTTTAGTTTCCTCTTTCAAAGAAGCCATTTTCTGTTCTAACTCACTATACTCAAGAACCTTAGACTCTAACTCATCCTTGAGTTCTTGTGTCTTAGCTATAGAGAAGTCAAGACTTTCTATAAGATCATCTCTCTCCATACAACATTCATCTAACTTATCCTTGAGTCTAGCATTCTTCTTTCTTTCCTTTTCCAAAACACTAAGAGCACTAATAAGTTCACTTTCAAGATCCTTTATTTGTTTCCTTTTTGAATCATCAAAGCCTTTTTCAGATTTCTTATCACTAGAGGTGCTACCCTTTTCAAAGACCATACATGCATCTTCCTTATAGTTTTCTGAAGCATCCTCATACATACTAGAAACCAAATCATTATTTGTGCAATCATCCTCAAGGTGACCAAAATTTCCACATCTAAGACATTTCATGATAATGAATCTATGTTTCGGTTCTTCCTCTTTTTCTGATATGAACAACATCTCATTTTCATTATCACTTGAAGAACTTTCACTATCACTACTAGAACACTTACTTGCTTTGTCTAGGTAGAAACTCTTCTTGTGCTTGTGAGAATACCTCTTTCCTTGATTGTTGTGCTCATCTTTGTTTTTCCTGTGATGCTTGTGCTTTTCATAATCCTTGCTCTTAGAATCTTGTTTATCTTCATCACTTTCATTCTTGGGAACAGTATAGTTAGTAGCATAATGACCAAACTTTCCACAATTGAAACATCTTATATTTTTCATACTTTTGTGCTTTCTAGAGAACTTGCCTTTCTTGCTGTAATATGCCTCTTCATCACTAGAAGACTCATCACTATCTTGAAGTTGTTTACCCTTGGAATCCTTGGTAGCCTTGAAAGTCTGCCTCTTTCTTGACATCAACCTTCACTTGAGTTCTCAACTCAAATGCTGCAAGTATACTATGGAGCTCATCCTTTTTCAACTTATCCAAATATTTAGCTTCCTCAATAGCAAAAATATTTTCACTAAATCTATTAGGAAGAGATCTTAAAATCTTATCACAAACATCATTTTCAGCAAGCTCAAGACCTAAGTCTTTCATGGAGTTAACAACCTCATCCATACGAAGCATGTAGTCACTAATATTTTCATCATCATTCATCTTGAGTTGTTCAAACATACCTTTGAAGTGTCTCAACTTGGCCTTTCCGACATTTGTATCACCTGTATGAACCACCTTCAACTGTTTCCACATTTCACTAGTTGTCTTGTAGTGAATCACTTTGGTGAGATCTCGCTTTCTGTAAGCCTTTCAAGATTGCATTCATTGCTTTTGAATTGTTGTGATGTAGGAGCCTTTCTTCTTTAGTATTAGGACCATGTTCGGGAATAGTGTACTCATCTTCAATCACTTCCCAAACCTCATTCCCAAGTGCCATTAGATGAACCTTCATCCTTGCACTCCAAAGACCAAAATCTGACCCATCAAGAATAGGTGCTGCATTGCCACTTGAATAATCCATTGTGTTCTTTACTAGCTTTTCCTTCAAGTCGTTAAACTTTTCGAAGGCACCCGCTCTGATACCAATTGAAGAACACAAGCTTATACTGAGAGGGGGGGTGAACAAGTATAAGACCTCTTTTTACTTTTTCCTTTATACTTCAAAATAGTAAAGCAATATACCCAAAGCAATATCAAAGCAATGCACAATATCATCCACAAAGTGACACCAATTTTAACGTGGTTCACCCAGAATGGTTGGGCTACGTCCACAAAACTTTTCTCTAAAAGTTATCTCAAAGTTCTTTGGGAATCCTTCCCAATTACAATGTTTATGAGCCTCGGCCCAAAGGAGATACCTTCCCCCAATTAGAATTTATGAGCCTCTGCTCAAAGGAGATACCTTCCCCTCTGCTCTAGAAATGATCCCTCGGAAGATCAACTGCCTCTACCTCTTGCCAGCACGTGGAACTCCTTTCCATCGAAGACCTCCTGTCCTCAATGCTTAGCCTAAGAGACCTCTCGCCTTCTATGATCACGTCCACAGCGAGCTCAAGCAACCTGTACCAAACATAGTCGGTCGATCTAGTACAAGTCTTCCTCTCGTCCGTCGGATCTGTCCAACTCTTGAACAAATCAATCCTCTGCATACAAGCCTTCTCAAAGACTTGCCAACTGTCCTCAGGTTCTTCTCATAGAACCAATGCACCTCTGTCCTCAAGTTCTCCGATAGAACTATCAAACTCAGCTCACAAGTCCTCTGCTAGGACCTGTCCAAATATGCTCACAAGTCCCCACCGAAACCTGTCCAAAACTGCTCACAAGTCCCCACTAGAACCTGTCCAAAACTGCTCACAAGTCCCCACCGGAACCTGTCCAAAAACTCAGCAAGCTCACCAAGAAAAACTTTCTTAGTAGGAAATCACAAAGTGAATTGTTAGAGACCCAATGTGATTTGTCAAACTCATAGAAGCATAAAGAGAATTGTTAGAGACTCAATATGTTCTATACTCAAATCCCAATCTCAAAACTCAACTCAAATCAACTCAACTCAATCTCAATCTCAAATCTGAAAACTCAACTCAATATCTGAAATGGATAGGATAGAATGTTTCCTTTCAAGAACATGAAACCCCAACAATTGCCAACTATGCAAAGAATCACATAACAATGATACTCATGTTCTTTTCACAACTACTTTTCACTACCAATTAATCTTTCACAACCAAATAGGGCTTCAACAACAATGCTTATAAACAAGGTTCAACCAATACTTCTCAACTCAACAATAACCTTGAAGCATTAAACCAATCATCACAAGAAAAGGAAACAAGTAGAAATCCTTTTCCCTCCAAAGATATTTGAACAAAACAGCCACCAACACAATATCACCAAATGCAAAGGAGTAATTTGCTCAAATCAACTCAAAGGAGTAAGCCCAATATCATGAATCAAGTAAAAGCAATAACTTGATCAAACAACCTCTATGGAAGCAACTCAACCATCAACCTCAAAACAGCCAACCAAGGGTTTCACCAACTCAAAGCAAGTAGCAAGACTCACAAACATAAACCCTAGTGCACAATGCTTCCACTACCTCAAACCAGAATTATGCATTCACCAAAACTCTCATCAAGGATAACAATGCATAAGAAGTCTTCAACAAACCAGAAAATAGGATTTACACCCAACCAAAGGAAACCTAGTTGAAAACCTTTTCACTCCAACCTTATTTCAGAAAAACATACACCAATCATACTCATAAGGAAAATGTGCCCATACCTTTTTGGAGTAGAAGAAAATTGATCCTTAAAGTCGTCACCACACACAACCCTCAAACTTCCAACCAAGTTAGGGTTAGAACCAAGATAAATGAGCATATATAAAAACTTTCCTTAATACACCTTTTAGCTTCTCTTCTTTAAAAACAACCACCAAAGAAGCCAAAAACACAACAACCAAAACTTACACCTTATATCTCCATTTTTAAATTTAGCATAGCAAAAGACTAATCTCAAAAAATACAACCAAAGAAATATCCCCTTATTTCTCCTATGTCTTTTAAACAATGCTAAACAATGCCAAAAATCATATCAAGAAAATAATCACACCTTATAATGGCTGCCCTTGAAGAATCCAAAATTCGCGGCACAAAACATGTTTTAATAAAAACGTGACTAATCCATGCACAGCTCCCTCCGCGGGGATCGAAACGTAGACCTCCACCTACGCAAGGCCCAAACGCAGCCTTCGCTGCCACTAGCCCACAAGGGGCTTACGAAGTCCAAGACTTCAAAAGTTTTTCAAACCATGAGCTCTCCTCTTTCGCAGCGTAAAACATAACATTCGATCGTAGCCAAAACCAATTAATTGCCTTCAATTTTCCAAGAGGGTTTAACCTTAGGAACCTTCTCATATTTATAGTCCATACGTGGACTTTAGAACACGTCGGCTGCAAAGAAAAGTAATTTCGAATTTAATCGAAATTTGCTTTCTAAAGGGTTTAAAAACCCTTAAAGTATTTTTAATAAATTAAAAATAATTTCTCCCTTAATTAATTAAATAATTAATTAATTAAAACCTTGAAGGGTTTTAAATAATAATTAAATAAATAATAAAGAGAACCTCCATTGGTTTTAATAAAAACCATTGCCAATGGAATCTCTCCGGATTCTCTTAAAAATATTCTCTTGGAATCTTCCACCTTTGAAGCCAACACATCCTCTTAACATTAATGTCATTTCCTTTTGACATCAATGACAACTCATAGACAAGAAGCTAGGATCTCAAACCCAAAATTGCCAACATTTTGTGCAAGAGAAACAAATTTTGAAGGATAAGAGGATGAGTTGTTTTTGTGGAGTGACTAGAATGACTCCAACACCAACACCCTTCATGCATTGGGATCTATGAAAAACTAAAGTCCAAGACTTAGACTCTTCAACCTCAATGTTGAAGCACTCATCAGGAAACTCAACAACCAAAGGATGGATAACTTCTAGGGGAGTGGAGGCTCACTAATCAACGGTCACCTAATCCTTAATATCCTTATGACCTATGAAATTTAGGTTAAACTCACTAAGGGCTAGCATCCATTTAGAATATCAACTTGAAAGATGGAGTTTAGACATCAAATAGTGCAAAGGATCAAACTTTACAACTACCTATATCTTATGGCTAAGCATGTAGTGTCTTAACTTCTAGGAAGCAAATACTACGACAAGGTAGATCTTATCTAAGGTAGTGTACCTAGTCTCATAGCTAACCAAAGTTCTACTAATATAGTAGATAACTCACTTTTTATTTTGATCATTTTGAGCCAACGTGAATCCAAAGCATGAGTAGTAGTTGCTATGTAAAGCATTAAAGATTGCTTGAGATGATAAAAATCTTGTTGACACTTAGAATTCCACTAGAAGACCACATCTTTCTTAACAATCCTAAGAAAGGGCTGAAACTTATTGAATAATTGGGCAATGAACCAGTAAATAGCCTAAAGCTTACCCTACAAACTACATAATTCGGTCAAGGTATGAGGTGGAGGTATGTCAATGATAACCACAATCTTAGCGGGGTCCACCTCAATGCCATGCCTAGAAACTATGAAGCTTAACAACTTTCCAGATGTGACTCCAAATACACACTTAGTGGGTTTAAGATGAACTTTGAACTTTTGAAGTCTTTCAAATATTCATCTCAAATCATGGACATGATCCTTTTGTTCTATGGAGCGAGCTAGAATATCGTCCACATAGTCCTAAATAATATCATGCATCATGTCAAGGAAAATATAAGTTATAGCCTGTTGATAGGTAGCTCCTACATTTTTCAAGCCAAAAGGCATGACTTTCCAATAGAAGGTACCCCATGGAGTAGTGAATGATGTCTTGGCCTGATATTTAGGGGCGATCAAGATTTGATTGTATCCTAAAAAACCATCCATGAGTGAGAGCATTCCATATTTAGCGATGAAATCTACAATCTGATCTATGTTGGGCAAGGGAAAATCATTCTTGGGATATGCAAAGTTAATATACTAAAAGTTAGTACATACTCTAATTTTTCCTTCTTTCTTAGCTATAGGAACGATGTTGGAGATCCAATCAAAATAGTCAATGGATTTTATAAAACCGATATCAAGGAGTTTTTGGAGATAATCCTTGACTAAAAGGGTGACCTTATGATGCATCTTTCTAAGTTTTTACTTAATAGTCTTGTAGACACCAAAACCTAGGTATCCACAAAATCTCATTTGCATCCCACATCACAAAATATTGCATAATAAAATTATATGCCTAAGTCTGAACTTAGGTGTATAAAACCCTACACATTAATCTATTTTCTAGATTTATTAAATCTAGAAAATCATCCTAGGATACCCTACCTAATCACTAGACATGTGTCCTAGCCACCTCACTACCCCACCTTGCCACATCTCACACACTCATGTCCCCTTTGTCCCTTCACATGGGACAACCCTTACACCTCACTCCACTTGTAGCCACATCACCATAGTTAAGTGAGACACCCTAGGTGAATCACTCTAACTGGCCCTTCCATTTGGCAGCCCTGGATTGCCACTTGGAAATCTTGGTTTGCCACGTCCCTTTTCCCTCCAAAATCCTAAGGGGCCTATAAAGGCACCTTCATCCCATAAACCAAGAGAGGCTAGGAATATACACCATCAGGCTACCAAAATAGCACCAAGAGCTCACATGCATCCTAAGGAGACTAGAGGTCTAAAGCCCTAGAGTCCATTTTTAGAGCCTTCTATCATTAAGAAAAAACCACTCGTTCATGGTTATGTAATCAAAACCACCCTTGTGCAGTTTCCTCACTACCCATTTGTGGTTTACTAGCCCAAATCGCACATCTGTGGTTACTCAAGATCAAAAAAACATGACATGCATAGATTAGTAAGTTTAATTTCATCAAGGCATCTAAATCTATTTTTGTGTTTTCTACAATATTAGTTCAAGGGTTTTATTGCATGGTTTTCAATATTATATATAGGTGCTACTAAACCCCCTTGTGCTTTTTCATGTGTGTAGGAAACAGATACTTGGAGAGCTATTGAATCTGGAGTGGTCCCATTTATCGGATATCAGAAGCCCACTCACCCCTTTGGAGTTGTAGCTGAGGAGCGAAGAACACACCATAATATGTTGGAGAGCTTGGAAGACCCCCCTTGTTTCCTATCAAATCATTGTATCCAAAAGAGAGATAAAACATTGTAACATTACCCCCAACACATTTGCAATTCAAAAAGCATTGTAAAATTGGGAGGTTCAGGCTCCCTATATTAATACAAAAAGATCAAATTTGCAAGTTCTATTTTCTATTTTATATCATTGTATTTTATTCAATTCTTTTGGTTACAAGTCTTAGCACTAGGTTTACCTACCAAATGATGCATAACAAGGGAGGGATCAAGCCCTGGCATGTCGATGTATGACCAAGAAAAAATATCTTGATATTTATTTTAAAAATTGGTCAACTTATCTTGCTCATCCATGGATAAGGCTTTTCCTATCTTAAGTATTCTAGGGGATTTCTCAGAACCTATGTTCACATCTATGGTCTCCTCGATGATAATGGATAACTCATACTCAAGAGGAGGCAGGGTAGGAATCACTCCTAGTTGCTCAAGGTCATCAAGAGACATAGAACCAAAGTCCACTTGAGAACTAGAAGACTCAATCTATGCAACACAAGGGATAGATCCATCAGAACATATATCATTCTAAGGTAGATTCTCATCTGTGGTATACTACTCTGGGATTGATATCGACAAAGAAGGAGAGGGTGACCCCTCATCCTCAACACTCCACTCTAAACCTTAATGAGATTCATCTAGAAGAGGCTCCTGATGAGAAGGACTATCTTGATCTCTTGATGAAACTTTGATTACCAATTCCTCTTTTATATTAAGATTTTCAATTTTCTTAGTGAAGTTAGGTGAGGAATATGATAAATGAAATTGAGCTAGATCATCTGGTGAGCAATATTCAAATGGATGATTATAACCCCAAATAGTGACAAGTTGGTTATTTAATTCAAATTTTAAACATTGATGAAAGGTAGAAGGGACAACCTCCATTGCATGAATCCAAGGATGTCAAAGAAGCAAATTAAAATATGTGGGATAGATACCACATAGAAAAATGTATCTAAAATCTTGGGTCCAAGGGATAGGTATGGTACCACAAGCTTCTTGGAACTCATTGTTGAAAGTTTTAATGATATCATCAAATTTAGTTAAATCTTCCTCTTTTAATCCAAACTTTTAAAAGAAATGATATGTGCATAAATTAAGAGAAGAACCATTATAAATCATAACTCTCTTAATAAAAGTATCTCCAATAAATGCAGTGATGTAAAGTGAAGAGTCTTCTCGTAAATGTAAGAAAGAGATATCGTCATCCGAGAATGTGAGATGATGTATCCCAAGAGAATTTAAAATATTGGCCATATCACTAGGGAAAATATCTGGTGGAACAAATTGTTGTTTTAAAGTATTTATCAAGGCTTATCCATGAGTAGAAGAATTTTACAGAAGTTCTAAGAGGGAAATATTTTCTAAAAAACTCATCTCCTATTGAGATCATTGGATCTATCGATTTTGCACCTACTACTTTGAATTAGTTGTTATCATACCAACCATGTTGTTATAATTGTGTGGTACATTATTATAAGATACTTGATTAGCTGCCTGCTGATTTTGCTTAGGTATATTTTGATTAACCATGGACCCTTGTGGACCATTGGATGGTTGAGAACTTTCTACATCAATATGTCTTGTATCAATTAAATCTTGAACTACATGTTTTAAATTCTTACAAGAGTTTATCCAATGTCCTTCTACTCTGTGATATGCATAATGTTGCCCTACCTTATACTAGTTAGTTGTAGTATCTGGTTACCTTATGGGAGGTAACTCAATCATATTAGCTTCCAAAAGTTGTAAAATGACTTCCATCGGTATGCCAAGTCTTGTAAATTTTCTCTATGGATTTTTTGAAGTATTATCTTTTGTAAAGTGTTAGAAATGCTATTAATAGGTCTATTATCTATTACACCATCACCTAACACATGCTTATTCTTATACTAAGATTTAGTAGATTTTTCTTCTTTTACTTTGAGTTGTCCTCTTTTGATAAGAGCATATTCTACTTTCTTTGCTAAATCAGTCGCTTGATCAAAAGATGTGAGAGTAGTGGTTTCTAATGCATAGGATAACTATTCTTGCAAATTTCCAATAAATATTTCGAGCATATCTCAAGGAGGAAAAGTATATCTTAAGCATCCAACTAGAATCCTCCAACGAGATATATTTTTTGAAAAAATTATTCTTTACCTTATTTCAAATTATAGACATATTTCATGGTCACATCATTTTCAATGTAGGTACTAAACTATTGAACAAATAATTCTATTGTTTCTTCAAAAAAAAATTAAGGAGTAATTAGGTAATCGATAGTACCACTCTAATGCCATGCCACCAAGACTTTTAGGGAATATTTTTAGTAACAACATGTCATCATTTATTGAGATAATGGCATAGAAAAGTTCTTAGGATAAGGCCTAGCAACAATAATAGGATCCAATGGTTGGTTGCACATCTCTTTATAACTGTAAGTAAAGCCAAAAGATTGAATTATCTCCACTTTTGAAACTAATTGTTTTACCATATTTGTCAAGCTCTGAACTTCTAGATCATTTTCATACAATATTTATAGATTCTCTAAGGTAGGAATGTTGGAAGTATTGATACTATTGTGGTATGTAGCATATTGCTAGGAAGGATAATTAATAATTGGTGGAACAAATGCAAAATTGTTGAGATAACTAGATTGAGGAGGAAATTGAATATAATTTTGAGTGACACTACTAGTTGGAGGATATTGTGAATTTCCTCCAACACTGGTGGTTACATTAGTGGCATAAGTTGAATGATAGAGAAGATTACCATGATTCAAAGATGCATTAAAGGAGTTATTATGAAAATCTTGAGGATATGCTCTAACATCCTCAAGTTGGGCTTCCTCTTCTAGAGCCATATCCAAAGTATGCTTATTATACTTGTAAAATCTCCGCATATGTTCAAAATATTTGAAGGTAAGGTTCCCATTGGATCCCCTAATAGGATCAAGACTATTATCAATATCTTCATTTTTCTCTTCCTCAAGATTATGATTTTCTCTATCAATCTGATCATTCTCTTGGAAAATATCATCAAACCTTAAAAGCCTTCATCCATTCCCAAGGTTGGAAGCCATTAGGAAAGGAAAGAATCGCAGAGTGGAAAGACCAACAAAAACAGGTAAAATATTTTAAGGTAGTTATTAAATATTTTTTGATCTAAACACATAGATTTAATGATCTTATTTAAATTTTTTGAAGAAAAGGAGGTGTTCATATCAGGTTCACCAAATATGTAGAGGGGGAAACTGTCCTACCATGTATGATTATTGGATGGATCTGCAAGGAAGCCAAGGTTACCATGGAGGTATGTTGTTCTCTACACTCGGTGTGAAAGAGGGGAGGAAGGGTTCATCAGGAATGGCTTTAAGGACTCACTCCAAGTACAAGGGTTTTTGAGAATGGTTGATGTATTCTTTTCAAGACAATCACCTATGTTTGGCCTCTCTAGATCTATGCTATGAAAGATAAAGGACAATGTAGAAATACATAATACAATAAGATAAGAGCTAACCCTAGAATAATTCTTTATTTGAATAGCTTTTAACCCTAGGGTTTCAAAACATAAAACCTTCAATCAAGAGCTCAAGAGAAGATGCACAAACAATATTAAAACCCTAAGTGCACACTATATGCTATTTTTCTTTCAAACGCCTAGAAATTTAAAAAATATTTCCTTTTATATCATATCTAGGGTTCAAACAGGAATAACAAACATTCAAACAATAGCCTAAAAGACTAACCAGGGCACTTATCTTATCTGGTGGTTGATCCTTGATTTTATCTTTTGTCCAATGATATCAACAATTCATGTTCCTATAAGATAACTTAACAAACACTTTAAGAAATATGATTAGCATTAGAGGGACTGCTTAGGATGCTATGTATTATATTATTGGAGGTGCAACAGTCAAGCCCCCTAGGTCCTTTTAGATGACCTTTGGAAGATGAATAAGCATAACATAATGCAATAGAACAGATTGATAAAATAGATGAAAGAATACACTAGTATGGCTTATATGTAGTCTAGAATGTAGATCTAGAATTTGGGGGTAGCAACATGCTCCTAGACCAGTTCTAGGTAAAATTATGCTACACAAGGAGTGACCACAATTTTGAATACTGACAAAATTGTGCCCTATGGAGACCAAGCATGATTTCCTAGAAGTGAGACAAAAAGCTTCAGATTGATGCAAAATAATTAATGCATGATGTAGAATACAAGAATATGCATGTAAAAGAGATAAATCACCTAGAAAATAACACAAAAGTAGATAAAAGGGTTAAGACCTCCAAAATAATTGATCTCTCCTTAGGGTTATAACACTTGTCCACAAAATTCAGTAATAAACAAATCAATGCAACAAAAAATAGAGTTTCAATGGATTATATTCCACACTTGTGAGTTAGCTTGCTTGTAAAAGAAGAATGCAAGAACACTTGAGAGACTTTTGTGCAATTAAGTCACTTGTAATTGTAAAGATCACTTCATGAGCATAATCACTTGGATACTTGGGAGATTTTACTTCAGGGTGGAAAGAAGATTTCAAACCCTTATTTTATAGCAGATTTGAAAGTGAAACAGGTGAGAAAAATATGATGAACCAACACCAAAACACACAAACTTTAGAAATTAGGGTTTACTCAAGGAAAAACCCTAAAAGTCAAAATTGCACCCCATTAGGACCGAACATAATTTTGCACTCTATGAAATTATGCCTCGTCTGATCGACCATGATTTTGCTAAAATAAGATAAAAACAAAGGGGAGAGGAGGGAAAACCTAATACTTTCCTTAGGCAAGTCTGAGGGGTCTCCCTGAAGGGTTTAAGGAAAATTAATCATCTGAGTGAATCAATTTTCCATGTCTACAACTATGCTATCTCTGCCTCCATAGCCTCCCTCTGGGTCCTCTCACAGGTGGCCTCCTATAGTCGAGCTACCAAGACCTCCCACTAAGCCCTATCCTAAGTTACCTTGGCCACTAGGGTCTCCCTCTATGGTCACTCCTAGGTGGCATCCTCTTGCACTCATAGTATGACATCCTCAACAGTCTCCATCTATCCCCTCACATGGGCCACCTCTCTCTTGGCCTCTAGCTACCCCACTAAAACTCCATTACTATCCAATATTAGGGTGACCCACTCCTATGTCTAGGCCATCACTCATTGGGTTATCTCACCCTCCACCTATTACACCCTATCCTTCAACATAACAATATCCTCATAGATATGCATCATGTTTTCAAGATAGATATATAGATCTATCCTTCTTGGGGCTAAGGCACCACACCCCTCAGGAGAAACTATCGACTCCTCCCATCCCTCTATAGGGACATCATATTTCTCCACTCATTGTAACACCTAGTGCAATAGCTCACTATCAGACTCCTCCTCACTATCCCCATCTCATCCATCATCAACCTCCATCATTGCTTGATAGGGACTACTAGGCCTCACACATCCTATACTGTCTAACCCAACAATCACTTACTAAATACTACTCACCCCTACCATAGGGGATCCTCCTAGGCTACCAAATCTACCCTCAAAATCCTCACCAATCCATCCCAACTACCACCTACTCTAGAAACTACGATCTCTACATATCTATCTACTACCTATACCTCAAGCTCCTAGCTCTATGTTGCCCACCACACATCATACCCTAGCATGGTCCTTGCATACTTCACATCTAGGATAACTATATCTGCATCTAATGCTAGATATAGATATGCCACCATTGGTCTCTATCCAGGATCTACCTTAACCCACAAAATCATGATGGGTGCCTCGGGTACCTCCTGTCTCAATCTAAAATATTATAAGATATGGCTATATGGAAACCACTATGCTTGGGTGACCTCCTACTCAATCACCCGTCGGTTGCATCTCACTCAACATAGCTCTCACCCTGTATCATCCCAATCTGGAGCCCCCTCCATGGTCACCAATAGATGTCCCCAAGCTTAAGTTGGTTGAACACATCCCTATAGTGTAAGCCCTATCCCTCATGTAGCTCATGAAATCGCTCCTCCATATCTGTTCGCCATCGCAAGTCATAGGGAATATTTACCCTAATCAAATAAGGGGCCCTGTATGGCAACCCCTTCAAATTCTCCATAGTTATATGCTCCCATCCCACACCTGGAGGAGGACACCCACTCCCATAATCCATCTACCAACCTCCATCACTCTGTTGAGATCCCTATAGATATATGCCAACAAATTTGGTGCCCATGCATACTGATGCCCACACTCTACTATATCACATAGACCCCCATCATCCTCCATGGGAATGAGCATCCTGACACATATTGCATCACATGATTGGCTATTAATGTTATAGCCACCGAGTATCTTAGGGTGATCCTCTTATCATGCCAACACTACTCGTAGTCCACTCCTCCATTGGAGACCCTCACCTATACCCACCTATCACCCAATAATTGTTGTAACATCACCTTCCACTGATTATTCCCAATAGCGATAATAGTTAGCCCATCTATAGGTAATTGTAAATCCTGAATATGTCCTCTAGTGTAATCATCATCTCCCCTGTCGGGAGATGAAATGTGTTGTGATCTAGATCCCACTGCTCACTCAAAGCCTCCATATACGTGTGATCATAGTGAATCACTCTCAACTGATGCACTCCATGCAAACCCACATTCCACACCCACTATAGGTCCACATCCCCTATGGTCTTCTTCAGGTCCTCTAACAAAGGATAAAATTGGTGCCTCAAATCAATCTCTACTAGTGCCTATTTTACACAAACATATTTTCTTTAGTACAAAACCATGACACAAAATCACATTTACATCTCAGTCAGGTATTCATACATGCACTCTAAGCCCCCAAGTGGCATCCAATCCAAAAAAAAATTGTATAATCGTACGGTCGTGGGGTACCTAGCAACCCAAACCAATCACTAGGTACCCAATGACTGGAGAGATATGGGTATTTTTGGATACCTATTTTCTCATTTTGCACCCCCATGATTACAAAAATTCCTTCCCCACACATGTCAACCACACACTCATGCAAGCACATCATAAAATGTGCCACATCACACAATCAAAAAAATGATATTTTGGGATACCCATTTGGCTCATTTACCCATACATCACAAAATTTCACACAAAACAACTCAAAATCACACCCATAACATGCACATCAAAAAATATACCACATCACACAAACAAGAATAAATGGTCTTTCAGAATACCCATTTGGCTCATTCACCCATACGTCACAAAATATTTTATTAATTGACTCACAAACACATGAAGAAAATAAAAACACATTTACACACATGCATCTTGAAAATCATGCATTTTCACAACACAACAAAAACACAAAAACAAACAACAAACATCACACACATGCACACACATTGATGTAATTTCACTTTCATATGCACACATTCGTACATCTACATTTTCATCTCATTTCATGCATCTATAAAAAGACCCTAGTTTTTTTTTTAATTTTCGTAATTCAAATTGTGTGAGTTTCAAAATTTACTTACCCAAACAAATCGATCCCCACCTTATTGAGCCTAACCCACCATATCATCCCTCATGTCGTGATTTCATAAATACTCCATGACAAATTTTCCTCTACTCCCTCTACTCTCACTCCTATCTGGCAATTCGTAGGTGCATAAATGACGTGCACACCCTATGATTGTCCCTGTAATAGTCGTGACTCTCAGTCGCTAGGTACCCAGTGACCCATTTTAGTCAGTAGGTAACCAAATTTTACCCGAGGGTCCCTTAGGTGATTTTCCACTTTGCTAGCATACCCTTGCTGTAAAATTATTCCATTTTCATCCCATTTCACCACTCATTATCACTTCATCAACCAATTTATCAAGCGTTGCCACTCCATTTTCACTTCTCATTGCCTCATCGCTTGAGGGGGTAGACATCCCACAAAATATTCTTTACACATGATCAATAACCAAACACTCAATACTGGAAATTGTGTTTGTCCAAGAACCTTTGCCAAAGATCATTCTATGCCCCTCTTTGTAGTGGTAACTCAAAAGCAAAATTTTTCTTCTCATCAAAAAATCCAATCCAATTGAACATTTGATGGATTAAAATACCTCAATATTTAGGTTGATCATGGATTTACTTCTCCGATATTGGTAGTTGTAAGACCACTCATGGATGAAGCACCTGAGAAAAACCCATGTTGGATTTAATGGTTTATAAAATGAAATCAATATTAACGAAGTATCAAAGGTAAATTTTCAAAGACATTCACTCCTTCCACAATTGGGGTATCTTACATTGATCATGATAATAAGGCAATCTTACATCTACTCCCTCAACAATCATCATGGCATGTTGAAATCCACCATCATATGTAATCTTCCATTGTCCATTCTTCTTTTTCAAAAATAAATCATCATTTGGTGTCACTAAATTTTTGCACTGCCTTGTGTCTTCACACACTACAGTACAAAAAGAGGTAAATGTAGACATCCAAAAGTTGTACATGATCATGCACTTCTTCTTCATGGTTAATTAATTTACAAAAGCCACCAAATTGCATTAATTAATCTCAAAATACTTTACATTTATCAAAAGGGCTATCCATAAGCCCCTTGGGCCACTCAAGCCCTTTCCTATGCCTAATCATGGTCCCCATGTGACCACCAACAAAGTCTCACCATGGTAACCCTAACCTTGGTTTAAAAGTCACTTTATCATTAAAGTGCACTTTATGACTTACACATACAAATTAGGATTAATCAAGTTTAACACTAATATTATCCTCACACATGTGTGCACCCATGACTTGCATGAGATATTTTAAATATGCTTGATTTAACCATGATCTAACCTAGGATCTACTTAATCAAGGTTAACCCTAACCTTTGCTCACACATGTGTGCACATAGGATATTTCTAGATATTTAGAAGATCCCTTTTTAGGGTATGTGGGAGGATGAGTCACCTTCCACCTCACCCTTTAACCTTACCATGGTTAATGTCTAACCCTTACTCAATACCACATCACAAGGGACACCTCACCGCCCTCAAGCTCTCCAAAAGCTATAAATATGAGTACTTTTCATCCTAAATGCATCCATCTCATTCCACATAACAAAACTATGTTGAAATTACATCAAACTTGTTAGAGTTAGAGTCTATTACATCATTGTTATGTCAAAATTACATCAAACTTGTTAGAGTTAGAGTCTATTACATCATTTGGATCATGTAAATGTACCTTCCTAGATACATACTTAGAAAATTAGATTACTTTAGGGGGAATTTATCTAGTTACTTAATGTAATGTAATAAATTCACAAATATCAATGTGCAAGTTGTAAAAGTGTAAGGTGTCCCTTGTACATCTAATTAGATTGTTGGGCAAGAAATCTATCTTCCACTATAAGAGGCCCTCATTGTAAGAGTTTGACAAGCAAGTTAGTAGGTAGTAGTAGGAGTAGTGGGTGACTCCATTAGTGATGGAACATATTATGGTTATGTAGCATCTTTCATGAAGTGTCCATTTTCTCCATAGTGTTAGAGTAAATATTCCATTATTTTGGGATATTAGCTATATTCCTATGTTAGGTAGTTTTTATTTACCACATGGTAAAATATAGATTTTTAATTTTTAATTTTACTTTCTACCAAGAAGATATTCACTATGGAATACCTTGTGGTAAGTAGTAGTCAATTTGACTATGTTAGCTTTTAGGTAGTTAGCACTTTATCAGCTAAGCGCGTTAGTTGCATTATAGGGGATTATATTTGATTAATATTTCCTA
This sequence comes from Wollemia nobilis, assembly GCA_028583015.1. Taxonomy (NCBI): domain Eukaryota; kingdom Viridiplantae; phylum Streptophyta; class Pinopsida; order Araucariales; family Araucariaceae; genus Wollemia; species Wollemia nobilis. Next base: position 13,577,900 of record JAQPPZ010000850.1, read on the forward strand.
AGCTATTATTAGCTTCCTAATGTACTACTTAAGAACTAATTTAATATATTTTATATTAATGGTTATGCTCATATTTTAACATCGGTATTAGAGAGAATGCGTAGGCGAGGCGAAGGGTGAGGTATATACATTTTGCATTGATAACGAGGCTCAAATCCCTAATCGGGACCCCCTCCTGCATGACTTTTGAGGCAATATTTATTCAAAAATTCTTGAGTTTTGTTGCTGCTCAATCCCCTAGTTCTACCATGTGAAATGTTCTTAATTGGAATTTATTTTCAACAATGGCCGATAGTTGAATTTCTTAGTTGGAATTAATGTTCTTAGTTGGAATTTCTAATAAATTTTATTTTATTTGAAGAACACTACCCAAAATGTTGAATATGTCAACTTGTGAGCTCCACAAAGATCAAGTTATGACCATTGTAATCTCGGTGGCCCTACCACCGATCTACTCTATTGGGTGTAGAGTAGGAAGAGCTGATAGCTCCACCCAACAGGAGTTGCCAGTCTACGGGACCTACCAACACGTAAGCTGGCTACAGGCAGCCACAACGTGCATGGTAATGACATGACACTAGCAATGGAACATCCATCAATCAAACCTCCTGCACAGTGATCTTGAAACACCTGCTGACATGCCTAAACTCTGATGCGATCGACCACCACATGCAGATTATGATGAAGAAATGGCGCATTGATGTTATCCTGACAACCTTGAAAATGAGAGCAGCACTAAATCTGATGTGCGCTTCATGAGGTATAAATCTCTATGACCTACTAATGACAAGCTGATGTGGTGACCTACTACTGACCTGGATTGATGTGACTCCCAAGGCACCCATGTGGTAGATATCGATGAGCTAACTTGGAAAATTCCTGGTGGCACACGAATCAAAGTGAACGAACATGTGGTAGTCATCTGGTAGATGACATGGTGGCATCTAGCATGAACATGTTTTTTGAGATAGCTAACATGGAATAGACATGTGGTTAATGATGGACTATTGACATGGCGACCACCTATGAACTATTGACTTGGTGTATTTTGGTTGGCTGTGATGTGGTATTTTTTGGTTTTTTGGCTCGAGCATATGTGGCATATCTCCATTGGTTTCTTTGAGCGACAAGACACAAAATGTGTAATATCTTGAAGGTAATCAAGTTAAAGGAGGTGCGATTAATATTTTATATAGGTAAAATGTTGTTTACCTATTGAATGTGGGACTAAAAGTCACACATTCTAAATTTTTCTTGCCACTCACTAGGAAATGGAACAAAAGGGAAGTCCCTTCCCTTTGTACCTATCCAAAATTGTAGATGGAATGGTTAGGGGGCTAGAAACCAGGGCACTTCCACCCACCTGATCGCAGTTCAAACCCTCGCGACCGCCCAAGCACTATATTTTACTAAAAATTGGTGGACAACAAAATGTTTTAAAGTTTTTTTTTGTATTTTTAATTAAATTTCTTTTGTTAATATATATTTTTTAATAATTTAATTATTAATTATGTTTTAACTCAATTTTTTTTAAATTGATTTTTAACACAATTATATTTTATTATTAAATTAAAATTATGTTGATTAGCTTTATTTAAATTATGCAAAATTAAAATTAAAGCATAGGAGACCTATTTTTTTGCAAATTTCAAACACATGAGAGCTTTTGTTTTCTCCACAAAGGGGGATGTAAGACAAATAAGAGCACCATTTCTTTTGCAAAATTAGGGAGCCCTAAAATCTTCTCAAGCCTTGTTAATTTTACAAACAATAAAGGATCAAAATTTAATATTTTTTTACCAAATTGTAACACAAGGACACACCAAATTTTCAAAATTCAATGGGAAATTATGCATTTGTTTTCTCCAAGGAGGAATATAACAAAATCAATTGCACATTATATATTTTTTGCAAAACCGAGAAGAGATTGAAGACCTTGGGTCCATAAAAACCAAGTCGTGTGTCGACTGGTTCTAGAAAGCCTTTCAAACATGGGTCATGTGTCAACTTGACTTGAAAGGAGTGCTACTTTGTTAATTTTGCAAATCAAAGGGGGGAAGACAAGAAATTGTATTTCTTTGAAAAATTGTAACACAAAGTGAGGAGCACTTAAAAAAATCAAAACTTGTTAATTTTGCAACACAAAAAGGATAGGCAATTGTTTTATGCCACATTCTTTGCAAAATTGAAAAACAAGAGGAGACAAAATATCAAATTTGTGCACAACATAAATCCAAATTTTGTTGCAAAAGTTGGTTATAAAAGGTGCATTTTTGGTTGCATTCGACACCTAAGTGATAATAATTTTGTGGGCACTCTTTGCTTGATTATTGCATTTAATTTCTTGTTCTTTGCAATTATAAATCATCAAAATCAAGAGCACTCAAAAATCCCAAAATTTCACAATAAATTGTGTAATTCATTTGCACAAGTATAAGCCATTTGTAAAATTGATATTATCTCCTTACAAAACCTAAAAATTTGCTCTTATTTTTTTGGCTCAATATCCTCAAACTGATTATTCCTCTTCAAGAGGATTTTCAGGCAGGTGCCATTAAATATATTTTTGAGTGAATTCTCTTTCACTTCTTATTTATTTGGCTTAAATATCCTCAAACTGATCATCTTTCTTAAAATAGAGTTTTCAGGAAGGTGCCATTAAATACCACTTAAAAATGAAATAAAGATACACATGGCAGCTATCAACAAATACTTAAATGATACACAAATTAGAGAACCTTCATCATGGCAGCTATCAACAAATACTTAAATGATACACAATTTTTTAAGGTCCTAACTATTCAACATGGAAAACTAAGATGAAAGCCATACTTACTGTAGAGGAAATGTGGGATTTAGTGGATGACACTAAAACAAGACCCACATCACCAGGAGCAGATAAGAAAGCATGGGATAAAAGAACAATCGTCTTCTCATATTGATCCTCCTAGCTAATACTAATGAGATCCAACCTCACATAAGTGAATCTAAAAATGGTAAATATGCATGGGATGCACTTTGTACCATTTTTTAAGGTAAGAATAATCAACTATTATAAACCTTCAAAAATAAATTCATACTCTCCATATGAAGTCAGGAAAATTAGTAGAACTATTCCTCTGTAGAGTGGCAAAACTAAAGTAAAAAATGAATGCTTTAGGAGAAAAAGCAGAAGATACTATCTTGAATTTAGTAATATTGAGGGCTCTTCTAGAATTCTACAAGATGTTAATAACATCCCTTATAGTATCTTAAAGAATAGTCAGCTTTGTGGAGTTAGTCAATTTGCTTCAAATAGAGGAAGCAAATCAACTCCAAAGCGATGAAGTGACAAACAATGCACTTTACTCAAACAATCATGGTGAAAAGAAGAAATGAAACTTTCATAAGGGAGGATCATCTTCAAAAGGTAAGGGAAAGAAACATCAAAAGAAGTTTTGCTCACATTTTAAAAAGGACAACCATGACACCAATTTGTGTTGGTTTAAAAACAAGCAAAACAAAAATGGCAAAGGTACATCACAAAGAAGTAATGTTGCTAGTGAAGTGTCTGATTTTGATTTTGATTCTGGTTTAGAAAGAGCACACAAAGTGCTCATGGCTAAAACAATATTGTAAAGGGAAATAAAATTTTCACCCTAGGCAAGCACCATTTCCAAACCCTCTTTTTAGGCTTCATAAATAGCATAAGTTTTTGTTTGAAGTACTTGCAATAAAGAGGTGATTGTACCACTTTTAAACTTCATAAATAGCAAACTCTTTTTGTTTGAGGTACTTGTAATAAAAAGAAGGTATTTTCTGGTGTAAATTTTCCTAGGATGAAATCTTTGTAACACACTTAAAACAAGCTTCATGAGTTGCACATATTTTGCAATTAAGGGGGGATAAACATTTCTTTTCCTACTTCACATAATTTTTAGTAAAAAGGGAGGAAGACTTATAAGGGTACATTTTCAGCAGCGAAAAAAACCTTAGTCACACTTCTTGCAAAAAATACATTACAACATGTTTTGCAACAAGGGGGGAAAATTATAAGGATGCATTTTTGGCAGTGACTGACACCTTAGCTACCTTATCAAAACTTTTTGCAAAATCATATTGTAAACATAATGAACCTTGTATGAAGTAATCTACTCTACTACACCTAGCAGTTGCAGCGGTTGGTTACCCATGCAATCCAGTTGGATGACAAAATTATAATAAGGACATTTGTTTATGTGAAGTCAAAGTGAGGAATGATCCACTTTTTGCTTAGGAGCAGCCAGAGCACTGTGACAGATTCCAAGCTAGAGAAAGATCCAACAAATCAACATCTTTTTCACTGTATTGGGATAATTATATGTATTACCCAAATAATGTACTAAGAGGAGATGTTAGAGTAGATATTCCATTATTTTGGGATATTACCTATATTCCTATGTTAGGTAAATTTTATTTACCGCATGGTAAAATATATATTTTTACTTTTTACTTTTACTTTCTACCACGAAGATATTCACTGTGGAATATATTGTGGTAAGTAGTAGTTAATTTGACTAAATTAGCTTTTAGGTTAGTAGTTAGCGCTTTATCAGCTAAGCACGTTAGTTAGCACTATAAGGATATTATATTTTATTAATATTTCCTAAGCTATTATTAGCTTCCTAATGTACTACTTAAGCACTACTTGAATATATTTTATGTTAATGGTTACACTCATATTTTAACATAGCAATATTGTATTCATTTCCATCATTTATATTTATAGCATATTTCAAAAATCTTGTGTGTTTACTATTTTTCATATTTTAGCATCTTGTGATTGTCATCTCTCATTATGATCTACCTCAAAATCCAACAGTGGTATCAGAGCTATGATATATCTATTCAGAGTTGGTCAATAGGAATATGATCATTATTATCAAGTTTGATTTTTTTGTCAACCTGATGTGCCATTGGACCAATCACTATAAAAAATTCTCATAAGAGTCTAGGTGGTGTTGAGTGGTATTTTCACCCAATTGTGAAAGTACACTCTCCCTCAGGATTTGGATTCCAAACCCCCTCTTGCAAAGAAGTTAAACAAACAACTTCTCCAAGGTTTCTGCTATATTAGCATTTGCATATGTGTATTAGTAATCTCAAATAAAGATATTCAATTGAAATGCTTGGAACACCTTAGTGATTGCAAGTAACTGTAAACAAGGGGCAATGTTGGTTTATTTTACCATGAAACTTTAGTGATTGTTCATTGAACCAAAATAAATCAAATGTGAGTTGGCCCTCATATGACCATGATGTAGTGCTTTAATTCCTTTTATCTTGATGGTTTTTAAATAGATTTTATCTTGCATTAAATCCTCAATGATGAATAGGGTCTTCACATGTAGCTTCAAAATGTCACTTTAACTCATCCCTCTTAAATGAAATCAAATTTTCATCAAGATGAACAATTAAGTGCTTTAAGGAAAAGACCTTCAATGTGATACTCAAATTACCCCTCTTTCGTAAAATTAGAATTTTTATGAAGAAAGGGTAATTTTAGGCCCAAAATGGAAATTTGTGAAAATGCCATAAAACATAACTCCTTCAATGAAATTGGAATTTCCATGAAGGGAATGTCATCATAGGCTCATGAGTGCAAAACAAAACTGAAAAAATGAAATTTGACCTTAAAATGGAAATTTTCTATTTTCGGATTTTTAAAATCTGTAACAAAACAACAACTTCTATGAATTTTTAAAAATACTAAACAAGTTCGAAAATGAAATTTCAAAGTGCGTATTGGAATTCTGAACTATAACCTACGCAATGGTGAAATTATTTTTAGATTTTGAATTTTTTTTAATGTTTATTTTAATGCCTGAAAATAAGGAAAAGTTCTGAAATTAAAATCTTTGAAACAGAAAATTAAAAGTTTGCATCAAAATAATTGCTGAAAATGCAGCAATGCAAAAGCTCCTTCAGTTTGATAGCACCCCATCCTGCAAAACCGAATACGTGAGAGTTTCGTACATGCAACCTAGCCTATTTGACCTGCAAACAAACACAATCAAAGTAAACTAGGTGCTGGCTCCTAGGGTTTAAAATAATTTCTAGATTGCAGACATTCACATGAAATAACCCAAAACAATGGCATATATTTCACATACAAATCTGAAATTTGAAAGGAGAAACATAAAACAATTAAAATGGAGCATGCAAAAAATTTCTCATTCTTTCTTGCTAACAAGGCCTAAAATTTCTGAAGAGAAGCTTTAACATTCAAATTAAAATCCAAGTTTTACAAATGCGGCCATCTGGCCATGCCCAAATTTCCGTCCCTGTTCTCTTCCTCCAATGGCGTATTTGAACTTGCAAAACAAAAACTCTTCATTTCATGTTTCGTTTGAGCTTCCAATGGTTTACCTCTTCGTTTATGGTTTTCTTTTCCCCATCCACTTTTCATTTTCTTATCTGCTGCAATTGAAATGTTTTGTTTACTGCCCCTTTGGTTTTTGCTTTCCAAATGCTTGCTTTCCTTTTCGATGTTATGAAACTCTTCGATTGCCTCTCCTAGAAACAATGCTTCTTTTCACTTATTTTGTCAATGATCCATAATAAATTTCATAACCGCTGAATATAATGATAATAACCCAATGCTCCATGTAACGCAAAGGTGACGTGGCTTATTTTATCCAATGACACTTTTTTATGTGTCGTCCACTTGCCCCTGAATGGCCTTTGAAAATCATTTCTTTAAATGCATGCTTTGTTTTCATAATGCTTGGTTCTTATAACTCCCATACACATAATAATAGGGCCTTCTTAGTCTTCTACCGTGCCGGTGTTGTGATAATAAGTCCTCCATTAGAACATGGCGCCTTGATCAAGACTATACTAGCCAACCCTCAATTACGACCATTAATTTAAAATGACATTCTGAATGGGCCATTGGCATATTTAAAACCTGCGTATAATGACAAAATCATCTCTAATAGTTATCAACTGCTCTCCTGCCTGACGCATCTTTGTCCAATAGGCACCCTACGTGTGGCCCTCCTCTGCAACATATCCTGGCCATTATTAACATTTGTAGAACTGAATCACATCAGTTCTGCCATTGAAACGACACCATCTACCGTGGCAGGCGACGCTGCCTTCACTGTGAACCTGACGCATTCTCATGTTTGGAACAACTGTTAGATCCATAATGCACTATCTTATCTGCCTTTGTCATGATCTTCGTAGTCTTCGTTATCGACTATCGTTAATTCTGTTGTCCTGATATCGTGCTACATTTTATAACATACAACACTGCCCTTCCTCGGGAGTTAACCTATCCACCGTGGCTTACACTTGTAAACGGCGCAATCTCCATTCACCTTCAAATTTTGTCACCCACACTCTACATTACTGTTGTGAGTGATGATGTTTACCTTCGTATCATCTAAAAACTACGGTGCTATTAAAATCCCTGCCACGTCGACGTATGTGCTGCCACATGAGTCACCACGTCATTGCTGCCTCGAACCTCTAAACGTCGCTGTCGGAGTCTTTGTATTGCTTGGCCACCATTCTGTAATTGGTGCCATGTGGGTCCACTACGGAGCTGGCCCGCCTTGACGCCCTCGACCTCCATCTCGTCTCTCTTCGCGCGCTGCTTGGTCGGACAACCTGCAAAACATAAAAAACATATATTTAAAAACCATAAGCTTTTACCTTTCTTTTTATTATTTTATTTTTTTATTTATTTTTTTTTACTTTTCATTTTAAACTTTCACATAAAAGCTAATCATAAAAAATCAACAACAACAATGACGATAAAAATCGTCAACAAAAATGAACAAATAAAAGTTGTCGACAATAAAATATCGTCGACAAGGAAAAGTTGTCGACAAGAAAATATTGTCGACAAGAAAAGTTGTCGACAAGAAATATTGTCCACAAGAAAAAGTTGTTAACAAGAAAATATTGTCAACAAGAAAAAGTTGTTAACAAGAAAATATTGTCAACAAGAAAAAGTTGTCGACAAGAACCGACAACAATTGCAAAACCTACGACAAAACGAATGATTAGACACTAAAAATGAAATGCCAACACCCGGATATCAAAACGAAAAGGTGGGTCCCCAATTTTGGGGTGTGTTGTGGATTAGCCACAACAAATGGCGACTCTACTGTCAAATGCTCCTAAGCATTTTGGTGAGAACCCAACCTGAAATATACAAGCTTATATACAGGCGTCAGCACATAAAAGATAAACAAATACTAACAGATCAAAAATACACGAAACATTAGAATCATTAAGTATCAGCTCGGTGTGTGCAATGTGTTTCATTCCTTATCGCTTGAACTTGATCAACATTCCATTGCCATTTTCGCTTATGATTTGTATGCAAGGTTATGAATTATTTGTGCAAGACTTGATGTATGATGGAGATGTAACAACCTGCTTTATAAATGCTCAAACCTTTTATATCATGGAAAAACATATTAAAGATGTCAAACCCTCTTAGGATCAAATGTATGTATACTGAATTAATTTTACTAGATCCCAAAGTTGGTTATGTGTCACTACCATCTTGAACCCATGTGCAAGTGTAAGTGAAATCAAAACTTTGGGGAATAGGATTCCCAACCTAAGCGAGATGGGAATTTAACCCTATCCTTACTATTCTGATTTAGAGTTCATTACCTCATCTTGAACAAAATAATTTAACATGTTATGGATGAAATGGTCAGGCTAGTCTATCCATATGAGCAATCAGTGGTCTTGTTTTTAGACAAGACATGTTGCCACGCATGAGCATACTTAACCCCATAATCCATGACTTGGTTTCATTCATTCTTTTTATTTTATTCCTTGGACCTTTGGGATGACTACCCATCCTTGCTAGGGACATGTAGTACGATCCTTCCAATCCAAGCTTTATGAAGTATTAATTTTTTATTACTTAGACCTTTGGGATGACTACCCATCCTTTGTAGAGGACACGTAGTACAATCCTTCCAATCCAAGATGGAGATGAAATGAGAAAAAATGGAAGCTTTGAGGAATCATATTCTCAACCTAAGCGAGATGAGAATTAATTCCTATCCTTACTACTCCATGTAGGTCAAACCATAGCTTTGGGGAGTTGGATCCTCAACCTAAGTTCGATGAGGATTTAACCCTATCCTTACTACTCTGGTTTTAGGCTTCAAGCTTGATGGAAATGGTAAAAACCACTTTTTTAAGGATTATGTTGCATGATAGGACAAACATGAAATATTCTTTTCACCTCACATTTTCATCCAAGTATGGTTTTGACCATTTTGCTCAAGATTATTTTTTAATGTGCATGGAATGTGCTTGGTTCAGGATAGCTTGGGCAGCAGTTCCCAACCTTAGGATCCTTTTAATATATGCTATGTAATAATCCTAAGAGGCTTCAACACCTTCTCAATAATTGCCCATGGAATGAAAATGTAACTCAGATGACATGCATATGCAATGTGGAATATGACATGAGACATGAATGCACTACTTCTTTTGGAATATATCATCTATTTTACCATAATGTGCAAAACTGACAACTTCATACATCATAAGATCCAAACGATAATATTTAGATGTTTGTGTTATTTGTGGAGCTTTCTACAACATAATTCCAATGTTTCATATTCTCCTGATCTTAGGCATAAGTTGACATCTCAAATTTATCAAAACATGTCAAATAAAATCAAACACACGACTTAAATCCTAATCCAAATAGCAATCCCAAAATGAAACTTGAAAACACAAACCAAAACCAAAATCAAAATATAATACAAGATGATGCAAAGCTTGGATTATCACTTTCCTGGATCCCAAACATGATTATAACATTTCAAAAGACATATGTCACAATACACATGCCAAATGTTGTAGGAATCCAACGACAATAAGATCATACCAAGCAATGCAACAAATTTCAACTTCCCTCTCTCACCCCACCAATTAAATTTAGTTTCATTAGTATTCATATAGGTGAGATTCAAAATTTTAAATTGATCAGACAATGATTGATTTTCAATTTTATCATGTCTATTCTTTAAAGTGCAAATTTCATCATTCCATTCATAATTTAGAAGTAGGCCTTCCTTTTCAAATGTGAGATACTGCAAACAAGAGCCTATTTCTAAAAGTCTTGAATTCAAATTGTTTTTCGAGATTTTAAAACCATCAAAATAAATCAAAGCTTGGCAAACATCACCAAGATTTGACATTTCATCATCAATGAAATTAGCATCCAAAGAGACATTATGTAACCCATCACTTAAAATTTTTGTGGCTACTACCAAAAGTAAAGATTTCACCTTGTCACCCATACTCAACCCATCATGATTAAAATTTATCACAACTTGATGAGTGTTAGTAGCCTTTTCTTCTTCCTCATTGTCTTCTTCATCATTCAACACCTATTCAAAAACACCAAATTTAGGCACCCAATTAAACATGCATCTATCTTTTTCAAAACAAGAGCCTAATTTTTCAAGATATGTGTCGCGTGACACCTTTCCATGATCAATGTCTTGAGTTGCCTCAAAATTCATATTTTCATTAGGATCATCAACAACATCAAACCCACACCACTTAGGTTTTGTAATTTCATGGTTTTGAGATGGCATAGACATTGTAGAAACAATAGGTGGATCAAGCTTTTCTATTTCTTGCCCCTCAAGGGGAACAAAAACAATTGATTCTCCTTCTTGATCCATGGTAGTAAAATCATTATCCTTATCAAACCTTTGATGAGATTCCAACCCTTCTTCCACAACATTCTTAGATTGTACAGGACTTGTAATATCCTCATGTGAAAGGGCAATTGTATCATTCTGCATATCAATGGGCACACAAAATTCATCAGAAGGCTTGGACTGAGCATACTCTTCCCAAGAATCATAATGATCATCTTTCAAAATAAAATTGTGATTCTCAACTATTTCTTCTTCATATTTTAATTCATCAACATGTTTCTCATCAAATTTATCTTCACCTTCCTTAGATGGTTCAATTACTTCCAAAATTGGGTTATTGCTTGTATTCAAATTGATAAGGCTGTCATAATCCAAATTTGTAACCCATGATTCAATTTTATCACAATTTGGAAGGTGTGGATCCTCTTGGTCATCATTTTCAACAATGTCATCCAAAACAGATTCATCCTCATAGAATTCATCTTTTGGTGAGTCAAGGGTTTCCAATTTGTCACATGTTTCAATACTAGTTGGATCTAGTACTCCTCCCTTGCCTAAAATCATATTCTTATGAAAATCATTAAAATTGATTTTAGAAATATCCTTTGAATCAAGATGAGTATTTTGAAGTTGATTCATACTTAAGAAAGATGGTTGATCTTGCATTGTAGGTTGAGGATTCTGAAATTGATTGAAGCTTGGGAATGATTGTTGATTCTGAAATTGATTCACACTTGAATTTGGTTGAGGTGGATAAATCATTGGGTGGGTAAAGGAAGTATTAAATGATTGAAAATTACATGATCCAAAACCCACACCATAATTTTGACAACTCAATTGTTGCTCAATTGCCATTGCTTGAGTATAGGCTTGAGACAAAGATGTGATTTGAGGCATCCCTCGCAAATATGTGGAAATGAGTGGGTCAAGAGCATTGACATATATTTGGAGAGCCACTTCTTCTTTCAAAACATAACATGTCACTAATTGAGCATATAATCTAAAGAACCTTTTAGAAAATGACTTCACATTTTCACTTGGTCCTTTTTTAATAGTGAGAAACTGCTCATACATGCGGATTGGGTCAACTTGCTCTTTGTTGAATCGATTAAAAAATGTTGCCTCTAGTTGAACCCAAGAAGTGATAGACCCTAAGGGCAGACTTGTAAACCAATCATATGCTACTTTGTCCAAGGTGTAAGGGAACATTTTACAAACCACATCATCATACCAAATTGTTAAGTGATTCACAACAAATTTGAATGCTTGAATGTGTTCCTTTGTAGTATTTGTCCCATTAGACAAAAATTGAGGAAGACATCTCTCAAAACCGACGGGCAAATAATGTTGAACTCCTGGTATGTTCAATGGGCTACCTGTCATCCATGGTGAAAACATAGCCATTAGTGAATCTAAATTTTTTTTTTTTTTTATTATTATTATTATTATTATTATTATTATTTTAACATCAAATCAAATCCCATTATTCCTATATGAACAATCAAAGCATTAGAACAATGCATAGCAATTCATGTCCTCCTTTTAATAGTACAAAGTTGTAATATTAAAAGAGGGCTACAGATAATAATCAATAGGGCATGAATTATTCAAAATTTAAATCCCTATAGCATTTAAATCACACTAAAATAAACCAATTCAGGTCCTCCTTCTAGCGCAAAAATGTTGAGTGGTATTTTCACCCAATTGTGAAAGTACACTCTCCCTCAGGATTTGGATTACAAGAAAACTTATGAAGACTATAACTCAGTATTCAACCCACTAGATTGATAAATCATCTAGTGAAGATCATCTAGAATATTTGGAACTTGGTAACTATTTCCTGAATGTTCTTCTTACTACAGGAAACTAACTCTCATATGATTGATACACTTCCTACAATAGGAAGCTAGGATATTTCAACTTTTTTGCCTAAATGTCAGAGTGCCTTCATAGTGCAAATATTAGTTGTTGTAAAAGAAGAATTCTACAGAAGTGACTCTAGGAGAAAGAGTCATAGTGAAGAATATAAATTGAAGATCTTTACTGGTAAAGTCAACTACACAATAAAAAAGGCCACCAAAGCTTTGATAAAAAAAAAATCCATAGAAGCCTTAATCTAAAAAGGCCATAGAAGCCTTAATCTAAAAATGCCATAGAAGCCTTAATCTAGAAATGCCATAGAAGCCTTGATCTGAAAAAGGCCATAGAAGCCTTAATCTAAAAAGGCCACAAAATCCTTGATCTAAAGAGAGAAGGCCACAAAAGCCTTAATCCAAAAAGCACAATAGAAGTCGTAATCATGAAAAATATTCCATAAAGAAGTACCTAATTCAGAAGTAGATTCATATTTCAATACTAATCATTTGTTATAGGAAAGAAGAGTTCTAATGAAGTTGAGAAACTTTCTACATCAGATTTAGGAAGAGTATTTACTTCATAATCATCCAAAACCTGAATTGAACCTAAAGGTGAAGAGACCAAGTGAAGATCTCATTGAAGAAGCTTCCATTCTTGGAAGAGTGAGAAGGACTAGAAGGAACCTATTCGAATCCAGAAGTAGGAGAATAAAGAGATCTAGGAAGGAGATCTCAATTCTAGAAGAAGAAGACCTCAAGGAAGACCAAAATAGCTATAAAATTGAATACCTAGGAGAGGTCTCAAGGAAAAAATCTTGGAGAAGCCTTGTTGTTGAAGCAAGGTCATCAAAGAGTTCTTAGAAGAACTCATTGGAGAATTATCCATAAAGGAGAAACTTTCTCACAATGGAATATTTGGGACAATTGTCACCATATGATAACAAGCCCAATTAGGAGAAGATGAATTGGTAAGGAGTGCCAAAGAAGATACATAAGACCTCAATACATTTAGAGTCTTGAGAAGAAGAAGAAGATCATGCTTGAAGTTAGAATTTGACAAGAAGACTCAAAGACAAAAGGAGTTTGTCAAAGCTGAGAGATTAGAGGAATGTCCAAAGAATCCTCTGAATCCACAAAAAAATGAGAATACCAAATCACCAAATACCAGGCTCGTGAAAGCAAGTTTGATACCTTTTTTTGATGAAGGAGGAGCTACTTGGAAAAGCTATAAAAAAGGTAAGCAACTATTGGTACAAGTGAATTCATTGTTCATATTACTCAACAGATTTGTTAAAGCACCTTATGCTAGATCAAAAATTGCAAAGGGGAAGATTGCATTATAAGTCTTCATAGAAGTGCAAAAAGAAAATTTATTTTTAAGGTTCATTTGCACATTATTTTAAAATTTATTAGATTACACAATTACATTAATCTATCAACTACCTATCTTATATCTTGAAAAAGAAGACTGGATCCTACAACTGTGTTTGTAGTGAAATATGTAGATTATAGTTGAAAATTTGTAGTGGGATTATTAAGAGCATATTTAAGAAATAAGTGGAGCAAGAAGGTGAATTTATTGTTACTATTTATAGTGCATCTATTAAGCACTATTCTAGTTAAACTTTTAACTAGTTGCTCTATATTTGTTTGTGTTGATTAAGAAGCACAAAAAATAAATTGTAGCACTTTAGTGGCCAAAATAAGCCACCATTACAAGTAGAAAGGTGGAGTAGAAAAACCACCATTGAAATCCTTGAAGGAAGCCTCAAATCGAGACCTTAGTAGTCTCAAGACTCAAGGAGAATAAAAGGATTCTTTCTTCAAGCACAAAGTGTAGGAATCCTCACTATCAATAACTTGGATTGACTATCATCCAAAAGAATCAAGAAGGATTATAGATATTATTCATTTTAGGTGTAAAATTATATATTACAAAAGGTACCTCCTTTGTTACTTGAAATAAAAAAGGCTTTACCATTTACAAGGGGTAGAAGGACGTCTTTCATCTAGTAGGTTTGTGACCAAGTGAATGAGATATTAAAATCTCACATAAGTAGTACACCTATGACAAAAATGAAGAGCTATCAGAGAGCTCACACATCCCCATTTCAATAGAGTTGCAGCTAGGTGAAGTGAAGAACACAAGCTTATACTGAGAGGGGGGGTGAAAAGTATAAGACCAATTTTTCCTTTCTTTCCAAATCAATATCAATTAATGTCCTTAATTGCAATAAAAAAATATAGCAATGTTCATTAATAACTCAGATAGCAATAGTAATCAAGAGCACAAGTCATCACTCACAATTGAGACACAAGATTTAATGTGGTTCCCCCAATGTGGGGTACTCCACAAGATAATATCCTTATAATATTTCACACAAAAATAAGGATCCTTATCCAATACAATTATTTATTTGATCTACTCAAAGCTAGGCAATAACAAGCTCACACAGAAGTTTAAATCTGGATAACAAGCTCACACAGAACTTGTCCAAAACTGCTTAACAAGCTCACACAAAACTTGTCCAAATTTCTTTGATCTGCTCAAAGCTAGGTAATAATAAAGCTCATACAGAACTTGTCCAAATATACATAACAAGCTCACACAAAACATGTCCAAAACTTCTCAACAAGCTCACATAGAACTTGTCCAAATCTGCTCAAAAAGCTCACACATAACTTGTCCAAATCTGCTCTAGCAAGCTCACCAAGAACTTGCTCAAATCTGCTCCAACAAGCTCACTAAGAACTTGTCCAAATCTGCTCTAGCAAGCTCACCAAGAACTTGCTCAAATCTGCTCCAACAATCTGTCTAAAACAGTCCATAAAGTTGTCCCAAAAACTATCCACAAAGCCTTCTCAAAGGCTCAATAAATCATACACAAACTACCATAAATATGTCCAAAAATATATCCCAAAGGCCTTCTCAAAGGCTCAATCAATCATGCTCAAGTAGTAATCAAATATCATCCATAAATCTATGAAGGCAAGTCTCAAAGATGAACTCAACAATGAATGGTAATACACTCAACAATGGATGACAACAATGATCCACAATGATCTGAACTCAACTCAACTCAAATCAATCTCAAGTCAACTCATAGAAGCATAAAGAGAATTGTTAGAGACTCAATATGTTCTAAGCTCAATCTCAACTCAAATCAACTCATAGAAGCATAAAGAGAATTGTTAGAGACTCAATATGTTCTAAGCTCAATCTCAACTCAAATCAGAATTATAGAATAGTTTATTTCATGGGACTTGAACAATCACCTCACACAATCACTTGACTAGGCTTAATCAACTCAATTCAACCAATCACAACAAGGGACAACTCTTTCTCACAAAATCCTAGTCCAAGCATGTATTAACCAACTCAAATGTTTCCAACAATGCTCAACCACAAATCTCACATAACAATGATACTCATATTCTTTTCAAGTTCTTTACATAACCAATGGGCTTCAACAACTATGCTTATAAAACAAGGTTTAAACACAACTCTCAAACCATAAAACCTTGAAGCATTCAACCAACCACTTTCGAAAAAGAAACCACAATCAATCCTTTTCACTCCAATGATATTTCAGAAATAAACCACCATAAACAATCAATAGGAGAATGTGCCCATATCATTTTTATGTTAAGAAGTTGTCCACAAAATCTGCCATACTAAACACAAATTTCCTTTCCAATATCAATAAGAGTTAGTGGACTTCAAATAACAATCAAAAGATAAAGCATAACTCAATTTACACTTTTTTACTCCAACTTAATAAACACATCCACCAAAGTCCTTTTAATAAAAACCCTTATCAAAAATAATAATGAATAAACCTCTCAGAAATTATTTTATAACAACTCCTTATTTATCCTAAATATTAATTCTCAATTTCATGAACATCAAATTAAATCAACAACTCATCCACATTTGAAATAATAATCATAGCCCTTATAAAAACAAAGTTTAATTAAAAACTTTAATTATTCCTAACCACCTTATAACTCCAACTTAGGGCTTAACATAATTAATTAGAGCAAAAATGTATTTACCTCCTCAAGGGGATTCGAACCCCCAACTTGCCCACATCACGAGCGCATTAGCCGTGGCTAAGGTTGCCACACGAGCTAGCCACTCGTTCAAAATGGAAAGGCACAACGTGCCTTAAAACCTTTCCTCCCTTTCTGCAAATCAAAAGTACTTCGAGCGCTTTTATTACAATGCCTTCTGAACACAGTCAAGGGGATTCAAAACCTTGATATTTGTGCTGCCACATGCCTTAGCCAAAATCCAATTGCCAATGCGCCACTCTGCCCACGATGACTTTGGACTTCAACCAACCTTTGTTTATTCGCAACTTCTGCTTTCTAAAATATTTTCACACAAGCTCAATTCGGATGCTTAGCCAACGATTATTAACCATGAGATCGGATTAGTTTATGAAACTTAGGTAACCCCTTTATATAACCTCATTATTTTTTATGACGTCGGCAAAAATATTGCATATTTAATTTTAAATTTAAATTTAAATTGTAAATAATTAAAATTTAAACTAAATATTAAAAATTAAATATCTCCATCACCGGGGCACATTTTTTGATGAAACAAAAGGCCAAATTGGATTTTAAAAAAAAACCAGTTCAAATATGCCATCCATGGTTTTAAATAAAACCTTTTATTTTCCTTGGTTTTTATAAAAACCCTGTACAACCCAAGTGTTGTAGGTGAGTTGGAGAGGAGAGGGCAATCCTCCAAGGGAGGTCCCAGGTTCGAATCTCCACCCTACCAAAAAGCTGAATTGGGTACCCAAAATCCAATTGATAATCATGGTGCAGGCAGGTCTGGGTGCGACTCCTGGGTGACTTTGACGGTATAGAACCCCCTGTTCGTGGTCTCTCAGACCAAGGCGGCCCCGCAAGGGGTTTTTCGCTAAAAAAAATTTAAAAATAAAAACCCTGTATTTATCCATGATTTCCAAAATATCATTTGGCCACAAAAATTCAATGTGATCCATGTGAAATCAATGACAACATAAAATTACTAAAATTTCCAACATGAAGGAGCCCATACGAATAGTAGAGTTGTAGCCAAATAACTAGATACCAAAGAGCTCATATTTCTAGGAGCTAAGGTATTTAAAAACACCATTCTTGCTATCAGAATCAGCCCTATAAGGCAGCACATCACCTGCAATATTGGAGCCATTAGAAGAAGAGATTAGCACTCATGCATATGTAGAAAGGAGGATAATATTCAACAAAGGAATATCTATGTAAAAGAAGCAACTTTGGATGTTCTAACCAGTAGAAAATTAAGGAGATCAACACTCATGCATACATAGAAAGGAGTACAGTATTCCATTAAGGAATATCTACATAAAAGAAACAACATTAGGTGTTCTAACCAATAGCAAAGGAAGGAAGAAATCATCATTAGAAATCTACAAACAAGTGTAGAGAGGAAGCAATACCTTAGCATTAGAAATCCGTAAACAAGTGTAGAGAGAGAGGAAGCAATACCTAAGGCTTCCATTGAAGCAAACATCCACCAAGAGAAGATATTGAAGGTGTGCTAAGAAGCTATCCAGTTGTAGCCATCTGTTGCCCTCTCCAAGCCAGCTAGAAAAAGAAAGCTTGCATACCAAGGAAAAATAATTTCACATAGAATGCAAAGATAAAGGATAAATTAGGGTTACTTGAAGTGTAAAAAAAAATCTTACATGCACAAGCCACTTGGCACAAACTCTCTACATCTATCAATATTCAAGCCCTCACCTAAAGGAATTTACACACAGTTGGAGGGATTTGATATTCATTAGAGGTTACCACTAACCTCATCATTACCAAAGAATCACTCATTACCAAAGAAATGCTCACTACCAAATAGTGCTCATTATTACCGAAGAGAGCTAGCCAGTAACACTTTATGTAAAAGTTGTCATGAAGCTCATCCTTCTTATGTAAATCTAGGAGATCAAAGGATACAACAATATAATATAATCAAGCAAAGCAAGGAGTAGTGAAAATCAATTTAATGCTTCAAGGTGAAACGTCTATACAATGTAAGGAAGATAGTAAATATGTTGTCATAAAGCCAGCATTCGAAGAAGACCAGCAAAAGGTATTTGAAGCCATCATATTGTAGAGGTGTTCAATCACCATTCGAAGATCAAAGAGGGCTTGGAATTATCCACAAGCACTGTGAATCACATAGCAATAGATCTATCGATGTACAATAGTGAGGAGCGATGTAAAATTTGGTAGAAATAGTTTACATTCCATCATTTAGGTTGTGTAAATGTATCTTCAAAGGTACATACTTAGGACATTATATTACTTTAAGGGGAAGTTATCTAGTTACTTCATGCAATGTAATAAATGCACAAGTGTCCATGTGCAAGGTGTCACTTGTACAACTAGATAGAGTTTTGGCCAAGTATCTTATTTTCCCTATATAGGGATGGTCTCATTGTTAGCATAGAATAAGAGAGGAGTGTTGATGACATAATAGCTTAGGGTTCTTAGTAGTTAGTTAAGTTATGTGTGGATCACCATCCATTGGTGATGGATGTAATGTCTAGTAGCTATATTGATGGAGTGCTCATTTCCTCCATAGCTACATGGTATTCATTTATATATCATTTATGTTTATTGCATATCTTAGTTTTCTTGCAAATTTACTTTCATTAATATTATTCTGTATCTCATGATTATTATCTCCTTGGGATATTGTATCAAAATATAATAGTGGTATTAGAGCTATAGTATATCGAGTCTATGTAGGTCTATAGGAAAATCACCATCATTATTGAGCATGAGTGTTTTATCAAATTGACACGTCATTAGACCAGTCACTGTCAAAAGTTCTCAGAAGAATCTAGGTGATAGAATCAGGGAGAGTCACAAGTGAGGACTGAAGGATATCTCAGTCCCAAAAAATACTGAGATTGCATTTGAATTGAGTCTTTCCATAGAGTTACAATAAAACTCATGAAAACCATGACTTAGCATTCAATCCACTAGATTGATAGAGCATCTAGTGAAGATCTAGGATATTTGGAATTTTCTAACTATTTATTAAAGTTTATTTTATTGCATATAATTAATTATTAGAGGATTGGCACTCCTCCTATGATAGAATTCTAGGAGACTCCAGCTTCATTGCCCAAATATCGGTGTGCCCTTATAGTGTAGAGATTGGTTTCTTATGTAGGATAAGAACACTTCAGAAGAAGACTTCTAAAGAAAAAGGTGTGGTAAAGCTAGAAGATTGAAGATCTCCATTGTAGATTAAAAAGGCCATAGTAGCCTTGAAGAACATACCATAGAAGCATGATACAAAAAGTCCATAGAAGCCTTGAAGCAGAAGCCACAAAATTCTTGATATTGAAAAGGCCATATAAGCCTTGAAATTGAAAATGGCCACAAGAGCCTTAATATTGAAAAAGGCCACAAAAGCCTTGATATTGAAAAGACCATAGAAGCCTTGATATTGAAAAAGACCACAAGAGACTTAATACTAAAAAATACCATAGAAGCTTTGATCCTAAAAAGGAATTTAAAAGGAATATCTGATTTAGAAGCAGATTAAGAATTCAGTATTAACATATATCCTATAGGGAAAGAAGACTCGGTGAGTTGGGAAACTTCCTAAAAAATAGTTAGGAAGGGTATCTTCTTCATAATCAATTTAGAACCTGAAGCAAAGGAGATTAGGAGAATATATCATTGGAGGAATTCCATAATTGGAAGAAGGACTAGGAGAGTCCTACTCAAATCTAGAAGTAGTAGAATCAAATATATAGGAGCAGATCACATCACCAACACTTCCAAGAGCATAATGTTGAAGAGGTCTCAAGTAAATACCATTAGAATATGCAAGATCAAAGACCCTAAAAAGGTCTCATAAAGCATCCAAAAGAATGCTAGGAAAGCCATACTGAAGAAATCATCAAAGGAGATCTCATTGGAGAAATCCACTACCAAGGAGAAGCCCCTTATAGTGAAGAACTTGAGACAATTGTTGTCATCCGATAACAAGCCCAAGAGAAGGATAATTTTGCAAGGAGTGCCAAATTGTAGAAGAAGAATCCAATGAAATACCTCAAGATATTTAGGACT
Organism: Wollemia nobilis; assembly: GCA_028583015.1. Taxonomy (NCBI): domain Eukaryota; kingdom Viridiplantae; phylum Streptophyta; class Pinopsida; order Araucariales; family Araucariaceae; genus Wollemia; species Wollemia nobilis. The sequence continues at coordinate 13,598,559 of JAQPPZ010000850.1, forward strand.
TGAGAGGAAGATCTTACTTGAAGTTAGAATTTGACAAGAAGATTTGAAGATAGAATAAGCTCATAAAATCTAGGATTTTTTAAGATTACCTCTCATAGCAAGAAGGCATCACTTCAGAGATAGAGACTTCTCCAAATCTACAACAGAAGGATATTACAGGGGAGAACAAGCCACCAAATCCTTGGCTCATAAAAGAAAGTTTGAGACCATAATTTTGTGAAGAAGGGGCTATTCAAGAATAGTCTACAGAGAGTTGTAAAACTCTACTAAGAGTAGAAACTTTGTGATCTTAGGCACCAAGATCTACATCCTCTATAGAAGTGAAATAAGGAGCTATAAAATATTAAAAAAGGTATGCAACTACTGGTGCTAACTAAGTCAAATTCATTTGAGTAGATTATTTGGATTATATTTGCATAAAGAAAAGTAGATTATAGTCTTCAAAAGTGTAAATAGAAAGAGGTTCATTTGCATATTATTTAGGAGTTGATTAGATTATAGAATTATATATATCAACTACCTATCATCTACTTAGGAAAAAAAAAGAACACTAAGTCCTACAGTATTAGCAGAGGTGTTTAATCACCATTCGAAGGTCAAAGAGGGCTTGGAATTATCCACAAGCACTATGCAGCACGTAGCAACAAATCTATCAATGTATAATAGTGAGGAGAAATTGAGGTAAAATATGTTAGAAATATTTTACATTCCATAATTTGGGTTATGTAAATGTATCTTCAAAGGTTTATACTTAGGAAATTATATTACTTTATAGGGAAGTTATCTAGTTACTTCATGCAATGTTATATATGCACAAGTGTCCATGTGCAAGTTGTAAATGCGCAAGGTGTCACATGTAAATATAGATAGAGTTTTGGCCAAGTATCCTATTTTACCTATATAAGGATGGTCTCATTGTTAGCATAGAATAAGAGAGGAGTGTCGATGAAACAATAGCTTATAGTTCTTAGTAGTTATTTCAATTATATTTGGATCACCATCCATTGGTTATCGATGTAATGTAGTCCAATAGTTATATTGATGGGGTGTTCATTTCCTCCATAGCTACATGGTATTCATTTATATATCAATTATGTTTATTGCATATCTCAGTCTTCTTGCAAATTTAATTTCATTAATATTATTCTGCATCTCATGATAATTATCTCCTTGGGAAATTGTATCAAAAGTTAATAGTGGTATCAGAGCTACGGTATATCGAGTCTATGTAGGTCTATAGGAAAATTACCATCATTATTGAGCCTGAGTTTTTTATCAACTTAAAGTGCCATTAGACCAATCACTATCAAAAGTTCTCAGAAGAATCTAGGTGATAGAATCAAGGAGAGTCACAAGTGAGGACTGAAGGATATCTCAGTCCCAAAAAATATTGAGATTGCATTTGAATTGAGTATTTCCTTAGAGTTACAGGAAAACTCATGAAGATCATGACTTAGCATTCAATCCACTAGATTTACAGAGCATCTAGTGAAGATCTAGGATATTTGGAATTTGCTAACTATTTCCTAAAGTTTCTTTTGTTGCATATAATTAATTCTTAGAGGATTAGCACTCCTCCTATGATAGAAATCTAGGAGACTCCAACTTCATTGCCCAAAGGTTGACGTGCCCTTATAGTGTAGAGATTGGTTTCTTGTATAGGAGAAGAACACTATAGAATAAGACTTCTAAAGAAAAAGGTGTGGTGAAGCTAGGAGACTGAGGATATCCATTGCAGATTGAAAAGACCATAGTAGCCTTGAAGAATAGACCATAGAATCTTGATAAAAAAAGACCATAAAAGCCTTGAATCGGAAGCCACAAAAGTCATGATATTGAAAAGGCCATAGAAGCCTTGAAATTGAAAAAGGTCACGAGAGCTATCCTAAGATCTACATCCTCTATAGAAGTGAAATAAGAAGCTACAAAATATTAAAATAGGTATGCAACTACTGGTGCTAACTAAGTCATTAATTAAGATTCATTTGAGCACCTTATCTGGATTATAGTTGCATAAAGAAAAGTAGATTACATTCTTCAAAAGTGCAAATAGAAAGAGGTTCATTTGCACATTATTTAGGATTTGATTAGATTATAGAATTATATCTATAAACTATCTATCATCTAATTAGAAAACAGAAAAGAAGACTAAGTCCTACAATATTAACTATAGTGAATTTGAATAATAACTTATAAAGATTCATTTTAGGTTATTCTTGAATAGTTGTAGTAGATTAATTAAAGTGCATTATCTTGAGAGTTAAATTGGAGGTATATTAAATTTATTATGCATTAGTACACTTATATAAAAAAAATATATCTTTTATGTTCTTGAAGGGCACAAAATATGATTGGTATCAAGTGTCTAAAGACACTATTGAAGCACTAAAATCTGTGACTTGTGGTGGCTAAAAGAAGCCAACCAAAAAAGGTTAGATTCCTCCAAAACATGGAGAAGAAAATAAAACATAAATAGAAGCTTCATTAAGACTTGGTGAGTCCTAGATGAAGCTTCTATTTCTAAAGAAAAAGGTGTGGTGAAGCTAGGAGATTGAAGATCTCCATTGTAGATTGAAAAGGCCATAGTAGCCTTGAAGAACAGGCCATAGAAGCCTGATACAAAAAGGCCATAGAAGCCTTGAAGTAGAAGCCACAGAAGTCTTGATATTGAAAAGGCCATAGAAGCCTTGATATTGGAAAAGGCCACAGAAGCCTTGATATTGAAAAAGGCCACAAAAGCCTTGATATTGAAAAAGGCCATAAGAGCCTTGATATTGAAAAAGGCCACAGGAGCCTTGATACTAGAAAAGGCCATAGAAGCCTTGATCCTGAAAAGGAATTCGAAAGGAATATCTGATTCAGAAGTAGATTAAGATTTTAGTATTAACATATTTGTTGTAGGGAAAGAAGATTCAGTGAGTTGGGAAACTTCCTACAAAATAGTTAGGAAGGGTATCTTCTTCAGAATCAATTCAGCACCTGAAGCAAAGGATATCAGGAGAAGATCTCATTGAAGGACTTCCAGACTTGGAAGAAGGACTAGGAGAGTCCTGCTCGAATCTAGAAGTAGCAGAATCAAATATCCAAGAGCAGATCACATCACCAACACTTCCAAGAGCAGAAGGTTGAAGAGGTCTCAAGTGAAGACCATCAGAAGCTGCAAGATCAAAGACCCTAAAAAGGTCTCATCGAGCATCCAAAAGAAGGCTAGGAAAGCCTTACTGAAGAAATCATCAAAGGAGATCTCACTGGAGAAATCCACTACCAAGGAGAAGCCCCTGATAGTGAAGAACTTGGGACAATTGTCGCCATCCGACAACAAGCCCAAGAGAAGGAGAATTTGGCAAGGAGTGCCAAATTGCAGAAGAAGAATCCAGTGAAAGACCTCAAGATATTCAAAATCTTGAGAGGAAGATCCTGCTTGAAGTCAGAATTCGACAAGAAGACTTGAAGATAGAAGAAGCTCATCAAATCTAGGAGATTTGAATATTACCTCTCATAGCAAGAAGGCACCACTTTAGAGATAGAGACTTCTCCAAATCTACAGCGGAAGGAGAATATTACAAGAGGAGAACAAGCCACCAAATCCTAGGCTCGTAAAAGAAAGTTTGAGACCATCATTTGGTGAAGAAGGGGTTGTTCAAGAATAGTCTACAGAGAGCTACAAAACCCTACTCGAAGTAGCAACTTGGTGATCTTAGGCACCAAGATCTACATCCTCTACAGAAGTGGAAGAAGGAGCTATAGAATATTAAAAAAGGTATGCAACTATTGGTGCTAACTAAGTCATTAATTAAGATTCATTTGAGCACCTTATCTGGATTAAAGTTGCATAAAGAAAAGTAGATTACAATCTTCAAAAGTGCAAATAGAAAGAGGTTCATTTTAAGGTTCATTTGCACATTATTTAGGAGTTGATTAGATTTTAGAATTATATCTATCAACTACCTATCATCTACTTAGAAAATAGAAAAGAAGACTAAGTCCTACAATATTAGTTGTAGTGAATTTGCAGAATAACTTATAAAGATTCATTTTAGGTTATTCTTGAATAGTTGTAGTAGATTAATTAAAGTGCATTATCTTGAGAGTTAAATTGGAGTGATAAGGTGAAATTATTAGTGCATTGAAAAAGGGTCTATTAAATTTATTATGCACTAGTACACTACTCTCAAAAGAAAATTAGCTTTTGTGTTCTTGAAGGGCACAAAATCTGATTGGTATCAAGTGTCTAAAGACACTATTGAAGCACTAAAATCTGCAACTTGTGGTGGCCAAAAGAAGCCAACCAAAAAAGGTTAGAGTCCTCCAAAACTTGGAGAAGAACCTAAAACAAAAATAGAAGCTTCATTGAGACTTGGTGAGTCTCAGATCCAAAGCATTACAAGAGTGAATGCACGAAAAGAAAATGTAGAAAATTGCATAAATTAAAAGCTTCTATCTACTATTGTCTAAAGCTTGGATTTAATATAAAGTGTCCAAGCAAAAAGGGAAGGTGTCTACTCATAAAAGACAACCTCAAAACCCTTGCATTATAGGAAGAGAAATCTGCCATGAAACCAGAAATATATATCTAAAATAAGAGTGCAAAAGAAGGAGGCTAATGTACAATCTATAGTACATTATATTGCACCATTTAAATCTAGTTTTTTACAGTCCAAGAAGCAGATTTGGACGTGTCTCAACAGGAAAGGCAACCAACGTAAGCACTCCATTTTTCCCAAGCAATAGCAGCCACTCGGAGAGTGCACCTTGGATGGATGAACCTGCAAAACAAAGCCCACAAGAGGCCATCATCAAAGCTACGTAAAGGAGTGCACATTCACTGATGAACAACAACGTGAGATGGACATCCGAAAAGCCATGTGAGATGGATAGCAAAGTGGAACAAATAGCACATACACTATAGAGAAAAAAAAGGTGTCTACTCCTACCAATGTAAGGTGAACAACAACATGGACAACATCTAAAAGGCATCTATCTCTACCAAGGAGAAATGAACAACATCTACTCTACAAGGATGTACAAGTTTCAATATATTGGAAGCATTAAAGGAAAAGGAGCAACTATCTTGGTGAAGATCATCCACCAAATGAAGCATCAAACTTGCTACTCGATGCCTCATCAATCCACCTATAGAAAACAAGGTTGCTTGCTACTCAAGAAACGTAGCAAAGCAAAAGGAATGGTAAACTAAAAGACCTAAGGAGTTATAATCTCCTTGGAAGGTATTACGGTCTACATGTAGAGAGAGTGAATGCCACTTGGCATCTATCCTCCAAGAGCAAGCGTTACAAGAATGTTACCTCTCAAATGCATTCGAACTACGTTCCAATTCTCATGCGTTACCAAGAAGATTCGACTCTCAACGCATTACTAGAAGCTTCGACTATCAATGCATTACTAGAAGCCTCATATCTCAAGTGCTACTAGAAGCTATGATTCTCAACGGATGAGTAGAGTGGTGACACTTGTTATCCACAAGTCCCACACAAAGGAGTGAGTGTTACATAGCGACCAGTAGCAAGGAGTTACGTAGAAGGGTGCCCATACGTAATGGATGTGACACGTGTCACAAAGTAGAGTTTTCTCCTCCAATAAAAGTACCCAAAGTTTGAATGTTACAAGAGGTAGAGAGTGAGCAAAAACATAGTCAAAGCTAGTCAACACAACGTGGAAGAAGGAGCATTTAAGACTCCAAGTTATTCGAAGGTCAAATCCTCCATATTCAATAGCGTATACATTCCAGCATTAAATACGTCTACCTCCATTGATTCTAGTGCCCAAGGGTACCACATCATCACTGTTATATTCAGTCAAAGGGAGCATTGAAGAGTGGGGAGTCTAGCATAAAAAAGGTAAGGGTGAAATCCCATCTTATTATTGCTTTCAACTTTGGAGATATAAGGGTTATAAACTAAGGTATAAAATTTAGTTTAGTGAAAGCAAAACTATAGGGGATAACTTACCAAATTAAAATAATATTTGCATCTCAATCTAGGAGAAATAAGGAATTCAACTTGGATTAATTTCTTTGATATTTTGCAAATATTATTAATTTTCTAATTTTCCAAACTTTGGAGTGATAAGGGTTACAACATCAAACTAGGTCTTTGGAAATTAGAAATTGAAACCTTAGGGTCATAAAAGAGGTTATTAAATATTTATTAAAGTTGGAAATTATATTTTTACTTGTCTTTAAATTTCTCAAAAAAGGACAAAAGGATTCCAACATTAAAACCTCTTAAAAATTTGGAAAAGTGCTTAGTTCAATTAGGAGAAATAAGGTGTTAGATAAATTGATTTTTGACTGTACAAAATCAATCATAAAATTGAACTTTATCTTTACAAAAAGCACTATATCATACTCCAAAAACATTAAGGAGTTATTTGGCATTTCACAAAACTTGATCAGAGGTAATCAAGTTGGGAAGATATAAGCTTTCTTCAAAACCTAAAATTAGGTGTTCATACTCTCATTACTAGGGAGACATAAGGAAGCCTACAAATCTAAAGGTTTCATCAAATCAAGCTTATATACTTCAATCAGGGCTTACATATTATCTCTTCAAATTCAACCTCCTAAAAATGAGTAAAGGAATGTCATATAGTGAATATAAAATGTGCTCCAATAGGAACCAGTTCAAAAAGCATGAGCACATGTGGTATATTGACTCAGGAGCCAGTCATCATATGACAGGAAATATACATTGGTTTGACTATTTTGAAGTCTCTAAAGGTTACAGACTAAGAATTGTAGATAGCCAAACTTATCCTATTCATGGATATGGATGTGTAACTCCCAATAAATCATTTCCAAATCTTCTACTACAAAATGTATTGTATGTTCCTGGATTAACATTCAATCTTATCTCAGTAAGCAAGCTAGTAGAAAACAACTATATGATTAACTTTGGATATATGAATGGGATCAATACATGTCTTATTACGAATCAAGATGGAATAAAAGCAACAAGTTCAATCCATGAAAATACATACATCCTAGACTCAATGGGAATCTCACAAGATGTTGTGATTCAAAATGTTGCTAACATATTTACAGAAGAACAGGTTGAAGAAAATGAAGGACCAGTACACCTAAAAGGTAAGCTCAGGAAGATCAAAAACAAAAATATGAGAGGACAACTTCATCATGCTCTACTCATACATCAACAATCAGAACCAGATGAAGACACTTGCAAAGAAAACTATAAAGGTGGCTAGATAGAATATAAGGAAGATGAATCAGAACAAGCCAAAGATCATCTGATGAAAGAAGAATTCTCAGCTTCAACTACAACTTACTCTACATCAAATGAAGACACAAATTACCTACTGAACCTGAATACAAAATACGTAGAAGGAGAATACAAAGCTCAAGAAGAAGATGAAGATCCATATTGAAGACTAAAAGTCTTCAATACCCAAATAATGTAATACAGGGGTGTTAGAAATAGTTTATATTCCATCATTTGGGTTATGTAAATGTATCTTCAAAGGTACATACTTAGGACATTAGATTACTTTAGGGGGAAGTTATCTAGTTACTTCATGCAATGTAATAAATGCACAAGTGTCCATGTGCAAGTTGTAAATGTGCAAGGTGTCACTTGTACAACTAGATAGAGTGTTGGCCAAGTATCCTATTTTACCTATATAAGGATGGCCTCATTGTTAGTATAGAATAAGAGAGGAGTGTCGGTGACACAATAGCTTAGGGTTCTTAGTAGTTAGTTCAGTTATGTGTGGATCACCATCCATTGGTGATGGATGCAATGTAGTCCAGTAGCTATATTGATGGAGTGCTCATTTCCTCCATAGCTACATTGTATTCATTTATATATCATTTATGTTTATTGCATATCTCAGTCTTCTTGCAGATTTACTTTCATTAATATTATTCTGCATCTCGTGATTATTATCTCCTTTGGATATTGTATCAAAAGCTAACAAAATATATATGCTTGTCTTGACATAAGGTTTATGGAGTTATAAGGAAACATCTTTTTATCAAACAATATTTATATTTATTATTTGCAAAGGTTATCAAGGAGGAATAAGGAATATTATAATTGTTAAAATAACTTGCAAATATTATTTTCTAATTTTCCCAAACTTAGGAGTTATAAGGAATACAACATCAGCATAGGAATTGGAAATTAGAAAACATTAAATCAATCAAAGAAGGGTATTTAAAAGAGATTTATTATTATTTGTTTTAAATTTGGTTTTTTATAGTGTTGTCTCAAAACACTCTAAGAAAGGAAAATAAATACCAACTTCAAAACCTCTCCAAAGAATTCAAAATAGTTCTTAGTTCAATAGGAGTAATAAGGATATAGAAAAGCTATTTTTTTGTACTTCCAAAATTTTACAAAATCAACTTAGACTTGAACTACAATTTACAAAAACACTATATTGATAATACATCCTATCCAAAAAATCCTAGGGATTCATAAGGTATTCTAAAAAACTTGGTAATATTAGCATTAAACAAAAATTATCAAGTTTAGAAATTATTGGGTAAATGTAAGCTTGATACAAAACCTAAAAACTTATTAGGTTTATTTACTCTCATCAAATAAGGAGCTATAAGAAATATTACAATTCTTTAATCTCTTCAAATGGGTAAAGGAATGTCATACAATGAATGTAAAATTGGATCCAACAAAACCAGTTTTATAGGTCATGAACACATGTGGTTTATTTATTTTGGAGCTAGCCATCATATGACAGGAAATGTACAATGGTTTTGACTATCTTGGAATTCCTAAAGGTTACAGACTAAGAATTGCAGAGAGCCAAAAATATCCTATACATGGTTTTGGATGTGTAACACTGAGCAAATAATTTCCAAATATTCTACTACATAAAGTATTGTATGTTCTTGGATTAACATTCAATCTCATATCAGTAAGAAAATTGGTAGAAAACAACAATATGATTAAATTTGGATATATGGATGGGATCAATACATGTATCATTATGAATAAAGAAAGCATAAAACCAACAAGTTCAATTCATGAAAATACCTATATACTAGATTCAATGAAAAGCACACAAGACATTGTGATGTTTAAAAAGGATGGTATCATATTTACAGAGGAATAGGTTGAATAAAATGAAGAACCAATACACCAAAAATACAAGCACATAAGGATAAAAATATAAATACGAGAGAACAATTGCATCATGCCCTACTCATTCATCAAAAATCAGAACCAAATAGAGATACATGTAAAAGTGGTTAGATAGAAGATAAGTAATATGAATCTGAATAAGTCGAAGATCATCCAATGAAGAAAGAAGCCTTAGCTGACTCTGCATCATATGAAGACACATATTACCTATTGAACCTAAACATAAAGAATACAGAGAAAATATACAAAGTGCAAGATGAATATGAAGATCTATATTGAAGACCAAAAGTCTTCAGTACCCAAATAATATAATATAGGGGGTGTTAGAGTTAGATTCTATTACATCATTTGGATCATGTAAATATACCTTCCTAGGTACATACTTAGGACATTAGATTACTTTAGGGTTAAGTTATCTAGTTACTTCATGCAATGTAATAAATGCACAAGTGTCAATGTGCAAGTTGTAAAAGTGCAAGGTGTCTTTTGTACAACTAGTTAGATTGTTGGGCAAGGAATCTATCTTCCACTATAAGAGGCCCTCATTGTAAGAGTTTGATAAGCAAGTCATTAGGTAGTAGTAGGAGTAGTGGGTGAATCCATTAGTGATGAAGCACATTATGGTTATGTAGCATCTTGCATGGAGTGTCCATTTCACCCATATCAATATTGTATTCATTTCCATAATTTCTATTTATAGCATATTTCAAAAATCTTGTGAGTTTACTTTCTTTCATATTTCAACATCTTGTGATTATCATATCTCATTATGATCTACCTCAAAATACAATAAGACTTCTACCCATCAATAAACCATCCATCGACCATTAATTCAATATGACGATCACACATTTTGTACCCTATTGCATGACCTTTTGACAAGTTTGTACAAGTACATGAGCACATCTAGTGCCAAACAGGAGCTGCTACAGTCACAAGAAAACACCATATTTTAATAAATTTAGAAAAACATAGTTACAGTCTTGATCTTTGGGTACCCAACAACCCAATATGGTCGCTAGATAGGATGCAACTCTAACTAGAGTCCATTTTTAGTCAATAGAAAGTTACAAAACCTTCCCTACAAGCATACTTTACTATTTTTTAGCACTTACAGTCAATTACAACTTTATTTATACATTTTACTACTTTATTTAGAGTATTTTATCTTCATAACTATGGGTTATGATCCATGATAGGTCCCCAAACACACTAACCCCATTTTGTAGGTCATATAGGTCTAGAGGATGGTTTGATCATTGGTGGCATGCATGCACTAGGCCCACACCCCTTGAGGATCATTGGAATACCAATCCAAAACATAGTCGACAGTTAACTGAAAGAAAAAGGACATTCACTTTGATGAACCTTGTTTTGTAGCCTTCTAAGGTATATTTGTAAAAAGGAACACTTGTAACCCCTTTTGAATATAAATATATTTCATAGACTTTACACCCGTTTTTTGATTGAGTTCACTTCAATATTTTTTCAACCTATGAGTATCTTCAAATGTAGCTTAGAAGTGTGCTTTAAAATCCTAAAAGTATTGTGTGCTTGTTGCACCTTTGTTCCCATTTGCATCAAAATGTTTTTGAACTTGGTTTGGGCTTCCTTGATAGATTACAAGCTAAAACTTAAGAATATTAGGATTGGTTGGAGCAAATTGGTGGTCTTGAACATTTTATTCCAACTATCCTTCTTGATCTGTATCAAGGCTTCTTTCAAGAAATAGGAATTTTGTGCCTTATTTTCTTTAAAAAATGTGTATTTTACCCTTAACTCTTCCTCAAGGTCCTAAATTTGATCTCTCTCTTACAACTATGCTTTAGTAGGAGAACTATCAAGGTCTCGTTGTAGCCTTTAAACCTGTATCTGTAGGATCCTCTTTTTAGCCTACTCTTTATCCAAAGATCTGGTTAGGCATTTTGTTGTCTACTTCTCCCTATGATATTTTTCTTCCATTTAGATTTATTTGACATGCATAAGTTCAATTGTTGAGTGAGAAATTTGTACCACATCATCTAATGGGACTTTGGCAATGTCTACCTCTTATACCATCCTTGTATAATCCTCTACTGCTATTTTAGAGGTAGGATTGTTAGCAATTGGGGTAATTGTGGTTACCATATATTTTTCTTTTCACAATACCTATCATTATGGGTGGTGGTGCTCTCTTTTTCTCTTTCTAGGTGTATTCTCATTCATCCATTTTTATAAGTTAGCCTGAGTGTGTTGGAACTAGTTTAGGATATCTTGAACTAGATGAATAGACAAGGGCATGAGAGCACGATAAGATAGAAATAGGGAAATGATGGAAGGAATTATATATTGTGGTAGGAACACATTTGGAATTTTGGGGCTATGAGCTTCTAGGTTCTTGCTAATTTTGTGGGTATGTGGTAGAGGTGATTATTTTAGTAGGTGATTTAGGATGAACATCTAATTGGGGTAGAGGTTGTTCAGGGAGAGATGAAGGTGGTGGAGGTGGTACAAAAGAAGAATAAATATTAAGGCCATAAGAAAATGCACTCATGCCTTGATCTCTAGTCTTCTCCTAATTTTTCAAGACTATGGACTGGACTTTGGCCCTATTTACCCTTTCATCTAGCTATTGTAGTGGGGAGCCCAACCTCTTTTATTTATGTGGATTTTGTCTACTCTTTTGAGCTCTCAAGAACAAACACTTGATACATGAGTGATGGAATTTACCTAGCTCCTTATATGCTATGTTGGGTATGGAATGTTAGCTTTAAACTCAATGTTTTTCTTTATTTATGCCAACTGAGAGGGTCTAGTAATGCTCGATGAAGTTTCATACAAGCCTCTTTCTACATACCCCATTTTTTGTATGAGATCTACTCCACATATATATCTTGATCAAAGCTAATATATTTGCTAGAGATCTTGTGGTGATGAAGACCTGCTTCATAATTTCCATACTAGGACCTCCTCCTCTTTCTACTATCCACCTAGAATTTTTCTCCCAGACTCTCATCCTCTTGCTCTTTAGTTTATACTTCCTCTGAAGCCCAATGTTATTTTGCACCACTTTGTTCAAAAGCTTACCCTTAATAATCAACTTCCTCCTCTAAGAAGTAATCTTAAGAATCATCATTGTTGGTGATATTACATTTTTTGGTACCATGAAGTAAATGTTTATATTAGGAGTGTGTTTGATATTTATGTCAAAATTATGTGTTAAGATGTAAAGAGTGTGTAAGTGAAAGGTGTATGTGTGCAAGTGAAGAGTAATTAGTGTTAGGTTTCAAGTATGTAAGTAAAGAGTCGTATGTGATGTGTCAAGATTTTACGTAAGAGGTTATGTAATCATGAGAAGCTTTGTAATAATTTAATAAAGGCATTTGAAAGGTTGCATATCCCATGAGTTTGAGGAGAGCAAAAGTCAAGAGTGTTGAAGAGTCTTTTATAAGGTTATATATTGGAGAAAAAGATCCATGCTATGACATGTTTTGTCATGTGAGAGATTTTAATTTATGAATGTAATAGAAATGTTTATTCAATATTTGTGTTACTTGTGGATGTGAGTTTATATGTGTGATTTTGATCCTAGAAATATTTACCTGTAATATCTTTAGGCATATTTTTCAATATTCATTCTCATATTTCCATTTTTGGTAATTTTTATCATAGAGAGATGAAAATTGTTGGTCCATGTTGACAAATCCCTTCTTTTGGATACCACTTTCACATCTAAAAATCCACCATTCATGAAATTTTTCTTTTGACTATTTTTGTCTATTTTGCATCATTTATTTCCTTTATTTTCTCAAGGCATGATCTTTGTTCTTGGATGGATCATATTGTTTTACAATAGCATAAAACTTCCTCCATGGAGGTCTTTTCTCATCCTAGCATAAATCTATGTCAACCTCTACCTACAACTTGTTTTATAATGCCTCTATCTCTGGTCTTTGGACATGCTCAAATGTAGGAGGATTGTTGTTTACATCTTGTAACTTAGCTTTAAAGATACTTTCTAGATTGTACCTTGATTTGTCCTAAATCATATCTAGCTTAAGGTTTTTAAGTTTTATATTTACAACTTCATATTTCTTTTGAGATATTATAGTAATGGGCCCATATTTTAGGGGTAGGTAATATGTAAAATACTTGTTTATCCCTGCCCAAAAGCTTGCATTGGCAAAGTCCAACTCCCAGTAAAACTCCATTTCAAAAACCTAATCTATTGCATAATATGGAAGGAGATATGGTTACCCATTAAAACCATATAACCTTATTACTATGTCAATTTTTAGAAAGTACCAATCTTTGGTTTCTTGGCCACTAGTATGAAGACAAGATATTGCTCCTTTTGTCAATCACGAAACCTCTCCATAGATGCAGGCCAAAGTAGGACACAAAAAATATCTATTAACTTCCACATAGAAACTTGAAACTTTAAAAGCTAGGGCCTAGTCCACTTTTGAAAAATCCTCCCCCTCTAGTGTTTGTGGGCTTCTTTTCAAGTATGAGAAAGTCTCTAATTTATGATACACAAACAACCAAGCCAAGTAAGGATACCTAAATGCTCCATTTCATTTTTTTTAAATGTACCAATTGGTTATGCATCACATCACTAAGGTGTTGAGCATAGTCAAAATAGAAGAGAGATTTGGGATCAGTCAAAGTATATGCAATTGCTAATGAGAATTTATATACATTTTCATAATTATTTAGACCAAATATGACTGCTGACAAACATGTCTTTCAAGAATTTAAACTTAGTATTTTTCATAGGGCCTTTAGGAAATTTAGAGAGGTGGTGATGCAATTGGTCATTAAGCCAAAAACAATTTATTTTTATAATACCCCTTTTGTTTCTCTTTATTGATGGCTATAAGGTATTTTATAGGGTCAAAATGAGTACCTAATGCAAATGTTACTACAAAACTATTATTTGTAAGGGTAAAAATTATCTCGCCTTTATTTTTGTAGACTGCTCATGTATGATATCATAATGGTTTACCATAGCTTTCACCAGCTCTATAGAATGTTGCACAACTACAATCGAGTGCTCCCTTGGATGCTCGATGGCTTTTTTATGCTTTTCTTCTATTTTTTTATCTTAAAAATGAGCTTTGTATAACCCAGGTGTTGTAGGTGAGTTGGTAAGGAGAGGGAAATCCTTCAAGGGAGGTTCCAGGTTTGAATCTCCACCCTATCAAAAAGTTGAATTGGGTACCCAAAATCCAATTGATAATGTTGGTCTAGGTAGGGCCGGGCGCAACTCCCAGGTGACTTTGATGATGTAGAACCCCCTAGTCATGGTATCTCAGACCAAGGCAGCCCTGCAAGGGGTTTTTCACTTTAAAAAAAAATAGTGAGCTTTGTGTCATAAATATAAACCATCCTATCTTGGAGTTCAATATTTTTTCTAGTCATGGTTTCTCAACTCAAGTTTTAGGTAATGAACTGCAACGTTGTTCTCTAATTTTACTTAGTGCTTTGATTCATGAATAACTAATTACTTAATTGCTTAATGTGCAAATGAAAATGCAAGGCTTTGATTTTATATATTAGATCTAACTATTAGCACCTTTAATGCTAAAATTTTGCATGCTCTACCCTTGTTGCAAAAAATTGCTTTCCAAAGCTACTGGTGCTTGTAAATGCCTTAAAGCATGTACTAACATTAACTGTTATTACATTATAGATCAATAGATTATTTATGATTCAAATTCATATCCCACCTATTGCTTTTCAAAAATATCATAGGCTTATATGATTATGTTGTTCTATGTACATTTATAACACAAGTCAATGAGTTTCTTATTTTATACAAAGTGTTGATTATACTTAACTCACACGCATTACATTCATGCCTTTAGTTACTTTGCTAAGGAACAGACCCTATTGGATCAAATTTTTTATGTTTTCTTGGCTTGACATTTTCTTCATCCTAGTGTATTAGATTACCATTCAGGATTTTTTTGTGACCAATCCTTCATATCAAACCAACATTTAGTAGAGTCTTGTTGTTGTTGTAGGTTATCATTGGCTTTCTCTCTTTGCTCCTTTAGAAACAATAATTAAATATCCTCATTTATTGGATTTATTAATTTAAAATGGTTAGGAACTTTTAATTCTTGGTTTGTGATCTACCTAATGTATAAGGGTGCATTTTTTGACTGTAGGGCCAAGATTGGATGGCTCAAGATTTCTCCTTAACCAATCTCTAGAGAAGGCTAGTTCCTTGTTATAACAAAAATAAAAAATGAGGAAAATTATGGTAAGAAATGAAGGGTTAGGAATGGAAATTATGGATTAGAGGTGGATGGCATTTGAATAACAACATTACCATATACCATGTATCACACATTACAACTAAAATACATACATGTACTAACAAACCAATCACTAGATAAAGTATCATTGAATATGAATTGAGCCTAATATCATGCCCTCCACTAACCCAATAGCTCTTAGCACTCTAAGAAAATTTTATAGAAGAAAGGAGAACCACACAATCAGACACTAAGCATCCCTAATATTCCAATAGCATGGGCCTAATATATAGTCTACTAGACCTCCCAAAGAGCTTTTATAGAAATATCTAGGGCCTATAGAGCATCCATATACATAATGCTAGCAAAGGTCAAATGACAAGATGATTCATTAAAATTGTAGAGTAAAATTACATAATATACAATAGGCAAAAACACAAATTATCAACCCTCATATTGAGTTAAATGTTGCTATATATATTACTATACTAGCCTAGCTAAATATTACAAGGAAGGCCTACCATAGGCTCGACAATATAGGCACATCCTGGTCTAGTCTGGGGCTCATGCTTGATAAACATGCTAGGAAGGAGAGGGTAACATTTTTTATTTGATTCTGTTAGTTGTTGTTGATTGGCACCATCCACTATCTATAGTCACAACATGTCTTTGGTAGATATGCACCACCTAACATGTTCAAATTCTCCCAACATATGTTGTTGCACCATCATATTTGTAGCAAGCTTTGATCATGATTAGTTACGAGTTATGCTATTGTAGGTTTTAGGAGACTAACTATAGCTTTCTTGTAACTTCCTTACCTTGTATGGATGAGAATTTTCCAGGTGTCCCATGCCTCTGATGTGTATTGGAAATTTGAGGTATTTTATGTTGTCATTTATGTCACATGGATCATTGATGTCACATGGATCACACTAAGTTTTGGTGGCCAAAGTATTTCATAAATAAGCATTTATGATATTTTGGAAAGCATGGATATATACAAGGTTTTTGTGAAAACCAAGGTAGGCAAAATAAAAGGTTTTATTTAAAACCATGGATGGCATATTTGAAATGGATTTTTCTTAAAACCTAGGTTGGCTTTTCGTTTCATTGAAAAAGGTGTCCCGGTGATGGAGATATTTAATTTTAAATATTTAGTTTAAATTTTAATTATTTAAAATTTAAATTTAAATTTTAAAATTAAAATTAAAGTCATCACCGACATCATAAAAACCATGCACCATCAAAAGGAAATTAATAATTAAAGGTGTCGACATATGTGAAATTAAAGGAAGGTTGCATATATATATGCAAAGGCTTTCAATTCAAAAGTCTAAGTATCAAACGAAGAGAACAAAAAGCAGAAGCCCCAAAATCCTTTGATGTGACAGTGTGGTCCAACAGTGAGCTTGGGAAGCATGGAGTTTTTGGTTGCGACAAGGCATGCATTCAATTTCCATTGGGTTTGATTTTCGTAGAGCATGGAAGAAGAGCATTTGGTGCACATATTTGGCATGTCCAAGGGCAACAAAATATAGGGAGCATTTTTGCTCTCTATCCTATGTGAGCATATAGCTCACATGGTCTTTGGCATCGCGGTTATGGTGTTGAGTGGGCAGTGACAAGGGTTTGATTCTCTCTAAGAGGCAAGTAAACATTTTATTGAATATTTTTTATTATTGCCTAATTTTGGAGGAATAAGGTGATGCTAAGGGAATAATGTTTGATTAAATTTTTATTTACTTGGAAGGCAAGATATAAGGGTTGAAATGCACTTTTAGAAAAATAGAAATTTTTGGTGTTTTCCTCTTTTAGAAGTATACCATATTATATATTGTTGGAAAGATTATTTCAAGGGCTATTTGATTAACTTGATTAGACGAAGAAATAAGGTGTATGTAAAGAGATATTTCTATTTTTGTAAAAGGGTTCAAAGTGAAGTTTGTTTTGTTCTTTTTCAAAGTGTGTTGAGTGTGGAAGATTTTCAAAGGGGTTTATTCATCTTCATAAAAGGTATGGGCACATTATCCTATTGATTTATTATGGTGGTTGCTGAAATATCATTGGAGAGAAAAGGATTGATTGTGGTTTCCTTTTCGAAAGTGGTTGGTTTAATGCTTCAAGGTTTTCTAGTTTGAGATTTGTGGTTAAACTTATTTTATAAGAATAGTTGTTGAAGCCCATTGGTTATGCAAAGAACCTGAAAAAAAAATGAGTATCATTGTTATGTGAAGAATGTTTTATTAGCATTGTTGTTGAAGCCCATTAGTTATGCAAATAACTTTAACTTGAGAAGAATATGAGTATCATTGTTATGTCAGATTTTTGGTTGAGCATTGTTGGAAATATTTGAGTTGGTTTATACATGCTTGGAATAGGGTTTGTAAGAAAGAGTTGTTCATTGTGGTAGTTGGTTGAGAAGAGTTGTTTGAGCCTAGTCAAATTATTGTGTGAAGTGGTTGCTCAAGTTCTAGGAAACAAACTATTCTATATTCTGGATTTGAGTTGATATTAAGATTTGAGGATAGAACATATTGAGTCTCTAACAATTCTCTTTATGATTCTATGAGATTGCCTTGAGTTGAGAAAGATATTGGATTTGAGTATAGAACATATTGAGTCTCTAACAATTCTCTTTATGCTTCTATGATATTGATTTGAGTTGAGATCATTTTGGATCATAGTTGTCATCCTTTGAAGAGTGTATTACCATTCATTATTGAGTTCATCTTGGAGCCTTGCCTTCATATGATTTGTGGATGAGATTTGACTACTACTTGATTGAGCCTTTGAAGAAGGCTTTTGGGATAGATTTCTAGACAGCTTTGTGGACAAGTTCTGTGTGAGTTTGTTGAGCAGATTTGGATAAGTTCTATGTGAGCTTGTTGAGCATATTTGGACAAGTTATGTGTGAGCTTGTTGAGCAGATTTGGACAAGTTATGTGTGAGATTTTTGAGAAAATTTGGACAAGTTTTGTGTGAGCTTGTTGAGCAGATTTGGACAAGTTCTATGTGAGCTTGTTGATCATATTTGAACAAGTTTTGTGTGAGCTTGTTGAGCATATTTGGACAAGTTATGTGTGATCTTATTGATCATATTTTGACAAGTTTTGTGTGAGCTTGTTGAGAAGATTTGGACAAGTTCTATGTGATCTTGTTAAGCAGATCAGTGGATTGCCTACCTGAGTAGATCAGTGTGTTACCTAGCTAAGAAGATCAGTGGATTGCCTACCTGAGTAGATCAGTGTATTGGCTAGCTTTGAGAAGATCAAAGTAATCATTGTATTGGATAAGGATCCTTATTTCTGTGTGAAATATTATAAGGATATTATTGTGTGGAGTACCCCACATTGGGGGAACCACATTAAATATTATGTCTCAATTGTGTGTGGTGACTTGCATCTTGATTACTATTGCTATCTAAGTTATTAATGCACACTTACTTGAGAAACAATGGTGAAATTGTTCTATTGATCAACAATGCATTACATAGTTTTATATTTCTTGAAAGAACTAAAAATAGACATGGTGGTTGAGAGAAATCCTCTCAAACTTATTACAACAAACTAACTTAAAGAGAGCTCTTATCCTAACAAAATTCTAATCTTGGACTATGGTCAAACATTGACCAACCAAGCCAAAACCTCAATGTATGCTAATCAAATTAACTAGAAATATGTAAATAAAAACATTAAACTAAAACTAAATACTAGGACTAAGGAGGCAATGTTGAAAATATTCCAACATTCTCCCCCTTGATGCTAAAGACACTCATGCAAGAGTTCTTTAAGCATCACAGAGTTGGAAGAAAATATTTCTCTTACGTTTCCTCCAATATTGAATCAAGAAATTAGAATTTGCAAAATACTTGTGGTGGCACTCCTTCCACTTTTTATGTGGAATTTCCTGCAAATGCTTGAGTGCCTTCTTTTTTTGATTAGCTCCCCCTTCAACAAAAGTATCTCCTCTTGTGATTTTCAGCAACCACTCTCTTACATCTTTATCATTATGGTCTTTAAACCATGCTCTCACATTTTGATCTTTTTTTACATCTTCAACACTAAACAATACTCCACATGAGTATTTACAATTAATCATATCACATAGATGATTATACCATACAACTCTTTCACATATTTCCACACAAAATATCACAATAAATATGGCCATATAATGACCAACTACATATGCAACATAAAGTTGCTCCTCACACAAATATTCTCTCAAAATAATGACTTTACAAGAATCCTTCTTCCAAGGAATTTTGAACACATCATTTTGATCCATGTGACCCAAGTTCTCCATCACTGTCTTCTCTCCAAGAAGAATCTTCATCAAAGTTGTCTTAATGAGACAATCACCTCTCAATAATACCTTTGAAAGACATTCTCCTTTCTTTTCATTCTTGCTCACCAAAAACAAATCATTAATCATAAAAACATTGCCTTTAGCATGAGTAGATTTGGTGCTTCCCATAAAGCTATTTTGTAGCAATTCTCCTTTGTGGTATGGTGCTTCAAGATCAACCATCAACTCTTCAGTAATAGTTCTCCTCATTTGTTCAATCCATGTTGGTGTGTTGAAACACCATTCATTCAAGCAATCATACATAGTTGCATTTTCAATACAACTCTCTTTCTGCAATGTAATCACTCCAAGTGAGTGATCTTCATCCATGAGTGATGTTTCCTTTGCCATTATGACAAGAAAAACAGCAATCTCATTTCCATTTTCTGTTTTTATCTTATTTTTCACATTCTTCTCCTCCTTTAGAGGAAATGTAACAATTTTATCTTCTCCTTGTAGGAGATCTTCATTTTCTTTGTCAAGAGATCATACATCCATTCCAAGTGAATGGTCTTCAAGACAATGGTCTTCCATAAACATTGCTTCTCCATCAACATGCCAACAATTTTGGTTGATCCTATTATCTTCTTTATTCTCTCCCATGAGAATTTTAGGTGCATTATCCATAATATACTCTTCATTTATCTCCTCCATGAGATATTTTTTATCACTTTTTCTTCTATCAACAGCAAATCCTCTTCTTCCTCCTCGTCCTCTTGAGGATTACACACCTCTTATTATCTTTTCATCACAAAATTCAGCAACATATGCTTCCTCCATGAAGCATTCTTCATCTTGTTGGTTTTCTACATACAGGCCTTCCTCTGTAATAAATAATTCTCCATTACAAAGCATGGCCTCATATGAGTCTTTACAAGACTCTTCAAAAACTCCTTCAAAAGGATCTAATTCAGAAATCGCTTCAAGGAAGCAAGGCTCCTCCTTGCTTAAACAATCTTCATGATTGTCACTCATGGCTTTATGGGTATCCTCATCAAACCCATAAGCATCCTTCAACAATTTCCATGCCATTGTAGCTGATCTACAATTGGCTATGAGAGGAAAAACATTATTTTCCATTCCTCTCCTCAAATCCATAAGAGCTAAGCAATTTGCATATTGTTGCTCCTTCTTCTCTTTTCTCTCCTCACCTTGTAGCTTGCTCCAATAGGGTTCATCATAGCCTTCTTGAACTATATCCCATAAGTCTTGAGCCTTCAAGAAGGTCTTCATCATTATGCTCCAAATAGCATAATTATCTCCATTGAATTTGGGTACTTCCAATTCTTTATACATGGTGGCCATTCTGTAATCCACCATTCATAAATCTTCCACCTAGCTCTCAGCCACTCCTTTCCTGTAGAATTATGATATACTTATATTAAAATCCACTAAATTTCAGATCCAAATTCACACAAATGAGAAATATGTGATCAATTTACTTTTTCCCTTTCTATCACAACTTCGGATCTAGGATTGTTGAAGGAAAAATAAATATTCACATACATTAATAAATAAAGATCCAAATGACCTAAAATTTTTTCAAAATTATGATTTTATCTAAATAATATTGCTCCAAAAATTTTAGAAGCAAATACCCTGTATTACACCTTATACAACCATTTTATTTAAATAATAAAAATGTTAATAAAATACGTAAATTAGCTCCAAATCACTTGAAATTTTTATTGCATCCTCTTGATATAATTATCTAACAACCCTTAAAATTTCATAATCAAATACCTCAGGATTAGTGAGATATTAATTATTTACTCGAGCTCTTCCTTGCAAATCTGCTGAGTGTTGGCCACTTGAGTTTCTCTGACAATGTGTGTGCTTCAGATCTCTTCACACCACTTTCCACAAGTTTTGATCCGTTTGAGAAAACCTGATCTGATACCAAATTAGAAACAATGGTGAAATTTTTCTATTGATCAACAATGTATTACATAGTTTTATAGTTCTTGAAAGAACTAAAAATAGACACGGTGGTTGAGAGAAATCCTCTCAAACTTATTACAACAAACTAACTTAAAGATAGCTCTTATCCTAACAAAATTCTAATCTTGGACTATGGTCAAACATTGACCAACCAAGCCAAAAACTCAATGTATGCTAATCAAATTAACTAGAAATATGTAAATAAAAACATTAAACTAAAACTAAATACTAGGACTAAGGAGGCAATGTTGAAAATATTCCAACAACTACTATATTTGGTTATTGCAATTAAGGACATTAATTGATATTAGTTTTGAAAGAAAATAGAAAGTGGGTGCTATACTGTTCACCCCCATCTCAACATAATATTGTGTTCTTCAATTGGTATTAGAGAGGGTTCCTTTGGAAAGGCTAATAGCTTAAGGGTAGATTCTACAAGAACATAGATGGCTTCACATAATGGATCATCTACAAATAAGGCACCACTGTTTGAAGGTAACAATTATACTTTCTAGAGCATGAGAATTAATAACTACTTGATATCATAGGGATATGAGGTATGGTAGATGGTTGAAAAAGAGTATAAGGTTAAAGGTGATCCCGAGGCATATAAGACTATCATAAAATTGGTTGAGATCAATGCAAGGAAAATAAATTATATTTTGAGTGGGCTATGTGAGACATGATTTTGCAAAGTTCATGGTATGTAATTCAACTAATGAAATGTGGACCAACTTACGGAATACTTATGAAGGAGATTCCAAGGTAAAGTTGTCAAAACTACAAACTCATAGAGAAATATTTGAGGAATTGAAAATAGAAGATTATGAAGATATTGCAAAGTTTTTACTTTGAATTGATGATATTATTAACACCATGAGAGGCCTAGGATTTGATATGAAAGAATCAGAAGCTACTCAAAAGGTTTTGAGATCACTTACCATGAAGTATGATGCAAAGGTTTCAGCAATAGAAGAAACAATGGATATCAACAAACTAACAATGGAAGAACTACAAGGAACTCTCACAACTTATGAGATGAGGGTGAGTAAGCATAAGGTTCCAATTAAAGAGATTGCATTCAAGGCTTCAGATAAAGAGAAAGGGAAGGTTCCAGAGATAGATAGAGATCCAGTTAAGGATGAGGAAGCTAACTTCATCAAAAGGAATAAGGACTCAAGGAATTTTAGGGATATGAGGAAAGTTAGATGCTACAAGTGTGGTGATCTTGGTCACTTTGCACACAAGTGTCCACATGAAGAAAATAGTTATGATAAAAAATAGTGTCACAAAAGAAAATAATATGGAAAGCATAAGCATAAAAAAGATGACAGATACAAGCAAAATAGGTATGAGAAGAAGAAATATTTTTGTAAGGTAAAGAAATCTTACTACATTGTAGAAGCAAGTGATAGCTTAGATCACAATGATAAATACAAGTCATATGATGAAAAGGAAGAACATATATTCCTTGGAATAGAAGGTGAAAGAGAACAGTGCTTTGTGTGTGGTCAAAGAGATCATAGATCAGGATATTACAATGGATTCAGTGATAGTGAATATGAGATAACACATTAAGGAAACATGCATGGTCAAAGAAATATTGAGAGTTTATTTGCTATAGAAGATTATAATGATATTAGTGACAGTGAATATGAAGAAGGGTTTTTCTATGGGATAAAATAAGTAGAAGAAGAACATTCACTCCAAGCAGAAGAATTTAAACAAGATAATGTTGTAAGAAAGACATATGTCTCAACTGATCTAAAGGAAGACTTCAATAATATCCATGAGCAACTACAAGAGGTTAAGGAGAATCTAAAAGAATTGAGATGTTCCATACGTGAGAAGTTTGATCCATCACATGACTCAAAAGGTCAAGATATTTTCACTAAGAATGAAACATTTATTTCAGAGATAATAAAGATAGATGCCAATTTGCTACTTGACATAAATGAAGAGAAAGAAGAGAAAGATTCCAAAGCACCAAAGGTCTCATATTTTAGGTTTGGAGAATCACACTCAAAAGGAAAGTAAGTTCTAAAATATGAAAGCAAGGAAGCACCTAAGTATTATGAATAAATTTCCAAAGTCCCTATGGATCCAAATATTCAGTTTGGATCTTGTTTTGAGATAGGTGAATTAAGTTCAAAAGAAAAAGAAATTCTTGAAGGGGAAAGCAAGGAAGAAACTAAGGAAGAGGATTTAGATACTAAAAAGAAGGTTCAAGGATGCAATGCACAAGTTGAAAGTGATCATGAGGATAATGGTCAAGAGAGGTATGAGGAACCAAAGCATGAACAAAGGGCTTTTCAAGGACATTGTTTTTATTGTAATGGATTTGGACACAGGGCTATACACTGTAGGGTCTATGGATCAAAGAAGTTTGATTTTTCTAGAAGAAAATTTAAAGGAATAAGGTATGGTTTTCAGGGACATTGCTTCTTATGCAACAAGAATTGTCATAGAGCTTTTCAGTGTAAATAAAATGAGTAACATGGTTTTGGTTTTAGAGCTACACAATTCATAAGTCATAGTCATAATGGTCATGAAAACAGAGCTTCACAATACAGCGTTCAAGAAAGGAATGGATATGGAAATTATTTCAAGAAATAATTTAGGATTTAGGCACCATCCAAAGGCTACAATATCAAGTGTTTTATTTGCTATAACTTTGGACATATTACAAAATGGTGTAGGACTCAATTCCAAACAGGTTCAAGGAAAGAAGGTCAAACAGGTTCTAGACAAGAAGATCAAGTAATTCATCAAGATAAGGATATCAAGAAAACATGGAAGGAAGTTGATAGAGGAAAGAAACAATGTAAGATGGGAGTAAAAGTACTCCCACCCCAAAATTAATCACCTCAAGAGAGAAGGTGGTGAGGGGGCTAAGCTTAAGAGTCATATATTTTAGCCCCATAGGTGTCCCTTTTGCCATTGATGTCAAAGGGGGAGAGATTTGAGTAAGGGGAGATATTTGAGTTAGGTGGAGAAGCCTCCAAAGAGAGAATTGAGTTAGGGGTAGCAGCCTCCAAAGAGAGTATTGAGTTAGGGGGAGCAACTTTGATTCTCAAAAATTGTTTTTGCAGTGACTGTGGTGATTTGCATTAGAGGTGTTGCCATTAATGACAAAGGGAGAGATTGTTGAAAATTTGAGGTATTTTATGTTTTCATTGATGTCACATGGATCATTGATGTCATGTGGATCACATTGAGTTTTGGTAGCCAAAGTATTTCATAAATAAGCATTTATGATATTTTGGAAAGCATGGATATATACAGGGTTTTTATGGAAACCAAGGCAGGCAAAATAAAAGGTTTTATTTAAAACCATGGATGGCAGATTTGAAATAGGTTTTTATTAAATCCCAGGTTGGATTTTTGTTTCATTGAAAAAGGTGCCCTGGTGATGGATATATTTAATTTTAAATATTTAGTTTAAATTTTAATTATTTAAAATTTAAATTTAAATTTTAAAATTAAAATTAAAGTCATCGCCGACGGCATAAAAACCATGCGCCATCAAAAGGAAAATAATAATTAAATGTGTTGACGTACGTGAAATTAAATGAACATTGCATATATATATGCAAAGGCTTTCGATTCAAAATTCTAAGTATCGAACGAAGAGAAAAAAAAGTAGAAGCCCCAAAATCCTTTGATGTGACAGTGTGGTCCAACGGTGAGCTTGGGAAGCGTGGAGTTTTTGGTTGCGACAGGGCATACATTTGATTCCCATCGGGTTCGATTTTTGTAGAGTGTGGTAGAGGAGCATTTGGTGCACGTTTTTGGCATGAGCAAGGGCAGAAAAATATACGGAGCATTGTTGCTCTCTGTCCTATGTGAGCAGATAGCTCACATGGTCTTTGACGCCACGGTTGTGGTGTTGAGTGGGCAGTGACGAGGGTTTGATTCCATCTAAGAGGTAAGTAAATGTTTTATTAAATATTTTTTGTTATTGCCTAATGTTGTAGGAATAAGATGATGCTAAGGGAATAATGTTTGATTAAATTTTTATTTACTTGGAAGGCAAGATATAAGGGTTGAAATGCACTTTTAGAAAAATAGAAATTTCTGGTGTTTTCCTCTTTTAGAAGTATACCATATTATATATTGTTGGAAAGCTTATTTCAAGGGCTATTTTATTAACTTGATTAGATGGAGAAATAAGGTGTATGTAAAGAGATATTTCTATTTTTGTAAAGGGGTTCAAAGTGAAGGTTGTTTTATTTTTTTTCAAAGTGTGTTGAGTGTGGCAGATTTCCAAAGGGGTTTATTCATCTTCATAAAAGGTATGGGCACATTCTCCTATTGATTGATTATGGTGGTTGATTTCTGAAATATCATTGGAGAGAAAAGGATTGATTGTGGTTTCCTTTTCGAAAGTGGTTGGTTGAATGCTTCAAGGTTTTCTAGTTTGAGAGTTGTAGTTGAGAATTGTTGGAAACATTTGAGTTGGTTGATACATGCTTGGACTAGGGTTTGTAAGAAAGAGTTTTTCCTTGTGGTAGTTTGTTGAGAAGAGTTTTTTGAGCCTAGTCAAGTGATTGTGTGAAGTGGTTGTTCAAGTTCCATGAAACAAACTATTCTATATTCTATATTTGAGTTGAGATTGAGATTTGAGGATAGAACATATTGAGTCTCTAACAATTCTCTTTATGATTCTATGAGATTGCCTTGAGTTGAGAAAGATATTGGATTTGAGTATAGAACATATTGAGTCTCTAAAAATTCTCTTTATGCTTCTATGAGATTGATTTGAGTTGATATCATTGTGGATCATAGTTTTCATCCTTTGAAGAGTGTATTACCATTCATTGTTGAGTTCATCTTTGAGCCTTGCCTTCATAAGATTTATGGATGAGATTTGAGTACTACTTGATTGAGTCTTTGAAGAAGGCTTTTGGGATGGATTTTTGGACAGCTTTGTGGACAAGTTTTGTGTGAGCTTGTTGAGCGGATTTGGACAAGTTCTGTGTGAGCTTGTTGAGCATATTTGGACAAGTTTCATGTGAGCTTATTGAGAAGATTTTGATAAGTTCTGTGTGAGCTTGTTGAGCAGATTTGGACAAGTTCTATGTGATCTTGTTGAGCATATTTGGACAATTTCTATGTGAGCTTGTTGAGTAGATTAGGACAAGTTCTGTGTGAGCTTGTTGAGCATATTTGGACAAGTTCTATGTGAGCTTGTTGATCATATTTTGAAAAATTTTGTGTGATCTTGTTGAGCATATTTGGACAAGTTATGTGTGAGCTTGTTGAGCAGATCAGTGGATTGCCTACCTGAGTAGATCAGTGTGTTGCCTAGTTGAGCAGATCAATGGATTGCCTACTTGAGAAGATCAGTGTATTGCCTAGCTTTGAGGAGATCAAAGTAATCATTGTATTGGATAAGGATATTTATTTTTGTGTGAAGTATTATAAGGAGATTATCTTATGGAGTACCCCATATTGGGGGAACCACATTAAATCTTATGTCTCAATTATGTGTGGTGACTTGTGCTCTTGCGTACTATTGCTATATGAGTTATTAATGCACATTGCTATATTTGGTTATTGCAATTAAGGACATTAATTGATATTGGTTTTTAAAGAAAGTAAAAATTGGGTGCTATAATGTTCACCCCCCCTCTCAGTATAAGCTTGTGTTCTTCAATGTGCATGGTATTCCTTGAAAGAAACCTAGCTAAAAACCTTCTTCTTGATTGCTATCTACCAAGGGAATCTACTAGTTGTAAATTTTTTGGGTAATTAATAAAAGCTATTATAAGGCTATAGAGCCTTCAATCACTAGAAAAATTTCCAACCACCCATTTTCTATCTAGTATAAGTCTGGTCAGTATGAAGTGGGAAAATTTTCTTTCCTTAGTTAATTTATGTTTAACAAGATAAATTCTACTTTAGGCCAATATTTAGGCAAATATACCAGGCTCAACAATGTTTTCCTTGTAATTGATTCTCAAAACCTTTTACAAAATCAATAGTCTAGAAAAATTGCTAAGAACTATTTATGTGGAAACTCTCATAGGCCCACATTATTGATGCATCCTAGGGATTTTTTCTTGCAAAATTAGAATCTTAGAAAGCCTTATTCATTGGGCATTGGAGTAAAAAATAAGATAAAGTATTTGGAGTAAAATTTTTAAAATAAAGGAGTCCCCCAATGGTTCTAAGGTTTATAAGCCCTAGCTCACCTTGCTCTTCATATTTGCTCCTCTAAAACTGGTTCTTTTCCTTGTCCATCCAACTAGGATATATTTTCTAGGGTACAAAATTTGACAAGATGCATTCCAAGCCTATTATGGTAAGAGTTTGAATTCCTTTAGCTTTTTAGATATGGCTCTAAGCTTATAGTTATTTTTGTAAGAGGATTCTAGATATATTTTTGCTAGTCCTTATATCTTTGCATGCATAGTAACTAGCTTCTCAAGAAATTCTAAAACCACTACTTCCCCACTATTTTTTGGCCAGGAGCTGAACTCTTCTTCACTATTGCCTATCTATTCAAATTTATATTATAGTTCCTCTATAATAAAGATGTTATCATTTTTATTCAAGAGCCAAGGAAATCCAAGACCAACAACTTCCCCTAATGGAGTAGCCATATTCTCCCATTTTTCACTAAGTAAATTAGATATCTCCCAACCCTATTGAATTAGTCGATACCATTCAATGAAATCATGAGCCATTTCCATTACTTCATATTTTATTGAACGGCAAATGCCTTTAGTTGAGGCTTAGATCCTTCAAATTTTTCACTAGATTGTATGATTTCTACACTTTTGTGTCCATTTAAGTTTAGATATTTTTGAATTTAGTTAGCTTCTTTGATGGCTTGATAGCTGAAAGTAAAAAATTTCAAGGTTGGTTGGAGTGACTTTGTGATTTCAAACATTTTGTTCCATCTAACCCTTTTTTTTTGCATCAACACTTCTCTAGAGAAGTGGGAGGCTTTTTATTTCTTCTTTTCTTCATCAAGCTCTTGTTGTAGCCACCCCAAATATTCTTATAATTCTTGAATTATCTAGTATTTATTGTATCATTGTGTCTTAGTGGGAGTATTATAAAGATTTTTTTGTAGTTCTTTAGTTTGCATCCACAAGATTTTCTTCTTAGGTCGTTCCTCCTCCAAGGACTTGGTTAGACATTCTACTATCTATTTATTTTCGTGATACTTTACTTCCATATATATAGCCTTCACATGCACCAATTCAAAATTTGAATGAGCACTTTGCACCATATCCTCCCATGGAATTATAACAATATCCACCTCTTGAATTGTTTTCTCAAATTATTCCATTGTCAGGTCTAGGGTAGTCTTGTTGGCAATAGGAATAATAGTTTTCATAGTATATTTCCCCTTTTCTAAATCCACAATGTGTTTCATCCTTTAGGGATCTCTCTATTTATCTTTTCTTGGAGTATGCTCACTAAACCATCTTTGCACATTAGTTTGAGCCTATTGGGCTTGATTGAAGGTATCAAGATTTGGATGGCCAAATAAGGGTGTGGAAGCAATGTAGGATAGATAAGAGGAGAATTAAGAAGAATAGGGATTATGGATTGTGGTGGTAATGTCTTTATGTGTTGGAAGCTACAATTTCCTAGGAATTTGTTGATGTTATGGGGATATGGCGGAGGTATTACTTTTGGTAGGTTATTGAGGATGGACCTCCTATGATGGAGGTTGGTGTTTTTCAGGAGAAGATAATGATGGTGGAGGTGGTATAGAAGAAGGATATTGATTAAGGCAATGAGAAAACATACATGTACCTTACACTTCCTTTTGTTCTTGATTTACAGGGGCTATATGTTGAAACTTGGTTGTTTTTATTATTTCCTTCGACTACTATGATGAAGAATACTCCTTTTTATTTCTCTTTAGACTTTTTATTCATTCTTTAGATCTTTCAAGTGCAAATATTTGTTCTAAGAGAGTTCAAATTTGTTTGGAATCCTCAATACTTCATTGGGAACATGAACTTATGACTCTATATTCAATGTACATCTTCTCTTGTACTGGAGTCTCGTCATAGCCATTTTTGATGAAATCAATCTCTTTTATGAGCTTGTATCCTATTATGTATCTTTATCAGAGTCTATATATCTATTGAGGCTCTTGTAATGACAAGCATCTACTTTTTGGTTGTCACCATTGGACCACTTTTTCTTGCTATTATTTATTTGAACTTGTTTCCATTAGAATTTCATCCCTTTACTCTCTAGTTTGCATCTCCTTCAAAGCTTCATGTTCCCCTGTATGCTTGGAAGTTTATTTATTTTGGAAATCAATTTCTTCCTTTGAGATATATTCCTCAATATTTTAATTTGAAATATTATTTTCTTCATCTCCATCCTTCCATTTTGGGTAATTAGCATCATGGAGAGCTAAAAATTGTTAGTCTTTATTAGTCGGGGCCTTTTTCTGATGATCATTTCTGTTGGGAACAAATAAAAGGCACAATGCATTGACAAAATGTGTTACACTATATAGGCATAAAGCCTATGAGTGATATTTGAAAAGTGTCATAATCTCCACTCCAAGTGTCATGCAGAAGACACATAACTCCAGTTTGAGAACTCAAACTAGAAATAAGACAAGTGGCAAAACTGAAGGTATAGTGCACATTATAATATTCTAACAAGGAAAGAAGAAAATACAAATGCCAAATTAGAGCCCTTAAAAATATCTAGGGTACACCACTTAAATCCAAAGGAGGGTTTGCCTAGTTTTCCACTCTGAATCATCAAGTGGTTCCAACAATTTCACACCTATAAATCTACCACTTTTGAATTTTTCCTTCCAACCATTTGTGCCTATTTTGCATCAATTCTTTTATCTGCTTGCTCAAGACATGTTCTTGTTATTAATTGGATCATATGGCTTTGCCATTGGATAAAACTTCTTTTATAGATGTAGTTTTTTCCTGACACATATCTATGTCAACCTCTTCTATCTCTATTTTATTTTTGAATACCTCTATTTCTTATCTTTGAATTTGCTGAAATGTAAGAGGCTTATAATGAATTCTATTAGCTTGGCTAAGAAGATACTTTCTGGTACATATAATAATTTGTCTTAAGTAACCCTAAGTTTAAGATCCCTAAGCTTTGCATCCAATAGTTCATGCTTCTTTCAGGCTCTCAAAATGATGGGTCCATAGTTAAGCGATAGATTATTTATGAGACCCGTATTTATTCCTATCCTAAAATTTGCATTGGCATAATTTGTTTGCCAATAAAATTCCACTACAAATACCCAATCTATTATGTAATAGGGTAGTAAATAGTATTTCCCATCAAAACCATGTACCCATATTACTATACCATATTTTAAGAAATACTAGTCTTTGGTTTCTTTTCTAGGGGTTTGGAGACATGATATAGCTTGCTTCATCAATCAGGGTATTTATCCATAGATTCTTGCCAAAGTAGGATCCAAAAATTCTTTGTTGAATTTCATGTAAGAATTGAATGCCTTAAGGATAGTGGTCCATTCTATTATCAAAAGAATTTCCCTTTATGATGTTTTTTCTCTATTTTTAGTTTTGGAAAAATCTCTAGTTTATGGTAAACAAATAGCCTAGCCAAGTATGAAGGATACCTAAATGCACCATATTCATTTTTCTTGAAGTGCATCGCTAAGATACTAGCCCTAGTAAAATAGGGAGTAAATTTGGAATAAGTCATAATGTAAGCCATACCTAATTGGAAATCATATGCTTTCTCATCACTATTTAAACCAAAGATGACCGCTAACATGGTAAACAAGTCCCTTATAAATTTGAACTCAGCAATATTAATGGGATCCACAAGGAATTATCTAAGATGGTGGCATAATTTTTCATTGAGCCAATAAAGTAATTTATCTCATAATACCTATTTTGTTAATCTTTTTTGAGGTGTTTACTAGGATGACTTCGAATACCTAAAGCAAAAGCAATTGTAATATTTTTGGTAAAATGGGTAAAAATTAGCTATCCTTTATTGCCATAGAATACTCACTATTTCTTGTCATAATAGTTAACCATAACCTTAACCAACTCTAGGCATGATTGAATGTGCCTGGGCATATATAGCAGTAACAACGAATCCCAAATGGCATCATCTGGTTGTTTTCCTGGATGCACAATAACCCTTTTTTCCATTTTATTTTTGAAATATATTATTTTCATAGTGATTTTTATATTGTAGACCTTATAGCCTATCCTAGAATTTAATCTTCTTATTGGCCATGGTTGCTTAGTTGAATTTTTAGACAATGGTTTGCAATAATGCTTTTTTTGGAAATATGAGAAGAATTTGTTGTCATTGATGTCAAAGGAATACTAAGAAGATGTCAAAGGAATATTCAACAAATGGTTCATGGTTGATTTTCTAAGAGGTAAGGATATAACATTTAATTTAAATATTATATGGCCGAAGCAACAAAAGAGAAGCAAGAAGGATAGCAAGATCATAATATTTGGGCAAAAGAAAATATCTTCGTTCCATGGTGATTGAAAGAAAATAATAAGGTTATAATGGAAAATTGCTAAGGTGATAATGGCAAAAGGTTTTCCTAAAAACCTAAGGAAGTTTATATTTTATTTTAATTAAAAAGGCCCAAAGGACATTTAAATATTTAATTATAATATTTAAATTCACTTTGAATTTAAAATAATTATAGGTAAAATATATTATTTTTGAAATGAAAAGTCCAATATTCCTATCCATCGACGTGAAGGAAAATACCTTTGAAAGGTATATAAATAATAGCCTTGATCAAAGGCTTTGTTAATAATTCAAATTTGTGCAATATATTGAGTGTGCCCGTTGATCGAACGTAAAAGCAGGAAGAAGTATCCGAAGTGCTATCTCAGCGAAAGAGGAAGATATAAAGGAGAAATGCACCAACCTCATAGACCCATCCAGGTGGGTAGCCCAGATGGTGCTTGGCTTGGGTGTAAAGTCACAGCAGAGGAGAGGTCTCGAGTTCAAGACCCTACGGCAACAGAAGGAGGAAGCATTTTTGTTTAAAGGATTTTAGCGACAGTGTAGGGAACAAGTGTGCACAAGCACACTTAGGTCCCACATGATCATCCAACTCACATGGTAGGCTGACCACGATGAGGGTGCTGGTAGGAAGAGAGTCACGGGTTCAAACCTCGCACTCACCATTTTCCAAGGCAAAAAGGATAAGCATTTTTTGTGTAGACAAGTTGCAAGCGGAGGAAAGAAGATAATTAATTTTTTAAAGGTATGAGGGCTTAACTTTATTATTATAAAGTATTAAAATATTATGTTGTGTGGAGAAATAAGGAGTAATAGAGTTTAGTTGGTTTATGATTTTTGAAGTCAAATATTGGAGTTATAAGGTGTAGAAAAGGAATATTATTTTGTAATATGCTTTTTAATATGTTGAATATTAAATTGAGGGTATTGGAGTAATAAGGTGTAAAAGGTGATGTTATTGTTTTAGAGTAAATTTGTTAAGAGAACTTGTGTGGGTTAATGCATGGTCCTTGAGAACAATAAAAGAATTATTTTCAGAATTCTTTGAGCATAATATTGAAGAAAAATATTAAGGACAAATATTTTCTATCTAACCCTTGTGATTGGCAAAGAGAGTGGTTATGATTAAAATAGGTGTTTGAGGTCAGATATTCAAACAAGAGGTAAGGGCACATTATCCTTGTGAGTGATTGTTGGATGTTGTGAATGCTGATTTGGAGATAAAAGGGTTGTTTGATAAGCATTGTTGAGTTTGATTGTTAAAGGTTTTTCTAAGTGAAGGTTTATGATCAAAATCTTGTTTGATAAGCATTGTTTAAAACATTGAATGAACCTTCATATGCATGATTAGGGTTTGTGCAAGAACATGAGTATCATTTTTATGTGAAGTTGAAGAACTGTCTTGTACTAAGGTTTATGCAATATCATGAGTATCATTGTTATGTGAGATTGTTTGATAAGCATTGTTGGAATTAATTGAGTGAGGTTTCACATGCTTGGACTAGGGTTTGTAAGCAAGGAGTGTTTCATTGAGTAATTGGTTGAGTGGAGTTGATTGAGCCTAGTCAAGTGGAAGTGTTGAAGTGATAGTTCTAGTTCTGTGAAACAAATTTTTCTATATTCTAAATTTATTTGAGAAGGAGATTGAAAGTGATTGAGTATTGTTGTGAGTGTGAAGCATATTGAGTCTCTAACAATTCTCTATATGTTTCTATGATATTGAACAAGATTCTGTGTGAAGCTTGTTTGTGTGATATAAGAGTATTTTGTGTTAGATTGAGTTGAGTTGAGTAAGATTTTGTGGAATCTTACAATACAAATTTGAGGTAAGTCTTGGTGAAGACTTGTTGAGTAGATTGGACAAGTTCTAGTGAGGACTTATTGAGAGATTTGAAAGTAGTCTTGTTGAAGACATGTTGAGTAGTTTGGACAAGTTCTAGTGAGGACTTGTTGAGTAGTTTGGAAAAGTTCTAGTGAGGACTTGTTGATCATATTTAAGGTAAGTCTTGGTGAAGACTTGGTGAGCAAATTGGACAAGTTCTAGTGAGGACTTGTTGAGTAGATTTGAGGCAAGTCTTGGAGAAGACTTGTGGACAGATTGGTGTGAGCTTTTTTGGAAGCTTACAATACATATTTGAAGATAAATATTGAGAGCATATTGGACAAGTTCTAGAGAGAACTTATGGATAGATTGGTGTGATATTTTGTGGAAGATTACAAGGTAGATTTAAGACAAGTCTTTGAGAAGACTTGTGAGTAGATTTTATTGATTGATTTGTTCAAACCTTGAGTTAAGGTTTGGAGTATATCTAGCAAAGTTGATTTGTGATTGAGTCAAGCTTTGTGATAAGGCTTGAGGATACATTTGAGGATAGTTTGGTGTAGATTTGAGGATAGGTTTGTGCCAGACAAAAGATATATATTGAGAAGATTTGTGCTAGAATGAAGGATTGTGTTTAGTGTAAATCGGAGATAGATATTGAGCATATTTGTGCTAGATCTAAGGATTGTGTATAGTGCATATCAGAGACAGAGATTGATCAGATTTATTCTAGACCAAAGGACTATATTTAGTGCAAAGAAAAGACAAATATTGAGTATATTTGTGCTATATCAAAGCACTATGTTTAGTGCATATCAGAGACAGAGATTAAGTAGATTTGTGCTAGACCGAAGGATTGTGTTTAGTGTAGATAAAATATAGATATTGATAATATTTGTGCTAGATTGAAGGATTGTGTTTAGTCCAAATTTGATACATAGCTGAGAGTAAGCTTTGGAGGTGACATAGTATAGATGATGACAATATATAGTGGATAGAGGTCCATTATCCAGGGTATTGAGGATAGGTATTTTGAGTGAGGATAAAAGTCTTTAGTGGATAGAGATCCATTAGTTATTGTAGTGGAGGCAGTAGTTCTTCTAGAAGATCACCAACCAGAGTAGAGGAGAAGGACTTCTCCTATGGACAGAGATCCATGAACCAACTAAGGAGATTAGTGTCTCCTATGGATAGAGATCCATGAGCTTGATTAGTAGATTTATGTCTCCATTGGATAAAGGTCCATAAATATTGTAAAAGGGAAAGGTTTCCCAAGATATTTTTTGAGAAAATTTTAGTGAAATATTTTATCCGTGGAGTAGCCCACATTGGGTGAACCACGTTAAATTGATGTCTTTATTGTGTATGGTGATTTGTGCATTTCTTTTATTACTGTTGTTGATATTACTATTGATACATTGCATAATATTAATTGGGAAAGAAAAGTAAAAAGTGGTCTTATACTGTTCACCCCCCTCTCAGTATAAGTTTGTGTTCTTCAATTGATATCAGAGCAGGTTCCTTCGAAAGAGTTTAACAGCTTGAAGGAAATTCTTACAAGAACACATATGGATTCTAAGAGTGGATCCTCAGATAATTCAACACCAGTGTTTGATGGAAATGATTATGTATTCTAGAGTATGAGAATGAAGATTCACCTGATGGCACCTAGAAATGAAATATAGGAAGCAGTTGAAAATGGATACACACCACCAGCTACTCCACCTATAGATAAATATGGTAAGCTTCTACATAATTACAATTAAAAATAAATGAATATAATTTTGAAAGGTTTACATAGAACAAGGTTCATAAAGGCTATGCATTGCAAATCAGTAAAAGAAATTTGGGATAAGTTGCAAAGCATATATGAAGGAGATAAAAAGGTCAAAAAGGTAAAGTTATGAAATCTCAAGGGACAATTTGAAGATCTAAAAATGAATAATGAGGAAAAAATTAGTGCTTATCTACTTCGTTTAGATGAGTTTTTTAACTCCATGCAAGGACTTGGACTTGAAGTTCAAGAATCTGATGTTTGTGATAATATTTTAAGGTCACTCCCAAGAATGTTTAGTGAAAATATTTTATTTATAGAGGAATAAAAAGATAGTGATATTTTGACAAGAGATGAATTACTTGGTATTATTATAGCTTTTGAGATGAGAACAAATGAGGAACCTAATATCCAAAAATAATCAACCGTAAAAGCTACTAAGAAGATAAAGGGTAAAAATTTAGATTCAAGAAATGAGTTATCCAGTGATGAAGAAGCAAATAATGGCAGAAGGAACAAGGATCCAAAAATATTTAAAGATGCAAAATTTGTTTGATGTTTCAATTGTGGAAAGTATGGTCACTATGCATCTGATTTTCAAGAAGTTGGAAATAGCAATGATGAAGAAAAATAGGATCATAAGAACAGGGAATCATAAAAATATAGGTACCAAAATAAAATCAGGGATGGTCAAGGCAAGCAAGGAAAGAAGTTATTCTGGAAATAGAAGAAGAGTTTCTATGCAGATAAGGCAAGTAAGTACTCAAGTGATAGTGATAATAGTTCCTCAGATAATGATAAATATGGAGTTATATTTCTGGCAAAAGAAAAATAAGTGGTTAGGAAAAGGACACCAATAATTCTCAAGTGTTTTAGATGTGGTAACTTTGATCATCTTAAATATAGTTGTACAAGAAGTGGTTTTAGTGTTAGTGATGATGAATATGAAGATACACTTGATGGACCAAAAGAGAATTTACTTATGTCATTAGAAGAAGAAGGAGGTGATCTTATAGAAAATGAGTTAGAAATGAATGAAGATGTTTTCAAAGGAAAACAAATGGAGGAAGAATTAGAAAATGGAGAAGTTGATATTGAGGGTGACCTTATTCATGTCCTTGATGCATTAAAAAAGGTAAGAAAGCAAAACTCCCAACTTAACCTTCAGTTTCAAGAATGTGATGAAGAGAAAGGAAAGCTTATAGAGGATTTAAATAAGTCAATGGCTAAGACAAGGAAGTTCAAAGATAAGTTAGAAGAAAATGTATTCGAATGTGAAAATTTGGAGCATGAGGTAGCTTCACTAAGGAAGGAATTAAAAGAGTCTAAAGATAGGTTACACAAGTTTGGAAGAATCTCAAAGAATTTGGATAAGATTATCAAGACACAAAAACCTACATCAAGAAAAACCAGACTTGGTTTTGAATAGGTACAAAAGAAATAAGGAGAGGATTCAACCTTAAGTTCTAAAGAAGAAGATAATTCAGAATAAGAGAGTGTAAGAGAGAGTGATACTTATTATGATGAGTTGGACAACATAAATTTCAACAAGGAAAGGAACAATGCACAAAAGAGGAACATATGGAACAAGAACTAGCACAAGGTAAAAGAAACTAAGAGACCAATGAGGTTAAGGCAAGGTAGTTTCAAAGGAAAATGTTTCTCATGTCAAAATTTTGAGCAAAAAGCTTATCATTGTAGAACACATGAAAGAAAAGATTATGGGAAGTTTAAAAACAAGCAACTTTTTCATGGGTATTGCTACTCTTGTAATTAGTTTTGTAACAAGGCATTGAATTGCAGGGTTCATGACAGGAATAGATATGGTTTCACCAAAAGAAATCCCAAGATATTTGCACCTCCAAGAAATAATAACATTAAGTGTTATAAGTGCAACAGTTATGGACATACAACAAAGTGGTGTAGAGAAAAAATTCTAGAAACAAACAGGAACAAAAATAGCCAGAGAAATCAGAAGGATTAGATGAGGAGAAAAGTGGACAAAGGTAAATATCAGTGCATGATGGGTGTAGAAATACTCCCACCCCATAATTAACCACCTCAAGAGGAGGTGGGGGAGGGGCTAAGCTAAGAGTGTCATTCTTAGCCCCAAACCCCAAAGGTGAACCTCTGCCATTGATGAAAAAGGTGGAGAGATTTGAGTAAGGGGGAGAAATATGAGTTAGAAAGAAAGCAGTTTCCTATTGGTCAAAATAACCACATCTAGGGAAATAAGGAATAATCTCCTCCATATACCATGTGTAGAAATGAAAAGTCATTATGGCATGACATTTTGATGGCCAAGGGGTAGACTAAGGCCAAAATTTGTGATGGCATGACATTTTGATGGCCAAGGAGCAGACTAAGGCCAAAAGTCGTGATGGCACGACATTTTGATGGCCAAGAGGCACACTAAGGCCAAAAGTCATGATGGCACGACATTTTGATGGCCAAGGAGCAGACTAAGGCCAAAAGTCATGATGGTGCGACATTTTGATGGCCAAGGAGCAGACTAAGGCAAAAAGTCATGATGGCACGATATTTTGATGGTCAAGAGGTAAACTAAGGCCAAAAGTTGTGATGGCACAACATTTTGATGGCCAAGGAGCAGACTAAGGTCAAAATTCTGGATGGCACGACATTTTGATGGCCAAGGAGTAGACTAAGGCCAAAAGTCATGATGGCATAATATTTTGATGGCCAAGGAGCAGACTAAGGCCAAAAGTCATGATGGCACAATATTTTGATGGCCAAGGAGTAGACTAAGGCCAAAAGTCATGATGGCATGACATTTTGATGGCCACGAAGACCACGAAGTCTGGGAGATCAGATAAATATTGATGTAACAAGAATATCCCAACCTCTTCCAGTTAGGAGCTCCATCACTCTTTAACTTCCTCCTGTACCAGAATGAGCCTACGGGCATACTTTTGTAACAAATTTTAGTTTTTTGTTATGTAAAACTCTTATATATAGAATGAGCGACCCAAAAAAATGGTTGGCTCTTAGGTGTTTACAAGGCTATGTATACAGACTTCTAAAATCTAAATAAAGATCTACCTTCTGGTTCTTGGCTCATTGGTGTTGTGAAATCAAGTATGTATGTGTTGTCTATTGCTAATTAAATCTTGTTTGAATGTAATTTGCATCAATTATGGATCTGGATTCTTGCATTAACATTCTGTTAAGATCTACAATTTGACGTCGCAAGTAGAATTGTGTTAGCATAAAATATTCATCGAGGGTTTAAGTTTCTGCTTTAGATTTTATTATGCTTATCTGCAATAGGTTGTGATAGTAGTTGTTGTTGTTGCTTAATCTGTACCATTTTAATCCTCTAGCATTAGCTATATTTCCCTCTCTTTATGCATTTCCTTCTCTATCCCTTTTCCCTAAAAGATACAAAGGAACCAGCCTCCTCTAGAGATCGAACCAGGTAGACTCTATTCTCACCTGGTCCTTCAATGTTGGCAAAGTCTTGGGCGCAAATGTAACCAAAGGTAGATTTTGCTCCAACAGTTTTTGGCACACCCGGTGGGACCCAAATCCCACGCATTATACAGATCAAATCCCCGGTGAATAGCTTTGCCCTGTCAATAATTTTATATCACCTGGTGACTCCGCACCAAAAGAGAACCTTAGAAAATCCCTTACCCAAATTTTGGTCATGAACTGTCTTTCATGATAACCAGATCTAAAGCAAAAAATTTAGAAGAACCCATAGAGTTTTTCGAACTACATCTTGGTAGCCTCTGGGCTAACCTTGTTTTGGTTGCTAGAACAACTTCTGCCTACATCAACAACTCAAAATGCTCTGATACTTTCCCTTGTAGCCCTCCCTAGCACTGCCACTAGTGGATTTTTAGCTCCAGTTATTTACCCAACCACGATGGCCAAAAATCTACTGATTTTGCCTTACCCTACATGGAACCATACAGGCCCCTTGAACCTAGAAATTCAACATCCGATCCCCTTAGCAGCCCTGAAAGCTCTACCCTAATATGACGGTACTGGAAAGATAGCTTATGAACATTATCTAGATGTGGCTGCATTGGCCCCCATCCATGACATTTAGGAAGAGGATGTTATGATAAGATTACTAGTAATTTCCTTGAAAGGGAAAATGCTCTATTGGTATAGAGCTCTTGAAAATCAATCTATAACTACATGGGCCCAACTTGTTGGTAAATTAGTGGAAGAATTCAATGAGCAGATAGATCCCTTCTCCCTGCTAAACCAGTTCACTATTGTTCAAAAACATCCACAAGAAGAGATCATAGATTTTAATATCAGATTTAGCAGAACCTAGTAGAGAGTACCTGATGGTTTGAGACCGACTCATGAACAAGCAATGTATTATTTCTTGAGAGCTTTCAACTCAGATATAAGTATGGCAATTAGATAGTCTCATGTACGCACTTTCCCTGAGGTTTATCAAGAAGCACAAAGGGCAGAAAAGGACCTGATTGCTATTGGTCATTTTCCGCCTAAATCCATGATGCCTATTTTTCCAAATCTACCTCAGGCATCAAATGCCACTTGCCCAACTAATAACAGTCTCCCCAAGTGGACCGGATAGCCTAGCATCCCATCAATACAAGCTCCTCCTGCACTTCCAATGCTTCCCCCCATTCATGCTCTCCCCATGGCTATGGCTCCACCAACTCCAGATCCCCAAATGGTAGTTTTGCAAGATATGCAAGCTTCTTATAAGACTCTAGAAAACAAGTTCATATCCATGGAATGAAGAGAGGCAGAAAGGAATTCCCAACCAAGAAGGTTTCCACAAGTGACTAGAGATCAAGCTTCTATGAGTGCTAGGAACTATGACCCCAACAAAGCTTCAGCAGAATTAGTGTTCTGGTGTTCCACATGCAACGACCCTCATGGTGAGACTTCTTGCATGATTCATCAGCATCAAGTACAACAAGTAGCTGGGGAAAAGGCTGAAAGAAGCCAAAAGGGCCAAGTGAACATAATCAGGGAAGAGAATCAGAATTTCATGATGCCTTCTATGGAACAAGTAGTTGTCCTTACTAGGTCAAGGAAGAAACCCCTACAAGTTGACCCCAAAGATCTTAACCCCTTGAAATTTCCCTCGCCTTTGAGGAACCCTATTGAGAAAGGGACTTCTTACAAAAAATCTCCTCCTAGTTCGGGCCAGAGAGATATAGAGACCCACAAGGAAGCACCACGATAGAAAGAAACCGAAACACAAGAGCAAGCAAGAGATAAATTGAGATATCCTTCACTTACTAAACATCAAAGGATTGATGCTACTCAGGGGTATAGAAACAAGTATGATGCAACAGTAAAGGAGAAGAGTGTTGAACCCCTCCCATTTAACATAGTTGAAGAAATGAAGAAAACTCCCTCTAAAGAAACTATGTATGAAGCTCTGCAGCTTCTAGGACAGATTGATTTGCTGTAGGAATATTTGAGGTCTATGAAGAATAAGAATAAGACTCCCACTCAGATGGATTCTGCACAAGCAAGTTTGACATCCACTTCAGGAAAGAATAGACCTCCCCCCTTTTACTTATCTCTTCAAATGGAGGGGTGGGTTGTTCACAACTGCATGATAGACTCTGGAGCAGCAACCACTATGATGCCCAAAGTAGTATGTGACATCATGGGCATGGAATATACAAGAAGTAGTCCTGGCATCTTACAGCTAGATGGGACCCCTATAAAAATTGTAGGAGTAATCAAAGACATTCTGATAGTACTCCACAGGCTACCCCAACTCACAGTCATATAGGAAGTGGTAGTAGTGGACCTGGAGCCTTATTTTGGTATGTGCCTTTCTAGAGAGTTCACAGCCAATATAGGAGGATATCTATCACTAGATTTTTCACACCTGGAAATCCTATTCAAAGGAAAAAGGGTGAAGATATTCAATGAAAAACCATCAACCTTCCATATCAAAAAGCTTGAAGATGAAAGTAAACAGTCCACCATAGTGAACATGATGATCGAAGAACTAGAAGACCTAAACTTGATGGAAGAAGCTCTCAATGTACTACAGGAAGAAGACCAGTTCTCCCTTCAGGATTTCAATGCTATGATCGAGACTGACATTGGGAG
The DNA here is from genome assembly GCA_028583015.1 of Wollemia nobilis. Taxonomy (NCBI): domain Eukaryota; kingdom Viridiplantae; phylum Streptophyta; class Pinopsida; order Araucariales; family Araucariaceae; genus Wollemia; species Wollemia nobilis. The sequence continues at coordinate 13,640,415 of JAQPPZ010000850.1, forward strand.
TTATACAATTCTAAAACTTGAGAAGAATGATCCCCTTGATCCCCCTCTGGTAAACCAACCCACTGATCAGTTGTGGAAGCTTTTCTTTGATGGGTCCAGATGTAATAATGGAGCTAGAGCAGGTATAGTCTTAATTTCCCCAACAGGTGAGCAGAAAGTTTTTTCTTACCGGTTAACCTGGAGTTGCACCAATAATGCAGTAGAGTATGAAGCACTCTATTTGGGCCTCAAGAAGGCTAAAAATATGGGCATAAAGCAACTACAGATCTTTGGTGATTCTGAGTTGATAGTGAATCAGGTTACTAAAAAATGTGTGAGTAAGCAACATTATCTTAAAGCTTACTGAAACAGAGTCTAGAATCTACTAGAATATTTTGAATCTCTAAACATAAAGGCAATTCCTAGAGAGAAAAACACTCATGCAGACTTATTGGCCTCAGTAGGGGTAAAATTCTGCCCTATAAGCAATGTCATCCAAAAATCTAAAATAGTCAGGTTGATTTACAGACCTTATGTGCCAGATAAAGACACCTTCTGGCAAGTTTTTGAGAACGATCGACAAATAGTGGATTTCCTTGTTCATGAGATGAATTTCTCTAACAATAGAATGGCTGAAGATGAGGAAGATGAGAACATCATCCAACTAAAAAATAACCACATCCCAAAAGGATTGGTTACGCTTGAGAGCCTGTTCGACAATAATGATAGGTCGATCGATCACAAAATGAAAGTCGACAAACATAGGTACAAAGAAACTCAAATGGAGCCTGACAAAGCTATCAAATTAGGAGTGAACACTACAAAAGTAGAAATGGAAGAAATCAGAGAATTGTGCAAGGAATTCCTTGACATCATCGCCTGGACCTACAGAGACCTGAAAGTCTATTCAAAAGAAATGATCCAACACATGATCAAACTTGAGGAAGGTGCAAAACCATTTCGGCAAAGGCAACGACTAGTAAATCCAAAAATTGAAGCCTTAATGAAACAGGAACTACTAAAACTCCTCGAAGGAAAAATCATTTACCCAATCAAGCATTCGACATGGGTTGCTAACTTGGTCCCAGTCAGAAAGAAAAATGGAGACATCCGGTTGTGTGTCAATTTTTGTAATTTAAACAAGGCTTCTCTGAAATATCATTACCCCCTTCCACAAATTGATCAGATTCTACATACAGTAGTAGGAGCACAAATATTTTCACTCCTAGATGGTTTCTCTGGATACAATTAGGTATGGGTCAAATATGAAGATCAGTTTAAGACCACGTTCACCACCAAGTGGGGAACGTTTGCTTACCAGAGAATGCCTTTCGGATTGTCCAATGTTGGAGCGACTTTCCAAAGAGCTATGGATGTGGCATTTAGAGAATTGGTGAATAAGATAATAGTGATTTACCTAGATGACATGACAGTTTTCTCTCACCAGAAAGGAGATCACATAGCGCACCTTAGAAGCATCTTTGAAAAGTGTAGGGAGTTTGGTATTTCCATAAATCCTAGAAAGTCCATTTTTGCTGTAGAAGAAGGACTTCTACTTGGTCATGTTGTTTCTAAGACTGGTCTAGCCATAGACCCTAATAGAGTGAAGGCACTTTTAGATCTTCCCCTCCCCCCAAATAAAAAGGGTTTGTAGTCTTTCTTCGGCCAGATCAACTTTATACGTAAATTCATAGCCGACTTTGCGCAAATCATCAAACCAATGATAGAGCTTCTAAAAAAGGATGTCATGTTCAAATGGATGGATGCGAGGAAACAAGCCTTCCAACTGATCAAAGAATAGATAGCTCAAGCCCTTGTCTTAGTAAATCCAGACTATTCTAGGGATTTTATTCTATATGCTATAGGTGAACAAGAAAGCTACGCTGTAGTACTCACACAGAAGGGAGCTGACAATGAAGAAATACCCATAGCTTTTCTGAGTCAAACTATGCAGGAACATGAAGAGAAATATAACTTCATTGAAAAATAGATATATGCAATAATGAAGTCTCTAAAAAAGTTTAGATATTTTTATCACAAAGTAGGATAATCGTCTACACCATCCACCCCGATGTACAAAGCTTCATCATACAAGGAGAGCTTGGTGACACAAGAGCTGGTTGGGTGACCAAAATACAAGAATACGATGTAGAAATACACCCAACCAAGCTAGTAAGAGGTAGAGAATTATGCCAAGAACTTACCAAGTATGCTTCACCAGAGTACATAGCCTGCCAAACTCAGGAAGCAGCATCAGATGATGATCAACCCTCAAAACAGCTTGACTAGGATGATGAATTGATCAAATACTTCCAAACCAAAATATGCCCAACAAATTTAAATTCTTCACAAAGAAGAAGATACCAGATCTAAGCTCTGAAGTACACCTTACTTCTTGAAGGATTGTACAAAAAAATTGGATGGAGTACTTCTTCATTGTATAAAAGAAGAACAAAAATAGAAGATCCTAGAAGAGTTCCATGGAGGATTATCAGGAGGACACTACTCAGGGAGAACCACTACCCTAAAGATCATCAGGACTAGGTGCTACTAGCCAACCATCTTTGCAGATGCCTTCAAACTAACCAGAGATTGCATGGAATACCAGAGGTACGTTGGGAGAAACAGAAATGCTCCATTGCCTCTAAAGTCCATCCAGGTTGAAGAACCTTTCCAACAATGGGGGTTGGATTTCATCAGAATAATAGAACCCAACTCATCCATTGAACATAAGTATATCCTGATAGCCACCGACTACTTCACAAAATGGTTAGAGGTAATACCCACCAAAAAGGTAGACCAAGAGGTCATGATAGAATTTGTGGAAAGTTTGATCACCAGATTTGGCATCCTAGAGGTGTTAGTCATAGATAATGGTTCATCCTTCGTAGGCACCAAGATGATTGACTTTGCATGCAAATACGAGATTTATTTGAAAACATCCTCAAACTACTATCCTCAAGGAAATGGACTAGCTGAATCTACAAATAAAAACCTGCTCAGAATCCTGAAATGGACTCTGAAGGACAACAAGAGAAGTTGGCACTCCCTGATAAATCAAGCACTATGGGCTGATAGAATAACTATCAAGAAGTCTATCAACGCATCTCCTTATTCCTTGGTCTATGGCAAAGAAGTAGTCCTACCCGTACACATAGAAATACTGGCTTTAAAGTTGCTCAATCAAGCTGGTACAGAAGAGGCAGAGCCAATGGAGAATAGGTTGATCCAACTTCTACATTCAGAAGAGCAAAAGGAACAGGCCTACGATCACCACCTAAAACATGTTGTCACCACGAAGGGATGGTTTGACAAGAAGACTACCCTAAGGAAATTTAAGGTAGGAGACTTAGTCCTCATATGGAATGAGAAGAAGTCTAAACCTAGAAATCATGATAAATTTGATGCATTATGGGAAGGCCCTTTTGAGATAATAGAAGAAAAGCAACACAACTCCTTCCAGTTGAAATATGAGCAGGGCCATGTTCAACCTATCCCTATGAATGGCTTCCATCTAAAGTTGTACTTCAAGGAATAAGTTCCTCCTCCCCTTGTATGTATTTTTATGTAAATATGCATCTCCCTTTTATTTTCAAAGAAAATTATCATGATGGTGCGACTTTTTTGTGTTCAAGTGCCCATTCAAAGGAAAATGTCATGATGGCATGACATTTTGGTGTTCAAGTGCACATTCCAAGAAAAATTTCATGATGGCATGACTTTTTGTGTTCAAGTACCCATTCAAAGGAAAATATCATGATAGCACGACATTTTGGTGTTCAAGTGCCCATTCAAAGAAAAATGTCATGATAGCATGACTTTTTGGTAGCTAGGCATCATGATAGATTTGGCACTCATAAAACCAGTAATGGGCGCCACGTCAGACAAAAGAGAGAATCTTTTGAAAAGTGCCACATCATAAATAGCCTAGCATCATTACAAGGAGCAGACAATGCCACGTCATAATGGCAAAGTATTATTGGCAATAAAAGTAGTAACCTCGAAACTCTAAACAATGCCCTTTTTGAGGTACTATCATACTCGCCAATTGGCACAAAGTAGAAATGGCAGTAATATATTGGCCCAATATGGAAGCAATGATGATTTATTAGCCCAGTACAACAATAAAGCAAATTATTGGTCTTGACTAAAAATGACAAGTAATGGTTTGTATTTTTTTTTATATTGGCACGTAGGCCAAATATCTAGGTGATATTCAAAATCTGCATTGAAATAAGTATCACCAACCAAAATTATGCCACATCAGTTTGATAGTTATTGCAAATTAGATTGGCATGAGCATGCATAGCCCTTTTCTCATCCACCTTCCTTATCCCTTCTTCACCTTCTACTTTCCCTGTGCCTGTTGTCTGTTCGAAGAGCTCTGCAAACACTGTTATTCACTCTTTCGACTACTACCAAGTTACAAGGTACTATCATGGTGGCCATACCTCTAGCTGTTAGTTCTTCAGCGATGCCCTCTAAGAAGAAGAGAAGCTCAAGCAAGAGAGTGAGCAGTTTTGTAGACCCCGATGCTCATATTACTGACGTAAAATTAACATGGAAAGAGCCAGAGCAAATTTGAAGGGATATAGCTACAAGAATCTCCCCAGAAATTTCTCCATATAATCCAAGCACTTTCCTGTACCATTATTTGCTTTATTGGTACGTCTACCCCCAAGTTCACCCCTATCCAGAGCTAATTCAGGCAATGGCAAAAATGTACGATGTCAAGCATAGGGTGGTAAATAATTTCAAAGGGGAAGCCATGTTCACACTTGATCCAGATACTATCAGAGCCATCTTTGCCTATGGAAGAAAACCTATGGTTCTACCTATCCAGTTTGACCCTAAGAATTCTACAAAATTTTACACCAATGACCTAAACATCAGGGCATTCTTGCAAGAGAACCTGTCAGATACCCTTTCAGAGAAGTCTGTGCCCAAGTCCCCTATCCCCCTATCAAGATTCAAGAACAAAGAGCTATTTTCTATGCTGGCCATGGTGGTGGGACTAGAGGACGATACTCAAGTTTATGGGTGGTAGATCGTAGTGGCGTAATGTATATCAATTCCTTAGTTCTATGACAAAGCGCATACAATTCTAGGCAAAGTGCCCATCTTCTTCGATTGGCCAGCATACCTAGCCCAACAGTTGCACATAGGCCTCTCCAAGCTACAAAGAGAAATCCTAGATGCATTCAAGTATTCCTCATATCTAGTCTGGATATTTTTCTTCTTCCAAGCCAAGCATTTAGTTTCCATTTCTACCACCATGAAGGATCAAAAGGGGGAACACTTACCAGTGTGTGAATGGATGCCACTTCTTTCAAATGCGGGTTCATATTACCACTTCAATATGGAATTCCTGGGCCCTGCTCTGAAGCTCATAAATGGCCAAATGCCCAAAATTCCTAAACAAATGGAAGACACTTTGAGGCACCCCCATGCAGAAGAAGGGGACTGGTTCATCCTAACATAGGGGGTAGTTGTTAGGCTTTACGACTTCACAGAGAAGCCTTTTCTATTGCCTTACTACGTCACCAAGTGACTATTTGCTCTAGAGTATGTAAGGCAAACAAAATTTATTAACATAAAATATGGGACAGGGGCTCAAAGGACACACACTTGCCTCATGCATTTCCAATATGAGGGAGTGACAATGTCAAAAAAGGGTGATCATGAGCAAATCGCTCAACTCCTAAGAAGCCTAAAATTGGTAGAAGTGCCTCATAAGTGGAAGTATGATCCTGAAGACAAATTCACTCAGAGGTAGGCCACCTTGAACAAGGCTCCCTTCAAGCAATTCCATGCCTCTGATAGGCAACTCGACAAACAAGATAGGAATAACAATGAAGACCAGCCACTAGAATGGCACATTGAGAGGATGCAGCCACTTCCTCCATGGCATGATTTCTATGAGCACTTGGCAGATTGGAACCCAGCTTCAAACCCAAAGCACAAGCTTACTGATAAAATCATTAAAAGAATGAAGAAAAGAGGGGAAGACTGGGATCACGCTAAAATATTGGCATGGTGGCAAATGAGGTGCCACATTCAAACATTCACTAGATATGGTTTGAATATGGACACAAAGTTCTATGCAAAATATGATGCAAGTCATGAGGAATGGTCCGAGACTCTAGTGGACAAGGTTCCACTAGGGATAGATGGCATCCCCATCAAACAAGCTGAGGGTAGCATAGAGCAAGATAAGGGGAAGGCAATAGCAGCTGAAAAAATAAAAACTCCAAAGAAAATATGCCGAGTATTTATTCCCCCTTTAGGATCTGACATAGAGTCAGATGATAGTGCTCAACTTGAGCACAGGAAAAGAAAAGTAGGGTCAGAGAAGGGTGGCCCCCAAAAAATAGAAGAATAGAAACATCCTCAGAGGAGTCAGAGTACGAAGAATCAAAACGAGATGAAGACTCTGAGGAATACATAGAGTTAGAGGAACACAAAGAGACTAAAGATCAAACAAAAGAAGGACATAATCTTGAATAGGTTCCTCAAAAATAGGTGATTGATGAATAAAGAGTTCAACAAGTTTCTGAGAAGCAGGGGACTGATGAACAAAGGGTCAAAATAGCTGAGAAACCTCTCTCGACAGAAACCCCTGGCACAAAAGAAACCATTGGTGAAGTGCGACCCCTGGCAGAGACAATAGTCGAGGCTGATAACTCAAGTCTGAAGCACATTACAGAAGCCTACACCGAGAAGTCACAAGGAACTGAAGACGTCACTTCACTTGAAGGGCTCAGGTACGTCTCCCATCGACCTTGATACTCCTTCTCCTCATTCCCAAAGAAATTCCCCTTCCCATTCTGAGAGATAGGGCAACCCATTATCTTCCAATCAACCTCCTTCATCGTCTTCCAATCAACCTCCTCCATCACCCCATCATCAAACTCCCCCTTTCACTCATAAAACTCCACCAGCATCTCCCTCTACTCATGAAGAGTCCCCTTCCAAAAAATTAAGTATGGAAGCCTCCCTAGCCACCACTCCCTTCTCAAATTCCACCAACCTATTAAGCTTCCAGGCCATGCAGACTGCTTCCCCTACAAACAACCCCACTGTTGCCAAATTCAAAAAATTGAAGAAGGCTAGCCTCAATGCCGCCACATGGTTAAAGTCATGGAGCTCCCAACGCTCTACGGATGTAGCTTGTGCTTGAGAGGGAACAATGTTGGATCCTATCAGCATGCAATGGTCTACGCTGAAGATGACTCTGCTGGTGAAGAAGCCAAAAAAGGAAATGACCTTGGAGGACTACCAAGCTGAGGTGACTCAGGAAGATATGACTCAACTGCCCATGGACGATGAGTGGAGCAAGGCTCAGTCTCATATGGGAACAATCTATCTAAACGTAGAGTACTACAAAGAAAAATTCCTTTGGGAAGAACAATCAAGGAAGCGTTTAGAGGAAGCCCTCCACCAGAAGAAAATCATAGAGAAGGCCTTGAAAAATGAAGCCAAGAAGTGGGAAGAAAGATTCAATGAGGCCACCCCTTACAAAGAGAGAGCAGCAAAGGCCGAAGAACAAGTTCAAATGCTGCAGCAACAAATTGAAGAACTCAAACAGTAGCTATCTAACAGTGCAGAAAAGACCAACGGACTAACCAAGGAGAAAGCAAAAGTAGTCCAAAGAGAGATGCTCGAAAAGGTCAGCCAAGTAATCTCAAGGGCTAAACCCACATTGGCATACTTTTTGAAAGTCCAAAGCATGCTAAGCAAGGTAGAAGATGAGTTCCAAGCATCAATCCAACTCCTGGTGACAAGGGTGTCAGACGCTAATAAAATTTAGTTTTTGGCGGATAGCACCCAAGCGATAGTAGGGTACAGAGCTCATGATGCAAACTGGTCTCAGGCTAAGTTGGTTGCCCAAAATTTCTTCAAGAGGCATAAATTGATAACAAAAGCTGCCAGGATAATGTATGAGCTACAGACAAAAGCTAAATTAATAACCAAACATGTAGGTATAGCCAAAAATTATGGCATGCCTAGCTTCTGGGATAAGAACTCGTAGCTCTTGACAGAAGATGAGTTGAAGGCCTCTTGGAAAAATTTCTTAGAAGATGAATCGAGGATTGATAGTTGGGAAGAGCCAGTTGAAGAGGATTCAATTTTCACAATGGCCCAAGATATCACTCAGATGAACGCTTGTCTACACGAACTGAGTTTGAAAGCAAAATCGCTATCATATGACAAGATCGAGGAGCTAGAATACCTGTATCTCACCTTCAAGGAAAAGGCTGATACAAATGAAGAGACCTGGAAGAAGGCTTGTGCCACCTACAATGAGGTCATTCAAGAGAAGAACAAACAAGAAAAGGAGAAACAGATAAAAGCCAAGAAGGCCTCATCCAACAACGCACCACCTTTAGGTCAAAAAGAAACAGGAAATTCTAGCGGAAGCACCCCAGGAGAATGATCGCTTCAAAGCGAGTTTTTGTTTGCTTTTCCTATCTACTTGGTATCTTTCCCCTTCTTTCCCTTATTTTTTATTGTTATTTTCTTTTTTGACTCCGTTCCCCAATGGATAAAGGCTCTAGGTTCTAACATTCAGCTGATAGAATTACCCCAAGAGGCACCAAGAATGTTGGTCAAAATGACCACATCCAGGGAAAGAAGGAATAATCTCCTCCAGATACCAAGTGTAGAAATGAAAAGTCATGATGGCATGATATTTTGATGGCCAAGGAGTAGACTAAGGCCAAAAGTCATGATGGTGCGACATTTTGATGGCCAAGGAGCAGACTAAGGCCAAAAGTCACGATGGCACGACATTTTGATGGCCAAGAAGCAGACTAAGGCCAAAAGTCATGATGGCATAACATTTTGATGGCCAAGGAGCAGACTAAGGCCAAAAGTCATGATGGCACGACATTTTGATGGCCAAGGAGCAGACTAAGGCCAAAATTCATGATGGCATGACATTTTGATGGCCAAGAGGTAGACTAAGGCCAAAAGTCATGATGGCATGATATTTTGATGGCCAAGGAGCAGACTAAGGCCAAAAGTCGTGATGGCATGACATTTTGATGGTCAAGAGGTAGACTAAGGCCAAAAGTCGTGATGGCATGACATTTTGATGGCCAAGGAGTAGACTAAGGCCAAAAGTCATGATGGCACAACATTTTGATGGCCAAGGAGCAGACTAAGGCCAAAAGTCGTGATGGCATGACATTTTGATGGCCACAAAGACCACGAAGTCTGGGAGATCAGATAAATATTGATGTAACAAGAATATCCCAACCTCTTCCAGTTAGGAGCTCCATCACTCTTTAACTTCCTCCTATACCAGAATGAGCCTACGGGCATACTTTTGTAACAACTTTCAGTTTTTTGTTATGTAAAACTCTTATATATAGAATGAGTGACCCAAACAAATGGTCGACTCTTAGGCGTTTACAAGGCTATGTATATAGACTTCTGAAAGCTAAATAAAGATCTACCTTCTGGTTCTTGGCTCATTGGTGTTGTGAAATCAAGTATGTATGTGTTGTCTATTGCTAATTAAATCTTGTTTGAATGTAATATGCATCAATTCTGGATCTGGATTCTTGCATTAACATTCTGTTGAGATCTGCAATTTGACGTCGCAAGTAGAATTGTGTTAGCATAAAACATTCACCGAGGGTTTAAGTTTCTACTTTAGATCTTATTATGCTTATCTACAATAGGCTATGATAGTAGTTGTTGTTGTTGCTTAATCTATACTATTTTAATCCTCTAGCATTAGCTATATTTCCCTCTCTTTATGCATTTCCTTCTCTATCCCTTTTCTCTAAAAGATACAAAGGAACCAGCCTCCTCTGGAGATCAAACCAGGTAGACTCTGTTCTCACCTGGTCCTTCAATGTTGGCAAAGTCTTGGGCGCAAACGTAACCGAAGGCATATTTTGCTCCAACAGTTCCCAGGGGGAGCAGAACAAAAAGAGGTAAAAGAAATAATAAAAGTTAAATGGGTTGCCATCAATGACAAAGGGGGAGATTTTTGGAAATATGAGCAGAATTTTTTGTCATTGATGTCAAAGGAATACTAAGCAGATGTCAAAGGAATATTCAGCAAATGGTTCATGGTTGATTTTCTAAGAGGTAAGGATATAATATTTAATTTAAATATTATATGGCTGAAGCAGCAAAAGAGAAGCAAGAAGGATAGCAAGATCATAATATTTGGGTAAAAGAAAAGGGTTGAAAAGATATCTCCGTTCCATGGTGATTGAAAGAAAATAATAAGGTTATTTTGCTAAGGTGATAATGGCAAAAGGTTTCCCTAAAAACCTAAGGAAGTTTATATTTTATTTTATTTGAAAAGGCCCAAAGGACATTTAAATATTTAATTATAATATTTAAATTCACTTTGAATTTAAAATAATTATAATTAAAATATTATTTTCGAAATGAAAAGTCCAATTTTCCTATCCGTCGACGTGAAGGTAAATACCTTTGAAAGGTATATAAATAATAGCCTTGATCAAAGGCTTAGTTAATAATTCGAATTCGTGCAATATATTGAGTGTGCTCGTCGATCGAACGTGGAAGCAGGAAGGAGTGTGCGCAGTGCTATCCCAGTGGAAGAGAAAGATATAAAGGAGAGAGGTACCAAGCTCATAGACCCATCCAGGCGGGTAGCCCAGATGACGCTTGGCTTGGGTGTGAAGTCACAGTAGAGGGGAGGTCTCGGGTTCGAGACTCTGTGGCAGTGGAAGGAGGAAGCCTTTTTGTTTAAAGGCTTTTGGCGGTAGTGTAGGGAATAAGTGTGCGCAAGCACACTTAGGTCCCACGTGAGCATCCAGCTCACACGGTAGGCTGATCATGGTGAGGGTGCTGGCAGGAAGAGAGTCACGGGTTCAAACCTCATGCTCACCATTTTGCAAGGCATAAAGGACAAGCATTTTTACATGGACATGTTGCAAGCGGAGGAAAGAAGATAATTAATTTTTTCAAAGGTATGAGGGCTTAAATTTATTATTATAAAGTATTAAAATATTATGTTATATGGAGAAATAAGGAGTAATAGAGTTTAGTTGGTTTATGATTTTTGAAGTCAAATTTTGGAGTAATAAGGTGTTAAAAAGAATATTATTTTGTAATATGCTTTTTAATATGTTGAATATTAAATTGAGGGTATTGGAGTAATAAGGTGTAAAAGGTAATGTTATTATTTTAGAGGGAATTTGTTAAGAGAACTTGTGTGGGTTAATGCATGGTCATTGAGAACAATAAAATAATTATTTTTAAAATTCTTTGAGCATAATATTGGAGAAAATATTAAGGATAAATATTTTCTATCTAACCCTTGTGATTGGCAAAGAGAGTGGTTATGATTAAAACAGGTGTTTGAGGTCAGATCTTATTCAAAAAAGAGGTAAGGGCACATTATCCTTGTGAGTGATTGTTGGATGTTGTGAATGCTAAGTTGGAGAGAAAAGGGTTGTTTGATAAGCATTGTTGAGTTTGATTGTTAAAGGTTTTTATGAGTGAAAGTTGATGATAAAAACCTTGTTTGATAAGCATTGTTGGAAACATTGAATGAACCTTCATATGCATGATTAGGGTTTGTACAAGAACATGAGTATCATTGTTATGTGAAGTTGAAGAACTATCTTGAACTAAGGTTTGTGCAAGATCATGAGTATCATTGTTATGTGAGATTGTTTGATAAGCATTGTTGGAAATAATTGAGTGAGGGTTCATATGCTTGGACTAGGGTTTGTAAGAAAGGAGTGTTTCATTGAGTGATTGATTGAGTGGAGTTGATTGAGCCTAGTCAAGTGGAAGTGTTGAAGTGATAGTTCTAGTTCTATGAAATAAATTGTTCTATATTCTAAATTGATTTGAGAAAGAGATTGAAAGTGATTGAGCATTGTTGTGAGTGTGAAGCATATTGAGTCTCTAACAATTCTCTATATGTTTCTATGAGTTAAACAAGATTCTATGTGAAACTTGTTTATGTGATTGAAGAGGATTTTATGTGATATTGAGTTGAGTTGAGTAAGCTTTTGTGGAAGCTTACAATAGATTTGAGGTAAGTCTTGGTGAAGACTTGTTGAGTAGATTGGACAAGTTCTAGTGAGGACTTGTTGAGCAGATTTGAGGTAAGTCTTGGTGAAGACTTGTTGAGCAGATTGGACAAGTTCTAGTGAGGACTTGTTGAGAGATTGGATAAGTTCTAGTGAGGACTTGTTGAGCATATTTGAGGTAAGTCTTGGAGAAGACTTGTGAGCAGATTGGAAAAGTTATAGTGAGGACTTATTGAGAAGATTTGTGATTGAGTCAAGATTTGTGTTAAGGCTTGAGGACAAATTTTAGGATAGTTTGGTGTAGATTTGGGGATAGGTTTGTGCCAGACCAGAGACTGATATTGAGAAAATTTATGCTAGATGAAAGGATTGTATTTAGTGTAAAGTAGAGACAGAGATTGAGAAGATTTGTGCTAGACCAAAGGACTATATTTAATGCAGATCAAAGATAGATATTGAGTAGATTTATATAGTTTTGTATTTTTATTTTTAAATTATTTTGTAATCAAAGATAGATATTGAGCAGATTTGTGCTAGATCGAAGGACTATGTTTAGTGTAGATTTGAGACAGAGTTGAGAGCAAGCTTTGGAGGTGATAGAGTATAGAGGATGATAGTCTCTAGTGGATAGAGGTCCATTAGCTAGGGTAGTGAAGACAGGTCTTCTGAGTGAGGGCAGGAGTCTTCAGTGGATAGAGATCCATTAGCCAGTGTAGTGGAGGTAGCAATTCTTCTAGAAGATCACCAACCAGAGCAGAGGAGAAGGAGTTCTCCTATGGATAGAGATCCATAAACTAGATGAGGATATTGGTGTCTCCTATGGATAGAGATCCATGAACTTGATTAGGGTATTGGTGTCTCCTTTGGATAGAGGTCCATAAACATTGTAATAGGGAAAGGTTTCCCAAGAGATTTGTTGAGAAAATTTTAGTGAAATATTTTCTCCATGGAGTAGCCCACATTGGGTGAACCACGTTAAATTGGTGTCTCTATTGTGTGTGGTGATTTGTGCATTGCTTTGATTACTATTATTGATATTGCTATTGATATATTGCATAATATTGATTGGGAAATAAAAGTAAAAAGTGGTCTTATACTATTCACCCCCTCTCAGTATAAGCTTGTGTTCTTCAATTGGTATCAGAGTGGGTTCCTTCGAAAGAGTTTAATAACTTGAAGGAAAATCTTACAAGAACATAGATGGATTCTAAGAGTGGATCCTCAAATAATTCAACACCAATATTTGATGGGAGCGATTATGTATTATGGAGTATGAGAATGAAGATTCACCTGATGGCACTTGGAAATGAAATATGGGAAGCAGTTGAAAATGGATACACACCACCAGCTACTCCACCTACAGATAAATATGGTAAGCTTCTACATCATTACAATTCAAAAGCAATGAATGCAATTTTGAAAGGTTTGCATAGAATAAAGTTCATAAAGGTTATGCATTGCAAATCAACAAAAGAAATTTGGGATAAGTTGCAAAGCATATATGAAGGAGATAAAAAGGTCAAAAAGGTAAAGTTGTGAAATCTCAAGGGACAATTTGAAGATCTAAAAATGAAGGATGAGGAAAATATTAGTGCTTATCTACTTCATGTAGATGAGGTTGTTAACTCCATGCAAGGACTTGGACTTGAAGTTCAAGAATCTGATGTTTGTGATAAGATTTTAAGGTCACTCCCAAGAAGGTTTAGTGAAAATATTTCAGCTATAGAGGAATCAAAAGATAGTGATATTTTGACAAGGGATGAATTACTTGGTATTCTTACAACTTTTGAGATGAGAACAAAAGAGGAACCTAATCTCCAGAAAGAAGCAACCTTCAAAGCTACTAAGAAGACAAAGGGTAAGAATTCAGATTCAAGCAATGAGTTATCCAGTGATGAAGAAGCAAATTATGGTAGAAGGAACAAGGATCCAAGAAGATTTAAAGATGCAAAATCTGTTAGATGTTTCAATTGTGGAAAGTATGGTCACTATGCATCTGATTGTCAAGAAGCTAGAAATAGCAATGATGAAGAAAAATAGGATCATAAGAATAGGGAATCAGAAAAATATAGGTACCAAAAGAAAAGAAGAGATGGTCAAGGCAAGCAAGGAAAGAAGTTCTTCCAAAGATAGAAGAAGAGTTTCTATGCAGACAAGGCAAGTAAGTACTCAAGTGATAGTGATAATAGTTCCTCAGATAATGATAAAGATGAAGTTCTATTTCTAGCAAAAGAAAAAGAAGTGGTTAGGAAAAGGTCACCAATAATTCTCAAGTGTTTTAGATGTGGTAACTTTGGTCATCTTGAAGATAGTTGTACAAGAAGTGGTTTCAGTTTCAGTGATGATGAATATGAAGATACACTTGAAGGACCAGAAGAGAATCTACTTATGGAATTAGAAGAAGAAGGAGGTGATCCTATAGAAAATGAGTTAGAAAAGAATGAAGATGTTTTCAAAGGTAAAAAAATAGAGGAAGAATCAGAGAATGGAGAAGTTGATCTTGAGGGTGAGCTTATTCATGCCCTTGATGCATTAAAGGAGGTAAGAAAGCAAAACTCCCAACTTAAGCTTCAGTTTCAAGAATGTGATGAAGAGAAAGGAAATATTATAGAGGATCTAAATAAGTCAATGGCTAAGACAAGGAAGTTCAAAGATAAGTTAGAAGCAAAGGTCTTAGAATGTGAAAATTTAGAGCATGAGGTAGCTTCACTAAGGAAGGAAGTAAAAGAGTCTAAGGATAGGTTACACAAGTTTGGAAGAAGCTCAAAGAATTTGGATAAGATTATCAAGACACAAAAACCTACATCAAGAAAAATAGGACTTGGTTTTGAATAGGTACAAAAGAAACAAGGAGAGGAGTCAACCTCAAGTTCTGAAGAAGAAGAAACTTTAGAAGAAGAGAGTGTAAGAGAGAGTGAGACTTCTGAGGATGAGTTGGACAATAGAAAGTTCAACAAGGAAAGGAACAATGCACAAAAGAGGAACAGATGGAACAGGAACCAACACAGGGTAAAAGAGACTAAGAGACCAATGAGGTCAAGGCAAGGTAGTTTCAATGGATGATGCTTCTCATGTCATAGGTTTGGGCACAAGGCTACACAGTGTAGGACACATGAAAGATAGGAATATGGGAAATTCAGAAATAGGTAAATTTTTCAAGGGTATTGCTACTCTTGTAATCAGTTTGGTCACAAGGCAATGAATTGTAGGGTTCATGATAGGAATAGATATGGCTTCACCAGGAGAAATCCCAAGATATTTGCACCTCCAAGAAATAATAACATTAAGTGTTATAAGTGCAATAATGATGGACATACAACAAAGTGGTGTAGAGAAGAAATTCCAGAAACAAGCAGGAACAAGAATAGTCAGAGGAATCAGAAGGATCATATGAGGAGGAAAGTGGACAAAGGTAAATATTAGTGCATGTTGGGAGTAGAAATACTCCCACCCCAGAATTAACCACCTCAAGAGGAGGTGGGGGAGGGGCTAAGCTAAGAGTCTCATTCTTAGCCCCGAGCCCCAAAGGTGACCCTTTGCCATTGATGACAAAGGGGGAGAGATTTGAGTAAGGGGGAGAGATTTGAGTTAGGAGGAAAGCAGTTTCCTAGGGGGAGCAGAACAGAAAGAGGTAAAGGAAATGATAAAAGGTAAATGGGTTGCCATCAATGACAAAGGGGGAGATTGTTGGAAATATGAGCAGAATTTGTTGTCATTGATGTCAAAGGAATACTAAGCAGATGTCAAAGGAATATTAAGCAAATGGTTCATGGTTGATTTTCTAAGAGGCAAGGATATAATATTTAATTTAAATATTATATGGCTGAAGCATCAAAAGAGAAGCAAGAAGGATAACAAGATCATAATATTTGGGCAAAATAAAAGGGTTGAAAAGATATCTTCGTTCCATGGTGATTGAAAGAAAATAATAAGGTTATTTTGCTAAGGTGATAATGGCAAAAGGTTTCCCTAAAAACCTAAGGAATTTTATATTTTATTTTATTTAAAAAGGCCCAAAGGACATTTAAATATTTAATTTATAATATTTAAATTCATTTTGAATTTAAAATAATTATAATTAAAATATTATTTTCGAAATGAAAAGTCCAATTTTCCTATCCATCGACGTGAAGGTAAATACCTTTGAAAGGTATATTAATAATAGCCTTGATCAAAGGCTTAATTAATAATTCGAATTCATGCAATATATTGAGTGTGCTCGTCGATCGAACATGAAAGCAGGAAGGAGTGTGTGCAGTGCTATCCCAATGGAAGAGGAAGATATAAAGGAGAAAGGCACCAAGCTCATAGACCCATCTAGGTGGGTAGCCCAGATGATGATTGGCTTGGGCACTAAGTTGCAGTAGAGGAGAGGTCTCGGGTTCGAGACTCTACGACAGTGAAAGGAGGAAGCCTTTTTTTTTAAAGGCTTTTGGCGATAGTGTAGGGAATAAGTGTGCGTGGGCACACTTAGGTCCCATGTGAGCATCTAGCTCACATGGTAGGTTGACCACGGTGAGGGCATTAGTAGGAAGAGAGTCATGGGTTCAAACCTTATGCTCACCATTTTGCAAGGCAGAAAGGACAAGCATTTTTGGATAGACACATTGAAAGCGGAGGAAAGAAGATAATTAATATTTTCAAAGGTATGAGGACTTAACTTTGTTATTATAAAGTGTTAAAAGGTTATGTGGTGTGGAGAAATAAGGAGTTGTAAAGTTTAATTGGGTTATGATTTTTGAAGTCAAATATTGGAGTAATAAGGTGTTAAAGAGGAATATTATTTTATAATATGCTTTTTAATATGTTGAATATTAAATTAAGGGTATTGGAGTAATAAGGTGTAAAAGGTAATGTTATTATTTTAGAGGGAATTTGTTAAGAGAACTTATGTGGGTTAATGCATGGTCCTTGAGAACAATAAAAGAATTATTTGAGCATAATATTGGATAAAAATATTAAGGAAAAATATTTTCTATCTAACCCTTGTGATTGGCAAAGAGAGTGGTTATGATTAAAACAGGTGTTTGAGGTCAGATCTTCTTCAAACAAGAGGTAAGGGCACATTATCCTTGTGAGTGATTGTTGGATGTTGTGAATGCTGAGTTGGAGAGAAAAGGGTTGTTTGATAAGCATTGTTGAGTTTGATTGTTAAAGGTTTTTCTGAGTGAAGGTTGATGATAAAAACCTTGTTTGATAAGCATTGTTGGAAACATTGAATGAACCTTCATATGCATGATTAGGGTTTGTGCAAGAACATGAGTATCATTGTTATGTGAAGTTGAGAACTATCCTGAACTAGGGTTTGTGCAAGATCATGAGTATCATTGTTATGTGAGATTGTTTGATAAGCATTGTTGGAAATAATTGAGTGAGGGTTCATATGCTTGGACTAGGGTTTGTAAGCAAGGAGTGTTTCATTGAGTGATTGATTGAGTGGAGTTGATTGAGCCTAGTCAAGTGGAAGTGTTGAAGTGATAGTTCTAGTTCTGTGAAACAAATTGTTCTATATTCTAAATTGATTTGAGAAAGAGATTGAAAGTGATTGAGCATTGTTGTGAGTGTGAAGCATATTGAGTCTCTAACAATTCTCTATATGTTTCTGTGAGTTAAACAAGATTCTATGTGAAACTTGTTTATGTGATTGAAGAGGATTTTCTGTTAAATTGATAGAGTTGAGAAGATTGGACAAGTTCTAGTGAGGACTTGTTGAGCATATTTGAGGCAAGTCTTGGTGAAGACTTGTTGAGGAAGACAAGTTCTAGTGAGGACTTGTTGAGCAAATTTGAGGTAAGTCTTGGTGAAGACTTGTTGAGAATTGGACAAGTTCTAGTGAGGACTTGTTGAGAAGATTTGAGGTAAGTCTTGGAGAAGACTTGTGAAAGATTGAGGGTGAGATTGGATAAGTCCTAGAGAGGACTTGTGGATAGATTAGTGTGAGCTTTTGTGGAAGCTTACAAGGTAGATTTGAGATAAGTCTTTGAGAAGACTTGTGAGCAGAGTTGATTGATTTATTTGTTCAAACCTTGAGTTAAGGTTTGGAGCAGATCTAGCAGAGTTGATTTGTGATTGAGTCAAGCTTTGTGTTAAGGCTTGAGGATAGATTTGAGGATAGAGTTTGGTGCAGATTTGAGGATAGGTTTGTGCCAGAATAGAGATAGATATTGAGCAGATTTGTGCTAGACTGAAGGACTGTGTTTAGTGCAGAACAGAGATAGAGATTGAGCAAATTTGTGCTAGACCGAAGGACTATGTTTAGTGCAGATCAAAGATAGAGATTGAGCAGATTTGTGCTAGAAATAGATATTGAGAAAATTTGTGCTAGATCGAAGGACTGTGTTTAGTGCAGATTTGAGACAGAGCTGAGAGCAAGCTTTGGAGGTGATAGAGTATAGAGGATGATAGTCTCTAGTGGATAGAGGTCCATTAGCTAGGGTAGTGAGGATAGGTCTTCTGAGTGAGGGTAGGAGTCTTCAGTGGATAGAGATCCATTAGCCAGTGTAGTGGAGGTAGTAGTTCTTCTAGAAGATCACCAGCCAGAGCAGAGGAGAAGAGTTCTCCTGTGGATAGAGATCCACGAACCAGTTGAGGATATTGGTGTCTCCTGTGGATAGAGATCCATGAACTTGATTAGGGGATTGGTGTCTCCTTTGGATAGAGGTCCATAAACATTGTAATAGGGAAAGGTTTCCCAAGAGATTTGTTGAGAAAATTTTAGTGAAATATTTTCTCCGTGGAGTAGCCCACATTGGGTGAACCACGTTAAATTGGTGTCTCTATTGTGTGTGGTGATTTGTGCATTGCTTTGATTACTATTGTTGATATTGCCATTGATATATTGCATAATATTGATTGGGAAAGAAAAGTAAAAAGTGGTCTTATATTGTTCACCCCCCTCTCAGTATAAGCTTGTGTTCTTCAGCTTTATTCAAATGCCTTTTTTTTATTGGTGTCCCAATTCTAAAATGCTCAATTGCTTTAATTGCTTGATTATGAGACCTATACTTTTATAGGATAGGGTTAATTAATGCAAAAAAATTTCCTACTCCACCTTTTTTACTAACATTAATTGCATAGTCTTGGACCATTCCTCCAAGACTAGGTGGGAATAATAGTTTTCCCAATTTTATACTTTAATGAATTAATTTATGATTCTCCTAACCACTTTAGACAATATTAGTACATAGTACCCTACGAGAAAGAGAGCACCATAACAATACCTTATTGATGCCTCTTAAAACATCCCCTTAAGTCATCAAGATCACTTAAAATATCCTTAGAGCCTACAAACATGTGTTTCTCTTAAAAAAGCCCAGAAACACTTCTGTTAAAGAAGCATACCGAAGTAGAACTATCCCCTGCAATAAGTTTTAAAGAGCTAATATAATACTCCATAAGGTTATATTACCTATTTAAAATAATATATCTCCTATTACTAATATTATCTCTTTCAAGTTATCGGGGCATGCGATTGCCTAAAATTGTATACTAACATTAATTGCTATCATGTTTTGGACCAATGACTTATTTACGATTCAAAATCATAGTGTACCACTCATTTTAAAAAAAAATCATATGCTTAGATGATTGCACTTTTTTTTACACAAGCATAATATTAATCAGTGCTTCTTTTGTGCAAATCATTCTATGTAATAGCCATTTTACCATTATTGGTACACATTAGTCATTAATTCTCACCAGCTCATATGCATTGCAATTGCATCTTTGAGATATTTTGCTAAGGCTCAAGCCTAATAAAATTAAATTTATTATACCACCCTGATCTAGCTTCTTCCTCATTTTAGTGTAGTGTGTTTCCTTTTTGGAAGTCTTGTAACAAAATATCCTTGTTATAACAACATGTAACAGTGTCATGTTGCTTCTAAAGGCCATCAAAAACCTTATTTTTGGGTCTTATAATAGCAATCTAGCTATATTCATTTTGTGAAACCCTTGATTTGGAGTGGCCAATGACTATTGACCTCATTTTCTTGCATCATCATAAAAATTGGTCCCTCCTCAGTCATGGCAATGAAATCCTCCAAGGAAAATTCAACCTCCATCTAGAAGTTTTTTATCTCCTCCTTAGAGTAAAAATCATTCTCCATTTGATATTCTCTAGCCACTTCATGGATACAATCCCATTATTCCTTCATTTAATATTTCTTGGCCACTTCCTTAGGGAAATCCAAGTCTTCTTCAACAAAGTTGACCTCCTCAACATAGTCTAGATTATCCTCCAATAGGTTTATCCTTTATTCTTTGGTTTTATCAATGTGGAAGGGCGATGGCTTTTCCACATAGATCTTAGCCTTTCGATATTTTTAAGGGATGACCATAATAGAATAATATAGAGGTTGATAATGTCAAAACTTAGTAGTGAATTATCTAGATAGGTATAGATAAAAGTAGTCCAAAATATCTACCACAACTAGTTCTTGAATAATTGTTACCTTTGATAACTTGTCAAGCACCATCTGTATGTCCTTGACCACCCCAACTTTCTAGATAGGGGTACCATATAATTGTAAAAATCTAGGGTTTGATCATGTGTATTCCATTTCCATTGCTTTGTATACTACCTTTGGCATGACAATAATGATTTCTTTGGAGCCAATCATGCAATTATGTACTATCCACCCCTCAATTTGTAAATATTTTTAGAACAAGGATGGTTGGATCTTATTCATGTTGGGGACTAGTTGGTCCTAAGCAATATTTAGGTTTAAAAAATTTTCTTCTTTAGGATTGATGCCTTTTGATGCTACTTTGAGTAGATCTATATAAATGGGTATTGGCAATGCATCCTACATGCTTGTCTTGGAAGGAGTCTTCTTGATTTCAATAATATTATATGTGGTCACTCATGACAACTTTGGTTCCATTTGGTTAGTCTATTAAAACCTTCTATGATATTGGTCATTGTCTTCTACCCTTTACCTTTTGATCATGGAGGTATACCTTAGCCTTATTAGAAGTTGTTCCTTATGATCCTCTTATATGGCACTTGCTTTCACTTGTTCCAACCTTGGCAAGTATTGCCTTGGTAGATTTGGCCTTGACTACTCTTTTGGTTGCTCTTTGTAAGGTTGAGAAGGGACTTTGAATGGATGTAAATTTTAAGGCTCTACTTGTAGATTATTCTTTATAGATATGGTTAGGACTTGAATATACTCTTCCTTCTTCGTTTGCTCAGCTACCATGACTTGTTGAGGATCCATAAAAATATTGACCACTTTCTTCTATGCCTTTTATGCTCTTTTTATTTTCTTTTTTGTTTCCAACTGATATTAGTGTTGGTAGACCATACATGTGTTTGCATTTTGGGGAATATTCCAGGTCAAGCACCAGTATCTTTCATGAGAAGTAAAAGTAAATGACACCTCCTATAGTTCATTGTATGCAATATTTGTTCATTTGGTGACATTGTTAATAGAGGTTCCTTGATGCTTGGTGATAAATGGAAATATCTTGAGCTAATAACCCTCATATCTCTTCTCTAAATTCTACCTCTCTAGCATAACGAATTATTTAGATTCTTTAATATTACCCTTATATCTAGTAATTTTATATTTTCTTTAGGTTATAGAGTTGGCAAGAGAGGCAAAGACAGAGCAATAGGCTTAGGCAGAGCTCTAGGTGTTGGAACAGGAGCATATTGTGGCATAGTAGTGGTCAAAGCTTATTGTGCACGTAAATCTAGAAATCATGGTATATTGATCTTAGGAGGAAGCTTGCTAACTAATATAAGTGCAACTTCTAAAATAATTACAACTTAAAATACTTGAGGAAATCTTATCTCATTGGCTAGGCAAATTTAGAGGCCCATATTTGGGTAAAAGGCTTGGATGTAATAGATATATGCCTAGGGTTGGGAAGGTTTGATATCTTGAGGAATATGCTTCCACATTTTGCTAAATTTAATGTTAAAATCAATGATATTCTTCTCTAGATTTCTTTGAATGGAGGTAAATTGAGTAAGCAATGAAAATGGATCTCCCACATGGTTGAATTTGAATATGAATGGGAAATTTAATCCCATGAAGTTATACTATTATCATCAAGGGATATATACTAGCTGAGCACTTTTCCTCTAAATTATATGGCTAGTAGCTACACCATGATATCCTCATGTTGGATATTATGAATAGAAACAAGGGTGACCATGTCTTGGTAGTGATCATATACAATTTTCTTATTTCCATAAAAAATTGGTAAAGCTTAAGAGGAGACTAGGGGATTTCATGGATATCTAAAATGAGGAGGAAATCATTGTTATTCCAACTTGTATATATTTTTTTGAACATATTTTTTAGGCAGACACTATTAGGAAATTGCAATGGAATAGAAATTTGAAAGCAAGGAGCCCTAACTAGAGAGTGATATTTACCTGGTCTTCTACAAGCTCTCCAATCAGGTGGTTTAGCAAACTACATAGGTTATTTGATCTTGTTAAAACATAATTCTAGAACCCATTCCTAGAACTTATTCCTTTAATAAAGTTACCAGTCTTAGGTTATTTCAACAATAGAGTCACCAAGTGAACATTTATTCTTTGCTTTCAAGGTCAAGACTATTCACCATATATTGGATTCTCTAGGTGAGTGAGACAAACTGCTTTGTCCCACCAGTAATGCATTGGTAGGAATAAACCAAATAGGTTTGGTCCCACAAGGCATGCCAAAAACTCTTGGTCTCTCATATACCTAATGGATGAGAGTGTGTTCTTTGATCATAGGGCCAATATTAGATAAGGATTTCTCCTTAGCCAACCTTTGAAGAAGGCTAGTTTCTTTTTATAAAACAAAAATAAAATATGGGAAATATTGGAGTAAGAAATGTATGGTTAGGAATGGAAATTATGTATTAGAGCTAGACAATATTTGGCTAATGACATTACCACATACCATGTAATACACATTGCAACTAAACTACATATAGGTCCTAACATAACGGTTACTAGATAAAGTATCATTGAATATGAAATGAGCCTGAGATCATACCCTCCACTACTCCAATAGATCTCAGCACCCTAAGTAACTTCTATAGAAGAAAGAAAAACCATAAAATTTAAGCCTAAGAATCCCTAGTATTTAAATTACCTAGGTCTAATAGATAATCTACTAGACCTTCCAAAGATATTTTACAAAAATATATAGGGTCTATAGAGCATCCATATATGTGAGAATTAAATAACACAATGCTAGCAAATGTCAAATGAAAATCTGATTTATTAAAATTGTAGAGAAAAATTACATAATATACAACAAACAAACACATAAATTGTTGATCCTTGCATTGAGGTAAATATTGCTATATGTAGTTTATTATACTAGCCTAATTAATGATTACAACAAAGGCCTACCATAGGCATAACAATATAGGCACACCCTAGACGAGTCTAGGACTCGTGCTTGATCAATATGTTAGAAAGGAGTGGAAGTCACCTTCTACCCTAATTATTCTAGCTATTATTGATTGACACCATCCACAATCTATATTTGCCACATGTCTTTGGTAGATCTATGCCACCTAACATGCTTAGTTTTCTCCATTATGCTTTGTTGCACCAACTATTATATTTGCAAGGATCTCTTCTAATGATTAATGGTAGATGATGCTACTACAGGCTTCATGAGACTAGCTATCAATTTCTTGTAACTACCCTAACTTGGATGAATGAGAAGTGTCCAAGTGTCCCATGCCTCTAACATTTATGGTCTTCCCTAAAAGACGCTTTGCCAAAAATCTTCCTCTTTGTCACTATCTACCATGGGCTTTCACTAGTCATTGATAGTTTTGGGAATTAGCCCGAGCTATTATAAGGCTATAGAGACTTTGATCACTAGAAAAACACCCAGTCACCCATTCTTCTAACTAGTATGAACTCAACCAATCTAAACCCGACTAGTCTAAAGTGGTCAAATTTTCTTGTCTTAGTTAATTTATGTTTAACAAGCTAATTCCTAGTTCTTGCCAAGATTTAGGTAAAGTTGTGTTTATCAATGTTTTCCTTATAATTTATTTTCAAAACCTTTTACACAATTTATAGTCCAACAAAATTGCTAGGAACTATCTATGTGGTAAGTCTCACAAACCCATATCGATCATCTAATTTTGTAGTATAGTAAGTTGTTGGACTAATCTCTAATACAACATTAAAGTACTCCAAAGAAAACTCAACCTCCTTTTGAAATTCTATCATCACATCTTTAAAACAATCTAAATCATATTTAATTAGGTTAACCTTATCTTCTTCAATCTTCTCAATGTGGAAGGGAGATGGATTTTCCACATAGATCCTAACCTTTTTGCCCTTGTGTGTAATGACCATGTGAGAATAATATAAATAAAAATATCCCCCAACTTGGTAGTGAACTCTCTAGAAAAGAATAGAGTATACCAAAAGGTCAACCATGACCACCTCCTTAATAACTATAACCTCTGGCACCTTGTGGAGCACCATTGGTATATCCTTGACCATCCTAATTATATGGATTGAATGGCCATCTAGTTGTAGTACTCCATGAATTGATCAAGTATAATCCATACCCATAGCCTTGCATACTACCTTTGGTATGACAATAGTGGCTATTGTGGATTCAACCATGCAATTATTTATTATTCACTCTTCCATGTGCAAAGACATGTAAAAATTTAGTGGAATTTTCTTGCCTATTCTAGGGCTTTGTTGATCCTTAGCCAATTTTAGGTTTGGCAAATTTAGTCCTTCAAAATTTACAACTTTCAATTCAACCTTGAGTAGGTCTATCTGATTGGGAATTAGTAATGTATCTTACAAGCTTGCCTGGGAAGGAATCTTCTTTAGTTCTTCAACAATGCTATAACTCGTAACTTCCAACAACTTCTTATCCTTATAGTTATATTCCTCAAACATGTTATGATATTACTTAGTGGCTTCTAGCCTTTGTATTTTGGTCATAGATTGATACCTTAGCTTTTTTAGTGCTTTCTCCGTGGGATATTCTTGAGTAGCCTTCATTTTTGCTAGCTTCAACCTTGATTACTCTTTCACTTTTTCCTTATAAGGTTAAGCAAGGAATTTGAAGGTCTCCAATTTTTATGGATCTACTTGTAGAGGCTTCTTCTAGGATCTTGTCAAGACTTGGATGCACTCCTCTTATTTAGGCTCTTTGTCTAGCATGACATAGTCTAGGTCCATTAGTATGTTCACCACTTCCTTTTGTGCCTTATCCATTATCTTTGCTTTTTTTCTTGCTACTAATTGGACTTGATGTTGGTAGACCATGCATGTGTCTACATTGTGAGGATATTTGTAGACTAGGCACCAATAACTTTTTTGAGAAGTAGAAGTGGATGGTGCATCCTCCTACTCAATATATGCAATATTTTTTCTTTTGGCTACATTTCTACAAGAGGCTCCTTTGTATTTTATGACATAGAAAAAACTTCTAGGTTGATACCTTCATATATGTTTTTGGATTTTTACCTCTCTAGCACAATGAATTTGTTGTTCAAAATTTTTAATGCTACCATTAGTTTAAGTATATTTGCATTTCTTTAGATTCTAGGGTAGGCAATAGATGTAGAGAAGGTGCATATGGTTGAGGCAAAGCTATAGGTGCCAGAATAGGAGTAAGTTGAGGCATTGAAGTATCTAGAGCTAGTGTTTTCTAAGCTGGCTATAAAAACTCTAATAAATATTGTATGGTGATCTTAGGAGGTAACTTGCTAATAGACATTAGTAATTTTTTTTGTAGAAATTATAGCTTGGAAAACTTATAAAATATCATCTCATTGGATAGCCAATTTTTTTTAGAGTTAGAGCATATTACACCATTTGGGTCATGTAAATGTACCACCTTTGGTACATAGTTAGAGTGGGAGATTACTTTAGGGGGAAGTTAGCTAGTTACTTCAAGCAATGTAATAAATGCATAAGTGTCAATGTGCAATTTATAATGTGCAAGATGTCCACTTGTACAGCTAGGTAGATTCTTGGCCAAGGAACCTCTCTTCTTATATAAAGGACCTCATAGTAATAAATCATATAAAGTACTTATCAAGTGCATTGTAGTAGAGAGTAGTAGAACTCTTGTATGGATTACAATGTAGCTCTTTTTATTGTATTAATAAAGTCACCATTACCTCCATATTGTATTATATTTTTGTCACTTCTATTATAGTATATTTCAGTCATATTACATAATTACTTTCTTTCATATTTTTTGCATCTTATTAGGACCCGTATTAGATCTCTCCCACTACATATATCCTCAAATACTAACACTGGTATCATATCCACGGTGGATCAATATAGGAATAGATACAGTCACAAGTGAGATCTGAAATAAATCTTAGTTATATAAATTCTGAGATTACATTTGGCTAGAGTCTTTTCATAGAGTTGTAGGAAAACTCGTGAAGACTAGGACTCAATATTCATTGCACTAGTTTGACGGATCAACTAGTGAAGATAACTGATCTCAAGAGATCTGGATCTTTTCATGATAAGTATTATCTAAAGTTATTTTTTGTATAAAATAGACATTATAGAATATAATCTAGGAGTAGAGTCTTGGCGAAGTTTGGAGATTGAAGATCTCCATTGCTAGATTGAAAAACTCCACATTGTGAAAAGGCCATAGAAGTTTTGATCCAGAATGAATGCCATAGAAGCCTTCATATAGAATAAAGGCCATATAAGCCTTGATCCAAAAAAATTCCATAGAAGCCTTGATCCATAAAAATGCCATAAAATCCTTGATCTAGAAAAAGGCCATAAAAGCCTTGATTTAGAATTATAAATTCTTTCATTCTAGTTTCTAACAACTTGTTGTAGGAAAAGGAGATTTAGAAAAATTGTTGGGAAGCTTCCTACAAGATATCTAGGAATAATATCTTCTTAGAATTATTCTAGAACTTGTAGAAACAAGGAGAATATTGAAGATTTCAAAGATCTTGAAAAAGAAGGGTCCCATTACAAGAGCTGCAAATCCTACAGATTGCAGAAATAAAGAGAAGCCAACAATAGCCTTATAGCAAAATAAAATAATAAGAGACTCTAGAAGATGATTCAAAAAGGATATAGGATATTGGCAATCTCCATTCAAGATCAATACTTCTAGAGTGCAAAAGCAGAAAAGGCCATAGAAGCCTTAATTCTGAAGAAGACTTTAGAGAAAAATTCTTGATTCAGAAGAAGAATTCCTGATTTAGAAGAAGCTTTTAGAGAAGAGTTCCTAATTTAGAAGAAGAAGAATTGATTCAAAATAAGAATCCAAATAAGAGTTACTAAAGAAGACTCCAGAAAAGAGTCCATGAAATAGGAGATTGATGATCTCCTTTACTGATTAAAGATTTATTTCAGAAGAAGCTAAAGAAATCCAAAGTAGATCTCATTGGAATAACTTCTAATCTTGGGAGAGAGAGAAAGGGACTAACAAAACCCTATTCCTAATCATATAAGCATAAAATTTTAGCGATCCAAGAAGAATATATCATAACCAACACTTCTAGAAGCATAATGTTGAATAAAATGTCTCAGTTGGAATACTAGAGAAGCTGCAAGATAGAATACATTGAAGAGGTCTCAAGGATTGGAGAGCCTTGTTGTAGAGCTCGTAGAAGCATCGTCAAAAGAGTTTCTAGGATAACTCATTGGAGAAATCCACTACCAAGGAGAAAGCTCCTGAAAGTGAAATACTTGGGACAATTATCACCATTCAAAAACAAGCCCAAGAGAAGAAGAATTTGGAAAGGAGTACCAAATCCTAAAAGAATAATCTAGTGAAGATCTCAAGATATTTAGAATTTTGAGAAGAAGAAGATCTTTTTTGAAGATAGAATTCAACAAGAATATTTAAGGGGGATTCAAACATAAGAAGCCTACCAAATCTAAAATGTTTGGAGATTTTCTCTCATAGTAAGAAGACATAGTTTGGAGAAAATAGTTCTTTGAATCTACAGTAGAAAATAGAATATCACTAAAAGGATTAAGCTATCAAACTCCAGGCTTAAGATAGAAAGTTCAAGACCACAGTTTGGTGAAGTAGGAAGCAGTTCTGGAAAACCAACAAGAAGCTATGAATTCATCAACTACAAGGTAGCAACTTGGTGAATCAAGACACCAAGATCTATTGTAGAAGCCATTAAAGATAAGCAACAAGGGTGTAATTAGTTGAACTTCAAATTGGGGTTCATTATCAAATTCTATTAAGCACCATATTTGGATTAAAAGTTGCAATAAGAAGAACCCATATTATAGTCTTCAAGAAAGTGCAAAAAGGAGAATTAATTTTAACATATATTTGCACATTTAATAGGAGTTAGAAATTTTTGAAAGAAATAAAATTTTCATCTACCTATTGTATGTTTATAAAGCAAGAAGACTAAATCCTACAATACTGATTCTAGTAAAAAATTGTAGAATACTCATTAACTTTTCATTATAGATTACTCTTGAAAAGTTACAAAATACTATTAAGTGCATTTAAAAATTATTTTGAGATTTTATTGGAGCAACAAATAGAGATTATTGTTACCATTAAGTGCATTATCAATCCATTAGCACTATACTAGTTGATCTCTAACTAGTTACTTTCAAAAGGATTAGTTTGTGTTTGTTGATTGTTAAAGATCAAGGATACAAAAACCAGCAGATTATCATAGTGTCTAGAGACACTATTTGATGCATAGAACCTACAAAATTTCATAGCCCAAAGAAGCCACCAAAAATTAGATCAGATTTCTTCAAGGAGTGGATAAGAAAGCCACCATCAAAACAACAAAAGAAGCTTCAAATAAAGACTTTGTGAGTCTCAAATTCAAAGTGCACTAAAGGCTATTTATAGAAAAAATAGTACAAAAAATACTTCTACAAAAAGCTTCTATCTACATGGTTATTAGCTTATGTTTATTACTAAAGTAACCAAGCAAAGGAGAGAGTTTTCTAGCAAAGGAGACAACATCAAATCAACCCTTGCCTACAAGAAAATTGCCATTAAAATAAAAAAAATAGAGTGCAAAAGTAGGTGTAAAACGAAGGTATTCTATTTACAATTTTATTTATATTATCTTGCACTAGACTAATATGTCCTAAGTAGGTAAAAGGACAAGATTTAAGTGCCACAAAGGTACATTCTTCACAAAGGGAAATCAACTGAAAGCAATCATGTTAAGAGCATTATCTAAGCAAGGTATAAGAGCCTCTCAAAGGGCTCATATCCTCCATAGTTTTGAACAGTCGTATCAAGCTACCTGCAAGCATAACATAAGGAGAAATATTATCTACAAAGGTAGGTTGAAATAAGAAGAAAAAAAGCATAATAAAATAAGGCTATACCAACTAGGTGTATTTCCACAAGGAGCACTTAAGGGCACCATTAGAGTACCTCAAAAAATCTACAAAATCACTACCCATAGCTACCAAAGGAGTTGCTCACAATTCTATCTCAAAGCCACTGAAGCATTGCTCACTACTATAACTAGAAATAGTTTGAATCAATCTCCATTGAAAGCATACAACAAATGAGGAGTTGGCCACAATACATTGATAAAAGAACCTTGCAATTTTATTTTGAAATAATTTGAGAAGAAAAGGTACATGCAAAGAGGGAAGGTGACACTTGTCACATTGAAGGAAACCCTAATGTTTCTCTCATGAGTGCTCACCCTTTTCACACTTAAAGGAAAGTCCAAGAAGTCGTTACACAAGAGGAGGAATATGAGCATTCACACAAATCTATAATTCCCATTCTATAGAAGGGTCCAAGCATCAAAAATTTTCTCTCCCAGGTATTAAATTGAAACTACTATGGTACTTGTCACTCACTTCAATATTTAACTCTTATTTGAGGCACCAAAGACCAAGGAGCAACAAAATTCATAGCAACATTCAAATTCAAATTCATAATAGCATTTGTATCCAAGTTTGTGGTATATCTATGTAGCAGCATCAGTGTTCAATAGAAGTGAAAAGATATAATTTAAAGCTCTTAGTCAAAGCAGTCAGATGTTAGGCATCCACTATCCAAATATTGTAGTCAAAGGAATACAAAAACCAACCAATATTCATGTTCAAGAGAAACATTAAAGCCTACATCCATATGTTGGAGATAACGGTCAAAAGGAACACTAGAGGGTGTTGTCATTTACGTCCAAAATTTAGTGCTAAATACATAGAGGTTTGGAATATCATAAAGGTAAGAATTTATCTTATTATAATTTGCTTTCATTAATAGGAGTTATAAGGGCATAATATAAGGTTGAAAAACTATTGGAAAATCAACCATATTTGAAAGCAAAAATTAAAGGATAATTATAGCTTTATATTTGTAAATTAAACATAGGAGAAATAAGGATTTCTACATGTTCCATTATTGCAAATATTATTGTTTTATAATATTCCAAATTAGAGAGTTATAAGGAATACTACACCAAAGTAGGATATTGGACTTTAGAAACATTAAATATCAAATATCAAAAGCTATAAAAGGAGGGTCATTAAATATTATCAAGAGTTGGAAACTAATTGGTATACTTGTATCAAAACTACATTAAAGGGATAAAATAAATCCAACCACTAGACCTCATCAAATTAGAAAGTGCTTAGTTCAATAGGAGAAATAAGGAGTAATAAAATATGATTATGTTATTTACAAAACTATACAAAATCAACCTAAAATTGAACTATTATTCACAAAAAACACTTTATCACTCATACAACATATTAAAAATCACTAGGGAGACATACGAAATTCTACAAAACTTGATATTCAGCATTTATCAAGTACTCAATCCATTTGGGAATCATCAGGTTTCTACAAATTCTACAAGGATTTTATTAAATCAAATATCTTAACTAGGGAGACATAAGGAAGCCAAAAAAACCCAAGCTCTACAAAGGTTCTATCAAATCAAATTCACACTCTAAACTAGGGATTCATAAGGTAGACTACTTCAAAGATTCAATTCAGAGTATTCAAATGACTTCTATCAAATCCATATTTACAATTCTAAGGAATAACAAGAAACACTATATCAAAACCTATCAAGAAGAAATATGGATGAAATAATAAGAAATACCTTTATTAATAAAGAATTATTTTATGAAATGGAATTATATTTTCAAAACTTGATAGATACCCTTAAAGGATATGAGAATCTATCAACTAACAATAAGGAGAGATTCTACTTATTTCTTAAAGAAGCAAAAGAGGGTAGCTTTGAAGCATTAATTGGTTATCTTCATGAAAACCTCTTTAGGGCATGGTGGAATTCACAAAAGATAGTTATATTCACATCCAAGGAGTGTTTGATGATTTATCTATCCTTAATTGTATTTGTACTCACTTAACACATGAACCAAGCTAGAAATAAAAGTCAATATTATTATGATGATAGACTAACTCCTCATGAAGCAAAAATTCCACTAGTATCAAAGCAGAATCATAGGAGAAGGAAGAAAAGGAAGAAAATATATTCTAAAAGAGATCTTATTAAAGAATACATGAATAACAAAGAAATTATAAATACTGAAAAAACCCTCAACTACAACTCTCTTTGCATCATATATGAATATACTAAGAAATGAAGGAGAATACAAGTTCCAATTTTAACTCCAATAAAGAAGAAGAAGAAGAAGAAGAAGAAGAAGAAGAAGAATTCAATAAGGCATACAATGCAATGATAATACAAAGAATCAAGTAGAAGATCATTTGTAGAAGAATATCCATATTGAAGATTGAAATTTTCAATTTTCAAATAATGTAATATAGGGGGGTGTTAGAGTTAGAGCATATTGCATCATTTGGGTCATGTAAATGTATCATCTTTGGTACATAGTTAGACTAAGAGATTACTTTAGGGGGAAGTTAGCTAATTATTTCAAGCAATGTAATAAATGCACAAGTGTCAATGTGCAAGTTGTAATGTGCAAGGTGTCCACTTGTACAACTAGGTAGCGTGTTGGCCAAGGAATCTCTCTTCCTATATAAATGGCCTCATAGAAATAGATCATATCAAGTACATATCAAGTGCATTATAGTAGATAGTAGTAGAACTCCTGTATGGAGTACAATGTAGCTCTTTATTTTTAATTAATGGAGTGACCATTACCTTCATATTGCATTGTATTTTAGTCATTTCTATCTATAGTATATTTCAATCATATTGCATAATTACTTTCTTTCATATTTTTTGCATTTTATTAGGACCTGTGTTAGATCTCTCCCATTGTATATATCCTTAAAAGCTAACAAATTTGTATACCTAGATCTAGGATAAGAACTTGAATATAATAAATGTAGACTTGAGGCTATGGAGGTCTGATGTCTTGAGGGATATGCTTCCACATCTTACTAAATATGATATTGAAATTAGTGATATTTTCTCATGGATGTCTTTGAATGGAGGTAAATTGGGTGAGAAATGAAATGAATCTCCTAAATGAATGGTTCAACTACTTGAGTCGAACTAATATTACTATCATCCAAGGATCTATAACATGTTAACAATTTTCCTCTAAAGGATATGGATAGCAGTCTCAACATGACATCTTCATGTTAAACATTATGGATAGTGGCTAGACTAGCCACATCTTGACAACACTCATAGATAGTTTCTCAAGAACCATCATAATTTGGTAAGGATTTAAGAGTAGACTAAGGGATTTTATGGAGATTTACAAGATAAAGGGGTCCATTGTTATTCTATCTAGGGTAAATTTTTCCATCCATGATTTTTGAATAGGGACTATCAGGAGACTATCTGATAAATGCTTGTAGAGATATGAGACTTTGAATAGAAGGATCTCAAACTAGAGAGTGGGACTTACCTATTATTTTGTGATGTCTTTGGAAAGGTAATTCAACAAACTACATAGGTTATTTGATTTTTTTGGTCTTTGAGCTAGTTATCATACAATTTTAGAGCTAATTCCTTTAGCAAGTTGCCAATATTAGGTTCTTTCAATAGTGGAGTTTCTAGGTGAATGTATTCTCTACTTGTGAGGTCAAGATATTAACCAAAATCTTGACCCGATAGGAATGTTAGATGAATGTTGAATGATTCATCCCACTAGACATACCAAAAATATCGGTCTATTATTTGCCTAGTGGTGTGATGTGTACCCTAGAACATAACCAAGATTAAGTGGCTCATAATTTCTTTTAAGCCAACCTCCAGAGAAGGCTACTTTCTTATGCAAAGTAAAAAATCAAAAAAATTAAAGAATACTAAAGATATAAATGGAGGGTTAGAAGGAGAGAAGGGAGAAAAATGTGGTTTTAAATATGGGCAACATTTTACTAACATCACTACCATATCCTATGCAATACACACTGTAACTTATCTGCATCCAAGGCCTAACATACTAGCCACCATACAAAGCATTAAAAAATGTAAATTTAATTTAGATCATACTCTCTACTACTCAAATAGCCCTAAATTATAGTCCAAATATCATATATGGCCTAACATAATAGACCGATGATAGAATTTTATATAAGAAAGTAGAACCACAACAATTAATGTTTTGAATCCCTAATATTCCAATAGCCCAAAGTGATAATCCAAACAACTCAAGCCTAATATAATATACCACCCACAAAGATTTAAATAAATATCTAGAGACTAAAAATCATGCATTCACAAAAGAATTCAACAATACATTACTGACAGAGGTCAAACAACAAGCTGGTTCATTAAGAAGTAGAGAAAAATTACATAGTATACAACATATAAACACTTAAATTGCCAACCCTCATACTGAGGTAGATTGCACTATTTATAGTTTACCATAGTATCCTAGTTAATTATTACAAGGATGGCTTACAATAGGCCTGATAAAAAAGGCACAGCCTAGCTAATTCTAGGGCTTATGCTTAATTAGCATGTTTGAGGAAGTGGTTGTTGTTATCCTACCTTGTCACTACCAATTGTTTTGATCTAGGATCCATTACCACCTTCAATATCCATGTCTTTAGTAGGTGCAAGTGTTTTGACAATGCTTAGAGTTGATAGGGATTAGTATTGTATTGCATTTAATATTGACACGGATCGTGCATATTAAATGCCTCCTTGTAAAGGCAGACATGCCTATAAATATATTTTTATTGAATGCAATTAATAGTTTTCATCATGCCATTCTCATGTTTGCCTCTTGAGTGTTCTTCCCACATCATTGGTATCAGAGCAAGGTGTAAGGGTTTTTGGAAAGTATCCTCTTCCTCGAGACTAGATTAATTCTAGAAAAAAATGAGAAATCCAACCCTTGGATCTTGATGGGTGAATGCTCTTTCCCTACCATGAACACTTTTGAGCACTCCTATTTTTGAAAACTCTCATTTAGGGTCCCTCTAACTCCTGACCCTCAACTCACATTGTAGTGCAATATTTTTTATTTTTTCTGGTCTGATCTACATTTATTTTTGTAGTTTCTAGCACAAGTGAGGCCAATATGCCCACTGTTTTCTTTCCATAAGCATTGCTATCCACATATATACTCCTTTTGTACTTGATCCTCTTCATAGCTAGGGTCCCTTTGATCCTTTAACCTCAGCTCACACTATTATGCAGTATTTCTGATTTTGCTCAGTCTGATTTATATTCTTTATAGTTTCCATGTTCGACACCATGATGTCAAACCTTGAGCATTAACTCAATGAGGTCTCTTGCTGACTTAGGGATCTCTTTACATAAATCCAATAGATCCAAGATAAAATTCTTCTTGCCATGACCTCTGCTAACAAAAAATTTCTTACCAACAAAGCACACCAACTAAGAGATCTCACTATTGAAATTTAGTAGATCCAAGTTGCTAGACTTGTTGAAATGGTCGCTGCTGCTAATGTTCCTATTGTGAAAGAAGATATTGTTCAAATAATTACTGAAGGAAAACTTGCTCGACTTATAGATGATGTTGCTCATAATATTGATTTTTTTTCTACTGTTGATCTCTTAGAAAAAGAACATACCAAAATTTTTCAGCATCTTTGTGATGAATAAGAAAACAACATTTTGCCGACACAACCACAAAATTCTTCAGACAGTGAAGCTTCAGCCGTCATTGCTACTCTTGATGCATTTCTTGTTTGGTCTCCATATATGCATTTCAGCACTGTTCTCAAGATTCCATCGATCTATTATTTTTTGACAAGATTCCATTATGTCAATATCCTTCCCCATGGCACTCATTTGTCTTTCCCACATTATGATAATGGATTTCTATTTAGCACCAACTACCCATTTTCAGGCCCCATTTCCATCCTTCTAGCCACTGGTTTTCATTGGGTTTTCAATCTGCCTCCCCCAGCCCGTGCACCCCCATGGCCTCCCCCTCTCACCCCATGTTGGTTGCTAGTCGTTATCATCGGTCAAACATGCCTACCACTTGCCCGTGTTGCCATAAAATTAGTTGTTGTCATTCCACAATAGTCGTTGCTCCCTTTCCCTTGGAGAAATTTTTAAATTAAATTAAATTTTATTTAATTTAATTTAAAATTACAATATTTAATATCACACTTATTTTTAAATACCATAATTATGCGTTAAATTAAATATTCTCCATTGATCGTTGCCCATTCACATCATCCATAAACCCATAATTAAATTAAATTAAATTTTATTTAATTTAATTTAATCCATCACTTCCGTCTCCATTGACCATTGCCCATTCACATCATCCATAAACCCATAATTAAATTAAATTTAATTTAATTTAATCCATAACTTTCGTCTCTAAATTTTGCACCCTGTGTTAATCATTACCCTTGGCTTTTCGCATTTCCCATTGCCTCGGCTTCTGCTCCATTACACTTAAAATCTGCACTGATATATTTATTTATTTATTTTTTTCACATCACCTATTGTTTTCTTCTCTTGTCGAATCAAGGGACTCTTTAGCCATTCACCAACATAGCAATGTTTATAGTTGTTGGAAAGGTTCTTCCAAGCCCGACTCAGTGCTAGCATCTATTTTCTATTTTTTGAAGACTTTCTCCAGTTCATCATTGGTCTTTCTCTTTTTGTACAGGAGTGCATTTTCAATTGTACCCAACACTCCTTTGCTTTTCCTCTTTCTCTTCCACACTTGTACGCATTGGGGACCAATGCTTCCTCAATGGGGAGGAATGATAGGTATTAGTATTGTATTGCATTTAATATTGACATGAATTGTGTATATTAAATGCCAACTTATAAAGGTAGACATGCCTATAAATATATATATTTTTAATACAATTAACAATTTTCATCGTGGCATTCTTGTGTTCGCCTCTTGAATGTTCTTCCCACATCACTATACCTTAAATTTCTGCTAGCAATCAAATTGTAGTTGATATTATTGTAGGTTCTAAAATACTGGTTTTTGCTTTCTTATCTAGCTACTTCATTTTGGATGGATGAGAAGTGTCTAGTGGTCTATTCCTCTAACACACATTATCCCTACTAAAAGAGACCTACCTGAGAGATTTTATCCTTTGTTGTTATCTACTTTGGATCTTTTGCTTACTGTTAGGGCTTCTTGGATTTAGATGGGAGTGCTATGAGGTTTTGTTGATATCTTCATTTAGGACTTTTGGCCACTCATGCTTTGCTTTTTTCTAGGTGGTCAAGACCTTTGTAGACTTAGGCTAGCATTACTTTTGAAAATACCTAGCCATTTATGTTCTATATTTTGAAGTGGTCATACTTCATTTCCTTAGTCAAATTTTTGACTCGAAAAGCTGCTTTTTGGTCTATGACCATTTATGTGTAGTAATTATTAAGTCTAGAAAGGCTTCCTTGTATCTTAAGCAACAAAATTTTAACAAAATTGATAGTCCAACAAAATTTACTAGGACCTATCTATGTGGGGACTCTTATGGACCCACGTTTAGAAAGCTCTCAAAAAGACCTTTCCATTGAAGATAAAATTACCTATGTTTGGCCAAGATTTGACCCTTCAAAATAGTAGAAATAACAACACTATATGCCAGTATGCCTATGGTAGTGCCATATGACCCGTATGGAAATTCTATAAAAATGATAACACTATGATAGCTATCCTTTCTATTAAGAGCCTTTTAACGATTTTGTCATATACGATAGCATCATACAACTTATTTAGCACTTCTAAATGATCATCAATAGGATTTGAGTTTTGGCAATTTGACTGCACATCATTACCCATTTCTCATGGGTCTCACCCACCACTCTATCTAATGTTTTATTTAGCCTTCTAACTACTAATTTTTGAGTGATATATTTGTCCAATTACAAACACATACCCACAGTCAGGATTCATTCAAGATATTCTCTATTGAAAGGAAATACTTGATCTCCCCAAGGTTTGGGTAAGGTTAATTTCACCTAGTTGTATACTTATCAAAATATGCAATGTAAAAATCAGATGAATAACTCAACAAAACATATAACCCTTTACAAGGGGAAAATAGAATTGATTTGTTTGTCAAGAATTCATTTTTTTGTTTTTCATGAAACTATCAGAATATACATTTAATATCAAATTTTATTTTCAGAATGTCAATAACCAACAAGATATTTTATATATTTTTTTAATATTTATTTTTATTTTTTATGTTTTTATTTATTTTATTTTTTTGTAAAAAAATAATTCCAATATATTGCATTAATAAAAGATATTCAAATAATACATACTAATATTTCCTTGCATCAGGCGATTACAATGGACAAAACTCTCACTTATAGCAACCAGGGAGGAGATGCTCATTGACAACAAAGAACCACCAAAAATTTCTAAAATCTTCTTACTCCAAATGGCCTCCGACCTCTTCTCCTCGGGTCTTAATGACTATTTATAATTTCAATTTTTTTTAGTTGTTCAGTTTCATAGCTATTTTTGAAATGGGTTTCATAACTATTCTGTGACATCTACCTCCGTAAAAACAATCCCATAAGCTTTGGATTTTGTTCTTCCTTTGGTTTAGAAAAAAATACGATGGACAGAAGCATACAACCCCTCTAAAATCACCAATTGTCACTCGTTTTGATTTTCTACCAATCATCATGATAGTTGTGGTTGCAATGGAATGGGATCGTCTGTGATCTCAATTTGTGATTTGTACTTATATCTCTAGTGAAATGTGATTGAGATCACAACTATGACGAATAGTGAACAACCCATTGAAAGTGTGATAATCCAAATTTTTCTTTTAAGAGGTTTTTTTTTCTTTGCTCCAACACCTTCTTTCCCCTTGTACTATAAAGACTCAACAACCTATGTTTATTGTTCTTCCATCATCACATATCGACGAAGCCCTGGAATATGAATATTCATTATATAATCTCTCCATTTAATGTTGTTTACATCGAATCCAAATAATTTTTTCTCTTCTTGAGATAGCTCTTGGAAGAGTCATCATGTGTTTGAGTTGTCAAATCTCCCAGGATAAGTAAGGTAATGTTGGAATGTTGATTCTTTTTTATTATTAATCCACCTCTTAATCTCACTACAATTCATTCTTGCTTTCCTTTTTTATCTAACAAAAGCCTACTTTTTCCATTCTTCTCCGCATGAAGACACAGGTCTTCCATGTTACCAAATAACTTGATTTTATCATGCACTTGTATGAATTTTACTTTGCTATCCACATAAGGATGGGATTTAAAATATTCATTGAACATTCCAAAAAGGTCTTGCAATGTTATTGGATTTTCAGCTGAAGAAGCCATGTGGTAAACCTCCAGGCCAGGCTTTCCAACATGCTTTGCCATAGCCGCTATTATTGCATTTGCAACCATATCCACTGACACAATATCCAAAGCCACTTGTGGATCACCAACGAGAGTATATAATTGATCCTTTCCATAACATACAATTATGGAATCCAACAACGTAACGCCCTCTATCCATACAAGAAAGGGATCATTGTAGGTGCCTTCAATCACACTAGGCCTAACAATGGCCAATGGAATTTTTCCATGATTATAGTCAAGTAACATCTCCCCCATTGCCTTGGTAAATACGTAAGCATCCTACTAGCCGTATATCCTATCCCTTTCCAAGGCTAAATCCTTCATCATTTGAGCAATTTCAACAGCATGTAGGTCTTTATTGATTTTAGATTCTTTCATTCCTTTAAGAAGAATGCCCAAAGTTGTTCTCGCTAGTTTAAATTCTTCTAGTATGTTTAGAGGTGAAGTTGCTTCTGCTTCCAGTCTTTTGTCTATGTTGTCTTCCATGTGGAAGGGTTACTCTAGTAGTTCACCCAGCCTTTTCCCACTAACATATGTTGTAGATATATGTCAAAAGAGCTGAAGCTTTCTGCAGCGTCTCCCAAATTCCATGAGGCGTGAAGGTCCTTTTGTGTTTGTCTCAAGTGAAACATCATACCTTTCATCAAAAGTGGTATTAGCTGCAGAGTTTAAAATAATATCCACTTGCTGCACAAGCTTGTCAGTCACATCTGCTTGAATTCCAAGTTTATCCAATGCAACGTCTCCAACGATAGAAACCCATTTTTTCAACACAAATTGCTCGTATTGATTTCCATGTATATCTCATAAAAACCTAAATAACTTTGAGTATATTATTTCATTTTTTAGACTCTATAACGCAGACTCCGAATCATTAGTCTTGATGATGAGTAAAAGCTTACCAACTCATGGTTGTGTCCTCAATATTTTTTTTATCATCACTGTATTTCAACATCATCCATAAAAAAATGTTTTAATACTTAAAGTGGAGTGAAAATTCCATCTTTATTTTATCACTAAAACAAGGAACATCACAACAATTTCTAAAAACCACAATCACTTTGAAACTTGGAACAATCACCCCATTCAATATTTTATATTACTACTATTTTATAACTAGCAAAGATTAGATGGAACCCAAATCCAATACCTTTTCCAAGAAATTTTATTGCACATGTAATGAGAAAGTTTTTGGCCTCAAGAAATTCGATCTTAATTATATATAAAAGTTGAAAATTGAAATATCTCACCCAATAACATAAGTCATTGATATAATGTCTTTCACAAACTAATAATATATATTATACTTGAATTTAGGTATGGATGCAGTTTTCTTTAATAATCCACATTGCAAAATTTCTTGGTATAGACTAATCAACAAAACACTCAATGCAAACAAAATTTCACATTAACCTCAAAATTTCAAGTGGGTCCCCAAATTGGGGTACGTTGTGCGATGGCAACAACAAATGGTGACTCTACTGAAAAATGCTCCTGAGCATTTTGGATAAAGAACCCAATCTGAAATCAAGAAAACCAAAGATCAGCAAAATATAGATCATCTAGTAATATCCAAGAAGTATGGGGTTAAATAGTTTCAACTGAAAGTAAATACTCCACTCGCTTTAGCTTAGTGTGTGTTTTGTGCATTCATTCTTTATTCTTGAATCAATCAGAATTCTATCATCTATTTTGCAATTAGGCTATTAAAGATGTCACTCATAAATATTTACCTCTGCATTGCTCCACTGCTAGTCAAGCATCCATAGCTCTAGTGGAGATGACCTTGATCTCTTCTAGACCTTGCTCTACTACCAGTCGGGCGTCTATAGCCCCGGTAGAGATTATCTGAAACACCCAGGCATTTGATTGATTTGCATTTTTTTTATTAGCATTTGATTGCTTTGCAAATATCATATGTGCCTCTTGGGTTAGAGATCATCTAAGGCTAAATATGGAGTGTATAAAATTTTTGCCTAATCAACAAACCAAAATGACTTCATCCTTCAAGATCCAAAAATATCATTTAAATGTGGTGTTACATGTGAAGCTTCAGCAAAATGTTGCACTATTTCAATATCCACCATTTTAATCCACAATCCAAGAATAACTACTAAATAATCTAATTTCTCTAGCTTCAGTTTCACCTAATTTCAAACAAGCAATTCATCTTCCATTACTAAGAAATATTTCCTTCAGAGGGACCAAGAGTCCATTGCAACTACATAACCATACCACAATCAGAGGAGCAAAACAAAAACACATTGTGAAAATGAAAAGAAAAATGTGAAAGTAAACCAAAACACATAACCTAACATGAACTTGCATTAATGAAAAGCACAGAAAATAAAGCAAAACAAAATTTCAAAATCAAAGATAACAAAACAAACAAATAAATGGAGACTGTGTCCAAACGGTACATACAAACAAGAAATTATGTACAAGAAAGTGCGTAAAACAAGGTGTTATGTACAAATGATGAATGTGTTATACTATCTCAGGGATGAAAATAGTGTTTTAGGAACTGCCCATTGATAGGTAAAGGAACATCCTCTCCATTCAGATTCTTCAATCTAAAGGTATTCTCTCCAAGTATTTCAAAAATTTGATAGGGGCCTAACCAGAGGTTATCAAACTTGTTATGATCTCCTTTCTTTTCATGTGCCTTATCCCACAATAAGACTAAGTCAGAAATTCTGAAGGCTTTAATTTTAGCTCTCTTATCAAACCATATTTTGACTATCCCTTGATGTTTACTGAAGTGTTGTAAGGCATTCTCTCTCTTTTCATCTAAATTCATTAGATGGGTGAGTCTAGCTTCTATTCTATCATCAGTTTCCAAATAATCCTTCATGAACTGGAGGGTCTGCAATTTCAAGTTAGAGGGAAAGATAGGATCTTGGCCATATACCAAATGATAAGGTGATGTACCTATGGATCCTTTTGTTCTGGTCCTATCTGCCCATAAAGCATATTTTAGCTTATTGTGCCAATCTCTAGGATTTCTTTCTAAAAGTTTCTTAATTATTGTCAATAAGCTTTTATTGGTAGACTCAGCTAAACCATTACCCTGTGGGTAGTAATTAGAAGAAAAATTTATAGTCACTTTATTGTCATAGGCCCATTCTACAAGTTGAAGTGAGATGAATGTTGAACCATTATCACAAACTATAGAATAAGGTATTCCAAATCTAGTAACGATATGTTCTTCTAGAAATTGAATGACAACTTTTGTGGTGCAGTTTTTGGTAGGTATGGCTTCAGTCCATCGAGTGCAATAATCTGTTGCAGTTAGGATGTATTTGTGGCAAGCTGAAGAATTTGGGCTAATGACTCCTACGAAGTCTAATCCCCATTGTGCAAAAGGTCTAGCCTCAAATACAGGTTGCAAAGGCATAGAAGCATTTCTTTCTCTATTTGCAACAATTTGACATGTATGACAGGATCGAACATGGGCATGGGCATCCTTAAAAATATGTGGCCAGTAATAACCAGCTCTTAAAATCTGATGTGTAGTGTCATTGGTTGAACCATGTCCAGTCCCATATTTACCATGAAAGTCATTGAGGATTTGTATAGCCTCATCTTTATTTAGACATCGAAGGAAAATCCCTTCATGATTTCTCCTGTATAAAACACCTATTTTAATCATGAAATTAGCACTCTTTAAATGTAGTGCTCTTCTTTAAGTAGAATTGAAATGATTTTGGTACTTATCATTCAATAGGAAATACACAATATTTTTATACCACTCATCTGTTATGATATCTTTCATAGTATATTGCTGACACATAATTTGAGGATCAATTTTTGCTAGAGTTTTAGTCAATCCTTGACCTCTAACTAGTTTCATAGGGTGAATCTCCAGATCAAATTCTTGCAATGTAGACATCCACTTACCTCTTCTTTCTCCCAATTCATTCTGCATCAACATAGTTTTAACAGTTGGATCAGGTACAATAGCAAAAATCCTACTATGCAAAATATAATGCCTAAATTTCTTCACAACTTTGAATAAGGCATATACCTATTTATCAAGAATTGTGTATTTCAATTGAGCATATTTTAATGGAGAACTCATAAAAGCTATGGGATTTTCTGAATTAATTTCATTTTTTTGAGTCAAGACACTAGCAAATGAATGTTCAGAAGCAAATGAGTAAATGTAAAATGGCTTCTTATAATCAGGGCTCACAAGAACTGGTGCATTAGATATAGCATCTTTAATACCTTGGAAAGTTGTTTTAGCTTCAAAATTCCAAGTGATGTTAGCATATTTTTTAAGCATGTCATTTAATGGTTTAACTATCTCTACAAATCTTGAGATGAATTTTCTGACAAAATTAATCTTTCCAAAAAATGATCTTAATTCCTTTTTACT
Organism: Wollemia nobilis; assembly: GCA_028583015.1. Lineage (NCBI taxonomy): Eukaryota > Viridiplantae > Streptophyta > Pinopsida > Araucariales > Araucariaceae > Wollemia > Wollemia nobilis. Next base: position 13,683,510 of record JAQPPZ010000850.1, read on the forward strand.
ACTAGGGAGAGGGATTTTCTGAATTGCTTCTACTCTTTCTGGGTCTATTGAGATTCTATCCTTTGAAATAACATGACCCAAGAGTTTCCCTTCGGTCACTCCAAAAATGCATTTCTTAGGATTCAATGAAATACCTTGTTCTCTACATTTTTGAAGAACTTTTCTCAAGTCATTAATATGATCAGTTCTTTTCTTTGAAAATACAGGGATGTCATCAACATATATAACAATGCATTTTCCAATTAAATCTCTAAAAGCATAATCCATTGCTCTTTGGAAAGTGGCACCTGCATTTAGTAATCCAAAAGGCATCCTTCTATAGGCAAAAGTGCCCCACTTAGTAGTAAAAGTTGTTTTCATTCTATCTTTAGGATCTATAAGGATCTGATTATACCCAGAATATCCATCTAGGAATGACATCATCTCTGATCCATTTACCATCTGCAAGATATGATCAATAGAGGGCAAAGGGTAATTATCCTTTTGAGAGGCCTTGTTAAGATTTCTAAAATCTATGCATAGGCAGATTCCTCCAGTCTTCTTTCTAACTGGTACTATGTTGGCTACCCAAGTGGAGTGCCTGATAGGAAAGATGATTCTAGCATCTAAAATTTTCTTAACTTCCTTTTGAATAAGTGGCTCTAACAATGGATTAACAGGTCTTTGCTTTTGCCTAAATGGCTTTGTATCTAGTTTCAATGGGATGGTATGTGTTATAATATTTTCATTGTATATTTTTAAGTCTTCATAACTCCAAGCTATGACATCTACATAGTCTTTAAGAGCATGTATGATTCCTTCTTTTTCCTGACTAGTGCAAGCTTTTCCTATTAACACATTGTGTGGATCTTCACTAGTCTCTATATTAACAATGTTATAAGCATCATTCTGAAATGAGACTTTATTACATCTTTTACTTTTGTAATCAATGTCAAAGAGTCTTTCAAGAGAAACTATACCTTTGGGAATTGAATTGGTTTTCATGGTTACCTCATGGTCTTCATTTTCGTCATCTTGTAGCCTTTCATCTTCATCAATAACCTGGTTTTCAAAAATACCAAAATTAGTCACAAAATTGAAAATATGCCTATCATTTTCAAACACCTGCAAGTTTTTCACATTATCAGGTATGGAAGGATAGGGTATTAATTCAATTGAAAATTTCTTGAGCCTTCTATTATCTATGGGTTTTAGAGTACTTGCTGCTACAACTAAAGAGTCAACAATTCAGTTTTTCTTTCTGGAAATCAATGTAATATTAAAAGCATGAAATTCATCGATCAAATATCTCACTCTATTCCTGTAATGGATTAATATTTTATCATGGCAGGTATATTGACCTTTCACTTGTTTAACTACCAACTCAGAATCTCCAAGCACTTTTAAGCATTTGATATTCTTCTTCAAAGCTAACTGCAATCCAAAAATTAGAGCCTCATACTCTGCAGTATTGCAAGTGCAGGGAAATTGTAGTCTATAAGCAGCTAGACAGGACTTCCCTTTGGGACTGATTAGTTCAACTCCTGCTCCACTACCTTGTTTGGACTTGGATCCATCAAATTTAAGAGTCCAAACTAGATTTTCATCTTTAATTGGGTTACTGGATGGTATTTCAGTTTTAGATTTATCTGCATCCAACTTGGTTTCAAGAGTGTAAACTCCTAATTCAGACTCATTGTAGAGAACTTCATTAGTTTTATTATACTCAGTAATCAATTCTTTAAGTCTAGGTTCTCTCTCTATTCTAATTTGGTTGGCTACTCCTTTCCATGGTAGCCACATATGTGAGAAATCAGTGGCCATGTATCCATTTAAATTTTTAGACCAATCTCTACTTAACAACATCCCATACCTATCTGGTATATCTACAACATGTATATCAATATATTATTGTATCCTAGGTTCTGATGCTAGTTGTATGTGAATGTTCTTGAGCACACCTACCACATTAACTTCAGTTTTGTCCAATTGCACTACTATCCTATTGGAAGGGATGGGTTTCAAACCCAATTTTTGACAAACAATATATGGCATAACATTTCCTGATGCTCCTGAATCAACAAGGCAATTATGCAGATTTCTTCCTGCAATTCTTATAGTCAAGAGAAAGGGAGGAGCTTCTCCTTTGTCCTTTCATGAGACAAATTGTGCATCCATGGTTTTTTGGGATTCATTTTTACTCTGATCACTAAAAGCCTTAATCAACAACTCTTGTTGATTAGTCAATTGAGCAACATCAAACAAAGATATATTTGCTTTTGTCTTCTTTAAATCTTCTACAATGTTATATGCAAGTTTATCATGTGGTAGTGCTTTATCAACTTTAGATGGAGGTATGGGATTATTATTAGCTTGTGTATCAGGAGGAATGATGGTATCATTAGGTGGAGTAGAAGAAGTGAATGGAGCTTTACTCTTGCTCCTAAGCTTGTAATTATGATTTCCTTTCTTGAATTGTCTAAAAGCTTGTACTTCCTCTTCTAGAGATCCATCATATCCTTCTTCATCTTCTTCAGTTGATTCAAAGGTTTCAACTACTAATGTTGTTCCTTTTCCTTTGCTAGTACTAGCCTATTGGGAAGGATCTTCACTTGGAATTATTTCCATGTTATCCATCTCTTTTTGGAGTATGTCTAGGGTTGTCTTGAACTCAGGGTATTCATTTTCACTATGTTGTGCAGTAGAATGCACTCTACACCAATTTTTCAAGGCTAGATCCAAAATATTAACTATGGTACTAGTTTGATTTGAATTAATGGTAGCATTGGTCTGATTAGCAATAGGATTGGGCACTCCTCCATTGTTTGGACGAGTGTTCCATTGTCTTATTTGAAAACTAAAATTCCTGTTTTGAGGTGAATTCTGAGGTAATTGTTTCTACAAATGAACCATGTCACTACTGAGTTTTTGGACTACTCTTTGTATGTTATCTAACTGAGAATTAGATTCATTAATCTATCCTACAATAGTCTGGTTGGTTGTGTTATTTGCAGCAGCAGTGGGATTCAAGAAATTTGGTATATTTTGATTTTGAACAACATGTGGAAATGTTGGGTTATTTTGATGAAGATTAACATTGGGAAATGTTGACAAGTTCTGAGTGGGTGTTGTATTCAAGAATGCAGGTATGGCCTGAGCATTAGTTTCAATAGTTTTGTGAGCGGTGAATTGGTTGTCTAAATATAGTGGAGTGGTAGGATGTGTGGGAGTGATAGGAGGATTATATGGCTGATTGAAATTATTGTATGGTATGGCATTCAACATTGGTAATTGTTGTGACAAAGCCTGGTTTATCATGGGCACTTGATTGTAAGCACCTGGTTGTCCTATGGAAGGTAGTTGTCCTATTCCAAAGCCTTGAGGCATCAACTATTGTTCTATAGTTAAGGCTTCATTGTATGCCATGGGGAGAGTGGTGATCTGAGGTGTTCTTCTCACAAACATGGATGTTAGAGGATCCAATGCTCTAAAGTACATTTGTATGGTTGCATCTGCTTGAAGCATATAAGGAGTAGTCAACCTGGTATACAATTTATGAAATATGGTATTAAATAGCCTCAAAGGCTCACTAGGCTCTCTCCTAGCTGAGGCAAACTGGTGGTATATAACAATAGGGTCTATAGGTAACCTGAATTGATTGATAAAAGTTATTTCTAATCCAGCCCAAGAGGTGATGGAATTAGCAGGTAGGCTGATATACCAATCATATGCCAATTCATCTAAAGTGAGGGGAAACATTCTACAAGCAACATCTTCATGCTCAACCTGTAGTCTAATTAAAGCATCCTTGTATGCTTGAATGTGCTCTTCGACTATTCTGGTGCCATCATGTCTATACTTGGGTAAATATATTTCTGCATTTTTAGGAATATCATGGGCTGCTCCAGGAATATTTAATGGACTGCTATGACCACCTAACCAGGGTGCAATTCCTACCATTGATATCGTTGGAGAGGTGATAAATGGTACAATGGATTGAGATGAAGTGTTAATGGGTGGAATAGTATTAATACTTAAAGTGGAACAAAAATTCCATCATAATTTTATCACTAAAATAAGGAACATCACAACAATTTCTATAAACCACAATCACTTTGAAACTTAGAACAATCACCCCATTAAATATTTTATATTACTACTATTTTGAAACTAGCAAAGATTAGATGGAACCCAAATCCAATACCTTTTCCAAGAAATCCTGTTGCACCCGTAACGAGAAAGTTTTTGGCCTCAAGAAATTCAACCTTAATAATATATATGTAAAATTTGAAAAGTAAAATATCTCACCCAATAACATAATTCATTGATATAACATATTTCACAAACTAATAATATATATTATATTTGAATTTGGGTATGGATGTAGTTTTCTTAATAATCCACATTGCAAAATTTCTTGGTATAGACCAATCAACAAAACACTCAATGCAAACAAAATTTCACATTAACCTCAAAATTTCAAGTGGGTCCCCAAATTGGGGTATGTTGTGGCAACAACACTAATTAGGGAAATTAACTACCTCTAACTAGACATGCAACTCAAAATTTAAGCTAGTTTACTATATTAAACTTACCTTGATTGCTAAGTCACCCTTGTTACCCTTGAAAACCTATTGCACCTTCTTACTAAATTAAATGCCTCACTACAATGCTCTATTAAATTGTACATGGAACTAGGCATATCATATTGCCAAACTACAATTCTCCTTGCAAATTAAAGTAATATATCCTCCTATGCATTCTCATGATGGATCTTCCAAGGGTGAAAGACAATCTACAAGATCACCCTTTGATGAGGCATCGAGGTTCAATGAATTTTGGATATATAATCAATTAATCACTCTAGAAATTTTAAGCAATCAATATTTGGTTCTTGGATTTTGGCTCAATCATTCTTTGTAGGCTCTTCAAGCAATGACTTTCAAAGATTTTGACCTCTAACTTTGGACTCTTGAGCTTTCTTTTGTGATTTGTATTCTTTGTTTTCTCTTGTATTGGGAGATATAGGTTGAGGATTTTTCCATAGAATCAAAGGCATATTGAATATCATCAAGCATTTTGGACTAAAAGAGATATTATGGAAGCTCATGCAAATGACTTTCATTCATCTAAAAATCCACAATCACATAGGGGTAGATCTACTTACTCATTTTTATCCATTTTCTCATCTACTTACTTCAAGCATTTATATATTGTCATTTATTTACATATTCCATTTTATCATCTTCATCATCATAAAAGGATCATAGGGATTTATTCTTCTATGGAGAATATAAAAATATCGATGGAGTTTTAGATAGACGCTTAAAAACTAATTGTTGATTTGGTTGTTTCTATGAGATTCAACTTTTTTAGGTATAGAAATAGAAGCATGATTTGGCCCTTGTCTAGTACTTTTATCTACTATGGCACTTTTGTCTACTATGGTAATTTTATCTGTAATGATGCTTCTATCTACTATGGTGCTTCCATGTAGAGTGGTGCTTCTATCTACAGTGGAATTTATATCTAGAGTAGTTTCTATCAAACTTCTAGAATTGGGTTCATCTTTCCCTATTCCTTATCTATAATTAGTTTGTTAATTTAGGTTTATATTGTGTTTTTGTAGGTATTTTAAGTATTTTTGTAGGATATGTCCATGGTAGAGAATTGCATATACTTTTTTATGAGTCATGCATAGATAAATTGATTGTTTCATTATTATTTAGTCTTAATATTTTGTGATGCATTATTGTATTTTGTAAATAGATTTTGTAAAGAAAATTAGTCATTTGAAATATTTTGCAAATTAGTATCTTGTTGCATTCATATATATGAAATAAATAAAAAGAATATAGTGATATCTTAGGATAGCTTTTGTCTTATGCATATTCTTTAGGTCCTGCATAAAATAAACTAAGAAAATAGAAAATTAATCTCATTAACCTAGGCTTTTATGCTCCATTTTGTACCTTGCATCTTTGCATATTAGGATTAAAGAAAAGTTACATTGCATCTCTTTAAATTTGATAAGATTTCTTCTTCTTGTTAGCATTGAAATTAGAAGAGCATATAGACGTAGGATTTTATTTCGTGCATTGAACTCTTTTAAAAATTCATTGTGGATCTTGGTTTTCCCTTTTTACAAAATACTTAGGAACAAAAAATTACAAAAACATATAGTTTGCATCTTAGGCTAATATCACTTGTCTTACATGCATTGATTCTTGATCTCTTGTTTGAAAAAAAAGAAAATAATAATATTTACATTTTGTATAAGCATTAAAAATAAAAAAGCATTCAAATCATAGGACTTGTATTCTTGCATTACTTGTATGCACCTACATTTCATCCTTCATTGTATTGTGCATTTAGGATAGAATAGAAATTTAGAACCCTTAACAAACAAATTAAACATAGAACTAGTAGGCTACACACTTCAAGTCTTCCAACTCATGAGTGTGGGGTGCACACTACTTTGTGCCCCACATATTTGGTGAACCTGATGTGAAAACCACACAAGTCCAAACATTTTCTTGTCCTTGCCTTAATAAAATATAAAATCAATCTAAACTTAATAAAGACTATCTAAATTATGTGTATTGTTAGCAAATATAAATGAAGACTAATAAGAACTTAACAAAATATTTGTTGTATAGCCTAATGAGAGTCATAAGAAGGCACATTATTACCTCTCATGTATTTATCATGGATCATGTATCTAAGTGTTTCCATCCTTAGTACCATTCTCTTTTAGTACCTCAAAATCCCTCTCATATACTAACAGATATATCGAGAGGAGAAACTTGATCCCATGTACTGATAGGTATATTGGGAGAGTGGGTATATAAATTGGTTTAGGTATATCAAGGATCCTCATAAGGTATATCAATCAAATAAAGTTTTTTTATGATATGAGCATGATGACCATTCGATGTGATTGTTGAATGCATCTAGTGCTCACATATTGCACGAAGCACATAGTCCAAAAGTACAAGGAGCATAGGATACAACTCTGGGGATGACCTCCAAGATTTTTATCAAAGTTAACTCCTTGTTTAGATGTGATATTGATGTTCTCTTCCTAATTTAGCCTAGTCTACCTATTTTTTTCAAGGAAAAGGGGGTGGGATAAAAACAATAACAAAAAATGAAATAACTTGAAAGTAAAAACCTATTCTAAGGGGGGCTATCTACCAAGATCCTAAAATCCTTCCATTTAAAAATGGGAGTGATGAACACATGTATCATTATTGAAAATGCATATGTAACATGGTTTCATCAAACACAAAGCACTACAAATATGCATGCACAAGAAACAAGATAAAAGAGAAATAGTCACTTCTTATATATTACATAACCAAATTACATATATACCTAAGGAAGAGGTTTTAATCTTATCGATAGAGTAACTCAAGGTTCATTCTAGAGTATCATAGGAAAAAATTGAAAGAATAATTGTGTACAAGAACAAATACTAGGTATGGATACAATAATTTTGTGATCCTTTACAATAGATAAGAAGTAGATATTTATAAGAGAAGATAGAAAAAATTCCCCTCCAAATGTATGTAGGAATGCAAAATGTTTAGTTTAGAATTTTCCTATGCCTTTTAACATCAATTTTGGATGATTTCAAGGTTTTTAAATTTGTAGCCATAATTGTTGTAAGTAAGCTGGTTTGATGGGACATAGTATTTTCTCATCACTCTACTAATTTCCCATACTATGGACCCATAATGATTAGGATATTTCACCATTAATATCCTTGGGTATGGTATTTCCTCTTGAGTTACCTCTTTGTCACCACTTTAAATGTGCCATCTATCACCTAGGACATTGTGTCCAACTGTTGGAGGTGATACAACTACAACTAGAATCCTATCGTTTCTCTTGCATATAGTCACTTTGGGTTCATTTGATTATTCTAAGGATCCCTTTGTGACCATGGAGGTTGTTCACTTATATATTTACCTATTGCTTGATTATTTAGTTATTTTTTATTATGTTTTAGAGGATACACTATGGTTATCATATTATATATTGAGGATCTTATTATGGGAATATCAACATCTAGGATCTAGAAGGTGGACACACAACTTCATCTTCAATAAAGGATTGATCTAGCTCATGTGCATTTAAAAAGAGAAGAGAGGAGGATTCTTGGTGAAAATTAATTATCCCATTTAATCATTCATTATGGGGGGTATGTACCATATCTAATGTCTTTGTTGCTTGGCCCCTTAAACCAAATTATGGGAGGTCTTGGAATAGCTATAATATGACCTTATTAAGCCAAGGACAACAATTAAAAAGTTCTTAAAGGTGCTCTTGATGTATCTTATGGACAAGTGCTATGTAATCCTATGGGTATATTCTATGTAAGCCTACAAATATACTATCTCTAAACAAATAAACATTTTATATGTAATCCCTTGAGCATATTTATGTGTAAACCTATGGGTAAATTTGTGTAATATTGCATACAATTTTGATGTATTCATCCTTAGCGATATTGGTTAAATCACCTCTATGATTAACCTTGATTAGAGATTTTAATACATTTAACATATTATAATTTAACCTTCAAGTAAGGTTATGCCATATTGAATTTAGCATCTAATTAGGGATTAGGTATCACTATAGATACCTCCAAATGATTGATCCACTATATTAGTTTGTAATATGTGAGATCATGGGGATTCCTATAGGCACCCACCTTGATCCTTATTTTGTCAATCTTTCTCTTAGTATTTTACCTATTTTATCTTTGTTTTTCTTATTTATTATTCTACATATGATTGCAGTGAATGTATATTTTGAAATTGTATCGCTCCAAATTTTTCGCATCCTTACCTTCAAGCTATTGGATCCGTGCCCGAAAGGAGGATGGGAAAAGGATGGTGCGGTACCTCGGACTGAGAGGACTTTGCGAAGGTCCCGCCTCTCAAGGGAGGTGTATTTTGATGATTTTTTCGACGGATGGTGGGTTCACCAGGAAACATTTAAGGGCAGTTTCCACGCCTAGGTTTGGAATGTGTTTTAATGTGTTCGTTTTTAACTTTAAGCATTCATATCCTAGGTTTGGCCAAATGAATCTAGATTAATCTACATGAAAATGCAAATTCAATGAATACAGAAAACAGATTTAAAGACATAAAACAGAGAATTTACAGAATACAAATGAGGAATACCTGATCCGGATGTCTGGTGATGATTCTGATGTTTGAAGCAGTCAGGATCGTCTGGAATTCGACAGATTCATTTGAGATCTGACAGATCATCTGAGATCTGACAGAATCATCTGAGATCTGACAGAATCGTCTGAGATCTGACGAATTCGTCAGACGAATTCGTCAGAGACCTGCAAGCAAAAAAATAGATACAAAACACAACGAATACTACTATACTAACAGAGGGAAACAACACCAAATGACTGTATGAATACTGAATAATAGTTATGAACATAAATTCAAGCAAATTACGATATTATAATGAAAAATCATGATCTTAGTATGCAATCTAGGCTAAATGGGTGAACTCCAAATGCAAAATAACATAAACACTGAATAAACTATCTAATTTGCAGATAAAAAAGCAGAGAGAAGGTTGAGAAATGCAAACTTCAAGCACTGATTGCCTCAATATGGACTGTAGTCGAGATCGTCTCGCATCAGTACGAAATCGCCTCGAATTCGATAGGTTCGCCTCCGATCTGAACAGGTTCGTCGACGACGATGTGTGCTGGCTCCGGCTGAAAAATAGTGATGTACCTGCAACAAAATTGGTATGGGACCAGTGCAAATGAAAAATTGGGATGGTTCAACATAGATGGAGTTAAATTGCAGATAATTTCAGCCAAGGGGGTGCTAAGGGAATAGCTTAGGATTAAATAGGCTTAGGGGAGTAGTTAGGAGGTTGGAGATCATCCCAATTTGGGAGATCTCCAACGGGGAGGGTCCCTAACGGTGCAAACACGCTTCTGCCCGGATTGGAGACCCGTTGGAACAGAAGCTAACTTTGCAAAATCGTTTTGCGACAAGATCGTCCGGACGTCCTAGTCCGGACGAAATCGTCAAATGCGGGGCGATATCGTCTGATCGGCGACGATATCGTCAAACGGTCAAAACAACCTCTAAAATTGGCACGAAAAAGGGGGAAACGGATTACCCGACGGTTAACGGGCGGTTTGGGAGGTTAAATTTGAATTTTAAATTATTTACTAAGGTGAATGTAATTATTAGAATTTTACTGCGCCAATTTTAGGGTGCTACATTTTGCCCCCTCTTTAGCGAATTTTTCGAAGAAAATGCGTTAAAGATGAGTTCTTCTCGATCTACGAGAAAGCAAAAAATTATTCCCATTTTTAGGCGACGATTCTTGGTCGAATCGTACGACAACTTACTATGGTGCCCCCTCCGTGTTTTTACCCAAATCGAACGTTTGAGGTAAAAACGCGAAAAAGCAAAAAATTATTTTTGAATAAAATTAAGAAAAATAGGGTAAAACCCTAATTCATTTTTACTGTTCATTTTCTCGTTTTTAGAGCTCTGAAGCAAAAATGGTGGAGACGACGCACAGATCGACAGAGGTCCGACGCGGTCTACGGGTAAGAGTCTAGACTTAACTAGGATGCTTTAATTTAACTTTACATGCTTTGTAGGTAATTTTTAGGTGATTTTTGAGCATCGCGGCCGTTTTTGGGCCGTCGACGTCGTCGGGACGAAATCGTCTCGATTTCGACGAAATCGTCTCAATTTCGGCAATTTCGCCCTAGGGCGAAATCGTCGAAAGGGGGACGATTTCGTCAAATTAGAGACGATTTCGGCTTGCGAAATCGGAGACGATTTTGCTCAAATTGGGGACGATATCGTCCAATAGTGGGCGATATCATCAAGTGCATAAAATTGAATTTTAATTTGCATTATTAATTACTTAAATGTGATATTAATGATTGTTTATTGTTTTGTTGTTTATGTTTGCAGAGAGGATTACTAAAGAGCAGGGAATGGAAGTATGGAGGGTTGAGAGATGACTTGGCCGCTCTGACACAGGCAGAGCGAGATCAGCTGGCACAGGCCGGCTTACTGCATGTGGCAGAAATGCCACAAGTATCCACAGATATGGGGCTACTGACGGCCCTAGCAGAGAGGTGGTATCCGGGTTCTTCCTGTTTCTGGCTACCGACAGGGGAGATGACTCCCACACTAGAGGATGTATGGAGGATTCTGAGAATCCCCATACAAGGACGACTGATTACTCCTGCGGCCAATCAGGGCCACGCTATGGGACGACTGTGCGGTGACCCGAGCTTCGCCCTGGAGAAGGGCGGAGTTAATATCGAGGCACTGCGCCAGATGCCTGGGGCATCTAGACTCACACGGGTACTAGCTGGAGTGGTTGGTGGACTTCTGCTGTGCCACCAGAGCGGGTGCAGGGTGCCGTGGATGCTCGCGGATGTGATCTGCGATATGCGGGATCACGGCTACAAGTTCTCTTGGGGCAGCTTTGTTCTATGTCGATTGTACAAGATCCTATATGGGGTCGTGTACAAGGGCGGCCGATGTCTGGTCATGACATCGCTCTTACAAGTTTGGTGCTGGGAGCACATTGCAGTGCGGAGGCCGATAGGGCTTCCTCTGATAGGGGTAGACGGGGAGAGGCCCCGAGTCTTCTACTGGTGGCTCCGGAGAGGGGCACAGTGATGGATAGATCTGCCTATGTCCCGGAGGCTACTGGATGACTTAGTCCCAGACCAGATCACCTGGAGACCATGGAGGGAGCATCCAGGGTGGGCAGAGGATGGACAGGAGTTGGCTCGCGTCAGGCGAGTCTACTGGCTGTGGATGGAGAGAGGAGAGGTGGAGCTCCACCGCTATGACCGAGTTTTGAGGCAGTTCGGTCTGCAATAGGGGATCCCATCTCTGAGGGATTACGAGTTTTCCCGGACTATCCGAGATAACACCACGGTTAGCGGGGCTCCCGACATGCAGCGATTCTAGAGCCAGGACGCGGATGATGCCCCCATCCAGCCAGTGGATGGGGACGACGTAGGAGTAGCCGATGGCTACGATGCTTGGTACGTAGGCATCCGCCCTCCTCGGATGACGAGGGCATAGGGTCCGATTCACGTGGTTGTGCGTCGGATAGGGAGGCGACGCCAGGTGGCTATGGAGGCAGCCCAGGGTCACGATGGGAGAGAGGTGAGGAGGCCACAGGCATAGGAGAGGCCGCGATAGAGGGAGAGGAGGGAGGCGAGACCCCCATCTCCATAGAGGGAGAGGCCACCATCGCCCGATAAGGGCAAGGGTGTTGACACAAGAGAGAGTAGCGAGATGGCTACTCTCCGGGCGGAGAGAGATCGTCTCCAGGCCTAGGTGCAGACTCTATAGGATGAGGCTGCATGCCACCGAGCTGAGGTGTCACAGCTGTGGGATGAGATTGCATGCCTCAGGGCATGGGGCAGAGGGGCGAGCTCTGGAGAGTTGACACGGGCTATCGCCCAGCTGACATTCTATCAGACATTGTACTACCAGCTGGTGCCAGAGGCAGATAGACTACCCCTGCCAGCCAACATTGCAGATCCGATCAGGATCGGGTCATCGAGGACCACGTCCCGGTCGAGGACTAGGACTACACAGACTGTGATGGGGCCACCTCGTCCACCTCAGGGCGGGGGAGGAGATGAGGCAGAGAGCTCGAGGGGCTCTCGAGGCTAGAGGGCGGGATTGACATTGTATTATATATATTATTTTTTTTGATAGAGGATTGAGTATGCCGAGGTACAGATTGTGGCATACCAATCCAGTTTTGATGATGTACATATACGATTGTTGATATATATATGATATGAGATATGTTTTTGATCACATGACTTGTATAATGTGTATGCTTATGATGCTTTTATGTTTGATTGATTGATTTGATAATTCATGTAATTATGTCGTTGGAAATATTATAATTTGAATGTCATGCTTGTAATATTTTAAATGAAATAATCTGATGTAACAAATTGGTTGTTTGTAATGAAATGTGATAAAAAATAAAAAGAGACTTCTAACAATAATTTCAAAGGACATTGTCGCTATTATAGACCATTTCATGGAGTCACCGCTCACTCGGTCGTCAAGCTAGTCCCATTTATAGAAATATTGTTAAAAGTAAAAGAGTGCTTAAGAAACTGTCTTAAGACTTTGGTGCAATAGTGCAAATGATGATGATGATGATGGTTTGTTTTCAGATTTTCATAAAAATAGTATGCATGAAATAATGTTAAAAATGATTTTTGCTAGGCATAAATTCCTAAGTGTGATAAAATTTTTGGATAATTCTTTAGGAATTATACCATCATTGCAAAATTGAAGGTTGACATAATGACATGAAATAATAAAAATGGGTTTGCTTTTTAAAAGCATAATTTGTGTAACATAATGAATTAAGTCATATGGTTTTCATGATTTTTAATAAATGGGGAATAAAAATTGTTACAATGGTTTGCGCTAGGCATAGAATATGTAGGTATAGACTTATACCATCATCGCGAAAATCCAAAAAAAGATAGTTTTATTGCATGGTTGATTTTTGATGAACAAAAAATATGAAAATGAGGACTTGCGCTAGGCATAAAATTCCAATTTTGGTGTTGGAACTATACCATCGTCGCGAAAGTCAACCAGATATATATGTATATGTTTTGATTGTATAGTTTGAAAGAAATTTTTGATTTTTTTCTATTATATAGTTGTCTTTATGCTAAAGAATTGTACTTGAAAGAAGAAAATGAATCATTCCAAACAATTTGCAAAAATATATTTCAAAGTATTTTGAAGACAAAAGTTAGATTTATAAGGAATCCCATGTGCATATGTGAATTCATTTCCAATCTTGACTTATCATAATGATACACAAAATCTCTCAAATACAAATGTGTGTGCAATTGCATTGTTCATTTACCAGGTTTTGAGCAAGATAATATGATACAAGTGATTTGAAGAAACCAAATAAGTGTTCATTAACCATGATGTAGATGCATATAACCATACTAGGCTACTATGTAGGTCGGATTATCAAGAGCTAGCTAATCCATAAGCAGACATAGGTCTCAGTACAAAAGAAGGTCGCTAATGTGACGGACATATCACCACGCTAGGAGTTACCCAAGGCCAAGCAGGTTGGGCACAAACCACCTGTTATGGGGCTTACCTCACAGTTTTCGAATAATTGAGAATTCCAGGGATTCAAGCTCATCAACCCTTCTTTTCTTTTCAAAGGGTAGGGAAAGGGATTTTATTGCTTTCTTGCTTTTGCTTTCTTTTCTTTTTCTGTTTCTTTTGAACTTTGCTTCTTTTTCTTTTTGTATTTTTTGCTTGATTTTTGAGATAGTGCTTGAAATATTGCTGGAATGATATAAAATAACATTTTTCTTTTCTCTTTTTTTTTTTTTGAACTTTTCTTTTCTTTTTCTTTGCTAGGGATACTTGCTCGGATTAGTTGTAGAGCAAGGGATTTTTATTCTGGGTAGGGGTGAGCTTGTCCTTTTGCCAATTCTCAAAGATTCTAGACCATGTGCATGATAGGATAGCAGGGGAAACTTTTCGCTCAAGAAATCACTTCTACTATGTAGCAAAACATGGAAATTACAAATATAATCATTTTATTGTGAAAAGATGTGCTTGGTTTAAGTAAATAACAAGATCAATTCTCTATGCTCAAACTTTATTTAATTGAATTTTGTGGACTTTGATATAAGAGAGATTAGTAATCATGCCAGATAAAATCAAGATATTTATTTGTTGTGAGTGTGCAAGTGAGGGATTCCAAATAAATGCTAATTTATCCAAAATAATTTAAAACATATAACTGCAATAATTGTAAGAAAATATATATAAACACTTTTGAGAAATTTTGAGAATATTGACTCTCGCTTTCTTCTTTATTTTGTTTTGGTTTCGAAAGAGTCAAGCATATTGTTGTTTTTAGATTTTTATCATTATTTTGTTTTTTTGGTTTTATTTTTGTTTTTGAGCAAAAAATTTAACAAGTGCCATAAATAAATGCAATAGATAGTTTTTGAAGATTTTTGATGATTATGAATATTTTTGATGTTTTTGGATTTTTATAAATTTGAAAGAAATATAAGATAAAAATTTTGAAATATTATAAACAAATATATACAAGGATGAAATGACCAAATTTATGCATAGTAACGTTTAAGATGCAAAATATTCATGGGTTCTTTAAGTTCTTTACCATCTAAGGTAGATAATTTATATGCTCCTGATTCAAATTTAGCAGTAATAATGTATGGTCCAAGCCAATTGGGCTCAAATTTACCTTTAAGGTCCTTAGTTGCATTTGTATTTTTTTTATTTTCTTTTAAAACAAGGTCGCCGATCTCAAAGGATCGATGACGAACTTTCTTAGCATATGATCTTTTAAGCTTGTTTTGGTAAGCACGGAGATGCTCCAAAGCATTGATGCATTTTTCATCTAGGAGTTCCAACTGACTGAGTCTCGCAAAGACGATATTCATCTCCTACTTCGGTATCTTGAAGTAGCAGAGCCAAAGAAGGAACTTCCAATTCAAATGGAAAAACTGCTTCAGCACCATATACCAAAACAAATGGTGAAGTTCCAGTGGGGGTTCGAACACTAGTTCGATAGGCCCACAAGGCTGGATATAATTGAATGTGCCAGTCACGGCCAATTTTATTGACTAATCTTTTGAGAATTTTGATTAAGGTTTTGTTAGATGCTTCTGCTTGACCATTACCCTGAGGATAATAGGGAGTGGACCAACGATGTTGAATCTTATATTTTTGGCATAATTTTTTAACATCTTTATTTTTGAAGCAAGTTCCATTGTCAGAGATGAGATTGGCAGGAATTCCGAACCTGCAAATGATTTGATTAAAAATAAATTTAGAAACTTGTGTGCCAGTGCAGGAAGCTAAAGGCATAGCTTCGACCCACTTCGTGAAATACTCGATGGCGGTTATGATGAACTTGTGTCCATCAGATGACACAAGATTGATTTTGCCAATAATATCCAAGCCCCATTTAGAAAAGGGCCAAGGAGATGAAATAGCCTGTAGCTCTTGTGCAGGCGCATGGACAAGGTCAGCATGTTTTTGGCACTTGTCGCAATGGCGCACATACTCATGTGCATCCGTTTCCATGGTAGGCCAAAAGTATCCTATCCGAAGGAGCTTTTTAGCAATGACACTACCACTAAAGTGTCCTCCACAAGATCCATCGTGGGCTTCACTCAAGGCTGATTTAGACTCTTCTAAGTTTAAACATCTTAATAGGATACCTTCAAAAGATCTCCTATATAAAGTATTGCCAATTATTACAAATCGACTTGCTCGTCGACGTAATAACCGACGCTCGGTTTCTATTAGAATTGGCAGGGAAAGTCCCATTTTGGAGAAAATCAAATATGTCTATATACCAAGGTTCAGGAGTGGTTTCATTGATTAGAAACACATCCAAAGGCTCTAAGCATGACTTATTTGAAGCGGGTTCCTGGAGTCGACTAATAATGATAGTGGCATATTCGTCATCTAACTCCAAGGGCAGGAGAGATGCAACTGCGGCCATAGCATCAATTGCACGGTTGCTAGTTCGAGGAATAGCTTCCAAGGTAACTTGATCAAATAAAGACATTAATTGTAAAACATAGGCCTTATATGGGCATAGTTTATCATCTCGGGTTTGATAAACTTCATTAATTTGGTTTATAACCAGTTGGGAATCACCAAAAACTAAAAGGTGTTTAATTTTTAGCGCTAGGGCAGCTCGTAATCCAAGGATTAGAGCTTCATACTCAGCAGTATTGTTGGTGCAAGCAAATGTCAATTTGAAGGACAGAGGAATAAGATGTTTTTGCGGAGATATTAAAATAATACCCGCACCAGCCCCACTCATGCATCGGGCTCCATCAAAGTATAAGGACCATTGTTCGGTATGGTCTGCCTCTAATTGAAGGCATTCATCTGGAAACTCGATGATGAGGGGATGGGTAGACTCTAAGGGTGCAACAGCTAATTGATCTGCTATGATTTGACCCTTAACAGACTTTTGTCCTATGAATGTGAGATCAAACTCGCTTAGAGCAAGAACCCACTTGGCTGTGCGACCCGATAAATAAGGTCGACTCATGAGATACCTTAAGGGATCATATTTAGCAATGACATAAGTTTTTTGACTAAGCATATAATGTCATAATTTTTGCGTAGCAAACACGACTGCTAGACATAGTTTTTCCAACGCTGTGTAGCGGGTTTCATAACTGATGAAGGTTCGGCTAATATAATAATTAGCACGTTCTCGCTTTTCATCATCAAGTTGAGCTAACATAGCCCCTAAGGCAGAATCAAGCGGAAATATATAGGAGAAATGGGCGATCAGATTTAGGTGGTGAAAGCACAGGTGGATTAAGGAGGTATTGTTTGAGAAGTTCAAAAGCTTCTCTACATTCTGTGTCCCAATTAAAAGGGACATCCTTCTTAAGGAGTTTAAGAAAGGGACCGGTTTTATCCGCCAGCTTATCGATGAAGCGACGGATGGCTTGAAGTTTACCTTGTAAACTTCGTAACTCAGATATATTAGTAGGTGCGGGCATATCGCTGATGGCCGCAATCTTGAGAGGGTCGATTTCAATACCACGTAAAGAAACTAAAACCCCTAATAGTTTGTCGGATTTAACTCCGAATATGCATTTTGCTGGATTTAATCGAATGAGATATTCTCGTAATCGATTAAAGACTTTCCTCAAATCATCTAAATGATTATTTTCAATAATAGAGCGAGCTATAATATCATCCACATAATCATGTAGGATATCATGCATCATATCATGAAAAATGTAGGTCATAGCTCGTTGATAAGTTGCACCGACGTTCTTTAAGCCAAATGGCATCACTTTCCAAGCAAAAGGTACCCCAAGGGGTAATAAAGGCTGTTTTAGCCTGGTCTTCAGGAGCTATCCGAATTTGATTATAACCGGAGAATCCATCCATTAAGGACATCATCCCACTTTCGACGGTAAAGTCAATGATTTGATCCATGTTTGGAAGAGGAAAGTCATCTTTAGGGCATGCAGCGTTAATATCTCTAAAATCTGTGCAAACCCTAACTTTGGTAGCTTCTTTCTTGGTGACTGGAACTACATTTGAGATCCATTCAAGCATAATCAATAGCTTGTATAAAGATAACATTCAGGAGTTTTTCTAACTCCCCTTTGACTAGCAGAGCCACTTTGGGATGCATTTTTCTAAGTTTTTGTTTAACAGGTTTAGCATCCGGATGGACCACTAGATGATGCATGACTACGGAAGGGTCTAGACCTCGGCATATCTTCGTATGTCCAAGCGAAGACATCTTCATACTCTTTAAGGAATGCAATGTATTGTTCTTGTTTTTCTTGACTTAATTCTGATCCAATATTGATTATGTGAGGATTGTCCTCGGCTCCAATATTAATTTTAATGACGTTTTCTACCTCCATGTGTAGATCTCTTTCAAAATTAGGTGGGGCGGGTGAAACGCCCAATTCTTGTAATTCTTGTAAGGTTAATTTAGATAATTCATCTTGAGGATTAGTGGCCTCAAGTTGGGCTATAGTTGGTATAGAACCATCAAAATAAAATCCATTGTGTAACATCTCTTCAACAGAGACATCATGGAAGATATCTCCTTCCAACTCTTCATCGGGGTCAGCAATCATTTCAGGGTATGCTATGGATAGCATGTTGCATGAAAACGACTGATTTTTAAGAGGCAAATCAACATGCCTATCCAAATAATCTTGATAGCATATGAGATGATCATCATCCTCAAAAGGAAAGGGTTGACCCTTACTAGGAAATAGGCCCACACCACAACGGGCAAGCCACGGTTCTACCTCGAAAGGTTCTTTCATGCCATTTTGGAAAGGTCCCAAGCCTTTCCCTTCATATCCCATTTTAAGCATCATGGGTTTAGCTTTAATATAATCATTGGTAAAATAACACCGAGCATATCCCTCATGATGAGTTTTGATATTCCGAGGGATTCTTCCCCAGCCATATCCTTTATAAATGAAGGCACAACTCCCGACTTGGTAAGTACTTCCCATAGGTTGTGGGAGGCCCAAAGTACGAGGAGATGGCGGCAAGTTATTTAAAAGGTTTGAATCTCGCATGAAAGCATTCATTTTTTCTGATATTAAGGTTGTAGATAAATCTGGTAAGAGTTCATCGGAAAGGGCATAAGATGTAGAAGGCTTATTACCTATGTCTTTAGATGTGGAAGGTATGATAGATGTGTCTATAGGTTTTGAATTTATAGGGATAGAACTTGAAGGATTGGTTGTAGATTTAAGATCTTTTTGAGGTTCTAAAATGATTTGTTTAGAGGGTTGTTGGTCTATATAGGAGGATGAAATTAATGGAGGGGAAATAGGTGAAGTTATGGGTGTATGTTTCATAGTTTTAGATGAAAAATAAGAACTAGGATGTGTGGATGACAGAGCAGGGCAAAATTGCACTCCAACGGGTTCTGCCAAAGCACACATATCAAAAGGTCTAGGGTCACCATGAATAGTGACCAACTGATTTTTAAACTCGAATTTAACACATTGGTGTAAAGTTGATGGGACCGCTCGCATGGCATTGATCCAAGGGCGACCCAAAAGTATATTGTACGATGCTGGGCAATGTACAATAAACACGGTTGTTTCTAGGGTTCTAGGACCAACTTGCAATGGGAGGGTAATAACTCCACACGTTTCTTGTGTTTCGTCATTAAAAGCTTTGATAATCATATCAGTTTTCTTCATTTCATCACTTCTAAAGCCAAATCGTTGGTAGAAGTCAAAGGTGCAAATGTTTAGAGATGAGCCATTATCAATCAAAACTCTTTTGACAGCTACATCTCCAATTAGAGCAATAATGTATAAGGGATTGTCTTTATGTAAACTGTGTTGTGGGATATCTTTATCCCGAAAGTCAATACAATCAATCTCTCGAGTGATGATAGTATTGGCCATAGCTTCAGGTTGAATGTTTTGAGGTACCATCATTTGGCTCAATGTAAGCATCAACTCATCCCTATGAGTGGGAGAGGATCTTAATAAATCTAAGAGGGAAATTTTGGCCGTAGTATTGGACAATTGCTCATTAATATTGTAAGGGGGTTTAGGTTGAACAAGAGGAGCATGATTCCCTTTATTGGGGTTTTTCAAAACGAATGGAGCTGATCCATCATTCTGGTTTGGTTCTTGTTGAGAATTTTGAGCTTGTTGTCGAGTAACGACTCCAATGGTACCTACAATGTTATAGTGAAGACGCTGAACCAGTCTCGGTTGAGCATTAATGGCTTGTTCATTAGAAAGGAATATATTAGAAGAAGGTCGAGTAGTGACTCTTCTAGGAAATGGTTCTTCTGGAACCATAGCATTCGTGATAGGTTGAATAGGATCTAATTTGTTTTCAGAACTATTCGATTGATTTGAAGTAATGTCTAGTTCACTTTCACTATCCGATTCTATATCACTAGAATCAGAAGTTTGAAAATTATGTAAGGGCCTCGTCGTAACCAGGGATAAGGTCGTGTCAAATATTTGAGGATCCCGAATAGGTAATTGTCCGCTAATGGTTCCTACATATCGGGTAGGAGGGGGAACATTATGATGTTCGATTTGATTGGCTACCTCTTTACCATGTCTTGGTAAAGGGTGTTGAAATATGTCTAGAGTTTGATTGGCATTTTGATTTTGATTTTGGGGAATGGTCTTTTGAGTATTATTAGGAGGGTTTTGTTTAGGTTGGAAGGCTTGCACTTCCATTTCATTATTGTCAATCAAATCTTGTATTTTATGTTTCAACCTTTTACAAGCGTTGGTAGAATGTCCAGGTCCTCTATGGAAATCACAAGTGTAAGTCAGCTCTATATCCGGGTATAGTTGGATCAGGTTCCCGGATGGCTGGTAATTGGATCAAACCTCTTTCGAGTAATTGAGGTAAAATAGTTGATAAGGGTTGGTTTAATCTAGTGAATTCTCGAGGAGGCTTATCAGGAGGTTTCAATATGAATTTTTCTGTTGTCTTCGTTGCATTGATATTAGCAACATTCTTGTTGTCAATGACTCCATCACCGACAACTTGTTTGTTTTTATATTGATTTCTGGATGTTTTCTCATCATCCTTCTTCCTAAGTTGGCCTCTCCTAATGAGGGCATCTTCTACTCTTCGAGCTAAATCTATAGCTTGATCGAAGGTAGTTAAGGTAGCAGTCGATAGCTCATAAGATATTTGTTCTTGTAAATTGTTGATGAAAATGTCCAACATTTCCCTATAAGGCAGCACAAAGTGCAGTTTTCCTGTCAATTGCCTCCATCTAGCTAAGAAATCGGCAAAACATTCATCCTTGTCTTGTTTTAAATTGTATAGGTCTTTAATAGTTACATGCCTCTCGATGTAGGCACTAAATTGATGGACAAATGATTCAGTTGTTTCTTCAAAGTTTCTCAAAGAATGAGTGGGCAATTGATAGTACCACTCTAATGCCATTCCACCTAAACTTTTTGGGAACATTTTTAATAATAGCAAGTCATCATGCGATATGTCGTGACATGCTATCCTAAACATGCGAAGATGCTCTATGGGATCTTCGGTTCCTTTATATATAGGCAGGACGGGCATGGGAAAATGCTTAGGGTATGGTTGAGCTACAACTATGGGATCCAAAGGTTGACTACATATCTCTCGATAATTATACGAGGGATGGTAGGGATCTATCTGGTCCATACGTGAAGCTAATTGTTTCACCATGGCTTCCAGATTACTAGTTTGCCCCCCATATTGGTTCGGTAGGGCATTGACATGGGTTTTATGGGCATAGGATGGAGGAACATGCAGATTAGATGCCATGTTACTATTGTGTAAATTATTGGTAGGAAAAGTATTATGGAGGAATTTTGAAGTTGGATTATGTTGTATTCCGGATTGTTGAAAGTTTGTATTTGGCTTTGTTTTAGGTTTTTGTTTACTTGAAGCATATTGCTCAATAGTTTGGCGGAATAAAGTAGTGAAGGAAGGTTTCTTTTGTGTGGGAGTGATTTTAGGTTGAATAACAGGTTCCTTAGGAGGTTGGATAACCTGTTGTTTTGACATGTTTTGAGCCATAGTGACCATATCCGTATTGGATGGGCCAGCCTTGTCACTTTCTTGATCAATGAAAGACAAGGGATTAGTGTGCATATTACACATATATTCCATGGCTGCTTGAGTGTTACTAATTTGCCCTTTATCAATACGAATTGCCACATTAAGGTCATCAATGTTATCAATGAGAAATTTCTGAAAATGCTCTGCATTGTCAAAAGCAATAGTTCCATTTGGAGCTACTCTAGGGGATGAGGATCCATCCTCTTTAACACTTCCTTCTTGTTCCTTATCTTCACCTAAGTCTTCGTCTGATTGACCTAGAGTTTCTCCTTCCGGATTTGGATCTCCAAGAAGGACATTTGGGTCTTTAGTTGTATCTTGTAACCAATCTTCTCCTTCTCCTAAAGTTTCTTTACCATTCCTAAGTTTAGGCATGGTGCTAAGTTTTGATTTCAGCAAATATATATATATATATATATATAAAAAAAAAAAAATATATATATATATATGCAACAAATTAAGAGGTATATGTTTACTATATACCTACTACAATATTTGAAAAAGAAATTTTTAAGTTTTTGCTAAGTTTTTGGTTTTTTAGTTTTTCTTTAGTTTTTTTGAAATAATATAATAAAGACAGCAAATAACACAATAAATGCAAGAAATAATACTGAAGTAATAATTTAGTTTTCTATAAACAACTTATGAATATCATTAATAGGTTCGAGTTGTTCCGGAGTCATGAAGTGTTCTTCTTCAAATTGAAAGTTTTCTTTTAAAAATTTGATGAAAAGAGCTATAGTGATATTGTCTGTTTCAGATGTTGGTTGATAAAAGTAAAGCTCATGGCAATACTCTCGATATAGCACAGCTCGCGGAACTCTATTCCATCTTTCCCTATCTCGTAAGAACAACCTCTTGGTCTTCTACACAACCTAGGAACCGGTGCACAATGGCTGCGTTCTCGAGGTATTCCTCGAAGGTGAACAATTCCGAAGATACTAAATCTCTCCTATAAGCTAACCATCTATGGCAAGCTCTCTAAAGTTCATGATAAAAAACTAGTTGATGAGGATCCAGGATTCTATCTAGGACTAGCCTCTTGATTTGCTTAAGTTGTGTGGACCTAGATGAGATGAGACTAAGTCTTCTATCAAGTTCGTTCCACAGGAATTGATTCCTACTTGTTTCAGGCACACTAAGGACAGAATTGACTTCTATGGCTGCCAATTGGTTTTCTACGTTTATAGTAACTGCTAACCTTTTCTTAGGAGCTACCATCTAAACATGATTTTAAACTTTAAATGTTTTAAAATGCATCTAAGTTTTAGTTGTTCTATATATATATATAAAAAATATATATAATATTTTTTTTTTTTTGTTTTGTTTTCAAAAGGTTATGATGCATTCACGTCGGGTTCACCAAAATGTATCGCTCCAAATTTTTCGCATCCTTACCTTCAGGCTATTGGATCCGTGCCCGGAAGGAGGATGGGAAAAGGATGGTGCGGTACCTCGGACTGAGAGGACTTTGCGAAGGTCCCGCCTCTCAAGGGAGGTGTATTTTGATGATTTTTCGACGGATGGTGGGTTCACCAGGAAACATTTAAGGGCAGTTTCCACGCCTAGGTTTGGAATGTGTTTTAATGTGTTCGTTTTTAACTTTAAGCATTCATATCCTAGGTTTGGCCAAATGAATCTAGATTAATCTACATGAAAATGCAAATTCAATGAGTACAGAAAACAGATTTAAAGACATAAAACAGAGAATTTACAGAATACAAATGAGGAATACCTGATCCGGATGTCTGGTGATGATTCTGATGTTTGAAGCAGTCAGGATCGTCTGGAATTTGACAGATTCATCTGAGATCTGATAGAATCATCTGAGATCTGACAGAATCATCTGAGATCTGATAGAATCATCTGAGATCTGACGAATTCGTCAGACGAATTCGTCAGAGACCTGCAAGCAGAAAAATAGATACAAAATACAACGAATACTACTGTGCTAACAGAGGGAAACAACACCAAATGACTGTATGAATACTGAATAATAGTTATGAACATAAATTCAAGCAAATTACGATATTCTAATGACAAATCATGATCTTAGTATGCAATCTAAGCTAAATGGGTGAACTCCAAATGCAAAATAACATAAACACTGAATAAACTATCTAATTTGCAGAATAAAATAGCAGAGAGAAGGTTGAGAAATGCAAACTTCAGGCACTGATTGCCTCAATATGGACTGCAGTCGAGATCATCTCGCATCAGTACGAAATCGCCTCGAATTCGATAGGTTCGCCTCCGATCTGAACAAGTTCGTCGACGACGATGGGTGCTGGCTCCGACTGAAAAACAGTGATGTACCTGCAACAAAATTGGTATGGGACCAGTGCAAATGAAAAATTGGGATGGTTCAGCATAGATGGAGTTAAATTGCAGATAATTTCAGCCAGGGGGGTGCTAAGGGAATAGCTTAGGATTAAATAGGCTTAGGGGAGTAGTTAGGAGGTTGGAGATCATCCCAATTTGGGAGATCTCCAACGGGGGAGGGTCCCTAACGGCGCAGACACGCTTCTGCCCGGATTGGAGACCCGTTGGAACAGAAGCTAACTTTGCAAAATCAGTTTTGTGACAAGATCGTCTGGACGTCCTAGTCCAGACGAAATCGTCAAATCTGGGGCGATATCGTCTGATCGGCGACGATATCGTCAAACGGTCAAAACAACCTCTAAAATTGGCACGAAAAAGGGGGAAACGGATTACCCGACGGTTAACGGGCGGTTTGGGAGGTTAAATTTGAATTTTAAATTATTTACTAAGGTGAATGTAATTATTAGAATTTTTACTGCGCCAATTTTAGGGTGCTACAGAAATATTTCTAGAAAACATTGTGAATTCCAACAAGACCATAAAATACTCTTCTCACAACATAGAGTAACTCTATACTAGATAGTTTTTGGTCTCTAGAGAGATTGGTGAGGAATGGTCTCAAGTTCAAGTCAAATAGGTGTCTATACATTATTACATTTTGAAGAATATCAACTTTGGTCAAAATGTTAGTGGAGGATGTGAGGGCTCAAATATATTAAGATGTGTTGATCCTAACTAATGAATTAATAATGGGAGGTTCTTGATTTAAATTATTTGGATTTATCTCATGAAATGGTTTTTATTTTGTTAGGCACAATGACAAACCTATGACTAAATATTATATGTGGCAGTGCTTCTCCTTCTCAATAGGAAACATGGAGGCCTTGGCTAACCAAAAATTGTTCCACATAAAAGTTAATAATTGTGGGTCTCCTATGGTTTCCATTCATTATTTGGTGACTTTTTCTTGGTTATGCAATCTAGATTTATGATTAGAGGTTAACATATAATTACTTCAATTAACTTGGGATCATGTCTCTTTCAAAAATCAAATATTTTGCTATATAAGCATGTTCATCCACCACTTTACAAAGGAAATATCATACTTAAATAGGATTTCATGACCCAGATAATAATCACATAATATTATCCTATTGGTGAAACATGAATTAAATCATAACTGCCACTTGCAAACACATTACTTTTGGAGGGTTTTTTAAATTTTAAGAGAATAATTTTTATTTTTATTTTCCATATTTTGGTTTATAAAAAGAGAGTATTTGTGAAGATGATAACTCATTGATATGAAAGTATTTAGAGCTTGATATTTTTTCATTAGTATTGGTAGTGTGGTCTTGGTTTTCCATTTAGAAGATAAATTTATGTTAGAAGCAAATGCACTATGCCATAGATTCCTATCTTGAATGGGTATAATTACTTTTCATAGATTTTCAAGATAGAATATCTTCTACAAAGCAAGGGATTGTGGGATACTTATTCAAAAATACTACTAAAATAGACTAATAATAATGGAAGGACCTATTGCATCAAATAAGGATGAAGCTCTTGGATTTATTACCTAGTATGTAGATATAGAATTGGAAAATCATCTCATAGGAGATCTTGTTGAATTTATGTATAATATGATATTGTTAGGCCAAGGCCAAAAGTGTGAAAGAGTACTTATAATCACAACTTATGTATCCTACTAGCAAGTATATATGTAAGCCTATGGGAATCATTTGTGTAAGCGTACGAGTATCTTTATCATGTTGGAATTGTATTGAATATTTTCGATGTTATTCAGGCGGGGTTAACTCTAATAGGACTAGACACTTTGCCAAGCCTTGAGCGGGGGTAAGGGGGTGGTATCCCTCGAGGAATTTTTTTAGGATTTTAAGCTATTTTTAGATCCATATAGGTGGTTTTGGGTTAATGTATAGTTGGCCCATGGATTTGTGCCCATGGTATTGTAATTCCCATTCTTGTGTTGTTGGTATATAAAACAACACTTGAATGAGAGTTTAGTGTGTGAAATACGCAAGCAAAAGCAATCAAAACATGGATAATAATATTATTGTATTGGATATGGTCAAGTTTATACAATAAGGAAATACTCTTGCTACATTTTTTCTCAAAAGGGTTTCCCAAGATAAATTCTCCTGTAATGTATTTCTTCTTCTCTATTTTTCCTTTGATTCTACACTTACTGCTTTTCTAGATTTCATTTATCGGGGTATTATTTCTCTTCATTTGGTATTAGAGCTAGGTTTTAGCTTTGTTTGAGGAGTAAGGGTTTCAACCCTAGGATAAATCAATTCTTGAGTGGAAGCAACGCACGAAAGAATTTGGGCAAAGAAAAAATTATGGGAAGCACATGGGTAGAGATCAAAAAATAATAATGGATAGGACTTTGTGTTATGAAAACTCAAGATGGAAGGAATGATAGATGGGGAGTGGTTAAATATCAATAGAAAGGCAAGGATCTCTATCAAATTGTGTTTATCTAATTTAATATTTTTGAATATATCAACAAAGACCATAATAAAGTTATGGAAAAATTTGGGAGCGTTGTATCAGACAAATTCATTGGTAAATAAACTTTTTCTTTGAAAGAATTTATACTCACTTTGGATGAATGATGGTAACTCTATGGCTGAGCACTGATGGGACTGAACAAAAGGCATTACTTATTTACAAGTTATCTTACAATATATAAGCATCAAGCTTAGGAGGGAGATATGACAAGTGTCATAAGCTCCACTCCAAGTGTCTTTTAGAAGACACCACTCCAACTCAAACTGAAGACAGGGACAAGTGGCAGAAGACAAATGTCAACCTGTCAATTATAGGCATAGTGCACATTATAACAATAATAATATTCTAACATTCCCCCTTAATGTGCACTATCCTAAAAAATAAGTCAACATTAGATAACATTCCCCCTTAATGTTGACTTCTTTTACATAGATATAGCAAATTGCTAAACTGAGAAAACTTGTCTTTCCCAAGTGACTTGGTGAAGATGTCTGCTACTTGATATTGAGTTGGTACATACTTCATGTGTATAATATCTTCTTGGACCATTTCTCTAATGAAGTGATGATGGATCTCAATGTGCTTTGTTCTAGCATGGAAAACTGGATTCTTGGTCATCTTGATGGTACTTTGATTGTCACAATATATATATGTTGGACCATGTATGAATAGCCCAATATCCTGAATTAATTGCCTCAACCATATTGCCTCCTTAGTTGCCTCAACTGCTGCTCTATAGTGAAACTGTGTGTTGCTTCTTTGTGCTCCATGAAATAGAGCCTTGGCCTAATTGAAAGCAATAACCTGATGTAGATCTTCTGGTTTCAGGACAACTGGCCCAATCTGAATCTGTGTATCCAATCAAAGAAAAATTATCACTTGATTTATACATAAGGCCATGATGAGGTGTGGCCTTTAGGAATCTCACAATCCTCTTAGCTGCTATCCAATGGCTCTTCTTAGGATCCTGCATGAATCTGGAAATAAGGCCAACCGAATAGCAAAAGTTAAGTAGATCAAACTTCCAACTAGTTGCCTGTAAAGTGTACCATCAACCCTTTCTTCTTCATCATTATTTAGCAATTTCAATCTAGTTTCCATGGGAGTTAGAGAGGGCTTACACTCCTCCATGCGAAACCTCTCCAAAATAGATTGAATGTACTTAGCCCGTGAGATAAAAATCTTACCAGTGTCGTTGCCATACCTCTATTCCTAAGCAATAGTGGAGGAGGCCTAAATCTGTCATCTCAAAGTTCTTGCATAAGTCCTCCTTGAGCAACCTTATTCCTTCTATATCATCACCTGTAATGAGAAGATCATCCACATACAATGTAACCAAAATGATGCGGTTCCTCCAATGTTTCACATAGAGAGTAGATTCTCCTGTAGATCTAGTGAAACCAAGGTTGAGAAAATAGGAGTCAATCTTTGCATACCAAGCTCGGGGTGCTTGCTTCAACCCATATAGAGCTTTCTTTAATCCGAGGACTTTGTTGTTTTGGCCTTCAACTATGTACCCTGGTGGTTGTTTCACATACACTTCCTCCTTCAAATGACCATTTAGAAATGCACTTTTGACATCCATTTGATATATTGGCCAATGTTTTTGAGCTGCCATAGCAATAACTGTCCTGATTGTAGTCATCTTAGCCACAGGAGCAAAGGTCTCCTCATAATCAATTCCCTCTTGTTGCTTATAGCCTTGAGCTACTAGGCGAGCCTTGTAGCGATCTAGTGAGCCATCTCGCTTTATATTTTGCTTTGTATACCCATTTTGTGCCTATGGTATATTTTCCTTTGGGTAAATCAACTAACTCCCAAGTGTGATTCCTTTCAATGGAATCCAATTCCTGATCCATGGCATGAACCCATTTAGGATCACCAAGTGCTTCTTTGACATTAGAAGGTTCCAAGTTGGCTAAGGACTTTGGCCATTAGGGCATAATTCACTTGGTGTCTTAGGGTCGAAGGCCTTTTACCCGTATAGGTGGGCAAATGATTTTGGGCTTCATCTATTGTGGCTTGAACCCACTTGGGTAAAGGATTGGATGATGTTACTTGATCATTAGGAGGAGGAGATGGAGGACATGGATCATTTGTAGGAAGTTCTTCTTGTGGATGAATTTCTTGATTTATGAGTGAAGGAGAAGAACTAGATGATATTGTATGCATGAATGGAGCAACTATTTCATTAGTTATTTCTAAAGTGGGGGTTTTAGGAGGATTAGATGGTGGATACTCATGAAAGGTAACATCCCTAGATAAAATGATTTTCTTGGAAATAGGCTCATATAATTTATATGCATTGGCACTATCACTATAGCCAACAAAGATGCATTTTTGGCTCTTATCATCAAACTTCTTCCTTTTCTTATGAGGAATATGAGCATAGGCATCACATCCAAATATTCTCAAATGGCCCACATAGGGCGTTCTTCCACTCCATGCTTCTTCAGGTGTTCTTTCATGTAAGGCCTTTGTGTATGACCTATTAGTCAAGTATGCAAGCAGTAAGAACAACTTCTCCCCAAAATGAGTTAGGTAATATAGCAAGCATGTAACATTGATTTTGCCCTATTTGTGATTGTTTGATTCATCCTCTCAAAAACTCCATTTTGTTGCGGGGTATAAGGGGTTGTGAATTGCCTCCTTATCCCATGATACTTACAAAAATTAAAGAATTCATTGGAGACATATTCTCCACCATTATCTGATCTTAAGGTGGAGATTTGATAGCCACTTTCTCTTTCAACAAGTGCGATGAATTCTTTGAACTTATCAAGGGCTTGCCACTTATATTGAATTAGGTAGATCCATACCTTTCTCGCTGTAATCATCAATGAAAGTGATGTAGTATTTTGCCCCAGTATAAGATTGAATAGACATTGGCCCACAAATGTCTGAATGAATCAATTGCAAAGGTCTATTAGCTCTCCATGCCTTTCCTATTTCAAATGGTTGCCTATGGTGTTTGGCTATTACACATGGCTCACAAAAACATTTTGACTCCTTAAGATGTGGGAGTCCTTTAACTAATCCTTTTGTAGCCATCATTTGAAGATTATTAAAATTTAAATGTCCCAATCTTTCATGCCACATGTACTCCAAAGAGAAAGTAGTTGTTGTATGCAAAGATGTTTGTGTTACAGATTTTGTAAGGAGGTAGTAAACACCATCCTTTTTCACTCCCATGGCCTTGACATTGCCATTGGGTTCCTTAATGTAGCATTTTTCTTTTTCAAAATAGACATTATAGCCCTTATCTAGTAAGTTGTCCAATAGAAAGAAGACTCCTTTTAAGACCAGGCACATACAAAACATCTCGTTGCAGGAACATTATTACCATCATGCAAAGTAAGTGGTGCCTCCCCAACACCTTCAATGGGTAGAGCACTTTCATCACCAAAAGTAATGAATTGATTTGATGTGGGCTGAACCTTGGTCAACCAATCTTGCCTTCCTGTCATGTGCTTTGCTGCTCCATAATCAATATACCAACATTCTTTATCTTCAACATTAACTTGGTTGGCTGCATACAATGTGTTCATATTATTATTTTGTGGTTCTCCCTGTTCTCTTTGCCTTTGATAGCAATTAGCAATATTATGATTCCATTTTCCACAATATTCACACCCTTGTTGATTGTTGTTTTGACCCCCTTGAGGTCTTGTTGTCCATCTTTGCTGTTGCTGGTAGTGCTGCTGTTGTGGCTGCTGCTGGTACTATTGCTGACGTGGTTGCTGATGGTACTGTTGATTTGGCTATTGCTGGTACTGTGTGTATCTCTGGTGTTGTCTACCCCTTTGATTCTGATTATGCTGATTTTGACCCTTGTTTTGTTTAGGCTGTAAAGTTGCCTTGGTGGCAAAAGTCGCTGATGTGGCTTCAATTTCTTCATCTTTGATTAGGGCTTGCTCATGCTTCTTAAGTAGGATCTCAATATCCTCAAGTGTTGAATTCATTGTTTTACCACTCAAGTCTAACATGGTAGCATAGGAGTGAAACTTTGAAGGAAGACCATGCAACATTATTGGAATTAATTCATTATCATCTAGGGTTTTACCAGTAGCTAAGAAATCATTTTTAATAGACTTCACTTCCATAAGATAATCGGTAAGTGAGCCTTTCATACATAGATTGTGCAATTTTTGTTTGAGATACAAAATATTATCTTGACTTGGCCTATCAAACAATCTATTGAGAGCATCCCATGCTTGTTTAGGTGTTTTTGCAGCCCTTACAGCTTTCTCTGCATTGAATTCCTGTAGCTAGCTTGATTAAACTTAAAGCTATGTTGGAATTCTTCTCAAATTGTGCTTTTTCTTTAGGGTCTCAGTAGGTGCAGTGAGTGGGTCTTCATTAGTCTGCCTATCTCTCACAAAGTCCCACATGTCATTCATCATTAATATTGACTCCATCTCATACTTCCAATTTGCAAAAGTCTGTGCTCCTTCAAGTTTCTTTGTAAGTCCACTTAATAGATTTGTAGTAGCCATGATTTAGAAAAGGATCAAAAGAAAAGGGAGCTCAACAAAGGATGAAGTAAGAACGACAAATGCCAAATTAGAGCCCTCAAAAAAATCTAGGGTACACCGTTGAAGATCCAGAGGAGGGTTCGCCTAGTTTTTCCACTCGAATCTTCAAGAGATTCCAACAATGGGAGGGTTAAGTTGAACATAAGTGCCTTTTTCTATCCAAAGAGAGTAAGAATTAGAAATTTTCCAGACCTTTATACCAAACTTCTCAATATACCCGCCCTTACGTGAGGGAGACTGTAAGTATTTGAGCAGTTGATACGTGGAACATAGGCGATTCTGAAAGGGAATAACTTGCTAGACCTTTATACCAAACTACTCAATATACCCGCCCTTACGTGAGGGAGACTATAAGTATTTTGAGAAGTTGATACGTGGAACATAGGCGGTTATAAAAGTGTGATGCTTGCTTTTTGTAGAATTATTACAATCAATGTGCCAATGTATTATTGCTGAAAATGCTTGTATGTGTTTGCTTGCTTGTATATGGCTTAGTGTCAAGTGTGTATGAATTGGAACTACACTTGATTACAATTATAAAACCCAAAGTCATGCAAGGGTGATAGCAAGCATAAAATGTATACAAAGCCCAAATAGAAGATGCAAGCAACAAACACCTAGTGGCCAAGAGAGTGCCACAAAATGAATCCACTGACAAGGGACAAGGGGTCCTAAATCACCCCTTAAGTTGATGATTTGTATTGAAAACTTGGCTAAAACAAATTAGCCCCAAATGTGCCTCCAAAAAATGAGACAATATCAATGCCTTCATGTATAAGATTGCCCCTAAACTTGCCAAATTTAATGAATGACTTGGCATAATGTCCCCCCCAAAGACTTAAAATTGAGCCCCTCACAATTTTGCAATTTTTCACCCAAGAGTGTCGGATGCAACCGAAAATGCACTCTGTTTTACAATCTCAACTTCAAGTCAAAATTCAGCTGAGTAAATGATCTCAAAACTGAAAAATAATTTCACCAATGGATCCCCCTCAAAATTCTCTTTCCAACGACTATAAATAAGCCTATAGTCGGATACAAATTGATGCTTCAAAAAGGAAAAAAAATGACCTTCAAAAGGTGTGCAGCTCCGGGACATTCCCAAGTGGTCACCCATCCGAGTTGTGCTCTGAACCAAAATGCTTAACTTGGGAGTTTTTATAAAATTTCCTACCAATATGCCAATCTCTACAATCTCAGGGAAAAATGCACGCAGGATGTCCTGGCGCACCGATGGCCGACCTTGAAAGACGAGCCTTTGCGCTTCACGAACCTCAAATTCATCAAGGAGTTCAAAATTTCCGTCACGGAGCCCTTGAATTCATGTATGCAGTTGACAGACTTTGAAGGAGACCTCCGAATCTCTGGGGCGCAGCGGCTCGTGTTCCTCGACGGCGTTTTGGAGGCGTCGCTCTCCCAGACGGACAACTTGAAACCCAAAAGGTCTTGAAATCCTTCAAACCATGTCCAACAGTTTTTAATACTCAAGACCCCAAATATTCTTCCTCCAAAACCAAACCCCATAATCTCATCTTTGTTTTAGACCTCTATCAGGCTTCTTCTGGCATTCATGAATTTTTCTATCGAGCATCGCTAAAATGCATTACATATCAAGGTTGTGCGCAAGGACTCGAAACGTGATCGGGCGACTGCCGTTTTTACAGTGAAAATGAGGGAGATCCTGCACATTCAAGGGGGAGTTCTGGGAGGTGATATGCGACGAGCACGACATCGATCCCACGGGGCGCCAACGTCTTCATGCACAGTCCAGTCCTTTTTCATACACAACAAAATGCCCTACGATCGCCGATCCTCGAGGGCTTAACGAGAAACCAGGAAGGAAGTTCGCAGGCGATGAAATGAAATCCAATAGTTTGGCCTACGATACGGATCGAGCTTCGCCTTGTCTTCGAATATTTGAGCCAAAAATGGAGGCAGAAGAGCTGGAAATGGAGGCAGAGCTGGTGTTAATTTTTGCGACGGCCCCAATTGCTGGAAAATTTGTATGACAGTGCTATTGGGAATTTTGCTCGATCGTGGGGATTGCTATTTTGCTCTCAAAGTTTGGAACGCACAGAATGCAGGGGCAGCAGCAGTACTTTTGTCGGATGACAGGGAAGAGCCATTGTTAACTTCCCTGCTTCACATTCAAAATTTGGCAGCCACTTTGCCGGTTCACCAGAAGCCGAAGCAACAGCACCACAATCTCCGTTTCAGCAAACAATGGCGCCCCAAAAATATCTCTAGATCCCTGCAAATGTTCTTCAGAAAGCCCGCGTAGTTTGGGGGACTACGACGAAGATGAAAACGTCATCAAAAATTGCGTAGTCTTTGAAAATGGCATATTCGAAGACCCGCCCATTCTTTAGGTTCGAAACCGGTTGTTGCTTTCCACAGGGGGCGGCGCCAGAGGCTGCGGCTGCGGTTGTTGTGGCTGCTAAGGAGGCAGAATACCCGAGTTCGATTCCTGCCAACAGCTGCTGCGCTTGGCAGCAGAGACAGAGATTGCAATAGTTGCTGCTCCGGAGGCTATCAAGGCTATAATTTTAAAAATTTCTCTGCACTCATATGGTTGAGGCATGTCCTCGGATGGCGAGGATTGTCCCTTTCCCTATTTGAAAAAAAATAGAAAATTTTCCAGCAATACAAAAAAATGGAGTTTCTGGTTTCTGATCCACTCAATGAGTGGAGAGCATACTCCCTGACTCCATACTCAAACCAAAAAAAAATCCCACAGGCGGATCTCACCGCTCTGATACCAGATGATGGGACTGAACAAAAGGCATTACTTTATTTACAAGTTATCTTACAATATATAAGCATCAAGCTTAGGAGGGAGATATGACAAGTGTCATAAGCTCCACTCCAAGTGTCTTTCAGAAGACACCACTCCAACTCAAACTGAAGACAGGGACAAGTGGCAGAAGACAAATGTCAACCTATCAATTATAGGCATAGTGCACATTATAACAATAATAATATTCTAACAAGCACCTGAATGCTTTTAACATTGTTGTAAGTTAATTAAACTCTATAGATGTAAAAATTGATGAAGAGGAAAAGTGTATTACTTTACTTTGTGCATTACCCAATTCTTGGAATAACCTTGTTATGGCTATCACCAATACTACATCTACATTGAAAGTAGAGGATATAGTAGAAACATTGCTTTCATAGGGAGAGGTTTTGTGAATATAAAAAGATAAATGAAGATGAAGTTTTCTTGGGAGATAATTTGACACATAAAATAATATGTCAAGGAAGAGTCAAGTTGAGGTTAAAATATGGAAGAATTAAAACTCTTCCTAGTGTGTTACATATTCTAGGTTTGGAAAGGAATCTAATATTCATTATTAAGATGAATGACACAGGTGTGACTATGATATTCAATAAGGACAACTACAATATGGTTCATGGATGCTTACTATTGGCAAGGGGAGCTTGTACAGGAACTCTGTTCAAACTTGAGTTTGGCACTATAAGTATTGACTGAAATAACTCTTCAGTTGTATAGGAAATTAATATGGTAGAAGAAGCTCCAAGTATTCCTATAGAAAATACAATATTATGGCATCAACATATGGGGCACATTGGTGAGAAAGGACTTTGAACATTAAAAATGAAATGTGTGGTTGAAGGAATTTTTTATTGTCCTTTAAATTTTGTTTTTTATGAAAACTATCTTTTGGAAAGCAAACCCTAGTCAAGTTTATTAGTAATGCTACAAGATCTAAAGGAATTTTGCATCTAGTTCACAATTATGTGTTTGGACCTATAAAAGTACCATCATTAGGTAAATCTATGTCTTTTATTACATTTATAGATGACTTCTCAAGAAATATCTGGGTATATTTTTTACAGTATAAATATAATATTTTTAAAAATTTTAAAGAGTTCAAGGCTCTTGTAGAAAATTAGACAAAGAAAAATATAAAGGTTTTGAGAAGTGACAATGGTGGTGAGTATTACTCTAATGAATTTGAGTAATTTTGCAAGGACTATGGAATAGAAAGGTAGAGAATAACTCCATATGCTCCATAATAAAATGGATTTGCAGAATGGATGAACATAACATTTATGGATATGGTTAGAAGTATGCTAAGTGGTGTAGGGATAGAAAATAAATTTTGGGTAGAAGCAATTTCAACTGCTTCTTACCTCATCAATAGATCTCCTACCTCAGCTTTGGTGGACAAAACTCCATAGGAGTGTGGATTGGTAATAAACTCTCTCTCATTCATATAAGGGTTTTTGGTTGTGAAGCTTATATGTATATCCCAAAAGAGAAAAGGACTAAGCTAGACTATAAATATAAAAAATGCATATTTTTGGATTAGATTACTAATGTTAAAGGATATAAGTTGTGGAACCTAGAAACACAAAAGATTGCTTATAGTCATAATGTGATCTTTAGAGAAACAAAATGGGTTACAAAATAGAAATGCAACCAAGCAAATAACCTAAAATAGTTTAGGTAAAATTGGAACAAGAGGAAGAACCTGCGATAGAACCTTATGCTACATAAGAATATGAATTATAGAGAGTCTAAAGAGGAATATTTAGAGAAAGAATGTGAGGAGGAAGCTAAACATGTAGAACCTAGAACTCCAATTTTGAGGAGATTAGATAAAGTAAGAAGACTCCCAGAAAGGTATAGCCCTTCAAATTTTTTTTCTACATTTAATTTATTAGTTACTAATGAAGAACCAAGACTGTAAAGGAGGTAATTCAGTAAAGTGATAATAAGTCTTGGAAAAGGGCTATGGAGGAAGAAATGGAGTCCCTGGATAAAAATAAGATATGGGACTTGGTGAAACTACCCCCTACAATAAAACTTGTTGCTTGTAAGTGGTTATTCAAGAAAAAGTACAATGTAGAAGGAAAGTTGGAGAAGTAAAAAGCTTGCCTGGTAGCAAAAGGATTTTTTCAAGTTGAAGGAATTGAATTTGGTGAGATTTTTTCTCCTATGGCTAAACTAACATCAATTAGAGTTTTTTTGGCTATTTTTGTTGTTTTTTATTTTGAAATAGAGCATATGGATGTAAAGACAACTTTTCTACATGGTGAACCTGATGAAGACATATATATGTCAACCCAAATGCTTCAGGGTAAAAGGTAAGGATGAATTGGTATGCAAGTTGAAGAAGTTTCTTTATGAATTAAAGTAATCTCCAATAATGTGGAACCAGAAATTTGACAAGTTTGTTTTGACACTTGGAATTGGAAAAAGCAAAGTAGATCCATGTGTTTATTTCAAAAAGAAAGGTGAAATTTTTTTTATCATTGTTTTGTATGTGGATGACATGCTATTAATTAGTAACAATAAGGATATTATAAAGTTTCTAAAATCTCAGTTATCTTATGAATTTGACATGAAGGATTTGGGTGCTGCAAAATTTATTTTGGATATGGAAATAATAAGGGATCGTGCAAATATAAAGTTGTGGTTAAATCAAAGGAAATATATTTATTTGATACTACAAAGGTTTAGGATGCATGATTATAAATCAGCATGTACTCCATATCCTATTGGTCAAAATTTATTTGCTGAACAATATCCTAAAATAGATGAGAAAATTGAAGAAATACATCATGTTCCTTATGGTAGTGTTTTTGGTAGTCTCATGTATGCAATGGTCTGTACTAGACATGATGTTGCACATGCAGTGGGAGTAGTTAGCAGATATATGTCCAATCCAAGAAAGGAACATTGGACTATTGTGAAGAGGATCTTCAAATACCTACATGGAACTACATATTATGCTATTTGTTACCAAGAAAAATCTAGAGATAATAATATTGTAAATATACAAGGCTTTGTGGATGTTGACTGGGTTGGAGATCTTGACAAGATAAGATCCATGATTTCTTATGTGTTCAAACTATTTGAATGGGTAGTAAGTTGGATGAGTAAAAAGTAATCAGTGATTGCTTTGTCCACTACAAAAGCATAGTACATTGCAACTAATCATACTTGTAAAGGAGTGTGGTTACAGAGGTTGTGTTCAAAAATTGGTCTTAAATAAAAAGCTATGAAAATTGACAATGATAGTCAGAGTGCAATATTTTTGGTAAACAATCATGGTTTTCATGATCGGTCAAAATATATTGATATCAAGTACCATTTTGTGAGAGAGATGGTTGAAGAGAACTGGGTGATGTTGGAGAAAGTTGACATAGAGAAGAATATTTTTTATTCATTAACAAAGACTACACCTACAAAGAAATTTTCTTGGTGTAGAAGATCTATGGGCATGGTTGCCCTTGATAATTGATAATGGCATTTTTAGCCCCTATGGAAAGTATTCAACAAGTAGGAGAATGTTGGAATTGTGTTGAATATTTTCCATGTTATTCATGTGGGGTTAACTTTGAGAGGATTGGACACTCTACCCCTATACTTGTTGAGATTTAGGGCTAGATTTTTTGGGGTTTAAGCTATTTTTTAGACCCATATGGGTATTTTTGGGTTAATGTATATTCGACCCATGGATTTGCATCCATGGTATTATAATTTGCCTTCTTGTGTTATTAGTATATAAAACAACACTTCAATGAGGGTTTAATGTGTGAAAGCCGAAAGCAATGTAATCACAAGAAAAACATGGATAAGGATATTATTGTATTGGAGAAAGTTTATACAATAAGAAAATATTCTTGCTAGGTTTTTTCTTGAAAGGGTTTCCCAAGATAAATTCTAGTGTAAAGTGTTTCTTCTTCTCTATTTTGCCTTTGATTCTGCACTTAATGCTTTTCTAGATTTCGTTTATTAGGGTATTATTTCTCTTCATATCCAAGCTTAAGGGGACCCTTCATGTTTTCACCTTGAATGATATTGATTAATCCACCTCTATGGATAACCTTTATTAAATGATGTAATATATTTGTTATATTGTAATTTAACCTTCAAGTCATGTGTGCTTGAGGATAATATCTAATTAGGGATTTGGTATCACTATAAATATCCCTAATAATTGATCCATTGTATCAATTTGTGATATATGAGATATTAGGATGCCTATGGGCACCCAACTCTTAATTTGTATTTCATATCCTATTATTTATCTCTCTCTATTTTTTTCTATATTCACTTCTATTTATCATTCATTTTTCTACATATGATTGTGGTGAATGTATGTTTCAAAATATTTATAGAAAATACTATGAATTCCAATAAATCTAGATTAAACATAATTGTTGGAACTTTATAGAAGTTGTTCAACATAGTATATTCCATGCATGTTAGAGAATTGAAAGACAATTTTTTTTCAATTGGTTATATGGGATTGAAATTTGCCCCACTCGTATTATATCATCACCACATAGTGGTATTACAACAAAGCTTGGATATCATCCATGTATCGTTGGGCAATATTTGAACCTTGGTCTCCTCTTTATTGAGGAATCTAACTGGTTGAGCTAATACCACTTGATATTAATGAGTTTACACAAAATTTTATGAGGGGTCTTGGTCCCCTCATACCGAGTGGGTTTTGAACCTTGGACTCCCAAATAGAGGCCAAATCCCTTACCACTAAAGAAGGCTTACAACTAATTGGAAGATAAATTTGACACATTAAATATTATTCATTTTTAACATGTTATAGAGAAATTATAAAAATATGTTTTGGATAATAGTGGAAAACATAGGGATCATTTGGACTCCATGAATATAATCCTTAACAAGGTATTTGGATAATTTGATTAGCTTTCACATTGTTTTGTATGTTCTAAGATGTATTTTCCAAATCATCTCATTCTATTGCTTGAAACTATTTTCACCTATCTTGCTCATGATCAAGAGAATTCAAGGACTCAAAAGGAATATACTCCATAAGTTCAATATTATCCAAAGGAGAATCCCAATCATTTGATAAAAACAAAAGAAATAGAAAAAACCTAATTATGTAGATATAAGTATTTTATAGAAATACTCTAAGCAACCTAATCATGGGTTTTATGAGCATCACAAAACTATTACAATTTTCTATAAAAAACTTGAGGAAGTTGTTAAGAAATATGGGAGTGATATTTCTCTCTTTATTTCCCAAGGATATAATAACAATGAAGGTGATACCTCTCAAGCATGCATTGCACTTCATTAAATATATTGGAATTTTACATACTCAAAGGAATGGATTATATATTTTGGAGTGACAAGATACATGACTAAGCATAATTATTTTTTGTCTATATATAATAGAAATCATTGAGGATAGTAAGTGGTCATTGGTGATAATGCAACCTTACTATTTTTAGGGTGTGGGGATGTGATAATTGGTTCCTCCATTTTTTAGAAAATTCTTCATGTTTTAATTGGTAGTACCAATATTCTCTTTATTTATTGTAAAACTTATATTAGTAAAAAGGTAAGCTTTTGGCTAGATAAATAGATGATTAATAATTTATTATATTGAATTTTGTAACACTTTCTGGAAATATTTCAAAGCATAACATTCCCTATAATGAGATGTAAAAAAGTATCAAGGAAAAATAAAAGAACATATAGATGAAAGAGGATAATACAGATATCTAAAATACAAAGAAAGAATAGGTGCTTGTAGGAACCACCGTAAATTGATATCACATAATGTAATATATTACATAAGTGATTATGGGGTATTTATAGTATATAAGTAATTATCAATTATTATAAACCTTAATATGACATAAATTGACATAAATATTAAATTATAACATATTAAATATATTAAACCCTTAAATAATATTAACTATACAAATGGTTTAACCAATATGACTATAGGTGAATGCATAAATATTGCTTCTAGGCCCATGTAAAGAATACCCATAGGCTTAAATTTGTTAGAATTGAAAGGATCTAACAATCCTGTATTTCCCAAGATCTAGTTGTTTGAAAAACAATATCACCACAATATCTAAGCTATCAACAAGAATCAAATGACACAATGAAAGCTCTATAGATTAATGGAAAGCATAAGCAAATGCTACAATAATCTAACAAGAAACTGACAGAATGATAATACTCACTATCTTACTCTCAAAGAGAGGGAAGCCCTTGTTGATATAGGCAAGGGTGTACAATGAGGATCGTAGGATCAAACATGAAAAATGAGGGAATGGATATCCACCATCCATAATGGGGCACAACATGAGCCATGGATGAGAAATGGAGGGAATGAATATCCACCCTAGAAAAAAAGCTAATAAGATAAGATAGCCAACTAGCAAGCAAAAAGCTAGATGAGCTAATATCCCACTAATAAATAATATGGGAAAAGAAATATAAGCTCCTAGGTAATATCCTAAGTGAACTAAAGTAATAAGGTGCATGACTAATACACCAACACCCCCCTTAAGTGAAACTTAGGAGAAAGTGTACAATATAATGAAAGAGGCATATCCTCAGATATGGGTCCCGACAACTAGGCCTGATGAGGTACCCATGTACAATATAATATCCTCAGATATGGGTCCCGACAACTAGGCCTGATGAGGTACCCATGTACAATATAATATCAATGTGAAGGAAGGAGGACTCAAGAAGACCCCCCAAGGACAACTTCCTGCACCCCAAGCATTGATCGCAACTCAAGGAAATGAGGCGATGCCAAAGGTTTAGTGAAGATGTCTACAATATGCTCATGTGTAGGCACGTACTCCAAACTGAGAACTCGATCTTGGATAAGTTGTCGAATGAAGTGCATATGGATCTCAATATGTTTGGTGCGTTGGTGCTCTACTGGATTGCGAGAGATGTGAATAGCACTTTGGTTGTCACACCAAAGAGTAGTAGGATGATCAGGTGGAAAACCAAACTCTATCAATAACTGGTGAAGCCAAAGAACCTCCTAGCTAGCAAGAACTGTTGCTCTATACTCGACCTCTATCGATGAAAGTGCAATAGTAGATTGCTTCTTGCATGACCAAGCAATAGGACTAGTACCAAGACAATAGACAAAACCTGAAGTAGACCATCGGTCATCAACACTGCCTACCCAATCTGAATCTGAATAACCAACAATATTTGAAGTCCTTGGTGTGTACAAAAGACCAAAGTGTGATGTGCCCTGAAGGTATCTCAAGATACGCTTGGCTGCCTTCCAATGACTCTCATGTGGATCCTATGAGAATCGGGAGACAAGCCCAACAACAAAGGAAATATCAGGATGAGTATGTGTCAGGCAGATAAGACTGCCAACCAACTGCCTATGTAAGGTAGGATCACATCGAGGTGTGGTGCAAGTGGAAGTCAAAGTGATGCCTGACTGAAATGGAGAAGGGGCTGGCTTGCAATCAGCCATGCCAAATCTATGAAGCAAATCAAGTGTATACTTCTACTGACATATGGAAATCCCTGAAGAAGACTGTGTAATCTGAAGACCAAGGAAAAAATGTAGAAGTCCCAAATCTATCATATCAAAATGCTCCATCAAGGAGCGTTGTGTAGTCTGAATCATGCTAGAGGAGCTACCAGTGAGGATGAGATCATCAACATAAAGAACAAGTATGAGAATATCCTCTCCAATCCTCTGTATGTAGATTGTGTGGTTAGAATGGCAACGTGTAAATCTAGAAGCAAGCAAGAAGGCATCCATCTTCTCATACCAAGCTCAAGGAGCTTGCTTGAGACCATAAAGGGACTTTCTAAGCCGATAAACAAGTGAAGGGTCCTGTGAAAATCTTGGTGGTTGCTCCATGTAAATCTCCTCATGCAAGTCACCATGGAGAAAGGCACTCTTCACATCCATCTGATAAACTGACCATCCTTGTGAAGCAACAAGAGCAAGTACAAGGTGAATGGAATCCATCTTGGCAATGAGAGCAAATATCTCAGAGTAATCAATCCCCTCAACCTGTGAGAATCCCTTTGCCATAAG
Organism: Wollemia nobilis; assembly: GCA_028583015.1. Taxonomy (NCBI): domain Eukaryota; kingdom Viridiplantae; phylum Streptophyta; class Pinopsida; order Araucariales; family Araucariaceae; genus Wollemia; species Wollemia nobilis. Next base: position 13,725,954 of record JAQPPZ010000850.1, read on the forward strand.
ATGAGCCTTGTACTTGGCTATAGAACCATCAATTGCATACTTGGTTTGATAGACCCATCTACATCGAACCAACTTTCTTCCCTTAGGAAGAGGAACAAGATCCCATGTGTGATTCTTCATCAAGGAAGAATACTCCTCGACCATAGCAGTATCCCACTCAAAAATTCCATGTGCATCTAAAAAGTGTTGTGGGTCATCTAAAATGGCATGACTCAAAAGTCCATGACCTATGGAGTGAGATGTGGAATGTCGAGAAGATGGAAGGTCACCAATGAAAGAAGTTACCTCATCAAGAGTAGTACGGGCCCACTGAGGCATGGTGATAGTAGGAGGATCATCAACAACATCCTCATGATGAAGAAAAGAATCCTCAAGTGAAGAAGAGGAAGATGGAGAAGAGGAGTAGAAGTGGAAGGTAGGAAGGCTTTTGGAATGGTTTGCTCATCAAAATCTACATCTCTCAAAAAAGAACATCGTGAGTGTCTAGATCGAGCAACCGATAAGCCTTCATATCCTCACAATAACCAACAAAGATAAGTGGTTTACTCTTTCTATCCAAGGCTTTCCTCTTCTTGTTTGGTACATGAGCCCAAGCAAGGCTACCAAAAACTCTGAATGCTGAAACATCGGGCTTGACATGGGTCCAAGCCTCCTCGGGAGTCATATGCTCAAGTGCTTTGTGAGGAGTGTGATTTTGAATGTAGTTGGCACAATTCACTACTTCAGCCCAAAAAACTGGTGGAATATCCCGAGAGTGAAGCATGCAGTTTGCCATCTCCCTCAAAGTCCTGTTCTTCCTTTCAGCTACACCATTTTGTTGAGGGGTATAAGGGATAGAATGTTGATGTAGTATACCATGCTTCTCAAGAAAATCTAAAAACTCTCTGCTCATAAACTCCCCCCATTATCTGTGCATAGCTTCTTGATAGAACAAGAAGATTGCTTCTCAACAAAGGCCTTAAAGACCTTAAAATGGGCAAACACTTCACTTTTGTACTTAAGAAAGTACACCCAAGTGCGCCTAGAGAAGTCATCAATGAAAGTAAGCACATACTTGGCCCCTAGAAATGATGGGGTTGGAAAAGACATCAAGTCACTATGAACCAACTCTAAGGGTGCCAAAGCTCTCAAAGCCTTCCCTTTTGGGAAAGGGTCTTGATGTTGTTTTCCAAGTGCACATCCTGGACAAACTCCATCTGAACAAGAGACCCTAGGAAGACCTATCACCATGTCTTGTGTGCTTAATTGTTGTAGATATCTATAGTTGAGGTGACCAAATCTCTCATGCCAAAGTTTTCTCGTAGAGTCTGCATGAGCAAAAACGCAATTTCCAAAGGATGAAGTGTCAAATCCCTCAAATCTATAAATATGGGCACTATGATCAATGACCCCTATAGCAACAATAGTCTCTGGCTCCAAAAACTCTCTGATCTCAACACCATGTGGGGTAAAGAGAACTATTTTTCCATCTCCAGAATAACAAATCTGATATATGGAAAGAAGACTAGTGTGTTGAAGATATTACATTATTTGGTCCCCCTTGAAATATTAGTTTTGTAGATGATTTATATTTTATATAATGTATGTGGTAATATGAGAAAGAGTGCAAAGTGTCAAGAGAGTATGAAGAGTCACATGATATGTGGCAAGTTGAGAGATTTGTCTTTATTAGAGGAATATGAAAGGATGCATCTCTTGGATGAAAGAGGAGAGCAATAGTTAGAGAACTAAAAAGTCATGAAAATGATATATTGGAGGTAAAGCTCCATGCATTGTAACCAAGTTGTATCATTAATGTAATTTTTGTATATTGTGTTTATTTGAGTTATATTTTGTGAGATATTGTTGTTCATTGTTATGAGAGATTGTTAGTAGAATTTATTTATTTCATTCTTGATCCTGGAATAAGTTTATTGTGATTTAATCCATTAGGAAAGCTAATAGTGGTATCGAGTCAGTGAGCTAGGTTGTTTGCATAGTTTTGGAAGAAACATCGCCATCTTATGACATGCCCAATTGAAGTTTAATTGTAATAAAGTTTGTTAGTGAGTAGAGTGAAAGTTATTTTTGAGAAATATTATAGAAGCCCATCATGCCCTTGTTGGTAGAGTAGAAAAGGTGCTTTAAGAAGTGTTTTTGAATGAGCTTTGTATGTAGATGCTCTTGTGTTGAAGAGATGCATGAGAATTTTGAGGTGAACAAACAAGATAGCTTTTTGTAAGCAAGCATGAGTGCCATCACTTTGAAGACAAAGATGATTATTGTGAAAAAGAATATCAAAAGCCTCATCTACAAGTTGTTTTTTATTTATGCAATTTTTATCATAAGAATATTGTTGCACAAAAACAAATCTGGTGGGCATTTGAAACCTGAACACCAAAAATAGTTGATTCTACCATATCCTTGTTAGATGATCTTTGGTTGACAGAATAAGCCAGAGCAGAGATTAAGGAAACCTAAAAAACATATTAGAAGGGAAAATGTAGAAAGTATTACCACCCAAAGAAAATATATTCTTATAAAGTATCACCTTAGTCCACTGAATCCTCAGTCGATGAATGCAATGTTCAATAGAAGTGTTTAAGTCCATTGCCATTTAATTTAAATGGATGAGCCAAGTTTGAGAGAATACATCATTCACTGGAATAAAATTGCCATCATAGAGAATAAAGGTGTGAGCTATCATATAATAAAGAACCTACTATACAATTGTATGACATCATATAAATACCATATATGATCATTTGTTGTACTGTTGTACGATGTCAGGGGTTTCAATGCTTTAAAAAAATAAAAATAATATCATCATCTATTCTATAATATTGTAGTGGAGTAATCATCCACTCTGAGGAGCCTCATCTTGTTTCGACGAGTAGAGAGCATGTGAGATCGAATCACCCTATAGTTCCTATTGGTCCCCTCTGGATATTTTCGACATTGTGAGATAAAAGCTTATAGGGATTGTCGACACTGGCATCCAATCAATTAATATGCTATTATGTATTTAATGACCTATTAACCATTAATATTGATTGGTTACCTTCAATCATCGTTGACTACCAAGATATTTATTAAAAAAACTCAAAAGATGTTGATTATGTGTAACCAATTCAAGTGCATATCAAATTGACGGGAAGAGGACGTTGATGAGTCACGATCATGAGCAAGTTCTTGTTATGAATCTATAAACTATATAATGTGAATGCCATGATTGCCTACGTGGATTAATATTGGGACTCAAACAATACAACTTGCATTTCTCTCCTCTCGTTGCTACTACAAAAGCTACCAACCAAGTGTGACAAGCCAAAATTTCTCTCTGTGTAATAATGATCACCTGTGCAAACATAATCCATAATGAAACATCAATACATTGAAGAATGAGTGCAAATTAGAGAAGCGTCGTGTAGGAGGTGAAATATTTTTTGTTTTTTATGTGTTGGTGAAGTTCTTTGATGTATCCACCATGTGGAGATTCAACTGAATGAATGAATACTAAAACGTAATGAGAGAAGGACCAAGTACATGAAATTCAAATGATAAATGTAACAGTTCAAACAACTACAAGGGATATTTCAAAGCAAGTGATGAAATAGTGAAAATAAGTTTTAGTGAATTACATTATTTGGTATAGGATATTTAATGTGGTATAGTGATGAAATAATATTAGCCACAATGTTATTATTAAGACACGTCAATGATTGGAATGTAACGTAAACTGTCAGAAGGTCAAACATCATTGAGGAATATTGAAATGATCTTTAAAGGTGCTAAAAGTCAAGATCAAACTCCAAGTGTAAATTTGGATTTCATGAAGTCGCATAAAGAGAGGTAAAAAAAGTTGATTGAAAAAATAAAGTTATTCTAATAAGGTTAAATATTTTCATTATTATAAAGTTTAAAGGAAGATTAAGATTAATTTTTTTATACTAAGGATTAATTAATTTAAAGGAGAGATAAACCTTAGTTGTTGATTAAATGCAATTTAGAAATTGTGGAGTGATAAGTAGACATTAATTTTAAAATATTTGATTTTTATATCATTTGAATTATTTGAATTTCAAGATATATGAGTTTTCAAATTATTTAAGTGTGGAGAGATAAGGTAGTTTACATCAAATTAGAAATATTAGATTTGCAAAAACCCTTTACGAAACTTCTAAATTTCTAAATAAGGAGCCATAAGGTATTCAACATCAAAACATAGTTTTGTGAAATTTAGAATTTCTTTAATCATATATTCACAACTAGGGAGAAATAAGGAATTCAACAAAGTTTTGAAAATTGAAATTTTTATCAAAATTGTCTTTCATTCAAAACCTAGGGAGTTATAAGGTAGTCAACTTCAAAGGAACATGGCAAAGAAAAATCAAATGAAAAAGAATACAAATGATCAAAAAATTGAAATACAAAGACATGAGATGTCAAAAACAATTAAAGTAGAAAATGTGTGCTTCCAAGGAGAATAAATATACATTCAATATGTCCAAGAAAAACAATTATACATTCAAGAAATTTTAGAAAGTTTAAAATGCCATACACAACACATGATAGAAGAAATTGAAAAGGATACATCAATAAGTGAAAAGTGTTGGAAATATGAGCAAGGTTTGTTGTCATTGATGTCAAGAGTCAGTTTCAGTGAGCAATACAAAAGGAAGGATGTCAAGAGTCAGTTTTAGTAAGTAGTGCAAGAGGAAGATTGCTTCTAGGTCTAAGGGAAATAATATTATAATCTCCTATTATAATATTCAAGGTGGTCAGATAAGGTCTAAAGGAGCAATAAGAAAGCCTAAGGAAAATAATATTATAATATTTCATTATAATATTAAAGGTCTAATGTTAAGACCTAAAGTTGTTAAATTAATTATAATAATTTAATTATAAATTAATTTATAATTTAATTTAATTAACCTTAAAGTTATTAAATTAATTATAATAATTTCATTATTAATTAATTTATAACTTAATTTAATTAACCCTAAGGTTAGGGTTATAAGGGAAAAGTTTATTTATTAAGCATCGATGTCATACGAAGTTTTCCCCCTCTATCGAAATCCAAAGGGAGATGGCACAATGGTATAAATACCATGTGCATTGGTTGACTTATAACTTACCTTTGATCGATTCACATTTGAAAGCCTCTGATTTTTGTGATTTGCATGCAAGAAAAAAGATAAATTTTTGTTTTATCGATAACCATCAAAGGAAAAAAAGGAGGGAGGCCTAAAGCCTCATAGCCAACTAGGCGATTGGGCTAGTAGCAAGTGGTTGTGTGTTGAGACGTTGCAAGGCGGGAGGTCCTGCGATCGAATCCCAGTGGTAGTGTTTTGTGGTGGTTATTTTTGTTTTGAGCGCTCAACATATAAGTCAAAGCGCACAAGGTGCTTTTACCTTCCAAGGTGAGTGCCTAGCTCACACAACATTTGAGCCATGGCTAGGGTGCTGGTGGCAGTGCAACGGGGGATCAAATCCCACCGAGGGCAAAAGAGGTATTTAATTTTTAAATTAAATTTTGTCCTAAGGTTTTATTTGGCATGAGGTTTTTGTGTTAGGAGGGAGATATAAGGTTTATGAAAATTAAATTTTATATTGTGATTTTGATGATTAAATTTGGAAGGAGTAATAAGGTGAATAAAGAAAATTAATTGTTGTTTAATTTTTGCTAATCATTTTTAAGTGTGGAGATTATAAGGTGTAATTGAGATTAAAAGTTTTGTATGGTGAAATATTTTGAGGGAAAATTTGAATGAAATTTTGAGAAGGTTTTTGCTACCTAATCTTTGAGATTGGCAAAGAGGGTAATTATGATTGAGACAAGTTTTGAGGTTAATTCTTCATCAAACAAAATATATGGGCACATCTTCCTTATGAGTGAAATATTGTTGGATTGGATGTGGTGAATGCTAAGTTGAAGTTAAAAGGATTGTTTGATAAGCATTATTGGAAATATTTGAGTGAGTGTTCATATGCATGATTAGGGTTTGAGAAATATAATGAGTATCATTGTTATGTGATATTGTTTGATAAGCATTGTTGGAAATGTTGAGTAAACTTTCATATGCTTGATTAGGGTTTATGAAAGACCATGAGTATCATTGTTATGTGAATTTGGAATCATCTTGAGTTAAGGTTGAGTTCTATAGTGTGAGTTGTTGAAAGCATTGTGAAACACTTGTTTAGGGTTTGTAAGCAAGTTGTGTTTCATTGAGTGATTGGTTGAGTGGATTTGATTGAGCATAGTTGATTGAAAGTGTTGGAGTGATAGTTCAAGTTCTGTGAAACAAATTGTTCTTTACTAATTTAAGAAAAATATTGAAAGTGATTGAGTGTGAAACATATTGAGTCTCTTACCATTCTCTATATGTTTTTATGGTTAAAAAAAAATTGATTGAAATTTGTTTGTGAGATTGAAGAGGTTTTCTAGAAGAGATTAAGTTGAGTTTTGTGAGTGTGAAACATATTGAGTCTCTAACCATTCTTTATATGTTTTTATGGTTAAACAAAATTTTGAGTGAAATTTTTTTGTGAGATTGAAGAGGTTTTTTGGAAGAGATTAAGTTGAGTTTTGTGAGTGTGAAACATATTGAGTCTCTAACCATTCTCTATATGTTTCTGAAGTCAAACAAGATTCTGTGTGAAACTTGTTTGTGTGATTGAAGAGGTTTTCTGTGATAGATTGAAGTAAGTCCTAGAGTGGACTTAAGGAATGAGTTGAGTAAGATTTTGTGGAAGCTTACAATGCAGATTTGAGACAATTCTTGGTGAAGACTTGTTGAGCAGATTGAGCAAGTTCTAGTGAGGACTTGTTGAGTAGATTTGAGGTAAGTCTTGGTGAAGACTTGTGAACAGATTAGTGTAAGCTTTTATGGAAGCTTACAATGCAGATTTGAGATAAGTCTTGGTGAATAATTGTTGAGCAAATTGAGCAAGTTCTAGTGAGGACTTGTTGAGTATATTTGAGGCAAGTCGTGGTGAAGACTTGAGAGCAATTTAAGCAAGTTATAGAGAGGATTTATGGATAGATTTTAGGTAAGTCTTTGAGAAGACTTATGAGCAGATTTTTTTGATTGATTTGTTCAAACCTTGAGTTAAGGTTTGGGGCAGATCTAGCAAAGTTGAGTTGTGATTGGATCAAGCTTTGTGTTAAGGCTTGAGGATAGATTAATGTTATGGCAGAGATAGATATTGAGAAGATTTGTGCTAGACCGAAGGACTATGTTTAGTATAGATTTGAGATAGATATTAAGAAAATTTATGCTAGATTGAAGGACTGTGTTTAGTGCAGATTTGAGACAGAGATTGAGTAAATTTATGCTAGATCGAAGGACTATGTTTAGTACAGATTTGAGATGAAAATTGAGCAAATTTGTGCTAGATTGAAGGACTATGTTTAGTGTATATTTGAGATAGAGATTGAGCAAATTTGTGCTAGACCAAAGGACTATGTTTAGTGTAGATTTTATAGAGCTGAGATCAAGCTTTGGAGGTGACAGAGTAGAGGATAGTAGTCTCTAGTGGATAGAGATTTTATTATCCAGGGTAGTGAGGACAAAGATCTTATGAGTGAGAAAATATTCTTCTATGGATAGATATCCACAAGCCAGTGCAGTGGAGGCAATAGTCTTCTAGAGTATCACCAGCCAGAGTAGAGAAGGAGTTCTCCTATGGATAGAGTTCCACAAATTAGCTTAGGGGATTGGTGTCTCCTATGGATAGGTATTAACGAACTTGATTAAGATATTGGTATCTCCTTTGGACATAGGTCCATAAAAATTGTAATAGGGAAGGATTCCCAACTAAATTTTTGAGGAAATTTTAGTGAAATATTTTCTTCATGGACATAGCCCACATTGGGTGAGCCACGTTAAATTGGTATCTCTATTGTGTATGGTGATTTGTACATTGCTTTGATTACTTCTATTGATATTGTCATTGATATATTGCATAATATTGTTTGGGAAAGAAAAGTAAAAAGTGGTCTTATATTGTTCACCCCCCTCTCAATATAAGCTTGTGTTCTTCAAAAAGAGTGTCTTACAATCAATGTTGAGAGAAATCAAAGATAAAAATTTCTTAAAACTTGGTAGTTATCTGAATGCAAAGCTTGATGAGGCATATAAAGATTCTAAAAGTGGTTTTACATTACCTAGTGGTATAAGATATTTGATATAGATGGCATTAATTTCTAATTAAGTTTTAAAATTTAAGAATAGAAGACAAAAGGACATGATTAAATATTTGAAGAACAAGTTTATTGATAAAAAAATACTTTGAACAATAAGCTTGTTGATATTACTAGTGAAGAAAAAAGGGGAAATTTTCAATACTTCAAAAATATATACAAAGTTACAATTTCAATTTAGGTTCGAGGTGTAGACCAATTGGTTCATCCAAACCCCATAAGGAGGGTGAAGGTACAAGGTTCAAATCTCGGGCCTCATCGAACTGAACGCTTGCCCCTTTCCTGGTACTTTCAGTGGCGTAAAACATTTAAAATGATTGTGGCATGGTGGTTATACGGGTTGACTGCACGAAGATCTATGTGGCAGCTTCTGGGGTGGACAACGCATAATATTATGGCGGCCATAAAAACTGGATAGCCTACCCAGATTCGTGGCGACTATCGATTCCACCATGTAAATTTAAAAAAAAAATGTATGCAAAGTGTTCTTAATGATGCTAATGATTATTATGAAAATTTTGTTACTATACCTATTAACCTATGGAGAATAATATACAAAGGAATTATCACTCTTAATGTTTCTAAGATGAGAAAACAAGAAAAGATTGAAGAAGTAGAGAAAAAATTAGTGATGAAATATTCTTCTTTTGATACAAATGATTTAAAGCCCATGATGATAGATTCATGTTGCAATACTATAGAATCAAAATCATTGATGATAGATGCATGTTGTGATACTAGTGATCTTCTTAAAAAAGAAAAAGATGTAAATTATGGTGTTTGTGAAAATGAAAGGAAATATTGTGATGCAAGCAATGACAGTAGTTGTAGCAAATGTGAACACCTTTAGTGGTTAGGTTAGGTTAGCATTGTCGACAAGTTTATAATGTCGGCAGGTTTTATTAAAGTCAATAAATTCTTCCATTTCCTCCATTATTCCTTCTTCCTCCTTATCCCTCCAACTCCCTTTCCCATTATTCCTCCAACCTCCCTTCCTTTCCTCTCCACCGAATTCCTCCCTATCCTTCCCGTATATATTAGTGAGCATTTCTATGTTTGTTGATTGTATTGGGCTCTGCGAGAATATTATATAATTTATTTGTTATTTAGTAAATATTTAATATTTCCACCTGGTTCGAAAAGTACACTAGTGACCTAGAATTTATGACAAAGATAGAAGAACCTATTACAAAAATAGATTATATGTGTGATACAAGTGATTTGAATACAATTCATGATTGTTTAGAAAAATATTATGTTATCAAGATTGATGAAGGTATGAATTCATATGATGATAGAAATAGTGATGCTCATAATTGTATTGATATTGATAGAGATCAATCTAATGATTGTATTGGTATTTTTGAAAATATACTAAAGGAATTGGTTCAAATTTGATAACTAAAATGGGATATAAAGGTACATGTTTAGGAAAATATGTACAAGGAATGAAAGAGCCAATTGTATAAAAAATAATACCAAAGAATGAAGTTCTTGGATATACAGGTTAGACTAACAGCAATGATAAAGGAAATAAGTTTGTGATAGGAAATATTAACATTAAATCTATGAAAAGGATTGATAGAATCAGTTGCAATAAAGGACATAATCATCAAAGAAACTTAGTAACAAAAAATAGGTGTAGTCATTGCGGTAGATATAGACATAAGATAGAAAGATGTTGGAATATCCATAGTTGTAAAATTTTTGGTGCACATAATCATTCACAAATGTTTTACAAAAGGAAAAGAAAGACTATAGAGTAAAATTTGATTATGGATGGATGAGCATAGATGAATTGGATAAAATGAAATAAATATTGTATGGATTCTAGAGAAGGAAATTAAGTATAATCAAATTTTTCTTACATAAAACTTGAAAGTTAGAAAAGAAAAGTATTACCACTAGATTGAAGGAAAACTAGTGAAGATAAGGATTAATACCACTAGGTTGAAGAACAACCAGTGAAGAATAAGTTTCAATTTTTTTGAGAAAGAATCAAGAAAAGTATAAGATAGATTGAGTTTACCTATTCCAAGAATATATTAGAAATAGAAGGTAATATTGTTAGAATACCATCGTAACGTTACTTTGTAATTCTCATTATTATGTAATAACCCACTTCCAACATGGGAGGATTCTATTATAATGTTATTTTGTAATTTCTCATAATGTATGTGGAAAATAAGGCACCTAGCCAAGTGGTGCCATTGCATGTAACCGTTATCAAGATTGTAATTGATGGTATCATTGCATATAACCGTTATCAATATTGTAATCGATGTAAGCCAAGTGGCATTTTGCATGTAAGCCATGTTGGTAGGATTGCATGTATATTTCTCTTTAAAAGACATGAAGCCATATACGAATGTATATTTTTTCAAGCTAATAAAATATAGAAGGAGGTTGCTCCCTCGAAGAGGCCTACGATTCAGAGTTGTTTGTGAGATTGTTTCAATTCTACAATTACTTTCTGCATAGTGTTATTCTATTATTGCATGTATTTCAATTATTTTTTTAGTATTTTGTATGTGTGAGCTTTATTTCAATAGTACGTTCTTTACAAGTGGTATCAGAGCACTTTTCAAGGCCAATTTTTATTGCAACTACGAAATTTTTTACTTAGACATTTCCAGTTGTTAGGTATAATTTCCTGTGTGTTTTCATTCTATTTTTCTTTATTCAAAAGCCAAAAAAAAAAAATTGTACAAATCCAAAAAAATAGTCTTTTTTTTCATAGTTGAGTAGGCTAGAAACCTTGTATCGGGGGTTTTAAAATATCATGAACGATTTTTCATTATTGGCTAAGCTATATAGTCCATAAAGTGTCTAGTGAAGTGAGGGGTGATAAGGCTTCAATACCCAGGCCTCATAAAACACTCACGCACATAATCGAGCTCCCACACATCTTCGAGTGTATCGAAAGACCATTCTAGGGTGAACAAAATTTTATTCAATAGGAAGCTTTTTGGCCTTGTATCATCCATAGTCCACGAGACACATCATCCCAGATGATTACCCTCCCATAATGTTAGAGAAGCATATAGTGTGCTCAAGGGTATGTGTGGAATCCTCCTTGAGTAGTGGCCTAAATTTTGATCCGAGCACTATTGTTCATCATTGTGGTATAACAAAGGGTATATGGGTGTTAAATACTCCTCTACCTACCATACCCTAGTTCTGTAAAAACTTCAACTTGAAAAATACTCACTTATTCTTGTTCTACTAAACTTGATTTCTCGATCCCAAAAAGTGAGCATACGAAGAAAGACTTCCCTATCACATAAGAATGTACTTTGCATGCACCAACAATGAATATGGAGTCTGCAAGTGTCTATAATAGTCTGAAATATTCCAATACCAGTCAAATCAGTCATAGTAACAACCAAGTCAGGAATAGTAACAGTAACACTCCATTGTACCAGTCAAAAAATACAGGTGGTGAGGGTCAGAAATAGAACCATCAGTGTCAGTAACTATAGTATAGGTGATAAGACATTGATAGGGTGGTCAGTTGACAAAATGCACATATCAAATATAGTTGATCAATTTTCTAACTTTGAACTGTAGCTCAAAAAAAATGTAGTAATATTTTGCTATTTTTTTTATTATGCACTCAAAAAATTAAAAATCGTGCAAATCGAAGCTATAATGAAGAAGTTATAGTGGTTTTATATTTACTCTATTTTGAGTATTTTTAAAACCAAAAATGGGGAAAATTAGCCCTAAATTAGTCATAAAAAGCCCTAGACACCCCCAAAAATCCTCAAAATTATTTTGTTATCTTAGCCCCTCCTACACCTCTCTCAGAATTCTCAAGTCTTAACTCCTTTTTTTCTCAAAATTCCTTAGATTCGTCATTTTTGACTTATTTGGCCAAATATTCCACAAATACAAAAATTGATCCCTAAATTTTTTTTTTTGAGTCCTAGCCCATTGCGTTCATATCGTCAAACTGATAATTATGATATATCACACACAAGCACTTTTTTGGCCTCCTTACTAAAAATAGTAACCCTTGAAACCCACACTTCTATTTTTAGTAATTCAGTTATAGAGGTTCAAGACTATCCAAAATGGCTAGTGGCACTCAGGGACAACAGAAAGAGGTAGATTTGATCACCTCAATGATTGTAAAATTTGAAAGCTCCCTTGCTGACATAAAATAATCCACTCAAGATGTGATGATAGAGCTTCAAAATATTAGAACTAATCATACTAATGCTAGAGACTGTCTAGAAGAAAAACTTGCAGAAGTTGAGTCCAAATTGGTTGGTGGTCCCAGTAATCCTGAGCACCATACTGAACACTCGTATTATAACAGAGGTAAAGGAAGGACATCATATGACTCTCAATTTCTCTATGATCATGCTTCTACCTATAAGATGCCCAAATTAAAATTTCCTAATTTCAATGAAAAGGATGTGGATGGGTGGTTATGTCATGTTGTTCAATACTTTAGCCTCCATGATATACTTGTATGGCATAAAGTCCAAATGGCTTCTTTCAAATTGGAATTTGAAGCTTTGCAGTGGTACCAATGGTTGTGAAAAACTCACCCTAATCCTTCATGGGAAGAATTTAAGTCTCAATTACTCACTCACTTTGGCCCTAGTGAGTATGATGATTTTATCGGACAATTAACAAAGTTGAAACAAACTTCGACAGTTAGAGATTATCAAATACAATTTGAGAAATTGGCCAACAAAACCATGAGAATGAATGAAGGGTTTTTTATGAGTTGTTTTGTTAGTGGTTTGAGGGAGGATCTCCAAGCTAAGGTTACTATGTTCAAACCATAATCCATGATGGAGGCTATCAAGTTGGCTCATTTTGCTGAATCTAAATTTACAGCTCAGGGATGGATATCTAAATTTCCATAAGCTAAAACCTCTTTTACTCCTAGATTTCAAAATTAGAATGAACAAAAACCTATTGCAACCACTGTTGCACCCAAACGTCTAACCACAGCTGAAATGGATGCACGATGCGCCCAAGGGTTGTGTTACAATTGTGATGAAAATTTTTCTCATGGGCATAGGTGTACCCAAAATAAGTTGTTCCTCATAGATGTGGATGAGCCTAACACTAGTGACCACAGTGATGATGACACAGAATCAGTCGAGGAACCATCCAATATAGTGACAGACAACCAAGATGAACCATAGGCTAATATTTCTATTCATGCTCTTGGTAGCATTAATACTCCCCAAACAATGAAATTGTGGGGTATTTCAAGGACCTGCATCTTACCATCTTTATTGATTCTGGCAGTACACACAATTTTATTGATCCCTGCATTGCCCAGTAAGAAAATTATTATGTACACTCATGTAATTCCTTTGAGGTTATGGTAGCAAATGGTGGGACCTTACCTTGCAAAGGTAAATGTCGTAATGTTAAGGTCAATATTGGGGACTATGAGCTCAAACAGGATATGTTTACACTTCAACTAGGGGGATGTAACATCATGTTGGGATCTCAATGGTTGGGCACATTAGGAGAAATCTCCTGGCACTTTGTTGAGCTTTGGATGTGCTTTTCACAGAATGGATAGTCCCACACTCTCCATGGTTTAAAAGTAGGGTCTTCACATATTATCAGTTCCAATCGGATGGAGATGTTAAAAAAGTCATCTTGGGGTGTCATAGCTCATATTTTTGCGATCCAACCTCATCTTTCAATGGAGGATGCTATTATTGAATATTTGAAACTTATTTTGACCAAGTACAACTCTATTTTTGTTGAGCCAACAGAATTACTACCTCGTCGATCTCATGACCATGCTATTCCCTTATTAGCTAGCCATGCACTGCATAACATCCACCCATACTAGTATCCTTATGCTCTTAAGTCATAAATCAAGATGTTAGTACAAGAATTGTCAAAAGCTAGTGTCATTCAACCAAGCAACAGTCCTTACTTTTCTCCCATTTTACCGGTGCATAAGAAATATGGGTCCTAGCGATTGTGAATTGATTATCAAGAGCTCAACAAAATCACCATAGAGGATAAGTTTCCTATCCCTGTTGTGGATGAATTACTAGATAAGCTTCATGGGACTATGTATTTTTCTAAAATTGACCTTCGCTCAGGGTACCATCAAATTCGGCTCAAGGATGAGGATATTCCCAACACTACTTTTCGTACCCATGAAGGTCAATATGAGTTTTTGGTAATTCCATTCGGCTTGACTAATGCCCCTTCCACTTTCCAAAGTCTCATGAACAACATTTTTCATCCATTCCTTCTAAAGTTCATCCTAGTATTTTTTGATGACATTTTGGTGTATAGTCGCACATGGGAAGAACATCTTATTCATGTGAATCAGAATCTCCAGCTGTTAGCACAACATAAACTCTACGCTAAGCGTTCCAATTATACTTTTGGGTTGACATAAGTGGAATATTTGGGACACATTATCACTAAAGAGGGCATCAAAGTCTACCCTAAGAATATCCAAGTGGTTTAGGAATGGTCGAAACCTCACACTCTCAAAGGTCTTAGGGGATTTTTAGGGATTACAGGTTATTATCGTAAATTTATTCGTAACTATGGTAAAATTATAGCTCCTCTCACTTCCATGTTAAAAAAGGACTCTTTTACTTGGACGAGATCCGTTTAATAGGCGTTCCTTGAATTGAAGCATGCTATAACCACTATGCCTATTTTGGCTAGGCTAGATTTCTCCAAATTATTTGTCATTGAAATCGATGCTTCAGGTCATGGTATTGGTGTAGTGTTGATGCAAGAAGGGAGACCCTTGGCTTTTACTAGTAAATCTCTCACCAGTTGCAATTTGGAAAAATCCACTTATGCCAAGGAGATGATGGTTGTTTTGCATATCATAACCCATTGGCGATCGTATCTCATCGGGTATTATTTCTCCATTAAAATAGATCATCAAAGTCTCAAATACTTTTTGGAGCAACAAGTTGCCACCCCTGAACAACAAAAATGGATCTCTAAAATCATGGGCTATGATTATGATATCACCTATAAGAATGGCAAGGAGAATATTGTGGCCGATGCTCTCTCTCATCAATTTGAGGCTCTCAATATGTTGTGTGCCATTTCATTTTCGGTTCCCCAATGGATCAATTCCTTACATCAAGAGGTACTTCAATATTTTGAATTGCAGACTTTGGTTGCTTCCATACACACTAAGCCTACTTCATGTCTATGCTACACTTGGGATGGCCAAAATTTTGTTGGACATTTTGAGTAGATGAGTTGTCATTGATGTCAAGAGTGAGTGGTCATTGATGTCAAGATTTCAGCACCAGTCAGTGGCAGTTTTAGTGGGCAACATCAGTTTCAGGTTCTCCAATCAGTGCAAAAGGAGAGTCCATTTTCAGTTGATCAGATCCGGTTCTAGGAGGTCAAGATAAGGTCCAAGGTGCAAAGAAGAAGCCCAAGAAAATAATATTATAATATTTCTTTATAATATTATACAGGGAAGTTTAAATTAATTATAAATTAATTAATATAATTTTATTATAAATTAATTTATTAATTAATTTACTTAACTTATAAGTTATTTAAATTAATTATTAATTAATTTTAATATTAATTATATATTAATTTATGGTTATTTTAATAACCCTAAGGTGGGTTATTAAAGTCAAAATTTGAATTTTTGAATTCGACCATCGAGCGCCGACGTGGGAGTCATATGGCAAAGCGTGTATAAAAGGGAGTCCTCCACCTTAGCCTAAAGTCTAACATGCATTTGAATTAATCGTGTGGTATGCGAAGGAAAAATGTGTGAATCATCTATGGAAGGAAGAGGGTTTTCATTGGCTTTGAAAGTTCCAAGTGGTAGGCGAAAGAACAACACCCACCGAGGAAGGTGCCTTGGTCACCAAGCGCGGGTAGCGTAGTTGGCAACCACGGTGGAAGCAAAGTGCTAAGGAGCAGCGATTGGCGGAGGTTCGAATCCATGTGAGTTTCTTTTTGGAAGCATCGATGGAGGACGAAGGAGATAAGAGGAAGGAAGCTTCCCTTCCTTCTCGTGGGTGCCTATAGCCCACGTGGTGGGCACCAAAGCGCTAAGGCGCTTGGCGGTTGGGAGACGGTGGTTTGAAACCCGTCGAACCCCCTTTTGGGGAAAAGACAAAGGTATGCCCTTTTTGAGTTAGCACCAGAATTTTTGGAGAAATAAAGTTATGCCCTAAAGTTTAAAATAATTTTATTTTATAAGGTTTTAAGGGGAGTTATAAGGTGTTGATAATTATTTTATGTGCTTAATTTTTGTAAGGGGCATTTAAGTGGTAAAGTGTTATATCCTTGATATTTGTGAGTGGTTAGAAAGTTAGAGGGAGTTATAAGGTGTAAAATTTGGATTAAATTTTATTGTACCTTTTGATCAAGAAGAATATCCTTGTGAATATTTTTGAGATAAAATTATTGTTATCTAAACTTGAATTGGCACAAGAAGGTTTGGCTATTTTGAGACAGGTTTTGAAGACACTTCTTCATCAATCAAAAAGGTATGGGCACATCTTTCTAGTAAGTGTTTGTTGAGTGTTGTGAATGCTAAGTTGGAGTGAAAAGGATTGGTTGGTAAGCATTGTTGAGTGTGTTTTGAATTAATGCTTCAAGGTTTTCTGGAATAGAGGTTAAAGAGAGTAACCTTGTTTTATAAGCATTGTTGTTGAAGTGATTGGTTGAGTGAAGAACTTGAACTAGGTTTAAATCAAAAGTATTTGAGAGAGAAGAACTTGAACTAGGGTTTGCAAAGATCATGAGTATCATTGTTATGTGAGATTGGTTGATAAGCATTGTTGGAAATAATTGAGTGAGTGTTCATAAGCTTGGACTAGGGTTTGTGAGCAAGGATTAATTCATTGAGTGATTGGTTGAGTAGATTTGATTGAGCCTAGTCAAGTGGATGTGTTGAAGTGATAGTTCAAGTTCTATGAAACAAATTGTTCCATAATCTAAATTGATTTGAGAAAGAGATTGAGTGTTTATAAGTGTGAAACATATTGAGTCTCTAACAATTCTCTATATGTTTATGATAAAAGAGATTGAAAGTGATTGAGCATTGTTGTAAATGTGAAGCATATTGAGTCTCTAACAATTCTCTATATGTTTCTATGAGATTGGACAAGTTCTAGTGAGGACTTGTTGAGCATATTTGAGGTAAGTTCTAGAGAGGACTTGTGGATAGATTTGTGTGAGCTTTTATGGAAGATTACAATACAGATTTGAGGACAGAGATTGTTGAGCAGATTGGACAAGTTCTAGAGAGGACTTGTGGATAGATTAGTGTGAGCTTTTGTGGAAGCTTACAAAGTAGATTTGAGATAAGTCTTTGAGAAGGCTTGTGAGTAGAGTTGATTGATTGATTTGTTCAAACCTTGAGTTAAGGTTTGGGGTAGATCTAATAGAGTTGATTTGTGATTGAGTCAAGTTTTGTGTTAAGGCTTGAGGATATATTTGTGCTAGACCAAAGGACTATATTTAGTGTAGATTTGAGGATAGATTTTGGTGCAGATTTGAGGATAGGTTTGTGCCAGACTAGAGATAGATATTGAGAAGATTTGTGCTAGACCGAAGGACTATGTTTAGTATAGATTTGAGATAGAGCAAAGAGTAAGCTTTGGAGGTGATAGAGTATAGAGGATGATAGTCTCTAGTGGATAGAGATCCATTAGCTAGGGTAGTGAGGATAGGAGTCTTTAGTGGATAGAGATCCATTAGCCAGTGTAGTGGAGGCAGCAGTTCTTCTAGAAGATCACCAACTAGAGCTAAGGAGAAAGGAGTTCTCCTATGGATAGAGATCCATAAACTTGATTAGGGTATTGGTGTCTCCTTTGGATAGAGGTCCATAAACATTGTAATAGGGAAAGGATTCCCAAGATATTGATTGAGAAAATTTTAGTGAAATATTTTCTTCGTGGAGTAGCCCACATTGGGTGAACCATGTTAAATTGGTGTCTCTATTGTGTGTGGTGATTTATGCATTACTTTGATTACTATTATTGATATTTCTATCTATACATTGCATAATATTGATTGGAAAGAAAAGTAAAAAGTGGTCTTATACTATTCACCCCCCCTCTCAGTATAAGCTTGTGTTCTTCAATTGGTATCATAGCGGGTTCCTTCGAAAGAGTTTAACAACTTGAAGGAAAAGCTTTCAAGAACACAATGGATTCTAAGAATGGGTCCTCAGATAATTCAACACTAGTATTTTATGGAAGTGATTATATATTTTGGAGTATGAGAATGAAGATTCACCTGATGGCACTTGGCAATGAAATATGGGAAGCAGTTGAAAATGGATACACACCACCAACTACTCCACCTACAGATAAATATGGTAAGCTTCTACATCATTACAATTCAAAAGCAATGAATGCAATTTTGAGAGGTTTGCATAGAACAAAATTCATAAAGGTTATGCATTGCAAATCAGCAAAGGTAATTTGGGATAAGTTGCAAAGCATATATGAAGGAGATAAAAGTGTCAAAAAGGTAAAGATACGAAATCTCAAAGGACAATTTGAAGATTTAAAAATGAAGGATGAGGAAAACATTAGTACTTATCTACTTCATGTAGATGAGGTTGTTAACGCCATGCAAGGACTTGGACTTGAGATTGAAGAATCTGATGTTTGTGATAAGATCTTAAGATCTCTTCCAAAAATATTTAGTGAAAATATTTCTGCTATAGAGGAATCAAAATATGGTGATTCTTTGACAAGAGATATGTTACTTGGTATTCTTACAACTTTTGAGTTAAGAACAAAAGAGGAACCTAATCTCCGGAAGGAAGCAACCTTCAAAGCTACTAAGAAGACAAAGGGTAAGAAGTCAGATTCAAGCAATGAGTCATCCAGTGATGAAGAAGCAAATTATGGCAGAAATAATAAGGATTCAAGAAGATTTAAAGATGCAAAATCTATTAGATGTTTCAATTGTGGAAAGTATGGTCACTATGCAACTGATTTTCAAGAAGCCAGAAATAGCAATGATGAAGAAAAATAGGATCATAAGAACAGGGAATCAGAAAAATACAGGTACCAAAAGAAAGGCAAGGATGGACAAGGCAGACAAGGAAAGAAGTTCTTTCAAAGACAAAAGAGGAGCTACTATGCAGACAAGGCAAGTAAGTACTCAAGTGATAGTGATAATAGTTTCTCAGATAATGATAAAGATGAAGTTCTATTTCTGATAGAAGAAAAAGAAGAAGTTAAGAAAAGGTCACCAATAATTCTCAAGTGTTTTAGATGTGGTAATTTTGGACATCTTGAAGATAGTTGTACAAAGAATGGTTTCGATTTCAGTGATGATGAATATGAGGATACACTTGAAGGACCAGAAGAGAATATTCTAATGGCACTAGAAGAAGAAGGAGGTGATCCTATAGAAGACAAGTCAGAAAAGAATGAAGATGTTTTCAAAGGTAAAAAAATAGAGGAAGAATCAAAAAAAGGAGAAGTTGATCTTGAGGGAGAGCTTATTTATGCTCTTAAAACTTTAAAGAAGGTAAGAAAGCAAAACTCCCAACTTGAGCTTCAGTTTCAAGAATGTGATGAAGAGAGAGGAAAACTTATAGAGGATCTAAATAAGTCAATAGCTAAGACAAAGAAGTTCAAGGATAAGTTAGAAGCAAAGGTCTTAGAATGTGAAAGATTAGAACAAGAAGTAACTCTACTAAGGGAAGAAGTAGAGAAGTCTAAAGATAAGCTACACAAGTTTGGAAGGAGCTCAAAGAATTTGGATAAGATTATCAAGTCACAAAAGCCTACATCAAGCAAGACAAGTCTTGGCTTTGAACAGGTACAAAAGAAATAAGAAGAGGAGTCAACCTCAAGTTTTGAAGAAGAAGAAACTTCAGAAGAAGATAGTGTGAGAGAAAGTGAGACTTCTGAGGATGAGTTGGACAATAGAAATTTCAACAAGGAAAGGAACAATGCACAAAGAAGAAATAGATGGAACAGGAACCAGCACAGGGTAAAAGAGACTAAGAGACCAATGAGGTCAAGGCTAGGAAATTTCAATGGATGATGTTTCTCATGTCATAGATTTGGGCACAAGGCTTCACAGTGTAGGACACATGAAAGATAGGAATATGGGAACTTCAAGAACAGGTAGTTATTTCATGGGTATTGCTACTCATGTAATCAGTTTGGTCACAAGGCAATGAATTGTAGGGTTCATGATAGGAACAGATATGGCTTCACCAGGAGAAATCCCAAGATATTTGCACCTCCAAGGAATAATAACATTAAGTGTTATAAGTGCAATAATGATGGACATACAACAAAGTGGTGTAGAGCAGACATTCCAGAACCAAGCATGAACAGGAACAGGAACATGAATATGGACATGAACAAGAACAAGAACATGGACATGAACAAGAATAGTCAAAGGAATCAGAAGGATCAGATGAGAAGGAAAGAGGACAAAGGTAAATATCAGTGTATGTTGGGAGTAGAAATACTCCCACCCCAAAATTAACCACCTCAAGAGGAGGTGGGGGAGGGGCTAAGCTAAGAGACTCATTCTTAGCCCCGAGCCCCAAAGGTGACCCTTTGCCATTGATGTCAAAGGGGAGAGATTTGAGTAAGGGGGAGAGATTTGGTTTAAGGAGAGAGCATTGAGTCAGGGGGAGCAATTTCCCAAGGGGAGTAGAACAGGAAAAGGCCAAGTTTTGGTAAAAGGAATTTGGGTTGCCATCAATGACAAAGGGGGAGATTGTTGGACATTTTGAGTAGATGAGTTGTCATTGATGTCAAGAGTGAGTGGTCATTGATGTCAATATTTTAGCACCAGTGAGTGGCAGTTTTAGTGGGCAGCATCAGTTTTAGGTTCTCCAATCAGTGCAAAAGGAGAGTCCATTTTCAGTTGATCAGATCCGGTTCCAGGAGGTCAAGATAAGGTCCAAGGTGAAAAGAAGAAGCCCAAGCAAATAATATTATAATATTTCTTTATAATATTATACAGGGAAGTTATAAATTAATTAATATAATTTTATTATAAATTAATTTATTAATTAATTTACTTAACTTATAAGTTATTTAAATTAATTATTAATTAATTTTAATATTAATTATATATTAATTTATGGTTATTTTAATAACCCTAAGGTGGGTTATTAAAGTCAAAATTTAAATTTTTGAATTCGACCATCGAGCGTCGACGTGGGAGTCATATGGCAAAGCGTGTATAAAAGGGAGTCCTCCACCTTAGCCTAAAGTCTAACATGCATTTGAATTAATCGTGTGGTATGCGAAGGAAAAACGTGTGAATCATCTATGAAAGGAAGAGGGTTTTCATTGGCTTTGAAAGTTCCAAGTGGTAGGTGAAAGAACAACACCCACCGAGGAAGGTGCCTTGGTCACCAAGCGTGGGTAGCGTAGTTGGAAACCACGGTGGAAGCAAAGTGCAAGGAGCAACGATTGGCGGAGGTTCGAATCCGCGTGAGTGTTTTTTGGAAGAATCGATGGTGGACGAAGGAGATAAGAGGAAGGAAGCTTCCCTTCCTTCTCGTGGGTGCCTATAGCCCACGTGGTGGGCACCAAAGTGCTAAGGCGCTTGGCGGTTGGGAGACGGTGGTTCAAAACCCGTCGAACCCCCTTTTGGGGAAAAGACAAAGGTATGCCCTTTTTGAGTTAGCACCAGAATTTTTGGAGAAATAAAGTTATGCCCTAAAGTTTAAAATAATTTTATTTTATAAGGTTTTAAGGGGAGTTATAAGGTGTTGATAATTATTTTATGTGCTTAATTTTTGTAAGGGGTATTTAAGTGGTAAAGTGTTATATCCTTGATATTTGTGAGTGGTTAGAAAGTTAGAGGGAGTTATAAGGTGTAAAATTTGGATTAAATTTTATTGTACCTTTTGATCAAGAAGAATATCCTTGTGAATATTTTTGAGATAAAATTATTGTTATCTAAACTTGAATTGGCACAAGAAGGTTTGGCTATTTTGAGATAGGTTTTGAAGACACTTCTTCATCAATCAAAAAGGTATGGGCACATCTTTCTAGTAAGTGTTTGTTGAGTGTTGTGAATGCTAAGTTGGAGTGAAAAGGATTGGTTGGTAAGCATTGTTGAGTGTGTTTTGAATTAATGCTTCAAGGTTTTCTGGAATAGAGGTTAAAGAGAGTAACCTTGTTTTATAAGCATTGTTGTTGAAGTGATTGGTTGAGTGAAGAACTTGAACTAGGGTTTGCAAAGATCATGAGTATCATTGTTATGTGAGATTTTTTTGTAAGTGATTGAGTGAAGAACTTGAACTAGGGTTTGCAAAGATCATGAGTATCATTGTTATGTGAGATTGGTTGATAAGCATTGTTGGAAATAAGTGAGTGAGTGTTCATAAGTTTGGACTAGGGTTTGTGAGCAAGGATTATTTCATTGAGTGATTGGTTGAGTAGAGTTGATTGAGCCTAGTCAAGTGGAAGTGTTGAAGTGATAGTTCAAGTTCTGTGAAACAAATTGTTCTATAATCTAAATTGATTTGAGAAAGAGGTTGAGTGTTTATGAGTGTGAAACATATTGAGTCTCTAACAATTCTCTATATGTTTCTATGATAAAAGAGAGATTGAAAGTGATTGAGCATTGTGGTGAATGTGAAGCATATTGAGTCTCTAACAATTCTCTATATGTTTCTATGAGATTGGACAAGTTCTAGTGAGGACTTGTTGAGCAGATTTGAGGCAAGTTCTAGAGAGGACTTGTGGATAGATTAGTGTGAGCTTTTATGGAAGCTTACAATACAGATTTGAAGATAAATATTGTTGAGCAGATTGGACAAGTTCTAGAGAGGACTTGTGGATAGATTAGTGTGAGATTTTGTGGAAGCTTACAAGGCAGATTTGAGACAAGTCTTTGAGAAGGCTTGTGAGCAGAGTTGATTGATTGATTTGTTCAAACCTTGAGTTAAGGTTTGGGGCAGATCCAACAGAGTTGATTTGTGATTGAGTCAAGCTTTGTGTTAAGGCTTGAGGATAGAGATTGAGGATAGATTTGTGCTAGACCGAAGGACTATGTTTAGTGCATATTTGAGGATAGAGTTTGGTGCAGATTTGAGGATAGGTTTGTGCTAGACCAGAGATAGAGATTGAGCAGATTTGTGCTAGATCGAAGGACTATGTTTAGTGTATATTTGAGATAGAGCAAAGAGCAAGATTTGGAGGTGACAGAGTATAGAGGATGATAGTCTCCAGTGGATAGAGATCCATTAGCCAAGGTAGTGAGGACAGGAGTCTTCAGTGGATAGAGATCCATTAGCCAGTGCAGTGGAGGCAGCAATTCTTCTAGAAGATCACCAACCAGAGCTAAGGAGAAAGGAGTTCTCCTATGGATAGAGATCCATGAACTTGATTAGGGGATTGGTGTCTCCTTTGGATAGAGGTCCATAAACATTGTAATAGGGAAAGGATTCCCAAGAGATTGATTGAGAAAATTTTAGTGAAATATTTTCTCCATGGAGTAGCCCACATTGGGTGAAC
Organism: Wollemia nobilis; assembly: GCA_028583015.1. Classification (NCBI taxonomy): domain Eukaryota; kingdom Viridiplantae; phylum Streptophyta; class Pinopsida; order Araucariales; family Araucariaceae; genus Wollemia; species Wollemia nobilis. The sequence goes on from JAQPPZ010000850.1 coordinate 13,749,609, forward strand.
CACGTTAAATTGGTGTCTCTATTGTGTGTGGTGATTTGTGCATTGCTTTGATTACTATTGTTGATATTGCTATCTATACATTGCATAATATTGATTGGAAAGAAAAGTAAAAAGTGGTCTTATACTGTTCACCCCCTCTCAGTATAAGCTTGTGTTCTTTATATTTGCTTTACCACCAACACCTTGTTGTTTCCCACAAGTCCCCACTACGGGAACTTCTCATGAAAGAACTGCATGCTACCCCATATGTTGGTCATTCAGGATTTCTCAAAATATATGAATGACTTAAGTGCACTTTTTTTGGAAGGGTATGAAAAATAACATTCAAGATTTTGTGGCAACTTGTGATACCAATCATCAAATGAAAGGTGAAACGATGCATTCTCCAAGAACTCTTCAATCCTTGCCAATTCCTGATCAGGTTTGGATGGATATTTCAATGGATTTTATTGAAGGATAACCTAAGTCTAGAGGCAAATCTATTATCTTTGTGGTAGTGGATCGTATTTCAAAATATGCTCACTTTTATTCCCTATCCTATCCTTACACAACATCCACTATCGCCCAAATATTCCTTTATTCTATCTTTTGCCTTCATGGTCTACCCTCCTCCATTGTGTCCGATCGTGATCCAACCTTTACTAGTCACTTCTGGCAAGAATTTTTTAAGTTGTAGGGAACTCAGTTCAAAATTAGTTTAGCTTATCATCCATAAACGAATGGTAAGTCAGAGATTGTCAAAAAATGTTTGGAAATCTACCTTTGTTGCTTTACCTCAGATCATCCTATGCATTGGAAAAAATGACTTCCCTTAGCTGAGTGGTGGTACAAAACTTCCTATCACACCACAACCAAGGTTACCCCTTTTGAGGCAGTTTATGGATACCATCCACCCACTCCTTACTCCTACATTCCAGGTAGCTCCAAGGTCCATGCAGTTGACACTACTATCAGTCAGCATGTTGATGTCCTCTATCAACTGAAGATGAATTTGAATGCGGAATAGAATTGGATGCACCAATAGGCTAACCAACACTATTCTGAGTGTAGTTTTGTTGTGGGTGATGTGGTTTTCTTTCGCTTGCAGTAATGTAAAAAGTTGTCCCTCCAGCTTCGTACATGCCAAAATTACTACAAAATACTATGGGCCCTATCAGGTGTTACAACAGATTGGTGATACAGCCTACAAGTTGACCCTTCCACCTACATCCAAGCTCCATCCTATTTTTCATATTTTCTTTCTCAAAAATATGGTGGGAAATCAAGTACAAGTTCAGTATGCACTTCCAAAGTTAGATGAAGAAGGTTCTATTTTGCTTGAACCTAAATAGTTGTTGGACCATTGGACACGTACTCTCTGCAACTGCACCATTACTAAATTCCTTGTTCAGTGGTATGGACTCCAGCTAGAAGATGCTACATGGGAGTCTCTCCATCCACTCCAAACCCATTTTCCTCACCTTCAACTTTGAGGACAAATATTTTTGAAGGGAAAGGACATGTTAGGATCCCATCCTAATGTTACTTTGTAATTCTCATTATTATGTAATAACCCACTTCCAACGTGGGGGGATTCTATTATAATATTATTTTGTAATTCCTCATAATGTATGTGGCAAATAAGGCACCTATCCAAGTGGTGCCATTGCATGTAACCATTATCAAGATTGTAACCGATGGTGTCATTGCATATAACCGTTATCAATATTGTAACCGATGTAAGCCAAGTGGCATTTTGCATGTAAGCCATGTTGGTAGGATTGCATGTAGCTTTCTCTTTAAAAGGCATGAAGCCATATACAAATGTATATTTTTGCAAGCTAATGAAATATTGAAGGAGGTTGCCCCCTCAAAGAGGCCTACGATTCTGAGTTATTTGTGAGATTGTTTCAATTCTACAATTACTTTTTGCATAGTGTTATTCTATTATTGCATGTATTTTAGTTATCTTTTAGTATTTTGTATGTGTGAGATTTATTTCAATAGTAGGCTCCTTATGAATCTCTAAAGAAAATTAAATAGATCTATGGAAATAGGTCCCATAGTAGACAAAGAGAAAAAGAAGACCCAAGCATAGCTTGAAAGATAGCATAATATGATGATTTTATAATGGATGACCTATAGAACATGATTATCTAGAGGTGTCCTAAAGCCAAAATTCTAGAGGTAATGACCTAGAAATAGTGATCTAGTGGGAGTGATCCAAAGGCAGTGACCCAAATGCAAATCCAGTGGCAGTGACCCAGATACAGAGACTCAAAGGTGACTCAAATACATTGATCCAAAGGTATACATAGATTATTTATCCAGTCATGACAGAGTTAGAGCTGAAGATTGAAGAGAAAGAAGTATCAAATATTAAAGACAAAAAGCATTCCTACCAAATAATGTAATACTAGGGGGTGTTGGAGATATTACATTATTTGGTCCTCCTTGAAATATTAGTTTGGTAGATGATTTATATTTTATATAATGTATGTGGAAATATGAGAAAGAGTGCAAAGTTTCAAGAGAGTATGAAGAGTCACATGATATGTGGTAAGTTGAGAGCTTTGTCTTTATTAGAGGAATATGAAAGGATGCATCTCCTGAATGAAAGAGGAGAGCAATAGTTAGAGAACTGAAAAGTCATAAAAAATGATATATTTGAGGTAAAGCTCGATGCATTGTAACCAAGCTATATCATTAATGTAATTTCTATATATTGTGTTCATTTGAGTTATATTATATTATATTTTTTTGTTCATTGTTATGAGATATTTTTAGTAGAATTTATTTATTTCATTCTTGATCTTGGAATAAGTTTATTATGAGTTAATCCATTAGGAAAGCTAACATAATGGAAATTTTGGGCACATATAAGACATCCTTGATGCACCCACCATCTAACTCAATTGTTCCTATCCCCAAAACTGCAATGCTAGAAGAGTCTCCAACTTCAATTTTGGAAGTGGAACTAGGACTAAGAGAGGAAAGAAGCTCTCTAGAATGAGTCATGTGATGAGAAGCTCCCGAATCCATAATCCAACTATGTGATGATGCCTCCAATGCATGTGTTGAAAGGGCCCTTCCTTTATCTTTGTTGAAGAGGGAGTGGAAAGAGATATTTTATGCTTTTGCATGGTTTCTTCTAAGGCTTCCATTTTCTTCCAACACCTAGACTCAAAATGACCTTCTTTACCACAAAAGGCACAAGTATCCCTAGACTTTTTCTTATTCCTAGAGGAAGACTCATTGGATTTAGAAGGAGGGTTGGAGGGCTTTGTAGTGGATTTGGTAGGAGGTGGAGTGGATTCTTGCTTTGGTTTGGGATTGGGTGACACAAGTGACTAACTCACTAAGGGCTAGAACCCACTTAGCTACTCAACCTGAAAGGTGGGACTTCAACATTAAGTAGTGAAGAGGATTAAAATTTATGACTACCAATATATTATGGTTAAGAATGCAGTGTCTCAACTTTTGGAAAGAAAACACTACAGCAAGGTAAAGCTTCTCTAAGGGAGTATACCAGGTTTCATAGCTAACCAAAGTTCTACTTATATAGTAGATAGCTCACTCTATGTTCTAATCATTATATTGATCCAACATGACTTTCAAAGCATGATTTGTGGCTGCTATGTAAATCATCATATGTTTATTCAATCTAGGGGAAACTAACACAAGAAAGGAAGTGAGATACTTCTTAAGTGCATCAAAGGCTTACTGAAACTAATTTTCCACTTAAACACTACATATTTCTTAAGAAGCTTAAAAAAGAGTTGATACTTATCGGCTAATTGAGCTATATTTTGATGAATAACTTGAAGTTTACCTTGTAAGCTACATAGCTTAGTTAGTTTATGGGGAGGGGGCATATCAATAATAGTCATTATTTTACCAGGATCCACTTAAATGCCTTGCCTAGACACTATGAAGCCTAAAATCTACTCCAAATACACATTTAGATGGTTTAAGATGGACTTTGTATTGTCAATTTTTTTCAAATATCTATCTTAAATCGTGAACATGAGTTTCTCAATTTATGGAATGACCAAGAAGATTGTCCACATAGTCCTCGAAAATATCATGCATCATGTCATGAAATATGTAAGTCATGGCCCTTTGGTATGTGGCACCAATATTCTTTAAACCAAATGACATAACTATATAACAAAAGATACCCCATGGAGTTATGAAAGTTATCTTGGCTTGGTCCTTAGGGGAAATCATGATTTGATTGTATCCCGAAAAACCATCCATCAATGAAAGAATTCCACATCTGGCAAAAACATCTATGATCATATCTTTTTTGGCGAGGGGAAAATCATCCTTGGGATATTCTAAGTTAATGTTCCTAAATTTGGTACATAATATGATTGTTCCTTTCTTATTATCTATAATAACGATGTTGGATATCCAATTAGAATAGTCGATAGCTTTAATAAAACTAGCATTAAGAATTTTTTGAAGCTCCTCAACTAAAAGAGTGACCTTAGCATGCATCTTCCTAAGTTTTTTCTTAATAGGCTTGGAATTGGATCTAACTACCAAATAATGCATAACAAGGGAGGGATCAAACCCTGACATGTCATCATATAACCAAGTGAAGACATATTTAAAATCTTTTAACAAATTGATCAACTACTCCTACTTGTCCATGGACAAGGCTTTGCCTAACTTAAGGATTTTGGAAATTTCTATGGAACCCATATTTACATATATGGTCTCCTCTATGAGTATGTGGGATTTATCATCATAATTAGGAGGGGAAAGGATGACACCTAGTTACTCAAGGTCTTCAAAATACATAGGAACAAAATCCTCTTAAGAACTAGAAGACTCGACATGGGTGACACAAGGGACTAACCCATCAAAGAAGTTATTTTGAAGGATATCTTCATGATCCATATCATAAAGAGTATCCCCTTAAACATACTCCTCAGGGGTCATAACTAACTTAGAGTGCACCAAAGTTAACACAATGCAAAATAGAATGTTAGAGTAAGAAGGTGGTCCCTCATCCTTATTACTCTATTTTAATCCATGATGGTCAATGAATTCAGCATAAGTAACAAACTGGTCATCATCCATTGGTAAGGGTTGATTTTTTTTTAGGATGTATCCTATGCCACACCTTCCAGGTCAAATATTAACCTCCAAAGGCTCTTGAATACCTTTATATTATGGCCCCAAACCCTTACCTACATATCCCATGCTAGATAGTATGTGCTTAAGAAGTAGGTAATAATTGGATAGATAACAATTGGCATAGGCCTACTTGACAGGAAAGGGATTACTACCATAGATATTTTCTTCAAGGGATGTACCCATGTAGATAAATTTATACATGATGATGTGTACAAATTCACCCCTTTTATGGGGTAAACTCATAGTTCGAGGTGAAGGTGGTAGCTTTGCTAGATCTAGAAGAGGAATTTCATTAAGTAGGTTAATTTGATTCTATGATGAGATTAAGGTTGGTGATTCCTCATTTGTTTTGAAAACTTTGAAATCCTTAATGATTTTAGAGGATGAAAGAGAAGAAGAAGAAATTTTGTGGAGAGAAACAAATGGATAGAAATTGAGACTAGATTGAGCTTGCTCAACCATTGAACAATATTGAAACAAATGAGGGTTGCCCTGAATGATGACAAGTTGATTTTTGAATTTATATTTTAAACATTGATGAAGAGTATAAGGGACATCCCTCATTATGTGAATCCAAGGGCATCCAAGATGAAGATTAAAATATGTTGGGAAAGATATTACATAAATTAATGTATATAATATCTTGGGTCCTACCCAAAGGGTGTAACAAACCATTACACCAAAAACTCAAGGTATTAGTGAAATATAAATACACTAGGATCATAACATTTCACCATACTCTACAACCCAAACTATGGGATAACAAACCTCATTATCATCCGCTCTACTCAAGAATCTGGGTTGATAGATTTCCTTGTCACCTACTCCATAACTCGAACCTAGGTGATTTCTCTGATACCAAATGTAACGAACCATTACACCAAAACCTTGAGGCGTTAGTGAAATATAAATACACCAAGATCATAACAAAGGGGAAAGGATAAAATATCATAGGCTTCTTGATATTTGTTGTTGAAATTTTTTATGATGACATCAGATTTGGTATAATATTCCATATTAATCTAATATTTCGAAAAAAATTATAAGTCCATAAATTGAGGAAGGAACCATTGTCCACCAAGATTCACTTGATAAAATTTTCCCCAATGTATGCGATGATGTAAAGTGGAGAATCCCCTTGTAAATTTGAGGAAGGAAAATCGTCATCATAAAAATATATATGATTAATCCCAAGAGAAATTACAACATTAGCTAGGTTATTAGGGGGAATGTATTACAGGATAGTTTGTTGACTTAGAAGATTCAACAGGGCTTTCCTATGAATAAGAGAAGTTTGCAAAAGCTCTAAGAGAAAAATATTGGTAGGCATGTTATTTAATCATTGTTGAATGTCGAAGGAGACTTTTGGTTGTGGTTTCAACACTAAGGTTGGTTTTCTTACACTTGTACTCCTTTTTTGGATACTCTTCAAAACTAAAGGTGGTCTAGAAGGTTGGTTAGATGTAGAAATCATCTCCTACTGATATTGTTGAGTTGGTTGAGTTTGAGTTTTTTTTCTTATAGTAGTTGCTATCATACCAATGATGTTGTTTTAGGGAGGTGGCACATTATGATAAGGCACCTACTAGTTTATCTATTGTTGATGATTGGGTAGGGGATTTTGGAATATTTCCATATCTTGATTAGTTATAGGTGTTTGTTGAGTAGGAGGTTGATTTGTTAGATTTTTATAGTTAGGAGAAGTTTGGGAGTCCTCTATGACAAGATGACCCTCATCTATTAAGTCCTGAACCATATGTTTTAACCTCTTACATGAATGTGTCATGTGCCCTTCCACTCTATGATACTCACAATGTTGACTAGGATTATACCAGTCTAATGTGGTATTAGGTTACCTTATGTGAGGTAACTCAATCATATTAGCCTCCAAAAGTTTTTTAAGGACCGATGAAATATATTGGTTGAGTCTTGAGATATTTCTTGGTGGGGGTTTTTGAGGTCTACTAAGTACCATCTTTTACAAGGCACTAGTAGTATTAACATTGTTGGCTTGTTTATTATCCTTGACCCCATCATAAACTACATGCTTATTCTTATATTGACTTTTCATGGGCCTATATTCTTCTTTAATTAACTTGAGTTATCCTCTTCAATAAGAGTGTTTTCCACTCTTCTTGCCAAATATATTGCTTGTTTAAAAGAGGTAACAATAGCTATTTCCAACTCGTATGAAATCTACTCTTGTAAATATCCAGTAAATATATCTAGCATGTCTTTAGGAGGTAAGGTATAGCTTAATCATCCAACTAAACTTCTCCATGGAGCCAAAAACTTTGAGAAACTTTCATCTTTACCTTGCTTTAAAAGATATAAATATTGCATAGTCACATTTTTCTCAATACAAGCTCCAAATTGTTGAATGAATAACCCAACTATATCTTCAAAATTCCTTAAAGAATGATGAGGTAGTTGATAATACCATTCAAATTCCATACCACCAAGGCTCTTAATGAATTTTTTTAGCAACAACATGTCATCATATATAATATCATGGCATATTGTTCTAAACATACTTAAATGTTTACTTGGGTCCTTTGTTCCCTTGTAAATAGGTAAAATCGACATTGGAAAATGCTTAGGGTAGGGCCTAACAATGACCATAGGATTTAGAATTTGATTTCACATTTTCTTATAGTCATAAGTGAAACTTGGAGGTTGAAGCATATCTATTCTTGATGCTAGTTATTTCACTACACTTTAAACTTTGCATTTCAGGATTGTTGATGTGCAATACCCCTAGATTTCCTAGAAGGTTATAGGTGGATTGTTGAAAAGGGATTTGGTTAATGTTAGAAACATTAACACTATTATGATATGGGATGTTTTGTGTGGTATTTTTTTGTGGTGGAAAACTCACATTTGGTGAAACAAAATAAATGTTATAATAAGGGATAAAGTGAGGAGAAAATTGAACATGATTTTGATATACACTACTAGTTGGAAGAACTTGTAGAATTTTTCCAATATTGGTAGTTGTAGTAGTGGCATATGTAGATTTATGAAATGGATTAACATTATGAGAAAATTCAAACAAAGGATTGACTCGAATATTTTGAGGAGAAATGGTTTGATGATGAGATGCCCCAGCCTCATTGAGTTGGACTTCTTCATCCATAGCCTTATTCAAAGAATCCTTGTGATGTTTAAAGAGACTTTATATATGATCAAATAATTTAAAGATGGTGTATCCATTAGACCCCTCAATAGGATCAAGGTCATTTCCAGTATCTATGTCCTCTTTTGCATCTATATTGGGATTCTCCCTATCAATCTAATAATACCCTTGAGGATTCTCATCATATCCTAAAATCTTTTGCTTACTCCTAATTTTTGGAGCCATTAGGATTAAGGTAAATGGTAAAAGAGATGAAGGATGATATTTTTTTTTTTTAAAAGCGAAAAACCCCTTGTGGGGTCACCTTGGTCTAAGAGACCATGAACAGGGGGTTCTACACCGTCAAATTCACCCGAGGGTCGCACCCAACCCTGCCCGCACCAACATTATCAATTGGATTTTGGGTACCCAATTAAGCTTTTTGGTAGGGTGGAGATTCGAACCTGGGACCTCCCTTGGAGTATTGCCCTCTCCTCTCCAAATCACCTACAACACCTGGGTAAAAAACTAATTTATAATGGAAAACACCCCTTTCGAGGTGCCACTTTCAACAGGTTGGGCATAGGAGGAATGGAGCCTTGTCGGCCTCTACCAGCACATAGGACATTCCTAACTATACCATATATTTGCAGGATGGAGACAAGGGGAATGGAACCTGGGTCGACCTCTACCAACACCCAAGGCATTTACCACTGCAACACAACAAGAAGATTAAAACTAATTTGGAAAACACCCCTTTCGAGGTGCCACTTTTAATAGGTTGGGCATAGGAGGAATGGAGCCTTGTCGGCCTCTACCAGCACATAGGACATTCCTAACTATACCATATATCTGCAAGATGGAGACAATGGGAATGGAACCTGGGTCGACCTCTACCAACACCTAGGGCATTTACCACTACACCACAACAAGCATATGAGACGAAGGATGGTCTAAAACTAACAAAAGACACACAAAAGAATTTATTAAGAGTTTTTTATGTTTTTCTAATCTAAAAAAATAAATTTTAATGATCTTATTTATGGTTCAAAATAAAACAAAGAAGAAAAAAAAGGAAAAGGCTTCCTAGATGGCCACTAAGGATGTGTTTCATGTCAGCTTCACCAAAGATGTAGAGGGGGTAAAATTTCCCTACCACATATGATTCTTGGTTGGATCCACTGGGAGATGAGGTGACCATGGGGGTGTGTTATATCCTCTACACTCAAGGGCTAGTGGGATCAAAGGGTTCACTAGGAACAGTTTAAGGACTCGCTCTAAGTCCAATATGGAATATATTTTATTTATTCATTTGAACAAGCACCTATGTTTGCCCTCACTAGATCTAAAATAGGAAGAATGAAAGAGCAATGCTAGGCAAACAATAATGCAAACAAATAAAGACTATCCCTAGAATTATTTTTATTTTCAATGAGAACTAAGACCCTAACTTTACAAATAAGTAAATCTTTTCTTTTTTTGTAAGGGTTAAAGAGAACGCACAAATAGGATTAACCTGAGATGCAAAACTGTATACTTTCTTTATTGATACTTAGAAATAGAGTCAAATATTTTTCTTTTTGTTTATGATTTAAATCTAAGATAGAAATATATAGAAATTAAGAAAGACACTTCACAAACAACCTGAAAGATCTATAAAAGCACTTATCTGATCCGATGGTTGATCCTAGCTAAGCTTGTACCCAAAATATCCAACAGCTTCAAAACCCTTGGAAAATTGATCAATGTTTGGGGGCCTGCTTAGGCCTCTATATGAATAATATTGGAGGTGTAGAAGCCAAACCCCCTTGGTATTTTTAGCTAACCATTTGAAAACAAAAATGATTGTTGATATATGGAAGTGAACAAGATGAAATGCAATAACATGAAATAATGCAAAAAATAGAGTGCAAACAGAGAAATTATGATCTAAAAGCAACATGCAGGAGCAAACTAGGGTTTTGGAAGTGAAATCCTACCTCCAAGTCCTAGAGAACCAGATTTTTTCCCCATAAGGTGCGTTCGCAAATTCAATCCTATTGAATTCGTGCCCTGTACGAATGAGGCACGAATTTGTGATAGACTTTAAATAACCTAATAATGCCAAAAATGCAATACAATATGGAAATTTTATGATTAAAGAAGACTATTAATGCAAGAAAAACTTGGTGGAAGTGAAAGAGCAACAAAAGGATGTAGGTAGCAACCGAAATGGTAGAACCCTCCTCAAGGCTCCCACACTTGATCACCAAAGCAGGAGGATCACAAAAGCCAAAGCAATATCAGGATAATCCAAAGCACAAGAGCACTTGTCAAACCACAATTGAAAGAATTTATCAAAAACTTGCTTGAAAACTTGTTAGGGGTGTTTGTTAGAAAAAAGGGGATCTAATCCTCTTTTTATAGGAGATTTTCGGGGGGGGGGGATACAAGAAAACAAAAAAAACAACCTTGGTCTAGGGCCGACATAGAAGAGGTTGGCCCAAATTTAGACTTTTCTAGGAGAAAATTAAAAAATTTCAAATTTGCACCCCATCTTGGATGACCACGAATTCGACAAGGCCAAGGAAAAAAGTAAGAACAAGGGGGAAAGAAGACTCAAATATTGTACTTAGCACTTTGAGGGACTTCTTAGGGATTCTAAGGAGAAAATGACTTATTTTGATGAGTCAATTTTCCATGTCTACATAAAGCATTGGTTCATGGCCCTTAGGTTGCAACAAAAAGGGGAATAAAACTTCTACAAATATATGGTGACATGAAGCTTATCAACAAATAAGTAAGGTTCCAATTCCTAGCCAAGAACTGGATGATGAAACCACATAGGCATAAGATCTAGGACCTATTAGAAGAATTAATTTGAAGCGATCAACCTATAGACTATCCATAAGGTTCAAAACATTGATGTTGACTACATGGTAGTCATCAGGACATAATTTGACCAAGTGTAAGACCTATTGCGTAATTGCTAGCTTGTCAAGATGATCATTAGACTGATAGTCCTCGACAATGAGTTTCACCATCACCGATAAGTCTTCAATAGTGATGAACACATTGTCTACTTCATTCAACAAAAAGCTAAGTTTACGAAAGAGATAGCTCCAAAGGTGCTAGAATCCTATGAAAACCAAATCATTCAACTCAAATCCAAAAAAAATTCCTAAGGGTTGGTCATGTTGGAATCTTTATTCAACCTGGATGGTCACTTCAAAGGCCAAAAGGACATTACTATAGATAAAGAAGATTACCAAGAAGTAGAGATAAAGATCAATTAGATGTTGTGGATAGGGAAGGTGGCCATCCAAAAGGAGAGTGATGCTCTTATCAGTCTATGTTAGAAGTATGTTAGGGTGATAGCTTAGAGTTACAAAGACTTAAAAGGGTATGACAAAAATATCGTCCAACATACGATAGCACTAGCCTTGGATGCAAAACCCATAAGGTAGAAGTAGAGGTTGCTCAATCCTAAGATTGAGTCACTCATGAGAAAGTAGCTAGTCAAGCTAATAGAGGCAAATATTATATACCCACTCAAGCACACCATGTAGGTGTCTAACCTAGTGCCTGTGAGGAAAAACATACAAATTTGGCTCTGTGTGGACTTCAAGGACCTCAATCAGGCATCGCTTAAGGACCACTACCCCTTGCATTTCATGGATCAAATCTTATAGGCAGTGGCTAAGTCTGAAAGGTTCTCCCTGTTGGATGGATTCTCTAGATACAATAGGGTGTGGGTAAAGGACGAGGATCAACATAAGACAATGTTTACCAATAAGTGGGGTATTTTTACCTACCAATGCATGCCTTTTGGACTATCCAATGTTGATGTAACTTTCTAGAGGGCTATGCATATCGCATTCAAGGATTTACTCAATGAAATAATTCTAGTCTACGTAGACGACCTCACAATTTTTCAAATAAAAGGGAGGACCACTTGACACACCTAGAGAAGGTATTCAAGTGCTGCCAAGAATTAGAAGTATGTCTAAATCCAAAGAAGCATGTGTTTTGTGTTCCTTAGGGTAATATATTGGGGCACATCGTGCCTAATATCTAGCCTTGATTATAATTTCCTTTGGCTCCTTTGATACATCAATTGGCTTTGAACATGTTATTCAATTAAAACTTTCTTGAACTTTTATAATAAATATGAATATACTCACACGATATTCAATATAACTAACTATAGTTATTTTCTCTCTGTCTTATTACTTGTATATTTTGTGTGTTATATTCTTACTCATATATTCTCACTTGTATAAAAAAGTTTATTTAACCTTGGCATATCACTTCCCTCAAGTTAGATTTTTACTTTTATAGGATCTTCTTTCCCTTTTCTTTGATGAATACACCAATTGTGATCCATTCTCTTCATACACCTACAAACATCAATGCACCAATTGTGATCAATTCTCTTCATACACCTACAAACATCAACTTCTTTACACGTTAATAGATGCTAAAAAAACAAACATTACAATGTGCCCCCCAAAGCCATGTCCTCTTTTAACTCCTTCCAACTTCTATAGACATGCAATACCATGACTACCTAAATAACAAAACCTGTCATCTATATGCTGAGTGTAAAGGGAGTTCACTCATATTATTGTCCATTTATCTTGACATCGCTCTTGTATAATGTTTTTTTTAATTCTAGTTTATAATAAAGATGAAATCAACAAATTTGAATTGTATAAAAAATTAAATAAAAAATATTTAATTATTTTATGTAATTTATAACAAAAAAAAACTTAATTAACTGTTATCAACCAACATTTTGGAATGGAAAATCCACATATTGTATATGATGCTTCTACTTATGCATGTATGCTTGTCAATTTTTTACATGTACTTAAACCATGTAAAACCTCTTGAACCACTTGATATTTGTTCTACATATTATATGGATCATGTAGAGTTGGAAAGCAAGTGAGTAGTTAAAACTCTCCAGTTATCGAGAGGTCCAAGTTCAAATCTCTATATAAAAAGTTCCTCATAAAAAAAATATATCGAATAAAATAATCATAAATTACCATCTGTCCACGTGTCGTTAATGCTTCATTCTCCAACAGCCATTAATCAAGCGCACATACGAAGAGCCAAAAAGGAGTTGCGACGCTGTTGAGCACTTTGTTAATTTTTAAGTTAATGCATGGTAAACAAGATTATGATAATATGATTGGATTGAACTCTGTAAAAAAGATTGTACGATGTTTGTTGTCCATCTCGGCTGATGAGAATATGATGTTTTACGTTAATATGATGTTTGTTGTCCATCTCAGAATATGATTGGTTTTAACACTCCTAAAAAGATTGTTGATCACTCATATGTGAGTTTATTGTTGGTTTGAATGCCACCCATCAAAATAATAATGTTCACAATCCCAATTGGAAAAAATAACAGTTATTATTCGCCATAATTAATTACAGCTTAAGGTCAACGAGATGCGGAGCGGAGCGAAGTCATCTCATTGACCGGACAGTTTGGTTTAAAGAATTCGTACTGTTATTGCGTATTAGAGGATTTAGATTTAGATTGTTTTTACTTTTGTTTTGTTGGTTTGGCAAAACAGGTCTCTTAAGGTTCGTACTATTGTTTGAGAAGACCATCAGTTACTCAAGATTAGACTACTTTCTTTGTTAAATAATATCCTCGAGATTTCCTTTATTAAATTACACCCTCAAAATATGAACCTAGATCTCTTTTGATAAATACTCAACTGCACTAACACTTATTAATCCAACAAACCTTTAAATTCTTATTTAAGTTGTCATAGACCAAAACTTTTGACATAACAACATCTCATTATTAATTTTTTGGTGTACAATAACACTTAGGAAAGGTCTAGTTTTACGCGGACAAAAGTCTAGATGGACAACAAGTTTTTTATAGTTTTTAAAGAGGTTACTTACCCGTACGCGGATTCCAATATTGATTTTTAGTAGTAAATATATTTTATTTATCACTTTGTCAAAACGGTTAGGTTCAAGTACTATTCAAACCAATATTATTTAATCGAACACATGAATGAATCAGTAATGTTCTTTCATGAATTTTTATAATCACGTGTTTAAGTCGTGATACTTTTACATCCTCTTTGTGCTCACTAACCGCGTTGACTCTCACATTGCATGGTCTAGACGCTGCTTCGTCTTCAACACGCCTTCCTTACCCGTTTCATGGGAGGAAGTCTTCAAATCAAGGTACCCGTTTCATGGGAGGAAGTCTTCAAATCAAGGTAAGATTTTGTTGGTAGAAGAGAAGATGGAGAAGATTAGAGCAACTTGATTAGATTTGGTTGGTAGAAGAGAAGATTAGGAGCAAGAAGAGATTTAAGAGTAAGAGGAGATTATAAGAGGAGAAGATTATCAATAAATCTACAGTAAAGAAAAATAATTTGAAGATTATTAGAAGTGATTTGAATTTCAATTGTAATATTTTGTTTATTGGTAAGATAATTTTCTAGCACTGCCATGAAGTCATCCACGCTTCCTTCCAACAATAACAGTCTGTGCAATAGTATAAGAAGTATTACTAAAAAAAATAAATAGTATTGAATCCTTTGAAGGAGAAGCTTGGTAATGGATTAATGCAAAGTGGTAATAGCCAACTGCATTCCATTTTTATGTCAATTATATTGCATTCAAATGGTTCTGGTGATGATAGCAAAGATTAGAGGAGTTAACAAAAACAAGAGAAATTTGAAAATCTTTAATTTTTTTCTTTCCAAAACTTTAACTGCTTTTGGATTTTTTTGGGTTAAGATTATGGAGTTACCAATTTTCATGGGAAAGGATTACATTGATGCTCAATAAAGTTTAGATCTCTATACTCTAAGGACTATTTCTAACAAATTTAACTTATAAAAATGTTAAGAGAGGAAGCTTATGTTTGGTGGAAAAGTGTTTTATTTATTTATTTTACATGGTGGAATCAATAGCCGACAGGTTGTCCGACTTTTATGGCTACCATAGTATTCTAATTGCTCGTTTCATCGCAGAAGTCACCACAGATCTCCGCGCAGTCCACCCCTATAACCACCATGCCACGATCATTTTAAATATTTTACACCGTTGAAAGCATCATAAAAGGGACAAGCGTTCAATTCGACGAGGCCCGAGATTTGAACCTTGGACCTCCATCCCCCTTACAGGGTTTGGGGAAACCAATTGGTCTACACCTTGGACTTGTTTGGTGGGAAAGTGTTAAAAAAAAAAAATTGATTTCCCTTTGGGACAAAATAGAGCATGCATTCTTAAGTCATGAGATCCATATAAAAAGATAGCTAGTTTGAAGGTCACCATCAAAGGATATGAAGAAGAAATGAAAAGACTTTAGAGGAAACTGAAAAATGAATAAAGAGACTATAACTAAAGAAAAAAATAAAGATAACAATGCGTAAGTTCATGGTTGCATTTAGAAGAAAAAACTTAAGAAGCAAGGATTTAAGGAGAAACAAGAAGTGGTTATGATAGGGGAACAAGTTGAAGAACCAACAAAAGACTCAAAAGTTGAATTTACATTAGCAACAATAAAAGAGTCCATGGAAGAAGTAATAACAAAGTTTAAGGAAGCCTTGGAGAAGTGCACAAGGACACATCAAAAGAAGGACATAAGAGAAAAGATTATGAAGCAAAATTTATAATTAAAAAAAAAAAACAAATTGTTGAGCAACATATATTATATATACATGGAGTCAGAAAGACATCAAGTATGGAGTCAAAAAGACATCAAGTATGGGGGTGTTTGGTAGAAAAGGCATAGTGATTTCAAAGGGGTGTAATAGCATCAAGGAACAATAGGACCAACCAAAAAAAATATCACAAGAATCATGCAACCAACAAAGGAGCTATAGATATTCAAGTGACACAATAACAACTTGGTATCATCGAAGATAACCACTAATCAATATTTCACTTGAATGGATGAATGAACAAAATTAAAAAATGTCAAGAAAATTTACTAAATATCTATATTCACAAAAAAAAAAATTAAAGAAAACTTAAAAAAAATATATAAAATTCAAATTTTATTTTAAAAAATTTAAATATGTAACTATAACATCTCAATTAAAATGAGAATTATATATATTTATAGGCTTTCAAACTAAAAATCTAATACAATTAGCCCCAGCGGGATGGCATAGTGGTGATGGCTTGGGGTTGAAGCAACGGTCCAGTTTCAATCCAACTGTGAGTGTGTGTGAGTGGTGACAAATAGATGAGTGTATGCGTACAAAATTAAAAAACCTAATAAAATTTAAATAATAATAATAATAATAATTTATATTACTGTTATCATCCTCACCACTTTCAACTAAATGTAAATAGTAGTTGATACACCGTACGAGGTGGACCATCATACCTTGAAAACATTCCAATCTAATTAAATGGTGACTAATATTAAAACTCCTTCCAAACTATCTATTATTTTATATGATTGGATCAGCCACTCACATGATTAACGAGACGGGGAAGATGAAATAAATAGATGGAAGTATCAAGGATTTTTTAAACCAATATGAATTATTTACTAAAAATAATTATAAATAATAAGCGTCAAATATAAATTTTGTTTAATAATAATAATTTTTTTGTTGAGTTGTTTGGTTTTATTTTTAGAAATAAATAAACTAAGATTTATAAAAAAATTTAAAAACAAATATATTGAAATTGTAATCATCTAAACTAATATGATATCATAGTTATTCTTGATAGTATTATTTTTAATAAGTATGTTTGATTGACAATCCTTCGTCCGTGGTTTGAATCTCCATCCTAATAAAAGTATATTGGGTACCTAAAATCCAATTGATAATGTTGGTGCGATCAAGACCGAACGTGACTCATGGATGATTTTAACGGTGTAAAGCCCTTGATCGTGGTTTGTCGGACCAAACGGCCCCGGTGAATAAATTATTTATTTGAAAAAAATGCTTATTATAAAAGTAAAATATATTTTGTTTAATTATTTTTTTAAAAGATATTTAATCCCGAAAGTATAAAGTTGGGGGCACAAATAAAAGCACCTTTCCCATGATTTAAAATTATTTATTTAAACAAATGTTATTTTATTATTATACATATTAATAATATTTTAATTAATAAATTATGTGTTTTTTATTGGAAGCCACTCCCATCAAAATACTAAAATATTATATTTGCTGCAATATATCTTTTTATCATAATTTTTTATTTATTTTTTTCTCTTAAATGTATTCTTCAACTTCCTTGAAGTGCTATGTTTCCGTTTGACATCATTTTGACTAAGACATAAAATATTTGGACAGTTACCTTCTAAAATTTGAATTACGTTGTGATCTAGGAGCCTATCTTTTAGAGGTTTTTTTTAAGAAGTTTTTAAATAATTTTTTATTACTAAAAATAGAAAATTTTGACAAAAAAATAATTTACCGAAAATAGTAATTATTAAAATTAGTAATTTTTGATGAAATTGTTTAGCCGAAAATGGTAATTACTAAAATAGTAATTTTTGACAAAAAAATAGTAATTTTTTTTTTTGTTTTTTTAGGGCTTTAAGCTTTAGGGTTTTGTTTTAAGGTTTCTTTGGGGATATATATTCCCTTGGTATTGCATTGTAAAAGGGAAGTGAATCCAAAAATGAAAAATAAAACATTTATTGGTTTATTTCCATGTATTTCAGTTTTATGTGAATGGAGGGTTTTACCGGTTATTTTTATTTATCGCAGTTTTTATGTAAATGGAGGGTTTTATTGGTTTATTTTTACTTATTGCAATTTTTATGTGATGAGAGACATTTTTTATAACCTCTTGCAGCTAGATTTACAACATTTGGTATCAAAACAAGTTGGATCTTATTGGGGGAGAGAACGTAATCTTGTCGATTACAATTATTCTACTATTCTTATTTTTTATTTGCAATAACACATATTAGTTTAGCATGAGGAGAGGAAGAGGAGGTTATGTCCAACTCAACAGGAATATGCAGGAGTTGCAGGTACAAGTTGCTCAACTGACTGGATAATGGCAAAGGGTCCACAATAAGTTGTAAAACAAAATTTTTATTAATTAATAAAATAATCGAACTAACAACTACTACAATAGTAAAGCCTTATATAGGCTTAGGGAGTGCGGGGGAGTAGGGAAAGGAAGTTGGCGAGAGTTAGGGAAGAGGAGAGGACGAAGGCATAGGGAGTGGAGAGTAAGGCGGCTAGGATAGGTGGCCTAGGGTGTGGGGAGAGGAAAGGTGTGGAGCGATAAGGGAAAATGGACGAAAGGGGATAGGAGGATGAGGAGGAAGAACAATGGAGGGATAAGGAGAAGAACAAGGCAGGAATATAGGGAAAGAAGAAAACTTTAATATAATCATGCCGACCAAATTAGTCGACAATATAAAAGGGAGGTCACATGGTGGCTTAGAAAAAATTGGATTGTTCTAGCCCCTGTTCACACTTGCTACATTCTCCCCCTTAAAGTTGAGAGGACTGACTATACAGTCTCTCAGCTTTATAAATTGAGCTTTGGTCATTGCTTTGGTGAATATGTCAACAACATTTTCCAAAGTATGGCAATATTGAAGCTCAACAATTTCAGATTCCACCATATCTCTTATGAAGTGGTACTTCATATCAAAATGCTTTGATCTACTATGGTGGACAGGATTGTATGCCAACTGAATGGCACTGATGTTGTCACAGTATATTCTGGTTGGACCACTTTGCTGCTCTCCAATTTCTTCCAATAATTTTCATAGCCATAGAGCTTGTGTACTAACATGAGTGACTGCTATATACTCAGCTTCTGTTGAAGATAGAGCTACTACTGTCTGCTTCTTGGAACTCCAAGTTATTAGTCCCAAACCAAGACTAAAACAGTTTCTCGATGTGGATTTTATGTCATCAACATTGCTGCCCCAATCACTATCACTAAAGCCTTCAAGCTTGATAGTATCACTTTTGTAGTACTGGATTCCAAAATCCAATGTACCCTTAACATATCTCAAAATTATTTAAGCTAGCTGCAAATGCAGATCAGATGGATTAGACATAAATCTAGAAACAAGAGATACAACATACTGAATATCTGGTTTGGTGTTGGCGAGAAACATCAAACTCCCAACAATGCTTCTGAAAGTGGCCACGTAAACTTTCGGTGCTCCATCATCCTTGCTTAATTGGATCCCATGTCCAACTGGAGTTGCAACTGGTTTGCATTGCTCCATAGCAAACTTCTTAATCATGTCTTGAGAATATTTATGTTGACTGATAAAGATTCCTGAATCTAACTGATGAACTTCCATTCCAAGGAAGTAGTGCATTAAGCTGAGATCCTTCATCTCAAACTCCTGCATCATGGAGTGCTTGAACTCCATATTAACTTTTTCATTACTACCCATAAAAATGAGATCATCCACATACAAACAAACTAATGTGTGAGTACCAAGCTCGCGGTGTCTGCTTGAGGCCATAGAGTGCCTTCTTCAATTTGTAAACAAGGTGCTCCTTACCTTGCTCTTGAAATCCCTGTGGTTGTTAAACATACACTTCTTCTGTCAAATAACCATTGATAAATGCACTCTTTACATCCATGTTTTGGACTTTCCATCCCTTATGTGCAGCTAAGGCAAGAACTGTTTTGATAGTCTCCTGTCTGTCTACAGGAGCAAAAGTCTCTTCATAATCAATTCCATATTTCTGAGTGAATCCCTTTGCAACTAATCTTGCCTTGTGCCTCTCAATGCTTCCATTAGCATTGAACTTGGTCTTGAAGACCCACTTACATCCAACATGTTTCTTTCCTTTACGAAGCTTCACCAGCTCCCAAGTGTTGCTATTTTTTTAAGAGGTTATCTCCTCTTTCATGGCATCTTGCCAAATATTTTGAGTACAAGCCTTCTCATAACTAGAAGGTTCAAGATGTACACTAGTTAACAAAGCATAGTTAACTAGATCTCCCCTAGGTTCCTGTTGGGAGACATCATCACCATACAAATACATATTTTCTAGTCTTTGCAAAACTGAACTCATTTCACTAGCTTGACTTCTAGTATATATTCTTGAAAAAAATTTATCCAACATCTGATATGATGGATGATTCTATAGAGTTTTCTTACCTCTGGATGGTGAATCAATATCCATTGGTAAGGAACTGACTGGCCTCTATGGAGGACTTGGTGAAGAAGTTGAACTAGAAGATGAACTTGGGCTTGTAGGGGGAGACTTCTTACCTTTCTATGGTGACTGTTGTTGCATATGCTTAGAAACTACATCATTAGATTCATCATCACTGAATATTTGGGGCTTACCCCATTCTCCCCCTTCATCAAAAATCACATCCCTGGAAAGCACAATATTTCGAGTCCTGGGATTGTAGAGTTTGTAAGCTTTTGTGTTCTCACAGTACCCTACAAATATGCATGCCTGACTCTTTGGATCGAGCTTCTTTCTCAGCTCATCAGGAATGTGAGAATATGCCAATGAGCCAAACACTCTGAAATACTTAACATTTGGATTTTTACCATACCAAGCTTGGTAAGGTGTTTGCCCTTCCAAACTTGAAGTAGGACTTCTGTTCAAGATATGTACGCTAGTCCTGGCTGCATCTACCCAATATGAATTAGTCAAATGCTTCATCTGAAGCATAGACTTGCCATCTCCATAATGGTGCGATTCTTCCTCTCTACGACACCATTCTGCTATGGAGTGTAGGCAGTTGTGAACTGCCTCCTAATGCCATGTTGCTTATAGAAATTCAAGAACTCATTAGAGGAGTATTATCCTCCCCTATCTGATCTAAGACATTTTACAAAATATCTGCTCTCACTTTCAACTCTTGTTTTGAAATCGAAAAAGCATTCAAATACTTCATCCTTATGTTTCAAAAAATATATCCAGCACATTCTAGTAAAATCATCAATGAAAAGTAGAAAGTAAGAGTTGTTACCAAGACTCTTGGTCTACATCAAACCATAGACGTCTATATGCACTAGTTGAAGTGGATAATTGGCCCGCCATGCTTGTCCATGAGGAAATTTTGATCTAGCATGCTTGCCCAAGGCACACCCTTCATAGACTTCTTTACTATCAACTTTGGGAAGTCTGGTTACCATTACTTGTGAAGTTAGAATTTTCAAACTAGCTGAATTCAAATGACCATATCTCAAGTGCCATAGGACACTTGGATTTGTAATAGAAACATTTGCTAACTTATCTCCTCCTGGCTGGCCAAACTTTAATGGAAACAATCTATTCTTTGAAATTGGCATTGTGTAATGATTCTATTACTATTGTTTTTACAAAAAATGGTGCATTTACCCTCATTAAAAAGCAACTTGTAGTTCTTTTCTAACATTTGACCAAAACTTAAAAGATTGTGTTGGATATGGGGTGTGTAATAGATATCACTTACTTTCTTGACGCCTTCTTTAGTTGGAACCGCCATGGCTCCAATTCCTTCAACCGCCAATGATTTGTCATCACCCAAATGAATGCTGGATTTGTATGAGGAGTCTAGAATAGCAAAGAGGTCTTCTTTGCCACTCATATGGTTTGAAAACCCGATGTCCAAAATCCATGTATCATTCATGTTCTAATCTGCCTGACCATATGAGAGAAAGAGATTTGTGGCCTCTTCCTCTTCTTCAAAATTGCCAAACTGACTGCTCTAGTTGTTGTTGCTTCCTTGTGAAGGCTTTGACCAATAGTCATGAGCATAATGGCTAGGTTTGCCACAATTGTAGCAAGTTTGTTTTAATTTATCTCCTCCTTTTCCTCTGCTTGATTGTTTCCCTCTGTTTTGTTGTCCTCCTCTATTCTGATGTTCACCTCTGTTTGAGAATCCTCCTCTGTTAGGAGTTCCACCACTATGATTATTTCTGCCTCTAACTCTATATTGTCCTCTGCCATGGCCTCTACCTCTACCTTCATGAGAAGCAAAGGCTTTTTCATCTCCTCCATAACTTGTGGAAGGAGATTGTTGTAACCTCTCTTCATGTGAGAGAAGTGAACCAATGAGGGCTTCAAAAGACAAAGAGGTTAGCCTTTTGGATTCTTCTATAATTATGGCAACTGAATTCCACTTAGGAAGAAGTGTCCTCAACACTTTCTTCACTATAATTTCAGGCTTGAATTATTCTCCTAAAGTGACCATCTTATCTACTACGACTTTTACATGCATGCAGTAATCACCAACCTTTTCATTCTCCTGCATTTTAAGAGTTTCAAAATATCATTTCAAGGTTTGTAGTTTTACTTGTTTGACTTGGTCTCTACCTCTACAACTTTCTTTTAAAGCATTCCAAGCAGATTCAGCTGTTATAAAAGAAGCTATTCTAGGGAAAATACTTCTATCAAGGGCAGCTTGGATGTGATAAAGGGCGAAAGAATTATTCTTCTGAGCTTCCTTTTTAGCCCCTTTATCGGCATCATTCAAAGTTTCCCAATCAGCAGCAGTAGGTTCAGTATATCCTTCTTCAATCACATCCCAAAGACATTTGCCTATCAAAAGAGTTTTCATTTTAAGTGACCAATACTCGTAATCACCACCATTGAACTCAGGGATTGGTAGACTAGTATTGGATGCCATTTTAGAAAGCAGACTTTATTTTACTAGTAAACAAGAAGTACAAAGCAGTACAAAGAGATCACTGTTTTAAATCAAATCTAGCCTTTTTAACACGCTCACTAATTTGGTGTTCTTCTTCTTGAGGATCACCCAACACTGGAGGGGCAAAGTTGTCTGCTTCATCGTCACTAATCACAATGACTTCTGGTGCTGTTTCTGGATCGAAACTACTGTTGATGACTATAACATCTCGTTCTTCAGTTTCAGGTTCAACTTCCTCTGGATCTTCTTCTTCTTCAGGTTCTTCTTCCTCTTCTTCTTCTTCTTCTTCCTCTTTTGCTACTGGTTCTGGATCAGGAGAGCATGGTGTATAGCTCTCACTTGATTCTACTTTAGGAACTACAGGGGTATAACTGTCACTCGATTGTCCTTCAGGTACTATTTCAACCGTCTGAGACTCTTCTATTCTTTGCCCAAAGATATTATCTTTAGAATCCGCCTCGTATCCAGAGTCCGATTTTCGTAGATGAGCAATCACCTGATTTTCTAATTGGCAAAAAATTGTATGAAGTCCGTTCTGCTAGACTTTATTGTCAAAGGATTCAGGCGTCTCTCTTCTCAATAGAGAGCAGAATGCATAGTAGCATCCGGCTGACTGGATCATCTATCACACCACATCAACTTTCAGGGAGCCAAATAATTTTATTTAAGGAAAAATATTTTTCCAATTTATCTTTTTAAAGTTTTTTTTTAAAAAGAAATTTATAAAGTTTAAAAAAAAAATTAATAATTTTATTATACTTTTAATTATTTTATTAAATAATTAAAAAAAAATATTAAATAAATTTAAAACTTTGATAAAATTTAAAAAAAAAAAAAAAACTTTTAAAGGACTAAAAATAACTTTTCTTTTCCGTGGAGCGATTCGAACCCGCGACCTGTCTTCTGCTAACATGCACTTTTACCGCTGCACCACATGGTCAACTTGAAACCAAAAGCGGACCTCCCTTATTAAAAATACTACAATTCTGAATAAATAATAAAAAAAAATCCTTTATAAAAGAAACAGTCGACCGCGACGGGATTCGACCCCGGATCCCTTCCTTGCACGGTGGTGTGTCTTGGCCGCTCTACCATAGTGTTGGGGTTGACACGACAAGGCACCCGGTGCCTTTTAAACTTCCATTTTGCGAAGAATTTTTTTTTTACCTCCCAGTGGGATTCAAATGTGGGACCTTCGTCCTACAACTATACAACACAAACCAACTACACTACACGCTGGTTGGGAGTAAAAAAGGAAGAATTTCCTTTTATCGAAGGCTGGCGAAAGATTTTTTTTTTTTTTAAATAAATCACTTTATCCCACATGTGGTGGGAATAAAGCATGTGAAGATTTTAAAAGCTTAAGTGCCCAGGCAATAAATCGATTACCTTTGGGTGATCACAAGACCCTCTGTCAACCGCTTCTCCCTCACCACACTTTCCTTTGCCATGTGTTCACCTGTGTGCGGTTTACTCTATCGTGTCTGGTCTGTGTCCTACACTCTCTGTGTCTGGTTTCCTTCGATCTGTTGGCTCCCTGGCTCCATGTCCTGCTCTGCTCTAAGCTCCCTTGGCTCTGCTTCGACCAACTTTGACCTGCTCTGCTCCGAGCTCCCTTGGCTCTGCTTCGACTAGCTCTGATACCAGTAATGGCAAAGGGTCCACAATAAGTTATAAAACAAAATTTTTATTAATTAATAAAATAATAAAACTAACAACTACTACAATAGTAAAGCCTTATATAGGCTTAGGGAGTGCGAGAGAGTATGGAAAGGAAGTTGGCAGGAGTTAGGGAAGAGGAGAGGACAAAGGCATAGAGAGTGGAGAGTAAGGTGACTAGGATAGGTGGCCTAGGGTATGGGGAGAGGAAAGGTGTGGAGTGATAAGGGAAAATGGATGGCAGGGGATAGGAGGATGAGGAGGAAGAACAATGGAGGGATAAGGAGAAGAACAAGGTAGGAATATAGGGAAAGAAGAAAATTATAATATAATCATGCCGACCAAATTAGCCGACAATATGAAAGGGAGGTCACATGGTGGCTTAGAAAAAATTGGATTGTTCTAGCCCCTGTTCACACTTGCTACATCTGGAATGATGTCTTGTATGAGGGAAAGACATCCCACAGAATTTACAGATCTATATTTTGATAATGAGACTATAGAAGTAGAAAACAAGACAGAGGTTCATGTCAAGGAAGAACCAGAGAAGAAGCTAGGGTTTGAGGATAGGCTAATTAGGGCCTTGGAAGTAAATAAAAATGAGATCAAGGTTGATGTCCCTGAATATACAAGAGGGTTGAAACCAAAAGAGTTGATAGATTGGTTGAATAGCATGGAGAATTTTTTGAGTGGAGAGACCTTTTAGAGGAAAGAAATTGGCACTTTGTATAGTGCTTGCAAGAGGTTTGAGATATAAAACCTCAAAAGAAAGAAATTGGCACTTTGTGTAGTGCTTGCAGGAGGTTTCTTATATGAAGCCTCAGAGGAAAGAAATTGGCACTCTGTGTAGTGCTTGTAGGAGGTTTGTTATGTAAAGCCTTAGAAGAAAAAATTAGTACTTTGCACAATGCTTGCAAGAGGTTTTCTATGTAAAACCTCAAAGAAAGAAATTGACACTATGTGTAGTGCTTGCAGGAGGTTTGCTATGTAAAACCTCGAAGGAAGAAATTGACACTATGTGTAGTGCTTGTAGGAGGTTTGAGATATAAAACCTCGGAAGAAAGAAATTGGCACTTTGTGTAGTGCTTGTAGGAGGTTTCTTATATGAAGCCTTAGAGAAAATAAATTGGCACTCTGTGTAGTGTTTGCAGGAGGTTTGTTATGTAAAGCCTCAAAAGAAGAAATTGGCACTTTGCACAGTGCTTGTAGGAGGTTTGCTATGTAAAACCTCAAAGGAAGAAATTGACACTATGTGTAGTGCTTGTAGGAGGTTTGAGATATAAAACCTTGGAAGAAGGACATTGGTACTCTAAGGAGTGCTTGCAGATGTGTGGTGCTCTATGGAGAGTAATTATGAGTTTGATTAGAGGAACTCGTAGGAGCAAAGTTCTTTTCAACTAGAGGAGAATGATGCAGGAGCCTATATTTTAGAGGTTTTTTTAAGAAGTTTTTAGATGATTTTTTATTATTAAAAATGAAAATTTTTGGGAGGTGGCAAGAAGAGGAGCTCTGGAAGAGAAAACTAGGGCATCAATTGCATAGCCAAAGAGATTTTTGGTTATTGTGGATTTGAAGATAAGATTGCTGAACTAGGAGGGCCCAATGGGGGCACCTATGGATCTTCTTCTAGAGAGGCATAGTTATTTTGTAGATTTATTAAAGGATAAATATCCATCAAAGACTGAAGAAGCACAAAAAATTGCATTAAAAATGCTCTTTACGGCTACTGGAAATAGATCAACATCTCAACGAGTTAATGGATGCTTGCCACAGTCAGAATCAAGGCCAAAGATTGTCATTGAGCAAAGGATGGTCGAAGAAAGAATTTTATATAGAGCTATTTAGGATTTGATTTGTAAATTCATGGGTATTCGCCCTACCCTAAATTTTTTGCATTCCCGGGTTCGAAAAAACTAGGAGCCTCTTGGTGAGTATTCTTTATGGTTTATTAGCAACGGATATTTTATTGTTAGTTTTTTCTTCACTTGTCGATATAAATAGGGCTTTCGAATCAGAAAAGAAGAATCATGGTTCGTCAGGATTATTTGTTTAACCCTAGAGAGTGGGATTCGATCCTCGAATTGAACCTACTATTGTCCTGATTTGGATCCGTTTATATGCACTTCCAATGGAGTTTTGGAGTGAGCAGGTATTTGAAATTCTCGACAATTCCCTTGGAAGAAATTTGGGTGTTTCGAAAGACACAATAGAAGGAAAAACAAATGTTTATGCAAGATTATGTGTGGAAATGAATCTTAGCCAACCTCTTACGACAAAGGTGGAACTCGAATTTGTAGGACTATATTGGATTCAACAACTAGATTATGAGGCATTGCCCTTCAGATGCAGAGTTTGCCAAAAATATGGGCATTTGTCCTGATCTTGCCCAAATAATATGAACATAAAAATGGAGGCTCATATAGGAATTTCAAATCTTCCTAAGGAGGGTAAGTAAACATTAAAAAAAGAACCAACCAAACCCAACTCAAGCCCTCCAATAGGTATGAGATATTTAAGACACTAAAGGACCAAGAAGAAGAACAATTCATGGAAGGAGTGGATGCGAATAATGAAAATAATAATAGCCATGTTCATGCTCCTCTTTCATCTCCCCCATCATAGAGTAGGTAATTGAGTACAATGAGTTACCCCAGTTAGAGAGTGCAGGGGTATTGATAGTGCATAACCAAGAGCAACCGATAATTAAGGATGTCATCATGGGCATAGCATAAAAGAACAGAGAAATGCCAACTCTAGGGATAACTCAGGTGGAAAAGAGATCAAAAAATAGCAGCTCTCAAGGAGTGGGTAGAAATTTAAATAAGGAATTGATGGCAGTTCAAGGAGACAAATTGATCACTGGAGGATCGGTGAGGCCAATAGATTTTTACTGCTCTCAAGGTAACCAATGATTACATAATCATGGAATTTTAGGGGTTTAAATAATAGAACCCATCAATCTGCTATTTGAAGACTCTTAGAATAATGTAAAATAATTTTTTTGCTTATCCAGGAGACAAAAATATCGTTGGATCTTATGTGTAAAACAGTTAACAGACTTTGGAGGGATGTTGGTCATATGGAAGTGGCTACCCAAGGGGCCTTAGGGGGGATAGTTACTCTTTGGAACTCTCTTGAATGGACTGCAATAGAACATATAGCTTGGAGGGGTGTTCTCACATCATATTTTAGAAATAATGTCACAGCTGAACATGTTTTAATCACAAATTTTTATGGGGCTCAAAACCTAAATGGTCAGATGCATCAATGGAAAGATGTGCATAATATGAGAGTCTCAAGGGAAGAGTTAGACTAGATTATTTCTATATATTTTAATGCTAAATTATCCTCTAGATATCAGGAAGGGGAAACCAAAATTTTGGACCTAGGGGATCGAATTATGATTGCCCAAGTCTAGAAATTACACTTGGTGGATATTAAATGCCCTGGAACAAACTATACTTGGACTAATAAGAGGGGGGATCCACATAGCATGAAGGTGAAGTTAGACCATTTTTTGGTTTTAAAGGAGGCATTTGTAAAATTGAATATAAAATTTTAGATTTTGGAGGGTCTAGTTTTAGATCACTTTCCCATTTTGTTGGAAGGAGGGATCAAGATAGTTTAGCATCACAAACCATTTAAATTTGAAAACTTTTGGTTACAAAAAGAGGAACTTTAAAAGAAAAATCCATAGTGGTGGGAAGAAGGCCACCCAACATATGGGACCACAATGTTTAGATTCCACAAACAACTTCATTATGTCAAAGATCAACTAAAACAATGGAGGCGAGCTAACAAGACATACTTCCAGGTCCAAAGAGCTCCATTGGTGGCCAGATAGGATGAGGTTCAAAAACACTTTAGGGAAGGAACAATTATAGAGCAACTCAAAGAAGAGGATGATGCATTGCGTAAAGTGGTTGAGGACATTGACAACCAAGAGGAGACCTACTAGAAATAGAGAGCAAGAACCACTTGGTTATTAGAAGGTGATAAAAATATCAAAAATTTTCATCGGACTGCTTGTGCTAGGAGACAAATGAACAACATGGAAGCTCTTCAAGATGACAACAGACACTCCTTTGACACAATTCCAGGTATGCATTTCCATTCAATGGATTATTTTTCTAAACTATTTAAAGAAATTATGGTGCAAGATGAAGAGGCTCAAAAATAAGTTATTGCTATCATACCCTCTGTTATCTCTGAAGAAGAAAATTAGGCCCTACTTAAACCCATTGATAGAGAGGAACTGAAGAATATAGTCTTTGGAATGAGCACAAGAAAAACACCAGGTCTAGATGGCTTTCCAATTGAGTTTTTTAGGCCTTCTGGGATAACTTGGAGGAGGATGTAATGGTTGTTATAGAGGATTCCAAAGGTAGTAAAAGAATGCTTAAAGCATTAAATCATACTTTCATTACCTTAATTACAAAAGGGGAGGAGGGGGTACATATTTCATATTATAGACCTATTGCCTTATGCAATGTCATATATAAAATAATCACAAAGGTAATGGTTGAGCGGCTAAAACCTCTTCTACATGGTATTATATCATCAGAGCAAGGGGTTTTTGTAAAGGGTAGGCAGATATTGGATGGTGTGGTTCTAGCTCAGGAGGTAATCCATTCTATGCAAACATTTGGTAATAGAGGAATATTCATAAAATTAGATATGTAAAAGGCTTATGATAGGGTGGAGTGGAGCTTCTTATCAAAGATGATGGCACCCTTTGGTTTCTCTTAGGATTTGATAGAATGGGTCATGAGCTATGTTTCTACTCCGACATACTCAGTTTTAATCAAGGGTCTTCCCTCATAACCATTTGGAGATACTTGAGACCTTCATCAAGGAGATCCTTGCTCTCCCTATCTTTTTCTCATATTGTCTGAAGGATTGGGTAGACTCATCTTGAGGAGAATACAACAAGGTTTGCTAACAGGTATCAAGGTGGGTGAGGATATTTTGACTCACCTACAGTTTGTGGATGACACAAGATTGGTGGGAGTGGCCAGCTTCAGGGAAGCAAGAATGATTAGAGATACACTTAATTTCTACCTTAGGGCTACAAACCAAGCCATCAATGATAAAAAATCCAAAGTGGTATTTTTCAATCTTGATCAAAGGCTTCAAGACAAAATTTTAGAGATCTTGGGATTCACAAGAACTTCTCTCCCAATGGTATACTTAGGGGTCCCTTTGCATTTTAAAAAACTAAAAATAGATATTTGGAGGAATCTTTTGGATTGTATCAAGAAAATAATCAATCATTGGTCTCACAAATGGTTAAGCTATGGGGGTAGATTAATTTTTTTACAATCAGTCACTCAGGCCATGCCAATTTATAAATTTCTATCCTTGCTACCCCACATGCCATATGGAAAGAGTTGGACAAGATGGCTAATTTTTTTTTATGAGATGTAAAAGGAGAGAGGAAATGGGCCTTAGTAGGTTGGGAGAAAGTAAGCCAACCCAAGGTAAAAAGAGGTTTGAGATTGAGAAGATCAAAGTTAAATAATAAAGTGTTGGTTGGAAAGCTTTACTAGAGGTGGATTTCCCAACCAACTTCTTTATTCAGTAGAATATTAACTAGTAAATATTTGGGACAGGTAAACCCAAATGAGGTGGGTCATTTCCCTTTGGATGGTAATGGATCCTTAGTGTGGCAGGCTCTCAAGTTAGGATCTCAGGTAGTAAAATATGGATTATTTTGGAAAGTGAGGAGAGGGGAGAAGACATGATTTTGGATAAATTCATGGGATCAATACCCACCTATCATTGTTGAATTTCCTGAACTACAACCAATAAAAACAACCATAGAAACTAGGGGGTGGGTCCAAATTGAAAGTTATTTCAACACTAGTCAGCTAGGGGATTATAAGTTTAAGCAGTTTAAGAAGTTGGATGAGTGGCCAATTTCAATCCCTCCGGATTTGACACCCATCATGACTAAAATCTTGGAAAAAATATTTCTCACAGGTAGAGATGAGGAGGATGAATCAACTTGGGGCTATGGGAGCCTTGGTGTTTATAAAGTGAAGGATGGATATGATAAGATCCTTCTAGAGCCTCCTCCTCATACATATCAAGTTGAGGATTGGAGAAAGATTTGGTAGTCCAAGGGTTGGCTGAAAGTAAACTTTTTTGCTAGACAGTTCATGCATAATGGAATTCTTACTTTTGATAATATCAGATGTAGGGGAATCATTGGTCCATCTCAATGTATTTTATGCTACAAGAGTGAGGAAACAACTGATCACTTGATGTTTGAGTGCCCATTCACGCACCAAATCTAGGAGAGATGGTTTTTATATTATAAAATTCAAGTTAATGGTGATTTGAATCGGATTAATATTTGGAAAATATGGAATAGGGGTAGATTTAAATCTAAAGCTCTTTGTATTAGTTGGGATATTGGATTAAAATTCATTTGGTGGCAAGTGTGGTTGGAGAGAAATACCATAATTTTTAGAGAAACTTTTTTTTCTTTAGATGGAGTTTGGCAGGTCATTTGGAGCAAAGTCACAGAAACTGTGGCAGTCTATGTTAAAGAGGAAACTCAGGTTGTTATTGGGGCAATGGAGAAGGAAGTTAAAGTGCAAGAGGGGAAGGACAGAGCTAGTTGAAAACCATCCCCAGAAGGTTGGATTAAAATTAATACTGATGGAGCTGCAAAAGGCAATCCGGGTAGAGCTAGAATTGGAGTGGTTTATCAGAATCATGTTGGAACAGTGCTTTATTGGGAACTACAAGGCTTGGGAAGAGCCACAAACAATGAAGCAAAAGCCTTAGCTATCAAATATACTTCTATTTGGGCAGGCAGTAAAAAAAGGTCACAGGAGGATAATCCTAGAATCAAATTCTCAAATAATGGTTGGAGCTCTAGATTGCATGAGGAACTTTGCTTTGAAAACATGGAGGTTGAGGATTCTTGTCACTCAAATTAAGAAATTATGGATGGAATTAGATGATGTGATTCCAATTTATGTGAGTAGAGATCTAAATAAAGTGGCAGACTTCTTGGCTAAGATGGGCACTAAGAAGAAGGTAGGGGTTCAGTGGCACAATGACATGGCTATTGAGGATGAGATGATTAGGCAAGTTGGTGAGCAAATCCAGTGCTTAGCTAATTTGGATAACCATTCCAAAAATACTGTTTAGGAGATTTGTGCTTCAATGTGGATCTTCTTTTATAGTTGTAAACAGGTGAACAATCATTGTAGAAATATGGTTTAAGAGATTTGGCTCCAATGCAAATCTTCTTTTACTGTTGTAAACATGTGTTCTCTTTGGATAAGGATGGGAAAAGTCTTATCCCAGATTGTAAATGATCTTTGTTTTAACACAAGTTTTTTCAAATTATTTAAAAAAAAAAAAAATTTGACAAAAAAAATAATTTGCCGAAAATGGTAATTACTAAAAATAGTAATTTTGATGATTTTTTTTTTGCCGAAAATGGTAATTACTAAAATGACAAATTTTGACGAAAAAATAATTTGTCGAAAATAGTAATTACTCAGAAAGGTAATTTTTTTGCAAAAAAAGTAATTTACCGAAAATAGTAATTTTTTTTTTTATCTTTAGCGCTTTAAGCTCTAGGATTTTGTTTTAGGGGTTCTTTGAGGATATATATTCTCTTGGTATTGCATTGTAAAAGGGAAATGAATCTAGGAATGAAAAAAATAAAATATTTATTGGTTTATTTCCATTTATTGCAGTTTTATTTGAATGGAGGGTTTTATCGGTTATTTCTATTTATCATAGTTTTTATGTAAATGGAGGGTTGTATCAGTTTATTTTTATTTATCATAATTTTATGTGATGGGAGGTATTTTGACGGGGCACGAAAAATACCCTTCTGCACAAACCCTGCCTTTTCATTAAAAACAAGTAAAAATATACATGCCAAAAAAAATTGTCACAGCCCGCAGGCTTACAATCACCGGCCCTCGGCTCGGTTCTCCGCTTCCTCACTCCTAGACTCTAAGGGTATTCTCCGGTCCACCATCCCGATTAAAACAATAAAATGGGTTTTTATAGAGGTCCCCTCCCTCTCGAAAATCAAAGCCTCCACCTACCAACATTCCCGCTTGAATTTCCCTCCTCTCCGGTCCTTTAAATTTTAGGTATAAATGCCCATCTGCTCGATCTACCCGGAGCTTGCATTAATGGCTTCTCTGTCCTGCACCGCCGTCTAAGTCCCGTTGTTCCTCCGCGTTGGTCTCCTTCATAAAGGCCATTGCCTGCGTCTGTTTTAATGTCCGTACCTGTTACTTTGCCAACAATACATAAATACGTGGCCGTGGCCCTCATCTCATTTTTAACACACGTAGCTGTCCGCATGTAAAACTGGCCATGCCTTCTCTCCGACGTAATAAATTGGGAACACGCGCCCTGCACAATTGTCAAGCCCAACGTGGCCGTCCACGTGTCAAACTCCGCCGCTCTCAGCCGTCTGTTTGTTCTCTCTTCGAGCCTTACTTTGACTCCTTTGACTCCCGCGGCTGACCAAGTTGCGCCACGTGTCGGCCTTTGGTTGGCCGCGATATCGTGACAGGTCACGAAATCGTGACCTGTCGCGATATCGCGACCCCCCCACGCCTTCGGACCTCCGCAGCCATCGCGAGCCGCGATACCGCTACATGTCGCGATATCACGACATGTCGCGGTATCGCGACCCCCCCATGCCTTCGAACCTCAGAAAAAAAATGGGCCGCGATATCGCGACATGTCGCGATATCGCGGCCCCCCGCGCCTCAGCCATTGCCTTGCACAAAACGGTCGCGATATCGCGACATGTCACGAAATCGCGACGTCGCGATATCGCGACATGTCACGAAATCGTGACGTTGCGATATCACGACGGTTTTGGCCCTCGCCTACTACTCGCCTTCGGAGTCAGCGATATCGTGACATGTCACGATTTCGTGGCTCCCCTCCCCAACCTGACTTAAAACACTTCTGCCTTCCCTTTGCTCATGAAACTTCCTCAAACCGAAAAATTGCTTTGCCAAACCTTCCCCAAGCTGGAAAATGCACGGTGGCTTGACTGCAGCCGGATGCTCCTGCATCAGACACCCGGGGTAAGTGAAGAAGTGATCTTCACTTCTGCTGGGTCCGGTTGCTGCCTCCCGCAACACTTTCGGACTCATCTCTGTCTCTGCAAACTGCTTCGACCTCGGCTCCGGGCCCACACTTCTGTCTTCAACCGGACAGATTTCTCCACTGCTGCAAACTTCTGCTGCAGCCTGCGGTATTTCCTCTTCTTGCATAGAAAAATCTATGCTTTCTTTCGGGCAGGTCCCGGTACTGTTATACTCCTCTACAACCTCTTTCATCTTCTCTTCTTTCTTTCTCCGTCTCTCTTCCCACCTTTTCTGTCGTTCTTCCTTCTCCCGTAATTTCATTACGGACCATTCCTTTTGCAAGGCTTTTAATTGTCGTTGCAACGCTTTGACTTCCTCATCCGACACCATGTCTTCCTCCTTGTTGTCCCGTCTTCTTCGAGAATACATTTTGCTCTTCTCACAAAGCTCTAACTGATCCCGGTGTAGCTGCCTCACGTTCGGCGGTCTGCTAACATGCTCGGGGATGCTAAAATCTTTCTTTCTCTCTTTCTCAAAACCCTCCCGAAGGTCCTGGCGCAAACTGCCTCACGGTCGGCGGTCTGTTTACGCACTCAGGAACTCCCGCTCTGATACCACTGACGGGGCACAAAAAACACCCTTCTGCACAAACCCTGCCTTTTCATTAAAAATAAATAAAAATATACATGCCAAAAAAAAAATGTCACAGCCCGCAGGCTTACAATCACCGGCCCTCGGCTCGGTTCTCCGCTTCCTCACTCCTAGACTCTAAGGGTATTCTCCGGTCCACCGTCCCGATTAAAACAATAAAATGGGTTTTTATAGAGGTCCCCTCCCTCTTGAAAATCAAAGCCTCCACCTACCAACATTCCCGCTTGAATTTCCCTCCTCTTCGGTCCTTTAAATTTTAGGTATAAATGCCCATCTGCTCGATCTACCCGGAGCTTGCATTAATGGCTTCTCTGTCCTGCACCGCCGTCTAAGTCCCGTTGTTCCTCCACGTTGGTCTCCTTCATAAAGGCCATTGCCTGTGTCTGTTTTAATGTCCGTACCTGTTACTTTGCCAACAATACATAAATACGTGGTCGTGGCCCTCATCTCATTTTTAACACACGTAGCTGTCCGCATGTAAAACTGGCCATGCCTTCTCTCCGACGTAATAAATTGGGAACACGTGCCCTGCACAATTGTCAAGCCCAACGTGGCCGTCCACGTGTCAAACTATGCCGCTCTCAGCCGTCTGTTTGATCTTTCTTCGAGCCTTACTTTGACTCCTTTGACTCCCGTGGCTGACCAAGTTGTGCCACGTGTCGGCCTTTGGTTGGTCGCGATATCGTGACAGGTCGTGAAATCATGACCTGTCATGATATCGCGACCCCCCATGCCTTCGGACCTCCGCAGCCATCACGAGCCGCGATATCGCTACATGTCGCGATATCACGACATGTCGCGGTATCGCGACCCCCCATGCCTTCGAACCTCAGTAAAAAAAATGGGCCGCGATATCGTGACATGTCGCGGTATCACGGCCCCCCGCTCCTCAGCCATCGCCTTGCACAAAACGGTCGCGATATCGCGACGTCGTGATATCGTGACATGTCGCAAAATCGCGACGTCGCGATATCACGACGGTTTTGGCCCTCGCCCACTACTCGCCTTCGGAGTCGCGAAATCGCGACATGTCGCGATTTCGCGGCTCCCCTCCCCAACCTGTCTTAAAACACTTATGCCTTCCCTTTGCTCATGAAACTTCCTCAAACCGAAAAATTGCTTTGCCAAACCTTTCCCAAGCTGGAAAATGCACGGTGGCTTGACTGCAGCCGGATGCTCCTGCATCATATTTGTTTTGACCTCTTGCAACTGGATTTACATCACAATGGATGAATATCACCATAATTCACTAATTTATCTACTACCCAATTTCCTTCTCTATATATATGCTCATAGTTCCAAAAGATTGCCTCTAGTAATAGATGGTGAACATTAATAATATTATTTTTTACCTAGTCTCCACATTCATTTTTTTTAATAGCATTGATGATAGTTTGTTATTCCCATTTTTTTTAAGCGAAAAACCCCTTGTAGGGCCGCCTTGGTCTAAGAGACCACGAACAGGGGGTTCTACACCGTCAAAGTCACCCGGGAGTTGCACCCGACCTTGGCCGCACCAACATTATCAATTGGATTTTGGATACCCAATTCAGCTTTTTGGTAGGGTGGACATTTGAACCTAGGACCTCTCTTGAAGGATTTCCCTCTCCTCTCCAACTCACCTACAACACCTAGATTCTCTTTAATTTATAGTGGAAAACACCCCTTTCAAGGTGCCACTTTCAACAGGTTGGGCATAGGAGGAATGGAGCCTTGTCGGCCTCTACCAGCACATAGGACATTCCTAACTATACCATATATCTGCAAGATGGAGACAAGGGGAATGGAACATGGGTCGGCCTCTACCAGCACCCAGGGCATTTACCACTGCACCACAACAAGCAGATCGTTTGTGATTCCCATTCAATTGAAATACATTTCCATTATTTTCTACTACAATTTTAATCCCTGTACGAAGTGCCCTAGCCTCTGCATAGTTGTTAGTTAAAGTTCCATATGATTCTAAATAAGTGAGGAGAATTTTTCCTTCACTATTTCTAAAAACACTACCTCCACCAGCTTTTCTTGAATTTTCTTTAGAAGCAACATCAA
Organism: Wollemia nobilis; assembly: GCA_028583015.1. Taxonomy (NCBI): domain Eukaryota; kingdom Viridiplantae; phylum Streptophyta; class Pinopsida; order Araucariales; family Araucariaceae; genus Wollemia; species Wollemia nobilis. Next base: position 13,785,888 of record JAQPPZ010000850.1, read on the forward strand.
AATAAATTTTGATAAACCCAATTTATAGACATTTCCATTTTACCATAGATCAAAGTAAATCCTCTATTTTAATTTTAGTGTCGCAAATGACTCTTCCATGTATGTTAAAATCTTGTAGCTAAGTTATTAGCACCTATTTTTTTGCAATTGAGACTTCCCATGATGAGCACCATATTTATACATATTTGACAAGAAAGGCAATAATACGGTTCCAAACTTGGACATAATTTTGAGATTTATTTTTTTAAATTATGTTATTCCTTTCAAGCCATAAATTCCAAAAATTAATGGTGGAGTCAATCCTCTAAAGAATACATAATGCTTTAGCTTTGAAATAATAAATCCTATATCTCATCAACTCTTTCAATGTTGATGAAGCAACCCAATATAATTTCATAATTTTTTAAAAATAACCCCAAATGGTGTGAGCAAATGGATAATGAAAAGTAAATGGTTTGATGTTTCTAAATCCTTCTCACACAAGGCAAATCTAAAGGGTCCATAATATCCTCTTTTTTGTAGACTTTCTCTTGTAAGAATATTACTTTGAATTGCTAACCAAAGAAATGTTGAGGCCTTAGGAAGAGCCTCTAGTGACCAAACATTCTTCCAAGGAAAATATTTGGGAGAAGAAAATTTTGATTGTTCTAAATCCTCATATCCCAACTTGACCGAGTATCCACCATCCTTTGATAAATTCTAAACCAAATCATCCTTTCATGTAAAAATCGACAAATAAAACTCTTGAAGCATCTTTTGAAGTTCATCACTAATTTATTTGAGATCCTCTCCTTCAACCAGGTTATTAAAATAAATCAATGATATGGAGTTGTTGCTCATAATAATATAATATTTGACCTTTGGACCTTTACATGCTAGGTATGCTTGAGCCAATGGTTGCCATTTTGAGTTAGAGATAAGAGGATAAGGCTTCAACCAAGCATCAAATCAAAAATTTGCATAACTCCCCTCATTGATTGACCATATAATATGTTTTTTTATCAATTGCAAACTCTATGATATGAAGTTCCATGTTGACTATCCTTTGAGTAGAGTTCTTTTTCTAAATAATTTCATTACATCAAGAAAGCCTATATATTTTTGAAGTAATATTTTTACCCATTTTTCTTTGATCTTTAAATAATCTCCATCCAAGCTTTGCTCCTAATGCTAAATTTATAAGTCTACAATTCCACAAGCCTTCTCCTCCAATATTATTTCCTTTATAAACCCTATCCAACTTACAAAGAGGAAACCTAAATATTTCCTCACAACCTTTCCATAGAAAATCTCTTTAAATTTTATCAATTTTTGTTGCAATACCTATTGGTAGTCTTGAAAGTGACATCATATAAATAGGGATGGATTGCAATGTAGTCTTTATGAGTTGTAGCATTTCTGCCATGGTTAAGAACTTACCTTTCCAACCTGCCAAACAAGCTTTCACTCTATCCAAAAAAGAGATCCAAAGCTCCTTTTTATTTCCTTTATCAAACAAAGGAATACCCAATTAGGTTGATGGAAATTTATCAATTTTAAACCCTAAAATATTCACAATAATTGTTGTAAATCTAGGACAGTATTAATGAAAAAATCCTAGATTTTGTAGTATTTACCAACTGTCTAGTAGCCTTCTCATATCATGATAATATTGATTTAAAATCCACAACCTCACTGACTAAGGGATGGCCAAAAAGAAAAGTATCATCAACAAATTGGAGATGAGATTTTGATGGACCATTTTTTGCAACTTGAATACCCTTGATTTTCCCTTCCATTTTTACCTTTGAAAACTCTCCCTAATGCTTCTACCAAAACAATGAATAGATAAGGAGAAAGTGGATCACCTTGACAAATTCCACGAGATGACTTGAAGTAATCAATAGGAGAACCATTGATCAAAATAGAAAATTTTGCAGTGCTATAACAACATTTAATCCACTCACACCAACTATAATCAAAGCCAAACTTTTTGAGAATAGCATGTAGAAAATTCTAGGAAACCCTATCACATGCTTTGTTCATATCTAATTTCAAAAGCACGACTCATTTTTTTATTGAATAAAGAGAATGCATGGCCTCTTGTGCAATAATTATAGCATCAAGAATTTGTTTACCATGAACAAAGCCACCTTGTTCCTATGATATAAGACACCTAGAATGCCCTTTAACTTGTTTGCCATAATTTTTGAAATGATCTTATAAATTATATTAGGAAGTCTTATTGGACGAAAATTATCAAAATACTTTGTGTTGCCTTTATTGGGAACCAAGGTAATAAAAGCAACATTGATATAACTTATTATAGCTTTCATTTTTTTGGCCTCTTCAACCACAACTATCACTTGACTCTTCAATAAATCCTAAATTTTTTGAAATAAAAATGTAGAAAATCCATTGGGGCCAGTGCCTTCTTAGGATGGAAAGAGAAAATTGCTTCATGGAACTCCTCCATAGATATCTTCTTCATCAAGCTTTCATTTTGTCCCTAAGTGATAATTGATGGAATATTTTTCAATTTTTTTCTTGTGCCTCCCTATCTTGCCTAGAGTATGACAAAATATTTTTGAAATAATTAATTGTTTTCTTCCTTATATGTTCTTCATATTCAATATTTCTTCCATTTGGAGTTATAATATGTTGTTGTTATTGTTGTAGTATAATTTTTTTGTGTTTCTATCTCCTTCCTTGACCCAATTCTCTCTATATTTTTGGAACCAATATAACTCCTTTTTCAATGCATTATGATAATAAAAAAATAATTATTTTTCTTTCACATAAGAATCCTGATCCATTCCATTAATTTCTACTCTCTTGTAAATTTTTGAGCTTGGATTTAATTTCTTTCTTTTCTTTTGAAATGTTACCAAAATATTTGGCATTTCATATCTTCATTTGCTCCTTTAAATATTTTAACTTTTGAACAAACTTGTACATACATGATCCTTCAAATTTTGATTCATCCCACCATAACATAACCATCTAGAAAAAAATAGGATCTTGGAGCCATATAGACTAGAAGTGAAATGGCTTTGGATGACCATTATTAGGTAACTCACAAGTCAAAAGAATGGGTTTGTGATTTGATCATGCTCACAATAAAATATCTGAAGAGATTGTATAATTTGTTTTGCAACCATGTATTGGACAACAAGAATCTATCCAGTATTTCTGCTATATGATTTTACCCAATGCATCTATTATCCCATGTATATTGAAAGCTTGAGGGACTAACATCCCAAAAGTAATTTGAATTAACAAATGAAGCATAGTATTGCATTGATTTAGACCATCATGGAATGACACCCTTCATTTACAAAGGAGATAGAATAGTATTAAAATCACCCCCAAGAATCCATATATCACAATTAGTCATCATTGTATTTGACACAAATATGCTAAGGTCCTTCCAATATTTCATGAGTAACTATAGCTCGAGCATATTCATAACTCTAACTTTGATGTTTTTCTCTTTCTTATAAAATAATCCAATAACCCAGTTAAATTTTGCTTCTAATAGTTATAAGGGAGAGTACAAGGTCCTCTCATACTTATACATTTGAATGGTTATAACAAAAAAATATTTGACTAACAACTTTATTTGGCTAACAACTTTATTCCCTACTCATATGGATGTCTTTGTAGACCATATGATTGATCTTGGACCTTTCCAAGACCTAATATTGGTTCTAACCTCTCATTTAAGGCAACCTAGTCCTATGCAGCTCTAGCCATTGATGTTAATAATAGTTGTGATCACAGTCATTGATGATCAGAGTGGCTACAGGATATTCATGCCTATCGATGGTGAATATGAGCAACTTGCCCATAGCTACACTTGTCGATAGCAGCTAACCCTGTAACAAACTCAGGCTCCCAAAACCAAGTGAAATCAATTACATTTAACCAATTTTCAATGATTTATTGGGTGGTTGCATCTTCTAAGCTTCCAAAAGCCTCACCCTAACTGATCCATGCCAATCGATTCTTGATCTTGGCGTCCTTGAGAAGCCAAGGTGAATATTTGGAAAGTCTATTTAAGGCATTGTAAAATTGGAGAAATGATCCACAATTCATTGCAATAAAGTCTTGTCAAATTGAAGAGTGACTTTACATTCTTGTGAAGTGTAGCAAGGTGTTGTTCAATTGGATAATGATAATTGTTCATGCATCAATGGAGTTTTTAAAGGCTTGAGGAGTAATCTTGTTGTGGTTCTTCACCAATTCACTGCAAATCCAAGATAATCCACCACCAAACTATGTCCTGAGACACAATCAACCTTGTGAACACCAATTGCACATCAAAATTGATTAATCTAGGCCAGAGATTCAAATAGCAGAACCCCTGTCCCGTGGCCACTATTTTTTATAGTGGCCCGTAGGCATAGCCATCGACAACGATAGCAACTAGCAGATTTGGCAACTCTAAGTGATAGCGGCTAAGGTCTGAGAGATCTATTATTGCATTTAGACCATAGATTTATCATTTCATGCATTTTAACTACTTTATTAATATAGATCAATTGTTCATTAGTAGATATTTATGCTTTATTTCCAGTATTTACACATGCTTTATGCTTATTTACATGTTTTCATGCATTACTTTAGACTTTATTTTTAGTATTCCATTTTCATTTGCATGTCTTTAGGCATTTCTTGCACATCTTACATTTATCACAAATATCCTCATCTTGAGAGGCTTTATCTTTACTATTAATGCTTTGTGAGTTTCCTTGTGCATAGGTTCAAACTTCTATGGTAGCATCTCATATTTTTTTTTGTGGGAAACATCCCAAAAGAGATGCCAATTTTGGGTAAGACCCAAGGAGGAAGGGGTATCCATTCCGCAAAAAAACACCCAGGACTCGGACCTGGCCTACCACCTTTGACATACTCAAGGAGAAAACAAACACACAAAAATATTTAAAAAAAATAAATAACAATAAAAATAATAAAATAAAATAAAAAACATGCTCCTTGAGTGTGTCAAAAAGAAAAGCACAACCAAAAAACACACAATAAGATAAAAACAAAAAATCACAACAGAACCACATAGAAAAAACACAAGAAAAACATAACAAAACACAAACAAGACAAAAACAACAGAACACTACAAAGACATAACAAAAAAAAACATGAAAAAAAACACAACCAAAACCTCAAAAAATAAAAAAATAAAAATAAGTAAAAATAAAAATAAAAAATAACCAACAACAGACAATAAACAAAAATAAAAAAACATAGAAAACACTCACACATAAAAACATGAATTAACTCAAACAAACAGAAACACAAGAACAAGAACGACAAAAATAGAAGAACAATAACAAAAAATATAAAAAACACAACACAAAAAAAACACAAGAACAACAAAAAACAACACAAAGAACACAAAAACAAAACAAAACAAAAGAACACACACACCTTAAAAAACTAAACAAAAAAATAAAAAAGAAAAAAGAAAAAATTGAACATAACAATGACCTTCCTAGAGCAGAAGACTTTTAAGGCAAGAATCAACAGAGGAAACAAAAGAAAGAATAGAATGAGCTAGGGAACTAAAATAACCTGATCAAACCAAAGAGAAGCAAAAGTAAAGCAAGAAGAAACTAGGTACCTTCAGAACTAGAGCCATCCAAAGAAATGATAGAAAGTAGAGCTTCCCTAATTTGTGAAGCCCACCATCTAAGAGGATGGCCATAACAAGTAAGATCACCTTTGTCCAAAACCCAATTAGCTAAAGCATCAACACTATTATTTTGATCTCTGACCACATGATAGTAATCAACCTTCAAAAATCCCATTTGGATTAATTGAATCTTCTCAATAATTCTTTTTATTCTCCAATCAACCTTATGATTCTTAGGAGTCTTCAAAAGATTAATTACAAGTTGAGAGTCAGACTCAACTAACACCTTTTCCAATCCAACCTTAGTAGACTCTTGAAGGCATTTGAGGATACCATACCCCTCAACAAGGTTATTGGAAAGAATACCCAAATTCTCAACAAAAGTAAAAACCAGGGAGCCATCTAAAAGTCTACCAATTCCTTCCACACTGGCTTTTCCAGGGTTCCCTCTAGAGGCTCCATCAGTATTGACTTTTCCAAAATCCTTAGGAGGAGGTTGCCAATTTCTTGTCCTATCCATATTACAAATAATTACATTCCATTTAAGTTGGTTGCCCTTAGAAGATTTAATCTTATTTGCATCACTTGATCCCATATTTGGTGGGAGTTTTGGGGGTGATTATGGATTTGATGGACTGATTCAACTAAGTTGGCTATGGTCTTTTGCAAAATATAGTGAATATCATTCCTAACTTGATTAAACATTTGGTTGTTCCTTTCATTCCAGATATTCCAAATAAGAATAGTAGAACCCATATAAACTAACTGCCTAATAAAATGATCAACACCCTCTTGTTTAAGCCAATCCCTCCAAAGCTATTAAAAAGTAAAAAAAATGGACCATTGTAAGCCAAGTAAAGTAGCCATTCTCCTCCATAGATCATAGGCTAAAGTACACTCAATAAAAATATGGCTAAGAGTTTCTACATTCTCTTCACACATTTCACATCTAAAAGGACCATGAAAACCATGCTTCATAATTTGCTCACCAGTAAGCACCCTACGATGCAATACAAGCCAAGTAAAGAACCTCACCTTAGGATAGAGCTTTTGAGCCCACAAATGAGAAAATATGTTAGAATATTGGTTGGGATTATTATGGCATAAGGTCAAATAACCTTGAGCAACTGAATACTCACCCTTAGTAGTGTTGCTCCATCCAAAAAATCTTTTTCATGGGACCAAGAAAGAGATCTCATATGAAGAATGCCTTGGATATCTTGTCTTTGCCTTTCTAGGATTTTAATAGGCTAATCCTCAATAGGGATCCAATATCTACCAACATTTGAATTACCAGTATGGTACCAACAGTAATTAGCCACCTTTATCTAGTTAGCTCGGTGAAGCTCCTCCATCCAAGGCCTCTAATCAGGAAACTGAGTTATCAAAGGCTTGTGACCATCCCAAGAATCTGTCTAGAAATTTACCTGTTGACAATTATGAATGATCCAAAATAATTTTTTTTATAAAATCCTCATCAGTCTTAAGAACTGCTAAAATGGGAGAACCTTTGGTGGAAATTTGATAGCAAACAAGGTCTTTAGGACTTTTGTTCTCAATATATTTAGCACGAAGAGTATTGGCCCAAAGAGCATTGAGGTTATGCAACATCCTCAAATATAATTTAGCAGCTAAATATTTGTTGTTATTAATAGAAGACCGAAATCCTCACCTCATTTATTCTTAGGAAGACATAAAGTGTCCCATTTCACCAAGGCCCATTTTCTTTTCTCCTTAGTACCACTCCAAAGGAATCGATGACTGATTTGATCTAGTTCTCAAAGAACAACCTTTGGGATATTCAACATGGAAGAAACATAAATAGGAATAGATTATTTCTTGCACATATTGCATTTATCACAAAATAGCCTCATCTTGAGAGGTTGCACCTTTGCTATTAATGCTTTGTGAGCTTCCTTGTGTGTAGGTTCAAACTTCTATGGGAGCATCTCACCTTTGAGGTCATCTTCAAACATCACAAAGTGGAGGTTCTCAAGATAAATCCTCCTATAATCAAGTTTTGGGGATCCTAAGAGTCTATTGAAGGCACCTTATCACATGGAGTGATTCTATTGTAATATGTATCAAATGGTCAATCTCTAAGAGAGATGCTCTTGTAACCTCTATGTAAAAGAGAACTTTGAATATGAATAAAATGGACACTACTTCTTCTATGTTCTTCTCTTTTATTTGATTACATGCTTTATCATGCTTATTTGATTACATATTATGCCTAGGTGTTAGATTTTTAGCTTCCTTTAGTGGTGATCACGATCGGATGGGCCCATATTTTGGTTGTTAACTAATGTATTTTTTATATTTTTCTTATCATAGGTATAGTTGCTCTAAGCAACAATGGCTAGCAGTCCCACCTTCCATCAACTTCAGTAGCTAGCATCACAGCAACCTTGATTGTCAATGACCACGGGAAAATACAACAAAATAGTTGTAGATTTCTTCATCGGATGTGGATTCACCTGTAAGAGAACCTATCCCATTTTTTTTATTTCTTGCTTCTATTGTGTTTTTGTAAGGCAGTAGGATTAATTGATTCACATAGAAAAAGTTTTAAAGGATAAATCAATTGATTTCTTCTATGTTTCTGCTAGCTACTACTAGGAACAACGACTATCTCTGCTAGACGCCCCAGAAGCCAGTATCTAGAAATTTTAGCTGCTCCTATGTATAACGATTATGACTATGCACCACTATTCACAAAGGTGGCTACTATTTAAACTATTTGTAGGTCTACTTGATCTGAAGCTTGCCCAAAGGCCGATTCATGTTAATATGCATTACATCTTTCTTAATTTGAAATGTCTTTTCATACTACATTTTTGAATAAAAATAATTTTATTCGCATGTAGGTGAAAATATTATGAATGTTGTTTGATGCACATTTGTTTCTATGTAAATTAAAATAAACACACCACACACCACAACTCTAGTGTAAACATCACTTGCATTAGGCTCTCACGTCCAACCAATTGATAAAGACCAACGGTGGAAGTCATTACCACTTGGTGGCTTGTTGATTGAGTTTTTTGTCATCGGTCTATGGCCAAGGATGATCCAAGACATATCCTATATGTGTAAAATAGCATGCACTTCTCTTCAGAGGGTGTATCCCTGACCACGGTGTGTTGGGTGAGGATTGGTACTACCTATGCTACCTCATAGGATATGAATTTCTTTCCCATATTTTGGTGTGTGTGAGTATATAGGTGAAAACCTTAAATAATCAAGGGTATTATCAAAAAATTTGCAAACATGATAAGAGAAAAATTTATTTTCCAAACATAACACGCAAAACAAGTTTAGGAAACACAAAGAAATTTTAAAAGAGATAACCACTTTGTATACTTTTTCTATTTCTTATAATTTACACAAGAGATAATTCATAAGGTTATGGTCACCACATGGGGCCATACTCGATCCATGACTGAGGCGACACCTAATATACCAAAGGGTCCAGATAACCCTAGAGGCAATGCACTTGCACATAACATACCTGTGAAAAATTTGGGTAGTCTCAGAGGAGACAACACCACTCATGATGGATCTCACCAAGAAACCCCATCGAGGAGAACTAACACTAGATCTGCTTGTGATAAAAATGAAATCATTTCCATACCTACTTCGTATCATCACACTAAGAGGCCAAATCAGCCCAGTGAGGGGTAAGGTAGAGGGATTGCGACCATTCACATACCCATCATAATACCAAATCATTTCAAACATGGAGGGTGTTATTTATCCTATCGTAGTATTGGCATAAGAGGTACACCTCTTGACCAACCATGGAAGACCCATCACCTTGACTTCCTAGATCAAGGCACTGGAAGATCACAATATAGAACATTTGAGCATAGAAGCATATATCAAGATCGTACTCCTTGGGGACCCACTACGTCCGTTGAGGAATACATCAGAGAATAAGGAACCAAGATCCGATTGCATCCTATCTATACCCATGATGTGTTCTAGGTGAACGCATGACACCCCTGCAACATACTTACATGAGGATCATACCTCTAGGGAAGAGCTTAACGTGAATGTATTCTTTATTAATCGAGAGAAGAGAGTTACCAACCTGGTTGTGCAATTTGAGGTAAAAAAAACCCCTCACATAGAGTTGAGGAGCCATAGACCTTATGCGACAGATAGATCAAATCGATCACATAGGTCAAACGTATTTCAAAGAGAATAATTGATCTAAGATCAATTAGAGTATTTGTGTGTGGAGTGTGAGCACTTAGAGAAGTTATAATGAGAAGATGTGAAATGACAAAGGTTGCTTCGCCATTGTTTGTACGAACATCACCAAGAAGAACAACACATCCTTGATCAAAAGGAGTGATCAAATATATTGGCTTGAGCCAACCTACCTTTGAATAGTGAGTATAGGTAAAAATATAATGATAGACATGCTATATCTCAGCCTAAGTTGTGCACCAAGAAAGTGGACAATAACCCTCATTGTACATCACAACATGGATCCAGGCAATAATAGCACCAAGCACAAAATCAGCTTGAGCATGATCAATATCAAGAATCAGAGCTAGATGATCAGGATCAACAGTATCCTGAATCATCCTCGGTAGATGTGTCTGATGAATACAATAGACCACCTCAAATTCAAAGGAACCTACCACCCCCTATTTCCCGAAGATCCCTTTGGCAGGAAGAAATCATCTCTTCTCAAGCTTTCAAAGTGCTTATAGAGAGAATCAAATATCTTGAAAAAATATATGATTGGTCAAAAGCCCACCTTAAGAAAGATTCACAATCAACCTTTGTGTCCATCAATACCAAGTCCAACTTATCCCAAACATTTTAAAATACCTAGATTGGATAAGTTCAAGGGTGATGAAGATGTGTAGGAACAAGTAACAATATTTATGAACTCATATTTCCAAATGTAGCACAACGATGCCTTACTATTAAGAACATTAGTTATTACCCTTTCAGGCACATCCATTGAATGGTATAATCAATTACCAAGGCACAACATCACCAACTTTGAACAATTGGTGAATGCTTTTCTTGAACGCTTTTCATTTGGCATCAAGAATAAAACTAATCTATCCAACCTGGATAATTTATGATAATACGATGATGAGCCAATGATGGATTATGGGAATAGATGGAGAAAACTAATGGTAAAATTATTGTTCTCCATTCCCACAATAGAACTTACTTGAATTTTTACAAAAATTTCAAATTACTTTTGGGATGTTAGTCCCTCAAGCTTTCAATATACATGGGATAATAGATGCAAAGGTGAATCATAGTCTTGCATTGATTTAGACCATCATGGAATGACACCCTTAATTTCCAAAGGAGATAGAATAGTATTAAAATCACCCTCAATAATCCATATATCACAATGAATCATAATTGTATTTGACAAAAATATGCTAAGGTCCCTCCAACATTTCATGAGTAACTATAGTTGGAGCATATACATTTATAACCCTAACTTTGATATTTTCCTCTTTCTTACAAAATAATCCAACAACCCAATTACTTTTTGCTTCTAATAGTTATAAGGGAGAGGACAAGGTCCTCTCATACTTATACATTTGAATAGTTATAACAACAAAATATTTGGCTAACAACTTTATTCCCTACTCATATGGATGTCTTTGATGACCATATGGACATTTCCAAGACCCAACATTGGTTCTAACCTCTTATTTAGGGCAGTCTAGTCCTATGCATATCTAGCCACTGATGTTAATAACAGTTACAATCACAACCACTAACAACTAGAGTAGCTAAAGGCTAGTCATGCATATCGATGATGACTATGGGTAACTTGCCCATAATTGTGCTTGTCGATAGCGGCTAACTCTGTAACAAACTTCGGCTCCAAAAAATAAGTGAAATAAATTGTATTTAACCAAATTTTAAATGGTTTCTTTGGTGGTTGTATCTACGAAGCTTCCAAAAGCCTCACCCTAACTGCTCCATGCTAATCGATTCTTGATCTTGGCTTTCTTGAGAATCCAAGGTGAAGATTTGGGAAGTCTATTTAAGGCATCATAAAATTGGAGAAATGATCCATAATTCATTGCAGTGAAGTCCTATCAAATTGAAGAGTGAATTTACATCCCTATGAGGTGTATCAAGGTGTTGTTCAATTGGATAATGACAATTTTTCATGCATCAATGGATTTTTGAAAGACTTGGGGAGTAATTTTTCTATGGTTCTTCACCAATTCACTGCAAATCCAAGATAATCCACCACCAAACTATGTCCTGAGACACAACCGACATTGTGAACACCAATTGCGCATCAAAATTTATCAATCCAATATAGGGATTCAAAGAGTAGAACCCCTGTCCTACGACCACTATTTTTTATAGTGGCTCGCAAGCACAACCACCGATAGCGACATTAGCTAGCGGATTCGACTACTCAGAGCGATAGTAGCTAAGGTATGAGAGATCTATTATTGTATTTAGACCGCAGATTTATCATTTCATGTATTTTACCTGCTTTCTTAATATAGATCAATTATTCATTAGTAGATCTTTATGCTTTATTTCCAGTATTTACACATGCTTTATGCTTCTTTACATGTTTTCATGCATTGCTTTATGTTTTATTTCTAGTATTCCATTTACCTTTGCATGTATTTAAGCATTTCTTTCACATCTTGCATTTATCACAAAATAGCCTCATCTTGAGAGGCTGCACCTTTGCTATTAATGCTTTGTGAGTTTCCTTGTGCGCAGGTTCAAACTTCTATGGGAGCATCTCACCTTTGAGGTCATCTTCAAACATCACAAAGTGGAGGTTCTCAAGATAAATCCTCCTATAATCAAGTTTTGGGGATCCTAAGAGTCTATTGAAGGCACCTTATCACATGGAGTGATTCTATTGTAATATGTATCAAATGGTCAATCTCTAAGAGAGATGCTCTTGTAACCTCTATGTAAAAGAGAAATTTCAATATGAATAAAATGGATAATACTTCTTCTATGTTCTTCTTTTTTATTTGATTACATGTTTTATCATGCTTATTTGATTATATATTATGCCTAGGTGTTAGTTTTTTAGCTTCCTTTAGTGGTGATCATGGTTGGATGGGCCCATTTTTTGACTGTTAACTGATGTATTTTTTATGTTTTTTTATTGTAGGTACAATTCCTCTGAGATACAAAGGCTAGCAATCCAAGCTTCCATAAGCTTCAGTAGATAGTATCGTAGCCACCTTAATCATCAGCGACCACAGGAAAACACAACAAAATATTTGTAGCTTTCTTCATCAGATGTGGATTCACCTATAACTGGTCCTATCTCATTTTTTTTTATTTCTTTCTTATGTTGTGTTTTTGAAAGGCAGTAGGATTAATTAATTCACATAGAAAAAGGTTTAAAGGATAAATCAATTGATTTCTTCTATTTTTCTTCTAGCTACTACTAGGAACAACGATTGTCTTCGCTAGACGCCCCAAAAGCTAGTAGCTAGAAATATTAGTTGCTCTTGTGTATAACAATTATGACTATGCATCGCTATTCATAGAGGTGGCTACTATTTAGATTATTTGTAGGTCTACTTGCTCCAAAGCCTGCCCAAAGGCTGATTCATGTTAATATGCATTACATATTTCTTAATTTGAAGTGTCTTTTCATATTGCATTTTTGAATAAACATAATTTCATTTGCATGTAGGTGAAAAGATCATGAATATTGTTTGATACACATTTGTTTCTACATAAATTAAATTAAACACACCACACACCACAACTCTAGTGTAAACATCAGTTGTGTTGGGCTATCACATCCAACCAACTGATCAAGACCAATGGTGGAAGTCATTACCACTTGGTTGGCTTGTTGATTGAGTTTTTTGTCATTGGTCCGTGGCCAAGGCTGATCCAAAAATATCCTATCCATGGAAATTATCACCCACTTCTCTTTGGAGGGTGTATCCCTGACCATAGTGTGCTAGGTGAGGATTGGTAGTACCTGTGCTACCTCATCGGATATGGATTTCATCCCCATATTTTTGTGTGTGTGAGTATACAGGTGAAAACCTCAAATAATCAAGAGTATCATCAACAAATTTACAAACATGATAAGAGAAATATTTGTTTTACAATAAACCATAACACACAAAATGAGTTTAGGAAACACAAAAAATTTAAAATATATAACCACTTTGTATACTTTGTTTGTTTTTTAAAATTTACACAAGAGATAATTCATAAGGTTATGGTCACCACACAGGGCCACCCTTGATCCACAACTGAGGTAGAACCTAATGCACCAGAGGTCCCAGATCACCCTAGAGGCAATGCACCTGATCATAACATACTTGAGTGAACTTTGGGTAGTCTCAAAGGAGACAACACCACTCATGATGGATCTCAGCAAGAACCCTATTGAAGAGAACTAACACTAGATCTGCTTGTGATCCAAATGATATTATTTCCATACCTACTTCATATCATCACATTGAGAGGCCAAATAAACCTAATGAGGGGCAAGGTAGAGGGATTACGACCATTCACATACCCATCGTAATGTCAAATCCTTTCAAACATGGAGGGTGCCATTTATCCTATCATAGTATTGGCACAGGAGGTATGCCTCTTGACCAATCGTGGAAGACCCATCATATTGAATTATTAGATCAAGGCACTGGAAGATCACAATATAGAACATCTGAGCATAGAAGCATATATCACAATCATACTCCTCTAGGATCCACTAGGTCTGCTGAGGAATACATCATGGAAGAAGAAATCAATATCCGGTTGCATCCTATATTTACCTATGATGAGTGTTCTAGGCAAACACACGACACCCCTACAACATCCTTACATGAGGATCATACCCCTAGGTAAGAGCTTAACCTCAATGTTATCTTGATTAATCGAGGGAAGAGAGTTGCCAATTTGGTTGTGCAATTTGAGGTAAACAAAACCCCTCACATAGAGTTGAGGAGCCATAGACCTTATGCAGAAGATAGATAAAATAGATCACATAGGTCAAACAAGTTCAAAGAGAATAATTACTCCAAGATAAATTGGAGGATTTGTGTGTGGAGTGTGAGCACTTATAGAAGTTAGAATGAGAAGACATGAAATGATAAAGGTTGCTTTGCCAGTGTGTGTATGAACATTTCCAAGAAGAACAATGCATCCTTGATCAAAAGGAGTGTAAAGAGTGATAAAATAGATTGGCTCGAGCTGACCTACCTTTGAATAGTGAGTATAGGAAAAAACCTAATGAGAGATGTGCTATCTCTCACCCTGATCTATACACCAAGAAAGTGGAAAATAACACTCACTACACATCACAACATGCATGCAGACAATAATAGCACCAAGTGCAAAATCACCTTGAGCATGATCAGTATCAAGAATCAGAGCCAGATGATCAGGATCAATAGTATCTTGAACCATCCTTGGTAGATGTATTCGATGAATACAATAGACCACCTCATGTTCAAAGGAACCTACCACCCCCTATTCCTCGAAGATCCCTTTTGAAGGAATAAATCATCTCTTCTCAAGCTTTCAAAGTACTTATAGAGAGAATAAAATCTCTTGAAAAACAAGATATGTTTGATCAAAAGCCCACATTAAGCGAGATTCAAAATCAACCTTTGTGTCCATCAATACCAAGTCCAGCTTATCCCAAACATTTTAAAATGCCTATTTTGGGTAAGTTCAAGGGTTACGAAGATGCACAGGAACATGTAACAATATTTATGAACTCATTTTTCCAACTATATAATGATGATGCCTTGATATTAAGAAAATTCATGATTACCCTTTTAGGCACATCCATTGAATGGTATAATCAATTACCAAGGCACAACATCACCAACTTTGAACAACTGGTGAATGTTTTTCTTGAACGCTTTTCATTTGGCATCAAGAAGAAAACTAATCTATCTAACCTGGATAATTTATGATAATACGATGACGAGCTAGTGATGGATTATGGGAATATATGGAGAAAACTAATGGTAAAACTACCATTCTCCATTCCCACAATAGAACTTACTCGAATGTTTACAAAAATTTGTGCCAAAAATATATCGTTGTTACTTTAGTTCTAAAAATACACAATATTTGAGGAGGCTTTGGTGCAAGCCAAAGTGATCGAAGACATCAAATTACATGAAGGAGATCTAAAGCTCCATACAAAAAAGAATGGAATAACAAGAACACATAAAATCAACCATATTAGGGTAAGCCTACGCCTATAAACCAAGTTGTGTTAATAATCCTAAAGTAGATAGGATCCAACAACCAAAGAATTCTCAAGCTTAACCTCCCTTGGTGCACTACAACCAGTGCAACAGGAATCAAGGTTCGCCCACCTTATGACTACACGCCATTGCCTAAATTTTTAGTATCTCTTTTCAACAACCAAAGTGAGGCTAAGGCTCTAACTTTTCTTGAGATCTGCATCCTAAATCCAAATCACCTCAAACCTAAGGGATATAGGGAAGATTTGTACTACGTATATCATCGATAAAATGATCATGATATATAGGATTACATCGCATTAAAAAATGTGGTGCAACTATGTTAAATAAAAACTATTTGCAAATAGATAGTCCTTTGGCTATCGATAATCAAAACATTAACATATTCAAAGACCCTCTTCCCAACCATGGGGTCAAAAATTATAAATTTGAGCATGTCAATGAGGTGCACATAGCCCTACCTAATGAGGGCTTTATCGGTATGGTCAATATTATAGCAGGAAGTAATAAACACATTGATCAAGTTACTTTATCACAAAGTTCAATTATAGCTGATCATATGCCATGATACTTACTAACATTGTTTAGTTCAGTCATATAAGGAACTTGTGATTACCTTTTACAAATAAGATATTAACTCAATCCTTAAAGATAAACCTGATTAGTCGCATATCATAGTGAGTATCAATAAGATCCCATACAAGTGAGTTTTGATTGACACCAATTCATCCATTAACATCATCGTTGTTGTGGCTTTGAAAAATTTGCATCTTCCACCTTCACACATTAAAGACTCATCATTCATGTTGAGAGATTTTAATGATGTCACTTTGCCTACAGTCGAAACAATAAACCTACCTATCCAGGTTGGTATAAAGATCATACCTACATTGTGTCACATCTTAGAAGGTGAGTGATAGTACAACATATTATTAGGTAGACCTTGGATGAGATACATGGAATGTGTGCCATCCATTGTCCATCAACACCTTAAATTCATGCACCAAGGGTAAGTATACCTAATTCACAATGATCCCAATCCTTTTCAGTATTATAAAAATATTGATGAACCACATGAGCCTCCTGCAACATGCGAGTCTCAAAATATTCATTCAAATGAAACAAAGAAACATTCAAGTAGAGCATGCATTAATAAATCATTACCTACTCCCATTAGAAAATCTCATGGTATCACTTTACTTGATGAGGAGAAAAAAACATCAGTTGACATAATTGATACAAATCTACCTTGGTTAGTTGATGATCCACCCACAAATGGTCCAAAATCCAAAATACCTTCACACGAATTTGTGGGGATGGTCAACATCAAAACAGAGAACCAAGTTTCTCTAAGGCAATCAAAAAATGAGTAACACCATCAAATAGTGTTGCCACATCACGAGTGCTACTACCTTTGAAATTAGTTACTCCTAACTCATTTCTTGTAGTACCCTCAAAAGAGCAAGAATGGGTATCTCCCCCATGTCAAACTAGAGGTACTCAAGCTAGCACAATTCAACACTATAGAGTGAAACAAAAATATGAATTGAGTCATAAAACAGAGAATGTGGATACATCCTTTAAATTGGATTATCAAGAAGCATCCACATCGTCTCAAATAAAGGAGACTAAAAATTTGCTTTTACCTAAGGTTTTTGTGACACCCACTCTTTCACCTCCTTCAGCTAATAACAATGATGCAAACTTGTCACTAGAAATACACATGAGAGACTTATTAGTCTTGTAACGCATACAAGATCGCCTAAATAATATAAAGGTATGGATGGAGCAATAAAATGATATGTTGCAATTTAAAATGTACCAGCTCGAGAGTCACAAATAAAGGGCCATAACATTCGTAATTGTTATGGGTTCAAAAATGTGGTTCAAGACCTCATTGACAACGAGGCTTTATCCATAAATAGGTCAACCATAGCACCATAGCCTGCCACAATTCAGGTCACATCGTCCCATTTGTGACCACAAGGTCAATCACATCCTCGTAGGCCTAACAAGCCACCTCATCGAGTAGTCACATTTGAGATGACTATTG
Organism: Wollemia nobilis; assembly: GCA_028583015.1. Classification (NCBI taxonomy): domain Eukaryota; kingdom Viridiplantae; phylum Streptophyta; class Pinopsida; order Araucariales; family Araucariaceae; genus Wollemia; species Wollemia nobilis. The sequence continues at coordinate 13,803,808 of JAQPPZ010000850.1, forward strand.
CGACCTTATTTCAAAAGTTGCATGAGGTAAATGCATTCATATTACCAGATGTCAAACAAAGAACACCCAAACCTGGATCATAGGATGAAAGCCTTTATTTTATCTTTCACTGTATGCATGGTCATGATATCTGTGGCTACCATTCATTCAAGAATGTGGTCAAAAACCTACTAGAATGGGACGAGCTTCTCATAGACGATTCACTCATTTTACCCCATCAAGACACTGACACCTAACAAAAATTTGTATCTCAACAAGGAGAGTTGATTCCCGTCACTCTTACTAAGCAGGTTGATTACATTGCAGTGAACGACATATGCAATTCGGGTCCTCAAGATAGCACACCTTCCCCACCATCCACATCACGATCAATGAAGCAAAGTAATAAATCTAAAGGTATTGCATCTTCCTCAATTTCATTGAGTGGCACACACACTACGGTACCTAAGGTAGCGTACCTTCCCCCTAATAAACATCAAAATCCAAAAAAAAAAAGCATCAAAAATTCAAAAATATTCAAAACATTTAAAATCCAAAAACAATTCAAAACATCAAAAACACAAAAATATTTGCATCTACATTTTACAAATGCATTCATTTAATTGTATTACACTAGGCATTTTTATTTGTTTCACTTGCATTAGGATATATTGTGTTTACAATATTACAAACGATACCATGTTTGTCTTCTAATCATGCATACTTACATCATCATCATTCATAATCCCTTGAGTAATTGTGTTTTTCAACACAACCCATCCAGTTGCTATGAGGTATATACTAGGGTTTTTTGGTCATTTAGCCATACCTAATGATCTCAGATTTTATAGAAAGCTATCTTCACTTTCAGAAGATGAGGTCTATATTTGATAGTACCTTACATATATCAAAATCCTATCAAAATATAAACATCAACAATCCTAGTTTAGAAAAGGAAAGATGAACACTATAAAGTGGTCCTAGTCACCTAAAGTGAAAGGTTTTTACTTGCTCATATTGTGATGCACATGGTCTAGGATGCTAATCATTGGCAAAATGATAAGCTCCCTCCTACCCAAGAAATCCCTTGCTTTCATACAAAATAAGTAGATTCTCGAAGAAAAGAAAAATAAAATAAATAATGATTCTCATCACTAAGCAAATCCCTTGCTCCAAAAAAAAAAAAAATGTAAAATAAACAGTGATTTTCATCACTAAGCATGAGCAAGTATCCTAAGAAATCAAAATAAAATAAGGGGGTGAAGAGCTTTATTCCCTGTAATGGTCAGCATTCGAAATCCATTGAGTGATCCCCATTACAACAATGGGCTAAATGAATCCTGCCTGGCAATGGAGTAGTTCTAAGCAATTTACAGATGAGCTAGCTTTTTTTTTTTTTTGTGGAAAACATCCCAAAAGGGATGCCACTTTCGGGTAAGACCCAAGGAGGCAGGGGTATCCATTCCGCCAAAAACGCCCAGGACTCGGACCTGGCCTACCACCTTTGACACACTCAAGGAGCAAACAAACACACAAACCCAATTAAAAATAAGCAAATAACAACAAAAATAATAAAATAAAATAAAAAACATGCTCCTTGAGTGTGTCAAAAACAAAAGCACAACCAAACACGCACAATAAGATAAAAGAAACCACAACACAAACCACATAGAAAAACACAAGAAACACATAACAAAACACAAACAAGACAAAAACAACAGAACACTACAAAGACATAACCCAAAAAAAAACAAGAAAAATAAACACAACCAAAACCTAAAAAATTAAAAAATAAAACAAAAATAAAAATAAAAAACAACCAACAACAGACAATAAAAAAAAACAAAAAATATAGAAAACACTCACCCATAAAAACACGAAATAACACAAACAAAGAGAAACCCAAGAACAAGAACGAAAAAAAACACAAGAACAATAACAAAAAACATAAAAAAAAACAAAACAACAAAAACACAAGAACAACAAAAAACAACACAAAGAACACAAAAACAAAACAAAATAAAAAAACCCACCCACCTTAAAAAACTAAACAAAAAAAAACAAAAAGGAAAAAAGAAATAAAAAATGAACAAAACAAAGACCTATCTAGACCAGAAGACTATTAAGGCAAGAATCAACAGAGGAAACAAAATAAAGAATAGAATGAGCTAGGGAACTAAAAAAAACCGAATGAACCAAAGAGAAGCAAAAAAAAAAACAAGAAGAAACTAGGTACCTTCAGAACTCGGAGCCATCCAAAGAAATGATAGAAAGAAGAGCTTCCCTAATTTGAGAAGCCCACCATATAGGAGGGTGGCCATAACAAGTAAGATCACCTTTGTCCAAAGCCCAATTAGCTAAAGCATCAACACTCTTGTTTTGATCTCTCGACCACATGATTGTAATCAACTTTCAAAAATCCCATCCTGGATTAACCGAATCTTCTCAATAATTCTTTTTATTCTCCAATCCACCTTATGATTCTTAGAAGGATTCTTCAAGAGATTAATCATAAGTTGAGAGTCGACTCAACTAACACCTTTTCCCATCCAACCTTAGTAGCCTCCTCGAAGACCTCTCGAGGATACCATACCCCTCAACAAGGTTATTGGAAAGAATACCCAAATTCTCAGCAAAAGTAAAAACCAGGGAGCCATCTCGAAAGTCTACCAATTCCTCCCACACCGGCTTTCCCAGGGTTCCCTCTAGAGGCTCCATCAGCATTGACTTTTCCAAAATCCTTAGGAGGAGGTTGCCAATTTCTATTCCTATCCAATTTACTAATACTCACATTCCCTTTAAGATGGTTGCCCTTAGAAGGTTTAATATTCAATATTTGCATCACTTGATCCCATATTTGGTGGGAGTTTTGGGGGTGATTAAGGAGATGATGGACTGATTCAACTAAGTTGGCTATGGTCTTTTGCCAAATATAGTGAATATCCTTCCTATCTTGATTAAAAATTTGGCTGTTCCTTTCATTCCAAATATTCCAAAGAAGAATGGTAGAACCCATCCAAACTAACTCCCTAATAAAATGATCAACACCCTCTTGATTAGGCCAATCCCTCCAAAGCTGTTCAAAAGTAAAAAAATTGGACCACCTGTAAGCCAAGTAAAGTGGCCATTCTCCTCCACAGCTCGGAGGCTAAAGTACACTCAATAAAAATATGGTTGATATTTTCTACATTCTCTTCACACATTTCACATCTAAAAGGGCCATGAAAACCACGCTTCATAAGTTGCTCACCAAGAAGCACCCTACGATGCAATAAAAGCCAATTAAAGAACCTCACCTTAGGCCGGAGCTTTTGAGCCCACAATTGAGAAAATATGTCGAAGAATGGTTGGGATTATTATGGCATAAGGTCAAATAACCTTGAGCAACCGAATACTCACCCTTAGTAGTGTTGTTCCATCCAAAACAATCTTTTTCATGGGACCAAGAGAGGGATCTCATATGAAGGATGCCTTGGATATCTTGTGTTTGCTTTTTTTGGGATTTGAATAGGCCAGTCCTCAATAGGGATCCAATATCTACCAACCTTTGAATTACCAGGATGGTACCGACAATAATTAGCCACCTTTATCCAATTAGCTCGGTGAAGCTCCTCCATCCAAGGCCTCCAATCGGGAAACTGAGTTATCAAAGGCTTGTGACCATCCCAAGAATCTGTCCAAAAATTTGCATGTTGACCATTATGAATGATCCAAAATAATTTTTTCTTTATCAAATCCTCACCAGCCTTAAGAACTGGCTAAAATGGGAGAACCTTTGGTAGGAAGTTGATAGCGAACAAGGTCTTCAGGACTTTTGTTCTCAAGATATTTAGCACGGAGATTATTGGCCCAAAGAGCATTGGGGTTATGCAACATCCTCCAATATAATTTAGCAGCTAAAGCTTTGTTGTTATTAATTGAAGACCGTAAACCTAACCCCCCTTCACTCTTAGGAAGACATAAAGTATCCCATTTCACCAAGGCCCATTTTCTTTTCTCCTTAGTACCACTCCAAAGGAAACGATGACTCGATTTGATCCAATTCTCGAAGAACAGCCTTTGGAATATTCAAAACGGAAGAAACATAAATAGGAATAGCTTGAAGGACTGATTTTACCAAGGTGATTCTACCCCCATAAGAAAGCCACTTGTTGGTCCACTTTCCAATTTTCTTCTTGACTTTGTCCAACAACCAATTCCAATATTTATTTTTTTGCCTTTGAATATTTATGGGAATACCTAAATAAGTGATTGGAAGAGAGGTCTTCTTATATCTTAGCTTATCCAAGACCATGGATTCCCCGTCTAGCAGAGCAGATGAAAGAAAATAACTTTAGATTTGTCTTCATTGATCAACCGCCCAAGTAGCCTTAGAAAAATGGCTAATGATTTGCTTAATATTAGAAGCTTCCTTAACTCGTAGCTTTACCTAAAATAGTAGAGTCATCCACAAATTGAAGATGAGAGATAGGTCTAGCTCCATGAGCAATGGTAACTCCCTCAAGGGTTTTGTTTTCCCTCTTTTTGGTTATAGTCCTACCCAAGCATTCAACAAGAATGATGAATAAATAAGGGGATAGCGGGTCACCTTGCCTAATACCTCTAGAAGCTCGGGAAAGACCGAGAAGGCCTCGCCATTGATAAGAACTAAGTAGGAAACCGAAGAGATACATCCCATAATCCAATCCATCCAATCCTTAGAGAAACCAAATTGCCTCAAAACTTTGATAAGGAAGTGCCAATCCACTCGTCATAAGCTTTGGATAAGTCTAACCGAATGAACATGGAAGGAGAATTTTGCATATCCATGGAATGGATGGCTTCCTGAGCAAGAACTATCTCATCTACTATTTGACGTCCTTCCACATAACCCCCTTGCTCTGGGGAAATAATCTTATGCAAAAGAGGCTTCAACCTTTCTCGCCATGATTTTAGTAATGATTTTGAGAAGAACATTACATAAAGCAATAGGTCTAAAAGCCGAGATATGATCAACCTCTTGAGCTTTTGGAACAAGAGTAATATAAGTTTTATTGATAACCTTCAAAATTTCTTTGGCTTTCCCGGCTTCTTCCACCACCTCTAATAAATCAACATGAAGGATATCCCATAACTCTTGGTAGAACTCAATAGGAAAACCATCAGACCTGGGGTTTTCCTTTTTGCATTTTAAAAACTACTTGTTGAAGCTCATTGATAGTAACAGGAGCAAGTCAAAATAGAGTTCTCCTCGAAGTGATAAGAGAAGGGATTGCTTGAAGAACATTATATTGTGAAGCTGAGTCAAGGGGAGTAGCAAAAAAAATATTGGAAAAGTAATCAACAACAATAGAGTTCATGCCATCCCAAGTATAAACAACATCTCCAGAATCTGATTTTAAGGAAGAAATAAAGTTGTGAGATCTTCGAGCTAGAAGAGATTTGTGGAAAAAATTTGTGTTTCGATCTCCTTCTTTGAGCCATTGAATTCTAGATTTTTGCTTCCATAAGATTTCTTCTCTTTTTTCCCATTCCTCTAACCGAGTTGTGAGTTTAATTTCATCTCGCACTTCTCTTCTCTCGTGAGGCCATCTAAACGGATTTTCTTATTCAAATTTTCAAGATGAGCAATAACTTCATGTTTTTTTTTATGAACATCCCCAAACTCTTTCCAGTTCCAAGTCTTGATTTTGGATTTAATGTATTGCAGTCTTTTGACAAAACAGAACATCTTAGTCCCATGCCTAGGTTTACCTTCCTTCCACCATTGTTGCACATGAGGTCCGAAGGAAATGTCTCTAAGCCACATTAATTGAAAACGAAAAGGAGAGAAACTCACATTGGTTTTCCACATTTCCACCATGACCGGCCAATGATCCGAACCAACATTATTAAGAGTCTTCACTTTAGGAATGTGACCATGGATTAAGAAATTTTCAGAGAGCAAAAACCTATCCAATCGCTCCATTATACAAGCTAAGCTTTGCCTTCTCGTTAGACCAAGTCATAAGGCCATTATCTCAGTTGGATATCCACAAGATGGAGGTTTGCAATATATTCGCTCATGAGGTCGTTGCTTTTGTCCAAATTTCTATTTCCCCCTTTTCTCATCCAGAGAGAGGATGGTATTGAAATCTCCTCCGATCAAGATCCAAGCTTTAGGAAAATGAGAGATAATATGAGTAATATCCTTCCACTGTCTTCTTTTTTCCTCCAAAGAAGTCGGAGCATAAACAGTAATGCAGAGCATAATCTGGTTGGAATGTCTACTTTGAATAGCTATAGCCAACAAACCCCAACTGCCAACCATATGGTGAATAACTACCTCTTTTGGATCCCAAAGACAAGCAATGCCACCCGAAGTCCCTTGGGAACTGAGGGAAACCACTTTTCCAACTGGCCAAATTTTACCGACAATTAAGTCCATATCCTCCATTGACATCTTAGTTTCTTGAAGGAAAACAAGATGTGGATGATTTACCCGAATCATTCTTCTAATTTCATTTTGTTTTGAAAGACTCCCTTTGAGTCCTCTAATATTCCAAGTGATGATCTTCATTAATACCAGGGCTAAAAAAGTTGGGAAGGGCATTAATCTTACCTTCCTCTACAAGCTTTTCACCTTCTTTTACCATATGATATTGATTGGTCTTGCGACCTACTTTTTGATTAGAATCCATCTTCAATTTTTTTTCCCTTGTTTCTTGACTTATTCCAATTGAATCCGAGATGGCTTCTAACCTTGAAGAATGCTCGTACACAGCCAAAATTTTACTAGATGGTTCAATAGAGTCTATATTGGGACCTGCATTATTTGAAGTTTTGACATTTGAAATATTGTTTTTCTTGTGTAAATTTTCTCCTTTTTTTTTTGTTGAAAACCTTTGATTTGTTGGTTTGTCTCCGAGTTCTTCCCTTCATATTTAAATTGTGTTTCTAAGATTTCAGTTTCCATTATTTCCTCTTCCTCACTTGGGACATCATTTGTGGAAAGGATTTCAAACATATTAGCAGATGACTTTGATTGATCCTTCATAACTGGTTTTTTCTAGAGTGTTCTTCTTCTTAGGTATTTGGAAACCTGCTAAGTTTATATCTTCTTTCTTTTGATCAAGAATTTTATTTGGGCAAGCACTGGCCAAATGACCATATTCATGGCAAATTCTACAACGAAAAGGAATGTTCTCATAGTCCACTACTTGCTCCCAAGTGTCTTCCCCAAATTGTAATGTGATATTTTTAGGTAGGGGTTTGTCAAAATCCATTAAAACACAAATCCGAGCATAAATAATATGTTCAAAATTTTGAGTACAATCAGCAGTCATCATAAAAGTTCCTAAAGAGTTTCCAATTGAAGAAAAAATAGTAGGATTCCAAAATTCAATAGGGAGGCCAAAGAGTCTAACCCACACGGGAGCAATAGAAGGCATCTCTTCTTCGGCTTTAAATTTAGTATGCCAGGGCTTCATGAAAAGCCCCGCCCTTCCAAAAAACCAAGGACCCCCTTGAAAAGTTTTCTCTCTATCTTCATTATTAGCAAATAAAACAAGAAAATAACCATTTGGATAAATAGAGATTTGTAACTCACCTTTAGTTTTCCAGCTTTTTGCAGCCCGTACTTTGAAAGCGGATAGACTCGGACGAAAACCCACGAACCGACAAATTAGTCCTCTTTTTTCCAAATCTTCAATGCCAGTCCGAATGTTATCCATATCAAGCTTAACAATAGGAGTTCCATCAACCGCTTTAAGACATCCCGACTCCGTTTTCCTGGGATCAATCTTAGGCATTCTTAGAGGTTTATGGGAAGCCCTAATATTGATATTAGCATTGGGCCGAGGTCTGTCCACCACGAAGGGCATCCCTAAAATTCATTTTTGGGACCGAGTCTTCAAAATTCTTACCCTTGATAGGGGTTTTCATAGTAGAATTATTTTGTGGGTGCACCTTAGCACCAGATTCACTTGAGATATGAGCCATTTTTTGATCAACCGCTTGAAACTTGTTTCGTGATCTCTTTAATCCTTGCCCTAGACGCCGTGGAAAGGTATGGTTTTCACTTTTCTTTTGTGCAGCAAATTGGAAGCCGTTGTCACTCAAGTTCACAGTATGATCTCGTTGAAAGACAAATTTCTAACCCATCTTGTATCCCCCGCAACATTTCCTGCTAAAATATTGAGAATAAACCACAAAAATATTGGCCGCTAGGGCCCGAAGGCCCTAAAACCAACCTCCGGAGCCGCTTGCACTCAACCCGGATGAAACCCTCGCATAGCCGCTTGCCAAATATGTCGTTCACACATAGGGATGCGCTAGGATCTGTGTTGCTCCAAATGATATGAAAATTGGTGGAGACGTTCTAGGGTTTTTCAGGCATCTACCCTCAAAATTTTAGCTCAATCCGAGTCCGGATGAGTGAGATATGACCGAAACGAGTTCGGCAGTTTGGGCAGTCCTGCGAAAAAATGTTTCATTTTTCCCTAGATAAAGTTTATTCTTACTTTGAAATGCTTTATACTATTGTTATATGAAAAAATCATAGATGAGATAGATTTAGGTGGCTTGTATTACCTAGTAGTTTAATCCAACTGAGTTCAAACTTAGGATCATGATGAACATATGGTGATCCTCATTACAACAATGGGTTGAATGAATATCACCTGGAAAGTTAGTCTTATGCTTCATCTAATATGTTCATTTGCACACACAAGGATAATGAATATCTTGGTCTTCATAACAAAATATTTTATCTTTCAAGAGTATTGTGTAGTCGTTATACAACTTTTGATTAATCAACTAGGGTGTTTGAGTCCCATGGAAAACCTCAAAAATCCCTTAATAGCAACAACTCATCTCATCAATTATACATAATTTTCCTTATGAAATTTTGTTTATTAAGATGTGCTCATGAAATAGGATACATATTGGATGGAATCAACAATGATATTTAGACGACCACTAACTATTTTGTGCATATATTTTAATTTACAGAAATAATGTTGAGGAATCAAAGAAGGTAGAACATAAAGTTAAGGTTGCATCATATCGCCATCCATACCACCATGAGTAGCAACAATCTTGGAGGTATGGTTCAAGGAAGCAATATTATGGTTCTACATGGAATCAGAAGGGCACCAACTATGGCAGTGTTTGGCAAAGAAAGCACAGTGATCTAGGTTTTCAAAGCGATTAATCAACATCAAGGAACAAGTGGACCCATCATTCAAGTTATCAAAATACAACAGAAGCGTGGAGCCAATGATGTAGATTTTGATACTCAAGTAACAAAATGGCATACCAGCATCAATGTGTATCACTTGGATGGATGGATGATTGATATTGGTACCAGTTGCTAACATTTCTTAGCAAATCATATTATCATGTTTCTTCATATGTTTCGAGGATGAAACATTTGTAAAGAGGGTGGCATGGTAGGGTACCTAAGAATAGATATTTGGGGATATATTATTATATTGTATAAGGGTTGGCATGGGCCACACATAATCCAAGGTTGATTGTATTATAATATTATATTATATTATAATATAATATTATATTAGTAGTAGGCTCCCCAAAGTAGAATAAGAAGATGGATATATAAAGAAGAGATATTTGTCATTGTAATCATCATGGAGATGAATCTTATGTAATCATCTTTGCCCACAAAGTGGCTTATGGGACTTTTCCCTCCTTAAGTGGCTCTCTCATCTTGGGAGATATTGTGGAGTGATTTCTTACTTAAGCACATCTTAATAAACAAAAGTTCATAAGTAAAATGGCCCAAGTGGAAGCATGCGAATCATGACCTAGCCCCTCAAACGAGCGAATCGTGGCCCAACAATATGCTCCATTCTCTCCCATGGGAACATCGCTCGATGGTGGTGAGTTTGGAATTTTCTCCATGTTTTGTTTCCCTTGGTTGTTTTCCCTCATGGGCCCCATGTTAATTCTAGGGTCCATTATTCGCTCCTCCCACTTGCCCAGTCTCATAATTTCTCAAATAAAAAATAATTAAAAAATAACCTGAGAAACGTTGCGAGAGTCTTGAGATATTATCCCATATTTATCCCATGATGACCCTCATGGTGGTATATAAATCACAACATCCACATAGATATTTGAAAATTGGGAAGTAGGCTTTTGGGTGAAATACCCAAGTGGAAGCACGCAAACCATGACCCAACCCCTCAAATGAGCAAATCATAGCCCAACAATATGCTCCATCCTCTCCTGTGGGAGCATCGCTTAATGGTGGTGAGTGTGGAATTTTCCCCATGTTTGGTTTCCCTTGGTTGTTTTCCTTCATGGGCCCCATTTTAATTCTAGGTTCCATTATTAACTCCTCCCATACTACCTAGTCTCATAATTTTTCAAATAAAAAATTATTAAAAAATAACTTGAGCAACGTTGTGAGAGTCTTGAGCCATTATCCCACATTTATCCCATGATGGACCTCATGGTGGTATATAAAGCACAATACCCACATAGAGATTTATAAATTGGAAAGCAAGATTTTGGGTGAAATGTCCAAGTGGAAGCACGTGAACCATGACCCAGCCCCTCAAACGAACGAATCATGGCCCAAAAATATGCTCCATCCTCTCCCGTGGAAGCATCACTCAATGGTGGTGAGTGGAATTTTCCACATGTGTGGTTTCCCTTGGTTTTTTTCCCTCATGGGCCCCATGTTAATTCTAGGGTCCATTATTTGCTCCTCCCATACTGCCCAGTCTCATAATTTCTCAAATAAAAAATTATTAAAAAATCACTTGAGAAACACTATGAGAGTCTTGAGCCATTACCCCACATTTATCCCATGATGACCCTCATGGTGGTATATAAAGCACAACACCCACATAGATATTTGCAAATTGAGAAGTAAAATTTTGGGTGAAATTCCCAAGTGGAAGCACGTGAACCATGACCCAGCCCCTCAAATGAGTGAATCATGGCCCAACAATACACTCCATCCTCTCCCGTGGGAGCATCACTCAATGGTGGTAAGTGTGGAATTTTTCACATGTGTGATTTACCTTGGTTGTTTTCCCTCATGGGCCCCATGTTAATTCTAGGATCCATTTTTCGCTCCTTCCGTACTGCCTAGTCTCATAATTTCTCAAATCAAAAATTATTAAAAAATAACTTGAGCAACACTACAAGAGTCTTGAGCCATTATCCCACATTTATCCCATGATGGCCCTCATGGTGGTATATAAAGAACAACACCCACATAGAGCTTTGCAAATCGAGAAGCTGGATTTTGGGTGAAATACCCAAGTGGAAGCACGCAAACCATGACCCAGTCTCTCAAAAGAACGAATCATGGCCCAACAATATGCTCCATCCTCTCCTATCGAAACATTGTTCAATGGTGGTGAGTGTGGAATTTTACCCATGTGTGGTTTCCCTTAGTTGTTTTCTCTCACAGGTCCCATGTTAATTCTAGGGTCCATTATTTGCTCCTCCTGTAATGGCCAGTCTCATAATTTCTTAAATAAAAATTTATTAAAATATAACTTGAGCAACGCTGCGAGAGTCTTGAGCCATTATCCCACATTTATCCCATGATGGCCCTCATGGTATTATATAAAGCACAACACCCACATAAAGATTTGCAAATTGAGAAGTAGGATTTTGGGTGAAATACCCAAGTGGAAGCACACAGACCATGACCCAGCCCCTCAAATGAGAAAATCATGGTCCAACAATATGCTCCATCCTCTCCCGCAGAAGCATCATTCAATGGTGGTGAGTGTGGAATTTTCCCCATGTGTGGTTTCCCTTGGTTGTTATTCCTCATGGGTCCCATGTTAATTATAGGGTCCATTATTCGCTCCTTCCATACTGCCTAGTCTCATAATTTCTCAAATAAAAAAGTATTAAAAATAACTTGAGCAACGTTGCTAGAGTCTTGAGCCATTATACCACATTTATCCCATGATAGCCCTAATGTGGTATATAAATCACAACATCCACATAGAGCTTTGCAAATCGAGAAGCAATATTTTGGGTGAAATAACCAAGTGGAAGCACGCGAACCATGACCCAGCCCCTCAAACAAGTGAATAATGGCCAAACAATATGCTCTATCCTCTCCCATGGGAGCATCACTCAATGGTGGTGAGTGTGGAATTTTCCCCATGTGTGGTTTCCATTGGTTGTTTTCCCTCATGGGCCCCATGTTAATTCTAGGGTCCATTATTTGCTCCTCTCGTACTGCCTAGTCTCATAATTTCTCAAATAAAAAATTATTAAAAAATATCTTGAGCAACACTACGATATTCTAGGTCCGATGTGTAGACCAATTGGTTCATCCAAACCCCATAAGGGGGCGGAGGTCCAAGGTTAAAATCTCGAGCCTCGCCAGACTGAACGCTTGTCCCTTTCCTAGTGCTTTCAGCGACGTAAAAGGTTTAAAATGATTGTGGCATGGTGGTTATAGGGGCGGACTACGCAAAGATCTATGTGGCGGATTCAGGGCGGACAACACATAATACTATGGTGGCCATAAAAGTCGGACAGCCTGCCCGAATTTCCGGTGGCTACCAATTCCACCATGTAAATTAAAAAAAAAAACACTACGATATTCTTGAGAAATTATCCTATATTTATCCCACGATGACCCTCATGGTGGTATATAAAGCACAACACCCACATAGAGCTTTGCAAATCGAGAAGCAATCTTTTGGGTGAAATGCCCAAGTGGAAGCATGTGAACCATGACCTAACCCCTCAAACGAGCGAATCATGGCCCAATAATATGCTCCATCCTCTCCCGTGGGAGCATCGCTCAATGGTGGTGAGTGTGGAATTTTCCCCATGTGTGGTTTCCATTGGTTGTTTTCCTTCATGGGCCCCATGTTAATTCTAGGGTCCATTATTCACTCCTCCAATACTACCCAGTCTCATAATTTCTCAAATAAAAATTTATTAAAGAATAACTTGAGCAATGGTGCGAGATTCTTGAGCCATTATCCCACATTTATCCCACGATGGACCTCATGGTGGTATATAAAGGACAACACCCACATAGATCTTTGTAAATTGGGAAGCAAGATTTTGGGTGAAATGCCCAAGTGGAAGCACGTGAACCATGACCCAACCCCTCAAACGAGTGAATCATGGCCCAACAATATGCTCCATCCTCTCCCATTGGAGCATCGCTCAATGGTGGTGAGTGTGGAATTTTCCCCATGTGTGGTTTCCATTGGTTGTTTTCCCTCATGGGCCCCATGTTAATTCTAGGGTCCATTATTCGCTCCTCTCGTACTTGCCCAGTCTCATAATTTCTCAAATAAAAAATTATTAAAAAATAACTTGAGCAACGCTACGAGAGTCTTGAGCCATTATCCCACATTTATCCCATGATGGCCCTCATGGTGGTATATAAAGCACAACACCCACATAGAGCTTTGCAAATTAGGAAGCAAGATTTTGGGTGAAATGCCCAAGTGGAAGCACGTGAACCATGACCCAACCCCTCAAACGAGTGAATCATGGCCCAAAAATATGCTCCATCCTCTCCCATGGGAGCATCGCTCAATGGTGGTGAGTGTGGAATTTTCCCCATGTGTGGTTTCCATTGGTTGTTTTCCCTCATGGGCCCCATGTTAATTCTAGGGTCCATTATTCGCTCCTCCCGTACTGCCCAGTCTCATAATTTCTCAAATAAAAAATTATTAAAAAATAACTTGAGCAACACTGCGAGAGTCTTGAGCCATTATCCCACATTTATCCCATGATGGCCCTCATGGTGGTATATAAAGCACAACACCCACATAGAGCTTTGCAAATTGGGAAGCAGGCTTTTGGGTGAAATGCCCAAGTGGAAGCACGCGAACCATGACCCAACCCCTCAAACGAGTGAATCATGGCCCAACAATATGCTCCATCCTCTCCCGTGGGAGCATCGCTCAATGGTGGTGAGTGTGGAATTTTCCCCATGTGTGGTTTCCATTGGTTGTTTTCCCTCATGGACCCCATGTTAATTCTAGGGTCCATTATTTGCTCCTCCCATATTGCCTAGTCTCATAATTTCTCAAATAAAAAATTATTAAAAAATAACTTGAGCAACGCTGCGAGAGTCTTGAGCCATTATCCCACATTTATCCCACGATGGCCCTCATGGTGGTATATAAAGCACAACACCCACATAGAGCTTTGCAAATTGGGAAGCAAGATTTTGGGTGAAATGCCCAAGTGGAAGCACGCGAACCATGACCCAACCCCTCAAACGAGCGAATCATGGCCCAACAATATGCTCCATCCTCTCCCGTGGGAGCATCGCTCAATGGTGGTGAGTGTGGAATTTTCCCCATGTGTGGTTTCCATTGGTTGTTTTCCCTCATGGGCCCCATGTTAATTCTAGGGTCCATTATTCGCTCCTCCCGTATTGCCCAGTCTCATAATTTCTCAAATAAAAAATTATTAAAAAATAACTTGAGCAACGTTGCTAGAGTCTTGAGCCATTATCCCACATTTATCCCATGATGGCCCTCATGGTGGTATATAAAGCACAACACCCACATAGAGCTTTGCAAATCGGGAAGCAAGACTTTTGGGTGAAATGCCCAAGTGGAAGCACGTGAACCATGACCCAACCCCTCAAACAAGCGAATCATGGCCCAACAATATGCTCCATCCTCTCCCGTGGGAGCATCGCTCAATGGTGGTGAGTGTGGAATTTTCCCCATGTGTGGTTTCCATTGGTTGTTTTTCCTCATGGGCCCCATGTTAATTCTAGGGTCCATTATTCGCTCCTCCCGTACTGCCTAGTCTCATAATTTCTCAAATAAAAAATTATTAAAAAATAACTTGAGCAACGCTACGAGAGTCTTGAGCCATTATCCCATATTTATCCCATGATGGCCCTCATGGTGGTATATAAAGCACAACACCCACATAGAGCTTTGCAAATCGGGAAGCAAGCTTTTGGGTGAAATGCCCAAGTGGAAGCACGTGAACCATGACCCAACCCCTCAAACGAGCGAATCATGGCCCAACAATATGCTCCATCCTCTCCCGTGGGAGCATCGCTCAATGGTGGTGAGTGTGGAATTTTCCCCATGTGTGGTTTCCATTGGTTGTTTTCCCTCATGGGCCCCATGTTAATTCTAGGGTCCATTATTCGCTCCTCTCGTATTGCCCAGTCTCATAATTTCTCAAATAAAAAATTATTAAAAAATAACTTGAGCAACGCTGTGAGAGTCTTGAGCCATTATCCCACATTTATCCCATGATGGCCCTCATGGTGGTATATAAAGCACAACACCCACATAGATCTTTGCAAATCGGGAAGTAGGCTTTTGGGTGAAATGCCCAAGTGGAAGCACGCGAACCATGACCCAACCCCTCAAACGAGTGAATCATGGCCCAACAATATGCTCCATCCTCTCCCGTTGGAGCATCGCTCAATGGTGGTGAGTGTGGAATTTTCCCCATGTGTGGTTTCCATTGGTTGTTTTCCCTCATGGACCCCATGTTAATTCTAGGGTCCATTATTTGCTCCTCCTATACTACCCAGTCTCATAATTTCTCAAATAAAAAATTATTAAAAAATAACTTGAGCAACGCTGTGAGAGTCTTGAGACATTATCCCATATTTATCCCATGATGGCCCTCCTGGTGGTATATAAAGCACAACACCCACATAGATATTTGCAAATGAGGAAGCAAGATTTTGGGTGAAATGCCCAAGTGAAAGCACACAAACCATGACCCAACCCCTCAAATGAGTGAATCATGGCCCATCAATATGCTCCATCCTCTCTTGTGGGAGCATCTCTCAATGGTGGTGAGTGTGGAATTTTCCCCATGTGTGGTTTCCATTGGTTGTTTTCTCTCATGGGCCCCATGTTAATTCTAGGGTCCATTATTCGCTCCTCTTGTACTACCTAGTCTCATAATTTCTCAAATAAAAAATTATTAAAAAATAACTTGAGCAACACTATGAGAGTCTTGAGCCATTATCCCACATTTATTCCACGATGGCCCTCATGGTAGTTGATGAGGCCTGGAAATGCCTCAATCATAACATGTTTTGTACACTAAAAATGCCTATAAACTCTTATGTTTTATCTGATATGTTATTTAAGTTGATTTAATATGCTGTATATTAACCATTTTGCATGATCAATGTATTTGAAATATTATATGCTTGATTTTACGACTTTTTGCATAGTTTTATGTTCTTTTTTCTATGATTTTCTACAATGGGATATGCTTAGAATAATAGTAGCATTTCACTAATCATATTTTGATTTGTTTCAAGCATTTACTTCACCTAAATACGGCAGCGAGTGCAAGCAAGCTATTCTTTGTGCGGCAAAAGCTGGTCTTTCCCATGTAAATTCCAGCCAGTTTTCCATAAATAGCAAGGCATGGAATTCACATGAGGAAAAGGATGAAGACCATTAGAATTTGATCTTAGGAGATAACCCACCTGAGAGATGCAGAAGAAATCAATGGAAAAGCATACATTTGTTCATTCCGAAGTATCTTCGGAATGAACAGATATCTTCGGAATGAACAGGATCTTCGGAATGAAGAATGCAGCGTCTTCGGAATGAGCGGATCTTCGGAATGAAGCATGCAGTATCTTCGGAATGAGCGATCTTCGGAATGAGAATGTAGTATCTTCGGAATGAGCGATCTTCGGAATGAAAACTGCACTGTCTTCGGAATGAAGCCACTTATCTTCGAAATGAAGAACAGAATGTGTTTTTGACCTTTTTGACCGATTTTTGAAGCCGGGAAAAGGGAAATAAAGGTTGGAAAAAGTAAAGAGAAATATCTTCCATCTGTCTTTGCCGTCATTGCCGACCAAAGCCATCATTAAGGGAAAGATCGGGTTTTAGTCCTCTTCTAGGATAAAACCCAGAATTTGTTGCAGCATTGTAGGATTAGATCTTTTGAGATATTTTTTGTTTGTAATCAGATCATAGGATAGCTATAAATATTGCTCCCATTCAGGTTGAGCCTAGTAGTAGTAGCGGATAGATAGAAAATAGAGTAAAGAAGCTAGCGAAAAAATACGAGTATAACTAGAAATTGGTTATTACGATCCTGTAACGATTTTTCAGTGAGAATTCTTGTAATCATGTCTTTTGATCAATAAAGTGCACCAGTTCTATTTCAAATTACTTGTAAATGAGTGTGATTAAGATTTAGAAAAGAGAGAGACTTACACCTTCTTACGGACAAAGAGGCTGGCCACTTCCGGACCTAGGAGGAGGACTAACAGAGCGAGGTTTTTATTACGATTTTCTTTGCAGTGAGAATGAGTTGTAGAACTTGTTATGTAAATTGCTTGTGAATAGTTGACAATATTTGCGGTATTAGTTTATTTATGCTAAGATTAATCTTGTGCTTAATGTTTTAGTTGCAATCTTACTTTCGACAAAGCTTTCACTTTATTTTAGATTGTTATTTTTAGAATTTACTTGTTTTTCAGCAATTTCCTGCATTTTTATGTTTTTTTGTCAAAATCCGAACGAGAGGATTGACAACCTTACATTACAGAATTTTGATAGTTTTTATTTCCACATTAGATCTAGACTTTCATTACTGCAAAAGTAATTAGATTTCCTTTACGCAATTAGGATCAGACTTTCAATTCTGCAGCTGTTAATTCTGCAATATAATTAGGTCTCATTCTGCAATTGTAATTAGGACTTCATTTATGTAGTTAGTGATTAGTTTCCAATTCTGCAACTTAGATTAAGATTTAATTCATGCAATTTAGAGATAGGAATGTTCCAAAACCCCCACAAACTGGTTCCACCAATAAGACTTGTTGCCCTAGATTGACCTAAGTTATAGCTGTTTCACTTCTTCTCCCGTAGATAGCCTTGTACACTGCCCTGGATTGATAGATTCATTGAGAATTAATGATGGTATAACGACTACGCATCATTTTGGCACCGTTTCCGGGGATATAGTGTTGTCAGAAGAAAACAAATAGTCCAATAGCTGTAATCAGACTAAACTGTGAACATTCAGGTTAAAATCTGAATATAACAGTAGAGTAAGATAACAACTATTGACTTAATTTATGTCATTTAGGAGTAAACATGAATGAGTAAGTCTAGGGAGACCCCAAAGGATCCCTGGCTTGTCCCATTAAGGAGATCTTCACGCCTAAGGGGTGAATCACCTGTGTTTGAACTACCGAAAGATTGATAGAAAAATCACCAGTCTCACCATCAGTAAAACATTTTGAGAAAGGGAAATCACCAATTGTATCAACAGAATATCTTAAGGAAGATAATTCATCAGACTCATCAACGAGAAAAGCTTGGACCTCTTGAGAGAACAATTTGGGAAGCTTTAACTTCTCCTAGGAAACAAGAAACTATGGCGAGAAGGAGGCAATGTAGATGGCCGGCATGGCTATGTTCATAATGCAGGGGATGATCGGGATATACTCCAACCATCCAGAACATTTGAATATCCTATTCATCTGAATCCAACACAAAACTCTCCCATGAAGACCATTTCACCTTCGAGTACTTCCAACCTTCGAGGTGTTGTATCCGAAGATCCGACCAGTTTTTGTTTGAATTCAAGGTAGTGTGTCGGACCTATGATTATATAAATGACAATAAAAAACTTAAGGTTTTTCCCTCAACTCTCAAGGATTCGGCATTACGTTGGTTCATGAGCTTAGAGCCAAATTCCATAAGAACACGGGATCAAATGGAGACTGTCTTTTTAGACAAATATCGGGAATACTTGTCGTGTAAGGAATAGAAAGGATGAGTTATTTAGAATCAAGCTGGAAGATGATGAGACCTTGGAAGATTACCTTGATAGGTTCTCCTTTGTTCAAAGGAGATGTGGACTAGTAGAACCAGAATTGTGTAAAACTATCTTTTTGAGAGGATTGCAAGATGAATCCAGAGAAGTTCTGGATTTGATGGGAAAAGGGGATGTAACCACTCTCAGTAATGAGGAAATTATGGATCTCTACAGGAATTACTCTCGCACTAAGCGAGAGAAGAAGAAAAAGCCGCACAAATGGTAGCGATGTAAAGGACTCGATAGAGGAACTTGCAAATTTCAAAACTGATATCCTAGTGCATCTAAACACTACTTTAGGGGAAATCTCTGCAAAAGCTAAAAACATAGAACCTTTGGCAATTTATTGCCCAAGATGTAGAAGTAAACATGCTTTGCGGGAATGTCCTTTGAATAAAACAACCATCTCAGCCATTTGTAGTATCTGTTCAAAAAGGCATTCAACTGATCAATGCCACCTGCTACCACAACTCAAAACTGTGTTAGAAAACCGACTGAGGAACTCAACTATATTGGACCAAAACAAGGGGGAAATTTCTCTCAATATCAAAATCCCCCTCGTTTTCCTACAAATTGGGGGCATAATCCTGGTACTATGCCTTGGGGACAATCGGAACCACCCCAACGTCCTTGGAATTATCCTCAATGGACAAATTCCCAAGAATGGCCACAATCAAATTGGAGTAACCTGACCTGGAATCGAGAATCAAAACAACCCCTCATGGAATCAAAACAATCCGACTTGGAATCAAAATCAGACTAATCCACATTGGGTGCAAAACCAACCACAGTGGAATCGGCAATACCAGTCCTATCCAAGGCGACAAAGGAATCAAGGTCAAACTCGGCATTTGTTGCTGCACCTAATCAAAATTTTCAAGAAAAACAACAACAAACACGCAAGTGAAGCAACCTCAATTGCCAGCTCGACCGAGTCACTAATCCAAACGAGTGTAAGACGGACACCTCCTGTCTATGTGGCTGAAAGTGAAGAAAATATTGAAATTAATGTTCTTGATTGTAGTGATATTCAACTCCGTTCAGGAAAAGTTGTACCTGAACCAGTTTTAATGGAAACCAAAGATAATGAAGAGCAAGAATCATCGAGAACCGGAGAGAATCCAACCAACAAAAGAAACAAAAAAATTGGATCCAACAATAGAAAAAGAGACACAAGCGGAACAATTACCAAGGATAGTTCCATATCCTGAAAGACTTAATGCAATACCAAAAATTTCTGAGTCGGAATTGGTCAAAGAACTCAAAAAGTTGACTATCTCATTACCCTTATTGCAAGCCATTAAGGAAATACCAAAAATTAACGATCTTGTCCAAAATTTGTGCATTAAAAGAGCGAGAAGAAAGAAGAAAGCATTCCCCAAGGCTGATGCGGGTTGAAGGGAAGATAGGTGATCTCTTATACTGGAAAACTACTACCTCCAAAGTATAGTGATCCGGGAAGCCCAGTTATCACGGTCACCATAGGTTCGGTACCAATATCAAATGTTTTAGTGGATCTAGGAGCTGCAATAAATGTCATGACTAAAGATACAATGGAACAGTTACAGCTCAAACATCTCGGCCCCACATTTACGGTTTTAGAAATGGCTGATAGGTCAGTTGCAAAACCTGAAGGAATCATTGAAGATGTCCCTATAGAAGTTTCTTCTTGGGAATTCCCTGTAGATTTTTTGGTTTTACAACCAAGAAATTTAGCACATGGATATCCCATTATTTTGGGAAGAACTTGGCTTGCAAGCTGCAGTGACCTTCATAGGCTGCGAGATCTGGAAATATGACCATTTCAAATGGTATTGAGCTGAAACAAATTTCTTTATATCCTCCTGCAAAACCATCTAGCAAATTTTCAGGTCAGTTATGGTTTTCTGACTCAGATGAGGAACCAGAATAGGTCATTTCTACACTAGCTACCTTAGTAGTAAGAGAACACACAGAAGACCTCGGTGACACGAGAAAACTTAGAAAATGAAACAATCTCGATGAATGTTCCGCATGAACAAGGTTTAGAAGGGGAAGCAACAAATATCCAACAGTTGATAAGTAATGAGGAGAATCAAAAATCTGAAGATGAATCATCAGTGCTATCACAAGGAAACTCTGTTTCACTATCACATGGATGGCACCATCATCTGATTTTTCCTTCTCACTTTGTTCCATACAAGAAATGCTTCCCTCAAGCAGCAATGAAACAGAAGCGCTTCGTTTCTCCCATCTCGGCAATGTCCTCTTAATCCCTTAATCACCAAGTATGAAGGAGTGAATTCGGTCCTTCTAAATACAAAACAAATAGAAGTCCGACCAGGCAAATTTTTGAATATCTACGACCGACTTACTAGGGAAGAGGAAGAAAAATTGATAGTTGTTTTGCAGAAGCATGTTCATGCTTTTGCTTGGAACTACAAAGATATGTCAGGAGTTCATCCTGATATATGTACCCATAAGATCTATACTGAAGAAGTCAAGCCAGTCAGACAATTTCAAAGAAGATTGAATCCTGCCTTAAGAGATATTGTGAAAGAAGAAATTGAAAAACTCCTGGAAGTAGGATTCATTTACCCAATTTCTGATAGCCAATGGGTTTCTCCATTGGTAATAGTTCCTAAGAAAAATGGAAAAATGAGAGTATGTGTAGACTACGAGAGAATTGAATAAGGTGACATACAAAGACCATTTTCCATTACCTTTCATAGATCAAGTGTTAGATACTCTTCTTTGGAAAAAGATACTTTTGTTTTCTTAATGGATTTAGTGGATATAATCAAATCTAGGTTGCTCCTGAAGATCAAGAAAAGACAACTTTTACATGTCCATGGGGAACATTTGCCTATAGGGTTTTACCTTTTGGTTTGTGTAATGCCCCGACAACTTTTTAGCGAGCAGTCCTAGCAATTTTTGCTGATCTGACCACCAAAAGTGTTGAAATTTACATGGATGATTTCACAGTATGTGGACAAACTTTTGATTTTACATTGGAAAATCTTGATAAAGTCTTAACACGCTGTGAAACATACCACTTATCCTTAAATCCAGATAAATGCTTCATGATGATGAAGGAAGGGATAGTTCTTGGTCATCACATCTCTCTTGAAGGGATCCAAGTTGATCCAAAGAAAGTTGAAATTATCAAGAATCTCCTTCCTCCTAAAACTCAGACTAATGTCAGAAGTTTCCTAGGACACATTGGTTTTTACCGTAGGTTTATTCCCAACTTTAGTACAATAGCCAGTCCTATGTTTGCCTTATTGACTAAAGATTCTGAATTCTCCTGGACTGCAAAGTGTCAGGAAGCATTTGAAGCTCTGAAAGAGAAATTGATAACTCCACCTGTGCTTAGAGGACCTAATTGGACATTACCATTTCACATTCAGACTGATGCCTCCAATACGACAATTGGAGCAGACATTAGGACAAATTGATAATGGTGAACATTATACCATCTACAACATTAGCAAAAACTTGACGGGAGCGAGAGAAAAATTATACAACAAGCGAGAAAGAATTCCTAGCGGTGATTTATGCCATCAACAAATTCGGGCATTATATCACGAGGTTATCAAATATTTATTCACACAGATCATACGGCCATTAAGTATTTGATGAATAAACCTATGGTAAGTGCAAGAATTATTCGTTGGTTGCTTGTTGCTTGCAAGAATTTGATATCACCATAATCAACAAACCGGGAAAAGCTAATGTTGTGGCAGATTTCTTGTCCAGGTTGCGAGAACACGGATGAAGGGGAATTAGTTGATGACACTTTTCTCGATGAAAAACTATTTGCTATATCGGTTCAATCACCTTGGTTTGCAGATATAGCCAATTATTTGGTCACAGGGAAAGTTCCTCCACATTTCACCTCAAAACAAAAAAAACAATTGATCAAATAGAGTTCTTATTTTGAATGGATTAAGGGTATGCTTTTTAAGTGCGAGTCCCGACCATGTGTTACGTAGGTGCATCCAAAAGGATGAAGTGTATGATATCCTTAGAGCTTGTCATGATGAACCCTCAGGTGGACACTATTTCGTAAAAAGCACAGTTAGAAAAATCTTAGGGATAGGATATTATTGGCCATCTCTTCACAAGGATGTGAAAAAGTACATCAGGCATTGTGATGCATGCCAAAGAATGGGGAAACCCACTCATACAAATGAGATGCCACTGCAGCCTCAAATGGTTTTAGAACCATTTGAGAGGTGGGAGCTTGATTTTGTAGGACCTATTGATCCACCTTCTCAAGGAAAGGTGCATATTCTAGTATGCACTGATTACTTGACAAAGTGGGTAGAGGTGCGTGCTTTCAAACATGCTCGTGAAGAGAAGGTCGCTGATTTCTTGTATACTCAGATTTTTCAGAGATTTGGAGCTCCACGGTCTATCACCACAGACCAAGGACCCCAATTTGCATCCAAAGTCATAAAAGTATTTATAGAATTGTATGAAATCAAACATAGGAAATCATCACCTTACCACCCACAAGCAAATGGCCAGGTTGAAGTAACAAACAGGGAACTAGAACGGATCTTGACAAAAATAGTAGCTTTTCATAGGAAAAATTGGCTAGACAAATTACACGAAGCGAGTTTGGGCCTACAATACTACTTGGAAGTCCACTACTTGATTCACACCTTATGAACTAGTCTTTGGTAAAAAGCCTCTCTTACCTATTGAATTTGAGCTACTAACATTGCGCACAAGCATTGGAAATTGGAATTGACTTGTCGCGAGGCACGGACAGACGAGGATTCTACAGGTGAATGCATTGGATGAACTTAGATTGGATGCTCTGCACCAAGCGAGGTAATTCGGGAGGAGAGGAAGGCTGTGGCATGACAGTCACATTCAGCGGAGGAAACTTCAACAAGGAGATTGGGCTTTCTTGTTCGATTCTCAATATGAAGACTTCCCTGGAAAGCTGAGAACTAGATGGTTGGGACCTTACTTGGATTGAAGAGGTATTTAACAATGGAGCAGCTCGTTTATCCCCCATTGATGGGTCACGAAGAAAGTTGGTAGTGAATGGACATCGCCTCAGGGTATACCATACACCTATGACTAAAGAAGAATTCTTGCAGCAACTTGATAGCTTGGATACACAGCAGGTGGAAGAGAATCCTTCTTCCACTTCAAAACAATCAACATGATCAGTTGATTTCAAGAAAATAGAAAATACAAAAAAAATCAAAAAAATAGAAAACAAAAAGATGAATAAATTATGAGTATGAATTCCTTCATGGGCATGGTTTCAGGGGAAATCATGAAATTCCTTCATGGGCATAGTCAGGATCAAAAAAAAAAAGAGAGAGAAAGAGAGAGAAAAGGAGAGGTAAAAAAAAAAAAAAAGGGGAAAATCAAGAAAAAAAAAAAAAGAGAGAAAAATGAATAACTCAGCAGTGAAAACCTTTTCTTAAGGCACTACTGGGTTGGTGTGCATGAAAACCAGTTTTACGGCATGCATAACCTTGAGAAATTTTTGAACCATCATTGTACAAATTCACCTAGTGCACTTGTTTTGAAATGTTGCAGAAAATCTCAGTGAGAATATCAACAAAAGCGAGTCATTCTTCAAAGCGGCATTAACTATTTTTATCGGGTATATATTTCTTACATTTCTTCATTGTAAAATGATTGGTATATAGTAT
This sequence comes from Wollemia nobilis, assembly GCA_028583015.1. NCBI lineage: Eukaryota > Viridiplantae > Streptophyta > Pinopsida > Araucariales > Araucariaceae > Wollemia > Wollemia nobilis. Next base: position 13,828,227 of record JAQPPZ010000850.1, read on the forward strand.
GTGACAATTAACCATTAGCATAAAAGGTATTCATAAGAGTTGGCATACTTAAAAACATGTTTTAAGAATGATAATATTGATTTCTGCCTAATCTTCGGAACAAGAATGCCAAAAACAATACTGTTGTATTATCTTCGAAATGAAATTGTCTTCAGAATGACAGCAAAATGGATGTTGCACTTTGTCTTTAGAAAGAAACTTTGTCTTCGGAATGACAATTTGTCTTCAGAATGAAACTTGGTCTTCAGAATGACGATTTGATGCATCATCTTCGGAATGAAGATCTATCTTCGGAATAAGGGTCTGTCTTCGGAATGACGATTTACTTTCACAATACAGCTTGATCTTCGGAATGAGGATTAATCTTCGGAATGAGGATTGATCTTCGGAATGAAAATTTTGCAAAGAGGATTTGTCTTCGGAATGAAGTCATAATCTTCGGAATGAAATTTTGTTTGCATTTTCGGAAAGAGCATTTCCACGTGGCGTCCAAGAAAATAAGGTACGACAAAATCAAGATTTTTTCTTAGTTGCATGCGAAGAAGGGACACGTGTCAATCAGCACATGGTCTATTTTTGCACTCATTGGAAATACGGAGAATCTGCAACCATATGCCACCAATTTTTAATGTCAATTAACATGCACGTGAGAATCTGCAAAACTAATGAGGTGGATCTGACGGCAAGGACATCCATGCAATTATCAACGAACAGGTGTACAGTGCAGAAGTAGATATGTGTGCCATCCTTCTTTTCGAAGACGTGTTGCGAGGTACAGTGCACAGAATACGGCTCATTCCGAAGAAGAAGAAGAAGAAGAAGACGAGAAACAGGGCAACGAGGGTTCTAACTTAAAACTCTGCAAATTTGCAACAGAAAATAGCCAGAAATCCTGCAATAGAACAGCAGTCGCAGTGTACGATTTTTAAACAGAGAAAAATGGGGCGAAAGATCAGAACAGAGCCTGCAGACACCAATTACCTTCGAGAAAATCTGGCAGTTGTGCAGATTTTTGAAGACGGAGGATTTATGACGTTTCTGGACAAATTCAATGGGTCTTCTGAAGATTTAGCTGGCATGTTTGCCCATACGTTCAGAAACAACCGAGCACATGTCAACGACATGTCTATTGAGGTAAGCCCTAAAATTTTAAGTCAGATTACGGAGAGCTGCCATTAGAGGGAATTTCAATTACTAGATCCGGCAAGAACACATTGGCAAATGTAGTTAATCGGTTTGTAGAAGAAAATGATAGAGAACACTGAATACTTAACCCATAACAACACATGCAAGGGGTTAAAAAGGGCCGGCCTGCGGGAACCCTGGGATGAAGTAGCCACCTGGGTGATTAAGTTTTTGACCTGTGAAGGGCGGTATGTCTTGTTGTCAGGGCATCATCTACGAATTTTAAACCATCTCAGACATGGTAGACAACAACCAGAAGTTAGGGTTAATCTTCCCCTGTATTTGTATCAAGAGTTAAAGAACATGGCAAAAAGATATCAGGAGGGTAAAGGAAGCCTTCGCCATCATGGCCTTATTAAATTAATTTGCCAACATCATTTTAGAGGAAACCCTAGGAGTTTTGACAGGTTTTACTCTAACCTAAATGATGTCATTTTTGGGGATGAAAGTGAGGAAGAAGAAGAGCCAAATCTGCTGATGTTGTTGCGAGAAGAGGAAAAGCTATTGCAAAAAGTATTGCAGAAGTTGCTTTGCAAAAAATGTTATAGAGGTTGCTGCAGAGGAAGCTGCAGAAGGTGCCCCTGAAGCTGTTACAGAACTTGCTCCTGAACCATCAACTTCACAAGATAAGAGACAAAAGAAAAGAGGATATGGAACTAGCAGTAGAGCAGAAAAACAAAAGAAAGTTCGGTTTGCTGAAGCTGCAACTGACTTATCAGAATAGAGAAGTGAAACAAGGGAAATAGAGGCATCAAAAACTGACCCCATGACCCCTACTGTCACCAAAAAATAGAGCAAAAAGAAGAAATTTGCATCTGGAACTAGGAGGTCTACAAGAATTCATTTGAAAGAAACTACAGAACAGGTCATGGAGGAAGAAGATAGACCAAGTAGCCCAGATGTCACAGAAATACAACCGACATCTGATAACTTTCCAGAATTCCCTGAACAGATAGGCGAGGCAAAAAGCTGAGCAAGTTGGTTTGGAAGAGGCTACGGTTCAACGAGGCTACGAGATATGGTAGATGCCCTTATGAGACGAGGTCTCACGAGCCTCCTGAACAAGAACAAACTGTTGCAGCGAGAAGAAGAAAATTTGGTTGAACGACCAACTACAGTCGATTTATCTGCATCGGCTTACGAAGCAGAAAAGAAGTGGAAGACATCACCGAGCAGCTGAGGGCAGCAATAAGTGTTGTCAAAACACAGACCAAATGGATCATAGAGAAAGAAAGCATCATTGAGATGCAAGAAAGAAAAATTGTAGAACTTCAGTAGGAAGTGGCAGAACTAAAAAAGTTGTCACAATCTGAAAAGCAGCCAGCTATATCCCATGATGAAGATAATTTGGCTCAATTACTTCTAGGTTTATCAAGAGCAGATGACTCTGTTGAGACAGACATAGAAGTTCATCCTGAAACAGCACTCCTTCATTACGAAGAAGTGCCTGTTCATTCTGAAGTAGTGCCTTCTTGTTCTGAAGATGCTTCAAAAATGGTGAGAAATATTGCAGAGGATGTTGAAAATGAGCCACCAACACAGGAACAGTCCCAACAGCAAGAAAATGCTCAAGTAAGTACTCCTACTGAGGTCCCTGCATTTCAACTTGTTACACTTCCAGTAGAAACAACAGATAAGGGGGTACAAGTAGAAATACTATCTGATGACAACCCCATAGAAATAGCAAATAAGGGGGTGCAAGTAGAGATATTGACAGATGAACAGCCAGTGGAAGTGGCAGAAAAAGGAGTTCAGACAAATCTGTTGCCTAGGATCCCCCATGTAGTAAGACCACCTAATACTGTGTCCCTAGAGCAGTACAATGCAGACATAGCTAGCTGGATGATTAGATATGAACAGCTTGCCAATAAAACTAAAAAATTCAAACTGGAAGCAAAACAGCTAGAAGCCAAGGACACAGAAATTCAGGCATTGAAAGAAAAGGTATCTGACTTGTGCCAAATTGCTGAGTTTTTAGTCCAATTTAGATGGCCAGCCAGATTTTACAGACCTTATTTTGAAGGAAAAATACCTTAGATGGCAGGTCATGAGGATTACTTCAAACCTTCCATACAAATTGGACACTATTGAAGATTTTCTGGAGGCATATTTTGACGAGTCCTTTTGAGCAGAAAAATCTTTTGTGTGAACTATTTTTGCATAGTTTCTTCATTCCGAGAGGAAGTTGACTCTCATCCTCAAATCTACATTGGAGATGTTCGGTTGAGAGCATTTATGTCTACTTTGCAAAATCAGCTTTATTGGGATCATGAGAAAAGGCGAAATAAAGTGATTAAAACAAGGGCTGAGTTGTTAGTCAGAGCAATCCAGCCAAATCACCTAAATATCACTCAGCAGCACTTCTCAATGATGAACAGGGATGATATTAAGAGAATGTACTTGAACAATTTGAGGGACTGTGTGACCAGATTTAACAATTTATGTGATCACAATTTCTTTCCAGCATTGTCAGTATGCAGAGACAGGTGGAATGAACTTTCCATGTCTTTAAGGAAAAGAGAACCTATCTCCCCCATCAATCTAGAGTGGTCCAGAAGAAGAGCAGAAGGTGTAGTCCAACTGATCCAGATCATGCGGCATAAGCTGGATAGGTCTCAGGTTCAGGCCTCCAACCATCATTACTCCAGTTCCATTTTACTTTGAAGAAGATGAACAGCCTGATGAACAATTTGAAGATTGGCTCAGAAACATTCAGGAAAATAGGGGGTATTACATAGGCAAGAAGTTATTCTACAGGTCATGGAATCTAAACATGGACATATGTGATTCCATAGCCCAACAGAATGCATGAGGGCATGCATTAATATAAGTTGGGGGGAAAATGATGAGGCCTGGAAATGCCTCAATCATAACATGTTTTGTACACTAAAAATGCCTATAAACTCTTATGTTTTATCTGATATGTTAGTTAAGTTGATTTAATATCTTTGTATATTAACCATTTTGCATGATCAATGTATTTGAAATATTATATGTTGATTTTACAGACTTTTTGCATAGTTTTGTGTTCTTTTTGCTATGATTTGCTACAATGGGATATGCTTAGAATAATAGCAGCATTTCACTAATCATATTTTGATTTGTTTCAAGCATTTACTTCACCTAAATCTGCAGCGAGTGCAAGCAAACTGTTCTTTGTGCGGCAAAAAGCTGGTCTTTCCCATGTAAATTCCAGCCATTTGTCCATAAATAGCAAGGCATGGAATTCACATGAGGAAAGGGATGAAGACCATTAGAATTTGATCTTAGGAGATAACCCACCGAAGAGATGCAGAAGAAATCAATGGAAAAGCATACATTTGTTCATTTCGAAGTATCTTCGGAATGAACAGATATCTTCGAAATGAAGAAAACAGCATCTTCGAAATGAGCGGATCTTCGGAATGAAGAATGCAGCGTCTTCGGAATGAGCGGATCTTCGGAATGAAGCATGCAGTATCTTCAGAATGAGCGATCTTCGGAATGAGAATGTAGTATCTTCGGAATGAGCGATCTTCGAAATGAAAACTGCATTGTCTTCGGAATGAAGCCACTTATCTTCGGAATGAAGAACAGAATGTGTTTTTGACCTTTTTGACCGATTTTTGAAGCCGGGAAAAGGGAAATAAAGGTTGGAAAAAGTAAAGAGAAATATCTTCCATCTGTCTTTGCCGTCATTGCCGACCAAAGCCATCTTTAAGGGAAAGATCAGGTTTTAGTCCTCTTCTAGGATAAAACCAGAATTTGTTGCGGCATTGTAGGATTAGATCTTTTGAGATATTCTTTGTTTGTAATCAGATCATAGGATAGCTATAAATATTGCTCCCGTTCAGGTTGAGCCTAGGTAGTAATAGTAGATAGATAGAAAATAGAGTAAGGAAGCTAGCAGAAAATACAGAGTATAACTAGAAATTGACTATTACAGTCCTATAATAGTTTTTCAGCAGAATTCTTGTAATCATGTCTTTTGATCAATAAAGTGCACCAGTTCTATTTCAAATTACTTGTAAATGAGTGTGATTAAGATTTAGAAAAGAGAGAGACTTACACCTTCTTCCGGACAAAGAGGTGGCCACTTCCAGACCTAGGAGGAGGACTAACAGAGCGAGGTTTTTATTACGATTTTCTTTGCAGTGAGAATGAGTTATAGAACTTGTTATGTAAATTGCTTGTGAATAGTTGACAATATTTGCAGTATTAGTTTATTTATGCTAAGATAAATCTTGTGCTTAATGTTTTAGTTGCAATCTTACTTTCAACCAAGCTTTCACTTTATTTTCAGACTGTTATTTTTAGAATTTACTATTTTTCAGCAATTTCCTGCATTTTTATGTTTTGCTGTCAAAATACGAACAGAAGATTGACAACCTTATGTTACGAAATTTTGATAGTTTTTATTTCCACATTAGATCTAGACTTTCATTACTGCAAAAGTAATTAGATTTCCTTTCTGCAATTAGGATCAGACTTTCAATTCTGCAATATAATTAGGTCTTATTCTGCAATTGTAATTAGGACTTCATTTACTGCAGTTAGTGATTAGTTTCCAATTATGCAACTTAGATTAAGATTTAATTCATGCAATCTAGAGATAGGAATGTTCCAAAACCCCCCACAAACCGGTTCCACCAATAAGACTTGTTGCCCTAGATTGACCTAAGTTATAGCTGTTTCACTTCTTCTCCCGTAGATAGCCTTGTACACTTCCCTGGATTGATAGATTCATTGAGAATTAATGATGGTATAACGACTACGCATCAGTAGTATATAAAGCACAAAACCCAAATAGATATTTGCAAATTGAGAAGCAGGATTTTGGGTGAAATGCCCAAGTGGAAGCGTGCAAACCATGACCCAACCCCTCAAGCGAGTGAATCATGGCCTAAAAATATGCTCCATCCTCTCCTGTGGGACCATCGCTCAATGGTGGTGAGTGTGGAATTTTCTCCATGTGTGGTTTCCCTTGGTTTTTTTCCCTCATGGGCCCCATATTAATTCAAGGTTCCATTATTCGCTCCTCCTGTACTGCCCAGTCTCATAATTTCTCAAATAAAAAATCATTAAAAAATAACTTGAGCAACGCTGCAAGATTCTTGAGCAATTATCCCACATTTATCCCATGATGGCCCTCATGGTGATATAAAGCACAACACCCACATAGAGATTTGCAAATCAAGAAGCAGGCTTTTGGGTGAAATGCCCAAGTGGAAGCATGTGAACCATGACCCAACCCCTCAAACGAGCAAATCATGGCCCAAAAATATGCTCCATCCTCTCCCGTGGGAGCATCGCTCAATGGTGGTGAGTGTGGAATTTTCCCCATGTGTGGTTTCCCTTGGTTGTTTTCTCTCATGGGCCCCATGTTAATTCTAGGATCCATTATTCGCTCCTCCCATACTGCCTAGTCTCATAATTTATCAATTAAAAAATTATTAAAAAATAACTTGAGCAACGCTACGAGAGTCTTGAGTCATTATCCCACATTTATCCCATGATGGTCCTCATGGTGGTATATAAAGCACAACAGCCACATAGAGCTTTTCAAATCAGGAAGCATGATTTTGGTTGAAATTCCCAAGTGGAAGCATGCTAACCATGACCTAGCCCCTCAAACGAGCGAATCATGACCCAACAATATGCTCCATCCTCTCCCGTGGGAGCATCGCCCAATGGTGGTGAGTGTGGAATTTTTCCCATGTGTAGTTTCCCTTGGTTGTTTTCCCTCATGGGTCCCATGTTAATTCTAGGGTCCATTATTTGCTCCTCCCGTATTGCCTAGTCTCATAATTTCTTAAATAAAAAATTCTACTCCTCTATACTCAATACTTCTTTTTTATTACTTTCACTCTTTGTCTGTACAAAGTTTTATTTTTTTCTTCTATACCCAATTATTTCATAGCTCTCTTTTTGCTTTATATTATTCATCATACCATGCATTTATAATTAAATTACCTTTTTTCTTCTTCCTAAATTTAGATATTTTGTATCTTTTTAATGCATCTAATATTATATTTGTTATCTCACTAATCTTGATTTCTTATTCTCTTGTTTTTTTCCTTTATAAAATATGTTTTATTGTTTTCTTAAAAATTAAATGATTCTACTGGGTTATGAAGACCTTTTGCTCTATGGAAAATTGTTGTTAGGTTGCATGTTTTTAATTACTAATTTATTTCTTACCATGAAAGGTTTATATGTGTTGAGGAATATTATATTATTTGGTACATGCTAATGTACCCCCATGGTACCTTCATGGTACAATTGTAAATATGTAATAGATTAGGGTTGAGTCTATAGTTTATGAGTGTGATTTATATTTCTCCTTTCATGTAAGTTTCAATGTGTAGGAAATGCACAAGTGTCATGTAAGTTAGATTGCAAGTGTAGATTGAGAGAATGTGCATAAGTGTCATGTATGTAAGTGTGCAAATATGTAATATGAGGATGTGCACAAGTGTCTTAGAGTAGGTGTAGAAGTGTGCAAGTGTCATAGAGTCAAGTGTGCATGTAGAAGTGAAGAGTCTGGTGGCAAGATGATAAGCCAAAGGTCATGGGATGTGTCATATGGAGAGCAATAACCAAACATATCTTCTATGTCTATATTATGGAGATAAATCTCCATGAAGAGATATATCCAATATCCAATATTCAATATCCATATTGTAAGTGGAAGTTACTAAAGCTTGTATACAGATTTTAAGCAATTAATATTGTAAGTTTTCTTCATGCATAGTTCATGAATGACTTAGGCCATTTACATTAGGATTTGATATATCAATGAATATTTATTTCAGTATTATATAAGACTTGATATACATATTAATTTTCTCATATATTATTCTACTCATTATATGACCTTTAATATTGTGGCTATTTTATATTGGGACCTATGATATTTTGTGGTAGTAAGGCTTAAAATGCCAATAGTGGTATCAAAGCTACCACCTAACTCTATATTTTTTGATAGAGTTATTTTGTTAACCACCATTATCAATAATTAACCTTGTCCACTTTTGATAAATTTAATTTAGAGTCTATCCATTTTAAAGGCAATGGAGACTTGGACTCTATTTTTAAAGGTCTTATTGAGTAGAAATTAAGGGGACAATGATTCAATTTAAATGCTAGGATATTTCCACTTGATTGAAGGAAAACCAGTGAATATTAGGACTCAACTATATTGATAGAAAGGTCCAACTCAGAAGAAAAGTTGGACATTGATAGAGATAACCAACTTAGAAGATAGTTGGGAATTTTGGGGATATACAATGTCATATTGATATGTTTTTGGATTTTCTAGAGAAAGAGGATAATCACTATTGAATATTCAAGAATTTAAGCAAATTCATCCAACATATGATTCTTCTATATTTCAAGAGCTTCATACACCATTTGTTTGAAAGGACCTACTATCTTAGTGTGTTCACCGGTTGAGATTGTTTGAAATGGCTAGGTAGATAGTTATAAGGGTCATGTGTCTGGCACCCAAGATTTGGATAGCTTTATCTTATATTTGGGATCATACACTCACCAAATAGACTACTCTGATACCATTGATCCAATATTTGGTGTTTGGATTTAGAGTCAAAATAAAAAATATAAATGAATGCTACAAAATGCCAAGCTAATTTTATTAATCTAGAATAAAATTACAGAGATAGCAATCTCTAAAAAGAGATATTTTCCAAGTTAACCTCTGGTTCAAAAGTTAATGTTTATATAAAAATTTGGTGGAAGACAAAGAGTCATGATGGTTCAACTTTTGTGATGCAACATGAGGAATAAAAAAGTTCCATAATTGCTACTTCTTGGCACTAAGTATTCTATAGTTGGAATATTTTTATCCACCAATGCCCAAATTTAGTTAATCCATAGAATTGATCACTCACAAACTGCTAAAAACTTAGTTGATTTATAGGTTTGGGGAGACCCTTCTAGATCATATGAAGTGCAATATATTAAATCCCATAGAGAAAATATTTGCATTGATGCATATCTTAGACTTGATTTGGCTATTAAACTATCCCTTTAAAATATGATTGTTATTGATAATTTATCAAGGGTTGATGATCGCCATTGATGATAATTGTTATTGTGGTCTATAGGGATTTGGTTGATAAAGTGAGTGGTACTTATGTTATGCCATTGTCCTTGATAGATAAACTTGAGTAACATTCATTTTTAATTGATTCCACAAACTTGTCTCATGTAGAGTCTTCTAAATATTCTTGATTCTAGTTGTATACTTCCCACAAAATTTGGACTGGTATTGATGCTTTTAGAAGGGCAAAAATGATCTTCTCCTGATCAAAGAAGTGATTAATGGAAAATATGTAGATAGTTGATCCAACCAATTCTCCACTAGATTGACATTGTTTTTCCTTCAAAAACAAGAATATCAAAGTTCACCTAAACTTTGAAAGGTGTTGGGGCAATGAATGATTGTCGTAGTACTAGAATATTACAACCACTCAAGAATTTGAAGAAATTGATTCAATATCTAATTATTCTATCTTTCAATGGCTTGATATACCATTTGTTTGAAATGATATACTATCTTAGTGTTGTCTACCATTTAATAGTCAGATAGTTAGAGGGGTCGCATCTGTCATCCAAGATTTTGATAGCCTAATATTATCTTTGGAATCATACACTCATAAAATAGACTACTCAAATACCACTAATCCAATATTTGGTGTTTGGGTTTAGATTCAAAACTAGAAATAGGAATGAATGTTTCAAAATACCAAGTTAATTTTATTAATATTGAATATTATAGAGATAGCAATCTCTAAGAAGAAATATCTTCAATTAAACCTCTGGTTAAAAAATTATGTGCTTTTATACAAATTTGATGGAAGACAGAGTCATGATGGTTCAAATTTTATGATGTGGAATGCAAAATGTAAAAGGTCCACCATTGCTACTTCTTGGTGCTAAGTATTATGCAGTTATGAGATTTCGGTCCACAAACCCCCAAACATAGCTAATCCATAGAATTAATCACTCCTCACACAATGACAAAAACTTAGTTGATTTATAGGTATAGGGAAGATCCACTTGGACCATATGAAGTGCGATATATTCAATTCCATAAATAAAATATTTGCATTGATGGATATATTAGACTTGATTTGGTTATAAAATTTCTTTTAAAAAATATCATTATTATTAATTCTTTATCAAGGGTTAATGACCCACCATTGATGATAACTAGTATGTATAATGGTGGTCCATAAGGCTTTGGTTGATAAAGGGAGTGGTACTTGTGTTATGCCATTGTCCTTGATAGATAAACTCGAGTAATGTTTATCTTTGACAACTTCCACAAACTCATCCCATATAGGGTCTTTTGAATATTCTTGATTTTGGTTGCATACTTCACAACAATTATGGAATTATAATGATTCTTTTATAAGGGTAAAAATGATATTATCCCAATAGAAGAAGCAATTTACAAATAAAATATGCAGATAGTTGATCTTTCCAATTCTCCACATGTTTCACATTGTATTTTCCTTCAAAAATAGGAATTTTAGAGTTCACCTCAAATTTGAATGATTTTGGGGCATTGAACAATTGTGTCATAGTGCTATAAGATGGTAGCTACTCAATAATTTAAGTAAAATAATCCAAAATCTCATTCTTCTATATTCAAAAGATTCATATACCATTTGTTTGAAAGGATCTATTGTTTTATTGTTGTCTACCATTTGAGATCATTTGAAATAGATAGGTAGATAGCTAGAGGGATTATGCATCTGGCACCCAAGATTATGATAGTCTGATCTCATATTTGGTATCATACACTCACAAAATAGACTACTTAGATTCCATTGGTCCAATATTTGGTGTTTGGGTTCAAAGTTAAAACTAAAAATAGGAATGAATGTTGCAAAATACCAAGCTAATTTTATTAATCTAGAATAAAATTATAGATATAGCAATCTTTGAGAAGAGATATTTGCCAAGTGAACCTTTGGTTCAAAAATTACATGTTTATATATAAATTTGGTGGAAGACAAAGAGTCATGATGGTTCAAGTTTTGTGATGTGGAATGCATAGTGCAAAATATCCACTATTGCTGCTTCTTGGAGCTAAGTATTCTGCAGTTGGAATATTTTAGTCTACAAACCCCTAAACTTAGTTAATCCATAGAATTAGTCACTCCTCACAAAATGAAGAAAACTTAGTTGATTTGCAGGTTTGGGGGAGATCTATGTGGATCTTATGAAGTGTAATATATTCAATGCCATAGAAAAAATATTTGCATTGTACACATATTAGACTTAATTTAATTATAAGCTTTCTCTTGAAATTTATGATTGTTATTGATTATTTAGCAAGGGCTAATGACTCACCATTAATGATTACTATTATGTATAATGGTGGTCCATAGGGATTTGGTAGATAAAGGGAGAGATGTTTATGTTATGCCATTGTCCTTGATAGATAAACTTGGATAATATTCATTTTTGACTACTTCCATAAACTCGCCCCATGTAGGATTTTTTGAATATTCTCAATTTTAGTTGTATACTTCCCACCAATTCTGAATTGGTATTGATGCTTTTAGAAGGATAAAAGTGATCTCTCAATTGAAGAAGTGATTTAGAAAAATATGCAGATAATTGATCCAACCAATTCTTCGATGGTTTTACATTGTTTTTCCTTCAAAAAATAGGAATATCAAAGTTCACTTGAACTTTGAATAGTGTTTGGGCACTAAATTATTGTTTCATAGTGTTGGAAGATGGTAGTTGCTCAAGAATTTGAGCAAATTAATCCAACATTTGATTCTTATATACTTCAAGAGCTTCATAAACTATTTATTTGAAAGGATCTGCTATTTTTGTGTTGTCTACCATTTGAGATAATTTGAAATTACGAGGTAGATAGTATGAGGGATCGTGCATTTAGCATCCAAGCTTTTGATATCCTGATCTCATATTTGGAATCATACACTCATAAAATACACTACTTAGATACCACTGGTCTAGTATTTGATGTTTTTATTTAGAGCCAAAACAAAAAACAAGAATGAATGCTAAAAAATATGAAGCTAATTTTATTAATCTAGAATAAAAGTATAGAGATAGCAATCTTTGAGAATAGATGTTTGCCAAGTGAACCTTTGGTTGAAAAATTACAGGTTTATATACAATTTTTGTGGAAGACAAAGAGTCATGATAATTCAACTTTTGTGATATAGAATGTGGAATGCAAAAGGTCCACAATTGCTATTTCTTGATGCTAAGTATTTTGTAGTTAGAATAATTTGATCCACAAACCACCAGACTTAATTAATTCACAAAGTTAGTCACTCCTCACAAATGATAAAAACTTAGTTGATTTGTAGGTTTGGGAGAGATTTGCCTAGATCATATGAAGTGCAATATATTAAATCCCATAGATAAAATCTTTGCATTGATGCATCTATTAGACTTGATTTGGTTATAAACTTTTCCTTGAATAACATGATTGTTATTGATTATTTACAAGGGCTGATGACCCAACATTGATGATAACTGTTATGGTGGCCCATAGGATTGTACTTGTGTTACTACATTTTCCTTGATAGATAAATTAAATATCCCTAGGGAAGATGTCCTCTCTAATAGAAGTCATTACCATGATTATAATGGTAAACCTCAAGATCTTGTCCATTGCATTTGTTTATCATTTTAGCTAGGTCTATAGAAGTAACAATGAAGTTTATGGTGTTTGATTTTTATATCAACTATAATATGCTATTAGGTAGACCTTAGATTAGTAAGATGAAATCCATATATTCCTCTATTTATCAAGTGGTTAAACATACCTATGATGATAAAGTTTCCACCATTAAGGGAGACCTAGATCCTTGGTGGTCTCATCTTCCAAGCCATGATAGTTGTTTTATTCCTTATATGCATGAAACATAAAAAGTTTTAGTTTATGGACATAAACCTCAGTGGACTTATAAAAGGAAGCTATACAAGGGGTATCTTAAATTTTGCGTGAAATGCCCTCAAGATAGGTAAGAATATGAATATGATTAACTTTATATGGATATTATTATTCCTCTTCCTCAAGAGATAATTGATAAATTACCATCATTGTTGAAACCCAAATAGAGAGTAGATCCTTTTTATTTTATCAAAGGTTGGATAAACTACATAAGGCCTATGAGGATGTTGCCAAATTGAAACAAGTAATATTTTGTGTAGATAATGACATGTGGGAGGAAACTAATAGTGATATAGATAGTGACTAATCAAGCCTTTAACATTGAAACTGAGAATGTTTCTTCTACCACTACTTTTGAGGTGGGTGTATAGCATTATCAATTAGGATCAATGGAAGTTCCTATTTTCGATAATAATAATAATGAATTTGGTATAATTTTTTGTAATTCGTTTGCTTGTATGTTTATGAATGTTGAATGAAACCCATAAATCTAGGGTAGATAGACATAGAATAGCTAATGTTTCTATTATATTTGTATCAAAACCTTTGAATAGACTAAGTGAAATAGGAATTATTCTCTTTTCTAGACATTTAATAGAGACTAAAATCTATCAATTTCAAAAGTATTATGAAGATAAAAAAAACTAGTTGCTCTCTTTAAAAAATAATAATTCCTATATAGTCTTTTAACTTATCCTAAACCAAAATCCACTATTGGCTCATGTTATTATAAATTCTCTTTAGTAGTAATAGGAATACCACTTAAAGTGACGATCTTGGTCAACACTAGCCTTTCAACTATTTTTAGGATTGTTCATGTTATTTTGATAGTCCCCAATGATTGTTTGACCTATAAACCCCTACTATGCATAGATTATTTGATATTTTTAATGAAATTTATCTAAATCCAAGACCACTCCTTAATATGGCAATCTCAGTTCCTCTAGATTTTATGGAAATAGTGAATGCCCATTCTTTCTCTGTTCTTGTTATCCTTTTTTTAGATTTGGAATTGTTTTCCTACTTAGATAGGTTGTCCAATAAGTCACTTGACAATTTAATTGATCTTTTACCCTCTTACCCGAAAATACATTTTATTGAAGTTTAATTTTCCATTGAATTGAAAACCAGGGTTGTCATTAAGTCTTTAATGAAATTTTATAAGCAAGTAACACCTCTCCTTAGTAGACACATCCTTATCTCCTCAATATTCAATCTCATTCTCACATCCTCTCTAGGATTAGGGGCAATGGGTATGCAAAAGAACCAATAATCTAAATTCTTTATAATGTTATATTTCTCCTATCTTTACCCAATGATGAAGCTATATTGGAGATTGTATATGCTAGAGAGGAAATACTTCCATGGTAATAAGAGAGGGTTTATTTAAGAGCCCAATCCTAACTAGGGTAGGAATAAGTGGTCTAATTATATTTTCCAGGTTGAGATTAATTCTAAATTAGAGAATCTTCTCCTTGCTCTAGGCCATTTTAAATAAGGCACTATCACAAATACCAAACCTACCATAGATGTTTTCATAAGTACCCCTGAGCAACTATGTTTAGTCAAAATTAGGGCTAACCTATCTATTGAAGAGAAAACCATATTTATTGCCTTGCTTAACGAGTACAAGGATATATTTGCTAGGGAATATTCTAACATGCACCGAATGGATGAGGATTTGGTTGTCCATAATATTGTTACTTATGAGGATGACACTATGTCCACCAAAAGCAAAGGAGTTTCTCTTCTCTCATTCAAGACCTATGTAAAGTTGAAATCTAAAAGTTGTTAGATACCAATTTTATAAGACTTGTTGACTATTTAGGATGGGTATCTAACATTTTTCTTGTGAAGAAGAAATAAAATAATGTTATTAAAATTTATTAAAAACATAAACCTATCATATCCCAAGGATAATTTTCTTTTACCTCTTCTGATGCTAATGTTAATTCCACTACAAAGTATAAAATATTATCCCTTATAGATTACTGTTTAGGGTATAACTAAATCTATATTA
Organism: Wollemia nobilis; assembly: GCA_028583015.1. Lineage (NCBI taxonomy): Eukaryota > Viridiplantae > Streptophyta > Pinopsida > Araucariales > Araucariaceae > Wollemia > Wollemia nobilis. The sequence continues at coordinate 13,843,382 of JAQPPZ010000850.1, forward strand.
TCCTTGAAGATAAAATCAAAACAAATTTTACTATCTTGGGGTGCATTCTATTATGTTGTCATACCTTTTAGGCTAAAAATGCAGTGCTACTTATCAATGGGCTATGACAATGATATTTCATGAGTTTATGGTAAATATAGTGGATTCATATGTAGATGACCTCTTGGATAAGTCTAGGAAGCAGGTTGACCACCTAAATTACCTTCATATCATATTTAAGTGATTACATCATTATAAGGTTAGAATTAATCCTTAGAAGTGTGTATTTAATGTTTTTAATAGAATGCTTATAGGGTTCATGGTGTCTCACAGGGGCATAGATGTCAATCAAGACAAGATCAAATCCATTGACACTATGTCTCCCTCCAAAATGTTAAGGATATTATATCTTTCTTGGGTAAGCTTAAAGAAATTAGGCGATTTATCCTTGAGGTAGATTTTAAAGCTTATCTATTGAATCACTTACTCAAAAAAGATGTTGAATTCAAATGGAATAAAATTTGTATAAAGGTATTTTCTGAATTCAAAAAATTTCTTTTGTGACCTCCAAATCTTTGCCCACCTAATATTGATAAGCCATTTAATTTTTACACCTCAACTACTCAAGTTTCCTTGGAACTGGTCCTTACTAAATAGGATAATAATAATAAGTATGTCATGTGCTATATTAGTCAAAAAATATTTTTGATAGAAACTTGATACACTCCCATGAAAAAATATATAGAAAGAAAGAAATATCTAAAGTCACTAATAGAGTCAAATTTGGAAAGTCAAAACCAAAATCAAATATCGATAATATACCAAATAATGGAATATAGGGGGGTGTTGGAGTATATTACATTATTTGGTACCTTGCAAGTATCTCATCAATACTTTGTAAATATTTGAAGTATAGGATTCACATAAATATTTATCATTTAGTAATCATTAGATGTTTATAATTGAGTCAATAAATATATTTCTCTTATGAGAAATATAAAGAGTCATATCTCCCAGGAGTTTGAGGAGTTTGAGGAGATGAATATATAGTTGAAGATGAAATATCAAGAGCCTCTTTGTAAAGGCTATTTGTAGAGCAACACATGAGTTTGTATGTAATTAGAAATTGTAGTGCATATTCTTGTATTGTAATACTTTATAACCTTGTCATATTTGTGAATATAGTATGATAATTTTACCTTGAGTTATGGGTTGATTATATGTGAGATTGTGTTCCATTATTATGTGAGAAATTATTTAACCTTTGTATCCAATATTTATTAGTGAATATAGATCATTTGATAACAAATAAGGAAAATAAAATCAATATTATGCAAGGATAACAATTAAACACAATGATAAATTTTATATTTCTTCAATATTTCCACTAGCTAAAATCTATATACATCATCCACATTTATGCTTTATGGTGTCTCTTAGATTTAAAATACTTTTGGTATTTCATCTTCTTCTCAATATTTTCATCTTCTCTCATTCTCATGGGATATGTGACTATCCAACCTTATATGAGGTAAAATCATAAATTGTTCCCTAATAATTACATCTCTTAAATTAATGTAATAATTATATGACAACAAATATTGTAATAAAGTATAACAATAAGATGTGATTGGAACCAAAATCTAAGTCCATCAATCTCATGCCAATTATAGTTAGTTCAACAAAGTCTTAATAGATGATTTTTCTTCTTATTTCATATTAATATATTTTCTATGATCCTTAGATAATCCTAGTGCACTAACCAAGCAAGCATCAAATTAACTTGGCTCCTAGACCATCACTACCCAACAACCCATTGTATGATAAATTAGTCTAGGAGAATGATAAAATTGGTTGATATATTTAAGAGTTTTTTGCCCAAGGTAAGACTTGACCAAGTTTAACATCCTTTGACAATCTAACTGCCCAATACTAAATAAGGATGGGAGTAAGCACCTCTTCATCAACTATAGAGCACTAAACAAACTCATAGTGAAGAAAAAATACTTAATCCCACACATTAATGACCTGTAGGAACAAATATAGGAAGTTCAACACTTCACAAGGATTGACATCAAGTTAGGTTCTCATTTATTTTTTTCAACCCCATCGATATATGAAAGATAATATTCAAGATAATATATGGACTACATAAACCATTGATAGGATCCTTCATCACTACCTACTTGGATGACATCCTCATCTTCAACAAAAAATTAGGAGGAAAAAATATAAAATATGTTCAAAGTATAGACACTGTCTAGGTTACATAATTGACCACTAGGGCATAGATATAGATTTAGAGAAGATATGTGTCGTCCAAGAATGACCTACCTCAAATAATTTGAAAAAACTTAGGATTTTTATAAGCCTTACAAACTTCTATTATAGGTTTATGTTAATAATCTCACGTCTCATGGCCTCTTAATCAAGTCATTAATAGGAAGGTGAAGTTTCATTGAAATTTAAAATAATAGTAGGCATTTTATAAACTCAATTAGTGACTCTATTTAGAACCACTTATTTCCATGCCAAACATCACTTGAGAATTGGAGTTAAGATTGATGTATCAAACTATGTAATTAGTTCTACCTTAATATAGAATGCATATTCAATGGTATACCATTTTGAGATGCTTTTTGATATAGTTCAACACTACTTGACATATATGAAGGAGCTCTATACCATTGATAAAGATATATAATAGTGGTGTTGTTATATCATGGGTATGAAAATAATTATTTGTTCTTATCACATGCATTTATAATTATTACATTCATAAAATTACCTAGAAAATGCATACCATATAAAATAGATGACTTACCTACAACAATTCCACCTTATGATCAAATATCGTAAGGTAAAAGAGAACCCAGTACTAGACTATTTAATCCATCAAACTCATCAAAACTATTGATATTTGTTGACACCATAAGGTATAGCTCTAATGATTTATAGGTTTTATACCCTAATAATGTTTACTTTACTAACATCCACAAATATTTTCTATATGCCATGTCAACACCAGGCCATCATATCTAAGATGGGTTGTTATACTATATTGGAAAGCTCTATATGCCTTTCAATACACCAAATTAAATACTCCCTAGGAATATTACTACTTTAAGATGGTTAAACACTTTAATAAGATATTGTTGCATTATAACAAGACTTAAATTATCTAGACATAAGCTAGGAAGTGGATCTTTTTATTAGGTCCTATGCACCATGTAGCATTGCAAAGCTAACCATTAATATTCCACACATCTCTACTAGTTTCTTCCAAACCTTAGAAATACATAAATATAGATTATCTCTTATGGTTTCGAACCATAAGGTACTCATATATTTTGCATCTTTGTGATAATGGAGAAGTACAACAAGATGGTGATCATGGCATCCTGTAAGAAAATCTTTGACATAGCTTATATAACCTAACTATTCTTTTATGAATTTTGAATTTACTTTGTTCTTATAAGTATGATTATATCAAACTAGAATTCTAGTCTTATCGTTTGAGTATCATCATTAATTTATATAAGCATCATCATTAAGTATCAAAATACTTAAATGTAATATTTCTAGTGATAAGTTTCACGTACATATTTGCACTCATCTAGTCTTGCTACATGGCATTTAATGAATTGGTATCAATTATAGAGGAAGTAGAATGGATAGTTCCATAACTGCATTAAATTGTTTTTATCAGTTGGAAAGTTGAACCTTTTCATCTTGCAACTACTTATAATTATTGTATATTTATTTAAATCTTAGAATAATTTTTTTTTTCTTTTTTTTTCTTCTCTATTTCTCATCTTGGTTTGCTTCTTTTATCCCTTTTTTATCCTCTAGACTTAGGTTGTTCCTATAGCACCTAACCAATTGTTCTACTACTTTCAGTTCATTGGAATAGAGTGCCTTGTACCCTACAAGAGGATGCACCTCATATATTGATCCCATGTACCTTTATCAACATGGATACATGATACATATATCCTTTTTTTTTGTTTTTCTATTATACTAGAGGAATCAATAACTCGTTATAATTTTCTATGCCTCTTTGTGGTTTCAAATATCACTCCTTATCGCCACTATAACCTCCAGTTGCATCAGCTAAACATTTTACGTAGCTATCTACACTGACGCGACACACCCATCGATACTACAAGGCTCGAGAGATTGGAGCCCTGGTCTCCATGCTCCTACAAAAGTGTTTTGACCGTTGAACCAAGCTCTCGAACCCAACATAATACTTATATCCTATGATGCATTTACAATTGTACTATTTGTAAATAAAGTTGCATTCTTACAAGGTTATCTTGTTCCCTATTTTTTATTGCATAAATCTAAAGTGTAACTTTCTATCACCTAAGCTATTTCAAGGAGTTGTTTTTTATACAACCATGTCCTAGGTTCCATGATGTTTATCATACTCCATCATATACACTATGAGTATAGAATGTATCACAATGATCATTTAGATATTTGACTTTAGAAGAGGAGGAAAATTGATCTTCTAAAGTGGGAGAGCAAGAATTCTTCTTATTGCACACAACTAAAAGTGTAAATCCATGAGAATGAGCAACTTCTCATCAAACACACATATCTACTTTTATTAACCTTATTTGTGATAGGATAAAACATGGTAAAACATTTAGAAATATCACAATGCCCCACAAATATGCACCTTTTTAGTTTTTCCTAAAGTTGATCCTCCTTTCATTTGGAATATGGACCCAAGCATCACATCCAAAATATGCAAGTGCTTAGCACTAGGCTTCATCCCACTCTAATTCTCTTTAAAATTCATATCCTTAAATGTCCTAGTTGGTGAATAGTTAATAATAAAATATTCATAATTATTATTTTTTATCCACAACTTAAAATCAAGGCTCGTTTCATATAACAACACCTAGCCATCTTTGTAAGTATCTTATTCTTTCTTTCAACCATACCATTTTGGTATGGAGTATACGACATAGTAATTTCATGGATGATCCTATGTTCTTTGTAATAAGCATCAAAATAATTACTTATATACTTTACATAATTATTAGTCCTTAAAGTTTTGATGATTTTACCATAATATTTCTCAATAATTTCCTTGAATAACTCAAATTTCTCTATAACTTCACTTTTTAACCTCAAGAAGTAGACCCACTCCTTTCTAGAGTAGTCATCTATTAATATGAGAATGTATCCCAAGCTATCATAAGAGGATATACTCCACACAACAATGCAAATATTAATGGATCAACTTCAACAACGCTTAAGGTTGATGTCCTTCCCATTTTGAAATATATGATTATGATGTTTTCAAGCATGCATCCATTGCAAATTTTACTAGGAGGAAAATGTGATAAAGCATGTCTTTCTAAAAAACCATTTCATACACATGAATCTTAATCATCCATATTTTGGGTGTCCTTACTATAAGTGGAAATTCCTTGAGCCATTATCAACTATAACAACCAAAGCCTTCCATTTATTTAGCTTAACAAACTTTGTAGACTTATAGAGTTTGGTGTCAAATATAGAACTTTCTTTGTGGTCACTCAAGATTTGAAACATAGGATGATTTCTAAAGAGTCAAGGTAGACCCATTTTTAAACTACAAAATTGTTGTTGGTTTCAAGAATTAAATGAATTAAATACATTATCTTATTTTCCCTTTATGTAGATATTTCCAACAATAAATTATATTCTTATCTTTATTTCACAATTCAATAAGTAGAAAAAATAAAAAATCCAAACGCATGTCTAGAACATAGTAGACGTCTTGAATATAACCTTCTTTATGCTTAATATCCCTAAACCCTATCACTTTGATACCTTCATCATTTATCATTTAAAAATTCACTCAACACTTTTTACTAGCCTCATGGTTACAAAAAGACTCATTTTGCATGTTCATGAGATGGTGATGCAGGAGCATCCGGTGGCAGCAGAGCAATCTTACATCAACAAAAAAATTTCTAAGTGTTTGCCTTGATGTCGCGATATCATGACAGAGAAAAGTGTCGCAATATCGCGACATGTCATGTTTTCGTAGCTCAGGAAGGAGAGAGAAGGCATGGAGCAAAAATGTCGCGATATCGCGACATGTCGCGTTATCACGGATCAGGAAGGAGAGAGAAGGCATGGAGCAAAAATGTCACAATTTCATGACATGTCATGAAATCATGACAGAAAGAAGACAGGAAAGGCCAGAGGAGAAAATGTCATGATTTCACGACATGTCGCGAAATTGCAACCGAAGGAGCAAAAAGAAAGCAAGGAAGGAAACTGTCGTGATATCGCGACGTCGCGATTTTACAACCAAAAAGGAGAAAGAAGAGCAAGAGAGGAAAATGTCACGATATCGCGACATGTCACATTATCATGACCAAAGGACAAGAGAAGGCACAAAGGAGGAAAGATGTCGCGATATCGTGACATGTCACATTATCGTGACCAAAGGATGAGAGAAGGCGCAAAGGAGGAAATATGTCGCGATATCGCGACATGTGGCATTATCATGACCAAAGGATGAGAGAAGGCGCAAAGGAGGAAAGATGTTGTGATATCGTGACATGTCACATTATCGTGACCAAAGGATGAGAGAAGGCACAAAGGAGGAAAGATGTCGCGATATCGTGACATGTCGCATTATCGTGACCAAAGGACGAGAGAAGGCGCAAAGGAGAAAAAGTGTTACGATATAGCGACATGTCACATTTTTGTGACCAAAATGCGAGAGGAGGCGTAGGAGAGAAAAAGTGTCACGATATCACGACATGTCGCATTTTCATGACTCGCAAAGGGCAGGAAGGCTGAAAAGCAAAAGTGTCACGATATCGCGACATGTCATATTTTCATGACTCGCAAAGGACAGGAAGGCCAAAAAGCAAAAGTGTCATGATATTGTGACATGTCGCATTTTCATGACTCAAAAAGGGGCAGGAAGGCAGAGAAGCAAGAATGTCACGTTATCGTGATATGTCACATTTTCATGACCAAACAAAAGAAAAGAAAAGACAGGCGATTACAGGGGCCGTTATAGAGGAAATGATCGAGCGGTAGGTATACCGAACGTCATCATGGGTTGATAGGTGGACAGAGTCTATAGTGGCAGCACTAGACAAGCACGTGGCACCAAGGTGTAGTGAAAGTAGATGAATATCAAGAGTCAGAAAGAAAGACGTTTCGAAAGCCAAGCCAATGTAGAGGCACAAGAAATGAAATGAAGAGTCAGAAAAGGGAGACGAAGAGTCATGCCAGAGATTTTAAAAGGGGAAGTGATGGCATGCACAAGGGGTTGGAAACGGCTGAGACAGAGTTGTAGACGTGAAGGCAAGAGGGCCATTCTGGACCTGTTTGAGTTGTTTTCTTCCAAGGTCAGAAAACAACGAAGACGAAGTTGTAGTTGAAAAACTATAGAGACAAAGTTTGTAGACGTGAAGGCAAGAGGCCCATTCTGTGGACCTGTGTAGGCTATTTTTCCTTCCAGAGTTGGAAATGTTGTAATAAAAAAATAAAATAAACTACCTTTTGGGATAAAGGGGTTTATTTGGCAGACCACTACCAAATTGTAATTTTTCCAAGTTTAATCAATGAGAATTGAGAATTTGGGTGAGCAATTTTGGCTCCCCATGAATGAAAATTGAGTGTTTGGGGTGAGCGATTTTCGTGTCCCCATTAAGTGGTATCAAAGTGAGAAGTTCTTGAGAATGTAAACAGATCACTGAACGTGAGGCAGTTTGCACCAGGATCTGTGGAAGAGCGGAAGTTCCTAAGTATGTGAAAAAATCGCCGATAGTGAGGCAGTTTGCACCAAGATCTGTGGAAGAGTGGGAGTGCCTGAGTGTGTGAGCAGATCACCAAAAGTGAGGCAGTTTGCACTAGGATCTGTGGAAGAGCGTAGGGTTCTTGAGTGTGTAAATAGATCATCGGACGTGAGGTAGTTTACACCAGAATCTATGGTTAAATTTTGTGAGAGAGAGTGAGGAAGAATGCCTCCATGAAGAAACTGTGGTGGTGGGGGAAATGTGGTACCTAAAGAAGATTTCAGAGTTTTGCAAAGGCAAGTGCAAGTCCTGCAAGAGGAGTCGCGAAGAGGGGTTGAACCAAGAAGAGAAGATCATAGTGAAGATGAATCTTGGGAGGTTGATAATCCATTAGAAGAAGAAGAAGTAATGAATCCTACAGAAGCTAGATTGGTTAAGGCCATATCTTGGATCGAGAAAAAGCCAAAGTTTGATGTCTCCACATATTCTGGGAATCTCAATCCAGAGGAGTTCATTGATTGGATCAATGATTTGGAGGAATATTTTGAGTATGAGAAGGTTGTAGATCTATATTGGATCAAATTGGCCAAAATGAAGTTGAAAGGCCATGCTAGCATATGGTGGAAGGAAGTGCAGCTAGAAAGAAATAGAAGAAGAAAGGAAAAGATAACCAGATGGGATCGAATGGTAGAGAAGTTGAAGAGACAGTTTATTCCTATAGATTACGAATTGGATCTGTTGAAGAAAATGCAGAGTTTGAGACAGTCAAACAAATCTGTCAAAGAATATACAGAGGAGTTTTACCAGATCTCAATCAAAAATGGCCATTCATAGGCTAACAAGGAGAAGGTAGCCCGTTACATCAATGGATTGAGAACCAGTATTCAAGAAGAGTTGAGTCTGGTTAGAATTAGCGCCATTGAGGATGCTTACCAGTTTGCTCTAAAAGTTGAAGAGAAGCTGAACAAAAGGTTTGAGGGTAAGCAGAAAGGAAGAGGTCATGGAGAAAGAACTGGTGGAAGAATAGATGGAGGACGAGATGAGAAGAAAGAAGAAGCTAGTTGTAGTCAGGATCAGAAGGGGGATAATGATTATAGAACCCGTAATCAGAACAAATACCAAAGAGGAAGAGGTAGATATGGAAGAGGAGGATTTCGTGGAACCTGTTTCCTTTGTGGGGAAGAGGGACATCGGGCATATGAGTGTCCCGAACACCAAGAGAGGATGAATAGGAGATTTAAGGGTCATGTCAGAGCTGCTGCAGCAGATGAAGGTGCTGAATCAAAACATTTTGAGGAGGTAGAGAGAGGAGAAGTTATGGTCACAAGGAGAACCTTGTTGAATGAGGAGAAAGAACCAGACCAGAGGAAGAGCCTATTTTGCATAAGGTGCAAATGTTCGCGTAAGGTCTATAATGTTATTATAGATAATGGTAGTACTGATAACTTGGTCTCTAAAGAAATGGTTACCAAGTTAAAGCTAGAGAGGAGGAGACACCCGCATCCATACCGGATTGCGTGGTTGTAGAAGGACCATAGGGCATTGGTCAGTGAACAGTCCTTGGTCAAGTTTAATATTGGGAGATACTAGGATGAAGTCCTGTGTGATATTCTACCTATGGATGCTTGCCATATGTTGTTAGGAAGACCATGGTAGTTTGATTTCCGTATAGTCCATGATGGAAACGCCAACACTTACTCCTTGACAAACAAAGGAGTGCGCCATAAACTAAAGCCACTGAAGGGGATGGATGAAAAGAGGTTGCTGACAACAATGAGAGAGGAAGTTGTGGGGTTTGAAGAACTTAAGGGTTTGTACCCTGAAGACCCAGATTTTGTTGAAGCTTGGAGAGCTTGTACAATCCCAATTAAAAAGAAGGTGATAGAATAGTATAGAAGTGAAGGTCACTTCCCAATCCACCCCGGTTGTCTAATCTAGGAGCATCCGATGGCAGTAGAGCAATCTTACATCAACAAAAAAATTTCTAAGTGTTTGCCTCAATGTCGTGATATTGCGACAGAGAAAAGTGTCGCGATATCACGACATGTTGCATTTTCACGACTTAAGAAGGAGAGAGAAGGCGTGGAGCAAAAATGTCATGATATCGTGACATGTCACGTTATCGTGGCTTAGGAAGGAGAGAGAAGGCACGGAGCAAAAATGTCATGATTTCACATGTCATGAAATCACGACCGAAAGAAGATAGGAAAGGCCAGAGGAGAAAATGTCACGATTTTGCAACATGTCACGAAATCATGATCGAAGGAGCAAAAAGAAAGCAAGGAAGGAAACTATCACGATATCGTGACATGTCGTGACTTCACGATTGAAAAGGAGAAAGAAGAGCAAGAGAGGAAAATGTCACTATATCACGACATGTCGCATTATCATGACCAAAGGATGAGAGAAGGCACAAAGGAGAAAATATGTCGTGATATCACGACATGTCGCATTATCGCGACCAAAGGACGAGAGAAGGCGCAAAGGAGGAAAGATGTCACAATATTGCGACATGTTGCATTATCACGACCAAAGGACGAGAGAAGGCGCAAAGGAGGAAATATGTTGCAATATCATGACATGTCACATTATCGTGACCAAAGGATGAGAGAAGACGCAAAGGAGGAGAGATGTCGCGATATCGCGACATATCGCATTATCACGACCAAAGGACGACCGAAGGCGCAAAGGAGAAAAAGTGTCGCGATATCGTGACATGTCGCATTTTCATGACCAAAAGGCGAGAGGAGGCACATGAGAGAAAAAGTGTCACGATATCGCGACATGTCGCATTTTCATGAATCACAAAGGGCAGGAAGGCCGAAAAGCAAAAGTGTCCCGATATCGTGACATGTCGCATTTTCATGACTCATAAAAGGCAAGAAGGCTGAAAAGCAAAAGTGTCTCGATATCGCGACATGTCACATTTTCACGACTCAAAAATGTGCAGGAAGGCAGAGAAGCAAGAATGTCGTGATATTGCGACATGTCACATTTTCGTGACCAAACAAAAGAAAAGAAAATGCAAGCAGTTACAGGGGCCATCACAGAGGAAATGATCGAGCGGTAGGTATACCGAACGTCATCATGGGTTGACAGGCGGACAGAGTCTACAGTGGCAGCACTGGACAAGCACATGGCACCAAGGTGTAGTGAAAGTAGACGAAGATCAAGAGTCGAAAAGAAAGACGTTTCGAAAGCCAAGCCAACGCAGAGGCACGGGAAATGAAACGAAGCATCAAAAAAGGGAGACGGAGAGTCACGCCAGAGATTTTAAAAGGGGAAGTGATGGCATGCACAAGGGGTTGGAAACGGCTGAGACAGAGTTGCAGACATGAAGGCCAGAGGGCCATTCTGGACCTGTTTGAGTTGTTTTCTTCCAAGGTCAAAAAACAACGGAGACGGAGTTGCAGTCGAAAACTGCAGAGGCAGAGTTGCAGACGTGAAGGCAAGAGGCCCATTCTGTGGACCTGTGTAGGCTATTTTTCCTTCCAGAGTTGGAAATGTTGTAATAGAAAAAGAAAATAAACTACCTTTCAGGATAAAGGGGTTTATTTGGCAGACCGCTGCCAAATTGTAATTTTTCCAAGTTTAATCAATGAGAATTGAGAATTTGGGTGAGCAATTTTGGCTCCCCATGAATGAGATTTGAGTGTTTGGGGTGAGCGATTTTCGTGTCCCCATCATATGGGAAGCACTTGAATATGTATACCAATAATTAAATGATGAAACTTAATCAAATCTAATGTAAGATAATATCTTACCACTTGAAGAATGGGCAATTAAACTCCTAGTATTTGAAGACTCTCCCTTTGAATCAAAATTCCTCTCTAGCTCAAATGCCTTTAACATTACCTCAAATTTATCAACTTATTAAAGCATGAATCCTCCATACACTTTGATTTGTTATAATAAATTCATTTCAATTTTTTCTTATACTACTATGAATCCTTCAACTTTAATAGCAATGCAAAAAGCAAAAAACATCACTTAAAAATAAACATCTTAACAAACACTACTAGAAATTAAAGGAAATAAAATATGAAAATGATCGATGCGAATTGATGTGTTGTTTTACAAACACTTCATGATATAATGAATTAATAACATAAAATGATGTAAATTTTAGATGAGTGGTATATTTATAACCAACTCAACCAAGGTATAATTTGTGTGGATATGTCCAAATCAATGTCGATTAGAGATTATCTAGTCACCAGGGTGAATTAAAAGTGTTCACAATAAAAGATTATAAAATATACAATATGAAGAAGAATTAAGTGATAACCCATATAAAGTGTTAAAGAAATAAAAAGGAACTTGATTTAGTCTTAAAGTATTAAAGAAACAAGCAAGGATTTTCACAACATAGGTCACTATTGAACCTTAACATTTATCAAATAGTAAGAGATCAATAAGTTAAAAACATGAACTTCCAGTACATAAACCTAGGTTTAGATATTAACAAGTAATATATACAATCACCAAAAAATTAATTAAATATCACTAAGTTAATATGATCATAATGTAATATAATGGGGCATATATCAATCCCATATAACCAATTTAAAAAAGGAAAATATAATTTTTTATAGATGAGGTAGTGAAAGGGTGGAATAAAGTTGATCCTAAGTTAGAATATATATATATATATATATATATATATATATATATATATATATATATACCAATATAACTTAAAAAAAAGGTAAATGGTATAAGAAAGGATAAAAAAAAACTAGTATCATTAAAGGCCAAATTGAAAGTTTGATATCCATAGACTAAAGGATCAAAATAAAACCTTATCAAGGCAAAGTAAAAGTTCTATAAAAGAAATATAATTCATAAGAATCTACCATGAGATTTACCTTTTTTTTTTTATAAAAGTAAAGAAATTGATTGATTTAAGAATCATAATTAAGTTTTGCTTAAAATAGTAAAAGATATAAAGAATTCTTGTAAGTGGTATTTAACAACTTACATTCTAATGATAAAGAAACTCACACAAGTCATATTAAACATTTTGACAAGTTTATTACCAGAGGTGACATAATTACAACCATTATAAAGGACTTTGATAATACACCTAAACTAAGCTCTAATTCTAAAATCATCCCTACAAAGCAAGTTAAAATTAAACCTGACATCTATCATAATTAAAAATTAGTTTATTGGCCTTTACATCTCCTTCAAAGATAAAAAAATTATTATTATTTCCAAATGTTCAAATATATCATAGATTCAAGATCAAAGGAAATTCTCACCATAATTCCACTCAAATATGATGCTTTCAAGGTCAATTTACAATGCATATTTTAATTCAAGGAGGTGATATTCTTAATACCTGCATTATTCATATCATCTCTCTTCTTATACTTTAAAGAAGAATATATTTCTTTTAATCAATATTTTTAGAAAAACATGCATGGAATCAAATCAAGAAAAGAAGATATTAATTATTTGAAAATGTTTAATAATACTTTGAAATGAATTTTTTATCCAAAAGAAGTATGTGTAGTGGATCTAACCACTACTTTTATATATTTGTTATAATGCCATTAGATTGTATCATATCTTTATATAATAAGATTAGTATCTCTTCAATATCAAATAATATTGATATCTTATCCTTCAACCTCTATTGTTTAATATTTTTAAGCACATGGTTTTCAAGATATTAAAATTATTAAATTGATATTTAATTTGTGAATCACAATTAACTTCTTAGATACCTATATATAGGTATCTATGTTTATTTTTTAATTTAGTATTTTGCATGAAACTATAACCAATATTAGTTGTAATTTAAGATGTAAATGCTTCCCCAGGAGGGCCTAATGGGGAAACCTCTAGATCCTCTCTTAGATAGACAGAGTCTCTTTGCAGATTTGTTGAAGGAAAAATCTCCAATAGATATTGAAGAAGAACAAAAGACTACACTAAAAATGCTCTTTGTGGTTGCTGGAAAAAGATCAACATCTCAAAGAATCAAAAAATGCTTGCCATAGTCAGAATCAAGGTCAAGGATCTTCATTGAGTAAAGTATAATAGAAGAAATGGTCTTATATAGAGCCAATAATGACCTAATTTATAAATTTGTGGGTATTACCTTGAGTTTTTTACATTCGTAGGTTTTACAGAATTAAGAGCTTCTTGGTGGGTATTCCTTGTGGTTTATTAGTAATGGATATATTATTGTTAGTTTTTTATCACTTTCTAATAGAAATAGGGTATTCAAATCAGAAAAGAGAAATCATGGTCTAACAAGATAATTTGTTCATCCTTGGAGAGTGGGATTTGATCCCTAAATTGAACCCAATATTGTCTGAGTTTGGGTCTATTTGTATGCACTCCCAATGGATTTCTAGAGTGAGCAGGTATTGGAAATAATTGATAATTTCTTTAGAAGATATGTGGGTGTCTCTAAAGACACAATGGAAGGAAACATAATCGATTATGCATTAAAATGGATCTCATCCAACCTTTGTCGATAGAGGTGGAATTAAATCTTGAAAATATATTGGATTCAACAACTAGATTATGAGGCATTGTCCTTCAAGTGTAGAATTTACCACAAATATGGGCATTTGGTCTAGTTCTACCCAAACAATATGATCACAAAAATAGGGGCTCCTTTGGGAATTTTGAATCTTCCTAAGGAGGGTAACTCTATAGTAAATAAATAAGTAGCCAACATTTCTCATGGAGGAGAAGCACAAGTATATGGTTTTGAATAGCCTAAAATAAGAAGACAAGATAAAAAATATGGTAAAGAGAAAATCCAACCCAAGCCCTTAATTAGGTATGAGATCTTCAAGACACTAGTGGAGCAAGAATAAGAACAACGCATGGATGGAGTGTATGGGAATAATAAAAATAATAACATCCATGTTCAAGCCCTCTTTTGGCTCTTATCCTAGAGTAGGTAACTAAGTGCAGTGATTTGCCACAATTAGAAATTGTAGGGGTATTGATAGTGCATAACCAAGAGCAGTCAGCAATAAAGGATGTCATCATAGGTGTGGCTGAAAATAATACAACTAAGCTAAATCTAGGGATAAGCCAAATGGAGAAGAGATCAAATAAAATCAAATTTCAAAGAGTGGGTAGAAAATAAAATAAGACATTGATAGCATCTCAAGGAGATAAACTAATCATTAGGATATCAATGAGGCTAATAGACTCTTACTAGTATCAAGGTAACCAATGATTATACAATCATGGAATATTAGGGGTTTAAACAATATAAACCATCAATATGTTGTTCAAATACTCTTAGAGAAAAGTAAAATCGATATTTTGCTTGTCCAAGAGACAAAAATATCATTGGATCTCATGTATAAAAATGTAAATAGACTTTGGAGGGGTGTTGGTCATATGAAAGTGGATTCCCAAGGGATCTCAAGGGAAGATAAGTACCTTTTGTAACTCTCTTGAATGGATGATATTAGAACATATAGCTTGAAGGGTTGTCCTCAAATCATATTTTAAGAACAATGTGACAGTTGAGCATGTTTTAATCACAAATTTCTATGGGGCTCAAAACCTATATGGTCAATTTGTTAATGGAAAGTGGTGCATAATATGAGAGTATTGAGGGAGGAGTTAGATTGGATTGTCACTAGGGATTTTATTGCTAAATTATCATCCAAACATCAAGAAGAGGGAACTCCAATTTTGGACCCAAGGGATCGACTTATGATTATCCATGTCCATGCACTACACTTGGTGTTTATTAAATATCCTGGAACCAACTATACTTGGACTAAAAATAAGAAGAAGACACATAAATCAAGACAAGACAACACCATAAATAATTTAGATTTGAAAACTCTTACTTACAAAAGGAGGAACTTGAAAAGAAAATACCATAATGGTGGGAAGAAGGATGACCAAAATATGGGACATCAATGTTTAGATTCCACAAGCAACTTCATTATGTCAAGGATCAACTGAAACAATGGAGGAAAGCTAACAAGTCAGACTTCTAGGTCCAAAGAACTCCATTGGTGGCTAGATGGGATGAGGTGCAAACACTCAGGAAAGGAATAATTATAGAGCAACTCAAAGAAGAGGATGATGAATTGTGTAAAGCAATTGAGGAAATTGACAACCAAGAGATCTACTAGAAATAGAGAGAAAAAATCACTTGGTTATTGGAAGGTGATAGAAAAAACAAAAATTTCCATCGAGTTGCTTGTGCTAGCAGATAGACAAACAAGATGAAAGCTCTTTAGGATGAGAATGGATTCTCCTTTAATACAATCCCAAGTATTCATTTTCATTCAATGGATTATTTTGCTAAATTGTTTAAGGTATGTTGCAAGACAAAGAGGCTCAAAAAGAAGTTCTTGTTATCATACCCTCTATCATATCTAAAGAACAAAATCAAACCCTACTTAAACCCATTAATAAAGAAGAGTTGAAGAAGGCAGTCTTTAGAATTATTATAAAAAAATGATAGGTCTATATGGCTTCCCAATCAAGTTTTTTTAGTCCTTCTAGGATAGCTTGGAGGAGGATGTAATGGTTGTTATAGAGGAGTCCAAAGGCAGTAAAAGAATTCTTAAAGAATTAAATTATTCATTCATTGCCTTAATCCCAAAAGGGGAGAAGGGGATGCATATTTGAGATTTTATACCTATTGACTTATGCAATGTTATATAAAAAATACTCATGAATATAATGGTTGAGTGGCTAAAACCTCTCCTAAACAACATTATATCCTCAAATAAAGGGGGTTTTATAAAGGGCAGGTAGATCTTGGATGATGTGGTTCTAGCTCAAGAGGCAATCCACTTAATGCAAAAATCTAGCAATAGAGGAATGCTCATAAAATTGGATATGTCAAAGGCTTATGATAAGGTGGAGTGGAGCTTCTTGTCAAGGATGATGGCAGCCTTCAACTTCTCTCAAGATTGGATAGAATGGGTCAAGAGTTGTGTTTCTACTCTAACATACTTAGTGTTAATCAAAGGTTTTCATTCGCAATCGTTTAGAGCCACTTGAGGCCTTAATTAGGGAGATCCTTGTTTCCCTTATCTTTTTCTCATATTGGCTAAAGTCTTGGGTAGAATCATATTGAGGAGAAGACAACAGGGTTTGATGATAGGTATCAAGGTGGATGAGGGATTTTTGATTCACCTACAATTTATGGATGACACAGGATTGGTGGGAGTGCAAATCTTAGGGAAGCAAGAATGACCAGAGATACTTAGAATGCTTACCTTAGGGCCACAAACCAAGTCATCAATGACAAGAAATCCAAAGTAGTCTTCTTCAATCTTGATTGAAGGCTTCAAGATGGAATTTGAGAGATCTTGGGATTCATGAGGACTTATCTTCCAATGGTCTATTTGGGGGTACCTTTGCATTTAAAAAACTAAAGATAGCTATTTGGATGATTATTTTGGATCACATAAAAAAATTAACCATTGGTTTCACAAATGGTTAACCTTTAGGGGTAGATTAACCTTTTTGCAATTAGTCATTTATGCCATTGTCCATTTATAAATTTTTTATCCTTGCTACCATATGGAAAGAATTGGACAAGATGGCTTGTAAATATTTATGGGGAAAAGTAAAAGAAGAGAAAATGGATGTTGGCAGGTTGGGAGAAAGTAATCCATATCAAGGCAAAGGGAGATTTGGGACTAAGGAGATTAGAGCTAAATAATAAATCTTTGTATGGAGAGCTTTACTGGACGTGGATCTCCTTGCTAACTTTTTTATTAAATAGAGTTTTAACTAGTAAATATTTTGGACAGGTGAACCTGAATGAGGTGAGTCATTTCCCTTTGGATGGTAATGGGTCCCTAGTATGGTAGGCTCTAAAGTTAGGATATCAGATAGTGAAATATGGATTATTTTAAAAATTAGGGAGGAGAAGACATGATTTTAGAAAAAATCATGGGATCATTACCCACCCATCATTGTTGAATTCCTAGAATTGCAACCAGTAAAAATAACCATGGAAAGCAGGGGTTGGATAAATATTAAAAGTTATTTCAACACCAATAAGTTGGGGGATTATAGATTTAAGTAGTTTAAGAAGTTGGATGAGTGGCCAATTTCAATCCCATAATTAACACCCATCATGACTAAATCTTACTAGAAATATTTCTCATAGGTAGAGATGAGGATGAATTACCTTGGGGCTATGGGAGCCTTGGAGTCTACATAGTGAAGGATGGTTATGAAAAGATCCTTCTAGAACCTCCACCTTGCGCATATCATGTTAAGGATTGGAAAATAATTTGGCAGTCCAAGGTTTGGCCAAAACTAAACTTCTTTGCTTAACATTTCATGCACAATGACATTCTTACTTTTGATAATTTGATATGTAGGGGAATCGTTGGTCCATATAAATGTGTTTTATTCTAAAAATGTGAGGAGACATCTAACCACTTGATGTTTGAGTGTTTTTCCATGCAATAAATTTAGAAGCGATGGTTTTTAGCTTATAAAATTTGAGTCAATGTTGATTTGAATAGAAATAATATTTTGGAAAGATGAAAGAGGGGTAGATTTAAATATGAAGCTCTTAATATTGAGTGATCAAACTTTATTTTATGTCATGTATGATTGTAGAGAAATGAAAAAATTTAGAGAAACCTTTTCATCCTTGGATGACATCTAGTAGGCCATTTGGAGCAGTCACAAAAATTGTGCTAGTGTATGCTAAAAAGGAAACTCAAGCTAATATAAGGACAATGGAGAATGAAGTTGAAGTCTAGGAGGGGTAAGATATAGCTAGTTTGAAAACACCCTCAGAAGGCTAGATTACAATTAATATTGATGGAGTTGCAAAAGGTAATCTAGGTAGAGCTAGAATTGGAGTGGTTAGTAGGAATCATGTTGGGACAATGCTCTATTGAGAACTGAAAGGCCAATGTAGGGTCACAAATAATGAAGCATAAGCCTTAGCTATCAAATTTACTTCTATGGAGGTGGTAAGACAAGGTCATAGGAGGATAATCATAGAATCAAATTCTCAAATATTGTTAGGAGCTTTGGGTTGCATGATGAATTTTGCTTTGGAGACATGGAGATTGAATATTGTTGTCACCCAAAATATGAAGTTGTGAAGGAAACTAGATGATGTGATTTTTTTTTTTAGTGGGTGGAGCTCTAAATAAAGTGGTAAATTTCTTGTCTAAGAGAGGTACTATTGTGACCATTTCACAACATACCCTAAAATTGGGGACCCACTGAAAATTTGTTAATTTTTGTAGTTTTTGTTGTCTTTTGAGAGTTTGTTGGTGGAGTAGTTTATGATATTATAGTGTATAAAGGTTAGTTTTTGGTTTTGTTAGATGATTTGGTTGTAGTTGATTTATTTATTATTTTATTTAAGTTGTAATATTATGAATCTAAAAGGCTTAATTTTGAATTTTTATGTTGAAATGTTTTGAATATTTAGACTCAATTTTGAATTTTTATGTTGAAATGCTTTGAATCATAGTATTTTAATATTTAAAAGGATATTTTCAATTTAATTAAAAATATTAATAAAAAATGTGTTTGGTTTATAGGTGTTCGAGGTAAGTGACACGGTTCCCAAGGTAGACCAGCGGACCCAGGATGAGGTGGTCAACGTGGTCAACACCCGACACATTGGTCAAGAGAGGCACATATCGAAGAGCCACCCGATGGCTTGGGTGAATCAAAAGTGATAGAGTGCCTTCATATTGATAAAGGAGTTATCAGGTAGTTACCTACTACATATGGGATAAAATTTTAACGAGTTAAAAAAATCGTAGCTATGAGACACTTCAACGAGGCGGTTGTGAGAAATTCAAATGCAGTTAAGGAGGTGTTCACAACAACAGTGATTACGGTAGTGGTAGAGCCCACGAAAATATAGCAAAACTTCAAGAAAAAATACAATGAAGAAGCAAAATTTCAATAATATGATGATCTGGTAGCTATGGCAATATATCAAAGAAGAAAAGGGCATTGTTTTATTGAAATAAAAAGGTAGTTTGACCAAGCTTACAGATTAGCCTGCACTGTCGTTGCTCGAAGGGATTTTAATTTAAAATATTCTGCGATGATATCATAGAATTACTTTAGCAAAGTTACGATAATAGATTTTTGTTGATTCGCTGCCTCTCACCAAAGCCATGGTCAGATTCAAAGGGCACAAAAATTTCATAGTTTTGGGTTTCATAGATTTTTATATGTGTTTTTATATCACTACAAACAAATTAATAGAGGGATAGTCCATACAATATTCGATCAATATATGTTTATGTTGAAATTTAGGATGCTTCTCCCGATGTCAAAAATGCTACTCTGTTGTATAACACAATCCATCGAAAGCATATGAGATTATATGTAAAAGGGTGTTGCTATTCATTTTGAACAATAGAAGCTTAATAAGATGGATTATTAGATTGTGGTATCTTTACTGTGATGTCATAATATGAAAGTGCAGTTGTTTGGAGCAGCATAGTGGGAAAAATGATTGACAGTGTGAAAATGGAGTTTGTTTATGGTAAAAAATATTGTATGCCATTGTTGAGAAGAGTACATGTATTAAACCATCATTTGTGGGATTATTTATAAAATTCTTATGATGTCTATATGATCGTGTTTATTATTAGCTTTTGTAACAATGTACTTTGTGTTATGATGCTCAAATCCAGGTTGTTGTAACAGTCTTGTTTGGATGGTATTCAAAACTGTGTTAAATAGAATGATAGCAGTTCATATTAAAGCATATAAGAGTATTCATGTGATAAGAGAAGATAAATCCAAAAAAGTAAATGTTGGCAGTGTTGGCTAGTTCTACATTTAACATGAATGTGTGTTGGTACGAGCGGTGGATGCCTTGTAGCTGGGATAACAAAGAGATCATTAGAATTTTTGTCAATATGATAGAAGATTAGGATTTTTCCATAAAATTACACTGGTTAGGTCAAAAAAAATCTCTCCTATGCCATTCTATGTTGATATTTGCTTCACTAAAAATACTGGCAGCCTTTATGTACAAGCGTTTAGGTAATGCACCATATTTTATTTCCAATATATCATGTAAATTGAATTTGTAGTAAGCTGAACGAGCAATGTTGAGTATTTTCCGGTTTTTGGGCCAATGCTCTTGTATTTTGAATTTCAGATAGGAACATCTCAATCATAACTGAAAAGTAAATTTCTTCAAAGGATATGACAGAAAAGAGAATAAAAGATATAGCAGCTCAACTACAATCAATGAATGAGAAACTGAACTCTGGAAGGTTTACCTATCATTCAAAAGTTACCCTGGATTTGAGGGCATGTTGAGAGAATGCAACCATTAAACGAGCAGTGGAATCAATTGGGTGCAAAAATCATATTTTTTTCATGAGTGGTGGTATCAAAGACATTTAAAGCTTTGGAAAATTGAAACAAAAGACAATAAATTTGTTACAAAATGATTCAGACAGGAAACATAAATATACTGGAGTATAGCCATATATTAAGACCATGCGAATGGATAAATATTATACTTGAGTGGGTATATTCATTGGATGAAGGATTAAAATGATAAATACAAATATCCACAACAGTTTCAAAATGGGTTTGGGAAAACAAATTTCATTGGATTGATAGTTATGAAAACTAAACGAAACGAATTTTGAAACGAAAAGAACAGAATTTTTCAAATGATAAATAGGATTGAAATCCATGGATAAGAGGTCGTATGATTTGGAATAGAAGGACACATTGAAGAAGGAAGAGTGAATGAATAGCCAAAGGATCCTCCCAGGTTACATAGAGATTGCACTGTTGAAGAACAGAGAGTTTTCTGGAGAAATATAATGTAAGCTCTTATTAAATATTTTTATTTTTATTATATTGAGACATGCATGCGGATGGTGTTTCATATGTTTGATAAATTTGATATATTTTAATTATTTTTCCCTCAAAAGATAACACTTAATTTAGATCGAATTGGGTAAATACTGGTTAATCTAGGTTAAGTTTCATTCTAGAAAAGTTTTTTGTTTCTATTCTGTAACCTGTAGAAAGTTTCATTTTTATTTTATTTTTTCTTACCCTAAAATTTTATCTTTATTTAAATTTCAATTCACGGAATCACAACCCTAATTTGATATTCTAAAGTTTAAAACTTTATAATTAGGGAATATGTTTATTTCACATTTTAGTTTCACAAAACTTTATATTTGGAAATAAACATTAATATTTTAATTAAATGTTCAAATTTTAACCTAAAGTATTTGAACATAGTTTAATTAAAATAAAATTTCTAAGGTTTTAATTAAATTTTTGCACTTTACAAAATCATATTTTGAGCAAAATTTAATTACTAATCTTATGGTTGGAGAATGAACTTTATGGATATTACATTTCATGTTTATCAATCAAATATCTAAAAACCAGGCCCCTTGTTAATGGCAACATGCACCTAGAAGTTGTTTCAGCATCATTTCACACTTCAATATTTTTACACTTTTTAAGCACATTGTAACACAGAACCTTGGAGAAACTAACCGTTTCTTTGCAAGAGAGGGTTTTATATTCAGAAATCCTAACTGTGAGTGTAGTTTTGTAACTAGGTAAAATTATCACTCAACAAAATTGGCACTAGAAGGAGGGCCTAAAATCAGGTATTTGATTTTCAGCATTTGAAGTTGTTCAAATTTGTTATTAAAAAAAAATGAATTTTTTTCGATTTATGTTGCATTAGTGTTGATCTGCTATAAATTTTAAAATATAGTTATGATTCAATCATTGTGAAATTTTCATACATAGTTTCCCATGTTGGAATTGGTTCAATGAAAAAAAACATTTACCCCATTAAAAACATGATGGAAAGAGTACGACTGAGGAACATATTCAGGCATACAAAAATATTATAGTTCATTTACAAATTATGCATGAAGATGTTATCTGTAGAATGTTTCCATACACATTAGATGAGTTTGCTTATGATTGGTATATTAATTTACCTGCAGGCTCTATCACTTCTTGGGATCAATTAGAAGCAACATTTCTTAATCATTTTGGAAATGTGGTTGACATGGATATGATATCAAATCAGTTTACCTCTATTTGTAAAGAACTTAATGAATCCATGAGTCAATTTAATGATAGGTTTCATAGGTTGTATACTAAAATAGAGACACATTACATCATTTTAGAATAAGTCATTCAAATATACTTGGAGGTCTTAGACCTCTTTACTTCTACATTACTAGGGAAACATCTTAGAAATCCATCCTTGTCTAGAGCCTATAGTGAGGCAATAATCATAGAATAAAGGTGGATTTCAAAAGGGATTGATGTGGGTCGAATATCATTACTTAACCCTAAGATCTCAAATCAAATATCATCTATGAGTCAAGTTGATACACCACCTTCTCTCATGTTGAATGATTTTTCAAGAGTTATGGATTCCAACCAATGCCAACCATCTAATCTAACACCCTTAAATCTAACGATATCTAATATTATAAATAAATGGGATAAAGTTGAATGTCCAAATGTTACAACCACCCTAGATATTTTCTAAGAGGAGGTGCAAGTTCCAAAGACAATATCCACCAATGAGGATTGTGGTAATCAAGCCCATCAAAATATGGAAATGCATGAGTCTTCATTTATTGGAGAAGTCCTAGATCTAACTAGCTTTGAAATATGTGATAAATCAAGACCTTCCATAGAGTTGAATGAAAGGATTAAAGCAAATGATCAAGAAATCCAATGTGTTTCAAATAGTGACCCACTAGAAATCAAAGGTTTAGAGTCATTATTTACAAGTGAGGATTGGGATAATCATAGAAAGTTGAATGCAATAATTGATCCCACCATAGAAACACTTGAGCCATCAAAAGTGGTTGAAAGTGAATTTAAAGAGGAATCAATAGATGAGGAAGATGAGATAGAATATTTTCCCTTGGTTTTAGAAGATAATTATTATAATGGTTGGGGTATGTATGATGAATCATTGTTTTCTCACACTCCTATTGATGAAATTTTTATTT
The DNA here is from genome assembly GCA_028583015.1 of Wollemia nobilis. Classification (NCBI taxonomy): domain Eukaryota; kingdom Viridiplantae; phylum Streptophyta; class Pinopsida; order Araucariales; family Araucariaceae; genus Wollemia; species Wollemia nobilis. The sequence goes on from JAQPPZ010000850.1 coordinate 13,867,119, forward strand.
CACTTGATATGCAGAATGTTGAAACCTCTATCTCACATGAAGATATTGCAATTCCTATACAATGGAAGAATGACATGCCAATTTCAGAAATAGAGAAGGTTCCAAAATTTGATCATTTTGAATATGAGTTTATGGAACACCTTGTTGAAATGAAAAAGGAAGAAATGGTATACATTTCTTAAAATTCATCTATTTTTAGATGAGGAAGAGGTAAAATATTCTCTTTTGTTTTGAAACACTGAAAATATGGGTACAAGTTCTCATGATTATCTTGAATATTCAAATGAAGAAACTTCATGTATGGCTAATAAGGAATTAGAATTTTCTATTCATCCTAAAGAAAATATTGCTTTGTTTGATCAACAAGATCTATGGTTTGAAAAGGATGGACATATTCTTGATTGGGTGACTAATTTTGGTATGTTTGAAAATAGGAAATTGGTGAAGATAAAGGGCTAAAATATGATGATGATGATAGAGATCATGAGGGAAAATAGAAAATTACAATGGCTCACCAAGTTTTGGTAAATGCTACTCATGATATGTTGATTGTGGATGACAAGGTAGAATCTTCACCTTTGTTATTGGCTATTGAAATTCTAGGTAATAAGTGGTATGATGTTCCTTTGGATGCTCATGCTATTGATGATAAAATATCAAGTGTTGTTAACAAGGAATTGGAGATAACTCCTAAATTTATTGCCATAAATAAAATAAAATAAAACATGATTGAAGCTTTGAATCAAGTCCATAGGCAATTAATTATTGAATCTAAGATTCAATTTTATAATGATCCTTGTTTAGAAGACATCCTAGATGCTTGCAAATTATTGCACAAGTGTGATTGGCCTAAAACATGGAAAATAATTTGGCTTTAAAATTTTTAAAAATAAACTCCTACTTTCGAGGTTTCATATTTGAAAAGAAAAGCCTAATTATAAATCATGAATTGAAGTGTGAAATCTACATTTTAAATAATAGACAAGAAATAATTGAAAATCAATTATTGTCTCATCAATTTAATGAATTACAATTTCAACATGGAATTGCAAATATCATGGAATCAAATTGGTGGGGTGAAAGTGGTAGAATGAGAATTTTTGTTTTGTTTGGTCTAATATTATTTTGGTTGGATTCTTATAAAGCTTGGTATGCATATCAGGATAGATGTCTTTTAAATTGTGAAAATCACGTTTGGGATCCAGGAAAATGATAGCCTAAATTTTGGCATTATTTTGTATATATATTGTACATAGTGTTTTGGTTTTGCAGGTTTTGTTTGTATATAGTTTTGTTGCTTTTGTTTTGTTAGTCATCACCTGTTTGGTTATGTTCATGTTGTTTGTGAAATTTTGGATGTGTTTCCATTATTTTTTTCAATAAAATTGGCTTATGCCAAATTTTGGATTTCAGTTCATGTTATCATTTTGTTGCTTAACTTTTGTAAAAAGTTTTGGTTTTGTTCCTTTGTTTGAGTTAGGTTTTGTAATTGCAATAAAATCCTGGTTGGTTTGATGGTACTTGTTCCTGTGTCATTTAGGATAAATTGTCTGTTTTGAAAACATATGAAACTTGAAGAAAATAAAAGTGAGATTTTTAAATATGTATCCTTATGAATTTGGATCAAGATAGTAAAATTTTGGAATAATGAAACCATTTTGCAAAATCTCCATAGGTATTGCATCACATTAAAAGGAGTATTCTTTGAAATTTTGAAGGATGAAGTTATTTAGTTTTGCAAAATAAGGCAAAAATCCAATATACTCTATCTTTAGCCTTACTTGATCTCTAACCCAGGTGGCAGGTGAATTTTGCAAAATAAAGCTTGATACAAAAAGCAAAGTAAATACAATGGAAAGTAAAGTTAAATCAGTCACAATAGTTTAGATAATCTTCACCAAGGCTATAGATGCCTGACTAGAAATGGAGCTATGTCTAGATTGAAATAACAAAAAAAATAATCCAAAGAAAAATTCATCTAATACTTGGGTGATTCAAAAAATCTATACTGGGGCTATAAACGCCTAGCTGGCAGTAGAGCAAGGTCTCGAAGAGAGCAAGGTTATCTCCATAAAAGCTGTAGAAGCTCGGATGGTAGTGGAACAATGCAGAGGTGCACCTAATGAGTGAAATTTCTATAGCCTAACTACAAAACAAATAATAACATCTGAGTCGTTTCAAGAATGCGAAATGAAACACAGTGCATACACTGAGCAAATGCAAATGATTCACCTGTTCCATTTTGCAAACTGTCTAACCACATTATTTGACCACATTATTTGGATATTATTAATGCTTATTTTTCTGATTTTTAGATTTTATTGGTTTTAGATCGGGTTCTTATGTCCAAAATGCTCAGGAGCATTTCCTAGCAAAGTCACCATTTGTTGTGACCATTTCACAACGTACCCCAAAATTGGGGACCCACTAAAAAATTGTGAATTTTTATAATTTTTGTTGTCTTTTGAGAGTTTTTTGGTGGAGTAGTTTATGATATTATGGTGTATAAAGGTTAATTTTTTATTTTTTTAGATGTTTTGGTTGTAGTTGATTTATTTCTTGTTTTGTTTTAGTTGTAATATTATGAGTCTAAAAGGCTTAATTTTGAATGTTTATGTTGAAATGTTTTGAATATTTAGATTCAATTTTGAATGTTTATGTTGAAATGTTTTGAATCATAGTTTTTTAATATTTAAAAGGAGGTTTTCAATTTAATTAAAAAGACTAATAAAAAATGTGTTTGTTTTACAAGTGTTCGAGGTAAGCGACATGGTTCCCAAGGCAGACCAACGAACCCAGCATGAGGTGGTCAACATGGTCAATGCCCGATGCATTGGTCAAGAGAGGCGTATATTGAAGAGCCACTCAGTGGCTTGGCTGAATTGAAAGTGATAGGGTGCCTTTGTATTGATAAAGTACTTATCAGGTAGTTATTTGTTGCATATGGGATAAAATTTTAGCGAGTTAAAAAAACCATAGCTATGAGGCACTTCTATGAGATAGTTGTGAGAGATTCAAACACAGTTAAGAAGGCGTTCACAACAACGGTATTAATGGTAGTAGTAGAGCCCAAGAAGATATAGCAAAAATTTAAAAAATACACAATGAAGAATCAAATTTTCAATAATGTGATGATCTGGTAGCTATGGTAGTATATCAAAGAAGAAAAGGGTACCGGTTTGTTGAAAAAAAAAGGTAGTTTGACTAAGCTTATAGATTAGCCTACACTATTGTTGCTTGAAGGGATTTCAATTTAAAATATTTTGCGATGGTATCATAGAATTACTTTAGCAAAGTTACGGTAGTAGATTTTTGTTGATTCATTTCCTCTCACCACAACCATGGTCGAATTCAAAGGGCACGTAAATTTCATATTTTTGGGTTTCATAGATTTTTATATGTGTTTTCATGTTGCTGCAAACAAATGAACAGAGGGATAGTCCATACAATATTCGACAAACATTTGTTTATGTTGAAATTCAAGATGCTTTTTCCAATGTCAAAAATGCTACTCTTTTGTATAACGCAGTCCATCAAAGGCATATTATATGTAAAAGGGTGTTGTTCATTTTGAACAATAGAAGCTTATTAAGGTGGATTATTAGATTGTGGTATCTTTTGTTGTGACATCACGATGTGAAAGTGTAGTTGTTTGGAGCAGCGCAATGGGCAGAATGATTGACAGTGTGAAAATAGAGTTTGTTTATGGTAAAAAATAATGTACACCATTGTTGAGAAGAGTACCTATATTAAACCATAATTTGTAGGATTATTTTTTAAATTCTCATGATGTCTATATGACCGTGGTTATTATCAACTTTCGCAATAGTGTACTTCATGTTATGATGCTCAAATCCATATTGTAGTAACAGTCTTGTTTGGGTCTTATTCATAATTGTTTTAAATAGAATGATAGTAGTTCATCTTAAAGCATATAAGATTATTCATATGATAAGAGAAGATACATCTGAAAAAGTGAACATTGGTAGTGTTGGCTAGTTCTACATTTAACATAAATGTGTGTTGGTACAAGCGATGGATGCGTTGTAGCTGGGATAACAAAGGGATCATTAGAAGTTTTGTCAATATGATAGAAGATTGGAAATTTTCCCTAAAATTACATTAGTTAGGTCAAAAAAATCTTTCCTATGCCATTCTATATTGATATTTGCTTCACTACAAAGTCTAGCAGCCTTAATGTACAAGCATTCACATAATGCACCATATTTTATTTCCAGTATAGCATGTAAATTGAATCTGCAGCAAGCTAAAAAAGCAATGTTGTGTATTTCTCAGTTTTTGGGCCAATGCTCTTGTATTTTGAATTTTAGATATGAACATCTCAATCACAGTTGAACAATAAATTTCTTCAAAGGATATGACAGAAAAGAGAATAAAAGATATAGTAGCTCAACTACAATCAATGAATGAGAAACTAAAGTCTGGAAGGTTTACCTATCATTTAGCAGTGGCCCTGGCTTTGAGGGCATGTTGAGAGAATGCAACCATTAAGTGAGAAGTGGAATTAATTGGGTGCAAAATTCATATTTTTGCCACGAGTGGTGGTATCAAAGACATTTAAAGCTTTGGAAAATTGAAACAAAAGACAATAAATTTGTTACAAAATGATTCAGACAAGAAACATAAATATACAGGAGTATAGCCATATATTTAGACCATGAAAATGGATAAATATTATACTTAAGGGGATATATTCATTGGATAAAGGATTAAAATGATAAATACAAATATCCATAACAGTTTCATAATGGGTTTGGGAAAACAAATTTCATTGAATTGATAGTTATGAAAACTGAACAAAATGAATTATGAAACGACAAGAACAAAAATTTTCAAATGATAAATAAGATTGAAATCCATGGACAAGGGGTCAAATAATTTGTAAGAGAAGAACGCATTGAAGAAGGAAGAGCGGAGGAATAGCCAAAGTATCCTCCCAAGTTACATAGGGATTGCACTGTTGAAGAACATAAAGTTTTCTAGAGAAATATATTGTAAGATCTTAATAAATATTTTCATTTTTATTATATTGAGACATGCATGCGGATGGTGTTTCATATATTTGATAAATTTGATATATTTTAATTATTTTTCCCTCAAAAGTTAGCACTTAATTTAGATCGGACTAGGTAAATACTGGTTAATCTAGGTTAGGTTTCATTCCAAAAAAGTTTTTTGCTTCTATTTCTGTAACCTACAAAAAGGTTCTATTTTTTTTTTGTTAAGTAGCAATAAATACATAGCGGGTTTTTTAAGAGGATCCCAAAACCTTATTACAAAAAAAGAAACACCTTTAAGGCCGCAAGATTGAGACCGAAGAGCTAGTCTCAAACAATTTACAAAAAAGATCTTAACCACAAACCCAACATCAGTAAATCCCAACAAACATTTCCAACAAAAACAAAGTAGAATCAAAAACCCTGATTCGGGCAGAATTTCAAGACTCACCATCAAATTTAGTTTTCCTTGGGATCCTCCTGACCGCCTGAGGATCCTCCCGTGTGCTTCTTGAGTTTTCATAGGCAATGACCCACGGTAGCAATGGATGGAGGCCGATGATTCGATGTTGATAATTCCAAAGGAGGCCCGATTGGCTAGAAGAAATTGATTGATGTGGTCTTGCTTGAGGATCTGACATGGGTCATTAAACCTTTTTTTGGTCTGATGCTGCCACGTCAAAGACATCTTGTGGGATATCGTGATCCCAAATGGTGAGATTGCAAGAGGAGGATCCTCTGTTGTCCAGGTGGTCGGCCAATGAATTCACTTCCCTAAAGATGTGTTGGCACCTATGGGTCTTACTTCGGAGGATTCATCGGGCTTCCTGGATGGTGTTGAAAACCCGCCATGCAAGGGTCTCAGCCTTAGTCAAATAATTGATGATGTTCATGGAGTCACCTTCTATGATGACTGCCCGAGGATCCTCCTTGATGAGAACTAGTCCTCTCCATAGGGCTTTGGATTCTGCAACATGATTGGTTTGATGACCCAAATCTTTAGAGAAAGCAAGTAAAACCACTCCTCGATGGTCCCTGATAGCGCCTCCAGCACCTGTCACTCCAGGATTTCCTTTGGATACCCCATCAAAATTTAGCTTGATCCAATCATGGGGGGTAGGATTCCACCAAGTAAGAGACCGAGGGTGAGGCAAGGAGGTCTCCAGGGAAGGTCTACTCGAGATATTGAGAAAATTGAGGATAAGGCCTTCCCAGGATGTCGAAAGAGGACTGGAGCAGTGAATGAGGTCAGCATTCTCGAAAGCGAAGGCAAGGGCTCTATTGGCGATCGAGGGAGGATCCTAGACAGAAGTAACAAAGACTCTGCTATTACGCTCAAGCTAAACTTTCCAGACCAAGTGGTGAAGGAATATGTCCCAGAGGAACCAGATCTTATGGTTAAAAAAAGGTTGGGGCCATTGGAGGAAATCTTCGCACAGGGACTTGGGGGGAGCCCATTGGATCTGAAAGGTAGATAGGATGAAGCTAAATGTAGTCGAGGTGAAGTCACAATGGAGGAAGAGGTGATCGATGGATTCCCAATTGGCTTGGCACAGGAAGAATCTGTTAGGAAGGGGAATGCCTCTTTTAATGAGGTTATCATTGGTAAGAGCTTTGTTTTGGAAGGCTAGCCAAGAAAAGAAAGCAATTTTTGGGATGAGGTGTTTTTTCTAGACAATGTGGGAGGATGATATAGGATGAGGGGTGAGAAGGGAGTAAGCATACTTGAAAGTGAAAAAGCCCTTGTCCGACCCAACCCAGGTGGGTTTATCAGCCCTTCACTCAGAGGGAATAGCGGTCGCTTGAAGCATGAGGTTAATGGAAGAAATCTCAGGGCTGCTGCCACAGAGGATCCTCCACTGGGGTTGGCCACCCTCCCATTTAATGAAATTAGATACCTTTCTTCCCCTTCTTGTATCAAAAATCGCTTGTAGCCCTGAAAGATCTGCCCTATCACCCAGGGGTTCATCCGTGAGCCATATGTTGCTCCAAAATTCAATGCTGCGTCCATCCCCGAGAATCCATCGGAGACCTTTTTGAAATAGCATTTTGGTGTGGATCACTGCTTTTCAAAATGCTGAGCCATTGGGGTGGTTGACTGAGTCAAGGAAGGAGCGGTTGCCCATATATTTTTTTGACACCATTTGGATCCACTCGGCTAGGTCTTTAGAGATGATCCTCCAAGCATGTTTTCCCAACAAGGATATATTCATTTCGAACAGTTTTTTGTAGCCAAGGCCACCCTGCTATTTACTTCTACAGACTGTGTCCCATGCCACTAGGGGAATCCTAGATTTGTCTTCGGATCCCGACCATAGGAATATTTTCTAGATGTGTTCAATTTGTTTGCAAACTAACTTGGGGAGTGTGAAAACTGACATGAAGTAAATGGGAATGCTTTGGAGGGTGGATCTTGAGAGGGTGGCCTTCATTGCTTGGGACAAAATTTTGCCTTTCCAAGCTGCTAGCTTTCGCTAAAATATTTCTAGGACATTTTTCCACATGCTCTCTTTCGGCCTTCCCTAAAATAAAGGAAGCCCCAAATAAAATGATGGGAGGGTAAGAGAAATGGTTATGTTTTGTGTATGGACAAAAAAAAATGAGCAGGAGGGCAGCGAAGAGCGAAAGAAGGCCTGGAAGCCCGACTCGGGGATCTGCCTTCTAGGACTCTGGCTCAGGCGGTCTAGAGTCCGATCCTCTAGAGGAAGGATAAATTCCTCCCCATCAAGAAAAACCCCCCGACAAAGGTGTTGTTCCACCTTTCCAAGGCTCATACGCCCAGGTAGTCTCAAAGGAGTCAACCTCCTCGACCCCATCTCAACCCTTGATCCCATCTGGTTCCAATCTTGTGATCCTAGGTAGCTTGCTAAATAGTTACATCGATCAAGAAAAGTTCACCCTCATTGGCAAGTTTATTGGGGGTAGACCAGACATGGAGAGGATCCGTAAATGGGCCTGTGGAAAATGGCAAACTAGTGGCAGCATGCAAATAGTGGCCCTATCCCGAGGGTTTTTGTGATCAGGCTGAATAATGCAAAATATTCCTGCAACATCCTTTCTGGTGGACCCTGGTTCTTGGGCAGACAAAGCCTATTCATCCATAGATGGGGAGAGGATTTCGACCCTGAAACTCAGAACATCAATGTGGCGCCTATCTGGGTTCACCTTCCGAACTTGCCTTTATAATGTTGGCATGAGGACATCCTGAGAGGAATTTTTTGCACCATTGGCGAACTCATCGTTGTAGATTCCTCCACCAAGGTACGCTCTCGAATGGTTCATGCACGTATTTGTGTGAATTCCAACATTGAAACTAAACTTCCCTCCTTAGTTAATCTCTTTAAAGATTCGACCCTTTTAAAAAAACAACCTCTTAAATATGAAAACAAACCTTCCTTTTGCTCCATATGCAACACTCAAGGCCATTTGAATCACCAATGCCCCCAGACTTGGGCCATGAAATATGTTTCACATGTTTCAGGCAGAAGAGGTAAAAAAACAAATGGATCCAGGCAAGATGGTGAATCATCAATCCAAAGAGAGGATCCCATTAAAGCTTTCCTAGAAATCCAAGGTAATGGAGAAGTGGGTCAAGAAGGAATACCATCTGAAAACCCCCATCCCCAAGAAGCGATCCTTATCCCCGCAACCACCATTAGACCTCCCCTAAATCCTCTCGAGGTTACAGTAGCTAACGAAGACTCCCCAACCCTCATCCTCTAGGAAATTAAGAACTCCCAACCCCCTCAATTTCTATTTGGGAATTATAGCCCAAAGAACACTAGGAACAAGACACAGGCTATGAACATCAAAAGTGAGGAAAAGAGAGGGTAACCTTCTGCCAATGACCAGCGAATCAGAACAACCGAAGACGATATAGCAAATGGTTACTAACGGACCTTATTTGCTGACATCGTCGATCCCTTGAAGGAAGATTCCAAAGGCTCCAAACCCCCCTTCCAGTAGGCGAAGGGAGGCAAAAAACCTCACAAATATACTAGATGAAGATCCTCTCCTGGAACGTGAGAGGTCTCAATAGTGCAGCCAAGCTAAGACTTGCTGCTAATATTCGAAAGGAATCCAAACCCTCTATCTTCATCATGCAAAAAACCAAAAGTGATGAGAGCTCCTCCAAAAAAGATGCCAGGATCATCTGGCATCATGGTGAAGCCCTGTACAGTCCTGACCAAGGATCCTATGAAGGACTAATGTGCCTATGGGATCCGTATCAAGTGGAAGGTAGATTTCTATCCTCATCCAGCATAGTTATCAATATTATTTTTCATTGCATTTCCAATAATCAGTCTTGGATCATGTCCAACCTATACATTCCAAACTCTCCCCTAGAGAGAGCTGACTTCTGGAAGACTCTCACCCTAATGAGGGAATCCTTCAGCACCATCCCTTGGATTGTTGGAGGGGATTTCAATAGCCCTCTGTTCCCAACAGAGAAAAAATGAGGATTGGCTGCCATCCATCGCACCACTGAAGATTTCAGGGACTTTGTTGATACTAACGAACTTATTGACATTCCACTCAAAGGAATACTCTACACTTGGAGCAATAGAAGAACTGGAGGTGGACTGATCCAGGTCAAACTGGATAGGTTCCTGATTTCCCAGGAAGCCATTCCATTTTTTGGTGATGCATCCCTCTCAACACTAACCAAAATAGGATCGAACCACAATCCCATCCTCCTTGAGGTGGGTAAACCCCCTTCCTTTCGAACCCATTTTCGATTTGAATCCATGTGGCTCAATCACAAGGACATTCGAGGGGAGGTGAGCTAGTGGTGGAATCAACAAGTCAGGGGATCACCTATCTTTCAGGTGACACAAAAGCTCAAGTTCACCAAAGACAAATTGCGGATTTGGAACAAAGAAGTTTTTGACAACATTTTTGTCCGCAAGAAGGCACTTTTAGATCAGATTCAAGCCATTGAGAGGATAATTGAAGCAGGTGACTCTGGGGCTGCAGTCAAGGAAGAGGAAAGGAACTTGCTTGCCGAATTTCACAACATCCTAGCCAGGGAGGAAATATTCTGGAGACATAAATCCAAGGAACTGTGGATCAAAGGAGACTCTAACACCAGGTTTTTCCATTCTTCAACAATGAGGCATAGGGGATCCAACAATATTAGCAAGATCAATTGTAGTGACAGATCAAATACTGAAGATATCTACAAAATCAGATCTGAGGTTGTCACCTTCTTCCAAAACCTCCTAGGATCCCCCCTGAAAAGCTCTGCTCGGGATAAATTTGCTCTCCTGGGAAACATTCCTAGCATGGTTTCCTGAGAGGCCAATTCCTCCCTCCTCAAACCCTTTTTGGATGAGGAAATCAGGGACGCGGTGTTCTCCATGCAACCCGATAAAGCCTCTGGGTCGGACGGGTTCCCACCCCATTTCTACTAAGATTTTTGGGAGATTGTAGGATTGGATGTTTGTGCAGCTATTTGGGATCAGCAATCCCGACCCATTCCTCGGGCTGTCAAATCTACATTCATTGCGCTAATTCCCAAATCCCTAGATTACCGATCCATGGCAGACTTTCGTCCCATAAGCCTATGCAACGTCCTGTATAAAATTCTCACCAAAGCAATGGCGTCTAGAATGAAGCCCATCCTCCCCTCCATCATTGACCCTTATCAAGGAAGCTTGGTCAAAGGCAGGAACATTCTGGATGGAGTCATTACGGTTCATGAAACCCTTCATTCTGCTTTCCAAAGCAAAAAAGTAGACCTCCTCCTCATGCTTGACATGACTAAAGCTTTCGACCGTGTTGATTGGGATTTTCTCCAAGATGTTCTTTTGAAATTCGATTTCCATACCAAGTGGGTCCAGCTGATCCACAATTACTTCTCCTCTACATGGTTTTTGGTACTGGTCAATGGGTCCCCTACTGGTTTCTTCCCTAGAATTAGAGGCCTCCACCAAGGGGATCCTCTATCCCCTCTTTTGTTCATCATTCTGGCGGAATCCCTCGACAGATCCCTATCAGCAACCAGAGTGGCAGGGAAAATTATAGGCATCCAAGTGGTATCCAACTCCACTCCCATCACTCATCAGTAATTCGTCGATGACACCATCCTCTCAACACAGGCGTCTGTCATCCAAGCTAGAACCATCAAGCACATTATTTCCCTCTACGAAAAAGCGGCAGGGCAGTGGGTTAACTTCTCCAAAGGTAAGCTCTTCTTTGTGCACACCCACCTAAGCGTCAGGCCAGTATTTTATTTTATTTTTGCTTACCCTAAACTTTTATCTTTATTTAAATTTCAATTCATGGAATCACAACCCTAATTTGATATTCTAAAGTTTAAAACTTTATAATTAGGGAATATGTTTATTTCACATTTTAGTTTCACATAACTTTATATTTGGAAATAAACATTAATATTTTAATTAAATGTTCAAATGATTTTCATGCAAATTTTAACCTAAAGTATTTGAACATAGTTTAATTAAAATAATTTTTCTAAGTTTTAATTAAATTTTCGCATTTTACAAAATCATATTTTTGAACAAAATTTAATTACTAATCTTATGGTTGGAGAATGAACTTTATAAAAATTACATTTTATGTTTATCAATCAATATCTAAAAACCAGACCCCTTATTGATGGCAACTTGCACCTAGAAGTTGTTTCAGCATAATTTCACACTTTTTAAGCACGTTGTAACACATAACCTTGGAGAAACTAATTGTTTCTTTGCAAGAGAGGGTTTTATATTCAGAAATCCTAATTGTGAGTATAGTTTTGCAATTGGGTAAAATTATCACTCAACAGGTACTAAGGAGGTAAAGGTTCAGTGGCATAGTGACATGGCTAGTGAGGATGAGAGGATTAGTTAGGTTGGTGAGAAAATCTAGTGTTTGGCTAATTTGGACAATCATTGCAGACATATGGTTTAGAAGATTTTCTTCCAACACAAATCTCCTTTTAGTGTTGTAACCAAAAGTGGTTATTTCTTAGAATCTTAGGTTTTAGAGTTATGAAAGTTTGTTGAAAAGCTAAAAGGAGGAAACAAGTACTCTTGTTGGCTAAGGCTGAGATAAGTCTTGTCCCAACTTATAAATAATCAATATTTTAATATAATTTTTTGAAATTCTTTTAAAAAAAATAACCAATATTAGTTTCACTTTTTTATTTTAGTATAACTTGAGTTTGTATTTTTTAGTACAACTTAGTGATCATAATAGTAAAGGTTTTGGAACTTCAAATATGAAAAAGTTCAAATCCAATGATGCATTGGTTGTATATCATGTTTTCGTAGAGTAGAGGTTTAGTTGGATAAAAATACACCAAATAAACAACCTCCTCCATAATAATCATCTCATATAACATATAATCTTAAATAGTAAAAAGTATTTTATTTTTCTAATTAAACTTATTAAACAATACCTAAAGATATAAATATATTTTAAATTTAATGACACTAAGTACGTTTTGAATTTATGAGAATTTTCATAAAGGTAAGACCAATAATAATAGTACCATATGTTTGGGGATAGTGCAACGGTTCGGGGTTTGGCTCTTCTTTGGGAGGTCCAAGATTCAAACTACTATGTGACCACTATGTGTTGGGGGTTGTGTGTTAATCCTCTCTTGATAAGTTTAGCTCTCAACCTTACGAAGAATCATGGTTTAAAAAATTGTTTAACCTTAAACACCGACTGTAAAAAAAAATTTACATTAACTTAATCCAAAAAATAATAATAACATACATTCTTATTAAAAAAAGTTCGCCATATATATTTTTTATTTATCACATCACCTAAGAATGTAATGTGTCCTTATTTGGATCCTTTAGTAAGTGCTAACATTAGGTAAAAATACTGAGTGAACAATAATCTAATAGACAATTATGAATATACTTAATCCTTTAGTAAGTGCTAACATTAGGTAAAAATATCGAACGAACAAGAATCTAATAGATGATTATGCAAAGAGCTAATCGGTGTTGTAGTGCTATGCTAGAAATTTTTATTATTTTCAGTAATAGTTTTTGTTATATTATTTTTTAAGTATAGTTAAAATTTGGAAAGCTATTATTATAGCCTTCACTTAACTTTAATAAAAAATTTACTTTAAATGAAAGGATACTAAAGAGGTTAAGGATTAAAAAAGAATCAGTAATAGTCTTTGTTATATTATTTCTTAGGTACACTTAAAATTTGGAAAGCTACCACAATAGCCTTCACCTTAGTTTGATAAGATTTTTATTTTAAATGAAAGGATCCTAAAGAGGCTCAAGATTAAAGATGAACCTCAACCTGACAAATACTTAGCAGCCAAAAGTGATAGGCATGATCACGTCCTTCTCGGTCAAGGATGTATGGACGAATTTTTATTTTTGCTTGATAGGAGAGTTGGTTACAACCACAATATTTTTAGTAGCTGACAACTGTAGGTTTCAAACCATAGGGGTTGCATCTACCAAAATTATTCCACCTCGTTGTTTTATAGCCCGATGTGAAATGGACAACCAGGTTCTCAAAATTTGTACTGTTGTCATCAGTCTAGCATACACTCAGAGGATTCAGATCAAACTACAAACTACTACCTTTGCAACAGACTTCTCCCAAAGTTTAAACTTGGGTCTCTTCTCAATAAGTGTCCAACCACACTAGCATTTACCAATCCAACCCTTCACTTACTAATCCAACCCTTCATTGATGGATTCAACATATGCTAATTTCCTTCAGTAATTTTGAAGAAGCAGAAAATGCATTCACCGAGTAAACCTACTCAAATTTCCTTCAGCAATTTTGAAGAAGTATAAAATGCATTCACCGAGTCGACGTACTCAAATTCCATTTGAGCAATTTTGAAGAAACAAAGACTACATTCATGCTCTGAATGTCATCACTTTTCAAGAAATTTTGAATCTTGTGAATACGAGGAAAAGGAAACTGCCTACAACAAAATTAGAAACTATCAAGCAATTTCCAAGAATTAGACACTATCGAGCAATTTCCAAGCATACCCTCAAAAATCTATAAATGCTTCAATTTTAGTGCAAGAAGCCATGACTCTTAACACACCTTTGGAAGTTGCAAGCCATTCATTGTGTTTTCCTTTTTGTAAGCTCCCTCGAGATGGTGGTATCGTTTCTTCCCACCAAAATAATGGATGTGGTCGAATCTAGGGACGCTCATGGTGACCTTTTATTTCGTGAAGACAATCGCTAAAGATTATCTCCCTCCTGAGCTCTATGATTATGTTATAGACCTTCTGTCGAGGGTTTCACGCTTCTTCTCTTATTACATGATAGTAATAATCGAGGAGAACAATGACTTCTAGGTTAGCGAGGTCTACCAATCCATCCAGCTTTACCTGAGCACCCGTTGCTCTTCGATTTCTAGCAGATTGAAGCTCAACAAGGCCAAATACACCAAGGAGTTCACCTTCACAATGGACAAAAATGAATAGATTGAGGACAAATTTTAGGGCATTGAAGTGTGGTGGAAGTTCCATAATAGAGATCTCAAACAACCCATGTTCACCTGGTGGTCCATGTTCGACGAAAAGTAATCTTTCGAGCTAAAATTCCACAAGGAGGACAAGATAAAGGTGTTCAACGCCTATCTTCCCCACATCATATCAGAGGTGAATATGTTGGAATTCAAGACCTGACATCAGAATATTTATACCAATAATGTTGACAAAGTATCGGAGCACCAAAGGAAGGCTTGGATGCCGATGGTTTTCGAGCATCCTGTAATATTTGACACCTTGGCTCTCAACCTTGAGATTAAAGAGGACATAATACAAGACCTATTGAACTTCTCCCAGAGGGAAAAGTACTATAAGAAGTTGGGGTGCACCTGGAAACAAGGGTATTTTATCTACGGTTCATCGGGCACCGACAAGACCAGCATGATCGCCGCCATGGCTAACTTTCTCGACTACGACATTTACAACCTAGAGTTAACAGAGGTGAAGAGTAATACAGAGCTAACAAAGCTTCTGATTGTGAGCATAAACAAGTTGAGCATTGTGATTGAGGACATGTTGTGACTCCTTCACAACGACCCCAAAATTAGGGACCCACCTTAAATTTTGTGATTTCGAGGAATTTTTGTTTATCCAATTTTGCTCGCATCAAGGTCTTTGAAAATTTGCTTTCACTTTGGAATTGCTGACATATTTGCATTTTGAAGGTTTGAATGTAGTTGCAATGCTTCAAACTAAATATTTTGATTATTTGCATATTAATTGCATTATTTCAAATCAAATAATTTGATTAAAATCATTTTCAAAGGTTTAAATGATTAAATTTCATTTAAATAATTAAATTTTATTTTAGGGTTAACCCTAAAATTAATGTAAAATTGAAATGGACATATCTTGAGCTAGGCAACTCCGTTTGATCTCATTCAAAACTTGGTAAAAAGATATAGATTTTCTCCTTCTAATGGTACCAAACTTATAGGATTTTAGATGTCAATTTCACAAAAAAAATAGCAGTTTAATTTAGCAATATGAGAACTTTGAAATAATTTTGGAAAAAGGAAAGTTACGAGAGAATGAATAATAAATATAGTTTGGTTTTATTTTGATATTATGATTATTGTTTCATTATGCAGGTAATACAAGGGCAAGGGTTTGAAGAAGATAGTTATAAAATCCGTTCCGAAACTGTGATGAAATGAAATAACTAAACTTTTCAAATTATAAATAAATCATTGAGATTCATGGAACAGGCCGAACAATTTTATGCAGAGGAGAGTAAAGGAATTGAAAGGAGCTAAAGCCATATTTTGAAGAATATACAGAAAGGGTCATTTTGCAGAAATATTGAAAGCATTGTAAGATTTAATATTTTGTATTAAATATTTTTGATCCAAATTTGTGCACAGACTGTATTTGGAATGAATGGAATATTTAATATAATTTTTTCAATAGTAACATTTTAATATAATATCATGTCATTGATTTCCCTGTGTGAATACTGGTGAGCCATGATTTGGTTTAAATTTATATAATTGGTATTTGTATGTAACATTTGTCCGAGACACATAATCATTTTCCTATTATAAAACCTTTGATTATTTATTTTATATTGATTATGTTTGTTATATAACCTAGTTCATTTTCATAAAATTTTATACTAGGTTATTACTAAGTTATTTATTTAAATATTAAATTATTTTAATATTTAAAATAAATAAACTTATAAAGATAAATGAATATTCTAATGCTGACTTTGATTCAATAAAGTCAGTAATTGGAATTGATATCTTTTGTTATATTTTGGTTGGACTTTATGTTTTAAATAGAAAATTTATTTAATTAAAGTTTCAAACCTTACATTGGAGAATTATATTTGTAATTAAATATTTAATATACAAATATATAAAAAGCACATTTATGAACTTGTTTTTTAAATCATAAATTTCACAGTTCATAGATGATCATTATATTAAACCCTATGAATTATGATTAATAAGGTTTTCAAAACCTTAAAATTTTGGGGTTAACATTTTTATTTTATTCATTTTCTCAAATATTTTAATGTTGATTTTAAATTTAGGATGAATAAGATTTTTGCATTGATTAAACCTTAAATTCTTAAAAGGTGAATATCTATAATCAGGGTTTATATTTCATTTGAATTTCACATACTTTGATTTTTATCAAAGTAATTGAAATTTCACATTAATTAAAATGCTAAGGAAAATTGTTATTTCAAATTAGTTTCGAAAGCATTTTAATCAATGGTATTGTTAAGTTTGCATCAAAATATCTTAATCATAAGGCAGATTTACTTTATCATTTGGATAATAGAATTTGGTGAAAATCATGTTATATATATGATAAACTTGAAATCATTTACTTAATTCCTAGGCCCCTTGTAAACAGAAACTTGCAAACCCAAGAGTTTATTCAGGCACTTATATAAACATCTATGCATGACACATAAAACATTAAGTGAGAACCTTGGAAAAACATTACGTTCTTTGCAAGAGAGAATTTTAAATTCTAAGTTGTCGAGTGGTTTTTGTAACCTGACAAAATCACACCTCAACTAGACATCGACTAAATCACACCTCAATAGGACATCGACTATTTTCTCAATCCCTTCAATAGCACGAAGAGAAGAAGGTCAAGAAAGAGAAGACGAATGAAAAAATCGCATGATCAATGAGCAAGGGCGAGAGCGAGAATGAGGAAAGCAAGGTGACCCTCTCGGGGGTCTTGAATTTCACAGACGGCTTATGGTCGTGATGCGACAACGAGAGGATCATTATATTTACTACTAATCACATCGACAGGCTCGATTTGACCCTTCTTCAGTCAGGGCGTATGTATAAGCACATTCATTTATCCTTCTGCACTTTCTCAACATTTAGGGTTCTTGCCCGAAATTACCTCGACGTCGATGAGCATCCCCTATTTTTTGAAATTAAGTTGTTGATGGAGGCGAAGATTACGCCTGCCGATGTAAGCAAGAAATTGATGAGGAGAAGCGATGATCCCACCTTAGCCCTTGAGAAGCTGATGGAGGATTTGCATAGGGCGAAGGAGAAGACCGCAGCCACCAAGAACCAGACGTCACTCGAAAATGGGAATGACAAGCCACGTTTATTTAAGGATGATGAATGTAAAAATGCAGACATGGAAGTGTTAGTGGGTGAGTGCCCGTAGTGAGTGGATATTTACAAATTTACATTATGGGTTTAGTCTAGTAATTGTTTAAAAGGTGAATCGTTGAATTTCCTGATGTTGGTCGTTGTTATCTACAGGAGAGCATCAGTGCTCTCTCTACGTCTTAATCTATATATCTTATTCTTACAAAAATTATTTTTATTTATTTTTGTTCGGTTGAACATAGCAACAGGTCTAAAACTTCTCATTCAAAATGTATATATACATTTTGTATATATATCCACTTGATGTGGTTTATTGGCAAGGATACCACTTGCATTATCGGTGATGTGACCCGGTTCAATCCCCACAAGTTTAATTTAAAGGGATATGTATCGTTGATTTTTCATATAATAAATTTTAAAAATAATAAATATTTACAAATTATTTTAATATCAAATTTTAACCCTAAAATGTGAAAGAATGTAAATAACTTATATAATGCAAATAATACTAAAAGAAATAGGAATGCTTACAAACTTTTAAAAATAATATATTTTACCTTACATTTTTTAATAATTTAATTTTCATTTTATTAGTTATAATTTAATATTTACTCAATAAAAAAATTCAGTTTAAAGGTATATGTATGGTTGATTTTTTCATATAATAAATTTTAAAAATAATAAATATTTACAAATTATTTTAATATCAAATTTTAACCCTAAAATGTGAAAGAATGTAAATAACTTATATAATGCAAATAATACTAAAATAAATAGGAAAATAACATATTTTACCTTACATTTTTTTAATAATTTACTTTTCAATTTATAGTAATAGATAAATTTAAAATAAAAGAAGTTGTTAAGAGTAAATATAATCGTATAATATATGTAATATAATTAAAGAAAGATGAGCAAAATATTCTCCCTACCTTTTAATAATTAATTTATATCTATAAAAAAAAAAATTAGTAATTAAGTAATAAGTGATTTTAAAATGTAAGAATACTTGTTTATTTATTTATTTGGTTTATGAAGAAATCAATAAATTTTCATCTTTATATTTCTCTCAAGTTCAATACTAGTTATGATTATAATCCTTATGTACTCTTGGCAAATGTGTAACAATTACACACCCTTTAAGGAAATTGACATGAAGTGAAATCTCAACATTCTAGGGATTTAAACAATGGTTGCACTTTGGCAAACACTTAAAATACTTCTAAATAGTTTACCTTTTAGGTTTAAATGTGAAAGAATGTCATTAAAATTAACAAAATGTTATTATCCATATAATATAATCAAAGAAATGTGATTCTGACGTTCTTAGCTTTGCTTCCCTTTTTTAATAAAGAAAAGAGAAGGGTTGAGAAAAAAAAAAGAAGATCAACCATTAAAACTCACACAAAGTGTTGAACAACATGATAGGAATTTAGTGCATATTTGAATTAGGTGTGTGTAGTGATTCAATCCCAGGTTGAGTTAGTGTGTGAGTAGTTGGTGGTTTTCCTTGGTTGGATTTTGCTTGTGGTGGTAATTTGAGGTTTTTGAGCATTATGTCCTTAAGGCACATGCCTTGAGTGGGATAGATGGTCCTCTCGAGTGAAAGTATATGTATAAATGGTAAGGGGTGAGGAGGATCACATAGAAAAGGTAACTTGTGAGACTTCTAGCTCTAAGTTCCTTTCTTGCTAAGGCAATGTTGATAGTGTTGTTGTTGCTATGGGTACTCTATCATTTCACAACTAGAGGTCTAACCGTGTACAACCTTTTGGGACTTTTATTAGTGGATTCAATGGTGTCTAAGTAATTGGTATTCATTATTCAATAACTATTTTGATGAAGATACCATTGTCCTTGGTTTTACCCTCATGATTGGATGCTTCCTTTAATATTTGGGGTTTCTAATAGGATGATTTAGTTTGGTGATAGTCTCTTTTGGACCTATAGCATTGTTTATTCCCAATAGTGTTTTATTTCCCTTGACGGTTCTCATTTCATTGGCCCTTAGTTCAGTTGTACTTATAAATGTAATTTTTAATTCCAATGGATAAGTTTCAATGTCAACAATTGTATTAGTTTTTTTTTTGGCTCTAGGGATGGTGCTTGTGAAAATCTGATGCAGGAGCATCCGGCGGCAACAGAACAACCTCGAAAAGGTTGTGAAAAACAGGGGGGAAGTTTAAGTGCAGTAAAGCAAGTTTCTTTTTTTCAAGGCAAGGGGGGTCACGAAATCGTGACATGTCGTGATTTCAAGACATTTCATGAAATCGTGACCCCAAAAGCTACAGCATGGCGAGGGGAATTTTCGTCGCGATATCGTGACGTCGCGATATCCCGACGTCGCGATGTCGTGATGTTTTTTGCGACAAAGGAGGACAGAGGCAGGGGAGCCACGAAATCACGGCTCCAACAGCAAAGGCAGAAAGAACGGATGGCAAGGCGGAGTTTGGACCCGAAGACGAAGGCAAAAGGAACCTAAGGCATGGCGGGGTTTTCGTCGCGATGTCGCGACGTCGCGATATCGCGACGTTTTTGAAAGCAAAGGCACGTCGTGATATCGTGGGGTTTTCATCGCGATATCGCGACGTCATGATATCGTGACGTCGCGACATCGCGACGATTATGGAGGCAAATTTACGAAGGCCATTTTCGTCACGATATCGCGACGTCGTGATGTCGCGACGATTTTTAAAGTTAAGGCATGAAGACGATTTTCGTCATGATTTCATGACGAAAACCAAGGCAAGGGGGCTCGCAGGAGAAGTGGTCGCGATATCGCGACATGTCGCGATATCGCGACCAATAAGAAGTCAGGGTAAAGCTTAAAAGCGGACGGCCAGGCAAGGCCAAAAATTGACACGTGGACAGCCACGTGTATTAAGACAGTTGTGAGGGGCACGTGTATTGAAGATTGTGCGACAAGAAGAAGGTAAAGCCAAATTAAACACGCGGTCAGCTACATATATCAAAACAAAGATGAAGGCCACGTATCTTAAAATGAAGATGACAGTCGCATGTATTAAATAGGAATAACCACCGCAGGGACGTATTCTGACAAAGTGACAGTTGCAGACCATAGACAGTATGGGATGAGACAGCAGTGCAGATCGGGCAGTTGCCCATTTATGGCAGACAAATTTGAAATCTCGATCGGGGGGAAAACAAATTTGAAATTTTGTTAGGTGGGGGCATTAATTGCCTAGAGGGTTGAGGCCTCGATAAAAACTCGGATTTTTGTATTAGTCGGGTGGGGACTGGAGAATAGGCGCAGAAGAGTGAGAGTGGAAGAACCGAGTTGAGCATCGGTTAATGTAAGCCTGCGGGCTGTAATGTATAAGAATTTTCTGAATTAATAGAAGAAAGGTTTGAAATTTGCAGGAGTGTGAAGGCATTTATTTCCCGGTCCCTGTCAGTGGTATCAGAGCCGAAAGTTCCTGAGTGTGTGATAGATCGTCAGATGTGAGGCAGTCACACCAGGATCTGTGGGAAGGCTCGAGAGAAAGTGAGAATATGCCTTCGAGAAGAAACCCCATTGGTGGGAGAGGCATGGCAGCAGCAGATTTCCAAGCTTTGCAGCGGCAAGTTCAGGCCTTGCAAGAAGAACTGCGCAGAGGATACGAACCAAGAAGAGATGCAGACAGTGAAGATGAAGTAGATGAAGAGGAAAACCAGTTTGAAGAAGAAGAAGAAGCTGTAGATCCGGCACAAGCCAGACTGTACAAGGCCATATCCCAGATCGAGAAGAGACCGAAGATAGAAGTTTCCACATATTTCATGAACTTGAATCCGGAGGAATTGATTGATTGGATAAATGACTTAGAAGAATACTTCGAGTATAAAGAAGTTGAAGATCCCGAGCGGGTCAGATTTTCCAAAACCAAATTAAAAGGTCATGCCAGCATATGGTGGAAGGGGATACAGCTGGAACGAAACAGAAGAGGAAAAGAATGGATAACAAGATGGGAACGGATGGTTGAAAAATTAAAAAGGCAGTTTATTTTGGCAGATTATGAGTTGGATCTGCTAAGAAAAATGCAGGGTTTAAGACAGATGAATAAAACTGTTCAAGAATATACGGAGGAATTTTATAAAATCTCCATCAGAACTGGCCATTTAGAAGCAAGCAAAGAACAGGTGTCCCGTTATATTAATGGGTTGAGACCCAGTGTCTAGGAAGAGTTGAGCCTAGTGCGGGTGAGCACCATTGAAGATGCTTACCAGTTTGCTCTGAAGGTTGAAGAAAAACTGAACAGAAGGTTTGAGAGCAAGCAAAAAGGAAGAGGTCCTGGAGGAAAGACTAGTGGAAGAAAAGAGGAAGGAAAGGAAGAGAAGAAAGAAGAAGTTAGCAGCAGCCGAAATTAGAAAGAATATGAAGAACCCAAACCACAAGTTTAGAACAATGGCTACCCAAGAGGAAGAGGTAGATCTGGACGTGGGTATGGAAGAGGAGTGTTTCGGGGAACATGTTTCCACTATGGAGAAGAGGGGCATCGGGCATATGAGTGTCCCCAGCACCCCGAGAGAGTGAACAAGAAATGAGTGGGTCCTGCCAGAGTTGTTGTGGCAGCGAAAGATGCTGAATCAAAACATTCTGAAGAAGCTGAGAAAGGAGAAGCAATGATTGTGAGGAGAACCATGCAGATTGAGGAAGACAAACCGGATCAGAGGAGAAGCCTATTCCACACACGATGCAAAAGTGCAGGCAAAGTCTGTAATGTTATTATAGACAATGGGAGTACAGACAACTTAGTTTTCGAGGAGATGGTTGCTAAGTTGCAGCTAGAAAGGAGGAGACACCCGCATCCATACCGGATTGCGTGGTTGCGAAAGGACCACAGAGCATGGGTCCGTGAACAGTGTTTAGTCACGTTCAATATTGGGAAGTACCAGGATGAGGTCCTGTGTGATGTTTTCCCCATGGATGCTTGCCATTTTTAGGAAGGCCATGGCAGTTTGATCGGAGTGCAGTGCATGATGGTCGTGCAAATACGTACTCCTTGATGAAAGATGGAGTGCGACACAAGTTGAAGCCATTACAGACAATGGATGAGAAGGTGTGTAGCAATGCCAGAATTTGTCTGGTAGAGGGAAAAAAATTTTTTTGCCAGGAGACGAAATTTGAGCAGGTTGTAAGAGCAGTTGAGTGTTTGGAAGTGTTACAGAAGACGCGGATCGAACAACACAGAAGTGAAGGTCACTTCTCCATTTACCCCGGATGTCTGATGCAGGAGCATCCAACGGCAACAGAACAACCTCGAAAAGGTTTTGAAAAACAGGGGGGAAGTTTAAGTGCAGTAAAGCAAGTTTCTTTTTTTTCAAGGCAAGGGGAGTCACGAAATCGTGACCCCAAAAGCTGCAGCGTGGCGAGGGGAATTTTCGTCCCGATATCGCGACGTCGTGATATCGCGACGTTGCAATGTCATGATGTTTTTTGTGACAAATGCGGACAGAGGCAAGGGAGCCACGAAATCGTGACATGTCGTGATTTCGCGACGTCGCGAAATCGTGACATGTCATGATTTCACGACATCGTGAAATCGTGGCTCCAACAGCAAAGGCAGAAAGAACGGATGGCAAGGCAGAGTTTGGATCTGAAGACGAAGGTAGAAGGAACCTAAGGCACGATGCGGTTTTCATCGTGATGTCGCGACGTCATGATATCGTGACGTCACGATATCATGACATTTTCGGAAGCAAAGGCACAGTTGGGGTTTTCGTCATGATATCGCGACGTCGCGATATCGCGATGTCGTGACATCACGACGTTTGTGGAGGCAAAGTTACAAAGGCCATTTTCATCATGATATCGTGACGTTGCGATATCACGATGTCGCGATGTCATGACGGTTTTTAAAGTTAAGGCATGAAGACAGTTTTCATCATGATTTCATGACGAAAACCAAGGCAAGGGGGCTCGCAGGAGGAGTGGTCGTGATATCGTGACATGTCGCGATATCATGGCCAATAAGAAGTTAGGTGTAAAGCTTAAAAGCGAACGGCCAGGCAAGGCCAAAAATTGACACGTGGACAGCCACGTGTATTAAGACAGTTGTGAGGGGCACGTGTATTGAATATTATGCGACAAGAAGAAGGTAAAGCCAAATTAAACACGCGGTCAGCTACGTGTATCAAAACAAAGATGAAGGCCATGTATCTTAAAATGAAGATGACAGTCGCGTGTATTAAATAGGAATAACCACCGCAGGGACGTATTCTGACAAAGTGACAGTTGCAGACCATAGACAGTATGGGATGAGACAGCAGTGCAGATCGGGCAGTTGCCCATTTATGGCAGACAAATTTGAAATCTCGACCGGGGGAAAACGAATTTGAAATTTTGTTAGGTGGGGGCATTAATTGCCTAGAGGGTCGAGGCCTCGATAAAAACTCAGATTTTTGTATTAGTCGGGGGGGGGACTGGAGAATAGGCACAGAAGGGTGAGAGTGGAAGAACCGAGTTGAGCATCGGTTAATGTAAGCCTGCGGGCTGTAATGTATAAGAATTTTTTGAATTAATAGAAGAAAGGTTTGAAATTTGCAGGAGTGTGAATGCGTTTATTTCCCCATCCCCGTCAAAATCCATTAGGAGGTCATGGTAATTAGTAAGAGATTCCTATCAATGGTGGAGTTGAACTTGTTGCTAGTATAAATGAGGTCATAGCCAAGATGGTAAAGTCAAAAGTGGAATTGAAGGCCATAGGCTGCCCAACCCTAAGAACACAACTTAGGTTACTAAAGGTTGAGGTAAATTTTGGAATTTTTGTTGCCTAGTGATATAGTATTTAGGATAATGGAGTATCAAAAGTATATAATTATATTATTTTTTTGCAAGGAGTCCCTTTGGAGCACAAGTTTTGTAAATGGGTTAGGTTGAATTAAGTGACTAGAGGGTGGATTTTGGAGTAAATTAAGAGGTCTAATAAGGGGTATACATGATGTAGGTTCAAATTTAAGGAAATTGAATAGGTGATGCTATGATTTGAAACCTAGGTTATTTGTGGTCAAGTCTACTATTTGCAAGCCTAAACCTTTGGTTTTCATCCAAAAGGCACTTCCTAGGCTAAGTGTCCACTCTAGATTGAATTACTATTTATGAATTTAGTTTTTCATCCTTAGCTTAAATTTTCAATAGTATTAGTAGGGTGGTTTAGTGTAAATAGGAGCATGATAACTTCATAGGTTTTAGGGTCTATTCATGCACTTGCATTGAGATGGACCCAGACATTGAGATCCCATAGAGTATTAAACTAGTTGGACCAAGGTTTAAATGTGAACAAGGAGTTGTGTATTTGAATATATCAAAAGTAAACTTCCAATGATGTAAGGTTGATCATATTGTAAAAAAATGTTCTAATGGAAGGACTTATGAGGCTAAGATAGCTAATCTAGAATCTAAGGAAGAAGACCATCCATAATGACCTAAGTTTTTATTGATGACCTATGGTGCCAACACCTAAGGGGGCCCTTCGTAACAAGTAGTCCCAAAGCTTCTACAATAATATAGGATAAAAAGACCAACCATAAGACTCATATTCATAGTAATATTGAGTGTTGAGTTTAGTAGAAATTAGTGGTGGTGTAGATAGAGGTCGATAATATTTTCTTTATGTTAAATTATGATGTGGAGGTAGATGTCATATGCTTGAGGACCAAACTTGAGTAGGTGGGTAATGCCTCAACATTTGATTCTTCTAAACAATGAGAATATATTTCACACTAATTATTGGGTAAGGTATAAGCCTTTATATATCACCATTGATACATTAAGTGAGAAAAATATTATTATGTAATACATAATCAAGTGCATGGGATTACATAGATTGGTAAACCCATAACTTTACTCATTTGGTTAACTTCACCTACGTAAAGGCATAGATAATAGTTCACCCTAAAGTATGGCATCATACTAATATATGACTTAGTCACCTATAAGGTGGTACCATTGGACATCTATGATGTCTTATTGGTAATATATAACTATTGGATTGGCAAGTGACCTACCAAGCCTATCCATAATAATGGTTACTTTGCATCAAAGATATGACATATCACATATAAGAATACCTCTCTTAAAAGAAGATGATATTATAAATCAAATAAGGCAAGAAGCTAATATTTCATGCATAAAAGTTTATTTTATCAATGGTTCCACTAAAGAACCATATCCATCATTCTTATGCCAATTTTATAGTTAGTTCAACAAAGTAAACTAATCACTAGGGGATCAATGAGGCTAATAAACTCTTATTGGTCTCAAGGTAACCATGATTATACAATAATGGAATATTAGAGATTTAAACAATATAACCCATCAATATGTTGTTCAAAGACTCTTAGATAAAAGTAAAATATATTTTTTGCTTGTCTAAGAGACAAAAATATCATTGGATCTCATGTATAAAAATGTAAGTAGACTTTGGAGGGGTGTTGGTCATATGGAAGTGGCTTCCCAAGGGTCTCAGGGGAGGATAGTTACCTTTTGGAACTCTCTTGAATGGATGAAAATAGAACATATAGCTTGGAGGGGTGTCCTCAAATCGCATTTTAGGAAAAATGCTATAGTTGAGCATGTTTTAATCACAAATTTCTATGAGGTTTAAAACCTAGATGGTCAAATTTATCAATAAAAAGTGGTGCATAATATGTGAGTCTTGAGGGAGGAGTTAGATTGTATTTTCACTAGGGATTTTATTGCTAAATTATTATCCAAATATCAAGAAGGGGGAAATCCAATTTTGGACCCAAGGGATCGACTTATGATTGCCCATGTCCCTGCATTACACTTGGTGGTTATTAAATATCCTAGAGCCAACTATACTTGGACTAAAAAGAGGAAGAAGACACATAAATCAAGACACAAAAACATTGTAAATCATTTATATTTGAAAACTTCAAAATAAAATCCCACAGTGGCGGGAAGAGGGATGACCAACATATGGGACATAAATATTTAGATTCCACATGCAACTTCATTATGTCAAGGATAAACTGAAACAATGGAGGGAATCTAACAAGTTGGATTTCTAGGCCTAAAGAGTTCCATTGGTGGCTAGACGGGATGAGGTGCAAACACTTTTCAGGGAAGGAACAATTATAGAGCAACTCAAAGAAGAGGATGATGAATTGTGTAAAGCAATTGAGGAAATTGACAACCAATAGATCTACTAGAAATAAAAAAAAAAACCACTTGGTTATTGGAAGGTGATAAAAACACCAAAAATTTCCATCGGGTTGGTTATGCTAGAAGATAGACAAACAAGATGGAAGCTCTTTAGGATGAGAATGGGTTCTACTTTGATATGATCCCAAATATGCATTTTCATTCAATGTATTATTTTGCTAAATTATTTAAGGTATGTTGTAAGACAAAGAAGTTCAAAAATGTGTTCTTACTGTCATACCCTCTATCATATTTTAAGAACAAAATTAAGCCCTACTTAAACCCATTGATAGAGAGGAGATGAAGAAGGTAGTATTTGGAATGAGTAAAAAACATATCAGGTCCAGATGGCTTCCCAATTAAGTTTTTCTAGACCTTCAAGGATAGCTTGGAGGAGGATGTAATGGTTGTTATAGGGGAGTCCAAAGGCAGTAAAAGAATGCTTAAAGCATTAAATTATACATTAATTACCTTAATTCCAAAAGGGGAGGAGATGCATATTTTAGATTATAGACCTATTTCCTTATGCAATGTTATATACAAAATAATCATGAAGGCAATGGTTGAGTGAGTAAAACTTCTCCTACACAACATTATCTCCTCGAAGAAAGGGGGTTTTATAAAGGGAAGGCAAATCTTGGATAGTGCGGTTCTAGCTCAAGAGGCAATCCACTCTGGAAATAGACGAATGTTTATAAAATTGGATATGCAAAAGGCTTATGATAAAGTGGAGTGGAGTTTCTTGTCAATGATGATGACAGCCTTCAACTTCTCTCAAGATTGGATAGAATGGGCCATGAGTTGTATTTCTAATTTGACATACTTAGTATTTATCAAAGGTCTTCACTCACAATCGTTTAGAGCCACTTGATGCCTTCATTAGGGAGATTATTATTGCACTTATCTTTTTATCATATTGGATAAAGGTTTGGGTAGACTCATCTTGAGGAGAAGACAACTGGGTTTGGTAACAGGTATCAAGGTGGATGAGGGGGTTTTGATTCACCTACATTTTATGGATGACATAGTATTGTGGGAGTGGCCAACCTTAGGAAAGCAACAATGATTAGAGATACTCTGAATTTTTACCTTACAGTCACAAACCAAGTCATCAATGATAAGAAATACAAAGTGGTCTTCTTCAATCTTGATTGAAGGTTTTAGGATAGAATTTGAGAGAGCTTAGGATTCATGAGGATTTCTCTTCCAATGGTCTATTTGGAGGTACCTTTCCATTTAAAAAACTAAATATAGCTATTTGGATGAATATTTTTGGATTGTATACCAAAAAAATTAACCATTGGTTTTACAAATGGTTAAACATTTGGGATAGATTAACCTTTTTGTAATTAGTCATTTAGGCCATGCCCATTTATAAATTTTCTATCCTTGCTACCATATGGAAAAAGTTGGACAAGATGGATAGTAAATTTAATGAAAAGGAGTAAAAGGAGAGAGGAAATGAGTGTTAGTAGGTTGGGAGAAAGTAATCCATCCCAAGGCAAAGGTATATTTGGGACTGAGGAGATTAGAGCTAAATAATAAAGCTTTGGCTAGAGAGCTTTACTAGATGGGGATCTCCTTGCCAAATTTTTTATTTGGTAGAGTTTTAACTAGTAAATATTTGGGATAGGTGAACTCGAATGATGTGAGTTGTTTTCATTTGGATGGTAATGGATCCCTAGTGTGGCAGGCTCTAAAGTTAGGATATCAAATAGTAAAATATGGATTATTTTGAAAAATGGGGAGAGAGGAGAAGACACGATTTCAAATAAAATCATGGGATCAATACCCACCCATCATTGTTGAATTCCTAGAACTACAACCAATAAAAACAACTATGGAAAGCAGGGATTGGATCAAATTAAAAGGTATTTCAACACTAGTAATTTGGGGGATTATTGGTTTAAGTATTTTAAGAAGTTAGACGAGTGGTCAATTTCAATCCCTCCAGAATTAACATTCATCATGACTAAAATTGTGGCAAAAATATTTCTCACAGGTAGAGATGATGAGGATGAATTACCTTGGGGCTATGGGAGACTTGGAGTCTACATAGTGAAGGATGGTTATGAAAAGATCCTTCCATAACCTCCTCCTCATATATATCAGGTTGAGGATTAGAAAACGATTTGGTAGTCCAAGGGTTGGCCAAAATTAAACTTCTTTGCCTGGTAGTTCATGCACAATGAAATTCTTACTTTTGATAATTTGCGATGTAGGGGATTCATTGGTCCATCCCAGTGTGTTTTATACTACAAAAGTGAGGAGAAATCTAACCATTTTATGTATGAGTGTTTTTCCATGCAACAAATTTAAAGGATGATTTTTAGATTATACAATTTGAGTCAATGTTGATTTGAATAGGATTAATATTTGGGAAAGATGAAAGGGGGACAAATTTAAATATGAAGCTCTTCATATTTAGTGGAAGATTGGATTAAAATTTAATTTATGGCATGTATGGTTGCAGAGAAATGACATTTTTTAGAGAAATATTTTCATCCTTTGATGGCATCTAACTAGTCGTTTGGAGTAAAGTTACAAAAATTGTGGTAGTATATGCTAAAAATGAAACTCAAGATGATATAGGGACAATGGAGAATGAAGTTGAAGTATAGGAGGGACAAGATATAACTAGTTGGAAAACACCCTCTGAAGGTTAGATTACAATCAATACTAATGGAGTTGCAAAAAGTAATCTAGGTAGAGCTAGAATTGGAGTGGTTAGCAAGAATCATGTTGGTACAATGCTCTATTGAGAACTAAAAGGCCTATGCAGTGATGATGATATTAATATTAAATAATCATTATCTTCTGGATAATATTTTGGATAATGTAGCAATTTGATCTTATCCTGCCACCTATGATGGCATTGTAATAGGTATGTCATACCTAGAAATATGTAAATTCTCAATGTAAATATATATTCTTATTCATATTCATATTCAGATTTCTTCTATTCAATATATGTATCAGTTTGGTATTAGAGCATTTTTTTATGTTCCTTTTCTATTTGTTTAAGTGCTGCCTAAAAAGAGTCTCTCTCTCGAAGAGATCTCTCAAAGAGCCAAAGCGCTCTCGACGGATATTGAGTCCATTCATGTTGTCATATTGGCAAAAATGGCAGCATAAGAACTTCTTGTTGAAGATAAAGATTCCTCTGATGAAGCAATACCTAGAATCAAACCAAGGTCTATGGGCAAGAAGCCCATAGCTTTTCACTAGGTGATACTGCTATAGAAAATCTAGACATGGAAGAAAATTATGAAACTCGTGTTTTACCTGATCATGATAACATTAATGTTTTTGATGATGTTGCATTTTTTTGTTGTTGCTCCTGCTTTTATTCTACCTAAGAAACTCCTTATTGCTGCTACAATAATGATGATGAAAGTGACCTTCAAGCCCTCTCGTCTCTCATGCCTTGGTGTTCTACCGCAAACATGGACCCTTCAGCAGTGCTCCCAAGTAGTGCGGCCTTCCTACATGCTCCATGTGCAATCATGATGCATGAGAGATGCACACCAATAAAGCACACCAAAAAGCGTGCTTGGAACGCTCTCCATGCATGCCACAAGACACATGTCAGCTCACACCAGACCAATGCGTCCCCCAATATATGCCACAGCTCATGCACATGAGGTCGCTCGCGATAAATAAGTTTTGACCGCGCGTCCTGCGCAAATTATTTTTCATATTAAAATTTAAAATATTAAAAAATAATATTAATAATCATTTCAAATAAAATAAAAAATAAAAAAAATTACAACTTAAAAATAAACAAATAAAATATTTTGCCATATTCCTTCTAGGCATACCAATTTCAAGGATCGTACAGCTATCCGCAAACATATGCGTGTTTATAGTCATCAGAAAGCTTTTTCCGAGCCTAATTCAATGGCAGGATTATTTTCCTATTTTATAAAGACTTGCTCCAGCTCATATTCGATTTTTTTTTATATATTTTGGAGTGCATTTTCGGTGGTACCCGACACTCCTTGTTTTGTCCCACTTTTTCTCCTCCATATTTGTATGCATTGGGGACCAATACTTCTTTAGTGGGGAGGAATGATGAGGATATTAGTATTAAATAATTATTATCTTCTGCATAATCTTCTGGATAATCTTTTGGATAATGTGGCAAGTCGACCTTATCCTGCCACCTATTTGCCACCTATGATGGCATTGTAATAGACATTTCATGCCTATAAATATGTAACTTCTCAATGTAAATATACATTCTTATTCATATTCATATTTAGATTTCTCCTATTCAATATCCGTATCATTCAAGGCCATGAATAATGAAGCATAAGCCTTAGCTACCAAATTTGCTTCTATGTAGGTGGTAAGATAAAGTTATAGGAGGATAATCATAGAATTAGATTCTCAAATCTTGGTAGGAGCTTTGGATTGCATGATGAATTTTGCTTTGGAAATGTGGATATTGAAGATTCTTGTCACCCAAATTATGAATTTGTGGAGGAAACTAGATGACGTGATTCTAATTTATGTAGGTAGAGCTCTAAATAAAGTGGTAAACTTCTTGTCTAAGACAAGTATTGAGAAGGAGGTAGGGGTTCAGTGACACAATGTCATGGCTATTAAGGATGATAGGATTAGGTAGGTTGGTGAGCAAATCTAGTGTTTAGCTAATTTGGATAGTCATTGCATACATATGGTTTAGGAGATTTACTTCCAACACAGATCTCCTTTTAGTGTTGAAACAAAAAATGGTTATTTCTTAGGATCTTGGGTTTTAGAGATGAAAATTTGTTAGAAAGTTAAAAGAAAGAAACAAGTACTCTTACTGACTAAGGTTGATAGGATTCTTGTACCATCTTATAAATAATCATGTTTTAATATAATTTTTTCAAATTATTTTTTAAAAAATAACCAATATTAGTTTCACTTTTTTCTTTTAGTATAGCTTGAGTTTGTATTTTTTTTAGTACAACTTAGTGACCATAATACTAAAGGTTTTGGAACTTCAAACATGAAAAAATTCAAAGCATTGGTTGTATATCATGTTCCCATTGACTAGAGATTTAGTTGGATAAAATTATACCAAATAAACAACCTCCTCGATAATAATCATCTCATGTAACATATGACCTCTTAAATAATAAAAACTATTTTCTTTTATTTAATAAAATTAATAAAAAATACCCAAAAATATAAATATATTTTAAATTTGATGACAATAAGTACTTTTTGAATTTATGGGAATTCTAGTAAAGGTAAGACAAATAATAATTGTACCATATGTCTAAGGGACAACACAACGTTTTGGTGTTTGGTTCTTCTTTGAGAGGTCCAAGGTTCAAGTTTTGGTGTTTGGTTCTTCTTTGAGAGGTTCAAGGTTCAAGTTTTAGTGTTTGGTTCTTTTTTGAGAGGTCCAAGGTTCAAACCACTGTATGTGAGGTTGTAGGGATTATGTATTAATCTACTCTTGATAAGTTTAACTCTTAACCTTACGAAGAAACATAGTTTAAAAACATTGTTTAACCTTAAATATTGATCATAAATATTTCTCACATTAAAAAAATAATACTATACATTCTTATTAAA
The DNA here is from genome assembly GCA_028583015.1 of Wollemia nobilis. Classification (NCBI taxonomy): domain Eukaryota; kingdom Viridiplantae; phylum Streptophyta; class Pinopsida; order Araucariales; family Araucariaceae; genus Wollemia; species Wollemia nobilis. The sequence goes on from JAQPPZ010000850.1 coordinate 13,899,474, forward strand.
AAATTTCGCTATATATATTATTTATCACATCACCTAAGAATGTACTTATGTGTACTTATTTGGATCCTTTAGTAAGTGCTAACATTAGGTAAAAATATCGAGTGAACAAGAATCTAATAGATGATTATGCAAAGAGCTAGGCGGTGCAGCAACATAAGAGAACTAGTAATAGTTTTTGTGGATAGAGTTAGAATTAGGGAAGTTATTATTATAGCCTTCATTTTTTTTTTCTTTTGATTGGTAGAAGGGGTGTTGAAAGGTCCTCGAACCTTGTACAAGAGGAATTACATGAATTCCAGAATGACCGAGGTGGTCCAAGAAGAAAATATTAAAGAGCGGGCAAACCTCCACACGAGGAAAGGTGTCGCAAAATCACGACCAAAATGGTGATGTCGCGAAATCGCGACAAGATGCGCCGAAGCTGCCAAGAGAAGAAAGGAAGTCACGAAATCGCGACAAGAAGCGTCGTCGGAGTCGAAGGAGGGAAGAAGTCAAGAAATCGCGACATAATGCAAGGTTGCTGCCAGAAGAGAGGAAGTGTCGTGATATCGTGACAAGTTGTTAGGTTGGAGCCGGAAGAGAAGAAGTGTCACGAAATCGCAACAAATGAGAAAGCCCGTTGTCAAAGAGAAAAGGTGTCGCGAAATCGCGACAAGATGAAAGACCTCTATCGAAGAGAAAAAGTGTCGTGATATCATGACATTATGGAAGACCGCAGCCGAAGAGAAAAAGTGTCGCGATATCGCGACAATCTGGAAGACCACAGCCGAAGAGAAAAAGTGTCGCGAAATCGCGACAATCTGGAAGACCGCTATCGAAGAGAAAAAGTGTCGCAAAATCGTGACAAGATGGAAGACCACTGCCGAAGAGAAAAAGTGTCGTGATATCACGACATTATGGAAGACCGTAGCCGAAGAGAAAAAATGTCACGAAATCACGACAAGAAGGAAGACCGCTGCCAAAGAGAAAAAGTGTCGCGATATCGCGACAATCTGGAAGACCGCAGCCGAAGAGAAAAAGTGTCGCGAAATCGCGACAAGATGGAAAACCGCTGCCAAGGAGAAAAAATGTCGCGAAATCGCGACAAGATGGAAAACCGCTGCCAAGGAGAAGAAGTGTCACGAAATCGCGACAATCTGGAAACCCGCCACCGAAGAGAAAAAGTGTCACAAAATCACGACAATCTGGAAGACCGCAGCCAAAGAAAAAAAGTGTCGCGATATCGCGACAATCTGGAAGACCGCAGCCGGAGAGAAAAAGTGTCGCGATATCGCGACAATCTGGAAGTCCGCAGCCGAAGATAAAAGGTGTCGCGATATCGCGACAAAATGGAAGGCCGCCGTCGAGGAGAAAAAGTGTCGCGATATCGCGACAAAATGGAAGACCTCCGCCAAAGATAAAAAATGTCGCGAAATCGCGACATGATGCAAGAAAGCGCCTGAAGAAAGAAAGTGTCGCGATATCGCGACAAGTTGCAAAAAAGCACCTGGAGAGAAAAAGTGTCGCGATATCGCGACAAGTTGCCAAAAAGCACCCAAAGAGAAAAAGTGTCGCGATATCGCGACAAGTTGGAAGACCACGTCCGAAGGAGAAAAAGTGTCGCGATATCGCGACAAGTAGCAACCTCACGGCCAAAGCAAAAAGGATGTCGCAAAATCGCGACAAGCTAAAAATTCGCGGCCAACGGTGAAAAGTGTCGCGAAATCGCGACAAGTAGCCAAAATGTAGCCGAAGGAAGAGGAAGGATGGAAGGATATGAAGACTCGTCCAGATCCAAAATCAAACAACCCCGGTGCCCAGTTAACTCCTCACATTGTGCAAACATTGGATGTAGGAGCGTCCCTTAGGCCAATGGGGAAGGAATCTCTCCAAACATGGATATTCGTTTCGTCAACTCCCTTGTTGGCAAGCCAGTCCGCAACTTTGTTTCCTTCTCGATACTGATGCTTAATGATTAATTTTGGGTAAATACCAATTAGTGCCTTGCATTCTTGGAAGATCGAAACAAGGGCCCAGGGAGGCACAAAGGTCCCATTGAGCCAGTTGATGCAGTGCAATGAGTCTCCTTCTATGATAAGTTTGTTGATGGTCAAGCCTTCCAAGAGAATCAAGCTTTGTAGCAAGGCCCAAGCCTCTGCCATATTGTTAGATTGAATTCCCAGGTTCTGAGCAAAGGCCAAAATTATTTCTCCTCTGTGATTTCTGAGAATTCCTCCTCCGCCAGCCGCTCCGGGGTTGCCCTTGGCTGTGCCATCGAAGTTAAGCTTGTGCCACCCAATAGGAGGTAAGACCCACTTGATAACAGACCTGTCGACAAAAGTACGGGGTGTAGCAAAAAAATTGGAAAGATTGATTTGGTTGATTTATAGCCATTATAGTGTCGTTTGATATCACAGCAGTGTAAGCAGCTATTTTTAACAATCCACTAGTAGCATTTTTAGGGAGAGCTACAGGGGAAGGATTCATAGATCATGTAGTGATATTAGAAGAAGTTGATCAAGCAACGAGTACAGGATTGGATTTGAGGCTGCCAAGGTGTAATTCAAAGAACTCGATGAGTTCTTCAATGTTTTTTGCTTTAGATTTGGTTTTCATATATCTTGGTATTCAACCAGAAAATAGATAAGTTTTTTTTGGGGTTTTATTTCTCGAACTGAGTCGCTAGATGATTTATAAAAAATGCACAAGACAAAGATAACCATTGAAAATTTTGTCTGTATAGATAGTGGGATTGGGTCCCACCGGGTGTACCAAAAATTGTTGGTGCAAAACCTGTCTTTGGTTACGTTTTCGTCCAAGACTTCACCAACATTGAATGATCAGGTTTAAAATAGATATTACTCGATTCAATCTCCAGAGAAGGTTGGTTCCTTTCTTTGTTATAGGAAAAGGGAAAGGAGTAGAGTGCATAAAGAAAGATAAATATAATTATTGCTAGAAACGTTAGAGGGGTATAAGTTAGACAACAACAAGGAAATACACACAGTTTTTGTAGATTAGCTTTCTTCAAACCCTCAAATAATAGCAACTAATTCTCTGGTGCAGATTTAAAACTACCAGTAACCAACTAAAATAGTTAAATTCAGAATGTGTAGAACTTTAAATGCATAAATCCATAAATAGAATTAGAGTGATTGACATTCAACATAGTTTATATAGAGTTTAATATTCATACATACATGACTTAACACCATTGAACCAGAAGCCAAAATAAGAACTATATTATTGCTTTCAGGAATCTGTATACATTGTCTTGTAAACGTCCAAGAGCCGATCCTTAGTTAGAGTCACTCATCCTATATATATATATATATATATATATATATATATATATATATATATATATATATATATATATATCTTCTAATAATAGAAAAACTAAAACTTGTTACAATAATATACCACTTGGCTCATTCTGGTAAGTCGACGATCAAAGAGGTATGGAGTAGTGGGGTCTTCAACAACAAACAATTGAGATCTTCTTGTTACAGTATGTCCGCATTGATCTTCTTAGAGACATCGTGGCCCAACTGTCATTCACTTTTTCAATTCTGGTTTCGTTCTGACTTTCGGTCCCAAAACTTGATCGGTCGCGAGATCGCGACTATTTTCGGCCTTGTGCTCTTTTTGGACCCTTGGCCAGCAAAAACCTGATCGATCGTGAGATCGCGACTATTCTCTGCTTTGTGCTCTTTTCGGACCCTTAGCCAACGAAAACCTAACTGGTCGCGAGATCGCGACTATTTTCCATACTTAACAAAATTTAGAAAAGAAATCTCCTCTCTCCTCTTGATATAGTCATTTTAACCTACAAATAGTTCAATGTTTCAAATATCCTATAACCGTTAAAAACGAAGTTTTTTAGTTGATAATACTAAACAAACCATTCTAAGATTGTAAAAAAGTTTAAGCCCTTTTAAAAACCCAAATTTTACCTGGTCAAAAAATTAAAAGTTTAGTCTCGTCAAAGGTAAAGGTAAGACGAATACTAAAAAGTTGTTCAAAATCAACACATAACCTAACCTACTCAATGTGGGCCCTTTATGTCACTATTTGGATCTTTGTGAATAAGAGTCTAATAGACGAATGTGCCTAGAAACAGCTAGGCGGTGTGGCAATGCTAGAAATTTGGATCTTTGTGAAGAAGAATCTAACAGACGAATGTGGCTAGAAATCTTACGTGATGGGCGTGATCACGTCCTTCTCACTCAAAAATGCATTGACGGATTCAACCTATGCTAATTTCTTTGAGCAATTTCGAAGAAGCAGAAAATGCATTCATCGAGTTAGAATATTTTTTTTTTCAAATTAAAGGTTCGATTGGAACCGTCGACTCTGGCAGAGACTTGAATTTACTTTGAGCAATTTCTAAGAAATAGAGAACCGTCGACTCTGTCAGAGACTTGAATTTACTTTGAGCAATTTCTAAGAAATAGGGAACCGTCGACTCTGTCAGAGACTTGAATTTACTTTGAGCAATTTCTAAGAAATAGAGAACCGTCGACTCTGTCAGAGACTTGAATTTACTTTGAGCAATTTCTAAGAAATAGAGAATGCATTCATGCTCTCAAAGTCATCACTTTCCTAGAGATATTTCGAAGGAGGTTGTGAATACGTGGAAAAGGAATCTACCTACAAAATTATCAAGCAATTTCCTAGCAGACCCTTGGAAATCTATAAGTGATTCAATTTCATTGCAACAAGCAGTGGCTCTTCCACACGCCTTTGGAAGTTGCAGGCCATTCACTGTGTTTTCCCTTTTGTAAGCTCCCTCGGGACTGTGGTCTCGTTTCTTCCTACCAAATTAGTGGAGATGTGGTCGAATCTGGCGACGCTCACGGCGACCTTTTATTTCGTGAAGACAATCGCTAAAGATTACCTCCCTCCGGAGGTCTATGATTATTTTACAGCCCTTCTGCCGATGGTTGCACGCTTCCTCTCTCGTTACGTGACAGTAATAATCGAGGAGAATGAGGGCTTCAAGGTCAGCGAGGGCTACCAATCCGTCCAGATTTACCTGAGCACCCGCTCGTCTTCCGGCGCCAGGAGATTGAAGCTCAACAAGGCCAAAAACGCCAAGGAGTTCACCTTCACCATGGACAATAATGAGCAAATCGAGGACAATTTTCAGGGCATCAAAGTGTGGTGGAAGTTCCGGAACAGAGAGCTCAAACAACAGATGTTCATCTGGTGGTCCGCGTCCGACGAAAAGCGGTATTTTGAGCTGAAATTCCACAAGCGGGACAAGACAAAGGTGTTCAACGCCTATCTTCCCCACATCATGTCGGAAGCGAAGATGCTGGAACTCAGAACCCGGCACCGGAAGATTTATACCAATAAAGGCGACAAAGGATCGGAGTACCGAAGCAAGGCTTGGACGCCGGTGGTTTTCGAGCACCCTGCAACGTTTGACACTTTGGCTCTCGACCCTGAGATTAAAGAGGACATAGTACAAGATCTGCTCAAGTTCTCGCAGAGAGAAAAGTACTATAACAAGGTGGGCCGCGCCTGGAAACGGGGCTATTTGCTCTACGGTCCGCCCGGCACCGGCAAGTCCAGCATGATCGCCGCCATGGCTAACTTTCTCGACTACGACATTTACGACCTGGAGTTAACGGAGGTGAAGAGTAATACGGAGCTGAGAAAGCTTCTGATTGCGACCACAAACAAGTCCATCATTGTAATTGAGGATATCGACTGTTCTCTTGACCTCTCCGACCGTACGAAGAAGAAGAAGGTCAAGAAAGAGAAGACGGACGAAAACACGGAAGGGCCGGCGGGGAAGGGCGAGAGCGAGAACGAGGAAAGCAAGGTGACCCTCTCCGGGGTCTTGAATTTCACAGACGGCTTGTGGTCGTGCTGCGGCAGCGAGAGAATCATTATATTTACTACCAATCACATTGACAGGCTCGATCCGGCCCTTCTCCGGTCGGGGCGTATGGATAAGCACATTCATTTATCCTTCTGCACTTTCCCGGCGTTCAGGGTTCTCGCCCGGAATTACCTCGGCGTGGATGAGCATCCCCTGTTTTCTGAAATTGAGTTGTTGATGAAGCAGGCGGAGATTACGCCTGCCGATGTAGGCGAGGAATTGATGAGGAGGAGCGACGATTCCACCTTAGCCCTTGAGAAGCTGATGGAGGCTTTGTGCAGGGCGAAGGAGAAGACCGCAGCCGCCAAGAACCAGACATCACTCGAAAATGGGAACGAAGAAGAGCCACGTTTAGTTAAGGATGACGAGTGTAAGAATGCCAACATGGAAGGAAGCGTGACTGGGTGAGTGGATGTTTACAATTTTAAATGTTGGGTTGGGTTTAGTCTAGTAATTGTTTAAAAAGTAAATCGTTGAATTTCCTGCACCAGGTATTGGTGCAAGTAGTTAAGGGTTTTGAATTTATTTGTAGAAGACTTAAGTTTAAATCATCTTAAGTGAACTTATATTAAAAAATTATTGTTAAGTTTATATAAAAAAAATTATTGTGGATGGTTGACTGCCTTTGAGCTTTTTATGCCTGTACTTTTCACAAGTTTTATTCTTCATTCTTGTTTGGGTGAACTTAGCGACAAAAGGTCTCGAGTATTTCAAATGAGAGGTTGAAAGTTCTCATTAAAAGTGCATTGGAAGTTTTAATTATAAAGTATATTTATTTTTTATTATAAATATAAAACTTTTTGATGGTTGTTGAAGCCTTAATTTTAATATAAAATTCACAAGATAAATTTAATAGGATTAAATATTTGATAACCATAATATAGTAAGATTAAGATAATGATGTAAGAAAAACAATATGTAAATCAAGGCTTATAATATATCAACTAACATTCATTAATATGTAGAAATATATGAATGTAAATAGCCTAAATCATACATGTATAAAGCATGTAGCACAACTTACAATATTAATTGCTCAAAATATATGTTGTCTTTATTACTCCTCTTTCACTTACAAATGTATCACAAACTCTATTACAATAACAATAGCAATGCTCACTATGCTCACTATATCTATTGTATCCTCTATGGAGTAATAAATAGCCATAGTAAAGTGACTCCTTGGTTACTTGACTACTCCTTTCCTTATGCCAAGTCTCATAACTCTTGACTTCTATACTTGACACTTGCATACACATGACTCTATCTTGTATGCACACTTAGACATGACTCTTCACTTAGCATACTCTTATCTAAAGACACTTGTGCATTCTTACATATAAGACACTTGTGCACACATACTCACATAACACTTGCACACTCACATGACACTTGTACATTTTCTGCACATTATTACATTACATAAAATATTACTCACACTCTAATCTAAGACACAACCCTAATCTAATATTTACGAGTACATTAGCATGTACCAAATAATATAATATACTCCAACACCCCCTTGTATTACATTATTTGGTTATTGAAGACTTTAGTCTTCAATCATAGTCTTCAGTCCTTCAAGTGATCTTAGCAATGGATTTGGTCTTTGTCTTGATCTTTATTTGGTTCTTCATTTTGCTTAACTTCATCTCTAAATTTAGTTTCATGTTCTTCAGTGTTTGTAGCTTCAAGATTATAGGTCTCTTAAACATTCTCATTGTCATCATATTCTTGTATAATAATCTTTACATTGCCTTTGTCTTTAAAATCATATGACCCTTTCTTTTTCTGTATAGATACTTCCAAACATTCACTTAAATCATAATAATATATTCCTGAGTTAGATGAACTTTGTATATCAACATGGCACGAATAATGAAATAGCTTTTCTATAAATGATTCATCTACTTTTGTCTTGTTGAAATATTCAATCAACTCCTTTTATTTTATATTTTCTTCTTTATAAAATCTAAGCATAAGCAATGCCATATACATTATGCTTTTGATATCTAAAGGTAAAATAATACTATATTTTCAATCATCAATTGCTTCAACAATTCTTGCATGTAAATAGTACTCAAATGTTTCAAAATTTTCATCCAAAGCTTTACTATAGATTAATTTTGAGACCAAATCTATTTTTTCCTTTAGATTTTGAAAGTAAATTTTTGATTCTAAATATTATGACATCTAATTTTTCTTTTCTAATCATGTACTCCATCTTAATATCTTTTGAGTAGATATTGAGGTCCCATAGAGTATTAAACTAGTTAGACCAAGGTTAAAATGTGAACAAGGAGTTGTGTATTTGAATCTATCAAATGCAAGCTTCCAATGGTGGTAGGTTTGTCATATTGTAAGAAATTATTCTCATAAGAGGTCTTATGAGGCTCGGGTAGCTAATCTAGTCCTTAGGGATTAGGATGTGTTCATCCTATGGTTGGTGATTAAAGTATGGTTAATATTGCATCTAGAGACCAAGGTGTTCATGAAGAGAATGTTGAGGGAAATATTTCAATATGTCCCTTTGCCAATGGTGAAGTTGAAATTATTGCAAGTAGCAATGACCCTAATAAGACAAATGATGGAGGTAGAAGTGGACTCAAATACCAAAGGTCATAGAACCTTAGAAACATAGCTCTACTTTCTAAAGGATTGGGAAAGATTCTAACTTTTTTATTTCTTGGTGATATAGTGTCTAGGATAATGGAGTATTAGAAGGATATGGTTGTGTTGTTATTTTAATAAGGATACCTTTAGAGCACGAATTTTATAAATGGTTTATATTGAATTGGAAGGCTAAAGGTTGTTGAAATATGTGGTGGTTAAGCTTCTCTTAAGGCCATGTCCATTGTACATATATACCCTTTAGGCCCTTGTAAACTTTGAAAAATGTACTAATATTTTAATCCGTAAGGTTGATCACTTACCCTTTACCTAATGGTAACTTGTATTTGGGCATAAATACCCTGTCATACCAACTATTTTGTTACCACCTGAAGTGTAATTCTATTCTCTAATAGTGATATTATTTGGTGTCCATAGACACCCCGATATGTTGTGTGTATTTGTTTCAATAAAATTGGATAATGTGTTGATTCAATTTATCTATAGAAATTGTTGTGAAATATTACATGATATTAGAGCAAAGTGTGAATCTCCATCAATTGCTTGCTATCAGCAAATAGAATTCTATAACATATCCCAAAGGCAACTATGTTTCAAGAATCTAAGAAGATTTTTTGTACTAAAAATGAGATTGGAAGAAGGGCTTCTTGATCAAATCCTAAGTGGACTTTGTCAGGATCAAATGTTATGATACTAAATGATAGTATCATATGCTTTGATACCAAATGTTGGTTTCAAAAGAAGAAAAAATCTTAACATAAAGGAGACGACACAAATTGCTATGGCAAAATGCGAAATTTTATTTATTGATTCATTGCATTACAATACAATATTCTTCAATATAATTCATAAGCTTTATGGTCAACTTGTTGCACTCCATACAATTTAATCCAATTATAGATGATGCATATGTTGGACTATCTACCCTAGGTAGGATGGATGGATTAATCAATTGGTGGGGGATACACCAGTAAATAGAATTATTACAATGCTAATAATTTCTCTTTTTTGATGACTTCATGTTTTTGGTCAAATTAAATATATTGGTACACATCAACATTAATGTCTAGTAAGACCTAGAAGATTCCAAAAGACTAGTAAGACCTAGAAGATTCCAGGAGATTATTTGGGTGGGCAAATTAGAAAACCCTCCCATTTTGTGATTATAAAAGGATATTTGCATGTAACATTGTATATAGAGTTCTTCTAAATAAATGAATGTTTTTCTGTAAATATTTGGTCCTCCTTTTATCTGTTGTTTATGTTTTTACTTGTATTTTTTGTTCTTTATTTGTTTTAAGTAGATGATTTATTTTTCTTTTCAAAAGTAAGCCTTGTTGGAAGTGATTGGATTAAGGAATAATGTGTGGGACTCCCCTAGGCCTGTTATTTCTTTGGAAACCCAAATATGGATGTGTTCATATTTTACCTTTTGTGCTTGTGAGCAAACTTTATACTAATATGCAATTGCAGCTCAATGATCCAGTTGTGATGTTTTCTATCCTTTGTAGTATGTTTAAGTTTGTCATGGAAATGAGATTATGAGATCATAAAATTGTTTTGACTATTTCGAATGCGGTGGTTGTGTTATGAATTCATTGTGATTGGGATGCAAGATCACGATAAGCATTTTAGCCTTTTATTAAACAACATTTAAAAAGAATTAACTATTATTTTTTCCTATTGCGATTGTGAGCAACATTATTATTAGAGTGCTCACAAAGGGATATATCAGTTGGTAACAGTGGAGTGTTTGTAGGTAAAAAGTCAAGGTATTTATCAGTGGACTAGGAATTATATAGAAAGAGCCACGGTCTTTATTAGTGCACTAGGAATTATATAGGAAGATTCAAGGTCTTTATTAGTGGATTAAGGATTATATAGGTCCTCTATTAAGGAATTATGGTGCTATTATGGATCAACATTCAAACTAAGAAAAAACAAACATATGAGTGGGTGTATGGTTTTAACATAGAGTATAAATAAAGTTCCATGAGAGCTATTGGTATGGTATGTTTTTTAATTTTTATTTAAAACATTTAAGTTTAAACTCTCTATAAAGGGATTTAGTTGTTAGAACTTGCATTTTTTAACCCAAATATTTAAATTCCCTAATAACATGTTCAATTCCTTGAAAGATTAATTTTGATTTTTTTAACTTTATTTTTATCTAGTAAACCTTTAAAAAACCAAAAAAAAAAACACAACTTACTTTTACAGTGTAAACCAATCATAGTCTCAAAAAAATGCATCAGGATTCGTAATCATGTTTATCGTGCATTAACTTAAAAAATGAACAAAGTGCTGCACAACAGCACAACTCCTTCGAAAAAAAGAGCAACAACTATGACATTACACAAGACTAGCCAAAAAACAATATTTGAAGGTAAAGAAAATTTAAATTGTATTAACATAAACACCAAGGAAGGGAAACAATTCGGAAGCAACACGACTTCCTATATCGGGATCCACGACTATTTTATATTGAGACCTATAATATTTTGTGGTAGTAAGGCTTAAAAAACCAACAACGGTATCAGAGCTACCACTTGACTTGGTCCATTTTGATAGATTTCATTGAACCACCATTATTAATTAATTTTGTCCACTTTTGATAAATTTAATTGAGAGTCTATTCATTTTGAAGGAATTGCAAACTTTGAATCTAATTTGTAAAGGTCTTATTGAGTAGAATATTGAGGGAACAAGGGATTCAGTCTCCTTGATTTTAATGCTAGGGTTATTCAATTTTTTTTAAGGAAAACCAATAAATACTAGGACTCAGCTAGATTGAAAGAATGGGTCAACTTAGGAGAAAGGTTCGACATTTGATATAGAGAAATCCAACATAGGAGAAAAGTTGTATATTGAAGATAAAGGATTGTAGATTAAAGTATTAAAGATCAGAATTTGAATATTGAGGAAGAACCAACTCAAAAGATAGTTGGTCATTCAAGGATATTTAGATCCACCTTGATATTGATATTGGGTTCTCTAGTAAGGAGGAGAATCATATTGAATTATTAGGTGCGACCTAAGACATTGAAGATTTAGAGTTACAATATAGAGGAATAATAGAGATTAAGCTACAGAGGTTGAGAAGCTTCGTAAAGAGATAGAGAAGAATTTCAACTTCTAAGTATAAAATAAAAAATATAGAAAAATATTGAGAAGCATTCAAAGCTTTCCATAGAGATTGAATAGCATACAAGCTTCCTATATGAAATAGAGAAGTAAAGTAGAAAGCATAAAGAAGAATGAGAAAGAAAATACATAAAGAGAATAGAAGAAGCAAATAAAAAGTAGTAGAACAGAGAATAGTAGAAAGCAGAAAGAAGAAGGAGAATAGAAGAGAATAGAGAACATAATAAATATAAGTAGTACAAAGAAAATAAAGAGAAAAGATAAAGAATCCTACATAGTAAAAGAGGCCCAAGAGGCTTGTATTGAAGAAAAGGCAATAAAAGCCGATATTAAAGAAAAGTTCCAAGAGATCTACATTGGAAGAGAAGGTCCAAGATAGGCTTGCATTGAAGAAGGGCCAAGAGATCTGCATTAAAAATAGGTCCACAAAGGACTACATTGAAGAAGAAAAAAGAGAAACCTACATTATTGAAGAAGGTCAGAGCAGCCTATACTATTAAAAAGGCTTAAGAAGCCTACATAAAGGAAGATTCACAAATGGCCTATGTACATATACATGTAAGGTATTTGTAGAATCATTTCATAGAGTAAGATAAGATATACAGAGTTAGAATAAGCATACACAAAGCAAGAGGTAGAATACAGAGCCAAAGAAAACATACAATCAAAGCACACGTTAAAGAAACCATTCTAAGCTAGAGAAAGTGCATTGGAAATTGTGCTTGAAAATAAGCTTTTATGACATAAGTTGTTGGATAGCTAAATATTCAATATTTTATAGAACATAAGCAATGAGCCAACCACTACTAGGCATGAATTGTTTAATAAGGAGATAAACTAGAATCACTTGAATTAAAGTGAACCAACAATAAGCATATAGAGAATAAAGGTAATCTAGATCACTTGAAGCATAGTGAACCAAAGAATCAAAGTAAACTTAGCACATGAAAACCTATGAGGCATCAGGCATCGGTTCATCATGGCATTCAAAGGAACAAGAAAGAGTAATAAGGAGCTGAGACAAAGGCATGAGGTGAGGTGAACCAATTTTTGAACCACCTACGAAGTCAATAGTTGAACCAGAGAAAGGAGGAGCAGAGATGAAGGTATGATGTGAGGTGAACTAGTCTTCGAATCACCTGAGAAACCAATAGTCGAACAAACAAGAGAAAGGAAGAGTAAAGTAATGTCCATGCAAAAGATAGCAAATAGCAATAGGGTGGATGAGCATTAGACATTACACTAGCACTAAGAGCAGAATCAGTTGAACTATAATATTGTCGAGCTTCATCAAGTAATGGACATTACGTTATATTTAGTGCTTAAAATATTTTGGAGGGAATAAATATGTTTTGAATAATATTTGAGTGCTAAGGTTATAAGATAAGGAGGTATAAGGTTTAATTTGGGTTTTTTTATTATTTGAATTTTTAATATTTAAAAAGTTAAAAATTTAAAAGAGTAGGAGATATAAGGAGTTAATGATATTTTGATATTTTTTACTTGGAGTGATTTTTGAAGAATTAAAGGTTTATAGTTATTTGTTTTAAAGTTTTTCGAATTTTTGAAAAAGTTTTAAAACTTTGATTTTTTGAAATTTTCGCGTTTTTTAGAATTTGAAGTATTTAAAATTTGAAATTTTACAAATCAAATTAGGGATTTAAAAGGTTTTCAACATCAAGGGATTAGGAAATTTATAATTTTTAAATTTCATATTTGAATTATTATTTGAACTTGGGAGTTATAAGGTTTTCTACTTTGAAGGAAATAAATCATAGAATTGATTCATACCATGGAAGAAATTATTAGAAATACATTCAATGAAGATAGTGAAGAAATGGTGAACAATTTTAAGTTTTATTCTCAAAACTTAATAGATGATTTTGATGGAAAGAAGGAAATGACAAATATTTTAAAAGATAAACTATCTTTATTTCTCAAGGATGCAAAATATGAAAAGTTCACAACACTTATAAGTTATCTTCATGAAAAACTTTTTAGAACATGGTGGAATTCACAAAACACCATTATACTTTCCTCATAAGAATGCTTAATGATGTATTTGTCATTACTTACCTTTGATATCTTTCAAGGAAAAGGACAAGAAAAGAAATATGGCACATACAATTTGAATGAAGCTTATGTTAGCTTCAATGAGGAATCATTGAAATCAAAAATGTATTATTGTGATGATTTACTAACTCAATGTTTAGAAGGCACATCATCAGGTACATCACAATTAAATATGAAGAAGAGAAGAGGAAAGAAGAAGAATAGAGGAAATCACACAAGGAAGGCTAACAAAAAACTTGGATCCAAAGCCAAAGAAGAATCATATACTGAAGATTCAGATAAAGACTTGAAAGAAGTAGATTGAAGACAGAGGCTCATGAGGAATGCAAGGTCACATGAATATTGAAGATAAATATGAAGACCAATATTGAAGACTAAAGTCTTCAATAACCAAATAATGTAATAATTAGGGGGTGTTGAGGAATATTACATTATTTGGTACATGCAAATGTACCCCCATGGTACCTTCATGGTACAATTATAAATATGTAATAGATTAGGGTTGAGTCTATAGTTTAGGTGAGTGATTTATATTTCCCCTTTTATGTAAGTGTCAATGTGCAAGAAATGCACAAGTGTCATGTAAGAGTGCAATGTGCAAGAAATGCACAAGTGTCATGTAAGTTAGAGTGCAAGAGTAGATTGAGAGAATGTGCACAAGTGTCATGTATGTAAGAGTGAAAATATGTAATGTGAGGATGTGCACAAGTGTCTTAGATTAGGAGTGCATGTAGAAGTGTAAGAGTCATGTAGATGTGTGCAAGTGTCTTAGAGTCAAGTATCCATGTAAAAGAAAGTGAAGAGTCTAGTATGCAAGTGGCAAGATGATAAGCCAAAGGTCATAGTACTTGTCATATGGAGAGCAATAGTCAAGTACTTGAAGAGTCACATTACTATGGCTATATTATGGAGATAATACTCCATGAGAATATAATTCGAATATTAGATTACAAAGTTGTAAGAAGAAGAAGAGGAATAAAGCTTGTATACAAATTTTTGAGCAATTAATATTGTAAGTTTTCTTCATGCATAGTTCATGAATGACTTAGGCCATTTAAATTCATATTTGAGTATATAAATAAATTTTATTTTCTTTATTATATAGGCCTTGATATACATATTAGTTTGCTCATATATTATTCTACTCTTATATATTTATGGTAATGGATCCCTAGTGTGGCAGGCTCTAAAGTTAGGATCTCAAATAGTAAAATATGGATTATTTTGAAAAATGGGGAGAGAGGAGAAGACATGATTTCAAACAAAATAATGGAATCAATACCCACCCATCATTGTTGAATTCCTAGAACTACAACCAATAAAAACAACTATGGAAAGAAGGGATTGGATAAAATTAAAAGTTATTTCAACACCAGTCATTTGGGAGATTATTGGTTTAAGTAGTTTAAGAACTTAGACGAGTGGTCAATTTCAATCCCTCCATAATTGACACCCATCATGACTAAAATCGTGGCAAAAATATTTCTCACAGGTAGAGATGATGAGGATGAATTACCTTGGGGCTATGGGATCCTTGGAGTCTACATAGTGAAGGATGGTTATGAAAATATCCTTCCATAACCTCCTTCTCATGTATATCAGGTTGAGGATTAGAAAACGATTTGGTAGTCCAAGGGTTGGCCAAAATTAAACTTCTTTGCCTGGTAGTTCATGCACAATGAAATTCTTACTTTTGATAATTTGCGATGTAGGGTATTCATTGGTCCATCCCAGTGTGTTTTATACTACAAAAGTGAGGAGAAATCTAACCACTTTATGTTTGAGTGCTTTTCCATGCAACAAATTTAAAGGATGATTTTTAGCTTATACAATTTGAGTCAATGTTGATTTGAATAGGATTAATATTTGAGAAAGATGAAAGAGGGACAAATTTAAATATGAAGCTCTTCATATTTAGTGGAAGCTTGGATTAAACTTTAATTGATGGCATGTATGGTTGGAGAGAAATGACATTTTTTAGAGAAATATTTTCATCCTTTGATGGCATCTAACTAGTCATTTGGAGTAAAGTTACAAAAATTGTGGCAGTATATGCTAAAAAGGAAACTCAAAATGATATAGGGACAATGGAGAATGAAGTTAAAGTATAGGAGGGACAAGATATAACTAGTTGGAAAACACCCTCTGAAGGTTAGATTACAATCAATACTAATGGAGTTGCAAAAGGTAATCTAGGTAGAGCTAGAATTGGAGTGGTTAGCAAGAATCATGTTGGGACAGTGCTCTCTTGAGAACTAAAAGGCCTATGTAGTGATGAGGATAATAATATTAAATAATTATTATCTTATGGATAATGTGGCAATTTGATCTTATCCTACCACCTATTTGCCACCTATGATGGCATTGTAATAGGTATTTCATACCTAGATATATGTAACTTCTCAATGTAAATATACATTCTTATTCATATTTATATTCAGATTTCTTTTATTCAATATCTGTATCAGTTTGGTATCAGAGCAGTTGTTTATGTTCCTTTTGTATCTGTTTAAGGCACCATGCTGCCTAAAAAGAGTCTCTCTCTCGAAGAGATATCTCAAAGAGCCAAAGCGCTCTCGACGGATATTGAGTCCATTCATGTTGTCATATTGGCAAAAATGGTAACATAAGAACTTCTTGTTGAAGATAAAGATTCCTCTGATGAAGCAATACCTAGAATCAAACCAAGGTCTATGGGCAAGAAGCCCATCGCCTTTCCACTAGGTGATACTGCTATAGAAAATCTAGCCATCGAAGAAAATGATGAAACTAGTGTTTTACCTGATCATGATAACATTAATGTTTTTGATGATGTTGCATTTTTTGCTGTTGCTCCTGCTTTTTTTCTACCTAAGCAACTCCTTATTGCTGCTACGATAATGAGGATAATAATCATCTCATATAACATATGACCTCTTAAATAATAAAAACTATTTTATTTTATTTAATAAAATTAATAAAAAATACCCAAAAATATAAATATATTTTAAATTTGATGATAATAAGTACTTTTTGAATTTATGGGAATTCTAGTAAAGGTAAGACAAATAATAATAGTACCATATGTCTAAGGGACAACACAACGTTTTGGTGTTTGGTTCTTCTTTGAGAGGTCCAAGGTTCAAACCACTGTATGTGAGGTTGTAGGGATTATGTATTAATCTACTCTTGATAAGTTTAGCTCTTAACCTTACGAAGAAACATGGTTAAAAAACATTGTTTAACCTTAAATATCGATCATAAATATTTTCCACATTAAAAAAAATAATACTATACATTCTTATTAAAAAATTTAGATATATATATATATATATATTATTTATGACATCACCTAAGAATGTGGTATGTGTACTTATTTGGATCCTTTAGTAAGTGCTAACATTAGGTAAAAATACCGAGTGAACAAGAATCTAATAGATGATTATGCAAAGAGCTAGGCGGTGCATAAATATCGAGTGAACAAGAATCTAATAGATGATTATGCAAAGAGCTAGGCGGTGTAGCAACATAAGAGAACTAGTAATAGTTTTTGTGGATAGAGTTAGAATTAGGGAAGTTATTATTATAGCCTTCATTTTATTTTGGTAAAAAAATTTCTTTTAAATGAAGGAACTTTCAAGATTAAAATGGGGAAGCTTCCACTATTCTCATCTTACCTTGCTGGATTGAAATTCCGATGTTAAGATTGGAACAGCGGACCTTCTCAAGTTAAAAAAAAAAAATGCTTGACGGATTCAACCTTATGCTAATTTCCGTGAGCAATTTCGAAGAAGCAGAAAATGCATTCACCGAGTCAGCGTACTCAAATTTCCTTTGAGCAATTTCGAAGAAATAGAGAAATGCATTTGTGCTCTCAACGTCATGACTTTCCTCGGGAAATTTCGAAGCCGAGGAAATTTCGAAGCTTGTGAATACGAGGAAAAGGAAACTGCGTACAAAATAAGAAACTAAGCAATTTCCAAGAATTAGAAACTATCAAGCAATTTCCAAGCATGCCCTCGAAAATCTATAAATGCTTCAATTTCAGTGCAACGAGACGTGGCTCTTCCACACGCCTTTGGAAGTTGCAGGCCATTCATTGTGTTTTCCCTTTTGTAAGCTCCCTCGGGACGGTGGTCTCGTTTCTTCCACCGAAATTATGGACATGTGGTCGAATCTGGGGATGCTCATGGTGACCTTTTATTTCGTGAAGACAATCGCTAAAGATTATCTCTATTATTATGTTATAGACCTTCTGCCGAGGGTTGCACATATGTGTTAATTCAAAATGTATACATACATATGTGTTAAAAGTTTAATTCAAAGGTAAATGTATAGTTGAGTTTTTCAATAATTTAATAAACAAATTTAAATTATGGAAGAAGTTGTCACGATCAAATATAATAATATAATACAAAGAAACCAATTTAAATTATGGAAGTTGTCAAGAGCAAATATAATAATATAATTAAAGAAAGATGAGCATAATATTATCCCTTCTTTTTAATAATTAATTTTTACCTATAATTTTTTTTAATAATTAATTAATAAATGATTTTAAAATGTAAAAAAATTTCATCTTTATATCTCCCAAGTTCAACAATAGTTATTATTATAATCCTTATGTACGTTTGGTAAATGCGCATCCTTGAAGGAAATTGACATGAAGTGAAATCTCAACCTTATAAGGATTTAAACAATGGTTGCACGTTGGAAAGTTAAAATGTGAAAGAATATGATTAAAATTTAAAAAATGTCTTAATTTATATAATATAATCAAAGAATTGTGAGTTTGATGTTCTTAATTGTGCTTCCTTTTTTGAATAAAGAAAAGAGAGGGGTCTAGAAAAAATAAAAGATCAATCATTAAAAATTCACATAAAGTATTGAGCAGCATGATAGGAATTTGAGTGCATATTTGAATTAGGTGTGTAGTGATTCAATCCTAGGTCGAGTTAGTGTGTGAGTATTTGGTGGTTTTCCTGGGTTGAATTTTGCTTGTGGTGGTAATTTGAGGCTTTTGGGCATTATACCCTCAAGGCATATGTCTTGAGTGAGATAGATGGCCCTTTCAAGTGAAAGTATATGTCTAAATGGTAAGGGGTGAGGAGGATCACATGGAAAAGATAACTTGGAAGACTTCTAGCTCTAATTTCCTTTCTTGCTAAGGTAATGTTGATAGTGTTGTTGTTGCTATAGATACTCTATCATTGCACAACTAGAGGTCTAACAGTGTACAATCCTTTGGGACTTTGATCAGTGGATTCAATGGTGTCTAAGTAACTGGTATTCATTCTTCAATAGCTATTTTTATGAAGATCCTATTGTCCTTGGTTTTACCCTCGTGATCAAATACTTCTTTCAATATTTGGGTTTCTAATAGGATGATTTAGTTTGGTGATAGTCTCTTTTGGACCTATAACATTGTTTAATCTCAATAGTGTTTCATTTTCCTCAATGGTTCTCATTCCATTGGCCCTTAGTTCAATTGTACTTATAAAGCCAATTTCCAATTCCAATGGAGAAGTTTCAATGTCAATAATTGTATTAGTTTTTTTTGTTTTGGCTCTAGGGATGGTGTTAGAGTATATCTTAAGTTGTTACTAGGTATATTCAGGATATTTATTTTCTAAATATTATCTTATTGTTTTTTTGGAGTTATCTCTCTTGCATGAGGTTGGTAAACTCCTAGTTTTTTGTGTGGCTAAGATCTATTCAGTTTGTTATGATCTGATGGCTCATATTGTACACCTTTGCTATTTAATGCAAGGTCCCTCTCATGGAATAATCAGTTCTTGAGCTTCTCTCCAATTTCTTGTGGTGCTTTGCATGTCTATTTTATTGGGCTTGAATATTGCTTTTCAATATTCTCTACATGGTACCAGAGTCGGATAGATTTTTTTGCAAGCATTCAAGAAATTCTGATTTTTTTGCAGGTTTGAAGACATTGAAGGAACCAACATTGCGAAAGTGTGGATCTCACATTTTAGAGTTTGGTCATCATATGCTCTCACCTCACCTCTTTTATTGGGGATCCTGGTGATCAGAAAGTGGTTTCAAACCTTGCTACAAGTTCCTCTTTTTAGACTCAAGGGGTGGCCTTTTCACTACAAATCCACGACCCCACAATTTTATGGAGAATCAAATTTTGGAGGTCGTTTCTCCCTCTTTCGAAATTAGTTTTCGATCAAATTTTTTTTATATTGACTGATTTTTTGAGGGATTTGCATTGGTGTAGTCAGATCTACAATTTTGTGGATGGTATTTTCTAAAAATTGTAGTTTTTAACTGCAAACCCATGATGTCGCAGTTTATTTTTAAAAACTTTTGGAGGTCATTTCTCCCTCTTTTGGAATCCGTTTTGGATCAATTTTTTTATCTTGACTGATTTTTTGAGAGCTTCACATTAGTGCATTCAAAAATTAGATCCAGTGGACATAAGTTTCAAAAAACATATTTTCTCACTACTGTGTATTAAAAAAAATATATATTTTTTCAGTGGGGGGTTTTTCTTTCCATTTTAAGTGTTATTTTTTCATTGTGGAGCAGACTCTGAGCCATTTTTTACTAAAATTAGTTTTAATCCTGAATTATAAAGGCATTTTCAGTGGGGGTATTTCTTTGTAAACAAGGTAATAAAATTTCTTGGGTGGAGGTTTGATTGTAGGTGTAGTTTTTTGCACTATTTATGTTGTTTGGCTCTATTAATATTTGCAAGATGAATCCTACAACAACAATGGAACCACTCACACCACATAATTACCATACATGGAGACCAAGAATGCTCAATTTAATTGCACAAAAAGGACTATCTCATCTACTTGAAGAGACACAACCTGAATTCATAAAAGACTATGAAATCTTTGTTCACAAGGGTAAAATGTATGAAGCAATGGGACTAATCAGCATGAATGTAAGTGAGAGTTTGTGGTTTCACTTAGATGGATGTAAAACTCCTTTTGAGAGTTGGGATAATTAAAAAAATTATTTGGCAAAGTTGACCACATTAGATCTATGCAACTTGAGGTAAAATTAACAGCATTGTCACAAAATGATTACAACACCATTGTTTTCTTTCTCATCAAATTTAAGGAACTCTTGACATTGTTGGACATTTTGAATAGATAAGTTGTCATTGATGTCAAGAGTGAGTGGTCATTGATGTCAAGATTTCAACACCAATCAATGGTAGTTTTAGTGGGCAGCATCAGTTTCAGGTTCTCCAGTTTCAGTTGATCAAGACCCGGTTTCAAGAAGTCAGATGAGGTCTAAAGTGCAAAAAGACCAAGTGAATAATATTGTAATATTTTTTATAATATTATAAAATGAAGTTTTAAATTAATTATAAATTAATTAATATAATTTTTATTATAAATTAATTTATAATTTAATTTAATTAAGTTATTTAAATTAATTATTAATTAATTTTGATATTAGTTATAAGATTAATTTATATTAATTTTTAACTAACCCTAAGGAGGGTTATTAAAATTAATTCAAAATTCAAATTCGAATTTCTAGTACAGACGTGGGAAGAACATTTATCATGTGTATAAAAGGGGGATTACCCACCTTACCAAAACCCCCCAATGCTTTCGGATAATATCATATGCTATGCGAATTTCATGCAAATCATGTGTGCAACAAAGAGTTTTTAATTTTTTAAAAAATGCTAAGAGGAGGCGAGATCATATCATTCACCAAGGAGGGAGCCTTGGTCACCAACCGCTGGTAGTGCAGTTAGCAACCGCAGTAATGGCAAGGCATTAGGGCAGTGATAGGCGCATGTTCAAATCTCTGGAGAGTATCATTTTGTTTCTTGCTAGAAAACACGGTTGAGTAAGGTTGAAAGGGAAGGAAGGTTGACTTCCTTCACGTGGGCACCTCTAGCCCACACGGTGGGCTCCAAAGCGCTAAGGTGCTTGGCGCTTGGGGAGACAGTGGATCGAATCACATCGAAACCCTTTTTGGGGAATAATAAGGTATGCATTAAAGTTTGAGCGCCAAAATTTTTGGAGAAGGTTGTTGAGGTTTTGAAAATTAATTTTTGCATATTTTATTTGGTATATGAGGTTTTTGGAGAGTTATAAGGTTATTGCAAAATAAATTTTTGGTATTATTTGCTCGAGGGTTTGAAAAGGAAATAAAATGTGTTTTAGAAAGATTGGTTGTGGTTTTTGTGGTGTTGGATATTATTTTAAGTTGGATATTATAAGGTGTATCCAAGTAATTATTTTTGTGCATGATTTGATGAATTTTAATTACAAGTAGGAGCAATAAGGTGTATTTGAGCTTTGAATAATTTTGTGTCTAAGGAATATTTTGAGAAAGTGTTGGAGTGATATTTTGTCATCTAACCATTGAAATTGGAAAGAAGGAAATTGTGATTTAGACAGGTTTTTCAAGGGCACTTCTACATCAAACAAAAGGTATGGGCATATTCTTCCTAGTGAGTGATTGTTGAATGTTGTGAATGCTAAGTTGGAGTGAAAAGGATTTGATTAAGGTTTTCCTTGTTGAGTGTGTTGAATTAATGCTTCAAGGTTTTCTGGAATAAAGAGTTGTTGATAAAACCTTGTTTTATAAGCATTGTTGTTGAAGTGAGTGAAGAACTTGAACTAGGCTTCACAAAGATCATGAGTATCATTGTTATGTGAAGATTTTTTTATAAGCATTGTTGTTGAAGTGAATGGTTGAGTGAAGAACTTGAACTAGGATTTGAAAATAACATTATTATCATCGTTATGTGAGATTGGTTGATAAGCATTGTTGGAAACATTTGAGTGAGTGTTCATATACTTGGACTAGGGTTTGTGAACAAGGATTATTTAATTGAGTGATTGGTGGAGTAAAGTTGGTTGACCCTAGTCAAGTGTATGTGTTGATGTGATAGTTCAAGTTCTATGAAATAAATTGTTCTATATTCTTAATTGAGTTGAGAAAGTGATTGAGAGTTTGTAAATATGAAACATATTGAGTCTCTAACAATTCTCTATATGTTTCTGATAAGAGAGAGATTGAAAGTGATTGAGAGTTTGTGAGTGTGAAACATATTGAATCTCTAACAATTCTATATGTGTTTCTAAAAGAGTGATTGGAAGTGATTGAGCATTGAGGTGAATGTGAAGCATATTGAGTCTCTAAAAATTCTCTATATGTTTCTAAGAGAGTGATTGAAAGTGATTGAGCATTGTGATGAATGTGAAGCATATTGAGTCTCTAACAATTCTCTTTATATTTCTATGAGATTGGATAAGTTCTAGTGAGGACTTATTGAGTAGAATTGGATAAGTTCTAGTGAGGACTTATTGAGCAGAATTGGACAAGTTCTAGATAGGACTTGTTGATAAGAATTAGATAAGTTCTAGTGAGGACTTATTGAGTAGATTTGGACAAGTTCTAGAAAGGACTTATGGATAGATTAGTGTGAGCTTTTGTGGAAGCTTACAAGGTATATTTGAGACAAGTCTTTGAGAAGACTTGTGAGTAGATTTGATTGATTGATTTTTTCAAACCTTGAGTTAAGGTTTAGGGTAGATCTAGCAGAGTTGATTTGTGATTGTATCAAGCTTTGTGTTAAGGCTTAAGGACAAATATTGAGAACAGAGATTGAGGATAGATTTGTGCTAGACCGAAGGACTGTGTTTAGTATATATTTGAGGATATATTTTGGTGCATATTTGAGGACATGTTTGTGCCAGATCAGAGGACAAATATTGAGCAGATTTGTGCTAGACCAAAGGACTCTATTTAGTATAGATTTGAGATAGAGATTTGAATGTGACAGAGGATAGAGGACGACAATATCCAGTGAATAGAGATCCATTATCCAAGGTAGCGAGGATAGGTGTCTTCAGTGGATATATATCCATTAGCCAAAGCAGTGGGGGTAATAGTTCTTCTAGAAGATCACCAATTAGAGCTAAGGAGAAAGGAGTTCTCCTATGGATAGAGATCCACAAACTTGATTAGGGGATTGGTGTCTCCATTGGATAGAGGTCCATAATCATTGTAATAGGGAAAGGATTCCCAAGAGATTGATTGAGAAAATTTTAGTGAAATATTTTCTTCGTGGAGTAGCCCACATTGGGTGAACTAGATAAAATTGGTGTCTCTATTGTGTGTGGTAATTTGTACATTGCTTTGATTATTGTTGTTGATATTACAATCTATACATTTCATAATATTGATTGGAAAGAAAATTAAAAAGTGGTCTTATACTGTTCAACCCCCCTCAGTATAAGCTTATGTTCTTCAATTGGTATTAGAGCGGGTTCCTTCGAAAGAGTTTAACAGCTTGAAGGAAAAGCTTACAAGAACACAATGGAATCTAAGAATGGGTCCTGTTGTGGCTGATCCACAACACACCCCAAAATTGGGGACCCACCTTTTTTGCATGCTTTCAAAGAAAATCTCAGTGACCCAGATGCTAAAAATCAAGAAAAAGGGGCAAAATTGCACAAGGATGAAAAGTGTCGCGAAATCGCGACATGTCGCTCCATCGCGGCCGAAAAATGAAAAGTGTCACGAAATCGTGACATGTTGCTCCGTCACGGGTCAAACCAGTCAAACAGGGCAAAGCAAAAAAAACATCGTGAAATCGTGACAGGAAGCGGCAAACAGGGCACGAAGCAGAAAGGCGTAGCGAAATCGTGACGCGTCGCAAAATCGCGGTCAATGCAGTTAGCGGCAGCAAGTGGGCGAAACCATCGCGAAATCATGACGTGTTTGATTTTTGCAGATTGCAAGCGGGCGGAAGGCATGAAATAGAAAATGGTCGCGAAATCGTGACAAAATCGAGCCAAAGGCAACTCGAAATCATGACAAACGAGCAAAGCACAAGCAGTGTAGCGAAATCACGAGAAATCGACACAAAGCTCATAAGCCAAAAATGGTAGCGAAATCGTGCAACTTTTGAGAAAGCGTGCCCACTAGACAAAAATGTCACGAAATCACAACAAAAAGCAGCGAAAGAGCATGAAGTGAAAATACGTCACGAAATCACGATGAACAAGAGAGAAAAAAGCGTCGCGAAATCTGACAAAGCAAAGACGAAGTGAAAAATGTCGCGAAATTTCGCGATAGTTTAGCAAAGGAGTGCAAGTGAAAAACGTCGATGATTTCACGACGAAAAGCTTCAAATGAAAAAGCGTCACGATTTCACGACAGGTTGCGGTCGAGAGTGTACGAAACAGAAAAGCGTCGCGATTTCGTGACATGTCACGATTTGACATGTCGCGTTTGGCAAGAAGGCAAGAAGGTTGTTGGCCAAAAACGTCATGATATCGCGACCTGTCTCATTTTCACTGTGTTGGTAGAGGAACAAGTTGCATGCATAAAGATGTCATGATTTACATGGGGCCATTACGAAACATTGTGGAAACGAGAACACGTGGCATACGAGGTGTCGGAGATTAGCAGAAGCGTTTCATGTAACAGATAATATCGAACGTTTTGGCAGCGAGCATAAAATCAAAAGCAACGAAAAGCGAGGAATTTGAAACGACGCATTGGGAGGTGAAACGAAGCGACGCAGGGTGAATCGAAGAGCCGTATCAGTTAGTATAAAATCAGAAGCGTAGATTGAATAGGGGGTTGGAAATTGCTGCTAGCAGAGTTGCAGAGACAAGGGCTGCAAGCCATTCTGGGCCTGCACTTGGAGCAATTTCCTTCATTTGTTCTGGATTTGTTAAACCTGGAACATTCTATCATTGTAATTGATATATCATTTTAATACAGAAATACAGAGAGTTGGCATCTCATTGATGAGAAAGAAGGAGTCATTTTTGCATGCATGATTTAATGTTTTATCTTTCCCTTTCAGATTTCTAGGCTTTTAGGTGAAGTTTAATGCAAGTGTTCTTGGTTGCTTCATGCGAATGTCTAAATCTGAAATTACATTAAAAACCCAGAAACCCGCACCTAGCTTATCTAGATTGTGCGAATTTGCAGGTTCAATAGGTTAGGTTGCATGCAAAAACCTCATTATCTTCGATTTTGTCAATCAGGATGGTAGCACTCTGGACGTAGTTTAGTTTCATTTTCATTTGCATTTCTTTTATTTTCAATCCTTTATTTTTATTTCTGCATTTTAATCACTATCATTTAAATAAATAACTGAAAATCCATCAAAGTCTATGATCAAATAGATTCATTGCTCAGATTTATTCACTTTGAGTCCATTGCAAATTCAAATTAAATTAAACCACAGTGCCCCTTGTTAACATCCACTTGCAACCCTAAGGTATTCCTAGCATTTAAATTGAACAACATCATTGGTATGCAAAGAGCTAGCATAACAGGAACCTTGGAGAAATTATTTTGTCATAATTTCTTTGCAAGCAGAGGATTTTGGGACTCAGATCCTATCGGAGAGTGTGCTTTCACAATTGGGTGAAAACACCACTCAACAGATTGGCGCTAGAAGGAGGGCCCGAATTGGTTTACTTTATTTTGATTTTCATACATGAGTAATATCTTTTTGATTTAATTTTGAAATCATCTCTTAAATCTCACAGACAGCTAAACTGTAGCTTTTGTTTTTCTTTTTGTTGCAGGTTTTCTTTGAAATAACCGAGGGTTTCATCAGGCAGACTGGACCCACCGCGTCGTATTGCGACCAGGTCCCAAACAACCAGGGAAACCATTTTTCATGACCTTACGCTCACTGGTACTCCCAAGAATAAAACCAAGCAAGTCGTAAGCTTACCAGTCACAAAAGCCCTTTTTCCTCCAGGAACATCGAGTGGACCTACACCAGTGATACCCATTGCCACTAGTGTTCCTATTGTCATTAATATTTCCACTGCTCTTGTAGGGTTGTCTTCATCGATTTTGAGTCAAATGGCTCAACCTCCAGCAGCTCCTTGGTATGGAGCTAACAATATTCCTTTGAACATTGCTGGGGATATCCATGAAATCCCCAAGAACATAGAAATATTTTTGCCTAAATACAAACCAGATGGCCTAAGAATAGTAGAAGAACATATCCAAGCCTATAGGGATGTTTTAATTAGGCTGCAAGTCCAACATGAAGATGTGGCTTGCAGACTTTTCCCCATGAGCTTAGATCCAATAGCATATGAATGGTATATATGCTTACCAACTGGTTCAATCACTTCATGGACGCAAATGGAGAACGCCTTTGTTAATCAATTTAGGTCACCCTTGGATCCCGCAACCATTTACAATCAGTTTATTACATGCAAAAGGGGCCAGGGGGAACCAATCAGAACATTTAATCAAAAATTCCAAAAGTGCTATAATAGAGCAGTTCGACATTTTGCCATCGATCCCACAGTGGCTTTGCAGATATATTTTGGGGCATTGGACCCCATGACAGCCATGTTTGCAAGATGAAATCCTCAAGTCACCACGCTAGCTCTAGCCTATAATGAAGCCATGACCATCGAGCAGCAAATGACACCACAGGGCTATGGGTTTCCCCAGATGCCTATGATGGGACAATATGCTCCATATGGTCAAGCTCCCTTGGCAAATCAGATCATGGCACCGCAAATGCCAAGCATGAACGCCTTCCCATATCAGCAATCGTATCCACCAGCACCTGCGTATGCACCCATTCCAATCCAACCAATTACATCCATTCCACCTGTTCTCGCATTTTTGTAGAATAGTCAATCGACTATGCAAGGAACCAGCCAAGTTAATTCTCAGGCTATAGTTCCTTTCCCAAATCCAACTCCGATTCAAAGTGTCAATCCATACGGGAATCAAATTCCTCAAAACCTGACCCAAATGTTGAATCAAGACCCCACCAATTATGCAAATCCAATGGGGGTTAACAACAATGTGATTCCACCGAAGGAGATTTATTCAGAGGTCGAAGAGCTCAAGAAAATAGTTCATAAACTGAGCAATGACATGGTTCAAAAGTAGAAGTATGAATCCCATGCCCC
The DNA here is from genome assembly GCA_028583015.1 of Wollemia nobilis. Classification (NCBI taxonomy): domain Eukaryota; kingdom Viridiplantae; phylum Streptophyta; class Pinopsida; order Araucariales; family Araucariaceae; genus Wollemia; species Wollemia nobilis. The sequence continues at coordinate 13,927,092 of JAQPPZ010000850.1, forward strand.
TCACTCAAATCAAAATTTTAACAATAGAGGGAGACATTGGAACACAAAGCCAAACAATGGGGGAGTACCCGCTCCCATTGCTAATCAACTAGATACTTCTACAGGACCTAGTCAATCCAATTCCCTTTTGAATCTTTCAGATTTGGCATGGGAAAGGGGGTGTAGGTTGCACAACACAAAAGAACACAATGAGAGGAATTGTCCTGAAATTGCTAGATACACTCATTGTCTTTAGGCACAAGTTGATGATTTGGAGCTGGTATCAAATGAGGGTCCATCGCAACATCAAGATGATAACATTATGGTGATGGAAACTGTATATCATCAAGAAGGTGAGAGTGAGGAAGAAGAAGACGAAATTTTGGAACAGGAGGTGCAAGCTTTTCGAGATTTTAGAAAGGGGAATCATGGATACCATTTGAGAAGTAAATCTAAAGCCCCTAAAACCTCATCAACACCTCCAAACAACTCTATTCTTCCTCCGGATACTAAGGCAGATAATAATCCTCCTCCTCCACTCAGAAGAGAAATGTCTAATGACGTGCAGAAGACAGTCAAATTCGAAAAACCAAACTATGACATAGTGGAGGATCTAAAGAAGTCCAAATCTAGCCTTTCGTTCTTGGACGCGGCTAGATTGCCTGGCCAAAAGGAGGCGTTGATAAAGGCTCTGAACTCACCTGATCAAATGTGGAAGGGAAAAGGAGTTGAGTCCCATCTGATTTTACGAAAGGAGAGACGGGATGTCCCGCCATTCTTATTGACTATGAGAATTGCGGGTAAGAATTTGCATAACTGTTTGGTGGACACGGGTGCCACGAGCAACCTCATGCCTTCGAAGATATGTCAAATGCTTGGTCTGCAACCTGTTTCATCCAAATGCAAGGTCCTGCAATTGGACCGATCAGAGGTAAATGTGGTAGGGACCCTATATGATGTCAAAATTCAATTAAATTCTGAACCCAGGGTCCAGCAGGTTGTCGACATTCTGGTTGTTAATATCCCAAGTAGATATGGAATGCTACTTGCGAGGGATTGGATGAAAACTCTGAATGGCTATTTTTCAACAGACTGCTCACATATGTGGCTACCCTGGAAAGGAATTGCAAATCAAATCAGAGTGGAAAATGAACCGAGGCTTAAAGAAATCATAACAGAATTTAACAAGCCGAATGAAGTTCAGTTTTTGAGCCAGAACTAGGGGTTTATGCACTTGATGTTGAGGAAGCTATTGAAGAGCCTAAAAAGGAAACATGTCATGGTGGCTCTTCTGAGGAAAATGATTGCACATGGTTGCTCAGGTTTGATGGATCAAAATCTAGACAGGGAGCAGGAGCTGGAGTCGAGCTCACTGGTCCAGGAGGTAAACCATTATTGGCTGCTTATAGATTGCAATTTCCTTGCACGAACAATGTGGCAGAATACGAAGCATTGATCTTTGGTTTACGTCTAGCATTGAGCAAGCAAGTTAAATGCTTGAAGGTTTTGGGAGATTCTGAGCTGGTAGTCAAGCAGATCAAAGGACAGTATACATGCCGTGACAGGAGACTGAGCCTTTATAGAACTAGGGTTATGGACCTCATTGAGGAATTCGACGCATTCAATATAGCCCTTATTTCTAGAAAAGGAAATCGAATAGCAGACTCTCTTGCAATCGTCGCGGGCATGTTAAACCCGGTTGATATAAAAAGGTGTAAAAAGTTCTCCATTGAATTGGTTCCTTGTCCATCAATACCCGATAATGTCAAGAATTTCCAGGTTTTTGAAAATGATAGACACATCTTCAAATTTGTCACGAACTCGGGTATTTTTGAAAATCAGGTGATTGATGAGGAGCAAAGGTGGCAAGATGAAACAGAAAATGAGAGTGAAACCGCATGTCAATCCAACAAAATACCTAAAGACGTGGTTTCATTGGAGAAAATGTTCGACGTGGGATACAAGACCAAAAAAGGAAAAAGGGTCCCACTCCCCAAAGATGCATGTGATTCAATTAATCTAGGGAGTGCAGACAATCCAAAGGAGGTGTACATTGCAAAGGCATGTACGAGATGAAGAAAGGAGCAACATAATACAGGCATTGAAGCATTACATAGATTGCATTGCTTGGAATTACAATGAGCTGAAAACATACAACCAAGACATCATCACACATACCATCCCTTTGAAGCCAGACTCCAAGCCTTTTAGGCAAAGACAGCGAGTTGTTAACCCGCTATTGGAGCCTTTGATCGAAAAGGAGGTCAAAATATTATTGGAAGCGAAAATCATTTTTCCTGTTAGGCACTCAACCTGGGTTGCTAACCTCGTTCCAGTAAGAAAAAAGAGTGGAGAGATTAGGCTGTGCATAGATTTTTGAAATCTTAATAAAGCCTCTCAAAAGGATAATTATCCATTGCCATCAATCGATGAAATTCTACAAACGGTAAATGGATCTGAAATGATGTCCTTTCTTGATGGGTATTCTGGATACAACCAAATTCTTATACATCCAAATGACAGGATGAAAACAGCCTTCACCACCAAGTGGGGGACATTTGCATATAAGAGAATGTCGTTTGGACTGTTAAATGTTGGTGCAACATTTCAACGCGCCATGGACTATGCATTCAAAGGGCTTATAGGCAAATGTATCATCGTGTATGTGGATGATATTCCAGTATTCTCAAAAAGGAGAGAAGACCATGTCAAAGATTTGAAGAAAGTGCTCCAAAGATGCAGAGAACATGGAATTTCCTTAAATCCCAAAAAGTGCATTTTCGGAGTAACAGAAGGAAAATTGCTTGGTCACATCATTTCAAAAGAGGGCATATCCATCGACCCAGAAAGGATACAAGCTATCCAAAACTTACCTCTCCCAGGTAGTAAAAAAGAATTGAGATCTTTCTTTGGGCAGGTTAATTTTGTGAGGAAGTTTATCTCTAGCTTTGCTGAGATAGCCAAACCTCTGAACAAGATGCTCAAGAAAGATGTAGAGGTCAAGTGGAACGAGGAAAGTAGGGTGGCCTTTCAGAACATCAAAGATGCCATTTCTAGAGCCCCTGTCCTCATAAGTCCAGACTATTCTAAGCCTTTCTATATTTATGCTTTCGCATCAGAACACTCTTTCGCGAGTGTCTTAACCCAAAAAGGTGAGGATAGTGCAGAAAACCCCATAGCATTTTTAAGTGCCCCTCTAAAAGATGCTCAATTAAGGTATTCAATCCTTGATAAGCAGATGTACGCACTTTTTAAAACGGTGAAAAAATTTAGGCATTACATTGTGCACAGTAGATTTATTGCCATCGTGCCTGACTCTGTTGTTAAGACCATGTTTTTACAAAACGAACTAGGTGAGAAAAGAGGGAAATGGATTTCCACCATCCAAGAATTCGATCTCGAAATCCAACCTATGAAACTAGTTCGAGGACAGGGACTGGTGAAGGCGATCGCTGAAAATAATCCGCAAATAACATGCCAATACTCGAATACAGAATACATTGCTAAGGATGACTGGTATGTTGATATTGTGCAATTTTTATTGAATGGTAAGTGTCCTTCTAATCTGAATTCAACCCAGAGAAGAGCTTTAAGGCTTAAGTCTATCAATTATCTGATGAAATCTGGTGTTCTTTACAGGAAGAATCATGAAGGGATCTACCTGAGGTGCCTGAACAAAGAAGAAGTTGCCAGGGTGTTGCAAGAATTTCACGGGAAACATGGAACTGGTCATGGTGCGGCAAATGCTACAGCGCATCAAATCCTGAGAGCAGGATACTACGGCCCCACATTTTCAAAGATGCACATGCCCATGTACGATCTTGTCATATCTGTCAAGTGGCTGCCAATAGAGAAAGAAATGCAGCCATGCCATTACAACCTGTAGTTGAAATGAGACCATTTGCACAGTGGGGACTAGATTTCATTGGGGTTATTAACCCAAATTCTTCTGATTCTCATAAATTCATATTGATAGCTACAGACTACTGTACAAGGTGGACAGAAGCGATTCCTACTAAACATGCCACCACAGACGTTGTAATAAAATTCCTTGAGGACCATATTATAACAAGATTTGGAATGCCCGATTCTATTGTCGGTGACAATGGTAAAGCTTTTATTTCTACACAATTTGCAGATTGGGCATATGACAACAAAGTGAGCTTAAAATTTGCATCTAATTATTATCCTCAAGGAAATGGTTTGGCCGAATCTTCAAATAAAAATTTGTTGAACATCATTAAGAAATTGTTGGAAAAGAACCCTCGGGATTGGCACAACCAATTGAAGTTTGCCCTTTGGGCAGATAGGACCAGAGTAAAAGAATCCATAGGGAATACTCCCTATCATTTGGTCTATGGGCAAGACCCGATATTTCCTGCAAATTTGAAGTTGCAGACCTTGCATTTCATACAAGAGTACTTGGGGACAGATGATCAAGTTGAAGCCAGGGTTAAGTCATTTGTTGCACCTTGATGAAAAGAGAGAAGAAGCCATGAATCACATGAATAAACACCAGGAAGTTATCAAGAGATGGTTTGACAGAAGGGCCAAAATTAAGTCCTTCAGAATTTCAGATTTGGTATTACTATGGGACAAAAGACATGAGGAAAAAGGGAATCATCAAAAGTTTGATTGTCTTTGGTTAGGCCCCTATCAGATTTCAGAAATTCTCGAAAAAAATACCTTTAGGCTAAAAACTTTAGAAGGGAAAGATTTTATGCTACCGGTTAATGGGCAGATTTTAAAGCATTATTTTAGCCCTTAGGTTGTGAGATTTTGATGTTATTCTTTTCGGTTTTGGTGGAGATTTTCAGATTTTGTTTTCATTTTTTAGGATTGTTAGTCTAGTTAGGATTTAGGTTGTGGGTTTGATTTCAATTGACATGTTTTGTTTATTTTGATAAAAAAAAAAAAAAAAAAAAAAATAATAAAATTGAGATGTCAACTTATGCTTAAGATTAGGAGAATATGAAATATTGGAATTGTCTTGTAAAAGCTCCACAAGTCACACAAACATTTTAAGTTATATCGTTTGAAATTTGTGATGCATGAAGTAGTCAGTTTTGTATGGCAAATATTTCATTTGCAATTCAAGAGATAATGCATTCATGTTACATCTCACTTTACATATACATTCCATCTTAGTTGCATATGCATCTTAGGTACAAATCATTAAAGTATGTCAAATCCTCTTAGGGTTGTGTTATAACATAAATGTAAGAAAAATCCTAAGGTTGGAAACTGAGTCTTGAGATATCTAGAACCAAGCACGTCTTATACATTAAAAAGGATCTTGAGCAAAATGATCAAAACCTAACTTGGAAGAAAAGGTTGGGCGAAAGAGGTTTTTCATGTCTATCCTATTATGCAACATGATCCTTAAAACAGTGGTTTTGACCACTTCCATAAAGCTTAAAGCCTAAAATCGAGTAGTAAGGATAGGGTTAAATCCTCATCAAACTTAGGTTGAGGATCCAACTCCCCAAAGCTTTGATTTGACCTACATGGAGTAGTAAGGATAGGGCATAAATTCTCATCTCGCTTAGGTTGAGAATCTGATTCCCCAAAGCTCTTATGTCTCATTTCATAATAAGTCTTGGATTGGAAGGATCGTACTACTTGTCCTCTGCAAAGGATGGGTAGTCATCCCCAAGGTCTAAGCAATAAATTAATATTTTCCATTTTTATCCAAAGCTTGGATTGGAAGGATCGTACTACATGTCCCTAGCAAGGATGGGTAGTCATCCCCAAGGTCCAAGAAGTAAAAAATTAATTTTTCCCATCTCATATTTATTTTGGATTGGAAGGATCGTACTACTTGTCCTCTGCAAAGGATGGGTAGTCATCCCCAAGGTCCAAAGAAATGAAGATAAGTTTTGGATTGTGGGGTTAAGTATGCCCATGCATGGCAACATGTCTTGTCTAAAAAACAAGACCACTGATTGTCCAAAGGGTTAGACTAGCATGACCATTTCTTCCATAATTGGTTAAATTATTTTTCTCAAAGTGAGGTAATGAACTCTAAATTAGAATAGTAAGGATAGGGTTAAACTCCCATCTTGGTTAGGTTGGGAGTCCGATTCCCCAAAGTTCTGATTTCACATTCACTTGCACATGGGTTCAAGATAGTAGGGACTCATAACCAACTTTGGGATATAATAAAACAATTCATTAGTGGATCCTAAGAGGGTTTGGCAATCTTGAATGTTTGTACATGATACTAGAAGAAAGACTATGCCTTTTATAAAAGCAAAATCTCCTAGCATATTCATTAGGTTACACAAATCATTCACAATCTCACATATGCATTCATGTAAAACTGACAATGGAATGTTGATCAATTTCAAACGATAGGGAATGAAATTCATTGCACACACTGAGCTAATACTTGATGATTCTGATGATTCATGTACTTTTGATCTTTGGGCATTTGTTTATATTGCTTATGTGCTAACACATGTTTTCGAGTTTGTATATGTTTCAGGTTGGGTTCTCACTAAAATGCTCAAGAGCATTTGATAGCAGAGTCGCCATTTGTTGTGGCTGATCCACAACACACCCCAAAATTGGGGACCCACCTTTTTGCAGGCTTTCAAAGAAAATCTCAGTGACCCAGATGCTAAAAATCAAGAAAAAGGGGCAAAATTGCACAAGGAAGAAAAGTGTCGCGATATCGCGACATGTTGCGCCATCGCTGCCAAAAAATGAAAAGTGTCACGAAATCGTGACATGTTGCTCCGTCGCGGCTCAAACATAAAAGGCAAAGCAAAAAAACGTCGCGAAATCGCGACAGAAGCGGCAACCGGGGCATGAAGCAAAGGCGTAGCGAAATCGTGACATGTCGCAAAATCACGATCAACGATCGCAGAGGGGAACGTCGTGAAATCATGACATGTTTGATTTTCATGGCTTACAAGGGGGAAAGGCATGAAATATAAAATGGTAGCTGAAATCATGACAAATCGAGCAAAGGCGATAAGGGAAACGACAGGGCAAAAGTCGAAATCAGCCGAGCGAATGCACAAAGCTAAGAAAAGGTAGCGAAATCAGCAACTTTTGGAAAGCAGAAAGCAAAAACGTCATGAAATCACGACAGAAAGTAGCGAAAGAGCATGAAGCGAAAAACGTCGCGAAATCGCGATCGAAGCAATGAAACATCGATCACGACAAGAGAGTGAAAATGTCACGATTTCACGACAAAGAAAGGAGTGCAAGTGAAAAACGTCACGATTTCACGACAAAGCAAAGAAAAAGTCGAGCGATTTCGCGACAGGTTGCGGCCGAGAGTGTACGAAACAGAAAGCGTCGCGATTTCGTGACATGTCACGATTTCTGACATGTCGCGTTTGTAGGCAAGAAGGCAAGAAGGTCGTTGGCCAAAAACGTCACGATATCGCGACCTGTCTCATTTTCGTTGTGTTGGCAGAGGAACAAGCTGCATGCATAAAAATGTCACGATTTACATGGGGCCATTACGAAACATGCTGGAAATGCAGAACACGTGGCATACAGGTGTCGAGTTGCAGAAGCGTTACATGTAACAGAAAATTTCGAACGTTTCGGCATCGAGCATAAATCAAAAGCAACGAAAAGGCGAGGAATTTGAAACGATGCATTCTAGGAGGTGAAACGAAGCGACGCAGGGTGAATCGAAGAGCCGTATCAGTTAGTATAAAATCAGAAGCACAGATCGATACAGGGGTTGGAAATTGCTGCTAGCAGAGTTGCAGAGACAAGGGCTGCAAGCCATTCTGGGCCTGCACTTGGAGCAATTTCCTTCATTTGTTCTGGATTTGTTAAACCTGGAACATTCTATCATTGTAATTGATATATCATTTTAATACAGAAATACAGAGAGTTGGCATCTCATTGATGAGAAAGAAGGAGTCATTTTTGCATGCATGATTTAATGTTTTATCTTTCCCTTTCAGATTTCTAGGCTTTTAGGTGAAGTTTAATGCAAGTGTTCTTGGTTGCTTCATGCGAATGTCTAAATCTGAAATTACATTAAAAACCCTAGAAACCCGCACCTAGCTTATCTGGATTGTGCGAATTTGCAGGTTCAATAGGTTAGGTTGCATGCAGAAACCTCATTATCTTCGGTTTTGTCAATCAGGATGGTCGCACTCTGGACGTAGTTTAGTTTCATTTTCTTATTTGCATTTCTTTATTTTTAATCCTTTATTTTTATTCCTGCATTTTTTTCATCGTCATTTAAATAAATAACTGAAAATCCATCAAAATCTAGGATCAAATAGATTCATTTCTTAGATTTATTCACTTTGAGTCCATTGCAAATTCAAATTAAAATAAACCACAGTGCCCCTTGTTAACATCCACTTGCAACCCTAAGGTATTCCTAGCATTTAAATTGAACAACATCATTGGTAAACAAAGAGCCAGCATAACAGGAACCTTGGAGAAATTATTCTGTTATAATTTCTTTGCAAGCAGAGGATTTTGGGACTCAGATCCTACCGGAGAGTGTGCTTTCACAATTGGGTGAAAACACCACTCAACAGTGTCCTCAGATAATTCTACTCCAATATTTTATGGAAGTGATTATATATTTTGGAGTATGAGAATGAAGATTCACTTGATGGCACTTGGAAATGAAATTTGGGAAGCATTTGAAAATGGATACATATCACCAAATGATCCACCTACAGATAAGGAAGGTAATTTTCTACAACATTACAATTCAAAAGCAATGAATGCAATCTTGAGAGGTTTGCATAGAAAAAAATTCATAAAATTTATGCATTGTGAAGATGCAAAAGGAATTTGGGATAAGTTGCAAATCATATATGAAGGAGATAAAAGTGTCAAAAAGGCAAATATACGAAATCTCAAAGGACAATTTGAAGAATTAAGAATGAAGGATGAGGAAAAAATTAGTACTTATCTACTTCGGGTTGATGAGGTTTTTAATGCTATGCAAGGACTTGGACTTAAGGTTGAAGAATCATATGTTTATGGTAAGGTCCTAAGATCTCTTCCAAAGATATTTAGTGAAAAAAATTCTATTATAGAAGAATCAAAAGATGGTGATACTTTGACAAGAGGTATGTTGCTTGGTATTCTTACAAATTTTGAGTTAAGAACAAAAGAGGAACCTAATCTCAGAAAGGAAGCAACCTTCAAAGCTACTAAGAAGACAAAGGGTAAGAATTCAGAATCAAGCAATGAGTCATCCAGTGATGAAGAAGCTAATTATGGCAGAAATAATAAGGATTCAAGAAGGTTCAAAGATGCAAAATCTTTTAGATGCTTCAATTGTGGAAAGTATGGTCACTATGCAATTGATTTTCAAGAAGCTAGAAATAGCAATGATGAAGAAAAATAGGATCACAAGAATAGGGAATCAAAAAGATACAGTACCAAAAGAAAGGCAAGTATGGACAAGGCAAACAAGGAAATAAGTTCTTTCAAAGATAAAATAGGAGATACTATGCAGACAAGGCAAGTAAGTACTCAAGTGATAGTGATGCTAGTTCTTCAAGTAATGATAAAGATGAAGTCATATTTTTTATTGAAGAAAAAGAAGAAGTTAAGAAAAGATCACCAATAATTCTCAAGTGTTTTAGATGTGGTAATTTTGGACATCTTGAAGATAGTTGTACAAGGAATGGTTTCAATTTTAGTGATGATGAATATGAGGATGCACTTGAAGGACCAAAAGAAAATCTTCTAATGGCACTAGAAGAAGAAGAAGGTGATCCTATAGAAGAAAAGTCAAAATAAAATAAAGATGTTGAAAAAGGCAAACAAATAGAGGAAGAATCAGAGAAAGGAGCAGTTGATCTTGAGGGAGAGCTTATTTATGCTCTTAAAACTTTAAAGAAGGTAAGAAAGCAAAACTCCCAACTTGAGATTCAGTTTCAAGAATGTGATGAAGAGAGAGTAAAGCTTATAGAGGATCTAAAAAAGTCAATGGCTAAGACAAAGAAGTTCAAGGATAAGTTAGAAGCAAAGGTCTTAGAATGTGAAAAGTTAGAACAAGAAGTAGCTCTACTAAGGGAAGAGTTAGAAAAATCTAAGGATAAGCTACACAAGTTTGGAAAGAGTTCAAATAATTTGGATAATATGATCAAGGTAAAAAGAAGGTCAACAAACAAAAAAGGTCTTGGTTTTGAACAAACTCAGAAGAAACAAGAAGAAGAGTCAACCTCAAGTTTTGAAGAAGAAGAAACTTCAGAAGAAGATAATGTAAGAGAAAGTGAGACTTCTAAGGATGAGTTGGACAATGAAAAGTTCAACAAGAAAAAGAATAATGCACAAAGAAGAAACAGATGGAATAGGAACCAACATAAATAAAGAGAGACTAAGAGACCAATGAGGTCAAGGCAAGGAAAATTCAATGGATGATGTTTCTCATGTCACAAGTTTGGGCACATGGCTTCATAGTGTAGGACACATGAAAGATAGGAATATGGGAATTTCAGAAGTAGACAACTTTTCCATGGGTATTGCTACACATGTAATCAGTTTGGTCATATTCTTCCTAGTGAGTGATTGTTGAATATTGTGAATGCTAAGTTGGAGTGAAAAGGATTTGATTAACGTTTTCCTTGTTGAGTGTGTTGAATTAATGCTTCAAGGTTTTATGGAGTAAAGAGTTGTTGATAAAACCTTGTTTTATAAGCATTGTTGTTGAAGTGAATAAAGAACTCGAACTAGGGTTTACAAATATCATGAGTATCATTGTTATGTGAATATTTTTTTATAAGCATTGTTGTTGAAGTGAATGGTTGAGTGAAGAACTTGAACTAGGATTTGAAAATAACATGAGTATCATTGTTATGTGAGATTGGTTGATAAGCATTGTTGGAAATATTTGAGTGAGTGTTCATATACTTGGACTAGGGTTTGTGAACAAGGATTTTTTAATTGAGTGATTGGTGGAGTAAAGTTGGTTGACCCTAGTTAAGTGGATGTGTTGATGTGATAGTTCACTTTCTATGAAACAAATTGTTCTATATTCTTAATTGAGTTGAGAAAGTGATTGAGAGTTTGTAAATGTGAAACATATTGAGTCTCTAACAATTCTCTATATGTTTTTGTGATAAAAGAGAGATTGAAAGTGATTGAGAGTTTGTGAGTGTGAAACATATTGAGTCTCTAAAAATTCTCTATGTGTTTCTAAAAGAGTGATTGGAAGTGATTGAGCATTGAGGTGAATGTGAAGCATATTGAGTCTCTAAAAATTCTCTATATGTTTCTAAAAGAGTGATTGAAAGTGATTGAGCATTGTGATGAATGTGAAGCATATTGAGTCTCTAACAATTCTCTATATATTTCTAAAAGAGTGATTGAAAGTGATTGAGCATTGTGATGAATGTGAAGAATATTGAGTCTCTAACAATTCTCTTTATGTTTCTATGAGATTAGATAAGTTCTAGTGAGGACTTATTGAGCAGAATTGGATAAGTTCTAGTGAGGACTTATTGAGCAGAATTGGACAAGTTCTAGATAGGACTTGTTGATAAGAATTAGATAAGTTCTAGTGAGGAATTATTGAGTAGATTTGGAAAATTTATAGAAAGGACTTGTGGATATATTAGTGTGAGCTTTTGTGGAAGCTTACAAGGCATATTTGAGACAAATCTTTGAGAAGACTTGTGAGCAGAGTTGATTGATTGATTTGTTCAAACCTTGAGTTAAGGTTTAGGGTAGATCTAGCAAAGTTGATTTGTGATTGGATAAATCTTTGTTTTAAGGCTTGAGGACAAATATTGAGGACAGATTTATGCTAGACCAAAGAACTATGTTTAGTACAGATCAGAGGACAGATATTGAGGATAGATTTGTGCTAGACCGAATGACTGTGTTTAGTCCATATTTGAGGATATATTTTAGTGTAGATTTGAGGACATGTTTGTGCCATATCAGAGGATAAATATTAAGCAAATTTGTGCTAGATCGAAGGACTCTATTTAGTATAGATTTGAGATAGATCTTTGAAGGTGATAGAGTATAGAGGACAAAAATATCCAGTGGATAGAGATCCACTATCCAAGGTAGTGAGGATAGGTGTCTTCAGTGGATATAGATCCATTAGCCAGAGTAGTGGGGGCAATAGTTCTTCTAGAATATAACCAGTTAGAGCTAAGGAGAAAGGAGTTATCCTATGGATAGAGATCCATGAACTTGATGAGGGGATTGGTGTCTCCTTTAGATAGAGGTCCATAATCATTGTAATAGGGAAAGGATTCCCAAGAGATTGATTGAGATAATTTTAGTGAAATATTTTCTTCGTGGAGTAGCCCACATCAGGTGAACTAGATAAAATTGGTGTCTCTATTATGTGTGGTAATTTGTACATTGCTTTTATTATTGTTGTTGATATTACTATCTATACATTGCATAATATTGATTGGAAAGAAAAGTAAAAAGTGGTCTTATACTGTTCACCCCCCCTCAGTATAAGATTATGTTCTTCAATTGGTATTAGAGCGGGTTCCTTCGAAATAGTTTAACAACTTGAAGGAAAAGCTTACAAGAACACAATGGAATCGAAGAATCGGTCCAATAATTCTACTCCAATATTTTATGGAAGTGATTATATATTTTGGATTATGAGAATGAAGATTCACTTAAAGGCACTTGGAAATGAAATATTAGAAGTAGTTGAAAATGGATACATACCACCAAATTATCCACCTACATATAAGGAAGGTAAGCTTCTACAACATTACAATTCAAAAGCAATGAATGCAATCTTGAGAGGTTTGCATATAAAAAATTCATAAAAGTTATGCATTGTGAAGGTGCAAAAGGAATTTGGGATAAGTTGCAAAGCATATATGAAGAAGATAAAAGTGTCAAAAAGGCAAGGATTCGAAATATCAAAGCATAATTTGAAGAATTAAGAATGAAGTATGAGGAAAAAATTAGTACTTATCTACTTTGGGTTGATGAGATTTTTAATGCTATGAAAGTACTTAGACTTAAGGTTGAAGAATCAAATGTTTATGGTATGGTCCTAAGATCTCTTCCAAAGAGATTTAGTGAAAAAAAATTGCTATAGAAGAATCAAAATATGGTGATACTTTGACAAGAGACATGTTGCTTGGTACTCTTACAAATTTTGAGATAAGAACAAAAGAGGAACCTAATCTCAAAAAGGAAGCAGCCTTCAAAGACACTAAGAAGACAAAGGGCAAGAATTCAGATTCAAGCAATTATTCATCTAGTGATGAAGAAGCTAATTATGGCAGAAAGAATAAGGATTCAAGAAGGTTCAAAGATGCAAAGTCTTTTAGATGCTTCAATTGTGGAAAGTATGGTCACTATGCAATTGATTGTCAAAAAGCTAGAAATGTTAATGATGAATAAAAATAGGATCATAAGAACAGGGAATCAAAAAGATGCAGGTACCAAAATAAAGGCAAGTATGGACAAGGCAAACAAGTAAATAAGTTCTTTCAAATATAAAAGAGGAGTTACTATGCAGACAAGGCAAGTAAGTAATAAAGTAATATTGATGCTAGTTCTTCAAGTAATGATAAATATGAAGTCATATTTCTGATTGAAGAAAAAAAGAAGTTAAGAAAAGATCACCAATAATTCTCAAGTGTTTTATATGTGGTAATTTTGGACATCTTGAAGATAGTTGTACAAGGAATGGTTTCAATTTTAGTGATGACAAATATGAGGATGCACTTGAAGGACCAAAAGAAAATTTTCTAATGGCACTAGAAGAAGAAGAAGGTGATCCTATAGAAAAAAAGTTAAAATAAAATAAAGATGTTGAAAAAGGCAAACAAATAGAGGAAGAATTAGAGAAAGGAGCAGTTGATCTTGAGGGAGAGCTTATTTATGCTCTTAAAACTTTAAAGAAGGTAAGAAAGCAAACTCCCAACTTGAGATTCAGTTTCAAGAATGTGATGAAGAAAGAGTAAAGCTTATAGAGGATCTAAACAAGTCAATGGCTAAGACAAAGAAGTTCAATGATAAGCTAGAAGCAAATGTCTTAGAATGTGAAAAGTTAGAACAAGAAGTAGCTCTACTAATGGAAGAGTTAGAAAAATATAAGGATAAGCTACATAAGTTTGGAAAGAGTTCAAATAATTTGGATAATATGATCAAGGTAAAAAGAAGGTCAACAAACAAAAAAGGTCTTGGTTTTGAACAAACTCAAAAGAAACAAGAAGAAGAGTCAACCTCAAGTTTTTAAGAAGAAGAAACTTCAGAAGAAGATAATGTAAGAGAAAGTGAGACTTCTAAGGATGAGTTGGACAATGAAAAGTTCAACAAGGAAAAGAATAATGCACAAAGAAGAAACAGATGGAATAGGAACCAACATAAATAAAAAGAGACTAAGAGACCTATGAGGTCAATGCAAGGAAAATTCAATGGATGATGTTTCTCATGTCACAAGTTTGGGCACATGGTTTCATAGTGTAGGACACATGGAAGATAGGAAAATGGGAATTTCAGAAGTAGACAACTTTTTCATGGGTATTGCTACTCATGTAATCAGTTTGGTCATATTCTTCCTAGTGAGTGATTGTTGAATATTGTGAATGCTAAGTTGGAGTGAAAAGGATTTGATTAACGTTTTCATTGTTGAGTGTGTTGAATTAATGCTTCAAGGTTTTATGGAGTAAAGAGTTGTTGATAAAACCTTGTTTTATAAGCATTGTTGTTGAAGTAAATAAAGAACTTGAACTAGGGTTTACAAATATCATGAGTATCATTGTTATGTGAAGATTTTTTTATAAGCATTGTTGTTGAAGTGAATGGTTGAGTGAAGAACTTGAACTAGGATTTGAAAATAACATGAGTATCATTGTTATGTGAGATTGGTTGATAAGCATTGTTGGAAATATTTGAGTGAGTGTTCATATACTTGGACTAGGGTTTGTGAACAAGGATTATTTAATTGAGTGATTGGTGGAGTAAAGTTGGTTGACCCTAGTCAAGTGTATGTGTTGATGTGATAGTTCAATTTCTATGAAACAAATTGTTCTATATTCTTAATTGAGTTGAGAAAGTGATTGAGAGTTTGTAAATGTGAAACATATTGAGTCTCTAACAATTCTCTATATGTTTCTGTGATAAAAGAGAGATTGAAAGTGATTGATAGTTTGTGAGTGTGAAACATATTGAGTCTCTAACAATTCTTTATGTGTTTCTAAAAGAGTGATTGGAAGTGATTGAGCACTGAGGTGAATGTGAAGCATATTGTGTCTCTAAAAATTCTCTATATGTTTCTAAAAGAGTGATAGAAAGTGATTGAGCATTGTGATGAATGTGAAGCATATTGAGTCTCCAACAATTCTCTATATATTTCTAAAAGAGTGATTGAAAGTGATTGAGCATTGTTATGAATGTGAAGTATATTGAGTCTCCAACAATTCTCTTTATGTTTCTATGAGATTGGATAAGTTCTAGTGAGGACTTATTGAGAAGAATTGGATAAGTTCTAGTGAGGACTTATTGAGAAGAATTAGATAAGTTCTAGTGAGGACTTAATGAAAAGTTCAACAAGGAAAGGAATAATGCACAAAGAAGAAACAGATGGAATAGGAACCAACATAAAGAAAAAGAGACTAAGAGACCTATGAGGTCAAGGCAAGGAAATTTCAATGGATGATGTTTCTCATGTCACAAGTTTGGGCACATGGCTTCATAGTGCAGGACACATGGAAGATAGGAAAATGGGAATTTCAGAAGTAGACAACTTTTCCATGGGTATTGCTACTCATGTAATCGGTTTGGTCATAAGGCAATGAATTGCAGGGTTCATGACAGGAATAGATACAGCTTCACTAGAAGAAATCCCAAGATATTTGCACCACCAAGGAATAACAACATTAAGGGTTATAAGTGCAATAATGATGGACATACAACAAAGTGGTATAGAGTAAACATTCTAGAATCAAGCATGAACAGGAACAAGAACAGGAACAGGAACAGGAACATGAACAAGAATAAGAACATGGACATGGACATGGACAAGAACAGCAACAAGAACAGGAACTAGAATGGGAACATGGACATGAAAAAGTACAAGAATATGGATATAAATAGGAACAATAATAGAAACAAGAACATGGACATGAATAGGAACAAGAATATGGACATGGATAGGAACAATAACAGGAAAAGGAACAGAAACATGGACATGAACATAAACAGTCAAAGGAACCAGAAGGATCATATGAGAAAGAAAGATGACAAAAGTAAAGACCAGTGCTTGTTGGGAGTAGAAATACTCCCACCCCATAATTAACCACCTCAATAGGAGGTGGGGGAGGGGCTAAGCTAAGAGACTCATTCTTAGCCCCGAGACCCAAAGGTGACCCTTTGCCATTGATGTCAAAGGGGGAGATATTTGAGTAAGGGGGAGAGATTTGGTTTAAATAGAAAGCATTGAATCGGGGGGAGCAATGTCCTAGGGGGAGCAGAACAAGAAAAAGGTCAAGTGTTTGGTAAAAAGAATTTGGGTTACCATCAATGACAAAGGGGAAGATTGTTGGACATTTTGAGTAGATAAGTTGTCATTGATTTCAAGAGTGAGTGGTAATTGATGTCAAGCTTTCAGCACCAGTCAATTGTAGTTTCAGTGGGCAACATCAGTTTTAGGTTCTCCAATTTCAGTTGATCAAGACCCGGTTTCAGGATGTCAGTTGAGGTCTAAAGTGCAAAAATCCCAAGTGAATAATATTGTAATATTTTTTATAATATTATAAAATGAAGTTTTAAATTAATTATAAATTAATTAATATAATTTTTAGTATAAATTAATTTATAATTTAATTTACTTAAGTTATTTAAATTAATTATTAATTAATTTTGATATTAGTTATAAGATTAATTTATATTAATTTTTAACTAACCCTAAGGAGGGTTATTAAAATTAATTCAAATTTTGAATTTGAATTTCTAGCGCCGACGTGGGAAACATTTATCATATGTATAAAAGGGGGATTACCCACCTTACCAAAACCCCCCAATGCTTTCAGATAATATCATATGCTATGCAAATTTCATGCAAATCGTGTGTTCAACAAAGAGCTTTTATTTTTTTTTAAAGTGCTAAGAGGAGGCAAGATCATATCATTCACCAAGGAGGGAGTCTTGGTCACCAACCGCTTGTAGCATGGGGCAGTGATAGGTGCAGGTTCAAAGCCCCGCGAAGTATCATTTTGTTTTTTGCTGGAAAATGCGACTGAGTAAGGTTAAAGGGAAGGAAGTTTGACTTCCTACACGTGGGTGCCTATAGCCCACATGGTGGGCTCTAAAGCGCTAAGGTGCTTGGCGCTTAGGGAGACGGTGGATCGAGTCATGTCGAAATCATTTTTGGGGAATAATAATGTATGCATTAAATTTTGAGTGCTAGAATTTTTTGAGAAGGTTATTGAGGTTTTGAAAATTAATTTGGGGAGTTATAAGGTTATTGCAAAATAAAGTTTTAGTTTTATTTCGTCTCTAGTGTGTGTGGTGATTTGTAAATTGCTTTGATTAATGTTGTTGATATTTCTCTCTATACATTGCATAATATTGATTGGAAAGAAAAGTAAAAAGTGGTATTATACTATTCTGATATTCTCACAATGACACTGAGAGGGGGGTGAATTAGTGTAGCTATTTAAATTCAAATCTACAACTCTTAAAGCTGAAGCAAAGAGAACTTAAAAGTAGATAAAGCAATTATCACAAGAGAGCACACCACAACACACAATGTAACGAGGTTCACCAATTTGGCTACTCCTCAAGAATGATTGCTTAGACTACGGTCCAAATCCAATCTTTGCAAAACACCAATTTTACAATCTGTTTACCAGCACCCACTGGAAGGAGCACCAACCCCTGATTTATCCGCACCAACAGAAATGAGCACCAACCCCTATCCAAGCACCAACTTGGATCACAGCTTTGAAAGCTATTTCAATGACATACAAATGCCTTCACTTTTACAAGACCCCGATCGGTCTACAATTTATCAAAACACGATGAACACTTCATTGCTCGACTTGTCGCTCTCTTATAGCACTCTTCTAACCCTCTTTCGATAGCACTTTCACACATTCAACGATAGCTTTATTCTCCATGCAACTGCCCTTTTATAATCAAATTGTCTAACTATAACTCCAGTTGTAACTCCTTTTATTTCTCATGCGCCACTTGCCAATTGTAATGCCTTCTAAATGTAACTGCTTTTGTATAAATATAGGGTAGGCTTTTCATCAACCACGATGCATGTTACGAATTTACACATACCCCTACCATGACTACGTCTTCTCGGTCATGACTGTTCGTATTCTTTTCTGTTCATGCATGCATATTCGATTCTATTTATATGACTGTTAGATTTCTCCTTCTTCGACTGTTCTTAAATTAGCTGCATGATTTTCTTTTGTAATGTCCCCTGTAACTGTTGTGTAACTTCAGTTAATGGTTACATATCTTAATACGGCTGGGTTCTATTTTTAGCTTGTGCCAAAATAACCTGTCATGAAATCATGACACTTTTGCCTCTTTGTATTCTTCTTGGCTTGTACCCACGAAAATACATGTCATGAAATCATGATAGTTTTTCTTGCATGCGCTTCCTCTCCAAACATGTCATGAAATCGCGACAATTTTTCTTGCATGCGCTTATTCTTTGAACATGTCACGAAATTACGACAGTTTTTCCACTTGTTTTCTTCTCTACCAACATGTCACGAAATTGCGACAGTTTTCTTTGCTTGCGCATTCTTTTCGAACATGTCACGAAATCGTGACAGTTTTACCAGCATTTTCTCTCTCCTTCGATATGTTGCGAAATCGTGACAACTTTTCCAGCTTTTTCTCTCTCCTTCGATATGTCACAAAATCGTGACAACTTTTCTAGCTTTTTCTCTCTCCTCCGATATGTCGTGAAATTGCGACAAAAAACATGTCGCGATATCACGACATGTTTTCTTACTTGTCTTTTTCTTTGATTCTTTGAATCTGGGCCACTTATGTCTTCTTGGAAATTTACTATACATGCTCTGATTGACCTCTGAACTCCTATCCACTGCATCAACTGATTTATCTGTCTGTGTTGACAACAATGACAATATTGTTTCTGCACTTTGCTCAACATATTCATCCCCCCTCTCAGTATAAGCTTGTGTTCTTCAGACATAATTAAAAGGAAGTGGAAAAAAAAATAGAAGAAGAATATATCTACCTCATTTTGGCAAAACTAAGAGGGTATTTCCAATATTTACCTCCACTTTTCTCTCCACCATGGATGCTTTTGGCACAAACTTCAAAATTCCCACCTTGGAAGAGTTTTGTGATAGGCTTACTAGGAAAGAAATGAAACTTTCCACTTTTGAGTCCTCCCCCTCTTCATCAAAATCCTTAGTAGCATCCAATTCTAAATACAAAGGTAAGTTTAAGAAAAAGGATAAGTCCCCTGTCACTTGTACCCATTGTGGGAAGGATGGTCATTTAGTAACCAGATGTTGGAAGAGGTTACAAGACTTAGAAGAGGCCATGAAGAAACATAAAATTGATGTCTCCAAAGAACATGGTAAGGCTTTGAATGTCCAAGGAAGATCTATTGAGTCTTATTCACATCATTGGGTTTTGGATTCTGGTGCTACACATCATATGACTTCTTCTAAGAAGTCTTTTGCCTCTCTTTGTTCAAGTTCCACTCTCAGCATTGAAGTTGGAGATTCATCTTTCATTCCTGTAAAAGAGAAAGGTGATATTCTATTTAATGGTGGTCACATCAATGATGCCCTTTATGTTCCAGATATTTCCACCAATCTCCTCTCTATCTATCAAATTTGCACCTATAGGAAGGGAAATATTGTTTTGTTCACATCTCAGGGAGCTAAAATTAGAAGTTTGTTAGAACCTAATTTACTTATAGCATAAGGGGTTGTTGATCATAGTGCAAGACTGTATTATTTTGAGGGCTTTTATGATACTTCTTTAGGAACATGCCTTGTTGCTCATGCAGACTCTAAGAGAAAACTTTGGCATGAGAGATTTGGTCATCTCAATTATATATACTTGAGGGAGTTGAAAAATCATGATATGGTTGTTGGTTTACCTATGGTTTCTTATCTCTATGGTGTTTGTCCTGGTTGTGCACTTTGGAAACAATATTACCATGATCCATGGCAATTATAATAATAATGTATGAATTTTTCCTCTATAAACTTGAATTCTAATTTCTCCAGTTAAAGAGAATCAAATCCTCAAGCTCTGCACTTCTCTAATTTTCAATCTCTAATACAAGTATGTGAGATGTGGTGGTAACTCTAAAATAGATATTAACACAACATTAAAAATATAAAATTAGTAGAAAATAAATTTGCACAAAAAACTCCAAAAAAATACCTCAACAATGTTTAAATCTTTAAAGTAATTCAATTCAATGCACTATCCTTATATACATACAACAAAAATTATCTTGGTTGTCTACTCTTGGTGCTTCACATCCAATCCAAATTTAGGTAACTATTCTTCTTCTTGTTGTTGTTAATATTCTTCTTATTCTAATTTTCACTTGTAATTCCAATTATGTCACATTTTGATTTTGTCCTTTTCTTGTTCTATTATGATTTTTATCTCATTCAATATCACAATTTCCAACAAAATATTTGATGATGATCTAATGAATCCAAATTCATTTATTGTGTCAATCAAGCATGGAGAGCCACAATGAAGCTATTGAAGAGGTAAAAAAATCCTCATTGGACAATGATGTAGCCAACAAACTAGGTTTGATGTCCATTTACTATGAGAACTATGACTTGCAACATAATTTGGAGTAGTTTTAATGACCTCACATAATATATAGTGGTGACCTCAATTTCCATATTAACAAGCATCTATAATTGCTTTAACACTTAAAGTATAATAGAATAAGAAGAGCATTGAACAATAATCAACAAGCAATTATGAAGGACATCGCATTGAAAAAATTATAAGACATCAACAACCCATTATTTTTGTTCCTCATCAATAAAGTAATAACAAACAACACATTCACTACAAAAGCCATACTATAAATGATCATTTACATCTATAACACTTGCCTCAATGTTGATGCACTAAACCAACTAATATTATACTAATTTACATAGGCAAGGCATCCTACATATCCAAAGGCACAACAATACATTTAGCATTCATATTTTCCTTTAACATGTTTGGGCCCATTTTTCTTAGAAATGACATAATGGACAAATTATATAAATAGTATGAGCATTTGTATTTTATCCCCATAGATGATACCTCACTAATAAGTAGTCACTTTTTATAATTCATGGACAAATAGTTGTGATACATAAAACATATATAAAATAGCCACTTGAGGAACATGGACCATATATGGTATAGTGATTGTATCAAGCCCAACCTATATATGAATCCTTGATATTTAATTAAAAAATAATGAACAAAGATCTCATTTCATTTAATTTTTATAAATAAAATGTACTATGCTATGAGTTGTAAACCATAATCCACCAAATAGATCAAAAATTCCTCTCCATATTAAACATGATGTGTACGAGTTCTAGAGTGATGATGATCATAAAAATACCTTGGACTATCACCAGATCACCCAATGTTCTCATTTCTTTGTAGTAGGAACAATGGAATCATGTTGCACAATGATAATATATTATTAATATCTCATGGAGAACTAATTATGATAAATTCCATTGGCAAGGATGACAAGCTATGCAAATCCAACACTTCAATCAAATACAACAACATTACCTTCTAAGATCAATGTAAAGTTACGTGTATTAGTCTAGGTGTTTGCAGGAATTATGACATATAGAAAAATATTGTCAATGGTGTAGATGACATCTTCAAAGCATCTAATTTGTGGTAACATTACACAATAGATGATAGTGACCTCATATTCTAGATTACCAAGAATTTAGAATTACTTGAATATTTAGAGTATAATAAAATGAGAAGAGCATTGAATAATAAGCAACACTTATGAAGTACATAGTGATGATACATTAAAATGTCTCATTTTTATACCTTAAAACAACCATTCTTGACTCCTTTAATGTGTTGATAATGAATAATTACGTGTGGACTAGGGTGTCATTTATACTAATATTGTGATTAGACATAGTGAATAGGTAAAATGCATTGCTATGTTATTTAGATAGGTTTTATGTGATTTTGGGTTTGTGGTTGTTTGGTTCATAATCATGATACTAATAAAATTGGATATAAATATGATATCTTGTAGGTCTCAAAATGTTGCTACATTAAAACTATGTCAGTGCGCTAGATTAGTCTTGAGCCAAAATAATCCAAAATAGAATGAGCAATAAAAGTGGGGGTCAAAAAATATGGAAATGTAGCGTGACATACATGGAAAAAATAAAGTGAAGACTTTTGTGGGTCAAATAATAAACCTCCCTAAAAATAGGCTAAAATCATGTTGGTAATTTCTCCTTAAAAATTGGTCCAAGGTGTAGACCAATCCCGTAAGAGGGGCGAACATCCAGGGTTCAAATATTGAGCCTTATCAGACAGAATGCTTGTCCCTTTCTTGGTGCTTTCAATGGCGTAAAATGTTTAAAATGATTGTGGCATGGTGGTTATAGGGGCAGAATATACGGAGTACTATGTAGCAGCTTTCAAGGCAGACAACACAGAATACAGTGGCACCCATAAAATATGGACAACGTACTCGGATCATTGTGGTGGCTACCGATTCCACCATGTAAAATAAAAATAAAAGAAAAATGCTTAAAAATAGGAATGAAATTATGTTATTAGATTTAATAATTAGCCTCCCTAAAAAATAGGCTAAAATTATGCCTATTATTTCTCCTTGAAAATAGGGATAAAATAATATTATCAGTTTCAATAATTCCTCCTCAAATCTTAGGCTAAAATTATGTTACAAGTTCTTTCTCAAATCTTGGGATAAAATTGTGAAGTTAATTCCAAAATATGGGTAATATTAGTTCTCAATATGGGGAAGATTCCTCCCGAATATAAGCAAAGCAAGGTGCCACTTGTCTTGCTTATGCTTATTCTAAGCAAATGGTTGAGATACTCGCAAGATAAGAGCAATATAAGGTGCCACTTGTCTTGTTTATGCTTATTATAAGCAAGTGGTTGAGATGCTCCTAGATGAGAAAACTATAAGGTGTCACTTGTCTTGCTAATATTTATTGTTAGCAAATGATTGATAAAGTGTAGGACATTTCCAATAGTTTAGGAGTGTGTATGTATTATACCAATTATTAGAAATTGGTTAAATATGTGTAGAGATATTTTTAATAAAGTAGAAATATGGTTAGGTTCCATTTATATAAAATGAAGTACCTAGCTTATGTATTTTTCTAGAGGAGGACAAAGAATAAAATATAGGGAGAATGATTTGGATTGAAGATTTTGTCAAGAGGTAATTCCCTCTTATTTGATTTTTTTTTTCTCACATGTATGTATTTTAATTATATTTTTATTTAATATTTATTTTTCATTGGGCTGAAGAGTAAGGGCCTACTCCATAAGCACAATGGAAAGTATTATTTCTTGTGGATATGTTTGTGAAAAAATGGATTTTATTTATTTATTTATTATTTTGTATATTATTTTAATTTATAATTAATTTGTATATTATTTTTATTTGTAATTAATATTTAAATTATTTTGATTATTTGTTTCCCAAGTTAGTTTTATGCAACTGCTAGATTAGATTTCAATCTCTGCAAGTTAGATTTTAATTTATGCAAGTATGATCTAATTTTCCTACAAGTGTGATTTTATTTTCCTGCAAGTGTAATTTAAATTTATGAAAGAGTGATTTAAATTTCTACAAGTGTAATTTCAATTCTCGCATTTATTTTTCACAAATGTGATTTTAAGTTTTTTGCAAGCATGATTTTTGTTTATGCAAATAGGAAAATTTAAAATACTTTATACCAAGACACACTTCCTTTCTTTCTAGCGCATACAACCTTTGGACACCACCCTATATTGATAATATTAAATGATGAACATTAACAACACTCATCACATAGCAGTGAAAAAATTAATATACATCAATAAACCATAGTATTAATCCTCATTGATAGAGCAACAACAACCAAGGCCTTTATAGGATCCATACTACAAATGGCCATTCATATCTACAACACCAGCCTTGATGTTGATGCAATGAAACCACTAGTCTTGTACAAGCACACATAGGAAAGACATACTAAAATGCTAGAGGTACAAAAATACATTTAGCATTACTATTTCTCTTTAACAAGTATGGCTCATTCAATCCCTATGGCGGATGTGTATAAGAAGTATTATTCAAAAAAAAAGCATGGGATCATTCTACCAATAATAACACATTGGAAAAATTACATAAACGACATGAGTATTTTTATTTGATCGTCATAGATGAGATCCTATTGATAGGTAATCACTTTCTGTGTTTCATCAACAAATGGCTATGAGACATAAATCATATAAAAAATAGCCATTTTAGGAGTTTTCTATGATGATTTGCATGAAGACCAATCTATATAAAACTCCTTGATATTCAAAGATATAACCATGTGTTAGATTTTTAAGTTGTATATTTAATGAAATAACTACCACAAGGTGTAAAATGATCATGCAATATTAAATATATGAAAAATAAAATATACTAAGCATGTAAATATCATGAGAAATTTCTACAACTACTCAAAAATATGCCATTAATGAAATTTCATGAAAATAGCACATTTCTCTAAAATGGAGGTCTCAAACACTCCATACATGCTCTACGTTGTATCTACTACTACTCTACCTTGTGCTCACCAAAATTCTCTCTCTTTATCTCTCTATAAATGCCTATATATAATGAGATATGTCTCTTGGCCTTTCACCTACCTATGACTCTTCATATTCCTATTCTATGACTCATGTACACATGGACAACATGCACATTTACATCATTGCACATTATAATAATACTTGTGCATTTATTACATTGCATAAAGTAAATAATAAGATCCTAATCTAAGATAAACTCCTAATTTAAACATGTACCCATGGTGGTACATTAGCATGTACCAAATAATGTAATATATTCCAACACTCCCTTGTATTACATTATTTGGTTATTGAAGACTTTAGTCTTCAATATGGATCTTCATCTTGGTTTTGTAACTTGAGCTCTTATTTTCTATATGGTAGATGGTTTATATAATTCTTGATATTTTTTATCATGCACCTTATTCGCCCTAATTTTGGTTCTCTTGTTTCTTAGCCTTCAAACGATCAAAACTCCTTTGTGATATTGAACTTACCAACATTCATTGAGATTATTTTGGCTATCACTTCTTCAACACTCTCCTCCTATGGTAGTTTTAACATTCAATGATTCCTTTGTAATGGAGCTTACTTCATATTTGGTGGCACTCACCGTGCCCTAATTTTCTTATTCTTAAACTTTCTTTCTTTTCATTGCTCACTCTTTGATGCTATATGTTCGTATGTTATGGTATGTGATGCTATTGGTGGTAGTGATACTATGCTCCTTCTCCTCACGCTAGTGGTGCAACCTTGGTGGCTCAACCTTATAATATAATTATGGTTTCCAATGTTCTATGTTGATCGTAAAATGCCTATTTATAAACGCTCTACATTTCCTTTCTTGGTGCAAATGGCTATCTCCAATATGATGGCGTTACTTATGGTAGCTCTACTCCTTTGATAACTTACCTTCACAAAAACATTTTCAATACTTAGCACACCTCTAAGTGTCTTTAGATACTAGAAATTTGTGTCTCTTTTATTCACTATTGAGTCTCTTTCTTTTTCTCAATAGGACTTAGAAAAATATACACTTAAATTATAAACACAACATATGCTTCTTCTACTTATCACTCCCTTTTTTAGCAAGTTTTAACTTCTACCTTTGCTATTTTGTTTTGCAGATTTCAAGATAATAAAGAAGTCTCCTTCCTTGGCTTGGAGATACTTGAATAAAACTAGATTTTTCTCCTTAAATAAATCTTAATATGGTGCTTTCAAAAACCTTAAAATGAACTAGATTTAATGCTTTAAAAATAAACTTTCATAGCACCACTTTTACACACCTTTTTTCCTCATTTTGTAGCTAGTATTTTTGGTGATTTGGTTCACCTATTTGCTGCCCCGATTTTGTGAAATTTACAACTTCAATTCCTTTTGTTTTGCTACCCTAAACTTGTTAATATTGCAATTCTCATTTCTACTCAAATGCTACCTTAAATTTATCAAATTTTCAGCTCTAATCACTTCCCAAATTTTTGGCTTTTTAGCCTTTAATTTGCTGTTAGAAAAACTAATTAATGTGGCTTCAATTCTCCTTCAAATTTGCTCTCTTGGACTCTAAAATTTGTATCTATTAGTGCTACCCAAAATGCTGCCCTCTTGTTGTCCTAAAATAAGTAATTTTTAGCTTCTAATGCAGCCAATGCTTCTCTAAAATCTATCTCAAAATTATCCAAATTATAGCTCTATCTTCCTCTTCTAATGTTGCCCAATAATCTCTTGTAATTTCTTCAAATTGTTGTTTTATTTACCATCAAGTATTCCTTCAATTAGTTGTTTAAGGGCTCTTCAAAATCCACCCAAATATTCTCTAAATTATAGCTTTATGTCACCTTGAATTTGCTATCATGTGACTCTTCAGCTTCTTCTATAAAAACAACAATCTTCTCCTTCATAAATTAACCTTCAAATCCTTTGTGTCTATCCTCAAAATTCTTAAATCTGGTGGCCTCTTCTAGCTTCTTTCTCCTTCAATATTCCTTGTCAATCTTTGACTTCAAATTGGGTCTATTTTTTTTCCTTCTCCTCAATAATTTGAATGTCTTGAGGTCTTCAAAAAATCCTTTCCAAAATTTGGCAAACTTCTTTCCAAATCCTTTTTTCTTTTGGGCTTGTTGTTAGATGGCAATAATTGTCCCAAATTCTTATTTTCTAGGAGCTACTCCTTGCAATATTTTACCTTGAGCTTTCTTCAAATCTTCTCTAATGGCCACTTCTTCAAATTCCTTCAATAGGGCTTCTCTAGCCTTCTTTTTTCTCCTTCTAAGTTTACTTGAGACCTCTCTTCTTGGGTCTTCAAGTTCTACAACTTCCTTCTTTCTTCAATCTACAATCTGTAGTCTTCAATATTCTATGGGGATATCCTTATTGGGACTCCTTGATCTCCAATATTCAATAGGGCTCCTTTGGCCTCTTCCTCTCTTATCAATATTCAATATTCAATTCTGCAAATTTTGCAATGGGACCTTTTTCCTTAGGCCTCTAAATTCTTCAATATTTGACTTACTGCAAGTATTGGATTAGTTCCAAAGAAGATATTCTTCCTAGATATTGTAGGAATCTTCTCAACTTCCTTTGAATAAACTCTTCTCTGCAACAAACTATTAGAAGATGATAATACAAATTCTTCAAATCTAAAAATAATGAACTTCACTAGTTGATTTGTCAAACTAGTGGAATCAATGTTGAGTCCTAGTCTTCACAAGTTTTTCTATAACTCTGTAGAAAGACTCTAGCCAAAAAGTAATTTTAAAAATTAAAAAAAAAAGATTTCTTATCTCCTCTCAATCTCTCTTGTGGCTCTCCCCAGGGTTATGCATAAGGGGTAGTACCAAAAAAGTATTTATCAAATTGGGGTGAATCAATGTGAAAACTGTATAAACTGTGGGGCAAATTTTTCAAATTTTTGAAGAAAATTTTTCAAAACATGGCGATTTTTTTTCAACTACAAGTATCAACAAAATTAGCAAAAGGCGACTGGCAGAAGGCGATTGGCAGAAGGTGACTGGCAGAAGGTGATTGACAGAAGGCGACAGGCATAAGGCGACTGGTAGAAGGTGACTAACACAAGACGACTGACATAAGGTAACTGACACAAGGCGACTGGCAGAAGGTGACTGACATAAGGTGACTGACACAAGGCAATTAGCAGAAGGTGACTGATAGAAGGCGAGTAGTAGAAGGAGACTAAAACAAGGCAACTGGTAGAAGGTGACTAACATAAGGTGACTGACACAAGGCAACTAGTAGAAGGCGACTGATATAAGGCGATTGGTAGAATGCGACTGACAAAAGGTGACTGACAGAAGGTGACTGACATAAGGCGATTGGTAGAAGGTGACTGATAGAAGGTGACTAGTAGAAGGTAGCTGACATAAGGTGACTGGCAGAAGGTGACTGGAAGAAGGTGGCTAACATAAGGCAACTAGAAAAAGGTGATTGATATAAGGTGACTGACACATGGCGACTGACATAAGTTGACTAACAAAAGGTGACTAACAAAAGGTGACTAACATAAGGCGACTAGCAGAAGGTGATTGGAAGAAGGCAACTAGAATAAGGTGACTAACAAAAGGTGACTGACACAAGGTGACTGGCAAAAGGCGACTGGCATAAGGCAACTAGCATAAGGCGATTGGTAGAAGGCGACTGGCATAAGGCGACTAGTAGAAGGCGACTGGTAGAAGGTGACTGGTAGGAGGCGACTAGTAGAAGGCAACTGGTAGATGGTGATTGGAAGATGGTGACTGGCACATGGCGACTGGCAGAAGGTGATTGGTAGAAGGTGACTGGTAGAAAGCGACTGGCACATGGCGACTGGCACATGGCGACTAGCATATGGCGACTGGAAGATGGAGAGTGGAACAAGGAAACTGCCATAACCATAAATAATATGGCACCATGTGTCCTCCCTTCTGCCACATGTTGTTCATGCGTTAACTCCTACCATGCAGAAAATTTATAAATTCATTTGTAGGGTCATTTACAGCTTTTCCTAGAGAAACTTTAAAACCTTTTTCTAGCATTTTGAGGGCATTTTCCAGAACGGTTTTAGAGATTTTTTAGAGCGTTTCCAAGCAATTTTAGTGCATTTTGGTAGCATTTTTATAAGGTTTTGCTAGCATTTTCCTGCTTTTCAGAGATGACTAGTTGTTCCTCCTCTCTTCCATCCAAAGTTCATTTCAAGTACACCTTCTGTCCCAATCTTAAGAGCATTTTCAACACTCCTGATAGATATTCCCAATGGATTTACACCGCTAGACTTGTTGGTGTGTTGAATATTCCTTAGTTGAACATTAACGTTCAGTTGATGCAACGGATCGTTTCTTATTACAACCGTGTGCACTGTTTCGATCCCTATGGATAACAATGAAATTGTTTTTTTATTAAACCCTTCGATGTGTAACGATTAATAGGGCTACCAATTTCGGATGGTGTATTGGTGAACAACTAGTATGCCTTAACCGACGATGATAAATCCACCCTAGGAAACCTTTACATTGTTCATCCTGACAATCTGAAAGGTATAATTTGAAAATCTATTTTTTATTTAACGTTAAATATTGTTTTGCTATAGTTTCATTTCTCTAAAAATGTTCTCCTTGTTTTATTTTTTGTTTTCTAATAATGTTCTTTTTTTTTAGTCAATTCTTCTAAGTCCAAAAGGGGCTTAAACATTTTGAATGTTGGAGGCAAATTTCTATATGCTTGCATTGAATTTTTTTAGGCAAGGCTTATTCTATAGGGGCAACCTACAAAAATGCCTTTTTGGGCACTTTCTTTATTGCTTCGTTGTATTGATGGTAGTAAATTTGACTGGTGCACACACATTTCCAACCGCCTGAAGCACAACCTTTTGAGTGCCCAAAAAATTCAAGCATCTGCTTACACAGTGACTACCAACAATTTTATTATTTGTTTATTTTAGGAAGCTTATTTCAACCTTCAACAGAGCAGTCCTCCCACTGCATTGCACCCCAGTTTGTTGTCTATTGGCATGTCTGATGGTGAGATACAGGTAAAAAAATTTGTTGAAATATCTTTATTTTATTTTTTTAATTTTATCTTTTTATTCTCTAATTTTGTTTTGAAAAAAAAAAGAGCATCTCAGTCTTCAAGTAAGAGGGATGTCGCATTTAGGATTTTGGAAGTATCTGCTGATTCTGACACGCAATCGCATTCATCACCAATGACTCCCAACAAACGTGTGAGGTTTGATGATGGTTGGATTTAGCATACACCTGCGGCACCTTTTACTAGAGAAACAGTTATAGTCGACGTAGAAGATGTTACCTCCAACCCACAAGGTAACCTTACTCTACATTGTTCAAAAATGCTTTTTTAAATGATTTATTTTTTTGACTTAAAATTATGTTTTTTTAATGTGTTTTATATATTTTTTAGACAAAGGGTAAATGGTTGAAATATCAATGGCTGCAGAGTCTGAGTCAGGTATGTATATTTTGAATAAATATTTTTTAATGCTATTGTTATTTACAAATGATTTATTTTATTTTCTTGTGTGAAATTTAATAGAGGGACCTCGTAGATTCAAAAGGCTAAAAAAAAGATAGCTCCACCATCTGACCCTCCACGACCACAGCCACAACCACAGCCACATCCACAACCAAAGCAGGTTCAGGTCCACCCCAAGCAAGTTCAGGTCATCCACTTCAGGTTCCACCTACAAGGAACCAATCATGCATGCATGGTAAAATGTTCCTCACACCGCCACCTCATAATGCAATAAATGCTACAGAGACACAAAATGTGTCATCATCTAATATTTTTGTTGTACCGATATTAACCTTGGAGAATTTTTCAAATGTTGAGAGTGCATCTCAAATGCCCTCGGGAACTCTTGATTGTGACTTTCTTTATCAAGGTATGAATCTTGAAAATTTCCCTTTAAAGGCAAGTGATATTCTTGAGGATGAAGAGGGCATTGATGGAGAAGAAGATGATGTCAATGTAGATGCCGTCGAAGTTTCCCCCTTCAACTCACAACAAGTTGCCGCCTGTACTGTTACAGAAGATGATATCCTAAATGTTTTTGAAAATTTATTATTAGCCGATGCATGTAAAGTTGTAGTTCATAATACTCTTATTTCGGATATTGATAAATTGAAGGAATGGGAATATCGGTCCAAGGTTTTGATTAAAGCCATCAATGACCGATATAAGAATTTTTCAAAAAGAAAAGAGTTGTTTCTCAAGATGGAGAATGAGCCCCAAAAGCTCGATGCCTTGCTACATAAAGCTGAATCTGGTACTATGGAGGCCGAGTCTACATACAGAGATGAAATTATTGTCGTTGTTATGAATCATTTAAAAAACCTTGATGCAGAAGCCCAAGCTTATTTTAATGAATGGGCACTTGATCCGAACAAAGTAGCAGTTGCAGAAACATCATGACTTATAGCTTATGTAAGTTCTACACCTAACTAAAAAATATTTTTTTTGTTAAATATGTTTTTTTTATAAATATTAACCTTTTTTTATTACTGTTTTGTAGTCTAATTTCTAGCACCTAAAGCAACAAGTCAGTGCCATGAAATTTTTGATCAAGACTGCAAAAATTAGCTTTAATAATGCTAATGAATTGAAGAAGAGGTTACAACAAATGGTTAGAGAAAATAATAACCTAAAGAAGGTTATCAAATATGGGGGCCTGGATGTCGAGGCTAAACTAAAAGAAAAGGAGAAGGAGATGAATGCACCTTTCAAATAAGATCCAGTGAAGGAAGAGAGTGCCTTGTTATCGAGGATCAACACTACAGTAGAAAGTTTAGTTAGGTCTGGGGCATTAGAAGAAAAGGATATTGAGGTAGATGTAGGTGGACCTTCAGGAAACATTGAAAACCAATAGATCTTTGTTGTGTTGGGTTTCAAGTGAAACAAAAACTCTTTATATCTTTATATTTTTATAAATATTTAAGACTAATATTTTTTTTGAAAATTGAAATCAATGTTAGAGGCAATTTCTGAAAAATTCATGTTATCATTTTGAAGTTTTATTTTTAATTATTGTTATGTTTTAATTTTAAGTGGAATAAATAATGTTTTATATGTTTTGATTGATATGTTTGATATCTTTTTTGAGAATTGAAATCAATGAATGAGACTATTGTCAAAAAATATTTTATCTATTGGAAATTTTGTTTTCAATGTTGTTATGTTAAGATTGTATGTGTTGATGTATTAAGTAATTTGAAGTGGAAGAAATAATGTTTGATATGTTTTGTAAATTGCAAATGTATGGTATCATTTTTTAGAATTGAAACAATGAATGAGACTATTTCTGAAAAATATGTTATCTATTTGCAATTTTGTTTTGAATGTTTGCTATGTTATGATTATGTGTTGATGCATTAAGTAATTTTAAGTGGAATAAATATTGTTTGATATGTTTTGTAAATTGCAAATGAATGGTATCATTTTTGAGAATTGAAACAATGAATGAGACTATTTTCGAAAAATGTGTTATCTATTGGAAATTTTGTTTTGAATGTTGTTATGTTAGGATTATATGTGTTGATGTATTAAATAATTTGAACCGAAAGAAATAATGTTTGATATATATTATAAATTGTAAATGAATGGTATCCTTTTTGATAATTGAAACAATGAATGACTATTTCCGAAAAATATGTTATCTATTGGAAATTTTAAGTGGAAGAAATAATGTTTGATATGTATTGTAAATAATGAATGAGGTGAGTTGTTTTCCTTTAGATGGTAATGGATACCTAGTGTGGCAGGCTCTAAATTTAGGATCTCAAATAGTAAAATATGGATTATTTTGAAAATGGGGAGAGAGGAGAAGATAAGATTTCAAACAAAATCATGGTATCAATACCCACCCATCATTGTTGAATTCCTAGAACTACAACCAATAAAAACAACCATGGAAAGCAGGGATTGGATCAAATTAAAAGTTATTTCAACACCAGTCATTTGGGGGATTATTGGTTTAAGTAGTTTAAGAAGTTAGACGAGTGGTCAATTTCAATCCCTCCAGAATTGACACCCATCATGACTAAAATCATGGCAAAAATATTTCTCACAGATCCTTCCAGAACCTCCTCCTCATGTATATCAAGTTGAAGATTAGAAAATGATTTGGTAGTCCAAGGGTTGGCCAAAATTAAACTTCTTTGCCTAGTAGTTCATGCACAATGAAATTCTTACTTTTTATAATTTGAGATGTAGGGGAATTGTTGGTCCATCCCAATGTGTTTTATACTACAAAAGTGAGGAAACATCTAACCACTTTATGTTTGAGTGTTTTTCCATGCAACAAATTTAAAGGATGATTTTTAGCTTATACAATTTGAGTCAATGTTGATTTGAATAGGATTAATATTTGGGAAAGATGAAAGAGGGGCAAATTTAAATATGAAGCTCTTCATATTTAGTGGAAGCTTGGATTAAAATTTAATTGATGACATGTATGGTTGGAGAGAAATGACATTTTTTAGAGAAATATTTTCATCCTTTGATGGCATCTAACTAGTCATTTGGAGTAAAGTTACAAAAATTGTGGTAGTATATGCTAAAAAGGAAACTCAAGATGATATAGGGACAATGGAGAATGAATTTGAAGTATAGTAGGGACAAGATATAACTAGTTGGAAAATACCCTCTAAAGGTTAGATTACAATCAATACTAATAGAGTTGCAAAAGGTAACCTAGATAGAGCTAGAATTGGAGTTATTAGCAAGAATCATGTTGGGATAATGCTCTATTGAGAACTAAAAGGCCTATGCAGTGATCAGGATATTAATATTAAATAATTATTATCTTCTGGATAATATTTTGGATAATGTGGCAATTTGATCTTATCCTGCCACCTATGATGGCATTGTAATAGGTATTTCATGCCTAGAAATATGTAACTTCTCAATGTAAATATACATTCTTATTCATATTCATATTCAGATTTCTTCTATTCAATATCCGTATCAGTTTGGTATCAAAGCAGTTGTTTATGTTCCTTTTCTATGTGTTTAAGGCACCATGCTACCTAAAAAGAGTCTCTCTCTCGAAGATATCTCTCAAAGAGCCAAAGCACTCTTGACGGATATTGAGTCCATTCATGTTGCCATATTGGCGAAAATGGCAGTGGAAGAACTTCCTGTTGAAGACAAAGATTCCTTTGATGAAGCAGTACCTAGAATCAAACCAAGGTCTATGGGCAAGAAGCCCATCACCTTTCCACTAGGTAATACTGCTATAGAAAATCTAGACATGGAAGAAATTGATGAAACTAGTGTTTTACCTGATCATGATAACATTAATGTTGTTGATGATGTTGCAGTTTTTGTTGTTGCTCCTACTTTTTTCTACCTAAGCAACTCCTTATTGTTGCTATGATAATGATGATGAAAGCAACCTTCAAGCCCTCTCATCTCTCATGTCATGGTGTTCTACCACAAAAATGAACCCTTCAACAGTGCTCCCCAAGTAGCATGGCCTTCCTACGTGCTCCATGTGCAAGCATGATGCATGGGAGATGCACACCAATAAAGCACACCAAAAAGCATGTTTGGCATGCTCCCCATGCATGCCACAAGGCATGTGCCATCTCACACGAGACCGACGCATCCCCCAACATACGCGCCAGCTCACACGCATGAGGTCGCTCGTGGTCAATAAGTTTTGACCGCACGTCCCACGCAAATTAATTTTTTTCTTATTAAAATTTAAAATATTAAAAAATAATATAAATAATCATTTCAAATAAAATAAAAAATAAAAAAATTACAACTTAAAAATAAACAAATAAAATATTCTGCATATTCCTTCTAAGCATACCAATTTCAAGGATCATCCAGCTATCCGCAAGCATATGCATGTTTATAGTCATCGAAAAGCTTTTTTCGAGCCTGATTCAATGGCAGGATTATTTTCCTATTTTATAAAGACTTGCTCCAGCTCTCATCTTCGTTTTTTTTTTATATTTCGGAGTGCATTTTCGGTGGTACCCGAAACTCCTTATTTTGTCCCATTTTTTTTCCTCCATATTTATACGCATTGGGGACCAATGCTTTTTTAGTGGGGAGGAATGATGACGATATTAGTATTAAATAATTATTATCTTCTAGATAATCTTCTGGATAATGTGGCAAGTCGACCTTATCCTACCACCTATTTGCCACCTATGATGGCATTGTAATAGGTATTTCATGCCTATAAATATGTAACTTTTCAATGTAAATATACATTCTTATTCATATTCATATTTAGATTTCTCCTATTCAATATCCGTATCATTCAGGGCCATGAATAATGAAGCATAAGCCTTAGCTACCAAATTTGCTTCTATGTAGGTGGTAAGACAAAGTTATAGGAGGATAATCATAGAATCATATTCTCAAATATTGGTAGGAGCTTTGGATTGCATGATGAATTTTGCTTTGGAAATGTGGATATTGAAGATTCTTGTCACCCAAATTATGAATTTGCGGAGGAAACTGGATGACGTGATTCTGATTTATGTAGATAGAGCTCTAAATAAAGTGGTAAACTTCTTGTCTAAGACAGGTATTGAGAAGGAGGTAGGGGTTTAGTGACACGATGACATGGCTATTAAGGATTATAGGATTAGGTAGGTTGGTGAGCAAATCTAGTGTTTAGCTAATTTGGATAGTCATTGCATACATATGGTTTAGGAGATTTACTTCCAACACAGATCTCCTTTTAGTGTTGAAACAAAAAATGGTTATTTCTTAGGATCTTGGGTTTTAGAGTTATGAAAATTTGTTAGAAAGTTAAAAGAAAGAAACAAGTACTCTTGCTGACTAAGGTTGATAGGAGTCTTGTCCCATCTTATAAATAATCATGTTTTAATATAATTTTTTCAATTTTTTTTTTTTAAATAACCAATATTAGTTATATTTTGGAATTGATATCTTTATTTATACCAATAATGACGAGAAAGGACCGGAGCACCAAAGGAAGGCTTGGATGCTGGTGGTTTTCGAGC
Source organism: Wollemia nobilis (assembly GCA_028583015.1). Taxonomy (NCBI): domain Eukaryota; kingdom Viridiplantae; phylum Streptophyta; class Pinopsida; order Araucariales; family Araucariaceae; genus Wollemia; species Wollemia nobilis. The sequence continues at coordinate 13,962,848 of JAQPPZ010000850.1, forward strand.
ACCCTGTAATGTTTGACACCTTGGCTCTCGACCTTGAGATTAAAGAGGACATAATAAAAGGCCTGTTGAACTTCTCCCAGAGGGAAAAGTACTATAATAAGTTGGGGCACACCTGGAAATGGGGGTATTTTCTCTATGGTCCACTGGGTACCGACAAGTCTAGCATGATCGTCGCCATGACTAAATTTCTTTACTACGACATTTATGACCTGGAGTTAACGAAGGTGAACAGTAATACGAAGCTAACAAAGCTTCTGATTGTGACCATAAACAAGTTGATCATTGTGATTGAGGACATGTTGTGAATCCTTCACAATGACCCCAAAATTAGGGACCCACCTTAAATTTTGTGATTTTGAGGAATTTTTGTTTATCCAATTTTGCTCGCATCAAGGTCTTTGAAAATTTGCTTTCACTTTGGAATTGCTGACATATTTGCATTTTGAAGGTTTGAATTTAGTTGCAATGCTTCAAACTAAATATTTTGATTATTTGCATATTAATTGCATTATTTCAAATCAAATAATTTGATTAAAATCATTTTAAAAGGTTTAAATGATTAATTTTTATTTAAATAATTAAATTTTATTTTAGGTTTAACCCTAAAATTACTGTAAAATTGAAATGGACATATCTTGAGCTAGGCAACTCCGTTTGATCTCATTCAAAACTTGGTAAAAAGATATATATTTTCTCCTTCTAATGGTACCAAACGTATAGGATTTTAGGTGTCAATTTCACCAAAAAAATAGTAGTTTAATTTAGCAATATGAGAACTTTAATAATTTTAGAAAAAGGAAAGTTACGGGAGAATGAATAATAAATAAAGTTTGGTTTTATTTTGATATTATGATTATTGTTTCATTATGCAGGTAATACAAGGGCAAGGGTTTGAAGAAGATAGTTATAAAATCCATTTTTGAAACTGTGGTGAAACGGAATAACTAAACTTTTCAAATTATAAATAAATCATTGAGATTCATGAAAAAGGCCAAATAATTTTATGCAGAGAAGGAAAGGAAAGGAATTGGAAGGAGCCAAGGCCATATTTTGAAGAATATACATAAAGGACCATTTTGCAGAAAGATTGAAAGTATTGTAAGATTTAATATTTTGTATTAAATATTTTTTATTCAAATTTGTGCACAGACTATTTTTGGAGTGAATGGAATATTTAATATAATTTTTTCAATAGTTTATATCCCCTTGAATATTTGCATCATGTCATTGATTTGCCTGTGTGAATACTGGTGAGCCATGATTTGGTTTAAATTTCTATAATTGGTATTTGTATGTAACATTTATCCGAAACACATAATCATTTTCCTATTATAAAACCTTTGATTATTTATTTTATATTTATTATGATTGTTATATAACCTAGTTCATTTTCATAAAATTTTATACTAGGTTATTACTAAGTTATTTATTTAAATATTAAATTATTTTAGTATTTAAAATAAATAAACTTATAAAGATAAATGAATATTCTAATGTTGAATTTGATTCAATAAAGTCAGTAATTGGAATTGATATATTTTGTTATATTTTGGTTGGACTTTATGTTTTAAATAGAATTTTTATTTAATTAAAGTTTCAAACCTTACATTGGAGAATTATATTTGTAATTAAATATTTAATATATAAAAAGCACATTTATGAACTTGATTTTTAAATCATAAAATTCATAGTTCATAGATGATCATTATATTAAACCCTATGAGTTATGATTAATAAGGTTTTCAAAACCTTATAATTTTGGGGTTAACATTTTTATTTTATTCATTTTCTCAAATATTTTAATGTTGATTTTAAATTTGGGATGAATAAGATTTTTTCATTGATTAAACCTTAAATTATTTAAAGGTGAATATCTATAATCAGGGTTTATATTTCATTTGAATTTCACATACTTTGATTTTTATCAAAGTAATTGAAATTTCACATTAATTAAAATGCTAAGGCAAATTGTTATTTCAAATTAGTTTCGAAAGCATTTTAATCAATGCTATTGTTAAGTTTGCATCAAAATATCTTAATCATAATGCAGATTTACTTTATCATTTGGATAATAGAATTTGGTGAAAATCATGTTATATATATGATAAACTTGAAATCATTTACTTAATTCCCAGGCCCCTTGTAAACAAAAACTTGCAAACCCAAGAGTTTATTCAGGCACTTATATAAACATATATGCATGACACATAAAACATTAAGTGAGAACCTTGGAGAAATATTATGTTATTTGCAAGAGAGAATTTTAAATTCTAAGTTGTCGAGTGGTTTTTGTAACCTGACAAAATCACACCTCAATTAGACATCGACTAAATCACACCTCAATAGGACATTGACTATTTTCTCAACCCCTCCAATAGCACGAAGAAGAAGAAGGTGAAGAAAGAGAAGACAAATGAAAACACCGCACGATCGAAGGGCAAGGGTGAGAGCGAGAACGAGGAAAGCAAGGTTACCCTCTCGGGGGTCTTGAATTTCACAGATGGCTTGTGGTCGTGCTACGGTAGCATGAGGATCATTATATTTACTACCAATCACATCGATAGTCTCGATCCGACCATTATTCGATCAGGGTGTATGCATAAGCACATTCATTTATCCTTCTGCACTTTTTTGACGTTCGAGGTTCTTGCCCGAAATTACCTCGACATCGATGAGCATCCCCTATTTTTTGAAATTAAGTTGTTGATGAAGGAGGAGGAGATTACACCTACCGATGTAAGTGAGGAATTGATGAGGAGAAGCGATGATCCCACGTTAGCCCTTGAGAAGCTGATGGAGGATTTGCATAGGGCGAAGGAGAAGACCACAGCCGCCAAGAACCAGACATCACCCAAAAATGAGAATGACAAGCCACGTTTAGTTAAGGATGACGAATGTAAAAATGTAGACATGGAAGGAAGTGTCAGTGGGTGAGTTCCCGTAGTGAGTGGATATTTACAAATTTACATTATGCGTTTAGTCTAGTAATTTTTTAAATGGTGAATCATCGAATTTTTAGATGTTGGTCGCTGCTATCTGTAGGAGAGCATTAGTGCTCTCTCTACGTCTTAATCTATATATCTTATTCTTACAAAAAATATTTTTATTTATTTTCGTTCGGTTGAACATAGCAACAGGTCTGAAATTTCTCATTCAAAATGTATATATATTTTTTGCTTGTCTAAGAGACAAAAATATCATTGGATCTCATGTATAAAAATGTAAGTAGACTTTGGAGGGGTGTTGGTCATATGGAAGTGGCTTACCAAGGGGTCTCAAGGGAGGATAGTTAACTTTTGGAACTCTCTTGAATGGATGACAATAGAACATATAGCTTGGAGGGGTGTCCTCAAATCACATTTTAGGAAAAATATTACAGTTGAGAATGTTTAAATCACAAATTTCTATGAGGTTTAAAATCTAGATGGTCAAATTTATCAATAAAAAGTGGTGCATAATATGTGAGTCTTGAGGGAGGAGTTAGATTGGATTGTCACTAGGGATTTTATTGCTAAACTATCATCCAAATATCAAGAAGGGGGAACTACAATCTTGGACCCAAGGGATCGACTTATGATTGCCCATGTTCCTGCATTACACTTGGTGGTTATTAAATATCCTAGAGCCAACTATACTTGGACTAAAAATATGAAGAAGACACATAAATCAAGACACAACAACATTGTAAATCATTTAGATTTGAAAACTTCAAAAGAAAATCCCACAGTGGTGGGAAGAGGGATGACCAACATATGGGATATAAATATTTAGATTCCACATGCAACTTCATTATGTCAAGGATCAATTGAAATAATGGAGGGAATATAACAAGTTATATTTCTAGGCCTAAAGAGTTCCATTGGTGGTTGGATGGGATGAGGTGCAAACACTCTTCAGGGAATGAACAATTATAGATCAACTCAAAGAAGAGGATGATGAATTGTGTAAAGCAATTGAGGAAATTGACAACCAAGAGATCTACTAGAAATAGAAAAAAAAGACCACTTCGTTATTTGAAGGTGATAAAAACACCAAAAATTTCCATCAGGTTGGTTATGCTAGAAGATAGACAAACAAGATGGAAGCTCTTTAGGATGAGAATGGGTTCTACTTTGATATGATCCCAAATATGCATTTTCATTCAATGGCTTATTTTGCTAAATTATTTAAGGTATGTTGTAAGAAAAGAGGCTCAAAAATATGTTCTTACTGTCATACCCTCTATCATTTTTTAAGAACAAAATTAAGCCCTACTTAAACCCATTGATAGATAGGAGATGAAGAAGGTAGTCTTTGAAATGAGTAAAAAAAATGCCAGGTCCAGATGGCTTTCCAATTAAATTTTTTTAGACCTTCAAGGATAGCTTGGAGGAGGATGTAATGATTGTTATAGGGGAGTCCAAAGGCAGTAAAATAATGCTTAAAGCATTAAATTATACATTCATTGCCTTAATTCCAAAAGGGGAGGAGAGGTGCATATTTTATATTATAGACCTATTTCCTTATGCAATGTTATATACAAAATAATCATGAAGGCAATTTTTGAGTGAGTAAAACCTCTCCTACAAAACATTATCTCCTCGAAGAAAGAGGGTTTTATAAATGGAAGGCAAATCTTGGATAGTGTGGTTCTAGCTCAAGAGGTAATCCACTTTGGCAATAGAGGAATGTTTATAAAATTGGATATGCAAAAGGCTTATGATAAAGTGGAGTGGAGTTTCTTGTCAAGGATGATGACAACCTTCAACTTCTCTCAATATTGGATATAATGGGCCATGAGTTGTGTTTCTACTTTGACATACTTAGTATTAATCAAAGGTCTTCACTCACAATCGTTTAGAGCCACTTAAGGCCTTCATTAGGGAGATTATTATTACCTTTATATTTTTATCATATTGGATAAAGGCTTGGGTAGACTCATCTTGAGGAGAAGACAACGGGGTTTGGTAACATATATCAAGGTGGATTGGGGGGTTTTGATTCACCTACAGTTTATGGATGACATAGTATTGGTGGGATTGGCCAACCTCAGGAAAGCAAGAATGATTAGAGATACTCTGAATTTTTACCTTAGGGTCACAAACCAAGTCATCAATGATAAGAAATCCAAAGTGGTCTTCTTCAATCTTGATTGAAGGTTTTAGGATAGAATTTGAGAGAGCTTAGGATTCATGAGGATTTCTCTTCCAATGGTCTATTTGGAGGTACCTTTGCATTTAAAAAACTAAAGATAGCCATTTGGATGAATATTTTTGGATTGTATACAAAAAAAATTAACCATTGGTTTCACAAATGGTTAAACTTTTGGGGTAGATTAACCTTTTTGTCATTAGTCATTTAGGCCATGCCCATTTATAAATTTTCTATCCTTGCTACCATATGGAAAGAGTTGGACAATATGGCTAGTAAATTTAATGAAAAGGAGTAAAAGGAGAGAGGAAATGGGTGTTAGTAGGTTGGGAGAAAGTAATCCATCCGAATGCAAAGGGATATTTGGGACTGAGGAGATTAGAGCTAAATAATAAAGCTTTGGCTAGAGAGCTTTATTGGAGGGGGATCTCCTTACCAAATTTTTTATTTGGTAGAGTTTTAACGAGTAAATATTTGGGATAGGTGAACTTGAATGAGGTGAGTTGTTTTCCTTTGGATGGTAATGGATACCTAGTGTGGTAGGCTCTAAAGTTAGGATCTCAAATAGTAAAATATGGATTACTTTGAAAATGGGGAGAGAGGAGAAGACAAGATTTCAAACAAAATCATGGGATCAATACCCACCCATCATTGTTGAATTCCTAGAACTACATCCAATAAAAACAACCATGGAAAGCAGGAATTGGATCAAATTAAAAGTTATTTCAACACCAGTCATTTAGGGGATTATTGGTTTAAGTAGTTTAAGAAGTTAGACGAGTGGTCAATTTCAATCCTCCAGAATTGACACCCATCATGACTAAAATCATGGCAAAAATATTTCTCACAGGTACAGATGATGAGGATGAATTACCTTGGGGATATGGGAGCCTTGGAGTCTACATAGTGAAGGATGGTTATGAAAAGATCCTTCCAGAACCTCCTCCTCATGTATATCAAGTTGAATATTAGAAAATGATTTGGTAGTTGCCAAAATTAAACTTCTTTGCCTCGTAGTTCATGCTCAATGAAATTCTTACTTTTTATAATTTGCGATGTAGGGGATTCATTGGTCCATCCCAATGTGTTTTATACTACAAAAGTGAGGAGACATCTAACCACTTTATGTTTGAGTGTTTTTCCATGCAACAAATTTAAAGGATGATTTTTAGCTTATACAATTTGAGTCAATGTTGATTTGAATAGGATTAATATTTGGGAAAGATGAAAGAGGGGCAAATTTAAATATGAAGCTCTTCATATTTAGTGGAAGCTTGGATTAAACTTTAATTGATGACATGTATGGTTGGAGAGAAATGACATTTTTTAGAGAAATATTTTCATCCTTTGATGGCATCTAACTAGTCATTTGGAGTAAAGTTACAAAAATTGTGGTAGTATATGCTAAAAAGGAAACTCAAGATGATATAGGAACAATGGAGAATGAAGTTGAAGTATAGGAGGGACAAGATATAACTAGTTGGAAAACACCCTCTGAAGGTTAGATTACAATCAATACTAATGGAGTTGCAAAAGGTAATCTAGGTAGAGCTAGAATTGGAGTGGTTAGCAAGAATCATGTTGGGACAATGCTCTATTGAGAACTAAAAGGCCTATGCAGTGATCAGGATATTAATATTAAATAATTATTATCTTCTGGATAATCTTTTGGATAATGTGGCAATTTGATCTTATCCTGCCACCTATGATGGTATTGTAATAGGTATTTCATGCCTAGAAATATGTAACTTCTTAATGTAAATATACATTCTTATTCATATTCATATTCAGATTTCTTCTATTCAATATTCGTATCAGTTTGGTATCAGAATAGTTGTTTATGTTCCTTTTCTATGTGTTTAAGGCACCATGCTACCTAAAAAGAGTCTCTCTCTCAAAGATATCTCTCAAAGATCCAAAGCGCTCTCGACGGATATTGAGTCCATTCATGTTGTCATATTGGCAAAAATGGCAGCATAAGAACTTCATGTTGAAGACAAAGATTCCTCTGATGAAGCAATACCTAGAATCAAACCAAGGTCTATGGGCAAGAATCCCATCGCCTTTCCACTAGGTAATACTGCTATAGAAAATCTAGACATGGAAGAAATTGATGAAACTAGTGTTTTACCTGATCATGATAACATTAATGTTGTTGATGATGTTGCAGTTTTTGTTGTTGCTCCTGCTTTTGTTCTACCTAAGCAACTCCTTGTTGTTGCTATGATAATGGTGATGAAAGTGACCTTCAAGCCCTCTCGTCTCTCATGCCTTTGTGTTCTACTGCAAAAATAGACCCTTCAACAATGCTCCCCAAGTAGCGCGGCCTTCCTATGCGCTCCATGTGCAAGCATGATGCATGGGAGATGCACACCAATAAAGCACACCAAAAAGCATGTTTGGCACGCTCCCCATGCATGCCACAAGGCACGTGCCATCTCACACCAGATTGACACATTCCCCAACATATGCGCCAGCTCACGCGCATGAGGTCGCTCGCGGTCAATAAGTTTTGACCGTGCATCCCGCGCAAATTAATTTTTTTCTTATTAAAATTTAAAATATTAAAAAATAATATTAATAATCATTTCAAAAAAAAAAAAAAATTACAACGTAAAAATAAACAAATAAAATATTCTGCATATTCCTTATAAGCATACCAATTTCAAGGATCATCCAGCTATCCGCAAGCATATGCATGTTTATAGTCATCGAAAAGATTTTTTCGAGCCTGATTCAATGGCAAGATTATTTTCCTATTTTATAAAGACTTGCTCCAGCTCATCTTCTTTTTTTTATATATTTCGGAGTGCATTTTCGGTGGTACCCGACACTCCTTGTTTTGTCCCACTTTTTCTCCTTCATATTTGTACGCATTGGGGACCAATGCTTCTTTAGTGGGGAGGAATGATGAGGATATTAGTATTAAATAATTATTATCTTCTGGATAATATTTTGGATAATGTGGCAAGTCGATCTTATCCTGCCACCTATTTGCCACCTATGATGGCATTGTAATAGGCATTTCATACCTATAAATATGTAACTTCTCAATGTAAATATACATTCTTATTCATATTCATATTTAGATTTCTCCTATTCAATATCCGTATCATTCAAGGCCATGAATAATGAAGCATAAGCCTTAGCTACCAAATTTTCTTCTATGTAGGTGGTAAGACAAAGTTATAGGAGGATAATCATAGAATCAGATTCTCAAATATTGGTAGGAGCTTTGGATTGCATGATGAATTTTGCTTTGGAAACGTGGATATTAAAAATTCTTGTCACCCAAATTATGAATTTGTGGAGGAAACTAGATGACGTGATTCTGATTTATGTAGGCAGAGCTCTAAATAAAGTGGTAAACTTCTTGTCTAAGAAAGGTATTGAGAAGGAGGTAGGGGTTCAGTGACACAATGACATGGCTATTAAGGATGATAGGATTAGGTAGGTTGGTGAGCAAATCTAGTGTTTAGCTAATTTGGATAGTCATTGCATACATATGGTTTAGAAGATTTACTTCCAACACAGATATCCTTTTAGTGTTGAAACAAAAAATGGTTATTTCTTAGGATCTTGGGTTTTAGAGTTATGAGAATTTGTTAGAAAGTTAAAAGAAAGAAACAAGTATTCTTGTTGACTAAGGTTGATAGGAGTCTTGTCCCATCTTATAAATAATCATGTTTTAATATAATTTTTTCAAATTTTTTTTTAAAAATAACCAATATTAGTTTCACTTTTTTCTTTTAGTATAGCTTGAGTTTGTATTTTTTTTAGTACAACTTAGTGACCATAATAGTAAAGGTTATGGAACTTCAAACATGAAAAAATTCAAAGCATTGGTTGTATATCATGTTTTCATAGACTAGAGATTTAGTTGGATAAAAATATACCAAATAAACAACCTCCTCGATAATAATCATCTCAAATAACATATGACCTCTTAAATAATAAAAACTATTTTATTTTATTTAATAAAATTAATAAAAAATACCCAAAAATATAAATATATTTTAAATTTGATGACAATAAGTACTTTTTTAATTTATGGGAATTCTAGTAAAGGTAAGACAAATAATAATAGTACCATATGTCTAAGGGACAACACAACATTTTGGTGTTTGGTTCTTCTTTGAGAGGTCCAAGGTTCAAGTTTTGGTGTTTGGTTCTTCTTTGAGAGGTCCAAGGTTCAAACCACTGTATGTGAGGTTGTAGGGATTATGTATTAATCTACTCTTGATAAATTTAACTCTTAACCTTACGAAGAAACATGGTTAAAAAACATTGTTTAACCTTAAATATCGATCATAAATATTTCTCACATTAAAAAAAATAATACTATACATTCTTATTAAAAAATTTTGCTATATATTATTTATCACATCACCTAAGAATGTACTTATGTGTACTTATTTGGATCCTTTAGTAAGTGCTAACATTAGGTAAAAATATCGAGTGAACAAGAATCTAATAGATGATTATGCAAAGAGCTAGGCGGTCCAGCAACATAAGAGAACTAGTAATAGTTTTTGTGGATAGAGTTAGAATTAGGGAAGTTATTATTATAGCCATCATTTTATTTTGGTAAAAAAATTTCTTTTAAATGAAGGAACTTTCAAGATTAAAATGGGGAGGAAGCTTCCACTATTCTCATCTTACCTTGCTGGATTGAAATTCCGATGTTAAGATTGGAACAGCGGACCTTCTCAAGTTAAAAAAAAAAATGCATTGACGGATTCAACCTTATGCTAATTTCCGTGACCAATTTCGAAGAAGCAGAAAATGCATTCACTGAGTCAGCGTACTCAAATTTCCTTTGAGCAATTTCGAAGAAATAGAGAAATGCATTCGTGCTCTCAACGTCATGACTTTCCTCGGGAAATTTCGAAGCCGAGGAAATTTCGAAGCTTGTGAATACGAGGAAAAGGAAACTGCGTACAAAATAAGAAACTAAGCAATTTCCAAGAATTAGAAACTATCAAGCAATTTCCAAGCATGCCCTCGAAAATCTATAAATGCTTCAATTTCAGTGCAACGAGACGTGGCTCTTCCACACGCCTTTGGAAGTTGCAGGCCATTCATTGTGTTTTCCCTTTTGTAAGCTCCCTCGGGACGGTCGTCTCGTTTCTTCCACCGAAATAATGGACATGTGGTCGAATCTGGGGATGCTCATGGTGACCTTTTATTTCGTGAAGACAATCGCTAAAGATTATCTCTATTATTATGTTATAGACCTTCTGCCGAGGGTTGCACGCTTCTTCTCTTGTTACATGACACTAATAATCGAGGAGAACGAGGGCTTCCAGGTCAGCGAGGTCTACCAATCCGTCCAGCTTCACCTGAGCACCCGTTCCTCTTCGCTCGCCAGGAGATTGAAGCTCAACAAGCCCAAAAACGCCAAGGAGTTCACCTTCACCATGGACAATAACGAACAAATCGAGGACAATTTTCAGGGCATCAAAGTGTGGTGGAAGTTCCGGAACAGAGATCTCAAACAACCCATGTTCCCCTGGTGGTCCGCGTTCGACGAAAAGCGGTATTTCGAGCTGAAATTCCACAAGCGGCACAAGACAAAGGTGTTCAACGCCTATCTTCCCCACATCATGTCGGAGGCAAAGATGCTGGAACTCAAAACCCGGCACCGGAAGATTTATACCAATAATGGCGACAAAGGACCGGAGCACCGAAGGAAGGTTTGGATGCCGGTGGTTTTCGAGCACCCTGCAACGTTTGACACTTTGGCTCTCGACCCTGAGATTAAAGAGGACATAGTACAAGATCTGCTCAAGTTCTCGCAGAGAGAAAAGTACTATAACAAGGTGGGCCACGCCTGGAAACGGGGCTATTTGCTCTACGGTCCGCCCGGCACCGGCAAGTCCAGCATGATCGCCGCCATGGCTAACTTTCTCGGCTACGACATTTACGACCTGGAGTTAACGGAGGTGAAGAGTAATACGGAGCTGAGAAAGCTTCTGATTGCGACCACAAACAAGTCCATCATTGTGATTGAGGACATCGACAGTTTTCTCGACCCCTCCAACCGCACGAAGAAGAAGAAGGTCAAGAAAGAGAAGACGGACGAAAACACGGAAGGGCCGGCGGGGAAGGGCGAGAGCGAGAACGAGGAAAGCAAGGTGACCCTCTCCGGGGTCTTGAATTTCACGGACGGCTTGTGGTCGTGCTGCGGCAGCGAGAGGATCGTTGTATTTACTACCAATCACATCGACAGGCTCGATCCGGCCCTTCTCCGGTCGGGGCGTATGGATAAGCACATTCATTTATCCTTCTGCACTTTCCCGGCGTTCAGGGTTCTCGCCCTGAATTACCTCGGCGTGGATGAGCATCCCCTGTTTTCTGAAATTAAGTTGTTGATGAAGGAGGCGAAGATTACGCCTGCCGATGTAAGCGAGGAATTGATGAGGAGGAGCGACGATCCGACCTTTGCCCTTGAGAAGGTGATGGAGGCTTTGCGCAGGGCGAAGGAGAAGACCGCAGCCGCCAAGAACCAGACGTCACCCGAAAATGGGAACGAAGAAAAGCCACGTTTAGTTAAGGATGACGAGTGTAAGAATGCAGACATGGAGGCGTGAGTGCCGGTAGTATGGGATATATACAATTTTACATTATGGGTTTAGTCTCGTAATTGTTTAAAAGGTGAATCGTTGAATTTCCTGCTGTTGGCCGCTGCTATCTGCAAGAGGGCATCAGTGCTCCCTCTACGTGTTAATATATATATCTTATACTTGAAAATTTTATATTTATTTATTTTCTTTCTCTACGTGTTAATATATATGTATCTTTTAAAAAATTATTTGTATTTATTTTCTTTCCGTTAAACTTAGCAATAGGTATGGAAGTTTTAATTCAAAATGTATACATACATATGTGTTAAAAGTTTAAACCAAAGGTAAATGTATAGTTGAGTTTTTCAATAATTTAATAAACAAATTTAAATTATGGGAGAAGTTGTCAAGATCAAATATAATAATATAATACATGTAATATAATTCAAGAAACAAATTTAAATTATGGAAGTTGTCAAGAGGAAATATAATAATATAATACATGTAATATAATTAAAGAAAGATGGGCATAATATTCTTCCTTCTTTTTAATAATTAATTTTTACCTATAAATTTTTTTTAATAATTAATTCATAAATGATTTTAAAATGTATGAAAATTTCATCTTTATATCTCTCAAGTTCAACAATAGTTATTATTATAATTCTTATTTACTTTTGGTAAATGCTTAACAATTACGCATCTTTGAAGGAAATTGGCATGAAGTAAAAGCTCAACCTTATAAGGATTTAAACAATGAAGTGAAATCTCAACCTTATAAGGATTTAAACAATGAAGTGAAATCTCAACCTTATAAGGATTTAAACAATGAAGTGAAATCTAACCTTATAAGGATTTAAACAATGGTTGCACGTTGGAAAGTTAAAATGTGAAAGAATATCGTTAAAATTTAAAAAATGTCATAATTCATATAATATAATCAAAGAAATGTGAGTTTGATGTTTTTAGTTGTGCTTCCTTTTTGAATAAAGAAAAGAGAGGGGTCTAGAAAAAATAAAAGATCAACCATTAAAAATTCACACAAAGTATTGAGCAGCATGATAGGAATTTGAGTGCATATTTGAATTAGGTGTGTAGTGATTCAATCCTAGGTCGAGTTAGTGTGTGAGTGAGTATTTGGTGGTTTTCCTTGGTTGAATTTTGCTTATGGTGGTAATTTGAGGCTTTTGGGCATTATACCCTCAAGGCATATGCCTTGAGTGAGATAGATGGCCCTTTCAAGTGAAAGTATATGTCTAAATGGTAAGGGGTGAGGAGGATCACATGGAAAATATAAATTGGAAGACTTCTGGCTCTAAGTTCCTTTCTTGCTAAAGCAATGTTGATAGTGTTGTTGTTGTTATGGATACTCTATCATTACACAACTAGAGGTCTAACAGTGTACAACCCTTTGGGACTTTGATTAGTGGATTCAATGGTGTCTAAGTAACTGGTATTCATTCTTCAATAGCTATTTTGATGAAGATCCCATTGTCCTTGGTTTTACCCTCATGATCAAATGCTTCTTTCAATATTTGGGTTTCTAATAGGATGATTTAGTTTGGTAGTCTCTTTTGGACCTATAGCATTGTTTAATCCCAATAGTATTTCATTTTACTCAATGGTTCTCATTCCATTGGCCCTTAGTTCAATTGTACTTATAAAGCCAATTTCCAATTCCAATGGAGAAGTTTCAATTTCAATAATTGTATTAGGTTTTTCTGTTTTGGCTCTAGTGATGGTGTTAGAGTATATCTTAAGTTGTTACTAGGTATATTCAAGATATTTATTTTCTAAATATTATCTTATTGTTTTTTGGAGTTATCTCTCTTGCATGAGGTTGGTAAACTCTTACTTTTTTGTGTGGCTGAGATCTATTCAATCTGTTATGATCCGATGGCTCATATTGTACACCTTTGCTATTTAACGCCAGGTCCCTCTCATGAAATAATCAGTTCTTGAGATTCTCTCCAATTTTTTGTGGTGCTTTGCATGTCTATTTTATTGGGCTTGAATATTGCTTTTCAATATTCTCTACATGGTACCAGAGTCGGATAGATTTTTTTGCAAGCATTCAAGAAATTTTTGATTTTTTTTGCAGGTTTGAAGACATTGAAGGAACCAACATTGCGAAAGTGTGGATCTCACCTTTTAGAGTTTGGCCATCATATGCTCTCACCTCGCCTCTTTTATTGTGGATCTTGGTGATCAGAAAGTGGTTTCAAACCTTGCTACAAGTTCCTCTTTTTAGACTCAAGGTGTGGCCTTTTCACTACAAATCCACAGCCCGCAGTTTTATGGAGAATCAACTTTTGGAGGTTGTTTCTCCCTCTTTCGAAATTAGTTTTCGATTAATTTTTTTTTATCTTGACTGATTTTTTGAGGGATTTGCATTGGTGTAGTCAGATCTACAATTTGGTGGATGGTATTTTCTGAAAATTGTAGTTTTTAACTGCAAACTCACGATGTCGCTGTTTATTTTTAAAAACTTCTGGAGGTCATTTCTCCCTCTTTCAAAATCCATTTTGGGTCATTTTTTTATCTTGACTGATTTTTGGAGGGCTTCACATTAGTGCATTCAAAAATTAGATCTGGTGGACATAAGTTTCAAAAAACTTATTTTCTCACTAATGTGTATTTAAAAAAAAAAAATATTTTTTCAGTGGGGGGTTTTTCTTTCCGTTTTAAGTGTATTTTTTTCATTGTGGAGCAGAATCTGAGCCATTTTTTAGTAAAATTAGTTTTAAGCTTGAATTATAAAGGCATTTTCAGTGGGGGTATTTCTTTGTAAAGAAGGTAATAAAATTTCTTGGGTGGGGGTTTGATTGTAGGTGTAGTTTTTTGCACTATTTATGTTGTTTGGCTCTCTTAATATTTGCAAGATGAATCCTACAACAACAATGGAATAACTCACACCACATAATTACCATACATGAAGACCAAAAATGCTCAATTTAATTGCACAGAAAGGACTATCTCATCTACTTGAAGAGACACAACCTGAATTCATAAAAGACTATGAAATTTTTGTTCACAAGGGTAAAATGTATGAAGCAATGGGACTAATCAGCATGAATGTAAGTGAGAGTTTGTGGTTTCACTTAGATGGATGTAAAACTCCTTTTGAGAGTTGGGATAAATTAAAAAATTATTTGGCAAAGTTGACCACATTAGATCTATGTAGCTTGAGGTAAAATTAACAGCATTGTCACAAAATGATTACAACACCATTGTTTTCTTTCTCATCAAATTTAAGGAACTCTTGACATTTTTGGACATTTTGAGTAGATAAGTTGTCATTGATGTCAAGATTTCAACACCAATCAGTGGTAGTTTTAGTGGGCAGCATCAGTTTTAGGTTCTCCAGTTTTAGTTGATCAAGACCCGGTTTCAGGAAGTCAGATGTGGTCTAAAGTGCAAAAATCCCAAGTGAATAATATTATAATATTTTTTATAATATTATAAAGGGAAGTTTAAATAATTAATATAATTTTTATTATAAATTAATTTATAATTTAATTTACTTAAGTTATTTAAATTAATTATTAATTAATTTTGATATTAGTTATAAGATTAATTTATATTAATTTTTAACTAACCCTAAGGAGGGTTATTAAAATTAATTCAAAATTTGAATTCGAATTTCTAGCGCCGACGTGGGAAGAACATTTATCATGTGTATAAAAGGGGGATTACCCACCTTACCAAAACCCCCAATGCTTTCGAATTATATCCTATGCTATGCGAATTTCATGCGAATCGTGGTGTGCAACAAAGAGTTTTTAATTTTTTAAAAAGTGCTAAGAGGAGGCGAGATCATTTCATCCACCAAGGAGGGAGCCTTGGTCACCAACCGCTGGTAGCGTAGTTGGCAACCACGGTAGTGGCAAGGCGTTAGGGCAGCGATAGGCGTAGGTTCGAATCCCCATGGAGGATCATTTTGTTTTGTGTTGGAAAACATGGTGGAGTAAGGTTGAAAGGGAAGGAAGGTTCACCTTCCTTCACATGGGTGCCTCTAGCCCATGTGGTGGGCTCCAAAGCGCTAAGGTGCTTGGCGCTTGGGGAGACGATGGATCGAATCATGCCAAAACCCTTTTTGGGGGATAATAAGGTATGCATTAAAGTTTGAGCACCAAAATTTTTGGAGAAGTTTGTTGAGGTATTAAAAATTAATTTTTGCATATTTTATTTGGTATATGAGGTTTTTGGGGAGTTATAAGGTTATTGCAAAATAAATTTTTGGTATTATTTGCTTTAGGGTTTGAAAAGGAAATAAAGGTGTTTTAGAAAGATTGATTGAGGTTTTTGTGGTGTTGGATATTATTTTAAGTTGGAGATTATAAGGTGTATCCAAGTAATTATTTTTGTGCATGATTTGATGAATGTTAATTACAAGTAGGAGCAATAAGGTGTATTTGAGATTTGAGTATTTTTGTGTCTAAGGAATATTTTGAGAAAGTGTTGGAGTGATATTTTGTCATCTAACCATTGAAATTGGAAAGAAGGAAATTGTGATTTAGACAGGTTTTCCAAGGGCACTTCTACATCAAACAAAAGGTATGGGCATATTCTTCCTAGTGAGTGATTGTTGAATGTTGTGAATGCTAAGTTGGAGTGAAAAGGATTTGGTTAAGGTTTTCCTTGTTGAGTGTGTTGAATTAATGCTTCAAGGTTTTCTGGAATAAAGAGTTGTTGATAAAACCTTGTTTTATAAGCATTGTTGTTGAAGTGGATGGTTGAGTGAAGAACTTGAACTAGGGTTTGAAAAGAACATGAGTATCATTGTTATGTGAGATTGGTTGATAAGCATTGTTGGAAATATTTGAGTGAGTGTTCATATGCTTGGACTAGGGTTTGTGAGCAAGGATTATTTCATTGAGTGATTGGTTGAGTAGAGTTGGTTGAGCCTAGTCAAGTGAATGTGTTAAAGTGATTGTTCAAGTTCTATGAAACAAATTGTTCTATATTCTAAATTGAGTTGAGAAAGTGATTGAGAGTTAGTGAGTGTGAAGCATATTGAGTCTCTAACAATTCTCTATACTTTTTTAAGAGTGATTGAAAGTGATTGAGCATTGTGGTGAATGTGAAGCATATTGAGTCTCTAACAATTCTCTATATGTTTCTAAAATATTGATTGAAAGTAATTTAGCATTGTGATAAATGTGAAGCATATTGAGTCTCTAACAATTCTCTTTATGTTTCTATGAGATTGGACAAGTTCTAGTGAGGACTTATTGAGTAGATTTTAGGTAAAGTTCTCTAATGAGAGACTTGTTTTTGAGTAGATTTGGACAAGTTCTAGTGAGGACTTGTTGAGCAAATTTGGACAAGTTCTAGTGAGGACTTGTTGAGCAGATTTGGACAAGTTCTAGAGAGGACTTGTGGATAGATTAGTGTGAGATTTTGTGGAAGCTTACAAGGTAGATTTGAGATAAGTCTTTGAGAAGACTTGTGAGCAGAGTTGATTGATTGATTTGTTCAAACCTTGAGTTAAGGTTTGAGGTAGATCTAGCAGAGTTGATTTGAGATTAAGTCAAGCTTTGTGTTAAGGCTTGAGGAGAGATATTGAGGATAGATTTGTGCTAGACCGAAGGACTATGTTTAGTACAGATTTGAGGATAGATTTTGGTGTAGATTTGAGGATAGATTTGTGCCAGATCAGAGACAGAGATTGAGCAGATTTGTGCTAGACCGAAGGACTATGTTTAGTGTAGATTTGAGATAGATATTTGAAGGTGATAGAGTATAGAGGATGATAATCTCTAGTGGATAGAGATCCATTAGCTAGGGTAGTGAGGATAGGTGTCTTCAATGGATAGAGATCCATTAGCCAGAGTAGTGGGGGCAATAGTTCTTCTAGAAGATCACCAGTTAGAGCTAAGGAGAAAGGAGTTCTCCTATGGATAGAGATCCATGAACTTGATTAGGGGATTGGTGTCTCCTTTGGACAAGAGGTCCATAAACATTGTAATAGGGAAAGGATTCCCAAGAGATTGATTGAGAAAATTTTAGTGAAATATTTTCTCCATGGAGTAGCCCACATTGGGTGAACCACATAAAATTGGTGTCTCTATTGTGTGTGGTGATTTATGCATTGCTTTGATTACTATTATTGATATTGCTATCTATACATTGCATAATATTGATTGGGAAAGAAAAGTAAAAAGTGGTCTTATATTATTCACCCCCCTCTCAGTATAAGCTTGTGTTCTTCAATTGGTATTAGAGCGGGTTCCTTCGAAAGAGTTTAACAACTTGAAGGAAAAGCTTTCAAGAACACAATGGAATCTAAGAATGGGTCCTCAGATAATTCTACTCCAATATTTTATGGAAGTGATTATATATTTTGGAGTATGAGAATGAAGATTCACTTAAAGGCACTTGGCAATGAAATATGGGAAGCAGTTGAAAATGGATACATACCACCAGTTGATCCACCTACAGATAAGGAAGGTAAGCTTCTACAACATTACAATTCAAAAGCAATGAATGCAATCTTGAGAGGTTTGCATAGAACAGAATTCATAAAAGTTATGCATTGTGAAGATGCAAAAGGAATTTGGGATAAGTTGCAAAGCATATATGAAGGAGATAAAAGTGTCAAAAAGGCAAAGATTCGAAATCTCAAAGCACAATTTGAAGAATTAAGAATGAAGGATGAGGAAAACATTAGTACTTATCTACTTCGGGTTGATGAGGTTGTTAATGCTATGCAAGGACTTGGACTTAAGGTTGAAGAATCAGATGTTTGTGATAAGGTCCTAAGATCTCTTCCAAAGAGATTTAGTGAAAATATTTCTGCTATAGAAGAATCAAAAGATGGTGATTCTTTGACAAGAGACATGTTACTTGGTACTCTTACAACTTTTGAGATAAGAACAAAAGAGGAACCTAATCTCAAAAAGGAAGCAACCTTCAAAGCTACTAAGAAGACAAAGGGCAAGAAGTCAGATTCAAGCAATGAGTCATCCAGTGATGAAGAAGCTAATTATGGCAGAAAGAATAAGGATTCAAGAAGGTTCAAAGATGCAAAATCTGTTAGATGTTTCAATTGTGGAAAGTATGGTCACTATGCAACTGATTGTCAAGAAGCTAAAAATAATAATGATGAAGAAAAATAGGATCATAAGAACAGGGAATCAGAAAGATACAGGTACCAAAAGAAAGGCAAGGATGGACAAGGCAGACAAGGAAAGAAGTTCTTTCAAAGACAAAAGAGGAGCTACTATGCAGACAAGGCAAGTAAGTACTCAAGTGATAGTGATGCTAGTTCTTCAAGTAATGATAAATATGAAGTCCTATTTTTGATTGAAGAAAAAGAAGAAGTTAAGAAAAGGTCACCAATAATTCTCAAGTGTTTTAGATGTGGTAATTTTGGACATCTTGAAGATAGTTGTACAAGGAATGGTTTCAGTTTCAGTGATGATGAATATGAGGATGCACTTGAAGGACCAGAAGAGAATATTCTAATGGCACTAGAAGAAGAAGAAGGTGATCCTATAGAAGATAAGTCAAAATAAAATGAAGATGTTGACAAAGGCAAACAAATAGAGGAAGAATCAGAAAAAGGAGGAGTTGATCTTGAGGGAGAGCTTATTTATGCTCTTAAAACTTTAAAGAAGGTAAGAAAGCAAAACTCCCAACTTGAGATTCAGTTTCAAGAATGTGATGAAGAGAGAGGAAAGCTTATAGAGGATCTAAACAAGTCAATGGCTAAGACAAAGAAGTTCAAGGATAAGTTAGAAGCAAAGGTCTTAGAATGTGAAAAGTTAGAACAAGAAGTAGCTCTACTAAGGGAAGATTTAGAAAAGTCTAAGGATAAGCTACACAAGTTTGGAAAGAGTTCAAATATTTTAGATAAGATGATCAAGGTACAAAGAAGGTCAATAAACAAAATAGGTCTTGGTTTTGAACAAGCTCAAAAGAAACAAGAAGAAGAGTCAACCTCAAGTTTTGAAGAAGAAGAAACTTCGAAGAAGATAATGTAAGAGAAAGTGAGACTTCTGAGGATGAGTTGGACAATAGAAAGTTCAACAAGGAAAGGAACAATGCACAAAGAAGAAACAGATGGAACAGGAACCAACATAAAGTAAGAGAGACTAAGAGACCAATGAGGTCAAGGCAAGGAAATTTCAATGGAAGATGTTTCTCATGTCACAGATTTGGGCACATGGCTTCACAGTGCAGGACACATGAAAGATAGGAATATGGGAATTTCAGAAGCAGATAACTTTTCCATGGGTATTGCTACTCATGTAATCATTTTGGTCATAAGGCAATGAATTGTAGGGTTCATGATAGGAACAGATATGGCTTCACTAGGAGAAATCCCAAGATATTTGCACCACCAAGGAATAATAACATTAAGTGTTATAAGTGCAATAATTATGGACATACAACAAAGTGGTGTAGAGCAGACATTCCAGAATCAAGCATGAATAGGACACAGGAATAGGAACATAGAATAGAACATGAACATGGACATGAAAAGGAATAGTCAAAGGAATCAGAAGGATCAGATGAGAAGGAAAGATGACAAAGGTAAAGACCAGTGCTTGTTGGGAGTAGAAATACTCCCACCCCAGAATTAACCACCTCAAGAGGAGGTGGGGGAGGGGCTAAGCTAAGAGACTCATTCTTAGCCCCGAGCCCCAAAGGTGACCCTTTTCCATTGATTTCAAAGGGGAGAGATTTGAGTAAGGGGGAGAGATTTGGTTTAAGGAGAGAGCATTGAGTCAGGGGAGCAATGTCCAAGGGGAGCAGAACAAGAAAAAGGTCAAGTGTTTGGTAAAAATAATTTGGGTTGCCATCAATGACAAAGGGGGATATTGTTGGAAATTTTGAGTAGATAAGTTGTCATTGATGTCAAGAGTGAGTGGTCATTGATGTCAAGATTTCAACACCAGTCAATGGTAGTTTCAGTGGGCAACATCAGTTTTAGGTTCTCTAGTTTTAGTTGATCAAGACCCGGTTTAGGAAGTCAGATGTGGTCTAAAGTGCAAAAAGCCCAAGTGAATAATATTATAATATTTTTTATAATATTATAAAGGGAAGTTTTAAATTAATTATAAATTAATTAATATAATTTTTATTATAAATTAATTTATAATTTAATTTACTTAAGTTATTTAAATTAATTATTAATTAATTTTGATATTAGTTATAAGATTAATTTATATTAATTTTTAACTAACCCTAAGGAGGGTTATTAAAATTAATTCAAAATTTAAATTCGAATTTCTAGCACCGACGTGGGAAGAACATTTATCATGTGTATAAAAGGGGGATTACCCACCTTACCAAAACCCCCAATGCTTTCGAATAAAATCCTATGCTATGCGAATTTCATGCGAATCGTGGTGTGCAACAAAGAGTTTTTAATTTTTAAAAAGTGCTAAGAGGAGGCGAGATCATTTCATCCACCAAGGAGGGAGCCTTGGTCACCAACCACTGGTAGCATAGTTGGCAACCGTGGTAGTGGCAAGACGTTAGGGCAGCGATAGGCGCAGGTTCAAATCCCCATGGAGGATCATTTTATTTTTGTTGGAAAACATGGTAGAGTAAGGTTGAAAGGGAAGGAAGGTTCACCTTCCTTCACATGGGTGCCTCTAGCCCATGTGGTGGGCTCCAAAGTGCTAAGGCGCTTGGCGCTTGGGGAGACGGTGGATCGAATCACATCGAAACCCTTTTTGGGGGATAACAAGGTATGCATTAAAGTTTGAGTACCAGAATTTTTAGAGAAGGTTGTTGAGGTATTAAAAATTAATTTTTGCATATTTTATTTGGTATATGAGGTTTTTGGGGAGTTATAAGGTTATTGCAAAATAAATTTTTGGTATTATTTGTTTTAGGGTTTGAAAAGGAAATAAAGGTGTTTTAGAAATATTGATTGAGGTTTTTGTGGTGTTGGATATTATTTTAAGTTGGAGATTATAAGGTGTATCCAAGTAATTATTTTTGTGCATGATTTGATGAATGTTAATTACAAGTAGGAGCAATAAGGTGTATTTGAGATTTGAGTATTTTTGTGTCTAAGGAATATTTTGAGAAAGTGTTAAGAGTGATATTTTATCATCTAACCATTGAAATTGGAAAGAAGGAAATTGTGATTTAGACAGGTTTTCCAAGGGCACTTCTACATCAAACAAAAGGTATGGGCATATTCTTCCTAGTGAGTGATTGTTGAATGTTGTGAATGCAAAGTTGGAGTGAAAAGGATTTGGTTAAGGTTATCATTGTTGAGTGTGTTGAATTAATGCTTCAAGGTTTTCTGGAATAAAGAGTTGTTGATAAAACCTTGTTTTATAAGCATTGTTGTTGAAGTGAATGGTTGAGTGAAGAACTTGAACTAGGGTTTGAAAAGAACATGAGTATCATTGTTATGTGAGATTGGTTGATAAGCATTGTTGGAAATATTTGAGTGAGTGTTCATATGCTTGGACTAGGGTTTGTGAGCAAGGATTATTTCATTGAGTGATTGGTTGAGTAGAGTTGGTTGAGCCTAGTCAAGTGAATGTGTTAAAGTGATTGTTCAAGTTCTATGAAACAAATTGTTCTATATTCTAAATTGAGTTGAGAAAGTGATTGAGAGTTAGTGAGTGTGAAGCATATTGAGTCTCTAACAATTATCTATATGTTTTTGTAAAAGTGATTGAGATTGTGAATGTGAAGCATATTGAGTCTCTAACAATTCTCTATATGTTTCTAAAAGAGTGATTGAAAGTGATTGAGCATTGTGGTGAATGTGAAGCATATTGAGTCTCTAACAATTCTCTATATGTTTCTAAAATATTGATTGAAAGTAATTGAGCATTGTGATGAATGTGAAGCATATTGAGTCTCTAACAATTCTCTTTATGTTTCTATGAGATTGGACAAGTTCTAGTGAGGACTTGTTGAGCAGATTTAGGACAAGTTCTAGTGAGGACTTTGAGTAGATTTGGACAAGTTCTAGTGAGGACTTGTTGGTTAAATTGGACAAGTTCTAGTGAGGACTTGTTGAGCAGATTTGAGACAAGTTCTAGAGAGGACTTGTGGATAGATTAGTGTGAGCTTTTGTGGAAGCTTACAAGGCAGATTTGAGATAAGTCTTTGAGAAGACTTGAGAGCAGAGTTGATTGATTGATTTGTTCAAACCTTGAGTTAAGGTTTGGGGTAGATCTAGCAGAGTTGATTTGAGATTGAGTCAAGCTTTGTGTTAAGGCTTAAAATATTGAGGATAGATATTGAGGATAAATTTGTGCTAGACCGAAGGACTATGTTTAGTACATATTTGAGGATAGATTTTGGTGCATATTTGAGGATAGGTTTGTGCCAGATCAGAGATAGAGATTGAGCATATTTGTGCTAGATCGAAGGACTATGTTTAGTGTAGATTTGAGATAGAGATTTGAAGGTGATAGAGTATAGAGGATGATAGTCTCCAGTGGATAGAGATCCATTAGCCAGGGTAGTGAGGATAGGTGTCTTCAGTGGATAGAGATCCATTAGCCAGAGTAGTGGGGGCAATAGTTCTTCTAGAAGATCACCAGTTAGAGCTAAGGAGAAAGGAGTTCTCCTATGGATAGAGATCCACGAACTTGATTAGGGGATTGGTGTCTCCTTTGGACAGAGGTCCATAAACATTGTAATAGGGAAAGGATTCCCAAGAGATTGATTGAGAAAATTTTAGTGAAATATTTTCTCCGTGGAGTAGCCCACATTGGGTGAACCACGTAAAATTGGTGTCTCTATTGTGTGTGGTGATTTGTGCATTGCTTTGATTACTGTTGTTGATATTGCTATCTATACATTGCATAATATTGATTGGGAAAGAAAAGTAAAAAGTGGTCTTATACTGTTCACCCCCCTCTCAGTATAAGCTTGTGTTCTTCAGACATAATTAAAAGGAAGTGGAAAAACAAAATAGAAGAAGAATGTATCTACCTCATTTTGGCAAAACTAAGGGGGATATTTCAAATATTTACCTCCACTTTTCTCTCCACCATGGATGCTCTTGGCACAAACTTCAAAATGCCCACCTTGGAAGAGTTTTGTGATAGGCTTACTAGGGAAGAAATGAAACTTTCCACTTTTGATTCCTCCCCCTCTTCATAAAAATCCTTAGTAGCATCCAATTTTAAATACAAAGGTAAGTTTAAGAAAAAGGATAAGTCCCTTGTCACTTGTACCCATTGTGGGAAGGATGGTCATTGTAACCAACTGTTGGAAGAGGTTGCAAGACGTAGAAGAGGTCATGAAGAAACATAAAATTGATGTCTCCAAAGAACATGGTAAGGCTTTGAATATCCAAGGAAGATCTATTAAGTTTTATTCACATCATTGGGTTTTGGATTCTGGTGCTACACATCATATGACTTCTTCTAAGAAGTATTTTGCCTCTCTTTGTTCAAGTTCCACTCTCAGCATTGAATTTGGAGATTCATCTTTCATTATTGTAAAAGGGAAAGGTGATATTCTATTTTATGGTGGTCGCATCAATGATGCCCTTTATGTTCCAGATATTTCCACCAATCTCATCTTTATCTATCAAATTTGCACCTATAGGAAGGGAAATATTTTTTTGTTGACATCTCAGGGAGCTGAAATTAGAAGTTTGTTGGAACCTAATTCACTTATAGCATAAGGGGTTGTTGATCATAGTACAAGATTGTATTATTTTGAGGGCTTTGATGATACTTCTTTAGTAACATGCCTTGTTGCTCATGCAAACTCTAAGAGAAAACTTTGGCATGAGAGATTTGGTCATCTCAATTATATATACTTGAGGGAGTTGAAAAATCATGCTATGGTTGTTGGTTTACCTATGGTTTCTTATCTCGATGGTGTTTGTCCTAGTTGTGCACTTTGGAAACAACACCAAGACCCATTTCCCAAAGGTAAGTCCCACAGAGCATCCTCACCCTTAGATCTAATTCACAGTGATTTGATGGTCTTCCCACATCCCTCTTTCAATGTATTTAATACAAGTGCATGAATGGAACCTCTTTCAATAGAGCAGGTTAATGCATTGGTAGATCATCATAATTAGTAAGAGGTTCCTATCAATGGTGGAGCTGAACTTATTGCTAGTAGAAATGAGGTCATTGCCAAGATGGTAGAGTCAAAAGTGTATTGAAGGCCATAGGTTGCCTAATCGTAGGAAAACAACTTAGGTTACTAAAGGCTTAGGTAAGTGATATAGTATTTAGGATAATGGAGTATCAAAAGTATATAATTATGTTGTTTTTTTTGCGAGGAGTCCCTTTGGAGAACAAGTTTTATAAATGGGTTAGGTTGAATTAGGTGACCAGGGGGTGGGTTTTGGAGAAAATGAAGAGGCCTAACAAAGGGTATACATGATGTAGGTTCAACTTTAAGAAAATTGACTAGGTGATGCTATGATTTGGAACCTAGGTTATTTGTGGTCAAGTCTACTATTTACAAGCCTTAACCTTTGATTTTCATCCAAAAGGCACTTCTTAGGCTCATTTTTTACTCTAGATTGAATTCCTATTTATGAATTTAGTTTTGCATCCTTAGCTTAAATTGTCAATAGTCTTGCTAGGATGGTTTAGTGTAAAATAGGAGCATGGGAACTTCATAGGTTATAGGGTCCATTCATGCACTTGTATTGGGAAGGACCATAATATTGAGATCCCATAGAGTATTAAACTAGTTGGACCAAGGTTTAAATATGAACAAGGAGTTGTGTATTTAAATTTATCAAAATCAAGCTTCCAATGGTGTGAGGTTGATCATATTGTAAGAAATTATTCTAATGTGAGGTCTTATGAGGCTAATATAGCTAATCTAGAATATAAGGAAGAAGGTCATCCTTAGGAAGTAGGATGTGTTCATCCTATGGTTGGTTATTAGAATATTTTTAATGTTGCATCTAGGGACGAAGGTGTTTAGGAAGAGAATGTTGAGGGAAATCTTTCAATATGTCCCTTTGTAAATGGTGAAGCTAAAGTTGTAGGTAACAATGAACCTAGTAAGACAAATGATAAATTCAAAAGTGGACTCAAAGACTAAATATCACTCAACCTTAGAAACATAGCTCAAATTTCTAAAGGATAAAAAAAACTCTAACTTTTTAATTTCCTGGAGATATAGTGTCTAGGATAATGGGTTATTAGAAGCATATGGTTGTATTGCTATTTTTATGAGAATCCCTTTAGAGTATAAATTTTGTAAATGGTTTATGTTGAATTAGAAGGCTAAATGTTGTTGGAATATGTGGCAATTAAGCTTCTCTTGATGCCATGTCCATTGTACATATATACCCATTAGACCCTTGTAAACCTTGAAAAATGTATTCTTGTAATATTTTATTTTTTTTAATCCTTAAGGTTGATCACTTAACCTTGACCTAATGGTAACTTGTATTTGGGTATAAATACCCTATCATACCAATAATTTTGTTGACAACAATTGGAGATTAATTCTATTATTTAATAGTGATATTATTTTGTGTTCATGGACTTTGTTAGGATCGAATGTTCAGATACCAATTGTTAGTATTGTATACGTTGATACCAAATGTTGGCTTACAAAGAAGAAAAAAAATAGATAAAATCTTAACAAAAAGAAGGCACAAATTGCTATCAAAATACACATAATTTTATTCATTTATTCATTGCATTACAATACAATATTCTTTAATATAGTTCCTGGGCTTTATGGCCATCTCACTCCACTCCATACAATTTAATTCAATTATGGATGATGCATAGGTTGGATGATCTACTTGAGGGAGGATGGATGGATTAATCAATTTGTGGGGGATACACCAATATATATAATTATTACAATGCTAAGAATAACTCCTCTAAGTTATTCTTTTCTATTTTTAGGATATTTTTTTACTTTAACATGCCCATTTTTATTTTTATTGTTTTTAAGTAGGGTTTTTAAAGGGTTTTCCTTTCTCTTTTACATCAACTTAGTCACATCAAACTATATAGCCTATTGGGTGTCACCAAAATTTGAAACTTGGTGTGGGCTACATCATCCATATGTCTCAACCATTCAACCAAGGCCTCATTGGAATATTTTTTATTTTTCAATCACCTTCTAACTTTGGAATTGTTTTTCTTATTTTCTCCAACATGTGATTTTCCACATTAAGCATTACTTTTTCCAACAAACTTGGATCATGAGGATCTCACTGGATTCAACATATTTACTCTAGGAGATATATTCATTGGTATTTTTTTTTTCTGACTAGATGGATTCTCTAGCTTCAGACTTGTATTTTTTGAGGTTCTTCAAAAACCTCATTTATCTTTTAAAAATGTTTAAAAAATATATTTCCTTTTCTCTTTCATCATTTTGTATCCACTAGAAAAATAAGTGAGAGGATAGATTACTTGGCTACCAAAAAGGATGAAAATAAAAGGTTGAACATTTTTTGATAGAAACCTAGTGCTAAATAAGTTATTAGCAAGCTTCCATGTATGGCAAAGACCTCTTAGTCGCTTAATAAAGTTGCTAATATGTTCTGACAACATTTTTTTGCATAGGCATAAGAGGATGATCTAATTGGTTGCATTTAACATAAAAATTATGTAGGACAAACTATAGCATATATAAATGAATAGTTAGCATTTTTGGATTCCTTGTGAAATTTCATGGAGGTCCTAGTTTAGAACTTTTCTTGATTTATCTCGAGGTACTATTTTTTTCACTTTGAAAATTTGAGTAATCTCCCTCCAAGAAAAAAAATACTTTGGAATATTTTAGGAAATATTTTGTGTTGGGGGAGATAAGAAAAAGTGCATGAATGCATGTCAGTGTAACATGTGCTAACATCACATATACAAAAAGAGGGGCACTTTACAAATAGGAATAATTTAAGGGTTATTTCCCTTCTATGCATTGAAGGTGCCTCTACCTTGTTGGTTAGAAAAGGATTTACTAAGGCACTTGGAATTAGAGGAGGTCATAAATTTGAACATCCCCTATTGTCAAGCCTTTTGATGACTGGTGATGTTAGCAAACTTGTAGATACATGGCAAAGACCATGATGTGGCATTATGTGATGATGTGGCATAGGATGACACCACCTCTTTTCAAGTCAAACATGTTGACATGATAGTTTGTACATTTCATACAACTGAAGGAGCATGACACATGGTGGATGACATGGTAGTCTATACAACTAACATCACAAATGATGTGGTACATGTGTTAGGTGATATAGAAGTTCGTGCAGCTAGCATGGCGGCTGATGTAGTGGGTGGTATAGGGTTCAACATGGAATGATATACAATAGACAATATGGTAGGTCGTATACCACTTTGTGAATATAAATACTAGATCAACTAATCAAAATATTCCATCTCATAAAGTTTGACTGTATATTTGCACAATAAGCAATAAACCTAATGAAGCACAAAATCTAGAGTAAATCAAGATGCAACAAGTGGTACAATATGATTTACATATTATAAATCTAATCAAAGCATGACAAGTGGTATAGTCCAATTTACTCATACCCTACCTAGTGGCCTACATAGTCATCACATAGGTGGAAACCCTTTGATTATAAAAAGTTGCTTCACATGATTCACTGGTATGCTATCCAGTCAACACATAATTTGTACCCCTTATCCACTAATTTCATGACACATGGTGGCCTCCCCATTTTCTATAAGTACTATTTTTTTTTTAATTCTTTAAAATGCTTTAGAGGTATTTTGTATGATTTTTGGGTCAAACTTCTTAGGGCCATAACTTTTCCATATAAAAGCATTTTGAGCCCATTCTTTTAAATCATAGTTTTTTGACATCTCTACATTGGTGGTATAGTTTCTAGTAACAATTGCATATAGGATTTTCTATTTTGTAGAATAGTTATGGATCAACATGTGCCCTTCTTGAATGATCCAAAATTTTCCACCTCAAAAATTAAGATTGAAGGTTTACCTTGGAGTAAGGAATTACTCAAATATGTGAATAAGAAACCGCATGCTCATAATTGTAAAGAAATAAAGTAGGTCTATAAGAATAATAAATATGAGGCTCTTGGTGTTATAGCTCTTCATATTGGCAAGATCTATGACACCCATGTTAGTAGCACCAAGGACCCTAAGGATTTGCTTGACAAGTTTTAAAGATTGTGTGATTGTATTGATACCACATAAATCTATAGGCTAGAGGTTGAGCTTGTTACTTTAATCATGGATCCTTTTTATACTATTGTTGATTTTATTAATCATTTCAAGAAATTGCACGAAGGTATCCAAACTGTAATAGAATTACTTAAGGTGACATGAGAAGGATAAGAAGTTATGGAGAAAGAGAAGAATATTGAACTACTCAATATTATCTAGAACTATGTTTTAAATATATAATATAGTTTCTATTGTATTTTATATGCTTCAAGTGTACTTCCATAATTTTCCCACGCCACCAATTGATGAGGCATTCAAGTACTTTTTGCATCATCAGGCTAGAAAACAAAGATGTAAGGATACTTTTGTCATTAATTAGGTCCATACAAATGAAGCTATTACCAAATCTAAAATTGACAATAAGTGAAATAAAAAAGAGAAGAAACCCAAGAAACCCTTCAAAAATCCAGCTTGTGAGTTTTAAAAGAAGGAAGTACATAAAGTAGAATTTTTTCAAATTTGAATCAAGAAGCTGTGAAAAAGGGGTGTTGATGCTACTCTCTTCTATAAATAGGGTGAACATAGCTTTGATGTAGAGACCTCATAATCACATGTAGTTTTTCATTCTACATATCGCACATCCAACTAATGAGTGAATTATAGATTTAGAAACAATGAGGCACATTATAAAGCATAAGCATATCTTATATGGGTACAAAAAATTACATTTAAGGGGTATGTTATTATTGGAGGTGAATCTTATTTGCAGGTTGAAGATGTAAAGAGGTCAATATTGTATCTTCTTATTTTGATGAGGTATTTCATGTTTCTAATGTTAGCCCTAATATTTGGTCCATTCATTGCAGTATTTATACAAATAAAAAGTAGAATTTTGGCTTGAGCATTGGATAATTAAGGATATAGACATTGGATTTAAAACTAATATATTTGGCTATTATAATGAGTTGGACCAAATTTATAAGTTGGTAGAAAGACCCACTTCTTTTGTTTCTTCTCCTAGGAAGAAATATTTTATTGCTATGGTTGTACATGTGCATGATGAGAGTTAGAGATGTAACCATAGGCTTAGGTATATCAGCTATGGATCCTTGGTGTAAACTTAGCTACAAGAGACCAACAAAATGGACTCTAATCACATAACACAAATGCAATATAATGGAAGAAACCTACAAATCGATATTCTTCTCATTCCTGAATTCAAACACCTTCTCCAAAAGATTACAATCCATCATATAGAAACCGAAATGAAGAACATGGACTTATATTGAGATGGGGGGGTGAACAGTATAAGACTTAACCAATTAATAATTTTAACTTTAGATAGCGGTGGCATCAACACAACATTAATCAAGACAGAAAGCATCACACATTGAAGACCCATTTTTAACGTGGTTCACCCAAAATGGTTGGGCTACGTCCACAAAAACTTTTCTCTAAAAGTTATCTCAAAGTTCTTTGGGAATCCTTCCCAATTACAATGTTTATGAGCCTCGGCCCAAAGGAGATACCTTCCCCTCTGCTCTGGAAATGATCCCTCGAAAGATCAAGCTGCCTCTACCTCTTGCCAACACGTGGAACTCCTTTCCACCGAAGACCTCCTGTCCTTAATGCTTAGCCTAAGAGATCTCTACCTTCTATGATCACGTCCACAGTAGCTCAGCAACCTGTACCAAACACGGTAAGTCGGTCTAGTACAAGTCTTCCTCTGTCTGTCGAATCTGTCCAACTCTTGAACAAATCAATCCTCTGCATACAAGCCTTCTCAAAGACTTGCCAAATCTGTCCTCGGGTTCTTCTCATAGAACCAATGCACCTCTGTCCTCAAGTTCTCCGATAGAACTATCAAACTCGAGCTCACAAGTCCTCTGCTAGGACCTGTCCAAATCTGCTCACAAGTCCCCACCGAAACCTGTCCAAAACTGCTCACAAGTCCCCATCGAAACCTGTCCAAAACTGCTCACAAGTCCCCACTGGAACCTGTCCAAAAACTCAGCAAGCTCACCAAGAAAAACTTTCTTAGTAGGAAATCACAAAGTGAATTGTTAGAGACCCAATGTGATTTGTCAAACTCATAGAAGCATAAAGAGAATTGTTAGAGACTCAATATGTTCTATACTCAAATCCCAATCTCAAAACTCAACTCAAATCAACTCAGCTCAATCTCAATCTCAAATCTGAAAACTCAACTCAATATCTGAAATGGATAGGATAGAATGTTTTCTTTCAAGAACATGAAACCCCAACAATTGCCAACTATGCAAAGAATCACATAACAATGATACTCATGTTCTTTTCACCATCAATTAGGGTTTCAACAACAATGCTCATCAAACAAGGTTTAGTCAACCAACACCATTCAACTCAACATCAACCTTGAAGCATTCAACCAATCATCACAAGAAAAGGAAACAAGTAGAAATCCTTTTCCCTCCAAAGATATTTGAACAAAATAGCCACCAACACAATATCACCAAATGCAAAGAATAACTTGCTCAAATCAACTCAATGGAGTAAGCCCAATATCATGAATCAAGTAAAGCAATAACTTGATCAAACAACCTCTATGGAAGCAACTCAACCATCAAACTCAAAACAGCCAACCAAGGGTTCCACCAACTCAATGCAAGTAGCTAGACTCACAAATATAAACCCTAGTGCACAAAGCTTCCACTATCTCAAACCAAAAATTATGCATTCACCAAAAACTCTCCTTAAGGATAACAATGCATAAGTAGTCTTCAACAAACCCAGAAAATAGGATTTACACCTAGCCAAAGGATACCTAGTAGAATACCTTTTCACTCCAACCTTATTTCAGAAAACATACACCAATCATACTCATAAGAAGAATGTGCCCATACCTTATTGGAGTAGAAGATAATTGAACCTTCAAAGCTGTCACCACACACAACTCTCAAACTTCCAACCAAGTTAGGGTTAGAATAAAAAGAAATGAGCAATAATATAAACTTCCTTTATTACACCTTTTAGCTCCACTTCTTTAAACACAACCACCATAACATGCCAATAAATCAACAATCACGGACTCACACCTTATACCTCCATTTTTAATTTTAGCATAGCAAAGAATAATCTTAAAAATACATCCAAAGAAATATGCCCTTATTTCTCCTAAGCTTTTATTCAATGCTAATCACAAAAGCCAAAACTCATAAAATTTAATCACACCTTATAAATCGTTGTCCAAGAAACTCCGAATTTCGTGGCATAAAGACGTTTTAATAAAAACGTGTGTTACTCTAGCAAAGCACCCCCACGAGACTCGAAACGGTGACCTCCGCCAATGCAGCGCCCAATAGTAGCCTTCGCTGCCACTAGCCCATGCGGGCTACGAAGTTCACAAGTGAACTTCCCTCCACTTCACCCTCGAAAAAAAACTCCCGAAGACTTTTCAACCGCACGTGCTTCTAAGTCTTCCTTCGATCGTAGCGAATACAGAGCACAAACACCGCAAATTGCATTCGGGGAATTTCGAATTAATTAGCCTTCCAACCTTAGGAGTTGGAGAATAAATAGTCTCTTCGAAGACACCTTGACGTCGGCGAAAATAAAGACCATTTCGAAATTAATCAAAAGTCTTTTCAAAAAGGGTTTAAAAACCCTTAAATAATTTTAATAAATTAAGAATAAAAAAAGGTTTAAAAACCTTTAAGTATTTTTAATAAATTAAAAATAATTTCTCCCTTAATTAATTAAATAATTAATTAATTAAAACCTTGAAGGGTTTTAAATAATAATTAAATAAATAATAAAGAGAACCTCCATTGGTTTTAATAAAAACCATTTAACTTGGTTTTAATAAAAACCCTATCCAACTTGGTTTTAATAAAAACCGGTTTGGTTTTAATGAAAAACCCTTGCCAATGGAATCTCTTCGGATTCTCTTAAAAATATTCTCTTGGAATCTTCCACCTTTGAAGCCAACACATCCTCTTAACATTAATGCCATTTCCTTTTGACATCAATGACAACTCATAGACAAGAAGCTAGGATCTCAAACCCAAAATTGCCAACAATCTCCCCCTTTGTCATTGATGGCAAACCATGCTTCTCAACAACACAGAAACTCAACATAAACAGCTCCCCCTATCTTGAGGCTCTCCTCTTCACTTTGAAGCTCTCCCCCTTACTCATATCTCCCCCTTTGTCATCAATGGCAAAGGGTCACCTTTGGGGCTCGGGACTAAGAATGAGCCTCTTAGCTTAGTCCCTCCCCCACCTCCTGATGAGGTGATTAATTCTGGGGTGGGAGTACAACTCCCAATTTCTCCCTTAGATACTCAAACGTATCTCTTGGAAGAGGTTTGGTGAAGATATCTGCAATCTGCTCTTTAGTAGACACATACTCTACCTTGACATGCTTGTCTTGCACTTTCTCCCTTAGAAAGTGATACTTGATGGAAATATGCTTTGTCCTTGAGTGCATTACCGGATTTTTGGAAATACTTATGGCACTTGTATTATCACAAAGTATGGAGATGGGTTGTTCATGCTTGACTTTGAAATCCTCCAAGGTGGTTTTCATCCATAAAACCTGTGTACACCCGACCACTGCTTGCTTTGTATTCAGCCTCTGCTATAGATAAGGAATCTGAAGGTTGTTTCTTACTTAGCCAAGAAACCAAACTCTTTCCCAGAAAGAATGCTCCACCACTAGTGCTTTTCCTGTCATCAATACTGCCTGCCCAATCTGCATCTGTATAATCTGTGAGGGTGAAATCATCACCTTTGGGATACCAAAGCCCAAAGTCCATAGTGCCCTTCGGATATCTGAATATCCTCTTAAGTGCTATAACATGAGAATATTTTGGAGCTGCCTGAAATCTTGCTACTAACCCAACTGCCTGCATGATATACGGTCCAGTAGTTGTAATATATAATAAACTGCCAATCATAGATCTGTACAACCTCTGATCTACCGTTGGAGATTCATCATCTTTACTCATCTTGCACCCTGTAATCATTGGAGTACACCCTTGGTTTGTTGTCCATCATCCCAAATTTCTTCAACATTTCTTTGATATACTTTCCTTGAGAGAGAAATATACCATCCTTTGATTGAGCAATCTGAAGACCTAAAAAGAATGACAGCTCTCCAATCATAGACATCTCAAATTCCTTCTGCATGGTGTTAGCAAAAACTTTGCACATCTGAGTATTATTTCCCCCAAAAATAATATCATCAACATAGACAACCATAATCAACATATCATCATTTTCATTCTTAATATACAAATTGCTATCTGCCACGCCTTTCCTGAAGCCTTGCTCATGAAGATACCTGTCAAGTCTTGAGTACCAAGCCCTAGGTGCTTGCTTTAACCCATACAAGGCCTTTTTCGGTTTACACACATAGTCCGATTGTTCAAGAGAGACACTCCTTCTGGATGTTCTATGTAGACTTCTTCTACCAACACCCCATTTAGAAAAGTTGACTTTACATCCATTTGATATACCTTGAATGATTTGAAGCTTGAAAGGGCCAAAAATATTTTGATAGCTTCAAGGTGAGCAACAGGAGCAAACGTCTCTTCGAAATCAACACCTTCTACTTGAGCATAACCTTTGTAGACTAACCTAGCACAATCTTTCCATCCTCATTGAGTTTATTTCTGAATATCCATTTTGTGCCAATGACATTCTTGTCCTTAGGTCTTGGAACCAATTCCCAAGTTTCACTTTTCTCTATTTGATTTAGCTCTTCATCCATTGCTTTTACCCAAAACTTATCTGCACATGCTTCATCGAAATCTTTTGGCTCAATCTGAGATAATAATGAAACATTTGTAGAATCATGTGAAGGAATGACTCTTCTTCTTGTTTGCCTGCTATTTGGATCACCAATGATCAAATCTTTGGGATGATGTTTCTGAACATATCGTGAAGGAGTTTTGGGAAGCGGTTGTTGTCTTTCCTCTTCTTCATCTGAAACCTCTCTGAATTCTTCTTGACAAATTTCATCACTGAGTTCCTTGACTGGTTCTCTTATCCCTATCTTTTCATCAACTATTACATTTATGCTCTCTACAACTGTA
This sequence comes from Wollemia nobilis, assembly GCA_028583015.1. Lineage (NCBI taxonomy): Eukaryota > Viridiplantae > Streptophyta > Pinopsida > Araucariales > Araucariaceae > Wollemia > Wollemia nobilis. Next base: position 13,997,720 of record JAQPPZ010000850.1, read on the forward strand.
TGAGTTCTTTTGTTGAAGCATCTGTAGGCCTTGCTTCTGCTGGAATATCCAAGAAAGATTCCCTCATCACACCTAGGATCAAACTTACCCAAATTCTGATCTTCCCTTCGGATGAAGCACTTACTCCCAAACACTTTGAAGTATTTTACTATAGTTGGTCTTCCTTTCCACAACTCATAAGGAGTTTTATGATGATTGACTCTAAGTTGGGCCCTGGTGATAATGTAGACTATCGTACTTGTTGCCTCTTTCCAAAAACCATCTGAAAGTTTTGACTCATTTAACATAGCTCTAGCCATATTTTCAATAGTTCTATTTTTCCTTTCAACTACTCCATTTTGTTGAGGAGTTCTTCTCTGTTGAATATTCTCTTTTGATTCCTTGTTGCTCATAGTATTCCACAAATTCATTTGAAGTGAACTCTCCTCCTCTATCTGATCTTAAGAATTTGATTCTCTTGTCGGTCTCATTTTCAATCATTTCTTTGAAAGCTTTAAATTTTTCAAAAGCTTCGAATTTTTCTTTGAGAAAAGTAACCCAAGTCATTCTAGAATAATTATCTATAAACAGCATGAAGTAGCTTTCTACCTGAATGCTCTGAGTTCTAGTAGGGCCACATAAATCAGTATGAATAAGATCCAATGGTTTTGAAGAAGTATACCCTTTTGATTTGAAACTGGTTCTAGTCTATTTTCCATGTTGACAAGGACCGCAAATGATGTTATGGGGCCTTTTTATTTTGGGCAAGTCTCTAACTGCTTCCTTGTTACTAATATTGACAAGATTATCAAAGCTCAAATGCCCCAATATTTTATGCCATAACCAACTCTCATCTTCTTGAGTTAGAAAACACTTTTCCTTTTTTATCTCACTTAGCATGTAAAGATTGTTTGGAGTCCTTGTAGCACTAGCAATGAGTTTTCCATTTTTTTCTTTACTTATCTCACATCTATCTGAAAAGAAAGATACTATGTGCCCTTGATCACAAAGTTGACTCACACTTAGAAGATTATGTCTTAGGCCTTCTACATAAAGCACATTTTTTATTTTGGATTTCCCATCCAAACTAAGAGTCCCTTTACCACAGATTTTAGGTGACCTGTTATCTCCAAAAGTGATTGTTCCTCTGTTTGTTTCTTTTAAGACCAAAAACTTTTCCTTTTCACCAAGTCATATGTTTTGAACAACCACTATCAAGATACCATTTTTCTACTTTGTCTTGAGCATGAAAAGCAGTTTGAACTATCATTGACTTAGATTTGATCTCATTTCTCTTTTTAGTGAACTCAAGGCTAGATCTATCCAAACTGCACATCCTTGCTATATGCCCAAAATTCTTGCACTTGTAACACATGACATTTTTATTCATAAGAGGTGCAAAAGAGTTAACATTTTCCTTACTATGGCTATTCAAAGACTTATTGCAATGCATAGCTTTGTGACCAAATTTCTTGCAGGAAAAACAATAGCCATGGAAAGTATTATGTAACCTATTTTGATGCCTTGGATGATTGTTCTTCTTGTGACCAACTGGAATCCACCGCTCTTCAGGATGAAGATTGATCTTGCTCGAAGACCCTATTTCATGAATGGTGATACAATCCTTCTTTTGCTTTTCACACGGAGTATTATGTCTGAGAGCCAAGCTGTTCCAACTTCACTCTAAGAGACATAACCTCTTCTTCTAGTTTCTCGCAATCAGCTTCCTTTCCTTTGAGAGCCTCTGTCAGAACCTGTTCAACCTTCTTCCCTTCTTCAGCTAGAATTTTGAAGTCTATAACACTTTGAGACAATTCTGATCTTGCTATCTCTTCTTCATGACATTGATGCTTGAGAACAGAATTCTCTTCCCTAAATTTCTCAAGCTTTCTTAAAGCCAAGAAGAATTCACCTTTGAGATCGAACTCAACCTCTTCATCTCTTTCTGAATCTGTATGTTCCTCTGATAGATCCTTCTCCAAGCTGTTAGGCTCTTTATGGAGAGACCGGCTCTGATACCAATTGAAGAACATGGACTTATCTCTGAGAGGGGGGTGAACAGTATAAGACTTAACCAATTAATAATTTTAACTTTAGATAGCAGTGGCATCAACACAACATTAATCAAGACAGAAAGCATCACACATTGAAGACCCATTTTTAACGTGGTTCACCCAAAATGGTTGGGCTACGTCCACAAAAACTTTTCTCTAAAAGTTATCTCAAAGTTCTTTGGGAATCCTTCCCAATTACAATGTTTATGAGCCTCGGCCCAAAGGAGATACCTTCCCCTCTACTCTAGAAATGATCCCTCAGAAGATCAACTGCCTCTACCTCTTGCCAGCACGTGGAACTCCTTTCCACCGAAGACCTCCTATCCTCAATGCTTAGCCTAAGAGACCTCTGCCTTCTATGATCACGTCCACAGTAGCTCAGCAACCTATACCAAACACAGTCAGTCGGTCTAGTACAAGTCTTCCTCTATCTGTCAGATCTGTCCAACTCTTGAACAAATCAATCCTCTGCATACAAGCCTTCTCAAAGACTTGCCAAATCTATCCTCAGGTTCTTCTCATAGAACCAATGCACCTCTATCCTCAAGTTCTCTGATAGAACTATCAAACTCAGCTCACAAGTCCTCTGCTAGGACCTGTCCAAATCTGCTCACAAGTCCCCATGAAACTATCCAAAACTGCTCACAAGTCCCCACGAAACTATCCAAAAGCTGCTCACAAGTCCCCATTGGAACCTTGTCTAAAAACTCAGCAAGCTCACCAAGAAAAACTTTCTTAGTAGGAAATCACAAAGTGAATTGTTAGAGACCCAATGTGATTTGTCAAACTCATAGAAGCATAAAGAGAATTGTTAGAGACTCAATATGTTCTATACTCAAATCCCAATCTCAAAACTCAACTCAAATCAACTCAGCTCAATCTCAATCTCAAATCTGAAAACTCAACTCAATATCTGAAATGGATAGGATAGAATGTTTTCTTTCAAGAACATGAAACCCCAACAATTGCCAACTATGCAAAGAATCACATAACAATGATACTCATGTTCTTTTCACCATCAATTAGGGTTTCAACAACAATGCTCATCAAACAAGGTTTAGTCAACCAACACCATTCAACTCAACATCAACCTTGAAGCATTCAACCAATCATCACAAGAAAAGGAAACAAGTAGAAATCCTTTTCCCTCCAAAGATATTTGAACAAAACAGCCACCAACACAATATCACCAAATGCAAAGAATAACTTGCTCAAATCAACTCAATGGAGTAAGCCCAATATCATGAATCAAGTAAAGCAATAACTTGATCAAACAACCTCTATGGAAGCAACTCAACCATCAAACTCAAAACAGCCAACCAAGGGTTCCACCAACTCAATGCAAGTAGCTAGACTCACAAATATAAACCCTAGTGCACAAAGCTTCCACTATCTCAAACCAAAAATTATGCATTCACCAAAAACTCTCCTTAAGGATAACAATGCATAAGTAGTCTTCAACAAACCAGAAAATAGGATTTACACCTAGCCAAAGGATACCTAGTAGAATACCTTTTCACTCCAACCTTATTTCAGAAAACATACACCAATCATACTCATAAGAAGAATGTGCCCATACCTTATTGGAGTAGAAGATAATTGAACCTTCAAGTTGTCACCACACACAACTCTCAAACTTCCAACCAAGTTAGGGTTAGAATAAAAAGAAATGAGCAATAATATAAACTTCCTTTATTACACCTTTTAGCTCCACTTCTTTAAACACAACCACCATAACATGCCAATAAATCAACAATCACGGACTCACACCTTATACCTCCATTTTTAATTTTAGCATAGCAAAGAATAATCTTAAAAATACATCCAAAGAAATATGCCCTTATTTCTCCTAAGCTTTTATTCAATGCTAATCACAAAAGCCAAAACTCATAAAATTTAATCACACCTTATAAATCGTTGTCCAAGAAACTCCGAATTTCGTGGCATAAAGACGTTTTAATAAAAACGTGTGTTACTCTAGCAAAGCACCCCCGCGAGACTCGAAACGGTGACCTCCGCCAATGCAGCGCCCAATAGCAGCCTTCGTTGCCACTAGCCCATGCGGGCTACGAAGTTCACAAGTGAACTTCCCTCCACTTCACCCTAAAAAAAAAACTCTCGAAGACTTTTCAACCGCACGTGCTTCTAAGTCTTCCTTCGATCGCAACGAATACAGAGCACAAACACCACAAATTGCATTCGGGGAATTTCGAATTAATTAGCCTTCCAACCTTAGGAGTTGGAGAATAAATAGTCTCTTCGAAGACACCTTGACGTCGGCGAAAATAAAGACCATTTCGAAATTAATCAAAAGTCTTTTCAAAAAGGGTTTAAAAACCCTTAAATAATTTTAATAAATTAAGAATAAAAAAAGGTTTAAAAACCTTTAAGTATTTTTAATAAATTAAAAATAATTTCTCCCTTAATTAATTAAATAATTAATTAATTAAAACCTTGAAGGGTTTTAAATAATAATTAAATAAATAATAAAGAGAACCTCCATTGGTTTTAATAAAAACCATTTAACTTGGTTTTAATAAAAACCCTATCCAACTTGGTTTTAATAAAAACCGGTTTGGTTTTAATGAAAAACCCTTGCCAATGGAATCTCTCCGGATTCTCTTAAAAATATTCTCTTGGAATCTTCCACCTTTGAAGCCAACACATCCTCTTAACATTAATGCCATTTCCTTTTGACATCAATGACAACTCATAGACAAGAAGCTAGGATCTCAAACCCAAAATTGCCAACATGAAAACCAAAGAAACCCTAAAAACTGCTAAAAATAGGTCTTTTTTTCTAAAAATTGCTAAAAATAGAAATGATTCGGATTACACCCAAATTCGATGCACACATCCCTCTTACAATAACAAACCTTAATTTAAAATATTAGGTCTCAAATTAAGATATAACAAAAGATAATAAAACTCTAACATGCAAAAAAATCCAAAAAACCCAAGAACCTATTCTAAAAGCTAATTTTGGGGCACTAGATGTCAGATTTAGGTCCCAAAAATATGTTTTTTGGAGGATCAAGCTCATCAAATATGAGTTTGATGTAGAACACACACATGGAACCACTTATTAAATTTCAAGGCAAGTTATGGCTTCGACAAGGTGCATCAATCCTTAAGATACATTATTCATTGTTAAATGACCATTGGACTTCCACACTTATCCCCTCTAAGTGGTGCATGTAAGGTTTGTATTCTTAGGAAGCATCATAGAGAGAGTTTTCTAGAAGGAACTACAATATGGTGTGCACACTCTTTGGAGATCATATCTTGTGACATTTATGGAATTATGGATACACCATATCTTTTTAGAAATAAGTACTTTATTCTTTTAATTGATGATTTCTCTAGAGATGTGTGGTTGTATACTATTCGCACTAATGATGAGGTATTTGAGATATTCAAGACCTTCAAGACTCCTATCAAGAATTAGTTACATAGAAAAATCAAATTTCTTAGGATAAATGGGGAGGTGAGTACATAAGTCATGTCTTTCATGAAATTTTACTCTTCAGGGGATTGCATATCATAGGAATATTCATTATAGTCCTAATAATAATGGTGAATCTAAAAGAAAGAATAGGGTAATCATGGAGATGGCATAATGTATGATTTATGGTAATGATATGGAGCATAAATTCTAGGGTGAGGCCATCACTTGTGTAACATATGTTATCAACAGGGTTCCCACTAGGGTTATTCAAGGTATGAAACCTCTTAAGAGGTTAACAAGATATAAGCTTGATTTGTATTATTTTTATATCTTTGGAACTTTAGCATGGGATAACATACCGAACGATCTTTGCAAGGAGGCACCAAAGAGTCATAGATGCATTTTTGTGGGGTATTCAAAGTACTCAAATGTATATCACCTTTATGACCATTAGAGGCATGAGTTTTGGTTCAAAGAGATGTCCATTTTAATATGTTTCTTCTATTACCCCTTCTAGTCCACCACCTGAGCTTTTAGTGATTTAGATTAAGTTATTTGTTTACGAATTTTAGTAGGCTCAATTCCTATTAGAGCATTATTTTCATCTTCATATTCAAGTGTAACACTCTCTTTTTCTAGATTTTGGGTATGTTGAGTTAGAAAAATTAATTTAGAATGCTTCAACTTTTCATAATGAGGTATAATTTTGAGTTGGATTCTTTAGTCCATAATTTTTGGGCTACCAAGTCTAAGACCATTTTTATTGTGTCTTGATTTGCAATAAGTGCATATGTATCATCATAGTCTATGCCAATGTTTTATGTCTACCACTTTGCAACTAGCCTTGATTTGTACCTTTTAATTGATCCAAAGTTCTTGTTCATAGTCTTGAACATTCACTTCACTCCAATTACCTCCTTATTATTTGGAAGTTAATATAAATCCCAAGTATTAATATTTTCAATTACATTCAATTCTTCTTTCATGGCTTTGGTTCAGACCTTGTTTTGGGCTACTTCTTTAAACTTGAGAGTTTCACTTCAACCTTGGACAATAGTGCTAGTTCATAATATTATCTTCTTGTTCCTTTTGCATTTGTTCTTGGGCTTATGCTTGTCTTCTTATGAATCTCCTTTCAAACTTTTGATCCAATATTTGGAAACCTGGATGTGATTGTAAATTTATCTTCCCTTTTGTGCTCATCTTTGTATAAACACTTGTGTCTCCAGTTGATGCTTGTGGTACACCAACATCTTCAATTATGATTATCTTCTATATTTTTTGCTTGTTTTCCATATACTATTTCTTCATAAAAAATAACATGTCTAGACATAATGCATTGTCTATATTTCAGGTCATAACATCTATATGTTTTTCTTTCTTTATAATAACCAATAAAATTGTATGCTTGACTCTTTGGATCTCATTTATTCCTTTTCTTATCTTCAACATGAACATACGCCAAATAATCAAACACTCAAAAGTGACTTACTAAAAGTGTCTTTTCATACTTTGTCTCATGGGGAGTCATATTCTTTACTACAATTTTAGGACTTATATTGAGTATGTACACTACTCTTGCAACTACTTTATCTCATAGATGATTTTTCTAGTACCATTCTTCTTGCCATCTCCATGATTATCCTATTTTTTTCTTTTTACCATTCTATTTTTCTAATATATATAAGTTATTATCAATTACCTTGTTATCCCATGTTAATTATATAATTGATTGAATTTCTTAGAAAAATACTCTGCACCACAATTATTTCTTAATGTTTTGATTGTATATTCACTTTCATTCTCTATTGTTAGACATTACTATTACATTATTTATGTTCCATTCTTGAAGAGGAAATATATGAAGAGACATGTTGGTCTCAAAAGCACCAAATGTCTCTTGAGAAACCAAGCGACACATACTTATATAATGCTTGATGACTTGTATGATTTGGTGATTAATTTTAAATAATAAATCCTTGCTTTCTTGATTCCATCATCTGGTATCGGAGCAATAATTTTTTTTCCTATATTTTGTTACTTCATTCTTGCACATATTTTGACATCCTATGATAGTGTCCTCTCTCTTCATCATAGGAATTTTTGCCTAGACAAAAATCTACTCTCTTAAAAAGAAGATATAAAATCCTCTTTAATAATCCCAAAGATTTTGCATGTTCTCAACGTTGTTCTAGTCTTCCTGCTTGCTCACAAAATCCTCTCTGGGTTGAGCTATCATAGGATTATTTCTGGGTCAATTTTCTCATAGGATTCTTAGCCTCAATATTTTCCTTTGAACTACCTGCCTTAGAAGCATTGGTAAATTTTGCATTAATCTTCACCTAAATACCATACATATTGAACTTGCCTTCACTGTAAAACAATATATGTAACTGCTCATAGTTCATTTTATCATCTATGAAGTGTAGTGTGACATAAAATACTATACTCAAATTAATTTATTTATTTCCACCTATGTCAACTAAAATTTCTTTTGTCATATTGTATCTGCCTTGCACATGTTGCCAAGTAGACCTATGACTAATTGGAAATAATATATATATTTAAAAAAGGAATTCAAATGAATGATCATTATACATAATTTATTACCTACTATTGACCTAAATGAGACTACAACTTTCTGCACTCATTCTAATTACCTACAACCATTCTAAACTCTTTATTTGTGGTTTTCTACCTATGATTTATCGAGCAACATACACCATCAAGATATTTGAATCCTCGCCTAGGGTATGTGCTCCAAATATGAAGACAAAGAGCCACCTTCTTGAGCAATGGAGGATATAACCATCGCATGTAGTACATGTAAGCTAGTGTAGACTTGTGTGTACACATGTCTAACAAAGAGTGAGCAATAATATGTATCATAAAAGCTTTTTATATTTTTTCAATACACAAAACAATCAATAGGATAGTTGGAAATTTGAAGCAAGTATATTATTTTTAAATGGAGGATAAGATTTCAAATCTCATTAAAGCTAAAAAAAATTCTACCCTAGAAAGAAAAATATTTTGCAAATTTCTATAGTTTATCAAGGGTAAAATAATTTAAAATAAAATATAGTAATTTGTTTTTGCAAAATTATTAAAAAAAGTTTAGTAATTTGTTTTTTGTAAAAAGGTGCATTTAAGGCAATGATCTACACAATTTTTTAAAGGAAATTTACTTCAAAATATTTTTTAATATTTTGTACACAGATCAAACATATGCTTAAGCACACTTGTAGCATTCAGTATTAATAACACCTTCGGATTGCATTTATAGGTAAAGTTGGCATGTTATTATACTATGATTATAGCTTAATATAGCTTCCATAACAATATCTAGGTATTAACCCTATAAATTTTCAACGAGAAATAAGGTCACCATATTTTGCAATTCTTTCACTCTATTTTTTACCCTATTCATTACTATCGTTGGACGTAAATCCTAAAATCAAGAAATTCTAAGTATATAGAGAAGTTTCACCCATTTATAAGGATTTCTCTTTAAGCATGTGTCATTGATAGGGTGAATATATTTATGTACTATCTTGGTACCTCGTATCATTATTTTTCACATACCTTAAGGTCTTTCTCACATACAACCACATATATAGAGAGGACTATCTTATTCCACATATCGATGGGTATATAGGAAGGGAGGATATATAGAAAGGATCAATACATCAAATTGGTGGTATATTGAAAGGGGGACTATTTGAGAGACATAAGGAACCCTCACCTTGGTGATATTAAAATGTTTTCTCATAGAATCATAGTTACTCAAGGGATTAAATTTTGCACCTTATAAGAACAAAATAAGGACTATCCTAGTGCTTCAAAAACTATAGGACATAGTCACTAGGAAATAAACATGACTTGAATAGGATGAAGCTCAAAAAAAAATTAATGAGGAATATTCAAAGGCACTAATCATCATCACTCTTGGTGTAGTAGATGAAATTCAACCGCACATCAATGAAAATGAATCTAAGAAAGCATGGAATATCCTTTCTACTATATTTGAAAGAAATTATAAAGCCACAATTCTTCACTTTTTGTCCCAACTCTATACTTTGATGGTTTAGGATGGAGAAAGTATTAAGCAATTTCTTTGTATAGTTGTTGAATTAAAACCAAGATTTAATAATATAGGAGAAATAATAGAAGATAAGCTCTTAGTACCCATTATACTTAGACCTCTCCTAGAATCATTTTGAGTGCTAATTATTTCTTTGTAAGTATCAAATAGAAGGGTGTCCTTTGAAGAGTTAGTAAATATGATTTAATAGGAGGAAGCAAACAATAAATCAAGGGACCAATTGTCAAACAATGCACCCATCTCTAAAAAGAAACTAGTAAAGGATCCATCCACTTCTTCTTCTTCATCACAAAAGCAACCTCAAAAGTAAAGGAGGTATAATTATATTTATGAAAGAGGACATGATACAAAGTACTATAGATACAATTCTGACTTGAGGGGGTTAATTCCATAACCCCATAAAAAAACATAGTTTAAATCATATCTTAAGCAACAACGAGGGCAGGATGCACATGAAGAACTAGAATCTAATTGTGAACAAGACTCTGAACTAGCACACAAGGTATTGATGACCAAGATAGTGAAAAAATAAAAGGATAAAATTTGGTATATTAATTCAAGAGCTGACAAGCATATGACTAGAAATAGAATATGGTTTAGCTCTCTATAAGTAGAAGATAGGAAACCAGTCACTATTGTTGATGATACAATCTATCATATTAAAGGAGTGGAAAATGTTCCTATCAATTTGACATGAAAAATGAATATTTAAGAATATACACTATGTACCATGATTGGCAAAGGACTTTCTATCTATATCACAAATTCTAGATCAAGATATGGCAATTGAATTTAAAGTTATTAATAATAATAATAAGTGTTTCATCATCAAAAATGGTAAGTTTGTAGCAATTGGTTTCTATAAGAATGGCTTGTTTGCCCTTGATATCATATCATCTCCTAATGTTGCATTGTTTCCTACCATGAAAGATGTTACCTTACTTTGGCATAGGAGATATGAACATTTAATTTTTGGATATTTAATCTAGCTAAATAAGCATCATATGGTGATAGGTTTTCCCAACCTTTCACCTACATTACCAGTTTTCTTGGGTTGTCTAGCAAGAAAGCAACACTAAGTACCTTTTGAGATCAATACTCACAAAGCTAAAGGACCATTGGATGTCATCCATACCAATCTATGTGTAGCAATACCAACGATTTATAGTGGACACATGTATCTTTAACTATTTTTTATGGTTACCCATAAAATATGTAGGTATATTTCCTACCACTCAAATTAGATGCCTTCATAAGTATTTTATGCTTAAAGAATCTTGTTGAAATATAAACTGGGTGTTATATTCTATTACTTTGCTCAAATCTAGGGGGGATATACATCCAATAACTTTTTAAGGTTTCTCACACAAAATAGTATCAATAAAAAACTTACTACTGCCTACACTCCACAACAAAATGGTTTGTTAAAATATGAAATAATTCCATCTTAGAAATATTTAGTTGCATGCTCAAAGGAGCTGGTGTAGAGCAACAATATTGGACTAAAGTTATCTCTACTATGGTGTATCTTCAAAATAGAGCACCAATAAATGAACTTTAAGGGATTACACTTGAAGAATATTTGTCTGGGAGGAAGCCATTAGTTGCTCATCTCAAAGTTTTTGAAAGCAAGGTATACACACATGTTCCTAAACAAAAGAGGACTAAGTTGGATGGAAAAACTTTATGCATAAATACTCTCAAGATGTTAATCTTGAAGCACCACCTGATCTAACCTCCACATAACCATGTACTCACAATAGTACATGATATGAGATAAATATGAGCTTAATAACTTCTATAATGAGGAATGTAGAACCAACCTCAATAAATAAAGCACTATGCTTGCCATAATGGAAGTATTCCATGGAAGTAGAGTACACATCATTGATAAAGAATGAAACATAGAATATATTAATTTGTTAGAAGGAAAGAAGCCCATAGGCTACAAGTGGGTTTTCAAAATTAAGTATAAGGTAGATGGATCAACTAATAAATATAATTTATGACTCATTGCAAAGGGCTATGCATATAAGGAAGAGATATTCACACCTACAACAAAGATGACCATCATTCATGCAGTGTTTGCAATGGCAGTGTAGTTTGGTTATAAAATTATTCAATTGTGATCTTGAAGAAGAAGTATACATGACACAACCCAAAGGCTTTGTTGATAATGAGCAATATCAAAATGTTTACAGATCAAAGAAGTCCTTATATGGGTTAAAGCAGGCTCTCAAATATTGGTATATCTTTGTAGCATGTTTTCACTAGAAGTCCCTTTGATCCAAATCTCTATGTCAAGAAAATTGGAAATGAGATAGTGATTCTTGTGGTCTATGTTGATGATTTGGTCATCACTAGAAGTTCAAACAAATTGGTGAATGATGTGAAGGATGAATTTAAAAAATCATTTGATATGATATATTTGGGGCTTCTACACTATTTACACAAATAAAATATACCCAAAAACTTCTAGAAATATACAGGATGACAACCTATGAAAATACCAATGGAGCTAGAGTTACAACTATCTAGATATAATAAATCACCTAAGGTATATACTACTATTTATCATCAGTTGATTGAGAATATCATATACTTGACAAACACTAGGCTTGATATTAGTTTTATTGTAAGTTATCTTTCAATATTCATGAAGGATCCTAAGGAGATTCATTAGAAAGTTTGCAGAAGGATACTACATTATATCTATGGTACAATAGAATATGGCCTAGAATATAAGAAGAATGATAATTTTTCTTACAAGGATGCATAGACTTAGACTATGCTAGATTTGTAGATGATAGGAAGTCAACATCAAGATGTGTTTCATCTAGAATCTGGACCTATCTCATGGAATAGAAAAACAACATGCAACGGCACTATCATCCGTAGAGGTAAAATATTATGTTGCACAAGTAGCTACATGTGAAGTAATATTATTATAATTCATATTGTCCAATATGGGTGTGTATAAAAAAATGACCAACCTTGTTGATTTATGACAATCAATGTGTTCTAAAACTGATCAAGAATCAAATATTTTATCAAAGGAAAAAATGCATTAAATCTCAATGCCATTTGATCTGAGAACAAGTTTAGAATCACCAAATATAACTCAAGTACATTCCCACTAGATATCAACTTGTAGATATTTTCACAAAAGCACTTGGGCAAGTCAAGTTTGAGTTGTTTCGTAATTCTCTTCAAATAATGTAATAAGGGGGGATATCGTTACATTGTTTGTATTACATTCTTAAAGAGAAAAAATATGAAGATACATGTTTATCTCTAAAGCATCAAAGTTTTATTGAGAAACCAAGAGACACGTGCTTGTATGTAACTTGATTGTCTATATGATTTTTTTATTTATTTTGAATAACAAATATTTACCTATTCAATTCCATCATCTATTATATCTTTGAAGCTCTTGAATACTTTAAAATAATAACTCTTATTCTTCAAAAATTATACCTAATTTTTCTAGTGTAATCATCAATGACAATGATAGGGTAGAAGGATTTCCCAACACTTATGTGAGCATTAAACCATAAAATTTGAATGAATTAGATACAATGAATATGATGCTCTCCATGTTCTTTCTCTTGGAAAGATCTATATATGATATTTTCCCTTTGTGCAATCTTCATACACTTCACTTCTTGTTACTATACAATGCATTCAATGGATTCAACAAATACAAGCTTCAAAATTTTAAGTGATCATTGCCTTAACCAGTTGTTGTCCTCAATTATTGTATGACACGATTGTTTTCTTCTCCTCCAAACTTCAAAGGAAATATTTCATTTTTAGGTCATAATTGCAACCACTAATTGGTTTCCATTTGATTTTTTATAGATAATGCACTCCTCAAGCAAAACATTGTTATTTTTCTCTACAAGTTACCCCACACTTATGAAATTGCATTCCACACTGAGTGTGAAGTAAGTACTTTGGATATTTTTATTTCCATATCTTATGTGAATTTGTAAGGTTTAGTTTCCTTCAACCTCCAATGCTTTGTTGTCTCCAAACTTTACCTTGCTCTTATATGAGTCATACAATTCCATAAACAACTTCTTATTATCAATCATATGATTTGAATAATAAATTCTATGTACAAAGACTCTTCAATTGAAATATTTTTCATATTACATGAAAAATATCTATATTTTAGATATCCTCCTTTTCAAGTGAAAAGTTTGAATTTTTCCTCTTTCATTGCTTGCATTTAGTCTTCATTCTATTTCATAGTGGCCATACTTTTGCAATAGTGACATTGGATATTCCTCTTATCCACAAATTTATATATACCTCTCCCATAATAGCATCATCTACTATGACCTCTTAATTTAGTAGAATATTAATTTTTTTTCCCTTTTTTATTCTTGGGAAGAGCTTGAGCTATCTCCATTATTGTTTGACACTCTAGCCTTGGAAGTAAAATATTCCTACAAGTATTCTTCTTTATTATTTTCAATTCTTTCTTTTTGGAACATACGTGATCCAAACTAATTCATCAAACTCCAACATCTTCAAATCTTTACTCTTTACTAATAATTGCGCTATTGTTTTGCTTTGGCATCGATGTTCTCTACACCTTTTTGACAACATCTCTTAATGCTGTTTTTTTATCATAGATACTCATTTTGTGGACAATGTTATGCACCCTTACAAATTAATATCTCAAATTCTCATTGTCTTTCACTTTTAGATTTACATATTTTATCTTCAATATCTAGAACATCACTAATTTCATTTGAACATACCTTTGATAGGTTATCTTCAATGTATCCCAAGCTCCTTTAGCAATATTGACATTTGAGATTCTTAGAAAGTTTCTTATATCAAGAGTTTCTTGTATGTAATACAAAATCCAAGTCATTTTTTCTTTGTGCTTCCTCCATATTTATATTCCTATGGATGATAAATACTCCAATCTACTAGTTTCTTGTATCCATTTTCCATAATGCTTCACACTTCCTTGACAATCAACAAAGTTTAGCAATAGTTATTATCTTCTCCTTTAAATTTTGGAATGGTAAGAAAAATATTACCATGATCCATGGTAATTATAATAATAATGTATGAATTTTTCGTCTATAAACTTGAATTCTAATTTCTCCAGTTAAAGAGAATCAAATCCTCAAGCTCTCCACTTCTCTAATTTTCAATATCTAATACAAGTATGTGAGATGTGGTGGTAACTCTAAAATAGATATGAACACAACATTAAAAAGATAAAATTAGTAGAAAATAAATTTGCACAAAAAACTCCAAAAAAATACCTCAACAATGTTTAAATATTTAAAGTAATTCAATTCAATGCACTATACTTATATACATACAACAAAAATTCTCTTGGTTGTCTACTCTTGGTGCTTCACATCCACTCCAAATTTAGGTAACTATTCTTCTTCTTCTTCTTGTTAATATTCTTCTTATTCTAATTTTCACTTGTAATTCTAATTATGTCACATTTTGATTTTGTCATTTTCTTGTTCTATTATGATTTTTATCTCATTCAATATCACAATTTCCAACAAAATAGTTGATGATGATCTAATGAATCCAAATTCATGTATTGTGTCAATCAAGCATGGAGAGCCACAATGAAGCTATTGAAGAGGTAAAAAAGTCCTCATTGGACAATGATGTAGCCAACAAACTAGGTTTGATGTCCATTTACTATGAGAACTATGACTTGCAACATAATTTGGAGTAGTTTTAATGACCTCACATAATATATAGTGGTGACCTCAATTTCCATATTAACAAGCATCTATAATTGCTTTAACACTTAAAGTATAATAGAATAAGAAGAGCATTGAACAATAATAAACAAGCAATTATGAAGGACATCACATTGAAAAAATTATAAGACATCAACAACCCATTATTGTTTTTCCTCATCAATAAAGTAATAACAAACAACACATTCACTACAAAATCCATACTATAAATGATCATTTACATCTATAACACTTGCCTCAATGTTGATGAACTAAACCAACTAATATTGTACTAATTTACATAGGCAAGGCATCCTACATATCGAAAGGCACAACAATACATTTAGCATTCATATTTTCCTTTAACATGTTTGGGCCAATTTTGCTTAGAAATGACATAATGGACAAATTACATAAATAGTATGAGCATTTGTATTTTATCCCCATAGATGATACCTCACTAATAAGTAGTCACTTTTTATAATTCATGGACAAATAGTTGTGATACATAAAACATATATAAAATAGCCACTTTAGGAGCATGGACCATATATGGTATAGTGATTGTATCAAGCCCAACCTATATATGAATCCTTGATATTTAATTAAAAATAATGAACAAAGATCTCAATTCATTTAATTTTTAGAAATAAAACGTAATATGTTATGAGTTGTAAACCATAATCCACCAAATAGATCAAAAATTCCTCTCCATATTAAACATGATGTGTACGAGTTCTAGAGTGATGATGATCATAAAAATACCTTGGACTATCACCAGATCACCCAATGTTCTCATTTCTTTGTAGTAGGAACAATGGAATCATGTTGCACAATGAGAATATATTATTAATATCTCAAGGAGAACTAATTATGATAAATACCATTGACAAGGATGACAAGCTATGCAAATCCAACACTTCAATCAAATACAACAACATTACCTTCCAAGATCAATGTAAAGTTACGTGTATTAGTCTAGGTGTTTGTAGGAATAATGACATATAGAACAAGTTTTTCAATGGTGTAGATGACATCTTCAAAGCATCTAATTTGTGGTAACATTACACAATAGATGATAGTGACCTCATATTCTAGATTACCAAGAATTTAGAATTACTTGAATATTTAAAGTATAATAAAATGAGAAGAGCATTGAATAATAAGCAACACTTATGAAGGACATAGTGATGATAAATTAAAATGTCTCATTTTTATACCTTAAAACAACCATTCTTGACTCCTTTAATGTGTTGATAATGAATAATTAAGTGTGGACTAGGGTGCAATTTATACTAATATTGTGATTAGACATAGTGAATAGGTAAAATGCATTGCTATGTTATTTAGATAGGTTTTATGTGATTTTGGGTTTAGTTTTACATTTATTTGTGGTTGTTTGGTTCATAATCATGATACTAATAAAATTGGATAGAAAGATGATATCTTGTAGGTCTCAAAATGTTGCTACATTGAAACTATGTCAGTGCGCTAGATTAGTCTTGAGCCAAAATAATCCAAAACAGAATGAACAAGAAAAGTGGGGGTCAAAAAATATGGAAATGTAGCGTGAGATACATGGAAAAATAAAGTGAAGACTTTTGTGGTTCAAATAATAAACCTCCCTAAAAATAGGCTAAAATCATGTTGGTAATTTCTCCTTAAAAATAGGTCTAAGGTATAGACCAATCCCGTAAGAGGGGTGAACATCCAGGGTTCAAATATTGAGCCTTACCAGACAGAACGCTTGTCCCTTTCTTGGTGCTTTCAATGGTGAAAAGGTTTAAAATGATTGTGGCATGGTGGTTATAGGGGCAGAATATATGGAGTACTATGTGGTAGCTTTCGAGGCAGACAACACAGAATACAGTGGCACCCATAAAATATGGACAACGTACTCGGATCATTGTGGTGGCTATCGATTCCACCATGTAAAATAAAAATAAAATAAAAATGCTTAAAAATAGGAATGAAATTATGTTATTGGATTTAATAATTGGCCTCCCTAAAAAATAGGCTAAAATTATGCCTATTATTTCTCCTTGAAAATAGGGCTAAAATAATATTATCAGTTTCAATAATTCCTCCTCAAATATTAGGCTAAAATTATGTTATAAGTTCTTTCTCAAATCTTGGGATAAAATTGTGAAGTTAATTCCAAAATATGGGCAATATTAGTTCTCAATATGGGGAAGATTCATGCCAAATATAAGCAAAGAAAGGTGCCACTTGTCTTGCTTATGCTTATTCTTAGCAAGTGGTTGAGATACTCCCAGGATAAGAGAAATATAAGGTGCCACTTGTCTTGTTTATGCTTATTCTAAGCAAGTGATTAAGATGCTCCTAGATGAGAAAACTATAATGTGTCACTTGTCTTGATAATATTTATTGTTAGCAAATGATTGAGAAAGTGTAGGACATTTCCAATAGTTTAGGAGTGTGTATGTATTATACCAATTATTAGAAATTGGTTAAATATGTGTAGAGATATTTTCAATAAAGTAGAAATATGGTTAGGTTCCATTTATATAAAATGATGTACCTAGCTTATGTATTTTTCTAGAGGAGGGCAAAGAATAAAATATAGGGAGAATGATTTGGATTGAAGATTTTGTCAAGATGTAATTCCCTCTTATTTGATTTTTTTTCTTGTCTCACATGTATGTATTTTAATTATATTTTTATTTAATATTTATTTTCCATTGGGCTAAAGAGTAAGGGCCTACTCCATCAGCACAATGGGAAGTATTATTTCTTGTGGATATGTTTGTAAAAAAATGGATTTTATTTATTTATTTATTACTTTGTATATTATTTTAATTTATAATTAATTTGTATATTATTTTTATTTGTAATTAATCTTTAAATTATATTGATTATTTATTTCCCAAGTTAGTTTTATGCAACTGCTAGTTTTTTTTTTTTTAAGCGAAAAACCCCTTGTGGGGCCACCTTGGTCTGAGAGACCATGAACAGGGGATTCTACACCGTCAAAGTCACCCGAGAGTCGCACCCAACCTTGCCCGCACCAACATTATCAATTGGATTTTGGGTACCCAATTCAGCTTTTTGGTAGGGTGGAGATTCAAACCTGGGACCTCCCTTGGAGGATTGCCCTCTCCTCTCCAACTCACCCACAACACCTGGGTATGCAACTGTTAGATTAGATTTCAATATTTGCAAGTTAGATTTTAATTTATGCAAGTATGATCTAATTTTCTTGCAAGTGTGATTTTATTTTCGTGCAAGTGTAATTTAAATTTATGAAAGTGTGATTTAAATTTTTGCAAGTGTAATTTCAATTCTCGCATTTATTTTTCACAAATGTGATTTTAAGTTTTTTGCAAGCATGATTTTTGTTTTTGCAAATAGGAAAATTTAAAATACTTTATACCAAGACACACTTCCTTTCTTTCTAGCGCATACAACCTTTGGAAACCACCCTATATTGATAATATTAAATTATGAACATTAACAACACTCATCACATAGCATTGAAAAAATTAAAATACATCAATAAACCATAGTATTAATCCTATTTGATAGAGCAACAACAACCACGGCCTTTATAGTATCCATACTACAAATGGCCATTCATATCTACAACACCAACCTTGATGTTGATGCAATGAAACCACTAGTCTTGTACAAGCACACATAGGAAATACATACTAATATTTTAGAGGTACAAAAATACATTTAGCATTCCTATTTCTCTTTAACAAGTATGGCTCATTCAATCCCTATGGCGGATGTGTATAAGAAGTATTATTCAAAAAAAAAGTATGGGATCATTCTACCAATAATAACACATTGGAAAAATTCCATAAACGACATGAATATTTTTATTTGATCCTCATAGATGAGATCCTATTGATAGGTAATCACTTTCTGTGTTTCATCAACAAATGGCTATGAGACATAAATCATATAAAAAATAGTCATTTTAGGAGTTTTCTATGGTGATTTGCATGAAGACCAATCTATATAAAACTCCTTGATATTCAAAGATATAACCATGTGTTAGATTTTGAAGTTGTATATTTAATTTATAACTATCACAAGGTGTAAAATGATCATGCAATATTAAATACATTAAAAATAAAATATACTAAGCATGTAAATATCATGAGAAATTTCTACAACTACTCAAAAATATGCCATTAATGAAAGTTCATGAAAATAGCACATTGCTCTAAAATGGAGGTCTCAAACACTCCATACATGCTCTACGTTGTATCTACTACTACTCTACCTTGTGCTCACCAAAATTCTCTCTCTTTATCTCTCTATAAAGGCCTATATATAATGATATATGTCTCTTGGCCTTTCACCTACCTATGACTCTTCATATTCCTATTCTATGATTCATGTACACATGGACAACATGCACATTTACATCATTGCACATTCTAATAATACTTGTGAATTTCTTACATTGCTTAAAGTAAATACTAAGACCCTAATCTAAGATAAACTCCTAATTTAAACATGTGCCCATGGTGGTACATTAGCATGTACGAAATAATGTAATATATTCCAACACTCCCTTGTATTACATTATTTGGTTATTGAAGACTTTAGTCTTCAATATGGATCTTCATCTTGGTTTTGTAACTTGAGCTCTTATTTTCTACATTCTTTATTTTTCTCCTTGTTTGTATCCTAATCAAGTAAATAATTAGTATCTTCATATTGTTCCTTCAGTTCATTTTGATATTTATTCATCTTGAAAGTATTTTCTTTCATATTCATCTTTTCTTTTCTGTCATGCTTCCTCTTCCTTCTTCTTCTTCTTCTTCTTCTTCTTCTTCTTTGTTTCTACATTTTTACTAGTGATATATCTTCTTCATGGTGAGTTAGTATATCATCACAATAGTATTGACCAGGATTAAGTATTTCATTGCTAGTATGCTCATTTTGTTTCATGTTTTGAAAGTATTCAAAAATAATTAATGATAGATATATCATCAAACATTCTTCTGATGTAAATATAACTATGTTTTGAGTATTCCACCAAGATTTAAAAATTACTTCATGAAGATAACCAATTAATGTCATAAAATTCCTTCTTTTGCTTCCTTGAGAAAAAAATAGAATCTTCTTTTTACTAGTAGATAAATATTTGTATCCATCAAAAGTATCTATTAAGTTTTTTGAATAGAATTTCAGTTCATGAAATAGTTCTTCACTATCGAATGCATTCCTCATTATTTCATCTATGCTTCTTCTAATTTAATCTTTGAAGTGGAATTATTTATAGCTCCCTAGTATTATATATTGTGAATAATTTTGATAGAATATTTTAACTTTCAAAGCCTTTGAAGTTGTCTACCTTATGGCTCCCTAGTTTAGATATTAAACTCAATGAACTCTTTTCAATTCTCAAATTTGTAGGATACCTCAAAAATTCTAATGTTCAATAAATGGTTTTGACAAGGGTTTAATTTTTCAAATCTCTAGGTAGAATTCCTTTTAACTCCCAAGTATTTTGAATGTGAAAGATCAAATTTGATAAGATCTTTCCAATTTTTCAAAATTTGTAGAATACTTTGTATCTACGAAATGTTTTGAATGTAATATGGCTTTGATAAGGTACTTAGATTTATTTTGAGTTTAATTCCTTTAATATTTTTCATGTTCAACTTATATTCTTCACCTTATTTCTCCCTATTTATGAATAGAAAGCTAAAGATAATTTTGATGCAATTTCAAGTTTGATAAGGTTCTCTATTTTCAAGACCTTTAAGTTGGATTCCTTATGTCTCATTAATTTGAGCAAGAGACTAAAACCAAATGTAATTTCTAAATTTTCAAAAAAATCTATGTTTGTGCTTTATTTCAATTTTCAATAATATATATTTTCTAAATTTCAAAGCTTTTAAATTGGTGTTGAACTCTTTATAACTTCCTAATTGGAAATTTAGAAAACTAATATATTTGCAAATTCAATATTTTAAGTTTTGTGTAGTAATCCTTATACCTCCAAGTTAACCAATTTGTAAATATTTCTTAATGCAAAATGAATTCCAAAATAGGATAAAGTAATTTCAAAAAATTTAAAAAATTCTTCTTGCTTCAAATATATTCTAAGGCATTCAATACTTCATCTAAGGTTATAATTTATCTCCTTATTTCTCCTATTATTCAAATAACCTTAAGTATAAAAGCTTAATTAATTTTATCCTCAAAATATACCTTATACCTCCTTTAATATTTGCTAAGGTTTTGAATTAAATATTTCTTACCTTCTTGTATGTGAGATGCACCAAACTTTGACTTGCTTTAACTCTACAAATTGCACTCAAAACAAACTTCTCTCTTGCTACAATTAAATCATCTCCTTTCTCATTCAATTCAGTGTTTTGAAGTTTGACTCTCCTCTATGTTTTTCACACTTTTCCAAGGTGCTCAAGTTGATTTCCATGCATTCTCTACATTGTTCTTAGGCTATTTTTAGCCCGTTCATTAATAAAAACCCCTTATTTGTTGCAACTTTCTTCAATCATGACTGGTGTTTTAAGTATCAAGTGCCAAGTGGCACCAAAAGTCTTTGCACTTCTTTGAAACATTTTTTGTGGCACTCTACCCAAATTTATCTTACTTAATTATTGGCAAGAGCATTATACTGCATGGGCATGAATGTATTATGAATCCTTGAACATTGCAAATAGAATGTTTCTCTCTTCCAATGGAATATGTAACATCCTCCACATGGTAGATGGTTTCTATAATGCTTGACCTTCCTTATCATGCACCTTATTCACCCTAATTTTGGTTCTCTTGTTGCTTAGCCTTCAAACACTTGAAACTCCTTTGTGTTATTCAACTTACCAACATCCATTGAGATTCTTTTGGCTATCACTTCTTCAACACTCTCCTCCTATGGTAGTTTTAACATTCAATGATTTCGTTGTAATGGAGCTTGCTTCATATTTGGTGGCACTCACCGTGCCCTAATTTTCTTATTCTTAAAATTTTTATCTTTTCATT
The DNA here is from genome assembly GCA_028583015.1 of Wollemia nobilis. Classification (NCBI taxonomy): domain Eukaryota; kingdom Viridiplantae; phylum Streptophyta; class Pinopsida; order Araucariales; family Araucariaceae; genus Wollemia; species Wollemia nobilis. The sequence goes on from JAQPPZ010000850.1 coordinate 14,020,034, forward strand.
GCTCACTCTTTGATGCTATATGTTCGTATGTTATGGCCTGTGATGTTATTGGTGGTAGTGAGACTATTCTCCTTCTCCTCACGCTAGTGGTGCAACCTTGGTGGCTCAACCTTACAATCTAATGATGGTTTCCAATGTTCTATGTTGGTCGTACAATGCCTACTTATAAACGCTCTACATTGCCTTCCTTGGTGAAAATGGCTATCTCCAATATGATGGCGTTACTTATGGTAGTTCTACTCCTTTGATAAATTACCTTCACAAAAACCTTTTCAATACTTAGCACACCTCTTGGTGTCTTTAGATACTATAAATTTGTGTTTCCTTTATTCACTATTGAGTCTCTTTATTTTTCTCAATAGGACTTAGAAAAATCTACACTTAAATTATAAACACAACATATGTTTCTTCTACTTATCACTCCTTTTTTGAGCAAGTTTTAACTTCTACCTTTGCTATTTTGTTTTGTAGATTTCAAGATAATAAAGAAGTCTCCTTCCTTGGCTTAGAGATACTTGAATCAAACTAGATTTTACTCCTTAAATAAATCCTAATATGGTGCTTTCAAAATATCTAAAATGAACTAGATTTAATGCTTTAAAAATAAACTTTCATAGCACCTCTTTTACACACCTTTTGTCCTCCTTTTGTAGCTAGTATTTTTGGTGATTTGGTTCACCTATTTGCTACCCCGATTTTGTGAAATTTACAGCTTCATTTCGTTTTTTTTTGCTACCCTAAAATTGTTAATCTTGTAGTTCTCCTTTCTACTCAAATGCTACCTTAAATTTATCAATTTTTCAGCTCTAATCACTTCCCAAATTTTTGGCTTTTTAGCCTTTAATTTGCTGTTAGAAAAACTGATTATTGTGGCTTCAATTCTCCTTCAACTTTGCTCTCTTGGACTCTAAAATTTGTAGCTATTAGTGCTACCCAAAATTCTGCATTCTTGTTGTCCTAAAATCAGTAATTTTTAGCTTCTAATGCAGTCAATGCTTCTCTAAAATCTATCTCAAAATTATCCAAATTATAGCTCTCTCTTCCTCTTCTAATGTTGCCCAATAATCTCTTGTAATTTATTCAAATTGTTGTCTTATTTACTATCAAGCATTCCTTCAATTAGTTGTTTAAGGGCTCTTCAAAATCCACCCAAATATTCTCTAAATTATAGCTTTATGTCACCTTGACTTTGCTATCATGTGACTCTTCAACTTCTTCTATAAAAACAACAATCTTCTCCTTCATAAATTAACCTTCAAATCCTTTGTGGATATCCTCAAAATTCTTAAATCTGGTGGCCTCTTCTAGATTCTTTCTCCTTCAATTGTCCTTGTCAATATTGACTTCAAATCGGGTCTATTTTTTTACCTTCTCCTCAAGAATTTTAATGTCTTGAGGTCTTCAAAAAATCCTTTCCAAAATTTTGCAAACTTCTTTCCAAATCCTTTTTTCTTTTGGGCTTGTTGTTAGATGGCAATAATTGTCCCAAATTCTTATTTTCTAGGAGCTACTCCTTGAAATATTTTACCTTGAGCTTTCTTCAAATCTTCTCTAATGGCCACTTCTTCAACTTCTTTCAATAGGGATTCTCTAGCCTTCTTCTTTCTCCTTCTAAGTTTACTTAAGACCTCTTTTCTTGGGTCTTCAAATTCTACAACTTCCTTCTTTCTTCAATCTACAATCTGTAAGTCTTCAATATTCTATGGGGATCTCCTTCTTGGGACTCCTTGATCTCCAATATTTAATAGGTCTCCTTTGGCCTCTTCCTCTCTTCTCAATCTTCAATATTCAATTCTGCAAATTTTACAATGGGACCTTTTTCCTTAGGCCTCTAAATTCTTCAATATTTGACTTACTGCAAGTATCGGATTAATTCCAAAGAAGATATTCTTCCTAGATATTGTAGTAAGCTTCTCAACTTCCTTTCAATAAACTCTTCTCTACAAAAAACTATTAGAAGATGATAATACAAATTATTCAAATCTAAAAATAATGAACTTCACTAGTTGATTTGTCAAACTAGTGGAATCAATGTTGAGTCCTAGTCTTCACAAGTTTTTCTATAACTCTGTGGAAAGACTCTAGCCAAAAAGTAATTTTAAAAATAAGATTTTTTATCTCCTCTCAATATCTCTTGTGGCTCTCCCCAGGGTTATGCATAAGGGGTAGTACCGAAAAAGTATTTATCAAATTGGGGCAAATCAACGTGAAAACTGTATAAACTGTGGGGCAAATTTTTGAAGAAAATTTTTCAAAACATGGCAATTTTTTTTTCAACTACAAGTATCAACAAAATTAGCAGAAGGCAACTGGCAGAAGGCGATTGGTAGAAGGTGACTGGCAGAAGATGACTAACAGAAGGCGACTGACAGAAGGTGATTTGCAGAAGGTGACTAACAGAAGGTGACTGACAGAAGGCAACTAATAGAAGGAGACTAACACAAGGCAACTGGCAGAAGGTGACTAACATAAGGTGACTGACACAAGGCAACTGACAGAAGGCGACTGACAAAAGGCAACTAACATAAGGCAACTGGCAGAAGGCAACTGACATAAGGCGACTAGCAGAAGGCGACTGGCATAAGGTGATTGACATAAGGTGACTAGCAAAATGTGATTGACATAAGGTGATTGGTAGAAGGTGACTGACAAAAGGCGACTAGCAGAATGTGACTGGCAGAAGGTGGCTGACATAAGGTAACTGGCAGAAGGCAACTGATAAAAGGTGACTGGCAGAAGGCAGCTGATATAAGGCAACTAATAGAAGGCGACTGGCAGAAGGCGACTAGCAGAAGGCGACTAGCAGAAGGCGACTAGCAAAAGGTGAATGACATAAGGCAACTAACACAAGGCGACTGGCATAAGGTGACTAGCAGAAGACGACTGACATAAGGCGACTAGCAGAAGGCAACTGGAAGAATGTAACTAACAGAAGGTGACTGACACAAGGCGACTGAAAAAATGTGACTGGCATAAGGTGACTGGTAGAAGGCGACTGGCATAAGGTGATTGGTAGAATGTTACTGGCAGAAGGCAACTGGCACATGGAGACTAGCACATGGCAACTAACACATGGCGACTGGCACATAACAACTAGAACATGGTGACTGGCAAAAGGTAACTGGAAGAAGGTTACTGATAGAAAGTGACTGGTACATGGCAACTGGCACATGGCGACTAACAGATGGTGATTGGAATATGGCAAGTGGAATAAGGCAACTGCCATAATAATAAATAAGATGGCACCATGTGTCCTTACTTCTACCATGTGTTGTTCATGTGTTAACTCCTACCATGCAAAAAATTATAAATTCATTTACAGGGTCATTTGCAGCTTTTCCTAGAGCAACTTTAAAATCTTTTTCCAGCATTTTGAGGGCATTTTCCACAGCGGTTTTAGAGATTTTTTAGATCATTTCCAAGAAATTTTAGTGCATTTTGGTAGCATTTTTTGAGCGTTTTGGCAGAATTTTTATAAGTTTTTGCCAGTGTTTTCCTATTTTTCAAATATGACTAGTTGTTCCTCCCCTCTTCCATCCAAAGATCATTTCAAGTACACCTTCTGCCCCAATATTAAGAGCATTTTCAACACTCCTGATAGATATTCCCAGTGGATTTACACCGCTGGACTTACTGGTGTGTTGAAGATGCCTCAACTGAATATTAATGTTCAGTTGATGCAACGGATCATTTCTTGTTACAACCATGATGTGTGCACTATTTCGATCTCTGTGGATAACAACAAAAATTTTTTTTTGAATAAACCCTCCATTATGCAGCGATTAATAGGGATATCATTTTTGGATGGTGTACTGGTGAAAAACCAGTACGCCTTAATCGACGATGATAAATCCACCCTAGGAAACCTTTACGTTGTTCATCCTAACAATATGAAAGGTATAATTTAAAATTTTATTTTTTATTTAACATTAAATATTGTTTTGCTATAGTTTCATTTCTCTAAAAATGTTCTCCTTGTTTTATTTTTTGTTTTCTAATAATGTTCTCTTTTTTAAGTCAATTCTTCTAAGTCCAAAATGGGCTTAAACATTTCGAATGTTGGAGACAAATTTCTATATGCTTGCATTGAATTTTTTTAGGCAAGGCTTATTCTGCAGGGGCGACCTACAGAAATGCCTTTTTGGGCACTTTCTTTATTTCTTCATTGTATTGATGGCAGTAAATTTGACTAGTGCACGCACATTTCCAACTACCTGAAGCACGGCCTTTTGAGTGCCCAAAAAATTTAAGCATCTGCTTACATAGTGACTACCAACAATTTTATTCTTTGTTTATTTTAGGAAGCTTATTTCAACCTTCAACAGAGCAGTCCTCTCACTGCATTGCACCCCAGTTTGTTGTCTATTGGCATGTCTAATGGTGAGATACAGGTAAAATAATTTGTTGAAATATCTTTATTTTCTTTTTTTTATTTTATCTTTTTATTCTCTAATTTTGTTTTGAAAACAAAAAAGAGCATCTCAGTCTTCAAGTAAGAGGGATGTCGCATTTAAGATTCTAGAAGTATCTACTGATTCTGACACGTAATCGCAGTCATCACCAATGACTCCCAAAAAACGTGTGAGGTCTGATGATGGTCGGATTCAGCATACACCTACGACACCTTTTATTGGAGAAATAGTTACAGTCGATGTAGAAGAGGTTACCTCCAACCCACAAGGTAACCTTACTCTGCATTGTTCAAAAATAATTTTTTAAATGATTTATTTTTTTGACTTAAAATTATGTTTTTTTAATGTGTTTTACATATTTTTTAGACAAAGGGTAAATGGTTGAAATATCAATTACTGCAGATTCTGAGTCAGGTATGTATATTTTGAATAAATATTTTTTAATGCTATTGTTATTTACAAATGATTTATTTTATTTTCTTGTGTGAAATTTAATAGAGGGACCTCGTAGATTCAAAAGGTTGAAAAAAAATATGGCTCCACCACCTGACCCTCCACGACCACAGCCACAACCATAGCCACATCCATAGCCAAAGCAAGTTTAGGTCCTCCCAAAGCAAGTTCAGGTCCATCCACTTCAGGTTCCACCTAGGAGGAACCAATCAGCGTGGTAAAATGTTCCTCACACCGCCACCTCACAATGCAAGAAGTGCTACAGAGCCAAAAAATGTGTCATCATCTACTATTTTTATTGTATCGATATTAACCTTGGAAAAATTTTCAAATGTTGAGAGTGCATCTCAAATGCCCTTAGGAACTCTTGATTGTGACTTTCTTTATCAGGGTATGAATCCTAAAAATTTCCCTTTGAAGGCAAGTGATATTCTTGAGGATGAAGAGGGCATTGATGGATAAGAAGATGATGTCAATGTAGATGCCACCGAAGTTTCCCCCTTTGACCCACAGCAAGTCGTCGCTCGTACTGTTACAAAAGATGATATCCTAAATGTTTCTAAAAATGTGTTATTAGCTTATGCATGTAAAGTTGTAGTTCATAATACTCTTCTTTTGGATATTGATAAATTGAATGAATGGGAATATTGGGCCAAAGTTTTGATTAAAGCCATCAATGGCCGATATAAGAATTTTTCAAAAAGAAAAAAGTTGTTTCTCAAGATGGAGAATGAGCCCCAAAAGCTCGATGCCTTGCTACATAAAGCTGAATCTGGCACTATGGAGGCTGAGTCTACATACAGAGATGAAATTCTTGTCGTTGTTATGAATCATTTGGAAAACCTCAATGCAGAAGCCCAAGCTTATTTTAATGAATGGGCACTTGATCAAAACAAAGTAGTAGTTGCAGAAACAACACGACTTACAGCTGATGTAAGTTCTACACCTAACTAAAAAATATTTTTTTGTTAAATATGTTTTGTTTATAAATATTAACCTTTTTTTATTACTATTTTGTAGTCTAATTTCCAGCACCTAAAGCAACAAGTTAGTGCCATGAAATTTTTGATCAAGACTGCCAAAATTAGCATTAATAATGCTATTGAATTGAAGAAGAGGTTAAATAGACAGTTAGAGAAAATAATTACCTAAAGAAGGTTATCAAATATGGGGGCCTAGATGTCGAGGCTAAACTGAAAGAAAAGGATAAGGACCTGAATGCACCTTTCAAATAAGATACAACGAAGGAAGAGAGTGCCTTGTTATCGGGGATCAACACTATAGCAAAAATTTTGGTTAGGTCTGGGGCATTAGAAGAAAAGAATATTGAGGTAGATGTGGGTGGACCTTCAGGAAACATTGAAAAACAATAGATCTTTGTTGTTTTGGGTTTCAAGTGAAACAAAAACTCTTTATATCTTTATATTTTTATAAATATTTAAGACTGGTATTTTTTTGAAAATTGAAATCAATGTTAGAGGCAATTTCTAAAAAATCATATTATCATTTCGAAGTTTTATTTTTAATTATTGTTATGTTTTAATTTGAAGTGGAATAAATAATGTTTGATATGTTTGATATCCTTTTTGAGAATTGAAATCAATGAATGAGACTATTGTCAAAAATCAATGAATGAGACTATTGTCAAAAATCAATGAATGAGACTATTGTCAAAAAATATTTTATCTATTGGAAATTTTGTTTTCAATGTTGTTATGTTAAGATTATATGTGTTGATGTATTAAGTAATTTGAAGTGGAAGAAATAATGTTTGATATGTTTTGTAAATTGCAAATGAATGGTATCATTTTTTAGAATTGAAACAATGAATGAGACTATTTCTGAAAAATATGTTATCTATTTGCAATTTTGTTTTGAATGTTGCTATGTTATGATTATATGTTGATGCATTAAGTAATTTTAAGTGGAAGAAATACTATTTTATATGTTTTGTAAATTACAAATGAATGGTATCATTTTTTAGAATTGAAACAATGAATGAGACTATTTTCAAAAAATGTGCTATCTATTGGAAATTTTGTTTTGAATGTTGTTATGTTAGGATTATATGTGTTGATGTATTAAGTAATTTTTTTTTTTAAGTGAAAAACCCCTTACGGGGCAGCCTTGGTCTGAGATACCATGAATAAGGGGTTCTACACTGTCAAAGACATCCGGGAGTCGCACCCGACCCTGCTCGCACCAACATTATCAATTGGATTTTGGATACCCAATTCAGCTTTTTGGTAGGGTGGAGATTTGAACCTGCGACCTCCCTTGGAGGATTGCCCTCTCCTCTCCAACTCACCTACAACACCTGGGTGATGTATTAAGTAATTTGAACCGAAAGAAATAATGTTTGATATATATTGTAAATTGTAAATGAATGGTATCCTTTTTTAGAATTGAAACAATGAATGACTATTTTCGAAAAATATGTTATCTATTGGAAAACTTAAGTGGAAGAAATAATGTTTGATATGTATTCTAAATAATGAATGAATGGTATATTCTTTACATATTGAATTCAATGAAAGAGAGTATGTTTTGATTATTTATGATGATGTAAAAGTTTGTTGTTCTTAATTTGAAGTGGAAGAAATAATGTTTGATATGTGTTATCTTTTTAAACCTTTGTTTTGAATGTTGTTATGTTTTGATTATTTGTGTTGATATATTAAGTAATATTGAATTATGTGAATGCAGTAAGATGTTATTTATGTTATATGAATTAATTTGAAATGTCAAAAAATATAGCATAACATCAAATCAAATAAAATAATGTAACATGTGAAATCAAATCAAATGAAATCAATTCAAATGATAGCATCCTTTCATTCATATATGTGAAATCAAATCAAATAATAACATGTGAACTCAAATTAAATCAAATAAAAAAATCCTTTCATTTTGATATGTGAAATCAAATCAAATGATAGCTTCCTCTCATTCTGATATGTGAAATCAAATCAAATGATAATATGTGAAATAAAATCAAATGAATGCATCCTTGCATCATAATGCTAGAAGCTAGAACAAACTCTTTTCAGATTATACAAAATGTTCTGCACTCATTCCTAAAATTTGTGTCATCACAATCTGACCAGTGTTACAATCATCGTCATCATTATCAATATTCGTTACACCTCTTGTCTCTGCCAAAGAATTCCAATGTGATAATGCTCTTTCGTAAGGAAACTCCTCCACCTCATAGGCCGACACATATACTCTCAAGAAATTCTCCAAATTTTTGTTCAACCTTTTTCAAACTTTAGATTTTATATATGAAAGTGCACTGAACACCCTTTCATCTTCCACGGATCCCAAAATCATCGTTTGACATAATTCATATAAATGAAAATATTCACTCATAGTATGTTTTAAGACAGTACTTGGTTGTAATATTCTCCACAAACGTGAAATAAAACCTGCTTCATGATGGTTAGAGAGCTATGAAACTTGACCAGACATTGTTGTTCCAAAATAGTTGGATTGTTTTGTCAAAAGATTTTTGTTCAAAATGCCATTGATTTCAATGCCATTGACTACAATACTTTGACTAAAATGACCAGCAAGTCTGCCCATGTATTTGAAGAACAAAGAATTTATAATTTGTTATTCATTACAAGGATCCCAAAACATTGGATTTACCACACCCATAGCCTTTAGCAATTCATCTCTTTGAAAACGGTCTCTGATTTCTTTTGTCAATGATTCTGCTATTTATTTTAGTTTAAGTTTTTTATCATCCACAACCACATGAAATATATTGTAGGTTATGGGCATTTGCTCAACTTCATTTGTAGCTATATCCAATCGCACAACATAACAATATAAAGGTATTTCATTTTCATGGACATTAATACACAGATGATCGTTAATATTAAACTTTAAAAAGCTTTGAGGACTATTCACACTTGTTAATGCTCTTCAACTCTCAAACAAGGGATCCATAAACGTTTCACCAGATGCATACATCATATCAATATGCATGTAAATTTGTATTCTCGCCCTGATGAAATCCACAATATAAATCGATCTTTCTTGTGCAATTTTGATCAAAGTATTCATTTTTTCCAACATTGGAAGAATTCCACACAATGTGAGAAGAGTTTCAAAGTCACTCATTCAAAAAAGTAAATATTTAGCCTTATCAACCACCCTACGATTTGCATACATAAACCCTATCAAGGATTGATATTCTTTGAAAACTCTTAATGTAAGTAGATGCATCGAAATCCACCTAGTATCCACATATTTCAACAATTTTTTACCTTCGATAACTCCTAGTGCAAACTGTTGAAACTCTAAAAATATTTTTGGACTACGTGAAAAATATTCATGAATTTCATGGATAAGCTCTTCCACTTTGGCAACATTTGTAAATGTATCCACAATTTTGTATGCAAGATTCATTCTGTGAGCCATGCAATGAATAGGGATCAAATATGGGGCAACCGATGTTTGTAGTCTAACACAAAGACCATTCTTGTGTCCTTGCATTGTAGCAGAACCATCAGATCCTACACATATTAACTTAGTGGCTATTTCAATTTCATTCATTCCTACTTCTTATTTTAAACTAGTTACAACAACATTGTAAATGTTTTCTGCATTACAATTTTCCACCATTTTGCATATTCCTAGTAAATGAGGTTGCCTTGAATGATTTTCCAATGTGTAAACATGCATGCAAATCCAAGATGTATTTTCAACTGCAGTCACCTCATCAATTGAAAGTGAAATGAATTTTGCCTTTTTTACTTTCTCTCTGAGGTCATTCTGCTCAACCAATGATAGACATTTTGCCATTTCCCAACCACTTCGATTTGACCAATGAGCGTTGGGTAAGTTCTGCACATTAGCTAGTCGAAATAGATATTTTTAATCTATGAAATCAGACATAGGTCTACCCTTCTTAAGAATATAAACTACAACAATAAACTACAAACTTTTTGAAGCTAAAGTTAACTTATTCATTTTTTCAAATTGGGGTTGAATCGTTGCACCTTTCTCAACCAATGTTTGTTTTGTTTTCATTTCTTTATCATATTCTTCCGCATATCTCATATGTGTGCACTCTGATGCATCCTTCCACCTATAAGTTTTTTGTGTTGCTCGATCACCTTCTTTTGTTTTGATATAAACCTTTCCACAATGTTTTTCTACTGTATATTTTTTAAGTTGCAATCTATGCTCCTTTTCATGTTTCCAACTGCAAATTACGTATCTTAATTTTGTTATATCATAAATACTATTATCTGGCAGCACTGGATCAATGAATGGAAATTCTGATATCCAATCAGGCTAAAATGATATGTTAATTGTCCACCTAGATAACCTTCCACGTTTATTTTTTTTAGATGAAGATTCTTCGAAAGTAAGGACTACATAAGAACTATTAGTTTCTTTTCCACTTGGCGTGTTAGATTCAGGAATCTCTTCATGTTTTTGTTCAATTTTATTGAGATTGTCTTCATGTGTGGACTATTGATTATCATGGATATGTGGAAGTGGAGGAATACCAGGGTTAATAGTGTTTTCTATAGAGATAATTCTAGTGTCAATAGTAGATTCATTATCACTATGGCATTTAAAAACATACTAGTGTTTTATATAGATAAAAGTGAACAAAGCCATCAACCAAAAAACACACTTCTTTACGAATTGAGGAAATTATATTTAAAATTAACAAAGTAAAAAAATTAACTGGTGAGTAAAGGTGTTCATACCTTTAGTTTGTGCATATGTTGATGGCAGACTGGGTTTTGAAATATTAGGAAAGTATTTGAGGATACTCCTTTTATTAGAATACTCTCCTCCCTTCTTTCCACTGCCTTTAGTTGACATTTTTACCTGTATGAACAGAAGAATAACATGAACAAAGAACATTTTTAAATATGAAAATAACAGGTATAAAAGAGAACTACTACTAGAGACAACAAAATCTGTGACTGTCCCATGAATATTGGTCGCAAGCAGAATAAACCTCCTTATTGAGTGTCCATTAATAAAATGAAAAATTAAATTTAATGGTAAAAGAAGCATACAAATAAATTGAGTCACCTTCTACCAGTCACCTTCTGCCAGTCTCCTTCTTTCAATTGCCTTCTACCAATCGCCTTGTGTCAGTCACCTTTTGCCAGTCGCCTTGTGTCAGTCACCTTTTGCTAGTCACCTTCTGCCAGTCACCTTATTCTAGTCACCTTCTGTCAGTCACCTTATGTCAATCGCCTTCTACTAGTCACCTTGTGTCAGTTGCCTTATGCAGTCGCCTTATGTCAGTCACCTTCTACCAATCACCTTGTGTTAGTCACCTTCTACCAGTCGCCTTCTACTTTTCACCTTCTTCCAGTCACCTTGTCTCAGGTGCCTTATGTCAGTCACCTTCTACAAGTCACCTTGTGTTAGTCACCTTCTACCAGTCGCCTTCTGCTAGTTGCCTTCTATCAGTTGCCTTCTGTCAGTTGCCTTCTGCCAGTCGTCTTCTACCAGTTGTCTTGTGTTAGTCACCTTCTATCAATCACCTTCTGCCAGTCGACTTCTACCAATCACCTTCTGTCAGCCACCTTCTGCAAGTTGCCTTCTACCAATCGCATTCTACCAGTTGTCTTTTGCCAATCGCCTTCTCCGGTCGCCTTCGGCCTGTCGCCTTCTGTTAGTCACCTTTCTCTAGTCGCATTCTGATAGTCACCTTTTATCAGTCGCCTTCTTCCATTCGCCTTCTACCATTCGCCTTATGGCAGTCGTGGACTCTGGTTTTATCAGTACTCTACTTTGTATCGCTCGCTATCCAAAAAAAATGTTGTAATTGTATGGGAGTTGTTGTCAGGTTTAGCTATATATAATGGGGTACAAGGGGCAATTTGGGCAAGATATTTCTTAGTTTAAATAAATTTAGGGCAAAAATTGGGCGAGAAACCTTATGAAAATGGGGTGAATTTACCCTAAAAAAAATTAGATCCCAAAATTTTTGGGCAAACGGGCCGACCTCTATGGTCCCAAAAATTATAAAATTGACATTTTGGAAATCCGAATATTCGTGCTAAATTGCAAAATTCACCACTAAGCAAAACCATGGCTCTCCCTGTCTCCTATCAATCTACCTTGTGGCTTTGATACCACTGTTAGATTTTGAAGTTGTATATTTAATGAAATAACTACCACAAGGTGTAAAATGAGCATGCAATATTAAATATATGAAAAAGGTAATATACTAAGCATGTAAATATCATGAGAAACTTTTGCAACTACTCAAAAATATGCCATTAATGAAAGCTCATAAAAATAGTACATTGCTCTAAAATGGAGGTCTCAAACACTCCATACATGCTCTACATTGTATCTACTACTACTCTACCTTGTGCTCACCAAAATTCTCTCTCTCTCTCTCTCTCTCTCTCTCTCTATATATATATATATATATATATATATATATATATATATATATATATAAAGGCCTATATATAATGAGATATGTCTCTTGGCCTTTCACCTACCTATGAATCTTCATCTTCCTATTCTATGACTCATGTACACATGGACAACATGCACATTTACATCATTGCACATTCTAATAATACTTGTGTATTTATTACATTGCATAAAGTAAATGCTCAAATCCTAATCTAAGAAAAACTCCTAATCTAAACATGTATCCATGGTGGTACATTAGCATGTACCACATAATGTAATATATTCCAACACCGTGGACAAATATCTTCTTTTATATAGCTTTGGGAAAGATAGCACAAGTGGTACAAGTTTCAAACCATATTAAATAGGATGTGTATAAACTCCAAAGTGATGATGATCTTTCCTACATAAACAAAAACTTCCTTAGACTATTGACAAGTAATCTAATGTTATTGTTCCTCTACTATGAAATAGTGATATCATGCTACAAAACAAGAAGATATTATCAATACTTTATTAAGAACTAATAATTATCAATGCCATTGATGAAGACAAAAACAACCATGCAAGTCCAACACTTCAATCAAATATGACAACAATACTTTTCAAGATTAGTTTAAGGCAAGGAATACTAGTAAAGTTATTTTTAAGGAACTATAACATTTAGGATAAAATCATTAATAAGCAGCATGAACTACATTGAAACCCTCTAAATCAAACTTAATCATGTCAACATTGCTCGAAAATAGACCACTAAGATGGATTTCCTATACATTGAAGATATATTGAAATATTGGACTTCTGTATTACGATTGACAAATTCTATAATGACAAACAACAATACATGACATGAAAATATTCAAAGGTAATATAATTAGCATGTGCATAGATAACCCATAGATGTCAAGGATCAATGCTTTATGAGATCATATTTGGTGCATGGTGGGTGTGTAAGCACAACATTGTCTACATGACACTATCACATATAAATATCATGGACCCCTTGTTCTTGCTAAGTGCCCTTAAACCTGAGAAATTCAAATTCAAACTAGAAATTATAACTAAAATAGAATGATTGCAAATGGCAACAAGCTAGAAACTAGCAAATGATCTTTGGAACATATGTATTAAACCATTTATAGTAATTGTATCCATCAACAACTCATAGTTTGGAGGCTCATATGTAAGATGTACAAAGTGATTACAACTCAATATAGTCTATCATATAATACTTATAAGACACACACTATGCAGTTAATTTATCAAAGCCAAAGTGAATAGTTTAATTGTATTGCAACCAATCATATACACAATATTGTCACATATATTGTCTAACATATTCTAATGTTGCAATCGCAACATTTCCACAAACCAATTATAGAAGCCATAATGATAAGAATATACACTAGCCAGTTGTAGCTTACAATCATAAATATATAGACTACAGGAATTGTAATGCTCAATGGCCTTTGTAACACCCCAAAAATAAAGAAACAAGAAAAAACACAAACAAAAAGAAAAGGTTTATATTTTTTTTGACTAAGGTGGAGGATTCATAAATCTCCAACCAACCTTAGAACAACTTAATGATTGACATACCCTAAGTTTCTTAATAATTATACCACACAATATTCCCTTCACGGAAGTCCCTCTACGTAAGCCTATCTTATCTTATGCACATAAGTCTATTTCTATCACCAGTCTTGATGAGCTAGACTTACCACCTTCAATCGTTAGAAGGTGTACACACATCTCCATGTTCCACACAAGCCATTATATGTGGGCATGCTACACGTAGTGTGAGCTAAGTTATCCATATTGTCCACTGACAAGCTATCTTAGCTCTGGTACAATCTTCTAAACCTAGTCACAAATCTCCCTAAGGGGGTCTCAAGCCCTTAGGTTAACCACTAAGTTCACCTAGAACTTACTAATATTTCTTTCTTTTTAACATCACAAGAACATAAAAGAACAAGATACTAAATCTAATAAATATGAATTCTAACAATCAAGGATAAATCAATGATAAAGCAACAATCACCAAATAAGCATTCATTAAAAGATCTAAATACAACAATTACAATGTTCATTTAAATACATAAGCAAGTATAGTGCACCCCATGCTTTCTACAATACTTTACATCCATTCAATAGGGAAAATCTTCCCACAATCTAATATATTGCATAAATAACAGGTTTAAGATAGAGAGCAAACTTGTGAACTAGTCCGCCTCATGACTTTGACCTTCCTACTCTTCCATCGATCAAGTGAGAATAGGAGGGGATCAGGACACTCATGGATCTGGATAGATATGCTTCTAAATGCACTTACTTATTTCATTGTCAAATTACAACTATATAAATAACCCAAGAAATTCAACTTACTAATGCATAGTACTATCATAGAAAACCACTCTTTTCGTTTTCCCTCTCACCCACTTGTGAGAGTCAGTCTACCATGCATTCACTCATATGCTCTATTTGCAGTAAATGAACTAACCCTACTTAGCAATTAAAGTCCCATACCCTTAATTTCTAAGCAAACTGGGTTCACACATTATGCTACTAAAAGTAACTACTTTACTTTCCAATAAACCTTTTTCTTCATTTCATAATGTAAGGTCTCGTACCCTTAAATTATAACACAAACCATCATCATATTTCATTTCATAACATAATGTCCCATACCCTTAAATTATAAAACAAACCATCATCATATTTCATTTCATAACATAAGGTCCCATACCCTTAAATTATAAAACAAACCATCATCATTTTTTATTTCATAACATAAGGTCCCATACCCTTAAATTATAAAACAAACCATCATCATATTTCATTTCATAACATAAGGTCCCATACCCTTAAATTATAAAACAAACCATCATCATATTTCATTTCATAACATAAGGTCTCATACCCTTAAATTATAAAACAAACCATCATCATATTTCATTTCATAACATAAGGTCCCATACCCTTAAATTATAAAACAAACCATCATCATATTTCATTTCATAACATAAGGTCCCATACCCTTAGATTATAAAATAAACCATCATCATATTTCACATCGCCATAGGAAAACACAGGTCATACTGCCAATGGCAGAGGCTATACAACTATGCCATCGCATCTCCAATCAAAGGAAAACACATGCTATACTGCCAAAAACAAAGGCCATACAACAATGCCATCACATCTCCAAGCAAAGAGGAAACCACAGGCCATACTACAAACAACAGAATCAATTAAAACGTCATCGCATCTCCAAGCAAAGAGGAAAACACAGGCCATACTGCCAATGACAAAGGCCATGCAACGATGCCATCGCATCTCCAATCAAAGAGGAAAACACGGACCATGTTGCCAATGGTAGAGGCCATTACAATGATGCCTTTGTGTCTCCAATTAAAGAGGAAAATACAGGACATACAATTTTAAGACGTAACCAACTTGGCTCGTCCTCAATAGCTAGATCACCTGTGTTGTTTGGGTGGACGTCTGGCATCTGCTGCTTCTTCGCTCATGGTGCTCTTATTACCACCTCATGCTCCTTCTCTCATGGTGCTCTTCTCACCACCTCATACTTCTTCGCTCTCATGCTCTTTTTTCTTTCCTTCCTTCTATGCTACCTTCCCCCTTATTTTTCCCTTCTGCGCCTTCTCTTCCTTCCTCGGTCTACGTCCTTGCCTACTCGTCATTACTCTTCAACCACCTCTGACATGTGGTAAGGGTGGACATTCCTCCTCTCTTTTTGCAAGGCGATCACCATAAAGGGATTTCCTCTCACGTTAGAGGAATTTCGTGCATTCGACCCACTTGGACCTCCAAAGGTGATGCAGGAGCATCCGGTGGCAGTAGAGCAATCTTGCATCGACAAAAATTTTCTAAGTGTTCACCTGGATGTCAAGATATCGCGACAGAGAAAACCGTCGCGATATCGCAACATGTCGCGTTTTCATGACTCAAGAAGGAGGGAGAAGGCATGGAGCAAAATGTCACGATTTCACGACATGTCACGAAATTGCGACTGAAAGAAGACAGGAAAGGCAAGGAAGGAAAATGTCGCGATTTCACAACATGTCGCGAAATCGTGACCGAAGAAGCAGAAAGGAGGCAAGGAAGGAAAATGTCATGATTTCATGACATGTCGTGAAATCACGACCGAAGAAGTAGAAAGGAGGCAGGGAAGGAAAATGTCGTGATTTCGTGACCCTAGAGGCAAGGAGAAGGCAGAAGGGAAAGATGTCGCGATATCGTGACATGTCGCATTTTTGCGACCAAAGGAGCAAAAAGAAAGCAAGGAAGAAAAATGTCGTGATATCGCGACATGTCACATTTTTGCGACCCGAAACAGAGCGAGAGAAAGCAGAGCAAAGCTGTCGCGATATCGCGACATGTCACGATTTTGTGACCCAAGAGGCGAGGAGGAGGCAGAAAGGAAATATGTTGCGATTTTGCGACCGAAAAGGAGGAAGAAGAGCCAGAAAGGAAAGATGTCGTGATATCGCGACATGTCACATTATCGCAACCAAAGGATGAGAGAAAGCGCAAAGGGGAAAAAGTGTCGCGATATCGCGACATGTCGCATTTTCGTGACCCATGGACGAGAGAAGACGCAAAGGAGAAAAAGTGTCGCGATATCACGACATGTCGCATTTTCGCGACCCAAGGACGAAGGAAGGCGCTAAGGAGAAAAAGTGTCGCGATATCGTGACATGTCACATTTTCACGACAAAAGGACGGAAGAAGGCGCAAGGGAAGAGAAGTGTCGCGATATCGCGACATGTCACATTTTCACGACCAGAAGACTAGAGAAGGCGCCAAGGAGAAGAAGTGTCGCGATATCGCGACATGTCGCATTTTCATGACCAGAAGACGATGGGAGGCACAAGAGAGAAAAGTGTCGCATTTTCGCAACTCGAAGAGAACAGGAAGGCAGGGAAGCCGAAAGTATCGCGATATCGTGACATGTCACATTTTCGTGACTCGAAGAGAGCAGGAAGGTAGGGAATGCAACATGTCACGATATCGCGACATGTCGCATTTTTGTGACCAATGAAAGAAATGAAAGCACAGGCGGTTACAGGAGCCGTTACAGAGGAAACTGTCGAGCGGTAGGTATACCGAACGTCATCATGGGTTGACAGGTGGACAGAGTCTACAGTGGCAGCACTGGACAAGCATGTGGCACCAAGGTGTAGTGAAAGCAGACAAAGATCAAGAGTCAGAAAGAAAGACATTTCGAAAGCCAAGCCAACGTAGAGGCACGGGAAATGAAATGAAGCGTCAGAAAAGGGAGACAAAGAGTCACGCCAAAGACTTTAAAAGGGGAAGTGATGGCATGCACTAGGGGTTGGAAATGGTTGAGACAGAGTTGCAGATGTGAAGGCAAGAGTGCCATTCTGGACCTGTTGAGGCTGTTTTCTTCCAGAGTTGGAATTACAGTAAGGTGATAGGGTCAAAAAATGACAGAGACAGAGTTGCAGACGAGAAGGCAAGAGGGCCTATCTGAACCTGTGAAGGCTGTGTTTTTCTTCCAGAGTTGAGATGTTGTAATGTATTAGAAAATTCTTCCTGGGAACGCAGGAAGATCATCAAACATGAGGCAGCTTGCATCAGGAAAAGAAAACTATGCCTGTGAGCTAATGTTGTAATTGGTTTTGTTTAAATTGTTTAATGAGAATTAAGAATTTAGCAAGAGAAAAATTTTGGCTCATGAATGAGTTCTTGTGAGTTTGGGGTGAGTGATTTTTGAGTCCCCATCAGGTGGTATCAAAGCTGGATGTTCCTGAGCGTGTAAACAGATCGTCAAAAGTGAGGCAGTTTACACCAAGATCTATGGAAGAGCTTAGAGTTCCTGAGTATGTATAAACAGATCGTCGAAAGTGAGGCAGTTTGCACCAGGATCAGTTGAAAAGCTTAGAGTTCCTGAGCATGTAAATAGATCGTCGAAAGTGAGGCAGTTTGCACCAGGATCAGTTGAAAAGCTTAGAGTTCCTAAGCATGTAAACAGATCACCGAAAGTGAGGCAGTTTGCACCAGGATCAGTTGATGAGCATAGGGTTCCTGAGTGTGTAAACAGATCGTCGGACGTGAGGCAGTTTACACCAAAATTTGTGAAAAGATTGTGTGAAGAGAGCAAGGAAGAATGCCTCCATGAAGAAACCATGGTGGTGGGAGAAATGTGGTACCTGAAGAAGATTTTAGAGCTTTGCAGAGGCAAGTGCAAGCCCTGCAAGAGGAGTTGCGAAGAGGGATTGAGCCAAGGAGAAAAGAGTCGGGCTGAGGTTGAATATTTTGCAAGATTTGAGATATTGAGAAAGAAGGTGACAGAACAGTACAAAAGTAAAGGTCACTTCTCAATCCACCCCGATTGTCTGATGCAGGAGCATCCGGTGGCAGCAGAGCAATCTTGCATCGACAAAAATTTTCTAAGTGTTCGCCTGGATGTCGCGATATCACGATAGAGAAAACCGTCGTGATATCGCGACATGTCGCGTTTTCACGACTCAGGAAGGAGAGAGAAGGCATGGAGCAAAATGTCATGATTTCGCGACATGTCTCGAAATCGAGATTGAAAGAAGACAGGAAAGGCAAGGAAGGAAAATGTCACGATTTTGCGACATGTCATGAAATCACGACCGAAGAAGCAAAAAGGAGGCAAGGAAGGAAAATGTCGTGATTTCGTGACATGTTGCGAAATCGTGACTAAAGAAGCAAAAAGGAGGCAGGGAAGGAAAATGTCGCGATTTCACGACCCTAGAGGCAAGGAGAAGGCAGAAGGGAAAGATGTCGCGATATCGCGACATGTCGCATTTTCATGACCAAAGGAGCAGAAAGAAAGCAAGGAAGAAAAATGTCACGATATCGCGACATGTCGCATTTTCGTGACCCAAAACAGAGCAAGAGAAAGCAGAACAAAGTTGTCACAATATCGTGACATGTCACGATTTCATGACCCAAGAGGCAAGGAGGATGCAGAAAGGAAATATGTCATGATATCGCAACATGTCGCGATTTCGCAATCAAAAAGGAGGAAGAAGAGCCGAAAAGGAAAGATGTCGCGATATCGCGACATGTCGCATTATCACGACCAAAGGACGAGAGAAAGCGCAAAGGGGAAAAAGTGTTGCGATATCGAGACATGTCACATTTTTGTGACCCATGGACAAGAGAAGACACAAAGGAGAAAAAGTGTCGCGATATCGTGACATGTTGCATTTTCACGACCCAAGGATGAAGGAAGGCGCTAAGGAGAAAAAGTGTCGCGATATCGCGACATGTCGCATTTTCACGACAAAAGGACGAAAGAAGGCGCAAGGGAGGAGAAGTGTCACGATATCGCGACATGTCGCATTTTCATGACCAGAAGACTAGAGAAGGCACCAAGGAGAAGAAGTGTCGCGATATCGCGACATGTCGCATTTTCATGACTAGAAGACAATGGGAGGCGCAAGAGAGAAAAGTGTCGCATTTTCGTGACTCGAAGAGAATAGGAAGGCAGGGAAGCCGAAAGTGTCACGATATCGTGACATGTCGCATTTTTGCGACTCGAAGAGAGCAGGAAGGCAGGGAAGCCGAAAGTGTCGTGATATCGTGACATGTCGCATTTTTGCGACCAACGAAAGAAATGAAAGTGCAGGCAGTTACAGGAGCCGTTACAAAAGAAACTGTCGAGCGATAGGTATATCGAACGTCATCATGGGTTGATAGGCGAACAGATTCTATAGTGGCAGCACTGGACAAGCACGTGGCACCAAGGTGCAGTGAAAGCAGACGAAGATCAAGAGTCAGAAAGAAAGATGTTTCGAAAGCCAAGCCAACATAGAGGCACGAGAAATGAAACGAAGCATCAAAAAAGGGAGACGGAGAGTCACGCCAGAGACTTTAAAAGGGGAAGCGATGGCATGCACCAGGGGTTGGAAACGACTGAGACATAGTTGCAGACGTGAAGGCAAGAGTGCCATTCTGGACCTGTTGAGGTTGTTTTCTTCTAGAGTTGGAATTACAGTAAGGTGATAGGGTCGAAAAACGACAGAGACAGAGTTGCAGATGAGAAGGCAAGAGGGCCTATCTGAACCTGTGAAGGCTGTGTTTTTCTTCCAGAGTTGAGATGCTATAATGTATTAGAAAATTCTTCTTGGGAACGCAGGCAGATCACCAAACGTGAGGCAGCTTGCATCAGGAAAATAAAACTACGCCTGTGGGCTAGTGTTGTAATTGGTTTTGTTTAAATTGTTTAATGAGAATTGAGAATTTAGCAAGAGCAAAATTTTTGGTCATGAATGAGTTCTGGGGTGAGTGATTTTTGAGTCCCCATCAAAATGGCAACTCGATCCATTTTGTCGAAATTCATATTATTGTATTTATGCCATATGGGTCTATCATCGGGTGAGCGACGACTTCCCTGACATGCCATGGTAAAGACCTTACCTTGGAGTTTAAATAATTACGTTTATATTTCCTATTTTATTTTAGGATAGGTTCTCCATTGTTTGGATGGAGTAATCGTTCGATAAAACGATCATCTCTTTGCTTCTTTAAATGCTAATGATATTAAATAAATCAACCTTTTAATTAAACATTATATTTTTACCTTTTAAAATAAATCAACCATTTATTTAAACAATATCTTTTGTCCTTTTAAATAAATCAACCATTTATTTAAACAATATATTTTTACCTTTTTAAATAAATCAACCATTTATTTAAACAATATATTTTTTGCCTTTTTAAATAAATCAACCATTTATTTAAACAATATCTTTTTGCCTTTTTAAATAAATCAACCATTTATTTAAACAATATCTTTTTGCCTTTTTAAATAAATCAACCATTTATTTAAACAATGCACATATGAAGTTGTGAAGGCAAACCATCTACTCCATGCTCACCGGTTATCAAGGTTAATAATGCTGAAGTAAAAGACAATCATGCAAGTGCATCAAACAAAGAGGGAGTCTTTTCATCAATCTAATCACCTGTCTTAGCCTCTAGAACTTACGATAGCTACTAGGTTGTCAATATGGGGCTCAAGGTGGTTAGATATTGATTATTATCCCTTAATAGAATGCATGCCTATATGAAGGTATCTATCTGTGTTACCTTCGAGTTGCCTTATCATAATTTTCCCTTCCTCAAGTACTCTCATCTCTGGTGGATGACTCAATTTCCTCCACTCACGAGTGCACCTAATCCTACACATTGGTAATTCATTAGCAGTATCATATCCTTCATTATCTACTCATTATTGTGAGGTTTCTTAATTGCACAAAATCGTGTATTAGCCACATTTGTTAATACATTATTTTTCTATGTTCAAAGGTCCATTTGGGAGGGTCATGACATCCTCCCCCACTAGGACTAACATCGTCCCCAGTGTTTCTTAGTTTCAAACAACATACAAAATCAATCAGTTTGTTACAAAATCTTAAATTTCATCAAACAAGAAAGAAAAGTGTTTCCACATATCCACCACTTTCTCCCACGTGGCATTTATTTCTAAGAAACGGTCCCACTAGACCTTACACTGCTCAAGGGTCCGATAACGTATAGTCTTAGAGCAAAATTCGAGGATCCTTACTAGCATTACTTCGATTGCCTTCGGATTTGCCATCTGTAAGTTAGAGATATCCCACACATGTTCAGGGTCAGCAATATATTTTCTAAGCAAAGATATGTGGAAAGTGTCATGGATTTTTGACAAATTAGGAGGTAAGGCAAGTTGATATGCAACCGGGATAGTATTTTTAGTGATCTCAAAGGACCCTACAAACCATGGATCTAGTTTTGTGGACTTGATCACACTTTTCATTGGTTTGACCCTTAGGAACACTTTATCTCTTGGGAGTCCTCTTTAAATCGGCATAGCTCTTCTACCTATCAGCAGCCTCCTTGAGACTTTGCTTGATTACCTTGATTTGCTCTTCCATTTCCTTGACCATTTTTGGTCCAATCACCGCTCTATCCTCCAATTTGTCCCATGACAGTGGTGTTCTACACTTTCATCCATACAAGGCATCAAAAGGTACCATCCCTAGAGAGGAATGATATCCATTATTGTAGGCAAACTCCACCAACGACAGATAGTCTTCCCATTGAGACTTGTGGTCCATACAATACATGCAGAGCATATCTTCCAAAACTTGGTTTACCCACTCCATATGACCATCTATTTCAGGGTGGTATGTTGAACTCATATGCAACTTTGTGCCTATTGCCTGATGTAGGGCTCTCCAAAATTCTAAAGTAAACTTGGAATCCCTATCCGATATAATTACTTTTGGGAACCCATGCAATCAAAACACTTCTCTAAAAAACCTATTAGCCACCACTTGAGCATCGTCCTTGGTGTTCCCAGGTATGAAGTGTGCGACCTTGGTCAATTTTTCTACTACAAAAAATATTGCATCGTGTTGGTACCTGGTCTTAGGTAAGCCTACAATAAAATCCATTGATATGACC
This sequence comes from Wollemia nobilis, assembly GCA_028583015.1. Taxonomy (NCBI): domain Eukaryota; kingdom Viridiplantae; phylum Streptophyta; class Pinopsida; order Araucariales; family Araucariaceae; genus Wollemia; species Wollemia nobilis. Next base: position 14,042,785 of record JAQPPZ010000850.1, read on the forward strand.
TACCATTTCTGAGTAGGTATATTATGAGGGTACAAATATCCTATAGGATGCTTGCATTCTACCTTGACCTTCTGGCATTCAAGGCATCGAGCTACAAAATTTGTAATGTCCCTCTTCATCCCTACCCAGAAAAAGGTCCTTTTTAGATTTTCTCTCATTTTTACCCCTCCGGGGTGAGCCATATAAGGAGATCTATGGGCTTCTTGCATCACTATCTTCCTTAAATCCCCTAATTTTGGTATGATGATTCTTCCTTTGTAGCATAAAAGGTCATTGATTACCCTAAACTCCTTATTGCTCTTTGGGTCTTCTCTTAACTTGGCTCAAATTTCTTGATAATATTCGTCCTGATATTGCTCCTTTCTTACTTGGTCCATGAGCTTTATGTGGCTCCTGGTTATGGATACTATGTGTCTCCTCCTACTTAAGGCATCCACAACCTTATTTTATTTTCCTTTAATGTACTCAATTTCAAAATCGTACTCAATGAGGAACTCGACCCACTTTCTTTGCCTCGCATTGAGTATTGGTTGAGTAAATATGTACTTTAGACTCTGATGATCTTATTTTAACTCGAAGGGTCTTCCTACCAGATAATGGCACCAGACCTTCAAAGCGTGAACTACAGTGGCTAGCTCTAAATCATGAGTAGCATAGTTAACCTCATGCTTCTTAAGCTTCCTTGAAGTATAAGCTACTACTGACTCTCCTTTCATGAGCACTCCCCCTAGTCCTTCCAACGATGCATCAGTGCATACTGTAAAGTCTCCTTGAGGGTCTGGAATCTTCAGTATTGGTGCAGTAGTAAGATTTTGCTTCAACATGGTGAAGGCAGCCTCGCACTTCTCCATCCATTTGAATTCCTTCCCCTTCTTCTGGAGATTAGTTATCGTCGAGGTGATTTTTGAGAAATCCTTTATGTGATGTCGGTAATAGCTTGTTAGCCCCATGAAGCTTCTTACCTCAGTAACATTTGTAGGAGGCATCCAATTTATCATGGCTTCTATTTTCTCTGGATCCACCGTGATCCCTTCAATCGATATGATATGCCCTAAATAGCGCACCTCCAAAACATAGAAATCGCTCTTGGCTAGATTCCCGTAGAGTTGATTTTCCCTTAGCAACTCCAACACGATCTTGAGATGTTTATCATGCTCTTCCTTGTTCCGAGAGTATATTAGGATGTCATCAAGAAATACAAGGACAAACTGGTCCAGATACCTTTTGAACACACTTTTCATTAAATTCATGAAGGCAACGGGTGCATTAGTCAGCCCAAAAGGTAGGACGGTGAACTCATAATGCCCATACCTTGTCTTAAATATCGTTTTGTGAGTGTCTTCCTCACGAATCCTCATCTGGTGATACCCTGACCTTAGGTCTATCTTGGTAAATACCATGGCATCTCTTAGCTGGTCAAATAAATCTTCGATCCTGGGTAGAGGGTACTGGTTCTTGATTGTAGCTTTATTCAGCATCCTATAGTCAATACACAATATTAGAGATCCATATTTCTTTTTCACAAATAAAATGGGTGCACCCCATGGTGACACACTTGGTTTTATCAACCCCTTTTCCAATAACCCTTGTAGTTGTACCTTTAACTCATGCATCTCAATAGGTGACATCCTATACGGAGATATGTGTATGGGTTCCGCTCCTGGTATAAGATCGATAGTGAAATCAAATTCTTGCATAGGAGGGAGCCCTGGTAGGTCCTTTGGAAATACATCCTAGAATTCTTATAAAATTGGGTGTGTCTCAACCACCTCTTCCTTTCGATCCCTTTCAACTTCATTCATATTTACCACATAAACAATCCCTCCCTTCCTGAGGGCTTTCTTCAATTGCATAGCTGACAACATCTGGGGTTTGAATGCCCCCTACTTGCTATAAATTCATAGCCTCTCTTTATTTCCCTCAGAATACTCAATCCATCTATCTCAAAAATTGATTACAGCTTGATGGGTCTGTAGCCAATCCATTCCTAGAATCACATCAAAGGCGTGAAGTGGGGCCACGTACAAGCAACCTTCCATGGTTCCATTGTCTAAAGTAATTTCCATCATTGGGAAACATTGGTTTACAGAGTAGGTCTATCCAGATCCATACTCAACCTTCCATCCATGAGCCAAATACCCTGGCTTTTCTGGTATATCTTTGGCTAAATTACAAGAAATGAAACTATTAGTGGCTCCACTATCTATTAATATATCTACTTTCTTACTAAAAATATTACCTTTGATGATTAAAGGGGTGGCTTGCCCCTCAAGTTTCTAATTCCCAATTGCAACGTAGATCTTATGCATCGGTTCCTTTCCTTTATTGTTGGGCATGCTCATCCCTGATCGATATGGGCATTGGTTAGCGTAGTGCGTCCCTTTACAATGGTAACATCCATCCTTGGGCCCTTGATTCTTTTCTATTTTTTGCCCCTCATCCTTAATCATCGGTATTGGAGTTGATGGCTTCTGTGGGGGAGGTTTAGCATTATTGGGTTTGTTGCCTTTCTTATAAAAATTCTTCTTGAATTTCTTTTGGTTTCCATTGAATTTCTTCTCTGGATTCTAGGGGTTCTTAGCCTTTCATTCTTGCTCTACCTCCCATTTTACAACCCCATTGCTATTCCTCTTCTTTAGTTCCTAATATTCCTACTCGATCAGGTTTTCATACTTATAGCAGAAATGTGATTCTGCTTTCTTTGCCAAATCATAAGCCTTTTGCAATGACTTAGGTTCCTGCATCTCCACGTCATGCTTTATCCTAGATTGCAATCCATGAGTAAACTTATGAATCCACATCTTCTCATTATAGGTAGGTACATACTTTAATAACTTTACCAACTTCCTGTAGTATACCTCCACTAAGTTAGTCCCTTGCCTTAGGCTAGAAAACTCCTCAAACTTTAAAGCATAGAAGTGCTCCGTGAGGAATCTCTTCTTGAATATGACTATGAATTCCTTCCATGGAATGTCTACTGGTTCAATATTGGTTTCCTCATAGTAAGTCTCCCACCAATCCAGGGTAGCTCCTTCAAGGTAAATAGTAGCCCAAACCATTCGGGTACCCGAAGAATACCCCTTTACTATGAAGAAGACTTCCAGCTCTCTTAGCCAAGCTTCAGTTGTGTCTCCCTCCCCTTCTCCATAAAACTTGGAGATACAAACATTCTTTAGGTCTCTTACCGTCTCTTTTTCTAAGAGGGTTCTTGCTTGCTTTTGCTCCTCCATCAACCCCTCAACTTGGTTGACCTCTGAATCTCTAGCCTATGAATTTTGATTTGCCATAGTTTCCAACACTTGTCTTAACTGATCTTGTAACTTTGCAACTATAGTAGTAAGTTCCTCTATTCCTGCATTGGGAACCTCTAGATCCTCATTCTAGATCTCTTCTTCGACATTACTTTGTTGAGTTTATCTAGGTGGAGGCCTTTCCATCTTGGCCTTGGGTGGCATCTTGATCTGGTTTCCACCAAAAAAAGAGTTAGATTACAACTTTCTCTTAATTGAATTACTAACTTGACCACAATACAGAGTCCTTATTTCGCTATTCATTAGAGATCTAACTAGGATGAGGTTCCAAGGTTAGGATATATCATTAATACCAAATCCCATACTGAGGTATCGTATTATCCATCCTTTTTTGGAATCAATTCCTTTAGATCCTAAGCAAGAAGAGACTCTAGGTTACTCCAGCTTTCAGCTTATTCCTAAGCAAGCCTCTATTGGAGATCCTCAAATATCTTCTACAATACATAAGAAGCTCTATACCCTCGAACCTAGAGCTCTAATACCAAATGAAACATCCCAAAAATCAAAAAACAAGAAAACACACAAAAAGAAAGAAAATGTTTACATTTTTTTTTGACTAAGGTGAAGGATTCATAAATCCCAAACCAACCTTAGACCAACTTAATGTTTGACATCCCCTAATTTTCTCAAGAACTATACCACACAAGATTCCCTTCACGCAAGTCCCTCTATGTAAGCCTATCTTATGTTATGCACATAAGTCCATCCCTCTCACCAGTCTTGATGAGCTAGACTTACCACCTTCAATCGTTAGAAGGTGTACACACATCTCCATGTTCCACACAAGCCATTATGTGTGGGTATGCTACGTGTACTATGCAAGCTAAGCTATCAATCTTGTCCACTAACAAGCTATCTTAGATCTGGTACAATCTTCTAAACCTAGTCACCAATCTCCCTAAGGGGGTCTCAAGCCCTTAGGTTAACCACTAAGTTCACCTAGAACTTACTAATGTTTCTTTCTTTTTAACATCACAAGAACATAAAAGATCAAGATACTAAATCTAACAAATATGAATTCTAACAATCAAGGATAAATCAAGCATAAAGCAACAATCACCAAATAAGCATTCATTAAAATATCTAAATAAAACAATTACAATGTTCATTTAAATACATAAGAAAGTATGGTACACCCCATACTTTCTACAATACTTTACATCCATTCCATCGGGGAAATCTCCCCACAATCTAATCTATTGCATAAATAACAAGGTGTAAGGTAGAGAGCAAACTTGTGAACTGGTCCACCTCATGACTTTGACCTTCCCACTCTTCCATTGATCAAGTGAGGATAGTAGGGGATCAAGACACTCATGGATCCGGATAGACATGCTTCTAAATGCACTTACTTATTTCATTGCCAAATTGTAACTATACAAATAACCCAAGCAATTCAACTTACTAATGCATAGTACTATCATAGAAAACCACTCTTTCTATTTTCCCTCTCACCCACTTGTGAGATTTAGTCTACCATGCATTCACTCATATGCTCTATTTGCAGTAAATGAACTAACCCTACTTAGCAATTAAAGTCCCATACCCTTAATTGCTAAGCAAATTGGGTTCACACATTATGCTACTAAAAGTAACTACTTTAATTTCCAATAAACCTTTTTCTTCATTTCATAATGTAAGGTCCCATACCCTTAAATTATAAAACAAACCATCATCATATTTCATTTCATAACATAAGGTCCCATACCCTTAAATTATAAAACAAACCATCATCATTTTTCATTTCATAACATAAGGTCCCATACCCTTAAATTATAAAACAAACCATCATCATTTTTCATTTCATAACATAAGGTCCCATACCCTTAAATTATAAAACAAACCATCATCATATTTCATTTCATAACATAAGGTCCCATACCTTTAAATTATAAAATAAACCATCATCATTTTTCATTTCACTAAAAACTATCATTTTAAAAAAAGAACATTAATTAAAGCTTCTACACTTTCATCATCCTAAAATCTACCATTTTAGATAATGAATATTTATTAAAGCTTCTACACTTTCATTATCCTAAAATCTACCATTTTAGATAATGAACATTAATTAAAGCTTCTACACTTTCATTATCCTAAAATCTACCATTTTAGATAATGAAAATTAATTAAAGCTTTTCTCACCAACAACTAACTATGGGATGGAATGTTAAGATCCTGCTATAAAATAAACTCAAATAACACACTCTCACACGATTTCTTGGAAATAAACTCACATAAACATCATATTAATATAACAGAAATTTGCATAAAGGAACAATCTCACAATAAGACAGAATCGCAGGCCTCTTCGAGGGGGCAACCTCCTTCAATACTTCATTAATTTGCAAAAATATGGTTACATTGGTGCCTTTTTGGGTATTTAAGGAGTTTCCTTCCAAGGTTGGCTTACATGCAAAATGCCACCTGGATTACATGCATAATGCCACCCGAATTATATGCATAGTGCCACTTTGAATTACATGCACAATACCACTCGAATTACATGCATAATGCCACACGAATTACATGCACAATGCCACCTTACCTAACCTATCTACCATGTGTTACATAAAAAGGGTGCCATTTGTCATAGGCACTACCTAAGCTAAAACTTAGAACATTACAAAATATTAATCATGGGTACTACCCACATTCACTAGGAATTATTACATTAGGGAAGTTATTACATTAAGGGTTAGGATGAGATCCTAACATGCCCTTCTCCTTGAAGAAGCTTTGTCCTCAAAGATGAAAATGAGGAAATTATTGCTAGAGTTGATGGAGAGACTCCCATGTAGCATCCTCAGGTTGAAGTCCACGCCACTGAACCAGGACCTCTGTAATGGTACGGTTGCACAGAGTGCAAGTTCGACGATCCAGCAGCTGCTCCGGTGCAAGTAAGATGGAGCCTTCATCCAATTCAGGGAGTGTTGATTGAACCTGTACCTTTGTGCCCACAACATTCATAGGACTGCATGCAATATTGCCAACATTTCCTTGGCATATGTGGATTTCCCCAAATTACGTCAGATAGGGCTTTGTTGGTAAAAGCCAAAGGGCATCCTTCTTGCATCAATACCGCCCCAATACCACGACCAGAAGCGTCACTTTCAATGACAAATTTTTTAGAGAAGTTTGGCATGGCTAAAACTGGAGTGGTGGTCATGGCATGCTTGAGGTCCAGGAATGCTTGCTCAGCCGGCCCTATCCAAGTAAAAGAATCCTTCTTCAACATGGAGGTGAGGGGGGCGGCTATCTTTCCATAATTGCAGACAAATTTACGGTAATATCTTGTAAGCCCTAAAAATCCTCGAAGCCCCTTGAGTGTGCGAGGTTTCGGCCATTCTTGGACTGGTTGGATCTTCTTAGGGTCAACCTTGACACCATCCTTTGAGACAATGTGTCCCAGATACTCTACTTCATTCAAACCAAAGGAACACTTGGACCTCTTTGCAAACAGTTTATGGTTGACCAGTAGTTGGAGGGTTTGATCTACATGCTTGAGATGCTCTTCCCATGTGTGACTGTAAATCAAGATGTCATCGAAGAACACAAGGATGAACTTCCGCAAAAAAGGGCGAAAGATGTTGTTCATCAGGCTTTGGAATGTGGAAGGAGCATTTGTGAGACCAAATGGCATTACCAAGAATTCATAATGACCTTCATGAGTGCGAAAAGTAGTTTTAGGAATATCTTCATCCTTGAGCCGGATCTGATGGTACCCAGAGCAAAGGTCTAGCTTGGTGAAGTACATGGTCCCATGTAATTCATCTAGTAATTCATCAACCACAGGGATAGGAAATTTATCCTTGACAGTTATCTTGTTGAGTTCTTGGTAGTCAATACACAATCGCCAAGAGCCATCCTTCTTGAGGACCAGTAAGACTGGTGTAGAGTAGGGACTAGTACTAGGCCGAATGACACCCGCCTTGAGTAATTCTTGTATCATCTTCTCAATCTCTGACTTCATGGCATGGGGGTACCTGTATGGTCTAATATTGGGAGGTGTACTGTCTGGAAATAATGGAATGACATGGTCGTGAGAGCGATGCGGTGGTAGTGTGGTTGGTTTTGAAAAGATGGCCTCATGTTTGTGGAGAATCTGTTGCATGTCTGGTGGGATTTCACCCATTGGGGATGTGGATGGTTGGATGGAGAATAGTTGTGCAATGACCCCACGTGATGATTTCTTTAGCAATTTCTCCATGCCGTTTGAATTGATAATTTGAGGTGTTCCTATCGGGGAGCCCTTGATGATGTGTGTTTGTCCTTTCTGGGAGAACTACATCCAAAGTTCAGCAAAGTTCCAACTAATAGTGCCCAACGTACTCAACCATTGAGATCCCAAAACAATATCACATCCACCCAACTGGAGGGCAAACATGTCCTGCTTGAGTTCATAGTCCCCTATCTTGATTTTAACATTGCGACACTTTCCTTTACAAGGTAAGGTTCCCCCATTGACTACCATGACCTCAAAGGAATTACAAGTGTGGATATAGCAATTTGCCCGTTGAGCAACTCTAGGGTCAATGAAGTTGTGCGTGCTTCCCGAATTCAGAAGGATGGAAAGACGTTGGCCCTTGAAAAATCTTGTAACCTTCATGGTTTGAGGAGTAGTAATGCCTGCAAGGGCATGGACTATAATTGCTGTCTCAGGTTCCTGTTTCACTTCTTCTTGTGGAGGAGGTGTTTCTGGAGGGTCCTCATCCTCATCACTCTCGTTAGAGGTATCAGGTTCTTCAACATCTATCAAGAACAATTTTTTGTGTGCACACTTATGCCCTTTGAAAAACTTTTCATCACAATTATAGCATAATCCTTGGGCACGACGTGCATCCATCTCTTTGGTGGTGAGGCGCTTGGGTGCAACAGGTTTATTATCAGCTGGGTGTTAGGCTCTAGGAGGAAATAAAGGTCTATTTTGAGGAAACTTTGATGGGCGTCTTTGGGCAGAGAGTTTAGATTCGGCCAAATGGGCCAAACTGATAGCTTCCATCATAGTTCGTGGTTTCAACATTTTTACTTCCGCTTGGAGTTCCACCTTCAACCCACCGATATAACAACTCGGAAGAACCCTTCACTCAATCCTCTTGTCTTATTGGCCAATTTTTCAAATTGAGCTTGGTACTCTCGGACTGACCCTGTTTGTTGTAGTTTGGTCAAGGCTCCTGTAAAGTCCTCATACTTACTAGGACCAAATCGAGTGAGTAGTTGGGATTCAAAATCCTCCCAAGAGATATTTGGGTAGGCAACACGTAACCATTGAAACCAGTGTAGAGCCTCAGACTCCAAGTTAAAGGAAGCCATCTTGACTCAATGAAATACGGGTACATTATGAAGTCGAAAGAATTGGTCAACCCGACATAGCCACCCATCAACATCCTTCCCACTAAATTTGGAAAAGTCCAATTTGGGCATTCTAAAGGGTGGATCATGGTCATGATTCCTTGCAGAACACTCAGCTTGGTATTCTGATTTGGGTGGTCCTCTTCTCAGTTTGTTGTCTACTTTTGTCAGTGCTTCTTCTAAGCGGTTGCTAGTGGCCTCATTCTCTAGGCGAAGACCTTGGACTTCTTCCCTTATGGAGTGAAAAGCCGAGTTCAAGTTCTCAATGGCTTTTGTTAGGGATTCCAAGTGTTCTAGTTCTTTTTGGTGTCCATGGGTACCCTGGGCCATTTTTTAAACCTTTTGTGACCAGTTACTAAAAATAGAATTGAGTTTTTAGGACTTACTATTTTTAGTAAGTTCCCAAAAAAGTGCTTGGGTGCTATATATCAAAACGATCAGCTCAAGGAGGTGGTCACAATGAGCTATATCTCTCAACACTACTTTTTGGCACCCCAGACTTTTTTTTCTTCTGTTTTGTTGATTCTAACGGTGTTTACAGTTTCTGATTCTGAGCTACAAAGCAAAATTTGGGTACTGGAGCACTATCTATAACTGGCCTCGTTTCATACTCAAGATTCTCTGTATTTTGTAGGTGACTGTTATGACAGTTCTGTTCTAACCCTGAAGACTATGAATTCTGCCCTGACCGTGCTGACCTCTCTGACTCCGATCGACTCGACTATGATCGCCATTGTAAATTTGATCGTTATTCTCCAGATTGTCAACTTAAGTGTCACCCTCATGGCTTATCCCGAATGCATGTCCTTTCTGTTATTTTTCTTAGTAGAGGACTCCTTTCTCATATGCTCACTTTTGAAATGCAGGTTTACGAACAGAGATGTTTGGATTTTTATTTTTTTATTTTTTTGCGTTTTTTACTGGTTGAAGTTTTAACAGAACCAGGGAATGCTAAGTATAGGATTATGTACCACCCATAGGCCCTCTAATATACCAACAGTGACGAACAATAGTGCTCGGACCAATATTTCAGGCCACTACTCAAGGAGGATTCCACACATACCCTTGAGCACACTACCTGCCTCTCTGACAATACGGGAGGGTAATCGTCCAGGATGCTATGTCCCGTAGACTATGAGTAATACAAGGCCGAAGAGCTTCCTAATGGCTAAAATTTTGTTTAATCCTACATGGTCTCTCGATATACCCGAAGATACGTGGGAGTTCAAGTCCGTGCACGAGTTTTGTCTGAGGCCTGGGTATTGGAGCCTAATCGCCCCTCACTTCACTAGACGCTTTATGGGCTATCTAGCTTAGCCAATAACGACAGATCCTTCGCGATATTTTAAAACCCCCGGTACAGGGTTTCTACCTACTCAACTAAAAAGATTTTTTTTTTTTTTTTTGGTCTGGAAAAAATGCACTGTATTTTTTTGGATTTTTTTTTAATAAGGAAAAATAGAAATGGGAAAAACACACAAAATTTATACCTAACAGGCAGATTGGATGGCAAGAATCATTGCAGTTGCAGTAGAACTTGGCCCTGGAAAGCGCTCTGATACCACTTGTTAAGATCCTGCTATAAAATAAACTCAAATAACACACTCTCACACGATTGCTTGGAAATAAAATCACATAAACATCATATTAATATAACAGAAATTTGCATAAAGGAACAATCTCACAATAAGACAGAATCGTAGGCCTCTTCGAGGGGGCAACCTCCTTCAATACTTCATTAATTTGCAAAAATATGGTTACATTGGTGCCTTTTCGGGTATTTAAGGAGTTTCCTTCCAAGGTTGGCTTACATGCAAAATGCCACCTGGATTACATGCATAATGCCACCCGAATTACATGCATAGTGCCACTTTGAATTACATGCACAATGCCACTCGAATTACATGCATAATGCCACATGAATTACATGCACAATGCCACCTTACCTAACCTATCTACCATGTGTTACATAAAAATGGTGCCATTTGTCATAGGCACTACCTAAGCTAAAACTTAGAACATTACAAAATATTAATCATGGGTACTACCCACGTTCACTAGGAATTATTACATTAGGGAAGTTATTACATTAAGGGTTAGGATGAGATCCTAACATGGAACAACGTCCAACAGTTAGACCAGCGTCATATATCGCGAGGTAAGACATAGGGTGGACCAAGGGTCGACTGAAGGACTTCTACCCCGTCAGCCCAAGAGCATATAATGCTCACATACTCGCGGCACCAATAATTGCCATGACGTGCGCAGAACATCCTTGGCACCAACGACACTCATGGAGACTTCCAAATCAGACTGCAATTTGCAAAGGAAGGGTTACCCGTGATGCTACTCGATTGGCTACCACCCATAATTCCAAACTAACAACCAACAAAAATGGTAAAACAACGACGACATCCGCATAATCAAACACAAAGAAGAACATAAACTAAAATACCAATGGAAGTGGCTAATCACGACGTCATCGCGTCTTTGAGTAGAGAGAAAGCATAGGCTATATTGCCAATGGCAGAGGCCTTTACAACGATGCCATCTCGTCTTCAAGCAAAGAGGAAAACATAGGCCATACTACCAATTGCAGAGGCCATTACAACGACGTCATCGCGTCTCCAAGCAAAGAGGAAAACACAGGCCATACTACCAATGGCAGAGGCCATACAATGATGCCATCGCATCTCCAAGCAAAGAGGAAAACACAAGCCATACTACCAACGACAAAGACCATACAATGACACCATCGCATCTCCAAGCAAAGAGGAAAACATAGGTCATATTGCCAACGACAGAGGCCATTACAACGACGCCATCGCATCTCCAAGCAAAGAGGAAAACATAGACCATACTGCCAAACATAGGCCATACTGCCAACGACAGAAGCCATTACAACGACGTCATCGCATCTCCAAGCAAAGAGGAAAACATAGGCCATACTACCAACGACAGAGGCCATTACAATGACGCCATCGCATTTCCAAGCAAAGAGGAAAACACAGACCATACAGTTTTAAGACGTAACCAACCTGGCTCGCCCTCAATAGCTAGATCACCTACACTGTCCAGGTGAATGTCTAACGTCTACTGCTCTTTCGCTCACGATGCTCTTCTCACCACCTCATGCTCCTTCGCTCACGATGCTCTTCTCACCACCTCATGCTCCTTGCTCTCGTACTCTTTTTGCTTCCCTCCCTTTTGTGCTACCTTCCCCTTCTTTTTTCCTTATGCGCCTTCTCTCCCTTCCTCGGTCTACGTCCCCACCTACTTGCCATTACTCTTCGACCACCTCTTCTTCTTTTCATATATTTATCAATCTCAACTTCTTTACATAATAATAAATATTAATAAAACATTATATACTCCAAAACCACATCAATACCATGACTACCTAACTAACAAAACCTAGGTAATCTACATTCTACGTGACTTCAAAGTATAAAGGAGGTTCACTCACAATATTGCTCACTTATCTTGACACCATCGTTCTTTGCTCGAGAATGTACATTAATGCTTTGAGTTATACACATGTGCTTGTGAAATTTTATACATGGACTTAAACTACATAAAATCTATTGAACCACTTTGATATTTATTTAAACCATGCAAACATTTTGAATTCATATTTTAACAGCCCAAACATATAATTAAAAATCTAATTGAAACCATTCTCTGAAATTTAAACTTAAATCTTTATAATACTAACCTACACCGTACCAATGAGCTGTACCGACGACACCAACTTGATATTTGTTCTACACGCTATATGGAAAAATTGCAAACTGCAAACTAAGTAATCTTAAATTACCCAACTCTTCACATGTCACAAATGCATCAAAACACTGTAAAAAAGTTTGTTGTACTCTATGTTATTACCGTACACCCACTCATATGTTTATGTTTCTTTGTTGTTAGTTTGAATGCCGGTCCATAATAATAATAATAATAATAATAATAATAATGTTCACAATCCCAACTGGGAATAATAATAGTTATTACTTTTGTAAATGTTGTTTAATAAAAGGGGACTGTTTGTTGTGATCTTGCATCCCAATCACAATGAATTCATAACATAACAACCACATTCGAAATGGTCTAAACACTAAACAACTCTGATCATCTCATAATCCCATTTAGCGAACATGAAAACCAGATCATTTGAGCTGCAGCTGCATATTAGTATAGAGTTTGCTCACAAGCATGAAAGGCGGAATACGGACACAGCCATATTTGGGTTTCCGAAGAGATGACAGGCCTGGAGGAGTCCCACACACACTATTCCTTAATCCAATCACTTCCAGCAAGGGTTACTTTCAGTTGACTTGAAAGGAAAGGAGACATTTTAATATTCAAGTCCAAGATATTTCGATCAAAACTATTTGGATTGTTTACCGGTCTTTCCACCCCTGTTACAGCCAGAGTCCCTTGTTTGTATAGCTAGAGGGTTATCATTCATATTTTTACCAGCCTTTTAGAGGAGGAACGAAACGGAATCATTTGAAGCTTCAACCATGCATTCATTTTTTACTTATTTTTAAGACTCTGCAACAACAAAGGTAACCTAATTGAAGACTGAAATTGGGAAAAAAAAATCTTCCCACTCCTAATCTAGCTACAATACATCCCTTTCTAACGGGTCTCCCTTTTTAACACTATTCCTCAAATACAAAGCTAGGCCTGATTCTGCAGAATGTTATGACAGCTCAATTATCCCGAATCTGGAGACTCATTTGGCGGCGGAAGTTAGCAATGAATTCATCGCATCTCCTATTGAATTCCTCGACGCCATTTCGAGTTTGATATTGGACGACGGCCATGCTCGGATGAGTCGGATCCCACATGGATTTCTCTTCCCAATTTTCATTACACGAATCCCCGCCTTCCATGTCAGATTCCCCGACATAATTTTGTGTACTCCACTTCTGTGCTTTCTGATTAGTAGATTCAACAATATAATCAACACAATGCTCATCAAGTGCGTTCTCTTTCTCAATCGAGAAGGGCTCCGCAACGACCTGCGTGCGCGGGGCTTGGCTCTCCTTGAGATATGCTCTGTAAGAATTGTCGCGTTCGCAGCTCTTAGACAAGAAGCCCGAATCGACCAGAAGGGCAACAATTATGACATGACACAAAACCAGCCAAAAAACAGGATTTGAAGATAAAGAAAATTTAAGGTGGATTAACATAAACACCAAAGAAGCGAGACAATCCGGAAGCCGCATTGCTTCCTGGATGGGCCGGGTCCATAACAGATACAGCACATATGGCACCCAAAATATTACATTTATTTTTCTGTATGTGATTCTTGCCCATTTCCCCGTCTCTAAGTGCTTCTATAGCCACCACTTCTGGAAGACGAATCAGGGTATTGGAGTCTGTATATAGATAATGACATTGAGGTGTTGTAGAGATATAAATGGAAGAGAGCACTGCATATTTTACGCAAAGTCAAGTTCAAAGTATGTAGACTCTCAATCGCTCTAATCCTTAAAGGCATTGTATTAAAGGAAAAGCGCATGGTTGGAAGTTGCGGCGAAGATGACCAGGGACCGTAGACGTCATTGAAGTCGACGTCACCTGCCTCAACACTTGAGAGGGGAAACCAGTAACTCAGTCAGGAATGCGTGTGTGCTAAACCATCGTTCGCCAAAATAAATGATAGCTTGACAGGTGGGACGTGTTGGGTTAAGTTGAAGGAGAGGCGGAGTAACTCGGGGATCAACAACATCTCATCATTTCACTTTCATTCTGTGGGTAGACAAGACCTTTGACATAACAGTATCTTATTATTTTCAAGGTAGTGGATTGGTAACCGTTTGTTTGGTCAATCATTTTTTAACAAGACACTTAAGTTTAAATTTTGAGGCAGCTTGTTTGCGAAAGTAGTAGTTTGATCTAAATCTTCTGAGTGTGTATCAGACTGACCTAGTACAAATCCTAAACAATCGATGGTCTCCTTCACGTCCGATCAACAATAACAAAACATAATAGGTTTGACGGAGGCAGCTCCTACAATTTATTGGTTGTGAACAACTCAAAAAAAAAAAAAAAACATCTTATTATTTTCTTTTGTCCACAATAACACCAAGAAAGGTCTACTCTTTCGTTGAAGAAATTTTCAAACTAATATTAATCATTTATCGAAAATAATAATATAATAATAAGCATACCTACATTTTGTTTAGTAATAATATTTTATTTTATGATTGAAATTTCGTTCCACGTTAATACTTATCTCTTGTGTAAAGTGTGTGTTTGTGAATAACCCCAGGAATTGAGTGGTTTATAAACCCCAACACTTCTATTCTTCCCCCAATGGGGAAGCAAGCTTAAAGGTCAAGTCCTTGGTCCTACTATGTGGGATTTCTCACCCCTATTAACATTGAGTTTGGATATGTGTGGGGAATTACATGGTATAATTGCAATGTAATTTTTTTTGTTTATATTAAAGAGGGGAATAATTCATGTCCTTGTGTGGAAATTACATGGTATAATTGCAATGTAATTTTTTTTTGTTTATATTAAAGAGGGGAATAATCCCTGCCCCACCTCTTTAAATGTTTACTTCCAAGGAGGGGGGAGGATTGAGTTTGGGCATGTGTGGGGTTTTTTTGGCCCCACCTCTTGAAATGTTTACTTCCATATTAAAGAGGAGAATAATCCATGTCCCACCTCTTTAAATGTTTACTTCCAAGAAGGAGGATTGAGTTTGGACATGTGTGGGGTTTTTTGGTCTCACCTTTTAAATGTTTACTTCCATATTAAAGAGGGGAATAATCCCCGTCCCACCTCTTTAAATGTTTACTTCCAAGAAGGAGGATTGAGTTTGGGCATGTGTGTGGGGATTTTTTCGTCCCACCTCCTTAAATGTTTACTTCCAGGAAGGAGGAGGATTGAGTTTGGGCATGTGTGTGGGGGGGTTTTTTGGCCCCACCTTTTTAAATGTTTTTTTCCAGGAAGGAGGAGGATTGAGTTTGGGCATGTGTGTGGGGGGTTGTTTGGCTCCACCTCTTTAAATGTTTACTTCTAGGAAGAAAGGAGGATTGAGTTTTTTTTTATAATAAACAGGGGAATAGTCCTTGCCCCACCTCTTTAAATGTTTACTTCTAGGAATGAGGAAGATTGAGTTTGGGCATGTGTGTAGGCTGATTACATGGTATAATTGCAATGTAATTTTTTTGTTTATATTAAACAGGGGAACAATCCTTGCCCCAAATCTTTAAATGTTTACTTCCATGGAGGAGGAGGACTAAAGAGGCTCAAGATTGTAACATAATTGCAATTGAAAATGATAAAAGACCATGATCAACACTTAAAGCAATGATCCCAACATCCATAATAGAATAGTGACAGGTTGTTGCATAGCCCAAGGAGTCACTAATTAAAGTAGTCATAAGTAAAACAAAAGTATGGGATATTATTAAAAAGTTGCGTACAACCCCCTTCATGGTTCCATACTTAGAATTACTTAGGACATTTCCCTATCAATGACAAATGTTGAGAGAATTACTAGATGAGATGGATATTCTCGTGCCAAGAATTGCTAAGATTATTCACATCATTCTAAGGTCTTATGAAGTGCAATATATTCAATCCCATAGAGATAATCTTTGCATTTATGCACATATTAGACTTAATTTAGTTATATAAACTTTTCCCTTGAAAAACATGATTTTTATTGATTATGTGGTAAGGGTTGATGACTTGCCATTAATGATAACTATTATGTATAACAATATGGTGGTCCATAGGGATCTAGTTGATGAGTGGTACTTTTGTTATACCATTGTTGTTGATAGATAAACTAAAGATCCTTAGAGAAAATGTTTGTTGAGAAATATTACATTATTTGGTACATGCCAATGTACCCTCTTGGTACCTTCATGGTATAATTTTAAATATGTAATAGATTAGGGTTGAGTCTATAGTTTAGGTGAGTGATTTATATTTTCTCTTTTATGTAAGTGTCAATGTGTAGAAAATGCACAAGTGTCATGTAAGTTAGCATGCAAGAGTAGATTGAGAGAATGTGCACAAGTGTCATGTATGTAAGAGTGCAAATATGTAATGTGAGGATATGCACAAGTGTCTTAGATTAGGAGTGCATGTAGAAGTGTAAGAGTCATGTTTATGTGTGCAAGTGTCTTAGGGTCAAGTGTCCATGTAAAAGAAAGTGAAGAGTCTAGTATGCAAGTGGCAAGATGATAAGCTAAAGGTCATAGTACTCATCATATGGAGAGCAATTGTCAAGTCCTTGAAGAGTCACATTAATATGGGTGTATTATGGAGACAATACTCCATGAGAATGTAATCCCAATATCAGATTACAAAGTTGTAAGAGGAAGAAAAAAATAAAGCTTGTATAAGATTTTTGAGCAATTAATATTGTAAGTTTTCTTCATGCATAGTTCATGAATGACTTAGGCCATTTACATTCATATTTGAGTATATAAATGAATGTTATTTTATTTATTATATAGGCCTTGATATACATATTAATTTGCTCATATATTATTCTACTCTTATATTATTATTTTGACCTTTAATATTGTGGCTATTTTATATTGGGACCTATGATATTTTGTGGTAGTAAGGCTTAAAAACCAACAGTGGTATCAGAGCTACCACTTGACTTAGTCCATTTTGATATATTTCATTGAACCACCATTATTAATTAACTTTGTCCACTTTTGATAAAGTTAATTGAGAGTCTGTTCATTTTGAAGTAATTGTAAACTTTGAATCTAATTTTTAAAGGTCTTATTGAGTAGAAGATTGAGGGAACAAGGGATTCAGTCTCCCTAATTTGAATGCTAGGGTTTTTCCACTTGTTTGAAGGAAAACTAGTAGGACTCAACTAGATTGAAAGAATGGGCCAACTTAGGAGAAAAGTTGGACATTTGATATAGAGGAATCCAACATAGAAGAAAAGTTGGATATTGAAGATAAAGGATTGTAGATTAAAATATTAAAGATCGAAATTTGAATATTGAGGAAGAACCAACTCAAAAGATAGTTGGTCATTCATGGATATTTAGATCCACCTTGATATTGATATTGGGTTCTCTAGTAAGGAGGAGAATCATATTGAATTCTTAGGTGTGACCTAAGACATTGAAGATTTTAGAGTTACAATGTAGAGGAATAACAAAGATTAAGCTACAAAGGTTGAGAAGCTTCCTAAAGAGATAGAGAATAATTTCAACTTCTAAGTATAAAATAAACAATATAGAAAAATATTGAGAAGCATTCAAAGCTTTCCATAGAGATTGAATAGCATAAAAGCTTCCTATATGAAATAGAGAAGCAAAGTAGAAAACATAAAGAAGAATGAGAAAGAAAATACATAAAGAGAATAGAAGAAGCAAACAAGAAGTAGTAGAAACGAGAATAGTAGAAAGTAGAAAGAAGAAGGAGAATAGAAGAGAATAAAGAACATAATAAATATAAGTAGTACAAAGAAAAGAAAGAACAAAGATAAAGAATCCTACATAGTACAAAAGGCCCAAGAGGCTTGTATTGAATAAAAGGCTATAGAAGCCTATATTAAATAAAAGGTCCAAGAGATCTACATTGGAAGAGAAGGTCCAATATAGGCCTGCATTAAAGAAGGTCTAAGAGATCTGCATTAAAAGGAGGTCCACAAAGGCCTACATTGAAGAAGAAAAAAGATAAACCTGCATTATTGAAGAAGGTCAGAGAGGCCTATACTATTAAAAAGGCTTAAGAAGCCTACATAAAGGAAGATTCACAAATGGCCTATGTACATATATATGTAAGGTATTTGTAGAATCATTTCATATAGTAAGAGAAGATATACATAGTTAGAATATGCAAGAGGTAGAATACAGAACCAAAGAAAATATACAATCAAAGCACACGCTAAAGAAACCATTCTAAGCTAGAGAAAGTGTGTTGGAAACTGTGCTTGAAAATAAGCTTTTATGACATAGGTTGTTGGATAGCCAAATATTAAAACTTTGATAGAGCATAAGCAGTGAACCAACCACTGCTAGGCATGAATTGTTTAATAAGGAGATAAACTAGAATCACTTGAATTAAAGTGAACCAACAATAAGCATATAGAGAAGAAAGGTAATCTAGATCGCTTGAAGCATAGTGAACCAAATAATCAAAGTAAACTTAGCACATGAAAACTAGTGAGGCATTAGGCATCGATTCATAATGGCATTCAAAGGAACGAGCAAGTGTAAGAAGGAGCTGAGACAAAGGCATGAGGTGAGGTGAACTAATTTTTGAACCACCTACGAAGTCAATAGTTGAACCAAAGAAAGGAGGAGCAGAGATGAAGGCATAATGACGGAGATGGAGCAACCGGGACATGACAAACTCTGCATTTTCCTTAAAATTTTGAATATTTACATGCATTTAAAAAAAAATAAAAAATAGCCCGCAGGCTTTACAAGGGCCGGTCTCGGCTTCGGCTCTGTTCTCCCCCAATCCCGAACTTCACCATCCCCCTTTTCCCATACAAATTTTCCCTGTTTTAATGTGGTCTCGGCCTTCCCTGTAATTAATGCTCCCGCCCAAAGACCAATTCGAATTTCATTTTCCCTCCGTTGAAATTTCAAGATTTTCCTTTCCTTTTGTTTTTTGCCATAAATGGCAACTGTCCGATCCGTCTAGAGCCTACATTCCTCGCTTCCCATACCCTGCACCCGTCGTTTTAATCTAACTGCCTTTAAATTCGATGTCTCCACCATTAAGTCTTTCACCTGTAACTACGGTTCCTCCAGAAACGACATCCCAAGACACTTAAATTTGGTCGACGTCTAAATCTCTCTCCTCCGATTACGTGGCCCTCAACCTCATGATCTATTACAAGTGTGTCTCCACGTGTCAAAATTAACTCTAACCCCCACTGGTCGTGTTGCCTTTAAGACACGTGGCAACCACGTGTCAATTTCACCCTGCCCGACCGTCCACGTGTTTATTCCCGTTTGACTTTTTTTTTTCTTGGGCTGCGATATCGCGACATGTCGTGATATCACGACCCAACGATCACCTCTCTTCCGTTTGCAAAAGACGTCGTGATATCGCGACGTCGCGATATCACGACCAAAACCTTCTCCCCTTCTTCATGTGCACCGAGCCTTTGAACGCTGCTGAAGTCGGAACATGTCGCGATATCGCAACGTCGCGATATCGCGACTCAAACTGGCCATTGCCCTTTCGAAGCTTTGGGGTCGCGATTTCGTGACATGTCGCGATTTCGCGACCCCAATGCAACTTGAGCCTTTGCACTAAAACTTCCTCTTCTTCTTTTCTTTTTTTTTTTTTTTTACAAAACCTCCCTCTTGGTCCAAGATTCGAAACAAACCCAACACAAGTACTGAGAAAATAAAAGCAAACAATAAAATGATTTGGAGGATGCAAGATTGCTCCTTGACCACCGGATGCTCCTGCATCAGACACCCCGGGTAAGAAGGAGAAGTGACCTTCACTTCTACGTTGTTCGGGCTGCGTCCCTTGCAATATTTCTGAACATTCATCAACCTTTATATCCGGCTCAAATCCTGCTTCTTGGAAAAGTTTTCTGCCCTCTACCAGGCAAATTCTGGCATTACTGCACACCTTCTCATCTTCGGTCTGCAATGGCTTCAACTTGTGCCGCATTCCATCTTTCACCAAGGAATAAGTATTTGCACGGCCATCATGCACTGCACTCCGATCAAACTGCCATGGCCTGCCCAATAGCAAATGGCATGCATCCATAGGGAATACATCACACAGGACTTCATCCTGGTATCTCCCAATCTGGAACGTGACTAAACACTACTCCCGGACCCAAGCTCTGTGGTCCTTTTGCAACCACGCAATCCGGTACTGGTGCGGATGTCTCCTTCTCTCCAGCTGCAACTTAGTAACCATCTCCTCGAAAACTAAGTTGTCTGTACTCCCATTGTCAATAATGACATTACAGACTTTGCCCGCACTTTTGCACCGGGTGCGGAACAGGCTTCTCCTTTGCTCAGACTGGTCTTCACCCACCATCTTGGTCCTTCTCACAATCATGGCTTCCCCTTTTTCAGCTTCTTCAGAATGTTCTGAATCAGCATCTTCAACTGCCACAACTGCTCTGGCGGGACCCACCGGTTTCTTGTTCGTCTTTTCTCGATGTTGTGGACACTCATATGCCCGATGTCCTTCTTCTCCACAATGGAAACATGTTCCACGAAATATTCCTCTTCCATACCCGCGTCCAGACCTACCTCTTCCTCTCGGGTAGTTTTCATTCTGATCTTGCGGTTTTGGGTCTTCCTCTTCTTCTTTCTGACCTCGGCTGCTGCTCTCTTCTTCCTTTCCTTATTTCTTTCCACCGTTCTTTCCTCCTAGTTCTTTCACTTTTGGTTTGCTTTCAAACCTTCGGTTCAATTTTCCTTCAACTTTTAAAGCAAACTGGTAAGCGTCTTCGATGGTGCTTACCCGAACCAAGCTCAACTCCTCCTGCACACTCGGTCTCAACCCATTAATGTAACGGGCCACTTTTTCCTTGTTGGCTTCTAAGTGTCCGGTCCTGATGGAAATTTTATAAAAATCCTCCGTATATTCTTGAACTGTTCTGTTCATCTGCCTCAAGCTTTGCATTTTACGTAACAGATCCAGCTCATAGTCAACAGGGATGAACTGTCTTTTTAATTTCTCCACCATTCTGTCCCACCTGGTAATCCGTTCTTTTCCTCTTCGATTTCTCTCTAGCTCTACCCCCTTCCACCAAATGCTAGCATGACCCTTCAGTCGGGTCTTAGCAAATCTGACCCGGTTAGGGTCTTCAACTTCTTCGTATTCGAAGTATTCTTCTAATTCATTCACCCAGTCTATCAATTCCTCTCGGGGTTCAAGTTCCCGGAATACGTGGGAACCTCTAACTTCGGCCTCTTCCCGATCTGGGATATGGCCTTGTATAGCCGGGCCTATGCCGGGTCTACATCTTCCTCCTCTTCTTCAAACTCATTCTCCTCTTCCACTTCATCCTCACTGTCTGCATCCCTTCTCGGCTCACGTCCTCTGCGTAGCTCTTCTTGCAGGGCCTGGACTTACCGCTGTAAAGCCCAGAAATCTTCCGCTGCCATGCCTCTGTCACCCACCGGGTTTCTTCTCGGAGGCATCTTCTCTGAACTCAAGCCCTCCCACACGTCCTGGTACAACTGCCTCTCTCTTCGGCGGTCTGTTGTACGCTCAGGAGCTACGGGCTCTGATACCACTGACAGAGATGGAGCAACCGGGACATGACAAACTCTGCATTTTCCTTAAAATTTTGAATATTTACATGCATTTTAAAAAATAAATAAAATAGCCCGCAGGCTTTACAAGGGCCGGTCTCGGCTTCGGCTCTGTTCTCCCCCAATCCCGAACTTCACCATCCCCCTTTTCCCATACAAATTTTCCCTGTTTTAATGTGGTCTCGGCCTTCCCTGTAATTAATGCTCCCGCCCAAAGACCAATTCGAATTTCATTTTCCCTCCGTTGAAATTTCAAGATTTTCCTTTCCTTTTGTTTTCTGCCATAAATGGCAACTGTCCGATTCGTCCAGAGCCTGCATTCATCGCTTCCCATACCCTGCACCCACCGTTTTAATCTGACTGCCTTTAAATTCGATGTCTCCGCCATTAAGTCTTTCACCTGTAACTACGGTTCCTCCAAAAACGACATCCCAAGACACTTAAACTTGGTCGACGTCTAAATCTCTCTCCTCCGATTACGTGGCCCTCAACCTCATGATCTGTTACAAGTGTGTCTCCACGTGTCAAAATTAACTCTAACCCCCACTGGTCGTGTTGCCTTTAAGACACGTGGCAACCACGTGTCAATTTCACCCTGCCCGACCGTCCGCGTGTTTATTCCCGTTTGACTTTTTCTTGGGCCGCGATATCGCGACCCAACGGTCACCTCTCTTTCGTTTGCAAAAGATGTCGCGATATCGCGACCAAAACCTTCTCCCCTTCTTCGTGTGCACCGAGCCTTTGAACGCTGCTGAAGTCGGAACATGTCGCGATATCGCGACTCAAACTGGCCATTGCCCTTCCGAAGCTTTGGGGTCGCGATTTCGCGACATGTCGCGATTTCGCGACCCCAACGCAACTTGAGCCTTTGCACTAAAACTTCCTCTTCTTCTTCTTTTTTTTTTTTTTACAAAACCTCCCTCTTGGTCCAAGATTCGAAACAAACCCAACACAAGTACTGAGAAAATAAAAGCAAACAATAAAATGATTTGGAGGATGCAAGATTGCTCCTTGACCACCGGATGCTCCTGCATCACATAATGTGAGGTAAACTAGTCTTCGAATCACCTGAGAAACCAACAGTCGAACAAGCAAGAGAAAGGAGTAAAGTAACGTCCATGCAAAAGATAGCAAATAGCAATAGGATGGATGAGCATTAGACATTACACTAGCACTAAAAGCAGAATCAGTTCAACTATAATATTGTAGAGCTTAATCAGGTAATGGACATTACGTTATATTTAGTGCTTAAATATTTTGGAGGGAATAAATAAGTTTTGAATAATATTTGAGCGCTAAGGTTATAAGATAAGGAGGTATAAGGTTTAATTTAAGTTTTTTGATTATTTGAGTTTTTAATATTTAAAAAGTTAAAAATTAAAAGAGTAGGAGATATAAGGAGTTAATGATATTTTAGTTTTTTTATTTGGAGTGATTTTTGAAGAATTAAAGGTTTATAGTTATTTGAAAGTTTTAAAGTTTTTAGAAATTTTGAAAAAGTTTAAAAACTTTGAGTTTTTAAAATTTTAGTGTTTTTTAGAATTTGAAGTATTTAAAATTTGAAATTTTGCAAATAAAATTAGGGAGTTAAATGGCTTTCAACATCAAGGAATTAGGAAATTTATAATTTGTAAATATCGTATTTGAATTATTATTTAAACTTGGGAGTTATAAGGTTTTCTATTTTGAAGGAAATAAATCATAGAATTGATTCATACCATGGATGAAATTATTATAAATACATTCAATGAAGATAGTGAAGAAATGGTGAACAAGTTTAAGTTTTATTATCAAAACTTAATAGATGATTTTTATGGAAAGAAGGAGATGAAAAATATTTTAAAATATAAACTATCTTTATTTCTCAATGATGCAAAATATAAAAGTTCACAATGCTTATAATATATCTTCATGAAAAAAAATTTAGAACATGGTGGAATTCATAAAACACCATTATACTTTCCTCATAAGGATGATTAATGATGTATTTGTCATTACTTACCTTTGATATTTTCGAAGGAAAAGGACAAGAAAAAATGATGGCACATACAATTTGAATGAAGCTTATGTTAGCTTCAATGAGGAATAATTGAAATAAAAAATGCATTATTGTGATGATTTACTAACTCAATGTTTAGAAAGCACATCATAAGGTACATCATGATTAAATATGAAGAAGATAAGAGGAAAGAAGAAGAATAGAGGAAATCATACAAGGAAGGCTAACAAAAATCCTGGATCCAAAGCCAAAGAAGAATCATTTACTAAAGAATAAGATAGACTTGAAAGAAATAGACTTGAGACAGAGGCTCATGAGAAATGCAAGGTCACATGAATATTGAATATAAATATGAATACCAATATTGAAGACTAAAGTCTTCAATAACCAAATAATGTACTACGAGGGGGTGTTGAGGAATATTACATTATTTGGTACATGCTAATGGACTCCCATGGTACCTTCATGGTGCAATTATAATATGTAATAGATTAGGGTTAAGTCTATAGTTTAGGTGAATGATTTATATTTCCCCTTTTATGTAAGTGTCAATGTGGAATAAATGCACAAGTGTCATGTAAGAGTGCAATGTGCATGAAATGCACAAGTGTCATGTAAGAGTGCAATGTGCAAGAAATGCACAAGTGTCATGTAAGTTAGAGTGCAAGAGTAGATTGAGAGAATATGCACAAGTTTCATGTATGTAAGATAGAAAATATGTAATGTGAGGATGTGCACAAGTATCTTAGATTAGGAGTGCATGTAGAAGTGTAAGAGTCATGTCTATGTGTGCAAGTTTCTTAGGGTATGTATCCATGTAAAAGAAAGTGAAGAGTCTAGTATGCAAGTGGCAAGATGATAAGCCAAAGATCATAGTACTTGTCATATGGAGAGCAATAGTCAAGTAATTGAAGAGTCACATTACTATGGATATATTATGGAGATAATACTCCATGAGAATGTAATTCGAATATTAGATTACAAAGTTGTAACAAGAAGAAAAAAATAAAGCTTGTATACAATTTTTTGAGCAATTAATATTGTAAGTTTTTTCATTAATAGTTCATTAATGACTTAGGCCATTTAAATTCATATTTGAGTATATAAATGAATGTTATTTTCTTTATTATATAACCCTTGATATACATATTAGTTTGCTTATATATTATTCTACTCTTATATTATTATTTTGATCATTAATATTGTGGTTATTTTATATTGTGACCTATGATATTTTGTGGTAGTAAGGCTTAAAAAGTCAACAATGTCCTCTCTACTGGAAGTCATTACTATGCTTATAATGATAAACCTCAAGATTCTATACATTACATTTGTTTGTTGATTTTGTTTTTTGATTAATTGATAAACAAGGGTTTTGAAAGGAATCCCATAAACTTTTACAAAAATCCCATAGGGGAGCACATAGACCAGAGGTCATACACTAACTACCCACACTCAAAAATAGCACAGACAAAACAAATCCATCCTGGTTCCAAAGAAATTACAAAATGATCCTCTAGATCCCCCTTACCCATTGAGAGGAGACTAATAGAAGACAACGCGCATGACCAACACAGAGAAATAAGAAACCTTCTCCCAATAGAAAAAATAATTTGAATAACACAGTCACCCTAAGCCTTTGG
Source organism: Wollemia nobilis (assembly GCA_028583015.1). NCBI lineage: Eukaryota > Viridiplantae > Streptophyta > Pinopsida > Araucariales > Araucariaceae > Wollemia > Wollemia nobilis. The sequence goes on from JAQPPZ010000850.1 coordinate 14,068,343, forward strand.
GAACTTTATTACATCAATTGTATCTTTCCTTTGTCATGGATGATCTTCCAAAATCTGATACAGAATGTGGTTCACCTCTTCTATTAACTCCACTACAATCTTGAGTGTCCCAAGAATCGAACATTGCTTGTCCTAAAAAATTATTTGTCAATATTAGCTAGGTCTAGAGAAGTAATGGTAAATTTTATGGTGTTTGAGTTTTAGATCAACTATAATATGTTATTAAGCAAATCTTAGACTACTAAGATAAGATCCATAACTTCCTCTATTTATCAAGGGGTTGAGTATGCCTATGATAATAAATTTTTCACCACTAAGGGAGACCTAGATTCTTGGGGGTCTCATCCACCAAGCTAGGATAGTTATTTTATTCCTTCTATATATGAAACATAAAATGTTCTAATTTATGAGCATAAACCTAGAGCGAATTCTAGAAGGAAGTGATACTACGGGCATCCTAAATTTTGCTTGAAATGCCCTCAAGAGATAATTGATAATTGATAATTGATAATTGATAATTGATACAAGGGCCAATTTGAAGATGATTAATGTGATATGGATGTTATTGTTCCCCTTATTCAAGAGATAATTGATAGATTGCCATCATTTTTGAAACCCAAATATAGATTAAATCCTATTTTATTTATCAAATGTTGGCCAAATTACATAAAGCCCGTGAAGATGTTGCCAAATTGAACCAAGTAACATTTTATGTAGATGATAACAACATTGGAGAGGAAACTAATAGTGGTATAAATAGTGACTAATCAAGTCTTTAACATTGAAATTCGGAATGCTCCTTCTACCACTATTTTTGAGGTGGGTATGGGGTATTATCAAGTAGGATTAATGGAAGTTCCTATTTTAGATCATGATGATACAAAATTTGTATAATTTTTTTAATTTGTATACCTATTACATGCTTAGGAATGGTAAATATAATAACTACAAAGCTCAGATAGATAGACATAGAAAAACTAATGTTTATGTTATCTTTGAATCAAAATATATAGCCTAAGTGAAATAGGAATTATTCCTTGCCTAGACATGTAGTTGTTCTATTTATAAAAAAATAAATTCTTTTATAGTCTTAAATTATCCTCAACCAACATCCATTATTGGCTCACGTTCTATGAAGGTTCTTCACTCGTTACATGACTGCAACTTAAAGCATTGATCCTAATCAACACTAGCCTTTCAACTATTTTTGGGCCTGTTCATATTGTTTTGACAGTCCCTGATGATTGTTTGACCTATAAACCCCTACTATGACTAGACTATTTGATATTTTTGATGAAATTTATTTGAAGCCAAGACTTTCCCTTAATATGGCGATCTTGGTTCCAATAGATTTCTAGGAAATAGTGAATTCCCATATATTTCTTGTTCTTGTTAGCCTATTTTTGGGTCTGGAAATGTTTTCCTACTTAGGTTATTTGATAAGTCTCTTGATAATTTGATTGATCATTTAACCTCCTGCATGAAAAGGATAAAAGCTGAATTTTCCATTGAATTGAAGACCAGGGTTGTCACTAGGACTTTAATGAAAGTTTATAAGCAAGTAGGATAATTCCCTAGTAAGAACATCCCTATCTTCGTCAATACCCAATATTATGCTCACATCTTCTCTAGGATTAGGGGAAAGGGGTATGAAAAATAACCAACAATCCAAATTCTTTTTAATATTCTTTTTCTCCCATCCTTACCTAATGATGGAGCCATGTTGGAGTTTTTATACGCTAGGGAGGAAAGACTTCCCTAACATTATCATAAGTGAGGGTTTCTTCAAGAGTCCAATCCTAACTAAGGGTAGCATAAGTGGTCTGATTATATTTACTAGGTTGATATTAATTTTGAATTAGATAATCTTCTCCCTACTCTAAACCATTTAAAGAAGGCAATAGTCAAAATTGGGGCTAGCCTATTTATTGAAGAGAAAACCACCTTTACTACCTTGCTTAAGGAGTACAAGGATATCTTTGCTTGGGAATCTTCTGGAATACATTGAATTGATGAGGATTTGGTTGTCCATAACATTATTACTTATAAGGATGCCACTCATGTCCAACAAAATCAAAGAAGGTTCTCTCCTCTCATTTGAGACCTATGTAAAATTTAGATCTAAAAATTGTGGGATGCCAATCTTATAAGACCTATTGACTATTTGAGAAGGGTATCTAACATTTTTCTTGTGAAGAAGAAAGAAACAAATATTATCTAAATTTATTGTGATTTTAAAATTTCAACCTAGATTATCCTAATCATACTTTCTTTTTTTTCTTTATTCATGCTATCGTTGATTCTACCATAGGCTATGAAATGTTGTCCCTTACAAATAACTATTTAGGGTATAACCAAATTTGGATTACCCCTGAGGACCAAACTAAAAAAACTTATACTATGTATTGGGGTGCATTATGTCATGTTGTCATGCCTTTTAGTCTAAAAAATACTAGTTCTACTTATCAATGAGCTATGGCAATGATCTTTCATGACTTGATGGAAAATATAGTGAATGAAGAACACAATATTATACTGAGATGCGGGGTGAACAATATAAGATAAACTTTTTCTTTACTTTCAAAACAATATTATCCAATGTTATCAATTGTAATATCTTTTTGAAGTAATGTTAACCAATATCATCAATAGTAGTGGTAAATCAATGCACATATCATCACACACAATGAGAGGCAGAGATTTAATGTGGTTCACCCAATGTGGGCTATGTCCACGGAGAAAATATTTCTTATAAATTTTCTTAACAAATCTCTTGGGAACAAAATCCCTATTACAATATTTATGGACCTGTTTCCAAAGGAGATACCAATCCCCTATGATCAAATTTGTGGATCTTTATCCACGGGAGAACTCTATCCCCTCAACTATGGTTCATGGAACTCTATCCATAGGATAACTCTATCCCCTCAACTCTGTTTTATGGATCTCTATCCACATGAGAACTCTATCCCATAAAATTTGGTTCATGGACGTTTATCCATAGGAGAACTCTATCCCTGCTGCTCTAGTTCGTAGACCTCTATCAACAGGAGAACTCTATCCTTTAAACTATCATTCGTGGACCTCTATCCATATGAGAACTCTATCCCTACTACTCTGGTTTATGGACCTCTATCCATGAGAGACCTTTGTCCCCACTGTTCTGGTTCATGGATCTATATCCACAGGATACCTCTATCCCCACTGCTCTGGTTCGCTCCAAAGATAGCTCAATACTCTGTTCACAACTGCTCCAAGCCCTCATACGAGGCTTGTACAAATATACAATAAAATCTACTCAACTCACTGCTCCAATCTACACCAAGCCTACTCACAAGACTTGCTCAAATTAGAAACAAAACCTACTCACAAATATTCCCAAATCTGCACCAAGCCTAGTCACAAGGCTTGCTCAAATATGCCTCAAACCTGCACCAAGCCTTCTCACAAGGCTTGCTCAAATCTACTCTCAACTCTTGCTCAAACCTACTTCAAGTCTTCTCACAAGACTTGCTCAAATATATCTCAAACCTGCTTCAAGTCTTCTCACAAGACTTGCTCAAATCTTCTCACTATCTCTGCTCAACTATGCTCTAACACATGCTCAAAACTGCTCATAACACATACTCAAATTTTATCACAACACATGCTCATATCTGCTCATAACACATGCTCAAATCTAGTCATAACACATGCTCAGATCTGCTTATAACACATACTCAAATCTGCTCATAACACATGCTCAGATATGCTCATAACACATGCTCAGATCTGCTCATAACACATGCTCAAATTTACCCATAACACATGCTCACCAATCCCAAATATTGCACACAAATGATGTTCAAAATAATGCTTGTATCTCTTTCAGAAATGCTTTCTTCAACTATGAAATTCTGACATATTCTTCGCATAATTCTTTCAAAAACATATAAAGAATAATATGCAATGCAAATTCTCAGTATGTTCTCTTCACATTCATTAAGTATCTCACTTTCACATGTCTCACATTCATCAAATTAGATCTCTACTTCTTGCAAATTTCTTTCAAATCAAATCATGCTAGTGTATAACTTTACTTCAAAAAATTGGTTTATGTTCCTTGCAAATTTGCTCTCAAAGATCAAACACAATAATGCACAAATTTTCTTCACAAGATTGATCTCAAACACTTTCACAATTACTTTCAATGTCACTCAAACCAAAATGCTTCACAATGATGCACACACTTGTTTCCAACCCTAGCACAAGTATTTCCAATTTCTTTCAAAGATAAAACACAACTTGTTCTCAAACCATAGCTCATATATTTCCAAAAATGCACACAAGTCTAATCCTTATTTCTCCACCTTATGATATAGAAATAATTTCCTCAAAGCACAACCACCTTAAGGAGGAGTCAAATTACCATACCTCAAAATGGCTTGAAGAATATGTGCCCTCAAAACCTATTTCAACTATAATTTCCTTTTTGCCACTTCAAGAGGCTAGTAAATCTTCTTTTGAAAACAATCACAAAAACCTTTCCTTAAATATGTGCTCAAAGATACTCTATAATTTATCCTTAGTCTTGCAAAGATAAAGCTTTGAATTTTAAGACTAAAAACCTCAAACTTCTCTTTTCTAAGGTGTGCCAAAATACAAATATCAATAGACTTAAATTACACCTTATTTCTCCTTTCTTAAGCAAGAAAAATTTATAATTTCAATAAAGCCCTAAGACACTTTATTTCCCCTTTCAAAATACAAGATATATGCCTTTTAAACCATACACAAATCTCCCTCTAAGAATTAAATTTATACACACGTTACAATAAAAATTATTTCTTTATACACCTTATTCCTCCACTACTTAATTAAAACTTTCTACCTTTTACAATATCAAATAACCAGTGAAATATTTTTCTCACTAAAGTATTTATTATTCAAAAATATAGCGCATACCTCACAACATAGGCAAGCGAAATATATTTCAAAACTTTTGGTGCGAACTTCAACACAACACACCTACGAACCACACGAGAATCAAAATTACAACCTCTGCCCATGCAATGCCCTAGCCACAACTAGGATATCGATTGGGCAACCCCAGCAGGTGAGATACACAGTACACATGCCCAATAAAAACCCTCTTCACTGTGCTTGCCAAACGAACCACGTATTGTACCCAGTTTAAACAAACTTCATGAGATTCGACCCTATGCACTCTAATTCAATAGTGCCTTAGCTCCAGCTAGGCATCTAGCTAGACCAACCACCTGGTTGGGATTCAAAATAGTGGCACTTTCTCTTGTTCACAAATCTCAGTCCTCAAAAACATGTCCTCTCTTCTCAATGAACTTCGCAAAAAGTGCATGAGAGAAAATGATTTCACAGTGAAAGCATGGACATCACAATAATTTTTTGCATCATCAAAAAATTGGCATCACATAAAATATTTGCATCTCCAACAACGTTAGCATCCAAATGAATTTGATAAGGTGTTTATAAATGTTTACCTCCTTATTTGAATGACGTCGATGCTTCAAACAATTTCTTTTAAACTCAAACGTTTGCCTCCTTCAAATGATGTCGATGCTCCATGAGAGAAATATTATATATATATATTTTTTTTAAACCTTGCTTCATAACCATTGGCACCAATGAAATATGTTGTATATTATAATATTTTTAAAATATTATAATATTTCCTTTTGAACCTTGGGCTTCTCTCCTTTTATGAAACTTTAAACCTTTGGGCCTCCTTTTAAATATTTGAACCTTGGCTTTGCAAATTAAACCTTTGTATAATATTTAAAAAATAAATATTATAAACCTTTTGTTTGCCTTTAAACCTTGCAAACCTTTTCTTTTTCCTTGCTCTGAGATAAACCTTGCAAACCTTTTATTTTTCCTTGCTCTGAGATAAACCTTGCCTTGCAATATTATCCAACCATAGAAGAATATTTCTGCCATACCAAGCTCTCTTTGAAATCAACCTTTTGACATAAATCCTTTGACATCAATGGTAATACAATATGTTCATTATTTACAACAATATCCCCCTTTGTCATTGATGGCAACCCTTACTAACAATATTTCTTTTTCTGCAACTGGATTCTAAAACTGCTCCCCCTGAGAAGCTGCTCCCTCTTACTGATTTATCTTCCCCTTACTAAAACTCTCCCCCTTTGACATCAATGGCAAAGGGCTCCTTTGGGGCTAAAAATAATACTCTTAGCTCAGCCCCCTCACCACCTCCTTTCCTTGAGGTGATCAATTTTGGGGTGGGAGTAAATCTACTCCCAACTTACAATGCTCTTCTCCTTTCTCAAATTTCTTCTGAGCCCTTCTTATTTCTTCTGACATAGTTAGCTTATTCATTACTGCTTGACTTATCACTTTATTATGGTTTTTTATATTTTGTATTATTTAAAACTTTATATGTTGCCTCTCTCTTGAAATTTTGATCTTTTTATGTCCTCATCTCATAAGCTATGAGAATTCCATGTAACTCATCCATTGTCAACTTATTGAGATCCTTCATCTCTTCTATTGCTGAAACCTTTGCATCATACCTCATAGGGAGTGATATTAATACTTTCTGAGCAACACTAGAGTCCTCAATTTCAAATCCAAGTCCACGCATGGTATTAACAACTTCATCAACACGAAGTAAGTATTTAGAAATATCTTCCTCATATTTCATCTTCAAATATTCAAATCTTCTCTTGTGAGTATGAAGTTTTGCCAATTTAACCTTGTTATCTCCTTCATATGTTTTATTTAATTTATCCCATATTTCTTTTTTTGATTTGCATTGCATAACTTTCACAGACTCTGATTCACGTAATCCACTTAATATTCTATTCATAGCCTTGGCATTATTTACATATAGTTGCTTGCCATCCTTATCTATGGGAGGAGTAGTTGTAGGTTTGAACCCATCCTCAATAGATTTCCATGTTTCATATCCTTGTGCCATTAAATAAGTCTTCATCCTCATACTCCAAAAATCATAATTATTCCCATCAAATATTGGAGCCTTATTTTTTGAAGATCCATTCTAAGAAGCCATTTGTGTTCCTGTAAGATCTTCCTTCATGTTGTTAGAATTTTTTGAAGGAACTCGCTCTGATACCAATTGAAGAACACAATCTTATACTGAGAGGGGGGTGAACAGTATAAGATAAAATTTTGCTTTTCTTTCCAAAATAATATTATCCAATGTTATCAATTGCAATATCTTTTCAAAGTAATATTAACCAATATCATCAATAGCAGTAGCAAAGCAATGCACATATCATCACACACAATGAGAGACACAGATTTAACGTGGTTCACCCAATGTGGGCTACATCCATGGAGAAAATATTTCTTATAAATTTTCTCAACAAATCTCTTGGGAACCAAATCCCTATTACAATGTTTATGGACCTCTACCCAAAGGAGACACCAATCCCCTATGCTCAAATTTGTGGATCTCTATCCACAGGAGAACTCTATCCCCTCAACTCTGGTTCGTGGACCTCTATCCATAGGAGAACTCTATCCCCTCAACTCTGGTTTATGGACCTCTATCCATAGGAGAACTCTATCCCCTCAACTCTAGTTTGTGGACCTCTATCCATAAGAGACCTCTATCCCCTCAACTCTAGTTTATGGACCTCTATCCACAAGAGAAATCTATCCCACTACTCTGGTTCATGGACCTCTATCCATAGGAGACATCTATCCCTTCAAATCTAGTTCGTGGACCTCTATCCACAGGAGACCTCTATCCCCACTACTCTAGTTTATGGATCTCTATCCATAGGAGACCTTTTCCCACTATTTTTATTTGTGGATCTTTATCCAATGGATACCTCTCCCCTCAACTCTTTGATCCAAATACAACTCAATACTCTGCTCAAAACTACTCCAAGCCCTCACACCAGGCTTGCACAAATCTGCAATAAAATCTTCTCAACTCACTGCTCCAATATACACCAAGACTACTCACAAGGCTTGCTCAAATTAGCAACAAAACTTGCTCATAAATCTATCCAAATATGCACCAAGCCTACTCACAAGGCTTGCTCAAATCTACCTCAAATCTACACCAAGCCTACTCACAAGGCTTGCTCAAATATACTCTCAACTCTTGCCCAAACCTGCTTCAAGTCTTCTCACAAGACTTGCTCAAATCTACCTCAAACTTGCTTCAAGTCTTCTCACAAGACTTGCTCAAATATGCTCACTATCTCTTCTCAACTCTACTCTAACACATGCTCAAAACTTCTCATAACACATACTCAAATATTCTCACAACACATGCTCAAATTTGCTCATAACACATGCTCAAATCTGCTCATAACACATACTCAAATATGCTCATAACATATACTCAAATATGCTCATAACACATACTCAAATATTCTCATAACACATACTCAACAAATCCCAAATTTTGCACATAAGTGATATTCAAAATAATGCTTGTATCTCTTTCAAAAATGCTTTCTTCAACTAGGCAATTCAGACATATTCTTCCCATAATTCTTTCAAGAACATATAAAGAATAATATGCAATGCAAATGCTCAATATGTTCTCTTCACATTCATTAAGTCTATCACTTTCACATGTCTCACATTCATCAAATTAGATCTCTACTTCTTGCAAATTCCTTTCAAATAAAATCACGCTAGTGTATAACTTTACTTCACAAAATTGGTTTATGTTCCTTGCAAATTTTCTCTCAAATATCAAACACAATAATGCACAAATTTGCTTCACAAGATTGATCTCAAACACTTTCACAATTACTTTCAATGTCACTCAAACCAATACCCAAAATGCTTCACAAATTCTTTCAACAAGAATGCACAATTTGTTCTCAAAACCCTAGCACAAGTGTTTCCAATTTCATTCAACAATGAAGCACAAATAGTTCTCAAACTCTAGCTCATATATTTCCAACAATGCACACAAGTCTAATCCTTATTTCTCCACCTTATGACATAGAAATAATTTCCTCAAAGCACAACCACCTTAAGAAGGAGTCAAATTACCATACCTCAAAATGCCTTGAAGAAGATGTGCCCTCAAAACCTGTTTCAAAATAATTTCCTTTTTGCCACTTCAAGAGGTTAGCAAATCTTCTTTTCAAAACAATCACAAAAACCTTTCCTCAAAGATGTGCTCAAAGATACTCTATAATTTCTCTTTAGTCTTGCAAAGATAAAGCTTTGAATTTTAAGACTAAAAACCTCAAACTTCTCTTTTCTAAGGTGTGCCAAAATACAAATATCAATAGACTTAAATTACACCTTATTTCTCCTTTCTTAAGCAAGAAAAAATTATAACTTCAATAAAGCCCTAAGACACTTTATTTCCCCTTTCAAAATACAAGATATATGCCTTTTAAACCATACACAAATCTCCCTCTAAGAATTAAATTTATACACACATTACAATAAAAATTATTTCTTTATACACCTTATTCCTCCACTACTTAATTAAAACCAACTTTCTACCTTTTACAATATCAAATAACCAGTGAAATATTTTTCTCACTAAAGCATTGATTATTCAAAAATTTGGTGCATACCTCACAACATAGGCCAGCAAAATATATTTCAAAAATTTTGGCACGAACCTCAACACCACACGCCTGCGAACCGCACGGGAATCAAACTTACAACCTCTGCCCATGCATCACCCTAGCCATGGCTAGGCTACCGGTTGGGCTACCCCAATAGGTGAGATACACAGTGCATGCACCCAAAAAAACCCTCTTCGTTGTGCCTACCAAATGAACCACGTCTTCTACCCAGCAAAAACCAACTCCACGAGATTCGACCCTGTGCACTCTGGTTCGACAGCACCTTAGCTCTAGCTAGGCATCCAGCTAGACCAACCACCTAGTTGGGATTCAAACCAGTGGCACTTCCTCTTGTTCGCAAATTGCTATCCTCAAAAATGTGTCCTCTCTTCTCAATGAACTTTGCAGAAACCAGCGCACGAGAGAAAACGATTTCACAGTGAAAGCATGGACATCACAATAATTTTTTGCATCATCAAAACATTGGCATCACATAAAATTTTTGCATCTCCAAAAATGTTAGCATCCAAATGAATTTGATAAGGTATTTATAAACGTTTACCTCCTTCTTTGAATGACGTCGACGCTTCAAAAAAATTCTTTTAAACTCATAAATGTTTGCCTCCTTCGAATGATGTCGATGCTCCATGAGAGAAATATTATATATATTTTTTAAACCTTGCTTCATAACCGTTGGTGCCAATGAAATATGTTGTATATTATAATATTTTAAAAATATTATAATATTTCCTTTTGAACCTTGGGCTTCTCTCCTTTTATGAAACTTTAAACCTTTGGACCTCCTTTTAAATATTTGAACCTTGGCTTTGCAAATTAAACCTTTGTATAATATTTAAAAAATAAATATTATAAACCTTGTAACCTTGCAAAACTTTTCTTTTTCCTTGCTCTGAGATAAACCTTGCAAACCTTTTCTTTTTCCTTGCTCTGAGATAAACCTTACCTTGCAATATTATCCAACCATAGAAGAATATTTCTGCCATACCAAGCTCTCTTTGACATCAACCTTTTGACATCAATCCTTTGACATCAATGACAACACAATATGCTCAATATTTCCAACAATCTCCCCCTTTGTCATTGATGGCAACCCTTACTAACAATATTCCTTTTTCTACAACTGGATTCCAAAATTGCTCCCCTTGAGAAGTTGCTCCCCCTTACTAAAATCTCTCCCCCTTTGACATCAATGGCAAAGGGCTCCTTTGGGGCTAAAAATAAGACTCTTAGCTCAGCCCCCTCACCACCTCCTCTCCTTGAGGTGATCAATTTTGGGGTGGGAGTAAATCTACTCCCAACTTACAATGCTCTTCTCCTTTCTCAACTTTCTTTTTCCACTCCTTTGTAGTCATACCCTTTTGATCCTTTTGAGTGTCCTTGTTCTTGCTTGTCTTTGGAAGTTTTGGAAACTCTGTTCTACACCACTTAGCCTTATACCCAAAATTATTGCAATTGTAACACCTGATGTTGTAGTTCTTGAATGGTGTAAATGACCTGAAATTTCTTTTGGTGAAGCCATAATTATTTCTGCCATGAATCCTGCAATGTATAGCTTTGTGACCAAAATGATTACATGAGAAACAATGTCCTTGGAAGAAATATTCATCTTGTCTTGAAAAATCTGGTCTCTTGGTCCTTTCTTTGCCTTCTCTGTGATGATCCCTGTTTCTTGTTTGTGCATTATTTTCTTCCTCAATGATGCTTCCACTCCTCAACTTATCAACATAGGTCTTAGGTTCTTCTTCAATATCTTCCTCTGAGACTTCCTTTTCTTTTGAGCTTGGCTCCTCTTTTTGTACCTCTTGACCTTCTTCATAGCCTAGTCCTATTTTGATAAATGAAGATCTTTGTGCTTTGATAATGTTATCCAAAGCTTTTGAACTTTTCCCAAACCTGTGCAGCTTATCCTTAGAATATTTCACTTCCATCCTTAGAGAAACCACTTCATGTTCTAATATTTCACATTCTAACTCTTTTACCTCTAACTTTTCAACCATAACTTCTTTAAATCTCCTTGCCTTAACTTTTAAGTTTTTGAGATCTTGTAGAAGCTTTTCCTTTATTTCCTCATCTTCTTGAACTTGAGCCTTCAGTCTTGAGTTCTTCTTTCTAACTCTTTTCAACTCTCTGAGAGCAACAATAAGTTCCTCTTCTAGGTCAATTGTGGCTTCTTCTTATTTTTCTGAATCTTCCTCTAGGTCTTCAATTATAGGAGCATCTTATTTTTCTTCTACTTGGTCAGAAACATCTTCTACTTGATCTTCAATAGGAGTGTCCTCTTCCTCTTCTATTGCCAAAAATAGAATCTCTTATTTTTCACTATCTGAGAAACTTTCATCACTGTCACTTGAAGCACTGCTTGCTTCTCCAACATAGAAACTCTTCTTGTGCCTTTGAAAAATCTTCTTTTCATGCTTGCCTTGACCATACCTATTTTTCTTTTCATACCTAAATTTTATTTCTTCCTTTTTCTTATAATCATGTTTCTCTTCACTGCTACTACTTCCAGCTTGTGGACAATTAGATGCATAGTGACCAAAGTTACCACAATTAAAACATTTCACAGTCTTCATATCTTTGTGTTTTCTTGAGCCCTTCTTATTTCTTCTCACATAGTTAGCTTCTTCATTACTGCTTGACTCATCACTTGATTCTGGTTTCTTATATTTTATCTTCTTTGAAACTTTGAATGTTGCCTCTCTCTTGGAATTTTGATCTTTTTTTGTCCTCATCTCATAAGTTGTGAGAATTCCATGTAACTCATCCATTGTCAACTTATCGAGATCCTTCATCTCTTCTATTGTTGAAACCTTTGCATCATACCTCATAGGGAGTGATCTTAATACTTTCTGAGCAACACTAGAGTCCTCAATTTCAAATCCAAGTCCATGCATGGTATTAACAACTTCATCAACATGAAGTAAGTATTTAGCAATATCTTCCTCATATTTCATCTTCAACTCTTCAAACCTCCTCCTGTGAGTTTGAAGTTTTTCCAACTTAACCTTGCTATCTCCTTCATATGTTTGCTTCAATTTGTCCCATATTTATTTTTCTGATTTGCATTGCATAACTTTCACAAACTCTGATTCACATAATCCACTTAAGATTCCATTCATAGCCTTGGAATTATTTACATATAGTTGCTTGCCATCCTTATCTGTGGGAGGAGTAGCTGTAGGTTTGAACCCATCCTCAATAGATTGCCATGTTTCATATCCTTGTGCCATCAAATAAGTCTTCATCCTCATACTCCAGAAAGCATAATTATTCCCATCAAACATTGGAGCCTTATTTGTTGAAGATCCATTCTGAGAGGCCATCTGTGTTCCTGTAAGATCTTCCTTCAAGTTGTTAGAATTTTTTGAAGGAACCCGCTCTGATACCAATTGAAGAACACAAGCTTATACTGAGAGGGGGGTGAATAGTATAAGATAAACTTTTGCTTTTCTTTCCAAAACAATATTATCCAATGTTATCAATTGCAATATCTTTCCAAAGTAGTGTTAACCAATATCATCAATAGCAGTAGCAAAGAAATGCACATATCATCACACACAATGAGAGACACAGATTTAATATGGTTCACCCAATGTGGGCTACATCCATGGAGAAAATATTTCTTATAAATTTTCTCAACAAATCTCTTGGGAACCAAATCCCTATTACAATATTTATGGACCTCTATCCAAAGGAGACACCAATCCCCTATGCTCAAGTTTGTGGATCTCTATCCATAGGAGAACTCTATCCCCTCAACTCTAGTTCGTGGACCTCTATCCATAGGAGAACTCTATCCCCTCAACTCTAGTTCGTGGACCTCTATCCATAGGAGAACTCTATCCCCTCAACTCTGGTTCGTGGACCTCTATCCACAGGAGAACTCTATCCCCAATGCTCTAGTTCGTGGATCTCTATCCATAGGAAAACTCTATCCCCTTAACTCTAGTTCATGGACCTCTATCTACAGGAGAAATCTATCTTCACTGCTCTGGTTTGCGGACCTCTATCCATGGGAGACCTTTATCTCCACTATTCTGGTTCGTGGATATTTATCCATGGGAGACCTTTGTCCCCACGACTCTGGTTCACTCCAAAGCCAACTCAATACTATGTTTAAAATATTGGATATTTTGATTCCTCTAAGTCAAAGTTGTCATTGATGTCACCTGATAGAGTTATCACTCATATCAAGGAATTCAACAAGAAATAAAGTCATCCAAGGTTGTCACTATCATCCAAGAAAAAGCTTCAACAATGCAAAAGTGAAAGGAAAAAGGCTCCATAATATTTTAATATTATTGGGAGCACAGGTTAAGTGATTGGTTCATAAAAACCCAAGATGGGTTATTTCAAAGGTTAAAAAGGAGGTTTAATAATTATGTATAAACTATTTAAATTCATAAGGAATTTAAATTTTATAAATAATATTCATTACACCAAGGTTGTGCATTAATACAAGGCTCCAAGGTTTAATTAATCTAAAACCTAAGGTTGGTATAATTTAATTTATAATATTTAAATTTAAATATATTATAAATTAATCAACCACGCCGAATTCGAATTAAATAGATGTGCCAACGTGATTGCATGGAAGACAAAGGCATTATATATAATGCCCCAAAAGGCATTAATGAAAATTATCCTTGCTAATTCGTTTGGAGTGCATGTGAATTAAGGCTCATGTTTAAAAGGCTTGACGATTTAAGAAAAGGTTGAAGCAGGGAACGTTCGGGGTTTTGGAGCACATAGGCCAGCTTGGCCTAGTGGTGTGTTGGCTTGGTGAGACAAAGGAGGTCCTACATTCAATTCGCTTGGAGGTTGCTTGCAAGGTCAAAGCGCTCGAAGTGCGTTTTGATTATTTTGAAAGGCGCCAGTTCGTGAAGTTGTTGATGTAGTTCATGCCTTTTTAGGCAAGTGTGGGTGCATGGCCCAATGGCGGCTTGGCCACGGTTAAGGCATTGGGAAGGAGGACATCGGGGGATCGAATCCCTCCGAGAGGAAAGACAAGTTAATTTTTGTATTTTAATTTTTAATAGCCTTAAGGGAGAAATAAGGGTTATGCTATGCCCTAGAAAATTGAGAGATTTTTGATGGTTTTATTTTTGGAAGGGTAGCATATTATATATTGTTGGAAAGCATTTTTCAAGGGCTATTTGATTAACTTGCTTAGAAGGAGAAATAAGGTGTGTGTAAATAGATATTTCTATTTTTGTAAATGGATTCAAAAGTGAGTTTGATTTATTATTTTTCAAAGGGGATTGTTTCTTTCATGAGAGGACATGGTGAATTTTATTGAGTAGGAGTAATAAGGTGTTATTGGGATATTATTTTTATTTTTGTGATATTAATCAAGTCCTCTAACCTCTTTTTTATTGAAAATGAAATAGTTTAAAGTGTGTTGAGTTTGACAGATTTTGTAGACAACTCATTGGCATCAAAAAGGTAGGGGCAATATTCTCCATTGACTTGATTGGGTGATTGATTTCTGAAAATATCATTGGAGAGAAAATTATTGATTGTGGTTTCCTTTTCGAAAGTGGTTGGTTTAATGCATCAAGGTTTTCTGTATTGAGAGTGATTAAACTTTGTTTTATAAGCATTGTTGTTGAAGCCAATTGGTTATGCAAAGAACTTGAACTTGAGTTAGAAAATAACATAAGTATCATTGTTATGTGAGATTTGTGGTTGAGCATTGTTGAAAATATTTTGAGTTGGTTGATACATACTTGGACTAGGGTTTGTGAGAAAGGGTTGTTCCTTGAGGTGATTGGTTGAGTAGAGTTGATTAAGCCTAGTCAAGTGGATGCATGTGGTTGTTCAAGTTCCATGAAACAAACTATTCTATATTCTGATTGAGTTGATATTGAGCTTTGAGAATAGAACATATTGAGTCTCTAAAAATTCTCTTTATGCTTCTATGAGATTGATTTGAGTTGATATTGAGCTTTGAGAATAGAACATATTGAGTCTCTAACAATTATATTTATGCTTCTATGAGATTGATTTGAGTTGAGATTGAGCTTTGATAATAGAACATATTGAGTCTCTAAAAATTCTCTTTATGCTTCTATGAGATTGAGTTGAGAAAGTGATTAAGCATTGAGTGTAGAACATATTGAGTCTCTAACAATTCTCTTTATGATTCTATGATATTGAACAAGTTATGTGTGGACTTGTTAAGCTGATTTGAGGTAAGTCTTTGAGAAGGCTTGTGGACTGATTTTGTGTAAGCTTTGTGGAAGCTTGCAATGCATATTTGAGCAAGTCCTAGAGAGGACTTGTTGAGTAGATTTGGACAAGTTCTGAGTGAGCTTGTTGAGCATATTTGGACAAGTTCTGAGTGAGCTTGTTCAATATATTTGGATAGGTTCTTAGTGGACCTATTGAGCATATTTGAGCAGGTTCTGAGTGAACCTATTGAGAATATTTGAGCAAGTTATGAGTGGACCTGTTGAGCAGATTTGAGAAGGTTCTGAGTGGACTTGTTGAGCATATTTGAGAATGTTATGAGTGAACCTATTGATAGATATTTTGAGGTGACAGAGTATAGAGTACAGAGTCTCAGTGGATAGATATCCAACAGCCAGGACAATTAAAGATAGATCTTTTGAGTGAGGAGTCTTCAAGTGGAGAGAGATCCACCAGTCAGTGCAGTAGAGAGATAGATTCTTCTAGAAAATCACTAGTCAGAGATGAAGGGGAAAGAGTTCTCCTGTGGAAGAGATCCACGAAATTGAGATTTAGGGTATCAACATCTCCTTTGGATAGAGTCCCATGAACATTGTAATTGGGAAGGATTCCCAGAATATTATTTGAGAAATATTTAGAAGAAATATTTTCTCTATGGAGGTAGCCCACATTGGGTGAACCACATTAAAATCAGTGTATCTATTGTGTATGGTATTTTGTGCATTTATTTTATTACTACTATTGATATTGCTATCTATACACTACATAATATTGATTTGAAAAGAAAAGTAAAAAGTGGTCTTATATTGTTCACCCCCCTCTCAGTATAAGCTTGTGTTCTTCACAAAACTACTCCAAGCCCTCACACCAGACTTGCACAAATCTACAGCAAAATATGCTCATATCACTACTCCAATATACATCAAACCTACTCACAAGGCTTTATCAAATCAGAAACAAAACCTACTCACAAATCTACCCAAATCTGTACCAAGACTACTCACAAGGCTTGCTCAAATCTACCTCAAACCTACACCAATACTTGTGTGCTCAATATGTTCTCTTCACATTCATTAATTATATCACTTTCACATGTCTCACATTCATCAAATCAGATCTCTACTTCTTGCAAATTCCTTTCAAATCAAATCATGCTAGTGTATAACTTTACTTCACAAAACTGGTTTATGTTCCTTACAAATTTGCTCTCAAATATCAAACACAATAATGCACAAATTTGCTTCACAAGATTGATCTCAAACACTTTCACAATTACTTTCAATGTCACTCAAACCAATACCCAAAATGCTTCACAATGATGCACACACTTGTTTCCAACCCTAGCACAAGTATTTCCAATTTATTTCAAATATAAAGCACAACTTGTTCTCAAACCATAGCTCATATAGTTCCAACAATGTACACAATTCTAATCCTTATTTCTTCACCTTATGACATAGAAATAATTTCCTCAAAGTACAACCACCTTAAGAAGGAGTCAAATTACGATACCTCAAAATGTCTTGAAGAAGATGTGCCCTCAAAACCTGTTTTAAAATAATTTCTTTTTGTCACTTCAAGAGGTTAGCAAATCCTCTTTTCAAAACAATCATAAAAATATTTCCTTAAATATGTGCTCAAAGATACTTTATAATTCTCTTTAGTCTTGCAAAGATAAAGCTTTGAATTTTAAGACTAAAAACCTCAACTTCTCTTTTCTAAGGTGTGCCAAAATACAAATATCAATAGACTTAAATTACACCTTATTTCTCCTTTCTTAAGCAAAAAAAAATTATAACTTCAATAAAGCCCTAAGACACTTTATTTCCCCTTTGAAAATACAAGATATATGCCTTTTAAACCATACACAAATCTCCCTCTAAGAATTAAATTTATACACACATTCCAATAAAAATTATTTCATTATACACATTATTCCTCCACTACTTAATTAAAACCAACTTTCTACCCTTTACAATATCAAATAACCAGCAAAATATTTTTCTCACTAAAGCATTGATTATTCAAAAAATTGGCACATACCTCACAACATAGGACAACGAAATATATTTCAAAAGTTTTGGCGCTAACCTCAACACAACATACCTACGAACTGTATGGGAATCAAAATACAACCTCTACCTATGCAGTACCCTATCCACAGCCATGCTACCATTTGGGTGACCCCATCAGGTGAGATACACATTGCACACACCCAACAAAAACCCTCTTCGATGTGCCTACCAAACGAACCATGAATTCTACCTAGCAAAAACAAAATCCGCGAGATTCGACCTTGTGCACTCTGGTTCGACAACACCTTAGCTCCATCTAGGAGTCCATCTAGACCAACCACCTGGTTGGGATTCAAAACAATGGCACTTCCTCTTGTTCATAAATCACTATCCTCAAAAATGTGTCCTCTCTTCTCAATGAACGTTACTTCGTCGAAACCAACGCAAGAGAGAAAATAATTTCACAGTGAAAGCATGGACATCATAATAATTTTTCGAACCATAAAAACATTGGCATAACATAAAATTTTTGCATCTCCAACAATGTTAGCATCCAAATTAATTTTTAAAGGTATTTATAAACATTTGCCTCCTTTGAATGATGTCTATGCTTCAAAAAAAATCTTTTAAACTCATAAACGTTTGCCTCCTTCAAATTATGTCGACGCTCCATGAGAGAAATGTTATATATATATATATATATATATATATATATATATATATATATATATATATATATATATATATATATATATATATATATATATATATATTAAACCTTGCTTCATAACCGTTGGCACCAATGAAATATGTTGTATATTATAATATTTCCTTTTGAACCTTGGGCTTCTCTCCTTTTATGAAACTTTAAACCTTTGGGCCTCCTTTTAAATATTTGAACCTTGGCTTTGCAAATTAAACCTTTGTATAATATTTAAAAAATAAATATTATAAACCTTTTGTTTACCTTTAAACCTTGCAAACCTTTTCTTTTTCCTTGATCTAATATAAACCCCGTAAACCTATTTTTTTTCATTGCTCTGAGATAAACCTTACCTTGCAATATTATCCAACCATAGAAGAATATTTCTGCCATACCAAGCTCTCTTTGACGTCGACCTTTTGACATCAATCCTTTGACATCAATAACAATACAATATGCTCAATATTTCCAACAGTGAATTCATATGTAGATGACCTCTTGGATAAGTCTAAGATGAGGGCTGACCACCCAACTGATATTTGTATCAGATTTGAGATATTATGTTAGACTTAATGCTAAGAAGTTTGTATTTGGTGTTATTAATGGAAATGGTTTCTCATAGGGGCATAAAAGTGGATCAAGACAATATTAGAGCCATTAACACTATACCTCTATCCAAAACTATTAAATCTTATCTATTGAATCACTTACTCAAAAAATACATTGAATTAAAATGGAATGAAAGTTGTATGAAGGATTTTTTTGACTGTAAAATTTCTATTTTATGGCCCCCACCTCTTTGCCCATCCAATCTAGATAAGCCATCTATTTTTTACACCTTAGCTACTTGGGTTTCCTTGGGAGTGGTTCTTACTCGATAGGATGATAACAATATGGAGTATGTCATGTCCTATATTAGTCAAACAATACTTCCAACAGAAACTCGATACACTCCCATGAAAAAAGATATGGAAAGAAATAAAGAGCCAAAGTCACTACCAGAGTCAGAGCTGAAAAGTCAACCAAAATCAGATATCGATAATATACCAAACAATTCAAATATGGGGTGTTGGAGTATATTATATTATTTGGTACCTTGCAAGTATCTTGTAAATACTTTATAAATATTTGGAGTCTATGAGTCTTGTAAATATTTATCATTTAGTAATCATTAGATGTTTGTAATTAAGGAGTCAATAAATATATTTCTCCTATGAGAAATATGAAGAGTCATATCTCTCGAAAGTTTGAGGAGTTTGAGGAGATGAATAGATAGTTGAAGATGAAATATCAAGAGCCTCTTTGTAAAGGCTATTTGCAGAGCAACACGAGTTTATATATAACAAGAAATTGTAGTGCATATTCTTATATTGTAATACTTTGTAACCTTATCATCTTTGTGAATATAGTGTGATCATTTTACCTTGAGTTATGGGTTGATTATATGTGAGATTGTGTTCCATTATTATATGAGAAATTATTTAACCTTTGTATCTAAGATTGATTGGTGAATATAGCTAATTTTCTAACAAATAAGGTAAAGACAAACAATATTAGACAAGGACAATGATTAAACATAATCTATGTACATCATCTATATTTATGTTTTATTGTGTCTCTTAGATTCAAGAGAATTTTGGTGTTTCACCTTCTTCTCAGTATTTTCACCTTCTCTAATTCTCATGGGAGATGTGACTATCCAACCTCATATGAGGTGAAATCATCAATCATTCCCTAATAATTACATCTCATCACTTAATGTAATAATTATATGACAACAAATAATGTAATAAAGTATAACAATAGGATGTTATCGAAACCAAAATCTAAAGCTAATAATTAAACGAACACCTATGGTGACAACATCTAAGAAGCTCTTCTTAACAATTAATCCCAAAGTTTCTTCAATAACATAGGGTAAAAATACCAACCATAAGACTCATATTCATAATAATATTGAGTTTTGAGTTAAGTATAATTTAGTGGTGGTGTAGGTAGAGGTGAAAATATTTCCTCAATGTCAAAATATGATGTGGAGGTAGATGTCATATTCTTTAGGACCAAACCTGAGTAGGTGGGTAATGCATCAACATTTAATTCTTCTAAACAATGTGAGAATATTTTTCACACTCATTATTGGATAGGGTATAAGCCTTTATATATCATTATTGATACATTGATTGAGAAAATATTATTATGTAAGACATAGTCAAGTGCATGGGATTACATAGATTGGTGCACCCAAAAATTTACTCATTTTGTTAGCTTCACCTAGGAAAAGACATAGATATTAGATACTAGTATGACATAGAGAATGGTGCACCCTCAAGTATGGCATCATGCCAATATATTACTTAATCACCTGTAAGGTGGTACCATTGGACATCTATGATGTCTTGTTGGAAATATAATAACTATTTGATCTCCAAGTGACCTACCAAGCCTATCCATAATAATGGCCACTTTGCATCAAAGATATGACATATCACATATAAGAGTGCCTCTCTCAAAAGAATATGATGTTATAAATTCAATACGACATGAAGATGATATTTCATGCATAAAATTTTGTTTTACTAATAGTTCTACTAAATACTCATAGTGCCAAGAAGTCCATCATTCTCATGCCAATTATAGTCAACAATATCTATAGATGAGTCTCTATATTCTATATTCAGATATTTTTATGATCCTTATAGAATCCTAGAGCATTACCCAATCAAGCATCAAATTGACTTGGTTGTTATACCAACGCTACCCAAAAACCTATTGTACCATAAATTAGTCTAGGAGAATGATAAAATTAGTTGTTAAATTTAAGAGTTGTTTTCTCAAGGTAAGATTTGACCAAGTTTAACATCCTTTGACAATCCCATTTCCCCATCACTAAATGATGGGATTAGGCACCTCTTAATTTACTATAGGTCACTAAAAAAAATCATAGTGAAGAAAAATTACCCAATCCCACACATTAATGACCTATAGGGTCAAATATAAAAATCTCAACACTTCACAAGGATTGACCTTAAGTTAAGTTATCATTTATTTTTATCAATCCACTGATATATGAAAGACAACCTTCAAGATCATAAATCGACTATATGAGTGGATACTTATACTTTTTAGCTTAGCTAATATCTTGATTTCAACCATTTATAGGATCCTTCATCATTATCTACTTGTATAACATCCTCATATTCAAACAAAACTTAGGAAGAGCATCCATACAATATGTTCAAAGTATAGACAATGTATTCCATCACAACATTTATTCCAACCTAGTAAAGTGCACCTTTGGCATCACATAAATATATTATCTAGGCTACATAATTAACAAGGACATATATAGATCTAGAGAAGATATATGCCATCCAAGAATGGCCCACACCAAATAATTCAAAAAACTTAGGATTTTTCTAAGCCTTACAAACTTCTATTATAGGTTTGTGTTAGGATTATCACATGTCTCATGGTCTCTTAATAAAGTCAATAATAGGAAGGTGAAGTTTCATTGGACTTTACAATAATAGCAAATATTTGCTAAACTGAAGTAGTGACTCTATTTAGAACCATTTCACTCCATGCCAAGCATCATTTGAGCATTAAAGTTAAGATTGATGTATCAAACTATGTAATCAATTCCGTCCTAATCTATAATGCACATTTAATGGTATACCATTTTGAGATACTTTCTAACATATTTCAATGCTACTTGAAATATGAGAAGGAGCTACTTACCATTGATAAAGCAATATAATAGTGGTATAACTCTATCATGGGTAAGAAAATTACTATATGTCCTTATCACAAGACTTTATAATTCTTACACTCATAACATAACCAAGAAAATGTATACCATATAAATTTTATGATTTACCTACAACAATTCCACCTTGTGATACAACATTATAAGATAAAAGAGAACCAAGTAGTAGATGGTTTAGGTCATCCACCATTATTAGAACTATTGATAGTTCTTCACACCAAAGGGTATAACACTAATGATTAATAAATATTATATCTTGATGATATTGACTTTTCTAACATCCACCAATATTTTATATAGATCATGTCAACATCAGGCCATCATCTTTAAGATGGGTTGTTATACTATATCAGAAAGCTCTATGTGCATTTGAATACATCATACTAAATACTCACTATGAATATTACTACTCTAATATGGTTTAATACCTTCATGTCAATAAAAAATCATCACATTATAATAATACTTATGTTGGGCACACATAAGCTGAAGTATTTGACCCAAAACCAAAGAGCAAAAAAGTGTAGTAAAAATGTAGCAAGAAAAATACAGTAATTTTTGCACCAGTGTAGGATTATTCAAATTTTATGGGTCAAAATTACATGGAATTTGATGCAATTATGGTAGTGAATTCTACATAAAATAACCTTTCCAATGGTGTATCACACATACAAAAAAAAGTTATAAAACAAAATTTATGAGCTCTGAAAGTTGATTGTAGGTTTTAGGAAATCAGGGACAACAAGCATGTATTTCACACAATGAATGGAATAGAATGTTGTTTCTTATTCAAATTTAACTCAAAAGTATTACAAATATTTTTACACAATTTTCTAAAACTATTTTACACTATTTTATGTTTACAAGAGATAAAATGATATTACAACCCTTCATTTCACATTCTGGAAGTCCAACAGTCATGGTGACTCTTCAAGGCCTATAGAGACTGTTGACAATATTGTCACATTCCACCAAGGGGCAGAAAAATTGAAACTTTGTATAATATTTGTTTTGTTGAAAGTTTTCTTTTGTTTATAAGTTATAGCAATTTTGGTTTTCCCTATCGCCCCTGGTGGACAAAATGAAAAGAAAAGAGCTTCGGGCCCGAAGCGCTTCAAATCATCACTTCGGGCGAGAACTTTGCCGAAAAGGTCCGAAGGAAACACTTCGCACCCGAAGCATTCCCAGCGACTACTTCGGGTGAAGAGTTTGCGAAGCGGCATCCAAGCAAGTTCGTCGAAGAAGAAAAGATAGCCCGAATCGGCTAAGGCAAAGAAATTACTTCGGGCCCGAAGTATTTCTAAAATCCACTTCAGCCAATTTCTCCCGAAGCAGTAGAAGTCGAGAAAGTGCTTCGGCCAAAACTCCCCCGAACCACCGTTTCAAAAGAAGATCGGCCCGAAGCGTTTGTCCCAACCCATCAGCGAAGCAGTTTTGCCAGCGAAGCAGCGAAGGATAGAGGAGGATCGGCTTCGGCACTCCACGCCCCTGAAGTAGTTTTGCGAAGCAGAAATCAGCGAGGCGCTTCCCAAGAACGCTTCCCAAGTTGGGTATTTTCCCGAGGCAATCAGAGGGCCTCATAAATGCATATTTTCTTGCCCGATAAGCCCGCTGCTCATTTTTGGCAATTGGATGCGAAGTATCAGCCCGAGAAGAAGAGCCCGACAAGCATGGCCGCCACTCGAGCACCGCACCTGCAATCCAAGGACACCCAGGTGGCTCATTTAATGCGTCTTTCCTCGGCTGACTCGGTCACCATTACCAGTTTTGGTAGCCGATTTGAGAGATCATCCGCAGCAGCAGCGAGGAGCCGATTTCTCAGGGCCCGAGGGTGTACTCCACCATTTTTGTAATAATGATTCAGAGGGCCGGGTCCTCTATAAAAACCCAGGCTTTGCAATGTAAAAGGGGGGAACTTTCTTTCTAGAAAGTCGTTGTAACTTGATGTCCTGCGTCTAATACTAAAGATATTTGTACTCCATTTCTCTCTTTTATGCCGCCTTCTGTGCTTAATTCTTTTGTCTTTTCTCGTTCATATACCGAGACTCGAATCCCGAATCCGATGTGCGATCGGGGACCGTACCCTAAAATTCGCCCCGAAGGATACATAGGAGAGGAAAAATGCCTTGTCGCTTTCCTTTATGCTGCCCGGTGGATCGAGGTTTCGTTATTCCCTTATCTTAATCGTTGTTACTCCGAACCCCGAATTCCAACGAGAGAGAAAGGAGAACCCTACGAACCCGTCCAGAGGATACATAGGAAGTTCGGCATTTCATTTCTTTCATGCTATTCTTGGTGTTTCTTGTTGCTATTCGAGTTATTAGTGAGTGATCGTGCTTCCTGTTCTCCCCCACCTTGAATCATCAATCTCTAACCCTTATCCTTTTTATTTCTTTCTCTAACCCGAACTCCTTTTATCTCTTTCCTGCACTCTTATCTCAAACCCCAAAAGTAGATTAGTATAGGAGCCGGCCTTTCTCCGGAGATTGGCACGAGGGGCATCTCTTCCCCTCGGCCTTTCAACGTTGGTCGTAGGTCCAGGGCGCGCAAACCCACCGAAAGTCCTTTCCTATGCGGATTTGATGACCAACAGTTTTTGGCACGCCCGATGGGACTCAAGGTCCCATATTTGAGAAAATTTCTAGCCCGTCTTCACCGGAGCCAGTAGTTCTAACAAAGTTCCCGATGAGATCCGGTCAGTCTCATCCCCTGAGTAGTAGTGAGAATCGATGCTCTCATTACTAAGAGACTCTTAGCATCTGGCGACTCTGTTTTACCCGAGAATCTTCAAGTCGTAAAGACCAGTACTAAAGCCTCTGCCTTCATGCAAACAAGATGGAGAGTTAGGAATAGAGGAGAGGAAACCGAGTTCTTTGAGCTTGATATTGACGCCTTTGGGGAACGCTCTAGGTTAGTTACCCCCGAATATCTCTTACGTGGAACATCCTCGCAAGAGGCTGCTGTTGACGAGCAAGGCCTAACTTCCGATAGCACAACAGCTAGTTTTCCTCCAAATCCTCCCAACTCACCGAAGCATCCTAGTGCCTCCGTTCCCATTGGCCTTCCGACGAGCAACCCAAGAGGGACTTCGGGGACCTCTGTTCCACAGAACCCAGGCACAAATATGGCCCAGCAACAACAACAACAACAACAAAAACAACAAACCGCACGCCCAGCATTATTTCCTAGCATGGAATTCTTCGTCACCATTGAATCTCGTGGGCCAAGGGCAAGTTCCACCTCGCCCGCAATCAAAAAGCTCCCGACGTTCGACGAAACCAGAAAGACTGCTCTAGAGCATATCCAGGACATCATTTCCCTGGCAGAGCAATCCACGATATCACAGAAGAGCGAGTGATGGTGAAGCTCCTGGTTCTCTCCCTTAGAGGAAAACTCCTCTATTGGTACAGATCTCTGCCACCCGACACTATTACGGGATGGGACCAAGCTAGCCGGCAGTTGATGCAAGGCTTCAACGAGTCCGTCGATCCAACTTCTCTTCTGCAGCAATTCACTTCAATCCAAAGACATCCACAAGAAGAGATTGCAGACTTCAATGTTAGGTTCGCTCGAACCTGGCAAAGAGTCCCAGTTGGACTTCGCCCAACTGACGAAGCCACGGCGTACTACTTCCTTCGGGCCTTCAACCCTGATATCGGTCTTATGATAAGGTACTCAAATGTCAATACCTTTCCAGAGTTGTATGGGTTAGCCAAGAAAGCAGAAACGGACCTCATAGCCATGGGTAAACTCCCTCAAAGAATGCCAATGCCCATACTCCCCGAGTTCCTTCAAGCCCAGTACGCGAGCGTAGTCGCTCCATAGATTTTTGCAACCCCTGCATATCCGATCTCATCCTAGAACCCGAATCCCGTTGTGTCGCAGATCACCGCTCCACAGATACATTTCCCCACACTTTCAACTATGCCCCCCACTATCACTCCAACATTTCCGATGTTGCCAGCACCCCTCCAACATCCCGCCCTGCCTCCGATACCGACTATGGCTTCTTTACCATCGTTCCCAAGGCCGATGATATGCAAGCCAAGATACTGCAAGAAATGCAATCGTTAAATGCCACAGTGTAGACCTTGTCCAACGACATGACCGTTGTCAAGAAGAAGCAAGCACAACAAGAGTTTCTACCAAGAAGGTCTTATCCCACGCCTGCACTTACCAAAGATCAAGCGGTCCATCAAGGAAAAGCTTCGGCAAGAAATGCTGCGATAGATGAAGCCCCAAGCACTTTCGATCATGTATATTGGTGCTCTACATGTAATGATCCTCACGAGGAAAATACATGCATGTTGCATCAACACTACGTGCAGACACTAACAAGCAACGGTCAAGGCGGCCAAGTCAACGTCATCAGACAATTGGATCAGAACTTGTCCATCGGCGAGGAAGAGCTAGTCGCAGTCCTTACCAAGGGAGGTAAAAGGTCGATAGAGGTGGATGCTACTCAGATGGCTCCTTTGAAGGTACACGCTCGATTTGAGAAGGGACAAACATCCTCTTCAGCCCCGAGCGAAGCTCCTCCGCCAGCTCCAATCAAAGAAAAGGCCCAAAAGGCCATTGTCGAACCACCTCATGTGGAGACCAAAGAACAGGCTAAGGAGAAGCTCAAGTTTCCCTCGCTCACCAAGCGACAAAGGGTCAAAGTGACAGAGCAATATCGCACCAAGTACGAACCAAGAAAGGAACCTGAGGTGCATAGCTCCCCAGCCTACAACATCGTAGAAGAGTTGAAGAGGATTCCAGCCAAAATCAGTCTGTATGATGCTCTGCAACTTCCTGGACAAGTGGACCTGCTGCAAGAATCATTGAAGAGGATTAATACAAAGAAGGCAGAACCGCTCGCCCTGGTGCAGACCCTGTCCGCGTCCATCACGGGGAAAAATAGACCACCACCATTCTACTTATCCTTACAAATGGAAGGGTATATCGTGCATAACTGTATGATAGATTCTGGAGCTGCGACGACAGTAATGCCGAAGGCAGTATGCGAGGAAATAGGCATGGAATACACACGAAGTAGTCACGGAGTCCTCCAGTTGGACGGTACCCCAGTGAAGACTATAGGTGTCATCAAAGATATTCCTATTCGGCTACATAAGGCACCTCAAATCATAGTCATACAAGAGGTGGTAGTCGTGGACCTTGAGCCCTACTTCAACATGTGCCTGTCGAGGGAATTCACGGCAAAGCTGGGCGGATATCTGTCCATGGACTACACTCATCTGGAGATCCCCTTCAAAGGGAAGAAGGTGAAGATCTATAATGAAAAGCCTTCTACGTTCCTGGTTCAGAAGATGTCCGAAGAAGAGAGCAGTGGCCCTGTGCATACGATCGCGGAGGAGCTAGAGCAAGTGGATCTAGTCCAGGAATCCCTCGCACAGTTATGTTGTGAAGATGAATTTTCATTGGCAGATTTCAATGCCATGATAGAGACTGAGGTGGGGTGTTACACCATCGCCAAGTCCGAGAAACCAACCAAAATGGAGGGGAAGGTTTCTGCTCAAGAAGGACTATGGAAATTGTTCTTCGACGGTGCCCGATGCAAAAATGGCGTCGGGTAGGAATCCTTCTGATTTCGCCATCCGATGAGCAAAAGGAATATTGCTACCGATTGACATGGAGCTGCACCAACAATGCAGCAGAGTATGAAGCCTTGTGCTTGGGACTCAAGAAAGCTGACAAGTTAGGCATAAGGCATCTTCAAATCTTCGGAGATTCTGAACTAGTTTGCAACCAGGTCACCAACAGATGCTCTTCAAAGAAGCACTATCTTAAATCATACCGCAATAGGGTATGGGACCTGTTTGACCAGTTTGAATCCCTCAATCTACAGTCTATTCCACGAGAAAA
This sequence comes from Wollemia nobilis, assembly GCA_028583015.1. NCBI lineage: Eukaryota > Viridiplantae > Streptophyta > Pinopsida > Araucariales > Araucariaceae > Wollemia > Wollemia nobilis. The sequence continues at coordinate 14,096,471 of JAQPPZ010000850.1, forward strand.
GAATCGACATGCAGATGTCTTAGCATCCATCGCAGCCCGATATTCTCCAATGGATGATATGGTGCATAAGCCGAAGGTTGTAAGGATGATCTATAGACCCTCTGTCCCGGACAGAGATTTACACTGGCAAGTTTTTGACAACGATGAGCAGATCATCAATTTCATGATCCAAGAAGCCGCTACAGTCGAAGACCGAAGCCCGGATGAGGAAGAATATGAAGGATTGGTCCAGTTGAAGAACAACCACGTTCCCAAAGGATTGATCATGCTTGAAAGCCTTTTCGATCAAAATGATCGATCGCTCTCCCATAGGATCCAGATCAGCGCATAGCAATATCAAGATTTAGAACTGGAACCTGGGAAAGTAATAAAGGTCGGGACCGATTGTACTTCGGAAGAAATAGAGCGAATCCGATGTTTGTGTAAGAGGTACCCAGATATCATGGCTTGGTCTTATCACGACCTCAAGGGATATGATCGGCAACTGATCCAACATACAATCGAATTACAAGAAGGGGCCAAACCTTTTCGACATAAGCAAAGGCCGGTTAATCCAAAGATCGAGGTCCTGATGAAGGCCGAACTGCTAAAAATGCTCGAAGCAAAGATCATTTATCCCATCAAGCATTCTTCCTGGGTAGCGAACTTGGTCCCTGTCAAAAAAAAGAATGGAGACATCCGGTTATGCATGGACTTCCGCAACCTGAATCATGCTTCCCTCAAGGACCACTATCCTCTCCCGTAGATCGATCAGATCTTGCATTCGATGGTTGGAGCTCAACGATTCTCCCTGCTTGATGGTTTCTCCGGATATAATCAAATCTGGGTCAGGGACGAAGACCAACATAAGACCGCATTCACAACCAAGTGGGGCACATTCGCCTACCAACGAATGCCTTTTGGCCTCTCAAATGCGGGAGCTACTTTCCAGAGGGCGATGGATCTAGCTTTTGGTGAGCTTCTGAACAAGGTTATTGTTATCTATTTGGATGACATGACCGTCTTCTCCCGAAGGAGAGAAAACCACCCAGAACATCTTCAACAAATTTTCAAAAAATGCCGAGAGTTTGGCATCTCAATCAATCCAAAAAAGTCTATCTTCGCAGTCAACGAAGGAAAGCTGCTGGGACATGCAATTTTGGAAAAGGGTCTCACCGTGGATCCTGACAGAGCCGAAGCTCTGATGAAACTCCCAATCCCAACGGATAAAAAGGGCCTTCAATATTTCTTCGATCAGATTAACTTCGTAAGGAAGTTTGTCCCAGACTTCGCCCAGGTCATTAAGCCGATGTCTGAGCTTTTAAAGAAGGGCACAGAATTCGTCTGGACAGAAGAGAGGAGAAAAGCATTCAAAGAAATCAAGGCCCGAATTGTTCAGGCACCGGTCTTGATCAACCCCGACTACACCGAGATTTTATCCTGTATGCAATAGGAGAACCCGAAAGCTACGCCACAGTCTTGACGTAAAAGGGGAAGATGGAGAGGAACGTCCCATTGCGTTCCTCAGCCAGATAATCAATCCCCATGAAGAAAAGTACAATTTCATCGAGCGTCAAGTGCATGCAGTAATGAAGTCTCTCAAGAAATTCAAACAGTTCATTTCTCAGAGTCGAACCACAGTCTTCGTCATTCACCCCGATGTGCGTAGTTTCATTATTCAAGGGGAACTAGGAAGCAAGAGAGCTGGTTGGGTAAGCAAAATCCAAGAGTTCGATATTGAGATCAAGCCCACCAAACTAGTTCATGGTCGTGCACTATGTCAAGAGCTGGCGAAGAACGCAACGGCCGAAATAACAGACTGTCAGTCGGAGGACTTGCCAACAGGAGAATGCCTCGCTAATCAGGAAGAGGCCGAGAAAGATTGGGTCGATGAAATAGTGGAATATTTCAGCACCGAAAGATGCCCCTCGCATCTGAATGCTTCACAGCGAAGGCATTTCAGGATGCGGTCCGCCCGATACGCTATGCGCCCAAAAGGCCTATTTTTTAGGAACATCGACGACGTCCTCCTCAGATGCATAAAAGATGATGATAAGAGGAGAATCCTGGGCGAATTTCATTCAGGACTATCTGGAGGACACTTTGCTGGAAGAGCGACGACGCTAAAGATAATCAAGGCGGGTTACTATTGGCCCACACTCTTTGCCGATGCCTTCTCCATTTGCCGAAGGTGCGAGCAATGCCAGAGATTCGCCGACCGAAGCAGAAATGCTTCGATGCCACTCCGACCGATACAAGTGGAAGCCCCTTTCAAGCAATGGGGACTGGATTTCGTAGGGGCCATATCGCCAAACTCCTCCGCTGGACACAAATTCATTCCCGACTGCGACTGATTACTTCACCAGGTGGGCCGAGGCAGTCCCCACAAAACATGCCGATCAAGATACCGTTGTCACCTTCCTAGAAGGATTGATTACCCGCTTCGGCATCCCCGAAGCAATTATTACAGATAACGGTCCTGGTTTCATGGGCGCAAAGATCAACGAGTTCCTATACAAGTATGGGATATATCACAAGGTGTCTTCCAACTATTACCCCCAGGGCAATGGATTGGCAGAATCCACCAACAAACCCCGTTGAGGATACCGAGAAAGCTGATCGATCAAAACAAAAGAACTTGGCACCTCCTTCTAGATCGGGCCTTGTGGGCCGATCGGGTTTCTGTCAAAAGGTCAATCAAGACTTCGCCTTATGCTCTGGTCTACGGCAAGGAGGCCATCCCGCCCACTCACATCGAGATCCCTGCATTACAGTTGCTAGAAGAAGATGAAGCCAACCCGATGGAGGAACGCCTGGTCCAGCTACTACAACTAGAAGAGGAACGTGAAAAGGCCTACCATAACTTCGCACGACATGTTGAGGTCACCCGAGAATGGTTCAAAAGGAAATCATCCGATCGCACATTCAAAGCAGGAGACCTGGTATGGAGGTGGGATTCGTGGAAGGCCAAGCCCGGGAATCATGACAAAATGGATGCATTCTGGGACGGACCGTTTGAAATAGTAAAAGTGAATTCGGCCAATTCCTTCATCCTCAAAGATGCGAATGGCCAAGTTTTACCAATCTCCGTCAATGGTCTCCACCTGAAGACCTTCAATCGCTGAGGTATGTGCTCATAAAAAAAAAAAAAAAAAAAAAAAATCTTTGTATATAGGGTTTCAGTTCTTTGTCTATACTCTGTTCAAAAGATCGCGGAGAGCAAGCGCCACTTCAACCGCAAAAGCTAGATTCCTGGCTTCGGCTTCACAAAGCACGATCGAAATCGCCTTCGGGGGGTTTCGGTCCGAAGTAGCCGACGAAGGGAAGTTCACCGCGAAGCAGTTCATCCTCGTAGAACCAAACCACATGCAAATCAAGGACGTGGAAAATGCTTCGCTAAAGAAATGTGCCGAAGGCGTTGTCCGAAGTAATTCTTGGCGAGGCCCTCCTCGATGAAATGGGTTTCGGTCGACGGTATTCGTGATCCGAAGCAACAACATGGCAAAGGGGAACTTCGGGCCCGAAATGAAGAAAATCAGCCCGAAGAAGAACTTCGCGATGAAGTATTTTCTTCGCCAACCCTATATCGCCAAACCGCGCATGCGAGGTGGACACATTTAGGATGTGCCTCGAGGAACATGTCGATAACAGCCTCAAAAGGGGGCCTAAGTAGATGAACTCAATACGAAAGAAGCGGCACTCATCCCAAGGCAGTTCGTTAACCAAAAGCCACGCTAAGAGTACCAGTGGCAGCGATTCACGTTCCCAATACAAAATCTAATCGCCGAATTGCATGGCCCCACGTACGACGCCGCCATATGGCCAATCAGATGCCACAGCGATACTTTCAGGCCAGGCCCACGAAGTAATTACGATGGTTGCCATAAATGCCGAAAGTTGCCCTCCGAAGCTATAAAATGCAGATGCCCGTTAAGAACAAACCATTTGCAAGTGTGAGAGTCGAGTCCGCATTCTGCATCAAAGGTTCCATTGTTCATCGTGATTATCCCATCCCTTGTTTTGAGGTGCTGAACTCTTCTACATCACAAGTTATTCTGCTGCGATCGTTCACAATGGGAAAGAAGAACCCCACTCAGAAAGGAAAAGAGCCAGAGACGACGGTTCCAGAGAAGGCGAGAGTCACGGAAGAAAAGAAACAGAGACCTAGGAGGGTCAATCCTCCCCCACGCCTAGGAAAACAAGTGATGGAAGGAAGGGAAGAGTCCGATGACGAGCCCAGCATAGAACCACCTGTCGATAAGTGGGCAAAAATCAGAGACCCAGAGCTCTCAAGAACCGTGGCCGAGCTTCGGTATACCATCGACTTCATGAAAAGTAGGCTCTCAATGGAGAACAAGAGGGCCACGGTGTATTATTCCCACATATACTGGTATCTAGTCCCTCCTACACATCACTGCCCTGAGCTCATATACGCCATTGCTCAGAACTATCAACCGCAAACCAGAGTGTTGGACGCCTCGGTAAAAAATTATTTTCCATTCTGAAGGAGGATGTGCAGGAAGTGTTCGCACCACAGCAAAGGCCACCAAAAGGCTATACCATTCGCAATGTCAGCCTGAGCGAACAAACGGATAAGTTCACTTCTAATCCCTTCATCCTGAGCTTTTTGCATGAAAACCTCAAAAGCGGACTTTCTTCCGACAAGCGACCCCAGATGCCCCTGCCCTTGGAGGCCTTCAAGAACACAGATATATTCTCTATCATTGCATGGGTGGGAGGCTTGTCAAGCGATACTTTGGTATACCCATGGCAGGTGTCGCTAGCCGAATGCATTTCCAGAGGAGAGTTCTACGCCCCCGACGCTTCGCGACCGAACACCAACCCAGTTTTCTTCGATTGGGTAGAATGGGTGGCCCAAAATCTGCATATGCGGTTGACATCCATGAAGGATGCTAGCAAGGAGCCGCACTTCCAGCCTTGTTCCTTCTTGGTTTGGCTCTTCTTCTTTCATGTACATAAAGCCCTTCACCATTGTGATGTTTCACCATCGACGAGGATGGGATCCCTTTGCCTGTATATCAATGGACCCGTCTCTTGCTGAGGTCGGAGTCCTATTACCCTTTCAATCAGCAGTTTTTGGGACCCGCGATGCACATTTTGACAGAGTCTAGCCCTTGGGTGCCTCTCTGCCTTAGAGATAAAGTGGTACTGGAGAGAAGAGGGGATGTGTTTCAATTGACACAAGGGCTTGTGATCCGCCTTTTGGCTTCACAGGGAAGCCCTTCTTGCTGCCTTTTTTCCCTTTGGAGTACCAATTTGCCCTGGAAGTTGCTCGGCAAAGTGACGCGACCGACGAAACCTACGGCCACGGATGGAAGTGGGCACACACCTGCGACTTCCCCTTCAAGATGGGAGTGATCGAAGTCTTCGCCCTGAAGCAGAACATATACCTGGAGGAGAAGCTCACCGATTTTGGTCTGCTTCAAATACCACAGAGGTGGCTCTACGACCCATTGGGGGTGATGAGAGACCATTTGAAAAGCAAAACTTCCATGTCTGTCCTCGCCCCAAAATTCTAGAGCAGAGGAATAACCCCAATGGTACGGACCTAGAGTGGCACTTAGAGGAGATGAGGACGTTGCCTCCTTGGCATGACTTCTATCCTATGGAGGTCGAATTCGACCTAGACCATCACCCATTCCCAACTCCCGACTCCACTTTCTAGAGAAAAGCAAGGGACGATTTAAAAGAGGAGTTAAAAGACTGGGACGAGGAGCAGTTAAGAGAATGGTGGATTATGAGAGTCCATCGCCGAAAGATGAATTCTTACGGGCTTCTAACAATGGACAGGGAATTCGCAATTGTGTATCAGACCAATATTGGGTCTTGGAAACCCTTGTCCTTCATCGATTTCGTTCCACCGGCCACCCCAAGTTCAGACGAAGGCCCCGGGAGGACTGATAATGTCCCCAAGGAAAAAGCAGCCAGGGCCACGCCAAAAGCTGTACTACAAAGTCCATCCGAAGATCTCGAGACAACAATAGAGGAATCAGAGCAACCCCTCAAGAGGAAGAAAAGAAAGGAGCGGGAACCTACACAGGCACCCCCGAACTTCCCAAAGCGACCACGTACAGGCACTCCGAGCGCTCCTGTCGAAAGATCAGTATCGGGCTCGACCGAAGCAAACAACGGAGAAACTCCACCAAGTGCCGAAACGATCCCAAACATAGATGTCATTGACGTGGAGGAACTCGTGGAAGTCATTGAAGCCGAGAGTACCGAGGCCCAGGAGGAACAAGGGCCAATCACCCAGGAGATCACCATGGCCGCTCTGCCAGGAGGGCACGTAGGTACATTTTCTTCACCTTATGCTTTGGTTGCTCGTAAGTCCACCCCGACCCTGGCCGAAAGCTCTCACCTATCCACCCTACCTCCACAAGGTCAGGCACCTTCTTACGTCGTGTCCCTAACTACTCCCCTCGAGTCTTTCGGCCAGGACAAACCTGTCGAAGTTACTTCGCCCAGCCACACCGCCAATCCTTCAGTCATCAACCAGGGCGAAGCTAATAGTCCAATGCCGAACCCCGAGGCTCATTCCTCCATTGTACATAACGTGCTCCCACTCGCCGAAGCCCCCGTCACCCCCATTGTCGAACCTTCGGGTGAGGCTATCCCCTTCAACTCCTTATATTTGTTCAATCCCTCGGTTGTAGACCCAACCGCATTCGACTCCGAGCTGTCCTCAATACGGAATCCCCCTTGGCCAAAAACTCCTCCAAGCCCGACATAACACAGAGAGAATGTTAAAAGAGGCAAGAAAGAAGAGAGGGCGCTCGCTCGCTCAAGTTGAGAAATGTGCCGTCTTCGATTTCGAGGCGAGAAAGTTGCATAAAGTAAAGAAGATACCCAAAGTCCAGAAGCCCCCGGATGAAATGACTCCAACAGACTATGAATATCAGGATAAAGAGAAGGACTTGGAACATCTGAACGTGGACAAGGAGTCCGCCTCTATGCACATTGGAATCGAGACCTTCAAGGCGCATGCCAACATTGCCAACAAGCGCAGGTTCGAAGCCGAGAGTGCTAACATCAAGCTGGAGGAGGAGCTAGCAAGGGCTCGCTCCAAATTGGCAGAGGCCGAGGAGCATGCAAGCTGATGCAGAAAGAAGCACACGCCCTAAAGCTACGGATAGCACAGTTGGAGTGCACAACTGAGAATCAAGCACAAAGGCAGGCCAAAAATGATTTGAGGGCCAAGGAACTTGAAAGTAAGATCTTGCAAGCTCAGATACAGCTGCACGAGAAGGAAGGCCTAGGGCTATTTGACAGGAGCAAAATCAAGGAGATTCGCTCATATCTGCTCAAGAATTTTAGGTCTCGGCTGTCAGTGCCCTTTCAGCTTTAGTTTACACCATAGAAGCCAGGTTGCCACCGCCGAAGGAGGGCCAATCGTCGAAGAGGTCATTCAGAATGTCAGAGCCCGACTCAAGCTGGCCCTCAAGGTCCAAGGTGCAAGGTATCAAGATTTGAAGCTCGCAGCGATGAGTCGGACAGCAAGGGATTGGTCAACGGCCCAGGCCACAGTTCGCGCCTTTTTCTCCATAGCCAAGAAAGCTCAAAAGGCAAAAATCCTACTGGACGCATTCGAAAGCGAGAGGCACGCGTCAATGGGCTACTTCGAGGACCTCTTCTCCTTAGGCTTCCCGAGCTTCACGGATAATGATGGGAAGCCCTTAGCCAAGGAAGAAATCATGCCGAAGTGGCAGCAGTTTGAAGGCAACGTCTCGGAGATAGACGAGTGGGCCGAACCAATAACAGAGAAGCAGGTTGCCGATTACATATTGAAATACTATAGAATTGCCGCTTCCCTAAATGATCTGCATACCAGGTCCCAACATGCAAAAATCAGGCAGATCGATAGGTTTCGCGCTTTGGTCAAATCCCTGGAGGATCAGGAGCTGTTCACGAAAAGCGTCTGGTCTCAGGTTCGCCGAACCTTAAGAGACATCCGCGTCCGCCTGGCCCCACTGCCAACAGCTGAGGACGTAGCAGAAGCAATGGCGACAGGAGAAGAAGAAGCAGTAGCGGAAGAAGAGGAGAGAGAAGAGGAAGAGGAAGGACAAGCTGTGGAAGCGCCCCCAAAAAAAGAACAAGGAGAAGGGTCTTTGGAGGTAACTCTGGCCCAATGGATAAAAGCTGAGGGTTCTACCACCGAGACGAGCTCGTTGCCCCGCGAGCCGCCAAGAATGTTGACAATATTGTCACATTCCACCAAGGGGCAGAAAAATTGAAACTTTGTATAATATTTGTTTTGTTGAAAGTTTTCTTTTGTTTATAAGTTATAGCAATTTTGGTTTTCCCTATCGCCCCTGGTGGACAAAATGAAAAGAAAAGAGCTTCGGGCCCGAAGCGCTTCAAATCATCACTTCGGGTGAGAACTTTGTCGAAAAGGTCCGAAGGAAACACTTCGCACCCGAAGCATTCCCAGCGACTACTTCGGGTGAAGAGTTTGCGAAGCGGCATCCAAGCAAGTTCGTCGAAGAAGAAAAGATAGCCCGAATCGGCTAAGGCAAAGAAATTACTTCGGGCCCGAAGTATTTCTAAAATCCACTTCGGCCAAATTTCACCCGAAGCAATAGAGGTCGAGAAAGTGCTTCGGCCAAAACTCCCCGAACCACCGTGTCAAAAGAAGATCGGCCCGAAGCGTTTGTCCCAACCCATAGCGAAGCAGCAAAGGATAGAGGAGGATCGGCTTCGGCACTCCACGCCCCCGAAGTAGTTTTGCGAAGCAAAAATCAGCGAGGCGCTTCCCAGGAACGCTTCCCAAGTTGGGTATTTTCCCGAGGCAATCAGAGAGCCTCATAAATGCATATTTTCTTGCCCGATAAGCCCGCTGCTCATTTTTGGCAATTGGATGCGAAGTATCAACCCGAGAAGAAGAGCCCGACAAGCATGGCCGCCACTCGAGCACCGCACCTACAATCCAAGGACACCCAGGTGGCTCATTTAATGCGTCTTTCCCGGCTGACTCCGGCCACCATTACCGTTTTGGTAGCCGATTTGAGAGATCATCCGCAGCAGAAATGAGGAGCCGATTTCTCAGGGCCCGAGGGTGTACTCCGCCATTTTTGTAATAATGATTCAGAGGGCCGGGTCCTCTATAAAAACCTAGGCTTTGCAATGTAAAAGGGGGGAACTTTCTGCTAGAAAGCTGCTGTAACTTGATGTCCTGCGTCTAATACTAAAGATTTTTGTACTCCATTTCTCTCTTTTATGCTGCCTTCTGTGCTTAATTCTTTTGTCTTTTCTCGCTCGTATACCGAGACTCGAATCCCGAATCCGGTGTGCGATCGGGGACCGAACCCTAAAATTCGCCCCGAAGGATACATAGGAGAGGAAAAACGCCTTGTCGCTTTCCTTTATGCCGCCCGGTGGATCGAGGTTTCGTTATTCCCTTGTCTCAATCGCTGTTACCTCCGAACCCCGAATTCCAAGCGAGAAGAGAAAGGAGAACCCTGCGAACCCGTCCAGAGGATACATAGGAAGTTCGGCATTTCGTTTCTTTCATGTTATTCTTGGTGTTTCTTGCTGCTATTCGAGTTATTAGTGAGTGATCGTGCTTCCTGTTCTCTCCCACCTTAAATCATCAATCTCTAACCCTTATCCTTTTTATTTCTTTCTCTAACCCGAACTCCTTTTATCTCTTTCCTGCACTCTTATCTCAAACCCCAAAAGTAGATTAGTATAGGAGCCGGCCTTTCTCCGGAGATTGGCACGAGGGGCATCTCTTCCCCTCGGCCTTTCAACGTTGGTCGCAGGTCCAGGGCGCGCAAACCCACCGAAAGTCCTTTCCTGTGCGGATTTGATGACCAACAAAGACTTTTGGGCTTCTTCAAATTCATGGGAGAAATTTTGGTTTTGTATTTTTATTATTAAGCATCAGTATCCAACATAATATAGGAAGTGTATATTTATATTAGGTCCTTTGCATCATGCAACATTTCAAAGTTGACCAATAGGAAGTTAAGACTTCACACATCTCTACTAGTTTCTTCCAAACCTTGGAAATTCATCTATATAGATTATGTCTTACAATTTCCAACCAAAAGACACTAATATAATTGCATCTTTGTGGTTATGAATAAGTACAACAAGATGATGATCATGGTAACCTATAATAAAAGCTTTTACATAGCTAAGATAGTCTAACTATTCTTTTAGAAATTTTGGATGTACTTTGTTCTTATAAGCTTGATTATATGAAACTAGAATTCTAGTCTTATCATAGATTTTTGGTTCTATCTCTAGAAAAAACTAGACACTAAGCTCTAGAATTCCCCTACCTTCCTTCCACAAATAGATGAACAGACCTAGGTCATCGATAGATTATTAATGTATCTACTTTTAAATGTGCATCAATAATTATCCTTGGATATGGGATGATATTTGCTATACATCGAGTATTTCTATAATAGGGCTCTTAACACCTCCACCTTTTGATTTTGTCCTAGCACCCCTATGGATGTCACCTTCCACATTTAATAAATGGCATGATGACAACACATATTAAGAAAATAGATAAGGCTAAATGATTTTTAGAATAATTATAGAACATCTATTCTCAAGTATATAATATATTATAGAACCAAGAATAGATATATAAAAAGCACCATGAACAACATAGGACTTCACTTTAGTTTTAGGTTGGAGATTAGGTTTGGCTCCATCTTAAGAAAGAATATTTCTTTGGCCTACACCAAAACATCAACCACTACACTATAGTCCTTATACCATCCAATGCATGACATGTGAGAATTTATTCCTGATTTTCTATCTTAATTTTGGATGCATTTAATATTTTATGCATACATCCTCAAGTTATATCATCATCATCTACTACATCTAATGGTAGTATAAAATTTGATAGACCTAAACCTGCCATAGTTGGAACTTGTAACCATAGATAAATTTATATATCATTAGTAAGAGTACTCACCATGAGGCACACAACCTTTTTAGGGTTGTTAACCAATGCCAATTTTTAGGTTACTCTAAGTGGTACACTATAGACTAACTCAAATATTATTTTTCATAGTTGATGGCTAACATAATAAGGGTCACACATTCCTATGGGGGTGAATAATTTGATCAAAGAAAGGGTTATTGAATATCCTAAGGATGACGATACCACATCTCTTTTAAATTGTAGGCCTTGGCACCTTTCTAGACTTTTTACTAGATAAGCAAATTTTATTCCTTTATATAAAGTCATACTTCCTCATGGCACCAAATCAAATTATGACATAATGACCACTATAGAAACAACCTTGTTATGGCACCAATTTTAGTGGCACCAACATATTAATAGACTAGCATGTGGTTCTAATTCTAAGCATCATTAAGTATCAAAATACATCAAGGTAATATTTCTAGTGACAATCATCATGTACATATTTGCACTCATCTAGTCTTGCTACATGGCATTTCATGGGTTGGTGTCAACTATAGAGGAAGTAGAATGGATAGTTCCATAAATGCTTTAAAAAAAAAATTATTAGTTGGGAAGTTGAACCTTTTCATCTCGCAACTACTTATAATTATTGTACAATTATTTAAATCTTAGGATAAGGACTTATTCTCTTCTATTTTTGCTTCTCTAGCTCTAATATTTGTTTACTCCTTTTATCTCTTTCTTATCCTATAGACTTAGGTTGTTCCTATAGTGCCTAACCTTTTATTTCTACTAATTCTTTTAGTAGGTTGGAATAGAGTGCCTTGTACCCTACAACACAATGCACCCCATGTATTAATATCATATACTTTTGTTAGCATATACATGAGACTTATATCCTACAATATATTTACGATTGTATTATTTGTAAATAAAGTTACATTCTTACAAGAAATATTCTATTGTTCCCTATTTTCTATTGCATAACTCTAGAATATAACTTTCTAGCACCTAATCTAGTTCAGGGAGTTGTCTTATATGCAACCACATATTGGGTCCCATGATGTGGATCATGCTCCATCATATATACTATGAGTATAGGATGTATCACAATTATAAGATTTGACTTTAGAAGATGAGGAAATTTTATCTTCTAGAGTTGGAGAGAAACAATTCTCCTTATTATATAAAACTAGAAGTGTAGATCTATGATAATGAGCAACTTCTCATCAAACACCACATCTATACTTTTCTCAACCTTCTTTGTGATAGGATAAAACATAGTATAACATTTACAAGTGTCACAATACCCCAAAAATACTTTCTTCTTTTTTCCTAAAGTTGGTCGTCTTTTCATTTGGAATATAGACCCACACACCACATCCAAAACATGCAAGTGCTTAGCACTAGGTTTCATCCCACTCCACTTCTCTTTAAAATTCATGTCCTTAAATTCCCTAATTTATGAATAGTTTTTTTTTTTTTTAACATGGTGGAATTGGTAGCTTCCATGAATCCGGGCAGGCTGTCCAACTTTTATGGCCACCACAGTATTTTGCATTGTCCACCCCGGAAGCCGCCACATAGATCTTCGCATAGTCCACCCCTATAACCGCCATGCCACAATAATTTTAAACCTTTTACGCCGCTGAAAGCACCAGGAAAGGGACAAGCATTCAGTCCGACGAGGCCCGAGATTTGAACCTTGGACCTCCTCCCCCCTTATGGGGTTTGGATGAACCAATTGGTCTATACCTTGGACCTAATTAATTTATGAATAGTTAATTATATAATATTCATAATTATTATCTTCAGTCCACAACTTAAAATCAGGGCTCATCTCATATAGCATCTAGCCATATTTATAAGTATCTTATTTTTTCTTTCAAACATACCATTTTTCTAGGCAGTATATGACATAGTATTTTCATGGACAATCCTATGTTCTTTGTAGATAACATCAAAATAATTACTCATGTACTCTCCATCATTATTAGTCCTTATATTTTTTATGGGTTTCCTATTATATTTCTCAACCATTTCCTTGAATAGCTCAAAGTTCTCTCTAACTTCACTTTTTAACCTCAAAATGTAGACCCATTCCTTTCTAGAGTAGCCATCAATTAAGGTAATAATGTATCCCAAGCTATCATAAGAGGACATACTTACATGACAATACAAATATTAATGGATCAACTTTAGTAATGCTTAAGGTTGAGGTCCTTCCCATTTTGAAACATATATTTATGATGTTTTCAAGCATGCATGCATTGTACATACCACTAGGAGGAAAACATGATAAAGCATGTCCTTCTAAAAAACTATTTCCTACACATGAATTTTAATCACCCATATTTCATATATCCTTACCATAAGTGGTAAATCCTTGACCTATCATAACTATAGCAACCAAAGCCTTCCATTCCTATAGCTCAATAAACTTTGTAGACTTATTAAGTTTGGTGTCAAATATAGAATTATCTCTATGGTGACTCAATATTGGATACATAGGATGATTTTTGAAGAGTTAAGGTAGACCCCCTTTTTAACGGCTAAAACTTGGTGCTAGTTTTAAGAATTAAATGCATTATCTTGTTTGTCCTTGATGTAGATCTTGTCAACAAAAAATTATATTCTTATATTTATTTCACAATCCAATAAATAGACATAGACAATCCAAACGCATGTCTATAACATAGTAGACATCTTGAATATGGCCCTATTTATGCTTCACATCCCTAAACCCTCTCACTTATATGCCTTCATCGTTTATCATTTGGAAATTCACTCAACACTTTTTACTAGACTCATGGTCACAAAAAGACTCCTTTTGCATGTTCATGTGGTGGGAAGCACTTGAATCTATATACCAATAATTAAATGATGGAACATAACCATTTCTAATGTAAGATAATACCTTACCACTTGAAGTATAGAAAATTAAACTCCTAGTATTTTAAGACTCTCCCTTTGAATAACCATCCCTCTCTAGCTTGAAGGCCTTTAACTCTACACAAAATTATCATTTTCTTGAAGCATGAACCCTCTGTAAAATTTAATTTGTTGTAATAAATTCATTTCAATTGGTCCTTATCCTCCTATGAATCCTTCAACTATACTAGCAATGCAAAAAGCTAAAAACCATCACTTGATAATAAACATCTTAACAAACACTACTAGAAACTGAAGGAAATGAAATATGAAAATGATAATGCAAATTGATGTGTTGTAATACAAACACCTCATGATATAAGATGATATAAATTATAGGTGAATGATAAATTTATAACCAACTCAACCAAGGTAACATTTGTGTGGATACGTCCAAATCAATGTCGATAGGAGATTATCCAATCACCAACGTAAATAAAAAGGGTTCACAATAAAATATTATAAAATATACAATATGAAGGAGAATTAAGTGATAACCCATATGAAGTGCTAAAGAAACAAAAGGCACTTGATTTAGTTTTAATCCTCAATAAGCAAGGAGTTTCACAACACATGTTAATGCTTTAATCTCACTGTTGAACCTTAAAATTTATCAAATAATATGATATCAATTGGTTAAAATCATGAACTTCCAAACATAAACCCATGTTTAAATGTTAACAAGCAATATATGCATAGTCACAAAAACATTACTAAAATACCACTGTGTGGTGTGTTAAAATATTTGATAATATGATCATGATGTAATATAATGGGGCATATATCAATCCCATATAAACAATTTATTTATTTATTTGTTATTATTATTTATTTATTTTTATATAGATGAGGCAATTAAAGGGTGGAGTAGACTTGATTCTAAATTGGGGAAAAATAAAAATATTTTAACCAAGATAACTTTTAAAAATTAGGTAAATGATATTAGAAAGGATAAAATAAGAACTAGTGTCATTAAAGGCCAAAATGAAAGAAAAAAATTGATAATATCCATAGATTAAATGATCAAAATAAAACCTTGTCAAGGGAAAGTAAAAGTTCTATAAAAAAAGAGAAATTCATAAGAAGCCACCATAAGATTTACATTTTTTTTAGTAAAGAAGTTGATTGATTTAAAAATCATAATTAAGTTTTGCATAAAATAAAAAAATATATAAAGAATGCTTGTAAGTGGAATTCTAACAACTTATATTATCTTGATGAAGAAACTTATACGAGTCATATTAATCATGTTGACAAGTTTATTGCCAGAGAGGACATGGTTACAACCATTATGAAGGGCCTTGACAATACACCTAAAATAAGCTCTAATTCTGAAATTATCCCTACAAAGCATGTGAAAATTAAACCTTATAAACATTCTAATCATGGCAATATCATCATTAAAAATCAGTTTATTAGCATTACATCTCCTTCAAAGATGAAAAGTTTATTATTATTAAAGAGGACATTTTCCATATGTTCAAACATATCATGGATTCAAGATCAAAGGAAATTATCACCATAATTCCACTCAAATAATATGCTTTCAAGGTAAATTTACTATAGATATCTTAATTCAAGGAGGTGATATTCTTAATACATGCAATAATTATATCATCATCTCTCTTCTTATGCTTTAAGTAAGAATATATTTTTGAGGGAAAGTGCATGGGATTAACTCAATAAAATAAGATACTAACTATTATTTAAAAATTTCTAATAATACTTTGAAATGAAGTTTAGTGGATATTTTATGTGGAGCAATGTTATTGAAAAAAAAAAAAAAAAATCTTGCAGGTTGGAAAGGGGCCCTCCTATCCGAATAAGCCAAAGCCACTCTCACTATGGCATGTCTTCAAAGTATTCTTGTTTATTTTATGTTAGTATTCAAAGCCCCAGTTTTCGTCTATAACAAAATTGAACAGATTTAGAGGAGATTTCTTTGGGAAGGTTTAGAGGATAAAAAAGTTTCATCTAGTCATCTGGGAAAAGGTTTGCTTACCAAAAAGTCAGTGAGGACTGGGTCTTAGAAGAATTAGTAATATGAACATAGCACTGTTGGCCAAGTAGTCTTGGAAAGTGTTTACCAATTTTAATCTTGAATGGGTTTCCATCATCAATAAAAAATACACTCACATTTGGAATTTTATGGATGAAAATATTCCTAAAGTTGGGTCCACCTTCTGGAAATTAATCCTCCAGACCAAACCTCTTATTCAAAGGGGAACCATATGGCAGCTTGGAACAAGAAACAGGATAATTTTTTTGTGAGACAAGTGGATCTCCAATCAAACGCTTAGTTAGAACAACAGAGTCTCAGTGGTGCAGTCTTTGCTTGATACTCTCATAGGCAGAAAGGTGGTTGATTTCATAGACTCTTTATTCTAACCCAAAATATGGAAAGAGCTCGACATTGCAAATGTTGATGCTCAAATTTTAAATGTTGTCACAGAATTATCAACATTGTTGAGGGCAATTGTAATTCCATCTGGTATGTCTCATGATACCCCTTTCTGGAAAGAAACTAACTCTAGTCTTTTTTTTGTCAAATTTGCTCATTTGTTGACTTTCACTCCCCAAACTTCTCTCATTCCTTTCAATATGGTTTGGCTTAAACACATCATACCTAAAGTTGTTATCTTTTCTTAGTTGGCCATACAAAACAAGATCCTCACTATTGATAATCTCATGAAGAGAGGGATGGTTGTTCCTAATAGATGCCAT
This sequence comes from Wollemia nobilis, assembly GCA_028583015.1. Taxonomy (NCBI): domain Eukaryota; kingdom Viridiplantae; phylum Streptophyta; class Pinopsida; order Araucariales; family Araucariaceae; genus Wollemia; species Wollemia nobilis. The sequence goes on from JAQPPZ010000850.1 coordinate 14,113,017, forward strand.
CTTTGCTTGGTAGCCTAGGAATATGTCAACCACATATTTACAAAATGTTCTTTATTCCACTATGCCATGGATCATCTCATGTCCACATTTCACATCTCCAAGGCTTAGCCCAACTCCCTGGCTCTTTTTTATTCCCAGTGGCCCATGCCTTTCAAAAATTCTAAGTTGTCTTCTTTGTGTAAATTTTATCTCCATCATCTCTTGTGGTAGATCTGGCTCGAAAAAAAAAGTAGAATATTTTCAAACACCCTCAGGGACTCTATCTTTGTTGTCAACAAATCCATCACCTTTGCTATTGAAAATTCTAAGCTTTCCCCTTGCACCAAATCACCTGAGTCTATCCTTGAGTCCACTATTTTCCGTCTAGTGTTTCCTTGATCTTGGCCAGGTATAGCAATGTAGGCCTTGCTTTTAAGCCTATCCTTTGTATATCACTGAACATTTATTTCCTAACTTCTCTAGCTTTCTCTTTGGACAACCCACAAGTTTTCCCTGAGCTTTCTTGGATTTTTATTTGTAGGTCTTCCACCTATTTATCCAAAACTTGAATTTGTTCAACGACCTTCTTTGCTTCTTCCTTATATGTTGAATATTTCTTCCCACTTCTTTACTTCATTATTCATAGCCTTTTCAATAGTTTTTTTCTCACTCAAGGCAACCTCCAAATATTTCCTTACCTCTTCAGCTCTGAGGTATTTCTCTTTGTAATATTCAAAATTTAAGTATATGGTCCCCATGTGAGCTTGGGCCTTTCTCCATTCATCTTCCATAGGTAGCGGAGTGATGTCGTCAGTGATTGTTTCAACTTAGTAATCTTCTAGAGTCATTTTCCCTTTCGGCTTCTATATCAAGGGCATCATCTTCATCATTGAATGTTGCATATTGATGGTATCCAGAGCTATTCCCTATTTGGTATGGGCTATGTTCTTTGAAACTTGGGCACAACAAAAATTCCACCAGTCTGAGGTGTTCTGATTAGATTTCTTCATATTTTTTAACTTGAATATGGTGGGGTGACGTTTAGAGGAGGAAGCAGGGATGGATTAGAAGTTAGATAAATTGACAACATGAGGGAAAGGAATGGTGATTATTGTAGCATCCATATTTTATGGTCCTGTGAGTGGATCTGTGTGAGAAGTTGAGGATGCTTTCAAGTTGGATTATATTTATGGCTCAAGTGATTGTTGTGATAGTGGAGGTTGTTGATTGAAACGAGAGGAAACATCATCTTCAGGAGTAGAAAGAGAATGGGGATTTCTTTGGGATCGAGAAGAGGATGAAGAAAGATCGATAGTAATCATACCTGATAGTTTTTTTAGATTTGTGCCTTCAGTACTTTGTGGCTCCTTAGTAGGGACTATTCCTTCGGTAGGAGTTGCTTTCTTTGCAAGGACCAGTTCTTTGACAGGAACAAACATTTCATCTAATTGTTTTAGCTCTTGGGTGCTAGCATCATGTTGCTCAGGGGGTTGTTCTACGTTTCCTTCTATATTCTCTTCCATATCCCCTATTTTAGAGTCTATATGTGATTCTTCTTACCTAATTTTATTTTGTTTCCTTGCTACTACCAACTCAGATTTCCTCTTTCTGTAGACAAGAGGACGATCATCATCAGACTCTATGTTGGATGTAGAGGGGGGAATGAATTTACGAACCAATTTCTTTGGAATTTATGTTTACTCAATAGCAATTCTCTTTCCTTTACCTTGGCTAGTTTGCCCTTTCTCAATAGTAGGTAGAACCTTAATGCCATTTACACTTGGTGGAACCTTGTCTGCAAGAGTATCGGACAATGTAGCTTGAAACTTGTCATATCGGGTGGAGAATTCATGATCAAATTTAGTCCCCACTTAGATCTCATATTAGTGTTCATCCTCATAATCCACCAGGACATGATTTTTTTTTATGTCCATTCATCTTGCTTCTTGGACATTATCTTTATGACTTTGTCTTCTAACACATGGTTTGAATTATCTTGGGGGTTCCAATCCATTACATATTCATAGAAATCGTGCCATGGGGCCAACAACTATTCTGCTCTACATGCCATTATAGCGCTTCATTTATTTTGTTATTCCTATCTTGTTTATCAATTTCTCTATTAGATTGATGAAATTTCTTGAAGGAACTTTTGTTGAGAGAAGCTTGCCTTTCTATAAATCTATCAAGGGGATCATATTTCCATCTCTGCCGTGATTCTACTAACTTCATGTTATTCAAATATCGAGTGATTTGCTCATGGTCCTCTTTCTTAGATATAGCGATCCCTTCAAAATGGAAGGGCATAATGCATGTACCAGTCCTACCAATCCCTGTGTCGAACTTGCTATTGATGTATTCAGTTTACCTTACATACTCTAGGGCAAATAATTGTTCAGTGATATAGTACGAGAGTAAGAAAGGTTTCCTCGTTAAACCATATAGTCTGATGACCACTCCCTATGTTAAAATGAACCAATTATCTTCTTCTGCATGAGGGTGTTATAAAGTATCCTACAATTTTTGAGGAAGTGTACTTCACCATACATAATTTGCAAAGCAGGGCCTAGGAATTCCATGTTGAAACAATAGTATAATTTGGTCTTTGAAAGCACCATTGTCCATTCATACATAGGTAAAAGATTTTCTTCCTTATCTTTATGAATTTTAGGAATGAAAGGAAATTTTTTCGATTGAAAGAAGAAGAAAATCCATGATAGATAAGAAGAAAACCTAAAAGTTTCTTGGGAACCCTTCTGTATTCTGGATAAGCCTGCATGTATTTGCTGAGACAGGTATGCTGGTCAATCAAATAAAATTGGCATCACGTTCTTATCTATGATAGTATCATATAGAACTTAGGGTTTGAAATACATTGTGCTACCTCAATTTGCCATACATACACTAATCCCACCACCATAGCTAACATGGAGAACAATTCTTTACTTTTGAATTTTGACAAAGGAATGGGTATTTTTGGAAGAGCTTCGTCGGCAGGGGGTCTTGACAAGTGTGATTGCATAAATAACTTAATATTAAGGGTGGGGTATAATACTTGGCTTGTGCAACTAGGTCAAATGGTATGGGATTTACAATAGGATTTATGTTTGTACTAAAGATACACCTATTTGTATCGGGATCTAGGGTAAAAATAACTCCACCCTTAGAATTCCTAGCTATCCTATGCTTTATGTCATAAAATATTTCCATGGCTCTAATTAGCTCAGGGTTGGGGTGGATGGGAGTGCATATATACCATGAAAGTAAAGAGTGGAGATAAATTACAGTTTACAGAGTGACGCCTTTCACTACTCTAGCCTCAGCTTTTCAAATCTTCTCTGGATTTTTCTAGGTGATGATTATATCAGTTATGCAGGTATTTGGGTCTGTAAAATTACCTTTCTTTCCTCCCATATTACGTATTTTTTTAGCAGCTGAAGAATATCCTGCCATGGTTTCTTGTCGTGGTTTCATCACATGAAAACTCTAGAAGCGATTTGAGAAAAATATAAAATTTGGAGAGAATTCGGGGAATACCTTTTGCAAGGAAAATTTTTGAGGAAGTAGAGATGTGAGGAAAAGAGCTTTTGTGATGTAAATAAATGTACGTGCATGAGTTAAGGTGCCATACAGTAGTTATGGTTGGTGGTGCATGTTCTATGAATAATTTTGAATGTTTTTGGGTGTCTTGTTTCATGTGACATTTTCTTAAAACCAACCACTATGCATCGCCATCTCCTTTGGGTCAATAACTTCATGTCACCTCTTCTTCGAACCAATAACTTCACGTCATATTTTATCGAACCAATAACTTTGCACGGTGGTACTTTGAATGGAGCACATTTAAAATTTCAAAAACTACCTTTCCCACCAAATTCAAAGTGTCACTATTTGACTTTGATTGTTGGATGCCAAAATGTCATGAAATCACGACCGTTTTCCTTGAAGTGGCCTCTAAACGCTAAAATATCACGAAATCGTGACCATTTTTCTTGAAGTGGCCTATGAATACCAAAATATTACAAAATCATGACCATTTTCCTTGAAGTGACCTCTGAATGCCAAAATTTCATGAAATCATGACCATTTTCCTTGAAGTGGCCTCTCAAAGCCAAAATATTGTGAAATCGTGATCATTTTCCTTGAAGTGGCCTTTGAACGCCAAAATATCGTGAAATCATGACCATTTTCCTTGAAGTGGCCTCTGAATGCTAAAATATCATGAAATCGCAACAAATTTCCTTGAAGTGACCTCTAAATGCCAAAATGTTGCGAAATCGTGACCATTTTCCTTGAAGTGGCCTTTAAATGTCATTTTTTTGTGAAATTGTGACCACTTTCCTTGAAGTGACCTCTGAACGCCAAAATATTGTGAAATTGCGACCATTTTATTTGAAGTGGCCTCTAAACGTTAAAATGTCATGAAATCGTGACCATTTTCCTTGAAGTGGCCTCTAAACGCCAAAATATCATGAAATCACGACCATTTTCCTTGAAGTGGCCTCTAAAAACCAAAATATCATGAAATCACGACCATTTTTCTTGAAGTGGCCTTTGAATGCCAAAATATCACGAAATCATGACCATTTTCCTTGGAATGGCCTCTGAGTGCCAAAGTGTGGTGAAATCGCGATCGTTTACCTTGAAATGTGACTTAGTAAAAAATAGCATATTTACATATAATACAAGGGGGGAAAGGAATTTTATCTTACTTGAAGTACAACTTCAGGTGGAAGTCGTTGACAGGTATAGGTTGTAGTTGATCCTGTTTATTGTTTAGTTGGAATAAATTCTATTATTTTTCTTCAATTATCTCAAAAGGTCCTTCCCAGAAAGCATCAATTTTTTTATGGTTCCTGGGTTTTGCTTTTTTTTCGTTCCACCTTAGAACCAAGTCTACTATAAAATTTTTGAGAGTAGCCTTTTTATCAAACCATTTCTTCATGTCTCCCATGTATTTCTGATAATGGTTGTAAGCTTGTTCTTTCTATTCTTCTAGTTGTAGGAGTTTTATCAACCTATTATCCATCGGTTTTGCTTCTTCTATGCTAGTTTGATTGAGAAATTTTAAAGCAGGTATTTCTATGTGTATAGGGAGAACAAATTCCTTATCATAGACTAATGAGTAAGGAGAGGGTTGATGGATTTCTTAATGGTGATATTGCCAGCCCATAACGCCTGATTTATCATAGAGTGCCAACTTCTCTTATTATCTTTTAGATTTCATTTTAAAATTTGGAGTAGGTTTTTATTTGTCGATTTAGCTAAACCATGCCCCTGGAGATACTAATTCGAAGAAGTCTTCAAATAAATCTCGTATTTACTAGTAAAATCAATCATTTTAGTACCTATAAAATATATGCCATTGTCTGTGACTAATGTGTCAGGAATACCAAATCTTATTATTAAACTCTCAACAAATTCTATTACAATTCCTTGATAAGCTTTCGTAGTAGGCACTACTTTAGCCCAATTAGTGAAGTAATCGGTGGCAGTCAAAATATATTTGTGTCCAGTAGATGAGTTGAATTCTATTACCCCAATGAAATCCAAATCCCATTGTTGAAAAGTTTCTTCAACCTGAATAGGTTTCAAAGACATTGAAGCATTTCTATTCCTCCCAACATACCTCTAGAATTCTTCATAATTTTTGGTCACTCTAAAAGTATCTAAGAAAATAGTTGGCCAATAGCAATCGATTCTGATTATTTTTAAAGTTGTAGTCCTCCTCAAGTAATGTCCTCCTGATGGACCTCCATGAAACTCTTCCAAAATCTTTTGCTTTTGATCATCCTTTATGCATCGAAGTAATACACTATCCAAAAAAATTTTGTACAATCCTTTAGGTAGTAAGGTGTACTTCAACGCTTGGATCTTGTATCTCCTTCTCTGTGAAATATTTAAACTTACTAAACATGTTCCAGTCTGAAAATATCTAATCAATTCATCAGCCTAGTCTATAATTTCCAAGGGTTGATCATCCCTTGGGGTTGTTTCTTGCACTTAGTAGGCACCATATTCTGATAAGGTTTGTTTGGCAAGTTCTTGGCATAGTGCTCTACCTCTCACTAGCTTGTTCAAGTGGATATCAACATCGTATTCTTGTATCTTTATACCCAACCAACTCTTTTATCACCAAGCTCTCCCTGTATGATGAAGTTCCTAACATCAGGGTGAAATACATATACAATGATCCTACTCTGCGAAAGAAAATGCTTGAACTTTTCAATGATATTATGATTGCATAAGCTTGTTTTTTGATGAAGTTGTATTTTTCCTCGTGTTCCTACATGGTCTAACTTAGAAATGCTATGGGCCTCTCTTCATTGTCTATCCCATTTTTAGTAAGTACTATAACGTAACTCTCTTATTCACCTAAAACATATAGGATGAAACCTCTGGAGTAATATGGATTCAGTAAGATAGGTGCTTGGGCTATCTATTACTTTATACTTTTGAAATATTTCTTCTATAAGTCCATCCATTTGAATTCAACATCCTTTTTTAACAACTCGATCATTGGCTTGAAAATTTACGTAAAATCTTCTATGAATTTGCGTATAAATTTAATATGCCTGAAGAAGGATTGTATGCCCTTCTTGTATGGAGTTAAAGGAAGTTCCAATAGCGCTTTCACTCTATTAGGATCTATAGCAAGTCCAGCTTTAGAAATAACATGACCAAGTAAAATCCCTTCTTCAATAGCAAATATGGACTTCTTCGGATTCAAAGAGATATTGAATTATCTACATTTCTCCATTTCTCAAAACTCTTCTGAGGTGTTCAACATGATCTTCTTTGTGATGATAGAACACTGTGATATCATCTAAGTATATTACTATGATCTTATTGATGAGTTCTCCAAAAGCCATACCCATTACCCTTTGAAAGGTTGCTCCAACATTGGATAATCCAAAAGATATCCTATGGTAAGTGAATGTTCCCCACTTGGTAGTGAATGCATTTTTGCATTGATCTTCATATTTGACCCACACCTGGTTGTACCCAAAAAACCCATCCAATAATGAGAATATCTCTGCTCCCACCATAGTATGCAGAGTCTGGTCAAATTATGGAAGAGGGTAATGATCCTTTAATGAAGCTTTATTAATATTTTGAAAGTCTACGCATAGCCTAATGTCTCCATTCTTATTCCTAACCAGAACCGGGTTAGCTACCCATGTAGAATTTTTTATGGAGTGGACAATCTTGGATTCGAGTAGCTTCAACAGTTTTTACTTTATTAGATCTTCAATTTTGGGGTTCACTAGCCTTTGTTTCTACCTAAAGAATTTTCTCCTTCTTTGAGTTCGATGGTATGTTGTATGGTTTCTTTCAAGTATAATTTAAGATCGCCATAATTCCAAGCTATGATATCAGGGAATTCTTTGCATAGTCTTTGAATCTGATTCAACCCTTCTTCTATGTAGTTTACTCCTACTTTGATAAAAAAAATTGGTTCCAACTGAACCTCTTTATATTGATGTTTATCAACCTTCACCTTGTGGCCAGTTGACCAGTCATTGTTATCAAACAGGATTTCAAGAGTAATCAGTCCTTTTGGGATGTGAATATTTTTAAATCGGATCTTACCTTCATCTTCTTAATATTTTTGCACTTTATCGCTTGAACATTTCATTTCGTGGATCAGGAAATCTACTATATGTTGATCACTCTCAAATACCTTCCATAAAGGTGTATTTGTCTGGCACATAAGGTCTATATATAAGTCTTATCGTATTAGATTTTTGAATGGCATTGCTTATGGAGCAGAAATTTACATCTACTGATACCAATAGGTTGGCATGGGTATTCTTTTCTCTAGGGATTTCTTTGATGTTTAGAGCTTCAAAAGCTTCGAGCAGATCCCATACTTTATTTCTGTAAGCTTTGAGATAGTTTTGCTTACTAACACATTTTTCTATGACTTGGTTGACAATCAGTTCTGAATCCCCATAAATTTACAGTTGCCTAATTCCAAGTCTCTCATTTTTCTTAAGGCCTAGGTAAAGAGCCTCATATTCAACTACATTGTTAATGCAGCTCCAAGTTAGTCGATAGGAGAAAACCTTTTTCTCACATGTTGGGAATATTAAGACTATACCTGCTCCAACTTCATTCTTGCATTTAGTACCATCAAAGAAAATTTTCTACATTTTGTTGGTAGATGGTTCTACCTCGTGCGAAGGGGTGGGGTTACTTGTAGGTAGCAAATCCACCTCCCAAAAGAAGAAAAAGTAATCCATGGATTTGCACAATTTTGTTGAATTTTTGCTCAGTTTTGATTAAAGTGTATGAGTGTCAAATCATACAAGCAGAGAGAAAAATGTACAAGGTTGCACATGTACGATGTGAAATGAAATGAAATGAAGTTGGAATGTGCATTTGGGGTTAATTTGATAAAAATTGAATTAGACCTTAATAAACCTTGTAAAAAGAATTGTTTTGGAAATCCATTGGGAATGGCAGTTGTAAATGATGTGATGCTTTAGAAACCACTTTGGAATGGTCTAGGCATGCATTATATAGCCCCCCTTATTCATTTTTTTTGGTGGTTCATTATTGTTCATTCATGTTCATTAATTGTTTATTGTTGCAATATCAATATAGAATTCATGGAGTATGGATTGTGGAGTAGAATTGTTGTTCAATGAGTGATAGGTTAATGAATGATGAAATACTATTGATAATATGAATATGAAAGCCATTTTCCTTAGTTCCTTGTCCTTGTGAATTTCCCCATATATTCTAGTTGTTGCAGGTTGTGTAGTTAATGTTTAGCACATAATTTGGCATGTATATGGATGGAATTGCATTGTGAATGATCCTGGTTACTCTACAGACTTGGTGTGAAGCATGGAGTGGATTATAAGATGAGTTACAACTGTATTTTAATGTTTTCCAATAGTTTTACGATTTCTAGAATCATCCATGGTAAATATAATTCATTGCTAGTGAATTAGGGTTTGCATGTTATGGAGAATTGGAGCAATTGATGCTTAGAACCTTCCCAAAATCTGTCTTAGAAGAATTGGTTGTATCAAGTGATAGATCTGGAGGATAGTTGCAGCAAGATTTTGTACAAACCATACAAGGGTTTCTACCAAATCATACAAACTATCATTTTACCCTATTTGGTAATTAAGGCCGCAACCCAATTCTGCCAAATAAGGAAATAATGCTAGTTTGAGGAAATCGATTACAAAACTGATCGATTTGACTTAAAAAACTTGTTCCAATTAGTTGGCTGTGTACTAAATCATACTAGGTATAGGTTTGTATGATTTTTATCATACAACTGTATGATTTGATGACCGTACAAGTTGTTTTTGCAAGTTGAACTAGTGTACGATGGAGACCGTACAGGTTGTACGATTTGTACAAGTTGGGGTTTGAGATCTTGGGAATAATTTCCATAGCTTCTAAACTACCTCCCCATTAGGAATACTACACCACTAGCATCTACATTTGGCATCGTTGCCTTATCAAACTTTGGCATTTTTGTTAAAATGGGTCAAAAAGTGTTGTAGTCAAGAAGATCATACAAGTGATAAACTTGAGTACATAAATTGGAGGTGAATGATAGACACCAGTATACAAAGGTGTAGGATATGGGATCAAGGAGAGGAAATCCTAGTTAGAAGGAGCACAAGAATTTCTCAAAGGAGGAATGGGAACAACGTTGAACACAATACATATGAACTAGTGATAGAGCAAGTATGGACATCTGATGAAGTAGAGATTGAGAGGTTGGATACACTATTGATTGATACAAAAGATGAGGAACAAGAAGCACCCAAAGTTGAGATGAGCATTGATGTAAGAGAAGGTATTAATGAGGGAACTATGCGAGAGTGAAGGGAGTGGATGGTAACACTTGAGAAAGTGGCAGATTGGTTGCAAAGGAGTGTGATGGATGAGATTCAGGCACCAGAGCAACAACACATGAGGTCTCAGGAGGAAGGACCAAGGCCACGACCTACACACCAGTGAAGGAGGTCACGGAGTGAAGATGCATAGGAGATCGGTAGATGATTATTTAGTGAATATAAGATTCCTCGAGTAGACAATTTTGATGAAGACCAGCAGAGTGAGTCACCTATAAGGTGGAATCAATCAAGGATTCTAGGTGATACTTCATCAAGTGAAGAAGAAGAAACACCACCAATGGCCCACGTAGGCAATCACGTAGGGAAACAAATATGCCCACCCTTTATGGGTGAAGGCAAGGAAGACCCAACAAGACACATCAGGACATGTATAACCATATGGAGAGCAAATGGCGTAGATCAACTGGATGAATGGTTATGACTATTTCCTGCAACATTACGAGGACTGGCCATAGATTGGTACCTGAAAAGGTAAAACACACCAAAATTCCAAGCATGGAATACAATGAAAGATGAATTCATTGAGGAGTTTCACCCCTTGAAGGATGATGGAGATATCATCACTAAACTTTGCGCTACTAAGTAGAAAGCTGACGAGGATGTGAAGTCATACAACCGTTGACTGAAGCATTTGGTGGACAAGATGCAAATGCCTTTGGTGGATGTGCTAGTAAAATGATGGTTTATAGATGGTTTGCTACCTAGATACAAGAAGAAGATGAAGGCAGTACCATCAGCTACATATGAGGAAGCCCTAAAATATGCAAATAATTTTGAGAGTGAGGCCAAACAAATAATCATGGGAATGATAACACATGTAAGACGCGATGATTCAGAGAGTGAGGAAGATGATACAATCCAATAGACAATGCAGTCATTCCGAAAGGAATTTGATAAAATAATTAAAGAGGTGAAAGGTAAAGTCAAGCAAGATCGAAAGGACATATGGTGTACAGATTGCAAGACTGAAGGTCACATGAACATGACTTGTCCTTGCAATGATTATTGCCACATTTACAATGTGCTTGGACATGAAGTGATACAATTTCCATTTAACGCAAAGGTGCATCCACAGGTTCTCTCTATCCAAGATCAGGAGGAGAAACCAAAACCTCAAGTGAGTGGCCAACAAGCCACTAGTGGTGGTTATAGGAATAACCACATAGGGGGAAGATAATATCAAGGCAACCGACAAGGAGGACAGAGCCGCTTGTAGTATGATTTGGAAGGGAGACCAATCATACAATGTCGCAATTTCTAGGAATAGGGGCACTTTATGAAGAACTATCCTTTACCCCATAAATAGGAGATACAACAAACAAACACTACACACATGTGTAGATGGTGTGGTCCAGGGAACCACAAGGAAGCAAATTTTCCAAAGCAGGCGAGTTCCAATAACCCATAGAACATGAATTTTTTGGACATAGAGGTACCTCCAATTAGTGAGGAGACCGAAGAAGTGCTAGTCGTAACAAGGAATTAGGATAGGAAAGACAAGTACCCAAAACCTGCCAAAGAAAAGAAGCAATGGAAAGTGGCAAAGAAGGTACTTGATGAAGAAGCAAAGAAGGCAAGAGAATTGAGAATAGTGAAAGAAAAAGAGTTAAAGAAACCATTCGAAGACACAGTGGTTGTGCAAAATTTGGCAGCACAAGTTTTAAATACGATTGTTGAAATTAAGATGGCAATATTGCTAGAAGCCATCCCATTATTGCATAAAGTGATGGCAAAATATTTGAAACCTCATAAGGTGATGGAGGTAGAAAGCCAACCAATCAAAGAAGAGGAACAAAAGAATTATTTTATGGACCCTACCATATTGATGATTGATGTTGGGAAGAAACCCGCATTGGTCCATATGGAAATCTTAGAGCACAAATTGACGCAAGTCATAGTAGATGGAGGATCTAGCATTAATGTGCTACCTGAGAAGACTTGGCAAGAACTTGGTGCTCCATCCTTATGGGCACCTAGCTTCTCGATTATATGGTGCTGACCAGTATGGAATAGAGACAAAAGGAGTCTTAACCGCACAAAAAGTCAAAATAGCTAACCAAGAGTTTGTCTTGGATTTCATTGTGATTACAATGCAAAAGCCAACATACGATGCTTTGTTGGGAAGAGGATGGCTAAGAATAGCCAAAGTTAATCACAACTAGGGAAAATATCAGATCACTTTTAAGAAAGGACAACATAAATATATGATCAATTTGAATAACCATAGGATTAGTGAGGATATGGCCATGACTGATGAGTCGGGCAGTTCTTCTAGTGATGAAGGTTACGAACCTAATGAAGAAGGTATGTTGTACCTAGAAGACTGTAGCAAATATGAAGCTCGATTTGATAATAGACTACTCCACTAGAAAATGGAGGAGTACAAGGTTTTTCAGCCCACCTGCCTCTGTATTAACACAGAGGAGACCACAAAAAAATAAGATGAGATGAAGGTCAGCTTGGAACCTCAGAAAGAGGAAGAGGAGAAATGGTCATTTTCTAAGAGCTTTGCAGAATACACAGTAGGAGATGCTGAAATTGATGCAAGACCAGTGCATCCTATGAATGTGGAAAAGGCAATGATGGAGCCTACAAATATTAAGTATGAAGGACCTCGGATGGTGGATGTAAACCTGGGAACAGAAGGAGAGCCTAGGATGATCCACTGTGGTGACGATTGGGACCCGATACTGAAAGCAACATCCTTTAAGATATTCTTGGAGTACAAGGATGTATTTGCATGGACATATAAGGACCTAAAGGGGTACCACTCAATCTATATGTCCACAAGATTATGCTAATACCCGGGGCACATCCAATTAGAAGAAGACCATATAGGATGAATCCTAAGTATGCAACATTGGTAAACACAAAAATTGAAAATATGTTGGAGGTAGGCATCATTTTTAGAGTCATTACCAGTGAATGGGTTTCACCTATTGTGGTTACCCTAAAGAATGAAGTGGATAAAATCTAAATATGCATAGACTTTAGGAGTCTGAACGTAGTCACAATTAAATATCCCTTCCCTATTCCCTTCATAGACTCCATTCTGGAAGAGGTCGTAGGACATGAAATCTATTAATTCTTGGATGGGTTTTCCAGGTATAACCAAATAATCATTGCTAAGGAGGATAAACTAAAGACCACATTCATCATGGATAATGGCATCTATGCATATAATCGAATGCCATTTGGGTTGTGTAATGCCCCTGCTACATTTTAGCGTATTATTTTGTACATCTTTGATCAACTAGCCATAGGAAATTTCAAGGTATTCCTGGATGATTGGTCCATCTATGGAAAGATCAAAGATCATCTACCTGGTCTCAATGAGTGCATGAGTAGGTGTAGGAATGCACAAATCTCCCTAAATCTAGCAAAGTGTTTTCTAATGGTACCGTACAGGAAACTATTGGGACATATAGTGTGCAGCGAAGGGTTGAAGACCGATCCTGACAAAATCCGTGTCATACTACACATGGAGGAGCCATATGATGTGAGCTCTTTTAAAAATTCTTGGGATCTACAGGATACTATCGAAGGTTTATTAGGAATTATGCGCACATGTCCTACCCACTAGATTCTTTAACCAAGAAGAATATTCCCTTTAGATGGATGGAGGAGCACCAAGGAGCCTTTGAGGAGTTAAAGGCTAAGTTGGTCAGTAGTCCCATTTTGGTGTTCCCAAATTGGGATAAATAATTCCATGTCCATATTGATACCTTGAAATTTGTAGTCAGATGTGCATTGGCACAAGAAGGACAGTTTAGGCTGGATTAGCCTATATTCTTTGCAAGTCACCTATTGTCAAGGGTAGAGAGAAACTATAGTACAATAGAATGAGAAGCTCTAGGGATGGTATATGCAGTACAAAAGTTTAGGCATTACCTATTGGTGAACCCTTTTGCCTTCTATGTGGACCACCAGGCCTTGTTGTACTTGATCAATAAGCCAATTATACAAGGATGAGTCAGCAGGTGGCTCATCACCTTATAGGAGTTTATATTTTGAGTAGTGGTGCGACCTGGAAAGAAGCATGTAATTGTAGACCAGCTATCTCGAATACGATCAGGAGAACCTACAAGAGTGGGGATTCCAGATGAATTCCTTGATGCCCAGTTGTTCATGATTAACATTGTGCCATCATGGTACAAGTTGATTGGACAATACCTATCCATAGGGGAGTTGCCACAAGAGTTGATGACAACAAAGAAAAAGAAGGTGATCATAAAGTCAGCACCATTCCAGTTGATAGCGGGATTGTTGTACAAATTAGGAATTGATGGTATCTTGAGAAGATGTGTAATGGATGAAGAAATTAAAGTCACACTAAAAGAAGCTCATGAAGGATTAGTAGGTGGACACATGGGGCCCGATGCCACTGCTCAAAAAGTACTCTTAGCAAGACTATGGTGGCCCATAGTATATAATGATGCAAAGGAATATGTGAAAGCATGTGATACTTTCCAAAGAGCGGGAAAGCCAGTGCGAAGAGATTTTATGCCATTACACCCATCACAACCCTAGGAACTATTTGAGAGGTGGGGGTTGGACTTTGTGGGACCACTGAGAACAACTCATAGGAGGAAGTTTCGGTATATCGTGGTAGCCACTAAATACCTAACAAAATGGGTTGAAGCACGGGCACTACCAGATAACTCGACAAAAATTACAACACAATTCTTGTATGAGCAAGTAATTACAAGATTCAGCATTCCACTACAAATAATGAGTGATCACGGAGGTCACTTTGTGAATGAGATCATCAAAATGTTGATGATTGAATTTCAAATTTGGCACTCCTTGTCTAGTCCATATTACCCAAGAGCTAATGGGCAGGCGGAAGTGACTAACAATATATTAGTGTCAACATTATACAAAACCTATGGAATAGAGGGAGAAGATTGGGAGGAAAGGTTACCATTTGTTATTTGGGTATATCGAACTACCTTTAAGCCAATGATAGACCATACACCGTTTTAGCTAATGTATGTGAAAGCACGAGATTCCGGGCAAAGGAAACACTAGATATGCAACATAAGACGAAAATGCAACGCTTTGATCCTATGCACTAAAACAGAGAAAGGAGACAACTTGGAAACGAAAGACAAGATGTAAAGAAATCACAGCCCTCTTTATTCAAATATCTTATCCTCGGTTACATAGACGTCTCCTCCCCTTTTGGGGGCTAGGAGCGTTAAATTTGTCTTCATTACAATGTGTGACCTAGTCTTCCTCTTCCCGCGTGCCCACGATTGCAATGGGCGGGCCAAGATGTTGCCGTCGTTGATGTGGATAAGTTCTTCACCTCTGATTGCTTTTCCTGCAGTCAAAGAAACAATGAAAATGTCAGTAGCACCTGCTGCAAATGAAAGGGGTTCGTTCTCTTAAAATCAACGAAATATGCATGTAAACATCTGCATGAAACAGTAAATACAGTGAGTCCAAATGGCTTGAAAACTTGACAGAAGACAAAAAATGTTACCAAAAGGCCATTGCCCATGAGACAGCCGGCCAATCTGCTTTCACCCGGTAATCGTCCCGGTAAGGACGATTGCTACGTTAATCGTCCCTAGGACGATTGCTCTTAATCGTCCCTCGGAGGACGATTCTGCTGTTAATCGTCCCTGCGGGGACGATTGATATTGTGTTGAAGAAGCCGACCTGCCGTTGCTCCAATGTCGATTCTCGAGACCTGCAAAATGCCCGCAAACAAGGGGGTTATGTAATTGGGGCCATTTTGGGACGACCAGGATGGTCGGATTCTCCCAATTTGGCCTCCATCACCGAGAAATTGGACGTTGTTACCTGCAAGTCAGTGGGACAACCAAAATAACAAAAGCATGATAATATTCGATGAAAACCTTTTGAAATCAAGATTCAAGATTCTGAACTATTGAACAGAAGAGAATAACATGGAATATGAACAAATGACAGAAAATGAACTACAACTAAATCCAAAAGGTGCGGGGTGCCCAAGTGGGCAGCCCACCGATGGAACTTGATTTTGGCACCAATCCACTTGGGATGGGCCCAAAATCTCTTAGGAGTGGGGGGTCGGCGAATTGGTTGGTTCGGGTGTCCATGTGTTGGAATTGGGTCGGATTCAAGCTTCCAAAAGCCAACCAACAACCTCCCTTGCAAAAGAGATTGGTGGATGTGGGAAGATGAATAAAAGGGGATGCAAGTGGGTCTCCAATTCGGCAGCACTTCGTTGCTTGAAAACTCCTTCAACCTCTATCTTTTGGGTGAGAAAAGTCTCACCTTTTATAGACCCAAGGGGTCTCTTTTGGGAAGGAAGCACAAACGCCATGTGTTGGTCATAGGCGCCATGTGGCAATCATGTCTCCTCATGAGGGAGGGGAGTCCTCCATTGACTTGTGTTTTCATAATTGCTTCTTGTGACGAGTCCTCTAACGGCCCTTACGTCCACCTACACACGCGTGCAAGGCAGGAGTCATCAACTGACTGTTACGGGCTGCCACTTGGCGTCGTTTGTCGTTTTGCCCGTTAAACTTGGTAATCGTCCCTGGGTGGGACGATTACAACAATCGTCCCTGGGTGAGACGATTGCAAGTTAGTAATCGTCCCTGGGTGAGACGAGTACTGGGCAAAGTGTCTAAATGTACCAAATTGCTTCCTGACCTTACAAAATTGCTATGGAAGTGGTTAGGACCACTTGTTTGACCTCCGAGGGCTGCCACGGGAGCTGTGTTTGTCAAAGCGATCGGTGTTTGCGGTCACATAATCGGATTGGTGCTGTTTTGGTGTCTACAGATGCCCCTTTTTGGGAAGCGTTGCGGGTGACGTGAGTCGTTGAGCAAAAATAGATAACCAAAGCACTAATGATTAGGGTTTCTTGGTAACCTAACCAACTTTTGATGCCCCAAGTATGGAAAGGGCATGCATTCTTGAATCCTTGCTTCGACGAGCTAAGGAATTTGATTTCAAGTGTTAACCTGTTTTGGTGAGGTGTGACTTGAACTTAGACATTGATGAGTCATGAATAGGCGAAGGGCGTTTTTACCTCGGGGGAACCTTGTATTCATGATTCACGAAATGCCAAGTGTTTGATTGATTTGATTGTTGCTTGTTTACTGCCCCAAGCTGGAGCGTGATTGTCTTTGTCAATGATTCTTTGAATGCATGTCCTTTTCCTTAATTGGGTATGTGATTGTTGGTTGGTGACTAAGTGTGACTACCCCCTCAAGCGACGAATCGATGAGGGAATGACCTTCGTGAGAGAAGCGACGAGTCGCTTGACCCAAGATGACTTGTGCAAGGGTGCCTTTAGAGGGTTTACCGTTAAGCGTGTGCAATTTTTCCAACATATGGACCTGTTTTTGGTGGGTGTTAACCCTTTTGGTGATGTCATAATGAGGTGAAATCGTCGAAAACCTATTTCCCGTGGAGCGGTCCGGCTATGATAGCCTTCTTGGGGAAGTAGGAGAGTGATAATTTGGACCTCGACATCTATTTTTCTATGCCAAGAGGTTAAGTGCAAAAGCACTTGTGTCAGCAATGTTTATTGCTATGTTTTTGTGTTGCTTTTTTTTTGATGTTTTTGTTGTTTTTGTGACACCATTTGGGGATTAAATTGTCGACAATCCGTTTTCCGTGGAGCGGTCCGGCTATGGTAGCCTTCTTAGGGAGTAGGATAGTGACAATGTAAACCTCGATATCAGTTTTTCTATGCCAAGAGGTTAAGTGCAAGAGCACTTGTGTCTAGCAATGTTTATTGCTTTTTGTTTTTGTGTTGCATTTATTTGTTGTTTTTGTTGTTTTGATTTTCTTTGATCTTGTGCATGATGGTTGATGAATATGGATGTATTATGTTGATTTATTTTGATGGATGCATATGCTATGATGAATGCAAATGTTTTTGATTTATATGTGATATGAGAGATGAAATGGATGAATGGGATTTGTGATGTTTGGCTATGGCACCATAGATTATTTAGAACTATGTTATTTTGTTTTTAGGCGATTGTTGTGATGCATGAATTTTATTATACATGTGTTTCTTTTTTTTTGTATTTTCTGATGGTATTTGCAAAGATGAAAAGTAGCGCGGTTGGTTTAGAAATGTAGCTAAGTTTTCTGAGACTCAGACGGTTTTAGCTCACTAGCCACGACTGTACTTTATCTTACATGATTTTTGAACAAGGTATGAATCAGACCTATTTTTGACCAAGCTATTTCACATCCCTGTGTGTGCAATTGAGTTCATTTATGTGGTATTTATCAGGATACCGCCAGTGCCAGATGGGCTTTCAACCGAACTGTCTTGAGGATCACCTAACTAGCTCCACTAACTCCTTTGTTATGTTTAGTTAGATTAATCCGCGATGTTTTCTAGGATGTCATAAGCTAGCTTATCCACATGCAAACATTGATCTGTACGCAAGTTAATGTGACAGATATATCGTCATGCGAGAAGACCTTTAGAATGCTGAGAGTTCCAGGGATTCAAGTTCAACTCCCTTCTTTTCTTCAATTGTAATAGGATACTTGCTCTTTTGTAGTGATGAGATCACTATTTATTTTGATTTGTTTTTTTTTTTTGAGCAAGGGATTGGAGTGATAAAAATCACTATTTCTTAGTGCATTTTGATGTGTGCACTATAGGATGTCAAATCTTGATGTTTTGACGTTTTGCAATTTTTGATTTTTTGCAACTATTGAGAACTTAGGGATTCTTTGGGAATTGGGTAGGGAGGATGCTTGTCCTTTTGCCAACTCTCAGCATTCTTTGGGTCATCCGCATAGGGGGATGAGCAAGATAACCGTTTCACTTATGGTGACCTAGATTATTATGCAGGTTTCATCTTTCTTTCACATAACTCTGGAATTGTTAATGTGTTTAGTTTGTGTTGGGATGTTACGTATCAAGGTGTATTTCAAGTATGACTCTACCTTCGTAAAATATGTTCGACTTGATACATTACATGGCTAAAGAGGAAAATTTTAGCTGAACTACGAAAACTCGTGATACATTAAAAGACCATCGACTCTAGTGTGGTGGAAGCAATGCATGGTGTGTTTATTGTTTTTATGAAATGGAACAGTGGGGAACAAGATGGACTATCAGAGCTACTACAACCTATGGTGCCTTTGACCTACACGACCACAAATATGCATGTATGAATGCAATGCTTAATGTAGCTACATATTTTTGTATTTTCGATGAATTGAGTTTGGCGAGTATGAAGATGAGATGTGAGAAAACTCTCAATTGATGAATTTGAGAATGCGTAGAAATGAGATGCAAATTTTTGTTGTTTTTGATGTATTTTTGTTGGGTTTTGACCAAGTGATTGCGATAATCCTTGGAGCTTTTTGGTTGACCAAGAGATTGCGATAATCCTTGGAGCTTTTTGGGTGACCAAGAGATTGTGATAATCCTTGGAGCTTTTTGGATTTGACCAAGAGATTGCGATAATCCTTGGAGCTTTTTTTTTTTTTTTTGGGATATGGCTTTCTTAGATATGAAATGGTCGTAAGTGACTGATATTCAAGGGTTCTGTTTCCTTGATACCATCAAGAGAAGCTAGCCGGTATGTCCCGGGTCCTATTTTGCTATCAATGACATAAGGACCTAACCAATTTGCCATGAATTTATCCCTCAGGTGGGGCGGCAAATTAGAATTTTGTTGGTTTTCCTTCAAAACCAAATCACCAACCCGAAAGTCCCTTAGGTGAACCTTCATGTTGTAAGCTCTCTTAAGTCGCTCTTGATAGATACGTAAGTGCTCAAGAGCATTAACGCGTCGTTCGTCAAGCAACGTAAGTTGGTCTAATCGGGCCTGCCGTGCAGTGTCATCATCGATGAATTCTTGCATTGATATGCGGAGGGAAGGAATTTCCAACTCGAGAGGCATTACTGCCTCTGAGCCATACACTAGTGAAAACGGAGTTGCCCCAGTTGGCGTCCGAATGCTAGTGCGATAAGCCCAAAGTGCAAGTGGGATTTGTATGTGCCAATCCTTATGACTGTCTGCGACGGTCTTTTTAAGGATGGCGACTAGTGTCTTGTTTGATGCCTCTGCTTGCCCATTTGCTTGCGGATAATAGGGTGTTGAAAAGTTGTGCTGAATTTTGTACTTTGTGGTTAAAGCACGCACGTCTTTGTTCTTGAATGATGGCCCATTATCCGAGATTATTTTGGATGGAATACCAAAATGACATATGATGTGATGCAAGATGAACTCCGCAATGCGGGGTCCTGTCGTAGAGGTTAACGGAATTGCTTCCACCCATTTGGTAAAATATTATGTGGCCGTTATGATAAACGTGTGACGGCCTGACGATGCAGGGGAGATCTTTTCGATTAGATCGAGGCCCCACTGCGAAAATGGCCAAGCAGACTGGATTGTCTGTAGGGCCTGGGAAGGTACGTGCATTAAATTGGCATGATGTTGACATTTTACGCACCTCTTGACATACGCGCAACAATCTCGCTCTAAAGATGGCCAATAATAGCCCATGCGAAGAATGCGCTTTGCAATGGCCATACCACTAAAGTGGCCGCCACATGTACCGTCATGCGCTTGGGCGACTGCCCAAGTGGACTCTTGCTGGTCCAAGCAACGAAGAAGAATTCCGTCATAGCTGCGACGATACAAAATGTCTCCTATCAAGACATATTTTGCCGCTTTCTGTTTGAATGTTCGTTTTGCGGCGTGCGTCAATCCAAAGGGTAGATTACCTAACTTGAGGTAGTCTCTTATGGGTAAATACCAGTCCTGTTGATCGGATACCTCGACGGTTTGAACATCCAATCCCTTTTGGAGTTCTTCCCTAACAAATGCTGATTGGGATAGAACTTGTAAGAATAGCGTTGTGTTGCTATTAATGGGAGTGGGGGAGAACAAAGACCCCCTGTTGGCATGTTTCAAATAGTCTCGGATTCGAAAGAACTTATCCGAAGATGGTTCGATCTGGATCATGTGGACTCCTGGCGTCAAGTCTGAGCTTGCGCGCTCCATCGCGGGTTGCGATAAGGTTTTGACCTGAATGGTTGTTATATCACCGGAAAGGTCTTGCGGGATTAGTGACCCCAAGGAGGCCATTGTGTCCGCAAAATGATTCGATGATCGAGGGAGTGCCTCGATGTCATACCACTCAAGTTTTGCCAGGAATTTATCCACGAGGGCTTTATAGGCCTTGAGAGGCTGGGCATTTGCATTGATATACCCCTTTGACTTGATTGACGATTAACGGCGAATCGCCAAAGATGTTCAGTCTTTTGATGTTCATGGCGATTCCTTGTTTGAAGACCTAGGAGCAAGGCTTCATATTACTGCATTGTTGTTGGTGCACTGGAAGTTTAATTTAAATGACGGGGGCATTGGAGCGCCCTGCGGTGTGAAGAATACAATTCTGCGCCACCACCTTGCTCGCATTTAGAACCATCAAAAAATAAGGTTATGTCGGCTCGAGACTCGGGCTCTTCGAGAATCCGGCGATTACGAGACATGGAAGACCTCATCATCGGGTAGTTCTATGACTAGAGGCTGATCGTCTTCAAGAGGAGCCTCTGCTAGTTGATCGGCTATGACTTGTCCTTTTATAGATTTTTGCCCAATAAACTCAATGTCAAATTCCGTCAACAACATGATCCATTTCGCCGTGCGACTACTATGATAAGTACGACTCATCATGTATCGCAATGGATTCTCCTTAGACACAACATACGTAGTGTTGCTCAGCATGTAGTGGCGTAGCCTCTTGGTAGCAAACACCATTGCCAAGCGAGTTTCTCAACGTATGCATAGTTAAGTTACGTAGCCCGACCGAGGTGCGGCTAAGATAGTAAGTAGCTCTGTTCTTTGTGAAGTTCATTCTTACGGGCTAGCATTGCGCCCGAGTGCCACCTCGATGGTTGAGATGTATAAGTAGAACGGCACACCTGGTCTAGGTGGTGCCAATGCGGCGGCGAAGCCAAGTATTGTTTGATTTCGTCAAAGGTCGATGGCACTCGTCATCCCAATGAAATGTGACCCCCTTGTGCAATAATTTGTTCATTGGTCGGCATTTGTCAGATAATTGCGCTATGAAGCGTTTAATCGACGCGACCTTTCCTTGCAGACTTCTGAGTTGCTTGATAGTGGTTGGGGGAGCCATTTCAAGGATTGCCTTGACTTTGTTTGGGTCCACTTCGATGCCTCTCTTTGAGACTATAAAACCCAAGAGTTTTCCAGGATGTGACACCGAACACGCACTTCTTGGGATTCGATCGACCTTATGCTCTATGAGGCGATCGAGAATCTTGCTTAAGTCACCGAGATGATCTGAGCGCAAGAGAGACTTGGCTAACAAATCATCCATGTAATCTTCCAAAGTTTTGTGCATGTAATCATGGAAGATATACGTCATAGCACGTTGGTATGTAGCGCCAGCATTTTTAAGGCCAAAAGGCATGACCTTATAGCAAAATGTCCCCCAAGGCGTTGTGAATGCCGTTTTGAGTTGGTCTTCAGGATTGATACGAATTTGATTGTATCCTGAGAAACCGTCCATTAGGGAGAGCATTTCGTGACCTGTTGTAGCGTCTACCAATGCGTCGATGCTTGGCAAGGGGAAATCATCCTTAGGACTCGCTTTGTTTAGGTCTCGAAAGTCGGTGCATATGCGAATCCTCCCGTCGGGCTTCTTGACGGGAACCATGTTGGACAACCATGGCGGATAATCCACGTAGATGACAAATTGTGCATCCAACAACTTTTGCAATTTGTCTTTGACCATCAAGGCCATTTGTTGGGTGCATCTTTCTTAGTTTTTGCTTTACAGGCTTGATTTTCGGATCAAGCGTTAAATTGTGCATGACTAGCTGCGGGTCTAGTCCTGGCATATCTTTGTACGACCATGCAAAAACCTCCTTCTTTTCTTTAAGAAGGGCAATGTAATCGGCTTGCTCTTCGGGGGAAAGGCTTACCCCCAGCTTGAGAATCCGTGGATTCATTGGATCTATGCCGATGTCTACGTCAGTCGTCTCCTCGACTGACATGTGGGATCCGTCCTCCAAATGATGTGGAGTTGGGATTAAATGGATATCATCAGGTGAGTTAAGATCTACGTTTGGAACCTCGGGTCCCTCTTCGACTTGAAAAATATCCTGAGTTGTCCTTGGGGTAAAATGAAGCATTTCATCGAAAGGCCGGTACTACGATGGTGACAATGGTGAATTGACGCGATCCCAATCGATGGCATCCATGTCTAGATGCAATGACCATGATGGATCGGTCGGATTGCGGATGGGTGCGGTCAAATCAATGGAGATCATGTGGATGGAATGAATTTGGTCTCCAGAACCGCGGGTGTGATGACTTGATTCTTTTAGATGTTCCCTATACTCTGGATCTGGCTCTACGGGAACGGGCACGAATGGATCCTCTCTAGGTGCAAATTCATCTCTATGTGTGAAAAGGAAGGCGGGGTCTTCCCTTGGCACTCTTTGTCATGATGGGATCTCGAGGTGGACGATGCTCATCTTGAATTTGGAGCCATAGGTCTAACACTTGGTCCCACCTCGCTGGGTCTACGTGCCATTCATGTCCTAACCATATACCCATTTGTCCCATTAGATCTTCATGAGTTAGAGCGCGGTGATGTCGTCGTGCATGTCTGAGATAGTCCATCTCAGTTTCGTCTTCTGAATCGCTTTCATAGATCCAAAATTGTTCATCCTCTTCAGCATCTGTTGCTTGCGATGTTGAGGACTCTTCCTGTTCCAGTGAATTAATCTGGTCCCATTGCGGTTGTTCCACTCTTAGTGGAGGGACCTGATTCTTTTGACATTGTGTCATTTCATCTGGAATCTCTAGGGGAAATAGCTTCAGAAAAATGTCCAGAAGCCGTTGTTGTTCTCTTTGAGGATTGCTCTCTGAACTTTCACCTCTCTCTAGCAAAGGAGAGGGATTATTGCTATTTCCAGGGGTGTTTGTAGACCATGGGAGATAATCCCCCAATGTGTATTCTGTGTTTGGATTGGCGTACGGGTCTTGTGCCAATCCCCCCTTGTTGCCTATTTCTAGGCCTTGCATATTTTCAACCAAGATGTCTAATGGCGGGGGATGGTTGAACCCTACCCTGACTTGTCATATGGCATTCGATATCTTGGTTGGCAAAGGATCCGCATCCCTTGCTCATATCTGCCTAGCCCATACCCATGCCAATTGCATTGTTCGAGATATTTTAGGGCAAATTTTGGGTTCGACAGATAATTGATGTTTTCGACAAAAGGCTCTTCATCTGTTTCCTTTTGTTCGCATGGTTCAGAACCATGATCAAGGCCCCCATACACAAAATTCGTCTGGTTGGGAGGGTAGCCTAGTGGAACAATTGTCCCTATGGGAAGGCGAGGTCTTCCCATGTCCTGCCTGACTCCAATGTGGGGGTTGCCACAACGTTTTGCACTAAGTACTCCCCCCAGGCCCGTCTTGGCCATCTCAACGGTGATTGTTGATGATTGGGTAGGAGGAAGCGGTAGTCCTTCTGAGTCCATTCCATGTTTGGTTGTTCGGGAGTCTTGGTTTGTGTTGTGTTGGGTGTTTCCTCTGTTGATATCGTTGAAATCGTGGGCAACCCCTCTTCTAGAGGCTTAACCTCTTCCATGATTTGCTTTCCCTTGTCCTTCTGTTGGGCCACGATAGGTGGCGTTGATGATGAAGGAGTAGGTGATGAAGTCTCACCTGGCTGGGATTTTGCCTTGTTGGCCACCAGTGGTGCCTGCGGTATCGGACCCTGTTTAGATGGATTTAATTGAAAATCCAAATGCGTTGATGGGAGGGTCGATTGAGGTATGAATTGTACCGCATTGCAATACTTGAAGGGCTCTAAGTCCATTGGGACTACATGTATTTGCCCTTCATAGGCATACTTCAAGCATTGGTGTGCGATCGAGGGGACACACTTCATGTCCCTGATCCAAGGCCGCCCTAGCAGTATATTATAAGCCATTTCGCCTTCCAGCACATGGCACAGTGTGGGTATTGACTTTTGTCCTACCGGATAGGCAGAACAAGCGTGTCGGATTGTCGAGCAAATTGCATCGTTAAAAGCTCGCGGTGTGTACGTGGAAGCGGTGATGTGAGAGGTGGCGGTTTTAAATGTTTTAACAGCTGCGGTGGTTATAATGTTACTGGACGAGCCGGTATCTATCGGCACTCTCTTGTACGGGATCCCGTTGACCCGCGCGATAACGTGCGGGGGTGGATCCGGCATGTCATTTGATATCGTTTTGACCTCGTCTTCTCCGAATGTGATGACGAGGCTCCGTACATTGTTTCACATGTCCCACGAAGGCGTTGAAAGAATTTGCTTCGTGGGGTTGTACTTCAATGGCTTTTAAAATGTCCATAAGAGCTTCTCTATGGGGAGCTGATTGTTGGATAAGCTCGTAGATGGACAGCCTAGCCGACGTGGTCCGCAAACTCTGCGTGAGTTTGGTTCGTATCGTGACCTCAGGTCTAGGCGGAGGTAACTGCGTTGGGCGTTGTTGAGGCTGCGATGTCGACGGAACTTCCCTCGCGGCTACCTCGGGGGCAAGCTGCTGGGTATCTTCTGTTCCTTGTTACAATGCTAATCATTCCCACAAATCCTTGCACGGGAAGATCTTGTCACACCTCGTTAATCTGGAGCGGTTTTATCTGTGCCTCGTGGGCGAGGCAAGGGGTCCTTGAATACCCCCATTTGTTGGTTGTTTGGTGCGATGGGGTTGTCCACGACCAATGTTCTATTGTCGATCAAATCCTGGACTAGTTCTTTGAATTTCCAGCACCCATTTAGGTCATGTCCTCTGCGCCTATGGAATCTGCAATACAATTCCTCCCTATACCCCCTAGGCTTGGGAATGTTAGGGTCAAAAATTTGGATTTCTGGTAGAGTAACTAAATTTGCCGCTGACAAGCGGTCAAATAAGGAGTCCCTAGACTCCGCATACGGGGTGAATTGTCGCCTAGGGCGACGTTGCTGATATACTGCTCCTGTCTTTTGTTATCTCTTTCGTAAGCAGGAGAGCCTTTGCACAGTAATTAGCCCTTTGGGGCTGCGTCTCTTGCACAGGCGCGGGAACATTTATCGCAACTTGATTGAGTGCGGCGTGTTGTGGTTGCGTTGTCCCGGTTTTAGTGGTTTTGTTCCACTCTTTCTTCTTAGGCTTGGCAATTGCGCCTTCGCCTATCTTAATCTCTTCTATAAGTCTGGCTTGGGCCAAAGCTTCTTCTAGGCTGTCGTATTGTCGCGGCAACAATAGACCAGAGATTGATTTTAAGCAACTTTTTGCGAACATTTGCGTGAGATCCGACATGGGAGGACGGTAGGGTAACTTAGAAAGCAAAGCTCTCCATCGGTTCCCGTACGCTGCCATTGTTTCCTCCTCAAATTGTTTAAGGCTAGCAAGATCACTAAGTGATGCCTTCTTCCTTGTGTTGAAGGCGAAGCGTTCAAGAAACGCATCTACTAGCTGATCTAAGCTGCTTATCTTTGTGTTTGGGCGAGTTGTGTGAACCAATCCGAGGCGGGGCCTGCGAATGTGGTTATGAATGTTCTAAGCGACAATGCGTCATTATCTTGGATTGCGAAGCATTGGCTTAGAAATCTTGTAACGTGCTCTTGTGCGTCCTCCTCACCTTTAAAAGCTGCCAATTGAGGCAACTTGAAGTGTTCGGGGTAAAGAGGCGCGAGCATTGAAGGATGCACCGGATTACTGCGGAGTAGACGTAATGTGGGTTTTTGATGCCCAGCGACTTTTGTCTCCACAGACTCCAAACGCTCCAATAGCGCTTGGTATGCATCGGAAGATTTTATTTCTTCCTCTCTTGTTCGCTCTTGTTGCAAGTTACGGTAAACTGGAGGCCTATGGAGGGGTGGCCGAATGGCATCCCTCCTGCCTTGATGGGGAGTTTCAACATATTCTATCTCTGGTTCGTACTCCTCATAAAATTCTTGAGGAGTTTCTGGGCGAAACCTCTGACCCTGATCAAGCTCTTGCTGAAGGTACCTATCATTGTTTCGGGGAGTTGCCTCCCTCTCGAATCTATGAGGTCTTGGAGGCAGAGCTTGACGAGGTCGTGGAGACCTGTCCTGCGTTAAAGGGTTATGCCTCTCATGTTGTTCGGCTCTTTGGACGCGAGGGGTTGGCCCTCTCTCAAGTATTTCATATTGTAACTCATCCGCTTCACGTTGCATGCGTTCTTTATCCAAGCGGTATTGATACTCTATCTCTTGCTGACTTTGTTTAAGCCGCATGATTTGGGCTTGACGGGTGGTATATCTGGCGACAGTCGGGTCAATTTGATCTACCCTATTTTGTTTAGAAGGTTCAAATGTTCCTCCTATGGGTTTACCTCGGTTTTGATGCTCTAAAATCTCAAGGGGTCGCTTCCCTCTGTCGAGGTAGGCGGTATGTGCTCGAGGTTCTGGCCTCAAGGGGTGATCATGATATCCGGCTGGTGCGGAAGCATAAGGTTCCCGCGTTGTATGTTGTTGTCCTTGAGGAATGCGATGATCTTCCTCATATTCTCTCTCATAGGTGCGTAAGGGGCAGGCGGAGTTAGGTCGCCCTGTGTAAGGAGCCCTACGCTCTGGATTTGGTCTCTCTGTTCTGATGAGAGGTAAAGAAGGGACGCCATATCCACGTTGTCCCTCCAAATGGACAGTGTGCCCCGTTAGCGCTTCATCGCGTTGTGGCCACTCATGTCTAGCTTGAGAGGGTGATTCTCTGTTTACATTAAGGTCTGCATGTAGGGCGTCTTTTCGAGAGGGGCTGCTTTGAATGGGCATACCCCATCGAGGATTTTGAATTGGATTCTTTTGTAGGTTAGACCGATAAGGCGGTATGACCAAATCCTCAGGACTGAAGCGAAGGCGACTTGTGCCTGCTTCTTGTGTACCTTTCGGAGCTGCTGCCCTTGATTGGGCTTGGGCTGCGGGTGTACACCATTGCGGTGCGTCCACACTATCTAAGTAGATTTTTATCTTGTTTTTAATGATTTTTTTTTTTTTTGTCTACACTAAACAGAATTAAACACACACATTCACAAAACCGTGATTATCTCTTTTAAGGATTCTTGGTGTGCCCTAGATTGGTTTAGTGTATTTTGGTGTTTTGTTTTGTTTTTGTAGGTTTTGTAGAACGTTTAAATGCATCATGTAGGCTCTTATAACTCCCAAAAGGTCGCCCCTTCAATATACCAGCCGGGCCGATATACCAACCTCTCTATATACCCGCCCTTACGAGAGGGAGACTATAGGTACGTGAGAGCGAGAAGGTACGTGGTACGTAGGTGGTACGGAAGGGGGATTGTCCTGTTAATGGCACCTACCATAGAAAACTTATCCTCGCGCGCATGGGAATCACCCCGGCTACGCTCGGTCTGTCTTCGTCGGGATTTACGCCTAACAACGAGTTGACAATCGGGAAATGTATGCAAATCAAGCCAAGGTGGTGATTAAATCCACCAATGGTCTTGATCAAGGGCTGGGGTCTTACGACCAGCTCCTTGGTTTAAAATTGTTTCGTGGAGTGTGTGAGGTTCATTTTATCCAACGAAAATGAAACATGCATGAATGACTTTTCCTAAGCAATGCAAGCTAAAATGAAAACAGTCAAAGAAACAGAAACAGAAACAGAAAATTTCAACAGAGATGATGAAAATCCCTACCTCTTCTCTGCCTGCTCCAGTTGCCTCTGAATTTTTGCTACGAAAAGTTGCAGACAGAAAATCGTCCCTTGGTGAGACGATTAACAGAACAGAAATCGTCCCTTGCAGAGACGATTTTACAATCGTCCCAGGGTGAGACGATTTCCAGAACAGAAATCGTCCCTTGCAGAGACGATTTTACAATCGTCCCAGGGTGAGACGATTTCCAGAACAGAAATCGTCCCTTGCAGGAGACGATTAACAGTCTGCAAGAAGAAAAATGTACCTGTCAAGCACAAACACAAAAAATTCAATCGGTTTATGTGATTTTAAAAACAGGGGACAGGGTCCCACCGTGATCGCCACTGAAAGCACGAGATTTCGGGCAAAGGAAACACTAGTTATGCAACATAAGACGAAAATGCAACGCTTTGATCCTATGCACTAAAACGGAGAAAGGAGACAACTTGGAAACGAAAGACAAGATGTAAAGAAATCACAGCCCTCTTTATTCAAATATCTTATCCTCGGTTACATAGACGTCTCCTCCCCTTTTGGGGGCTAGGAGCGTTAAATTTGTCTTCATTACAATGTGTGACCTAGTCTTCCTCTTCCCGCGTGCCCACGATTGCAATGGGCGGGCCAAGATGCTGCCGTCGCTGATGTGGATAAGTTCTTCACCTCTGATTGCTTTTCCTGCAGTCAAAGAAACAATGAAAATGTCAGTAGCACCTGCTGCAAATGAAAGGGGTTCGTTCTCTTAAAATCAACGAAATATGCATGTAAACATCTGCCTGAAACAGTAAATACAGTGAGTCCAAATGGCTTGAAAACTTGACAGAAGACAGAAAATGTTACCAAAAGGCCATTGCCCCTGAGACAGCCGGCCAATCTGCTTTCACCTGGTAATCGTCCCTGGTAAGGACGATTGCTACTGTTAATCGTCCCTTAGGGACGATTGCTGCTGTTAATCGTCCCTCGGCAGGACGATTGCTTTGTTAATTGTCCCTGCGGGGACGATTGATCTTGTGTTGAAGAAGCCGACACTGCCGTTGCTCCAATGTCGATTCCCGAGACACTGCAAAATGCACTGCAAACAAGGGGGTTATGTAATTGGGGCCATTTTGGGACGACCCAGATGGTCGGATTCTCCCAATTTGGCCTCCATCACCGAGAAATTGGACGTTGTTACCTGCAAGTCAGTGGGACAACCAAAATAACAAAAGCATGATAATATTCGATGAAAACCTTTTGAAATCAAGATTCAAGATTATGAACTATTGAGCAATGAGAGAATAACATGGAATATGAACAAATGACAGAAAATGAACTACAACTAAATCCAAAAGGTGCGGGGGTGCCCAAGTGAGCAGCCCACCGATGGAACTTGATTTTGGCACCAATCCACTTGGGATGGGCCCAAAATCTCTTAGGAGTGGGGGGTCGGCGAATTGGTTGGTTCGGGTGTCCATGTGTTGGAATTGGGTCGGATTCAAGCTTCCAAAAGCCAACCAACAACCTCCCTTGCAAAAGAGATTGGTGGATGTGGGAAGATGAATAAAAGGGGATGCAAGTGGGTCTCCAATTCGGCAGCACTTCGTTGCTTGAAAACTCCTTCAACCTCGTCTTTTTGGGTGAGAAAAGTCCCACCTTTTATAGACCCAAGGGGTCTCTTTTGGGAAGGAAGCACAAATGCCATGTGTTGGTCATAGGCGCCATGTGGCAGTCTTGTCTCCTCATGAGGGAGGGGAGTCCTCCATTGACTTGTGTTTTCATAATTGCTTCTTGTGACAGTCCTCTAACGGCCCTTATGTCCACCTACACACGCGTGCAAGGCAGGAGTCATCAACTGACTGTTCTGGGCTGCCACTTGGCGTCGTTTGTCGTTTTGCCCGTTAAACTTGGTAATCGTCCCTGGGTGGGACGATTACAACAATAGTCCCTGGGTGAGACGATTGCAAGTTAGTAATCGTCCCTGGGTGAGACGAGTATTGGGCAAAGTGTCTAAATGTACCAAATTGCTTCTTGACCTCACAAAATTGCTATGGAAGTGGTTAGGACCACTTGTTTGACCTACGAGGGCTGCCACAGAGGCTGTGTTTGTCAAAGCGATCAGTGTTTGCAGTCACATAATCAGATTGGTGCTGTTTTGGTGTCTACAGTATGGTCAGGAGGTAGTAGTGTCAGTCGAATTCTTGGTACCAAGCCTACGGATAGTGATGGAGCATCACTTAGGGGACCAAGAGAGTATGGAGGAATGACTAACAACACTGATTAAGCTAGATGAGAGAAGAGTCATGAAACAATGGGTGATCGAAGTGGCCTAGAAAAGAAGAAAGTTGTGGCATGATAAACATCTTCAAAAATTAGAACTTAAGTAGGGCAATTTAGTTCTAAAGTTTAATGGAAAATGATAAATCAAGCCAGGTAAGTTAAAAACCGTATGGCTTGGTCCCTTTTAAGTTGTGGAAGTAAGGGACAATGATGCAGTGAAATTGCAGAACTTGAATGGGATGGAATTGCCACATACTGTAAATGGTTCAAATTTAAAACCCTAAAAAGTATAGTGCCAACTTCTTCTCATGCTCGAATGCTTCTTTGCATCAACGTGGCTTCTGTTCGGGCTGCTATGGCAAAAGAGAAGGTTAATGAGTATGGGTTGAAAGCCCTGAAAGTTAGTAGTATGTAGCTCACTTGAAGGATGAGCGCACCGCTTTGCAACTTTTGCTTATTGATTACCGCAAATAAGCTTCAAAGAAGACAAACAAAATCGGGATGGTGAGGACACCACATGATTTAAAGGGGAGGGCATATGTAGGCAACAAATCCACATCCCAGAAAAAGAAAAAGTAATCCATGGATTTGCACAGTTTTGTTGAATTTTGCTCAGTTTTGATTAAAGTGTATGAGTGTCAAATCGTACAACTATAGAGAAAAACGTACAAGGTTGCACATGTACGATGTGAAATGAAATGAAATGAAGTTGGAATGTGCATTTAGGGTTAATTTGATAAAAATCGGATTAGACCTTAATAAACCTTGTAAAAGTAATTATTTTGGAAATCCGTTGGGAATGGTAGTTGTAAATGATGCGATGCTTCAGAAACTGCTTTGGAACAGTCTGGGCATACATTATATAAGCCCTCATTTTTCATTTTTTTTTGGTTCATACATGTTCATTAATTATTACTGTTGCAATATCAATATATAATTCATGGAGTACGGATTGTGGAGTAGAATTGTTGTTCAATGAGTGATATATTAATGAATGATGAAATATTACTGATAATCTGAATATGACAGTCATTTTTCTCAGTTCCTTCTCCTTGTGAATTCCCTCATACGTTCCGATTTTTGCAGGTTGTGTAGTTAATGCTTAGCACATAACTTGGCATGTATATGGATGGAATTGCATTGTGAATAATATTGGTTAACCTACAAACTTGGTGTGAAGCATGGAGTGGATTATAAGATGAGTTATAGTTGTATTTTGATGTTTTACAAAAGTTGTATGACTTTTGGAATCGTCCATGGTAACTATTATTCATTCCTAGTGAATTAGGATTTGCATGTTATGGAGAATTGGAGCAATTGATGCTTGGAACCTTCCCAAAATCTATCTTGTAATAATTGGTTATATCAAGTGATACATTTGGAGGATATTTGCAGCAATAATTCATACAAATCGTACAAGGGTTTCTACCAAATTGTACAAATTGTTGTTTTACCCTATTTGGTAATTAAGATCGCAACCCAAATCTACAAAATAAGGAAATAATGCTAGTTTGAGGAAATTGATTACAAAATTGATTGATTTGACTTACAAAACTTGTTCCAATTAGTTGGATGTGTACCAAATCATACCAAGTATAGGGTTGTACGATTTGGATCGTACAACTATACGATTGATAATTGTACAAGCTATTTTGGCAAGTTGAACCAGTATTCGATGGAGACCGTACAAGTTGTACGATTTGTACAAGTTGGGGTTTGAGATCTTGGAAATCATTTCCATAGCTTCTAAACTACCTCCTCATCAAGAATACTACACCACTAACATCTACATTACTTTTCTCAGGTTTCATGATTGAATAGCTTCCAAGGTCTGTTTCAATAATGGTGTTGAAGTCTTGGAGGGAGAACTGGTCTTCTTCTTGTAGTACATTCAGGGCTTCTCCCATTAATTTTAAATCTTCCATCTCTTCAGTCATTATGTTTATTGTAGTTGCATGTTTTACTTCAATTTTTTTGATGTGGAAGTTAGATGGTTTTTCATTGAATATCTTCACTCTTTTCCCTTTGAACAGGATTTCTAAGTGTGAGTAATCCATAGACAGGTATCCTCCTATATTGGCTGTGAATTATCTAGATAGGTACATACAAAAATAATGTTCTAAATCTAAAACAACTACCTCTTGTATAACTATAAGTTGAGGTATTCTGTGTAGAACTATGGGAATATCTTTTATCACCCCAAGGTTTTAATTAGAGTTCCATCTAACTGCAAAACACCCGAGCTGCTTCTGGTGTATTCCATCCCCATGATGTCACACATAGCAGTAGTTTCAATCCATGAGTCTATCATACAGTTATGTACCACACATCCTTCCATTTGAAGAGACAAATAGAAGGGAGGAGGTTTGTTTTTTCCCGTAGCAAACGTTAAACTAGCTTGTGCAGAACTCAACTGAGTGGGATTCTTACTCTTGTTTTCATAGACCTCAGGGATTCCTTTAATAAGTCGATTTGTCTCAAAAATTGCAAGGAATCATACATAGTTTCTTTAGGAGTCTTTTTTATTTCTTCTACTATGTTGAAAGGGAGAGAATCGACACTTTTCTCTTTTTATTTTGTAAAAGTGTCATACTTTTTTCTATACCCCTGAGTGGCATCTATCCTTAGACGCTTGGTTAATGAGGGATATCTCAACCTATCTCTTGCTTGTTCTTGTGTCTCAACTTCTTTCTGTAGGGGGGCTTCTTTGTGTATCTCCACTTCTTTTGGACTTGAGCTTTGGGGAACCTTCTCCTAGGGGACTTTTCTCTTAACCTGATTTCTTACAGGTGAAGGTACTTTTAAGGGATTAAGCTCCTAAGGATCTACCTGTATTGGCTTCTTTCCTAATCTGGTCAAAACGACCACTTGCTCTACTAAAGGTATCATGAAATTGTGATTTTCCTCTCTAATCATATTTACCTATCCTTTAAGAGTCTTTTCTACTCTTTCAATGGTTATATTCTAGAAAAAGTGTTGATGGATCATACACAAGTTTTTATCGTGTGTATCATTACATGTAGAACACTAGAAGTTTGATTCTATTGAGGATTTGGCAGGTTCAAATATTCATTAGCGTAAACCACATTTGATATCTCCTGATTTCTACCGCTTATGGAAGCTTGGTCCCTAGTTACTTGTGGAAATCTCCTTGGCTGAAAACTTCTCTCTGCTTCTTTTCTTTCCATTGAGGTCATCTTATTAGTCAGAGTTTTCATGGTTGATTGTAGATCTTGTAAAGCTACAAGTTTAGGATCAAGATTTGGTGAAACTGCTGATACAGGTAGTGCAGGAACAACATGTAATATTGGAGGAACAAGGGGTGCCAGTATCACTAGGATAGTAGGCTGCACAATCCATTTGGGGATATCTACATTAGAAGTAGAAGTAGGACTTAGGAAAGTAGTATTAGATGCTTGTGATAGATCTGGTAAGATAGGCATTATCATCTTTGGATGGTACCTCCTAATAGCAATGAAATCTTTCATAACTTTATAAGCTTCTTGGAAGATTTTTGGGAAGGTAAACACTTGATACTGTATGATAACCATGTTTATATCTGAATTAAAAGCTCTTAGGTAATAATACATTGCTTTCTCATGTGTTAGTATCAATCCATTAGGCACCCTCTTCCAAGTATGACTAAACCGAATATTGAAATCAACTATTTCTTCTTGAGGATGCTTCTGAGTAACGGTGAACTGATTGAGCAAATAAAAGGGATCAACCTATTCATTGAACTCGTCTACCAATTTATCGGCAAGTTGAGTCTAGGTGGCTATGGTATTATTAGGAAGAGCTCTATACCAATAGAGCATTTTCTCTTTTAAGGAGATGACGAACAACCTTATCATCATATCTTCCTCTATGATATTGTGTATCAGTGCCAATGTGGCTACATCTTGGTAGTGTTTATAAGTTGTTTTTCCTATGCCATCATACTGAGGTAGTGCTTTAAAAGCCACTATAGGGATCTGATGTTGAGCTGCCAGATTCAGGGGACCTAAATGATTCCATGTAGGATAGGGCAGATTTGGTTGATTTATAGCCATTATAGTGTCGGTTGATATCACAACAGTGTGAGCAGCTATTTTTAACAATCCACTAGTAGCATTTTTAGGGAGAGCTACAGGGGAAGGATTCATAGATCTTGTAGTGATATTAGAAGAAGTCGATCAAGCAACGAGTATAGGATTGGATCTAAGGCTGCCAAGGTGTAATTCAAAGAACTCGATGAGTTCTTCAAAGTTTTTTGCTTTAGATTTGGTTTTCATGTATCTTGGTATTCAACCAAAAAATAGATAAGTTTTTTTTTGGGTTTTATTTCTCGAACTGAGTCGCTAGATGATTTATAAAAAATGCATAGGATAAAGATAACCATTGAAACTTTGGTCTATATAGATAGTGGGATTGGGTCCCACCGGGCGTGCCAAAAACTGTTGGTGCAAAATCTTCCTTTGGTTACGTTTTCATCCAATACTTTGCCAACATTGAATGATCGGGTTTAAAACAGAGATTACCCGATTCAATCTCCAAAGAAGGTTGGTTCCTTGCTTTGTTATAGGAAAAGGGAAATGAGTAGAGTGCATAAAGAAAGATAAATATAGCTATTGCTAGAAACGTTAGAGGGGTATAAGTTAGACAACAAGAAGGAAATACACAATTTTTGTAGATTAGCTTTCTTCAAACCCTCAAATAATAGCAACTAATTCTCTGGTGCAGATTTAAAACTACCAGTAACCAACTAAAATAGTTAAATTCAGAATATGTAGAACTTTAAATGCATAAATCCATAAATAGAATTAGAGCGATTAACATTCAACATAGTTTATATAGAGTTTAACATTCATACATACATGACTTAACACCATTGAAACAGAATCCAAAATGAGAAGTATATTATTGCTTTCAGGAATCTGTATACATTGCCTTGTAAACGTCCAAGAGTTGATCCTTAGTCAGAGTCGCTCATCCTATATATATATATATATATATATATATATATATATATATATATATATATATATATATATATATATATATATATATCTTCTAATAATAGAAAAACTAAAACTTGTTACAATAATATACCACTTGGCTCATTCTGGTAAATCGATGATCAAAGAAGCATGGAGTAGTGGGGTCTTCAACAACAAACGGTTGAGATCTTCTTGTTACAGTATGTCCGCATTGATCTTCTTAGAGATGTCGTGGCCCAATTGTCATTCACTTTTTCAATTCTGGTTTTGTTCTGACTTTCGGTCCCAAAACTTGATCGGTCACGAGATCGCAACTATTTTCGGCCTTGTGCTCTTTTTGGACCCTTGGCCAGAAAAAACCTGATCGATTGTGAGATCATGACTATTCTCTGCTTTGTGCTCTTTTCGGACCCTTGGCCAACGAAAACCTAACTGGTCGCAAGATCGTGACTATTTTCCATACTTAACAAAATTTAGAGAAGAAATCTCTTCTCTCCTCTTGATATAGTCATTTTAACCTACAAATAGTTCAATGTTTCAAATATCCTATAACTGTTAAAAACGAAGCTTTTTAGTTGATAAGACTAAACAAACCATTCTAAAATTGTAAAAAATTTTAAGCCCTTTTAAAAACCCAAATTTTACCTGGTCAAAAAATTAAAAGTTTAGTCTCGTCAAAGGTAAGACGAATACTAAAAAGTTGTTCAAAATCAACACATAACCTAACCTACTCAATGTGGCCCTTTATGTCACTATTTGGATCTTTGTGAACAAGATTCTAATTCACAAAGAGTCTAATAGACGAATGTGCCTAGAAACAGCGAGGCGGTGTGGCAGTGCTAGAAATTTGGATCTTTGTGAACAAGAATCTAATATACGAATGTGGCTAGAAATCTTACGTGATGGACGTGATCAGCTAGCCACATGAAATTTTAAAGCATTCCTGGATGATTGGTCCATCTATATAAAGATCAAATATCATTTACCTGGTCTCAACGAGTGCATGAGTAGGTGTAGGAATGCACAAATCTCCCTAAATCCAACAAAGTGTTTTCTGATGGTACCGTATGGGAAACTATTGGTATATATAGTGTGCAACGAAGGGTTGAAGACAGATCCTGAAAATATTCATTTCATACTACACATGGAGGAGCCATATGATGTGAGATCTTTGAAAACCTTCTTAGGATCTACAAGATACTATCAAAGGTTTATCAGGAACTATGTGCACGTGTCCTACCCACTAGATTCTTTAACCAAGAAGAATATTCCCTTTATATGGATAGAGGAACACCAAGGATCCTTTGAGGAGTTAAAGGCTAAGTTTGTCAGTAGTCCCATTTTGGTGTTCCCATATTGGGATAAAGAATTCCATGTACATACTGATGCGTTGAAATTTACAGTTGGATGTGCATTGGCATAGGAAGGATAGTTTAGACTGGATTAGCCTATATTCTTTGCAAGTCACCTATTGTCAAGGGTAGAGAGAAACTATAGTACAACAAAACGAGAAGCTCTAGGAATGGTATATGCAGTATATAATTTTAGGCATTACCTATTGGTGAACCCTTTTGCCTTCTATGTGGACCACCAGGCCTTGTTGTACTTGATCAATAAGTCGGTTATACAAATATGAGTCAGCAGGTGGCTTGTCACCTTACAGGAGTTCATATTTCGAGTAGTGGTGCGACCTAGAAAGAAGCATGTAATTGTAGACCATCTATCTCGAATATGATCAGGATAACATATAGGAGTGGGAATTCCAGATGAATTCCCTGATGTCCAGTTGTTCACAATTAACGTTGTACCATCATGGTATAAGTTGATTGGACAATACCTATCCATAGGGGAGTTGCCACAAGATTTGATGATAACAAAGAAAAATAAGGTGATCATAAATTCAACACCATTCCATTTGATAGCGGGATTATTTTACAAATTAGGAATTGATGGTATCTTCAGAAGACGTGTACTGGACGAAGAAATTAAAGTCACAGTAAAATAAGCTCATGAAGGATTAGCAAGTGGACACATGGGGCCCGAGGCCACTGCTCAAAAAGTACTCTTAGCAAGACTATGGTGGCCCATAGTATATAATGATGTAAAGGAATATGTGAAAGCATGTGATACTTTCTAGAGAGCGAGAAATCTAGTGTGAATGGATTTTATGCCATTACACTCATCACAACCCTAAGAACTATTTGATAGGTGGGGGTTGGACTTTGTGGGACCACTGAGAACAACCCATAGGAGAAAGTTTTGGTATATTGTGGTAGCCATTGAATACCTAACAAAATGGGTTGAAGCACGGGTACTACCAGATAACTCGACAAAAATTACAGCACAATTCTTGTATGAGCAAGTAATTACAAGATTTGACATCCCACTACAAATAATAAGTGATCGTAGAGGTCACTTTGTGAATGTTATCATTAAAATGTTGACGACTGAATTTCAAATTTGGCACTCCTTGTCTAGTCCATATTACCCAAGAGCTAACGGGTAGGCGGAAGTGACTAACAAGATATTAGTTTCAACATTATATAAAACCTGTGGAATAGAGGGAGAAGATTGGGAGGAAAGGTTACCATTTTTTATTTGGGTATATTGAACTACCTTTAAGCCAATGATAGTGTTAGTCTAATTCTTGGTACCAAGCCTACGGATAGCGATGGAGCATCGCTTAGGGGACCAACAGAGTATGGAGGAATGACTAACAACACTGATTAAGCTAGATGAGAGAAGAGTCATGGCACAATGGGTGATCATAGTGGCCTAGAAAAGAAGAAAGTTGTGGCATGACAAACATCTTCGAAAATTAGAACTTAAGAAGGGAAAATTAGTTCTAAAGTTTAATGGAAACTGATAAATCAAGCCAGGTAAGTTAAAAACCTTGTGGCTTGTTCCCTTTTGAGTTGTGGAAGTAAGGGATAATGGTGTAGTGAAATTGCAGAACTTGAATGGGATGGAATTGCCACATACTGTAAATGGTTAAAATTTAAAACCCTACAAAGTATAGTGCCAACTCCTTCTCACGCTCGAATGCTTCTTTGCATAGATTTTTCATCAATGTGGCTTCTGTTCGGGTTGCTATGGCAAAATAGAAGGCTAATGAGTACGGGTTGAAAGCCCTGAAAGTTAGTAGTATGCAACTCACTTGAAGGATGAGCGCACCGCCTTGCAACTTTTTCTTGTTTATTACTATAAATAAGCTTCATATAAGACAAAGAAAATCGGGACGGTGACGACATCACATGATTTAAAGGGAGGGCAGATGTAGGCAGCAAATCCACATCCCAGAATAATAAAAAGTAATCCATGGATTTGCACAGTTTTGTTGAATTTTACTTAGATTTGATTAAAGTGTACGAGTGTCAAATCATACAAGTATAGAGCAAAATGTACAAGGTTGCACATGTACGATATGAAATGAAATGAAATGTACAAGAAAGATAGACCAGTTTTGCGAAACAAGTTATACATTGTTTTGATTTGATTTGAAAGGGTTTTTGCAAGAGAGAGAGAGATAGGACAAGTTGAATGCAAGATTTATGAATGTGAAGACCATATTGGGATTTTGATAGTACATAGCATTCTCTATATGTTCCAGAGGTTAAACGAATTTTAGGTAGAATATGTCTAAATTGCCTAGTTGAAGAAAGTATTTCTAAAAGAGATATAAGCATTTGTTTGTATGCAATATTTGGAAATATTTGAGCAGGTTTTGTGAGCAACATTGAAGGCAGATTTGAGCAAGTCTTTTGAGAAGGCTTGAAGGCATATTTGAGCAAGTATTTTGAGAAGGATTTAAGGTAGAATTGAACAAGTATTTTGAAAATGCTTTAAGGCATATTTGAGCAAGTATTTTGAGAAGGCTTGAAGGTATATTTGAGCAAGTATTGAGAAAAGACTTTGGATAATGGTGGTGTAGATTTGAGGCAAAATTAGAGCAGATTTGTGCTAGACTTGTGACAGGGTTTGGTGTATATTTGAGGCAGAGTTAGAGCAAATTTGTGTTAGACATGTGATAGGGTTTGGTTCAGATTTGAGACAGAGTTGAGAGTAGGTTTGGTTTCTGATTTGATCAAGCTTTGTGTTAAGTCTAGGGGCAGATTTGAGATAGAGTTGAGAGAAGGTTTTGTTACTAATTTTATCAAGCTTTGCATTAAATATTGGGGTAGATTTGAGATAGAGTTGAGAGCAGGTTTGGTTGTTGATTTGATCAAGCTTTGTGTTAAGGCTTGGGGTATATTGAAGCAGAGTTGAGCAAATCAAAGAGGGGATAGAGTTCGCCTATGGAAAGAGATCTATGAACCAGCTGGGGAGATAGAGTTCTTCTATGGAGAGAGATCCATGAACTAGTTGAGGAGATAGAGTTCTCTTAGATCAAGTTCCACAAACCAAAGAGGGGATAGAGTTCTCCTGTGGAGAGAGTTCCACGAACCAGAGGGGATAGAGTTATCCTATGGAGAGAGTACCACAAACCAAAGCAAAATGGGATAGAGTTCTCTTGTGGAGAGAGATCCACAAATCGAAGCAAAAGGGGATAGAGTTCTCCTATGAAAAGAGATCCACAAACCAGAGGAAATGGGATAGAGTTATCTTGTGGAGAGAGATCCACAAACCAGAGGAAAGGGGATAGAGTTATCTTGTGGAGAGAGATCCACAAACTAGAGCAAAGGGGATAAAGTTCTCTTATGGAGAGAGATCCACAAACCAGAGTATTGGAGATTGATATCTCCTTTGGATAGAGGTCCATAAACATTGTAGGGAATTTATTCCCAAGAGATTTTTTGAAAAAATTTAGAAGAAATATTTTCTTCATGGACGTAACCCGCATTGGGTGAACCACGTTAAATTTTTGTCTCTCATGTGTGTGATGATTTGTGCATTGCTTTGATTACTATTATTAATATTGCCATTGATAATATTGAATAATATTGTTTGGGAAAGAAAAGTAAAAGTTGATCTTATACTGTTCACCCCCCCCTCAATATAAGCATGTGTTCTTCAGAGTAGGTTAGAAACCCTATGTTGGGGGTTTTAAAATATCATGAAGGAGCTATCATTTTGGCTAAGTTAGATAGCCCATAAAGTATCTAGTGGAGTGAGGGGCAATCATGCTCCAATACCCAAGCCCTAAACAACACTCATGCATGGATTTGAGCTCCCATGTATCTTCGGGTATATCGAGAGACCATATGGGATTAAACAAAATTTATCTCTAGAAAGCTTTTCGGTCTCGTATTATCCATAGTGCACGGAATACAACATCCCAAAAGACTACCCTCCCGTACTATCAGAAATGCAGATAGTGTGCTCAAGGGTATGTGTGAAATCCTCCTTGAGTACTGGTTTGAAATATTGGTCTGAGAACTATTGTTCATCACTACGGTATAACAGAGGGCCTATGCATATTACATACACCTTTTTCTAGTTTACCATGATTCTGTCAAAACAATTTCCAGTAGCAAACATCATATTCTATGATTTTCGAACCTGTTACCATACCCTTATCACAAAAGTTGAGCATACAAAGAAGACATACCTATTCTAGAGTTTTTGTGTGGAAGCCTACAAAACAAAAAAATAGAAAGATAATAGGTATAAAAAATTATCAACAAAATAAAAAATAGGGACAGAAAAAATTCCATATCAATTATAGCCCAAAAATTTATCACTAACAGTTAGTACAGTGTTGTTAGGTCATCTAGTCAAAATAGTTATCTGTGATAGTCAAAATTCAAATGAACAAAAAATATTTGTGGTAGTTTGTAACAATTAGTATAGGTTATTAGGTCGAGACAATTAAATAAGAATATCTACAATAGATTCAGACCAAACAAGTGACAGTACTGTGTAAGGAGTGGTCAGTAGTCAAAATTGATAGAGCAAAGATAAAAATGGGGTAATCGACTCATAACCCAATTTTTAAACAAAGACTCTAGAGGAAAAACCGACCACACCAAAAGACTCATCAAAATAGTAATATTAAAAAAAATTTGAGGTACCAAAAATTAGCATTATAGTAAATAGCTCATTGTGATTGTTTTCTTGAGTTGATCATTTTGATATACCATACCCAAATTGTTTTTGAACCCTTAGTAAAAATAGTAACTCCTAAAACCCATATTTTATTGTAATAAAAAAAAATTAATGGATCTAACTACTTTGATATATTTGTTATAATAGCTTTAAATTGTATTGCATCCTTATACAATAAAATTGATATCTCATCAAGATCAAATAATATTGATATCTCATCTTTCAGCTATTTTGGTTTAATATTTTTTAAGCACCATGCTTCATGTAAATGTCAACTATCATAAGAAAACCTTCACATACAAGACAATAAACAACATAAAGTGATATAAATATGTTTTCAAATAC
This sequence comes from Wollemia nobilis, assembly GCA_028583015.1. Taxonomy (NCBI): domain Eukaryota; kingdom Viridiplantae; phylum Streptophyta; class Pinopsida; order Araucariales; family Araucariaceae; genus Wollemia; species Wollemia nobilis. Next base: position 14,155,176 of record JAQPPZ010000850.1, read on the forward strand.
ATAAATAAATAAATATATATATATATATATATTCATAACGGACAACATAAAATACTATAACGGTCATAAAAGCCGAACAACCTACTTAAGTTCGTGTTGACTACCGATTCCACCATGTAAATTCAAAAAATATATATATTTATTTATGTATTTCATAAATATATTTAATTAACTTCTTAGATACCTTTATATATAAGTATCAATGTTTTTTTAATTTAATGTTTTAGATATAATTATAGTTTTCAGGATATTAAAATTATTAATTTAAATATTTATTTTATAAATATTTTTAATTAAATCCTTAGTTACCTCTACATGAGTATCAATGTTTATTTTTAAATTTAATGTTTTACATAAAACTATAACCAATTCTAGTTTTACATTTTAATTTAATGTTTTAAATGAAATTGTAACCAATACTAGTTTCACTTTTTCTTTACTGGAACTTTTATTATACTTTAGTAAACTAAAAGTTTATTGAAATAAACACATATCAAATAAACATAATCTTTCATAATAATCATCACTGGTTATTAAAACCATTTTATTATTATTTTTTAAATTATTAACAAATAACAAAAGACAAAATATAATTTATATTAAGCGACACATCACGATTTTAGTCGGTACATGATTAGTTTATGGGAGTCTCGCCAAAGGTAAGACAAATACTGAACAACTAAAAAGTTGTTCAAAATCAACAGATAACCAAACCTTCTAATTGTGGGCCCTTTATGTCACTATTTGGATCTGTGTGAACAAGAATCTAATAGACGAACTTGCCTAGAAACAGCTAGGCGGTGTAGGTAGGCGAGAAATCTTACGTGTTCGGCGTAAGCTTAGACCACGTGAAAAATGCATTGACGGATTCAACCTAATGCTAATTTCAGTGAGCAATTTCGAAGAAGCAGAAAATGCATTGACCGAGTCAGAGTACTCGAAGAAGTAGAGAATGCATTCATGCTCTCAACATCATGACTTTCCTCGGGAAATTTCGAAGGAGGTTGTGAATACGTGGAAAAGGAATCTTGCCTACAAAATTAGAAACTATCAAGCAATTTCCTAGCATGCTCGAAGGGGGTTGTGAATACGTGGAAAAGGAATCTTGCCTACAAAATTAGAAACTATCAAGCAATTTCCTAGCATGCTCGAAGGAAACCTATAAATGCTTCAATTTCATTCTTAAGCAGTGTCTCTTCCACACGCCTTTGGAAGCTGCTGGCCATTCACTGCGTTTTCCCTTTTGTAAGCTCCCTCGGGACTGTGGTCTCGTTTCTTCCTACCAAGTTAATGGAGATGTGGTCGAATCTGGGGACGCTCATGGCGACCTTTTATTTCGTGAAGACAATCTCTAAAGATTACCTCCCTCCGGAGGTCTATGATTATTTTATAGACCTTCTGCCGATGGTTGCACGCTTCTTCTCTCGTTACATGACAGTAATAATCGAGGAGAATGAGGGCTTCAAGGTCAGCGAGGTCTACCAATCCGTCCAGATTTACCTGAGCACCCGCTCGTCTTCCGGCGCCAGGAGATTGAAGCTCAACAAGGCCAAAAACGCCAAGGAGTTCACCTTCACCATGGACAATAACGAACAAATCGAGGACGAATTTGAGGGCATCAAAGTGTGGTGGAAATTCCAGAACAGAGTATGGATTGTGGATTGTGAAGATTCAGTAAACCACCTAAATTCATAATAACTAATAATTAGAAGATGCGGTCTTGGTTGGTGGGTGTTGTTTTTGTGGTCAAAGATAAAAATCTTCTTGACAGTAACCGTGTCTTAGATTCCAAGTATTTCACGTGAAATTGACATGGACTCGGCTTTACAGCCTTCCATTAGCTGCAATTTGAACGAGTCTAGGCAGTTACAAAAAGATATTATATGTATATATATTGTCTCGTCAACAATAAGGGGGGCTGGGCAGTGGGGCCGAGGGCTTTGGACCATTGTGTCCACAGGTTGCCATGTGAAGATACGCTGCGTGGAACACATTGTCAAAGCTGTGCCGAATTTGCAGATGGGTTGAGTAACAACGTGCCGGCTGACTTTTGAAAGCCAGGTCACCATCACATTACATGGCGGTGATATAGAGTGAAAGAAGGTTCAGTGAATGGGATTGGACGTCTTTGTATAATTCTAAGCCACGTTGCAAGTGCAATTGAATCTGAAGTTTGTCAGATGACTTTTTGCCCTCCTATCCAATTAGAAGATACGGCTCAACCTTTTAGAAAAATCAATCAAATGCGTTGCCGCTAAAATATAACTAAATATGTCGAAAGTTGACTAGGCGTGTGTTGAAAGTATCAGTTTGACTTGAGTTCGTTGATTGTGTATTAGTTTGATGGTCTCCTTCATTCTAGGACGTGTTTACGGGAACTAGGTTATAATGGTAACATCATAATTTCAACTTCCACCATGGAGTATGGTTATAATGGGCATCATAGTTTGATGGTCTCCTTCATACATGTTCATGTTCATTAATTTTCTTGTTGCAATATCAATATATAATTCATGGAGTATGGATTGTGGAGTAGAATTGTTGTTCAATGAGTGATAGATTAATGAATGATGAAATATTACTGATAATCTGAATATGACAGTCATTTTGCTCAGTTCCTTCTCCTTGTGAATTCCCTCATACGTTCCGGTTTTTGCAGGTTGTGTAGTTAATGCTTAGCACATAACTTGGCATGTATATGGATGGAATTGCATTGTGAATAATATTGGTTAACCTACAAACTTGGTGTGAAGCATGGAGTGGATTATAAGATGAGTTATAGTTGTATTTTGATGTTTTCCAATAGTTGTACGACTTTTGGAATGCGTCCATGGTAACTATAATTCATATCTAGTGAATTAGGATTTGCATGTTATGGAGAATTGGAGCAATTGATCCTTGGAACCTTCCCAAAATATATCTTGGAATAATTGGTTATATCAAGTGATACATTTGGAGGATAGTTGCAGCAATAATTCATACAAATCGTACAAGGGTTTCTACCAAATTGTACAAATTGTTGTTTTACCCTATTTGGTAATTAAGATCGCAACCCAAATCTACAAAATAAGGAAATAATGCTAGTTTGAGGAAATTGATTACAAAATTGATTGATTTGACTTACAAAACTTGTTCCAATTAGTTGGATGTGTACCAAATCATACCAAGTATAGGGTTGTACAATTTGGATCATACAACTATACGATTGATGACCATACAACCTATTTTGGCAAGTTGAACTAGTATTCGATGGAGACCGTACAAGTTGTACGATTTGTACAAGTTGGGGTTTGAGATCTTGGAAATCATTTCCATATCTAAACTACCTCCTCATCAAGAATACTACACCACTAACATCTACATTACTTTTTTTAGGTTTCATGATTGAATAGCTTCCAAGATCTGTTTCAATAATGGCGTTGAAGTCTTCGAGGGAGAATTGATCTTCTTCTTGTAGTACATTCAAGGCTTCTCCCATTAAGTTTAAATCTTCCATCTCTTCAGTCATTATGTTTATTGTAGTTGCATGTTTTCCTTCAATTTTTTTGATGTGGAAGGTAGATGGTTTTTCGTTGAATATCTTCACTCTTTTCTCTTTGAATAGGATTTCTAAGTGTGAGTAATCCATAGACAGGTATCCTCTTATCTTGGGTGTGAATTCTCTGGATAGGTACATACCAAAATAAGGTTCTAAATCTAAAACAACTACCTCTTGTATAACTATACGTTGAGGCATTCTGTGTAGAACTATGGGAATATCTTTTATCACCCCAAGGTTTTGATCGGAGTTCCATCTAACTACAAAACACCCGAGCTACTTATGGTGTATTCCATCCCCATGATGTCACCCATAGCTTTGGGTATTACAGTAGTTTCAATCCCTAAGTCTATCATACAGTTATGTACCACCCATCCTTCCATTTGAAGAGACAAATAGAAGGGAGGAGGTTTGTCTTTTCCCATAGAAAACGTCAAACTAGCTTGTGCAGAACTCAACTAAGTGGGATTCTTACTCTTGTTTTCATAGACCTCAGGGATTCCTTTAATAAGTCGATTTGTTTAAAAAATTGCAAGGCATCATACATAGTTGCTTTAGAAGGATTATTTTTCATTTACTCTACTATGTTGAAAGGGAGAGAATCGACACTTTTCTCTTTTTCTTTTGCAAAAGTGTCGTACTTTTTTCTATACCCCTGAGTGGCATCTATCCTTTGATGCTTTGTTAATGAGGGATATCTCAACTTATCTCTTGCTTGTTCTTGTGTCTCGACTTATTTCTACAGGGGGCTTCTTTGCGTATCTCCACTTCTTTTGGACCTGAGCTGTGGGGAACCTTATCATAGGGGACTTTTCTCTCAATCTTATTTCTTACATGTGAAGGTACTTTTAAGGGATTAAGCTCCTAGGGATCTACCTGCAGGGACTTCTTTCCTGATCTGGTCAAAACGACCACTTGCTCTACTAAAGGCATCATGACATTGTGATTTTCCTCTCTAATCATATTTACCTACCCTTTAAGAGTATTTTCTACTCTTTCAATGATTATCTTCTAGAAAAAGTGTTGATGGATCATACATGAGTTTTTACCATGTGGATCATTACATGTAGAACAATAGAAGTCTGATTCTATTGAGGATTTGGCAGGTTCAAAATCTTCATTAGCGTAAACCACATTTGATCTCTCTTGATTTCTATCGCTTATGGAAGCTTGGTCCCTAGTTACTTGTGGAAATCTCCTTGGTTGAAAACTTCTCTCTGCTTATTTTCTTTCCATTGAGGTCATCTTATTAGTCAAAATTTTCATGGTTGATTGCAGATCTTGTAAAACTGCAAGTTGAGGATCAAGAGTTGGTGAAACTGCTGATACAGGTAGTGCAGGAACAACAGGTCATATTGGAGGAGCAAGGGGTTCCTGTATCACTAGGATAGTAGGCTGCCCAATCCATTTGGGGAGATCTGTATTAGAAAGTAGTATTAGATGCTTGTGATAGATCTGGGAAGATAGGCATTGTCATCTTTGGAGGGAACCTCCTAATAGCAATGAGATATTTCACAACTTTATAAGCTTCTTGGAAGATTTTTGGGAAGGTAAACACTTGAGAATGTATGATAACCATGTTTATATTTGAATTAAAAGCTCTTAGGTAATAATACATTGCTTGATCATGTGTCAGTATCAATCCATTAGGCACCCTCTTCCAAGTATGACTAAACAGAATATTGAAATTAACTATTTCTTCTTGAGGATGCTACTGAATAACAGTGAACTGATTGAGCAAATAAAAGGGATCAATATATTCATTGAACTCGTCTACCAATTTATTGGCAAGTTGATTCTAGGTGGCTATGGTATGATTAGGAAGAGATCTATACCAATAGAGCATTTTCTCTTTTAAGGAGATGACTAACAACCTTATCATCATATCTTCCTCTATGATATTGTGTATCAGTGCCAATGCGGCTACATATTGGTAGTGTTTATAAGTTGTTTTTCCTGTGCCATCATATTGAGGTAGTGCTTTAAAAGCCACTACAGGGATCTGATGTTGAGCTTCCAGATTCAGGGGACCTAAATGATTCCATGTATGATAGGACAGATTTGGTTGATTTATAGCCATTATAGTGTCGGTTGATATCACAGTAGTGTGAGCAGCTATTTTTAACAATCCACTAGTAGCAGTTTTAGGGAGAGCTATAGGGGAAGGATTTATAGATCCTGTTGTGATATAAGAAGAAGTCGATCAAGCAACGAGTATAGGATTGGATCTGAGGCTGCCAAGGTGTAATTCAAAGAACTCGATGAGTTCTTCAAAGTTTTTTGCTTTAGATTTGGTTTTCATATATCTTGGTATTCAACCAAAAAATAGATAAGTTTTTTTTTGGGTTTTATTTCTCAACTGAGTCGCCAGACGATTTATAAAAAATGCACAGGACAAAGATAACCATTAAAACTTTGGTCTGTATATATAGTGGGATTGGGTCCCACCGGGCGTGCCAAAAATTGTTGGTGTAAAATCTGCCTTTGGTTACGTTTTCATCTAAGACTTCGCCAACATTGAATGATCAGGTTTAAAACAGAGATTACCCGATTCAATGTCCAGAGAAGGTTGGTTCCTTGCTTTGTTATAGGAAAAGCGAAAGGAGTAGAGTTCATAAATAAATGTAAATATAGCTATTGCTAGAAATGTTAGAGGGTATAGGTTAGACAACAGCAAGGAAATACACATAGTTTTTGTAGATTAGCTTTCTTCAAACCCTCAAATAATAGCAACTAATTCTCTAGTGCTGATTTAAAACTACCAATAACCAACTAGAATAGTTAAATTTAGAATGTATGGAACTTTAAATGCATAAATCCATAAATAGAATTAGAGCGATTAACATTCAACATAGTTTATATAGAGTTTAAAATTCATACATAACTTAACACCATTGAACCAGAATCCAAAATGAGAAGTATATTATTGCTTTCAGGAATCTGTATACATTGTCTTGTAAACGTCCAAGAGATGATCCTTAGTCAGAGTCGCTCATCCTATATATGTGTATATATATATAGGTATATCTTCTAATAACAAAAAAACTAAAACTTGTTACAATAATATGCCACTTGGCTCATTCTAGTAAATTGACAATCAAAGAGGCATGGAGTAGTGGGGTCTTTAACAGCAAACAGTTGAGATCTTCTTGTTACAGTATGTCCGCATTGATCTTCTTAGAGACGTCGTGGCCCAACTGTCCTTCACTTTTTCAATTATGGTTTTGTTCTGACTTTTGGTCCCAAAAATTGATTGGTCACGAGATCGCAACTATTTTCGGCCTTGTGCTCTTTTTGGACCCTTGGCCAGAAAAAACCTGATCGATCGTGAGATCGCGACTATTCTCTGCTTTGTGCTCTTTTCGGACCCTTGGCCAACGAAAACCTAAGTGGTCGCAAGATCACGACTATTTTCCATACTTAACAAAATTTAGAGAAGAAATCTCTTCTCTCCTCTTGATATAGTCATTTTAACCTACAAATAGTTCAATGTTTTAAATATCCTATAACTGTTAAAAACGAAGCTTTTTAGTTGATAAGACTAAACAAACCATTCTAAAATTGTAAAAAAGTTTAAGCCCTTTTAAAAACCCAAATTTTACCTGGTCAAAAAATTAAAAGTTTAGTCTCGTCAAAGGTAAGACGAATACTAAAAAGTTGTTCAAAATCAACACATAACCTAACCTACTCAATGTGGGCCCTTTATGTCACTATTTGGATCTTTGTGAACAATATTCTAATTCACAAAGAGTCTAATAGACGAATGTGCCTAGAAACAGCGAGGCGGTGTGGCAGTGCTAGAAATTTGGATCTTTGTGAACAAGAATCTAATAGACGAATGTGGCTAGAAATCTTACGTGATGGACATGATCAGCTAGCCACATGAAATTTTAAAGCATTCCTGGATGATTGGTCCATCTATATAAAGATCAAATATCATTTACCTGGTCTCAACGAGTGCATGAGTAGGTGTAGGAATGCACAAATCTCCCTAAATCCAGCAAAGTGTTTTCTGATGGTACCGTACGGGAAACTATTGGGATATATAGTGTGCAGCGAAGGGTTGAATACCGATCCTGACAATATTCATTTCATACTACACATGGAGGAGCCATATGATGTGAGATCTTTGAAAACCTTCTTAGGATCTACAAGATACTATCGAAGGTTTATCAGGAACTATGTGCACGTGTCCTACCCACTAGATTCTTTAACCAAGAAGAATATTCCCTTTATATGGACAGAGGAGCACCAAGGATCCTTTGAGGAGTTAAAGGCTAAGTTTGTCAGTAGTCCCATTTTGGTGTTCCCATATTGGGATAAAGAATTCCATGTACATACTGATGCGTTGAAATTTACAGTTGGATGTGCATTGGCATAGGAAGGATAGTTTAGACTGGATTAGCCTATATTCTTCGCAAGTCACCTATTGTCAAGGGTAGAGAGAAACTATAGTACAACAGAACGAGAAGCTCTAGGAATGGTATATGCAGTATAGAAGTTTAGGCATTACCTATTGGTGAACCCTTTTGCCTTCTATGTGGACCACCAGGCCTTGTTGTACTTGATCAATAAGTCAGTTATACAAAGATGATTCATCAGGTGGCTTGTCACCTTACAGGAGTTCATATTTCGAGTAGTGGTGCGACTTGGAAAGAAGCATGTAATTGTAGACCATCTATCTCGAATATGATCAGGATAACATATAGGAGTGGGAATTCCAGATGAATTCCCTGATGTCCAATTGTTCACAATTAACGTTGTACCATCATGGTATAAGTTGATTGGACAATACCTATCCATAGGGGAGTTGCCACAAGATTTGATGATAACAAAGAAAAATAAGGTGATCATAAAGTCAACACCATTCCATTTGATAGCGGGATTATTTTACAAATTAGGAATTGATGGTATCTTCAGAAGACGTGTACTGGACGAAGAAATTAAAGTCACACTAAAATAAGCTCATAAAGGATTAGCAAGTGGACACATGGGGCCCGAGGCCACTGCTCAAAAAGTACTCTTAGCAAGACTATGGTGGCCCATAGTATATAATGATGTAAAGGAATATGTGAAAGCATGTGATACTTTCTAGAGAGCGGGAAATCTAGTGTGAATGGATTTTATGCCATTACACTCATCACAACCCTAAGAACTATTTGATAGGTGGGGGTTGGACTTTGTGGGACCACTGAGAACAACCCATAGGAGAAAGTTTTGGTATATTGTGGTAGCCATTGAATACCTAACAAAATGGGTTGAAGCACGGGTACTACCAGATAACTCGACAAAAATTACAGCACAATTCTTGTATGAGCAAGTAATTACAAGATTCGACATCCCACTACAAATAATAAGTGATCGTAGAGGTCACTTTGTGAATGGTATCATTAAAATGTTGACGACTGAATTTCAAATTTGGCACTCCTTGTCTAGTCCATATTACCCAAGAGCTAACGGGTAGGCGGAAGTGACTAACAAGATATTAGTTTCAACATTATATAAAACCTGTGGAATAGAGGGAGAAGATTGGGAGGAAAGGTTACCATTTGTTATTTGGGTATATTGAACTACCTTTAAGCCAATGATAGTGTCAGTCTAATTCTTGGTACCAAGCCTACGGATAGCGATGGAGCATCCCTTAGGGAACCAAGAGAGTATGGAGGAATGACTAACAACACTGATTAAGCTAGATGAGAGAAGAGTCATGGCACAATGGGTGATCATAGTGGCCTAGAAAAGAAGAAAGTTGTGGCATGACAAACATCTTCGAAAATTAGAACTTAAGCAGGGAAAATTAGTTCTAATGTTTAATGGAAACTGATAAATCAAGCCAGGTAAGTTAAAAACCTTGTGGCTTGTTCCATTTTGAGTTGTGGAAGTAAGGGATAATGGTGCAGTGAAATTGCAGAACTTGAATGGGATGGAATTGCCACATATTGTAAATGGTTAAAATTTAAAACCCTACAAAGTATAGTGCCAACTCCTTCTCACGCTCGAATGCTTCTTTGCATAGCTTTTTCATCAACGTGGCTTCTGTTCGAGTTGCTATGGCAAAAGAGAAGGCTAATGAGTACGGGTTGAAAGCCCTGAAAGTTAGTAGTATGCAACTCACTTGAAGGATGAGCGCACTGCCTTGCAACTTTTTCTTGTTGATTACTATAAATAAGCTTCATATAAGACAAAGAAAATCGGGACGGTGACGACATCACATGATTTAAAGGGAGGGCAGATGTAGGCAGCAAATCCACATCCCAGAATAATAAAAAGTAATCCATGGATTTGCACAGTTTTGTTGAATTTTGCTTAGATTTGATTAAAGTGTACGAGTGTCAAATCATACAAGTATAGAGCAAAATGTACAAGGTTGCACATGTACGATATGAAATGAAATGAAATGAAGTTGGAATGTGCATTTGGGGTTAATTTGATAAAAATCGAATTAGACCTTAATAAACCTTGTAAAAGTAATGATTTTGGAAATCCATTGGGAATGGTAGTTGTAAATGATGTGATGCTTCAGAAACCGCTTTGGAACAGTCTGGACATGCATTATATAAGCCCTTCTTATTCATTTTTTTGTGGTTCATACATGTTCATTAATTTTTACTGTTGCAATATCAATATATAATTCATGGAGTATGGATTGTGGAGTAGAATTGTTGTTCAATGAGTGATAGATTAATGAATGATGAAATATTACTGATAATCTGAATATGACAGTCATTTTTCTCAGTTCCTTCTCCTTGTGAATTCCCTCATACGTTCCGGTTTTTGCAGGTTGTGTAGTTAATGCTTAGCACATAACTTGGCATGTATATGGATGGAATTGCATTGTGAATAATATTGGTTAACCTACAAACTTGGTGTGAAGCATGGAGTGGATTATAAGATGAGTTATAGTTGTATTTTGATGTTTTCCAAAAGTTGTACGACTTTTGGAATCGTCCATGGTAACTATTATTCATTCCTAGTGAATTAGGATTTGCATGTTATGGAGAATTGGAGCAATTGATGCTTGGAACCTTCCCAAAATCTATCTTGTAATAATTGGTTATATCAAGTGATACATTTGGAGGATAGTTGCAGCAATAATTCATACAAATCGTACAAGGGTTTCTACCAAATTGTACAAATTGTTGTTTTACCCTATTTGGTAATTAAGATCGCAACCCAAATCTACAAAATAAGGAAAAAATGCTAGTTTGAGGAAATTGATTACAAAATTGATTGATTTGACTTACAAAACTTGTTCCAATTAGTTGGATGTGTACCAAATCATACCAAGTATAGGGTTGTACAATTTGGATCATACAACTATACGATTGATGACCATACAACCTATTTTGGCAAGTTGAACTAGTATTCGATGGAGACCGTACAAGTTGTACGATTTGTACAAGTTGGGGTTTGAGATCTTGGAAATCATTTCCATATCTAAACTACCTCCTCATCAAGAATACTACACCACTAACATCTACATTACTTTTTTTAGGTTTCATGATTGAATAGCTTCCAAGATCTGTTTCAATAATGGCGTTGAAGTCTTCGAGGGAGAATTGATCTTCTTCTTGTAGTACATTCAAGGCTTCTCCCATTAAGTTTAAATCTTCCATCTCTTCAGTCATTATGTTTATTGTAGTTGCATGTTTTCCTTCAATTTTTTTGATGTGGAAGGTAGATGGTTTTTCGTTGAATATCTTCACTCTTTTCTCTTTGAATAGGATTTCTAAGTGTGAGTAATCCATAGACAGGTATCCTCTTATCTTGGGTGTGAATTCTCTGGATAGGTACATACCAAAATAAGGTTCTAAATCTAAAACAACTACCTCTTGTATAACTATACGTTGAGGCATTCTGTGTAGAACTATGGGAATATCTTTTATCACCCCAAGGTTTTGATCGGAGTTCCATCTAACTACAAAACACCCGAGCTACTTATGGTGTATTCCATCCCCATGATGTCACACATAGCTTTGGGTATTACAGTAGTTTCAATCCCTAAGTCTATCATACAATTATGTACCACCCATCCTTCCATTTGAAGAGACAAATAGAAGGGAGGAGGTTTGTCTTTTCCCATAGAAAACGTCAAACTAGCTTGTGCAGAACTCAACTAAGTGGGATTCTTACTCTTGTTTTCATAGACCTCAGGGATTCCTTTAATAAGTCGATTTGTCTAAAAAATTGCAAGGCATCATACATAGTTGCTTTAGAAGGATTATTTTTCATTTACTCTACTATGTTGAAAGGGAGAGAATTGACACTTTTCTCTTTTTCTTTTGCAAAAGTGTCGTACTTTTTTCTATGCCCCTGAGTGACATCTATCCTTTGATGCTTTGTTAATGAGGGATATCTCAACTTATCTCTTGCTTGTTCTTGTGTCTCGACTTATTTCTGTAGGGGGGCTTCTTTGCGTATCTCCACTTCTTTTGGACCTAAGCTGTGGGGAACCTTATCATAGGGGACTTTTCTCTCAATCTTATTTCTTACATGTGAAGGTACTTTTAAGGGATTAAGCTCCTAGGGATCTACCTGCAGGGACTTCTTTCCTGATCTGGTCAAAACGACCACTTGCTCTACTAAAGGCATCATGACATTGTGATTTTCCTCTCTAATCATATTTACCTACCCTTTAAGAGTATTTTCTACTCTTTCAATGGTTATCTTCTAGAAAAAGTGTTGATGGATCATACATGAATTTTTACCATGTGGATCATTACATGTAGAACAATAGAAGTCTGATTCTATTGAGGATTTGGCAGGTTCAAAATCTTCATTAGCATAAACCACATTTGATCTCTCCTGATTTCTATCGCTTATGGAAGCTTGGTCCCTAGTTACTTGTGGAAATCTCCTTGGTTGAAAACTTCTCTCTGCTTATTTTCTTTCCATTGAGGTCATCTTATTAGTCAAAATTTTCATGGTTGATTGCAGATCTTGTAAAACTGCAAGTTGAGGATCAAGAGTTGGTGAAACTGCTGATATAGGTAGTGCAAGAACAACAGGCCATATTGGAGGAGCAAGGGGTGCCTGTATCACTAGGATAGTAGGCTGCCCAATCCATTTGGGGAGATCTGTATTAGAAAGTAGTATTAGATGCTTGTGATAGATCTGGGAAGATAGGCATTGTCATCTTTGGAGGGAACCTCCTAATAGCAATGAGATATTTCACAACTTTATAAGCTTCTTGGAAGATTTTTGGGAAGGTAAACACTTGAGAATGTATGATAACCATGTTTATATTTGAATTAAAAGCTCTTAGGTAATAATACATTGCTTGATCATGTGTCAGTATCAATCCATTAGGCACCCTCTTCCAAGTACGACTAAACAGAATATTGAAATCAACTATTTCTTCTTGAGGATGCTACTGAATAACAGTGAACTGATTGAGCAAATAAAAGGGATCAATATATTCATTGAACTCGTCTACCAATTTATTGGCAAGTTGATTCTAGGTGGCTATGGTATGATTAGGAAGAGATCTATACCAATAGAGCATTTTCTCTTTTAAGGAGATGACTAACAACCTTATCATCATATCTTCCTCTATGATATTGTGTATCAGTGCCAATGCGGCTACATATTGGTAGTGTTTATAAGTTGTTTTTCCTGTGCCATCATACTGAGGTAGTGCTTTAAAAGCCACTACAGGGATCTGATGTTGAGCTGCCAGATTCAGGGGACCTAAATGATTCCATGTAGGATAGGACAGATTTGGTTGATTTATAGCCATTATAGTGTCGATTGATATCACAGCAATGTGAGCAGCTATTTTTAACAATCCACTAGTAGCAGTTTTAGGGAGAGCTATAGGGGAAGGATTTATAGATCCTGTTGTGATATAAGAAGAAGTCGATCAAGCAACGAGTACAGGATTGGATCTGAGGCTGCCAAGGTGTAATTCAAAGAACTCGATGAGTTCTTCAAAGTTTTTTGCTTTAGATTTGGTTTTCATATATCTTGGTATTCAACCAGAAAATAGATAAGTTTTTTTTTGGGTTTTATTTCTCAACTGAGTCGCCAGATGATTTATAAAAAATGCACAGGACAAAGATAACCATTAAAACTTTGGTCTGTATATATAGTGGGATTGGGTCCCACCGGGCGTGCCAAAAATTGTTGGTGTAAAATCTGCCTTTGGTTACGTTTTCATCCAAGACTTCGCCAACATTGAATGATCGGGTTTAAAACAGAGATTACCCGATTCAATGTCCAGAGAAGGTTGGTTCCTTACTTTGTTATAGGAAAAGTGAAAGGAGTAGAGTTCATAAATAAATGTAAATATAGCTATTGCTAGAAACGTTAGAGGGGTATAGGTTAGACAACAACAAGGAAATACACATAGTTTTTGTAGATTAGCTTTCTTCAAACCCTCAAATAATAGCAACTAATTCTCTAGTGCTGATTTAAAACTACCAATAACCAACTAGAATAGTTAAATTTAGAATGTATAGAACTTTAAATGCATAAATCCATAAATAGAATTAGAGCGATTAACATTCAACATAGTTTATATAGAGTTTAAAATTCATACATAACTTAACACCATTGAACCAGAAGCCAAAATGAGAAGTATATTATTGCTTTCAGGAATCTGTATACATTGTCTTGTAAACGTCCAAGAGCTGATCCTTAGTCAGAGTCGCTCATCCTATATATGTGTATATATATAGGTATATCTTCTAATAACAGAAAAACTAAAACTTATTACAATAATATGCCACTTGGCTCATTCTAGTAAATTGACAATCAAAGAGGCATGGAGTAGTGGGGTCTTTAACAGCAAACAATTGAGATCTTCTTGTTACAGTATGTCCGCATTGATCTTCTTAGGACGTCGTGGCCCAACTATCCTTCACTTTTTCAATTCTAGTTTTATTCTGACTTTCGGTCCCAAAACTTGATCGATCGCGAGATCACGACTATTTTCGGCCTTGTGCTCTTTTCGGACCCTTGGCCAGCGAAAACCTGATCGATCGCGAGATCACGACTATTCTCTACCTTGTGCTCTTTTCGGGCCCTTGACCAACAAAAACTTGACTGGTCGAGAGATCGCGACTATTTTCCATACTCAACAAAATTTAGAGAAGAAATCTCATTTCTCCTCTTAATGTAGTCATTTTGAATTACAAATAGTTCAATGTTTCAAATATCCTACATTTTGAATTACAAATAGTTCAATGTTTCAAATATCCTATAACCGTTAAAAACGAGGCTTTTTAATTGATAAGACTAAACAACCAGTCTAAGATTGTAAAAAAATTTAAGCCCTTTTAAAAACCCAAATTTTACCTGGTAAAAAAAATTAAAAGTTTAGTCTCGTCAAAGGTAGGACGAATACTAAAAAGTGTTCAAAATCAACACATAACCTAACCTACTCAATGTGGGCCCTTTATGTCACTATTTGGATCTTTGTGAACAAGAGTCTAATAGACGAATGTGCCTAGAAACAGCTAGGCGGTGTGGCAGTGCTAAAAATTTGGATCTTTGTGAACAAGAATCTAATAGACGACGAATGTGGCTAAAAATCTTACGTGATGGGCGTGATCACGTCCTTCTCACTCAAAAATGCATTGACGGATTCAACCTATGCTAATTTCTTTGAGCAATTTCGAAGAAGCAGAAAATGCATTGACCGAGTTAGAATATTTTTTTTTCAAATTAAAGGTTCGATTGGAACCGTCGACTTGGCAGAGACTTGAATTTACTTTGAGCAATTTCCAAGAAATAGAGAATGCATTCATGCTCTCAACGTCATCACTTTCCTAGAGATACCTCGAAGGAGGTTGTGAATACGTGGAAAAGGAATCTGCCTACAAAATCATAAACTATTAAGCAATTTGCTGGCATACCCTCGGAAATCTATAAATGATTCAATTTCATTGCAACAAGCAACAAGCAACAAGCAGTGGCTCTTCCACACGCCTTTGGAAGTTGCAGGCCATTCACTGTGTTTTCCCTTTTGTAAGCTTCCTCGGGACTGTGGTCTCGTTTCTTCCTACCAAATTAGTGGAGATGTGGTCGAATCTGGGGACGCTCATGGCGACCTTTTATTTCGTGAAGACAATCGCTAAAGATTACCTCCCTCCGGAGGTCTATGATTATTTTACAGCCCTTCTGCCGATGGTTGCACGCTTCTTCTCTCGTTACGTGACAGTAATAATCGAGGAGAATGAGGGCTTCAAGGTCAGCGAGGTCTACCAATCCGTCCAGATTTACCTGAGCACCCGCTCGTCTTCCGGCGCCAGGAGATTGAAGCTCAACAAGGCCAAAAACGCCAAGGAGTTCACCTTCACCATGGACAATAACGAACAAATCGAGGACGAATTTGAGGGCATCAAAGTGTGGTGGAAATTCCGGAACACAGAGTTCAAACAACCGATGTTCATCTGGCGGTTCGCGTCCGACGA
Organism: Wollemia nobilis; assembly: GCA_028583015.1. Lineage (NCBI taxonomy): Eukaryota > Viridiplantae > Streptophyta > Pinopsida > Araucariales > Araucariaceae > Wollemia > Wollemia nobilis. The sequence goes on from JAQPPZ010000850.1 coordinate 14,171,130, forward strand.
AAAGCGGCATTTCGAGCTGAAATTCCACAAGCGGCACAAGACAAAGGTGCTCAACGCCTATCTTCCCCACATCATGTCGGAGTCGAAGATGCTGGAACTCAAAACCCGGCACCGGAAGATTTATACCAATGAAGGCGACAAAGGATCGGAGTACCGAAGCAAGGCTTGGAAGCTGGTGGTTTTCGAGCACCCTGCAACGTTTGACACCTTGGCTCTCGACCCTGAGATCAAAGAGGACATAGTACAAGATCTGCTCAAGTTCTCGCAGAGAGAAAAGTACTATAACAAGGTGGGCCGCGCCTGGAAACGAGGGTATTTGCTCTACGGTCCGCCCGGCACCGGCAAGTCCAGCATGATCGCCGCCATGGCTAACTTTCTCGACTACGACATTTACGACCTGGAGTTAACGGAGGTGAAGAGTAATACAGAGCTGAGAAAGCTTCTGATTGCGACCACAAACAAGTCCATCATTGTGATTGAGGACATCGACTGTTCTCTCGACCTCTCCGACCGCACAAAGAAGAAGAAGGTCAAGAAAGAGAAGACGGACGAAAACACGGAAGGGCCGACAGGGAAGGGCGAAAGCGAGAACGAGGAAAGCAAGGTGACCCTCTCTGGGGTCTTGAATTTCACAGACGGCTTGTGGTCGTGCTGCGGCAGCGAGAGGATCATTATATTTACTACCAATCACATCGACAGGCTCGATCCGGCCCTTCTCCGGTCGGGGCGTATGGATAAGCACATTCATTTATCCTTCTGCACTTTCCCGGCGTTCAGGGTTCTCGCCCGGAATTACCTCGGCGTGGATGAGCATCCCCTGTTTTCTGAAATTGAGTTGTTGATGAAGCAGGCGGAGATTACGCCTGCCGATGTAGGCGAGGAATTGATGAGGAGGAGCGACGATTCCACCTTAGCCCTTGAGAAGCTGATGGAGGCTTTGTGCAGGGCGAAGGAGAAGACCGCAGCCGCCAAGAACCAGACATCACTCGAAAATGGGAACGAAGAAGAGCCACGTTTAGTTAAGGATGACGAGTGTAAGAATGCCAACATGGAAGGAAGCGTGACTGGGTGAGTGCCCGTCGTATGGGATGTTTACAATTTTAAATGTTGGGTTGGGTTTACTCTACTAATTGTTTAAAAAGTGAATCGTTGAATTTCCTGCTATCTCCAGAATTTAGTTCTAATTTTAATTGTTGTTGTGGTTTACCAGTCAGGCTTGAATTATAAGTGATGTGACTAGGATTCAATCCTCATGATGATTATGTATAAGAAGTATTATTAAAAAAAATAAAAATATATATGTTATTGTGGATGGTTAATTGTCCTTTCATTTTTTTTAAGCCTGTGCTTTTCACAAGTCTTATTCTTGAAGAAATTAATTTTATTTATTTTCGTTCGGTTGAACTAGTGACTAGGGCTTGAGTGAAGTGAGAGGTTGAAAGTTAGAAAGTTTTTATTTATATTTATATTTATAAAAAAAAAGATATTTATAAAAGTTTTTAATTTTTAAGTTTTAATTTAAAAGTATGTATATGATTGATTTTTTCATATGAGTTATGATGTTTGTTAATTTTTTTATGGGTTGGTTTTGTATTTGTATTTTAGTTTTTTTTATTGTTTTTTGATTTTGATCGTATAGGTAGTCTTGGGCTCTATCCAACCTCTTTTCTATTTTAACCTCTTTTATTTATTTAATAAAATTGTTGGTTCCAATAAAAAATAATAAATATTAAAATATAAGGGAATAACATTTGCATGTTGTAAATTCTTGATTGATGTTTACTAATAAAAATGCACCTGATTGATGTTTACTAATAAAAGTATACAATGGAGCCTCGCATAGTTGGTAAGCATGTGCATGTGACAATTAGTTCTGTTGTAGTTTCCCTCTAACAAGAGGAGTAGAGATGAGAGGGAGAGGGAGTTGGAGTGGAGTTGGGTCGAGTGTGTTGAATGGTCTGGTTTTGATTGGGATTAGGATGGATTCGGATCCTTTGGAACTTTTGGTTTATATAATGTTGGGTGAAAGTGCGGTCAAAAGGTGGAGTTCTTGTGGTTGGATGAGATGTCACGGTTGGTTGAATGGGTACGGTAGGTTCTTGTTGTAGTGGAAGGGTTTTTTTTTCCTGGGAGAGACCATCCCCTGTAGCAATGCTTTGGCCTTGTTCTTGTCTTTACTTTTGGTGTACCCTGTTTTTCGAAGTTTTTCTTTCTAGTTTTCTTGGAGAGAAAAATTGGCCTGGTTAGGTTTAGCTTTGGGGTTTCTTTGGCTACGTATGCTATTTCTGGGTCTACGATTCCAATTAATATCTTGTTGGCCCTTTTTGTTCTTGGAAGGAAGTCCTTTTCTAGGGTTTGTTTAGTTGTGAGAGGGTATTCAACCAACAATTGTTTGGTTGTTGATTCTAGATTTACTTTGTCTATAAAGTTGGGTCCTTTAGTGGATCTAGAGAGGTTTGTGCAGACTTATGACGTGGAGCCATTGGACTTCAAGGTGATCCCAATCCCAATCAGGATATTGGATTTGATCCTTGATGTAAACAGGATCCCAACTTTGTGTTTTTTTTATGCTAGTCCTAGTTGTGTTTCGTCTATAACCGAGGATCTCATGTTTGTGAGTCTTCTCGAGTCCTTACATGCTTTATTTCTCGAGGCTTTTGTACTAAGCGAGAACATGATCCAAATGTTGATTGTTGAGCCAAGTGAATTCTTTGTTGCCTTTAGATATTTGGGTGTTCAATGGTTTCAGCTCTTATCGGACTATTGGGTGAGAAAAGTCCAACTTTGTTTTGGGTTTTTCTCTCCTGGACATCTTTTGTAGGATTTCAAAATCCAAAGTGGTTCCAGAAATTTGATTTTTGGTTGGGATGAGAAAAAATTATTTTTGAATTTTGAACCAAAATTATGCGAGAACCTGGTTGGAGAAGCGAATTTAGGATTCTGGATAGTTCCTTCCCTTTGGGGTGTCATCCTCGAGTGGTTGCAAGGTATGGTTGCTTGGCTATGCGGTTTCAATGACTTTTTTGTTGGCGTACTAACATGTTGGGCATAAGACTATGTAGATACTAGAATCTTCCTACAGGAGTATGTTCATGCCTTCTAGAGCTCTTGGTGTAGTGTGTCTTCTGTCTCAGATCTAGTTGGGAAAAAATCTATAGGCTCAAAGAGTTGGTTTGGTGCAAACATCCTCTTTAGAAATTATTGACCAAAAATGATCAGAAATAAACCTGTAAACCTGTTACAAGATGTCAAATCCAAAAATAAAACTCCTCTTTGAACATAAATTTTTATTTTTTTGAATTTTGAAATGAACGTTTTTTATTTAGTTTGAAAATGAACGTCTGCTTCTTGAATTGTGAAATAAACGTTGTCTGTTTCTTGAATTGTGAAATAGACGTTCTTTGCTCGAGAATGTACAATAATGCTTTGAGTTATACACATATGCTTGTCAAATTTAAAAAATGGACTTAAACCACATAAAAGCTCTTGAACCACTTGATATTTAAACGTTTTAAATCGCTTGTAAATCGCATATTTTAACAGCCGAAATATAAAGTTGATAATTTAATTAGAACCATTCTCCAGTAATACGAACCTAACACCATACCAATGAGCTGTACCGAGGACAATCGCTTGATATTTGTTCTACATGCTATATGGAAAAATAGTAAACTAAGTAATCTTAAATTATCATTCCCAACAGCCATTACACAAGGCGCACATATACCAAGAGCCAAGAGGGAGGAGTCGCGCCGCTGCGTAGCACTTTCTTAATTTTTAAGTTAATGCATGGTAAACAAGATTATGAATCATAATGCGTATTACTATCACAACGATGTTTGGCGTCCATCTCAGGTGATGAGAATATGATTGTTGTAATCTATGTTAATACCGTACATCCACTCGTACTCATGTGTTTGTTTGTTGTTAGTTTGAAAGCCGGCCCATAATACCTTAATCATAATAATGTTCTTCACAATCCAAGGCTCGCTTTCAGTAGACTTGAAAGGAAAGGAGACATTTTAATATTCAAGTCCAAGGCATTTTGATCAAAACTATTTGGATTGTTTACCAGTCTGTCCACCTCTGTTACAGCAATTCTGCAAAGATCAGAAAATGCGCGAGTCCCCTGTTTGTATAACTAGAGGGTAATCATTCATATTTTTACCAGCCTTTTAGAGGAGGAACGAAACTTAATCATTTAAAGCTTCAGCAATGCATTCATTTTTCACAGTTTATTTATTTTTGACATATTTTCAAGAGTCTGCAACAACAAAGGTAACCTAATTGCAAACTGAAATTGGGGCAAAAACAAAAAAAAAATCCCACTCTTAATCTAGCTACAATACATCCCTTTCTAAAGGTTCTCCCTTTTTAACATTATTCCTCAAATACAAAGCTAGGCTTGATTCTGCAGAATGTTATGGCAGCTCAATTATCCCGAATCTGGAGACTCATTTGGCGGCGGAAAATTAGCAATGAATTCGTCGCATCTCCTATTCAGTTACTCGACGCTATTTGGAGTTTGATATTGGACAACGGCCATGCTCGAATCCCACATGTATTTCTCTTCACAATTTTCATTACACGAATCCCCGCTTTCCATGCCAGATTCCCCGACATAATTTTTTGCACTCCACGACATAATTTTTTGTACTCCACTTTTGTGCTTTCTGATAAGTAGATTCAACCATATAATCAACACAATGTTGGGTGTGTGGAGACCGATTCACATCCGGAGCTGTGGCGTTCCGCCACAGCGACGAAGTGTGGCGATTATGGGCAGATTCATAAGGCGTGATGACATTGTTGAAACGAAGTCTGCTTTAAGATACGAATGAATCTCGTATGGCGTTCACCAGGATGGATAGCGACGAAGTATGGCGGTTATGGGCAGATTCATTTAAATATAAATGACAGAATGAAATTGTTGATTTGTTATGAAACAAAGAATGCTGTCATGCGATGTATAAATAGATCTGCAATGTATTATGTCATAGGTGTGTGTGCCTTGAGAGCACCGCGGGTGTGCCATGAGAGCACGGGAGTGCATCAGAAGAATGCCAGAGTCTGCATTGTAGAATGCAGGGATAATGCTGAAGAGCATTGTAATGGACCTGTAGTGGTCATATTTATGTATCATATGTAATCTTCTATTGTAAGCTTGTAGGAGAGGTAGCATAAAGAGATTGTAGTGAGAGTGCAATGAGATGCTTGTAAATGCATAATATTGAACATTGTAATGCAATGTGGCAGATTGCATACTGTGATGCATATTGATGCATAGTAGCATGAAAATCTTGGATGCCTGTAGTTTTGTGAGGAGATTACATGGTGATGTGTGGGCTTGGTGTAGAGCTCAAAAAGGATTGCTTATTGCAATGTTGTAATCACAGTAAGAGTGATTATGTTGTGGGTGAGAAGAAACTCATGTGGGGAGATGCCGGTGTGCATGGTGTATTGGAGAGAAGGAGTTGCAGCAGATTTGCACAGTTCTCCTTCTTCTTGTACATTGTATTATTGCTAATACAAAGATGCAGGTGCTGGTGTTTTCTTGGAGGACGTAGCCCAATAGTATTGGGTGAACCTCATGGTGTTCTCTTTTGTTTGCATGAATGTTTTATTTCTACTGTTCTTAATTTGCTCACACATAAATCATATTGCTAAATCCCAACACACAATGCTCTTGGAGTGCCTTCTCTTTCTCAATCCAGAAGGGCTCCGCGTGCGCCGGGCTTGGCTCTACTTGAGATAAAAATTCTTACCTTCACAGCTCTTACCGAAATTACATAAGAAGCCCGAATCGACCAAAAAAGCAACAATTATGACATTACACAAGACCAACGAAAAAACAGGAATTGAAGATAAAGAAAATTTAAGCTGGATTAACCTAAGAACCAAGGAAGGGAGAATATCCCGAAGCAGCACGGCTGGTCCATGACAGATACAGCAACGCTGCACATATGGCACCCAAAATAATACTTTGCATCCGAGATAAAGTGCTGCATTTATTTTTGTGCAAGCGATTCTTGGCCATTTCTCCGTCTCTAAGTTCTTCGATAGCCACCAGTTCTCAGGCTATTGGAGTCTGTATATAGATCATAACATAGAGGTTGTTGTAGAGATATAAATGGAAGAGAGCGCTCCATATTCTACACAAAGTCAAGTTCAAAGTCTATAGACAGTCAATCGCCCCACTCCCAAAAGGCATCGTATGAAAGGAAAAGCACAATGTTGGAAGTTGTGGCGACGATGACCAGGGAGCGTAGGCTTCATTGAAGTCGATGTCACCGTGTGGAATCTTTGGCTTCGGACTGTATTTTGTATTTGAAACCGTAAATTACCGTTTTTGTATTTGAAACCGCAAATTACCGCCGTTTTAATTTTATGTTGACCGTAGGTTTGTACATGTTATTTTTATTATAGATCGTCAATTTTACATTGAAAATCGTAAATTTTATTTATAATATACAAATTGTATAAATATATATTAAATATAGAATATTGAATACATACCGATGTTACCTCTTTTTTAGTTTAATGCGTCATCAGAGTATGCAATACTAATACTAGTATACATTAAATTGGAGCATATGTTACCTACAGAACAAAGACCAATGAATACAAAACTCCCATCAAAACCATCCATCTTAGTTTTTGGTGTTATGGTCGAGAGAGATACAAGCAGTCTGGGAGTGTCGAATGGATTAACAAACCTTTTCCTCCCCGAATTCCTAGAGTGTTGAATGGATTAGCATCCCCTCTCCTCCCGGATTTCTCACCTCCAAGACGAGGCGGATTTTTTTTGGTCAATAAAAAACAGTGTCTGGATTGGTCCCTCCTAAAGCCATCGAACAACACCAATCACAATGTTATCTTCCTATTGGACTTAAGGTTCAGTGCTCAAAAGACAAGGCAGTTGGGGTCTAGCGTAGGTATGAGTATCGGCCCCCATCACGAGGTGGCGCACCTCGGCTCTTTGCAAGCTTTTCGGCACTGCCTTTGTATTATTAAGGAGTTCCAGCGTCTTCAATTTTGGGTGGCAGGTGCAGTTTTTTCGTTTTTCCTTTCAACTTTCAATTGTGAAAGATAAAAGGAAAAACAATTTTCAACTATGAAAGATAAAGCAAAAATAGACATTCACAAGAAAAAGTAACTTTCAACTCGTGTCAACTAGTTTCCAAATCTCATCCACCTTCAAACCTCCAAATTATTAGAGGTGCACATATTTTAAGTAGTTATTAGAGGCTTGAATTTCTTTTTTTCTTTTCCTTTTAACTGGTTATATGGCTTTGCAATAGTTTATTCATTGGCTGCAATTTTTACCAGCACCGTCTTTCTTTGTTTTCTATGGTTTTTTTCAAATTTTTTTTTTTTCTTTTCTTTTTAATTGGTTATATGGCTTTAAAATGGTTTGTCCATAGTACATTGTGACCCATAACAGTATTACATCTATAATTTTTAAAGTCCAAAATTTTTAACTTATTTTCAAAGTCTAATATGAAACAATGGGTTGTAGACTCAAAGTCTACATACTAACGGGTCATAACACTCAAAGTCTACATACTAAAGTGTCATAACATTATTACATCTGTAATTTTTAAAGTCCAAAATTTTTAACAACTTATTTTTAAAGTCTAATATGAAACAATGGGCTGTAGACTCAAAGTCTACATACTGTCAAATTCCAATAGCTTATGATTATTTTTCACCATGTCTTTCTTTGTTTTGCAGGGTCTTATTTTATTTTATTTATTATTTTTATTTTTCCTAATAATTGGTTAGAGTCTACAGACTGTCAAATTCCAATACCTTATGATTATTTTTCACCATGTCTTTCTTTGTTTTATAGGGTTTTATTTTATTTTATTTATTATTTTTATTTTTCCTTATAATTGGTTATATGGTTTTGAAATGGTTCATCCATAGTACTTTATAACACTCAAAGATAAACCGATCAAACTTAAAAATGAACCCTTTAACTTTTATTTTGCAAGCACTTACTAAAAAGAAGAGGGCTCATGGCATTGATGACTTATGCATTTGAAGGAAGTCTCTCACAGTAGCCATGGCCATACAATTAGGGTGTCATATGTGAAATACAAGTATTTCAAAAGTAGAGGACTCGATCCTCAAGTAAATGCTTACTAACAAAATAAATGAAAGGCAAATAAAAATTAAAACAATGACAACCAATAAAAAATTAAAACAATGACAACCAATAAAAAATTAAAACCGTCCTAAAAATGTCTATTGACACGAGAACCATAGTTCGCCAAAATAATTGATAGCTGAACAGGTGAGACGTGTTCGGTAAGTTCAAAGAGGCTTAGCGAACTCGAGGATCAACAACGTCTCATCATTTCTCTTTCATTGTGTGTAGACAAGATCTTTGACATAACAACATCCCATTATTTCTTTTTTGGTCCAAGAAAGGTCTAGTTTTAGACGGACAAAAGTCTAGATGTTAGGACACAAGTCTTTTATGGTGTTTAAAGAGTTTAAGTACCCATACGCGGATTCCAATATTGATTTCTTTATATCTAATGTTCATCATTTTGTCAAAACACTTGCATTTAAGTATTATTCAAACTAATATTATTTAGTTAAACAGAGGAATGGAATCAGTAACACGTTTAAGTCGTGCTACTGTTATTATCCTCCACCACTTTTTCGACTATACGTGAATACTAGTTGATATAAAATGCGAGGTGGACCATCACACCTTGAAAAACTTGTTCCAAACTACGTATTATTTTACATGGCTGGGTCAGCCACTCAGTCGAAGATGATTAAACCCGATGAGGAAGATGAAATAAATCAAAGGAAGTCCCAACAAATTTTTCAACTAATATTAATCATTTGCCCAAAATAATAATATAATAATAAGTATTACATATGAAAATATATATATTTATTTTAAACATATATTTTGTGTAGCAATAATATTTTTATCAAAATTTTATGTGTCTAACATAATATGATTACATGGTATAATTGCAATATAATATTATCTTTAGGTTAATGTTTGATTGTAGTATTTATTATTATTATTAATTTAAATAAAATTAGTATTTAAAAATTTGGTTATCATAGAAATTTAATATGTTTTGTTTATATTATTATAAGATTTGAATTTAGAACTTTGTTTTATTTTTTCAACGAGTTTACAAATGTTTTTATGAGAGGTCATAGTCCCCTCAAAATGAATGGGGTTTGAACCTTGGACCTCTTAAAGATAAGCTAAAACTCTTACCACTACAATAAGCTTGTAACTATAACTTTATTTTATTGATAATATTATTTATTTAAATAAATGTTATTTTATAAAATGGTTTGGTTTAATGGTTGGGAGTTGGGACATATGGATGATGTAGTTCATAAGAAGATTCAAATCTCGATGACACTAAATAGGCTAACTAGCTTAATGTGATTAATTTATTGTAAAAGAGAAAGGACAATCTTTTGAAAACCCAACTTTGTCTTTGTATACATAGATATATAAATATAAAAATAAACTTATAATTGTATATAAAATTATATAAATTTTAGTTCAATAAGTTAAATACTTTGAATTTTAAGGAAGGAATTTAAATTTGAATCTTGTCAAAAGATACACATATAATTGTCAAAATGTTACGATACCATTACGTGGTTACGATGTAATATTATATGGATGGGACACATTACATATAATTGTCAAAATGTTGTGATACTATTATGTGGTCATGATGTAATATTATATGGATGGGACACATTACAATACCATATAACTAATTTAAAATGAAAATTATATTGTGTATAAAGAAATATTAAAAAAATAGTGAAGAAAACAAATGAGAAGAAAAAATTATCATTACTAATTGTTGGTCAAATATCTACCTAATCATACAAAACTGCGGTTGTGCGCCCTAGACATGGCCAACATTGAATGACCAGAGGAAAGGAATGTCCTCCGTGTCAATCTCCAAAGAGGGTTGGCTCCCAAACTAAATTCTACATTGGTTGAAGACTAGAGTTGCAGGAAAGAGATTAAAAATTGCGAAAAGAAAAGGGAAATATGGCCATAGGCCAAAGGTGTAGGATTTGGGGCAGACTAACAGCAGGAAATTCACCCAAGCATGAAATAGCATATAACAAAAGAAAAGCAACAAAATTTACTTATAAACTTGCAAGAACAACCTTCAAAATAACACTCTAGCACTCACTCCCTCATTAGCAACATTTAAATTCAAATGCAGAATTTTAAACTTCACAACAAATAAGGAACATGAATGTAAAATAGAAGTGCACGAATACATAAGGAAATTGCACACAAGATCACTTGCAAATTTAGAAGTCTGGTGTCTTCTATTGATACAGAGAACTTGGAGAGTTTTCTCGCAAAATTTCTAACCTCCTTTATAATGAAAATTGAGTAGTATTTATAAAGGATTTTGCCTCTTTCATTAAATGCACATGAGGACAAAATGGTCACAGATCAGGAACCATAGTGAGGAAATTCCTCCTTGGAAATATTGAAAATTCATTTTCTTGGAACAATGATCCATCTTTCAAGGAAACATTCTCAGTAAATCAGTATCTTGAGACATCGATGCACAAAAAATTAAGATATATTTGATGCCTCGAGAACGTGCTCTTGCTTCGTAAATCATGAAAATTCTTCTATATTTTTAATATGGCTTTCTCCTTTGCTTGGGATTCATAATTCGAGTTACTCATCGCCACCATTATTTAATGCTTGTCAAAACCTGCTCTGGGTGCCTTTGAAATTTGGAGATCACGGGAGAATACGCTTTTGATTTACTATGTTCCCTGTTGACCATGGCGAAACCATTCTTCTCATTTCAAGCGAAAATCTTTAACAACTAAACATCCTTATCCGTGTAATCGTGTTTGCTCTTCTCCCTTAAAAATCATGTTCGCCCCTCAAAAAGGTGATAAAGACAGTCGCCTCCCTATCAGGGCGACTATGATATTGACTTGTTTGCACTCCCTCATCTTAGGCGTATTCACCCGACTCTATTTTATCGGTGCATTCATGACATCTTCTATACTAGCAGCGCGGTCGCCCATGGGAGAGGTGATCCGAATGTTCGCCCCTCGACCAGGGTGAAAGCGATGTTGACTTGTCAACATCATACATATTTTAAAGGTTGTGCCTCTTTTAAAACTTCCTTCACCCATGGTACTTCGTTCACCTGTAATTGGGGTGAATGGAGCTTTCGCCCCAACCTTGGGGCAAACATATTTTCTTCGTGATGATAATTTTAATGAATTCAACCAAAGTGGGACAAATGTGACCTGCAGATTTTATCTTCGGGCACCGTCGTAGCTTCGCCATTTTATCATTCCTTTCCTTTTTCTTTCCCTTAATGAATATTACATAGAGTCTTTGGCTCGGAGTGAATGCATTTGCATTTTTGTAGTGATATTAGCATCTTCGTCCTTAACCACTTAATAAAATCTGAATTTTTCATACAATGCATTGTTTCCAAGCACCAAGCCCAAAGAGAAGGTAAATACGAACAAAAAAAATAAAAATAACTGCAATGGTCGAAATATTATATTCATTGGATTAACATATGTTGTCGTATTACAATAAAAATGCTCCTATAAGGTGAAATCAAAATCTCAATGTGGCAAAGTGCAAAACTGCCAACACTAATATTCATATAAATAAAATTAAATATATATAAAAATTATGATATTAAGATAAGTTATATATTAAAAATAAAAAAGATAAATTATATATTTTTTTTAATTTACATTGTGGAATCGGTAGCCGCCACGAATCTGGGTAAGTTTTCCGATTTTTTATGGTCACCATAGTATTCTGCATTATATGTCTTGAAAGTCGCTACATAGTTCTTCGCATAGTCTGCCCCTATAACCACCATGCCAAAATCATTTTAAACCTTTTACGCTGCTGAAAACACCAAGAAAGGGACAAGCATTCAGTTTTACGAGACCCAAAATTTGAACCTTGGACCTTCGCCCCTCTTATAGGGTTTGGTCGAACCAATTGATCTACACCTTGGACCTCAAGATAAATTATAATTACTAATACTATATTAAAGATTCTTTAGAGTAAGGGTGTTCATTTGGCAAGGTATGTGGTGAGACTTATTTTGTCTATATATGATCTCATTCTATTGTAAGGCTAGGAGGTAGGCATGTAGGTAAATATCATGAAAAATAAGATCATTCATCTTCTCTAATATAAAGGAGAAAAAAAAATAGTTTAATTTTTATTTTGAAGAGGGTCTTCTAGAAAAAGTAGCCAAGTACAAATATCTTGGGATAGACTTCAATAATAAGCTCATTTAGAAAACATGTAAAATAAAGAGAGTATTGAAAGGATAAAGAACACGTTTTGCATTACAAAAATGAAGCAAAAGTTGAATTATAGAATTGAAAGGCTATACAGGTTTTATTTGGTCCATTAGTGGTATCAATGATGAATGGGTGTGAATTATGGGTTAGCAACACATTAGACTCAAAATATAAGTAAATAAAGAGGATTCAAAAACACATGAATACGGGGGGCAAGGGAGGGATGGCTCCAGCACCAGGTTCCCTAGGACTGACCAGTCCCACTTCTCCATTTCCCTGCCCCCCTCCCGGGTCTGCTCTCAGGCCTAGTTTCTAGGTTCCCCTGTTTTCTCAGGTTTCCCTCTTGACGGGGTTGTTGGTCTGCAAGGAGGGTTTGGTGGTTTCTTGCCCTGAGTTTCCTGGTTCGACGGGTTTCCAGCGTGCTTTCGGGGCTGTTGGAAGAGGGTTGGCTCTGGTTTTTTGGTTGCTGCTCGGGATCTTCATCTGCGTTCTTTTGGCTTCGGGGGGCGCCTTTTCCCGTAGATGGTTTTCCCAGTCGCCCCATGAAACCCTTGTCTTCGGGATCTCCTTGTAGATCCGGGGTTTGTTTGTTCTTGTGGATGGATCTCAGGGATCTTTCTGTAGTCTGTTGTTTGGGTCTTGGGGGGGTGCCCATGCATGCAGCTACATCTCTCCTTGGATCCATTCCCTGACAGACAATGGTGGGGCTAGAAGTTTTCTTGATGGTGGTTTTAATGGCTTGTTTCCTTTCAGGGTTTGATCTTGGGATGGGGGCTCAAGATCTTACAATGCAATGGCTTTTGCTATTTTTTCTACCCGTCAAAATCCTTTGTTAGGATCTCATCCTAACCCTTAATGTAATAACTTCCATGATGTAATAATTCCTAGTGAACGTGGGTAGTACCCATGATTAATATTTTGTAATGTTCTAAGTTTTAGCTTAGGTAGTGCCCATGACAAATGGCACCCTTTTTATGTAACACATGGTAGATAGGTGGCATTGTGCATGTAATTCGTGTGGCATTATGCATGTAATTCGAGTGGCCTTGTGCATGTAATTCGAGTGGCATTGTGCATGTAATTCAAAGTGGCACTATGCATGTAATTCGGGTGGCATTATGCATGTAATACAGGTGGCATTTTGCATGTAAGCCAACCTTGGAAGGAAACTCCTTAAATACCCGAAAGGGCACCAATGTAACCATCTTTTGCAAAATTAATGAAGTATTGAAGGAGGTTGCCCCCTCGAAGAGGCCCGCGATTCTGTCTTATTGTGAGATTGTTCTTTATGCAAATTTTTGTTATATTAATGTGATGTTTATGTGAGTTTATTTCCAAGCAATTGTGTGAGTGTGTTATTTGAGTTTATTTTATAGCAGGATCTTAACATCCTTCTCAGTCATGGACGCTCACGGGACAGCTTCGCTGTCTCTCCTCTGTAGCTTGCATCCCAGTTCGGGGTTCCTGTTTGGCAGGGGTTGTGTTCTTCTGGGCATGCTATTGGTTTTCCCGCTGGGCGGGATTCACGAGTTCGCGGGATTTTTTGCAGGTTCAAGGCGTGCTGGTTTTCCCCGATGGGGGGTCATGGGTTTGTCTGCAGGTCTTGGGTGTACTGCTGGTTTTTCCCACTAGGCGGGTTCGCCTTATCTTGCTGGTTTCTCTGAAGGCGGGATTACGGGCATCTTCGTTGTTTTTTCCTGCAAGGCGGGATTTCCTGTTGCTGTTGGGTTTCCCGCGGGGCGGGACCTTCCCTTGCTGCTAGTTTTTTTCCCCGCTGGGCGGGACCCTTCACACCCGATTTAGGGTTGGTTTGGTGGTTTTCCCGCAGGCGGGATCTTCCAATTTTTCTAGTTTTCCCGCTAGGCGGGATTTCTCAAATATGCTGGTTTAGGGTTTGTGTGCCTTTCCTGCTTGGCGGGATTCCTAAACATGCTTGTTTTCCCCACGTGGCAGGATTTCCCAAAAGTGCGATTTTTTCCCCATGAGGCGGGATTGTAATTTTTTCTGTTGTTTTCCATGCTGGAAAGGTTTTTAAATTTGCTAGGGTCCCCGCTGGGCGGGATTTTCCCTTTTTCACTTTCGGTTTTTCCCGTTGGGCGAGATTTCCTTTGTGGTGGTCTTTGGATGTTTCCCGCTAGACGAGATTTTATCTTCATCCTTGTAATGAGTCTCCCACTGGGTGGGATGTGTCATTTGGGTTTTAACCCTCGGTTTGGTCTTTTGACCTGTTGTAAGAAGGTTTTTGGGATCCTTTCAAAACCCGCTTGTAATATAATTCCAACTTACCAAAAAAAAACACATGAATACAAATAAATTTAAAATAAAAGAGTTATTTCCTTACAATATTCTTCTAATACAAATAGGTACGTTCTCTATAGAGGCAACTACTATGGTTCAACTTTTAGCATATTTAAACAATTACATAAATGGCCTAAATTTTTAATAGCAAAAGACCTTAACAAAAGAAAGAGAACATGGATGAAACAAAACAACAAATGGATAAGCAAATGGAATATCAACTTGGATGAATTGCCAAATAATATAAAATATATAAAAGAATTTGTTAAGGAAAAATCAAGGCAACTATGTGGAAAAAGAAGTTAGGAAGAAATGGAGAACATTCTCTCGTTGAATTTAACCCAACATATGATCATCACCAAGGTCTATATAGGGACAAACATCAATTATAGAGGAAAAATGCTTATGGTTGAATTGAGAACCAAAGTAGACCAACGTAAATGTGATATAGGTAGATGGAAGAGAGCAAAAGAGAAATGAGAGGAGTAGATATGTACCACTTAGACAAAGAAGCATTTTATTTTAGAATATGATACATATAGTGATGCATTATCTAGCTATGTTGATATTCTAGCAATGGAATTACTTTTAAGAATTGTTTGAAGAGGAGACAATACATAAAGTAGGAGAGTTTATCATCTAAATTAGTAACAAAAATCAAAATTGCGTATAAAAATGATGGCTTTTTAGCCATATTAAATCATAGTTCCCAATATCCATGATGTTAATCAAATATAATATTAAAGCATATAAATATTTGATCAATATGAATCATTATAACACTCATGAAATAACAATATTTCACAATATAAATCTCACAATGTTATTGATCAAATATATAAGTTTTTTGTTACAATCATCATATTTTTCATATATAATTCATGGAGTTTTGTCTCCATAATATCACCTTTGAATATGACCCTTCAATACTTGACTATTGCTCTCTTCACATATTTGGGAGATGCATCCTTTTTTATTCCTCACATAAGAAAAACATTTCATCTCTTGACTTTACATCTTGCCACAGATATGTGACTCTTCACTTGTATACGTAACACCTACACACATGACTATTGATTGACTTACATGACATATTGCACACTCTCACATATTACACACTTGCACACTTTATTACATGACACTTTGCACACTCTTACACTCTACACACTTGCACACTTTATTACATGACACTTAGACTCTTCTCACACATTGACACATACTTTCGGGGGAGTATAAATCACACATCCTAGGCTAATAACTCACACCCTAATCTAATATTTACAATGTGCCATGGGGGTACTTTAGCATAGTACCAAATAATGTAATATCTACAACAAAAATTATTGGATCAAATTTTGGTGTTAACAACCATGGTTCTTTGTAAAGTTCCTATCCCATAGGTCGCTTTTAGTCTTATGTTTAAAATATTATCTTTTATCCTATCTAACCCTATAGAACTCACTAATTTTTTATTTAAATTTTTTGGAGTAACTATAAATGAGATGCAATTGTATAAGTGATTGAGGTTAAATCATTGCATTGTGATGGAGGTTTGCAACAATGTAATTTGTTATAATACCATGATAATATAGTTTATTGAAATAAATATTATAAGGAAAGATAATTTCAATCTTCATGTAACCACTTAAAATAAAAATAAAAATATTACATCAAGGATTGATTTTTGGACCAACAAGATGGTGAACAAAGTATCATTAATAAAAAAATGTGAATATATACAATGATGTTGAGGTGGCTGGTTTGGATAAATAACTATCAACCACCAATTCGAGTGAACTCCTGAATATCTACCTTAATTACATTACAATATGTAATAAATTCTAACATTCCCCTCTTATTATAACATACTTCAAACAATGGCAAGAATCAACACTTACATAGTTCAAAAATATCATGGACTAGGACATATAAATTAGTCCATAATTTACATTATAGTGAACAAAACAAACTCAAATACTTGCCTCATTGGGATTGGCCAACTGGACTCGATCAAGGATAGGAACAAACACAACTATCCAATATTTTACATCATAAGTGGATAGGGACACACATGCTATCCATCTACACAGTTGCAAATAGGGACACATTCATTTGTCTACAAACCTCTATGATTAGGGACACACTCAAGCAATCAAAAGTATAATAGTTTTTGTGTGAGTAGGGACACACACAATCATTCATAAAATCATATCGATTAGGAACAAACTCAATTATCTACAAAATATAGGGTCTCCACTTCTCTCAAACAAAGCATTATATCTAGCAGACAACTTAATCAAATTTTATTTTCAAAATGGATCACAACTAGGTCAACCATTTTACCCCCTTCAAGTTGAGTAATATTTTTGAATGTATGATCCTCTAAATTTCTCAACATCTTTCTTTAATCAGACGATTGCATCGGACTTAAAAAAAATGCTTTTTGATGAGTATAAATATACCTATGTTCCACAACAAGAGAGTAGACTAAAATAATTATTTTTTTAATCTTTAGACTGTCACATCAAACCTAAATGTCTACATCTCTCAAAATGATCAAGTGCCTCACTTCCATATGAGCATAATAAATCCTTCACAAAAGTATCATATAAAGGGTCGAATATCCCATCTTACGAAGAATGTGAAATATTAGAGATTTTATCCTTAAAAAATAGTCTTCAACCCATCATGACAGGTGTGTCTTCTTTGGATATGTCATAATAAATACCAGTGCTCTAGTTTAATGAGTTCATTGCTCCAATATGAATCTTCAAGAATATTCTATCAACATTCCATGGTAATAAAAAATATGCTAAATCACAGTCTTATAACCTCCATTTAATAATAATAAAAGTGAAAATAGAATTTTTTTTGTAATTTATTTATTTCAATATGTTGGTGCCTCCTTTCCATTTCAACTATTATATACAACAGATCAACACTTTCCTCCTAGTAAACTATAGGTAGCAAACTTTTTAGATTTATTTATCTATTTATATTTTTTTATGTATGACTCAAGCCTTTAGTTTTTTCAATGGGTTATATGGGATTGAAATGGGACCCACCCGTATTACATCATCACCACATAGCGGTATTACAACAAATCTTGGATATTATCCATGTATCGTTTGGTAAGATTCAAACCTGGATCTCCTCCTTGAAATGTTCACAATTTTAATTGGTTGAGCTAAAACCACTTGATCACACAAGCCTTCAGTTAGCAACACTTCACTAGAAGTTATTTTTTAGACAACCCATGTATTTATTAGATGGAAACACTAGATGACCACCCCCAATGACAACTCTTTTCTAGATAGTAATTCATGACAACTCTTCTCTATATAGTAACTCTTCTCTAGATGGTTCAATTTTAAGTTAGCATGATCTTCAAATGACATTAGTCATGTAATTAATATCGCTTCACCCTTGGACATCTTTGGCTTGAATTAGGAAAAGAAGATAGAACGAGGAAAATTAACAACATTACCAATCTCTAATGCAATGCCCTAGACAACTTTTTTTTTTTCAAATCACACATTTCTTGTAACAAACAATAGCACATTTTCTTTTTACTATTAGATAATGCTCTACGTTCTCTTCTACATAATGACAAATTTCTTACAAGAACAAAAAAATAAACAAAGTGATGGTGTCTTCTTTCTAAAATCTCTAATTGCATGCATATTTCTTCTAGTTGACTAAAACTTTAGATGACATTACCCTTTATTATGCATTTAAATTTGCTCCTTGCTTAATGTAACTCTAGCATGGTTTTCTCCTTGCATCTTTTCTTTCGCATGCTCCACGAACGAATGATGAGATCTCTGATACCATATGTTGGACCAACAAGGTGTTTAATAAAATTTTATTAATAAAACATGTGAATATAAACAACGAAGATGAGGTGGCTTGTTTGGGTAACTAATTATCAATCACCTATTTGGGTGTAACTCTTGAATATATACCCTAGTTGTATTACATGATATAATAAATTTCTAACATTGATTTCATTAAGGATTAGATGTATCATTTTGCTTAATACATCTTAGTTATATAAAAGAATGTAATTGTACATAAAACATAAGGAAGATTTCATGGATTTTTTCAATGTATTGATCATTTTATTTCTTAAATTTATGACTTCAACAATATTGTAAATCTCATGTGATACACAATAATTACATCTACAAAATATTTAAGTACCTTACGCAATATTAATATCAAGGAGGTAAACGAAGCTACCACATCAAGTATGTTCTTTTATCTCATTGGCTTCTTTTATATTGACAAAGTTTTTGATGCCTTTTAAGACTCCTATATCTAGCATTATTATTAATGTAAGATAACCCAGGTATGCATATTTTAGTGAAAGAGACTATGCATGAAAGAGTATTTTAGAAAGAAAGGTTCCGTAGGATGTTCATTTTAGTAAGAGACGCTTCATGGGTTTTTATGTTGCATTAATAATATTTAGTTTGATAAATGAATAGTATTAAGTACCTTAAGTAACATTAATATCAAGGAGATAAATAATGTTACCACAAAGTGGGATCTTTTATCTCATTATCTTTTTTTATATTGACGAAGAACATGTAATGCCTCATAAGACTACTTTATCTAACACTATTATCAATGCAAGATAACCCACTTATGCATATTTTAGTGAGAGATTTTCATGAAAGATTATTTTAGAAAGAGAGGTTTCATAGGATGTTCATTTCAATAAGAGAGGCTTCATGGATTTTATGTCACTTTAATACTATTCATTTCTATAAATAAATAGTAAGAGAACCCACTTATGCATATTTTTGTAAGAGACTCTTCATACAAGTATTTTAGTAAGAGAGGTTTCATAAGATATTTGTTTTAATAAGAAAAGCTTAATGGGATTTTTTATTATATTATTGCTTATTCATTTCTATAAATATTTTTTGTGACTATGATATTTTGAATTATAATCTATGTGGACCCATAAAACATGCAAATAAAATGAAATTAGTATTAAAGAGAAGGAATATTTTGACACATTAACCTTGAGGTTTTTACCTCAATATTTGCTTTTATATTGATAATTTTGGTATATGCATGCTCTACTTTGCATCTTGTGGGATAACACATATATATATATATATGTTAAAAACAATTCATATAAGTTATTAGTAAAAGAGGTGTCATGGGATTTTTTTAAATGAAAAAAACTTATGTGATTTTAATTGCATTAATAATTATTATTTTCCCATATGACTTTTTCATAAGTGACCATGATGTCAATAACATTTTAGTAGATATTATAAATATATTATAATATAGTAATAATTATAAGTCATGGAACCTAAAAAATACACAAGTACCTTGTATGACATTAATACTGGGAAGAATGAAGAAGCTAATGCATCATCTTAGGAGTTTTTGCATCAATTCTTACTTCTTAGTTGAAAAATATTTTTGGTACATGTAATATCTTATAAGGCTATTGTATTGAACCTTCACTACATGTGGAGACTCTTGGGTAAAATTTGACAAGAAATCAGTGACAAGGAGCAAAGGAGCAAATTAGCTAGGATCAAAAGTAATAATTATTAAGTCCATCGACAATCTTAAAATGTCTTATGAGCACAATTTGATAGTACTAACTAGAACTCTAAATGAAAGCTAAGGCAAAGTTGAGTGCAAAAGAGCGTAGATAGAAGTCTTGAAGTATACAAAAGATAAAACTAAAACTTTAGGAAAAATTCAAGGCGACATTGCATGAAAAACAATGATAATCAAGGTTGCAATGAGGAACAAATAAAATACTAAATGAAAAGAATGCTAACCAAATTCCAAAGAAGGTCAAAGCCTAAAGACATACTATATTTTAGGGAGAAAATAAGGAATGAGGGGGGGTCCCACTCAATCAACATGATGTGAAAGGAAACCTTTGGCTCGGTAGTCAAAATTTTCTCACAATAAAATGCTTCCATAATAGGTAAATACCACCACAACAACCATCACCGAAGCTTATTTTTTTGGAAAAAGATAGAGATCATAAATGCACCATTAGAGGAGGATCACAATCCAACCAAGAATTGAATGATAAGAGATCCACATTCAATGTTGAACCCACTATAAATAAATGTATAGAGGCCCCAAGAAGTACCTCAAAATGATAAGCATTTAGTGTTGTAGTTTCTTGCCAGTGTTTAGGCAAGGAATTTTTTGAATTTTGTACTACTTAAGATCATGAAATCAAATTGAAAATCTAAAAATACCAGGATTCAAATCCTTGAAGAAAAATGAGTTAATTAGAGACTCATGCCTAATATCTGGCCTTGGCTATAATTCCCTTTGACTCTTTTGATACATCAGTTGACTTCGAGCCTTGTGTTGTTCATGTTGGAAGTATTATGTTATTTAGCCTCCTTGTAAATATTAGTTTGGTAGAATTATTTATATTTTATATAATGTGTGTATCAATATGAAATAAAGTGCAAGGTGTTAAGAGAGAGAATGAAGAGTCACATGATATGTGGCAAGATGAGATTTTTGTCTTAATATGATGAATGTGAAAGGATGCGTCTTCCAAATATTTTGCGGAGAGAAATAGTTAGAGTATTGAAAAGTCATGTAAAGTGATATATTGGAGATAAAGCTCCATGTAATGTAATCTCTCTATATCAATCTTGTAATCCTTTGATATTGAATATATTTATGATATATTGTTGTTATTCCAATATTATGGTTCATTTTTATTTTGTTAGTGGCATTTATTTGAGTTATTCTTAATCCTGGATAAGGCTCTTATGAGCTAATCTAGCTAGAAATTTAAAGTGGGATCAGAGCCATAGGTTTCAGGAAGAAGAGAAGATTACAAAGAATATAATAACTCCAAGCATTTGATCCATAGTGTGTTTGCCTAAATATGAAGCTAATCATAGAGAATATTCAATAATGGCAGTGACGCTTGCTTGGGGTAACATCTAGAAATCGAGCATTGAGAGCAGTCAGTGTAACATCCAAAGTGAAATGTTGATCGATCAATTTCCACTTGCAAGAGTGTTAAGGTCTTCAATTCAAGTCTAGGCACACTTCTCAAGTGAAGGGTCATTGGCCTAAAAATATTATCATTTTTTGGATAACTAAAGATTGCATTTGAGCACCTAGTAAAATTCAAGAAAATTGGAATATTGGAACACTTGATAAGAACCAAAACAAACAATGAGAAACTACAATAGCACTTGAAAAGGTTTATTTAGAATAGTGAGATATAAGGTGCATAATATGCAAATAAGAGATAAAGCTAAGTTGTGAGATAGTCAAATCAAATGGGAGAATCATTATTGGAATCAGATGATCACTACAATAGGAGAAGATATACAGAGAGCTAGATTGAAAAAAAAGAGCACCTTTGTTGCTGAAGGTAGTGTGAAGAATGAATGTCTCTATTGTTGAAGGCAGTGTGAAGAATGAATGTCTCTATTGCTGAAGGCAATGTGAAGAAAGAACGTCTTTGTTGTTGAAGGCAACATGAAGAAAAATTCTTTATTATTATAGACAACATGGAGAAAATCGTCTTTGATTGTTGAAAACTACGAGATGTAACATCTGGGTTAGAATAACATTTTCTACAGTGAAAATATAATTCATAACATTTGCGTGATAAAATATCTTGGTCATCTGAAAGGAAATGAAAGCACCACAAAAGGTATGGAATATTGACTTGACATTTAAAATATAAGTTAGGTGCTCAGATTAAATTGTGTTTTTGAATTTATTAAAATTGATTAAAATTAATTGGGGTGAAGGTCATTAAATAATTTTTTTTAAATAAAAATTGAAAATTAATATTTGCAAGTTGAGTTTGCAATTTGATAAATTAGAAGCTTAGAGAGAAGGTTTTCTACTCCAAAAGAAATTTTTTAATTGAATTGTTAATTTGAAGATTGAATGCAAAATTAAATATTTTGGATATTGAAAATTAATAGTGGAAAATTTATTGATTGGATTTAACTTTGGAGCTATAAGGAATTCTACTCCAAAGGAATTGGTTGAAAAGTTTGATTAAAAATTTTTATTATTAAATTTTTGAGTTATAAGGTTGTCAACTCCAAATAAAATGGAAAATACAAGAATTTTCTTTTCTAAATCTCAATTACTAAAAGGGCCTAATTTTACCCCATGAAAAAATAAGATGAGGTCAATACTTATTGTTGAAAAACTCTAGGATGTGGTGAATGGACAAAGTAACATTCCAAGAGATAAAACAATAATTCAAAAATTCAAAGATAATGATGTTAAAGCTTTGATGTTAATTATGTTTCTCATATCTAATGAAATTCAAGCACACATTAGTGCAGTAGAAACTTCAAAAATTGCATGGGAAAAATTGTGAAAGATATTTTTTAAGGAAAGAATGAGGCAACCAATTTACATCTACAATCACAATTATATGCACTAAAATTTCATGATGGAGAAAACATAAAACATTTTCTTCAAAGGATATCAGAATTAAAATCAAAATTGCATACCTTAAGAGAAAAGGTTAAAGATAAGCTCTTGGTTTAATTGTACTTAGAGCACTTCCTAAATCATTCAAAATGTTGGTCATATCTCTTCTAGTATCAAATGGAAAGATATCCTTTGAGGAATTAGTAAATATTTTTCAACAATATGAACTTGAAAATCAATTGAGAAATGAGTCATCCAATAAGGCTCTTGTATTAGAAAGAGGATCTTGCACTTACAAAATAAAAAACAAAAAAATTATTGTCATATTTGTGAAAAAGATAGACATAGTATAAAATCTTATAAGTATAATGCATTGAATAGGAAGGATCAAGACCGAGAATAGCCTAAAGGAAATTAGATAGATTAGAGTAATCAACAAGGGAATATTGCACAATCAAAATGTGTACATAGGATTCTTATGGCAAATTGCATATGTTTGTTATCAAGTAATGAAAAATATGATAATGACTTGGAATCTATGACAATAAATACATGTGACATAAAAATGAAAAATATAGAATACAACTCAAATGATCTAAATATAGTTTATGATTGGTTAAAAATGCATATACTGTCAAAAATAATGATGAAAAATATTCAAATGATGACAGGGATAGTGATGCTTAAAGTTATCTTGATATTGAAAGAGATTAGTGTGATGAAGAATTTGGTTATTTTGAAAGGTATACTAAAAGAAATGGTTCAAAATTGTTAAGTAAAATGGGATGCAAAAACACAGGTTTGGGAAAACATGGACAAGGAATAAAAGAGTCAATTATACCAAAAATAAGACCAAAATGTGAAGGTCTTGGATATATAAGACATGAGCAGTAATGAATTAGGGACTAAATTTGTGATAAAAACAATGGCATCAAATTTATGTTAAGGAATGATAGGACCAGTAACAATGAAGGACAAACAAGAAATAACAAATAAAAGAATGACAAAAGGAATTTTGTAATTGAAAACAAATGTAACCATTGTGGTAGATATGGACATAAGATAGAGAAATGTTGAAATCTTTATCGTTGTGAAATTTATGTTGGACATAATCATTCTCAAAAATATTATTTACATAAAGAAAAGGAAAATCACAAATTAAAAATGGATTGTGGATGGATAAGTATGAATGAATGGAATAAGATGAAAGGAATGTTGTATGGTTTCTACAAGAGGAAACCAAGTGTGATAAAAAATCAAATTTTGTTGAATGTAAAGAATGATATTAGTTTTACCATGAATAAATGTGAAATGAATGATTATGACCCAAGCACAATTTGGAAGGTGACCTACAATGAAAGCACCTATAGTAATGATTCTACATAAATGACAATCTTATGATTGTTCCAATGACTAACCTAGAGTTAATGATGATTCAAAGGTGACCCGATGGCAAAAACCTAGAGGGAGTGACCCAAAGGTAGAGACCCATAGGCAATGACCCAGATCTAGTGACCCAAAGGAAGAAACCCAAAGGTGACTCAAATATATTGATCTAGATGTCGACAAACTTGGTGTCTATGAGAAAAAAACACAGAATTTTGGTTGTGTGGAATTTAGGGACCTTAGCTAGGCATTGCTAAAGGACCACTATCCCCTACATTTCGTGGATCAAATCTTACAAACAATGGCCAAGTCTGAAAGGTTATCCTTATTGGATGGATTCTTTAGATACAATCAACTATGGGTAAATGATGAGAATCAATATAAGACAATGGTTACCACTAAGTGGGGTACTTTTGCCTACTAGTGCATGCCTTTTGGCCTATCCAATATCGATGTAATTGTCTAGAGGGCTATGGATATCACATTCAAGGGTTTCCTCAATGAAATTATCCTAGTCTACCTTGATGACCTCACAATTTTTCAAAAATAGAGGAGGACCAACCTAGCACACCTAGAGAAGGTGTTCAAGTGCTGCTAATAATTCAGGGTATGTCTGAATCCAAAGAAGTGTACATTTAATGTTCCTTAGGGTAATCTATTGGGGCACATTATGCCTAATATCTAGATTTAGTTATAATTCCCTTTGGCTCTTTTGATACATCAACTAGCTTTGAGCCTTGTGTTATTCAATTGAGGCCTTCTTGAGCCTTTTGTAATAGGCATGAGTGTACTCATACAACATTCAATATAAAAAACTATGGTTATTTTATCTCTCTATCTTGTTGCTTGTATGTTTTGTGTGTGTTATTAAAATCATTTTCATTTCGAATAATGTATAAAAGGTTTATTTAATATTGGCATATTACCTCCTTAGGTTATATTTTTACTTTTATATAATCTCCTTTCCATTTTCTTTGATCAAGGCACCAATTATGACCAATTATCTTTGTACACCTACAAACCTCAACTTCATCCCTAGGGGCTAGGTGGATTGGTAAGTTTTGGTGCTTACCAAGAGACCTAGGTTCAAACCTTGGGAGCATGCTTATTTTTGCAAATATAGTAGTCTGAATTGTGTCTGCTAAGTGCATGCTAATCTGATAACGATGGTACCAATCTTGAGCTCCTGATGTTGAGCAAGGTGCGGCGATAGTATTGTCATTGTTGTCAACACACTCAGATGGACAGGTAGATGCAGTGGACAGTTTTTGGGAGGTTTTTCGAAGTATGTACAGTGATGTTCAATTCTTATGAGGATTTTTTTGATGTTCGGGTGAAGATATTACAGGTTGTTCGTGCAAATTTGCAAAAGTTGAAAAAATCATCAGGAAGTTGTCAAAAATTTACAAAAGTCATCATGGGCGCAGTTGGTTAGGATGGATCATTTTGGAACATGCCAGTATGTCAGGAAATAGTCCAGAACAGCGTTGGAGGTGTCAGCACAGTTTTTGGATTGATCGGTGACGTTTTCGGTATCTTGGTGGATGATTTGGCAAGTGGTTGTACAGGCCAAAAAATGGCAGTTTTGTTAGAAGTACTATGAGAAAATCGAGAAGAATTTGATAGTAAAATTTGAACTGGAGGTGGTCGTTATCTTCAAGAACATGTGTTCCAAATTTCCACCAAAATAGAGAAACGAGGTGAATGTTACAAGCGTTGCAAGACTGTCACAAAAACGCTCTTTTTGGAAAAAGTGTGTCAGTAGCAATTTTTGTGGAGGTGGTAGGTTCGCTGTGCAGCGAGATTCAGATTGGATGTATTCAACATTGCAGAGATTATACATTTTAAATTTTAGAGAAAATAGAGTTACGAGGTGAGAGTTATGATTTTTGCAAAAATGGTACAGGTCACTTTTATGTCAATTTGTTCCACTTGTGCAAAATCCTTTAGTTGGCCATTTCGACCTTGCAGAGTCGCCAGAGTTTCGGTTTTAGTGTTGTTACACATTCAAGGCATAAAATAGAACATCTTTTATTTTTGGTTTGAGGTGTCACGTGGCTCCGAAGTAAGAGTACGAGTAAGGTGTCAATTCTTTGCATGTGACGTGTTTGACGAAAAGCCTTCTCAAAATAAAAAAAGGAAGTTATATTGTTTTAAGAAGCTTTACAAAAGAAAATATTTTTAAAATTGAAAAGGGAAAAAAAATGCAAGTGTGTGTTTTTTAAGTGACAAGGGATTTTATTGAAAGGTGGGGACTTTATTTTGTGAAGAGAGAAGTGTGTGTGGAGAAAAATAAAAAATGAAAATCCGTGAGTTTTAGAGAGTGGTGAAAAACGTCACTTGAGTATTTTGGGCATAACTTTCTCATATGATATCCATTTTGGATTAAATTTTGAGAGGAGTTCGTAGACAAAGTTTTGCACAATACCCAGAAAGCGTTTAGCAATTGGCAGAATAAGCTAAGAGAATAATCAATTTTTTATTTTGTGAGAAGAGAAGATTCAAATTTTGAGTAATGTAGAGAGAGGGAAGTTATACTAGGTGAAATAGAAAGTTTTAGATTTTGGGCTTACAGACCATAGAGGGTTCTAGTTTCAGTGAAGACATTCATATATGTCATTTTATTATCAATATCAAAATCAAGTGGGTGCTTGGTAGAGGGGTTGGTGCTCCTTTTTGTTGATGCAGATAAATCAGGGGTTGGTGCTCCTTTCTGTTGGTGTAGATAAATCAGGGGTTGGTGCTCCTTCTAGTGGATGCTGGTAAATTGATTGTAAATTTGATGCTTTGCAAAGGTTGTATTTGGATGGGAGTCCAAATTCATTTTCGGGATGTAGCCAAATTGGTGAACCTCGGTACATCTTGTGTTGTGTGATGTTCTCTTGTTATACTTGCTTTATTTGGTTTTATGTTTTCATTATTTTGGCTTTGAGTGTTGAAGATTTAAGTTTTAAAGAGCTACACTAATTCACCCCCCTCTCAATGTCATTGTGAGAATAACAATTAGTATCAGAGTGAGGTTCCTGAACAGGCTTAACCGGCTAGGGTGATTTTGGAAGTGACACAATGGCGGGTGGTAAAGGCTTCTCATAAAACAAAGCACCATTGTTTGACGGAACTAATTACACATTTTGGATACTCGGGATGCAGACATATCTTTGTGCTTTGGGATACGATATTTGGAATTCAATAGATAGTGGATACACAATACCCACCACTTCTCCAACCGATGTTGTCGGTAAGAAATTGTTTGAGAATGACTCAAAAGCAAAGAATGTTATCATGTGTGGATTAGTGGATAGCGAACTGGTAAAGATTATGGGTTGTAAAACGATAAAGAAAATATGGGATAAACTGAAGAGCATTCATTAAGGAGATGTTAATATCAAAGAGCCCAAGTTACAAACACATCAAGCTCAGTTTGAAGTATTAAATATGAATGACGATGAAAATATAGAGGCATATATGCTGAGAGTTAATGAAGTCATTAATGCGATTAGAGGACTCGACGAGGAAATCAAAGATTCTATCATCGTGAAAAAAGGTATTAAGATCCCTTTCCCAAAGATTTGATTCTAAAGTTTCAGCTATAGAAGAAGCTAAAGATCTAAATTCTTTTAGTATGGATGAGATGCATGGTTCTTTGATTGCATATGATATGAGAATAGGAAAATCTAAACCCACATATAGAGAAGCTGCTTTTAAAGCCCATAAAAATATGAAAGCAAAACAAGAATTCGAGGAAGAAGAGACATTAGATGAAATGGAAGCAAACTTTGTTCGAAAACTAAAAAGGGGAAAAGTAAAATATAGAGGAAAGTTACCGTTTAAATGTTTCAACTGTAGAGGCATTGGGAATTTTGCAAATAAATGTCCACTTAATGAGAAGAACAAAAGTGATGAAGGATCGCATGAAGAAAGAAGTGACTGGAATAAAAAAAACAAATTTCAAAAAAGGCAACTTCAAGAAGAAAACTTTCATCTCCAAGAATGTTAGTTTATCATAAGATTGCTCCAGTGAGGATTCTGAAAAGGAAATAGGTGAAGCTCTTTTCATGGCACTCAAAGAAGAAAAACCATAAAAAGAACAGGAATGTGATGAAGAAGAAATTGACACATAAGTGAATTTGGAAGAGGAACTAATTGCAGCTCTAGATGAATTGAAGATAGAAAGAAAAAAGAATAAGAAAATTTCAAGAAAGTTGAAGATGCAAATGAAATCATAACAAATTTGAAAGTATAGATAGAAGAATCCAAGAAAATCTCCGAAGATCTCAAAGTGCAAAAAACCATAAAAATAAATTATTGCAGCAAGCTAGAAGAAAATATTATTGGTTTAAGAATGCAGCTAGAAGAGATGAATCAGAAAATTAGTTGTTATCACAAACATGAAGAAAGTTCTATGAAGCTGGATAAGATCATAAATAACCAAAAGACTACAGGCATCAAATTTTGTTTGGGTTTTGATGAAGGAGAACTGTCAAATGGATCAAAGGCCATAAATGAAGAATCCACAAAGAATGAAGAGAAGAAACAAGTTGATCAAGCAAAAACGAATCATGCAAAGGAAAGCAATAATGCAAGGCACAAAAGGAGAATTGACAATGATGGTTTCACCAATGTCACACATCAAATAAGAAGAAGATTTATGGCTCCTACGACAACATGGCAAAGACCACCACCCAGGTTCAATCATCTTTTTTCTGGTTACTGTTTTAAATGCAATGGTTATGGACATAAGATCTCAGATTGCAAGTATAATGTAGGACCAAGGAATTTTATCAATAGAAATGTTTTTTCACCTTTGATGGATTATACAGTAGAATGTTATTACTATCATAATTTTGGGCATATTGCAAGAAATTGTCGAAGTACATTTGCATCAAATCAATTTCAGGGAAGAAAATTTTAGCCAAATGGAATAAGACAAAATAGAAAATTTCCCAAAAAACATGCACAAGCTACTGAAAAAGAAAATCCAAAACAAGAGCCCAAAATTGTAATCAAACCTGAGTGGAAAGAAAAAGAGAGACCTAAGGAAGAAAAAGAATCCTTGATCGTACAGACGACATTTAAAGCGCAGAATAAATCCGCACCATGGATGCTTGATAGTGAATGCTCCAGTCATATGACAAGTGACAAACAAAAATTTGAGAAGTTGCAGCAATATGAAGGTGGTTCAGTAAAGTTTAAAAACAATGATGGAGCTAAGATAGTTGGCAGAGGTTCAGTTAATATTAGTGATGAAAAAATCAAGTCAAAAGAAGTCTTGTTTGTGGTTGGTCTGAAGCATAACTTGTTGAGCGTAAGTCAGATTTGTGATAGAGTTCATGAAGTGATCTTGAAGAAGCAAGGTTGTGAAGTCAGAAAGGCAAACAATGGGAAGTTGATAGTAACTGGATCAAGGACATCTGGCAACATGTACACCCTCTCAGAGACTTTAGAAGGAGCTTGCTTGATTGGACAGGAAGAAGAGAATTGGTTGTGGCACAAGAGGCTCGATCATATCAGTTTTAACAATCTAGTAAAAATCAGCTCAAACAAAGCAGTGAGAGATATTCCCACCATTGGCAAACCATCAAATAACATTTGTGCTTCATGTCAAAAGGGGAAGCAAACTAGAGTCTCATTTAAAACAAAAGAGTACTACACAAACAAACATTTGGAACTAGTACATATTGATTTATGTGGACCCATGAGAACGCAAAGCATAAACAGTGACAAATATTTCATGTTGTGTATAGATGACTATTCTAGGATGACATGGGTATTGTTTTTGAAGCATAAATCGAAGCTTTTGATATGTTCAAGGTTTTCAAAAACCAAGTTGAGAATCAAACAAGAAAAAGGATTAAATGTTTAAGGTCGGACAGAGGAGGAGAGTTCATTTCGAGAGGATTTCACGAGTATTGTGAAAAATATGGCATTAGGAGACAGTTTTCAGCAGCCAAGACACCTCAGTAGAATGGTGTGGTAGAAAGAAAGAATAGGACAGTGCAAGAAATGGCATGGACTATGTTGACTGAGAGCAAAGTAGCAGACAGATTTTGGAAAGAGGCAGTCCATACTACAATATACATCCAAAATAGGTGCATGTTGAGGACGCATGAAAGCAAAAATCCTTATGAGTTGTGGTTCGGTAAAAAGGCAACAAAAAAATACTTTAAAGTTTTTGGAAGCAAGTGTTACATCAAAAGAACTAAGAAAACCTTGGTAAGTTTGAAGATAGAGTGGATGAAGGTATTTTTCTTGGCTATTCATCAAAAAGAAAATCTTACAAATGCTACAATAAGAGGCTAAGGAAAATTGTGGATAGTGTCGATGTTAAAGTTGATGAAGGAAGAGAATGAGTAATTAGCTATGAAGAGAACTATCCAAATTATGAAGAGGTCATTAAAGGAGATGAGGAAAAGGAAACATAAAAGAAACCAAAAATTGACTTAGAGGATTCAAACAGTGATTCAAAAGTGGAAGAAAACAAGAAATTCAAAACAGGTAGCTGGTAGAAAGATCATCCTAGAGAGCAAATAATTGGAGATCCCATAGTTGGTGTTCAGACAAGAAGAAGATTAGTAAGTAACTACTCTTTATTATCCAGCATGAGCCCAAAAATGTTGCTAACGTAAGCAAAGATGAAAGTTGGGTAAAGGCAATAAATAAAGAATTCGATCATATCGATAAAATCAATACTTGGGAGTTATTACCAAGACCCGCAAACAAAAATGTAATCGGTACTAAATGAGTCTTTCAAAATAAATTGAATGAAGACGGACAGGTAGTCAGGAACAAAGCAAGATTGGTATGCAAAGGCTATGCACAAGTTGAAGGTATTGACTTTGAGGAAACCTTTGCACCGGTGGCCAGACTAGAGGCAATTAAAATGTTTCTGGCTTTAGTATTTTACAAGAATTTCAAAGTTTATCAAATGGATGTGAAATTAGCATTTTTGAATGGAAAACTTGAAGAAGAGCTTTATATTGAGCAGCCTAATGGTTTTCAGCTTGGTGATGATCCCAACTTGGTTTACAAGTTGAAGAAAGTGTTATATGGCTTAAAATAGGTTCCCCGAGCATGGTATGCAAGGCTAGACAATTATCTTACTCAGCAAGGGTTCAAGAAAGGTATGGTGGATAGTAATTTGTATGTCAAAACAGAAAATGGTCATCATATTGTTCTTGTTGTATACGTAGATGATATCATATTTGGCAACAACAAAGATGAGTTGTGTAAATATTTAGCAAATAAGATGCAGAAAGAATTTGAAATGTCAATGATTGGTGAACTTTCGTATTTCCTCGGATTGCAAGTTAATCAAAAGGAGAAGGGCATATTTATATCTTAAATTAAATATGTGAAAGAGATGCTGAAAAAGTTCACAATGGAGGATTGTAAGCCAGTTAGCACTCCCATGATGACAGGTTGCAAGTTAAGCAAAGATGACAAATCTCCATATGTCGATCAAACTATGTATAGATCTATGATTAGGAGCTTACTGTACTTGACAACTACCAGATCAGATATTTTACAAGCAGTATGCATGGTAGCACGATTTCAGGCTAGTCCCAAGGAGACTCATGTGACAGCAGTGAAGAGATTTCTTCTGTACCTCAAGGGTACTATGGAGTATGGATTACGGTATCAGAAAGGTAAGGACTTCACCCTTATTACGTATTCAGATGCATATTGGGTAGGATGTGTATATGATAGAAAGAGTACCAGTGGAGGTGCATTCTATCTTGGAGTCAGGTTGGTCACGTGGCATAGTAAGAAACAGGAGTCAGTCTCCTTATCCATAGTAGAGGCAGAATACATTGCAGCGACAACGTGTTGTACGTAGGTGTTATGGATGAAACAAACTCTGAAGGATCTTGGCATTAATTTCAATGAGATGATTTCAATTAAGTGCGATAACACCAATGCCATTAACATCTCAAAGAATTCGGTTATGCATTCTTGCACAAAACATATTGCTATTCGGTATCATTTTTTGAAGGAGAAAGTTGCATAAGGTGAGGTTAAGTTGGATTTTGTTCTAACAACAGAGCAAGTAGCGAATATCTTCACCAAACTATTGTCCAAGGAAGTCTTTGAGTACCTTCACAAGAAATTAGGAGTGGTCACACTTCCCAAGAATTGACTAGCTATTGGGGCCACATTCTCAAGGGGAGTATTTGTGTATTTGTTTATCTTTTTTCTCATATTTGTGATTTTTGCTAAGTGTAATAATTTTTGCTTGAGAATGTTGTGCATGGACTCAGGGGGAGTTTGCAGCAGCCCTTTGGTCTTCTTGTCAAAGGGGGAGAAGATTTATAGGAAATTGTGCGTGTGTTGCCAACAATTCCAAAGGGGGAGATTGTTGAGCAAGGTGCAGCAACAGTATTGTCATTGTTGTCAACACACTCAGATGGACAGGTTGATGCAGTGGACAGTTGTTCGAAGGTTATTTAGAGTATGTACGGTGATGTTCAATGCTTATGAGGATGTTTTTGATGTTCGGGTGAAGTTGTTACAGGTTGTTCATACAAATTTGCAAAAGTTGAAAAATTCGTCAAGAAGTTGTCAAAAAATTGCAAAAATCGTCACGGGCGCAGTTGGTCAGGATGGATCAGTTTGGAACATGCCAGCATGTCAAGAAACAGTCCAGAACAGCGTTGGAGGTGTCAACACAGTGTTTGGATTTATCGGTGATGTTTTCGGTATCTTGGCGGATGATTTGGCAAGTGGTTGTATAGGCAAAAAAAGGGTAATTTTGTCAGAAGTACTGCGAGCAAACTGAGAATAATTTGATAGCAAAATTCTAACTGGAGATGGTCGTTATCTTCAAGAACATGTGTTCCAAATTTCCACCAAAACGGAGAAACTAGGTGAATGTTACAAACATTGCAAGACTGTCACAAAAATGCTCTTTTTGAAAAAAACGTATCAGTAGCAGTTTTCGTGGAGGTGGTACAGGCGAACCGTAAGGAGTTATACATCGATATTTGGACTGGATGTATTTAGTATTGCATAGATTCTACGTTTCAAATTTTAGAGTAAACAAAGTTACGAGGTGAGAGTTATGATTTTTGCAAAAACAGTACATGTCACTTTTATGTCAATTTGTTCCACTTGTGCAAAATTCTTTAGTTGGCCGTTTCGACCTTGCAGAGTCGCCAAAGTTTTGGTTTTAGTGTTGTTACACCTTCAAGGCATAAAATAGAGCATCTTTCGTTTTTGGTTTGAGGTGTCACGTGGCTCCGAAGTAAGAGAACGAGTAAGGTGTCAATTCTTTACATGTGACGTGTTTGACGAAATGCCTTCTCAAAATAAGAACAGGAAGTTATATTGTTTTAAGAAGATTTACAAAAGAAAATCTTTTTAAAATTGAAAAGGGAAAAAGAATGCAAGTGTGTGCTTTTTAAGCAACAAGGGATTTTATTGAAAGGTGGGGACTGTATTTTGTGAAGAGAGAAGTGTGTATGGAGAAAAATAAAGAGTGAAAATCCGTGATTTTTGGAGAGTGGTGAAAAACATCACTTCAGTATTTTGGGCATAACTTTCTCATATGATATCCATTTTGGCTGAAATTTTGAGAGGAGTTCGCAGACAAAGTGTTGCACAATACCCAAAAAGCGTTTAGCAATTGGAAGAACGAGCTAAGAGAACAATCAATTTTTTATTTTGTGAGAAGAGAAAATTCAAATTCTGAGTAATGCAGAGAGAGGGATGTTATACTAGGTGAAATAGAAAGTTTTAGATTTTGAGCTTACAGACCATAGAGGGTTCTGGTTTCAGTGAAGACATTCATATATGTCATTTTATTATCAATATCAAAATCAAGTAGGTGCTTGGTAGAGGGGTTGGTGCTCCTTTCTATTGGTGCAGATAAATCAGGGGTTGGTGCTCCTTTCTATTGGTGCAGATAAATCAGGGGTTGGTGCTCCTTCTTATGGGTGCTGGTAAATTGATTGTAAAGTTGGTGCTTTGCAAACGTTGGATTTGGATGGGAGTCCAAACAATCATTTTCGAGGATGTAGCCAAATCGGTGAACCTCGATACATCTTGTGTTGTGTGATGTTCTCTTGTTATACTTGATTTATTTGGTTTTATGTTTTCATTGTTTTGGCTTTGAGTGTTAAAGATTTAAGTTTTAAAGAGCTACACTGATTCACCCCCCTCTCAGTGTCATTGTGAGACTAACACCCGATGCTCCTCATGTCAAGTTAAATAACAATGAGATAAAATAAATATTATCGGAAACAACCCTACTTAATAATAAATAAATAAAACTATAGATGTAACCAACTCCTTTCTAAATTAAAAATAAACAAAACAAACCTCAAATTATTTGCACATTGATAAATGCTTGTAAAATATTACAATGCATACTGCAAGGCCATGTCCTCTTTTTAACTCCTTCCAACGTTTATAGGCATGTAATACAATGACTACATAAATAACAAATCCTATGTCATCTATATGCCACGTGACTTCTAAGTGTAAAGGGAGTTCATAATATTGCGCATTTTTCTTGATACCTATCACTAGTGACATCGCTCTTTGTTGCAGAATGTACAAATTATGTATAGTGGTTCAACATAAACACACACGTATACTTGTCAAATTTTGTACATGTACTTAAACAATGTAAAATTTCTTGAACCACTTGATATTTGTTCTACATGCTATATGGAAAAATATGGTCGTAAATGATCATTTATCCACGTGTCATTAATGCATCATTCCCCATAGCCATTACACAAGCAGGACTGAAGCTGAGCGCGGGGATACTGAAGCAGAGCCAATAGAACGAAGAAGATTCGAACTGTACATTGAACCAGACAAGAAATATCAACACAAAAAAATTAAAGGGTTTGCGGCAAAGGGTTTTTGTAGAGCAAGGAGGGTTTGCGGCAGAGTATTGTATTAAACATCTATTTCATCGAGTAAGCACATTTTTTGTCCTCTTTTGATTTATAAAATAATTTAAGTAGGTAGGAGAAATACATTCGTTACAGGGGTTTGCGACAGAAGGTTTTATTATCAGTAAGGGTTTGTAGTGGAGGGTTTGTAGAACAAGGAGGGTTTTATTACACATTTATTTCATTGGATCAATAGTACAGAGGGTTCGGCTATAAAGGGTTTGAAAATGGAATAAGGGAAGCAACAATAGCAAGAACCAATATATGTCAATGAGAAACAGTACTGGAGGATATTAAGGTGTCGACAAGCTCGAGCAAGGGCAACAAAAATGAAGAGGGCATATCGAAAAATAAAAATAAAAAATATTCTACCATATAAACATGTGGAGAATAAGGAACAATCAAAGGCAAATCACCAAAATGAGTTTTCAGATGAGGAAGAAACTTACAGTCCCACAACTACACCACTCATGTGGGCACCAAGACTTTTTGTGCAAGAGGTAATGAAGATGAAAGAGAAACTTGAAAGCATGGAAAGGAGGGAGAAATTAAGAGAAACTAAATCAGATGAGGTTATAAACACCATTCGGAGGCTGGAAAAGGAAAATAACCAACTCAAGGAGCGAGTGTCAAAGCTACAAAACCTTGCAAACATGGGTCAACGTGAATGGCATGTCCTCAAACAAGCCATCCACCCTCCAATCAATGATGCAATACAGGTAGAAAAAACAAATGCAAATCAAATAAAAGAGGTACAAAAAACACTCCAAAACATGGAAACAAGAGAAAATGAGCTACGAAATGAATTAGCAAAGGCAAATACAAGGTCTCAAGTAGTAAAAGAACCAGTCTATCAACAAAAAGAGTTGATAGAGAAGCAAGTAAAAATTCAAATAATAGAAGAGAAAGAAGGACATGAGAAGTTATCAAATATAATCATCAAAGGGTTGAAATATCATGGGGACAGAGAAGACACAAATCGTTTAACCAGGGACTTCTTGTCAGATCGATTACAATGGAAGGGTCAAATAAAAAAAGCAAGTAGAATTGGTAGGCTGAGAGAAGGAGGTAGAGATATACATATTCGGGTCACATTGATGAGCTACGAGGATAAAATAAGGTTACTTAAAAATAGAGGCATGCTGAGAGGGTCACAATTTTATTTAGATGATGACCTAACATTTTTATAGTAGGAAGAAAGAAATAAGGAATGGAAAAAGGTGAGGGCAACAAGGAATGAAGGGAAACAGACATATTTAAGAAATTGAAAGGCATACATCACATCTAAAAAAATCCAAAACAAATAGGGAGTATGGCCTGCCCGAGAACATCTTACAATGGTAAGTTGGAACTATAGAGTTTTCCCTTGGAGAAGAGGACCCGGGTTAGGGCCCATTGCTAGAGACAAAGATATATTCATATTTACAGAAACACATGAACACGATGGATGTAGGACTCCATAATTTGTGGGATACAAAAAAATAGCAATATGGAATAAAGCAATAGAAAATGGCAAAGGGCATGGGGGTATTATGGTTTTAATAAAAGAGGAATGGGATAGGGTCATTAAAATTGAAAAACAAGATGAAAACAAACAAGTACATCTGGATAAATATCCTAGAAAATAAGTCAGTTATTAGCATAGCAGCATGTTATTTTGCTCCCAAGAATTCTAAATTCTATAAGAAACATGACCTTAACAGAGAATACCCATACTCCTCCCTAAAAAGAGACATTTCAATATACAGTAAGTTGGGGGAGATTATCTTAATTGGAGATTTCAATGCAAGGATAGCAAATAAGCAAGCTAACATTCTAGAAGGCAACGAAGATATTGAGATTAATCATCTTTGGATGCTAGAAGAGGAAAATCAACAGTGGACCAGGACTTCAAAAGATGACCATGGGGTTATCACGCAATATGGAGAAGAGTTGTTATGTCTTTGCAGCATATACAATTTGATTATTTGCAATGAGATGAACAAATGGAAAAATTCAGGAAAGTATACATGCAAAACATATAAGGGACAAAGTGTAATAGACTATGTAATATGCTCACAGAATTACATACCAAAAATAGAGAAGCTAGAAGTGGAAGATTCTCCAGTGGAACTTAAGTCAGATCACTACCCAATTGTTATGAAACTTCGAATGCATGGAGACAAACCAAAGAAAAAACACTTGCAAGGCAATCAAAATAAATATCCTCACAAGGGAAACATTCTCTTAACAGATGAAAATCGATAGAATTTTAGAGCAGTATTAAATAATAAGTTACAGGAAATGGAAGAACTACATCACAGTAGTAGAGATTACAGTAAGAGTGAATGGTTAATGCATGTTATTCAAGAAACTCTAAACAAATACAAGAGAGCTAAACCTAAAAATAAAGAAATGAATAGCTTCCCAACCAACCCATGGTTCGATGAAGATTGCAAAAAAATACGAAGATTACTAAAGGAACCAAAGGGTAAAACAAGAGCAAACAAAAAAGCATATGAGAAACTTGTAAGGGCAAAAAAAGAAGAATACACTAGAACAAGGAGGAAAGAATTGATTTACTTAGGGAAGCATGAACCAAAGAAATTTTGGAAGGAACTAAGCGTGAAAAGGATGCAAACTGAAAATAACATAACAGTTAATCAGTGGTTGGAGTATTCAAAATAACTATATCGGCATAGTAACCAGCAGGAGACACCCCCTACTATCATTGTCAAGAAAGAATTTTTCACAATTGAAGAAATTATTCAAGGGATAAAAAAGTTAGCAACTGGTAAAGCTCGTGACATAGACAATATTCAAGCAGAGCATATAAAATAGGAGGTAGATCTTGGCACCGCAAATCAAAGAAATTTTCAATGAGGTCATACAAAATGGCTTCCCTGCTGAGTGGACAACTAGTTTAACCATTCCTTTGTTTAAAAGTGGAGATGTAAATAATCCTTCAAACTATCGAACTATCATGATCAACCCTCTCTTTGCAAAGTTGTTTGGGAGTATGATAGAGCGTAGGATCAGCATATGGGTAGAAGAAAATGGAAAGAGAGCAAAGGGGCAAGCAGGTTTTAGGCCCAAGCACTCAACTATTGATCACTATATCACGCTCAGACACATAGTGGAAAAAATATGGGACAAAAAAGAGGAGGCTTTTTGTTGTTTTGTAGACTTCAAAAAGGCATTTGACATAGTACCAAGGAAAAAATTATGGAGCAGAATGGAAGAGCTAGAGGTTCCAATTCACTATAGGGCAGCAATTCACAGACTAAATGAGCATGTAAAAGCTATAATCAGAACACAGGAAGGGTTATCTGAATGTTTTGGTAGTGACATAGGTGTCAAACAAGGTTGCCCTCTATCTCCGACCTTATTTGGGTTGTACATTGACAAGTTAGAAGAATGGATAAACAAATTTGGGGGAGAGGGTGTGCATTTAGCCAAATATGTGGTAAAACTCCTCATGTATGCAGATGATGTAATTCTTGTGGTCAAAAAATCCAAATATCTAGAAGATCACCTTCAATCTCTAGAACTCTTTTGTAAAGAAGTTGGGATGTAGGTGAACACGAGCAAAACAAAAATTATGATTTTTTCAACAAAAAAGAAGAAGCAACAACTCAAATTTTAGTTTGCAGGAGAACCGCTTGATGTAGTAGTAGAATACAAATACCTGCGCATAGACTTTCATGACCAAACTTAATTGGAATACATGTAGGATGAAAAGAACTCAAAGTGGTTGGAGAGCACTATATGCACTTCAAAACAGGTGTAGGAATGCCGAGTTGTGGGACTGGAAGACCACCATGGTCTTATTTGGCCTACTTGTTACACCGGTTCTGTTGTATGGTTGCAAGGTGTGGTCTAGTGGCACAACAAATGCAAAATGGAGGCAAATAGAAAGGATTCAAAAATATCTAATCACAAACTTTCTCAAAATTAAGGCCACAACCCCTTATGAAATTATTCTAGTTGAAACTGGAATGTTCTCTTTAGAAGCAATTGCTATGACCAAGTTGTTATGTTACTTGAAAAAAATAGAAAACATGACAAATGATAGATGGCCTAGGGCAGCTAGGGACGAAGAGTTGCATAGGCGAAAGAATACATGGATGAAACAAAATTAGAAATGGATGAAACGTTGGGAAATCAACATAAATGAATGCCCAAATGTCAACAAAGACAAAAAATTATGTGAATGAAAAGTTCGAAGTGGAATGTGGAAAAATGCAAGCAGAAAAAGACAATATTATATTGCAAATTTTAACCCAACGTATGACCACAAGGAAAAAAGTGTATATAGGCGCTGAAATCAAGTGGAAGGAAAAAATACTCATTGCTCAGATAAGGACTAGCTCTCATAGGCTTAGATGTGAAATAGGGAGATGGACAACGCCCAAAGAACAATGGAAAGAAAGGATATGTACTCTATGCAGCATAGGGGCAGTAGATATAGAGGAACACTTCATCTATAAATGCCCGAATTTTTTAGATATCCGTGACAAATACAAAAAAACACTTGGGAACAAGTTTATGGCAGATTTATTTGAAGACAGTAAAATCAAAAAAGTTGGGGAATTGTTAACACAAATCAGCAGGAGAAGGAACAATCCTTTTCAAAGATATTAAAGATCATATAATATGATTTGAGTAATTGTACTTCCATATTTGAGGTCCCATAGACCATATTTGGGTCTCGCGGACGTAATTAAAATCTTTCATTTCATTTCACAAGTGCACACATACCAAGAGCCAAGGAGGAGTGCGCAGCACTTTGTTAATTTTTAAAGTTAATGAACGGTAAACATGATTACGAATCATGATGCCTTCTTGATGAGACTATGATTGGTTTACACTAAAAAAACAAAAATTGTTCTTTTGTTTTTTCATTTAATTTTTATAATTTTTTAAAGTTTTTTTCATAAGAACAAAGTTAACAAAATAAATATTTTAGGAAATTGAATAATTTTTAGTTTATTTGATAAAAAAAAAATCAATGGAATCTACTTCCTAATAAACTGAATTGGTTACTACCAATTCCTCTATCTATTTTGGGCATTTATATTTTCGGGTTAAAATTGTAAGTTTTAAGTAGGGAACTAAATTCTTTTATAGAGAGCTTAAACTTAATCTTTTAAATAAAAACCCAAAGACATTGAGGGAACTTATTTGTACTCTATGTTAAAACCATACACCCACTCATATATTTGTTTGTTGTTAGTTTAATAGTACCATGATTCTTCAATAGGTAACCTCTGTAATCCTAGTCCGCAAATAAAGACTTTGGACCTTCATCAACAAACACTTGATTGCTATCAACTAACCTATCTTTTATGAACCTTACTTAATAATAATGTTGTACACAAAGACCATAGGAAATATATTTTATTTGAATTTGACTAAGATTTGAATTTATATTTTTATTTTATTGATATCTTTAAATTAATGTTATTTTATAAAATGGTTATAGTTAAATATAATATTATTTATTTATTTTATCAAAGAAATAGTTTTAAAATTTATTATTATTAATTTATTACATAATATTTTATTTTTTAAATAACATGAATTCAAATAATTAAAAATATAAATTCTTAATAAAAATATGAGATTCAAATTTTATTAATTAATATACATATAATAATATTATTATATTGATATAGCTACGTATTATGGTAATAAAATCATTTTGCAATATTGTTGGAATATTATGATATTGTTTTTTTTTAGAGGTTCAATGTTCAAACCCCACTTAGTATGAGGGACAAAAATCCCTCGTATAAACCTGTGTAAACTCATTGAAAAATAATAATTATTATTCAAAATACTAGCTTGTGTATAGTAGTCAATAATCAAGACTAATTTTTTTCCATAAAATTGGATGTCTAAGACTTTCTTTCCTACTTTATCAAGTAATAAATGATAAATATAAATTTTATATTGTCAGATTTTTTAATTTTTGTAAAATTGAAATAATATATGATATTAGTTTTGGGAAGGATATTACAGTGGTAGTTTAATTCCTTAGAAGGTCAGGGTCCTCTTAACTTTGTCTTAATCTAACAAGGTAAAGATTGTAAAAGTTCCAATGCAATAAATATATAATATTATTTAAAAATTAAAAAAATCCTTAATTTTTAAAAAGATTAATATTAAATATTATTAAGTTAATTTATTAAACAATAAAAAATAATTTTAAATTCAAACTTTATCAAAAGATACATATAAAGATTATTGATTGTATAATTAAAAGATATTTACCTCCTTCGATTTCATATATTCAATTAAAAAAAATTCAAGTTTCTCTCAAAATTATTCTTTCACATTTTATATAACCAATAAAAAAATTAATGATTATATAACATATTTCATACTTTATAACCAATTTCTTTTTAAATTAATGAGTGGACAGGTGAAATATTGTACATTTATAAGGGAAATTGATGATTGAACAGCCCTTGAAAAAACGAAAAATCCTGACCCCAAAAAAATACAAAAAAAAATTTCTTTAACAAATGTTTTAATGTAACCTTAAAAAAAATGATATCCCCTCTCGTGGACACAAAGAAAATCGACGGTTGCATACTTAGAAGATGTTGCCTTTCGATCATATTTCCTTTGCGAGCCTAAAAGTTTAGGCATACAAAAATTAAATTATATAATGCTTTAAAAGAATAAATAAATAAATAAATAAGGGCATCCACTCTCGCCCTGAAAATTATTTAACAATTCCACCACCAATAGCTAACTACGCACGCCGATTTTTAATTATTTTAAATTACAAAAAAGTTCACATAATAACCGTGAGATTTTTTATTAATTTTTGTATTTTTTTTTGTGCCTAAATACAAAGGGTTCGTAAAAAAGCAGCAACTACACCATCATATAGTTTTAAAATTATACATCCGGTAACAAGTAAACGGAGTCTTCCCCTAGACTATTTAAAGTCCCTATAGGAACCCGCAGTCACACATAGGTGAAACGCACACCTAGGTTTCTGAGTATTCCTATCTCTACTCAAAATTTAAAATGTACTTACCGCTCTCAAATCCTAATTCGCCGAAAGCTCCTTATCCACAACAGCACTCGGAGACTCCTCTGCAACTACATCGGGTTCGCTGATTCCATTTTCTGGTAATCTCTCGTCCTTGATAAGCGCGGCCTTTTCCTTAGCCCTGCGCAGAGCTTCGATCAGGTTATTGAGGGCGGAGGTGGGATCGTCGCTCGCCTTCATCAATTCCTCGCTTACATCGGCAGGTGTAATCTCGGCCTCCTTCATCAGCAATTCAATTTCAGAAAACAGGGGATGCTCATCGACACCGAGGTAATTCCGGGCGAGAATCCTGAAAGCCGGGAAAGTGCAGAAGGATAAATGAATGTGCTTATCCATACGCCCCGACCGAAGAAGGGCTGGATCGAGCCTGTCAATGTGATTGGTAGTAAATATGATGATTCTCTCGCTGCCGCAGCACGACCACAGGCCGTCCGTGAAATTTAAGACGCCGGAGAGGGTTACTTTGCTTTCCTGGTTCTCGCTCTCCAGCTTCTCCGGCGGCTCAGCGGGGGAATTTTCTTCCTTGTTCTCTTTCTTGGGCTTCTTCTTGCGGTCGGAAAGATCAAGAGAGCAGTCGATGTCCTCTATCACAATGATCGACTTGTTGGTGGTGGCAATCAAAAGCTTTCTCAGCTCGGT
Source organism: Wollemia nobilis (assembly GCA_028583015.1). Taxonomy (NCBI): domain Eukaryota; kingdom Viridiplantae; phylum Streptophyta; class Pinopsida; order Araucariales; family Araucariaceae; genus Wollemia; species Wollemia nobilis. Next base: position 14,214,165 of record JAQPPZ010000850.1, read on the forward strand.
GTTGCTCTTGACCTCGGTTAACTCCAGGTCATAGATGTCATACTCCAGAAAGTTAGCAATGGCTGCAATCATGCTGGACTTGCCGGTGCCGGGCGGGCCGTAGAGCAAATACCCCCGTTTCCACGACCGCCCCACTTGCTTGTAGTACTTTTCCCTTTGCGTGAATTTCCTGAGGTCTTGGAGGATGTCCTCCTTCACTTGTGGGTCGAGAGCCAGGGTCTCGAACGTTGCCGGGTGCTCGAAAACCACCGGCGTCCAAACCCTGTTTCGGTGCTCGTAGGAGCCTTTGTCGCTTTTATTGGTGTAAATCTTCCGGTGCCGGTTTTTGAGCTCCAGCATTTTGGCCTCCGCCATCACGTGGGGAAGGTACGCGTCGAATATCTTTCCCTTGTCCCGCTTGTGAAATTTCAGCTCGAAATACCGCTTTTCGTCGGAAACGTAGTGCCAGGAGAACATTTGCTGTTTGCGCTCTGTGCTGTGTAAAATCCACCACACTTTGACACCCTTAAACTCGTCCTCGAGTTGCTCGTTTTTGTCCATGGTGAATGTGAATTCCTTGGCATTTTTGGGCTTGTTGAGCTTCAATCTTGTGGCGGCGGAAGAGGAGCGAGTGCTCAGGTATGTCTGGACCGATTCGTAGACCTCGCTAACCTTGAAGCCCTCGTTTTCTTCGATCACGATGGTGATATAAGAAGAGAAAATTCGTGCCAACTTTAGCACTAGCTTCGTGAAATAAACATCGAGCTCGGGAGGGAGATACTCCTTGGCGATTGTTCTGACGAAGAATATGGTCGCCATGGCCGAGCCAAGACTTGACCACTTCTCCATTGTTGCGGCGAGACGAAGCCACACATTCAGCGAAGATTAAGGAGAAGAAAGTGCAATAAATAACAGAGCACATGCTCTGTTCTTTCCTTCCAAATGTCGGCGCAAAATGACGATGAAAGCGTCCTGCACTGACATGGCAAGGTGGTCCTTCCGGTCTGACTCACAGGTTCAACAAACTAAACCTGCTAAAAAGTTCGACCATGGTGAATGTTTTTTTTGCCATTATAGTTTTTAAATTACGGTAAAAGTTCGACCTGGTAAAAACCTTGGTTGAACAAATATTTTATTTATTAAGCACCCTACAATGGTTAAGGTTTTGTTTTTTAAGTTTAATGTTTAAATTAGGTCAATTTAGAAAAGGATATGGAGGATGGTAACGATTGAGTGCTTGCCAGTTTGAAGAGAATAGGATGGTAGTGGCTGAATGTTTGCCGTTTGCTGCCCTAGTTAGATTAAATGTTTACCTTTTGGTTGGCTGCCTCATTTCAATAACCAACTTTCATTGATTTTATCTAACCATTAAATTAATATTATAATAATAACACCCAATAATATTATCAATCTCAAAGATTCTCATGTTTATCCTATTTCAGCAAAAAAAAAAAAATTAATGGCCACGTTAAGTTATAGCAGACACTGATGACCGCATTCGCTCTGCCTGTGGTTTCTTTCTGGCCTCTGATTATTTAAAATAGTTTTCCGACTTTAAAATGTGATACCCTAAATGTCTATAAAGTTTTTGACTTTGGGATTAGACGGATGTTGAAGGAAATTCTCGTGTTCAGTGCTCATCCGCTTTTTTAACTGAAACGAGCTATGAACAAGTGTGTGAATGTTAAGTTCAGATGAGTTCTCCCTTTGAAGCCTTTGAAGATTGAACTTGCTTAAGCTACCTGGAATAATGTCGTGGGTCGGTGAAGACCTTTAAAATAAATGTGACAGGTGTTTTGTTTTTTTCTACAGGAAATTTGTTTTTTTTTTAAAGAACCTTTCATATATTGACAAGTAGAGTCGACGGATCTTGAAAGGAAATTCTCGTGTTCACATGCTCATCCGCTGTTCTAACTGAAACGAGCTATGAACAAGCGTGTGAATATTAAGTTCAGATGAGTTCTTCCTTTGAAGATTGAACGAACTTAAGCTAAAGAGCAGTTAGCTGGAATAAATGTCGTTGGTCGGTGAAGACCTTTAAAATAAATGTGACAGGTGTTTTGTTTTTTCTACAGAGGACTGTCATAATCTTTCTTTAGGAATAGTATCGTGGGTTGATAAAGACTTTTAAAATAAATGGTATAAGTGTTTTGTATTGTTTTAAGAAATAATGTAATTTTTGGGGGTTTGGTTTTTTTAAAAGGTCTAAGGTTCAAAATATCACGTGTAATCGTGTGTTAAATCTCCTATTGATAAATTTAGTTTTTTTTTTTCCTCATGTGAGGATATGGTGAGAACTTTTGCGTTGTTTTTCACACTAACCAAATAAAAAAAATTGTTTTGTAGTTTCTAGAAATATTTATTTTCTAAAGATGAAGTTTAAGGGATCCAACCTTTCATATATTGGCAAGCATTAGGTTGCTATCAATTGACCAATTATTTTGGGTAAAGTTAAAGAGACCCAACCCTTCAAACATTGGCAAGCACTTGGATAAAAACGAAGTTAAAGGGATCCAACCTTTTATACATTGGCAAGCACTAGGTTGCTACCAACTGGCCATTTACTTTGGGTAAAGACGAAGTCAAAAAGACCCAACCCTTTAAACATTGGCAAGCACTTGGATAAAGACAAATTTAAATGGACCCAACCTTTCATACATTGGCAAGCACTAGGCAGCTACTAACTGGCCAATTCCTTTGGATAAAGACAAAGTTAAAGAGATCCAACCCTTCAAACACCGACAAGCATTTGGATAAAAACAAAGTTAAAGGGACCCAAGCTTTCATACATTGGCAGGCACTAGGTCACTACCAATTGGCCAATTCTTTTGGGTAAAGACGAAGTCAAAGAGACCCAACCCTTCAAACACTGACAAGCACTTGGGTGAAGACGAAGCTAAAGGGACCCAACCTTTTATACATTGGCAAGCACTAGGTTGCTACCAACTAACCAATTCCTTTGGGTAAAGATGAAGTCAAAGAGACCCAATCCTTCAAACACACTAGCAAGCACCTGGATAAAAACAAAGTTAAAATGACCCAACCTTTCATACTTTGGCAAGCACTAGGTCATTAGCAACTAGCCAATTCCTTTGGGTAAAGAGGAATTCAAAGATATCCAACTCTTCAAACACTAGCAAGCACTTGGGTAAGGAAGTTAAAGGGACCCAACCTTTCATACATTGGCAAGTACTAGGCTGCTACCAACTGACCAATTTCTTTGGGTAAGGAAGTCAAAGAGACCCAACCCTTCAAACACTCCGACAAGCATTAGACTGCTACCAATTGACCAATCTCTTTCTAAGCAATATAATAATCAATATACATAAAAAAACATCATAATGTTGTGAATGTTCTTTCTTAATCTTAAATTCAAATCAGGGGTAAGATGTATAGCTTGACAATTAAAAAAATAGCAATCCAATTTAAAAATATATGCATTGGCTTACATATTTATTACCAAGAAAAGATTTTATACTACATGAGGAAAATAAAGATGATTTACCTTGAATAAACTTGACTTATTATGTTGTGTTTGTTTTGGAATTTTCCTCCACAATCTAAGTGGCCCATTAGTGGAGAATTTGGAATTTTAAATATAAGTTTAAGGTTCAAATTCTATGAGAGCTAGGCTTATACATCATGCTTTTGAAACTAGAGTATGGTTGGATAACCATATGTTGGATAAAAAACATTCTCCATGAGGTATGTCTCATATGTCCTATGCCCTTGTGGACATTAAAAACTACTTTATTCTTTTACCCTTTGCACCTTTAATTTCTTCTAAACTTGAACTTGCACATTGTCCTTTCTCATCCCTTATATCCTTATTTGTTTCTTCTAATGGTTGATCCAAGTGAGCTATGATGGTCTTTGTCATATGATTTTATAGATAATATTGCTTTGCCTCTTTTTTTGGAGTGGAATATTTTTTATCTAATCTAGCTTCTATTACATTATGCTTTCCTTGCTTCGTTTTGAAGTTTATCTCATGATCAATTTTTTTTGTCTTTCTTCACATTTTTCACTTTATAATCTTTTGTCATATATCTAGTCTCATAACAATTGTGGCACTAATCTTTTGTCATATGTCCAATCTCATAACAATTGTGGCACTGAAGCACAATATTTTCACAATCCACTTTTTGATCATATTCTTTTGATTCAAATTTAATCTTAACGAATTTTGGCAAAGATTTTGAAATATCCATAGCAACAAATATTCAGATATATATAGTATGTTTTCATTCCTTAATAGTTAGTCCCCTAGGGTATTTCCAATATTCTTCTAAACATCCTTATTCATAAGTTGATATGGAAGTCCAAAAATCCTAACACACACTGTATGCTTCTTAATAGTTTCTATCTCGATAAAAAAAAATCAGTCCATGGTCTTAAATAAAGGGCATCTCTCCCCCTAAACTATGGGCCACCACACATTATTTTATTCCTGATTTTCAAACTAGAAAAAATGATGAGGAAAATATCTTTAGGAAGAAAGTCACAAAGTAATTTGAATTAAATCCCCATTTCCGCTTAATCCAATTTTGAATCTTTGAAAACCTTGGACAGTATCCATGGAACTTATATTAATCCTCTACTTTTAAGAACCACTATATCATGCTTGATCATCTCATTCTTGATAATAACATTTGGTGTAGCATATGTTACCTCGATTAGACTTGCCATATATTTGCTCTTTCGCTTATCTCCAACTTGGGCATCCATACTTCCAAGTAGGGCATCTTGAATTCCCACGAGGGCTTTCAAACATGTGTTTTTGTACATACCACCTAATGGGATTTGCTCCTAGCTCATACTCATAATGATTTGTAATATTATGTAATCTATATGGATGGATTATTTGTAATGATACAAATAGGTGGAAGAAATTTGATGAATATATGCAACTTACAATGGGGCAAGTGTTATGGATTATGTTATTTGTTTGTAAAGTTTGATAAGAAGATAATAGAAGTGAAGATTGAAAATTTTCTAATATAATTAAAATCAAATTATAACCCAATACATATAAACCTATCATGGTAAGAATGAAATTAGCAATTTAAAAAAGTGCAACCTATTCAACAATTGTCCATAGAAAAAAAGTTCCTCGTAACCCAATAGAACCATTTACTTTTCAAGGAAGTAGTAAAACATATTTTATAAAGGAAGGAAAACAAAACAAGAGAATAAAAAATCAAGAGTGGTGATCTAAAAAATATAATATTAGAGGAATTAAAAGGGTACAAAACTTCTAAAATTAGGAAGAAGAAAAAAGATAATCTATTAATAAATCCATGGTATGATGAACAATATAAAGCAAAGATAGAGCTATAAAAGAACTGGGTAAAAGAAGAAGAAAATAAAAGTTTGTACAAACAAAGAGTGAAAGTAAGAAAAAAAAAGTATGTGAGTACAAGAGGAGAAGAATTAATTTATTTAAGGAAGAATAACCCAAAGTTATTCTAGAAGGATCTTTAGAGGGGGGAAAAACACTAAAAATAACATCACCAATTCAATGGCTAGAATTTGCAAAACAATTCTATGAACACAAGCAAGAAGAAGATGCCCCTTTCGTCATCATCACAACAAATTTATTTATCTTAAGGGAGGACAAGGAAGGTATTAAAAAGCTAGCAACATATAAGAAGTGTGACGTATATTTCCTACAAACAAAATACTTAAAATGGGGAGTAAGAACCTATCACCACACATCAATATAATATTCAATAACATTGTCCAATATGGGTTTCCAAGGGATTTGAAAACAAGTATAATAATGACTCTCTTCAAGAATAAAGAGGTATAAAATCCTAAAAATTACCAAACTATTTTGGCAATCCCCTCTTAGCTAAGTTGATTAGAAGCATGATTGAGAGTAGAATTAGCAAGTGGATAGAAGAAAAAGGAAAGAGGGCAAAAGGGCAAGTAGGTTTCAAACCAATGAACTCGATAATAGACCACATCATCCTTTGAGACATATCATCAAAAAATATGGAATGAAAAGCAAAATCTTATTGTTATTTCGTGGACTTTAAGAAAACTTTTAAAACAATGCATGGTTCATAGACTTTATGAGGAGGTCCAAGCTAAAATTATAATGCAAGCAAGCCTTTCAAAATGCTTTAGAAGTGACATAGGATTTAAATAAGGATGTCCATTATACCCTATCTTATTTGGTTTATATATTGAAAAATAATAAGAATGGCTAAATTTGAGTGGAGAAGATGGTGTTTATTTGGGAAGATATGTGGTGAATTTTATTTTGTATGTAGATGATCTCATTATAATCAAAAGGTTAGCATAAGGTTTTAGAAGAATTTAAATGCCTTAGAGCACTTGTGAAATGAGGCAAGTATTCAAGTAAATACCAACAAAACTAAGATGATGATCTTGTCTAATCAAAATATAAAGAATCAGTTAAATGTTTATTTTGAAGAGGGTCTTCTACAAGAAGTAACAAAGTATAAATATCTTAGAATGGACTTCAATAATAAGCTGAGCTAAGAAACATGTGGAATAAAGAGAACATACATTGGTTGGAGAGCACATTTTCCATTACAAAATAGAAGCATAGAGGCTAAACTCTAGGACTGAAAAAACTATATAGGTTTTAGTTGGGATACTAGAGTGTAAGTGATATTGTATGGGTATGAAGTTTAGGCTAGTAGCACATCCGTCTTAAAATGAAGGCAAATAGAGAGGATTCCAAAAGATCTAATTGCATTCAAATTCAAAATTAAATGATTAATTCCATACAAGATTCATCGACTACAAACAAACAAATGGGCACCTTTCCTATAGAGGCAATTTTTATGGTTTGTCTTCTAGGATATCTAAAACAAAACTAATCATATTGGTGCAAATAGATGGTCTAAAATTATAATAGAAGAATATCTAAACAATAGAAAGAAAAAACAAATGAAGAAAAACTACAAGTGGATGAACAAATGGAATATCAACTTGGATAAATATCCAAATAATAACAAAGACATAAAGGTATTTGTTAAAAAATAAAGTAGAGCAACTATAAAAGACAACCATGGCCTAATTGATTAATGGTTCACACCAACATACCAATATAGGGATAAATATCAATTGAAGATAAAAGATGACCTTGGCCTAATTGATGAATGGTTCACACCAAGATAGATGTAAAACAAACAAGTTGAAGACACTAAAAGAGAAATGGGAGGAGATGATATATATTTTTTGTATATTACGAATAATTCAGATGCAACATTTTACTTTATAATGCAAGGCATATATTATTGTTAAAGCTAACTACCCTAATATGCTAGTAATGCAAGGCATAGTATTATTCAAGCTAACTACCCTAATATACTAGTAATGGATTCATTGCATAAACTATTTAAAGAGGATAAAGTAGAGAAATTAGGATAATTAATCATCAAAATCAATGACAATAGGTCAAAAATTTCTTGTATCATATTTTGGGATTGGTAGAGATGGTTGTTCATAAATTTCTTGTCCCTCCGACTACTTTTGGTCTTATAGACATTAAAAACCTTATGTTCTATTATATTCTTTATAAATTTTGACTATCAATATTTATCCTTTGATAGGCTTGAGGTTTTGTACCTTTTGTATTTATGTTATCACTCATGATGATGTTTTATGAGATTATTATTCGTAATATGCACAAAAGGTAAAAACACGAAGGGAATACAAAACACTATTAGAGTTGAAGAAATTTATCCATTTTCTCAATATTTTGGACTTTATAAACATGAAGGTGAGCTAACACATAAGAAAACATGGACGGTTGCTTGATCTTTGAAAATTTTATTATTATTTTTCATTTTATGAATGATCTCATGCCCCATTAAATGAAAGGTTTCAAAGATAGCTAGACATTTTAGCATCTTATTATAATCCTCATGGGAAATTTTGAAAAAATAAAAGGTATGTTTTTTCACACTCACACTTAAGAGGTCAAACAATTTCTTATCATGTACAATGGTAAGATGGTATCTTCATATGTATTTTTAGAAATGTGTTTTATAGGTCTATAGTTTAGTTTAATAACAATATAAATATCAAGACTAATGGTTATGCAAGATAATATTTTTGGTAAAAGATATGTGCTAAGGTTAAATAAATTTTGCTTTGCATGAAGTTTGAGGGGTGTGCAATGGTGTAAAGTTTTTGACATATAGGAGGTATAAGGATATTTTATTTCAGCCAAATATTTTTGAAGGTATTGTTGTCATTAGGATTTTATTTTTATATATGCAAAAGTAGGAGTGATAAGGTGTAAATGGTTGATTTAAAATTGTAAATCTGTGTTATGGGTTATTAAGTGGTTTGGAAATTATTTTATGAAAGTGGGAGATAAAAGGTGTAAAATGTGGTTTTATTGTTTGTAATATTTTCATTAATATTAAATGGCTTGGTTCATGATTTGATATTTTATTTTGAAAAACCAAGAGAGCTACAATGCATTTGTTTGGAACTAAATTGTGGACAAATTTTGTGAAGGAAGTTCATGTGGATGGTTTGAGAAAGTATTTTGCTATCTAACCAATGAAGTGGCACTAGAAAAATCAATTGTTTGTGAGACAGGTTTTTAAAGACATATCTTCATAAGAGCAATTAAAAGGTATGGGCACATCATTCCTTGTTTAAGGTGTTTTGTTGAGTAAATATTTTTGAAATATAAGGTGGAGATAAAAGGGTTGTTTGGTATGCATTTTTGGAAATATTTGAGTTAGGGTTTGTGCTTCATTGTTGAATGGTTTTGGAAACATTTGAAATAGATTTTGAGAACAAGTTGTGCTTCTATTGTTGAAAGAGATTGAGACATTTGTGCTAGAGGTTTTAAACTACTTGTGCTAGATTTGAAGATAAGTTTTTGCATCATTGTGAAATCTTTTGAACATTGGTTGAGAGATATTGAAAGCAATTGTGAAAGTGTTTGAGATCAATTTTGTGAAGGAAAATTGTGCATGAGTGTGATTGATCTTTGAGAGAAAATTTGCAAGAAAGATAGATCAGTTTTGTGAAACAAGTTATACATTGTTTTGATTTGATTTGAAAGGGATTTTGCAAGATAGAGAGAGATAGGACAAGTTGAATGCAAGATTTGTGAATGTGAAGATCATATTGGGATTTTGATAGTACATATCATTCTCTATATGTTTCAGAGGTTCAACGAATTTTAGGTAGAATATGTCTAAAATGCCTAGTTGAAGAAAGTATTTCTGAAAGAGATATAAGCATTTGTTTGTATGCAATATTTGGAAATATTTGAGCAGGTTTTGTGAGCAGCATTGAAGGCAGATTTGAGCAAGTCTTTTGAGAAGGCTTAAAGGCATATTTGAGCAAGTATTTTGAGAAGGCTTTAAGGAAAAATTGAACAAGTCTTTTGAGAAGGCTTGAAGGCATATTTGAGCAAGTCTTTTGAGAAGGCTTGAAGGTATATTTGAGCAAGTATTGAGAAAAGACTTGGGATAATGTTGGCGTAGATTTGAGGCAAAATTAGAGCAGATTTGTGCTAGACTTGTGATAGGGTTTGGTTTAGATTTGAGGTAGAGTTAGAGAAAATTTGTGTTAGACATGTGATAGGGTTTGGTTCAGATTTGAGACAGAGTTGAGAGTAGGTTTGGTTACTGATTTGATCAAGATTTGTGTTAAGGCTTGGGGCAGATTTGAGATAGAGTTGAGAGCAGGTTTGGTTACTAATTTGATCAAGCTTTGTGTTAAATCTTGGGGTAGATTTGAGATAGAGTTGAGAGTAGGTTTGGTTGCTGATTTGATCAAGCTTTGTGTTAAGGCTTGGGGCATATTGAAGCAAAGTTGAGCAAATCAAAGAAGGGATAGAGTTCCCCTATGGAAAGAGATCTGTGAACCAGCTAGGGAGATAGAGTTCTTCTATGGAGAGAGATCCATGAACCAGTTGAGGAGATAGAGTTTCTCTTAGATTAAGTTCCACAAACCAAAGAGGGGATAAAGTTCTCTTGTGGAGAGAGTTCCACAAACCAGAGAGGGGATAGAGTTCTCCTATGGAGAGAGTACCACAAACCAAATCAAAAGGGGATAGAGTTCTCCTGTGGAGAGAGATACACAAATCAGAGCAAAATGGGATAGAGTTCTCCTATGGAGAGAGATCCACAAACCAGAGGAAAGGGGATAGAGTTATCTTGTGGAGAGAGATCCACAAACCAGAGCAAAGGGGATAGAGTTCTCTTGTGGAGAGAGATCCACAAACCAGAGTATTGGAGATTGAGATCTCCTTTGGATAGAGGTCCATAAACATTGTAGGGAATTGATTTCCAAGAGATTTGTTGAGAAAATTTAGAAGAAATATTTTTTTGTGGACGTAACCCGCATTGGGTGAACCACGTTAAATTTGTGTCTCTCATGTGTGTGAGGATTTGTGCATTGCTTTGATTACTATTATTGATATTTCCATTGATAATATTGAATAATATTGTTTGGGAAAGAAAAGTAAAAGTTGATCTTATACTGTTCACCCCCCTCTCAATATAAGCATGTGTTCTTAAGAGTAGGTTAGAAACCCTATGTTGGGGGTTTTAAAATATCGTGAAGGAGCTATCATTTTGGCTAAGTTAGATAGCCCATAAAGTATCTAGTGAAGTGAGTGGCAATCATACTCCAATACCCAAGCCTTAAACAACACTCATGCATGAATTTGAGCTCCCATGTATCTTCAGGTATATCGAGAGACCATATGGGATTAAACAAAATTTATCTTTAGGAAGCTTTTCGGTCTCGTATTATCCATAGTGCATGAAATACAACATCCCAAAAGACTACCCTCTCGTACTATCAGAGAGGCAGATAGTGTGCTCAAGGGTATGTGTGAAATCCTCCTTGAGTAGTGGTTTGAAATATTGATGTGAGAACTATTGTTCATCACTGCAGTATAATAGAGGGCCTATGGGTATTACATACACCTTTGTCTAGTTTACCATGGTTCTGTCAAAACAATATCCAGTAGCAAACATCATATTCTATGATTTTTGAACTTGTTACCATACCCTTATCACAAAATTTGAGCATACAAAGAAGACATCCCCATTCTAGAGTTTTTGTGTGCAAGTCTACAAAACAAAACAAAAAATAGAAAGATAATAGGTATAAAAAATTATCAACAAAATAAAAAATAGGGACAGAAAAAAGTCCATATCAATTATAGCCCAAAAATTTATCACTAACAGTTAGTACAATGTTGTTAGGTCATCTAGTCAAAATAGTTATCTGTGATAGTCAAAATTCAAATGAACAAAAAATATTTGTGGCAGTTTGTAACAATTAGTATAGGTTATTAGGTCGAGACAATTAGATAAGAATATCTACAATAGAGTCAAACCAAATAAGTGACAGTACTGTGTAAGGAGTGGTCAATAGTCAAAATTGATAGAGCAAAGATAAAAATGGGGTAATCGACTCATAACCCAATTTTTAAACAAAGAATCTAGAGGAAAAACCGACCACACCAAAAGACTCATCAAAATAGTAATATTAAAAAAAGTTTGGGGTACCAAAAATTAGTGTTGTAATAAATAACTCATTGTGATTGTTTTCTTGAGTTGATGATTTTGATATACCATACCCAAATTGTTTTTGAACCCTTACTAAAAATAGTAACTCCTAAAACCCATATTTTATCGTAATAAAACAAATTTAATGAATCTAACTAGTACTTTGATATATTTGTTATAATACCTTTAAATTGTATTGTATCCTTATACAATAAAATCGATATCTCTTCAAGATCAAATAATATTGATATCTCATCTTTCAACTATTTTGGTTTAATATTTTTTAAGCACCATGCTTCATTTAAATATCAACTATCATAAGAGAACCTTCACATACAAGGCAATAAACAACTTAATGTGATATAAATATGTTTTCAAATAAATAAATATAAATATAAATATAAATATATATATAAATATATATATATATATATATATATATATATATATATATATATATATATATATTTATATTTATATTTATATTTATATTTATATTTATATTGATTATATGGGATTATTTTGGTTTAATATTTTTTAAGCACCATGCTTCATTTAAATATCAACTATCATAAGAAAACCTTCACATATAACCTCAGGAAGGCAATAAACAACTTAATGTGAAATAAATATGGTTTTCAAAAAAAAAAAATATATATATATATATATATATATATATATATATATATTTTTTTTTCAATTGGTTATATGGGATTGAAATGGTTCTACCCATATTATATCATTATCATTTCGTTGAGCTAATACCATTTGATATGATTTTTAAAATATTAAAATTATTAATTTAATATGTATTTTATAAATGTGCTTTCAACAGTGTAAAAGGTTTTAAATGAGTGTGGCATTGTGGTTATAAGGGCAGATTGCGCCGAAAAACTGTGTGGTGGCTTCCGAGACGGACAACACAAAATACTATAACGATCATAAAAGCTGGACAACTTACTCGAGTTCGTGTCAGTTACCAGTTACCGATTCCACCATGTAAATTCAATATATATATATATATATATATATATATTTATTTATGTATTTTATAAATATATTTAATTAACTTCTTAGATACCTTTATATATAAGTATCAATGTTTTTTAAATTTAATGTTTTTTTTTTACATGGTGGAATCGGTAACCGCCACGAATCCGGGCAGGCTGTCCAACTTTTATGGCCGCCACATGGCTGCCACAGTATTCTACGCTGTCCGCCCCAGAAGCTTCCACACAGATCTTTGCGCAGTTCGCCCTTATAACCGCCATGCCACAATCATTTTAAACCTTTTACGCACCAAGAAAAAATAATTTAAATATTTATTTTATAAATATTTTTAATTTTAGTTACCTCTGCATGAGTATCAATGTTTATTTTTAAATTTAATGTTTTAAATGAAACTATAACCAATACTAGTTTCACTTTTTAATTTAATGTTTTAAATGAATTTGTAACCAATACTAGTTTCACTTTTTCTTTACTGAAACTTTTATTATATTTTAGTAAACTAAAAAGTTTATTGAAATAGACACATATGAAATAAACATAATCTTTCATAATAATCATCACTTGTTATTAAAACCATTTTATTATTTTTTTTAAAATTATTAACGAATAACAAAAGACAAAATATAATTTATATTAAGCGACACATCACGATTTTAGTCGGTACCTGATTAGTTTATGGGAGTCTCGCCAAAGGGAAGACAAATACTGAACAACTAAAAAGTTGTTCAAAATCAACAGATAACCTAACCTTCTAATTGTGGGCCCTTTATGTCACTATTTGGATCTTTGTGAACAAGAATCTAATAGACGAACTTGCCTAGAAACAGCTAGGCGGTGTAAGCAGGCTAGAAATCTTACGTGTTCGGCGTAAGCTTAGACCACGTGAAAAATGCATTGACGGATTCAACCTAATGCTAATTTCAGTGAGCAATTTCGAAGAAGCAGAAAATGCATTGACCGAGTCAGAGTACTCAAATTTGCAATTTCGAAGAAGTAGAGAATGCATTCATGCTCTCAACGTCATCACTTTCCTCGGGAATTTTCGAAGGAGGTTGTGAATACGTGGAAAAGGAATCTTGCCTACAAAATTAGAAACTATCAAGCAATTTCCTAGCATGCTCGAAGGAGGTTGTGAATACGTGGAAAAGGAATCTTGCCTACAAAATTAGAAACTATCAAGCAATTTCCTAGCATGCTCTCGGAAATCTATAAATGCTTCAATTTCATTCTTAAGCAGTGTCTCTTCCACACGCCTTTGGAAGCTGCAGGCCATTCACTGCGTTTTCCCTTTTGTGGACTGTGGTCTCGTTTCTTCCTACCAAGTTAATGGAGATGTGGTCGAATCTGGGGACGCTCATGGCGACCTTTTATTTCGTGAAGACAATCGCTAAAGATTACCTCCCTCCGGAGGTCTATGATTATTTTATAGACCTTCTGCCGATGGTTGCACGCTTCTTCTCTCGTTACATGACAGTAATAATCGAGGAGAATGAGGGCTTCAAGGTCAGCGAGGTCTACCAATCCGTCCAGATTTACCTCAGCACCCGCTCGTCTTCCGGCGCCAGGAGATTGAAGCTCAACAAGGCCAAAAACGCCAAGGAGTTCACCTTCACCATGGACAATAACGAGCAAATCGAGGACAATTTTCAGGGCATCAAAGTGTGGTGGAAGTTCCGGAACGGAGAGCTCAAACAACAGATGTTCATCTGGTGGTCCGCGTCCGACGAAAAGCGGTATTTCGAGCTGAAATTCCACAAGCGGGACAAGACAAAGGTGTTCAACGCCTATCTTCCCCACATCATGTCGGAAGCGAAGATGCTGGAACTCAAAACCCGGCACCGGAAGATTTATACCAATAAAGGCGACAAAGGATCGGAGTACCGAAGCAAGGCTTGGACGCCGGTGGTTTTCGAGCACCCTGCAACGTTTGACACTTTGGCTCTCGACCCTGAGATTAAAGAGGACATAGTACAAGATCTGCTCAAGTTCTCGCAGAGAGAAAAGTACTATAACAAGGTGGGCCGCGCCTGGAAACGGGGCTATTTGCTCTACGGTCCGCCCGGCACCGGCAAGTCCAGCATGATCGCCGCCATGGCTAACTTTCTCGACTACGACATTTACGACCTGGAGTTAACGGAGGTGAAGAGTAATACGGAGCTGAGAAAGCTTCTGATTGCGACCACAAACAAGTCCATCATTGTAATTGAGGATATCGACTGTTCTCTTGACCTCTCCGACCGTACGAAGAAGAAGAAGGTCAAGAAAGAGAAGACGGACGAAAACACGGAAGGGCCGACAGGGAAGGGCGAAAGCGAGAACGAGGAAAGCAAGGTGACCCTCTCTGGGGTCTTGAATTTCACAGACGGCTTGTGGTCGTGCTGCGGCAGCGAGAGGATCATTATATTTACTACCAATCACATCGACAGGCTCGATCCGGCCCTTCTCCGGTCGGGGCGTATGGATAAGCACATTCATTTATCCTTCTGTACTTTCCCGGCGTTCAGGGTTCTCGCCCGGAATTACCTCGGCGTGGATGAGCATCCCCTGTTTTCTGAAATTGAGTTGTTGATGAAGCAAGCGGAGATTACGCCTGCCGATGTAGGCGAGGAATTGATGAGGAGGAGCGACGATTCCACCTTAGCCCTTGAGAAGCTGATGGAGGCTTTGTGCAGGGCGAAGGAGAAGACCGCAGCCGCCAAGAACCAGACATCACTCGAAACTGGGAACGAAGAAGAGCCACGTTTAGTTAAGGATGACGAGTGTAAGAATGCCAACATGGAAGGAAGCGTGAGTGGGTGAGTGCCCGTCGTATGGGATGTTTACAATTTTAAATGTTGGGTTGGGTTTAGTTTATTAGTGGATTAGTAAATGTTTGTTTAAGAAGATATTTAGGTTCAAATTTCTGGTTCAGCTTATTTGTAAAGATAAAGATAAAGATAGTAGTTTACGAATCCGGAGTTACTCGTGTTTCCTTTTTACGTCAGGTTAGGTTAAGAATAGCGAAGCAAAATAGGTTTGGTGGGAACAGTCCATGTGATTTAAACCTTAACCCCGTATCAATAATTAAATGAAAAATATTTGGTAGAAAGAGCATTAATTATTAAAAATAATGTAATTGTAACCATCTATTATGCAATCAAAAAAATATTTAAAAAATTAATCGTACCCAAAAAAAAATGTTTAAAAAGTAAATCGTTGAATTTCCATGTCTTGGTTCTCACAAGGATATAATTATAATTTTAATTAGAATTATATTCTTAAAATATGTTATTGTGGATGGTTGACTGCCCTTTCAGCTTTTTGTGCACTTTTCACAAGTCTTACTCATGAAGAAATTATTGATATTTTCTTCATTTTCAAATGAGAGGTTGAAAGTTTGTGAAAGTTTTAATATTAAAGCATATGTATTTTTTTAAGGTAAAGTAAAATTTATTTATTTACGGGTTGAAGGGATCTGCTTTTATTTATAAGAAGATCATTTGTATTTGAAATGTAGGCCAAAAACACCAATTTATAATAGTTCATCTGCATTGGTAATACAGGTCAAAAACACCAGCATCACTGTCAGAAACCAACAAAACCTAACAGTTGAGCTAAACCAAAACACACTGACCAATGGTGTCGAAGAGACACCTTTTAGGTGGTTAGAACCACCGGTAAAATTTAGCCATTGATGATTGGCCTTTGCAAACAATCTAACAACGTTAGAGAAGAGGCATCCTCCTGCTTCGGCAGAGCTAAGTGTTTGATCTTTTGCCATTATCCAGGTTGACTTTCTCAATGACTTCCGTGGGAAAGTTGTCTTCCCAAATGGTGAGGGAGCTCTCTTTGATTGCTCTGTTTGCCAAGGTGTTGGCCACTTAATTGGCCTCCCTGAACACATGTTTGATCTGGGATTGCTCGTTGTTGCAAAGGCCTAGCTGGCATTCCTAGATAATGTTCTCTATATTTTTCCCACCCTTGCTATTTCTTTGGATGAGTTTGACAATGATCTTCGAGTCCCCTTCGTAGATGATAGGGGTTGCCAAGTTTTTGGAAAAGTTAATACATCTCCAAAGGGCCCTGGCTTCCGCGAAGTTGTTGGTCTGGGACCCTATATTTTCAACAAAGGCATTAAGGATTTTGCCACTATGATCTCTAAAGACCCCTCCTGCTCCCGCTTTGCCTGGGTTCCCTTTGGAGGCACCATTGAAGTTAGCCTTGAGCCAACCTTGTGGGGGAGGGACCCAAGTGACCTGAGATATGTATTTTCTGGATTTCTGAGACTTACTGCGATCTTGGGGAATCTTGAGGGTGGAACAAAGCAATTCTTCAATCCCTGGAGCAGGGTTGGCCTGACAAGGGATGAGTCCAGAATTTTCGGTGGCGTAAGCAAGGGCTTTGGCAACTACGGCTTCACGGGTTCTGGGGTCTTTGCTGAAAACTCGCTTGTTGCGCTCCAACCAGAGCTGCCAAAAGATGTGATGGATGAGGACTTCCCACAAAAAGCTTAGCCTGGGATGCTTGAAGGGCTTAGTCCATTGGCAAATGAACTCTTTGACAGAGTTTGGCCAGGTACAACTAACCTGAAAGCTTTGGGTGGATAGGGAGAAAACACTTCTGGAGTATGGGCAATCCATCAAGATGTGGTGAACAGATTCCTAGGCATGGAGGCATAGGAAACATGTATTCGACACCATGATCCCTCGTCGCATGAGATTATCCCTAGTAAGGATTTTGTTGTGGATGGTCGTCTAGCAGAAGTGCACGATTTTGGAAATGAGGGATTTGATCCACACCTTATTAGCGACCACCTTCTCGCAGCTGGGGGTGCCCTGGGAACCCATCTTCTCAATAAGCTGGGTCGCGATATTGATAGAGAAATTTTCGTCATTGGTGCCTTTCCAACATCGCTCATCTCTCCTGTTGACACGAGGGAGGAAATTCAATCGCTGGATCTCCTAAATCCCTTTCACGGCTTCCCTGATGGGTTCATTTCTTATTCTGAAATTAATCTTCTTCCACTCTTGGGCTTCCAGGCTGGAGGAAATGAAGTCTGCAACCCTAAGCCCGAATCTGCTGTCAGTCGAATGCCTGGCAGGGATCAAAACTGAATTGTTGATGAGGGGAGAATTCCCGACCCAGGTATCTTCCCAGAAGTTGATGTTGGCCCCATTCCCCAGCTTCCAGGAAGACCCTTCGAGGATGATTTTCTGGGTATGAGTGATGGATTTCCAGAAATGGGAACCGTTGCGAGGGGGAGGTGCTTGGAGGAAGGCCTGGTGCTAAAGGTACTTTCTTTTCATAATATTTACCCATTCAATATTGGCCTTAGTCACTACTCTCCAAGCTTGCTTGGCTAGGAGAGCTAGGTTGGCAACTGAGATTCGGTGCAGACCAAGACCTCCCTGATCTTTGGGGAGCAAACTTTATCCCAAGCTACTAGGTGGAGCTTTCTTGAGGCCTCCAATCCATACCAAAGGAACTGTTTTTGAATTTTTTCAATGGCTTCTACCACCAAGGTCAGGATTTTGAACACATACATGAAATATGTGGGGATGCTCTGCAAGACGGATTTGACCAAATTTGCCTTCCCTCCACTGGTGAGCAGGGCCCCTTTCCACCCAGCTAACTTGTTACAGATCTTGTCCACCGCGTTTGCCCACATGGTTGGTTGGGCCCTACCATGGAACATGGGGAGCCCGAGGTAAGTGGTCGGGAACTCAGAAATGGAACATCCCAGGATTCTAGCGATCTTGCACTGTCTTTTGGTTGGGGTATGGATGAAGAACATCTTGTTTTTAGTGTAATTGATTTTCTGGCTAGCAGCTTCCTCGAATCGGTTGAGAATATCCTTGATCACCTTAGCATCTGCTACCGAAGCCTTAGTAGCCATCAATGTGTCATCTACAAACCGTTGGTGAGTGGTGGGGGGAAGCCCAGATGCTGCCCTGATCCCATAAATCTGATTGTAGGAGCAGGCCTTCTTGATAGTTCTCCCCAAACTCTCTGCCAGGATGATGAACAGAATGGAGGATAGAGGGTCACCCTGCCTCAGGTCCCGAGAACTTGGGAAGTAACCCATAGCAGAACCATTTACCGTGACAGAGAACCAAGAAGAGGAAATGTAGTTGTAGATTAGGTTTACCCAGGACTCATGGAACCCGAACTTGAGAAGAATTTGGCTGAGGAATTCCCTGTTGACTCTGTCAAAGGCCTTGTTCATGTCCAACTTGAGGAAGAAGGCAGTCGTGTCTGAAACCTGGGCTGAATGGATCAATTCATGGATGGTGATGACCCCATCGAGAATATTGCATCCTTTGACTGTGCTCCCCTGACACGGGTCAATGATGGACGAAAGAATGTTGGATAGCCTGGATGTCAGGGCTTTGGTGAGGATTTTGTAAATGACATTGCACAGGTTGATAGGCTGGTAATCAGAGAGGGATCGAGAATTGGCCCCTTTGGGGATGAGAGCCAAGAAGGTGGAATTCACATCTCTGGGAATTGACCTGGAGATTTACATTTCTCTAATAGCGTTAGAAATATCCTGCCCCACAATGTCCCAAAAGGTCTGGAAAAACCTGGACGAGAACCCGTTTAGCCTAGGGGCTTTGTCGGGCTTCATGGAAAAGAGCGCCTGGTGAACTTCATCCTGGGAGATGGGGCTGAGGAGAAAATCATTTGATTCCTGGGAGATGATGGTGGGGATGATGGCCAGGAGGGATTCCATGGCCTCAAGGGCTTGGGGCAGGCTGGAACCTAGGAGGCTTCTAAAATGATTGATGGCTTCTTCTCTGATTGCATGGATATCCGAAATGGCTACTCCATCCTGCAAGACAAGGCTTTTGATCTTATTGGCACTCCTATGCCTCAAGGTTGAGATGTGGAAGAACTTGGTATTGGCATCACCTTCCTTGAGCCAAAGCTGTCTTGACTTATGGCGCCATAAATTTTCCTCCTTGGTGAGGATGTTGTGGTACTCAGACAATAAGGCGCTCTCCTCATCCCTAAGACTATCACTACCTTCGCCTTTCTGAAAAGACTCCTCAATCTGGCTGATTCAGGATTTGACCTATTGTTTGTCTTCAAAGATGTTTTTGAAGGTTTTCTTATTCCACTTTTTCAAGTTCCCTTTGATGAACCTGAGTTTCTGGGTTACCTGGTTAATAGCAAACCCCGAGAATTTTTGACTCCACCATGACTGTATCAAGCCCTTGAGATCCTTGTGGTGAATCCACATTTCTTCAAACCTGAAAGGGGTCTTGAACTGCGGTCTAGAATCTGATTCTAGGATGAGGGGACTGTGATCAGAGCCTATCTTTGGGAGGGCTCGCAAATAGGCATCCCCAAAGTAGGGGAGGGCTTCCTGGGAAAGCATAAATCTGTTTAGGCGCTCTTGGATCAGATTGGTGTCCTTCCTTTTGTTGCTCCAAGTGAAGAGGGACCCCTGAAGCTGGACATCCATGAGAGCATTGAAATTAATGAAGTTTCTTAGGTCTGCAGTATCTTTGTGAGTGATTTTGTTCCCTCCTTTTTTGTCCTTGAGGTGCAAAGGAGAATTGAAGTCCCCTGCCAGGATCTAGGGAGTTCCTTCGAAGACCTGCCTCATTGTGCCCATAGAGGTGTTCGGGGCATCGACATTTGACATCACCCAAGAATTATGGGATTCAGTATCCTGGAACAGGATGTTGCTTACCCTATCATGGCCCGAAATAAGATTTCCCTAGAGCTTGGCAGGATTCCAGAGACACAAGATCCCTCCCAACGTCCCAGAAGCTGGGGAATGAATGAAATCATAGTTTCGCCAAACATTTCTAGCAATGTTAGGGGACCATTGATCACCCAATTTTGTTTCCTGAATGAGAAAATGGTTGGATTATGTTCTCTCCTCATGGCTGCAACCAGTCTCTGTTTGGCTGCCCCATTTAGACCTCTCGCATTCCAGGAGAGGACTTTCATTTCAAACTCTTGGAAATTCTCTTGCCCCCTTTTCCTTGTTGAGCAGGGGGTTTGGATCTTCGAATTTTATCT
Source organism: Wollemia nobilis (assembly GCA_028583015.1). Classification (NCBI taxonomy): domain Eukaryota; kingdom Viridiplantae; phylum Streptophyta; class Pinopsida; order Araucariales; family Araucariaceae; genus Wollemia; species Wollemia nobilis. Next base: position 14,234,699 of record JAQPPZ010000850.1, read on the forward strand.
TTGGAATTGTTTGTTGTTTCCTGAAATAGCGTTCTCTGGATTCCATTGGCTATATCTTCAGCCGTATTTTTGTTCCTTATGTCCGAATCAGAGGTTCTTCCTCTCTTTTTTTTCCCTCCTACATCCATCATGGATTTTTGGGAGCTTCGAGTTATCCTGAGACTACTTTGCTCAGGGGATGACTGGTCCTCGACTTCGTCATCAATAGATACAGAGTCTGAGTACATAGGAGAGGCTGGGTCTTCAGGTTTCGAGTAGGGGGACGAAGGAGGAGAGAGGGGAGGTAGGTCTTGAGGGATTCTCAGGGAAGTGGGGGCACCGAGGATGGGGGAGGATTATGGATGGGGGCGGTAGGGGGCAGACCAGGGGAGGTCGAGGGGGCGAGAGGATGGTCATTGGTTCAGAGGTGGTCGGGATCTCGCATTCCTCACAATCCTCACCGATAACAGAACTATGCAAAGGATTGAATTTATTGATTAGAGGAACAAAGGTACTTGCCTTACAATTGAACGGGCTCGAAGGGGGTCTGGAAATAGCTTTGCTGGTCGTCGTCAAGACAGGTAGGGGTTGATGCTGCATCTTCTTTGACTGGTCCCTGGCGGGTTTTGACTGTGGCAGGATCCGGAGTTTGGGGCACTACGACTGAAGATGGCCTTAGGATTGGCACTCAGGGAAAAAAGTTGGCTTGTTTTCATAGACGAGTGGTTGCTTCCAGTTGAAGTCGCCATAGATGAGGTTCAGGTGGTCTGGAAGCTGACTTTCCAGGTTCACATTCACGCAAATGTGGGTCTGGGTTAGTCGGGTTCTTGCCCGAGTGGTCGGGTCGATAACCACGAGCTCGTCAATCACCTTAGAAAGACCAAGCAAGGCATCTTCATAGAAGAAGTGGGTTGGGATATCTGGAAGTCTAACCCAGATGGGGGCGAAATTGATGTTCTAGGAGCTGGGGTTGAAGTCTGGTTGCCATTTTTTGAGGAACAGACTTCGCCTTCCATAGAACCAGGGCCCTCCGGATAAGATGCGCTTTGCGTATTCATGGGAATTGAGTTGAATCATGAAAAAAACCCTTGTCATTGTCGAGATTTCCAAGTTGTCTAGGGTTTTCCATTTTGAAGCCGCCCATTTGCGAATAGCATCTAAGTCAGGTCGCTCGCCGATGAATTTGCCTACCAAGGAGTTGGTATCTTGAGATTCATATTTTTCCATGAGGTATTTAGGGCATAGAACATTATTCCCTTGCGTGATGAATTCGCTAGTCGTAGACAACATAGGAATTCATTTTTTTTGAAGCAAGTTAGCAAAGGATGGCTTGTCGCCTACTGTTGGAACCTCGCCTGGGATATGGGGCCCTTTCTTGGCCATGGTGCCAGGCCTGATGGAGCCCTCGACGTCTCTGCTGCAACAATCAGGATCTAAGTGTGTCGCCATGGGGAGTGCCTGCGAGAATCATTTTGCTGGTGCGACCCAGTTTTGGGAGTCGAGGAAGGCGCCCGGCTAGCCCTAGGAAGCGACGGGAGGATGGGCGGAGGGCAGGAAACAATCCGCCAAGGAAAAATGCAAAATCAAAAACCGAAAAAGGAGGGAAACGGACAGTCAAACACCAAACCCCCGCAGAAAAGGCCGAAAGCCACCAAGAGGCAGACTTTGCTTGTTGCTACACGGACCTTCGATCATCGTCATCGTCTTAGAAAAGTCATAACCAGCCAATTATGTTACCAATTTTACTTTTAAATTATTATTATTAATAAATTTCATGGCATTTAAAAAGCATATGTATTTTTGATGAAATTAAGGTTTTGAATATGTTAAATGAGAGGATGAAAGTTTTAATCTAAAATTTATTAAAAGTTTTAATTTATTTATATATATAATTGATTTTTTCATATAATATATATTTTAATATTAAAATATAAAAGAAGATAAAGTATTTACAAATAATTAAAAATTAACAATTTTAACTTTTCATTCGTTTTTAATAATTTATTTTCTTAAAAATTACAATATAATAAATAAATTTAAAATATAAAAAAGTTTTTTTTAATTTGGAGCGTTCATTAGCAAGAGTAAATATATTCATATTATACATGTAATATAACTAAATGAAAATGAGCATAATATTTTTCTTTTCTTTTTTTTAACAATTTATGTTTTAAAAAGTTTTTGAATGATGTTTTGGGATAATTGGTTATTTAACTCTTTATCCTATCTAATGTGAATGTATATGTATATTTTGTAATTATTTGTTCTACGTGTAATATAAATTTATTTATTTTTTTAAAAAATAATAAATAAGTGATCTTAAAATATAGGAATATTTGTTTATTTATTTACTTGGTTTATAGATGAATTGGAAATTTTTTATCTTTATATATCTGAACTTAAGTTCAATTCTAGTTGTTGTTATTATAACCCCTTGTTGGCTTTTGAAACATTAATGTTAATATAAAATTTAAAAGATAAATTTCACATGATAAAATATATGATAGCCATAATATAGTAAGATCAAGATAATGATGTAAGCAAAATAATATGAGCCAATTAATATGTAAATCAAGGCTTATAATATGTCAACTAACATTCATTAATATGCAAAAATATATGAATGTAAATAGCCTAAATCATACATGTATAAAGCATGTAGCACGACTTACAATATTAATTGCTCAAAATGTATGTTGTCTTTATTACTCCTCTTTCACTTACAAATGTATCACAAACTCTATTACAATAATGATAACAATGCTCACTATGCTCGCTATATCTACTATATCTTCTATGGAGTAGTATATTGTAGAGTGACTCTTTGGTTACTTGACTATTCCTTTTCTTATGCGAAGTCTCATAACTCTTGGCTTCTCTACTTGATACTTACATACATATGACTCTATCTTGTATGCACACCTAGACATGACTCTTCACTTAGCATACTCTAATCTAAAGATACTTGTGCACTCTTACATATAAGATACTTGTGCACTCTTACATATAAGACACTTGTGCACACATACTCACATTACACTTGCACACTTACTCACATGACACTCATGCATTTCCTGCACATTATTACATTACATAAAATATTATTCACACTCTAATCTAAGACACAACCCTAATCTAATATTTACAAGATGTACCATGAGGGTACATTAGCATGTACCAAATAATATAATATTGAAGGCCACAACACACTTTATTGATGAACAGTCAATACATATATAGGCAGCAAGCTAGTGTGAGATTATGACAAGTGTCATGATCTCCATAACCTCACATGGATCAATCCATGTGACATGCATAAGATAAAATATGCATGACACAATGGATAAAAGTGCACATAAGACAAAAAATAAAGTGCACATGAGACAAAAGGTAAAGTGCACATTAAAATATTCTAACATCCCCCCTTAATGTGCACTATCCTAAATATATACAAAGAGAAGTCAACATTAGATAACATCCCCCCTTAATGTTGACTTGAATTACAACACACATAGAGCATTTTACTAAACTTGGAAAACTTGTCCAACCCAAGGGACTTGGTGAAGATGTCTGCCACTTGATCTTGAGTTGGTACATACTCCATGTGTATAATGTCTTCTTGGACCATTTCTCTGATGAAGTGATGATGGATCTCAATGTGCTTGGTGCGAGCATGGAAGACTGGATTTTTGGTCATCTTAATGGTACTTTGATTGTCACAATATATTGGTGTGGGATCAAATATGAATAGCCCAACATCCTGAAGTAGTTGCCTCAACCAAATAGCTTCCTTAGTTGCCTCAACTACTGCCTTATACTCTACTTCTACTGAAGACAAGGAAACTGTAAGTTATTTCTTGGTACTCCATGAAATGGTACCTTGGCCCAACTAAAAGCAATAACTAGAAGTGGATCTTCTAGTTTTAGGACAACTAGCCCAATCTGAATCTGTGTACCCAATCAATGAAAAGTCATCACATGTTGTATACATAAGACCATGATGAGGGGTCCCTTTGAGGAATCTCAAAATCCTCTTAGCTGCTATCCAATGGCTCTTCTTGGGATCTTGCATGAATCTGGAAATAAGGCCAACTGAATAGGTAATATCTGGTCTAGTAGAAGTTAAGTAGATCAAAATTCCAACTAGTTGTCTATAAAGGGTGCCATCAACCCTTTCTTCATCATCACTATTGACCAATTTCAATCTAGTTTCCATGGGAGTGGGGGATGGTTTGCACTCCTCCATGCGAAACCTCTCCAAGATAGACTGAATATATTTAGCCTGGGAGATAAAGATCTTGCCAGGTTGTTGCCATACCTCTATGCCTAAGCAATAGTGGAGGAGGCCCAAGTCAGTCATTTCAAAATTTTTGCACAAGTCCTCCTTGAGAAACCTTATTCCATCTGTGTCATCACCTGTAATGAGAAGATCATCCACATACAATGTAACCAAAATGATGCGGTTCCTCCAATGTTTCACATAGAGAGTAGATTCTGCTACAGATCTAGTGAAACCAAGGTTGATGAAATAGGAGTCAATTTTGGCATACCAAGCTCGGGGTGCTTGCTTCAACCCATATAGAGCTTTCTTCAATCTGAGGACTTTGTTTTCTTGGCCTTTGATTGTGTACCCTGGTGGTTGGTTCACATACACTTCCTCCTTCAATGTACCATTGAGAAATGCACTTTTTACATCCATCTAATATATAGGCCACTATTTTTGAGCAGCTAAAGCAATAACTGTGCGGATTGTAGTCATCTTTGCCACAAGAGCAAAAGTCTCCTCATAATCAATTCCCTCTTGTTGCTTATAGCCTTGAGCTACTAGGCGAGCCTTGTAGCGATCTAATGAGCCATCTGCTTTATACTTTACCTTGTACACCCATTTTGTGCCAATGGTGGATTTTCCTTGGGGTAAATCAACTAACTCCCATGTGTGATTCCTTTCAATGGAATCCAATTCCTGATCCATGGCAAGAATCCATTTAGGATCACCAAGTGCTTCTTTGACATTAGAAGGTTCGGGTTGGCTAAGGACTTTGGCCATGAGGGCATAATTCACTTGGTGTCTTAGGGAAGAAGGCCTTTTACCTGTATAAGTGGGCAAGTGACTTTGGGCTTCATCTATGGTAGATTGGACCCACTTAGGTAAAGGATTGGATGATGTGGCATTATCATTAGATGGAGGAGGAGTTGGAGGGGAAGAATGACATGGATCATTTATGGGGAGGTCCTGATATTGAGGAACATTTTGATGTGTGAGGGAAGAAGAAGGACTAGATGAGATGGTTGGTGCCAAAGGAGCAACTATTTCATAAATTGGTTCAAAAGTGGGGGCCATAGGAGGAGGATTAGAAGGGGGATACTCATTGAAAGTAACATCCCTAGAGAGAAATATCCTCTTGGAAATAGGCTCAAATAACTTATAAGCTTTGGCAGTATCACTATAGCCAACAAAGATGCATTTTTGGCTCTTATCATCAAATTTCCTTCTCTTTTGATGAGGAATGTGGGCATAGGCAACACATCCAAAAACTTTGAGATGGCCCACATAAGGTATTCTTCCACTCCATAATTATTCTAGTGTCATTTCATTCAAAGCCTTAGTATAGGACCTATTAGTCAAGTAGGCAATAGTAAGAACAACTTCCCCCAGAATGTGTTTGGTAACTTAGCAACAAGTAGCATTGATTTGGCCCTATTTGTGATTGTTTGATTCATCCTCTCAGCTACTCCATTTTGCTGAGGTGTATAAGGAGTTGTGAATTACCTCCTTATGCCATGATGCTTACAAAAGCTGAAAAAGGCTTTGGAAATATATTCTCCACCATTATCTGACCTCAATGTTTTGATTTGATAGCCACTTTCCCTTTCTACAAGTGCCATGAAGTCTTTGAATGTATCTAGGGCTTGCCATTTGTATTGAATGAGATAGATCCAAATTTTTCTACTGTAATCATCAATGAAGGTGATGTAATATCTAGCCCTAGTATGAGAGTTAATAGACATTGGCCCACAAATGTCTGAATGTACCAACTGTAATGGTTTGTTGGCTCTCCAAGCCTTTCCTGACTCAAAAGGTTGTCTATGGTGTTTGGCAATAACACATGGCTCACAAAAGCATTTTGACTCCCTAAGGTGAGGAAGTCCTTTTACCAAACCCTTTCTTGCCATCATTTGAAGATTATGAAAATTCAAGTGACCCATTCTTTCATGCCACATATACTCCAAAGAGAAAGTAGTATTTGTATGCAAAGAGTGTTTGGTTATAGATTGGGTAACAAGATAGTAGACACCATCCTTCTTGACACCCATGGCTTTGACATAGCCATTTGGTTCCTTAATATAGCACTTGTCTTTATCAAAGAAGATAGTGTAACCCTTATCTGTAAGTTGCCCAATAGAAAGGAGACTCCTCTTAAGGCCAGGTACATACAATACATCTATAGCAGGAACATTCTTCCCATTGTGTAAAGCAAGTGGTGCTTCTCCTACACCTTCAATGGGAAGAGCACTTTCATCTCCAAAAGTAATGGATTGGTTATGGGTAGGTTGAAGCTTGGTCAACCAATCCTTTCTCCCTGTCATGTGTTTGGCTGCCCCTGAGTCAATATACCAACAATATTTATCTTCAACACTGATTTGATTTGCTGCATACAATGTATTGAGATTATGATCTTGTTGACCCCTTTGATCTCTTTGTCTACGATAACAAATAGTGGCATTATGATTGAGTTTGCCACAATAATCACACCCTTGTTGGTTATTGGTATGATTATGTTGTTGTGGGGGCCTATGATTTTGAGGCCTTCTATTAGATTGATTTCCTTGAGGAGGTCTTGTTTCCCATCTTGGTTGTTGATGTGGTTGCTGATGTGGTTGGTGTTGGGACTATTGTGGTTGATGAGGTTGCTGCTGACGTGGCTGATTGTATCTCTGTCTCCCTCTATGATTTTGATGTTGTTGATGTGGTCCCCTATTGGGTCTATGTTGTAGGGATGCCTTGGTGGTAAAGGCTACTGATGTGGAATCAATCTCTTCATATTTTATAAGGGCTTGCTCATGTTGCTTAAGGAGAACTTCAATCTCCTCAAGTGATGAATTCATTGTTTTGCCACTTAGATTTAACATGGTAGCATAGGCATGAAATTTGGAAGGGAGGCCTCTCAACATGATTGGAACTAACTCATTATTAGGAAGAGTTAAACCAACAACTAAAAAATCATTCCTAATAGACTTCACTTTCATAAGATAATTAGTAAGTGAGCCTTTCATACAAATATTATGCAATTTATGCTTCAAATACAAAATTTTATCCTCATTAGGCCTATCAAAGAGCCTATTTAGTGCATCCCATGCTTCTTTTGGTGTAGTAGCAACCCTTATAGATTCTCTACATTGAATGCTAGTAGAGAGTTTGATTAAGCTTAGTGCTATGTTAGAGTTCTTTTCAAATAATGCCTTAGTTGTAGCATCTGTAGGTGGAGTTAATGCTTCTTCATTTTTTGCTCTATCTCTAACATAGTCCCACATACCATGCATCATTAATATGGATTCCATCTCAAATTTCCAATTTGCATGTGTCTTCTCCCTCAAGATTTTGTGTGAGACCACTTAGGAGATTTGTGGATGTCATGATTAGAAAAGGAGTAAGAGAGGAGGGAGCTCAACCAAGGAAGTAATAAGGAACACAAGTGTCAAAACCTCAAAATAATCTAGGGTACACCACTTAAAACCCACAAGGTGTGGAGGGTTCACCTAGTTCTTCCACTCTGAATCAACAAGTGTTTCCAACAGTGGGAGGAAGACTTGAACACATGTGACCTATCACAACCAAGAAGAGTGAGAAGTGAAATGGGGGTGAGCTTTTGCTTATTACAATGATTTGCTTGCTTGTGTGCTTGAGAATGGTGTTCATAATGGATGTGCTAAAGAGTCAAGTGCTTAGGTGTTGTGACAAGGGTGCTTGTGTGCTTGCTTGCTTGTAGATGTTGCACAATTTATGTGTCAAAATTCAAGTGTGTATATGCAAAGGGAACTACACTTGATTACAATAGACATGCAAGGGTTATAGCAAGCATTAAAATGAAGGACAATACCACAAAATTTCAAACACAATGAGGAGAGGCAAGCACCAAACACAATGTGGCCAAGATAATGCCACAAGAGCTCCACAAGCAAGGGACAAGGGGCCCTAAATCACCCCTTTGATGATGATTGTATTAAGGAGATGGCTAAAAGATAGCCTCCAATGATGCCTTGAAATGTGATACAATTTCAAATCTCCAATGAGCTAAGTGCCTCCAAATTTGGCCAAATACAATGAAGAAATTGGCCTAATAATCCCCCAATGACATAAAAAAGAGCTCCCCTCAAGTTTGCCAAATGTTCTACCCAAGAGTGTCGGATACAACCAAAAATGCACTCTATTTTACAAGGTCAACTTTGAGCCACAATTTTGCCTAGAAAATGATCACAAAAGTTAAAAATAACCCCACCAATGTGTCCCCCTTGAAAATATCTTTCCAATGACTATATATAAGGCTATAGTCGGATACAAATTGAGCCTTGATTTTTGAAGAAAACAATAGGACTCTTGGAGGCAAAAAAAACAGGGCAAATTGCCCTTTACAACTTTTGAAATTTGAAATTTGAAATTTTGAAGTTTCCAACAAGAAAATTTGAACTACTCGGGCGGGAATCTTTTGGCGGACAAAAAAGTTGAATTTTCGAAATTTCTCGATAATTTATGGGTTGGAGAACTTTGGCTAGTGGGAAAAATTTTCGGTGGAAAAATATTTGGATTTCCTGATGTAACTTTTGAAACTTTTGGCGGTAAAATATTTGGATTTCCTAAGGCAACTTTTGAAACTTTTCGATCGACGAGAAAGTTTTGAAATGACAAGGTAGGAAACTATGAGGCAACTTTCAACGAGAATGCGTAGGGGATCGCCACGCAGGCGTTGCCAACTGCATCGCTTGTGGTGGTGTTGTGGTCACTACACGACCACCCAGTGGTGTTTAGTCAACACTATGCGCTTTCACGCATATAAAGGGCTAAAATAGCCCTCCCACAAAGGATGTGGGATAAAAGAAATGACGCAAAAAATAGAACCAAGCGCCCGACCAATAGGTTTAATTTGAAAACCTTAGAAATTTTTAATTTATTGACGCATCCATGTAAATCATCTATTTGAAAAAATAGCAATACAGTCAAAGAAAAAACAATAATCTGCAACTTTGTTATCTTGGCGACAACATGATTCTATGGGAACTGGATCTAGCAGACAAAAGCACGGGGGGAAACGGGGGTTAGACGGTCACGCAGAGAAGAGATCCCATAATATTTTCGTTGCGTCAGAACATTACCGGGAAATTCTGGGCCTATTAAAAAAAATACATGAAAATACAAAAGCATGGATAGAACACCGTAAAATTATGTTTCGTGCTCCAGGCAATGAGAATTTTTGAAGCAAATGGGAGAGGTCTTTTCGCTTACAAAGAGATGGTGAGTTTGCAATTACACGATGCTTTGAGCAATGTGACATCGAGATAAATGGAATGGTTCTAAAAAATATTTATGTCCTTCTGTATGTGCACCGAGAGGGGAGGAGTGCGTCAGATTGCAATAGGCTTGTCCTAGTTGTGGGGGAGCAAGATTTAAAGTAATCGAGGAGTAGTAGTTAGCAATGGCAGATTCATCAAAGTCCATAGATCTCCTACATATTCTCCACTACATCCACTGCGTAGGAGCATTGAATGCTGCGCATTGTCTATGCCACCAAAGCATCAGGATATTACGGATAATGGAGGCTACAAAGCTCCAAAAAAATCAGGTAGCCACCTTGTACCTTAGTGTGGGTAGCGTATTTTTACTGTTTGTGATTTGGGGTGCTGACAATCATCTTCACATCCTCGTCAACAATAGAAAAGAAATGGTGCTTCATCCACAACTCTAGTTTTTGCTTGGTCCTGCAATTGAGACTTGTGCTCTTCACATCCTCATCAACAACAAAAAATAAATTATGTTGGACGTCATCTGCATTGACGTGAATCGAGATGCATTCTTCACCTACTACTCGAACAACCTCAAGAGGAAACAGAACACAAGATTTCGTTGACGGATACGGATAACGCTGGGGAAGACTACTGGAAGCATCTGTTTGGACTGCTCTAGTCGACTCCCTTAGTTTGGAATAGCAAACAACACACCGTGTTGGATTTTACATAGCTCCCGCTATAGGTGTAGGTAAAATGGAGGTTGCAGAGCTCCAGTCAACAAAAGCATAGAACGAATATTCTTAATCATGAACAAAAAAATCATGAATAGGGGGGCCATAAAAAAAAATCATATGTATATTAGTGCTCACAATAGTGTATGGGGGCTAAACAGTTTGCGCACTTGGCTATGGGGGGCCTGCTACAGGTTTGCAATGGTGTTGTAGAACCTAAGACCAAAAGCAAGAGGGAGGAGCTTTCTAATTTTTTAACCACTCAATGAGTGGAGAGCATACTACCCCAACTTAGCTCAGGATCATAATGGCTCTGATACAAAATGAAGACCACAACACACTTTATTAATGAACAATCAATACATATATAGGCAGCAAGCTAGTGTGAGATTATGACAAGTGCCATGATCTCCATAACCTCACATGGATCAATCCATGTGACATGCATAAGATAAAATATGCATGACACAATGGATAAAAGTGCACATAAGACAAAAATAAAGTGCACATGACAGACAAAAGGTAAAGTGCACATTAAAATATTCTAATAAATATACTCCAACACCCTCATGTATTACATTATTTAGTTATTGAAGACTTTAGTCTTCAATCATAGTCTTCGTCCTTCAAGTGATCTTGGCAATGGATTTGGTCTTTGTCTTGATCTATATTCGGTTCTTTTTGCTTAACTTCATCTCTAAATTCAACTTCATGTTCTCTAGTCTTTATAGCTTCAAGATTATAGGTCTCTTAAACTTTCTCATTATCATCATATTCTTGTATCGGAATCTTTTCTTTGCCTTTGTCCTTAGAATCATATGACCCTTTCCTGTATAAAGACTTTCAAACACTCACTTAAGGCATCATAATAGATTCCTGAGTTAGATGAACTTTGTATATCAACATGACATGAAGAATGAAATAGCTTTTCTAGAAATCATTATAAAAGGAGACCACTTAGAATATTTTTGGATGACATGATTAGAAAAGTAATAAGAGAGGAGGAAGCTCAAACAAGGAAGTAATAAGGAACACAAGTGTCAAAACCTCAAAATAATCTAGGGTACACCACTTAAAACCCATAAGGTGTGGAGGTTTCACCTAGTTCTTCCACTTTGAATCAACAAGTGTTTCCAACAGTGGGAGGAAGATTTGAACACATGTGACCTATCACAACCAAGAAGAGTGAGAAGTGAAATGGGGGTGAGCTTTGCTTATTATAATAATATGCTTGCTTGTGTTCTTTAGAATAGTGTTCACAATAGATGTGGTAAAGATTCAAATGCTTAGGTGTTGTGACAAGGATTCTTGTGTTCTTGCTTGCTTGTAGATATTGCACAATGTATGGGTCAAAAGTCAAATGTGTATATGCAAAGGGAACTACCCTTGATCTAAAGACATGCAAGGGTTATAGCAAGCATTAAAATGAAGGACAATGCCATAAAAGCTCCAAACACAATAAGGAGAGGCAAGAACCAAACACAATATGGCCAAGACAATGCCACAAGATCTCCACAAGCAAGGGACAAGGGGCCCTAAATCACCCCTTCTATGATGATTGTATTAAGAAGATGGCTAAAAGATAGCCTTCAATGATGCCTTGAAGTGTGATACAATTTCAAATCTCTAATGAGCTAAGTGCCTCCAAATTTTGCCAAATACAATGAAGAAATTGGTTTAATAATCTCCCAATGACATGAAAATGAGCTCCACTCAAGTTTGCCAAATGTTCTACCCAAAGTGTCGGATACAACAAAAAATGCACTCTATTTTATAATATGAAATTTAAGCCATAATTTTTCCTATCAAATGATCACAAAAGTTAAAAATAACCCCACCAATGTGTCCCCCTTGAAAATATCTTTCCAATGACTATATATAAGGCTATAGTCGGATACAAATTGAGCCTTGATTTTTGAAGAAAACAATAGGAAACTTGGAGGTAAAAAAAACAGGGTAGATTGCCCTTTTACAACTTTTGAAATTTAAAATTTTGAAGTTTTCGACGAGAAAATTTGAACTACTCAGGCAGGAATATTTTGACGAACACAAAAATTTAAATTTTCGAAATTTCTCGGTAATTTATGGGCTGGAGAACTTTGGCGAGTGGGAAAATTTTTCGATGGCAAAATATGTGGATTTCCCAAGGTAACTTTTGAAACTTTTCATGGTAAAATATTTGGATTTCCTTAGGAAACTTTTGAAACTTTTAGATCGATGGGAATTTCTGAAATGACATGGTAGGAAACTATGAGGTAACTTTCGACAATAATGCACAGGGTATCACCATGTAGGCGTTGCCAACTGCATCGCTTGTGGTGGTGTTGCGGCCACTACACGACCACCCAGTGGTGGTCAATCAACACTATGCGCTTTCACGTATATAAAGGGCTAAAAAGGCCCTCCCACAAAGGATGTGGGATAAATAAAATGATGCAAAAAATAAAACCAAGCACCCGACCAATAGGTTTAATTTGAAAATCTTAGAAATTTTTAATTTATTAACACATCCATGTAAATCATCTATCTAAAAAAAAATAGTAGTACAGTCAAAGAAAAAACAACAATCCACAACTTTGCTATCTTAGCAACAACATGATTCTATGGGCATTGGATCTGGCAGATAGAAGCATGGGGGGAAATGAGGGTTAGACGGCCATGCAGAGAAGTGATCCCATAATATTTTCGTTGCGTCAGAACATTTCCAGGAAAGTTTGGGCCTACAAAAAAAATACATGAAAATACAAAAGCATGGATAGAACACCGTAAAATTCTACTTCGTGCTCCAGGCAATAAGAATTTTTGAAGCAAATGGGAGCGGTATTTTCGGTTACAAAGAGCAGGTGAGTCTGCAAGTACATGTTGCTTTGATAAATGCGACATTGCGAGAAATGGAATGGTTCTAAAAAATATTTATGTCCTTATGTACGTGCATCAAGAGGGGGAGGAGTGTGTTGGATTGCAATAGGCTTGTCCTAGTTGTTGGGGAGCAGGATTTAAAGTAATCGAGGAGTAGTAGTTAGCAATGGCAGACTCATCAAAGTCCATAGATCTCCTACATATTCTCCACTACATCCATTGCGTAGGAGCACCGAATGTTGTGCACTGTCTATGTCATCGAAGCATAAGGATAATGTGGATAATGGAGGTTACAAAGCTCCAAAAAAATTAGGTAGCCACCTTGTACCTTAGCGTGGGTAGCGCATTTTTACTGTTTATGATTTGGGATGCTAACAATCGTCTTCACATCCTCAACAATAGAAAAGAAATGGTGCTTCGTCCACGACTCCAGTTTTTTCTTGGTCCCGCAATTGAGATTCATGCTCTTCACATCCTCATCAATAGTAGAAAATAAATTATGTTGGACGTCCTCTGCATTGACATGAATCGAGATGCGTTCTTCACCTACTACTCGAACAACCTCGAGAGGAAACAGAACCCAATATTTTGTTGACGGATATGGATAATGTTTGGGAAGACTACTGGTAACCTCTATTTGGACTGCTCTAGTCGACTCCCTTAGTTTAGAACAGCAAACAACACACTGTGTTGGATTTTACATAGCTCCCACTATAGGTGTAGGGAAAATGGAGGCTGCAAAGCTCTAGTCAACAAAAGCACAGACCGAAGATTCTTAATCATAAAAAAAAAATTCATGAATAGGGGGGCCATAAAAAAAAATCACACATATATTAGTGCTCCCAATAGTGTATGGGGGCTAAACAGTTTGTGCACTTGGCTATGGGGGGCTTGCTACAGGTCTACAATGGTGTTATAGAACCTAAGACCAAAAGAAAAAGGGAGGATATTTTTGGTTTTTGATCCACTCGATGAGTGGAGAGCATACTCCCCCAACTTAGCTTAGGATCCTAATGGCTCTGATAAAAAATAAAGACCACAACACACTTTATTAATGAACAATCAATACATATATAGGCAGCAAGCTAGTGTGAGATTATGACAAGTGTCATGATCTCCATAACCTCACATGGATCAATCCATGTGACATGCATAAGACAAAATATGCATGACACAATGGATAAAAGTGCACATAAGACAAAAATAAAGTGCACATGAGAGACAAAAGGTAAAGTGCACATTAAAATATTCTATCAAATATACTCCAACACCCTCATGTATTACATTATTTAGTTATTGAAGACTTTAGTCTTCAATCATAGTCTTCGTCCTTCAAGTGATCTTGGCAATGGATTTGGTTTTTGTCTTGATATTTATTAGGTTCTTTTTGCTTAACCTAATATCTAAATTCAACTTCATGTTCTCCAGTATTTGTAGCTTCAAGATTATAGGTCTCTTTAACTTTCTCATTATCATCATATTCTTGTATAAGAATATTTCTGTTAAGATGCTGCTATAAATTATACTAAACAACACACTCTCAACTCAAATAAACACACTTTCACACATTTGCTTGGAAATTAACTCATAGAAACATTATGACAGTATTCAGAATTAAATGCATATGATAATAGAAATTACTTAAAAGGAACAATCTCACAATAGATAGAATCGCAAGCCTCTTCAAGGGGGCAACCTCCTTCAACACTTCATTAATTTGCAAAAAGATGATTACATTGGTGCCTTTTTAGGTATTTAAAGAGTTTCCTTCCAAGGTTGGCTTACATGCAAAATGCCACCTGGATTACATGCATAATGCCACCCGAATTACATGCATAGTGCCACTTTGAATTACATGCACAATGCCACTCGAATTACATGCATAATGCCACATGAATTACATGCACAACGCCACCTTACCTAACCTATCTACCATGTGTTACATAGAAAAGGGTGCCATTTGTCATAGGCACTACCTAAGCTAAAACTTAGAACACTAAAAAATATTAATCATGGGTACTACCCATGTTCACTAGGAATTATTACATCAAGGAAGTTATTACGTTAAGGGTTAGGATGAGATCCTAACATGCCCTCCTCCTTGAAGAAGCTTTGTCCTCAAAGCTGAAAATGAGGAAATTGTTGCTGGAGTTGATGGAGAGACTCCCATGTAGCATCCTCAGGTTGAAGCCCACGCCACTGAACAAGGACCTCTATAATTGTACGGTTGCACAGAGTGTGAGTTTGACAGTCCAACAGCTGCTCAGGTGCAAGTAAGATGGAGCCTTCTTCATCCAATTCAGGAAGTGTTGATTGAACCTGTACCTTTATGCCCACAACTTTCTTAAGAAGGGAAACATGAAAAACAGGGTGGAGCTTGGAAGTGGGGGGAAGAGCCAATTTGTAAGCTGTAGGGCCAATCCGTTGTAGAACCTTATAAGGACCATAGAATTTTGGAGCGAGCTTCTGACACCTACAAAGTTGTAGGTATGATTGTTTGTATGGCTATAAGCGAAGGAATACCATATCACCCACATCAAAACTGCACTCAGAACGAGGTTGATCAACTTGTTGATGCATCTGATTTAGGGCCATGTTCAAATTTTGCTTGAGTTGGCGGAGGACCTCGGTGTGTTGACTCAGAGCATTGTCAACGGCCTGGACCTTGGAGTTGCCCGAAATGTAGGAGGAAGGCATGAGTGGAGGGTGCCCGTAAACTACCTCAAACAGTGTGAGTTTGGTGGTGGTATGATAGGAAGTGTTGTACCACCATTTGGCCAAGGAAAGCCATTTTGCCCAATGAGTAGGATGATCGGAGGAAAAGCAACAAAGGTAGATTTCCAAGCATTTATTAACAACCTTTGTTTGACCATCCATTTACGGATGGTAGGCTGAAATCATTTTGAGCTGAGTCCCCTACAACTTAAACAAATCTTGCCAAAAATTGCTAGTAAAGGTGGGATCACGATCAGATACAATGGAGGTTGGCATGCCATGAAGGCGAAATATGGAGTCAAGAAAAATTTGGGCAATAGTGGATGCTGTGTAAGGATGGGCTAGGGCACAAAAGTGAGCATACTTTGAAAGGCGGTCCACTACTACAAAAATAACTGACTTGCATCTAGATTTAGGTAGCCCTTCTATGAAGTCCATGGAGATGTCAGTCCACACCTGCTCTAGGATCGGCAATGGTTGAAGAGTGCCCGGAGAGCGCACTGTTTCCCCTTTCATCCTTTGACATGTGTCGCAGTCAGCTACAAAAGAGCGAATTTCCTGTTTCATACCTTTCCAAAAGAAGGTGCGCTTGAGTCGCTCATAAGTTTTTAGGAACCCTGAATGGCCAGCAGATGGAGTAGCATGTGATTACTTCATGAGGAGCTCTCGAAGTGGGGACTTAGATGGAAGAACAAACATTGATGGTAACGCAGATCCTGGCCATCCCAACTATATCTTGGTGTAGACTCTGGATCATCCATAAGTGAAGCAACCAAGTCTTTCAAATCTACATCCTGAAGTATTTCTTGACGTAAGGGCTCAATCCATTGGGGAAATGGTGCAAAAATGGCACACAACATACTAAGGGTCTCAAATTGGCGAGAGAGAGCATCCGCCACAAGATTCTCCTTTCCTTTTTTGTATGTTATGTCATAATCGTAGCCCATGAGTTTTGATACCCACTTTTGTTGCTCGGGGGTGGCAACCCGTTGTTTTAGAAAGTATTTTAGACTCTGGTGGTCAGTTTTGATGGAGAAATGGCGCCCAATGAGGTAAGGTCACCAATGCAGGACTGCATGCAATATTGCCAACATTTCCTTGGCATATGTGGATTTCCCTAAATTGCGATCAGATAGGGATTTGTTGGTAAAAGCCAAAGGGCATCCTTCTTGCATCAATACCGTCCCAATACCATGACCAGAAGCATCACTTTCAATGACAATTTTTTTAGAGAAGTCTGGCATGGCTAAAACTGGAGTGGTGGTCATGGCATGCTTGAGTTCCAGGAATGCTTGCTTAGCCGACCCTATCCAAGTAAAATAATCCTTCTTCAACATGGAGGTGAGGGGGGCAGCTATCTTTCCATAATTACAGACAAATTTACGATAATAGCCTGTAAGCCCTAAAAATCCTCGAAGTCCCTTGAGAGTGCGAGGTTTCGACCATTCTTGGATTGCTTGGATCTTCTTAGGGTCAACCTTGACACCATCCTTTGAGACAATGTGTCCCAGATACTCCACTTTAGTCAAACCAAAGGAACACTTGGATCTTTTTGTGAACAGTTGATGGTCAACCAATAGTTGTAGGTTTTGATCTACATGCTTGAGATGCTCTTCCCATGTGTGACTGTAAATCAAGATGTCATCGAAGAAAACAAGGATGAACTTTCGCAAAAAAGGGTGAAAGATGTTGTTCATCAGGCTTTGAAATGTGGAAGGAGAATTTGTGAGACCAAATGGCATTACCAAGAATTCATAATGACCTTCATGAGTGCAAAAAGTAGTTTTAGGAATATCTTCATCCCTGAGCCGGATCTGATGGTACCCAGAGTGAAGGTCTAGATTGGTGAAGTACATGGTCCCATGTAATTCATCTAGTAATTCATCAACCACAGGGATAGGAAATTTATCCTTGACAGTTATCTTGTTGAGTTCTCGATAGTCAATACACAGTCGTTAGGAGCCATCCTTCTTGAGGACCAGTAAGACTGGTGTAGAGTAGGGACTAGTACTAGGCCGAATGATACTCGCCTTGAGTAATTCCTGTATCATTTTCTCAATCTTCGACTTCATGGCATGAGGGTACCTGTATGGTCTGATATTGGGAGGTGCACTATCCGACAATAATGGAATGGCATGGTCGTGAGAGCGATGCGGTGGTAGTGTAGTTGGTTCTAAAAATATGGCCTCATGTTTGTGGAGAATCTGTTGTAGGTCTGATGGGGTTTCACCCATTTGAGATGTGGATGGTTGGATGGAGAATAGTTGTGCAATGACCCCACGTGATGTTTCTTTAGCAATTTCTCCATGCCATTTGAACTAATAATTTGAGGTGTTCCTACTGGGGAGCCCTTGATGATGTGTGTTTGTCCGTTTTGGGAGAACTGCATCTAAAGTTCAGCAAAGTTCCAACTGATAGTGTCCAACATACTCAACCATTGAGATCCCAAAATAATATCACATCCGTCCAACTGGAGGGAAAACATGTCCTGCTTGAGTTCATAGTCCCCTATCTTTATTTTAACATTGCGACATTTTCCTTTACAAGGTAAGGTTCCCCCATTGGCTACCATGACCTCAAAGGAATTACAAGTGTGGATATAGCAATTTTCCCGCTGAGAAACTCTAGGGTCAATGAAGTTGTGCGTGCTTCCCAAATCCATAAGGATGGAAAGATGTTGGCCCTTGAAAAATCTTGCAACCTTCATGGTTTGTGGAGTAGTAATGCCTGCAAGAGCATGGACTGTAATTGCTGTCTCAGGTTCCTATTTCACTTCTTCTTGTGGAGAAGGTGTTTCTAGAGGGTCCTCATCCTCATCACTGCGGTCAGAGTTATCAGGTTCTTCAACATCTATCAAGAACAATTTTTTGTGTGCACACTTATGCCCTTTAAAAAACTTTTTATCACAATTATATCATAATCCTTGGGCACGATGTGCATCCATCTCTTCTGTGGTTAGGCGCTTGGGTGCAACAATTTTATTATCAACTAGGTGTTGGGATTGAGGAGGAAATGAAGGTCTATTTTGAGGAAAATTTTATGGGCACCTTTGGGCAGAGAGTTTAGATTTGGCCAAACGGACCAAACTGATAGCTTCCATCATAGTTTGTGGTTTCAACATTCTTACTTCCACTTGGAGTTCCACCTTCAACCCACTGATATAACACTCTGGAAGAATCCTTCATTCAATCCTCTTGTCTTATTGGCAAATTTTTCAAATTGAGCTTGGTATTCATAGGCTGACCCTGTTTGTTGTAATTTGGTCAAGGCCCCTATAAATTCCTCATACTCACTAGTACCAAATCGAGTGAGTGGTTGAGATTCAAAATTCTCCCAAGAGAGATTTGGGTTGGCAATACGTAACCATTGAAACCAGTGTAGAGCCTTAGATTCCAAGTTAAAGGAAGCCATTTGGACTTGATGAAATATGGGGACATTATGAAGTCTAAAGAATTGATCAACCCTACATAGCCACCCATCAACATCCTTCCCACTAAATTTGTGAAATTCCAATTTGGGCATTCTAAAGGATGGATCATGGTCATGATTCCTTGCAGACCCCTTAGCTTGGTGTTCTATTTTGGGTGGTCCTCTTTTTAGTTTGTTGTCTACTTCTGTCAGTGCTTATTCTAAGCGGTTATTGGTGGCCTCATGCTCTAGGTGAAGACCTTGGACTTCTTCCCTTATGGAGTGAAAATTTGAGTGCAAGTTATCAATGGATTTTGTTAAGGATTCCAAGTGGTATAGTTCTTTTTTATGTCCACGGGTGCCCTGGGCCATTTTGAAACCTTTTGTGACCAATTACTAAAAATAGAATTGAGTTTTTAGGACTTACTATTTTTAGTAAGTGCCCAAAAAAGTGTTTGGGTGCTATATATCAAAACGATCAGCTTGAAGAGGTGGTCACAATGAGCTATATCTCTCAACACTACTTTTTGGCACCCCAAATTTTTTTAATTTTTATCTCTTGTTTTGCTGAGTCTAACGGTGTTTACAGTTTTTGATTCTGAGCTACAGAGCAAAAGTTGGGTACTGGAGCACTATCTATAACTGGCCTCGTGTCATGCTATCACTGGTTGGCCTAGTCCTGATAGTTTCTCAAACACTACTGACATCACTAGCCCCAAGATTCTCTATACTTTGTAGGTGACTGTTATAATAGTTCTGTTCTAACCCTAAAAACTGTAAATTCTGCCATGATTGTGCTGACCTCTCTGACCTGACTGACCTGAATGTGACTGCAATTTTAAATTTGACTGCTATTCTCCAGAATGTCAACTTAAGTGTCACCCTCATGGTCTATCTCGAATGCATGTACTTTCTATTATTTTTTTAGTAGAGGACTCCTTTCTCATATGCTCACTTTTGGGGATTTGAAATGCAGGTTTACGAATAGGGAGGTTTGGTTTTTTTTTTTCTTTTTTTGCATTTTTTATAGGTTGAAGTTTTAACAAAACCAAGGAATGCTAGGTAGAGGAGTATGTACCACCCATAGGCCCTCTAATATACCGAAAGTGATGAAAAATAGTGCTCGAACCAATATTTTAGGCCACTACTCAAGGAGGATTCCACACATACCCTTGAGCACACTACCTACCTCTCTGACAATATGGGAGGGTAATTGTCCAGGATGCTGTGTCCCATAGACTATGAGTAATACAAGGTCGAAAAGCTTCCTAATGGCTAAAAGTTTTTTTAAACCTAGATGGTCTCCCGATATACCCGAAGATACATGGGAGCTCAAGTTCGTGCGCGAGTTATGTCTGAGGCCTGGGTATTGGAGCCTGATCGCCCCTCACTTCACTAGACGCTTTATGGGCTATCTAGCTTAGCCAATAATGACAGATCCTTCACGATATTTTAAAACCCCCGACACAGGGTTTCTACCTACTCAACTAAAAAGATTTTTTTTTTGGTTTGGGAAAAAAAATGCATTGTATTTTTTTGGATTTTTTTAATAAAGAAAAACAAGAATGAAAAAAACACACAAAATTTATACCTAACAGGCGGATTGGATGGCAAGAATCGTTGCAGTTGCAGCAGAACTTGGCCCTAGAAAGCGCTCTGATACCACTTGTTAAGATCCTACCATAAATTATACTAAACAACACACTCTCAACTCAAATAAACATACTCTCACACATTTGCTCAGAAATAAACTCACAGAAACATTATGATAGTATTCAGAATTAAATGCATATGATAATAGAAATTACTTAAAAGGAACAATCTCACAATAGATAGAATCACAGGCCTCTTCGAGGAGGCAACTTCCTTCAACACTTCATTAATTTGCAAAAAGATTATTACATTGGTGCCTTTTCGGGTATTTAAAGAGTTTCCTTCCAAGGTTGGTTTACATGCAAAATGCCACCTGGATTACATGCATAATACCACCCGAATTACATGCATAGTGCCACTTTGAATTACATGCACAATGCCACTCGAATTACATGCATAATGCCACATGAATTACATGCACAATGCCACCTTACCTAACCTATCTACCATGTGTTACATAGAAAAGGGTGCCATTTGTCATAGGCACTACCTAAGCTAAAACTTAGAACATTACAAAATATTAATCATGGGTACTACCCATGTTCACTAGGAATTATTACATCAAGGAATTTATTACATTAAGGGTTAGGATGAGATCCTAACAATTTCCTTTGCCTTTGTCCTTAGAATCATATGAACCTTTCCTATATGAAGACATCTAATCACTCACTTAAAGCATCATAATAGATTCATGATTTAGATGAACTTTGTATATCAACATGACATGAAGAATGAAATAGATTTTCTAGAAATCATTAGAAAAGGAGACCACTTAGAAGATTTATGGATGACATGATTAGAAAAGGAATAAGAGAGGAGGAAGCTCAAACAAGGACGTAATAAGTAACACAAGTGTCAAAACCTCAAAAGAATCTAGGGTACACCACTTCAAACCCATAAGGTGTGGAGAGTTCACCTAGTTCTTCCACTCTGAATCAACAAGTATTTCCAACAATGGGAGGAAGACTTGAACACATGTGACCTATCACAACCAAGAAGATTGAGAAGTGAAATGGGGGTGAGCTTTGCTTATTATAATAATATGCTTTCTTGTGTGCTTGAGAATAGTGTTCATAATAGATGTGCTAAAGAGTCAAATGCTTAGGTGTTGTGATAAGGACGTTTGTGTGCTTGCTTGCTTGTAGATATTGTACAATGTTTGGGTCAAAATTCAAGTGTGTATATGCAAAGGGAACTACACTTGATCTAAAGAAATGCAAGGGTTATAACAAGAATTAAAATGAAGGACAATGCCATAAAAGCTCCAAACACAATGAGGAGAGGCAAGCACCAAACACAATATGGCCAAGATAATGCCAAAATATCTCCACAAGCAAGGGACAAGGGGCCCTAAATCACCCCTTCTATGATGATTGTATTAAGGAGATGGCTAAAAGATAACCTTCAATGATGCCTTGAAGTGTGATACAATTTCAAATCTCTAATGAGCAAAGTGCCTCCAAATTTTGCCAAATACAATGAAGAAATTGGTCTAATAATCCCCCAATGACATGAAAATGAGATCCACTCAAGTTTACCAAATGTTCTACCCAAAGTGTTGGATACAATAAAAATGCACTATATTTTACAATATCAACTTTAAGCCATAATGTTTCCTAGAAAATGATCACAAAAGTTAAAAATAGACCCATCAATGTGTCCCCCTTAAAAATATTTTTCCAATGACTATATATAAGGCTATAGTTGGATACAAATTGAGCCTTGATTTTTGAAGAAAACAATAGGATACTTGGAGGTAAAAAAAATAGGGCAGATTGCCCTTTTACAACTTTTGAAATTTGAAATTTTGAAGTTTTCGACGAGAAAATTTGAACTACTTGGGTGGGAATCTTTTGACGGACAAAAAAGTTTGAATTTTCAAAATTTCTCGGTAATTTATGGGCTGGAGAACTTTGGCGAGTGGGAAAATTTTTTGGTGGCAAAATATTTGGAATTCCCAAGGTAACTTTTGAAACTTTTGGCGATAAAATATTTGGATTTCCTAAGGAAACTTTTGAAACTTTTTGATCGACGAGAAATTTTTGAAATGACAAGGCAGGAAACTATGAGGCAACTTTCGACGAGAATGCATATGGCATCGCCACGCAGGCTTTCCAACTGCATCGCTTGTGGTGGTGTTGTGGCCACTACATGACCACCCAGTGGTAGTCAGTCAACACTATGAGCTTTCACGCATATAAAGGGATAAAAAATCCCTCCCACAAAGGGTGTGGGATAAAAGAAATGACGCAAAAAATAAAACCAAGCACCCAACCAATAGGTTTAATTTGAAAACCTTAGAAATTTTTAATTTATTGACGCATCCATGTAAATAATCTATCTGAAGAAATAGCAGTACAGTCAAATAAATTCAACAATCTGCAACTTTTCTATCTTGGCAACAACATTATTCTATGGGCACTGGATCTGGCAAACAAAAGCACGAGGGGAAACGGGGGTTAGATGGACACGTAGAGAAGTGATCCCATAATATTTTTGTTGCGTCAGAATATTATCGAGAAATTTTGGGCCTGCAAAAAAAATACATGAAAATACAAAAGCATGGATAGAACATCACAAAATTTTACTTCGTGCTCCAGGCAATGAGAATTTTTGAAGCAAATAGGAGCGATATTTCTGGTTACAAAGAGTAGGTGAGTTTGCAAGTACACAGTGCTTTGAGCAATGCGGCATCAGAAGAAATTAAATGTTTTTAAAAAATATTTACGTCCTTTTATACGTGCATTGAGAGGGGGAGGAGTGCATCAGATGGGAATAGGTTTATCCTAGTTATCAGGGAGCATGATTTAAATTAATCAAGGAGTAGTAGTCAGCAATGGCAGACTCATCAAAGTCCATAGATCTCCTATATATTCCCCACTACATCCACTGCGTAGGAGCACCGAATGTTGCGCACTGTCTGTGCCACCGAAGCATCAACATAATAGGTATAATGGAGGCTACAAAGCTCTAAAAAAATTAGGTAGCCACCTTGTAGCTTAGCATGGGTAGCGCATTTTTACTGTTTGTGATTTGGGGTGCTGACAATCATCTTCACATCCTCGTCAACAATAGAAAAGAAATGGTGCTTCGTCCACGAATCCAGTATTTTTTTGGTCCTGCAATTGAGACTCGTGCTCTTCACATCCTCATCAATAGTAAAAAATAAATTATGTTGGACGTCATCTACGTTGACGTGAATCGATATGCGTTCTTCACCTACTACTCGAACAACCTCGAGAGAAAATAGAACACAAGATTTCATTGACGGATACAGATAATACTGGGAAGACTACTGGCAGCCTCTGTTTGGACTGCTCTAGTTGGCTCCCTTAGTTTGAAAAAGCAAACAACACACAATGTTGGATTTTACGTAGCTTCTGCTATAGGTGTAGGGAAAATTAAGGCTACGAAGCTCCAGTCAACAAAAGCACAGGCCGAATATTCTTAATCATGAAAAAAAATCACGAATAGGGGGACCATAAAAAAAATCACGCGTATATTAGTGCTCACAATAGTGTATGGGGGGCTAAACAGTTTACGCACTTGGCTATGGGGGGCCTGCTACATGTTTGAAATGGTGTTGTATAACCTAATACCAAAAGTGAGAGGGAGAAGCTTTCTGGTTTTTGATCCACTCAATGAGTGGAGAGCATACTCCTCCAACTTAGCTCAGGATCCTAATGGCTCTGATACAAAATGAAGACCACAACACACTTTATTAATGAACAGTCAATACATATATAGGTAACAAGCTAGTGTGAGATTATGACAAGTGTCATGATCTCCATAACCTCACATGGATCAATCCATGTGACATGCATAAGACAAAATATGCATGACACAATGGATAAAAGTGCACATAAGACAAAAATAAAGTGCACATGAGAGACAAAAGGTAAAGTGCACAGTAAAATATTCTAACAAATATACTCCAACACCCTCATGTATTACATTATTTAGTTATTGAATACTTTAGTCTTCAATCATAGTCTTCATCCTTCAAGTGATCTTGGCAATGGATTTGGTCTTTGTCTTGATCTTTATTCAGTTCTTTTTGCTTAACTTCATCTCTAAATTCAACTTCATGTTCTCGAGTCTTTGTAGCTTCAATATTATAGGTCTCTTGAACTTTCTTATTATCATCATATTCTTGTATAATAATCTTTCCTTTGCCTTTGTCCTTAGAATCATATGACCCTTTCCTGTATAAAGACTTCTAAACACTCACTTAAAGCATCATAATAGATTCCTAAGTTAGATGAACTTTGTATATCAACATGACATGAAGAATGAAATAGCTTTTCTAGAAATCATTAGAAAAGGAGAGCACTTAGAAGATTTGTGGATGACATGATTAGAAAAGGAATAAGAGAGGAGGAAGCTCAAACAAGGAAGTAATAAGGAACACAAGTGTCAAAACCTCAAAATAATCTAGGGTACACCACTTCAAACCCATAAGGTGTGGAGGGTTCGCCTAGTTCTTCCACTTTGAATCAACAAGTGTTTCCAACAGTGGGAGGAAGACTTGAACACATGTGACCTATCACAACCAAGAAGAGTAAGAAGTGAAATGGGGGTGAGCTTTTCTTATTATAATAATATGCTTGCTTGTGTGCTTGAGAATAGTGTTCACAATAGATGTGCTAAAGAGTCAAATGCTTAGGTGTTGTAACAAGGATGCTTGTGTGCTTGCTTGCTTGTAGATATTGCACAATGTATGGGTCAAAAATCAAGTGTGTATATGCAAAGGGAACTACCCTTGATCTAAAGACATGCAAGGGTTATAGCAAGCATTAAAATGAAGGACAATGTCATAAAAGCTCCAAACACAATGAGGAGAGGCAAGCACCAAACACAATATGGCCAAGACAATGTCACAAGATCTCCACAATAAAGGTACAAGGGGCCCTAAGTCACCCCTTCTATGATGATTGTATTAAGGATATGGCTAAAAGATAGCCTTCAATGATAGCCTTTTGTACGTGCATCGAGAGGGGGAGGAGTGTGTCGGATTACAATAGGCTTGTCCTAGTTGTGGGGGAGCAGGATTTAAAGTAATCGAGGAGTACTAGTCAGCAATGGCAGACTCATCAAAGTCCATAGATATCCTACATATTCTCAACTACATCCACTGTGTAGGAGCACCGAATGTTGCGCACTGTCCATGCCATTGAAGCATCAGGATAATACAGATAATGGAGGCTACAAATCTGCAAAAAAAATAGGTAGTCACCTTGTAGCTTAGCATGGATAACACATTTTTATTGTTTATGATTTGGGTGTTGACAATCGTCTTCACATCCTCGTCAACAACAGAAAAGAAATGGTGCTTTATCCATGACTCCAATTTTTTCTTGGTCTTGCAATTGAGACTCGTGCTCTTCACATCCTAATCAACAACAAAAAATAAATTATGTTGGACGTCGTCTGCATTGACGTGAATTGAGATGCGTTCTTCACCTACTACTCGAACAACCTCGAGAGGAAATAGAACACAAGATTTCGTTGATGGATACAGATAATGCTGGGGAAGACTGTTGGCAGCCTCTGTTTGGACTGCTCTAGCTGGCTCCCTTAGTTTAGAACAGCAAACAACACACCATGTTGGATTTTACATAGCTTCTATTATAGGTGTAGGGAAAATGGAGGCTGTGGAGCTCCAGTCAACAAAAGCACAGACCGAAGATTCTTAATCATGAAAAACAAAATCATAAATAGAGGGGCCATAAAAAAAGTCACACATATATTAGTGCTCACAATAGTGTATGGGGGCTAAAAATTTTGTGCACTTGGCTATGGGGGGCCTGCTACAGGTCTTCAATGGTGTTGTAGAACCTAAGACCAAAAGAAAAAGGGAGGAGCTTTTTGGTTTTTGATCCACTCAATAAGTGGAGAGCATACTCTCCCAACTTAGCTCAGGATCATAATGGCTTTGATACCAAATGAAGATGACAACATACTTTATTAATGAACAGTAAATACATATATAGGCATCAAGCTAGTGTGAGATTATGACAAGTGTCATGATCTCCATAACCTCACATGGATCAATCCATGTGACATGCATAAGACAAAATATGCATGACACAATGGATAAAAGTGCACATAAGACAAAAATAAAGTGCACATGAGAGAGAAAAGGTAAAATGCACATTAAAATATTCTAACAAATATAATCCAACACCCTCATGTATTACATTATTTAGTTATTGAATACTTTAGTCTTCAATCATAGTCTTCGTCCTTCAAGTGATCTTGGCAATGGATTTGGTCTTTGTCTTGATCTTTATTCAATTATTTTTGCTTAACTTCATCTCTAAATTCAACTTCATGTTCTCCAGTATTTGTAGCTTCAAGAGTATAGGTCTCTTGAACTTTATCATTATCATCATATTATTGTATAATAATATTTCCTTTACCTTTGTCCTTAGAATCATATGAACCTTTCCTGTATGAAGACTTCTAAACACTCACTTAAAGCATCATAATAGATTCCTAAGTTAGATGAACTTTGTATATCAACATGACATGAAGAATGAAATAGCTTTTCTAGAAATCATTAGAAAAGGAGACCACTTAGAAGATTTATGGATGACATGATTAGAAAAGGAATAAGAGAGGAGGAAGCTCAAATAAGGAAGTAATAAGGAACACAAGTGTCAAAACCTCAAAATAATCTAACATACACCACTTATAACCCATAAGGTGTGGAGGGTTCACCTAGTTCTTCCACTCTGAATCAACAAGTGTTTCCAACAGTGGGAGGAAGACTTGAACACATGTGACCTATCACAACCAAGAAGAGTGAGAAGTGAAATAGGGGTGAGCTTTGCTTATTATAATAATATGCTTGTTTATGTGCTTGAGAATAGTGTTCACAATAGATGTGCTAAAGAGTCAAATGCTTAGGTGTTGTGACAAGGATGCTTGTGTGCTTGCTTGCTTGTAGATATTGCACAATGTATGGGTCAAAAGTCAAGTGTGTATATGCAAAGGGAACTACCCTTGATCTAAAGACATGCAAGGGTTATAGCAAGTATTAAAATGAAGGACAATGTCATAAAAGCTCCAAACACAATGAGGAGAGGCAAGCACCAAACACAATATGGCCAAGACAATGCCACAAGATCTCCACAAGCAAGGGAAAAGGGGCCCTAAATCACCCCTTCTATTATGATTGTATTAAGGAGATGGCTAAAATATATCCTTCAATGATACCTTGAAGTGTGATACAATTTCAAATATCTAATGAGCTAAGTGCCTCCAAATTTGGCCAAATACAATGAAGAAATTGGTCTAATAATCCCCCAATGACATGAAAATGAGCTCCACTCAAGTTTTCCTAATGTTCTATCCAAAGTGTCGGATACAACAAAAAATGCACTCTATTTTACAATATCAACTTTAAGCCATAAAGTTTTCTAGCAAATGATTACAAAAGTTAAAAATAACCCCACCAATGTGTCCCCCTTGAAAATATATTTCCAATGACTATATATAAGGCTATAGTCGGATACAAATTGAGCCTTTATTTTTGAAGAAAACAATAGGATACTTGGAGGTAAAAAAATAGGGCAGATTGCCTTTTTACAACTTTTGAAATTTGAAAATTTGAAGTTTCTGAAATGACAAGGCAGGAAACTATGAGGCGACTTTCGACGGGAATGCGTAGGGCATCGCCACGCAGGCATTGCCAACTGCATCGCTTGTGGTGGTATTGTGCCCACTACATGACCACCTAGTGGTGGTCAGTCAACACTATGCACTTTTGCGCATATAAAGGGCTAAAAAAACCCTCCCACAAAGGATGTGGGATAAAAGAAATGACACAAAAAATAAAACCAAGCGCTCAACCAATAGGTTTAATTTGAAAACCTTAGAAATTTTTAATTTATTGATGCATCCATGTAAATCATCTATCTGAAAAAAATAACAGTACAGTCAAAGAAAAAACAATAATCCGCAACTTTGCTATCTTGGCAACAACATGATTCCATGGGCATTGGATCTGGTAGATAGAAGCACGGGGGGAAACAAGGGTTAGACGTCCACACAGAGAAGTGATCCTATAATATTTTTGTTGCGTTAGAACATTTTTGAGAAAGTTTGGGCCTACAAAAAAAATACATGAAAATACAAAAGCATGGATAGAACATTGTAAAATTTTGTTTCGTGGTCCAGGTAATGAGAATTTTTGAAGCAAATGGGAGCGGTGTTTTCGGTTACAAAGATAAGGTGAGTCTGTAAGTACACGGTGGTTTGAGCAATGCGGCATCGAGAGAAATGGAATGGTTCTAAAAAATATTTACGTCCTTTTGTACGTGCACTGAGAGGGGGAGGAGTGCGTCGGATTGCAATAGGCTTGTCCTAGTTATGGGGGAGCAGGATTTAAAGTAATTGAGGAGTAGTAGTCAGCAATGGCAGACTCATCAAAGTCCATAGATCTCCTACATATTCTCCACTACATCCACTATGTAGGAGCACCGAATGTTGCACACTGTCTATGCCATCAAAGCATCAAGATAATGCAGATAATGGATGCTACAAAGCTCTAAAAAAATTAGATACCCACCTTTTAGCTTAGCATGGGTAGCACATTTTTACTGTTTGTGATTTGGGGTGTTGACAATCGTCTTCACATCCTCGTCATAAATAGAAAAGAAATGGTTCTTCTTCCATGACTCCAGTATTTTCTTGGTCCTGCAATTGAGACTCATGCTCTTCACATCCTCATCAACAACAAAAAACAAATTATGTTGGACGTCATCTTCATTGACGTGAATCGAGATGCGTTATTCACCTACTAATCGAACAACCTCGAGAGAAAATAGAACACAATATTTTGTTGACATATACAGATAATGTTGGGAAGACTACTGGCAACCTCTGTTTGGACTGCTCTAGCCGACTCCCTTAGTTTGGAACAACAAACAACACACCGTGTTGGATTTTATGTAGCTTTCGCTATAGGTGTAGGGAAAATGGAGGTTGTGGAGCTCCAGTCAACAAAAGCATAGACCGAAGATTCTTAATCATGAAAAAACAATCATGAATAAAGGGGCCATAAAAAATATCATGTGTATATTAGTGCTCACAATAGTGTATGGGGGCTAAATAGTTTGCGCACTTGGCTATGGGGGGCCTGCTACAGGTCTGCAATGGTGTTGTAGAACTTAAGACCAAAAGTAAGAGGGAGGAGCTTTATGGTTTTTTATCCACTCAATGACTGGAGAGCATACTCCCCCAACTTAGCTTAGGATCCTAATGGCTTTGATACCAAATTAAGACCACAACACACTTTATTAATGAATAGTCAATACATATATAGGCATCAATCTAGTGTGAGATTATGACAAGAGTCATGATCTCCATAACCTCACATGGATAAATCCATGTGACATGCATAAGACAAAATATGCATGACACAATGGATAAAAGTGCACATAAGACAAAAATAAAGTGCACATGAGAGACAAAAGGTAAAGTGCACATTAAAAAATTCTAACAAATATACTCCAACACCCTCATGTATTACATTATTTAGTTATTGAAGACTTTAGTCTTTAATCATAGTCTTCGTCCTTCAAGTGATCTTGGAAATGGATTTGGTCTTTGTCTTGATATTTATTCATTTTTTTTTGCTTAACTTCATCTCTAAATTCAACTTCATGTTCTTTAGTCTTTGTAGCTTCAAGATTATAGGTCTCTTGAACTTTCTCATTATCATCATATTCTTGTATAAGAATATTTTCTTTGCCTTTGTCCTTAGAATCATATGACCCTTTCCTGTATGAAGACTTCTAAACACTCACTTAAAGCATCATAATAGATTCCTGAGTTAGATGAACTTTGTATATCAACATGACATGAAGAATGAAATATATTTTCTAGAAATGATTCATCTACTTTTGTCTTCTTGAGAGATTCAATCAGCTCCTTTTGTTTCATATTTTCTTCTTTATAAAACCTAAGTGTAAGCAATGCCATATACATTATGCTACCAATATCTAAAGGTAACATAATACTATTTTTTCCATCATCAATTGCTTCAACAATTCTTGCATGTAAATAGTACTCAAATATTTCAAAATTTTCATCTATGGCTTCACTATAGATTAATTTTGAGACCAAATCTATTTTTCCTTTAGATTTTGCAAGCAAAATTTTGATTCCAAATTTTATGACATCTACTTTTTCTTTTCTAATCATGAACTCCATATTATTATCTTTTGAAGTAGACATCCTTGTAACTCCCTAGACTTTTAAAAATAAATAAATAAATAGAAATACTATGAAGTAGAAAACCTTGTCTCCTTAATTTTTAGAAACTAAGAAATATGAATTTTGTAAAATTAATCTTTCTTAAGTTTGATGTTGAATTCATTTTGACCCCCAAATCAATTAATTTGCAAAAAGTCTCTTTTTATTTCAAAAAACTAATAAATCAAACCAAATTCAAAATAATCTAAGAAATAAAAAAACTTATTAGTAAATCCTTATAACTCCATCCTTAAATTAGCATTCTACTTATCCCTCCATTTAACTTAATAATTAATGATAAATATGTTATCACTAATTATAACCTTAAATAAATAAATCAAACTCCCAAAATCTAAAATCAACTTTACCTAATTCTCTGCACCTATTATTTCATTGTGTTGTATTGCTTTGGACCACTCTTCAAACTCGTGCGAGCTGATCTTGATTCTCTTGTTGCCATTGAATGTTCCCTTTAATTATATTTCTATGGTTGGATGTTCCATTTTCGGTAGGCAAATCATTAGGGTTTTTGAGGGCTTTAGATTCTAATGCATGGAAAAACGTTATATCTCCAAGCGAGTGAACATTTCCAAGAGTAATGATTTTTAATGATTTTTCTTTATCAATGTTTGCCAATGGGACATTTAGATTCTTCTTACCAAGCACTACTCACTTGAATATTGTATAAATCAATTGAATAACCCTACAATTAGTTTGATGATTCCTATCTACGTTGGAGAAAATACATATTGCACTTTTGATAATAGATTTGGAGATTATCTATTCCTTTCCAACAATATCTTTTATGTTTCCCTTTCCAACATTGGTGACTATGGCACTTATCTTTCTATGATAGCTTTTAGGAACAATTGTTGCTCTTATCATCTTGTATTGGCTCTCGAATATGATTGTTGCACTTCTCTTCCTACATGTGCTCTCAGAGATGACTGTTGCACTTTGCTTTAGTGCTTGACTTTGATGAGAATTCCTCCTTTGCACAATATTATCAATTCAATATTGTTTCTTCTAATTACACTCTATTATTAAGGCTTATACTTCTAATCCACTACACTCTTTTCTTTCAGGTTAGGTTGTGCTTATGTACCAAGATGATGCTTGCTCAACTACGGGTGCTTTACCTTAGGTGATGCTCATGTTGGCCCTTCATTCAATGATGGATACTCTATATCTACCTAGCTTGAAACTTTAATAATAATTATTGTATCATTATCTTCTTGATGCACCAACATACCAAATAGCTTATTCTTATCCTTGCACTTGTTCAAGTCAAATGACTAATTCTCTTAGCTATACTTGCTTAGGTTGGATGGCTTATTCCTTCTACATGGAGTAGATTAACACTATCCTTTTATTATTTATATGCTTTTGAGATATATCTTAAATTCTTCTATATCAAAAACTTGATCTTGGGATATCTTGAACTTTGATTTCTTATTCCTAGCAACTGCTCATTTTGATAGAACTTAAGCCTACATACTTTTCCTTAATGAAACATATACCTATCTTGTGATCTTCTCAAGACTTGTTATATCAAGTCTTCTTTCTTTCTGTAGTTGGCTAAATGAAGCTACTTTCTTTAACCTTCTTCTTTTATCATGGGCCTTTCTAATGGCCTCTCTATCAACTTTATACATATCTCTTCTCTTCCCATTGTTTTTCTTATAAACCTGCTCATTTTCTTTGAAACCACTTTACTAGCTCTCTCCTAAACTTCCTTAAAGTTGTTCTTCGAAGTGCCCTGTAAACTATTAGATATTTTTCACTTCCATGAATGTTAATGTTGGAGTCTTATGCTATATATGGCCACTTGAGTGCTAGCCTCTTCCTTTAACCTGTAGAGCCAAATAGAGCTACATTATTTCTATTATATAGAGCCTTTCTCTTTTAGTTTATCTAGGTCTCTTTTCTCTTTCCTATAAGGGTTTTTTTTTTCAATATTGGCCTCTCAATCCTATGTCTTCTATATTGGTTTCTTAAACCAATATCAAGGTCAATATAACCTGAAGCTTCTATCTCTGTCAAGGTCTCACTTCAAGACCTAAATCTATTCTCTGTCTATGTCAAAAAAATTTCTAAGACTTGTAGCTTTCTAAATCTTATTCTTTATCAAGATTTATCTTCAAGACCTATCCACTATGTCAAGGTTTGCTTTCAAGACCTGAATCCACTATGTCAAGGTTTGGCTTCAAGACCTGAAATATTATCATAAATCGCCTCTATTTTGAATAGATTTTTATAATAGGTAACCTTGATCTATCTATATTTATCAAGGCATCTCTTAAATACCTAAATATTTAATAACCTGTAGCTTAAATCAATCTCTACTTGATGAAAGCTTTCTATCTTCTTCTTGCACTTAGAGATGAAATTCTTCTCTAATTGTTGTAGGAAGCTTCTCACTCTTGTAACGATCAATATTTTCTATAAATTTGTCTTAGGTTGTACCTAAATACTCAAATCATTCTCCTTCTTACTAGAGAACCCAATATTAGTATGGCTTTTTTCTAAATGACCAACTATCTTGAGAGTTGATTTTTCCTCAGTATTTAATATACAAATATTCAAATCAATAGTAGGGTTGGCTATTCCCTATAATAATCAACTATATTAAATTTTATTCACCCCAATAGTTGAGTCCTAGTCTTCACTGGTTATAACTATGGAAAGACCCTATTGATGAGTCCTAGTCTTCACTAGTTATTCTGCAACCATGGAAATACTTTATAGTTGAGTCCTAGTATTCACTAGTTGTTTTGAAACTATAGAAAGACTCTAGCTTTTTGCTTACTTTTATCTTATGGCATCTCCATTTAAAATAGGCAGACTCTAAATCAATTTTATCAAACTAGATAAAATAAAATCTTATATGTAGCTAAATAAATTCAACCTATACAAGAAACTACTTGTTGTAGCTTTGACACCACTAATGGTTTTTGAAGCCTTATTGTTAATATAAAACTCATAGGATCAAATATATGATAGCCACAATATAGTAAGATCAAGATAATAATGTAAGCAAAATAATATGAGCCAATTAATATGTAAATCAAGGCTTATAATATATCAACTAACATTCATTAATATGTAGAAATATATGAATGTAAATCATACATGTATAAATCATGTAGCATGAATTATAATATTAAGAGCTCAAAATATATGTTGTCTTTATTACTCCTCTTTCACTTACAAATATATCACACACTCTATTACAATAATTATAACAATACTCACTATGCTTGCTATATATGTTGTATTCTCTATGGAGTAATATATAGCCATTGTAGAGTGACTCTTTTATTACTTGACCATTCCTTTCCTTATGCCAAGTATCATGACTCTTGGCTTATTTACTTGACACTTGCATATACATGACTCTATCTTATATGCACACCTAGACATGACTCTTCACTTAGAATACTCTAATCTAAAGACACTTGTGTACTCTTACATATAAGACACTTGTGCACACATACTCACATTACACTTGCACACTTACTCACATGACACTTGTGCATTTCCTACACATTATTATATTACATAAAATATTACTCACACTCTAATCTAAGACACAATCCTAATATAATATTTACAAGATGTACCATGAGGGTACATTAGCATGTACCAAATAATGTAATATACTCCAACACCCCTATCTACTCTTGATAAATGTGTAAAAATTACCTACCCCTGAAGGAAATTGATGAAGTTAAATAAACCTTTGAGGGATTCAAGCTATGGTTGCACATTGAAAAACACTTGGGTTGCTTCCAAATGGTCTACCCTTGTAGGCTAAAATATGAAAGAATATCATTAAGATTAAAAATACAATTATGCATATAATATAATCAAATAAAAGTGAGTTATACTACAAGCTTTCTACAGTGGTAAGGGATTTGGCCTCTCTTTGAGAGGTCCAAGGTTCAAACCCCACTTAGTATGAGGGGACATGGACCCCTCATTAAAATCCATGTAAACTATTGAAAAAACAAAGCAATGTGAGTTTGATGTTCTTGGCTCTACTTTCCTCTTTAAATAAAAAAAAGAGAAGGGTTAGGAAAAGAAAGAAGATCAACAATTAAAAACTCACACAAATTATTGAGCAGCATAATAATAATTGAGTGCATATATGACAGGTGTATATAGTGATTCAATTCTAGGTCGAGTGAGAGTGTGATTATTTTATGGTTTTCCTTGGTTGAATTTTGCTTATGGTGGAAATTTGAGGCTTTTGGTAATTATGTCCTCAAGGCACATGTCTTGAGTGGGATATATGACCCTCTTGGGTGAAATTATGTGTCTAATGGTAAAGGCGAGGAGTATCACATTGAAAAGATAACTTGTGATACTTCTAGCTTTAAATACCTTTTTTGCGAAGGCAATGTTGATAGTGTTTTTGTTATTGGTACCTTGTTATTGCACAACCATACATATAACTACAAATCAAAAGACTTGTTATGAAAATCAAGATAGATGCTAGTCATATCCCCCCACAAAAAGATACATGAATACTTAGATTAGGATAGAAATACTAGAATAGTCACAACTCATTGCATTCATTTTAAGAAGCGCATTACATTCATATACAATTGAAAGAGGCTCAATGGCTTGTAAATGCAGTTGATCCAAGGCTTGAGTCTAGATTAAAATACAAAATGGAAAGAGGAGTAAAATTTGCTCAAAGTAAAAAACTAGACATGAAAACAATTCAACCTCTTTTTACAATGAAGAAAAGACTAACATTTATAATGAAAGCAGAGAAATTTTCCCTCTTCAAAATTCAAAATTTCTCACTTTAAACATCTTGCCCATTGTATTTCTTATTGATGGCACATAATCTCGAGGTCTTTAGATCTAAAACTATTTGTGTAACCCATGCTAGGAGTCTATTGCAAATATTTCCTATCATTAATGCTCTTAGGTTTGTAGTCACTCCTCAACAATTCTCATCATGATACTTTTAATGGTGTACCTCCTTGTAGAAGGAAGATCGTACACCCTGAAATAATGAATATCTCAACACAATATGTGGGATCCAAGCTATGGCCCCTACTAGGGGGTATGGGGGGCCAATGGCCCCCCATGAGAGGGTTTGAAGGTGGGATACCTCAAAATAAAATTTGACCTCTTAAAATTTTAGAGCCTAGATGGTGTAGGCTTGAGCAAAATTTGGATGTCAGCTCTCCCTTTGCCCTTTGTTTGATATCCCAATTTTTTGAGTTTGGTTTGGTTGGTATGTCTTGCTACTAATTTTTTGTTTTCCCCATATGATATCCCAATTATCATTGTTGGCCTATGATTTTTGGATATTTAAGTTGGGTGGGCATTCTCAAGTAATTTTTTTATTCTAGTTATGAGCATAGCCACTCCAATTTTTACCAATATTTTAATTTTATCTCATTGTTATCAGCTCTAACCAAAAAAATTGGTCACCGATCCTATGCACTTTATCTTTGCTTTCTTGAAGATTGTGGGTAGCTTGTTTCCTATCAAAAAATCCTTTCATAAAGCTAGCCAAGTTGCTTACTCCTAAATGTAGTGAGAATTCACTATAATTTTGGCAACTTATAGGGGATATTCAACTTGATAAAGATGAGGAACCTAGATAATCACTACCTTATCCACTGGACGTAGAGTCAAATATTGGGGTAGAAGTGGGCAGGGAAGTGAAGGTGGGAATTTTAGTATCCAGCTTGTGACCTCTCTCCCTTGTAACTTTGAAAAAATTAGGACCACCTTTAAACATTGGTAAACTATAATACATATGTACAAGAGGTACATGAGTGGCCTCCATCCATTGGACATGGAGTCAAGAACCCCCTCGATGACTGCTATAGTTGCTTGTTTCTTTCTTTTTTCTAATTTCAAGGGTAAAATACTTTTACCCTTAAAGAATTGAAGCTCTTCAACAACCCCCTTGTTATAGGTGATTTGGTACCCAGGATAAGAGATTTTCTTGGTGTATGTCGCCTACTACTAGTGTTAAATCATTTTTTACTTTCTATAATTACAAAGCATAATTTCCATCCCTAGCTTAGATTCTTGGTCTCCTATGCGCTATTGGAGGTAAAGGGGATTCCTTCTTGGGCTTTTTAAGTGATTGAGCTTATTTTCTTGAGCACTTCAGAGGGAGTGGCCTCCACTACTTCTATTATTCCTTGGCCTATAAGGTTATTGTTTAGATTATGTGGTCTATTGGGTGCTACTCCTTCTACCTCCATGCATTCTTCTTTCTCATCCTAGATTATTATAATCTAGTCAAAATTAGTAAGTTGTTGAGTGAGAGAAGGTTGGAGAGTTATAGGTTAGATAGCTAGGTTTTTCTCCTTCTTTAAACCCATCCATAAATAGGACAACAAGTTGGTCTTGTTCAATTATTAGGTGTGGTGGAAGAGAGTCATACCTCTCATGATTTTTTCCTTTGAATGATGTCATAAGAAGTCTCAAAGCCATGTTCTACTTTGTAATATTGTGCAGTTGATAGAAGCAAACCATATCTTGTAAATACATTAGTGGGGTTGATAGACCTTTTCTAGTATAATGTGATATAGGTTCAAGCACTGACATCAAAATATCATCCCATACATCTAGTGGTACTAGAAGTCATAAGGGATTCCTTTTTCTCTGGAAAATATTATGAGCTGGGAAGCAACCATGTTTTGGCATATGGATATGGTGGTAGGCTTCTTATGGTTTTTTAGGCTTTTTGCTTTGAGTGAAGTCACCAAGTGAACATTGCATTTCCTCCAAGAGCTAATAGATTAATACCTTCACCAAATTATCAACTTGATTCCTTCTAAGCGATTTCTTTTGGATATTCATTATTGAATGGTGTCACCAGGTGAATTATTTTGATGCTTCAACAAGCTAGGGATTGAGGTCTTCACCAGAAACTCAATCTAACTTCTTATTATTCCCATCATGCATACCAATTTGAACTATTTAGGGCCAAAAACAACCCCTAAACCTAGGGTGCCATGACCATCCATGATTACAGTTTACTTTAAGTGCATTCGATGCCCATGCCTCGCTTGGGGATTCATTCCTACGAAGTCTAAGGAGCATGGGACGTGGTTCCTTTAGACAACCTTTGATTTTTTTTACCAATATCGACTCCTTGTTCGAGTGTGATCTTTGCCATTGTTCCTCCTACACTAGCTTATCCTATTGGGTTCTTGATAGAGAAAAGGAATATAGAGAAATGTAATAAAAAACTAACTAGCCTAAGGTACATGTGGTGATGCACCAAAGGTTATAGTTCCCATTTTTCACAATAGTGGGATTAATGAACACATGAATCATACATGACAAAAAAATTGAATACAGTCCCAATAATATTTGATTATAAATCAAAATATGGCATATGCGAGTCGCAACCTCTTATAGAAAGATACATGAATAATTAAACTAGAACACAAATATTGGAATAGTCATAGTACATTGTATTCATGTTAAAAGCACATACATTCATATATAATTAAAAGAGGCTTGATAACCTATACATGTAGTTTAGCCAAGGGTCGAGTCTAAAATTAATTACAAAATGGAAAGAGCAGTAAAAATTGCTCAAGGTTAGGTACTAGACACAATAATAATCCAACCTCTTTTTACAATGGAGAAAAACTAATATTTATATATGAAATAGGGGAATTTTCTCTCTTAAAAATTCAAAATTCAAAATTTTCTGCTTAAAAAATTTCGTCCATGGAATTTTGTATTGATGGCACACAATCTTGGGGTCTCTGGATTTGAAACTATTTGTGTTACCAATGTTAGGAATCTATTGCAGATATTTCCTACCATTAATGCTCTTAAGTCTATGATCACTGTTGGCAATTTTGGGTACCTTGAGTACATTGCCTTTGCCTAAGTTTAGTTGTTGTCATTGATGTCAAGGAGCTATTGGTAGATGTTGTTTTTGATGTCGAGGAACTATTGGAGCAATTTGTTTTTATGTCCAAGGATGTGTTTTTGTTGAAGGTTTCAGTTGGTCAGTAAGTCTCCAAGAAAATCAGAGTAGCCCAGTTGCCAAAAATCCAGAAAAAGATAAAGTAGAATAAGTTTGCAGGCTGCTGGAAAAACTGTCGCGATTTCGTGACATGTTTGAGGAGAGAGAAAGTCACGATTTTGACATGTAGGGAGGAAAGGGCAAAAGTGTCACGATTTCGTGACATGTTTGAGGAGAGAGAAAGTTTGGCCAAAACTGTCACGATTTCATGACATGCAGGAAGGCATAAGCAAAGTGGCAAAAGTGTCACGATTTCACGACAAGTTTTGAAGAAGTTGTACGGATGCAGAAAGTGTCACGATTTCGTGACAAGTTGAGTTGGCAGTGTTGAGTTGCAGGAAGTGTCACGATTTTGTGACAAGTTTCGAAGAAGTCGTACGGATGCAGAAAGTGTCACGATTTCATGACATGTTCCAGTTTGCGAGCAGTTGGCAAGAAAGATCCTAAGGCAGCGAAAGCGTCATGATTTTGTGACATGTTTCATTTTCGCTAGTGCAAACCAAGAAAAGGATGAAGAAGCAAGAGGTGTCATGATTTCACGATAGAGTTGCTGATGACGTCAGCAAAAGGCAAAGGTGTCACGATTTCATGACAGTAGCGGAGAAGAAGGCTTTGAAGTCCAGAGCATCACGATTTCATGACCAAAATCATGATGACGTCAACAAGAGGCAAAGGTGTCACGATTTCATGACAATAGCAGAGAAGAAGGCTTTGAAGTCCAGAGCGTCATGATTTCATGACAAGAATCATGATGACGTCAACAAGAGGCAAAGGTGTCACGATTTCATGACAGAAAGGAGAAGAAGGCTTTGAAGTCTAGAGCATCATGATTTTGCGACAAGATTCATGATGACGTCAGCAAAGGCTGTAGTGTCACGATTTCGTGACAGCAACGGAGAAGAAGGCATTGAAGTCTAGAGCGTCACGATTTCATGACAAGATTCATGATGACGTCAACAAAGGCTGTAGTGTCACGATTTCGTGACAACAAACCAAAGAAGGTGTACGGCAGACAAAGGCGTAGCGATATCATGACATGTTTGAGTGTCGCACGAGAAAAGCTACAGAACAGTAGAGGCGGTTGAAGCCGACGAAGTTAACCTTGGCCGACGAAGTATAAGGTTTTACAACCGACGTGTTAGAAGATTGATCAACCGACTAAAGAACAAGATTTCATCTTGAGATTGTGAGTATTAAAGGAGGACTATTTGAGCAATTTTGTGTATCGATCGAAGTGTGCATTCGAAGTGTGGCGTTCGTAGAGTGAGTGCGACAAGTGAGGTTCGATCATCAAAAAGCAGAGAGTGAAGTCCGACTACAGCATCAAAGTGCATTTCATTGAATCTTCTAAGTATAGAAGTCTGTGCTATTGTATACACGAAGAATGTGCTATTGTTCATGAGAAGACTGTGCGAAGAATATTCTGTTGTGATTATGACTGTGTTTGCATAGGGTGTGTAATAGAAAGAAAAGTGTGCGCAATAGACGCTGCTATAATTGCGAACGGTTGTAAAGAACAAACAGTGATCAAGTACTACTGTAAGTTGAGAAGAGAGTGCTACGGTAATTTAAGAATACTGTGTTGCTGTAGTTGTGCAGACAATGAAAAATTGTTTTCCAACCAAGTGCAGAAAAGAACAGAGGAAGAGGACAGAATTGTGCCAGATCGAAGGACTGTGTTTTGGTGCAGAAAAGAGGACCATTTTGTTGTGACAGAGTTGAGGACAGAGATCTCCAGCTAGAGCAGGGAAGACAGGTGTCTTCTATGGAAAGAGTTCCACTTGCTAAGGGCAAAAGAGATAGAGGTCTTCTAGAGGATCACTAGCAAAGCAGATTTAGGGGAAGGTGTCTCCTTTGAGCTGAGGCTCATAAACATTGTAATCGGGAAGGATTCCCAGAGGTTTTGATATAACTTTTAGAAGAAAAGTTTTATCCGTGGAGTAGCCCACCTTGGGTGAACCACGTAAATTGTTGTGTCTCATTGTGGATTGCTTCTTATGCACTATTTTATTGTTGTTATTACTGCTATCTTATTCTGCATGTTAATGGTTTGAAAGTTGTATTGATAGATAAAGTTAAAAGAGGTCTTATACTGTTCACCCCCCCTCTCAGTATAAGCTTGTGTTCTTCAATTGGTATCAGAGCCAGTGCCTTCGAAAAGTTTAACAACTTGAAGGAAAAGTTTACAAAGAACACAATGGACTACTCGAGTGGCAATGCAACACCTATTCTTGACGGATCAGATTTTGGTCTGTGGAGTGCAAGAATGAAAGTCTATCTAATGGCGCTCGGTAATGAGGTATGGGAAGTTGTTGAAGATGGGTATACCATTCCTGCAAATGGTCCTTACACTAAAGAAGACAGGCTCCTACATCACAGCAATTCAAAAGCCATGAATGCAATCTTGAAGGGTTTACAAAAGGCAGATCTCACTAAAGTTATTCACTGCAAGACAGCTAGTGAAATGTGGAAACAATTGCAGAGTTGTTCATACAGGTGATGCAAATGTTCGAAAGGCCAAGTTGAGACATTTTAAAGGTATGTTTGAACAACTCAAGATGAATGATGATGAAAATATTAGTGACTACATGCTTCGGATGGATGAAGTTGTTAATTCTATGAAAGACTTAGGTCTTGAACTTGCTGAAAATGATGTGTGTGATAAGATTTTAAGATCTCTTCCTAATAGATTTAGTGAAAAGATTTCTGCTATTGAGGAAGCCAAAGATTTAGATAAATTGAAAAAGGATGAGCTCCATAGTATTCTTGCAGCATTTGAATTGAGGACACAAGTGAAAGTTGATGTAAAGAAAGAGGCAACTTTCAAAGCTATCAAGAAATCGAAGGGCAAACAGATTCAAGAAAGTGATGAGTCTTCTAGTGAGGAAGAGGCATATTACAACAGGAAAGGCAAGTTTTCCAGAAAGCACAAAAGCAAGAAAAATATAAGATGTTTCAACTATGGGAAATTTGGTCATTATGCTACTGACTGTACTGTTTCTAAAGATGAAAGTGATGAAGATATACAGGATGTTAAAAGCAAGGATTCTGAAAAGCACAGGTATTACAGAAACAGCAAAAATGAGTACAACAATCACCAGAAAAGCAAAGATGAGTACAACAATCATGGAAAGAGGCATTCTCACAAGAATAAGAAGAGCTTCTACTTGGACAAAGCAAGTAAGTGTTCTAGCAGTGAAAGTGACAGTTCTTCTAGTGATGATGAAAATGAGATGCTTGTTCATTTCAAAAAAAGAGGAAGAACCGAAACACAAATTCATTATCATGAAATGTTTTAGATGTGGAAATTTTGGGCACCTTGAGGATGATTGCAGAAATGATGATTTGGCTGCTAGTATGTATGAGGATGTTTCATAAAACCCCAATGAAGATGCATGTATGGTTTTTGAAAAAGGTAGCACCTCTAGTGATAAGAAATCCGAAAAAGGTCGTGATGATTCAAAGTGCCATCAAATAGAGGATCTTGAATGCGAACTCAATAATGCTCTTAGTGTTTTGAAAAAGGAAAGAAAGAAGAATGATAGACTCAAGATTAAGTTAGATGAATGTTGTATGGAGATAGATGAACTTGTAGAAAATCTTGAAGTATCTATGGCTAAGTCACAAGAACTCAAGAATGAGTTAGAATCTAAAATTCTGGAGTATAGTGAGTTAGAACAGGAAATAGCTTCTTTGAAAGAAGAAAATAAAGAGTACAAGGATAAGCTCTACAGATTTCAGGATAGCTCCAAGAAGGTTAAATTTCTCATCGAAGGACAAAGAAAACCAACAGATAAAACAAGTCTCGATTTTGTTGAGCCGCACAAGGAACAGGTTGGGGAATCTAGCAAAAGATTTCAAAAGAAAGAGAGTCCTGTTGAAGAAAGTACTTCAGATCATGAGTCCGTAAGTGATGAATACGCAGAAACAGAAAATGATATTCAGACTGAGAAGAAGAAGTTTTCGAGACCCATGAAGTCGAATAAAAGAAAATTTCACGGTAGATGTTATGTGTGTCACAGATTTGGTCACATGGTTGTACAGTGCATGA
Source organism: Wollemia nobilis (assembly GCA_028583015.1). Taxonomy (NCBI): domain Eukaryota; kingdom Viridiplantae; phylum Streptophyta; class Pinopsida; order Araucariales; family Araucariaceae; genus Wollemia; species Wollemia nobilis. The sequence continues at coordinate 14,277,888 of JAQPPZ010000850.1, forward strand.
CTCAAATGAAGAGAGTAAATGACAGTTTCAGGAGACGTAATTTCTTTCAAGGGTATTGCTACTCTTGTCAACAATTCGGGCACAAGGCAATTTTTTGCAAGGCAAATAACAGGAACTGGGTTAGTCAGAACAGGCGAATTCAAAGAACAACCATGACTAATATTGTTACCTGCTATAAATGCAACAATGAAGGTCACCTAGCTAGACAGTGTAGAGCTGATCTTCTGAGATACAGGAACAAAAATAGCAGCATGAACAAGTCCAAGGATCAAGGCATGGATAAAAATAGGAATGATAACAAAAATAAGAAAAGTGACATGAACAGGTCCAAGGATCAAGGTATGGATAAGAACAGAAAAGATAAAAGAAACAGGAACAGTAGTATTAACAGGTCCGAGGATCAAAACAGTGACAGGAACAAAAATACAGGAAAAGAATTCAAGAGAAGGCCCGACAAAGAAATCTTGGACACTAATGATGATGAGTGTTTAATGGGAGTGTCACTCCCAACCCTATTTTAAATCACCTCATCAGGAGGTGGGGGAGGGACTAAGCTAAGAGGCTCATTCTTAGTCCCAAGCCCCAAAGGTGACCCTTTGCCATTGATGACAAAGGGGGAGAGATTTAAGTAAGGGGGAGAGTTTTCAAGAGAAGAGGAAAGCTTCAAATCAGGGGGAGCAAAACTTGGAGAGATTGATTTCAGTTTTGGCTCTTGAAAGATGTGTTTTAGTTAAGGGTTGCCATCAATGACAAAGGGGGAGATTGTTGGCAATTTTGGGTACCTTGAGTACATTGCCTTTGCCTAAGTTTAGTTGTTGTCATTGATGTCAAGGAGCTATTGGTAGATGTTGTTTTTGATGTCGAGGAACTATTGGAGCAATTTGTTTTTATGTCCAAGGATGTGTTTTTGTTGAAGGTTTCAGTTGGTCAGTAAGTCTCCAAGAAAATCAGAGTAGCCCAGTTGCCAAAAATCCAGAAAAAGATAAAGTAGAATAAGTTTGCAAGCTGTTGGAAAAACTGTCACGATTTCGCGACATGTTTGAGGAGAGAGAAAGTCATGATTTCGCGACATGCAGGAAGGCAGGCAAGCGGGCAAAAGTGTCACGATTTCGTGACATGTTTGAGGAGAGAGAAAGTTTGGCCAAAACTGTCATGATTTCGTGACATGCAGGAAGGCAGAAGCACAACGGGCAAAAGTGTCACGATTTCATGACAAGTTTCGAAGAAGTTGTACGGATGCAGAAAGTGTCACGATTTCACGACAAGTTGAGTTGGCAGTGTTGAGTTGCAAGAAGTGTCACGATTTCATGACAAGTTTCGAAGAAGTTGTACGGATGCAGAAAGTGTCACGATTTCGTGACATGTTCCAATTTCATGAGCAGTTGGCAAGAAAGAGCCTAAGGCAATGAAAGCGTCACGATTTCATGACATGTTTCATTTTCGCTAGTGCAAACCAAGAAAAGGATGAAGAAGCAAGAGGTGTCACGATTTTACATGAGAGAGTTGTTGATGACGTCAGCTAAAGGCAAAGGTGTCACGATTTCATGACAGTTGCGGAGAAGAAGGCTTTGAAGTCCAGAGCGTCATGATTTCATGACCAAAATCATGATGACATCAACAAGAGGCAAAGGTGTCACGATTTCATGACAGTAGCAGAGAAGAAGGCTTTGAAGTCTAGAGCATCATGATTTCATGACAAGATTCATGATGACGTCAAAAAGGCAAAGTGTGCATCGATTTCACGACAACAACGGAGAAGAAGGCTATGAAGTCCAGAACATCATGATTTCATGACAAGATTCATGGTGACGTCAGCAAAGGCTAGTAAGGTGTCACGATTTCGTGACAACAACGAAGAAGAAGGCAGTGAAGTCTAGAGCATCGCGATTTCATGACAAGATTTATGATGACGTCAGCAAAGGCTATAGTGTAGCGATTTCATGACAACAAACCAAAGAAGGTGTACGACAGACCAAGGCATAGCGATATCATGACATGTTTGAGTGTCGCACGAGAAAAGCTACAGAACAACAGAGGCGGTTGAAGCCGACGAAGTTAACCTTGGCCGACGAAGTATAAGGTTTTACAGCCGACGTGTTAGAAGATTGATCAACTGACTAAAGAACAAGATTTCATCTTGAGATTGTGAGTATTAAAGGAGGACTGTTTGAGCAATTTTGTGTATCGATTGAAGTGTGCATTCGAAGTGTGGCATTCGCAGAGTTAGTGCGACAAGTGAGGTTCGATCATCGAAAAAGAGAGAGTGAAGTCCGACTACAGCATCAAAGTGCATTTCGTTGAATCTTCTAAGTATAGAAGTCTATGTTGTTGTATACACGAAGAATGTGCTATTGTTTATGAGAAGACTGTGCGAAGAAGATTCTGTTGTGATTGTGACTGTGTTCGCATAGTTTGTGTAATAGAAAGAAAAGTGCGCGTAGTAGATGCTGCTATAATTACGAACGGTTGTGAAGAACAAATAGTGATCAAGTGCTACTGTAAGTTGAGAAGAGAGTGCTACTGTAATTTAAGAAGACTGTGCTGCTGTAGTTGTGCAGACAGTGAAAAGTTGTTTTCCAACCAAGTGCCGAAAAGAACAAAGAAAGAGGACAGAATTGTGCCAGACCGAAGGACTGTGTTTTGGTGCAGAAAAGAGGACCAACTTGCTGTGACAGAGTTGAGGACAGAGATCTCCAGCCAGAGCAGGGAAGACAGGTGTCTTCTGTGGAAAGAGTTCCACTTGCTAAGGGCAAAAGAGATAGAGGTCTTCTAGAGGATCACTAGCAAAGCAGATTTAGGGGAAGGTGTCTCCTTTGGGCTGAGGCTCATAAACATTGTAATTGGGAAGGATTCCCAGAGGTTTTGATATAACTTTTAGAAGAAAAGTTTTATCCGTGGAGTAGCCCACCTTGGGTGAACCACGTAAATTGTTGTGTCTTATTGTGGATTGCTTCTTATGCACTGTTTTATCTTTGTTATTATTGCTATCTTATTATGCATGTTAATGGTTTGAAAGCTGTATTGATAGATAAAGTTAAAAGAGGTCTTATACTGTTCACCCCCCTCTCAGTATAAGCTTGTGTTCTTCAATTGGTATCAGAGCCAGTGCCTTCGAAAAGTTTAACAGCTTGAAGGAAAAGTTTACAAAGAACACAATGGACTACTCGAGTGGCAATGCAGCACCTATTCTTGACGGATCAGATTTTGGTCTGTGGAGTGCAAGAATGAAAGTCTATCTAATGGCGCTCGGTAATGAGGTATGGGAAGTTGTTGAAGATGGGTATACCATTCCTGCAAATGGTCCTTACACTAAAGAAGACAGGCTCCTACATCACAGCAATTCAAAAGCCATGAATGCAATCCTGAAAGGTTTACAGAAGGCTGATCTTACCAAAGTTATTCACTGCAAAACAGCTAGTGAAATGTGGAAACAATTGCAGGTTGTTCATACGGGTGATGCAAATGTTCGAAAGGCCAAGTTGAGACATTTTAAAGGTATGTTTGAACAACTCAAGATGAATGATGATGAAAATATTAGTGACTACATGCTTCGGATGGATGAAATTGTGAACTCCATGAAAGACTTAGGTCTTGAACTTGCTGAAAATGATGTGTGTGATAAGATTTTAAGATCTCTTCCAAATAGATTTAGTGAAAAGATTTCTGCTATTGAGGAAGCCAAAGATTTAGATAAATTGAAAAAGGATGAGCTCCATAGTATTCTTGCAGCATTTGAATTGAGGACACAAGTGAAAGTTGATGTAAAGAAAGAGGCAACTTTCAAAGCTATCAAGAAATCGAAGGGCAAACAGATTCAAGAAAGTGATGAGTCTTCTAGTGAGGAAGAGGCATATTACGAGCAGGAAAGGCAAGTTTTCTAGAAAGCACAAAAGCAAGAAAAATATAAGATGTTTCAACTATGGGAAATTTGGTCATTATGCTACTGACTGTACTGTTTCTAAAGATGAAAGTGATGAAGATATACAAGATGTTAAAAGCAAGGATTCTGAAAAGCACAGGTATTACAGAAAGAGCAAAAATGAGTACAACAATCACCAGAAAAGCAAAGATGAGTACAACAATCATGGAAAGAGGCATTCTCACAAGAATAAGAAGAGCTTCTACTTAGACAAAGCAAGTAAGTGTTCTAGCAGTGAAAGTGACAGTTCTTCTAGTGATGATGAAAATGAGATGTTGTTCATTTCAAAAAAAGAGGAAGAACCGAAACATAAATTCATTATCATGAAATGTTTTAGATGTGGAAATTTTGGGCACCTTGAGGATGATTGCAGAAATGATGATTTGGTTGCTAGTATGTATGAGGATGTTTCAGAAAACCCCAATGAAGATGCATGTATGGTTTTTGAAAAAGGTAGCACCTCTAGTGATAAGAAATCTGAAAAAGGTTGTGATGATTCAAAGTGCCATCAAATAGAGGATCTTGAATGCGAACTCAATAATGCTCTTAGTGTTTTGAAAAAGGAAAGAAAGAAGAATGATAGACTCAAGATTAAGTTAGATGAATGTTGTATGGAGATAGATGAACTTGTAGAAAATCTTGAAGTATCTATGGCTAAGACACAAGAACTCAAGAATGAGTTAGAATCTAAAATTATGGAGTATAGTGAGTTAGAACAGGAAATAGCTTCTTTGAAAGAAGAAAATAAAGAGTACAAGGATAAGCTCTACAGATTTCAGGATAGCTCCAAGAAGGTTAAATTTCTCATCGAAGGACAAAGAAAACCAACAGATAAAACAGGTCTCGGTTTTGTTGAGCCGCACAAGGAACAGGTTGGGGAATCTAGCAAGAGATTTCAAAAGAAAGAGAGTCCTATTGAAGAAAGTACTTCAGATCATGAGTCCGTAAGTGATGAATACGCAGAAATAGAAAACGATATTCAGACTGAGAAGAAGAAGTTTTCGGGACCCATGAAGTCGAACAAAAGAAAATTTCACGGCAGATGTTATGCGTGTCACAGATTTGGTCACATGGTTGTACATTGCATGACTCAAATGAAGAGAGTAAATGACAGTTTCAGGAGACGTAATTTCTTTCAAGGGTATTGCTACTCTTGTCAACAATTCGGGCACAAGGCAATTTTTTGCAAGGCAAATAACACGAACTGGGTTAGTCAGAACAGGCGAATTCAAAGAACGACCATGACTAATATTGTTACCTACTATAAATGCAACAATGAAGGTCACCTAGCTAGACAGTGTAGAGCTGATCTTTTGAGATACAGGAACAGAAACAACAACATGAACAAGTTCAAGGATCAAGGCATGGATAAAAATAGGAATGATAACAAAAATAGGAAAAGTGACATGAACAGGTCCAAGGATCAAGGTATGGATAAGAACAGAAAAGATAAAAGAAACAGGAACAGTAGTATTAACAGGTCCGAGGATCAGAACAGTGACAGGAACAAAAATACAGGAAAAGAATTCAAGAGAAGGCCCGGCAAAGAAATCTTGGACACTAATGATGATGAGTGTTTAATGGGAGTGTCACTCCCAACCCTATTTTAATCACCTCATCAGGAGATGGGGGAGGGACTAAGCTAAGAGGCTCATTCTTAGTCCCAAGCCCCAAAGGTGACCCTTTGCCATTGATGACAAAGGGGGAGAGATTTAAGTAAGGGGGAGAGTTTTCAAGAGAAGAGGAAAGCTTCAAATCAGGGGGAGCAAAACTTGGAGAGATTGATTTTAGTTTTGGCTCTTGAAAGATGTGTTTTAGTTAAGGGTTGCCATCAATGACAAAGGGGGAGATTGTTGGCAATTTTGGGTACCTTGAGTACATTGCCTTTGCCTAAGTTTAGTTGTTGTCATTGATGTCAAGGAGCTATTGGTAGATGTTGTTTTTGATGTCGAGGAACTATTGGAGCAATTTGTTTTTATGTCCAAGGATGTGTTTTTGTTGAAGGTTTCAGTTGGTCGAGTAAGTCTCCAAGAAAATCAGAGTAGCCCAGTTGCCAAAAATCTAGAAAAAGATAAAGTAGAATAAGTTTGCAGGCTGTTGGAAAAACTATCACGATTTCGCGACATGTTTGAGGAGAGAGAAAGTCACGATTTCCTGACATGCAGGAAGGCAGAGGCAAAGTGGGCAAAAGTGTCACGATTTCACGACATGTTTGAGGAGAGAGAAAGTTTGGCCAAAACTGTCACGATTTCGTGACATGCAGGAAGGCGAAGCAAAGTGGGCAAAAGTGTCACGATTTCGTGACAAGTTTTGAAGAAGTTGTACGGATGCGAAAGTGTCACGATTTCGTGACAAGTTGAGTTGGCAGTGTTGAGTTGCAGGAAGTGTCACGATTTCACGACAAGTTTCGAAGAAGTTGTACGGATGCAAAAAGTGTCACGATTTCATGACATGTTCCAGTTTCACGAGCAGTTGGCAAGAAAGATCCTAAGGCAGTGAAAGCGTCATGATTTCATGACATGTTTCATTTTCGCTAGTGCAAACCAAGAAAAGGATGAAGAAGCAAGAGGTGTCACGATTTCACGACAGAGTTGCTGATGACGTCAGCAAAAGGCAAAGGTGTCACGATTTCACGATAGCAGAGAAGAAGGCTTTGAAGTCCAGAGCGTCATGATTTCATGACAAGAATCATGATGACGTCAACAAGAGGCAAAGGTGTCACGATTTTGTGACAATAGCGAAGAAGAAGGCGTTGAAGTCTAGAATGTCATGATTTCATGACAAGATTCATGGTGACGTCGACAAAAGTGTAAGGTGTCACGATTTCATGACAACAGAGAAGAAGGCGTTGAAGTCTAGAGCATCATGATTTCATGACAAGATTCATGATGACGTCAGCAAAGGCTGTAGTGTCACGATTTCATGAACAAGAGAAGAAGGCAATGAAGTCTAGAGCATCAGATTTCATGACAAGATTTATGATGACGTCACAAAGCTGTAGTGTAGCGATTTCGTGACAACAAACCAAAGAAGGTGTACGGAGACCAAGGCGTAGTGATATCATGACATGTTTGAGTGTTGCACGAGAAAAGCTACGGAAAGAGAGGCGGTTGAAGCCGACGAAGTTAACCTTGGCCGACGAAGTATAAGGTTTTACAGTCGACGTGTTAGAAGATTGATCAACCGACTAAAGAACAAGATTTCATCTTGAGATTGTGAGTATTAAAGGAGGACTGTTTGAGCATTTTTGTGTATCGATTGAAGTGTGCATTCGAAGTGTGGCGTTCGCAGAGTTAGTGCGACAAGTGAGGTTCGATCATCGAAAAAGCAGAGAGTGAAGTCCGACTACAGCATCAAAGTGCATTTCGTTGAATCTTCTAAGTGTAGAAGTCTGTGTTATTGTATACACGAAGAATGTGCTGTTGTTTATGAGAAGACTGTGCGAAGAAGATTTTGTTGTGATTGTGACTGTGTTCACACAGTTTGTGTAATAGAAAGAAAAGTGCATGCAGTAGATGCTGCTATAATTACGAACGGTTGTGAAGAACAAACAGTGATCAAGTGCTGTTGTAAGTTGAGAAGAGAGTGCTGCGGTAATTTAAGAAGACTGTGCTCTTTGTAGTTGTGCAGACAGTGAAGAATTGTTTTCCAAACCAAGTGCCGAAAAGAACAGAGGAAGAGGACAGAATTGTGCCAGATCGAAGGACTGTGTTTTGGTGCAGAAAAGAGGACCAACTTGCTGTGACAGAGTTGAGGACAGAGATCTCCAGCCAGAGCAGGGAAGACAGGTGTCTTCCATGGAAAGAGTTCCACTTGCTAAGGGCAAAAGAGATAGAGGTCTTCTAGAGGATCACTAGCAAAGCAGATTTAGGGGAAGGTGTCTCCTTTGGGCTGAGGCTCATAAACATTGTAATTGGGAAGGATTCCCAGAGGTTTTGATATAACTTTTAGAAGAAAAGTTTTATCCGTGGAGTAGCCCACCTTGGGTGAACCACGTAAATTGTTGTGTCTTATTGTGGATTGCTTCTTATGCACTGTTTTACTGTTGTTATTACTGCTATCTTATTCTGCATGTTAATGGTTTGAAAGCTGTATTGATAGATAAATTTAAAAGAGGTCTTATACTGTTCACCCCCCCTCTCAGTATAAGCTTGTGTTCTTCAATCACTCCTTAGCAGTTATTATGATGATACTTTTAATGTGGTACCTCTCTATAGAATGGAGATCGTACACCCAAAAGAATGAACACCTCAACATAATGTGTAGGAGCTAGAGCTATGGCCCGAACTGGGGATATGGGGCCTCCATGCTAGGGTTTAAGGGTAGGATCCCTCGAAACAAAATTTGACCTTCTAAATTTCTTGAGCCTAGGTGGTGTAGGCTTGACTAGAATTTGAATGTTAGCTCTTCTTTGCCCTTTACCTAGAATTCCAATATTTAGAATTGCCATAGTAGCATCCCCTTCAAAAAATATTGGAGGTAGAGGTTGGATAAATACACCATGTTATTTACATACAAGTAAAATTGGGACCTTCTCTCTTATGCAACTAAAATTGTGGGAAGAGTAGCTAGTCCGGATCTCTCAAAATGTGTTGCCACTTTTAGAGAGATACTAAAGTAATGCCTCCTTATACGAAAGGAGGAAGAGGATAAGATGACTTGAGATCATGGGAATTTAGGAATCTATATAATCTAGGATAGTTATAATTAATTTCTCTCTCTCCCTCCTGTGTGATTGGATGTTCTATGGGATAGAGTATAGTTGGGTTGGCTAAAATTCAATTTCTTTGCTTAGAAGGTAATGCATTGAAGCTTCTTAACCTATGATAACTTACAAAAGAGGGGTTTTCATGGCTCCTCTAAATTTATAATGTGAAATACCTAGGAGGAGATAATACATCATTTGCTCTTGCAATGTGATTTTTCCCTGAAGTTGTGGAGTCGATTGGTTGATCTCTTCAAGGTCCATCTCAACCAGTAGTTAACACATACTAATATATTGAAGGTCTATAAATGAAGAAAGTTAAAAAATAAATTATCTTAGTTGGGTTGTTCTTTGGGTTTGAGAAAAATCTATTGGCACATATGGTTGAAAAGAAATGCCAAAAGTTTCAGAGAGGAATATACTTTGATAGAGCTAGTTTGGAAAAAAATATAAAATAAGGTTACAAAAACAATAAAAGCTCATGTGGGGGAGCATAAAAAACAATAGGAAGATAATGTTTCCATGAGGCATAATCATGGGGCTTGGAAACCCCTACCCCTATGCTAGGAAAAAATCAACACGGATGGAGGAGCCAAGAATAACCCAAGGGCAGTAGGCATTAGTTTCCTTAGAAGAGACTATAAGGTAAAGTTTCTTTTTTGAGAATTAGAAGGCCTAGAAGTAGCAACAAATAATGAAGCAGAGGCTTTGTAAATTAGAAAAGTATCTCTCAATGCTTTTAAGAATAGATTTCAAAATATCATAGTGGAGTCTGACTCTCAAATTTTGGTGGGGTTTCTAGATGAGATTAGGATTTTTAGATCGATTGCGTGGCAGATCAAAAAACGTAGTGAGTCAAATTAAAACCATTTAGTAGTAGTTTGTGAATGCCACTCTGATTTATGTAGGTAGAGGGGAGAATGTAGCAACAAAATTTTTGGCTAAAAATAAAATTAAGCATTTTTCTAGATACCATTTGAAATCTAATCAAAACAGGGATATTATATATTGGATGGAGATGAACAAATAAGTTTTATTACCAGCCAACAATGATTTGGGTAATGAAGTGTGTGGGACTAGGGTAGATATTTATGATGATTAGCCTTTGGTATGGCATCACATTGCTACTTGTAGAATTCTTAGTCCCAATTTGGGGTAGCCCTCAAATTCATGGCAAGAGAGAAGCAAAACTGGGTTCTCTAGAATAATATTAATGGAAATTGTAAACAATATAGGAGTTTTTGCTCTTTGGATCACACTAAGGAATTTATGGTCCAAGTAGATATTAAAGTTAATTTTATTAGGATCTTAGGATCAACCAAAAGTGGTAGGCCAATTATTGTAACTTTGATTTTGTCTTAATACAATTTTCACCTTAAAAAAAAAAGGCCAAGTCGCTTACTCCTCCCAAGTGTAGTGAGAATTCACTACAATAATCAATAAGAGGTTCCTATCAATGGTCAATCAAAAAAATTTGTTGGTAGGATCAATTCTATTTCCAATATGCTAGAGTCAAAAGTGGAATTAAAGGCCAAAGGTCACCCAACCCTAGAAACACAACTTAGGTTACAAAAGGCTCAAGATTTTTTTTTAATTTTTGTTTCCTAGTGATCCATTATTCCAAGATAATGGAGTATCTAAAATATATGGTTGTGTTGTTTTCTGCAAGAGGTCCTTTTAAATAAAAATTTTCATAAATGGTCTAGGTTGAATTAGGAGACTAGGGGTAGGTTTTGGAGCAAATGAAGGGGCCTGACAAGAGGTATACATGATGTAGGTTTAAATTTAATAAAACTAACTAGGTGGTGCTATAATTTGGAACTAGGTTATTTGTGGTCATGTCTATTTTTTGTAATAATATTCCTTTGATTCTCATTCAAAAGGCCCTTCTAGGAATAATTTTCCACTCTAGATTGAATTCCAATTTATAAATTTAGTTTTTTTTATCCTTAACTTAAATTATCAATAGTCTTGATAGGGTGGTTTAGAGTAAATAATATCATGAGAACCTATTAGGTTTTAGGGTCCATTCATGCACTTGCATTCAAATAGACCATGATACTAAGATCCCATAGAGTATTAAACTAGTTGGACCAAGGTTTAAGTGTGAGTAAGGAATTGTGTATTTGAATCTATCAAATGCATGCTTTTAATGGTTGTAGGTTGGTCATATTATAAGAATCTATTCTCATGGTAGGTCTTATGAGGCTAAGATAGCTAATCTAGAGTCTAAGGAGGATGTCCATACATATAAGTAGGATATGTTCATCCTATGGTTGGTGATCATAGTATTGATCATGTTACAGGTAGCAATAAGCCTAGTAACATAAATGATGGAGCCAAAAGTGGACTCGAAGACCAAAGATCACCCTATATCTCAACTTTCTAAAGGATAAAAAAAATCTAAAATTGTTATTTCTTGGGGATATAGTGTATAGGATAATGAAGTATTAGAAGATTATAGTGCATTGTTATTTTACGAGGATCCCTTTAAAGCACAAATTTTATAAATGGTCTTGGTTGAATTAGGAGGCTAAGGGTTGTTGGAATATGTGGTGGTTAAGCTTCTCTTGAGGCTATGTCCATTGTGCATATAGGCCCTTTGGGCCCTTTTAAACCTTGAAAAAGGTATTATTGTAATATTTTATTATTTTAATTCTTAAGGCTAGTCACTTAACCTTGACAAAATGGTAACTTGTATTTGGGAATAATATCCCATTATACCAAAAAAATGTTGTTGGTTGGAGTGTAATTCTATTATTTGATAGTGAGATTATTTGGTGTCCATGGACACCCCCATATATTGTATGTATTGCATTGTGTGTATTTTATTTTTAGAAATATTAGATAATGTGTTGTTTCCATTCATTTATAGAAATTAGGTAATGTGTTGATTTCATTCACTCATAGAAATTGCTATGAAATCTAACATAAAATTAGAGTGACTGTGAATATCCATCGATTGCTTACTATCAATAAGTCAACTTCTACAAGATATTTCAAGGGAAACTATGTTTGGAGTAGCCAAGAAGATTTTTTATTGACAATGAGACTAGAAGGATATCTTGAAAAAATTAGATTATGAGGATCTCACTATATTCAATAGATTTGCTTTAGAAGGAATATTCATCGATAGGTTCTTTGTTCCTATCATTAGAACTCAATCCTTTGTTAAATTTTTTTTAATCTCTGACCACAAGGATTCCCTAGTTTTAGAATTACATTTTTTGAGGTTCTTGAAAAAACTCATTTATCTTTTACATTTTTTAAGAATATTAGTTACTTCTCTCTTTTGTCATTTTGTGTCCAATAACAACAAAAATGAGAGGATAGAGTGCTTGGGTATGGAAAATATGAAAAGAAGAGGTTGAATATTTTTTTATAGACACCTGGTACCAAAAATATTATTAGTAGGCTTCCCTGCATGACAAAGACCTTTGATCCACTTGATAAAGTTGTTAAAATGGTATGGCAAATTTTTATTGCATAGACATGAGAGGATGTCCTGATTGGTTATATTTAAGTAGCTAGCATTGAGGTAAAATGTACTTGAGCAGGTTTTTTATCATAGTACGTAGAAGATGATTAGGCTCACCATCCCTCAATGCTCGCGTTAACATGATAGCCTTATCAGGATGTTAAACGATGTACCTATCTACATGATCATAATTATGGTTCATTTTTTGGTTTCTAGCTATGGCAGCTTGAGTGTCCCTATCCTGATATGGAGTGTACATTTGATCCTAATCTAGGGGAGTCATAGGGTGAGCCAAAATGTGAATGCATGGTAATGACTACCTATGTGACTCGTAGCAAAACTACGTGTCCCTATAAAGGGCACATAAAGTGGTATAGTTTGGATAATTGATATCCTGATCATCACCTAGATTTATGGGTGCATTGTGAATGGGTATTCCTGATGTGTCGAGGTCAATAGAGTGATGGATGATATTCGAGTCAGAGGGGCACGTTGACACTCAGGGATGACAATATCTTGTAGATCAATTTGAAAATGATCCATGGCTCTTGGTGATGGATCAACAGTGTAAGCTCGTGATTAATCCTAACTACATATTACGACCATTTGCTAGGCAAATGATGTATAAAAAACCAGCACTCTCTAAACTATGCAAACAAAAACAAGACAAAAAAAACAAGAAATTACTTTTTTTTTTAAAGTTGATTGATTTTTTTAGATTTTTTTAATTTTTGGTGTGTTTTTGTTTTAAAATTATATTCCTAAAATACTAAGGAAGATGAAATGAACACTATAGAAAGGTAGTTTACACATAAAATCTATGAAGGAATGCGACACAAATGGTAAAAATGATTTCCTCTAGCAATAGATGGATGATAGGTAATGCTATAGGAATAATAAATACCCCACCAAGTAGCGGTTGCACATTCTAAATCCTGTTACTTTTCCAGTCGAGCTTTTGCTTCACACTCGAGTGTGCTCGGATACAAACCACAGTTGCAATCCATGAATTATTAATCCCTGTGGTTAAGGGGAATATAAATCTAACCTACTTTGGGACACACCCAAAAGTAGGGAACTTTTCAATGATGAATTTCAAATCACTTGAGGGAGCTACTATGGTGTTTAGGGGGTGAGCTAGCGAAAGGAGATGAATTCCAATGTCACTAGTCTTGATTGGGGGTTGGTGATGAAGTCCAACCTTACCAATGTTTAAATGCCTCATGGTGTGTGAATTCTTTTTATTGCTGAAATGAAATAGAGATAACACGATGCTTCTAACAATGCAAACTATGAAGTAAACTGCTTCTATTTTTCTCTAAATGATAGTCTATATTTTTACCATACAACAATGCAAGAAAACAATGAGGACACATAGATCATCTTGACCTGAGATGGTCACAAATGAGGGACCGTCTTGACCTGAGATGGTCACAGATAGGGACCATCTCGACTTGAGATGGTCATAGTAAAATAGAATTTAAACTAAAATACATGTATCTAAGTTATGTATTTTATCTTTTTTCCTTCTATTTTTCTTGGTTTTTCTTTTTTTAAAACATACAATATAACAAAAATGATAAGGAAGGATGAAAACCTAACCTAGAATCCTTTCGTTCGATGTGAATTTTTGCAGCTCTGTGACTTGTTCTACCTCTGAATAGGGACCGTCTCAACTTGAGACGGTTGAATAATAGGGACCGTCTCGACCTAAGATGGTTAAGTTTGAGTACCTGCAATCACCAAAAACAAGTAAATATTAGTCATTTTATTGATGTAACAAAAAAAAAATGATGAAAAAGGGAGACCTAAAGGTCCCACCGTGATCGCCATTTGAAGGACAAAAGTTTACACCATACAAAGCAAGACAAAATACAATGTAAAATCAAATGATAATGAATCCTGTATATTAATTTATATTGAATATTTCAAAGTGTTATATAGAGTTTCTGATTGAGGGATTTCACCGATGATACAATTTTACAATGAGGGATATGGTTCTCCTTTTCATCAAAGATAGTTTTGCTAGGTGCAATCTTTGATATTCCTGTGCCAGCACAGTGTTTTTAAGATCGGGTTTCCTCATGACCACTACATGAGAGTTAGGTTCAAAATATTTTGCTATCCTTGAAGCCTATAACCTGCACACAAAGAAAAAAAAGAATATCAATAGCATTTATGGGGCCCATCGAGGTTGGACCCATATTCAAAACCAAAAATGTAAAATGAATGAAAAGCAAATATATGTATACGATAAAGGAAATCTATGATACTGTAGCAAGATAAAATGTATGAAATGAAAAATCTAATACTAGAATAAACATGTAAATGATAATCTAAGCTAAAATATAGAGAAATAATAAAAATTGGTCACCTTATCAAGACCATATCGGGTTGAGATGGTCTTTGTCTACTGATCATCTCGGGATGAGATGGTCATTATTGCAGACCTGCACTTCTATGAAACCAAGTCCTAGTGGCATTGGGGTGACACCAAGGGTGATGAATTTTCTTGTGAATGTAGATGTGAGCTAGCTGGTTTGGGAGATCTAGAGTAGTGATGATGATCAAGTGAGGCAAAGAGATGCAACATCGATACTTGTGTAACGATCCAATGACATAGATTTAAGTAGTAGGAAAGTGAAATAAAGTTTTGATAGCACTTCCTTACTTTTTTCTTTAATTTATGATCTTTGAAAATGGAGGGGGAGAGCTCCATATTATAGCTTTTGGCACAAGGCAAAAAGAGAAAAGTTGGTAGCAATGGTAGGTGGATTGGCTACCAATTTTTGATTGCAGTTGATTACCTACAAGTTACCCCTTTTCATTGTTTGTAGGTGACTGTAGGGTAGCATGCAGGAAGGCACCAGATTTTTGCTTGTGTGCAATCATTGTCAGGTAGTTAACCACTACTTATTATTTTTAAAATTGATTTTACGTGACTATCTCAGGTCGAGATGATCCTGAGCCTGAGATCATTTTGGGTTGAGATGGCCAGGCTTCCCATAGGGAAAGCTACCTGTTGTCGAGGAAAATCGCTAGATTATCCTTGAGGCTACCCTGGATGGGTTGAATGGGTTAGAAGGAGGTCTCTTTGGGAGTCTTCTTGTGAAGGTGCATTTTAGGTGTCTACAGTGGAAACTAGAGGAAATTTTATATTTGGATGGATACTTGGTGTGATAAAAAACCACTCAATTTAGATCTAATTTTGAAACCTTGGATGACATTGCTTAAAGAAAATTATGGTGATAAGGTTTCAAAAATTTTGTACAAGGATCAGGAAGGAAGATACAAATGGAAAGAATATTTTTTACAAGTATACAAGACATTAATTCTAGGAGGCAATTGAGTAGAAAGATAACAATTATGATTATATTGAGGGAAGCCAAGGATAAATTGATTTGGAAGTTGAATAGTTTAGGAGAATACACAATAAGAAGTGGATATAATGTAAAGCATCAATAAAATAGTAATATCACTAGAGTATGGAGAGATATTTGGGATAGCCCAAGCATTCCTCAAGTTAAAATGTTTGTTTGGCTAGTAGTTCATAGAAGAATTGTATCTTGAGATAACCTTATGAAAAGGGGTTTTCATGGCCTCTCTCAATGTGTCCTTTGTAAAAAGGAGGAGGAGAGTATATACCATCTTTTGGGATATTGCTCAATAGTCTAGAAACTATGGGAATGGATTCTTAATATGATTGGTAAATGCATGGTGATGAATAGTATAATTGAAGATTGGTTAAAGAAATGACAGATCACTTATAAAAGTGAGGCTTTATGGATAATATGGGATATATCAAAAGATACAATACTTTGAACCGTATGTCTAGAAAATAATAGAAGAATATTTAAAGGAAAGGAAAGCAGGTTAGAGGTAATGAAAAGGAAAATATGTTTAGCCATAGAGGATTCTAAACCAACCCTATCAACTCACACAATCCCTAATCTAGAAGTAGAGAGCCTTTATAGATGGAGTCAAGTCATTAAATGGAATTATGATGTTGGGTATAAGAGAAGCAAAAATAAGGCAAAGAATATAAAGTGGAAACCACTAGATGTGGATTTGGTTAAATTGAAATTTGATGGAGCATCTAAAGGAAATCTAGTACTAATAGAAGGAGGAATAATTAGAAATAAGAAAGGAAATATTTTGTCTCATTACGCTTTCAATAGTGGATTTAAAACAAATAATGAAGCTAAAGCTTGGGCAACTTTAGAAGGGTTAAAAATATGCAAACAAATGAAATGGAATAGAGTATGGATGGAATGTGATTCTCTCATAGTAATAAATGCAAATTTGAGGAAAGCAAAGGCTCCATGGTACATACAAGAGACAATTGTGGAAGTTCAAGATCTTGCTAAAGAGTTTGAAGAAATTAGGTTTACACATACATTAAGGGAAGGAAAAAAATGTGCAGATAGGCTAGCCAATAGAGGGGTTTTGATTGAGGATCATGAAGTTAAATTCTCCTTTCCATGGTTAGAGGAAGTGGTAAGTTTAGCTAAATTTGATTAAATAAAATGTTGATTGCCTTAATAAAATAATGATTAAGATGTTTTTCTTTGGTAATATCTACTTTATTTTATAACAATAATGTGTTTTCATATAAACTATTTAATATAATTTTTATGATTGCACTTGTGTTTTATGAAGGAAACTAGCAATCCATATTTGGTAAAGTGGACTATGATAGTGCAATGTTTTGAAATATTACTCTACTAAGATGCAATGCATAGATATTAGAGGTGAAATTTTGGTATTGTGAAGGCTGCTACAAAAAATGTCAAGAAGGATGCTAAATTCTAGAATATTTGTATTCATACAAAAATTGAAAAGATCCAAAAAATAAAAATCAAGAATTCATACATTTTATGTAAAATGATGTAGGTTTCTAGCTATAGCATCTCAATTGAGATGAGAAGTGTATCTATTTGTAAAATCTCGAGCTCTAAAGAATAAAGTTATAATTTTTCAAGGGTGGAGGGGCCCAAGTACAACCCCTTATTATCCATTCAGAAATAATAATAATCATCAATGTTTTATCCACAAGGACAACAAAATGGTTAGGGATTTGGGATCTCATTCGAGAGACCCAGGTTCAAACCATGACATACCTAAAAGGGGATTAGTTTGGTTGGTAGCAATCGAGTGTTTGTCGATTGGTTGCCCTGATTCGATTCTTTGGAGGGTTAGACGTCCCATTGACTTTGTTTTACCCAACAAGATAGGGTTTATAGTGGTGACATCTGAGTTCAATCAAGATTGGGCAAAGGTGTTACCAATTTCCCTATGTATAAAAAATAAAATAATAATCATGGTTTCAAATTTCTTGTAAGAGCCAACACATATATTACATCTATGAATTAGATATATAATTTTTAAGAAACCAATTGTTTGGGAAATCTTCACTATGAGCATTCATGTTTAAAACTTTAAGAACTTTATAACAAGTATGGTGATTTTAAAATCTATATTTAACAACAATAGTGACATTTTATTAAACATTTTTAATTTTAATAATAACTATTATTTAATATTAAATATTAAAATATTAGAAGTATTAAATATTCTCTTATTCTTGGTGTATTTTTTAAGTAAAAAAATATTTTTTGAACTTTTGAAATATATAAAATAAATTTTATTCTAATTTTTAATTAGTTATATTTGGCTTCTAATGGGGGCCACTCTCATCAAAATACCAAAATATTTAATTTATTATTTTATTGAGTAAATACTTCTTATACATATACATATCCGTCATGGGGATTGAACCCGGGTCACATCATCGATAATGCAAGTGGCGTCCTTGCCGGTAGACCACATCATGCGGATAAAATATTTAATTTGTTGTTGGATCAATTAAAACATATCCAACATGTCTTTTTATCTTCTTCTTTTTTAATAAGTTATGTGTGGCTTCTATTGGGGCCACTCCCATTACAAAAATAAACATTACATTGCTTTCATTACATTTCTAGATATTCTTCATCTTCCTTATATTGCTAAGTTTCCATAATCAACTCTTTTTATTTTTATTTTTATTTTTATGTTAAGGAACTAACAACAAGAACAACCCTTACATGACACATAACTCCAACAAATAGAAGGAAAACAAATATAACAATCATCCATCAAAGAGAAAATTAGTTCAATTATTTTTCTTCTATAGTAGAGGTTCTTCCTCCTTTAGAGTGGTAAGATTTTAGAATGCATTTTTGCACTTCAAGCTCTTGAGGTAATATCTAGTTGTAACACATTTTGTAGGATCTTCATTTTTAGAAAACTGATCATCATCGATTGTTTCATAATTAGCTTCAAGAATACCATATGAGGTGCTAATCTTTTCCATGGAACCGTTTGGATGGTCTTTAGTAACCATTTGGCTTTTATCAATGGCTTTTATCAATGATCTGATTCAAATTCTCCTTTTGGGGTTGAGTCTTCTATTGCTTGCATGATTCTTGCTAGATAATTGATGCATCTAGAGGATGATCTTCTTTCTTTAACTGGGCTATTTGAAGGTTTTAAATCATTCGCATGTAGGCCCTTATCCTCCACCAAGGAGGAATCAAAGTATGATCTAATGACCGAGCATCTTTTATTTAGGTGGTCATGTTGCTGACATCCATAACATCTTAGGGAGAAGTTTTCATAATCAATATTTTGGATTCATTCCCTTTTGCTTGAGGAGATAGTAATGGATTGAAGCCCAGGAACTAAAACATCCATCCAAACAACCAATCTTGCTTTACTCATATTAATTTTACTAGACAATTTTTCCTCTGTTTGGGCATCCATATACTAGAATGCACCAATGGCATTACCAATTTTGGTGAATACCTTCTCTCCCCAAAACTCCATAGGGAGAGCATAAAGATTCACCCAAACTAGGAAGCCATTAACTTCTTCTGTAAAGGGGTTGAAACTAGGAGTCCAAGGTTTTATATAAACACCCCTTTGTTCGAAAAATCAATTATATCTATAATCCATTACCCTATCTCTATCCTCTAAATTAGAAAAGGAAATAGAAAAGAAATTTTTGGGTAGGAGAGTTACATGGAATTTTGTACTGGTCCACCAATATTTAATGTATCCTTTGAGTTCCTCCAGGCTTGGCCTTTTGTCCTTGAGTTTGCATATAATTATTTGGGCTTCATGATCAATCAGATCCAACCCAAATTCATCCTCTAAAATTTTGATAGAAGCTAAAGTTTCATCCACCTACGAACCCAAAGATCCCTGAGAGATATTTCTTCTGACTAAAGAGGCTTTCTCACAAACTGAAGAGATGGTTTGCGAATAACCCTCTTCCTTCAATGCTTAACTGCATCCAGGGTTTGCATCCCTCTCACAAAGACTAGCCAAATTTATTTCTTTGTTCTGTCACCTGACTGCACCTAGGGTTTAGTCCCCTTTCACCGCCAACATGTCTTTTATCACAAATATTTTTTATTATATTTCTATTAATATATTCTTCAACTTAATTAAAGTGCTATGTTTCCACAATTAGCTCCTTGAAATCATTTTTATTAAGAGATAAATTCTCACTTGGCTAGTTGCCTTCTAAAATTTGCATTTTACCGAGATGAAGATCAACATTACGATTGGCAAAATTATATGCTATCTAATTCCCTTCTCTATATATATGCTCACATTTCCAAGAGATTACCTCCAATAATAGGTGATGAACATCAACAATATTAATATTTTTATCTAATCTCCACATCCATATTTGTTGATAGTATTGATGATAATTTGCAAATCCCACTCAATTTAAATATATTTCCATCCTTAAATTTCATTCTAAATTATATTGGTGGATAATATGATATATAAATGGTAGACATAGGGAATTAATTTTTGGTTGCTATGGGATTGAAGACAAGATTGTTGTCCTAATAGGGCCTAATGGGGATACCTCTAGATCCTCTTTTAGAGAGATAAAGTTCTTTTGCAGATTTGTTGAAGAAAAAATCTCTAGTAGAGACTAAAGAAGCACAAAAAATTACATTAAAAATGCTCTTTATGGATGCTGGAAAATGATCAACATCTTAAAGAGTCAATGGATGGTTTGTCATACTCAAAATCAAGGCCAAATATTGTCATTGAGAAAAGGATGGTAAAAGAAACAATCTTATATAGAGCCAATCATGATTTGATCTATAAATTCATGGGTATTTGCCCTACCCTAAGTTTTTTGCATTCTTTGGTTTGACAAAACTGGATGTTGGACATTTTGAGTAATTGAGTTGTCATTGATGTCAAGAGTCAGTTTCAATGAGCAATACAAGAAGAAGAGTTAGTTTCAGTGAGCAATGTAAGAAGAAGCGGTTATGAAATCAATGCAAAGGAAAGCCCACGCCCAATTGGTCAGATTCGGTTCTAGGTGGTCATATGAGGGTCAAAAAGCAATAAATAGGCCCAAGCAAAATAATATTATAACATTTTATTATAATATTAAAAGGGGAGATTTAAATTAATTATAAATTATTTTAAATAATTTCATTATAAATTAATTTAATTAACTTCTAAATTTATTAAGTTAATTATTGATTAATTATAATTTAATTATAAAATTAATTTATGTTAATTAAAATAATCCTAAAGTTAGGATTATAAAATTTATTTTATAATTCGAATTCGAAAATTTGAATTATTCGTCGACGTTTTCAAATATTGGTCTATGCATATAAAAAGGGGGGCAAGACTTTATCAAAAATCATCCATACCATTCGTATGTGCTAAGCTCTCAAAAATCATGCGCAAAGGGAAGAAGTAATTCACGTTTAAAGGTTTTCGATGGCAGACAAAAGGACAAATAGGAGCGGAGCTCCTTCTCCAACGCACAATGCTATGTAGCGCATTTGGAAATTATGGGAGGCACTGAGGTTGACAGGCTCGTGGTGCAAGGTTCGAAACCTGTCGGCTTCAGTTTTGTAAAGTGGAGGTGTTTTTTTTGTTGAGTGTTGCACTATCGGGGAATTCACAAAGGGAAAGCGCTAGCTTTCCTCTTTGTGGGAAGGCACATAGTGCAGATGGTGGGCTAGCACCTTGCTAAGGTGCTCAGTTGGAGAGGTTCCGTGTTCGAAACCCGTCGAGGCCCTTTTTGTATATAGAGAGGTATGCGCTCATGATTTGCCAAGGTTAATTGCTATGTTTCGAATTTGCTAAAGGTTGAATAAAATAAATATTTTTGTAGGTTATAAAGTTTATTTTTTAAAGTTTGATTATTGAGAATTTGAGGGAGATATAAGGATAGGAAACATTATTTTTAAGGGTTTGAATTTGGAGATTGTTAATTAAATATTGGAGATTATAAGGAGTAATTGAGTAATTAATTTTTGTATGCTTTGATGATTGCTAATTTTAAAGGAGGAGTAATAAGGTGTATTTGAGTTTTATTATTTTTGTGATAGAGAAATATTTCTGAAGAGAGATAGTGTGATATTTTTTTCATCTAACCATTGAAATTGGCAAAGAAGAAAATTGTGTTTAAAGAGATCATTTTCTTCATCAAAAAAAAAGGTATGGGTATATCTTTCTAGTGAGTGATTGTTGAATGTTGTGACTGCTAAGTTGGAGTGAAAATGGTTGTTTGATAAGCATTGTTGAGTTTGGTTTTTTTGAGTGAGAGTTGATGATAAAAACCTTGTTTTATAAGCATTGTTGGAAATATTGAGTAAATATTTCATATGCTTGAGCTAGGGTTTGTGCAAAGAACATGAGTATCATTGTTATGTGAAGTTGTAAAATAACATGAGTATCATTGTTATGTGAAGTGGTGAACTATCTTGAACTAGGGTTTGCAAAGATCATGAGTATCATTGTTATGTGAGTATTTGTTGGCAATTTTGGGTACTTTGGGTACATTGCCTTTGCTCAAGTGTATAAGTTGTCATTGATGTCAAGAAGCTTTTGAAGGAATTTGATTTGATGTAAAATAATTTGTTTTGATGAAGGTTACGGCATGACAGGTTCGAAAGAAAGTAAGTTGGAAAAGTGTCGCGATATCGCGACATGTCGCATTTTCGCGACTTAAGCAGGAGAGAGAAAGCAAGTTAGAAAAGTGTCACGATATCGCGACATGTCGCAGTTTCGCGACTCAAAGAGGAGAGAGAATGTTCGGAGTCAAAAATGTCACGATTTCGTGACATATTGCAAGGAAGGTTGAACGGACGAAAAAGTGTCACGATTTCGTGACATAATGTAGGAGAGAGAGTCCGGGAGAAAAAGTGTCGCGATATCGCGACATGTCGGGTTTTCGTGACCTGAAGAAAAGAAAAGCGCTAAGGAGAAAAAGTGTCACGATTTCGCGACAAGTCAGAAGACAAAGTGGAAGCAAGATAAAGTGTCACGATTTCGCGACATGCTGATGAAAATGTTCCAAGTGAGAACTGTCACGATTTCGTGACATGCAGCAAAGGGAAGAGTCTGAAATGAGAAGCGTCGTGATTTCGCGACAGGTTGCAAAGAAGACGTACGAAAGTTGAAAGCGTCGCGATTTCGCGACAGGTTGAAGAGAAAGCAAACAGATGCAGAAAGTGTCACGATTTCGTGACAGATCGAGATGGCAGCGTTCGGTTGGAGAAAGTGTCACGATTTCATGACAAAAACAAAAAGGAAGTCTAAGGAAGCAAAAGTGTCATGATTTCATGACAAAAGTAGAGAGGAAGGCTATGAAGACAGAAGTGTCACGATATCATGACAGAAGTGAAGACGAAGTCTGCAGAGGCAGAAGTGTCACGATTTCATGACAAAAGCAGAAAGGAGGTCGACGAAGGGAGAAGTGTCGCGATATCGCGACAAAAGCAAAGTTGATGCTGACAAAGACAAAAGTGTCACGATATCGCGACAAGAGCTTAGTTGAAGTCGTCAAAGGCTGAAGTGTCACGATATCACGACAAAAGCCAAAAGAAAGTGTACGGTTGCAAAGGTGTCACGATATCGCGACATGTTGTAGTTTCACGGTAGAAGCTATAGAAGAGTTACAGAGGCAGTGAAGCCGACAAAGTTAAATTTTAGCCGACGAAGATTAGGGCTTGCAGCCGACGAAGATTAGGGTTTGTTTTTGGTATAACAGTCGACTAAGATTAAAGTTTTCATCATGAAAATTTTGTTATAAAAGGAGGGCTTGTTTGGAGAGTTGAGGGTGAATGGATGTGTTGTTGAAGTGCGACATTCGCAGATAGTGCGCGAGCAAGAAGTTCGATCATCGAGAGCAGAGTGCAAAATTTGATCGTAGTGTGCAGAGTGCATTTCGTCGAATCATTCCAAGTGTGAAAGATCACAAAGGAAGCAGAGTGTGCGAAGACGGTGCTGCTGTGATTGCGCAGAGGTGCAAAGGTTGAAGTTCGATCAAGTGCGGTTGTGATTGCACAAAGAGAGCAGAGGGCGTAGAGAGCACAAGGGCAAAGACGAATGCGGAGTGCTGTTGCTTAAGGACAGAGGTGCATTGGTTCTTTGAGAAGAACCTAAGGATAGATTTGGCAAGTCTTTGAGAAGGCTTGTGTGCAGAGGATTGATCTGTTCAAGTGTTGGACAGATCGACGAGACAGAGGAAGACTTGTGCTAGACCGACTGACTGTGTTTGGTACAGAGTTGCTTGAGCTGCTGTGGACGTGATCATAGAAGGCAGAGGTCTCTTAGGCTAAGCATTGAGGATAGGAGGTCTTCGGTGGAAAGGAGTTCCACATGCTTGGCAAGAGGTAGAGACAGTTGATCTTCTGAGGGATCATTTCCAGAGCAGAGGGGAAGGTATCTCCTTTGAGCAGAGGCTCATAAATTTAGATTGGGGGAAGGTATCTCCTTTGAGTAGAGGCTCATAAATTCTATTTGGGGGAAGGTATCTCCTTTGGGCCGAGGCTCATAAACATTGTAATTGGGAAGGATTCCCAAAGAACTTTGAGATAACTTTTAGAGAAAAGTTTTGTGGACGTAGCCTGACCATTCCGGGTGAACCACGTAAAAATTGGTGTCACTTTGTGGATGATATTGTGCATTTTTTTGATATTTTTGTGGGTATATTGCTTTACTATTTTGTAATATAAAGGAAAAAGTAAAAAGAGGTCTTATACTTTTCACCCCACCCTCTCAGTATAAGCTTGTGTTCTTCAATTGGTATCGAGCGGGTGCCTTCGAAAAGTTTAACAACTTGAAGGAAAAGCTAGTAAAGAACACAATGGATTATTCAAGTGGCAATGCAGCACCTATTCTTGATGGGTCAGATTTTGGTCTTTGGAGTGCAAGGATGAAGGTTCATCTAATGGCACTTGGTAATGAGGTATGGGAAGTAATTGAAGATGAGTACACTATTCCTGTACATGGTCCAAATACTAAAGAAGAAAGGCTCCTACATCACAACAATTCAAAAGCAATGAATGCAATCCTGAAAGGCTTACAGAAAGCAGATCTCACCAAAGTGATTCACTGCAAGACAGCTAGTGAAATGTGGAAACAGTTGCAGGTGGTTCATACGGGTGATACAAATGTCGAGAAAGGCCAAGTTGAGACACTTCAAAGGTATGTTTGAACAACTCAAGATGAATGATGATGAAAATATTAGTGACTACATGCTTCGTATGGATGAGGTTGTTAACTCCATGAAAGACTTAGGTCTTGAGCTTGCTGAAAATGATGTTTGTGATAAGATTTTAAGATCTCTTCCTAATAGATTTAGTGAAAATATTTCTGCTATTGAGGAAGCTAAAGATTTGGATAAGTTGAAAAAGGATGAGCTCCATAGTATACTTGCAGCATTTGAGTTGAGAACTCAAGTGAAGGTTGACGTCAAGAAAGAGGCAACTTTCAAGGCTACCAAGAAATCCAAGGGTAAACAACTTCAAGAGAGTGATGAGTCTTCTAGTGATGAAGAGGCATATTACAACAAGAAAGGCAAGTTCTCTAGAAAGCACAAAAGCGTGAAAAATATAAGATGTTTCAATTGTGGAAAGTTTGGTCATTATGCTACTGACTGTACTGTTCCCAAGAATGAAAGTGATGAAGATAAACAGGATTCTAAGAGCAAGGATTCTGAAAAGCACAAGCATCACAGGAAGAACAAAGATGAGCACAACAATCAAGGAAAGAGGTATTCTCACAAGCACAAGAAGAGTTTCTACCTAGACAAAGCAAGTAAGTGTTCTAGTAGTGATAGTGAAAGTTCTTCAAGTGATAATGAAAATGAGATGTTGTTCATATCAGAAAAAGAGGAAGAACCGAAACATAGATTCATTATCATGAAATGTCTTAGATGTGGAAATTTTGGTCACCTTGAGGATGATTGTACAAATAATGATTTGGTTTCTAGTATGTATGAGGATGCTTCAGAAAACTATAAGGAAGATGCATGTATGGTTTTTGAAAAAGGTAGCACCTCTAGTGATAAGAAATCTGAAAAAGGCTTTGATGATTCTGAAAGCAAACAAATAAAGGATCATGAAAGTGAACTTAGTAGTGCTCTTAGTGCTTTGAAAAAGGAAAGAAAGAAGAATGCTAGACTCAAGGATAAGTTAGATGAATGTTGTATGGAGAGAGATGATCTTATAGAAAATCTTGATTTCTCTATAGCTAAGACGCAAGAACTCAAGGATGAGTTAGAGTCTAAGGTTCTTGAGTATAGTGAGTTAGAACAGAAAATGGCTTCTTTGAAAGAAGAAACTAAAGAGTACAAGGATAAGCTTTACAGGTTTCAAGATAGCTCCAAAAGGGTTAAATCTCTCATCAAAGGTCAAAGAAAGACAACAGATAAAACAGGTCTTGGTTTTGGTAAGAAACGCAAGGAACAGGTTGGGGAATCTAGTAAGAGATTCCAAAAGGAAGAGAGTTCTGATGAGGAAAGTATTTCAGATCATGAGTCCTTGAATGATAGATGCGCAGAAATAGAAAATAGAATTCAGAATGAGAAGAAGAAGTTTTCAGGACCCAAGAGGTCGAATAAAGGAAAATTTCACGGCAGATGTTTTGCGTGTCACAGGTTTGGTCACATGGCTTCGCATTGCATGACTCAAGTAAGGAAGGTAAATGACAGTTTCAGAGGTGGTAATTTCTTTCAAGGGTATTGCTACTCTTGTAAATGAGTTTGGGCATAAGGCAATTTTTTGCAAGGCTAATAACAGGAACAGGGTTAGTCAGAACAGGCGGATTCAAAGAACAGGTATGCCTAAAAGAAATAACATTGTTACTTGTTATAAGTGCAACAATGAAGGTCACACAACTAGACAGTGTAGAGCTGAACTTCCAAGGTACAGGAACAGGAACAGTGGTATGAACAGGTCCAAGGATCAAGGCATGGATAAGAACAGGAATGATAACAGGAACAGGAACAGTGACAGGAACAGGAATATGGACAAAGAGTTCAAGAGAAGGCCCGACAAGGAAGTTATAGACGCTGATGATGATCAGTGCCTAATGGGAGTTTTACTCCCACCCCAGAATTAATCACCTCATCAGGAGGTGGGGGAGGGACTAAGCTAAGAGGCTCATTCTTAGTCCCGAGCCCCAAAGGTGACCCTTTGCCATTGATGACAAAGGGGGAGAGATATGAGTAAGGGGGAGAGCTTCAAGTGAAGAGGAAAGCTTCAAGTCAGGGGGAGCAAAACTTCAAAGGAAGATTCTCGAGTTGTGGGCACAGTTTCTCAGTTGTTAGCACAGTTGGTTTCAGTTTTGGCTCTTGAGACGTGTTTTCGGTAAAGGTTTGCCATCAATGACAAAGGGGGAGATTGTTGGCAATTTTGGGTACTTTGGGTACATTGCCTTTGCTCAAGTGTATAAGTTGTCATTGATGTCAAGAAGCTTTTGAAGGAATTTGATTTGATGTAAAATAATTTGTTTTGATGAAGGTTACGGCATGACAAGTTCGAAAGAAAGTAAGTTGGAAAAGTGTCGCGATATCGCGACATGTCGCATTTTCACGACTTAAGTAGGAGAGAGAAAGCAAGTTAGAAAAGTGTCGCGATATCGCGACATGTCACAGTTTCGTGACTCAAAGAGGAGAGAGAATGTTCGGAGTCAGAAATGTCATGATTTCGTGACATATTGCAAGGAAGGTTGAACGGACGAAAAAGTGTCACGATTTCATGACATAATGCAGGAGAGAGAGTCCGAGAGAAAAAGTGTCACGATATCGTGACATGTCTATGACCTCGAAGAAAAGAAAAGCGCTAAGGAGAAAAAGTGTCACGATTTCATGACAAGTCAGAAGACAAAGTGGAAGCAAGATAAAGTGTCACGATTTCGTGACATGCTACAGAACTCGAAGTGAGAACTGTCACGATTTCATGACATGCAGCAAAGGGAAGAGTCTAAAATGAGAAGCGTCATGATTTCACGATAGGTTGCAAAGAAGACGTACGAAAGTTGAAAGCATCACGATTTCATGACAGGTTGAAGAGAAAGCAAACAGATGCAGAAAGTGTCACGATTTCACGACAGATCGAGATGGCAGCGTTCGATTGGAGAAAGTGTCACGATTTCTGACAAAAAAAAAAAAAAGTGTCATATTTCATGACAAAGAGAGAGGAAGGCTATGAAGAGAAGTGTCACGATATCACGACAGAAGTGAAGACGAAGTCTGCAGAGGAAGAAGTGTCATGATTTCATGACAAAAGCAGAAAGGAGGTCGACGAAGGGAGAAGTGTCGCGATATCACGACAAAAGCAAAGTTGATGCTGACAAAGACAGAAGTGTCGCGATATCGCGACAAGAGCTTAGTTGAAGTCGTCAAAGGCTGAAGTGTCGCGATATCATGACAAAAGCCAAAAGAAAGTGTACGGTTGCAAAGGTGTCGCGATATCGCGACATGTTGTAGTTTCATGGCAGAAGCTACAGAAGAGTTATAGAGGTAGTGAAGCCGACAAAGTTAAATTTTAGCCGATGAAAATTAGGGCTTGCAGTCGACGTAGATTAGGGTTTGTTTTTGGTATAACAGTCGACTAAGATTAAAGTTTTCATCATGAAAATTTTGTTATAAAAGGAGGGTTGTTTGGAGAGTTGAAGGTGAATGAGTGTTGTTGAAGTGCGACGTTCGTAGATAGTGCGCAGAGCAAGAAGTTCGATCGTCGAGAGCAGAGTGCGAAATTCGATCGTAGTGTGCAGAGTGCATTTCGTCGAATCATTCCAAGTGTGAAAGATCGCAAAGGAAGAAGAGTGTGCGAAGACGGTGCCATTGTGATTGCGCAGAGGTGCAAAGGTTGAAGTTCGATCAAGTGCGGTTGTGATTGTGCAAAGAGAGCAGAGGGCGTAGAGAGCACAAGGGCAAAGACGAATGCGGAGTGCTACTGCTTAAGGACAGAGGTGCATTGGTTCTTTGAGAAGAACCTGAGGACAGATTTGGCAAGTCTTTGAGAAGGCTTGTGTGTAGAGGATTGATCTGTTCAAGTGTTGGACAGATCGAACAGACAGAGGAAGACTTGTGCTAGACCGACTGACTGTGTTTGGTACAGGTTGTTGAGCTGCTGTGGACGTGATCATAGAAGGCAGAGGTCTCTTAGGCTAAGCATTGAGGATAGGAGGTCTTCGGTGGAAAGGAGTTCCACATGCTGGCAAGAGGTAGAGACAGTTGATCTTCGAGGGATCATTTCCAGAGCAAGAGGAAGGTATCTCCTTTGAGCAGAGGCTCATAAATTCAGATTGGGGGAAGGTATCTCCTTTGAGCAGAGGCTCATAAATTCTGTTTGGGGGAAGGTATCTCCTTTGGGCCGAGGCTCATAAACATTGTAATTGGGAAGGATTCCCAAAGAACTTTGAGATAACTTTTAGAGAAAAGTTTTGTGGACGTAGCCTAACCATTGCGGGTGAACCACGTAAAAATTGGTGTCACTTTGTGGATGATATTGTGCATTGTTTTGATATTGCTATGGGTATATTGCTTTACTATTTTGTAATATAAAGGAAAAAGTAAAAAGAGGTCTTATCTTTGTTCACCCCCCTCTCAGTATAAGCTTGTGTTCTTCAGTATTACTTGATAAGCATTGTTGTTGAAGTGATTGGTTGAGTGAAGAACTTGAACTAGGATTTGCAAAGACCATGAGTATCATTGTTATGTGAGATTGTTTGATAAGCATTGTTGGAAATAAGTGAGTGAGTGTTCATATGCTTGAACTAGGGTTTGTGAGCAAGGATTATTTCATTGAGTGATTGATTGAGTAGAGTTGGTTGAGCCTAGTCAAGTGAATGTGTTGAAGTGATAGTTCAAGTTTTGTGAAACAAATTGTTCCATATTCTAAATTGATTTGAGAAAGAGGTTGAGTGTTTGTAAGTGTGAAACATATTAAGTCTCTAACAATTCTCTATATATTTTTATGGTAAATGAGAGATTGAAAGTGATTGAGCATTGTGATGAATGTGAAGCATATTGAGTCTCTAACAATTCTCTATATGTTTTTATGATATTGGACAAGTTCTAGTGAGGACTTGTTGAGAAAATTTGAGGTAAGTCTTAGAGAAGACTTGTGGATAGTTTTGTGTGAGCTTTTGTGGAAGCTTACAATATAGAGTTTGAAGACAGAGATTGAGAATAGATTGGACAAGTTCTAGTAAGGACTTGTTGAGCAATTTAAGGCAAGTCTTTGAGAAAACTTGTGGACATTTTGGTGTGAGCTTTTGTGGAAGCTTACAATACAGATTTGAGGATAGAGATTGTTGAGTATATTGGACAAGTTATAGAGAGAACTTGTGGATAGATTAGAGTGAGCTTTTGTGGAAGCTTACAAGGCAGATTTAAGACAAGTATTTGAGAAGACTTGTGAGCAGAGTTGATTGATTAATTTGTTCAAACCTTGGGTTAAGGTTTGGGGCAGATCTAGCAGAGTTGATTTGTGATTAAGTCAAGCTTTGTGTTAAGGCTTGAGGACAGAGATTGAGGATAAATTTGTGCTAGACCGAAGGACTATGTTTAGTGTAGATCAGAGGATAGATTTGTGCTAGAATGAAGGATTGTATTTATTACAGATTTGAGGATAGAGTTTGGTGCAGATTTGAGTACAGGTTTATGCCAGACTAGAGATAGAGATTGAGAAGATTTGTAATAGACTGAAGGACTGTGTTTAGTGCAGATTTGATACAGAACTTTGGATGTGGTAGAGTATAGAGGACGACAGTCTCCAGTGGATAGAGATCCATTAGCCAGGGCAGTGAGGATAGGTATTATGAGTGAGGACAAGAGTCTTCAGTGGATAGATATCCATTAGCTAGTGTAGTGGAGGTAGCAATTCTTCTAGAAGATCACCAACCAGAGCTGAGGAGAAAGGAGTTATCCTATGGATAGATATCCACAAACTTGATCAGGGAATTTGTGTCTCCTTTGGACATAGGTCCATAAATATTGTAATAGGGAAATGTTTCCCAAGATATTTATTGAAAAAATATTAGTGAAAGATTTTCTTCATGGAGTAGCCCACATTGGGTGAACCACGTTAAATTGGTATATCTATTTTATGTGGTGATTTGTGCATTGCTTTGATTATTGTTGTTGATATTGCTATCTATACATTGCATAATATTGATTGGAAATAAAAATAAAAAGTGGTCTTATACTTTTCACCCCCCCTCTTAGTATAAGCTTGTGTTCTTTATTGGAAGCCTCTTGGTGAGTATTCTTTGTGGTTTATTAGTAATGGGTATTTTATTGTTAGTTTTTCCTCATTTATCGATAGAAATAGGGCTTTCGAATAAAAAAAGAGGAATCATGGTCCAGTAGGATTATTTGTTCAACCTTGGAGAATGTAATTTGATCCCTAAATTGAACCCACTGTTGTCCTGGTTTGGATCCATTTATATGCACTTCCAATGGAGTTCTAGAGTGAGTAGGTATTGAAAATCATCGATAATTCCCTTGGAATATATTTGGGTGTTTCTAGATACACAATGGAAGAAAACATAGAAATTTATGTCATATTATGCGTGGAAATGGATCTCAACCAACCTTTGTCGATAGAGGTTGAACTCAAACTTGTAGGTATATCTTGGATTCAACAACTAGATTATGAGGAGTTACCCTTTAGGTGTAGATTTTATCACAAATATGGGCATTTGACTTAGTCCTACCCAAAAAATATAAACACAAAAATGGAGGCTCCTTTAGGAATATCAAATTTTCCTAAGGATGATAAGTCAACAGTCAATAAAGAAACAACCAACATTTCTCAGGGTGGAGAAGCACAAGGAGATGGTTTTGAACAACCCAAAAGAAGGAGAAGGCAAAAGAAAAAAGTTGGCAAAGAGCAAACCCAACTCAAGCCCTCAAATAGGTATGAGATATTCAAGATACTAGTGGACCAGGAAGAAGAACAATTCATGGAAGGAGTGGATGGGAATAATGAAAACAATAACAACCATGTTCAAGCCCCTCTTTCACCTCCTCCTATCCTAGAGCAGGTAATAGAGTGCAATGAGTTACCACAATCAGATATTGCAAGGGTATTGATAGTGCATAACCAAGAGTAGTTGATAATTAAGGATGTCATCATGGGTTAGCAAGAAAGAACAAATACAAATAACTCTAGAGATAAGTTGAGTGGAAAAGAGATCAAAGAATATTAGCTCTCAAGGAGTGGATAGAAAATCAAATAAAGAATTGATAGCAATTCAAGGAGACAAATTGATCACTAGGGGATTAGTGAGGCCAATAGACTCTTACTGGTCTCAAGGTAACCAATGATTATACAATCATGGAATATTAGGGGTTTAAACAATAGAACCCATCAATATGTTGTTCGAAGACTCTTAGAAAAAAGTAAAACAATTTTTTTCTTATCCAAGAGACAAAAATATCATTAGATCTTATGTGTAAAATAGTAAGTAGAATTTGGAGGGGTGTGCTCACATAATATTTTAGGAACAATTTGATAGTTGAGCAAGTTTTAATCACAAATTTGTATGGGGCTCAAAACTTAGATGGTCAAATTTTTCAATGGAAAGTGGTGCATAATAAGAGAATCTCGAGGGAGCAGTTAGAGTAGATTGTTGTTGGGGATTTTAATTCTAAATTATCATCTAGAGACTAGGAAGGGGGAACCCCAATTTTGGATCTAGGGGATTGAATTATGATTTCCCAAGTCCATGCATTACACTTGGTGGATGTTAAATATCCTAGAACCAACTATACTTGGACTAATAAGAGGAAGCCACATAGCAAGAAGGTGAAGTTAGACTATTTTTGGTTTTAGAGGAGGCGTTTGTAAAATGAAATCTAAAATTTTATTTTTGAGGGTCCAATTTTGGATCATTTCTCCATTCTGTTGTAAGGGGGGATTAAAGATAGCGCAACATCACAAACCATTCATATTTGAAAACTATTGGTTATAAAAAGAGGAACTTCGAAATAAAATTCCACATTGGTGGTAAGAGAGACTCCCGATATATGGTACAACAATATTTAGATTCCATAAACAACTTCATTATGTCAAGGATCAACTGAAACAATGGAGGTAAGCTAACAAGATAGACTTCTAGGTCCAAAGAGCTCCATTGGTGGCCATATGGGATGAGGTTTAAAAACACTTCAGGAAAGGAACAATTACAATCAACTCAAAGAAGAGGATGATGCATTACGTAAAGCAGATGAGAATATTTATAACCAATAGGATATCTACTAGATATAAAGAGCAAGAACCACTTGGTTATTAGAAGGTTACAAAAAAACCAAAACTTTCCATCATGATACTTGTGCTAGGAGAAAAATGAACAAGATGGAAGCTCTTAAGGAGTAGAATGGGGACTCCTTTGATACAATCATAGGTATGCATTTCCATTCAATGGGTTATTTTGCTAAATTGTTTAAGAAAAGTATGGTGCAAGATGAAGAGTCTCAAAAAGAAGTTCTTATTGTCATACCCTCTATTATCTCTAAAGAAGAAAATCGGGCCCTACTTAAACCCATTGATAGAGAGGAACTGAAGAAAGTAGTCTTTGGAATGAATACCGAAAAACACCAAGTCCAAATGGCTTTCCAATTGAGTTTTTTCAAGCCATATGTGAAAAATTGGAGGATGTAATGATTGTTATAGAGGAATCTAGAGTTAGTAAAAGAATGCTTAAAGCATTAAATAATACATTCATTACCTTAAATTTGAAATGGGAGGAGGGGGTGCATATTTTAGATTATAGACCTATTGCCTTATGCAATGTCATATATAAAATAATCACAAATGTAATGGTTGAGTAGCTAAAACCTCTCCTACATAGCATTATCTCCTTGGAGCAAGGGGGTTTTATAGAGGGCAAGAAGATCTTGGATGGTGTGGTTCTAGCTCAGGAGGCAATCCACTCAATGCAAAAATCTAGCAATAGGAAAATATTCATAAAATTGGATATGTCAAAGGCTTATGATAGGGTGGAGTGGCTTATGATAGGGTGGAGTGGATATTATTGTCAATGATGATGGAAGCCTTTGGTTTCTCTCAAGATTGGATAGAATGGGGTATGAGATATGTTTCTACTCAGACATACTTAGTGTTAATCAAAGGCCTTCCCTCGCAACCGTTTGGAGCTACTCAAGGCCTTCGTCAAGGAGATCCTTGTTCCCCTTATCTTTTTCTCATATTGGCTGAAGACTTGGGTAGAATCTGAGGAGAAGACAACAAAATTTGCTAACAGGTATCAAGGTGGGTGAGGAAGTTTTGACTCACTTATAGTTTGTGGATGACACAGGATTGGTGGGAGTGGCCAACTTTAAGGAAGCAAGAATGATTAGAGACACTCCTAATGTTTACCTTAGGGTCACAAACCAAGTCATAAATGATAAAAAAAATCCAAAGTGGAAGCCTAAGGCCCCTGTTAAGATTTATGACTGCATTGAATGGAAATTCATTCTTGGTATGACCAAAGCTTTAGGATTTGGGCCAATTTTCATTCAAACTATTACTATGTTATTCAAATATACTTTGGCTATTCTCAATATGAACAATTCATAGTCTGAAGTAATGGGCCTTTTTAGGTCTGTTCAAAAAGGGTGTCCTATTGCTCCCTCTTTATATGTGCTTGTTATTGAAGCCTTTGGTTATCTTTTAGCTGCTCAAACTTCTGCAAGTTTTATTAAAGGAATTTCTCTTCTGAATTATCAGGGACAACTTATTAATGGTCACTTTTTTGATGACTCCTTTCTTACTATAAGGGAAGAGGAGCAATTTTTTTCTAATTCTCTATTTTTTTTAACACCTTTTGCACAGCCTCTGGTTCCAGAATACAATGGAGGAAGACCTCCTGCTTCAGACAATCTCCCTTGCTTATGCCACCTTGGCTTCAAGGGTATCATTGGAATTGGATACCTCTTGGAGAAGTTTTTAAGTTTCTTGGTATTCTTTTACCTTTCAAGGCTCCCCTACTCAGATTTAGAATTATGTGCTTCAAAGAGTTGAAAAGAAACTTGATTTTTGGCTTACTAAGAAGCTATCATTAGCAAGTAAATTTCATATTTGCTCTAAAGTTTTAGTTGTCACTCATGTATACTATTCCTCTTGTTGGGTTCCTTCACATGCTTGCTATAAGAAGCTTGAGAAAATCCTTCAAGATTTTCTTTGGAATAATTCTTCTAAAACAAAGGGATTTCATAGAGTTGCCTAGGATATTTGTTGTCTTCCCAAAGAATCTAGCGAAATGGATCTGTTGGAATGTAGATGGTAAGGTATTGCTTTACGTGCTAAGTGGGTGGTTAGGGATCTGAGGGAAGTTGAAGCTTGGAAATTTTTGGTTCGACATTTTATTTCCTTTGGTCTTCGCTTAAACCGTAGAGCATGGAGAGGGTTGAATTTTCCTTCTCTCATTGTTGCTTTAATTTTTGTTAAGATTTATGTCTCCTTTGTTATTAAAAGTATATGGAAATCCTGGAAGTAGCTCACTCCTTGGATTTTTTGGAGATAATATGGCTTCTGTGAAGTCTTATCCATCAATTCTATGAATATTTGATGGTCTCCCATATTTCTTCATCAAGGTTCTCCCTTAGCTTGGGTGCAATGGATTCATGCTCAACGATTTTTCAAAAAGGGTATTGTTACAATATCTGATTTCTTTTCTCACCAGACCAGGGATTAGATCCCATGGAATTAGTTCAAATGGTGTGGACAAAGATACTTATGATGTTGTTATTACTCTTACCCCTTTTCTATGTTGCACAAGATTGGTGTGCACTCACAACGTACTTGGTGTTCAAACTGGATATGACATGTTGACACTCCTTTACTTAATAATAAGGCTTTTTTGGGGTATAAATAGTTATCTTCTCATCTTCCTCTGGTGCCTAAGCTCAATCAATGTTGGGACTTATTTTCTATAAGGACTAGATGGAATTCTAGATTTCAGAATGTTTAGGCTACTTATGTTGAGCCCAAGCAATATTTTTGTGCATGAATCTTGTTGTGTCAAGGCCTTCCCTTGGGGGAACGTTTGAAGCACCTTGGAATTCTTGATCCTAAATGTCCTTTTTGTGGTGTACCGAGTCTTGTACTCACCTATTTTGGAATTGCAGAAGATCTAGGTAAGCTCGAGAATGGGTTCTTTCCTTTTTTCCCATTTATAGCTGTAATATTTTCTTGGCCCCAATCTCTTCTTGGGGACTCTTTTATTTTATCTCTCCCACTTTTTGAAGTATGATAGGTTTTAGGATTAGTCTACTCTTTCATATTTGGAAGGCCCGTAACAAAATTATTTTAAAATAGTATACACCTTATGTCACATTTACTCATGTTGACAAATTAGAAGTTTTTAATGACATGTGGCTATAGATATGTACTCAAGCCAACAAAATTGTTATGGATTTGGATCACCTGCAAGTTCTTCTGATGCACTAGGCCAATGCTCCGTGTACAATCAATCAGATCCTGAGAAGCATTTTCGATCCCACTCTCCCCATCGACCTTTGTCATATGCAAGAAGTGCTCCTGCAAGTAGGCATTGATCCCAATCCTTTCCAGTCAGGAAGCAGGCTAATATTGATATTGCTTGTTCATCCCACCAGGTTGGGGGTGGGATGATGTTCAACCAGTTTCACCTAGGCCAGTTGTTGGTTGGAGTGATGTGGGTACTGAAGACCTTAATCATGATGCAGAGGGGTGGATTCCCATCCCATAATCACTAGCAGTTTATACAAGATAACATGCTAGGGCACATTACTCCATATGATATGTTTTCTTTGATGTAATGATCATCAATGATCATGATTGGTAAACTTGTGTTTTGTTGGTGGATTTGTTTCCTAACCCTTGTCAATGAGGGTTAGTTTGATTCCCCATGGGGTGTATTAACCTACCCACTTTTTTTTTATTGTAAATGCTTTTATATTAATTTAATGTAAATTAACTTTTTTTCATCAAAAAAAATCCAAAGTGGTCTTTTTCAATCTTGATCGAATGCTTTAGGATAAAATTTTAGAGATCTTGGGATTCATGAGGACTTCTCTTCCAATGGTATATTTGGGGGCCCCTTTGTATTTAAAAATTTAAAAATAGATATCTAGATAAGTCTTTTAGATTTTATCAAAGAAATAATTAATCATTGGTATCACAAATGGTTAAGCTATGGGGGTAGACTAACTTTTTTGTAATCAGTCATTCAGGCCATGTCAATTTATAATTTTTCTATCCTTACTACCCCACATACCATATGAAAATAGTTAGACAAGATGACTATAAAAATTTTATGGGGAGGAGTAAAAGGAGAGAGGAAATGGGCCTTAGTAGATTGGGAGAAAGTAAGCCAACCCAAGGTAAAGGGAGGTTTGGGACTAAGGAGATCAGAGTTAAATAATAAAGCTTTGGCTCGAAATATTTACTATAGGTGGATCTCCCAACCAACTTCTTTATTCAATAGAGTTTTAACTAGTAAATATTTGGGATAGGTGAACCCAAATGAGGTGAGTCATTTACCTTTGGATGGTAATGGGTCCTTAGTGTGGTAGGATCTAAAGTTATGATCTCAGGTAGTGAAATATGGATTATTTTGGAAAGTGGGGAGAGGGGAGAAGGCATGATTTTTGATAGATTCATGGGATCAATATCCACCTATCATTGTTAAATTCCTAGAACAACTAGTAAAAACAACCATGGAAAGTAGGGTTTGGATCTAGATTGAAAGTTATTTCAACACTAGTTAGTTGGGGATTATAAGTTTAAGCAGTTTAAGAAGTTGGATGAGTGGCCAATTCCAATCCCTCCGGAATTGACACCCATCATGACTAAAATCTTGGCAAAAATATTTCTCATAGGTAGATATGAGGAGGATGAATTATCTTGGGGCTATGGGAGCCTTGGATTCTACATAGTGAAGGATGGATATGATAAGATCCTTCCAAAACCTCCTCCTCATGCATATCAGGTTGAGGATTAGAGAAATATTTGGTAGTCCAAGGGTTGATCGAAAGTAAACTTCTTTGCCTAGCAATTCATGCACAATGGAATTCTTACTTTTGATAATTTGAGATGTAGGAAAAATGTTGGTCGATTTCAATGTGTTTTATGCTACAAGAGTGAGGAAACATTTGACCACTTGATGTTTGAGTGCCCATTTACGCACCAGATCTAGGAGCGATGGTTTTTACCTTATAAAATTCGAGCCAATGGTGATTTGAATCGGATTAATATTTGGGAAATATGGAAGAGGGGAAGATATAAATCTAAAGCTCTTTTTATTGGTTTGAAGCTTAGATTGAACTTCATTTGGTGGTAAGTGTGGTTGGAGAGAAATGGCAAAATTTTTAGAGAAACCTTTTCATCCTTAGATGGCATTTGGCAAGTCATTTGGAGCAAAGTCACAGAAACTGTGGTAGTGTATGCTAAAGAGGAAACTCAGGCTGATATAGGGATGATGGAGAAGGAAGCTAAAGTGCAAGATCGACAGGATAGATCTAGTTGGAAATCACCCCAAGAAGGTTGGATTAAAATTAATACTGATGCAACTGCAAAATATAATCTAGATAGAGCTAGACTTAGAGTGGTATGTAGGAATCATGTTGGGACAATGCTCTATTAGAAACTACAAGGTCTAGGAAGGGCCACAAACAATGAAGCAAAATCCTTAGCTATCAAATATGCTTCTATCTGGGTAGTAAGACAAGGTTATAGGAGGATAATCATAGAATCGAGACTCTCAAATATTGGTAGGAGCTTTGGATTGCATGAGGAGATTTTCTATGAAGACATGGAGGTTGAGGATTATTATCATACAAATAAGGAATTGTGAAGGGAATTAGATGATATGATTCCAGTTTATGTGAGTAGAGATCTAAATAAAGTGGTAGACTTCTTGGCTAATATGGGTACCGAGAAGGAGGTAGGGGTTCAGTGGCATAGTGACATGGCTATTGAGGATGAGAGGATTAGACAGGTTGATGAACAAATCTAGTGTTTAGCTAATTTGGATAGCCGTTGTAGAAATATGGTTTAGGAAATTTGGCTCCAATGCAGATCTTCTTTTATTGTTGTAAACAGGTGGAAAACCCTTGTAGAAATATGGTTTAGGATATTTGGCTCCAATGTAGATCTTATTTAACTATTTTAAACAGGTATTCTTGTCAGCTAAGGTTGGAGGAGTCTCATACCAACTTGTAAATGATATTTGTTTTAATATAAAATTTTCAAATTCTTTTTCAAAAAAAAATGGTAGACATACACAATCATTATATTTTCCTACTTTACTAAGTGGCCTAACGATGGAGACTGTAGAACTTTGAATTGAGAACCAAGATTTGAATCTTGTGGGATAAGATTGTACACCATGCTTTTGTTAAATAATATTACATTATTTTGTTAAATCTTGTCGGGTAGGATTGTACACCATGCTTTTATTAAAGAATATTACATTATCTGGTTAATGTACTCCCATGGTACCTTTATGGTACAAATGTAAATATGTAATAGATTAGGGTTTGAGTCTATAATTTAGGAGAGTGATTTATATATCCCTTTTATTTAAATGTCTATGATGTAGGAACTCAATGTGAAGTTGTTTATTCATTAGCAATAGTAGAATAAATAACCATACAAGAAATCTCACATAGGTTAAGTGGTTGTAACAATTTGGCAAACATGGCTAACCACTTAACTAACAAATAACAATCTGCTAATCTAGGATGACAACTAACTGCTAGAAGACAAAGGATAACTCTAACAGCTAACTAAACATCCAAACAACTTAACAACCTATTTCCAACATGGGCATACTATACCTCATGTGAATACAAAGTGCAAGAAATAGGAAATTAATAAATAATAACTTAGGCTTAAATGGATAAGCCTAAGTATCCTCAACACTCCTCCCAACCATAGAAGCATTGGACCCCAATGCTCTCAAAAAATGTGGAAATTCATGGGCCATCTCATGGTGAGGAATTCTACGATCCATGTGTGGAAAGTGACCGTGATAGGCGACAAGGTAAGTAGTGGAAGAACCTTGTCGAGTGTGATGAGTCTTCATCTCGAAAACTCTATCTAAAATGAGTGGAAGCTGATGATCAGGTGCCATTGCTATACCAAAAGATGCTCCTAAAATAGTATCTCTAGAAAGTGGTTTTTATCCAAAGGAATTCAAACTCTATCTTCAACCTAAGATAAGTGAGGATTGTGATGCTTGTGCACCACGCTCTGCTGCTCCTGCAGAGTCTCCTACAAGTCCTGTGTTATCTTGCCCTGAAGGCTCTACCTATGCTAAATGAAGGAAGTGTCCTTAGCTTGCTACTGTGTTTTGATGCCAAAAGTTATAATTTTGAATTCAAAATTTTGAAATTTTTCCCTCTAATAGTAAAAAAATTGAATTTTCAACCAAAAATGGTGGGAAAAGCGATTTGGGTGGCAAAATATAGTCTTCTTCAGTAAAATTTAGTTTTGTACGGAGCGCCAACAATTTGTGCTAATTCAAATCGCTAGTCAACTGCCCACAGCCAGGTCAAACTCGAATTTCTCTACTAGTCAACCATTCGTGGCCAGGTTAAACTCGAATTTCTTAATAGGATAGCAGCCAACAGTCTTGAAATTCCACATAACGGTCAACTGGTAGGGTGCCTCTATGCATGGGTGTGGTGGTTAATGTGACCACCAGAGGTGGTCATAAACTACTTAGAACACTTCGGTACTATTAAAGTGTGTTGCACCTGCAACACAAGGCGTGTGGGACAAAGGTCCCACAAAAAAAATTTGCATATGCCTTTGGTTCCCGCTTGTCAGAACTTCCAACTGAAAACAACAAGAACTCACCATAAACCTGAACTCGACACAAAAACTGTACCCTTGCTGGTATTTTCACATGCCACGTGTCCACCACGGATTGGGTGTCCATATTCCCTCGGGCTCTACGCAATCTACACGTGGTACCTTTTAACTAGTGAAGAATTTAGGGTATTAGTGCATTGTGATTGGGTAAAAAATCAACCTTAGGTTTTTGGTGTTTAATTTTCTTATCGCACTTCCAACTTTCTCCTGCACCGCACTACGATATCTGCCTATAAACGATGATTGACTACCACAATTTTTGTTGATAAATGGTGTGAAAAAATCTGACTTTAATCCATCCTCACCTGTTATCTTCTGCGATTGAGTGGCCACAAGTAGACTAAGTTGTGTTCAAGCTTATTCCATATTCAGTATTTGGCTGCCTGCATTGTCTTTGCCTGCGAGCGACAACTAGCATAAGATTTAAAAAAAATGTAAAGACATCCGACTACATGTAAAAATATCTCTTGCCTGGTGCACAAGTTGTCCATAGACTATGATAGGGTTGATTCTCAACATCCCGTCAACGCTTGTCCAGTGCTATTTGCTGGTGGGTTTTGGTCGTTTAGGCCTAAGCAGCGGTGGCTGCAATTGCAGCCTGTGCATAGGTGGATGTAGGGAAGGGATATGGGAGGTAGAATGGTGTAGTGGGAGAAGAATGGAGGGATAATGCGATTCAGGGGTGTAGAGGGGAGCTATCAACGAAGGAGACCAGTGTTGATCACCAGAATGTGGCTACTAGTGTGTCATCGGTGGCAGAAAAAATTTCATCCCAAAATAGGCAAATTGCCTATTTTTATAACCTTTTTAAGGTCAACTAAATATTAATAAAATATTAATATTTAGTTTAAAATAACCAATTCTCATGCAACTCAAAGGATAAAATTTTATTTCTTTGAAAGATTTGTTCTTCTCTCGGCAAAGAGTGCAAGTATCTTCTTTTGGCCACAAATTGACCTCAAACTATGGAATTTCTCCTCAAATATCTGCTCCCTTCAGATCTTCAAAGCAGACATAATTTTTTCCTCAACCAAAAAAAAAATTCTTGCCCTCACAAGGCAACTAGATTTACCCTCTAGTTTCTGCCATGGGTATTCAATGTAAGGGTAATTTTTGCCCTCTGCCACCTCTTGAGATTCATAAATTGATGTTGTGGATGGCCTCAAGCCAATTTCACACAAGCATCTACCTAGGATCTTGATGAACTAGCTACAACTCAACTCGACACTTAGCAAAGAAGAGGTAAACTTGTCCTCCTTGCAAAAATTTTATCCTCATCTCTAATTACCATTGATGTAGGAACTCAACGTGAAGCTATTTATTCATTAGCAATAGTAGAATAAATAATATTACAAGAAATATCATGTAGGTTAAGTGGTTGTAACAATTTTTCAAACATGGCTAACCACTTAACTAACAGATAACAATATGTTAATCTAGGATAACAACTAACTTCTAGAAGACATGATAACTCTAACAGCTCACTAAACATCCAAACAACTTAACAAAATATTTCCAATATGGGCATACTATGCCTCAAGTGAATACAAAGTGCAAGAAATAGGAAATTAATAAATAATAACTTAGGCTTAAATGGATAAGCCTAAGTATCCTCAATAGTCTATGTGCAAGATATGCATAAGTGTCATGTAAGTAAGAGTGTAAGTGTGTAATAAGAGAAAGTGCACAAGTATCATGTAATTAATTTTGCAAATATGTAATATGAGGATGTACACAAGTATCATGTATTAAGAATGCATTTAGGAGTGCAAGTGTCATAGAGTAAAGAATGCAAGTAATTAGAGAGTCAAGAGTCTTGTATTCAAGTGGCAAGATGAGAAGCCAAATGATATGTGAGACTTTTCTTATGTAAATAATAGGAAAGGTTTCAACTCCTGGATATGTGAGGAGTGCAAGTTAAGTATTTAAGAGTCACCTTTCTATGTCAATATTATGAAGACAAAGCTCCATGTATTGTATTAGAAAAATATATGAAAACATTCAAGCATTTTTTTGATAATTTGTATTAAAAAATGGGTTTTGAAAGGGGCTCCAAAATCGTTTACAAAAGAAAAAAGAGGAGACTAAGTCAACAGACCAAACAACATGACAAAAGATAGACCTTTTGAAAATTTTCAAAAAATAGTGCACAGGAGGACAGTCCTAAAGGGACCATCATTAGACTGGGACACGAGATCATCTTGTACGGAACTAAAATAAAAATTAAAAAATCTTGCCCAATGAACCCAAGATTTGAAATGAATAATCTCGCTCAGAGAGCCTAGGATACAAGGAGCCTATAAAAAAAATAAAAAATGGAGATCACACCCAAGGGGGAAACCATAACATTGTTTATCGCCCAAGAGAAATAGGAAGACAAAATCGCCTGGAAAATAGATCTAGAAATAGTTGCAGCAAAGGAGAAACTTGTCTAGGTAGGCATGAGACCATCACAGATAGACCTAGCAGAGAGGATCACTCAACTGTGATGAACTGAAATGGAATCTCACGAATAGCAAAATAAAACATGGCCTGGAAAGTGGGTCAATAGTCACCATGGCCTAAAAAGTAGGCCATAAGATCTCCTTGTGAAGGAGACTAAAAATACAAGCTATAAAGAAACCCAGAGATACCAGTCACCATGATGACCCATGACTGGAGAAAAACTAAACACATGGATTATCGATCATGACCCGAAAGTTGTAGTAAGTGATGAATAATGAGGTCCCCATCCCAAGACCTTAAATACTGCAACACCAAACCAACAAACAACCACCTGTATAAGAAGAGCATCTAGTACCACCAAGGTTTTTTTAGGGATGAAACCACAGGAGCCAAAGCCATAGCAGCACAAAGAAGTGCAGGGTCCCCACCCAAGATCGAAAATACTGACTATAGTAAGAGCACCCATAAAAATATTAAAAAATGGATAAATGTTGGATCTGCAAAGAGATCCCACAGGCAATGCAAACCCAGATTTGGAGTTGAAAGGGATGGCCATCTACAGACGTTAAACATGGGGTACCCCTAAAGCCATGAAATACATAGATAGAGATCCCGAGCAACAAAGATAGGTAAACAAATCCAAACCCCTTTTGAAAGCCATAACCCCCCCAACTGGGCTAGTTGAAAACCATCCAAACCAAGGCTATATGGGACTAATTCACTGGGATGATCCATACAGCTGCAAAAAATCAATCACGCATCGAAAACAAGCCTGAAAGATCCAGGTAAGAGCCTCCAATGAGCTTGGAACGCAAGCTCGAAACAAGGGCAACGGGCAAATGGAGCGAGGCCATCCCACCGAGTGAGGCTAGCCTGTATGGATGGGAGCCTCCTAAAAAATTCAAGCATGAATATTAAATATATGCATTTTTTGAGCAATTCTACTATAAGTGTTTTTCATGTTATTACATGAATGATTTTGGCTATTTTACATTCATATTTTATATTATTTTAAATATTATTATTATTTATATTGGCCAACTTATATTTTGATTGCTCTTATGTTTAATCATGCTCTTGATCAAATATATTGGGACCTAATATAGTTTGGCTTAAAATCCAAGAATGGTATCAGAGCTACTGCTAAACTCTATCCATTTTTTATAGTCATCTTTAGAGGTATTGAGTAATTTCTATTCGCATCCACCTTGAGTGGGGAAAGCTACAATCATGCCAAGTATCTTGGAGAATAGTCTACAAAATTGACATTTAGGCCAAACAAGAAGTTTGGTAGAACTGTTTAACAAATTGACATTCAATCCAAGACTAAGATTGGAGAATTGTGTTATTAGATATAATTATTCTCACTTTGAGTGAGAATATTTGAATACAAAAGTCTTCATATGAATTTTATATGATCTTGGTTATCTAAGACCTAAGATAATATGGCTTACAATCCAACAATGGTATTAGAGCCACTATCATATTTAGAGCTACCACAAGTAGTCTCTTTAGATACCATCAAAGGAAGTCTTCGATGTGATTATTGTAAATTTCAAATTTGCAGATTGATTGGTACTCAACTAGAGTCTTTCCATTTTAAAGGAAGTGAAGACTATAACTCTATTTTAAGTCTTGTAGATTAGATATTGAGGGGAAAAATAAAATTCACCTTGATTTGGATGTGAGGGTCTATCCATTTGGCTAAAAAAAAATAGTGAAGACAAGGACTTGGCTA
The DNA here is from genome assembly GCA_028583015.1 of Wollemia nobilis. Taxonomy (NCBI): domain Eukaryota; kingdom Viridiplantae; phylum Streptophyta; class Pinopsida; order Araucariales; family Araucariaceae; genus Wollemia; species Wollemia nobilis. The sequence goes on from JAQPPZ010000850.1 coordinate 14,322,369, forward strand.
GAAGAAGATTAAAAGGGCCAACTCTAAAGAAATTTGGATGTGAGGGAATATTCAAAGTCACCATGATACTAATTTGTATTCTTTAGAAAATAAGAGAATTATATAAAGGATTATAGTGGTTTAAAACCATCATTGAAGGACAAATATATATAAAAAGGTCCTTATATATTGCGTTGAATGAAGTGTCCAACAACTATTAATTCATTGGAGGATAAAAGAATCCTCACATATATTATTGGTTTGTGATCATGAGAACAAAGGAGTCTAAAGCACCAAAAACATGTTGTATGACCTAAGTATAGAGCAAAAAGATTATACTAGAATGTGCTAAGCAGAGACAAGTAGGTTAAAGAAGTCGAAGCAAGCTAAGTGCACCTAAGGGAGATAGACCATAATGTAGTTTAATTTGTTTACACAAGATGACCTAAAGGATAGAGGTAAACCACATGTGTGAAGATGGTTAGAAGGTAGACCAATTTGTTTGCATAAGATAACCTGAAGGATAGAGCCAAACAACCTACATAGAGATGGCCAGAAGGTAGAGCAACTCGTTCATATGAGATGACATAAAGGATAGAGCAAAAATGCCTATGTAGAGATGACTAGAAGGCTAGAAGTGTCTCAATAAGCAAAAGCATCTATGTTGGTTTTCGAGCACCCAAGAGAGCATAATTATCTATAGCAAAACAAAGCATTAAAAAAATTGAAAGAGATTTTTAGTTCGACCAAGTTGATATCCTTCAAGAAGCTCAACTCATAAGTGTTAAAGCATCTTCTCTACTGCTACAAGCTAGAAAATAATGCGCTAGAAGCATTGAAAGTCTAAGGCATTGATTCCTACATGAGCGTTATAAAGGAATAACGTTCAATATTGACTTTAATATTCAAAAAATTGTGTGAACATGAACGTTTCATCAAACTTCAAATATTCTACTCAAATTTGCCAAGTGGAGGATAAGGTAAGCTTTATTACCTTCCTTATTTGATAAAGTCCTTAGTTATGGATTATTAAAGTATTGAAACTTAAGGACCTTAATCATTTGATAAAGTCCTAAGTTATGGATTATTAAAGTATTGAAACTTAGGTACTTTAAGATTAATATTTAAGAGGGAGATAAAATGTATTCAACTTTATTTAAATGATATTATTTAGGTGGGAGTTATAAGGGCTTCTACCTTATTCATAAAAAATTAAATTTTATTATTTGCAAATTAGTTTTTGCAACTTATTTGATTTTTGAAAATTTTAAATTAATATTTTGGAGAGAGAAGGATTTCTACTCTAAATTGATATATATAAAAATTTGAAGATTTGAAATTTGAAGAATTTAGAAGTTGCAAATTTAATAAATTAGGGAGAAAAAATTTATTACTTCAAAAATATAAAAAAATTTAAATTGTAAATTTATTTTTGAAAGTTTTTTTAAAAAGGGTATTTGAGATTTTTGAAATTGCAATTAAACTTTGGATTAAAATGGATTTCAACTTCAAAGGAATTGAATTCAATCATTGAATTAAAAATCTTATTATTGTGGAAGAAATCATAAAAAAAAAATTCAATGAAGATAGTGAAGAAATGGTGAACAAGTTGAGGTTTTACTCACAAAATTTAATAGATGTTTTTGATGAAAAGAAAGAAATGTCAAATGATTTAAAGAATAAATTATATTTATTTCTCAAAAATGCAAAACATGAAAAGTTCACAACACTTATAAGTTATCTTTATGGAATTTTTTTAGAACATGGTGGAATTCACAAAACACCATAACGTTTACTTCCAAAGAATGCTTAATGATATATATGTCTCTATTTACCTTTGAGATCTTTCAAGAAAAAAACAAGAGAAAAAGGACGTCAATTGTGACACGTATGATTTAAATGAAGCATATTATTGTGATGAATTACTAACTTTTTGTTGAGAGGTCACAACACCAGTTATGTTATGGCTGCATATGAAGACAAGAAAACCAAAGAAGAAGAATAGAGGAAAGCATAAAAGAAAGGAGAACAAAAGACATGGAACAAAAATTGAAGATCAAGATAAAAGTCTAAATAAAATATATTGAAGACTAAAGTATTCAATAACCAAATAATGTAATACAAAAGGGTGTTAGAGAATATTACGTTATTTGGTTAATGTACTCCCATGGTACTTTTATGATACAAATTAGGGTTCGAGTCTATAGTTTAGGAGAGTGATTTATATTTCCCCTTTATGTAAGTGTCTATGTGCAAGATATGCACAAGTGTCATGTAAGTAAGAGTGCAAGTGTGTAATGAGAGAAAGTGCACAAGTGTCATGAATTAAGAGTGCATGTAGGAGTGCATAGAGTTAAGAATGCAAGTAATTAGAGTCAAGAGTTTTGTATACAAGTGGCAAGATGAGAAGCCAATGAATATGTGACACTTATCTTATGTAAAGAATATGAAAGGTTGCAACTCCCAAATATGTGAGGAGTGCAATAGTCAAGTATTGAAGAGTCACCTTTCTATGTCTATATTATGGAGACAAAGCTCCATGTATTGTATCAGAAAAATGTATGAAAACATTCAAGCATGAATATTAAAGTGTGTATGCATTTTTTGAGCAATCCTACAATAAGTGTTCTTTGTGTTATTACATGAATGATTTTGACCATTTTACATTCATATCTGATATTATTTTAAATGTTATTATAATTTATATTGACCAGTTTATATTTTGATTGCTCTTATATTTAAGTATGCTCTTGTAGTATAGAAAAAATAATATTAATATCCATCAACAATTTGTATATGATACAACCCTTTTTAGGAGGCAGGGAAAAATGAGACCAAATCTTTGAATAAATTATTAAAGGAATATGAAAGAGCATTAGGAAAAAAATTTAATAGGACACAATCCAAAATGTACTTCCTAAACACTCCAACTAGAATAAAAAAAGGGATATGCAATATGCAAGTTACTTTAAATGGAGCTAAATTTATCAACAACATATCTAGGGATACCCTTATTTAAGGGAAGAATGAGGATAGAATTATGGGACTCAATTATAACTAAAGTTTAGAATAAACTACTAGCATGGAAAGGTAGATGGTTATCTTAGCACGAAGAGTGCAACTAATCAAATCGGTCTTACAAAACCATTCCAACATATTGTATTTCCTTGTATAATATGCCAAAATCGGTAGAAAAAAGTTTAATCTAATATTATGCAATCATTTTTGTGTTTAGGATTACATGATAAAAAAAAAATATTTGATGAAATGGAGCAAGATGTGTGATGATAAAACTAGGGGAGATCTTGATTTAAGAGTTCTTAAAGATGCAAACTTAGCTCTAAGGGAAAAAGTAATTTAGAGATTGTACAAAGAGAGTAAAATACAATGGGCAAGAATTCTTCTAAGTACGTTGAGCCCAGTGATCCAAGCTTAATATTTACTACATTATCACTACTAGATGATTCTGCACTATAAGGCAATTAAAAAAAATCAATTGTTGCAGTGATTAAAGGTCTAAAATAGGTGGTTGGAACTAGAGATTTTTTTTCTATTTGGATGGATACTTGGTGTTGTAAAAAAACACTCAATGTAAATCCAATTTTGAAACCATAGATGAGATTATTTCAAGACAAATATGATGATAGGGTTTCAAACATTTTGTACAAGGATTAGGAAGGAAGATACAAATGGAAAGAATTTTTTTTTACAAGTATACTAGACAGTGTTGCTAGAAGGCAATTGAGCAAAAATATAACAATAGTGATTATTTTGAGGGGAGCCAAGGATAAGCTGATTTCGAAGTTGAATAGCTCAAGATAATACACAATAAGAAGTGGATATAATGTAAAGCACCAATAAAATAGGAATACCACAAGAATATGGAGAGATATTTGGGATATCCCAAGCATTCCAAAAGTTAAAATGTTTGTATGGCTAGTAGGTCATAGGAATTCTTTTAGGGAGGATAACCTAATGAAAATGGATTTTCATGGCTCCTCACAATGTGTTCTATGTAAAAAGGAGGAAAGTATAGATAATCTCTTGGACACTATTTAGTAGTATGGGAACTATAGCAATGGTTTATTAATATTTTTGGTAAATGCATGGTGATGAATGATAAAATTAAACCATGGTTAAAGCAATAACAAAATACTTTTAAAAGTGAGGCATTACAAACAATCTAGGATACATCGAAAGATACAATACTTTGGACTATATGATTGGAAAGGAACAAAAGAACATTTAAAGGAAAGGAAAATAATTTAGAGGTAATGAAAATAAAGTTTTGTTTGGCCATTAGAGGATTCTAAACTAATCCTACCAACTTGCCTAATTTCTAATCTTGAAGCAAAGAGGCTTGATAGATAGAGTCAAGTCATCGAATGAAATGATATTGGGTACAAGAGAAATAAAATAAAGGAAAATAATATAAAGTGGAAACCACCAAAAGTGGGGTTTATCAAATTAAATTTTGATGGAGCATCTAAAAGGAAATCAGGACCAATAGAAGGAAGAATAATTAAAATAATAGGGGTGATATTTTATCACATTACACTTTCAATAGTGTATTTAAGACAAATAATGAAGTTGAAGCTTGAGCAACTTTGAAAGGGTTAAAATTATACAGACAAAAGAAATAGAGCAGAGTATGGATGGAAAGAGATTCACTAATAGTAATAAATGCAATTTTGAGAAAAGCAAAGGCTCCATGAAACATACAAGAGATCATTGTGGAAATACAAGACCTTGTTATAGAGTTTGAAGAAATTAGGTTTACACATATGTTAAGGGAAGAGAACAAATTTGCAAACAGGCTAGCCAATAGAAGGGTTTTAATAGAGGATTGTGAAGTTAAATTCTCTTTTCCATGGTTAGAGTAAGTAGTAAGTTTAGCTGAAGTTAACAACAAAATGTTGATTTGAATACGTTCAACTTAGATGAAATTTGAATCTATTTGTAAACTCTCATGCTTTAAAGGAGAGAGTTGTAATTTGTAAAGGGTGAAAGACTTGAGTACAACTTGTTTTTTCTAAAAAAGAAGAAGTTTGAATACATTCAACTTAATTTCCACTTAAAATACTTAGACTGAGTCTTCTAAATATAAAGGTCAAATAAGCATGAATAGTGATACATAGCTTCAAGTAAATTGTCATGAGGTTAGTGCAAACTAAAATAAATGACATCATATTAAATATTCAATTTGATTAAAATTAATTGTTTAAATTTATAATATTAACTTGAGAAAAAAAATAAAAGAATAAAGTAGTTTTTAATGTCCTTAGGCCATATAAGACTGACATTGTTTACCCAATAAATGGTTATCCCCAACCATATTCGGGTTATAGTGTACAACCCTATCCAACCCTATCTTTGCTGGATTGGAACCTTGTACCTCTATTCAAAGTTCCAAAGGATATTGTTTAGTTTAGATAAAACTCTAACCTTTAACCTCCTCTACGCGCATAACTTTTAAGTAGTCTTTGTTTATATGTATGATAATAATGTTAAGGGAGGAAGTTCCATATAAATAAATTTAATAATATGAAAAAGTAAAGTTTTTAATACCCACAAAGCTATAGGTTATTTAAAACAATCTTTATAAAATATATTGTTTACTCTATATCACCTATAAAATAATTTTTATAAAAGATATTGTTTACTTTACATTTATTTATTTAACCAAACTAAAATTATCAAAACATAATATAAAACTATACGTCTTCAAATTTGGATCTACCTTGAATATTCATTTAAAATTCCAAGTTTCTCTAATTTTTTAAGGCTTTTATATTACTCATAAGAAAGTAAGAAGACTACATCGTAGACCCTTTCAAGTAAATAGGGCTTTCATCTAGAATTTTATAGAAGAGCAACAACTATGTCTTAAATGCATTCTACTAATACAGGGAAAGAGGGATCTATGACTTTCTTCTAAGTCACTACATATAGGAATTAGGGTTGTTGGCATCGATATGGAGTATACAATAGAGATCTTTCCTGGTTTTCTTCGGCCATCATCGAGGAGGATCTCCATAACAAGTTAGATCCCCCTGATGTAAAGCTCAATTTGCCATAGCATCTACGATTTTATTTTGTTCTTGGGAAGCATAAAAAAACTCTACTATTTTGAATCTAGACTAAAGTACATGTATCTTATCAATCACCCTTTGTAACTTTCAATCTTGAGAGGAGGTCCTGGTGGGTGCCTTCAGTTGATTAATGGTTACTTGTGAGTCTAATTCAACCTGTACTACAAACCAACCAACCTTAGTAGCTTCCTAAAGACCACAAAGGATAGCACATGCTTTCGCTAGATTGTTAGAGAGGACACCAAGATTCTCTGCAAAAATAAAGGCATGAGTACCATCTAAGAGTCTTTCTATGCCTCCCATGCTTGCCCTTCTTGGATTACCTCTTGATGCATCATCAATGTTGATATTCCCCATACCTTTGGGAGGGGCTTTCCATGGTCCATCCCTATGAATAGTAGGTCAAATACTTTGTGGGTACCTACATCTCCATTCACCCAAAGAGAGTTGAAGCCTCGAGAGTAAATTGTGTCATTATTAAGATACCATGGAGGGGGGCTTCAAAGTATACATGGTAGTTTCCTTCATATTGGTTGCAGTATTTTTCCAAATGTGTTTGACATTATGGTGAGTTGCTTTAAAAATTATTTTATTAACCCACTCAAATTTGTAAGTAATAACTCATATTGAACTTACCAAATCATAAGCTAGTTTTACAGAAGAAAAAAAAACCTATGTTGTTAGCTCAATATTTTAGTCCAAAAAGGGATAGACTAGTTGATAGCGGTTGAGTGCTTGCTAGTGGGCTGCCTCGGTTCGATTCCCTGAAGGGTTAGGTCCGTTGACTTTATCTTTACTCAACAAGATAAGGATTATAAATGTTCCTATTGAATCTACCACAAAATATAGTAGAATATTTAACATGATCAAATATAAAATAGCCACAATATTAAATGTCAAGATAATCTTATAATGAGTAGAATAATATATGAGAAAATTAATATGTATATCAAGGTTTATAATAAATCAAATAACATTCATTTATATACTAAAATATGAATGTAAATAGCTTGAATCATTCATGAACTATACATGAAGAACAACTTACAATATTAATTGCTCAAAATGTATACAAGCTTTATTGCTCCTTTTTCCTGTTACAACTTTTAATTATCTACCTTTGATTCTTGACTGAATTGCTTTCCTATGGAGTGTTGTCTCCATAATATATCGATAGTAATGTGACTGTTTAGATACTTGACTATTGCTTGTCTATGACTCTTGGCTTCTCATCTTGCCACTTGTATACAAGATCAACACTTTGAGATATCTACAAGTCTCTTGGACTCCTAACACTTGTGCACATCCTTATATTCCATCATTCCATATTTGCACTTTTCCATACAAGAAACTTGTACACATTTCATATTTGCACTCTTACATACAAGATACTTATACACATTCTCTCTTACATGACACTTGTGCATTTCCTACACATTTACACTTACATAACACTTATACATTTCCTGCACATTTACACTTACATAACACTTATACATTTTCTACATATCAACTCTCTAAATTCAACTTATACCATGAAAATACTATTGGATGCATTAGCATGTACTAAATAATATAATATATCTTAACAAAATAAATAAATAAATAAATAAATAAACATATCTGAGTGATGTGGTCTACCGTCAAGGACGCGACTTGCATTATTGGTGATGTGACCTGGGTTCAATCCCCACGACAGATATGTATATGTATAAGAAGTATTAGCTTAATAAAAATAAAAATAAAAATAAATAAACTTGCATCACATGCACCCTTATAATTTTCCTAATAAAAGATTTCACAACTTTATTATTATTTTTTTTAATATTTTGAAAGTTGGTTACATTCACATTTTTTTAGTAAATGCCAAGTGTAAATAATATAATATACCTTAACAAAATAAATAAATAAACTTGCATCACATGCAGCCTTATGATTTTTCTAATAGAAAATTCCACAACTTTGTTTTGTTCTTTTTTTAATACTTTGGGGGAGTTGGTTACATTCACACTATTTTTAGTCTTGCCCACTTAGATATATATTAACGTGAACATAATTTCAATCATAGAATATGCTACTAGACTTGCATCAAGCATACCCCAAGTTGCCTCCAAATTTTGAACCTAGTGATCTTTTTTCAATAAATGTTTGGCCTAAACAAACAACTAATAATTCTGGGTCCAAGATTTCAAGCAAAGAAACTTGAATTAAAAAACATGGGGAAAGCAGGTAAAACTTTATAAAATAATAAAATATCTGTAGATAGGTAAAGCAAAGCGAACCCTGCCAGCCCAAAGAACAGATTCACAGGACTTCTATATTTTGACATCACATTTTTGACAAGAGAAGTGGAACTGAATTCCGGGTATTTTCAGCTGCGAATATGAACCTCACCAGTTATTTCGCGCCCATAACAGGTTTTAATCGCTTTGCTAATGACTCGAATGCGCTTTCTGCGTCCACAAAAGGCAATAAATCTTGTTGTTTTGCAGGGGCAGAGGGAAAAAGAAGAGGAGGAAGAACTCTATGTACTGCAGCAACGGAAGGCCAAGGCCAATCACAATCGCTTTTATATCGCAATAGATATCTAGTATCTGGATTACTCCTCGTAAATGTTGCTCTTGGAGGTAGGATTATTATCATTATTTTTAATTTTAATTTTATTTTTTCTGAAGAAGTAAATTTGCAATAGGATTTGAATCTGGATCAGGCATTTTTGATTGCACGACATTACCATTACGTCCAAACTCTTCGGACATGGCTGAATAACATTAATAAACGCTGCTGCATTTTTCATTTTTATGGCGATTTATGCGAAGGTTTTAATTAAGACCAACGATCTTGAAAAACATAGACCGAATTTTAGCTATTGATGTTTTTGTCGCATGATTATTTTAAATGCAGACCATATATGTAGGGTAAGGGTTTTGAACAAGGCTATCTGTATATAAGAGTTAGGAGCTAGGGTTTTTTTTGGTCTGGCTAATTATTGAATAACATTTCTCTGTTGCGAAGGCATTTGTGAAGTATGGGTTGTTGTTTCACGCCTAGTCGTATGGAATACGTTAAATGCTTGTTTTATGTGAATCTTCTTGGATGCCGATGATCATGTGCAAGAGGTTTATACTTGTTATTTTTGTGTTGTGAAAAGAGGATGCCACATGTTAAAAGAATCCCTAACGTGGAAAACATTAGAAAAATAATATCAGGGTGGAACTTCAAAAAAGGGGGTAGCTGAGAAATCGTGGCACTTGTCAAAATAAAAGAAATCAAGGAACAACTAGTAAGCATAGTTACAAAAATCCTGCTTTAATCTCGATCCGATCCGATTTTTCTGATTCAGCAGGTTTTTGCCGATTTAAAACAAAAAAAAAAAAAAAAAAAAAAAAATCATGATATGAATGAAAGAAGGTTGAAAATTTGCATTTTCTTTGATTTTTTTTTGCCGATTTTTTTTTCGATTCCCAATTTTTCCCAATTCTTTCTCAATGCGTTTCCGGTGTTCTTTTTTTTTTTTAAGCGAAAACCCCTTGCGGGGCCGCCTTGGTCTCAGAGACCATGAACAGGTGTTCTACACCGCCTTGGTCTCAGAGACCACGAACAGGGGGTTCTACACCATCAAAGTCACCCGGGCCTGCCCGCACCAACATTATCAATTGGATTTTGGGTACCCAATTCAGCTTTTTGGTAGGGTGGAGATTCGAACCTGAGACCTCCCTTGGAGGATTGCCCTCTCCTCTCCAACTCACCTACAACACCTGGGTATGCGATTCCGATTTTCTATATGAGTAAAAGCATCGAGATAAAATTTCCGGAATAAATCTTTTGTAAAATTTACAGTTTATTAATTCTTTGTTGAGAATCTTTTAGTGTTTATTTTATTTTATTAACCGGGATTTTTGACACCATTGGTTTTCAATTGTGTTCTGTCTAGGCCAAATTTTGTTTCGAAATTCTGACTTGCAGAGAGTGAATATTTGTGATTTAATGAAATAATGTGTTTTATCCATACATTTTCATGTTCATGGCCTGCATTTCTTATGTCACATTGGTCAGAAGATATATGTGGTATACCAAAATGTGTATGTCAGGGACAGAGAAAAGAAAAAAATATATACTGACGCATTTAGTCAATAGGACAAGGAAACAAACATAACATGTTTTTTTTCAATGAGTTTACACAGGTTTTTATGAGGGGTCGCAGTTTCCTCATATTGAGTGGGGTTTGAACCTTGAAAACAAGCAGAACATGTTACATTAAGTCATATTTAATATTTACATTTAAGTTCGACAATTTATGCTTGTGTTCAGAAAATCATATTTCTAACGTACTGAACTAATAATTACCGTTCAGTAATGAAGAAAGATATATGGAAGGGCCATAGTTGAGGTGTTTTAATTATTATACCATCCTTCACAGTGCAGTTTTCACATATTCTATATATTGCCCTTGAAGTCTTATGAAAGTGGTATCAGAACATGTATTCTTCTAATGCTTCTGCACAAGTCTTTGCAAAATCTCATTATTCATATTGTTTGAAGTTTGTTCTGATTCTTTCGTTCTCTCTCCTCTCATTTGGAAAGGACTGACATACATTATCTTATGAATTTGGAAAGGACTGACATACATTATCTTATGAATCTTATCTGTTAATGTAAGTTTGTGATTGTGTGCATCTTGAACATAACTAGAGTCAATACGTTTTCTCAGCTCTGAGATGCCTTCATTTAGGAATGTGATACCTAGGCCATATTCCTTTTGACAGCTTGCATATACACCAAAAGCAATATCAAGCTGCTTATGGGACAAATAAGTAAAACGACCAAGAAGTTGCATGTATAGGTTGGCATCAATTTTGGGAGAATCACAGTCTTTAAGCAGTTTAATGCCTGACTGATATGGAGTTTTGCATGGCCTGTAATATTCATTTTAAACATTGTGTAAGAGGTCAAAGGCATACTTTGGCTATGAAATTAATATGCCAGTTTTGAAGAAGTTCTATGTCCATGAAGAAGTGTGGAAGTCCCATGCCCATTATTTCATTGTATTCTTTGTTTTTGTCTGGAGGTCATGAGTCATGAGTCAATATTGTGTTTCTTCCAATGACAATCAAGTCAGTTACATATAGTACTATCATTAAAGGTAGTTTTCTCCTTTTGCAAGATATTATGATCACAAATTCACAATTACACTGCATAAGCCACTGATAATGAAGAAATTATCAATTTTCTCATACCACCGTTTTGAGGCTTGTTTTGGCCCATCGAGATTCTTTTCAGTTTGCAAAATAGTGTTAAATCTGGGTGGATACTCTATCTGGATTTCCTGATGTAGTCACCATGTAAGAATGTCCTTGACATTCATTTGATGTACTTTCCATTCAAATTTGGTGGCTAATGGTAGAAATTTTCTAATAATATTTATTTGGTTACTGGTGCAAAGGTCTCTTTGTGGGAGAACACTTGGGCAACCAGCCCACTATTGTTTCTATTCACTTCTCCTGAAATGAAATGAAAGATTTTAATTACGTCCGCGAGACCCAAATATGGTCTATGGGACCTCAAATATGCAAGTACAACTACTCAAATCATATCATATGATTTTTAATATCTTTGAGAAGGTTGTTCCTTCTCCTGCTTATTTGGGTTAGCAATTCCCCAACATTTTTTATTTAATGTCTTCAAATAACTCTGCCATAGATCCGTTTCCAAGTGTTTCTTTGTATTTGTCACGAATATTTGAAAAACTTGGGCATTTATAGATGAAGTGTTCCTTTGTCTCTACTGCCCCTGTGCTGCATAGAGTACATATCCTTTCTTCCCATTGTTCTTTGGGTGTTGTCCATCTCCCTGTTTCACATCTAAGCCTATGAGAGCTAGTCCTTATTTGAGCAATGAGGATTTTTTCCTTCCACTTGATTTCAGCGCCTATATACGCTTTTTCTTTGTGGTCATACGTTGGGTTAAACTTTGCAATATAATATTGTCTTTTCCTGCTTGCAAGTTTCCACATTCCACTTCTAAACTTTTCATTCACATAATTTTTTGTCTTTGTTGACATTTGGGCATTCATTTATGTTGATCTCCCAACGTTTCATCCATTTCTGATTTTGTTTCATCCATGTATTCTTCCGCCTATGCAACTCTTCGTCCCTAGCTGCCCTAGGCAATCTGTCGTTTTTCATGTTTTCTGTTTTTTTCAAGTAACATAACAGCTTGGTCATAGCAATTGCTTCTAAAGGGAACATTCCAGTTTCAGCTAGAATAATTTCATAAGGGGTTGTGGCCTTAATTTTGAGAAAATTTGTGATTAGATATTTTTGAATCCTTTCTATTTGCCTCCATTTTGCATTTGTTGTGCCACTAGCCCACACCTCGCAACCATACAACAAAACCGGTGTAACAAGTAGGCCAAATAAGACCTTGGTGGTCTTCCAGTCCCACAACTCGGCATTCCTACACTTGTTTTGAAGTGCATATAGTGCTCTCCAACCACTTTGAGTTCTTTTCATCCTACATGTATTCCAATTAAGTTTGTCATGAAAGTCTATGCCCAGGTATTTGTATTCTACTACTACCTCAAGCGGTTCTCCTGCAAACTGAAATTCAAGCTGTTGCTTCTTCTTTTTTGCTGAAAAAATCATAATTTTTGTTTTGCTCGTGTTCATCTGCATCCCAACTTCCTTACAAAAGAGTTCTAGAGCTCGAAGGTGATCTTCTAGATCTTTGGTTGTTTTGGCCACAAGAATTACATCGTCCGCATACATGAGGAGTTTTACCACATATTTGGCTAAGTGCACACCCTCTCCCCCAAATTTGTTTATCCATTCTTCTAACTTGTCAATGTATAGCCCAAATAAGGTCGAAGATAGAGGGCAACCTTGTTTGACACCTATGTCACTACCAAAACATTCAGATAACCCTTCCTGTGTTCTGATTCTAGCCTTTACATGCTCATATAGTCTGTGAACTGCTGCCCTGTAGTGAATTGGAACCTCTAGCTCTTCCATTTTGCTCCATAATTTTTTCCTTGGCACTGTGTCAAATGCCTTTTTGAAGTCTACAAAACAACAAAAAGCCTCCTCTTTTTTGTCCCATATTTTTTCCACTATGTGTTTGAGTGTGATACAATGATCAATAGTTGAGTGCTTGGGCCTAAAACCTGCTTGCCCCTTTGCTCTCTTTCCTTTTTCTTCTGCCCATATGCTGATCCTACGCTCTATCATACTCCCAAACAACTTTGCAAAGAGAGGGTTGATCATGATAGTTCGATAGTTTGAGGGATTATTTACATCTCCACTTTTAAACAAAGGAATGGTCAAGCTAGTTGTCCACTCGGTTGGGAAGCCATTTCGTATGACCTCGTTGAAAATTTCTTTGATCTGCGGTGCCTAAATATCTGCCCCCCATTTTATATGCTCTGCTTGAAGATTGTCTATGTCACGGGCTTTATCAGTTGCTAACTTTTTTATCCTTTGAATAATGTCTTCATTTGTGAAAAGTTCTTTCTTGACAATGATAGTAGGGGGTGTCTCCTGCTGGTTACTACGCTGATACAATTGTTTTGAATACTCCAACCACTGATTAATTGTTATGTTATTTTCAGTTTGCATCATTTTCACGCTTAGTTCCTTCCAATTTTTTTTTGGTTCATGCTTCCCTAAGTAAATCAATTCTTTCCTCCTTGTTCTAGTGTATTCTTCTTTTTTTGCCCTTACCAGTTTCTCATATGCTTTTCTGTTTGCTCTTGTTTTACCCGTTGGTTCCTTTAGTAGTCTTCGCGCTTTTTTGCAATCTTCATAGAACCATGGGTTGGTTGGGAAGCTATTCCTTTCTTTCTTTTTAGGTTTAGCTCTCTTGCATTTGTTTAGAGTGTCTTGGATAACATGCATTAACCATTCACTCCTACTGTAATCTTTGCTACTGTGAGGTAGTTCTTCCCTTTCCTGTAACTTGTTATTTAATAATTAATACTGCTCTAAAATTCTGCCGATTTTCATCTGTTAAGAGAATGTTTCCCTTGTGAGGATATTTATTTTGATTGCCTTGCAAGTGTTTTTCCCTTGGTTTATCTCCATGCATTCGAAGTTTCATAACAATTGGGTTATGATCTGACTTAAGTTTTATTGGAGAATCTTCCACTTCTAGCTCCTCTGTTCTTGGTATGTAATTTTGTGAGCATATTACATAGTCCCTTATATGTTTTGCATGTATACTTTCTTGAATTTTTCCATTTGTTCATCCCATTGCAAATAATCAAATTGTGTATGCTGCAGAGACCTAACAACTCTTCTCCATATTGCGTGATAGCCCCGTGCTCATCTTCTGAAGTCCTGATCCACTGCTGATTTTCCTCTTCTGGCATCCAAAGAGGATTAATCTCAATATCTTTGCTACCTTCTAGAATGTTAGCTTTCTTATTTGCTGTCCTTGCATTGAAATCTCCAATTAATATAATCTCCCCCAACTTATTGTATATCGAAATGTCTCTTTTTAGGGAGGAGTATGGATCTTCTCTGTTAAGATCATGTTTCTTATAGAATTTAGAATTCTTTGGAGCAAAATAACATGCTGCTATGCTGATAACTGACTTATTTTCTAGGATCTTTATCCAGATGTACTGTTTGTTTTCATCTTGTTTTTTAATTTTAATGGCCCTATCCCATTCCTCTTCTATTAAAATAGATCCGATGAAATAGATGTGTAATAAAACCCTCTGCTGCAAACCCTTGCCGAACCCCTATACTATTGATCCGATGAATTATATATAATAAAGCCCTCCGCCGCAAACCCTCCTTGCTTTGCAAATTCTCCTCTGCTGCAAACTCGTTGAACGAATTTGTGTATATATATCTATGCAAACCCTCCTCTGTTGCAACCCTCCTCCACTGCAAACCCGTTGAAACAGACTCGACCCTCACTGTTTTGTGACGGGAAAAATTTTCCGTATATTTTGCGTCGCTATTTTTGCCGTATGTTTTTATGAGGGTTACTAAAACCTTTTTCAAATTCCTAGCAATCTAGAAATGTAAATCTAGCAATCTCCTCCGAATTTATCTTGAATATTGAACGTTTTTGGAAATGAACAAATCTTGTGAAAATACTAAAAATAGTAAAATCGAAAAATTCAAATGCCAACCGGATTATGTGTGTGCTAAAGGAGATAAGGGCTTTGTTCCTTGGCGAGCCTGTTCGTGTATTTATTCGGTCCGCTCTGCTCCATGACTGTTATATTGTTTTTCGTCCGCTCTGCTCCGCGAATGTGATGGCGACCGGATTATGTGTGTGCTAAAGGAGATAGGAGCTTTGTTCCCCGGCAACCTGTTCGTGTATTTCTTCGGTTCGCTCTGCTCCGCGACTAAGGACTCCTATTTCTGAAGTGTATTTTACCTTATAGAGCCCTTTACAATTGACTATGTGTTTGCCTTTGCCAATAAAACCGGTTCCCCTGTTAATTATTCATTAAAGAATTGTAATCCTTAGTTATAGCATCTTCCTGTTATTTTATAGCATTAGTTGTTTCATAAGTATGTGGTTTAGAATGTGTTTGTTACGGCAAAGAGTATCCAGTCCATTATTGGTTCTATCCACTTTTCTTTCTGAATTGTATTTTACCTTATAAAGCCCTTTACAATTGATGGTGTGTTTGCCTTTGCCAATAAAACTGGTTCCCCTATTAATTATTCATTAAAGAATTCTAATCCTTAGTCATATCATGCTCCCATTATTTTATAGCATTAGTTGTTTCATAAGTATGTGGTTTAGAATGTGTAACAGTCTGTTACAGCAAGGAGTGTCCTTGCCCACCTGGGTCTGGATATGCTATTTCTATGTAATGTATTCTCAATTGCAAGATTTGTTCATTGGATTTCTAGAGTTGAGACTTCATTTTGGTATTGTCAACTTCTTGGTCCCTCTAATTGGGCAGTCCTTCCCTCTGGATGGTACACTCTTATTGACAATTTTCTTCAAGCAGCTATCTTCTGAGTGGCCCCCATTGTGGGTAGCCCTCCTTTGAGCAGTCTCTTTTGGGTAAGCCTTCTTCAGATGGTTCCTCTTTCAGGTGGCCCTCTCCAAGTGTTCATTTCCAAGCAACCCTTTGTAAATGATCCCCTTTCCTGCAAAGTGTATAGGTGATCCCCTATCAACAACCCCTAGATTAACCATTGACTTATGCTGTTTATGACCCTCCCTTGGGTGACACTTTATGCAAACAACCTTCTTCCTGGGCTTCCCTTTTTTGGATCTCTTGGGTGTTTGTGTGAATGTCCAGACATTCCTCTAGACAGTCCTCTTCATGAATGTCCTAGGTGGTCCTCTTCCTAATGTATATTCAAATGAACCTTTTGTTAGCATCCTTGTGGAAACTCTCTTGGGCATTCATCCCCTCTCAGATGTCCAAACAATTCTTCAATGAAGGATCCTTCTCTACAGCTAGTGAGAATGTACCTTCTTGAAGATTATTCTCTATTGAATTATTTAAATCATTTTGTGACATACCAGGAATCATGGTCATATGGAGTTTGTAGGGTTCAAAACTGACATTGAATGATTCTGAGAAAAGAGTAGATTCACCCTTTGTTTCATCAAAGAAAATGTCTCTATTGATGATCGATTCCTTGTGGATTGGATCTATAAGCCTATAGGCTTTATATGCTTTTGAATATCCAAACGTGAGGCAAGGATGACTTTTGGGATCCGATTTTTAATGGTTCTCATAAGGAATACCAGCCTAGACCACACAATCCAATATCTAGATGCTCAATGTTAGGTCTATGCTCACTCCACTTCTCTTCAGGTATTGATTTCCAGGCAACCTTGGTGGGAAACATATTTAGAATGCAGTTTGCATAGAGAGCCACCTCCCTCAAAATGTATCATTCAATGATTGTCTCTGAGGCAGACACCTAGTCATTTCCACAAATGTCCCTTTTTTTTTCTTTTTGCCAACACCATTGTATTGAGTAATATAAGTTGTCCTTTGCCATGTTACTCAATTTTTTATTAGAAAATCCTCAAAAATATTGCTTATTTACCTCCCTCCTTTATCACTTTGAAGGCATTTGATAGAACCACCACCTTAATTCTCAAATAAAGCCTTGAGTTCAGCAACTTGTCAAATTCTACATCTTTTTCTAATATAAGTCCATGTTCTTTTTGAAAATTCAGGAATAAAGTCAAGATGTGCTTGTCGTTGATAGAAAAATACTATTCTTTGTACAAATTCACTATCAACAAGCTCCAAGTGCTTTTTTGTCCTCCATGCTCTTTTGTTTTGAAACTTCTCATTATGATGCTTTTTGTGTACACAACCTTCCCTAACTTCTCATGGAACTACAAGTGGAAACATCATACCTGTTCTGAAAATCTTTGATCATGAATTGGTTAGGCCAAATTTTCACCTTCTCATTGGATTGAATGATTTGAGATACAAATAATAAATTATGATTATCCATCCTTAATAGCCTGTTCTCACATTTGGCATAATTGGAACTTTTAATATGTTGTGTGATTAGTTTCCACAAAAATCCTATCCTCTTTGGCTTTTATCAAATAAGGAGAATATTGACCCTCGTTTAGCCATATAATGTAGGCAACTAGAAGCAGCAATATTTTCCTTTTTAGAGGTATGTGTATGAAAAGTAGTAGGAACAAAAAGGGATCATCATTATTACCAGTTTCATTGGACCTGTTGTCTCAATGCTGTGGACTGTCCTTCCACATGTCAATGTTTAATTCCTACAGTTTTTTCCCCCTTTTTCATGTTTCTCTCTTTTGCCATGCAAATCCTTGCAATGTGTCTCATGTTGCCACAATACCAGCATCTATCATTCTGCTTTGTGGACAATGACATTTGCATTCTAGATTGACCCCTATCATCAAATTGTTTCTCCATGCAGTTTTCCAAATTTTGTCGATTGACTGCCTCTTTCTTTCTCTCTCTGCTGAATTTGCTTATTCTTCACTAGCAAGTTGCATCTGAATTATGTATGTGCCAAAGTTGATATGAAACATCTTTCTTTTGATCTCTTTGTGACCATGTTGATTAGATGTGAATTTTTCTTAACAAAGTATTCTCCACACTCTAACTCCATATCTTATTGATGTGGGAAAGAAAATTTTCCATCTGATCACAATTGAGGGGAGCTAATGTCATCATTTCCTCATCTGAGGACCCTGTTTTGATTTGCTTTGTCAAATAAATCTTGCCGCTTGTTCCAGATCTCGTTTGGATGAAAGAGATCATGGATGTGATCAATTTCCTTGGTCACTTGCGAAATGATCATTCGTTTTGCAGTTGTTGCTTGGGCATCATATTTCTCCATTTCCTCTTGAACCCTAAGAATTTCTAGTGTGATCCTTTAAGGAACTGGCCCTAAGTCTGAAGTTTTACCTCTTTTGCCTCATCCGGATAATTGTCTATGGAGCATTGGGAGCACTAGAATCACTAAAACTTCCTTTTCTGATGCCATATTTGTCTTGTTCCAAAGAGCTAGAGATTTTAGATCTGGTTTCCCTTAGATCTTCCTTGCCTGAGATATGTCATTCTTCAGTTCTTTCATTCCCTCAGATTTTGTATCCCTCAAATCTGGCTTGGATGACCTACAAATCTGGTATGCCTCAAACAATCTCCCAGATTAGAAATCTATAACAAACTATGCTACTAAATCTTTGGGTCAATAATCACTTCCCAAGCATATAAACTTAGTGCACATCATCCTATCAAAGCCACCTTCACTTTCCAAGGAGACAAGCTTGTCTTCAAATTTCCTAGAGAAGTTTCCTCATTCCTTTGGATTGAGATCCTTGCAAATTTTCACTGCAAACTAAACTAGGGTCTGTCATGGATGATGATCACATGCCTATCGTAACTTTGGAGAGATCAGTGGCTAAGAGTTCACAGCTTTTGCTTTAATACCTTTTTAAACTTAGCATTTGAGAGTATGGATTGGAAGGGAACTCAAAATCAAATCAAGGAAAGGATCACAAAGAAAGCAAACATAGGGCTATATCAAGAGACCAAGTGATAGTTTTGAACAGAAGAGCACAAGAGCTGGATGTGAAGGTCCCTGGACACCTTAAATCATGGAATCACAGAGCCTAAGATTCCACAGGTCAGTGAGCCATGGGCTGCCATCCAACAACACCCATCAACATGATGACCCATAAAATAAACCTTAAAGGTCCCCAAATGCTGCGTTTACCAGTTAACACATCTTAATAGCGATCAATATCAATGCATTTTTTGCTGCATGTACAAATAATTTGCTGTTTCATTCTGTTTATGGTATGGTTATAGCTTAGATTATTCTCGAAAATATCAACAATGTCTTCGATTTCTTTGAGTGCCCTTGGTGTTGGAGATCAGGATTCTTCAACGAAGATATCTTTTAGTGAAGATGGTTCATAACCATACACTGCGCAGGAAATCTATTTCCAGCATGGACAATGACAAATGTGCTCCTTAAAGTGGCTGATGCTATCAGAATAGGAGCTAAGTTATTAGAGGCATCTGAGAAATTCAATGAAGTGGTCCAAAGTGACCATCAGAACCATTGCCCTGAAAGCAAACATGTTGCAAATGCCATCATCTGCAAATATATTAGACTTGTATTCACATAGGTCTGTGCTAGTTTACTTTTGGTTTAAGTTCGCTTCTGTCAGAGTGGGGGGGGTAGAGAAGGACTTGGGGAAATAGAAAACCCAGATCCATTACAAGACAAAGGAAGGCCTGTTAAACTAAGAATTACAGAAGTCTGCCTTTAACAAAAGCAGGTAGGATTGACTAAAGCATTGTCTGATAACAAAAAGTCTTTATGTTTCGTACCTTATTTTGTCCTCATCAGCAAGAACCAAGACAACAATACTGATGGTTACTGTGTTTTTGGTTGGCAAAATAGACTGTTAATGACTGAGAATGTTTCAAAGATGCATGCTGTAGGTGTTGGGGGTTTGAGTTCAGGCTCAAAGGCTAAGGGCGAATAACCAGTCAACAGGTTACCTTCTCTTCACTGGAGGGAAAAAAAAGAACTCATCAATATAAGGCAGGAAGCGGCCATGGCTGGACAATTAACCCTTTCAGAACATAATAGTGTGAGGCCTAGATGAAACCATTTACTTGGAAAACCAAGTTAATAGAGGAGAAAAATGTAGTATTATGAGTCTGTATGAGGCCAACTCCTGATTGGACAAAATTGGATGCAAGGAAAAACATAACAACTAGAGATAACTGGTTAGTCAAGCATCTGAATCTAGCCCTTTGATTTCCATCATTTCCAAAGGCTAAAGGGTTGCTAGTTTTTACCCTGTATTTCAATACTTTCACGTCCACATTGTCAACTTTCCTTGCAAGCTCAGAAATGCCCTTGTGAAGGTGGGTAATAGCATGGAAACTTCTTTCTATAATCTGAATGCTGTAGGGCATTTGATATTTGATAGGGATCAAGTGGAGGACTTCACCTTGAATCCCTGCTGCAATGGAAACCTAAGTATCAATGTCACCATCACCTTGAAAAATTCTAGTAGTATCTTGAAACTTGGCAATCTGTCCAATGTGACTTTAGTTGAGTCCAATTTCTTGTTTATGTTGTCTTGAAGGATTTGAGTCCAAGTTTTTGCTTACGTTGTCAAGAGCTTCCTTCAAGGAAGCACATTTCAAGTGCACATGTAACCTGGGTTTTCTTCTGGCTGCCAATTCAGGTCTTCACTGTGCAGTTCTTTTTCATAAAACTCATATCTCTGCTGAGTTTTTCCAAGCCACTAATAATAAGGGCGAGGTGGCCATATGGGGTTATAATAGTTAATGAGTATAGATTGCTTGGGAAACTATCTTGGAAATTCTTGGCAAGGGATTCTTTTCTCAGTTACTCTCAACATGTATTGGTCTGATTGCTTGTGCTTTTGCACGCATTGTGTCTTGTTGGTATCAGAACTGAACTAAGAGAAGAAGAGGAATCTTTTAGAATGCAACGTCCATCATCCGGTTTGATGACAATCTTCAAGAGGAGAGGATTTGGTGTGCTTCATCAGTATATTAATAGAGATAATAACAAGGGATAGCGGGGCAGATAGGGCTATAATAGTCAATGAGTAATCTGTACAAATAATTGGCAAACTCCATGTATGTTGGAAATTATTGGAAGTCATTTTATTAGTCACTTCCAAGTTAATTCTGATTCTTTGATCTTTTGTGCGATCTTCAGCATTTGTTTGTGCTGCCATGGTAAATTGGGGATTTGTGTTGCATGATGCCTGGCAGTGTTCTGCCTGTCAGGGGGATACTTGTTAGAGTTCATGTTGGAAAGGGATTGTGTGAGCATTCTTATATGCCTTCAAATGTTTTATCAAACCCCTCTAGCTCTTATGGAGGCTACTTGAACCTCTCTATTTTATAACCTCTTTGTGTCTTTTGATAAGCACTTGCTTGATTTATGCATTTTCTTACTGTTTATCTTGTCAAGATGTTTGATCCCTCTTTTTCCGTACCTGATAGAGAAAGATAAATGTCTGAATGAATAAAGCGTAAACTGCTGCCTTGCCCTGCAGGGTTTTGGTTGTATTATTCACCATTATTTCAATATGTCGTCAAATTTACTCTCTGTTTTTCTTGGATGATATCTGTTGAGCCAATAGAGAATGTGGGGTTCATGATGTGTAGTAACTAGTATTCCACTTTTTGTGGTTGGTAGAAGTTATACTTGTAAAATGCTACTGATTTATTATTCAATACTACAGTGGTCAAGCCAGTATCATTTTCAAACATGCTTGCTTGCAATCTTTTTGTAGCCCTCAAAAGGAGTCAACTTTGGAGGTGAATTTTGTGTCCAAAGTTGTCTTTACTGTCTCTCCTGATCTTGACACCACTAGCTTGTATCTTAGGCTTATAATTAATTTGAGAAGCATGGTTTTTGCCAGGTTTTTCATAGTAACCATAAGAGCCCAATGCATAGATGAATTGCAAATGTGTATCTTTTCATATTTTATCAGTTTTCCGCAACCTATTTGAAACTTCAATTTCCAGCTCTACTGTTAGATTCATTATAGAAGCAGTTTTTTAATTTAGCTGTCATACTGATTTTAGTTAAGACCACTTAAACATAGCAAAATTGTTCAACTGTCATGTTGCTTTTAGACTCTAAAATCATAACATGAATGTGCAGATGTGAGAGAATCTGAGTTTTTAATCATTGTGTTCAGGTTATATTCTTTTGGGAAACAAGAAGACTACACAAGTAGATGAAGTGGAAGAAAAGCTTCCAGACGTTGAAGACAAGGCTTCTGTGAATGAGACGAAAGTTGAAACTGTTCCAAGTGCGTCTGTTGTTGCACCTCCTCCACAAATTTCTGCAGAGGAACAGCGGGATCTTTTAAAGTGGGTATTGGAGGAGAAGAGGAAGATAAAGCCAGCAGACCCAGCAGAGAAGAAACGACTTGATGAAGAAAAGGCACTTCTTAAGAAATACATTAGAAGCAAAGAAATACCCACCCTATAAAAACTGTTGCTCAGAAATATATTTTATGTAACTAATGGATGCCATTTTGCATTGCAAGTCATGTTTTCAATTGTCTGTTTAAACTATATAGTGCCATTTAGCTTGTTTTGCTTTTTAGAACAACATTCAGATTTTATGTAGATGTTTGCTCAAGTGTATTTTGTGATGGTTATCTTGTGATTAGTTTCCATATGGTTCTTTTTGAACTGGGGAAATGCAGTTCATGTTTGTGATACGTTTTGTTCGCCTTTAGATAAGTGATGCTTATACTTCATTGTTGCCAGTTGTTTTTGTGTCCTTTAGATGAGTGGTGTATATTCATTTGTCATTGGACTGAAGTTGTGAGAGATTGTAACAACAATGGAACTTCAAAATGCAAGGCTTTCCATTTTATAAAGACGTTTATGAACAACTTTCGAGGAATTGAACTGTATAAGACATTTAGTGCAATGCTTCACTTGTGCAAAAAGTCAGAATATCAGTTGTGTATTCCATGGCTGTAGATGGGTATTTGATGCAGATAACAGATGAGTACGGTTGATGCATTTGCTATTTTTTAGGTAAAAAGAGTGATTATATTAAATTGATCCTCAAATCATATTACATCTTTGGCCTCTCATCAGGCTTTTCACCCATGTTTTGACATTGGATACATCATTTATATCTATCTCAATCATTGTACTAAGAACCAAAATTCTTATCAATAAAATGTTGTCACAGAACATTGAATCTCTACAATTTACCAGGAATTTTATGATCAATATATTGAATATGCAGCTTCCCTTATTTGCTATGCCCACCACTTAGGAGGGTGCCCATAGCAAATGAGGTTTCCCTTGTCCAAAGCCTAATTTGCCATACCATCAAACTCCCTTATTCTGCTCTCTTGGTGCATGGGTGTATATCACCTCTGCAAAACTGCTTTGTATTCGTCTGATTTTCTCTACGTTCTTTTGAATTCTCCAACTAGCATTCCTAATTCTCAATGGGGATTTAAGGTAGTTGGTCAATAAATGATAGTGCGACTCCACTATCACTCTATTCCACTTGGTCTTGAGAGCCTCTCACATCCCTATCAAAATGCCATATCCCTCAGCAATGTTGTTAGAAAGTGTACCTAAGTTTGCTGTAAATGTGAATGCCAGGGTATCATTCGATAGTTTACCTATTCCCTTTGCTTTGGCCTTTCTTGGATTACCCCTTGACACCCCATTTGTATTTTACCGTTTCAAATCTCAGTGGTGGTCATTGCCATTTTTGGTTCTATCCATCCTTTTGTCCCATGGTTTGTCTCTTGTAGTTCCGCTCGTCTGGGGACTGATCTTGAGTTGTGCCACTACTTGCTCCCATTGTTGATGTGATTTTTGTGGTTGTTTCAACACGAATTGCATAGTCTTTGTTATATTGGATATAGTCTTCACCCACATACAATGGATATCTCTAATCTCTTGTTTGAAGATCCTTCTATTCCGCTCATTCCAAATATTCGAAGGTAAGATAGTTATCCACACTATCTGCCCCACATAACCATCTACTCCTTGTTGATTCTTCCATCTTCTCCAGATCTCTTTTGTAGACTAATTGTTAGTCCAACGCAGACCAAGCAAAGATACCAACATTTTCCACAACTTTATCGTTGTGGGGCATTCTATAAAAAGGTAGTTGAAAGTTTCGTTCTCCTACATACATAATGTACATTTGAAAGGTCCATGAACTCTCCTCTTCATTAAGTTGCCCCTTGTGAGTACCCTTTTATGTAGGAGTAACCAGTTGAAGAACTTAACCTTTGGCTACAAATTCTGCATCTAGACTTGTGTGAATAGATCCCGATTTAGATGAGTGGTATTAGGGTATAATGCTTTGTATCCATCTGCTACTGTATACGCCCCCTCATAGGACTATGATAATGATCTCATTTGTATGATTCGGTCAGTCTCTTTTGCTAGTCTCTCTAAAAGTTGGATTGGCCATTCTTTCGGTGGAATCCAATATCTTCCAACTTTTGATCCTCGTGTTTGGTCCTTGGAGTATTTTTCTACTTTTATCTAGTGTTTTCTATGTAGCTCCTCCATCACTAGGGTCCACTCTGGATATTAAGTCACTAAGGTTGATGTCCATTGCATGAGTCTAACCAAAAAAATGTGTATTTTCCATTATTAACTATCCAAAACAATCTTTCTTTGATCATTTTCTCTTATTTTGAGTATAGCTAAAATAGGAGAACCTAGACAACCGATATTGGACAATCTCTGTTGGGGTGTTGTTCTTTGTATACTTCGCTCGCAGATTTATAGCCCATAATGCATTGGGACTATTTATCATTCTCCAATACAGTTTTGTAGCCAACGCCTTGTTATTTTTCACAGTAGATTTGAAACCCAACCCCCTTCTGCTTTTGGCAAACATAGAGTTTTCCACTTTATCGAGGTCCATTTCCTTTCCTCCCTGGCACCTGTCTAGAGGAATTTGACTTATGTGATCAAGCTCTCGAAGCATCGCCTTCGAGATATCCAAAACCGATGACACCGATGGGGATAGATTGTAACCTTGACTTGATTAAGGTAATACGCCCTCTTGATGATAGCAACATGTTTGTCCATCCTTAATTTTATCTATCAGCCATGCCCAATCCTCCTTTTGTCTACCAGTTTTGATTGGGACCCCCAAATAGATAATTGGGAGCGAGGTTTTCAAAAAACCAAGTCTATCCAGTACCAAAGTCTCTGTTAGGTACCCAAGATAGGTACTTAATATTTAAAAATTTAATATTGTATATGGTATGAGCCATAAATTAATTATTAAGGAAAGCCACATGTCAAATTAGAAATAGGTATGTCATAGAATCATATATGTAACCGTTGGGGAATATTGTCATATCATTATGCACTTTGTAACTCATGGAAGGTGAACCACCACATGGGTGATCTTGTAACTCATGGAAGGTGAACCATCACACTCTTGTATAAAGAGAGATGTACCCCGTAAAAAAGAATCTATGATGTATTCATGGAAGTCTTGGCTCGTGGAGCTAGAGATCTTGTGGAGTGGCTTCTTTCCAAAAGGAGCATTGTATGGTGTTGCCCTACCTCAAGGGTATAATCAATCTCTATTTTATTGTGAGCAATTTATTGTGCAATTAATTTATTTGTGGATGCATGTTGAATATGTTGAATGATTTATGGAATGAGAAGAGAGGTTCACAACATTTGGTATCAGAGCAATGATTTTGGCAAAGTGGGTTTGTTTTTGCAAAGCTAGGGCACATTTTTTCAAAAAAACGTCACATTTTGCGGAGGCAATATATATATATATATATATATATATATATATATATATATATTTATTTATTTATTTTAGCAGTCATTTTGAGAAGGTGTTTGTACCATTGTCTAGATCTTTTTGAGTACTACAAAAACGATTGCTTATTTGTTAAATTTTGATAAGTATTGAGAAAGTTATGGTTGTTTGAAGTTGGATTATTTGTCATATTTTTTGGTTGCATGAATTTCATATTAAATTTTTTATCAACCATTTTTAGAATCTTTTTGGACCAAAATGTAGATTATTCTGAGTATTATAAAAATGACTACTCACTTACGAAAATTTGATACATATTGAAAGAGTTACAACTATTTGAAGTTGGGTAGTTGAGGCTGTTTTTGGGTTGCACATTTAAAAAAAAAAAAAAAATTCGTATTACATTTTTTATCAGTCATTTCAGAATCTTTTTGTACCAACTTGTAGATTATTCTGAGTACTATAAAAACAACTGCTCACTTGTGAAGTTTTGATACATATTGAAAGAGTTATAGTTGTTTGAAGCTGAGTTGTTGAGGCTGTTTTTTTGGGTGCGCGAATTGTTTTCAAAATGAAAAAAAGTTGTATTAAATTTTTTAACAATTATTTTCAAAATATTTTGCACCAGCATGTAGGTTATTTTGAGTACTACAAAAATGACTACTCACTTGTTAAATTCTTATAAGTATTGAGAGAGTTATAGTTGTTGCAAGTTGGGCTTTTGGTGTTGTTTTCGGGATGCCCAGAAAAAGGGAAAAAATTCATAACTCTTAATTCGGGTAAGCAAATTAGTTGTTATTTGTTTTGTTTTGAAGAAAATATGTAGATTTAATTGTTTGAAGAAATAAATAGATGAGATCTCAAAAATTTTAATTTTTGAGAAATTTTGGTTATTTCAAACCCTAACTATGAAAAAAAAATGGAGTTGCCAAAATTTTCTGGAGAAGATGATATTGATGCTAAGGAATGGTGGGAAAATTTTAAGTCTTTATATTCTTCTAAAATGTTTTGGAGATTTAAAATTTGCATTTCCTTGCAAGGGGAAGCTTCATCTTGGTATTCCAACTTTGCTGGTTCTCGTGATTATATACACACATGGGAAGAATTTGAAGTTGCATTTTTAAGCAAATGGGGATCAAAAGAAAAGGATAATAATGTGCAGGCTAAGAAAACTACATCTTTTGTGTTAGGGTCAAATAGTGGTCACAAAGATTTGTTTGAATATAAAAATTCTATTTTGCAAGTTCATGGGTGCATTCAAAATCAAAAAATTATTGTTTCCATTAACCCTAGTAGCAAATATAATTTTATCAATATGTCTTTGACCAAGAGGTTGCAAGTCCAAGCAAAGAAAATCAAAGACATACAACTTAAGGGTCAAAATGTTCAAATATTTGAAGATTTGCAAATTACCATGGATAAATATGTTTTGCATTCAGATTTTCATGTTATTGAGATGAATGATGTAGATATTGTCCTTGGTTATCCTTGGTTGCATTCTTTGGGTACTATTAACATCAATGTGCAAAAGCAATTCATGAAGTTATGGTACAAGAAGAAGAAGATAACATTATAGGACATTTCTCAGTGTAAGGACAAATAAGTAGCTATTGCAGGGGAACAAAGTGAAGAGCAAACAAAGACAGTAGCAGAAATCAAGGAAACAAAAGTAAAGGAAGAATCAATAGAAGGGAGTAAGAGAGAAGAGCAAAAATAGGTTGAACATCAGGCTAAGGTTGGAGTATATCGCCATCCACACCACCATGAGAGGCAACAATCATGGCGACAGGGCTTGAGGCCACATAAGAACAATGAGGGACATATAAGGAACCAAAGGAGCCAAAAATTTGGGTATGCTACAAGTCATAAATGCAAGCAGGTATGGATGAAAAAAGATGAAATTTATGCTTCCAACACATGGCATTGGCATCAAAGAAGACCACCACTAATCATAGTTTCATTGGGATGGATGGATGATCAAGATTGGTACATTGGGATGGTTTGATGATCGAGATTGGTACTAGTAGTCAGCATGGCTCCGAAGCTCTTATTATTTAGCCTCTTTTAATGTTTCGAGGATGAAACATTTTGTAAGGGGGATGGAATGTTAGGTACCTAAGATAGGTACTTAATATTTAATAATTTAATATTGTATTGTATAATGGTATGAGCCATAAATTAATTATTAAGGAAATCCACATGTCAAATTAGAAATAGGTATGTCATAGAATCATATATGTAATCGTTGGGAAATATTGTCATATGTAACCATAAGGAATATTGTCATATCATTATGCACTTTGTAACTCGTGGAAGGTGAACCACCACATGGGTGATCTTGTAACTCATGGAAGGTGAACCATCACATTCTTGTATAAAGAGAAATGTACCCCCATTGTAAAAAGGAATCTATGATGTATTATTGGAGAAGTATTGGCTCGTGGAGCTAGAGATCTTGTGGAGTGATTTCCTTCCAAAAGGAGCATTGTATGGTGTTGCCTTACCTCAAGGGTTTAATCAATCTCTATTTTATTGTGCAATTAATTTATTTGTGGATGCATGCTGAATATTTATGCAAATTGTTGAAAGATTTATGGTATGAGAAGGGAGGTTCTCAACATAAATTTATCCTAGGAGTGGATCCTAATATTAGATTAGTAATAAACATGCGTAAGTTTGAGACTTTGCAAAAGGCTTATGACTTGGTTCAACAAGCAAAATCCAACTTGCAGTCAAATATGACTTACTTTAATTATGTGGAATTGTCAAAGGAGGATCGATAATCCCTATGAAAAAGGAAAAGTGTTAGTTTTATGAAACGAGAACAAGAGCAAAACAAGAAAAACAGAGGTAATTCAAAGTTTGAGAGAAAAAATGATGAAAAACAAGGGAATTTCAAGAACTTCTAAAAGAGGAATAATAATAATCCTCAACCTTAGAGGCATCCAAAACTATCACAAGCAAAGTAGATAGGGGAACAAAAATAAGAAAGACACCCAAGTCCCAAGGGTGGTTGCTATGATTGTGGGGGTCCACATTATGCAAACCGATGTCCAAATCGATCAAGACTAAGTAAGAGGGTAGAGGAACCCAACCAAAGGATCCATGTAGCAACGAGCCACTAGAACCTAGACGGGCAAGCCACACCAATGCTCTTGAGTGGTAAATAATTTGATAAGAAAGTTAAAATTTTGATAGATAGTGGAGCTATTGATAGTTTCATTTCTACTAGTATAGTCAGGGATATACCAGAAAGACTAGGATTTTTGGCACAAGGGTGGAAAGTCGAGTATGGGTCTGGACAGACCTACTTAGTGGATCAATGTTTTTCCACAACTAAGATCACCCTACCCAACAAATCTACCATTTGATATTTATAGGTAGTTTTGCTACATGCTTATGACAATATCTTGGGATAGATTGGTTAAAGACTCATGGAGCCCTAATTAATTTTCAAGATAGATGGATAGACTATATAGATAAATATAAGTAGATATTGAGAATCTATAATGAGCAAGGGTCATTTTGACCTCAATTGATCTCAATAATGCAACTAAAGAAAGCTATTAGAAAATGTGGAATGGTCTATGTCATTAAGTTGAACCATAAGAATGAGGATGATAGAAAGGAGGAATTGTTTAGAAATCATCCAATTTTGTATGAGTTTAGGGATGTATTTCCTGAAGATCTCCTTGGGCTACCACCTAAACATGAATTTGATTTCATGATTGAACTGATATCGGGAGCTGAACACATTCATAGAACTCCTTATAGGTTGAATCCTATCGAGATGCAGGAGTTAAAAGTGCAACTTCAAGGGTTGCTACAAAAAAGGTTAATTACACCTAGTGTGTCATCATGGGGTGCACCTATATCATTTGTCAAGAAGAAATATGGTTCACTAAGGTTATGCATAGACTATAGAATGCTGAATAAAGGGACCATCAAGAATAGGTATCCTTTACCCAGGATAAAAGATCTGTTTGATCAACTTAAGGGTGCCACCATATTTTTAAAAATTTATATAAAATTAGGATACCATCAATTGAGAATCCAAGAGGAGGATACTCACAATACTACTTTTAAAACTAGGTATGGAAATTATGAGTTCACAATATTACCTTTTGGGCTGACCAATGCATCGACAACATTCATGAATCTGATGAACAATGTGTCTAGGAAGCATCTAGATCAATTTGTATTAATATTTTTGGATGATATCCTGATATATTCTCAATATAAGGAAGAGCATGATAGACACTTGAGAATCATGCTTGAGTTAATAAAGAATCAACTCTATGAAAATTTGTCAGAATGTGACTTTTATGTTTTAGAAGTGTAGTATTTGGGATATATCATATTTGTAGATGGGATAATTGTGGATCCAAAGAAGATAGAGGCTATTTTGAATTGGCCACCACCCACTAATGTGCCTGAAGTATAGAGCTTCATGGGTATTACGGGTTATTATAGGCATTTTGTGAAGGATTATTCCAAAATAGCCTACTCTATAACTAACCTCTAGAGAAAAGGAAAGGAATACAAATGGACATACAAGTGTGAAGCCACATTTGAATTGCTTAAGTAGAAGCTTACTACTACACCTGTGCTTAAAATTTTAGATCCTCAAGGGAATTTTTAGTATGTACTGATGCTTCTTTGGAAGCTTTGGGAGGAGTTCTATCCTAGGATGAATCAATTGTAGCATATGAGTCAAAGAAACTCAAGAAACATGAGGTAAACTATGCTATATATGATCTAGAGCTAGTTGCAGTTGTGTACACTCTTAAGATCTATAGGCATTACCTACTAGGGAAACCTTTTGAAGTAAGAACCGATCATTAGAGTTTGAGGTACATTTTCACTCAGCCTATGCTCAATGCTAGACAAAGAAGATGGATCAAGTTCTTAGCAGAGTATGACTTTGGTATTGAGTATATCAAAAACAAATAAAATAAAGTCATTAACACCATAAGTAGAAGGCATACTTTGACTTATAGTCACATGGACTTACTGGATCAATTTAGGAAAATGTAATCTCAAGACTAGTGGTACAATGAAATTTGGGCTAAAATTGAAAGAAATCCTAGAGAGAAAAAAGATTTTGGTATAAATAATGGTATTTTGTGTTTTAAAGATAGGGTAGTTATACCTATAATCGGTGATTTGAGAAGACTTACTATGCAAGAGACGCATAGGTCTCCTTACTTCGCTCACCCTGGAGGGGCTAAAATGAGGGAGAACATGAAAAAGATCTTCTATTGGTCACTAATTTTGTTGCTCGATGCCTAAAATTTTAGAAAGTGAAAGCCGAGCATAGGCATCCAACAAGACATTTATATCCACATGATATACCAATGCAAAAGTGGCAAGTCATATCTATGGATTTTATTGTGGGTTTACCTAAGACTAGGTACCAACATGATGCAATCCTTGTAGTAGTCGATAAGTTGACTAAGGTTGCAAAATTCATACCAAGGAACACAAAGGATGATACTCTGGTGGTGGCTAATAGGCTTTCCAAAGAGATATTCAGGTTACATGGGTTTCCTAAGGTAATCATCTCAGATAGGGACTCCAGAGTTACATTTGAGTTTTGGTAGGCTCTTCATAGTGTAGAGGGCACCAAGCTAAACAATAGTTTTGCATACCATACAAAAATAGATGGTCAAGTAGAGAGGGTAAACCAAGTCTTGGAAGACATGCTTCGGATGTACTACATGGACAAAAAGTCTTGATTGGAAGAATTTTTGCATCTAGTAGAGTTTACTTATAATAATGGTCATTATGCTTCCTTGAAAATGGCTCAGTTTGAAGTCTTGTATAGTAGGTGATGAAAAACTCCTCTATATTGGGATAATCCAAAGGATCAGGTTGTCATCGGACCAAATGTGGTTAGAGTGATGGAGGATCAAATTATGATGATAAGGAAAAGACTTAAGGAAGTCACCGATCGTTAGAAAAACTATGATGATCTAAAAAGATCACCAAGATAATTCTTTGTGGGGGACAAAGTATTCTTAAGAGTTAATACCATGAAAAGCACCATCAAATCTACTAAGTTGGATCCCTCATATGTTGGGACTTTTGAAATCATTGAGAGGATAAGTCTAGTATCCTATAGACTTGCATTGCCACCCAACTGTCAAAGATCCATGACACTTTTCATGTATCCCTGCTTAGAAAGTATATTGTTGATCTTAATCATATGTGGGATGTTACAAAATTATAGATGACAAATCCCCCAGTCATTAAGGTAAGATCAGTGAAGATTCTAGAGTTTCATTCCAAAGTGATGAGGAAACAAACTCTAGAACAGTGCAAGGTCCAATGAGACCAATATTATAAGAAAAGTACCACTTGGGAAAATATTGATGAGATGAAAAGACATTTTTCTTATTTGTTTGAATGAAAATAATATGTAATTTTTATTGCAAAAAAAACAAGGATTGTGTTTAGTCCAAGGGGCTAGTATGTCACGACCCACCTTGGTAGGACTCATTTATGAGATGGACTATGTATTGATGTGATGTTTTAATGCTTAGTATTAATTGCATTATGAATGTTTAATTGCAATTATTGTTTTGCTTATATTATATGAGAATATGGTACTACTAATTTTATGCATGTTTGCAAGACAAGGTACTCTCGTGGATGGGTAAGGAAGTTGACCACCAAGAATGAGATACCAAAAAAAGGAAATGATGTTCAGTCTGGTTGACAACTCCAGGGTAGGTTTTACCCAGGGTAACAAGTAGTAACTGCATATAGTTGCATATCATATCTTCATGTTGAAAATATACCATCGACAAGGAAGTTGCTATAAGTGATGGAGTCAGTGAAGCGAATGTTGATAACCTAGAAGTTATCATAATATCTTTTGTGCATATGGATGATAAATGTTTGTTTTGTTTTGCTTGTGTTTGTTGTGAAATGAATCTAGAAAAGTACTCATTAAGGGGAATGCTTAATAAAATAGAGATTTCATTAAGTCCCTAATGGTTAAATGTCAATGTTAATAATTCATATTTTTTTAATAGGTTATATGTGGCTTCTATTGGGGGCCACTCCCATCAAAATACCAAAATATTACATTTGTTGCAACATACCTTTTTATCATAGTTTTTTCATTTCTTTTTCTCTTAAATATATTCTTCAACTTCCTCGAAGTGCTATGTTTCCACAATCAACTCCTTGACATCATTTTGATTAAGACATAAAATCTCACTTGGCCAGTTGCCTTCTAAAATTTGAATTTCACCGGGATGAAGATCAACACCATAATTCGCTAATTTATCTGCTACCCAATTTCCTTCTCTATAAATATGCTCACACTGCCAGGAGATTGCCTCTAGTAATAGATGATGAACAATATTAAAATCACCCCCAAGAGAATGCTAGGAGAATGCCACCCTTCTTTTCCAAAGGAGATAGAACAATATTAAAATCACCCCCAAGAATCCATAGAACACAATGAATCATTATTGTATTTGACAATAATATGCTAAGGTCCTTCCAACATCTTTCACAAGGAGTAACTATAGTTGGAGCATATACATTTATAACCCCAACTTTGATGTTTTCCTCTTTCCTGCAAAATAATCCAGCAACCCAATTACTTTTTGCTTCTAGTAGTTGTCCATCCCATTTGCATTTGTCCCATATTATTGCAATACCACCTGAAGCTTCTATAGAAGAAACTGCTAAACAATCATCTGTCTTCCAAATCTTCTTAAAAGCATCCTTACATTCCTCACTGCTTAATTTTATTTCTTGTATTAAAATAAACTCAGGGCTATAACAACCTATTAATTCCTTAATAACTCTTTTTTAGGG
The DNA here is from genome assembly GCA_028583015.1 of Wollemia nobilis. Classification (NCBI taxonomy): domain Eukaryota; kingdom Viridiplantae; phylum Streptophyta; class Pinopsida; order Araucariales; family Araucariaceae; genus Wollemia; species Wollemia nobilis. The sequence continues at coordinate 14,356,066 of JAQPPZ010000850.1, forward strand.
GTTTTATTCATACCCCTAATATTCCATGATATCATTTTCATCATCAACACTTTTTATTTTTATTAGTGGGCTTAGCCCCACTTCTTGTTAACACCTGTGATATTTTTATTTGGCTTCCCAGATCAATATCCTTTTGAGTTTCTTTTTCTCTTTGTTCTTGCTTTGATGGCCTTCCTCTCCTTCTTCCATTCCCACCAACACTCTCATCTTCATCAATCTCTTCTATTTTTTTATATTGTTCAAAATGAGACTTATCTTCTAAAGATTTATGTTGCCCTAAAGAGTCGAAAGTGCAAGGAATAGCCTCATTAGCATTTTCTTCTTTATGTTGCCCTGAAAACTCTAAACTGCATAGATGATCCTCCAAAGTCATCACTTTCTTATGTTGGCCTGAAAACCCTAAATTTCCTTGGATATCCTCCATAAGATTTTCTTTACTATACTGCTCTTGATATCCTAAAGTGCAAGGAATACACTCCATACTACTTTCATTTTTATTGTAAGGAGAATATTTTAAGCTACTTGAGGATAATAAAGGTGATTTACCTGGATTAAGCTTGACCTCCTTCACCTCATTTGCTTTAAAATTCGTCTCCCCATCTTCCTTTGTTTTAAAATTTGCCTTCCCCTCTTCCTTCACACCTTTAGCTCCTATATTTGAACTTGCGAATTGTACTTCCTCATCCCCCATATCATTTTTTTCTTCTAATGGTTGATTCGAGTGAACTGTAATGGCCTTTGCCATCTGATGATGTAGAGGGATTTTTCTAGCCACTTTCTTAGGAGTGGAAAATCCTTGATTTGACCTAGCTTCTCTTGTGATATGGTCTCCTTGTTTCAAATTGAAGCTACCCTCATGCCCAAAAAATTCCATCTCTTCCTCCATTTTCACTTTGTAGTCTCTTGCCATGTGCCCAGTTTCATGACATTTGCGACATCGGAATGCAATGTTTTCATAATCCACTTGTTGATCCCATTCTCTTGATTCAGATTTAATCCTAATTGACTATGGTAAAGGTTTAGAAATATCCATGGCAACACATATTCGAGTGTATACAACATGCCTTCTCTCCTTAGTAGTTGGTCCCTCCTGGATGAATTCACCTAGAGTATTACCAATATTCTTCAAAACCTCCTTATTGATGAGTTGATAAGGAAGTCCAAAAATCCTAATCCATACTGGAAGCCTTTTAATAGTTTCTGTGTCCACAAAAAAATTCTCACTCCAAGGTCTTAAATATAATGCATCTTTACCCCTAAACCACGTGCCTCCATCCATTATTTTATCCCTTATTTCTGAACTGGAGAAAATAATGAGGAAAAATCCTTTTGGAAGAAATGTCATGGAGTAATTTGAATTCAAACCCCACTTCCACTTGATCCAATTTTGAATCTCAGAAAAACCTGGCCAATATCCATGAAACTTACATATTAACCCTCTGGTTTTAAGAACCATTATATCATGCTCAATCGTCTCATCCTTGATAATCACTTCTAGTGTAGAATTTGCTACCTGGACTGGGTTTGCCATAGATTTGCTCTTCCTCTTAATGCTAGCTAGGGCATCCATACTTCCAACTTGGCCATTCATACTTTCAGTAAGGACTTTTACAAATGACTTTCTTTCCATGTTACCTAGATATTCTTCAAATAAATCCTTTAAATTCTCTCTGGAACAAGAAGTGACACTTGTTCCTTGATCACACTTTGCTTTCTACTTTCTGCTTCCTTGCTCACACTTCCTCCTCACTCCTAGCTCATGCTTTTGGTTGCACTCACTCCTAGCTTGCGCTCACACTCACTTTGCACTCACTTTTGGCTGCACTCACACTCACTCCTGGCTCACACTCATTTTTGGCTGCACTCACACTTGCTCTTGGCTGCACTCACACTTGCTCCTGGCTTGCACTCGCTTTTAGCTACACTCACTCCCAGTTCGTGCTTGCACTTAATTTTATCTACACTCACTCTTGGCTCACACTCACACTTGCTTTAGACTGCACTCACTCCTGACTCACACTTGCACTTGCTTTTGGTTGCACTCACTCCCAAATCACATTCACACTTGCTTCTGACTGCACTCACTCTTGACTACACTCACATTCACTCCCGACTGCACTCTTTAATAATTAATATTAATATTTAGCTTCAAATTGATTAATTAGGGGATAATTATTTAGTTTACCGTAGTTGTTCTAATGCTTTAATTTTAATTGGTTTGTGTCATTTTCTTTAATTAAGAAAAATGTTTTAGAAAACATTTAATTTACATTAATTATTATTTTGAATGTTAGTAGACATTAGACATAAAATAATGGACCAAGTTTATATGGTTGCTTTATAAAACACCATGAGATTTATGAATATAAAAATAAAAAAAATTATTAAGCAAAGGTTCATTATTTTTGAAAGAATGAAGTGGTTAGTTAAGGATTTGGTTTGGGATGGAAATGAACCACCTTCTTGCTCCTTGGAAAAATGGAAGGGGTAAAATGGTAAAAATGAGGAAGAAAAATAGGGAGAGCAAAGAGAGATTGGACGACACCGAATACAGAAAGGATTGAGCAATATTGCAAGACAAGGGAATTTTTTTAATTTTTTATTGACAAGTAAATCTAAATAAGAGGTATGCTTCCACTTTAATGTAGATGAAATGCTGGTGTTTGAACTTGATTGTAGTAGAAATCCAAATATGAGATTTCAATGTATTTTAAGTTTTAGTCTATGATGTAATTTGTTGTTGGTGCTTCTTTTTGTTCTTCTTAAAATCAAATGTACGAAATATTACCTTCACTTTGTACTTATTATTGTTATCCTTCTGATATATTTGATGATGGAGAATACCTGCAACCAAAACCAAGTGCCTAACCAGTTTTATTATGTATTTTATACCTATGTATTCACTTGTGTAGTGGACATCTTATCTTAAGGTTTGTTTTGGGATAAGCCTAGATTGTGTTGACTTTACCTTCTGCTTTCAAAGTTTACTTGTGTGTGGGTATTTCCAAGTAGAGTGCCATGTAGAATTTTGACTTGCTAAACTCTTGAACAGAAGGAAAACCAATGTTGTTTGCAATAGATAGCTAAAAGGGGTTACAAGAGGCTTCCTTTTACAAATTTGCCTTAGGAGGCTACAAAATGAGGTTTTGTGAGGTGAAAACCCCTTCTTCAATAAGGAGGTCAACAACACCACATCAGTCTTCCAAGGGATCCTCAAATTGAGTGGGCTTATTACTCATGTGCCACTATCAATCCGACCTATCCTCAAGACTTGTAAGACCTACAAAAATGGGTTAGAATATTTGGGGGTCTATCTTGATCAGTACCCATATTGAAACATACAAGATTCAAAATAAAACTACAAAAGCCATAAAAAATTCTCAAAAACTAAAATCAGGGTGATATTTACCTTTTGGAAGGATTTTGCAGCTTGTTGGTGCCTAAACATTAACTTTGGACAGGGTCGCACCCTAGGGTGCAACTTTCTGCTAAGGTCGCAGGGTGACCTACGATTCTAACTGTAATACTTTCAACCAATTATCGATGGAAGTAGACGATGTCCTGTAGTTGTTGGAACTCTTCGTCCTCACTAGATCACCTTTAGAACCTGTAAAACATGTCATAATAGAACACAAAAAGGATGCAAAAGGATGTTTACTATGGTGATTTATGGGGATTGATAACAATGGTAGATGATGGGAAGTGGCTTGGTATAACTAGATTTTGGTAGAGTTTTATTTTTTTGATTAGATGGATGAAGGAGTTTCGAAAGGATCTCCAAACATTGTACAAAAGAGACTAATATTGGTACCTAGTCTTGGTCCTCACTAAGTTCACCTTTAGAACGTATAAAACATGTCACAATAGAACACAAAAAGGGTGCAAAATGATGTTTACTATGGTGATTGATGGGGAGTGATAACAATGGTAGATGATGGGAAGTGGCTTGGTATAACTAGATTTTGGTAGAGTTTTATTTTTTTTGATTATATGGATGGAGTTTTGAAAGAATCTCCAAAACTTGTACAAAAGAGACTTAAGAGACAAACCTTGTACACGGTTAAACATAGAAAATTACTGAAGTGCCCAAAGGAGGCTTATAAATAGTGCATGAATAGTGATTTTGATGAATGAATAGTGTTTTTGAGGCTAATTTATACAAATTTTATGGGTTTTGTAAATTGATCAGCCATGAATATGGGAAAAGTGGTAATGTGTGACTTTTGGATGTCTACATTTGCCTCTTTTTGTATTTGCATTGTGTGAAAACACAGTGCAATGCAAAAACTTGTGACACCAAATGATGGTTTGGTTTTGAAGAAGAAGAATTTGATAATGGATGATGGTAACCTTTATCATGCCATGATGATTATTTTGAGAGAGATTAAATGCAATATTGCTTTGTCATCATGATAAATGTAAAATACCTCAATTATGGAAAAAGTGAATATCTTTAAGACTACCTTTGATGAATTGTTGAGCTTGATTTGATCTGGTAAGCCATTCAACCCTTGGTAGATTTTTTATCAGGTGCTTCATTTACAAGTGGTCTTACGACTGCCACTTCGAGGAAGGAAACCCATGATTAACCTAAAAAATTAAGTATTGGGCCTATCAAATGTTCATTTGAATTGGATTTTTATTGAGAAGAGAAATTCTTCTTTTGTTTGCCCAAGAAAAGGAGGGCTTGAGATAATCTCTGGAAAAGGTTCTCGAATAAACATAATTTTCAATATTGAGTGTTTTATTATTGATATGTGCAAGGTGGATTTATTGTTTGATGTCCACCCCATTAAGTGATGAGGTGATGAGAGGAGATAATATGAAGCAGTGGTGAAATTCTTGACAAAGTGGTTAATGGGGTGATAGAATGTGTTAAATTTCCTGAAAATGGATAATTGGCATGAAAATGAGATGAAGTGCATTGTTTGGAGCTAATTTGTAAAGTTTGAAGTCATTTGAGTTTGGTTGTAGGGTACCATGTGACTTAGAGTCTAAGGGTGCCACGCGACCTAGAGTCACGTGGTACCATGCAATCATGCAACACCACCATATAAAGGGCAAGTTGCATGGTACGCATGTCATTTGCATTTATGACTTGGATGCGATGTGAGAGGAGAGGATGGAAAGTCAGGTAAGGATGTGCCACCATATTTTGGATTACGAGGGAAGAGATGGAAACTGATGCAACACAAGTACATGGTAGAGGGAGCATGGTACGGGTAAGTGAACTTCGGGACTCGTGTTTTATTAATTTTGAAAAGTAAAAGGAACCCTAGGGCCCTTTTTTAGAAATGAGAGAAATGGAAAGATAAATGTATGATAAGTAGAAATAATGTGTATGCATGTTTTTGTGGGTGCTTGTTGTTGTCGTTGTGTATTTTTTTGGCACCACTGTAGGGCACAGTTTGTGAGGTGCGTATGCATGTATGAATACATTTGTGAGTGTGAAAGATCATGTTTTGTGAAATTGATGAAAGTTTTCATGTGAAACAGGTGAAGAAGATAGACTTGAGGCATATATTTTAACCCTTGCTAGAGGATCTGAAGGATATGTTGGGCACAAGTGAGAGATAGTGGTTGCAAAATATTGGGCTACATGGAGTGAAAAATCTGTGTGTGGTACATTGTGATCATGTGTACATATGTTATTTATGTGAGCGATAGGATATAGATCATAAAAAATTGCATCTCTTGACAAGGGAGATGATGATTACATTAGAGGACATATACCAGATATATCGGTTACCCATGGAGGGGCTAAAAATGATTACTGTAGGGCTAGGCTAGAGGAATGTGTTATTGTAGAAAATGTTTGGAGACCGATGGGGGATGTGACCGTGACTAGTGGAGGTGTAGCCTATGAGGAGTGTTGGCATAGCAGGGAGATATCATTGAGATACTACCTAGAGATGACCATGATTTCCAGCCATGTGCTACTCAACGTGTCAAGTTATCGATTTCCATGTATGTTGATGGGAATGGTATGCAACATGGTGGAGCATGAACATTCATTTGCATGGGCACTTGCGTTGTTAGCACAAAAATATAAAGAGTTGCATGCACTACGATAGATGACACAATGGATGATGGGGGTTGGCCTACTTGTACAAATTTGGAGATGGGAGCACATAGTAATTTTAAGACTAGAGGGCCTACCGTATAGAGTACATGAGTTGATGGAAACCGATGCACCCTATGCATTGCAATGGTGGATAGATATGGAGGTATAGTTACATAGGTCGTACAAGGGATATGTGTTCTTTTATAGAGATGCATTTGAGAGATTGAAGCAGTAGGATATCATCTAGTGACCATGGAGAGGGGTACTATATTGGAATTTTATAGGGTGTGAGCTCCACCGAGTGAGGCATGGGTGATGGGTAACTAGGAAAGAGTTAAGAAAAATGACGTATTTTCCATTTAGGTAAGTGTTATGATAGTTTAGATTGTGATAAGAGGTCATGGATCTACTAGTATTATCTGGCAAGTTAAAGGAGATCAAAGAGAGTGACCACAAGTGGAACCATTGGATATATCAATAGATACAAATATAGAGATTCTTTATGTTGATGATATAGGGACCACATCTGATTATGATGTGTGGTGGGCTATACAGATGTGGGATCCAGGACTAGGGGTAGTGGATGGATCGACGGAGGCAACAATGATAATTGCTAGGAACTTGGAGTGGATTGGAAGTGAAGTAGCAGGAATTAAGAGGAGTGGAGATGGAGGAGTTGAGGTGGGGGTGGGGAGCCTAGGTGGGGTGGTATATTTGTGAATGAGTAGCCCCGATCGAGTAGTTAGGGATCCAGATGGTGAGGGTGATGAGGGTAGTGAGGAGGAGACATGTTGATTTGAAGCTATGGGTGAGGTAACAAATTGATAGTGGAGCAAGAATTTTTGAGGGGGGATGGGTAGATCCAATGGTAGTCCCTGAGGGGAGCAATGATCTAGACATGACCTAGGTGGATCTGAGTATATTTTTGTGCAATATATTGCATACCTATTAGGAGGTGCACATGTGGGATAGGTTATGATAGGTGGATGTCTAAATGATGCAATGAGAGATGGTGTGGACACAGGAGCGAGCAATATTGATAGTAGAGAGGGACAAAGCTACATTGGGTCAACTAGATGGAAAGAGAGGGATGGAGAGAGTGAGGGTATAGATGGAGGCCATGGGGGATGAGGTAGCATGATTATGAGAGGAGGCCACAAAACAAGGGGTACAAAGGGAGGCCATGGTAGTCAAGGTGGCTTGATTATGAGAGGAGACCACATAGAAGAAGGTGTAGAGGGAGGCCATGGTAGTTGAGGTAGCTCAATTATGAGAGGAGACCACATAGTAGGGGGCATAGAGTGAGACCATGGTGGCTAAGATAACTCGATTATGAGAGGAGACTACACAATAGGGGATATAGAGTGAGGCCATGGTGGCCTTACAGGTGGAGCTTGAGGGGATGCATTACATGAAGGAGAGTGTAGAGCGATTGTTTGAGATAGAGAAGGAAGGTACATAGAATGTAGTTATGATTGGTGATGCAAGGGATATAAATTTTGACATCTATAGAGTCTATATCATAGTCCTACCAGAGTAGGAGTAACCCACAATCAACTGTGGTGCCATAGGTGAGAGAGGTTACCCTAGGATATAGTAGTGGAGGAGGGCCAAAGAGGGTCAATGAACATCCTACCCAACATGAGGGGAGTGACGAGACTCCTAGTGAGCCGCAAAGCTAAGCTAATTTGTGTTTGTTATTTGTTTAGTGTGGTGAGAATACCACCAATTTTATATATTATAGTAGTTGCCAATGAGGTGATTTATAGCATAGTGTACATGCATTGTAACCTACAAGTAATTTTGATTATGTACACTATGATATTTATGATATGATATATACATGATGAGTTCTCTTGATGATGTACAATGATGTGACGTGTATGTAATGTGTATGATGTATATGCATATGATTTTAAATACATGTGGTTATGTATTAATAATATGGTTTGGTACATGATGGATGACATGTAGCATAGACTTAACTAATTTTGTGTATGCATAGATGGAAATGTATTGATGTGAGACATAAATTTGTATGTATATATGGGATGCAAAAATGTAACAATAGTAGAGTAAATTTGTATTTAGTCTTATACTATCTCAAAAATTTTGATTAATAAAAAACAAATGAATAATCACACTAACCAACTACCTTAGCATACACCAAGAAAACATGGAATGTACAAACTGAAAGTAATGTAAAATACACCCATAGAGAGAATGTAATTATGGGTGAGATTTTGCACCCCTTCACCCACTCTTTTTGCAATATAATGTCTTTCAAAATTGGCCAAATTTTGAAGAATTAATGGTCAACTGGAAGACAAATCTAGCTACACCAATGGACAACAACAAGTAGCAGATGAGCGAAAAAAATTAGGACGGTCGAATAAGTCTAGTTCCACAAGTTCACCATAAAGTCGAAGGTTAGGTGAAGGATTGGACAGGGCAAAGAAATAATTGGGTAGATAATTAGACCCTGCATCAGGGTAGAAGTTTCCTAAAACTTTGCCTGTTGACTGGGTGAAAAATTCCACCAGTAAGAAGGGAAAAAATTTAGAGCATGAAGGAGGACAGAACTACATTAAGTCCCCGACCGCAAGGAGGGCAAAAACTTCTACCCATTGAAGGGAAAAAATTAGGGATGCCAGAAGCATGAAAGTTTGGTAAAACCTTTCCCAATTACCAATAGCACACCTAGGTATACTATAACAAGAAATATAGACTCGATGGACCTGAATTTGCATCGAAAGCACTCGATTATCATGAAATCAGTTTCTGGTCCATCAGAGAATGAGCAATCTAGCTGAGAAGATACAATTTGAAATGCATGACTCAAGGTAATAAATGCCTATCATTTATCTACCTATCTAAAGGATCACAAATCGATCAAAGGGGTAAGGTAGATGAGAATTAAAGAACCTGGCAGGAGTGTTAGAATCATCAAGGGTCCAAATTCATGTAGAAGTGCCTGCCCCCTTCCAGATGATCATCACTCTTTTGATAAGTATAGAACCTACTGCATACCTATCCATTTCAATAATTTCTTCCTGCCTAACACCATTAATACATGTAATTTGAATTTATTGTAATATTTCTATAAATACTAGGATGTTAGATGTCCCAAGGGTGGCTCTTTGGCCATTATAATTTATATGTAATACTTCTCATTGTTGTGTAAATACAAGTATACTACTATTTAGTCTCCAATATCATTTTCACATCTTTACATTGAATTTATGATGCTTATTTTTGCTTTGGCTATTTGAGTGATCTCATTTAATTATGTTGTTTGGATTTCATGGATTTTACTTAGTGGTTATAGAATTCACATCATTATTGGGTTGGGTTTTATTTTTTCTTAAGTCGATCGGGTGGGAGTGCTTTAATTATGAATCCTAGATTTCATGCACCCATCTAACGATATTAGAATTTGCTTTTCAAGTCGTTGCATCGAGTGCTGAGTGAGGACCCAATCGATGATCTGTTAGGTAGTGTGCATATGTTTTTGCCGACGGTGTTGAGCATGCATGTGTCTTAATGTGACCATAATCTATCCTTGTGAAATCTGGCTACAACCTCCCTTTTCATCCTTTTCCCTTCAGGTGTAGGTAGCTAGGACTTCTTAAAAGAAACCATGCTTCTCTGGAGATGACCCACCCCACCTCCCCAGGGTGTGATGGTCATTCAAAGTTAGCACAGGTCCATGGGTGCATCAACCGGTCGACCTTACCATTAGGTGGTGGATCTTTGCATAACAATTTTTGGCATGCCCAATGGGATTGAAAGGTCTTATCCTTATAGAGTTTGGTGAAGCTCTGCTATGCAATATCCGTTTGTTCACCTAAAAACTCCACTACATAATGAACCTGAATCTCTATAAATGGTTACCTTCAAGTAAAGTGGTTTTGGTGACTCTACTAGGGAATCATAAGGACTCCATTATTTAAGGAAGTTAGAGTTCAATGATACTCTCATTTGATCATATCTTGAAAAATAACCTCATGACTCCTTTGAATAAAAGATCTATATCCAAATATTAGTTACCTATTTAATAATTTGAAAGATCCTAACATCATGGAGGATTCAAGATTTAATGAGAAGTATTGACCTAACTAGTAAAGAAAGTATGCTCATTTGGTGACTCTAAATCCAAAGAAAGAATAGAGATCTTTGAAGACCTGGGCCACAATGGCTCAATAGTGCTATCCCCAATGGGATGACCCTGGTCCAGTCAATCTCCAGTGCTGACATGAGATTCCTAAAAGTTCCCTAAAAATCTTAACAAAATATGATGGCACTGAAGGAACCACTTGAGAACACCTTGAAGATATTGTTTCTTTGGTGACCCTCCATGGTATCACTCACGAAGATGTCATGATAAAGCTTCTATTCTTGTCTCTTAAATGAAGGACATTATTGTGGTACCAATCTCTTGATTAGAAGAGTATCTGCTCTTGGGTGGATTTGGTGGGAGCTCTTATTGAAACATTTGATGGCTCCAGGGATACCTTCCAAAAATTTATGCATCTCTCATTAATTAAGAGGGTACATTTTGAATGCACCACAAAATTTAACATCCAATTCAAGTGGAGCTGAGAAAGGATTCCCATTGAACATCAGTCATCCCTCGCCTAGGCTCACTTGTATTATGTTCAATATTTCAGTTCAAATATAAGCCTTCTCCTACATCAATATGGATAAAATAGATTCCCTCAAGTATTTTAGGAGACTTTACAGGCTGAGCGAATCTTGCTCCAAGTAGAAAAGATATATTCAAGAGACTGTAAACTCCCATCCCCTTTTCCAACCACTGATACTCCCATTTTACCTACATATTACCCACAATGGATGCCATATGAAGTTGTGCAAGATCCAGGGATATAGTTATATGAAATACAAAGAGTGGATTTCTTCTCGAGCTCATGCAAGGAAAGTGTAAGCATAATTCTTGCAATGGATAAATTTGTTGCTTACAATTTTCTCCAAAAATTAGGGGACCTGGATCAATAGGATGGAAAAATGATGGATATCACCTTCAAAAAGGGAATAATTTTACACTCTTTTTATATCTAGGAGTACACTGAGTAAGAGCTAAACCATTCCAAAAAGGTCTTGGACAACCAGAAGATAGGTTCCAATGATATCCTAGTAGCAGCGTTGCTACTAAATAAGCCCTACTATCAAACTTGTGTAGGGATGTCGAAGGAGCACATGGTAGGGATTACAACAGGTAGATCCTAAGGAATGTCAACATTGGAGCCTATTTCCAAATTAACCAATACCCAAGAAGAGATACCATGTGGCAATATTTATTGCCACATTTATCATTGATTGCACAAGTACTGGTCTACGTGATGGTTCTCCAAGTTGTGGATATACTACAACTTGAAAAATTCTAGGATAGTGTCAGTCGAACTACAAAGATTACCTCAAGTTTAGTACAATCTGGTCTGGCCACTACAAATTCATTGGATGATCCTTAGAATGATTCATTGGTTGCAGCATGCCAATCACATTGCAATTTTGTGTAAATAGACTGATAGCTAAATAAATATGTAAAAAGCATGTGGCCATGCAATAAATAACATCATATTGTACTAAGGTAACCTAGGAAAAACTCAAGAGGAGCTTCTGGAAAGTACATCATTTTTTGAAGCACTTCCCCTCATAGTCCGTGTTATTTCTTGTATGTTATTGTGATCCTGTTGACCAATGGATCAAGGCCTCAAATTTGGACATCATTTCATGCAATCCCTAAAAATATATCCACTACATTTTTGAAAGCAGTGCCCACTCCTCAATCAAATAGGAAAATTGATCTATAAATAACACCTCAAAAGTAATAGCAACATGTGTTGATTAGGATGAAGCTGAGAATGAGGTTGCGACTAAAATATTTCCTAGAAGAGTAATGATGAGAAAATGAAGTTTTTGCGTGATTGTATTAAAAAGAGATGTTGTATCAGAACTAGAAATTGCTCCTAGAATTTTGTTTGTTCTTGAATTAGCTTTGATCCTTGGTGTGGTATATTGAAGGGAGCACGATCTATGGGGGTATCCCATGGATTGCCTTCCATTTTGTTTCTTTTATTTTTCTACATCCTTCCATTCCTTCTCTTTCCTTTGTTCCTTGTTACCACTAACCTTTGAGGTTAGTGATTATTGTCTTCTTGCCTCTGCTATTTCCTGTGTTTCCCTCCCTTCCCTCTTGCCTTCTCATTCTCTTTCCTTGGTTTTGCTTGTTGTTTTCACCTATGGTCCCTCTTCTTTTCTTCCTTTTTGCCTCCTTTCACCTTTGGCTATATCCCCCATTTGTGTTATAGCCTTTGTTGATTGATTTTTTTTATACCCTCTATCTCCCCTTCCTCTTTCCTATTTCTGAGTGCTTTAAAGCATAAATTTTTGGGTTCTACTTTTCTATAGGAAAAAATTCCATGTGAGTCCGCAAGAGTGTGGGTGAGATTTTGCACCCCTTCACCCACTCTTTTTGCAAGATAATGTATTTTGAATATTGGCCAAATTTTGAAGTATTAATGGTCAGGTAGAAGACAAAGGTAGTTGCACCAATGAGTGACAACAAGTAGCATATGGGCAGAAAAAATTAGGGTGGTCGAGTAAGTCTAGTTCCACAAGTATGCCATACAATTGAAGGTTGAGTGGAGATTGGATGGAGTAGAGAATTAGTTGGTGGAAAATTAGGCCTTGCATAAGGGCAAAGGTTTCCTAAAACTCCACCCACTAGATAGGCAACAACTTCCACTAGCAATAAGGGCAGAACTTAAGAGCATGAAGGAGGGTGAAACTACATTAAGTCCTTGCCTGCAAGGAGAGTGAAAATTTTTTCCCATTGAAGGGTGGAACTTTGGGGTGTCAGAAGTATAAAAGTTTGGTAAAACCTCACCCAACTAAAAATAGCACATTGAGGTGGAATATAAAAATAAATATAGACCCAAGGGGCTCGCCTTGCATCAGAAGCACCTGAATATCATGATATCGATTTTTGGTCCATCAGAGAACGAGCCATCTAGTCAAGAATATAAAATTTGAAATGCATGACTCCCAAGGTAATAAATACCCATCATTCATATTCCTACCTAAAGGATAATCAACCAATCAAAGGGGTAAGGTGGATAAGAATTAAAGAACCTGGTAGGAATATTAGAATCATCAAGGGTCCAGATTCATGCAGAAATTCCTACCCACTTCTGGACGGTCACCGCTCTTTCAAGAAGTATAGAATCTACTACATGCCTATCCATTTCAGTAATGCCTTCCAACCTAATGCCATTAATGCATGTAATCTAAATTTATTGTAATATTTCTATAAATACTAGGATGTTAGATGTCCCAAGCACGCCTCTTTGGCCATTATAATTCATATGTAATACTTCTCATCATTGTGTAAATACAAGTATACTACTGTTTGGTCTTCAATATCATTTTTGCATATTTGCATTAAATTTATGATGCTTATTTTTTCTTTAGCTGTTTGAGTGATCTCATTTAATTTTGCTATCTAGATTTTGTGGGTTTTGCTTAGTGGTTCTATAATTCGTATCATTATTGGGTTGGGGTTTATTTTTGCTTAAGCTGGTCGGGTGAGAGTGCTTTAATTCTAAATATTAGATTTTATTCACCCATCCATTGGTCTTGGAATTAAATTTTTGACCTGCTACATCGAGTGTTGAGTGAGGACCTGATCAATTTATCTGTTAGGTAGTGTGCATGTGTTTCCATTGGAGGTGTTGAGTATGCGTGTGTCTTGATGCAACCATAACCCATCCTTGTGAGTTTTGGCTACAACCTTCCTTTTTATCCTTTTTCCCTTTCTCTTTTCCCCCATTTAGGTGTAGGTATCTATGACTTCTTAAAAGGAATTGACCTTCTTCAGACATTGTGTTAGAGTTAGAGTATATTACATCATTTGGGTCATTTAAATGTACCACCTTTGGTACATAGTTAGAGGAGGATATTACTTTAGGGGGAAGTTAGCTAGTTACTTCAAGCAATGTAATAAATACACAAGTGGCAATGTGCAAGGTGTCCCCTTTTACAACTAGGTAGAGTGTTGGGAAAGGAATCTATCTTCCTATATAAAGGGCCTCATAAAGACATATCATATATAAAGTACATTGTAGTAGAGAGTAGTAGATAGTAGTAGAAATATTATATGGTGCACAATGTAGCTCTTTAGATTATATTTATGGAGTGACCATTACCTCCATACTGCATTGTATTTTATCATTTCTATTTATAGTATATTTCAATCATATTGTAGAATTACTTTCTTTTATATTTTTTGCATCTTATTAGAACCTGTGTTAGATCTCTCCCACTACATATATCCTCAAAAGCTAATAGTGGTATCAGAGCCATAGTAAACCAAGATAGGAATAGGGAGAGTCACAAGTGAGGACTAAAATAATTATCGATTGCAAAAATTCTAAGATTACATTTGGCTAGAGTATTTCCACAAAGTTGTAGGAAAACTTGTGAAGACTAGGACTCAACATTTAATTCCACTAGTTTGATGGATCAACTTGATCGAGAACGAAACTCACAGAGAAGAAAAACAACTTTATTTTATTCAAAATACAACAGAGATTTACAGTTACATAGAATATTACAGAAGTCGCAGAAGAGTTGCGCTTTTACAAAATTTTGAAACTCTTAAAATACAGAAATAGGTTATCGTTCTCAAAATTTTCCAGCCCCTTGTGCATGCCTTTGCTCTCCTTTTTAAAGGTTCTCGGGTGACGCTCCATTTCCAGCTGGTGGCCCTTCGTTTCCTCTTCCAGAACCTTTCGTTCGCCTTCCCTGTCGTCCAGGTATTCGAAACGTCTCCCTTTTCGACTCTTCGTCTTCGGCTTGTCTTTCGGGCATGAAAATACGACATGTCGCGATATCGTGACATTTTTTCGTCTCGACCGCTTTCTCTATCTTTCGTCGCGAAAATGCGACATGTCGCGATATCGCGACGCTTTTCTATCTCTGGCTCCTTCTCTGCCTTTTCGTCGTGAAAACGTGACATGTCGCGATATCGCGACACCTTTCTGTCTCTGGCTCCTTTTTTGCCTTTCCGTCGTGAAAATGTGACATGTCGCGATATCGCGACACTTCTGCTTCCTCGCTCTCTCTCTCCTCTTTGAGTCGCAAAATTGTGACATGTCACGAAATCATGACATGTCACGAAATCGTGACATGTCACAAAATTGTGACATCCTTGCTTGCTACTTCCTCTTTTTGGTTTGGGTTGCAAAATCACATGTCACGAAATCGCGACATCTTTGTCTTTCGTACGCTCTTTCTGCTTTCGGGTCGTGAAATCGTGACATGTCATGAAATCGTGACATCTTTGTCTTCCGTACGCTCTTCTGCTTTCGGGTCACGAAATCGTGACATGTCGCGAAATCGCGACATCTTTGTCTTCCTTGCCTCTCCTATGAAACCTGTCGCGATATCGCGACAGTTTCCCTGCTAGCGTCTTTCTCCATTTTTGTGTCGCGATATCGTGACATCTTTTCCTGCTGACTTCTTCCTCTATTTTGTGTCGCGATATCGCGACACCTTTTATGTCACGATATCGCGACATATTTTCCTCCGCTCGTTCTCTTCTCTGTTTCGGTCATGAAAACGCGACATGTCGTGATATCGTGACACTTTTTCTGTCGCGATATCGCGACACCTTATTTTTTTCTTTGCCAAAACACTTAGAACATTTTTGTTGATGCAAGATTGCTCTGCTGCCCTTGGATGCTCCTGCATCAGACATCCGGGTAGATTGAGAAGTGATCCTCACTTCTGAACTGTTAGAGGGAGACCCAGGTGGTCAACCTCCATTTTAGACAACCAAGTTGCATCTTCTATCGGTCTGCCCTTCCACTTGACCAAATATTCAAAATACTGTCTGTTTCTGGTACTTCTGCCTTCTCTTGTGTCAAGTATTTCCTCTATCTCATCTGTGGTTGGAGTAGATGCTGGAATACTCCACAACTCTGCACTTGGTGCCTCACTACTATCCCCTTCATGGTATTTCACCAAATCTAAAATATTAAACACGGGTGATATGTTTAACCCACTTGGCAATTCTACCTCATACGCATTGCCTGAATCCCGTTTTGCTAGGATTCTGCATGGTCCAAACTTCTTCATCTTTAGTTTGTTATAGGTTTTAGCAAGAAATCTTTCTTTTCTCAGATGGACCATCACTTCATCTCCCACTTTGAATTCCTTAAACCGTCGCTTCTGGTCTGCTTTCGTCTTATATTGCGTATTCATTTTAGCAATATGCTTCTTCACTTCTTCATGCAGGTTCTTCAGATGCTCTACAAAATCCTCAGCCTTCGGCACCGCACTTTTCCCCTGTATTCAGCTTCCTTAACTCGTAAACATTTCTTGGACTGCTTCCATATATTATCTAAAATGGAGATTTGTTGGTACTCCTGTTGATAGAATTGTTATATGCAAACTCCGCCTGTGGCAAAATTAGATCCCATCCTTTGGGCTTATCTCCTATCAAGCACCTCAATAGGTTACCCAAACTTCGTTTACCACCTCTGTTTGCCCATCTGTCTGTGGGTGGTATGCTGAACTGAATTTCAAATCTGTCTTTAGTTTCTTCCACAGGGTTCTCCAAAAATACCCAACAAACTTGGTATCTCTATCGAAAATGATACTCTTCGGTAGACCATGCAGTCGTACCACCTCTTTGAAAAACAAACCTGCAATATGAATTGCATCATTAGTTTTCCGACAAGGGATAAAATGTGCCATCTTTGAAAACCTGTCAACTACCACAAATATGGAATCATTTCCCCTCTCTGTCCTTGGTAGACCAAGAACGAAATCCATGCTGACATCTTCCCATGGTTTCTCTGGTACAGGTAACGGCTGATATAATCCGGTGTTCTGTCTCACACCTTTCGCCATCTGACAGACTCTACAGCTCTGCACAAATTTTTGCACATCTTGCTGTAGTTGCGGCCAATAATAATTCTCGCTCACAAGGGCAATGGTCTTATCTCGACCAAAGTGCCCAGCCAATCCTCCACTGTGTTTTTCTTTGACTAGGTTTTCCCTCATGGAACTTCTTGGAATGCATAATTGGTTTCCTCCGAACAACATTCCATCTTGGATCAGAAAATCCAACCACTTGGTTCTCGTCCAAGGTAACCGGTGCCAAGCAAGCCTTCCAGGCTTCGCAAAATTGGGATCTTCAGGGTACAAACCCTTCAACTCATCAAATCCCAACACTTCCACCTTCATTTCTGTCAAGAAACTCTACCTTCTACTCAAGGCATCTACAACTCTGTTGGACTTTCCACTCCTGTGCTTCAACACAAAGGAATAACTCTACAGAAACTCAACCCACTTCAAGTGCCTCTGGTTCAGTTTTCCCTGGCTATTTATATACTATAAGGCCTGATGATCAGTATATAGCACAAACTCTTTCGGTAGCAAATAATGTCTCCACTTCTTTAGGGCCTGAACTATAGCGTAGAACTCTTGATCATACACTGAATACTTTTTCCTGGCATCATTGAGTTTCTCACTGAAGTAAGCAACAGGCTTACCTTCTTGACTCAGCACAGCTCCAATGGCACTACCACTGGCATCACAATCTACCTGAAATACCTTATTAAAATCTGGAAGTGCTAAAATAGGTTGCTCAATGACCTTCTTCTTCAACATATCAAAGCTCTTGTCAGCTCCTAAGGTCCACTTAAAGTCTTTCCTATCCCCTCTCATTGTTTTTGTAAGGGGTGCACAAATACTGCTGAAATTTTTGATGAATTTCCTGTAAAAACTGGCTAGACCATGAAATGATCTCACTTCAAAAGTGCTTCTTGGAGTAGGCCATTCAATGATAGCCCTCACCTTTTTTGGGTCCATTTTTAGACCTTCAACCGAGATGACAAATCCCAGGTATACCAACTCCTTCTTCACAAAATTGCACTTCTTCAAGTTGATCAACAACTGTTCTTCCCTCAGCCTTCTCAAAAACCCTCCCGATATGCATCAAGTGCTCTTCCAGGGTTCTGCTGAATATCAAAATGTCATCCAAATAGACAATAACAAACTTGCCTAAAAACTCCTTCAACACTTCATTCATCAACCGCATGAATGTGCTTGGTGCATTGGTTAGCCCAAATGGCATGACCAACCACTCATACAAACCTTCTCTCGGTTTTGAAAGCAGCTTTTCCACTCATCTCCTTCTCTGATCCGAATCTGATGGTAGCCACTCTTCAGGTCAATCTTGGTGAAGTACTTGGCTCCACTCAAACAGTCCATAATATCATCCATCCTTGGTAATGGAAATCTATATTTTATGGTGATCTTGTTTATAGCTCGGGAGTCTGTACACATCCTCCACTCCCCATCCTTCTTTGGTGCTAGTACTATAGGTACCGCACATGGACTCAAGCTTTCTCGAATCAGTCCCTTTTTCAACAACTCATGGACTTGCCTGCTCAGCTCCTCACTTTCCACAGGAGTCATTCTGTGGGCTGCCTTGTTGGGTAAACTAGATCCAGGTACCAAATCAATATGGTGACTGATCTTCCTCATCGGTGGTAAACCCTCATGCACATTATCTGATATGATGTCTGGAAATTCTTCTAACAGGTGTTCGGCCTCTACTGGAACATCTGTGTACTGTTCTTTCTTAACAGTAGGGATTAATGCATAACACATTGAATCCCTCTTCAGACCATCCAAAAACTGTCTTCCATCCACCAGGCAGATTCTGGCACTATTGCACACTTTCTCATCCACTTCCTTCAGTGGATTCAATTTGTGACGTACTCCATCCTTCGTCAGAGAGTACGTATTTGCATGCCCATCATGCACTGCACGTCTGTCAAATTGCCATGGTCTTCCCAACAACAAATGGCAAGCATCCATCGGCAAAACATCACATAGGACCTCATCTTGATAATTCCCAATGTGAAATTTGACCAAGCACCGTTCAATGACAAGTGCTCTGTGGTCCTTTCGCAACCACGCAATCCGATATGGATGCGGGTGCTTCCTCTTTCCCAATTTCAACTTAGTAACCATCTCTTCTGAAACTAAGTTGTCTGTGCTACCATTATCAATGATAACATTGCAGACCTTCCCTGCACATTTGCACCTCGTGCGGAACAGACTCTTCCTCTGTTCTGGTTCTTTCTCATCATTCAATAGTGCTCTTCTCATCATCAACACTTCTCCTCCTTCTACTTCTTCAGAGTGTTCTGACTCTGCACCTTCATCTGCCACAACAGCTCTGGCATGACCCTCAGGTCTCTTGTCCATCCTTTCTTGGTGTTGAGGACACTCGGATGACCGATGTCCCTCTTCTCCACACTGGAAATAGGTTCCACGGAATACCCATCTTCCATACCCACGTCCAGGTCTACCTCTTCCTCTCTGGTAGCCATTGTTCTGATCACGTGGGCGGTAGGTATTCTCCTTTTTCTGTTCCTGGGGTTTGCTTGTTTCACCAGTCTTCTTCTGGTCTCGGTAATTTCCTCCACTGGTTCTTCCACCACGATCCCTTCCTCTCTGTTTGCCTTCGAATCTTCTGTTTAGTTTCTCTTCTACCTTCAAGGCCAACTGGTATGCATCTTCTATGGTGGCTATTCTGATCAAGCCGAGTTCTTCCTGAATGTTCATTCTCAACCCGTTGATGTATCTGGCTACTTTCTCCTTATTAGCCCCCGAATGGCCGGTTCTGATGGAGATCTTATAGAATTCTTCTGTGTATTCTTGGACAGACTTGCCTGACTGCCTCGGACTCTGCATCCTCCTTAACAAGTCCAACTCGTAATCTATGAGAATAAATTGTCTCTTCAGTTTCTCCACCATTCGGTCCCATCTGGTTATTTTCTCCTTTCCATTTTTATTTCTTTCGAGTTGTACTCCTTTCCACCATAAACTAGCATGGCCTTTCAATTTTGTTTTTGCAAATTTGATCCTATCAGGATCTGCAATCTCCTCATACTCAAAGTATTCCTCCATATCGTTGATCCAGTCAATCAACTCTTCTGGGTTGAGATTCCCAGAATATGTAGAGACATCAAACTTTGGTCTCTTCCCGGCCTGAGATAGAGCTTTCAACAATCTAGCTTCAGAAGGATCCAATGCTTCTTCATCATCTGATGGACCCTCAGTTTCTTTAGCTTCATCGTCACTCTGGTCTTCTCCCTTTGGTTCGACCCTTTTTCGCAACTCTTCCTGCAGGGCTTGCACTTGCCTCTGCAACGCTCTGAAATCTTCATCCTGTGCCACATTTCTCCCGTGACCATAATTTCTTTTTGGAGGCATTCTACTCACTTCTCTCACAAATCTCAAACGGTCCTAGTGTAGCTGCCTCACTTTCGACGATCCGCTCACACGCTCAGGGACCCTCACTCTCTCTTCTTAGAACCCTTCCACAGATCCTGGTGCAAACTACCTCACGTTCGGCGCTCTGTTTGCACACTCAGGAACTTCTAGCTCTGATACCACTTGATCGAGAACCAAACTCATAGAGAAGAAAAACAACTTTATTTTATTCAAAATACAACAGAGATTTATAGTTACACAGAATATTACAGAAGTCGCAGAAGAGTTGCGCTTTTACAAAATTTCGAAACTCTTAAAATACAGAAATAGGTTATCGTTCTCAAAATTTTCCAGCCCCTTGTGCATGCCTTTGCTCTCCTTTTTAAAGGTTCTCAGGTGACGCTCCATTTCCAGCTGGTGGCCCTTCGTTTCCTCTTCCAGAACCCTTCCTCAAAACCTTCGTGTCGCTTTGTCGTCCAGGTATTCGAAACGTCTCCCTTTTCGACTCTTCGTCTTCGGCTTGTCTTTCGGGCACGAAAATATGACATGTCATGATATCGCGACATTTTTTCGTCTCGACCGCTTTCTTTGTCTTTCATCGTGAAAATGCGACATGTCGCGATATCGCGACGCTTTTCTATCTCTGGCTCCTTCTCTACCTTTTCATCGTGAAAACGCGACATGTCGCGATATCGCGACACCTTTCTGTCTCTGGCTCCTTTTCTGCCTTTTCGTCATGAAAATGCGACATGTCGCGATATCGCGACACTTTTGCTTCCTCGCTCTCTCTCCTCTTTGAGTCGCGAAATCGTGACATGTCACGAAATCGCGACATCCTTGCTTGTTGCTTCCTCTTTCCTGTTTGGGTCACGAAATTCATGAAATCGTGACATCTTTGTCTTTCGTACGCTCCTTCTTTCGGTTCGTGAAATCGTGACATGTCGTGAAATCATGACATCTTTGTCTTCCGTACGCTCTTCTGCTTTCGGGTCATGAAATCGTGACATGTCACGAAATCGTGACATCTTTGTCTTCCTTGCCTCTCCTATGAAACCTGTCGCGATATCGCGACGGTTTCCCTGCTAGCGTCTTTCTCTATTTTTGTGTCGCGATATCGCGACACCTTTTATGTCGCGATATCGCGACATCTTTTCCTCTTGACTTCTTCCTCTGTTTTGTGTCGCGATATCGTGACACTTTTTATGTCGCGATATCGTGACATCTTTTCCTCCGCTCGTTCTCTTCTCTGTTTCGGTCGCGAAAACGTGACATGTCGCGATATCGCGACACTTTTTCTGTCGCGATATCGCGACACCTTATTTTTTTCTTTGCCAAAACACTTAGAACATTTTTGTTGATGCAAGATTGCTCTGTTGCCCTTGGATGCTCCTGCATCACAACTAGTGAAGATTACTGATCTTAAGAGATCTGGATATTTTCATTCTAACCATTATCTAAAGTTCTTTATTGTAGGAAAATAGACATTGCAAAAGAGACTCCAAGAGTAGAGTCTTGGTGAAGTTTGAAGATTGGAGATCTCCATTTCTAGATTGAAAAAATTTACATTGCAAAAAATTCCATAGAAGCCTTGATCCAGTATAAAGTCCATAGAATCCTTGATCCATAAGAAATGCCATAGAAGACTTGATCTAGAAAAAGGCCATATAAGCATTAGTTCAAAATTATAAATTCTTTCATTCCAGTTTCTAACAACTTGTTGCAGGAAAAGAAGATTTAGAATTTTTTTTGGGAAGCTATCTACAAGAGAGCTAGGAAGAATATCTTATTAGAATAATTCCAACACTTGTAACAAGGAGAAGACTGAATATTTCAAACCCTACCCCAAGGAAGCTTCCCAAACTAAACCCTAGGATTAAGATAGAAAGCTTCAATGAGAAGATAACTACAAACCCTATAGATTTTATTCTAGTACTTGTAACAACAAGGAGAAGATTGAATATTTCAAGGACCTTAAAAAAAGGGTCCCATTACAAGAGCTGCAAATCCTACAGATTGTAGAAGTGAAGAGAAGGCAACAATAGCCTTATAGTAGACTCAAGGAATAAGAGACTCTAGAAGATAAGTCAAGGAGGAGATAGAAGATTGGTGATCTCCATTCAAGATCAATATCTGTAGAGTGCAAAAGTAGAAAAGGCCAAAAAAACCTACTTTTTGAAGAAGACTTCATAAAAGAATTTTTGATTCAGAAGAAAAGTTTCTTATTCAGAAGAAAGACTCAAAGAAGAGTTCCTATAAAAGACTTCAGAGAAGAATTCCTAATTTAGAAGAATAATTCCTGATTGAGAAGAAGAATCTAAAGTAGAGTTACTGAAGAAGACTCCAAAGAAGAGTCCATGAAGTAGGATATTGATGATCTCCTTTACTAATTAAAGACTTCTTTCAGAAGAAGCTAAAGATATCCAAAGTAGATCTCATTGGAAAAACTTCTAATATTGGAAGATATAGAAAGGGACTAATAGAGCCTTATTCCTAATCAAATAACCAGTAGATTTTAGAGATTCTAGAAGAAGATCTCATCACCAACACTTTCATAAGAATAAGGTTGAAGAAAAGGTCTCAATTGGAAGACCAGAGAAGTTGCAAGATAGAAGACCTTGGAGATGTCTCAAGGAGGAAAAAGAAGAAGGCTTGGAGAGCCTTGTTGCAGAGCTCATGGAAGCATCATCAATACAGTTCCTAGGAGAACTCATTGGATAAATCCACTACCAAGGATAAAGCTCCTAATAGTGAAGGACTTGGGATAATTATTGTCATTCAAAAACAAGCCCAATAGAAGAAGAATTTGGCAAGGAGTTCCAAATCCAAGAAGAAGAATCTAGTGAAGACCTCAAGACATTCAGAATCTTGAGAAAAAGAGGATCTTATTTGAAGTCATAATTCAACAAGAATATTGAAGGAGGATTCATATAGAAGAAGCCTACCAAATATAAGAGATTTGGATATTGCCTCTCACAGCAAGAAGACACAATTCAAATAAAAGAGTTCTTTGAATCTACAAAAAAATAGAAGATCACTGGAAGGATCAGGCCACCAAACCCTAGGCTCAAGACAGATTGCTTGAGACCATAGGTTAGTGAAGTAAGAAGCTATTCAGGATAGTAAAAAAAAAGTTACAAATTCATCCATTACAAGGCAACAACTTGGTGAATCAAACACCAAGATCCACATCTACTATAGAAACAATTAAAGGTAAGCAACTAGGATGCAATTAGTTGAACTTCAAATTAGGGTTCATTATCAAATTCTATTAAGCACCATATTTGGATTAAAAGTTGCAATAAAAAGAACCCATATTATAGTCTTCAAGAAAGTGAAAAAAGGAGAATTTATTTTAGGTTATATTTGCACATTTAATAGGATTTAGATATTTTCACAAGAAATAAAATTATCATCTACCTGTTATCTATTTAGAAAGCAAGAAGACTACATACAATATTGATTGTAGTGAAATTGTAGAATATTCATTAAGGGTTCATTACAAATTACTCTTGAAAATTTGCATAAGATTATTAAGTGCATTTAAAAATTATTTTAAGATTTTATTGGAGCAATAAGAAGAGATTATTTTTACCATTAAAGTGCATTATTAATCCATTAGCACTACATTAGTTAATCTTTAACTAGTTACTCTCAAAAGGATTAGATTGTGTTTGTTGACTGTTTAAGATCAAGGACATAAAAACCAGTAGATTATCAAAGTGTCTAGAGACAATATTTTGTGCATAAAACCTATAGAATTTCATGGCCCAAAGAAGCCATCAAAAATCAGATCAGATTACTCCAAGGAAGTGGAGAAGAAATCCACCATAAAATCAGCAAAAGAATCTTCAAATTGAGACTTGGTGAGTCTCATATTCAAAGTGCACTAAGTGCAAAAATTAATTCTAAAATATTTTATCTATGTGGTTATTAGTTTGGGTTTATTATTAAAGTAACCAAACAAAGGAGAGAGTTATATAGCAAAAAAGACAATGTCAAATCAACCATTGCCTACAAGAAATCTGCCATTAAACCAGTAGAATAGACTACAAAAGGAGGTGCAAAAAGGTATTCTATTTATAAAATTGTTTACATTATCTTGCACATATCTATCTATCCTACAAAGGAAGAATGATAGAGTTTAAGTGCCACAAAGACACATTATTCACAAAGGAAATCAGTTGAAAGTGATCGTGTAAAGAGCATTCTCCAAGCAAGGTAGAAGAACCTCTCAAAGGGCTCATATATTCTAATATTTGGATAGTCGAACATGCAAGTAAAAAAAACACAATACAAAGAAAGGAGAAGCATTATATTCAAGAGCAATATTATCTAAAAAAGAGATTTCATAACAGGTTAACAAAAAAGGGAAAAAAGATTACACTAGATGTATGTCCAAGGAGTATCATTGGAGTATTTCAAACTCCACTATAGCATTGCTTGAAGTATTCAATTATGCTACTCAAATCATAGCTCCAAGTATCCAAAGGCATTGCTCTCCACTCCAGATGGAACCAACTCATACCAAGCACCATATAACAATGGAAGAGTTGGTCGTGTTGAATTGTTAATAAGGGTATTGCAAAGATACATTGAAGAGGAGTTACGTAGAAAGCTAATGTACAAAGGGAAGGTAACACTTGTCACCTAAAAGGAAATTCTAATATTTCCCACATGAGCACCCATCCATTGCAAGTTAGACCAAGTAAACGTTACAGAGAAGAAGGTTGGTGTGTTAGAAGAAAGAAGACACATGTCATGAAAAAGAATGAGTGCTCATCCAAGACTGTAACACTCATCCTTTACCTAGCAAAAATTTAAAAGT
Source organism: Wollemia nobilis (assembly GCA_028583015.1). NCBI lineage: Eukaryota > Viridiplantae > Streptophyta > Pinopsida > Araucariales > Araucariaceae > Wollemia > Wollemia nobilis. The sequence continues at coordinate 14,381,271 of JAQPPZ010000850.1, forward strand.
GGCAATAAGCATCTTATCATCCCTCAAGTGCTCAAAGATAACCATCGTGACACTTGTCACACATTACAATATTCTTATTTAATTAAAATGTGCCAAAGACCAAGGAGGTCAACATTCATAGCCAAATTTATAACAACATTCATAGCCGTATTCATAGCATATTCGTAGCAGCCTGAGTTGCAACATGGAAGAAAAGCGAAGAGCATTAAAGGCTCTGGTTAAGAGAGGTCAAAGACTCCATAATTGAGACACCACCATCCAAGAATTGAAGCCAATGAATAATCAAAGTATTCCATTGGCTATAACACCCAAATAAAGGACATAAAGCTTGCTATCATCTATGACCAAATTTAGTGTTGGCAATTTTGGGTACCTTGGGTACATTGCCCTTGCTCAAGTGTTGATGTTGTCATTGATGTCAAAGAGCGGAAGGGTTTTTGTGAAAACCAAGGCAGACTAAATTATAGGTTTTGTTTAAATCCATGGTCAAAGATTCTGAAATGGGTTTTTCTTAAAACCCAAGTTAGCTCTTCGTTTTGTTGAAAAAGGTGCTCCGATGATGAAGATATTTAATTTTAAATATCCAGTTTAAATTTTATTTATTTATTTAAAATTTAAATTAATATTTTAAAATTAAATTAAAGTCGTTTCACCGACTTGTTTTCAAAGCCGACGTTGCTAGGGTTTTGCAACGGATCAATTAGGGTTTCCTGCTGACAAAGCAAGGTTAAGCAACCAAAAAATTCTAGGGTTTCACGTTGACCTAATTAGGGTTGCAGCCGACGTGTTTGAGAATGTTTTGACGGGATATTATCTTCTATAAAAATGCGGGACTGTTGCAAGGTTGAAGTGTGGGCGTGATGCGATATATGCGAATGAAGTTCGTGTACAACAGAGTGTAAGTCGGTGATAGTTCTTTGGAGTTAAAGAAAAGAGATCGCAACGATGAGATAGTGAGTGAGTGCATATCGACTGATCGAGAACAAAGAGAGCGATATGCAGATGGCATGTTTAAAGTCCGAGGAAAAAATATGCAGATGGTAGAAGTGAGATTTCATGGAAGGTGCAGCAGAGTGAGTGGTGCAAAGAGAAGATAAGAACGCGATATGCAGAAGTTGTGTTCCAAGTGTGAAATGACGAGTAGTCTTGTCTGTAGAAGTAATATTTCTGTGAAGTTGCAAGCAGAGAACGCGGAGAGATATAGAGGAGTGGTTGAAAAAGTGCGAATCATTTTTCACAGTAGAGCCAAATGCCGACAAGCAGCAGAACGCAAGAAAAATAGCAGATCATGCAAATTGAGGTGACAGTTTAATTCTGCAATTTTTATTACTATCTCCAAGTTGTAGCTTGGTAAAAGGGGTTGGTGCCTCTTTCCAGTTGGAGCTGGAAAAATTGGAGTTGGTGCTCCATTTTGTTGTAGCAGATAATCTTACCAGTTGGTGCTGGTGAATGATTATGTAAAGTTGTAGCTTTGCATTTGACTGGATTTGGATGGTAGTCCAAGCAGTCTTTTTGAGGAGTAGCCACATCGGTGAACCTTGTTAAAATGCCGTGTTATGTGTGATGCTCTTAGTACTTTTATTATTTATGTTTTAATCTGCTGCAGTTTATTTAAAAGTTTAAATTGCTTTTAAGTTTTTAAAGAACACACTGATTCACCCCCCCTCTCAGTGTCATTGTGATTATAACATTTAGTGCTAAATAATTCAGGTTTGCAACATTACAAAGGTAAGAATTTACCTTATTCTAATTTGCTTTAATTAATAGGAGTTATAAGGGTATAATATAATGTTGAAAAATATAGGGAAATCAACCATATTTGAAAGCAAAAATTAAAAGAAATTTATAGCTTAATATTTGCAAATTAAACTTAGGAGAAATAAGTATTTCTACCTAGAAAATTAAAATTCCATTATTGCAAATATTATTGTTTACTAATATTCCAAATTAAGGAGTTATAAGGAATACTACACCAAAGTAGGATATTGGAATTTAGAAACATTAAATAAAAAATATCAAAAGCTATAAAAAGAGGTTCATTAAGAATTATCAAGAGTTGGAAATTAATTGGTATTCTTGTCTAAAAACTACATTAAATGGGAAAAAGAAATCCAACCTTTAGAACCTCATCAAATTAGAAAGTTCTTAGTTCGATAGGAGAAATAAGGAGTAACAAAATTTGATTTGGGTATTTAAAAAACTTTACAAAATCAACCTAAAATTGAACTACTATTCATAAAAAGCACTTTATCACTCATACAACATATTCAAAAACACTATAAATACAAAAGGCATTCTACAAAACATGATAATAATAGCATTCATTCAAATTTTATCAAGTAATCAATCCATTTGGGAGTCATAAGGTCTCTACAAAACTTAAATTCTATAAGAATTTTATCTCTTAACTAGGGAGATATAAGGAAGCCTACAAAACCTAAGCTCTACAAAGGTTCTATCAAATCAAATTCATATACTCTAAACTAGGGAGTCATAAGGTAGACTACTATAAAGATTCTACAAAGGAATTGAAAGAAATACTATTTGAAGGAACTATCACTTTATACTCTAATACAAGAAGTTGTAAGGATGTCTACCTCAAGCAATATAGTAAACAACAATATGAACAACACTATTAGAAAGGAAAAAGCAAGTGCCATAAAAATTGGGATCATGAATCTACTCATGAAATCTGAAGGAACATTAGACCTAACTTCAAAGGTAATTCATAGTGAAGCCTTAAGAGATAATTTTAATACTATGGAATGCTATATTCAAGCCCATGTCAATGAAGCAATCAATAATGAGAAAAGTGACATCTCACTTTCTTTAGATTTTGTGAGCATATTGTACATGGCATTACTCACATACAAACCTTACAAGGATGAAAATGAAGAACAAAAAGGATTTGTAGAACTACTCAAAAAGAAAATAGAGATGAATGAATCATATTTAGAAAATATTTTCCAATCCTCATGTAGCATTGATACTTCAAGTTCTACAAATCCAAGATCTTATCTTGATGCCTTGAGAAATTATTCTAAATACTTTGTACAGAGAAGGAGAAACATCCTTGCAGAAATCAAGCAATAGTACTACCACATATAAGAACACATAAACCAGATTCAAAGGGAAAGCTAAAGAAGAAGAGGAAGATGAACCAGATAAAGGAAGGATTACAATGCAAAGCCAACTAATGAAAGAACTAGATCAAGCTGAAGAACATCTAAAGACAAAAATCCATATAGAATATTAAAATATTCAATACCCAAATAATGTAATTTAGGGGGGTGTTAGAGTTAGAGTATATTACATCATTTGGGTCATGTAAATGTATCACCTTTGGTACATAGTTATATTAGGAGATTACTTTAGAGGGAAGTTAGCTAGTTACTTCAAGAAATATAATAAATGCACAAGTGACAATGTGCAAGGTGTCCCCTTTTACAACTAGGTAGAGTGTTAGCCAAGGAATCTATCTTTCTATATAAAGGACCTCATAGAGATATATCACATATAAAGTGCATTGTAGTAGAGAGTAGTAGAACTCTTGTATGGAGTACAATGTAGCTCTTTAGCTTGTATTGATGGAGTGACCATTACCTCCATACTACATTGTATTTTTGTCATTTCTATTTATAGTATATTTTAGTCATATTGTAGAATTACTTTCTTTCATATTTTTTACATATTATTAGGACTTGTGTTATATATCTCCCACTACATATATCCTTAAAAGCTAATAGATCACTTGCCCTACCTCCCCGAGGTACGATGGTCATTTGATGTTAGCGTAGGTCTGCAAGCGCATCAACCAGTCAACCTTCCCGTTAGGTACCGAATATTTACCCAACAGTAATTTATGGTTGAAATATGTAGTGAATGATTATATATAAATGTGATGAAGAGAACACTTTTTATAGGTAAAACCAATGGTGGTGTTGTTCAGCCCTTATTCCCAAGCCTAGTGGATGTTTAAAAAAAAATTCTAGAATTTCAAACACCATAGTTTGATCAATCAAACTCATCTAATAGTAAATTAAGATTCTATAGAAGTGTTAACTATCCTGACTAAGATTAATCCTATCATATAACTGTGTATGCACATGATTTTTATTTATCTATTTTAAGTAAGGTTAGACTAACCCATTGTAAACCTAGCCTTAGCTCATCCACAAGTGCGTAGTGATTTTTACAAAATAAGGTCACTAAAGTGACAATGTGTCACCACTTGTAAGACATGCTCCACTGCTAGTTAGGAACCCATAGCCCTGATGGATATTAGCCCCGTGATTTATGGACCTAAGGACCTCAAGGATTCAAGATTTTTGATAGTACTCTTTTATTTAAATTTGTAGTGTTCTTGAGGCTTTTGATTTTGTTTTCTACCCCTTTTATTTTTTGTAGCTTTTTGCTTTGATTTTCTCTTACTTTTTTTGGAATAACTTGTCCTTTTTTTATCCTTAGATTTGGATCACGCAAATGATAGGATGAGTAGGGGAAACCATTCACTTTATGGTAAGATTACACAAGGTGTTGTCCTCCCTATACTCAAAATTTGCTTAAGATATGAGATGCGTGATTGGTCCATGAAAGAATGTAAGTCAACCAAGGGAAGTATTGAAATGATTTAGAATTTGATGACAGTTGATGGAGGATGATTAGAATGACTATGAATGGTTGATAAATAGAAGATATTCCCATTACCATGCAACTGAGAATAGGGTTGGACACCACTGTAGATATGATAACAAATGTATGTTTAACCCTTCAATAGTTTGTTGTATGTAAAATGATGGATGCATATGTACATGCAAAAATGATAAGACAATGAGCAATGCTTATAGTATGATATGCACAATGAAAGGACAATAAAATACCTAAGAAATATAATTTAGTATGCAACCAACTTATCTTGGATTAAGAAAACCAAATGAGATAGGTGAACATGAATGTGGGAGTCCAAAGTGGAACTCAAGCTATACACAATACTGGCTAAACGAACATAAACATGAACAAAAGGATCAGTCGAATGAACATGAACATGAAAAAAGAGACCATCATAGGTAAATGAACATAAACATGAACAAAGAGATCATCATAGGTAAATTAACATGAGCATGAACAAAATTTCTAGATTATGATATATAAAAATGCATTTGATGAGTGAAGTGATTTGCTAATGTTTGGTGACATCAACATGATTTATGAATATAAAATAGGCATGTGAAGAAGATGTTGATTACTAACATTTAGAGGAATCAACATGATTTATGAATGTGAAATAAATGGAGATGGAGAAGATCTGGTGTCGATCAGGATACACTTAGATGTGAAGTTTTTGGAGAGTAAAAAATATTTGGTGTTGATAAGGACACACTTATTTGTGAAATGGATGAAGAGTGAGAATATTTGGTGTCGATCAGGACACACTAATATGTGGAATTATTGAAGAGTGAGAAGATTTGGTTTAAATCAAGATACACTTATATGTAGAATTATTGGAGTGAGAATATTTGGTGTCGATCAGGACACACTTATATGTGGAATTCTTGAAGAGTGGGAAGAAGAAGAAATAAAAATAAAGAATAAGGAAAAAGGTAGAGAAGAAACACATAAAAATATGGTCAAGAGAAGGTATGTAGCTGCTCAAATTGTGACCATACACATTGTCAAGATAACTTGAAAGGAAGGAGAGAGGATATGAAGAAAATGAAATATGAGTTGCAAAGTGTGTCATAGATGGACAATTTTGATTTAATGTGTGACCAACTCATTTGTGAGTAAGAAAACCCAATGAGATAGATGAACATAAATATGGGAGTCCAAAGTGGAACCCAAGCTATACAAAAATACTAATTATATGAACATGAACATGAACAAAGATACCTTCATAGGTAAATGAACATGAACATGAATATGAATAAAATTTCCTAATTATGGTATATACATATACATTTGATGAGTGAAGTGATTTTCCAATGTTTGGTGATATCAACATGATTTATGAATATGGAATAGACATGTGAAGAAGATGTTGATTACTAATATTTAATGACATCAACATTATTTATGAATGTGAAATAAATGGAGATGGAGAAGATCTAGTGTTGATCATGACACGCTTAGATGTGAAGTTGATGGAGAGTAAAAAATATTTGGTGTTGATAAGGGCATGCTTATGTACGAAATGGATAAAGAGTGAGAATATTTGGTGTCGATAAAGACACACTTATATGTGGAATTTTTTAAGAGTGAGAAGATTTCATGTTGATCAAGACATGCTTATATGTGGAATTGTTGAAGAGTGGGAAGATTTGGTGTCGATCAGGACATGCTTATATATGGAATTGTTGAAGGGTGAGAAGATTTGATGTTGACCAAGATACACTTATATGTGGAATTGTTGAAGAGTGGGAAGAAGAAGAAAGAAGAAGGAAAAATGTAGAGAAGAAACACACAAAAATATGATCAATAGAAGGTATGTATCCACTCAAAGCATGACCATACACATTATCAAAATCACTTGAAAGGAAGGAGAGAGGATATGAAGAAAATTAAATATGAGTTGCAAAGTGTGTCATAGATGAACAATTTTGATTTGATGCTCGACCAACTCGTTTGTGAGTAAGAAAACCCAATGAGATAGATGAACATAAATATGGGAGTGCAAAATGGAACCCAAGCTATACAAAATACTAGTTAAATGAACATGAACATGAACAAAGAGACCATCATAGGTAAATGAACATGAACAAAAGTTCCTGATTATGGTATATACAAATGTATTTGATGAGTGAAGTGATTTGTTGATGTTTGGTGATATCAATATGATTGATAAATGTGGAATAGGCATGTGAAGAAAATGTTGATTGCTAATGTTTAGCAGTTTCAACATAAATGATGGATGTGGATGATGATGGAAGAGGTTAAAAAGTGATCCTATGAAATAGAGGAGAAAGGGAAAGAGAGGAAAGAAAGAAATGAAAAGTAGAAGTAAAAATAAATAAGGAAATATAACCAATCAAAAGTATGTAACCACTCGAAGTGTGACCATACAACATTGATCGAGAACAAAAAGAGGTAGAGAGAGGAAGGACAAAAAGAAAATAAGATCAAATCAAAGATATGTAGCCACTCAAAGCATGACCATACAACATTGATATAGATCTATATGAGGTAGATGTGGGAGAAAATGGAATAAAATATTGGTGGAAAAGAGAAAAATTAAATGCAAGGTACATCATCAATGGACGATTTTTATTTGTTTGCATTTTTATTATTGTTGTTATTATTTTCAAACTTTGTACATCTAAACAAAAAAAGGAAAAGGAGAGTACCATAGAATGGTAGTGGGCGATGTGGAGATGCATTAAGTGTAGAATACATGAAGGTGGATGATATTGAGGGGATTAGGCTCCTCAATTCCTTCAAGACTAGCTAAGCAATAGGTACCAAAACCAAATTTGCTGATGATGATATAAGATCCTAACTGGTTTGGTCTAAATTTATCATGGAGGTGACATGGTTGGCTGGTGTTTTGTTGGTTTTCTTTGAGGACCAGATCACCAGTTTGGAATTCTCATAGACGGATCTTATTATGATATGCACATAGAAGGTTATCTTGATAAACATGTGTGAATTCAATAGCATTAATATTATGCTCATTGAGAAGATTAATCTGATCTAAGCATGCTTGATATGCGATATCATCATCAATGAATTCTTGCAAAGATATACTTAAAGAAGGAATATCTAGCTATAAGGGCATAATGGCTTCTACGCCATAGATTAAGAAGAACGGTGTTGCTCCAGTAGGGGTACTTATGCTAGTTCTATAAGACCAAAGTACCAAAGGCATTTGATTATGCCAATCATGATGTGATTTCACAATGATTTTACAAATAATGACACAAATTATTTTATTTGTAGCTTCATATTGGCCATTGCCCTATGGGTAGTATGGTGTTGAAAATATTTTTTGAATATTGTATTTGTCGCACAGAGCATGAACATTCTTTTATTTAATGGTGTACCATTATCAAAAATGAGCTTGAAAGGAATGCCAAAACACCATTTGATATGTTGCGTAATGAACTCAACAATTTTAGGTCTAGTTGTTTAGATAAGAGGGATTGCCTTGACCCACTTCATGAAATATTAAATAATAGTAATAATGAATTTATGATTACCCAAGGAAACAAGATTAATTTTCCCAATGAGATCCAAGTCCCATTGAGAAAATGACCATATGGGTTGGATAGGTTGTAAGGCCTACGATGGTAGATGAGTGAGGTTGGCATGTTGTTGACACTTAACACACTTTTTGACACAGGTACAATAATCATGCTCCATGGTGGGCCAATAGTAACCCATATGAAGGATGCACTTTGTAATGGCGATGCCACTAAAGTGGCTACCATAGGTGCCATCATGAGTAGCCATAATGACATGGTGTGCTTCTTGTGTTTTGAGATAATGCAAGAGAATGCCATTGTATCCATGTTTGTATAAAATGTCCCCCAATAAAGTGAAGCGTATTGCTCTTTGTTTAAATGCATGTTTTGTTGTTTGAGATAAATCAGGTGGAAGTATACCTAATTTGGTATAATACATGACTTGATAAAACCAATAATTAGGGGATTCAACGTGAATGAGATTGATGTTGGTGGTGAGATAAGGTGCTTGTGGTGCAATGGATGAATGAGAGAGTATTTGTATAGGCAAGTAAGTGATTTTATTGTGTGGATTTTGGGGTATCAAAGACCCAAGTGAAGCCATGGTTTTGGTGATTGGTGGAGCATGGGGTAGCATCAATTTTAATTTTATACCACATGAATTAGCTAAGTAGTAGATCAACCACATATTTATATTGCTTGAGAACCAATCATCGACATTTAAAATACATTTTACTTGATTCACAATGATTAAGGAATCACCCTAGATTTATAATTTATTGACACACATGGTGAGTATCATCTTAAGGTTGAAAACAAGTGCTTCATAATAGACATTGTTATTCATGCATGGAAAGTTTAATTTGAATGAAAAGGAGAGCAGTATCCCTTGTTGTGTAATGAAGATGATCCCAACATCGAATCTTCATTCGAAATGAGAGCCATCAAAGAAGAGTGTTGGATCTACAATGGTCTCATGTTCGATGGGTTGTTCAACATCATAAGTATGAAACACTACATTATCTGGAAAATTTATGATAAGTGGATTATTTTTTGGTAGAGGATCCTCAGTGAGATGGTCAATGATGACTTACCCTTTTATGGATTTTTGACTAATGAATTTTAGATCGAATTCAACAAGGAGCATGATCCATTTGGTTGTCAAACTATTATTATAGCTTCTATCCATCATGTATCTAAGGGGATTGCCATGTGTGATGACATAAGTTGTATGATTGAGCATTTAGTGACACAATTTATTGATGGTAAATACTAACGCAAGAAAAAGCTTCTCTATGTAAGCATACCGTGTTTCATAGCTTAATAATGTGTGACTAATATAATAAATTGTTTATTATTGTAAGGCCTCATTTTTTTGAGCCAATAATGTGCCTAACGCAAAATCCATGGTGGATATTTACAAATGAAAAGGGAAAACAAGGCAAGGTGATGATGATACAGGTGGTGAAGTGAGGTAGGTCTTGATGTCATCAAAGGAAAGTTGACACTCATGATCCCAATGGAATGCTACTCCTTTCTATAAAATATGGTTGAATGACTTGCATTTATCAAATAGTTGGGTGATGAATCAACAAAACACTTGATATTTGTCTTGCAAGTTGCAAAACTATTTGAGAGTGGTAGGGGGTGGCATAGAAATTATAGCTCTGAACTTCTTTGGGTCAACTTTAATTATGCACAAAGAAATAATGAATCCAAGGAGCTTTCCTGAGGTAACACCAAAGACACACTTTTTTGGATTTAGATGAACATTGTGCTCAAGGAGTCAGTCAATTTTTTTACATAAATCATGAATATGTTGGTGATATTTCTTTGATTTTACCAACAAATCATCTACACAATCCTCCATGATTTGATGCATATAATCATGAAAAATATAGGTCATGGTATGTTGATATGTGGCATCGAAGTTCTTAAGGCCAAATGGCATGACCTTGTAACATAAAATCACCTAAGGAGTAGTAAAATATGTCTTGTGTTGATCATAAAGATTAACCTAAATTTGGTTGTATCCTAAAAAATCATCCATAAGAGAACATTTCATGACCTGCTGTGGAGTCAACCAATGTATCAATGTTGGGAAGGGAGAAATTATCTTTGGGACATGCTTTATTTAGATCTCTGAAGCTAGTGCATATCCAAATATCTTCTTTAGGTTTTGCTATGGGGAGCATGTTAGAAACCCATTTAGGGTAATCAATTGGTTGGATGAATCCCACATTGGGAGTTTTTGTAACTCCTTGACTACTAATGCAATTGTAGGATGCATTTTGTGAAGTTTATACTTGACAGGTTTGGTACAAGCATAAGGTTGTGAACAACCAAAGAGGGGTCCAAACCCAACATGTCAGTATATAACCGTGCAAAAAATTCTTGTACTATTTGAGCAATGTTGTAAAAATTTCTCATTCTTCGATAGAGAGACCTTTTCCAAGTTTGATAATATGAGGGTTTGATGCATCATCAACAATGTGGACATCAATAGTATCCTCTACCAACATGTGTGAACCATCATCGAGTTGAGTGGGGATGGGAATGAGATGTAAGTATTTCACAATATTAGGGAAAGAAATCCTATCATCATGCGCAACCTCGATGTGATAGACACAATAAGTCTATGAAGAGATGGAAGAAAATGGGGTATTAAAGAAATGTAGTAAATTATAAAATAGAAATAAATCCTTCAAAGAAGGTTCATAAGAAATATGATCAAAATTAATGTAGTCTATATTGGTATAGAGAATATGATTTGTATGGGAAGCATAACAAAGTGAGGTGAAGAGATCCATAGAGATCATGTTCACCAACATGAAGGAAGTGGGAGAGGATGATGCATCTAAAAAAGTAATTTTGGATGAGGAGGAAAGGATGGATTGATTGAGATGAAGCCATAAAAGGATAGGGGGAGAGCGAAGCTAGCATGGAGAAAATAGGACTCGATGTATATTTCGTAATTGGGAGGATTGATGAATAAATGAGGAGAGCAAGGAAGTGGAAATGACATACATGGGAAGTTATTTAAGGGATAATGTTACAAAATCCTAGATGAGGTTCTCAATGGTATAAGCAGAAGGAACAACATCTTACAAAGAATCATGAAAGAAGTGGTCAAAAATATATATTGAAGAATGAGGTGATAAGGGGTTGCTTTGATAATCAGGTTCAAGTTTGGCATTGCATCCCTCCTCTAAAGAATTTAGAGATAGGTTAGTAAGCGCATATTCTAAGACATGGAGAGATGAACATTGGTAACCTAAGACAGATTTGTCTCCATGCTGTTGAAAAAGTGGATTGAAAAAATTTCTAGATCCTTGTTCATAGCAACCCAAAGCAAACCTTTGCCAATGGAAGTGATGGAAGTAAAATTTAGAAAAATCAATTTTGATAAGTAGTTAATATTACCATAAAATTTATCATTATATGGTTTGGTATTAGAGGTGGAGGAAGATGTATTTCTGTTGGCAATTTGAGTTATTTTGTGTTGTCATTGATGTCACATGGATCACATTGAGTTTTGGTGGCAAAATCACTTCATAAATAATCATTTATGATATTTTGGAGAGCATGGATATTTACAGGGTTTTGTGGCACAAGAGGCATATAATATTTAATTTTTTAAATATTATATTAATGGTTTTTATTAAAACCAATGGCAAGGGTTTTTATTAAAACCGATGGAAGGGTTTTTTATTAAAACCAACGGAAAGGGTTTTCATTAAAACCATTGGAAAGGGTTTTTCATTAAAACCACTATGCTAAGACTTCTCCAAATTATGATGGATGAAAAGGTTTTCCAATAAAACCTAGGTGCAAAAAGTTTCATGACGAAATTCAAAAGAATGAAGGAGATATCCCAATTCAAAGTTAAAAGGTGAATTATTAAATTTTTATTTAATAATTCTAAGGTCTAAGGTTGTATTATATTATCCGTCGATGTGCAAAGGTTGGGGAGATAAATAAAGATTCATCGATGTCATTCGAAGGCATGGAGGTGCATATAAATAAAAGGTAAAAACCTTTGATTATTTAAGACTTGACATAGCACATGAGAGAGAGTCATCGAAAGGGGAGCAACGAAGAAAGAAGGATAAATAACTTTTGATTTGAGAGCAAGGTCAAGTAAACAGCGTGGGAAAGTGACGTCACGTAGGAGCCTATAGCGTAGTTGGTAGCGCACGAACTTTGCACAAGGTAGGTTCGTTGTTCGAATCCCGCCAAGGGCAAAGTGTTTTGCTAAGAAAGGCAAATTGAGTTTTCAGATTTGAGCGTAGGTAAAGTTGGGTGTTTGGGATTAAAATCCCAATGTGGGCTGATGCCCACGTGGTAAGCACCTCATAGCGCTAAGTGAGAGGAACAGAGTTCGACTCCCACGAAGGTGTGAAGGCGCATTAATTTTGGCAAGGCATTGACGATTTCGAAGGTGTGAAGGCGCATTGATTTTTGGCAAAGGAATATTCGATTTCAAAGGTTGTGAAGGCAAATTTTTTTGAATAAAGGTATTTATCTCTAGCGCATGGTAATATTTGTTATTACCAAAGTTTTGGTGCATTAAAATTATTTCTGTGATAACTAGGGAGTCATAAGGAGTTTAGGGAAATAAATGCTTGTTGTATGTGTTAATGTGCTTAGGGAGTTATAAGGTGTAGAATTAAATATTTGTTATTGTTGTGTGTGATTAGGGAGATATAAGGTGTGGAAATAAATATTTGTGATTGTTGTATGTGGAGTTATAAGGTGTGGAATTAAAAATAAAAGCATAGGTGCTTGTTGTATGTGTTAATGAAATTAGGGAGTCATAAGGTTGAAAAGTGTTGAACTTGTTATATGTCCTAGTGCATGATTTAATTATGAAATTAAACTAGGAACTTGAGACCTAGTTAATTGCTACCTTGAGTTAGAAGACATGCACATGAGTTAGGGTTTGAAGTTGAAGACAAATTGCTTGATTATGTGCCTTGGCTATTGAGAGGAAGTGGATGGATTAGAAAATCAATTTTATGGATAAAATTGATGCTTGAGTTCCATGATTGCTTTAGTGGAGTTCATTGAGAGTATTGCCATTATTGAGGAGGTTTTTGCTATTGCTTTGAGGAGATTATTGTTGGTTACTTGTTGAGTACATTACCACTATTTGAGACCATTGAGGAGATCATTTGCTAGTCACTTGTGGATACATTTATCTTTCATTTGAGGAGATCATTGTTGGCTATTTGAGAGCTCTTTGCTTGAGGGAGTTGTGCTTGTTTCTTGAGAGCTTATTGACATTGCATGAGGAAGATATTATTGAGAACCTATTGCTATCACTTGTGGAGATTGTCCTTGGTTGGTTGAAGTCCTCATTGTTATTTCTTGGAGAGGTTTCCATTTGAGAGATCATTTGTCATCCATTTGAGAGTACATTGTTGAGCATTGTTGTCATCCATTTGAGAGTACATTGTTGAGCATTGTTGTCATCCATTTGAGAGATAATTTGTCATACATTGTTGAGATCATTGTGGATCATTGTTGTCATCCATTGAAGAGTACATTGCCATTCATTATTGAGCACATTGTTGAGTATTGTCATCATTCATTTGTTATCCATTGTTGAGTTCATCATTGAGCCTTGCCTTCATTGATTTGTGGTTGAGATTTGAGTGCTACTTGAGAGTCATTGGTTGAGCCTTTGAGAAGGCTTTTGGGATAGAATTTTTGGACAGATTTGAGATAGCTTTTGTGCATGATTGGTTGAGCCTTTGAGAAGGCTTTTGGGATAGATTTGTGGACAGATTTGGGACAACATTTGAGCAGGATTGTTTGAGCCTTTTGTGAAGGCTTTGAGAACATATTTGGGACAACATTTGAGTAGGATTTTTTGAGCCTTTTATGAAGGCTTTGAGGACAGATTTGGGACAGCATTTGAGCAGGATTGTTTGAGCCTTGTGAGAAGGCATTGAGGTAGATTTATGAGTAGTGAAAGAGATAGGACAAAAATATAAAACACATCAACACTAGTTGCATAGCTGATCAGATTAGTGGATAGCCTAGCTGAGTAGATCAATGGATAGCCTAGCTGATCATATCAATGGATAGCCTAGTTGAGTAGATCAGTGGATAGCCTAGATGAGCAGATCAATGGATAGCCTAGCTGAGCAGATTAATGGAGAGCCTAGATGAGAAGATCAGTGGATAGCCTAACTAAGTAGATCAGTGGATAGCCTAGCTAAGTAGATCAATGGAGAGCCTAGCTGAGAAGATCAATGGAGCCCACCTAAGTAGATCAGGACAGCCTAGCTTTGAGTAGATCAAAGTAATCATTTGTATTGGGATAAGGATCCCTATTTCTTTGTGAAATATTATAAGGAGATTATCTTGTGGACTACCCCACATTGGGGGAACCATGTTAAATCTTGTGTCTCAATTGTGTGTGATGATTTGTGCACTTGCTTACTATTGCTATCTATGTTATTAATGCACACTACTATATTTGGTTATTGCAATTAAGGACACTAATTGATATTGGTTTGGAAAGAAAGTAAAAAGTGGGTGCTATACTGTTCACCCCCCTCTCAGTATAAGCTTGTGTTCTTCAATTGGTATCAGAGCGGGTTCCTTAGGAAAGGCTAACAGCTTGAGGGTAGATTCTACAAGAACACAGATGGCTTCACAGAATGGATCATCTACAAGTAAGGCTCCATTGTTTGACGATAACAATTATGCTTTTTGGAGCATGAGAATGAAGAACTACTTGATATCACAAGGATATGAGGTATGGCAGATGGTTGCAAAAGAGTATAAGGTTGAAGGTGATCCCGAGACAGATAAGACTATCAGGAAATTGGTTGAGATCAATGCAAAGGCAATGAATTGTATTCTGAGTGGGCTTCATGAGACAGATTTTGCAAAGGTCATGGTATGTAATTCAGCTAATGAAATGTGGACCAAGTTGTGGAATACCTATGAAGGATATTCCAAGGTAAAGTTGGCAAAACTACAAACTCATAGAAGAAGATTCGAGGAATTGAAAATGGAAGATTCTGAAGATATTGCAAAGTTTTTACTTCGAGTTGATGAGATTGCTAACACCATGAGAGGCCTAGGATTTGAGATGAAAGAATTAGATGTTACTCAAAAGGTTTTGAGATCACTTCCCATGAAGTATGATGCAAAGGTTTCAACGATAGAAGAAACAATGAATATCGACAAGCTAACAATGGAAGAACTACAAGGAACTCTCACAGCTTATGAGATGAGGATAGATAAGCATTAGGATCCAAAGAAAGAAATTGCATTCAAAGCTTTAGAGAAAAATAAAGGGAAAGATCCAGAGATAGATAGAGATTCAGATAATGATGAGGAAGCTAACTTCATCAAAAGGAAAAAGGACTCAAGGAATTACAGGGATATGAAGAAAGTCAAATGCTACAAGTGTGGTGATTATGGTCACTATGCAAACAAGTGTCCACATGAAGAAAATAGTGATGATGAAAAACAGGGTCACAGAAGAAAAGAAGAAGGAAAGCATAAGCATGACAAAGATGACAGGTACAAGCAAAGCAAGCATGAGAAGAAGAAAAGTTTTCGTAAGACTAAGAAAACTTTCTACATTGAGGAAGCAAATGATGGCTCAGATCACAGTGATAGAGATCACCCAGATGATGAAAAGGAAGAACATCTATTCTTAGGAATAGAAGGTGAAAGAGAATAATGCTTTGTGTGTGGTCAACGATATCACAGATCAGGATATTGCAATGGCTTTAGTGATAGTGAAGATGAAATGACATACCAAGGAAACATGAAAAGACAAAGGATTCATGAGAGTTTGTTTGCTATAGAAGAAGATAATGATATCAGTGACAGTGAAGATGAAGAAAGTTCCAAAGCTCCTATGGCTCCAAATATCCAATTTGGATCTTGTTTTGAGATAGGCGAATCAAGTTAAAAGGCAAAGAAATTATTGAAGAAGAAAGCAAGGAAGAAGTTAAGGAAGAATATTTGGATACCACAAAGAAGGATCAAGGATACAATGCACAAGTCAAAGATGATCACAAGGATAAAGGTCAAGAAAGGTATGAGGAACCAAGGCATGAACAAAGGGTTTTTCAAGGAAATTGCTTTTCTTGTAATGGATTTGGACACAAGGCTATACACTATAGGGTCTATGGATCAAAGAAGTTTGATTTTGCTAGAAGGAACTTCAAAGGAAGAAGGTATGGTTTTTAGGGACATTGCTTCTTATGCAACAGGATTGGTCATAGAGCTTCTCAATGCAAAGGAAATGAGAAATATGGTTTTGATTATAGAGCTGCACAATTCATAGGTCATGGTCAAAATGATTATGGAAATAGAGCTTCACAATACAAGGTTCAGGAAAGGAATGGATATGGAAATGATTTCAAGAAAGAATTCAGGATATGGGCACCATCCAAAGGCTACAATATCAAGTGTTTTAATTGCAATAACTTTGGACATATTGCAAGATGGTGTAGGACTCAATTCCAAATAGGTTCAAGGAAAGAAGGTCAAGAAGTTTCAAGGCAAGAAGGTCAAACGGGTTCAAGATAAGAAGATCAAGTAACTCATCAAGAAAAGGATATCAGAAAGATGTGGAAGGAAGTTGACAAAGGAAAGGAACAATGTAAGATGGGATTAAATGTACTCCCACCCCAAAATTAATCACCTCAAGAGAGAAGGTGGTAGGGGGCTAAGCTTAAGAGTCATATCTTTTAGCCCCATAGGTGTCCCTTTTGCCATTGATGTCAAAGGGGGAGAGATTTGAGTAAGGGGGGGAGCATTGAGTTAGGGGGAGCATCCTCTAAATAGAGCATTGAGATAGGGAGAACAAACTCCAAAGAGAACATTGAGATAGGGGGAGGAGCCTCCATAGAGAGTATTGAGTCAGGGGGAGCAACTTTGATTTTCAAAAATGGCTTTTGCAGTGATTGTGGTGATTTGCATTAGAGGTGTTGCCATCAATGACAAAGGGGGAGATTGTTGGCAATTTGAGTTATTTTGTGTTGTCATTGATGTCACATGGATCACATTGAGTTTTGGTGGCAAAAGCACTTCATAAATAATCATTTATGATATTTTGGAGAGCATGGATATATACAAGGTTTTGTGGCACAAGAGGCATATAATATTTAATTTTTTAAATATTATATTAATGGTTTTTATTAAAACCAATGGTAAAGGTTTTTATTAAAACCAATGGCAAGGGTTTTTATTAAAATCGATGGAAGGGTTTTTTATTAAAACCAACGGAAAGGGTTTTCATTAAAACCATTGGAAAGGGTTTTTCATTAAAACCACTATGCTAAGACTTCTCCAAATTATGATGGATGAAAAGGTTTTCCAATAAAACCTAGGTGCAAAAAGTTTCATGACGAAATTCAAAAGAATGAAGGAGATATCCCAATTCAAAGTTAAAAGGTGAATTATTAAATTTTTATTTAATAATTCTAAGGTCTAAGGTTGTATTATATTATCCGTTGACGTGCAAAGGTTGGGGAGATAAATAAATATTTGCCGACGTCATTCGAAGGCATGGAGGTGCATATAAATAAAAGGTAAAAACCTTTGATTATTTAAGACTTGACATAGCACATGAGAGAGAGTCATCAAAAGGGGAGCAACGAAGAAAGAAGGATAAATAATTTTTGATTTGAGAGCAAGGTCAAGTAAACAACGTGGGAAAGTGACATCACGCAGGAGCCTATAGCGCAGTTGGTAGCGCACGAACTTTGCACAAGGCAGGTTCATTGTTCGAATCCCACCAAGGGCAAAGTGTTTTGCTAAGAAAGTAAAATCGAGTTTTCAGATTTGAGCGCAGGAAAAGTTGGGTGTTTGGGATTAAATCCCAACATGGGCTAACGCCCACGTGGTAAGCGCCTCACAGCGCTAGGCGAGAGGAATAGAGTTCGACTCCCATGAAGGTGTGAAGGTGCATTAATTTTTGGCAAGGCATTGACGATTTCGAAGGTGTGAAGGCGCATTGATTTTTGGCAAAGGAATTATCAATTTCAAAGGTTGAAGGCAACAAATTTTGTATAAAGGTATTTATCTCCAGCGCATGGTAATATTTGTTATTACCAAAGTTTTGGTGCATTAAAATTATTTCTGTGATAACTAGGGAGTCATAAGGAGTTTAGGGAAATAAATGCTTGTTGTATGTGTTAATGTGCTTAGGGAGTTATAAGGTGTAGAATTAAATATTTGTTATTGTTGTGTGATTAGGGAGATATAAGGTGTGGAAATAAATATTTGTGATTGTTGTATGTGGAGTTATAAGGTGTGGAATTAAAAATAAAAGCATAGGTGCTTGTTGTATGTGTTAATGAAATTAGGGAGTCATAAGGTTGAAAAGTGTTGAACTTGTTATATGTCCTAGTGCATGATTTAATTATGAAATTAAACTAGGAACTTGAGACCTAGTTAATTGCTACCTTGAGTTAGAAGACATGCACATGAGTTAGGGTTTGAAGTTGAAGATAAATTGCTTGATTATGTGCCTTGGCTATTGAGAGGAAGTGGATGGATTAGAAAATCAATTTTATGGATAAAATTGATGCTTGAGTTCCATGATTGCTTTAGTGGAGTTCATTGAGAGTATTGCCATTATTGAGGAGGTTTTTGCTATTGCTTTGAGGAGATTATTGTTGGTTACTTGTTGAGTCCATTGCCACTATTTGAGACCATTGAGGAGATCATTTGCTAGTCACTTGTGGATACATTTGTCTTTCATTTGAGGAGATCATTGTTGGCTATTTGAGAGCTCTTTGCTTGAGGGAGTTGTGCTTATTTCTTGAGAGCTTATTGACATTGCATGAGGAAGATATTATTGAGAACCTATTGCTATCACTTGTGGAGATTGTCCTTGGTTGGTTGAAGTCCTCATTGTTATTTCTTGGAGAGGTTTCCATTTGAGAGATCATTTGTCATCCATTTGAGAGTACCTTGTTGAGCATTGTTGTCATCCATTTGAGAGTACATTGTTGAGCATTGTTGTCATCCATTTGAGAGATCATTTGTCATACATTGTTGAGATCATTGTGGATCATTGTTGTCATCCATTGAAGAGTACATTGGCCATTCATTGTTGAGCACATTGTTGAGTATTGTCATCATTCATTTGTTATCCATTGTTGAGTTCATCATTGAGCCTTGCCTTCATTGATTTGTGGTTGAGATTTGAGTGCTACTTGAGAGTCATTGGTTGAGCCTTTGGGAAGGCTTTTGGGACAAAATTTTTGGACAGATTTGAGACAACTTTTGTGCATGATTGGTTGAGCCTTTGAGAAGGCTTTTGGGATATATTTGGGACAGCATTTGAGTAGGATTGTTTGAGCCTTTTGTGAAGGCTTTGAGAATAGATTTGGGACAAAATTTGAGTAGGATTATTTGAGCCTTTTATGAAGGCTTTGAGGATAGATTTGGGATAACATTTGAGCAGGATTGTTTGAGCCTTGTGAGAAGGCATTGAGGCAAATTTGTGAGCAATGAAAGAGATAGGACAGAAACAAAAAACACATCAACACTAGTTGCCTAGATGAGCAGATCAGTGGATAGCCTAGCTGAGTAGATCAGTGGATAGCCTAGCTGAGTAGATCAATGGATAGCCTAGTTGAGCAGATCAGTGGATAGCCTAGCTGAGAAGATCAGTGGAGAGCCTAGCTAAGTAGATCAATGGATAGCCTAGCTGAGCAGATCAATGGATAGCCTAGCTGAGCAGATCAGTGGAGAGCCTAGCTGAGCAGATCAGTGGAGCCCACCTGAGAAGATCAGGACAGCCTAGCTTTGAGCAGATCAAAGTAATCATTTGTATTGGGATAAGGATCCCTATTTATTTGTGAAATATTATAAGGAGATTATCTTGTGGACTACCCCACATTGGGGGAACCACGTTAAATCTTGTGTCTCAATTGTGTGTGATGATTTGTGCACTTTCTTACTATTGCTATCTATGTTATTAATGCACACTACTATATTTGGTTATTGCAATTGAGGACACTAATTGATATTGGTTTGGAAAGAAAGTAAAAAGTGGGTGCTATACTATTCACCCCCATCTCAGTATAAGCTTGTGTTCTTCAATTTTTGCCCCCATAAATGAAGTTTGTGTGATTTGTGGGTGGGTCAAGAAGGATGATGATGTTGATTGTGAGGGGAGAATTACGAGGGTGACCAAAGTCATGAATATATTGGATGTTGGGGAGAGAGACATGAGCATTGTGTATATCATATTCTCTTATACCTAGATTAGTTATGAGTATAGACACATGTGGAATTCCATAATATTCTTAGTGGGGTGGTGAATCTTGGTGTGATGAAGAAGAAGATGATGATTGTGATTCAAGAGGAAGCAAAACAAAAAGAAGAGGTACAATGGAAGGTGCGATCCTATTGATTTGGGCATTGAGGTGAGTGACATGTTGTTCCCATGAATAAAGTTTAGCCAGGGTTTGTAAAATAAGATGATTAGCATGGGGGAATTGTTACATGGATAAGGATGAAGAGCTATTTGGGCACAAGTCAGAGCGAGAGAGATTCAAAAATATTTGTGGATGAATGAGGGGATGATTGGAGTGGGCAATATGGGGGTATTCAACATAGTTGCAGCATATAAAAGAGGTTGTAACTCAAGATGGGTTGAGCAAGAAGATGGTTGTGAGGTTTTTTGAAGATATGGAGAAGAAAGAAGCCCTGATGGTGGACAAGATGAGGTCTATGAATGCAGAGAGGGATGAATAGAAGAGTTTACTAATATGTTGGAAAAGAAGGGGTAGGTAGGAGTGGTGGAGGGAATTCAACATATGGGGAAGGGGATAAAAGATCCAGCTTGACGGGTTGGATGGATATATGTATGAATTGAGTAGAAACTAATGGTGAAGTAGACGAAGGGGTGACCATGTTGTAAAATTATAAGGGGTCTTCATCCACCTCAATGAAGTGGACTTGGCCATTATAAAGATATTTTAAGTAGTGATGCAACGTGGAAGGGATACATTGCATGTCCCACATACATGGAAATCTAAGGAGGATATTGTATTGCATATCTCCTTCAATGACATGATATAAAGTGGGTATTATCTTGATGCCAACCTAAATTGGGAGGACAATGGACCTGACTATTTTGTGCATTGAATCATCGAATGCTCATAGATCCAAAGTATGCATAGCAATATGGGTAGGTGAAATATTGATATGTTGTAAAGAAATAGTAGAAATGATGTTAATAAAGGATATTATGTCGATCAAAACTTACATATAGGTGGTATCATTTATACAATCCAAGATGTGAAGGGGAGGATCAATGCCCTCATCTTAAAGAACTATAATATCATGGTCATAAAAGATGATAGATGGTTGCATGCATGTTTGCACATTGCTCATGAACTATACAAAGACATTGGTGTCATGTTATTCTACATATATTGACCATAGAATCTTGTTTAAAGCTTCACGATGAGATTATGATTACTGCAAGAGGTCATATATATAATCTATCAAGAGTTGTACAAAGTTGATGAGTGAGATTGCTATAAATAGTAATAATATTATGTGGTATCTATAGTGGTTTGACTTGTGTTGGTGATATGAATGAAGAAGTGGTGATATTGGGTCGATGTTCCTAATGATCAGGACACATGGGGTGGCATTGGTTTTGTGTGATGACATGAATCATACCCATGAAACCATGTTGAGATGGATTTTTATTCACCTAATTGACTTATCAAGGTGCAAGATGAGAAGCAAAAGTGTTTTGAGGCTATCCATGTTTTTGTAGAGGTGTATTATAGATCCCTAAGTTTTTATTTGAAGGGGCCAGTGGATTTTCAGCACAAATAATCTCGTTGTCGATAAGATCCTATGCCAAATAGAAAAATGTGTGAAAATTTTGGATATCATGCCTATGTTGCCTATGGTACTTGTAAAATGCATTCTCATTATAGTTCTTGGGCTTTGGACAATTTGGATATTCTTTCCTTATTTTTGGTAAATCAATAAGTCTAGCATCATACAACTTCTAAAAGATATTTGGTAATGGATTTGACAAAGGAGTCCAATTTCAAGGTGAAGGTTGTTATCGTTGTTGCTAGTTTTAAATTTGATTGGTAAGGGGAGGGTCCCTTGATTGTTGATATACCTATTGTCATTGCTGAGATTTCTATGGAGGTAGAGTAGATTTCGAGTTAAATGTAACTTGATTGACCTATGAGGGTTTTGGAGGAATTGGATTTTGACCACTTGTACTAAAGCGAGTATTGGGAATGTAATCAACCTTCTTATGAAGCTTGAATTTACCCTCTTGTACCTTTATATCTTCAATTATTTTAGCCTAAGCAATGGCATACTCAAAGGAGCGATGCATTTGAAGTGTGGCCAATATGTGTTTGGCATAACTTTTTACAAACAATTTGACCAACTCTAGGGGTGGTATTTGAAATGTTAAATCATGTATAAAACCATAATACCTAGCAACATATTTATTAACTATATTATTTTAAAACTATTACAGACTATATATATCTGGGTGCGATGTATAATTTTTGATATTAATGGAGAAATGATCAAGGAATTAATTGACCACCTATTCAAATGTAGATAGACTTTGTTTAGGAAGATTGTTGAACCAATCGAGGGCCTTATTTCTAAGGGAGAGGGAAAATATACAAAGCATAAGTGCATCACTACCTTGAAGTGATAAGTATATTGATAATTATGTAAGTGCTCCTAAGGATCCTCTTAACCCATAAATTTATCAAATTTAGGCATTTTGTACTTTCAAGTGTATTGATGAAGGGCCATATATGGATGAATAGCATCATTATAGATTTAACTATAAGTTAGTTTTTGCAGCCCATAGCTACTAGTCCGCAACTCTAGATTTTTTAGTTGTTCCCTCATGAGCTAAATTTTAATGGGGGCACTTCTGATGTAGAGATGGAGAGAGAAGTTTTTCCTCCAAGTGGTTTCCAATAAAAATAATTATGAACACTAGTAGAATGATGTGGGAATGATTTCATGAGGTGTCTATAAGGTGGTTGAGTGGTGAATGACGTGAGATTATGTTGAGATGATGAGGAAGGTGTTTGTTGTTGTTATTTTTGAAGATATTGTAACAACTGATGTTGTTGTTGTAGTTGTTGGTATTGCAACTATTGTTGTTGTTGCAACTATTGTTATTATTGCTTCTAATGGTGTAGCAAATTTTGATGGAGTTATTGTGGATCAAGTTGTTATTGAAGGGGTTGCTCCTAATGGAGTAGGTGTTAGAGGAGTTTCTCTTGATGAAGTTGTTGGTGATGGAGTTGTTCCTATTAGAGATGTTGTTGGTGGAGTTGATGTTGATGAAGTTGTTGTGTTGCTATGATGGAACAAATAGAGGTTTGGATAATTGGGAGTGTGTTGTTGTGCTTGATATGGCACTTTTTGGGGTATTTGATCAAACTCCTAGATATATAGGCTATATGGATGTTGAGTATAGCTTTGATTTACCTATTGAATAGGTACCTATGTTGATGCTTGTTGGAAAGTAGAAGAACACTCATATTGGGATGTAATAAGGGAGAGAGGATGGGATGTTGTTGGCACAGTGGAAGTACATGTCGGTGGCAAGGTGAAAAAAATTATTTTGATTTGAAATAGGCATAGGAGTGGTGACAAGAAATTGTAATGAAGGGTAAGTTGTGGAAATATTCTCCTATGAAGATGCATGAATGTAGTGCTGAAGCATTTGATTAGATGCTTGTAGAGTGGAAGAGGATGTAGGTATATTTTTAAGGAGCTATAAATTTTGAGAGAGTGTAGATATATGTGTATAACCAACAACAAAAAGGAATTGTGTATTGACATGGGATAAGTATTGAAGTGGAATTTTAAAGGAAGACTAACCAATATTAAGCAAGTTAGCTTTGAGAGGTGGATTGTTGGAGTAGGAGGAGGAAGGCGATATTGATGAGATGGAACTAAGAGGTGGCTATGAGAGTGGATTGAAGAAGAGGTATGAACTGGTGACTGTAGAGTATGAAATAGACACATTTGAAGAAGAAATATCTTGGGTATTAGGTGGAATGGTGGTAGAAAATACTGTGGCTACTATTTAAGTGATAGAATGAATATCTGGATAAATAGGGAAGATATTTCCCCCACCATATAATAGACGTTGTAATAATTGTTTTAGGAATAGATGAGGAGAATGAGTGGAGGATGGAGAAGGATATTCCTCATAGGTGAGCTCAGGATTAAAATCACTAGGTGGAAAATAAATGATGTCTAGGGAGGAAACTGCCTTGTGTGTTGATTTGTTAGAGGATTGAGATGATGAAGTGTCAGTGGGATGCTGAACTATGTCATGAGTGACATTGGGTGTAGAAGATGGAGCTTGAATTAGTTGAGATTTATATAGAGTGTATATTTTAGAATTAGGCATAACAATGGTGCCAAATTCTATAGCATATGTTCTTGATTGAGAAATATTTGCATGAGAAGCCTCCATCACAATATGAGCTTGCTCACGATCTTGGCTATGGGTGATGACCATTGGTAGGGGATAAAATAGGCTCAAAATATTATTTTTTGCCAAGTTTAGGTTGAGGTAAGAATTAGAATAGTCACAAAACCTCTTTGTAAAACAAAAGTTTGGGTCACATGCTAGGGTGTGACTCTATTTGGGTTGTAGGGTACCCTATGATTTTTTAAAAACTGGTCACAAAAATAGGAAAAGTACTGGAACTATGTACAAAGGTGTATAAAAACTTGTTTTTGTAGGTTTTGGAACCTGTTTTGAATATTTTGTAATAGAAATACAATATTATGACAAGAAGAAAAATGAACGACCAAAGTTTTGTAAATATGTGTTCAAGATGTTAAAACAACCCTAAAATAAAGCGGTATGTGGTGGATGCAGCCTATGAAGGTATGTTCATGTATAGTTTCCTATTATACCCAAAGGTATGTGAGGGATGACTATACACAAACAGGTGAATAGCTTCTGATGGAGATAATGGATTGGAAAACATAGAGAAGAAAATATGCAAAATTCTCTTAAGAAAGAGGTGACATTGTCTAAGACTTGCTATCAGTCTACCTAGGATTTTGCTTAACCCTCATATGGGCTTACTCACAAATAATAATTGCACACTCACTAATTATATGAAGCCCTATGAGAAGGGGTCTCTAATCCTAATCCACCTTGAGGATCTCTCAAGAGTAGGGGATTCTCTAGTTATGAAGTATAAAAAACCACTTGTGGGGGCTACTATGGTGTTTAGGGAGCTAGCTAGCAGAAGGAGATGAATTCCAACATCTCTAGTATCTATTAGGGATTGGTGATGAAATTTAACCTTGCCAATGTAAAAGAAATGTGAAGTGTGTTTGTACACTACTTAAGAAATTTGGAAATGCTTGAAAATTAAACTAGATTATAAAATAAAGCCTTTTTCTTCATTTTTTTTTGACTTTTAGAAAAGGAATTACCCTTTATAAATTAATGAAATGCAAAATAAACAATGCAAATTGTGAAGAACACAATCTTATACTGAGAGGGGGGATTAACAGTATAAGACCACTTTTTACTTTCTTTCCAAACCAATATTAATTAATATACTTAATTTCAATAACCAAATATAGCAGTGTGCATTAATAACTCAGATAGTAGTAGTAAGCAAGAGCACAAGTCACCACACACAATTGAGAGACAATATTTAACGTGGTTCCCCCAATGTGAGGTACTCCACGAAGAAAATATTTTACTAAAAAATTCTTAATCAATCTCTTTGGGAATCACTCCCAATTACAATGTTTATGGATCTCTGTCCAAAGGATATGTTGATCCCCTAATCTCAAGTTCATGGATCTCTTCCATAGGATAACTCTTTTCCCTTCTACTCTAGCTATGTGATCTTCTAGAAGACTCTGTCTCTTTGTTGCACTTACTGGTGGACCTCTCTCCACTTGAAGACTCCTCACTCGAATCTATCTTCAATTGTGCTGGCTACTGGATCTCTATCCATTGAGACTCTGTCCTCTGTACTTTGTCACCTCCAAAGCTTTGTCAATAGGCTCACTAAGAAACTGCTCAATAGGTTCACACAGAACCTGCTTAACAAGCTCACACAAAACTTATCCAAAAGTGAATAACAAGCTCACATAGAACTTGTCCAATGCTGAATAACAAGTTCACATAGAACCTGCCCAAATATGCTCTAGCAAGCTCACCAATAACTTGCCCAAATATGTTGTAGAAAGCTCACCAAGAACTTGCCCAAATATGCTCTAAAAAGCTCACCAAGAACTTGCCCAAATATGCTCTAGAAAGCTCACCAAGAACTTGCCCAAATATTCTCTAGCAAGCTCACCAAGAACTTGCCCAAATATTCTCTAGCAAGCTCACCAAGAACTTTCCCAAAAATATCCACAAATTTGTCCCAACATTGCCCTCAAATCTGTCTCAACACTATCCTCAAATCTATCCCAAAGGCCTTCTCAAAGGCTCAATCAATAATGCTCAAGTAGCACTCAAATATCATCCATAAATCTATCAAGGAAAAACTCAAATATGAACTCAACAATGAATGGAAATGTACTCTTCAATGGATGAAAACAATGATCTGATGGGCTGTCGTTAAGCACATCATTAATTCTCAATGAATTTGTCAATCCGGGGTGGTGTCCAAGGCTATTTACGAGAGAAAGTTCAAGCAAGGTTGTAGTTCAGTTCATTTAGAAGCAAGCAGGTCTTATTGGTGGAATTGATTGTGTGGGGGTTTTGTGTCACTTCTACCCCTAAATTGCATAAATTGAACTTTAATCTATTTGCAAGAATGAAAACTAATTGCTAATTGCAGAAATGAAACCCTAGTTACAGTTGCAAGAATGAAATCTAATTAAATTGTAGAATTGAAACTCTAGTTATAGTTGCAGAATTGAAAGTCTATTTAATCTTGCAATAATTGAAATGAAGCATAAAAACTAGATCCTATCAATGCTCTGTAACAAAAGGTCGTCAATCTTTTGTGCAGGGTTTTGACAGCAAAAACAAGAATGCAGGGAAATTACAGAAAACTTGTAAATTGCTGGAAATGGAAATTTGCAGTGAATTGGAAAGTTGCTTGGAATGAAAAGAATAACCAGATCTACCACTAATCATATCACAAAAACATTATGAACAAGAATTAAACAACTAGGAATGTTAGTTGTGCAAAAGAATGAAAATGACAAGTTCACAACTTATTCTGCTATAGCAAAATCAGAATAAAACACGTCTGTCAGTCCTCCTCCTAGGTCTGGAAGTGGCCAGCCTCCTTTCTCAGAAGAAGGTTTGAATTCTTCTTTAAGTCTTACTCACACTCAGACATAACAAAATAAATGGAATGAAACTGCACTTTTATTGCTTCAGAAACATAATTACAATTCTGTTGAAATCTGTTACAAGTCTGAAATCACTATTCTATTATCTCCCTATTTATTTTCTATCTCCTCTATCTAATCTAATATATTAGCTCAACCTGGATGGGAGCTATCTTTTATAGATGCCTAAAATCTAATTACAAACAGAAAATATGTTGTTCCTGATATCCTGTAGAATTTCCTGGGTTTATCCTAGAAGAGGATCAATTTGATCTTTTCCATAAATGGTGGCTTTGGATGGCAAGGATGACAAAGTTAGATGGGAGATATTTTCCCTTAACTTTCTCAACCTTATTATCCCCTTTTCCATCGCCAAAAGTCAGTCAACAAGTCAAAAAGCACATTCTGTTTTCATTCCGAAGATAAGTGGCTCATTTCGAAGATACTGCAATTCTCATTCCGAAGATCCGCTCATTCCGAAGATACTACAATTCTCATTATGAAGATCCGCTCATTCTAAAGACACTGTGTTTTCTCATTTCGAAGATATCTGTTCATTTCGAAGACATTGTGTTCATTTCGGAGACACTGTGTTCATTTCGAAGACACTGTGTTCATTACGAAGATCTTTAGAATGACCAATTGTGTTGACTCCAAATGGTTTTGGCTGCATTTCTCAGGTGGATTAGCCCTCAGGATCAGATTGCAATAGTCTTCATTCTTCCTTGGATGTGAATTCCATGCCTTGCCATTCATTGGCAGGTGGCTAGAATTTATATGGAAAAACCAGTTTTCTACTGCACAGTAATAAGTCTTTGTACTATTTGCTGAATTTAGAGAAACTAATGCTTAATGATCATCAAAATAAGACTACTGAAGTGCTTTTGTCAACCTAAGCATGACAAGATAACATAAAACTATACAAGAACTATTAAAAATCAGAATATAATGTCCTTAACACTTCAATCATGCAAACAATTAATACACAGCATATTAAATCAACTTAACTAGCATATAAGATAATTCACAAGAGTTTTAGGCAGTTTTAACTATTTAAAACATGCTATAAATGAGGCTTATCTAGGCCTCATCATTCCCCCCCAACTTATATTAATGCATGCCCTCATGCATTACAGTGGGCTATGGAGTCACAAATGTCCATACTCATATTCCATGTTTCATAGAACAATTTAGTGCCTGTGTAATTTCTCATGAAGGTTTCTGAGTCATTATTCAAACTGATCATCCGGTTGGGAATCCTCTTCAAAATAGGAGGGAACCGGAGTAATGATGGTTGGAGGCCCGAATCCGAGACCTACCCAATAATGTTGCATAAAGGTATTTCTCTGGATTGAGAAGGCAATGCCTCAGAATGGAAGGGCATTGCTTCAAAGTGGAGGGGCACTACTTCAGAATGAGCACCTATGTCTTCATATTCCCTAGATAATCCAAGTAGTAACTGAACCAAATCCTCCTCTTTATCTGATGTAGTTGATTGTTCGTCAACTTGTGACAACTTGCTTTTTAGTTTCTCCACTTTTTGCTATAATTCTCTAATTTTCTTTTCATGTTTTTCAATAACATCTTTTCTTTCCTCAATCCATCTCATTTGTATTTTTATAACACTCTTGGCTGCTCTCAAGTTTTTTTGTGATGTCCACCTCCTCTTCTTCGTTTGACTCAGAACCTAATACTGACAAATCAACTGTAGTTTGCTGCTCAACAATGATCTCATCCTCTCGCTCAGACCCCTACTCCTGTACAGGAGGTTCCATGAAATTATCTATGATTACATCCAAATTCTCAGTGGCTTGTTGCACTTCTATGACATCGGGGCTATCCTGTCTCGGTCTTCTCTTCAATCATTTGTTCTTTTATCTCTTTTTGTTGGAGTCTTGCAGACCTCCTAGTCCTTAATGTATATTTTCTCTTCTTGCCCTATTTTCTTGTGGTAACAGGGGCTGTAGGGATAACTTTAGGCTCTTCACTGGGAACTTCACTCTCCTATTCTGACAGATAAATAACATCTTTAGAAAAATGAACCCTCTTCTATTTTATTTTTTTGCTATCAGTTTCAGCCCTTCTCTTCTTAGTCTATGAGGTTGATGGTTCTAGAGAAAAATGCTTTGTTGCTTTTGCTTGGTGTGTTTCCTTCTCTGCAATAGCATTTTTTTTTAGCCTTTTCTTCTTCCTCAGTAGCATATTTTTTATAGCAACATCTGTATCCTCTTCTCCTTCATCTTCTTCTTCAAAAACTACATTAGTCAGGGTAGAATAAAACCTATTAAAGCTTCTAGGGTTTCCCATAAAATGATGTTGGCACACCAGTTTAATAAGACCATGATGATGAGGGCTCCTTTTTTCCTCTTGATAATGTTTTGCCATGCTCTGTAGTTCTCGGTGCAGGTATGCTTGGAAAATTCACTCTAAATTTAGGTTGTTGCCTACCATGCCTGAGGTGGTTTAAAATTTTGAAATGATGCCTCGACAAAATTACATACTACCCTTCACAGGTTGAAAAATATGGTAACCCATGTGGTTACGTTATTCCAGGGTTCTTGTAGGCTGGCCCTTTTTTTCATTTTTCACTTCATTTCTCTGTTATGATGTTGAGAAGACTGCTCTCTTCTGCTGCTAGGTCACTGATTTCTGGTTTCTACAGAATTACAGGGTTTGCTCTTGTTCTTCTTCAGAAAGAACTTTTATTTTTTTTTACTTTTCCTTGTAATCATTAGCAAATATGTCTTCGAAAAGAAAATATGGCACACTTCCTTATTCTGTGCTCTGAACATCTGGCCATCAATCATTGGACATCCTTGCCATCAAATTTTCTTTACTATTTTTAGCTCGTCCATTCTGCATGCAAATTTTCCCACATGAGTGGTTATTAGCAATGAATGGTGGTGGCATGTTTGTTGGTTATTTTCCCTGTGATTCTCGTACTTCCTCGATGGGTGCAAAAGATGAGATGAATCTAACCGCAAGCTAGCTGACATGTGTCAATGATCACATGGAGTAAAAACAATTTTGTTGACTATGTCTTTTTCTCCCTCCTTGGATGCCATGTGGAAACAGACTGTTAAATCTTCATTCCGAAGATTATGTTTCATTCCGAAGACTAAGATGGGCATTTAATTCGAAGATAACCTCATTTCAAAGATAAACCTTCATTTCGAAGACAAACCTTCATTCCAAAGATAAACCTTCATTTTGAAGACACACCTTCATTTCGAAGACAAACCTTCATTCCGAAGACACACCTTCATTTCGAAGACAAACCTTCATTTTGAAGACAAACCTTCATTATGAAGACAAACCTTCATTCCAAAGATAAACCTTCATTTCGAAGACAAACCTTCATTCCGAAGACACACCTTCATTCTAAAAAAACCTTCATTCTGAAGACAAAGGCTTCATTCCGAAGATACCACGGTTATTGAAGATACACCAACATTTTTCTCTTTCTCCAAGCATGTTTTGTTTATGCCAACTCTTATGAACACTTTTATACTAATTGTTAATTGTCATATACTATATATCAAATATTTACAATGAGAAAAGTGCAAGAAACATATATACCTGGTTAAAACAAGTTAATGCAAGTTTTGAAAGATGACTTGTTTCTGTTGATATTCTACTGAGGCTTCTTGCAACACTTCAAAAACAAGTGTAGTTGGTGAATTTTTACAATGGTGACTCAGAAATTTCAAGGTTATGCATGCCAGAAAATTGGTTTTCATGCATACCAACTCAATAGTGCCTTAGAAAAGGTTTTCACTGCTGAGTTATTCATTTTCTCTCTTTTTTTTTCTTGGTTTCCTTTTTTTTTTTTTTTTTCCTCTCCTTTTCTTTTTTCTTGATTCTGATTATGCCCATGAAGGATTTCATGATTTCCCTGAAATCATGCCCATGAAGGAATTCATAATCAGAATTTATTCATATTTTTGTTTTCTACTTTTTTTGATTTTTTTTAATTTTTCTTTTAAGATTCAAAGATATGATCATTTGGAATCTTCATCAGAAGAAGAAGCCTCTTCTGTCAAATGTAACTGTGTGAAATACCGAGCAAATTCCACCTTTGTTAGTGGTTTATGGTACAACTGTAAAAGATGTCCATTTACCACTAATATCCTCCTTAAATCATCAACTAAAGAAAGTTGAACAACTTCATTCTCAAACTCCCCTGGTTCATCCTTGCTTCTCTTAATGTGATCATCATGCCACATTTTCCATTTTTGTTGAGTGAACTCTATTTGGTGAAGTGCTTCCAACCAAAGTTCATCAAATGCATTCAACTGCAAAATTTGTTTTTTTGTACCTGCAACAACTCAATGCCAAGCTGCTAAAGATGCATAAAATGTTAGTAAAGCATTAGGATGTTGCACCAATATATCAAACAAATTTGCTCCCTGGTTTTTAGTCAACCAACTATTGTTGTTCAAAGGTTGTTTTGGTTGTATTTCAGTTTGTTTTGTACCAGGCTGATTTGAATTGGTTCTTGGAGAAACATTTTTATTTACAACAATGGAGGCCAAAACTAAAGTATTCTTTTCATTTTCCTTATGTGTTCTAAGAAACCGTGGGCTTTCACGTACAATCATACTTAGGTGTAATAAGTTTACCTGAAAGCAAGTTAACTAATTTTCCACCTTTTTGTATGGTTTTAGGATATACTTTCTTTTTTTTTCTTGGTTTGCTAAAACACATTTCTTGAACAATCCTATTAATGATTGGTACAACTTGAGGTAAAGGGATTGTAACAGTTAAATGTTCTAATTCCTTTATCAAATCTGATTGTGAAGATGTTATTTTTGATATCTCAGACTGTTCAAAATATGATACTTTATTTGATGAGGTATCTTGTTCTTCTTGATGTTGTTTTAGTGTGGATTTGTTTTCATGTTCATTCTTTTTAACTTCACTTTCTACACCGATAAGTGGAATAGGTTCAAGCAATGGTTCACCTGAACACAACTGAGTTTTAACACAGTCACTAACATTTATTAGGGTTGTATTTTTTGATTCAACCATAGAGACAGGGGTTACCTGTTTAACATGATTTGGACTGACCACAGGTTGAGTTGAAAACAGAGGTTGTTTTAATTTTTGTTGTTGTTGTCCATGATAGAAATTATGGATATAATTAGGCAACAAATTTGATTTTTGTTTTTGACAATGTTGCTGCCCTTTGTACAGATTTTGATGTTGTACCCATTGATATCCCTGTAATTTTGGTTGCAACCATGGTGGATGTTGTTGATTCCATTGTTGTTGCATCCATCCATGTTGAGACCATGCTTGGGAGTATGCCCATGGTGGTTGACTCCAACATTGTTGAAGTGGACCTGAAGCAGACCATGGCATATACCAAGGATTATTTCCCCAATGTGCAGGAAATTGAGAAGCATTCTGATATGGAAATTTATGAAAATTATTCCCTTGTCCTTGTCCTACAAAATTGATTTTTTTCATAGGTTGAGACTATTTTTCAAAGACACTTTTAAGTTCTGGCAATAAACTACACTGATCTGTGGGGTGTCCTAATTGACAAATGCTACATGTAGCAGGTATAAATATTTTGTTCAAAGGACAATCATGAAGAGAGTGTTGCTTTTTACATTCCGAACAATAGATGGCCGAAGATTCAGTAGATTCATTTTTTTCATCTAATGTTCTATCATGTACTAAAATATCAGCCTCTTTCATGCATTCTTTCAAATCATGTTTTTCATTACCAATTCTGTGTTTTCTATGCCTTGAATGAGAGTAATTTTTACAGAGTTTAATAATTTCCTGAAATTTAAGTGCATTTGTATCTCCTCTTCCCAAGATATCCAATGCATCCCTAGATTCATCTTGTAGTCCCCTTAAGAATATGACTTTGCAAATTTCAGGTTCAACACTTCCACATCTCTTATGAACAAAAGAAAATCTGTCTATATAATCTTCTAAGATTTCATTTTCCTCTTGTTTCATTGTAAGAATTTCATCATTTTGATTCTTGACTTGACAATATTCTTGGTATCTCTCCAAGAATATGTTTTCCATCTCATCCCAAGTTCTAATTGAGTCGGGTGCTAAGGTGATAAACCATCGTAGAGCTAACTCTTTAAGAGTGGAAGGAAATAGTTTGAGCTTTTGATTGTCATTAGTGTAATCATGAGCTTGACATACAATTTTAAACTCAAACAAAAACATATCAGGATCTTCGGATGTAATTCCCTTGAAAGTTGGTAATACTACAGGTGAAATGACCTTCATGGGAGCATTTTGATTAAGATCTAGTTGGATGGGATTTTGAAAAGTTATGGCAGGTGCACTAGTTGCACTAGGGTGGAGCACATTGTTGGCTCTACCTTGATTCTCTTGTGAGCCTTCCATTGTAGGTTCCCAAAAACAATTATAAATCTTGTCAAATTTTCCTGATTGTATGGATTTGTCAAGAGAAAATGGTGTTGAACTACTTAATTTTCCTCCTTGTAATGATTTCTCAAAGGATCTTGCAGGTCTTTGGAAGTGGATGATTGGGATTCTTTGAAAATTCCAACATTTTTGGAAATAAAAAATTTAGACATTTTTGACATAATTTCAACCTCTTGTGAAATTTTTCTTCTTGTGGTTTCTTGCTTATTTCCTAAATGGACTGAAATACAATTTACCAATAACAATTACTTATACCAGTCATTACATTCAGATTTTACTCTAAAATTCACAACTTAGCATATTTAATAATTATTGGACTGCTTTTCACCTTCTAACAACACCGTGTTCCCGGCAACGGTGCCAAAATGATGGGCTGTCGTTAAGCACATCATTAATTCTCAATGAATTTGTCAATCCAGGGTGGTGTCCAAGGCTATTTACGAGAGAAAGTTCAAGCAGGGTTGTAGTTCAGTTCATTTAGAAGCAAGCAGGTCTTATTGGTGGAATTGATTGTGTGGGGGTTTTGTGTCACTTCTACCCCTAAATTGCATAAATTGAACTTTAATCTATTTGCAAGAATGAAAACTAATTGCTAATTGCAGAAATGAAACCCTAGTTACAATTGCAAGAATGAAATCTAATTAAATTGTAGAATTGAAACTCTAGTTATAGTTGCAGAATTGAAAGTCTATTTAATCTTGCAATAATTGAAATGAAGCATAAAAACTAGATCCTATCAATGCTCTGTAATAGAAGGTCGTCAATCTTCTGCAGGGGGTTTTGACAAAGAAACAAGAATGCAGGGAAATTACAGAAAACTTGTAAATTGTTGGAAATGGAAATTTGCAGTGAATTGGAAAGTTGTTGGGAATGAAAAGAATAACCAGATCTACCACTAATCATATCACAAAAACATTATGAACAAGAATTAAACAACTAGGAATGTTAGTTGTGCAAAAGAATGAAAATGACAAGTTCACAACTTATTCTGCTATAGCAAAATCTAGAATAAAACACTGTCTGTCGGTCCTCCTCCTAGGTCCGGAAGTGGCCGACCTCCTTTCTCGGAAGAAGGTTCGAATTCTTCTTTAAGTCTTACTCACACTCGGACATAACAAAATAAATGGAATGAAACTGCACTTTTATTGCTTCAGAAACATAATTACAATTCTGTTGAAATCTGTTATAGGTCTGAAATCACTATTCTATTATCTCCCTATTTATTTTCTATCTCCTCTATCTAATCTAATATATAATAGCTCAACCTAGACGGGAGCTATCTTTTATAGATGCCTAAAATCTAATTACAAACAGAAAATATGTTGTTCCTGATATCCTACAGAATTTCCTGGGTTTATCCTAGAAGAGGATCAATTTGATATTTTCCATAAATGGTGGCTTTGGACGGAAAATTAGATGGGAGATATTTTCCCTTAACTTTCTCAACCTTATTATCCCCTTTTCCACCGCCAAAAGTCAGTCAACAAGTCAAAAAGCACATTCTATTTTCATTCCGAAGATAAGTGGCTCATTCCGAAGATACTGCAATTCTCATTTCGAAGATCCGCTCATTCCGAAGATACTGCAATTCTCATTCCGAAGATCCGCTCATTTTGAAGACACTGTGTTTTCTCATTCCGAAGATATATGTTCATTCCGAAGACATTGTGTTCATTTCGAAGACACTGTGTTCATTCCGAAGACATTGTGTTCATTTCGAAGATCTTTAGAATGACCAACTGTGTTGACTCCAAATGGTTTTGGCTGCATTTCTCGGGTGGATTAGCCCTCAGGATCAGATTGCAATAGTCTTCATTCTTCCTTGGATGTGAATTCCATGCCTTGCCATTCATTGGCAGCTGGTTGGAATTTATATGGAAAAACCAGTTTTTTGTTGCACAAGTAATAAGTCTTTGTACTATTTGCTGAATTTAGAGAAACTAATGCTTAATGATCATCAAAATAAGACTACTGAAGTGCTGTTGTCAACCTAAGCATGACAAGATAACATAAAACTATACAAGAACTATTAAAAATCAGAATATAATGTCCTTAACACTTCAATCATGCAAACAATTAATACACAACATATTAAATCAACTTAACTAGCATATAAGATAATTCACAAGAGTTTTAGGCAGTTTTAACTATTTAAAACATGCTATAAATGAGGCTTATCCAGGCCTCATCATGATCCACAATGATCTCAAATCAAATCAACTCATAGAAGCATAAAGAGAATTGTTAGAGACTCAATATGTTCTAATATCAATCTCAACTCAACTCAACTCAAATCAATATCAACTCAACTCAAGTCAATCTCATAGAAGCATAAAGAGAATTGTTAGAGACTCAATATGTTCTAATCTTACTCTCAACTCAAATCAATCTCAACTTAACTCATAGAAGCATAAAGAGAATTGTTAGAGACTCAATATGTTCTAATCTCATTCTCAAATCAAATCAATCTCAACTCAATTCAAGTCAACCTCAACTCAAATCAAGTCTTATAGAACCATACAAAGAATTGTTAGAGAATCAATATGTTCTAACCTCAATATCAACTCAACATAGAATTATGGAATAGTTTGTTTCATAGAACTTGAACAATAACTTCACACATAACTTGACTAGGCTCAATCAACTCAACTCAACCAATCATCACAAGGGATAATTCTCTCTCACACAACCTTAGTCCAAGTTTGTATCAACCAAATCAAATGTTTCCAACAATGCTCAACCACATAATCTCACATAAAAATGATACTCATGTTCTTTTCTAACTCAATTTATTTCACAACCAATGGGCATCAACCACTATGCTTATAACACAAGGTTTAAACACAACTCTCAATTCAGAAAACTTTGATGCATTTAACCAACCACTTTCAAAAAGGAAACCACAAACAATCCTTTTCCCTCCAATGATATTTTAGAAATCAACCACCATAAAAAATCAATAGGAGAATGTGCCCATCAATTTTATGAAGATTAAAAAACACCTTGTAAATATACCATAATCACAAAATTCTTTTGCCAATCTTCACAATGGTTAGTAGATCACAAAATAATCAACATTACTCCACTTTTCAATAATCATCACCAAGGCCTTTAATTGCACAACTTCCTTATCTATCCTAAAACCATTTGTACCATAAAATAAAATAAATCAAAACATTGCATAACCTTTTCAATCCAAAAACCACTTATACCATAAAATAAAATAAATCACAATATTGCATACCTTGTCACCTCATGAAAGAATTACTCCTATTGAAAACGAACAAAGCAACCTTCAATTTTGGAACCCCTTTGCAAAATCAGAAATATCTCTTTACACACATATTATTTCTCCTTTTAAATAAGTTAGTCAAGTAGCCCTTGAAATAATCTTTCCGACGATATATAATATGCCCCATTTTCAAAATAAATTGAAACATTTACACACACACACACACACACACACACACACACACACACACACACACACACACATATATATATATATATGCCAACCTCCATTAATTGCACATAGGTCGGCCCTCCATTAATTTAAACTTAAACTTTAAACTTTAATATCTTCATCACCGGAGGTCCTTTTTTGATGAAACAAAATTCCACCTTGGCTTTTAAGAAAAACCCTTTTGATGTAAGCCCACCATGGTTTTAAATAAACCATTTTATTTTGCCTGCCTTGGTTTTCATAAAAACCCTGTATATATCCATGCTCTCTGAAATATCATAGATGATTATCTATGAAGTGCTTTTGCCACCAAAACCAAATATGATCCATGTGACATCAATGATCCATGTGACATAAATGACAACATAAAATGCCTCAAATTAACTCAAATTTCCAACAAATTGCATTTTGTAAAAACCCAAAAGCTAATCTACATACAAAATGGAGGACAAGAAGTGTCGCTTGATTTTAGTGCATCGAGCTAAGACTTGTTTGAGCACAAATATGTTTACACTAGCCAAGATATGCCTATTAAGGTTATGGCTAGATGTCTCTTAGAGCCTTATGTATGAGGTACAAATCAGAATCTTGCTCTCAGCTCATAGATATGAAGAGGTTTAAAGGCCTCTTCACACCTTATACAAATGCTTTTAGCCCTAAACTATGTAACCATTTAGCTTTCTAACATGCATGAAATGAAAACTAAAAATATATAGAGATATTAATAAGACAATTTGAAATACTTTTCTAAGTGATCCAACTTTTGTAAGGAGGTCTAAAGCAATTTTGAGGCCTTTTGTGAAAGTACAAGATGATAAAAGCTTGATGTAAACTTGCTATTTTTAGAACCAAAAAAATAGGTTTTATAGTCTTACCTGTGGTATCCAACTCCTAGAAGTTCTTGTGAGTGGGGTCTAGAGGCTGAACTATATCTCAAATTAGGTTGCACCCTATCATGCGACTCAGGGTCACACCCTACCATGCGAATTGGTGAAAAGTTGAAATTCTTACCAAATTTGGGCTTGCTGATAGTCTTTGTGGTATGGTAGCTGGTTTGTATACATGTACCTACAACAAAAAATAATAGAATGTTAATTTTGTAAAAAAAAGACCATATAAGAAAGATAAAAAAAAACAAGAACAATCTTGCAATATGGTGCGATACAAAGTTTTTCAAAACCTTAAAAGTACTAGAATAGTGCTCGATTACATATTTGTGGATGTCATTATTATCAAGCGATCTTGGCCTATGGAGGTAATATTTGGTAAGGGGGATAGCAATCCCATATGAGGGTAAATCAATCCCCTAACTTACCTAACATTGTGTAGTTACAAGTGGCTGTGTAGAAACTGGCTTCTGAACCAGTTTCTAGAGCACTTA
The DNA here is from genome assembly GCA_028583015.1 of Wollemia nobilis. Classification (NCBI taxonomy): domain Eukaryota; kingdom Viridiplantae; phylum Streptophyta; class Pinopsida; order Araucariales; family Araucariaceae; genus Wollemia; species Wollemia nobilis. The sequence goes on from JAQPPZ010000850.1 coordinate 14,420,065, forward strand.
GCTCAATCATAGGGTACCATATGACTTGCTGAAAGTGAGGGTCACACCCTACCATATGACTCTAGATTAAAGACTAGAAAGATACCTATCCTAGACCTGAGTTGTGTTTCAAGGTTTTTTTAGGGTTTTGGCTAGTTTTGTGTCACATGTAGCATACAAAATTAGTTCAATACTTGATAAAGTTAATTAAAAGTAACAAACATGGTGGGTGTTCCATCGGGTGTGCCAGAATGAACATAAAGAAAACCAAAATTATTTACAATAGATAGCTAAAAAGGGTTACAAGAAGCTCCATTTTACAAATTTTCCTTAGGAGGCTACAAAATGGGGTTTTGTGAGGTGAAAACCCCTTCAGGTAGGATATCAACAACACCACATAAGTCTTCCAAGGGATCCTCAAATTGAGTGATCTTATTGCTCATGTACCACTATAGATTTGAACTATCCTCAAGACCTATAAGACCTACAAAAATGGGTTAGGATGTTTGAAGGCTTGTCCTGATTAGACCTCATATTGAATTAGATAAAAGACCCAAAATGAAATTAAAAAAGACATAAAATTATTCACAAAATCTAAAATCAGGGTGATATTTGTAGACACCAAAATCCAGCCACTTGTAAGTCATCTATACCTTCCTGTCAGCCACGTGTCGGTCATCCACCTTCCCGCCATTATTTGGCCCAAATCCACACTTTCCCGCCATTATTTGGCCCAATTTCACCTTTTCCCGCCATTATTTGGCCCAATTTCACCTTTCCCGCCATTTTTCATCCCCAAATTTATTTAAATTAATATTTATATATATATTTTAATATATTTTAATATATATATAAAGATACTTTAAGTGATTTAATCTGAGCCGTCCATCCTTCATTTAATCTCATCCGTCCATCCATCTTAATCCGTTTCACAACCTAGATTTATTCTCTACCCTTGGATCCACTTTAATCTTAGCCACACGTTCAAAGTGTCGTTAAAACCCTAAAGTGTGCCCTAAGAGTAGATTATAAATTGAGTCACCTTGATGGCTCAAACCCTATCTCTTTGACTATCTCTCTTTTGTTATCTATCGCTATCTATCTCTTCTTTAGCTAAACCTACCCATCCATCGCCGTCCCTTTTCGTCGCATCCATCGCCGCATCCGTCGCCAACTTCGCCGCCATCCCTTCTACAGCATTCTGCAAAATCCCCCATTCTTGTCGCAAGTGCCCCGGCGTTTACCCGCAGCCACGCACCGTCCGCAACCCCGATCCGTAAGCACGCGGCATTCAAGAGCGCACCAGTGGCACCTTCCGCATTTGCCACATCACTTCCAGTGCCGCTCGGTCTCGCCGCGTTAACAGAGAAGGTATAGAATCTTCTAAAGCAAGTAACTTCTTTTTATTTATTAATCTGTTGTTGAACTCCTGCATTCTATTTATTTTTTCTAGGGTTTTAAATTGTTTCGAGGGCTCCACAAAGTGGAGCCCTCTTATTAGTTTCTAACCTCCTTGATAGTGTTAATGTGTGCAGGATTTTAATGGCAGATCCGGTGTGTTGATAGCAGCTGTTTAAGCTGGAGTGGTCCGAGCCAAAGGATACAACGAAGCCCACTCATTCTGTTGAGGTTAAGGATACATTCTTCGGAGACGCCACCATATTGTGCCAGCTAGGGTTTCGGAGAACCCTAGCACAAATTGTAATTTTGTATCACAAAAAGGGTTACAGTCCCTGTTGTACTCAAAAGGAGTTTCTAAACTCCATTGATTAATAAAAATCGTTTATTTTGTACAACCGTGTTTGCATTACCTTTTATCGTGATTTCTTTATCTTTTGTTTGGCGTTGTATCTTTAATCTACAAATGGCGATCACTATGGGACCCCTAGGGTTTCATGTTTTTAATACTTGCTTTACTGATCTATTCCTGTTTTCTGTTTTATTTTGCAGGTTCTAAAATCGTGAAATTCGCTGTTCCAACGAACTAGGGTTTCGGGAGTTTGCAAAAACGCAGCAGACGCAGAGCGGCGTCTGGAAGTCCGATCCGAAACGCAGAGGTGCGTTTCAGCCTCATGCAGACTCCCTTGGGCGTTTGAAGGCAGCTTTACGTAAAAGCGTAGGCTTCCGAGTAAGTGCGTTTTTTTTTCTTTGTTAAACTGTACTTTTTACGTTTTTGGTTTTTCTGTCGTATTCTGTTTCTTTTTCAGATCATTGCTTTAAAATGAACAAAAACTAAGTAATCTGGAAAAGAATAGTTATTTTTAGTTACATTTTTTCTTGCATTGCATTATTGGTTGTTGCTTGCATAAAAAAAAAAAATTGCATACCTAGTCGCATATTAGAATAGCTACGAATTATCTGCTTTAGTTATCTAAGTAGGACTATTGATTGGATGTCAATAGTACTCCCGCCATTGGGTGATTCCAGCAGAGAAGTGGACGAACCTTCCGGTTGCTCCTTTGATATCCGATATCATTGGTAGGCAGGGGGTTTTAAACGGTGTACTCCACTTCTTCAGAGGAAATGGCATGTTTTCAGTAGCCTCTTGCTTAGATCATTAGAACTTTTGATTTATAGCTTTGTATGTATACATTAGACAACTAAAACACTTAAAATAAAATTCACTGCATTTCATATTGCATTTAAAACAGTAATATCTGGATTTCATCACTGAGTATTGCTTGAAGTTTAGTGACGGTGGAATTCATCTCCATCCATTAAACTTCCGCCTTAGACACCATAGGTCACCCCCGAGCAAACTTGCTCGGATTTCATCACCAGGAAGAATCTCGTTGTCCTTTCCTAGCCATAGTTTTTACCTTTTTTGTGAATAATTCAAGATTAGATCACATGCAAAACTCATAAACCGGACACTTAAAATTTACTACAGATTAAGATCAGAAAATAATTAATTAACCGCAAGTAAGACACATTGGTTGAAACCTAGGTTGTGACTGTTTTCTGATAATTTCTTTAGTGTAAATTTATCATTCAAGTTTTGCATTCTTCTTTTCTGAATTTGTTTAGATTTATTGCGTTATGGTCTTAACAAGGAATCAATCTAAAGTGTTAAATCTAAATAATCAAATGAATAATTCACAGAACATCCCCACCACCAACATGGCCACTTATCCTAGTGAATTTCAGCCAGGTTCGCCTGCAGGTCTTTCACGTCCTTCTACCGTCTATCGCATGGCCATGCCCATGGAGGAAGACAATTCCTGTCATATTACCCACATTGATATGGCCCAAGTGCAAACTCACTTAAGAGATGGCACTTGGTTATATCCTTGAGCCAATCCAAGATTCCCCTATGCAAGATTCTATTTTTCAGCAGGATATTGCATCAACCATACCCGCCGGTTTCACTCAGGTCTACACTAACCCTTTTTTTGAGGCTAATGTTGTATCCGCTCAGCCGGATTCATCTCCAACATCTTCCCAGATGCTCAATTGTCCTCCTTTGGAGACAAATGTAGTGTCTTCCCGACCACTTTCTCCTCCATTTACCCGGTTGTACACCAATTCTCTCTATGAGGCCGGTGGAACCTCCTCTAGCCATGACCAATTTCAACCCTCTTCTTCCCAAACCATTTATGGTTTCACCCTACCCGGGGCACACCCATCTGTTTCTTCCCGTGTACCGCCTACTTCAGCCACCTTCATTGCCCTCGCTATGCAGTCTTCTGTGACTACCATGGCAGCCTGCCCTCCACCTTCATCCAATCATCCCACATCCCTTGGGTTAGAGATTAATAAGGTTAGGGAGTACCTCGACAAGTTGCTTCAAGCAACAACAACAACAAAATGCTCAACCACCTGTCGTAGTAAATCCTACACCCCAACCAATTTCTACCCAACCAACTTTTCTTAGCTCGAGCCCCACCTGGTACTCCCAATCTTCGGTGGTGTCCATTCCTACCCCACCTTTCTCCCAACCCAGTCCAGTTCATCATTCACCCCAATCACCTTCTTTTCGGTATCATCCATACCAACAACCTCTCCATTCCACACCGCCTAATCCAGGCAATTTCATCCCATCTCATCATTTTTCCACTCCTCCATTGCATCATCATAATCATCAAACGAATCAAAATTTTCATGAAGATTCTCGACTCCATGCTATGCAACAACAGATTGACAACCTTATGCTCAACATGCCCGGCTCATCTAGTCGAAACCTACGCTAAGGTCGTTGATCAATCAACCAATTCATCCTTCGGTACCTTCACCGCCATATCCGACCGATTTCACATTACCGAAGTTTGACAAATTTTGAGGAACCGAGGATCCTCATGAACATGTGAGCTCATTCATGCATGCCTCGCTTTAGAATCCAAAATAATGACGCTCTTATGCTCAGAACTTTTCCTCATACATTAGGGGGAGATGTTGTACAATGGTACAATCATTTAGCTCACCATAGCATTTATGCTTACGAGCAATTGATTAATCTATTTTTAGAACGATTCTCCCTAAATGTACAAAGGAAAGTCTCATTGTCCGACTTATACAAGCTCAAGCAACATGACGATGAGACTCTTTATGACTTTGGAAACCGTTGGAGGGCTATCATTAATAAATTGCCATTCTCCCTACCAATGGAGGAGTTAACCAAAATGTTCACCCGGAGTTGTCTAAAACCTATCTCTTGGTTACTCCAATTACAACAATACAAGACTTTTGAAGAGGCTTTGGCCCAAGCAAGTATCATAGAAGACATTAAAGTCCAAGAGGGTGTTTTAAAACCCCGTAGAAAAGAATGGCAACAAAAGGGCCAACAACGAAATAATAATTATGGCCAAAACAAACAAGCACAAGCTAGTACAACCTCAAATGTTAACCAAGTTAATCAAGTGGTGGCGAGCCAGCCCGTAATGGCTCAACAACAACAAGTAATGCAAAGTCAACCGCAACCAATTGCTTATCATGCGGTACCCTCCCCTCCTCAACCAGCTCACAATACTGAGCCAACCATGGAAACTCGACCTTGGCAAAAAAATCGTCCCAAGCGACAGTTCACACCTTTAGATGAACCATATGCGGTCATATTCAACAAGTTATATAGCACAAATCAGCTTAACTTTACCCGAGTTTAAACCTTTAGAACCATCTAGAAGGGGGAAGTATTACAAGGAGTACCTATTTTGTCCTTATCATAGGCAAAATGGGCACGATATCAATAATTGTACAGCCTTCAAACATGTGATCCAAGATCTTATTGAGATTGGAGCCATTAAATTGGATAGCCCCTTAGCCCAACAAAATCAAAATCTTGGTATATTTCAAACACCCCTTCCACATCGGGAGGAAGCTCCAACAACTTCAGGGGGGGTAACTCAGGTAACTCCTCCTAATCAAGTCAACCATGTACAACAATACCAAGGTTTTGTGGGTACTATTAACGTAGTAACCCGGGGTCAAAGGGCGAACCAACCAAATCAGGTTGAACCACAGCCACCTGTACAAACCCCCAGTCCACCTCAGGTAACAGTGACCCAACGACGTGCTAGTACTTCTCAACAATCGCTAAATCATTCTACTCAACGCCAACGACCCATCATGTCATTGAGTAGCCGGTTAACTACCAGCTTTAAAAATGGCTTCGCCAAGTTATCGATCTATGACCTCATTCAACAATCTCCCCCGCATAGAGAGGCATTAATGGAAATATTAAAGTCAATCGAGCTTCAAACTCAAGATACTAATGCCTTCAACAACTTTGTGGGGAGTATTCAAACATGCATGGAGCCCTCCATCACTTTCTATGATTTTGAAATCAAACCTATGTCAACGTAAAGTATAGATCCTCCACCGCATATCATGGCCAAGATCGATCACAAGCCATTCAAGAGAGTCTTAATTGACACCGGTTCCTCAATCAATATCATTACAACATCGACGTTGAGTCATCTAAAGCCGTCGCCATCCCTTATCACAAAGTCGACTTTTACTCTTAAAGCATTCAATGATGCTTTATCTTCCACGGTTGGCACGGTTATCTTGCCCATTGAGGTAGGGGCCCGAACTTTGCATACCTTGTTTCACATCTTGGAAGGGTCCATGGCATACAATGTATTGCTTGGACGGCCTTGGCTTAGGGAGATGAGATGTGTCCCTTCTATACTGCATCAATGTCTGAAGTATGTATATGAGGGACAAGTTCATTGTGTACCTGCTGACATTGAACCCTTCAAACATTGCAACTATGTCTCAAATCCTTATGAGATTGTGTTGCCATCCACTCATCTTTTCTTGACCCCATCTACTTCTTCTATACCATCTTCTTCTAAAGCTCCCATTCCAGAGGAGCTACCCATCATATCGCAACCATCTTCCTCTTCCGCTATTCCATCTCATTCACCACTTTCTTCATCTCCTAATCTTCCTTCTTCTTCATCGGTGACCACATGCACATGTGGCCATGACCAATCATCTCTTTCCACGTCATTACCCCCTTCTTCTACACCTTCTTCAACATCACCTATTATTCCTCCATCTTCCCAACCATCACCACCTGATGTTTCACAAGTTAGTGAAGCATCAACCCAACCAAATCCTTCCAATTCTTCTATCCCACATTCTTCTATTCCATCATCTAGTCCATCTCCCTCCCAAGTCAAGGTCCATCTCACCGATGCAGGTATTGGTGAGTATGCCATCCAAGATGTCCACATCACACCGTTCAATGTGCAAACAAGCTAAAGATTTTGGTCGTCCACATGACCAACATTTATCCATTGGATCGGTTTATAACATGGGTTCTATGCCAAATTCCATTAATTTTGTATATGGGGGAATAGAGTCATCTTCTAGTCCTACCACCATACTAGAACCCAAGCATCCAGTCCCTCCCAATATCGAAAGGATGGAGGGTTTTCCCTCTCGCTATTTCCACGGACATAATTGGCAGCAATTTGGCCTAGGTCGATACGAGCAAGGGGTAACTGAACGCATCGATATGCCATACCGTAGACCCACTGAGCGTTTTGGTCTGGGCTACCAACCACTTCCATCCCTTTCTTCTTTTGAACGAGCTTTTCAAAGCATTAATCTTAATTCAGAAGAAGAAATCCTCCACCCCGACGAATCCGAAGATGAAGCCTATGAAGAATTTGACGTCATGTCAAATGGTGATGAATCTAAAGAAGAGTCGGCGCCCATTGTTCCCCTCACTAAACAAGACGAGTTTTATCTCCAATTGTTCCCTCTCCAAGAGGCCATCTTTCGCTTGCTTCTTCCACAAGAACGAGGTGAACCACCCCCTCCGCCACATCCATAAGCCATAATCCAAACTTGTATTATATGTATATACTAAAATAGTGGTTTTCACCACTACCAAAAAAAAAAAAAAATCAGAAAATTCCCAAAAAAAAAAAAAAAAAATCAAAATATATAAAAATACTTTATTGCTTTATGTATGTGTGTAATAGTGGTTTTCACCACTAAAAAAAAAAAAAAAAAAAAACTCAAACTACAAAAAAAAAAAAAAAAACTGAAAAACTATGTTGTTTTGCATTTCAGGTCTTCCGAGGTCTTCACCGGTTTTCCCTTCCATTCCGCCCATCCTTTCTTCCATAAGTCGACAATGAATTTTGAAGACTTATTCACCCCGCTCCATAATCCATATGATCCGGATAAGCCAATCCCGATCAACCCAAGCTTGATTGACATGGATCGGATTTCATCCCCTCCATCTATTTCGTAGTTCATCCTTTTCGAGGAATTGTTAAGGGCTTCCGCCAACTACATTCCTCCTTCACCTCCACATTCACCTTCATCTTCTAAGCCAGAGGTCTTCCAGGCAGACATAGACGAGAGCAAGGCACAGGAGCTTGATGACATTTTAGATGACATAAATCTGATCCCTACTCCCCATCATCTTGAGGAAGGTTCCCACATGTCTATTGAAGAAACTATCGATGTAGACCTTAGTCCGGACTCAAGATGGCACCCAAATTGTGAAACCGGCTAAAAGTCTATCATCAGAGGAACAAGAGCAAATGATTGCTCTACTCAAGCGGAAGAAGGAGATATTTGCATGGTCTTACAAAGACATGCCAGGCCTAGACCCTAATTTGGTTGTCCATAACCTCACCTTACAAAAAGATGCTAAACCCGTCAAACAGAAACTTAGGAAAATGCATCCTACCGTGGCCCTCATAGTTAAATCGGAGATTCGGAAACTTCTCGGATGTTAAATTTGTCGTCCCGATTGATTATCCCGAGTGGCTTTCTAACATGGTACCCATTCGCAAGCCTAACGGGGGATACGTGTTTGCACCGATTTTCGAGATCTAAATAAAGCGTGTCCTAAGGATGACTTTCCTCTTCCAAACATTGATACTCTTGTCGACACCTGCGCTGGTCATGAAATGCTTTCGTTCATGGATGGATTTTCAGGATACAACCAGCATTCGAATAAACCCTGAAGATCAACACAAAACAACATTTACCACACCTTGGGGAACTTTTTGTTACAGGGTGATGCCCTTTGGCCTTAAGAACGCAGGTGCAACCTATCAACGAGCCATGACTTATATTTTCCACGATTATATGCATAAGATTATCGAAGATTATGTGGATGATTTATTGGCAAAATCTAAAACTCGACAAGAGCATTTTGATGTATTGGAAAAAGTTTTTGATAGACTTCTAGAGCATAAAGTAAGGTTGAACCCTAAGAAATGTGTCTTTGGTGTTACCTCAGGCAAACTCCTAGGTTTTATTATCTCTAAACGAGGTATTGAGGTGGACCCAAACAAGGTCAAAGCCATTATGGAAATGTGTCCCCCAACTAATTTGAAGGAGTTGCGTAGTTTGCAAGGAAAGATTAATTCAATCCGTCGCTTTATTGCACAACTTTCTCATAAATGTAGGCCATTTTGCCACCTACTACAAAAGGGGGTACAATTTTCATGGACAGATGAGTGTCGGAAAGCCTTTGATGACATCAAGCAAGACTTAGCGTCTCCGCCGCCTTAGCTCCGCCTCGTCCGGGGTCCCTTCCTTGAATTTCTTTGCAGAATTTATCGATGATGATACCGCTAGGGACACATGTCTTGATCAACTCACACCATAGAATGAACAAAATGAATCATGATGCTTTAGATCATGGTGTGAGTTGATCAAGACCGATTGAAACGTGCTTACAATGCCAAAGTTCATCTAAGAGAATTTCAAGTAGGGGATCTTGTCCTTAAAGAGAATCAACAAAACACCAATGCATTGCCGCATCTTCGAGATAAATTCGCGGCTAATTGGTTAGGTCCATATATGGTCACCGAAAGAGTGGGCAATGGAACTTATAGACTTGCCAGCTTTAGAGGGAGAGGAAGAACCCGAACCACTTAATGTTATACACTTGAGGGCATTCTACGCATAGTTTGAATTTTATATGTACATATATACATGGCTTGTACAACAAAAAAAAAAAAAAAAAAAACAAATAAAATAAAAAGAATTTGCATTTCATTGTTAGTTGCATACATCTCATTCAAAAACATTGCATTTCATGTGCATACATCTCATTGAAAACCATAACATTTCATTTTCAGCCATAGTTGCATATCATGTTAGAGACCATTCTATCTTTTGGATATAAAATTTGGTCAAGCAAAAGTCATGTTGCCTTAATCAGGGGCACCTTCATAAAATCCATCAAACCGAATTGTCATTCGTACACCCATTTTCCATTTGCACATATTTACATTGCCAAAATGTTTTCAATCACTCACCCATTCCTAGTGTTTTAAGCAAACTTTGAAATGCATGTCAAAGTTCTCTAGGGCCATATCACAAATTACACTAAATAAAATCTTGAGTATTGGGAAATGATTTCAAAAGCGGTCTTGAACCTATCACATTTTCACATCTTAAAAACATCTTGTGTCAAAGAGAGATAACACCATCCTTGGGTTGTGCCTTGAAGTGAAAAGGGTAATCCTCGTTTGTCCTATCATGCAAACATAGTCCATAAAACAGTGGTTCTTACCACTATCACAAGCAATCACAAAATATAAATATAAACAGAGTAGTAAGGATAGGGTAAAATTCTCATCATACTTCGGTTGAGAATCCGATTCCCCAAAGCTCTAAGGAAATGAACATTTTTCACACACCACTGATCCCAAATAAGTTGTAAGGATCGTACTACTTGTCCAGTTAGACGGATAGGTAGTCATCCCCAAGGCTTACAAAGGTCAAAAACAACATGGACTATGGAGTTAACCTTCACCGGGGCTATAGACGCTTGACTGGGCAGTGGAGTATACTCATTGCGTGGCGACATGTCTCTCCTCAAAAAGAGACCTCCGAATGCTCATACGGACAAACTAGCTTCGGGGTCTTCTCCATAACAGAGTTACCTAATTTATGCAAGATGAGGTTAATGAACACACTTGCACACACACAGATTTTTGATTGCCTAGAGTCACTACCATGCTTCTGATTTGGTTAATGAACTCGCATGCACACACATTTGGTCCTAGTTGAATTAGGCAGTATTAGTAAGTTTGTTTGATACCACTAGCATGTTTGAGTCTTTGTAAAAAGCCTTCCTTCATACCTCCTTCCCCACCTCCATATCTTCTTCCATATTCATGTCATTCCATACGTCATCCATTCACAAGCCACCAAGTTCGGTGCCCCCGATTAAACAATTATGATAACAGCTGGCTAAATCTAACTATCTAAAAGTATGAGTGCTTCTTAGTGCATATTTCATTTACTTAGTCTTGCATTAATCATCCATAGATTTACATATCATTTACTTAGTCTTGCATTAATCATCCATAGATTTGTATGTTATATACTTAGTCTCGCATTAATCATCTATAAGTTTGCATTCCATTCCATCACATATGCATCAAAAACATTAAAACATATAAAAACATGCATCACAAAAACATAGGCATTCACACAAAAGAGAGTAAAACACCAAATAAATAAAAGCCATGTATATATATATATGTATAAAGGTCAAACCGTACAGTGAATGCCAAAAGGCTACAAAATACAATAGAGCACCAAGGCTCATAAAGAGTGCATCTAAGCACTAAGCTAACCATCAAAAGAGGACCCCCGAGACCTAGTAGGAGCCCTAGACCTAGTGGTGTGCCTAGACTCACTACCTCCAACCGCTCCTCCGCTAGTCCCACCGCCTCCAATATCTCCCGCCTCTCGGGACAACGACCTCCTCATCCCCGGAATGATAGGGGAGAATCGGTGTCGTGCCTCTAACACCCTAAGCTGCAAAACAACAAAACAAAAATTTGTTACAAATTTTTCCCAAAAAAAAAAAAAAAAAAAAACACATAATAAGTACTTGCTTAAATGAACAAATACCTCAGCTGGCTGCACTGGCGCGTCCGCTCCCATCTCCGCCATAGCTCCCGCGTGCTTCAATCTCCCACACAACCTTTCACTCCACTTCACTCCACTCCCTCAGACGCACTTCTCTCAAGCTCGAACGCACAAATGAGCGAAATTCTCGCTGAAACTGTTTAAATAGCTGATTTTGGTGCCCTGAAACGCAGTGGGGCATTTCATGGCGCATTTAGATGCAGTCCTGCGTCTGCAGAGCGCCTAAACACCGGCGGGCGTCTCTGCCAACCACAAATGCAGACCGGCGTTTGGTGTCAGTATTGAATAAAGGAACAAAACTTGCAAAATTGAAGCTTACCTCCTCCAAATTTCATCAAATTGCATTCATCCATTCTTCTTATCATAATAAAACATTTTGTGAAGGTTACAACAGCTTTTGGACACAAATTTTGTCATTTCGCTCAAAAAGCGCATCATTCATCATTGTTTTACAAATTGGGTTAAAAATATTCAAAACCTTCACAAAATTAACCACATTCATCAATTCTTCTGATCTATCGTCAATTTCATTCATTCTTCTTTCATCATGCATATTTTTGCCAAATCAAATTAAAGTAAACCTCGTATCTAGTGGTATATTCTATCACCTTGGCGATTGCAGCGATTTGAATCCATGCAATTCGGTAAGAGGATTAAACCACCATAAGGACACTTACCATTTATCATCATCAATTATTTCACCGTTTGAAAATTGGAAATCAATTTTGGGTATTCTACTTTTCAAGTGACCTCATACCAAGATTAATTTGCTCAACAGTTGTCATTGATGGCCTAGTTCATGGGGCCTTAAACATGGACAATCTTTAATATCATCATTATTTTGAGTCTTGCTAGAGATTGAGGCTACCTAGGTTGATTGGTTCCGACCCGAGGAATTATCCATACAGTCACTAGGAGCATCTCTGAGTTCTGGACTCTTTTCATGCATCTTTCATCTTTGCATATCAATGGCGCCAACAAGGCAATTTCATCAACAGTATGGACTCACACACAGGAGTTGGGGCATCCGTTATCAATTTCTAATTTTCCTATAGTGGAATTCATCTTACATGATCATGGAACTTACAATTTGGCAAAAATCCCTTTATAACCGTTGGGGCAGAAAACGGTCCATCTTTCACATCACTCATATCGTCTTCAATCATATTCTTTTCTCGGTTTGTACACCAACCCCTTTCCTCTTGGGACATAAACAGATGGTTCATACACCAACCCCTTTTTTCACCGTTGGGGCAAAAACGGTTCATTTTCTTCCAAATTTCTTCCAATTGGCTTGTGAGAACCATTCTCGCTCGCCAATTGAGGGGGTAAGCCGATAAAATTTTAAATATTCTTTTATTCTTTGGTCTTCAAAGTTGTGCTTTAGTCTTGAGAGAGAGTTGCGTCTGATCCAACTTTTCAGGTGTCTTAAGTTTTTGTGCTGCATTGTGTCTTCACACAAAGCAGCTCAAAAAGGGGCATCCCGTAGACACCAAAATCCAGCCACTTGTAAGTCATCTATACCTTCCTCGTCAGCCACGTGTCACTCATCCATCCTTCCCGCCATTATTTGGCCCAAATCCACACCTTCCCGCCATTATTTGGCCCATTTCCTTTTTTCATTTCACCTTTCCCGCCATTTTTCATCCCCAAATTTATTTAAATTAATATTTATATATATATTTTAATATATTTTAATATATATATATATAAAGATACTTTAAGTGATTTAATCTGAGCCGTCCATCCTTCATTTAATCTCATCCGTCCATCCATCTTAATCCGTTTCACAACCTAGATTTATTCTCTACCCTTGGATCCACTTTAATCTTAGCCACACGTTCAAAGTGTCGTTAAAACCCTAAAGTGTGCCCTAAGAGTAGATTATAAATTGAGTCACCTTGATGGCTCAAACCCTATCTCTTTGACTATCTCTCTTTTGTTATCTATCGCTATCTATCTCTTCTTCAGCTAAACCTACCCATCCATCGCCGTCCCTTTTCGTCGCATCCATCGCCGCATCCGTCGCCAACTTCGCCGCCATCCCTTCTGCAACATTCTGCAAAATCCCCCATTCTTGTCGCAAGTGCCCGCGGGCGTTTACCCGCAGTCACAGACGCAGACCGACGTCTGCAACCCCGATCCAGAAGCACGCGGGCGTTCAGCGAGTGCACCAGGGCGCCTTCCGTAACCGATTTGATAGCCACATTACTTCCAGGTGCCGCCTGGTCTAGCCGCGTTAATAGAGAATAGGTATAAATCAGTTTAAAGCAAGTAACTTCTTTTCTTTTATTAATCTGTTGTTGAACTCCTGGTCTAGCCGCGTTAACAGAGAATAGGTATAAATCAGTTTAAAGCAAGTAATTTCTTTATCTTTTGTTTGGCGTTGTATCTTTAATCTACAATATTTACCTTCTAGAAGGGTTTTGTAGCTTGCTTTTGCCTAAAATGGACCTTTGGATAGGGTCACACCCTAGGGTGTGAATTTTTGCTGGGATCGGAGGGTACCCTGTGACTCTGACTGTAACACTTTCGGTCAGTTCTAGGTGGAAGTAGATGATGTCTGGCAGTTGTTGAAACTCCTAGTCCTCGTTGGGTCACCTTAAAATCCTACAAAACATGTCATAATAGAACAAAAAAAGGTATAAAAAGATTTTTGTTATGGTGATTGATTGGGATCGATAGCAATGGTTGATTATGGAAAATGGCTAGGTCTAGCTAGATTTTGGTAGAGTTTTATTTTATAAAATGAAGATGATCCAAAATAGAAGAAAATGCCCTCTATTTATAGAATTTGGAGAGGTTGAAGGAGGGGGTGAGGTGTCCCTTATGACTCAATGAGGTGGTCCTTATGAGGTGTCCCTTGCAAGGTGTCCCTTGAGGTGGTATGGGTACCATGCCTCCTAAGTGTAGGCCCAAAATTTTTGCACCCCTTTCTCCTAGGCTAATGGATCCGCGCCTGAAAGGGGGAGGGAAAATGAAGGATCTACAACTCGGATGAGAAGTGCTTCTGTTGCACTCTCTTTGGTGTTTGTCGATGAATGGGGTGGGGTTCACCAGGAAACACTTGCTATGGCGGTTTCCATGCCTAGGTGAGGTAGTAGTTTGATGTGTTCTTTGTTTTGAAAGCATACACCTAGGGTTTGGCCAAAATGCAATTTCTACCTAGCTATATGCAATTCAATTTCAAATGAAGATAAAGCATACAGATCTATCTAGAAAGGTTTGTAAGTTTTACCAAGGGGGCAAGGGTTTTTTTTACGCACCTTTTTTTTTTTTTTTTTTTTTGTTTTTTTAAAAATATAAAAAAGGTTTTTTTTGGGGTTTTTTTATTTAATACAGATGCCTACAGAACAGAGAATGTAAATCTAAGTATGAGAGAATGAATTTTGAGCACTTACCTAACCCGGATGTCTGATTTTTGATGAATTCGACTATGCAGTATGAAATCGGATGCAGACAGGATGAAACTGGACGTACGATTTTGTCAGACGAAATTGGATGCATACGAATTTATCTGAAACCTGCAATTACACAACAAAACACTAGATTTTGAAATTAGGGAAGGGGGATCTGCATAGGCCATAGTATATCATGGTCTGTGATAGTCAAATCCCCTCGGTTCTTTTAGCCAACCATAGAGAAAATGGAAGATTGATTATTTTAATATGCAACATGTGATAATAAAGTAATAGATCTAGCAATAACAAAGAATTACAATGCAATGATATAATGGAAATAAAATAAAACCAACTATATGATGCTTGAAATTTTACCCCCAGAGGGACACAGGTATGAAATCGTATGCTGTGCACGAAATCGTATGCAATGTATGAAATCGTACGTAGCTGGATTTATCCAACGGCTAGTTTTACAAGATAAGATATCAGATCGGACGCAACAGGGATGAATTCGAACATAACTAAATTTATACAAATGATAGAAAAATTAAGTATAAATCAAATAAAAACAAGATCTAAATATACTAAGAGTGATGCCATGGTTGTATGCTCCTTGGATGATGATCTAACAACGACATTCTCCACTATAACCTACAAAAAGCTCCAAAAATTCTTCTTTTCTCTAAGCTCTTCTTGCAAATATCATCAACCAGACTGATTACTATGAATCTTAGGGGTTAAAATGGTTGCTTCAATTCGAGGAATTAGGTGGGTGGAAAAATTAGACTAGGTTGTTAGGCCAAATTAGGTTTTTGGCTTGATTTGGATGAAATCGATTGTATCTGATTTTATCGGATCATCCAATTTCATCAAGAATCTAGTGATGCCTAGATTAGGTTCAAAATCCAACTGGGCACCTAAATTAGGTGCACGTGTGATTTGGACAAAATCGGATGCATCCGATTTTATCGGATACTTTCGTTAGATCATCCAATTTTGTCGAAAAGAGTACAATTAAGTTATTTTTTTATTTCTTTTGGCATGAATATCGAGACAAGGATTTTTGAGGGTGATTTACACATTATTAGGATAATTAGGATGTCTTAATAACATTAATAATTTGGAAGTGTGTCCAAATTTGGTGGCTACATTTTACCCCCTCTTTAGCGCATTTATGAGCAATAAATGCGTTAAAGAAAAAGTAGCGAAAAGGTATGTTATGTTGCAAAAAAATTCAATTTTTGTTTTATAGTTACTATCAGGGATACCCCCTTCGAGTTTTGTAAGAAATTTGCAATTTATTGCAAAACTCAAAATTCAAAGTGAAAATGGGGTAAAATAGGGTATAAAATAGAAATTAGGGTAAAAAACCCTAATTCATTTTTTCTTTCAGTTTTAGTGAATTTTGCTCTAGAGAAAATAGGTAAAATGGCTACTACAGTGCATCGGGTGGATAGAGTTCAAGTCAGGAGTGATGGCAGTAGTGAGAATATCCGAGTAAGTGATTCTATCCTCTCTTGTTTGGATTTTTTGGTTGAATTTTTTAGATTTTTTGATGCGGCCTACCATCGTGTGGCCACAGTGACGAATTCAGATTATCGCAACAAAATCGAACATCCGAATTCATTAAAAATTGTGTCCAAATTTGATTTTTTTTTGATGAATTTGTATGTAATAGGTCCAAATTTACAAATTTGGACGTACGATTTCATCTTCGTGCATCCAAATTTGTGCTTTAGGTCCGAATTTAGACATTAGGACTAAAATTGTGTAAATTTTATCATTTTTATTTTTGTTTGTGTAATTTTTGTGAATAATTTATTTTTTATTTTTGGTTTTTTTGTAGGGAGGATCACTTAAGGGTCGCGAGTGGTGACATACTAGTTTCGAGGGTCGGGTTGGAGCTCTTAGTGTGGATGAGAGAGATATTCTTACCATAGTGGGGCTTAATCATGTGGCTGAAATGCCATGTATAGAGGTAGACTATAGTCTACTTACTACATTGGTCGAGCATTGGTATCCAGGCTCATCTACTTTTTGATTATCGATAGGGGAGATGGCCCCTACTTTAGAGGATGTATGGAGGATCCTCAAAGTGCCCATTAGAGGATAGTATGTATATCAGTATTTGGCCCAAGGTCAGGCCATGTGAAAGTTGATAGGAGACCCATATTTTGTTATTGAGTGGAGTGGAGTCGACATAGATCGACTCATTACAGCAGATGGGGTATCTGCTTTGATAGTGGTATTGGTGGAGATAGTGGGAGGACTCTTATTATACCACCAGAGTGGTCAACACTTGCCATGGGGATTGCCAAGGTTGTGGCTGATATGTAGGACACCGACATAGTTTTCTTGGGGTCCTTACATTTTGTGTCGCTTGTATCGGACCTTGTTCAGGGTCATGTACAAGAAGGGCACTAGTTTGGTATTGACATCATTTCTATAGGTATGGTGCTAGGAGCACATTGTAGTGAGGAGACCCAGAGGGTTTCCTCTTTAGGATGTAGAGGATGGATGACCTATAGTATTCCATTAGGGTCCATTGGTTGGGCATTTGTAGAGGAGAGGTGGCCTAGAGGAGGGCCTAGATAAATGATTGATGAGTTGACCATGACATATTTTTTGGAGACCTTGGAGAGGGCACCATGGATGGGAGGATGATCAAGTTGGCTCACGTGAGGTGAGTACGATGGCTCTACATGGAGTGAGGAGAGATAGAGCTCCATCACATCGATCAAGTACTACATCAATTTGGTGTAGTACAAGGGATTCCAGAGGTTCAAGATTTTACTTATTCTTAAGTTGTACGAGATTCGACGACCACTAGTGGGAGGTCAAATCTCACCAGATTTATGGAGGTAGATGAGGATGATGTAGAGGTCACCCTAGAAGAGGGTGATGATGCAGGGGTTATAAATGGATATTCCACTTGGTATACTAACATTTATCTAGTGAGGCTCACTCAAGAGAGAGGTATAGTTGGTCAGATATAGGAGGCCTTTCAAGAGGTTCATAGGTGATGATCAACTAGATCAAAAGGGGAGAGAGATACAGAGGCCACCATAGAGAGAGGCCTCGAACATGAGGAGGATTTTGATCATAGGGGGTTCGTATGCGAGGAGGGTTATGACCATAGGGGTTTGCTCAGTAGGCTCTCAGGATTGAGGGGGGAGGAGACAACGCCAGTAGGAGGGAGGCTCATAGTAGGATGCTCCTTCACCAGGGTAGATAGTGCCCTCTCCTCAATGAGAGACTCATACTACCCCTAGACCAGATTCACCCAGAAAGGGTATTACGATAGAGATGGGAGAGTCGAGTAGCATAGGAGAGGTGGCTACTCTATGGGTAGAGAATGATGATTTGAGGAGTCAGATCACCATTCAGGTGAGTTGCATTCAATAGTTAGAGGGACAACTCTCATAGGCATAGAGTCTTGTGAGCCAGGCTCAAGCTCAGTTGGCTAGGATGCAGGGACATGGGTCATCATGATAGATAGTGTCATGATCACATCCTATGAGGAGCATGGCTTCTAGCCAGTCCTCAGGGAGTAGTGCATTATAGGGTGCCTTGATAGTAGCACAAGTAGAGGCTACCTTGGTGGCACAACAGATGACATTCTATCAGATACTATATTTTTAGGTAGTTCTTGAGGGTTAAAGAGCTTCATTGCCTCTAGAGTTAGCTACTCCTAGTCATTCTAGATCAACTTTAGTATCTAGGGCTCCTCCATTTTGTGAGCCTAGACCACCTCCAGGTGATGACACCTAGAGTTCTAGGGGTTCTAGGGGATGATACACTAAGCTAGATTTTGTGGTGTACCCCCTAGTGATTGAGTATACCGATTTTATGATTGTGGTATACCAATCGACTGATTTTTGTATTCTATTATATATTTTTATATATATATATATATATATTTATGGTTTATCTGATGTGTTGATGATGTTGATGTGTGATGTAATTTTTTTTTGATGATCTACATAATCATGCTTTTAGTTCTTGTTTTTATGGTTTTTGATGTTCATTTTCTCATGCTTTAATCAAGATATCATTGTAGAGAAGTAGAATGTAATTTAAAGTAATTGATGTTTGTAATGTAGTGTGATTGAATTGTTTGTAGAAGAAAGATAATTGTGTTAGGAAATATACCCTTACGATCTTGATCAATTAGCAATAATACCTCGAAGATGTGTGCTTGTTTATGACTATTTATGGAGGTTGTTTGCTCACTTTAGTCATGAAGCGGATCTTGTGTGAGGTTTTGTTATATTGCTAACCTCGAAGGGTTATGATCCAAAAGTATTTTGAATTTATTGATTGAAAGTAATGTAGTTGATGATAAGTAATGTGTGTGACTTTTAAGATTAATTTTATTTTAATATTAAAAAGAGGTTTTGTACAATGATAATAATCAAGCATGATAAATTTGGATAAAGGACTTGTGCTAGGCATAATATTCCTAAAGAGATTTTTATTAGGGTTGTCTCATGCCATCATCGCGAAGTCAAATTGTAGTTGTTATGAAAGAGTGATTATGTATGATCAAAATGCAAGTTTTTGATGAATGATAAGTAATCATGAAATATAATAAAATTGACATATTTATGCTAAGTGATAAGTATGAAAATGCAAGATTAATTATTTTTTAGGATCAATTGCATATGCTAATAGTCATACAAATCCATGATGAAATAATGACATTTGCTAATCAACCTTCAAGGAGAATTTTGGTCATTTCAAAGATGATTTCAAATTTATCAAGAACCAGTGTGTGATTTGTGTATTCATTTTCCATATTGACCTTAATTATGATACAAAATCTCTCAAGGATCAAATGTGTGTGTTTATGAAATTCATTTACCAATTTTGAGTAAGGTAGTGATGCAAGCCAATTTTAAGAACCAATGTGTGTGCAAAATATGTATTCATTTACCATGATTGTATACATTTAGTTAGACTTAACTACTATGTAATACAAGCTACCAAAAGCTAGCTAATCCACAAGATGACATTGGTCTATACAAAATAAGGTCGCTAATGTGATAGACATGTCACCATGCATAAGGATACCACCATTGCCAAGCAGGCTTGATGCCACCTAACCTGTAATGAGGATCACCCCATGGTGTTCAAATAACAGAGGAATTCTAGGGATTCAAGCTCATTACCCCCTTATTTTATTTTGATTTCTTTGAGTAGGGATTCTTGTTCACTTTTTTTTTGAACAAGGGGATTTTATTGCTTTGTAGTAAAGGTATTTTTTTTTTTCTTTTTTTTTTCAAGGGATACTTGCTCAGATTAGACAAAGAGCAAGGGATTTTATTTGGGTAGGGGGGAGCTTGTCCTTTTGCCAATTCTTAGTATTCTAGACCATGCACATAATAGGATAGCAAGGAAAACCTTTCACTTAAGGAGCTAGGACTACTATGTAGCATCATCTTCCCTTGTGCAAAATCATTTTTAATATGTGTAAGTGTGTTTTGGTTCAAAAAGTGGCAAGATCAGTTTCCAAAACTTCAAAATTTATTTAGTGGAGTAGTAGTGTTTTTGGTTCAAGAGAGATTTATAATCAATACCAAGAATCAAGATTTTATTAAAAATGTGTATTTTGATGAGTGGTTCAAGATAATTTTGAATTTCTTCAAAGTAAACCAAAATTAACTATGAATTTTGACAACATCGGTCTAATGGAATAATAAATGGATGTGACCATATGGCATATGTAATTGAGTTCCAATTTTATTTTGATAGATTGATGGATAAATGTAACTAATTGATATAGGATTTTAAATATGATGATTTAAAGTAGATGCAAGAAATATAATTACAAAGTATTTACAACTATGTACAGTGGTGAGATTGCTTGATGTTATGCGTAGTATCATTTTAGGTGCATTATATTCATGGGTTCCTTAAGATATTTTCCATATAAAGTTGCCAATCGATATGCACCAGATCCAAATTTAGCAGTGATAATAAATGGTCCTAACCAATTTGGTTGGAATTTTCCTTTTAAATCATTTTGAGCATTTGTATTTTTTTATTTTCTTTAAGAACTAAATCACCAATATCAAAATATCGAGTGTGGAATTTCTTAGAATATGATATTTTGAGTTTATCTTGATATGAGTGAAGGTGCTCTAAGGCATTTATATGCTTTTCATCTAGTAATTCCAATTGGCTTAATCGTCCAACATGATATTCATCTCCTACTTCAGCATTTTGAAGTAAAAGACCTAAAGAAGGGACTTCAAGCTCAAAAGGAAATACAACTTCAGTGCCATATACTAAGACAAAAGGTGAAGCACCAGTAGGGGTTCGAACACTAGTTCGATAAGCCCATAATGTTGGATATAGTTGGGTATGCCAATCTCATCCTGATTTATTAACCAACCTTTTTAAGATTTTAATTAAAGTTTTATTGGATGCTTCAACTTGACCATTTCCTTGTGGATAATATGGAGTAGACCATCTATGCTGGATTTTATATTTTGCACAAAGATTTTTGATGTCTTTGTTTTTGAAACATGTTCCATTATCTGAAACAAGTGTGGATGGGATCCCAAATCTATAGATAATTTGATTAAAAATGAATTTTGAGACCTGGGTTCCTGTACAAGAAGCCAATGGCATAGCTTCTACCCATTTTGTAAAATACTTTATTGTTGTAATAATAAATTTATGGTCATCTGAAGAAATTGGATTGATTTTCCCAATAATGTCTAGGCCCCATTTTGAGAAAGGCCAAGGGGAAGAACTAGCTTGAAGCTCTTGGGTAGGAGCATGGACAAGGTTTGCATGCTTCTGACATTTGTCACATTTACGTACATATTCATGAGCATATTTTTCCATGGAGGGCCAAAAGTATCCCATTCATAGGAGCTTTTTGGCTATGGCATCTCCACTAAAATGACCTCCACAAGATCCATCATGGACCTCATTTAGAGCTCTTTTGGATTCATTAAGATTGAGGTATCATAAGAGGATGCCTTCAAAATATATTTTATATAAAGTACCTCCAATAATTATGAAGTGAACAACTCGCTTGCACAATGATCATCATTGGTTTCTATCAAAGCCATCTAGGAATGATCCATCTTGGAGAAATTTTAGAATATCTCCATACCATGGTTCTAAAAATGCTTCTTCAATTGTGAATACTTCTAAAGGTTCTAGACATGACTCTAATGATGTGGGTTCCTAGAGTTGATGAATGATAATAGTAGCATGATCATCATCCAACTCCAAAGGGATAAGAGAAGTAACTACTACCATAGCATCCATAAAATGATTACTAGTGTATGGGATAGCTTCTATAGTAACCTTCTCAAATAAAGAAATAAGTTTTAAAATATATTCTTTATAAGGATGGAGTTTCTCATCTCGGGTTTGATAAATGTCATTAACTTGATTCACCATGAGTTGTGAGTCTCCAAAAATTGATAGTACTCTAATATTGAGGGTTAAGGTTGCTCGTAATCCAAGGATTAAAGCTTCATATTCTATTGTATTGTTTGTGCAAGTAAATTGGAGTTTAAAGGATAATGGGATAAGTTGCTTTTGTGGGGATACCAATATGATACCTGCACCTACACCACTCATACAATGGGCTCCATAAAAAAATAGAGACCATGATTCTAAGGAATCATTATCTAGATTAAGACATTCATCAGGGAATTCTATCATCAAAGGGTGAGTAGACTCAAGAGGGGCAGCAAGTTGATATGCTATGACTTACCCTTTAATGGATTTCTGCCCAATAAAGGTTAGGTCAAACTCACTCAAAGCGAGAACCCATTTTGTTGCTCATCCTGATAAATAAGGCCTACTCATTAGATATCGTAATGGATCAAATTTTGTGATGACATAAGTCTTTTGGCTAAGCATGTAGTGACGCAGTTTTTGTGTAGAGAATACAATAACTAAACAAAGATTTTCTAAAGGGGTGTAACGAGTTTCATAACTTATTAAAGTTCTACTTATGTAGTAAACTCATTCTTTCTTATCCTCATCATGTTGTGCTAGCATTGCTCCTAACGCAAGTTATGAGGTAGAAATATATAAGATAAAAGGGTGCTCTGGTCTAGGTGGAACAAGCACTGGTGGGGTAAGTAAATATGTCTTAAGGGTTTCAAAAGCTTCTTGACATTCCTTATCCCATAAGAAAGGGGTATATTTCTTAAGAAACCTAAGAAAGGGTTTACATTTATCTACCAATTTATCAATAAAATGATGGATAGACTAGAGCTTACCTTGTAGACTCCTAAGTTCTATTAAATTTTTAGGTGGTGGCATATCAATGATAGCCTTAATATTGGTAGGGTCTATTTCTATACCATGCATAGAAACTATAAACCCTAATAACTTACCCAATTTTACTCCAAACACACATTTATCTGGATTCAATCGGACTTTATATTCTTGGAGTCTATCAAAGACTCATCATAAATCAGGGATATGATCTTCTTATTTTATAGATCGAGCTATGATGTCATCCACATAATCATGTAGGATGTCATACATCATATCATGAAATACATATGTCATAGCTCATTGGTAAGTTGCCCCTACATTCTTTAGATCGAAGGGCATTACTTTCCAACAAAAATTTCCCAGGGTGTAATAAATGTAGTTTTAGGTTGATCTTCTAGTGCTATACGAATTTGATTATATCCTAAAAATCCATCCATAAGTGATAACATTCCACATCCTACTGTGAAATCAATAATCTGATCCATATTAGGAAGGGGAAAGTCATCTTTGGGACATGCAACATTGATGTCCCTAAAATCAGTGCAAACTCTGATTTTAGTAGCCTCTTTTTTGGTTATGGGAACAACATTGGATATCCAATCAGAATAATCTATAGCTTGAATGAAGTTTACATCCAAGAGTTTTTGTAATTCATTTTTAACCAATAAGGCTACTTTAGGATGCATTTTCCTAAGTTTTTGTTTGACTGGTTTAGCATCAGGATGAACCACTAAGTGGTGCATAACCACAGAAGGGTCTAGGCCTGGCATATCTGCGTATGTCCAAGCGAAGATGTCAGGATATTCTATGAGAAGTTCTATATATTTAATTTGTTCTTATTTATTTAAATTAGTCCCGATTTTAACCATACGAGGATTATTTTCTATTTCGATATTAATTTTTAGAATGGCCTCTATTTCGATACTTAGATCTCTTTCAAAATTGGGAGGAGCGGGTGAAACACCCATTTCTTGAAGTTCT
The DNA here is from genome assembly GCA_028583015.1 of Wollemia nobilis. NCBI lineage: Eukaryota > Viridiplantae > Streptophyta > Pinopsida > Araucariales > Araucariaceae > Wollemia > Wollemia nobilis. The sequence goes on from JAQPPZ010000850.1 coordinate 14,444,046, forward strand.
TCTAAAGATAAGTTAGCTAATTCTTCTTGTGTAGTTGTCTGAACGTGGGCTATACATGGGATAGACCCATCAAAGAAGAACCTATTTCTCATAATTTCTTCATGAGAAATGTCATAAAAGATATCTCCTTCTACACATTCATCTGAATTAGCTATTATTTTTGGGTGTACCACCGATAACATGTTGCAAGAGAACTCATGAGCTCTCTTACATTTCTTTAGTTGTTCTTGCTTTTCTAAATATTCCCCATATGTGATAAGATGATCATCTTCATCAAAGGGAAAAGGTTGAGTTTTTGTGGGGATATAGCCTACGCCACATCGGGTAGGCCATTCCTCTACCTCAAAAGGTTCATGTATCCCATTTTCTAGGGGACCTAAACCTTTACCTTTGTATCCCATATCACACATAATTTGTTTAGATTTTATATATTTATTAGAAAAGAAGCATCGAGCGAAACCATCCTCATCATATGTAAAGCTCATTCACCTAATGTTAATTTTATCAAGAGCACATCCAACAACAATGAAAGTGCAACTTCCAACATGATAGATGCTTCTTTGTTTTTATGGTAACCCAACTATACATGGAGATGGTGGTAATTGAGATAAAATAAGAGAATCTTGTACATTATAATCATCCTATTTTGTGGGCTCCAATACAGTGGATAAATCTTGTAAAACTTCATCTATCAAAGGATATGATGTAGAGGGATTATCCCCATTAGAAGGTTTTGATGATTCAAAGGGAGGTGATGGTTCTGATTTGGGTAAAGAGGTCTTAGAAGATTTAGGTTCTAATGATGAGAGAGTAGGACAAAAGGGAACATTAATAGGTTCCACTATTGCACACATTTCAAATGGCCTAGGATCACCATGGATAGTGACCAACTGATTCTTAAATTTAAATTTAACACATTGATGCAAAGTAGAGGGGACTACCCTCATGGCATTGATCCAAGGACATCCCAAAAGGATGTTGTAAGATGTTGGGTAGGGTACAACAAATATGGATGTGTCTAGAATCCTGGGACCAACTTGTAGTGGAATAGATATTACACCACAAGCCTCTTGTGTTTCATCATTAAAGGCTTTAATGATCATTTTAGTTTATCTTAAATCTTCTTTCCTAAATCCAAATATTTTGAAGAAGTCATAAGTGCATATGTTTAGGGATGAACCATTATCAATTAACACTCTTTTAACACAAACATCCCCAATTAAAGTTGTTATATAAAGAGGATTATCTCTATACATACTTTGGGGAGGAATGTCTTTATCATGGAAATCAATGTAGTCTATTTCATGAGAGACTACAACATTGACTACAATAGTTGGCTCTATATCCTGAGGTACCATCATTTGGCTTAAAGTGTTCATTAGTTCTTCTCTATGGATGGTTGAAGTTCTAAGAAGGTCTAAAAGGGAAATCCTAGTTGTTGTATTAGCTAGTTGTTCATTGATATCAAATGGAGTCTTTTGTTGAGATCTAATTATGTTATTTTCCTTATGAGGTAGTTTTAGAACAATAGGTGATTGATCAACATCATTTGTTTGAGTTTGAGGTTGAGAATTTTGTGTTTGAGCTTGCTGTCGAGTAACAGCTCCAATTGTACCTACAATGTTATTTGATCGGACAACTTGTGGTCTTGTAGTTGAACCTTGTTCGATAGGAAGAATTTGTTGTGATGAAGGATGAGTGGTCATTATTCTTGTAAATGGTTCTTCTAGAGTTAGTGAATTAGTAATGGGTAATATTGGCCCTGAATCATCTTTTGAACTATTAGCATGTTGTGAGCTAATATCTATTTCAGATTCTGATTCACTTTCTATTTCATCCAAAGATGACAATTGTGGTTTTCTTCCTTGGAGTTGCTTAATTGTCATATTGGATTGAGTAGGCACAAAAATATTTTGTGGAGGTTGAGATGGTAAATAATTGTCAATTTTTCCCACATATCTTGTTGGATGAGGTGTATTTTTATAGTCTAGCTGATTTACAACTTCCTTGCCATGATTTGGCAACAGGTTTTGAAAATATCCAGATTTTGGTTTACATTTTGCGCCTGTTGTGGTTGTGTATTTGTTTGAGGATTTTTATTAGGTGGAGGGCTTTCCACTTCCAATTTTCCTTCATCAATTAAGTCTTGCACTACATGTTTTAATTTTCTACAAGTATTTGTTGGATGTCCATCAACTTGGTGGTAGTCACAATGTTGGTCGGGTCTATACCAAGGTTGAGAGGGGTCAGGTTGTCGTATCTCTGGCAATTTTATTAGACCTCTTTCTACTAGTTGTGGTAAGACCATTGTCAAGGGTTGATTCAATCTTGTAAAATTTTGTAATGGAGGTTTTTGGGGTGCTTTCAACACAAATTTTTTGTAGTATCTGTGGTATTAACATTTTGAGGGGGTCTACTATCCGTGACCCCATCTCCTACCACATGTTTGTTTTTGTATTGATTTTTAGATGACTTATCTTCATATTTATTTTTAAATTGTCCCCTCCTGATTAGGGCTTCCTCTACCCTTCTTTCTAAATCTATAGCTTGGTCAAAGGAGGTCACGGTAGTTGTAGCTAATTCATAAGACAATTGTTCTTGCAAATTTCCAATAAAGATATCTAGCATTTCTCTTGGAGGTAAAGCAAAATGTAATTTTCCCAAAATTTTCCTCCATCAAGCTAGGAATTCTCCAAAAATTTCTTCTTTTCCTTGTTTAAGGTTATATAAGTCCTTTATTGTAACATGCCTCTCTATGTAAGCACCAAATTGATGTACAAACATTTCTGCGATTTCTTCAAAATTTCTTAAGGAATGTGTTTGCAACTGATAATACCACTCCAATGCCATTCCTCCTAAACTTTTTGGGAATATTTTTAGCAATAGCATATCATCATAAGCGATGTCATGACATGTTATCCTAAACATGCGAAGATGTTCTATGGGATCTTCTGTTCCCTTATAGATCAGAAGAATAGGCATAGGGAACCATTTAGGGTATGGCCTAGCAGTGACCATAGGATCTAATGGTTGATTGCACATCTCTTTATAGCTATACGTAGGATGATATGGGTCGATTTGATCTAAGCGTGAAGCTAATTGCTTCACTATAGCTTCAAGATGATGTGGTGGCTCATTATTTTTATTTTGGTTTATTATGTTGCCATGTGGTGGATAATAAGTTTGTTGTGTTGCCATATAAGGAGTTGTAATGGGAATACTATTATGCATAGGGTTCGAAGTATGAGGAGGATATTGAAGTTTATAGGGAATTGTATTTTGTTGAACATTTGGTCGAGGAGAACTTGGAACTTGTGTATTTTTATTTTTTTGGGAAGAAGAATTTAGGGCAAATACATGTTGAAAATATTGAGAAAGCAAAGTAGGGTTATTAGAAGAAGATGGTTGCTTTTGATTGGAAGTAGTTGTAGTAGTTGCACCAATAGGTTGTTGTTGTGGTGGTTCAAGTACCTGTTCTTGAGAATTATCTTCTAGAGGAGGCATATTTTTAGTATTATCTAAAGAGAGATCATTGTTAGTGGCATGTTGTAATGAAGTGTTCATATATGTTTTAGGTTGTGGGTGAAGTCGAAAGGTTGCTTCCATCGAAAAATCACCCTTTGCAAGTTGATCTTCTATTTCCAACACATTAGTGATGGTTGTTCGATTTTGATTTAAGAAATCATAGAAATGTTGCATGGACTAAAAATGAATGCTTCCTCGAGGTCCTAGTTTTGGGTCCACATCATTGATGGTTTCATCTTCTTCACTTTGTCCTATTTGATGTTCTTGTTCTTCTAAAACTTCTTCTATTTCAGCTTCTGCATTAGGGTCAATATCTAGCTCATCTTCAGAGCCAGTTGCCACTTGTTTACCACTTCTCAAATGTTTAGGCATCTTTCCTAGCGATGCTAAAAATGTTTTTTTTTGTTTTTGTTGTTTTTGTTGTTTTAAGCAAACAATTTATTATGCTTTAACCCAAATATTTACAAGATTTTTGAAAATGACATTAAATGGTTTCAATATTCTCCAAAGAGCCTATGGATGTCATTGATGGGCTCTAAATATTTTGGGCTCATGTAGTGTTCTTCCTCAAAAGAGAAATCATCTACTAAGAGTTGAATGAAGTGAACAAATGTAAATTCCTTAGTCTCTGAGTTAAAAGGTTGGACTTGTAACTCGTAACAATACTCTCAAAATAAGATTGCCCTAGGTGCTTTTTGAAATATTTTTCTTTGTTCTAGGGTCACTTCATTATTTTCTAAGTATGCTAAGAATCTATGGATGTTTAAGGCTTCTTCCAAGTAATTATCCCAAGGATAAATGTTTGTGTGGACACTAGCTCATTTATTTGCAAGCCAACGCTCACACCCTCTTTTGATTTCAAAGTAAGGAGAGTAGAAGCTAGGTCCTAAGGCTCTAGCAACATCAATTCTCCTAATTTCTCTAATTTCTTGTGATTTGTTTTCAATGATGCCAAAGTGTTGCCACAAATCTACTTGGCATTCTGTTCCATCACGTTCATAGGAAATATTAACCTCTTGTTCAATAAGTGTTCTCCTAAGATCTATGAAGAAGGATTCATTAAGTCTATTTTCTACCATTTAATGAGATTTTTTTTTTTTTTGTAAAGAAAATGAAATTTAATACTAATTGTGTAGTTCACGTCGGGTTCACCAAAGAATGTAGGCCCAAAATTTTTGCACCCCTTTCTCCCAGGCTAATGGATCCATGCCTGAAAGGGGAGGGAAAATGAAGGATCTACAACTCGGATGAGAAGTGCTTCTATTGCACTCTCTTTGGTGTTTGTCGATGAATGGGGTGGGGTTCACCAGGAAACACTTGCTATGGTGGTTTCCATGCCTAGGTGAGGTAGTAGTTTGATGTGTTCTTTGTTTTGAAAGCATACACCTAGGGTTTGGCCAAAATGCAATTTCTACCTAGCTATATGCAATTCAATTTCAAATGAAGACAAGGCATACAGATCTATCTAAAAAGTATTATAAGGTTTAACTAAGATGCAAAGGTTTTATCTATGCTAACATGTTCTCTTTTTGTATTTTTGTGTTTTGTGAAAAGTGTAATAAAGTCTATGTTTTTGGGAGTTTTTCTATTTTCTGATTTAATACAGATGCATACAAAATAGAGAATGTAAATCTAAGTATGAGAGAATGAATTTTGAGCACTTACCTAATCTGGATGTCTAATTTTTGATGAATTCAGTTGTGCAGTATGAAATCGGATGCAGACAGGATGAAACCGGATGTACGATTTCGTCAGATGAAATCGGATGCATACGAATTTGTCTGAAACCTACAATTGCACAGCAAAACACTAGATTTTGAAATCAGGGAAGGGGGATCTGCATAGGCCATAGTATATCATGGTCTATGATAGTCAAATCCCCTCGATTATTTTAGCCAACCATAGAGAAAATGGAAGATTGATTATTTTAATATGCAACATGTGATAATAAAGTAATAGATCTAGCAATAACAGAGAATTACAGTGCAATATTGAAGTAATAAAGGATGATATAATGGAAATAAAATAAAATTAACAATATGATGCTTGAAATTTTACCCCCAGAGGGACACAAGTATGAAATCGTACGTTGTGCATGAAATCGTATGCAATGTATGAAATCGTACGCAATGATTTATCCAACGGCTAGTTCTACAAGGCAGGATATCAGATCGGATGCAACAAGGATGAATTTGGATGCAGCCAAATTTGTACAAATGATAGAAAAATTAAGTATAAATCAAATAAAAACAAGATCTAAGTATACTGAGAGTGATGCCATGGTTGTATGCTCCTTGGATGATGATCTAACAACGATGTTCTCCACTGTAACCTGCAAAAAAGCTCCAAAATTCCTTCTTTTCTCTAAGATCTTCTTGCAAATATCATCAACCAGACTGATTACTATGAATCTGAGGGGTTAAATGGTTGCTTCAGTTCGAGGAATCAGGTGGGTGGTAAAATTAGACTAGGTTGTTAGGCCAAATTAGGTTTTTGGCTTGATTTGGATGAAACCATTGTATCCAATTTTATCGGATCATCCAATTTCATCGAGAATCTGGTGATGCCCAGATTAGGTTCAAAATCCAACTGGGCACCTAAATTAGGTGCACGTGTGATTTGGACAAAATCGGATGCATCCAGTTTTATCGGATACGTCTGATTTCATCGGGATCATCCGATTTTGTCGGAAAGAGTGCAATTAAGTTATTTTTTATTTCTTTTGGCATGGATATCGAGGCAAGGATTTTTGAGGGTGATTTACATGTTATTAGGATAATTAGGATGTCTTAATAACATTAATAATTTGGAAGTGTGTCCAAATTTGGTGGCTACACTAAGTACTTTTGGGTGAGAGAATCCCTCACCCATCCATATGCCATAAATGAGGATGGGGATGTGGAATGGAGTATGGGTTAAATCCCAATTGTGGTGAGGTTAACCTTGTATTAAGGGTTGACTTGGGGTGAGGTGGAAGGTGACTCACCCTTGCCCATGCCTTAAAAGCCTAAAAGTTCTCCAATGTCATTTATGGTTATAAATGCATATGGGAAGATGTGTGGAGCAAGGGTTAATGTTAACCTTGATTAGAGGTTAGACCAAGGTCAAAAGGAGTGAGGTGGAGGCTAGGTTAGTCAAAGAGTAGACTAGTTGATATGGAAAGGCTAGGCTAGTTAAAAAGGTAGCCTAGGTGAGATGGCAATATTAGGATAATCATGATCGAATTGATTAATCATATGCTTAGCCATAAAGTAAGCTTTGATCATAAAGTAACTTTTGACTAGGGTAGATATTAACCAAGGTTAAGCCATGATGGTGGTCACATGAGGACCTAGGATTAAGTGTAGGAAATGGCTTAAGTGACCCAAAGGGGGCTTATGGATAGTATATGAATAGTGATTTTGATGAATGAATAGTATTTTGATTCTAATTTATATAAATTTTGTGGGTTTTGCAAATTAATCAACCATGAAGATGGGAAAAGCGGTAATGTGTGACTTTTGGGTGTCCACCTTTTTTAAGTTGATCCAAATAATGTGTTTAAGTTTTAGTCTCATTCTTGAAACCTATGTTTCCCATTTGCAACAATAGTAAAGCATTCATTGTTTTACGTGTGCACCTTGGTTGTCTAAGGACTAAGTAAATGTATTATTTCTGAAGCCTTTCATTTAATTGAATGCTTTAAACCTGAAGACCTTTATTTTGTTGACAATATTTTTTTCAATATTTATATAGGAAAGAGTAATAGTTGGTGAAAAGGAAAATAAAATTAATAATTGTTTTATTTAAATGTGTATGCTGACTAAATGAGGTTGTTCGTATGGGTTAAATTAATTGATGAATGGTTTTTGAGCATGGTGTATGGAGTTGACCATATAATATGGTTCATAGAATTAATTATCACCTCACTTTGAATACATGTCCTATTTAATGGACACTTGAACTTAAAATGTTAAATTTATTTTATGAAAACTTTGACTTTGACTATTTTGGTGTTCTATTGGTTAAATATAATACAAAGGAATTATTTTTATTTAAAATAGATTATAGGTGCTTTTCTAAATGCATGTAATGGTTTTATATTATAGCTATTTATTTATTTGAAAGAAAAGAGTGTTTAGTGGATGGGAAAGTGCATGTTTTATTAAAGAGGGGTATTGGTATAATTAAGGTTTAATATTTTAAAAAAGGAAAACTTGGTGTTTTATTTGGGAAAAAGGGAAATTGGTCTTATGTATTGTGTTATGGAAGTATTGAAATTAATGGGCATGGAGGTCTTCTTATTATTAGGAAGTTATGGGGTTTCCCTACATGCATTATGTTTTAAGAAAAACATATGAAAAGAATACCGAAAAAGTGGCACAAAGTCCTTTTTGGAAAAGAAGAATTTATGGGGTTTCTTCTTGTATTTATTTGAAACTAAAATAGAAATATTTTCTATATGAAAATAAATGAAGAAATTCAGATTTGTGAATGTAACTTCAAAATGTTAGTTAGATGCATTGATTATGAAAGGTCATATAGGAGTGCACTATCATTTCGAAGAGTTATCATGATCCCTTACTTCAACTACCTTTTGATGGAGTTCAAGGAATGAAACAAAATAGTTTATGGATGGAAAGAAAATTTATCCACATTTACATGATTATTATGTTGTAAATTGTATTGTAAGAAAATATATGTATTATAGAAAAAGCTATAATGATTAGTTTGATTATTTTATAATGATTATTATTGTTAAGAAAACTTGTAAAATGGATTTATTTTAATGAAAAGATTTGGGAATCTGATGCAAAGTGGTTCCTATGGTTATTTACAATTCATTATGAAAGGATTAATTTATAGTTATATTCAATGTACTCCTAAGGAGAGATTTGTATGTTGATTAATTGAATGTAATTATGATTGTAAATAATGTGGACCTGATTAAAAGTTTAAATCTCTTATGTTAATATGCTTCATGAAATGTTTAAGTTATTTCCTTTTTTAGCAAGATGAACATGCTTTATTTTCATGAATAAGAGAGAGAGTTAGTTAAGGTTTTGATGTTGTTTCTTTAGGGTTTGAGGGTTTTGAAAAAAATGCACTATAAGTAACCTTGTCTAGAATATTTATAAGATGCATTCAAACCTAAGGGAGTTATGAGGAGGCAACACCCACGTATATTTTGCAAAGGGCACATTTTGAGTGTGGAACTCGAGTGTGATCCAAATATGGAAAGTCTCTAGATAAGATTATAAGAAGTGTAGCTTGGATCTTACTTCCAATTGTGGAGGTTTGGAACCCATGTGCAAGGGGTTAAGTGATGGAACCTTGAGCAGGTAGGCTCAGGTTTTCCATGAAAAGCTATCATGTAGAGTGATAGTCGGCTTAACTAAACCCATCACAAAGATAGGGTAGCTAAGCACTAAAGATTTAGTAGTTTCTCTATGGAGGTACAATTAACTAATATTAAAGGTATTACGCCTAGAAGTACCATCATATACTGACATAAGTCTAATAAGGAAATTGACGTACCTCTTGTCTAAATATTAAGAAGGGTTAATCCCAATGCTATGGTCAATATATCTTACATTCATGAAGAATATAAGGAATTTGGTGTGATCATTTGAAGTATCTTTTATACCACAAAGGTTTACAAGGTAAACCCAAAAATCTATGAGAGATTGACCTCTCCTATCCACTCGAGAAATATCTATAGAATTATAATCTCAAAATGTGGTAATACCTTTTCATATTTAATCTTGTTGAAAACATCTTTAGTGAAACTTAACTATAATATTTATCTAGTGTAAAAAAATCTCTCTCAGGTTGTGTATTTTTGGGTTGTTATAGTTGGTATCAGATCTCTAAGTTGTAGGACTAGAAGATTCCATGAGAGAAATTATTGTCTAGACTTAATTTTGGAAGAAAATATCTTCCATTGGGGATGGCACCTTACGTGGAGTAATATTTACCATCGATATTATCAGTGGATGATAATACTCTATTGTTAGTTCACATGGATGATGTAACTAACTAGTAGTTAGAAGTACAATTTGAAGAAGAAATTATAACCTAACTTGACCTTTATTTTGTGTGGCCAAGGAATATGACACCAAAATTAAGAAGAGGAAGAAGAGGATCTTTCCAAATGCCAAGGTAGACTAGGTAGGATAGTATCGAGGCTAGACCTTGAGAGGAAAGTTCAGGGAATTCAAACAGAGAGGTAGAGAAACTCACTACTGTTATTTCTCTATTACAAGAGAAAATAGAGTAGCAAAGGGAAAAAATAAACCAAATGCACTCGCAAAATTGATGAATCTGATGAATAGTGTGTTAAGGAAGCATATGAATCAATTTGTATTAATATTTTTGGATGATATCCTGATATATTATCAAAATAAGGAAGAGCATGATAGGCACTTGAGAATCATGCTTGAGTTCTTACAAAAGAATAAGCTCTATGGAAAGTTGTCAAAATATGACTTTTATATTCCATAGGTATAGTATTTGGGACATATGATATCTATAGAAGGGATAGTTGTGGATCCAAAGAAGATAGAGGCCATTTTGAATTGGCCACCACCCACTAATGTGATTGAAGTGTGGAGCTTCATGGATATTGTAGGTTATTATAGGTGTTTTGTGAAGGATTATTCCAAAAAAGCCTACTCTATAACTAACCTCCAAAGAAAAGGAAGGAATAAAAATGGATAGACAAGTGTAAAGTCATCTTTGAGCTGCTTAAGTAGAACCTTACTACTACACTTGTGCTTAAAATTCTAGATCCTTAAGAAATTTTTTAGTATGTAATAATACTTCTTTGGAAGGTTTGGGAGGATTTCTATCCCAAGATGAATTAGTTGTAGCATATGAATCAAGAAAACTCAAGAAACATGAGGTAAACTATGCTATGCATGATCTAGAGCTAGTCATGGTTGTGCACACTCTTAAGATTTGGAGGCATTACCTACTTGTAGACATGGAAAATTGACCCATCCAAATGAGTTATTTTTCCTTAGAATACCTTGGTAGGCTCTCAAAATTGCTAAGTGCAATTTTGACCCATTTTTTCTTGTATTTTGCTTTGTTTTTCTTAAAATTGACTAAATTCATTCCCGATAAATTATGGGGCACAAATTAGGTAAATTTGGACTTTTTATTTAAAAAATTCTAAGTTTTGGGCTGATATTTTGTGGTGTCATCTTGGACAAGGTTAATTTTTGTTTTCCCACATTTTTAGCCCTCCAAACCCTCTATAAATAAAAGGATTGTATCCCCTTTTTCAAGGGAGATAATATTTTTTGAGGTAATCTTGATCTAAGCAAGATTTTGTGAAATATTAATTTCATCTAGTGTTCTTGGTGCTCTAATGTTCTAATTTTGGTGTGCTCCTTGTAGTTTGTAAGTGGGAAAGCCTTAATGAAGATCTTGTATTATTGAAGGAGGAGAGGTCTTCTACCTTTGCTATTGCTTCTTCTATAGGCTTATCAGGTTGTCTATTTACATTCATTAGATTTTAAATCATTTGAATTTGTTAGGATTCTACTCCTAACCTCCATACTAATCACATTATTAGTTAATTATTTAATCACTCTCTCTTTCACAAAGGTTGTGACCTTTGATCACACCTTCACACTCGTAGAAATAGGCATTTCATTTGGTGTAGTTGAGGCATCGAAGAATATAATTATTAATTAATTGTTGGGTTCCCCATACAATACAACAACAATTCCTTAATAAAAGTGATTCCTTTTTATTATTCTAGCATTATAATCAATCTTTCTCTATTGGGTTCACTACAACTGGTATCAGAGCCAGCTTCAAAACATAAATTTTTTTTCACCCCATTCGTCATCACCAGTCGTCTGCCATTCAGATCCTATGCCTATGTTTATCTTATCATCCACCACATCATTCCTAAGATGTCCATATATCATCAAACACTGTAGATTCATTCTCAAGAGTCATTGGGAGACCAAGCGGTAGATCGTATAAGTTCATAGACCGAGCATCAAAGAATCTAATTAGCTCATAGAACAAAATACACTCACCAACCACCGACAAACTCAAAGCATTGGGAAGGTATAATATGAAGGTAACAAATCCAAAAATACCCTCAAAATATCCTAGAAATCCTCCAATCTCTTGTAGTCAACGCCCAGATCGAAAACGGAAACAATCCATGCAAAAAAAAATTTACGTTCTGCAGCAACGTCTGCAACTTTCGATGACATATTGGAGAAAACCGGCCATATTTTATAAAATAAAACTTATAACATAAAGTTTTAAATCATTTTTCATCATCGAAAAACTAAAATTCTGATACGTCTTTGTATTCCGATGTCGGCAAGAGAAAATTTAAAAAAGTGGATATAACACATATCCCACATTCAATAGGAAGAGGGACAAAGCAAGGTTTAAAAAATATTCAGGGTGAGTAGTTAGTTGTGACTTCGGTCATGCTCTAGCCTTCCCTCGTGTGATCGAAGCCACTCATTTGATTGGGTCCCATAAAATTCTCACTAATTCTGCCACTTACGAAGGTTATAAAATCTCCAAAACCTAACCGCAATGGTCGAAGGATGACTTTTATGCAATTTTTAACGATAATTTTCAAGAAATTTTTGTGACGACCTTCAACACTTTTTGCGACACCTTTTCGCCAAACGACTATGCAAATTGCCGATGGAATAATATATCATGACCCCAACCTACTTTTGCTACTTAATCTTGCCCACCTACGTCAAATCACATCAGTGAGTGTATATAAAATTCAGTTCCAGGATATCGCCAATCGCATCACGAGGTTGGATGAATCGGTCCTCATAAGTGGGTTCATCAATGGATTGAAAGAAGAAATTAGAGTAAATATCATGATGTACACTCCTCGCACCCTATAGGAAGCCATTGGATTAGCCTTGTTAGCCGATGATACATTCAATATTCAACGTCAACATGGGGAGCAACCTATTGATAAATCAACATTCATGCACACTATTGCAAAACACAAACCCTTGCTAGTTAAGTACCTTAGCCTACAAGAAATGGAGGAGCGACGAGCGAACTACCTTTGCTATACTTGTGATGAGCAATTTGGGCCCCTTCATTGTTGTGCTACACAAACATTGTATTTATTGAATATAGTTTATCCCTGTCACTCCATAGAGGAAGAAGGTGAGGAAGATGTGCACGACATGACCAAAGCACCTGATCATAAAAATGAAGGAAATGAGGTCGATGTGCAAGAAGTGCTCGATGCACCATGAAAATATGAGGTAGAAACAATGCAAGTAAACAATGAAGGCAAAACATACACTCTCAAAGAACTACACACAAGTTCATCACCAATAGTGAGTTCTCATCGTATAGGCAGCCTGATTCAGAAAGAAGGCAAAAGAGTGAGTGCACATTTATTTTCCCTTCATTCTACATAGGAAGAATCGTCTAAAGCGGAAGCCTGCCGTCATCACAATTCTCCTAAGGAATATTCTACTATTCTTTCTATCAACCCCCCACTAATGTTTTGAACTTCAATATATCCTTGCCTTCAAAAAAGTGACATTAAAATAGTACAAGAACTTGCACAAATTCAACTGGGAAAACAAGCAATGAAGCTCCTTACTTTGAGCTTTGAGGACAAAGCTATTTTTAAGGAAGGTGGCATGTTAGGATTCTATTCCTAACCTCCATACTAATCACATTATTAGTTAATTATTTAATCACTCTCTCTTTCACAAAGGTTGTGACCTTTGATCACACCTTCACACTCGTAGAAATAGGCATTTCATTTGGTGTAGTTGAGGCATCGAAGAATATAATTATTAATTATTTGTTGGGTTCCCCATACAATACAACAACGATTCCTTAATAAAAGCGATTCCTTTTTATTATTCTAGCATTATAATCAATCTTTCTCTATTGGGTTCACTACAGACTTTGTGTTAAAGTTGTATTTCACATCTTGATTCTTTATTTTAAGTCTTCTTGTGAAACTCTTTGCCCCTCCCATTACAGGGTATGAATTTGGTAAAATTCATGTTTTTGCTTATACTACTTCTTGTTGTTGATATTCCTTTGGTTATCAAATTTGTGCTTGGTAATTTACAGGGCACAAATTTGGTATTGATAGACTTAAGGGAAACTATTTATCCCCAAACCCTAGGGTTTTAATTTACACATATGCTTTGCATTGTTTCCTTCCTGTTATCATTATGTTTTAACTTTTGTTATTCTATTTCACTTGCATTTAAATCATACTATATTGGGAGTAATTGTTTATCCCCAAACCCTAGGATTTCTAATTGCATACTAGTTTAGCATTGTGTTCATTCTATTTGCATTTGGTTCACTATTTCATGCTATCATATCTTGTTGTGTTTCCTTTCTTATTTTTGAAAGATCAGCTAAAAGGACCAAGGGAGCTTGACTATTGCACCTCCAAGCCTAGTCATACAAGGACCTAAGTAATCTCCCAAATATTGATCAAAATTTCTAGAATTTTGTAAAGTTGTTTTGTAGGTTTAAAGTTGTTTGGATTTTTTGGATGCAAGTAAAAGATAGGATCAATCACCGAATCAGATAAGTGCTATAAATAAACTTCTTAGGCTATTTGTCATTTTCTTTCTGTCCATTTTCTATTCCATAACTAAATCATGAATAAAAAGAAAAAAATATTTTGATTTATTTCTACATATTCAAAAGAAATAAAGCATGTAGTTTGCATTCTAGGGTTAATTTTGTTTGTGCATTCTCTTAAACCCTTGTTGAAAAAGAAAAATATTTATTTTATTGCAAGCTAGGGTTTAGTCATCATTGAAAATCAAGAATCATCTTAGGGTTAGTCTTTTTTTAATTACATTTCTATATATCCTGCATTGTTCTTTTAATTTTCATAGCTTAGATTTTATAAAGACCAAACATAGGTATTTGCTTAATATACACATCAAACATTCCATCCTTAGACTTGAAGCAAGTCCTTAAATCATTCTTGGTGAACTCTTTGATCCCCAAGCCCTTGAGTGTAGAGATTATAACACACCCCTGTAGGCACCTCAACTCCCAACAGATCTAATTGATAATCATACGTGGTAGGGTTGTTTCCCTTCTCTACATATTTGGTTAACCTGAAGTGAAAAATTAAAGAAAGACCACTGATTTTGTTTGCTTAGAATTAGATAAGATTAAAAGTATTTTAAGAATATTTTATGTGTTGTTTGGTAGCTTTCAGATCCTCCTTTTATCCTCTATCCTTTCTATTTCTCCTAATGGCTCCCAATATTAGAAGTAAGTGAAGGCTTTTAGAATATAAGATACTTTAAAAAGATAACTAGATTGATAGGGAGAACCCTAATCTAGAAGAGGAAAAACATATAGAAATTAGTAATGACCTTGATCCTCTCAAGGTGTCTAATGGAGACCACACCTTTAAATCATATGATCATTTCTAGAATTTCATGAAACATCATAAGGATTATTTGGTTAAGTCTATGGATTAGGAAGCCCGACTTGAAGAAATTGCAACATGTCATCCTCTAACCATTTCTCCTTGAAATATTCACACCAATCCGTTGTTTAAATCTTTGTATTATATTAATCCTTTTCATAAACCAGTATATGTCACTACTATAACCACCAACATTGGGAGAAACCCATGAGTTCCTCCAAATAGTAGTGCATCTCAAGATTATGCTCAATTTCCTCCTCATTCTGCTCATCTCAACATTCTTGCTTCTGTTCCACCAAAATTTGGTTATCCTCCATAGCAAGATACCACATATCATAAAATATACTATAACAATGTTTATACCTCCAACATTGGCCAAGTTCCCTTTCAACAACCTACCTATAACCCTCCCTTAGGGAACCTAGGGGCATTGCACAACAACAATCCCAATATACAAAACTTGATAAATATGGTGAAATAATTGGTCTCAAGAGTGGATATGATTCAACCTCTAAGTTTCACCTACAAATATAAATAAATGTGTAATCAACCCTTAGACCCTATTGTTGCTTCTAGACCCTACCCTAAGCATTTTCTAATGTCAATTTTACCTATTTATAAGGGAATAGAGGACCTAATTGAACATTTAAGGATGTTTAGGACAACGTGCCATGATATTATATATGATGATATGTTGTTACTAAAAATATTCCCTAAGAGCCTTGGTGGTATAGCATTGGAATGGTATTATCAACTACCTCATCATTCTTTGAGGAATTTTGAAGAGACAATGGAATTGTTTGTTCAACAATTCAGAGCTTATGTTGAGAAAATATGACTATGAAAGATGGTTATATGCTGAAACAAGGTAAAGATGAAAGTTTTTTGGAATTATTTTCTCATTGGAGAATTTTAGTTGGATGATTGAGATATACTCTACCTACCCAAGATATGTTAGAGATATTTATTAGAAATTTATAAGAGGAAAAATCATTTGAATTGGAAACAATAACTATTACTTCTTTTGACCAAGCAATAGATCTGGCAAGAAGGGTAGAGCAAGCCCTTATTCAAAGGGGTAAATTTTAACCAAATAAATAAGATAGGACCACAAAATTTTGGTATAATAACAAGAATCTAGTTGGTGATGGGGTAACAAATAGTAGACCTATTAACAGTGTTGTTAACACCCTACAAAACATGGTGCTTAGCGCTCCTTAAAAATACCCACCAAGGAAAGACTCAACCAACCTAGTTTGGCAGTCCTAAAGAAACTCTTGAAAGCTAATATTATTGAGTTGCCTCCCATAAGGCAACCCGATACCATGGCTGATTGGTATAATATTGGTCAACATTGTGAGTATCATAGAGTGGAGGGGCATATGACAAATTCATGTAAGAGATTGAAACATATGGTTTAGAATTTAATTGGTGAAGGTTGCATTATTATAGAGGGTTCTCAACCTAATACCCAATAAAAAATCAACCTCCTACTCAACAAGCATCTACAACTAATCAAGACATAGGATCTTCCAAGATTCCCTACCTAATAATGGTAGACATACATCTAATCAAGTGTCATATCATAATGTGCCACCTCCCTATGATAATATGGTTGGTATAACAGTAGAAACTACAAGGCAACAAGCTCAAGATCAACCGACTCAACAATATCGATAGAAGATGAGTTCTACATCCAATCAACCTTAAAAACCACCCTTAGTTTTGAAGAGTATCCAAAAAGGAGCGCAAGAGAAAAAAACCCACCCTTAGTGTTGAAGAAAATACCTAAAGTCTCCTTTAACATCCAATAATAGTTGGCTAGTACCCCGACCAAGATATCCCTCTTAAAAACTTATACAAACTTCTCCTATTCATAGGGAAGTAAAGCTTCTAAGTCAATAATCGATCCCTCAAGACATTTCCCCTAGAACTTTAGCTAATGTTGTAGGTTCCCTTGGGATACATCATATCGCATTTTTGGATGAAGATAATCCTTTCTTAGACTTGCAAGGGGATTCTTCCCTATACATCACTCCATATATTGGGGAAAAATTTATCAAGTGAATTTTGATAGATAATGGTTCCTCCCTTAATCTATGCACTTATCAATTTTTCCAAAATTTTAGATTAAAAGAGAAATATTTAATTAAATATGATGTTATCATCAAAGCTTTCAACAATGAGTCCCAAGAAGCCTACGATATTGTATCCCTCCCCCTTAAGGTTGGACCTAAGATCTCATATACCTTGTTTTATGTGGTGACTTGACCCACATATTTTTATCTCCTTCTTGGATGCCCTTGGATTCATTCAATGAGGGTTGTCCTTTCTACTCTTGATCAATATTTGAAGTTTGAGTTCAAATATAAATTTGTCACCAATTCGAGCGATCCTCGTCCATTCTAATATTGTTTAATGGTTAAGCAATCTTAATCTAGTCTCAATTTATGTCCATTAGTTTCTTCATCTCACATTACCATACAAATTGAAAATTTAAAGGTAAGTGATGAATCACTAATCAAATTTTCATCATGGTATTAGGTCAATCTATTTCTTCAGGAACCTCTTTTAGATTTAGCCAAGTTGCCATCTTCATTGAGGACTATGGGTTTACCTTATAATAAGGGTGAAGTCATACACATTGGCACTTGTACCTTTATCTTTGTAGGTATATCCTTGAAAGAAAATATTCATGGCAGCAATCATATTATTTTAGAGCATTATATTACCCATTATTACCTATCCAATGATTATAGACTTCCCAAGCAAATATTGTCTAGTATGGGATACATAGGTATAGTTTTAGGTCCATAATAGAAAGGTATTCAAGAGCCTTTAGAAGTTGATATTTGGCTAGGGATATGTGGCATAGGATACATACCTAATAAAAACCAACCTTTTCCATTTAATGATGATCATATTATTACTTATGTTGAATATTTGGATCATCAAGTTGTGGAGTGGAGTGATGAGGATGAGGGACCGCCTTATCCCACTGACATACTATTTTGTAATGTGGTACCTTTGGTGCATCCCAAGTTAGCGATAATCCCAAGGGATTATGTTTAAGGGGATACTCTTTATGACATAGATCATGAGGATATACTCTAAAATAAATTCTTCTTTTATGGGTCAGTTCCTTGTGTTGTGCATGTCAAGTCTTCTAGTTCTCAAGAGGATCCTATTCCTATGTCTCTTATAGGCATTAAGAAATTATGAGTCTTCCCCCATTTCATCAAGAAGGAAGGCACAATCAGATTTTACAATGAGTTTTATGCAATGATTCCCAGAGAATATGCTGAAGGGGATACTCTTTGTGATATACATCATGAAGATATCCTCTATAATAGCTTTTTCTATGATGGGTCAGTCCCTTGCATTGTCATCCTTATTGTCAAGATAGGAGGCACAATCAAAATATATGTTTACTATCATTTAAATCATTTAAACTAATTGGAGCTACTAGATGAAAAGTGCATTCATAAATTAGAGCATATTTGAGCATATCAGAATAGGCTCAAGTGATATTATTCCAAGAAATTTCATAATCATTATTTTGAAGTTGGGGACCTTATCCTCAAAGAGAACCAAAATAATACCAATGTTCATTTATATTTGAAAGACAAGTTCTAGCCTAATTGGCTAGGTCCTTTTCTCATAACAACCAAGTCTAGCTTAGGGACCTATCATTTAGCTTCTTTAGATGGTAAAGAACTTAAAGAACCAATGAAAATAATGCGTCTAAAAATATACTATGCATGACCTTGAATTCTCATTTTATCATATTGAATTTAGCTTAGTTTTCATATTGAATTTGGTTTACTTATCCATACTACATGATTGTCTATCATATTTTGCATGTTTTCTTGACATTTTGTTCCACTTGCATTTTTGCTTGTCATATAGTCGCATTGTTGCTTGATCATATTTGCATGACTGCTTGATTATATAGGTTTTGGAAACTTCGTGAGGATGACAAGTGATGAAACCTAGTTAGGTTTTAGATTACATTCTTTGCACTCATACTAGAGCTCATGTGTAGCAAATCCCCAACCTAGGGCTCATCTCCATGCATTTTCATCATTGCATTTGTTCATGTATTCTCTTATTTTCATATTCTCTTATATTCCTTGACCTTTGAAAGTATAAAATGATCAAAATTTCCTCCAAATCAAGGAATATAGTTATTTTTTTTATATCTTGTCCTTTGCAAGTTCTATTTTTCTTTCTTTTCCTTAAGACACAGGATATACATCTCTTGCACACACCACATCCATATCGGGTAGTACTTGCTTTGGAAAATAAATAAAATACTTCACCCATATAGGATACCTTCTTGATCATAAGTAAGAGGTAACCTTCATTCAACCATTTGCAAGCATACATCCTAGTGTTTATCTCTTCACTTCTAGCCATTAGCGAGCACCACACCTATAGTGAGTATTGCTCCACCCATGACCATATTTGTGAGCATAACTTCCTTATAGGATAACTTCATGGCCACTAACGAGGGGTAGCCTTCATTCGACCATTTGTGAGCATACATCCTTATAGGATTCCCCTCTATTTCTTCTTCTTTTGTTTTCTTTTGACCTTTTGGATCTTTATCTTTTTTTTTTATTTTTCCTTCTGTTTTACCTCTCATTGTTTGTTTTCTTCTTCTCTTTTCTTTTCTTTCATACTTTCTTCTTTTCATATATGCATTTGTTCATATTTTTTGCATTCATTTTAGTTAGTTTTATGCATTTCATTAGCTCATTTTTCATTCATTTAGTTAATATCATTATGCATTGCATTCATTATGTTTGTGATCATCTTGTGTAGCAAAAGAAACATAAAAACCATACACATAATGAACACATATTTTTACACCATAAATAACTAACAATAACATGATATTAATTTATATTAGACTACATGCCAGTTGGGTTAGTGTGCCACAGTCCAAGCCTAGTGCACTCCCTCCCTAGGGATGCATACCACAATCAAAATTGGTCTATCATCTTGATCCTTGCCCTAGCTCCATGATCCTATCCTCTGATCCACATGTCATAGGTAGCCTTAGTGAGGGTATGTTTATAGACCAACGTATGGAAATCCATTATCTAGACCATGATCGCCCCTATGTTTGAAGGGAGGATGGTGGAGGTACCATCTACTCCATCAAAACCACCTAAAAGTACAAGGTCTAGTAGAAGGTCTCCCTCCATACTAACACCTCTAGCCTCTCCTCTACCCACTACAATTGCTTCTATATAAGATAAATTCCCTCGTCTGGCTAACTACTAGTAATGATAGCCATCTCCTCTACCTAGGTCTTGCTCTAGCTGATCCATCTCCCCCTTGAGGTGTTCTACCTTAGCTCTCATTGTGTCCCAATCTACTAAGACCTATCCTAGTTTTGTGTAGAGTATGTCTATATCCCTTTGCATAGTGACTATCCTAGTTGGTAACTACTCTGCCTCCCTCATTGGGTCCCCTTGAATCGTGATCCTACTAGGTCCCACCTATGTCATTGTGGGACACCTCCAACTATTTCTCTTGCTCCTAAGCTAGAAAAAGTGATGGTCATCCTCATGGACATCACCATATCTATCCTAAAATTTATCCTCACCTAATTAAGAGGCTTTTACCCCTTATATCATAACTTTATAGTGCATTATTTAGCCTCTTGGAGTGCCACCTACACCTTTTGGCCCATGAATTAGTGTATCTACACTGGTACCTATGGGGATATCCTTAGGGGTACAATATCCTTGTACCATATCCTATATCTAAAGGTTGCTCTGACATAGCCCAATCTAGGATCCTTGTAGAGGGGATCTTCCAAAGCCTCCTCTAAAAATATAACCACATAAAGGTCCCCTCTTTCTCTTGATGGATCCCTCCTCATCCTCCTAAAATAGTAGTCACCTAGGTTTGGTATCTCCTAGAGAATACCAAACTACCATCACACTCGATCAAATCTGTAAAACTTCAACTCACCCTTCTCTAGGGTGACCCATTGGACCCTCCTAACCCAAGCTAGTTCCTTCGCATATTTAACCCATCTAGGGTGTAGACACCATGACCACCATATGATCTGGTGATCGTGTAGCTCATCTACAACCTATCTCCCTAGTGGTAGAATACCTATGTATACCTTCTATGTATGCTTGTAGTCTTGGGACCACCTGTATCCTATTGGTTGCTCTAGGTTGGGCAATGGTCCTAGTAGTGTATCTAGCCTCCTAATGACTATGTGCTTCTAGCACCACACCTAGAGAAACATCATGCACACTAGTCATGTGTGTCACTTGTACATAACATTGTATAATATATTATACAAATAGGCTAGCACATACAACCCCATGTGAACCTCATTTGATGGTCTTGCATGTCTGGTACTACTCCTGCAAGTACCCATGGTAAGTGTTATCGATTGGTATGGCACACTAGAAATCCCATAACCACTCTATAGAGCATGATTTTTAGTGCTCCAATACTACATTGTCAAGGCATTTCATAGAAATGAAACCTACTCTTGCAGATCTCATTGGACGGGTCACCCGTCAATCTCTATGCTATCGTTTGAGGTAGTTGTGCCTTGTAAACCATCCTTTCTATAATGGGGATACTCAAGATGCACCACACATCCTCTAGTGTGATGATCATAGCTTCCATAACTAATCTAAATATGGATAATTTTGGGTACTACCTCTTCTCTAGTGTCATCAATAACGTTTTGTCAACCTCCACTCGGGGCATCTCTATCAAATATAGTAGCCTAACTACCTATAGTGTATATCTCTATGCTAGCATGAACTATCATAGTATATTCTCTAGGGTACTCAAATACCACTCCCTGCTCTTGAACACATCATGCTGCAATAAAAATAATCCATCAAGTTTCATCAACTTCATAAAAATATAATAAAATCAAATCACCAAAATAAAGAGCAACCTAAGCAATAAGTTCTTGTTCTTATTTTTCTATCCTCTCTCTCTCTTTTATTTTCTATATTTATTTTCTTTCAAATATACATCTTATATCCTCTAGGGTGTGTATTCATGAATACATACCCTATATGACATAGGACACTGATTTAGCTACTACCAAGGTTAACCGGATCTACAGGTGAACTTTGAATCCACGCCAGGGCATCCTGTATGATGAATTCTGCTAAAAATACTAAAAATTTAAAATGCTTTAAATTTTTAAAAAATAGAAGTAAAACCTAATATAAATTTGGGTCTTGGCTCTTACTCGTGTTCGTTGTGCTGTTGTGCTGACCTCATCCCTTGCAATAACTGCTTGGTGTGTGGGTAGTGCCATTCTTCTATTTTCTCTAGAGCTCTTCTTATTTTCTTTGCACATGGTGAAAATGAATTAGGTTTTCACCCCTTTTTACCTTTTTATTCTCCTTTTTTCATTTTTCTCTTTCCTCTTTCTTCCTTTTTTGCACCTTTTTCATTTTTTGTCGTTCTATTTTCTTCAGAGTTAGCCATTTCGAGTTTCCTCACGAGTTTTGCATTCCTGTTGAAACTCGAGGGGGCACCTTGGCCTGAGAGGCCTTAATTTCCGTAATGCCTCTTTCTACATGCAAAACATCAAAATATCTAGAATGACATCATTTTTGCACCACCCTTTTTTGTGTTTGCTATTTTTTCCCATAGGTGTTTACATCTTTTTTTGATGCGTTTATTAGGCCTTAAATGCATCAAAGAGGGGGTAAAATGTATACATAGAAAATTGACCCATACAAATGAGTCATTTTTCTGTAGAATCCCTTGGGAGGCTCTCAAAATTGCTAAGTTCAATTTTGGCCCCTTTTTTTCTTCTGTTTTGCTTTGTTTTTCCTTAACCTTGACCAAATTTACACCCGATAAATTACAACGCATGGATTTGGTAAATTTAAACTTTTTTTCTTTCAAAAGTCTAAATTTTGGGTTGATATTTTGTGGTGTTGAATTGGCCAAGGTTAATTTTTGTTTTCCTACCTTTTTAGACTTCTAAACCCTATATAAATAAAAGGATTGGATCCATTTTTTTAAGGTAGAGAATTATTTTTTAGGTAATCTTGATCTAAGCAATATTTTGGATAATATTCATTTTGTTTGGTGTTCTTGGTGCTCTAGTTTTCTACTTATGGTGTGCTCCTTATGGTTTGCAAGTGGGGAAGCTTTGATGATAAAGTTGTCTTCTTAAAGGAGGAGAGTTCTTCTACCTTTGCTCTTACTTCTTCTATAGGCTTATCAGGTTGTCTCTTTGCGTTCATTAGATTTTATATCATTTTACTTTGTGTTAAATCTACATTTCGCATTTTTATTCTTTGTTTTAAGTCTTCTTGTGTGAATCTATTCTCATACCATTACAGGGTACAAATTCGATGAAAATATTATTTTTTCTTGTCCTACTTCCTGTTGTTTATTTTCCTTTGGTTATTGAATATGCACCCGATAATGTATAGGGTACGAATTCAATCCTGATAGACTTGGAGACAACTATTTGTCCTTAAATCCTGGGGTTTTGGTTTTCATATATGCTTTGCATTGTTTCCTTCCTATTATAATTATGTTTTAACTTCTATCATTCTATTTTGCTTTCATTTAAATCATAGTAGCTTGGGGGAAACTATTTATCCCTAAACCCTAGGATTTCTAACTACATACTAGTTTAACATTGTGTTCATTCTATTTACATCTGGTTCACTCTCATGTTGTCATATCTCATTGTGTTTACTTCCAAATGTTAACAATCATTCTTATTTTTGAAAGGTTAGCTAAAAGGACCAAGGGGTGTTAACTATTTTGCCTCCAAGCTCAGTCATACAGTGGCCTAAGAAAGCCCCCAAATGTTTATCAGATTTTCTAGGGTTTTGTGAAGCTGTTTGAATTTTTTGGATGTAAGTAAAATCTAGGATCAACTTTCGAATAATAAAAGTGCTCTAAATAAACTTCTTAGGTTTTTTGTTATTTTCTTTCTTTCCATTTTCCATTTCAAATCTAAATCATGAATAAAAAGAAAAATATTTTGATTTATTTCTAGACATTCAAAAGAAATAAAATATGTAGTTTGCATTCTAGGGTTAATTATATTTGTGCGTTCTCTTAAACCCTTGCTAAAAAAAAAGATATATTTTAGTACAAGCTAGGGTTTAGTCATCATTGAAAATCAAGAATCATATTAGGGTTAGTCTTTGTTTACTTTTATTTTTATTTTTCCTACATTGTTCTTTTAATTTTTCATAGCTTAGATTTTAGAAAGGCCAAACATAATTTTTTCTCAATATACACATCAAAAATTCCATCCCTAAACATGGAGCAAGCTCTTAAACCATTCTTGGTGAACCCTTCGATCCCTAAGCCCCTGAGTGTAGAGAATATAACACACCCTCACGGTCATCTCGACTCCCAATATATTAAATCAAGAATCTTATGTTGTAGGGAAGTTTCCACCTCTACACTACTAGGGAAACATTTTGAAGTAAGAACCGACCATAAAAGTTTGAGGTACATTTTCACTGAGCCTATGCTCAATGATAGATAGAGAATATGGATTGAGTTATTAGTAGAGTGTAACTTTGGTATTGAGCATATCAAAAGCAAGGAAAATTAAGTCGTTGATACCTTAAGTAGAAGAAGGTATATAACTACTTTGACCTGTAGTCATGTGGATTTAATGGACCAAGTTAAGAAAATACAACCTTAGGACCAGTATTGCAGTGAAAATTGTTCTAAAATGAAAATAAATCCTAGAGAGGACATGGATTTTGGCATAGAATATGGTATTTTATGTTTTAAAGATAGGGTAATTATACTTAAAATCAATGATTTGAGGAGACTTATTATGGTAGGGGCACATAGATCTCCTTATTCCACTCACCCTGAAGGGGTTAAAATGAGGGAGAACATGAAAATACCTTATACTGGTTAGGTATGAAGGGAGATATCATTGATTTTGTTACTCGATGCTTGGAATATTAGAAAGCTAAATTTGAGCATAAACATATAGAAGGACAATTATACCCACACGATATACCAATGTAAAAGTGGTAGGCCATATCTATGGACTTTATTGTGTGTTTACCTAAGACTAGGTATCGACAAGATGTAATACTTGTAATAGTCGATAAGTTGACTAAGGTTGGACACTTCATACCAAAGAAAACCAAGGATGATGCTATGGTGGTGGTAAATAGGTTTACCAAAGAGATATTCAAGTTACATGGGTTTCCTAAGGTAATCATATCAGACAAGAACTCTAGATTTACATTTGAGTTTTGGCAAGCTCTTCATTGTATAGTGGGCACCAAGTTGAACATTAGTTCTGTATATCATCCAAAAATATATGGTCAAACAAAGAGGGTAAACCAATCCTTGAAAGATATGCTTCACATGTATTACATGGACCAGAAGTCTTGGTTGGAAGACTTTTTACATATAGTATAGTTTACTTATAATAATGGCCATTATGCTTTCTTAAAAATGGCCCAGTTTGAAGCCTTGTACGAAAAGCAATGCAAAATTTCTCTATCTTGGGATAATCCAAAGTATTAGGTTATCATCAGATCATATGCGGTTAGAGTGATGGAGGAACAACTTAAGATGATCAGGTAGAGGCTTAAGAAAGCTACTAATAATTACAAGAGCTATGATGATCTAAAAATATTGCCAAGAGAATTCTCTATGGGAGATAGAGTATTATTTAAAGTTAAACCAATGAAAAGCACCATCAAGTCTACTAAGTTGGATCCTCGATATATTGGGCCTTTTGAAGTCATTGAGAGGATAAGTCCAGTATCCTATAGACTTGTCTTACCACCCAACCTATCAAATATCCATGATACTTTCCATGTATCCCTGCTTAGAAAGTATATTGCTAATCCTAATCATGTATGGGATGTTACAAAATTGTAGATGGAAGATCCCTCGATCATCGAGATAATACCAATGAATATTGTAGATTTTCATTTCAAAGTGATGAGGAAACAAACTCTAGAATAGTGTAAAGTCCAATGGGACCAATATTCTAAGAAAAGTACCACTTGGGAAAAAGTGGATGAGATGAAAATACATTTTTATTATTTGTTTAAATGAAAATGATATGTAATTTTTATTGCAATAAAAACATAAAGAACTGTATTTAGTCTAAGGGGGTAGTATGTCACGACCCACCTTGGCATGACTCATTTATGAGATGGACTATGTATTGATGTGGTGTTTCAATGCTTAGTAATAATTACATTATGGATGTTTAACTACAATTGTTGTTTTATTTATATTATATGAGAATATGGTATTGTTGATAGTATGCATGTTTGCAAGACTAGGTACTCTCGTCATTTTCTTGCAAATATCATTGACTATCATTTGATTGCAAAGTTTGATAGAGAAGATAATGAAAGTAGAGGTTGAAGAGTTCCAAACAACATTAAATTAATACCATAGCCCAATATGTATAAAACTATTAAGGCAAGAAATAAATCAACAAATAGAAAAAGTGCAACCCAATCAAAAATCATCAATAAAGGAGAATTTCCTCATACCCCAAAAGAATCATTTAATTTTTAAGGAAGCACAAAAAAATTACAGAATGAGAAAAAAGAAACAAGAGAGCATGCAAATTAAAAAATATCTATAGGCATTAAAAGTGTTTAAAATATGTAGAAATAAAAAAATACAACTTGACAAATGCATGGTATGATGAAGAATGTAAAGAAGCAAGGAGAGATCTAAAAAATTGATAAAGAAGAGAAAAATAAAAGTTTGTACACATGAATAGTGAAAGTAAAAAAAGAGGGTCATGTGAGTGCAATATGTAAAATAATTAAATTATGTAGGGAATAATAACCTAAAGTTATTCTAAAAGTATTTTCAATAGAAAACAACCAAAAAATAACATTACAACGTTCTAGTGGCTAGAATATGGAAAATAGTTGTATGAATAAGAGTAAGAAAAAGAGTCTGAATATTCTTGAAGGGTATCTGATTTCAGCCTCAGATAGAATTTTGAATATTTTTTTCATTGCAAATCTTCAAATAGAAGATGGGTTTTATCTAATGTCTATGCACCAAACTATATCCTTGATAGGGAAAATCTATGGAATATCCAAAGTCAAATGAGAGAGCAATTTAATAAGGAATGTTGGGTGCTTCCTGGAGATTTTAATACTACCCTATACCATTCTAATAAAAATGGGGATATAAATACCTGATCTAAAGGAATGGAGGACTTTTCAGACTTTGTTAACCTTAATGAAATTCTAGATCTAGATCTTAGAGGAGACAAATTTACTTGGAGTAATAGAAGAAAAGGAGACTAGTTAATCCAAGTCAAGCTTGACAGGCTTTTGATATCAAAATAAGGATTGGATGTTTTGGGGAATTCCTCTTTATGCTCTCTTTCTAGAATTGTGTTAGATCATAATCCTCTAATTCTTGAAATTATAAGATATTGATTGTTCAATAAGCCTTTCTATTTTGAATCCATGTGGCTGAAAGAGTAGGATCTTGAAGGTAAAATTGAAGAATGATGGAATCAATTTTTTTTTGGTCCTCTTTTATTACAAATAGCTAAGCTGAGATTTATAAAAGAAAATTTAAAAATTTGGAATAAGGTTAAGCAAAAAATGGAAATTCAATTAGAATTAAAAGATGTTGAAATAGCTCTAGAATCTGGTTCTATTAGTATTGATTTGAAGGACAAAGAAATATTTCTTTTGACTAAGTTTCATAACATCCTGGCCAAGGAAGAAATATTTTGGAGATAGAGATCTAGAGCAGTCTAGCTGAAGGAAGGAGATAAAAATAATTTTTTTTTCCATGTAATAGCATTAAGACATAAATGCAACAATAAAATCAAGGAATTAATAATAGAAGATGGCTCAAAAATTGATGACCAAGAAGAAATTCAGTTGGAAGTTGTTTACTTTTTTGAGAATATTATTGGTACCAGACACCAAGGAGATGAATCAACTAAATATCAACTTTTAAAGTGCATCCCTCCTCTCATTTATCAAGAATTTAATGAATTTATTACTTCTCCCTTCGATAGTCAAGAAATTAAAGATATTTTTCCTTGGCAAAGGAGAAAGCTCTGGGTCCTGATGGATTTCCTGCTATATTTTTTAAATATTTTGGCAAATAGTAGGTAAGGATGTAGAAGAAGCTCTATGAAAAGATCAAATGATATGTTCTTTACCTTCTAATGTCAACTCCATGTTTATTTCCCCCATTCCAAAGATTGTTGGGGCTAATAAGCTCAAATATTTTAGACCCATAAATTTGTGTAATACTATATATCAGATCTTTTCAAAAGTTCTAGCTAATAGAATTAAAAATATCTTACCTAATATAATTGACCTAAATCAAGATGTCTTTGTTCCAGGGAGGCAAATCCTTGATGGAATTATCACTATTTACTAGTTGATTCATTTGACTAAAACAAGTGACAACTTAGGCATGTTTATCAAGTTGGATATGAATAAGGCCTACGATAGAATTTCTTGGATGTTTTTGGAAATTCTTTTGATAAAATTTGGTTTTCATTTGAGTT
This sequence comes from Wollemia nobilis, assembly GCA_028583015.1. NCBI lineage: Eukaryota > Viridiplantae > Streptophyta > Pinopsida > Araucariales > Araucariaceae > Wollemia > Wollemia nobilis. The sequence continues at coordinate 14,472,539 of JAQPPZ010000850.1, forward strand.
GGGTGAATCTTCTAAAACAATGTTTCTCCACTCCAATTTTTTTAGTCATGGTGAATGGATCTCCTGTAGGTTACCGTCAAAAGTTCAAGAGGTTTGAGGCAGGGTGACCCTCTGTATCCTTATTTATTATTTTAGTGGATGCCCTTGGAAGAGCTATCACTACGACTACTTATTCTCAACTTGTTAAAGGTATCAGACCTACTGCTAATTTAAATCCTCTCTCTCTTTCAATAGTTTATGTATGATACACTTTTAATGACAAGAGCGTTTATTCTCTAAGCCAGAGTGCTTAAACATATCCTGAATCTATATGAGTTGGTTGTAGGGTAGAAAATTAATCTAAAAAAAAGTAAGATATTTTTTTAAATATGCCTTTGAGGAGGCAAAGAGCTATTGATTGTGTTCTTGGTTGGTCCATTGTTTTCTTTTCTACTTGGTATCTGGGAATACCTCTATTTTTAGGATGTGTTAAAGAGAATATTTGGTATCCTATTTTAGAAATAATGCATAAGAATATTATCGTATGGAACGGTGCTATGCTAAGTTATTTTGGTAAGGCTCTATTAGTTATGGTTGCTCTCCAAAGCCTTCCTATATACTTTATGTCTGTGTTTAAAATTCCAGCTAATATTGCTAATAAAATTGAACAAATAAAAAAAATAATTGTGGAATAGCTCTAAGAACAAGAGATTTTATTTAGTATCTTGGGATTAGGTTTGTTCTAGCAAAAAGAAAGGTGGTATTGGTTTAAAGAGATTAGTCTCTATGAATATTTCCCTCTTGGCCAAGCAAGGATGGAGGCTCATAACGTCTAAGAGTGATAGCTGGACTAAAATTATTTAGTCTAAATATCATAATAGAGGTCATTCCTTTTTGGAGGAATATAACCTCTCTTCAGGGTCAGCATTTTGGATAAACATAGCTTCAACAAAAGAGATTATCCAAAAAGGGCTAATATGAAAATTAGGAAATGGCCGAATGATTTATTTTTAGAATGATGTTTGGATTATGGATTCTCCTATTTTAGACTTCCTACCTATGCCCCAATTAAAACTATGATGAATCCTTTAACAGGCCCTAAGGTTACTGACTTTATTGAAGAGGTGAATGGAAGAAAGTGTTTGAAGGAGATGGTTATACTTAATTCTAATGAAGCTCTTAGAGATCATCTGTAGAATTTATGGAATAGATAGAAGGTCCAAGTTATTCCTCAAGGGTATGATCAAGATTCTATGGTTTGGGCTTTAGAAAGTAATGGGGAATTTTTAGTTAAATATTAATACAAACTAATAAACTCAAAGAGAGATTTTTGGGTTCCCAAATGAACAATCTGGCTTAAAGCCTTGAATCCTAAGATTAATTTCTTCCTATGGATAGCTATTCAGAATAAAATTTTAACCATTGAGAACCTCAAGAACAGAGGATTCATTTTGGTAAAGAAATGCTATATTTGTGGCCAAAATGAGGAAAATGTAATGCATCTCCTATTAGATTATCCTTTTTTGGTGAAGTCCTTTGGATCCTTCTGTAGCTGATTAGAATATCCTGGGTTCTCCTACATTATTTGGTTGATTTATTTGAGGAATGGATGAAACTTTTTTTCAGTAAAAGATGTAGGACTTTATGGGCATTTCTTCTCCTTCATTTTCTATGGGGCATTTGGAAAGAGAGGAATAATTGATCCTTTAAGAATATATCTAATGACGCCTTATAAATTAGTAATAAAATCCTTTGTGATATTAAAGAAAATATTTCTTGTATTACCTTATCAAATGAGAAAGAACCTCCTCATGAATCTAGATTTGGTGATTTTCTTAGTATTCCAATATTTGGTGCTCCTTCAATCTACCAATGGACTAGAGGGCAGATTATTTGGATTTCTCCTTAGTACGAATAACTGAAATTCAACTTTGACGAAGAATCTAAAGGGAACCTAGGGCCAAATAGGGTTGGGGGAATTTTAAGGAATGAGAAGGGGATTATCTTAGCATTTTCTAAGAATTTGGACCATCGATTGAGCCACTTTGTTGAGGTAAGACTTGCCCATTAAGGCTCTCAAATCAACTCATTTAAGGGTAGGAAGCTCATTTTTGAAGGAGACTCTTTGAATATAATCAACATTATTTTTGGTATACAATTTGTAAATTGGTCCATTGATAACATGATGAGTGATACGTTGATATGTTTAAGTGGCCTTGAGTAGTTAAAATTTGAGCACATTCTCAGAGAAGGAAATAAAGTGGTAGATTTTCTAGCAAATTTAGGGCTGCTGCAAAATGGTTTGAGGGTTTGGAGGTGGGACTTCCCCTAAGAGCTTGTTCAAATTATCCAAAATGAAGGTTTTTCATAGCATTTTTATCTCTGGTGAGGTCCAATCTCTAGTTATTCTGATATTTGATTTATTTTATCTAAAGAAGTGTAGAGACTCAAAGAGAAGCCTCTACTTCATGACTAGCTATAATCCCTTGTTCTCAATTTTTTTTGGTGATTATTTTTTAGAGCTTAGTGTCCTATGGTTTTGGTTGGAGGAGTGTGTTTCTTCGTGTTCTAATTGTAGAAGGATTGGGATTGGAGCCCATTTTTGAAAAGTGGATGTTTCTTGCCATGCTTCAAACATTGTAATTTATTTGAAGTGGATTATTATGAAATAGTGCCTCCTTTTATGGTGGATTGGTTTGAACTGGGAGTACATTCATTGTGTTGGTTGGAGTTATCCTTGTTGCAAGAAGAGCATTTCTAAAATTTTCTATGTATATTTGAATTGGATTCTTTTATGGCTAAGTTGGCACTTCTTGAGACTTGCACGTGTTTGTCGAACATGTGCCATATTTGATTGGAAGTTGGAGGTCATAATGATTGGTTTTTACTATGGATTTCATCATTTTTTGATGCATTCCAATTAGTCTAATTATTTTTAATATCATTCCCTTATGCACGAGAGATTTGACCATTCTAGGACGCTCTTTGTTGATCTGTGTGCTGGCCTTTGGCTTAAAAGTCAAGTTTTTGGTGGTTTTAATCAAAGCATTTCTTTTTGTCTGAACCCTAATTTTACAAGAGGGTTTTTAAGGAGGCTCGAGTTGGTACAAACTCCTTAATTATGCCAATCCATCTGCAATTCACCAGTTGCGTTAGTTTCAAGTCTGAGAGGTTTGTCAACATGGAGGATGAATTCAAAGGGATCAAACCTTTTTTGCTGGAGGTGGATAATGTTGTTTTAATGATTTTGAAAACATGTGGTAAACTGGGCTTTCTAAGGTAGTTCAATGGGCATGATACTTAATTAGCCAAGGATATGGACTACTCTTGGATCAAGGGAAAGGTGTTAGTAAAAGGGACTAGTTTTACCATATTTATTTTGTTTCTAGCAAAAATTATTGGAGTCCAAGCTCAGGAGGACTGCATCGATAGAAAGAAACATTCATTAGCCAAAGAGCTTGACTTGTTTGGGTGCAAGGTTGGTCATATAAAGATATACCACAATGGTTATAAAATGAGCTCATTTAAATCACCATGCAATAGGGTCATATTTATTATAATGGATGTTTTTACCCTCTAATGTAACATAGATGTTGTCTATAGTTTTCGTCTGGCATTTGTGAACCACATCAGGGGGAAGAAACATATGAACATTTTGGGCTTCCTATTCAAATATTTTGAGAAAATTACTCTAGATATATAATATGGTATTACATTTCTCCCCAATCACCAGGGTCTTTTCAAGCTGATTTTTTATCATGTTTCTTTGAAGAATGGTTTTTTATATTTGGATAAAAGTAGTGTTGTGTAGTATATTTCCATGATTCCTCTAGATTCTAGGAAATCCATTGATTACCCATGTCCTAACTTTGTGGGGGTTGGTTTGGCACCTCTGAATTATGATAATGTTTTTCTTGAGGGATACCCTATGCCCAACTTGAAGCAATATCCAAAAAAAGTTGAGCTAGATAATCTTGTTGGGAAATGTTTTGGTGAGGTGAGTATGAAACCTAAGTTGAGGCAGGAAGACTCTCAGATTAATAAAGGTGGTATTCAAGATTTAAAATTTTATTCTATTCTTCATCTCTTACCGAAGGTGAAATATAATTATTGATCCTCCTCGAAAGAGGAAAATCCAGTCAAGAAAAGAAAATATGGCTCTCTAAATAAGACCAAGACTAAAGTGAAAGGAATGAGGATATCAATGTGCATTAATACCAATATTGCAAATATATTGAAAACTCATGATTTTTATGATTTAGAGGACTTTGATGAGCCCCCTATTTCTAAGGAGAGATGAAAGAAGTTGACCAACCTGTATTTGAGGAGCAAGATTCAAGATGATTCTATTGCATCGCCAAGCTACCACTACGACTCGAATAAGGAGTTGATGAGATCTAACAAGACATTGGTTAAACAAATTGCTTATTTTGTGAATGAGTTGTCATGGCAACTAAAATAAAATTCAAACACTCTAGAGATGGATATCATAATTTTTGATGATTCATTACAATATTAGGCTTTGGCCTTGGTTTTTATGTGTTGATCTCTCTTGGTGGGTTTTGGTTTTCTCTGTCCATTTTTTGTGAGATTTTGGTTGGGTTGGTGTTTCTTTGTTGCTGGATTATTTTTTTTATGTTTTGCGTTGTCCCTTTTATGCATCTGTAAGTGGGTTTCTCTTGTAAAAGGTTTGGGGGAGCCTTTCAAAATTGTTCCTTTTTTCATATAATAAAAAAAAATTAATAAAAAGAGGTTCCTTCCATAATAATCACAATAGCAAACTTATATATCTTAAGGTAGGTCAAGGCAGGTATTTAAAAAACTAGTAACAAGGCTTGTGAAGTGGATGGGCTATAGGTGAAATACTTAAAATGGGGAGTGTAGAACTTAGTACTACACATCAAGAGGATATTAAATAATAACATCCAACATAGATTTCCAATGGATTGGACAACAAGTCTAACAATACCTCCCTTCAAGAGTGGAGACAGACAATATTTCAAATTACAAAACTATTATGGTCAATCCCTTCTTTGTAAAGTTTTTTGGAAATATGATTGAGAATAGAAAAAAAAATGGGTAGAAGAAAATAAAATATGGTATAATGAAAAACAAGTTTCAAACCAAAACATTCTATGATAGACCACATCATCACTTTGATATATATCATTGAAAAATATAGAATGAAAATTGAGAAGCTTATTATTGTTTTAAGGAATTCAATAAATATTTTTACATAGTTTCTAGAAGTAAAATATGGGATGGAATGGAAGACTTAGGCATATCATAAAAGTATAGAGAAACAATTCGTAGACTCTATGAGGTCCAAGCTAAAATTATAATACAAACAAGCCTTTTAGAATGCTTTATAATTGATATAGGGGCTATACAAGAATATCCATTATCCCTTACCTTATTTGGTTTATATATTGATAAATTATAAGAATAACTAAATGTAAGTGGAAGGGACGATGTTCATTTGGGAAGATATGTAGTGAGGCTTCTTTTGTATGTAGATGATCTTATTTTGATTACAAGGTCAACACAAGGTTTGAGAGAACATTTTAAGACCTTAGAGAAATTTTACAAGGAGGTAGGCATGCAAGTAAGTACCAAAAAAACTAAGATCATGATCTTCAAACAAAAGAAAAAAGAGTCAATTAAATTTTTATTTTGAAGGGGGTCTTTTGGAAGAAGTAATAGAGTACAAATATCTTGGGATAAACTTCAATAATAAGCTTAGTTGGGAAACATGTAGAATAAAAATAACATTTGAAGGATGGAGGGAAATTTTTGCATTACAAAATAGGAGAGATGATGAATTATGGGGCTAAACGACTATACAAGTTTTATTTGGGCTACTAGTAGTACCAGTGATGTTGTATGGGCATGAAGTGCATACTAGAAACATGTTAAACTCAAAATATAGGTAAAAAGAGGATTAAAAACAATTTGATTACAAACAAATCAAAATAAAATAGGTAGTTCCATATGAGAATCTTCTAGTAGAAATAAATACTTTTTCTATAGAGGCAATCACTTTGGTTCATCTTCTAGTATATCTAAAAAATCGATAGATGGATGCATGCAAATGGTTTCAAGTTGTAATAGAAGAAGATTTGAACAAAAGAAATAAAATATTGATGAAGCAAAACAAGTAGTAAATGAACAATGGAACATCAACTTGGATGAATTCCCAAATAATAACAAAGACATAAAGGTATTTTTTGAGGAAAAAATTATCGCACTTATGTGGCAAAAGAAAGAAAAAAGGATTAATATTATCTTGCTGAATTTACCCTACATATAGTCACCACCAAAAGGCCTCTATAGACGAAAACATTGGTTGGAGAGAAAAGGTGCTCATAGATCAATTAAGGACCAAATCACACCAAGTTAAATGTGAAATAGATGATGAATGTAGATTGGATGCAATATCTTTTCATTGATGTAATAATTGACATATTTACATAGTTGAGTTAGTTACAAACATAACTAAAAAATGCATAACCACCTCATAACTAATTTTATGTAAAGTTATAACATTTTCACTCTCATTATATTAATTTTCAATCAAAGTATAAACAAGAAAATATTTATTTTTGAACTTATGTAAGAGAATTTGTAAAAATATTTACACATTGATCTACTGTAGGACAAAATTGGAGTTATATGTTATGCTCCTAAACATTATTGTAAATAAAATGGCACTAGAATTTGATGTGTGTTGTGCACTCATGAATAATTTTCTTAATTATCACAATTTAGGATTGTTAAATTTTCTATGAAATGCCCATCCTTGACAAGATACAGGGTAATTATTTTACCTTGCAAATAGCTCCGCTTAGAATGTAGTATTCTACCTTGGTATAAGATCGAGCAACAACATGCTCCTCCTTGCTTCCCCAAGATATCAAACCAGATTCCAAAAACAATACACTTTCAAATATGGATTTCCTATCATCTATGGATATTTCATAGTCTACATCTATATATCCTATCAAGATCTGGAAATTATTTTTATATTCCAAATGGTACTGAGTTATACCATGAATATACTTGAGCATCGACTTTACTACTTTCTAGTGATATATTATTGGTTCTTGCATGAACCACAAAATATAGTTAACAACACAACATATATATGATTTGAGGGATATAGGGTTTAAAACGTGAATTCTGAGGCTGAGTTTTCTCATAATAAAACGCGACTTACACCTTTCTATTCACGAGGTCGGGATATTTTAATTGCAACTCCATTTATAAGGATTCAGCCATATGAACGAATGGATAGGGAGAGATGGTTTCATGGCGCCAGCCAGCTCTTTAAATGCCACCCACAATGAATCTTTCGGTGCTGGGCTTATATAAATTTGGAGCATACATACATACATATTTCTTCATTCAACCACTTTCCTCTACCGCCAAGAAATAAGCACCTCCACCGAGAAGGGGTTAGGCTCTACCGCCAAGGGTCCAGAGCATCCAAAGATGGATAAAATCGCTTGAACTCATTTGTAAGAGAGAAAAGCGCCCCGCCCTTAATAAAGCAAAGCTCAATAAAGGAATAATAAATAAAAAGCACCGGCAATAGAAGGTGGTAGCTCTCTATTCTAAAGGAATCCAGTTGTACTCTTTAAAACCGGAATTCTTCTGTTTCTCAGTATTATGTTGGAGAGAAGGGTCCTTAACGATTCTCAGCCCTCTCTATTTTAAAGGTTCCTTACCTTACCTTATAATAGAGAGGAGAGGAGATTAGCATCATTGTGTCTTTTTTTTTTTGGTAAGTAGTGTTTGTATTTACAGTGGGTTTTAACAAGGATCCCAAAACCTGATTACATAAGCAATGGGCCTAGGGCATCAATCCCTTGAAACCGAACACCAAAAGCAAATCCCACCTAGCGGTAACGAGTAAGCATGAAACAATCCCTCTCGGCGGGAAACAAACAAATAAGAAAGAAAGTAGTTTTGGAGATCCCGCCCAGCAGGGAGTAGCCAAAAACCACCATCGAGAAGATCCCGCCCAGAAAGAAGCAAAGAAAAACTGTTACAATAAAATCATGCCTCGTGGGAAGCAGTCAAAACCACCACAAACAGTCCCGCATAGCGGGAAGCAACAGGGAAATCCCACCGTCCGAGAAACTAGCAGAAAAGAAAGGATCCCGCCTCACGGGAAAACCGATAGATTTTGCGGATCCCGCCCTGTGGAGAAACCAGCCGCCCACTGGGAAAACATTTCGTTCAGTGAGAGCCATCCTGCAGGAAGCCGACAGCCAGCACAGAGAGGATCCAACCCATCAGGAAGTGACCAGAGAGTTGCACCACAAGGAACCCGCCCCGGGAAAACAGAAGAGGATCCCAGCAGCAGGGACCAAGAATCCCGTCCAAGCACAGAGCCTGCCGAGGATTCACAAGAAAAAATGGGGAAGCTGTCCAAACCCTAAACTGTCACCTCCACCGCACCGAGAAACACAGGGGACCAGATCCACACGAATAACCTGCAAAAAACCCTAGGGGGAAGCCTGAGGGAAAAAGGGAAGGGATCCCCAACCAAACAGGGATCCCTGGGAAGCACCAGTCCAAAAAAACAACCAAGGAAACCATAGCCGGTTGGGAGGGGCGCAGATAGTGGAGAAGGATCTCCCCCCAGGAGATCATCTGCAAACAACCACTCCCCGGGAGGGATGACCTGGGTTGAGCTAGGGACTGGGCAGGAACCAGGAGCCATGGGAGGGGGAGCAGGGGAGGGACTAGAGCCCTCCCCTCTCTACTTTTTGCATCATTGTGTCTTTCATATCTATCATGTATGTCAAATAAATGAGACTCTTAATCAACCATCGATAAATAGTTATATTTACCTATGGTGACATATCATTTTAGGATAACTACAATCCTATATCCATTGGACTAGGCATGGGATTGCAATATGACATTCAAAACATCATAAGCAATGTATTGGTATACTTAATTTATGATATGCAATTATGATTATCTATTTGTCATACCTTTAAGGCAAGATAATAATATATAAGCCAAAGATCAATCATGACAAATGACTTCTCAACTCATTCTTGGCCCTTTCATTCAACTTTTTTGAAATTCTAATGATGACCAAGTCATCGACATCATGATTATGAACACAACCTTTCCCCTGACCATTTGAGGTATAAAATTAGATCATAAGGACTATGACGAAATCCATGTCATATAATATGTTTATCAATCTTTATATATCATCCTTTGGGAGCTTGATTTAGCCCATAAAGAGATTTGATAATCCTACATTTCTTTCCCTCATGTTTAGTTATGATAATCTCTCTAATTGTGTCATGTGCACTTCTTTAGCAGGATCACCATTACAAAAAGAATTATTTACATCCATTGATGTAATTTCCATCCAAATTAACTTACCATTGTAGACACAATATGAATGGACTTGATATTTGTCATTGGAGCAAGTGTCTCGTCATAGTAAATGCCTTCCTTCTATGCATAGTCCTTCATAACAAGTCATTCATTGTACTTGTCAGTAATACCATTAGCTTTGTATTTGATTTTAAAAACCCATGTACAAACTATAACTTTTTTCCCTAGTGGAAGATCAACAAGTTGCCATGCCATCTTATTTTTTAATGCTTGATACTCAAAATACATGGAATTTTTTTAATTTTTTTATGCAAGGAATTCCTAAACCATTAGTGGTTTAAATTTAAAGACCACTATGATCATAGAATCAAGACTAAATTCATTATGAACTATGTTGAATTCTTGCCCCTATAGTTGAAGTGTTTGGAAATCTATTTAAGTTCATACCATAAACAATATTGAGAAACCATTTGGGCCTACAAGTGGTACTCAAAAAATGATTTGGATGGTATAGATTATCAACTTTGTCATTCACGAGATCATCTTCATCATTAAAATAATTAACATCATCAAATTCTTCAACCTCTATCTCAAATGATTCATCATCAAGCAAAATAACATGTTATTTATCTAAATTGTGTGACTTCATAAAAAATTAGATTAATTATTATTATCAAACATAACATATTTTTTGATATATAGCTATTTGGTGCCAGATCCATGAGCCAATATTTCTTCCACTCATTACTATATCTAATGAAGATGCACCTCTTAGAATTATCTTCTAAATTTATATAATTTTACCTTGAAATGCATATAAATGTTGTATCAATCTAATATGAGTCATTATAGGCTTAACACTCATCCATGCTTCCCCTAAGGTAAAACCTTTCAATGCTACTATTGATACATGATTCAAAAAATAATTTATTATATAAACAACATCTACACAAAATACTGCTTCGACTTTGCATCATTTAACATGTCTTACACCATCTCTCAAATAGTACAATTATTCCTCTCGACAACATCATGTTGAGGTGAATAGACACTTGTCAACTATTGATAATTATCATTTTACTTTAAGAAAACAAAAGATTCATTACTGGTTTACTTCCTCCCTTGATTTGAGTAGAGTATTAGGATTTAATGACCAAGAAAATTCTCCACACGAGCTTTGAAATATTTGAAAAAATGGAAGGCTTCATCCTTTGTCTTCAAACAATACACCCACATTCATCATATATGGTCATCAATAAATAAATAAATATATCTAATTTTTTTGAAACTTAAATCATTGGGTTTGGACAGATCAATGTACACTAGGCCAAGTGAATTAGTCACTCAATGAATGCTAGAGCAAAATGGGGATCAAAGTTTCTTTACTACCATGCAACTTCTACTAATGTCATAAAATTTTTAAGTAAGAGAATACCTCTCGCCATAGCATGATTATTGAGTGCTTTCAGATTTATAAGTTTGAGAAGTCCATATCGCACATCCAAGGGATGCCAACATCATTCTCCTTCACTACCAAAGCTTAATCATCTCTCAATACAACTACAAGCTAAAACATCTCACTTATGCCTATCACACAAGCAATGACAATCAAGTACTTCGATGTCTTAAATGAGACAAAGTGTCTTGTCTCCTCTTATATCAAATTCAACCTTCAAGTTATGGTCAAAAAATTGATTCACAGACAATAATTTCTCCAAGGCCATACATGTAAGGGTGAGTGCAAGGTAATGAGTCCCACTTTTTGGGGTTTTGGGGCTAGTGAAACTTGTTCATATTATTTTAAGATTTTTTTAACATGATATGCACTTAAAAGTTGACAAGAATATTTACAGATAAATTAAAGCATTATTAGTATAAATTATTATGATAAGATAGTGAGTGTGTTAGGACCCCATCCTAACACCATGATGTAATAGTCCTTGTGGAACGTGGGGAACACCCATGTTAATATATTTTGTAATGTTTTGTAATAGTTATGGATCTAGAAGCGCCTAGCCAAGTGGCGCCCTTTTATGTAACTATTTTTCAAGAATGTAACCACTTGTAGGTAGGAGATTCTAGCTCGGGTGGCATTTTGCATGTAAGCCAACCTTGGGAGTTAGGTGCTAGAGGAATTATTTAAAACTATGAGGGGTAGTATTGTATGTATCTTTTTGCATAATTGAATGAAAGTATTGAAGGAGGTTGCCCCCTCGAAGAGGCCTGCGATTCAGTGCTATTTGTGAGATTGTTCTATTTGCATTTATATTTCCATAGTTATGTTTTGAGCATTAATGTTATTTTTAGTATTTTGTGTGAGTGTGTTTATTTTTAATAGTAGGTTCCTAACAAGTGGTATCAGAGCGCTTTCTAGGGTCGTGTTCTACTACGATTGCGATGGTTTCTGCCATTTTGACTGTTAGGTATAAGATTTTTGTGTTTTAAGTTTTCTTTTGCTAGTTTTTCCTTATTAAAAAAAATCTAGCAAAAAAATATAGTCCTTTTTTTCTATAGTAGTTGTGTAGGTTAGAAACCCTGTGTTGAGGGTTTTAAAATATCATGGAGGAGCTGTCATTATTGGCTAAGCTAGATAGCCCATAAAGCGTCTAGTGAAGTGAGGGGCGATCAGGCTCCAATACCTAGGCCTCAGACAACACCCATGCATAGAATCGAGCTCCCACGTATCTTTGGGTATTTAGGGAGACCATCTAGGATTAAACAAACCTTTAGTCCTAGGAATATTTTTTGGCCTTGTATTATCCATAGTACATGAGACACAACATCCTAGAAGATTACCCTCCCATACTATCAGAGAGGCAGATAGTGTGCTCAAGGGTATGTGTGGAATCCTCCTTGAGTAGTGGCCTGAAATATTGGTTTGAGCACTATTGTTCATCACTGCGGTATAATAGAGGGCCTATGGGTATTACATACACCTTTGCCTAGCATACCCTAGTTCTGTCAAAATATTATCCTACAACAAACATCATGTTCTATGAATTTCAAACTTGTTACCATACCCTTGTCACAGAAATTGAGCATACGGAGAAGACATCCCTATTCTAGAGTTCCTGCATGCAAACAATAAAAAATAAATAGTACAAAAGGATATAATAGGCAGAAAAAAAACCAATAGAGTCAAAAATAGGGATAAGGGGATCAATATTAGTTACAATCCAAAAAATTTATCAATAACAGTTAGTATAAGGTTGTTAGGTTGTCAGGTCAGAACAATTACATGTGAGCTAGAATTCAAACAGATAGGGAATATCTATGATAGTCAGTAATAGTCAATACAGGGTCATCAGGTTATCAATGTTAGGATAGTTACCTATGATAGTCATAATAGGGAATATCTATGATAGAGTTAGACTAGATAGGTGATAGTATAGTGTCAAGAGTGGTTAGTAGTCAGAATAGATAGGGCAAAGGGTAGAAAGGGGTGATCGACTTAGAACCTAACTTTTGAACAAAGACTCCAGAGGAAAAACTAACCACACTAGTAGACTCGACAAAATAACAATATAAAAAATATAGGGTGCCCAAAATCAGTGTTGTGGAATATAGCTCATTGTGATCATATTTTTGAGCTAATCATTTTGATATATAGCACCCAAAACATTTTTTGGGCTCCTTACTAAAAATAGTAACCCTTGAAACCACCTTTCTATTTTTAGTAAGTTTTACAAACAACATAAATCTTTGAACATGGTTGGTGGAACTCGACAACAACAAGAATTAGAGCAACAAATTCAACACAAAGTGGACACTATGGGCAACAAACTATGGGCATCAATCAACTCTAACTTAGAAGACACAAAGGGATAAATCAAAAGTTTTCAAGATTGTGAGTGTAGTCACTAATGCACACAAGGAAATGAAGGCTGAGTGGGATAGTCGTATCTCTTTCGATTTAATGGGTCATCAGGAGCAACAAGATATTGGTACAAGCAGTCACCAATGCCATGTCCTCGATAACAATGGATTTAAGTTGCCAAAGCTAGACTTTCCAAAATTTGATGGAAAAGATCCTGAGGGGTGGATTTGTAAGGCAGAACAATATTTCACTCTTCATAATATCCCACATTATTCGTGGTTGACCATCGCTTCCTTCAATTTTGAATCCGATGCACTCCATTGGTTTTTATGGCTTAGAAAGGTTGAGCCTGACCTTGTTTGGCAAGAATTTGAACAATGCTTACTCACTCACTTTGGTCCTAGTGAGTTTGAAGATTTTATAAGAGCCCTTTTCAAACTTAGACAAACATCCACCATTAGAGAGTACCAAACTCAATTTGAAAAGCTTGCCAATCGCACTACTGGTCTAACTACTGACTCTTTCCAAAGTTGTTTTGTGAGTGGGTTGAAGGATGACATTCAGGCTGAGGTAAAACTATTGAGACCCCAATCATTACCATAGGCAATACAAATGGCTAAATTGGTAGAAGATAAATTTAAGGCTCTAGGATGCACATCTAAATTTCCTCAATCTCGATCATCTTTTCCATCCAAGTCGATGACAAGCCCTACCACTAAATCTCCCACTATAAAAAAATTGACTCGTGAAGAGATGGAGAGTCGAAGGGCACAAGGGCTATGTTTCAATTGTGATGAAAAGTATTCTCGAGGGCATAAGTGTGTGCAACAAAAATTATTTTTGCTTGATCTAGATGAAACACCAATCACAGAATCGTTAGAGGATGAGGAGGATCCTCCAGAGGGGGAAACATCAGAACAAGCAATAGATTCAAAGGACTCCCCACCAGAAATCTTGGTGCATGCCTTAGTAGGAGTTTCCATGCCCCAAACAATGAAAGTGATTGGCCACTTTAAAGGACAATGGGTCATCATTCTTATCGACTCAGGCAGTACCCATAATTTTATTGATCCCCGTGTAGCCAAATAGGGAAATTGTTACATTACTACATGTAATTCCTTTGAGGTCATGATTGCTAATGGAGGCACCCTTCCATGCAAAGGAAAATATCGTAATGTCAAACTTCAGGTTGGGGACTATAATATCAAGATAAACATGTTTGCATTACCCCTTGGGGGTGTGATATAGTTTTGGGAGCACAATGGTTGCGAATGTTAGGACCAATTTTATGGGATTTTGTCAAATTATGGATGAAATTCAATCAAGAGGGGAAGGAATATACTTTACATGGCATGAAAGTTGGTGCAACATAATTTATTTCTACTCATAAGATGGAAAAGTTGTTAAAAAAATCCTCCCATGGAGTGGTGGCACAAATTTTTGCTATAATCGGCCTTGAGGAAATAGAACAAAGTTATTCACTACAATTACAAGGATTATTAGACAAATATGCTTTAATTTTTTAGGAACCCAAGGGGCTACCTCCTCATCGCTCCCATGACCATGCCATACAACTTTTTCTTGGTAGTCTTCCTCCTAATGTCCATCCATACAAGTATGCTCATGCTCAAAAGTCAAAAATTGAGAAAATAGTGCAAGAGCTTCGTGCTATGAGGATTATCCATTCTAACATTAGTCCCTATTCTTCCTCAATGTTATTAGTAAGGAAAAAGGATGGCACTTGGCACTTGTGTGTGGATTATTGAGACCTCAATAAAATCACTATTAAGGATAAATTCCCAATTCCTATGATTGATGAACTCCTTGATGAGTTGCATGGGGCCCAATATTTTTCCAAGTTGGATTTGTGATCAAGATATCATCAAATTCACATCAAGGATGAGGATATTCCAAAAATAACTTTTTAAACTCATGAAGGGCATTATGAGTTCCTTGTTATGCCATTTGGGTTAACCAATGCACCTTCTACCTTTCAAAGTTTGATGAATTCCATTTTTTGCCCTTTGCAAATTCATTCTAGTCTTTTTTGATGACATATTGATCTATAGCCATTCATGGGATGAGCATCTTCAACACTTAGATCAAACACTCAAACTTTTATTTGACCATCAACTTTATGCCAAGATGTCCAAATGTTCCTTTGGCCAGCAAGAGGTTGAATACTTGGGTCACATTATCACTAAGGATGGCATTCAAGTGGATCCCAAAAAAATTCAAGTAGTCCAAGATTGGCCTAAACCTCATACCCTAAAGGGCCTTCATGGTTTTTTGGGCCTCACAGGCTATTACAAGAAATTTATGAAGAATTATGGCAAGATCGTAGCCCCCTTGACTGCCATGTTGTGGAAGGATTCATTTATATGGTCAGAACCTATCTGAAAAGGCTTTTGTTGATTTAAAATATGCCATGACCACTACTCCTATATTGGCAATGCTAGATTTTTCTAAATCATTTGTCATTGAAAGTGATGCATCAAGCACTAGCATTGGAGTAATTTTAATGCAAGAAGGTAGACCATTGGATTTTACTAGCAAGGCACTCTCTAATAGAAATTTAGGTAAATCTACTTATGAGAAAGAGATGCTTGCCATCTTACATGTGGTCAATCATTGGCACCCATATCTCATTGGCCGATATTTTTCCATCAAAACTGATCATCAGAGTCTCAAATATTTTTTAGAACAAAGGGTGGCCACTCCCAAACAACAAAAATGGGTTTCCAAATTGTTGGGCTATGACTATGACATCTCCTATAAGAAGGGTAAAGAGAATGTGGTGGTCGATGCCTTGTCTCGCCTCCATGAAGATCAGGCCATGCTCTAGGCTATCTCCACTCCACTTCCACAATGGATACATCAACTTCGCAAGGATCTAGGCCAGGATTCTTCATTGCAAACCCTCATCCGCACACTTCAAGTAGATCCTCACTCATGCCCTGGCTATACTTGGGATGGTCAAGATTTATGGTTTCATGACCATTTGGTTATACCCTCTCAATCACCCATAAAAGACCTTCTTCTTCAAGAAATGCATGCTTCTCCCACAGCGGGTCATTCGGATTTTCTCAAAACCTATACCAAGATCAAGCGTATTTTTTTTAGTGAGGAATGAACAAAAAATTCATAATTTTGTGGCCAAATATGATCAATGCCAGCATATGAAAGGTGAGACTATCAATTCTCCAGGTACTCTTCAATATTTATCAATTTTTGAGCAGGTATGGATAGATATCTTGATGGATTTCATTGAAGGGTTACCAAAATCTAGTGGTAAATCGGTTATTCTAGTAATAGTGGATTGTCTTTTGAAGTATGCTCATTTTTGTTCCCTCTCCCATCCATACACTGCATCCGTTGTCGCCCAAATCTTCCTCGACTCTATCTTTCGTCTCCATGGTATACCTCAATCCATTGTGTCTGATAGGGATCCTACCTTCACCAGTCGATTTTGGTAGGAATTGTTCAAGTTGTAAGGAACACAACTCAAGATGAGTTTGGCCTATCATCCTCAAACTGATGGCCAAACTAAAATTATCAATAAATGCTTGGAAACATACCTTCGTTGCTTCACTTTTGAACATCCTACACATTGGGCTAAGTGGCTTCCTTTGGCCGAATGGTGGTATAACACCACATATCACACTGCCACTAAGGTGACTCCATTTGAAGCAGTCTATGGCCAGCTTCCACCAACCCCAACTTCTTACATTCCAGGTAGTTCCAAGGTTCAAGTTGTAGATTCCACTCTTTACCAACATGATTCCATTCTTCGCCAACTCAAGATCAATCTGGATGTGGCTCAAAACCGTATGAAACAACAAGCTGATCAACACCACACTGAACATAGTTTTGCCATTGGTGACATGGTCTTTCTTCGCCTACAACCATACAAATAGTCATCTCTCCAGCTGCATGGTTGTTAAAAACTTATCACCAAGTTCTATGGTCCTTATCAGGTTTTGTAGAGGATCGGGTCAACAACATACAAATTAGCCCTTCTGGCTAGTTCCAAACTTCATCCAATTTTCCATGTCTCATCTCTCAAGAAAGTTGTTGGCAATAGGGTCCAGGTGCAGTCTACACTTCTAGAGTTGGATGAGGAAGGTTCCATCATCCTTGAACCTAAATGCATTTTAGACTACAAGAACATGCAACCTTCATCGCCGTGTTATCACAGATGTCTTGGTCCAGTGGCATGGCTTACAACCGAAAGATGTGACATGGGAACCTCTTCAACAACTTCAACAGTAGTTTTCTCACCTTCAGCTTTGAGGACAAAGCTTTTCGAAGGAGAAGGGCATGTTAGGACCCCATCCTAACACCATGATGTAATAGTCCTTGTGGAACATGGGGAACACCCATGTTAATATATTTTGTAATATTTTGTAATAGTTATGGATCTAGAAGCGCCTAGCCAAGTGGCACCCTTTTATGTAACTATTTTTCAAGAATGTAACCGCTTGTAGGTAGGAGATTCTAGCTCGGGTGGCATTTTGCATGTAAGCCAACCTTGGGAGTTAGGTGCTAGAGGAATTCTTTAAAACTGCGAGGGGCAGTATTGTATGTATCTTTTTGCATAATTGAATGAAAGTATTGAAGGAGGTTGCCCCCTCGAAGAGGCCTACGATTCAATGCTATTTGTGAGATTGTTCTATTTGCATTTATATTTCCATAGTTGTGTTTTGAGCATTAATGTTATTTTTAGTATTTTGTGTGAGTGTGTTTATTTTTAATAGTAGGTTCCTAACAAAATGTCCATTATACAAATATATTATAATAATGATAAAGACAATATTATATAATGAGTTTTTCTCCATAAAATATACTTAATCTAAATTGTATAATGAACTTTGTTTTAAAATATTTTAATAATTTTTTTTTTTAATAAATATTTGAATTAAAAAAGTATTAAACATTGTTATTTTTATATGCAATCTTTAAATTTTTTATTTTTTTTAATGAGATGATAAAACATACCATACTTTTCTGATTTTTGCTTTATTTTTATTTAATTATTTTTCTTTAAATTTTTAAGTTAAAAGAGTTTATTTGTAAAAACCTAATTTAAAAATGAAAAATATTAAAAAAATATATTTTAAAAATCTAGACTACTAATCTAACGAACTAGCAAAATAATTATAACTTAAAAATAACATTTTTTTTTAATGAGTGTTCAGGGTATCCACATTCGAAAAAAATATTGTTTTATCTTTTTAAAAAGGAAACATTGTGGTTTGATGATCACACGAGGGTGTTTGACCTAACTTGAGTTTATGTTAAATTTATATATATTTTTATTTTTTATTTAATTAAATTTATTTTGTTAAGGTTTATTAAAAAAAACAAACAAACATACCAACCTTCATTAATAAGAAATATACTGAAAGTATCCAAAGACTTATTGAAAAAGTATTTTGTATATTTTTTTCTCGAGCAGGCCTAAATTTAAAATTAAATATATTTGATTCGACTATATTACAATTTCAAAGGCCATACAAATGGTTTGTGCTGATACGACACTCTCGGAAGTTGAACCTGATAGTTACAGGTTTGGAGTTCTTATAAATTCACTTGTTTGCTAATCAAATAGAACTTGAATATACACCTAGGCCATTCTTACCACTTGGCTGTCAAATTGTTGATTACATATTCACACCTTTACAAGATCATACAATAAATAGATATTCAATCCATTGGAATTGATGTCATTTAAATTATATGGTAGTTATTAATGTTGTGTGGTTGTACATATAATTAAATATGTTTAAAAGGTTGGCAAAATCTTTTGTGGTGGAAACATGTTTCATCAAACTAAGTATGTTATATATGTTTGACCAAATAAGTTTCAACCGGACATGGATTTAGCTGAGTTAACAAGACCACAACTATTTTTGGTTTGAAAGTGACTTATCAACTTGCTCTCATATATATAAAGAAATTTAATCAAGTCATAAGTATCTAAACTAGGATGTTAAAAAAATATCAATTATATATATCACTTATCCTAACAATAGTGTTTGTCGAATTATTATCAAAGTATAATATATCTATAATAAAAAATAATAAAATATCATAATTTGGGAGGTTAAAAAAATATCAATTATATATATCATTTATCTTAATAATAGTGTATCGCGACACTTTTCTCTTTTGGTTGCGAAAATACAACATGTCGCGATATCGCGACACTCTTTCCTCCTTTGGCCGCGACGCTGCAACATGTCGCGATATCGCGACACTCTTTCCTCCTTTGGCCGCGACGTCGCAACATGTCGCGATATCGCGACACTCTTTCCTCCTTTGGCCGCGACGTCGCAACATGTCGCGATATCGCGACACTCTTTCCTCCTTTGGCCGCGACGATGCAACATGTCGCGATATCGCGACACTGTTTCCTCCTTTGGCCGCGACGATGCAACATGTCGCGATATCGCGACACTCTTTTCTCCTTTGGCCGCGACGATGCAAAGTGTCGCGATATCGCGACACTTTTTTCTCCTTTGGCCGCGACGATGCAACATGTCGCGATATCGTGACACTTTTTCTCCTTTGGCCGCGACGATGCAACATGTCGCGATATCGTGACACTTTTTCTCCTTTGGCCGCGACGATGCAACATGTCGCGATATCGCAACACTTTTTCTCCTTTGGCCGCGACGATGCAACATGTCGCGGTATCGCGACACTTTTTCTCCTTTGGCCTCGACGATGCAACATGTCGCGGTATCGCGACACTTTTTCTCCTTTGGCCTCGACGATGCAACTTGTCGCAATATCGCGACACTTTTCTCTTTGGCCTCGACGATGCAACTTGTCGCGATATCGCGACACATTTTCTCTTTTGGCCTCGACGATGCAACATGTCGCGATATCGCGACACTTCTTCTCTTAGGCCGCGACGATGCAACATGTCGCGATATTAGGACACTTCTTCTCCTTTGGCCGCGACGATGCAACATGTCGCGATATTGCAACACTTTTTCTCTTTGGCCTCGACGATGCAACATGTCGCGATGTCGTGACACTTTTTCTCTTTTGGCCGCGACGATGCAACATGTCGTGATATCGCGACACTTTTTCTTTTTTGACCGCGACGATGCAACATGTCGCGATATCGCGACACTTTTTCTCTTTGGCCGCGACGATGCAATATGTCGCGATATCGCGACACTTTTTCCTCCTTTGGCCGCGACGATGCAACATGTCGCGATATCACGACACTTTTTCCTCTTTTGGCCACGACGATGCAACATGTCGCGATATCGCGACACTTTTTCCTCCTTGTTTTTTCCCTTTGCTTTGGACCGCAAAAATGCAACATGTCGCGATATCGCGACACTTTTTCTCTTTGTGGTGTTTTGCTTTTTCTTTGATCTTTAGCATTTGGGCCACTTCGGTCTTCTTGGAAAACATGCAAAAAAAGGTGGGTCTCCAATTTTGGGGTATGTTGTGGAGCAGCCACAACAACTCCAAATGGTGAATTTCTCTGTTTAAGTTTCGCTTTCCCTTTTCTGATTAGCCTCTGGTCATGTTTACCTTTAGTTAGTTCTTCTAGTTGGTTCCTCTAGGCGTGTTTACCTTAGGTGGCCCCTGCTGTTTTCAGGATTTCTCGTTCTGCTGCTGTCGTTCTTCCCCTTTGCCTCCCTCTTCGGAGGCCCACGGTTGTTTTGTACAAGGTTCAGGGACCTTTCAACACCCTTTCAACCAATAAAAAATAAAAAAATAGTGTTTATCAAATTATTATCAAGTGAAATATATTTATAATTAGAATATATTTATAATAAAAAGAATGATAAAATATCATAAAATTTCTCATTTAATTTATTTTGTAGTCTCTAAATCAACATACTAAATTAGGTTAGGTTATGAGACTACATTAGGAGCTTATATTGAATAAACAAAATATTCACCTTTAGAAATGCATATGTTCTACTAAATTACCATGTTGGTATTGAGATATATTTTTGTTTTGACATTAAAGGCCTTTTTGCTGCACTCCTAATGCTTGCTTTTGGTTTCTACTTGAAGAATCTTATAAGAAAGTATTGTATTACACTTCTTAAGTACATGCCTTGAATTCTCACAAATATAGCAAGTTACATTGAAACATGAAGATCTCCCCTGTTCTTGTTGTTGATTGTGCCCTTCGTATTATTGTTGCTATTTGTTGGAGGCCCGCAACCTTTCTTCATATACATAGACTTCTTGCCTTTCTGATGCAAGACTAGGGCACGTTCATCTTTAGTCTCTAATTCATGAATTGCTTCCTATTGTTGAATCAAATTCATGAGTCTCAAAAGTTAGACTTTGATAAGCAATGTTGGGATGGTTACCCAACCATTGAACTTTGGTGGTAGAGCTTGCACTAAAATGGGTATAAACATGCCATCACTCATGGTTTCGCCTAATGCTTAAAGTTAGGCTCACAACTCCACAATTAGGAAACCTTCCAATTTTTCACTACTCTTCAACTTTAGTAAATGCAATTTCCTTTGGAGGTGTAGAGTGGTCCCTATTTTGGATTCAAATACCATGTTGAGTTTATCCCATGTATGTTGGTTGTCATAACATTGATGTACAATTGTATCTCATCAATTATATTGAACAATATGATTAATTGAGCATTTTGATCGATATTATCAAACCTTCTTTGTTCAAGATTTTTGGCATGTATTTGTGTGGTTCCTAAGACCATGCAACATGTTTGTTGAGTTGGTCTTGAAAAGAGATTTCTAAGGAGTATATACAAGCCTATAATTAAAAAAATTATAATGCATATTTGAGAAAAATTATTATCTTGTATTACTATCCATGATGCATGTGGGACAAAGAATCATTATTTCCTCCAAACAAGAAATGAATGGCATTGGCAATATAATGACATCTTAAGACTGGTGATGGAAAAAGAAAACACCAAGTTAATCTCAATTATCAATCTATTTTGTTCAATAAATCACTTCTTATTTTTTTTAATAAATTATGTATGGCTTCTATTGAGGTACATTCCCATTAAAAAACCAAAAGATTACATTGCTCTCATTATATTGCTATCAGGTTAATTAAACCATATCCAACTTGCCTTTCTATCAAAGATACAACCATCTTCCTCAAACTGCTACAATTTTGTAATCAAATCCTTAATATTATTTTTATTAAGAGATAAAACCTCAATCATCTAGTTGCCTTCTAAAATTTGAATTTTTCCAAAATAAAAATTAACATTACAAATGGCTAAAATATTGACTAACCAGTTTTCATATTTATAATTATGTTGTCTATAACAAGTTGTCAATTCTCTAATACCTCTTTTCTTAGGGGTCTTATTCATGCCCATAATATTCTAAGAGATCATTATCATCTTTATTTATTTTTATTTATTTATGGGCTTAGCCCCACTTCTCGTTAACACAAGTAATATTTATTTTTGTTTTCCCATATCAATATCCCTCTGTGTTTCCTTTTCTCTTTTTTTTCGCCTCTTAGGTTTTGATTTCTTCTTTTCATTCCCACTAA
Organism: Wollemia nobilis; assembly: GCA_028583015.1. Classification (NCBI taxonomy): domain Eukaryota; kingdom Viridiplantae; phylum Streptophyta; class Pinopsida; order Araucariales; family Araucariaceae; genus Wollemia; species Wollemia nobilis. Next base: position 14,495,235 of record JAQPPZ010000850.1, read on the forward strand.
CACCTTGATATTAATAAATCTCTTTGGTTTTTTATAATATACATAGGGATGCTTATCATTTATAGGGTTTTCTTGCTTTGAAGGATATGAAGTACAAGTAATAACCTCAAAACCACTTCTTTCTATTGCCCTATAAACCCTAAAGTGCAAGGATGATTCTCTATAGAAGTTACCTTCTACGGTGCCCTAAAAAATTTCAAATGCTATGCATATCCTCCATCCATATTTCTTTATTATGCTACTCTTTGAACCCTGAAGTGCAAGGGATAACTTGTACACTATTTTCATTTCTATTATTGGGAGAGGATTTATTACTATTGGAGGGTAAAAAAGATGATTTACCTGGTGTAGAAACCCAATTTTAATAACAATAATAAATCTTCAAAACTTGCCAACATCTACTTCATCTAACTAATGAAGCATCTTTAACCAAATTGGTCATCTAAAGACCAAACTTAGGTGTATTTAATTCCTTAAAGTAAAAGTGTTATACTTGAGGTTGTAGCACTAGTGATGTTGCTAATATGTTGACAATGCTTTTGCCAATTATTTAAATTTTATCTTTTTCCACCCATTTGAATCTTTAATGGTCACCTTTAACAAAAGCATTAGGAATATTAGTACTTATTGCACTCTTGCATCCAATGTTATTGCCTGATCATGATTCAAAAATAAAATGAGCATTTAACTGATGTTAATTACCCATCAAATTTAGAATCGTACCTCATGAATTTTATCCAATATTCATCCAACATCAATCACTAGCCTTGATTGACAATCATGCAATTTGTAACTATCAATCCCACTAGCTAAAATTCTAATAAAATCTAATAACTAACAATATTATCCTAATATTACAAGTTGAACACTCAACCAATTCATGTAACTAGAAGCTTTTCTCCAATCTTGCGTAATATGTATCTTTCTTCTAACAAATCCTTCAAGGGAGCCATGGATTCTATGAAGACAACCCTTGGGGGGACTAAAGGGATAATCATGCAAGCTAGAGAAATACTATCAAAATCAATATTAGTTAGAGCACCATGATAGATTGATTTTTTTTGCAAAAATCACCTACAAATTTATCTTCTAGCTTAACAAAGCTCTATCAAATTATGGAATCACCTACGTCTAACATTGCATGTCTCAGTGCGGCTCATCTGAGGCTTGAAATGGCTAAAGTGAAGCTTTTGGAATTTATTCTACAACCATATTGATCCAAATATTTGGGGTAGATTCTCCATCAATTCGGAGAGTATTTGACTCTCAAAACCCCATTTCTCATCCTTTTGCATAGTTTTGTATCATAGTTTGCATGTTGATTTAGCATTTTATCATATTTGTAACCAATAAAAGAAGTTTTATCCATAGTCATAAGTTCTACCAATGCCATTGCCATACTATGGTACTTTTTCTCTCTATGTAATAGATATCATTTTTTTAGTTTGTATCATCTATATCTTGTCATGAATAAAGGTCTATGCTAGCAAAGGAAGTAAAAACCTTCCTCTAAATCAAGTAGACCGCTCTATCTAATCTAGTTTTATTTAGTCTATTTTGTGTTAGCTTTTGATGATGTATATTGAAGGAAATGCAATCACAAAATGTGAAATAAGTAAGCTATGATAATTATATGATAATGACACTATAATATGCAAGAAAATAATGAGATAAACTTATGCAATAACTCAGTAATATACCATTAATGAAAGCTTACAAAAATAGTACAATGTAATATAATGGAGGACTTGAACACTCCAAAATTTTCAATGAAGAACTACATTGTACCTACTCACTACTATAGTAACATTGTCTCTCTCTCTTAGTCTCTATATCACTATCTATCACTCTCTCTATTTTACTCTCTTAAAGGTATATATGTAGGAAGATATGTGCCTTGGCATTTACTATACCCATGACTCTTCATCTACTTTATACTATGACTCATGTACATGTGGACTACATGTACATTTACATCATTGCATATTCTAACACTTGTGCATTTATTACTTGCATGAAGTAACTACTCAAACCTTACTCTAAAGTAAACTCCTACTCTAGTTATGTACCCAAGGTGGTACATTGACATGTACCCAATAATGTAATATACTCTAACACCCTCATGTATTACATTATTTGGGTATTGAAGACTTTAGTCTTCAATATGGATCTTCATCTTTGTTATGGAATTTGTACTCTTCTTCTACTTCTGCTTCAGTCTTCATGTTGTCTTTCCATGTTTTCTTCATTCCACTATCTTTTAGTATTCTAAAGTGTTTTGTAGAATTCTTGACCTTGAAGTCTTCTAGGTAACCTTGATGAACTAAAGATCTGATGATCTTGCAAGTCATAAGTGGATCTGAATTACCTCATTTTCTTTCCTTTGATTTTTTGTATGACCTGTTTCTTTGATCTTCAAAAATATCAAGCTTGAATTCATTGTTAGTGGATGCTTTTGAAATAAGAACTTGAAAGAAATAATCTAATCTGAATATCAATATTTCTTCAAATATTTTATAGTACTTGTCTTTGTAGTAACAGAAGTAAGATGAATGAGATTTTCCTCCATAATATTTACATGGATGGAAACTCCAGCAGTTTGCTTTCTCATGACCAAATTTGTTGCAATAAGTGCATAGTAGAGATATTCCAATTTCTTTGTCACTATTTTTAGGAGAATCATGTCCATCCATTTCCTTGATGAAAGAGTTAAACCATCTATGTACAATTGAAGCTATTTCATCTTTACTTCTTTCATAGATTTGTATGATATCCTTTTGATGAATATTCTTTTCTACCTTTTGAATATGATTTTCAATATCTTCATTAGTATAGTTGTCATCAACTCCCTTTATTATCTCATTGGAAGATATTTTTGAAGAATTTACTTTTTCCAAACTATTAGTTTGTGAGTTCTCATAAATATTTTTAAACCCTATTGATTCTTCTCTTCCATTTGCATCTTCCTTATTATTATCCATTGAATTCTCTGAAATGTCAATCATGTTTTCCATTGAATCAAGTGTATTTTTAAGCCATATTGGTATTTTCCTTGCTCCTTTTCTAATTACATTATTTAATGTGTTCTTTGAAGTAGACATCCTTATAGCTCCCTAGTGTTAAGTATATGTTCAATTAGTAGAATTATTTTAGCACTTGAGAATATTTTTGATAGAACCTTTGAAGTAGTCTACCTTATGTCTCCCTAGTTTAGAGTATATGCTCAATCTTGCTAAGAACTTTTCAATTTTATAAATTTTGTAAAATACCTTCTATCTAGCAAGTGTTTAAATGCACTATGAAACTTGATAGTATGCTTAGCTTTCTTAGTTTAAGTTGAATTCCTTTTGTCTCCCTAATGTTCAACTTTAGTTTCTTGCCTTATGTCTCCCTATTGATTAGTAAGTAGAAAGCTAAAGATAAATAGTGATGCACCTTCAAGTTTTAATAAGGTTATTTTCCTTCAAGACCTTTTAGTTGGATTAATGTCTCATAAATTAATGTAAGAGACTAATGTAAAATGCAATTTCCAACTTCTAAGCAATTAATGGTTTTGCTCCTTCAATTTTGAATGGTTCAATTTTCTAAATTCCAAGAAACTAAAATTTGAAGTAGTATACCTTATAACTCCCTAATTTGGAATTTTAGAAAGTAATAATATTTGCAAATTAATATTTCAAAATTTCCAATGTTGAAAACCTTATATCTCCTAAATTAATTATTTGCAAATATTGTAATGTTTAAATCTCAAGCAATTTATAATATCTTCTAGGATATACTTCCTTTGCTAAAATTGCTTTCTTACTCTCTAAGGTTGATATTTCAATGCATTAATAAATAACTTTCAACCTTGTATTAGGCACCTTATAACTCCCTAAACTTAGGAAATAAAATATTAAATAATGTAAAGCTTTTACCTTCCTTGTAAAGTGTATTGTGCACGTTGATTGGTCTATGGAGTGACTCTTTAATCCAAGCGTGTATTTTTGGTCTCCTGTGTATGACAAAGATCAATCAATGTTCATGGGTGCCTTATTCTCCTCCTTAATGGCGCTTTGACTCCCTTCTTTAATGCTTTATTGCGTGTCTTCTATTCTATCGCTCTCACTATAACTATCTCTATCTTCCCTTAAATTTTTCTCCTCCAAACAACCTTAGAGATTAAATGACCTTATAACTATTTGTATTATAGAAAGCAATTAATAGTGTAATGTGCTTATACCTTCCAATAATGCATTGCTTGTTGTTCGATGCAGGCTTTGACTACGATTTTGAGCCCTTGAACACTGTATATTTGTAGTTCATGAGGTATGATGCTAAGCACTAATTTGGGAAACATCCTTGATACTCTTTAGATTGTAATCTCTTCCTATAATAATGTTTTATTGAGCATGCAAATATCTTTACATTCTCCTTTGGGCAGAGGTATTTAATGGTCCTTACCTCCTTATGCAATGTATGCCAAATGGCATATATGTTATTGTTTGAGCCTGTAACTCCTTGCTAGGTGGTGCTGGTCTGTGTGATGCATTAGAAGATGCCAATATTGGCAATCTTAGGTGTTATATCAATGTGTATATGCTAAGTGATGAGGATTAAACTTTATCAGTCTATGTTGAGTGTTACTTGGGTGCTCCTTTCCCTTTGCACACGTTATACAAGAAGGCATTACAAAGAACTCCAACGATGCTCTTTTGATCCTTCCTTGTGCCAAGTGGAATGATATTCCTTCACTTTAGATGGTAAGTGGATGCTCTCAACTTTGCATGTGGCTATGTCCTTCAACTCCCTTATTTTCCAAATGCTTCTTTCCAACTATTGATTAGTTGTTCTTGCTTAGCTTTCTCCATCTAATGGTGGCACTGTCCAACGCAGGTGGTTCCAAGGTGATTCAATGCTAATGTTTCTAAGGTGCATGCTTCTACCCTAACTTTGTTCTCCTTCCAAGCTATTCACAATGTTTTCTTGGCTAATAAGCTTCCTTACTTGCACCTTATTTTTGTAACTTATGTAGGCTTTATTCTTGTACCTTGCACTTCTTTATCCTTTGTACTATTCTTCTTGCTTTACATTAGACTTGTAATGGATGTAAATTTACCTTACGTATACTTTGATGTTGTAGGTTAATTTTGCTAGTATATTCTTGATTTGGAGATGGATTTGATGTCTTTAGGCACCTTTAAACTTAGCTATATAGCCCTTTAGTGACTCTCTTCCCTTGCTTAAATTTTTCTCTACAAACTTGATGATTTGGCCACTTTGTAGACATAGGATGCTTGCTATTTTAGTGTCTTTGAGACACTCTATCTTTTGTCCTCCTTTGTTGCATAGGATAAGAGAGATATGGTGCAATAATGTAATGCAAATAGTTAGAATAAAATACCCTAACTTGCACCAAAGTTTTGAAGTCTTTAAATCTCCTTTTGCAAGCTTTATTTCTTCCTTGATGAGGTGGCTACTTGCTCTACTCCTTGGTGGAAAATGGTGATTTGAAGTTTCCCTCCTTACTAGACAACTTACTCCTCTATCTCTTTACTTGGTTAACTTAGAAATAATAAATCCAAGCTATAAATTATGCAGCTTAACTTTGCACTAATTTTCACCTTAACTTAAATACTTAGTTCACCTTTAATAAATATAAATTTCTTCTTATTGTTCCTATAAATGAACTCTTGAAATATGCACTATAATCTATGCAAATTTCATTTAAAGATAATGTCTTCTTTGCTTTAACTAGAAGGTAGGATGTTGATATTTTTCTTTCTTTCAAAATATATCTAACTCCTATTTTTTATGTGTAGGTATTATCCTTATAAGAAACTATCTTCTGCACTTCCTTGAAGACTTAAATATGCAACCTTCTCCTTGCAAATTTTAAACTCTAATATGGTGCTTAACAAAACTTAATAATGAACCAAATAAGTAATGTTCAAGTAATGAACCTTTTGCACCAAAGTTGCTTACCTTAATGACCTTTGTAGATGATGGTTGTCTTGGTGATTTGAATTCACCAAAATGTTGCCTTGTAATGGATGAAATCATAACTCTTCCTTGCTATCCTAAACAACTCTTTAGCTCACCTATTTGTAGCTTTGAAACCCTCTATCTTGCTACTCAAAAATTGTAGTTTAATGGCTTTAATTTTTCTTCAAAATGCCCTCTGTAGATCTAAATTTTCACAACTAGTAATGATGCCCTAGTTGTTGCTTTCTTGCTATCCATAAATATAATTTTTTTATATTGCAAAGCAGTCAATTTCACCTTTGAAATGTTGTCCTTGAATCTCTTAAATTTGGTAGGAAACTCCTCCAAATCACAATTGAGATTTATCTCCTAGAGACCTTCAATTTTTGTTGTAAATTCAGCAACCTCCTATCTTTGAAATAACCTTCAAGCCTTCAATGGCAATCCCCAAATCTCTCATATTTGGTGGCTTCTCTATCTCCTTTCTCCTTCAACCTCCTTATCAAATTTTGGCTTCAATATTGGCCTATCTAGTGGCCTTCTTCTCAAGATTCTGACTATATTGAGGTCTTCACTATTCTCTTCCAAAATTTTGGCAAACTTATTGCCAAATTCTTCTCCCTTGGGCTTGTTGTCAGATGGTGATAATTATCCCAAATTATACTCTATTAGGAACTCCTCCTAGCTAGTAAATTTCTCCAATGGGTTCTCCTAGGAACTCCTTCAATGGCCTTCTTGAACTTGGTAATAAGGCTTTCCTAGCCTTCTCCTTCTTTCTCCTTGAGACCTCTTCTCTAGGGTCTTCAATCTCACAACTTCTTTGGTCTTCTTAATGAGACATTTTCTTCAATATTCTACTGTGGAAGTTTCACAATGAGATCTCCCTCTTGGATCTCTAAAATATGTTGCTTTTAGAATTTGGAATATGACTTTTGCTAGTCCTTCTCTATATTCAATCTTCCTAAACTGAGAAGTTCTTCAATGGGACCTCTTGTGGGTCTCTTCAGCTTCTCAGGCTGATTTATCTTCTCCTTCAATCTACAATCTGTAGTCTTCAATCTTCAATGGAGATCACCAATCTCCAATCTTCTCCTAGACTCTTCTCTGGAGTCTCTTCTTCCTTCAATCTACAATAAGGATTCTCTAGCCTTTTCTCTCTTTTTCAATCTGGTAATGGGACCTTTTTCTTAGGCCTCCAAATCTTCAATCTTTCATTTTTTGCTTTTGGTATTGGATTGATTCCAAAGAAGATATTCTTCCTAGATCTTTGTAGGAAGCTTCCCAAATTTCTTTGAATCTCCTTTTCCTACAACAAAGATTAGAAACTATAATGGAAGAAACTCTAAATCTAGAGATAATCAATATTCACTAGTTGATTTATCAATCTAGTGGAATCAATGTTGAGTCCTAGTCTTCACAAGTTTTTTTGCAACTCTATGGAAAGACTCTAGCCAAATGTAATTTTCAAAAATTCTAAAAATGAGATTTTTGAACTCCTCTCAATATCTCTTGTGGCTCTCCCTATTTTCTATCGATCTACCATGTGCTATGATACCACTGTTAGTTTTTGAGGATGTATATTAAAGGAAATGCAACCATAAGATGTAAAATAAGTAAGCTATGATAACTATATGATAATGGCACTATAATATGCAGGAAAATAATGAGATAAAATTCTGTAATAACTCAATAATATGCCATTAATGAAAGCTCATGAAAATAGTACAATGTAATATAATGGAGGACTTGAACACTCCAAAATTTTCAATGAAGAACTACATTGTACCTACTCACTACTATAGTAATATTGTCTCTCTCTCACTCTCTCTATATCTATTTATCACTCTCTCTATTTCACTCTCTTAAAGGTATATATATATATAGGAAGATATATTTCTTGGACTTTACTCTACCCATGAATGCTAATCTACCTTATCCTATGACTCATGTACATGTGGACTACATGCACATTTACATCATTGCACATTCTAACACTTGTGCATTTATTACTTGCATGAAGTAACTATTCAAACCTTACTCTAAAGTAAACTCCTACTCTAGTTATGTACCCAAGGTGGTACATTAACATGTACCCAATAATGTAATATACTCTAACATTTTGTAGGTACCTAAAGAGAAAAAGAGCATAAGTAAATGTACCACTAGTAGTTAAAAGCACTAGCAACACTTTTGAAATAAGTGGTGCTATTGTCTGGAGCAAAAATTAGGTTCTTTCATTCCATATCTATCCTTTTTAGTTTAAACCTCATTCTCTATTTGCTATATTTTATGTTTGTTATTTTATATTCATTGAAAGGGAAAATTAAAGAAAAGTGTAGTCATGTTAGATTGGGAAAACATATTTAAGCATTTATCATTTTTGGACCAGTATCTAGATCAGATCTTACATCATTTTTTAAAAGTAATTTGCATATAGAATAAGATTTACATGTATTGCATCTTTCTTGTACCATTTTCTAAGGAAAGTAAATATATTTGTTACATATAAAAATTCAAAAAGCATATAGATTTAGATCTATTTATTGCATCATGTTTGTCTTAATTTTATAGTTAAACAATTTTTTAGCCTTAACTAAAGGTAAAAGTAGTCAAAGAGGTATCTTAGGAAAACATAGGTGTTTTCAAATATAAAGCATCAAACTTAGAATTTCTAAGAAAAACTTCCTCTATGCTCAAGGTGAGATGTCATAGACCCATTATCGAGCATGAACAAGGGAGACAACATGTTGGTACCCATTTATAGATTGTATACCCTTCACAATTTTCTAATTTCATAGTATAGTGAACCCAAAGTGAACACAAAAATGGGTACTAACATTTCTCTTTGACCAACCTAGCCTTAATTAAACTTAAAATTTATTAAAATTTTATCAAGACCACTCTAATATTGTTTGCTTAGTTATATCATATTAATCATGGAATATAAGAACATAACTAATTGCTAGTCCTATTAGATATTTTATTGATTCCTTAAGTAGTTACAATATGAACTACTAGGCTATATTGGATATATAGTGATCTTGGACTTCTAGTTATCCACATTGGGTTTTGTACGTATTTACACCTAGTAGGGAGTATATCATTATGGGCTAGTGGGAGTCATAAGGAGAATAATTATTACTTGTCACATACCATCTTGTCCATGTATATAAATAGTCACTTCCATATATTATTGGACTTCCATGTATGGACTTGCTCTCATGTATCGTTGGGTATATAGAGAGGAATTAGGTAAATTAGAGCCTTTAATATATAGCAAGGAGTTTGAGGTATATCAATCAAACTAGTTATATTAAGGGAAGGTGATATAAGGACACAAAAAAATATTATTTTTATTTTGAACACCTCTATAAACAATTAAAGTCTTTAATAATCCACTTTTATCTCCTACCTTGAGCCCATGGCTGAGAGATTCTACCTAACCAATAGTGTTTCTCACCATCTAGCTAATAATATTGACCTTATTACAGAGGTCCAAGATAAAAAATTTAGCCTTGAGAAACCTAACCTTGACCAATAAGAGGAAATATTATCACCTTGAGGTTCCTTCAGTCCAACCCATGAAGAGGATGGAAGACTAGTCTTCAAATCTACAACTTACATGGCTCACTTTTTGTAAAATCATAAAGAAGCTATAGAGGCTTTTTAAAAAGAGGCTAATGAAGCCCAAGGAACCTTTTAATGGAATTATTCATTATTGGGTTGACCCCAAAAACCTAACTCTAATTATTTGTAACTAAATTGATTGGACCAATCCTTTGGGTCCATTAATGTAAATCTTATCAAGTTCTCATCTTGTTCATTCAGCCCCACTTTCCATCACAAAAACCAATCAACATTGGGAAACAAGTTCTTCCCCCTCCAACTAGTATATATTTCATATTTTCTACTATTGAATAATTTTTGCGAGGTAGTTCTGATTGCCCTACATCTCAATAGGCAGGAACCAACTATACTCTCAACCCAAGTATCTCTCCAAATATCCAAATTTCAAATCCTAACCCTAATATATCCTATGTCACTTATTCTAACCCCAAAAGTATTGGGTTAGGGTTGAGGTTGAACCCTATCCTACCCATATCTCATTATTAATCTACCAATCAATTCAACTCTTTAATTTCAAGCATCTGGTTAACACATAATATGGTGTTTCCTCTAAGGTCATACTCCCAGATGCCCCAAGTACCATCTCACTTCAATTATAAATAAATTCCTCTTATCTCTCAATATTTCTTTCAAATTTTAACACAAATATACCTTACATCCCATCATCTATATCCAATATAATATCTCCTAATATTAAATATTTAACCATCCAAATAGAGAAATTAAAGCAACAAATGGTTATTATCCAAGGATTGTTCTCTAGTCACAAGTACTCTTATGATGACTTGTGTAACCAACCCTTAGATCTTGTAAGTAGTAAAACACACCAAAAAAATAAAATATTGACACAAGCGATTGCAATACATAATTTTTTTTTTATATTCAACTCTTTTTACAATAATGATCTACCTCAAATTGTAAGGGTTCTTATTACAAAATAAGTTGTTTGTTCGCTTCATCAAGATACATTAAACATAAAAGGAGTGAAGTGCCTTTTGCAGATCCAATTGAAAATGGGTGTAAACATTCTTCGCTACTACAAACATATTTTTGAGTGGGCTTGCATATCCTTTGTTGGACCACTCCAGCTTCAATAGCTATCCAATGATCTATAACCTACACTTGCAATCAAGCAAACAACATAAAAAGAGTCAATAGCATATGAGGGGCCTCCACTATGTGAGGCCCTCTTTAATAACAATGTAGATCTATAAACCCTAATTACAATGCTTGCAAAATATATAACATACAAAAAATAGTAAATAAATAAATCATAATGTCTTACCAATACCTAAAATTGATATGTGTTTTTGAGGGTTCGAAGTTCTATTGTGTAGATACCAAAAAATGTTTGAGGGTTTGCTAGATGTAGTCGTGTATCTGATGGACACCCAAAAGCATATACGAACTATGATGGAAACCCTACAATATTTGGTAGATGTCCAAAGGTATATACAAACTATGATGGATGATCTAAAGCATTTGGATTTGGTTTACAAAAGTGACAACGATCAAACGATGAATGCATCACTTGATGGAGATGACAACTAGGGTTTTGCTCTCATATGAAATGTCGTACGAATGTTAAAATTCTTGATAACTTATGTGTTCTTACCTATTCAAAAAATTGAATAGTATTTTATAACCCCTTTAGTAAATATTAGGGTTTTGATGGTGGCAATGAGCAACTAAGATTAATATTTGGTTAAGTGGCCAGGATTGCCAAATGGTAGGCTAGGATTGTAGTTTGATGGATGGTTGTGATTTAATATCATATATATAAACACACACACATATATATATATATATATATATATATATATGAATGGCTATGATTTTATGATGATGAATGGCTAGGATTTGGTGTCTACAAATACCCCTTTTTGTATTGCATTGTGTGAAACACAATGCGATGCAAAACAAGAGACACCTGATTTTATGGAATGGAATTCTTCCTCAAAGCGCAAGAATATTTTGAAAATTTTGTGATTTTAGCTTACCTACTAAATTTGCGAATGAGTGAAGAATGAAACCCATGATCTAATTGACTGAATGTGGATGATGAAATGAATGTGTATGATGTATGTAGATGTTAAAAATTAAATTCAATTTTTTTACCTCAAGCTTGAGGTTGATCTGTGTTATCAAAAATTTACTTTCAATATGATGTGTAGTGTTGTTGACAAACTAGCCAAATTTAGGTAAACATTGTGGTAGAGGTAGAGGCATTACCACCTCACTTACGTAAACCATGTTTTTGAACCTAAACATTGGCATGATGCTTTTGAAGTATGTAAGAGAGTTTCACTTTTTACCCATGGAGAGGGCTTATGATATCTTTGAGAAAATTTTCTCAAACATAGTCACATTCAAAAATTGAGGGATCAAATTGATTTGATTTTGAAAAATATGATGTTGGATGATGATTTTGAGCAAGCATCCTTATGGTGATCTACCCATCCTACCAAATTGCATGGATAACCAATCGTTGCAACCGCCAGGTGACTAGAGTAAATCACTAGATACAAGGTTCACTTGATAATGTAGGTTGACTTGATGATGTGAAATGATGATGTAAATGCATTGATGAGTTGATTTGATAGTTTTATGAAATTTTGGATCATTTTGGGATGTTTTGAAGTATTTTGGGATATTTTATACTTTTTGGATGCATCCAAAGATTAAGTGCCCAACTCAATCCAATTTATCACAAAATAAAATGGAATTATGTGAATGATATTTGAATGAGCTATATTTTGAGGCCCTTTTGAAACCTTTTGTAGCATTTTGAAAACAAACACAGGCCTATGTCTATATATCCATAGATGTGAAACTACATCTACCAAATGTGGTAGTGCGTTTGGGTGCACCTGTTCAACTATAAAAACACACCTAAACAATAAAATATTGACACAAGTGATTGCAATAAATAAAATTGCTTTTTGTATTCAACTCCTTTTACAATAATGATCTGCCCTAAATTGTAAGGGGTCTTATTACAAAGGAATTTGTTTGTTTGCTTCGTCAAAATACAATAAACACCAAAGGAGTGAAGCTCCTTTGGTAGATCCAATCGAAAGTGGGTGTAAACGTTCTTTGTTGCTACAAATATATTTTTGAGTGGGCTTGTGTATCCTTTGTTAGACCACTCCAACTTCAATATCTATCCAATGATCTGTAACTCGCACCTGTAATCAAGCAAACAACATAAAAAGAGTCAAAAAATAACAATGTAGATCTATAAAACCTAATTACAATGCTTACAAAATGTATAACAACATACAAAAAATAGTAAAAAAATAAATTTGAATCTGTGTTCTTGAGGGTTCAAAATGCTATTGCGCATACACCAAAAAATGTCTAAGGGTTTGTTGGATGCAGTATTGTATCTGATGGATTACCAGAAGCATTTACAGACTATGATGGATGCGCTACAACATCTGGTAGATGCCTAGAGGAATTTTTAGATTGTTATGGATGCTCTAAAGCATATAGATCTGGTTCATAGAAGTGGTGGTGATCGAATGAGGAATGTGCCACTTGATGCGAATGACTGCTAGGGTTTTATCTTGTGCAAAATGTTGTGCAAATGTTCAAGTTCTTGATAACTCATGTGTTCTCCCCATTCAACCCAAGTGAATAGTATTTCATAACCCCTTTAGTAAATATTAGGGTTTTGATAGTGGCAATGAGCAACTAATATTAAACCTTGATGAGCGACTAAGATTAAGATTTGGTTAAGTGGCCAAGATTACCAAATGGTAGGCTAGGATTACAGTTTGATGGATATCTATGATTTAATATCATATATATATAAACATATAAATATGAATATATATTTATATATAAATATATGGATGACTATGATCTGATGATGATGAATGACTAGGATTTGGTTTTTATAGATGCCCCTTTTTATATCACATTGCATGAAACATAATGTGGTGCAAAAACAAGAGACACCTGGTTTTATGGAATGGACTCCTTCCTTAGAACGCAAGATTTTGAAAAATTTGTGATTTTAGCTTACCCCCTCAATTGGTGAATGAGTGAAGAATGAAACCCACGAGCCAATTGATCGAATGTGGATGATGAAATGGATGCGTGTGATGTATGCAAATGTTAGAAATCAAAGTCAAGTTTGTTACCCCAAGTTTGAGGTTGATCTGTGTTGTCAAAATTTTGCTTTCAACATGATGTGCAATGTTGTTGACGAACCAACATTAGGTAAACATTGTGGTGGAGGTGGAGGCATTACCACCTCACTTACATAAACCATGTTTTTGAACCTAAATATTGGCATGATGCATTTGAAGTTTGTAAGAGAGTTCCACTTTTTACCCATAGAGAGGGCTTATGATAGCTTTGAGAAAATTTTCTTGAACATAGTTGCATTCAAAAATTGAGGGATCAAATTGATTTGATTTCAAACAAGATGATGTTGGATGATGATTTTGAGCAAGCATCCTTATGGTGATCTATCCATCCTACCGAATTGCATGGATAACCAATCGTTGCAACCACTAGGTGACTAGAGTAAATCACTAGATACAAGGTTCACTTGAGAATATAGGTTGACTTGATGATGTAAATGCATTGATGAGTTGATTTGGCAGTTTTGTGAAATTTTGGATCGTTTTGGGATGTTTTGAAGTGTTTTGGGATATTTTGCACTTTTTGGGTGCATTCAAAAATTAGGCACCCAAATCAATCCAAATTACCACAAAATGAAATGGAATGATGTGAGTGATGTATGAATGAGTTTGTGTAAGGATTTTATGGTATTTTGCTATGTTTTGAGGTTCTTTTGATACATTTTGCAATATTTTGAAAATAAATGCATACCTATGTCTATATCTTCACAGATGCAAGATTGCATATATCATTCTACAAATGTAAGTACATTTGACTACACCTATCAAATGCATTAGTACATTTGGGTGTGCCTACTTAGCTATAAAAGGGTTGGAAGGATAAAATTTCATTTCATTCTTGCATTTGAAAGTTTGAGAAGCAAAATTTGAGAGAAGAGGAGTGAAAGAGCTTGGTGATGGTGATGGAGGGAGCTAGTGTGGTGGCTGGAGCTAATGTGCGGGTGGCAAAGGTAAGTTATTCTAGCCCTATTATTTATTTTGTAATGTTATTTTTGTATGTTTTATTTTTTATGACTAAATGAGAGGTGGCAATTTTTTTTTTTATTTGAAATGAATGAGATATTGATGTACATTTACTTTTGTGTTGTGTTGCAATTGAGGATTCTAGAGGCTCGACATTGATTTTCTTCTATCCTACCGAGGTTGAAAAAGGAATTATGGGAGGCCAACTAGGAGTGGTTGGAGCAGTTGGAATTGGATGGTTGTGCACACATTGAGATGGTGAGGACCAATGAGGGGTACCTCTCTATCTTAGAAAAGCGATGGGATTTAGATAAGAGGACCTTCCAACTCTCAATAGGGGAGATGATAGTTATGCTCAAGGATATATACCATATATTTCATGTACCTATGGAGGGATTACATGTTTGATTTGGAAATGACAAAGGATATGAGATGTGTCAAATTTTTGGTGATGAGTGGAAGGGTGTGAACATCAATGATGGTAGCATTCGATACTTGAATCCGTACTTGCAGAGGTGGTTGGAGGTATTGCCAACCTATGTCATGTTCCTACTAGCTAATGTGTTGGTGCATAATAGCACAGGATGATGGTTCTATTAGAATGTGATTAGGTTGGTGTTTGATATTATTGATGAGCCTTGGATGTATGCTTGGGCATCTACTTTGCTAGCTTAGGTATACATGGAGTTGTATGAGGTGAAGATATGGGGGTGGAAGGGGTTGGATTGTAGTTTAATACTTCAGATCTAGGGCTAGGAGTATTTTAGTATAGCTCATCCTGTAGGCCTACCATGTGAGTGGGATAGGGCTCATCCCTATGCATTGAGATGGTGAGCAGCTAAGAAGATATAGTCAAGTCATATTGGTTACAGTGACCAAGAGTATAGGGATATATGGGTGAGGTTATTGCCTGACCATAACAAGAGGCTAGATGATATACTGATGAGGAGTAGCTACAATGTATTAGGTAGGCCATATGGGTTGTTGGTCATCATGGAAATGAGATAGAGTTGATCCAGTTCTCACGTGTTCTATGATAATTCAATATATAACAGGTGGTTCTTGATGCTTCGATGATTTATAGGCATCATGTCGATGAGTCAAGCTTACCCTGTACTAAGGCATGGTGGGTGGAGTATAAGTATGATGAGGAAATGAATATCCTATGTGTTGATGATGTCAATACCACAACTAACTATGATACCTGGATTGCTTCTCAACCTCCATGGACATTGAGCCAAGTGGTTGATGAGGGTAGTGGTGATGATGAAGAGGCTATGGCTAAAGCAAAGGAAACTCCTTGATGATATAGATATCATAAATCCAACGATTTGGGGAAGCAATAGAGGACCATAATAGATCAACCTCCTAAGATTAGAGGTGACAACAAGGGTGGATGTGGTATGGAGGCGATTCTAGAGAGACCTCATGTTCAGAGTGAGGAGGAGCAGGTTGTGCTCTAGGATAAGTGAGATAGCCTAGTTTATGAGAGGATCGACTCCTACATATGTTAGCAAAATGGGATGCAAATATGATGGCTTGGGATATCAAGATTGTTCATTTGTGGAGGGAAGTGGAGGTGCGGGTTGCTACAGGTGGAGGTGAGGATGTCGATGTGACAACTAGGATTTAGGTAGAGCTGGCAAGGAGAGACATACATAAAATATAGGACCTATATCACCTTTGATCCTGATATGGCTACAGTCAAGAGCTCAAGGATTGTCTTGTGCAACATGGCATTGGATTACCAGTATAACCTTCTTCATCCATATCTAGATCTATTAGGTGTAGTGACTCTAGGCATAGTTGTTCTCACTCTAAGGCTCCTCGAGTTCTTGATCCCTTATTATCATAGGGATCTACCTTTAGGTGTTAGTTAGTGCTTATTATTGTATTTTTGTATATGAGCCTTAGTTCTCTATTGTATACAACCTTTGGGCATACTTTGTACATGCGATATTTATACACATATATACATGGATTTTATTTTGTGTATGAGTTTGTGTTCTTTTATTGTGAATGTATGTATGAATGCATGTGTATATGATGTTATGGATGCATTATGATGATGATGTATATGCTTTATGATAACAATGTAAGTGAACTAATGATCATTTATAGTAGTTTATATTTTTGCTTGAGCATTTTTATCTTTTTTGCTTAATCAGGGACACCAACATCTAATGGTGGAATATGGAATGAATCATGAAATTTGTGTGATATGGTGATGACATGGAATGTAAGCTTGTTTTTTCAAAATTATTTTATAGAGACTCAAACATCCTAGTGATCTCAAACAAATTGGTAAAGCGGAGTCAAATTTTTCAAAGAATAATTGTGTGTGCAATGGAAGTTCATTTACTATTCATGATCATGGTAATGACTCAAACCAATTAAGAACCATTTTGTGTGCAAATAGTGAATTCATTTACCCATCTTGAGTAAGGTGAGATTAAGCTTGTCATGGAGAGAACCAAAAATCTAGCTTGTGCATTTAGAGGTTTCCTTAAGAGAGACGTGTCACCATGCATGAGCATACTCCACTGCCAATCAAGCATCTATAGCCTCGGTGGATATTATATTCATAGCCCAATGATATAATCTGCAAGCTTTGGGGAATTAGAATTTCAACCAAGTCATGATGAAAATTAAACCCTATCCTTACTACTTGAAGACCTATCATTATTATTATGTATTTTAAAAAGAGTTAAAGCTTTGGGGAATCATATTCTCAACCAAATTGAGATGAGAATTTTACCCTATCCTTACTACCCACTCTTTCTATTGTTAAATTTAAGTGGTAAAAACCATTGTTTTCATTGTTATTTTGGACTATGTTTTGTTTAAGTGGTGAAAACCATTGTTTGTGGACTATGTGCATAATGGGACAAGCAAGAATGAATTTTTCACTTTGAGGTTCAACCCAATCATGGTGGCATCCCTATCTGACACAAGATATTATTAATATGTGATATGTTCTTGGTTCAATAATGGTCGAGTCCATTCAATAACTAAAGATTATATTAGTAAAAAATTGTGATTTGGTCCAAGATAAGACTTGACATGCAATGTAGGTTGCTTGAGACACTAGGAGTGGCTAATGACCTAAAACACCTAGGGGTGATGGGATTTTATTGCAAATTGTGACATGACTTTTGAAATGGTGAAATGAGATTGATGTTAAACCGAGGGTGCCCCTAATTAAGGTGATAAGACTTATTGGATTAAAAATTATCTAAACTAAGAAAATGACCACTAGTATGGTGGATGAAATGTACTGAAATGACATGAATGTGATTGTGCAAAATGGATGTATGAAATGTAGTGTGTATGAATAGTGCTTTTTTTTTAGCCATGTATATATGTATATATAAGTCACATTAAGAATAGAGCGCTCTCAAGAGGGTAATGTTCAATGGTTCAAGATATTCTACTCACTCTATACTGGAAAGCCTATATGTTCCTTGATCCAATTTTTGTTTGATAATGTATGGACCTAACCAATTAGCCTCAAATTTATCACGAAGATGCGGTAATGCATTGGTGTTTTACTGATTTTATTTAAGGATGATATCTCCTACTTGGAATTCACGTAGATGAACTTTGGCATTGTAAGCACACTTTAGATGATATTGATATAATTGTAAGTACTCCAAGGCATTTATTTATCTTCATTGAGGAGCGTGAGTTCGTAAAAACATGCTTGTCTAGTAGTATCATCATCTATGAATTCCTATAATGAAATGCATAGTAAGAGGATCTCAAGCTCAAGAGGTATGATTGCCTCAGTACCATAGACCAATGATAATGATGTTGCCTCAATAGGTGTGTGCATGCTCATTTGATAAGACCATAATTCCAAGGGGATTTTAGTATGGCAGTCTTGATAATTTTCCTTGACTAATTTATTTAGAATAGAGATAAATGTATTATTGGTTGCCTTAACTTATCCATTTTCCTATAGGTAGTAAGGAGTCGAGAAGCTATGTTGAATATTATAGTTTTCACAAAGTGCTCGAAAATACTTATTTTTGAAAGACTTGCCATTATCAAAGATTATTTTTGAGGGAATACCAAAATGATAGATGATATGTTGGAGTATAAACTCTATAATTTGAGGTCCTATTATACTAGTTAGAGGAATTCCTTCGAACCACTTAATAAAGTATTCAGTGAAGAAAATAAGCTTAAACTGAGAGGGAGGTGAATAGTATAAGATAAAATTTTACTTTTCTTTCTCAAACAATATTATCCAATGTTATCAATTACAATATCCTTTCATAGCATTATTAACCAATCTCATCAATAGCAGTAAAAATGCAATGCACAAATCATCACACACATGAGAGACACAAATTTAATGTGGTTCACCCATTGTGGGTTACGTCTAAAGAGAAAATATTTCTTCTAAATTTTCTCAACCATTCTCTTGGGAACCAATTCCCTATTACAATTTTTATGGACCTCTGTCCAAAGGAAATATCAATCCCCTATACTTAATTTTGTGGACCTCTATCCATAGGAGACCTTTGTCCCCACTACTCTGGCTAGTGGAACTCTATCCATAGGATACCTCTATCCCAACTACTATGGCTAGTGGGCCTCTATCCATAGGAGACCTCTGTCACCACTAATCTGGTCACCTCCAAAGTTGGTACACACCTCTGCTCAAATCTGCTCCAAATATGCACACACTATCAACTCTATCCCAAATCTACACATATTACATACACAAATATTATCTCAACTCTATCCCAAATTTGCATACATTACACGCCAAATCTTGTTTCAACTCTATCCCAAATCTGCACATATTACATGCACAAATCTATCTCAACTCTTTTCCAAATTTACACACATTACATGCATAAATTTGTCTCAACTCTATCCCAAATATGCACACATTACATGCACAAATATGTCTAAAATTTGTCCCAAATATACACACATTACATGCATAAATTTGTCTCAACTCTATCCCAAATATGCACACATTACATGCACAAATCTGTCTCAACTTTGTTGTAAATCTACACACATTGCATGCACAAATTTATCTCAACTCTACCCCAAATATATACACATTACATGCACAAATCTGTCTCAAATCTACGTCAAGTCTTATCATAAGACTTGCTCAAATCTACCTCAAAATTGCTTCAAGTCTTCTCACAAGACTTGCTCAAATCTACCTCACAATCTCTGCTCAACTCTGCTCTAAAACATGCTCAAAATTTCTCATAACACATACTCAAATATGCTCATAACACATACTCAAATCTGCTCATAACACATGCTCAACCAATCCAAAATATTACATACAAATGATGTTCAAAACAATGCTTGTATCTCTTTTAGAAATGCTTTCTTCAACTAGGCAATTCAGACATATTCTTCCCAGAATTCGTTTAATCTCTTGAACATATAGATAATGATATGCACTAACAAATGCTCAATATGTTCTTCACATTCATTAAGTATGTCACTTTCACATGTCTCACATTTATTTCATTCTAAAGGTAGCTCTAGTCTAGCACTTTATAACCATCCTTCTTATGTATTTTCCACAATCAACACTGATACACACATTTGCTTCACAAATCTAATTTCTAACACTTGCACATTCACTTTCAAGAACACTCAACCCAATGCACAACTTGTTATCAAATATCAAATACAATAATGCACAAGTTTGCTCTCAATCCTAGCACAAGTGTTCACAAACTCTAGCACAAATATTTTCAATTTATTTCAACAAGGATGCACATTTTGTTTCACAAACCCTAGATCAAATATTTACAATAATGCACATATATATAATCCTTATTTCTCCACCTTATGATTCAGAAATATTTGCTCAACCAAACACCTTAAATAAGGAATGATATCACCATACCTCTTAACTTGCTTTGATGAAGATGTGCCTTCAAAAACCTATCTCAAAAGAATTTCCCTTTCAAAGTGCCACTTCAAAACTGGTTAGTAGATATCTCTTTCAAATCATCCACATTAAATTTCTCCTTTAAAAATGTGCACAATAGAATCTAAAAAATAATGCTCTATCACTTTTGTTCTCAAAGATGAAGCATTAATAATTATCAAAAAAACCTTCAACATTCCTTTTCACCATACAAAAATTACAATAAAAAATCAAACCACAATAACACCTTATAACTCCTTCTTTCACAAGAAATAATTCTCAAACACCCATAATGTTTTACTCAATAACCAAAGATACAACTTACAATATTTAAATCAATCACATACATTTTATACCTCCTTTTGAGAATATAATATCACAACTTCCAAAATTATTCCATGCAAACTTTACAATATCAAATATTCTTTTAAAACCTTATTTCTCATTCAAAAAGAATTTCAAATCACAATATAATTTGTCCTTTGTTACACCTTATGGCTCCCTCTAATTAAATTATCAAATTAAATATTTTACCCTCAAAAATCTTCAATCATGCACAGCAAACGAAACACTTTTGGCACTTAATTTTAATTCAAAAATTTATACCTTTCATGAGCCGACGATTTATCCCTTCACTACATTGCAAAAAGTGCTTCTTAGGATTTAATCCTATGATATCCTTCTCCATGGTTCTTCTTAGGATTTAATCCTATGATCTCCTTCTCCATCGTGCTTCTTAGGATTTAATCCTACGATCTCCTTCTCCATGGTGCTCTAATGCTTGCCTTGCAACTAGCTGGGCTAGCCTCTAGCTTGAAACATAACGCACAATAATCTTCCTTTATCGCCTCCTCTAGGACCAATCAAAATTATGTCTCTACCATAAAAACTATCCTCTGCATGATTCAAACCAGTGATAACCTCTCTCACAATGACTTAGCACTTCCTTAGCGTCCAAATGTGCTAGACCGCCATCTTGGAACCAAGTCACACAATCCTTCTCTTTATCCTTGCTGTCCTCTTCTTCTACGATTCATTGTATCCAAGCCCGAGTGGATTTCATATTTTATTTCCACCACAACCATTTGCAAAGGTTTTGAAACTTTATTTATATGAATTTTTCCTCCTCTTGTCATGACGTCGGTGCTTCTTTTAACCCTTGAAACCTTTGCATTATAATATTAAAATATTATAATGTTAATACTTGAAACCTTGGTGTATTGAAAATAATTCGTCTTTAAATCTTTGCCTCCTTTTTCATAATATTTAAATTTTCATTTAAATATTATAATATTTTGTCCTTATAATATTTAAAATAAATATTATAATCCTTCTTCTCTTATAGACCTTTGTCCAAAGTAAACCTCTTAAGCCTTTTTATCCTTATAATATTTAAAAATAAATATTATAATCCTTCTTCTCTTATAGACCTTTGTCCTAAGTAAACTTATTAAACCTTTTTGTCCTTCTTATTTATAATATTTAAACATAAATATTATAAACCTTTTATTTACAATAAACCTTTCTTTACAACAATTTTCTTGCTTTAGATATAGCTTGCCTTGCTAACCATAGAAGTGTATTTTTGTATTTCCAAGCTCTTTGATATTAAACCCTTTGACATCAATGACAACTCATTATGCTCAATATTTTCAATATTCAGTGGTAGTGATGATAAATATGTGTTGTCCCAAGGAAATAGGTGAGATTTTACCAATCAAGTCAAAATCCCATTGTGAAAAGGGCCAAACACTTTGAATAGATTGTAATGCTTGTAATGGCACATGAGTTAAATTAGCATGTTGTTGATATTTTTGATACTTCTTGACATAATTGTAATAGTCACATTCAATGGTGGGACAATAGTAATCCATACGTAAAATATACTTTGTGATGGCCATTCCACTAAAGTGACCATGACAAGTACCATCACGAGCTTCATATATGGCTTGTTGTGCCTCTACAGGCTTGAGACAATGAAGGAGGACTCCATCATAACCATATCTATACAACATGTCCCCAATATAGTGAAACAAGTTGTATTTTGTTTGAAATTTTGTTTGGCATTTCATGGCAGATCTGATGGGAGCATTCCAAACTTGAGAAAGTCTTTTACTTTATTAAGCCAAGGCTTGTATGGTTCTACGTGAATAAAGTAAATGTCCTCATATTTAGATTTAGGTCATGAAATTTTATATTTAGAGATTTTTGTGATGATTAGTGGTTGAATATCTCCTACAAAGTTCGCCATTGCATCTACAAATCTATTAGTCGAACGAGGCAAGCTATCAATATTATACCAGTCAAATTTTACAAGCAATTTCATTGCTACTTCATGGTAAAGTTTTAAGATTGGTTCTTTGCATTGGTATGATTTGTTTACTTGATGAACGATAAGATGGAAATCACCAAATATTCTTATACACTTTATACCCATAGCTATAGCTGCTTGAACTCCTAAGATTAGGGCTTCATATTCTACATTATTATTTGTGTATAGAAAATCAAGTTTAAATGATAAGGGGATAGGTATCCCTTGTGGTATATGAAACTTTATTCTTGCACCTTGTCCTTTCTCACACTTGGAACCATCAAAGAATAGGGTGATATCCACATCATTTTTAGGGATGACATCTTCCTCCTATTCAGTGATGTTAAATATCAAATCATCTGGAAGCTTGATAACCAAAGGTTGATCATTAGGAAGTGGAGCTTTCACAAGTTGATCAACTATCACCTAACCATTAATGGATTTTTGGTTGATGAATTCAAGGTCAAATTATGTTAGAAGCATTATCCATTTTGCGATACAGGTATTTTTGTATGTACGAGTCATCATATAACGTAGAGGATTTTCTCGAGCTATGACATAAGTGGTGTTAATTAGCATATAATATCTAAGTTTCTTAGTGGAAAAAACCACCGCTAGGCATAATTTTTTCACATATGCGTATCTGGTTTCATAGCTTACTAATGTTCGACTAATGTAATAGACTGCTTGTTCTCAAATTTTTCATTCTTCTATGCAAGCATTGTCCCTAATGCAAAGTCCATTACTAAAATATAAAGGTGAAAGAGGATACCCGGATGAGGTGAAGTTAATATTGGTCGAGAAGCTAAGTATTATTTTATATCATCAAAAGCTTTTTGATGTTATTTTGTCCATGAAAATGTCATCCCTTTTGTATCAAGTGATTGAATGGCCTACATTTATCTGAGAGTTACGCGATAAAGCGATGGATCGATTGGATATTTTCTTGTAAGCTACACAACTCTTCCAAGTTTTTTGGGGGAGGCATTTCCATAATGAAAGGATCTTGTTTGGGTCCACTTCAATGCCATGCTTGGACACAATTAACCCTAGAAGTTTTCCTTATATGACTCCAAAGACATATTTCTTAGGATTCAACCTTACATTATGCTTGACCTAGGATTTTGGTGGCCTGTTATCCTCTTGTAGTCTCACCCTTTTACTGTAGATTTGAAGATATATTTGTTTATGAAGTGGTGCATTTTTTTTTGTGAGAGGTAATCTCCAAATCTCCTGAATTTGGTAGGCTTCTTCTATATGAATCTTCCTTCAAGCTTCTTATTGAATTTTAAATTCAAACAAGATCTTCATATCAAGATTTTAAATGTCTTGAGGTATTATGAGATTTGGCACTCCTTGCCAAATTCATCTTCTTGGGATTGTTATCACATGGTGATAATTTTCCTAAATCTTTTACTATCTCCAGTAGTGAAATTCTCCAATGAGTTCTTCTTGGAACTCCTTTGATGATATCTTCAGTAAGGCTATCCAAGACTTTTACTGGATGCTCATAGATACCTCTCCAAGGCCTTTGATATTGTAGCTTATTTTGGTCTTCCTTGAGACCTTATCTTCAACCTTCTACTTCTAGAAGTGTTTGTGGTGAGATATTATCCTGGATCTCTAATTTTTTTGCTTTTGGATTCGAGTAGGACTCTCCTAGTCCTTCTTCTTCTTCCAATTCTAGAAGTTCTTAAAATAGATCTTCTCTTGATATCTTTTGATTCAGGTGCTAGATTGATTTTGAAGAAGATACTCTTCCTATATTTTTTTGAGGAAGCTTTCCCAACTCACTGAATCTCCCTATTCCTACAACAAAGTATTAGTACTGAAATCTACTTCTGAATTAGATACTCTCTTCTGGAGTCTTCTTCAGGATCAAGGCTTCTATGGATTTTTTCAGTATCAAGGCTTATGTGGCCTTTTCTTCAATATCAAGGCTTCTGTGGCCTTTTCTTCTAGATCAAGTCTACTATGGCCTTTTTTTTATTAAGGATTCTATGGTCTTTTTTCTTGTGAAGTTATCAATCTAGCAATGGAGATCTCCTGTCTTCCAACTTCACCATGATTCTTCTCCAGAAGTCCCTTTTGTAGTATTATTATATTTCAACAAATAATCTCTACACTATGAAGGCACTCCAACCTTCGGGCAACGAAGTTGAAATATATTATATTTATGTTGTAGGAGGTGTTCCAATCATCTTAGAATTAATTCCTTGCAATAAAAAAAAATTAGCTAAATTTCTCCAGATCTCTTAGATGAAATTCACTAGTTGATTCATCAAACTAGTGGATCAAATGTTGAGTCCTAGTATTTACGAGTTTTCCCTTGTAACTTTGTGGAAAGACTCTAGCCATATGCAATCTCAAAATTTTAGAAACTGAGATTTCTTTCAGTCCTTACTTGTGGCTCTCCCTAATTATACCACCTAGACTCTTCTAAATTTTTTTGATAGTGATTGGTCCAATGGCATGTTAGGTTGAAAAAAAACTTAGGGTTAATGATAATGGTGATTCTTTTATTGATCTACCATAGATATGATACCAATGTTAGATTTTGATGTAGCGTGTAATGAGATATAGCAATTACAAGATGCAGAATAATATGATATTAAGTAAATCTATGAGATGAATAAAAATATACTATAAATAGAAATGATGGAAATATATACAAAGTAGCTATGGAGGAAATGAACACTCGATGAATATAGCTATTGTTTAAGAATGAGCTTTGAGCATATCACACTCCATCACATTACATCACACTCTGCTATATCACACCACATTTTTCTACACTAAT
Organism: Wollemia nobilis; assembly: GCA_028583015.1. NCBI lineage: Eukaryota > Viridiplantae > Streptophyta > Pinopsida > Araucariales > Araucariaceae > Wollemia > Wollemia nobilis. The sequence goes on from JAQPPZ010000850.1 coordinate 14,520,974, forward strand.
TCCTACTGCTATATATGATGCTTTATGTCTATGGTCCTTTATATAGGAAAATAGGTTCCTTGGCCAACACTCTACCTAGTTGTGCAAGGGATAGCTTGCACATATACAACTTGCACATTGACACTTGTACATTTATTACATTGCATGAAGTAACTAGATAAATTCCCCCTAAAGTAATCTAATGTCCTAAGTATGTACCAAGAAAGGTATATTTACATGATCCAAATGATATAATATAATCTATTTCTAACAATATTGACCCCCACTTGTACGGGTAAAACAACAATGCCAACTATAGAGCATAAAGCATCATTAAATGCCCATAATGTGAAGGTGGATTTGGTAATGTGGGAAGATGGAAGATTGAGATGGTGGAGTGTTGAAGTGGTGATGATGTTAATTGATGAGCCAATGTCAATTAGTACTCATTTGAAAGGCTTCTGATCAACCTAAGCCATGATATGCAATGGAGGATCCAATGATTCTGATGATATTGACTTGATTTCAAAATCATAGAATACAATCAAAGGCTCCATGCATGTTCAGATACTCCCCACAAATTTGTTGAAGGCATTAGAGTCTTGAGTCTAAAGTTCAATGGATTTCAATATCTCCATCAATACCTCACGATGTGGAGGAGATTGTTGTATAAGCTCATAAATTGATAGTTTGGTTGAAGCTATTTTTAGACTATTTGTCAACTGACTGCTTAGTGTAATGATTGGTCTTGGTGGATGACTTGGAAGATGAATGGGTTGAGGTGGATTAATGATATTTGGTTGTGGATACACACTTGTTGGTGGTGCCATAGGAGATTGCACTGCTTGGGGTTGTTCATTTAGTTGTTGTTGATGATTCGTGCTTCTCTAACCTCGGGTTACTACATGAATAACACCCACAAAACCTTGGTATTATTGTACATGGTTGACTTGGTTAGGGGGAGTTATAGCAGTTGATCCCCCTATTGCCTATTGTGTCTCCTCACGATGAGGAAGTGGTGTTTGGTAAATACCAAGATTTTGGTTTTTCTATGCCAAGGGGTTATCCATCTTAATGGCCCCTAGGTCTAATAGATCTTGCACAATATCTTTAAATGTAAAGCAATTATTAATGTCATGGCCCTTCTATCGATGAAAGGGATAAAAAAATGCTCCTTATAGCCCTTGCCACGTGGTTTAGTTGGATCTTCTGGTTTGAATTTTGGCAAGGTAATTGTGTGTGTATCATACAACCTTCAAAATATGGATGAATATGATTCAAGCAATGGTGTGTAGTTGTGAGGTTGTCGAATGAACTATCGATGTTGATTATTATCTATAGTTGGCACTAGGTTTTGCAACTGTTGTGGGGGTGGAACCACTTGATATGTCATTTGTTGTGGTTGTTGTTGTGATGGTGATTGTTGAATATGGACTTGAGATTGTTGAGTCTGCATCGTTGGTTGACTCAAGACCACTTGGTTAACTTGACCAGGTTTAGTTTGGCCATTATAATTTCCTTTGTTTTGGCCCTTGTTCTACCATTCTTTTTTCTTAGGCTTGATCTTGCCCTCTTGAATCTTGATTTCCTCAATGACTCGGGCTTGGGCGAGAGCTTCATCGAATGTTCTGTATTGTTGTAATTGTAGTAACAAGGAGATAGGTTTTAAACAACTCCTTGTGAACATCCATGTTAGTTCTTCCATGGGGAGGGTGAATGGTAATTTGGTAATTACTACCCTCCAATGGTTTCCAAAGTCATAAACCAACTCTTCTTCAAATTATCATAGATTATACAAGTTGGTTAATGTGGTTTTCTTTCTAACATTTAGGGAGAACCTCTCTAAGAATTGGTCTACCAGTTGTTTGAATGTATATATGTTGTGGTGTGGCAAATTATTATACCATTCTAAGGCATCCCCCCAAATGTCTGAGGAAATATTCAGAGCATTAAGGCATCATTCTCTTGAATCCTGAAACATGCATGGATAAATGCACTTATATGCTCTCTAGGGTCCTTAGCCCCTTTAAATTTATCAAACTTTGATAGTGTAAAATTGGTAGGGTATGGTGGTGATGGTACCGAAGGATGAATCAGGTGATTGACCAACTATCTTAAGGTGGGTTTCTGGTACATCATACCAGGTGTGTGCATAATCAAGTTGTCAATTTGTTTTTGCAAAGATTGAATTTTGGGATCTTCCACTTGTGTTTGGAAGCCTTGGTTTGCATGATGAATGTAGGTGGGTGGTGTGTGTTGTGTGATGAATTACTAAGATGAAATCAGATTCTGGTTGGCTAACGGGTTGATGGCAGTGGGTATGTGATGGTGTTGGATGTTCTATTGGAATTGATTATGGAATGATTGATGTTGAGGAGGTAGAGGTTGATGATGTGGAGTTTGGGGAATTTGGGTATTTTGGGTAGTTGTGATGGCATTGATGTGGTTGAATGGAAGGGTAGGTATAGTGACCATAGGTGGTCATGATACCCAAGATTGATCGGGAGTGAAAAAGGTATTTTGGGTGGGGATGGGTTGATGGTTGAAATCTGCCACCTATGACTACTATTGTGAGAAAGGATGGGCATTTTGATTGGTATTACCAATAAGAAATTGGTTTAAATGTTGCCATGCTTGTTGTATAGCAGTTGTAGATGCTGATTGAATGGTTGTATGGGAGGTAGAGGTTGGTATGTTGTGAGTGTTAGCGATATGGGTTGAAGTTGGTGGAGGGTAAGTTGTGAAGGGAATCACAACCAAATGAGGAATGTTATGTTGGGTTGAATCAACAAACCCAGATGATGTGAATGGAATGGTTGATGGTATCTATGAAGCAATATTAGCTTATGCTTCGTAGAGTGGGTTGGAATGAATGGTGGTATAGTTATATGGGAGAGAAGTGCATTGGCTAAATGATGATGGAAGAGTTTGATGTGGAGGTGCAGATGTGGCCTCAAAGAGAGGGTTGGTGATAACTTGGTTAAAGTTTTTAGGGTATGAATGAGAGGGTTCCTACTGAAAAGTAGGAATAGATCAGGGTGGAATGGTAAGAGGTTCCAGAATTAGATTGGTTGAGCTCAAATAGGCTCTAACAACGTCAGAATCTATATAGGTGATGTGATGGTTAGAAGGTGTGGATGGTTTAGTTTTGGGGATGGAGGTGTGGATTACCCTCTGCATCATATCTATATCCAAAGTGGATGCTATGTGTGAGGGTCCAGTGGATAGGTCAAGATGCATTGTCTGTGACACACTGGTTGGGTTAGCCATAGAAGTAGCTAGGGTAGGAATGGAATTCTCCATGGATGATGGTGGTTGGCTGATGGGTATCTGACTCATAGCTCTGGCTTGATTATGGGTCAATACCATAAGCTAGAGGTAAGTTGGTATGGCAAATGAAAGGGTGTGTGTGTGAAAAATGTAGTGGCAATGAAAATGAACAACACACAAATCACTCAAGCAAACAAGCGTTTTCTATGTCTTTGCAAATTATTTTTTATTTTTATCTTGATTTATTATTATTTTATTTTTATTTTGTTTTGTGTGTTTTTATGTTGAAATTCCTATTCCTATGTTGACTAAATTTGAACAAAAACAATAAAACTACTATAGGTAGTTCAAGCACAATTTCCTTGTTGAGGAGTATACCCAAATGACAAAAAAAATGGCTTCCTATACTGGATATGGCTCAAGGTAAACCTATGGAAGCAAATAACCCTTAAAAGGGGTCGCACTGTCTAATGTTCTACTATCGGTATACCCATGCTTTTGCTTAACCCACACATTTAGGGCATGAACAAGAATGATAACTACATCCACTAATTATTTGAAAAGCCCCATGGTAAAAGGGCTTGCTAATCCTTCCCACTTTGGGTGCACCCAAAAGTAGGGGATTTTCTAGTGATGAAATCTAGAAAGCCACTCGCTTGGGGCTACTATGGTGTCTAGGGGTGATCGAGTGGAAGGAGATGAATTCCAACATCATCGATCTCGATTGGGGGTTGGTGATGAAATCCAACCTTACCAATGTTTATATGATATGTGCAGGTGTGTGATGTTCTTTTTAAGGTTTTTGTTTTCTAGGGTTTTTGAACAATAAAGTGCAAAAATTATCCTAGAATGCAACTACCATGCAATTCATATTTTTTGCCTATAAGTGTAATTAGAAACATACAAAGGCACACAGAATAGGAAACAAAACACCAAAATAGAGGAAAACCTAAGCCAAATGTAGTAAACAAGTTCCAAATAAACCCTAGAATATTTCTAACACATAAGTCCAAAAATAGAATATGGTAGATTTGGAACCCTAATGCAATCTAAAATGTGTTTTAAAATGCAAATCTATCCCTAAATGCAATTTATATGACTTTTGTAATCAAATAAATCAATGCCCTAAAATGCAATTTTATTTTGATTTTTACAAAAATGCCTAAAATACCTATAGAATGCTTAATTTATTGCCTTTTAAAACACAGAAAGATAGATATTTCCTTTTTCTTCTTTTTTTTTTTAAAAAGAAAAAATATGGCTAGGGTTTTGAAAATAACTTACCCGAAAGCCTTTCGTTCTCTTCCCCTAGCTTCTCAGATGCGGTGTCGTGTCCGATCCGACTCCCAGACATAGTGTGGCATCTCCCATATGCAATGAAGTATCTGATCTAGCCCCTAGACATAGTTTTACATCTATGCAAGCACAAAATGAACCCTAATAGACTCCAAAAACCCTAAATTTGAATTTATGACTTTTGCATGATCGGGCTCCAAAAACCTACAAAAAATAAAAACATAAATCAAAAAATCATAATATGACAAGGTAGATAAAAACAAATAACCCTTTGGGGGTCCCATCATGATCACCATTTTGTAAGCAATAAAAACACACCCAAACAATAAAATATTGACACAAGTGATTACAATAAATAAAATGCTTTTTGTATTCAACTCCTTTTACAATAATGATCTACCCCAAATTGTAAGGGGTCTTATTACAAAAGAAGTTGTTTGTTCACTTCATCAAAATACAATAAACACCAAAGGAGTGAAGCTCCTTTGGCAGATCAATAAAATTAAAGCTTTAACCATCCAAATAAAGGAGTTGAATCAATAAATGACTATTATCCAAGGTTCATTATCTAGTCACAAGTACTCTAATGATGAATCATGTAACCAACCCATAGATACCTTTGTAGAAAGCTATACCTTTCATCTTAAATTTGAGACCCCTAAATTTTAAATATACAATAGAGAAGAGGATCCATCAACCATTATATTTTATTTTAGAATTTCCTATAGTGACATTTCATATGATGAAATATTACTCGTAGTGTTGCTCATAAATTGGCTAATAAAATTGACCTTCTTGTGGAGGTCCAAGATGAACACTTTGGCCTTGAGAACCCTATGTTTAACTAATAAGAGGAAACCTTGTATCCGTGAGGTTCCTTTAGCCAAACCCATGAAGAGGATGGAATATTGGTATTCAAATATGCAACTCCCATGGATCACTTTTTGTAAAAGCATAGAGATATTGTAAAGGCTTTTTCAAAAGAGGTTAATGAAGCCCAAGGAACCTTTGTAGGGAATAATTCATTATTGGATCAACCCCAACAACCTAACTCTAACCCTTTAAAAATAAATCAATTTGACCAATACTTTGGGTCCATTAATATAAATATTAATGCGTCAAGTTCTCATCTTGTTCATTTAGATACACTATCCATCACAATAACCAATCAATATTGGGAAAAAAGTCCTTCCCCCTCCATTGGTATATCATTAATAGTTTTCTACTATTAAATAATTATTGCAGGATAGTTCTAACTACCCTACATCTCAATAGGAAGGAACCAACTACTATCAATCCAAGTTTCTCTTCAAAAATCCAAATTTCAAATCATAACCCCAATATATCGTATGTCACTTATTATAACCCCATAAGTGTTGGGTTAGGATTGAGGTTGAAACCTGTTCGTCACGAATCTGCCACAGGAAAGGATTTTATACGAAATGCACCCTAGACCCGGCCAACATTGAAAGGTTGGGAGAAAGAAATGTCTCCTAGACCAATCTCCAGAGAGGGTTGGTTCCCTTACTAAATCTAAGCTTGATTTTAGACTAAAGTTGCAGGAAAGGAATTGGAAATATGCAGAAAGAAATGGGAAATTATGGAAAGAGATGGGAAATATAGCCACAGGCCAAATTTGTCAGATCGGGAAAGATTAGCAGTAGATAACTTTAAGCACACTAACAACATATAATAAAAGACAGTGACGTAATTCACTTACAACCTTGCGTAGATAACCTTCAAAATTGCATTCCAGAACTCACTTCCTCACTAGCAATATTTAAACTCAGATGCAGAATTCAAATTAAGCAGCAGATAAGAAATACGAGCATAAATGAGGAATGCATAAGATAGAAGGGAAAACACATAGAAAATTGCTTGCAAAACTAGAGGCCAAATATCTTTCATTCATGCAAAGAACTTGAAATATTTTCAGCAAAAGTCTCTCTCTCGATGTCTCTTTCTGAGATATACATTGATATTTATAGAGGTCTTGCCTCTTTGTAGCATTTAAAACATGAAACGGACCTCCTCGAGATCTACAAAATGTGCAGCAACAATAAGGAAATGATCCCCTTAAACCAGCCTCGGAGAAACCAAAAATTAAATGAAACAAGGAACCGGTCGTCTTCATTAAATGGTCATCCTCGAAGCATGCTAGAACCGTTAGAAAATCATGAACAGAAGCTTTGAATAATGGAGGCGTCTTCAATTCTGGTGGCTTCGAAAGCTACAGGCCTGGGCACGTTCTTCTACCTTGCACGCATTGGAAAGCAGCAAAACATTCAATTCTGGAGTGCTTTTAATCCTTGGAAATCACAATACTTCATCGGGCCGTTTGAACTGCTTTCTGGCGCGAAACTGTGACAGGTCGCGAAAACGTGACATGTCACGAAATCATGACATATTTCTCTTCCGTACGCTTTTGCCATTTTGGATCACGAAAACCAACCATGTCACGAAATCGTGACGTATTCGGCTCTTTGTTCTCCTTTTTCACCTGAGGTCGCGAAAACGTGACGCGTCACGAAATCGTGACGTTCCTTACTATTCTGCTCCTTCTCTGCCTTGTTCTCGCGAAACTATGACCTGTCACGAAATCGTGACGTTCTTTCCTCATATTGTCCTTGCACTGTTTCAAACCGCGAAAACGCGACAAGTCACGATTTCGCTACATCTTTCTCTCTTCGGCTTTATCTTCCTGATACGTCGCGAAATCGTGACATTCTCCTTTGTTGGGACTTCTTTCCTCAACATGTAGTGAAATCGCAACATGTTCTTTCATCTGCCTTCTTCACTCCTCCAAGTCACGAAAACGTCACCATGTCACGAAATCATGACAATTCTCCTACTTCTGTGTCCTTCTGTCCACCTGCGAAACTGCACCATGTCACGAAATCGTGACAGTTTTCTCTTCCTTGGCCTTCATCCTCTTGCAGGTAGCGAAAATGGAACATGTCACGAAATCGTGACATTTCATACCATTTTGTTCTTTCTGCGCTTTCACATCGCGAAAACAAGACATGTCACGAAATCATGACATTTCTTGTCTATTTAGCTTTTCTCCACAATATGTCACGAAATCGTGACGTTTCCTTGCTTTCTCTACTGTTGCCGCTTTCTATCGTGAAATCGCGACGTCTTGCTCTTGCTTGGTCTCATCTTCAAAAATGTCACGAAATCGCGACGCCTTTCATGCCTTATGCTTTTTCTTCAACTTGACCGCGATAATGCAACATGTCGCGATATCGCGACGTTTTTTACATTCTGGCCCTTGTTCATTTTTCTGTCGTGAAATCACGACAAGGTTCATTGTCATTGCCCTTTGCTCAATTATGTCACGATTTCGCGACAATTTCTAACATTCTGCTCCATGGCCATCGCAAGTCACGAAAACGCGACATGTCACGATTTCGCGACAACTTCACTGCTCTGCCTCCATTGACCACTTTGACCATGATTTTGGAACACGTCACGATATCGTGACATTCTCCGACTTTGGCTTCTCTCTCCTCAAAAGACCCGCGATAACGCGACATGTCGCGATATCGCGACGATTTTGAACCTGTGCTCTCCATGCTATTTTCGGTCGCGATATCGCGACAGTCTTCGGACTTAGCTATTTTGGGATCAAAACTCGTAGAGAAACATAGAGGAATGAGAACTTTAACAATTAATGCATGAATAATCACGAATCAAAACAATGTGGCAAAAATGCCAACATTCTTGGCGGCTCGCGGGGTATACAGTTCTGCTGTATGCACGAATCCCAGGCCTGAATCCATTGGGCAACAGAGTCAAGAAAAACATGAGAAGCAGGAAAGGAAGTGCTGACTGATAGGAAACATCTCTGTAGACTGCTGCAACAACTCTTGCTGAAAACTTCAAATAAATCTGTATTTGGCTTAGCTCACCAGGTGCTGGAAAAGGAACTCCATGACAGTTATGAAAGCACCGGGGTTGCAAAATGGAAATGAATGAATGGATAACCCACGGATGCGCAGGTCATGGAACGGGGATGGGGAATGATGGAATGAAATGGAAGATGGAGGAATGGAAATGGATGAATGAAAATGGTAGATACAACAATAGATTGTGACTGTGCTACCAACTGTGGAGATGAAACAGAGAATGAAATGAAAGTGGATGGAATGAAGATGGTAGTAGGACCCATAGCTGTGATGAAGTACTTACATGACAAAGGACTAGAAGAAAGGGAAAGTAGAAATGGGAACATCAGAGGGGAGAAGTAGAAACAACAGCAGTGGCTTGATTACTTGCAGAAGAAAAAGGAGTAGGAGAAGAAGGGAATGAAGAGGGGAACATCAGAGGGGAGAAGTAGAAAGGAAGCCACTAACTGCTGGGAAGGAAGGAAAAGAAAAAAAACGTACCTACGGGCTCGCATGCAAAAAGAGCCGAAGTAAAAACAATTTTTTTTTTTTTTTTTTTTTTTTTTTTATGTACAAGGTAACTCCCGAATTAGCTGTGAACTCTCGGGAAAGACCCAAACACAATTCTGTCTCCTGGATCCCAGACCTTTGACAGACACTCAGTAGACTCCTGATTGATGATCAGCTCAGAGTCACCAAAGATTTGAAACTGCTGCACTCCAAGTGTCCCAACCGTCTTGAAACCCAAGCATGATCGTTCAGTCCCAGTGTTAGCATCGTTTCTGTATTGTGCTCCATCAAAATAGAGCTGATCTGGCAGAGAGTCTGGACCAACTTGACCAGGGGGAAACTTGACCTCAACCTCTTCAGGATTCATAATGGAGTAACAACCAATCTCAGTTTTGATCATGGCATTAAAATTGAGCATTGAAAACTCATCCTCCAAATCAGGATCCTCCCATTCTTCAGTTATCATATTGACAACATGTTTGGACTTTTCTTCTTCTTCTATCTTCTCAATATGAAAAGTAGAAGGCTTCTGATTAAAGATCCGGACTCTTCTTCCTTTGTAAGGAATCTCCAAGTGAGAATAATCCAAAGCAAGGTAGCCTCCCAGTTTAGCAGTGAATTCTCTTGATAAACATATACTAAAAAATGGTTCTAGATCAACCACAACTATCTCTTGAATTACTATAATCTGAGGCATATTATGCAGAGCAATAGGAACATCCTTGATTACACCCACTATTTTCACTAGAGTCCCATCCAACTGCAAGACGCCAGGGCTACTTCTTGTATATTCCATTCCCATCGCTTCACAAACTGCCTTTGGCATGACAGTTGTCGCAACACCAGAATCAACCAGGCAATTGTGTACAATCCAACCCTCCATCCTGAGTGACAGATAAAATGGGGGTGGTCTATTCCTTCCTAGTGGCTGAAGAAGTTAACGTTTGAGACATAACCACCTGGGCTGGAGCTTTCCCCTTACTTTGTATGGTCTTCAGGGATTCCTGTAAGAGATTTACCTATCCAGGCAACTGCAAGGTGTCATACAGACTTACCTTAGCTGGTATCCATTTGAGCTCTTCAACAATGTTGTACTCCATGGAGATCTGTTCTTTCCCTCCACTAGCAGATTCAAATTTGCTCTTATATTGCTGGGTAGCCTCCACTCGTTGTCGTTTGGTCAATGATGGATACCGCAACGTCTCTTTGGCTTGTTCCTTTGTTTCTGCTTGCGGCTGGGAAGTAGAAGCTTTTTCCTTCTCTTTTGCTTGTGGTGGAAGTGGATCCTTCGACAAAATAGGTGATTGTTGTTGCACTGGGGAATCATGAACCTTTGTTGGCATTTGCTGCTTTGTTGCTTGTACAGGAGGCACTTTCAATGGCTCCATCTTAGCCGGATCTACCAACATTGGTTTCTTGCCGTTGCATGTCAGTATTGCTATATGTTCCTCCAGAGACTCCACAAAAGTAAGATCCACCTCTCGAATCATGTTTACATGGCTCCCTGCAAGAACTTGCAAATAATTTTGGTGGACCATGCAAGTGGACTCATCATGTGGGTCATTGCAGGAAGAACACCAGTAAGATGGCTCATGTGAAACTTTAGAAGGGCCAACCTCTTCACTTACCAGGATTGCTGAGTTCCTTTCAGGTACTTTCTCCATAGCCTTGCTAGGAGCAGGTTGTTCTCTAGTTACTGCCGACATAAATCTTCGTGGCTGATAGTTCCTTTTCGCCTCTCTTCGTTCCATAGATGTCACCTTGTCAGTGAGAGATCTCATAGCCGACTGAATTTCTTGTAAAATAGCCAATTGAGGATCTGGGCTTGAGGATACAGGCGATGCCGGTAAAGGTAATGGAACCTATGGGGAAGGTAATGCAGGAGTTGGAAGTGGAGGGGTTAACCATGGAATGCTCGGTGCAGGCAACTGAGGAATAGTTGGAACAGGAAGCTGGGGAACTGGGATGGGTGCGATCTGAGGCGCACTTGAACTCCATGATGGGGTAGGATACATGGAAGGCATGGGCTGTGAAAGCGAACCAGAGTACAAATACTTAGGAAGATCAGGTATGATAGGCATTGTTACCTTTGGAGGAAGTTTACCTATAGCAATCAAATCAGCTTTCGCCTTTAACGCTTGTTCGAACAGCTCTGGAAATGTAGTCACGTTGGACTGCCGGACAGCCCAACCGATGTCTGTGTTAAATGCTCTGAGGTAATAAAATGCAGCTAGCTCATCAGCAGGCCGAAGACCATCAGGAATTCTCTGCCAGGTTCTGGTAAATCTGACATTGAAATCAGCTATCTCTTCCTGCGGGTGCCTTTGAATTACATTAAATTGATGCAATAAAGAGAATGGATCAGCTTGTTCATGAAAATTTTTGACTAACAATTCTCCTAATTGATCCCATGATGTAATAGTGCCTGGTTGCAACGTTCGGTACCAATACAACAATTTACCTCTCAGTGATAACACCAACAACTTTATCATCACATCTTCGTCGGTTATGTCATGGATGGCCGCCAAAGAGGCTACATCATTAATATGCTCATAAGCAGTCTTACCAGTACCATCATAGGTCGGCAAAGCTTTCAAAGCAGCTTGAGGAACTGGATTTTGTGTCAATAAGTTCAAAGCTCCTGAACTATTCCATGCCGAGAACTTCCTTGGAGGATGCTGAGCCATTTGGGATGCTGGATCTGGATTTAAAAAGCTTGTAGCAGTACTGGGAGGAGTCGGGGATGGTACAAACTGACCTGCAGCCTACGATGAAACAACAAATGATGGATTCACAGGGCTTACCAATCTTGGGCGCTCCCTCCAGTTCTGAACATCAATCTCGAAGAATTCGATTGGATCTTCAGATTATTTGGCACTTGATCTCGTGATCATGAAGCAAAGATTTTCACCAGCTTCACAATTAGAACTTTCCAGGTACAATCACCTTCAACAGAGTCACCAGATGAACTTACAATCTCCGCTATGAGGTCAAGACAGTTCATCAAGATCTTGATTCCTCCGGGTATCGATTTGAAATAATACTTGTTCCACCGATTGTGGATCTTTGAGAGACAGAAACAATCTGTCCCACCGGGCGTGCCAAAAATTGTTGGTCACGAATCTGCCATAGGAAAGGATTTTATACGAAATGCGCCCTAGACCCGGCCAACATTGAAAGGTTGGGAGAAAGAAATGTCTTCCAGACCAATCTCCAGAGAGGGCTGGTTCCCTTACTAAATCTAAGCTTGATTTCAGACTAAAGTTGCAGGAAAGGAATTGGAAATATGCAGAAAGAAATGGGAAATTACGGAAAGAGATGGGAAATATAGCCACAGGCCAAATTTGTCAGATCGAGAAAGATTAACAGTAGATAACTTTAAGCACACTAACAACATATAACAGAAGACAACGACGTAATTCACTTACAACCTTGTGCAGATAACCTCCAAAATCACATTCCAGAACTCACTTCCTCACTAGCAATATTTAAACTCAGATGCAAAATTCAAATTAAGTAGCAGATAAGAAATACGAGCGTAAATGAGGAATGCATAAGATAGAAGGAAAACACATAGAAAATTGCTTGCAAAACCAGAGGCCAAATATCTTTCATTCATGCAAAGAACTTGAAAAGCTTTTCAGCAAAAGTCTCTCTCTCGATGTCTCTTTTTGAGATATACATTGATATTTATAGAGGTCTTGCCTCTTTGTAGCATTTAAAACATGAAACGGACCTCCTCGAGATCTACAAAATGTGCAACAACAATAAGGAAATGATCCCCTTAAACCAGCCTCGGAGAAACCAAAAATTAAATGAAACAAGGAACCGGTCGTCTTCATTAAATGGTCATCCTCGGAGCATGCTAGAACCGTTAGAAAATCATGAACAAAAGCTTTGAATAATGGAGGCATCTTCAATTCTGGTGGCTTCGCTACAGGCCTGAGCACGTTGTTCTACCTTGCACGCATTGGAAAGCAGCAAAACATTCAATTTTGGAGTGCTTTTAATCCTTGGAAATCGCAATACTTCATCGGGCCGTTTGAACTGCTTTCTGGCATGAAACTGTGACAGGTCACGAAAACGCGACATGTCACGAAATCGTGACATATTTCTCTTCCGTACGCTTTTGCCATTTTGGATCGCGAAAACCAACCATGTCACGAAATCGTGACGTATTCGGCTCTTTGTTCTCCTTTTTCACCTGAGGTCGTGAAAACGTGACGCGTCACGAAATCGCGACGTTCCTTACTATTCTGCTCCTTCTCTGCCTTGTTCTCATGAAACTATGACCTGTCATGAAATCGTGACGTTCTTTCCTCATATTGTCCTTGCGCTATTTCAAACCGTGAAAACGCGACAAGTCACGATTTCGCTACATCTTTCTCTCTTCGGCTTTATCTTCCTGATACGTCGCGAAATCATGACATTCTCCTTTGTTGGGACTTCTTTCCTCAACATGTAGCGAAATCGCAACATGTTCTTTCATCTACCTTCTTCACTCCTCCAAGTCACGAAAATGTCACCATGTCACGAAATCGCGACAATTCTCCTACTTCTGTGTCCTTCTTCTGTCCACCTGCGAAACTGCACCATGTCACGAAATCGTGACAGTTTTCTCTTCCTTGGCCTTCATCCTCTTGCGAGTAGCAAAAATGGAACATGTCACGAAATCACGACGTTCCGTACCATTTTGTTCTTTCTGAGCTTTCACAACGCGAAAACAAGACATGTCACGAAATCGTGACATTTCTTGTCTATTTAGCTTTTCTCCACAATATGTCATGAAATCGTGACGTTTCCTTGCTTTCTCTACTATTGCTACTTTCTGTCGCGAAATCGCGATGTCTTGCTCTTGCTTGGTCTCATCTTCAAAAATGTCGCGAAATCGCGACGCCTTTCATGCCTTATGCTTTTTCTTCAACTTGACCGCGATAATGCGACATGTCGCGATATCGCGACGTTTTTCACATTCTGGCCCTTGTTCATTTTTCTATCGTGAAATCATGACATGGTTCATTGTCATTGCCCCTTTGCTCAATTATGTCACGATTTCGTGACAATTTCTATCATTCTGCTCCATGGCCATCGCAAGTCACGAAAACGCGACATGTCACGATTTCGCGACAATTTCACTGCTCTGCCTCCGTTGACCACTTTGACCATGATTTTGGAACACGTCACGATATCGTGACATTCTCTGACTTTGGCTTCTCTCTCCTCAAAAGACCCGTGATAACGCGACATGTCGCGATATCGCGACAATTTTTAACCCGTGCTCTCCATGCTATTTTTGGTCGCGATATCGCGACAGTCTTCGGACTTAGCTGTTTTGGGATCAAAACTCGCAGAGAAACACAGAGGAATGAGAACTTTAACAATTAATGCATGAATAATCACGAATCAAAACAATGTGGCAAAAATGCCAACAAAACCTAAGCTGCCCATCTCTCATATTGAATCTGCCAATCAATTCAACTCTTTAATTTTAATATTTTAGCAATAAATTATACGATGATAGATCTAAGGTCATACTACCAAATACCCCAAGTACCACCTCACTTCAATTATAAATAAATTCTTTTCATATCTCAACATGTTTTTCAAACCTTACCACAACATATACCTTACATACAATCATCATCGTCCAATCCAATCTCTCTTAAACTTTAAGCTCTAATTATCCAAATAGAGCAATTAAAACAACAAATTAATATTATCCAAGGGTCATCATCTAGTCACAAGTGCTCTTATGATGACTTGTATAACCAACCCTTAGATCTCTTTGTAGCAAGCCATCCCTTTCCTCCTAAATTTGATATCCCTAAGTTTCAAATACACAATGGGAAAGAGGATCCCATCAACCACTATAGGTTATTTAGAATTTCCTATAGTGACATTTCATATGATGAAATATTACTCTCTAAGATTTTTTCTAAGAGCCTTAGTGGATCCCATATTGGAATGGTACTAACAAATACCAAGGCATTCAATAAAAAGCTTTAGGGACCTTGTAGAACATTTTTCATGTAATTATCAATCTAATATTGAGAAGAAGGTTACTGTAAGTGACCTATATCACCTCAAGCAATCAAAAGACAAGAATATTCCCAATTTTTTGGTAATGTGGAAAGTGATACTTGGGAGAATACAATATTTTCTCCCTCCTAAGGACTGATATTGTTATTGGTAGCCTTAATGAGCAGTTAGCCTTATATTTAGAGATAACTAATATGTATTTATTTGAATATTATTTATTTGAAGATGCCATTTACATGGCTAAGAGAGTAGAGACAACTCTCTCTAAATGAGGGCAACTTGGATCCAAGATTGCTAAAGAAGAAGATCAAACCTTCACAAATCTAATGGGATAATACATGTATAAACATATTGTTGGTGATGGAGTTATAAAATCTCATCATGCCAATAATATCAATGCTACTAAGAATCTTCAAAATGTAATTCTAATAAATTCCCATCAATATAAGCCTAACATGATATACTTCTAGTGTGCACAATATTATTTGAAGGTTGAAATAGTTCTAACATGCAAGAAGAATAAAACTAGGGCATCAGTCGGGTAGCCAAAGATATTTCTGGTTAGTGTGGATTTGAAGACAAGATTGCTGCTCTAGGAGGGCCCAATGGGGACATATTTGAATCCTCTTTTAGGGAGACATAGTTCTTTTGTAGATTTGTTAAGAGATAAATATCCATCAAAGACTGAAGAAGCACAAAAAACTGCATTAAAAATGCTCTTTATGGCTGTTGGAAATAGATCAACATCTCAACGAGTTAATGGATTCTTGCCACATTCAAAATCAATGCCAAAGATTGTCATTGAATAAAGGATGGTCGAAGAAACAATTTTATATAGAAACAATCATGATTTGATCTATAAATTCATGGGTATTCATCCTACCCTGAATTTTTTACATTCTTGGGTTCGACAAAACTAGGAGCCTCTTGGTGAGTATTATTTGTGGTTTATTAGCAATGGATATTTTATTGTTAGTTTTTCTTCACTTGCCAATAGAAATAGGACTTTCAAATTAGAAAAGAGGAATCATGGTTCGGTAGTATTATTTGTTCAATTATGGAGAGTGGTATTTTATCCTTGAGTGGAACCCACTGCTATCCTAATTTAGATCTATTTGTATGCACTTCCAATGGAGTTTTAGAGTGAGCAGGTATTGGAAAATATTAGCAACTCCATTGGAAGACATTTGGGTGTTTCCAAAGACACAATGGAAGTAAAAACAACTTTTTATGCAATATTATGTGTGGAAATGGATCTTAGCCAACCTTTTCTAGCAGATGTGGAACTCGAACTTGCAGGACTATCTTGGATTCAATAATTGGATTATGAGGTGTTGCCCTTCAGATGCAGAGTTTACCACAGATATGGGTATTTGGCCCGATATTGTACCAATAATATGAACATAAAAATGGAGGTTCATTTGGGAATGTCAAATATTCCTAAGGAGGGTAATTCAACAATCGATAAAGATACAACCAATATTTCTCAAGGTAAATAAGAACAGGGAAATGGTTTTGAACAACCCAAAAAAAGAAGAAGGCAAAAAAAAATATATGGTAAAGAGCAAACCCAACTCAAGACCTCTAATAGGTATGATATATTTAAGACACTAATGGACCAAGAAGAAGAAAAATTCATGGAAGGAGTGGATGGGATTAATAAAAATAAAAACAACCATGTTCAAGCCCTTCTTTCATCTCCTCCCATCATAGAGTAGGTAATTGAGTGCAGCGAGTTACCGCAATCAGAGAGTGTAGGGGCATTGATAGTACATAAACAAGAGCAATCGATAATTAAGGATGTCATCATGGGCATAGCATAAAAGAATAGAGAAAGGTCAACTCTAGGGATAACTCAGGTGGAAAAGAGATAAAAATAAGTAGCTCTCAAGGAGTGGGTAGAAAATCAAATAAGGAATTGATAACAGTTCAAGGAGACAAACTGATCACTAGAGGATCGGTGAGGCCAATATATTTTTACTACTCTCAAAGTAACCAATGATTATACAATCATGGAATGTTAGGGGTTTAAAAAGTATAACCCATAAATTTGCTATTTGAAGACTCTTAGAAAAATACAAAACAAATTTTTTGCTTATTCAAGAGACAAAAATATCGTTGGATCTTACATAACAATAAATATACTTTGGAGGGGTGCTGGTCATATGGAAGTGGCTGCCCAAGGGGCCTCAGGGGGGATAGTTACTCTTTGGAACTATCTTGAATGGACTGCAATAGAACATATAGCTTGGAGGGGTGTTCTCACATCACATTTTAGGAACAATGTCATAGCTGAACATGTTTTAATCATAAATTTTTATGGGGCTCAAAACCTAGATGGTCAGATGCATCAATGGAAATTGGTGCATAATATGAGAGTCTCAAGGGAAGAGTTATATTGGATTATTTCTAGGGATTTTAATAATAAATTATCCTCTAGAGATCAGGAAGGGAGAACCCCAATTTTGGACCCAAGGGATCAACTTATGATTGCCCAAGTCCAAGCATTATACTTGGTGGATATTAAATGCCTTGGAATCAACTATACTTGGACTAATAAGAGGAGGGAGCCACATAGCAGAAAGGTGAAGTTAGACCATTTTTTGGTTTTAGAGGAGGCATTTGTAAAATGGAATATAAAATTTCAGATTTTGGAGGGTCCAGTTTCAGATCACTTTCCCATTTTGTTGGAAGGGGGGATCAAGACAGTGCAACATCACAAACCATTTAAATTTGAAAACTTTTGATTACAAAAAGAGGAAATTTGAAAGAAAATTCCACAGTGGTGGGAAGAAGGTCGTCCAACATATGGGACAACAATGTTTAGATTCCACAAACAACTTCATTATGTCAAAGATCAACTAAAACAATGGAGGTGAGCTAACAAGACAGAATTCTAGGTCAAAAGAGCTCCATTGGTGGCCATATGGGATGAGGTTAAAAAAAAAATTAGGGAAGGAACAATTACAGAGAAACTCAAATAAGAGGATGATGCATTGTTTAAAGTGGTTGAGGACATTGATAACCAATAAGATACCTATTGTAAATAGAGAGCAAGAACCACTTGGTTATTAGAAGGTGATAAAAATACCAAATTTTTCCATCAAATTGCCTGTTGTAGGAGATAGATGAACAACATGGAATCTCTTCAAGATGAGAACGAGACACTCCTTTGATACAATTCCAAGTATGCATTTCCATTCAATGGATTAATTTTCTAAACTATTTAAGGAAAGTATGGTGCAAGAAGAAGAGGCTGAAAAAGAAGTTCTAGTTGTCATGCCCTCTGTTATCTCTAAAGAAGAAAATTAGGCCCTACTTAAACCCATTTATAGAGAGGAACTAAAGAATGTAGTCTTTGGAATGAGCATAAAAAAAACACCAGGTCCATATGGCTTTCCAATTAAGTTTTTTAAGCCTTTTGGGACAACTTGGAGGAGGATGTAATGGTTGTTATAGAGGAGTCCAAAGGTAGTAAAAGAATGCTTAAAGCATTAAATCATACGTTCATTGCCTTAATTACAAAGGGGAGGAGGGAATACATATTTCATATTATAGACCTATTGAATACATATTTCATATTATAGACCTATTGCCTTATGCAATGTCATATATAAAATAATCATAAAGGTAGTGGCTGACCAAATAAAACTTCTTCTACATAGCATTATCTCCTCTTAGCAAGGGGGTTTTGTAGAGGGTAGGCAGATCTTGGATGGTGTGGTTCTAGCTCAGGATGCAATCCAATCAATACAAACATTTGATAATAGAGGAATGTTCATAAAATTAGATATGTCAAAGACTTATGATAGGGTGGAGTGGAGCTTATTATTAAATATGCTGGCAACTTTTGGTTTCTCTCAGGATTGGATAGAATGGGTCATGAGCTGTGTTTCTACTCTAACATACTCAATGTTAATCAGGGTTCTTCCATCACAACAGTTTGGAGCTATGTGAGGCCTTCATCAAGGAGATCCTTGTTCCCCTTATCTTTTTCTCATATTGGCTAAAGGCTTGGGTAGACTCATATTGAGGAGAAGATAACAAGGTTTGCTAATAGGTATCAAGGTGGATGAGGAAGTTTTGACTCACCTACAGTTTGTGGATGACATAGGATTGGTGGGAGTGGCCAGCTTTAGGAAATCAATATTGATTAGAGATACACTTAATGTCTACCTTAGGGCTACAAACCAAGTCATCAATGATAAAAAAATCCAAAGTGGTCTTTTTCAATCTTGATCAAAGGCTTCAGGACAAAATTTTAGAGATCTTGGGATTCATAAGGACTTATCTCTTAGTGGTATACTTGGGGGTCCCTTTGCATTTTAAAAAACTAAAAATAGATATTTGGAGGAATCTTTTGGACTGTATCAAGGAAAGAATTAATCATTGGTCTCACAAATGGTTAAGATATGGTGGTATATTAAATTTATTACAGTCAATCATTCAGGCCATACCAATTTATAAATTTTCTATCCTTGCTACCCCACATACCATATGGAAAGAGTTAGAAAATATGGCTAAAAAATTTTAATGGGAAGTGTAGACACCTAAATCGTGTCATGCTTAGGGGAGCTACTCATATAGACACACTCATAATATCATAAGACATAATCTTGGACTTTCCAAGCATCAACAGTGGTTCTCACCACTCATTTGGGGCATTTTCAAGCCATCCAAGTCTAGCTACTCAAGACAAGAGTGGCCAGATCCTAGCCGCTCAAGCCTAGAGCGGCCAGACTGTAGCCACTGTAGATGACAATGGCTAATCCATAAGAAGTAGTTTTGCTAATAAACAAGCCTAATCACAGGTGGAAGTGGTATTCTGCATGCAATAAAGGCGAGCGGGAGTAACTTTGCATTCCTTTTCATAACCCGTTCACATAGGAGGCTTGATTTTGCATTTAAACTTTAGTTAATTGACCTCCAAACATAGACAAAGGACAAAAGCTTCTCATGCTAATGACCAGTTCACATAGGAGACTCAAGTGGGTAGTTATATTTTAGTTAACTGACCTTCAAACATAGACAAAGGACAAAAAATTCTCATGCTAACTTGCACTACACATGAGAAATGTATTCCTAGGTCTTGGACATAGACCTAGGGTTTCACACTATAACAGGTGCAATCCTAAGAGCACCAAGAGAGATCTTTATATATCAGAGAGAGACATATAGAGACATAGATCATCGAGACATATTTTTGAGGAGAGCTTTCGAGACTTGGAGAGTTCCCTTGGAGATCACATGTACGATGGAGCCCTGACGAATTGAAGAGCATAACACCTATTATTTTGACATCAGATACAGGATTTGACCCATAAATTTGGGGTAAAGAGAGCAAGGTTTACCTTAGCGGTCGTTGTCTTGGACAGTGGCCCACAAGCTTAGCTTAGGTTTTAGACATAGCTTCTTTTATTCTATTTCTTCATGTTTTCATATCATTAGCATAGATTTACATGATTTCATGGCATAGTTTCATCATATTTCCATTAAATTATTTTATTACTAACAACCTCATCCGGGGAGGAAATATCAGGCATCTAAGTGTGTGTTGTTTTTTCATTGCTTATAGGGCCATAGGTTCATCGGAAGGAATCTGCAACATACGAGAGCAAAAGGGATATCTCTAGGAAATAGACCTGGAGAAGGAGGAATCTATAAGCCCTCATACATTTCTTTGTGCGGAACTGGGAAGCCTTATAAGTGCACCACCTCTTCATGAAAGGGGCACTCTTTACCTATTTGTAACTTATTGTATCGAAATGGGTATCCCTAAGAGGGACCGACATGTAACCAAGTTTCAATAAAAATAAAGAGATCCATATTTGTTATTTCATATTATATGCATTTTCATTATCTTCCATTTCATCTTGTATTTTTAATAACATTGCAAGTAGAGTTAAAAAGGGGCGGTGCGTGCATCCCGGGGTCGCTACATATGGCAATCACGATGGGACCTCCACTAATTTTTTATTTTCTACCAGGATACTAACTTAATTTTGTGTGCAGGTCTAGCCGCTCTTAGCTATAGTAGCAAAAAAATAGCTGCTCTAAGCTACAGTGTGTTGGTCCGGCTTTCATACACACCCCGCGAAGGATGAGCAGGAAGCTCCGGAGACACCCACGGGATGAATCCCACTCACTTTAGGATCTAGCTGGTTATCCAAGGTGCGAGTTATAGAGTCGGGTCGAATGTCTATTCACTCTTTTCCGCTTCTGGAATAGATTTCAATATGGACTGTCTGTTACCTTACAGGGGGTTCTTGAACTTGTTCAGTAGTTGCAGAAGTTGTTACTTGTTAACAATCAGGTTTTAACTTGATTCTTGATCTAGCTCTCATGGGTCAATAGATTCAAATAAAAGACAAATAAAGAAAGTAAAAATGGATCATTCACGGTAAGCAAAGAGAGGGTAGGGTAGGGCAGAAAGAGAAGTTTATCAGACTTTAAACTGTAAAACTTAAAACTACCAATTTCATCTATACTATCAGCTTCACAACAGAACAAATCCAAGAAGAAAGCGTCCAGATTTCTAAGATCACTTTCAACTAAGAGCACAAGGCAAAATGGAACAGATCTAGCAGAAAATTATAAACCGAAGGGAAGTTGGTTAAAGCTGGTATCTTTCACCGATAGCCTAGCTCACACAGTGAAGACAGAGCAATTAGAACAAACTTGAACCTCAAATCTGTAATTTCCCCTAGCAGACAATAGAACAACTGAAGCCTAACAACATATTTAAACTTGATAATGGCAGATTTACAACATATATCTAATAAACTTTAATGGAACGGATAACAGAAGAAGATACACTTATCACAGATCTATAAAATATTAGGCTCCTGGCCATGCTACCACAGAAAACAAGCAAAAGCACATCAACTCCCAGTCCAGAAAACAAAGGATTTCACAAAATTTGCAAGAAATTGCTTATAAGCCTTTTATTTCTAAGTCTCCGCCTCCCGCGATTACATTTTGCAGTTGTATTTATAGACTCAGGACAGATCCTGATCTTTACAGAAAATATCTTTTCTTAACTGCAAATCTTATCATCTTAAACCCTAGGACCGGGTTTTACAATAAAAGCCATTTTAAAACAAAGACCGGATAAAACCTAACCCTTCTGCAAATCTGTGCAGTCAGTTGTCATAAATGGAGAAGATAGAATCAAATGCAGCCTGCATTCACCCGCAACTGCAAATAAATGCTCTCATTAATTTGCGTTGGTGAGCCGGATGAGTCACCACTTCTCCGCTATTCCATCTTTGCAAATCTATCCCGAAGTTGAAAATATCTGCCTGCTATTAACTCTGCCATAAATCCTCATTGAATGCCTTCACGAAAATAATAAACATCAACTCTCGGCACCTTCCTTTTCAGCATGGCCGCCTTTAATTAAATCTACACTTTAACTTTGTCTTTATGGCCCTTTTTCAGTTATCCGCAAGTGACAGATGGATTCCTGTATGAAAGACAAAAAGATTAGCATTAGCAATTTAATAAACATTAAATCAATACTTTAACATTAAAACATATCAAAATCCTAATCTTTCTTGCACGTCGGCCTCTGTTTCATCTGATACGTGTCTTGACACGTGTCACTATCCCAGGATGCCTTCTGTTTATAGTTGGAATACACTTCTGGCCCTTTGGGCAACTTTCTCTCTCCTATCGTGATTCTACGACATGTCACGATTTCGTGACATGTCACGAAATCGCGACGTCCCCAGCGCCATGCAACTTCTTCCCCCGTCGATCGCGAAAACGTGACATGTCACGAAATGTCGCGAAATCGCGCCTCCTGCTAGCTGCCACACAATTTTTTTCAAGCATGTCCCTAGATTTTTCATGCAATTTGATTTCCCTCCTTTCAATTTTTAATTTTTCCAATCACGATATCCATTCACATTTTGCATACTTAGCCAATTTTTTATTCTTCAACCCACTTTCTCTCTCCTATCGCGAAAATGCGACATGTCGCGATTTCGTGACATGTCGCAAAATCGCGCCCTTTCGCACAACTTTCCTTCTCTCTCCTCTGGTCGGTAGCGATTTCGCGACGGTTTCCAAAAATGGAAACGTCGCGATATCGCGACACTTCCAAAAATGGAAAGTGTCGCGATTTCGCTACCAAATTCCGACTTAGCGTTTTGCTAAATTCGTCGCGATTTCGCGACATTTCCATAAATGGAAGTGTCGCGATATCGCGACACTACCAAAAAAGGAAAGTTTGATTTTTCATGAATTTTCTATCTGTTTTCTAGATTTTTCTCGTACCGGTGCAAGATTTTCTTTGTGCATGAATGATTCTAGCATGTAGAAAGTGAATCCTGAGATAATCAAAGCTAGAAAGCAAGGAAAACACAACTTTAAAAAGGAGGCAAGCAAATTTGGATTTAAAACCTGAAAAATATCAAGAGGGTCCCTACTGCAAAAATGGAAGTTCAAAGTTTTTCTAAGGATGGAATTTCATTTTTCAGTGGGGGTGTGTTGCTTCTCAACAAATGGCGATATCTACGGGTAAAATAGTAGCATTATTTTAGAACCCAGGACTCTAGTTTCAAAACAAAAAGACCATGCATCATGCCTTGCCACAGACATTCTTCACAATAAATTGACTACTAACTGCTAGCTGTTAAAATTTCCCAAGGACATACTAGGCTGAATTACTTCAAGGAAGATTTCTGATGTGCAATTACAAAGGGTATAAAACTTTCTTCAAGGATGACTGGATTGAATGATGAACTTTGGACTGATCAACTTTTCTAGATTGTAAAAAGGGGAAACCGAGTAGAGCTCTGTTTACTAGTTTAGCCTTTTACAGCCTAGACAGAGTTACCCTTTAGATTTACACGACCCAAATTTACAACTGTAAGGAAGGATCTGCAACTTGGTAAAAGAAAAATAACTTTTGGAATCTTCGCTGCCTCTCTGATTGTATAACTCTTTTTTTTTTTATATCTCTTTTTTTTTGAAATGCATCAATATCCGAAAGGCATTAAAGAAATTACAATTTTCTTTTATCATTTGATCAATCCGGAACTGTTTCAGTCTAGGCACTGATAGCCTCTGTGGATACCCAAATAATTGCATGAATCATAGTCCCCTCTTATAACCAACTTTTCTTGGATTCCCCGGGAGTTCCTCCAACCAAACAGCATAGCAGTTTTTCTATAATTAAAACAACTGTGGCAAGCAAGACACAAGATCCAATCATCTCTCTACCTTTGTCCTGAATAACAAAATAGTTCTACTATTCAATTTAAGCAGACTATCTCAATTGGAACAATGAACAGAATGGGGCACTAGACTGATCAGCTCAGAATAAAATAATTTTGAAGGCTGACTTTTCATTGATGCTCAGGCAAAGCCAAAGAACAGAATATTTCAGAAGCCAAAGGACTTTGCACAGACTTCCAAGGACAGACACAGGCCTTAAAGCAAAACAAAATAAAACTGTACAGACTAAAACACTGAACTGTACAGGCAGCAAAGAAAAAGAAGCAAAGCAACTAAAACTGAAACAAAAGACTGTACAGACTTAAATAAAAGCAAGGATTAACTAAAAACACAGCAACTAAAAACTGTACAGGCAACCAAGAAGAAACATAAAACTAAAAACTATTGAAGCAATTGCACAAGAAAACTAGAACTAAACTAAAGCAGAATAAACTTGCAGAGCTATTTACAATATGTACACATATTACAACTTCTTTATGACTTCATTCAAATGATACATTGGATGGAACAACGGAGAAATAATGTTTCAAGTATTGACCATTAACAGGGAGGTCCAAAAAATTACCATCCGAGATCTTGTAAACGGAATGCATTGTTACCCAATATCTCAGCAATTTGGTAGGGGCCTATCCACAGTGGCTGCAACTTTGTATGCTTACCCTTCTTCTCATGAGCCTTGTCCCACAGGAGCACCAAGTCTGCCAGTCTGAAAGCTTTCACTTTGGCCCTCTTGTCAAACCACCTTTTGACAGTTTCTTGATGTCTACTGAAGTGCTCCAGGGCTTGGAGTCTTTCATCCTGCAAGTTAGTGAGGTCTAAAACACGGGCTTCGACATCATCATGATCTTCAAAATAATCTAAGGCAAATTGGTAGGTGGGCAACTTCAGAGAGATGGGAACAATTGGCTGGGTACCATATAGCAAAGCAAAAGGAGAAGTCTTAAGAGCGACTTTATGTGTTATCCGGTCAGCCCACAGTGCATATTTCAACAATGTATGCCATTGCCTGGGTTTATCTGCTGTAGACTTCTTGATGGCATTCATTAAATTCTTGTTTGTAGACTCAGCCAATCCATTGCCTTGGGGATAATAGTTGGATGAGAATCTGATAACTATCCCCATCTGGTATGCCCAATCTGCAAACTCCAATGATTGGAAGGCTGGCCCATTATCACAGACCAAATTCAGGGGAACCCCAAATCTAGTTATGATATTTGTTTCAAGAAATTCAATGACTTCTTGAGCTGTGCTTCTTGTGGTGGCTGCTGCTTCAACCCACCTTGTGCAATAGTCAGTAGCTGTCAGCACATATTTATGTCCTGCTGAGGAATTTGGATTGATCACCCCCACAAAATCAAGTCCCCACTGCATGAAAGGTTTGTTTATCACAACTGGTTGCAATGGCAGAGCCCGGTTAGCCTCTTTGGCTGCAAAAGTCTGGCACTGATGGCAGGTCCTGACATGCTGATGTGCATCCTTAAAAAGTGTAGGCCAATAATAACCTGCTCTTAATATTTTATGTGCTGTAGCAGATCCTGATGAATGCCCTGCCCCTAGTTTTTCATGAAAACTAGCCATGACTTCACTGACTTCACTGGGAGAAATGCACCTTAGAAAGATGCCAGCATAATTCTCCCTGTACAGAGTACCTGCCTTGAGGAGATAATGAGCAGCTTTTAACTTTAATGCTCTCCTTTGAGTTCTGTTCAAATGGGATGGGCAAATTCCAAACTGTAGCAGATGAATGATATCTCCATACCAATCATCAGATTCAGAATTTAACTGATTAACTTCTTCCCGTAGAGGCACTTCAGCAATGTGTCTGGACAAACCAAGTCCTCTGATCAATTTAGCGGGCCTAATCTCCAAGTCATACTCTTGCAACCTGGTAACCCAATTGCCTCTCAGTTCACCCAACTCATTCTGACTTAGGAGGTATTTCACAGTTGGGTCTGGCACTATGGCATGAGTTTTGCTTCTGAGTATATAGTGTCTGAACTGCTTCACTGCTCTTACTAAAGCGTAAGCTTGTTTGTCTAATCTAGAATATTTCAGTTCAGCTCCCTTCAAATTGGTGCTCTTAAAAGCAATTGGATGTTCTCCAGTTTCCCTCCGTTGAGTCAGAACTGCAGCAAGTGTATGTTCAGAAGAGAAAGTGTACAGATAAAAATCTGCATTGAAGTCTGGGCTTACCAGGACTGGTGCTTGTTTAATGGCTGTCTTGATTTCTTGGAAGGCAGCCTTAGCTTCTGGGGTCCAGACAATCTGGGCAGTCTGCTTTAACATGTCATTCATTGGCTTAACTATCTCTGCAAAGCCGGAGATGAACTTCCTAACAAAGTTTATCTTTCCAAAGAATGACCTCAACTCTTTCTTGGAGTTGGGAAATGGTATGCCAGATATGGCCCCAACTCTGCTTGGATCCATAGAAATGCCATCCTTTGTGACTAAGTGCCCCAGGAGCTTCCCTTCTGTTACACCAAAAATGCATTTCTTTGGATTCAGAGAAATGCCAAACTCCCTGCACTTGTTAAACACAGACTCTAAGTGCTTGACATGGTCAAATCTGGATTTGGAGAAGACTGTTAAATCATCCATGTATACAACAATACATTTGCCCATAAGCCCCTTGAAGGCATGATCCATTGCTCTTTGAAATGTTGCTCCAGCATTTATTAAACCAAATGGCATCCTCTTGTAAGCAAAAGTCCCCCACTTGGTGGTAAAAGCAATCTTCATTCTGTCTTCTTTCTCCACCAATATCTGGTTATAGCCTGAGAAGCCATCCAAGAAAGACATCATCTCTGATCCATTAACAATTTGCAGGACTTCATCCATAGAAGGCAGGGGATAGTTGTCCTTTTCGATGCCTTATTTAAATTCCTGAAATCCACACACAGGCGGATCTCCCCATTTTTCTTCCTGACTGGCACCAGATTGGCCACCCAGGTAGAGTGCCTGATGGGAAAAATAATTGCTTGCACTCAAGAGCTTTTCTACTTCCTTTCAGGATTAGGGGTTCTAACAGAGCATTAACATGCCTCTGTTTTTGTCTGAAAGGCTTGCAAGATTCTTTCAAAGGTATGATGTGAGTGTAAACTTTTGGATCAAATACCTTTAAATCTTTGTATGACCAGGCCATTACATCCTTGGATCTGTGCAGGAAATCAATCATATTTCTCTTTATTTTTGGATCACAGTCCTTTGCCAACTTGATGTTCTTTGGATCCTCCTCAGTGCCTATGTTCAGGTCTTCAGTCCCATTGTCTGTGGCAGCTACAAAATCCTCAGAATTCACCCTTTGCCTGATCTTGTCAACATCAAATAGCCTTTCTAGCTCCACCATTCCTTTTGGGATCCTGTTGTCCTTCAACCTCATGATTCCCCTGTCATCATCCAACTGTTCCAGCAGGGTGTCTCTTTGGCCTTCATCAATTATAGCATTCTCAAAGGTGTTAGTACTCTGCAAAAAGTTTACAATCTGTTGATCATCTGAGAAAACTTGAAAGTTGTCTATATTGTTTGGAACTGAAGGACAGGGGACTAACTCAATTGAGAACTTATCCCACTTAAAATCTTCCAATGGCTTTAAACTTGCAGCTGAAGATGCCAGGACATCAGCATGTGAATTTTGTTCCCTGGGTATGTGTGTCAGATTGAATGCATCAAAGCCTTCTACAAGATCCCAGGCCCTGTGTTTGTATCCCTTCAAATAGGAGGCTTTACACTGGAATTTACCCCTGACTTGACTTGCCACTAATTCTGAATCAGTGAAAACTTGAATGTTTTTCACATTTTTATCCAAAGCAAACTTTAAACCTAAAATCAGAGCTTCATACTCTGCTAAATTATTAGTACATGGGAACTGCAGGCGGTAAGACATAAAAAATGTCTGACTTTGAGGCCCTTTGAGGACTGCCCCTGTTCCAGAACCCTGCTTACATCTGGCTCCATCCACATGAAGTGTCCAAACTTCATTAGTATGTACAGGATGAGCTTTGTTAAACTGGTTACTCTGCCCAGTTGTCAAATTGTAGACACCAATATCTACCTCTGCAATATTGACAGTTTCATTAGCTGCATTGTACTCTGTAATGGTGTGCTTGTACCTGGGTTCTCTGTCAACCCGCAACTGATTTGCCACTCCTTTCCATGGCAACCACATGTGTGAAAAATCTGTTGCCAGGTATCCATTTAGAGACCTAGACCAATCCCTACTCAACAGCATCCCATACCCCACTGGGATATCCACAACTTGGATTTCAATCTTATGCTGAGCCCTAGGCTCAGAGGCTAATTGGATGTGAATATTTTGAAGCTCTCCAACAACTTTAACTTCTGACTTGTCCAATTGGACGACTCTTCTTTCAGATTTCATTGGGGTCAACCCCAATTGCTGACAAATGGCCAATGGCATAACATTAGCAGATGCACCTGAATCTACCAAACAATTATGTAAGTTCTTCCCAAAAATTTTGACAGTCAGTAAAAAGGGGGGAACTTCAGTTTTTTCTTTGTACATGGCTAGATTGGCATTTGCTATTTTCTTTCCCTTGTCTACAGGTTTAGCAGCAGGGCCAGAGTATGTCTTTATCAGGTTGTCTCTCTGCTCTGAAATCTGTGCCAGCTCATGCAGAGTAATGTTGGCCTTAATATTTTTCATATCCTCCACTATGTTATATCCTTTGTTAAGTGGAGGAACAACAACATCTGGTACTCTCTGAGCTCCTCCCTTTGGTGGAGGTGGATTATTGCTTGGAGAGGGGTCCGGAGGAATATTGTGAGAGTTGTCAGGGAGGAGTTGATGTGGTATTTGGCTCAGGATTCCTGTTCCTCAGGTTGTAGCTATCTCTTCTGTACTGCTGGAAAGCCTGTACTTCATCTATAGGCATTTCAACTACATTCTCGGATTCATCCGGGAAAGAAAAGGAATCCAGGACCATGGCTGCACTTGTGGCCGGATGAACTTGGGCCATCGGCAGTTCTTTGATTTTCGGGGGAGATCGGATCACCGAGACAAGGCTTCAAATGCATTGCAAAATTCCAGACAGTCCAACTCCCCATGCTTGAGAAGTGGCATGTATTCTGCACCAGTTGGGCAGAGCTAAATCACAGATGTTCACATCATGAGTTTTACCCTTGTAATCTTTATTAGGTTCATATGGGGGCCTGTTAAATCTGTTTGGCTGATATGAGTATCTGTTGGGATTGTCACCAGTAGAAGTTTGCCTTTTAAAACTCAAGAAAATCATTGGCCAGCTTCTGAACAATCTTTGAGACTTCTTCAATCCTTGCATTGTCAGCCTCTTTCACTGGGTTCTGTACATTCTCAACAGGTGCAGCAGTTGATGGACTTGCTGATGGTAGAGTCTGACAGACTGGCAGCATCATCTGATGTGGAATGGGATTAAACACAGGAGCAGCTTGTGTGATCAGAGGAACTTGCTGAGCATTTAAAGGCTGGGGTCCCAACTGTCTTTCCAGAATCAAAGCTTCTTTGTAGGCTTCTGTCAAATTGGTAACAGTGGCATCTCTCTTCAAGAAGACAGAGGTCATGGGATCCAGGGAATTTCTAAAAATCTCTAATGCCAAGTCGGCATTAGGTACATAATACCCAGTAAGTCTACCATAGGCTTTCTGGAATCTGACATTATAGGATCTGATAGATTCACTTAATTCCCTTTTGATGCTAGAAAACTGCTGATATAAAATACTGGGGTCTATCACTTCCCCGAACTGTGACACAAAAACTTTCTCTAAATCATTCCAGCTGGTGATAGAATCATTGGTGAGGTTTAAAAACCAATCATAAGCTCCCTCCTGGAGAGTGAACGGGAAGAGTCTACAGGCAACATCCTCATGTTGTACATTTAATAACTTCAGTGCATTCTTGAATGCAACCAAGTGTTCTTCTGCGGTTCTTGTCCCATCATGTTTGTACCTGGGGAGATATCTTTCTGGATTTCTGGGCAAGTCATGGGCTATACCCGGAATGTTCAAAGCTGTGGAGCCCAACCAATTTGCCATAGCTAATGGATTGACAGGAATATTCTGAGCTCTGGTTGGAGTGACTATCAATGGTGATAAAGCTGTCTGTGATAGAGATGTGGCCCTTCTGTGGCTACTTCTTCTCGGAGTTTCTAATTCAGGAACAAGGAGCTCTCCAGCTCTGGGGTGGGACCTTGTTACCCTGTATGTAGAATCCAGTTTTCACAAGCACTTATAACTTTGCAGTTCTCAACAGGTTCTGTATTTGGCAATTTAAAACACTGCACTGACAACTTACAAAAACTGTACTGACAATTTATAAAACTGAGCCACTTTTAAATGTTAAAATGCCAGACTCTGGATAAAATACAGTATTTGTCAAGCACCACATACAGTCGGATTTCCCAACTCAAGTGCACTAAGAACAGATGTTCTCGGCCCTCCTTCTAGCGCCAATTAGATGTTGGTCCGGCTTTCATACACACCCCGTGAAGGATGAGCAGGAAGCTCCGGAGACACCCACGGGATGAATCCCACTCACTTTAGGATCTAGCTGGTTATCCAAGGTGTGAGTTACAGAGTCGGGTCGAATGTCTATTCACTCTTTTTCGCTTCTGGAATAGATTTCAATATGGATATGTCTGTTACCTTACAGGGGGTTCTTGAACTTGTTCAGTAGTTGCAGAAGTTGTTACTTGTTAACAATCAGATTTAACTTGATTCTTGATCTAGCTCTCATGGGTCAGCAGATTCAAATAAAAGACAAATAAAGAAAGTAAAAATGGATCATTCACGGTAAGCAAAGAGAGGGTAGGGTAGGGCAGAAAGAGAAGTTTATCAGACTTTAAACTGTAAAACTTAAAACTACCAATTTCATCTATACTATCAGCTTCACAACAGAACAAATCAAAGAAGAAAGTGTCCAGATTTCTAAGATCACTTTCAACTAAGAGCACAAGGCAAAATGGAACAGATCTAGCAGAAAATTATAAACCGAAGGGAAGTTGGTTAAAACTGGTATCTTTCACCGGTAGCCTAGCTCACACAGTGAAGACAGAGCAATTAGAACAAACTTGAACCTCAAATCTGTAATTTCCCCTAGCAGACAATAGAACAACTGAAGCCTAACAACATATTTAAACTTGATAATGGCAGATTTACAGCATATATCTAACAAACTTTAATGGAACGGATAACAGAAGAAGATACACTTATCACAGATCTATAAAATATTAGGCTCCTGGCCATGCTACCACAGAAAATAGCAAAAGCACATCAACTCCCAGTCCAGAAAACAAAGGATTTCACAAAATTTGCAAGAAATTGCTTATAAGCCTTTTATTTCTAAGTCTCCGCCTCCTGCGATTACATTTTGCAGTTGTATTTATAGACTCAGGACAGATCCTGATCTTTACAGAAAATATCTTTTCTTAACTGCAAATCTTATCATCTTAAACCCTAGGACCGGGTTTTACAATAAAAGCCATTTTAAAACAAAGTCCGGATAGAACCTAACCCTTCTGCAAATCAGGGCAGTCAGCTGTCATAAATGGAGAAGATAGAATCGAATGCCACTTGCATTCACCCACAACTGCAAATAAATGCTCTCATTAATTTGCGTTGGTGAGCCGGATGAGTCACCACTTCTCCGCTATTCCATCTCTGCATATCCATCCCGGAGTTGAAAATATCTTCCTGCTATTAACTCTGCAATAAATCCTCATTGAATGCTTTCATCGGTAAAATCATCATTTGAATACAAACATCAACTCTCGGCACCTTCCTTTTCAACATGGCCGCCTTTGATTAATTTGCACTTTAACTTTGTCTTTATGGCCATTTTCTCGCTATCCCGCAAGTGACGGATGGATTCCTGCATGAAAGACAAAAAGATTAGATTAGCAATTTAATAAACATTAAATCAACACTTTAACATTAAAACAGATTAAAATCCTAATCTTTCTTGCATGTCGGCCTCTATTTCATCTGATACGTGTCTTGACACGTGTCGCTATCCCAGGATGCCTTCTGTTTACAGCTGGAATACACTTCTGGCCCTTTGGGCAACTTTCTCTCTCCTATCGTGATTCTGAGACATGTCGCGATTTCGTGACATGTCACGAAATCGTGACGTCCCCAACGCCATGCAACTTCTTCCCCCGTCGGTCGTGAAAATGTGACATGTCACGATTTCGTGACATGTCGCGAAATCGTGCCTCCTGCTAGCTGTCACACAATTTTTTCAAGCATGTCACGATTTCATGCAAATTTGATTTCTGCATTTGCTTCCTTCTGGCCCTTGGCCGATTTTCCATTATGTCTTTCAATGAACTTCTCACTAAACTTTTCTCTCTTTTGCCTTTTAAGACCTTTTCACAAAAAGGGTGCAGCGCATCGCTGCAAATCTTACCCCTTAGGCTTTTTGCTACCGAACTCCTTGCAACTATTGGCGTCACGCTCCGAAAATATGCAGCGCATCACTGCAATCCTTGCCCTGAACTCTCCTCTCAACCAATATGCAGCGAATCGCTGCAAATTTTGTAACTTAAGCTTTCTTCCATCAACAACTCGCGAAAATAGAACACGTCGCGATATCGCGACAGTTCCCGTAGCTGCATGCGTTGACCGCGTTGACCGTGATTTTGCGACACATTTGCGACTTAGTCGATTTTCACTCCGCAGCCCACTTTCTCTCTCCTACCGCGATAATGCGACATGTCACGATTTCGCGACATGTCACGAAATCGCTCCTTTCCGTACAACTTTCTTCTCTCTCCTCTGGCCGGTAGCGATTTTGCGACGCTTTCCAAAAATGGAAATGTCGCGATATCGCGACATTTCCAAAAATGGAAAGTGTCACGATTTCGCTACGCAAAACTGACTTGGCGGGTTTTCTATTTTCCTGTCGCGATTTCGCGACATTTCCATAAATGGAAGTGTCGCGATTTCGCGACATTGCCTAAAAAGGAAAGTTTGATTTTTCATGAATTTTCTATCTGTTTTCAGCATTTTTCTCGTACCGGTGCAAGATTTTGTTTAAGCATGAATGATTCTAGCATGTAAAAAGTGAATTCTTGGATAACACAGCTAGAATGCAAGAAAAAGCACAACTTTAAAAAGGAGGCAAGCAAATTTGGATTTAAAACCTGAAACATATCAAGAGGGTCCCTACTGCAAAAATGGAAGTTCAAAGTTTTTCTAAGGATGGAATTTCATTTTTTCAGCGGGGGTGTGTTGCTTCTCAACATAGTGGCCAATAGAGCTTTAGCCGCTTTGAGCTACAATGGCCAAGAACCAGCCACTCTGGTCAACAATGGCCAGAACTGGAGTGCAGCAGAGGTCAAAACACCGACTCTCTGAGCTGGATCAAAGGTTGGTATAGCTTCTCTGATATTTTATAACTTTCTATCTGCTTTTGTGTGTCTAAAATAGAGAACTTAAAGCACATTTATGTTTGGAAATTGAAAGAATAAAAGGAGAAAGAATTAAGCATTTCGCATATCTTAGATCTTCTTTTAAATTTTCCACTAGGCATTGCTAGGAACAATGGCTTATGCCTAAAAATTTCACCCTAGAATCCAACGTGCTAGACATTGTATGTTGTTTGCTTGCTTTGAGGCCCTGCTAGAGGCCATAGTTGCATGAAATAAAGTGTGCTCATACAAATCATAGTAGTTCATGCATATTTCTAAATATTGAAATGTATTTTTGCACTTAGGCATATAGGAAAGATTCATTGCTGCTATATGATGCACTTTATGTTACGCAAGCTTAAAATGAACACCACACACGCACGTCTCATTTAAACATTGGGGAGTTGGATTTCATCACCAACCTTCAATTCAGTCCAGTGACATTGGAATTCATCTCCTTCCACTGGTTTCCCCCTAGAGCTTCCTAGAAATGGATTGAGAAACTTACTTATAGTGATACTAAGTTACTTGTGCTCAAACTATCTCCCACTATTGGAACAATCATTGGTTCAGAGTGGAAGAGCTAGGCGAACCCTCCATTGGGTCTTCAACGGTGTACCCTAGCTTCTTTTGAGAAAATCATGTTTGGCATGGGTGTACTTGATTGTCACTATGGATGAGTCTTCTCATTCTTAATCCAAGAACAAGAGCAAAGAAATCGAAAGAACAACACATCAAAACACACCAAATAGTTTAGGGCACACTTAAATCGGTAATCAAGATAAACATTTGTTTGGTATTGTGTGGTTATTCCTAAATTGCAACTCAAAAGATCAATTCATAAGACAACATGGTCAAAACAAGAAGTAAGCACCCTCGGTCTGATACCGAGGGAGAGACAGAAGCAACTCATACCCATAGGCGAAGTCATAGTAACATTGAATGACCTACCCGTAAGACCGTGAGACGTAGCTCCATGAGCCTAAGGGGTGATAATTCAACCCTTGGGGGATCTCCTCGAGAAACCCCAAGTAAGGAACCACATCATGGAACAAAGTCACATAAAAAAAGAGGCTTCACAGCCATCCTCATCAAGGAGACATGAGGAGACCTCAAGGGCCTCCTCTAAACACACAAAAACATCTCAAAGACGTGAGGAAGCTTCAAGGGCTTCCTCCTCACATGGACATAAAGAAGGTTCTAAAACTCATTCTTCACATAGGGATGATGAGACTGCTACATCTCCATCCACATGGAGAAAACATGTTACCACAAAGCCCTCTTCATCAAGAAGGCAAACAAGAATTGCAACACCTCAAGACTCACAAGAAACATATGAAATAGGTCTACCTACTGAAGGGAGGAAACTAGAGCTACATCTAGTCATGGGAATCAAATAGAAGAAACCCTTCACACAAAAGGAAATATTCCCATAGACTATGACCTCATAGGAGTGAATGGCACCCCATGGGACCAGCCATGGAAAACAAGACAACTAGATGGGTTGGATCGGTTTCCTACATGACCAACTCAAAGAACTATAGCTACTGAGAACTCTGCATCTGGAAGCTCATGAACTATGACTTCTAAACATATCTCCTAGTCTAGGGGTACCTCAGAGTGACCCCATAGTAGATGCATGGAGTCTGATCATAGGGATACTCAATAGTACACTGAACAAGTCACATTAGCTAGCAAGAGTACAGATACAATAGAAACCTCCTCGAGGAATCTATGAGTCAAGACAACAAGAACAGAGTCAGATAAACATGAGTCTTCTATAACAGTGCAAACTGACCGAATGAGGTGGTTAGAAAATGCATTACGTAAGGAGCGAGAGCTAGTGGAAGCTCTCAAACAAGATAAACAAAGAGAAAGACTCTTGCACCAACATGAGCAACATTTAAGAGAGCAGGTTGAGCGGCTAGCTCTTAACAATTTATAGACAAATGGTGGTGACCACCAAAGAACTAGATGCACTGACTCACCTAAGGAGAGGTGCACTAGACAAGATAGCCCACAATGAAATCCCCCACCAAATCATGAATGAAATCCAACTAATGGGGGAAGGGCAAACACAACAAACCAAGATCACAATCCTGAGTCCCCTCGTAGGAGGGAGGAAAATGGAACAAATCAAATGGATAGAGAGTTACCTCCATTGCCAATATGAATAGGCTTACAAGAGGAGGAAATCTGTGCATCAAAGGCATTTCAAGAGCTTGCTAAAAAGATGAAAACCTTTGAGAAACAAGAGGCAGCTAGGAACTCACCAACATTGAGCAAAATACACAACCAACCATTGTGCCCATCAATCCCTAGCCCTCCATATCCTAAGCACTTTGAGATGCCTAGGTTAGAAAATTTTAAGGGTGAAGAGGATGCACAAGAGCATGTCACCAATTTTATCAATGCCTATTTTCATCTTGAAGACAATGACGCTCTCATGCTAAGAACATTCATAATGACATTTTTAGGTGTTGCCACTCAATGGTTCAACCAACTACCTAAGCATAGCATAACCAACTTTGAACAACTAGTAAATGCATTCCTAAAGTGTTTCTCCTTTGGTGCTAAGAAGAAGGTGAACCTTTCAGACTTGGCCAACTTGAAATAGTATGATGATGAGCCAGTAATGGATTATGGGAATAGATGGAGAAAAGTCATGGTAAAATTATCATTCTCCATTCCCATAGAAGAGATCATTCGCATGTTCACCAAAAGTTGCTCTAAACACATCTCCCTCTTGCTACAACTTCAATAGTATCCTTCATTTGAGGAAGCTTTGGCATAGGCCAAGCTCATCGAAGAAATAAAAGTAGATGAGGGAACCATTAAACTCTAAAACAAAAAGGAGTGGAACAAGAATGGTAAGAATGACAAGTATAAGTAGAAGCAGGGCAACCCTGCTCTAGTCAATCAAGTCGTATTGGCTACACCCAAGGATGGGGGTGCACAACAACCTCAGAACTATCAAGCACATCCCCGCCAGCCAATTACGACCAAAAGAACAATCAGGGAAGAAACCGAGAATGCAAGCCACCTCATTATTTCATGCCTCTGACAGAATCAATGCAATCAATATTTAATCAGTTGAGCGAGGCCAGGAGGATCAGATTTCTTGATATACCTCTTATAGATCCCAACCATCCTAAGCCAAAAGGATATAGGGAAGATCAATTTTACCCTTATCATAGGATACCGAGGCATGACATTGAGGCTTGCATTGGGTTTAAGCATCAAGTGCAAAACATGATTGAGGTGGGAGAACTCAAAGTTGACAACCCACTAGCTCTCGATAATAGAGACATGGGCATATACAGAAACCCATTGCCCAATCATGAGGCCCCTAGAGAGCAAGGGGCCCAAGTCAATCAGGTTCGAGCTGACATACCTACCCATGGATGCATTGGGATGGTTGATATTGTTAACATAGCAACAAGGACTAGGCGGTATGGTCAACCACAACCGCCTACAGCTCCCATGAACATCCCAACCACTCCTAGGCAAAGGCAAGACAACCTTCTAGGTCCACCAACGTGACCTATGGTAACTATTCAGAGTAGATTGGAGCAAAACCTATAGATGACTCCAGCTAAGTTATCCATCTATGAGCTCATACAATAGTCCCCAAAGCATAGGGAGACTCTAATGGAGATTTTAAGGACAATTGAGCTCCAACCGCAAGATGCAAATGCATTCACTCACTTTGTGGGACAAGTACAAGAATGCCAGGAACCTGTAATCCGATTCTATGATCATGAGATTAAGATAGTTCCTACTGCCTTACCAGACCCTCCGCTAAACATTGTAGTGGCAATCAACAACTTACCTTTCAAGAGGGTCTTGGTCGATACAGGTTCATCGATAAACATCATTACAACAACTACAATAGAGCACCTCAAGATCCCCAAGTCCAATATCATTCCAGGAGCTTACACATTGAGAGCTTTTAATGATGCTTTATGCAATACTATGGGAATGATAGTCCTACCCATCAAGGTGGGGCACAAGACCATCCCTATGATGTGTCATGTCTTGGAAGGAGCTATGTAGTACAACATCCTCTTAGGGCACCCTTGGATAAGGGCCATGAAGTGTGTGCCTTCGATCTTGCACCAGTGTGTCAAGTATGTGCACGAGAACAAAGTCTATGTGGTTCTGGCCGATGAAGAGCCTTTTAAATACATCAATCAGGTGGACATTCT
The DNA here is from genome assembly GCA_028583015.1 of Wollemia nobilis. Taxonomy (NCBI): domain Eukaryota; kingdom Viridiplantae; phylum Streptophyta; class Pinopsida; order Araucariales; family Araucariaceae; genus Wollemia; species Wollemia nobilis. Next base: position 14,558,810 of record JAQPPZ010000850.1, read on the forward strand.
AGGAGAATTTGTAATCCCTTCTACTCACCTATACGTAGCACCTTCATCCCCAACCACACAAGTGGATAACGAAGACAAAGGGGTAAGAAAAGACCCATGCACTTCAACACCTCCTAGTGCACTCAAAATAGTCAATGCTTCTAAAGTACCATCAATGTCAAAACCAAAAGATAATCAGAAGCTAAAGGCACCCTTAGTTAAGGAAGAAAGGCCCAAGGAAGTGCCAACTATAGCCATTGCTAAAATGCCAAGTCCTATGGAAGAGGAAGATCTTCAAGATCAAGATGAAGATAGTGATTATCACCCTACTTCACCAGTGTCATCCGTAGGGTCATCCACATCGCATGCATCAATACACTTGGCAAGCATAGGCATAGGGGAGTACCTTGTGTAGAACATCACCTTTACACCTATCATTGAGTCTGCACAAGACATGGGAAGGCCTAAGGACTTGAGGCCACCAGTGGGAATAGTGGTTCCACTTGGAATCCCTCCCAACCAAACCAATTTTGTCTATGTCGGCCTGGACTACGCTCATAAGTCTTTAGATATAGAAGAGGATAGTGATGAATTATTCATGATCAATGTTCATTACCTCTCTAACCTCGAGTTTTCTCTAAGCTACTTTGAGCATTGCCATTGGCATGGCTATGGCCTTGGCATATATGAGCAAGGGCGAGGAGCCATACGAGCCATAATATCAGCTTCCCTCTGATATATTTGGCTTAGGCTATTATATCGGAGGTCGAGATGACTCTCTTGTAGTGGCATTGGAAATATTAAGCTTAGGGTTAGGAGAAGACATTGATTTCATTCCTTATCATCCCCTAAGAATAGGAAATTTGAGCAACAGACAAGTGGCCATGGTAAACATACCACCACCAAAAATTTATCATCCAAACATCTCAATTGATTCCACCCCAATAGGGTACAACTCATGGGATGAGGAGAATGGATATGAAGCAAGTGATGATGAGGCACAACTTGGCTTAGCCTATCAGGGGCCTCACTATTTACAAATATTCACATGGTCCATCCATGATGAGAGTGGATATACATCAGATGAAAGTGACTATGAATCAGAAGACTCAATAGAAAGAGCCTACTTAGGCCTAAGCCATCAACCCCTAACTTTGGGGCAAGAGACAAATGCAAATGGATTCTTCATAAGTGATGAAGAATATGAAGATGAAATAGAGATGGCCTACTTAGGGCCAAGACATGAGCCCCTTGTCTTAGGGCCGCATACCAATGCTAACAGTTTCTGGATAAGTGATGATGACTTTGAGGATGAGACCGAGATGGCTTATCTTGGACCTCACCACTTGCGACAAGTCAATGAGCTAGTAGAGAGAGAGGTGGCACTCCATGCCATAGACCCTCATCTATAATTTTTGGGAGACCTATTGACCTAGCTACCATTCATCGGATGGTCAATCCCCTCCACCTACATTCAGAGAGCGATTAGAGCCCAATGATCCTATTGTCCACCCTACTCATGGGCCAGATCCAGAAATTCCCATTCCTCCAGAACCTCATCATGAGTATGGAAGGGAAACCCCTGAGACAAGATTGCACCCATGTGGTCCTGGAGACTTCATTCCATCCATCAACATGATCTCCATTGATTTGACCACTCCACTTCATAATTCAACAGATCCTACCAAATCATTGCATCTTGATATAGAGGCTATTGATTGGGATCATGCTAATTCACCCATAGAGCTAGAAGACCTCTTCCCCAATGAAGAGATGTTACAACCATTCCATTTTGCATCAAGTTGTGCGTATGACGTCTTCCATGTTGGTTTGGAACCTGAGTCACTAGGTCCTATAAATCCCATCGATGACATTCATTTGATACCCATGCCTCATCAGCTAGAGGATGGGTCACATATGGCTATAGAAGTGACTTTCGAGGTGGACATCAACGATGATCCTACCCAACCAAGGAAAGTCAAGTTCAGAGAAATTCTATCTCTAGAGGAACAAGCCATCCTAATTCCTCTCCTCAAAGAGAGGCCAAATATTTTTTCTTGGACTTACAAAGACATGCCAGGGATAGATCCAAAGTTAGTCATTCACAACCTTTCATTGGATCCCATGAAGAAGCCAATCAAGCAAAAGCTGAGGAAAATGCATCCAACCATCACTTTGATGGTGAAGAACGAATTGCAAAAACTACTGGATGCAGTATTCATAGTTCCTATCGACTACCCTGAGTGGGTGTCAAACATGGTACCCATGGGGAAACCTAATGGAAGAGTCCATATCTGCATAGATTTTAGAGATTTAAATAGGGCAACACCAAAGGATTCATTCCCATTGCCAAACATAGATGCTCTTGTAGATGCAACCGTAGGTCATGAGATGCTCTCCCTAATGGATGGTTTTTGGATACAACCAGATCCAGATTAAGCCCAAAGATCAACATAAAACTACTTTCATTACTCCATGGGGAACATTCTGTTACAAAGTGATGCCATTCGGTCTCAAAAATGTTGGTGCCACATATCAATGGGCCATGACATACATATTCCATGACTATATGCATAAGATCTTAGAAGATTACATGGATGACTTATTAGCCAAGTCCCTATTATGGCAAGAGCATGTCGAAGTCCTTAGACAAGTCTTTGATCACCTCATAGAACACAATGTCCGATTGAATCCTAAGAAGTGCGTATTTGGCATAACTTCTAGCAAGCTTTTGGGATTCATCGTATCCAAGAGAGGCATTGAAGTCGATCCTACAAAGGTAAAGGCTATACTAGAAATGGCCGCCCCTACCAACATTAGGGAATTGCAGAGCCTACAAGGCAAGATAGCATCCATCAAAAGATTCATCATGCAATTATCAGACAAATGTCGACCTATGAATCGGTTGCTATGCAAGGAAGTCCCCTTTCATTGGGATGAAGAATGCCATCAAGCCTTTGCAGAGATCAAAACTTATCTAGCAACACCACCAGTATTGGCTCCACCAAGGCCAGACATACCATTTTTACTATATATATCAGCTACTAATTTTGCATTGGGCACCATGTTAGCCCAAAATAATGCACAAGACAAAGAGCAAGCCATATATTACATTAGTCGCACCTTGGTGAGTTATGAGCTAGGATATGCGTATGTCAAAAAGTTGTGTTTAGCAGTGGTCTTTGCAACTCGAAAGTTGTGACACTACATGTTGAGCCATACGACCTACGTCATATCAAAACAAAATCCTTTGTAGTACATGATGAGCAAGACATATCACAATACACGTACCACAAAGTGGATAATGCTATTGATAGAATTTGATCTAGAGTTCATAAGCCAAAATTCCATCAAGGGACAAGTCATAGCAGATCAATTAGCAGAGGTGCCTCTTCAGGATAACAAGCCTCTCACCATAGAATTGCCTGATGATGCGGTCTTTGCATTATCAGATCTGCTAGAACTCGAAGAACCTAAGAAAGAAAGAGACATGTCATTGTTCTTCGATGGTTCGAAGTGTGAACAAGGAGGTGGAGCAGGGATTGTCTTTATCACACCACAGGGTGCTCCATTGCCCTTATCATTCAAACTAGACTTCCCATGCACAAACAACAATACAAAATATGAAGCATTGATCCTAGGACTCCAAACAGCCATAGCAATGGGCATTAAAATATTGAATATCTTTGGTGACTCCTTGCTCATAGTAAACTAGGTCAAAGGACTATTCCAATGTAGGTGCCCACTCCTGAAGACTTACAAGGAACTTGTTGACACCTACCTAGCCCGGCTGGAATGGTATGACATCGAGGCAATCCCTCATACATCAAATAGATTTGTAGACACTATGGCCTCTTTGGGATCCTTAATCCCTCAGAATCCATCTACTAATTTTACAACCATTCATGTGAAAGTGCTTTCACACTCAACAATATGTCGTGAAGCTTTTGACAATCAAGAATCAATCAACATGATCAACATCGAGCCAAATCAAGATTGGTCCTTCATAGCCAGATATTTCTTACAAATGACACCTTGGGGGTCTTTGATCTCCCAAGGACCTATGGAGTGTGGTGCAACCATACACCATAGAGTTGTTCCTCAATCCATGTTCACTAGCTCAAAAATACAAGAAGAGCAAGCCATATTTTCTATAGAAGTCATGGCTTATCAAGATTGGCTTTCCCAACTATGGGACTTCCTAAAGCTTGGAATAGTACCTCAAGGTTTGTCGCATACTAAAAGGTGAACATTCAAATAGAGAGCAACAAGATACATCTTGCTAGGAGAAATCCTCTATAGACGAGGATATGATGGAGTATTACTCCATTGTCTTGAGCCCCAGGAAGCATCCTGGGCAATTTTACAAGCTCACGATGGTACATGTGGAGGGCATTTTAGTGGCATGGCCATCATTAAGTGCATCTTGAGAATGGGTTACTATTGGCCCACCATGGAAAAGGACTACTATGAGTATGTCAAGAAATGTAGTAAGTGCCAACATCATGCAAATCTAACGCACTTACCATCGCAAGCTTTGCAGCCCATCCAGGAAGCATGGCCATTCTCGTAATGGGGACTAGACTTGATTGGGAAGATCTCACCCCCATCCTCAGGCCGACACACATTCATCATAATAGCCATAGAATACTTCACTAAATGGGTAGAAGCGATCCCCTTAACATCAACAACTAGACCAAGGATTGTGGAGTTTATACTCCACAATATCATAAGTCATTTTGGGGTCCCTTCTAAGATAATATCGGATAATGGGCCATATTTCAAGAACAAAAATGTGCATGCTTTAATGAACAAATACCATATTCAACATAGTTTTTCAATGCCTTATTATCCACAAGCAAACGGGCAAGCAGAAGCCTCAAACAAAACAATAGTCTCCATTTTGAGGAAGACGGTGCAAGACAATCACAAGGATTGGCACATGCAGTTGCCTCTTGCACTATGGGCATACAAGACTAGTATACGGATGCCCACTAGGGCAACACCATTTTCACTAGTATATGGCACTGAGGCCATCATGCCACTAGAGTTAGAAATTTTGACTCTACGCATAGCATTAAAGGACTTCATAGATGATGATTGTCATGACAAGGCCACCTTGATCAATTGATGCTTCTTGATGAACGTCGAGTCAATGCTTTAGAGCATCTTCACATTTACCAAGATCACCTTGCATGAGCTTACAATAGTAAATTCCACCTAAGGGAATTCAAGGTTGGAGATCTAGTGCTCAAAGAAAACCAACAGAATTCGAATCTGCCACCGCATCTACGAGATAAGTTCATGATAAACTAGATAGGCCCATACATGATTTCACAGAGAGTTGGGCCTGGAGCATATCACCTTATATCATTAGATGGTGTTGAGGAGCCTGAACCTCTCAATATCATTCACTTAAAGGCATTTTACACATAAAATACAAAAACATTCAAATATGTCATAAAATACAAAAACATTCAAATATGTCAAAAACACAAAACAAATCATAAAAACATAAAATTTCAAAAATACAATCAAAGGCTCCAAGGGTAATTCAAACCACTTGGTCAAACATCAATTCAAAAGGCTCCAAGGGTAATTCAAACCACTTGGTCAAATCCAATCAATTCAAAAGGCTCCAAGGGTAATTCAAACCACTTGGTCAAACATCAATTCAAAAGGCTCCAAGGGTAATTCAAACCGCTTGGTCAAACATCAATTCAAAAGGCTCCAAGGGTATTCAAACCACTTGGTCAAACATCAATTCAAAGGCTCCAAGGGTAATTCAAACCACTTGGTCAAAATCAATTCAAAAAGCTCCAAGGGTACTCAATCTACTTGGTCAAAATCAAACACCCAAAGGCATAATAAGCCCTTTGGTCAAATTAAACAAAAATACAAAAACAACATAAAATTCAAAAATACAAAAACAATTGCATCTCACATCTTGCATCCACATCATTGCATTGCATTTTCATATCCACTACAATTGCATATGTCATGAGAGCCTTAAAAGTGATACCACAGTTTGTCGCACAAATCATTCAAATCCATACCTCCATCAATACACGTGTGTAATTGTGTTTTTCAACACAACCATTATTTGTTGCTATACATAATATACTAAGGTTTTTCGGTTAATCAACCACACCTAGTGATCTTATCAAATTTTGAGGAAAACAACTTTGATTAGTAGAAGGTAAGGTCTAGCTATGATAATGCCTTGGATATTCAAGATCCCATCACTAATTGAAACACTAAAATCCTAGTTGGTACAAGGAAAATATGAAAGCTACAAAGCGGTCTAGGTTACCTTAAGCGAAAAGGATTTTCCTTGCTTATCCCCCTATGCAACCAGTTTAAAGGTGCTGAGAATTGGCAAAAGGACAAGCTTTACCCTATCCAAATCCCTTGCTTAAATCAAAATAAGCAAAATCCCAAAGCAAAGTACATATTCAAAAGGCCAAGCATACAATCCAGATTTCAAAGCAATAATCCGATACACAAATCATAAATTCAAAAAAAATCATAGCTCAAAAAAATCAATCAAAAATAAACAGTGATTTTCATCACTACATATGAGCAAAATAAACAGTGATTATCATCACTACAAAAATCCTAGCTCAAAGAAAAAATCAATCAAAATAAAAAGTGATTTTCATCACTACATATGAGCAAATATCCAAAGCCAAAAAGAAGCCAAAAAGGGAATAAAGCTTGAATCCCTAGAATTCTCAGCATTGTACAAAACTAGAAGGAGAAATCCTTACGCATGATGATATGTCTATTACAATTGCTTCATGCATTTGTGTAGACCAATGTTTGAATGTGGATGAGCTAGCTTAGGTAACCCAATATTGCCTAGTGGTATAGTCCAACTAAGTCCAACATAAGGATGAGATGAACACTTGAGGATCCCTGATCTTAGCAATGGGCTGAAAGAATCCCGCTGACATCGGAGGAAATGCTTGAGTTCTATCTCAAAATATACAATCACATGCACACACAGAGATCATGAAAAACTAGGTCCATGGTAAAAGCCTTACTTTTCAAAAGTCTAAGTGGTCAGTAGACAATTGTTGATAGGGTAACTAGAGTGTTTGAATCTTCGAAAAGCCCCAAAAATTCTTACATAGCAACAAATCATAACATCATTCACACCATCACTTTCTTTATAAGATTCTATAAATTAGGGGGTATCAACATAGTAGGACAGATACCGCATATATATTAGAAATAGTATATAGATGACCACTGACTACTTTATATATTTTAATTTACAGAAACTTATTAAGAAAATACATTACACACCATTACATCTCATATATGAATACTTAATCAATTCTTATGATAAGAGTGATTATTTAAATTCATGATTATTTTTTTACTTTATGTGGTATCACCCATTAATATTGTCAATGTCATATGCATTCCATATGTTTTAAGTGATTAGAGCATACAGGTTCATTTATACCATTCCATCACATAAGTTAGATGCATACAATTAAAGCAAAGTTAAAACATGCATTTAGCAATAACATCATATCCACAAAAACAAGTCATTAATCATCCATAAACCACATCATAAAACATATAGGCAATATCCATTTGCATACAATCATAAATTCATCATTCATCATCAAAATACATCACATCATATCATCAAATCATATAAGCATCTACACATCCATCTAAGCATCTTCAATATCATCTATCATCTAACATATTCATCAAATCATCATAATACCATCATCGCATCATATCATAAAATAAAATAACAACAAAAACATGAGCAATAAATGATACACATAATAAGTCATAATGCAAAGCTATCATAAAAGTATGTGTGTCAAGTCCAATGGATGTACAAAAATACCCATGGGCTATAGTCATATAGGTCAGTCGACCTCAAAAATGAATCAAGGACCAAGTAAAGCATCAATCAAATATCGAGCCTGAGCCCCCTACATCACCTCCTCTAGTGCCACCTCCCCTATGGTGGTGTCATGAGTCGAATGATGTGAGCCTATCGGTCTCTCTATCCGAGTTCAGGTCCTCTAGCTAGGATGGGTGGAAGACTACCCTGAGGTAGAGCACCCACTGACCTACGAACCACCCACACCAGGTGGATCCTTAGGGACAATCCCATGCCTCCTGAGCTACATCTGAAGAATGGTGATATGATCCACAAGTCCCCAGATCCGCTCCTCATACTCATCCAACAAAGACTAAAGTTGTCCCACATCTGCTCCTGAACCTACCACTGGAACCTCCTATGGTGTAGAAGGAGGAACAACAAACTGCATCCTAGCATCGCCACCCCCAATAGTAGCCTATAGAGCCTGTATCTATGCTGTGAGCTGCTCAATGGTAGCATCTCATCGTTGTACCTAGATCTTAGTGGCCTGAAGCTCAACCTCGACCTCATGTAGCTATGCTCTCAGAGGAGAGTCTCTCTCCTCAAGCTCTAACTCCTCCTCCTCAGGAACATCAAGATCCTCCACTACCACCTACTCTATTAGCTAGCCCCATACCTCGATCCTAGCTCAAACTCTATGTCCTATCGAATCTGCACCATCACCCCCACCATCATCCTCATGCCCTAGGCTATCGACACCATGCCACATCCGATCACCCCACCACTGAGTGTATGCCTCTATAACTCCCCCAACCACTCTAGGGTCAATAACTAGGGCATCCTCCTCATCTAAAAGCTCTATAATATATCATGGAGGTAGGTCCTTCTCTACTATGAGGCGCTATACAAGAATGGTATCAAGGGCACATCCTACTGCAACCCATACTGACGAAGAACCCAAGAGTAGAAGAAATACTCCTAGATGGTAATCTTACGGCCAATGAGCCATCGCTCATATCATGTCCTAGAAGTAAAGCTAGATGGATCATCCCAAGCAGGACACTCATAGTAAGGGCACCACACGACATCTTCGACCAAAATTCTAGTAAAAGCATCAATGTAATGGGATAGCTCCCCTATGAAAGTGTGGCTCTTATGCTCCTCATGCTCTCGAGCCCATCTAGCAGCATAGCACTATGTTCGAGCATCAATCACTATAATCTCAATTAGGAGCCCCTTAGGGTGATCTACCCTAATATGCTCCCATCCCCAAACCTGTAGGAGCAAGCTAAAGGTAATGCTGACATGTCCTCACCGATGGATGTGGTACAACTCATCATAGCACTAAGCCAATAGTAATCTACCCCATGCATAGATGATAGGCTCCTCACTATCCAATAGATCCTACACCATCACCAAAAGGTTCCATGAGAACCTCAAACCCAAGCAGTCTAGGATAAGAACATTGTTGATCACCATCAACAATACGACATGCCTCACCGTAAAGACACCCTCCCCATGCCAGTGGCTGATGGACACTCCTCCAAACTTGGTGTCCTTGAGAGCATCCATAGAGTGCCCTCTAAACACCCAAGTGAAGACAACCACCTGATCATTAGTGGTCGAAGAGACAATGGCCACCCCATCAAATGGAATCCGAAAGATCCTATATACATCCTCCGACATAATGGTCATCTCATCGATCAAGAGGTGGAAGGTATTAGTCCATGGGTCCCAACGATGGGCCAGAGCCATAAGGTAAGCCTGATCTACCATGATGTAAGGTAGCCTAATGACATACTATAACCCATGGGCTTTGAACCATGCCTAGTTCGTATCATCAAAGCTAGGAAGTAAGTCAAGCAGGAGCTTCAGGTCCCGAGCCCGAGCAGTAAGGATCTAAGCAAAGCAGAAGAAAGACAAAATATAACTACAATGCATCTAAGGCATAATTCACAATAAACATGAAAATGATGCAAAAGAGTATGGGTTATTCTAAGTCTAAGAAAAAGGATAAGATTGCACCTAATCAAACAAATCAAAAATTAAAATTTAAAAAATCAAATATGTCATAAAAATCCAACAAAAATGCAAGAAAACATGGCTAAGGGTTTAGCCGTTGTCACCTACAATGGAAAACCTGGCCACTAGAGGCAGCAATGACCAAGACCCAATGATCAAATTTTTGACCATTGGGGTTCAAACTTGGCCTCGAGCGACAACGCTCAGCCACTAGCGACAGCCAAGGGGACACGCAAACCCATGAACCCTTGGCAAAAAAAAAAAAATTCAAAATTACAAAATAACATAAAAAACACAAAAGGAAGGAAAAAAAAAATAGAAAGCAAATATTCCCACTCAAGCATCAAAACTAAGCTAAGTTCAAAAATGCTCAAAATGGTAGCAGCAGGTGAATAACAAAAAAATTCAAAAACCCTAGGCTAAAGCCACTAACAAAAAACAAAAATTGGGGACTAACCCACCATAGCAAAAGGTAAGCTAAGCCTAACTACGAAGTTTATTCATTACCAACAGGTTTAGTGAGGTTCATTTTACCCATTACTTAGTGAGGTTCAATTTTACTCAGACAAGAGAAAAGAGAGCTAGGGTTTAGAAAAGAGAAATACCCGAGAAGCTCCAGCTCCTCCAGCAGCTGATGTCTCACCCTACATAGCCATGTCCTCAATGCCAACAAACTCCAAAGTCGCAACCATCGCTGTCACACCAGAGCTCCCAAAGCGAATCTTCAATAGTGAAAGTGAAAGGTCAAACCCTAGAAATGCAAATTTTATATTTCCTTAATTATGCCTTGGCCACTGCTGACGTCAGTGACCTAAACTTCTTGGCCGCTCAAGGCGACAAGCCACAGGCAGGAACTCAGAGGCCACTGGACCTGACAGCGGCCAGATCCACAGATCAAAATAAGGGACTTCCTCCTTGAGGGATCCCACAAAAATAACAAATAAACACACTTTGGTGGTTTTAGATCATCAGAATGTTCAAAATAACAAAAAAATCACATAAAAGCACAATCTCAAGTAGGCCTCATATCCAGTCACCTACTCTATCAACTCGATGATTGCAACGATTTGCACTCCATGTATTTCGATGAGATGAGTAGATAACCATAAGGCCACTTGGGGCAAAAACAACTCATTTTGGAATTACGATGTGCCACCCTTCAATCCCGAAGAAGACCAAGATGGTCGGACTGCTCCATGGGTGCGAAAGGATCATCCTAATTCCCCTATGACATCAAAAACATTAAGTCAAAGTGATACAATCTAAACATAAATAGAATCACTCATCCTAACTCCCTAAGAAGGCTATTGATAGCTGGACCGCTCCTCGAGATAAGGATGGATGATTATCATAAACAATTGGAATCACACTTGGATGTGGGATTGCCCATTAAAAGCAACAAATGCTAGAAAGGAACCAGATTAGTCATATTGGTCAAGCGACTTGTCGCTTCATTCATTGTCATTTCTTCACCAATTCATTGTGTGAGGAAGTAGTTCAAAACTTCAACATAATCATAATCAAAATCAACAAAATATCACTCGATCATAGCAAAATCATGTTCATCCTACGAATCATTGCATACAACAATCACAAATTTCCCTTGTTTGTTGGGAACGTAAGCAGACATGACATCTTCAATTGTAGCTCTCCTACCGGTCAAAATTGTTGTAGCAGCTGAAGCTACCCGATTGAGTTTGAGGAATGAGTGCAATTTAACATGCAAAAGCCACTGAGCTAAGTCCTCCGAACATTGAGGCAATGATTCAAGGGATGCATGCCATCTTGCATGATTGGGCCATCCAATGTTGATCAGACCATTGATCACCATACACCCTACAAACAGATCAGTCTACATTTTTGCTCAGCATTGTGTTTTCCACACAATGCATCACAAAAAGGGGCATCTATAGACACCTAAATCATGTCATGCTTAGGGGAGCTGCTCACATAGACACATTCATAAGATCATAAGACATAATCTTGGACTTTCCAAGCATCAACAATGGTTCTCACCACTCATTTGGGGCCTTTTCAAGCCATCCAAGCCTAGCCGCTCAAGCCAAGAGTGGCCAGATCCTAGCCGCTCAAGCCTAGAGCGGCCAGACCTTAGCCACTATAGATGATAGTGGCTAGATCTTAGCCACTATAGATGACAGTGACTAAGCCATAAGAAGTAGTTTTATCGACAAACAGGCCTAATCATAGGTGGAAGTGGTAGTATGCATGCAATAAAGGTGAGCGGGAGTAACTTTGCATTCCTTTTCATGACCAGTTCACATAGGAGACTTGAGTTTGCATTTAAAATTTAGTTAACTAACCTCCAAGCATAAACAAAGGACAAAATCTTCTCATGCTAATGACCAGTTCACATAGGAGACTCAAGTGGGCAGTTAGATTTTAGTTAACTAGCCTTCAAACATAGACAAAGGACAAAATCTTCTCATGCTAACTTGCACTACGCATGAGAAATTCATTCCTAGGGCTTGGACATAGACCTAGGGTTTCACACTATAAAAGGTGCAAGCCTAAGAGCACCAAGAGGATCATCTATCATCGAGACATATTTTTGAGGAGAGCTTTTGAGACTTGGAGAGTTCCCTTGGAGATCACGTGTACGATGAAGCCCTGATGGATTGAAGAGCATAACACCTATTATTTCAACATCAGATATAGGCTTTGACCCATAGCTTTGGGGCAAAGAGAGCAAGGTTTACCTTAGCGGTCGTTGTCTTGGACAGTGGCCCGTAGGCTTAGCTTAGGTTTTAGACATAGCTTCTTTTATTCTGTTTCTTCATGTTTTCATATCATTAGCATAGATTTACATGATTTCATGGCATAGTTTCATCATATTTCTATTACATTATTTTATTACTAACAACCTCATCCGGGGAGGCAATCTCGGACATCTAAGTGTGTGTTGTTGTTTCATTGCTTACAGGGCCACAGGTTCATCGGATGAAATTTGCAACATACGAGAGCAAAAGAGATCCCTCTAGGAAATAGACCTAGAGAAGGAGGCATCTGTAAGCCCTCATACATTTTCATGTGTGGAACCGGGAAGCCTTTATAAGCGCACCACCTCTTCGTGAAAGGGGCACTCTTTGCCTATTTGTAACCTTATTGTATCGAAATGGGTATCCCTAAGAGGGACCGACATGTAACCGAGTTTCAATACAAATAAAGAGATCCATATTTGTTATTTCGTGTTATATGCTTTTTCATTGTCTTCCATTTCATCTTGGGTTTTTAATAACATTGCAAGTAGAGTTAAAAAGGGGTGGTGCATGCGTCCCGGGGTCGCTACAGGAAGGAGTAAAAGGGGAGAGGAAATTGGCCTTAGTAGGTTGGGAGAAATTAAGCCAACCCAATTTAAAAGGAGGTTTGGGACTAAGAAGATCAAATTTAAATAATAAAGCTTTGGCTGGAAAGCTTATTGGAGGTGGATTTCCCAACCAACTTCTTTATTTAGTAGAATATTAACTAGTAAATATTTGGGACAGTTAAACCCAAATGAGGTGGGTCGTTTCCCTTTGGATGGTAATGGATCCTTAGTGTGCCAGGCTCTCAAGTTAGGATCTCAGGTATTAAAATATGGATTATTTTGGAAAGTGGGGAGAGGGGAGAAGGCACGATTTTGGACCGATTCATGGGATCAATACGCACCTATCATTGTTGAATTTCCTAAATTACAACCAATAAAAACAATCATGGAAACCAGGGTTTGGGTCCAAATTAAAAGTTATTTCAGCAATAGTCAGTTGGGGGATTATAAGTTTTTATCAGTTTAAGAAGTTGGATGAGTGGCCAATTTCAATCCCTCTAGATTTGACACCCATTATGACTAAAATCTTGGCAAAAATATTTCTCACAAGTAGAGATGAGGAGGATGAATTATCTTGGGGATATGGGAGCCTTGGTGTCTACACAGTGAAGGATGGATATGATAAGATCCTTATAGAGCCTCCTCCTCATACATATTAGGTTGAGGATTGGAGAAATATTTGGCAGTCCAAGGGTTGGTCGAAAGTAAACTTTTTTGCCTGGCAGTTCATGCATAATGGAATTCTTACTTTTGATAATATCAAATGTAGGGGAATCATTGGTCCATCACAATGTGTTTAATGCTAAAAGAATGAGGAAACAACTTATCACTTGATGTTTGAGTGCCCATTCATGTGCCATATCTGGGAGATATGGTTTTTATATTATAAAATTTAAGTTAATGGTGATTTGAATCGGATTAATATTTGGAAAATATGGAATAGGAATAGATTTAAATTTAAAGCTCTTTGTATTGGTTGGGATCTTGGATTAAACTTAATTTGGTGGCAAGTGTGGTTGGAGATAAATTCCAAATTTTTTTGAGAAACCTTTTCTTCTTTAGATGGAGTTTGGAAAGTGATTTGGAGCAAAGTCATAGAAATTGTGGTAGTCTATGCTAAAGAGGAAACTCAAGTTATTATAGGGGTAATGGAGAAGGAATTTGAAGTGCAAGAGGGACAGGACATAGCTAGTTGGAAACCACCCCCAAAATGTTAGATTAAAATTAATACTGATGGAGCTACAAAAGGCAATCCGGGTAGAGCTAGAATTGGAGTGGTTTGTCAAAATCATGTTGGAAAATTGCTCTATTGGGAACTGAAAGGCTTGGGAAGAGCCACAAACAATGAAAAAAAAACCATAGCTATCAAATCTACTTCTATTTTGGTAGTAAAACAAGGTTACAAGAGGATATTCCTAGAATCATATTCTTAAATAATGGTTGGAGCTCTATATTGCATGAGGAAATTTGCTTTGAATACATGGAGGTTGAGGATTCTTATCACTCAAATTAAGGAATTATGGATGGAATTAGATTATGTGATTCCATTTTATGTGAGTAGAGATCTAAATAAAATGGTAGACTTCCTAGCTAATAGGGGCACTAAGAAGGAGGTAGGGGTTCAGTGGCACAATGACATAGCTATTGACGATGAGATGATTAGGTAGGTTGGTGAGTAAATCCAGTGTTTAGCTAATTTGGACAACCATTCCATAAATATGGTTTAGGATATTTGTGCTCCAATGTAGATATTCTTTTATATTTGTAAATATGTGAAAAACCATTTTAGAAATATGGTTTAAGAGATTAAGATCGAATGCAAATCTTCTTTTACTATTGTAAACATGTGTTCTCTTTGGCTAAGGCTGGGAGAAGTATCATACCAAATTGTAAATGATATTTGTTTTAATACAATTTTTTCTAATTATTAAAAAAAAAAAACATGATATACTTTTAACTAGACGAACCTCTCTCTATCATCCTATATCAACTCCTTAGAGCTAAGATGATACCACTCCAAGTCATTAGCCTATAGAACTTGAAATAAAATAAGCTTCTTAGTTTTGGTCAATTGAGCATTGTGTTTTCCACCATGTTGATGATAATGTGATTGATAGATATATGCGACTCAAGAATATGATCCAACACCTTATTGATAATCACCAAATTGTTTACAACAAATATAATTGTCAACCATCTTCAAATCAAGATCTTGGAATTTTCTAGAATCTACTATCAAACCTAATTAAAGTGTAGTAAATAATAACAATTATAGAAATATGTCACCTCCAAACCAAGGGATGGCTGGTATCCTTAGTCCACACCATAGCAATCACATATCTCTAATATGTATTGTCACAAGGCAACAACACAATAATCAATCATCTAAAGAATCCTCAACAACTCAATTGCCAAGACCATATTTTGTCCTTTGCTCAAAGAGAACTTATCACCATGAAGGACCTCCTTTAATAATTCAATATAAGGCTAAGGATAAAGGTGATATTAATTTTATATAACTGTAGAACACCCCAACTTAGACCCCCTTTGTAAAAAATTTAAGTCTTCTATGATGTATTGTAATATCTTAATCAAAATATTGAGTGAACAAATTGTTTTTGAAGATCTAAATCCTGATTATTTCACTTTCATAGAAGGGCCAATTGCAATTAATAAAAATGGTAGATACTTCTGAGGATGATATTCCTAATTCCTCTTTAACCATAGATTTATCACCATACTTAAAATATATATTGGTGATAAATTTATTAAAAGGATTTTGATTGATAATGGCTTTGGTTTAAATGTATGTAGTTTGAAGTTCAATAGTCATTTTAGTCTGACCAAGCAATATTTGGATAAATATAATCTTGTGATTAAGTATTTTGACAATGGGAAATATGATGCTAGTCATATAATAGTATAACACTTTAATGTCAAACCCTATAGCCTCAAAAATCTCTTTTATGTCATGTCATGTGACTTATCTTACAATATTCTTCTCAAACAACTATGGATCTATATGAGATGTATGCCTTACCCTCAATTTTATATCAGTGATTTAAATACAAGTATAAGGCAAAGACTTATCACATCCCTATAAATCCTAAATATTTCACTTGTTGTTAGGTAATTGAGCTTCGGAATCCAAAGGTTTGTCTTTGCTCATTCTTGAATCCATCACTTGAGTTTCCTTGTTTTGAGCCTCCTATCATTGATGCATTAAGATTGTTTTTTTTTTTAAATAATATATCTAATAATATATTGATAAAAAAATGATAATAAATCAATCATCATTAATAAAAACCATAATCTAGATAATGATCAATATTTCTTGGATGCATCCAAGCTTCCCACATCTCCTCAAACTTTAGGTTTACCTCCTAGTAGTAAGGATAAAATAGTACAAATAGGAAGTTGCTCCTTAATTTATGTTAGAACTACCAACGATAAGAAAATCTATGGTAGTAACTCTTACTAGACTAAATGATAGTACACTTCATGCTTTCTATCAAACTAGCATCTCATCCCTAATCAAATATTAGCTAATATGGGATATCGAGGCAAAGGGCTAGAACTACATGAAGAGGGTATTAAAGAACCTTTATAGACTAAAGTCTAGATGGAACACTATAGGATAGGTTCTATACCCAACCATAGTGAGTCCTGCCCACTTCTTCTTTAGATAGTAAATAAGAAATCAATAATTTTTATCATTGTGATAAAGCATACCTAACTGTTAACATTTTATTAAATGGGATTTTGTGATGATAATAATGACTATGAATCATTGTTTCTCTTAGACCCTAGTATCTCCCAATTTATCTAATAGGTTGATGTAAATTTCTTAACCTTACACTACCCAGAGCTAATTATTGATGAATACTTCTATGAATATGAGTACACCACAAACAATCCTTCCCAAGATGGTCCTTCATATTACCTTGACCAAAACCATTTTTAGTTTGATAGATTATTTTTTCCAAATTGTAAATGTGACCATATCATAATATTTACAAACATATTAGTTGACCATATATTCCATTGAATTAGATAACCTAGGGGTGCTTCCATATCCCCCATAATTAGAGGATATATCTCATATTCTAATTGAGAAAACTATAGATGTCAATATTTGGATACTGGATGATCCCAAGATCCTTAGATTAAATAAATCTTAACCATGATAAAACATGAGGAATATGCCAAACTATTAAATTAATTTAAGGTTATCTTTGTTTAGTCCTACATTGGCATGCTAGGTTTATACCCTTTTCTAGTTTTCTATCACCTAGTTGTCACCCTCAATGTAAAACCCATAAAATAGATATTATAGAAAATGAACCCAAAAGTTGCACTTCTAGCCAAAGAGGAGATTCAAGAACTCCTTAATGTAGGCTTCATCAAATCCATCGACTATTTTGGCTAGATATCTAATGTTATCCTATTGCCATGAAAATGAAAGGTGTCAAAGTGTGCACCAACGTTTAGAACATCAATAAATCATGTCCCAAAGACAATTTCTCTCTACCCAATATCGACATGCTTATCAATTTTCCTATAGGTTGTGGAATGCTATCCCTAATAAATGGATTCTTAGGGTATAATTAGATCATGTTAGCCTTATAGGATCAATCCAAAAAAACTTTTAGCAACTTGTAGGGAAACTTCTACTATTAATTCATGCCCTTTGTGCTAAAGAATGTAGGAGCTACCTACTAGAAATCCATGACATAAATCTTCCCTGACATGATGTATGATATTTCAATGAACATCTTCTTCTCATGCAAATATTTCACCTCAAAATTCTTATGCAAAGCAATACTAAGATAATAAAATCAGTGCCAAAGATAATTCTAACTATAATTGCATAGAGTATTGATAAAATCAACACTAATATCATATATCTAATAACATAAGCATTCATTAAATAAAACATGGAAATACAAATAATAGTAATTGCAAGAATTTGAGATAGGTAATATTACTATTGTAGGCCTCTTCAATGGGGAAACCCCTTTACAAAATATGTAAATTATTCACTAGCCTGCAAGGGTTGCATCCTTCTCATTTTATAATATTTACAAGCATATTTCCTATTATTTTATGAAAATATTCTATGATAACTTGCTATGATAGTATTCTATGACAATATTCTTGACTACATATTCTATGGTAATTACATTCATGATTCCAAGTAGTTACATTCATAATTATATGACAACAAAGTGGTTAAATATTATTCTATGACAAGTGGTTATATACATGATTCTATGACACACACTCCTAACTTAACACATGGACCACTTCTAACTTGATACATGGTCCACTTTACATATATTATCATATGACCCTATGAGTCATACGTTTCAGGTATGTAACATGCCACCCCCTTTGAAGAAGTTTTTTTTCAAAGTTAAAATGTGGGAAACTACTACTAAAATTCTTGCAATAGCTCCCATGTGGCATATTTTTATTGCAACCCTTGCCACCACACTAGCACTTTAGTGACATCATAAGAATGAATATGTTTAGTCTTGAAAGCTAGAATGGTTGTAAGCTATAAAATAATATATCCATATTTTTCCAGTTCAAGAAGGACTATTTTTATTTGAGCATACATACCACCACTTTCTTTAGGCAAGATACATTTAAAAAATTGGGTAAATCTTGGACATTGTCGATAACTCAAACTTGTAAGAAACCTACCCTATGCAATAAAATACCTTGTAGGGTCCATAAAACTTGGGTGCTAGCTAATTGTAAACCTTTTTTTTTAGGGACATATGTTTATAAGGTTAATACAAAGTAATACCATATTACCTTCAGTAAATTACCTCTCAGTTTTGTGCTTGATTGCCTACTATTTCATATGGCTTTGGATGGTAGCTAAATTTTATTTTAGAGCTACTAAGAATTCTTGTCTACAATTAAGGATTATGTCAACTACTTCCACGTTCGAGCTACCTGATAAGTAAGAAGTGAGTGTTGGGGGTAGTTGACCATATATTGTTTAATACATTGTCATTATTATGACTATGTTAAAAGTGGTATTATACCATCATTTAGCTAAGGAAATCCATTGATTCCATTTTAATTGGTTATCCAAAACAAAACATAAAAGATATATCTCAAGATAATTATTCACCACCTCCATATGACCATTATTCTATGGGTGATGGGACATGCTTATTTCTAATTGGATCCCTTGAATGTGATGGAGTTCCTCCCAAAAGTTACTAGTGAACACCTTTTCATGATCATTGAATATGAAGTGTGGGATCCCATGGAGCCTAAATATTTTATCCATGAAACATTATGCCATTTTCCTAGTAGTATAGGTATGATCTAAGGATAAAAAGTGAGCATACTTGGCAAATAAATCCATGATCACCATTATAAGTGATATACCCCTAAATAGAGGAAGTCCTTCAATGAAGTCCATGAAAATTTCTATCAACGAGGACTCTAAAATAGAAAAATGTTGAAGTAACCTTGGTGTATTGATCATTTCCCCTTTTTGGAGTTGACAAGTATCACAAATATCCACAAATTGTTTGACATCAGAAATCAACCCAGCCTACTAGAAACTATGCTTTATCCATTCATAGGTCCACGAGAAACTTGTGTGTTCTCCTATCGAAGAAGAGTGAAGATATATGAGAATTTATTATTTGAGTTTTGAAGTAGGTGGAATAACAACCTTATGCTTATATTACAATTCCCCTTACTTCCATGAGTAATTGAGATGGTCCCTTGCTACTATTTGTAAGTCATGAATGATCTTTGCAAGTGTGGGGTCTCCTTACCATTTTGACTTCAGTGTATCTAGCCAATCAACCTTATGGATTATTATTTCATAGAGAATATCTTATATTTTAGTCATTCTAGAAAGAGCATCAATGGCCACATTTTCTTTCCCCTTGTGATAGACTATCTCATAATCATATCCTAAGAGCTTAGTAACCCATTTTTTCTACTCACATAAATAAATCCTCTATTCCAAGAGATACTTAAGGCTATTATGATCTATCTTGATGATGAGTTGTCACCCTAATAAGTATGGTATCCAATGGAGGATGAAAAATAAAACAACTATCATCTCCTTCTCATAAACTGATTTGGAAAGATTTTGCCCTTACAAGACCTTTCTTATAAATGCAAGTGGATAATATTATTACATAAGTAAAACTTCAATATCACTTCAAAGGTGTTACTTTCAATGAATTTTTTTTTAGAAAAATTGGGTATGGAAAATATTGGTGTACATCACATGGCATCCTTCAAAGTCAAAAAATCTACTTAGTTACACTGTTCCATGTGAATGCATCCTTACAAAGCATAGCTATTAAAGGGGTTGTTATCTTCTCATAGTCCTTGAAATTTTTTTGGTAATATCCCATAATGCTGAGGAGTCATAAAATGCTCTTCAATATTTTGGGTTTAGGACACTCTTTCATAGCCTCAATATTTGTTGGATCTACACAGACATCACCTTTTTGCCATAATGCACCCCAAATGTTATACCTCAATTGACCCAAAGGTTCCTCTAGATTGTACAACTATTTTTGTTGCAAGATATTAAACACCTAATCAACATGTTGTAGGTGCTCTTCCCATGTTTTTTTGTAGATCAGTATGTCATAAAAAAATACCAATATAAACTTTCATAGACAGGGTTTTAGAACCCTATTCATCAAGCCTTGGAAAGTTGATGGTGCATTGGTGAGGCCAAAGGGTATGACCAAGAACTCATAAATCCTCTCATGGGTTCTAAAAGCTATTTTGGAGACATCCCCTTGTGAAAGTGAATCTAATGATACCCTAACCTGAGGTCTAATTTGGTAAAATATTGAGCACCATGTAGTTCATCCAAAAAATCATCAATAACAGGGATGGAAACTTATGCTTGATGGTTATATTGAGTTCATGAAATTCCACACACATTTTCCATGATTCATCCTTCTTCTTGACCAGTAATATGGGGGATAAAAAAAGACTTATGCTTGAATGGATTAGCCCTACATCTGATATATACTTCACCAACTACTCAATCTTATTCTTCTAGAGATACAAATACTTATATGGCCAAATTTTTGGAGGTCAACTCCTAGGAACTAAGTTGATTCTATGATCTTCTAATCGAATAGGTGGTAGTTGCTTAGGCTTGATGAAGACCCATTGATTCTTAGTTAAAAAACTAATAAATCTAAAGGTATCCTTTTGTCCTAGATAAAACTCAACTACATTTGAAAAAATCTCCCCATAACTATCCTATAACACTTCTTAATCAGTATTTGCATCTAATGTGATTTTATAATCTAGAGATTTCCAGATTTCACTCCCTGAATGGTGTAGGTTATATCATTTATAGTGAACTACATAAAAAGTTTTAAAAAGTTCCAAGACATCATTTCCAATGTTCATAGCCAAGGGCAACCTAGTACAATGTATGCTCCTCCCAATGGGAGTAGATAGAGATCAATCTAAAAATAATAGTCACCTATGCTTAGACAAGAATTTATACCCTATCATTATAAGTCATGATATCCCCATTAGCAATTTTTACGTAGACTTGATCATGACCATAGATGAAACAATCTAGTCTTTTGGTAAAGCTAGGGTCAATAATTTTTTAATGTTATCAGAGTGTATTATCATCAAAAATTTATGCTCTTTAAGAAATCCTTATACTATCATGCATTGGGGTGTTGATATTCCTACAATGGAATTTTAAAAAAGGGTGGGAATATCTTCTTTATGACTATTGGTTGGAGGTTCTACATCCATTGATTCTAGTGGTCCTTCTATTGAATCTATAAAATCATCCTTTGTATCTATAGAAGCTAAATTACTGATCATATCTAGAAGGTAGAGGTATTGTATTTTACATTTTTGTTCTATGGTCCACTTTTCATCATAATTATAATAGATTCCTTTGACTTTGTGGTTGGTCATCTCCTCTAGTGTTAGCCTCTTGAATGTTGGAGCTTTTGGAGCATTATTATTTATGGACACAAAGGTTCTATTTTGAATTCTAGGGGGTCTAGATACCTTCTATTAATCATTCCATTTATTCTTTGTAAGTTTAGATAGCCCTATGGCTGTCATGTAAGTGTCCAAATTAAGTATTTGAACCTCAAATTTTATCTCTTGCTTAAGGCCACTAATAAAATAAATCTTGAAGAATTCATCTAGGATAAAAAACACACACATAAAATAACATTCAATGGTAACACAAATATTGCACAAACAAAAACTTATTTATTATATTCATAAATCATATTCTCTCATATTACAAACTCGTTCTATTACATATAGCATGGAGATTTATCTCCAATAAATAACCTTACAAAATACTCTTCAATAACTTTTTCTTACTTTAAACTCCTAGGAGATGCAATCTTTCATATGCCTTTATTACATTATGACAAATCTTCTCATGATTACATAACCTCCTACTTCTAATCTTGATAAATTTCACATGGCTATTTACTTCCATACTTGACACCTTTCACACATAATTATATAATACACAAACACCCTTTATATCTTAACACATGCATTGACACAAATATTAAACATACTCATGTAAATATTTATAATAATACTCAATGCAAGAAAATAATTTAATACCTCTAACACCCCCCTACTACATTATTTGGTATGAAGGATTTTGGCCTTCAATATCTAACTCTTGTCTTTGTTCTTTGGATTTGGATCTTGTATTGCTTAAATTTTTGGAACTATCATACAAACCTATTCTCTATAATGCTTATCAAACTTTCTTTGTGTCCATAAACCCATTGTAGCATGTCCATGATCCAGTTCCAATATGATTTATTGATCCATCCATAATGTACTTCATTTTTTTTGTAATATATTTTTGGCTTGGTCTTCTTGCAAATATTACAATTTTGAAATGATATTGATTTTAATCCATAACTTTTATTTTTTCATGTTGTCTCTTTTTTAGCTACTTTTATTTTGTTATCTAAAATATCAATGCCTTCAAAAATTTATGAATGATTTGTATTATCATTCTTATTGTACTCATCCCTAATTTGGTCTTCATTTTTATTGTCTATAATCCTTCCCATAAGGGATCATATTTCATTTTCACTTTAATTTTGTATATTTTGAACTTATTGAACTAATTTTACTTTTTTATTTTCTTCTTTTGGTCATTTCTATTGCATAGGTTGATATCAAGGCTGATATTGTCTCGACTAGAACCTTTGAAAAGGTCTTCATTTGATATCTTGATTCAAATAATTATATTTATAATAACTTGTTGTATGACCTTCTATACTGCATATGTGACAATATATTATTCTTCATTCTAGTTGATATTGGGATGATGCAATAATATAATTTGATACATTTTTCCTTGATATCAGAGCATTATTAGACATTGCATCTCTAACTAGTTTTTCCACTTCATATTCTTGAAGAAAATTAACTAGTTCATTAAAGAATATTATCTTATTTAGAAATTGAAGAGAAGTGTCTAAATTTTTGAAAGACTCTATGGCCTAAAACCCCAAGAATTTTAAATTTTGTTTTTTTTTAAATAAAATTCCTCAAGTCTCTTTGTTCCTTTCAATTAATCAATTAAATCTACATATTTTCTTCAAAACAAAATAAACTATAATTGATTTGCTTATCCTGAATGATAGATATCTACACTCAACTAGTAACTATTAATGGCCTACAAAATGTGTACTTTGACAACTTATAATGATCTACTTTGTAGAATTGTTTTTTTACACTCAACTTAAAAACTATTAATGGCTTGCAAACTATGAACTTATAGCAACTGATAACAACTTGATTTGTGAACTACTTTTTTTATAGTATATTTCTCACCTTGGATTGTATATTTCTAAAATCAGACTATAAATTAGTAATAAAATCCTCTGCATACCCTTTTTTTCTTTTTTTATATTGATAACGACTTGCTCTATGAATTGTTTTTTCTTTTTTTAGAATACTACCCAACTATGGACTGGGTATATCTAGTACTCACTTGCAACTGTCTCCTTTGCTAAAGTTGTGGTACTATTGTAGACTATGGAAACTATGCAAAGAATTTTATTGAAGCTATTTGTGATAGTTATATGGCACTTTTTTGGAGATTTTGGCAATGAATTAGGCCCCAAAATTTGGCTTCCTAGTGGCTTAAGGTAAATATCACTGGCCACAAAGGTTGTCTAAGTGAGTACTACTCTCTGATTACCAATAATATTTTCCTAAGGAATAATTTCTAAGAAACTAGCCATGGTTTTACCTCTAAATGATAACTCTTTGTATACTCTCATAGGATAAAAATACTACTAATAGGGTGTGGGACCATTGACCCTTTTCATTGGCAATACACTCAAACTAGTTACTATGGGATTCTTGGGGTACTTAGAATAAATTTTAGGGAAATTATTAGCCCAACCACTTTCCCCAATTAAGCGATCATACTTACACCCAATACTACAAGAGGTTATTAGCCTAATGCATGTGTTTATTAAGCACCAATATTTAGATCCAAAATTGAATAGATTGATGTAACTTTTATAGTGGAACATGACCCTAGAAATTCCTCTAGTGCTAAGTCTTTTACAATGAAACATGACCCTAAAAAGTTCTTTGATACCACTTGTTATGAACCTCCTTGCTCATCCATAGGAAGTAGTACCAATTTATGAAAATATTAAAAACGTGTACTCTTCATGAATATAAAAATATTCACATGTATGCTAGAAAATAAATAACTCAAGTCATGAACCCATATATGTTGAAATATGCAAATTCTTCAATTTATTCAATTATAAATCAAAACCTTGAGGTAGGTTAACATTGTACATTGCTCCTTATTAGAAATAAGCCACTCAATGTATCTCAATATGAGATCTCAATAATACAATATTCTTCTTCCCCCTCTATGAGTCTTTACCCACATTATATAATGCTCAACTACCTACCACTACCACTTATCTATACATGTGGGATAATTACATCTATTATAATATTATAATATTAAGTACAATATTATAATATAAAATTTCTATCTTGGGTATTTAACATTCATAGAGTTCATACCATCAACCAACTTTGTGGCTCTATTCCATCAAACCTTGAAAACTATATGTAGAAGGGGAAAATTTCCCTACCACGTACAATTCCCAAAATCTGGATTTGTAAGATAAAAACCTTTAGGGTGAACCATGGGGGTATGTTGTTCTCTACACTCGGTGCTAGGGGGAAGGGTTCACCAAGAATGGTTTAAGGACTCTTTCTAAGTCCTCTAGTTATCAAGAATGTTTGATGTATGAGATTCAATACAAACACCTAGATTTGGGCTTTCTAGATCTATGCTATAAAAGATAAAGGATAATACAAAAATATAGAATTTAGGATCACAAGAGCTAAACCCTAGAATGATTCTTTCCTTTGAATGCTTTTCTAACGTAAGGTTCTAAATAGATAACCTTTAAGTAAGCTCTCAAGAAGAGATGCACAAAAAAAATTAACCCTAAGTGCACACTATATGCTATTTATCCTTCAAATGCCTAGAAAATAATTAAATATATTTCTATAAAATTAGATCTAGGGTTTACAATAGAAATAAATGAAGAACACAGGCTTATACTAAGAGGGGGGGTGACCAGTATAAGACCAACTTTTACTTTTCTTTATCAAACAATATTATCCAATATTATCAATGGAAATATCAATAGCAGTAATAAAAGAAATGCATAAATCATCACACACAAGAGAGACACCAATTTAACATGGTTTACCCAATGTGGGCTACTCCACGGAGAAAATATTTCCACTAAATTTTCTCAACAAATATCTTGGGAATCAATTCCCTATTACAATGTTTAAGGACCTCTATCCAAAGGAGACACCAATCCCCTAAGCTCTTATTTGTGGATCTCTCTCCATAGGAGAACTCTTTTCTCTTTTATCTAGTTCATGTAACTTGATGTAGGAGAATTCTATCTCCTCAACTGGTTTGTGGATATCTTCATAGAATAAATCTATCTTTCCAATTGGTTCACGGATCACACTCCACAGGAGAACCATTTCCCCTTTCTCTAGTTCTATGGATGCCACTCCACTTTATTTTGGTTTTGTGGATCTCTATCCATAAGAGAACTCTTTCCCCTTTCACTCTAGATGATGATCTTCTAGAAGACTTCTGCCCCCACTACTTTGGCTTGTGGATCTCTCTCCATAGGAGACCTTTGTCCCTACTACCCTGGCTAATGGATATTTAACCATTGGAGACTACTATCCTCTTTACTTTGTCACCTCCAAATTTTACTCTCAAATCTACCTTAAATATACACCAAACTCTATCCCAAGTCTAGCATAAATCCTCTCTAACTCTGCTCACAAGTCTGCTCACAAATTTGCTCATAAGTATGCTCACAAACTCTATCTCAAATCTGTCCTCAATACTTAACACAAATATTGATCAAATCACGAATCAACTCTATTTATATCTGCCTTAAGTTTTAACACAAATCTTGAACAAATCATCAATCAATTTTACTTAGATTTGCCCCAAGCCTTAACACAAGGCTTGAACAAATCAACTCTACTTAGATCTGGACCAATCCTTAACACAAATCTTGAACAAATCACCAATCAACTCTGATTAATCTTCACCAAGACTTGCTCAAATTTACCTACAAGTCTTCACTAAGACTTGCTCAAATATGCCTTCAAGTCTTCACCAAGACTTGCTCAATTCTGCCTTCAAGTATTCTCAAGAACTTGCTTACTTTTGCTCTCAAGTCTTCTCAAGAACTTGCTTGATTTTGCTCTCAAGTCTTCACCAAGACTTGCTCAAATATGCCTTAGCATATGCTCAAAATTGTTCTAACACATGTTCAAAAAAACTCACAAAATATTCTCAATCAATCTCAAATCTCACACACAATACTATCAAAATCTTTGTCTAATATTCAAAGTAATTCCTTTAACTTGAAGCAGTTTAGACATATTTTATCCAAAATTTATTTAACCTCTAGAACATATAGATAATAATATGCACTTGCAAATAGCTCAATATGTTCTACTCAATTATTAAGTCTATCACTTTCACAAATATGATTTCTAATGTTTGCACATTCACTTTCAATATTACTCAAGACCAATACTCAAAACTTCACACATACATTCAACCAATGAAGCATAATTATCTCACAAACCCTAGACAAATGTTCTTCCAACTTCTTTCAATAATGAGCACAAAATAGGTCTCAACACTTAATTCAAATATTTCCAACAATGCTTATCAAACAAACCTTTTCACTCCACCTTATATCTCAAAAATATTCATTCAACCAAACACTTAAATAAGGGATGATATGCCCATACCTTTTTGCTTGCTTTTATGGAGATATGTCTTCAAAAATCTATCTCACACAATATATTTTGCAACTATAAAATGTTAGCACAACACTTCTTTATGAGTTAGCAATCCTTCAATATGTGTGCCCAATTAAATTCCAAACCACTCGGTTTCTCAAATTATAGCATCAAATCATATAATCAGACCCTTCAAAATATTTAGCAAAAATACAAACAATCAAAATACCTCATACACCTTTTAACTCCCTCTTAACTTCTAAACACATTCATAACAAATTTAACAAGGATTCTTATTGCTCCAATATTTCACTTTTCAAACTAGCTCATTATAACTTCCTTAAAAAATTAAATGCATGAAATAATAATAAAAATAATTCCCTTATATCTCCCAAGGCCAACAACACTCACAATAATCAATTAAACCACATGCGCCTATCCACAACCTTAGAAATTATCAAAAATAATTTGTGCTTACCAAAATGTTACCACAAGGATTTGAACACAGTGCCTACCACGTACCAGTACACTATCTTTCCTTGGGCTGCCACTAGGCTAGCCGTCCACATAAGGACCTAATACCATGTTGCACTATCTAAACAGGCTCACCCTTCTTACCCATAAAATAAAAATTTTGCTACCAGAAATCAAACCCAAGACCTATCGTTCTCCAGCGCCTTAGCATGCTATGGGATGTTGTTAGACCAATTGTCCACACAAGGACCAATTACCACCATGCGCTATCTAACCACTATTCAACCTTCTCGCTCACAAAATAAACAAACTACTGTCATCAGGAATCGAACACGAAATATGTTGTTCGCCAACGTCTTAACACTGAAAGGCCTACCGCTAGGCCAAATGCGTGGTTTGTGATAGGGGCATACACCTTTGTCCTTTTATTCGTCCATATTTTCCTTTTTGTTTTTAGAATTAAAAACCTTCTTCCACATTGCTCATGAAATTTGCATCAAAAATTAAATTAAACATATACAACTTTCATTCGAGAGACTTAATTTAGGTCTCCAAACTTTATCATATAAATATCATTTTTCCTCCATGCTAGGACATCGAAGAAAATTAATAATTTAAACTTTATTCTTGGCGCCAAACCCACTTAGGTTTATAAAATATTATAATATTAATATTATAATTATTTTATAATTAACAGTAGGCTTTCTCTTAACAACTTTAATATATATATTTTTTTTAAGCGAAAAACCCCTTGTAGAGCCGCCTTGGTCTGAGAGACCATGAACATGGGGTTCTACATCGTCAAAGTCACCCAGGGGTCGCACCCGATCCTGCCCGCACCGACATTATCAATTGGATTTTGGATACCCAATTCAACTTTTTGGTAGGGTGGAGATTTGAACCTGGGACCTCCCTTGGAGGATTGCCCTCTCCTCTCCAACTCACCTACAACACCTGGGTTCTTAACAAATTTAATGTTATAATAATAAATATTATAATATTATTTCCTTTGGGCCTAGGTATTTCCTTCCTTCGGGGTTTTTAGACAATATTTTGACCAACCAAGTGGAGCTTTATACCAAATATCTTAGGCTTAAAATGTAAATATTTTAACCCTTTTTTTATCAATTCCCTTGCACTAATATGAACTGACTTTTGACATCAATGACAACATAATTACTCAAAATTTCCAACAATCTTCCCCTTTGTCCTTTATGGTAACCCTTTTCTAAAAAATTCCTTTTTTAAACCATTTGACTCCAAATATGCTCCCCCTGAGAAACTGCTCTCCTTGACTGATGCTCTTCCCCTTACTCAAATTTCTCCCCCTTTGACATAAATGGCAAAGGGACTCCTTTGGGGCTAAATATAAGACTCTTAAATCAACCCCTCTCCCCACCTCATCTCCTTGAGGTGATTAATTTTGGGGTGGGAGTAAAACTATTCCCATCATATAATGTCCATTTCCTTTTTCAACCTTATTTTTCAATATGCCCTTTTAATCCTCTTGAGTGTCCATGTTTCTGCTTATCTTTGAAAACTCTATTCCACACCACTTGGCCTTATGTCTAATATTATTACACTTGTAGCACTTAATGTTGTAGTTCATAGAAGGTACAAATATCTTGAAATTCCTCCTGGTGAAGCCATACTCCTTTTTGTCATGAGCCCTGCATTGAATTGCTTTATGCCCAAATCGATTACAAGAGTAGAAATACCCTTGAAAGATATGTCCATATTTGAAGTTCCTCTTGGTAACACCATACTCCTTCTTTCCATGTATCCTGCAGTGCATAGCCCTGTGACAAAATATATTATATGAAAAGCAACGTCCTTTGAATAAATATTACCTTGAATCCATTGATCTCTTAGTTCTTTCTTCTTTGTGATGATCCATGTTCCTTTTGTTTCCTTCCTTGGTGAGGCTTCTATTCACATAAGTATCAATTTCTCCTTCACTCTCTTCATTTGAACCTTCTTCCTCTTATGTACTTAAGCTTGACCCTTTTTCTTGTTTCCCTTGTCCTTCTTCAAAACCAAGTCTTTTTTTGATATATGAGGGTCTTTGTGCATTAATAATATTATCCAAGGTCTTTGAAATTTTTCCATACCTATGTAGCTTGTCTTTAAACTCTTTTACTTCCATCCTTAGTGAAGCTATCCCATTTTCTAATCTTTCACATTCTAAATTTTTTACCTCTAACTTTTCTTTAAATATCCTTGTCTTAGCTATTGAGTTTGTCGGATCCTATATAAGATTTCCTTTTTCTTCATCACATTCCTGTACTTGAGTTTTGAATTTTGAATTCTACTTTCTAAACTTTTTTAATTCTTTAAGAGTAGCAATAATTTCTGCTTATAAATCTACTACACCTTCTTCTTCATTTTCTAAATTATTTTCTACTTCTTGGTCTTCAAGAGCGTCTTCATACTTTTTAGATTTAGCATTAGTACTTCCTTCCTCTTCTATTGCCAAGAATATAATTTCTTCTTCTTCACTATATAAGGATATTCCATTATTTTCACTTGAAGCCTTGCTTCCCTTATCAACATAGAAACTCTTCTTGTACCTTTGAAAGACATTTTTTTCATGCTTGTTTTGACCATACCTATTTTTCTTTTCAAACTTGGATTTTCCTACTTCCTTTTTCTTATGATATTGTTTCTCTTCACTACTACTGCTTCCATATTCTAGATAATTAGATGCATAATGACCAAAATTTCCACAATTGAAACATTTTACTATTTTCATACCTTTTTTCTTTCTTGAGTCCTTGTTTCTTTTGCCATAGTTGGCTTCTTCATCACTGGTAGATTCACTGCTTGATTTTGGTTTCTTATCCTTTATCTTCTTTGATGCTTTGAAGGCTACCTATTTCTTAGGTTCATTTACTATTATCATCTCATAAGTTGTGAGAATTCCATGTAGCTCATCCATAGTCAATTTATCAATATCCTTTATCTCTTCTAAAGCTGCAACTTTTCCATCATACCTTGTAGGAAGTGATATTAAAATTTTTTGAGCAACATCAGATTCTTCAATTTCAAATCCAAGTCCACACATGGTATTAAAAATCTCATCCACATGAAGTAAGTATGTAGCAATTTTTTCCTCTTCTTCCATCTTCAAATCCTCAAATATTTTCTTGTGATTTTGTAAATTTGCCATATTGACCTTTTTATTTCCCTCATAGGGTTGCTTCAGTTTCTCCCAAATTTCTTGTGTTGATTTGCAATGCATAACTTTCATAAATTTTGCTTCACATAATCCAATTAGGATTGCATGCATAGCCTTGGCATTATTTACATGTAAGAGTTTACCATATTTATCTATGGGAGGATTAGTTGTAGGTGTGAATCCATCCTCAACTGCTTGCCATATCTCATACCCTTGTGACATCAAGTAAGTCCTCATTCTTATTCTATAGAATGCATATTTGTTCCCATAAAACAATGGTGCCTTGTTTGATGAAGATATGCTACATTCTAATTTTAATATAGCCGACGTTTATATTTTTTTTTTTGAATTTTTTTGAAAAAACTTGTATTAAAACAAAGATCAATTACAAATTGGGAAGGGAAATTTCCCATCTGACATCAAAGAGAACACCAGCTTACAAAAGGAAGGAATATTTGTAATGGGGCCAAATCTCCTAAACCATTAACTAGCAACCAGGGGGGTCAGATTGGTCTGTAGATGCAACTTGTTGTGAAATCGCGGCCCTCTTGCCCTCTTCTCCTTTGGCTGTGAAAATGCAACATGTCACGATATCGCGATACTTTTTTCCTTTGGGCGCGACAATGCAACATGTCACGATATTGCAAAACTTTTTCCTCTTCTTTCCATGACATTGCAACATGTCGCGATATCGCGACACTTTTTCATCCTTTGGCCATGGTAAAGCAACATGTCGCGATATCACGACACTTTTTTCTTACTCGACTGCAACGAAGCAACCTGTCGCGATATCATGACACTTTTTATTTCTTTGCCACAACAAAGCAACATGTCGCGATATCGCGACACTTTTTCTCTTTCAGTCGCAACGAAGCAACATGTCATGATATCGTGACACTTTTTCTTTCTCTGCCGTGACAAAGCAACAAGTCATGATATCGTGACACTTTTTCTCTTTCGGCCGCAACGAAGCAACATGTCATGATATCGCGACACTTTTTCTCTTTTGGTCGCAACGAAGCAACATGTCGCAATATCGCAACACTTTTTACATGTCGCGATATCGCAACACTTTTTACATGTCACGATATCGTGACACTTTTTCTTTCTCAACCATGACGAAGCAACATGTCATGATATCGCGACACTTTTTACATGTCGCGATATCGCGACACTTTTATATGTCATGATATTGCGACATGTTGCTTCATCGCGATCGAGAAGGAAAAAGTGCAACAAAGCAACATGTCGCGATATCGCGACACTTTTTCTCTTTTGGCCGCGATGAAGCAACATGTCGCGATATCGTGACACTTTCTCTATTTCGATCACGACCAAGCAACATGTCGTGATATCGCAACATCTTTCCTCCATTGACCGTGACCAAGCAACATGTCACGAAATTGTGACATCTTTCCTCCCTTGGCCACGATCAAGCAACATGTCGCGATATCGTGACACCTTTCCTTCCTTGGCCGTGACCAAGCAACATGTCACGATATCACGACACCCTTCCTCCCTTGGCCGTGACCAAGCACCATGTCACGAAATCGTGACAACTATCCTTTCCTCCCAAGGCCACGACCAAGCAACATGTGTTGAAATCTTGGTCACGGTCATCGCGAGGAAAAAAAAAAAAAAACACACAACCCCCCCCAAAAAACACCCCCCCCACCCCCCCCCCCCCGGAAGTCGGCTGCTTTGTTTAAATCTCTACTCATGTAGACTGGAACCACATCATCTAATTGCCTCCATAGTTCCTTAATTTGATTGACAAGAATTCTCAACCTCCAGGCTTTCAAGGCAAAGTTACTCATGCAATCTAGAGCTTCGACCATTATTTGAGAATCTGATTCGAGTATTATCCTCCTATGGCCCTGTTTAACTGCCCAAATAGAAGTAGATTTGATAGCTATGGATTCTGCTTCATTGTTTGTAGCTCTTCCCAAGCCTTGTAGTTCCCAATAAAGCACTGCTCCAACATGATGACAACAAACAACTCTAATTCCAGCTCTACCCGGGTTGCCTTTTGTAGCACCATCAGTATTAATTTTAATCCAACCTGCTAGGGGTGGTTTCCAACTAGCTCTGATCTATTCCTCTTGCACTTCAAGTCCTTCTTCCATTGCCCCGACAACCACCTGAGTTTCCTCTTTATCATAGACGGCCACAGTTTCAGTGACTTTACTCCAAATGACTTGCCAAACTCCATCTAAGGAAGAAAAAGTTTCTCTAAAGATTCTAGCATTTCTCTCCAACCACACTTGCCACCAAATGAAGTTTAAGCCAAGCTCCCAACCAAGACGAAGAGATTTAGATTTAAATCTACCCCTCTTCCATATTTCCCAGATATTAATTCTATTCAAGTCACTATTAACTTGAATTTTAAAACATGAAAACCATCTCTTCCAGATCTAGCACATGAAAGAGCACTCAAACATCAAGTGGTCAGCTATTTCCTCACTCTTGTAGCATAAAACACATTGGGAAGGGCCGATGATTCCTTTACATCTAAGATTATCAAAAGTGAGAATTCCATTGTGCATGAACTGCCAAGCAAAAAAGTTAACTTTCAGCCACCCTTTGGAATGCCAAATATTTCTCCAATCCTCAACCAGAAAAGTATGCGGGGGAGGCTCCGAAAGGATCTTGACATATCCGGCCTTCACCGTGTAGACACCAAGGTTCCCATAGCCCCAAGCTAATTCATCCTCCTCGTCTCTACCTATGAGGAATATTTTTGTCAAGATTTTAGTCATGATGGGTGCCAAATCCGGAGGGATTGAAATTGGCCACTCATCCAACTTCTTAAACTACTTAAACTTGTAATCCCCCAGATGACTAGTGGTGAAATAACTTTCAATTTGAACCCATCCCTTGGTTTCAATGGTTGCTTTTAAAGGTTGCAATTCAAGAAATTTGACAATGATAGGTGGGTATTGATCCCAAGAATCTGACCAAAAACGTGCCTTCTCCCCTCTCCCAACTTTCCAAAATAATCGATCTTTTACAACCTGAGATCCTAACTTGAGAGCCTGCCACACTAAGGATCCAGTACCCTCCAAAGGGAAATGACCCACCTCATTTGGGTTAACATGTCCCAAATATTTACTGGTAAGGATTCTGCTGAATAAGGAAGTTGGCTGGGAAATCCACCTCCAGTAGAGCTTTCCAGCCAAAGCTTTATTATTTATCTTAGATCTTCTCAGACCCAAACCTCCTTTTACCTTGGGCTGGGTCACTTTGTCCCAACCAACTAAGGCCCATTTCCTCTCGCATTTTGCTCCTTCCCATAGAAATTTTTTGGCCATCTTGTCCAACTCTTTCCATATAGAATGCGGGGCAGCCAAGATAGAGAATTTATAAATTGGCATGGCCTGAATGATAGATTGTAGAAAAGTTAATCTACCCCCATAACTTAACCATTTGTGAGACCAATGATTGATTCTATCCTTGATACAATCCAAAAGATTCCTCCAGATCTCTATTTTTAGTTTTTTGAAGTGTAAAGGGACCCCCAAGTAAACCACTTGGGAGAGAAGTCCTTGTGAATCCCAAGATCTCTAAAATTCTGCCCTGAAGCCTCTGATCAAGATTGAAAAAGACCACTTTGGATTTTTTATCATTGATGACTTGGTTTGTAGCCCTAAGGTAGACACTAAGAGAATCTCTGATCATTCTTGCTTCCCTGAAGCTGGCAACTCCCACCAATCCAATATCATCCACAAACTATAGGTGAATCAAAACTTCCTCACCCACCTTGATACCTATTAGCAAACCTTGTTGTCTTCTTCTCAAGAAAAGTCTACCTAGTCCTTCAGCCAATATGAGAAACAAATAGGGAGAGCAAGGATCCCCTTGACGAAGGCCACGGGTGGCTCCAAATGGTTGCGAGGGGAGACCCTTGATTAACACTGAGTATGTCAGAGTAGAGACACAACTCATGACCCATTCTATCCAATCCTGAGAGAAACCAAAGGCTGCCATCATATTTGCCAAGAAGCTCCACTCCACCCTATCATAGGCCTTTGACATATCTAATTTTATGAACATTCCTTTATTACTAGAAGTTTGCATTGAGTGGATTGCCTCCTGAGCTAGAACCACCCCATCCATGATCTATCTACCCTCAACAAAACCCCCTTGCTCAGAGGAGATAATGTTATGTAAAAGAGGTTTTAGACGCTTAGCCATTACCTTTGTGATTATTTTATATATCACATTGCATAAGGCAATAGGTCTATAATCTAAAATATGAACCCCCTTCTCCCCTTTTGGAATTAAGGTGATGAAAGTATGATTTAATGCTTTAAGCATTCTTTTATTACCTCTGGACTCCTCTATAACAACCATTACATCTTCCTCCAAGATATCCCAAAAGGCCTGAAAAAACTCAATTGGAAAGCCATCTGGACCTGGAGTTTTTTCGGTGCTCATTCCAAAGACCACATCCTTCAGTTCCTCTCTTTCAATGGGTTTGAGAAGGGACTAATTTTCTTCTTCAGAGATAAGAGAAGGTATGGCATCAAGAACATCATTTTGAGCCTCTTCATCTTGCACCATACTTTCCTTAAAAAGTTCAAAAAAATAATCCATTGCATGGGACTGCATACCTGGAAGAGTATCAAAGGAGTGTCCATTCTCATCTTGAAGGGCTTCCATGTTATTCATCTGTCTCCTAGCACATGCAGTCCGATGGAAAAATTTGGTATTTCTATCACCTTCTAATAACCAAGTGGATCTTGCTCTCTGTTTCCAAAAGGTCTCCTCTTGGTTGTCAATGTCCTCAACCACTTTATGCAAGGCATCATCCTTGGCTTTGAGTTGCTCAGTAATTGTTCCTTCCCTAAATTTTCTTTGGACCTCATCCCATCTGGCCACCAAAGGAGCTTTTTGGACCTGGAAGTCTGTTTTGTTAGCTCACCTCCACAGTTTCAGTTGAGCTTTGACATGATGAAGTTGTTTGTGGAATCTAAACATTGTTGTCCCATGGGCTGGGCGGCCCTCTTCCCACCACTGAGGAATTTTCAATCGAAGTTCCTCTTTTTGTAACCAAAAATTCTCAAATTTAAATGGTTTGTGATGCTGCCCTGTCTTAGTCCCTCCTTCCAACAAAATGGGAAAATGATCTAAAATAGGACCCTCCAAAATCTGAAATTTTGTATTCCATTTTACAAATGCCTCCTCTGAAACCAAAAAATGGTCTAACTTTACCTTCCTGCTATGTGGCTCCCTCCTCTTATTAGTCCAACTATAGTTGGTACCAGGGCCTTTGATATCCACTAAGTGTAAAGCTTGGACTTGAGCAATCATATGTCGATCCCCTGGGTCCAAAATTGGGGTTCCCCCTTCCCGATCTCTAGAGGATAATTTAGCATTAAAGTCCCCAACAATAATCCAGTCTAAATCTTCCCTTGAGATTCTCATGTTATGCACAACTTTCCATTGGAGCCACTGACCATCAAGGTTTTGAGCCCCATAAAAATTTGTGATTAAAACATGTTCAGCTATGACATTATTCCTAAAGTGTGATGTGAGAACACCCCTCTAGGCTAGATGTTCTATTGTAGTCCAATCAAGAGAGTTCCAAAGAGTAACAATCCCCCCTGAGGCCCCTTGGGCAGCCACATCCATATGACCAGCACCCCTCCAAATTCTGTTAACTATTTTACACATAAGATCTAACGACATTTTTGTCTCCTGAATAAGCAAAAAGTTTGTTCTACAGTTTTCTAAGAGTCTACGAACAACAGATTGATGGGTTCTACTATTTAAACCCCTAACATTCCATGATTGTATTATCATTAGTTACCTTGAGAGCAATAAGAATCTATTGGCCTCACCGATCCTCCAGTGATCAGTTTGTCTCCTTGAGCTGTTAGCAATTCCTTATTTGATTTTCTACCCACTCCTTGAGAGTTGCCATTCTTTGACCTCTTTTCCACCTGAGTTATCCCTAAATTTGGCCTTTCTCTATTCTTTTCTTCTATTCCCATGCTGACATCCTTGATCATTGGTTGCTCTTGGTTATGAACTATCAATGCCCCAACACTCTCAGACTGCGGTAACCCACTGTGGTCAATTACCTGCTCTATGACGGGGGGAGAAGAAAGAGGAGAAAGAACGTGAATGTTATTATTTTCACTATTACCATCCACGCCTTCCATGAATTGTTCCTCTTGGTCCACTAGTGTCTTAAATATTTCATACCTATTGGCGGGTTTGAGGTGAGTTTGCTCCTTGCCATATTTTTTCTTTTGCCTTTTCCTTCTTTTAGGCTGTTCAAAACCATCTCTCTGAGCTTCATTGACCTAGGAGGTATTGGCTTGTTCTTTGTTTGTTGTTGCCTTACCCTCCTTAGGAAGATTCGACATTCCTAGAGGAGCCTCCATTGTTGGCAATTTTGGGTACTTTGGGTACATTGCCTTTGCTCAAGTGTATAAGTTGTCATTGATGTCAAGAAGCTCTTGAAGGAATTTGATTTGATGTCAAATAATTTGTTTTGATGAAGGTTACGACATGACAGTTTCAAAGGTCTTTTGTAAACCCCAAGTTGGCAGGTTTAAAGATTACAGGTGGATGCATTAGTTTAATGCATTTGGGTCCGGGAGGAAGTATTTATTTAAATAATTAAAAACCTTGTTAAGGTTCCTTTTAATTATTTTTAAATAAATATTTGTTTGCATTGGGTTCTCCTAACCCATGGCGCAAATGTCTTAACTTTGATGGCGCTATGTTCTAAGTTTGTGGGCGCTAGCCAAGACCTCCGCCGACGTGTTAAACTCCTCCGTCGACGTGTTAAACTCCTCGTCGACGTCAAGAGTTTATGGGAAATATGCATATAAATCTCCCACGATGAAGATCAAAGATTATCCCATCCGCATTTTCGAAAAGTGTTGCTCGCTGTGAATTCGCGATCTGATGTTCGATTTCTTCCTCGCTGTGATTTCGTGATCCGTTGTTCGGATATCCGCCGTTCATTTTTTGTATCCGTCGTAAGGTTTCATCGTCGTCGTTCGCGTCAGAAGACAGGGAGGCCTATTGTTTATTTTAGCCCTGGCACAGAAGGTACAAGGGAAACAGAGTGAGGTTTAAACCTCACCGGACGCCTTTGGCGCACCGGTAGCGGCTAGGCTGTTGGCGCGCTACCCGAACGGGAGGTTCCGCGTTCGAATAACGTGAAAGGGTTTTTCTTCGTTGAAGTGGATGCAGCGGGTGGTGTTAGAGTTCGTGCGCAATTTCTCCATAGCACGATTTTTGGTGTTGGCCAAGGTATTTTCGAAATTAATTTTTGCTAGTGTATTTTGCGGATGGAGGAAGTTTATTAGAGAGAAAAATAGCTTAGGAGTTATAAGGAGTTTGAAGCTTGCTTTATTTTGATAAAATATTCTTTTGAAAGTGTTGTTTGCATTATCTTATTGCATTCTTATGAGAGATAAAGTTTATTGTTGATAAGACTATAAGGGAGAAATAAGGTGTATAAGGGATAAATATTTCTTGTAATGTTGAGAGTGCTTTTGGTTGATTATGGAAATGAAAGCATGATGTTTTAAGGTTAGAATTGCTTCTTGTGTGAAGTTGTGAAACCTTAAGTGGGCAGCTTTGAGATTGACATTAGCTTTCATTAAATTGGTTATAATCAAGCTATTCTTTACTTGGTTAAAGTGTTGGGCTTACTTCTTTGTTGATGATTTGAAAAGTTGTTTTGTGCTATTGAGATTTGAGTTGGTGGATGCTTTTTGTTCAAACAATATTGGAGAGAAAAGGAGTTCTACTTGTTTCCTTTTCTGATGTTGATTGTGAAATGCTTCAAGGTTGTGTTTTGAGTTGAATGGTGTTGATTGAACCTTGTTTGATGAGCATTGTTGTTGAAGCCCTAATTGATGGTGAAAAGAACATGAGTATCATTGTTATGTGATTCTTTGCATAGTTGGCAATTGTTGGGGTTTCATGTTCTTGAAAGAAAGCATTCTATCCTATCCATTTCAGATATTGAGTTGAGTTTTCAGATTTGAGATTGAGATTGAGCTGAGTTGATTTGAGTTGAGTTTTGAGATTGGGAGTTGAGTATAGAACATATTGAGTCTCTAACAATTCTCTTTATGCTTCTATGAGTTTGAAAAATCACATTGGGTCTCTAACAATTCACTTTGTGATTTCCTACTAAGAAAGTTTTTCTTGGTGAGCTTGCTGAGTTTTTGGACGAGGTTCGGTGGGGACTTGTGAGCAGTTTTGGACAGGTTCGGTGGGGACTTGTGAGAAGAGAGGAAGAGGGGATTGGAGTGAAGATTGGGGACTTGTGAGCAGTTTTGGACAGGTTTCGGTGGGGACTTGTGAGCAGATTTGGACAGGTCCTAGCGAGAGGACTTGTGAGCTGAGTTTGATAGTTCTATCGAGAGAACTTGAGGACAGAGGTGCATTGGTTCTATGAGAAGAACATGAGGACAGATTTGGCAAGTCTTTGAGAAGGCTTGTATGCGAGAGGATTGATTTGTTCAAGAGTTGGACAGATCTGACGAGACAGAGGAAGACTTGTACTAGACCAGTGACTATGTTTGGTACAGGTTGTTGAGCTACTGTGGACGTGATCATAGAAGGCAGAGGTCTCTTAGGCTAAGCATTGAGGACAGGAGGTCTTCGATGGAAAGGAGTTCCACGTGCTTGGCAAGAGGTAGAGGCAGTTGATCTTCTGAGGGATCATTTCCAGAGTAGAGGGGAAGGTATCTCCTTTGAGCAGAGGCTCATAAATTTTGATTGGGGGAAGGTATCTCCTTTGAGCAGAGGCTCATAAATTTTGATTGGGGGAAGGTATCTCCTTTGGGCCGAGGCTCATAAACATTGTAATTGGGAAGGATTCCCAAAGAACTTTGAGATAACTTTTAGATAAAAGTTTTGTGGATGTAGCCTGGCCATTTTGGGTGAACCACGTTAAAATTGGTGTCACTTTGTGGATGATATTGTGCATTGCTTTGATATTGCTTTGGGTATATTGCTTTACTATTTTGAAGTATAATGGAAAAAGTATAAAGAGGTCTTATACTTATTCACCCCCCCTCTCAGTATAAGCTTGTGTTCTTCAATTGGTATCAGAGCAGGTGCCTTCAAAAAGTTTAACAACTTGAAGGAAAAGCTAGTAAAGAACACAATGGATCATTCAAGTGGCAATGCAACACCTATTCTTGATGGGTCAGATTTTGGTCTTTGGAGTGCAAGGATGAAGGTTCATCTAATGGCACTTGGGAATGAGGTTTGGGAAGTGATTGAAGATGAGTACACTATTCCTGAACATGGTCCTAATACTAAAGAAGAAAGGCTCCTACATCACAGCAATTCAAAAGCAATGAATGCAATCCTGAAAGGCTTACAGAAAGCGAATCTCACCAAAGTGATTCACTGCAAGACAACTAGTGAAATGTGGAATCGGTTGAAGGTGGTTCATACAGGTGATACAAATGTCAGAAAGGCCAAGTTGAGACACTTCAAAGGTATGTTTGAACAACTCAAGATGAATGATGATGAAAATATTAGTGACTACATGCTTCGTATGGATGAGGTTGTTAACTCCATGAAAGACTTAGGTCTTGAGCTTGCTGAAAATGATGTTTGTGATAAGATTTTAAGATCTCTTCCTAATAGATTTAGTGAAAATATTTCTGCTATTGAGGAAGCTAAAGATTTGGATAAGTTGAAAAAGGATGAGCTCCATAGTATACTTGCAGCATTTGAGTTGAGAACTCAAGTGAAGGTTGATGTCAAGAAAGAGGCGACTTTCAAGGCTACCAAGAAATCCAAGGGTAAACAACTTCAAGATAGTGATGAGTCTTCTAGTGATGAAGAGGCATATTACAACAAGAAAGGCAAGTTCTCTAGAAAGCACAAAAGTATGAAAAATATAAGATGTTTCAATTGTGGAAAGTTTGGTCATTATGCTACTAATTGTACTTTTCCCAAGAATGAAAGTGATGAAGATAAACAGGATTCTAAGAGCAAGGATTCAGAAAAGCACAAGCATCACGGGAAAAACAAAGATGAGCACAATAATCAAGCAAAGAGGTATTCTCACAAGCACAAGAAGAGTTTCTACCTAGACAAAGCAAGTAAGTGTTCTAGTAGTGATAGTGAAAGTTCTTCAAGTGATGATGAAAATGAGATGTTGTTCATATCGAGAAAAAGAGGAAGAACCGAAACATAGATTCATTATCATGAAATGTCTTAGATGTGGAAACTTTGGTCACCTTGAGGATGATTGCACAAATAATGATTTGGTTTCTAGTATGTATGAGGATGCTTCAGAAAACTATAAGGAAGATGCATGTATGGTTTTTGAAAAGGGTAGCACCTCTAGTGATAAGAAATCTGAAAAAGGCTTTGATGATTCAAAAAGCAAACAAATAGAGGAAGATATAGAGAAAGGTGAAGTAGATCTTAAAGGTGAACTTATTAGTGCTCTTAGTGCTTTGAAAAAGGAAAGAAAGAAGAATGCTAGACTCAAGGATAAGTTAGATGAATGTTGTATGGAGAGAGATGATCTTATAGAAAGTCTTGACTTCTCTATAGCTAAGACACAGGAACTCAAGGATGAGTTAGAGTCTAAGGTTCTTGAGTATAGTGAGTTAGAACAGAAAATGGCTTCTTTGAAAGAGGAAACTAAAGAGTACAAGGATAAGCTTTACGAGGTTCCAAGATAGCTCCAAAAAGGTTAAGTCACTCATCAAAGGTCAAAGAAAGACAACAGATAAAACAGGCCTTGGTTTTGTTAAGCCACACAAGGAACAAGTTGGAGAGTCTAGTAAGAGACTCCAAAAGGAAGAGAGTTCCGATGAGGAAAGTATTTCAGAAAAGGAGTCCTTGAATGATAGATGCACAGAAATAGAAAATAGAATTCAGAATGAGAAGAAGAAGTTTTCAGAACCTAAGAGGTCAAATAAAGGAAAGTTTCAAGGCAGATGTTTTGCTTGTCACGGGTTTGGTCACATGGCTTCACATTGCATGGCTCAAGTGAAGAAGGTAAATGACAGTTTCAGAAGTGCTAGTTACTTTCAAGGGTATTGCTACTCTTGTCAATAGTTTGGGCACAAGGCAGTTTATTGCAAGGCAAATAACAGGAACAGGTTTGGTCATAACAGGTTTGGTCAGGACAGGTTTGGCCAGAACAGGTTTGGTCAGAACAGGTTTGGTCAGAACAGGTTTGGCTAGAACAAGTTTGGTCAGAATAGGTTTGGTCAGAACTGGTGGATTCAAAGATCGGGTTTACCTCAGAGAAACAACATCGTCAAGTGTTTCAAGTGCAACAATGAAGGTCACATAATCAGACAGTGTAGAGCTGAAATTCTAGAATACAGGAACAGGAACAGTGGCATGATCGAGGTCCAAGGATCAAGGCATGGACAAGAACGAGGGATGAGAACAAGAACAAGAACAGTGACAAGAACAGGAATATGGGCAAAGAGTTCAAGAGAAGGCCCGACAAGGAAGTTATAGATGCTGATGATGATCAGTGCCTAATGGGAGTTTTACTCCCACCCCAGAATTAATCACCTCATCAGGAGGTGGGGGAGGGACTAAGCTAAGAGGCTCATTCTTAGTCCCGAGCCCCAAAGGTGACCCTTTGCCATTGATGACAAAGGGGGAGAGATATGAGTAAGGGGAGAGCTTCAAAGTGAAGAGGAGAGCTTCAAGTCAGGGGGAGCAAAACTTCAAAGGAAGATTCTCGGTTGTGGGCATAGTTGGTCAGTTGTTAGCACGAGTTGGTTTCAGTTTTGGCTCTTGAGAAGTGTTTTCGGTAAAGGTTTGCCATCAATGACAAAGGGGGAGATTGTTGGCAATTTTGGGTACTTTGGGTACATTGCCTTTGCTCAAGTGTATAAGTTGTCATTGATGTCAAGAAGCTCTTGAAGGAATTTGATTTGATGTCAAATAATTTGTTTTGATGAAGGTTACGACATGACAGTTTCAAAGGTCTTTTGTAAACCCCAAGTTGGCAAGTTTAAAGATTACAGGTGGATGCATTAGTTTAATGCATTTGGGTCCAGGAGGAAGTATTTATTTAAATAATTAAAAACCTTGTTAAGGTTCCTTTTAATTATTTTTAAATAAATATTTGTTTGCATTGGGTTCTCCTAACCCATGGCGCAAATGTCTTAACTTTGATGGCGCTATGTTCTAAGTTTGTGGGCGCTAGCCAAGACCTCCGTCGACGTGTTAAACTCCTCCGTCGACGTGTTAAACTCCTCGTCGACGTCAAGAGTTTATGGGAAATATGCATATAAATCTCCCATGATGAAGATCAAAGATTATCCCATCCGCATTTTCGAAAAGTGTTGCTCGTTGTGAATTCGTGATCTGATGTTCGATTTCTTCCTCGTTGTGATTTCGTGATCCGTTGTTCGGATATCCGTCGTTCATTTTTTGTATCCGTCATAAGGTTTCATCATCGTCATTCATGTCAGAAGACAGGGAGGCCTGTTGTTTATTTTAGCCCTGGCACAGAAGGTACAAGGGAAACAGAGTGAGGTTTAAACCTCATCGGACGCCTTTGGCGCACCGGTAGCGGCTAGGCTGTTGGCGCGCTACCCGAACGGGAGGTTCCGCGTTCGAATAACGTGAAAGGGTTTTTCTTCATTGAAGTGGATGCAGTGGGTGGTGTTAGAGTTCGTGCGCAATTTCTCCATAGCATGATTTTTGGTGTTGGCCAAGGTATTTTTGAAATTAATTTTTGCTAGTGTATTTTGCGGATGGAGGAAGTTTATTAGAGAGAAAAATAGCTTAGGAGTTATAAGGAGTTTGAAGCTTGCTTTATTTTGATAAAATATTCTTTTGAAAGTGTTGTTTGCATTATCTTATTGCATTCTTATGAGAGATAAAGTTTATTGTTGATAAGACTATAAGGGAGAAATAAGGTGTATAAGGGATAAATATTTCTTGTAATGTTGAGAGTGCTTTTGGTTGATTATGGAAATGAAAGCATGATGTTTTAAGGTTAGAATTGCTTCTTGTGTGAAGTTGTGAAACCTTAAGTGGGCAGCTTTGAGATTGACATTAGCTTTCATTAAATTGGTTATAATCAAGCTATTCTTTACTTGGTTAAAGTGTTGGGCTTACTTCTTTGTTGATGATTTGAAAAGTTGTTTTGTGCTATTGAGATTTGAGTTGGTGGATGCTTTTTGTTCAAACAATATTGGAGAGAAAAGGAGTTCTACTTGTTTCCTTTTCTGATGTTGATTGTGAAATGCTTCAAGGTTGTGTTTTGAGTTGAATGGTGTTGATTGAACCTTGTTTGATGAGCATTGTTGTTGAAGCCCTAATTGATGGTGAAAAGAACATGAGTATCATTGTTATGTGATTCTTTGCATAGTTG
The DNA here is from genome assembly GCA_028583015.1 of Wollemia nobilis. Lineage (NCBI taxonomy): Eukaryota > Viridiplantae > Streptophyta > Pinopsida > Araucariales > Araucariaceae > Wollemia > Wollemia nobilis. Next base: position 14,603,379 of record JAQPPZ010000850.1, read on the forward strand.
GCAATTGTTGGGGTTTCATGTTCTTGAAAGAAAGCATTCTATCCTATCCATTTCAGATATTGAGTTGAGTTTTCAGATTTGAGATTGAGATTGAGTTGAGTTGATTTGAGTTGAGTTTTGAGATTGGGAGTTGAGTATAGAACATATTGAGTCTCTAACAATTCTCTTTATGCTTCTATGAGTTTGAAAAATCACATTGGGTCTCTAACAATTCACTTTGTGATTTCCTACTAAGAAAGTTTTTCTTGGTGAGCTTGTTGAGTTTGGGTGGTGGACAGTGGGGGGACTTGTGAGAGCTTTGGACAGGTTCGAAAGGAGGTTTGGAAGTGTGGGACTTGTGATTAAAAGTTGGGACTTGTGAGCAGATTTGGACAGGTCCTAGCAGAGGACTTGTGAGCTGAGTTTGATAGTTCTATCAGAGAACTTGAGGATAGAGGTGCATTGGTTCTATGAGAAGAACCCGAGGACAGATTTGGCAAGTCTTTGAGAAGGCTTGTATGCAGAGGATTGATTTGTTCAAGAGTTGGACAGATCTGACAGATAGAGGAAGACTTGTACTAGACCGATTGACTGTGTTTGGTACAGGTTGCTGAGCTACTGTGGACGTGATCATAGAAGGCAGAGGTCTCTTAGGCTAAGCATTGAGGACAGGAGGTCTTCGATGGAAAGGAGTTCCACGTGCTGGCAAGAGGTAGAGGCGGTTGATCTTCTGAGGGATCATTTCCAGAGGAGAGGGGAAGGTATCTCCTTTGAGCAAGAGGCTCATAAATTTTGATTGGGGGAAGGTATCTCCTTTGAGCAGAGGCTCATAAATTCTGATTGGGGGAAGGTATCTCCTTTGGGCCGAGGCTCATAAACATTGTAATTGGGAAGGATTCCCAAAGAACTTTGAGATAACTTTTAGAGAAAAGTTTTGTGGACGTAGCCTAGACCATTCTGTGTGAACCACGTTAAAATTGGTGTCACTTTGTGGATGATATTGTGCATTGCTTTGATATTGCTTTGGGTATATTGCTTTACTATTTTGAAGTATAATGGAAAAAGTATAAAGAGGTCTTATACTGTTCACCCCCCCTCTCAGTATAAGCTTGTGTTCTTCATCCATTTTTGTGGTACTATTATTTGGGCCAAATTCCCGTGTTTGTGGCAAACTCTACATCTAAAGGACAGAGCCTCATAATCCAGCTGTTGAATCCATGATAGTCCTTCAAGTTCAAGTTTCACCTCTACCGAGATAGGTTGGCTAAGATCCATTTCCACACATATTCTTGTGTAAATAGTTGTGTTCCCTTCTATTGTATCTTTGGAGACACCCAAATGTCTTCCAAAGGAATGACCGATCATCTCCAAAACCTGCTCACTCCAAAACTCCATTGGAAGTGCATACAGATGGATCCAGACCGGGACAACAATGGGTTCAATTCGGGGATCGAATCCCACTCTCCAGGGTTGAACAAATAAACCTGCTAGACAATAACTCCTCTTCTCTGATTCGAAATCCCTGTTTCTATCAGCCAGAGAAGAAAAACTAACAATAAAATACCCATTGCTAATAAACCACAAAGAGTACTCACCATGAGGCTCCCAGTTTTGTCGGACCCAGGAGTGCAAAAAATTCAGTGTAGGGTGAATACCCATGAATTTGCAGATCATATCGTGATTGGCTCTGTATAAGACTTTTTCTTTGACCATCCTTGTCTCAATGACAATCTTGGGTCGTGAATCAGACTGTGGCAAGAATCCATTGACCCAATGCACTGTTGATCTGTTTCCTATGACCGTAAAGAGCATTTTAAAGGCAGATCTTTGAGCTTCATTCATCTTGGAAGGAGATTTATCTTTTAGCATATCTACATAAGAGCTATTCCTCTCTAGGAGAGGATCCGAAGAAGTCCCCATTGGACCCTCCTGGAGCAGCAATCTTGCCTTCAGATCCACAGTAACCAGATATCTCTTCGAAAAGCCAACAGATGCCCTAGATTTTCCTTAGCTTCAAAAACCCTAGTTCATCGCTCCAAAATCCCTTGGAGAGCACTTTCATAAAAATATTAAATCTACAATATTCATAGCTTTAATCCTTATCAGTTCAGAACTAGCCGACGTCTATATTACAAAATGATTTATTTGATTATTATTTATAGTAGTATCCAAATATTTTTATTATCATCTATCATTAATTAGAATTCTTAATCTGTGCTTCATATTATTTGTGCCCTTTTGTGGCAGGGATATACCCTCCTGAAGTGACCTATATTTAAAATAATATTTGAATCATTTATCCATTCAATCTCGATTGATTATCGAGTCTTATCTTTAATTAATTTTATTACATTTTTGTGAGTTGTATTATTGATTACATTTTTTGGTAGGGTTATTACTATCCGTGAGAGCACGTGAGAGTGAAGGGAACCTATTTCCCTCCAAGTGGTATCAATTCAACGATCTCAGGGGAGTGGTATTAGGGCAGCAAAAATACTTTGCTTGCACAGGATTACACATAGTCACTGCATAGTCACCAACGGGGGATAGAGTGAATTCCTTGCACTAGCTTCTTTGTTTGATGGTAGCAAGTGCATCTAGTTTGGTTACTAAACACCAAACCCATCCTCTCTATGACTTTGCATCAACACAACATATTGAAATATTGCAATACGACATTCTGAAACACGATGGTAACAGGGTTGCAGTCAAATTCCTCATAAACAATCAAGAGCACTAGGTGTTTGGGAAACCCACACAGCAACAAAACAAAGTGTAGTGGCCTAAAAATACTGTAAAATTCAAAAAAACATTCAAAAATTTGTCAAATCGCATCCATATTAATTGTAGACATTCGTTGTTCTAACGTACTGCTACCAGCAAATTAAATTACGATAAAAACCAAAAATTATGCAAATAACCTAAGGTATGATAGGTTATAATTTTATTTTATTTTTTTACTGAGATTTATATCCCACATTGGGCAGGAAAAAGCAAACAAGGGATTTATAACATGAAAGGGGAAAGTACAAGGGTGTGAATTCGATCACATAGCCAGCCCTCCTCCCTTGTGCATAGCCTCATCCATGTGTCCTTTCTTCCCTTGTGTCATCTTCTCCATTGTATTCTGGTCTCGTCTTCAATCGTTTCTTAGTATTAGGTGTCATATCTTCGTGGTCATGTCTGTTCCTCACTATCCATCATCCACATACCACGTTGAGTTTAAGTCGTATTATCGTTCGCATCCAATCCTCATTGAGTCGTATCACTTCATTCATAGTTTTCCATCATCCACATACCACATTAAGTTTAAGTTGTGTCGTCATTCACGTCTAGTCCTCACTGAGTTGTGTTGCATCATTCATAGCGGTCATGATCTTACCCCCAATGTCGACTTCCATTTTGTATCTTGATTTGTGTCACATTGGCTCTGTGTTAGTAATCTTGTGTGTCAATAATCTTACATGTTAGTTCTGTGGTGTCATTTGTATCATTGGCTCCATGTTAGTAATCTTGTGTGTCAGTAATCTTACATGTTAGTTTCGTGGTGTCATTTGTAGTCTCACTTGGTGTTAAACTATTGTGTCAAAAAGAGGGGTCAAATTATCATGTTAAAAAAAGGGCATCAACAAGATGTCAATTGTAGTCTCACTTGGTGTCAAACCATCATGTCAAAAAGAGGGGTAAAATTATCATGTTAAAAAGGGTATCAACAACATGTCAAATTGGTAAAGTATTGGCTCAAGTATTCAAAAAATTTTAAAGTAAACTGAGAAGCCACAAGGATGTGATTCAATCCATATCATAGTTGGAGCGATAGTTGAAGTGGAGAACAACCAATTTTTTTCCAAATTAACCAAAATTTTGCAGAAATTGAAAACACAAGCTTATAAGCAGGAAATTTTGAAGAGTGCATGAGCGGAAGGTGGACCAAAGGACCAAACGAGCGATTATCAAGCTCGGAGAACTCAAACGAAGGGATCTTGAAGTCACCAAGAAGACCTCCTAGAAGCAAAGGTACACATAATTCTTCTCCTTTAGGAATTAATAGCTTTAACCCTGGTCATCCATTGCTTAACAATATGGCATCCAATCCCTCCCCAAACTCTTCCCATGAGAACCTCACACAAGAGGAAACAGGGAGCCCCATTACCACTGACAAGGCCTTACCAACATTATTGGCTAGTATAACCACCCTGAATGACAAGATGACCCAACTATTGGAAAGACAAAGCCAACCAAATCCTCCTAGCCCAAATCACCCCCAAAGACACTGGAACACTGAGGATCAGTATGAAGAAGTTTATGCACAACAAAGAGGTCATAATGGTAGTCCCCAAAATCACTTCAATGGACAACGGAATGATGAGGATATCAACAACGAAGATGTTTTTGAACAACAAAGAGGTCCTACCCAAAATCGCTTCCATCGATATAGGCACAATGAAGACCAAGATAGAGATGAAGTTTACCAACAACCTAGAGGTCCTAGTGGGGTCAATTTTCCATGCATTGATATTCCCACCTTTGAGGGTCATGATCCACGTGGGTGGATAGCCAAAATGGAAGGCATTTTAGAATTATACCAAATTCAAGATTCAGAAAAAGTTCCTTTTGCTACTTCCAAACTAGGTACTGAAGCTTATCAATGGTTTGTATGGCTCAAACACGAGAAGGGAAAAACCATTTTCTGGAATGATTTCACCAAATACTTTCTTAACATATTTGATGAAGGATCCTCATCTTCTTACATGGTGCGGTTGTTATCACTTAAGCAAACAGGATCAATAATGGATTATATATCAGAATTCACTAGCTTGCTTTCCTATGCAAGAAATTTACAAACCGATGTAGTGGTAGCTACTTTTAGAAATGGGTTGAAAGAGAATATTAAAGTTGAAGTGGATCTACAAGATCCATCCACTGTAGATGCCTGTATAAGGATTTCCAAGTTGGCTGAGAAGAAGGTGCAAATGGTGACATCCATACGACGTGATTCATATGGTCGACCTCAATACCGCAACAACTCTTTTCGTAGAAATGATCAACCATCAAGATATTTTTGCTATAAATGTCGTAATCACCATCCAAAATATCAGGCATGTGTACCATGATAGAACTTTCAAATTGAATATGCTGACAAGGAAGATGAAGAAATAGAGGAGAACAACTCTCCTGATGATCCCATAGACGAAGACCAAATTGAACACGAGGAGGTTGTAGCTGAGGAAGATACTATGGCAATTTTAGTACATGCTCTTATGGGGTTATCAACTCACCATACAATCAAAGTAGTAGGATTCATTCGACAAAGGAAGGTAACTGTATTAATTGATTCAGGAAGTACTCACAACTTTATTGACACAAGGCTTGCCAAGGCATTAAACTTGCACATCCACTCCTCCAATCAAGATAAATTTCAAGTTAGAACTGCAAGTGGGAGTAGTGCTCAATGTATAGGTAAAACATCTTCAATTTCATTACAAATGGGAAGTTATACTTGGCAGGGTCCTCTTTTTGTTATGAATTTAGGGAATTCAGAAGTTATCTTGGGAGTCGCATGGCTAGAACAAATGGAAACCATGGTCGGTTTTAATTACAAGCAACGCTTTGTTGAATGGAAAGAAAATGGGAAGACCATTCGCCTCCAAGGAATTCCAACACCTCCATCAAAGATAGTAAGTTCGCACAACATGGAAAAAATATTAAGAAAAGGTAGTTATGGATTCATTGCTCAAATTAATTGTATGGAAATGCAAGCACAAGATACGCCAGAAATCCAATCAGAAGATCTACAAAACATTGTGGCCAACTATGATGAGGTCTTCCAAGAACCAAAGGGACTACCTCCCAAAATATCCCATGACCATGCCATACACCTTGTTCTAGGAAGTCTTCCTCCTAATGGTCATCCTTATCGATATCCCCAACCTCAAAAAATAGAAATTGAGAAGATTGTCCAAGAACTATTAGAACATGGAGTCATCCATCACAGTACTAGCCCCTATTCTTCACCAGTAGTTTTGGCCCATCGTAAAGACAATTCTTGGCGTATGTGTCCGGATTTTCATCCTCTTAACAAAATCACCATCAAAGATAAATTCCCTATACCTATCATTGATGATCTATTAGATGAACTACATGGTGCAAATTTTTTTACAAAATTGGACTTACGTTCAGGGTTTCACCAAATTAGAGTTAGGGAAGAAGATATTCCCAAAACAACTTTTCGAACCCATGAAGGTCATTATGAATTCCTGGTCATGCCCTTTGGTCTCACTAATGCCCCATCTACATTCCAAAGTCTCATGAACCATGTGTTTCATCCATTCCTCCACAAATTTGTCCTAGTCTTCTTCGATGACATACTCATATATAGTAAATCATGGAAGGATCATTTGTTGCATGTGGGAAGGGTTCTTCATATACTACACAGGGAAAAGTTGTTTGTCAAATGCTCTAAATGCTCTTTTGGTGTTCAAGAAGTTGAGTACCTGGGTCATATAGTATCTCAAGAAGGTGTTAAAGTGGATCCCAATAAGATTAAGGTAATTCAGGATTGGCCTTTACCTAAAACCATCAAGAAACTTCATGGTTTTTTGGGTCTCACTGGCTACTATCACAAATTTGTGCGTAACTATGGTAAAATTGTAGCTCCTCTCACAACTCTAACAAAGAAGGATGCTTTTCATTGGTCAGAAGTAGCCACTCAAGCCTTCGAGGCTCTCAAAGAAGCAATGTGTACTACTCCAGTTTTGGCAACTCCAGATTTTCACAAACCATTCGTAATCGAATGTGATGCTTCAAGAATAGGTATTGGGGCAGTATTAATGCAGGAAGGTCATCCCTTAGCATTCGAAAGTAAACAAATTTTGGAAAAGAATTTGGGAAGATCTACATATGAAAAAGAAATGTTGGCTATTCTACATGTAGTGGAGAAATGGAGACACTACTTAATCAATAGTCGTTTCATTATAAAAATAGATCATAGTAGTCTCAAGCACTTTCTAGAACAACGATTTTCTTATCCAGAACAAAACAAGTGGTTAACTAAATTGTTGGGATATGATTTCATTATTGAGTACAAGAAAGGGAAAGAAAACGTGGCAGCAGATGCATTATCCAAAAAATATGAAGATGAAGTGGTTATTAATGCTATTTCAGGTCCTTGTTCTCAATGGGTGTCTCAGTTATAGGAAGAATGGTTGTCCAATAGTGAAACTGCTCAAATAATTCAGGAATTGTCATTGGGTTCATCCAAGCACCCTCTTTTCTCCTATGAAGACAAGATATTAAGAAAGAAGAATCACATTTACATTCCACACACTTCGACAATCAAATCAAGGATTCTAGATGAGTCACATGCTTCTCCATCAGCAGGTCATTCAAGTTTTTTGAAAACTTATATGCGGGTTAAACAATATTTTTGTTGGAAAGGATTAAAAGCAGAGGTCAAACAATGGGTAGCTGAATGTGAAGTATGCCAACGCAATAAGGGTGAAATAGTCAAATCACCAGGGTTGCTTCAACCATTACCCATTCCAGATCATCAGTGGGAACACATTTCCATGGATTTTATTGAAGGTCTTCCTAAGTCAGAAGGCAAAATAGTAATTTTTGTGGTAGTTGATCGCCTCTCCAAATATGCTCACTTTCAGGCTCTACAACATCCATTTTCAGCAAGCAAAGTGGCTAAGGTATTTATGGACTCAATTTTCAAATTGCATGGAATGCCAAAAAATATTGTAAGTGATCGAGATCCCATATTTACTAGCAATTTTTGGAGGGAATTATTTTGACTTAGTGGTACCAAATTAAATATGTCTTCTGCATACCATCCACAAACAGATGGCCAAACGGAGGTAGTTAACAAATGTTTGGGTACCTACCTAAGATGTTTTGTTCAGGATAAACAATATCAATGGAGTCAGTGGCTATCATTGGCAGAATGGTGGTACAACACTTCTTACCATTACTCCATCAAGATGTCTCCTTTTGAAGCATTGTATGGAACTAAGCCTCCAATAGTAGCAGATTATGTACCAGGATCCTCCAAAGTGGCCCAAGTAGATGATTGGTTTCAGCAACGACAATCAATGCTCACCATTCTCAAAGACAATTTGGTCCAAGCACAAAATCGTATGAAGCAGCAACAAGACACACACCGTTCGAAAAGAGAATTCAATATTGGTGATATGGTGTTCCTGCGTTTGCAGCCCTACAAACAATTATCATTGAAGATCAAGTCCAGTCAGAAGTTGGCTCCTCGATTTTATGGTCCTTACAAAATTGTGCGTCGCATTGGAGAAGTGGCATATCAACTAGAGTTGCCTCCCTCATCACGTATACATCCAATATTTCATGTTTCCTGTCTCAAGAAGGTGATCGGCCAGAAAGTGCAATCTCAGTTAGAATTACCAATACTAGATGAAGAAGGGCGTATATATCTCCAGCCTAAAGCAATTCTACAAAGTAGAACACGCATACTGAGATCTCGTCACATCCAAGAATTTCTCATCAAATGGCAGGACCTACCCGAAGAAGATGCTACATGGGAACCTGAAAGTATTTTCCAGACATTTCCAGCTTTGAGGACAAAGCTTTCCGAGGAGGGGAGTCATGTTACATTCCAAAATTAATATAGTCATCGACTATATTACAAAATGATTTATTTAATTATTATTTATAGTAGTATCCAAGTGTTTTTATCATCATATATCATCAAATAGAATTCTTAATCTATGTTTCGCATTGCTTATGCCCTTTGGTGGTGGGGATCTGCCCTCCTAAAGTGGCCTGGATTTAATATAAGATTTGAATCATTTATCCATTTGATATTTGATTGATTATTGAGTGTTATCTTTAATTACTTCCATTGCATTTTTGTGAGTTGTATTGTTGATTATATTTTATGGGAGGGTTATTACTATCCGTGAGAGAACATGAGAGTGAAGGAAATATGTTTCCCTACAATATCCACTCTAAGATTCCATCTGTGTTCCTATAACATTTTTATTCAAGTTATTAAACTCTTATGAAGGAACCAACTCTGATACCAATTGAAGAACACATGCTTATACTGAGAGGGGGTGTGAATAGTATAAGACCTACTTTTACTTTTCTTTCTCAAACAATATTATCCAATATTATCAATGGAAATGTTAATAGCAGTAATCATAACAATTTACAAATAATCACACACAATGGAGACACCAATTTAACGTGGTTCACCCAATGTGGACTACTCCACGAAGAAAATATTTCCACTAAATTTTTTCAATAAATCTCTTAGGAATCAATTCCCTATTACAATATTTATGGACCTCTATCCAAAGGAGACACCAATCCCCTAAGATCTTATTTGTGGATCTATCTCCATAGGATAACTCTTTCCCCTTTTCTCTGGTTCCTAGAACTTGATCCAGGAGATCTCTATCTCCTCAAGTGGTTTGTGGATCTCTCTCCACAGAAGAACTCTATCTTCCCATATAGTTCATAGATCACACTCCACAAGAGAACTCTTTCCCCTTTATTTGGTTCTGTGGCCACCACTCCACTCTATTTTGGTTTTGTGGATCTCTATCCATAGGATAATTCTTTCCCCTTTTGATCTGTATGATGATCTTCTAGAAGAATTTTGGCCCCCCTGCTTTGGCTTGTGGATCTCTCTCCATAGGATACCTCTATCCCCACTGCCTTGGCTAATGGATCTCTATCGACTGGAGACTAATATCCTCTTTACTTTTTCACCTCCAAATATTGCTCTCAACTCTACCTCAAATATGTACCGAACTCTATCCCAAGTCTACCATAAATCTAATCTAACTCTGCTCATGAGTCTACTCACAAATATTCTCACAACCTCTATCTCAAATTTGTTCTCAAGCCTTGACACAAAGCTTGATCAAATCACCAATCAACTCTATTTAGATCTGACTCAAGGCTTAACACAAATATTGAACAAATAATCAATCAATTATGCTTATATTTGACCCAATACTTAACACAAGGATTGAACAAATAAACTCTACTTAGATCTACCCTAAGCCTTAACATAAATATTGAAAAAATCACCAATCAACTATGCTTAATCTTCACCAAGACTTTTTCAAATCTGCCTACAAGTCTTCACTAATACTTTCTCAAATCTACCTTCAAGTATTCACCAAGAGTTGCTCAATTTTACCTTCAAGTATTCTCAAGAACTTGTTTAATTCTGCTCTCAAGTCTTCTCAAGAACTTACTTAATTCTACTCTCAAATCTTCACCAAGACTTGCTCAAATCTGCCTTAGCATATGCTCAAACATTTTCTAACACATGTTCAAAACAACTCACAAAATATGCTCAATAAATATCAAATCTCATACACAATGCTATCAAATGCTTTGTCTAATCTTCAAAGTAATTCCTTTAACTTGAAGCAGTTTAGACATTCTATCTAGAATTCATTTAACCTCTGGAACATATAGAGAATAATATGAACTTGCAAATAGCTCAATATGTTCTACTCAATCATTAATTCTGTCACTTTCACAAATCTGATTTCTAATGTTTGCACATTCACTTTCAATATTACTCAAGACCAATGCTCAAAACTTCACACATACATTCAACCAATGAAGCATAATTGTCTCACAAACCCTAGACAAATGTTCTTCCAACTTTCAATAAAGAGCAGAAAATAGGTCTCAACACTTAATTCAAATATTTCCAACAATGCTTATCAAATAAACCTTTTCACTCCACCTTATATCGTAGGAAATATTCATTCAACCAAATACTTAAATAAGGGATGATATGTCCATACCTTTTTGCTTGTTTTTATGGAGACATGTCTTCAAAAATCTATCTCACACACAATATATTTTGCAACTATAAAAAGGTTAGCACAACACTTCTTTATGAGTTAGCAATCCTTCAATATGTGTACCCACTTAAATTCCAAACCACTCTTTTGGTTTCTCAAATTATAGCATCAACTCATACAATCAAACCCTTCAAAATATTTAGCAATAATACAATCAATCAAAATACCTCATACACATTTTAACTCCCTCTTAACTTCTAATCACATTCATAACAAATTTTTAAAAGATTCTTATTGCTCCAATATTTCACTTTTCAAACTAACTCATTATAACTTCCTTCAAAAATTAAATGCATGAAATAATAATAAAAATAATTCCCTTTTATCTCCCAAGGTCAAGAACGCTCACAATAATCAATTAAACCACATGAGCCTATCCACAACCTTAGAAATTATCAAAAATAATTTGTGCTTACCAAAATACTACTGTAAGAATTTGAACACATCATCTACCACCTACCAGCGCACTAGCTTCCCTTGGGCTACCACTAGGCCAACCTCCCACACAAGGACCTAATCCCACGATGTGCTATATAACCATACTCACCCTTCTTACCCGTAAAATAAAAATATTTCCATCGAGAATCGAACTCAGGACCTACCATCCGCCTGTACCTTAGCGCACTATGGGCTGTCGCTAGACCAACCATCCACACAAGGACCAATTACCACCATGCGCTATCTAAGCATTGTTCAATCTTCTCACTCACAAAATAAACAAAATGCTACCACCAGTAATCAAATGTAAGATCTATTTTTTGCAAATGCCTTAACATGCTAGGCCAACTGCCTGGTTGGTGATAGGGGCATACACCTTTGTCCTTTTATTCGTCCATATTTTCCTTTTTGTTTTAGAATTAAAAACCTTCTTCCACCTTGCTCACGAATTTCGCATCAACAACTAAATTAAACATCCACAAATTTCATTCTAGAGACTTAATTTTGGCCTCCAAACTTTATCATATAAATATCATTTTTCCTCCATGCTTGAACATCGACAAAAATTAATAATTTAAACTTTATTCTTGGCACCAAACCCACTTAGGTTAATAAAATATTATAATTATTTTATAATTAACCTTAGGTTTTCTCTTAACAACTTTAATATTATAATAATAAATATTATGATATTATTTCCTTTGGACCTAGGTATTTCCTTCCTTCGAGGTATTTAGACAATCTTTTGACCAATCATGTGGAGCTTTATACCAAATATTTTAACCCGCTTTTTATCAATTCCCTTGCACTGAGATGAACTGAATGTTGACATCAATGAACATAATTACTCAAAATTTCCAACAATAAAAACATCCAAAAAATAGCCTAAATACTAATCAGGACACAAATTATCTAGTGATTTATCCTTACCTTTATCCCTTTATCCAATGCTATCAACAACTCTTGTTCTTGCAATATAAGTTGACAAACACTTGAAAAATATGATTAGCATTAGGGGGTCTACTTAGGCCACTATACAACAATACTTGGAGGTTTAGCAGTCAAGCCCCCTAGGTCCTTTTAGCTTACATTTGAAAATAGAAGTGAAAGTTGACCTTTGGAATATGAACAAGCATAACAAAATATAACAAAACAGAATAGTAAAACAAAATACAAAATACCCTAATATGGCCTAAATGCAATCTATACCATAGATCTAGGGTTTGGGGGTAGAATATTACCCCCAAGTATGATTTATGTGAAATAACACCCCATAAAATACGATCGTGATATCACACTGATGAAATTGCGCCCCATAGAGGCTTAGACATGATTTAATAGAAATGAGGTAAAAAACCTTAAATCAATGCAAAATTTCTAATGCATGATACAAAAAATAGAAAAATGCATACAGAAGAGCAAAATCACCTGGAAGAGAGTGAGGAAGCAAGCAGAAGGGTTGATACCTTCCAAATAGTTTATCTCTCCTAAGGGCTTCAACACAAATCCACCAAAGTGAGCAATAATAATCAATAATCCAATGCAGTAGAAAACAAAGATTCAATAAATCACACTTCACACTTGCAATTTATCTTGCTTGTGATACAAGAAGAAGAAGACCTCAAAAAATAGAGCTTTAATCAAATAATTATTATAAACTTGCTTGGAAACATGATTCAAGACAAAAACCTAGATTTGGGATTTCTAGATCTATGCTATAAAAGATAAAGGACTATGCAAAAATACAAAATATAGGAATATATTATCTAAACCCTATAATTATTCTTTTATTTGAATTTTTTTCTAACCTAGGGCTCTAAAAAGAAAACCTTTTAACAAGGGCTCAAGAAGAGATGCACAAACATAATTAACCCTAAGTGCACACTATATGCTATTTATCCTTCAAATGCCTAGAAAATAATTATATATATTTCTATAAAATTGGATCTAGAGTTTACAAAAGAAACAAAAGCACTCAACAAATAGCCTAAAGACTAATTAGGACACTTAGCTTATTCGGTGATTTATCCTTGCCTTTATCCCTTTATACAATGCTATCAACAATTCCTATTCCTACAAGATAACTTGACAAACACTAGAAAAATAATATTAGAATCAGGGGGCCTACTTAGGCCACCATACAACAATTTTTGGAGGTGCAGCAGTCAATCCACCTAGGTCCTTTTAGCTAACCTTTGAAAATAGAAGCAAATTTTGACCTTTGGAAGATGAACAAGCATAACAGAATATAGTAGATTAGAATAGTAAAACAAAATATAGAAAGCCCTAATATGGCCTAAATGCAGCCTATAATATAGATGTAGGGTTTGGAGGTAGCATATTACCCCAAATGTGGTCTATGTAAAATTGCACCCCATAACAAGCGACCGTGATATCGCACCAACGAAATCACGTCCTGTAGAGGCCCAAGCACAATTTTGTAGAAGCAAGGGAAAAAATCTCAAATCAATACAAAATGATTAATACGTGATACAAAAAATAGAAACATGCATACAAAAGAGTTAAATCACTTGGTAGAGAGCAAGGAAGCAAGCATAAGGGTTGAGACCTCCCAAATAGTTGATCTCTCCTTAGGGCTTCAACACAAATCCACCAAAGTAAGCAACAACAATCAATAATCCAATGCAATAGAAAATAAAGCTTAATACATCACGCTTTACACTTGCAAGTTAGATTTCTATTGGGAGAAGAATAAGAAGACCTCAAGAAAATAGATTTTTAATCAAATAATTGTTATAAAATTGCTTTGAAACTTGATTGCTTGGATGGGAAAAAGAAGATTTCAAACCCTCCTTATATAGTGGATTTGAAAGAAGAATGGGTGGGAAAAATTAAGCACAACCGACCTTAAAAATATCAAATTTGAAAATTAGGGTTTTCTTAAGATAAAACCCTAAAATGCAAAATCACTCTCCATAAAAACGGACCACGACCTTGCACCAGCTAGATCCCTATGTAGTTTTAATACATTTTGGAGGGTCAAACAGAGTCAAAATGGGTCATATCATATATCGTTGGAAAGATATTTTTTATCCTGATCTAATGAAATAGGATTTAGTAAAAATATATAAGATTTTTTAGGGGAAATTTTAGCTAAAATATGACCCTACGTTTCCAAGGAGAAAATAAATATGGAAAATTACTCACCTTAGTGGGTCAATTTTCTGTGTCTGCACTATATTTTGGCAAGTCTAGGAATTATGTCTCTATTTCTCCTTATCAACTAATAGTTTTTATCAATAAAGACCTTGGAAAATTCTAGCCATTCAATATTTTTCTCCTCTAAGCTTCTAGGCTATTTTAAGCATCCCATCAAAATTTGGATTTTTAATTTTAAGCAGTTAAAGGTATTGACTTATCTAGTCTTGCTTATTCTAGTAGTCTGCTATCATGATGGTGAGAGTAGATATTTAATATTTGAGTTCTATTTTGGCATCCAATTTGGAGATTTATTTCTCCAACTTGTGCATTCTAGCCTCGATTGCTTGATAGCGGGTCTTAGAGGGAATTTACTAAAAATAGAAATGCTATTTTTAGTAGTTACTCTTTTTAGTAAGGATCTCAAAAAAGCGTTGGATGCTATATACCAAAATTATCATCTCGATAAGGCAATCACAATGAGCTATATCCCCAAATTTTTCTTTTAGATTAATTTATAGGGATTTTTAGGTTGTGTATCTATTTCAAAGCTCTCAAAATTTCATTTTTTTTGTCTTGTGAGCTATTCTCCCAATAAGGTAAGCAATGAGTGGATGTATTATAGTTTAGGGTTTGTGTACTCCATATCCCTCTATTATATTTCAATAATGATCGATAATGCTTGGACAAATATTTTAAGCCACTACTTAAGGAGGATTCCACACATGCCCTTCAACACACTACTTGCCTCTCTGATTTGTTTTGGAGGGTAATATTCTTGAGTGATGTGCTTGGTACACTATGGATATTACATAGTTGAATAGTTTCCTATATATGATGGTTTGGCTCAAGGTTCCTAAAAGGGATATCCCAAGATACATGAAGTATATAGGAACTCAATTCCATGTATAGGTGATGTCTAAGGCCTAGGTATTGGAGCCTATTTACCCATAACTTCACTAAATGCTTTATGGGAAATATATCTTAGCCAATAATGACAACTCCTTCGTGTTATATTAAAATTTATAGAAGACCATTTCTAGCTTATGAACATAGGGCTAACACAATTTTATTTTTGCTCACAACATAAGCTTACCATGCCCTAGAAAGGGCTTTGATACCACTTGCAATGAACCTCTTCTTCTCATGCAAATATTTCACCTTGAAATTCTTAGTGTGAAGCTATACTAAGATAAGAAATTTAGTGCCAAAGATAATTCTAACTATGATTGCACATAGTATTGATAAAATTAACACTAATATTGTATATCCAATAACATAAGCATTCATTAAATGAAATATGGAAATACAAATTATAATAATTATAGGAATCTAGGATAGGTAATATTACTATAATAGGCATCTTTGAGGAGGCAACCTCCTTACAAAATATGCAAATTCTCCACTAGCTCATGAGGGTTACATCCTTCCCATTTTATAATATTTACAAGCATATTTCCTAACATTTTATGATAATATTCTATGACAACCTACTATGATAGTATTCTATGACAATATTCTTAACTACCTATTCTATGATAGTTACATTCATGATACCAAGTGGTTACATTCATAATTCTATGACAACAAAGTGGTTACATACATGATTCTATGATAAAGTGATTATATACATGATTCTATGACACACACTCCTAACTTAACATGTGACCCACTTCTAACTTGATATATAGTCCACTTTATATACAATATAATATACCCATATGAGTTACAAGTTTTGGGTATGTAATAGATATCATGGAGGATTATGTAGATGATATTTTTGGTTAGCATCTAAATTGATAAGGCTATGTTTGAGGCCTAAATTTTTTTTTGAGAAAGTAAAGGAGTTTAAGGTACACCTAAAGCATGAAAAAAATATGTTTGGGATAACATCAAGAAATATCTTGAGATATATTGTATCCAAAGAGGCATTGAAGTTGACCTTGATAAAATATTGCCTATTATTGATATACCACACCTTCAAATATTATCCTATCTTAGGAGTCTCCAAGGCAAAATCCAATCCATTATGAGATTCATCTCATAGCTAACAAACAAGTGTCAATATTTTATCATGCTTTTGAGAAAGGATGCAATCTTTGAATAAGAGAACATTTGTCAAGTTGTGTTTGATACCCTATGTAAACACCAAAATCTAACCACTTGTCATCCATTCGTAGCCTCCAATCACAGTTGTCCATACTTAGGACATTAGATTACTTTAGGAGGATGTTATCTAGTTACTTCATGCAATGTAATAAATGCAAAAGTATCAATGTGTAAGCTATATATATGCACGTTATCCCATGCATAGCTAGGTAGAGTTTTGGTCAAGGAACCTATCTTCCTATATAAAGGACCATAGACATAGAGCATCATATAGTAGTAGGAAGTAGTGTGAAGCTATGTAGAGCAGTGTGTTGTGATGTAGCAGAGTGTGATGTGACAAAGTGTGATATGCTCAAAAATCATTATTGAGTAGTAGTTTTATTCATGGAGTGTTCATTTTCTCCATAGCTACTTTGTATACATTTCCAACATTTCTATTTATGGCATATTTTCAATTATCTCCCAACTTTACTTTCTTTCATATTATTCTACATCTTGTGATTGCTATCTCCCATTACATGTTGCATCAAAATCTAATAGTGGTATTAGAGCTATGCTAGATCAAGCTATAGTAGATCAATAGGAAAACCACCATTATCATTGATACTGAGTTTTTTGTCAACCTGATGCATCATTGGACTAGTCACTGTCAAAAATATCAGAAGAGTCTAGGTGGTATAATTAGGGAGAGCCAAAAGTTAGTATTTAAAGAAATCTTAGTTTTAGAAATACTAAGATTGCATATGGCTAGAGTCTTTCCACAGATTTACAAGGAAAAACTCGTGAAGACTAATTATCGTCATCCAACAAAAAGCCTCAAAAGAAGAATTTGGCAAGGAGTTCCAAATCTCAGAAGACCTGAAAACATTCAAAATATTAAGAAGAAGATCCTATTTGAAGTTAGAATTTGATAAAAATATTGAAGAAATATTCAAATAGAATAAGCCTGCCAAATCCATGAGATTTGGAGATTACCTCTCACATCAAGAAGGTACCACTTCAAAAATAAAGATCTCTTCAAATCTACAACAAAATGAGGATAATACAAGAGGAGAACAAGCCACAAAAATCCTAGGCTCATGAAAGAGATTTCAAGACCATATTTTTGTGAAGACAAAATTGTTTAGGGCAACCTACAAAGAGCTACAAGATCTTACTCAAGGAAGCAACTTGGTGATCTTAGACACCAAGATCTACATCCTCTATAGAAGCAGCAAAAAGAGCTTTCAAAAAAGGTAATCAACTTTTGGTGCAAGTAGATTCATGAAATTGGATTACTTATCAGATTTTTTTAAGCACCTTAATTTGGATTAAAGTTGCAAAAAGGATAATTGAATTACAGTATTCAAAAGTACAAAAAGAAAAAGGTTTCTTTAAGGTTCATTTGCACTTTAGGATTCGATTATATTTCAAAACTTCAACTATCTATTAACTACCTATCATCTACTTTGGAAAGCAAAATAAGACTAGCTCCTATTACCTTGCTTATAAGAAAATTGTAGAATTATTCTTGAAGATTCATTTTAGATTATTCTTGATTAGTTGCAGTAAATTGATTAAGTGCATTATTCTTGAGAGTTGATTGGAGTGATAAGGTGAAATTTTTAGCACATTAAAAGTAAAATATTATTAGATTCATTTGCACTATTCTATTTCTCTCAAAAATATTATTGTTTGTGTTCATTAGAAGGGCACAAAATCATAATTTGTTAAAGTGTCTAAAGATACTATTAGTGCACAAAAATCTGCAATGTTCAGTGGCCAAGAGAAGCCACCAAATCAGCTCAAATCCTCCAAGCATTTGAGAAGAAAGTAGCCACCAAATATCAGCAAAGGAAGCCTCAAATCGAGACTTGGTGAGTCTCATATTAAAAGCACAATAAGGTTTCTAAAATAAAGATATTGTGTAGGGATATACAAAAAAAAAGAGCTTCTATCAAGTCGTTACAATATTGGGTTCATTTGTAAAATACCCAAGAAAAAAAGGGAAGGTGTCTAATCAAAGAGACAACCTCAAAACCCCTACATTGCATTTAAAATTCTGCCACAAAACCAAAAATTCAGATTTGAAAGGAGTGCAAAAGAAGGTGCAATAAAGAATATATTATATAAAAATACACTACATTGTGTTGCACTATTCTAATCTAGTTTATACAAGGAGAGAAGGCAGATTTGAAGGTGCCTCAAAGGCACTATACTCACTGGAAAAAAAAACAATTGAAAGCGGTCGTATGCTAGCGTCAATCCAAGCATAGCAATAGGACCCATTCAAAGGGCTCATTCTCCTCACATCCTAGATGGCCTAACCTACAAAATACAAGGAGAAAAAGCAAAGGGAGAAACAACATTATTAAAATAGCAATATTATCTACAAAAGAAGGATGTATAATAGGTGAGAAAGGAAGAAATATTAAAGCACCATTGGAGTGTTTCAAACTCCACATTCATTTGCTTAAAATCAATGCTCAAGCCTCCAAATGTTTGCTCCACATATCGACTAGAAAATACTACAAGTAAATGAAATAAGAGTTGGGGATTTTCAATGTTCAAATAATCTCCAAAGGGCCCGTTGAACTAGCGATAGAGAAGTCATCCATTCACAAGAAGAAAATGAAATTTTTCACTGTAGGTAAACCCTAACACTCATCAAGTGAGCACTCATCTTCAAGAAAGAAGTTACACATAACAAGCAGGTGCATTGAGTGTATGGTATACACTTATCCATAGAGAGAACACACACTTTGCTAAAGAACATAACATTCATATGTTACTGAAATGAAGATAAGTGTTTCTTTGGCACCTTCTACTCCTCAAGTGCTCAAAGGATAGCGGACGTGCCACTTGGCACTCTAGACAATATTCTCCTCTATTTTAAGGATGTCAATGACCAAGCACAAGAAGTAAGTTTTGTCTTCACATTTATCACTTCATTATCTACATGCACAGGACCAAGTTATAGCATGTAAATAAGGTGGTATATCCTTCAATGCTCTGGTAAAGCAAGGTCAAAGTCATAGTCTAAACAGTGCCAAATTTGAAATGCTACATACAAGGAAAATTTTCAAGCAGTTCCATGGGAGGGGATAGTAAAAGCATCCAAAGCATCAACACAAATATTGTAGCCCTAGCACATCTAAAATCAGCATCGATTATTGCTTGATATAAGTTAAAATTTATTCTCATATTTATGTGCTTTATTTCCTTGGGAATTATAAGGTTAAAATTAAAGGAAAATGATCATATTGAAAGCCATACATAAAAGGGAATAATTTATCAAATCAATATTAATTTGCAATATAAAACCTAGGAGTAATAAGGGTTTATACTGGAATAAATCTTAAATATTTGAAAATATTATTGTGGTCTAATTTTTTCAAAAATTAGGGAGTTATAAGGGTTACTACATCAAATTAGTTTATTGGAATTAGATAAACTTAAATTAATTCCCAAAGGGATATTAAAAAGAGAGGTTTATAATAGTATTTCAAAGGTTGGAAGTTTATAAAATTATTATCTCAAACTTCTCAAAAGAGACAAAAGATCCAACATTAAAACCTCTTTAAATTTGGGAAAAGTGCTTAGTTCAATAGGAGCAATAAGGGATGATAGAAGTTGATTTTGGTATTTACAAAAATTTACAAAATCAACCAGATATTGAACTATAATTTACAAAAGCACTATATCTAATCCAAAACATACTAGGGAGTCATAAGGCATTCTAAAAAACTTGGTAATATTAGCTTTATCAAATATTATCAAGTTACAAAATATAAGATTTCTTCAAAACCTAAAATTCCTTAAGAGTATATACTCACATTACTTGGGAGACATAAGGAAGCCTATAAAAACTAAGTATTAATAAAGGTTTTATTAAATCAAGATTATATACTTCAATTAGGGAGCCATAAGGATGTCTACTTCCAATAAATCTGTAAACATCAATGAGGATAATTATTTTAGTAAGGAAAAATTCAGTGCTATAAAACTTGGGATCATGAATCTGCTCATGAAATCTAAAAGAATATTAGATCTAACTTCAAAATTAATCCAAGTGAAGCCTTAGAAGATAATTTTGATACTATGGAATATTATCTTCAAGCCAGTCTCAATGAAACTATTGACAATGGAAAAAGTGACATTACACTATCCTTAGATCTTGTGAATATATTATACATGGCATTGCTCACATATAAATACTACAAGCATGAAAATATAGAACAAAGAGGATTGATAGAACTACTCAAAAATAAGACCAAACTTAATGAGGTATATCTAGAAAAGCTCTTTCAATTTTCATGCAACATTGGCATTTCAGGTTCTACTAACTCAAGATCTTATCATGATGCCCTAAGTGGTTGTTTAGAAAATTTTGTACAAATTGAATATAAGAAAGAATAACCCTCACTACAAGAATCAAGTAGCAGCACAACCACCTATGAAAGCATAGCGACTAGATTAAAAGGAAAATCTAAAGAAGAAGAAGAAGATGAATCCAATTGAGGAGGAATACATGTAAGGTCAATTGAAAGGAGAACCTACAACTTCAACCTATTTTGCATCATCTAAAGACTGAAGCAACTACATAAGAATCAATTCAAAGCTATCAAATGGAATAAGATCCACATTGAAGACTAAAGTCTTCAATAACCAAATCATGTAATACATGGGGGTGTTAGAAATAGATTATATTACATCATTTGGGTCATGTAAATGTACCTTTATTGGTACATACTTAGGACATTAGATTACTTTAGGGGGAAGTTATCTAGTTACTTCATGCAATGTAATAAATGCACAAGTGTCAATGTGCAAGTTGTATATGTGCAATTTGTCCCTTGCACAACTAGGTAGAGTGTTGGCCAAGGAACCTATATTCCTATATAAAGGGCCATAGACATAGAGCATCATATAGTAGTAGGTAGTAGTGTGAAGCTATGTAGAGCAGTGTGCTATGATGTACCAAAGTGTGATGTAATGTGATGGAGTGTGATATTCTCAAATCTCATTCTTGAGTAGTAGCTTTATTCATGGAGTGTTCATTTTCTCCATAGCAACTTTTTATACATTTCCATCATTTTTATATATAGCATATTTTCAATCATCTCATAGATTTATTTTCTTTCATATTATTTTACATCTTGTGATTTCTATCTCCCATCACATGCTGCATAAAAATCTAACATATGCCTCTAGCTGCTAGAATTAGGTAAAAACTCTTCAACATGTATCTATTTTAGGAATATTAGAATATCAATTTTGGTATACACCATGAATGGACTATGGGTTTAGAAGGTGTAAGGTTATTAACAATAGACAAAGTTCCTGTGTTGATCATTAGATCCTAGAACTAACCAAAATGTGTGTTATTTGTTCTTCTAAGGTGTCTCAAATGGACTTCTTGAGGGGTTATGTCTTCATTTCCATTGGTGATAATTTTTTCATCTTTGATATTCCTTTTAAAATATGACATTATTTAGGTTACTCAAACATGGAGCCTAGTTTTATGTCTTTATTTTGATACCATGAACATGCATGATCAAACATCAAGTGATGAAACATATTGGAACCTCTTTTATTAATAAAAACCATTAAAGAAGATAAAAAAAATTAAATGGAAATGAAACTACTATAATACCACTTGATTAATACTATGGGGCCAATGATGTGATGGCTTGAAGGATAATATTATGTACCAACTTGTGAGGAAAAATGAGTTGTGCTTCAAATTTAGTAATAGAATAGGGTAAACCAAAATATTTTTCATAACAATGTAATCTTATTTATATATAATATAAATACAATGTAGAATAAAGGTTTATGTAGCCTCATTAACAATAGTATAAATATTTAGTGTATGAGGTATGTGGTATGATAGAGAGTACGGCACTCCATTCTTGTAGAGTGAAATAAGTAGCAAAACAAAATCTTAGGCACTATAGGGACAACTTAGATCTATAGGATGAGAAAGATAGGAAGAGGGACTTATTAGAGGTACCTCAAAGGAAGAACATAAAATGGAGATAAATATGATAAAGAAGTAAAATAATAAGTAATATAATATAATCCTAATCTATATGGAAATTAATAAGTAGTTGGGAGGTCAAACAATTTAGCTCTCTAAATTTTTAGGAGGTAGATTTCAATTGACAATTATGAAGTTGTCAATTTTTATTCTTTTATAGATACAACTAGTTTTTTACTTACCAAGTGGAAACCTTGTAAGGTTTTAATTATGTTCCTAATGCCTAGCATTAGTGAGGTGTCCTCTATACATCATAGTGTTTAGAGATCTACATAGTGTTATTGCCATAGGTAGTTTTTTTGTTTATTTGTGACATAGACATTGATTCTAGTGCATGGTTAGTACCATAGTCATGATGCTAAAATTCAAGTTGGTGCCATGGTGAATTCAAATTTCATAGGAAGATATATTGTTTGTATACTTGATGAGAATTTTAGATGGGTGCCAAGGCCTACAAGATGAAAGTGTTGTGGTCATCATCCTTGGAGGCTTGATCAAACCTTGATTTAATCAAATCATAAAATATAGCACCATTTATAACCTAAATATATCCCTATTATAGAATCATTATAATGTTAGGAAAAATTGCCTCTATAGCACAACATAAAATTAGCTTATTGCTATGGTGACTCTAGGTTATAGCTTATAAATAAATCCTTCTGGTTCCTAGCCAATGTTGAGCTAACACTCCAAATTCCAACTCTATCTCAATCCTAATAACTATTGATTAAAACCCATCGATTTGTAGAGACATCTCAATACTTATGGAATACTATGGTCAATAGTGGAATCTTATTGTACTTTCTATTCTTAACTTTTATCATAAGTATAACTATATTGAATTGAATATTGATAGAACAACATTAACACTATTTAGAACAATATACTACTAATGAGTGTGTGTTTGCACTTAGAAGATAGAGGTGTTTCTTTATAACAATGCAAATCCATATATTTTTAATTTTTTAACCAAATATTCCAATAATTTTCAATGACACATTCTCATTTTTATAGTAATAATGATAAGTTGAGGAATAAGTTTCTCTTTCATGATATTTTTGTAGCTATGAATGTAGCCATTACTATACATTATTCTTTTATTATTTTCCCACTAATTTATATAAAATTAATAAGCAATGGAATAATAAGGGAGACGATGGGGTTGCTTCATTGCCATGTTGGAATAAACCCATAAACAAGAATAAGCTAAACCACGATAAAGTAGGGAGAAGAGAAGCACAGGCTCTAGATTTAAGATTAATCGTGTCATGTAAATGTTATCCCACACTCTTTTCATTGAAATCTATGACTTGATTCTAACATAAATATATAAATAAGTAAAATGCTCTTAGAATATTGTGCAATTTTATTTATTACTATTAGTGATATTGCAAAAGAAGTAGGTATAGGAATAAAAAAATTATTTGTTAGATTTTGATGATAAATTGATATAGGAAATGCACCACAAGATGTAAGTTAAGAAATCTATAATATCTATATAATAATGACACTATAATATGCAAGAAAATAATGAGATAAACTTTTGTAATAACTCAAAAATATGCCATTAATTAAATCTCACAAAAATAGTACAATGCAGTATAATGGAGGACATGAACACTCCACAAACTATTTTTTAAAGGAACTATATTGTACTCCTCTACCAATGTATACTATGCACTCTCTATATTCTCTACCCCCGATTTCATTCACTATAAGGACTATATATAGGAAGATAAGTTCCTTGGCCCTCACTCTACATTTGACTCTATCCTATGACTCATATACATGTGGACTACATGCACATTTACATCATTGCACATTCTAAAACTTGTGCATTTATTACATGCTGAAGTAACTACCCAAACTTTACTCTAAAGTAAACTCCTACTCTAGTAATGTACCAAAGGTGGTACATTGATATGTACCCAATAATGTAATTTACTCTAACATCCCCATGTATTACATTATTTAGGTATTGAATACTTCAATACCTAAATAAGTATCTTTATCTTCAATAAGTATCTTTAGACTTCAATAAGTATCTTTATCTTGGTTCTGGAATATGAGGTCTTCTCTCATGCTTCCTTCATTGTCTTCTTTGTTTGAATTTGGATGAGTATCTTTATATTGTTCAGGTTCTTCTTCTCCTACTTCTGTCTTCATGTTGTCTCTTCTTGTATATTTTATTCCATTGTTTTTTGTTGTTTCAAAGTATTTGGAAGAGTCTTTGATCGTGTAGTCTTCTAGATATCCTTGATGTACTTGTGATATTACGATATTACAAGTCATACATGGATTAGAATTTCTTTATTTTCAGTTCATCAATTTTTTGTATGACATATTTCCTTGATCTTCAAAAATGTCAAGCTTAAACTTATTGTTAGTGAATGCTTATGAAATAAGAACTTGGAGGAAAAAATATAATCTGAATATTAGTCTCTCCTCAAATATTTTATAGTACTTTCTTTGTAGTAACAAGAGTAATATGAATGATATTTTCCTCTAGAATATTTATAGGGATGGAAACTCTAGCAGTTTACCTTCTCATGACCAAATTGGTTGCAATAGGATCATAGTAAAAGTGTCCCAAATCCTTTGTTGTCTATTTTAGGAATATCGTGTTTATCTATTTCCTTAATGAAATAGTTAAACCATGTGTGTAAAATTGAAGCTATTCCATATTTACTTCTTTCATAAATATGTATGAGGTCTTTTTCATCAACATTCTTTTCTACCTTTTGAATATGATCTTCAATATCTTCATTAGTATAATTATCATCAACTCCCTTTACTATATCACTAGAAGATGTTCCTAAGGAATCTAGTTTCACCAAACTATTAGTTTGTGAGTTTTCAAAAATCTTTTAAATTCCATTGATTCTTCTCTTCCACTTGCATCCTTATTATCCATTGAATTCTCTAAAACATTAATCATGCTTTTAATCCATATTGGTATTTTCCTTGCTTCTTTTCTAATTACATTATTTAATGTGTTCTTTGGAGTGGACATCCTTATAGCTCCCTAGTGATTAGAATATACTCTAATCTTGGTAAAGTGCTTAGCAAGTAATAGTTCACCTTTTGAGTTAATTTTGTAATGTTTTAGGAATGATAATAATCAACTTCTATTCACCTTATTTCTCCTATTGAACTATGCACTTTTCAGTTTGATGGAGTTTTCTATGGTTGGGTTTTTTTTGTCCCTTTAATGTGTCTATGAGACAAGTATAAGCAATAAATTCCAACTATTTCAAGCAAACAATAATTTTGCTTCTTTTCAACCTTTAGTTCTCAATAGTTCAATTTTCTAAATTCCAATTAGTTAAAGTTTGATGTAGTATTCCTTATATCTCCCTAATTTTGGAATTTTAGAAAATAACAATATTTGCAAACTAATGTAATTTTTTCAATGTTAAACACCTTATATCTCCTATTATGATTATTGCAAATATTATGAAATTTGTATTTCAATTAGTATATTTTGAAATACCTTCTTGAGAATATAAGCTTCTACTTTGAAAGCAATTACTTATCCCTTCAATGCAATAATAATATTAACCTTATATTAAACTCCTTATAGTTCCTTATGATTAATTGAAAGCTAATAGAAACTTATACGTATAAATTTTCAAACTATATGCCTTGACTTTACTTTCAATTTAACTCCATGTTGCACTCTCTTTGATTTGTGTATGCTTTGACCTTGCTTTCAATTTAATTCCACACTGCACTCTCTTTGAATTTGTTGTGTTACATTGGATGTCCTTTGATTTGACTCATTAATCCATGCTTTGATGCTACAATGCTTGACATTGTGTATGGTAGAGAGTATTCAATGTTTATGGGCTATCTATGAGTCTTCTCCTCCTCCTTAGGTACGGTTTTACCTGACTAATAACATTTAATATGTGTTCTTCCCAATCTGTGCATTCTCATTTAATTTTAGGTGCTTTAATAAGTATTGATCATATTTGAAAACCTAGCCATGTGGTTCTCTTGCATTACGTTCTTGGTGAGCATTTTTTTGGTAAACCTTCAATGCTCATCTTCCCTATACAATAATTGATATACCTTAAATTATTTCAAGATGAGCATTATTCCTATTCTAGGCACTTCCTCCCTATGCATGCGTTAAAAAGAGTGAGGTGCCTTTGTTTGTTGTGCCAAGTGGTACAAGATGCCTTAGCCTGAGATGACAAGTGACTCTTTCTTTCATTGCATGTAAGACTGCTTTCAACGTCTCTTATACCTTGTATATTTCTTGATAGTGAATTCCCTTTGTATCTTGTTCTTCAATGCTTTCTTTCCAAGCAGACGATAATACTACGAGGTTGGCTCCAGCTATGGCAATTTCAAGGGTATTGCAATGGAGGTTCTATGGTATTCCAATGGTGGATTTAGGTGCTTCCTCTCGGTTAGAGGTTCTTCCAAGTTATAGCTTTTATACTACACCTTCAGTTTCACCTTGTACCTTACTCTTCTATGCTTTGCAATGTGTTGTCCTTAGTGCTCTCCTTTTTACATTGTGTGTAATGGATGATAGCTTCCTTACATAGATACTTGTGCTATATTTCAATGTAGATATTGATCTCCTTATGTGGACCTTGATGTTGTAGGTTAATGTTGTCATAGGTATTGGATATAGTAATGAATATGGTATTTTTAGATACCTTAAAATACATTTGTGTGATACCTTTGTTTTTTTTTTGAAAATTTTGAAAAAACTTGTATTAAAACAAAGATCAATTACAAATTGGGAAGGGAATTTTCCCATCTGAAATCATAGAGAACACCAGCTTACAATAGAAAGGAAGATTTGCAATGGGACCAAATCTCCAGAACCATTAACTAGCTAACAGGGGGATCATATTGGTCTGCAGATGCAACTTGTTGCAAAATCGAGACACTCTTACCCTCTTCGCCTTTGGCTGTGAAAATGCAACATGTCGTGATATCGCGACACTTTTATCCTTTGGGTGCAAAAATGCAACATGTCACGATATCGCGACACTTTTTCCTCTTCTATCCGTGACATTGCAACATGTCATGATATCGCGACACTTTTTCCTCCTTTGGCCGCGACGAAGCAACATGTCACGATATCACGACACTTTTTCTCTTTGGGTTGCGACGTTGTAACATGTGAAATCGTGACACCTTTTCCTCCTTTTGCTGCGACGAAGCAACATGTCGCGATATCGTGACACTTTTTCTTTCTCGATCGTGACGAAGCATCATGTCACTATATCGTGACACTTTTTCTTTCTCGACCGTGACGAAGCAACATGTCGCGATATCGTGACACTTTTTCTTTCTCGATCGCGACGAAGCAACATGTCGCGATATCGCGACACTTTTTCTCTTTCGGCTGCGACGAAGCAACATGTCGCGATATCGCGACACTTTTTCTCTCTTCGGCTGCGACGAAGCAACATGTCGCGATATCGCGACACTTTTTCTTTCTCGACCGTAATGAAGCAACATGTCACGATATCGTGACACTTTTTCTTTCTCAGCCGCGATGAAGCAACATGTCATGATATCGTGACACTTTCTTTCTCACCTCATCCACAGTAGCCATGTCACTGTGCAACTAAACCCAAACTCCTTCTCAGCACCCATCTTAGCTAGGAAATCGACCGCTTTGTTTAAATCTCTACTCACGTAGACTGGAACCACATCATCTAATTCCCTCCATAATTCCTTAATTTGAGTGACAAGAATCCTCAACCTCCATGCTTTCAAGGCAAAGTTCCTCATGCAATCTAGAGCTCCAACCATTATTTGAGAATCTGATTCGAGTATTATCCTCCTGTGGCCCTTTTTAACTACCCAAATAGAAGCAGATTTGATAGCTATGGCTTTTGCTTCATTATTTGTAGCTCTTACCAAGCCTTGCAGTTCCCAATAGAGCACTGCTCCAACATGATTATGGTAAACCACTACAATTTTGGCTCTACTCGGGTTGCCTTTTGTAGCTCCATCAGTATTAATTTTAATCCAACCTGTTGGGGGTAGTTTCCAACTAGCTCTGATATATCCCTCTTGCACTTCAATTCCTTCTTCCATTGCCCCAATACCAACCTGAGTTTCCTCTTTAGCATAGACGGCCACAGTTTCAGTGACTTTGCTCCAAATGACCTGCCAAACTCCATCTAAGGAAGAAAAAGTTTCTCTAAAGATTCTAGCATTTCTCTCCAACTACACTTGCCACCAAATGAAATTTAATCCAAGCTACCAACCAAGATGAAGAGATTTAGATTTAAATCTACCCCTCTTCCATATTTCCCAGATATTAATCCGGTTCAAGTCAACATTAACTTGAATTTTAAAACATGAAAACCATCTCTTCTAGATCTGGTGCGTGAAAGGGCACTCAAACATCAAATGGTCAACTGTTTCCTCGCTCTTGTAGCATAAGACACATTGGGAAGGATCGATGATTCATTTACATCTGATATTATCAAAAGTGAGAATTCCATTGTGCATGAACTGCCAGGCAAAAAAGTTAACTTTCAGCCAACCTTTGGAATGCCAAATCTCTCTCCAATCCTCAAGGCTCCCATAGCCCCAAGCTAATTCATCCTCCTCATCTCTACCAGTGAGGAATATTTCTGTCAAGATTTTAGTCATGGTGGGTGCCAAATCCGGAGGGATTGAAATTGGCCACTCACCCAACTTCTTAAACTGCTTAAAATTGTAATCCCCCAGATGACTAGTGGTGAAATAACTTTCAATTTGGACCCATCCCTTGGTTTCAATGGCTGCTTTTATTGGTTGCAATTTAAGAAATTCAACAATGATAGGTGGGTATTGATCCCAAGAACTATCCAAAAACATGCCTTCTCCCCTCTCCCCACTTTCCAAAATAATCGATCTTTTACTACCTGAGATCCTAACTTGAGAGCCTGCCACACTAAGGATCCAGTACCCTCCAAAGGGAAATGACCCACCTCATTTGGGTTAACATGTCCCAAACATTTACTGGTTAGTATTCTACTGAATAAGAAAGTTGGCTGGGAAATCCACCTCCAAGTAAAGCTTTCCAGCCAAAGCTTTATTATTTATCTTAGATCTTCTCAGACCCAAACCTCCTTTTACCTTGGGCTGGGTTACTTTGTCCCAACCAACTAAGGCCCATTTCCTCTCTCCTTTTACTCCTTCCCATAAAAATTTTCTTGACATCTTGTCCAACTCTTTCCATATAGTATGTGGGGCAACCAGGATAGAGAATTTATAAATTGGCATGGCCTGAATGACTGACTATAAAAAGTTAATCTACCCCCATAGCTTAACCATTTGTGAGACCAATGATTAATTCTATCCTTGATACAATCCAAAATATTCCTCTAGATATCTATTTTTAGTTTTTTGAAGTGCAAAGGGACCCCCAAGTAAACCACTGGGAGAGAAGTCCTTGTGAATCCCAAGATCTCTAAAACTCTATCCTGAAGCCTCTGATCAAGATTGAAAAAGACCACTTTGGATTTTTTATCATTGATGACTTGGTTTGTAGCCCTAAGGTAGACACATAGAGTATCTCTGATCATTCTTGCTTCCCTGAAGCTGGCCACTCCCACCAATCTAGTATCATCCACAAACTATAGGTGAGTCAAAAATTCCTCACCCACCTTGATACCTATTAGCAAACATTGTTGTCTTCTCCTCAATAAAAGTCTACCTAGGCCTTCAGCCAATATGAGAAACAAATAGGGAGAGTAGGGATCCCCTTGACGAAGGCCACGAGTGGTGCCAGATGGTTGTGAGGGGAGAACCTTGATTAACACTGAGTATGTCAGAGTAGAGACACAACTCATGACCCATTCTATCCAATCCTGAGAGAAACCAAAGGCTACCATCATCTTTGCCAAGAAGCTCCACTCCACCCTATCATAAGCCTTTGACATATCTAGTTTTATGAACATTCCTTTATTACCAGATGTTTGCATTGAATGGATTGCCTCCTAAGCTAGAACCACCCCATCCAGGATCTGCCTACCCTTAACAAAACCCCCTTGATCTGAGGAGATAATGTTATGTAAAAGAGGTTTTAGCCACTCAGCCATTACCTTTGTGATTATTTTATATATCACATTACATAAGGCAATAGGTCTATAATCTGAAATATGAACCCCCTTCTCCCCTTTTGGAATTAAGGTGATGAAAGTATGATTTAATTCTTTAAGC
Source organism: Wollemia nobilis (assembly GCA_028583015.1). NCBI lineage: Eukaryota > Viridiplantae > Streptophyta > Pinopsida > Araucariales > Araucariaceae > Wollemia > Wollemia nobilis. The sequence goes on from JAQPPZ010000850.1 coordinate 14,634,144, forward strand.
ATTCTTTTATTACCTCTAGACTCCTCTATAAAAGCCATTACATCCTCCTCCAAGTTATCCCAAAAGGCCTGAAAAAACTCAATTGGAAAGCCATCTGGACCTGGAGTTTTTTCGGTGCTCATTCCAAAGACCACATCCTTCAGCTCCTCTCTATCAATGGGTTTGATAATGGACTGATTTTCTTCTTCAGAGATAATACAACAAGAACGTCATTTTGATCCTCTTCATCTTGCACCATACTTTCCTTAAAAAGTTTAGAAAAATAATCCATTGCATGGGAATGCATACCTGGAAGAGTATCAAAGGAGTGTCCATTCTCATCTTGAAGGGCTTCCATGTTATTCATCTGTCTCCTAGCACAAGCAGTCTAATGGAAAAATTTGGTATTTCTATCACCTTCTAATAACAAAGTGGTTCTTGCTCTCTATTTCCAGAAGGTCTCCTCTTGGTTTTCAATGTCCTCAACCGCTTTACGCAAGACATCATCCTCGGCTTTGAGCTGCTCAGTAATTGTTCCTTCCCTAAAGTGTTTTTGAACCTCATCCCATTTGGCCACCAAAGGAGCTTTTTGAACCTGGAAGTCTATCTTGTTAGCTCGCCTCCAAAGTTTCAGTTGAGCTTTGAAATGATGAAGTTGTTTATGGAATCTAAACATTCTTGTCCCATAGGTTGGGCAGCCTTCTTCCCAGAATTGAGGAATTTTCTTTCGAAGTTTCTCTTTTTGTAACCAAAAATTCTCAAATTTAAATGGTTTGTGATGCTGCCCTATCTTAGTCCCTCCTTCCAACAAAATGGGAAAGTGGTCTGAAACAGGACCCTCCAAAATCTGAAATTTTGTATTCCATTTTACAAATGCCTCCTCTGAAACCAAAAAATGGTCTAACTTTACCTTCCTGCTATGTGGCTCCCTCCTATTATTAGTCCAAGTATAGTAGGTTCCAGGGCCTTTGATATCCACTAAGTGTAAATCCTGGACTTGAGCAATCATAAGTCGATCCCCTGGGTCCAAAATTGGGGTTCCCCCTTCCTAATCTCTAGAGGATAATTTAGCATTAAAGTCCCTAGCAATAATCTAGTCTAAATCTTCCCTTGATATTCTCATGTTATGCACAACTTTCCATTGGAGCCGCTGACCATTAAAATTTTGAGCCCCATAAAAATTTGTGATTAAAACATGTTCAGCTGTGATATTATTCCTAAAATGTGATGTGAGAACACCCCTCCAGGCTAGATGTTCTACTACAGTCCAATCAAGAGAGTTCCAAAGAGTAACAATCCCCCTGAGGCCCCTTGGGCAGCCAAATCCATATGACCAGCACCCCTCCAAATTCTGTTAACTATTTTACACATAAGATCTAATGACATTTTTGTCTCCTGAATAAGCAAAAAATCTATTTTACATTTTTCTAAGAGTCTTCGAATAGCAGATTGATGGGTTCTACTATTTAAACCCCTAACATTCCATGATTGTATAATCATTAGTTACCTTGAGAGCAATAAGAATCTATTGTCCTCATCGATCCTCCAGTGATCAGTTTGTCTCCTTAAGCTACTAGCAATTTCTTATTAGATTTTCTACCCACTCCTTGAGAGTTGCCATTCTTTGATCTCTTTTCCACCTGAGTTATCCCTAAAGTTGGCCTTTATCTATTATTTTCTGCTATTCCCATGTTGACATCCTTGATCATTGGCTAATCTTGGTTATGAACTATCAATGCCCCAACACTCTCTAACTGTGGTAACCCACTGTGGTCAATTACCTGCTCTATGACGGGGGGAGAAGAAAGAGGAGCTTGAACGTGGATATTATTATTTTCACTATTACCATCCACGCCTTCCATGAATTGTTCCTCTTGGTCCACTAGTGTCTTAAATATCTCATACCTATTGGTGGGCTTGAGGTGGGTTTGCTCTTTGCCATCTTTTTTATTTTGCCTTCTCCTTCTTTTCGGTTGTTCAAAACCATCTCTCTGAGCTTCATTGCCCTAGGAAGTATTGTCTTGTTCTTTGTTTATTGTTGCCTTACCCTCCTTAGGAATATTTGACATTCCTAGAGAAGCCTCCATTTTTGTGTTCGTATTATTTGGGCAAAATCAGGCCAAATGCCCGTGTTTGTGGCAAACTCTGCATCTAAAGGGCAGAGCCTCATAATCCAGCTATTGAATCCATGATAGTCCTGCAAGTTCAAGTTCCACCTCTATCGGTAGATGCTGGCTAAGATCCATTTCCACACATATTCTTGCGTAAACAACTGTATTCCCTTCTATTGTGTCTTTGGAGACACCCAAATGTCTTCCAAGGGAATTATCGATCATCTCAAAAACCTACTCACTCCAAAACTCCATTGGAAGTGCATACAGATGGATCCATACCGAGACAGCAGTGGGTTCAATTCGGGGATCGAATCCCACTCTCCAAGGTTGAACAAATAATCTTGTCGGACCATAATTCCTCTTCTCTGATTCGAAAGCCCTATTTCTATCAGCTAGAGAAGAAAAACTAACAATAAAATACCCATTGCTAATAAACCATAGAGAGTACTCACCATGAGGCTCCCAGTTTTTTCGGACCCAAGAGTGCAAAATATTCAAGGTAGGGCGAATACCCATGAATTTGCAGATCAAATCATGGTTGGCTCTGTATAAGACTATTTCTTTGACCATACTTAGCTTAATGACAATATTGGGCCGTGATTCGGACTATGGTAGGCATCCATTGACTAGATGCACTGTTGATCTGTTTCCCGCAATCGTAAAGAGCATTTTAAAGGCGGTTCTTTGAGCTTCGTCAGTATTGGATGGAGATTTACATTTTAGCATATCTGCATAAGAGCTATTTCTCCCTAGGAGAGGATCCAGAGAATTCCCCATTGGACCCTCCTGGGGCAGCAATCTTGCCTTCAGATCCACAAAAACTAGAAATCTCTTCGAAAACCCAACCGATGCCCTAGATTTTCCTTAGCACCAGAAACCCTAGTTCATCGCTTCCCACCTTAGATCTCTCAGAATACATTGCAGTAAATTTATTAGTGTGATACCTTTGTTAGCTCTCTCTCTTACTTAAATTTTACTCCTCAAAATTCGATAATGGGCCACTCAAAGACTTGTTGGTCACAAATCTGCCTAGTTACAAAGTCTATGCCTTGTGTGCCCTAGACCTAGCCAATATTGAAATTTTATAGGAAAGAAATGTCCTACGGGCCAATCTCCAGAGAGGGCTGGCTCCCTTACTAAATCCTACACCGGTTAAAAGTTTAGGGTAACAGGAAAGAAATAGGAAAATATACCTATAATCTAGTAGTATAGGATGGGGATAAAATAACATCCTAAATTTCACCAAGAAATTAGAAGCATACAACAGAAAACAAGCACAAAAACTTCTTGTAATTATACAAAGATAACCTCACAGAGTGTTTTAGTGTTCAGTCCCTCACTAGCAAAGACTAAATTCAGAAGTAAAATTTATTCACAGCAAATAATGAAAATGAAAGCCTTCATAAATTATGCATAGAAAATTATCAAATGCAAAACCACTCGAAGAACCAGAAGCCGAAGTGTTTCTATTGATGCAAAAAACTTAGAGTGTTTTTCTGTAGAGTGTCCATCCTTTTTTTACAATGAAAAATGATTAGTATTTATAGAGGATTGCACCTCTTTCATTTAATGCATATACAACAAAATGTTGGTAGATCAAAAACCAGCGTGCATATTTTCCTCCTCAACATCGGTGATGTTTTCAATAAAACACTCTTCATGGAGGTAGAAATCCTACTTTGGTAGGAGAATCTCATGGGAAATCTACAAGATTAAATGATGGAAGACACCTTCAATTTTTGGTGCATTGGAAAGCATAAAAATCATATGGAAATCGAGAGCTTGATCTTTGAACTTGTTTTGCCATTGTGCATTGGAAATCGAATTTTGCCAAGAGAGTCCACCATGTATTAATGCTATTTTTAGAAACAACATAGTCATATGGCGGTGCATTGGAAATGAACCCAAATTTATTTAATTTTACATATTGGAGGTAAAAATCTTGGAAATGTAGCTTGTATATCTTCAAAGATTAAATTTCAATGCCCCTTAATCTTTCCTGAGAGAATCAAGAATAACAGTACCTTGGAAAGTAGTACCTCCAGGAGTAAATGAGTTTTGCCTAAGAAGGAGGTGAAAAACCCTTTTTGGAGCACTAAGAGGTGACAACACAAGTCTACTCATTTTGTTTGGGTGATTTTGCTTCATCAGAAGCCTTCAATGTTTTTTATTAACATCACCCTTTTTGAATGCGATAGGGACTTTTTACCCCTTTCTGGAGGTGATTTCATATTCAAATAATTTTTCTTGGAGGTGGCGCACATCATAACTCATTTAAAAACCTTGTTTCACCCCTTGGAGATATGAAATCACTTGGTGCCTCCCAACAGGGGTACCCTTGACTTTGACTATGCCTATCTTCTTTATTTTGTTTTACCTTACTATGGCCAAAATGACCAAGGCAACAAAGGAGGGCCCCACATCTCAATTTAAACTTTGCCTTATGGGAAATTTCATAAAATATGACTTTCACCCCAAAGAGGGGCATCATGGAGTTTCACCCCTCACTTGGGGTGAAAGCATCTTGCTTACCCTTCTACACCTTTTCATTATGCCTTTCGCTTCTCATTTTTGCTCAGGCGATGTGGCATTATTTTAATACGTTTCACCTCCAAGAGGGACAAAAAGGATTTTTACCCCTCAATTGGGGTGAAAATATTTTCAATATTGTCAAAGTTTTTTGTGTGGCTTGTGACATTTGTCGCTTTAAAAGAGCGATACTGCCTCTTTCACTTAGTTTCACTGTTAGTATCACAATGACACTGAGAGGGGGGGGTGAATTAGTGTGGCTCTTTAAAACTCAAATCTTCAATTCTTAATGCCAAAATAATGAAAACTTAAAACCACATAAAGCAAATAACACAAGAGAGCATCACACAACACAAGATGTAACGAGGTTCACCAGTTTTGGCTACTCCTCAAAAATTGATTGTTTGGACTCCCATCCAAATCTAGCCTTTGCAAAGCACCAACTTTACAATCAATTTACCAGCACCAACTGGAAGGAGCACCAACCCTTGATTTATATTTACCAGCACCACCTGGAAGGAGCACCAACCCCTTATTTATCTGCACCAACAGAAAGGAGCACCAACCCCTAATTTATCTGCACCAACAGAAAGGAGCACCAACCCCTGATTTACAAGCATTAACTGGAAGGAGCACCAACCCCTGATTTACTAGCACCAACTGGAAGGAGCACCAACCCCTGATTCCAAGCACCAACTTGGACTTTTTGAAGCTAGAATATTGACATAAAAATACCTTCACTTTTACAAGACCCTGACTGGTATATTGCTTACTCAACATCGCTCATGCAACACACACCCTTATCATTCACCTCTCGCTCGGCTCTCGTGATCCTCTCGTGTACTTCGCAAGATAATTTCCCCAACTAAAATTCTCCAAGCAACGCTCCTTTTATAACCATATTGTCTCTTTGTAATTTCAATTGTAACTCTAGTTGTAACTCCTTTTATATATAGAGAGTGGGCATTTCGTCAAACATGTTACATGCAATGAATTCACACCATATTATTCTACTATGATTGTTCGTCTTCTCGGTCATGACTGTTCGTCTTCTCCTTGTGGGCATGCGTCCATTTCTTTCCACGTGTAACGACCATCTTAAATGATTTCAACCCGTAACTGGCCCTGTAACTATCATTCTGACTTCAGTTCACTGTTCTTATTTTAGCTGCATGATTTTTCTCTATAACTACACCTGTAACTGTCGTACTGACTTTAGTTAACTCTTCTTATTTTGGCTGCATGATTTTCTTCTACAACTGCACCTGTAACTGCAGTATAACTTCAGTTAACTCTTCTTATTTTACCTACATGATTTTCTTCTGCAACGACCCCTATAACTATCATACCGACTTCAGTTAACTGTCACATATTTTATTTTGGCTGGGTTCTCTTCTTAGCTCGTGCCAAGGCGACCTATCATGAAATCATGACACTTATGCCTCTTTGTCCTCTTCTTGAACTTAGCCCGTGAAAACACAACATGTCACGATATCGTGACAATTATGCCTCCATGCTTCTCTTCTTGGCTTGTACCCGCGAAAACACAACATGTCGCAATATCGTGACACTTTTGCCTCTGTATTCTTCCTCTTTACTTTTGTTGTGATATCGCGACACTTCTGTCTTCTTACTTTCTCTCTCCTCCTTTAGTCGCAAAAATGCGACATGTCGCGATATCGCGACACTTTTGCCTCCGTACTCTTTCTCTTGCCTTCGGGTCACGAAAATACATGTAGTGATATCGCTACACTTTTTCTCCTTGCTCTTTTTCTTGCCTTCAGGTCACGAAAATACATGTAGCGATATCGCTACACTTTTTCTCCTTGGTCTTTTTCTTGCCTTCAAGTCATGAAAATACATGTAGCGATATCGCTACACTTTTGCTCCTTGCGCTTTTTCTCTGCTTCGGCCTGCGAAAATACAACATGTAGTGAGATCGCTACATTTTTTCTCCTTGTGCTTTTTTCTTTGCTTCGGCCTACGAAAATACAACATGTAGCGATATCGCTACACTTTTTTTCCTTGCGCTTTTTCTCTTCTCTTCTGGCCGCGGAAATGCAACATGTCGCGATATCGCGGCACTTTTTCTCCTTGCATTTTCTCTTCTCTTTTGGCCGCGAAAATGCAACATGTCACGATATCGTGACACTTTTTCTCCTTGCATTTTCTCTTCTCTTCTGGCTGCAAAAATGCAACATGTCGTGATATCGTGACACTTTTTCTACTTGCCTTTTTTCTCTTCCAACATGTCGCAAAATCGCGACAGTTTTTCCTGCTTGCGCTTTCTCTCCGAACATGTCGTGAAATCATGACAGTTTTCTTCTTTCTTCTCAACATGTCACGATATCATGATAGTTTTTCTTTCTTCTCAACATGTCGCGATATCATGACAGTTTTTCTTTCTTCTCAACATGTCGCGATATCATGATAGTTTTCTTCCTTGTGATTTTTTTTTGATATTTTGCATATGGGCCACTTCGGTCTTCTTTGACCACCTGTAACAACTTCACCCAAACATCAAAAACATCCTCATGATCATTTAACTTCATTGCACATTATCTGAATGACCTCTGAACTCTTGTCCACTGCATCAACCGATGACTGTGTTGACAACAATGACAATACTGTTGCTGCTCCTTGCTCAACAATCTCCCCCTTTGGAATTGTTGGCAACACACATGCAATTTCTTGTAACTCTTGAGAAATTTCCTGTAACTCTTCTCCCCATTTGACAACAATACCAAAAGGGCTACTGTAAACTCCCCCTGAGTCCATGCACAACATTCTTAGGCACAAGTTATGACAGTTAGCAAAAATTACAAATATGAACAAAAGATAATCAAATATATAAATGCTCCCCCTGAGAATGTGATCCTGATAGGTAGTCAATTCTTAGGAAACATGACCACTCCATAATCTGTTGTTGAAATAAAAATCCAACTTAACCTCACTTTCTGCAACTTTCCCCTACGTACAGCACGTTGTTGCTGCAATATTCTGCTTCTGCTGTCAATAAAAAAACTGACTCTTGTTTCTTACTGTGCCACGCGACCAATCTGTCTCCAAGATAGAATGCACCTTCACTGGTACTCTTTCTGTCATAAAGTCTTCTTGGATAAACACTCTAATCTCTGCTCATCATATTATAATTCCTAACTCTTGTTTCTTCAGCATTTTGACTGTCACCTCCTCTGTGACTGACGACTTTGCCTCGCATCCATTGTGCAACTCAATGTCTTTGGTTTCTAACGGCTGCCATGAATGTTTTCATCTCCTACATAGGTATTGACAGTGGATTGTTACATCTAGCATTGGAACCTCAATCTGCATGCAGTCATCAACACTTGGTATTCTATTTCTTGCTAGGGCATATGTCAGGGCTACTCAATGTCTTAGGCGAACATTCTTCACGCGATTCCAGGGAGCATTTCTCCTCGCTGCGATCAATGGAATCCTCGAGAAATATCTCGCATTTCTAAAATAATGCAAGACTTTCTTAGATGCATAGGCATCTTGTCCTTCTTGGTGCTTCACCACCTGGGCGCTATTTTCTTAACGTCTCTTGCTCCTGCTTATTACCTCCACTTTAAGCTTCCCATTAAAAAACGTTGATTTCACAACTGTCAAAAAAAATTGTCAAGTGACTCACACTTGTACCAAATTTTGTCCAACACTATACCGACACTGCAATTTTACTGCCAACTATGTGCAAGGATCAAACACTGTACCACAACACCAACCAAATCCCTTTTTACATTTTCAACTTGGTCTATGTTTTCTACAGTCACCGTTGGTCACACCTTACTTTCAACTGTTCGAATCAGGAGAACATTTTCTCAAACACTTCACAAACAACTATAGTGCACCTTGCTCAAACTCATACTTTTGGACCTCGGATAGGTATGATTCACAAAGCAAAGTTGCTCATCTTGATGAGCTAAACATGAGTCAATAATCAGACTTCAATATTTTTCACCACAACGTCATAATAGATCTAACAATCTTCATGTCAATGTGTAGTTCAAATACACACTGCTTTTATCAAAACAGATATATGCAGCTAGGGCAACATTCTTTCACTAAGAAAATTATCTAAACTTTTATAATCCTTAACTTTGGATAGTGGCAGTAAGAACCATCACCAGTACAACAATGACATATAGCAATACTACCAATCATGACAACTCTTAATTTAATCAAAACCCTTCACGGTACTGCCACAATCAACGACATGAACTGAAAACACATTTTGACAACTATACGACAACTTCCCTGACTACTTGCCTTTCATCCTCAGGTAATCAAACAAATACATAGGAGCATTAAAATGAAACTTCAAGATTGCTCCCCCTAAGGATGTGCTACCTGGAGTTGCTTAGTGCAATAGCAGAATAGTCTCCTTCAGTCCAAGGAGACACGATTTGCTTTCTTCTATCTTTCTCCAAACTTTCTTGAACTCGGGCTTGGATTTTTCAACTACATCCCTATTTTGCACCTTTTCGTGAACTCGAAAATTTCTCTTGTGTGGTTGTCTCTTGTGAATCCTTGATGAATGATTATTTTCCTTTCTTTTATGTACATGATTTATTCCTTGTCTGTGTTGCGTTCTTTGCGTCTGATGAAATCTACTGTTTTGCCTTAGATTAGATACAAAAGTGTTTGGACAAAACCTTGTTATGTGCCCATGACCATTACATTGAAAACATTGTACATAGTGTTCACTTAGAAACACAGATGTATTTCTACCAGCATAACTCTTTGATTTATTATTCAATTCACAATAAATTGCTTATGACCATACTGGTTGCATCTGAAACAATAGCCATTAAAAGTATTATTATGAATAGAGTGAGAGTGATAGAACCTCTTTTATCGTGGTTGCTTTGCTGTAGATATCCTTTGATATTTTCTTCCTTTTGAAGATTCAGCTTCAAACTTTTCTTGCTTCGATCCTTCAACAGTGAACTTCTTCTTTTCTGTAGATTTAGAGGATGAAGGTTGTTCAACTTCACATCCAAGACCAAGCTTAACCATTGGGATTCTTTTTTGCCTTATCATTTTATCTAGAAACTCTGTGCTCTTCTCAAATTTGAGATTTGTATTGGCCTCTTCTAGTTGTTTCTTCAATACAACAATCTCCTCTTCTTGTTTGTAACAAACAATCTCTTTCTCATTGATCTATGACCTGAGAGTTTCTTTAATCCTCTTGGAATCTTCTACTTTCAGCTTTAGATCACTAAAAACTTTGTTAGATTCCTCTTCACGTTTGCTACATACATCGACTTTATCATCCAAGTGTGACTTCAAGGCTTCTTCTATTTTCTTGGCTTTATGAATTTGTAAGAAGAGATCTTCGATCTTATCCCCATATTCTTCCAAATTCTTGGATAGTCTTCTATTTTTTTTCCTTTCTATATTCAACTCTTCAAGTGCAGCGATCAACTCACCTTCTAGATATACTTTAGCCTCAAGGTTTTCATCACATACTTCAGAATTCACTTCTTCAACTTTTTCTAGTTCAATTTTCTCTTTCACAGGAACTAAAACTGATTGAGATGCCTTATTGGAGGAAGATCTGTTCTTCTTACCCATTGCATACTAATCCAAGATCAACCTTGGCTGATTTAGCCTGATAAGGGAAACTGGCTCTGATACCAATTGTTAGTCTCACAATGACACTGAGAGGGGGGGTGAATCAGTGTGGCTCTTTAAAACTTAAATCTTCAATTCTTAATGCCAAAATAATGAAAACTTAAAACCACATAAATCAAATAACATAATAGAGCATCACACAACACAATATGTAATGAGGTTCACCAATTTTGGCTACTCCTCAAAAATTAACTGTTTGGACTCCCATCCAAATCCAACCTTTGCAAAGCACCAACTTTACAATCAATTTACCAGCACCAACTAGAAGGAGCACCAACCCCTAATTTATATTTACTAGCACCAATTGGAAGGAGCACCAACCCCTTATTTATCTACACCAACAGAAAGGAGCACCAACCCCTGATTTATCTGCACCAACAAAAAGGAGCACCAACCCCTGATTTACCAGCACCAACTGGAAGGAGCACCAACCCCTGATTTACTAGCACCAATTGGAAGGAGCACCAACCCCTGATTCCAAGCACCAACTTGGACTTTTTGAAGCTAGAATATTGACATAAAAATGCCTTCACTTTTACAAGACCCTGACTAGTCTATTGCTTACTCAACATCGCTCACGCAACACACACCCTTCTCATTCGCCTCTCGCTCGGATCTCGCGCTCCTCTCGAATACTTCGCAAGATAATTTCCCCAACTAAAATTCTCCAAGCAACACTCCTTTTATAACCATATTGTCTCTTTATAACTTCAGTTGTAACTCCAGTTGTAACTGCAGTTGTAAATCCTTTTATATATAGATAGTGGGAATTTCGTCAAACATGTTACATGCAACGAATTCACACCATATTCTTCTACTATGACTGTTCATCTTCTCGGTCATGACTGTTCGTCTTCTCCTCGTGGGCATGCGTCAGTTTATTTCCACATGTAATGACCATCTTAAATGATTTCAACCCGTAACTGGCCCTGTAATTATCGTTCTGACTTCAGTTCACTATTCTTATTTTAGTTGCATGATTTTTCTCTATAACTGCACTTGTAACTATCGTACTAACTTTAGTTAACTCTTCTTATTTTAGCTACATGATTTTCTTCTGCAACTACACCTGTAACTACCGTATAACTTCAGTTAACTCTTCTTATTTTACCTGCATGATTTTCTTCTACAACGGCCCCTGTAACTGTCGTACCTACTTTAGTTAACTGTCACATATTTTATTTCGGCTGGGTTCTCTTCTTAGCTCACACCAAGGCGACCTATCGCAAAATCATGACACTTCTGCCTCTTTGTCCTCTTCTCGGACTTAGCCCACGAAAACACAACATGTCGCGATATCGCGACACTTCTACCTTCGTGCTTCTCTTCTTGGCTTGTACCCACAAAAACACATGTCGCGATATCGCGACACTTTTGCCTCCGTAATCTTCCTCTTTACTTTTGTCGTGATATTGCGACACTTTTGCCTTCTTACTTTCTCTCTCCTCCTTTAGTTGCAAAAATGTGACATGTTGCGATATCGCGACACTTTTGCCTCCGTACTCTTTCTCTTGCCTTCGGGTCACAAAAATACATGTAGCGATATCGCTACACTTTTTCTCCTTGCTCTTTTTCTTGCCTTCAGGTCATGAAAATACATGTAGCGATATCGCCACACTTTTTCTCCTTGCTCTTTTTCTTGCCTTTGGGTCGCGAAAATACATGTAGCGATATCGCTACACTTTTGCTCCTTGCGCTTTTTCTCTTCTTCGGCCCGTGAAAATACAACATGTAGTGATATCGCTACACTTTTGCTCCTTGCACTTTTTTTTTTGCTTTGGCCCGCGAAAATACATGTAGCGATATCGCTTCACTTTTGTTCCTTGCGCTTTTTCTCTTCTCTTCTGGCCGCGAAAATGCAACATGTCACAATATCGTGACACTTTTTCTCCTTGCATTTTCTCTTCTCTTCTGGCCGTGAAAATGCAACATGTCGCGATATCGCGACACTTTTTCTCCTTGCATTTTCTCTTCTCTTCTGGCTATGAAAATGCAACATGTCACGATATCGTGGCACTTTTTCTACTTGCCTTTTTCTCTTCCAACATGTTGCAAAATCGTGACAGTTTTTCCTGCTTGCGCTTTCTCTCCGAACATGTCGTGAAATAGTGATAGTTTTTCTTTCTTCTCAACATGTCGCGATATCATGACAGTTTTTCTTTCTTCTCAACATGTCGCGATATCGCGACAATTTTTCTTTCTTCTCAACATGTCGCGATATCACGATAGTTTTCTTCCTTGTGATTTTCTTTTGATATTTTGTATATGGGCCACTTCGGTCTTCTTTGACCACCTGTAACAACTTCACCCAAACATCAAAAACATCCTCATGAGCATTTAACTTCACTGTACATGCTCTGAATGACCTCTGAACTCCTGTCCACTGCATCAACCGATCTTTCTGACTGTGTTGACAAAAATGACAATACTGTCGCTGCTCCTTGCTCAACAATAATACCGTCGCTACTCCTTGCTCTAATAAGGGTGAAAAAGACTTTCACCCCTCTCTTGCATCTCTTAGGTGACATCACTTTGAAAAACTTCTTCAATTTAGTTGGCATTAGGCTCATGAAGCGCCACCTCTAAGATCCTTTTAGATCTTGTTTCACTCCAAAAGGGTGAAAGGCAGCTGCGCTATTCTTTTAGGATGAAAGCACCTTTAATTTTATCTTTAAAGTAGCTAGCGCTTTAAAATGACTTTCACCCCAAAAATGGGCAATAAAGTTTTTCACCCCTTTATTGGGACGAAAGCATTTTACTCCATTTTAACTCAAAACTTTCACCTATTTCTTTCTGTTGGGCGATTTTACTCCTTTGGATTTATGTTTCACCTCCAAGAGGGGTGAAAGTGATTTTTGCCCCTCAATTGGGACAAAACTCATTTCTTTCCTCCCTTTGACTTTCTCCTTGAATTAAATCATGATTTTCACATTCTTGGGGTGAAACCACACCTGTGCTACACTTCATCTCTATGAAAGGACTTTCACTACTACCAAAGGGTGAAACAACTCAATTTAATTTTTTTGAGGTGCTCCTTCTCCAAAATTAATCTCTTGTCGGTACTCTTGTTCCTTAGCATTGTTTAAACAAAATACTTCATTGCATTTATGATTTCCATGTTATTTACAACAATGAAATATAAAAAGAGGTAAAAAATACAATTAAATAAGCATTAAAATTGTAGCGCATTCATAAATTCATCAAAATTTTACAATTAATACTCAACAAAACTACAATGTGGCAAAGTTATAAAATTGCCAACAAGACTATATCTTAGTTGTCTATTATAGTGTCTTCAATATACTCTTATTTTTATCCCTTTTTGTTGTATTTGAAATGATAATATCGGTGCTAATGTAATGCAAATACTTTTTTTTTTTTAGCGGAAAACCCCTTGTGGGGCCGCCTTGGTCTGAGAAACCATAAACAAGGGGTCCTACACCGTCAAAGTCACTCGGGAGTCGCACCCGACCCTGCCCGCACCAACATTATCAATTGGATTTTGGATACCCAATTTAGCTTTTTGGTAGGGTGGAGATTTGAACCTGGGACCTCCCTTGGAGGATTGCCCTCTCCTCTTCGACTCACCTACAACACCTGGGTGCAAATACTTTTACAGTAGATAGGATTAAGTCCCTTAATTTGTACTGAAGTTATACATCTCCTTAAGTCTTCTTATGTAAGCTTTTCCTTGCTTCTTAGATATGGTGGCTTCTTGCTCTAATCCTTAAGAGAAAATAATAATGTATCATTACCTTTCTTACTAGAAACACTAAACTCTAACTCCTTTACTTGGATAGCTTAACAACAATGAATCCAAGATTTTAATCATGCAAATTAACTTTGCACTAATTTTCACTTTAACTAAAATACTTAGTGCACCTTTAATAATCTTTAAGAAATATCAATATAGTGCAATAGCAATCTCTCCTTATTACTCTTGTAAATGAACTCTTAATGCACTATAATATATGCTTTAGAATGTAGTCTTCTTTACTTCAACTTAGACAATAGGAAGATGATATTTTTCTTTTGTTTAAAATATATCTAACTCCTATTTTAATGTGTAGGTATTAACCTTAAAATAAACTATCTTCTACACTCCCTTGAAGACTCTAATATGCAACCTTCTCCTTGTGACTTCTAACTCTAATATTGTGTTTAAAAAATCTTAATAATGAACCAAAAAATCTAAAGTTCAACTAATGAACCTTTTGCACCAAAGTTGCTTACCTTAATGAAATATGTAGATGAAGGATTTCAAGGTGATTAGATTCACCTTATTGTTGCCTTTTACTAGATGAACTTGTAGCTCTTATTTATTGTCCAAAACAACTTCTCAACACACCAATTTGTAGCTTTGTACCTCCTCTAACTTGCTTCTTGAATCTATAGTTTGGTGGCTTCAACTCTCCTTCAGGATGTATCCTAGAAATCTAAAACTTAGTAGCTATTGATGCTGCCCAAGTTGTTGCTTTCTTGTTGTCCTCAAATTTGAAATTTTTATATTGCAAAGCAGTCAATCTCTCCACTAAAATGCTATCCTTGAATCTCAAAAAATTGGTAGGGAACTCCTCCAAATCATAGCTAAGATTTTCCTTCAAGAACCCTTCAATTTTTTGTTGTAGAAACCAGCAGATCTCCTTTCTCCAAATGAGCCTTCTAGCCTTCAAATTAAATATTCAAACCTCTCAATTTTGGTAGTAATTTTTGGCTCCTTTCTCCTTCAACCTCCTTGTCAAATTCTAACTTCAATCTAGGCCTTCTTCTCAAGAATCTAAAAGTCTTGATGTCTTCACCAATCTCCTCCAAAATTTGGCAATATTCTTGCCAAATCCTTCTCCCTTGGGCTTGTTTTTTGATGGTGAAAATTGTCCCAAATTCTTCCTTTATAAGGAACTTCTCCTTGGTGGTAAATTTCTCCAATGAGTTCTCCTAGGAACTCCTTTAATGACATTCTTTGAATCTCCTTCAATGAGGCTCTCCAAGCCTTCTCCTTCTTTCTCCTTGAGACCTCTTCTCTAGGATCTTCACTCTTGTAGCTTCTCTAGTCTTCCCAATGAGACATTTTCTTCAACCTTCTATTGTGGAAGTTTGGCAATGAGATATCCCTCTTGGATCTTTGAAATCTACTACTTTAGGAATAGGACCTTTGCTAGTCCTTCTCTATCTTCAAGCTTCCAAATATGGAAGTTCTTCAATGGACCTTTTGTAGGTCTCTTCAACTTCTTAGGATGATTTCTTCTACTCCTTCAAGGTGAAGTCTTCAATATTCAATGGAGATCACAAATCTCCTATCTTCACCAAGACTCTTCTCCTTGAGTCTCTTCTTCCTCAAATCTGCAACAAGGCTCCTATGGCCTTTTCTTCGCTTCTACAATCTACAGGTCTGCAATCTCTAGTAATGGGATATTTTCTTCAGGCCTCCAAATATTTGATCTTCCTCTTGTTGCTTCTGGTTTTATATTGATTCCAAAGAAGATATTCTTCCTAGATATTTTGTAGGAAGATTCCCAAATTTCTTTGAATCTCCTTTTTCCTGCAACAAAGTATTAGGACTGTAATGGAAGAAACTCTAAATCTAGAGATAATCAATCTTCACTAATTGATTTTTCAAACTAGTGGAACTGATGGTAAGTCCTAGTATTCACGAGTTTTTCAGCAACTCTGTGGAAAGACTCTAGCCAAATACAATCTCAAAAATTCTAGAAATGATATTTTTGGATTCCTCTCAATCTCACTTGTGGATCTTCCTATTTACTATTGATCTACCATGTGCTCTAATACCACCGTTAGATTTTGATGAGATGTAAGATAATCTATCTATGATATCTATATGATAATGACACTATAATATGTAGGAAAATAAAGAGATAAACTTCTACAATAACTCAAAAATATGCCACTAATGAAAGCTCAAAAAATAGTACAATGCAGTATAATGGAGGACATGAACACTTCACAAACTATTTTTAAAAGAACTACTTTGTACTCCTCTACCAATATATACTATTCACTCTCTATATTATCTAGTCCTGATTTCATTCACTATAAGTCCTATATATAGGAAGATAAATTCCTTGGACCTCACTCTATCTTTGACTCTATCCTATGACTCATGTACATGTGGACTACATTCACATTTACATCATTGCACATTCTAAAACTTGTACATTTATTACATGCTAAAGTAACTACCCAAACTTTACAAAGTAAACTCCTACTCTAGTAATGTACCAAAGGTGGAAAATTGATATGTACCCAATAATGTAATATACTCTAACATTAATAACTTATGTGTGGATTCTATTGGTGGCCACTCCCATCAAATAACAAAATATTACAATATTACTATTAAATTATTGGCAAGTTCACTAAACCATATCTAGCTTACCTTTTATCAATAAAATTTTCATTTACTTTTATATCAAAGATATTCATAATCCTTATCAAGTTGTTATGTTTCTATAAACATTTCATTGATATCATTTCTATTAAGAGATAAAACCTCACTCAACCAGTTGCCTTTTAAAATTTAAATTTCCCAAGACAAAGATCAACATCATGAATGGATAAAATATATACTACTCAATTTCCTTTTATATTAATATGTTGGCTATAGCAACCTATCAATTCCCTAATACCTCTTTTTTTAGGGGTCTTATGCATACCCCTTATATTTCAATACATAATCTTCATCATCACTTTTTATTTATATATATGGGATTAGCACCACTTATTTGTAACACTTATCATATTTGCTTTTATTTTTCCATATAAATATTCCTATGAGTTTCCTTTCTCTATCTCTTTTAAAACTTCTTGGGTCTTCCTCTCCTTTTTTCATTTCCACCAACACTTTCATATTAATAAATCACTTTGTTTATTTCATATTTTTCATAGTGAGACCTATCATATATAGGTTTGTCTTAATTTGGAGGATCTGAAGTACAAATAATAACCTCAACAAAACTTTCTTATTTATGTTGGCCTAGAAACCCTAAAGTGTAAGGACATTCCTCTAGAGTAATTACCTTCTTATGTTTCTTTAAATTCCCTAAATCACTATGGATATTACCCATACTCATTTATTTATTATTTTTCTTTGAAAACTCTAAAGTGAAATGGATAATCTCTACACATTTATATTACAAGGAGAGAATTTTATACTACTTAAGGAAAATGAAGATGACTTACTTGGAACAAACTTGATCTTTTTTTTCTTCTTTATTTTGGAATTTCCTCCATATATTCATTTCCACCTTTAATTACTTTTGAATTTGAAGTTGTACATTGTACATCCTTATCTCTTGTATTCTTCTTTTTTTCTTTAATAATTGATCCAAGTGAACCATGATGACATTTGTCATCTAATGTTGTAGATAAGTTTTATTTACTTTTTATTTAGAAGTGGAATATTCTTGATCTCTTCTAAATTCTACCATAGTATGATCTCCTTGTTTCATCTTGAATTTTGTCTCATGCCCATATTTTTCTCTCTTTCTCCATCACCTTCACTTTTTATCTATTTTCATGTGCCTAATCTCATAACATGTACAACATTGAAATTCAATGGTTTCATAGTCCACTCATTGATCCCATTCTCTTGATTCATATTTATTCTTAATTGACTATGAAAAAGGTTTTGAAATATCTATAGTAACATATATATGAGTTTATACAACATGATTTTGGTCCTTAGTAGTTTTTCCCTCTTAGATGAACTCCCCTTGGGTTATGCCAATATTCTTCAAAACATCCTTAATAATAAGCTAATATGGAAGTCCAAAAATCCTACCCACATTATAAGCTTTTTAATAGATTCTATCTTGATGGAAAAAATCTTAATCCATGATCTTAAATATAGGGTATCTCTAGTCCTAATCCATGGGCCACCACCTATTATTCTATACATAATTTTTGAACCGAAAAAAATGATGAGGCAAGAAAACCTTTAGGAAGAAAATTCATGGAGTAATTTGAATTTAATCTCTTCTTCTACTTGATCCAATTTTGAATCTTTGAAAATCCATGCTTTTAAGAACCATTATATCATGTTAGATCATATCATCCTTGATAATCACTTATGGTCGAGCACTTGTTGTCTAGGTTAAATTTTCCATATACTTGTTTTTCATCTTATCTCCAACATGGTCATCAATACTTTGAGCTAAGGTATCCTTACTTCCAATTAGCAATTTCAAATATGTCTTTCCTTCCATGCTACCTAGATTTTTCTCATATGAATCCTTTATTTTTTGAATTTTCTTAAATATTTTAAGTAAGAAAAGGTAAGGATTACTCCTTAATCACACTTGCTTCCTAATGTTAGAAATATATTGAATATTTTCCATGTTATTTTGGTGGGGTTAACTCTAAAAGGTACTAGACACTCTTCATGTATCCTCACAATGAATTTTTAGGGTTTCTTAAGCTATTTTTAGACCCATATGGGTTATTTAGGGTTAAATATTTGAACCCATGGTTTTTTGCCCATGGTATTGTAAAATTTGTTCTTGTGTTGTTGTTATTTAATTGCACTTGCATCAGGGTTTGAAGAGATATGAGAGATGAACATTATTGTATTGGAGATGATTAAGTTTATACAATAAGGAGATATTACTATGTTGGGTTTTTTTCTCGTAAGGGTTTCCCAAGTGAAATATTATGTTATGTGTGTAAATGTTATCTTATTATTTTTTCCTTTGATTCTATATTTACTATTTTTCTAGATTTAGTTTATCGGGGCCTTTGCAAGCTAGGTTTTTTAGCTTTGTTCTAGGAGTAAGGTTTTTAACCTTGTGATAAATTAATTCTTGAGTGGGAGCCATACGTGGAAGAATCTGGGCAAATAAAAATGTTGGGAAGCACATGAGTAGAGATTGAAAATTAAGAGACAAAATTTGAAGTTATGAAAACTCAAGATGGAGGATCTGTTGGTTGATAGAGATCAGTGGATTACGATCTCAAGAATAAAACCAACATCAATTATAGATGAGGATTGACTGAAGATTGATAGGACAATAAGGAGTTGAATGTATCGATAGAGATCATGACAAAGTCCTTATGAGATAAACTAGGAACTTTGTATCAAACAAAGTTGTTGGTAAATAAACTCTTTCTTTGAAATAAGTTATATTCACTTTGGATGAATTATGGTGACTCTATGGCTAAATATATGAATACTTTTAACACTATGGTAAGTCAATTAAACTTTTTTGAAGTAAAATTGAATGAAGAGAAAAATGTATTACTTTACTTTTTTCATTACATGATTCATGGGATATCTTAGTTATGGATATCACCAATACTACTTCCACATTAAAAGTAGAGGATATAGTAGGAACATTGCTATCTAAGGAAATTAGAAGAAAATATTTTTAGGATTATCATCATAAGGATGCCTTGGTTGTGAGAGGTCGTTCTCAAGAAAGAAGTAAAAATAAATCAAGAGAAAGGAAATCAAGATCTAAGGGTAAATCTATTGCTCCAAAAAATAAGAAATATTGAAAATATGGTAAAACAAGGCATTATAAAAGAGACTACAAATCTAAAAAGGCTAAAAATAGCCAATCATTTCATGAAATTTTATAAAAATGAAGACCACAAATGAAGATTCAGGGGACTTATTCTTAGTTGTAGCATGCTCAATTGAATGCCATGACTCATGGTTGATTGACTTAAGTACTTCCTTTCATATGACTCCTCATAGGGAATGGTTTTGTGAATATGAAAATATAAATGAAGGTGAAGTCTTCTTAGAAGATAATTTGAGATATAAAATAATGGGTCGAGGAAGAGTCAAGTTGAGGTTAAAAGATAGAAGAATTAAAATCCTTCCTGATGTGTTGCATATTTTAGGTCTGGCAAGGAATCTGATATCTGTGAGTAAGATTAATGATGCAAGTGTGACTATGGCATTCAATAAGGATAGCTACAATATGGTTCATGGAGTCTTGGTGTTAGCAAGGGGAGTTTGTACAGGAACTTTGTTCAGACTTAAGGCTAGAACTATAAGTATTGATTACAACTCTTCAATTGTAGAGAAGAATAATATGGTAGAAGTATCTTTGAGTATTCTTTTAGTGAAGATAATATTGTGGCATCAACGCATGGGGAATATTAGTGAGAAAGGCCTTCGAACATTAAAAATGAAAGGTATGGCTAAAGAAATTTATGATTGCCCATTAAATTTTTATTTTTTTGAGCATTGTATTTTTAGAAAGCAAACCTGAGTCAAATTTTCTAGTAGTGCTACAAGATCTTAAGGAATTTTGCATCTAGTTCACAATGATGTGTTTGGACCTACAAAATTATCATCATTTGGTAAATCTATCTATTTATTACATTTATAGATGACTTTTCAAGAAAGACCTGGGTATATTTTTTACAAAACAAATATGATGTTTTCAATAAATTTAAAGAGTTTAAGGCTCTTGTAGAAAATCAGATAGAGAAAAAGATAAAGGTTTTGAGAAGTGACAATGGTGGTGAGTATTGCTCTAATAAATTTGAGCAATTTTAAAAGGACTATGGAAAATAAAGGCAAAAAACAACTCCATATACTCCACAACAAAATGGAGTTTTAGAACAGATGAACACAACATTGATGGATAAGGCTAGAAGTATGTTAAGTGATGCAGGGTTTGAAATGAAATTCTAAGAAAAAGTTGTGTTAACTACTTGTTACCTCATCAATAGATCTCCTACCTCAACTTTGGTGGATAAGACTCCACAAGAAGTGTAGATTGGTAAGAAACCCTCTCTTAGTTATATAAGGATTTTTAGTTGCAATGCTTGTATGTATGTCCCAAAAGAGAAAAGGACTAAGCTAGACTATAAATCTAAAGAAATACATATTTATGGGTTATAGTATGGGTCTTAAAGAATATAAGTTGTGGAACCCAAAAGCTTAGAAGATTGTTTACAATCATAATGTGATCTTTAGAGAAACATAGGAGGTTTCAAAATAAGAAATGCAATCAAGCAAAGAACCTAAAATAGTTCAAGTAAATTTGGAACTGGAGGAAGAACCTGTGGTAGAACCTGGTGCTATAGAAGAAGATGAACTACAAAGAGAGTCTGAAGAGAAAAATTAAAAGGTGAGGAGGAAGTTGAAGATGCTGAACCTAGAACTCCAAGTTTGAGGAGATCGGATCGAGTGAGAAGACTCCCAGAAAGGTATAGCCCTTCAAATATTTGTTCTACATTTAATATATCAGTTACTGATGAAGAACCCAAGACAATAAAAGAGGCACTTCAGTCAAGTGAGAATAAGTCTTGGAAAAGAGCTATGGAGGAAGAAATTGAGTCCTTGGATAAAAATAAGACACGGTACTTGGTGTAATTACTCCCTGGAAGAAAATTAGTTGGTTGTAAATAGGTATTCAAGAAGAAGTACAATGTAGATTTTTTTTGAAGAAATGCAAGGTTCACCTAGAAGCAAAAGAATTTTCTCAAGTTGAGAGAATTGACTTTGGTGAGATTTTTCTCCTATGGCTAAACTAATTTTAATTAGATTTATGTTGGCTATTTATTATGACTAAAATTTTAAGTCTTTATATTTGAATTTTTTTACAACCATATAAAGTCACTTTGAGCCACTTGCATTTTAAGCTTAATAAAATACATATATATTTTTTTTTGTTGCATTTTTTGAACTTAAGATAGAAGAGTTCTTGTGCATAGAAAACTTAAATAAAGTTTAAATTATAATAAATTTTAAAATTATTTTTGGAATTGTTTGCTCGAATGTCGGGAGGTAGTCAGGAAAGGCATCATATGGAGAATTGGTAATGGAAGACAAGTGGACTTTTGGAAAGACCCGTGGTTGGAAGAGGCCCCTTTGAAAGATAACTTAGACCTTCAGGTCCTCCAACATAAACTTTCGAAGGAAATGGGAGGAAAAGTAGGGGATTTTATTGCTGTAGCACAGGAAACTTCTTCTTGGAAGAAAATCACAGTTCATAATCTGTCAGAGCAAGAGAAGGTGGCCCTAACCAAACTCAATGATGCTTTAAGGGTGTTCCCGATCATTCCCTGGGGGAGGAAGAGACAAGGCGATTTGGGGCAAAACTACAAGTGGGATCTATTCGAGTAAAGCGCCTATAAGTTAATCCACTCAGGATTCAATGGCTGGACTCCGACTTCTGTTATTTGGTTAAATAATTTAACCCCAAAAATAGCTTTCTTCTTTTGGTTGGCAGTTCAAAATAAGATCCTGACAATAGATAATCTGCAAAGGAGAGGTTTCCAATTCATCAATCGATGTATCTTGTGTGAGAAAGCAATAGAATCTGTAAGTCATATATTTTTAACTTGTGATTTTTCTTGTACAGTCTTCCAAATGATCCTGTCCAAATTTCATATAGATTGGGTCTGTCCAAATAGCATGTCTGACTTCTGCATACAGTGGGCTTCCCCCTTCCGGGCAAAGCTTTTGACTTGGCTCTAGAAGCTCAGGTTACCCCATTTTTTATGGGGGATATGGAATGAGAGAAATAAGAGAGTATTTAAAGGACGTAAGAAAGATCCCAGGTTATGTGGTAATAAAATAATCGAGCTTTGAAAGAAAACCGAAAAACTTTCTTCTTCAAAAATGAGACCATGTCTCTAAGGGAAAGGAGGATTTTGCGGAACTCGGGAGAGGAACTTCCAGACCTAGACATTACAACCAACCCACGGGATGGTGTCAAGTGGATACCCCCACACAAAAGTGGGTTAAGTTTAATTTTGATGGGGCAACTAAAGGAAATCCGGGGGCTGCAGGAGCAGGAGGAGTTTTGAGAAATGAGGAAGGAAAAGTGGTCCTTGCCTTTGCAGCCTTTGGGAACTCAAACAAATCATTTTGCAAAGCCCGAGCTCGCATGCGAGGCAATGAGAATTGCCAGACTTGAGGGTTATAAGGAAGTTATCTTTGAAGGGGATTCGCTTAATATAATCAAGGCAATTAAGGAGGATAAAGACCCCATCTGGACCATATTGGAGCTTATCCTAGAAGCAAAGATTCATAAATCTCATTTAGTTAATGCCCGAATCCAACACACCTTCAGAGAAGGGAACCGAGCAACGGATCTAATGGCAAATATTGCAGTTTTTGTTGGGGAGATGCAAATTTGGAAGGATAACTTCCCTCAAGAACTATTGGTGTTGGGCTGCTAGAGAAGAGCTAAGATCAAACCTGTTAGAGCATCGGGAGATCGAGAGGGCTGATGATGAGTAATCCGACGAGATGGAATTAGGCGGAAAAGGCATCCCATTTCGTTGGGGCCCGGGAGGTGACAAGTGTACGATACGACAACCTAGTGTTAGTAAGTGCTAGGTGTTGTTTGGTTTTTGTTTTATCCTAAATAGTCAAGCGACAAGTATAGGACTGTGGACTCTAAGTATGGCTTAATGTGAGTCTTAGAAAGATCCATTTTATATTTTGATTATACGGGCTTGATGCTAGAACCAGCCCATTTTGACTTTGTAAAAGGTTTGTGGACCTTATAACCACCTCTACCTTATACCAAAAAAAACAACTCAATGCCAACTGCTAAAGATGCATAAAATGTTAGTAAAGCATTAAGATGTTGCACCAATATATCAAAAAAAAATAATAAATTTTAAAATTATATAAATAAGATTAAATAGTATTTATTTTAATTAATAATTTTTTAAAACTTTTGAGTAGATTTAAGTTTGAATCTTGTTAAATAATATATGATTAGTTGTTATTTTATAATAATATTATTATGAATAAAAAGTTTTTTTTTATTTGGTTATTGTGAGAAACCTCTATGACCGACGCATAGGGCTGAGCAGTCTCCTCCCAACCATGACCCCTCGTAAAGCCGAGAGTTGTACTTATCAATAGAGAATTTAACACAAAGCCACCACATACCCACCCCCTCACACACTCATCCACACTGCGATTATGAATAAAACGTTTTTTAATCTCATATAACTAATATATATAAAATAGAAAAATTAAACTTTTAAATAGTATTTGTTTTTTTAATATAAACATATTTTAATAAGTAAAACTACAGAATAATAATATTAATTAAATATATTTTTTATTTATGCAAATTTTAAAACTTAAATAAAATATAAAACAACAACCATACTTTTAATAGATACATTTAAAAATTAATATCATATATATTTAAATTAAAAACTAATTAAAATTATATACAACTGAAACTCATAAACCAAAAAATTATAACATTGAATTAGAATTAAAGGAAATTTTGAGAGAGTTTTTAATATTTTATCTCCATTTTTCACTTCTCTCCCAACTCATGACAATACACTCGAATAACCATTTAGAGAGGAAGAGGTTGAACCTCAAAAATAATTATATTATTCTATCATAGATATTTTTCCATACATAAAAGGTATTTAGAATATAGAAAAGTATTTAAAATAATGTGATTTGTAAGGTTATATATTGGAGACAAAGCCTCATGCTATGTGACAAGTTTGTGATGTAAGAAATTATAATTTATCAATGTAATAGAGAAGATCTTAAGAAATATTAACCTATAAGATCTTTAAACATATTTGCTAACAATTATATCAAAGTCATCTTGGTTTAGAGCTATGCCAGTGAGAATTGAGGAGGATATTGTGAGAAGAGAGATTGGTAGATGTGTGAATTTTGAGGAAGAAAGGAGATAGGAGGAGAAGATTGGTTAGAAGAAAAAGATTGGAGAAAAATATTGGTAAGAAGAAAGAAATATTGTTAGAAGTAGAGAGATTGAAGGAGAAGAATATAAAATTGCTAAGGAGATATTGAAGTTGAGGAAGGATTTTTGGAGAGGAAGATTATTGAAGTGAAGAGTTAGTGGAAGTAGAAATATTAGAGGATTGTAGAAGATATTGAATGTGAGAAAGATTGGAGGAAGAGATCATATGTAAGAATTATAGAATATTAAATTGTGAAGTTTGAAGGAGAGAAGATTGTTTAATGGAGGACAATTTAGAAAAGATTTAGCTCTGGATGTTTTCTCTCTACCTAAGAGTTTTAATCCCGAGGGGGACAATACAACAATTTGATCTTTGGTTCTTCTTTAGGAGGTCCAACATTCAAACCGTGTTGTATGTTAATCCCCTATTGATAAGCTTAGCTCTTGGCCTTACAAGGGGTCATGGTTGGGATGGGAATGCTCAACTCTAAGTGTTGGTTCTCCAAATTAACTAAAATGTATTTTGTCATGACTAAAACACTATTATTTAAACCCTTTGATAATTTCATAAGATATCCTTTCTTATGATTAAATCACTGTTATTTAAATACATCATTATATAAATAAATTAATCTAAGTAACCTAACAATGTGACTTTAAAACTCTAAATAAAGATCCAAAAGTTTGATTCTTTCAAGGAAATGTGATTGCACACCATGCTTCCATAACAAAATATGAATATGGTTGAATAAGCATATATTAAAAAAATAATATCTATCTCATATAATTTATTACCTCTTGCACATAAAAACTACTTAATCCTTTTTACTTTTTTACTTGTTGCATAGTAAATTAAGTAATATTTTTGTTTTATATATGTTTTAATAAAGTAATAAAAGTATTTTTTTCACATTCAAGATGTCATAGGTCATATGAAAATCTTCATGGAGATATGTTTATCTAACCATGCCTACACTTTTTTGTTTTTTCTTGATAGGAGAGTGGTTACAACCACATTATTTTTAGTAGCTATGCGTAGGGTTCAAACCATGCCTACTCTTACCTACTCTTACTAGAGCATGGTGTATAACTCTTCCCTTTAATTTTTACTCAAAGGTCTTTTGCATATTATGTAACAAATTAAACCTTCGTGTTTTAAATGTGTATATGTTTTAATAAAGAAATATACATGTTTTTTTAAATGTGTATATGTTTTAATAAAGAAATATACATAATTTTTTAAACATCTTAGATGTGATAGGTCATATGAAAAATTTTCATTGAAGATATGTTTATCTAAATATACCTCTACCCTTATTAAAACATGGTGTACAACTCTACTTTTAATTCCAACCTCACATCTCTTATTCTAAATTCTAAAGTATTCATTATTATACGTAATCAAATATATCAAAATTAAATGTTATCATTTTTGCTCTTGACCACAACTAATATGGAATTTTTTTTAACTTTATTATGACTCAAATTTTAAGTTTTGATATTTGAATTTTTTTACAATCATATAAAGTCACTTTGAGCCACTTGCATTTTAAGCTTAATAAAAAACATTTTTTTTTTGTTGCATGTTTTGAACTTAAGATAGAAGAGTTCTTGTGCATAGAAATCTAAAATAAAGTTTAAATTATAATAAATTTCAAAATTATATAAATAAGATTAAATAGTATTTATTTTAATTAATAATTTTTTAAAACTTTTGAGTAGATTTAAGTTTGAATCTTGTTAAATAATATATGATTAGTTGTTATTTTATAATAATATTATTATGAATAAAAGTTTTTTTTTATTTGGTTATTGTGACAAACTTCTATGACCGACGCACACGGCTGAGGTCTCCTCCCAACCATGACCCCTCGTAAAGTCGAGAGTTGTACTTATCAATAGAGAATTTAACACAAAGCCACCACATACCCACCCCCTCACACAATGAATAAAATATTTTTTAATCTCATATAACTAATATATATAAAATAGATAAATTAAACTTTTAAATAGTATTTGTTTTTTTAATATAAACATATCATATAATTAATATATATATAATAGATAAATTAAACTTTTAAATAGTATTTGTTTTTTTAATATAAACATATTTTAATAAGTAAAGCTATAGAATAATAATATTAATTTTTTATTTAAGCAAATTTTAAAACTTAAATAAAATATAAAACAACAACCATACTTTTAATAGATACATTTAAAAATTAATATCAGATATATTTAAATTAAAATTATATACAACTAAAACTCATAAACTAGAAAATTATAACATTGACTTAGAATTAAAGGAAATCAGCTTTTTGTGAGAGTTTTTAATATTTTATCTCCATTTTCACTTCTCTCCCAACTCATGACAATACACTCAAATAACCACTTAGAGAGGAAGAGGTTGAACCTCAAAAATGATTCTATTATTCTATCATAGATATTTTTCCATACAGAAAAGGTATTTAGAATATAGAAAAGTATTTTAGAATATAGAAAAGTATTTAAAATAATGTAATTTGTAAGGTTATATATTGGAGACAAAGCCTCATGCTATGTGACAAGTTTGTGATGTAAGAAATTATGATTTATTAATGTAATAGAGAAGATCTTGAGAAATATTAACCTATAAAATCTTTAAACATATTTGCTAACAATTATATCAAAGTCATCTTGGTTTAAAGCTATGCCAGTGAGAATTGAGGAGGATATTGTGAGAAGAGAGATTGGTAGACGTGTGAATTTTAAAGAGGAAGAAAGGAGATAGGAGGAGAAGATTGGTTAGAAGAAAAATATTGGAGAAGAAAATTTGGTAAGAAGAAAGAAAGATTGTTGGAAGTAGAGAGATTGAAGGAGAGGAATATATAATTGCTAAGGAGATATTGAAGTTGAGGAAGGATTTTTGGAGAGGAAGATTATTGAAGTGAAGAGTTAGTGGAAGTAGAAATATTAGAGGATTGTAGAAGATATTGAATGTGAGAAATATTGGAGGAAGAGATCATATGTAAGAATTATAGAATATTAAATTGTGAAGTTTGAAGGAGAGGAAGAGAAGATTGTTTAATGGAGGACAATTTAGAAAATATTTAGCTCTAGATGTTTTCTCTCTACCTAAGAGTTTTAATCCCGAGGGGGACAATACAATAATTTGGGCTTTGGTTCTTCTTTAAGAGGTCCAAAATTCAAACCGTGGTGTATGTTAATCCCCTATTGATAAGCTTAGCTCTTGGCCTTACAAGGGATCATGGTTGAGATGGGAATGCTCAACTCTAAGTGTTGGTTTTCCAATTTAACTAAAATGTATTTTGTCATGACTAAAACACTATTATTTAAACCCTTTGATAATTTCATAAGATATAATTTCTTGTGATTAAATCACTGTTATTTAAATACATCATTATATAAATAAATTAATCTAAGTAACCTAACAATGTGACTTTAGAACTCTAAATAAAGATCCAAAAGTTTGATTCTTTCAAGGGAATATGATTGCACACCATGCTTCCATACAAAATATGAATATGGTTGAATAAGCATATATTAAAAAAATAATATCTATCTCATATAATTTATTACCTCTTGCACAGTAAAAACTACTTAATCCTTTTTACTCTTTTACATGCTACATAGTAAATTAAGTAATATTTTTGTTTATATATGTTTTAATAAAGTAATAGAAGTACTTGTTTTCACATCCAAGATGTCATAGGTCATATGAAAATCTTCATGGAGATATGTTTATTTAACCATGCCTACACTTTTTTGTTTTTTCTTGATAGGAGAGTGGTTACAACCACACTACTTTTAGTAGTTGGCACGCGCAAGGTTCAAACCATGCCTACTCTTACCTACTCTTACTAGAGCATGGTGTATAACTCTTCCCTTTAGTTTTTATTCAAAGGTCTTTTGCATATTATGTAATAAATTAAACCTTCATGTTTTAAATGTGTATATGTTTTAATAAAGAAATATACATAATTTTTTAAATGTGTATATGTTTTAATAAAGAAATATACATAATTTTTTAAACGTCTTAGATGTGATAGGTCACATGAAAAATTTTCATTGAAGATAGGTTGATCTAAATATACCTCTACTCTTATTAAAACATGGTGTACAACTCTACTTTTAATTCCAACCTCACATCTCTTATTCTAAATTCTAAAGTATTCATTATTATACATGATCAAATATACCAAAGTTAAATGTTATCATTTTTGCTCTTGACCACAACTAATATGCAATTTTTTTTAACTTTATTATGACTCAAATTTTAAGTTTTGATATTTGAATTTTTTTACAACCATATAAAGTCACTTTGAGCCACTTGCATTTTAAGCTTAATAAAATACATTTTTTTTTTTGTTGCTGCATGTTTTGTACATAGAAGAGTTCTTGTGCATAGAAATCTTAAATAAAGTTTAAATTATAATAAATTTTAAAATTATATAAATAAGATTAAATAGTATTTATTTTAATTAATAATTTTTTAAAATTTTTGAGTAGATTTAAGTTTGAATCTTGTTAAATAATATATGATTAATTGTTATTTTATAATAATATTATTATGAATAAAAAGTTTTTTTTTTAATTTTGTTAGTATGACAAGTCTCTATGAGGATCAGCCTCCTCCCAACCATGACCCCTCGTAAATTCGAGAGTTGTACTTATCAATAGAGAATTTAACACAAAGCCACCACATACCCACCCCCTCACACACTCGTCCAGGCCGTGATTATGAATAAAACGTTTTTTAATATCATATAACTAATATATATAAAATAGATAAATTAAACTTTTAAATAGTATTTGTTTTTTTAATATAAACATATCATATAATTAATATATATAAAATAGATAAATTAAACTTTTAAATAGTATTTATTTTTTTAATATAAACACATTTTAATAAGTAAAACTATAGAATAATAATATTAATTAAATATATTTTTTATTTAAGCAAATTTTAAAACTTAAATAAAATATAAAACAACAAGCATACTTTTAATAGATACATTTAAAAATTAATATCATATATATTTAAATTAAAAAATAATTAAAATTATATACAACTAAAACTCATAAACTAGAAAATTATAACATTGACTTAGAATTAAAGGAAATCAGCTTTTTGTGAGAGTTTTTAATATTTTATCTCCATTTTTCACTTCTCTCCCAACTCATGACAATACACTCAAATAACCACTCAGAGAGGAAGAGGTTGAACCTCAAAAATGATTCTATTATTCTATCATAGATACTTTTCCATACATAAAAGGTATTTAGAATATAGAAAAGTATTTAAAATAATGTAATTTGTAAGGTTATATATTGGAGACAAAGCATCATGCTATGTGACAAGTTTGTGATGTAAGAAATTATGATTTATTAATGTAATAGAGAAGATCTTGAGAAATATTAACCTGTAAGATCTTTAAACATATTTGCTAACAATTATATCAAAGTCATCTTGGTTTAAAGCTATGCCAGTGAGAATTGAGGAGGATATTGTGAGAAGAGAGATTGGTAGACATGTGAATTTTAAGGAGGAAGAAATGAAATAGGAGGAGAAGATTGGTTAGAAGAAAAAGATTGGAGAAGAAGATTGGTAAGAAGAAAGAAATATTGTTGGAAGTAGAGAGATTGAAGGAGAGGAATATATAATTGATAAGGAGATATTGAAGTTGAGGAAGGATTTTTGGAGAGGAATATTATTGAAGTGAAGAGTTAGTGGAAGTAGAAATATTAGAGGATTGTAGAAGATATTGAATGTGAGAAAGATTGGAGGAAGAGATCATATGTAAGAATTATAGAATATTAAATTGTAAAGTTTGAAGGAGAGGAAGAAAAGATTGTTTAATGGAGGACAATTTAGAAAAGATTTAGCTCTGGATGTTTTCTCTCTACCTAAGAGTTTTAATCCCGAGGGGGACAATACAACAATTTGGGCTTTGGTTCTTCTTTAGGAGGTCCAACATTCAAACCGTGGTGTATGTTAATCCCCTATTGATAATCTTAGCTCTTGGCCTTACAAGGGGTCATGGTTGGGATGGGAATGCTCAACTCTAAGTGTTGGTGTGCAATCATATTCCTTGAAAGAATCAAACTTTTGGATCTTTATTTAGAGTTCTAAAGTCACACTATTAGTTAAACCTTTGATAATTTCATAAGATATCTTTTCTTGTGATTAAATCACTGTTATTTAAATACATCATTATATAAATAAATTAATCTAAGTAACCTAACAATGTGACTTTAGAACTCTAAATAAAGATCCAAAAGTTTGATTCTTTCAAGGAATATGATTGCACACCATGCTTCAATAATAAAATATGAATATGATTGAATAAGCATATATTAAAAAATAGCATCTATCTCATATAATTTATTACCTCTTGCACACTAAAAACTACTTAATCCTTTTTACTTTTTTACATGTTACATAGTAAATTAAGTAATATTTTTTTTTATATATATTTTAATAAAGTAATAAAAGTATTTTTTTTCACATCCAAGATGTCATAGGTCATATGAAAATCTTCATGGAGATATGTTTATCTAACCATGCCTACACTTTTTTGTTTTTTCTTGATAGGAGAGTGGTTACAACCACACTATTTTTAGTAGCTGGCACACACAGGGTTCAAACCATGCCTACTCTTACCTACTCTTACTAGAGCATGGTGTATAAATCTTCCCTTTAGTTTTTATTCAAAGGTCCTTTAGTTTTTATTCAAAGGTCTTTTGCATATTATGTAATAAATTAAACCTTCATGTTTTAAATGTGTATATGTTTTAATAAAGAAATACACATAATTTTTTTAAATGTGTATATCTTTTAATAAAGAAATATACATAATTTTTTAAACGTCTTAGATGTGATAGGTCACATGAAAAATTTTCATTGAAGATATGTTTATCTAAATATACCTCTACTCTTATTAAAACATGGTGTACAACTCTACTTTTAATTCCAACCACACATCTCTTATTCTAAATTCTAAAGTATTCATTATTATGCGTGATCAAATATACCAAAGTTAAATGTTATCATTTTTGCTCTTGACCACAACTAATATGCAATTTTTTTTAACTTTATTATGACTCAAATTTTAAGTTTTGATATTTGAATTTTTTTACAACCATATAAAGTCACTTTGAGCCACTTGCATTTTAAGCTTAATAAAATACATATTTTTTTTTGTTGTTGCATGTTTTGAACTTAAGATAGAAGAGTTCTTGTGCATAGAAATCTTAAATAAAGTTTAAATTATAATAAATTTTAAAATTATATAAATAAGATTAAATAGTATTTATTTTAATTAATAATTTTTTAAAACTTTTGAGTAGATTTAAGTTTGAATCTTGTTAAATAATATATGATTAATTGTTATTTTATAATAATATTATTATGAATAAAAAGTTTTTTTTTATTTGGTTATTGTGACAAACCTCTATGACTGACGCTCAGCCTCCTCCCAACAATGACCCCTCGTAAATTCGAGAGTTGTACTTATCAATAAAGAATTTAACACAAAGCCACCACATACCCACCCCCTCACACACTCGCCCACGCCGTGATTATGAATAAAACGTTTTTTAATATCATATATCTAATATATATATAATACTAATATATATAAAATAGATAAATTAAACTTTTAAATAGTATTTGTTTTTTTAATATAAACATATTTTAATAAGTAAAACTATAGAATAATAATATTAATTAAATATATTTTTTATTTAAGCAAATTTTAAAACTTAAATAAAATATAAAACAACAAGCATACTTTTAATAGATACATTTAAAAATTAATATCATATATATTTAAATTAAAAAATAATTAAAAATATATACAACTAAAACTCATAAACTAGAAAATTATAACATTGACTTAGAATTAAAGGAAATCAGCTTTTTGTGAGAGTTTTTAATATTTTATCTCCATTTTTCACTTCTCTCCCAACTAATGACAATACACTCAAATAACCACTTAGAGAGGAAGAGGTTGAACCTCAAAAATGATTTTATTATTCTATCATAGATATTTTTCCATACAGAAAAGGTATTTAGAATATAGAAAAGTATTTAAAATAATGTAATTTGTAAGGTTATATATTGGAGACAAAGCATCATGCTATGTGACAAGTTTGTGATGTAAGAAATTATGATTTATTAATGTAATAGAGAAGATCTTGAGAAATATTAACCTATAAGATCTTTAAACATATTTGCTAACAATTATATCAAAGTCATCTTGGTTTAAAGCTATGCCAGTGAGAATTGAGGAGGATATTGTGAGAAGAGAGATTGGTAGAGGTGTGAATTTTAAGGAGGAAGAAATGAAATAGGAGGAGAAGATTGGTTAGAAGAAAAAGATTGGAGAAGAAGATTGGTAAGAAGAAAGAAATATTGTTGGAAGTAGAGAGATTGAAGGAGAGGAATATATAATTGCTAAGGAGATATTGAAGTTGAGGAAGGATTTTTGGAGAGGAAGATTATTGAAGTGAAGAGTTAGTGAAAGTAGAAATATTAGAGGATTGTAGAAGACATTGAATGTGAGAAAGATTGGAAGAAGAGATCATATGTAAGAATTATAGAATATTAAATTGTGAAGTTTGAAGGAGAGGAAGAGAAGATTGTTTAATGGAGGACAATTTAGAAAAGATTTAGCTCTGGATGTTTTCTCTCTACCTAAGAGTTTTAATCCCGAGGGGGACAATACAACAATTTGGGCTTTGGTTCTACTTTAGGATGTCCAACATTCAAACCGTGGTGTATGTTAATCCCCTATTGATAAGCTTAGCTCTTGGCCTTACAAGGGGTCATGTTTGGGATGGGAATGCTCAACTCTAAGTGATGGTTCTCCAAATTAAATAAAATGTATTTTCTCATGACTAGAACACTATTATTTAAACCCTTTGATAATTTCATAAGATATCCTTTCTTGTGATTAAATCACTGTTATTTAAATACATCATTATATAAATAAATTAATCTAAGTAACCTAACAATGTGACTTTAGAACTCTAAATAAAGATCCAAAAGTTTGATTCTTTCAAGGGAATATGATTGCACACCATGCTTCAATAACAAAATATGAATATGATTGAATAAGCATATATTAAAAAATAGTATCTATCTCATATAATTTATTACCTCTTGCATAGTAAAAACTACTTAATAAAGTAATAAAAGTATTTTTTTTCACATCCAAGATGTCATAGGTCATATGAAAATCTTCATGGAGATATGTTTATCTAACCATGCCTACACTTTTTTGTTTTTTCTTGATAGGAGAGTGGTTACAACCACACTATTTTTAGTAGCTGGCACACACAGGGTTCAAACCATGCCTACTCTTACCTACTCTTACTAGAGCATGGTGTATAACTCTTTCCTTTAGTTTTTATTCAAAGGTCTTTTGCATATTATGTAATAAATTAAACCTTCATGTTTTAAATGTGTATATGTTTTAATAAGGAAATATACATAATTTTTTTAAATGTGTATATCTTTTAATAAAGAAATATACATAATTTTTTAAATGTCTTAGATGTGATAGGTCACATGAAAAATTTTCATTGAAGATATGTTTATTTAAATATACCTCTACTCTTATTAAAACATGGTGTACAACTCTACTTTTAATTCCAACCTCACATCTCTTATTCTAAATTCTAAAGTATTTATTATTATATGTGATCAAATATACCAAAGTTAAATGTTATCATTTTTGCTCTTGACCACAACTAATATGCAATTTTTTTTAACTTTATTATAACTCAAATTTTAAGTTTTGATATTTGAATTTTTTTACAACCATATAAAGTCACTTTGAGCCACTTGCATTTTAAGCTTAATAAAATACATTTTTTTTTTTGTTGTTGCATGTTTTGAACTTAAGATAGAAGAGTTCTTGTGCATAGAAATCTTAAATAAAGTTTAAATTATAATAAATTTTAAAATTATATAAATAAGATTAAATAGTATTTATTTTAATTAATAATTTTTTAAAACTTTTGAGTAGATTTAAGTTTGAATCTTGTTAAATAATATATGATTAGTTGTTATTTTATAATAATATTATTATGAATAAAAAGTTTTTTTTTTATTTGGTTATTGTGACAAACCTCTATGACTGACCATGACCCCTCGTAAATTCGAGAATTGTACTTATCAATAGAGAATTTAACACAAAGCCACCACATACCCACCCCCTCACACACTCGGAAAACGTTTTTTAATATCATATAACTAATATATATAAAATATATAAATTATACTTTTAAATAGTATTTGTTTTTTTAATATAAACATATCATATAATTAATATATATATAATAGATAAATTAAACTTTTAAATAGTATTTGTTTTTTTAATATAAACATATTTTAATAAGTAAAACTATAAAATAATAATATTAATTAAATATATTTTTTATTTAAGCAAATTTTAAAACTTAAATAAAATATAAAACAACAAGCATACTTTTAATAGATACATTTAAAAATTAATATCATATATATTTAAATTAAAAAATAATTAAAATTATATACAACTAAAACTCATAAACTAGAAAATTATAACATTGACTTAGAATTAAAGGAAATCAGCTTTTTGTGAGAGTTTTTAATATTTTATCTCCATTTTTCACTTCTCTCCCAACTCATGACAATACACTCAAATAACCACTTAGAGAGGAAGAGGTTGAACCTCAAAAATGATTCTATTATTCTATCATAGATATTTTTCCATACATAAAAGGTATTTAGAATATAGAAAAGTATTTAAAATAATGTAATTTGTAAGGTTATATATTGGAGACAAAGCATCATGCTATGTGACAAACTTAAGTTTGTGATGTAAGAAATTATGATTTATTAATGTAATAGAGAAGATCTTGAGAAATATTAACCTATAAGATCTTTAAACATATTTGCTAACAATTATATCAAAGTCATCTTGGTTTAAAGCTATGCCAGTGAGAATTGAGGAGGATATTGTGAGAAGAGAGATTGGTAGAGGTGTGAATTTTAAGGAGGAAGAAATGAAATAGCAGGAGAAGATTGGTTAGAAGAAAAATATTGGAGAAGAAGATTGGTAAGAAGAAAGAAATATTGTTGGAAGTAGAGAGATTGAAGGAGAGGAATATATAATTGCTAAGGAGCTATTGAAGTTGAGGAAGGATTTTTGGAGAGGAATATTATTGAAGTGAAGAGTTAATGGAAGTAGAAATATTAGAGGATTGTACAAGATATTGAATGTGAGAAAGTTTGGAGGAAGATGTCATATTTAAGAATTATAGAATATTAAATTGTGAAGTTTGAAGGAGAGGAAGAGAAGATTGTTTAATGGAGGACAATTTAGAAAAGATTTAGCTCTGGATGTTTTCTCTCTACCTAAGAGTTTTAATCCCAAGGGGGACAATACAACAATTTAGGCTTTGGTTCTTCTTTAGGAGGTCCAACATTCAAACCGTGGTGTATGTTAATCCCCTATTGATAAGCTTAGCTCTTGGCCTTACAAGGGGTCATGGTTGGGATGGGAATGCTCAACTCTAAGTGTTGGTTCTCCAAATTAAATAAAATGTATTTTGTCATGACTAAAACACTATTATTTAAACCCTTTGATAATTTCATAAGATATCCTTTCTTGTGATTAAATCATTGTTATTTAAATACATCATTATATAAATAAATTAATCTAAGTAACCTAACAATGTGACTTTAGAACTCTAAATAAAGATCCAAAAGTTTGATTCTTTCAAGGGAATATGATTGCACACCATGCTTCAATAACAAAATATGAATATGATTGAATAAGCATATATTAAAAAATAGTATCTATCTCATATAATTTATTACCTCTTGCACAGTAAAAACTACTTAATCCTTTTTACTTTTTTACAGTAATATTTTTTTTTATATATGTTTTAATAAAGTAATAAAAGTATTTTTTTCACATCCAATATTTCATAGGTCATATGAAAATCTTCATGGAGATATGTTTATCTAACCATGCCTACACTTTTTTGTTTTTTCTTGATAGGAGAGTGGTTACAACCACACTATTTTTAGTAGCTGGTACACGCAGGGTTCAAACCATGCCTACTCTTACCTACTCTTACTAGAGCATGGTGTATAACTCTTCACTTTAGTTTTTATTCAAAGGTCTTTTGCATATTATGTAATAAATTAAACCTTCATGTTTTAAATGTGTATATATTTTAATAAAGAAATATACATAATTTTTTAAATGTGTATATGTTTTAATAAAGAAATATACATAATTTTTTAAACATCTTAGATGTGACAGGTCACATGAAAAATTTTCATTGAAGATATGTTTATCTAAATATACCTCTACTCTTATTAAAACATGGTGTACAACTCTACTTTTAATTCCAACCTCACATCTCTTATTCTAAATTCTAAAGTATTCATTATTATACGTGATCAAATATACCAAAGTTAAATGTTATCATTTTTGCTCTTGACCACAACTAATATGCAATTTTTTTTAACTTTATTATGACTCAAATTTTAAGTTTTGATATTTGAATTTTTTACAACCATATAAAGTCACTTTGAGCCACTTGCATTTTAAGCTTAATAAAATACATATTTTTTTTTGTTGTTGCATGTTTTGAACTTAAGATAGAAGAGTTCTTGTGCATAGAAATCTTAAATAAAGTTTAAATTATAATAAATTTTAAAATTATATAAATAAGATTAAATGGTATTTATTTTAATTAATAATTTTTTAAAACTTTTGAGTAGATTTAAGTTTGAATCTTGTTAAATAATATATGATTAGTTGTTATGTTATAATAATATTATTATGAATAAAAAGTTTTTTTTTTTATTTGGTTATTGTGACAAACCTCTATGACTGACGCTCAGCCTCCTCCCAACCATGACCCCTCGTAAATTCGAGAGCTGTACTTATCAATAAAGAATTTAACACAAAGCCACCACATACCCACCCCCTCACACACTCGCCCACGCCATGATTATAAATAAAACCGTTTTTAATATCATATAACTAATATATATAAAATACTAATATATATAAAATAGATAAATTAAACTTTTAAATAGTATTTGTTTTTTTAATATAAAAATATCATATAATTAATATATATAAAATAGATAAATTAAACTTTTAAATAGTATTTTTTTTTTTAATATAAACATATTTTAATAAGTAAAACTATAGAATAATAATATTAATTAAATATATTTTTTATTTAAGCAAATTTTAAAACTTAAATAAAATATAAAACAACAAGCATACTTTTAATAGATACATTTAAAAATTAATATCATATATATTTAAATTAAAAAATAATTAAAATTATATACAACTAAAACTCATAAACTAGAAAATTATAACATTGACTTAGAATTAAAGGAAATCAGCTTTTTGTGAGAGTTTTTAATATTTTATCTCCATTTTTCACTTCTCTCCCAACTCATGACAATACACTCAAATAACCACTTAGAGAGGAAGAGGTTGAACCTCAAAAATGATTCTATTATTCTATCATAGATATTTTTCCATACAGAAAAGGTATTTAGAATATAGAAAAGTATTTAAAATAATGTAATTTGTAAGGTTATATATTGGAGACAAAGCATCATGCTATGTGACAAGTTTGTGATGTAAGAAATTATGATTTATTAATGTAATAGAGAAGATCTTGAGAAATATTAACCTATAAGATCTTTAAACATATTTGCTAACAATTATATCAAAGTCATCTTGGTTTAAAGCTATGCCAGTGAGAATTGAGGAGGATATTGTGAGAAGAGAGATTGGTAGAGGTGTGAATTTTAAGGAGGAAGAAATGAAATAGGAGGAGAAGATTGGTTAGAAGAAAAATATTGGAGAAGAAGATTGATAAGAAGAAAGAAATATTGTTGGAAGTAGAGAGATTGAAGGAGAGGAATATATAATTGCTAAGGAGATATTGAAGTTGAGGAAGGATTTTTGGAGAGGAATATTATTGAAGTGAAGAGTTAGTGGAAGTAGAAATATTAGAGGATTGTACAAGATATTGAATGTGAGAAAGTTTGGAGGAAGATGTCATATTTAAGAATTATAGAATATTAAATTGTGAAGTTTGAAGGAGAGGAAGAGAAGATTGTTTAATGGAGGACAATTTAGAAAAGATTTAGCTCTGGATGTTTTCTCTCTACCTAAGAGTTTTAATCCCAAGGGGGACAATACAACAATTTAGGCTTTGGTTCTTCTTTAGGAGGTCCAACATTCAAACCGTGGTGTATGTTAATCCCCTATTGATAATCTTAGCTCTTGGCCTTACAAGGGGTCATGGTTGGGATGGGAATGCTCAACTCTAAGTGTTGGTTCTCCAAATTAAATAAAATGTATTTTGTCATGACTAAAACACTATTATTTAAACCCTTTGATAATTTCATAAGATATCATTTCTTGTGATTAAATCATTGTTATTTAAATACATCATTATATAAATAAATTAATCTAAGTAACCTAACAATGTGACTTTAGAACTCTAAATAAAGATCCAAAAGTTTGATTCTTTCAAGGGAATATGATTGCACACCATGCTTCAATAACAAAATATGAATATGATTGAATAAGCATATATTAAAAAATAGTATCTATCTCATATAATTTATTACCTCTTGCACAGTAAAAACTACTTAATCCTTTTTACTTTTTTACAGTAATATTTTTTTTTATATATGTTTTAATAAAGTAATAAAAGTATTTTTTTCACATCCAAGATTTCATAGGTCATATGAAAATCTTCATGGAGATATGTTTATCTAACCATGCCTACA
This sequence comes from Wollemia nobilis, assembly GCA_028583015.1. NCBI lineage: Eukaryota > Viridiplantae > Streptophyta > Pinopsida > Araucariales > Araucariaceae > Wollemia > Wollemia nobilis. The sequence continues at coordinate 14,673,932 of JAQPPZ010000850.1, forward strand.
CTTTTTTGTTTTTTCTTGATAGGAGAGTGGTTACAACCACACTATTTTTAGTAGCTGGCACACGCAGGGTTCAAACCATGCCTACTCTTACCTACTCTTACTAGAGCATGGTGTATAACTCTTCCCTTTAGTTTTTATTCAAAGGTCTTTTGCATATTATGTAATAAATTAAACCTTCATGTTTTAAATGTGTATATATTTTAATAAAGAAATATACATGTTTTTTTAAATGTGTATATGTTTTAATAAAGAAATATACATAATTTTTTAAACATCTTAGATGTGACAGGTCACATGAAAAATTTTCATTGAAGATATGTTTATCTAAATATACCTCTACTCTTATTAAAACATGGTGTACAACTCTACTTTTAATTCCAACCTCACATCTCTTATTCTAAATTCTAAAGTATTCATTATTATACGTGATCAAATATACCAAAGTTAAATGTTATCATTTTTGCTCTTGACCACAACTAATATGCAATTTTTTTTAACTTTGACTCAAATTTTAAGTTTTGATATTTGAATTTTTTTACAACCATATAAAATCACTTTGAGTATATATATATATATATATATTCATGTTTTGAACTTAAGATAGAAGAGTTCTTGTGCATAGAAATCTTAAATAAAGTTTAAATTATAATAAATTTTAAAATTATATAAATAAGATTAAATAGTATTTATTTTAATTAATAATTTTTTAAAACTTTTGAGTAGATTTAAGTTTGAATCTTGTTAAATAATACATGATTAGTTGTTATTTTATAATAATATTATTATGAATAAAAAGTTTTTTTTAATTTGGTTATTGTGAGAAACCTCTATAATCGACTCACACGGCTGAGGTCTCCTCCCAACCAATGACCCCTTGTAAAGTCGAGAGCTGTACTTATCAATAGAGAATTTAACACAAAGCCACCACATACCCACCCCCTCACACACTCGCCCACGCCGCAATTATGAATAAAACGTTTTTTAATCTCATATAACTAATATATATATAATAGATAAATTAAAATTTTAAATAGTATTTGTTTTTTAAATATAAACATATCATATAATAAATATATATATAATAGATAAATTAAACTTTTAAATAGTATTTGATTTTTTAATATAAACATATTTTAATAAGTAAAACTATAGAATAATAATATTAATTAAATATATTTTTTATTTAAGCAAATTTTAAAACTTAAATAAAATATAAAACAACAAACATACTTTTAATAGATACATTTAAAAATTAATATCGTATTATATTTAAATTAAAAATTAATTAAAATTATATACAACTAAAACTCATAAACTAGAAAATTATAACATTGACTTAGAATTAAAGGAAATCAGCTTTTTGTGAGAGTTTTTAATATTTTATCTCCATTTTCACTTCTCTCCCAACTCATGACAATACACTCAAATAACCACTTAGAGAGGAAGAGGTTGAACCTCAAAAATGATTCTATTATTCTATCATAGATATTTTTCCATACATAAAAGGTATTTAGAATATAGAAAAATATTTAAAATAATGTAATTTGTAAGGTTATATATTGCAGACAAATCCTCATGCTATGTGACAAGTTTGTGATGTAAGAAATTATGATTTATTAATGTAATAGAGAAGATCTTGAGAAATATTAACCTATAAGATCTTTAAACATATTTGCTAACAATTATATCAAAGTCATCTTGGTTTAGAGCTATGCTAGTGAAAATTGAGGAGGATATTGTGAGAAGAGAGATTGGTAGACGTGTGAATTTTAAGGAGGAAGAAAGGAGATAGGAGGAGAAGATTGGTTAGAAGAAAAAGATTGGAGAAGAAGATTGGTAAGAAGAAAGAAAGATTGTTGGAAGTAGAGAGATTGAAGGAGAGGAATATAAAATTGCTAAGGAGATATTGAAGTTGAGGAAGGATTTTTGGAGAGGAAGATTATTGAAGTGAAGAATTAGTGGAAGTAGAAATATTAGAGGATTGTAGAAGATATTGAATGTGAGAAAGATTGGAGGAAGAGATCATATGTAAGAATTATAGAATATTAAATTGTGAAGTTTGAAGGAGAGGAAGAGAAGATTGTTTAATGGAGGACAATTTAGAAAAGATTTAGCTCTGGATTTTTTCTCTCTACCTAAGAGTTTTAATCCCGAGGGAGACAATACAATAATTTAGGCTTTGGTTCTTCTTTAGGAGGTCCAACATTCAAACCGTGGTGTATGTTCATCCCCTATTGATAAGCTTAGCTTTTGGCCTTACAAGGGGTCATGGTTGGGATGGGAATGCTCAACTCTAAGTGTTGGTTCTCCAAATTAACTAAAATGTATTTTGTCATGACTAAAACACTATTATTTAAACCCTTTGATAATTTCATAAGATATCATTTCTTGTGATTAAATCACTGTTATTTAAATACATCATTATATAAATAAATTAATCTAAGTAACCTAACAATGTGACTTTAGAACTCTAAATAAAGATCCAAAAGTTTGATTCTTTCAAGGGAATATGAATGCTTCCATGACAAAATATGAATATGGTTGAATAAGCATATATTAAAAAAATAATATCTATCTCATATAATTTATTACCTCTTGCACAGTAAAAACTAGTTAATCCTTTTTACTTTTTTACATGTTACATAGTAAATTAAGTAATATTTTTTTTTATATATATTTTAATAAAGTAATAAAAGTATTTTTTTTCACATCCAAGATGTCATAGGTCATATGAAAATCTTCGTGGAGATATGTTTATCGAACCATGCCTACGCATTTTTGTTTTTTCTTGATAGGAGAGTGGTTACAACCACACTATTTTTAATAGCTGGCATGTGCAGGGTTCAAACCATGCCTACTCTTACCTACTCTTACTAGAGCATGGTGCATAACTTTTCCCTTTAGTTTTTATTCAAAGGTCTTTTGCATATTATATAATAAATTAAACATTCATGTTTTAAATGTGTATATGTTTTAATAAAGAAATATACATAATTTTTTAAAAGTCTTAGATGTGATAGGTCACATGAAAAATTTTCATTGAAGATATATTTATCTAAATATACCTCTACTCTTATTAAAACATGGTGTACAACTCTACTTTTAATTCCAACCTCACATCTCTTATTCTAAATTCTAAAGTATTCATTATTATATGTGATCAAATATACCAAAGTTAAATGTTATATTTTTGCTCTTGACCACAACTAATATACAATTTTATGACTCAAATTTTGAGTTTTGATATTTGAATTTTTTTTTTAACTTTGAATATTTTTTTTCCAACCTTATAACTCCCACTTGCATTCTAAGCTTAAAAAAATACATGCTTTTGCATATCAAAGAGGAGTTCTTACATAGAAAGTTTAAATAATAAAATTAAATTTTAATAAATTTTAAAATCATATAAATAGTATTAGTTTAATCAATAATTTTTAAGAGTAAATTTAGGTATAAATTTTGTCAAAACAATACTGATTAATGATTATCTTATTATTATATTTAAAATAATAATAATTTTTAAATATTATAATGATAATGTTGGTGTGGTCAGGATCCCAGGTGATTTTGAAGGTGTAGAATCCTCTGGTCGTGGTTTCTCAGCCCTAATCGTCGTGTAGAATCCTCTAGTCGTGGTTTCTCAGACCAAGACGACCCCATAAAGTGTTTTTCGCTGAATTCAAAAAATAATAATAATAATAATTTTGTTATAGAAAAACTTTTTCAACCTCATATAATTAAATTATATATAAAATAAAAATCAATCTTTTAAGTAATTATTATTTTTAATAAAAATATAAAATAATAATATTAAACATTTTTAAAACTTAAATGAAATATAAAACTAAAAAAATACTAGAACTCATAGACTAGAAAACTATAATGTTGACTTAAATAAAAAGAAATGAAGATGGAAGCACCATGTCTTAAAGACGCGAGAGTTTTTTAAATTCTCTCCATTTCCCCCTCCCCCAATAAAAATATAAAATAATAATATTAAACATTTTTAAAACTTAAATGAAATATAAAACTAAAAAAATACTAGAACTCATAGACTAGAAAACTATAATGTTGACTTAAATAAAAAGAAATGAAGATGGAAGCACCATGTCTTAAAGACGCGAGAGTTTTTTAAATTCTCTCCATTTCCCCCTCCCCCAAGTTCATCTCACGACAAGACTCTTAAACAATGACCTAGAGAGAATGAGGTTCTTTTATTTTATCATAGGCATTTCCCCATATGGAAAAGTATTTAGAATTCTGCAATTGTCTGAATGGTGCCTGCTTGATTGCGAAAGGACAACTTCATTCTTTTCTAAAATTAAATAAGTAACCGTCCATTATTAATTTATACCATTATTTCTTTGTCAGGAGGATCCAAAGGACAAAAGCCATATGCTCTCGTCAATGGGATGTACATGTGAAAGCAACTTGCACATGAAAATATAATATTTTATTTGGTTCCTGAAAAAACGTCGGTGTTCTTTTGGATAGATAAGCACAAACATTATTTTAATGCATTTCAAAAGTCTAAGCCTAGGGCTACATTCTATATTCTTTTTATTTAGACCTACGAAAGTTATGTTATATAATATTTTTTTACATATACGAAACCTAACATCTAAATATTTAAATGTCAGTGGATTTTAAACTTTTGAATTTTTTTTTTTTATTTCTTCACATACCACTTCTATTATCATTACACAAAGTATTAAAAAATAAGAAGTTTTTTTCCTTGAGCAAGTTTAATAGTATTATAAATTATAGGGATTAGCAAAAGAATAATGTTAATATTAGTGAACGAAGATAACCCATCAACCTAAAGTCTGTTCAAATGGTTTTTTAATAAAAAAATAATTAGGTTTCTATAGTGTCTTTAAGCATGAGAGAGATTTTATTTATGTAAGTATTTTTTGCAAGTGAAAAATTTAAGAGATTTTAATTGCGTTAAGATTAACCGTTAGGTCAAATAAATATTTGATAAGTGGTCATTTAAATATTATGCAATTTAGTATCTACTTGTTTTTAATTGAGTATAGTATTTATTTATTGTAGGTAAGTTGGAGAGGGTAAGGCAATCCTCAAGGTAGGTTCTTGGTTAAAATTTCTACTTTATTAAACGTATTTTGGTGAGTTGAAAAGGATAGTGCAATTTTTCAAGGGAGGTCCCTGGTTCTAATCTTTACCCTACCAAATACACTTTGGATACCCAAAATCCAGTTGATTATGTTGGTGTGATCAAGACCAAGATCAACTCCTAAGTGATTTTGACAGTGTAAAACCTTTCTCAAACCAAAACAACCCGTAAAAAAAAAGTTTGCTAACTAAAAAGAAAAAATACCATGCAATTTAGTAACGATTATAAATTATAAAGTCTTGCAAAGCACGTAAGTCCTTGAAACGATGTTAAACATGTACCAAAAGCTAAGCTTTATCAACCCAAAAGGTTGCATTGAAAGTCAGTGTTGGTTAACATAACTTATGTGCTTTGTCAGTTCTTATAATCCATATTTTTAAATTGTGTTTTTTATGATTTATATAAAAATATTTCTATTTTTTTAATTTATATGGTGGAATTGGTAGCTGTCATAAATTCAGGTAGGTTGTTTGATTTTTATGGTCGTCACAATATTATGATGTTCGTCCCGGAAGTTGTTACATCGTTTTTTGCGTAATCCGCCTCTATAACCATCATGTCACAATCATTTTAAACCTTTTACACCGTTCAATCTAATGAAGCCCGAGATTTGAACCTTAAACCTCCACCTTCCTTTGGTGGAACCAATTGGTCTACACCTCAAACCTGAAAAAAAAAAATATTTTTATTATAAAACAAAATATTATATATATTATTAAGTAAAATAAATCATATTTAAACATAATTTTTTTTTTTTTTTTTGAATTTACATGGTGGAATCGATAGCCGCCACGAATCTGGGCAGGCAAGTTGTCTAGCTTTTATGGTCGCCACAGTATTCTACGTTGTACGCCCTAGAAGCCGCCACACAGATCTTCACGTAGTCCGTCCCTATAACCACCATGCCACAATCATTTTAAACCTTTTACGCCGCTGAAAGCACCAAGAAAGGGACAAGCATTCAGTCCAGTGAGGCCCGAGATTTGAACCTTGGACCTCCGCCCCCCATATTTAAACATAATTACAATAAAAAAAATTTAGTTTATTATTATTTTTTTAATATTACTTGTAAGTTATTATTTTTCTTGGATGTATTTTTTTTTAGATTTGGTTAGTCTGAGAAACCCCTATGAGCAACGGTCATGGTCAGCATCCTCATCCCACCATGACCTCTCATAATTGATAGGGAATTTGACACACAACCCACAATTTGAACTTTGGACCTCTCTAAGAAGAATTTTGATGTCATTTTAGTAAGAGATAGAACTCACATCATTTAGATACCTTTAATTTTATCAAGTAAAAGATTGACATTGTGTTAAATTATTTACAAAGTGTTTTTTTATATTTGTTTTCCTTAGAAAAGTCTACAATTTTCATTTTTGAGTTTGAAAAAAATTAAGATGCTAGATATAAAGTACTCTCAAGAATTTCAATTACATCCTTTCTAGGAGTTGATCTAAACTGAACTGAGAGAAGTATTGGCCTCCCTGTTATAATATATTATAGTCAACTTATAATCCACAAACAAAATCCTAATAATAAGACTGACAAATGGAAAGCAAAAATAACTTCTTGATCAATCAATCATAGTTCTTAAATGACTTGCTTGAGTACCAAAATTGAGAACTTAGGTTTCACTTTTGAAGACAAACGCTATTGTGAAGTCTATATTTCTATAAAATAAATGCAAGGGTCCCTTTTAAAAAAAAAATTGTATTTTTTTAGTAATAAATACTTCTTTAATATGATTCTTAATAAGAAGAAGACTATGATAAAACCCCAAGTCCTCTAACCACTTCTTCCCTCTACCAAGTTTTTTCTTGTAAATATGTTTATACGTAGGTATTGCATTCACCAATAACTTTATGATCCTTTTGAATACCTCCCTACATTCTCCACTAAATTCTATCTCAAATATTATATAAAAAAGTATGTAAAAGATGACCTATCTTTTTTTAAAATTGGTTATATGGCGTCGAAACAATCTCACCCTTATTACATTATAATCATTTAATGGTATTACAACATTTTTTACAATTATGTTGTATAACTTGGCAAGACTTGAACACGAGTCACTTCCTTAAACATTGAGGTATTTAACTAGTTAAGCTCATGCCATTTAATAACATACATAGCCTATTATTTCCTTGATGAATTATTTTTTTTTCATACTTATACCTTAGATATTCCAATATACCATCTTCTATAACATTATTTTTCTTATTTATGTGTTTATCCCTACTTCATATTGACATTTATAACAATTGTTTTTGGTTTCCCAAATCAATCTTCATCTTTCTTTTCCCTTTGATTTTGCTTTATAGGTCTTGCTCTCTTCCTACCAAGCCTAGCAATGTTCTCATTATCCTTAATCTCTTATATTTTTATAGATTGTTATCAAATTGAGTTATCATATTTTCATTTGAGAATTACCTTAAAGAATATAGAGTGTACGGGATAACCTCTACATTACCTTTCTATTTTACCCTCTCTTTTTTATTACAAGTAGATGTGTTTCTATTGTCTAAAGATGATAGAGACTGTTTACCTAACTTGATCACCCTCATCCCCTTTCTTCCTTTGTAGTTCTAAACCTTATAAAAAGTCTATTAAATTGTAGTTATTCATCTAATGCATCATATTCATTCCTTCCAAATTTTTCTTTGACTAAACTTTGATTACCTTTGTCATCTAATTAGGTAGAGGGCCTCTTAATTATAATACTGAGAGTGAAAAACCCTTGGTTTTAACCCTTTTTTTGTTGTTATATATCCTAGTTCTTTAACTTTAAGTTAGTTTATGATAAAAACATTTCTTATCTTTCTTAATCATTCTACTTTTGTAATCTTTATCATGTGTGTCTGGTCACATGACATATATGATACCATAACGCAATATTTTTATTGTTTACTTGCTACTTATACTTTCTTGATTCCAACATAATAGTGATGGATTTTGAAAGATTTTAAATGTCTTCATGTAAACCATTAAAATTGTTATATAGAGGTCATATCACTTGGATGAAATTCTACAAAGTATTATAAATAATTTTAAAACCTACACATTGGTAAAATTAGGATCCAGACATGAATACTTTCAAGAGTTCCTATCTTTGAAAAAATGTTTACTCCATTATCTCAAATACAAGCTATCATTCACACACACCATGGACTATCGCCCATTACTTCATCCCTAGGTTCTAAATTGAAAAAATATTGTTTAAAAAATATTTAAAAAAGAAGTCAAAAAACAATGTAAATTTAATTTGCATTCTTTTCAATTTAGTTCTAACTAACTAAAACTTTTAGTCGGTTAATATTAAATTTACAAATTAATCCTATATTTTTAAGAATCGTTGTATCATTACTTGATCATTCATCATAAATAAAGACGTATGGTGAATCATCTACCTCATCAATAGAATGTTCCATAGATTCTCTTTTTTTTTCTTTGACCAACAAAAAAAATACTTAACTAAGGAATTCTTACTTCCAAATAGGTTTTTCTTAAATGAAAGGAAATCTAAAGTAAAACTAAAAAAGGTAAAAGCAAAGGCTCACTTCTCACTCACACTCAGTTTTCTTCTTGATCACATTCCATTTGCTCTTTGCTCACCAAAAGGTTATTTCACCCATGGGATTAAAATATTAGCTTACAGTGTAAAATTCATCACTTATCATCTCGTCCCAACCCCATTAGGGTTATAATTTATAATTGTTGCTACATTATGTGATATTTATAATTTTACAAAAATAAATGACCTAATTAAACATTTTATATAAACCTAACATCTTAGGATTATTATTATTAATTTAAATTGATTATATGGGATTACAATGGGGTCCCACCTGGATTATATTATGGTTGCATTACTATGGTATTTCAACAAACCACATAGTGGTATAATTTGGCTATTATGCATGTCACCTATCAAGACTTGAATCTAGGTCTTCATCTTAAAAGTTTATACTGTCAAACACTTGAGCTTAGAGTATTTGATTAGTTGCCTATATATTATTGATATGGGGCCTATCCATAGTGTATTTTTTAATAATCTATATGTGGCTTCTATTAGGACCACTTCTATTAAAATACCAAAATATTATATTTTTATTAGGTCAATTAAACCATATCCAACTTGCCCTTTTATCAAAGATATTCTTCATTTCCTTTTCTATCAAATATATTTTTCATCTTCCTCAAACTACTATGTTTCCACAATCAATTCCTTGCAATCATTTTCATTATGAGATAAAAATATCACTCTAACTAATTTCTAAAATTTGAATTTCACCTAGATGAAGATCAACATCAAGATTGGCTAAATTGTTTGCTACTTGATTTCCTTCGTTATATATATTCTCATATTTCTAAGATATTGCCTCTAGTATAGTTGATGAACACAATTAATAATGTTATTTTTATCAATCACTACATTCATTTTTGTTGATAACATTTATTAGAATTACTAAATCCTCTCAATCAAAATATATTTTCATTTTTTTAATTACAATTTTAATCCTATAAGGAGTGGCATATACTCTCCATAAATGTTAGTTGAAGTTCCATAATATTCTAAGGAGAATTTTACCTTCATAGTTTTGATAAACACCACATCCACTAGTTTTTCTTGGATTTCCTTTGGAAACACCATCAAAATTTAGTTTGATAAACCTAATTTATAGATATTTTTATATTACCATAGATCAAAGAAAATCCTTTGTGTCAACTCCATTGTTGTAGATGACCCTTCCATGTATATTCCTGTAAACAAGAGACTAACACCTCTTTTTCTACACTTGAGACTTCCAATGATGAGCACCATGTTTGTAATAATTTGTAAGAAAGGCAATTATATGATTCCAAACTTGCGCATGATTTTGATATTTATATCTAAAAATTCTATTATACTTTTCAAGCCATAAATTCCAATAAACAATTACAAGACCAATAATCCATTGAATACATAATGCTTTAGCTAAAAATAAACTAATTCAACATGTTAGTACCTCTTTCAATGTTGATGGAGTTACCCAATATATTCTCATATTTTTAAAAAAGTAACCCTAATTGGTGTAAGCAAAGGGATAATGAGAAGTAAATAGTCTAATATTTATAGATCTTTCTCACACAAGAAACATGAAGAAGGTCCATGATATCCTCTTATTTAAATACTCTCTTCTATAAGAATCTTACTTTGAACTGGTAACTAAAGAAATGTTGAGGTCTTATGGAGGGCCTCTTGTGGCCAAAAAATATTCCAAGGGAAATCATTGTGTGTAGGAAATTCTAGTTGCTCGATATCCTCATATCACAAATTGATTAAGTATCCATCATATTTTGATGGATTCCAAACCAACTTATCCTTTCATGTAAATATACGCAAATAAAAATCTTAAAACATCTTTTGAAGCTCATCTTCTATTTATTTGAGATCCTCTCCTTCAACCAAGTTACTATTATAAATCCATGGTCAGGAGTTATTGCTCATATTGATATAATTTTTTACCTTTGGAGCTTTACAAGCTAGACATACCCTATCCAATGGTTAGAATTTTATATAAGAGATAAGAGGATAAAGAATCAAACAAGCATCAGATCAAAAATTTGTATAATTCCCCTTATTAACTACTATCTAATATATTTCCTAATAAATTACAAACAATTTGATATGAAATTCCATGTTCGTGATCCTTTAGGTGGGGTTTATTTTCTAAATAATTTCATTGCATCAAGAGAACCTATATGTTTTCCCAACTCTTTAATTGATCTTTGATTTTTCCCTAAGGCCAATCTCATAATTCTGTAATTCTAAAAGCCTCTCCCTCCAATATTTTTCCTTTGCAAACCCTATCCCACTTACAAAGAGAAAACCTGAATTTTTCCTGAAATTCTTTCCAAAGAAAATCTCTTTAAATTTTATCAAATTTGGATATTATACCTTAGTGGTAATATTGAAAGTGACATCATATAAGTAGGAGTAATATTAATGAGTTATAACCTTCTAACCATGGTTAAGAACTTACCTTTCTAGCTTGTCAAATAATATTTTATTCTATCCAAAATTGAGTTCCACTTTATAAAACAAAGGAATACCAAAATATGTTGACAAAAATTTTCTAAATTTAAATCCTAAAATATCCATAATAATTCATTGTAAGTCTAGGGAAATGTTAATGCAAAAGATCCTATATTTTGTAGTATTGATCAATTATCCAATAGCTTTATCATAGCATGATTTTAATGATTTAAACTCCGTGAAATCACTAAATGAGGGATGAGCCAAAAGAAAAGAACTATCAAGAAATTAAAGATTTGGAGGGGCCATTTTTTCCAACATAAAAATTTTGATTTTTCCTTCCATTTTTACCTTTGACAAATCTCTCCCTAATGCCTCTACAAGAATAATAAATAGATAAGGAGGTAGTGGATAACCTTATCAAAGTGCACAGGATGACTCAAAGTATATAGTAGAGGATCCATTGATTAAAAATTGATGTTTTGGATTTTTATAACAATATTTAGTTCATTCACACCAACCTTGCTCAAAACTTAACTTGTTGAGAATATCATATACAAATTCCAACAAACCCTACCATATGTTTTGTTGATTTCTAATTTCATAATTATGCTTTGAGGAGAATGTATGGCCTCATATGCAATGATTACACCATAATAATTTTTTACTATAACTAAAATGACCTTATTCCTATAAAATAACACATTCTAGAATGTTTTTCAACCTATTTATCATAATTATTGAAATTAACGTATACATATTATTACAAAGGCTTATTGGATGCCCATGATATTTGGAGCAGGTGGTAAGGAGTGATGAGCTTCACATAAGGGACTAAAATTCCATTTTAATGGGTGTGATAAGGGAAGAAGAGCATGAAGGGCCGATTAGAGGGATCGACACACTTCTCCCTTAGTAGGATGTCTCACCTCAAGGATTAGGGAATATTATGAGAGACTAGGACTATGTGTGATGGGTTATTTTGCAAACACCTATTTTTCAAAAGAAAATAAAGTTTCCTCCTAAGATCCTTTCTACCTAAACTGAACCTTAACCTGGTCTAAATAGGTAAACAATGAATGCAAACACACAAATACCTAAGAGTGCAATGAGTTTTTTAATATTTTAATGATTATACAAATATAGATGATTTTCTATTTTAAGCAAAGGGTATAAGGAGGAATGCAACATGCAATTTAGCGTAGGATGCAATTTACATGTAATTCTATTTTATGTCTAAGATGAAAAATATATATTATCCCCTATGCAATTATGACTAAGCTATGGTTCCTTCCCTTATTAAATAAATAATAAAATAGAAACATAAACTTAAATTACACATACAACAAACAAAAATTAAGTCCTAAAGGAACCTAGGTTTGTCATAGAGGTATAAGTGTTGTCCTCCTATAGAAGCATCACCTATGCTTTTTCAACTACTAGTGCTTTTGTTGGTACCTAAAAAATAAATAAAAATAGATAGGTATCATTGTAGGTGTGTTTGTTGGATCTGAGGAAAGACAAAAAACTTCCTTGATAAGATGATTTGACCCTTGTTTTAGCAAGATAAAAGTGAAAAAAAAAAATTAATATTGCAAAGTAATGAATGCTATGATAGTATAAGCATTGCCTAATAGGAGCACTATTAGCATTTTTTATGCCTATGTTTCTACTCTATGTAAAATAGAGTAAGAGAGCTATTGTCCTACAATTTGGTAATATTTTTTATTATATAAGTAAAATATATAGATTAAATATAAGACGATCTTAAGATTGATGATGATAAATAAAGAGTACTTCTCCCAAAAGTACAAATACCTTGATATACAATAGAATGATGTGGGTTTGAGTGCATAATGACAAGATTAAATGATCAAATGACAAGCCTAGTTAAATACAAGCATGATTTGCTAAGTGTAGACACAAAAATCAAGCATCTAAAATACTAATTAATTGGTCCCAGGGAGGATAGTGCAACAGTTCAGGCTTTGGCTCCTCTCCGGGAGGTCCAAGGTTCAAACCGCGAGATGGGTGAGTGTGTGAGGAAGTGGGTGTGTGGTGGTTGTGTGTTAAATTCCCTATTGATAAGCATAGCTCTCGGATTTACGAGGGGTCATGGTTGGGAGGAGACTACTCAACCCTGTGCGTTGGTCATAGGGGTTTCTCACACTAACCTAACAAAAAAAAATACTAATTAATTAATCACAATTAATTAGTATATTTAATATTAATTAGTTTAATTAATATTAAATTAAATAATAATTTGCCTAAAGTATTAATTAATTAATTAATTAATTTATTAAATAATTGATTAATTATTACCTAGGCTACACAACCACTCACCCCTCCTCATGAGAACATTCACCCTTTCATCCCTCCTTCCACGTCATCCATAGTCAAACATGCATATTTAAATTAAATAAACATATTTAATTTAAATACAAAAGCAAATCAAACATGCATATTTAAATTAAATAAATATATTTAATTTAAATACAAAATCAAATCAAACATGCATATTTAAATTAAATAAACATATTTAGTTTAAATACAAAAGCAAATCAAACATGCATATTTAAATTAAATTAAAATATTTAATGTAAATACAAAAGCAAATCAAACATGCATATTTAAATTATATAACACATTTAATTTAAATACACAAGCAAATCAAATATGCATAATTAATTTAAAAAAAAACATATGCACCTTAGTTTAGAAAAGCACCAGTTAACACCGCTTAACTGGTTGAGCCACCACCTCATCCATTCCCTCGGGGAAGTCTATAAAGGCAACCTCTTCTCCTTCATGAAAAAAAGGGATAAAAAGTGCAACGAAGTGCTACCAAAATCAAACTGCCAGGTTTTCTCACTACCAAGACCATGCTGCTAGATTGTCGTATAGGATTGAACGATGTGTTTCCTTATCTTGCATAACCCACACCCTCGATCTGGTGATTGTTCAAGCTCACTAACTTACTTCTACGCTATGAAGATCCATCGAAATACCAACTTGTATAACCTCAAATGTCACTTGGATCTGGTCATGCAGAAAAGCAGGCCTACGATAGTGACCATCTCGCCTCAAGATGATATGTAGACAAAACTATCTTGACTCGAGATGATCTCAGTCAGACCACCATTTTCCTATTTTTCTTTTCAAATTAGCTTAGACTTGCATCTTTTTGGTTTTTGCATTAGCGTAGATTTGAATTCAGACACGTATGCATCTATATTTTTAGATGTTTATCATTTTCATATTCAATACGAGTCCAACTTAGATGGATATTTCATATGCTATTGATACACTTTAATTTTCCTTGTGTGCCAGCAACAAGACTTGAGGATGAAAAATATTTGAAGCTCGATATCCAATTCAACACGGTGGTCCCAAAAAACTCGCTTCCCCATGAACTGCGCTAGCACGAAGATTTTTGATATCGTACCATCTTGTTGTAATCATTGTATTATTGGTACTTGGTAGCATACCCTAAGAGGGGACCTTATTATAATACTTTGAAAGACGAAGAATACAAATATATATAAAGGATTTATATTGTATCTTGTTTGATCATTGTGTTTTATTTCTATTTAGTTATTTGGTGCATAATTTCCTGCTTTCATATGGCTATCACGATGGGACCTAGTCCCTATTTTTCTAATGTAGATTTTCTGAATTATTGTTGATTGTTTTTGTGTTTCATAGGTACTCAAGCTTAATCATATCTGCTTGAGACAGTCCCTATGCATCATATTAGGTCGATATGGTCTCTAATAAGATGTCAAATAGTAGCAAATCTATAAAAAATCATCGAACTTAGGCTTTCAAGGTTAGATTTATGTATTTTTTGCTTTCCTATTCTTGAAAAGAAGGATAGAAAATATTTATTTGTAGCATACTTGCAAATATTTTAGCTTTAAGTCTATCAGACTGTGACCATCTCAGGTTGAGATGGTCTCTGTCTATGACCATCTCAGGTCGAGATGGTCCTTGTATCATGTTCATTGGTTTACCTATGATTATCATTTAGGGAATAATTCATTTAAGGTTATATTTTGCTTTAGTGAAACTCATTGCATGCTCTCTATTTTTCTTTTCTACAAAAAAAAAGAACCTACACACACTCATGAGGTATCTAAAACATCAGTTAGTTGGATTTCATCACTAATGGTTGATAGAAATTATGCAACATGGGCATTCAAATCCCATCGCGGATTGCCCCCTATACATCGTAGTAGCCCCGTGAGTGGCTTTTCAAACTTCATCATAGAAAAATTCCCTATTTTTGGGTATGCCCTAAAGTAGGACAGGTTTAGACTCCCTTCATTCCTATGGCTTAATAATTTGTGGAATCACAATTTTTGTTTATGTCCAAGCTCATACGAGGGTGAAGTGAAAGCCCAAATGGGCTGGTAGCAAGACACTAGATAGTATGACCCCTTTTAGGGGTATCTTTTCCATAAGGTTACCATAAGCCACATCCATTTAGGAAGCCATTTTCAACCATTTTTGTATCACTTCTCATTAGAGAGGTGGACATCAACACACCTAGTTAGTTTGCATTCCATCATCCCATCTATAGTTCTAGGTTCAAGTTCATCAAAACACACAAAAATAAATAAATAAATAAATAAAGAAGAAGAAGATTGCACAAACGGATAACCTCAATGATTAAAAATAAAATCACTTGTTTGTTTTTTTTGCTTTGTTTATGTAGTTAGAACATATACACCATATGCTAAGCTTATGGTGGAGATATGTCATCAAGCTCAATCACGAGCGAACATTGCTAAATCAACACAAGGAAACATGGATCACTTTCAAGTTAATCCATAAGACCTTATAATACCTGAGTGGCAATGTGACCCCCAGGACTTGAACATCACTAATTATCCCACTGACTCTAACATGTCAAGGGTCGCTACTTAGAATCAACCTATAGATCTTGATTATGATCAGGATATAAATTATTCAAATCAAGACCCCTTGTGTGCTATGTATAGGGATAAGTACCTTTAGGTAGAAACATCTAGGAAGTCCCTACCGTGCATTCATATCTTGAATTGACTAATAACTCCCCTAAATAAGAATTAAGAATACATTTCCCAAAAATACATGGACGTTCAAGCTACCCCAACTGATCGCCAATGGATGAGTCCTAAGTATGATTATCTAAACATGTACTCTGCTCAAGGTCATAACAAAATTACCATGTTGGATCATACATTTGTCATATCGCCTCTTGGATCTAGATATGTAAATATTAATCCCACCTCTATACCTTATGATAGACAGTATGGTCAAGGAGGGTGTGCTTTGGTATCTCTTGATTACATAAAACCCATCCTATGACATCAGTATCAAGTTAATGTCACCTCTCATGACCATGGAAGCAAGTAATTAATCTTTCCAAGGTTGAAGTGCAAGCCACACCTATCCACATTACCAATACACGTGCTCACACAGTGTATCAGGTGAATAGATCTCATCAAGCACCTAGACCAAACCGTCAATACCAACAACGATTACAGAGGATGATGCACCAAATATTTCCAATGCCTATGCATCAAAGGCAACAAATTCAACATCATTTGAAACAATAAACTCAACATTATAATCTTCTATCATGTCCCAATAATTATTTTCTACCTTATCCATACCAAAATCACATTCAACATCATAGACCACCACCAATTCATCATAAATAACCTCAACAATACCAATATCAACAAGAAGATGAACTCTATGAAGAACCCCAACAAGAATATCAAGAACAAGTTGATACCTATCTTGAATTAAAGTATGGTTAGGTTCCTATTGATCACACTTATCACCCACCACCTCAAAATCAAAATTTGCAACCTCCACCTAATCAAGGACAAAGGTGAGTGAATTATATAATCTCACCAAAGGCATACAAATTACTAACTAACCAAATAAATTTATTAGAAAAAACAAGCTTCGAGCTCGAGTTACCAAAAACCCACATTAAGGTAGCTTAATAATCAACCTCTCCATCCATCAGTGCCATAACTACCATACCCACCACATTTTGAGATGCCTAAAATCAAAAAGTTCAAAGGTGATGAAGACACACAAGAGCATGTGACTAGCTTCATGAATATGTGCTTCCATCTTCAAGACGATGATACCTTGATGTTAAGAATATTTCTTATAACATTGGTTAGGGGTGCTTTGGAGTGGTACAATCATCTACCATGCCATAGCATATATACTTTTGAGCAATTAGCGGATGCATTTTTAGAATGCTTTGGATTTAGCATTAAGAAAAGGGAAATCTTGATTGACTTGTATAACCTTCATCAATTTCAAGATGAGCCAATCATGGAATATGACAACAGGTGGAGGGTGGGTATTACAAAATTGCCCTTCACTCTACCCATCATGGAGCTAACTCACTTGTTCACTAGAAGTTGCTCAAAACATATATCACTCTTATTGCAACTTCAATAATATCGAATGTTTGAGGAAGAATTAGCCCAAGCCAAGGTAATTGAGGACATAAAGCTCCAAGAAGAAGATATTAAGCTCATAAATAAAGAGTGGCTTGGTAAAAATGCTAAAGAGGTCCAAAATAAAACACAAAAACAAACAACTCTCGTAAACCAAATCATTTTGAGTACCCTTGGACCCTCAAATTGAACTTTGTCTCAACCCCCAAACTATCAAGCCCAACCACCACCCGTACAATATCACACTCAATTGGCCTATCAACCTCAACCAAATCAATAGCCCACTTAATAAAGGCATCCACCATTCTAATACACACCATTGTTGTAATCCTTGGCAACACTCTTTCATCGACTATGCAGGGCACAAGTGATAACCTTCCTCGAGATTCACCCTCTATAATTGAATCATCCTAAATCCAAGAATTACAAGGAGGATCAATACTACATATACCATAGATAGAAGGGTCATGAAATCCAGTCATGCTACAACTTCAAAAACCTAGTGTAGGACATAATTGAAAGGTAAGAAATTCAAATCGATAATCCTCTTACCAGAAATAATTAAAACATGGAGGTCTATCAAGACCCTCTACCTCAATGTACACCAAATATAGCATCCACCGTTATATTAGAGCAACCAAAATCAATCAATCAGGTCCACATTGCCCCACCTACCCAAGATTTTGTAGGGATGATTAGCATTGTGACAAGGAATCAGAGGTATCCAAATCAATCAACACAACCTGTACCTTCATCTAACATTCCTTCTACATCATAAGCACCACTACAACCAATACTAACCATACCTCCTCCACCTCACCAGGTGCTTACATTACAAATTAAATTTACTCAAATTCTTTAAAATGACATCGATGAAACTCTCCATATATGATCTTATACAACAATCAACCCCTCATCGGGAAGCTCTGATGGAGATTTTGAAATCGATTGAATTACAACCCCAAGATCCTAATTATTTCATCAAATTTGTGAGGCATGTTCAAACTTGCAAAGAGCCTATGATAACATTACATGATCATAAAATAAATATGATACCCATAAAAATAGTCAATATACCACTACATATCATCACTAGTGTGGATAGGATCCCTTAAAAACATGTCTTGATAGATACATTCTCCTGAATTAAAATCATCACCACCTGGACCTACAACATCTCAATCTATCACCATCACACATTGCATCTTCCACTTTCATCCTTCATGCCTTTAATGATGTGTTGTGTTCTACCATTAGCACAGTCATCCTCCCTATTCAGTTTGGACTAAAAACTATTAATACATTATGCCATATCTTAGAGGATGCTATGCAATACAACCTGTTACTTGGTAGGCCCTGGATTCGAGACATGAAATGTGTGCCTTCCATATTGCATCATTGCATCAAGTATATGCATGAAGACAAATTTCATTACATCCTTGTAGACTTCAAGCCCTTCAAATTTTGCAATGTGGTGTAGCATCCACAAGAGTCCACGTTGTCTCTGTGGGTGAAATTTTGTGCACTTTACCCAATATTTCTCTTTTATGATGATGGCCTCTAAAAAATGGTTAAATTTTGAAGATGACCCAAGGTTTTGATGGTTAAGGCATATTTCAAAGTCA
The DNA here is from genome assembly GCA_028583015.1 of Wollemia nobilis. Lineage (NCBI taxonomy): Eukaryota > Viridiplantae > Streptophyta > Pinopsida > Araucariales > Araucariaceae > Wollemia > Wollemia nobilis. The sequence goes on from JAQPPZ010000850.1 coordinate 14,693,189, forward strand.
AATAAGATGAATGAAAGAATAAGGAGTAGTTCCAAAAGCCCACTCCATGTAGAAACTGCAAAAGATGGGAGGATGGAAAAACATCTTGGCCACCCACGTGCATCTAATTTGTCTAAGAATAGGGTTAGGCAGATAAAAAGGTGGGAATATATTCAAGAAGGATCCCAAATTTCTACCCCAACCTTGGATGGAAAAATAGGACCTTGAACCTCCGTCAAGATGGATAGAGGAATGGGAAGGCAACATGTAGGCTATTACTCCCAAACTCCCATCCATAAGATGGAGAATTGGGAAGATGGTGAATAGGGAAGGATGCTCAAATACCCATCCAAGGCTGAGGTCATCATACATCAAGATGGAAGCTTCGAGGATCCTTGAAAGCAAGCATTAATGATCTCAGCTACCCTGTATAAATAGCCAATGGGTGCAAGGAAGGAATTTGAAATGCACAACTTTAAAGGCAACCAAAATTTCTATAGCATGAAAGGGTAAAGTAGATTAGAATTTAAGAGGCTATCAAAATGATCAAGGATTTGGATCTGTGCAGAAGCACCTAACTTCCTCCAAACAACTGCCATTCCTTCCTGGAGCAGAATCGCAATAGATATTCTGACCATTCAATCAAGATTTTCATGCTTGATGCCATTAATGTTGTAACTTGAAATTATTGTAAAATCATCTATAAATAGTGGAATTATCACCATTCCAAAGGCTGGCTCTATGGCCATTACAATTTATATGTAATTCTTCTAGCCTTGTAAATATAAGCATATCATTGTTTGGTCTCTCGTTTTGCCTTCACTTCTTTACAATTAAATTTGGGTGTTTATTTTTGTGATGGCCATTTAAGCTTGCTCATTTAATTCTACAATTTGGATTTCATGGGTATTAATGGGTGGTTATAGAATTTGCATCCGGATCTAGGTGTCAGGGTTTTATTTTTGCTAAGGTTGGTTGGGTGGGAGCACTCTAATTTTGTACTAGATTTCATGCACCCTCCCATCGGTTCTAGAATTCATCCTAACCTATTGTGCTAAAAAATAAGTGAGGGTGGGATGAGCTGATCTATTATATGGTGTGCTAGTGTTTCCATTTATGACATTGAAAGTGTGTGTCTTGATGCAACCATAGCTTGTCCTTGTCAATTATGGCTATGACCTCCCTTTGCTTTATCTCTCATTCCCTTTTCCTCCTTTACACTTTGTAGTGTAGGTAGCTGGTACTTAAGGATCCAATATTCTTAGGATATCGACCACCCTACTTTTTCTAGGCTCGATCGCCATTCAATAATGGTCAAGGACCACTAGGTGCACCTCCTACCCATTTGGTGCTGGTTTTCACACCAAAAGTTTTTGGTGACTCTGCTATGGACCCAAAAGGTCTCCATTGTTTAAAGGAAATCAGAGTTCAGTGATACTCTGGTTTACCCATATCTAGTTCAATCACCTGGTGACTCCTCTGTGTGACAAATCTAGATGCTACAATTAGTTGCTTCCATATGCTAAAAGGTTCTACATCCCAAAGGAATGAAGGTTTGATGAGTAACCTTGACCTAAGTAGTGGAGAAAGTATGGTCATCTAGTGACTTTGACTCCTAGGAAAGTCTTTGAATTTTTGAATTCCAATACCTCAATGACCTAGTAGTGGTGCCCTCAATGGAATGATATTGGTCCACTCAATCTTCAATGTTGGCATGAGATTTAAAAAAGTGCCTTGAAGATACTAACAAAATATGATGGCACTTTAGGAATCACTCGAGAGCACCTTGAAGATATCGCTGCACTAGCACCCCTCCATGGTATATCACATGAAGATGTCATTATCAGGATCTTGGTCTTGTCTCTAGAAGGGAGGGCACTATTATGGTATCATACCCTTGGGAAAAAAACCATCTACTCATGGATAAACTTGGTGGGAGCTCTTATTGATATATTTAATGACTTTTGGATACCTTTCAGCTCTTGATGTATATTTCATTAATCAAGAGAACCCCTTTTGAATTAATCATAGATTTCAACATAAGATTCAAGAGGAGCTGGGATAGGATTCCCTTTGAATACCAGTCATCCCCTGCCCAGGCTCACTTGTATTGTATTAGAGCTTTTAATTTGGATATAAGCCTCCTCTTGTATCAATAAAGGGAAAATATTTTTCCTCAAGTTTTTCAGGAGGCTTTATAGGCCAAGTGACTCCTATTGCAAGCATGAAGGATATCTTCAAGAGAGCCTACCCCCCATCCCATTTTCCATCCATTGTTGTTACCCTTTCAATTGCACAGTATCCACCATGGATACCATATGAAGTTGTGTAAAATTTAGGATCCCAACTATACAAAATACAAAGGGTGGGTACTCTCTTAGGCTCATACAAGAGAGACACAAGCATGAATTCTACAACAAACATTTTGGTTGCTTGTGCATTTTCCTAGCAAACTGAGGTCCTGGACCAAGTGAAAGGTCCTTCTAACAAAAAGAAAATAGTTTTTCACCCTTTTTGTATCCAAGAGCACACTGAGCAAAAGTGTTCGATCACTCCATAGGAAATTCCTAGGAGGAGCTTAGCAGTAGGGATTCCAATCAATGGTCCCTACTATCAATCATTGAAGGTGCACATGGAAGGGATTTCATAGTAGGTGTATCCCAAGGAGGGGTGACATTGGAGCCTATTACCACACCAACCAGTACCTAAGGAAGGTTCACATGTGGTAAAATTTATTGCCACACTGATCATCAATTGCATAAGTACTGGTATGCATGATGATCTACCAAGTTGTGACCTCTTTGTAGCTTGGAAAATATTTTTGCAATGTTGAATGGACTACAAGAAGTATCTCAAGTTCAACATAGTATGGTATAGACATTGTAGATTCATGGGATGATTTCTAGGATGAGTCTGTGGTTATGGCATGTTGATCACACTGTATTTTTATGTGAATAGGCCAACAACTAAATAAAGTTGTAGTATGCATGTGGCCAGTGATATCATCTTGTCCTATGGTGACTCATAATGGACTATCAAAAAGTGCATCATTTTTTAAAAACACCTATGTTCCTTGTGTTCTTCTTTATTTGTTGTTGTGATTGTAATGACCCAAAAATCAAGAAACAAGAAAACACACAAAGATAGAAAGAATTTTTTTTTGACTAAGGAGAAGGATTCATAAATCCCTAACCAACCTTAGATTAACTTAATGTTTAACAAACCCCTAAGTTTCTCAAGAACTATACCACACGAGATTCCCCTTACGCAAGTCCCTTCTACGTAGGCCTATCTCATGTTATGCACATAAGTCCATCCATCTCATCATCCTTGATGAGCTAGACTTATCACCTTCAACCATTAGAAGGTGTACACGCATCTCCATATCCTATGCAATCCATTATGCGTAGGTATGCTACGTGTACTACGAGTTAAGCTATCAATATTGTCCTCTAACAAGCTATCTTAACTTAGGTACAATATTCTATAAACCTAGTTACCATTCTCCCTAAGGGGGTCTCAAGCCCTTAGGTTACCCTCTAAGTTCACCCTAGAACTTACTACTATTTTCTCATAAAAGTTATTCAAACAAGGAAGAAAAATATAGATCTAGATACTAAATCTAACAAAACATAATTCATTAAACAAGCAAAGAATAGCTAGAAATATGAAGCAATAATTAAAGAATAAACATGCATAAGAAAGGATTTAAATACATTCACATTCAATCGATAGAATACAAAGGTACATCAACTATATTGTTCATTTATTACATAAGCATGTATGGTAAAACCTCCATACCTTTAAACAATACATTACATCAATTTCATCAGGGAAATCTCCCCACATTCTAATCTATTTGAATAAATAGTCAAGATGTAAGATAGAGAGCAAACTTGTGCATTGATTCATCTATAACTTTGGTCCTCCCGCTCTTCCATCGATCAAGTGAGGATAGTAGGGGATTAGGACACTCATAGTTCAGGATAGACATGCTTCTAAATGCATTTAATCATTTCATTGCCAAATTGCAACTATACAAACAACCCAAGCAATTCAACTTTCTAAAGCATAGTTGATATCATAGAAACTACTCTTTCTATTTCCCCTCTCATATTCCTATGAGAGTTATTCAACAATGCATCAAGATCATATGCTTGCTTGTAATAAATGACTCAACCTTTATTCAACAATCAAAGTCCCATACCCTTAATTGCCAAATAATCTAGGTTCACAATTATTTACTAAATTAAAGCCAACTACTTTAATCCACAAATAATTTTCTTCTTTTCATTTCATAAATTAAAGTCCCATACCCTTAATTTACAAAACAAACCATATTCATATTTATTTATTCCATTAAAGCCAACTACTTTAATCCATAAATAAACCTTTTTCTTCATTTCATAAATTAAAGTCCCATACCCTTAATTTACAAAACAAACCATATTCATATTTATTTATTCAATTAAAGCCAACTACTTTAATCCATAAATAATCTTCTTCTTTTCATTTCATAAAGTAAAATCCCATAGTTTCTAACTAATGAAAACATGTAAGGTTTCTTTTTTCCACCATCTAAAATTCACCATTTTAAATAATGAACTCTATAAAGAGCCTTCCTTTTCATTAATCTAAAATCTACTATTTTAAATAATGAAACTTATATAAAATAAGCCTTTTATTTCCATTAATCTAAAATCTATCATTTTAATTAATGAAACTATATAAATGAAGCCTTTTATTTCCATTAATCTAAAATCTATCATTTTAATTAATGAAACTATATAAAGGAAGCCTTTTATTTCCATTAATCTAAAATCTATCATTTTAATTAATGAAACTATATAAAGGAAGCCTTTTATTTCCATTAATCTAAAATCTATCATTTTAATTAATGAAACTATATAAAGGAAGCCTTTTATTTCCATTAATCTAAAATCTATCATTTTAATTAATGAAACTATATAACAAGGTTTCCTACCCAGATACTCTACAACCTCCCATTCAACAAATAACCCACTGCTAAATCTGGTAAGCAAGGGATGAAACATTGTAGAATATTAAGCCATAGAGGAAATGAGAGTAGGGATTGAGGTAATATACAACACACAACTAGCTATAGTGAGGGCAGAGTGCTTAGGTGTCATGGTTGATGCTGGACAATAGCCAAGACGTGGTTGTTCGTTTACCACAAGTTCACTCAACCTAAAGCCCATGGTGTGGACTTTACAAGCATGAAACACCTAAGGGATATCCCTAGGAACCCAACATTGGTGACTCGCCTCATGGATGCCTATCTCTAAGCGCTATCTACCTTCTACCCAACATAGTCTAAAATAGAGGTGAATGTCTACGACAAGGAGATAGGGAGCGACACGAGCTAACTAACCCAACAACGAAGGCCTATCTACAAAGGTAAACTATTCAATGTGTTGTTGAACTCATAGAGATATGGACTAACCTTATACATAGACAACACAAGAGTCTAGTCACAAAGGCTTAAATAACCATATCACAACGAAGGTTTCACAAGCGCAGCTATAGCGACGATAACCCAAGAACCACTCTAATGGCTCAACACTAAAACTTCATAAAGGAGGAGGTCTATCTTGGTCAAAGGGATGACGTACACAATGAAAACCTATAGTCCAACAACAGACTAAAAACCAATGGAAGAAAACCTCAAATACAACTATTTTAGAGAATTCCATGAATCCAACCTGGTTATTTAAGTATTGGTTGGCTTTCTCGGTTGTGCTAACGAACATCCATCTCCTTTTCCTCCTCTTCACGTGGTGCCTCTCCTTATATTTCATGGTGCTTGTTGCCCATCCTCTCATTCAATGCTCTCTCCTTCAATGCTTGTCCCTCCTCTATCCCAGTGTATAACTCTCCTTTTTTATCTCAGTGCCTATCTCTTCCCTTGGCTTCCGCCCACCGCCTACCCATCATAACTTCCCATCTGCCCATCAAGTGGTAGAAGGGACATTTTATTCCTTTCTACCTTCCCAAGGCGTTGCTAGAATTGAATCCATTCCTCCACATAGATGAAGCCATTCCTTCACGTTGATGAAGCCATTCCTTCACGTTGATGAATCCATCCCTTCATGTCAATTCAAAACTTCACCTGGCTCACCCGATCTGATTCTGAAGGTTGATTCTATTTTTTTTAAACTAATAGTAGATTATTATTTTATTAAGCAAATCCTCATATAATTAAGACAACAATAACTTTCTTAATGAGTTAAATGAATTCCCTTTATTACTACGAATGGAGCAACCATCATTATCATGGAAATTCTTTTATTGCTTAATATGAAACAACTGTTTCTTTCTTCTTTAAAAGAGGTTTCTTTATCAATTCTGAAATAAATCAACTTTTTGTTTAAAATAAAATCCCTTCATCATTCTAAAATAAATCAACCATTTATTTAGAATGAAATCTATTAAAATAAATCAACAATTAAAATAAATCAACCATTTATTTAAAATGACATCTATTTATCATTCTAAAATATCAACCATTTATTTAAAATATAATCTATTTATCATTCTAAAATAAATCAACCATTTATTTAAAATGAAATCTATTTATCATTCTAAAATAAATCAACCATTTATTTAAAATGAAATCTATTTATCATTCTAAAATAAATCAACCATTTATTTAAAATGAAATCTATTTATCATTTTAAAATAAATCAACCATTTATTTAAAATGAAATCTATTTATCATCCCATTTACCAGAGCACACAAGGAGTTATGAAGATAACCTATTCATTCATACTTCTCAAATTATTGAGGCAATAGTGCTGAAGTAAAAGACAATCAAGCATGTGCAATAGACAAAGAGGGAAATATTTCCATCAATTTAGTCACCTGTCTCAGCCTCTAGAACTTATGATAGCTACTAGGCCATCAGTCTGGGGCTCAAGGTGGCTAACTATTGATGATTATCCCTAATTGAATGCATGCCTATATGAAGGTATCCATCCTTGTTACCTTTGAGTTTGCCTTATCATCATTTCCCCAACCTCAAGTACCCTCACCTTCGATGGATGACTCAACTTCTTCCACTTACGAGTGTACCTGATCCTACACATTGGCAATTTGTTAGCAGTATCATGATCTTCAATATCTACTAACATCACATAGCTGCTTAATTGCACAAAATTCAAGTATTATAGCACCATTAATTAATACATTATTTTTCATGTCAAAAGGTCCATTTGGGAGGGTCATGACATCCTCCCCCACTAGGACTAAACACCATCCCAATGTTTCTTAGTTTTACACAATCACAACATAGTCAAAAGCAATTTATTACAGTTTAAATATCATCAAACAAAAAAGGAAAATGTTTTTGCATATCTGCCACTTTCTCCCAAGTGGCATTTCTTTTTGAGAAATGGTCCCACTGGACCTTACATTGCTCAAGAGTTCGATTCCGCATAGTCTTAGAGCAGAATTCAAGAATATTTATTGGCATTACTTCAATTACCTCTGGATTTGCCATTTACAAATTAGAAACATCCCACACATGTTCAGGGTCAACAATATATTTTCTAAGCAAATATATGTGGAAAGTGTCATGGATTTTTGATAAATTAGGAGGTAAAGCAAGTCGATACGCAATCGAACTAATATTTTCAATGATCTCAAAGGGTCCTACAAATCGTGGATCTAGTTTTGTGGATTTAATCACACTTTTCATTGGTTTAACCCTTAGGAATACTTTGTCTCCTCGAGTACTCCCTTGGAGTTCTCTTTAAATCAACATAACTCTTTTGCCTATCAGCAACTTCCTTAAGTATTTACCTGATTACCTTTAATTGCTCTTCCATTTCTCTGACCATTTTTGGTCCAATCACAACTCTATCCTCTAGGTTATCCCATGATAGTGGTGTTCTACATTTCTATCCATACAAGGCATCGAAAGGTGCCATTCCCAGAGATGAGTGATACCCATTATTGTAGGTGAACTCTACCAAAGGTAGGTAGTCTTCCTAGCAAGACTTGTGATCCATACAATACATGTGGAGCATATCTTCTAGTACTTGGTTTACCCACTCTATTTGACCATCTGTCTTAGGGTGGTATGCCGAACTCATGTTCAAATTTATGCCTATTGCATGATGAAGGTATTTCCAGAATTTAGAAGTGAACTTGGAATCCCTATCTGAGATAATTATCTCAAGAAATCCATGCAATCTGAACACTTCCTTGGAAAATCTATTAGCCACCACCTAAGCATCATCCTTGGTACTCCCAGGTATAAAATGTACAACCTTAGTCAATTTTTTTATTACTACTAGGATTGCATCATGTTGGTACATGGTATTAGGTAAACCTACTATAAAATCCATAGATATGACCTACCATTTCTATGTAGGTATACTATGTGGATACAACTATCCTACGGGGTGCTTTCATTCTACCTTGACCTTCTGAAATTCGAGGCATCGAGTGACAAAAGCAGTAATATCCTTCTTCATTCCTATCTAGAGAAATATTTTTTTCATGTTTTCCCTCATTTTTTCCCCTCTAGGATGAGTTGTATAAAGAGACCTATGGGCTTCTTGCATGATTGGCTTTCTTAAATACCCTAATTTTGGTATGATGACTCTACCTTTGTAGCACAAAAGGTTATCTATCACCCCAAACTCCTTATTACCCTTAGGGTCTCTGTCTATTCTAGCTCAAATTTCTTGATAGTATTCATCTTGATATTGCTCCTACCTCACTTGGTCCATGAGCTTTATGTGACTCCTAGTTATGGCTGCTATATGTCTCCTTCTACTCAAGGCATCAACAACCTTATTCTCTTTTCCCTTTATGTACTCAATTTCAAAGTCATACTCAGTGAGAAAATTGATCCACCTTCTCTATCTCGCATTGAGTATTGGTTGGGTAAATATGTACCTTAGACTTTGATGATCTAATTTTAACTCAAAAGGTCTCCTCAACGGCTAGCTCTAAATCATGAGTAGTATAATTGACTTCATGCTTTTTAAGTTTCCTTGAAGTGTAAGCTACCACTAACTCTTCTTGCATGAGTACTCCTCCTAACCCTTCCAATGATGCATCAGTGCATACTAAAAAATCTCCTTGAGGATCTGGAATCTTCAATATTGGTGTGGTAGTGAGTTTTTGCTTCAACAAAGCAAAAGCGATTTCACACTTTTTCATCCATTTGAATTCCTTCCCTTTCTTTTGAAGGTTAGTTATTGTCAAAGAAATTTTTGAGAAATCCTTTATATAACGTCTATAATAGCCCATTAGCCCCATGAAGCTTCTTACTTCAGTAATGTTAGTAGGGGGTGACCAATTTAGTATGGCTTCAATCTTCTCCAGATCCACAACAATCCCTTCTACTGATATGATATGCCCTAAATATCTCACTTTGAAAACATAGAAATCACTCTTGGCTATATTTTTGTAGAGTTGATTTTCCCTTAGTAACTCTAACACGATCTTGAGATGCTTATCATGCTCTTCCTTGTTTCGAGAGTATATTAGGATATCATCTAGAAATACAAGGAAAAACTAGTCCAGGTGCCTTCTAAACACATTATTCATTAAATTCATGAAGGTGACTGGGGCATTAGTCAATCCAAAGGGTAGGACTGTGAACTCATAGTGTCCATACCTAGTCTTAAATATCGTATTTTGAGTATCCTCCTCATGTATTCTTAACTGGTGATACCTTGACCTCAAATCTATCTTAGTAAACATTATGGAATCTCTCAGTTGATCGAATAAATATTTTATTCTAGGTAGGGGATACTGGTTCTTGATTGTAGCTTTATTCAACATCCTATAGTCAATACACAATCTTAAAGAGCCATATTTATTTTTCATAAATAAAATAGGTGCACCCCAAGGTGACACACTTGGTTTTATCAACCCTTTCTCTAATAACCCTTGCAATTATACCTTTAATTCTTGCATCTCTATAGGTGTCATCCTATATGAATATCTATGAATTGGTTCCACTTCCGGCATAAGATCAATAGTGAAATCAAATTCACACATAGGAGGGAGCCTAGGTAAATCCTCAGGGAATACATCCTTGAAATCCTATAAAATTGGATGTGTCTCCAACACTTCTTTCTTTTGGTCTTCACCAACTTCATTTAGCTTTATTACATAGAAAATCCCTCCTTTCCTGAGGGCTTTCTTCAATTGCATAGCTAACAACATTTGGGGTTTGAATGCCCCCTATTCGCTATGAATCTGTAGCCTTTCCTTACCTTCTTAAGAATATTCAATCGATATATCCTAGAAATTGATTATGGATTTATGGACCTATAACCAATCCATCCCTAGGATCACATCGAAGGCATGAAGTGGAGCTACATATAAGCAACCTTTCATGGTTCCACTAGCTAAAGTAATTTATATCATAGAAAAATACTGGTTTATGGAGTAGGTCTATCCAGAACCATACTCAACCTTCCATCCATGAGCCAAATACCCTAGCCTTTCTGGCATATATTTTTCTAATTTACAAGAAATAAAGCTATCAGTGGCTCCACTATCAATTAATATATTTACTTGCTTATCAAAAATCTTACCTTTTATAATCAATGGGGTGGTTTGCCCCTCAAGCTTCTGACTCCCAGTTGTAGTGTAGATCTAGTGTACAAGTTATTTTCCTTTAATACTGGGTGTGCTTGGCCTTGGTCAATATGGGCATTGGTTAGCAAAATGTGTCCCCATACAATGGTAACATCCATCCTTGGGCCCTTGTTGCCTCTCTAGTTTCTTCTCCTCGCCTTTGATTGCTGGAACTAAAACTTGCAATTTTTGTGGTTGAGGCTTAGCATTATTGGGGTTGTTGCCTTTCTTATAAAAGTTCTTCTTGAACCTTTTCTGGATTCCATTAGATTTCTTTTTAGGATTTTGTGGGTTTTTGGCCTTTCGATCTTGTTCAACCTCCCATTGTACAAGCCCATTGCTATTCCTCTTCTTTAGTTCATGTCGATATTGCTCAGACAAGGTTTCATATTTATAATGGAAGTGCAACTCTACTTTCTTTGCTAGGTCATATACCCCTTGCAATGACCTAGGTTATTGCATATTCATATTATGATTTATCCTAGATTACAACCCATGATTAAACGTATGGATCCACATTTTATCATTATAAGCAGGTACATACTTCAATAATTTTACTAGATTTTTGTAGTATACCTTCACTAAGTTGGTTCCTTGCCTTAAATTGGCAAACTCCTCAAATTTTAGGGCATAAAAATATTTTGTGAGGAACCTCTTTTTGAAGATGATTATAAATTCCTTCCATGGAATGTCTACTAGTTCAATCTTAGTTTCCTCATAATGAGTTTCCCACCAGTCTAGGGTAGCTCCTTCAAGGTAAATAGTAGCCTAGTTTGGGTTCCTAAAGAATACCCCTTTATTGTGAAGTAAACTTCCAGTTCCCTTAACCAAGCCTCAATTGCATCTCCATCTCCTTCTCCATAAAAATTAGAAATACATACATTTTTTAGGTCTCTTATCATTTCATTTTACAAGAGGGTTCTAGCTTGTAACTGCTCCATAGTCAGCCCCTCAACTTGGTTAACTTTAGAACCTCTAGCTTGCAAATTTTTGTTCGTAATGGTTTCTAATACTTGTCTCAATTGATCTTGCATTGCAACAACTATGGTAGTGAGATCTTCCATTCTCTATTGGGAGTTTCTGTATCCTCATTTTGGATCCCTTCTTCGATATTACTTTGTCAAGTTTGTCTAGGTATAGGTATTTTTCTCCTATCCTTAAGTGGCATCTTAACCTGGTTTCAACCAAGGAAAAAATATTAGGTTACAGTTCCATCTCAAATTGTACCACTAATTCAAGCCACATTACAGAGTCCTTGCCAAAAAATTAGTAATCTAACTAGGATAATGCTCCAAGATTATGATGTATCATTAATACCAAAGCCCATATTGAGGTGTTGTAACATTCATCTACCCTTGGGATCAACTCCCTTAGATTCTAATAAGCAGAGACTCTAGGTAATCCTAGGTTTTAGTTTAAAATTATGCAAGCCTTCATTGGAGACTTTAAAATCACTTTTATCATAGAAGAAGATATATACCCTTGTACCTAGAGCTCTGATACCAAATGTAACGACACAAAAACCAAGAAACAAGAAAACACAAAAAGATAGAAAGTTTTTTTTGACTAAGGAGAGGGATTCATAAATCCCTAACCAACCTTAGATTAACTTAATGTTTAAGAAACCCCTAAGTTTCTCAAGAACTATACCATACGACATTCCATTTATGTAGGTTCCTTCTGCATAGGCCTATCTCATATTATGCACATAAGTCCATACATCTCATCATCCTTGATGAGCTAGACTTATCACCTTCAACCATTAGAAGGTGTACACGCATCTTCATTTCCTACGCAATCCATTAGGTGTAGGTAGCTACATGTACTACGAGTTAAGCTATTAATCTTGTCCTCTAACAAGCTCTCTTAACTCAGGTACAATATTCTATAAACCTAGTTACCATTCTTCCTAAGGGGGTATCAAGCCCTTAGGTTACCCTTTAATTTCACCCTAGAACTTACTATTGTTTTCTCATCAAATTTATTCAACAAGAAAAAGATACATCTAGATACTAAATCTAATAAAACATAATTCATTAAACAAGCAAAGAATAGCTAGAAACATGAAGCAATAATTAAAGAATAAACATGCATAAGAAAGGATTTAAATACATTCACATTCAATCGATAGAATACAAAGGTACATCAACTATATTGTTCATTTATTACATAAGTGTTGTAGCCTAGTTTGTCATCTAGATCACGCTAGAACTGCAATTATCATCTCTTGGGACTTCAAGGCGAGCACCCTCTAATCACTAAAGATTGCCACGTCCTCGTGACAATAGCCCCCGTAATTATATATATATATATATATATATATATATATATATATATATATATAGATATATATATATATTTAAGTGGCCTTCAACATCTCTATTTTTTTTCCTTCAAGCACTTCCATTGAATACTACTGGTTTTTTTTCTTCATTGAGTGCTGCTATTTTTTTCTATTGAGCACTGCTATTTTTTTCATTGAGCATTGTTGCACCAGCAGAAGTCAAAAACATGTCATGACTGATAATCAAACTACGGGTAAATAGTTAAATCATGACCACACTATTCAAACACCAGAACTAAATTATTACTGTGTTGATGTTTGATAAATACTGCCATGTAATTTCCCATCTCAACCTTCATGCAACTGTCAACAGAGTCTACTTCTAGTTTTGCACAGTGATCAGTTTTGGTGAGATCAATTTTTAAAATGAGTGTGGGTATCTGCTGCTACATTTGCCTATGTCTGAAACATGTTTGACCCTCCTTTGTGGTACAAAGTAGCATCATCTACATGTGCTGGCCGCCATTATCACAATGCAACAATGCCAAATTTATTCACGTGAATGCCATAATATTTTTTTAAAATTATTCTAGAGTAATGAATTTTTATATCCGAGGCATGTCATGCACTTGAATTCTAATGGGAGATTTTGAAATATTATGGAGGCATCTATTGGTATTAACATCAAAATGATTTTTGAAATAACTCTGCATATAATTAACAAAAAAATTAGTACAAACCTGGGTGAATTTTGCAAGACCGGATCTGTATAATGCTGGTGGTGTGAAAACATCTTCATGCTGCCTATAATATTGGTGCTCCAAAATTGTTGTGACGTTGGTGCTTCTGGAGAATTTTTATTTTATTTTTTTATTTATTTTTTTGGTTGCCTTCTTCCTCCACACTATTAATAATCGTTGTTCTTCCTCTAAATGTTGTTGTTCTTCCTCTGAGTGTTGCTGCCATCGAGGTACTCTTCTACAAGTGTGGACTCTAGCATCGTAGCCATAGTTTACCACTATTTTTTTTCATCTATTCTACCATGGAAGAGAGCATACCCATAACAGATCTTGGATCATCATTTTTTTCATCATCTGCATCAAATAACAGAGTCAACTGTAATAAATGACCTGGTGAATTTAGGTGGTCAAGCTGTAGGTCTGTCAATTGAGCCATCCTGGAAATTTGGTATGTTGTGTACTGGAACGTCTTCTCCACCTAACTTTTTGTGGGAATTTACATTGTGACAATAGATTTCTTCCATGATTTCAAATCCACACCATCTCTTTGCAAAGTTGACATTCTCCTCCACCATAGTGAGACTCTATCTCCTCTCTATAAATTTTTTTCCACATATTTTAAAAATATTGCTAGAAAAATCTATAATATTGGCATTGTGCATTAAAAAGTGGAGACCACGTAGAAAACTTTATGTCCCACCATGTAGAAAAATTTACGTCCCATCTACACATATTAGAGGATTGATAACAGCCAAGAGCCAACAACTCTAAACTTTGAAATACCCAAATCATCATAAATGGCACATATAAGAATATTTTAATCTTGCTTTGACATATCTCTCTCTAAATGCTTTTTCATCGTGTACTCCTAAACATTTCACATTTTTTTTAATTGATTAACCTTTATACTATCCTGACATGCATATGCCCAAATCAAATGATCTTCAACTCTAAATTATGTCCTTTGCATGCATAATTGGAACAACACTGTGATCCTCTATTTTATTTCTTGGAGTGTGGTAAAAATAATTTTATCCATCATCATCTACGATATTTGTTGGGTGTACAGGTGTGACATTTTCATGAGGCATCGTTGAGATTGTATGTGCCATTATTCCTGGCTCTTGCAGATATCTGACATCTATTTTTTTTTAGGTTCCTCCCTACTTTATTTAGCTATCGGTTGGAGATTTCTCATTTCCCTTTTGGACCAAGCTGGTCCTAGGGAAAGAGGATACTCTCTTCTAAAGAGTAGCAAAAAATAAATCTTTGCTTTTGATCTGCATTTTAATTTGGAGTCAATTCAACAGAATATTTATTTTTTGTTTGCAAGAGATTCAGATTCACCCATCCTCTCCCCCACTTTAATTGATGACGCCCTCATCACCAGTAACAAGTCCCTCTGTGCAACAAGTCTGCAGCCTTTTGAACATCAAGTCCCATACTGAACATCAACCTTCTAGGGAGAAGTGTGAGCACTACTAGGTATAAAGTGAATCTACAACTATCTTCTCAGAGAAGAGCTTCAACTTCTTTTTAGTACCCAACCATCATATTATCCACAATTTTTTTTTAAATATATGGGCACCACTCTTCCTGGTGGGAGAGTGACACTGCTTAGTGGTGCCTTCATATAGGTGGAAAAAGGTACAGTTGTACTAGGTTGATTGTAGGTAATATCTTCCTAGTGGGAAGTAAGTACCTTTTCTGCTTTGCCACACTCCTAATTGCAAGGCATGAGATGTCACATCTATTAGGCCTAGTTTAAGCTGACTCTACCTACAAATTATGCTCACAATCATGTCCTACGAAACTAAACACACAAAAGCAAGAAAATAGGAATCATGCCTGTGCTTGAGGCCCTAGCTCTTAGGATACCTTCAGATTGCATTCAGAGGGCACAATGACCTGCAAAGAAAAAACACATGAAAGCAAGAAAATAGGAGTCATGACTCCGTGCCTATTAGGCCCTGGCTCTTAGGATGCCTACAACTTGCATGTGGTTCATGATTTCCTGCAAAGCAAAAATAAAAATAATTTTTATGCTAAGTAGGACATGTTCCATGCGGGTTTATTTTTCTTTTCTTTTTTATTGAAGGAACTCTAGGGCACCTCTGAAGTAAGGTGCTTGCTTGGCACCTACTTGAGTAAGGCATCGGAGTAAGGCGCCTACTTGGCGCCAGAGTAAGGCACCTGCTTGGTGCCTACTTGAGTAAGGAATCGAAGTAAGGTTCCTACTTGATACCTACTTAAGTAAGGTGCCTACTTAGCACCTACTTGAGTAAGGCACCTGCTTTGTGCCTACTTGAGTAAGGCACTAGAGTAAGACACCGAAGTAAGGCGACTGCATGGTGCCAGAGTAAGGCACCTTCTTGAACACATTTTTTTTTTTGAAATTTTTGGAGTAAGGCACCTCCCAAAATTAGAGTAAGGTGCATCCCAATTTTTTTTTTTGAAATTTTTGGAGTAAGGCACCTTACTGTGGGAGTCAGGCGCCTCCTAAAATTTTTGGAGTAAGGCACCTCCTAAAATTTTTGGAGTAAGGCACCTTACTATGGGAGTAAGGCGCCTCCTATTTTTTTTTTTGCGTATCCTCCTTATGTCGATATCTAACCCAATTTCACAAATGTGAGGTAGTTGTGAATGGAGCTCATCGACCGTTACTCGAACATTGTCTCGACACTCTACTCTGCACTTGGTGTAGCATCTCTGACTCTGCTTATCATTTACTCAAGTTGTAATAGTCACACACCTTGTAGAAAAACTTTCTCAAAGTTCCATAAGCACCTTGGGTTGGAAGCCTTTCTCTTGATTAGGGTTACTTAGCCTGCCTTCAGGTGCCGATGTTGCCAAGGCAAAACTCTGCTAGCTTTTATTTGCTAGACTAGATGCTACACAATTGAGGTGCACAAGATGGTTCATATGGTGCTATTACAAACTCCACGTATGAATCTCAATTCATGAAATCTTCATAGATAAGTTATTATTTGTCTACATCGCACTTCATGTTGTCCTGCAAAACATAAAATAAAAATATAAACTAGAGGCATTTAAATAATATTCTAACTAATTTTTTAAATTTTTTATTTTTTTTAAATTTTGTTTTCATCTTCTGATTACTTCCAGGGTCCTCCCCTACTTTATTTAGCAACCGGTTGGATATTTCTCATTTTCCTTCTAGACCAATTTGGTCCTAGGGAAAGAGGATACTCTCTTCCAACAAGTAGCAGAAAATAAAGCTCTGTTTTTTAATCTGCATTTTAACTTGGAGCCTTTTCAGCAGAAGATATATATCTTTTTTTTATGAACACTGTAAATAACGTTCATTGTGTTGTTGGTGGTAATGATGAAGGTGGGGTCCTCCCATACCTACATCTAAACTAGTCTTCTGAAAATCATATGTTTTGTTACCAACTAGTTTGATATGTCGTAGCATGAGAAGAGCATTTTACCCCATGGCCTCAAAACCAAACTTTTTCAACTTAATGGTAAAATGTACAGGTTGGAAAATGACTATCTGTGGCTGGCTATTTGGAGAAAACATGGCATAGCAGTATTTTAAAAAAACATGCTAGTTTCTGATTCACCAGGTTGCTTTAAGCGCAAGTGAAGAGCATACTTCATAACAAGATGTCATGCTTCATAACAAGATGTTCTTTAAACTTTGCTCTATTATTTTTTTGGCTACTAATGTCAAAATTTACCAATATGTTACAAAATGTGAAGCCTGTAAAATTTTTTAATTGTTAAAACCAAGCTTCTAGAGGCATAATTTTCCAATAGTTTCTGTATAAAAATACATCCCTAAATATTTTCAACTACATCAGACCTGGATTGTGCTATTTCTTTAATCTCTTGAAACCATTCAGAATATGATGGAAATCCTTCATTGCCTGATTTTCTAAAAAAAAATTAACAACACAATTTATTCCTACTTCTACACTTAATATGGTACATCAGGTTCATTCCCATATTTACCTAAGAAGCTGGTAAATTTAAATTGTTGCCTATGGGATTTGGCTTTGATTGTGCCAACAACTATTTTGGCCTTGTAAAAAGGCCCTTGGTGGACTCACAATTTTTAGGTAGAGGATCTACAGGTGATTTTAAATGGGCTTTTTATCTGACTTGTACATCATAACACTACAATTTTGAAACTCCCCGAAAATGGTACCAAAATGATGAGAAAAAAATTATATCTCGAAAAACAATTATTTCTCTTCCATAAATTATCAATCCGGTAAGTCCATAAACTTACGAGTGTCATGCACAGTATATGCCTGCAATTTTGGGGAATGAATTCCTTTGTACCTTATTTATTTTGGTGGGGGATGTTTGTGCATTTTGATTTCAGCCAAACCAAATAAAACTAAGTGCAGAAAATTAAATAAATAAATTACGAACTAAAACTAAAGTGCTGGAAATAAAAGTGTGGAAATAAAATGCAGGAAAATAAACACACACAACTGAAATTAAATAAAGCAGTAAATCTACTCTACTAAAAGTAAATAATAGAACTAAAATAAAATAGGGGAGGACTACTGTAGGGAGTGGGCCCAAGCTCCAGATCCCACAGATAGTCCGCTTGGCTAGCTATGTAGAGATTTCTCAAGTAAAAGTATTTGCACTCTTAATAATTTAGACAAAGAATGAAATGAAATAATTTATGTGTAAAATTAATCATTGTTTGTTCGTTTGGCCTACGATTTTATATGAAGTGTAATCAGATCCCATTATAATAACAAATCATCTATTTTAATCACATAACGTGATTAGTTACAATTGGTTCATACACAGGTATTATTCTGCTATTTTAAAGTATGTTTGTTCACTAGAAGGATAAATATAAAAATCCTTAGGTATACGTAACAAACAAATCCTAAACTAATGCATCCTAAAAATAATGCCTTAAGAGCTTTACACGGTCAACCAACCAATCGGTTAACAATAAGTGTTTTATTCTATTTTAATAATAATGCATGATTAAAATATCTCTCCTTTGTCTTCACATGCAACAACCTCCTTAGCTCACTGGTCAATCGGTCAAAGCTGGCTTGGTCAAGTAAGGCACCTCCAATGTATGGAAGTAAGGCACCTACCTCCTCCTTATGGCATCTACCTGTTGACTAGGTCAAAGTAAGGCACCAGATTAAGGTGCTAGAGTAAGGCACCGGAGTAAGGCACCAAAGTAAGGCACCAGAGTAAGGCGCTAGAGTAAGATGCCAAAGTAAGGTGTCAAAGTAAGGAACTGGAGTAAGGCACCAAAGTAAGGCACCGGAGTAAGGTGCCTACTTGGCGCCACTTGAGTAAGACACCGCTTGAGTAAGGCTCCTTCTTGTACACTGCTAAGTCCAAGTGGGGTGTAGAATGGAAAACACCATATTAGTAGTAAACCCTACACTTATACACAGTTTCCTCTAAAAACACCAGTCAAGCATAATACCAGATTTTCTATCAATTATATGCATAAGTTAAATAAAAATACATTTCTAATGCTAATTAAACTAGTAATTATGCCCCTTAAGAATGTATATAAATGAGCATTTTTGGTGCTCATAAATTGCATCCTAGACTAAACATTGGGAGAATCAAACTTCTGTGATTCAACCTCTAGAGAAGGCTGGCTCCTTGTCAACTTAATGAGTGTTGACTCTATTTAGCTCAAATATAGGAAGCTTAGGGATAGAAATGGTAGGGTTAGAAACAAATGGATTTAAGATGGATGGGTGAAGCTAACAACATAGACATCCACACAATATCTTCTAACAAATGATTTTAGAAAAACATCTATAAGATTAGCAACATTCATTAATTATGTAGTTACGTTATTGAAATGATTTTTTGCGTGTTCACAGAACTATTCCAAATATCTAGAAATATTGATTATCCAATTTCAATAGAATAATATCAATACCCTAATTTGACAAAAATAGAATTCTTGACAAACATGTTTGTAAAAACAATTAACTCGATATACTCTAAGTTAGCTTTTCAAATTAACATAATAGACTAACCATAGTAGCAAGATGAGATAATATCTAAGAATTAGATCCACTATTCAACATAGGCACAAATTTGAGCTAAACATCCTCTATAATGCTTCATTTATCAATTTGCAAATATTTACACAATGGTGAAAGCAAATACTCTAGAGTCGATCTTTTAGAAGGAGGTTATTGCCCTTATTTATAGGTTTTACAATAGTCCTTTTACTCTTAAGCAAGGGAAATTTGATTCTCTTGTGATTTATCTAACCACTTGTTGTTCATGATGCCTACCAACTATGCTCTTTTGGTTTTGTTGCAATGGCCTTTTGATTAAGTTCATCGTCGATGTTGGTGATCTTTGGGATCAATTCCTCTTTGTCGATCTCACAATTGAATCTAGTTGAGTAGGATGTTTTGGAAGGTTTTGGACTATAATCGCTTTCTATTTTAGCTTTTCTGGCATCAATTTTAGTTTTTCCCCTACTACTCGGGTTATGTGTGTAAAAGTTAACCGAAAAATACTTAAATAAAGTAGTTTAATTTTGGTCATAGATCTGACCATCAAACGACTATAGTACTACTTGTTTGGTCGGTGTTAATGAAGAAGGAAGAGAAATTCAACTTTACATTCCTTTGGCTAGTGATCCTTTCTCATGATTTTTAGATCTGTGCTATTGATACACGGTGGATGAGAAAGTTCTATTCTCCACTCTTCTCACATTTACATTTTTTCTAGCGCTTCTCAATTTTGGGCCCTTTTCAGTGTTGTCCTTTTGTGCGCTAGCTATAAAGGAAGTCAAAAAGCGTGATCTGTTAGACTTATTAATTTTGGGTTCATTTTGGTGCTTCTTAGTTATAGTATTTTTCATGACATTTTCTCTTTTTAGCATCCTTCACTTTTGTGCAACAAATACAAAGAGTGTTGGGGAGTGCGGCTTGTCTGCCTTCTCCATTTTACTTTGTTTCCAACGCTTTTGTGTTTTCTTCATCCTTATTCAATTTTCTATGAAATTTTGGTTAGGTATAAATATAGTCAAATTTTGGCCTACAATAAGCATGTATGGTAAAACCTTCATACCTTTAAACAATGCATTATATTAGTTTCATCAGGGAAATCTCTCCACATTCTAATCTATTTGAATAAATAGTAAAGATGTAAGGTAGAGAGTAAACTTGTACATTTATTTATCTATAACTTTGGTCTTCTTGTTCTTCCATTGATCAAGTGAGAATAGTAGGGGATCATGACACTCATAGTTCAGGATAGACATGTTTCTAAATGCATTTAATCATTTCATTGCCAAATTGTAACTATACAAACAACCCAAGCAATTTAAATTTCTAAAGCATAGTTGATATCATAGAAACTACTCTTTCTATTTCCCCTCTCATATTCCTATGAGAGTTATTCAACAATGCATCAAGATCATATGCTTTCTTGTAGTAAATGACTCAACCTTTATTCAACAATCAAAGTCTCATACCCTTAATTGCAAAATAATCTAGGTTCACAATTATTTACTAAATTAAAGCCAACTACTTTAATCCATAAATAATTTTCTTCTTTTCATTTCATAAATTAAAGTCCCATACCCTTAATTTACAAAAAAAACCATATTCATATTTATTTATTCCATTAAAGCCAACTACTTTAATCCATAAATAAACCTTTTTCTTTATTTCATAAATTAAAGTCCCATACCCTTAATTTACAAAACAAACCATATTCATAATTATTTATTCAATTAAATCCAACTACTTTAATCCATAAATAATCTTCTTCTTTTCATTTTATAAAGTAAAATCCCGTAGTTTCTAACTAATGGAAACATGTAAGTTTTTTTTTTCACCATATAAAATTCACCATTTTAAATAATGAACTTTATAAAGAGCCTTCCCTTTCATTAATCTAAAATCTAATATTTTAAATAATAAAACTTATATAAAAGAATCCTTTTATTTCTATTAATTTAAAATCTATCATTTTACGCTCCCCCTCCCATGGCTCCTAGTTCCTGCCCAGTCCCTGGCTCAACCCAGGTCATCCCTCCCTGGGAGTGGTTGTAGCAGATGATCTCCTTGGGGGAGATCCTTCTCCACTTTCTGCACCCCTCCCAGTCGACTAGGGTTTCCTTGGTTGATTTTTTGGCCTGGTGCTTCCCGGGGATCCCTTCCCTTTTTTCCCTCAGGCTTCCCCCTAGGGTTTTTTGCAGGTTATTCACGTGGATTCGGTCCCCTACATTTCTCTGGGTGGTGGGGGTGATGGTTTAGGGTTTGGATAGCTTCCTGGGGTCTCCCTTGAGGTCCTCACAGCTTTGGGGGTGGTCTGGGGGGGCCTCTTTCCCCCTTTGCTTGTGAATCCTCTATGGGATCCTGTGGCTATTGTTCTTCCCGCTTGGAGGCTCTTCATGCTAGTTATGCTCCTTGGTGGACACCCTGGGCATCTGGTTTGGCCTTGGGAGGGGATTTTCTCTGCCTGGGATGTTCCCATTCCCAGTCCCAGTTCCCTGAAGCTACTTCTGTGCTTAGACGAGATTCTTGGTCCCTGTTGCTGGGTTTCTTTGGTTTCTACTGCATGTTTCATTCTTGGGTGGGGTCTGATCTATGCACGCAGATAATAGATCCCACATGTTTTGCTCCTAGGGATCCCATATCTATGACTTTTTACCTCTTCCTACTCGGGATTCCCAGTCCCTAGATCCCTAGTCCCTTAACCTGCTTTTTTCTTGATATTTTCCTAGAGTAGGACTTGCATGGTGGAGTTTTTTGGTTGCTTCCCGCTGGGCTATTCCTCCTCCTTCTTGGCTTTCAACTTCCTATAGGGTGGGATCCCCCTGTCTCTGGGTGGGATCCACCAAATCTGCTGGTGTTCCCATAGGGCGGGATCCCCTTGTCTCTGGGTGGGATCTGCCATTTTCGCTAGTGTTTCCCGTTGGGCGAGATGTTTGCCCACTGGTCAGGATGGTGTTTCCTTAGGTCAAGATCCACATTTTCCACTAGTTTTCCCGCTATGTGGGCTTTTCTCTTTTTTGCTAATTTCTCGAACAACAGGATTCTCTTGGTGGAGGTTTTTTTAAGGTTTCTGTTGGGCGGATCTTCACTGAGACGGGTTTCTGATGCTTCTCGCTAGGCGAGACTCTCTCTTTGGTGGTTTTTGAATGCTTCCCGCATGGCAAGATTTTATTGTAATGGTTTTTCACTCCTTCCTGCTGGGCGGGATCTACTCGATGGTGGTTTTTGGCTACTCCTCGCTGGGCGGGATCTCCAAAACTACTTTCTTTCATATCTGGTTGTTTCCCGCTTGGAGGGATTGTTTCATGCTTTTTGTTCCCGCTGGGTGGGATTTTTGTTTTGGTTTTCAGTTTCAAGGGATTGATGCCCTAAGCCCATAACTTTATTGTAATGGCTTTTTCTTGGCATGTTTTCTGCCATCGCTTATGTAATTAGGTTTTGGGATCCTGTTTAAAACCCGCTGTAAATACAATCACTACTTACCAAAAAAAAAATCTATCATTTTAATTAATGAAACTATATAAAGGAAGCCTTTTATTTAAATTAATCTAAAATATATCATTTTAATTAATGAAACTATATAAAGGAAGCCTTTTATTTCCATTAATATAAAATCTATCATTATAATTAATGAAACTATATAAAGGAAGCCTTTTATTTCCATTAATCTAAAATCTGTATTTTTAATTAATGAAAAGGAAGCATTTTATTTCCATTAATCCAAAATCTATCATTTTAATAAATGAAATTATATAACAAGGTTTCCTACCCAGATACTCTACGATATCCCATTCAAAAAATAACTCACTACTAAATATGGCGAGGAAGGGATGAAACATTGCAAAGTAATAAGCCACAGAGGCAATGAGGGCATGACTTGAGGTAATATACAACACACAACTAGCTATAGTGAGGGTGGAGTGCTTAGGTATCACGGTTGGTGCTACGACAACCAAGATGTGGATGTTGGTTCATCACAGGTTCGCTCAACCTAAAGCCCATGGTGTGGAATTTACAAGTGTGAAACACCCAAGGGAGAGGATATCCCTAGGAAACCAACACTGGTGACTCACATCATGGAGATCTACCTCTAAGCACTGTCTACATTCTACCTAGCATAGTCTAAAATAGAGGTGAATATCTATGGTAGGGAGATAGGGAGCAACACGATCCAACTGACCCAAAAAAAAAGGCCTATATACATAATGCCAACTATTCAACGTGTTGTCTAACTCGTAGAGATATAGAATAATCCCATAATCGGACAACACGAGAGTTTGGTCACAAAGGCTTAAAAAACCACATCACAATGAAGGTATCACAGTGTGGCTACAATGATGATGATTCAAGAATGTTGAGCAAGGTGCAGCAAAAGTATTGTCATTGTTGTCAACACAGACAGATAGATCAGTTGATGCAGTTGAAGCAATGGACAGGAGTTCAGAGGTCAGTCAGATCATGTACAGTGAAATTCCAAGAAAACAGAAGTGACCCAGATTCAAAAAATCAAAGAAAAAGACAAGTAAGAAAACTGTCGCGATATCGCGACATGTTTTCTATCGCGATATCGCGACAGGTTGAGAAGTTAGAAGGCAGAAAGAAAAACGTCATGATTTCATGACATATCGGAGGAGAGAGAAGGCACAAGTAAAATTGTCACGATTTCGTGACATGGACGAGGAGAGAGAAGGCGCAAGCAAAACTGTCATGATTTCGTGACATGTTGCAGGCAAAGAAGCCAAGTGGAAAAACTGTCACGATTTCGCGACATGTTGGAAGCAAAGAAGGCAAGTAAGAAAGTTGTCGCGATTTCGCGACATGTTTAGAAGGTGCAAAGAAAGCTGTCGCGATTTAGCGACATGTTTAGAAAGCACAAGGAAAGCTGTCGCGATTTCGTGACATGTTGGCAGAAAAGAAAAGCAAGTAGAAAAACTGTCGCGATTTCGTGACATGTTTGGAGAAGAAGCGCTTGCAAAGAAAACTGTCATGATTTCGCGACATGTTCGGAGAAGAAGAGCTAAGGAGAAAAAGTGTCACGATTTCGTGACAAGTTGCAAGAAGAAGCGCTAAGGAGAAAAAGTGTCGCGATTTCGTGACAAGTTGCAAGAAGAAGCGCTAAGGAGAAAAAGTGTCACGATTTCGTGACAAGTTGCAAGAAGAAGCGCCAAGGAGAAAAAGTGTCGTGATTTCACGACATGTCGGGTTTTCGTGACTCGACGGGAAGAAAAGTGCCAAGGAGAAAAAGTGTCATGATTTCGTGACATAATGCAGGAGAGAGTCTGATAGAGAAAGGTGTCGCGATTTCGTGACATGTGTTTCTAGCCAAAGACAAAAAAGGCACAAGGCAGCAAAATTGTCATGATTTCGTGACATGTTTCGTTTCCGGCCAAAGTAAAAAAGACAAGGAAATGTCACGATTTATGACATTTCTTTCCGCAATAAAAAGGCACAAGGGGAAGATGTCATGATTTCGTGACATGTTTCGTTTTCATGGGCGGAAGCGAGAAAAGGCACAAGGCAGAGAATGTATTAAAATTAAAAAAAGTGAATTTTGAATTTTTAGAGAAGAAGAAGAGAGAGAGGGGAATGTGTCACGATTTCGCGACATGTCTGGTTTTTCTAGAGCAAGCCAAGAAGAGTAGCGAGAGGGCGAATGTGTCACGATTTCGTGACATGTCTGGTTTTCGTGGTTGCAAGCGAAGAAGAGAACAAGGAGGCGGAGAATGTCATGATATCGCGACATGTCTTATTTTCACGGGTAAAAGGCGAAGAAGGGCAGAAAGAGACAGAAGTGTCACGATTTCATGACAAGTCGCAACAGCACGACAACAGTCAGTTAACTGGAACAAAACAATAGTTAAAGGGGCAGTTGAAGAGAAAAGGCATGCAGTCAGAATAAGAATATTCATCTAGAGTAAATGCGGCAGTTACATATAGAAATCATGCAGCTTTTTATGAACTGGAGTTAACTGGAGTAAATCAAACAGTCGCATTAATAGAATCGTAAAATACATGCATGCACAGAAATAAAGACGAACAATCATGTTCAAGAAGACGTACAGTCATGCTAGAGATATACGTTGCATGTAACGTAAATGCACACTCTCTAATTACAAAAGGAGTTACACAAAGAAGAAGTTACAGTTGACAAGTGGCAGAAGTAAAAATTAAAAAGAACAGTCACGGGTTGCATGCGAATTTATGAAAGCTAAAAATAGAGACTTACATGCTATAAAAGCAGGTCTACGTGAAGAATATTGCTGCTGCTGCAAGAGTGAAAGTGCTATCGAAAGAGGGTGAGAAGAGTGTTGTAAGAGAGTGATAAGCTGAGCAGTGAGTATTTACTGTGGGTTGATAAATTGGAGACCAGTCAGGGTCTTGAAAAAGTGAAGGCATTTGTATGTCATTGATATAACTGTCAAAACTGTGATCCAAGTTGGTGCTTGGATAGGGGTTGGTGCTCCTTTCTGTAGGTGCAGATAAATCAGGGGTTGGTGCTCCTTCCAGTGGGTGCTGGTAAACAGATTGTAAAATTGGTGTTTTGCAAAGGCTGGATTTGGACCGTAGTCCAAGCAGTCATTTTTGAGGAGTAGCCAAATTGGTGAACCTCGTTACATTATGTGTTGTGGTGTGCTCTCTTGTGATTATTGCTTTATCTATTTTTAGTTCTCTTTGCTTCAGTTTTAGGAATTGCAGTTCAGATTTTTAGCTACACTGATTCACCCCCCCTCTCAGTGTCATTGTGGGAATATCAATTGGTATCAGAGCGAGGTTCCTGAACAAGCTTAATCAGCTAAGGTGATCTTGGAAGGAACACAATGGTAGGTACTGAAGGATTCTCTTCAAACAAAGCTCCTTTGTTCAATGGAACTAATTACTCATTCTGGAGACTCAGGATGCAGACATATCTGAGTGCGTTAGGATACGACATTTGGGAGTCAGTAGAAAGTGGATACACAACACCCGCTACTCCTCCAACAGATACTATCGATAAGAAACTATCTGAGAATAACTCCAAAGCAAAGAATGCCATAATGTGTGGGCTAGTAGACAGTGAACTGATAAGGGTCATGAGCTGTAAATCGACAAAAGACATATGGGATAAACTGAAGAGCATCCATGAAGGAGACAACAAGATCAAGGAAGCCAAACTACAAACTCATCGAGCTCAGTTCGAAGCATTACAAATGAATGACGATGAGAACATAGAGGCCTATATGCTGAGAGTCAATGGAATCATTAATGCAATCAGAGGACTCGACGAAGAGATCGATGATGCGGTTGTCGTGAAAAAGGTACTTAGAACTCTTCACAAAAGATTTAATTCTAAAGTTTTCTGCAATAGAAGAGGCTAAAGATCTAAACAATTTTAGCATGGACGAGATGCATGGTTCCTTGACTGCATACGAAATGAGAATAGGACAAACTAAGCCCATAGACAGAGAAGCTGCTTTTAAAGCACACAAGAATACAAAAGTTGAACAAGAATCTGAGGATGAAGAAACATCGGATGAAACGAAAGCCAACTTTGTTCGAAAACTTACAAAGGGAAAAGGAAAATATAGAGGAAAGTTGTCGTTTAAGTGTTTCAATTGTGGAGGGGTCGGTCACTTTGCAGCTAAGTGTCCCATGAATGAGAAAACCAAAAGTAATGAAGGGTCACACCAAGAAAGAAGTGACTGGAAGAAGAAACCAAACTTTAAGAAAAGCAATTTCAAAAGGAAAAGTTTCATATCCAAGAATGTCAGCTCTTTTGAAGATAGCTCAGGTGAAGATTCTGAAGAAGAAACAGGTGAAGCTCTGTTCATGGCATTTGAAGAAGCAAAAACAGAAGAAAAATAGGAAGATGATACAAAAAATAAGGATGAGGCTGAAGTTTATCTGGAAGGTGAGTTGGTTGCGACACTTAAAGAGTTGAAGTCAGAAAGGAAAAAGAATAATAAGATCTCAAGAAAGCTTGAAGATGCGAATGACATAATAAACAGTTTAAAAGTACAGACAGAAGAATTTAAGAAAATGTCTAAAGAACTTGAAGTACAGTTAACCATGAGAATAGATGAGTGCAGCAAACTAGAAGAAGAGATTGTTATTTTAAGAATGCGGCTAGAAGAAAAGAATCAAAAACTGAGCTGCTATCACAAACTTGAAGGAAGTTCCGCAAAGCTTGAAAAGATTATAAATAGTCAGAGGACTACAGACATCAAGTTTGGCTTGGGGTTTGTCGAAGGAGAATCATCAAGTGAATCCAAGGCCATAACTATAGAACCAGTAAAGAAAGAGGATAAAATCAAGGTTGACCAAAGAAAAATGAAACTTGCAAAAGAAAGCAACAATGCCAGGCACGAGAAGACTGTTGACAATGAGGGATTCACAAGAGTCACACATCAAAGGAGAAGAAAATTTGTGGCTCCCACTACAAATTGGCAAAGACCAACTCCCAGGTTCAATCATTCCTTTTTTGGTTATTGTTTTAAATGCAATACTTATGGTCATAAGATTTCAGACTGCATTTATAATATAGGACAAAGAAATTTCTCTAGTAGAAATGTATTTTCACCCTTGATGGATTATGCAATAGAATGCTATAACTGTCATAATTTTGGACACATTGCAAGAAACTGTAGAAGCACATATACAACAAATAAATATCAGGGAAGAAGAACTCAACCAAACAATTTAAGGCAAAATAGAAAATTCCTAGATAAACATGCACAGGCCATTGACAAAGAAAAGTCTAAACAAGTGACCAAAACTACAGTCAAATCAGAATGGAAAGAAAAAGAACAACTCAAAGAAGAAAAGGAATCCTTGATTGTCCAGACAACATTCAAAGCATAGAACAAATCAGCACCATGGATATTGGACAATGGATGCTCCAGTCACATGACAGGAGATAAACAAAAATTTGAAAAATTATAGAAATATGAAGGGGGTTCTGTAAAGTTTGGAAATAATGATGGAGCCAAAATAGTTGGCAAAGGATCAGTCAAAATAAGTGATGGAAAGATCAATTCCAAAGAAGTTCTGTTTGTAGTTGGTTTGAAGCACAACTTACTGAGCGTAAGTCAAATCTATGATAGAGGTCATGAAGTCATTTTTAAAAAGTAGGGTTGTGAAGTCAGAAAAGCACACAGTGGGAAGCTGATAGCTACTGGATCGAGGACTTCTGGAAATCTATACACTCTCTTAGAAACTTTAGAAGGATCATGCTTGATTGGATAGGAAGATGAAAACCGTGCTGTGGCACAAGAGGCTCGGTCATATTAGCTTTGACAATCCGGTAAAAATAAGTTCAAAAAGAGCAGTAAGAGATATACCCACCATTGGCAAACCGGTAAATAGCATCCGTGCTTCATGCCAAAAAGGGAAGCAAACCAGATCCACATTTAAAGCAAAGGAATATTTCACCAGCAAACCGTTAGAGCCGATACATACTGATTTATGTGGACCCATGAGAACACAAAGCATAAATGGTGACAAATACTTTATGTTGTTCATAGATGACTACTCCAAAATGACATGGGTACTATTTTTAAAGCTTAAATCAGATGCCTTTGAGATGTTCAAGATTTTAAAAAATAGGTTGAGAATCAGATTGGAAAAAGAATTAAATGCCTAAGATCAGACAAAGGAGGAGAGTTTATCTCAGAGGAGTTTGTAGAATACTGTCAAAAATATGGGATTAGAAGACAGTTTTCAGCAGCAAGGACACCTCAGCAGAATGGTGTTGTTGAAAGGAAGAACAAGATTGTGCAAGAAATGGCATGGACAATGTTGGCTGAGAACAAAATAGTTGACAGATTTTGGAAAGAGGCAGTACATACTGTAGTTTATATTCAAAATAGGTGCATGCTAAGAACACATGAAAGCAAAACACCGTATGAGTTGTGGTTCGGCAGAAAGGCTACAACAAGATACTTCAAAGTGTTCGACAACAAGTGTTATATCAAACGAACTGAAGATAATCTCGATAAGTTTGAAGATAGAGTTGACGAAGGTATTTTTCTGGGTTACTCGACAAAAAGCAAAGCCTACACATGTTACAACAAGAGGCTAAAGAAAATTGTGGAGAGTGCAGATGTTAAAGTTGATGAAGGTAGAGATCGAGAAGTTACTCATCAAGAAAACTACCCTATTTATGAAGAAGTCATTGAAGGAGAGGAAGAAATGGAAACAGAAGAAAATCAAAAAATTGACCCAACTGATTTAAGAATTGACTCAGAAGAAGAAGAGAACAAGAAATTCAAAACAAGTAGCTGGCAGAAAAATCATCCCAGAGAACAGATTATTGGGGACCCAACAGTTGGTATTCAGACAAGAAGAGCGATAGTACGGAACTACTCTCTTTTATCCAGCATTGAACCCAAAAATATTGCTGAAGCAAGCACAGATGAAAGTTGGATGAAGGCAATTAATGAAGAACTAGATCAGATTGAGAAAAACAAAACACTGGAGAATTAGTACCACGACCAACAAATAAAAACATAATTGGCACTAAATGGATTTTTTGAAATAAATTAAATGAAGACGGGCAGGTTGTCAGAAATAAGGCAAGATTGGTCTGTAAAGGCTATGCTCAGGTTGAAGGCATTGATTTTGAGGAAACATTTGCACCAGTTGCTAGACTAGAAGCAATCAGAATGTTTCTGGCTTTAGCAGTCCATAAAAACTTCAAAGTATATCAAATGGACGTAAAATCAGCATTTCTGAATGGAAATCTGGAAGAAGAGGTTTACATTGAACAGCCAGATGGCTTTCAACTCGGTGACAATCCCGATTTTGTTTGCAGGTTAAAGAAAGCGTTGTATGGTCTGAAACAGGCACCCAGAGCATGGTATGCAAGGCTGGATAACTATCTTATTAAACAAGGGTTCAAGAAAGGTTTGGTGGACAGCAATCTATATGTTAAAACAGAAAATGGCAATCTTATTGTCCTTGTTGTTTATGTAGATGATATCATTTTTGGCAGCAATCATGATAAATCTTGTAGAGACATAGCAAATAAAATGAAGACTGAATTTGAGATGTCAATGATTGGTGAACTTTCTTATTTCCTCGGATTGCAAGTCAATCAAAGTGAAAAGGGCATTTTTATCTCTCAAGTTAAATATGTGAAAGAAATGCTGAAAAAGTTCACAATGGAGGATAGTAAACCTGTTAGCACTCCCATGACAACAAGTTGCAAGTTGAGCAAGGATGACAAATCTCGGGATGTAGATCAAACCATGTACAGGTCTATGATTGGAAGCTTGTCTGTATTTGACGACCACTAGACTAGATATATTACGAGGCAGTATGCATGGTAGCAATATTTTAGGCTAGTACCAAAGAGACTCATGTGACAACTATAAAGAGGATTTTTAGGTACCTCAAGGGCACTATGGAGTATGGGTTGTGGTACCCAAAAGGTAAGGACTTCACTCTTATTGCATATTCTGATGCAGATTGGGCAGGATGTATTGATGATAGAAAGAGTACCAGTGGAGGAGCATTTTATCTTGGAGACAGGTTGGTAGCATGGCACAACAAGAAACAAGAATCAGTCTCTCTATCCACAGCAGAGGTAGAATACATTGCAGCAACAACATGCTGTACACAGATATTATGGATGAGACAAACACTGAAAGATCTTGGTATTCACTTCAAAGAGCCAATTTTAGTTAAATGTGATAACACCAGTGCTATAAACATATCAAAGAATCCGGTTATGCATTCTCGAACCAAACATATTGCAATCTGGTATCACTTCTTGAAGGATAAAGTTGCAGAAGGTGAGGTCAAATTGGATTTTGTTCCAACTACGGAGCAAGTAGCGAGATATATTCACAAAACCATTGCCCAAGGAAGTTTTTGAGTACCTTCGGAGTAAGTTGGGAGTGGTCACATTTCCAAAGAACTGACTATCAATTGGGATCACATTCTCAGGGGGAGTACTTATGCCTATGTTTATAGTTTTGCTCATATTCATGATTTTTGCTAACTATAACAATGTGTTTTGAGAATGTTGTGCATAGACTCAGGGGGAGTCTGCGGCAGACCCTTTGGTATTATTGTCAAAGGGGGAGAAGAATTACGAGGAGAGTGCATGAGTGTTGCCAACAATTCCAAAGGGGGAGATTGTTGAGCAAGGTGCAGCAAAAGTATTGTCATTGTTGTCAACACGGACAGATAGATCGGTTGATGCGATTGAAGCAGTGGACAGGAGTTCAAAGGTCAATCAGATCATGTACAGTGAAATTCCAAGAAAACAGAAGTGACCCAGATTCAAAAAATCAAAGAAAAAGACAAGTAAGAAAACTGTCACGATATCGCGACAGGTTGAGAAGTTAGAAGGCAAAAAGAAAAACGTCACGATTTCGTGACATATCGGAGGAGAGAGAAGGCACAAGTAAAATTGTCATGATTTCGTGACATGGACGAGGAGAGAGAAGGCGCAAGCAAAACCGTCACGATTTCGTGACATGTTGCGAGCAAAGAAGCCAAGTGGAAAAACTGTCACGATTTCGTGACATGTTGGAAGCAAAGAAGGCAAGTAAGAAAGTTGTCATGATTTCGCGACATGTTTAGAAGGTGCAAAGAAAGTTGTCGCGATTTAGTGACATGTTTAGAAAGCACAAGGAAAGCTGTCACGATTTCATGACATGTTGGCAGAGAAGAAAAGCAAGTAGAAAAACTGTCGCGATTTCGTGACATGTTTGGAGAAGAAGCGCTTGCAAAGAAAAGTGTCATGATTTCGTGACATGTTGCAAGAAGAAGCGCTAAGGAGAAAAAGTGTCGCGATTTCGTGACAAGTTGCAAGAAGAAGCGCTAAGGAGAAAAAGTGTCACGATTTCGCGACAAGTTGCAAGAAGAAGCGCTAAGGAGAAAAAGTGTCACGATTTCGTGACAAGTTGCAAGAAGAAGCGCCAAGGAGAAAAAGTGTCACGATTTCGTGACATGTCGGGTTTTCGCGACTCGACGGGAAGAAAAGTGCCAAGGAGAAAAAGTGTCACGATTTCGTGACATAATGCAGGAGAGAG
Organism: Wollemia nobilis; assembly: GCA_028583015.1. Lineage (NCBI taxonomy): Eukaryota > Viridiplantae > Streptophyta > Pinopsida > Araucariales > Araucariaceae > Wollemia > Wollemia nobilis. The sequence continues at coordinate 14,725,834 of JAQPPZ010000850.1, forward strand.
AGTCGATAGAGAAAGGTGTCGCGATTTCGTGACATGTGTGTTTTCACTGGCCAAAGACAGAAAAGGCACAAGGCAGCGAAGATGTCGCGATTTTGCGACATGTTCCGTTTTTGTGGGCCAAAGTTAGAAAAGGCACAAGGCAGCGAAGATGTCGCGATTTCATGACATGTTCCATTTTCGCGGGCCAAAGGCAAAAAAGGCACAAGGCAGCGAAGATGTCACGATTTCATGACATGTTTCATTTTCACGGGCGGAAGGCAGAAAAGGCACAAGGCAGAGAAGTGTCGGATTACATGTGGTTTAAATTTATCTGGTTTTCGCTAGAGCAAGCCAAGAAGAGTAGCGAGAGGGCGAATGTGTCACGATTTCGTGACATGTCTGGTTTTCACGGTTGCAAGTGAAGAAGAGAACAAGGAGGCGGAGAATGTCGCGATATCGTGACATGTCTTGTTTTTGTGGGTAAAAGGCGAAGAAGGGCAGAAAGAGACAGAAGTGTCACGATTTTGTGACAAGTCGCAACAACACGACAACAGTCAGTTAACTAGAACAGAACAACAGTTAAAGGGGTAGTTGAAGAGAAAAGGCATGCAGTCAGAATAAGAATATTCATCTGGAGTAAATGCGGCAGTTACATATAGAAATCATGCAGCTTTTTATGAACTGGAGTTAACTGGAGTAAATCGAACAGTCGCATTAATAGAATCGTAAAATACATGCATGCACAGAAATAAAGACGAACAGTCATGTTCAAGAAGACATACAGTCATGCTAGAGATATACGTTGCATGTAACGTAAATGCACACTCTCTAATTACAAAAGGAGTTACACAAAGAAGAAGTTACAGTTGACAAGTGGCAGAAGTAAAAATTAAAAAGAACAGTCACGGGTTGCATGCGAATTTATGAAAGCTAAAAATAGAGACTTACATGCTATAAAAGCAGGTCTGCATGAAGAATATTGTTGCTGCTGCAAGAGTGAAAGTGCTGCCGAAAGAGGGTGAGAAGAGTGCTGTAAGAGAGTGATAAGCTGAGCAGTGAGTATTTACTGTGGGTTGATAAATTGGAGACCAGTCAGGGTCTTGAAAAAGTGAAGGCATTTGTATGTCATTGATATAACTGTCAAAACTGTGATCCAAGTTGGTGCTTGGATAGGGGTTGGTGCTCCTTTCTGTAGGTGCAGATAAATCAGGGGTTGGTGCTCCTTCCAGTGGGTCCTGGTAAACAGATTGTAAAATTGGTGTTTTGCAAAGGCTGGATTTGGACCGTAGTCCAAGCAGTCATTTTTGAGGAGTAGCCAAATTGGTGAACCTCGTTACATTGTGTGTTGTGGTGTGCTCTCTTGTGATTATTGCTTTATCTATTTTCAGTTCTCTTTGCTTCAGTTTTAGGAATTGCAGTTCAGATTTTTAGCTACACTGATTCACCCCCCCCTCTCAGTGTCATTGTGGGAATATCAAAGAACCACTCTAACAACTCGACACTAAAAATCCATAAAGGAAGAGGTCTATCTTGGTCAAAGGGATGATGTACACAGTGAAAACCTTTAGTCCAACAACAAAATAAAAACCAACGAAAGAAAACCTCAAGTACAACTATTTTATAGAATTCCATGAATCCAACCTGGTTATTTAAGTATTTTTTATTTGATAAATTATGAGACTGGGTAGTATAGGAGGAGAAAAATAATGGACCCTAGAATTAACATGGGGCCCACGAGGGAAATCAACCAACGGAAACCACACATGGGGAGAACTCCACACTCACCACCATCGAGCGATGCTCCCACGGGAGAGGATGGAGCATATGGTTGGGCCATGATTCACTCGTTTGAGGGGTTGGGTCATGGTTCACCTACTTCCACTTGGGCATTTCACCCAAAAGCCTGCTTCTTGATTTGCAAAGCTCTATGTGGGTGTTGTGCTTTATATACCACCATGAGGGCCATCATGGGATACATGTGGGATAATGGCTCAAGACTCTCGCAACGTTGCTCAAGGTATTTTTAGAATTTTTTATTTGAGAAAGTATGAGACTAGGCAGTACGAGAGGAGCAAAGAATGGACCCTAGAGCTAACATGGGGCCCACAAGGGAAATCAACCAATGGAAACCACACATGGGGAGAACTCCACACTCACCACCATCGAGCGATGCTCCCACGGGAGAGGATGGAGCATATGGTTGGGCCATGATTCACTCATTTGAGGGGCTGGGTCATGGTTCACCTACTTCCACTAGGGCATTTCACCCAAAAGCCTGCTTCCTGATTTGCAAAGCTCTATGTGGGTGTTGTGCTTTATATACCACCATGAGGGCCATCATGGGATACATGTGGGATAATGGCTCAAGACTCTCGCAACGTTGCTCAAGGTATTTTTAGAATTTTTTATTTGAGAAAGTATGAGACTAGGGTAGTACGAGAGGAGCGAAATAATGGACCCTAGAGCTAACATGGGGCCCACGAGGGAAATCAACCAATGAAAACCACACATGGGGAGAACTCCACACTCACCACCATCGAGTGATGCTCCCATAAGAGAGGATGGAGCATATGGTTGGGCCATGATTCACTCATTTGAGGGGTTGGGTCATGGTTCACCTGCTTCCACTAGGGCATTTCACCCAAAAGCTTACTTCCTGATTTGCAAAGCTCTATGTGGGTGTTGTGCTTTATATACCACCATGAGGGCCATCATGGGATACATGTGGGATAATGGCTCAAGACTCTCACAATATTGCTCAAGGTATTTTTAGAAATTTTTATTTGAGAAAGTATGAGACTAGGCAGTACGAGAGGAGCGAAATAATGGACCCTAGAATTAACATGGGGCCCACAAGGGAAATCAACCAATGGAAACCACACATGGGGAGAACTCCACACTCACCACCATCGAGCGATGCTCCCATAGGAGAGGATGGAGCATATGGTTGGGCCATGATTCGCTCATTTGAGGGGTTGGGTCATGGTTCACCTACTTCCACTAGGGCATTTCACCCAAAATCTTGCTTCCTGATTTGCAAAGCTCTATGTGGGTGTTGTGCTTTATATACCACCATGAGGGCCATCATGGGATACATGTGGGATAATGGCTCAAGACTCTCATAGCATTGCTCAAGGTATTTTTAGAATTTTTTATTTGAGAAAGTATGAGACTAGGTAGTACGAGAGGAGCAAATAATGGACCCTAGAGCTAACATGGGGCCCACAAGGGAAATCAACCAATGAAAACCACACATGGGGAGAACTCCACACTCACCACCATCGAGTGATGCTCCCATAGGAGAGGATGGAGCATATGGCTGGGCCATGATTCACTCATTTGAGGGGTTGGGTCATGGTTCACCTACTTCCACTTGGGCATTTCACCCAAAATCTTGCTTCTCGATTTGCAAAGCTCTATGTGGGTGTTGTGCTTTATATACCACCATGAGGGCCATCATGGGATACATGTGGGATAATGGCTCAAGACTCTCACAACATTGCTCAAGGTATTTTTAGAATTTTTTATTTGAGAAAGTATGAGACTAGGTAGTACGAGAGGAGCAAATAATGGACCCTAGAATTAACATGGGGCCCACAAGGGAAATCAACCAATGGAAACCACACATGGGGAGAACTCCACACTCACCACCATCGAGTGATGCTCCCATAGGAGAGGATGGAGCATATGGCTGGGCCATGATTCACTCATTTGAGGGGTTGGGTCATGGTTCACTTACTTCCACTAGGGCATTTCACCCAAAATCTTACTTCCTAATTTGCAAAGCTCTATGTGGGTGTTGTGCTTTATATACCACCATGAGGGCCATCATGGGATACATGTGGGATAATGGCTCAAGACTCTCATAATATTTCTCAAGGTATTTTTAGAATTTTTTATTTGAGAAAGTATGAGACTAGGCAGTATGAGAGGAGTGAATAATGGACCCTAGAGCTAACATGGGGCCCACAAGGGAAATCAACCAATGAAAACCACACATGGGGAGAACTCCACACTCACCACCATCGAGTGATGCTCCCACAAGAGAGGATGGAGCATATGGTTTGGCCATGATTCACTCATTTGAGGGGTTGGGTCATGGTTCACCTACTTCCACTAGGGCATTTCACCCAAAATCTTACTTCCTGATTTGCAAAGCTCTATGTGGGTGTTGTGCTTTATATACCACCATGAGGGCCATCATGGGATACATGTGGGATAATGGCTCAAGACTCTCATAACATTGCTCAAGGTATTTTTAGAATTTTTTATTTGAGAAAGTATGAGACTAGGTAGTACGAGAGGAGCAAATAATGGACCCTAGAACTAACATGGGGCCCACAAGGGAAATCAACCAATGAAAACCACACATGGGGAGAACTCCACACTCACCACCATCGAGTGATGCTCCCACGAGAGAGGATGGAGCATATAGTTGGGCCATGATTCGCTCATTTGAGGGGTTGGGTCATGGTTCACCTACTTCCACTAGGGCATTTCACCCAAAATCTTGCTTCCTGATTTGCAAAGCTCTATGTGGGTGTTGTGCTTTATATACCACCATGAGGGCCATCATGGGATACATGTGGGATAATGGCTCAAGACTCTCACAACATTGCTCAAGGTATTTTTAGAATTTTTTATTTGAGAAAGTATGAGACTAGGTAGTACGAGAGGAGCGAAATAATGGACCCTAGAGCTAACATGGGGCCCACAAGGGAAATCAACCAATGAAAACCACACATGGGGAGAACTCCACACTCACCACCATCGAGCGATGCTCCCATAAGAGAGGATGGAGCATATGGTTGGGCCATGATTCACTCATTTGAGGGGTTGGGTCATGGTTCACCTACTTCCACTAGGGCATTTCACCCAAAATCCTACTTCCTAATTTGCAAAGCTCTATGTGGGTGTTGTGCTTTATATACCACCATGAGGGCCATCATGGGATACATGTGGGATAATGGCTCAAGACTCTCACAACGTTGCTCAAGGTATTTTTAGAATTTTTTATTTGAGAAATTATGAGACTAGGTAGTACGAGAGGAGCGAAATAATGGACCCTAGAATTAACATGGGGCCCACAAGGGAAAACAACCAATGGAAACCACACATGGGGAGAACTCCACACTCACCACCATCGAGCGATGCTCCCACAAGAGAGGATGGAGCATATGGTTGGGCCATGATTCACTCATTTGAGGGGTTGGGTCATGGTTCACCTACTTCCACTAGGGCATTTCACCCAAAATCCTACTTCTCGATTTGTAAAGCTCTATGTGGGTGTTGTGCTTTATATACCACCATGAGGGCCATCATGGGATACATGTGGGATAATGGCTCAAGACTCTCACAATATTGCTCAAGGTATTTTTAGAATTTTTTATTTGAGAAAGTATGAGACTAGGCAGTACGAGAGGAGCGAAATAATGGACCCTAGAATTAACATGGGGCCCACAAGGGAAATCAACCAATGAAAACCACACATGGGGAGAACTCCACACTCACCACCATCGAGTGATGCTCCCACAAGAGAGGATGGAGCATATGGTTGGGCCATGATTCACTCATTTGAGGGGTTGGGTCATGGTTCACCTGCTTCCACTAGGGCATTTCACCCAAAATCTTACTTCCTGATTTGCAAAGCTCTATGTGGGTGTTGTGCTTTATATACCACCATGAGGGCCATCATGGGATACATGTGGGATAATGGCTCAAGACTCTCATAACATTGCTCAAGGTATTTTTAGAATTTTTTATTTGAGAAAGTATGAGACTAGGCAGTACGAGAGGAGCGAAATAATGGACCCTAGAATTAACATGGGGTCCACGAGGGAAAACAACCAATGAAAACCACACATGGGGAGAACTCCACACTCACCACCATCGAGCGATGCTCCCACGGGAGAGGATGGAGCATATGGTTGGGCCATGATTCACTCATTTGAGGGGTTGGGTCATGGTTCACCTACTTCCACTTGGGCATTTCACCCAAAATCCTGCTTCCTAATTTGCAAAGCTCTATGTGGGTGTTGTGCTTTATATACCACCATGAGGGCCATCATGGGATACATGTGGGATAATGGCTCAAGACTCTCCAACGTTGCTCAAGGTATTTTTAGAATTTTTTATTTGAGAAATTATGAGACTGGGCAGTACGAGAGGAGCAAATAATGGACCCTAGAATTAACATGGGGCCCACGAGGGAAATCAACCAATGAAAACCACACATGGGGAGAACTCCACACTCACCACCATCGAGCGATGCTCCCACAGGAGAGGATGGAGCATATGGTTGGGCCATGATTCGCTCATTTGAGGGGTTGGGTCATGGTTCACCTACTTCCACTAGGGCATTTCACCCAAAATCCTGCTTCTCGATTTGCAAAGCTCTATGTGGGTGTTGTGCTTTATATACCACCATGAGGGCCATCATGGGATACATGTGGGATAATGGCTCAAGACTCTCACAACATTGCTCAAGGTATTTTTAGAATTTTTTATTTGAGAAATTATGAGACTAGGCAGTACGAGAGGAGCGAAATAATGGACCCTAGAGTTAACATGGGGCCCACAAGGGAAATCAACCAATGGAAACCACACATGGGGAGAACTCCACACTCACCACCATCGAGCGATGCTCCCACAGGAGAGGATGGAGCATATGGTTGGGCCATGATTCGCTCATTTGAGGGGTTGGGTCATGGTTCACCTACTTCCACTTGGGCATTTCACCCAAAATCCTACTTCCTGATTTGCAAAGCTCTATGTGGGTGTTGTGCTTTATATACCACCATGAGGGCCATCATGGGATACATGTGGGATAATGGCTCAAGACTCTCATAACATTGCTCAAGGTATTTTTAGAATTTTTATTTGAGAAATTATGAGACTAGGCAGTACGAGAGGAGCGAATAATGGACCCTAGAATTAACATGGGGCCCACAAGGGAAATCAACCAATGAAAACCACACATGGGGAGAACTCCACACTCACCACCATCGAGCGATGCTCCCATAGGAGAGGATGGAGCATATGGTTGGGCCATGATTCACTCATTTGAGGGGTTGGGTCATGGTTCACCTACTTCCACTAGGGCATTTCACCCAAAATCTTACTTCTCAATTTGCAAAGCTCTATGTGGGTGTTGTGCTTTATATACCACCATGAGGGCCATCATGGGATACATGTGGGATAATGGCTCAAGACTCTCACAATATTGCTCAAGGTATTTTTAGAATTTTTTATTTGAGAAAGTATGAGACTAGGCAATACGAGAGGAGCAAATAATGGACCCTAGAATTAACATGGGGCCCACAAGGGAAATCAACCAATGGAAACCACACATGGGGAGAACTCCACACTCACCACCATCGAGTGATGCTCCCACAAGAGAGGATGGAGCATATGGTTGGGCCATGATTCACTCATTTGAGGGGTTGGGTCATGGTTCACCTACTTCCACTAGGGCATTTCACCCAAAATCTTACTTCCCGATTTGCAAAGCTCTATGTGGGTGTTGTGCTTTATATACCACCATGAGGGCCATCATGGGATACATGTGGGATAATGGCTCAAGACTCTCACAACATTGCTCAAGGTATTTTTAGAATTTTTTATTTGAGAAATTATGAGACTAGGCAGTATGAGAGGAGCAAATAATGGACCCTAGAATTAACATGGGGCCCACAAGGGAAATCAACCAATAGAAACCACACATGGGGAGAACTCCACACTCACCACCATCGAGCGATGCTCCCATAGGAGAGGATGGAGCATATGGTTGGGCCATGATTCACTCATTTGAGGGGTTGGGTCATGGTTCACCTGCTTCCACTAGGGCATTTCACCCAAAATCCTGCTTCCTGATTTGCAAAGCTCTATGTGGGTGTTGTGCTTTATATACCACCATGAGGGCCATCATGGGATACATGTGGGATAATGGCTCAAGACTCTCATAGCATTGCTCAAGGTATTTTTAGAATTTTTTATTTGAGAAAGTATGAGACTAGGCAATATGAGAGGAGTGAAATAATGGACCCTAGAATTAACATGGGGCCCACGAGGGAAAATCAACCAATGAAAACCACACATGGGGAGAACTCCACACTCACCACCATCGAGTGATGCTCCCATGGGAGAGGATGGAGCATATGGTTGGGCCATGATTCGCTCGTTTGAGGGGTTGGGTCATGGTTCACCTACTTCCACTAGGGCATTTCACCCAAAATCCTGCTTCTCAATTTGCAAAGCTCTATGTGGGTGTTGTGCTTTATATACCACCATGAGGGCCATCATGGGATACATGTGGGATAATGGCTCAAGACTCTCGCAGCGTTGCTCAAGGTATTTTTAGAATTTTTTATTTGAGAAAGTATGAGACTGGGTAGTATGAGAGGAGCGAAATAATGGACCCTAGAGCTAACATGGGGCCCACAAGGGAAATCAACCAACGAAAACCACACATGGGGAGAACTCCACACTCACCACCATCGAGTGATGCTCCCACGAGAGAGGATGGAGCATATGGTTGGGCCATGATTCGCTCGTTTGAGGGGTTGGGTCATGGTTCACCTACTTCCACTTGGGCATTTCACCCAAAATCCTGCTTCCTGATTTGCAAAGCTCTATGTGGGTGTTGTGCTTTATATACCACCATGAGGGCCATCGTGGGATACATGTGGGATAATGGCTCAAGACTCTCATAGTGTTGCTCAAGGTATTTTTAGAATTTTTTATTTGAGAAAGTATGAGACTAGGTAGTATAGGAGGAGCAAAATAATGGACCCTAGAGCTAACATGGGGCCCACGAAGGAAAACAACCAATGGAAACCACACATGGGGAGAACTCCACACTCACCACCATCGAGTGATGCTCCCACAGGAGAGGATGGAGCATATGGTTGGGCCATGATTCACTCGTTTGAGGGGTTGGGTCATGGTTCACCTACTTCCACTTGGGCATTTCACCCAAAAGCTTGCTTCCTAATTTGCAAAGCTCTATGTGGGTGTTGTGCTTTATATACCACCATGAGGGCCATCATGGGATACATGTGGGATAATGGCTCAAGACTCTTGTAGCATTGCTTCATTATATTGTAGTCTTATTTGGCTACTTTTGTTTATGTGCCCTCACTATCCCCTTCTTCCTCCCTCTTCCTGTGTGTGTTTTTTGTGTTTCAAAATCTTGGGTTCTCATTTCTCGCAAGGGAAAAGTCCCTATGAGTCACCAGAAGTGTGGGTGAAATTTGTGCACTTCACCCACTCTTTCTCTTTTAGGATGATGACTTCTAAAAAATAGCTAATTTTGAAGCTTACCCAAGGTGTTGATGGTTAAGGTAGATTTCAAAGTCAAAGTAGATGGATGAAAAAATAAGGAGTGGTCCTAAAATCCCACTCCATGTAGAAGCTGTAAAAAATGGGAGGATGGAAAATGTCTTGGCCATCCAAGTGCATCTAATTTGTTTAAGGATAGGGTTCAACAGATAAATAGGCAGACAAATGTTCAAGGATCCCAAATCGTCGTCCTGATCTTGGAAAGAAAAATGGTACCTTGAACCTTTGCCAATATGGATGGAGGAATGGGAAGGCAACATGTGAGCTATTACTCCCAAATTTCTAGGAAGAGGATTGGATATATGGTGAATAGGGAAGGATGTCTGAATACCCATCTAAGGCTGAGGTCATCATATATAAAGAGGAAAGATTTGAGGATCCCTGGAAGCAAGCATTAATGATCTCAACTAACCCTGTATAAATAGCCAATGGGTGTGGGGAAGGAATTTGAAATGCTTAACTTTAGAGGCAACCAATTTTTTATCTTTATATGGCACAAAAGGGTAAAGTAGATTAGAATTTAAGAGGCTATCAAAATGATCAAGGGCCTAGATCTATGCAGAAGCACCTAAATTCCTATGAACAACTGCCATTCCTTCCTAGAGCAAAACCGTAGCATATTTTTTGATAGTTCCAAAAATATTTTCTTGCCTGATGCCATTAATGTTGTAATTTGAAATTATTGTAAAATCGTATATAAATAGTGGAATGCTTGTCATTTTAAAGAGCAGCTCTATGTCCATTACAATTCATATGTAATTATTCTAACCTTGTAAATATAAGCATATCATTATGTGATCTCTCATTCTGCCTTCACTTCTTTGCAATTAAATCTAGGTGTTTATTTCTACGATGGTCATCTAAGCTTGCTCATTTAATTCTACAACTTATATTTCTTGGGTATTACTAGGTGGTTTTGGAATTTACATGTCTCTAGGCTTCGAGGTTTTATTTTTTCTAAGTTGTTCGGGTGGGAGCACTCTAATTCTGCACTTTGGATATCATTCATCCTCTCTCCAGTTTTGGAATCTGATCTAACCCATTGTGCTAAAGGATAAGTGAGGGTGGGGTAAGTTGATTTGTTATGTGGTGTGTTGGTGTTTCCATCATTGACGTCAAAAGCATATGTCTTGATGCAGCCATATCCTTTGCTTTATCTCTCATTCCATTTTACCTCTTTACACTTTGCAACATAGGTAGATAATATTTAAGGAGACGATCTTCTCAGAGATCGATCACCCCGCTTATTTTGAGCCTAGAAACTGTTCAATGTTGGCTGAGGACCACTAGGCTTGCCTCCTACCCGTTCAGTGTTAATTTTTGCACCAACAGTCTTCCACCCATCTAGACATTCAACCCAATGATCTCATTCAATCTCCAAATTTATCACCACCACCTCCATTCCAATCTTTGTCATCGATTTCCTTGGAAGTTCCTTCTTAATCCATTGAATCAGAGCCCCACCTCAAAACTCATCGAAAGCACCTATGTCATCACCTCTAGACACAAAATTGCCATCCATCACATCCACACTGAAATCACCAAGGTGATAGGGATAACTACCATCATTAAATAATGTGCGACATTAAATGCAACTTTATCCATTAGCTCTTATCCAAAAGCATTGTAAATTCCTATTTATAGGTGAGATTGGTAATACAAAATTAATTTTTAATTGTGCAATTCCCTCTTGTGTCTGTTTGTGAGTGTGTTCCACATTAATTTAGTATCAAAGTTGAGCAAAGGGTTTGAAAAGTATCCTCTTCCTTAGACCAAGTTTGGTTCAAAAAGGAATGAGAAATCCTCCTTGTGGATCTTATTTTGGTGGTTTAGTCCACCATTTGGTGAACACTCTTACATTTTTCATAAATATTTTTTAGCTTAGCTTTATGAATCTATCATTCTTCATAGATTTACATGTGATCGCACATCTAGATCTGCCCTTCTTCTTACAAACTGATCACTTCAGCTTTGCTTATTTTTTGATTTGAAACTTTGCTCATTGCTATTGTATTGCACTTGAGGCCACTACCACTTTGCACTTTATGTTTGAAATAATATGGATGAGTTTTCAACCTTCGCTTGATGAGGTCTCTGATAGACTTATAGAACTCTCTGCAAAAATTCAATAGATTCATCTTGCTATGCTCATTGACATTCAACAGATCCAATCTGAAATGGTTGTAATTGTTGACAAAGTTCTTCTTTCCATCAAAGAACTTATTCCAGATTTTGTAGCAACACCTGGACTCAAACCAAGATCTATGGGTGAGTTGCACATCATCTTGTATTTAGATGATGTTGCTCCTAATATTTAATTTTTATCTATTTTTGACATCGTTGAAGATGAACATGAAATATTTTCACATCTCTTTGAAGAAGAAGGTCCTTCCCCTTCTCTTTCTGGTGCCCAAGGTGATTATTTTTTTGGATCTCATGTTTCCATTCTAGAAAGTAGTGTTCTTCCACCCCACCTTTTCCCCATGCGTGCTCTTCCAGCACCCATTCATTATTATATAGAGATTGTATTTTTACCATCATCAAAATTGTAGCCCTCATTACTCAACTTTACACGAGACTGCTCTACAATATCTTGCTTGATCTGACCTTTATCTACCGGTTCCACTACCATTTATTAGCTTCAACATATATTACTGCATACTTCCCCTCAATGTGCTATCGTAGATCTATCAGACGTCACCTTACCTTCCACTATTTTCCTATTTGGCCTTATGTTCACTCTATATTTTGATCTATTACCTTGCTTCATGTAATACCTTGGTCATTGTTTACCTCCCACTCGAGATCCACAAATCAAGCATGACATTCCAATAGTCGAATGCTCATGAGATCCACCACTCACCTCTTACATTTTATGGTGTGATCTTGCATTTTTAGCATTGCTTCCTCACTACACGCACCCATCACTGTATTGCATTGATCTGCTATCAATGTCACTATTTTGACTTTGCATGTTGCAGTTTTTATTTTCCTATAATTTTTGTTCAATGACCATAACTCAATTTCAATGATTTTTTATAGTTTTCAATAATTTCAGTTTGCTCCTATGTTTTTTGTAGCTTTTTGATGCTTTTTAGACCACTCCTACAATTTTTGGTGTCGTTAAGTGTGTTTTTGTATGTCAAATCTCATCTACAACTAATCATTGCACTGCTCACCACTTGCTCTTAGTGGTCGTCACCCATCATTGATATAGCTCCTAGTGCATCCCTCATTGAAGTCACCTCTACATTGTCCATGAATTTGTGGCATTCTATTATGTCGTTCATAGCCTGTCGATCACCTGTGTTCATGCCCATTGTAGTCCTGCTCTAGGCCTTCACCATGGCCTTTGTCTAACATCATGGACTAATTTTTTGCTCTTGATATAAAGTCTTCCTACGTGATCTCATAAATTTTGACCTTCTCCAGCTACTTTCTAGCATTGATCTACTCTTTCCACCATCTTGTGCATCAATGTCACCTTCACTTGTATTTTTTGGTGCAATCGCACCTCTTTCAATGGTTGTTTTGACCAATGACATCAAAAATTAAAATATGCCCTAAGGTTTCCATGCATTCCTAGTGATTATTTTCCATCTGTGGCATGCTTATTTGACTTCAATAGTTCCCTTGCTCTTTTGGTGCCAATTTACCCATTTCCACGACCATTTACTGTCCTTTTAAACTATTTTTCAATGGTAGTTTCTACTTTTTTGGTGGACTTTTATCGTTTCTCAATCAATAGTGTTTATATTTGCAAAATTCTCTATGGAATTGTCCCACATCAACTGCATTACATCCATTGCAATCTTCAAATATGTTGTAACATCCTTAAAAAAATAGCTAGCACTCAATGAGTGCTAGCTATCCATCCCCCTTACCTTTTGCTAATTGTCCCTGCCATTATCGAACATGTGCCTATCCACGTATGACATCCTGCCTACTACATATGTTACTAGTTCTCATTTGTTTGATCAGTCAGTCTGTCTCATTAGACCTCACCTATCATACTATGCTATCCAATCAATCTTGTTTTCTTGTTCAAGTTTCCATCCATGATCATTTGACGTCAGCCACCCAAACTTGTCATCGCTCTGAGCTTACCTATGTTTGCTTCATTATCAGCCCCTATCACCTCCACCCGCATGGTTGACCTATCACCTCTATTATTTCCTATATGTCATTAGTCCTTTCTAATGTCATTTGTGTCCCCAAGTGTTATTCCTGCATCAACTTGTCTGAGTCGTGTTAGTTTTCGTGTTCACAGCTAGTCATTGCCCACCTTTTACTACATGCATCACTCATTAAATTGCATGCACCACTTTCCAATAAAAACAAAAAATTAATGTGCATTGTCTACCCACATCATTAATGCACATCTTTGGAGTTTTTACCTTTCATTAATGTATGGCCCATAATTAAAAAAAAAAAATTAATTCAACCACAATTTTTCACTAGCATCTTTTACATGTGTATTTTGAGGCACCTTCTCCAATACATCATTTGCTGCTTTCTTCTACCAAATCAAGGGAGCCATCCAACTATCCATTGGTATAGTAGTGTTTACAATCATTGGAGAACATTTTTCATGATCGATGCAATGTCAATGTTAGTTTTTGGTTTTCTGAATATATGCTCCACTTCTTCATTTGGTCTTCTTATTTTTGTAATAGGACTACATTTTCGATTGTATCCGACACTCCTTAGCTACCCATATTTCTCTTCCACACTTGTACGCATTGGGAACCAATGTTTTCTTAGTGGGGAGGAATGATAAGGATAACTACCATCATTAAATAATGTGTGGCATAAATACAACTTTATCCATTGGCTCTTATCCGAAAGCATTGTAAATTCCTATTTATAGGTGTGATTGGTAATACAAAAATAGTTTTTGATCATGCAATTCCTTTTCGTGTCTGTTTGTGAGTGTGTTCCACATCACCAGGTCACCTCCCGCATCTTCAATCTCAATAATTGCCACCACATCCATTAATACCTCTCCTATAGAATAAGAACCATTTCCATCATTATCATCCACCACTCCACAATTCACTATCCAAATAGCAACCTAGGAATCAATGAGCATCTAGTAAAAAATATCACATTTACCCCTTTTATCAAGTCAGTTAGAGACTTGGGTCGACCTTGCAGCACACAATTACCTATTGGCACCCTTGTTCCCCTTGGGATTCCACCAAACCAAAAAAAAATTGTTTATGAGGGTATTGATGTGTCCACTAACACACCTCTCCTACTGGAAGAGGATGAACCAGTTTAGGTAAATATTAATTATATGCCAATCTACTATACTTTTATTGTTACCATTGGTATGGAAATGACTTAGGTCAATATGAACAAGGTATCCAGATTCCTTTAGAGCCATGATACTAGCTATCTATGGATAAGTTTGGATTAAGATACTCTATACATATGCCAAACGAGCTACTTGTAGATTCTCTCCAATGTCTTACCATAGGCTTTGGGGAGGATATCAATGTTAATGAATATGTTGATCATAGCTATACTCATTTTCTTCGTGATAATTTATAGATCGCTACACTATCAATGGATCATACTGATTCATTAGATTATGAGTATAAAAATGACTTTATTTTTTCAGATGATGAGTATGGAGATGATTTCATTGCTTCGTCAGATAATTATTATGAAGCTAATTTCATTGAAGCTTTATCCATCACTTCAAATAGTTCATAAGAGGAGTCCTCTCCCATTGTCCTCCTCATAAGAGTAGATGAGTTTTATCTTCATATTTTCTCGACACAGCTACCCATCTGGCGATAGCTTCTTCTATTAGAGGATCTGATCATCTTCGTTCTACCTCGTGCCCATTCAGTCATCCCAGTTCCACCTCAACCACATCCTACACTTGGGGGTGTTGAGAAATTTTCCACCTTCTACACGTGGGTATTTTTAGCCACTTATCGATTAGCTTCACTTGAGGGTGTTGAGGAACCTGAACCCCTTAATATTCTCTACCTGCGAACATTTTATGCATAAGAAAAAAAAAAAAAAAAAAAAAATATATATATATATATATATATATATATATATATATATATATATATAGATATATATATAAACAACAAAACAACAAAAATCACAAAAATACAAAAACATAGCATCTTCTCATTTCACCATGCATCACATGCGCATAGCATACCATCATTGCATAACATATTAAAATTCATTGCATCATACATTCTAATGTCTTTAGTGTCTAGTTGCATTTGTTGTCATATTACATTAGGCATATCTATCATTGCATTTGCATTTGTCCATTCTTGTTCTTGCATGCTAAGAATATCACCATGTTTGTATGACTATCACTTGTCTTGATCAAACTTCTTCTATATTGGGCATACACCCCATTCCATTATTTTTTCTCATTCACATTCTCCTTCCTTGATGTTTGTGTTTCCCCCATTTCCTAAGTTAGATGTTACAGGGTGTTCAATGTAGTATTTCATTCATTCAATCATTTTTGGTTTTCTTCTTAGATTTTGTAGAAGGCCATCTTGATCTTTGATGGTAGGGTCTTGCTTTGATTGTACCTTGCTATTTCAAAATCCCAACACATCTTCACATTTTTAAATACAATTTTTGAACAAGGAAAGATGATATTACAAAGTAGTTCTTGCCCCTTAAGTGAAAGGTTTCCCTTGCTCTTCCTATTATGCACATGGTCTAAAAAGCTGAGAATTGAAAAAATGATAAGCTCCTCCTCCCCCTAAAAATAAGTTCCTTGCTCTTCCCAAAAATAAGCAAGTATCCCCAAAGTCTACAAATCAAAAATCCCCTCTAAAAAAATTTCTTGCTCTTCCCAAAAATGAGCAAGTATCTCCAAAAGTCTACAAGGCAAAAATAGCACAAAAAAGAAAAGAAAATAAAAGGGTGAAGAGCTTGAATCCATGGAATTCTTAGTTTTTGACAACCATGGGGCGATCTCTATTACCAACAATATACTATAGATGCCTTCCTATAAATGGAGTAGCCTTACATGTAGCGACTTATTTGTCGCATTAGTGACATTCTTTAGTACAAACCAATGTCTGCTTACATATGAGCTAGATTTTGGTGGTTTGTGTTTAGTGTAGTTAAGTCCAACTGCATCCAAAATTGAGGTAATGAACTTCACTATGCACACACAGGGATATTGAATATCTTGGTCTTCCTAGAAAATTTTTATCTTTTAAATATTTCATGGCCATTATACAACTTTTGAGTGGTCAACTAGGGTGTTTGAGTCTCATGAAAACCTTGTTGTTCCCTTGCAACTTCTCACTATTCACCATCCACTACATTTTTTTCATGTGTATGCCCTTGCTAAAAATGGTTAAAATTTGATTTGTGACTTTCATGCATTCTATAGCGCTTGCACTTAGTTTATTATTGCATCACATCATAATTCATTATGTTTCATTAAGTAAAACATATATTCATATTTTACATTATCCAAATGGTCATATGTCATTAGGGAATCACATACATACCTAGCTCCATGCATATATAATAGCTTTACCATAGAAAAACCATTCATCTAACATACATGCATAATCACATCTACACATCTTGGAATACATCCATATTCATTCATAATTACATAAATACATGCACAATAAACACATGATAGGCCTAAATAAAATTCATATATATATATATATATATATATATAATGATACAAAATGCTCACATGCTACAATAATACTTTGGAGCAACCAAGGTATCGCACGTACCAATCAAATCCAATAAATCAATCAATCAATCAAGCACTTTTCCTCGCCATCAAGACTTTAACACAATTTTGTTAATGCTAGCAAACATTCAATCAACAAATCAGTTGCCAAGTTCAAAAGGTTGCATCCTTTTGTCAAAGGTTGCACCCTTTGCTTTACATTCACATATCACAACACATCAACTACTAGGTTCAAAAGGTTACATCCTTTTATCAAAGGTTGTGCACCCTTTGCCTCACATTCACAAACACAACCTAGTTGATTCAAAAGCTCCAAAGGGCCTAACCCCTTTGGTCAAAAAAAGTAAACCTCATATCTAGTGATCTGCTCTAGTCACCTGGTGGTTGTAGTGATTGGTTATCCATGCAATTTTATAGGATGGTTAGATTACCATAAAGACACTTGTTTATATTATCATTCATAAAATTTACCATAAGATCAAAATCTATTTCAATTCAAAATATCCAAAGGGCCTAACCTCTTTGGTCATATTTCAATTCAAAGGCTCCAAAGGCACCTAACCCCTTTGGTCACATTTCAATTCAAAAGCTTCAAAGGTTCCTAACCTCTTTGGTCATATTTTAATTCAAAAGCACCAAAGAGCCTAACCTTTTTGGTCACATTTCAATTTAGAATCTCCAAGAATGTGTGACCCCTTTGGTCATATTTTAATTAAAAGGCTTCAAAGGCACCTAACCACTTTGGTCATATTTCAATTAAAAATATCCAAAGGACCTAACCCCTTTGGTCACATTTCAATTCAAAAACTCCAACAAGCCTAACCCCTTTGGTCATATTTTAATTCAAAGGCTCCAAAGGCATCGAACCCCTTTGGTCATATCTCAATTCAAAGGATCCAAAAAGCCTAATCCCTTTGTTCATATTTCAATTTAAAAGCTCCAATGGGCTTAACCCCTTTGATCACATTTTAATTCAAAGGCTCCAAAGGCACCAAACTCCTTTGGTTACATTTCAGTTCAAAGGCTCTAAAGGGCCTAACCCCTTTGGTCATATTTCAGTCCAAAAGCTTTAAAGGGCCTAACCCCTTTGGTCAAACGATCCTTAAGTGAACCGTGTATCTAGTGATATACTCTAGTCACATGGTAGATACAATAAATGGTTATCCATACACTCCAGTAGGATGGGTATATTACCATAAGGTCACTTGTTTAAAAAATAATCATCCTAACACCAAGCACCCATTTCATTATGGTCAATTCACCTTTGTCAAGTGATTTATCGCTCTCATCATTTCATCTCTTATCCATTGAATCATCGCTTGAGGGGGTAGGCAATACCTTCAAATTTTTATCTCCAATCAAGTTAATACTCAAACACTCAATATTGGAAATTGCACTCATCCAAGAATCATTACCAAAGACTATCATACACTGGGCACCCTTTTTGTTGGGGCAAACAAGGAGCAAAAATTTAAATCAAATAAATACATGGTAGATCTAAGCCTAAAGTGTAGACTAAGATTCTATTTACCCACGGTCGAAATATTACCAAGATTAGGTAGACCCAAAGCCTAAAGTGTAGACTAAGATTTTGTGTACATGGCTAAAATGTTTACCAAAATTAAGTTCTTCAATTTATCAAAAATAATGATTCAACGACGTGCATATTTTCAATGATTGAGGCATCCCACATTGGCTTTTATTTTTAATCATCTTACACCACTCCCCTTCAAAATCATCCATCATCATTAATCCATCCACACAACTATAGGTGTCATTTATTTTTTGCATCGCATTGTGTTTTCACATAACACAATACAAAAAGGGGCATTTGTAGACACCAAAACCAAGTGTCTAAAATACTAATTAATTAATCACAATTAATTAGTATTTAATATTAATTAAAATAATTAATATTAAATTAAATAATCATTTGCCTAAAGAATTAATTAATTAATTAATTTATTTATTTATTAAATAATTGTGTCACAACCCGGTCTACTCACCGGTTGTGAAAAACACACAAACACAAAATTTTGATTGAGAGCATAATTAAAAATTGCACAAAATTATTGTTTTACCCAACTAGATATTTGTACATGGCATAATGTTATCACACTTCAAGATTATTCACCACTACAGTTGGTGTCTTAAGTGCTTGGGACCGGCCAACTTCTCGCAATATATTGCCTTAGTAAGAAATTTACCCCTTCCATGGGTATCTCTTGTTCTTGGCATGGGGTTTGCCCTTCCAAGGCCCATATCACCTGAAAGGGTGGATGCCTTAGCTTCCCTATTCCAAATTATGATGCACATGGATTCAAAATCCCACTCATATCCATGAGATTCCACTAGCCCATACAATTAATAAGATAATGCTTTGGAACTAGCGTATTTATGCCTATGATTGACCATTGACTTTCAACTAAAGTTTAGTTAGGGTTCACCATAGAATGGATTCTAAACCAGATTACTCAGTTCCAGCTTCAATTGATGGTAATGCTGCCCATCCCATCTATCGCTAGACTTTCCAACCTCATATACCAACTCTCTGGTTATGAGTCTAGTTGGTGATTCCACAATCAGAGCAAGTTGTAAGAATCTCCATGTACCATCTATGTGTTCTAGAGACAATGTCCTATACCATCATATCTTGCTCTCAATAGCATGGAACCTCTATCCAAATCCTTGGCTAAATATCAAAAATACATATACATGGTTGCCGCCACCAATGGTCATCGGAGTTGGGTTAGTGCTATCCTCCTCGATAGGCACTTGCTCTCAATGCAATAATTGGGTTAGTACCATCCTCCTTGATAAGCACTAGCTCTCTATGCAAGAGTTGAAGTTTTATTCCTATTGAATTTATTAAAACTCTTTATTTCTTCAGACAAGGATTTCCATTTGGTTTAAAATTTGGTTTATGCTTGAATTATCATGATTACACCCTTTTCCATCAACAAAAACATAAGTTTTCATATAGCATAAACATTGAAGCTTTTTCTTTGTAAAATCATATAACTATAAAATTTATGATGTCTAACTAAGTAAATCTTGTTAGAGTAAATCACTATATAAAATATAGAAAAGCAATTATAGTGTTTCAAACTTTAACAGCAGAATTAACAAAATAAGACAAACACACAGTAGAAGAGACAACGATTTTAACGTGGTTCACCCAATGTGGGTTACATCCACCGAGAATTTTCAGTCCTTTCTTTCTCAATCCAAGCAATAGAGGGTTACAACCTACAGCAAACATCTGCTGTAATTTCCTCTCTATATTTCCAAGGAATCAACACAGTAATTTTTTTATTGTCATAGTATTCTTTGTTTTTCCTCACAACTATATATAAGAAAAAAACAAAAAAACAAACTGCTTTTCTTAATACATTCCAAGATTAACATTGAGTTCCCAACATCTAATTTTGGGATAAAAACAAAAAAAACTTTCCCTGGCTGTCCTGTTGTAAATCCGAAAACTTTCTCTGGTAGACTAACAGACTGTAAATCTAGAAACTTTCCCTGCCCGTCCTGTAGTAAATCCAAAAACTTTCTCTGTTTAGCCTCCTCATAATTAGGCTCCATTCCTAACAATCTCCCACTTGGAGACTAATTCCATTGCACCATACTGCAACCAAGGACTGAAAAATTCTCATCATGGCCTCTTATTCCTTAAGGCCAACTGAAGTTGAGCAAAAGCTCAACTTTTCTCTTGACACCACTTTTGTAAGCATGTCAGCAGGATTTTGTGATGTGTGAACTTTCCCTAATTTCAAAGATCCATCTTCCACTACTGATCTAATGAAATGATACCTGAGTTTGATGTGTTTAGTTTTTGAATGGAATGTCGAATTCTTTGCAAGGTGTATAGCACTCTGGCTATCACTCCACAACCTATTATCCTCTTGCTTCTTCCCAGTTCTTCCATTAGTCTTTGCAACCAAACCATCTCTTTGCTTGCTTCATAGCAGCAACATATTCAGCTTCAATGGTTGAAAGGGCAACTACGTGTTGGAGTTTAGAAATCCAACTAACCGCTCCTCCTCCTATAGTAAATATGTAGCCAGTAGTGCTCCTTCCACCATCAAGATCACCTGCCATATCGAAATCTACAAAACCTTTCAAGCATATATTAGAGCCTCCAAAATTCAAAGAATAATTTTAAGTTCCTCTCAAGTACCTGAGTATCCATTTTACCGCTTGCCAATGTCCTTTTCCTGGATTACTCATAAATCTACTCACTACTCCCACTTGCATGGGCAATGTCTGGTCTTGTACAAACCATTGCATACATCAAACTTCCAACCGTTGATGCATAGGGAACCTTAGCCATATGCTCTTGTTCCTTTTGTGTCTTGGGACACAAATCTTTGGTGAGTTTGAAATGCTTTGCCAATGGAGTAGCAACAGACTTTGCATTGTTCATGTTGAATCTCTTAAGCACTTTTTCAATGTATTTTGCTTGTGATAATTTCGGAGTGTGACTCTCCTTGTCTCTTGTTATCCTCATACCAAGGATTTGTTTGGCTTCTCCCAAATCCTTCATGGCAAAGGATTTAGCCAACTTCTTCTTGAGCATGTTTATATCTTGCATATTTGTTCCCGCAACTAACATGTCATCCACATACAATAGCAAAATAACATAGTTACCATTTCCAGTTTGCTTAAAATATACACAGTGATCACTTTGACATCTTTCAAACCTTTGATTAGCCATGAACTTATGTCAAATTTTAATATTCTACCACTCGTCTAGGAGTCCTTGTTTTATGTACCCATCAAGGTCTTTTCGTATTCATACCCAATCCTCCTTACCTTTCACCTCAAAGCCTTCTATTGGTGCATCCATAATATGTCCCTAACCAAATCAACAAATGAAAATAGCACTTTTGGGCCTTAGCATCTAACTTATTTTTGTTCTCTTTGTCTATATGCATAAAAGCCTCACATCCAAATACCTTAAGGAAAGAATAATTTACTGGTTTACTCTGTCCAAAGCTCTTCCGGAATTCCTCCATCCAAGGCACTAGACGGTCCTCTATTAATCAGATATACTGCAGTATCAACAACATGAGCCCATAAAAATAATGGTAAGCCTCCATGTATTCTCATGCTCCTAGCACGCTCCATGATGGTTCTATTCATTCTTTCTACCAACCCCATTTTCTTGAGGTGTTCTTGGAACTACCTTTATTCTTCTAATTCCATTTTTAGAACAAAAAACATCAAATTATCTACTCGTAATATTCTCCACCATTATCCGACTTTAGACACTTTAACCTTTTTCCAGCTTTCATTTTCAACTAATGCTTTCCAATTCTTAAAGGTATTAAAAACATCACTTTTATTCTTAATGCAATATATCCATGTTTTCCTTGTTGCATCATCAATAAAAAGTACATAGTAAGAGGAACCTCCAAGAGAAGTTACCTGAGCCGGGCCCCAAACATCTGACTGCACAAGCTCCAATTTCTCTTTCTTCCTTTCCTTACCATCCTTGAGAAATCTAACTCTCTTTGCTTTACCATAAACACAATCCTCACAGAATTCCAAATCAATCTCTTTTAACTTAGGCAATAACTTTCTTGAATGTAAAATTTCCATACCTTTTCCACTCATATGGCCAAGTCTTTGGTGCCACAAAGATGCACTCTCACTTGTAGAAACTAAATTCATGGAGCAAGGAGAAAAATCAGTAAGTAAATAAAGAGTACCCACCAATTTACCTCTAGCTACTATCAATGAACCTTTAGTAACTTTCCAAGCATTTTCTCCGAATGCAACCGTGTATCCTTCACCATCAAGCTTACTTGCCGATATAAGATTTCTCTTTAAATCTGGTATGTGTCTCACCTCTTTAAGAGCCCATTGACATCCATTTGGGGATTTAATCAAAATCTTTCCAATACCCACGATTTTACATGGTTGGTCATTTCCCAATAGAACCCGTCCATAATCTCCAGAAACATAATCTATGAAGTATTCCTTATGTGAGGTAGCATGGAATGAAGCACCACTATCAATTACCCAATAATCACTATTTCTATCAAGAGATAAGATTAAAGCATCTTGTAGAATTTGTCCAATAATATTGGCTTCTGAAGTGTTACCATTATTATCATTACCTTCATTTCCATCACCCTTTCTTTGCCAACAATCCTTCTTGAGATGACCCTTTTTGCCACAGTGCCAACACTGTAGCTTTCCTTTTCCACGTGATTTGGATCTGCCTTTGGATTTGCCATGATGTGAACTCTTGCCTCTTTCTCTTCCTCTTCCTCTATTCTCAACAGTTAAGGCGGTGCTAGATGATTCTCCTGTGGTTTTTCTTCTCATGTCCTCACTGAGTATCACACCAACCACATCATCAAATTCTAATTTATTTGAACTCGAAGCAGAGTTACTTACCGCCATTACCAAACTGTTCCAACTTTCCGAAAGAGAGCATAAGATTAATAAGGCCCTAAGCTCATCATCAAAATCCAATCCTATTGAATGCAATTGATTAGTGACAGTATTAAATTCATTTAAATGATCATGCACAGATCCTCCTTCACTCATTTTCATGTTAAATAACCTTTTCATTAAGAATACCTTATTTGATGCTGATGGTTTCTCATACATCTTGGCCAACTTATCCATGACTCCCTTGGTAGTCTTTTCATCAGAGATGTTGAAGGCTACGGTGGCTCCCAAGCACAGCCTCACAGTACCCAATGCCTTTCTATCAAGGAGACTCCACTCCTCATCAGACATAGATGAAGGTCTCTCTTTTTCCCCCTCAAGAGGTAAGTAAAGATCCTTCTGGTACAAGTAATCCTCCATCTGCATCTTCTAGAATTGAAAGTTCTGGCCATTGAATTTTTGAACTCTAAACCTCCCTTCTTCCGCCATTGCTCCCACTTGATCCAGAAATTCTCCTTCTGTCAAGTGCACCCAACAAAACAACCGCTCTGATACCACTTGTTAGAGTAAATCACTATATAAAATATAGAAAAGCAATTATAGTGTTTCAAACTTTAACAGCAGAATTAAAAAAATAAGACAAACACATAGTAGAAGAGACAACGATTTTAACGTGGTTCACCCAATGTGGGTTACATCCACCGAGAATTTTCAGTCCTTTCTTTCTCAATCCAAGCAATAGAGGGTTACAACCTACAACAAACATCTGCTGTAATTTCCTCTCTATATTTACAAGGAATCAACACAGTAATTTTCTCATTGTCATAGTATTCTCTGTTTTTCCTCACAACTATATATAAGAAAAAAACAAAAAAACAAACTGCTTTTCTTAATACATTCCAAGATTAACACTGAGTTCCCAACATCTAATTTTGGGATAAAAACAAAAAAAACTTTCCCTGGCTGTCTTGTTGTAAATCCGGAAACTTTCTCTGGTAGACTAACAGACTGTAAATCTAGAAACTTTCCCTACCCGTCCTGCAGTAAATCTAGAAACTTTCTCTGTTTAGCCTCCTCATAATTAGGCTCCATTCCTAAAAAATCTAAATAATAATGAAACAATCCATATATATTCACCAAGTTTAAAACATATATTCACATAACTTAACTAAGGAGTCCGTTAGCAAGTCAACAACTTATTAAAAGAAACACATACCCATTTACTATTCCTATCTTCAGAAAGAATTTTTTTTTAATTTATAAGCTCTAAGAAAAGAACTCTTTAAAATTATTTAAATATCAACCGACACATCAATGTACTCTATCTCAACTCTATGCATTATCAAACACGCATCTTAAACAAGCTTCCAAGTCATATTCTCGTCTTTTAAAAAGACCTTACTATCTAAACATATCCTCATCTTAAAAGAAAGATATATTTTTCTTATTTGAAGGAAAGAGATGACAAAGTCTTTTGAACATAACAATGATTCCATTAGGTGTATTTCTTCGGCAATCTTTATATTTATCAGTTGGATTGTCTACTATCTTAGAGGTTGTTTAGAGCTGAGAGTATACTTGTTTTTTTTTTTTTTTGAAAGTCTATCTTGGAAAACGAACATTCCTTTATTTCCTATGATTCTTTTCAAATAATTTTCAGCATATATATATAAAAAAAACATCTGACTTCCTATTATAACATTGCTCTTTTCAGATATCATTTCAATCCAACATAGTTCAAGTTTCCTCATCTTTCATAGATTGAACAACACACGAAAATGACTTGCAATTATATGAGGAGGTTCCTTTGATATTTAAAATATTTCAATACAATTCGATTGACAACGCAGTCACAAAGAAACTATAGGTGAACACAATCTATGGCTTCCCTTATCCACATAAATCTGAAAGTTTAAATATGCATATCCTTAACAGAAATGAATACATTTATATCCTCATGGCACATCTCTGCTCATTCACTTCGAGGAATAAAATATATGGCCAGACTTGGCTCACAAATCACTCTCATATAAATTGTCGGAGTATGCATATAACTAAATAAGAACCATTTGTTTTATAGACAACATATTACTGTTCTTTCAGAAAATGGCTACAGCGCCATGGCTCTTGTGCAAGCTAGAACTCGACAAACATCTCCATTACCTTCAGCAGACCACCCGATCAGGGAAAAGACATGAGTCTAAAGGTGAGAGTATGGGATCATCTTGGCCATAGAATGCATCTATATGCAAACAACATTCATGCACAACACACATATGCTATGGAAACCTTCTCAGATTTTAATAAGGATTCACACTCACACAGAGCAAGCAAACTTAGAACCCATTTCAGGTTTTAATAAAAGAAATCCCTCTCATACAATACACAGAGCATATAAGTTATCGAGCTCTTTTCAGATTTTTTTAAAACAAAAATATTTCCCACTCATGCATTACATAGAGCATGCAAGCTATCGAGCTCTTTTCAGATTTAAATAAAGGATTTCCCACTCATGCAATACACAGAGCATGCAAGCTATCAAGCTCTTTTCAGATTTAAATAAAGGATTTCCCACTCATGTAATACATAGAGCATGCAAGCTATCAAGCTCTTTTCAGATTTAATAAAATATTTCCCACACAGGCATACATGTTATAGCAACGATTCAGATTTTAATAAAAGAATTTCCCATTCAAGCAATGCACAGGCATGCAAGATATAGCAACATTTCAGATTCATTGAAAATATCCTCTCATGTAAGCACACAAACTATAAAGGCCATATCTGGAAAACAATGACCCATCAATTCATTAAAACTAAGTGCTATGATTTTCAGAATCGAAAATATATCGTCATGAGAGAGTTTTCCACAAGTTATTTAAAAAAAACAATAGCGGCAATATGGCAGCAATTAATCACACAAAAAGAGCATGCAGTTCAACAATGGTAGCATAGGAAACATATCTCACAAGTAGCATACTTCTATTACCAGAACTCAAGTGTCTACCTGGTTACACAACGCTCCGATTGACCGCTTTACCACCAGCCAATTACCCCAGCGCTGCAACTAACTATTCAACACCCTCTTCAAGTTCTCTTCGCTTGCATCCGTATCCCCCACCACTCTTTTCCTCAATGCCGGAGATGATATCCCTCTTCTTCATTTTTGTTATCATTAAAAGAAACTTTCTCCGCCATCCCAAGGTGATGCCTTACATGGTTTGTTATGCCAGATCATTTTTTTACCCATACACAGACAAGTATAGCTTATTTTTCTCCTTCTCCGAGTGGAGGAGAGTGGTCTTAGTGGTTGGTCATTTAATCATCATTAAACTTGATGACTTCATTGACGCCTTCTTGATATGTTTTACATTAGCTTTCTCCATATAACAACTATCAAGGTAATTCTTTTTTCTATATATATATATTCAAATTAAATATCATTTGAATTATGTTTTATTATTATTCATAATTTCCTATATATATATATATATATATATGTTGTTTTACAATACATGAGTTTTCTTCCAAGCAAAAACAAACAACATATCTATATTTTTTTCTTTTTATTAATTTATATTTTTTTATTCTTCCCATTTATTAAACTTAACATTGACATTACACAACAACAAGGAGCACACAAGAAAAGCACACAACATCAAAGAATATGTAAGAATGCAGTAGTGACCTTGTACGAAGTGCAATCACACACATGCTCTAATGCATCAACAGTCAGAATGATTCATATGCAAATTCTATGGTGGACTTCCATGTATCCACTGGCCAAGGTGCGATGAAGCACAACATCATATCCCACCTACCTGATGCCTTTCAACCTCAGTCTCCATCAGGGGTGGTTACTCTCTTTCACCTCCACACGTAAACCTATGCCTGCATCACAAAACTCAATGCAGCATCACATTCTTCCAAATAAAAAGATATCAAGCAATAGGGATGTGACATACTCCCCCACTAGGAATTAACACAGTCCCTGTGTTAACCAGAAATATAAATATAGATATCCACAACATCTGGTCATATACATATATGTATATATATCAAAATTATACAATAGTACAATTGCCATAACAACCTCAACATGTCAACATCAAAATAAAATATGTACAACTCAATACATATAGCAAATTATCTTTTGGTTATCAATTTTCAAACAAGTAAGGAAATTGGTCTCTCATGTCTGCAACATTTTCCCAGGTGGCATTTTTCTCAGAGTAGTGGTCCCACTGAACCCTACACTGCTCCACAGTTCTTTTCCTCAAGTGTTTAGTTCTGAACCCCAAAACTTTAACTGGTCGAACCTCGATGAGCTGCGGGTCTGACGTCTGCAAATGTGACACATCCAGAACATGTGATGGGTCAGCAACATATTTGCGAAGGAGAGACACATGGAAAACACTATGGATTTTGGATAGATTTGGTGGCAAGGCAAGTTTGTAGGTGATAGGACTAATCTTGTCAACAATGTCAAAAGGACCAACAAATCTAGAACTTAATTTGGTGGATTTGATTGAAATTTTGGTCGGTTTGACTCTAAGGAAGACTTTATCACCTACAAAAAATTCTCGGGGGTTCTTTTCAAGTCAGCATAACTCTTTTGGCGATCAACGGCTTCGTGAAGTCGCTGACAAATTTCCTTAAGTTGGATCTCCATATTTTTAACAGCTTCAGGACCGATCACCTCTCGATCATCCAAATTATCCCATGTTAATGGTGTCCTGCACCTACGCCCATATAGAGCCTCAAAAGGGGCCATGCCCAACATGGTATGGTAGTTGTTATTATAAGAAAATTCCACCAGGAAGAGATAATCTTCCCATTTATTCTGGTGATCCATGCAATACATGCGCAACATATCTTCTAGCACCTGATTGACCCTCTCGGTCTGCCCATCCATCTCAGGATGATAGGTGGTGCTGATATTGAGATTTGTTCCCCAGGCTCGGTGCAAAGCTTACCAAAACTCAGAGGTAAATCTCGAATCTCTATCCGAGATAATTATTTTAGGAAAACCATGTAATCTTACAATTTCATGAGCAAATTTTTGCGCTATGGCTGATGCATCATCACGTATGCTGCCTGGTATAAAATGTGCTACTTTAGTTAACTTATCCACCACTACAAATATGGCATCATGCTAAAATCACGTCTTAGTAAGGCCAACAATAAAATCCATAGATATTACTTGCCATTTTTGTTCTGGCACATCGAACAGATGCAACTGTCCCCCAGGATGTTGATGCTCTACCTTAACCTTTTGACATTCCAAGCATTTAGCAATGAATTGTACTACATCCTTTTTCATTCCAGGCCAAAAATAGTCTTTTCTCAAAGTTTCTCTCATTTTAATTACCCCTGGATGGGTAGAATATGATGGATAATGAGCTTCTTGCAGGATAGTTCTTTTTAGTCCCTCATTATTAGGTACTATTACTCTATTATGAAAACATACCATATTTTTCTTAATACTATAATCTTTGTGTCGTTCAAGTTCTCGCTCAACCTTATTGCGGCATTGATTGCAAAACTCATCACTTCTTTGCATTTCCTTGATCTGTTCCTTTAGATCATACTGACATTTTGTAAGTGTTGCTATATGTCTTTTCTTCTAAGAGCATCTGCCAATTTATTTTCTTTCCCTTTGATATATTCAATACCAAAGTCATATTCAGCTAGAAACTCCATCCATCTTCATTGTCTGGAATTTAACAGAGGTTGAGTAAAAATATATTTCAAGCTCTGATGATCGGTTTTAAGCTCAAAAGGCTTTCCTAACAAATAATGTCTCCATATCTTAAGAGCATGAACTACTGCTGCTAGCTCTAAATCATGGGTAGCATAGTTTATTTCATGTTTCTTGAGTTTCCTGGACTCATATGCTACTACAACCTCATCTTGCATCAACACACCACCCAATCCTTCCAATGAGGCATCAATACAAATAGTGAATGATTTTCTCGGGTCAACTATTTTTAGTATAGGTGCAGTTGTCAACTTTTCCTTAAGAACTCTGAAGGCTTCTTCACACTGTGTCATCCACCTAAAAGCTTTCCCTTTTCTTTGCAAATTAGTAATAGGAGATGCAACCTTCAAAAATCCCTTAACAAATCATCGATAATAACCAACCATTCCCATAAAACTTCTTACTTCTGATACATTGGTTGGGGTTGGCCAATTCATTATAGCTTCAATCTTCTTAGGATCTACAACTATTCCATCAGCTGAAACAATGTGTCCCAAATACTGAACTTGTGATGTATAGAACTCACATTTGGACAATTTCCCATACAATTGATTCTTTCTGAGGATTTCCAACACTATCCTCATGTGTTGGTCATGTTCTTCTCTGCTTTGAGAGTAAATCAAGATATCATCCAGAAATATTAACATAAATTTGTCTAACTATTCTCAAAATACACTATTCATCAAATTCATAAATGCAGCTGGTGCATTTGTTAACCCAAATGGTAATACTGTGAACTCATAATGTCCATATCGAGTTCTAAAAGCAGTTTTATAGGTATCCTCCTCCCTGATTCTTAACTGGTGATATCCTGACCTAAGATCAATCTTTGAAAAGATTGTAGCTCCTCTCAATTGGTCAAATAGATCATCAATTCTAGGCAAGGGATATTTGTTCTTAACTATCATCTTGTTGAGCATTCTATAATCAATGCATAGTCTCAAGGATCCATCCTTATTTTTAACAAATAATATTGGTGCTCCCTAGGGTGAGACACTAGGTTTAATGTGCCCTTTCTCTAACAAGTCTTGTAGTTGTGTCTTAAGCTCTTGCAATTCAAGAGGTGTCATACGATAAGGGGTTCGAACTACTAGGGTTGCTCCTGGCATAAGCTCGATTGAGAAATCAAATTCTCTTTTTGGAGGTAATCCAAGCAGATCCTCAAGAAAAACATCCCTAAATTCATTTAACACTGGGTATTGCTGAAATAATGTGGAACTTGAGTCAGTTTCCTCCTTTTTGTTCAATTTAACCACATACAGTTTACATCCTTTCCTCCAGGCTCTTTTGACCTGCATGGCGGTCATCAAATGAGGCTCAAGGGATGTTCGATTGTAGTGGATACGGATTCACTAGTTAGCATCATCCGTATAATCCAACCATATTTCCTCAAAATTTAGAAGGGCCTTATGAGCTTTAAGCCAATCCACTCCTAGGACTATGTCAAATGCATGCAAAGGAGCCACATACAGGTGCCAACTAATTTTTCCCTAGGGTATTTCTATTTGTGGATCAAATAGACACTAGTTGACTAAGTAAGTTTATCCTGAGCCATACTCAACTTGCCACCCTCTTGCCATAACCCTAGGTTTA
Organism: Wollemia nobilis; assembly: GCA_028583015.1. Lineage (NCBI taxonomy): Eukaryota > Viridiplantae > Streptophyta > Pinopsida > Araucariales > Araucariaceae > Wollemia > Wollemia nobilis. The sequence continues at coordinate 14,756,634 of JAQPPZ010000850.1, forward strand.
ACTGGTATGTCCCTCAATATACTATTGGAGATGAAACTTTCTATAGCACCACTATCAATTAAAATTTGTACATCTCTTTTCCCAGTTTTCCTTTAATCAAAAATTGGGTAGCTTGCCCCGAAAGGTTAGGAGTACCTGTGGTAGTAAAAATTTGGTGCGGTGCTCCCTTAGTGGAATTCCTACGATTTGCTCTATTAGGGCATTGTATGGAAAAATGGTCTAGTTCTCCACATGCAAAGCATGTGTTTGGTCCATTGTTCTTTTTTTATCACTTTCCTTATTCTGATTACCATTTTTACCCTATTCTCTATTGTTGTTTTTCTTCTCCTAGAAATTCCTTCGATCTAGATGCCCTCTATTCCCCTAGAATTTACCCTTGTTTCTGCTATCATATCTATTACGCCCTCCATATCTAAATTTCTTGTACTGATATTTACCTCTATTTTTCTTGGGGTACTTTCTTTTCTTTGAATTTTCTTTTTCGACTTGTTGGTAGTAAGCCTTTACCTCTTTTTGGCTTGATTCTTCATATCGGGCAGCGTCATAAGCAACTGATAGTGTTTGAGGTACTTTTCTTCCCATCGGTTGACTATATTTTGGGTGTAACCCCATAACAAACTTATGAGCTTTGAAATTTTCTTGCCCATAAAATTTTGGGGCATATTTAAGAAGTTGCACAAACCTCTGGTAATATTCAATTACCATCATATTGCCTTGTCTTAAGTTGGTGAACTCTCCATGTTTCTCAATATAGAATTGTTCAGTAAGAAAGCGATTTTTAAATTCTCCTTCAAATTCTTCCCAGGGTATATCTTTCGCTTCCTTCCGAGTAATTTTCTTGTACGTGGTCCACCAGTCTCTTGCAGGACCCTCTAAATGTGCCATTGCCCATGTAGTTTTAGATTCTGAACAAAGAGGTTGGATCACAAAATATCCTTTGGCTTCACTTAGCCAATTGATAGTGGTTTCACCATCACCTCTTCCATCGAATTTGGATATATCCAATTTCTTGATTTCCTTTTTCAATTCTTCACCCACTTTCCTTCTCGAGGAACCCTCTAGAAATTCACTTACTCTTTTAGCTCCCCTTCTATTAGTCAAATTTTCAATGACTTTCTATTGTTGGGTGATTAATTCTTGTTGTTGGGCCATCTGTGCCCTTTGTTGATCCATATACTCACTCATCTGAGTTTTCTAGATTTCCATTTGCTCATGTTGTTGATTCAATTGCCCCTGCATCATTTGAATCATTTGAGCCATATTTTCATCATTCTATGTAGCTCTCATAGCTACAGGCTCTTTCTCTCTTCTGACCACTCATCATGGTATATTAGCAACTTGCACCCTTTCAGACTCCCTTATGAGTCATCTCGTTCCCACTCTTGGAACTTCTACATTTTCCTCTTGCAGATTAACATCGGTCCTCCGTGAGGTACCTGCCATACCTGGCATCAAAAGAGTTATGTCAGAATAGCTATTCATGTTCATTAGCCAAGGTTTCACAACCTAGGCTCTGATACCAACTGTCACAACCTGGTCTACTCATCGATTGTGAAAAACACACAAACACAAAATTTTTATTGAGAGCATAATTAAAAATTGCATATAATTATTGTTTTACCCAACTAGATATTTGTACATGGCATAATGTTATCACACTTCAAGATTATTCACCACTACAACTAGTGTCTTAAGTGCTCGAGATCGACCAACTTCCCACAATACATTGCCTTAGTCAGAACTTTACCCCTTCTACGGGTATCTCTTGTTCTTGGCATGGGGTTTGCCCTTCCAGGGCCCATATCACCTGAAAGGGTGGATGCCTTAACTCCCCTATTCCAAAGTATGATGGACATGGATTCACAATCCCACTCATGTCCATGAGAGTCCACTGACCCATACAATTAATAGGATAACGCTTTGGAACTGGCATATTTATGTCTGATTGACCATTGACTTTCAACTAAAGTTTAGTCAGGGTTCACCATCGCATGGCTTCTGAACTAGATTACTCAGTTCTAGCTTCGATTGATGGTAATGCTGCCCATCCCATCTACCGTTGGACTTTCCAACCTCATATACCAGCTCTCTGGTTATGAGTCTAGTTGGTGATTCCACAATCGGAGTAGGTTGTGAGAATCCCCATGTACCATCTATGTGTTCCAGAGACAATATCCCATACCATCATCTCTTGCTCTCAATAGCATGGAACCTCTGTCCAAATGCTTGGCTGAATATCAAAAACACATATACATGGTTGTCACCACCGCTAGCCACTAGAGTTGGGTTAGTGCTATCCTCCTCGATAGGCACTTGCTCTCAATGCAAGAATTGGGTTAGTGCCATCCTCCTCGATAAGCACTAGCTCTCAATGCAAGAATGAAGTTTTATTCCTATTGACTTCATTAAAACTCTTTATTTCTTCAGGCAAGGGTTTCCATATGGTTTAAAATTCAGTTTATGCTTGAATTATCATGATTACACCCTTTTCCATCAACAAAAACATAAGTTTTCATATAGCATAAACATTGAAGCTTTTTCTTTGTACAATCATATAACTAGAAAATTTATGATGCCTAACTAAGTAAATCTAAATAATAATGAAACAGTCCATATATATTCACCAAGTTTAAAACATATATTCACATAACTTAACTAAGGAGTCCGTTAGCAAGTCAACAACTTATTAAAAGAAACACATACCCATTTACTATTCCTATCTTCAGAAAGATTTTTTTTTAATTTATAAGCTCTAAGAAAATAACTCTTTAAAATTATTTAAATATCAACCGACACATCAATGTACTCTATCTCAACTCTATGCATTATCAAACACGCATCTTAAACAAGCTTCCAAGTCATATTCTCATCTTTTAAAAAGACCTTACTATCTAAACATATCCTCATATTAAAAGAAAGATATATTTTTCTTATTTGAAGGAAAGAGATGACAAAGTCTTTTGAACATAACAATGATTCCATTAGGTGTATTTCTTCGGTAATATTTATATTTATCAGTTGGATTGTCTACTATCTTAGAGGTTGTTTAGAGCTGAGAGTATACTTGTTTTTTTTTTAATGTCTATCTTGGAAAACGAACATTCCTTTATTTCCTATGATTCTTTTCAAATAATTTTCAGCATATATATAAAAAAACATCTGACTTCCTATTATAACATTGCTCTTTTCAGATATCATTTCAATCCAACATAGTTCAAGTTTCCTCATATTTCAGAGATTGAACAACACACGAAAATGACTTGCAATTATATGAGGAGGTTCCTTTGATATTTAAAATATTTCAATACAATTCGATTGACAACGCAGTCACAAAGAAACTATAGGTGAACACAATCTATGGCTTCCCTTATCCACATAAATCTGAAAGTTTAAATATGCATATCCTTAACAAAAATGAATACATTTATATCCTCATGACACATCTCTGCTCATTCACTTCGAGGAATAAAATATATGGCCAGACTTGGCTCACAAATCACTCTCATATAAATTGTCGGAGTATGCATATAACTAAATAAGAACCATTTGTTTTATAGACAACATATTACTATTCTTTCAGAAAATGGCTATAGTGCCATGGCTCTTGTGCAAGCTAGAACTCGACAAACATCTCCATTGCCTTCAGCAGACCACCCGATCAGGGAAAGACATGAGTCTAAAGGTGAGAGTATGGGATCAGCTTGGCCATAGAATGCATCTATATGCAAACAACATTCATGCACAACACACATATGCTATGGAAACCTTCTCAGATTTTAATAAGGATTCACACTCACACAGAGCAAGCAAACTTAGAACCCATTTCAGGTTTTAATAAAAGAAATCCCTCTCATACAATACACAGAGCATATAAGTTATCGAGCTCTTTTCAGATTTTTTAAAACAAAAATATTTCCCACTCATGCATTACACAGAGCATGCAAGCTATCAAGCTCTTTTCAGATTTAAATAAAGGATTTCCCACTCATGCAATACATAGAGCATGCAAGCTATCAAGCTCTTTTCAGATTTAATAAAATATTTCCCACATAGGCATACATGTTATAGCAACGATTCAGATTTTAATAAAATAATTTCCCATTCAAGCAATGCACAGGCATGCAAGATATAGCAACATTTCAGATTCATTGAAAATCTCCTCTCATGTAAGCACACAAACTATAAAGGCCATCTCTGGAAAACAATGACCCATCAATTCATTAAAACTAAGTGCTATGATTTTCAGAATCAAAAATATATCATCATGAGAGAGTTTTCCACAAGTTATTTTTAAAAAACAATAGCGGCAATATGGCAGCAATTAATCACACAAAAAGAGCATGCAGTTCAACAATGGCAGCATAGGAAACATATCTCACAAGTAGCATACTTCTATTACCATAACTCAAGTGTCTACCTGGTTACACAGCGCTCCGATTGACCGCTTTTCCACCAGCCAATTACCTCAGTGCTGCAACTAACTGTTCAACACCCTCTTCAAGTTCTCTTCGCTTGCGTCCGTATCCCCACCACTCTTTTCCTCAATGTCGGAGATGATATCCCTCTTCTTCATTTTCGTTATCATTAAAAGAAACTTTCTCCGCCATCCCAAGGTGACGCCTTACATGGTTTGTTATGCCAGATCATTTTTTTTTACCCATACACAGACAAGTATAGCTTATTTTTCTCCTTCTCCGAGTGGAGGAGAGTGGTCTTAGTGGTTGGTCGTTTAATCATCATTAAACTTGATGACTTCATTGATGCCTTCTTGATATGTTTTACATTAGCTTTCTCCATATAACAACTATCAAGGTAATTCTTTTTTCTATATATATATATATATTAATATATTCAAATTAAATATTATTTATATATATATATATATATATATATATATATATATATATATATACACATATATATATATATATATATGTTGTTTTACAATACATGAGTTTTCTTCCAAGCAAAAACAAACAACATATCTATTTTTTTTTTACTTTTTATTAATTTATATATTTTTTATTCTTCCCATTTATTAAACTTAACATTGACATTACACAACAACAAGGAGCACACAAGAAAAGCACACAACATCAAAGAATATGTAAGAATGCAGTAGTGACCTTGTACGAAGTGCAATCACACACATGCTCTAATGCATCAACAATCAGAATGATTCATATGCAAATTCTACGGTGGACTTCCATGTATCCACTGGCCAAGGTGCAATGAAGCACAACATCATATCCCACCTACCTGATGCCTTTCAACCTCAGTCTCCATCAGGGGTGGTTACTCTCTTTCGCCTCCATGCGTAAACCTATGCCTGCATCACAAAACTCAACGCAACATCACATTCTTCCAAATAAAAAGATATCAAGCAACAGGGATGTGACAAATTGATTAATTATTACCTAGGTTACACAACCACTCACCCCTTCTCACGAGGACATTCACCCTTTCATCCCCCCTTCCACATCATCCATAGTCAAATGTGCAAATTTAAATTAAATAAACATATTTAATTTAAATACAAAAGCAAATCAAACATGCATATTTAAATTAAATAAACATATTTAATTTAAATACAAAAGCAAATCAAACATTCATATTCAAATTAAATAAACATATTTAATTTAAATACAAAATCAAATCAAACATGCATATTTAAATTAAATAAACATATTTAATTGAAATACAAAAGCAAATAAAACATGCATATTTAAATTAAATAAACATATTTAATTTAAATATAAAAGCAAATCAAACATTCATATTTAAATTAAAAACACATTTAATTTAAATACAAAATAAAATCAAACATTCATATTTAAATTAAATAAACATATTTAATTTAAATACAAAAGTAAATCAAACATTAAATTAAATAAACATATTTAATTTAAATACAAAAGCAAATCAAACATGCATAATTAATTTAAAAAGCATATGCACCTTCAGTTTAGAAAAGCACCAGTTAACACCACTTAACTGGTTTAGCCACCACCTCATCCATTCCATCGGGAAAGTATATAAAGCCAACATATCCTCCATGAAAAATGGGATAAAAAGTGCAACGAAGTGCTACCAAAATAAATCTGCCAGGTTTTCCTGTTGCCAAGACCATGTTGTTGGATTGTCATACAAGATTGAAAATTGTGCTTCCTTATCTTGCATAACCTATACCTTCAATCCGGTGATTGTTCGAGTTTTCTAACTTACTTATATGTTATGAATATCCATCGAAATACCAACTTGTGTAACCTCAGACATCGCTTGGACCTAATCGTGTAGAAAAGTAGGACCACAACAACAATCGTCTTACCCCAAGACAATTCGTAGATGAAATCGTCTCAATCCAAGATGGTCTTAGTCAAACCATTGTTTTCCTATTTTTATTTTCAAATTAGTTTAGACTTGCATCTTTCTAGTTTCTACATTAGCTTAGATTTCAATTCGTACATGCATGCATCTATCTTTTTAGCTATTTATCATTTTCATATTCGATATGAGTCCAACTTAGGTGGTCCTTTTATATGCTATTGATACACTTTTATTTTCCTTGTGTGCAGGCAACAAGACTTGAGGATGGAAAATATTCGAAGCTCAACATCCAATCTGATATGGTAGTCCTAAAAAACTTTCTCTCCCACGAACTACATTCGCATGAATATTTTTAGTATTGCACCATATTATTGTAATTATTGTAATCATTCTATCATTGGTAGAATCCCATAAGAGGGTATCTCATTGTAAAAATTTGAAATATGAAGAATACAAATATATATAAAGAATTTATCTTATTGTATCTTGTTCAATCATTGTGCTTTATTGCTATTTAGTCATTTGGTGTATAATTTCCTGCTTTCACTAATATCCCTATACACAATAGGCATGAATGCTATGTGCTAGTGGTGAAATCTTACATTCCCTAACACAATTAAGAATAAATAAGATTTTCCAACACAAGCATGCATAAAGAAGGTGGATTCACAAGAAGCCATAGATGGCTGATCCAAAAATTGATATAGGCCCCTCACACATACATGCATCAACAAAAGTAAACCAAGTAAATACTACAAGCACACACACACACATATAGAGATATGTCCCTAGAAAGTCATAGATGACTAATCCAAAAAATGATGCAACTCTCCATATATATATGTACAAAATAGGGTAATTACAAATATTGTGTTGAGAGCAAGATTTCGATATACCCATAAGCCACTCAGGATCTGATTTCTATACAAAAAAATAAAAGGAGAGCCTATAAGAGAATACAATTGCAAACTCACTGATATTTCTTATAGATTATGATACTACTGTTTATAGATTATAACAAGGAATATTTCCCTTCAAAATTATCTACATGTAAATTTAACAACTCCAACTACCTCTTTTAGGGATTCTAAATATTAAATGAGGTACCTTCAGGTCAAAATGGATGTTAGATCTAGGACTACCAGTACCATGCTTCTCTTTAATTGAATACCTAAGTCATTAATTCAAATATCATTTAGTGATTTGACTTGACTGAGACATTAATGATAGCTCCAAATTTTTGCATGCTCCTTAGTAATTTTAAAATCTAGCCTACCCATAGACTGGTTGAAACTTTTGGTATTGGTGCTTGATTGGACATCACAAAACCTTTGACATCGAAGTTGCCTTTGTATGGAAAGACTCCCACTTTTTTACCTCATTGTCATATGTATCGAGACTTTTCTTTCCTTTGGTTAATGGATTTTACACAACCTTAAACTACCAAATCCTTTTCTGACACATTTTGGGAAAATTTTATCTCCTTGGCTACTAATTTTACAAAGTTCTAATTGTTTTTGGTTGGGAATTTTGCTTAAAGTATAAGTAGTGCGAAGCTACTACACTTACATTTTGTGCCTATATGATAATTGATGGAATATTTTATAAAATAATTACCTTAAGCCTCCATATATTACCCAACATTTGATCAAATATCTTTGAAATAATTAATTCATTCCTTCTTTATATCTTCTTCTTCCTTAATATTTCTTCCATCTTGACTTGAAATATTTTTTATGCAATACAAATTTTGGTTTTCATTATAGCATGAAATTTTTGGTATTTCTATCTCCTCCCTTAAGCCATCTATCCCTAGAATTTTGGAATCAATATAACTAATCCTTTTTTAATACATTATGATAATCAAAAGTAATTGTTTTTCTTGCATGTAAGAATCCTAGTCTATTATTTTAACTGCAACTATCTCTTGTAAATTTTTGAGCTTGGATTTAATTTCCTCCTTTTCTTTAAATATGTTATGAAAATATTTAGTATTCTAAATATTTGCCCTTTAGATATTTCATATGTTAAATAAACATATACCTGCATGATCTTGCAATGTTTGCTTTATCTAATCACAGAATATCCTTCTAGAAGAAATTAGTGACTTGGAGTCATATAGATTGAAAGTGAAATGGCTTTGGATGATCATTATTGAGTAAATCACAACTTAAGAGAATGGGTTTATGATTTGATATTGCTTGTAATAACATGTTCGATAAGATTGTGTACTCTATTTGTAACCATGTGCTAGATAAAAAAAATCTATCCAATATTTTTGCTATATGAGTTTTCTTGAAGTGGCTATTATCCCATGTATTGAAGACTTGAACTAATAACATCTTAAAAGCATTTGAATTGATAAATAAATCAAAATATTTCATTGATTTAGAATATCCAAGAGCATTACCCTTATTTTCTAAAGGAGGTAGAACTATGTTGAAGTACTCCCCAAGAATCCATAGGTAACAATTATGAATCATCATTGCATTCGACAAACATATGCTAAAGTCCTTGCAATATTATTCATGAGGAGTAACTATAGTTGGAGCATATACATTTTAAATTTATGAAAACATGCATCATAAATAGACAAAGGAACATGATGTACAAGGAAACCAAATGGTAACAAATATGGCTATATAAATTGCATTGATCTCCTTTAAAATACATTACAATGAATTCGTTTCAAGGATTTTATAAATGATACAAATATTACAATAAGGTGTAATCCAAATTGTTCTCGTGCCCATAATAGTGTCTTTGAAAGTGGGTTTTATTGATACCATGATGCAAGGATGAGATCCAAATCCTTTTTTCTGCATTGAATCCTATCACTTGTGTGCAATGAAATAACAAAAGATGTCAATAGCATCTGCAAGACCCACCCAAGTTAGGCCTGTATCGATACAGTGAAATGAATGCATGCATGAAATAAACAACAATCTAAGCTATTGTAGCAAGGTAAAATTTCTAAAATTAAGGATCTACCATTAAGATTAACATGCAATTTTAAATCACCCAGGTGTTGTAGGTGAGTTGGAGAGGAGAGGGCAATCCTCCAAGGGAGGTCCCAAGTTCAAATCTCCACCCTACCAAAAAGTTGAATTGGGTATCCAAAATCTAATTGATAATGTTGGTGCGGGCAGGATCGGGTGTGACCCCCGAGTGACTTTGACGGTGTAGAATCCCCTGTTCGTGGTCTCTCAGACCAAGGCGGATCCGCAAGGGGTTTTTTGCTTAAAAAAAAAAAACATGCAAGTTTAAATCAAAGGGAAGGGCTAAAAAAACTGTAAAAACTAATCACCTAATCAAGGGCATCTCGGTCAAGACAGTCTTGCTTGTGGGACCGTCTTAATAGAGACTGTCTCTACCATGGACCTCCAACTTTCTAAAACTAGGTCAGGGTGATGTTGGGATGATTTGAGGGTGGGTTTCATCAATGAATTGGTGGTGATCAATAGACGAGTGCCTGGATTCGAGCATCCAAAACCATGGTTTCAATCAAGACAAGTTCATGGATGTGATGTTGAAGATCACATAGCAATCTAGCGATATTAGCTTGGGTAGCAAGGATGCATGATGTAATTTTAGTAGCACTTCATTTCTCAAGTTGAACATCTTTAAATTTTAAATTAGGAGGGAACCCCTCCTTTTATAGCCTTATTGTCTAGGTTCCAATAGGGCAAGTGGCAATCAAGGATAGCCTTGATTACCAATTTGTAGGTGGCAGGGATAATTGTAGGCCACCAGGGGTGACTGCAGGTCATTAGGGGTGGTGGTAAATCTACTGCCATGCTGATAGGTAGTTCCACTACCTGATTATTTTTTTTACAGTTATGTGTGCATCACCATATTGATTGATATGGCCCTAAATTAGACCATCTTAGTGAAGATGACCTTACATCCCATGAGTAAAAAGTACAAATTTGCTGAAAAAAAACACTAAAATAGCCTTGAGGCTACCCTAGGTGGGTTAGAAGTTTATAAGGAGGTCCTTTGGAGAGTCTCCTTGTGATTACGCATTTTAGGTGTCTATAGATACCCTTTTTTGTGATACTTTGTATCTAAGAACAATTCAGAGCAAAAATAGATGATTGTAGAATGATTAAAATTGATGATAAATGATGTTTAAAATTGAAAAAGTTAACATGAGATACCCCAATCATAAAAAGGGTGCATGTCTTTGAATCATTGCTTCCAACACATTGATGAATTTGATTTAGTTCTTGGTAACCTTTTCACTTGTAGGTAGACAAGCTTGAGTCTACTCTTTAGGCTTTAAGGCACACCAAGTTTTTGTTTGATGTAAATTTTACTTGTTACTTGCCCCAACAAATAGGGTTTATGATAGTCTTTTGAGAATGATTCTTGAACAAATGCAATTTTGATTTTTGAGTGTTTGATTGTTGATTTTATTTTGAAATTAAATTTTTGTAGATATTGACTACCCCCTTGGGTGGCAATTCGATGGAGGAGATGAAAATTGATGATAGCAACAATTCACTCAACAAGAATGACTGTTAGCATGGCCTCCTCCTAAAAAAGTACCAATTTTTTTTTATCTATATATATCTATATATATATATCTTGTCCCAAATCATCACAGATAATCTATGTGATCATCTTGGATATTCAAAATACTGATCGTCTTAGATGAGCGTGCCACATCGTGCACTTGTCTAAGATGGTCGCACCACAAATTTTGCTATAAATAATGAAATTCATGGAAAAGCCCTCATTTTCACTGCAGGGAATGAGGAGAGGAGGATACGATAAGGAGAGGGGTTAGTTGTGTGTAACGAAGTGTTGTTCGATCGAAGATCGATCAACACCATGAACCCGAGAACTGCCTCCATAAGTGGAAGAGCCGAAGAGAGAAAGGTAAGGATGAAAAATCTTGACTTTTACTCATTTAACAAAAAATGAACCTTTAATTAAATGAAATAGAAATGAAATGAATGGGTGGGCAAAATGATAACTTTAAGCTAAAAATGAAATATGGGTTGGGTAATAAATTTGTGTTTGTTGTTTTTTTTTGTAATTTATGATGTTTTAATTAATTAATTTTTATTTATTTATTTATTTTTATTTTTAGATTTTATTTTTTTATTTTGTGGCCATCTCAGTTGAGATAGTTTTGTGTCATGATAATCTCAATTGAGATGGTCGTATATGGTGGTCATCTTGATCGAGATGGTCGTGTATCGTGGCCATATTGATTGAGATGACTGTGGTGTATGCTAAAAGGATATTTTTTGACATGGTGATTTTTATTTTTTCTTATTTATTTTATCTCTATGATTTTGAATTTGACTTTGTGTGTTTATTAGCTTATTTTTGCATGCCACTGCTTCCCAAATCATTATAAGAAAGCACATGTTGTAGTGCTCAATGATCGTGTTGACTGGGACTAGCTGATGGCTTTGAGCCTTTAGCATATAGTGTGACTGGAGTCCATGCATGTTGATCAAGCCTACATGATGGCCCTGACTGATAGGTGGGATTCTCAAACTAACACCTTTTATATACACACTAGATAGGTCACCATTACTCTTGAGGATGTCTACCAGATCTTGCAGATTCCCATTGAGGGGCACCCATTACTACATCTGATATGATCGAGAGAGAGAGTGTGTGTTGCATTGAGTGTATGAAGATTAGTAGGATGTGATATAATATAAGGTTACTAATGGTGAGGTGCATGTGGACATAGGATATAGCACCCATATCTTGATAGCTATACATTGGTGTTGATGACACTCATGTCAGACTTTATTTTTCTTGATTTCTCTGGGTGTAGGTTCCCTTGGAATCTACTAGATCTTGTTCAAGACCTAGTGGAGTAACCATAGATTATAGCATGGATACCTACCTTGATAGCATAGCTCTATAGAGAGCTATATGAGATCTATCATTGCAAGCGACTAGACTTGGGATGCAAATTTCTTCTACAGGATTGGGGTTGGGAGTATTTTAGGATTGATCAACCTATAAAACTACCATGGACCACGAGGAGCAACATGGAAGATACAAATATTCCCTATGCTATGCACTAGATATATAATCTAGAGTGAGGCAAGAGCCATCCATGGTAGGGAATATTGTGGTACTATATTGAGGGCTTTGATGGACTATAGTCAAAGGATGTGATATGGAGACCATGGCTTGGATCTCTGAGCTAGGGTGAGGAGGGGGTGCACTTGAGGTGGGTGATGCCAAATGGCTAACAGGGTGCCATGAGATAAAGCATGAGTACTTTTAGTACTTGAGGGTAACCTACTTACTGGGAGTTATATAGGATGTACCTAAGGACCTAGTGATTTATACGCAGAGGACTAGGGAGTCTTCACTATCAATAGAATAGGTTGAGCTGCTAGGAGAGGAGGATGCATTACTAGTTGACCCAAATACAATCAATCCAAGGACTATAATTACGTATGATGCTTGATGGACTACTCAGTAAGCCCAGAGAGGGGTAGTAGAGAGGGGATGAGCCACAATAATATATCCTATGCAGTGATGGGTACATCACCAAATAAAGCTGGAGGTAGGTACCTCATAAGGATGTATAGGGTTTACTAGGACACCTGAGAGAGCTGATAAACCAGATATAGATGACCCATAGGAGTAGATGGTTGTGCTAAAGGAGTAGATTAAGATTCTCCAGTGTCAACTTAGTTATAGGGACGCAACCCATGCCACTACATAGATCCAGTATGATACAAATAGGTAGAGATGATAGAGCTGGGCAAAGGAGAGAGAGATGTTATAGGCTTTAGTGGGGAGTCTGTAGGAGGCATTTGATAGGGTGAAAATAGAGAAATATGCTCTACAAACTCATGGGAAGTTCTAGTGGGGCAGGTTAGGAAAGTGGCCCAGCTAAGAGCCAGATTGGCTAAGGAGTAGGCTCGATATTAGTCTGAGTGAGCCTATATATATAGCTTAGAGGATGAGATAGATAGACTTGGTGGTCAATTGCCCTCATGATGATCAAGGTCATATTAGTCACAATAACATTGGATACACTAGATCAAGATCATAGGGGAGCCATCCATGAGATCTTGAGTGCCACATTTTTAGACACTAGTGACTTCTCAAACATTAGGACCTAGAAGATCCAAGCAACCTCATAGAGACGAGGCTGAGGGTAGTAATGAGAGTAGTGGTACAGGGCCACATTGAGTGGGGGTGGTGTGTTAGCTTCATTTTTTGAATGTGAGGTCCAAGGACCCACTTATGATTATAGCATGTGAGCCTTTTTGTATCATGATCTACTTATAACTTTCGCTATGTATATGACATGATGTTTGTTGATGGTCATCATGTGTTTATTATATATTTATGAATGTGATGATTTTAATTATGATATGATGGATTATTATGGATTTAGACTTAGACTTGTAGATATGATGATGCATATTTATGATATTGATGCTTAGATATATTATTTATTTGTGCATAGGCCTAGATATATATGTGTGTGACTAATGATATATGATTTTTGAAATGATATAGAATGTGGATATATATGTAAATAATGAAATGAATTAATTTAAGATGCAATAACAAAAAAATTATAAGCACCATAGAATGTACAAAAGTCATGAATCAAAGTTAAAACAATTTCTCCTAAGGCATACACTAAAAATGACACCAAATAAAAATAAAATGTGTATTGAAAATGTATGAATGAAATGGATGGTGATCAGTGAGAAGTCACAAGGGAACAACAAGATTTTCATGAGACTCAAACATCCTAGTTGACCAATCAAAATTTGTATACGAATCATGTAGGACCTTGAAATATAAGGATCTATTAGGAAGACCAATATATTCAATATCCCTGTGTGTATAGTGAAGTTCATTAATATGATGCATAAAACTACCCTATTTCTAGGCTAGCATTTATAGCCCATTTCTATAATGGAGATCTCCCTATGGTCATCATTACCTTGATTTAGAATGCAGTTGGGCTTAACTACTCTGTAATGCAAGCCATCAAAATCTAGCTCATCCACAAGATGACATTGGTTTGTACAAGAGAAGGTCGCTAATGTGACAGACGTGCTACCACGTATAAGACTACTCCACTACCAAGCTGACATCCATAGCCCATTACTGACAATGGAGATTGTCCCATGGTTAAAAATTTGAGAAATCCAAGGATTCAAGCTCTTTGAGGATTTTATTTTTGGATGCTTATTTTGGAGATGAGCAAGGGATTTTATTGCTTTTTTTGGAATTTTGCTTGTTTTGAGGAGTAAAAAGGGATTTTTTTGAGGGGCTTGCTCATTTTGAAGGAAAGCAAGGGATTTTATTGATTTGCTTTTAATTTTTGGAACTTTCTCATTTTAGAAAGGAGCAAGGGGAATTTTTTTAAGGGGGAGAGTTTGTCCTATTGTCAATTCTCAGCTTTTTAGACCATGTGCATGATAGGAGAGCAAGAGAAATTTTTTGCTTTTGAGGCAAGAACCACTTTATAGTTCCATATTTTCTTATTCAAAAATTATATTTAAAAAGTGTGAAATTTGTGTTGGGATTTTGAGATAAGTGAGGTACAATCAAAGCAAGACTCTACCAATCAAAAATCAAGATAACTTTCTACAAAATTTGAAAAGAGAACTAGAGATGGTTGAATGATCAAAAGAACCTATTGGAAACTTTGTGACAACTTGAAAAAAATACAAATACCAAGAAAGGGGATGTGGATGGTAATGAATAGTGTGATGGGATGCTTTCCTTGTGAACTTTTGAAAATTAAGAGGTGTACGTAAAATAGTCAGTGGTTGACTGAACATCATTACTAATGGTCATATGGTATCTACCCTATCTTACATGAACCACTTAATAATAAAAATACCATAAAGAAAGGGGTGTAAATGATGACAAGAGAAAGAGTTTGGCCAAATACCAATGGCAGTCATATAGACATGGTTCTATTCTTAGTGCTTACAAGAAAATACTAATGCAAGTGCAATTTACAAGTGCCTAATGCGATATGACGATAAGTGTAGCTAAACACTATGATATGCAAAAATGAAGACTTCTAAATGCATGGTGCAATAAATGATGATATGCAATGCAGTGGTAATGTGTAATGAGATGTGATGCATGGTGAAATGAAAAGATGTATTTTTGTGTTTTTGTGATTTTCTTTGTTTTTGCTGCTTTTATTGTTTTTTAAATAAAATACCTTGTTTTTATGCATAAAGTGCCTACATGTGGAGAATGTTAAGGGGTTAAGGCTACTCAAAACCTTCAAGTGAAGCTAACTGATATGTGATTGGTTCCACATTTTGTGTTATTATGAACAAGCCTAACTAGTTTGTAGTAAATATATCATGTAAATGACTAGGCAGGTTGGCATTCTGCTAATTTTCTTTGAGCACAAGATCACCAACTTGGAATTCCCTAGCGTGAACTTTTGTATCATAGGATTATTTGATGTGATCTTGATAAAAATGAAGGTTATCAAGAGTATTAACTGGTCTTTCATCAAGAAGCATGAATTGATCTAGGTGAGCCTATCATGCATCATTGTTAGTAATTAACTCTTGCAATGAGATGCACAATGAAGGGATTTCAAGTTCCATGGGCATAATGGCCTTAATAATATATACTAGTGAGAACAAAGTTACTCCTGCTGGTGTCCAAATTCTCATCCTATAAGCCCAAAGTTCTAGAGGTAGTTGAATATACCAATCCTTGTAAATATTGTTAATTGTTTTCTAGAGGATGGTGATAACCATTTTGTTTGATGCCTCGACTTTCCCGTTAGTATATGTATAATAAGGGGTTGAAAAGTTGTGTTGTATATGATACTTTTGGGACAAATCTTAGACATACTTATTCTTGATTGATGGCCTATTATTCAAGATTATCCCATCCTATTATTCAAGATTATCTTAGATGGGATACCAAAATGATAAATGCTATTATAGAGTAATAACTCCATGATTTGTGCACCTATCATAGTAGTAAATGGTATTGCTTCAATCCACTTTGTAAAATACTCAGTGGTCATTATAATGTGTAGACACCAAAATCTAGCCATTTTTCCTCCATCCATGCTTTCCCACCATTTCCACCACCAAAACAGAGCCAATTTGTCCACCATCCCTATTTCCCACCATTTTCGAATATTATTCACATTTATTTATGTATATTTATTTTATATATATTTAAATATAATATTTTATATTATATTTTAATATATTTTTAATAAATATGTATTTATTTAAGTGAATTAATCTTAGCCATCAAATTCCATTTAATCTTGACCACCCATTTACATCAATCCATGCCACACCCTAGATTTATTATCTACCCTTAGATGTGCTTTAATCTTAGCCACATGATTAGTGTCATTGAAACCCTAGCATGACCTGGGTTGGATTATAAATAGGAGCTATTTTGATGGCTCAACCCCTAAGTCCCTAAGTTTTTGAGTGCTTTGAGTCCTAGATTTTTTGAAGTCCTCTCTTTAAGTGCTCAAAATCCTTAAGTGCCCTAAGTCACCTCATGTTACTTTTTCTACCATCCTCGCTCGTCGTAACCCCCCATCATCATTGCCATCCTTTTTCCCTCACTAAATCTACTTTTGTAGAATCCTTTCTCTCAACCCTGGTCAACCACAAACATTTCCTATAGTAGCTAGGCACCCATAGGTATTTTAAATTATCACTCCTGAAGACCCCCTAGCCTCTAGGAAATGCTAGGGCATCGTCGCACCAATCACCTATATCAGACATCACGCATCAGAAGATAGTAAGTAAAATAGATCAATCATTTATTATTTTATGCATGTGCTTCTATTTTTTTCACTCTATTTACATCACTTAGTTAGGGTTTACTATTTCTCATAGATATCCTCACATTGTGGAGCCCTCATAGGTATTATTAACTATTTTGTTGTGTTCTTGTGTGCAGATCTGATAGCACTACCTCATCATTTGGAGTGGCCCAGCCTTGGATATCAAAAAGCCCACTCAAAAATATTGGGATAAATATGCACTTGAATACATCACAACTTTGCTTGTTAGGGTTTCAGAGAACCCTAACCCCTTGTAATATTGTATCAAAAGGATTCAAGGATCCAAGCTTGTAAACAATGGAGTTTCTAGGCTCCCCCGTAAATGAAAATTATTCTATTATGCAATCTTGTGTTTCCTTATATTCCATTTGTTCAAGAATTATTTGGGTGTTGCATTTTGCATCTTTCATAATGAACATATATCAACCTGAATATGGGGGTGAGATTTTTCCAATTAGATCAAAACCCCATTGAGAAAAATGCCACATGGAATGAATTGGTTGTAGTGCTTGTGAAAGTACATGCAATAAGTTAGCATGATGTTGACACTTGATGTACCTTTTGATATACACACAAAAATCCCTCTCGATTGTAGGCCAGTGGCATCCCATTCAAAGAATGCACTTTTGTTGGACATTTTGAGTCAAAGTTGTCATTGATGTCAAGAAATGAAGATATCATTAATGTCAAGGATCAAGCTACCGTTGATGTAAAAAGGTCAAGAGGAACAATGCAAAGGTTAAAGGTAAAAGAGCTCCATAATATTTTTAATATTATGTGGAAGCATAAGTTAGAAGGGTTTTTATTAAAACCATGGGTGAGCAAAAATAAAAGGTTTTTCATTAAAACCCAAGGAAGCTTTAATATTTATTTTATAAAATATTTAAATTCAAATTGAATTTAAATTTTATAAATAAATATTATTTATACAAAGTGGTAAAAACAAAAAGGCTTTAATAAAGCCAAAGGGATTTAAAAGTTAATTTATAAAATTTAAATTCTAAAGAATTTAAATAATTTGTAAATTAATGAGTTAAAAATCGAAGCGTCGACGTTCAAGTTTAAATGTGGAAATCGATATAAAAACTATATGCCTTAGAGGTATTAAGATATCCTTTTGCTCGAAAATAAAAATGTGCAATCATGTGTTGTGAGAACTCATGCGAAGAAAGAGACAATAACATTGTTTTTAGCACCAATAAATAAGGGATAAATCAATGAGCACCAAAATTCAAGAGCCATATGGGCAGCATGGCCTAGTGGCAAGTGGATAGAGGCTAGAGTGCTTGGGTACGAAGTGACTTGCTATCAAATCGTGACGATAGTATTATTTTTTTGGTTGTGTTTTGAATGTCGAAGGGCGCAGCGCATGTTTTTTTATTAGGCATACAAGGGGAGATTTATAGAGCATGCGGTGTTATTTAGTCCCTAAGTGAGCACCTAGCTCGCATGGAAATTGGAGTCGTGGTTAGGGCGCTGGTTGAGGCTACGTCGTGATTTTGAGTCCCACAAAGGCAAATGTAATAAAATTTTGAATATATTTTTTTGATGCCTAAGGTTTAACATGAGGTATTAGGGAGTTAAAAGGGTTAGTTAAAAAGGGTTTTTAATTAATCATTATTTTTGGTAAATTAGAGGAATAAGGAGTTAGCTTTATTTTTGAATAAAGTGTTTGTGTCACATTGGTTTTATTGAAGATTTAAAAGTGTTGAAAGGACTTCTTGCATTTGAGTTATTTTGAAAAAGATATTGTATTGATATTATTCTTGGCAGTGAATATTATTTTAATTGAGAGATTATAAGGTGTATTTGGTCAATTATTTTTTTATATGTTGATGGATGTTTTCTTCAAGATGGAGTGATAAGGTGTATCTTTGTGAGAGTTTTCTAAATTTTTTAATCTTTGCAAAGAGGTGTTTATGGTTGTGGTAGATTTTAGAAGCTCCTTCATCATCAAGAAAAGGTATGAGCACATTCTTCCATAATTGAATTGATTGGTTGGTTTTATAGAAAATAAGTTTATTGTGAAAAGGACTTGATTAGGGTTTCCTTTTTGAGTGTGTTGAGTTAATACTTCATGGTTTTATAGAATAAAGAGTTGTTAAAACCTTACTTTATAAGCATTTTTGTTGAAGTGAGTTGTTGAGTGAAGAAATTGAACTAGGGTTTGAAAAGAACATGAGTATCATTGTTATGTGAAGATTATTTTATAAGCATTGTTGTTGAAGTGAGTTTTTGAGTGAAGAACTTGAACTAGGGTTTGAAAAGAACATGAGTATCATTGTTATGTGAGATTGGTTTTTGAGCATTGTTGGAAACATTTTGAGTGGGTGTTCATATGCTTGGACTAGGGTTTGTAAGCAATGATTGTTTCATTAAGTGATTGGTTGAGTAGAGTTGGTTGAGCCTAGTCAAGTGGATGTGTGAAGTGATTGTTCAAGTTCCATAAAACAAACTATTATATATTTTGAATTGATTTGAGAAAGTGATTGAGTATTGAGGTGAATGTGAAGCATATTGAGTCTCTAAAAATTCTCTGTATGTTTCTAAAAGAGTGATTGGAAGTGATTGAGTATTGAATTGAATTTGAAGCATATTGAGTCTCTAAAAATTCTTTGTATGTTTCTAAAAGAGTGATTGAAAGTGATTGAGCATTGTGATGAGTATAGAGAATATTGAGTCTTTAACAATTCTCTTTTGGTGTCTATGAGATTGGACAAGTTATAGTATGGACTTGTTGAGTATATTTGAGATAAGTCTTTGAGAAGACTTGTGGATAGATTTGGGTAAGCTTTTGTGGAAGCTTACAATACATATTGAGAGTAGATTTGGATAAGTTCTTGAGAGAACTTATTGAGAATATTTGGACAAGTTCTAGTGAGGACTTGTAGAGTAGATTGAACAAGTTCTAGAGAGGACTTGAGGACAGATTAGTGTGAGCTTTGTGGAAGCTTACAAATAATATTTTAGATAAGTCTTTGAGAAGACTTGAGAGCAGAGTTTATTGATTGATTTATTCAAACCTTGAGTTAAGGTTTGGGGTAGATCCAACAAAATTGATTTGAGATTCAGTCAAGCTTTGAGTTCAAAGAGATTGAGGATATATTTATTCTAGACCGAAGGATTGTGTTTAATGCATATTCGAGGACAGATTTTGGTGCATATTTGAGGATAGATTTGTACAAGATCAAAGATAGATATTGAGGATAGATTTGTGTTAAACTGAAGGACTGTGTTTAGTGCAAATTTGAGATAAAGCTTTGGAGGTGGCAAAGTTGAGGACAAAGAACTCTAGCCAGAGCAGGGAAGACAAGTGTCTTCTGTGGATAGAGTTCCATTTGCTAAGGGCAGTGGAGGCAGAGGTCTTCTAGAGGATCACCAGCTAGATCAAATATTAGGATATTGGTCTCTTGTGGATAGAGATCCACGAACTTCATTTAGGGGATTGGTATCTCCTTTGGACAGAGGTCCATAAACATTGTAATAGGGAAAGGATTCCCAAGAGATTGATTGAGAAAATTTTAGTAAAATATTTTCTCTGTGGAGTAGCCCACATTGGGTGAACCACATAAATTGTGGTGTCTCTATTATGTGTGGTGATTTGTGTATTGCTTTAATTATTGCTATTGATATTGCTATCTTTACATTGCATAATATTTATTGAGAAAGAAAATAAAAAATTGGTCTTATACTATTCACCCCCTCTTAGTATAAGCTTGTGTTATTCAACTTTACGATGGCCATGCCACTGAATGGCCACCACATGTACCATTGTGAGCTTGCAAAATGGTCCAAGTATATTCTTAGGGATCTAGGCATTGAAGAAAAACTCCATCATAACTTCAACGATACAATATGTCTCCTAATAAGACATATTTAGTTGCTTTTTTCTTGAATGTTAATTTTATGGCATGCAACAAGCCCGTAGGAGGGCTACCAAGTTTCAAGAAATATTTGACCTAGGGAACTAGTCTTGATAATACTCAGCTGGGACTAAATGAAAATTATGCTTCTCTCTTGTCTCATTCTCGCATGAATGCAGATTGTGAGAGCACCTTAAGATATATGGTTGTGACATTATCATAAGGGACCTAAGGGATTAGGGATCCCTAGGAAGTAAATTTCAAGAAGTCTTGAATTTGTAAGAACCAATCTTGGTGTGGTTCAATGTCTACCATGTGGATGTTTTGCTCTTCTATAGAGGCATCACACAAATTGTGGATTGTGCAAGCATTTTTACCTAAATAGTAGTGACATTATCTTATGGGTTTTGCAGAATTAAGGAAGCCATGGTATCCAGTAAATTATTGGAGTACCAAGGGATGATCTCTATGTCATACCATTCAAACTTTGTAAGTAACTTGTCCATGATGGTATTGTATGCTTTCAAGACTAAGAATTTATGTTGGTATATTTCTTTGACTTGATTAACTATGAGTAGTGAGTCACCAAATATTTTGAGTCTTTTGAATTTCATGGCGATATCTATTTGAATGTCTAGAAGGAGGGCTTAATATTCAATGTTATTATTAGTGCAGGGAAAATCAAGTTTGATGAAAGGGAAATAGGATCCCCTTATGATGTGGAAAACATGATTCTTGTGCCACCCACTTATTTGCATTTTGAACCATCAAAGAACAACATAAGATCTTCTTTATGCTCATGTTCTTTTGGTTCATATGAGCTATATACTTTAAAAATTATATTTTTTGGTAGCTCAAATGTGATAGACTTAGCATCTTGAAGTGGTGATTTTGCTAGCTAGTCTGCAATGACCTAACCTTTAATAGATTTTTGTCCAATGAACTCTAGGTCAAACTCTATCAAGAGCATGATCCACTTTATGGTTTAACTATTATGATAAGTACGACTCATCATATATCACAAAGGGTTCTCTTTAGATATGATGTATGTTGTCTAATTTATCATGTAATGATAAAGCTTTTTGGTGGTGAAGACCACCGCTAAGCAAATCTTCTCGATGTAAGCATACTTTATTTCATACGAGACCATGGTGCGACTAATGTAGTAGATAGTCTGCTCCTTATTTACCTCATTCTTTTGGGCCAACATGGTCCCTAAGACAAAATCGATGGTTGAGATGTATAAGAGAAAAGGTGCACTAGGCCTCGATGAGGACAATACTAGCATGGAAGCCAAGTATTTTTTGATATCTTGGAAGGTTGCTTGGCAATCTTCATTCCAATTAAATGTCACCCCCTTCTAGAGAAGATGATTGAATGGCCAACACTTGTCCGATAGTTGTACAATGAATCATTCGGATGGCTTGTATCTTCCCTTGCAAGTTGTAAAGCTGCTTGAGGTTAGTGGGGGGAGGCATGCTTGTGATTACTTCAACCTTTTTAGGGTCAACTTCGATGCCTTACTTAGATACAATGAAACCTAAAATTTTTTGGATGTTACTTCAAAAATGCACTTTTTAGGGTTCAAGCATACATTATGCTCGATGAGGCGATCAAAGATCTTTTTGAGAACACCAATATGGTCTTTGATGCAATAAATATTTAGCCACAAGATCATCGACATAATCTTCGATAATCTTGTGCATGTAATCATGAAAAATGTATGTCATTTCCCATTGATAGGTAGCACCTACATTCTTTAAGCCAAAGGGCATGACCTTATAGCAAAATGTCCCCCATGGCGTAGTGAAAGTTGTTTTGGCCTGATCCTTAGGATTGACTTGGATTTGATTGTATCTAGAGAAGCCATCCATGAGAGAGAGCATTTCATGGCCTACGACTACATCTACCAATATATCGATGTTCGAAAATAGAAATTCATCCTTAGGGCTCGCTTTATTAAGATCATAAAAATTTGTGCATACGCACCCCCCATTTGGATTTTGAACAAGAACCATATTGGACACCCAGTCGGGATAGTCAATAGGTTGGATGAATCCTGCATCCAATAATTTTTGTAATTCATATTTTATCATAATAGCAATTGTTGGATGCATCTTGTGAAGTTTTTGCTTGATGGGTTTAATTGTTGGATTTAGTGTCAAGTTATGGACAACTAGATTTGGATCTAGACCAGGCATATCTCGATATGACCAAGCAAAAACCTTCTTGTACTTCTTTAGAAGAGTAAAAAATACCTTGTATTCTTTAATTGAAAGATCCTTCCCTAGTTTGAGAATCTGAGGGTGTTCGAGATCATCGCTGACATCGATATCAATCGTCTCTTCTATTAACATATGTGATCCCTCCTCCAATTGATGAGGAGTAGGAATCAAGTGAATATCGTCAGTTGGATTAAGAGAGTCAGATGCGCTATCAAACTCTATCTCAGCTTGGAGGATAGCTAGTACCGGATGGGATGGTAGATGGTATGATTGTAGCATATCCTCATAGAGGAGAGAAACTCATATGGTGAGGGCAGAAAGGTGGTGTGATCAAAATCAATAGCCTCAATATTGAGAGGTAATGATAGAGAAGGGTTACCAGGATAATGGAGTGGAGTGGTGAGATCAATGGAGATCATATTGATGGATGGTGGATGATCTCCATACTATGGGAAGAGATGATCGAATATGGGGGGTGCAAATATATCAGGGAGTGGTTGTGGTGGAATCGGGATGATGAGGGGAGCTCTATGGGGAGTGGGGACAATAGGGTCCTCAAGTGGAAGGAGCTGGTACCAAAGGGGTAAGGGTAATCTTGGAAAAATATGAAGATAGAATTTATCTAGATCCACAAGAGGCTCAATAGGGGTGGACTCCTCTTCTGAGCTGAAAGAGGGAATGGATAAGGTTTCCTAATTAGCTTTTAACCCCCAATCATGCTCTGACTCTTGATCTTCTTCAAACTCTTCTTCTGATGAGTCACTATCAGCAACAACTAAGGTAGCGATATGTAGATGAGCATTACCAATATTAGCATACTCATTGCCATCGATGTCTACCCCCAAGCCTAAGTTAAGGTGTTGTAGAGAATCAATAAGGAGCTCATCAGGCATGTAGGTATTATAACCTAAACCTGATTTATCTATGGGTAGCTGATAGTGTGGTTCTAGAGGAGTTTAGGGGCCTTGCTTGTATCACCCCAAGCCATTCCCATGCCAATTATGGTGATGGAAATACCTCATAGCAAAGGATGGATTTGACAGATAATCGATATTGGCCTAAAATGGCTCTTCATCCTCTACTATAGGTGGTGCATCTATGGCGGTATCAATGCCTCCATAGACAAAATTGGTTTACCTTGGGTAAGACCCAAGGGGGACTATGGTACCTATGGGAAACAATGTATTGTGTGGGTGACCAAAGTCCCTGATTGACTCCACAAGCAGTGTGAATGTGATGTCTTGCACTTGGTATTCACCCATACTCAGATTTGTCATGCTAATGGTAACTTGTGGTGACTCTACTAGGGGAGGTGATGAAGAAGATGAAGGTTGTGATGAAAATGGTGTGATGATGGGTGGCTCCTCCTCAGTGGGAGAAGCATGAGTGGAAGTGGTAGAAATGGTTGAAATTGAAGGTGTGGGAGGTGTGTTGGATGGTTGAGCTATGAATGTGTATGTTGGTGGAGGTGGAGATGAGGGTGATGTGATAGGTGCCTTCTCCAAATTTCAAGGTGGAGGATCGGATGATGATGAAGGCATATTTGATGAAACTGATGGTGAGGATTTTTGATGGAGGTGGTGGTGGTGAAGTGATGGGTGATCGAGGTGTGGTGTTAGTGGGTTGGATGGGCTTGTTGGGCCGAATGTCCAAAAGTGTGGAAGGTAAGGTGGACTCCTGAGGATGCGCGACCATATTGCAATATTTGAAAGGTTCCAAGTCTGTAGGGATACAGTGAACTTGGCCTTCATGTATGTATTTTATGCACTGGTGCAATATCGAAGGTATGCATTTCATGTCTTGAATCCATGGCCTACCAAGAAATATGTTGTATTGCATGGCACCTTCCAAAATGTGATATAGTACATGAATAGTCTTTTGTCCAACCAAGATAGGAAGGACTACTGTGCCAATAGTGGAACATAGGGCATCGTTAAAAGCTCGAAGGGTGAAGGTGGAGGTCACGATGGTTGATAGTGGAAGGTTGAGATGTTGGAGGGTGGTGGAGGTGATGATGTTTATTGAATATCCCATGTTGATCAAGACACATTTAAAGGGGATCCCATCCATGCTAGCAATGATGTGCAATGGTGGATCAGGTATCTCAATGGGTATCATCTAAATTTCATGATCCTAAAATGTAATCATAGGATCTTGACATGTTTGAACATGCCCCACAAAATTTATGAAAGAATTTGGATCTTGTGGTTGTAGTTTGATGGATCTCAAGATCTCCATCAGAGCCTCTCGATGTGGCTTTGATTACTAAATTA
The DNA here is from genome assembly GCA_028583015.1 of Wollemia nobilis. Taxonomy (NCBI): domain Eukaryota; kingdom Viridiplantae; phylum Streptophyta; class Pinopsida; order Araucariales; family Araucariaceae; genus Wollemia; species Wollemia nobilis. The sequence continues at coordinate 14,782,138 of JAQPPZ010000850.1, forward strand.
GCTCATATATGGAGAGCCTCATCGATGACATTCAAAGACTTTGTGTAAGTCTGCTCCTTAGCGTGAGCACTAGGCGAGGTAGAGTAGGCATAACCAAATTTGAAATTGGTGGTGCCTGTGACATTGATGAAACATTAGCAAGATCCATAGGTTGTGTGGGTTGCATTGGATACCATCTATTTCTCATCACTATGTTAATCATTCCCATGAAACCTTGGTTAGGTGGGGTAGCATGCACCTAATTAACCTACTTTGGTTGCTCCATTTTAATAGCAGGTATCAAGTTTGCTCTGCATTGGGGTAAGGGGTCTTGGAAGACACCTATGTTTTGGTTATTGGAGGCAAGAGGATTATCGATCTGAATCTCTTACCTCTCAATCATATCCTACACTATGTTCTTGAATGCATAGCATGACTGAATGTCATACCTTTTTTGTCGATGATAGTTGTAGTATTGATCCTCCCTGTAAGATTTTATCTTAGGATGATTAGGATCCAATTATCGGATCTCAAGGAGTGTAATAGCTTGCACCTCGCATAATCGATTAAATATTGATGCCAAAGACTCTAGCAATGGTGTATATTGGTGAGGTGGCTTATGAGGTTGGGTTTGGAGTTGTTATTGTTGTTGTAGTGGATTGGCCACTTGAGTAGTGTACTGTGTTGGTGGAGGTTGGGCCTGATAGTTAGGTGGTGGTATTGGAGCCCGATTTGAGGGTCCAGGGGCACTTAAGACAACCTAGTTTACCGGAGCTACCTTAGGTTGAGTTTGACCACCTTTTACATTTTTATTAGGCCACTCTTTTTTCTAGAGCTTAATCTCTCCTTCCTAGACTTTGATGTCCTCTATTACCTTTGCCTGGGCCAAGGCTTCTTCGAAGGTTCTATACTATTGAAGTTGCAATAGCAATGAGATTTTCTTGGTGTAACTTTGAGTGAACATTCAAGTTAACTCTAGGATGGATAGAGTGAAAGATAGTTTTGTTATTACCACTCTCCATATGTTTCCATAATCCATGATCGGTTCATCCTCAAATTGGCGAATATTGCATAAATCAATCATGGTGGCCTTTTTCTTGACACTAAAGGCAAAGTGTTCTAGAAAAGCATCTACCAATTGTTCAAAGGTCAAGATACTATGGCATGGTAGGTGATTATACCACTCCAAAGCACCCCCAACAAGCATTATGAGAAATGTTCATAGCATGAGGGGGTCGCTATCCTGAAGATGAAAGCATGTGTTCATGAAGCTTGTCACATGTTCCTGTGCATCTTCATCACCCTTGAACTTGTCTAACTTTGGCATCTCAAAGTGCTCAAGATAGGGCAATGATGGAACTGATGGGTGTAGAGGCTGATTTGTAAGCTATCATAAGGTAGGTTTTTGATAACCTGAACCTAAGGCTTGCTTTTCTAATGTGTTAAGGTGCTCTATCAATCATTTGTAGGCTTTGGGTGAGATGATGGCGTCTACTTGCCTTTGGCCTTGATTTGTTTGAAGGTTTTTATGTGGGTGAGGTGGTTGGTGAGTGGTACCAATAGGAATGTCATCATAGGTTACCTCGAAATACGTATCAAGTGGTTCTTGATACTGAGGTTGTTGTTCCTCATAGGCTTCATTGTCCTATTGGTAGGGGTACACTTGATAGCATTCTGGTGAGTGGGGTTGATGATGATGGATGGGTGGTGGTCTAGGATGTTGATGATGAGTGGGATTTGGGTGTGGGTGAGGTGGAAGATTCTGGTTTGGGTGCAATGGTAGGTTGTGCCATTGTGCTTGGTACCCTAGGTGATGTTGGGTTGGTTGCCTTTGTTGTGTGGGTGTGGGCAACCTCTCATGCATCACCCATTGCATTTGATGGTCCATTGTCATCCTGGGTACCAGTCACTAGTTCACCAGGTCAGTGGTGTGTGGCTTGTTCACCCGTGTGTGAGTGGCATGAATAGGTGTTTATTGCACTTTGGACCCTAGAGAGATCAATGATTTATTTCCTAGGGTCATGAGAGGCCGCATTAACTTGGTATTACTATCGAAAGATAGGTTCTATGTAATCAAGAGGTGTCAAAGTGCACCATCCTTGACCATACTACATATCATACGACATAGCGAGAGGATGAAGATCATCATCCCTAGGCTCATGAGCCAATGTGGTAGCATTATGATTACCTTGATCATTGTATATGTTCAAATGATCATACTTACGACTCATCCAAGGATGATCAGTTGGAGTAGCTTGAATGTCCCTATCTTGTTGTGAGATGTACCCCTGATCCTAGTCTAGGGGATTCATAGGTTGAGCCAGGATACAAATGCATGGTAGGGGTTTTCTAGATGTCTCAACTTGGTCGTAGTTATCCCTATAAAAGGTATGCAAGGTATCTTGATCAGGATAATCCATGTCTTGATCATATTCAGTACTCATGGGTGAATTATGCATTTGGGCACTCGATGTCTCAAGGTACATGGAGTGGTGGATGGTATTTGAGCCATAATGGTCACATCGCCACTCAAGAATAATGAGATCCTATGGATCAATCCAAAGATGATCCATTGCTCTTGGTGATGGCTCAGCAGCGTAAGCTCGTGAATGAGCTTGGTTGTACATTACGACCATCTATTGGGTAGATGAGCCATATGGAATTATGACTATGCTCGTGAGCACTATCTATGCTATGCAAAAAAAGTAAATAAACAAACAAGAAAGCACTCTTTTTTTTTATTTTTATTTTTTTTATTTATTTTTGATTGATTTTTTATTTTTGTTTTGTTTTTGAGTTGATTTTGTGTGTTTCTATTTTTGGAACCTCTATTCCTAAAATACTAAAAGAGAATGAAGAGAACTCTATAAAAAGGTGGTTTTTGCACCTCCTCTATCAAGGAATGTGGCACAAATGATAAAAGTGGCTTCCTATAAGGATAAATTGGCAAATGGGTAACACTATAGGAAGAAAAATACCCCCCCAAGGAGGGGCCATGCTGTCTAAATCCTGCTACTTGCCCAGTCGAGATTTTGCTTCACACTTGGGCATGCTTGGATATAAACGATAGTTGCATTCCACAAATTATTAAGCCCTATGGTTAAGGGGCATCTAAGCCTAACCTACCTTGAGATGCACCCAAAAGTAGGGGATTTCTTGGTGATGAAGTCCAAGAAACCACTCGTGGGGGCTACTATGGTGTGTAGGGGGTGAGCCAGTGGAAGGAGGTGAAATCCAATATCATTGGTCTCGATTGGGGGTTGGTGATGAAGGCCAACCTTACCAATGTTTATGTGATATGTGTGTGTGGATTCCTTTTATTACAAAAAAGAAATAGAGAGCATACAATGATTATATAAAAAAATGCAAATTGTAAGGTAAAATGCATCTATCTTTCTTTAACAATGCTCAACTCTTCATCAATCAACAATGCAGGAAAATACAGTGAAAATAGCAAGACCATATCGAATGAGATGACCACAGATCTGAGACCATCTTGATCGAGATGGTCATGGTATGATAGATTGAAAACTAAGAATACAGATATATAGATGCAATCAAGATGTGTATTTTTGTTATTTTCTTAGTTTTTCTATCTAAAACATGAAATCAGGCTATCCTAAGAAGTAAAGGAATAACCTAGAATCCTTTCGTTTGATGTCGATCCTGTATATCCCTACACTTTTACCTCTGTTTCAAGGCCATATCACCTAATATAGTTTTAGAATAGGGGTTGTCTCACCTAATATGGTTTTAGAGCATGGGCCATCTCGACTAGGATGATTGTGCCTATGTACCTATAAAAAAAGAACAACAAACAAAATCCAATCATTTTTATTCATCAAAATGATAGATAATGACAAAGGAGGACCCACAAGGGGTCCCACCATGATCACCATTTGAAAGCATGAAAACATGCACCATAAAATAGATAAAGCAACACGATGCAACAAGAAACAAAATGACAAAAAATCTGGCTATATAAATTGCATTGATATCCTTTAAATTGTGTTACAATGATCCCTTTTAGGGATTTTACCCATGATAAAATTTTACAATAAGGTGCAATCCAAATTTTCCTCATGCCCACAATAGTTTCTTTGAAAGCGAGTTTCCTTGATACCATGATGCAAGGGTGAGATCCAAATCCTTTTTGTTGTCTTGAATCTTGTCGCCTGCGTGTGAGGAAACAACAAAAGATGTAAATAGTATCTGCAAGGCCCATATAGGTTGGGTTCGTATCAATCAAGAAATATAATACAGTAAAATTAATACATGCATGAAATAAACAATGGTCTAAGCTATTGCAATAAAGGAAAATACCTAAAATGAAGGATCTACCATTAAGATTAACATGCAAGTGTAAATCAAAGAGAGACTAAAAAACCTGTAAAAATTGATCACCTGATCAAGGTCGTATTAATTGAGATGGTCTTACCTATGAGACCGTCTCAATAGAGACATTCTCTTCTACATATCTACAATATTTTAAAACCAGGTCAAGGCGATGTTAGGATGATTTGAGGGTGGGTTTTTTTAGTGAATTGGTGGTGATCAATAGATGAGTGTGTGAATTCAAGCATCTAAAACCATGGTGTCAATAAATACAAGTTCATGGATGCGATGTTAAAGATCATGTAGAAAGATAATGATATTAACTTGGGAAACAAGGATGCACGATGAAATTTTAGTAGCACTTCAATACTCAAGTTGATCATATTTGGATTTTAAATTAGGAGGGATCCCCTCCTTTTATATAATTCTTGGCTAGGTGCCAAAATACAAAGTGACAATCAAGGGTAGCCCTGATTGCCAATTTTTAGGTGGTAGGGATAATTGCAGGTCACTAGGGGTAATTGCAAGTTGTTAGGGGCAGCGAGAAATCTACCATCGTGCTGACAGGTAGTCTTGTTACCTAATTATTATTTTTGTAGCTATGGATGCTTGACCATATCTATCGAGATGGTCCTAACTCTAAGATTGTCTCAGTAAATATGGCCTTGGATACCATGAGGGCCAAGTGCAGTTTTTCTAAGAAAAAGGTACTAAAATAGCCCTAAGGCTACCCTAGGTGGGATAGAATGTTATGAGGTCCTTTGGAGAGTCTCCTTGTGATTACATATTTTAGGTATCCATATTTATAACCTCAACTTTAATTATTTCCTCTTTCCTACAAAATGGACTTGAAACACAATTACTCTTTGCTTCTAGCATTTGACCATCCCATTTGTGTTTGTAGACATGGAAAATTGACCCAGTCTAATGATTCAATTTCCACTTAGATGTTGAGGAAGCCACTCAAAGTTGATTTTTGAGCTCCTCACTCCTTAGTTCAAGATGTTTTCCTTACCTTTCCAAATTTGTGGTTATCAAATATCTACAACAAATTCAATTAGGCCACCTTGGTGCTAATCTAACCTCTAATGGTCAGATTTTATGAATTCATGATTGTCTCTGATCGATCGTAAATTTGGCACTTGAGGGTTTTCCCTTAAAATTATAACCTTCACACCACCCTTTTGCTTTTTTAACCCTTAACCTAGTTTTTTATACTTTACTTTTCCTTCCTAAGCCCTCAAACTCTCTATAAATAGAGGGGTTGAGTTTTCTTTTACGTCCATCTTCAATTTGCTATCTTCAAGCATTCATCATCTCCTATTTTTGCCATCTGCTATCTTTTGCTTAAAATATTACATCTTCTTCATGTTTGTGTGATCTTTGACTAGCTATAGTAGAAAGCAAGTGGAAGGATTGCAATGATAGATTGTGTGCAAGGAATATCTTTAGCTTAGTAAACATAAAGTGAAGAGAGGCCTACTTCTTTGGTTGTGGAATTTAACCCTATATTGTTCTTCTATTTTTTTTGTAATTAGTAATTTAAAATTCTATTTGCATTAGTGTTCTTCTATTTTACCTTATTTTTGTTTTAGATAGTTTTTATTTCATTTTTGCATTAGATATCTTCTAGATTTATCTTTGTTTATTCATTTTATAATAGAGTACATTTTAAGTTCATTATTGTGCATTCTTGTTGCATTAGCATGTATTTTTACATATATCTATTACGTTTTAACACTTATGTTATTTATACACTCTTCTGCATATTGTCATTTATATTATTTGCATTTCCATATACATTCTATTGTATTCTATATTAGCTACATTTCTATTAGTTATTTGCATTATTGCTTTGCATATTTACTACACTTAGGGAATTTTCATTCTACATTGCATTTTACTATTAGATTGCATTTTAGATTTTTTAGATTGCACATAGTTGCTTACATTTCTTTCTCATTCCTTATCAAATGTTAGCATATTGTATTTACTGTTAGGTTGCATATTTAGATGTCATTCTTTCATATCTTTCCCCCTGTCGCAAATGTGCAATATGTCTGTATGGGATGTGAATTTGGAAAAACCCTTTGTTTTCCCCTTTTTTCTCTTTGTCATGAATTCGTAGTCACCCTTTATAGGGCACAAATTCAATGATTGCATTGTAGAAGGTATTTTATATGTTCTATTTGCTATTTTATTTTATTATCATGAATTCAAAGTCATCCATTATAGGGAAAATTTTTGGCTACAATAGATTTGAGGGCAAGCCTATACTTTTCCCATTGTCTTTTTGTGCTTAGTTTGATAGTTTTTGTTTTGTTTTGCATGTTGTTTCTACTACATGCTATTTATCCATATCAAAAAGGTCAAATACTCTTTTCTTCATACAATCAACTAAAAGGACCAAGGGGGCTTGACTACTAGCCTTCACAATGACTTAAGTAGACCCCCAAATAGTGACCATCTATTTTCTAGTTTTTATCTTTGTTTATAGATTTGTTTGGACTCATGATCACAAACATAGAGGAATGAATTTGGCATAGGAGTGAACACTTGTACACGTGTGTGTTCTATTGATTTTGTAGGTTTTTTGTTGTGCGTTTTCACTTGTTTCTATTTTTTTTTGTAATTAGTAAGGCAAAATTAATCATATTTAGGAGATTAACTAAGGAAATTCAATTCATTTTAGTATTAATTCATCTTAGATTTATTTTACTCTAATTCTTAGCAATTGAATAAATAATTACATGTAGTTTGCATACTAGGTTAAATTATATGTGCATCATTTCTTGAGACCTTGCTTAAAATAAAAATAAAGTTTATTTTCTTATGTACTAGGAATAGTTTGCATGCAAAATAAAAATTTACCTATTTGCATTTGTTTTTTTACATTTATTTTATAGCATATTTTTATAGTAATTTATTTATTTTAAAAGACCAAACCTAGGTGTTTTCCAATAAACACATCAAAACCTCCCATACCAAACTTGGAGTGAGTCCTAAAAAACACTCATGGTGAAGCTTGAATCCCTTAGCCCTCCAGTGTATAGAAACATAACCCTGCGTTACTTCAACTCCTAGTGGGTCTGCAAAGAATCATTTGTGCAAGTTATTTCCCCCCTCTACATCTTTGGTTAACCTGATGTGAACATGTCCTTAGTGGCCAATTAGGAAGGCTTTTCCTTATTTTTTTCTTTTGTTTTTATTTTAAAACAATAAACAAGACCATTAGAAATCTCTTCGTATAGATATAAAACTAAAAATACTTAATAAATTTTATATCTTTTGTCTTGTGTATTTAGTTTCAAACCCTCTTTATCTTATCCTATGGCTCCAACCCTTAGGAGTAAGTGAAATATTTTAGAGCCTAGTGAGAATCCTCTATAGAATGACGATGATCACATCGATAGAGAAAATCCAAACATATAATAAGAAGAGGAGAAAAAAACTAATGACAACTTTGATCTAATAGAAGGACCTCATGATCAACATGTTTTAAAATCATATAACCATATGATGATCTTATATAGATAAAATAAACAAGTTTTGTTAGAAATATTACAAAAGGACATCCACTTCAATGAAGTTGGACCATCCCACCATCAAACCAATTCACATCATAATATTCGAGTTAATCCCTTATTTCAATCTTCACAAAATTATAACCTAATGACCACAAATATTGGAGGAATTTCACAATCTCCTCCAACTAGTAGCATACCCTAAAATTTCACTCAATTTCCTCACCATATTCCTTCTTCTATTATAAATAATATTCCTCTTCTTAATAATTTTTTTTTTGTTTCACCAAATGTATATCATATCCCACTACAAGATGCTAAATAAAACATCCTATATCATAACCCTTACCACTGAAGAACACAAGCTTATACTGAGAGGGGGGGTGAACAGTATAAGACCACTTTTTACTTTTCTTTCCCAATAGTATTATCCAATATAATCAATGGAAATGTCAATAGAAATAACCAAAGCAATGCACAAATCATCACACACAATAGAGACACCAATTTAATGTGGTTCACCCAATGTGGGCTACTCCATAGAGAAAATATTTTACTAATATTTTATCAATAAATATCTTGGGAATCCTTTCCCTATTATAATGTTTATGGACCTTTGTCCAAAGGATATACCAATCCCCTAAATCAAGTTCATGGATCTCTATCCACAAGAGACATAAATTTCCTAATATCTACTCTGGATGGTGATCTTCTAGAAGACATCTGCCTCCACTGCCATTAGCAAATGAAACTCTATCCACAAAAGACACTTGTCTTCCCTACCTTGACTAATGGATATCTATCCACTGGAGACTATTGTCCTCTATACTCTATCACCTCCAAATATTACACTCAGCTCTATCTCAAATCTATACCAAATAGAGTCCTTCATACTAGCACAAATCTACTCTTAATATTTGTCTCTGATATGGCACAAATCTGTCCTCAAATCTGCACCAAAATTTGTCCTCAAATTTGTACTAAACATAGTCCTTTTATATAGCACAAATATGTCCTCAATATCTATCCTCAAGCCTTAACAAAAAGCTTGAATTAATCTCAAATCAACTTGGTTGGATCTACCTTAAACCTTAACTCAAGGTTTAAAAAAATCAATCAATCAACTCTGCTCACAAGTCTTCTCAAAGACTTGTCTCAAATATGCCTTGTAAGCTTCCACAAAAGCTCACACCAATATTTCCATAAGTCCTCTCTAGAACTTTGTCCACTCTACTCAATAAGTCCTCTCAAGAACTTATCCAAATCTGCTCAATAAGTCCTCTCAAGAACTTATCCAAATTTGCTCTCAATTTGTATTGTAAGCTTCCACAAAAGCTTATCCAAATCTGTCCATAAGTCTTCTCAAAAACTTGCCTCAAATCTGCTCAACAAGTCCACACTAAAACTTTTCCAATCTCATAGAAACATAAAGAGAATTTTTAGAGACTCAATATACCCTATACTCATCACACTGATCAATCACTTTCAATCACTCTTTTAGAAACATACAGAGAATTGTTAGTGACTCAGTATGCTTCAACTCAATCACTTTCTCAATTCAATTCAGAATATAGAATAGTTTGTTTTATGGAACTTGAACAATCACTTCACACATCCACTTGACTAGGCTCAACCAAATCTACTCAATAAATCACTCAATGAAATAATCCTTGCTTACAAACCCTAGTCCAAGCATATGAACACTCACTCAAAATATTTCCAATAATACTTATCAACCAATCTTACATAACAATGATACTCATGTTTTTTCCAAATCCTAGTTCAAGTTTTTCACTCAACAACTCACTTCAACAACAATGCTTATAAGATAATATTCACATAAAAATGATACTCATGTTCTTTGCAAACCCTAGTTCAAGTTTTTCACTCAAAAACTTGCTTCAACAAAAATGATTATAAGACAGTCTTCACATAACAATGATACTCATGTTCTTTGCAAATCCTAGTTCAAGTTCTTTGCTCAACAACTCACTTCAACAACAATGCTTATAAAACAAGGTTTCAATTACAACTTCTTATTCCAGAAAACCTTGAAGCATTAACTCAAACACTCTCAATAAGGAAGCCCTAATCAAATCCTTTTAACTCCAAACTTATTTTTTAGAAAACCAACCAATCAACTCAATTATGGAATAATGTGCTCATACCTTTTTCTTGATGATGAAGGGATCTCATAAATATGCCTTAACCACAAATGCTTCTTTTCCAAGATCTAAGAAGGTTATATGACAATACAAAACAAATAGCAACTCACAAATACACCTTATTACTCCATCTTGATTAAGCATCCATAAAAATATAGAAATAAATGACCAATTACACCTTATAATCTCCCAGTTGAAATAATATTCACCACCAGAAAATAATTTCAAAATAATTACTTTCTCAACACTTCTTAATGGAAAGAAGACATATTCAATAATAATCAACACTTAAAAGCATTTATCTCTCCAGTTTGCTAAAAATATTAAAAGGTTTTATAAAACAATTAACTCCTTATTCCTCCTAATTATTTTTAACCAAATATAATTACCAAGCAAAAAAACCTTTTATCTATCCCTTATAACTCCCACGTCACTTTATAAAACCATTTAATAAAGCCCAAAATTAAATTTAAATTTTCAACAACCTTCTCCAAAAAACCTGATGCTCACCTTTTCATTGATCCCTAAAAGGGATTCGACGAGAATCGAACCACCGTCTCCACAAGCCTAAGCGCCTTAGTGCTTAAGAGTCCACCGCATGGGCTAGAAATGCCCATGTGAAGGAAGTGGAGCTTCCTTCACCTTATGCTCTTCTTCACACATGTTGACCTCCTTCGAACACCACACGCCCTCCACTAGCCGTAGCTCTTTAATCGCACGAATATCGGAGATACCTTTCATAGGGGATTCGGGAGCATTAAATCAAAAATAAGCTTGGTGCATTCTAAGGTGAAATGATCCACATTTTATACACGAATGGAGGAAATTTCTCACACGTCGATGCATTAGAAATTCGAATTTCGAATATTCGAATTAAATTTAATTATTATTTATTTATAATAATTTAAATTCTCTTTGGAATTTAAATATTATAAATTAAATAAATAATTAATCTTTGGGCTTTTTAAACAAATGCAAGGCCACCTTCGTTTTTAATAAAAACTTTTTATTTTTGCCCATCATGGATAATTAATCTTTGATTTTTGCCCACCATGGTTTTCATAAAAACCTTTGATCATGCTTCCCATGAAGCTCTTTTGGAACCAATCAAAATGCAATCCTTCTTAGAACCTTTTGACATCAATGACAACTAATATTCCTCAAAATATCCAACAACCACAATAGTGGTAATACCTCTAATTTTACTCAAGTACGCTTCCAAAAACCCATGCATAACAATTACAACCCACCTTTAGGGAACCTTGGAGTAAACATGTCAACTGCACCCCATTTAGAGTTGCACAACAATCCTAACATTCAAAGTTTGACAACTATAGTGAAACAACTTGCATTGAGGATGGATACACTACAAGCACCAAGTTTCACTTATTCATACAAATAAATGTGCAACCAACCTTTAGATCCCATAGTAGCCTCTAGACCTTATCCTAAGAATTTTCCCACACCTATTTTACCAGTCTACAAGGGAACAAAGAACCCTATAGAACATTTAAAGGTATTTAGGAAAACATGCCATGATATCATTTATGATATGTTGTTAATGTTCTCTAAAATTCTTGGATGTATGGCCTTGGAATGGTACTATCAACTAAACTCCATTCCCTAAGAAAATTTGAAGAAATAGTCGAGTTGTTTGTTCAACAATTTGGAGCTTATGTGGAAAAAGGAGCAACACCTCAAGATTTATACCTCTTAAAACAATCTTAAGATAAAAAATTTATATTTTCTATCTCGGTGGAGGAGTTTTTTTGAAATATTAAGATATACCTCACCTCCCCTAGACATGTTAGAGATATTTTTTAACAACTTACAAGAGTAGATTTCATATGAGCTCGAGATAATAACTATCAGCTCTTTCAAACAAGGAATAGATTTAGCTAGGAGGGTTAAGAAAGGCCTCATTTGAAGAGGTCAACTAAAACCCAAAAAGGAAGAAAAAAGAACCATGAAGCCCCAATACAATAACAAACATGTAGTTGGTGATGGGGTCATAGATAATAGATAAACCAACAACATCAATACAACTAGTACCTTATAGAAATTGGTACTTAGCAAACCCCAACGATTCCAACCAAGAAATTCTACAAGACTCAACCAACCTCTATCATCGATCCTTAAACAACTCTTGGAGGTTAATATGATTGATCTTCCCACAATAAGATAAGCTAATACAATGACTTGGTAAAAACTGACCAACACTATGAGTATCATAGGGTAGACGAACACATGATAGATTAGTGCAAGTGGTTAAAACATGTGGTTCAAGACTTTATAGATGATAATCACCTTACTATATGTGAACCCCAATCTACTCCTAACCATCAACCTCCAAGTCACCAACCACCAACTTATCAACAACCAAAAACCAACCAAGATATGGGGATTTTCCAAAATCCTCTACCTAACCACAATCAATAGATATCAAACCAAGTGTCCTACTATAATGTGCCACCCCCACATAACAACATGGTTAGTATGATATAAAAAACTACAAGACAACAAGCTCAAATCCAACTAGCTCAACAACCCCAAAAGCAAACACCTCTAACTTCTAATCAACCCTCTAGACCACCCTTAGTTTTGATAAATACCCAATAGAAGAGTACGGGTATAGAAAAATCGACATTGATCTTAAAACCTCAATCAACAACTTCCTTTGACTTAAAACAACAACTTTCTAGTAAAACCACCAAGATTTTCTTCTTAGAGCTTTTATAAACTTCTCCTATTCATAGGGAAGCCTTAGTGAAGCTTCTAAGTCAACAATCCATCCACAAGACCTTCCCCCTAGCAACCTAGACAACATTGTAGGTGCTCTTAGGATTAACCATATATATTTTTATGAAGATGTTCTTCCTCCATAAAATTTACAAGGTGATTCTTCCCTTTACATTATTGGATACATTAGGAAAATTTTATCAAGAGAATATTGGTAGACAATGGTTGATCCCTCAACATATGCTATTATAAATTCTTTCAAATTTTGGATTAAGGGAGGAAGATTTAACCCGATCAGATGTCATCATAAATGATTTTAATAATGAAATCTAAGAGACCTATTGTTGAGCAAGAAGGTGCAAGAAGTTTGTCATTGTTGTCAACACAGGTAGCTAGATCTAATGATGCAGTGGCCAGACAGTTCAGGAGTCATTCAGATGCAGAAGACAGAAAAATTCGAAGAAAAAGACAAGTTAGAAAACTGTCGCGATATCGCGACATGTTTTCTATCGCGATTTCGTGACAAGTCGGAGGAGAGAGAAGGCACAGTCGAAAATGTCACGATTTCGCGACAAGTCGGAGGAGAGAGAAGGCGCAGTCGAAAATGTCATGATTTCGCGACAAGTCGGAGGAGAGAGAAGGCGCAAGGCAAAATGTCACGATTTCACGACAAGTCGGAGGAAAGAGAAGGCGCAAGGCAAACTGTCATGATTTCGTGACATGTTGGAGGCCAAGAAGCTAAGTCAAGAAACTGTAGCGATTTCGCTACATGTTGTTGTTTCGCTGGCCGAAGCAAGGAAAAAGCGTTAAGTGGAAAAGTTGTAGCGATTTCGCTACATGTCAAAATTTCGTTGGCCGAAGCAAGGAGAAAACGTTGAGTTGAAAAGCTGTAGCGATTTCGCTACAAGTCAAAAGTGCACAAAGCAAAGGTGTAGCGATTTCGCTACGGGTCAAAATTGCACAAAACAAAGGTGTAGCGATTTCGCTACGAGTTGAAAAAGCACAACAAGAAGGTGTAGCGATTTCGCTACAAGTTGAAAAAGCACAACACGAAGGTGTAGCGATTTCGCTACAAGTCCAAAAATGCACAACGTGGAGGTGTAGCGATTTCGCTACCAGTCAAAAGAGCAGAATTCAAAATTGAAGCAAGTCGAAAGCACAAGGCACAAAGTTGTAGCGATTTCGCTACCGCATGAAGCAAGAATTGTACGGATGCCGAAAGCGTCACGATTTTGCGACAAAGATGAGGATGACGTCAACAAAATTGAAAGTGTCACGATTTCATGATAGGGTGAAAGAAAAGCCGCTGGAAGCCGAAAGCGTCGTGATTTCGTGACAAGAATGAGGATGACGTAAGCAAGAGTTCGAAGTGTCGCGATTTCGCGACAAGAACGATGGCAAAGCTACCAAAGGCCAAAATGGTCACGATTTCGTGACAGCAAGGATATGAAGGCGTACGGCTACAAATACGTCGCGATATCGTGACATGTTTGTGTTTCGCGACAACAGTTACAAAAAGGTAACAGAGGTGGCAGTAGCGGTTGAGGCCGACAAAGTTGAATCGAGGCCGATGATTTTTAGGGTTTTGAAGCCGACATTTTCTAGGGTTTTTCAACGGACGTCTTTAGGGTTTGCAGTCGACAATCACCAGGTTTTAGCAGCCAAAAAATTCTAGGGTTTGAAGTCGACAATATTTAGGGTTTTAAGCCGACACTCTTTAGGGTTTGAAGCCAATATTCATAAGGGTTTGACAGCCGACGCTCCTTAGGGTTTAAGCCGACTACAGTCTCAATATTGTTTTTGAAGATTTCTTCTATAAAAGGAGGGACTAATTCAAGATGGAGTGTGAGGTGTGCGAAGATAAGGTGTGTATGCGAGATTTGCAGTGCGTAGAGAGTGAGTCATTTCGATTTGAGCTAAGGCTGAAGTGATATATCTTTAGTGACGAAGTGAAGAGTGCATATCGAATCTTTGAGAATTAAGAGCGCGATGTGCAGAGGGTGTGTTCCAAGTCCGAAGTAATAATGCATAGACTGCAGAAGTGATCGATCATTTGATTGCAGCAGAGAGTGCGAAGAAGTACAGAGAAGCGGTCGGATAGTGCGAATCGTGTTGCACAGAAGTAGCAGAATGCAAAAAAATAGCAGACTATGAGAAATGAGGTGAAAGTTTTATTCTGTAATCTTTATTATTGTCTTCCAAGTTGTAGCTTGGCACAAGGGGTTGGTGCCTCTTTCCAGTAGGTGCTGGTAAATTAGGAGTCGGTGCTCCATTCTGCCTAAAACAGATAAAGCAAAGGGGTTGGTGCTCCTTCCAGTTGGTGCTGGTAAAAGATATTGTAAAGTTGTAGCTTTGCATTGGCTGGATTTGGATGGTAGTCCAAGCAGTCATTTTTGAGGAGTAGCCACATTGGTGAACCTCGTTAAAATTGTTGTGTTATGTGTGATGCTTTCTTGATGCATTTAATATTTCTTTTATCTGTTTTAAACTGCTGCTGGTTTTAAAACCATATGTTTTAGAAATTTTAAAGATCACACTGATTCACCCCCCTCTCGGTGTCATTGTGATTACAACAATTGGTATCAGAGCCAAGTACCTGAACAGGCTTAAACGGCTAAGGTGATCTTGGAAGTTACGCAATGGCAAGTGGTGAAGGTTTCTCCTCGAACAAAGCACCATTGTTTGATGGGACTAACTATGTGTTCTGGAAAATTAGAATGTGGACATATCTCAGTGCTTTGGGTTTTGACATCTGGGGTGCAGTAGTTAATGGTTACAAAGCTCCTGCCACCGCTCCAACAGACACTGCTGGTAAAAAGGCATTTGAATATGATTCAAAAGCAAAAAATGCCATCATGTGTGGACTAGTGGACAGTGAGCTAGTCAAGGTCATAAATTGTGAATCAGCAAAAGATATATGGGATAAACTAGAGAACATCCATGAAGGAGATGATAGGATCAAGGAGGCCAAGCTTCAAGCACATCGAGCTCAATACGAATCTTTAAAGATGGACAATGATGAGAACATAGAGACCTTCATGCAAAGAGTCAATGGGATCACCAATTCAATCAGAGGTCTCGGCGAAGAATTAACCGATGCTTCTATCGTGAAAAAGGTATTAAGATCGCTCCCTCCTAGATTTTATTCTAAAGTCTCTGCCATAGAAGAAGCCAAAGATCTAAATAGTTTTAGTATGGATGAGATGCATGGTTCTTTGACTGCTTTTGAAATGAGAATAGGAAGGTCTAATCCCACGAGATAGAGAAGCGACTTTCAAAGCCCTAAAAGGCAAAAGCACAAAACAAGAGTCCGAAGAAGAGGATGCTTTAGATGAAATGGAAGCAAATTTTGTCAGAAAGTTGAGAAAAGGAAAAGGAAAATACAAAGGAAAGCTACCTTTTAAATGTTTCAATTGTGGAGGCATTGGACACTTTGCTATCAAATGTCCTCTCAATGACAAGAACAAAGGTGAAGAAACTCAGCATCAAGAAAGAAGTGAATGGAGGAAGAAAACAAACTTCAGAAAAGGCAATTTCAAAAAGAAAAGCTTTATCTCCCGAAATGCAGAATCTTCAGAGGACAGTTCTAGTGAAGACTCTGAAGAAGGAACAGGTGAGGCTCTCTTTATGGCGTTTGAAGTAGAAGAATCAGAAGAGGCAGAAAACACACAAAAGAGAGAAGGAATGAACTCTGAAGTATCTATTGAAATAGGTGAGGCTGAAGTTGATTTAGAAGGTGAGCTGGTTTCTGCTCTTATGGAATGGAAATGCGAGAAAAGAAAGAATAAAAAATTGTTAAGGAAGCTTGAGGATGCAAATGACATTATAGCCAGTCTAAAAACACAGACAGAAGAGTACAAGAAAATGTTCGAAGATCTTGAAGTACAGGTAACCATGAAGATAGATTACTGTTGCAAATTGGAAGAAGAAAATGTTAGTCTTCGAATACAGATACAAGAGCTGGATCAAAAAATTAGCTGTCATTTAAAACGTGATGAAAGTTCGATGAAGCTGGACAAAATCCTAAGCGATCAAAGACCCACAGGTATCAAATTCGGTCTAGGCTTTACTGAAGGAGAATCATCAAATGGACCAAAGGCAAGCAATGTTGAACGTGAAAAGAGTAAAGACAAGAAACAGGCTGTTGAAAGAAAAACAAATCAAGCAAAAGAAAGCAGTAATGCCAGTCCTGAAATAGGAACTGACAATGACGGTTTTACCAAGGTCACACATCAAAAGAAAAGAAGATCCAAGGCTCCTGCAACAACTTGGCAAAAACCATCTTTCAGGTTCAATCATTATTTCTATGGTTTCTATTTTAAATGTAATGGTTATGGGCATAAAATTGTGGACTGCAAGTACAATATAGGTCCTAGAAGTTTCACTAGTAGAAATGCTTTTGCTCCTCTAATGAGTTATGCAGTAGAATGCTTTAATTGTCACAACTTTGGGCATATTGCTAGAAACTGTCGTAGTATTTCTGTTTCAAATCAATCTCAGAAAAGAAGAATTCAACCATATAGGGCAAAACAAAATAGAATTTCTTCTAAGGATATGTGCAAGATTCTAAAAAGGGGAAATCCAAGCTAGAACCCAACACCACAGTTAAAACAGAATGGAAACAAAAAGAACAGCTCAAGAAAGAACAAGAATCTTTAATAGTGCAGACAGATTTTAGAGCTCAGAATAAATGTGTACCGTGGATCCTTGATAGTGGGTGCTCAAGTCATATGACAAGTGATAAACAAAAATTTGAAAAACTACAGAAATATGAGGGTGGCTCTGTGAAGTTTGGAAATAATGATGGAGCCAAAATTATAGGAAAAGGGTCTGTCAAAATTAGTGAAGGGAAAATCAAGTCAGAAGAAGTTTTATTTGTGGATGGTTTGAAACATAACTTGTTAAGTGTTAGTCAAATCTATGATAAAGGTCATGAAGTAGTCTTCAAGAAGCAGGGTTGTGAAGTCAGAAAAATAAACAGTGGGAAATTGATAGCAACTGGTTCAAGGACGTCCGGTAATCTGTACACACTCTCAGAAACTTTAGAAGGTACGTGTTTTATTGGACAAGAAGAAGAGAACTGGTTGTGGCATAAGAGGCTTGGACACATAAGTTTTGATAATTTGGTGAAAATCAGCTCTAAACAAGCGGTGAGAGATATTCCAACCATTAAGAAACCTTCAAACAGTGTTTGTGCTTCATGTCGAAGGGAAAGCAAACCAGAGTGTCATTCAAAACAAAAGAGTACCACACTAGCGAGGCCTTTAGAACTTATTCATACTGACCTGTGTGGACCCATGAGAACTCAAAGCATAAACGACGACAAATACTTTATGCTGTGTATCGATGATTATTCCAGAATGACATGGATATTCTTCCTAAAAGATAAAACAGAAGCTTTTGAAATGTTTAGAACCTTCAAACAGCTAGTTGAGAATGAAACAGGAAAAAGGATTAAATGCTTGCGATCAGACAGAGGAGGAGAATTCATTTCGAATGAATTTACAGAATACTATGAAAAATATGGTATCAGGAGACAATATTCAGCAGCCAGAACTCCTCAGCAGAATGGTGTAGTAGAGAGAAAGAACAGAACTATACAGGAAATGGCACGCACCATGCTGGCAGAAAACAAAATAGCAGATAGATTCTGGAAAGAAGCAGTTCACACAACAGTATACATTCAAAACAGATACATGTTAAGAACTCATGAATGCAAAACACCTTATGAGTTGTGGTTTGGTAGAAAAGCAACAACAAAACATCTCAAAGTATTTGGCTGTAAGTGCTACATCAGAAAAATTGATGACAACCTTGGGAAGTTTGAAGATAGAGCAGATGAAGGTGTTTTTGTTGGTTATTCTCCAAATAGCAAAGCTTACAAATGCTACAACAAGAGACTCAAGAAAATTGTGGACAGTGCAGATGTTAAATTCGATGAAGGGAGGAAACAAATAGTTAACTTTGAAGAAAACTACCCAATCTACGAAGAAGTAATTGAAGGAGATGAGGTGCATGAAACAGAAAATACGTCTGCAGTTGATGCAGATAACTTATCCGATGACTCAGAGGTGCAAGAAAACAGAAAATTCAAAACAGGCAGCTGGGAGAAAAATCATCCTAGAGACCAAATAATTGGAGATCCCACAGTGGCATTCGGACAAGAAGGAAAGTAATAAGTAATTACTCTCTCTTATCCAGCATTGAGCCCAAAAACATAGATGAAGCAAGCAAAGATGATAGCTGGATGAAGGCAATAAATGAAGAGTTAGATCAGATTGAAAAGAACAGAACTTGGGAACTGGTACCTAGACCTGCAAATAAGAATGTAATCGGCACCAAATGGATATTTCGAAACAAATTAAATGAAGACGGTCAGGTCATTAGAAACAAAGCAAGACTGGTTTGCAAAGGCTATGCACGGGTCGAAGGCATTGATTTTGAAGAGACTTTCGTGCCAGTGGCCAGGCTAGAAGCTATTAGAATGTTTTTGGCACTAGCAGTTCACAAGAACTTTAGAGTTTATCAGATGGATGTAAAATCTGCCTTCCTAAATGGGAAACTTGAAGAAGAGGTCTATATTGAACAACCAGATGGCTTTCAAATTAGTGAAGATCCTAACCTTGTCTGCAAATTAAAGAAAGCAACTGTACGGATTAAAACAAGCACCACGGGCATGGTATGCAAGGCTAGATAATTATCTTTCTCAACGGGGATTCAAGAAAGGATTAGTGGACATGAATCTGTATGTAAAAACAGAAGGTGGGCATCTCATTGTTCTAGTGGTCTACGTAGATGATATCATATTTGGAAGCAACAAAGATGAATCTTGTAAAGACTTAGCAAATAAGATGCAGAATGAATTTGAAATGTCTATGATTGGTGAACTGTCTTACTTTCTTGGGCTACAAGTTAATCAAAATGAGAAAGGCATATTCATTTCCCAAATCAAATATGTGAAAGAAATGCTAAAAAGGTTCACTATGGAGGACTGTAAGCCAGTCAGCACTCCCATGACAACAGGCTGCAAGTTGAGTAAAGAAGACAAATCTCCACCTGTAGATCAAACCATGTATAGATCAATGATAGGAAGCTTACTATATTTAACTTCAACCAGACCTGATATTCTACGAGCGGTTGCATGGTAGCTAGATTTCGAGGCCGGTCCCAAAGAGACTCATGTAACGATAGTTAAAAGGATTTTTCGGTATCTCAAAGGCACCATGGAGTATGGGTTGTGGTATCCAAAAGGCAAATATTTCACTCTTATATCATATTCGAGATGCAGATTGGGCTGGATGTGTTGATGACAGAAAGAGTACCAGTGGAGGAGCATTCTATTTGGGGGACAGATTGGTTGCATGGCACGAGTAAGAAGCAAGAGTCAGTTTCTTTATCTACAGGTGAGGCAGAATATATTGCAGCAACAACATGTTGCACACAAGTCTTATGGATGAAACAAACCTTGAAAGATCTAGGTATTAATTTTAGTGAACCAATATCGGTAAAGTGTGATAACACCAGTGCAATTAACATCTCTAAGAATCCAGTAATGCACTCACGGACAAAGCACATTGCTATAAGGTATCATTTCTTGAAAGAGAAAGTTGCGGAAGGAGAAGTTAAATTGGACTATGTCCCAACTACGAGAACAAGTAGCGAGATATTTTTACAAAACCCTTGCCCAAGGAAGTATTTGAATACCTTCGAAGCAAATTAGGAGTAGTCACACTTCCTAAGAAGTGACTAGCTACAGGGATCACTTTCTCAGGGGGAGCCTTTGAGTATTTGACTATTCTTTTGCTCATGATCATAATTTGTGCTAGTTGCAACAAATTGTGCCTGAGAAGTGTGAGGATGGACTCACGGGGAGTCTACAGCAGCCCTTTGGTATTATTGACAAAGGGGGAGAAGAGTTACGAGGAATGTACACGAGGTGTTGCCAACAATTCCAAAGGGGGAGATTGTTGAGCAAGGAGGTGCAAGAAGTTTGTCATTGTTGTCAACACAGGCAGCTAGATCTAATGATGCAGTGGCCAGACAGTTCAGGAGTCATTCAGATGCAGAAGACAAAAAAATTTGAAGAAAAAGACAAGTTAGAAAACTGTCGCGATATCGCGACATGTTTTCTATCGCGATTTCGCGACAAGTCGGAGGAGAGAGAAGGCACAGCCGAAAATGTCACGATTTCATGACAAGTCGGAGGAGAGAGAAGGCACAGCCGAAAATGTCACGATTTCATGACAAGTCGGAGGAGAGAGAAGGCACAGTCGAAAATGTCACGATTTCGCGACAAGTCGGAGGAGAGAGAAGGCGCAAGGCAAAATGTCATGATTTCACGACAAGTCGGAGGAAAGAGAAGGCGCAAGGCAAACTGTCGCGATTTCGCGACATGTTGGAGGCCAAGAAGCTAAGTCAAGAAACTGTAGCGATTTCGCTACATGTTGTTTCGCTGGCCGAAGCAAGGAAAAAGCGTTAAGTGGAAAAGTTGTAGCGATTTCGCTACATGTCGAAATTTCGCTGGCCGAAGCAAGGAGAAAACGTTGAGTTGAAAAGCTGTAGCGATTTCGCTACAAGTCAAAAGTGCACAAAGCAAAGGTGTAGCGATTTCGCTACGGGTCAAAATTGCACAAAACAAAGGTGTAGCGATTTCGCTACGAGTTGAAAAAGCACAACAAGAAGGTGTAGCGATTTCGCTACAAGTTGAAAAAGCACAACACGAAGGTGTAGCGATTTCGCTACAAGTCCAAAAATGCACAACGTGGAGGTGTAGCGATTTCGCTACCAGTCAAAAGAGAAGAATTCAAAATTGAAGCAAGTCGAAAGCACAAGGCACAAAGTTGTAGCGATTTCGCTACCGCATGAAGCAAGAATTGTACGGATGCCGAAAGCGTCACGATTTCATGACAAAGCTGAGGATGACGTCAGCAAAACTGAAAGTGTCACGATTTCATGACAGGGTGAAAGAAAAGCCGTTGGAAGCCGAAAGCATCGTGATTTCGCGACAAGAATGAGGATGACGTAAGCAAGAGTTCGAAGTGTCACGATTTCATGACAAGAACGATGGCAAAGCTACCAAAGGCCAAAATGGTCACGATTTCATGACAGCAAGGATATGAAGGCGTACGGCTACAAATACGTCATGATATCGTGACATGTTTGTGTTTCGCGACAATAGTTACAAAAAGGTAACAGAGGTGGCAGTAGCGGTTGAGGCCGACAAAGTTGAATCGAGGCCGATGATTTTTAGGGTTTTGAAGCCGACATTTTCTAGGGTTTTTTAGCGGACGTCTTTAGGGTTTGCAGTCGACAATCACTAGGTTTTAGCAGCCAAAAAATTCTAGGGTTTGAAGCCGACAATCTTTAGGGTTTTAAGCCGACACTCTTTAGGGTTTGAAGCCAATATTCATAAGGGTTTGATAGTCGACGCTCCTTAGGGTTTAAGTCGACTACAGTCTCAATATTGTTTTTGAAGATTTCTTCTATAAAAGGAGGGACTAATTCAAGATGGAGTGTGAGGTGTGCGAAGATAAGGTGTGTATGCGAGATTTGCAGTGCACAGAGAGTGAGTCATTTCGATTTGAGCTAAGGCTAAAGTGATATATCTTTAGTGACGAAGTGAAGAGTGCATATCGAATCTTCGAGAATTAAGAGCACGATGTGCAGAGGGTGTGTTTCCAAGTCCGAAGTGATAATGCACAGACTGTAGAAGTGATCGATCTTCCGATTGCGATAGAGAGTGCGAAGAAGTACAGAGAAGCGGTCGGATAGTGCGAATCGTGTTGCGTAGAAGCAGCAGAATGCAAAAAAATAGCAGACTGTGAGAAATGAGGTGAAAGTTTTATTCTGTAATCTTTATTATTGTCTTCCAAGTTGTAGCTTGGCATAAGGGGTTGGTGCCTCTTTCCAGTAGGTGCTGGTAAATTAGGAGTCGGTGCTCCATTCGCACTAAAAAGATAAAGCAAAGGGGTTGGTGCTCCTTCCAGTTGGTGCTGGTAAAAGATATTGTAAAGTTGTAGCTTTGCATTGGCTGGATTTGGATGGTAGTCCAAGCAGTCATTTTTGAGGAGTAGCCACATTGGTGAACCTCGTTAAAATTGTTGTGTTATGTGTGATGCTTTCTTGATGCATTTAATATTTCTTTTATCTGTTTTAAACTGCTGCTGGTTTTAAAACCATATGTTTTAGAAATTTTAAAGATCACACTGATTCACCCCCCCTCTCAGTGTCATTGTGATTACAACACCTATGACATTATATCCCTTCACCTTAGGGTAGTATCCAAGGCCGGCCCTAGACACCTTGTTTTATGTAGTATCTTGCCCAATATCTTTTAATATTCTTCTTGGATACCCTTGGATCCATGATATGAGGGTTGTCCCTTCTACTCTTCATAAATGCTTAAAGTATGAATTCAAGAATCAATTTATCACCATCTAGGGTGACTTTGAACCTTTCCCTAATATTGTTCAATGGTTGATCAAGCCCAATCAAAAGTTAATTTTTGTCCAATAGTTTCTCTTCAAAAAATTCTTCTTCTTATTCTTCTTCTCCCTCTAAGTATTATCCATCTCCTAAAATCACCAAAAAAAATTAAAACTTTAGAATTAGTGAGGAACCACCAACCATTATTTCATCACAGGATCAAGTCAATCAATTATTTCAAAGTGCTTTTCTATATCTAGCTAAGTTACCACCTTCACCCTAAACTATGGGTTTACCCCACAAAAAGAGTGAAGTTATACATATCAAAATGTGTACCTTTCCCTACCTAGGTACATCCCATGAAGAGAATATTCATGGTAACAATTATTCAGTCATAGAGATAACCTTTACCCATTGTTACTTATTCAATGATGATCCACTACCAGACATCAAAGATCCCTTGGAAGTTGAACTATGGCTTAGGAGATATGGTATAGGCTACATCCCTAATACAAACCAACCCTTACCAACAAATGATGATCAATTCATAACCTATACCAAATTCATAGGTCATCATGACTTAGAGTGAAGTGATTAGGATGAAGGTCCCACTTCTCCTTCAACCATATTTCTTTGTAATATGATAACCTTAGTTCACCTTGAGATGATAGTGATTCCTAGAGAATATGTTAAGGGAGATACTTTTTATGATATGGCTCACAAAGATATCCTTTGTAATGGATTTTTCTTTTATGGGTTGGTCCCTTGTGTCACCCATGTTCAAACCTCTATTTCTCAATAGGAACATATCTCTCTCGAAGACCTTGAGAAATTAGGAATCATTGTTCTTATTGCTAAGAAGGAAGGCACAATCAAAATATGTATCAAATTTTGCCTAGTCTGCTTAAACCAATTGGAGCTATTGTATGAAAAGCGTATCCATACCTTAGATTATCTTTGAGCCTATCATAATAGGCTCAAGAAAAATTACACTAAGAAAGTTTACAATTGTTATTTTGAAGTTGGGGACCTTGTCCTCAAGGAAAACCAAAAGAACACTAATGCTCAAATAGATCTAAAGGGCAAGTTTTGTCTCAATTGGCTAGGCCCCTTTGTCATAACAACCAATTTTGTCTCAATATCCTATCACTTAGCAATATTACATGGTATATATTTTAAAGAACCAATGAACATAATGCACCTAAAAATATATTATGCATAAATGCACATCTATCATATCTTGTTAACTTTTGATGGGAGGTAGTACAACCATAAGATGTAAGATAACTATAAACTAATGGCACAATAATATGCAAGAAAATAATAAGATGAACATCTACAAATAACTCAAAAATATGTCATTAATAAAAGTGAATAAAATAGTACAATGCTATATAATGGAGGACATGAACACTCCATGAACATATATGAAAGGACTACATTGTACCATACTACTAAACTATAACACACACTCTCTATATTTATTGCTCTTCTAAAAAACTCACTATGAGGCATTTTTATATAGGAAGATAGATTCCTTGGCCTTTACTCTACCTAAGACTTATGTACAAGTGGACTACATGCATATTTACAACTTGCACATTGACACTTGTGCATTTATTACAATATTTGAAGTAACTAACTAACTTTACTCTAAAGTAAATTCCTACTTTAGTTATGTACCAAAGGTGGTACATTTACATGTACCTAAATAATGTAATATACTCTAACACCCCCCTGTATTATATTATTTGGGTATTGAAGACTTTAGTATTCAATATGGATATTTTATCTGGTACTGGAGTTTGAGTTCTCCCTATCTATTGTCTATGTCCTATTCAAGCAAGTAGTTAGTGTCTTCATAAAATGCTATCTTCATTGAGAGAGCTTTGACTTCATGATCATCTATAGGATATTCTAGTTCTTCAATTTATTGAATTCTATGATCTGTGTCCCTTCTAATTTCCTTCTTGATATTCCAAATGAGTATAATTGTATGATTGTTGAAACTATTCCTAATGAGGATTATTTTGAGCTTGATATTGCCTTGGCTAAAATGCCATGTTTGGTTGGATTCCATGGTTTATCTGATTTTTCTTATTCTGGTTTTTGGGATTGAATCTATCATAATTAGTGCTATGACCTTTTCTCCAGCATACATGAAAATATTTATTTTTCCATGGACTTCGTCCTTTTGAGGATGAGGTAACATTTTCTTGTGGATTATATTTTGAAACCAATGCAATGTTAGTCATTTCATCCTCCAACATATTTTCCACCTCATATTATTGAATAATGTTTGTAGTTATTTGGAAGAGCTCTCATGGTTACTTGAATAAGAAGTTTATCTTTAACCTCTTCTCCTAAGGTTAATAATTTTCCTTTAATATCTACTACCTTCCTAATGAATAGTTCTACACTTTCACCAATGTTCTTTTTTAGGGAATATAATTGAGTTTGATATTTAGGATAGTAGCTTTATTTTTCCCTTCAAATATTTTTTCTAGGGTTTTCAAAGCTTTTGTAAATGTTCCTGCTGAAGTGATGTAAGGTTGTATTTCATGTTTGATGGAAAAAGTTATTATCATTAATGCTTTTGCATCACACTCTTCAAACTTTTGAATCTTTGTATCACCTGAATTAGGTTTAGTAGTTATTCCTTTGATAATTTCCAAAAGCTTCTCAACTCTTAAAATTACCCTTACTTTATTTTTCCATGAGAAGTAATTTGGACCTTTAAGTAGTTGAGATTCTATGAGGAAGAATTTATTTGTTGTCATGATGATTCTTGTTGACTATATTATATCTCCCTAATGATTAAAATAAGCTATAAGCTTGATAAAATGCTTTGTAAGTAATAGTTCACCTTTTAGGTTGATTTTGTAATTTTTTGTAAATAACAATAATCAACTCTTATTTCTCCTAATGAACTATGCACTTAATTTGAAGTTCTCTATGGTTGGATTTCTTTTGTCCCTTTAGTATGAGTATGATACAAGTGTAAGTATATAATTCCAACTCCTTTAAGTAAATGATGAACTTCCTTTTATAGCCCTTAATATCCAATAGTTTAATATTTCTAAATTCCAATAATCTATTTTTGATGTAGTATTCCTTATAACTCCCTAATTTTGGAATATTAGAAAATAATAATCTCTCTAATAAAAGAGTTTTAATTTCCCAAGTAGAAACCCTTATATATACTATGGTATTTAATTGCAAATATTAAACTATTTAAGCATATAAATCTTCTTTAAATTTACTTTCAAATATATGGTTGATTTTGCTATTATTTTCAAAGTAAATAATAAAAGAGTTTATGAAGAACACAAGCTTATACTGAGAGGGGGGATGAACAGTATAGGATCACTTTTTACTTTTTTTCCAAACCAATATCAATTAATGTCCTTAATTGCAATAACCAAATATAGCAGTGTGCATTAATAACTCGGATAGCAATAGTAAGCAAGAGCACAAGTCACCATACACAATTGAGACACAAGATTTAACGTGGTTCCCCCAATGTGGGGTACTCCACAAGATAATATCCTTATAATATTTCACACAAAAATAAGGATCCTTATCCAATACAATGATTTCTTTGATCTGCTCAAAGCTAGGCAATAACAAGCTCACACAAAACTTGTCCAAATCTGCATAACAAGCTCACACATAACTTGTCCAAAACTGCTCAACAAGCTCACACATAACTTGTCCAAATTTCTTTGATCTGCTCAAAGCTAGGTAATAACAAGCTCACACAGAACTTGTCCAAATATGCATAACAAGCTCACACAGAACTTGTCCAAAACTGCTCAACAAGCTCACACAGAACTTGCTCAAATATGCTCCAACAAGCTCACTAAGAACTTGTCCAAATCTGCTCTAGCAAGCTCACCAAGAACTTGCTCAAATATTCTCCAAAAATCTCACTAAGAACTTGTCCTCTAGCAAGCTCACCAAGAACTTGCTCAAATCTGCTCCAACAAGCTCACTAAGAACTTGTCCAAATATGCTCTAGTAAGCTCACCAAGAACTTGCTCAAAATTGCTCTAACAAGCTCAACAAGAACTTGCTCAACTCTGCTCAATAGGCTCACTCAGAACCTCATCAAAATCTATCCCAAATATATCCATAAATTTGTCTAAAACTATCCACAAATCTATCCCAAAACTGTCCACAAATATGTCTCAAAATTGTCCACAAAGGCCTTCTCAAAGGCTCAATCAATCATGCTCAAGTAGTACTCAAATCTCATCCACAAATCTATGAAGGCAAGGCTCAAATATGAACTCAACAATGAATGGCAATGCACTCTACAATGGATGACAACAATGATCCACAATGATCTCAACTCAACTCAACTCAAATCAATCTCAACTCAAGTCAACTCATAGAAGCATAAAGAGAATTGTTAGAGACTCAATATGTTCTAAGCTCAATCTCAACTCAAATCAATCTCAACTCAAGTCAACTCATAGAAGCATAAAGAGAATTGTTAGAGACTCAATATGTTCTAAGCTCAATCTCAACTCAAATCAGAATTATAGAATTGTTTGTTTCATGGGACTTGAAAAATCACCTCACACAATTACTTGACTAGGCTCAATCAACTCAACTCAACCAATCACCACAAGGGACACTCTTTCTCACAAAACCCTAGTCCAAGCATGTATCAACCAACTCAAATATTTCCAACAATGCTCAACCACAAATCTCACATAACAATGATACTCATGTTCTTTACATAACCAATGGGCTTCAACAACTATGCTTATAAAACAAGGTTTAAACACAACTCTCAAACCAGAAAACCTTGAAGCATTCAACCAACCACTTTTGAAAAGGAAACCACAATCAATCCTTTTCACTCCAATGATATTTCAGAAATCAACCACCATAAACAATCAATAGGAGAATGTGCCCATACCTTTTTGATGCCAAGAAGTTGTCCACAAAATCTGCCACACTAAACACAACTTTCCTTTCCAATCTCAATAAGGGTTAGTGGACTTCAAATAATAATCACAAGATAAAGCATAACTCAATTTACACCTTTTTACTCCAACTTAATAAACACATCCACCAAAGTCCTTTTTTAATAAAAACCCTTATCAAAATAATAATCAATAAACCTCTCAAAAATTATTTTATAACAACTCCTTATTTCTCCTAAATCTTAATTCTCAATTTCATGAACATCAAATTAAATCAACAACTCATCCACCTTTGAAATAATAATCACAGCCCTTATAAAAACAAAGTTTAATTAAAAACTTTAATTATTCCTAACCACCTTATAACTCCAACTTAGGGCTTAACAAAAATAATTAGAGCAAAAACTTATTTACCTCCTCAAGGGGATTCGAACCCCCGACTTGCCCACACCGTGAGTGCCTTAGCCATGACTAAGGTTGCCACACGAGCTAGCCACTCGTTCGAAAGGGAAAGGCACAACGTGCCTTAAAACCTTTCCTCCCTTTCCATAAATCAAAAGTGCTTTGAGCGCTTTTCTTCCAATGCCTTTCGAACACAGTCAAGGGGATTCAAAACCTTGATATTTGTGCTGCCACATACCTTAGCCAAAATCCAATTGCCAATGCGCCACTCTACCCATGATGACTTTGGACTTCGACCAACCTTCGTTTATTCGCTGCTTCTGCTTTCTAAAATATTTTCGCACGAGCTCAATTCGGATGCTTAGCCAATGATTATTAACCATGAGCTCAGATTAGTTTATGAACCTTAGGTATCCCCTTTATATAGCCTCCTTATTATTTTCGATGATGTCGATGGAAATCTTGCATATTTAATTTTAAATTTAAATTTAAATTTTAAATAATTAAAATTTAAACTAAATATTAAAAATTAAATATCTCCATCATCGGGGCACCTTTTTCGATGAAACGAAAGGCCAACTTGGGTTTTAAGAAAAACCCAGTTCAAATATGCCATCCATAGTTTTAAATAAAACCTTTTATTTTTCCTGCCTTGGTTTTCACAAAAACCCTGTATTTATCCATGCTTTCCAAAATATCATTTGGCCACCAAAACTCAATGTGATCCATGTGACATCAATGATCCATGTGACATCAATGACAACATAAAATAACTCAAATTTCCAACAATCTTCCCCTTTGTCATTGATGGCAACACCTCTAATGCAAAAACCACAATCACTGCAAAAACCATCTATGAGAATCAAAGCTGCTCCCCCTGACTCAATACTCTCTATGGAGGCTGCTCCCCCTAACTCAATGCTCTCTTTGGAGGCTGCTCCCCCTAACTCAATGCTCTCCCCCTTACTCAAATATCTCCCCCTTTGACATCAATGGCAAAAGGGACACCTATGGGGCTAAAATATATGACTCTTAAGCATAGCCCCCTCACCACCTTCTCTCTTGAGGTGATTAATTTTGGGGTGGGAGTACTTTTACTCCCATATTACATTGTTTCTTTCCTCTATCAACTTCCTTCCATGTTTTTATGATATCCTTCTCTTGATTTTCTTGCCTTGAACCTGTTTGACCTTCTTGCCTTGAACTTGTTTGGAATTGAGTCCTACACCATTTTGCAATATGTCCAAAGTTATTGCAGTTAAAACACTTGATATTGTAGCCTTTGGATGGTGCCCATATCCTAAAATATTTCTTGAAATAATTTCCATATCCATTCCTTTCCTGAACCCTGTATTGTGAAGTTCTGTTTTCATGACCATTATGACCATGAATTCTGAATTGTGTAGCTCTAAAACCAAAACCATGTTGCTCATTTCCTTTGCACTGAGAAGCTCTATGACCAATCCTGTTACATGAGAAGCAATGTCCCTGAAAACCATACCTTCTTCCTTTGATGTTCCTTCTAGCAAAATCAAACTTCTTTGATCCATAGACCCTACAGTGTATAGCCCCGTGTCCAAATCCATTACAAGAAAAACAATGTCCTTGAAAAGCCCTTTGTTCATGCCTTGGTTCCTCATACCTTTCTTGACCATTATTCCTATGATCATCTTCAACTTGTGCATTGCATTCTTGAACTTTCTTTGTAGTATCTAAATCCTCTTCCTTAGTTTCTTCCTTGTTTTTCTCTTCAAGTATTTCTTTTCCTTTTGAACTTGATTCACCTATCTCAAAACAAGATCCAAACTGAATATTTGGAGCCATAGGAACTTTGGAACTTTCTTCATAACACTTAGGTGCTTCCTTGCTTTCATATTTTAGAACTTCCTTTCCTTTTGAGTGTGACTTTTCTTGGAAATAGGATACATCTTTAAAATAAGTTTCCACTCCTTTTTGAACCTTTTCATCTAATGTGTCATGTCTTGAAGTTATTACCCTTAGTTCTTCATTCATCCTTTCTTCTATTCTTTTTGCATTTTGAAGCTCTTATCTGAGATTATTGATTGTCTGTAGTAGTTCTTCTATGATTTTGACATTTGTTCGAATCTTGTTTTCAAGATTCTTGTATTCTTATTTTAGCCTTTTGACTTCTGATTTTTGTTTTCTTGGCTCATCCTCTTCTTTTTCTATTACCAAAAGTGAGACTTCTTTATCTTCATTGTCACCGATACTATTAAAATCTTCTATAGCAAACAAACTCTCAAGATTTATTTGACCATGCTTATTTCCTTGATGTGTCATCTCATCTTCACTATCACTGAAACCATTGCAATATCCTGATCTGTGATCTCTTTGACCACACACAAAGCACTGTTCTCTTTCACCTTCTATTCCTAGGAATAGATGTTCTTCCTTTTCATCATCTGATTTGTCTCTATCACTATGATCTGAGCTATCACTTGCTTCTACAATGTAGTAATATTTCTTTGCCTTACAAAAAAATTTCTTCTTCTCATACCTATTTTGCTTGTATCTATCATCTTTGTCATGCTTATGCTTTCCATCTTCTTTTCTTCTGTGACCCTATTTTTCATCATCACTATTTTCTTCATGTGGACACTTGTATGCATAGTGACCAAGATCACCACACTTGTAGCATCCGACTTTCCTTATATCCCTAAAATTCCTTGAGTCCTTATTCCTTTTGATGAAGTTAGCTTCCTCATCATTATCTACAACTCTATCTATTTCTGGAACTTTCCCTTTCTCTTTTTTTGAAGCCTTGAATGCAATATCTTTTATTGGAACCTGATGCTTACTTACCCTCATCTCATAAGTTGTGAGAGTTCCTTGCAATTCTTCCATTGTTAGCTTGTTGATATCCATTGTTTCTTCTATTGTTGAAACCTTAGCATCATATTTCATGGGAAGTGATCTCAAAACCTTTTGAGTAACTTTTGATTCTTTCATCTCAAATCCTAGACCTCTCATGGTGTTAGTAATCTCATCAACTCGAAGTAAAAACCTTGCAATATCTTCAGAATCTTCCATTTTCAATTCCTCAAATATTTTTCTATGAGTTTGTAGTTTTGCCAACTTTACCTTGGAATATCCTTCATAAGTATTTCGCAACTTGGTCCACATCTCATTAGCTGAATTACATACCATAACCTTTGCAAAATATGTCTCTCGTAGCCCACTCAAAATACAATTCATTGCTCTTGCATTGATCTCAACCAATTTCCTGATAGTCTTATCTACCTTAGGATCACCTTCAACCCTATACTCTTTTTCAACCATTTTCCATACCTCATATCCTTGTGATATCAAGTAGTTCTTCATCCTCATGCTCCAGAAAGCATAATTGTTACCATCAAACAGTGGAGCCTTATTTGTAGATGATCCATTCTGTGAAGCCATCTGTGTTCTTGTAGAATCTGCCCTCAAGCTGTTAGCTTTTCCTAAGGAACCCACTCTGATACCAATTGAAGAACACAAGCTTATACTGAGAGGGGAGGGTGAATAGTATAAGACCACTTTTTACTTTCTTTCCAAACCAATATCAATTAATGTCCTTAATTGCAATAACCAAATATAGCAGTGTGCATTAATAACTCAGATAGCAATAGTAAGCAAGAGCACAAGTCACCATACACAATTGAGACACAAGATTTAACGTGGTTCCCCCAATGTGGGGTACTCCACAAGATAATCTCCTTATAATATTTCACATAGAAATAAGGATCCTTATCCAATACAATGATTTCTTTGATCTACTCAAAGCTAGGCAATAACAAGCTCACACAGAACTTGTCCAAATATGCATAACAAGCTCACACAGAACTTGTCCAAAACTGCTCAACAAGCTCACACAGAACTTGTCCAAATTTCTTTGATTTGCTCAAAGCTAGGCAATAACAAGCTCACACAGAACTTGTCCAAATCTGCATAACAAGCTCACACAGAACTTGTCCAAAACTGCTCAACAAGCTCACATAGAACTTGCTCAAATCTGCTCCAACAAGCTCACTAAGAACTTGTCCAAATCTGCTCTAGCAAGCTCACCAAGAACTTGCTCAAATATGCTCCAACAAGCTCACTAAGAACTTGTCCAAATCTACTCTAGCAAGCTCACCAAGAACTTGCTCAAATCTGCTCCAACAAGCTCACTAAGAACTTGTCCAAATATGCTCTAGCAAGCTCACCAAGAACTTTCTCAAATCTGCTCTAGCAAGCTCACCAAGAACTTGCTCAACTCTACTCAATAGGCTCACTCAAAACCTCATCAAAATATGTCCCAAATCTATCCATAAATCTGTCTAAAATTATCCACAAATTTGTCCCAAAACTGTCCACAAATCTGTCTCAAAACTGTCCACAAAGGCCTTCTCAAAGGCTCAATCAATCATGCTCAAGTAGTACTCAAATCTCATCCACAAATCTATGAAGGCAAGGCTCAAATATGAACTCAACAATGAATGGCAATGCACTCTACAATGGATGACAACAATGATCCACAATGATCTCAACTCAACTCAACTCAATATCAACTCAAGTCAACTCATAGAAGCATAAAGAGAATTGTTAGAGACTCAATATGTTCTAAGCTCAATCTCAACTCAACTCAACTCAAATCAATCTCAACTCAAGTCAACTCATAGAAGCATAAAGAGAATTGTTAGAGACTCAATATGTTCTAAGCTCAATATCAACTCAAATCAGAATTATAGAATTGTTTGTTTCATGGGACTTGAACAATCACCTCACACAATTACTTGACTAGGCTCAATCAACTCAACTCAACCAATCACCACAAGGGATACTCTTTCTCACAAAACCCTAGTCCAAGCATGTATCAACCAACTCAAATGTTTCCAACAATGCTCAACCACAAATCTCACATAACAATGATACTCATGTTCTTTTCAAGTTCTTTACATAACCAATGGGCTTCAACAACTATGCTTATAAAACAAGGTTTAAACACAACTCTCAAACCAGAAAACCTTGAAGCATTCAACCAACCACTTTCTAAAAGGAAACCACAATCAATCCTTTTCACTCCAATGATATTTCAGAAATCAACCACCATAAACAATCAATAGGAGAATGTGCCCATACCTTTTTTATGCCAAGAAGTTGTCCACAAAATCTGCCACACTAAACACAACTTTCCTTTCCAATCTCAATAAGGGTTAGTGGACTTCAAATAATAATCACAAGATAAAGCATAACTCAATTTACACCTTTTTACTCCAACTTAATAAACACATCCACCAAAGTCCTTTTTTAATAAAAACCCTTATCAAAATAATAATCAATAAACCTCTCAAAAATTATTTTATAACAACTCCTTATTTCTCCTAAATCTTAATTCTCAATTTCATGAACATCAAATTAAATCAACAACTCATCCACCTTTGAAATAATAATCACAACCCTTATAAAAACAAAGTTTAATTAAAAAATTTAATTATTCCTAACCACCTTATAACTCCAACTTAGGGCTTAACAAAATTAATTAGAGCAAAAAAGTATTTACCTCCTCAAGGGGATTCGAACCCCGACTTGCCCACTCCGTGAGCACCTTAGCAATGGCTAAGGTTGCCACACGAGCTAGCCACTCGTTCGAAAGGGAAAGGCACAACATGCCTTAAAACCTTTCCTCCCTTTTCACAAATCAAAAGCGCTTTGAGCACTTTTCTTCCAACGCCTTCCGAACATAGTCAAGGGGATTCGAAACCTTGACGTTTTTGCTACCACACACCTTAGCCAAAAGCCAATTGCCAATGCGCCACTCTACCCATGATGACTTTGGACTTCGACCAACCTTCGTTTATTCGTTGCTTCTGCTTTCTAAAAGATTTTTGCACGAGCTCAATTCGGATGCTTAGCCAATGATTATTAACCACGAGCTCGTATTAGTTTATGAACCTTAGGTATCCCCTTTATATAGCCTCATTATTATTTTCGATGACCTCGATGGAAATCTTGCATATTTAATTTTAAATTTAAATTTTAATTTTAAATAATTAAAATTTAAACTAAATATTAAAAATTAAATATCTCCATCATCGGGGCACCTTTTTCGACGAAACGAAAGGCCAACTTGGGTTTTAAGAAAAACCCAGTTCAAATCTGCCATCCATGGTTTTAAATAAAACCTTTTATTTTGCCTACCTTGGTTTTCACAAAAACCCTGTATTTATCCATGCTTTCCAAAATATCATTTGGCCACCAAAACTCAATGTGATCCATGTGACATCAATGGTCCATGTGACATTAATGACAACATAAAATAACTTAAATTTCCAATAGTTTCAACCTTATAACTCCTTTTAACTTTTGGAAAGCAAGATTTAAATCAAGTAATACTTTTACCTTTCTTGTAAGGTATTTCATCCACTTTGATTGGTGTATGGAGTTCATTCTAAATTCTTGCACGTTCCCACGAATGACAGAGGCTCTTGAATGCAAATAGGTATCTTCATCTCCTCTTTGAATAACACTTTGAATCCTCCCTTTAATTATTGACCACATACCTTGATTTTCTCTCACTTAATGCTCGTTAAAAATATGCCTCCACTTCACCTTTGAGTTTAGACACTTTAAATAGTGGAGATGCCTTTAGACTTTGGATAAGTGGCACTTGATAGTTATGTTAAAGATGGGCATTGAGACTTAGGTTATGTTAATGCTCATTCCTCCTTGCATATGATGACTATGGCAAGTATCCTCCCAATAATTCTTGTAACCACTCAAAGATAGACATTAGATTATCCCTTGAGTGTTCTTCTCCTGAACATACATTGAGGAATGTAAGGGTGCTATTGTGACTGTATCACAACTAACCCCAATATTGGGGACCCACCTTAAATTTTGGTTTTGGGAGGTTTTGTTGTTAGATTCAAATTTTGTTTTAAATTTTAATGTTAGTTGATGTTTCCCTTTTATTTTATTGTTTAATTGTTAATCATTTAAGGTTGTGTGATTTAAAATAAAAAGGAAATAAAAATAAAAATAATGTATATATATATATATATATATATATATATATTATATATGAAATAAACTTTTGAAAATAATAATATAAATAAATAAGGATGGGAATTTTATTAATGCTCCGCATTTACCTCTTGGGGATTAAGTAGTGTTGATTTCACTTAGCTTTATATCAAGATTTGACTTGTATTAATGTTAATATAATTATATATTAACTTTAGTATATGTCTATATTTATTTTATCACTTTGTCACACTATGGGCTTCACTAAATTAATTTTAGTATTTAACTACCTTGCCTTTGGTTGTTTTGTAGGTCGAGCAAAGTGATGGACATGCGACACAAAGGCGGGCATGGTCCGCGTTGTCCCTATGGACCCTAGGTACTACATGGCACATGGACCCATCATAATGTGTAGATGAGAACATAGCATGATGATGTGGACATCTAGTTGTGATGTGGCAACACTCGGGCATGATTTACAGGTGACGTGGTGATGAACGTGGTCGTTCTTATGTGGCAGGTGAATCACACAGATGGACTATACGACAGGGGTAACATGGATTGTAGTGTTTTTACATGGATGGACTCAGTGAATTATTGACGATCCTAGAATAGTGGATAACAAGTCTTGATGCCACAACGAACTGGCATGACTTAGATATTTTATGTAGGACATAACCCGATGGATAGTCACAACTAACACAGACAGGTGCAGTATATTACCAAGAATGGGGAACACATGGACTATTTAAGGAGGTCCCAATAAACCAAGCAACAATATGTGGTTTGAAGCACGATGCCTGGGATAATCATCGATTTAACAAGGTAGATGGTGATGGTGATGACAATGACTAGAGGTATAGTGATATGGAAAAAAATAGAGAAACAGTAATGCAGCACGATGGCCACTGTAGCAATAATTTGATAGTCGATGATAACTTCAAACATTGGTGGTAACTTCAAACTTTGGTGGTAATTTTGAATGAGATAAATGATAATGAATCACTAAAATTAGAAGAAACCAAGCAGTGGCATGTCAAGCAGAGCACGTAGAGTTTACAACGAATATAGTGCAATCAAAGAACATAAATTTTGTGGAGAATCTTGGAAAAAGTGTAAGGTTAATCACATGACAACCAAGCATTTTAAATGGGTAGGCAAGCACCCAAAGAAATATATGAACATCCAGCAAGCAATGCAAGGATTTCTTTGTAGATGGATGTTGCTTGCATGTGGAGTTTCATCACAGTCAGATATACATAAAAAAAATTGAAATAGCAAAGAATGAGGTGTTTTCCATGGGGATGAGTGATGCAGGCTCCGAGTCTCTGATAGGACGATGCCCTCACCCAGAATCAACCACGTAAATGCCACAAATTATCGATGCTTCAAGAAAATAAGGTTTTGGTTTTTTTGGATAGTGATCAATGAATTGTCGTTATTAAAAATTGTCAATAGAGACAGGCTACAGATTTGAGTATATTGTTTGATTTTAAACAAGGAAATAAGACGTGGCAACAGTCATATTGGATTACAAACTGGGTAATCGATGGAGCAACTATAGCAGTGGAATCTGGATGGTCGATAGAGAAGAAAGTAGCTAGGTGGACATGTCTCTATAGATATGGATTTTGCATATGGTCCATAAATTAGTCTCTTAAATGTCAACGTACTTGAAGACAAGATCCAAACGTGTAGTTGACTTGATAATTGCATCTTGAATGTGGTTTTTAAATTCCAGTTTGTGTCAAGGTAAGAGGCCAAGAAATTGTAAAAACAAATGGGGGCTAGGGGTAACATGTCAATTTTTTTTGTTTTTATACTTTTCAAGGTAGCAGACATCATGTTTAAATAACCATTGAGAAGTGTATCCACATGATGCCATGGACATTGGGAAGTATTTTTGACCACGTTGCCACACAAAAAAATAGATTGTTATATTTATAAGTTGATATAATATTGGGGTAATATAATGAAGCTTGTAATGCAATAAGAAGGCATTACTAAATATCAAACGTGTTATGGTCAATTATCTTTTATCTAAGGCAATTACAAACATGGAGAAATGGAAAACGTTCATGAAAAGAGGAGCATGAAAAATAGGTTGGAAAACAAAATGAAACCAAATAGGAAGAATATTTGAAACCAAAAAAGGGAAAACAAAGAGTTTTGGAATAATTTTAAATATTCCTACAAGTGAAGGCACAAGGGCTAGAATGTTTTGTAATGTAAGACATATTATTCTAACCATTTGAATGCATACATATCCGGAAACTTGCACCTTGTGAGCAAGACTAGAGGAGATTATTTCTTAGGGTTTTGTGTCAATGTTTAATATTTCTACTGCATTTCTCTGACCTTATAGCTAGTGTTAAATAATTTTCGGAGGTTACACTATGTGAATGTTTATTTGAATGTAGATTTATTTTTCCTTAGAGTCTAGCACTTGATCTAACTAGGTTGTGTCAATGCATGTCTAATTAGATTGAGTTACCCTTAGATTTTCTTAGATCTCTAGTTTTGCAAGGTAGGGGAGCATGACACCGTATTGTGTTTGCATTTATGATCCGACTTTAGAATAGTATAGTTGTAGTTTCTATTTCTGCAAATTTACTTTATTTTTGCAAACTCTTCGATCTAAAACTCAAAATTCCAAGAGGTCCTATTTAATAAATCTGACTTGAGAAATTCTGGAGTATACAATATCCAAGTAATTTAATTCACACGTACTTGCACACATTATTATTTGGACAATATTTTAGGATTAAAAGGATAAGTTCTATATTTTCATTTTTAGTTTTTTATATTTTGTTCCTTGTTCCAGAATTTTTGCACTTAAGTTTCAGTATGTTTGTATTCTGGTCCTTGTTCCAGAATTTCTTTTTAGTTAGTTTGTATTCTGGTCCTTGTTCCAGAATTTTTACATTTTTATTTTTAGAATGTTTGTATTTTGGTCTTTGTCTAGAATTTTTGCACTTCAACATTGTATAAAATTATTCAGTGATTTTACTTCATCCCCTAAGGCTCAAGATAAAATCAATATATGAGGTAGGGTACTAACTACTACTTCACATTAAGTGCAAATGAAAGAAATGAATGCTAACTTGCTAATTTGCTAACATTCTGACCATCTAAGTTTGTAGTTCATAGGGCATTAAATTTGAAGAGAAAATTAAACCTGCTAAATGTAAATGAATCTCACATTAAAGGTATGAATTTTAAAATAAAGTGGACAATTCCATGCACTTTCTCATTTTGCATTTTAACCTAAAGATAAAACGAACCCACTAACAGGGATTTAGGGTAAGAGAGATTAATGCAAAGATAATTAAAGAAGCAACACTTCATTTTATGAGTTTACACAAAGGCATATTCATGGTAATTTAAGGAAATTAATCACAAATCTCAAATTAATTAAACCATAAGACCCCTTGTTAATAGTTACTTGCAAAGGACTTCCCAAACTGCCAAACTTGTTTTGGCCATATTTCACTCATCCGGGCTTGGATTGAGCTAAAATTTTAAGGGTAGATGCTTGAAAAACCCTAGAATGTCTCCACAAATTTTTAGATTATTTGGAGCAATACAAATCCTAGCACATCCCTATGTGTGAACAAGATTTTTGGTAAGCGTTTGTGCGAGGCTTTCATCTAGGTTGAGTGCAAGCAGCTCCAAAGGTTGGTTTTTGAGGCCTTCGGGCCCTAAAAGCCAATATTTTTGTGGTTTATTCTCAATATTTTAGCAGGATATGTTGTAGGAAATCCAAGATGGGTTAGAAATCTATATTTCAATAAATCTTCATGCTGTGAACTTGACTAACAATGGCTTCCAATTTGTTGCACAAAATAAAAGTAAAATTCATACCTTTCCACAGCATCTAGGGCATAAATTAAAGAGATCATGAAATAAGTTTCAAATAGCTAATAAAAAAATGACTCATATATCAAGTGAATCTGGTGCTAAGGTGCACCCACAAAATAAATCTACTATAGAAACCCCTATTAAGGGTAAGAATTTTGAAGACTCACCTCAAAAATAAATTTTAGGGATGCCCTCCATGGTGGATAGTCGCAGCCTAATGCTAATATTAATATTAGGGCTTCTCGTAAACCTCTAGGAATACCTAAGATTGATCCTAGGAAATTAGAGTCAGGATGTCTTAAAGCAATTTATGGAACTCCTATTGTTAAGCTTGATATGGGAAACATTCAGACTAACATTGAAGATCTGGAAAAAAGAGGACTAATTTATCATTTTGTGGGTTTTTTTCTGAGCCTATATTCTTTCAAAGTCTAGGCTACAAAAATTTAGAAAACTAAAGGTGAGTTAAAAATATATGTTTATCCAAATGGTTATTTTCTTTTTTATTTGCTAATAATGAAGATAGAGAGAAAACTTTTCAAGGGGTCCCTAGTTCTTTGGAAGGGTAGGGCTTTTCATGAAGCCCTAACATACTAAATTTAAATCTGAAGAAGAGATACCTTCTACAAGTCCCGTGTGGGTTAGACTATTTGGATTCCCTATTAAATTATGGAATTTGACTATTTTTTCTTTAATTGGAAACTCTTTAGGAATATTTATGATGACTGCTAATTGTACTCAAAAATTTGAACATATTATTTATGCTCAAATTTGTGGATTTTGACAAACCCCTACCTAAAAATATCACATTACAATTTGGGGAGGACACTTGGGAGCAAGTAGTGGACTATGAGAACATTCCTTTTCATTATAAAATTTACCATGAATATGGTCATTTGGCTAGTTTTTTACCAAATAAAATTCCAGATCAAAAGAAAGAAAATATAAACTCAACAAGTTTCCAAATGCCTAAGAAGAAGAACACTAAACAAAAAAAAATTGAAGTATTAATCAAAGTTATCTACTAATATGTTTGAAATTATTTCCACAAATGATGTCCCAAGTGAGGAAGAAGAAATAATGGAAATAAAAATCTTAGAAACACAATTTAAATAGAAAGGGAAGAGCTCAGAGATAAACCAACAAATCAAAGGTTTTCAACAGAAAAAAAAGGAGTAAATATACACAAGAAAAAATCTTTTAAATGTTAAAAATTCAAATAATACAAGTCCCAATATAGACTCGTTTGAACCTTCTAGTAACATTTTTACTGTGTACAAGCATTCTTCAAGGTTAGAAGCCATCTCAGATTTAATTGGAATAAGTCAAGAAACAGGTAAAAACCTAAATATGGATTCTAATCAAAAGTCAGGTCGCAAGACCAATCAATATCATATGGTAAAAGAAGGTGAAAAGCTTGTAGATAAAGGTAAGATTAATGTCCTTCCCAAATTTTTTAGCCCTGGTATTAATGAAGATCATCATTTTTTTTTTAAAGCGAAAAACCCCTTGCAGAGCCGCCTTGGTCTGAGAGACCACAAACAGGGGGTTTTAAACCATCAAAGTCACTCGGGGGTTGCACCCGACCCTACCCCCACAAACATTATCAATTGGATTTTAGATACCCAATTTAGCTTTTTGGTAGGGTGGATATTTGAACCTAGGACCTCCCTTGGAGGATTGCCCTCTCCTCTCCAAATCACCTACAACACCGGGTAGATCATCACTTGGAATATTAGAGAACTCAAAGGGATTCTTTCAAAATAAAATTAAAGTAGAAGAATGATTTAGATAAATCATTCACATCTTGTTTTCCTTCAAGAAACGAAGATGTCAATAGAGGATATGGAATCAATTACTAGTAAAATTTGGCCAGCTAGAAAAGTGGTTTCCCTTAGTTCCCAGGGGACTTTTGGTGGCATTGCTTTCCTTTGGAACCCAAAAGAAGTAATTATTCACCATATGGTTGGTATTTGGGGTATTTTGGCTATAGCTATTCAAATAAGACATTCCAACCAAATTATGTTCTGCATTACTGTTTATGGTCCAACTAATTTGGAGGGAAAAAAAAGACAATAGAAGAATATAACTTATATTATCTCTCATTTTCTTGAATATTGGATCTTGATCGGAGGATATTTCAATACCATCCTCTCTTTGGATGAGAAAATTGGGGGAAATAGAATTTTGGATAGGAGCACTGACCTCATGAGCGAATATATTACAAACCTCCATCTTGTGGACATCCAACCAGATAATGGCCTTATGACTTGGTCGAATAGAAGGCAAGGCTTAGCTTGTATAATGGAGAGACTGGATAGGTTCTTTATCTCTGAAAATTTCTTAATCCATGGTCACATTCCTAAATTGAAGACTATTAACAATTTTGGTTCGAATCATTGGCCAGTTATGATGGAAATGTGAAAAACCAATGTGAGTTTCTCTCCTTTTCAATTTTAGTTAATGTGGCTTAGAGAAAGTTCCTTTAAACCTTGAGTGCAACAATGGTGGAAGGAAGGTAAACCTAGGTATGGGACTAATATGTTCTATTTTACCAAAATATTGCAATACATTAAATCCAAAATCAAGACTTAGAACTAGGAGTTTGGGGATGTTCATAAAAAAACATGAAGTTATTGCTCAGCTTGAAAATTTAAATAAAAAAAATCCATTTATATGGCCTCACAAAGAGTAGAAATGTAGATAAAATTAAACTCACAGCTCAATTAGAGAAATGGAAAAAAAAACCCTTATGGAAGCAAAAATATAGAACTCAATGGCTCAAAGAAGGTGATCGAAACATAAATTTCTTCCATAAATCTTTTCTAGCTCAAAGATCTCACAACTTTATTTCTTCCTTGAAATCATATTCTGGAGATGTCTACACTTGGGATGGCATGAACTCTATTGTTGTCAATTATTTTTCCAATTTTTCTACTGCTACTCCTCT
This sequence comes from Wollemia nobilis, assembly GCA_028583015.1. Lineage (NCBI taxonomy): Eukaryota > Viridiplantae > Streptophyta > Pinopsida > Araucariales > Araucariaceae > Wollemia > Wollemia nobilis. Next base: position 14,824,460 of record JAQPPZ010000850.1, read on the forward strand.
TGATATGTTCTTCAAGCAGTTCCTTCTATTATCACTTCTAAGGAGAACTCTATTTTGATTGCTCTTGTTACTATCAATGAGCTTCAATAGGTAGTTTTTAAAATACAAAAAGGAAAAACCCCAGGTTCTGATGGTTTTCCCATTAAGGTCTACCAAGATTTTTGGGGTAATTTTCATGCTAATTTATTAGAAGTGGTGGAAGAAGCCACGAAATCCAAAGAAATTTTGAAGGTTATCAATAAAACTTATATTACTCTTGTTGCAAAATCTCAAGAGGCTAAACATATCTCAACTTTTAGACCTATTGCTTTATGTAATGTTCTTCTCAAAATCATTACTAATATCATGGTATAAAGGTTGAAGCCTCTTTTGCATAATATTATTTTCCCTGAAAAAGGGGGTTATGTTAATACCAAGATAGTTCTTGCTCAGGTAGCCATCCATTCCATGGATATGCAAAAATATCCTTCCATGTTCATTCAGACAGAGTGGATTGGCACTTCCTTATCAAAAGCTTGTGACAGAGTGGATTGGCACTTCCTTATCAAAAGCTTGTGACAGAGTGGATTGGCACTTCCTTATCAAAGTTTTGAGGTAATTTGGTTTCTCTTAAATTGGATGTATTGGATTATGGGATGTATCCCTTCAATTTCCTACTTAGTTCTTATCAATGGCAGACCTTTTCAGTTGTTCCCAGCTTCCAAAGGTATTAGACAAGGTAACCCCCTATCCCCTTATTTATTCATCATTCTTTTTGAATGCTTAGGTAGGACTATAACCAAAAAGAGAGAAAAAAACCCTTAAGGGAGTTACCATTTCTCATGGAGCTAGACCTATCTCTCATCTTCAATTTTTTGATGATTCTACTCTTTTAGGTAAAGCTACAGTTAAGGAAGCTTCTAATATTAAGCAAATCATTAGCTATTTTTCTAAGGCTACCGGGCAATTGATAAATGAAGACAAATCTAAATTCATTTTTCTTGACTGCTCTTCCATATAGGAATCCATGGTCTTGAATAATTTAAGATATAAGAAGACCTCCTTTCCAATCACTTATTTAGGTATTCCCATCAATATTCGAAGACAGAAATTTTTTTGGAATTGGTCGTTGGATAAATTCAAGAAGAAAATTGGAAAGTGGACCAATAGGTGGCTTTCTTCTGGGGGTAGAATCACCTTGGTAAAATCAGTCCTTCAATATATTCCTATTTATGTTTCTACCGTATTCAATATCCCAAAGGATGTTCTTTGAGAATTGGATCAAATCAGTCATCGGTTCCTCTAGAGTGGTACTAAGGAGAAAATAAAATGGGCCTTGGTGAAATGGGACACTTTGTCTTCCTACGAATGAAGGGGGTTAGGATTTTGTTCTACTATTAATAACAACAAAGCTTTAGCTACTAAATTATATTGGAGGATTTTGCATAGCCCCAATGCTATTTGGACCAAAAATCTATGTGCTAAATATGTTGAGAATAAAATTCCTAAAGACCTTGTTCGCTATCAACTACCTTCCAAAGGTTATCCTATTTTAGCATTTCTTAAGACTAGTGAGGATTTGATAAAGAAAAAATTAGTTTGGATCATTCATAATGGTCAATAGATAAATTTTTGGATAGATTCTTGGGATGGTCACAATAACTCAGTTTCCAAATTAGAGGCCTTGGATGGAGGAGCTTCACTGAGCTAACTGGATAAAGTTAGCTAATTACAATCGGTACCATACTGGTAATTCATAGGTTGGTAGATATTGGATACCTATTGAGGACTAGCCTATTCAAATCCTAAAATATCTATTGAAGACTAGAGTATTCAGTTGCTCAAGGTTATTTGGCCTTAAGCCATAATAATCCCAACCAATCATCTGACATATTTTCTCAGTTGTGGGCTCAAAAGCTTTGGCCTAAGGTGAGATTCTTTACTTGGATTTTATTGCATCATAGGGTGCAAATTGGGGAGCATCTTATGAAGCATGGTTTTCATGGCCCTTTTAGATGTGAAATATGTGGAGAGAATGTTGAAACTCTCAGCCATATTTTAATTTAGTGTACTTTAGCCTTTGAGCTATGGAGGAGAATAGACTCTTACTTGGCTTCCAATGGTCCAATTATTTTAATTTTGAACAACTTTGGAGGGATTGGCCTAATAAAGAGGGTGTTGATCATTTTATTAGGCAGTTAGCTTGGATGGGTTCTACCATTCTTCTTTGGAATAGTTGGAATGAAAGGAACAACCAAATTTTTAATCAATAATGGAAAAATATTCACTATACCTGGCAAAAGACCATTGCCAACTTAGTTGAATCATTCCAATAGCTCCTTAATCACCCCCAAAAATCCCATCAAATATGGGATCAAGTGATGCAAATATTGAATATTAACTCTTCTAAGAGCAACCAACTTAAATGGGATGTGGGTAATTGCAATATGGATAGAACAAGGAACTGGAAACCTCCTCCTAAGGATTTTGGAAAATTCAATACTGATCAAGCCTCTAGAGGGAACCCTAGAAAATCTAGTGCAGGAGGAATTGGTAGACTTTTAGATGGCTCTCTGGTTTTTAATTTTGTTGAGAATTTGGGTATTCTATCCAATAACCTTGCTGAGGGGTATGGTATCCTTATAGGCCTTTATGAGGCTACTAATATTGGATGGGAAAATGTTCTAGTTGAGTGTAACTCTCAACTCATGATTAATCTTATGAAGACTCCTAAGAATCATAAGGTTGATTGGAGAATAAACAGAATTATTAAGAAGATTCAGTCAATCTAGATGGGATTTTTGAAAGTTGATTACAATAATATGGCCAGATATTAGAACAAGAGTGTTGATGCTTTAGATAATTGGGCTTTGGAGAAAGGTGATATTACTTGCTATGACCACCCTCCTAGATGGTGGGCTTCACAAATAAGGGAAGCTCTTCTTTCTATCATTTCTTTGGATGGCTCCAATTTTGGAGGTACCTAGTTTCTTATTGCTTTATTTTTGCTTCTCTTTGGTTTGGTCAAGGTATTTTAGTTCCCTATATCAAACTAATATTTCTTTTGTTTCCTCTGTTGATTCTTGCCTTAAAAGTCTTTTGGTCTAGAAAGGTCATTTTTGTGTTCTTTTTTTTTTTTTCTTTTTTTGTTTAGTTTTTTGAGGTGTGTGTGTGTGTGTTTGTTTTGTTTTGTTTTTGTGTTGTTTTTTGTTGTTCTTGTGTTTTTTTTTGTTTTGTGTTTTTTGTAGTTGTTCTTATATTTTTGTTATTCTTGTGCTTGTGTTTTTGTATGTTTGTGTTAATTGGTGTTTTTGTGTTTTGGTGTGTGAGTGTTTTCTATGTTTTTGTTTTTATTTGTTGTTTGTTGTTGGTTGATGTTTTTTTTTTTTAAGGTTTTGGTTGTTTTTTTTTTCATGTTTTTGTTGGTTGTGTCTTTGTAGCATTATGTTGTTTTTTGTTATGTTTGTGTTTTGTTATGTTGTTCTTGTGTTTTTTTGTGTGGTTAAAGTTGTGTTTTTTTTTATCTTATTATGTGTGTGTTTGGTTGTGCTTTATCTTTTTGACACACTCAAGGAGCATATTTTTTTTATATTTTTGTGTGTTTATGTTTGTGTGTTCTTAGTTTTTGTTGTTTCAGGTTTTCTCCTTGAGTATGTCAAACGTGGTAGGCTAGGTGTGAGGCCTAGGTGATTTTGGTAAAAGAGATACCCCTGCCTCCTTTGGTCTTACCCAAAAGTGGCATCCCTTCTGGGATGTTTTCCACAAAAAAAAATAGTTACTTGTAAATTGCTTGGTTATTTCTAGCACTCATTATGCTTGATTATTTTCCTTTCAAATATACATGTGCAATACTTATATATCGAAACCTTGGAGAAGTTGCTTTTGTTTACAACTTATTTGCAAGAGAGGATTTTTGAAGGAATACCCTAACTATGATGGGGATTTTGCCATTGGGAAAAATATCCACTCAACAAGTGCCTAGAATGATTGTGCCAAGTGGTACAAGATACCTTGGCTATAGATAAAATGTGGCACTCAGGTTTCTTGCATGTAGGCCTTCCCTCCAACATATTATACCTTGTATATCCTTTTCCAACAAATGCTCTTGATAACTTATCTCTAACACCTTCTTTCCAAGCCAACATAGATGTTGTGTGGGTTGCTCCAACTAAGGTGATGAGGAATTCTTAAATTATGGTTCTGTGGAACTTCAATGATGGCTATGGATGTTGTGTTTTATTCAATAATTCCTACATATTCTACCTTAGGTAAATCTCCTTGTATCTTTCTTATTCATGCTTGTCTTTAGCATTGTTCCTTATATGTAGATAGTAGTTGGTAATGGCCTCCTTGTATTGGCTTGATGCTACAGCTTTGATGCTTGCTATAGTTGCTTGATTTAAAGTTGGGTACAAAGTATATAGACACTTTAATTATGTTGGCAATTTTGGGTTTGAGATCCTGGCTTCTTGTCTATGAGTTGTCATTGATGTCAAAAGGAAATGACTTTAATGTTAAGAGGATGTGTTGGCTTCAAAGGTGGAAGATTCCAAGAGAATCCGGAGATATTCCTTTGGCAATGGTTTTTATTAAAACCAATGGAGGTTCTCTTTATTATTTATTTAATTATTATTTAAAACCCTTCAAGGTTTTAATTAATTAATTAAGGGAGAAATTATTTTTAATTTATTAAAAATACTTTAAGGGTTTTTAAACCCTTTAGAAAGCAAATTTCGGTTAAATTCGAAATTATTTTTCTTTGCAGCCGACGTGTTCTAAAGTCCATGTATGGACTATAAATATGAGAAGGTTCCTAGGGTTAAACCCTCTTGGAAAATCGAAGGCAATTAATTGGTTTGGCTGCGATCCAATGTTCTGTTTACGCTGCAAAAGAGGAGAGCTCGTGGTTTGAAAAGCTTTCGAAAAGCTTGACCATTTATGTGGAAGGAAGTCCGTCTTGGACTTCGTAAGCCCCTTGTGGGCTAGTGGTAGCGAAGGCTACGTTTGGGCCTTGTGTAGGCAGAGGTCTGCATTTTGATCCCCGTAGAGGGAGCTGTGCATGGATTAGTCACGTTTTTATTAAAACGTGTTTTGTGCCGTGAATTTCGGATTCTTCAAGGGCAGCCATTATAAGGTGTGATTATTTTCTTGATATGATTTTTGGCATTGTTTAGCATTGTTTAAAATACATAGGAGAAATAAGGGGATATTTCTTTGGTTGTATTTTTGAGATTAGTCTTTTGCTATGCTAAATTTAAAAATGGGGATATAAGGTGTAAATTTTGGTTGTTGTGTTTTTGGCTTCTTTGGTGGTTGTTTTTAAAGAAGAGGAGCTAAAAGGTGTATTAAGGAAAGTTTTTATATATGCTCATTTATCTTGGTTCTAACCCTAACTTGGTTGGAAGTTTGAGGGTTGTGTGTGGTGACAGCTTTAAGGATCAATTTTCTTCTACTCCAAAAAGGTATGGGCACATTTTCCTTATGAGTATGATTGGTGTATGTTTTTTGAAATAAGATTGGAGTGAAAAGGTTTTCAACTAGGTTTCCTTTGGTTGGGTGTAAATCCTATTTTCTGGTTTTTTGAAGACCTCTTATGCATTATTATCCTTGATGAGAGTTTTGGTGAATGCATAATCCTGGTTTGAGGTAGTGGAAGCATTGTGCACTAGGGTTTATGTTTTTGAGTCTTGCTACTTGCATTGAGTTGGTGGAACCCTTGGTTGGCTGTTTTGAGTTTGATGGTTGAGTTGCTTCCATAGAGGTTGTTTGATCAAGTTATTGCTTTACTTGATTCATGATATTGGGCTTACTCCATTGAGTTGATTTGAGCAAGTTATTCTTTACATTTGGTGATATTGTGTTGGTGGTTGTTTTGTTCAAATATATTTGGAGGGAAAAGGATTTCTACTTGTTTCCTTTTCTTGTGATGATTGGTTGAATGCTTCAAGTTTGATGTTGAGTTGAGTGGTGTTGGTTGACTAAACCTTGTTTGATGAGCATTGTTGTTGAAACCCTAATTGATGATGAAAAGAACATGAGTATCATTGTTATGTGATTCTTTGCATAGTTGGAAATTATTGGGGTTTCATGTTCTTGAAAGAAAACATTCTATCCTATCCATTTCAAAAATTGAGTTGAGTTTTAAGATTTGAGATTGAGATTGAGCTAAGTTGATTTGAGTTGAGTTTTGAGATTGGGATTTGAGTATAGAACATATTGAGTCTATAACAATTCTCTTTATGCTTCTATGAGTTTGACAAATCACATTGCGTCTCTAACATTTCACTTTGTGATTTCCTACTAAGAAAGTTTTTCTTTGTGAGCTTGTTGAGTTTTTGGACAGGTTCTAGTGGGGACTTGTGAGCAGATTTGGACAGGTCCTAGCAGAGGACTTGTGAGCTGAGTTTGATAGTTCTATCATAGAACTTGAGGATAGAGGTGCATTGGTTCTATGAGAAGAACCTAAGGATAGATTTGGAAAGTCTTTGAGAAGGCTTGTATGCAGAGGATTAATTTGTTCAAGAGTTGGATAGATCTGACAGATAAAGGAAGACTTGTACTAGATCGACTGACTATGTTTGGTACAGGTTGCTAAGTTGTTGTGGACATAATCATAGAAGGCAGAGGTCTCTTAGGCTAAGCATTGAGGACATGAGGTCTTCGGTGGAAAGGAGTTCCATGTGCTGGCAAGAGCTAGAGGCAGTTGATCTTCTGAGGGATCATTTCCAGAGTAGAGGGGAAGGTATCTCCTTTGAGCAGAGGCTCATAAATTCTGATTGGGGGAAGGTATCTCCTTTGGGTCAAGGCTCATAAACATTGTAATTGGGAAGGATTCCCAAAGAACTTTGAGATAACTTTTAGAGAAAATATTTTTGGATGTAGCCTAGCCATTTTGGGTGAACCATGTTAAAATTTGTGTCACTTTGTGGATGATATTGTGCATTGCTTTGATATGCTTTAGGTATATTTCTTTACTGTTTTGAAGTATAAAGGAAAAAGTAAAAAGAGGTCTTATACTGTTCATCCCCCCCTCTCAGTTTTGAAGTATAAGGGGGAGAGCCTAAAGACAGGGGGAGCTATTTATGTTGAGTTTTTGTGTTGTTGAGAAGCATGGTTTGCCATCAATGACAAAGGGGGAGATTGTTGGCAATTTTGGGTTTGAGATCCTAGCTTCTTGTCTATGAGTTGTCATTGATGTCAAAAGGAAATGACATTAATGTTAAGAGGATGTGTTGGCTTCAAAGGTGGAAGATTCCAAGAGAATATTTTTAAGAGAATCCGGAGAGATTCCATTGGCAATGGTTTTTATTAAAACCAATGGAGGTTCTCTTTATTATTTATTTAATTATTATTTAAAACCCTTCAAGGTTTTAATTAATTAATTATTTAATTAATTAAGGGAGAAATTATTTTTAATTTATTAAAAATACTTTAAGGGTTTTTAAACCCTTTAGAAAGCAAATTTCGATTAAATTCGAAATTACTTTTCTTTGCAACCGACGTGTTCTAAAGTCCACGTATGGACTATAAATATGAGAAGGTTCCTAAGGTTAAACCCTCTTGGAAAATCGAAGGCAATTAATTGGTTTGGCTGCGATCGAATGTTCTGTTTACGCTGCGAAAGAGGAGAGCTCGTGGTTTGAAAAGCTTTCGGAAAGCTTGACCGTTTATGTGGAAGGAAGTCCGTCTTGGACTTCGTAAGCCCCTTGTGGGCTAGTGGCAGCGAAGGCTGCGTTTGGGCCTTGCGTAGGCGGAGGTCTGCGTTTCGATCCCCACGGGAGGGAGCTGTGCATGGATTAGTCACGTTTTTATTAAAACGTGTTTTGTGCCGCGAATTTCGGATTCTTCAAGGGCAGCCATTATAAGGTGTGATTATTTTCTTGATATGATTTTTGGCATTGTTTAGCATTGTTTAAAAGACATAGGAGAAATAAGGGGATATTTCTTTGGTTGTATTTTTGAGATTAGTCTTTTGCTATGCTAAATTTAAAAATGGAGATATAAGGTGTAAGTTTTGGTTGTTGTGTTTTTGGCTTCTTTGGTGGTTGTTTTTAAAGAAGAGAAGCTAAAAGGTGTATTAAGGAAAGTTTTTATATATGCTCATTTATCTTGGTTCTAACCCTAACTTGGTTGGAAGTTTGAGGGTTGTGTGTGGTGACAGACTTTAAGGATCAATTTTCTTCTACTCCAAAAAGGTATGGGCACATTTTCCTTATGAGTATGATTGGTGTATGTTTTCTGAAATAAGGTTGGAGTGAAAAGGTTTTCAACTAGGTTTCCTTTGGTTGGGTGTAAATCCTATTTTCTGGTTTGTTGAAGACTTCTTATGCATTGTTATCCTTGATGAGAGTTTTGGTGAATGCATAATTCTGGTTTGAGGTAGTGGAAGCATTGTGCACTAGGGTTTATGTTTGTGAGTCTTGCTACTTGCATTGAGTTGGTGGAACCCTTGGTTGGCTGTTTTGAGTTTGATGGTTGAGTTGCTTCCATAGAGGTTGTTTGATCAAGTTATTGCTTTACTTGATTCATGATATTGGGCTTACTCCATTGAGTTGATTTGAGCAAGTTATTCTTTACATTTGGTGATATTGTGTTGGTGGCTGTTTTGTTCAAATATCTTTGGAGGGAAAAGGATTTCTACTTGTTTCCTTTTCTTGTGATGATTGGTTGAATGCTTCAAGGTTGATGTTGAGTTGAGTGGTGTTGGTTGACTAAACCTTGTTTGATGAGCATTGTTGTTGAAACCCTAATTGATGGTGAAAAGAACATGAGTATCATTGTTATGTGATTCTTTGCATAGTTGGCAATTGTTGGGGTTTCATGTTCTTGAAAGAAAACATTCTATCCTATCCATTTCAGATATTGAGTTGAGTTTTCAGATTTGAGATTGAGATTGAGCTGAGTTGATTTGAGTTGAGTTTTGAGATTGGGATTTGAGTATAGAACATATTGAGTCTCTAACAATTCTCTTTATGCTTCTATGAGTTTGACAAATCACATTGGGTCTCTAACAATTCACTTTGTGATTTCCTACTAAGAAAGTTTTTCTTGGTGAGCTTGCTGAGTTTTTGGATAGGTTCCGGTGGGGACTTGTGAGCAGATTTGGACAGGTCCTAGCAGAGGACTTGTGAGCTGAGTTTGATAGTTCTATCAGAGAACTTGAGGACAGAGGTGCATTGGTTCTATGAGAAGAACCTGAGGACAGTTGGCAAGTCTTTGAGAAGGCTTGTATGTAGAGGATTGATTTGTTCAAGAGTTGGACAGATCTGATAGACAGAGGAAGACTTGTACTAGACCGACTGACTGTGTTTGGTATAGGTTGTTGAGCTGCTGTGGACGTGATCATAGAAGGTAGAGGTCTCTTAGGCTAAGCATTGAGGACAGGAGGTCTTCGGTGGAAAGGAGTTCCACGTGCTGGCAAGAGGTAGAGGCAGTTGATCTTCTAAGGGATCATTTCCAGAGCAGAGGGGAAGGTATCTCCTTTGAGCAGAGGCTCATAAATTTTGATTGGGGGAAGGTATCTCCTTTGGGCCGAGGCTCATAAACATTGTAATTGGGAAGGATTCCCAAAGAACTTTGAGATAACTTTTAGAGAAAAGTTTTGTGGACGTAGCCTGACCATTCTGGGTGAACCACGTTAAAATTGGTGTCACTTTGTGGATGATATTGTGCATTGCTTTGATATTGCTTTGGGTATATTGCTTTACTATTTTGAAGTATAAAGGAAAAAGTAAAAGAGGTCTTATACTGTTCACCCCCCCTCTCGAGTATAAGCTTGTGTTCTTCAATTGGTATCAGAGCAGGTGCCTTCGAAAAGTTTAACAGCTTGAAGGAAAAGCTAGTAAAGAACACAATGGATTATTCAAGTGGCAATGCAACACCTATTCGTGATGAGTCTTCTAGTGATGAAGAGGCATATTACAGAAAGAAAGGCAAGTTCTCTAGAAAGCACAAAAGTATGAAAAATATAAGATGTTTCAATTGTGGAAAGTTTGGTCATTATGCTACTGATTGTACTATTCCCAAGAATGAAAGTGATGAAGATAAACAGGATTCTAAGAGCAAGGATTCTGAAAAGCACAAGCATCACAGGAAAAACAAAGATGAGCACAACAATCAAGGAAAGAGGTATTCTCACAAGCACAAGAAGAGTTTCTACCTAGACAAAGCAAGTAAGTGTTCTAGTAGTGATAGTGAAAGTTCTTCAAGTGATAATGAAAATGAGATGTTGTTCATATCGAAAAAAGAGGAAGAACCGAAACATAGATTCATTATCATGAAATGTCTTAGATGTGGAAATTTTGGTCACCTTGAGGATGATTGCACAAATAATGATTTGGTTTCTAGTATGTATGAGGATGCTTCAGAAAACTATAAGGAAGATGCATGTATGGTTTTTGAAAAGGGTAGCACCTCTAGTGATAAGAAATCTGAAAAAGGCTTTGATGATTCAAAAGGCAATCAAATAAAGGATCTTGAAAGTGAACTTATTAGTGCTCTTAGTGTTTTGGAAAAGGAAAGAAAGAAGAATGCTAGACTCAAGGATAAGTTAGATGAATGTTGTATGGAGAGAGATGATCTTATAGAAAGTCTTGACTTCTCTATAGCTAAGACACAAGAACTCAAGGATGAGTTAGAGTCTAAGGTTCTTGAGTATAATGAGTTAGAACAAAAAATGGCTTCTTTGAAAGAGGAAACTAAAGAGTACAAGGATAAGCTTTACGGGTTTCAAGATAGCTCCAAAAAGGTTAAGTCCATCATCAAAGATCAAAGAAAGGCAACAGATAAAACAGGCCTTGGTTTTGTTAAGCCACACAAGGAACAAGTTGGAGAGTCTAGTAAGAGATTCCAAAAAGAAGAGAGTTCTGATGAGGAGAGTATTTCAGAGAAAGAGTCCTTGAGTGATAGATGCACAGAAAATAGAAAAAAAATGGGAGAAAGTTTACAAGACCTAGAAGGTCATTTACAGGAAAGTTTAATGGCAGATGTTTTGCTTGTCACAAGTTTGGTCACATGGCTTCACATTGCATGACTCAAGTAAGGAAGGTAAATGACAGTTTTAGAGGTGGTAATTTCTTTCAAGGGTATTGCTACTCTTGTAAACAGTTTGGGCATAAGGCAATTTTTTGCAAGGCTAATAACAGGAACAGGGTTAGTCAGAACAGGTGGATTCAAAGAACAGGTATGCCTAAAAGAAATAACATTGTTACTTGTTATAAGTGCAACAATGAAGGTCACACAACTAGACAATGTAGAGCTAAACTTCCAAGGTACAAGAACAGGAACAGTGGTATGAACAGGTCCAAGGATCAAGGCATGGATAAGAACAGGAATGATAACAAGAACAGGAACAGTGACAGGAACAGGAACAGGAATATGGACAAGGAGAACAAGAGAAGACATGGTAAGGCAGCTATAGACACTGATGATGATCAGTGCCTATTGGGAGTTTTACTCCCACCCTAGAATTAAACACCTCAACAGGAGGTGGGGGAGGGACTAAGCTAAGAGGCTCATTCTTAGTCCCAAGCCCCAAAGGTGACCCTTTGCCATTGATGACAAAGGGGGAGAGATATGAGTAAGGGGGAGAGCCTCAAGACAGGGGGAGCTGTTTATGTTGAGTTTTTGTGTTGTTGAGAAGCATGGTTTGCCATCAATGACAAAGGGGGAGATTGTTGGCAATTTTGGGTTTGAGATCCTAGCTTCTTGTCTATGAGTTGTCATTGATGTCAAAAGGAAATGACATTAATGTTAAGAGGATGTGTTGGCTTCAAAGGTGGAAGATTCCAAGAGAATATTTTTAAGAGAATCCGAGAGAGATTCCATTGGCAATGGTTTTTATTAAAACCAATGGAGGTTCTCTTTATTATTTATTTAATTATTATTTAAAACCCTTCAAGGTTTTAATTAATTAATTATTTAATTAATTAAGGGAGAAATTATTTTTAATTTATTAAAAATACTTTAAGGGTTTTTAAACCCTTTAGAAAGCAAATTTCGATTAAATTCGAAATTACTTTTCTTTGCAGCCGACGTGTTCTAAAGTCCACGTATGGACTATAAATATGAGAAGGTTCCTAAGGTTAAACCCTCTTGGAAAATCGAAGGCAATTAATTGGTTTGGCTGCGATCGAATGTTCTGTTTACGCTGCGAAAGAGGAGAGCTCGTGGTTTGAAAAGCTTTCGGAAAGCTTGACCGTTTATGTGGAAGGAAGTCCGTCTTGGACTTCGTAAGCCCCTTGTGGGCTAGTGGCAGCGAAGGCTGCGTTTGGGCCTTGCGTAGGCGGAGGTCTGTGTTTCGATCCCCACGGAGGGATCTGTGCATGGATTAGTCACGTTTTTATTAAAACGTGTTTTGTGCCGCGAATTTCGGATTCTTCAAGGGCAGCCATTATAAGGTGTGATTATTTTCTTGATATGATTTTTGGCATTGTTTAGCATTGTTTAAAAGACATAGGAGAAATAAGGGGATATTTCTTTGGTTGTATTTTTGAGATTAGTCTTTTGCTATGCTAAATTTAAAAATGGAGATATAAGGTGTAAGTTTTGGTTGTTGTGTTTTTGGCTTCTTTGGTGGTTGTTTTTAAAGAAGAGAAGCTAAAAGGTGTATTAAGGAAAGTTTTTATATATGCTCATTTATCTTGGTTCTAACCCTAACTTGGTTGGAAGTTTGAGGGTTGTGTGTGGTGACAACTTTAAGGATCAATTTTCTTCTACTCCAAAAAGGTATGGGCACATTTTCCTTATGAGTATGATTGGTGTATGTTTTCTGAAATAAGGTTGGAGTGAAAAGGTTTTCAACTAGGTTTCCTTTGGTTGGGTGTAAATCCTATTTTCTGGTTTGTTGAAGACTTCTTATGCATTGTTATCCTTGATGAGAGTTTTGGTGAATGCATAATTCTGGTTTGAGGTAGTGGAAGCATTGTGCACTAGGGTTTATGTTTGTGAGTCTTGCTACTTGCATTGAGTTGGTGGAACCCTTGGTTGGCTGTTTTGAGTTTGATGGTTGAGTTGCTTCCATAGAGGTTGTTTGATCAAGTTATTGCTTTACTTGATTCATGATATTGGGCTTACTCCATTGAGTTGATTTGAGCAAGTTATTCTTTACATTTGGTGATATTGTGTTGGTGGTTGTTTTGTTCAAATATCTTTGGAGGGAAAAGGATTTCTACTTGTTTCCTTTTCTTGTGATGATTGGTTGAATGCTTCAAGGTTGATGTTGAGTTGAGTGGTGTTGGTTGACTAAACCTTGTTTGATGAGCATTGTTGTTGAAACCCTAATTGATGATGAAAAGAACATGAGTATCATTGTTATGTGATTCTTTGCATAGTTGGCAATTGTTGGGGTTTCATGTTCTTGAAAGAAAACATTCTATCCTATCCATTTCAGATATTGAGTTGAGTTTTCAGATTTGAGATTGAGATTGAGCCGAGTTGATTTGAGTTGAGTTTTGAGATTGGGATTTGAGTATAGAACATATTGAGTCTCTAACAATTCTCTTTATGCTTCTATGAGTTTGACAAATCACATTGGGTCTCTAACAATTCACTTTGTGATTTCCTACTAAGAAAGTTTTTCTTGGTGAGCTTGCTAAGTTTTTGGATAGGTTCCGGTGGGGACTTGTGAGCAGATTTGGACAGGTCCTAGCAGAGGACTTGTGAGCTGAGTTTGATAGTTCTATCAGAGAACTTGAGGACAGAGGTGCATTGGTTCTATGAGAAGAACCTGAGGACAGAGTTGGCAAGTCTTTGAGAAGGCTTGTATGCAGAGGATTGATTTGTTCAAGAGTTGGACAGATCTGACAGACAGAGGAAGACTTGTACTAGACCGACTGACTATGTTTGGTACAGGTTGTTGAGCTACTGTGGACGTGATCATAGAAGGCAGAGGTCTCTTAGGCTAAGCATTGAGGACAGGAGGTCTTCGATGGAAAGGAGTTCCACATGCTGGCAAGAGGTAGAGGCAGTTGATCTTCTGAGGGATCATTTCTAGAGTAGAGGGGAAGGTATCTCCTTTGAGCAGAGGCTCATAAATTTTGATTGGGGGAAGGTATCTCCTTTGGGCCGAGGCTCATAAACATTGTAATTGGGAAGGATTCCCAAAGAACTTTGAGATAACTTTTAGAGAAAAGTTTTGTGGATGTAGCCTAGCCATTCTGGGTGAACCACGTTAAAATTGGTGTCACTTTGTGGATGATATTGTGCATTGCTTTGATATTGCTTTGGGTATATTGCTTTACTATTTTGAAGTATAAAGGAAAAAGTAAAAAGAGGTCTTATACTGTTCACCCCCCTCTCAAGTATAAGCTTGTGTTCTTCAATTGGTATCAGAGCAGGTGCCTTCGAAAAGTTTAACAGCTTGAAGGAAAAGCTAGTAAAGAACACAATGGATTATTCAAGTGGCAATGCAGCACCTATTCGTGATGAGTCTTCTAGTGATGAAGAGGCATATTACAGCAAGAAAGGCAAGTTCTCTAGAAAGCACAAAAGTATGAAAAATATAAGATGTTTCAATTGTGGAAAGTTTGGTCATTATGCTACTGATTGTACTATTCCCAAGAATGAAAGTGATGAAGATAAACAAGATTCTAAGAGCAAGGATTCTGAAAAGCACAAGCATCACAGAAAAACAAAGATGAGCACAACAATCAAGGAAAGAGGTATTCTCACAAGCACAAGAAGAGTTTCTACCTAGACAAAGCAAGTAAGTGTTCTAGTAGTGATAGTGAAAGTTCTTCAAGTGATAATGAAAATGAGATGTTGTTCATATCAGAAAAAGAGGAAGAACCGAAACATAGATTCATTATCATGAAATGTCTTAGATGTGGAAATTTTGGTCACCTTGAGGATGATTGCACAAATAATGATTTGGTTTCTAGTATGTATGAGGATGCTTCAGAAAACTATAAGGAAGATGCATGTATGGTCTTTGAAAAGGGTAGCACCTCTAGTGATAAGAAATCTGAAAAAGGCTTTGATGATTCAAAAAGAAATCAAATAAAGGATCTTGAAAGTGAACTTATTAGTGCTCTTAGTGTTTTGGAAAAGGAAAGAAAGAAGAATGCTAGACTCAAGGATAAGTTAGATGAATGTTGTATGGAGAGAGATGATCTTATAGAAAGTCTTGACTTCTCTATAGCTAAGACACAAGAACTCAAGGATGAGTTAGAGTCTAAGGTTCTTGAGTATAATGAGTTAGAACAAAAAATGGCTTCTTTGAAAGAGGAAACTAAAGAGTACAAGGATAAGCTTTACAAGTTTCAAGATAGCTCCAAAAAGGTTAAGTCCATCATCAAAGATCAAAGAAGGGCAACAGATAAAACAGGCCTTGGTTTTGGTAAGCCACACAAGGAACAAGTTGGAGAGTCTAGTAAGAGACTCCAAAAGGAAGAGAGTTCTGATGAGGAGAGTATTTCAGAAAAAGAGTCCTTGAGTGATAGATGCACAGAAACAGAAAATAGGAAACAGAAAAAGGGGAGAAAGTTTACAAGACCTAGAAGGTCATTTACAAGAAAGTTTAATGGCAGATGTTTTGCTTGTCACAGGTTTGGTCACATGGCTTCACATTGCATGACTCAAGTAAGGAAGGTAAATGACAGTTTCAGAGGTGGTAATTTCTTTCAAGGGTATTGCTACTCTTGTAAACAGTTTGGGCATAAGGCAATTTTTTGCAAGGCTAATAACAAGAACAGGGTTAGTCAGAACAGGTGGATTCAAAGAACAGGTATGCCTAAAAGAAATAACATTGTTACTTGTTATAAGTGCAACAATGAAGGTCACACAACTAGACAATGTAGAGCTGAACTTCCAAGGTACAGGAACAGGAACAATGGTATGAACAGGTCCAAGGATCAAGGCATGGATAAGAACAAGAATGATAACAAGAACAGGAATAGTGACAGGAACAGGAACAGGAATATGGACAAGGAGAACAAGAGAAGACATGGTAAGGCAGCTATAGACACTGATGATGATCAGTGCCTGTTGGGAGTTTTACTCCCACCCCAAAATTAAACACCTCAACAGGAGGTGGGGGAGGGACTAAGCTAAGAGGCTCATTCTTAGTCCCAAGCCCCAAAGGTGACCCTTTGCCATTGATGACAAAGGGGGAGAGATATGAGTAAGGGGGAGAGCCTCAAGACAGGGGGAGCTGTTTATGTTGAGTTTCTGTGTTGTTGAGAAGCATGGTTTGCCATCAATGACAAAGGGGGAGATTGTTGGCAATTTTGGGTTTGAGATCCTAGCTTCTTGTCTATGAGTTGTCATTGATGTCAAAAGGAAATGACATTAATGTTAAGAGGATGTGTTGGCTTCAAAGGTGGAAGATTCCAAGAGAATATTTTTAAGAGAATCCGGAGAGATTCCATTGGCAATGGTTTTTATTAAAACCAATGGAGGTTCTCTTTATTATTTATTTAATTATTATTTAAAACCCTTCAAGGTTTTAATTAATTAATTATTTAATTAATTAAGGGAGAAATTATTTTTAATTTATTAAAAATACTTTAAGGGTTTTTAAACCCTTTAGAAAGCAAATTTCGATTAAATTCGAAATTACTTTTCTTTGCAATCGACGTGTTCTAAAGTCCACGTATGGACTATAAATATGAGAAGGTTCCTAAGGTTAAACCCTCTTGGAAAATCGAAGGCAATTAATTGGTTTGGCTGCGATCGAATGTTCTGTTTACGCTGCGAAAGAGGAGAGCTCGTGGTTTGAAAAGCTTTCGAAAAGCTTGACCGTTTATGTGGAAGGAAGTCCGTCTTGGACTTCGTAAGCCCCTTGTGGGCTAGTGGCAGCGAAGGCTGCGTTTGGGCCTTGCGTAGGCGGAGGTCTGCGTTTCGATCCCCACGGAGGGAGCTGTGCATGGATTAGTCACATTTTTATTAAAACGTGTTTTG
Source organism: Wollemia nobilis (assembly GCA_028583015.1). NCBI lineage: Eukaryota > Viridiplantae > Streptophyta > Pinopsida > Araucariales > Araucariaceae > Wollemia > Wollemia nobilis. The sequence goes on from JAQPPZ010000850.1 coordinate 14,841,338, forward strand.
TGCCGCGAATTTCGGATTCTTCAAGGGCAGCCATTATAAGGTGTGATTATTTTCTTGATATGATTTTTGGCATTGTTTAGCATTGTTTAAAAGACATAGGAGAAATAAGGGGATATTTCTTTGGTTGTATTTTTGAGATTAGTCTTTTGCTATGCTAAATTTAAAAATGGAGATATAAGGTGTAAGTTTTGGTTGTTGTGTTTTTGGCTTCTTTGGTGGTTGTTTTTAAAGAAGAGAAGCTAAAAGGTGTATTAAGGAAAGTTTTTATATATGCTCATTTATCTTGGTTCTAACCCTAACTTGGTTGGAAGTTTGAGGGTTGTGTGTGGTGACAGCTTTAAGGATCAATTTTCTTCTACTCCAAAAAGGTATGGGCACATTTTCCTTATGAGTATGATTGGTGTATGTTTTCTGAAATAAGGTTGGAGTGAAAAGGTTTTCAACTAGGTTTCCTTTGGTTGGGTGTAAATCCTATTTTCTGGTTTGTTGAAGACTTCTTATGCATTGTTATCCTTGATGAGAGTTTTGGTGAATGCATAATTCTGGTTTGAGGTAGTGGAAGCATTGTGCACTAGGGTTTATGTTTGTGAGTCTTGCTACTTGCATTGAGTTGGTGGAACCCTTGGTTGGCTGTTTTGAGTTTGATGGTTGAGTTGCTTCCATAGAGGTTGTTTGATCAAGTTATTGCTTTACTTGATTCATGATATTGGGCTTACTCCATTGAGTTGATTTGAGCAAGTTATTCTTTACATTTGGTGATATTGTGTTGGTGGCTATTTTGTTCAAATATCTTTGGAGGGAAAAGGATTTCTACTTGTTTCCTTTTCTTGTGATGATTGGTTGAATGCTTCAAGGTTGATGTTGAGTTGAGTGGTGTTGGTTGACTAAACCTTGTTTGATGAGCATTGTTGTTGAAACCCTAATTGATGATGAAAAGAACATGAGTATCATTGTTATGTGATTCTTTGCATAGTTGGCAATTGTTGGGGTTTCATGTTCTTGAAAGAAAACATTCTATCCTATCCATTTCAGATATTGAGTTGAGTTTTCAGATTTGAGATTGAGATTGAGCTGAGTTGATTTGAGTTGAGTTTTGAGATTGGGATTTGAGTATAGAACATATTGAGTCTCTAACAATTCTCTTTATGCTTCTATGAGTTTGACAAATCACATTGGGTCTCTAACAATTCACTTTGTGATTTCCTACTAAGAAAGTTTTTCTTGGTGAGCTTGCTGAGTTTTTGGACAAGTTCCAGTGGGGACTTGTGAGCAGATTTGGACAGGTCCTAGCAGAGGACTTGTGAGCTGAGTTTGATAGTTCTATCAGAGAACTTGAGGACAGAGGTGCATTGGTTCTATGAGAAGAACCTGAGGACAGTTGGCAAGTCTTTGAGAAGGCTTGTATGCAGAGGATTGATTTGTTCAAGAGTTGGACAGATCTGACAGACAGAGGAAGACTTGTACTAGACCGACTGACTGTGTTTGGTACAAGTTGTTGAGCTGCTGTGGACGTGATCATAGAAGGCAGAGGTCTCTTAGGCTAAGCATTGAGGACAGGAGGTCTTCGGTGGAAAGGAGTTCCACGTGCTGGCAAGAGGTAGAGGCAGTTGATCTTCTGAGGGATCATTTCCAGAGCAGAGGGGAAGGTATCTCCTTTGAGCAGAGGCTCATAAATTCTGATTGGGGGAAGGTATCTCCTTTGGGCCGAGGCTCATAAACATTGTAATTGGGAAGGATTCCCAAAGAACTTTGAGATAACTTTTAGAGAAAAGTTTTGTGGACGTAGCCCAACCATTCTGGGTGAACCACGTTAAAATTGGTGTCACTTTGTGGATGATATTGTGCATTGCTTTGATATTGCTTTGGGTATATTGCTTTACTATTTTGAAGTATAAAGGAAAAAGTAAAAAGAGGTCTTATACTGTTCACCCCCCCTCTCAGTATAAGCTTGTGTTCTTCAAATTCTTGAGCAATGTGAGCCCTTTGATGGTTATATTTTCTCTCTCGAACTCTTTTCCTTTACCTAGTTGAAAAAACTACCTTGAAACCAACCATTGTAATGCTAAATCCTTTGTCTTTCTTGTTTGAGTTTGAAAGGACACAAATGGTGCTTCTCATGCATGTAAATATTTCTATAATAGTTAAGGTTTAGTACCTTAACCTGCACCAAGATAATAGGCCGAATATATTTCTTTTTCATGTCCTTTAACCTTCTTTATGAGGCAGCTTCTTGAGAGTAATACTGCTATTATGTTTTCTTCTTTTGGTGAACCGTGACTTACTTTAACCAAGATATGTAGTAGGTTTTGGATGCTCAATAGTGTCTTTAGACACTTCACCCTTACCCAATTTTGTGCACTATAACTTCCTTCAATGATAACCTCTTAATGCACTTTAAAACTTAAGGGTAACTAGTATTAATGCACCAATAATATATCCAAGCTTTATGCTCTTACAAAGAACTAGAATAATGCAATAGTAATCTCACCTTATTTCCTCCTATAAATGAATCCTCAAAATAACTCGAAATATGCACTAATTTTCACTACAATCTAAAAGTACTTAGTGCATCTAAAGAACAACTAGTATAGTGCAATATTAATCTCACCTTATTACTCCTTCAAATGAACTTGAAATATGCACTTAGTAATTTATCCTTGTAGAGAACTATAATATTTGTAACTTAATGTAGTCTTCTTTGTTGTAACTAGATAATAGAAAGATGATAATTTTATTTCTGTCAAAATATATCTAAATCCTATTTTAATATGAAGGTATTGACCTAAATTTTGCACTCCCTTGAAGACTTTAATATAGTGCTTAATAAATCTCTAATAAATTGTAGTTTTAAGGTTCAATTAATGAACCTTTTGCACCTAAGTTGCTTACCTTTAATAACTTATGAAGATGGTGGATGTCTTGGTGATTTGATTCACCAAATTATTCCTTGACTTGATGATATTGCAACTCTTCTTGGTTGTCCTAAACAACTTCTTAACTTACCAATTCGTAGCTTAGTAACTCCTCTATCTTGTTTCTTGAAACTGTAGTATTATGGTTTTGATTCTCCTTCGGGATGCCCTCTAAAGTTCTGTAGCTAATAATGTTGTTCTAATTGCTGCCCTTTTGCAGTCAATTTATACACTAAAATGCTATCCTTGAAACTCAAAAATTTGGTAGGGAACTCTCCCAAATTGTAGCTAAGTTTTTCTTCAAGAACCCTTTGGTATTCTATATAATATTCAACAAACCCCTATCTCTGAATGAGTCTTCTAGCATTCAATGACAATCTTCAAACCTTTCAGGTTTGGTAGTAATGTAAGGCTCCTTTATCCTTCAACCTCCTTGTTGAATTTTGACTTCAATCTAGGCCTTCTTCTCAAGAATTTAAAAGTCTTGAGGTCTTCACCAATCTCCTTTGTAATTTGGCAAACTTCTTACCAAATCCTTCTCCCTTGGGCTTATTGTTGGATGGCAACAATTATCCCAAGTTATTCCTTTGGTGGTAAATTTTTCCAATGATTTCCCCTAGGAACTCCTTTAATGGCCTTCTTCGAATTCTAAACTAAGGCTTTCCAAGCCTTATTCTTGTTTCTCCTTGATACCTCCCAAGATCTTCAATCTCGTAGCTTCTTTGGTCTTCCAAATGAGACCTTTCCTTGAACCTTCAACTATGGAAGCATTGGTAATGCAATATTCCTCTCAAATCTCAAAAATATGTTGTTGGAATTCTAGAATAGGACCTTGCTAGCCATTATTTTACAATTTGTAGGTTTCAATGGAGATCACCAACCTCCAATATTTTAGAACTAGGAGTTTTATAACTAAACCTTCTAAGGTTATCCCTAACTTCTTCAGGTTGATTTCTTCAATTTGTTGTTTGCAGTCTTTAATGGAGATCACCAACCTCCAATATTATTCTAGACTCTTCTCTGGAGTCTCTTGAATAAACAGTAATTCTACCATGGCCTTTTCTTCTTTTGCACTCTATAGGTATGCAATATCTAGTAATGGGACCTTTTCTTTAGGCCCCCAAATCTTCGTTATTTTATTTGTTGCTTTTGGTATTGTATTAATTCTAAAGAAGACATTATTCCTAGATATTTTGTAGGAATCTTCTCAACTCACTTTAAATCTCCTTTTTTCCTACAAAAATATTAGTACTATAATGAAAGAAACTCTAAATCTAGATATTATGAATCTTCACTAGTTGATTTATCAATATAGTGGAATTCACATTGAGTCCTAGTCTTCACGAGTTTTCCTATAACCCTATGGAAAAACTCTAGACAAATGTAATATTAGAAATTCTATAAATGAGATTTCTAGATTTCTCTTAGTCTCACTTGTGGCTCTTCCTATTTTCTATTTGATATACCATGTGCTCTAATACCATTTTTAGCTTTTGATGGGAGATAGCACAACCACAATATGTAATATAACTAATCTGAGATAACTATAAACTAATGACACAATAATACACAGGAAAATAATAAGATAAATATCTACAAATAACTTATAAATATGTCATTAATAAAAGTGATGAAAATAGTACAATGCTATATAATGGAGGACATGAACACTCCATGAACAAATATAAAAAGACTACATTGTACCATACTACTAAACTATAACACACACTCTTTATATTTACTACTCTTCTAAAAACCCTCACTATGAGGTCTTTTAATATAGGAATATATATTCCTTGGCCCTTACTTTACCTAAGACTTATGTACATGTGGACTACAAGCACATTTACAACTTGCACATTGACACGTATGCATTTATTACAATACTTGAAGTAACTAACTTTACTCTAAAGTAAACTCCTACTTTAGTTTTGTACCAAAGGTGGTACCTTTACATGTACCTAAATAATGTAATATAATCTAACATCTCTTATATCATTTATCATTTTCTATTATTTTATCTTCTTCTTCTTCATCTTATCCTTTCATTTCTACTTCTTTCATGCCAAATTGTATTGGTTTGCTTGTTCATCCTACATGCTTGCTTGTTATATCTTGCATGACCTGCTTGACATAATCTTCTTATTTTGTACTTATGCTTGTAATATAGCTAATTTATTTCTTGAACATACTTGCATCTTGACTATTTGATCATATAGATTCTGAAGTACTTTGCAATGAGTAAAATGATGACACCTAGTTAGGTTTAGCTCATATGCATTGCACTCACACTAGGTCACTGATGCTTAGTGAATCCCCAACCTAGGGCACATCTTTTACTTTTTACCATAGATATGCTAATGGTTATCTCTATTTTTCATATACATACATGAGGTATTTTGGTGCTAACAAGAAATTTATTTTTATGATTTTTTACATTATTGCATCCATTGGCACAAAACAAGCTTCTTTCTATCTAGTATATTCCTTGACCTTGAAAATATAAACAATCATCAAAATTTTCCAAGTCAAGGGATATATTTCCTCATATCTTGTATATTTTTTGTTCTTTGAAAGTTTTTTATCATATTTTTCTCCAAGACAAATGATATACACTTATTCTTCTTATTCTTCTATCTACACATCTTTTGATCACACTTTTTCTTATTGATATTTTGATTATTAAAGGATCCTCGTAGGATAGGATAAATACTACATGAATATCCTTTTTGGCGTTCATACGACCACTAACTATTCTATTCACATCTCTTTGCTATCAAAATTTCAACAAGGATACATACACACATTTTTCACTACTTCCTTCTCTCTATCACATGGACACACACACACACAAATTTTCTTTGCTTTGCTTAATCATTCATATTTTTGCAAGCACTACACCCCTATCAGGTAATGTTCCACTTTTGACCATCAATGAGCACTACACCCCTATCAGGTTATGCTTTGATTTTGGCTATCAATGAGCACTACACCCCTATTCCAATAAGCATTACTCCACCATAGACCATTTATGATCACACATTCTTATTGGTAGTGCTTCACCTTCGATCACTAGTGAGCATACACCCATAATAGATATAACTACATCTTTGGTCACTAGCAAGCACACACCCATAGCAGGTATTGGTCCACCCACTTGTTCTCATCAATGAACATTGCACCCTCACAACATCATTTCATGGCCATTTGCAAGCACCATACCCATAGCAACTATCACTCCATCTTCGATCATTTGTGAGCACACATCCTTATATGATTTCACTTCATTTTTTGATATATGGTCACTCATATTTTTCTTGGCTTTATTTTTTTTTGATCACATTGATCTATTTTTATCTATGCTGATTCAAATAGCATAATCTAAGCACCTCTACTTTCTTTGACCTTTCGATGATTTTATCCTTATTTTCTTCTTCCATATTTTTCTCCTTTTTTTTTTTCTTTTTTTTTCCACCACATTTTCTTGTCTACATATAGTCATATAATCAACATATATTATTTAGGTTTATCCATTCATCATGTATTTACTTGTATATTTTTATAATTTAATTCATCCATATTTTTACGTTCATTCATTTAATCATGCCTAAAAAATTAATAAACACATAATAAAGATAATAAATAATAAAGCAACTAAGATAATATCACTTAATATAAGTAAGTTGATGTGACAATGTGCTAAACTAAAAATATCAACACACTTGACCATATCCTAGCCTAGGGACACATGCCACACTCAAAATTGGCATGTCATCCTAATCCCCTCCATAGGTCTAAGAGCTAGACTCATTCGTATTACCTATTGGTAGTGGTACCGATGGTGGCATGGTCACTCATCGCAAAACTATTTGTGTTCATGACTATGTCCATTTATCACTACATGTAAGCCATCCTTACTTACATTACCTCCATCTCCTCAATTGGGTCATCTTGACCCATCATCCTGCTAGGTCCTACCATCACTTCTATAGGGGAAACTCCTATTATCCTGCTCAACCTAGCCTCAATAGTCATGGGAGAAACTCCTAATGTCCTCACTCATGCTATGCCCAAGATAGTGATGATCATTCTACTAACCATCACCATCTCCATTTAAACCTCCATCCACCTTTGTCTAGGTTTATTTATTCCCCTATAGTGTTGCTTTGTGGTACATTGGATGGCCTCTTAAAGTGCTAGCTATATGCCCTTGTCTATCATCTAGAACCTTTGCACTAGCATCAATGGTGATATCCTTGGGGGTGTTATGCTCCTATATCATCTCCTATACTTGAATTTCAATCCAACATCATCAACCCTTAGATTGATATACAAAGGATCATCCAGGTCCTCCTTTGCAAACCTTGTTAGGGTTCCCTCCAACCCCTGATGGATCCCTCTACACACACCTAAACCATTAGTCTCCTAAGTTTAGCACCTCCTACAGGATTCCAAATTGCCTCTACACATGATCAAATTAGAAGAGCTCTAGCTCATCCTGATCTGTAGTCACCCTCTTGATCCTTCACACATGATTTAGCTCATAGCCATACTCTTCCTACCTAGGGTGTTGATGCCACTATGACCATATGGTCATGCAATATTTTAGCTCATCTATAACCCACCTCTGCAATGGGAGGATATCAACATATATCCTCTACACATGCTCAAAGTATCGACCCCATATAAAAGCTATTGGTATATATAGGTTGGGAAATGGCCTTGGTAGTGTATATTGTCTACGGATAAATATGTGCTCCCAAAACCATACTTGGAGAAATATGGTGCATACGATACTACTATATCACTTGTACATGACATTATATAATGTCCTATACAAGTGGGCCAACACATATGGACCCCATGAAAATCTGACCCATTGATCCTACATGTCTGCTATAACCCCTACCAACACCCATGGCCAGTATTGCCTGCTAGTGTGGCCCACCAAAAGCTTAAGCACTACCCTATAGAGTACAATCATAAGTGCATCAACTTCATAACACTCTAGTATCTCATTGACATGTAGACCACTCTAGTGTATCTCATGTGTTGGGTCCCTCGATAACCTCTATAATGATGTTTGAGGTACCTGCACTCTGTATAATACCCTTCTCCTAATGGGGATCATTAGGATCTATCACAAGTCCTCCAATGTTATGGTCATCTCACCAATGGGTAGCCAAAAAATTAAAAACTCCAAATACCGTCTCTCTATGAGAGCTATCAAGAGGCTCCTATCTACCTCAACCTAGGGTATCTTTGTTATATGTAGTAACCCGATAGCCTATAGAACATCCTTGTATGTTGTGAGTTACCTCACAACATCCTCTAGTGTTCGCAGTTGATATTTCCTGATCTTGAGCACACCTTATTACAAATTTTTAATTAATAAAATTTTATTAGTTGCATATCATTATAACCATAATAAAAATAATAAATTAGAAAACATTAATAATACAAGCTTTCTTCTCCTCTTCTTTTTCTAATTCCTCTCCTCTCTCTATATTCTTTTTTTCTTTCTCTCTCTCTTTTTCTCTCCATCATTCTTCCTATGCAATATTTTTCCCCCTCCTTTCAGGGCACAAAATCGTGAATTCATGCCCTATATTCCAAAGCACAAATTCATAAATTTATGATCAATTTTAGCCTGTTGTTGCGTTGACTTCACCTCTAGCGATGGATGCACAGTGTGTCAGAAGTGTCATTTATCTTTTTCTCCAAATATCTTCTTCTCATTCTCACAATGAAAATGAATTGATTTTAACCCTCCCCCTCCTTTTATTCCTCCCTTTCTCTCTTCTCTTTTTCTTTTCTTTCTTCTTTTCTTCTTTGTTCTTCTTCGTTTACCATTTTTAGTTTCTTCAAGAATTTTTTAGTCCTTCTGAAACTCGAGGGGACACCTAGACCTTGGGGGCATTGATGTCATCATTTCCTCATAAAGCATATAAAATTACAAAGTATTCAAAATGACACCATTTTTACACCATCCCTCCTACTGAACTTGCAACTTTTAGTGTCCACCATTTCTAGCCTGTAGGTTTCTACAACTTTCTTTAGTGCATTTATTACATCATAAATATGTCAAATATGGGATAAAATGTAAACACAAAAAATTGACCCAACCTAATGATTCAATTTTCCCTTATATGTTTAGGAAGTCACTAAAAGTTGCTAAGTGCAATTTTTGAGCTCTCCACTCCTTAGTTCAACATGTTTTCCTTACCTTTTTGAATTTATGATCATTGAGGACCGACCATGAATTCATTAAAGCCACCATGATGCCAATATGATCTCCAATAGTAAAATTTCATGGATTCTCGATCGTCTCAAATTGACCATGAATTTGGTGTTATTGAGTTCTACCCTCAAAATCCTAACCCTCACACTACCATTTTCCTTTTCAATCGTTAACCTAGTTTTTTGTATTTTTGCTTTTCCTACCTAAGACCTCAAACCCTCTATAAATACCCTTATTCAATTTTCTATCTTCAAGTGCTCATCATCTTCTATTTTCGCTATCTACTATCTTTTGCTTGTTATCGTCCATCTTCTTCATACTTGTGTGATCTTTAACTAGTTGCATTAGAAAGCAAGAGGAAATATTGTGACGATGGATTGTGTGCAAGGCATATCTTTAGCTCTATCAACATAAAGAGAATATAGGCTTACTTCATTGGTTATGGTCTTTAACCCTATATTGTTCTTTCATTTTTGTTGTTGTTAGTAATTTAAAATTATGTTTGCATTATTGTTCTTCTATTTTACCTTATTTCTATTTTAGATAGTTTTTATAGTTTCTATTTCATTTTTGCATTAGATCTCTTATATATTTATCTTTTTTTATTTCTTTTATAGTTCATTATTATGCATTCTTGTTGCATTAGGAACTATTTTTACACATATTTGTCATGTTTTAACACTTAGGTTATTTATACACTCTTATGTATATTATCGTTTATATTATTTGCATTTCCATCTACATTCTATTGCATTCTATACTAACTACATTTTTTTTAGCTATTTGCATTACTATTTCACATCTTTATTGCTCTTAGGGTATTTTCATTCTACATTGCATTTTACTATTAGACTACATTTTAGATTGTTTAGATTGCACATATTTGCTTATGTTTCTTCCTCATTCCTTCTTAGTTGTTAGCATATTATTTGTTTCCTATTAGGTTGTATTTTTAGATGTCATTATTTAATCTCTTTTCACCCTTATTTTGAATTCATGATCCATCCGTACAGGGCATGAATTTGACAATTTGGTGAAACCCTCTGTTTTGCCCCCTTTTTCTATCTATCTCAAATTCGTGGTTGCCTTTATAGGGCACAAATTCAAAAAGTGCATTGCAAAAGGTATTTTTATGTTTTATTTATTATTTGCTTCTACTATCATAAATTTTTGGTCTTCCATTATAGGGCACAAATTTGGCTATGATAGATTCAAGGGAAAGCCTTTGCTTTCCCCATTGTCTTTCTATGCTTAATATGGTAGTTTATATTTTATTCTACATATTGTTTCTATTGCATGCTATTTTTTCATCTCCAAAATATCAAATACTCTTTTTATTCAAAAAATCAACTAAAATAACCAAGGGGGATTGAATTCTATGCCTACAAGCTTAGCCTTCGTAGTGGCTTAAGCATACCCCCAAATTCTAACCATTTGTTTTCTAGTTTTTTCTTTGTTTGAAAGTTTTTTTGGACTTCCGGTCACAAACTTTGAGGAGTGAATTTGGCATAGGAGTGAATGCTAGGACAAGTAAGTGTTTCATTAATATTGTAGGCTATCTGTTGTGTGTTTTCACTTGTTTATATTTTTATATAATTAGTATAGCAACAAAATTCACATTTAAGAGATTAATTAAGGAGATTTAATTCATTTTAGTTTTAATTCATCTTAGATTTATTTTAGTCTAATTCTTAGGTATTGAATAAAGAATTATATGCAGTTTGTATATTAGGCTAAATTGTATGTGCATCATTTCTTGAACTTGTTAGTCTAAAAATAATGTTATTGAAAGATTGTGCACCCAAAGAATTTAACCAACATTGAATGACCGTTAAGATATGAAACTTTGAGGTCAATCTCTGGAGTAGGCCAGTTCCTATGGAGTTCTAGCTAACTGAATTTGAATTAAAATGGGGGTGAAAGGGGTGTTGAAAGAAACAAACAGAGCTAAAGCTAGAACTTATAAAGAGTATAGATTAAGCCACATCAAAGTACATGCAGTTTAAAAGCTTTGACCACTAAAAAACATTGTTATTTTAGTTAACAAATCAACTATTATTTTTTAATCAAAACACATTATCATTTATTATATCTATTTTGAATACAAATTCTAGAACTAGAGAATGAATACACAAATATCCAAATAGCAGAATAGCAACATAATTATTTAATAGGTTATACAAAATAATTAAACATTCATACATACACATTTCACATAAAAATAATCAATTAGAGGTTAAACAATGATTCACTTGTATTTCTTTAGAAGCCAAAAACCTTTTACATGTAAATTGTAAAAGCCTAAGAGCCGACCTTTTTTCTAGAGGCTGCAACCTCTATTTATAGATTTTTATAGTTGGATATTTACAATGCAAAATTTGAAATCAAAAGTTGTTACAAAGAAGTTAGTGGACTGAGCTTTGATCTGGGCCATCCCTTGTTCTTGAAGCAATTCTCCGCTATAGAATTGCAACAAATTTTATTAGCTAAATATTTCTCAAAGACTATGTTGCATGGTCGTGACTCCTTTCTGTAAAATTAGGAACATTATTTTATTCAGCAGGAGGCGTTTAAATAAGTTTTACAATGCCGAGAATAGTCACCGACGCAACAGCTGAACATTACTGTTACAACAGTGTAACAGTATGCCAAAATGTAATAGAGACAAAATACATTAGTTATGCTAACATCCCCCTTTATTACATTATTTGGGTAATGTAATAACTAATAGCTATACTAAAATCCCCTTGCATTATTTTGCAATACAAAGTGAGCTGCGAAACAATTCAAATTTGACACGTCCAAGTGCCTTAGTGAAAATGTCTGCAACTTGAGCATCGATGGGAATGTGCTGAAGCTGAATTCGATGCTTTGGAACTTCATCTTGAATGAAATGACATTGTGTGTCAATGTGCTTTGTTCTTTCATGATGGACTAGATTCTTGACGAGGTTCAGAACACCCTGATTATCGCAAAACAAGTGTATTGGAGATTTTGATGGATGGCCCATACTTGTCAGAATGTGACGTAACCATATCACTTCGCACACAGCTTCACGTGTGGCACGATACTCTGCCTCTGTTGATGAAATAGCAACCACCTGTTGCTTCTTGTTGTGCCAAGAGACAAGATCGGATCCCATATGAAAAATGTATCCAAAAGTTGACTTGCGATCATCAAATGATCCGGCATAGTCGGAGTCCGTGTATCCTTGCAAGAAGAATTTGTTGTTCCTCTTGTATTCTAGGCCATATTCCATAGTACCACGGACATAGTGAAGAACACGTTTTGCTACTTTCCAATGAGTGGTCTTAGGCTCCTGCATGAACCTCGAAAGATAGTTGACAGCAAATATGAGATCTGGCCTAGTATTGGTCAGATATATGAGACTCCCAATCAGCTGTCGATAGAGAGTACCATCTACCTGAGGTGAGTCATCATATCATGATAACTGAAGTCCATTCTCCATTGGAGTTGCCATTGGCTTGCAGTCGATCATGCGATATTTTTCCAGCAATGTCTTGGCATATTTTTTACGAGACACTTTGATGGAGTGCTCCTTCTGGCTGAATTCCAGACCAAGACAGTAATGGAGAAGTCCAAGATCTGTCATCTCAAAATATTTGCACAAGTTTCTTTTGACAGTAGAGATCATAGTTTTTGAACTCCCTGTAATGAGCAGATCATCCACATAGAGTACAAGCAACACTATCTTAGAACCCTATTTCTTGAAATAGAGGTTTGCATCTGACGGACATCTCTTAAATCCATGCTGCATAAGGTGATTGTCCATTTTTATATACCAAGCTTGAGGAGCTTGTTTTAGACCATACAAGGATTTGACCAATTTGCAAACCTTCTGCTGTTGGCCTTCCACTTCAAATCCTTCAGGCTGAGTCATATAGAATTCTTCTTGGAGATCACCATTTAGAAATGCACTCTTGACATCCATCTGGTGAACTTTCCACCCATATTGTGCTGCCATAGCACACATAACCCGAATTGTGGTCATCCGAGCGATGAGGTGCAAAATTTTCCTCGTAGTCAATGCCTTCCTTTTGAGCGTAGCCCTTTGCAACAAGACGGGCCTTATGCTTATCAATTGTTCCATCTGCCTTGTACTTGACTTTATATACCCATTTGCAGCCAATGGGCTTCTTTCCATGTGGCAAATCAACAAGCTTCCAAGTTTTATTCTTCATCAAAGACTCATACTCTGTATCCATAGCGGCCTTCCACTAAGGCTCACTGAGAGCATCTTGCACTGATGCAGGTTCAAGACCATCTATGGTAGACATGAACGCCCTATCATCATCAATATCCATATCCTCTACTTCTGTACTTGGAGTCACAGAAAGTTCCTCAAAAGATTGACAAAGATCATCAAACTCACCAGTTTCTCTGGCTTCTCTTTCCTTTTGAACCATACTGTGTGTACGAGGTCTATCCAAATTCAAATTGGGAGGAGTGGATAAATTTGTGTCTCTGATTGTATTTGTACACCATTTTGATTCTTCTTCAGTGGTGGTGAAGAAGATGTAGAAGGACCTTATGTCTGTGTTGATGAAGGAATCTTCTCTTCCTTAGGTTCCACAATATCTTGGTGTACTTTAGATGTGCTCTGTGATGTGAAAGCTTCGTCAAAGACAACATCTCTGCTGATATGAATTTTCTTGGTCAAAGGATCTATCAAACGATATCCTTTAGAGTGCTCAGAATAACCAAGAAAAATACATCTCAGTGTTTTCTCATCTAGCTTCTTCCTTTTTTCTTTCGGTATGTGCATGAAAGCGTGACACCCGAAAATACGTAGATGAGATATGGAGGGTTTTCGACCACTCCATGCTTCCTATGGAGTCATTCCTTTTAGGGCCTTTGTGGGTGCCCTATTCAACAGATACACTGCAATGGTGACAGCTTCTACCCAATATTGTTGCCCAAGAGTAGCTCCCGTGAGCATACAATGAACCATTTCCATGATAGAACGGTTCCTTCTCTCAGGCAACTCCATTTTTTGAGGAGTATAGGCAGTTGTTAACCGTCTCTTGATTCCATGCTTATCTAGGAATGCAGAAAATTCATTAGAGGTAAACTCTCCCCCTCGATCTGAGCGAAGGGTTTTAATAGAAGCTCCTGACTCCTTCTCAACGGATTTCTTGAACTGCTGGAAGAATGCGAAAGCTTCAGATTTTAGTTGGAGAAAGAAAACCCACATCTTTCGTGAGTAGTCATCTACGAATAACTGAAAGTACCTCTTCCCTCCACAACTGTTGGGTGTGAAAGGACCGCACAGATCGGTGTGAATTAACTCTAGAGGTTTTCGTGCTCTTGTAGAGCTCTTCTCAAATGGTACTCTATCTTGCTTTCTGCTAAGCAGTCAGAGCACACTGGCAATGTGGCAGAAAGGGAAGGAAGACCCTTTACCATCTCATACTTGCTGAGCTCAAGTAAGTAGCCGGAACTAAGATGCCCATATCTCTTGTGCCATAGGGAAGTTGCCTCCTTGGTAGAGACAGTCATGGCAACATGTGGAGTAGAGATAGCATCTATTGCAAATAAGCCGTGCTTATATGAAGTTGTTGCAATCTGCTTACCCTTCCTGGTAATGGTACAACACTTCTTTCCATTCTCAACACGAAAGTTGACAACCATATTTCTATCCAGGATTTGTGTCATCGACAACAAATTGTTGGCCAATCCCGGAACATAGAGGACTTTTTCAATCGACACTTGCCTTCGGGAAGAGTGAGCTGAAATTGTACCCTCTCCCCGAACCCCGTAGTTTTTATCATCGACAATGGTGACGAGTTTGCCCTCTTTGGCCACAAATGATTCAAACCATGATCTGTCGCTAGTCATATGTTTGCTAGCTCTAGAATCGACATACCAAATAAGATCCCTCTGTGTGGAATCTATGGTAGTCATGAGCACCTTGTGTGCCCATTCAGAATCTGAGTCAGATTCTTCAACGACAACATTCACCTGGGGTTGCTTGTTTTTATTTTGTGGTTTGTTTTGGCCTTTTTGCTTGTTCTTGTGCCAACACATGTTGGTGTCATGGTTGTCTTTCTCACAGATCTTGCACCACCTCTTCTTATGTTGAGGTTGTTTGCCTTTTCCTTTCGTATCCTGTTGAGAATTTCCTCCTTTCTGAAAGTTGCCTCCTTTTTGCCCATTACCTTTCTTCCTAGAACCCTACCTATTGGTGTATAGGGCTGTATTGGAAGAATCATCCTTGTGAAGTTGGCGTGCCTCCTGTTGTTGAAGCAAATTGACCAACTCGATGTAGGTAATTTGTCGTTGAGACACCTGGATGGAGGTTATCAACATATCAAATGAAGAAGGTAAAGCTCTCATCACAAGTGAAATGATAAGCTTTTCATCCACAGTATCTCCCGAGAGAACTCAATTTCTCTTTCAACTCAGACACTCTGCACAGAAAGAGTTCAACTGTTTCACCCTGCCTCAAACTCAGGTTATGAAGTTGTTGAAGATGAAGAATGGTGGATTCATTCTTCCCCTCATAGATGGTTCTAAGGGCATCCCATGCCTCTTTACCACTTGCTTTGTCAGCTATATGAGGTTTCACTTCATCTGAAATAGCAAACAAAATGAGCACCTTTGCTCTACTATCTTTCTTGTCAAAAGCTATCTGATCTACGGAAGGACCTGTGGATCCTGCTATTGGTGAAGGCCTAGTTGCTACTCTAGTAACAATATCCCACAAATCTTCCATTTGGAGAATAGCCTTCATCTTGTGTTTCCATGGTGTATAATTTGGACCTTTTAATAACTGATGCAGATCAGTCATCAACTTTGCAACAGCGACCATAGTGAAGGTTCCTTATATCACCAATTGGTCCCCCTTTCGATATACCTTTTTCTAGGCCAATATACCGTACAAAATACCCACCCTTACGTGAGGGAAACTATAGGTATTTAGAAAGATCAACAAAAATCACCCGCCCTTACGTGAGGGAGACTATAGGTGAGTTTTAGAGATCATACGATACGTGGAACATAAGCGGTACTGAAATGGAATCGCCTTGTTGATGGCACCTACCATAGAAGATTCTTCTCATGCATGGGGCGTAACTTCCCCTAAAAACTATGAAGAATACTTCATCAGGATTTACGCCTAAACACAAGTGCGATAAAGGGTAGTGGATGGAGTAAAAAAAATGCAAAAGATGGCAAACTTATCTCTCCCCAACGATTTATAGAGAACAAGCTCAGACGTCATTGTAGCAACTATATTAGGCGGCAGATACAGTAGCCAAATCATGACAGCTTTACCTGTAAGTGCTGGCCAGAGGTATCACAAATACCGAATCTTTGCAGTGCAATAAATTGCACGGATGGGTTTTAATTATTGCGGGGACTTAGGGAGTGTTTTGATTTTAATTTTTAATGTTATAGTGAAAAAAAGAAATATGCAACATACAACAAAAAAAATGCCCACAAGAATAACCCACAAGGTGTCGGTCACAGCCGAAAATGCACCTTTTACAATTTGCCAAATTGTTGTTTTTCATAAAATTACTCACAATCCCCCTTTGATTTTTGAAAAAATATCCCCCCTTAAAAAAACTTTCTTTAACAAAGCATTTTAATAATTATTATTTATTTAAAGTTAAAAAAAAAAAAATTAATTTATATAGTTTTTAAAACTTAAAAAAAAAAAAATTAAAAATAAATTTTAATTTATAAAGTTTAAAAACTATTAAAAAATAAATTAAAATTAAAAAATTTAACTAAAAATAATAATAATTAAAAAACGTTTGAAAAAAATATACCTTGGGGGGAGTCGACGGGATTTGAACCCCCGACCTGCAGGCTCCCTGAGCCTTACCGCACGGCTCACGACCACGTGAGCCAGTGGGCTGATCCGGAAGGATCAGTTGAACCCTCCTTTTTCAACCCCTGCTGCTTCTCCTCTGCAACGCGGTCTCGGCTTGCGACCGCAGCTACTTCCCGCCACTCACTGGCACGCACTGCTCCCGGCGTTTTCGAAAAAAAAATTTTGCCGCTGTTTTCTTTTTATTTATTTTTTTTCGAAAACAATCCACCGATTTTCGCCTTCAATCCGTCGATTTCTGCCTTCGACCGAGGGGGGGGGTCCGTTCGACGGGGGAATTATACGGGAGCGAAAATTTAAATTTTTGCTTCCCGCGCTTGGGGGGGTACCTCGGGGAGCATGCGCACAATGCACGTCGCGCAGGGAGGGTCTACACCAACGCGGGGGGTGGGGGGGTGGTTTCCCCCTCGGCCCCGTCCAAAGTGCACTGCGTAGGACTCCGTAGACTGCAGACGTCTTTCGCAAGCCTCCGCAGACTGCCCTACGCAATCTGACGTCCTGCGCAGTGGTCTGATGTCTTGCGCAGGACTCCGTAGCCTCCTCTGCGCAGTCTAACGCAGATCGCTCACGTGCAGCACGTCCGACGCAGACTCGGTCCGTGCGAGCTAACGTCTTCGTGATCGCTCTGCGCAGGCTCCCTCGGTCGCGCGTGGATGCACGACAACTGTCGCGCGTCTGCGCGCAACAATTTTTTTTTTTTTTAATAAGCTCCTCAGCTGCAATCACGCGGAAAAAAAATTTTTAAAACAAATTTCACACTGCACGTCCGCCTCCACGCCTTGCCCCTCGCACTGCTGGCTCTGATGCCATGTAAAATTAGGAACATTATTTTATTCAGCAAGAGGCGTTTAAATAAGTTTTACAATGTCGGGAATATTCACCGGCACAACAGCTGAACAGTACTGTTACAACAGTGTAACAGTATGCCAAAATGTAATAGAGACAAAATACATTAGTTACGCTTCTTAGCTTGATCACCCATGACATAGAGACATGTCGCATGGATGTGACTCTTTTCTACCTTTAACACTTCACATTTTGACCAACCGTGGTATAGAGATATGTCACATGACCATGACTCTTTTCTTTCTTTATCACTTCTCATCTTGATCGACTACGACATGGAGACATATCGCATAGTCATGACTCTTTTCTTCCTTTAGCGCTTCTCAACTTGATTGACCATGACATGGAGAAATGTTGCACAACCATAACTATTTTTTTCCTTTAGTGCTTCTTTAGTTGATCGACCATGGCATGGAGACATATAGCATAGCCATGAATTTTTTCTTCCTTCAACTCTTCTTATCTTGATCGACCATGGCATGGAGATATATAGCATTATCATGACTCTTTTCTACCTTTAGCACTTCTTTACTTGATCAACTATGGCATGGAGACATGTTGCATGACCATGACTCTTTTCATCCTCTAACACTTCTTTGTTTGATAAACCACAGCATGGAGACATGTCACATGATCATGGCTCTTTTCATGATTACATTTGTTTCGATCATGCTGACCATGGTTTCATGACATCTTGTCATGGTGCCATGATTCTTCCCCATAATATACCTTATTTCTCTTGATATATCCATATTGGCCTACATTATTGGTGCCTCCTAGGGTACTTTGCTTGCAAGGTTACCAAACCTAAGGCCTTATTCATTGGGCAGATGGAGTCCAAAAAAAATCAATGGAATAAAATAAAATGAATGGGAGAATAAGGAATGTGGATGAATAGGAGAATGAATGATAAATAGGACCCATAATGAAATAAGGGATTAACTAAAATGGGGAAATAGGTCACAAAATAAAGTGAGGTTAGTGAGGCTTTAGGATATTCAGACTTCTTGATTATCTTCAGTAAATTTTTGAAGAGATTGTTCTTAATTCTCCCCTTCCTCTGGTTGGTTTTTACTTTCTTTGCCTTCTCACTACTCTTCCTCTTCCCCTTATCCCTTATACTTTTATCCCTGTATATGTTGAACAATATCATTGTAGGATTTGTACACATTTTCCTAATATTTAGGAGTGGGATCTGATATCTTTGTCATTTGTTGGTGGGTATACTATAGCTTTGATATTTTTCATAAGAAAGATATGATGCTTTGTTAGCCAATTCTTCCATGAAAATTTTGATCCTTGTTAGGTTTTTTACTAGTTGGATAACCTACTCCTATTGTATAGGCTCTAGCCACTCTTCAATTTTATATTCATCTTCAATGGCTACATTTAGAGCTACTCAAAGTTCTTCTTCTCTGAGGACCTCATATTTTTCATCCCAAAATCCTTGGAATCCACACTTTGTAATTTTTTCCACATATTTCATCATTGCTTTTGCCTTATCTTCAAGCTCTTGCGTTAATTTCCACCCTTTTTTTATCAACCTATTTTTCTTAGGATACTATTAGCTAAAAGTTTAGTAGCACACCACTCCTTACTAGGAATCATTTGAGCCAAATGTCCAAATTTTTTTTCATCCAACCTTTGGATTTTTTTTGCAACTAACAATCTTGGTTGAATCTCTTTCTATATGGCTTCAATATCATCTCTAGCTTCATCCACTGACTAGATCATTTCTTCAATGAAGAGCTAGATAAACCAAGCTTTGAGGCTCTTCTCCAGGATCTTTCTTGACATTTATTTCCTTATTTATTTTACCTCTTATTTGAAGAATCCTATAGATTTGTCCTTTTTAATTTGGAATTGTTTTTGAAGATATCTAATTTTTTTAGAGAGTTTGCTTCTATTTTTTAGCTTCTTCAGCCTCATGCTTATATTTAGCCACTTCTTAGAACCTGTCCTACCAATTCTTGACTTCATTTCTTAAAGCATTCTCTATATTTTTTTTGTTTCATTAGTGAGGTCTCCAACTCTTCAATATTATCCTCCAGTTGTTCATACTTCCCTTTGTAGTAATATTCCATAGTCATATCTTTTTAGGCTTATCCACCAAGGGTTTGATAGTTACTTTTGTTCACTAAAGAATGATTAGGTCTACCACCATCATATCCTTTGGAAAAATATATTTTTTAGAAGGTTGAGCAACCTTCATATTCTACCAATCATAAGTATTTATGGTTTCATTTTTTATTTTCTAGATGATGGGTATGGTGGGATGAGTTGGAGTAGTGGAAGTAGCTATTGTAGATTGTAAAAAACAAGAGAAGTATATAGAATGATGGAGGTAGTTACCATGGTGGCATCTACAAAAGTTATAGTAGGTGCTACCAAAGTGGAGTGGGATGATGATGATGGTGTGAGATATAGTGGGGAATGTATTACAAAATATGGATGTGGGATGAATATGGTGAAGAGGCTTGTGGAGAAGTTATGTGCTGAGGAGGTGGTAAATTAGTGCCCTATTGTTTAGAAGGATAAGAAATATTCTTTGGGGAAATAATATGATAATAATATGGAGAGGAAGGAACATTTACGATACCTAAATATTTGAGAGAAAGTTGGTGCACTAGATCATTGAGATCCAGTTGTTGTTTTTGCTATGCCAACTGAATGATATCTATAGGAAACACTTATTCAACAACTTCTTTCATCAGCTCCAAATTCCGTTTCTTGCTAACCTCTATTGTTGCATATTTCTCAATTCCATATTTTATTTTTCTTTTGGATATTTTTGGATAAGGAGGATGATCAAATGTGATAGTAACTTGAAACTGAGACAATGGCTCTACTAATTTCATTGATGTAGAGTCTTGCATTAAAACAACTAAAGTTACAAACTTACTCAGGGAGGTGGTAGGTCTATAATCTTCCTTACCTAAGGCTTCTACTCCCAAGGCCAAGTTCTTAGGTCTCTTTTGTACTTGTATTATTTCAATATACCCTTTTGCATATTTACCCAAACCTTCACTAGTATAACCCATCTTCTACATCATTTCAGCCCCCTTTGTGTATGTTTCTAATTGTTGTTGCATAGGGGTGTAAATTGATGATTTCTCAGTGGTAGGAGAAGAGAGAGTTGCCTTTTTAACAATATGTTTCTGAGCTTGAGAGGGGTATTTCTGAATTTTCTTTCCTTTGCCTATATTTCCATTGTCTACTCCACCCTTCATCACTTCTCCTTAATTTGTTGTCTTATGGAAGCTCAGGGCTAGTTTTTTTTCACTATGTGCTTCCAATGATTTATATAATTCATCATTTTTTTGAGAGAAATAATTATCCAAATTGATACCAAATCTTGAGGTACTGATATCTATTTCAACCCTCATAATCCACCACTCCAATATCTTGGTCTCAATCCATGGATGCTTCTTTTGCATGTTCATTATTTTAGCTTCTCCTATGAAGTTTTGGGGGTGATTTTCAAGGTCATAGTTCATAAACTGGTCATAGAAATCCCTCCATGGTGGTAATACCTACATTTGAACCACATTCCATTCTAGCTCATCATCTTTCTTGATATTTTGAACTGATTAATATGATCCCTTACTGTCTTCTCAAATTTTTGGGGCCTAGTATCACACTCAACCTTTCAAGAAATCTACTGTGGGGTCATACCTCCATTTCTAAGGTAGTTCTATTAGACCCAACTTCTTCATGGCACAAGTGAGGTTATCATGTTGGCCCTTTCTTATTACTATTATATCTTTAAACATGAAATAATAATTACAAGTCCTCTTCTTGTTTATTTCAATACCATATGTATAGTTGATGTATTCAATTTATCTATAGTATTCCATTGCAAACATTCAGCTTATTATAAAATAAGGGAGCAAAAATGGCTTACCTATGAAGCCATATAATTAAATGATTGTACCTTGTGTCAAAAATAACCAATCCCCTTCCTCTACATGAGGGTTTTGAAGTACACTCTTCACTTTGGGGGATAGTCTATTCATTTCTCCATGTAAAATTTTTAGAATAGGTCCCAAAAATTCCTTGTTGAAATTATAATAGGACTCAGTCTTGGTCAACACACTTGTTAGATTTTAATGAATAACCACTCAATAATATGGCCACTAAATCAATAATACTCAACTCAATATGAAGGAAATAATAATGCTAAGCAAATAAGCTTATATTTAGAATATGAAATAACTCCAATATTGCTAATGGCAAATGCTGAAAAATACAATAAACTCTTATTGAATAAAAGACCTCAAATACATCATATTACATCACCTTCCATTGCTCCATGGGTGATGTCCCATCTCCTGATCTTCCCTTTGTGATGCTATTCTATTACAATTGCACATCCATATATAGGATGGAATGTGACTCTTCATATGGTGTTTCTTGGCCCTTACTCTTCCTATGACTCTTCATATTCCTATTCTAATGACACATGTACATAGGGACAACTATGCACATTTACATTGCCAAAATATCATTGCACACTTGTGCATTTATTACATTGCATAAAGTAAATACTTTCATCCTAATCTAAGACACTCTTTCCTAATCTATAGATGTACCCATGGTGGTACATTGTCATGTACCAAATAATGTAATATATTCCAACACCCCCTGTATTACATTATTTGGTTCTTGAGAACTTTGGTCTTCAATATGGATCTTCTTCTTCTTTCTCGAACTTGTGCTCTTCTTTGTCATTTTCTTCAATTTTCTTGATGTATGTATCTTGATCAATCAACTGATTAGTATTTTTATAAAATACTACATTTGCTAAAAGAGCTTTAGCTTCATGTAATTTTGTATCATCTTCTGGTTCTTGTATCTCATGTATCTCTTGAGCTAGATGCCCCTTTTGATTTCCTTCTCTGTATTGTGGCTAGCATTGGTATTGCTATTGTGATGATTTGTATTGGTTATGATTTTTTCGAGGTTGAGACAACCTATTTGGTTGGCCTCCTAAATTAGTTTGGTATCTCTGATATTGATTCCTTGGATTGAATCTACAGTAGTTGGTACTATGTCCTCCTCTCTTGCAAATTTGACAATACCTGTCATTCCACTTTCCTTTGCTTCTTGGAAATGAAGCAACATTCCTTTGTGAGTTGTCTTTTGAGACTAATGCATTATTACTCATTTCATCCTGTACTGAATTTTCCACTTCGTATTCCTGTAAAATATTCACTAGATCATCAAAAGAAGTTTCCTTACTTAGAAGTTGTAAGGATGTTACTAGATGCTTGTAATTCTCTGGAAGTGCCCTCAATATGACTTGAACAAGAAATTTATCCTCTACTTTTTCTCCTAGGGTTAATAACTTTCCTTTTATGTCTGCTACCCTTCTTAGAAATAGTTCAATAGTTTCTCCACTTTTGACCTTCAAAGAATGCAATTGTGTTTGTAGATTTAAGATGGTAGCTTTATTTTTCCCTTCAAATATTTTTTCTAAGGTATCCCATGCATCTGTGGATGTTCCTACTGAACTGATATATGGTTGTATGTCATCTGAAATTGCAAAAGTTATGATCATAAGGGCTTTTGCTTCATCCTCCTCATATTTTTGTATATCTCTTTCTTTAGTAGGTTTGGTCTTTGCTCCCTTAACTATATCCCAAAGCTTTTCTACTATTAATATTGATCTTACTTTATTTTTCCATGTGGTATAGTTAGGACCTTTGAGCAATTGGGATTCAGATAGAAAAAGTTTGTTTGTAGTTGTCATGAGTAGACTACCTTGTGACTCCCTAATGTTGGAAATAGAATGCAATTCCAATCCTTTACAAATCTTCAAATGAACTATCAAATGTAGTCCTAGGTAGAATCCCTTTTATCTCCCAAAATTATGGATAAAATATTTAATTCTAAATTTCATATACTATTTTTGATGTAGAAATCCTTATACCTCCAAAATTAGAAATTTAGAAATTTTAAAAATAATATTTGCAATATTTTGTAATTCTAATTTGATGTAGAATCCTTATTTCTCCAACCTTATTTAATTTGAAAATATTTAATTGGTTTTGTAAACTATGGTATGCAATTTTACAAAACTCTAATATAGCCTTCAAATTCAGAAAATGCTCTTCAAAAATATAATTATAGGCTTCAAAATAATAATATGATTTTCTAAGGTTATAAAAATGCTTATCACTCCACTTTTACTTTTAATAAACTTTGACCTTAGAATATATTCCCTTCTTATTCCTCCTATCAATATAAAACTTTAATATATGGTAAAATGCTATGATAAATACCTCAATTATTCAGGCGCTCCTTGTTGGTCTTGTTGGGCACTTTTCTCTCTGGTCAAACTTGCTTGGAATGCTTCGTATGACTCTTCAAAGATGCTTTGACCTTCTTTAATGCTTCTCCTCTTGTATTTTCTATGTAAGGCACTGGAAAAACTACTATATTAATACCTTTATGGCTATATGAGTGCTTCACCTTTCTTTGGATGTGTGCCACGTGGTGTAGATGTTATTTGACTCCTTGTCTTCCTTTCTTGGTGGTGCTAACATTCATGAATAGAATAAAGTGGACACTTGTCACCTTTTTCCTTGCAACTTGGGAGTTACACAGTCTTCTTGGGTGCTTGGATAATAATGAAGAATATTTGAATGTTTGAGCACTCTTTTCTCATGTAGAGTTACGTTCAACCTTATGCACCAACTTCTATATTTAGTGCCAAGTGGAGATATTCCCTTATTTTGGAAGAGACAAGTGTAATCAACTCTTTGTGCATGCACTCTTTTTCCAAACGTATGGATTGTAAGGCTTTTGAATGCCTTTGCTCTTCCCAAACTTATTCTTGCTCCTTGTAAAACGTATTCTAGCTTCTTGAAAATGTATTCTTGCTGGAGTTTCTCCTTCCTTTGGATGATGGTGGACTTGCTCATGGATGGCTTCAACCAAAGACCTTCTTGTATGCTTCAATGGTGGCCCTATGGTAATCACTATGGCAATTTATTTTTCTTCTTTGATAATGCACCTTGTATTTTTCTCTTGTAATATGCCCTATTTTGAATGGTTGTAATAGTACTTTTGTAGGTTGTGGATGACATTCTCTACCTTCTTGGGCTGGCCAAAACTTGAGCCTAATGGCTCCTCTTTCTTATGCTCTTTTGTTGGTGCTTTTTCCTACAAGTGGGTGGATGTATGATGAAGTATTTTCCCCCTGTAATCTGCTACCGAATGGTGCTTTGTGTAGTGGTGGTTTTCACCACTTCCTTGGTGGTTTTCTATACCACTCCCAAATATAAATTCGGTGTTTTTAAACACCTAAAATCTGCCCAAATTTGGAGCTCTTTTCCTTTTCAAAATTTGTTGTACTTTGAGGGTTATTCTCCCTCACACACATAGAATATTTTTCTCTTCAATTTCACTTTAAAAATCAGCATATACTAACACTTATAACTCCTTTAATAAATCAATATAATGTTGTTATAATATTTCAAATTTATCAAATAATAAAGTGGTTCTATCCCACTAATCAATATTAAATAAATATGACTTTCTCTTATTAAAAAACAACATATAATCAACTTCTTATCACTCCAATTAAACTTGTAATTTTTCTTGTTATAATATGTAATTTTCACTAAATTCAATAGTGTGAAATAATGTCCTTTTGAGCTTAATGACACCTTAAAATCCTTCTTTTAGATAGCTCTAAATAGCTTCAATAACTGATGCTTTAAACTCTTGATAAACTCCTTTAAAAATTCTGCAATAGTAATCTATATGGCATCAATTTTACACACCTTTTTGTAGCTTCTTCCTTCATAGCTTACTGTCTTGTATTTGCTGGATTTTCACCCTTCAATTTACTGTTAGTAGATCCTTCAATTTGCAGCAATAATGGCTACCTCAAAGCTTGCTTTCTTTTCTTCTAAATAGGTGCTTTCTTCTCCTTCAAACAGTGCTTTCTTCTCCTTCAAACAAGTGCTTTCTACCTTTGATTTTTATAGCTTCAAATGTTGTCCAAATGCACTCCAAATCTGCAATCAACCTCCTTCGTAGGTGCTTCTACTAATACTTATGCTTTGCTGTCCAAAGCTATCTCAAATATTTCCCAAAGCTTCTTTAAAATGCAACTAATTTTGCTCTTACAATGCTGCCCAAAAATGCAGCTTAAAACCTTCTAATTTTTGTTCACAAAATCTGATTTGATGAAGTTTACTAACCTTCAAATTTTTGCTCTCTTTGCTATCAAGCCTACTCTTAGTTGGCTATCCAAATATTCCTTGAAAGCTTCTCCAAAGCTTTTCAATATGCAACTTTCTACTTCTTTTTGCAGTCCTTTTTCCTTTCAACTTTTCTTCTAAAAATCAGCAACTTGTGCTTTTACAAATTAGCCTACAAAACTTGTGTGGCTATCTTCAAATTTCTCAAATTTGTGGCCTATGCAATCTTCTTGCTTTCTTCTAACTTCTTGCTGAATTCTATCTTCAAATATGACCTCTATCTCTATCTTCTCTCTCAAGAATCTGAATATCTTGAGTTCTTCAAAATCTTCTTCAAATTTGACAAACTTCTTGCCAAATCCTTTTCCTTGTGGGCTTGTTGTTGGATGGTGATAATTATCCCAATTTCTTCTGGTCAGGTACTCTTTCTACTTGCAATATTCTACCATGAACTCTGCTTCAAATCTCCTTCAATAATGGTTGCTTCAACTTCTGCAATAAGGCTTTTCTGTAGCCTTCTTTTCTTCTTCAAAATCTTCTTTAGACCTCTATTCTTGGGTCTTCTAATTCTGCAACATTCAAATCTATTTTCAATGAAACCTTACCTTGGTTTCTTCAATTTTCCACTATGGGAAATTCTTCAATGAGATCTCTTTCTGGATCTCCAAAATCTGCAATAGGACTTTCAATAGTCCTTCAATCTTCAATCTTCTGCTTCAATTTGTAATAGGACTTTCAATAGTCCTTCTATCTTCAATCTTCAATATATTGCTTCAATCTACAATAGGACTTTCAATAGTCCTTCTAGCTTCAATATTCAATTTGTTGCTTCAATCTGCAATAGGACTTTCAATAGTCCTTCTATCTTCAATATTCAATTCCAATCTTGGAAGTTCTTCAATATGACCTCTCTTAGGGTCTCTTCAATCAACAGTCTTGCAATGAGAACCTCTCCTTGGTTCTTCTCAATCTTCAATTGGGGCCTTCTTCTTGGACCTCCTTCAATGTCTATTTTCTGTAATAGAACTTAAGCAACAATAATATATTCAAATTTCCAAAAATAATAATCTTCACTAGCTATAACTAGTGGAATCAAATCAATGTTGAATCCTAGTCTTCACAGGTGTTCCTTCAACCTTGTGGAAATATTCTAGCCAATCAATAATCTAGAATATATATTCTTTCAATAAATAAAATTTATCAATAGGACCTCTTCTAAGGGTCTCTAAATCTTCAATATCAAGGTCTATCTTCAAGACCTATAAATTTTCTTCTATTCCGATTTTGCTCTTGGAATAGGTAAATCTTTAACTTTCACTGGTTTTCTTTCAACCTAGTGAGAAATGCTATCTTCTCTGGTTTTCTTTTCCAGAGGTAATTTTCTTTTATCTTCTTTGGATTCTCTTTCCAGAGGTAATTTCCTTTATCTTCTCTAGTTTCTCTTTCTAGAGGTAATTTTCCTTTATCTTCTCTAGTTTCTCTTTCCAGAGGTAATTTCTTTTATCTTTACTGGTCTCTTCTTAACCAGTAGAAATTTCCTTCCTTCCAATATATATAATAACTTCTATCAAACAATCTCAAAGCCAACAAATTTTGCAAGGGGTAGGTCCAAAGGTGCATCTAGTTTGCAAAAACGTAGCAATGGTGTTGAATGATGAAAAACTAGAATAGTTTCTAGTGGCTCTCTCAATTCCTATCTAGACCTATTGTGGCTAGATCTACCGTGGCTCTGATACCACTATTAGATTTTAATGAATAACCACTCAATAATATGGCCACTAAATCAATAATACTCAACTCAATATGAAGGAAATAATAATGCTAAGCAAATAAGCTTATATTCAAAATATGAAATAACTCCAATATTGCTAATGGCAAATGCTGAAAAATACAATAAACTCTTATTGAATAAAAGACCTCAAATACATCATATTACATCACCTTCCATTGCTCCATGGGTGATGTCCCATCTCCTGATCTTCCCTTTGTGATGCTATTCTATTACAATTGCACATCCATATATAGGATGGAATGTGACTCTTCATATGGTGTTTCTTGGCCCTTACTCTTCCTATGACTCTTCATATTCCTATTCTAATGACACATGTACATAGGGACAACTATGCACATTTACATTGCCAAAATATCATTGCACACTTGTGCATTTATTACATTGCATAAAGTAAATACTTTCATCCTAATCTAAGACACTCTTTCCTAATCTATAGATGTACCCATGGTGGTACATTGTCATGTACCAAATAATGTAATATATTCCAACAACACTGGTCCATGTGTAAATTGATAAATAGCCCCCTTTTCATCCCTTGTGGTCACAACTATCCAGGGCATCTCTTATGCCAAGAAGTAGAAAAACACCCAGGCTAGATGAGAATAGTATCTAAAATAAATTTGGGACCCCCTTCTTAATTTGCACAACTTCTCATGAATTTGCTAACATAGGAAGGAAGGCTAGTCAAAAAATAGCGGCCTAGTATTTTTATCTATAAGAGATGGGTCATAATATTTGGGATTGGAGATGCAAAATATTGTAGCTATATGGCAATTATGAACAATTTCATTTGATTTTAACCCCACTATTATGGCCAACATGGAAAATAATTTAGGGTTGGTAAACTTTGTTGTTTAGATAGGGCTTTCGGGGAAGTTTTCCCTTATCTTTATAGTTTTTAGCTGTGATCCTAGCTAATTTTTTGAATTTTTTTCCATTATCTAAGGGATATTTTAGGGTATAATATTTTTCCTACTTATTGGGATGGAAATATTTAGGTTTTATGTTGGGAACCATACCCATAGCAAAAGCACTAGAGAAGACATCGAGAGTGAGATTGAAAAGGGTTTTTCCCTGTGTTGTTTGGATGACCCTTTGCTTGGAATCATAGTATTTTGTGATAGTGTATACTAAATTAGAATAGGGGTGGACTGGTGTACAAATATAGAAAGACAAAAAGGCATGAAAAGGAAAAACATTTGAGCTTGATAGGGTGATACTTTACAAAATTCTATGTTCAATATCCTCTCTTATCTTCTTTGCATATTTCCATATCATTGATATGTCTACAATTCTTAAGTCCATAACCTAGAATTTAGTTTCTTTGTTAGAATCATCTTCTGTGGATGTATTGGTCACTGAGGAAGAAGTTTCCATCATGCTTTTTTTATGTCCAAAATATTCTACGTCGAGCTACGAAGATGCTCTGAGAATGTTCACAGATTTTGAGTTTGCTCTACAAATTCTCTAGGCTCTCTGGATATCCAAGGCTTTGGAAATGTAGTTATTGACTCAACTTTTGATTATATAGTTGACTCCAATTGTTGGACATTTTGAGTCCTCTAAGTCAAAGTTGTCATTGATGTCACCTAATGGAGTTATCACTCATCACAAGGTTTTTGGCAAGAAATAAAGTCATCCAAGGTTGTCATAATATTCCAAGAAAAAGCTTCGACAGTGCAAATTTGAAAGGAAAAAGGCTCCATAATATTTTAATATTATTGGGAGCACAAGTTAAATGATTGGTTTATAAAAACCCAAGGTGGGTTATTGCAAAGGTTAAAAAGGAGGTTTAATAATTATTTATAAATTATTTAAATTCACAAGGAATTTAAATTTTATAAATAATATTTAATTATACCAAGGATGGGCATTAAGACAAGGTTCCAAGGTTTAATTAAACCAACACCTAAGGTTGGTTCATTTTAATTTATAATATTTAAATTTAAAATTTAAATTTAAATATATTATAAATTAAATCACGTCGATGTCGAATTAATTCGATGCATCGACGTGATCGAAAGGAGGGCAAAGACATTATAAATAATGCCTCGAAAGGCATTAATCTTTCATCCTTGCATTTTCGTTTGGTGTGCATGCGAAAAAGCTCGTGTTCCAAAAGATTTACGAATTGCGCAAAGTGTTGAAGGAAGGAGTGAGTTGGTGTTTGAAGCACATAGGCTAGCTTGGCCTAGTGGTGTGTTGGCTTGGCGAGACAGTGGAGGTCCCGCGTTCGATTCGCATGAAGGTTGCTTGCAAGGTGGTTTGCGCTTGACGCGCGTTTTTGTTTTCGGAAGGCGTTGTGTCGTGAAGTATTGATGTTGGTCGTGCCCTTTTAGGCACGTGAGGGCGCGTGGCCCAATGGTGGCTTGGCTGTGGCTAAGTCATTGGGAAGGAAGACGTCGGGGGATCGAATCCCATCGAGAGGCAAAGGCAAGTTAATTTTTTATTTTAATTTTTGTGAAAATAGCCTTAAGGAGAAATAAGGGTTATGGTATGCTTTAGAAAATTCGAAAATTACTATTGATTTTATTTTTGGAAGGGTAGCATATTATATATCGTTGGAAAGCATTTTTCAAGGGCTATTTGATTAACTTGCTTAGAAGGAGAAATAAGGTGTGTGTAAAGAGATATTTCTGGTTTTGTAAAAGGGGTTCAAAAGTGAGTTTGGTTTATTCTTTTTCAAAAGGGATTATTTATGTTATGAGAGGACATGGTGAATTTTATTGAGTAGGAGTAATAAGGTGTGATTGGGATATTATTTTCATTGTTGTGATATTACTCAAGTCCTCTAACCTCTTTGTGATTGGAAAGGAAATATTTGAAAGTGTGTTGAGTTTGACAGATTTTGTGGACAACTACTTGGCATCAAAAAGGTATGGGCAATATTCTCCATTGACTTATTTGGGTGGTTGATTTCTGAAAATATCATTGGAGTGAAAAGGATTGATTGTGGTTTCCTTTTCGAAAGTGATTGGTTTAATGCTTCAAGGTTTTCTGGTTTGAGAGTTGAGATTAAACCTTGTTTTGTAAGCATTGTTGTTGAAGCCATTAGTTGTGTGAAAAACTTGAGTTAGATTTTGAGAAGAACATGAGTATCATTGTTATGTGAAGAGTGTTTTATAAGCATTGTTGTTGAAGCCCATTGGTTGTGCAAAGAACTTGAACTTGAGTTAGAAAAGAACATGAGTATCATTGTTATGTGAGATTTGTGGTTGAGCATTGTTGGAAACATTTTGAGTTGGTTGATACATGCTTGGACTAGGGTTTGTGAGAAAGGGTTGTTCCTTGAGGTGATTGGTTGAGTAGAGTTGATTGAGCCTAGTCAAGTGATTGTGTGAAGTGGTTGTTCAAGTTCCATAAAACAAACTATTCTACATCTTGATTTGAGTTGAGATTGAGCTTTGAGTATAGAACATATTGAGTCTCTAACAATTCTCTTTGCTTTATGAGTTGATTTGAGTTGAGTTGGGATTTGAGTATAGATCATATTGAGTCTCTAACAATTCTCTTTATGCTATGAGATTGATTTGAGTTGAGATTGGGATTTGAGTATAGAACATATTGAGTCTCTAACAATTCTCTTTATGTTTCTATGAGATTGGACAAGTTCTGTGTGGACTTGTTAAGCTGATTTGAGGTAAGTCTTTGAGAAGGCTTGTGGACTGATTTTGTGTAAGCTTTTGTGAAAGCTTGCTATGCAGATTTGAGCAAGTCCTAGAGAGGACTTATTGAGCAGATTTGGACAAGTTGAGTGAGCTTGTTGAGATATTTGAAAGTTGAGTGAACCTATTGAGAAGATTTGAGCAGGTTATGAGTGGACCTATTGAGCAGATTTGAGCAGGTTCTGAGTGGACCTATTGAGCAGATTTGAGCAGGTTCTGAGTGGACCTATTGAGCATATTTGAGCTGTTCTAGTGGACCTATTGAGAAGATTTGAGCAGGTTCTGAGTGAACCTATTGAGAAGAATTGAGAAGGTTCTGAGTGAACCTATTGATAGAGCTTTGGAGGTGATAGAGTATAGAGGATAGAGTCTCAGTGGATAGAGATCCAATAACCAAGACAATTGAAGATAGATCTTCTGAGTGAGGAGTCTTCAAGTGGAGAGAGATCCACCAGTTAATGCAGTAGAGAGACAGAGTCTTCTAGAAGATCACTAGCTAGAGTAGAAGGAGAAAGAGTTCTCCTGTGGAAGAGATCCATGAACTTGAGATTTAGGGGATCAACATCTCCTTTGGATAGAGGTCCATAAACATTGTAATTGGGAAGGATTCCCAAAATATTATTTGAGAAATATTTAGAAGAAATATTTTTCTGTGGAGGTAGCCCACATTGGGTGAACCACGTTAAAATATGTCTCTATTATGGATGGTGTTTTATGCATTGATTTGATTACTACTATTGATACTACTATCTACACATTGCATAATATTGAATTGAAAAGAAAAGTAAAAAGTGGTCTTATACTGTTCACCCCCTCTCAGTATAAGCTTGTGTTCTTCAATTGGTATCAGAGCAGGTTCCTTCAGAAGAGTTTGATAACTTGAAGGAAAAGTGGTCTAAGAACACAATGGATCATAAGGATCAAAAGGATGGGTCCTTCAATAATGTAGTACCAGTATTTGATGGAAGTGACTTCTTGTATTGGTGTATGCTGATGAGATTTCACCTGATGGCACTTGGAAATGAAGTTTGGGATGCAGTGGAACTTGGATATGATTCAACAGTCAATCCTCCTATAGATAAGGAAGGTAAGCTTCTAATGCATGCAAATTCAAGAGCTATGAATGCAATTATAAAAGGATTGGGTAGATCAGAATCTATGAAGGTTATGGATTGTAAAATAGCAAAAGATATGTGGGATCTACTACATAACATATATGAGGGAGATAAAGGTGTCAAGAAAGCTAAGATCAAAAATCTCAAAGGAGAATTTGAGAACTTAAGAATGAGAGATGATGAAAATATTCGTGATTATCTCAGTAAGATTGATGAACTTGTACATGAGATGAGAGGTCTTGGAATGAAGGTTGATGAATCTGATGCTTGTGATAAGATCTTGAGAACTCTTCCAAAAAGGTACAGTGAAAAGGTTTTTGCTATAGAAACATCAATTGATAGTGATTCTTTGACAAGGAATTCTTTGCTTGGCATGCTTACTACTTTTGAGATAAGAACAAAAGATCCTATTCCTCCGAAAGAAGCTGCATTCAAAGTGGACAAAAATAAAAAGGGTAAGAAGTCAGAATCAAGTAGTGAGTCATCTAGTGATGAAGAAGCAAACTATGGTAGAAGAGATAAAGGTTCCAGAAGATCCATAGATCTAAGATCTATTAAGTGTTTCAATTGTGGAAAGTATGGACATTATGCAATAGAATGTAAAGAGCCAAAGTACAATAGTGATGAAGAAAAATAGGATCACAAGTACAGGGAATCAGAAAGACACAGGTATCAGAAGAAAGGCAAGGATGGACAAAACAGACGAGGAAAGAAGTTCTTCCAAAGACAAAAGAGAAGTTACTATGCGGATAATGCAAGTAAGTATTCAAATGATAGTGATGCTAGTTCTTCAGATAATGATAGAGATGAAGTCCTATTTATGGTTAAAGAGAAAAGGACTCCAGTTATTCTCAAGTGTTTTAGATGTGGTAAATTTGGACATCTTGAAGATGATTGCACTAGGGATGGCTATAGTTTCAGTGATGATGGTTTTGAAGATGCACTTGAAAGACCATATGAGAATCTTCTAATGGCATTAGAGGAAGAAGTGAGTGATCCTATAGAAGACAAGCCAAAAGGAAGTAATGATAAGGACAAAGGCAAACAAATAGAGGATTATTCAGTAGAGAATGGCTATGATCTCAAGGGAGAACTTATCCATGCCCTTGACACAATAAAGAAGGTAAGAAAGCAACACTCTAAGCTTGAAAGTCAGTTTCAAGAATGTGATGAAGAAATATTATTGCTCATAGAGGATTTAGAGAAGTCAAAGGCTAAGGCAAGTAAGTTCAAGGATAAGTTAGAAGCAAATATTTTGGAATGTGAAAAGTTAACACAAGAAGTGGCACTACTAAAGGAATATTTAGAGGATTCCAAGAAAAAGTTATACAAGTATGTGAACAATGCAAAGAGTGTAGATAAAATAATCAAGATACAAAGAGGAGCAACAAACAAGACAGGTCTTGGTTCCAGACAGGTTCAAAAGAAATGGGAAGAAAAGTCTACTTCAAGTCTTGAAGAAGAAGGAACTTCAGAAGAAGATACTTCAGAAGATGACAGTGTAAGTGGGAATGAGACATCAGAAGATGAGTTGGATAACAAAGAGTTCAACAAAAATAGGAATAATGCACAAAGAAGATACAGATGGAACAACAATCAGAATAGGAGACCAATGAGGTCTAGGCAAGGAAGCTTCAATGGGAGATGCTTCTCATGTCACAGGTTTGGGCACATGGCTTCACAGTGCAGGACATATGAAAGACATGAATATGGGAAAGGGTAGCTTTTCCATGGGTATTGCTACTCATGTAATGAGTTTGGTCACAAGGCAATGAATTGCAGGGTTCATGACAGAAGAGGATATGGCTTCACTAGGAGAAGTCCTAAGATAGTTGCACCTCCAAGGAATAATAACATTAAGTGTTATAAGTGCAATAATGATGGTCACACAACAAGATGGTGTAGAGAAAATATTCCAGAAGTAGGCATGAACAGGAACAGGAATATGAACAAAAATAGGAAGATGAACAGGAATAGAGACTCAAAAAAGAATAGGAACAGGAACATGGATGAGAACAAGAACAGGAATAGGAACATAAGTGACGATAGGAACAGGGATGATGACTTGGAAAGAAACAATGAGAGGATTCAAAAAATTCAGAAAAGAAGAGAGAAAGATAGAGGTAAAGAGCAGTGCTTTCGGGGAGTAGAAATACTCCCACCCCAAAATTAACCACCTCATGTGGAGGTGGGGGAGGGGCTAAGCTAAGAGGCTCATTCTTAGCCCCGAGCCCCAAAGGTGACCCTTTGCCATTGATGTCAAAGGGGGAGAGATTTGTGTATATTGGGGAGAGATTTGATATGGGGAGAGATTTGATACTTGAGAGAGCATTGAGCCAGGGGGAGCAAAGTCCCAGGGGAGCAGAAAAGAAGGTCAGGTTTCAGTAAAAGGATGTGGGTTGCCATCAATGACAAAGGGGGAGATTGTTGGACATTTTGAGTCCTCTAAGTCAAAGTTGTCATTGATGTCACCTAATGGAGTTATCACTCATCACAAGGTTTTCGGCAAGAAATAAAGTCATCCAAGGTTGTCATAATCTTCCAAGAAAAAGCTTCGGTAGTGCAAATTTGAAAGGAAAAAGGCTCCATAATATTTTAATATTATTGGGAGCACAGGTTAAATGATTGGTTTATAAAAACCCAAGGTGGGTTATTGCAAAGGTTAAAAAGGAGGTTTAATAATTATTTATAAATTATTTAAATTCACAAGGAATTTAAATTTTATAAATAATATTTAATTATACCAAGGATGGGCATTAAGACAAGGTTCCAAGGTTTAATTAAACCAACACCTAAGGTTGGTTCATTTTAATTTATAATATTTAAATTTAAAATTTAAATTTAAATATATTATAAATTAAATCACGTCGACGTAGAATTAATTCGATGCATCGACGTGATCGAAAGGAGGGCAAAGACATTATAAATAATGCCTCGAAAGGCATTAATCTTTTATCCTTGCATTTTTTGTTTGGTGTGCATGCGAAAAAGCTCGTGTTCCAAAATATTTACGAATTGCGCAAAGTGTTGAAGGAAGGAGTGAGTTGGTGTTTGAAGCACATAGGCTAGCTTGGCCTAGTGGTGTGTTGGCTTGGCGAGATAGTGGAGGTCCCGCGTTCGATTCACACGAAGGTTGCTTGCAAGGTGGTTTGCGCTTGACGCACATTTTTGTTTTTGAAAGGCGTTGTGTCGTGAAGTATTGATGTTGGTCGTGCCCTTTTAGGCACGTGAGGGTGCGTGGCCCAATGACGGCTTGGCTGTGGCTAAGTCATTGGGAAGGAAGACGTCGGGGGATCGAATCCCATCGAGAGGCAAAGGCAAGTTAATTTTTTATTTTAATTTTTGTGAAAATAGCCTTAAGGAGAAATAAGGGTTATGGTATGCTTTAGAAAATTTGGAAATTACTATTGATTTTATTTTTGGAAGGGTAGCATATTATATATCGTTGGAAAGCATTTTTCAAGGGCTATTTGATTAACTTGCTTAGAAGGAGAAATAAGGTGTGTGTAAAGAGATATTTCTGGTTTTGTAAAAGGGGTTCAAAAGTGAGTTTGGTTTATTCTTTTTCAAAAGGGATTATTTCTGTTATGAGAGGACATGGTGAATTTTATTGAGTAGGAGTAATAAGGTGTGATTGGGATATTATTTTCATTGTTGTGATATTACTCAAGTCCTCTAACCTCTTTGTGATTGGAAAGGAAATATTTGAAAGTGTGTTGAGTTTGATAGATTTTGTGGACAACTACTTGGCATCAAAAAGGTATGGGCAATATTCTCCATTGACTTATTTGGGTGGTTGATTTCTGAAAATATCATTGGAGTGAAAAGGATTGATTGTGGTTTCCTTTTCGAAAGTGATTGGTTTAATGCTTCAAGGTTTTCTGGTTTGAGAGTTGAGATTAAACCTTGTTTTGTAAGCATTGTTGTTGAAGCCATTAGTTGTGTGAAAAACCTGAGTTAGGTTTTGAGAAGAACATGAGTATCATTGTTATGTGAAGAGTGTTTTATAAGCATTGTTGTTGAAGCCCATTGGTTGTGCAAAGAACTTGAACTTGAGTTAGAAAAGAACATGAGTATCATTGTTATGTGAGATTTGTGGTTGAGCATTGTTGGAAACATTTTGAGTTGGTTGATACATGCTTGGACTAGGGTTTGTGAGAAAGGGTTGTTCCTTGAGGTGATTGGTTGAGTAGAGTTGATTGAGCCTAGTCAAGTGATTGTGTGAAGTGGTTGTTCAAGTTCCATAAAACAAACTATTCTACATCTTGATTTGAGTTGAGATTGAGCTTTGAGTATAGAACATATTGAGTCTCTAACAATTCTCTTTATGCTTCTATGAGATTGATTTGAGTTGAGATTGGGATTTGAGTATAGAACATATTGAGTCTCTAACAATTCTCTTTATGCTTCTATGAGATTGATTTGAGTTGAGATTGGGATTTGAGTATAGAACATATTGAGTCTCTAACAATTCTCTTTATGTTTCTATGAGATTGGACAAGTTCTGTGTGGACTTGTTAAGCTGATTTGAGGCAAGTCTTTGAGAAGGCTTGTGGACTGATTTTGTGTAAGCTTTTGTGAAAGCTTGCTATGCAGATTTGAGCAAGTCCTAGAGAGGACTTATTGAGCATATTTGGACAAGTTCTGAGTGAGCTTGTTGAGCAATTTGAGCAGGTTCTGAGTGAACCTATTGAGCAGATTTGAGCAGGTTCTAAGTGAACCTATTGAGCAGATTTGAGCAGGTTCTGAGTGGACCTATTGAGCAGATTTGAGCAGGTTTTGAGTGGACCTATTGAGCATATTTGAGCAGGTTTTGAGTGAACCTATTGAGCAAAATTGAGAAGGTTCTAAGTGAACCTATTGATAGATCTTTGGAGGTGACAGAGTACAGAGGATAGAGTCTCAGTGGATAGAGATCCAGTAGCCAAGACAATTGAAGATAGATCTTCTGAGTGAGGAGTCTTCAAGTGGAGAGAGATCCACCAATCAGTGCAGTAGAGAGACAGAGTCTTCTAGAAGATCACTAGCCAGAGTAGAAGGAGAAAGAGTTCTCCTATGGAAGAGATCCATGAACTTGAGATTTAGGGGATCAACATCTCCTTTGGATAGAGGTCCATAAACATTGTAATTGGGAAGGATTCCCAAAATATTATTTGAGAAATATTTAGAAGAAATATTTTTTTATGGAGGTAGCCCACATTGGGTGAACCACGTTAAAATTTGTGTCTCTATTGTGGATGGTGTTTTGTGCATTGCTTTGATTACTACTATTGATATTGCTATCTACACACTGCATAATATTGAATTGAAAAGAAAAGTAAAAAGTGGTCTTATACTGTTCACCCCCCTCTCAGTATAAGCTTGTGTTCTTCACCAATCTTCTTCATAAATTTTTTACCATTAACATGGTAGGTAATATGCCTTATAGCAATTCAATTGACATGCATTCTTGCTTTGGTTCATGTGCCCACACACTCCTCAAATTAAAATGATTGGTGCATTTATGACTTCCATGATATGGCCCTTGTCCTTGTAATTTAAAGTTGAATTTATTTTCCCTCTTTGTCATAAATTCATGATTCAAACTTTTAGATTCATACCTCGATGACCATTCTGACCATGGTAAGAAAATAACTCATGACCGTAGTTAATGAGAGATGCCACATTGTTTAGTTGTATTAGACATGGCCTAGAGATAGCTTGCGACCATGATTTGGGCTTGCTATTATGCTAGATTTGACCAAGTTAACCGTGACTTGGTGACATGTTGCACGATCATGAACCATTTTGTATATTAGATTGTTTTAACTATGCGGATCATGGTTTTATGACCTACTATCACACACTTATATTTTTTTATACATATATACAAATTTGGCACCATACCATCTAGGCATATTGCTTCAAATATTAACCATTCACCAAAATTGGGAGTAATCAACCAGCCAGGTCACATAATTGGAATGTTTACATCCTTGTGTTACTCAATAAGATATGGTCTAGACCACATAGATTTAAATTTACCATGTGATCTTAGCTTTGCTCGATC
This sequence comes from Wollemia nobilis, assembly GCA_028583015.1. Taxonomy (NCBI): domain Eukaryota; kingdom Viridiplantae; phylum Streptophyta; class Pinopsida; order Araucariales; family Araucariaceae; genus Wollemia; species Wollemia nobilis. The sequence goes on from JAQPPZ010000850.1 coordinate 14,880,029, forward strand.
AACACCCCACTTTAAAACCATATCTCCTTCATTGAATTTCTTTGATGCAACTCTCTTATCAAACCAACATTTCAATTTTTTTGATAATGGCACAGGTTTTTGTATGCTTTTTCATATTTTTCTTCCAGTTGTACCAATTCTACCAGCCTTCTTTCCATTGGCTAGAAATTTTTAGGTTCCATATCATTCATAAAACCTGAGTGCTAGAAGCTCCAAGTTGATTGGAATATGTGGGTGAAATTTTACACCCTTCACCTACTTTTCCCTTTAGAAAGTGATTCCTTTTATTCAGAAGGAGCACACCAAATTTTGAATGATATTGGTGGTCAAGAAAATATATCAAATGATGGTAGCAATAGTAATGGGTAGACAAAAGCAATGGGTGAATGGCATATTGAAGCAAGGTGGGTAGTAGAGCAAGTGGACGATCTATCCTTGTTCTTAGGTGGAACTCTCCTAAAATACTACCCACTTGGGTGAAAATTTACAAAATGCCTACCCACTCCTAGGTTGGGAAATTTAAACAACTAGGAAGAGCAAAAACATCGAAGACAAGTCCCCACCCATCTCGAGCAAAATTTGCAAAGCACAATTTGGGCGAAACTATGAATAAATGTCTGCCCTCTTCTCTAATGCCTCCACAGGTAGAAGGAAAGACAAAAGAAGCACCTGATTGGCACACAAAGCTTCCACCACCATCCACTATTCAAATTTGAATATGTACATGCTACTATAATAGTCCAGGTACCTAAAATTGTATATAGAAGTGGTTGGTTTGAGGCACATTGCTCCTAAGGTACTCCAATGCTTTTCACATGCTACCCAACTAGAGGATCATCAGTCAAGGAAGAGGATGAGGTAGCTAAGAATTGATGAACAAGGTAAAAATATCAGAGGATCCAAAGGCCCATATCAAGTGAGATGCATCTACCTCCTTCTATAAGTTTGATGTTATCCCAAGGAACAATGTACTAGTGCTACGCTTATCAACTGCAAGAGTTGTATTCCTACCTACCATCATTAATGTCTAATTTTGAAATCAATGTAAATGTACTTATAAGTAGTGGAATTCTAGTCATTCCTAAGGGTGGCTCTTTAGTTATTACAATTCATATGTAAGCTTTCACCACTGTGTAAATATAGACTCAGCACTATTTGGTCTCTAATTTTTGTCTTCTTATTTTTTTCATTGTTTGAATGTGCATTTCTATTTAGTTATCTGGGTGGGCTCACGTTATTCTTCTATTTGGATTTCATGGTATTCACTGAGTGACACATGAGTGCACAATTATAAATATGATTTTAGCATTTATTTTTGTTAAATCTGATAGGATAGGAGCACTCTAATTCTGCATCCTGGATTTCATGCACCTACACTTTGGTTTTGGAATTTGCTCCTACCCACCACTTAGTAGATCTTGATGAAGGCATCATCGAATGATATGTTAGGTGTTGTCTCGATGTTTTCACTCATGGTGCATCACCTGCATAGGTCTTTATGTGACTATACCCCTCCTTGTGAGTTCTAGCTATGGTCATTTTTCCATTTCTTTCCCTCTTTCTATTTTTCCCTTTCTCTACTCTATGGTGTATATAGCTAGAACCACCCTGAGGAACTGACCTCCTCTGAAGATCATCCACCCATCCCAATGTGACGATCATTCTATCATATGTTGTTGGTCCACTTCCACCTTGGCACACGGTGTCGAATTGGTGACCAATAGTTTTTTGTGACTATGCTGGGGAACTCACTGAGTTTCTTTGTTTTAGGAAATCAAAGTTTGGTGACTCTTTAATTTGCCCATACCTACTCAAAATCACTTAGCAACTTTGACTGTGTGGTACATCCATATCATGATATTAGTCACCTATTCATGATGAAGATCCAAACATCCTAGAGGACTCAAGGTATGATGAATAGCCTTGACCTCACTAGCAGAGATAGCATGTTCATTTGGAAACTCCAACTCTAGAATCAAAAATATATTTGAAGACCAGTGCCATCATGAATTTATCACATTGGAATGACTCTAGTCCCCTTAAACTCCATGATCGACATGATATTCCAAAATCTGCCTTTAATGCTCTAAAAAATGTTTTTAGCATCAAGGGAACTGTGAAGGAATACCTTGAACATGTGGCTTCTCTGGCCACCCTTTACAATATCATGCACAAGGATGTCATGATCAGGCTACTGGTCACTTCCCTTGAAGGTAGAGCATGGTTCTAGTTCAAAACCCTACAACCTAGGAGGATATCTACATGGGTAGATCTAGCAGAGCCTCTCATGGATACATTTGACAAACTGGAGGACCCCTTCCAGTCTTTGAATCAATTCATATTTATCAAGAGGAATCCTCTTTAAAATGTGGTAAACTTCAATGTCTATTTTGAGAAGATCTGGAAGAGGATTCCACAACAAATCCTCCTAACCTCTATCTAAGCGTATCTATTCTACATCCAAGCCCTTGATTCTGATGTTAGCTTCCTACTACACCAATATGGAAAAACCAGTTTCCCACAACTATACGAGGAAGCTATCAAAGCCAAGAAAGTTTTGATGTGGAAGCTCCACCCAATCTATTCATTTTAGGAGTTGGTGCCAGATCATGCAACGAGCACATAACAAGAGAAGGTGTGCCACAACGACCACATCCACAAAGGTAATGTCACAAATAAATCCCAAACTCATTAGTATTTGGGTGGGGATATGGATGCCCATTATCAGGAGAAGAATCCAATGGTTGAGGGAGAGTCATCCATGATATTGCCATAGCTAGACAATCTCAAAAAGGAACAACATGAAAATTGGGTCCCTAACAGTTCATCATCTGAAGGGCAGAATATGGTGGTAAAAGTCTTTGCCACCCTAGGTTTCAAAGGCCTGAGAATTCAAAGGCTTAGGAAAGATAGTAAGAATTATAATTTTATCATAATTCTAATCTAGTTTGGATGGTTCCATATGTATTACAAGCGGTACCTTAAATACAATGTAATCTGGTCCGACCACTATAGATTTATAGGATGATTTTCATAAGATACCCTGGCTCAGGTGTGCCTATCACACCGCAATTTTACTGCCAGTAAATAAAGCCTTGCATTATGTAGGGCCAGTGCATTGGGAATCATAATTATTTTTCATTGACCATTGGAGAGACATATGAAAGGTTATCACTTGGTCAGGCATCGAGAAGCACCAGGAAGGGATTCTCTAAGAATTGTCTAGGAAATGTAATATCCCCCTCATCTCTTTGTTGTCTTTCGAGTTTTTTGTTCTTCTGTTTGTTGTTGTCGTGACCCCATAGCCCAATGAACACACTCAATAATTTTCAAGGTCTCTTAACTTATCTGTGAGAGCTATAGCAAGCCTTAGGACAATGCAAGGTGAGTTTTCTATAAATAACCCCTATGGTTATATGAAAATGAGACCATAAAGTGTAAACTATAAATTGAGGTTGAAGCTAAATGGCCTCCTAGTTGATGACAGTCAGTAAAAGAGGATCATTACTGGGTCATATAAAAATGTGGTCTTGGGATAGAAAATATAAGAAACATTGGTAATATATTTACTCTTGGAATGTCTCAAGACCTTGGTGGGTTACGTTTAAGGGGATTAAATCCATAATAATACCTCGTGGAGAAGGGTCTATGCCCTATCATTTTCACTTGATAGGCTTTAGATTGATTTTCCCTTTGTGTCTTCCTATTTCCCTAGCCTTTCCTCTCCTTCACCTTCTTCTCCCCTTTGTTGCCTATAACTCTTCCAATTGATAGCAAGGGCACCCTTGTCTCAGCTATTTCCTATTGCCCCTTTATCTTGTGTTTGTCTTTCAGTAAGCCTTTCAAGTATTTACTTGCTATTTCTATTACTTATCTTAATGCTACTCTTATCCATAGTAGTTATCTCTATGTAGGTCACCTTGGACCCACCTCTTTGGATTTATTTTCCTTCTTTCCCCCTTATGCTCTTGTTGGTTGTGTCCTTTTTCATTTTCCTCTGCTTTGTATTTTGTTGTGTTAAATATCTCTTTTCTTCCAACATCATTTTGTGCTCAGTTTTCTACTTGCAGCATTTTTATCTACGTGTCCTCCTTTCCTATGTGCCCTTCCCTCCTCTCCTTCGTCCCTCTATTTTGATTGTTGCATTTCCTAGTCCTTCTAGGTCACTTTTTTTCCACAAAATGAAAACCCCTATGAGTCACCAGAAGTGTGGGTGAAATTTTACACCCTCACCCACTCTTCCCTTCAAGAAGTTATTCCCTTTATTCAGAAGGAGCATGCCAAATTTTGAATGACATTGGTGGTTGGGTGAAAGATATCAAATGGTGGCAACAATAGTAATGGGTAAACTAAAGCAACAGGCATATGGTAGATTGAAGTAGGGTGGGTAGTAGAGTGGGAAGATGATCTATCCTTGGTATTGGGTGGAACTCTCCTAAAATCCCATCCACTTCTTGGGTAGAACTTTATAAAAAACCCACCCAATCCTAGGGTGGGCCTTTCAAATAGTTGGAGAGAGAAAAAAAGTTGAAGACATGAGCTCTCACCCATCTCAAGAAAGATTTGCAAAGCACAATTTGGACAAAACTATGAAAAAATATTCACCCTCTTCCCTGATGCCTCCATGGACAGAAGAAAAGACAAAAGAAGCATCTAACTAGCACACAAAGCTCCCACCATCACTCTCTATTCAAAGCTAAATTTGTACATTCTGCTACAATAGTCCAAGTACCTGAAATCATACATAGAAGTGGTTGGTTTGAGACGCGTTACTCCCAAGGTACTCCAATGCCTATCACGTGTCACCCAACCAGAGGATCATTTGTTGAGGAAGAGGATGAGATACCTGAGAATTGATAAACTAGGTAGAAATGTCAGAGGATCCAAAGATCCAGATCAATAAATATGCATCTACATCCTTCTATAATATAGGTGCTATCCCAAGGAACAATGTACCAGTGCGATGCTTGTCAACTGCAAGAGTTGTCTTCCCACCTACCGCCATTAATGTCCTATTTTTTTTAAGAAAAAAACCCCTTGCGGAGCTGCCTTGGTTTGAGAGACCATGAACAAGGGGTTCTACACCGTCAAAGTCACCCGGGGGTCACACCCGACCCTGCCCGCACCAATATTATCAGTTGGATTTTGGATACCCAATTCAACTTTTTGGTAGGGTGGAGATTTGAACCTGGGACCTCCCTTGGAGGATTGCCCTCTCCTCTCCAACTCATTTACAACACCTGGGTAATGTCCTATTTTGAAATCAATGTAAATATACCTACAAATAGTGGAATACTGGTCATTCCAAAGGTCAGCTCTTTAGTCTTTATAATTCATATGTAAGGTTTCACCACTATGTAAATATAGACTCAACATTGTTTGGTCTCTGATTTTTACCTTCTTGTTTTTTTTCATTGTGTGAATGTGCATTTCTATTTTAGTTATCTAGGTGGGCTCATGTTATTCTGCTATCTAGATTTCATGGGATTCATTGAGTGACATGGGAGTGCACATTCATAAATATGATTTTGGAGTTTATTTCTATTAAAAATGGTAGGATAGAAGTGCTCTAATTCTACATCCTAGATTTCATGCACATACCCTCTAATTTTGGAATTCACTCCCCACCCATAGCTTAGTAGGTCTTGATGAAGGCATCATTGGCTGATATGTTAGGTGTTGTATATATGTTTATTCTCATGGTGTATTGCTTACATAGGTCTTGATGTGGCTATACCCATCCTTATGAGTTTGGGATATGACTATTTTTCCAATTTTTCCCTCGCTTTTCTTTTTTTCCTTTCCATACTCTACAACGTGGATAGCTAGAACCACCTAGAGGAACTATCCTCCTCTAGATATCATCCATCCCATCCTAATATGATGGCTTTTCTATGCTACATCATTGGTTCGCCCCACGTTGGTGCGTAATGCTAGATTGGCAAACAATAGTTTTTTGTGACTCTACTTGGGAACTCACTGAGTTTCTATATTTTAGGAAATTAGAGTTTGGTGACTCTCTGATTTGCCCATATCTACTCAAAATAACTTGGAAAATCCTACTGCATAACACATCCATATCATGAGATCAGTCACTTGTTTGTGCTGAAGATCCAAAAATCCTAGAGAACTCAAGGTATGATGAACAACCTTGACCTCGCTAGCGAAGACAACATGTTCACCTGATGACTTTAACTCCAAAATCAATGGGACATTTGAAGACCAGTGCCATCATGGATTTCTTGCACTAGAATGAATTTGTTCCCCTTAATCTCCCTGATCGACATGATATTCTAGAATATGCCTTCAATGCCCTAATAAAATTCTATGGCATCAAGGGAACTGTGAAGGAACACCTTGAATATGTGGCTTCTCTGGCCATCCTTCACAATATTATGCACGAGGATGTGATTATTAGGATACTGGTATATTCCCTTGAGGTTAGAGCATGGCTCTAGTTCAAAACCCTACAGTTTAGGAGTATCTCTACTTGGGTGAATCTGGAAAAGCCTCTCATGGATACGTTTGGTGAACTGGAGGACCCCTTCCAGAATTTGAATCAATTCATATTTATCAAGAGGAATCCTCTTGAAAATGTGTCAGACTTCAATTTTTATTTTGAGAAGAGCTGGAAGAGAATTCCATGATAACTCCTCCCAACCTCCACCCAGGCATATATATTCTACATTCAAGTTCTTGGTCCTGATGTCAGCTTCCTGTTGCATCAATCTAGGGAAACCAATTTCCCACAACTATACGAGGAAGATATTAGAGCCGATAAAGTTTTGATGTGGAAGCTCCACCCAATTGATTCCTTTTAGGAGCTAGTGCCAAATCATGTAGTGAGCACAAATCATGTAGTGAGCACAGACCAAGAGTAGGTATGCCACAATGACCACATCCATGAAGGCAATGTGATAGATCAACCCTAGACTCAATAGGATCTAGGTGGGAATGTGGATTTCCATGAGTGGAAGAAGAATCCAATCATGGAGGGAGATTCAACCATGATATTACCATAGTTGGACAATCTCAAAAAGAGAAAACATGAAAATCAGGTCCCTGACTGTTTACTGTCTGAAGCGTAGAATACGATGGCAAAAATATTTGCCACCCTAGGTTTCAAAGTCCTTAGCATTAAAAGGTTTAGAAAATATAATAATAATTATGATTTCATTGTAATTCTAAGCCATTTTATATAGTGTTATATGGATACAATGTAATCTGGTTTGACCACTACACATTCATAGGATGATTTTCATAAAATACCCTGGCTTAGGCATACTTGTCACATCACAATTTTATGGCCAGTAAATAAAGCCTTGCATTATGCAAGGCCAGTACATTGTGAATCACAAATTTTATCATCAACGATTGGAGCAACATATGAAAGGTTATCACTTGGTTAGGTATCGAGAAGCACAAGGAAGGGATTCTCTAGGAATTGTCTAGGAAATGTAATATTCCCCTCTTCTTTATGTTGTCTCCCAAGTTTTATGTGCTTATATTTTTTGTTATCATGACCCCGTAGCCCAATAGACACACTCAGTATTTTTTAAGGCCTCTTAACTTATCCTCGAGAGCTACAGCAAGCCTTAGGATAAGGTAAGGTGAGTTTACTATAAATAGCCCCTATGGTTATATGAAATGAGACCATAAAGTGTAAACCACAAATTGTGGTTGAAGCTAAATGGCCTCCCGGTTGATAATAGTCAAAAAAAGTGAAGAACACAAGCTTATACTGAGAGGGGGGTGAACAGTATAAGACCACTTTTTAAATTTTTCCTTTTACTTCAGAAAGCAATGCAATGAACCAATAGCAAAATCAAAGCAGTAATCAAACCAGTGTACAAGTCATCACACAATTGAGACACCAATATAATGTGGTTCACCCAAGGTGGGCTACTCCACAGAGAAAATATTTCATTAAATTATCTCAATCAAATCCTTTGGGAATCCTTCCCAATTACAATGTTTATGGACTTCCTATCCAAAGGAAAATTCTTCCCCTAATAAAATATTTATGAGCCTCCTACCCAAAGGAGATTTCCTATCCCCCAAAGAAGTATTTATGAGCCTCCTACCCAAAGGAGATATCCTATCCCCCAAAGCTCTGGAAATGATACTTCAGAAGATCACTACCTCTTCTACCACTAGCAGGTGGAACTCCTTTCCATAGAAGACATCCTATCCTCCTTGCTCTAGCTCTAGATACTTCTATCCTCACTGATCACCTCCACAACTGCTCATCAACACCTGTACTAAACACAGTCAGTCGGTCCAGCACAAGTCCTCTCAAACTCTATCACAAATCTACACCAAAATCAGTCCTCTAGTCCAACACAAATCTGCTCTCAAATCTCTATCAGATCTATCCCAAGCTTAAGCCAAAATCTTGAACAAATCAATCACAACTACTCACAAGTATTCACCAAGACTTCATCAAATCTATCCACAAGTTCTTCAACAAGAACCTGTCCAAATCAGTCCACAAGTTCTCCAAAAGAACCTATACAAATCAGTCCACAAGTTCTCCACAAGAACCTTTCTAAATCAGTCCACAAGTTGTCCACAAGAACCTCTCCAAATATGTCCTAGCAAGCTCACCAAGAACTTGCCCAAATCAGCTCAAGCAAGTTTACCAAGAAACTTGCCCGATGTGAACACACAAAGATAATTGTTAGAGACCCAATGTGTTTCATCCAATCATATCAAATCAATCTCATAGAAGCATAAAGAGAATTGTTAGAGACTCAATATGTTCTATCCTTCAACTCTCAATCTCAACTCAAATCAATCTCATAGAAGTAGTATACTTTCACAAGATCTTGAACCACAACCCAAAAATTACCAATAATGCAATATCAAGGAATCAACTCCTCCAACATAGAACCATAACTTGCTATCAAACCCTAGCCAAGTTAGTTTTCAAGAACTCAAAGCAATCTCTCTCTAAGCATCAAAAATGGGTTCAATATATTTCCAACTTCTCTCAAATGGGAATGCTCAACTTAACCACACAACCAATTTTATCAAGCAAAGTACAACTTGATAAAATAAAATCTCAAAGGAGTAAGCCCAACTCATGTATCAAGTAAAGCATAACTTGATCAACTCAATCTCAATGGAAGCAATCTCAAAATCAATCTCTCAACAACCAAACAAATCAAATAGGGTTTCAACAACTTATAGCAATGGCATAAGATTCTCACTCAAAAACCCTAAAGCAAACTTCAAATGCTTCCACTCTCATAAACCAAAATTATGCAATAACTCATAAAATCATCATGATCTCATAATGCATAATCAATACTTCCACTTTCATAAAATAAGATCCACTCCAAATAAGGAAACTTAATTTAATCCTTTTCACTCCAAACTTATTTTCAGAAAACCATCAATCAATAATAACCATGGAAGAATGTACCCATACCTTTACTTTTATGAAGAAGGAGAACTCAAAATCTATCACAACACTAACTCTCAATTTGCCACAAATTAGAGTTAGCAACAATGGAATAATGCACAATTATAAGAGTCCTAATAACACCTTATCACTCCAACTCATCAATAATCAAAACTCACAAATATACATATCAACACCCCCCGGCCCCCCCCCCCCCCATATTCCTTTACACCTTATAACTCCTACTTAATATATCACAAAATAACTTCAACCTCAAAAAATAATTACAAGAGAATATCCACTCAATAACTCCAAAGGCTCTCTAACCCCAATATGGTATTAAGCACAATTATTCCTTAAACCCTTATAACTCCTAAAATATATTTACTTCTAAATGCATTTACCATATAAACATTAAGCATCAATAATAACAATGTCAAAGCAATATTTCTATTTAACCTTATACCTCCATCCAATTACCAACAATAATTGCCAAGTCAAATCAAATATTCCACATTATCAACAAAATATCTACCTTGGCCAAAAATCAATTATCCAACCTTTGGAGAAGTGTGGAGACACCAACATAACCACCAAAGTGCTTCCTCCTCCAAAATTATGGCCCAAAGCAATAGCTGTACCATGTGCACAATAACCACGACCAAGAAAAACTAAAATACGCCTGTCATGAATCGAACTTGGCACCTCTGCCTAGCGAGTGCCTTCGCTCCACTACCTCCGTCGTTGGAGCACAAGTGCCCAACAAAACTCTCAAGTGCTACTCATCATTTTACCTTCCATTTGCTCACAAAAGACAACCAGAATTTCCTTCCTCATAGGCGCACGAAATCCAAATTTAACACAGACCAGATTTGTCTTCCTCACTGCGCATGAAATATGAATTTAACACAAACCAGATTTTTCTTCCTCACTGACACACGAAATCAAAAATTAACACAGAGTAAAATGAGACTCAAAAATCATAGCGCAATCCGAAATCAAAGGTCACATAGCAATACGAATTCAAAGGTAATCGCGCAAATCGAAGGTGCTTAAAACCTTAGGAAATAATGTCCTTTAATAGTCTTTTGCATTCCATACAAGTTGACGTTGGCGCTCCTTCCAAAAAAATGACATATATGAGGTAAGTCTTCTACATTGGCGTCGCTAAGGGTTTAGAAACCCTTTCAATAATAATTATTAAATTAATAATTATTATTTTATTAATAATAAACTTAAAACCTTTTCAAAGGTTTGAGTTAATTTATTTATTAATAATCAAAATGGACTTTTAAGGTTTTTCAAGGACCAAAAACCTTTGCATTAAGCCAAGATGGTTTTAATAAAAACCCTTAATGAGTCCATATGGTTTTAAGAAAAACCCTTTAACCTTGTCACCATGGTTTTAATTAAAAACCCTTAAACAAACATCATGGAACTTTCAAGATATTTTTGGCACCAAACTCTTTTTGACATCAGCACAAATTCCTTTTGATATCAACACAAACTCCTTTTGACATCAATGACAACTCACAACCATGAAGCTAGGCAACATACCCAAAATTGGCAACAAAAAGAGGATCATTGTTGGGTCGTGCAAAAAGGAGGGCTTGGGACAAAAGATATAATAAATATTGGTAATTTGTCTTCACTTGAAATGTTTGAGGACCTCGATGGGTTATGTTTAAGGATATTCAATATGTAAGAATACCTCATGGAAAAGGGTCTATGCCCTATTATTTTCACTTGATAGGCTTCAGATTTCTTTTCCCTTCGTGTCTCCATGTTTCCTTGCCCTTTCCTCCCCTTTACCTTCTTCTCCCCTTTGTTGCCTAAAACTCTTCTAGTTGATGGTAAGGGTGCCCTTGTCTAAATTGTTTTCTATTAGCCCTCCATCCTATGTTTGTATTTCAGTAAGCCTTTCAAGTATTTGCTTATTTTTTATGTTTTGTATCTTCCTACAACTCTTGTTCGCAATAATTCTCTCTGTGTTGGTTGCCTTAGCCCCACCTCTCTAGATTTATTTTTCTTGTTTCCCCCTTCCAATATTGTTGGTTGTGTCCTTGTTCCTTTTCCTCTACTCTACTTTTTGTTGTGTTAAATGTCTCATTTCTTCCAACATATTTTTACGCTCGGTTTTCTCCTTGTGTCATTTCTATCTTCACATCCTCCTTTTCTTTGTGTCATTCTCTCCTCTCCTTCATCCCTTTATTTTGATTTTTTCATTTTCAATTCTTTCAGGGTCCTTTTTTTTTCCATAAAATGGAAAACCCCTATGAGTCACCAGAAGTGTAGATGAAATTTTACAACCTTCACCCAATTTTCTCTTGAAGAAGTGATTCCCTTTATACAGAAGAAGCACGTAAAATTTTTAAGGATATTGGTGGTCGGATGGAAGATATCAAACAGTGGTAGCAACAGTAATGGGAATAATAAATGGGTGGATGACATATTGAAGCAAGGTGGGTAGTAGAGTGGGCGGACGATCTGTCCTTGGTCTTGGATGAAACTATCCTAAAATCCCACCCACTTCTTGGGTGGAACTTTATAAAAATCTAGCCCACTCCTAGGGTGGGCCTTTCAAACAGTTGGTGAGAGTGGAAAATTCAATGATATGAGCCCTTGCCCATATCGGGCAGAAGTCATAAAGAACAAGTTGGGTAGAACTATGTACAAATGTCCACCCTCTTCGTTGATGCCTCTATAGGTGGAAGGAAAGACAAAATAAGTGGTCGATCGATACACAAAGATCCTACCATCACCCACTTTTTAAAGTTGAAGATGTAAATGCTGCTATAGTAGTTCAGGTACCTAACATTGTACATAGAAGTGTCTAGTTTGAGGCGCGTTGCTCCCAAGGTACTCTAATGCCTATCACGTGCCACCCAACCAAAGGATCATTAGTCAAGAAAGAGAATGAGGTAGTTGAGAATTGATGAACTAGGCAAAAATGTTAGAAGATCCAAAGGTCCAAATCAAGTGAGATGCATCTACCTCCTTCTAGAAGATCGATTCTATCCCAAGGAACAGTGTACCAATGCACTACTTGTCAACTGCAAGAGTTTTCTTCCCATATACTACCATTAATGTCCAATTTTTAGATCAATGTAAATATACCTATAAATAGTGGAATGTTGGTCATTCCTAAGGGTAACTCTTTAGCCATTATAATTCATATATAAGGTTTCACCACTGTGTAAATATAGACTTAGCACTATTTGATCTATAATTTTTGCCTTCTTATTTATGTTCATTGTGTGAATGTGTGTTTTTATTTTAGTTATCTGGATAGGCTCATATTATTCTGCTATCTGGATTTCATGAGATTATTTGAGTGACATGGGAGTTTGCAATCATAAATATAGGTTTGGGGTTTATTTCTGTGAAATTTGGTAGGATAGGAGTGCTCTAATTATGCATCCTAGATTTCATGCACCTACTCTCTGGTTCTAGAATTCATCCCCCACCCATCGCTTAGTAGAGTTTGATGAAGGTATCGTTGGTTGATCTGTTGGGTGTTGTCTCTATGTTTTCATCTGTGGTGCACCACCTGCATAGGTATTGATGTGGCTATACCCATCCTTATAATATCTAGCTACTACCATTTTTCCATTTCTTTCCCTCTCTTTCTCTTTTTTCCTTTTCCTACTTTGTAGCATAGATAGTTGGAACCTCCCTGAGGAACTAGTCTCCTCTGAAGATCGTCCACCCTATCCTGACATGATGGGCATTCTATGTTGCATAGTTGGCTCACCCTCACCCTAGCACATAGTGTCAAATTGGTGACCAACATAAGAACTACCTCCTTTTCATATACCAATGCATATGGATATGTTTTTAGTGATTTATTGGGTGTTATCCTATCAACCCATAATGCTTGATCAAGTAATAAGTGCTAGCTTCTAGGGTTATCTTTAATGCTTCTCTTAATTATTTTCAACAACTTCTTATTTATGGATTCTACAAGGCCATTTCCCTAAGGATAATAATTTGAAGATGCATTCCAATATATACCATACTTTCTGGTAAAATATATTATCTTGGCACCAAAAAAATATCCAACATTATCTGAAACAATAGTAGTTAGAATTTTGAATCTTGTTATCAATATTTTCATGAATTCAATAATTGTATCCTAATCAACATATTTTGTAGCCTCTACTTCCATCCACTTAGTAAAATAATCCATTGCCATCAAGATGTACTTATGTCTAGCTGATAAATTTGGATTGATCATGCCAATAAAATCTAATCCCCATTTCTAGAATGGTTGTTATGCAACTATTGGCTTAAGTGGTATGGCAACATGTTTGTTTTTTCCCATAAATATTTGGAGTTTATCACATGCTCTAGCAATTTTGAATGCATATAAAAAGATTTATGGCCAGTATAATCTATCTTTTAATATATTTGCTATTGTAGTTTGCCCTAAATAGTGCCCTCCTACAAAACTAGCATAAAATTATTTGAGGGATTCTTCTACTTTATTTGGATGTAAACATCTCAACAACACCACATCAAAGTTTCATTATTATAGAATGTTATCAATTAGTGCATACTTTCCTACCTGGAACCTATATCTACATATTTTAGATGCAATTAGATCATTTGGGCATCTACCAAAATTGAAATCGTGTTTTAATTATTCAATCCAAGTATTTGGAAATACTTGTGGTTCTTCATGCTCAGTAGTGTTGTGGCCATTCTACAACTAGTCCCAAATTTGGGGAACCACCTTTATTTTGGGTTTTTAGGCATTTTGGTATCCTTGGAGTGATAATTTTCATAGGGTCTTCCATTTTAAGTTATGGTGTAGGTTGTCTGTTAAGTACTGTCTTCTTTTTTTCCCCTTAATGTTTAATGTGATTAATTTATTTGTAGTGTTTGGAAGTTGGTTAGGTTTGTAATGCCTTCATCAGTTGCAATACTTGAATTAAAATCAATGCAAGCATTTGGAATTTAATCAAATTTAAAATAAATAAAAGGAAGATATAAAATAATAATAATAAATAAATAAAATTAAAAAATGAAGAATGTGTTTTTTTTATGCCTTCTAATAAAAAAATTTCTTCATCTGATATGCAGGACACTAAATTTGTCATCTTACATGAAGAGCCTGCAACTTGTGCAATTAGAGAATCACATGTCATTTAAAGATATGATAGAATTTCATCCCTTAGCTTTAGAAGACAATTATCATAATGGTTGGGAAATATATAAGGAATTATTTGTTGCTCACACTCCTATTGGTGAAATTTCTATCTTGCTTTATATGTAGGACACTGAAATATCTATCTCGCATAAATATCTTGCAATTCCTATACAATCAGAAAATGACACACCTCTTAATCAATGAAATTTATGGTTTGAAAAGGATGGACATACTTTTGATTGGGTGCCTAATTTTAGTGTTTTTTAAAAACAGGTCATTAATGAAGGCAAAGGGTTGTAGATGATGATGATGATAGAAAATTTTAGGAAGAAGAAGGTACAAACACTTATCAAGTCATGGTAAATCGAAGTGTACAAAAGGTAGAATCCCATATCTTGTATCCAACTATCCAAACTCCAGGTAAGAGTTTGCTTAATCGTTTGTTGGATTCTAGTGTTAGCAATGATGAAATATCATTGGAGGTTAATAAAGAACTAGAATTAATTTCTACTCACACCTCTAATAATATTGCTTTGTTGAATGAAACAAAAGTAGATGTGCTTGAATTGTTGAATCAAATTCATCAATAATTAACAATTGAATCTAGGATACAAACTTATAATGATTCTCATTTAGTAGATATCCTAGATGCTTGCAAATTGTTGCATAAGTATGATTGGTCTAAAGACATAGATGATGAATTGGCTTTAAAATTTTTAGAAATAGCATCCTATTTGAAATAACTCATATCTATTTGTGAAAATGAGAACTCAAGTTGGAGTGATGAGCCAAGTTTCAAAATTTACATTTCTTTCAATAAGCAAAAGATAATAAAAATGATGTATTTGCTTGCAATTTTAATGAATCAAATGCTCAACATGGAATTGTTAGTACCCTAGAATCAAATTGGTGGGGTGAGAGAGGTAAAGTGAGAGTTGTTATATTGTTTGGCCTAATATTACTTTGGTTATATTTTTGTAAAGCTTGGCATGCATATCATCATATATGTATTTCAAAGTGTGTTAATCATGTTTGGGATCTAGGGAAATGATAGTCCAAATTTTTGCATTATCTTGTATACTATTGTATATAGCTATGGTTTTCATGTTTTATTTTTAGTTTTTGGGTTTTGGTGTTTTGTCTCTATTTTCTTGTTTGGCAAATTTTGGTTGTGTGATTGCTTTTCAGTTTATCTTAGGTTAGGTTTTGGGTTTTTTTCCAAGTTTTGGTTTGTATGTTTTGAGTTCTGGGTTGGTTCCTCTATTTTTTATTGTGTTTTATGGTAGTTGCTAAGGTTTGGCCTCTTGACTGAGTTTGGTGTTCCTTTGTCATGAAATATGAATTGCCTATCATGTGGATCAAGAAAAAGAGGATAAAATTGTTTAGTAATTGCTCCTAGATTTTGGGGATTAAGATAATTTTGGAACCATGAATCATTTTGCTAAAGATTCACATGAATCATTATATTAAGGGGTATGCCTTTAAAGCTTGAAGGATGAAGTCATTTTGGTTTGCATATGAAGGTGAAATTTTTTATAGACTCTATATTTAGCCTTAAAGTGATCTCTAACCCATGTGGTAGGTGAAGTTTGCAAAGCAATACAATGATGAAAAATCCAAATCAATCAAATGGCTTAGGTCATCTCCACCGAGGCTATAGACGTCTGGATGGTAGTGGAACAATATCTGTAAAAGAGGTGAATGCAAAGTTAATATAATACCTAGGTGAACAAGGCCATCTCCACCGGGGCTATAAACACCTAGAAAGCAGTGGAGAAATACAGAGGCACATTCTTTCATGAGTAATATTTTTATAGCCTTAATGTAAACCATGTGATGGAGTTCAAATGATTTTCAGGGATGCAAATGAAAGCATTCTCACACACATTCAGCAAATGCAAATGATTCATGTGTTCCATTTAAAGTTATATACCCCACCTTCTTGGAGGTTGCTATATAGCTTGTTTTCTAATCCTTGGTCTGTTTGTTTTTAGATTTGGGTTCTTCATCTGAAATGCTCAGGAGCATTTCCCAACAGAGTTGCCATTTGTCGTGGTCATTCCACAACTAGCCCCAAATTTGAGGACCCACCTTTATTTTGGGTTTTTAGGTATTTTGGTATCCTTGGAGTGATAATTTTCATAGGGTCTTCCCTTTGAAGTTATGGTGTAGGTTGTCTGTTAGGTAGTGTCTTCTTGTTCTCTCCTTAAAAGTTAATGTTTAATGTGATTAATTTCTTTGTAGTGTTTGCAATTTGGCTAGGTTTGTAATACCTTTATCAGATGCAATACTTGAAATAAAATCAATGCAAGCATTTGGATTTTAATCAAATTTAAAACAAATAAAAGGAAGATATAAAAAACTAAAAGTAATAAAATAAAAATAATAGTAATAATATAATATATATATATATATATATATATATATATATATGTGTGTGTGTGTGTGTGTGTGTATCATGGTTAGATAAGTCATTTTGTTTAATGTTATATTTTTAGTTGGTGTGTTAAAGTTATTACGTATCTTGCTTTATTTTAATATGTTATTTTTAGTTTTGGTTTTAGTTTAATGTTCTTTATTGGTTGTATTGTAGTTTTGGTGTGTATTAAGGATTTTTGTTATTTTTATTGGTGTTTAGAGTATGTTTTAATACATCTATATTAACACTTGTTTATTATAATGCATGCGGGTAACAACGACTAGGTGAATAGGTAACTAGTGTGGTAAAGATAGCAACATCATGGACATTGGTGACCTAATTCTGGACTACCATGTGATGTAGTTGAGATGGAGATGAAGATATGGTGGTGGTGAAGTGTATTGACTGACTTAGACACAACCATACACTAGTTCATATATGGCATGGCATAAGATTTCAAGATGGATATAACTTGAATTGTGATTGCAATCGAATAGGAAAATATAACAGACACCTACGTAGACTTACATGTGGATGATGATCCCGAATACTATGGATAAGTTGAACATAGAGTCAAAGGTTGTGGTTGGGAGTACCAAAGAGGAACATAGTTGGGTACTCGAACACATATGAGACCACATATATTGTTGGGATTAGACAACACATGGAGGATGGTGCAGTCAGGCACAATGGACACTATAGAGGAATTTTTTGATTTAGATTGTAGGTTGTTGTGTAATATAGATATGGCAAACCATGATTGAGCTAGCAAATTTGGATTATTCAGGTCAATTTGCATGTTAAATAGTAGTGGTTAGGTGGCTATATAGCGATAGGTGGAGATCTAATTATTAGCTAATTACACGGGTGGTTGAAGTGCATATATTTCTAGAGACACAAGCTACAAGACTCAGACAAAAAGTAGATGGTGCGGCTAAATGGAGAAAGACGAACATAGACAAACCCATGGGATAAGGCAAATGTATCGACATGACTTGGATATGGTCTATGGGGTACTCCAAAGGACACCATGGAGGGATGATTCTAGGGTTAACGATGTAGGTGGATAAGGAAGTGATTATTGTTGGATTTATTATGCATGATCATCACTCAATTTTAATGCGTAGTCATAGCTGGACATTACTGGAGACATCGCTCCAACAAGAGTGTCACTTGTTGATAATAACAGACCAAAATTAGAAATAATTCACATATGCTTGCACGGTAGATTGATGAATGTGGATATTATAAAATCAGTCAGAAGTGCTAGGGGTCATTGTTTCAATGAGTGTATACACATAAGGAGCATCGATTGATACTACGATCTAACAGAGGGGAAACTAATTAATGATATGTGAGTTGTAACGTGCACTCTCATGTTGAAATGGAAAAAATGATTCAAGAGGGACTTCTAAATCTTTAGTAAAATAAATAAATACATAAATATTCGTCATCCATTTCATACTTCTGGCTACAGTTGTAATGAATCTCTCTGGTGGTGGTTGTAATGAAATATTTCGATCCATGCATATTTATTGACTAGGTTTAGGTTCACAAAAGTGGAAAGGTATAGGTATGTCTTCTTCTTGAGATCTAGTGCAATGTGATAGTGTAACTATGGCTCACTTTGAAATGATGGTATTTACTGCAATTTGGAACCTGAGTCCTTTCCCATAGATGTAATCATCTATGGGCTGAGTTAAAAGAATTAATCAGGTGAGGGAGGGCTTATAATATATCAAATCCCACTAGTACGAGTCCCTAGGCCATCAATACCACAGCCATATCATTGTACCGAGGCATCCCAATTTTTATAAGCCACCTGTACCTATGACAATCTATCCTGATGAATAACATCATCTCAAAGCTTCACAAAAATTAAAAAATAATGTGTTATAAAAATATTCATGGAACATTTCCTTGAAATGGTGGAGGGGATTTATCTTCATCATCATAGGTATTATTTTGGGTAAATAGCATGGTGGCAGGTCCATTGCAGGTGGTAGTGCTCACAGCCCCCTTTTAGATGGAAACTATTATGAAAGTATTTTCTTATTTTACGACCAACAGTGTACCAATGATGATACAACTACAACTTTTCAAATAGACAAAGCAAAAATACATTTTAAAGTTGTAGGAATCACAATGGTTATGAAAGAAAATGAGACAAAAAGGGTAACAGTGGTACAGACGTTTGGTGGAAATGAAAAGATAGAGGAGAGCAAATGAAGCAGGGACTTGGAACATGTTAAATATCCATTTTCAACACAAAATCTGGATTGGAAAATTTTGAGACAAAGTTTCAGGTGTCAAAGCGATGCTTTGGAACTGAATTTGTTGAAATATTTCTCCTTCCACACTGGACTGGATTTTCACCATGGATGCCATTTTGGAACAGGGTATTCTATATTTTAGTATTAAAGTGTATTGAAAATCTTACCTTTGCAATATATTGGAAACACAATGAGTTTTATGCATGATTATGGTTAACTTATATGTCATTTTCAATATTTTTACATCTTTTCCTTCGAAGATTGCACCGTATTAAATATCATATTGTGTGAATACAGATCACATTAATGCTCATTTTGCAAGATACTAATGTTTGCAGGGTTTATGGGAAATTTTTGAGTTGCAGCACGTGTTTTATCTCTTTTATTTCATTTTATTTTATTTTTCTAACCCTATATTTTCATTTTTTTAATATTTTGCAAAATAAAATACTAAATACTAAAAAAATTAAAACTCCAAAAAAAGTTACATGGATTGCAAGAATAAGCTTTAATGTTCCATTTAAAGCAGTTACATTTTTGTTTTAACTAAAATTCAAAATTCCAAAATTATTTAAAGTTCACACTTTTAATAGGAATTTTGTAATTTCAGTTTTGCATGATTTCACAGTTTAAAAGAAAATCAGAATTTTTAGGCTTTGCATTTCATTTTTCAAGCTATAAATTAATTCCCTTTATGAAAATCCCAATTTCATTAAAATAGGGTAATTTATATGGCATACAAAGTAATTTACATGTTCAAAGTTAGTCATCTAGCTATTTTGTTTTCATGTTCAAAGCAAAGCAAGGCAAGATAAAATCCATTCAAAGCAACATAAAATGAATCCATTCATCATTTCATATTCATATTTCAAGGATAGATCACTTTAACAAATCAGAAATAAAAATGAATTAAGATCAATTTCATACACTCATTCATCATTTTATTTTTGCACATAAGGGAAATCAAGCCCTTTCAATTTTATTTTTGCACTTAAGGGAAATCAAGCCCTTTCAATTAATGAACAATAAAAGCATAGCATAATAAAGTAAGACCAACACAGGCCCCTTGTTAACAGTTGCTTACAAATCACTAAGGTATTCTAGTACTTATTTGACACATTTTTACAAGTATACATGCACACATTAACTAAAAGGAACCTTAGAGAAATGTTTATTTCTTTGCAAGAGAGGGTTTTCTAATCAAAATCCTAATTGTGAGTGTGGTTTTACAATTGGGTAAAAATACCACTCAACAAGTAGATTGTTATTGTTCTATCATTAGATTTACATTTTGTTCAGTGGAGTCAGGTAGCTATTAACAAAGTTCTCTACCCCTTGTTAGTTTGGTTGGTTTGATATCAACATCAAATTCTTGGATTTTGGTTACCCAACTAGCTCTTTTGTCCCCTAACTCTCCTTGAATTATGAAGTTTCAAACATTTGGATGAACTACATATACCATAATTTTACTTTGAGAAATAAAATGTTTAAACTTCTTCAAAGATTTCATTAATGCATAAACCTATTTCTCAATGAAATTATATATTTCTTTATGATCAAGCAATGTTTGGCTTACGAAAGCAATTGGTCACTCATTATCTTCTTTCTTTTTTTGATTAAGTACAACAACATAGCTTTCCTCTGCTCCAAACACATAAAGGATGAAATCTTTGGAATAATTTGGATTGACTAAAAATATGGGCTTGAGATATTACCTATTTAATATTCTTGAAAGTAATTTTTTGGACCTCCATCCATTTGGAATCCACTTCCCACTTTAGCATCTCAATCATGAGTTTAACTATCTAAGAAAAATATTTAATGAATTTGCATATAAATTTTATTTGTCCAAAGAATGACTAAAGTACTTTCTTATTTAGTGGTAGAGGAAGGGTCAGAATGGATATTACCCTGTTAGGATGAATAGCTAGCCCTGTTTTTGACACTACATGCTCAAACAACTTCCCTTCATGCACAATAAAAATTGACTTCTTAGGATTTAATAAAACTTCAAACTCAACATTTTTTGAACACCAACTGGAGGTGCTTTGCATGTTTCTCTTTGTCATGAGAGAACACAATCATGTAATCCAAATAGATTACTATTATCTTGCTTACTACATCTCCAAATGTTGAATCCATAGCTCCTTGGAAGGTAGCACCAACATTGGACAAGCTAAATGATATTCGCTAATATGAAAAGGTACCCATTTGATGGTGAATGCAAGCAGGGTTATGCACAGGGGCGAATTTCGCAATTTAGCGTGAATATTCAGATTTTCACAATTTTAATTTTGCGAATTTTGGGACCCTAGAGGTCGGCCCATTCGCCCAAAAATTTTGGGATCAATTTTTTTAGGGTAAATTCGCCCTGGTACCATAAGGTTTCCCACCTAATTTTTGCCTTAAAATTATAAAAAAAAATTATCCCACCCAATTCGCCTCTTGTACCCCATTATATATAGGTAACCCTGATAACGACACTCATACAATTAAAACATTAATTTTCTTTGATAGCGAATGATACAAAGCAGGTGACTGACACAACGTGACTGACAGAAGGTGATTGACATAGACGACTAGAAGAACATGACTGATAGAAGGTGATTGACACAAGATGACTGGTAGGATGCGATTGACACAAGGTGACTGACACAAGGTGACTAGTACAAGGCAACTGACACAAGGTGACTAGCACAAGGTAACACAAAGGTGATTGACACAAGGTGACTGACACAAGGTGATTGACACAAGGCGACTAACACAAGGTGACTGGCACAAGGTGACTGACACAAGGTGACTACACAAGGTGACTAATAAGGTGACTGACACAAGGTGACTGACACAAGGTGACTGACACAAGGTGACTAACACAAGGTGACTAACACAAGGCAATGACACAAGGTGACTGGCACAAGGCGACTAGCACAAGGTGATTGGCACAAGGTGACTAGCATAAGGTAACTGGCATAAGGTGCCTCCTAGAAGCCATTTACCGGTAAGTTTCTTTTACCATTAATATTCCTTTTTTAAACATTTTTGTTCATGGACACTCAATAAGGAGGTTTTCCTATTATTTGGGCACCAATCTCAAGCCTGCTTGGGTCAGATATTCTATTGTCTTGAACAATAGTTCTCTCTTTTACCAATTATTTTCATTTTTCAAAATGATGTTCATGTTACTCTTCTATTTATACAGGTAAAATATCACCTACTAGCAGTGGAAAGAAGGGAGGCCAATCTTTCAATAAAAGGAGTATCCTCAAATACTTTCATAATATTTCAAAATCTAGTCAACCATCAACATCTGCACAAATTGAAGGTATGAACATTGTTAATTTTATATATAATATCTTCATTCATTAAGAAGGGTGCTTTTTGGTTGATGGCTTTGTCCATTGTTTATCTGTATTTTTTAACAGAAGGTATGCTTTTAAATGGAATAATCATAATGACCCTAGTATTGACCCTAGTATTATCTCTACAGAAAACATTGTTGACCCTGGTATGCCTCCACTTCCACATATCCACGATAATGAAAAGTCCACAGATGAAAATTTTCTTAATGAAATGGAACAACAACATGAAGAGATTCCTAAAACTAACATGCCAAATGGAAAAGAAAATAGTAGTTCTTATGCAGTCCCTACTTTCGAAGAATCTTCTTCTAAAAAACATAAACGTGCAAGGTTATCTAGGTGGATAATTAACAGATCATTTCAGCCTGATTGGGTTTCAAAATTTCCATTTATTGAGCCAGTGCTGCTAGAGAATAGTAATGAGGTAATAACAGAATTGAGATGCGTAATTTGCAGTTGGAAACATGGAAAGGATCATAGATTGCAAGTTAAGAAAGATACAATAGAAAAACATATTGGAAAGGTTTATATAAAAACAAAATAAAGTGATGGTGATGGACAAAAACCAAAAAATTATAGGTGGAAGGATGCATCAGAGTGTGCACATATCAGATATGCACAAGAATATGATAAAGAAATGAAACAAAAGCAAACTTTGGTTGAGAAAGGTGCAATGATTCAAGCCCAATTTCAAAAAATGAATAAGTGCACTTTAGCTTCAAAAAGTTTATAGTTTGTTGTTGTACTCACTATTCTTAAAAAGGGTAGACCTATATCTGATTTCATTGATTATAAATCTCTATTTTGACTAGCTGATGTGCAGAACTTACCCAACGCCCATTGGTCAGATCGAAGTGGTTGGAAAATGGTAAAATATCTATCATTGGTTGAGCAGGATGACCTCAAAGAGAAAGTAAAAAAGGCCAAATTCATTTCACTTTCAATTGATGAGGTGACTATTGTTGACAACACATCTTGGATTTGCATGCATGTTTACACATTGGAAAATCATTTAAGGCAACCTCATTTACTTGGATTACGCAAGATGGTGGAAAATTGCAATGCAGAAAACATTTACAATGTTGTTGTATCTAGTTTAAAGGAAATAGCAGGAATGAATGAAATGGAAATAGCCACTAAGTTAATATGTGTCAGAGTTGATGGTGCTGCTACAATGCAAGGACACAAGAATGGTCTTTGTGTTAGACTACAAACATCTGTTACCCCATATTTGATCCCTATTCATTGCATGGCTCATAGAATGAATCTTGCATACAAAATTGTGGATACATTTACAAATGTAGCAAGAGTGGAAGAGCTTGTCCATGAAATTCATGATTATTTTTTGCATAGTCCAAAAATATTTTTAGAGTTTCAATAGTTTGCACTAGGAGTTACTGAAGGTAAAAAACTCTTAAAAGATGTAGATACTAGGTGGATTTCGATGTATCAACCGATATATAGAGTTTTCAAAGAATATCAATCCTTGGCAGGGTTTATGTATGCAAATCGTAGGGCAGTTGATAAGGCTAAATATTTGCTATTTTGAATGAGTGACTTTGAAACACTTCTCACATTGTGTGGTATTCTTCCAATGTTGGAAGAAATGAATACTTTGATCAAAATTGCACAAGAAAGATCGATTTATATTGTGGATTTCATCAGGGTGAGAAAACAAATTTGCATACATATTGATACGATGTATGCATCTGGTCAAAGTTTTATGGATCCCATGTTTGAGAGTTGGAGAGCATTGACAAACGTGAATGATCCTCAGAACTTTTTGAAGTTCAATATAAATGATCATCTATGTATTAATGTCCATGGAAAGGAAATTCCTTTATATTATTTTGGTCAGTGAATGGATATAGCTACAAATGAAGTTGAAAAAATACCCATAACATACAACAAATTTCATGTAGTTGTAACAGATACAAAAATTAAACTGAAACAAATAGCAGAATCATTGACAAAAGAAATCAGAGATCGATTTCAAAGAGATGAATTGCTTGAGGCTATGGGTGTGGTTAACTCGATGTTTTGGGATCCTTGTAATGAATACCAGATTATAAATGGTTTATTTCTCAAATACATGGGCACTCTTGCTAGCCATTTCACTAAAAGTGTGGTAGTCAATGGTATTGAAATCAATGGCATTCTCAACAAAG
This sequence comes from Wollemia nobilis, assembly GCA_028583015.1. NCBI lineage: Eukaryota > Viridiplantae > Streptophyta > Pinopsida > Araucariales > Araucariaceae > Wollemia > Wollemia nobilis. Next base: position 14,904,806 of record JAQPPZ010000850.1, read on the forward strand.
ATCTCTTGACAAAATAATCAAACTATTTTGGAACAACAATGTTTGCTCAAGTTTCACAACTCACTAACCATCATGAAAAAGGTTCTATTTCACGTTTGTGGAAACAATTACATCCCAGTAGTATCTTACAACATACTATGAGTGAATATTTTAATTTATATGAATTATGTCAAATGATGATTTTAGGATCTGTGGAAGATGAAAGGGTATTTAGTGCATTATCATATGTAAAATCTAAAGTTCGAAATAGGTTGGACAAAAATTTGGAAAATTGTTTGAGAGTATATGTGTCGACCTATGAGGTAGAGAAGTTTCCTTATGAAAGAGCTTTGTCATATTGGAAATCTCTGGCAGAGAGAAGAGGTGTCACGAATACTCAGGATGATGAGGATAATGGTAACACTGATCAGACTATGATGACAAAAATTTTGGGTATGAGTGCAGAAGATTTTGTACAATCTGAAAAGAGTTTGTTCCAGCTTCCAACATTATGATGCAAAGATGCTTTCATTTGATTTGATTTCACATATTATGCTATCAATTTTCAACAGAATATTGAGATTTGATTCTTTCATTTGATTTGATTTCACATATTATGCTATCAATTTTCAACAGAATATTGAGATTTGATTATATTTTGAGACATGTATTTTGGAACATGATATTTTGATTTCAAATTCACATATTATGCTATCAATTTTCAATAGAATATTGATTACAGATCTGCTATCAATTTTCAATAGAATATTGATTACAGATATTATTGATTTTCACATGTATTTTGATTTCACATATTTGGATTATTAGTCTATGATATTCAAATTATTTAGAATATTTATATTGAATAAACCATGTATGGCAAACTAAATATTTATGCTGAATTTCAATCATTTCAAATTATTTTATAAAACATAAAAGAACATTTTATTGCATCCACATAATTCAAAATTATTTATTGCATCCACACAACTAACCAAAACATCACAATATTTGTATTTCAGTCATTTCAAATTATTTCATAAAACATAAAAGAACATTTTATTGCATCCATATTCAATTATTTATTATAACTAAAATATACAATATTTTTTATTTAATCATTTCAAATTATTTTATAAAATAAAAGACTTTTATTGCATCCACATATTCAAATTATTTATTGCATAACCATAACTAAATATTTGTGTTGCATTTCAGTCATTTCAAATTATTTCATAAAACATAAAAAAACATTATTTATTGCATCCACACAACTAATCAAAACATCACAATATTGAAAACAAAATATCAAAAAGTAATACAAAATTTATGGAAATTGTCTCTTTAATTGATTTCAAAATGATACGATTCTTTTACAATTTAAAAAAAACTATGCAACATGTTTGGTTTCTCCTCAAATAAAAAAGCAACAGTTCTACTTTTCTTCCTACACAGTGCCTAAAGTTTCAGTTGCATCTACCTCAATATCCTTTGCTTCCAATGCACCAACCCTTACCAAAATTTCAATTGTAGTGTTTATCCCCGATAGCAATAAACCTTCTTCCTTCATTGGATCTTCTCTAAATGGTGCATTCAGTACTTTCTCATTTTCTTTTAATACAACCTCCACATCCAGGCCCTTATCTTTGATAAACTTCTTCAGCCAATTGTTTTCTCTAACAGTGTATTGTAATATTTTCTTCACTTCAATAGCATTATTCACACTAATTTTTGTAGTCTTGATCAACATTTTCATGGCAGTGACTTGTTGCTTTAAGTGTTGATAATTAGACTACAAAATAGAAGAGAAAAAGGTTAATATTTATAAACAAAATATATTTAAGAAAAAATGATTTTTAGTTATATGTAAAACTTACATCAATGGTAAGTCTTGCAGTTTTTGCAACTGCTACTTTTTTCTTATCTAGTTCCCATTCATTGAAATATGCTTGGGCCTCGACATTGAGGTTCTCTAATCGATCCAACATAATGGCCAGAACTTCATCACTGTATGTAGACTCGACCTGCATAGGTGCCAGATTCAGCTTTACGTAATAGAGCATCGAGCTTTTGTGGCTCATTCTCTACCTTTGAAAATAACTCCTTTCTATGTGCAAAATTCTTGTATCGACCATTTATTGCTTTTATCAAAACCTTGGCCTGATATTCCCATTCTTTTAATGTATCAATATCTACAAGTAGACTATTCTTAACTGTAGCCTTACATCTATTAGCTAATAAAATAATTTCTAAAAAATTAACTTTATCATCATCATTCAGATGATGATGGGTGTCGACTTGCTAGTGGGGGGAAGAGGAAACTCCGATGGCATCTACTTCAACATTCTCCTCTACTTCATCATCGATCTCTAGACCCTGAAGCACATCACTTGCCTTTAGTGGGAAATTATTCATATCCTGATAAAGAAAATCGTCATCGAGATTCCCAGAGGGCATCTGAGATGCGCTCTCTACATTTGATAAATTCTCAAGGTTTAACATTGGGAACGCTAAAACAAGAGACTGAGACACAGTTTGAGTCTATGTCTCAACCTAAATTTTGGTTCCCAGAGGCGGTGGTGTGAGGAACTATTTCCCATGCATGCAAGATTGGTTCCTCACTGGTGGTACCTACTATGAGTGTGGAGTTGGATGGACTTGTTGTGGATGGACTTGTGATGGCACTAGCACTTGTTGTTGTTGCGTTTGTGGTTGTGCAATCGGTGGAGGCATCTATTTTCTCAATATTTTAAATCTAGCTGATCCCTCTACAAAATTTCACATGAAAATATAAATTAAAACTAGTGTTAAAAACAATGCCATTAAAAGAGATTAATTTTAACTAAACATACCAGACTCAGACTCTACAACCATTGTCATTGATGATGCATCCATTTGCCTTTGCTCTAAAAATATTTAAAATATTTTCTCAAACTAAATATAATTTTATATCATTAAAATACATTATTTGAAATAGTACTTTTGAATAATAAGGTTACCTTGTGAGTTGGAGGTTACTTCTTCAATGTCGACTACAAAATATGCATATCCAGAAGTAACAGGAGTCATACGTGTATGTTGTTGAATAGGAGACCTCCTACATTTACCGATGGGAGTTATTGGTGATGATTGTGATTGCATGTTAGAATCGGTAGATGCTTCTTGAATCCTAATGATGACATCCCTTTTACTAGAAGAATGAATTGCTCTTCTCTATTTTCAAAAGAAAATTAGAAAATAACAAGATTGATTGAAAAGAAAGAAAAGAGAGATTATTCCAATAAATAATTTTACCTATATTTCATTCTCAATCATGCCAATAGCCAACAAACTTGGGTGCAATGTAGTTGGAGGATTACTTTTTTGAAGATTGAAGTATGCTTCATTAAAAAGACAAAGAATAAAGTTGTTGGTTGTCACTGTATATGCAGATTGAATTTTCTAGGCACTAAGAAGGTCTTGTTTCAGGCGGTTGGAAATGTGTGTGGACCAATCATATCTACCTCCATCAATACATCGAATCAATAATGACAATGCCCAAAATGGTATTTTTGTAGGTCACCCCTACAAAATAAGCCTTGCTAAGAAAAATTCAATGTAGGCATAAAGAAATTTGTCTGCAATATTGGAAATGTTTAAACCCCTTTTCGACTTAGAAGAATTAACTAAAAAAAGAGAGAACATTATTAGAAAACAAAAATTACAATAGGGAGAACATTATTAGAGAATGGAAACTACAATACATCAAAATTTAAGATAAATAAAAACTAAATTTTAAAAACATACCTTTCAAATGGTCTGAATTCACAGCATATTTGGATGCTAGCATTGATTTGTCATCCTCGATCAAGGCGTACTGGTTGTTCACTAGGTGACCATCCAAAAATGGTAGCCCTGTTAGTCGTTGCACATCCGAGGGGTTCATAGTAAAAACAATATCCTTGTTATCCACTTTGATCTGAATAGTGGACACATCATGGTTGTAGCAACTAACTATCCATTGCATCAGGGGGACGTTGATGTCCAACTATGGCATCTTCATTACTCCAACAACTTCGAAGGTGTAAAGCCATTCAGAATCTCTCCCAGGAGTGCTAAAAATATTCTTGATGTTGGGGCAATAGTAGTTCTTGAATGTCACTTTGGAAGGTAGAGGAGAGGAAGAGCTAGCCATTTCTACACTAAAAGGGTCTGAAAAAGGCTCTAAAAATAGTCTTTAAATGGTCTAGAAACACCCTGGAAAATGCTCTGAAATGCCCTAGAAAATGCTCTAAAATGCCTTGGAAAACGCTCGAAACCTTGAAAACTAAACCTAAACTAAAACCTAAAAACCTTTGAAAACCCTCTAAAAATGCTCCAAAACCATCTGAAAAGGCTCTAAAACCGCTGTAAAAAATGCTCTGAAAATGTTGGAAAATGCTCTAAAATTGCTCTAGAAAACGTTGTGGGAAAGGTGAAAAATGACCCTACATTTCTATTTATAGAAGTTTGCATGGCTGAAGTCGATGGATGTGTGACACATGGTAGAGGTGAGCACACGTGGTAGCATCTTATTGATGATATTTGGTGGTTACTTTTTACTAGTCACCATTTTCCAGTCATCATCTATCACCCGCCTTCTTCCAATCACCATCTGCTAGTCGCTCGATACCACTCATCATATAGCAGTCACCTTATGACAATCGCCTTATGCTTGTCACCATTTGCTAGTCACCTTGTGATAGTTTTCATGTGATAGTCGCTATGTGATAGTCACCATGTGATATCCACCATCTACCAATCGGCCTATACCAGTCACCATGTGATAGCCACCATGTGATAGCCACCTTGTGACAGTTGCCATGTGATAGTTATTGTCTTCCAATTGGCTTATACCAATCGCTTTGTGATAGTTGCCTTGTGATAGTCACCTTATAGCAATCGCCTTATGTCAGTCACTTTTGTCAGTCACCTTGTGACAGTCACCTTGTGACAATCGCCTTGTGACAGTCGCCTTATGACAGTCGCTTCTGTCAATCGCCTTATGCCAGTCGCTTCTGTCAGTCACCTTGTGCCAGTTACCTTATGCCAACCACTTCTGCCAATTGTCTTGTGATAGTTGCCATTTAAAAATTTTGAAAATTCTTATGCAAAATTTTCCAAAATTCACCATATTTTGATAAGTTTTTTTCAAAATTTTGAAAATTTACCCCAATGTTTATATACCGTTAGCCTAGATTCGTCCCAATTTTATAATTAGTTTTTGGTACTACATCTTATGCATAACCTTGGAATGCAGTCTTATACTAGTCCTCATCCTAGACCCATATTTGGTTAAAACACAAAAATCCATCCAGTAAAGAGAATTTATTTGCTCTAGCCATAGTATATTGAATTTGATCAATTTGTGGGAGAGGATAGTGGTCCTTCAAAGAATCTTGATTTAGGTTCCTAAATTCCACACAAAGATAAACATCTCCATTTTTCTTTCTTATAGGGATTATATTTGACATCCATATAGAATGCTTGATTGGATATATGATCTTGGCATTCAACAACTTTAGTATCTCCTGCTTCATCAAGGTCTCTATTTTAGTATTTACTAGTCGTTTCTTCTACCAAAAAGGTTTTGCATATGGCATGAGCTCAATGGTATGTTGGATAGTGTCTTTTCTATACACGTTGAGGTCATTATAGGTCCATGCTATGGTATCATTGAATTATTTGCATAAATCCAAAAATTGGTTGACTTCATCCTCTAAACAATTTACACTGATTTTAATGGTTTTTCCCTGCTCAATTTGTATACCTTTGTAATTTTGGTCATCAACCTCAATTATGTGAGCAATCAATCAATCACTACCATAAAATAAGCTTATAGTGTTGTCCTTTTGGGATATGACTATTCTTAAGTTGTATCAATTCAATTTACTCATCCTCTTCTAGCATCCGATCACTTGTACAATTTATTTTCTAAATCAGGAAATCAATCACTCATTCATCATTATTGAACACATTTCAAAAGGTGTCCTTATCAGGCACATAAGTCCTATACACAAGCCTCACTGTCTTGGATTTTTGTATAACATTAGATACTAGGAAAAAGCTAGATCCCATAGATGCTAAAATATCAGTATGGGGATGACTTTCATATTTAGAGCCTCAAAAGCCTCTATTAAGTCCCACACTCTATTTCTGTAGGCTTTGAGATAGTGTTGTTTGCTCACACATTTTTCTATAATTTGATTGACTATTAATTTAAAATAACCAAATATTTGTAGTTGTTTGATCCCCATATTTTCAACTTTCTTTAATCCTAGGCATAATACCTCATATTATGTTGCATTGTTTGTACAAATCCATGTATACCTATATGAAAATACCTTTTTTACTCCAGTGGGTGCTATCAACACTATGCCAACTCCAACACCATTTTTACATCTAGCTCTGTTAAATAAGAACTTCCACATTTTATTATTCTAGGGATTTTGGCCTTTTGAGATTGCAGTCTTCTTTTCTTCAAGCTTCATTATTGAATAGGTACCAATTCCTATCTTGATCATAGCATTGAAGTCCTTTAAAGAAAATTGATCTTAAATCTAAATATATTCCAACACTTCCTCCATCAAATCCACTTCTTCCGTCATCATGATGACTATGTTAGCTTACTGATTTTCTTTTTCAAGCTTCTCTATATGGAAGGAGGATGGTTTATCAAAAAACACCTTGACTTTTTTTACTTTAAATGGGATCTCCATGTGTGAATAATCAAGAGATAAGCACCCACCCATCTTGGTAGTGAACTCTCTTAACAAACACATTCCAAAATAAGGTTCTAAATCAACTACCACAATTTCTTGGATAACAATAATCTGAGGTAATTTGTGTAATACCATGGGCATATCTTTGATTACACCTACTATCTTTACTATTGTACTACCTAGTTGCAGCACACCAAGACTACTCCTTATATATTCCATACCTATTATTTTATAAACTGCTTTGGGTATTATTGTGGTAACTGCTCCTAAGTCAATCATGCAATTGTGAACCATCCATCCTTCCATCTGCAAGGACAAATAAAATGTCGATGGTCTATTTTTTTCTATTATTGAGGTAGGATGACCTTGAGCTAGAGTAAGCTCCACATGATACTTTCCTTAAATCTTAATAGATTTAAGTGAAGCCTGTAGCATATCAATCTATCCTAGAATAAGGAGTGTATCATACTGTAACAAAAGATCTGAACATAAAATAAAGAAGTACACATAGAGAGAATGTAATGCCAAAAATGAATTTTTATATTGATATTTGATACAATTTTACAAATATTTTTGAATTGCCCCAAATGTGTTTGGAGGCAATGTTACAATGCTCTTTTTCTCTATATGTTACAATTCATTTTGGATGGGGTCTTCCAAGTCTTCAAAAGTGTACAATATTCTTCTAGTCTTTCGTTACAACTTCAAAGGGGTAAGTAGGCTTTGGTATCCAACGTGGGGCCACTCCAACTTCAGTAGCTTCTCCAAATTATCTGCAACCTGCACACATTCAAACCATCAAAGGGGTTAGTAGCACCCGTGTATCGCTCCAAATTTTTTGCATCCCTACCTTCAGGCTATAGGATCCGCGCCCGGAAGGAGGATGGGAAAAGGATGTCACGATACCTCAAACTGAGAGGACTTTGCGAAGGTCCCGCCTCTCAAGGGAGGTGTATTTTGGTGATTTTTTGATGGATGGTGGGTTCACCAGGAAACATTTAGCGACAGTTTCCATGCCTAGGTTTTGGAATGTGTTTTGATGAGTTCGTTTTAACCTTAAGCATTCATATCCTAGGTTTGGCCGAATGAATCTAAATTAAAACTACACGAAAATGCAACTTTCATGAATACAGCAAACAGATTTGAAAGCAGAAAACAAAGAATTTTACAGAATGACAATGAAAAATACCTGATTCGGATGTCTGCAGAAGATTCTGACGTTTGAAGCAGTCTGGATTGCCTGTAATCTGACAGAATCGTCTGTAATCTGACAAAATCGTCTGAGACTGACAGATTCATCCGAGATCTGACGAATTCGTCAGACGAATTCGCCAGAGACCTGCAAGATAGAAAACATATGCAAAATACAAGAAATTCTATTGTGCTAACAGAGGCAAATTACACCAAATAGCAATATGAATACTGAACAATATTTAAGAACAAAATTTAAAGCCAATTACTATACTTTAATAGCAGATCATGAACTTAGCATGCAATCTAAGCTAAATGGGTGAACTCCAAATGCAAAATAACATAAAAACTGAATAAATAATCTAATTTATAGAATAAAATGATAGAAACAGAGTTGAGAAAAGCAAACTCTAGGCACTGATTGCCTCGATGTGGACTACAGTCGAGATCGTCTCGCATCAGTACGAAATCGTCTCGCATTTGACGGGATTGCCTCCGATCTGAACAGGTTCGTCGACGACGATGGATGTTGGCTCCGGCTGAAAAACAATGATGTACCTGCAATAAAATCGATGTGGAACTAGTGCAAATGCAATATTAGGATGTTTTAATGTAGAGGGATTCAGTTTGCAGATAATTTCAGCCAGGGGTTGGGGAGGGAAAATCTTAGAGATTAAATAGGCTTAGGGGGAGTAGGTAGGAGGTTGGAGATCATCCCAATTTGGGAGATCTCCAACAGGGGAGGGTCCCAACGGCGCAGACACACTTCTGCCCAGATTGGAGACCCGTTGGAACAGATTCTAACTATGCAAATTTAGTTTTGCGACAAGATCGTTTGGACGTCCTAGTCCAGACAAAATCATCAAATCTGGGGCGATATCGTCTGATCGGCGATGATATCGTCAAACGGTAAAAACAACCTCTAAAATTGGTGCGAAAAAGGGGGAAACGGAATACCCGGTGGTTAACGGGCGGTTTGGGAGGTTAAATTTGATTTTAAAATTATTTACTAAGGTGAATGTAATTTTTATAATTTTACTACGCCAATTTTAGGGTGCTACATTTTGCCCCCTCTTTAGCGAATTTTTCGAAGAAAATGCGTTAAAGATGAGTTCTTCTTGATCTATGAGAAAGCAAAAAATTATACCCATTTTTAGGCGACAATTCTTGGTCGAATCATACGACAGCTTACTATGGTGCCCCCTCCGTGTTTTTACCCAAATCGAACGTTTGAGGTAAAAATGCAAAAAAGCAAAAAATTATTGTTGAATAAAATTAAGAAAAATAGGGTAAAACCCTAATTCATTTTTACTATTCATTTTCTGGTTTTTAGAGCTCTGAAGCAAAAATGGTGGAGACAACGCACAGATCTACAGAGGTCCAATGCGGTCTACGGGTAAGAGCCTAGACTTAGCTAGAACTGATTTAATTTAATTTTTACATGCTTTTTAAGTGATTTTGAGGTGAATTTGGAGCATCGCGGCCATTTTTGGCCGTCGACGTCGTCGAGACGAAATCGTCCCGATTTCGATGAAATCATCTCAATTTCATCAATTTTTCCCAAGGGCGAAATCGACGAAAGGGGGACGATTTCGTCAATCTAGAGACGATTTCGACAAGCGAGATCGGAGATGATTATGCTCAAATTTGGGATGATATCGTCTAATAGTGGGCGATATCATCAATTACATGAAATTGATCTTTAAGTTGCATTATTAATTACTGGAATTGTTATTAATGATTGTTTGTTGTTTTGTTGTTTATGTTGCGAGAGAGGATTACTAAAGAGCAGGGAGTGGAAATATGGAGGTTTGAGAGATGACTTGGCTGCTCTGACACAGGCAGAGCGAGATCTGCTGGCACAGGCCGGCTTACAGCATGTGGCAGAGATGCCACAAGTATCCACAAATATGGGGCTTCTCACAGCCCTAGCAGAGAGATGGTATCCGGGGTCTTCCTGTTTCTGGTTATCGATAAGGGAGATGGCTCCCACACTAGAGGATATATGGAGGATTCTAAGAATACCCATACAAGTACGGATGATCACTCCTACAGCCAATCAGGGCCACGCTATGGGACGGTTGTGTGGTGACCCGAGCTTCACCCTGGAGAAGGGCAGAGTGAATATCGAGGCACTACACCAGATGCCTGGGGCATCCAGACTCACATGAGTTCTAGCTAGAGTGGTTGGTGGACTTCTTATGTGCCACCAGAGCGAATGCAGGGTACCATGGATGCTTGCAGATGTGATCTACGATATGAGAGACCATGGGTACAGGTTTTATTGGAGCAATTTTGTTCTATGTCGGTTGTACAGGATCCTGTATGGGGTCGTGTACAAGGGCGAGCAATGTCTGGTTATGACATCGCTACTATAGGTTTGGTGCTGGGAGCACATTACAGTGCAAAGTCCGATAGGGCTTCCACTGACAGGGGTGTACAGGGAGAGGCCTCGAGTCTTCTATTGGTGGCTCCGGAGAGGGTCACAGCGGCGGATCGACCTATCGATGTCCCGGAGGCTACTGGATGACTTGGTCCCGGATCAGATCACCTGGAGGCCGTGGAGAGGGCACCCAGGGTGGGCCGAGGATGGACAGGAGCTGGCTCGCATCAGGCGAGTTTGCTGGCTATGGATGGAGAGAGGAGAGGTGGAGCTCCATCGCTATGACCGAGTTTTGAGATAGTTTGGTCTGCAGTAGGGGATCCCATCTCTCAGGGACTACGAGTTTTCCTAGACTTTCCGGGATAACACCATGGTTAGCGGGGCTCCTGACATGCAGCACTTCTGGAGCCAGGACGTAGATGATGCCCCCATCCAACTAGTGGATGGGGACGACGTAGGAGTAGCCGATGACTACAATGCCTGGTACGCAGGCATCCGCCCTCCTCGAATGATGAGGGCACAGGGTTTGATCCACGCAATTGTGCGTCGGATAGGGAGGTGGAACCAGGCAGCGATAGATGCAGCCTAGGGTCACGGTGGGAGAGAGCAGAGGAGGCCACAGGCATAGGAGAGGTCACGACGGTGAGAGACGAGGGAGGAGAGACCCCCATATCCATAGAGAGAGAGGCCACCATCACCCGATAAGGGCAAGGGCATTGACATAGGAGAGAGCAGCGAGACGGTGACTCTCCGGACGGAGAATATCCGTCTCCAGGCACAGGTGCAGACTCTGCAGGACGAGGCTGCACGACATCAAGCTAAGGTGACACAGCTTAAAGATGAGATTGCACGCCTCAGGGCACGGGGCGGAGGGGTGAGCACTCAGGAGCTGATGCGGTCGGTTGCTCAGACCGCATTCTACCAGGGGATCTATTTTTAGATGGTGCCCGATGGCCAGAGGGTACAGCTACCGGCTGCTATTACAGATTCGATCAGGACAGGATCGTCGAGGAGCTCATCTCGATCGATGACAAGGACTCGTAGTACCACACATACTGCGATGGGGCCACCTCGTCCTTCACAGTGCAGGGGAGGAGATGAGGCTGAGAGCTCTAGGGGCTCTCGAGACACTGCTCGGAGGACATTTGATTGAGTATGCCAAGATATGGATTGTGGCATATCAATCTAGCTGAGATGATGTACATATATTTTTGAGATATATATGATGATATATTTTTTATCATATGACTTGTGTCTTGAGTATGTTTATGATGATTTTATGCTTTGATTGATTGATTTGAAAATTCATGTAATTATGTCGTTGGAAATATTATAATTTGAATGTCATGCTATAAAATTTTAAATGAAATAATCTGATGTAACAAAGTGGTTGTATGTGATGCAATAATTTTTATAAAAATAAAAGAGGACTTTTAACAATAATTTCAAAGGACATTGTCGCTATTATAGACCATTTCATGGAGTCGCCGCTCACTCGGTCGTCAAGCTAATCCTCGTATAGAAATATTGCGAAAATTAAAAGAGTGCTTAAGAGACTGTCTTAAGACTTTGTTGTGATAGTGCAAATGATGATGATGATGGTTGGTTTCTTTTCAGAATTTCATGAAAAATATTATGCATGAAATATTTTTAAAATGATTTTTGCTAGGCATAAATTCCTAAGTGTGATAAAATTTGTGAATAATTAATTAGGAATTATACCATCATTGCAAAGTTGAAGGTTGACATAATGACATAAAAATAGTGAAAAAATGGGTTTGCTTTTGAAAAGCATAATTTGTGTAAAATGAAGTCATATGGTTTTTATGATTTTTGACAAAATGGGGAATAAAAATTGTTACAATGGTTTGCGCTAGGCATAGAATATGTAGGTATAGACTTATGCCATCATCACGAAAATCCAAAAAAAAAAAAATAGTTTTATTGCATGGTTGATTTTTGATGAACAGAAAAGATGAAAATGAGGACTTGTGCTAGGCATAAAATTCTAATTTTGGTTTTGAAACTATACCATCGTCGCGAAATTCAACCAGATATATATGATTTGATTTGTGTAATTTGGAAGAAATTTTTGATTTTTCTAATTCTATAGTTGTCTTTGTGAAAAATAATTATACTTGATTATTCCAAACAAGTTGCAAAAATAATATTTCAAAGTATTTTGAAGACAAAAGTTAGATTTATAAGGAATCCCATGTGCATATGTGCATTCATTTCCGATCTTGATTTATCATAATGATAGACAAAATCTCTCAAATACAAATGTGTGTGCAATTGCATTGTTCATTTACCAGTTTTGAGCAAGATACTATTGTAGACACCAAAACAGCACCAATCCGATTAAGTGACTACAAACACTGATCGCATTGACACACACAGCTTTCAGGGCAGCCTTTAGAGGTCAAACAGTGGTCCTAGCCACTTGCACAACAGTTTGGAAGGTCAAAAAATAAGTGAGCAGAGTTGGTCGTTTTATCAAAGCCTTTAACAAACTTCAAAACTTCAAACCTTCATCAAAAGCCAAACCCTCATCAAAAGCAAAGCCTTTATCCAAAAACCAACACCCGGCCGAAGTGTCGCGATATCGCGACACTTCCGGCCAAAAGCCTTCACCCGGTCGAAGTGTCGCGATATCGCGACACTTCCGGCCGCAAGCCTTCGCCAGGCCGAAGTGTCGCGATATCGCGACACTTCCGGCCGCAAGCCTTCGCCAGGCCGAAGTGTCGCGATATCGCGACACTTCGGCCGCAAGCCTCCACCCGGCCGAAGTGTCGCGATATCGCGACACTTCCGACCGCAAGCCAAGACCGGCCGAAGTGTCGCGATATCGCGACACTTCGGCGTCAAAAGCGTTGACCAATCGGAGGCCTTAAAAAGAATGACTTAATGACAGGTGGCAGCCCAAGTCGCGGAAGACTTTTCTACTTCCTAGTAAGGTATGACCGCCACGTGGCATCACTGCATGCCATTTTCAAAGAACGGCGGACTTCACCAACTGCAGTAATGAGACGAGCAATCTCAACAACAAATCCGACCCGAGGCCATGCTTCGTAATTACGGATGTGAGTTCCTAGCGACAATCTCAGTACGAGCCATGCCTCATAATCATCTGACAACGGTCAAATCTCAGCGGCGCCTGCGGACTTAGGGTTTTGACATTAATGTTTCAGAGGCAGAATTCCTCTATAAAAAAAACTAGCTCAAAGCATTTTCAAAGGAGGACGAAGCATTTTAAAAACACAACGAAGTGCTGTTGAATTCGATACCCGACTGCACCAGTTTAGACTTTACTTTCTTCACATCCAGAATCTCTTTCACAAGAGAGGGTGCTGGGTGGTTTTCAGAAGTGTGAGTCTGACTTTCAGACCCGACCTTGGATCACAAGAATCCAACCATTTGCCGACACTCCACAGTCTTAGATTTTGAGCCCATTCCCAGTGGATTGGCGTCGAAACTAAATTTTAACGGGGCAGCCCGTTTGGGCACCCCTGGCACATTTTTTTGTTAATTTAATATGTGCTGTTCCTTTTTATATATTCTGCCAGATTAACAGTATTTAAACAGCTTATGTTTTACGTTGTTTAAATAAACCATATGTTAGAACATATCACGCAATACGCTGTATTTCGAATGTTTTTCTGCATTACGTTCTCTAATGATTACTTAGACAGCCTAAGCCATTTTATTCACGTATTTAATCAATCTTTGCACGTATTTCTTTTAAACGTTTTATCCTTTAGTCACAGGTGCTACTAAACATTTTTATCGTTTCTTTGACCGCAGGAAAAACAACAGCAAGCAAGGACCGATTAACATAAGCGGCAGCAACACTGGCCTGCCCGTTTCAAATGTGGGCATGCGGAAGGAGATCACTATTCATCTGTTGTAACTGAAAATATGTAACTGAGGAGATGTATTGTAACCGAGCCGACATCATATTAATAAAAAGGGTTGTGTTCCTGTTATTGATTTGATTACATCCGTGTTATTACATGCATCAAACTAGTTCTGTTCTTATTACACATTAGTGTTTCTTTTATTTCCGAAATCTCATGCTTTCAGTGGCGATCACGGTGGGACCCGAACCCACAGTTTTATTTTAGGTTAAATTACTGATCTAAAAATTGCTTGTTTTTTTTTACAGGTACGATTATTCGTCTCTGCAAGTGACGAGTACAGAGTTCGTATTCGTCTCACCCCGGGACGAATAAAATATTCGTCTCACCCTGGGACGAGTACGGTTTTGTTATTCGCCTCACCCAGGGACGATTACGGATCTGTGCATTTTTCAGAGCAAATCAGAAACATCCTATCCCGGTAGAAAAGAGGTAACAGTTTCTTCGTTTTCTGCTATGTTATTTCTGTTTATTGTATTTGTTAATTTTTTTACTTGCATTTTTCTTTTTTTTAATTATTAAAGAAAGGCAGAGAAATTTTTCGTAAATTTTCTCGCTTAAAAAAAAAAAAAAAAAAATTAGTTTTCTACTTGCTGTTTTTCCGGTTTGTAGTGTTTTTGCTGTCTTTCGGTTTGCATAGGGAAAGTTTCTTTTTGTTGCTGCCTGTTTCAATTTTGCAAATTAAAATGAACCCCACACACCACGTGGTATATTTAAACCAAGGAGTTGGTCGTAAAACCCCAACCCTTGAGCAAGACCAACGGTGGGTTCCATCACCACCTTGGCTTGAGATATTGCATCCATTTCTCTGATTGTCATTGTTGTTAGACGTAAATCCTGACGAAAGCTGACCGAGTGTTGCTGGGGTGATTCCCATGCACACGAGGATAAGTCTTCTATGGTAGGTGTCATTAACAGGACGATCCCCCTTCCGTACCGCCTATGTTCCACGTACCATCTCGCTCTCACGTACCTATAGTTTCCCTCTCGTAAGGGCGGGTATATAGAGAGGTTGGTATATCGGTCCGACAATGGTATATTGAAGGGGCGACCATTTATGGGAGTCATATGAGCCAACATTATGCATTTAAACGTTCTTCAAAATTTGCAAAAACAAAACAAAACATCAAAATGCACTAAACCAGTTTAGGACACACTATCAAATCCTTAAAAGAGATAATCACGATTTTGTGTATGTGTGTGTTCATTTCTGCTTAGTGTAGACAAAAAGACAAATCATCATAAACGAGATAAAATCTGCTTAGATCATAGAGAAGCACCACAATGGTGTACACCCGTAGCCAAGCCCGATCAAGGGCGGACGCTGCGAAAGGTGCACAAAGAGAGGGCGCTGGTCGCCTTCGCCTTAGCCCCAAGGATTTGGTCATACCACCTTGGCGGCCTGACACACAAAGCAGTCCCCTCCGTGCCCCGACGAAACGGGACTATAGAGGCACCTCTTCGAGGAGCACTCCTGTCCAGCATAACACTCAGCACACACCCTTCCATGAGGGGTATAGTCATAGGAGAGCTCCCTTAGATGCTCGCTATGAGCGGTCACCGCGCGATGAAGCGCTAGGTCAACATAGGGTTCAACGGGAGGAACCACATCATTACACTATCCCTCCTTCACCCCCTCTAGTTGTTGGGACTACAAAGACAAATCCAGAGCACAAGGCTTCTCAAGCGAGGCGGGCCAACTCCACCCGTCCCCTTTTCACTTATGAAAGAGAGCACGAGGAAAACCCTTACCTTCCTCAAAAACAATATACATCGCGGGAGCAATACGCCTCCGCACCTACTAAATATCATGGTCACACATTGAGGCCAGAGCCTCGGATAAATGTTGCTACCCCCAACGAGAGGGAGGCTGCCTATAGATATCTTGGATCCCTATGACCAAGATAGATATCTAGGAGAGGCATCTAGGCCTTCTAAACATGAGGCGGTGAGACCAACTATCTTAGAATCTATCAAGCATTTCGCACACCGAATGCAACTCACGCAACTTGAGCTAGAACGACAACGGTTAGAGCAATGGTATCTTCTAAATAAAGAGCACCTTCAACACTAGAAGGATGAGTTGTTCCAACACACTATGCAGGAGAAGACTCCAACCCCTCACACGCATAAGACAAAACATTTTGAGGGGCACAACCCATGGGGGCGAGACATGTCATCGCGACCTCATCAAACGCTACCCCCAACACCTCCCAGACAGGAGCGGGAGGCTACTCTCCCGATTCCTGAAGGACATGAGCGGGAGGCCGCTCCTATAACCAATGACGGGTGCCTTCCTCAAACATCCACCCAGGTTTATGAGCCACCCTTAGAAATTCATCAAGAAGCTTCTAAGGAATTTGAGCGAGAAGAAGAGCGGGATGAACTCGCCCTACCAAGGCATGGGGGTGCCATCTGGCCACCCCTCCATAAGCCCCAAGTTCCTCAACAAGAACCAATCAAAGAGGAGGAGCTCAAATCTCCCGATACATGCAAAGTGCTAGAGCACTTAGAGTCGGTAGAGACCAAGATTTTGGAGCTCCCAAGGCCCAACTTACATGAGGCTCTTTTCGAAGAGGATCAACCTTTAACCATAGGTCTACCTGAGGATGCAGTCCTCCATGTCTCAGAATCTCCAGAGTATGATGAGCTGTACTCACTGGTCGAAAGTGAGGATGAAACAGAGATAGCCCACAGCAATCACATGCGACAACATCGACATCCTATAAATATCGATGAAGCATGTCAGCAGATAAACATAATACTAGGGCATGAGTGGCGCGTTAACCCACCGCAGTGGGACCAAGCATTACATCCGACACTTTGGGCACACAAAGATCAATTTCAACCCAGAGACCTCATAGCAACATCAGTGCCGGGGGTAGACCCTGTCCTCCTATCCATGCATAGGGCCGATCCATTCATGTCAATCCCTCCGGAGCCAGATCCCGAGTGCAAAGACCATCAAGCTGGGGGTACCTCTACCCCCTGAAGAGCCAGAGAGCCAAATCCCAAAAGGCTCCAAGGATTCTCGCAATCGCTTGGTCAAACCCCAAAAGGCTCCAAGGATTATTGCAATCGCTTGGTCAAATCCCAAAAAGGCTCCAAGGATTCTTGCAATCGCTTGGTCAATCCCAAAATGCTCCAAGGATTCTTGCAATCGCTTGGTCAATCCCAAAATGCTCCAAGGATTCTTGCAATCGCTTGGTCAATCCCAAAAATGCTCCAAGGATTCTTGCAATCGCTTGGTCAATCCCAAAATGCTCCAAGGATTTCCACAATCGCTTGGTCAAAAATCAAGAAAATTCAAAAACAACAAAAATCATCAAAAACAACAAAAATTTGCATCTCATTTCTAGGCATACTCAAATTCATCAATAGAGAGTTCTTCTCGCAATTCATCTTCATATTCACCAAAATCAATCCATCAAAAATACAAAAATACATAGCTGCATTAAAGCATTGCATCCATACATTGCATATTTGTGGTCGTACAGGTCAAAGGCACCATAGGTTGTAATAAATCTGCTAGTCCATCTTGTTCCACACTGTTCCAATTTCATCAAAAACAACAAAAACACCATGCATTGCTTTTACCACACTAGAGTCAGTGGTCTTTTAATGTATCAAGAGTTTTTCATGATTCAATCATCATTTTGCTCTTTAGCCATGTAATGTATCAAGTCAAACAGATTTTACGAAGGTAGAGTTACACTTGAAATACACCTTGTTACGTAACATCCCAACACAAATTAAAACACATAAAAATTCCCAAGTTGTGTGAACGAAAGATGAAACCCCGCATAGTAATCCAGGTCACCATAAGCGAAACGGTTATCTTGCTCATCCCCTGTGCGAATGACCCCAAGAATGCTGAGAGTTGGCAAAAGGACAAGCATCCTCCCTACCCAATTCCCTAAGAATCCCAAAGTTCTAAATAGTTGCAAAACATCAAAAATTTGCAAGCGTCAAAACTCCAACATTTGACATCCTACAGTGCAAATATCAAAAGGCACAAACAATAGTGATTTTCGTCACTCCATATCCCAAATCCCTTGCTCAAGAGAAAAGAAAAACAAATCAAAATAAACAGTGATTATTATCACTATAAGGAGCAAGTATCCCAATACAATTGAAGAAAAGAAGGGAGTTGAACTTGAATCCCTGGAACTCTCAGCATTCTAACAGGTCATGAGGCAAGCCTCAGTACCGGTTTGGTTGATAGCCTATCGGTCACTGGCGGTAAACTTCTCGCATGACGATATATCTATCACATTAACTTGTGTACAGATCAATATTTGCATGTGGATGAGCTAGCTTATGGTATCCTGGATGACACCGCAGATTAATCTAACTACATACAACAAAGGAGTTAGTGGAGCTAATTAGGTGATCCTCAGTACAGATTCGGTTGAAAGCCCATCTGGCACTGGCGGTATCCTGACAAATACCACATAAATGAACTCAATTGCACACACAGGGATGTGAAATAGCTTGGTCAAAAACAAGTCCGATTCATACCTTGTTCAAAAGTCTTGTAAGATAAAGTACAATCATGGCTAGTAAGTTAAAACCGTCTGAGTCTCAGAAAACCTTAGCTACATTTCTAAACCAACTGCGCTACTTTTCATCCTTACAATACCATCAGAAAAGAAAAACCACATGTATACATACAAAGTCATGTATCACAACAATCGCCTAAAAACAAAATAATGAAGTTCTAAACAGGCTATGGTGCCATAGCCAAACATCACAAAGTCCATCCATCCATTTCATCTCTGCATATCACATACATTTGCATTCATTACAACATATGCATCCATCAATATAAAGTAGCATGCATCCATCAACATCAATCATTGTGCATAAAATCATGACATATACACAAAGAAAGAAAATCAAAACAACAAAAACATCACAAAATTGCACCACAAAAACCATAGCAATAAGTTGCCGGACACAAGTGCTCTTGCACTTAACCTCTTGGCATAAAGAAAATCGATGTCGGGGCTCAAATTGTCACTTTCCCACTTCCCCAAGAAGGCTACCATAGCTGGACCGCTCCACGGGAAGATGGGTTTTTGATGATTTCACCCCATTATGGCATCACCAAAAGGGTTAACACCCACCAAAAATAGGTCCAAATGTCGGGAAATTGCACGTGCTTAAAAAGGTAAAACATCTAAAGGCACCCTAACCTAAGTCATCTTGGGTCAAGCGACTCGTCGCTTTTCTCACGAAGGTCATTCCCTCATCGATTCGTCGCTTGAGGGGGTAGTCACACTTAGTCACCAATCAACAAGCACACACCCAATCAAGGCAATGACATGCATTCAAAGAATCATTGACAAAGACAATCACGCTCCTGCTTGGGGCAATAAACAAGCAATCATCAAATTGATCAAACACTTGGCATTCCTGAATCATGAACACAAGGTTCCCCTGTGGACAAAAGGTTACGCCCTTTGCCTAATCATGACTGATCAATGTCCAAGCTCAAGTCACACCTCACCAAAATAGGTTAACACTTGAAATCAAATTCCTTAGCTCGTCAGAAGCAAGGATTCAAGAATGCATGCCCTTTCCATACTTGGGGCATCAAAAGTTGGTTAGGTTACCAAGAAACCCTAATCATTAGTGCTTTGGTCGTATATTTTTGCTCAGCACTGCGTCACCCGCAGCGCTTCCCAAAAAGGGGCATCTGTAGACACCAAAACAGCACCAATCCGATTAAGTGACTACAAACACTGATCGCATTGACACACACAGCTTTCAGGGCAGCCTTTAGAGGTCAAACAGTGGTCCTAGCCACTTGCACAGCAGTTTGGAAGGTCAAAAAATAAGTGAGCAGAGTTGGTCGTTTTATCAAAGCCTTTAACAAACTTCAAAACTTCAAACCTTCATCAAAAGCCAAACCCTCATCAAAAGCAAAGCCTTTATCCAAAAACCAACACCCGACCGAAGTGTCGCGATATCGCGACACTTCCGGCCAAAAGCCTTCACCCGGCCGAAGTGTCGCGATATCGCGACACTTCCGGCCAAGAGCCTTCGCCGGGCCGAAGTGTCGCGATATCGCGACACTTCCGGCCGCAAGCCTTCGTCGGGCCGAAGTGTCGCGATATCGCGACACTTCCGACCGCAAGCCTCCACCCGGCCGAAGTGTCGCGATATCGCGACACTTCCGGCCGCAAGCCAAGACCTGGCCGAAGTGTCGCGATATCGCGACACTTCGGCGTCAAAAGCGTTGACCAATCGGAGGCCTTAAAAAGAACGACTTAATGACAGGTGGCAGCCCAAGTCGCGGAAGACTTTTCTACTTCCTAGTAAGGTATGACCGCCACGTGGCATCACTGCATGCCATTTTCAAAGAACGACGGACTTCACCAACTGCAGTAATGAGACGAGCAATCTCAACAACAAATCCGACCCGAGGCCATGCTTCGTAATTACGGATGTGAGTTCCTAGCGACAATCTCAGTACGAGCCATGCCTCATAATCATCTGACAACGGTCAAATCTCAGCGGCGCCTGCGGACTTAGGGTTTTGACATTAATGTTTCAGAGGCAGAATTCCTCTATAAAAAAACTAGCTCAAAGCATTTTCAAAGGAGGACGAAGCATTTTAAAAACACAACGAAGTGCTGTTGAATTCGATACCCGACTGCACCAGTTTAGACTTTACTTTCTTCACATCCAGAATCTCTTTCACAAGAGAGGGTGCTGGGTGGTTTTCAGAAGTGTGAGTCTGACTTTCAGACCCGACCTTGGATCACAAGAATCCAACCATTTGCCGACACTCCACAGTCTTAGATTTCGAGCCCATTCCCAGTGGATTGGCGTCGAAACTAAATTTTAACGGGGCAGCCCGTTTGGGCACCCTTGGCACATTTTTTTGTTAATTTAATGTGCTGTTCCTTTTTATATATTCTGCCAGATTAACAGTATTTAAACAGCTTATGTTTTACGTTGTTTAAATAAACCATATGTTAGAACATATCACGCAATACGCTGTATTTCGAATGTTTTTCTGCATTACGTTCTCTAATGATTACTTAGACAGCCTAAGCCATTTTATTCGCGTATTTAATCAATCTTTGCACGTATTTCTTTTAAACGTTTTATCCTTTAGTCACAGGTGCTACTAAACGTTTTTATCATTTCTTTGATCGCAGGAAAAACAGCAGCAAGCAAGGACCGATTAACATAAGCGGCAGCAACACTGGCCTGCCCGTTTCAAATGTGGGCATGCGGAAGGAGATCACTATTCATCTATTGTAATTGAAAATATGTAACTGAGGAGATGTATTGTAACCGAGCCGACATCATATTAATAAAAAGGGCTGTGTTCCTGTTATTGATTTGATTACATCCGTGTTATTACATGCATCAAACTAGTTCTGTTCTTATTACACATTAGTGTTTCTTTTATTTCCGGAATCTCATGCTTTCAACTATGATGCAAGTGATTTGAAGAAACCAAATAAGTGTTCATTAACCATGATGTAGATGCATATAACCATATTAGACTACTATGTAGATCGGATTATCAAGAGCTAGCTAATCCATAAGCAGACATAGGTCTATACAAAAAAAGGTCGCTAATGTGACAGACATATCGCCACGCTAGGAGTTACCTAAGGCCAAGCAGGTTGGGCACAAACCACTCGTTATGGGGCTTACCTCACAATTTTCGAATAATTGAGAATTCCAGGGATTCAAGCTCATCAACCCTTCTTTTCTTTTCAAAGGGTAGGGAAAGGGATTTTATTGCTTTCTTGCTTTCTTTTGAACTTTGCTTATTTTTCTTTTTGTATTTCTTTTGCTTGATAATGCTTGGAACATTGCTGAAATAACATTTTTCTTTTCTCTTGTTTCTTTTTCTTGAACTTTTTCTTTGCTAGGGATACTTGCTCAGATTAGCTGTAGAGCAAGGGATTTTTATTCTGGGTAGGGGTGAGCTTGTCCTTTTGCCAATTCTCAAAGATTCTAGACCATGTGCATGATAGGGTAGCAGGGGAAACTTTTCACTCAAGAAATCAGTTCTACTATGTAGCAAAACATGGAAATTACAAATATAATCATTTTATTGTGAAAAGATGTGCTTGGTTTAGGTAAATAACAAGATCAATTCTCTATGCTCAAACTTTATTTAATTAAATTTTGTGAACTTTGATATAAGAGAGATTAGTAATCATGCCAAATAAAATCAAGATATTTATTGTTGTGAGTGTGCAAGTGAGGGATTCAAAATAAATGCTAATTTATCCAAAATAAGTTGAAACATATAACTGCAATAATTGTAAGAAAATATATATAAACACTTTTGAGAAGTTTTGAGAATGTTGACTCTCTCTTTCTTCTGTATATTGTTTTGGTTTCGAAAGAGTCAAGCATATAGCTGTTTTTAGATTTTTATTTTGATTTTAGTTTTTGAGCAAAAGGAACTTAACTAGTGCTTTAAATAAATGCAATAGATAGTTTTTGAAGAGTTTTGGAGATTTATGAATGTTTTTGGTGTTTTTGAATTTTTATAAATTGAAAGAAATACAAGATAATGATTTTAAACAAACATGGATGAAATGACCAAATTTATGCATAGTAACGTTTAAGGTGCAAAATATTCATGGGTTCTTTAAGTTCTTTACCATCTAAGGTAGATAATTTATATGCTCCTGATTCAAATTTAGCAGTAATGATGTATGGTCCGAGCCAGTTGGGCTCAAATTTACCTTTAAGGCTTGTAGTTGCATTAGTATTTTTTTTATTTTCTTTTAAAACAAGGTCGCCAATCTCAAAGGATCGATGACGAACTTTCTTAGCATATGATCTTTTAAGCTTGTTTTGGTAAGCACGGAGATGCTCCAAAGCATTGATGCATTTTTCATCGAGGATTTCCAGTGGTCGAGTCTGCCGACATGATATTCATCTCCTACTTCGGTATCTTGAAGTAGCGAGATCCAAAGAAGGAACTTCCAATTCAAATGGAAAAACTGCTTGACACCATATACCAAAACAAATGGTGAAGTGTCCGTCGGGGTTCGAACACTAGTTTGATAAGCCCACAAGGTTGGATATAATTGAATATGCCAGTAACGGCCAGTTTTATTGACTAATATTTTGAGAATTTTGATTAAAGTTTTGTTAGAAGCTTCTGCTTGACCATTACCTTGAGGATAATAGGGGGTGGACTAGCGATGTTGAATCTTATATTTTTGACATAATTTTTTAACATCTTTATTTTTGAAAGGAGTTCCATTGTCAGAGATGAGATTTGCAGGAATTTTGAACCTGCAAATGATTTGATTAAAAATGAATTTAGAGACCTG
The DNA here is from genome assembly GCA_028583015.1 of Wollemia nobilis. Lineage (NCBI taxonomy): Eukaryota > Viridiplantae > Streptophyta > Pinopsida > Araucariales > Araucariaceae > Wollemia > Wollemia nobilis. The sequence goes on from JAQPPZ010000850.1 coordinate 14,928,342, forward strand.
TGAGCTAGTGCAAGAATCTAAAGGCATAGCTTCAACCCACTTCGTGAAATACTCAGTGGCAGTTATGATGAACTTGTGTCCATCAGATGACACAAGATTGATTTTGCCAATAATATCCAAGCCCCATTTAGAAAAGGGCCATGGAGATGAAATAGCCTGCAGCTCTTATGCAGGCGCATGGACAAGGTTAGCATGTTTTTGACACTTGTCGCAATGGCACACATACTCATGTGCATCTGTTTCCATGGTAGGCCAAAAGTATCCTATCCGAAGGAGCTTTTTAGCAATGGCGCTACCACTAAAGTGTCCTCCACAAGATCCATCGTGGGCTTCACTCAAGGCTGATTTAGACTCTTCTAAGTTTAAACATCTTAATAGGATACCTTCAAAAGATCTCCTATATAAAGTATTGCCAATTATTACAAAGCGACTTGCTCGTTGACGTAATAACCGATGCTGGTTTCTATTAGAATTGTCAGGGAAAGTCCCATTTTGGAGAAAATCAAATATGTCTGTATACCAAGGTTCAGGAGTAGTTTCATTGATTAGAAACACATCCAAAGGATCTAAGCATGACTTAGTTGAAGCGGGTTCTTGGAGCCGACGAATAATGATAGTGGCATATTCGTCGTCTAACTCCAAGGGTAGGAGAGATGCAGCGATGGCCATGGCATCAGCTGCATGGTTGCTAGTTCAAGGAATGGCTTCCAAGGTGGCTTGATCAAAAAAGGACATTAGTTGTAAAACATAGGCCTTATATGGGCGAAGTTTATCATCTCTGGTTTGATAAACTTCATTAATTTGGTTTATAACTAATTGGAAATCCCCAAAAACTAAAAGGTGTTTAATTTTTAGTGCTAGAGCAGCTCGTAATCCAAGGATTAGAGCTTCATACTCAACAGTATTGTTGGTGCAAGCAAAGGTCAGTTTGAAGGACAGAGGAATAAGATGTTTTTGCAGAGATATTAAAATAATACCCACACCAGCCCCACTCATGCAATGGGCTCCATCAAAGTATAAGGACCATTGTTCAACAAGGTCTGCCTCTAATTGAAGGCATTCATCAGGAAACTAGATAATGAGGGGATGAGTAGACTCTAAGGGTGCAGCAGCTAATTGATCTGCTATGATTTGACCCTTAACAGACTTCTATCCTATGAATGTGAGATCAAACTCGCTTAGAGCAAGAACCCACTTGGTCGTGCGACCCGATAAATAAGGTCGACTCATGAGATACCTTAAGGGATCGTATTTAGCAATGACATACGTTTTTTGACTAAGCATATAATGTCGTAATTTTTGCGTAGCAAAAACGACTGCTAGACATAGCTTCTCTAACGTTGTATAGCGGGTTTCATAACTGATGAAGGTTCGGCTAATATAATAATTAGCACGTTCTCATTTTTCATCATCGAGTTGAGCTAACATAGCTCCTAAGGCAGAATCTGAAGCTAAAATATATAGGAGAAATGGTCAATCAGATTTAGGCGATGAAAGCACCAGTGGGTTAAGGAGATATTGTTTGAGAAGTTCAAAAGCTTCTCTACATTCTGTGTCCCAATTGAAAGGGACATCCTTCTTAAGAATTTTGAGAAAAGGACCAGTTTTGTCCGCCAGCTTATCAATGAAGCGACGGATAGCTTGAAGTTTACCCTATAAACTTCGCAATTCAGATATATTAGTAGGTGTGGGCATATCGGTGATAGCCGCAATTTTGAGAGGGTCAGTTTCAATACCACGTAAAGAAACTAAAACCCCCAATAGTTTGTCGGACTTAACTCCGAATATACATTTTGCTGGATTTAATCGAATAAGATATTCTCATAATCGATTAAAGACTTTTTGCAAATCATCCAAATGATGATCTTCAATAAGAGAGCGAGCTATAATATCATCTACATAATCATGTAGGATATCATGCATCATATCATGAAAAATGTAGGTCATAGCTCATTGATAAGTTGCACCTGCATTCTTTAAGCCAAATGGCATCACTTTCCAGCAAAAGGTACCCCAGGGGGTAATAAAGGCTGTTTTAGCCTGGTCTTCAGGAGCTATCCAAATTTGATTATAACCGGAGAATCCGTCCATTAAGGACATCATCCCACTTCCGATAGTAAAGTCAATAATTTGATCCATGTTTGGAAGAGGAAAGTTGTCTTTAGGGCATGCAGCGTTGATATCTCTAAAATCGGTGCAAACCCTAACTTTGGTAGCTTCTTTCTTGGTTACTGGAACTACATTTGAGATCCATTCAACATAATCAATAGCTTGTATAAAGATAACATTCAGGAGTTTTTCTAACTCCCCTTTGACTAGCAAAGCCACTTTGGGATGCAATTTTCTAAGTTTTTATTTAACCAGTTTAGCATCCGGATGGACCACTAGATGATGCATGACGACGAAGGGTCTAGACCTAGCATATCTTCGTATGTCCAAGCGAAGACATCTTCATACTCTTTAAGGAATGCAATGTATTGTTCTTGTTTTTCTAGACTTAGTTCTGCTCCAATATTGATTATGTGAGGATTGTCCTCAGTTCCAATGTTAATTTTAATGACATTTTCTACCTCCATGTGTAGATCTCTTTCAAAATTAGGTGGGGCGGGTGAAACACCCAAATCTTGTAATTCTTGTAAGGTTAATTTAGATAATTCATTCTGAGGATCAGTGGCCTCAAGTTGGGCTATAGTTGGTATAGAACCATCAAAATAAAACCCATTGTGTAACATATCTTCAATAGAGACATCATGGAAGATATCTCCTTCCAACTCTTCATCGGAGTCGACAATCATTTCAGGGTATGCTATGGATAGCATGTTGCATGAAAACAACTGATTATTAAGAGGCAAATCAACATGGCTATCCAAATAATCTTGATAGCATATGAGGTGATCATCATCCTCAAAAGGAAATGGTTGACCCTTACTAGTAAATAGGCCCACACCACAGCAGGCAGGCCACGGTTCTACCTCGAAAGGTTCTTTCATGCCATTTTGGAAAGGTCCCAAACCTTTCCCTTTATATCCCATTTTAAGCATCATGGGTTTAGCTTTAATATAATCATTGGTAAAATAACATCGAGCGTATCCCTCATGATGAGTTTTGATATTTCGAGGGATTCTTCCCCAGTCATATCCTTTATAAATGAAGGCACAACTCCCGACTTGGTACGTACTACCCATAGGTTATGGGAGGCCCAAAGTACGAGGAGATGGTAACAATTTATTTAAAAGGTTTGAATCTTGCATGAAAGCATTCTTTTTTTCTGATATTAAGGTTGTAGATAAATCTGGTAAAAGTTCATCGAGAAGGGCATAAGATGTAGAAGGCTTATTACCTATGTCTTGAGATGTGGAAGGTATGATAGATGTGTCTAGAGGTTTTGAATTTGTAGGGATAATAGTTGAAGGATTGGTTGTAAAATATTTTTGAGGTTCTAGAAGAATTTGTTTAGAGGGTTGTTGATCTATATAGGAGGATGAAGTTAATGGAGGAGGAACAGGTGAAGTTATGGGTTTATGTTTCACAGTTTTAGATGAAAAAGAAGAACTAGGATGTGTGGATGACAGAGCTGGGCAAAATTGCACTCCAACTGGTTCTGCCAAAGCACACATATCAAAAGGTCTAGGGTCATCGTGAATAGTGACCAACTGATTTTTAAACTCAAATTTAACACATTGGTGTAAAGTTGATGGGACCGCTCGCATGGTGTTGATCCAAGGGCGACCCAAAAGTATATTGTACGATGCTGGGCAATGTACAATAAACACGGTTGTTTCTAGGGTTCTAGGACCAACTTGCAATGGGAGAGTGATAACTCCACACGTTTCTTGTGTTTCGTCATTAAAAGCTTTGATGATAATATCAGTTTTCTTCATTTCATCACTTCTAAATCCAAATCGTTGGTAGAAGTCAAAGGTGCAAATGTTTAGATATGAGCCATTATCAATCAAAACTCTTTTGACAGCTACATCTCCAATTAAAGCAGTAATGTATAAGGGATTGTCCTTATGTAAACTGTGTTGCGGGATATCTTTATCCCTGAAGTCAATACAATCAATCTCTCGAGTGATGATCGTATGGGCCATAGCTTCAGGTTGAATGTTTTGAGGTACCATCATTTGGCTCAATGTAAGCATCAACTCATCCCTATGGGTGGGAGAGGATCTCAATAAATCTAAGAGGGAAATTATGGCCATAGTGTTGGACAATTGTTCGTTAATACTGTATGGGGGTTTAGGTTGAGCATTAGAAGCAAGATTCCCTTTATTGGGATTTTTTAGAACGAATGGAGCTGATCCATCGTTCTGGTTTGGTTCTTGTTGAGAGTTTTGAGCTTGTTGTCGAGTAACGACTCCAATGGTACCTACAATGTTATAGTGATGACGTTGAAACGGTCTCGGTTGAGAATTTATGGCTTGTTCATAAGGAAGGACTATATTAGAAGAAGGTCGAGTAGTGACTCTTCTAGGAAATGGTTCTTCTGGAACCATAGCATCTGTGATAGGTTGAATAGGATCTGATTTGTTTTCAGAACTATTCGATTGGTCTAAAGTAATGTCTAGTTCACTTTCACTATCTGATTCTATATCACTAGAATCAGAAGTTTGAAAATTATGTAAGGGCCTGGTTGTAACTAGGGATAAGGTCGTGTCAAATATTTGAGAATCCTAAACAGGTAATTGTCCGCTAATGGTTCCTACATATCGGGTAGGAGGGGGAACATTATGATGTTCGATTTGATTGGCCACCTCTTTACCATGTCTTGGTAAAGGGTGTTGAAATATGTCTAGAGTTTGATTGGCATTTTGATTTTGATTTTGGGGAACGGTCTTTTGAGTATTATTAGGAGGGTTTTGTTTAGGTTGGAAGGCTTGCACTTCCATTTCATTATTGTCAATCAAATCTTGTATTTTATGTTTCAATCTCTTACAAGTGTTGGTAGAATGTCCAGGTCCTCTATGGAAATCACAGTGCAAATCAGCTCTATATCCGGGTATACTTGGGTCAGGTTCTTGGATAGCGGGTAATTGGATCAAACCTCTTTTGAGTAATTGAGGTAAAATAGTTGACAATGTAGAATTACAGAACGTCATTGTATTATTCAGCAGCAGATTAAATAGCATTTACAATGCTGAGAATAGTCACCGGCTGAACAGATCTGTTACAGGAGTTGTAACGGTCTGCCTGAAATAAAATATAGACAAAATAGTCTAAAAGTAGTTATAGTACGCTAACATCCCCCTTTATTACATTATTTGGGTAATGTAATAACTAATAGCTATACTAGACTACTAACATCCCCTTACATCATTTTGCAATACAAAGTGAGCTGCGAAACAATTCAAATTTGACACGTCCAAGTGCCTTAGTGAAAATGTCTGCAACTTGAGCATCGGTGGGAATGTCTTTGAAGCTGAATTCGGTGCTTTGGAACTTCATCTCGAATGAAATGACATTGTGTGTCAATGTGCTTTGTTCTTTCATGATGGATTGGATTCTTGACGAGGTTAGAACACCTTGATTGTCGCAAAACAAGTGTATTGGAGATTTTGATGGATGGCCCATACTTGTCAGAATGCGACGTAACCATATCACTTCGCACACAGCTTCACGTGCGGCGCGATATTCTGCCTCTGTTGATGAAATAGCAACCACCTATTGCTTCTTGCTGTGCCAAGAGACAGGACCGGATCCCAGATGAAAAATGTATCCAGAAGTTGACTTGCGATCATCAAATGATCCGGCATAGTCGGAGTCCGTGTATCCTTGCAAGAAGAATTTGTTGTTCCTCTTGTATTCTAGGCCATATTCCATAGTACCACGGACATAGTGAAGAACACGTTTTTTTGCTTTCCAATGAGTGGTCTTAGGCTCCTGCATGAACCTCGAAAGATAGTTGACAACAAATACGAGATCTGGCCTAGTATTGGTCAGATATATGAGACTCCCAATCAGCTGTCGATAGAGAGTACCATCTACATGAGGTGAATCATCATATCGCGATAACTGAAGTCCATTCTCCATCGGAGTTGCCATTGGCTTGCAATCAATCATGCGATATTTTTCCGAGCAATGTCTTGGCATATTTTTTTTGAGACACTTTGATGGAGTGCTCCTTCGGGCTGAATTCCAGACCAAGACAATAATGGAGAAGTTCGAGATCTGTCATCTCAAAATATTTGCACAAGTTTCTTTTGACAGTAGAGATCATAGTTTTTGAACTCCCTGTAATGAGCAGATCATCCACATAGAGTACAAGCAACACTATCTCAGAACCCTATTTCTTGAAATAGAGGTTTGCATCTGACGGACATCTCTTAAATCCATGTTGCATAAGGTGATTGTCCATTTTTATATACCAAGCTCGAGGAGCTTGTTTCAGACCATATAAGGATTTGACCAATTTGCAAACCTTCTGCTCTTGGCCTTCCACTTCAAATCCTTCAGGTTGAGTCATGTAGACTTCTTCTTGGAGATCACCATTTAGAAAGGCACTTTTGACATCCATCTGGTGAACTTTCCACCCATATTGTGCTGCCATAGCACACATAACCTGAATTGTGGTCATCCGAGCAGTAGGTGCAAAAGTTTCCTCGTAGTCAATGCCTTCCTTTTGAGCATAGCCCTTTGCAACAAGACGGGCCTTATGCTTATCAATTGTTCCATCTGCCTTGTACTTGACTTTATATACCCATTTGCAGCCAATGGGTTTCTTTCCATGCGGCGGATCAACAAGCTTCCAAGTTTTATTTTTCATCAAAGACTCATACTCTGTATCCATAGCGGCCTTCCACTGAGGCTCACTGAGAGCATCTTGCATTGATGCAGGTTCAAGATCATCTATGGTAGACATGAACGCCCTGTCATCATCAATATCCATATCCTCTACTTCTGTACTTGGAGTTACAGAAAGTTCCTCAAAAGATTGACAAAGATCATCAACCTCACCAGTTTCTTTGGCTTCTTTTTCCTTTTGAGCCATACTGCGTGTACGAGGTCTATCCAAATTCAAATTGGGAGGAGTGGATAAATTTGCATCTCTGATTGTATTTGTACACCATTTAGGATTCTTCTTCGGTGGAGTTGAAGAAGATGTAGAAGGACCTCCTGTCTGTGTTGATGAAGGAATCTTCTCTTCCTTAGATTCCACAATATCTTGGTGTACTTTAGATGTGCTCTGTGATGTGAAAGCTTCATCAAAGACAACATCTCTGCTGATATGAATTTTCTTGGTCAAAGGATCTATCAAGCGATATCCTTTAGAGTGCTCAGAATAACCAAGAAAAATACATCTCAGTGTTTTCTCATCTAGCTTCTTCCTTTTCTCTTTCGGTATGTGCATGAAAGCGTGACATCCGAAAATACGTAGATGAGATATGGAGGGTTTTCGACCACTCCATGCTTCCTGTGGAGTCATTCCTTTTAGGGCCTTTGTGGGTGCCCTATTCAACAGATACACTGCAGTGGTGACAGCTTCTGCCCAATATTGTTGCCCAAGAGTAGCTCCTGTGAGCATACAACGAACCATTTCCATGATAGAACGGTTCCTTCTCTCGGCAACTCCATTTTTCTGAGGAGTATAGGCAGTTGTTAACTGTCTCTTGATTCCATGCTTATCTAGGAATGCAAAAAATTCATTAGAGGTAAACTCTCCCCCTCGATCTGAGCGGAGGGTTTTAATAGAAGCTCCTGACTCCTTCTCAACGGATTTCTTGAACTGCTGGAAGAATGCGAAAGCTTCAGATTTCAGTTGGAGAAAGAAAACCCACATCTTTCGTGAGTAGTCATCTACGAATAACTGAAAGTACCTCTTCCCTCCACAAGTGTTGGGTGTGAAAGGACCGCACGGATCGGTGTGAATTAACTCCGAAGGTTTTCGTGCTCTTGTTGAGCTCTTCTCAAATGGTACTCTATCTTTGCTTTCCTGCTAGCGGTCGGAGCACAGCTGGCAATGTGGCGAGAAAGGGAAGGAAGACCCTTTACCATCTCATACTTATCGAGCTCAAGTAAGTAGCCAGAACTAAGATGCCCATATCTCTTGTGCCATAGGGAAGTTGCCTCCTTGGTAGAGACAGTCATGGCAACATGTGGAGTAGAGATAGCATCTAGTGCAAATAAGCCGTGCTTATATGAAGCTGTTGCAATCTGCTTACCCTTCATGGTAATGGTACAACACTTCTTTCCATTCTCAACATGAAAGTTGACAACCATATTTCTATCCAAGATTTGTGTCATTGACAACAAATTGTTGGCCAATCCCGAAACATAGAGGACTTTGTCAATCGACACTTGCCATCGGGAAGAGTGACTGAAGCTGTACCCTCTCCACTGAACCCTGTAGGTTTTATCATCAGCAATGGTGACAGGTTTGCCCTCTTTGGCCACAAATGATTCAAACCACGATCTGTCGCCAGTCATATGTTTGCTAGCTCCAGAATCGACATACCAAACGGGATCCCTCTGTGTGGAATCTGTGGTAGTCATGAGCACCTTGTGTGCCCATTCAGAATCTGAGTCAGATTCTTCAACGACAACATTCACCTGGGGTTGCTTGTTTTTATTTTGTGGTTTGTTTTGGCCTTTCTGCTTGTTCTTATGCCAACACTTGTTGGTGTCATGGTTGTCTTTCTCACAGATCTTGCACCACCTCTTCTTCTGTTGAGGTTGTTTGCCTTTTCCTTTCGTATCTTGTTGAGAATTTCCTCCTTTCTGAAAGTTGCCTCCTTTTTGCCCATTACCTTTCTTCCTAGAACCACCTGCTGTTGGTGTATAGGGCTGTATTGGAAGAATCATCCTTGTGAAGTTGGCGTGCCTCCTGTTGTTGAAGCCAGATTGACCAACTCGATGTAGGTAATTTGTCGTTGAGACACCTGGATGGAGGTTATCAACATATCAAATGAAGAAGGTAAAGCTCTCATCACAAGTGAAATGAGAAGCTTTTCGTCCACGGTATCTCCCAAAGAATTCAATTTCTCTTTCAATTCAGACACTCTGCACGAGAAAGAGTTCAAGCTGTTTCACCCTGTCTCAAACTCGGGTTATGAAGTTGTTGTTGAAGATGAAGAATGGTGGAATCATTCTTTCCCTCATAGATGGTTCTAAGGGCATCCCATGCCTCTTTACCACTTGCTTTGTCAGCTATATGAGGTTGCACTTCATCTGAAACAACAAACAAAATGAGCACCTTTGCTCGACTGTCTTTCTTGTCAAAAGCTATCTGATCTGCGGAAGGACCTGTGGATCCTGCTTTTGGTGAAGGCCTAGTTGCTACTCCGAGTAACAATATCCCACAAATCTTCCATTTGGAGAATTGCCTTCATCTTATGTTTCCATGGTGTATAATTTGGACCTTTCAATAAGCGATGCGGATCGAGTCATCAACTTTGCAACAGCGGCCATAGTGAAGGTTCCTTATATCACCAATTGGTCCCCCTTTCGATATACCTTTTGCTAGGCCAATATACCGTACAAAATACCCGCCCTTACGTGAGGGAAACTATAGGTATTTAGAAAGATCAACAAAAATCACCCGCCCTTACGTGAGGGAGACTATAGGTGAGTTTTAGAGATCATACGATACGTGGAACATAAGCGGTGCTGAAAGGGAATCGCCTTGTTGATGGCACCTACCATAGAAGATTCTTCTCATGCGTGGGGCGTAACTTCCCCTAAACACTATGAAGAATACTTCGTCAGGATTTACGCCTAAACACAAGTGCGATAAAGGGTAGTGGATGGAGTAAAAAAATGCAAAAATGGCTAACTTATCTCTCCCCGACGATTTATAGAGAACAAGCTCAGACGTCGTTGTAGCAGCTATATTAGGCGGCGGATACAGTAGCCAAATCACGACAGCTTTACCTGTAAGTGCTGGCAGAGGTATCACAAATACCGAGACAGCTGCGGTGCAATAAATTGCACGGATGGGTTTTAATTATTCTGGGGACTTAGGGAGTGAATTTGATTTTAAGTTTTTAATGTTATAGTGCAAAAATGAAATATGCAACATACAACATAAAAAAGTGCCCACAAGAATAACCCACAAGGTGTCGGTCACAGCCGAAAATGCACCTTTTACAATTCGCCAAATTGCTTTTTCAGAAAATTACTCACAATCCCCCTTTGATTTTTTGAAAAAAATATCCCCCCTTAAAAAAAATTCCTTTAACAAAGCATTTTTAATAATTATTATATATTTAAAATTAAAATAAATAATTTTAATTTATATAGTTTTAAAACTTATGAAAAAATAAATTAAAATTAAAATTTTAATTTATAAAGTTAAAAAACTATATAAAAAAATTAAAATTAAAAATTTTAATTAAAAAATAATAATTAAAAAAATAACTTTGAAAAAAAAATTTATACCTTGGGGGGAGTCGGCGGGATTTGAACCCCCGACCTGCAGGCTCCCTGAGCCTTACCGCACAGCTCACTGCCAAGTGAGCTAGCGGGCTGATCCGGAAGGATCAGTGGAGCTCCTCTCCTTTATCCTTCCTCGGTCTGCCCGTCCTCCTCTCTGCTTCCCGGGCCCGCTGTGGCTGCCTCCCGCATGTCGCGGCTTTTTCTTTTTTTTTTTTTTTATTATGTTGCACAGGCGCAGCGCGGGGGGCCAAAGCGGGACGCGTTTCGCTCGACGGGCGGGGGGGGGGTTTGGCTCCTCCCCTCCTAAACGCCGTGACGCATATGTGCCTGTGCGTGCGGTCCCCTCAACAGGGGGGGTTGTTCCCCTCCTACGCAGCCGACGACGCAGTGCGTCATGGTGCTACCTCATCCCCGTCCTCCAACGGGGGGGCTGGATTCACGTGATTTTTCGTGTTTCGTTCCCTTACAGAATCGTGTTTCGTCCCCTTGCGGCTACGTCCAGCGTCAACGACTGTGCTGACGTTCTGTGGGCCTATGCGGTAGACGTCAGCGAATGCGCTGGTCGTCTCCATTGTACGCCCAGCGTCTGCGCTGGCCGTCAGTGGGACCGTTGTACGACGTCCGCCGCTGACAGTCATCTGCGTTGGCCGTCAGTGGGACCGTTGTACGACGTCTGCCGTTGACAGTCGTCTGCGCGGCGTCGGCCGTCTCACCCTCACGCTGCGCGACGTTCACGTGACTCTGCGCAAGCGTTCCTCCCTACACGTTTTTTTTTTTTTTTTTTTTTTTTTTTTTTTTAAACGCGCAGCCTGGACGCACTGAATGCCTGCGCGCGCAGCTGTGTCCGCAGCAGGGGGGCCTCTCCTCCTCAGTCGCGACTTGCACTTCCTCTGCAAAAAAAAAACTCTGCCCAGCAAACAAATTACTGAACTGGCTCTAATGCCATGTAGAATTACAAAACGTCATTGTATTATTCAGCAGCGGATTAAATAGCATTTACAATGTCGGGAATAGTCACCGGCTGAACAGATCTTTTACAAGAGTTGTAACAGTCTGCCTGAAATAAAATATAGACAAAACAGTCTAACAGTAATTATAGTACGCTAACAGACAAAGGTTGGTTTAATCTAGTGAATTCTCGAGGAGGCTTGTCAGGAGGTTTCAATATGAATTTTTTCGTTGTCTTTGTTGCATTGATATTAGCAACATTTCTGCTGTCAATGACTTCGTCACCGACAACCTGTTTGTTTTTATATTGATTTCTGGATGTTTTCTCATCATCCTTCTTCCTAAGTTGGCCTCTCCTAATGAGGGCATCTTCTACTCTTCGAGCTAAATCTATAGCTTGATCAAAGGTAGTTAGGGTAGCAGTTGATAGTTCATAAGATAGTTGTTCTTGTAAATTGTTGATGAAAATGTCTAACATTTCCCTATAGGGTAGCACAAAGTGCAGTTTTCCTGTCAATTGCCTCCATCTAGCTAAGAAATCGGTAAAGCATTCATCCTTATCTTGTTTTAAATTGTATAGGTCTTTAATAGTTACATGCCTATCGATGTAGGCACTAAATTGATGGACAAATGATTCAATTTGTTTCTTCGAAGTTTCTTAAAGAATGAGTGGGCAATTGATAGTACCACTCTAATGCCATTCCACCTAAACTTTTGGAGAACATTTTTAGTAATAGCAAGTCGTCATGCGATATGTCGTGACATGCTATCCTAAACATGCGAAGATGCTCTATGGGATCTTCGGTTCCTTTATATATAGGCAGAACAGGCATGGGAAAATGTTTAGGGTATGGTTGAGCTACAACTATGGGATCCAAAGGTTGACTACAGATCTCTCGATAATTATATGAGGGACGGTAGGGATCTATTTGGTCCATACGTGAAGCTAATTGTTTCACCATGGCTTCCAGATTACTAGTTTGCCCCCCATATTGGTTTGGTAGGGCATTGACATAAGTGTTATGGGCATATGATGGAGGAACATGCAGATTAGATGCCATGTTACTGTTGTGTAAATTATTGGTAGGAAAAGTATTATGAAGGAATTTTGAAGCTGTATTATGTTGTATTCCAGATTTTTGAAAGTTTGTATTTGGCTTAGTTTTAGGTTTCTGTTTACTTAAAGCATTTTGCTCAATAGTTTGGCGGAATAAAGTAGTGAAGGGAATTTTCTTTTGTGCGGGAGTGATTTTAGGTTGAGTAACAAGTTCCTTAGGAGGTTGGGTAACCTGTTGTTTTGACATGCTTTGGGCTATAGTGACCATATTCGTATTGGATGGTCCACCCTTGTCACTTTCTTGATCAATGAAAGACAAGGGATTAGTCTGCATATTGCACATATATTCCATGGCTACTTGAGTTTTACTAATTTGCCCTTTATCAAGGTGAATTGCCACATTAAGGTCATCAATGTTTTCCATGAGAAATCTCTTGAAATGCTCTGCATTGTCAAAGGCAATAGTTCCATTTGGAGCTACTCTAGGGGATGAGGATCCATCCTCTTTAACATTTGCTTCTTGTTCTTTATCTTCCCCTAAGTCTTCATCTGATTGACCTAGAGTTTCTCCTTCCGGATTTGTTTCTCCAAGAAGGACATTTGGGTTTTCAGTTGTATCTTGTAACCAATCTTCTCCTTCCCCTAAAGTTTCTTTACCATTCCTAAGTTTAGGCATGGTGCTAAGTTTTGATTTTAGCAAATATATATATATATATATATATATATATATATATATATATATATGCAACAAATTAAGAGGTATATATTTACTATATACCTACTATAATATTTGAAATTGAAATGTTTAAGTTTTTGCTAAGTTTTTTTATTTTTTTAGCTTTTCTTTAATTTTTTGAAATAATACAATAAAGACAGCAAATAAAACAATAGATGCACGCAATAATAAGACTGAAAGTAAATGAGCTAGTTTTCTATGAATAACTTATGAATATCATTAATAGGTTCGAGTTGTTCAGGGGTCATGAAATGTTCTTCAAATTGAAAGTTTTCTTTTAAGAATTTGATGAAAAGGGCTATGGTAATATTATCTGTCTCAGATGTTGGTTGATAGAAGTAAAGCTCGTGGCAATACTCTCGATATAACACAGCACGAGGAACTCTATTCCATCTTTCCCTATCTGTAAGAACAACCTCTTGGTCTTCTACAATGCCTAGGAGTTGGTGCACAATGGCTGCATTCTCGAGGTATTCCTTGAAGGTGAATAATTCTAAAGATACTAAAGCTCTCCTATAGGCTAACCATCTATGGCAGGCTCTCTGAAGTTCATGATAAAAAACTAATTGATGAGGATCCAGGATTCTATCCAAGACTAGCCTCTTAATATGTTTAAGTTGTGTGGACCTAGATGAGATGATACTAAGTCTCCTATCAAGTTCGTCCCACAAGGATTGATTTCTACTCATTTCAGGGATACTAAGGACAGAATTAACTTCTATAGCTGCCAATTGATTTTCTACGTTTATAGTAACTGCTAACCTCTTTTTAGGAGCTACCATCTAAACATGACTTTAAACCTTAAATGTTTTAAAATGCATCTAAGTTTTAGTTGTTCTAATTTTTTTTTTTTTTTTTTTTGTTTTCAAAATGTTATGATGCATTCACGTCGGGTTCACCAAAATGTATCGCTCCAAATTTTTTGCATCCCTACCTTCAAGCTATAGGATCCACGCCCGGAAGGAGGATGGGAAAAGGATGTCGCGATACCTCGGACTGAGAGGACTTTGCGAAGGTCCCGCCTCTCAAGGGAGGTGTATTTTGGTGATTTTTCGATGGATGGTGGGTTCACCAGGAAACATTTAGCGGTAGTTTCCATGCCTAGGTTTTGGAATGTGTTTGATGAGTTCATTTTAACCTTAAGCATTCATATCCTAGGTTTGGCCGAATGAATCTAAATTAAAACTACATGAAAATGCAACTTTCATGAATACAACAAACATATTTGAAAGCAAAAAATAGAGAATTTTACAGAATGACAATGAAAAATACCTGATCCGGATGTCTGCAGAAGATTCTGACATTTGAAGTAGTCTGGATCGCCTGTAATCTGACAGAATCGTCTGTAATCTGACAAAATCGTCTGAGACTGACAGATTCATCCGAGATCTGACGAATTCGTCAGACGAATTCGCCAAAGACCTGCAAGACAGAAAACAAATGCAAAATACAAGAAATTCTATTGTGCTAACAGAGGCAAATTACACCAAATAGCAATATGAATACTAAACAATATTTAAGAACATAATTTAAAGCCAATTATTGTACTTTAATAGCAGATCATGAACTTAGCATGCAATCTAAGCTAAATGGGTGAACTCCAAATGCAAAATAACATAAAAACTGAATAAATAATCTAATTTACAGAATAAAATGACAAAAATAGAGTTGAGAAAAGCAAACTCCAGGCACTGATTGCCTCGATGTGGACTGCAGTCGATATCGTCTTCCATCAGTACGAAATCGTCTCGCATTTGATGGGATCGCCTCCGATCTAAACAGGTTCGTCGACGATGGATGCTGGCTCCGACTGAAAAACAATGATGTACCTGCAATAAAATCGATGTGGAACTAGTGCAAATGCAATATTAGGATGTTTTAATGTAGAGGGATTCAGTTTGCAGATAATTTTAGCCAGGGGTTGGGGAGGGAAAATCTTAGAGATTAAATAGGCTTAGGGGGAGTAGGTAGGAGGTTGGAGATCATCCCAATTTGGGAGATCTCCAACGGGGGAGGGTCCCAACGACGCAGACACACTTCTGCCCAGATTGGAGACCCGTTGGAACAGGTTCCAACTATGCAAATTCAGTTTTCCGACAAGATCGTCTGGACGTCCTAGTTTAGACGAAATCGTCAAATCTGGGGCGATATCGTTTGATCGGCGACGATATCGTCAAATGGTCAAAACAACCTCTAAAATTGGCACGGAAAAGGGGGAAACGGAATACCCGATGGTTAACGGGCAGTTTGGGAGGTTAAATTTGATTTTAAAATTATTTACTAAGGTGAATGTAATTTTTATAATTTTACTGCACCAATTTTAGGGTGCTACAACCTGTAGATTCACATATAAAATCCAATTCTACACATAAAATAATCCTATGAAACAAATGACAGAAGCAATAAAATAAAAGCCTTGCTAAAACAAACTTACTGATCATGATTGTGTCGGCATATTCTCAGGTTCATAAAACCGTGGGTGCACGGTGGTAGACTGGAAACCACAGATGTGTGGTCATGGAATCATGGACATGTGATTTTGACTATGAAACACCAGACCAACAGTTTGGACTGAAACACGGGTTACCTACGAAAATTAGCCTCTGGGATCTGGAAAGGGGTGTCACTCATGATCTGCTCAGATGTCTCGATTAATTTCAGCAACCTGGTGGTATATGATTTCAACTCCCTTTGTTTTGTGAGGTAAGGGTGCCTTTATATACCCCTTAGGGTCTTGGAGGGAGTGGGAGGTGACAAAGCCTGAATTACCAAGTGGTAATTCTGGGCTACCAAATAGAGGGAACAGTTACAGTGAGTTACTCAATATGCCTCACTTAACTGGGGATATGTGGCTGCAAGTGGAGTGATATGTGGGATCTTGTCCCATGTGAAGGGACAAGGGGGACAAGAGTGGATGAGATGTGGCATGGGTGTTGGGTGAGGTGTTTAAGACACATGTCTAGTGGGTAGGTAGGGTATCCTAGGGTGATTTTCTAGATTTAACAAATCTAGAAAATAGGATAATGTGTAGGGTTTTATATCCCTAAGTTGGAACTTAGGTATATAATTTACTATGCAAAATTTTGTGGTGGGGTGGCAAATGTGGTTTTGTGGGTGCTGAATTTTGGTGTCTACAATTGCCCTTGTTTGTACTGCGTTGTGTGCAACATGATGCAGTGCAAAAACCAATGACACCTAATTTTATTTGGATGGAGAAATGACCTCAAACCTTCAATTGGTGAGTGGGTCAAAAATGGAACCCACGAGCCAATTGATTAAAGGTAGATGATGAAAGGATGTGGATGGTTGAATGATTTTGATATGATGACCAACTTGATGCCCCAAGTTTAGGATTGTTTATGTTCTTATAAATTTACCTTTGGTTTCAATGATGTGCAAAATGTTGTGGTAATCATTAACCATGTTTGTGAACTCATAAGTCCCGCTATTGTTAGTCACTCTCGTGCATCGAAGCCAGCACACTAATACCTTGATACTTGAGTGATTTTTGATTATACCAAAATTGATTTGATTTTTTTCCACTTTTGATCCAACGAAAGGGGTTGAAGGATAACCTTGTGCAAATTTGATTTAACACAACCAATGTCAATGCTTGAGGGAACTAGTTGGTATAATGTGAATTTGTGTCCTTATGGTGAGCTACCCATCCGGTCGGATTGCATGGATTGCCAGTCACTGCAACCGCTAGGTGTATAGGGTAATCCACTAAATACAAGGTTCACTAGATGATGTGATTGATGATGCTGAATTTATTGGTGATTGATGTTTGTTTGTTTTTTTAAACCGCGAGAGCATGGTTTTGCGGTTTATGAACTGCATGTCTACATTTGTAGCTGCAAACCAGGGGTCTATGGTTTTATGTGCTCTGCAAAATGCAAATGCACGATTTTCATCACAAACTATGGATGCACGATTCTCACCGCAAAAAGTACCTATAAATAGGTTGGGCTATCATTTTCATTCTTATTCTTTTCCAAATAGAATTGTTGAGTTGCTATGATCCATAAGTGAGATGGATATCAGTAAGGGGAGTGGTGGTGGAGATGATGTGGGTGCAGGTGGTGTTGGAGGTGGACGTTTGGCTAGAGCGAAAGCTGATGTTCATTATGTCTAGGTAGGTTTTGATGTCCTAGGTGTTGTTTTATTTGTGTTTTTTGTTTGTTGTGTGTGTTTTTTTTTTGGGTTTTGTTATTTTTTTTGTTGTTTTTTTTTTGTGAATAATTAAGTGGGAATGGAAAAGAATGTTTTTATTGTTTTTTTTTTTTACTACCGTGTTAGGGTAGGTTGAAATTTTTTCATTTTTTTTTGTTTTGAAATGTTTGAATGTTTTATTTGTTTTTGTACACTGCAATGTAATCTAAGATGTATGATAAGATTTTTTTTTTTAACTACCGTGTTAGGGTAGGTTGAAAATTTCTCATTTTTTTTGTTTTGTTTTGAAATGTTTGAATGTTTTATTTGTTTTTGTACAATGCAATGTAATCTAAGATGCATGATAAGATTTTTTTTTTACTAATGTGTTAGGGTAGGTTGAAAATTTTTCATTTTTTTGTTTTTGTTATGTTTTGAAATTTTTGAATGTTTTATTTGTTTTTGTACACTGCAATGTAATCTAATATGTATTATAAGATTTTTTTTTTTACTATCGTGTTAGGGTAGGTTAAATTTTTTTTTTGTGATGCATGTTCCTATTTGTTTTTTTCTCTAGATGCACTGATATTTCTTTCTTGTTTTGGATGCAGGTGAAGCTTCTTGATGCCATACATAGATGGCCTTGCACTATCTCGAAAGTGCACAAGGCCCTCACGACTGATGACTGGGGGTTCCTGGAGGTAATGGATCTAGATTGTTGTGGATAGTTGTCTACTATTAGGGCAGATGAGGCACTCCTTTCTGCTTTTGTTGAGAGATAAGACCCAGATAGGGGTTCATTTTAGCTTCCTACAAGGGAGCTTACTGTGATATTATAGGATTTTTATCGCATCTTTCGAGTGCCTATCGAGGGTCCACTAGTGAGGGTTGGTCATGACAAGGAGGAGGCACTCAGACCTATATTTGGAGAGCTTTGGGATATAGATTGCAGCAAGGGTGGTATCACTTACCTTGACTTGTTCAAGGATGAGAGGTTGGCTACAATTCCTACATTTTTTATGTACATTCTAAGCAACATTGTGTTACCTAATAGTATGGGATCGAGATCCCATGGAACCAGGTTTCTATTTTTCTTCAACTGATGTCAAATCTACAAATATTGGCATGGGTGCTCGCTCTTCTTTGCCAGTGTTATAATTAGTTATATGATGTGAAGATACGAGGGCAAAAGGGCTTTACCTATAGTTTATTGCTTTATATTTGGTCATGGGAGCACATTATTATGGGTTGCCCTATGGGAATTCCTTGCACTTGTGATCCTCTTGCTCCTCACATATACTGATGGCTACTTAGCTAGGAGTCTTCTCCCATGCACCCTTCAGTTGAGGCTACTACCTACAGCGATAACTTGAGTGAGTCAACTAAGGATTGGATGTCTTAGCACCCATGGAGGGGCATGGCTTGGGATAAGGATGTGGTGGAGCTTCACCAAGTCAGATGAGGAAAATGGATGATGGGAACCCATACTCGAGAGATGGAGTACATCCATTTCTCTCGAGTGTAGATATAGTTTGGGTTGGTTCAAGGGGTCCTCGATGCTCTAGTGATGTACATATGATGATGCGATGAGCTATGCCTACCTTTGACTCTCAAATTTTGGATAGATGATGATGCCTCTAATGATCTAGTTATCGAGGTACCTAATTTGGATGATGTAGGTAATACTATGGAGTTTGACGTTTGGTTTGCGATGCAACCTCCTTAGATACTGATCCAAGTTGTGGATGATGTAGTTAGTAGGGATGAGCCTGATGCTAGGGATTAGTATCCTAGGTAGGCTAAGCAATGTCAGGAGAGTGGTGGTAGGAGGTAATCTATAGCAGAGTTGTAGAAGCCTGAGGTAGATGTAGAGCACAAGGATAGTGAGGAGGGGGATGATGGATATAAGGATGATGATGAAGGCCAGGGAGGTGATGAGGGTGAGGAAGATGGTGGTGAGGGTGAGGGAGAGTAGGATGCTCCTCCTCACCATATAGAGGAGTGGGGTATTCTCTAGGCTGAGTGGGATAGTCTATATTTGGAGGTGACTCGAGTGAAGGATGAGTTGGCCTGGTATCAGAGTGAGGTGGCTCGATTGTAAAGTGAGGTAGATGATCTTTGTGATAGACTAAGTGTGGATGATATCATGACTCAATATGCAAATATCATGAGGTTGCATGGTGAGGTGACTCACCTATAGGATGAGTTGGAGAGCGTGCAACATGCACTGAGTAGGGATGATGTTGCTACTAGTATTGCTTCTCTTAGGGCATAGATCTCTCAGTGAGTGGCTCACCAGGGTGTGGACTTGAGGACTATCCATAGGTAGGGTGAGTACATCACTATGTTAGAGAGCACTTTGTATGAGCACGAGATCCCTCTACATGTTCCTCCTTCTTCATATGTTTTGTGCTAGTCATCAGATCGAGCCGAGTGCTAGGACTTAGAGGCCATCTAGCTCTCATGGTGCTTCATCAGCTCAGGGACATCATAAGGGTCATGGTGGTGCTAGCTAGTAGTGCCTTATTACCTCTTTTTAATAATTTTATATTTTTGCTTATGAGCCTCAGTGCTCAAATGTATACAGCTTGCATGCATTTTGTACTATGCGACTCACACACACACACACATATATATACATGGTCTTTTATTATTTTTTGTGTTATATGTCTTTATTTATTTTATGGATGTGAAATGGAATGTTGTTTATTGCTACATTCTTTACTGGTGATTGGTATTAGACTTAGCTTGATTATCATATTTTTATTCCTTAATCAGGGGCATAGATATATGGTATTTTGGACATAATAATGTGATGGATATGTTATGAGTATAGATAAATGATATTTTGGTTATGATAATGCGATGGATATGGTATGATGGAATGTAATGCCTAGGATATTTTGTAAAGACTCAAATAATTTAGTGACTCATACAAACTCATCCTACGATCTCGCAACTCTTGTTGGTGCTAAGGTCATCCTAGTGTTTTCAAATTTCCTCAAGGGCCGACTGTGTGTGCCATGATTGTTCATTTCCAATCATGGGCTAGGTCAAACTATTCATTTGTCATTTATGCCAATAAGCTAGCTCATCCGAGAATAGCCATGGATCTGTACAAAATAAGGTCAATAATTTTATACATATGACACCACGTTGTGCTCTTGATTAAGGTAACAATACATGATGGATTAGTTGTCATTCAGTTTTCCCATATGATCTAATTTAATGAATATAATGACCAATATGCCTATATGGACTGCACGAAATGAAATGTTTTTGATGATTATTTTTTTGGCCATGCATATGTACATATATATAGATCGCATCATGCATAAAATACCTTTAGATGTATTATGTTCAATGGCTCATTCTAATTCTCCTTCCAAGTTGGCAAGTCTATACATTCCTGGACCTAACTTATGTTTAACAATATATAGACCTAACCAATTAGTCATGAATTTATCTCTCAAGTGCGGCAATGCATTGGTATTTTGTTGATTCTCTTTAAGCACGAGATCCCCTACTTGAAATTCATGGGGATGGATTTTTACATTGTAAACATGTTTTATTTGATCTTGTTATACTCATAGATGTTCCAAGGCATTGATATGTCTTTCATATAGGAGTGTTAATTGGTCAAGACGCGCTTGTTTGGTTGTATCATCATCCGTAAATTCTTACAACATGACTCGCAAAGAAGGAATCTCTAGTTCAAGAGGTATGATTGCTTCTACATCATAGACTAGTGAAAAATGTGTTGCTCCCATTAGCGTTCTGATGCTTATTTGATAAGCCCAAAGTGCCAATGGAAGTTGAGTGTGCCAATCTCTATGGTTTTCCTTGACAAGTTTCTTGAGAATGGCTATCAATGTCTTGTTGGTTGCTTCAGCTTGTCCATTTACCTGTGGGTAGTAAGCTGTCAAGAAACTGTGTTGAACATTGTACTTGTTGCATAAGGCTCAAACATCCTTGTTCTTAAATGACTTTCCATAATCAGAGATGATCTTGGAAGGTATCCCAAAATGAAAGATAATATGCTGAAGTATAAACTCCACTATTCGAGGTCCAGTTGTAGTGGTCATTGGAATTGCTTCAACCCATTTGGTGAAGTATTCCATGGTTTTTATGATGAATTTATGTTGTCTTGATGATGCAGGTGAAATTTTTCCAATCAAATCAAGGTCCCATTTTGAAAAGGGCCAAAGGCTTTGAATGGGTTGTAATGCTTGTGATTGTTGAGCAAGGTGCAGCGACAATATTGTCATTGTTGTCAACACACTCAGATGGACAGGTTGATGTAGTGGATAGTTGTTCGGAGGTTTTTCAGAGTATGTACAGTGATGTTCAATGCTTATGAGGATGTTTTTGATGTTCGGGTGAAGTTGTTACAGGTTGTTCGTGCAAATTTGCAAAAGTTGAAAAAATCGTCAAGAAGTTGTCAAAAAATTGCAAAAGTCATCACGGGCACAGTTGGACAGGATGGATCAGTTTGGAACATGCCAGCATGTCAAGAAATAGTCCAGAATAGCATTGGAGGTGTCAGCACAGTGTTTGGATTGATCGATGACATTTTTGGTATCTTGGCGGATGATTTGGCAAGTGGTTGTACAGGCCAAAAAGGGCAGTTTTGTCAGAAGCACTACGAGCAAACCGAGAAGAATTTGATAGCAAAATTTGAACTGGAGGTGGTCATTATCTTCAAGAACATGTGTTCCAAATTTCCACCAAAATGGAGAAACGAGGCGAATGTTACAAGCGTTGCAAGACTGTCACAAAAATGCTCTTTTGGAAAAAGTGTGTCAGCAGTAGTTTTCATGGAGGTGGTACAGGTGAACCGTAAGGAGTTATGTAGCGATATTCAGACTGGATGTATTCAGCATTGCAGATATTCTACGTTTCAAATTTTAGAGAAAACAGAGTTACGAGGTGAGAGTTATGATTGTTGCAAAAATGGTACAGGTCACTTTTATGTCAATTTGTTCCACTTGTGCAAAATCCTTTAGTTGGTCGTTTCGACCTTGCAGAGTCACCAGAGTTTTGGTTTCAATGTTGTTACACCTTCAAGGCATCAAATAGAGCATATTTAATTTTTTGTTTGAGGTGTCACGTGGCTCCGAAGTAAGAGAACGAGTAAGGTGTCAATTCTTTGCATGTGACGTGTTTGACGAAATGCCTTCTCAAAATAAAAAAAAGGAAGTTATATTGTTTTAAGAAGCTTCATTAAAGAAAATATTTTTAAAATTGAAAAGGGAAAAAGAATGCAAGTGTGTGCTTTTTAAGTGACAAGGGATTTTATTGAAAAGTGGGGACTTTATTTTGTGAAGAGAGAAGTGTGTGTGGAGAAAATAAAGAGTGAAAATCCGTGATTTTTGGAGAGTGGTGAAAAATGTCACTTCAGTATTTTGGGCATAACTTTCTCATATGATATCCATTTTGGCTGAAATTTTGAGAGGAGTTCGCAGACAAAGTGTTGCACAATACCCAGAAAGCGTTTAGCAATTGGCAGAACGAGCTAAGAGAACAATCAGTTTTTTTGTGAGAAGAGAAGATTCAAATTCTGAGTAATGCAGAGAGAGGGATGTTATACTGGGTGAAATAGAAAGTTTTAGATTTTGAGCTTACAGACCATAGAGGGTTCTAGTTTCAGTGAAGACATTCATATATGTCATTTTATTATCAATATCAAAATCAAGTGGGTGCTTGGTAGAGGGGTTGGTGCTCCTTTCTGTTGGTGCAGATAAATCAGGGGTTGGTGCTCCTTCCAGTGGGTGCTGGTAAATTGATTGTAAATTTGGTGCTTTGCAAAGGCTAGATTTGGATGGGAGTCCAAACAATCATTTTTAGGATGTAGCCAAATCGGTGAACCTCGGTACATCTTGTGTTGTGTGATGTTCTCTTGTTATACTTGCTTTATTTGGTTTTATGTTTTCATTGTTTTGGCTTTGAGTGTTGAAGATTTAAGTTTTAAAGAGCTACACTAATTCACCCCCTCTCAGTGTCATTGTGAGACTAACAATTGGTATCAGAGTGAGGTTCCTAAATAGGCTTAACCAGCTAGGGTGATCTTGGAAGTGACACAATGGCAGGTGGTGAAGGCTTCTCATCAAACAAAGCACCATTGTTTGATGGAACTAATTACGCATTTTGGAGACTCAAGATGCAGACATATCTTTGTGCTTTGGGATACGACATTTGGGATTCAGTAGATAGTGGATACACAATACCCACCACTTCTCCAACCGATGTTCGGTAAGAAACTATTTGAGAATGACTCAAAAGCAAAGAATGCTATCATGTGTGGATTAGTGGACAACGAACTAGTAAAGATTATGGGTTGTAAAATGGTAAAGGAAATATGGGACAAACTGAAGAGCATTCATGAAGGAGACGTTAAGATCAAGGAGGCCAAGTTACAAACACATCGAGCTCAGTTCAAAGTATTAAATATGAATGACGATGAGAATATAGAGGCATATATGCTGAGAGTTAATGAAGTCATTAATGCGATTAGAGGACTCGACGAGGAAATCAAAGATTCTATCATCATGAAAAAGGTATTAAGATCCCTTCCCCAAATATTTGATTCTAAAGTTTCAGCTATAGAAGAAGCTAAAGATCTAAATTCTTTTAGTATGGATGAGATGCATGGTTCTTTGACTGCATATGAGATGAGAATAGGAAAATCTAAACCCATAGACAGAGAAGCTACTTTTAAAGCCCATAAAAATATGAAAGCAAAACAAGAATCCGAGGAAGAAGAGACATCAGATGAAATGGAAGCAAACTTTGTTCGAAAACTAAAAAGGGGAAAAGGAAAATACAGAGGAAAGTTACCATTTAAATGTTTCAACTATGGAGGCATTGGGCATTTTGTAGCTAAATTTCCACTTAATGAGAAGAACAGAAGTGATGAAGGATCACACGAAGAAAGAAGTGACTGGAAGAAAAAACAAATTTCAGAAAAGGCAACTTCAAGAAGAAAAGTTTCATCTCCAAGAATGTCAGTTCATCAGAAGATAGCTCCAGTGAGGATTCTAAAAAGAAATAGGTGAAGCTCTTTTCATGGCACTCAAAGAAGAAAAACAAAAAAATAATAGGAATGTGATGAAGAAGAAATTGATGCAGAAGTGAATTTGGAAGAGGAACTAATTGCAGCTCTAGATGAATTGAAGATAGAAAGAAAAAAGAATAAGAAAATTTCAAGAAAGCTTGAGGATGCAAATGAAATCATAACAAATTTGAAAGTACAGATAGAAGAATCCAAGAAAATCTTCAAAGATCTCGAAGTGCAAATAACCATGAAAATAGATTATTGCAGCAAGCTAGAAGAAGAGATTGTTGGTTTAAGAATGCAACTAGAAGAGATGAATCAGAAAATTAGTTGTTATCACAAACGTGAAGAAAGTTCTATGAAGCTGGATAAGATCATAAATAACCAAAAGACTATAGGCATCAAATTTGGTTTGGGTTTTGATGAAGGAGAATCGTCAAATGGATCAAAGGCCATAAATGAAGAATCCACAAAGAATGAAGAGAAGAAACAAGTTGATCAAGCAAAAATGAATCATGCAAAGGAAAGCAATAATGCAAGGCACGAAAGGAGAATTGACAATGATGGCTTCACCAATGTCACACATCAAAGAAGAAGAAGATTTATGGCTCCTACGACAACATGGCAAAGACCACCACCCAGGTTCAATCATCTCTTTTCTAGTTACTATTTTAAATGCAATGGTTATGGACATAAGATCTCAGATTGCAAGTATAATGTAGGACCAAGGAATTTTACCAATAGAAATGCTTTTTCACCTTTGATGGATTATGCAGTAGAATGTTATAACTATCATAATTTTGGGCATATTGCAAGAAATTGTCGAAGTACATTTGCATCAAATCAATTTCAGGGAAGAAAATTTCAGCCAAATGGAATAAGACAAAATAGAAAATTTCCCTAAAAACATGCACAAGCTACTGAAAAAGAAAAGCCAAAACAAGAGCCCAAAATTGTAATCAAACCTGAGTGGAAAGAAAAAGAGTGACCTAAGGAAGAAAAGGAATCCTTGATCATACAGATGACATTTAAAGCGTAGAATAAATCCGCACCATGGATACTTGATAGTGGATGCTCCAATCATATGACAGGTGACAAACAAAAATTTGAGAAGTTGCAGCAATATGAAGGTGGTTCAAGAAAGTTTGGAAACAATGATGGAGCTAAGATAGTTGGCAGAGGTTCAGTTAAGATTAGTGATGGAAAAATTAGGTCAAAAGAAGTCTTGTTTGTGGTTGGTCTGAAGCATAACTTGTTGAGCGTAAGTCAGATTTGTGATAGAGGTCATGAAGTGATCTTTAAGAAGCAAGGTTGTGAAGTCAGAAAGGCAAACAATGGGAAGTTGATAGCAACTGGATCAAGGACATCTGGAAACCTGTACACTCTCTCAGAGACTTCAGAAGGAGCTTGCTTGATTGGACAGGAAGAAGAGAATTGGTTGTGGCACAAGAGGCTCGGTCATATCAGTTTTGACAATCTAGTAAAAATCAGCTCAAAGAAAGCAGTGAGAGATATTCCCACCATTGGCAAACCATCAAATAGCATTTGTGCTTCATGTCAAAAGGGGAAGCAAACTAGAGTCTCATTTAAAACAAAAGAGTACTACACAAGCAAACCTTTGGAACTAGTACATACCGATTTATGTGGACCCATGAGAACGCAAAGCATAAACGGTGACAAATATTTCATGTTGTGTATAGATGACTATTCCAGGATGACATGGGTACTATTTTTGAAGCATAAATCAGAAGCTTTTGAGATGTTCAAGGTTTTCAAAAACCAAGTTGAGAATCAAACAAGAAAAAGGATTAAATTTTTAAGGTCAGACAGAGGAGGAGAGTTCATTTCAGAGGATTTCACAGAGTATTGTGAAAAATATGGCATTAGGAGACAGTTTTCAGCAGCCAGGACACCTCAATAGAATGGTGTGGTAGAAAGAAAGAACAGGACAATGCAAGAAATGGCATGGACTATGTTGACTGAGAGCAAAGTAGCAGACAAATTTTGGAAAGAGGCAGTCCATACTACGGTATACATCCAAAATAGGTGCATGTTGAGGATGCATGAAAGCAAAACTCCTTATGAGTTGTGGTTCGGTAAAAAGGCAACAACAAGATACTTTAAAGTTTTTGGTAGCAAGTGTTACATCAAAAGAACTGAAGAAAACCTTGGTAAGTTTGAAGATAGAGTGGATGAAGGTATTTTTCTTGGCTATTCATCAAAAAGCAAAGCTTACAAATGCTACAACAAGAGGCTAAGGAAAATTGTGGATAGTGTCGATGTTAAAGTTGATGAAGGAAGGGAACGAGTAATTAGCTATGAAGAGAACTACCCAATTTATGAAGAGGTCATTGAAGGAGATGAGGAAAAGGAAATGGAAAAGAAACCAAAAATTGACTCAGAGGATTCAAACAGTGATTCATAAGTGGAAGAAAACAAGAAATTCAAAATAGGCATGGCAGAAAGATCATCCTAGAGAGCAAATAATTGGAGACCCCATAGTTGGTGTTCAGACAAGAAGAAGATTAGTAAGTAACTACTCTTTATTATCCAGCATTGAGCCCAAAAATGTTGTTGACGCAAGCAAAGATGAAATTTGGGTAAAGGCAATAAATGAAGAATTAGATCAGATCGAGAAAAACAAGACTTGGGAGTTAGTACCAAGACCCACAAATAAAAATGTAATCGGTACTAAATGGGTCTTTCAGAACAAATTGAATGAAGACGGACAGGTAGTCAAGAACAAAGCAATATTGGTATGCAAAGGCTATGCACAAGTTGAAGGTATTGAATTTGAGGAAACCTTTGCACCTATGGCCAGACTAGAGGCAATTAGAATGTTTCTAGCTTTAGTAGTTTACAAGAATTTCAAAGTTTATCAAATGGATGTGAAATCAGCATTTTTGAATGGGAAACTTGAAGAAGAGGTTTATATTGAGCAGCCAGATGGTTTCCAGCTTGGTGATGATCCCAACTTGGTTTGCAAGTTGAAGAAAGTATTATATGGCTTAAAACAGGCACCTCGAGCATGGTATGCAAGGCTAGACAATTATCTTACTCAACAAGGGTTCAAGAAAGGTATGGTGGATAGTAATTTGTATGTCAAAATAGAAAATGGTCATCATATTGTTCTTGTTGTATACGTAGATGATATCATATTTGGAAGCAGCAAAGATGAGTTGTGTAAAGATTTAGCAAATAAGATGCAGAAAGAATTTGAAATGTCAATGATTGGTGAACTTTCGTATTTCCTCGGATTGCAAGTTAATCAAAAGGAGAAGGGCATATTTATTTCTCAAATTAAATATGTGAAAGAGATGCTGAAAAAGTTCACAATGGAGGATTGTAAGCCAGTTAGCACTCCCATGATGACAGGTTGCAAGTTGAGCAAGGATGACAAATCTCCACATGTTGATCAAACTATGTATAGATCTATGATTGGGAGCTTACTGTACTTGATAGCTACTAGACCAGATATTTTGTAGGAAGTATGCATGGTAGCATGATTTTAGGCTAGTCCCAAGGAGACTCATGTGACAACAATGAAGAGGATTCTTCGGTACCTCAAGGGTACTATGGAGTATGGGTTATGGTATCCGAAAGGTAAGGACTTCACCCTTATTGCGTATTCAGATGTAGATTGGGTAGGATGTGTAGATGATAGGAAGAGTACCAATGGAGGTGCATTCTATCTTGGAGATAGGTTGGTCGTGTGGCACAGTAAGAAATAGGAGTCAGTCTCCTTATCCACAGTAGAGGCAGAATACATTGCAATGACAACGTGTTGTACATAGGTGTTATGGATGAAACAAACTCTGAAGGATCTTGGCATTAATTTTAGTGAGCCAATTTTAGTTAAGTGTGATAACACCAGTGCCATTAACATCTCAAAGAATCTAGTTATGCATTCTCGCACAAAACATATTGCTATCCGATATCATTTTTTGAAGGAGAAAGTTGCGGAAGGTGAGGTTAAGTTGGATTTTGTTCCAACAATAGAGCAAGTAGTAGATATCTTCACCAAACCATTGCCCAAGGAAGTCTTTGAGTACCTTCACAAGAAATTGGGAGTGGTCACACTTCCCAAGAATTGACTAGCTATTGGGGCCACATTCTCAGGGGGAGCATTTGTGTATTTGTTTATCTTTTTGCTCATGTTTGTGATTTTTGCTAAGTGTAATAATTTTTGCCTGAGAATGTTGTGCATGGACTCAGGGGGAGTTTGTAGTAGCCCTTTGGTCTTGTTGTCAAAGGGGGAGAAGAGTTACAGGAAATTGTGTGTGTGTTGCCAACAATTCCAAAGGGGGAGATTGTTGAGCAAGGTGCAACGACAATATTGTCATTGTTGTCAACACACTCAGATGGACAAGTTGATGTAGTGGATAGTTTTTTAAAGGTTTTTAGAGTATGTACAATGATTTTCAATGCTTATGAGGATGTTTTTGATGTTCGGGTGAAGTTGTTACAGGTTGTTCATGCAAATTTGCAAAAGTTGAAAAAATCGTCAAGAAGTTGTCAAAAATTGCAAAAGTCATCACGGGTATAGTTGGATAGGATGGATCAGTTTGGAACATGCCAACATGTCAATAAATAGTCCATAATAGTATTGGAGGTGTCAACATAGTGTTTGGATTGATCGGTGACATTTTTGGTATCTTGGCGGATGATTTGGCAAGTGGTTGTACAGGCCAAAAAGGGTAGTTTTGTTAGAAGCACTACGAGCAAACCGAGAAGAATTTGATAGAAAAATTTGAACTAGAGGTGGTCATTATATTCAAGAACATGTGTTCCAAATTTCCACCAAAATGGAGAAACGAGGCGAATGTTACAAGCGTTGCAAGACTGTCACAAAAATGCTCTTTTTGGAAAAAGTGTGTCAGTAGTTTTCATGGAGGTGGTACAGGTGAACCGTAAGGATTTATATAGTGATATTTAGACTAGATGTATTCAGAATTGTAGATATTCTATATTTCAAATTTTAGAGAAAACAGAGTTACGAGGTGAGAGTTATGATTGTTGCAAAAATGGTACAGGTCACTTTTATGTCAATTTGTTCCACTTGTGCAAAATCCTTTAGTTGGTCATTTCGACCTTGCAGAGTCACCAGAGTTTTGGTTTTAGTGTTGTTACACCTTCAAGGCATCAAATAGAGCATATTTCATTTTTGTTTGAGGTGTCACATGGCTCCAAAGTAAGAGAACGAGTAAGGTGTCAATTCTTTGCATGTGACGTGTTTGACGAAATGCCTTCTCAAAATAAAAAAAGGAAGTTATATTGTTTTAAGAAGCTTCATTAAAGAAAATATTTTTAAAATTGAAAAGGGAAAAAGAATGCAAGTGTGTGCTTTTTAAGTGACAAGGGATTTTATTGAAAAGTGGGGACTTTATTTTGTGAAGAGAGAAGTGTGTGTGGAGAAAAATAAAGAGTGAAAATCCGTGATTTTTGGAGAGTGGTGAAAAATGTCACTTCAGTATTTTGGGCATAACTTTCTCATATGATATCCATTTTGGCTGAAATTTTGAGAGGAGTTCATAGACAAAGTGTTGCACAATACCTAGAAAGCGTTTAGCAATTGGCAGAATGAGCTAAGAGAACAATCAATTTTTTTTGTGAGAAGAGAAGATTCAAATTCTGAGTAATGCAGAGAGAGGGATGTTATACTGGGTGAAATAGAAAGTTTTAGATTTTGAGCTTACAGACCATAGAGGGTTCTGGTTTTAGTGAAGACATTCATATATGTCATTTTATTATCAATATCAAAATCAAGTGGGTGCTTGGTAGAGGGGTTGGTGCTCCTTTTTGTTGGTGCAGATAAATCAAGGGTTGGTGCTCCTTTCTATTGGTGCAGATAAATCAGGGGTTGGTGCTCCTTCCAGTGGGTGCTGGTAAATTGATTGTAAAGTTGGTGCTTTGCAAAGGCTAGATTTGGATGGGAGTCCAAACAGTCATTTTTTGGGATGTAGCCAAATTGGTGAACCTCGGTACATCTTGTGTTGTGTGATGTTCTCTTGTTATACTTGCTTTATTTGGTTTTATGTTTTCATTGTTTTGGCTTTGAGTGTTGAAGATTTAAGTTTTAAAGAGCTACACTGATTCACCCCCCTCTCTAGTGTCATTGTGAGACTAACAGTGATGGTACATGAGTTAAATTGGTGTGATGTTGGTATTTTTGACATTTCTTAACATATTGACAACAATCACTTTCCATGGTGGGCCAATAATAACCCATGCACAAAATGTGCTTTGCAATGGCCATTCCACTAAAGTGACCACCACAAGTACCATCATGGGCTTCCATTATAGCTCTTTGTGCCTCAAAGGGATCTAGACATCATAGTAGGATTCCATCATAGCCACGTCTATACAACATGTCCCCCAAGAGAGTAAAATGAGTTACTTTTTGTTTGAACGTCCTTTTTGTAGTCCACATCATTTCTATTGGGAGGGTCCCAAACTTGAGAAAGTCTCTGATCTCATCAAGGTAAGAATTGTATGGTTCGGCATGGACCAAACAAACACTCTTCTCACATTTAGACTTTGCTCATTTGATTGCTGGTTTGGACACAGTTGTTATGATTAGCGGTTGGACTTCTCCATGTTCATTCTTAGGAATCAAGGATCCCAAAGAAGCCATTGCATCTACAAATATATTAGTCAAACGAGGCAAGTTACTAATTTCATACCAATCAAATTTCTCTAGCAACTTCATTGCTACTTCGTGATACTATTTCAAGATTGGTTCCTTGCATTGGTATTCTCCTTTTACTTGGTAAACAATGAGTTGAGAATCACCAAATATGCTTAGTCATTTGATGCCCATAGCTATAGCTGATTGAAGTCCCAAGATTAGGGCTTCATACTCTACATTATTGTTTGTGCATGTGAAGTCGAGTTTAAATGATAAAGGAATTGGAATTCCTTCTGGTGTGTAAAACATGACTCCAACACCTTGTCCTTTTTTGCACTTTGATCCATCAAAGAACATTGTCATGTCGACTTCATCCTCGGGAGGGACTAGCTCTTCTTGTTCATTGATAGAAAATACCGAATCATCTAGAAGCTCAATGATTAGTGGTTTGTCATTTGGTAATGGAGCTTCAGCAAGTTGATCAGCTATCACCTAACCTTTAATGGATTTTTTACTGATGAATTCGAGGTCAAATTCTATTAAAAGCATTATCCATTTTGTGGTACGGGTGTTGTTGTATGTGCGAGTCATCATGTATCGTAGAGGATTCTCTCTAGCTATGACATAAGTAGTGTTACTTAGCATGTAATGTCTGAGTTTCTTAGTGGCAAAAACCACTGCTAAGCACAATTTTTTGACATAAGCATATCTTATTTCATAACTTACCAATGTTCGACTAATGTAATAAATGGCTTGCTCCTTATGATTCTCATTTTTCTGAGCAAGCATTGTCCCTAACGCAAAATCTATTGTAGAGACATAGAGATGAAAAGGGACTCCTGAACGAGGTGGCATAAGAACTAGTGGTGAAGCCAGATACTTCTTTATATCATCAAATACCTCTTGACATTTAGTTGTCCAAGAGAATGTCACCCCCTTCTATAGCAAGTGATTGAAAGGCCTGCATTTATCTGAGAGTTGTGCAATGAATCATCGGATAGATTGAATCTTTCCTTGTAAACTATGCAACTCTCTCAAGTTTGTTGGAGGTGGCATCTCTATAATGGCCTTGATCTTATCGGGGTCCACTTCAATGCCTCGCTTGGAGATAATGAATCCTAGAAGTTTTCTAGATGTGATACCAAATACGCACTTCTTAGGATTTAACCTTACCTTGTGTTCAAGAAATTGATCAAATACTTTCTCTAGGACTTCAATGTGCTCAAGATGTGTCTTTGATTTGGCAATCAGATCATCAACATAATCCTCAATAATTTTATGCATGTAATCATGGAATATGTACGTCATGGCATGTTGATACGTAGCCCCTACATTTTTAAGGCCGAAAGGCATCACCCTATAACAAAATGTGCCCCAAGGTGTTGTAAATGCCATCTTGTGTTGGTCCTCAGGATTAATTCGAATTTGATTGTATCCTGAGAAACCATCCATTAGTGAAAGCATTTCATGGCCTACGTAGGAGTCTACTAATTGATCGATGTTAGGTAGAGGAAAATCATCCTTGGGGCATGCTTTATTTAGATCATGAAAATTGGTGCATACGTGTACCCCCCATTCGGCTTACGAATGGGTACCATGTTAGAGAGCCATTCTGGATAATCAATTGGGACTATGAAATTCATGTCTAGTAGTTTTTGTAGCTCTTATTTTACAATTAATGCAACTGTTGGATGAAGTTTCCTAAGCTTTTGCTTGAAAGGTTTAGCATCTGGTGCCAAAGTAAGGTTGTGGACCACCAAGTTGGGGTCAAGGCCAGGCATGTCTTTGTATGACCATGCAAAATATTCTTCTTTCTTGTCAAGACATCGATCATACATTCTTTCTCTTCTACGGATAAATATTTTGCAATTTTGACAATTTGGGGGTTGTCCGCATCTTTGCTAAGGTTCACATCTATGGATTCTTCTATCAGCATGTGAGAACCTTCCTCTAATTGATGTGGAGTTGGGATGAGATGGATATCATCCTCCACATTCTCAAATGTCTCAGAGGTCTCCCCCTCTACTTTAGTTTGAAAAACTGAGGTAGGGGAGGGTGAAGGTTGTTGTGGAATGTAAGCGTTTGAAGCTCATAGTAACTCTTCAAATAGGATGAACTCGATGATGGATGGTGGGGATGAAATCCTATCCATGGTGATAAGGCTAGCATCGACCTGAATCGGCTTTGCCAAATCATACGGGTTACGAAGTGGGGTGAACAAGTCAATAGAAATCATATTGACTTGGTGGAAATGAGGTGGCTATGATTCAAGAGGTGATGACTCACTCTCTCTAGGTTGCAACTGACCTAGTGTGGGTGAATGGCGATGTTGTAGGAGTGGCCAAGGTGGTGGTGGAGGATCTAGCTCAGGGTGCTCATGCTCTTTGTTGAAGTGAAAGATGGTGTGATCTATGGGAAACATCTTTGTATACCACTCATATTTCTCGATGGGTTCAGCAAGAACCACATCATCTTGGGGACCATCAAATATTCGAATGATCCAGTCTAGATTTACTTCCATTTGTCAAAATTCCCCAAAGTCTTCATCGGAGATATAATCCCCAAAATCCTCATCGGAGATGTAATCATCTGGCATGTGATTAATCATGAATGTGTGCAATACAATATTCGAAAAAGCCTCATGTAGATGAGGTGCAAAGTCAGGGTCCAGGTACTCATCATCAGTATCATCAGAATCATCACATTCTTCACCCTCCTCTTCCTCTTCTTCATACTCAAGAGTGAGTCATTGAAAGGTTTGGTTGAAGGAAGAGTCTGAGGTAGAAGGTCTATACCCTAGACCAGAGCGATCATGTGATTCTCTATATTCAGGCTCAACAATGTAACATGGACCCTGCTCATGTCATCCAAGTCCATATCCCTGCCAGTTGACCCTACAAAAATATCACAAAGGGAAATCTAGGTTGGACAGATAATCTACATTTCCATCAAATTCTTGCAAGGGTTCCTCATTGGGAGGAGGTGGATCAGATGAAGAATCCACTCCCTCATATATGAAATTAATCTTGTCTGATTGGGAACCCATTATGTACACTGCACCTATGGCTAAAGGTGGGTCGCATGGGTGACCATAGTCTCTGACTGACTCAATAGGTGGTGTAACTATGACACTCTCAATGATATACTCGCCAATGCTTGGATTGGCAAGATGTACTACAACTTGGGATTGTTGGGATGATGATGGCTCAATGGATGAGGAAGGCGCTTCAGGGGTGGCTTGCGGTTTAGGTGGAGGTGGTGGCTCCTCTCGGATAGGTGACCCTATCTATGAGACTATGGGTAGTGATGTTTGAGATGGATGAGATGGGATGGGGTTGTTAGTTGATGGGGTGGGTTGAGCTATGAATATGAATGGTATTTGTGAAGTGGGTGGTGTGACTGATGGAGTTGATGGTTGGTTAGCGGGATGATCAGGTGTGGTGGAAAAATGGAATGTGGTGTTTGAGGGTTGACTAGAGTTAACGCTTTTAGATGCAAAAGCAGGGTCAACTATCGACAACTCCTCTGGGATGGGGGCTTTTGATGAAGTGATATTAGTGGGAGTGGTTCAGATGATGAGTGGTTGGATGGATAGGTGGGTTGATGGAAGTAATGGCTCATAAGGATTTGAGATCAAGTTGTAGTATTTAAAAGGCTCTGTGTCTATTGGGATGCAATGTACTTTGCCCTCATGTACATACTTTAGGTATTGGTGCAATGTTGAGGGCACACACTTCATCTCCCTGATCCAAGGGCATCCAAGAAGTATGTTGTATTGCATCACCCCTTCCAAGATGTGGAAGAGGACATGTATAGTTTTCACCCCCATGGTGATGGGAAGAACCATGTTCCCCATAGTTGAGCATAAGGCATCATTAAAGGCTCTTAAGGTGAAGGTGGATGATGTAATGTGTGATGGTGGTATGTTGAGGTTTTTGATGGTGGGAGTGGTAATGAGGTTGATGGAGGAGCCGATATCAATAAGGACTCTCTTGAATGACTTCCTATCAATATGAGCTACTATGTGCAATGGAGGATCCGATAAATCTGATGAAACTTTCTTCTCCTCGAAGTCATAAAATGCTATCGAGGGTTCCATGCACTTTTGTACACTCCCCACAAAAGAGTTGAAAGCATTGGGATCTTTTGATTGTACTTGGATGGATTTTAGGATTTCCATCAATGCTTCTCGATGTGGGGGTGATTGTTGTATTAGCTCATAAATTGATAGTTTTGTCGATGCCATATTCAAGCTTTGGGTTAACCCATTGCCTAGGGTGACAATGGGGCGAGATGGATTGCTTGGATTGTGAAATGGTGGAGGTGGAATTGATGGCCCTAGTTGTATGGGGACACTTGGTTGTGTCATCGAAGCTTGTGTTGTGTGATTTGCTTGTCTCTGCCCGTGGGTGACCACACTGATAGCCCCTACAAAACCTTGGTGTAGTTGAGACATGTAATTGACTTGGTTGGGAGGAACTATAGAATTTGATGCTCCCATTGCTTGTTGATTTGCCTCATGGTGGGGCAAAGGTGTCTGATATATACCAAGGTTCTGATTGGATTGGGCTAGTGGATTGTCAACTTTGATCTTTCTCGCTTCCAATAAGTCTTGCACAATACCCTTAAACCCATGGCAAGCTTCGATGTCATGTCCTCTTTGCCTATGATAGATGCAAAATAGGTGCTCTCTATAGCCTTTTGTCTTTGGCTTGCTAGGGTCCTTGGGTTTAATCTCTGATAATGTAAAGAGTTGTGCCGCATACAACTTTTGAAACATAGATGAATAGGGCTCTTGTAATGGTGTGTAGTTGTACCTAGGTCTAAAGTGATGTTGTTGCCTCTCTATAGGTTGTGTTTGATTTTGCACCTATTGTGGGGGTGGAACCACTTGATAATTTGATTGTTGCAGTTGCTATTGTTGTTGGGGTTGTTGGATCTATACTTGGGCTTGTTGATTTGATTGTGGTTGGCCCAAGACTATCTGGTTAACCTGAGTGGCCTTGGACTGGCCATGGTTATTCCCCTTTTGGTTCCTATTCTACCACTCCTTTTTCTTAGGCTTAATCTCACCCTCTTGGATTTTTATCTCTTCTATCACTTTGGCTTGGGCGAGTGCCTCATCAAATGTTCTATACTACTGCAATTGTAATAACAAAGAGATGGGCTTGGCACAACTCTTTGTGAACATTCTTGTTATTTCTGACATGGGGAGGGAGAATGGCAACTTAATCATAACCACCCTCCAATGGTTGCCAAAATCATGGACCGATTCATCATCATATTGCTTTAGATAAATCAGATCGGTCAATGTGGTCTTCTTTCAGACATTTAGGGCGAATCGCTCCAAGAATTGGTCCGCAAGCTGCTCAAAAGTGAAAACACTCTGATGCGGTAAGTGGTTGTACCAATATTGGGCTTCTCCCCCAAGTGTCTGAGGAAATGTGTGTAGCATGAGTGCATCATTGTTGCTAATCCTAAAGCACGCATTTACAAACCTTGTTACATGCTCTCGGGGGTCCTCTTCCCCCTTAAACTCAAGCTTCGACATCTAGAAATCCATTGGATAGGGTGGTGCAGGCACCGAAGCATGGATTGGGTGATTGAGTAGCTGCCTTAATGTTGGCTTCTGATATTGCAAACCTAGGGTCTGCATGGCAAGGCTATCAATCTGACTCTGTAGGAACTGGTACTTAGGATCATCCATAGGGTTAAAACCCTAGTTTACCTGATGTTACTGGTAATGGGGTGCATTGTATGTGGAATGTGGATGATGGGGAATGTTGGGCTAAAATGTGTGATGATATGAGGGCTGATGAAAGTTCTGATATGGATGAGGTGATGGGGGATGGTGGTATGCTGACCCACCGAGTTAGCATACATGTGATGTGGTGGATTGGTTGCTATGGTAGTGGATGGGGGACGTAATACCCAAGATGGATCTTGGATAAAGGTATGGGTTTGGTGAGAGGTAGGTGGTAGGTTATGCTCAATCCTCTACAAATGTTGATTAGGGTCAGGGTTAACGCTATGATTAGAATTATCCAAAATCATTTATTGTAGATGCAAGAAATCCTATTGCATAGCAATTGCATTTGATGTGGGCACAACTACATAGGAGGTGGTAGGTTGAGTTGGTTGTGGGACAACCATGGTAGTGGATGTGAGTGGAGGGTAGGTAGCAAAAGGTATTGCTATCGAATGTGGGATGGTATGATGCATGGAACCTATGGGGGTGGTAGATGGAATGGATGTGGGGATCTATGAAGCAACCTGAGTTGTTGCTTCATATAGGGGATTAGTGCAAGTGATGGTTTTTTGAGGCAATGTGAGGGGTGGTTGGCTAGAAGATGATGGTTGGCTAGCTAGGGTTGTAGTAGTCAACTCAAAGAGTGGATTTGTAAAGACTTGTCCAGACTGCTATGGGTGTGTGAAGGTGGACTCTTGATGCAATGATGGTATGACATGGGATGGGATGGTAAGTGATGGTAATGATGGAAAAACCATTCCAAAAGCATTCAGATACATCCTAACGGTGTCCATGTCTACAAGTGTGACACGACCATCCATTGGGGTAGGTGGCTCACTCCTAGGAGTCTCAAGAATAGCGGTATGTGTAGCCCTATGCATAATATCTATGTCTAAAATGGGGGCACTACTAGAGGGCCCTACATTTAGGCTCTGGGACATAGGAGGGGGCATACTGACTTGCCCTACCATCGAAGTGTTAGGGACCTCACTAGACTGAGATGCCATGGGGGAAGACAACTGACTCTGGATTAATGCTAACTTCCTGGCCTGACTATGGGTCGTTACCATACGCTAATATGCAATGATGTGTGAAATGTAAATGCAAGTCTATGTAAGTGAAATGAAAGTACAATGCAATACAACACACAAAGCAAATAAACACGCAAGGTTTTTGATCCTAAGTTTGCGCCAGTTTTGATTTGATTTTTTTTTTGGTTTTGAAGATTTTTTATTTTATTTTTTGAGTTTTTGGAGTTTTGAAAAAGAAAAATACGTGTGCAAAATGTTTCGCCCTAAAATGAATCTAGGATTTCACCTGTATGCTCACAGCCCATGCCTGGTGATGAAGTCCAGGTCATGTTTTCCCACCAAAGTATGGAGATGAAGCCCATACCCATTCAGGGAGCACAGGTCCTACCAGTCCTCACCCAATCTCACTTGGTCAGCATTATACCCTTCGAAGAGAAATACATGCAAATTTTCCAAGCTACGGATGGTTGTTGGAGCCAACCTTGGCCAAAAATGGGGTAATAATGTTGGTGGTTCGGTGATGAAATCCAAACCCGATGGTGATGAAATCTAGCCATTTTCCAACGTTCAAGTGAGTGTGTGAGGCTTGTTTAATTTATTGTGAGATGCAAATTTAACATGCAATTCTATTTTTATGCCTAATGCAGAAATGCAGGAAACAGAGAATATCAACAAAATAGATCAAGGGCTAAAAGCTGATTTTAAGCAATATTTTTGGTAGCTTCTATTAACAGAGGTCAACCGTGGGTGCACGGTTGGTTCTAGTAAACCATGGGTGCATAGTTTGCCAACCATAGGTCCGCATTTAGGATATCCCAACCATGGGTCTCATGGGTCCAACTATGCAATAGAAATCAACAAAATCTAGCCTAATCCCTAAAAAATATGCCCAAATTATCACTAACTAGGCAATGCAATATGACTTATTCCTACTATGAAAATGCAGATCCTCTTAGTTTTCCCATTTATTGTGTGGATGAATGCAAATCTAAGTAAATCTCTTATCCTAAGACCTAAATGCAGACAATGGCACACAGGACTAAGACCTTTAATCTACCTAAATGCATGCTAAAACCAAAAATAGAGAAAATAAAAAAATGGGACAAGGGTACAGACCTCTTATCCTTTTGCTACTCCCTCCAGCTTTCAACCGTAGGTCCATGGTTCCATAGTGCAACAACTACGTGTGCATGTGTTTCTCTAGATCACCAACCGTGAGTGCATGGTTGTATTACTCCTCAATCATGCTCATGTTTTCCTAGATCTAAAATCATGGATGCTCATTTTCCTAGAAATGAAACCATGGGTGCATGGTTTCATAGTGATAGGATCGAATGTGGTAATTCCTAGATCTGTCGACCCGAGATCGAATCCATGCGCTCTTCGAGCTCTTAAAACCTGTAGATGCAGAAAACACAGATCAATAAATCAAATAAAAGCAAGGTAAAACAAAATGGAACCCTTGGGGGTCCCATCATGATCACCATTTATGTAACCAAATAACTGAACACAAAATAAAGAAGTACACATAGAGAGAATGTATTACCAAAAATGAATCTTTATATTGATATTTGATACAATTTTACAAATTTTTGAATTACCCCAAATATGTTTGGAGGTAATGTTACAATGCTCTTTTTCTTTGTATGTTACAAATCATTCTAGACGGGGTCTTCCAAGTCTTCAATAGTGTACAATGTTCTTCCAATCTTTCGCTACAACTTCAAAGGGGTGAGTGGGCTTTGGTATCCAACGTGGGGCCACTCTAGCTTCAGTAGCTTCTCCAAAGTACCTACCACCTACACACATTCAAACCAGCAAAGGGGATCAGTAGCACCTATAGATTCAAGCATAAAATCCAATGCTACACATAAACCCTAAGCAAATAATCCTGTGAAACAAATGATAGAAGCATATAAAATAAAAGCCTTGCTAAAACAAACTTACTGATCATGATTGCATCGATGTATTCTTAGGTCCATGAAATCGTAGGCATGTGGTGGTGGACTGGGAACCACGAAAACATGGTCATGGAATTGTAGACGCGTAATTCTGACTATGAAACCGTGGACCAATGGTTTGGGCTGAAACATAGGTTACCTCAAAAAATGGGCCTCTAGGATCTGGAAAGGGGTGTCACTCATGATCTGCTCAAAGGTCTCGATTAATTTTAGTAGCCTAGTGGTGTATGACTTCAGCTCCTTTTGTTTGGTGGGGTAAGGGTGCCTTTATAGGCCCCTTAGGGTTTTGGAGGGAAATGGGAGGTGGTAAGCCTGGATTGCCAAGTGGTAATTCTAGGCTACCAAATGGAGGGATAGTTATAGTGAGTCACTCAGTGTGCCTCACTTAACTGGGGTGATGTGGCTGCAAGTGGAGTGGTATGTGGGATCCTACCCCATGTGAAGGGACAAGGGGGACAAGAGTGGATGAGATGTGGCATGGGTGTTGGGTGAGGTGTCTAAGACACATGTCTAGTGGGTAGGTAGGGTATCCTAGGGTGATTTTCTAGATTTAATAAATCTGGAAAATAGGATAATGTGCAGGGTTTTATATCCCTAAGTTGGAACTTAGGTATATAATTTTATTATGCAAAATTTTGTGGTGGGATGGCAGATGTGGTTTTGTGGGTGCTGAATTTTGGTGTCTACATATACATACTAGATTTTGATGGAGTTTTCTTCAATTCTTCCACTATGTTGAAACTAAAAATGTTAGGCTATTTTCTATGTTCCTTTGTAGGTTCATCATATTTACTCATGTATTCTTGAGTTGCCTCAATCCTTTGGTGCTTGGTTAGAGAAGGGTATCTCAGCTTATATCTTGCTTGCTCTTGGGTTTCATCCTCCTTTGTCATATTTTATTGTTGTTGAGTTGGTTTTTGGGTTGGGGGAGCCTAAGTGATATCCTTATTTGGATGATCTTTTATCATACTTTAAAAGGATCCATTACCTTAGGATCAATAGGCAAAGGCTTCTTGCCTAATCTTGTTAGGACTGATACATGTTCAATAGATGGTATAATGAAATTATAGTCCATTTCCCTTAGCATATTTACTTGGCCTTTCTAATCCCTTTCTACCTTTTCAATGGCAATTTTTTGGATGTGATGTTGGTGCATCATGCATGAATTTTTATCATGTGGGTCATTGCAAGTTGAACACCAATAATTTGATTCAGAATCTATGGTAGAAGGTTCACCTTCTTTATTTTTGTATATTTTATTAGACTTTTCAAAAGGCTTCAACTCTTTCATGACTCTTTTCTTCCTTCAGTGCTTCTCAGTTTAATC
The DNA here is from genome assembly GCA_028583015.1 of Wollemia nobilis. Lineage (NCBI taxonomy): Eukaryota > Viridiplantae > Streptophyta > Pinopsida > Araucariales > Araucariaceae > Wollemia > Wollemia nobilis. The sequence goes on from JAQPPZ010000850.1 coordinate 14,969,356, forward strand.
GATCATGGCATAGAGACATGTTGTGTGTTCATGATCATTTTCTTCCTTCAGTGCTTCTCAACATGATCAACCATGATATGAAGACATATCGCATGATTATGACTCTTTTCTTCCTTAAGCGATTCTTTGCTTGATCGACCATGGCATGGAGACATGTCACATGGTCATGACTCTTTTCATCCTTTAGTTCTTCTCTACTTGATTAACCACAATATGGAGACATGACATATGGTCATGACTCTTTTCTTCCTTCAACACTTCTTGGCTTGATTGACCATGACATGGAGACATGTCATGCGATCGGGACTCTTTTCTACCTTCAACACTTCTCAGCTTGATCGACCGTGGCATGGAGACATGTTGCATAGTTGTGACTCTTATCTTCCTTCAGTGCTTCTCTGCTTGATCGATCGCGATATGGATACATGTTGTGTGTTCGTAGCTCTTTTTGTGATTATGCTTGTTTTTATTGTGTTGAACATGGTTTCATGATATCTTGTTGTGGTGACGCATTGGCCTTATTAGGAAATTTTTTGAAAAATATACGTTATTTATCTTGATGTAGCCATGTTGGCCTACAGAACCCTTGCTTAAAAAAATTAATTTCGTATATTCTAGGAATAGTTTGCATGCAAAATAAGGATAATTCTAGGATAGTTTTCTCTATTTGCATTTATTTTTTATGTGCATTTAGTGTAACATCCCTCCCAAATTTACCTACTAGTTTGTTTACTTTATTTGCAAGAATGAGGTACTGTTGATTATTTAGTAATTGCAGGAACAAGTAGACCCTGTTGGAGGATCAAGCAAGTGAACCGGATACCTCCTCCTAATGGTAAATAAAGAGCATAGGTAAAAAGGTAAGATGAGGAAAAACAATGAGAGACTGGATATTTGCAGTTATAAGGGGAAAGACCCTATTAACAATACACCTATATAGTGGTCCATATAGGTGCATTCATATAGATGCATATAGGGGTTTTTGAATTTTGTACTTTAATTTTGAACTATAGCTCTTTTCATATATATATAACAAATAAATTAAATATAATTAAATAATAAAACAAAACATATTAAGTGAAAGTAAAAAAAATTGAAGAAAATAAAATGGATATTTAGTAAATATAATGTAAAAGAATTTATAAGAAAAATAATATGGAAAATATGTACGTAAAGTAAATAGCATGTCCATTCTTACACATGGTGAACCACCTGGCAAAACTATAGCATTGACATCTGCATGACCCTTACAGGTGTTAAAGAACATCCAAGTGTTTGCATCTATAAAACCAATGGAGGAGTCTAAATAAAAATTGATTATCATTTTTAAGGCTGGATATTGTGAAGGTCGTTGAAAGGAAATAAGAATTGTGAATTTCAGGTTAGGTCTTAAGATTTGATTATTTCTTATATAGAATGAATGTTGTCATTCGTTTATTTTTTTAGAAAATGAATGTCAATTGTCTTGAAATGGGTTGTGTAGTTTTACAATTTGAATGAGATTCGAATGTTTATTTTAAAAATGAGATTTTGTATTTAGCAGAAAATGGATGGTGTTATAAAGATAAGTGTATAGGAAATTAAATTGTTTAAGCTTGTGAATTGCATCACTTGTCTGCATAGTAAAGTAGATTGCATTCATGGAATAGTCAGTCGAATTGACTTCCCAGGTGTAAGCCATTTGGCTAATTACCTTTGTTGCCAGTATAAGAGTTGTTCTCCTCTATAGTATTAACAAATCGTTTGATGTAGAATGTGTTGATTTACTCAACCTCGATGCTAAAAGGAAACCTACGTAAAAATTGTAGATTGTTTGGCACTCATGACTCTCCTGTTTGTGCTTTAACAGTTAGATATATAAGTGCCTCTATGATATAGGTAATTAATAGGGATACCTTTCTATTTTGCATGATAATTATGTAAATTGTTTGGTCTGTATGGGCCACCGAATGGATACAAATTTGCATGTGAATATTACACTAGAAATAGATTGAAGATAACGTCGATGATAACTTGTGCATGGCTAGTATGCTCAACATTGATTAAGTGTTTAAAAAGGAGTTTGGACGAGTTGGAGATTGCCTTGTATTTAAAAATATATATATTTTCAAATTTTAATGATTTTATAGAACATTTCTTTGATAAAAATTAGCCCTTTAATGTAAAATTCATTTGTCCAAATATAGTATCCTAGTGTATCTTGAAAATATATTTTGAGTAACCAAACAATTGTATATATTTACGACATGTTGAATGTTGGGCAAAAATGTTGAAAGAAAATTAATTTATAAGTAAGCGTCTTATGTGAAATAGAATAGTTTTTTAGAGTTTGTCAACCTTGTAATTTAGCATACATTATAGTCTTTACGTCATAGGATTGAAACCACCTGAAAAAATGTTGTGTTGAAATGATAGAGAAACAAGATATAAATATAGGGAACCATAGATAACATGAAGTTAATTTTCACGTTGGTTCTTAATCTAGGGGCCTCGTATATTTAAATTTCTATCAATAACGTGTTGACGGTGTCATAGATGATAGAGTAGGATACACCCTTCAAATCCTTTTTCTTATAAAATAATGTTACATTATTTTATGTGTTATGTATATCTGCTAGAATCAATAAATGATAACCCATTATCTTTGGCATATTATCACTTTGAAGAAAGAAAAGTAAATTTGGTTTCGTAGTGGTTGAGTAAACCATTCTTTTAGAAATTCTTGAATAATGTTTTAGGATATTGATTTCATGCTTGAAAGCATTTAATGAAATGTGTCTCTCATTTCATAGTATATTATGATGTAACCTCTAAATTGACTATCATTGGAGTTATAAACTAAAGCGATGAACTCATCCTTCTCATCTTGACAAGCGTGGTCTGGCCAGAATTGTTTATATCCTCAAGCAAACAAAACTAATTTGTTGCATGAAGCTTTGAAAGTTAATATAAAACTTTTATGTGAAATAGTTTTAAAACAATAAGTATATGATGTGTGAGACGTTAGCCAACCAGTGTGAATATTTAGTTAAACTCTGACCTCTATATTTTAATTATAGAAGTTTTAAATTGGACATATACTATAAGCAAACCATACTAGGGACAAAGGAAGCCACATCTTCATTAATATATAAATATTTTTTAATAGAAGGATCATTGAAACATCTAAAAGTATTTTTGGAAGTCGTGTATAGTTTTTAAAGGTCTAATAGTTCATGAGGAATAACATTTGCTTTTTACACCATTGGTGAATATTAGAAGTCATGATGATATTTGAACAAGTATTGTCATACTAGGTACCTCTTGTTATGAAATGTAAGAAATGGAATTAAGTGTATTTCTTAAAAATGTATATATTCAACATGGTCAAAGTGTTAAGTATCTTGTGGATAGTTCTTGGATTTCTGAATAGTTCAGTATTTGAATGTCTTCTTAAATATGTATATAGTTCAAAAGTAAGGTAGGGTATTTTATTAATTGTCTTAATATGTGTGGAAATCAATTAATAGTTTAAATATCATTTAGGGACACTCTCTCCAGATTGAAACACAAGTGGTATGTGAGGATATTTCATGATCCAAACTTGAGTGGGAAATTTTTAGCAGGTATCTAGAAAGTTTAAAAGTAGTTGAACCCCAAAGCTAAAAGGTACAATGAGTTTTGGAATGGAACAACACTTCGTCACTTGTAGCAAAGACAAAATTACCTGGTCCCAAACCAGATAAATGGTGGACCTTAGCTAGATCTAGGGAAGGTGGTCATTCAGTTAAGCACTAGGTATTATAACGCTAGACCATAGCATATGTCACACATAGACAATTAAAAGAAGAATATTCTAAAACATATCATGCTATGGGTGGGGAAGTTATGCGTTCACCCTTTCAGGTATTATGGCCCTAAAAGGAAAACCCCTTTCCAAGAACATATAACTCTAGAAAAGGATATGAATGTATTCTCATAATGGTACTATCTATGAGATTTGGCCAATATCGATCGTTTAAGGGGCTTGATTGCAGTAGTCAAAATACATTTAAATGACTAACCAATGCTTGTGTACCAATTAAAGTGTTGGGTGTAACTAAATTTGCTCAAAAATTTTATTTGTATTTTTGGACAACCAGGTGAGTAGACTTGGGTTGTTACAGTTGGTATCAGAGCCTAGGTTGTGAAACTTTGGGCACTTCTAACTGACTTAGCTCTTGTTGCAACCAGAAAATGGCAAGCTCTTCTAAGAATTTTACAATGGCTCAGCAAGAGATAGTTGTTGAAGGTCCAAAAAAAGGAATTAGAAGGCTCATAAGGGAATCTAAAAAGGTGGCTAGAGTAGAAGCACCCTAAAAAATTATCTGAAAGGATAAAGAACCAATGACCAATAAAAATCCTTCAAGTGAGGATAATTTGGCTAAGATGGTCCAACTGTTGTAAGAACGGATGAATCAGCAACATGAGCATGTGGAACTCCAAAGGGTACAATCACAAGAGCAATTGAATCAAAAAAGAGAGAACATGGATATGTAGAGGATTCAGTTGACTGACCATATAGAGCAACAAAAAGTGCAAATGGATCAACAACAATAACTTCTTACTCAACAATAGAAGTTAATAGAAAACTTGTCCAAAAAGAAATATCTAGAAAGGAATATAGAAGGAATGCCTGAAGGATCATCTCGAAGGTGAGTAGGTAGCGAGTTAAGGAAATAATTGAGAAAAATTAACATCAAACAATTCGATGGAAAAGGTGATGGTGAACCAGCAAAAAATTGGTTAAATAAAACTGAAGGATATTATGCTATAAATAACACTCTCTCCTCTGAGGCCATGATAGTATGGATAGTAGATCACTTATTAGGACCAGCTATGGACTGGTGGATGACTTATAAAAAGAATAAGCATGTGGAGGCAACAGATGTTGCTTGGGACACGTTCCTGAAGTAGTTTAGAGACAGATTGTTGACACAACAATTTTGTGTTGAAAAGTTTAGATATTTCACCAATTTGAATTAGGAGAATATAAAAATCATTGAATATTATCAAATATTTTTTCAACTATTGAAGTATATCCCTAATTATGATTAAAATGAGATATCTAAGCTACAAAATTTTTTGATGGGCCTACATCCAAGAACTAGATCTCTTGTTGGCTTGGTAAAACCAAAAGATTTATCTGAAGCATATAACAGAACTTGCTTCGAAGAACTAAGCCAAAAGAACAAAAAGACATATTATCAAATAATAGAAATAGATAAGGATGAGTCATGAAAAGAAGAGACTTTGGACCTACAAAAGAGATTAAGGACCAGAGAAATAAGTTTAAAAGTAGAGACCATTACAAACAAGATGATAGAAATAGGAACAAATACCAAAACAAGGATTTTCCTGATAGGAGAAACTACAAAGACAACTATAATGCACAAATAAAGGAAACTACACCCCAAATTAGGAATGAGGAAGATAGAAGGGATAAAGCTCCTCTAAAATGTTATGTTTGTACTGGAAATCACTATGCTAATTAGTGTCCACATAATGCAGAAAAACAAAAAACCACTGAGGAAACCTCACACAAAATATATGTAGCAACAGATGTTGGTCTCGTAGTACAATGAGGACCGTCCTGTTCGAGTCCTTGGCTACCAAAAAAAACAACTAAGGAGAAGCAATGCAATGTCCAATAGGACCACTACTCCAATAGGAATGCCACATGAGAAGATGTGACTACTATTAAAAAACAATTTCCTTTACTTGTTTGAAAATTGTTATGCAGATAAACATTAAGAAATAGTTATATATATACATTTTATTTTGGGATCCATATGCATGTTTGATATGAATTTAGGCCATAAAAATAGGTTTTAGGATTTTTTATGCAAAATTTTTGGTTTGATAATACATACTATGATGTTACTTATGAATGAAAGAGTAAATATTTCGTTATCATATTGCTTAAATACTTCAATGATATTATGATTATGTTTGGTTACTAACTCAAACACAAGGATTGTGTTTAATTCTAGAGGAGGAGAATGTAAGATCCCTCCCAAATTTACCTACTAGTTTTTTTACTTTATTTGCAAGAATGAGGTATTTTTTATTATTCGGTGATTGCAGGAAAAGGTAGACCCTATTGGAGGATCAAGCAAGTGAACCAAACACCTCCTCTTACTGTTAAATAAAGGATAGAAGTAAAAAGGTAAGACGGGGAAATATGATGAGCGGTAGGGTATTTGCAGTTATAGGGCGAAAGACCCTATTAGAAATACACTTGTCCAACGGTCCATATAGGTGCATTCATATAGATGCATATAGGGATTTGTGTTTTGTATTTTGTACTTTAATTATGGACTATAGCTCTTTTAATATATATATATATATATATATATATATATATATATATATATATATATATATATATATATATATATATATTTTAAATAATAAAAAAAAACATATTAAGTGAAAGTAAAAAAAAAAACTGAAGAAAATAAAATGGATATTTAGTAAATATAATGTAAAAGAATTTATATGAAAAATAATATGGAAAATATGTACGTAAAGTAAATAGCATGTCCATTCTTACACATGGTGAACCACCTGGAAAAACTGGAGGATGGACATCTGCATGCCCCTTACAGGTGTTAAAGCACATCTAAGTGTTTGCATCTATAAAACAAATGGAGGAATCCAAATAGAAATGATTATTATTTTTAAGGTTAGATATTGTGAAGGTCGTTGAAAGGAAAGAAGAATTGGGAATTTCAGGTTAGGTCTTAATATTTTATTATTTTTGATATAGAATGAATGTTGTCATTCATTTACATTTTTTAGAAAATGAATGTTGATTGTCTTGAAATGGGTTGTGTAGTTTTACAATTTGAATGAGAGTCCAATATTTATTTTAAAAATGAGTTTTTGTATTTAGTATAAAATGGATGGTGTTATAAAGATAAGTATAGGAAATTAAATTGTTTAAGCTTGTGAATTGCATCACTTGTCTGCATAGTAAAGTAGATTGCATTCATGGAATAGTCGGTCGCACTGAGTTCCCAAGTGTAAGCCATTTGGCTACTTACCTCTACTACTAGTATAAGATGTGTTCTCCTATGTAGTATTAACGAATTATCCATTGGATTGGTTTACTCGACCCTAACGCCAAAAGGAAACTTATGTGAAAGTTACAGATTGTTTGGCACTCACAACTCTCTTTGTTGTGCTTTAACAGTTAGATATATACGCATCTCTATAATATAGGTAATGAATAGGTATACCTTTTTGTTTTGCATGATAATTATGTAAATTGTTTGACTATATGGGGCCACCGGATGGATACAAATTCACGTGTGAAGATTGCATCAGAAATAGCTTGAAGGCAATGCCGACGATAACTTGTGCATGGATAGTATGCGCAACACTGAGTAAAAGTGTTTGAAAAGGAATCTGGACAAGTTGGAGATTGCCTTGTATTTAAAAAAAAAAGATATTTTCAAATTTTAATAATTTTATAGAATATTTCTTTGATAAAAATTTGCCTTTAATGTAAAAGTCATTTTTCCAGATATAGTATCCTAGTGTATCTTGAAAATATGTTTCGAGTAACCAAACAATTGTATATCTTTGCAGTATGTTGAATGTTGGGAAAAAAGGTTGAAAGAAAATTAATTTATGGGCAAGCATCTTATGTGAAATAGAATAGTTGTTTAGAGTTTGTCAACCTTGTAATTTAGCATACATTATAGTCTTTACGTCATAGGATTGAAACCACCTAAAAAATGTTGTGTTGAAATGTTAGAGAAACAAGATATAAATATAGGGAACCATAGATAACATGAAGTTAATTTTCACGTTAGTTCTTAATCTAGGAGCCTCGTATATTTAAATTTCTATCAATAACAAGTTGATGGTGTCATAGATGATAGAGTAGGATACACCCTTCATAGCCTTTTTCTTAGAAATTAATGTTACATTATTTTACATGTTATGTATATCTGCTAGAATCAAGAAATGACAACCCATTATCTTTGGCATATTGTCACTTTGAAGAAAGAAAAGTAAATGTGGTTTCGTAGTGGTTGAGTAAACCATTCTTTTAGAAATTCTTGAATAATTACTTCAAGATATTGATGTCATGCTTGAAAGCCTTTAATGAAATGTGTCTCTCATTTCGCAATATATTATGATGTAACCTCTAAATTGACTATCATTGGAGTTATGAACTAAAGCGATGAACTCGTCCTTCTCATCTTGACAAGCGTGGTCTGGTCGGAATTGTTTATATCTTCCAGCAAACAAAACTAACTTGTTGTGTGAAGCTTTGAAAGTTAAGATAAACTTTTATGTGAAATAGTTTTAAAACAATAAGTACATGATGTGTGAGATGTTAGCCAACCAGTGTAAATATTTAGTTAAACTCTGACCTCTGTATTTTAATTATAGAAGTTTTAAATTGGACATATACTATAAGAAAATCATACTAGGGACAAAGGAATCCACATCTTCATTAATATATAAATATTTTTTAATAGAAGGATCATTGAAACATCTAAAAGCATTTTGGAAGTCGTGTATAGTTTAAAAGGTCTAATAGTTCATGAAGAATAACATTTGCTTTTTACACCATTGGTGAATATTAGAAGTCATGATGATATTTGAACAAGTATTGTTATACTAGGTGCCTCTTGTTATGAAATGTACGAAATGGAATTAAGTGTATTTCTTAAAAATGTATATATTCAACATGGTCAAAGTGTTAAGTATCTTGTGGACAGTTCTTGGATTTTTGAAATGTTCAGTATTTGAATGTCTTCTTAAATATGTATATAGTTCAAAAGTAAAGTAGGGTATTTTATTAATTGTCTTAATATGTGTGGAAATAAATTAATAGATTAAATATCATTTAGGGACACTCTCTCCAGATTGAAACACAAGTGGTATGTGAGGATATTTCATGATCCAAACTTGAGTGGGAAATTGTTAGCAGATATCTAGAAAGTTTAAAAGTAGTTGAACCCCGAAGCTAAAAGGTCCAATGAGTTTTGGAATGGAACAACACTCCGTCACTTGTAGCAAGGATAAAATTACCTGTTCCCAATCCAGATAAATGGTGGACCTTAGCTGGATCTAGGGAAGGTGGTCATTCAGTTAAGCACTAGGTATTATAATGCTGGACCATAGCATATGTCACACATAGACAATTAAAAGAAGAATATTCTAAAACATATCATGCTATGGGTGGGGAAGTTATGCATTCACCCTTTTAGGTATTATGGCCCTAGAAGGAAAACCCCTTTCCAAGAACATAGAACTCTAGAAAAGGATATGAATGTATTCTCATAATGATACTATCTACGAGATTTGGCCAATATCGATCGTTTAAGGGGTTTGATTGCAGTAGTCAAAATACATTTAAATGACTAACCAATGCTTGTGTACCAATTAAAGTGTTGGGTGTAACTAAATTTTCTCAAAAACTTTATTTGTATTTTTGGACAACCAGGTGAGTAGACTTGGGTTGTTACAGTTGGTATCAGAGCCTAGGTTGTGAAACTTTGGGCACTTCTAACTGACTTAGCTCTTGTTGCAACTAGATAATGGCAAGCTCTTCTAATAATTTTACAATGGCTCAGCAAGAGATAGTTTTTGAAGGCCCAAAAAAAGGACTTAGAAGGCTCATAAGGGAATCTAAAAAGGTGGCTAGAGTAGAAGCACCCCAAAAAATTATCCGAAAGGATAAAGAACCAGTGACCAATAAAAATCCTTCAAGTGAGGATAATTTGGCTAAGATGGTCCAACTGTTGTAAGAACAGATGAATCAGCAACATGAGCATGTGGAACTCTAAAGGGTACAATCACAAGAGCAATTGAATCAACAAAGAGAGCACATGGATATGTAGAGGATTCAGTTGACTGACCATATAGAGCAAAAAAAAGTGCAAATGGATCAACAACAATAACTTCTTACTCAACAATAGAAGTTAATAGAAAAATTGTCCAAAAAGACAGATCTAGAAAGGAATATAGAAGGAATGCCTGAAGGATCATCTCGAAGGTGAGTAGGTAGCGAGTTAAGGAAATAATTGATAAAAATTAACATCAAACAATTTTATGGAAAAGGTGACGGTGAAGCAGCAAAAAATTGGTTAAATAAAGTTGAAGGATATTATGCTATTAATAGCACTCTCTCCTCTGAGGCCATGATAGTATGGATAGTATATCACTTATTAGGACCAGATATGGACTGGTGGATGACTTATAAAAATAATAAGCATGTGGAGGCAACAGATGTTGCTTGGGACACGTTCCTGAAGTAGTTTAGGACACAACAATTCTATGTTGAAAAGTTTAGAGATTTCACCAATTTGAATTAGGAGAATATAAAAATCATTGAATATTATCAAATATTTTTTCAACTATTGAAGTATATCCCTAATTATGATTAAAATAAGATATCTAAGCTGCAAAATTTTTTGATGGGCCTACATCCAAGAACTAGATCACTTGTTGGCTTGGTAAAACCAAAAGATTTATCTGAAGCATATGACAGAACTCGCTTCGAAGAACTAATCCAAAAGAACAAAAAGACATATTATCAAATAATAGAAATAGATAAGGATGAGTCATGAAAATAAGAGACTTTGGACCTACAAAAGGGATTAAGGACCAGAGAAAGAAGTTTAAAAGTAGAGACCATTACAAACAAGATGATAGAAATAGGAACAAATACTAGAACAAGGATTTTCCTGATAGGAGAAACTACAAAGACAACTATAATGCACAAAGAAAGGAAACTACACCCCAAATTAGGAATGAGGAAGATAGAAGGGATAAATCTCCTCTAAAATGTTATGTTTGTACTGGAAATCACTATGCTAATTAGTGTCCACATAAGGCAGACAAACAAAAAACCACTGAGGAAACCACACACAAAATATATGTAGCAATAGATGTTGGTCTCTTAGTACAATGAGTACCGTCCTATTTGAGTCCTTGGCTACCAAAAAAAACAACTAAGGAGAAGCAATCCAATGTCCAATAGGACCACTACTCCAATAGGAATGCCACATGAGATGTGACTACTATTAAAAAAACAATTTCTTTTACTTGTTTGAAAATTGTTATGCGGATAAACATTAAGAAATAGTTATATATATACATTCTATTTTGGGATCCATATGCATGTTTGATATGACTTTAGGCCATAAAAATAGGTTTCAAGATTTTCTATGCAAAATTTTTGGTTTGATAATACATACTATGATGTTACTTATAAATGAAAGAGTAAATATTTCGTTATCATATTTGCTTAAATACTTCAATGATATTATGATTATGTTTGGTTACTAACTCAAACACAAGGATTATGTTTAATTCTAGAGGATGAAAATGTAACATCCCTCCCAAATTTACTTACTAGTTTTTTTACTTTATTTGCAAGAATGAGGTATTTTTTATTATTCGGTGATTGCAAGAAAAGGTAGACCCTATTGGAGGATCAAAAAAATGAACCAAACACATCCTCTTAATGGTAAATAAAGGATATAGGTCAAAAGGTAAGATGGGGAAATATGATGAGCGATAGGGTATTTGCATTTATAGGACGAAAGACCCTATTATCAATACACTTGTCCAACGGTCCATATAGGTGCATTCATATAGATGCATATAAGGGTTTGTGTTTTGAATTTTGTACTTTAATTTTGGACTATAGCTCTTTTAATATATATATATATATGAAGAACACAAGCTTATACTGAGAGGGGGGGGTGAACAGTATAAGACCACTTTTTACTTTTGCTTTAAATCAACTTTCAAATCATAATTATGCAGAGAATAGATAGCAGTATCAAGAGCAGCAATTAAAGCAATGCACAACACATCATCAACAAAGAGACACAACAATTTACGTGGTTCACCCAATGCGGGCTACTCCACGGATAAAATTTCTCACTAAATTTTATCACCTCAAATTCTGGGAAACCTTTCCCGATTACAAAGTTTATGGGCACCAACCCAAAGGAGATACCTTCCCCTAGCTCTGCTCTTTAATGGTGATCTTCTAGAAGACCTCTACCTCCTCTGCCCTTAGCAAGTGGAACACTATCCATAGAAGACACCTGTCTTCCCTGCTCTGGCTGGAGATCTCTGTCCTCAACTCTATCACCTCAAAGCTGGTCCTCGAATTTGCACTAAACGTAGTCCTTCGGTCTAGCACAAATGTCCTCTTCTGCCTCAATCTCTGTCCTCAATATGGTCCTCAAAACTGGTTCATAAAAATGGTTCACAAGCTTTCAACACAGCTTGCTTGATCTTTGCCCAAGTCTTCACTAAGACTTGCCTTAGATCTGCTTTGCAAGTTCTTAGAAGAACCTACCCAAACTTCTCCACAAGCTTCAACAACAGCTTGCTCAATGCTGTCCAACTGTTCTCTCTGTTCTGTCATAGCTGCACTTGGTTGAAACCAACTTTTGCATAGTTCTACGTAGTCACAGCAGTACACAACACTTCGGCTATCGAACTCCTCACTTCTACGTGCTGTCTCTGAATGTCGCAACACCAATAGCTTTTGCTCCTTTGCGCATCCACTGCAGTATAGTCTTCGCACACTCTGTGCAACCACAGTAGCATAGACTTTGCACACTCTGCTTCTCGACGATCGAACTTCTCCCCCGCACTTTATTTGCGTAGATCGCACTTCGAACGCACACTTCGATCGATGCTCAAACTATTCAAACAGCCCTCCTTTTATACTCACAATCTCAAGATTGAAATCTTGGTCTTAGTCGATTGTTTACCCTTCAACCACGTTGGCTGCAAAACCCTATGCTGCGTTGGCCCAGATTTAACTCTGTCGGCTTCACTGCCTCCCTATAGCTTCTGGCACGAAACTTCAACATGTCGCGATATCGCGACATCTTTGCCTGTCGTACACCTTCTATGCTTGTTGTTGCAAAATCGTGACACTACTGCCTTTGTCGACTTCCTTTGTGCTTATGTTGCAAAATCGTGACACTTCCTGTCTTTGCTGACGTCATCTTCTCTTCTGTCATGAAATCACGACCCTTTAGTCTTCATGGCCTTCCTCTCAGCTTCTATCATGAAATCGTGACACCTTTGCCTCTTGTTGACGTCATCTTCACTTTTGTCACGAAATCGTGACCCTTCTGTCTTCATGCCCTTCCTCTCAGCTTCTATCATGAAATCATGACACTTTTGATTTTTGCTGACGTCATCTTCACTCTGTCGTGAAATCGTGACGCTTTAGTCTGCAAAGCCTTCTTCTCTGCTTTTGTCATGAAATCATGACACATCTGCTTTTGCTAACGTCATCTGCAACTCTGTCATGAAATCGTGACACTTTTGCTGCCTTAAGCTCTTTTTTGCCATATGCTCGTGAAATTGGAACATGTCACGAAATCGTGACGCTTTTGCCTTCGAGCTCTTCCTTCTTCAACTTGTCACGAAATCATGACGCTTCTTCTGATTAAGACTTGCTAACTATTTTTGTCGTGAAATCGTGACACCATCTCCAACTGCAAGCTGCCAACTCAACCTGTCGCGAAATCGCGATGCTTCTCCTTTTAGGCTCTTCACTTTGCTGCATGTCATGAAATTGCGACAGTTCTTTCTTCAAGCTTTTCAGCATGTCACAAAATCGTGACAGTCCTTCCTTTGATATTTGCAGCTTGTTACGAAGTCGCAACAGTCCTCACTTTGTCTTTTGCAGCATGTCACGAAATCGTGACACTTTCTTGTTCGAACAACTTTCCTGGCAATGTGTCATGAAATAGTGACACTTTTCTTTCTCTACCTTCCTGCATTTTCAAAGTCACAAAAATGCGACATGTCGTGAAATCATGACAGATTTGCCTGCTTCGACTCTACCTTCCAGCATGTCACGAAATCGTGACAGTTTTGCCAAAACTTTCTCTCTCCTCAAACATGTCGTGAAATCGTGATTCCCCCTCCCTCCATGTCACGAAATCGCGATAGTTTTGCCAAAACTTTCTCTCTCCTCAAACATGTCACGAAATCGTGACAGTTTTTCCAGTCGCCTGCATACTTTTTCTTACTTGTCTTTTTCTTGATATTTTTGCAACTGGGCTACCCTGATCTTCTTGGCAACTCACTGTCCATGTTGAACCCTTCATCAAGACACATTCTTTGACATCAAACCAGATTGCTTCAAGAACTCTTTGACATCAATGACAACATCTACACTTAGAGCAAAAGCAATGTACCCAAGGTACCCAAAATTGCCAACAATCTCCCCCTTTGTCATTGATGGCAAACCTTAACTGAAAACACAAGTCAAGAGCCAAAACTGAAGACAACTGATCCAACAACTAAGAATCTGCCTTTGAAGTTTTTGCTCCCCCTGACTTGAAGCTCTCTTCTTCACTATGAAGCTCTCCCCCTTACTCATATCTCTCCCCCTTTGTCATCAATGGCAAAGGGTCACCTTTGGGGCTTGGGACTAAGAATGAGCCTCTTAGCTTAGTCCCTCCCCCACCTCCTGATGAGGTGATTTAAAATAGGGTTGGGAGTGAAACTCCCATTAGACACTCATCATCATCAGTGTCTACAATTTCTTTGCCGTGCCTTCTCTTGAATTCTTTGTCTGTATTTCTATTTTTGTCACTGTTCTGATCCTCGGACCTGTTCATACTGCTGTTCTTGTTTCTTTTATCATTCCTGTTCTTATCCATACCTTGATCCTTAGACCTGTTCATATCACTTTTTTTGTTCTTGTACCTTGGAAGATCAGCTCTACACTGTCTAGCTGTGTGGCCTGCATTGTTGCACTTATAACAGGTAACAAAGTTATTTCTGTTTGGCATACCTCTTCTTTGAATCCGTCTGTTATGAGTAACCATGTTCCTGTTATTAGTCTTGCAGAACATTGCCTTATGCCCAAACTGATTACAAGAGTAGCAATATCCTTGAAAGAAATTAAAACTTCTGAAATTGTTGTTTACCCTCTTCATTTGATCTATGCACTGTGAAGCCGTGTGTCCAAACCTGTGACATGCAAAACATCTACCGTGAAATATTCTTCTATTTGACTTCTTGGGTCCCGAAAACTTCTTCTTCACATTCAGAATTTTGTTCTCTATTTTTGTGCATTTATCACTCACGGATTCTTGATCTGAAGTACTTTCTACATCAGAACTCTCTTCCTTTTGAAATCTCTTGCTAGATTCCCCAACCTGTTTCTTGTGCGGCTCAACAAAACCGAGACCTATTTTATCTGTTGGTTTTCTTTGTCCTTTGATGAGAAATTTAACCTTCTTGGAGCTATCCTGAAATCTGTAGAGCTTATCCTTGTACTCTTTATTTTCTTCTTTCAAAGAAGCCATTTTCTGCTCTAACTCATTATACTCAAGAATCTTAGACTCTAACTCATCCTTGAGTTCCTGTGTTTTAGCTATAGAGAAGTCAAGACTTTCTATAAGATCGTCTCTCTCCATACAACATTCATCTAACTTAATCTTGAGTCTATCATTCTTCTTTCTTTCCTTTTTCAAAACACTAAGAGCATTATTGAGTTCACATTCAAGATCCTCTATTTGATTGCATTTTGAAATCTCAAGGCCTTTTTCAGATTTCTTATCACTAGAGGTGCTACCCTTTTCAAAAACCATACAAGCATCTTCCTTATCATTTTTTGAAGCATCCTCATACATACTAGCAACCAATTCATTATTTGTGCAATCATCCTCAAGGTGCCCAAAATTTCCACATCTAAAACATTTCATGACAATGAATTTATGTTTCGGTTCTTCCTCCTTTTCTGAAATGAACAACATCTCATTTTCATCATCACTAGAAGAACTTTCACTATCACTGCTAGAACACTTACTTGCTTTGTCCAGATAGAAGCTCTTCTTGTTCTTGTGTGAATACCTCTTTCCTTGATTGTTGTGCTCATCTTTGTTCTTTCTGTAATACCTGTGCTTTTCAGAATCCTTGCTCTTAACATCCTGTATATCTTCATCACTTTCATTCTTGGAAACAATATACAATCAGTAGCATAATGACCAAATTTTCCATAGTTGAAACATCTTATATTTTTCTTGCTTTTGTGCTTTCTAGAGAACTTGCCTTTCTTGTTGTAATATGCCTCTTCCTCACTAGAAGACTCATCACTCTCTTGAATCTGTTTGCCTTTTGATTTCTTGGTAGCTTTGAAAGCTGCCTCTTTCTTTTCATCAACTTTCACTTGAGTTCTCAGCTCAAATGCTGCAAGAATACTATGGAGCTCATCCTTTTTCAACTTATCTAAATCTTTAGCTTCCTCAATAGCAAAAATATTTTCACTAAATCTATTAGGAAGAGATCTTAAAATCTTATCACACACATCATTTTCAGCAAGTTCAAGACCTAAGTCTTTCATAGAATTAACAACTTCATCCATACGGAGCATGTAGTCACTAATATTTTCATCATCATTCATCTTGAGCTGTTCAAACATACCTTTGAAGTGTCTCAACTTGGCCTTTCGGACATTTGCATCACCTGTATGAACAACCTGCAATTGTTTCCACATTTCACTAGCTGTCTTGCAGTGAATAACTTTGGTAAGATCAGCCTTCTATAAACCCTTCAGGATTGCATTCATAGCTTTTGAGTTGTTGTGATGTAGGAGCCTGTCTTCTTTAGTATAAGGACCATTTGCAGGAATGGTGTACCCATCTTCAATAACTTCCCATACCTCATTACCAAGTGCCATTAGATAGACTTTCATTCTTGCACTCCACAGACCAAAATCTGATCCATCAAGAATAGGTGTTGCATTGCCACTTGAATAATCCATTGTGTTCTTTGCAAGCTTTTCCTTCAAGCTGTTAAACTTTTCCGAAGGAACTAGCTCTGATACCAATTGAAGAACACAAGCTTATACTGAGAGGGGGGGTGAACAGTATAAGACCACTTTTTACTTTTGCTTTAAATCAACTTTCAAATCAGTATTATGCAGAGAATAGATAGCAGTATCAAGAGCAGCAATTAAAGCAATGCACAACACATCATCAACAAAGAGACACAACAATTTACGTGGTTCACCCAATGCGGGCTACTCCACGGATAAAATTTCTCACTAAATTTTATCACCTCAAATTCTTGGGAAACCTTTCTCGATTACAAAGTTTATGGGCACCAACCCAAAGGAGATACCTTCCCCTAGCTCTGCTCTTTAATGGTGATCTTCTAGAAGACCTCTACCTCCTCTGCCCTTAGCAAGTGGAACACTATCCATAGAAGACACCTGTCTTCCCTGCTCTAGCTGGAGATCTCTGTCCTCAACTCTATCACCTCAAAGCTGGTCCTCGAATTTGCACTAAACGCAGTCCTTCGGTCTAGCACAAATGTCCTCTTCTGCCTCAATCTCTGTCCTCAATCTGGTCCTCAAAACTGGTTCATAAAAATGGTTCACAAGCTTTCAACATAGCTTGCTTGATCTTTGCCCAAGTCTTCACTAAGACTTGCCTTAGATCTACTTTGCAAGTTCTTTAGAAGAACCTGCCCAAACTTCTCCACAAGCTTCAACAACAGCTTGCTCAATGCTGTCCAACTGTTCTCTCTGTTCTGTCATAGCTACACTTGGTCGAAACCAACTTTCGCATAGTTCTATGCAGTCACAGTAGTACACAGCACTTCGGCTATCGAACTCCTCACTTCTGCGCATTGTCTCCGAATGTCGCAACACCAATAACTTTTGCTCCTTTGCGCATCCACCATAGTACAGTCTTTGCACACTCTGTGCAACCACAACAGCATAGACTTTGCACACTCTGCTTCTCGATGATCGAACTTCTCCCCCGCACTTTATTTGTGCAGATCGCACTTCGAACGCACACTTCGATCGATGCCCAAACTACTCAAACAGCCCTCCTTTTATACTCACAATCTCAAGATTGAAATCTTGATCTTAGTCGGCTGTTTACCCTTCAACCACGTTGGCTGCAAAACCCTACGCTACGTCGGCCTAGATTTAACTCTGTCGGCTTCACTGCCTCCTTGTAGCTTCTAGCATGAAACTTCAACATGTCACGATATCGCGACATCTTTGCCTGTCGTACACCTTCTATGCTTGCTGTCACGAAATCGTGACACTACTGCCTTTGTCGACTTCCTTTGTGCTTATGTCGTAAAATCGTGACACTTCCTGTCTTTGCTGACGTCATCTTCTCTTCTATCATGAAATCGTGACCCTTCTATCTTCATGCCCTTCCTCTCAGCTTCTATCATGAAATCGTGACACCTTTGCCTCTTGCTGACGTCATCTTCACTTTTGTCATGAAATCATGACCCTTCTATCTTCATGCCCTTCCTCTCAGCTTTTGTCATGAAATCATGACACTTTTGATTTTTGCTGACATCATCTTCACTCTGTCGCAAAATCACGATGCTTTAGTCTGCAAAGCCTTCTTCTCTACTTTTGTCATGAAATCATGACACATCTACTTTTGCTAATGTCATCTGTAACTCTGTCATGAAATCGTGACGCTTTCACTGCCTTAAGCTCTTTTCTGCCATATGCTCACGAAATTGGAACATGTCGCAAAATCGTGATACTTTCGCCTTCGAGCTCTTCCTTCTTCAACTTGTCACGAAATCACGACGCTTCTTCTGATTAAGACTGGCTAACTATTTCTATCACGAAATCGTGACACCATCTCCAACTACAAGCTGCCAACTCAACCTATCACAAAATCACGACGCTTCTCCTTTCAGGCTCTTCCCTTTGCTGCATGTCACGAAATCGTGACAGTTCTTTCTTCAAGATTTTTAGCATGTCACAAAATCACGACAGTCCTTCCTTTGATTTTTGCAGCTTGTCACGAAGTCGCAACAGTCCTCACTTTGTCTTTTGCAGCATGTCGTGAAATCGTGACACTTTCTTGTTCGAACAACTTTCTTGGCAATGTGTCATGAAATCATGACACTTTTCTTTCTCTGCCTTCCTACATTTTCAAAGTCGCGAAAATGCGACATGTCGCGAAATCACGACAGTTTTGCCTGCTTCGACTCTACCTTCCAACATGTCGCGAAATCACGATAGTTTTTCCAAAACTTTCTCTCTCCTCAAACATGTCACGAAATCACGACAATTTTGCCTGCTTCGTCTCTGCCTTCCAGCATGTCGCAAAATCATGATAGTTTTTCCAAAACTTTCTCTCTCCTAAAACATGTCGTGAAATCGCGACAGTTTTTCCAGCCACCTGCATACTTTTTCTTACTTGTCTTTTTCTTGATATTTTTGCAACTGGGCTACCCTGATCTTCTTGGCAACTCACTGTCCATGCTGAACCCTTCATCAAGACACATTCTTTGACATCAAACCAGATTGCTTCAAGAACTCTTTGACATCAATGACAACATCTACACTTAGAGCAAAAGCAATGTACCCAAGGTACCCAAAATTGCCAACAATATATATATATATATATATATATATATTAAATAATAATAATAAACATATTAAGTGAAAGTAAAAAAAAAAAAAATGAAGAAAATAAAATGGATATTTAGTAAATATAATGTAAAAGAATTTATATGAAAAATAATATGGAAAATATGTACGTAAAGTAAATAGCATGTCCATTCTTACACATGGTGAACCACCTGGAAAAACTAGAGGATGGACATCTGCATGCCCCTTACAGGTGTTAAAGCACATCTAAGCGTTTGCATCTATAAAACCTATGGAGGAATCCAAATAGAAATGATTATTATTTTTAAGGTTGGATATTGTGAAGGTCGTTGAAAGGAAAGAAGAATTGAGAATTTCAGGTTAGGTCTTAATATTTTATTATTTCTGATATAGAATGAACGTTGTCAATCATTTACATTTTTTAGAAAGTGAATGTTGATTGTATTGAAATGGGTTATGTGTAGTTTTACAATTTGAATGAGAGTCCAATATTTATTTTAAAAATGAGTTTTTGTATTTAGTATAAAATGGATGGTGTTATAAAGATAAGTATAGGAAATTAAATTGTTTAAGCTTGTGAATTGCATCACTTGTCTGCATAGTAAAGTAGATTGCATTCATGGAATAGTCGGTCGCACTAACTTCCCAAGTGTAAGCCATTTGGCTACTTACCTCTACTACTAGTATAAGAGGTGTTCTCCTATGTAGTATTAACGAATTATCCGTTGGATTGGTTTACTCGACCCTAACGCCAAAAGGAAACTTATGTGAAAGTTACAGATTGTTTGGCACTTACAACTCTCTTTGTTGTGCTTTAACAGTTAGATATATACGCGCCTCTATAATATAGGTAATGAATAGGGATACCTTTTTGTTTTGCATGATAATTATGTAAATTGTTTGACTATATGGGGCCACTGGATGGATACAAATTCACGTGTGAAGATTACATCGAAAATAGCTTGAAGGCAATGTCGATGATAACTTGTGCATGGATAGTATGCGCAACACTGAGTAAAAGTGTTTGAAAAGGAGTCTGGACAAGTTGGAGATTGCCTTGTATTTAAAAAAAAAAAAGATATTTTCAAATTTTAATGATTTTATAGAATATTTCTTTGATAAAAATTAGCCTTTAATGTAAAAGTCATTTTTCCAGATATAGTATCCCAGTGTATCTTGAAAATATGTTTCGAGTAACCAAACAATTGTATATATTTGCAGTATGTTGAATGTTGGGAAAAAAGGTTGAAAGAAAATTAATTTATGGGTAAGCATCTTATGTGAAATAGAATAGTTGTTTAGAGTTTGTAAACCTTGTAATTTAGCATACATTATAGTCTTTACGTCATAGGATTGAAACCACCTGAAAAATGTTGTGTTGAAATGTTAGAGAAACAAGATATAAATATAGGGAACCATAGATAACATGAAGTTAATTTTCACGTTGGTTCTTAATCTAGGAGCCTCGTATATTTAAATTTCTTTCAATAACATATTGATGGTGTCATAGATGATAGATTAGGATACACCCTTCAAAGCCTTTTTCTTAGAAATTAATGTTACATTATTTTACGTGTTATGTATATCTGCTAGAATCAAGAAATGACAACCCATTATCTTTGGCATATTGTCACTTTGAAGAAAGAAAAGTAAATATGGTTTTGTTGGTCACGAATCTGCCACAGGAAAGGATTTTCTAAAACTATGCACCCTAGACCCGGCCAACATTGAAAGGCTGGGAGAAAGAAATGTCTCCCAGACCAATCTCCAGAGAGGGCTGGTTCCCTTACTAAAACTAAGTTTGATTTCAGATTAAAGTTACTAGAAAGGAATTATAAATGTGCAAAAAGAAACAAAAAATACATGGAAAGAGATGGGAAATATAGCCGTAGGCCGAATTTGTTAGATCGGGAAAGAAACTTAGCAAGAATTTAACCTCAAGCATATAAACAACATATAATTTCAGAATACAGCATAATCCACTTATGACTTTGCACAGACAACCTTCAGAATTGCATTCCAGAACTCACTTTCTTTTAAGCAATATTCAAACTCAAATGCAGAATTTGAATCTAATAGCAGATTGGAAAGACGAGCATAACTAAGAAATACATGGAATAGAAGGAAATCATTATAAAGACGCTTGCAAAATCAAAAGTCAAGTATTTTTTATTTATGCAAATAACTTGAATGTTTCCAGCAAAATGTCTCTCAAACTCTCTATCCCTTTTTCTGAGATCTACATTGATTTATATAGAAGCCTTGCTTCTTTACAACATTTAAAACTTGCAATAGACTTCCTCGAGATCTACAAAATATGTAACAAAAACAAGGAAACGATCCCCTTAAACCAGCCTTGAAGAACCCAAAAATTGAATGGAACAAGGAGTTGGTTATCTTCATTAAATTGTCATTCTTGAAACATACTTGGAACCATTAGAAAAACCATGAACAACAGCTTTGGATAATGGAAATCTTTAATTCTGGTGACTTGGACACATTCTTCCACCTTGCCCGCATCGGAAAGCAACAAAACATTTAATTTTGGAGTTCTTTTAATCATCAAAAATTGCAAAACTTCATTGGGCCGTTTGAACTACTTTCTGGCGCAAAATTGTAACAGGTCGCAAAAACATGACATGTCGCAAAATCGCGACGTATCTCTGCTCTGTACGCTTTATCTCCTTTCAGACCGCAAAAATCAACCATGTCATGAAATTGCTATAGGTTCGGCTCCTTTGTCTCTTTTGTCTCCTTGCCTCATGAAAACGCATCACGAAATCATGATGTTTCGTACCATTATGCTCTTTCTCCCATCTGTTTTCGCAAAAATGTGACAATGCGCGATTTCGCGACGTTCTTCATCCATGTTGTTCTTTAGCTACTTCGAATGATGAAAACATGACACTGCATGATTTTGCTACACTTTTCTTTCCTTTGGCTGTGTCTCACTTATATGTCGCAAAAATCAGACAAGTCGCGAAATCGCTACACTTTCTACTCGCTGCTCAATCTTCTCTTCTAAGTCACGAAAATCCGACATGTCACGATTTTGCTACACTTTTCATCCATTTTGTACGATCCTGCTTCTAACCCACGAAAATGCAACATTCTTCCTTATGTAGTTCTTTGATCTTCATCATGTCGTGAAATCACGACAGGTTCTGTCTCCTTGGACTTTGCTGCTCTTCGACCGCGATTTTCATCATGTCATGAAATCACGATAATTTGTTGCACTTAGTCTTTCTTGCCCAATGTGTCACGAAATCGTGACATTTCTTGCTGCTAGGCTTTATCTCCACAAATGTTGTGAAATCGTGATGCCAACTTCTTTCTTGCCCTCATCTTAAAAAATGGCATGAAATCGCTACATGTTTTATGCCTTAAGTCTTTTGTTTCAACTATGCCACGACCACGCAACACGTCACGATTTTGCGACATCTTTCGCCTTTTGTGCCGCGTTCAATATTCTATCATGATATCGCTACAAAGTTGATTCTCATTGCCTGTCTCTTAGTTATGTCACAATTTCATGACAATTTCTCTGCTCTGCTCCATGCTGCTTGTGAGTCGCGAAAATGCGACATGTCACGATTTCACTACCTTTTTGTCGTGCTACCTCCGTTGACCATTTTGACCGTGAAATCCAACACATCATGATATCGCGACGGTTTTACCCCCTGTTGTTGTTGACTGCATTGATCGTGATTTTTCAACACGTCGTGAAATCGTGACAACTTTGTGTTTGATTTCTCTCTCCTCAATAGACCCGCGATAACACGACATGTCACGATATCACGACGGTTTTCAACTTTGGCTCTCCATGCTATTTTTTGTCGTGATTTCATGACAGTCTTCGAACATAGGCATTTTTTGCATCAAAACCTATAAAGGAGTGAGAACTTCAACATCTTATGCATGAACAATCAACAATCAAAATAATGTGGCAAAAATGCCAACATTCTTGGTGGCTCGTGGGGTATACAGTTCTGCTGTATGCACGAATCCCAGGCCTAAATCCATTGGGAAACAGAGTCAAGAAAAACCAAGAACAAAAATCTGGCTAATGGGGTACATCTCAACGGACTGCTACAACAACTTTTGCTGAATTACTAAAACTTCAAGTAAATATGTATTTGGCTTAGCTGACCATGGAATGGAAATGAAAAATGATGGAAAAATGGAATGGAGGAGGTGATGCGGTAGATATAGTAACAGAGTGCTTTTGTGCTACCAGCGGCTATGAAAGGGAAATGGAAGTGGATGGATGCTTAAAACAACAATGGAGTTAGAAGAAAAGGAAAAGAAGAACCGGGAATAGCAGGAAAGGGGAAAAGAAACAACAGCAGTGGCTTGATTACTTGCAAAAGAAAAAGGAGTAGGAGAAGGAGGGAATAAAGCGAGGAAGGGAAGAAATAAAGATGAAGCCACTAACTACTAGGAATGAAAACAAAAAAGGAAAGAAATACGTACCTATGGGCTCGCATGCAAAAAGAGTCGAAGTGGACAGAGGGAAACAATACTTTTTTTTTTCTTTTTCTATTTTTTTTTTTTTTTACTATATACAATAGTTTGCAACATGATTGGCATGCCGCCACCACAAACCCAATTTCAGGTGATTATCCGATGAATCGGCAGTGACCAGACCAAATCTGATTGTATTTCAGCTGATCTCTAGACTCTTCATGCTCCAATGTCTTTCCATTGATGATAGTAGCTTCTGGAACAGAGGACATATACGCCATTCTTACTGATTCTAGCCTACATTTGTTTAGAACTTGATTCACAATCAATTCGGAACCACCAAACATCTGTAATTGTTCACTCTCCAATTTTTTTGCTACATTATCTATGAAGCTCACAGCATCAAAGTATAGAGTCCTGAATTGATTAGGCACAGAATTTTGATCATCTTGCATCTTCAGTTCAATCTTCTCAGGCTTTGTAATGGAACAACAACCAACCTCAATCACCAGCATGGCATTAAATTCAAGCATTGAAAACACATCCTCTAGGCAAGGCTCATCTACCAAAATAGAATCTTTTGGTCCTTCAGTTAGCAAGCTGACAGACTGCATGGTCTTTCCTGCTTCTTCCAGCTTCTCTATATGAAAAGAGGAAGGTTTTTCATTATAAATCTGAATTCTTCTCCCTTTGAAAGGAATTTCTAGGTGAGAATAATCCAGAGAAAGGTAGCCACCTCCCAGCTTTGCAGTGAACTCTCTTGATAAGCACATACTGAAATACGGTTCTAGATCAACCACAACTATCTCCTGAATGACTGTAATCTGAGGCATACTATGTAAAGCAATCGGGACATGCTTGATTACACCCACCGTTTTCATAGGAGTACCATCTAACTGCAAGACTCCAGGGCTACTTTGTGTGTATTCCATATCCATAACTTCACAAACTACCTTTGGCATGACAGTGTGGCTCCAGAGTCGATCATGTAGTTATGCACGATCCAACCCTCTATTTGTAAGTACAGATAAAATGGGGGTGGTCTATTTTTACCAGTGATAGAAGTGGTTAAAGCTTGAGCATAAATTGTGTGGGTAGAACCCTTTTCACTATCCTTCATAGATTTCAAAGATTCTTGCAATAAATCTACCTGCCCAGGCAATTGCAATGCATCATAAAGACTAACCTTAGTTGGGGTCTTCTTCAGTTCTTCGACAATGTTGTATGCAACCGTAGCAGATTCCTTCTTTTCAATGGGGTGATCATATTTGTTTTAATATTGTTGCATGGCTTCTACTCTCAGCCTCTTTGTCAATGAAGGGTACTTTAGCTTTTCTCTAGCTTGCTCCTCTGCTTCTGATCTTGCCTATGCAGTTTTGGCTTTTTCTTGTACTCTGCATGAAATAGGATCTTTCGATAAAACAGGCGCATCTAGCTTTGATGCTTGCACAAGAGTTTTCACTGGTTTTTTCAAATCAGCTAGCACTTTTAATGGCTCTAACTCAGCAGGATCTACTATAACAGGCTTCTTTCTAGTCCTTGTGAGAATCAAAACTTGCTCTTCCAATGGAACCATTAAACTATGGCCTGCTTCAGAGATCATATTGACTTGCCCTCCCGAAGAACTAGTAGCCAATGTCTACACATAATTCAAATTAACCATGCAAGTGTCTTCTCCATGTGGATCATTGCATGTTGAACACCAATATGTTCTTTCAACAAGGACTACATCTTCATTTGCCAAAATAGTCAGGTTCTTCTCGGGTGCTTTGCTTGTTGAAGCAGCTTGTTCTCTAGTAATCGACGAGGGTTGAAATCTCCTTGGCTGGAAATCTCGCTCAGCTTGCTTCCTTTCAATAAGCGTGATCTTATTACCCATTGCTCTTATTGCAGAATTTGCATATTTTACCTCTTGCAAGAGTGTTGTATAAGGATCAGGATTTACAGGTGCAAAAGGTGCTGGTAAGGGCAAAGGTGTTGGTGGTGCCAGTAATTCTGGGAATGAAGTGGAAGCAGGGAATGGCAGAATGTTGGGTGTAGGCAACTAGAGATTTGCTGAAGTAGATAGCTGAGGAACTAGGATAGGTGCAATTTGAGGAGCACTATAATTCCATGATGGGACAGGGTACATAGAAGACATAGATTACGAAAAAGAACTAGGATATAAATGTTGTGGAATATCAGGTAAAACGGGCATTGCTACCTTTGGGGGAAGCCTACCGATTGTAATCAAATCTGCTTCTGCCTTTTATGCTTGCCCGAACAGTTCTGGGAAAGTCATCACATTGGACTACCTGATCGCCAAACCAATGTCTGTATTGAATGCTCAAAGGTAGTAAAACGTATATTTCTCAGGGGTAGGGTGAAGTCCTTCAGGCACTCGCTGCCAGCTTCTAGTGAAACAAACATTGAAATCTACTATTGCCTCTTGCGGGTGCCTCTGGATTGCATTAAACTGATGCGACAATGAAAATGGGTCATCCTGTTCATGAAAATTCTTAACTAAAAGTTCTCCTAGCTAATCCCAGGACGCAATAGTGCCCGGTTGCAGAGATCGATACCAGTACAGCAATTTTCCTCTCAAAGATAACACTAATAATTTCACCATCACATCTTCGTATGTTATATCATGAATGGCTGCTAGAGAAGCTACATCATGAATATGTTCGTATGCAGTATTTCTCGTACCATCATAGGTTGGCAAGGCTTTCAAAGCAGCCTGGGGAATTGGATTTTGAGCCTACAAATTCAAGGCCCCTGAGCTGTTCCATGCTAAAAACTATCGAGGTGGAGGATACTGGGCCATTAGGACTAGTGTATGTAACTGAGAAGATGGAAAACTAGTAACAATACCAGGGATCTGTGTGGATATTGCAAATGATGCAAGCGATGGGGAAACCAACCTATAGTGTTCACCTCTTTTTGTGTTGTCAAGTTCAAAAAACTCAACAAGATCTTCAACTTTTTTGGACTTTTATCTCGTGATCATGAAGTACAGCTTTCATTGCATCCACGTTCAAAGATTTTTGGGTACTTCAGAGTCACAAAATGTTCTAACTTTATGGCATGAAGGTGAACATTAAACCTTAAATACTATGGGATCTTTCTGAGATAGAAACAGTCTGTCCCATCGGGCGTGCCAAAAACTGTTGGTCACGAATCTGCCACAAGAAAGGATTTTCTAAAACTATGCACCCTAGACCCGACCAACATTGAAAGGCTGGGAGAAAGAAATGTCTCCCAGACCAATCTCCAGAGAGGGTTGGTTCCCTTACTAAAACTAAGTTTGATTTCATATTAAAGTTACTGGAAAGGAATTATAAATGTGCAGAAAGAAACAAGAAATACATGGAAAGAGATGGGAAATATAGCCGTAGGCCAAATTTGTTAGATCGAGAAAGAAACTCAGCAAGAATTTAACCTCAAGTGTATAAACAACATATAATTCCAGAATACAACATAATCCACTTACGACTTTGCACAGACAACCTTCAGAATTGCATTCCAGAACTCACTTTCTTTTAAGCAATATTCAAACTCAAATGCAGAATTTGAATCTAACAACAGATTGGAAAGACGAGCATAACTAAGAAATACATGGAATAGAAGGAAATCATTATAAAGACACTTGCAAAATCAAAGGCCAAGTATTTCTTATTTACGCAAAGAACTTGAATGTTTCCAGCAAAATGTCTCTCAAACTCCCGATCCCTTTTTCTGAGATCTACATTGATTTATATAGAAGCCTTGCTTCTTTACAACATTTAAAACTTGCAACAGACTTCCTCGAGATCTACAACATATGCAACGGAAACAAGGAAACGATCCCCTTAAACCAGCCTCGAAGAACCCAAAAATTGAATGGAACGAGGAGTCGGTCGTCTTCATTAAATTGTCATTCTTGAAACATACTTGGAACCGTTAGAAAAACCATGAACAGTAGCTTTGGATAATAGAAATTTTTAATTCTAGTGACTTGGACACGTTCTTCCACCTTGCCCGCATCGAAAAGCAACAAAACATTTAATTCTGGAGTGCTTTTAATCATCAAAAATCACAAAACTTCATCGGGTTGTTTGAACTGCTTTCTGGTGCGAAACTGTAATAGGTCACAAAAATGTGACATGTCACGAAATCGCGACGTATCTCTGCTTCGTACACTTTATCTCCTTTCGGACCATGAAAATCAACCATGTCACAAAATTGCTATAGGTTTGGCTCCTTTGTCTCTTTCGTCTCCTTGCCTCGTGAAAACGTGACACGTCACAAAATCACGACGTTCCGTACCATTATGCTCTTTCTCCCATTTGTTTTCGCAAAAATGTGACAATGCATGATTTCATGACATTCTTCATCCATGTTGTTCTTTAGCTGCTTCGAATCGTGAAAACACAACACTGCACGATTTCGCTACACTTTTCTTTCCTTTGGCTTTGTCTCACTTATATGTCGCAAAAATCATACAAGTCGCGAAATCGCTACACTTTCTACTCACTGCTCAATCTTCTCTTCTAAGTCACAAAAATCCGACATGTCATGATTTCGCTACACTTTTCATCTATTTTGTACGGTCCTGCTTCTAACCCACGAAAACGCGACATTCTTCCTTATGTAGTTCTTTCATCTCCATCATGTCGTGAAATCGTGACAGGTTCTGTCTCCTTGGACTTTGCTGCTCTTCGACCGCGATTTTCATCATGTCGCGAAATCGCGACAATTTGCTACACTTAGTCTTTCTTGCCCAATGTGTCACGAAATCGTGACGTTTCTTGCTGCTAGGCTTTATCTCCACAAATGTCGCGAAATCGCGACGCCAACTTCTTTCTTGCCCTCATCTTAAAAAATGGCACGAAGATGCTACATGTTTTATGCCTTAAGTCTTTTGTTTCAACTGCACCGCGACCACACAACACGTTGCGATTTTGTGACGTCTTTCGCATTTTGTGTTGCATTCAATATTATGTCGCGATATCCCTACAAAGTTGATTCTCATTGCCTGTTGCTTAGTTATGTCATGATTTTGCGACAATTTCTCTGCTCTGCTCCATGCTGCTTGTGAGTCACGAAAACGCGACATGTCGCAATTTCGCTACCTTTTTGCCGTGCTACCTCCATTGACCATTTTGACCACAAAAATCCAACATGTCATGATATCATGACGGTTTTACCCCCTGCTATCGTTGACTGCGTTGACCACAATTTTTCGACACGTCGCAAAATCGTGACAACTTTTCATTTGATTTCTCTCTCCTCAATTGACCCGCGATAACGCGACATGTCATGATATTGCGACGGTTTTCAAATTTGGCTCTCCATGCTGTTTTTTGTCGCGATTTCATGACAGTCTTCAGACTTAGGCATTTTTTGCATCAAAACCTATAAAGGAGTGAGAACTTCAACATCTTATGCATGAACAATCAACAATCAAAATAATGTGGCAAAAATGCCAACAGGTTTCGTAGTGGTTGAGTAAACCATTCTTTTAGAAATTCTTGAATAATTACTTCAGATATTGATGTCATGCTTGAAATCCTTTAATGAAATGTGTCTCTCATTTCACAATATATTATGATGTAACCTCTAAATTGACTATCATTGGAGTTATGAACTAAAGCGATGAACTCGTCCTTCTCATCTTGACAAGCGTGGTCTAGCCGGAATTGTTTATATCTTCCAGCAAACAAAACTAACTTGTTGTGTGAAGCTTTGAAAGTTAAGATAAACTTTTATGTGAAATAGTTTTAAAACAATAAGTATATGATGTGTGAGACGTTAGCCAACCAGTGTAAATATTTAGTTAAACTCTGACCTTTGTATTTTAATTATAGAAGTTTTAAATTGGACATATACTATAAGAAAATCATATTAGGGACAAAGGAAGCCACATCTTCATTAATATATAAATATTTTTTAATAGAAGGATCATTGAAACATCTAAAAGCATTTTGGAAGTCGTGTATAGTTTAAAAGGTCTAACAGTTCATGAGGAATAACATTTGCTTTTTACACCATTGGTGAATATTAGAAGTTATGATGATATTTGAACAAGTATTGTCATACTAGGTGCCTCTTGTTATGAAATATACGAAATGGAATTAAGTGTATTTCTTAAAAATGTATATATTCAACATGGTTAAAGTGTTAAGTAGCTTGTGGATAGTTCTTGGATTTCTGAAATGTTCAGTATTTGAATGTCTTCTTAAATATGTATATAGTTCAAAAGTAAAGTAGGGTATTTTATTAATTGTCTTAATATGTGTGGAAATAAATTAATAGTTTATATAGCGTTTAGGGACACTCTCTCCAGATTGAAACACAAGTGGTATGTGAGGATATTTCATGATCCAAACTTGAGTGGGAAATTGTTAGTAGATATCTAGAAAGTTTAAAAGTAGTTGAACCCCGAAGCTAAAAGGTCCAATGAGTTTTGGAATGGAACAAAACTTCGTCACTTGTAGCAAGGATAAAATTACCTGTTCCCAATCCAGATAAATGGTGGACCTTAGCTGGATCTAGGGAAGGTGGTCATTCAGTTAAGCACTAGGTATTATAACGCTGGACCATAGCATATGTCACACATAGACAATTAAAATAAGAATATTCTAAAACATATCATGCTATGGGTGGGGAAGTTATGCGTTCACCCTTTCAGGTATTATGGCCCTAGAAGGAAAACCCCTTTCCAAGAACATAGAACTCTAGAAAAGGATATGAATGTATTCTCATAATGGTACTATCTATGAGATTTGGCCAATCTCGATCGTTTAAGGGGCTTGATTGCAGTAGTCAAAATACATTTAAATGACTAACCAATGCTTGTGTACCAATTAAAGTGTTGGGTGTAACTAAATTTGCTCAAAAACTTTATTTGTAATTTTGTACAACCAGGTGAGTAGACTTGGGTTGTTATAGTTGGTATCAGAGCCTAGGTTGTGAAACTTTGGGCACTTCTAACTGACTTAGCTCTTGTTGCAACCAGATAATGGCAAGCTCTTCTAAGAATTTTACAATGGCTCAGCAAGAGATAGTTTTTGAAGGCCCAAAAAAAGGACTTAGAAGGCTCATAAGGGAATCTAAAAAGGTGGCTAGAGTAGAAGCACCCTAAAGAATTATCCGAAAGGATAAAGAACCAGTGACCAATAAAAATCCTTCAAGTGAGGATAATTTGGCTAAGATGGTCCAACTGTTGTAAGAACAGATGAATTAGCAACATAAGCATGTGGAACTCCAAAGGGTACAATCACAAGAGCAATTGAATCAACAAAGAGAGCACATGGATATGTAGAGGATTCAGTTGACTGACCATATGGAGCAACAAAAAGTGCAAATGGATCAACAACAATAACTTCTTACTCAACAATAGAAGTTAATAGAAAACTTGTCCAAAAAGAAAGATCTAAAAATGAATATAGAAGGAATGCCTGAAGGATCATCTCGAAGGTGAGTAGGTAGTGGGTTAAGGAAATAATTGAGAAAAATTAACATCAAACAATTTGATGGAAAAGGTGACGGTGAACCAGCAAAAAATTGGTTAAATAAAGCTGAAGAATATTATGCTATAAATAGCACTCTCTCCTCTGAGGCCACGATAGTATGGATAGTAGATCACTTATTAGGACCAGCTATGGACTGGTGGATGACTTATAAAAATAATAAGCATGTGGAAGCAACAGATGTTGCTTGGGACACGTTCCTGAAGTAGTTTAGAGACAGATTGTTGACACAACAATTCTATGTTGAAAAGTTTAGAGATTTCACCAATTTGAATTAGGAGAATATAAAAATCATTGAATATTATCAAATATTTTTTCAACTATTGAAGTATATCCCTAATTATGATTAAAATGAGATATCTAAGCTGCAAAATTTTTTTATGGGCCTACATCCAAGAACTAGATCACTTGTTGGCTTGGTAAAACCAAAAGATTTATCTGAAGCATATGACAGAACTCGCTTCGAAGAACTAAGCCAAAAGAACAAAAAGACATATTATCAAATAATAGAAATAGATAAGGATGAGTCATGAAAATAAGAGACTTTGGACCTACAAAAGGGATTAAGGACCAAAGAAAGAAGTTTAAAAGTAGAGACCATTACAAACAAGATGATAGAAATAGGAACAAATACCAGAACAAGGATTTTCCTGATAGGAGAAACTACAAAGACAACTATAATGCACAAAGAAAGGAAACTACACCCCAAATTAGGAATGAGGAAGATAGAAGGGATAAAGCTCCTCTAAAATGTTATGTTTGTACTGGAAATCACTATGCTAATTAGTGTCCACATAAGGCAGACAAACAGAAAGCCACTGAGGAAACCACACACAAAATATATGTAGCAACAGATGTTGGTCTCATAGTACAATGAGGACCGTCCTATTCGAGTCCTTGGCTACCAAAAAAAACAACTAAGGAGAAGGAATGCAATGTCCAATAGGACCACTACTCCAATAGGAATGCCACATGAGAAGATGTGACTACTATTAAAAAAACAATTTCCTTTACTTGTTTGAAAATTGTTATGCGGATAAACATTAAGAAATAGTTATATATATACATTTTATTTTGGGATCCATATGCATGTTTTATATGACTTTAGGCCATAAAAATAGGTTTCAGGATTTTCTATGCAAAATTTTTGGTTTGATAATACATACTATGATGTTACTTATGAATGAAAGAGTAAATATTTCGTTATCATATTGCTTAAATACTTCAATGATATTATGATTATGTTTGGTTACTAACTCAAACACAAGGATTGTGTTTAATTCTAGAGGAGGAGAATGTAAGATCCCTCCCAAATTTACCTACTAGTTTTTTTACTTTATTTGCAAGAATGAGGTATTTTTTATTATTCGGTGATTGCAGGAAAAGGTAGACCCTATTGGAGGATCAAGCAAGTGAACCAAACACCTCATCTTAATGGTAAATAAAGGATAGAGGTAAAAAGGTAATACGGGGAAATATGATGAGCGGTAGGGTATTTGCAGTTATAGGATGAAAGACCCTATTAGCAATACACTTGTCCAACGGTCCATATAGGTGCATTCATATAGATGCATATAAGGGTTTGTGTTTTGAATTTTGTACTTTAATTTTGGACTATAGCTCTTTTAATATATATATATATATATATATATATATATATATATATATATATATATATATATATATTAAATAATAATAATAAAACATATTAAGTGAAAGTAAAAAAAAAATGAAGAAAATAAAATGGATATTTAGTAAATATAATGTAAAAGAATTTATATGAAAAATAATATGGAAAATATGTACGTAAAGTAAATAGCATGTCCATTCTTACACATGGTGAACCACCTGGAAAAACTGGAGGATGGACATCTGCATGCCCCTTACAGGTGTTAAAGCACATCTAAGCATTTGCAATTATAAAACCTATGGAGGAATCCGAATAGAAATGATTATTATTTTTAAGGTTGGATATTGTGAAGGTCGTTGAAAGGAAAGAAGAATTGGGAATTTCAGGTTAGGTCTTAATATTTTATTATTTCTAATATAGAATGAACGTTGTCATTCATTTACATTTTTTAGAAAATGAATGTTGATCGTCTTGAAATGGGTTATGTGTAGTTTTACAATTTGAATGAGAGTCCAATATTTATTTTAAAAATGAGTTTTTGTATTTAGTATAAAATGGATGGTGTTATAAAGATAAGTATAGGAAATTAAATTGTTTAAGCTTGTGAATTGCATCACTTGTCTGCATAGTAAAGTAGATTGCATTCATGGAATAGTCCGTCGCACTAACTTCCCAAGTGTAAGCCATTTGGCTACTTACCTCTACTACTAGTATAAGAGGTGTTCTCCTATGTAGTATTAATGAATTATCCGTTGGATTGGTTTACTCGACCCTAACGCCAAAAGGAAACTTATGTGAAAGTTGTAGATTGTTTTGCACTCACAACTCTCTTTGTTGTGCTTTAACAGTTAGATATATATGCCTCTCTATAATATAGGTAATGAATAGGGATACCTTTTTGTTTTGCATGATAATTATGTAAATTGTTTGACTATAATGGGCCATCGGATGGATACAAATTCGTGTGTGAAGATTGCACCGAAAATAGCTTGAAGGCAATGCTGACGATAACTTGTGCTTGGATAGTATGCGCAACACTGAGTAAAAGTGTTTGAAAAGGAATCTGGACAAGTTGGAGATTGCCTTGTATTTAAAAAAAAAAATATATTTTCAAATTTTAATGATTTTATAGAATATTTCTTTGATAAAAATTAGCCTTTAATGTAAAAGTCATTTTTCCAAATATAGTATCCCAGTGTATCTTGAAAATATGTTTCGAGTAACCAAACAATTGTATATATTTACAGTATGTTGAATGTTGGGAAAAAAGGTTGAAAGAAAATTAATTTATGGGTAGGCATCTTATGTGAAATAGAATAGTTGTTTAGAGTTTGTCAACCTTGTAATTTAGCATACATTATAGTCTTTACATCATAGGATTGAAACCACCTAAAAAATGTTTTGTTGAAATGTTAGAGAAATAATAAATATAGGGAACCATAGATAACATGAAGTTAATTTTCACGTTAGTTATTAATCTAGGAGCCTCGTATATTTAAATTTTTGTCAATAACATGTTGACGGTGTCATAGATGATAGAGTAGGATACACCCTTCAAAGCCTTTTTCTTAGAAATTAATGTTACATTATTTTACATGTTATGTATATCTGCTAGAATCAAGAAATGACAACCCATTATCTTTGGCATATTTTCACTTTGAAGAAAGAAAAGTAAATATGGTTTCGTAGTGGTTGAGTAAACCATTCTTTTATAAATTCTTGAATAATTACTTCAGGATATTGATGTCATGCTTGAAATCCTTTAATGAAATGTGTCTCTCATTTCACAGTATATTATGATGTAACCTCTAAATTGACTATCATTGGAGTTATGAACTAAAGTGATGAACTCATCCTTCTCATCTTGACAAGCGTGGTCTGGCCGGAATTGTTTGTATCCTCAAGCAAAAAAAACTAACTTGTTGTGTGAAGCTTTGAAAGTTAAGATAAACTTTTATGTGAAATAGTTTTAAAACAATAAGTATATGATGTGTGAGACGTTAGGCAACCAGTGTAAATATTTAGTTAAACTCTAACCTCTGTATTTTAATTATAGAAGTTTTAAATTGGACATATACTATAAGCAAATCATACTAGGGACAAAGGAAGCCACATCTTCATTAATATATAAATATTTTTTAATAGAAGGATTGTTGAAACATCTAAAAGCATTTTGGAAGTCGTGTATAGTTTAAAAGGTCTAATAGTTCATGAGGAATAACATTTGCTTTTTACACCATTGCTGAATATTAGAAGTCATGATGATATTTGAACAAGTATTGTCATACTAGGTGCCTCTTGTTATGAAATGTACGAAATGGAATTTAAGTGTATTTCTTAAAAATGTATATATTCAACATGGTCAAAGTGTTAAGTAGCTTGTGGATAGTTCTTGGATTTCTGAATAGTTCAGTATTTGAATGTCTTCTTAAATATGTATATAGTTCAAAAGTCAAGTAGGGTATTTTATTAATTGTCTTAATATGTGTGGAAATAAATTAATAGTTTAAATATCATTTAGGGCATTTTATTAACCTTACAATCAAAGATAGTTTGATAGGGTAATCTAAGTACATTAGATTACATGGCTTTAATATCTCCTTTCAAATATTGAGGGAGTTATATAACAAATTATATTTTACAAGATTTATACTTTAAAACCTTGATCCATGGCTTCAATTAAACTTACCACAAAAAAAAACTTTAAAAAAAATAAAACTGGAGTCCCTTCAGAAAATATGGGCTCTCATGCACTCAACCTTGGATTTTGCAATATAGGCAAACATTGTGAATTCACTTCAATCACTTTTTGAAAACCCTACTAAAGATGAGGAGGTCTTGTTACTGTGAACAAGTAATGAGAGGTGGAATGGGACACTCTCTCCAGATTGAAATACGAGTGGTATGTGAGGGTATCTCACGATCCAAACTTGGGTGGGGAATTGTTAGCAGATATATGGCAAGTTCAATATTAGTTGAACCCCGAAGCTAAAATATCTAGCGAGTTTTGGAATGGGACAACACTTCATAACTCGTAGCGAGGACTGAATTACCTAGTCCTAAACCAGAGAAATGGTGGGCCTTAGCTGGATCCAGGTAAGGTCATTCAGTTAAGCACTAATTAAAACTCTATGACATAGCATATGTCACACATAGATAATTAGAATGATAATATTCCAAAACATATCATGTTATGGGTGGGGAAGTTATGTGTTCACCGTTTCTGGCATTATGGGCCCTGGAAGGAAAACCCCTTGTCGAGAACATAGAACTCTAGAAAAGGATATGAATGTGTTATCATAGTGGCACTATCTGTGGGATTTGGTCAATATTGATCATTTAAGGGGGCTGACTATAGTAGTCAAAATACCTTGAAATGACTAACTATAGACACCAAAACAGCACTAATCTGATTATGTGGCTACAAGCACTAATCGAATTGGCATACACAGCCCCTTGGGCAACCCCCAGAGGTTAAACAGTGGTCCTAACAACTCCCAAAGTAGTTTTGGAAAGTCAAAGGTCAATTTTGCACCTTTCAAGCACCTTGCTCCTTATTCGTTCCACCCCGGGATGATTAGAATGCTATTCGCCCCACCCCGGGATGATTAGTAGCAATAGCTCCAGGGTGGGGTGAATAGCAGGTTTGACGGGAAAAAAGTCAAACCTTGACAAATGGCAGCCCAGATCTGTCACTCAACTCCACCTTCAATGCATGGGAGTGCGAGTGAGCATTTCAAAGCTCAAAGAGGCAGTCATAGAGGCATTCATGGAGCCCTTAATCAGGGAGGAATAATCTCTCCCCTGACAAGGCATGATGGTCAAGTGGCGCCCCTGCATGCACATTCAAAGTAGACCTTCAGGTCTATAAAATGGTGAGTCTTCTCACCCCAAAATGAGGACGTATCAGGAGCATTTGGAGCAATAGAGTGCTGCTGAATTATACCCTCACCCTCATTGTGCTTCCTACATCCTTGATCTCTCTTTTGGAAGGGAGGTTATTGGGTGAACATTAGGAGCACAATCCGGATCCAAAACCCAAACAATTTGCCACAATACCACACCCAATTTTTTGACACAACCCCCTAGGAGGTTTTTGACCCATCCCAAGTGGATTGGTGTCAAAACCAAGCACCAAATGGTGGGCGTCCTACCCCCGAGTGCCCCCCGCACTGTTGCAGTCCTAATTGCCCCACCCCAGAGCGATTAGAAATATATAGTATATTTCTTCATTGTTTATTTTGCATCTTGTTTTCGATGACTCATATATGTTGTTGTTCAATTTTGAATGCATTCTGACTTGTTTTGACTGTGTTTTCATTGTTTTATGCTTTTACTAACATATAGAGAGCTCTTTCGAATACAGGGTGATTGGGGCAGAATCTACAAAATATGACCTTTTGGGTCGTCTCAAAATGCCCCATTTTTTCTAACCCCAAGTTTGCAGGTGTTTTGGAGACCTCCATATGGGACATTTGGGAGGTCACTTTCAAACATTTAATGACAGTCCTAATCGTCCCACCCCGGAGCGATTAGAAATCTACAGCATATTTCTTGACTTTTCTTTTTGCAATGTGTCCCTGATGGTTTTTACATACTTCTATTTAAATTTCATTCCGTTCTAATAAGTTTTGATCACTTTTTTAGTTATTTCATGTATGCATTAACCGGAGGCCTTGGGGATTGCATGTTTCCCTCCATCCGCATGTGCTATTAATCATTTTCTATTTCTCTGTATGCAGTATCTCGACACCAGAGGGGCAGCAAGGAACTAATAACGTATTCACGTAAGCGGTGGCGATGTTTGGCCTACCCATTTTGAATGTGGGCATGCAAAAGATCCTAAAGGGAAGCGCACCATCCATTGGTGTAACAAAATTGTATCGAACACTCTGAGCCCCTGAAAATGGGGGGGATGTATTGTAACCTGATCATAAGCAAAATTAATAAAATAGGCTACACCTTTGTTTTTGCTTTACATCTTGTTTCATTCATGCTTCACTTTCCCTTTTTCATGCACTTAGTGTTTCGTTAATACAACTGCTTTTGTTTGCATCGCACCCGGTGTGTCTATGCTTTCGTAGACATGCTTTCACTAACCAATGCTTGTGTACCAATTAAAGTGTTGGGTGTAACTAAATTTTCTCAAAAAATTTATTTATGTTTTTGGACAACCAGGTGAGTAGACTTGGGTTGTTACATTTAGTTTACAACATATTTTTATAGTATTTTATTTATTTTAAAAGACCAAACTTAGGTGTATTCCAATAAACACATCAAATCTTATCATATCATACTTAGAGTAAGTCCTACAAAATACTCTTGGTGAACCCTAAATCCCCTAGCCCTTCAGTGTAGAGAAACATAGCCCCGCAGTTACCTCAAATCCCAATGGATCCATTGAGAATCATCTATTTAGGTTATTTCCCCCCTCTACATCTTTGGTAAACCTAACATGAACACATCCTTAGTGGCCACTTAGAAAGCCTTTTCCTTTTTTGTTCTTTTGTTTTTGTTTTAGAACAATAAAAATGACCATCAAAATATATTTGTATAGATTAGAAAACTAAAAAGACTTTCAAAATTTTCATATTTTGTAACTTATGTAATTAATTTTTGAACCCTCTTTCTCTTATCCTATGGCTCCAACCCTTAGGAATAAGTAAAATCTTTTAGATCCTAGTGAGAATCCTCTCTGGAATGATGATGATGAAATCGATAAAGAAAATCCAAACATAGAAGAAGAAGAAGAAGAAGATGATACAACAAATAATGACAACTTTGATCCAACAAAAGGACCTCATGATCAACTTATTTTCAAAACATATGACCATATAATGAACTTTTGTAGATAAAATAAACAAGTTTTGTCATAAATCTTACAAAAGGACATCCACTTCGATGAAGCTATACCATCCCACCATGAAACCAATTCCCATCATAATATTCATATAAATACTTTATTTCAATCTTCACAAAATCATAACTTAAATCCATTTCACAACCCCACATATGCTACTACAACAACCACAAACATTGGAGGAATTTCACAATCTCCTCCAAGTAGTAGCATACCCCAAAATTTCACTCAATTTCCTTCTCATTCTATCCCTTCTTCTAATGTAAATAATATTCCTCCTCTTTTTAATAATTTCTATTCTATTTCACCAAATGTAAATCATATCCCACTGCAAGATACTACACAAAACATCCCATACCATAACCCTTACCACAATAGTGTTAATGGCTCCAACATTAACCAAGTTCCCTTCCAACAACCCATGCATAATAATTACAACCCACCTTTAGGGAACCTTGGAGTAAATGTATCAATTGCACCCCATGTAGAGTTTCATGACAACAATCATGACATTCAGAGTTTGAAAATTATAGTGAAAAAACATGCATTGAGTATAGATACATTACAAGCACCAAGTTTCACTTATTCATACAAAAAAATGTGCAACCAACCTTTATATCCCATAGTAGCCTCTAGATCTTATCCTACCTATTTTACCAATCTACAAGGGAACAAAGAACCCTATAGAAAATTTAAGGATGTTTAGGACAACATGTCATGATATCATTTATGATTATATGTTGTTAATAAAAATGTTCCCTAAAAGTCTTGGAGCTATGGTCTTGGAATGGTACTATCAACTACCCTACCATTCCCTAAGAAATTTTGAAGAAACAACTGAGTTGTTTGTTCAACAATTTAGAGCCTATGTGGAAAAAGGAGCAACCCTTCAAGATTTATATCTCCTAAAACAAGATAAAGATAAACATTTTTCATATTTTCTATCTCGATGGAGGGGTTTATTTGGAAGATTAAGATATGTCCCACCTCCCTAAGACATCTTAGAGATATTTCTTAACAACTTACAAGAAAAAAATTCATATGAGCTTGATACAGCAACTATCATCTCTTTCAAACAAGCAATAGATTTAGCTAGGTGGGTTGATAAAGCCCTCATTTAAAGAGGTCAACTAAAATGCAAAAAGGAAGAAGCAAGGACCACAAAGCCCCAATACAATAAAAAGTATATAGTTTCTGACGGGGTCACATATAATAGACAAACCAACAACAATAACACTAGTACCTTACAAAAAATAGTACTTAGCAAACCCAATGATCCCCACCAAGAAATATTACAAGACTCAACCAACCTCTATCATTGGTCATTAAACAACTCTTAGAGGTTAAGATGATCGTGTTTCCCACCATAAGACAACCTAACACAATGATGACTTGGTACAAACCCGACCAACACTATGAGTATAATAGAGTGGATGGACACATGATATATTAGTGCATGCAATTGAAACATATGGTTTATGACCTAATAAATGAAGGGCACCTTGTCATATATGACCCCCAACCTACAACTAACCATCAACCTCCAACTCACCAACCACCAAGCCATCAACAACC
Organism: Wollemia nobilis; assembly: GCA_028583015.1. NCBI lineage: Eukaryota > Viridiplantae > Streptophyta > Pinopsida > Araucariales > Araucariaceae > Wollemia > Wollemia nobilis. Next base: position 15,009,801 of record JAQPPZ010000850.1, read on the forward strand.
AACAACCAACCAAGACATGAGGATCTTCCAAAATCCCCTATCTAACCACGATCAACAGACAAAAAACCAATTTTTATATCATAATGTGTCACATCGATATAACAACATGGTTAGTATGATAGCAATAACCACAAGACAACAAGCTCAAACCCAACCAATTTAACAACCCTAAAAGCAAACACTTCCAACTTCCAATCAATCCTCTAGACCACCCTTAGTTTTGAGGAATATCTAAAAGAAGAGTGCGGGTATAGACAAACCCACATTGGTCTTAAAACCTTAATCAATAGTTTTGTTCAACTTAAAACAACTTGCTAGTACACCCACCATGATTTTCCTCTTAGAGATTTTACAGACTTCTATTCATAGGAAATCCTTTGTGAAGCTTCTAAGTCAACAATCCATCTATAAGACCTTCCCCCTAGCAACCTAGACAATGTTGTAGGTACTCTTGGGATTAACCATATATATTTTTATGAAGATGATCTTCCTCCATCAATATTACAAAGGATTCTGCCCTTTACATTACTGGATATATTAGGGAAAATTTTATCAAGAGAATCTTGGTAGACATTGGTTGCTCCGTCAACATATGCAGTTATAAATTCTTCCAAATTTTAGATTAAGGGAGGAGGATTTAACTTGATCAAATGTCATCATCAAAGATTTTAATAATGAATCCCAAGAGGCCTATGACATTATATCCCTTTCCCTTAAGGTAGGACCCAAGATCCTAGACACCTTGTTTTATGTAGTATCTTGCCCAACATATTTTAATTTTCTTCTTTGATGCCCTTAGATCCATGCTATGATGGTTATCCCTTCTACTCTTCATCAATTTTTAAAGTATGATTTCAAGAATCAACTTATCACCATTTAGGGTGACTCTCACCCATTCCAATACCATTCAATGGTTGAGAAAACCCAATCAAAAGTTAATTTCTATACAATAGTTACTCTTCACAAAACTTCTTCTCCTTCTCCTCCAACTAGGTATTATCCATCTCTTAAAATCATCAAAATGTTTAAGAACTTTAAAATTAGTGAGGAATCACCAAACATTATTTCATCATAGAATCAAATCAATCAATTATTCAAAATCCTCTTCTAGATCTAGCTAAGTTACCACCTTCACCTTAAACTATGAGTTTACCCCACAAAAAAGGTGAAGTTGTACACATTAACCTATGTACCTTATCTACATGGGTATGTCCTATGAAGAAAAGATTCATGGTAACAACCCTTCACTTGTGGAGAGAATATTTTCCCATTGTTACTTATCCAATGATTACCCACTACATAAGCAAATCCTATTTAGGATTGGATAAGAAGGTATGGGCTTGGGGCCTCAACAAAAAGGCATCAAATATCCCTTGGAATTTGAACTATGGCTTGGGAGATGTGGCATAGGTTACATCCCTAATAAAAACCAACCCTTACCAACTAATAATGATCAATTCGTAACATTTTCTAAACTTATACATCATCATGACTTAGAGTGGAGTGATGATGATGAAGGTCCCTCTTCTCCTTCAACCATAATGCTTTATAATATGATAACCTTATTTCACCTCAAGTTCATAGTGACTCCCAAATAATATGCTAAGGGAGATACTCTCTATGATATGACTCACGAAGATATCCTTTGTAATAGCTTTTTCTTCGATAGGTTAGTCCCTTGTGTCACCCATGTTCAAACTTTTAATTATCAAGAGGATCAAATTCCTATGAATCTTGAAGACCTTGAGAAATTAGGTATCATCATTCTTGTTGTTAAGAATAAAGGCACAATCAAAATATGTGTTGACTTTTACCTAGCCTACTTAAACCAATTAGAGTTGTTGGATGAAAAATGCATCCATGCCTTAGATCATATTTGAGCCTATCAAAATAAGCTCAAGCAAACTTACACTAAGAAAGTTCGCATTCATTCTTTTGAAGTTGGGGACCTTTTTTTCAAGGAAAATGAAAAGAACACTAATGCTTGAATAGATCTAAAGGGCATATTTGAGCCCAATTGGATAGGCCTTCTTGTCATAATGATCAAGTTTGGCTCACAAGCCTATCACTTAGCAATGTTAGATGATAAAGATGTTAAATAACCAATTAACATAATGCACCTAAAAAGATACTATGCATAAATAGACATCTATCATCTCTTCTATCATTCATAATTTTCTATTCTTCTATATTTTTCTTCTTCATCTTATCATATCACTTCTTTTGCTTATTTCGTGCCAACTTGCATTGGTTTGCTTGCTCATACTACATGCTTGCTTGTCATATATTTCATGACATGCTTGAGATATCTTCTTATTTTGCACTTATGCTTGTCATATAGCTACTTGGCTGCTTGAACATACTTGCATCTTGATTGCTTGATCAAATATATTCTCGAGGACTTTACAATGATGCAAGTGACACCTAGTTAGGTTTAGCTCATATGCATTCCACTCACACTAGGTCATTGATGCTTAGTAAATACCCATCAAGGGTACATATTTTACTTTCTCCCACTGATATGCTAATGATTACCTCTATTTTTCATATACATACATGAGGTATTTGGATGCTAGCAGGATTTTTTTATGAATTTTTACATAATTGCATCCATTAGCATAGAGCAAGCTTCTTTATATCTCATATATTCCTTGACCTTGAAAATATAAACAATCATTAAAATTCCCCCAAGTCAAGGAATATATTTCTTCATATCTTGTATATTTTTTGTCCTTTGAAAGTTTTCAATCATCTTTTTTTCTAAGACAAATGATATACACTTATTCTTCTTATTCTTCTATTTACATGTCTTCTTTTGATCGCTTTTTCTTATTGATATTTTGATTATTAAGGGATACTCATAGGATAGGATAAATACCACATGAATAATATTTATGATGTTCATACAACCACTAACTATACACACACACACACTTTTTGCTACTTTATTCTTCTCTTTATCACATGCACACACACACTTTTGTTTTACCTTGCTTAATCACTCATCCTTTTGTAAGCACTAAACCCCTATTGGATAATGCTCTACTTTTTACCATTAGTAACCACTACACCCATATCATATTATACTTTGCTTTTGACTATTAGTAAGCACTACATCCCTATAGGATAGCTTCATGGATATCAATAAGCATTGCTCCACCATAGGCTATTTGTGAGCACACATACTTATCGAGTATTGCTCCACCTTTAGTCACTAGCAAGCACACACCCATAGCATGTATCACTCCGTGTTTTATTACTAATGAGAACACACCCATAGTGGATATTACTCCATCCACTTGTTCTCATTAGCTAGCACTGCACCCTCACAAGATCACCCCATGGTCATTCATGAGCACCGCACCCATAGCAAGTATCACTCCATATTTAATAATTTGTGAGCACACATCCTCACAAGGTTTCACTTTATTTTTTAAATATTTTATCACTCATATTTTGCTTGTCTTTCTATTTGTTTGATCACGTTGATTTGATCTACATTGATTCAAATGGTATAATCTAAGCACCTTTTTTTTTCTTTGACTTTTTGGTGACTTTCGCCTTCTTTTCTTCTTCCATATTTTTCTCCTTTATTCTTTTCTTTTCTTCCACCACATTTTCTTGTCTACATCTAGTCATCTAATCATCATAAATAAATTAGGTTCATCCATTCATCATGCATTTACTTGTATATTTTTATCATTTAATTCATCCATATTTTTGTGTTCATTCATTTAATCATGAATGAAAAATTAACAAATACATAATAAAAATAATAAATAACAAAGTAATTAATGTAATATCGCTCAGTACAAGTAACTCGATGTGTCAATATTCCACAATAAAAATATTAGAACACTCGATCATCTCCTAGCCTAAGGATATATGCCACATTCAAAATTAGTATGTCATTCTGATCCCTACCATAGGTTTGAGAGCTAAACTCATTCGCATCACCTACTAGTGGTGGTCTTGGCGTGGCATGTTCACAAACTGTGAAACTATCCTCACTCGCAACTGTGATTGACTATAGGATCATCACATAGATAATGGATCCACTCTCTATCCCTTTGGGATTGACTTATGGTACATGTATTGGTAGAAATTCTCTCATAGCATGGCTTCCTAGAGCTCCTCCTAGACCCTCTATAGCTCATCCTATAGAACTCTGATGATCTGGTCCTATTGATAGCCAGTTATGATGGTCATCCCTCCAAACGGGCTTTCTATTACTCCTACTCTAGTCTGGTTACCTTCCCCTTGAGGTGCTCTACCTCATCCCTTGTCATATCCCTATCTATCACCACTATGTCTCACTCCATGATGGCTTGATCTTTCTCTCTGATGATGTTGCCTATCACACCCCACAACCTCTCTATCATATTGGCCCTATCCTCTCAAAGCATATATCTCCCACTGCATGTGATCCATGTTGACTTGCATCACCTCCATCTTCCTAGTTGAGTCATCTTTACCTATCATCCTACTAGGTCCTACCATCATCGTTGTCGATATAAATCCTACTATCTTACATGGTCCAACCTCGATAGTCATAGGGGTAACTCTTGATGTTGCTACTCCTACTATACCTGAGATAGTGATGACCATCCTATTGATTGTCACCATATCCACCTGAACCTCCACCTATCTTTGTCTAATTTGATTTATTCCCCTCTTATGTTGCTTAGTGGTACATCGAGTGGCCTCCTAGAGTGCTAGCTACATGCCCTAATCCATAATCTAGCACAAATGGTGAAATCCTTATAGGCATTATGTCCCTATACCATCTCTTGTACCTGAAGGCCAACTCAACATTATCAACCCTTGGATCAATGTACAAAGGATTGTCCAGGTCCTCCTTCATAAACCTCACCATGTTAGGGTCCCATCCAACCCTTGATGGGTCCCTCTACACTTGCCTAAACCAGTAGTCTCCTAATTCTAGAACCTCCTATAGGATGTCAAACTGCCTCTACATCTAATCATATTTGATAAAATCTAGCTCATCCTGATCTGTAGTCACCCACCTAATCCTATGTACCTAGTCTAGCTCATAGTCATCCTCTATCCACGTAGTGTGTTGATGCCATAATTATGAGATGATCTTGTGATCCTATAGCTCATCTATCACCCACCTCCCCAACGGTAGGATATTAATATATATCCTCTACACATGCTTAAAATGTTAGTCCCATATAAAAGCTATTGGTCTCTCCAAGTTGGGCAATGGCCCTGGTAGTGCATGCGGTCTACAGATGACTATATGCTCCTAGCCATACCTGGAGCAATGTGGTGTATACAATATTACTTTATTGCTTGTACATGATATTGTAAAATATCCTATACAAGCAGACCAACACATATGGGTCCCATACGAATATGACCCCTCAATATTACATGTTTGCTATAACCCTTACCAACACCCATGGCAAGTGTTGCTTGCTATTTGTTATTTATTGCTTGTTATCTTCATCTTTCTTCATCCTTGTGTGATGTTTGACCAGTTGCATTACAAAGAAAGTGGAAGGATTGAGATGACAGATTGTGTGTAAGGCATATCTTCAACTCCATCATCATAAAGGGAATATAGGCTTACTTCTTTGGTTGTGGCCTTTAACCCTCTATTGTTCTTCTATTTTATTGTAGTTAGTAATTTAAAAATCCATTTGCATTATTGTTCCTTTTTTACCTTATTTTTATTTTAGATAGTTTTTATTTCATTTTTGCATTAGATCTATTATAGATTTATCTTTGTTTATTCCTTTTACAATAGAGTACATTTTAAGTTCATTATTGTGCATTCTTGTTGCATTAGGTTCTAATTTTACATATATCTATTGTGTTTTAACACATAGGTTATTTATACACTCTTTTGCATATTTTCATTTGTATTATTTGAATTTCCATCTATATTCTATTGCATTCTAAATTAGCTACATTTTTGTTAGTTATTTTCATTATTGTTTTTCATCTTTACTACATTTAGGGTATTTTTATCCTGCATTGCATTTTACTATTAGACTGCATTTTAGATTGTTTAGATTGAATATATTTGCTTATGTTTCTTCCCCATTCCTTATCATCTATTAGCATATTGTCTGTTTATTGTTAGGTTGCATTTTTAGATGTCATTCTTTCATATCTTTTCACCCTGTCATGAATTCAAAGTCTGTCTTTATGGAACATGAATTCATAAATTTAGCAAAACACTTTGTTTTTCCCCCTCTTTTTCTCTATCGTGAATTTGCGGTCACCCTTTATAGGGCATAAATTCGGCAAGTGCATTGTAGAAGGTATTTATTGTGTTCTATTTGTTGTTTTCTTCTACTATCGTAAATTCACAATTGCCTATTATAGGGCACAAATTCAATTGGGGGAAAACCTTTGCTTTCCCTGTAGTCTTCTATGCTTAACTTGGTAGTTTCTATTTTATTTTGCATATTGTTTCTACTACATTCTATTTGTCCATCTCTAAAAGGTAAAATACTCTTTTTCTTTACATGGTTAGCTAAAAGTACCAAGCATGCTTGATTATTGTGCCTACGAGCTTAGCCTTCACAGTAGCTTAAGCAAGCCCTCAAACACTGACCATTTGTTTTCTAGTTTTTGTCTTTGTTTGCAGGTTTGTTTGGACTCGTGATCATAAACTCTAGGGAGTGTATTTGGCATAAGAACAAATGCTGAGACAAGTGTTCCATTAATATTATAGGTTGTTTGTTGTGTATTTTCACTTGTTTCTATTTTTTTGTAATTAGTATAGCAACATAAATCACATTTAGGAGATTAATTAAGGAAATCCAATTCATTTTAGTTTTAATTCATTTTAGATTTATTTTACTCTAATTCTTAGGCATTGAATAAATAATTGCATGTAGTTTGCATAATAGGCTAAACTTTATGTGCATAATTTATTGAACCCTTGCTTAAAATAAAAAAAATAAAAAATTATTTTCTTATGTTCTAGGAATAATTTACATGTAAAATAAGAATCATTCTATGATTGTTCTGTATGTTTGCATTTGTTTTTTTTTTGCATTTAGTTTACAACATATTTTTATAGTAGTTTAGTTCTTTTAAAAGGTCAAATTTAAGTGTATTCCAATAAACACATCAAACCCTCCCATCTTGGACTTGGAGTGATTCCTAAAAAACTATCCTAGTGAACCTTGAATCCCCTAGCCCTTGATTGTAGAGAAACATAGCCCCACGGTTACCTTGGCTCCTAGTGGATCCATCAAGAATCGTATGCTTAGGTTATTTCCCCCCTCTACAATGTCTATCCCATATTATTGATATACATTCAAAAGATTTTATTGAATAAATTACCAAATAATCATCCATCTTCTAAATCATTTTGAATGCATCCTTATACTCCTCACAACTTAACTTAATTTATTGTATTAAAATAAACATAGAAATATAAAAACAACTTATTAATTCTATAACAAGTATTTTTAAGGACTCTTATTCATACCCCTAATATTCCATGATATTATTTTGATCATTACTTAATTATTTTTTGTGTAAAACTATAAAAATAAATGGGGATCAAATTTTTTTGAGTTCGAGCTCTGGCGATTTGGCGGGAAACCTTCTGTGCAGGCACCGGGCGAAGCTCCAGGGTCTCTGGTTGGAAGATTCTTCCAGGACCTCCTGTGGATTGAATCTACACTACTTTGAAGGATCGTTCGTTGCCTTGGGAGGGCCCAATGGGGTCTCCTCCAGGATCTATCGATGGGCAGAAAAGCTCATATGCTGATATATTAAAAGAAAACCCTGCATCTTCCTCCGATGAAGCTCAACGAAGTGCTTATCAAATGCTATTTAAGAATGCTGGAAAGGGTTTACCTGCAAACAGAGTTAACGGCTGCCTTCCACAATCTGCCTCCAGTGCCTAAGATTGTCATAGAACCAAAACCGGTTGAGGATACGATTATATACCGTGCTACCCATGATCCGATCTCGCAAATTCATGGGTATCCGGCCCACTCGAACTTTCTACACACCGGGTGAGACAGAACTGGGAGCCCATTGGTGAGTACTCTCTATGGCCTATAAGCAATGGGTATTTTATTATTAGTTTCTCTTCTTTAGCAGATAGAAACAGAGCATTTGAATCAGAGAAGAGGAGCCACGGCCCGGCAGGATTATTTGTCCAACCGTGGAGAGTGGGTTTTGATCCTCGCATTGAGCCCACGGCTGTCCCGGTCTGGATACGGCTGTACGCTCTCCCAATGGAGTTTTGGGGTGAGCAGATTCTTGAGTTGATTGGTAATTCTCTAGGTAGATATTTGGGAGTTTCAAGAGATACCATGGAGGGAAATACTGTTGTCTTTGCTAGAATATGCGTAGAAATGGACATTAGCCAGCCACTTCCAGCCGAGGTGGAATTGGAGTTGGCAGGACTAACCTGGATACAGCAGCTAGACTATGAAGCCTTACCTTTTAGATGCAGAGTCTGCCATAAGCATGGCCATTTGGCTAGGTTCTGCCCAAATAGCCTGACCACAAAAGCGGAAGCTCCGTCGGGAGCGCCAAATCGCCCCAGAGAGGGTAAGTTCACTCCGGTCAAAGAACCCCTCAATATCCCCCAGGGTTCTGATGCCCAAAAATATGGCTTTGAACAACAGAAGCGGAGGAAAAACAAAAAGAGAAATGGCAAAGAGCAGGCCCAAACCAAGCCAACCAATCGATATGAAATCTTCAAATCCCTTGTAGACCAAGAAGACCAAGTCATGGAAGGAGTGGATGGGAATGCTGAGGATACTAACACCCACTCTCATGCTCCTCTATCATCTACTCCTGTCTTAGAACAGGTGATTGAAACCCCTGAGACTTTGCAGCCAGAGAACCTAGGGGCTATGGTAATCCATTCCCCTGCACAACCAGTTATTAAGGATGTCAACATGGGAAGTGCAGAAAAGAACAGAGAAAGACCAACGTTGGGGATTACCCAGGTGGAAAAGAGGTCTAAGAATAGTAATTCCCAAGGAGCTGGTAGAAAATCCAATAAGGATCTACTAGTAGCGCAAGGGGACAAGCTGATCAATGGAGGATCGGTGAGAACAATTGACTCTTATTGCTCCCAAGGTTTCCAATGATTATACAATCCTGGAATGTAAGGGGTTTAAACAGTAGAACCCATCAATCTGTTGTTCAAAGACTTTTAGGAAGACACAAAACAGACTTTTTGCTCCTTCAGAAAACAAAAATGTCTTTAGATCTTATGTGTAAAATTGCTAGTAGAATATGGAGGGGCGCTGGATATATGGATGTGGCGGCCCAAGGAGCTTCGGGGGGGATTGTTACTCTTTGGAACCCTCTGGTGTGGATAGCAATAGAACATACAACTTGGAGGGGTGTTCTCACATCTCTCTTTAAGAACATTGTTACAACTGAACAGGTTTTAATCACAAACTTCTATGGGGCTCAAAGCATTGATGGCCAGCGGCTTCAATGGAATGTTGTTCATTCAATGAGATCCTCCCGGGAAGATTGCGATTGGATTATTGCTGGGGGATTTTAATGCCAAATTATCTGCCAGGGATCGGGAAGGTGGTTTCCCAGTTTTGGATCCAGGTGATAGGCTTCTGATTGCTCAAGTCCGGGCCTTTCACCTTGTTGATATCAAAGGTCCTGGCACTTATTTTACGTGGACTAATAAGAGAAGAGAGCCACACAGTAGGAAGGTAAAACTAGACCGGTTTCTGGTCTCGGAGGAAGCATTTGTGAAATGGAATATTAAATTTCAGATTTTGGAAGGCCCAGTTTCAGACCACTTTCCCATTTTACTGGAGGGAGGGGCTATGACAGGGCAGTACCATAAACCATTTAAATTTGAAAATTTTTGGTTGCAAAAAGAAGATCTCCGAAGAAAAATTCCTCAGTGGTGGGAAGATGGCCGCCCACCTTTTGGGACTGCAATGTTCAAATTTCACAAACAGCTTCAATTTGTCAAGTGTAAACTGAAACAGTGGAGGCAAACTAACAAATCAGACTTCCAGCACCAACGGGCCCCCTTGTTGGCCAGATGGGATGAGGTGCAAAAACATTTCAGGGAAGGAAACATTTTCGAGCACCTTAAATCCGAGGATGATGCTTTGTGCAAAGCGGTTGAGGATATTGATAATCAAGAAGAGATTTACTGGAAACAGAGAGCAAGAAATACTTGGTTATTAGAAGGAGACAGAAATACAAAATTTTTTCAGCGCTCTGCTTGTGCTAGGAGACAAGTGAATAATATGGATTTCCTTCAAGATGAGAATGGATACTCTTTTGACACTCTTCCCGGTATGCACTCCCACTCAATGGAGTATTTCTCAAAACTCTTTAAGGAAAGTATGGAGCAAGATGGGGCAGCCCAAGATGAAGTTATTGTTGTCATTCCTTCTATAATCTCTCCTGAAGAGAACCAGGCCCTACTTAGACCTATAGATAGAGATGAACTTAAGAAGGTGGTCTTTGGGATGAGTACTGGTAAATCGCCTGGTCCTGATGGCTTCCCTATTGAGTTCTTCCAGGCCTTTTGGGATACCCTGGAGGAAGATGTTCTGGCTGTCACTGAGGAGTCCAGAACCAATAAAAGAATGCTCAAGGCTCTAAATCATACCTTCATTACTTTAATTCCAAAAGGAGCAGGGGGGGTTCATTTATCTGATTTTAGACCTATTGCCTTATGCAATGTGATCTATAAAATAATTACTAAGATTATGGCTGAAAGGTTAAAACCTATCCTGCATAATATAATTTCCCCAGAGCAAGGGGGTTTTGTTGAAGGGAGGCAAATCTTGGATGGAGTGATTCTTGCACAGGAGGCTATCCATACAATGCACCAATCTGGGAACAAAGGAATGTTCATTAAACTGGATATGTCCAAGGCTTATGACAGGGTGGAGTGGGGCTTCTTGGCAAAGATGTTGACCGCCTTTGGTTTCTCTCAGGACTGGACAGACTGGGTCATGAGCTGTATTTCTACGCCTTCATACTCTGTTCTTATCAAGGGACTTCCCTCGCCTCCTTTTGGTGCCTCTCGTGGCCTGCGGCAAGGAGACCCTTGCTCTCCTTATCTCTTCCTCATCTTGGCTGAAGGATTGGGTAGACTCTTTCTGAGAAGAAGACTTCAAGGTCAGATAACAGGTATTAAGGTCGGGGCTGAAGTTTTGACTCATTTACAGTTTGTAGATGATACTGGATTGGTGGGAGTGGCCAGCCTTAGGGAAGCAAGAAGAATCAGAGATACTCTAAATGTCTACCTCCGGGCCTCTAATCAAGTCATCAATGACAATAAATCCAAAGTGATCTTCTTCAATATTGATCAACGGTTACAGGACAGAGTTATTGAGATTTTAGGTTTCACTCGGACCTCTCTCCCAGTAGTTTACCTGGGGGTCCCTCTCCATTTCAAAAAACTGAAAATAGATGTTTGGAAGGACCTATTGGATGGCATCAAAGATAGAATGAACCATTGGTCTCATAGATGGTTAAGTTATGGGGGTCGTCTAACTTTTTTGCAGTCAGTTATTCAGGCCATGCCAATTTATAAATTCTCCGTCCTGGCTGCTCCCCAGTCTATTTGGAAAGAGCTGGATAAAATGGCTAGAAGATTTCTATGGGAAGGTGCCAAGGGAGAGAGGAAATGGGCCTTGGTTGGCTGGGACAAGGTTACCCAACCCAAGGAAAAAGGAGGGTTGGGACTAAGAAGCTCCAAGTTTAACAACAAGGCTTTGGCTGGCAAACTGTATTGGAGGTGGATTTCTCAGCCAACATCCCTCTTCAACAGAATCCTCTCTAGCAAATACTTGGGTTCTGTCCATCCTAATGATGTGGGCCGCTTTCCTCTGGAAGGTTTTGGATCACCAGTGTGGCAGGCGCTCAAGCTTGGAGCTCAACTCATCAAAGATCAACTATTTTGGAAAGTGGGGAGAGGGGATAAGGCTCGGTTCTGGACTGATTCCTGGGACCATAATCCTCCCATTATTGCTGTGTTTCCTGAATTGCAACCGATAAAATCTGCTATAGAAGATAAGGGATGGATCCAAATTGAGAGCTACTTTAACACTAGTCAATTGGGGGACTACAAGATCATAAAGTTTAAGCGGCTGGATGAGTGGCCAATACCAATCCCTCCGGAGTTGGTACCTACTTTGGGAAAAATCTTGGCGTAACGGTTTCTTACCGGGAGAGATGCGGAGGATGAACTGGCCTGGGGCTATGGGAGCCTTGGGGTTTATACTGTGAAAGAGGGATATGATGAGATCCTCCCGCAGCCCCCCCCACACTTTTTTTTGGTTCATGATTGGAGAAAGATATGGCATCCCCAGGGCTGGCCGAAAGTGAACTTCTTCGCCTGGCAGTTTTTGCATAATGGAATTCTCACCTATGACAATCTCAGACTCAGAGGCATCATTGGCCCTTCTCAATGTGTGTTATGCCACAAGCAGGAGGAAACTGCGGATCATCTAATGTTTGAATGTTCTTTCACACGACAGATCTGGAAGCGCTGGTTCTCCCACTTTAAACTTCAGGCTAATGGGGTCTTGTCTCGAAACAACATTTGGGAAAGCTGGAAGAAAGGTAGATTTAAATCCAAAGCTCTTCGAATTGGCTGGGAGCTTGGTTTATTTTTTATCTGGTGGCAGGTTTGGTTGGAGAGAAATGCCCGTATTTTTCGTGAAACCTTCTCCCCTCTAGAAGGAATATGGCAAGTCATTTGGAGCAAAGTGGCGGAAACGGTTGCCATTCATGCCGAGGGGGAAATTCATCTGCTTCTGAGCCTTTGGAAGAGGGAGCCGTTATTCAACAAAGGCAGGTGAGTGGTAGTTGGAAACCTCCTCCCGAAGGATGGATCAAAATCAATACCGATGGAGCCGCTAAAGGCAATCCGAGAAGTGCTGGAATTGGAGTAGTGTGCCGCGATCATGCTGGGTCTTTGCTCTATTGGGAACTGCAGGGTCTGGGATGTGCCACAAACAATGAAGCCGAGGCCTTTGCCATTAAATCTGCCTCCTTCTGGGCTGCCAAACAGGGACACAGGAAGATTATTATTGAGTCTGACTCCCAAATCTTGGTGGGTGCTCTTGACTGTATGAGAAACTTTGTCTCGAAAGCTTGGAGGTTGCGGATCTTAGTCTCCCAAATCAAAGAGCTTTGGAGGGAATTAGATGATGTGATACCTGTCTATGTGAATCGAGATCTCAATAAGGCGGCCGATTTCCTTGCTAAGATGGGTGCTGAAAGGGAGGTTGGGATGCAGCTGCACAGTGACATGCCTGTGGAGGATGCAGAGATCCGACAAGGCCTTGAACGTTTTCTGAAATGATGTGCAGTGTTTTTATGCTAAGGAAGGTTTCTGTCGCGATATCGCGACATGTAGCGATATCGCGACATGTTGCGCCCTCTCAGCCTTGGCAAGTTTGTCGTGATATCGCGACAGTCGCGATATCGCAACAGTTGCGCCCTCTCGGCCTTTGGTAGGTTTTTGTCGTGATATCATGACATGTCACGATATCGCGACATGTCGCGCCATCGCGGCCCTCGGGGAAGGCGCATGGTAAAATTGTCGCGATATCGCGACGCTTTGGCAATTTGGGGCTAATCGGAAAAATTGTCGCGATATCGCGACACTTTTGCATATGGAGAGCAAAGTGGAAAATTGGTCGCGATATCGCGACGCTTTTGAGAACCGGCGCCGTAAGGAAAATTTGTCGCGATATCGCGACAGTTTTGAGAACTGGGCGCCGAAAGGAAAAACCGTCGCGATATCGCGACACTTTTGGCGATCTGGTGTCATAAGGAAAACCCGTCGTGAAATCGCGACCATTTTGCTGATGTGGTGCAAAGTGGATATTTTGTCGCGATATCGCGACATTTTTTGGCGATGGCTGCTGTATGAAAATCTCGTCGCGATTTCGCGACAATTTTGGCTTACCAGCGGAATGGAGAAAACTGTCGCGATATCGCGACGCTTTTGCGATCTGGATGCCATAAGGATAATTCGTCGCGATTTCGTGACACTTTTGATGGTTGGATGATTCGGAGGCTCTCTGTCGCGATTTCGCGACCTTTTTGGCGTTATGGAGCAAGCTGGTCTTCATGTCGCGATTTCGCGACAATTTTGACGAAGGGTTGCTGGAGGGTGCTGTCGTCGCGATTTCGCGACATGTCGCGATTTCGCGACATGTCACGATTTCGCAACATGTCGCTTTCGACATGTCGCATTTTCGTGACTGTTGGCACCGCAGTGGAGGAGCCGGGGTTGACTGTCGCGATCTCGCGACATGTCGCTTGTTCGCGCCCAGTTGACTTCTTTGCTTTGTGTTGTGCTGGGTTGACTTTGTGCTCTTCTCTTGTAGTGTTGTTTGTTGTTCTTGGTTGGGATGTGTTCTCTCCCGCTTGTAATTGCTCTTTGTATTAATACAAGTTTTTCATTTTTTTTCAAAAAAAAAAAATTATTTTTTGTGGGCTTAGTTGTACTTATTAACACCTACGATATGTATTTTGAGTTTCCCAATAAATGTTCCTTTGAGTTTTCTTTTCTCTTTGTTCTTGATTTGAGGGATTTTCTCTACTTTTTCCATTCTAACCAACACTTTTATATTCATCAAAAAATTCTAATTTCCATACTACTCATGGTTAGACTTATCTTTTAAATATTTATGTTGCCTTTAGGGAATATGAATCGCAAGGAATAACCTCATAAACACTTTTTTCTTTCTATTGCCTTGAAAACCCTAAAGTACAAGGATGATCCTCCATAGTAATTACTTTCTTATGTTACCTTTCAAATGCTAAATTTCCACAAATATCCTCTTTATGCATTTCTTTATTATGCTACTCATGAAACCTTAAAGTGCAAGGGGTACGCTCTATACTATTTTTATTTTATTACAAGAAAAATATATTATACTACTTGAGAAAAATGAATATGATATACTTGGATTAACCTTGACCTCATTTGCCACATTTTCTTTAAAATTTAACTCTCTATATTCCTTTACACATTTAACTACTGACTTTGAACTTGTGCATTGTACTTCCTCATCTCTTGTATCATTTATTTATTGTAATGATTGATGTGAGTAAACTATAATCTCCTTTGCCATTTGATGATGTAGAGAGTATTTATTTTCCACTTTATTGGAAGTGAAAAATCCTTTATTTGATAAATATTCTACTATAATATGATCTCCTTGCTTTGTATTCAATTTTATCTCATGCTTAAAATTTTGCATCTCAATCTCCATCGACTTTACTTTGTAATACTATCCATGTTTCCAATCTCATAACATTTACAATATTATAATACAATATTTTCATAATCCACTTGTTGATCTCATTCTCTTGGTTCATATTTAATCCTAATGGACTATGGTAAAGTTTTTGAAATATTCATGGCAATACATATTTGGGTGTATACAACATGCCATTGCTCCTTAGTAGTTGCTTTATCCTAGATGAACTCCTCTAGACTATATCCAATGTTCTTCAAAACCTCCTTATTGACAAGTAGATATGGAAGAACAAAAAACTTAATCCATATTGAAATCATTTTAATAGTTTTTCTCTACAAAAAAATATCACTTTATGGTCTTAAATATAATTTAATCTATTCCTCTAAACCATGGCCCATCATCCATTATTTTATCATTGATTTATGAAAGAGAAAATAATGAGGAAGAATATTTGTGGAAGAAAATTCATGGCTTTAATTCAATCATCACTTTGATCTAATTTTGAATCTCCAAAAATCTAAGTAGTATATATGGAACTTACATGTTAACCCCCTTTTTTTAAAAACCATTATATCATGCTTGATCATCTCATACCTGATAATCACTTTTGGTGTAATATCTACTATCTAAATGATATTTTCCATATATTTTCTCTTCCTCTTATCCTTGACTTATTTTTAAAGTACTTCGATGAGAGCTTCATTAATCAAGGTTATTTAAATACATAAGATGTTACCCAATATGGTGTAAAAACTTATAATAATATAATAACAACTTGTAGCTGCTCACAATTAACAACTAACTCATAAATCCTATGTGAGTGATTGTAACAACTCAACTTATTATCGTGCTAACAAACTATGATGATAATATTTCCTAACATTTCCCCCTTAGTACATCATAGTTTAGATTTTCTTGGAGAGGAAATCTCAAAATACCTCAAACTTAATATGTGCAAATTACTTGGTGAATATGTATGCATGTTGTTCCTGAATAGGATAAAATTATAGTTGTATATTGTGTTGTTGAACATGTTTGCTTATGAAATGATACTAAAATTCAATGTGTTTGATGCAGTCATAAAACACTAGATTATGAATAACCTTTAAAACAACTTGATTGTCATAGTAAATAGTTATTGGTTTTTTTTTTTATGGTACTCCCATAATTTCTAACATACTTTTCAACCATATCACCCCATAGATAGCTTCTCCTACAACATGATATTTTCTCTATGGAGGATCAAGCAACTATTTATTATTTCTTAGTTTCCAATGATATAGGTCTAAATCCTAGAAAGAACACAACCAAAAGTGTATCTCTAATCATCAATGCATCCTACATAATCTACATTTGTATAGCTAGTTAAGAATAACTTATCACTCTTCTTATATTCCAAACCATACTCAATGGTACCATGTGCATACCTTAATACCTACTTTACTGCCTTCCAATAACATACTTTTAATTCTTGCATGAATTATGAGAGGTAACTTACTACAAAGCTAATATATGACCTAGTGTATGTTAGGTAAATAAGACTTCTAACCAATTATTGATAGAGAGTTGCATTCACTATCGAAGATGAGTCAAATTGCAAAATTTTTAGCTCTAGCTCCATAGGAGTTGTCATGGACTTACAATAATTCATATGATATTTCTCAAGAAGTGTCTTGGCATATTTTTTTGTGATAAAAATATTCAATGATATATCTACCACACCTCCAATCTAAAATAATAGTGTAATAGTCCAATATTAGTCATGTAAAGTGAGTTTATCAAATCATACTTTATTGTAAAAATCATTCTCTTAGAAGTACCTATGATGACCAAATAATCAACATATACAATGATGACTACAACATCACCCTTGCTCTTTTTGGTATAGGTTTGGATCAAATGGACTTCTATTGAAACCATGTATTTCAAAATATTCAACTATTTTTGTATACTAGGCTTAAGGATCTTATTTGATATCACTAATAAATTTAATCAATTTACACACCTTTGTTTCTTATCCAGGTGTAACAAATCCCTTTGGTTGAGTCATATAGGCTTAAGGCACTTTTGATGTCTATCTAATGAATCCTCCATCCAAAATTTGTAGCTAGAGTAAATACCATTATGATGGTTTTATCTTGGCTGTAGATGCAAATGTTTCTTCATAAAAATACCCGCATTTTGTTCATAGCCCTTGGCTACAAGTTGTACCTTGTATTTATCAATGTTTCCATATGACTTATATTTGGTCTTGAAGATCCATTTGCATCCAATGACTTTCTTCCTTTGTGGAAGATCAATAAGATTCTAAGTATTTTCTATTTATTAATGCTTGATATTCAACATCCATATAGTTCTTCCCAGGATTATAATATATAGATTTCTAAACTATGGATGGTTAGAAATTTTGTATAATAGTGCTCATAAGAACCATATTTTTCTCATCATAATCCATGTTGTATTTCCTTAGACCTATGTGGGATGTGTATAGAACTCCATCTATCCATAAAGCTCTTAATGTGCTAGTGTACCACTTGGATAATTTTCATGTGTGATGTGGTGGAGCATATTAGCCTACATCACCATCATTATTACCTCTAAAAATATCCTTATTAGCCTTTTCTTAATATTATTCATCAATATGAAGTATTATTAGAATAGAGTCAAATGAAGATTCCTATGGAGAAGATGAGAGTGGCTCATTTCATAAAAAATAAAATCACACCTAATATAAAATTTATTGGTAGCTAGATCAAATAATATATGGGCTTTTGATTCATCATTGTAGCTTGATAGAATGCATTGATGAGACTTTTCACCCAGATTTTATCTCTTCTTATTTGGGATGTGAATATCTATTGTACAACCAAAAATATGAAGATGAGAAAATGATGGCTTGTATTCAATCCATGATTCTTTAGGAGATATGTGATCAAGTGTTGCAGTGGGGAATTATTGAGCATTTAAATCATAATATATATTACTTCTACCCAAAGAAGGTGGAAGTCGAGATATTTCAACATGCAATGAACCATTTCCATGATGGTTTCATTCTAACATTCAACAACACCATTCTACTATAGTGCATAAGCTACTATCAACTATAAAAAAATTACATGTGTCTTTAAGTAAGCAAAAAATTGTTGGAGAATATTAAATTATTTGGTACATGCTAATGTACCTCCTTGGTACAACCTTGTAAATATTAGATTAGGGTTGTATCCTAGATTAGAGTGTGAGTAAATATTTTATGTAATATAATAATGTGCAAGAAATGCACAAGTATCATGTAAATGAGATGCAAGTGTAATGTGTGTAAATGTGTACAAGTGTCTCATATGTAACCATGCACATATGTTCTCAAATTAGAGTGTGTAATGTGAAGAGTCATGTCCAAGTGTGTATACTAGATAGAGTCATGTGTATGCAAGTGTCAAGTAGAGAATCCAAGAGTCATGAGAATTGGCATAATGAAAGGAAGAGTCAAGTAACCAAAGATTTATCCTACAATATCTATTTATTATTCCACCACCTATATCATCTACATTGTCTACATAGTGAGCATAGAAAGCATTGTTATCGTATGAGATTTTTTTGATACATCTGTAAGAGAAATAGGAGTATTAAATATTGCATACATTTGAGCAACTAATATTGTAATTTGTGCTACATGCTTTGTACATGTATGATTCAGGCTATTACATTCATATTGTTGCTTATTAATGAATGTTAGTTGATATATTATTAGCCTTGATTTACATATTAGTTGGATCATATTATTATGGTTATATTATTATCTTGATCTTACTATATTGTGGCTATCATATATTTGATCTTGTAAATATTTATCCTATGAGTTTACATTAATATTGAGGCTTCAAAAGCCATCAAAAACTCATTGTTGGTAGATCTTAGCAAAGTACATGGATTTGATGACTTGTAAATATTTCAACTTGATCCTTAAACTCTTTGAAATAGTCAAAGAAATCATTCTTATTATGCAAGAAAAATTCCCATATTTTACTAGTATGATCATCAACAAATAGTTAAAAATATCATAAGCAATTATAGCTCAGATCAATGGGTCTACAAAGATCAATGTGTACTAGATTGAGAGGCCCTTTGGATTGATATTAAAAAGAACCAAATGGATCTTGATGTTGATTTTCAGTTATTCTACAAAGGGTAACTTTGAGTAGACTTCTTCAAGAATATAATATGTTACACCATGTGTTGCTTTTAAAGTGTAATGAGATAGCCAAACCTCAAATGATTATATCATTGATGCTAGAGTGATGGAGAAATATCATATTTTATAATTAATGCTTGATTGTAATGATGTATTGTATTAAGGTTAAACATTTTTCTATCCTTTCACCATGTGCAATAATAGTAGAATTTATAGCCTTTTCATGAATGAGACATATCTTGGAGTCCTATTATTTATCAAACTCAACCTTCAAATTATGGTTGAGAAAATGGTTAACGAATAGCAAAATTTTAATGAGTCCTAGTACATATAAAAATTCTATTAATTTGAATGTGTGATCCAAGTCATAAATTAATATCACCCATGTATTTAATATCATAGAATGCATCATCACCTAGGGAGACCTATCCTACATAGCTGGAATAGTCTAGAGTTTAGAACCAATCTTCTCAACCAACCATATATTTGGTTGCTCTAGAATTGACATACCAAATATTACTAGGATGACTTGGTTGATCATAAGTCACACTTACATCCTCTTCTTCTCTTAAGTGGTTGTCTTCCTTTTCTAATTTGAATTTCTCTTGTTAGTCAATAGCTTCTTTTGCTACAAATGCTTTGCTTGAGGACAAGATCCATTTATGAAAGTATCATATCAACATTCCTCCAATGTGTGACCATTTTGGCCATAAAATGGACACATATTTTATGTGTAATAATTATTTTCTTGATGTTTAAAGTGTTCTTGAGGTCCTATACCTCTTCTAATTGGATAATTCCCATTTTAAAATGTAAAGAGACTAAAATTATCATCTTCTGATTTATGAGAGAATTCTATTTTTTGAATTAGATTCACCAACGTTTTAAAATATGGTGTTTGCTTAGTGACATTTAGGATTTTTGTTTGTAAACTCTACACTTAATTATCAATCCAGAGTGAACGATTTAAAGAATAGTAATTCAATATAGATTATACCACAATGATTAATCTCTAACTTAATTCTATTTTTCTTAGTTTTAGGTTTGTAGAAAATAAAAGTTACAGGAAATGAAATTGTGTTGAATGAAAAGAAAATGCAATTTTATGATTTATATTAATTTGATGTATATTTTTATTGGTGTGGATCCACATGCAACCTATTATAAATTTAACTATCTGATTTTACCTTATAGTCTAAAGTGATGCAATTTAGTTTAATTTGATAATTTAAAATTAATCCTATGTACTAACTAATCCTAATCTATTTCAAAGGGTGAGAGAGTAGGGATTGGTTGTCGGAGTGGGCCCTGCCTCCTAGAGGACAGTGTAAATATCTTCTCCCCTAATCTAATTTACTTCAGTAACTAATATTCATTAAAACTACTAACACTATTTTAATTTATGGATGTAGGAAAATATAGTAAAGATTACATAAGCGGATAAATCATAATGAAATCAATGACATAGTTACCAAATTCATGAAGAAAAGTGTTGTTGCTTTGTTGATGAAATTCAAATGTATAGAATCTCGAACTTTAAGCCTTCAAAATAGTAGAAATTGTATACAAAGAATTAGAGCATTCGACCTTTTCAAAGGTCTCTCTCCTGTATTTTATAATGTCACTTGGACATTTTCAATTGAATTCTTCTACGTATTTTGCCATATATTTTTATCAGCTTGATGATTCGATTACTAACCTTACAACAATAATAATCTAAACTAATACTATTTCATAACAACCTTGGACTTTTTCACAATCATGAAGGTCCAAGTGGTAAACTAAAAAAACTAATATAACAAAAGCCCTAAATTTGAATAATCTAATGACGCAGCAATACAACTATTTGTCCTTCTTTTCTAAAAGAGATAAAATAGGCTTGCATCTAAATCTAAGCATCTTAACAACATAATGATCTTACAGCTTTCTAATAACAACTTTATATAACAAAATAAAAATAAAATCTCGTGTACAATACCATCATTCAACTGTGTTGATTGTATATGCTTTGTAATAATGCTACGTTGTCACTGGATGTGGCATGACAATGCATTAGATAGTTTGACTTGGTCAATATTCTTTCTGTAACTTTTTATAGCAACTTTTCGTAGCTATATTCTATAGCATATTTTCGTAGTCTTCATCCACAAGTCTTCTTAGCACACCATTCTCATGGTTGGTTTGTCCATGCTTCTCATCTAGTTTGTGTCTTGTCGCATCATTCTCTACAAAGCTCCTACAACATTCATCTATCGAAAATATACAAAAACTTGCACATTTTACGTAAAATATAAGCACAAATTATTTTCATCATTATAAATCAAATTCATTTATAAATCATACAATCAAGACAAAATAATCATCAAAATACATTTGTTTTCATAGATTTATAGACTGAAAATAGATTGAACTTGCACAAAATATGTACGGTTTTAACACTCATAATTCATCCAAACTACAGGATATGCATGTCCTTATGCATATAGATTAAAATTACAGTATGTCCAATAAAACTTTGCAGTAAATTTTTAATAACATTAATATTTTTGCAGTTATAGTAAATGGAATATTCCAATGTTACAAAAATAATTTTACAGGTATAAAGTAGAACACTACAATCATTTTCAAAAATTGTTCGATAATTCTATCAAATAAAGGACTATAATTTTTTAGATAAAATACTAAAATCGTATACATGAAATATTACAATTATTCACAAAAATAATTCTGCAAAGATATGGAATAAAATACTACAAAATAATAATTGCTTCAGATATGACAAAAGGAAAATACTACAGATGTAAAAATGAAATGCTTTTAAAAAATCTACAAATAATTAAAATCGAATACCATTATTAAAATCAAATAAAGTCTGTAAATATAATTATGCAAGTTCATAAAAGGTCTGGTATGGCTTTGTGAATGTCCATGTTTGATTTAGATTTAATCGGGATGAAACCCGTGTTGGTTTTGGTATCTTTGCTAGTAAATTTCTCTTGCTTCACCTTCTACACCTGTGCTTTCGCCTCCTTGGTATCAAGTGGTAGTTCCAGGGTCATAGTCTTCACATGCATGACCTTTGTAGATCCTCCATCCTGTGACTTATATAATGCATCATATTTCTCTTGAGGAGAAGGAGGTTGTTGCTTCAATGATGTTGTTGATTACTACATCTATATCGCAAGGTATCCCAATGTTAAGAGATAATCCTACATGAGGCATCCATATTTCAATGGATGGTTTCGATATTTGATGGTGATTCTATTGAAGCAGTTTGGAAAATGGGATTGAGCTATCTTCTTCAAGTACCTTAGTAAAGTCAATTAGTTTGCTAAAGTTCATCAACTTCTTTGGGTTTTTCTTGGATGTGGAGCTTTTGTTAGAAGATGTACTGAAAATTACTGATTGGATGACTGGGTCAACTAGTTTTACCACCCTATCTACAAAAATCTGCTTGAGGATGCCAAGCTATAGAGTAAGGGCTCATCTCACCAAGGTAACATGCTTGATAAACTTGTTTCTGAGTCTATCCACCTTAATACACAGCAGGGTTTGTTGTGTCTAGATTTTTCCAAGTGTTTCTATAGAAAGGCTTAATGTAGTGAATTTATTTTTGGGCTGGATGTCTCTCCCATTTACTAATTTTTTGAAACATACTTCTCATGCCTAGTATTTATTGCATATCAAGAGGATTTGGATGGCTTGGAATGGGTAGGGAGTTTGTACATAGGATATTCCTCCTCCTCCTGACTCTCAGATTCAAAGCTTCCCTTAGACACACTGCCCTTAGTGGACTCTGATTCACTCGGCTTAGAATGAATAGACAAATAGACCTCCTCAACTATGGTATCCCATGGAATCCCTTTTTCAAATGCTTTATGCAAAACTATTAATTTTATCAACCCATGATGGGTGATTAGATGAAGTTTGGGATTATCATTGGATTTCTTAGGTTGGACTCGAGTGACTATGGCTTTTACAAAGTGGTAGAGAAAGTATGGTAGGTTAATCACACAATATTCATGCCTAGGATATTTTAGGTTTAGCATCATTTTTAGATGATAGCCCCCGTAGTTAGACAATATTTCTTCTAATGTAAATAAATTCATTAGAATTATAGTTGCCTCCTACCATTTTATAGGAAGCGAGCAAGGAGCTATGCCTGTAATCCACCCATCCCTATCTCGGGTTACAGTACATCTCTCCCAAAGTATTTCAACCATCTGGTTCACCCTTTTATAGGTAGACTTGTAGTACCATTGGCAACTTCAGGAAGGCTTAGGACTTCAAATATTAGGCTGGCGGTAGCTTCAATTTTAATTTTACCCACACAAGTTACCATGGTCATGGGATCGCAATTCATAATGAACTGCCATGCCCTTAGAATTTTGTTAGGGATTCCCACTAGTGGGCTTCCTAAAATAATTTTTTAACAGCATCACTAGGGTTCTAGGTACTGATGGACGAAGGCTTACTTCACTTGTGGAATGTAGATCTAGGCATAGATATAGATTTAGTGGATAAGGTAGGGTTTAGCAGGTAGAAAGGTAAGGTGTTCTAAAATAAACTTGGCCTTTGCTTAAAATTCTGCCATAGAGTTGCTTTAACCGAGAGATAAAAACCTACAGATAATTTTGATAAAACAATTGCATGCATGTGTTATAAAACAAAAGAAACTCCTGTACGTTTCGACCCATGCAAAAAAAATGTAACATCAAGATTTGAGTATATTAGTATGTATATATATATACATAAATTTATACATAATAATATACTCAAATCTTGATGTTACATTTTTTTGCATGGGTCGAAATATACAAGAGTTTCTTTTGTTTTATAACCCATGCATGTAATTGTTTTATCAAAATCGTCTATAGGTTTTTATCTCTCGGCTAAAGCAACTCTATGGCATAATTTTAAGCAAAGGCCAATTTTATTTTAGACCACCTTACCTTTCTACCCGCTAAACCCTACCCTGTCCACTAAATCTATCACTATTCCTAGATCTACATTCCACAAGTGAAGTAAGCCTTCGTCCATCAGTACCTAGAACCCTAGTGATGCTGTTAAAAAATTATTTTAGGAATCCCACTAGTGGGAATCCCTAACAAAATTCTAAGGGCATGGCAAAGTATTTCATTATGAATTGTGATCCCATGACCATGGTAACCTGTGTGGGTAAAATTAAAATTAAAGTTACCACTAGCCTAATATTTGAAGTCCTAAGCCTTCCTGAAGTTGCCAATGGTACTACAAGTCTACCTATAAAAGGGTGAACCAGATGGTTGAAATACTTGGGGAGAGATGTACTATAACCCAAGATAGGGATGGGTGGATTACAGGCATAGCTCCTTGCTTGCTTCCTATAAAATGGTAGGAGGCAGCTATAATTCTAATGAAGTTGTTTACATTAGAAGGAATATTATCTAACTACGGGGTCTATCATCTAAAAATGATGCTAAACTTAAAATATCCTAGGCATGAAGATTGTGTGATTAACTTGCCATACTTTCTCTACCACTCTGTAAAAGCCATAGCCACTCGATTCCAACCTAAGAAATCCAATGATAATCCCAAACTTCACCTAATCGCCCATCATGGGTTGATAAAATTAATAGTTTTGCATAAAACATTTGAAAAAGGGATTCCATGGGATACCATAGTTGAGGAGTTCAATTTGTCTATTCATTCTAAGTCGAGTGAATCAGAGTCCACTAAGGGTAGTGTGTCTAAGGGAAGCTCTGAATCTGAGAGTCAGGAGGAGGAGGAATATCCTGTGTACAAACTCCCTACCCATTCTAAGCCATCCAAATCCTCTTGATATGCAATAAAGACTAGGCATGAGAAGTATGTTTCAAAAAATTAGTAAAAGGGAGAGACATCCAGCCCAAAAATAAACTCATCTACATCAAGCCTTTCTATAGAAACACTTGGAAAATTCTAGACATAACAAACCCTGCTGCATATTAAGGTGGATAGACTCATAAACGAGTTTATCGAGCATGTTACCTTGGTGATATGAGCCCTTACTCTATAACTTGGCATCCTCAATCAGATTTTTATAGATAGGGTGGTAAAACTAGTTGACCCAGTCATCCAATCGGTAATTTTTAGTATATCTTTTAACAAAAGCTCCACATCCAAGAAAAAACCAAAGAAGTTGATGAAATTTAGCAAACTAATTGACTTTATTAAGGTACTTGAATAATATAGCTCAATCCCATTTTCCAAATTGCTTCAATAGAATCACCCTCAAATATCAAAACCGTCCATTGAAATAGGGATGCCTCAAGTAGGATTATCTCTTAACATTGGGATACCCCACGATATAGATGTAGTAATCAACAACATCATTGAAGCAACAACCTCCTTCTTGTCCAGAGAAATATGATGCATTATATAAGTCACAGGATGGATGATCTACAAAGGTCGTGCATGTGAAGACTATGACCATGGAACTACCACTTGATACCAAGGAGGCCAAAGCACAGGTGCAGAAGGTGAAGCAAGAGAAATTTACTAGTAAAGATATATACACACACACACACACACACACACACACACACATATATATATATATATATATATATATATATATATATATATATATATATATATATATATATATATATACACACACACACACACACACACACACACACACACACACACACATATATATGCACAAATTTGAAATCGTTAGTACTTAGAAAAATTTTGTTAAGTGTGCATTTATATAAATATGCTACTGAAAGTATCTATAGAATGTATCTACAGAAATTGTCTACAAAAACTGTCTACAGGAATTGTCTACAAAAACTGTTTATAGAAACTATCTACGAAAAGTGTCTATAGAAATTGCCTATAGAAATTGTCTACAAAAAATTAATTATAGAGTTGTAGGAATACTTTACCTGTTTTCCCATTTTTTCTTTTCTCCCCCTAAACTGTATCATGAAATTTGAATAAATATTTTACTTTCCTCCCCCAAACTATATTTTTGGCTATATAGCCAAAACATAATAAAGAGAGGTTTTTTTTTTTTTTTTTTTGTAAAAGTTTATATTATGGCAAATCTTATATATATAATAATTTAATATTTTTTATTTATTTAATTAAGGATATGGGGGATTTACTTATGTATTATTTATGCATGTCAAGCCATCAAATAGGCTTGTAGAATAATAAACCTTCTTAGAATAGAATTGCTTATTACAACAAAAGTTACTACCTCCTTGGCTTCTGAATAAAAGATTCCATGGTCTTATTAACAAATCCTTCCAATGCCCTAGAAATATTATTTTCTTGTTTTACTTCCTTTAGTTTCATTAAGGAGTTCCATGTGAGAGAAAAATAATGAATTTAAACCTGATACCAGTCATCAATACTTTTTATTTGCAAAATAGGTCTTCATCAAAGGTTTAGGCACATTCAAAACTTGTTTTGGAAGAGAAAAATATGATAGTCATTCTAGTATCATCTTGATGGCCTTTTTTTATAGAAATGTGCATCTATTTACTATTCTTATAGGGGTGCAAAGCTTTGGGGAATAGGATTCCCAACCACTCTTATCAAAGTCATGATGGGAATTGTAACCCTATCCTTATTGCTTTGTCCCTACAAGTAAATATTAAGGCTTTGGGGATTCGAGCCACATATTTGTAGGATGAAATGGACTATGATACCTATGTATGGAATGGAAGCTTGCTTATGATTTTGTTTGCCTTAGGTATGAATGATCTAGAGTTGTTTTACAAAGACTCAAACATCCTAGTGATCTTTAAATAAATTCACTTATTCATCTCACAAATCGATATGATGCTAAGGTTTTCCTAGTGGTTTCAAGCATCTCAAGGACCAACTATGTGTGCAATGAATGTTCATTTTCTCATTATGAGTAAGGGTTGACTTAATCCATTGGTAACTTATGCCAACAAGCTACCTCATCCATGAGAATCCATCGATCTATGTAATAGACTTGGCACCATGCGTAAGGATACCTTATTGCCAGGCATGTTTCACTCAACCCATTTTTGTAATGAGGATCACCCCATGGGTTTTGAAACACTAATAATTTCAAGGACTCAAGATCCTTTCCCTTCTTTTATTGGATTTTTGGATTTCATTTGGGATACTTGCCCGTTTTGAGGAGAAGAGCAAGGGGATTTTTATTCCTTTTGGGATACTTGCTCATTTTGAGGAAGAGAAAGGGATTTTTTTCAATAAGGGTGAAGGGGGAGCTTGTCCTTTTGCCAATTCTTTAGCTTTCTAGACCATGCGCATAATTGGATGAGTAGGGGAAACCATTCACTTTATGGCAATAGTAACTCATGAGTTATTCCTTCCCAGACTTCACAATGTTTTTATTTGTTATAACATGCGTAGTCCAAGAGGAAACTTGATTGACCAGGAACAACCTATGGCACCTAAGGATTGTTCAATTTTCAATGGAGATTGCTTAAAACACTAGGGGTGGTTGAGTGATTGAAAATACCTAGATTTTGTTTAGCAAACAAAGTGTTATGCAAGATGTGGCAGTAGTTTCCCTACAAGTTTTTGAATTGATTTAACCAAAAGAGGTGTCTCCTTTGGAGATTTTTGAAATGATATTGAGACTAAAGAGTGATGAATAATAAGATGAAAACATTATAGATATTGGAACTCCATCATGAAACAAAGGAAGTATATTTAAAGAATATAGAGTGATTTTTCATGATAATCTTCTTTCATTTACCAAGTGGTATATAGCAACAATATATTTATTTATTTATTTATTTATTTATTTATTTATTTATTTATTTATTATTATTTTTATTATTTTTATTTTTTATTTGAGGAGGAAAGAGAAGTTGTTATTCAATAATAGTTGATTGCAGTTCAAAAATGCACTACAAATCAACTTGTTGCTTAAGATGGTGTATAAATTCTTCTTTAGATAATGGCTTCTTGTAGAGTTTAAGCCTATGTCCATTTACTAGTAGTCTTCTTGTTGAATCATCTATAGGCTTAAGTTTAATTGTACCATTCCCAAATATTTCTTCAATCTCATAGGGTCCTAGCCATCTTGTCCTTAACTTGCCTTGAAAATATTGGTAGCGGGAGTCAAATAACAAGGCCCAATATCCTAGTTGAAATGTTTGTGGTACAATATGTTTATCATGCCATTTTTTCCTTTGTTGTTGAGTTAATTCAATCTTGTGTAATACCTCTAGTCTTCTTTCATCTAGAATATTTAATTTTTCCAATCTAGCTTTTTGTGCTTGATCCAAGTTCATGTCAAGTTGTACCATTGTGTGAAGAGTTTCTATCTCAAATTCAATAGGCATAATAGCTTGCTTGCCATAGACCATTTCATAAGGTGACAATCCTGTGGTAGTTTTCCAAGTTGTATTATATGCCCATACAACTTCTTTTAATATTTCTGCCCAATCAACCCTATTAATAGCTACAATTTTTGTAATGATCTTTTCAAGTTCTCTATTTGTAACTTCTACTTATCCATTAGCTTGAGGGTGATATGGCAAAGTTTTTTTGTGTTTTATTTGATAGATTTCAATAAAATGTTTGATTACTTTGGAGATAAATTGGGATCCATGATCCGAAACTAGTTCTCTAGGTGCTCCAAAGCATTGCATGATATTTTCATAAAGAAAATCAAGTTCCTTTCTCAGCTTGTGCTCATGGAAAGGCTTTTACTTCAGCCCACTTGGTGACATAATCTATACACACAAGTATGTGTTTATTGCCTACACTTGGAGGATCTATTGGCCCAAAAAATCAATTCCCCATTTCTTGAATGGTTCAAACATTATTTGTGGTACCAAAGGCATCTCCATTGAAGGTGTAGGTTTACTATCCCTTTGACAAGCATCACATCTATCGATAAATTTGTAGGTATCTTTATTCATAGTAGGACAAAAGTAACCAGTTTGAAACTATTTTACTGGTTGTTCTTTGGGTGGCATAATGGCCTCCACAAGGTTCTTCATGTGTTGCCCGAATGATGTCATATACATCTTCTTCTTGCACACATCTCCTAATTACTTGGTCAGGGTAATATTTAAACAAGATTCCATTAATCCACATATAAGGGGTACTCTGATGTATTAATTTTCTATGCTCATGCGGTGTAAAATTCTGAGGCATTTTTCCTGTTACTAAATAATTTACAATATCAGCATACCAAGGAGTGAAAATAGAGAGAGCAAACAAATGTTCATCTGAGAAATTATCAGGAATTAACTCATCATCATCAAATATTTGCATACGAGATAAATGATCTGCAATGACATTATCTTTACCTACTTTATCTATAATTATGACATTAAATTCTTGCAATAAGAGAAGCCATCTAACCACTCTTCCTCCTACTATAGCTTTATTCATTAAGTATTTTATGGCAGAGTGATCAATGTGAACAAATACTTCATACCCTATTATGTAATGTTTGAATTTATTAATGGCATGGACTACAACTAAGAACTCTTTTTTAGTAATCGTGTAATTTAGTTCAGCCCCATGCAAATTTTTACTCACATAATAGATAGCATAAGGTATTTTGTTCTCTATTTATTGTAGTACTTCCCCTATTGCATATCCTAAAGCATCACAATGTATATGAAAGGGCAATTCCCAATTTGATCCCCTTAGAATTGGAGCAGTAGTCAATTTATTCTTTATAACTTCAAAGGCTTCTTGACATGCTTTAGTCCAATTAAATTCACTTTATTTGGTTAAGATATTAAGCATAGGAGAGGCAACTTTGCTAAAATATTTAATGAATCTACAATAGTATCCTGCATGTCCTAAGAAACTCCTTACCTTTGTTTGTGTTTTTGGAGGTTGGAGGGATTGGATAACTTGAATTTTTGCAGGGTCTACTTTAACACCTTCCTCAGATATGTAATGTCCTAAGACAATGCCTCCTCTCATCATCATGAAATACTTCTCATGACTCAAGGAGAGGTTTTGTTCTTGGCATCTTACCAAAACTTTTTGTAAGCTTGATAGAGTTTCTTCAAAGATGTTACCATAGACTATGAAGTCATCCATATAGACTTCTACACATTCATTAATCAAATCAGAAAAAATAGCTAAAATAACCCTTTGAAAAGTGGTAGGTGCATTGCATAATCTGAAATGTAAGACTTTATAAGCATAGGTACCTACAGGACATGTGAAAGTTATTTTTTCCTAATCTTCTTCAGCTATTGGAACCTGATTATACCCACTAAAACCATCCAAAAAGCAAAAATATTTCTTTCCAGCCAAGGTGTCAAGAACTTGATCAATGAATGGTAAGGAGAAATAGTCCTTTTTTGTCACTTTATTCAATTCCCTATAATCCACACAAATCCTCCATTTACCATTATTTTTAGGGACTATTACTAATGGTGATACCCATTGGCTATCAGAAATTGGATATATAAATCTTGCATTTAAGAGTTTAATGATTTCTTCCTGAACTATGTCTTTCATAGTTGGATTCAATCTTCTTTGGGGTTGTCTTACTGGGTGGCAACCTTCTTGAATAAATATGCGATGGGTACAAAGATTTTGGTGTACTCCTTTCATGTCCTCATAGTTCCATTCAAATGCTACTTGATTTTTCTTAGGCAAATCTATCAGTTGTGATTCATGTATACTTGTAAGCTCATTACTAATATTCAAGTTCTTCCAGGTGTGGTGTCTATTTCTTTGTAATTTTTGGTATTTACATCTATTCCCATCATTTCATGTTCAAGAACATTTAAGTGATAGTCGTAAGGTACCAATTGCTAAGATTGACTTGTACTTGCTTCATTATTGGCCATAGTAGATTCAGATAAACAACTATTATCTTGACCTTGATCTTCCTTTTGATCGCCTAGTAGTAATGATAATGGCCCCTCAATTTCTTGTTGTAGGTGTTCACTTAGTACATTAATTGATAAGGTTTGGATATCATCCAAATCATGAGGGAAATCATACCATAGTTGTTTTTGGAAATCTCTATCTAATGTTGATTCAAGAAATAGGCTAAGGTCTTTAGTGTTTTTACCATCAAAAATAGTCATGTTTTCGGATCTGTAACTAATGTAGGCATCAGTTGTTGCAAGCCATGGGTGTCCTAGAATTAAGGGATGTCCCCCTAACTTCTTCTTGGGTTGTAAGACTACAAAGTCTATAGGATATTCCCATGAACTTACAAAGACTATAACATCTTCTAGTTTTCCTTTTGGCTTGACAGTAGACCTATCTGCAAGTTGGAGTACTATAGAAGTTGGTTGTAATTTGTGTACTCCTAAAAATTCTATTGTTTCCTTGGTCATGACATTAATAGCAACTCCTAAATCGACCAAAAAATTGTGCAAGGCTATTTTACCAATGTGAACTATGAGTATAGGTATTCCAGGATCTATATATTTTGGTAATAACCTACCTCTAGTCATTATCTCATATAATTATCCAATAACTTGAATGGTTTGAGCTTCATTCTTCTTTTTACTTCCTGAATTTGTGCATATGTTCTTGATTAATTTGGAATAGATAGGAATATCCTTGATAGCTTGCAAAAGAGGAATTTTAATGGTGATGTTTTCTAACTCTTGAAGGAAATTGAAAGCTGGTTTAGATGGTTCCTTTGGTATTGCCAGCCTTTCAAGAAATGGTATTTCCATTCCTTTCCTTTGAGGAATTTGGATCTCTTTTTGTTCTTCTAGAATATTTTCTAGTAAAGCTTTCGCCTCTTCTTTAGGCCTTTTTCATCTCTATTTATTTTTATTTTTTTAATTGAGTAGGTTCTTCAATTTCTACAAGAGTAGCTCTAGTATTGTTCAATATTTTTTTGGATATTAATTAAATTTGTTGGCAAGGTACCACAGATATTGAGCATATCTTATTTTTTTCATAGACCTATTGAACATTCTTATTATTATTAGGATTAAGCATTGGTTGAGTTGGTAAATGTGGTTGCTTAGGAGGATTATTTACATTATTTGGAGGTGGAAGGAGTCTATTTTGAGGCTGATTTTGAGGTGCTTGCCCCCTAAATTGATTTTGAAAATTTTGTTGTTGGGGTTGACCTTGAGACCAGCTAGGTCCTGCTTGATTATATTGGCCACTCATATTCCAATTAGGTGCATTTTGACTTTGCCCTACCATCCCTTGAGTCCATGGAGGTGAATTTCCATATGGATTGGTCATGAATTGAGCCCAGGGAGGCATATTCTAATCTTGATTAGATTGATTCCAATTTGTTCAACTTGGAGCATTTGACAAATAATTAGGTCTTTTTTGGTTGGAGTAGTTAGATTTTGACCAACTAGGTGGACCATTTTTTCTTTGAGCTATAAAATAAACATCTTTTGCTTCTTCGACCTTAGGTTATTTTATAGCAGTTTTTAGTTAAAATATATTTACAATTTTTAGTATTATGGTTTTTGTCACAAATTTTACAACAAGCAGAGATGTTGGAAATGTTTATAATATTGAGATGACATTCCCTCAAGTTGTATTTCTTTCTACATAAATAACATTATTCAATGTTTTGCTATTTTAGTTTCTTGTCCATGAGATCAAGAGATGTTGTTAATGTACTCAATAAATTAGTTTTGAGGCTTTCTAGCATATTACCAATTTCATCTCTTGTTACTCCTCCTCCTGATGATGGGTACCTATTACTTCTTAATGGCTTGTTTCTTGAACAATTCTTGCAAATATTTCTAATTTTTTCTAGTCCCATTTGATGAATATCCCCCTTTGCCATAAGGTTTAGTATGTCAAGGACATCTTCCTTTAGCCCCTTAAGAAAAAGTTATTTTTGAATTTATTCGTCCAACTCAATGTTTACTCTTGATCCCATAAACTGGAATCTCTTGAGATAATATTCAAGGGATTCATCATATTTTTTATTCATGTGAAACAACTCGGCTTTCTTATCCCTAACTCTACAATAATCCTAGTATCTTTCAACGAATATGTCTTTAAATCCTTGGTCTGCATCCCATCGGTTACAAACACTTTCTCCTAAACCCATAAACCATCTCAAGGTTGCATATTTGAGTGTAGAAGTAAATAGTCTTGATTTTTGTTCATCTATGGTGTAAAAATAAGCTTTGCATACCACTTCAAACTCAAAGAGAAATGCATCAAGATCCTCATGGGGTTTCCCATGGAAGGTAGGTAAAACAAAAACAAAGATAGGTTTTGGTTCTCTTTTTAGCCTATCTTCTGAAGAAGGAATTGGGAAGGAAATTTTATTTCTTTGCCTACCCCTTGTTTGATTTTCTACTTCTCTGTGATCATTATTCCTTTGCCTTTGTTCCCTTTGGTTTCCATTTACTTTCCCATGTTCACTAGATTGATAAACCATGACTAAATATAATATTTCAAGAATTGGACTAGGTATAGATTCAAAAAATATAGTTGAGGGATCTATATGGTCGTCAAATTCTGGTTTGGGTAGTAGATATATTTTGGGATCTTGTTCTAGGAATTCGACCTATTTTACTGGTGATACCAAATCCGTAGATGTTTGGATTGCAGTTTCAATTTATTTTAACTTAGAAGTTTTATATTTCTTATTAAGGTTTCTTTGGCAATTTGCTTCTAGTTCACTTATCTTAATAAATCTTCCCTTTGAATCTTTAGGTCTGTTCATGAAATTTCTATACATTCTTGTTAAACCTAAGGAATGTGCAACATCAAATTTTGAAGACTCTCTTGAAGTACCATGCACCATCCAAGAGAAGAAAAGTAGTAGAGAAAATATCGTGTTAGATGTTATTACCTCTACCATTAACAAGGAAATACGAGAAAATGAGAAGGATAATTCAAAAGCTTCTTTGGCAGAGCCAGGAGAGGATATATCTAATAAAAAGGAAAGTTGTGAAAGAATATTAAGGAATAGAATAATAAGACCTACCCCAATACTATCTAGGCAAAAAGAGAAAAATCTTCAAATTATCAAGCAAGAGCCAAGGAAGCAAGAGCAAACATACAGGAAGGAACATAATCTAAGTTGCTTGAACATTTCTTTAACAATCACTAAAATGATATTGCTAATTCACAGGAGGGGCCAACAACCCCTAATAAGACATGATTACCATCTCATTGAGTGTAAGGGGTGCTAATATCCCCTCAAAGCAGAGGTGTATTAGAGACCTCAATTTAAGTAATAAGCTTGATATTCTTTGTATCCATAAAATTAAAATGACAAAGGAATAAGTTTCAAAAACTATGAAAGCAATATGAGCATGATGAGAATGGGATGCTATGGATTCAAAAGGAGTGGCAAGGGAAATTCTAACATGTTGGAATCTAGTTAGAACCTATATCGCCCAAATTTTTTGCACCCTTACCTTCAGGCTAAAGGATCCGTGCTCGAAAGGGGGATGCAAGAAGGATGGGACAATACCTCGGACGGAGAGACCCTTTGAAGGTCATGCCTCTCGAGGGAGGGGTATAAGGGTGAATTTTTTACGGATGGTGGGGTTCACCAGGAAACTTTGAGTGGTAGTTTTCACGCCTCGATTGAGAATGGGTTTGATGTGTTCATTTTATGTTCAATCATTCAGATTCCTAGGTTGGCCAAAATGAATCTAAGCTATTCTATATGAAATTTCTAGTTTATATGAAGACAACAAACATAAATGAATCCTAAATACATAAAATATCTAAAATGCATAATAGTACACCTGATTTCTGATGTTTGATGAAGATTCTGAAGCTTTTAGGAGTCCAAATCATCCTGGATATGACAGGATCGTCTATAATTGTACAGAATCATCCAGATCATAGGAGATCGTCAGCGACCTAACGAATTCTTCAAAAACCTGCAATCATGAAAACAGACATCGAGAATGATACAAAATGATAAAAATAAGAATATAAATGCTTAAATGATAAATCCAAATATCAAATCAAATGGGATGCAATGTTTTAATAATTTATTTTGAATTTTATCATGCAAATATGCTAAATGAGGTGAACTCCAAGATGCAGAACATAAGTGAATTAATCTAATGCATAATTAAATAAGAAAAAAAGATAGAGAATGCAAACTCAGGGCTCTGATTGCCCCCAATATGAACTATAATCAAAATCATCTACAATCATACGAGATCGTCGTCGATCTCAACAGGATCGTCCGAAATTGTGGTTGAATCGCCTACGATGATCCAAGTTCCTCTGGATGAAACACAGCGAGATCCTACATTAAAACTTGAAAACACAAGTGCAAATGATGGGGGATAGGATGTTCTAACACAACAAAAACTAAAGTTGCAATGAAATGATCAGCCAGGGGGATAA
The DNA here is from genome assembly GCA_028583015.1 of Wollemia nobilis. Taxonomy (NCBI): domain Eukaryota; kingdom Viridiplantae; phylum Streptophyta; class Pinopsida; order Araucariales; family Araucariaceae; genus Wollemia; species Wollemia nobilis. Next base: position 15,045,513 of record JAQPPZ010000850.1, read on the forward strand.
ACTGGGAAAATCCCAAGTTTATATAGGATTAGAGGGAGGTTATGAGGTTGGGGATCATCCCAATCTGGGAGATCTCCAACGTAGGAATCTCCAGCTGTGCAGACACGCTTCTGCCCGAGTTTGAGAGGTTGCTGAAACAGAAGCTAATTATGAAAATTTAGTTTTGGGATGAAATCGTCTGGGCATTCTATTCCAGACGAATTCGTCCAATTTGGGATGATATCGTCAGATCAGCGACGATATTATCCAACGGTCAAAACAACTTCTAAAAATGGCATGAAAAATGAAGTGAACGGTTAACAGGCGGTTTCGGGGTTAAAATTCAAATTTTTTATCTTTTATTGATTGTTTAACTACGCCAATTTTAGGGTGCTACATTTTGCCCCCTCTTTAGCGTATTTTCTAAAGAAAATGCGTTAAAGAGGAGTTCTTCATGCTTTACGAGAAAGCAAAAATTTATTTCATTTTTTAGACGATGATTCTAGGTCGAATCATACAATTGTTTGCTATGGTGCCCCCTTCGAGTTTTTACCCAAATCGAACGTTTGAGGTAAAAGTGCGAAAAATCAAAAATTAAAAAAAATGTTGTTTTTAAATAAAAATAAGAAAAATAGGGTAAAACCCTAATTCATTTTTACTGTTCACTTTCGTTGTTTCAGAGCTCTACAGGCGAAATGGTGGAAACAACACACAGATCGACAGAGGTCCGACACGAGTAAGGATCTAAACCTAGTGTACTATATTTTTAGCTTGATTTGTTTAATTTTTTACTTGAATTTTAATTATTTTTGGGCATCGCGGCCATTTTTAGGCCGTCAACGATGTCGGGATGAAATTGTCCCAATTTTTCTGAAATTGTCCCTATATCATCAATTTCGTCTGAGGACAAAATCAAAGAAATAGGGGCAATCCCATTCAATAAGAGGCGATCCCCAAATTGAAGAATCGGAGACGATTTCATCCTATTAAGGACGATTTAACTAAATTTGGTATGATATCATCCAATAATGGGCGATATCATTATTTTATGAGATGAAATTGATTTTAATGATTATGTATTAACGATTTTTGTTGTTTTATTATTTATTTTGCAGAGGGGATTGCTAAAGATTCAAGAGTGGAAATACGGAGGTCTCAGGGATGACTTAGCCATGCTCGATCAGACCGAGCGAGACATAATAGCAGAGGTCAAACTGTAGCATGTGGTAGAGATGCCACAAATTCCTACAGACATGGGGCTACTGACAGCCCTAGCAAAGATATGGTATCCGGAGTTGTCCTACTTTCGACTATCGACAAGGGATATGACTCCCACTCTAGAGGATGTATGGAGGATCTTGAGGATCCCCATACATGGGCGGTTCATGACTCCTTTGGCCAATCAGGGCCACGCCATGATGAGATTGTGTAGTGACCCAAGCTTCACCCTGGAGAAGGGAAGAGTGAACATCGAGGCTTTGAGGTAGATGCCTAGGGCATCTCGATTGACTTGAGTTTTGGCAGGGGTGGTGGGTGGCATTCTTCTATGCCACTAGAGCGGATGTAGGTTACCGTGGCTCCTCTCATATGTGGTCTATGACATGAGATACCACGGATACAGGTTTGCTTGGGGTATCTTTGTATTATGTTGCTTGTATAGGATCATTAACGGGGTCGTATACCAAGGAGGTCAATGTCTGGTGCTGATATTGTTGCTACAGGTTTGGTGCTGGGAGCACATTGTAGTGCGGAGGCCGATAGGGCTTCCACTGACAGGAGTTGACTGGGAGAGACCCCATGTTTTCTATTGGTGGATCTAGAGAGGGTCACAATGACGGATAGATCTGTCGATGTCCCAGAGGTTTCTAGATGACCTCACCCCATATTAGATCACCTAGATGTTGGAAATTTTGGGTACCTTGAGTACATTGCCCTTGCCTAAGTTTAGTTGTTGTCATTGATGTCAAGGAGCTATTGGTAGATGTTTTTGATGTCGAGAAACTATTGGAGCAATTTGTTTTTATGTCCAAGGATGTGTTTTTATTGAAGGTTTCAGTTGGTCAGTAAGTCTCCAAGAAAATCAGAGTAGCCCAGTTGCCAAAAATCCAAAAAAAGATAAAGTAGAATAAGTTTGCAGGCTGCTGGAAAAACTGTCACGATTTCACGACATGTTTGAGGAGAGAGAAAGTCATGATTTCGTGACATGCAGGAAGGCAGAGGCAAAGCGGGCAAAAGTGTCACGATTTCGTGACATGTTTGAGGAGAGAGAAAGTTTGGCCAAAACTGTCGCGATTTCGTGACATGTAGGAAGGCAGAAGCACAGCGGACAAAAAGTGTCGCGATTTCGCGACAAGTTTTGAAGAAGTTGTACGGATGCAGAAAGTGTCATGATTTCGCGACAAGTTGAGTTGGCAATGTTGAGTTGCAGGAAGTGTCACGATTTTGCGACAAGTTTTGAAGAAGTCGTACGGATGCAAAAAGTGTCACGATTTCGTGACATGTTCCAGTTTCACGAGCAGTTGGCAAGAAAGATCCTAAGGCAGCGAAAGCATCGTGATTTCGTGACATGTTTCATTTTTGCTAGTGCAAACCAAGAAAAGGATGAAGAAGCAAGAGGTGTCGCGATTTCATGACAGAGTTGCTGATGATGTCAGCAAAAGGCAAAGGTGTCGCGATTTCACGACAGTTGCGAAGAAGAAGGCAGTGAAGTCCAGAGCGTCGTGATTTTGTGACCAAAATCATGATGACGTCAGCAAGAGGCAAAGGTGTCACGATTTTGCAACAGTTGCAGAGAAGAAGGTAGTGAAGTCTAGAGCATCGCAATTTCACGACAAGATTCATGATGACATCAGCAAAGGCTGTAGCGTCACGATTTCATGACAACAATGGAGAAGAAGGCAGTGAAGTCTAGAGCGTCACGATTTCATGACAAGTTTCATGATGACGTCAGCAAAGGCTATAGTGTCACGATTTTGTGACAGCAACGGAGAAGAAGGTAGTGAAGTCTAGAGCGTCGCGATTTCGTAACAAGATTTACGATGATGTCAGCAAAGGCTGTAGTGTAGCGATTTCACGACAACAAACCAAAGAAGGTGTACGGCAGACCAAGGCATAGCGATATCGTGACATGTTTGAGTTTCATGCGAGAAAAGCTACAGAACAGTAGAGGCGGTTGAAGCCGACGAAGTTAACCTTGGTTGACGAAGTATAAGGTTTTACAGTCGACGTGTTAGAAGATTGATCAGTCGACTAAAGAACAAGATTTCATCTTGAGATTGTGAGTATTTAAGGAGGACTGTTTGAGCATTTTTGTGCATTGATTAATGTGTGCTTTTGAAGGGTGGCGTTCGTAGAGTTAGTGCGACAAGCAAGGTTCGACAATCAAAAAAGCAGAGAGCGAAGTTCGACTGTAGCATCAAAGTGCATTTCATTGAATTTTCTAAGTATAGAAGTCTATGTTGTTGTATACACGAAGAATGTGCTGCTATTTATGAGAAGACTGTGCAAAGAAGATTCTATTGTGATTGTGACTATGTTCGCACAAGTTGTGTAATAGAAAGAAAAGTGTGTGCAGTAGATGCTACTATAATTACGAACGGTTGTGAAGAACAAACAGTGATCAAGTGTTGTTGTAAGTTGAGAAGAGAGTGTTGCGGTAATTTAAGAAGACTATGCTGTTGTAGTTGTGTAGACAGTGAAGAATTGTTTTCCAAACCAAGTGTCGAAAAGAACAAAGAAAGAGGATAGAATTGTGCCAGACCGAAGGACTGTGTTTTGGTGCAGAAAAGAGGACCAACTTGCTATGACAGAGTTGAGGACAGAGATCTCCAGCCAGAGTAGGGAAGACAGGTGTCTTCCGTGGAAAGAGTTCCACTTGCTAAGGGCAAAAGAGATAGAGGTCTTCTAGAGGATCACTAGCAAAGCATAATTTAGGGGAAGGTGTCTCCTTTGAGCTGAGGCTCATAAACATTGTAATTGGGAAGGATTCCCAGAGGTCTTGATATAACTTTTAGAGGAAAAGTTTTATCCGTGGAGTAGCCCATCTTGGGTGAACCACATAAATTGTTGTGTCTCATTGTGAATTGCTTCTTATGCACTGTTTTACTACTGTTATTACTGCTATCTTATTCTGCATGTTAATGGTTTGAAAGTTGTATTGATAGATAAAGTAAAAAGAGGTCTTATACTGTTCACCCCCCCTCTCAGTATAAGCTTGTGTTCTTCAATTGGTATCAGAGCCAGTGCCTTCAAAAAGTTTAACAGCTTGAAGGAAAAGTTTACAAAGAACACAATGGACTACTCGAGTAGCAATGCAGCACCTATTCTTGACGGATCAGATTTTGGTCTATGGAGTGCAAGAATGAAAGTCTATCTAATGGCTCTCGGTAATGAGGTATGGGAAGTTGTTGAAGATGGATATACCATTCCTACAAATGGTCCTTACACTAAAGAAGACAGACTTCTACATCACAGCAATTCAAAAGCCATGAATGCAATCTTGAAGGGTTTACAAAAGGCAGATCTCACTAAAGTTATTCACTGCAAGACAGCCAGTGAAATGTGGAATCAATTGCAGGTTGTTCATATAGGTGATGCAAATGTTCGAAAGGCCAAGTTAAGACATTTTAAAGGTATGTTTGAACAACTCAAGATGAATGATGATGAAAATATTAGTGACTACATGCTCCGGATGGATGAAGTTGTTAATTCTATGAAAGACTTAGGTCTTGAACTTGCTGAAAATGATGTGTGTGATAAGATTTTAAGATCTCTTCCAAATAGATTTAGCAAAAATATTTTTGCTATTGAGGAAGCCAAAGATTTAGATAAATTGAAAAAGGATGAGCTCCATAGCATTCTTGCAGCATTTGAATTGAGGACACAAGTGAAAGTTGATGTAAAGAAAGAGGCAGCTTTCAAAGCTATCAAGAAATCGAAGGGCAAACAGATTCAAGAAAGTGATGAGTCTTCTAGTGAGGAAGAGGCATATTACAACAGGAAAGGCAAGTTTTCCGAGAAAGCACAAAAGCAAGAAAAATATAAGATGTTTCAATCATGGGAATTTTGGTCATTATGCTACCGATCGTATCTGTTTCTAAAGATGAAAGTGATGAAGATATACAGGATGTTAAAAGCAAGGATTCTGAAAAGCACAGGTATTACAAAAAAAACAAAAATGAGTACAGCAATCACCAGAAAAGCAAAGATGAGTACAACAATCATGGAAAGAGGCATTCTCACAAGAATAAGAAGAGCTTCTACTTGGACAAAGTAAGTAAGTGTTCTAGCAGTGAAAGTGACAGTTCTTCTAGTGATGATGAAAATGAGATGTTCATTTCAGAAAAAGAGGAAGAACCAAAACACAAATTCATTATCATGAAATGTTTTAGATGTGGAAATTTTGGGCACCTTGAGGATGATTGCAGAAATGATGATTTGGCTGCTAGTATGTATGAGGATGTTTCAGAAAACCCCAATGAAGATGCATGTATGGTTTTTGAAAAAGGTAGCACCTCTAGTGATAAGAAATCTGAAAAAGGTCGTGATGATTCAAAGCGCCATCAAATAGAGGATCTTGAATACGAACTCAATAATGCTCTTAGTGTTTTGAAAAAGGAAAGAAAGAAGAATGATAGACTCAAGATTAAGGTAGATGATTGCTATATGGAGATAGATGAACTTGTAGAAAATCTTGAAGTATCTATGGCTAAGACACAAGAACTCAAGAATGAGTTAGAATCTAAAATTTTGGAGTATAGTGAGTTAGAACAGGAAATAGCTTCTTTGAAATAAGAAAATAAAGAGTACAAGGATAAGCTCTATAGATTTCATGATAGCTCCAAGAAGGTTAAATTTCTCATCGAAGGACAAAGAAAACCAACAGATAAAACAGGTCTCGGTTTTGTTGAGCCGCACAAGGAACAGGTTGGGGAATCTAGCAAGAAATTTCAAAAGAAAGAGAGTCCTGTTGAAGAAAGTACTTCAGATCATGAGTCCGTAAGTGATGAATATGCAGAAACAGAAAATGATATTCAGACTGAGAAGAAGAAGTTTTCGGGACCCATGAAGTCGAATAAAAGAAAATTTCACGACAGATGTTATGCGTGTCATAGAATTGGTCATATGGTTGTACATTGCATGACTCAAATGAAGAGAGTAAATGACAGTTTCAGGAGACGCAATTTCTTTCAAGGGTATTGCTACGTTTGTCAACAATTCGGGCACAAAGCAATTTTTTGCAAGGCAAATAACAAGAACTGGGTTAGTCAGAACAGGCGAATTCAAAGAACAACCATGACTAATATAGCTACTTGCTATAAATGCAACAATGAAGGTCACCTAGCTAGACAGTGTAGAGCTGATCTTCTGAGATACAGGAACAAAAACAGTAGCATGAACAAGTCAAAGGATCAAGGCATGGATAAAAATAGGAATGATAACAAAAATAGGAAAAGTGATATGAATAGGTCCAAGAATCAAGGTATGGATAAGAACAAAAAAGATAATAGAAACAGGAACAGTAGTATTAACAGGTTCGAGGATCAAACAGTGACAGGAATAGAAATTCAGGAAAAGAATTCAAGAGAAGGCCCGGCAAAGAAATCTTGGACACTAATGATGATGAGTGTTTAATGGGAGTGTCACTCCCAACCCTATTTTAATCATCTCATCAGGAGATGTGGGAGGGACTAAGTTAAGAGGCTCATTCTTAGTCCCAAGCCCCAAAGGTGACCCTTTGCCATTGATGACAAAGGGGGAGAGATTTAAGTAAGGGGGAGAGCTTTCAAGAGAAGAGGAAAGCTTCAAATTAGGGGGAGCAAAACTTGGAGAGATTGATTTCAGTTTTGGCTCTTGAAAGATGTGTTTTAGTTAAGGGTTGCCATCAATGACAAAGGGGGAGATTGTTGGCAATTTTGGGTACCTTGAGTACATTGCCCTTGCCTAAGTTTAGTTGTTGTCATTGATGTCAAGGAGCTATTGGTAGATGTTGTTTTTGATGTCGAGAAACTATTGGAGCAATTTGTTTTTATGTCCAAGGATGTGTTTTTGTTGAAGGTTTCAGTTGGTCAGTAAGTCTCCAAGAAAATCAGAGTAGCCCAGTTGCCAAAAATCCAAAAAAAGATAAAGTAGAATAAGTTTGTAGGCTGTTGAAAAAACTGTCACGATTTCACAACATGTTTGAGGAGAGAGAAAGTCATGATTTCGCGACATGCAAGAAGGCAGAGGCAAAGCGGGAAAAAGTGTCACGATTTCGCGACATGTTTGAGGAGAGAGAAAGTTTGGCCAAAACTGTCACGATTTCACGACATGCAGAAGGCGAAGGCAAAAAGTGTCACGATTGTCGACAAGTTGAAGAAGTTGTGCTGATGCGAGTACGATTTCGTGACAAGTTGAGTTGGCAGTGTTGAGTTGCAGGAAGTGTCGCGATTTCGCGACAAGTTTCGAAGAAGTCGTACGGATGCAAAAAGTGTCATGATTTCGTGACATGTTCCAGTTTCACGAGCAGTTGGCAAGAAAGATCCTAAGGCAGCGAAAGCGTCACGATTTCGTGACATGTTTCATTTTCGCTAGTGCAAACCAAGAAAAGGATGAAGAAGCAAGAGGTGTCACGATTTCGCGACAGAGTTGCTGATGATGTCAGCAAAAGGCAAAGGTGTCGCGATTTCACAATAGTTGCAGAGAAGAAGGTAGTGAAGTCCAGAGCGTCGTGATTTCATGACCAAAATCATGATGACGTCAGCAAGAGGCAAAGGTGTCACGATTTCGCGACAGTTGCGAAGAAGAAGGCAGTGAAGTCTAGAGCGTCGTGATTTCGCGACAAGATTCATGATGACGTCAGCAAAAGCTATAGCATCGTGATTTCATGACAACAACAGAGAAGAAGGCAGTGAAGTCTAGAGCGTCATGATTTCGTGACAAGTTTCATGATGACGTCAGCAAAGGCTATAGTGTCACGATTTCACGACAACAATGGAGAAGAAGGCAGTGAAGTCTAGAGCGTCACGATTTCACGACAAGATTTACGATGACGTCAACAAAGGCTGTAGTGTAGCAATTTCGTGACAACAAACCAAAGAAGGTGTATGGTAGACCAAGGCATAGCGATATCGCGACATGTTTGAGTTTCACGCAAGAAAAGCTACAGAACAACAGAGGCGGTTGAAGCCGACGAAGTTAACCTTGGCCGACGAAGTATAAGGTTTTACAGCCGACGTGTTAGAAGATTGATCAACCGACTAAAGAACAAGATTTCATCTTGAGATTATGAGTATTTAAGGAGGACAGTTTGAGCATTTTTGTGCATTGATTAATGTGTGCTTTCGAAGGGTGGCGTTCACAGAGTTAATGCGACAAGCAAGGTTCAACAATCAAAAAAGCAGAGAGCGAAGTCCGACTGCAGCATCAAAGTGCATTTCGTTGAATCTTCTAAGTATAGAAGTTTGTGTTGTTGTATACACGAAGAATGTGTTGCTATTTATGAGAAGACTGTGCGAAGAAGATTATGTTGTGATTGTGACTGTGTTTGCACAGGTTGTGTAATAGAAAGAAAAGTGTGCGCAGTAGATGCTGCTATAATTGCGAATGATTGTGAAGAACAAACAGTGATCAAGTGCTGCTGTAAGTTGAGAAGAGAGTGCTACGATAATTTAAGAAGACTGTGCTATTGTAGTTGTGCAGACAGTGAAGAATTGTTTTCCAAACCAAGTGCCAAAAAGAACAAAGAAAGAGGACAGAATTGTGCCAGATCGAAGGACTGTGTTTTGGTGCAAAAAAGAGGACCAGCTTGCTGTGACAGAGTTGAGGACAAAGATCTCCATCCAGAGCAGGGAAGACAGGTGTCTTCTGTGGAAAGAGTTCCACTTTCTAAGGGCAAAAGAGATAGAGGTCTTCTAGAGGATCACTAGCAAAGCAGAATTAGGGGAAGGTGTCTTTTTTGAGCTGAGGCTCATAAACATTGTAATTGGGAAGGATTCCCAGAGGTCTTGATATAAATTTTAGAGGAAAAGTTTTATCCGTGGAGTAGCCCATCTTGGGTGAACCACATAAATTGTTGTGTCTCATTGTGGATTGCTTCTTATGCACTGTTTTACTGCTATCTTATTCTGCATATTAATGGTTTGAAAGTTGTATTGATAGATAAAGTAAAAAGAGGTCTTATACTGTTCACCCCACCCTCTCAGTATAAGCTTGTGTTCTTCACTAGAGACCATAGAGAGAGTATCCAGGGTGGGTAGAGGATGGGCAGGAGTTGGCTTGCATCAAGCGAGTCATCTAGTTGAGGACAGAGCAAGGAGAGGTAGAGCTCCACCTCTATGACCAAGTTTTGAGGCAGTTTAGTCTACAGCAGGGGATCCCTTCTTTTAGGGATTATGAGTACTCCTGGACTGTGTGGGATAATACCACATTGAGCGGGGCTCCAAACATGTAGTGACTTTGGAGTCAAGACATTGATGATGCCCCCATTCAGCTAGTGGATGGGGATGATGTGGGGGTAGTAGACGGGTGTGATGCCTGGTATGCAGGCATCTGCTCTCCTCGAATGACGATGGTACAGGGTTCGATGTATGTTGTAGTGCAATGGATGGAGAGGCGACGACAGGCTACCATCGATGCAGCGAGGGGTCATGAAGGGAGAGATCAATGATGACCTCCTCAGGAGAGACGTCGGAGAGTACCACAGGATCTGGAGAGATAGTAGCAGTCAGAGAGGAGGTAGAGACTCCCTTCTCAGTAGAGGGATAGGCCACCATCACTCGATAAGGGCAAGGGTGTCGAGGTAGGGGAGAGCAGTGAGATGGCGACTCTTCGAGCAAAGAATTCCCACCTACAAGCTCAAGTACAGACTCTTCAAGATGAGGCGACATGGCTCAGGGATCGAAGCAAAGGGGCAAGCATTCTAGAGCTGGCATGGGCTATTATGTAGATCATGTTCTACCAGGGGTTGTACTATCATGTGGTTCTAGAGGAGCAGAGGATACTGCTGCTAGCCAGCATTGTGAAACCGATCAGGATGGGGTCGTCGAGGACATCATCATGATCGATGTCGAGGACCCACGATATAGCATGGACTCTGATGGGACCACCTCCTCCACCTCAGGACGGGAGAGGAGATGAGGTTGAGAGCTCGAGGGCTTCTTGAGACTAGCTGCTCATTGTACATAGACCATATATTTTTGAGAGGATTGAGTATGCCAGGGTATAGATTGTGGCATACCAATTCGTTTTGATATGATGTATAGACTTCTTGAATATATATATATATATATATATATATATATATATATATATATATATGTTCTTTTTGTGATATGACTTGTGCATATGTTTTATGATGTTTTAATATTTTAATGGTTGATTGATTATTCATGTAATTATGTCGTTGAAAATATTATAATTTTATGTCATACTATAAAATTTAAATGAAATAATCTGATGTAAACAAATTGGTTGTTGTGGTATGATTTGATGAAAAATAAAGTGACTTCTAACAATAATTTCAAAGGACATTGTCACTGTTACATGACCATTTCATGGAGTCGCCGCTCGCTAGGTCATTAAGCTAATCCCAGTATGAGAGAAATATTGCTAAAATTAAAAGGGTGCTTAAGAGACTTTCTTAATACTTTGTGTTGTGATGATGAAAAATGATGATGGTGATGATTTGTTTTCAGATTTCCATGAAAATATTATGCATGAAATATTAAAAATATGATTTTTGCTAGGCATAAAATTCCAAAGTGTGATAGAAATTTGAATAATTGCCTAGGAATTATACCATCATCGCAAAACTGAATGTTGACATAATGAAATGAAATAGAAAATTTTTCATTCTTTTTAAAGCACAATTGTGTAACATAATGATTTAAGCCATATGCTTTTATGGATTAAATAAATGGGAAATAAAATTAGAACGATGGCTTGTGCTAGGCATAGAATTTTAGGTATAGACTTATACCATCATCGTGAAATCCAAAGAAGAAATTGATGTAATAGTTTTATTGCATAGTTGATTTTTGATTTTGATATAAAAAATATAAAAATGAGGACTTGCACTAGGCATAAATTCAAATTTAGGTTTAGGAACTATACCATCGTTGCAAAAATTGAAAATATATAAATGTGACTTTATTGCTAGATTTTTGAACATGTTTTGAAAGAAATTTTGGATTTTTGAAAAAATGTATTTAATTGTTTTTACGCTAAGCCAATATTCTCAAGTAAGAAAATCAAATTATTCCAGAAGATTTGCATAAATATTTTAAATTATCTCAAAGACAAAATTTAGATTTATAAGGAACCCCATGTGCATATGTGAGTTCATTGCCAATCTTGATCTATCATAATGATACAAAATCTCTCAAACACAAATGTGTGTGCAATTGTATTGTTCATTTACCAATTTTGAGCAAGATAATTTGATACAAGTAATTTGAATTAACCAAATGAGTGTTCATTGACCATGATTTATATGCATGTAACCATACCAGACTACTATGTAATTCGGGTCATCAAGAGCTAGTTGATCCATGAGCGGACATAGGTCTGTACAAAAAAAGGTCGCTAATGTGACAGACATATCACCACGTTAGGAGTTACCCAAGGCCAAGAAGGTTGGGCACAAACCACTTGTTATGGGGCTTACCTCATGATTTTTGAATAATTGAGAATTCCAGGGATTCAAGCTCATTCACCCTTCTTTTCTTTCAAAAGGGGGGGAAGGGATTTATTGCTTTTTGCTTTTTCTTTTCTTTTCTCTTTTTTTTTTTTGTATTTTTGCTTGACACTGAGATAATGCTGAAATATTGCTGAGGTGGTACAAATACTGAAATAATGCTTCTTTTTCTCATGATTTTTCTTGACTTTCCTTTTTTTTTTTTTCTTCTTTCTATACTAGGGATACTTGCTCGAATTGGCTATAGAGCAAGGGATTTTTATTCTGGACAGGGGTGAGCTTGTCCTTTTGTCAATTCTCAAATATTCTATACGATGTGCATAATAGGATAGCAGGGGAGACTTTTTGCTCAAGAGACCACTTCTACCCTGTAGCATCGCTTTGAATTTGCAATAAAATCATTTTAATGTAAAAAGGTGTACTTGGTTCAAGTAAATAACAAGATTAGTTCTCTATGCTCAAAAATTTATTTAATTCAACTATGGACTTCGATATAAGAGAGATTAATAATCATACCAAATAAGATCAAGATATTTATTCATGTGAGTGTGAAAGTGAGGGATTCCAAATAAATGCTAATTTATCCAAAATAATTGAAAATATAACTGCAATACTTCAAGAATTGACAGGTGCAAAAATAGATGTTTTTGAGGATTTTGATGATTTTGATTTTTTTATATTTTGATTTTAATTTATGAATTAAGATAATACATAATATTACTGTTTTTGAAATTTTTATATGAATTACTAAAATAAGACAATATGTATAATATATACAGTGACAAAAATACCAGATTTATGCATAATAACGCTTAAGATGCATAATGTTCATAGGTTCTTTAAGCTATTTACCATCTAAGGTAGCTAATTTGTATACTCCCGATCCAAATTTAGCAGTGATAATATATGTCCCAAGCCAATTAGGCTCGAATTTGCCTTTAAGGTATTTAGTTGCATTAGTATTTTTTTTATTTTCTTTTAAGACGAGGTCGTCGATCTCAAAGGATTGGTGATGAAATTTCTTGAGATATGCTTGTTTGAGCTTGTTCTGGTAGGCACGAAGATGCTCCAAAGCATTAATGTGCTTCTCATCTAGGAGTTCCAACTGACTAAATTTGCCAGCATGATATTCATCTCCTACTTCAAGTATCTTGAAGTAATGAGCCAAAGAAGGAACTTCTAATTCAAAGGGAAAAATAGCTTCAGCGCCATAAACCAAAACAAAAGGTGAAGTTCCTATGGGAGTACGAATGCTAGTTCGATAAGCCCACAAAGCAGGATATAATTGAATGTGTCAATCACGTCTAGATTTATTGACCAGTATTTTGAGGATTTTAATTAATATTTTATTAGATGCTTCTGCTTGGCCATTACCTTGAGGATAATAGGGAGTGGACCAACGATGTTGAATTTTATATTTTTGACATAGTTTCTTTACATCTTTATTTTTTAAACAAGTTTCATTATTCGAGATGAGATTTGTAGGAATTTTGAACCTACAAATAATTTGATTAAAATAAATTTGGAAACTTGAGTTCCAGTGCAAGAAGCTAAGGGTATAGCTTCAACCCACTTCGTAAAATACTCGGTGGTAGTTATGATAAATTTGTATCCATCAGATGACATAGGATTGATTTTTCCAATGATGTCTAAGCCCCATTTTGAAAAGGGCCAAGGAGATGAAATAGCCTGCAGTTATTGTGCAGGCACATGGACAAGGTCAACATGTTTTTGGCACTTGTCACAATGGTGCACGTAATCATGTGCATCATTCTCCATGGTAGGCCAAAAATATCCTATCCTAAGGAGCTTCTTAGCAATGGCGCTACCACTAAAGTGTCCCCCACAAGATCCATCGTGGGCTTCACTCAAAGTTGATCTAGACTCTTCTAGATTCAAACATCTCAAGTAGGATACATTTAAAAGATCTCCTATATAAGGTATTGCCAATTATGACGAAGCGACTTGCTCGTCTACGTAATAATCGGTGCTGGTTTCTATTAAAACCTTTAGGGAAGGTCCCATTTTGAATAAAATTGAGGATATCAGTGTACCAAATTTCAGGAGTAGTTTCGTTGATTAGAAACACGCCCAAAGGTTCCAAGCATGATTTAATTGAAGCAAGTTCCTGGAGTCGATGAATAATGATGGTAGCATATTTGTCATCTAACTCCAAGGGTAAAAGAGATGCAGTTGCAGCCATGGCGTCAGTCGCACGATTGCTAGTTCTAGGAATAGCTTCCAAGGTAATTTGATCAAATAAAGATATTAATTGTAATACATATGCTTTATATGGGCATAATTTATCATCTCTGGTCTGATAAACATCATTAATTTGATTTATAACAAGTTGAGAATCATCGAAAACTAATATATTTTTAATTTTTAGTGCCAGGGCTACTCGTAATCCAAGGATGAGAGCCTCATATTTAGCAGTGTTATTAGTACAGGCAAACATTAATTTAAAGGATAGAGGTATGAGATGTTTTTGTGGAGATATCAAAATAATACCTGCACCAACCCCACTCATGCATCGAGCTCCATCAAAGTATAAGGACCATTGCTCTGAATGATCCGCCTCTAATTTAAGGCATTCGTCAAGAAACTCAATGACAAGGGGATGGGTGGATTCTAAGGGTGCAGCAGCTAATTGATCTGCTATGATTTGACCCTTAACAGAATTCTATCCTATAAACGTGAGTTCAAAATCGTTTAGCGCAAGAACCCACTCTGTTGTGCGACCAGATAAATAAGGTCGACTCATGAGATACCGCAAGGGATTGGATTTAGCAATAACGTATGTTTTTTGACTGAGCATATAATGGCATAGTTTTTGTGTAGAAAATATGACTGCTAGACATAACTTTTCTAATGTTGTGTAGCGGGTTTCATAACTAATTAATGTTCTGCTAATGTAATAATTAGCATGCTCTCTTTTCTCATCATCAAGTTGAGCTAACATAGCTACTAAAGCAAAATCTGAAGCAAAAATATACAAGATAAATGGGCGATCAAGTTTAGGTGGTGAAAGTACAGGTGGGTTAAGAAGATATTTTTTGAGGAGTTCAAATGCTTCCTGACATTCGTCATCCCAATGGAAAGAGACATCCTTCTTAAGAAGCTTAAGAAAGGGTCCAGTTTTATCTGCTAGCTTATCGATGAAGTGACGGATAGCTTGAAGCTTACCTTGTAGACTCTGTAATTCAGATATATTTGTAGGTGCAGGCATATCAGTGATAGTCGTAATCTTGAGAGGGTCAATTTTGATGCCACATAAAGAAACTATAACCACCAATAATTTACCTGACTTAACTCCGAATATACATTTGGCTGGATTCAATCGGATAAGATATTCCCTTAACCGATCAAATACTTTTCTCAAGTCATCTAAATGGTCATCTTATTTAGTAGAATGAGCTATAATGTCGTCTACATAATCGTGTAGTATATCATTCATCATATCATGAAAGATATAAGTCATGGCTCGTTGATAGGTTGCACCTGCATTCTTCAACCCGGATGGCATCACTTTCCAATAGAAAGTCCCCCAAGGGGTAATAAAGGTTGTTTTAGCCTGATCTTAAGGAGCTATCATGATCTGATTATAACCAGAAAATCCATCCATTAAGGATATCATTCCACTCCCAGCAGTAAAATCAATGATTTGATCCATATTTGGAAGGGGAAAATCATCTTTAGGGCATGCAACATTAATATCTCTAAAGTCTGTACAAATCCTAACCTTAGTAGCTTCTTTCTTAGTTACTGGAACTACATTCAAGATCCATTCAGCATAATCAGTGTCTTGTATAAAAATAACATTCAGGAGTTTTTCTAACTCCCCTTTGACTAGTAAGGCCACTTTAGGATGCATTTTTCTAAGTTTTTGTTTAACAGGTTTAGTATCCGGGTTCACTACTAGGTGATGCATAACTACAGAAGGGTCTAATCCTGGCATATCTTCATATGTCCAAGCAAAGACATCTTCATATTCTTTAAGAAATGCAATGTATTTATCCTGTTTTTCTTGACTCAATTATGATCCAATGTTGATTATGTGGGGGTTATCCTCGGTTCTAATGTTAATTTTTATGACATTTTCTACTTCCATGTGTAGATCTCTCTCAAAATTAGGTGGGGCAGGTGAAACACCCAATTCTTGTAATTCTTCCAAGGTTAGCTTGGATAATTCGTCTTGAGGAGTCATGGCCTCAAGTTGGGCTATACTAGGTATAGAGCCATCAAAATAAAATCCATTATGTAATAATTCCTCAACAGAGACATCATGAAAGATATCTCCCTCCAACTCATCATCGAATTCAGCGATCATCTTAGGATAAGCTATAGATAGCATATTACATGTGAATGTCTTATTTGTTAAACACAAAGCATCGCATTCATCTAAAAAATCTTGGTAACATATAAGATGGTCATCATACTCAAATGGGAATGGCTGACCCTTACTAGAAAATAGGCCCACACCACATCGGGCGGGCCATGCTTCTACCTCAAAAGGTTCTTTCATACCATTCTAGAAAGGTCCCAAACCTTTCCATTTATATCCTAATTTAAGCATTATAGGTTTGGCTTTAATATACTCATTAGTAAAATAACATCGAGCATATCCATCATAATGAGTTCTGATGTTTTTGGGTATTCTACCCCAGTCATATCCCTTATAAATAAAGGCACAGCTCTTGACTTGGTAAATACTTCCCATAGGCTGTGGGAGGCCCAAGGTACGAAGAGATGGTGGCAAAATATTTAAAATAAGAGAATCTTGCATAGAAGCATTCTTTTCTTTTGATATAAGGATTTTAGATAGATCGGGTAAGAGCTCGTCAGTGAGAGCATAAGAGGTAGAAGGAACATTCCCTAAGTCTTCTGATGCAAAAAATATAAATTTGGTGGATGTAGACGGTGTAGAGGAGTCGATAGATGGGTCTATTAAAGGTATGGAAGTTATAGGATTAGAACAAGAGACATTGGTTGTGGGATTAGGATAATTCTTAGGTCCTAATGCGGTTTGTTCAGAAGATGGTTGAGCTATATGTGGAGGTGCAACTGATGGAGAAGAAGTAGATGACATTGTGGGTGTGAGTTTCACACGTTTAGATGGATAATGAGAATTAGGATGTGTGGATGACAGAGCAGGGTAAAATTGAACTCCAATAGGTTCTGCCAAAGCACACATATCAAAGGGTCTTGGATCACCATGAATGGTAACCAACTTATTCTTAAATTTGAACTTAACACATTGATGTAAGGTTGAGGGAATAGCTCGCATTGCGTTGATCCAAGGATGAACCAAGAGTATATTGTATGATGCAGGGCAATGTACAATAAACACAGTCGTATCCAAGGTTCTCAGACCAACCTGCAATGGAATGGTAATAACTCCACACGTTTCTTGTGTTTTGTCATTGAAAGATTTTATGATCATATCGGTTCTTTTCATTTCCTCACTTCTAAACCCAAATCTTTGGTAGAAGTCAAAAGTGCAGATATTTAAAGATGAACCATTATCAATCAAAACTCATTTGACTCGCTACATCTCCAATTAAAGCAATAATATACAAGGGGTTATCTTTATGTAAACTATGTTGAGGTATGTCTCTATCCCGAAAGTCAATACAATCAACTTCACGAGTTATTATAGTATTGGCCATGGCTTCAGGTTGAATGTCTTGTGGTACCATCATCTGGTTTAATGTGAGCATTAATTCATCTTTATGTGCAGGAGATCTTAAAAGGTCCAAGAGGGAAATTCTAGCTGTAATATTTGATAATTGTTCATTAATATTATAAGGAGGTTTAGGTTGAAAATTAGGTGCATGATTCCCTTTATTAGGAACCTTCAAAACAAATGGAGTTGATCAACCATTTTGAATTTGATCTTGTTGATAATTTTGAGCCTGTTGTCTAGTAACAGCTTCGATGGTACCCACAATATTATTCCATGGATGATTAATGGGTCTTGGTCTAGCGTTTATAGCTAGCTCATTAGAAAGTAATCGATGAGACGATGGTCTAGTAGTGACTCTTCTTGGAAATGGTTCTTCTAGAACCATATAACTTGTGATAGGGTGAATAGTATCTGATTCATCTTCAAAACTATTTGATTGATTTGATGTGATTTCCATATCACTCTCAGTCTCGTATTCTGTATCACTAAGATCATGTATCTGAATATTATATAGAGGCCTGGTTGTAACCATGGATAAAGTTGTGTCAAATATTTCCAGATCATGAGCAGGTAAATGCCCACTAATAGTTCCTACATATCGGGCGGGAGGAGGGACATTATGATGTTCAATTTGATTAGCCACCTCCTTACCATGTTTTGGTAAGGGATGTTGAAATATGTCTAATGATTGATTGGCGTTCTGATTCTGGTTTCGTGGGGTGTTCTTTTGAACATTATTAGGAGAATTTTGCTTAGGTTGAAAGGCTTGCACATCCATCTCATTGTTATCAATCAAGTCCTGTATTTTATGTTTTAATCTTTTACAAGAGTTGGTAGTGTGTCCAGGTCCTCTATGGAAGTCACAGTGTAAATCTGCTCTGTATCCGAGTATAGTTGGATCAGGTTCTTGGATATTTGGTAATTGAATCAAACCTCGTTCTAATAATTGTGGTAGAATAGTTGATAAATTTTGATTTAACCTAGTAAATTCTTGAGGAGGTCTATCAGGAGGTTTTAGTACAAACTTCTTTGTTGTCTTTGCAGCATTAACATTAGCAATAATTCTGCTATCGGTGACTCCATCACCCATAACTTTTTTATTCTTATATTGATTTTTGGATGTTTTCTTATCGTCTTTCTTTTTAAGCTGGCCTCTCCTAATGAGAGCATCTTTCACTCTTCGGGCTAAGTCTATAGCCTGATCGAAGGTGGTCAAGGTAGCAGTTGATAATTTGTAAGATAGTTGCTCTTGCAAATTATTAATAAATATGTCCAACATCTCCCTATAAGGTAACACAAAGTGCAATTTTCCTATCAATTGTCTCCACCTAGCTAGGAAATCAACAAAGCATTCATCTTTGTCCTGTTTTAAGTTATACAAATATTAATGGTCACATGTCTTTCGATGCAGGCACTAAATTGATGAACAAAAGACTCAGCAGTTTCTTCGAAATTCCTCAAAGAATTAGTGGTTAATTGATAATACCACTCTAATGCCATTCCTCCCAAGCTTTTCGGGAATATTTTTAGTAATAACAAGTCATCATGTGATATATCATGACATGCTATCCTAAACATACGAATATGCTCTATGGGATCTTCGGTTCCTTTATATATAGGAAGAACAGGCATAGGAAAATATTTAGGATACGATTGTGCTACGACTATAGGATCTAAAGGCTGACTACACATCTCTCTATAGTTGTACGAGGTACGGTAGGGATCTATCTGGTCCATACGAGAAACTAGTTGTTTCACCATGGTTTCAAGATTACTAGTTTGTCTACCATATTGGTTCGGTGGGACAAAGGTATGGGATCTATGAGTGTATGATGGTGTGACATAAGGATTAGATGCTATATTGCTATTATGCAAAGTGTTGGTAGGAAGAGTATTATGAAAGGGATTTGTAATAGTATTATGTTGTACCCCATATTGTTGGTAATTGGTGTTTGGTTTTGTTTTGGGTTTTTGTTGATTTGAGGTATGTTGATCAAGAGCTTGGTTAAATAGAGCAATAAATGATGGTTTCTTTTGTGTGGGAATGACCCTAGGCTTGTTAACAGGCACTTTAGATGGTTGGGTAACCTGTTGTTGTTGTATGTTCTGAATCACAACTGCCATATCCAAATTGGATGGTCCAACTTGATCACTCTCTTGATCAATAAAGGACAAGGGATTAGTGCGTGTTTGAAATACTTCTTCTAGAGTTGCTTGAGTGTCACTAATTCGATCCTTGTTCATATGGGATGCTCTATTAAAAACACCAATATTAGTATTAATGAACTTCAGAATTGTTCCATATTCTCGAAAGTGATAGCTCCTCCCAGAGGCGTTTTAGGGGATGAGGATCCTTCCTCTCTAACAGTTTCTTCTTGTTCATTTCCTACAGCAAGCTCTTCTTCTTGCTGGTCTAGGGTTCCTTCTTCTGGAACTTGGTCCTCAGGAGGTACATTTTGGTTAGTTAATGGTATTCCTAACCAATCTTCATCTTCTTCGGTTTGTTTTCCATTCCTAAGTCTAGGCATTGTGCTAAAATTAGGTTTTAGCAAATATATATATATATATATATATATATATATATATATATATATATATATATATATATATATATACGGTAGGGTTGAGAGGTATATATTTTAACTATATACCTACTATAATACTTTAAAAGGAAAATGTTTTGTTTTTTTTTATTATTATTATTATTTTGTTTGATTATATTATTATTTTGCGAGAATAAAAATAACAAACAACATGCTAGTTGCAAGAAATAACAATAGTAAAAAGAATGACTTAGTTTTCTATGAATAGTTTATGGATATCATTGATAGGGTCAAGTTCATCAAGAGTCATGAAATGCTCCTCTTCAAATTAGAAGTGGTTTTTCAAGAATTTGACAAAGTGTGCTATGGTAATATGATCTATTTCAGACCCTGACATGTAAAAATAAAGTTCATGGCAATACTCTTGATACAACACAACTCTAGGAACTCTATTCCATCTTTTTCTATCTGTAAGAACGACTTATTGATCCTCTATACGAGATAGAAATTTATGTACTACAACTACGTTCTCAAGGTATTCCTCAAAGGTTTATAATTCAGAAGACACAAGTGCTCTTTTATCTACTAACCACCTATGGCAAGCTCTCTGAAGTTCATGATACAAAGTCACCTGATCAGGATCCAGGATTCTATCTAGGACAAACCTCTTAATTTACCTAAGTTCTACAAATATGGATTCAATAATACCCAATCTCCTATCAAGTTCATCCCACAAATATTGGGCTCTATTTGTTTGAGGTACTCTAAGCACAGAAGTAATCTCTATGGTCGTTAATTGATTTTCAACATTTATGGTGACAACTCGTCTTCTATTATAATCTACCATCTAATTATGATATGCAAATTTAACGGTTGTCTAATGACTCTAGATGTTCTTAATAATGTGTTTTTTTTTTCAAATTGTTTTCAAAAGGCGTTTTAGTTTCACGTTGAGTTCACCAAAATGTATCGCCCAAATTTTCCGCACCCTTACCTTCAGGCTAAAGGATTCGTGCCCGGAAGGGGGATGCGAGAAGGATGGGACAATACCTCGAACGGAGAGACCCTTTGAAGGTTGCGCCTCTCAGGGGAGGGGTATAAGGGTGAATTTTTTACGGATGGTGGGGTTCACTAGGAAACTTTGAGTGGTAGTTTTCATGCCTAGGTTGAGAATGGGTTTTATGTGTTCATTTTATGTTTAATCATTCAGATTCCTAGGTTGGCCAAAATGAATCTAAGCTATTCTATATGAAATTTTTGGTTTATATGAAGACAACAAACATAAATGAATCCTAAATATAGAAAATATCTAAAATGCAGAATAGTGCACCTGATTTCAAATGTCTAATGAAGATTTTGAAGCTTGTAGGAGTCTAGATCGTCCTGGATATGACAGGATCATCCTGGATATGAAGATTGTACAGAATCGTCCAGATCACAGGAGATCGTCTGAGATCAGCTAAGATTGTCAGTGACCTGACGAATTTGTCAGAAACCTGCAATCATGAAAACAGACACCAAAAACCAAAAATACAATTGCAAGAATGATACAAAATGATAGAAATAAGAATATAAATGCTTAAATGATAAATCCATATATCAAATCAAATGGGATGCAATGTTTTAATAATTTATTTGAATTTTATCATGCAAATATCCTAAATGAGGTGAACTCCAAGATGCAGAACATAAGTGACTTAATCTAATGCACAATTAAATAAGAAAAAGATATAGAGAATGCAAACTCAGGGCTTTGATTGCCCCTAATCTAAACTGCAGTCAAAATCATCTACAATCGTACGAGATCGTCGCCGATCTCGACAAGATCGTCTGAAATTATGGTTGAATCACCTATGACGATCTGAGCTTCCTTCGGCTGAAACACAATGAGATCCTACAATAAATCTTGAAAACACAAGTGCAAATGATGGGGGATAGGATGTTCTAACACAGCAAAAACTAAAGTTGCAAGGAAATGATTAGCCAGGGGGATAAACTGGGAAAATCCCAAGTTTATATAGGATTAGGGGGAGGTTAGGAGGTTGGGGATCATACCAATCTGGGATATCTCCAACGTAGGAATCTCCAACCGCATAGACACACTTCTGCCTGAGTTGGAGAGGTTGTTGAAACAGAAGCTAATTATGAAAATTCGGTTTTGGGATGAAATCGTCTAGACATTCTGTTCCAGACGAATTTGTTCAATTTGGGACGATGTCGTCAGATCAGTGACGATATCGTCCAACGATCAAAACAACTTCTAAAAATGGCACAAAAAATGAGGTGAGCGGTTAACGGGCGGTTTCGAGGTTAAAATTCAAATTTTTTATCTTTTACTGATGGTTTAACTGTGCCAATTTTAGGGTGCTACAGAACCTTCTCTGAAACCATTCATAAAACTAGGCATTAGATAGCATTATTAATCGCATGCTACTTTGAAGATATTCATTTTATCCTTATAAATGTATGTGAACCTACAACTCAGTTAGATAGATTTAAAGTATGGAGTGGGATTGAAGCCTTTATGAGAAGTAAAGACCAAGAAACTCGATTCATGATCATAGGAGGTTTTCATACCATAACCAAGCTGGATGAAGATTTTAGGGAATTAGAAAAATAACCCAAAGTATGAGAGATTTATCGGCATTCATGCAAAACAATAATCTATGGGAAGTTGAGTTTGAAGAGGATAGCTATACATGGATAAACAACTGGACAAGCCAAAATTATTACCTTGACAAGGATTGGTTCATATCATTGGCCAATAAGAGTTAAAAGTGTGGTAAGTGAATTGAAATAAGATCATATTTTAAAAATGAGAAAATGTGGAAAGACCATCCTCAATTTTTTGTTTGATAGTGTAAACATGGAATTCTTTAGGAAACGATGGGTTATATACACTTCCAAAATAAATTAAATCAACACTTTCAAAAATATTTTTGAGAAGAAAGAAAAACTAAATAGAAACTTTCAAAATTCTAAAAATATGAGCACAATATTTCAAGCTCGAAGAAAAGGGAGTTGCTTAGTGAATATCATAATATTTTGAGTAAGAGAAAATTTAGAGATTAATATCAAGACAAACTAGTTAAAAGGAGAAAAACTTGAAGTTTTTTCATAGGATGGCAATAGTACATATTTGAACATCTATAATTAGTAGAATTAAATTAATATAAGGGGTTTGGATTGAAGACCAAAGAAAAATTAGAAAGGAGGTAAGGCTATTTTATTATAATGTTCTAGGATCAAAGGAGATTGAAGTTTGTATTGATAAGCTACTACAAGAAGTACTTCTAGTTATAACAGATGAAGACAATAACAAACTGATGGAGCCTATTTTTATAGAAGTTCATTCAACTCTTGTCTCTTCTAATAAGGATAAATCCCCAAGTCTAGATGGACTCTCTACAAAATTCTATCAACATAACTAGGAAATAGTGAAGGATTTTTTATTAGTGGCAATGGAACAGTCTAGGGTAAAATAGTACATACCTAATAAGATAAATGCAACATATCTTACTTTGATTCTAAAAAAGAAGGATGCATAATTGTTTGATTCATTTAGACCCATAAGCTTATGTAATATGGCATATAAGATATTCTCCAAATTGATTGCAAATTGGTTAAGACCACTATTAGACAAAGTTATTTAATAAGAGCAAAGAGGATTTGCGAAAGGAAGATAGATTCTAGACGAGATCATAGTAGCTCATAAAGTAATGCATTTAGTAACTTTAGAAAAAAGAGCAATGATCTTAAAACTTTATATGAATAAATCTTGTGATAGGGTTAAATGGAATTTTCTTTTTGCAAAATAAAAAATATTGGATTTGGAAAGAAATGGATCAGATAGATAAAATCTTGTATCTCTGTGATATCATATTTAGTATTGGTCAATGGGCTAGTAACATAATAATTTAAAGCCAAGAGGGGTATTAGATAGGGAGATCCTTTATTACCATATTTGTTTATTATTATGGTAGAGAAATTGGGAAGGAACTCGAAGAAGGCCTACAAATATGGACTTAAAGCTAGTAATAATATCGATAACATCACCCATCAACAATTTTTAGATGACACAACCCTTTTAGGAGGGCAAGGAAAAACAATACCAAAGCTTTAAATAATTTATTAAAGGAATATGAAAGAGTGTCTAGGCAAAAATTTAACTAGACAAAATAAAAATTTTACTTACTAAACATTGTAGCTAGAATTGAAGTAGGGATATGCATGTTACTTTAAATCAAGGAGGAAAATGTGGTAGCAACATGTCTAGGGATGCCCTTATTTGGAAGGAGAATGAGGATAGAATTGTGGAATCCAATTATAAGTAAAGTTTAAAATAAACTACCAAGTATGGAAAGGTAGATGGTTATCATTAGAAAGAAGAGTGTAACTAATTAAATCAATCTTATAGGCCATTCCAACATATTATATGCCCTTGTATATTATTCCAAAATTGATAGAAAAAAGTTTAATCTATATTATGTAGTTAGTTTTGTGGTTAATATTACATGATAAAAGAAATTTTTCTTTGGTGAAATGGAGCAAGGTGTGTGATGATAAAACTAGGGGAGGTCTAAATTCAAGAATTTTTATGAATGCAAACTTAGCTCTAAGGGGAAAAGTAATTTGGAGATTATACAAAGAGAGTCAAAGAAAATGGGCAAGAATTCTTCTAAGTATATTGACCCAAATGACCTATGCTTAATCTTTACGACATTTTCACTACGAGATGATTTTGGACTATTAAAGTATAAAAAATCAATTTATCTAGTGATTAAAGGTCTAATATGGGTGGCAGGAATTGGACAAAAACTTTCTATTTGGACGGATACTTGGTGTGATAAAAGGCCACTCACTATAGATCCAATTTTAAAACCATGGATGAGTTTACTTCAATACAAGTATGGTGATAGGGTTTCAAACATTATGTATAAAGATCATGAAGGAAGATACAAATGGAAAGAATATTTTTACAAGTATACCAAACATTGTTGTTAGGAGGTAGTTGAGCAAAAAGATAACAACTGTAATTATTTTAAGGGGATTTGAGGATAATATGATTTGGGAGTTAAATAACTCAATAGAATACACAACAAGAAGTGGATATAATGTAAAGCACCAATAATATAGGAATACCACACGAATATGAAGAGATATTTGGAACAATGAAAGCACTCCAAAAGCCAAAATATTGGTATGGCTAGTAGATCATAGGAAAGAAAAATGTATCCTAGGATAACCTAATGAAAAGGGGTAGAGTATCTCCTAGGACAATACTCAATAGTCTAGGAACTATGGTAATGGATTCTTAATATGTTTGGTAAATCATGGTGATGAATGGTAGAATTGAAGAATGATTAAAGCAATGACAGAGCACTTTTAAAAGTGAGGTGTTATAAACAATCTGGGATACATCAAAGATACAATACTTTAGATTGTATGGATAGAAAGGAGTAGAAGAATATTTAAAGGAAAGGAAAACAATTTATAGGTAATGAAAATGAAAATTTATTTCAGCCATAGAGAAGTCTAAACCAGCATTATAAACTCACCCACTCCCTAATATTGAAGCAAAAAGCCTTGATAGATGGAGTCAAGTCATCAATTAGAATTATGATAGTGGGGATAGGAGAAAAATAAGGAAGACAAAAAGTATAAAGTAGAAACCATCGAAAGTGGAGTTGGTCAAATTGAATTTTGATGTAGCATCTAAAGGAAATCTAGAACCGATAGGAGGATGAATAATAAAAAATAATAGGGGTGAGATTTTGTCAAATTATGCTTTTAGTAGTGGATTTAAGAAAAATAATGAAGATAAATCTTGGGTGGCTTTGGAAGGATTAAAAATGTATAGACAAATGAAATGGAATAGAGTATGGATGGAAGGTGATTCACTAATAGTAGTAAACGCAATTTTGAGGAAAGTAAAAGCTCCATGGAACATACAAGAGATCATTTTTTATACATAGGGAAATTGATAACACCATTAGATGTTGCCTCTATAAACCTTAGCCCATTGGGTAAAATAAATTAAATGGGACCCTTGACCCTCTAGGGTATTGAACTGGGGTAGCCAATTGGTAAACTCGATCACTAACATCCAACTTATGCCCTTATGGGTATGCCATAATCTGAATCTTGAATCTTCCCAAAGAGAGGCCAAAGCCCTAACCACTACGTTGTCCTTGTGAACTTAAATGTTAGGGTAAAGTATAGATTTTTTATGAGGGGTCCCAGGCCCCTCATATTGATATTTAAACTTAGGTATTTTGAATGAAAAACCAATGACTTAGCACTATGGTATCCCTCATGAGTCAAAAATCATTGTAAAAATATAAGACCTTGCTACAAAGTTTGAAAAAATTAGGTTTATACATACGTTAAGCGAAGGGAACAAATGTGCAAATAAGCTAGCCAATAGAGGGGTTTTAATAAAGGATCATAAACTTAAATTATCTTTTCAATGGTTAGAGGAAGTAATAAGTTTAGTTAAATTTGACAAGAAAATTTTGAGAGGAGCAAGTTCAAAATAATGCTCTAGAGGATTACAAAATATTTCAAGGGATCCATTTATAAATCAATGCATTGGAGGAAATTATAGTCTAGATTTGGGAAAGCGGACTATGATTTCATGAAGAGAGTAGAAGTTTTGTATGTTAAGTAGAAGATGATATCATATGAACTTCATGGCTAAATGGATTATTTTAATTGTTAGTTGTATTATAGTATAGAGTATGGATTGGAACTTTCAACTTTTTGAGATTGCTAAATTATTTATTAAAAATAATACCATTATGATTTGTTAAAATTTCATTATAATATGAATGAGATTTATTCCATAACTCATTAAAATGATAACAAAAAATAGTTGGTTATTTTGGATTAAAATGAATTTCACTTGTATTATATAGTGACATATAGTTTAGTTATTATGCATATAGTCTTTGATAAGAGTTAAAGATGAACTTTCAACTTTTTGAGATTATTAAACTATTTATTACAGTTCTTGTGGTTGTACTTATGCTTTAGGAAGGAAACTACCATTCCAAAGTTGGTAAAGCAAACTATGATAACACAACGTTTTGAAACTATTACTCTACTAAGATTTAATTCATAGACAATAGAAGTAGAATTTTGGTATTGTGAAGCTTGCTAAAAATATATCAAGAAGAAGGATGTTGAACTATATAATGTTTGTATTTACATAGAAAAATGAAGAAGATCCAAAAAATAAAAATTAAGAATTCACTTGTATTATAGGATTGGTTCATATCATTTGCCAATAAGAGTTAAAAGTGTGGTAAGTGAATTGAAATAATATCATATTTTAAATATGAGAAAATGTGGAAATACCATCCTCAATTTGTTTTTTGATTGTGTAAACATGGAATTTTTTAGGAAACGATGGGTTATATACACTTCCAAAATAAATTAAATCAACAACATCTAGATTAAAAGCATGGGACAAGGACACTTTCAAAAATATTTTTGAGAAGAAAGAAAAACTAAATAGAAAATTTTGAAATTCTAAAAATATGAGCACAATATTTCAAGCGCGAAGAAAAGGGAGTTGCTTAGTGAATATCATAATATTTTGAGTAAGAAAGAGAAAATTTAGAGATTAATATCAAGACAAACTGGTTAAAAGGAGAAAAACTTGAAGTTTTTTCATAGGATGGCAATAGTACAAATTTAAACATCTATAATTAGTAGAATTAAATTAGTAGAAAGGGTTTGGATTAAATACCAAAGCAAAATTAGAAATGGCGTAAGGCTATTTTATTAGAATGTTCTAGGATCAAAGGAGATTGAAGTTTGTATTGATAAGCTACTACAAGAAGTACTTCTAGTTATAACATATGGAGACAATAACAAACTGATGGAGCCTACTTTTCTAGAAGAAGTTTATTCAACTCTTGTCTCTTCTAATAAGGATAAATCCCCAAGTCTAGATGGACTCTCTACAAAATTCTATCAACATAACTAGGAAAT
Source organism: Wollemia nobilis (assembly GCA_028583015.1). Lineage (NCBI taxonomy): Eukaryota > Viridiplantae > Streptophyta > Pinopsida > Araucariales > Araucariaceae > Wollemia > Wollemia nobilis. Next base: position 15,073,393 of record JAQPPZ010000850.1, read on the forward strand.
AGTGAAGGATTATTTATTAGTGGCAATGGAACAGTCTAGGGTAAAATAGTACATACCTAATAAGATAAATGCAACATATCTTACTTTGATTCTAAAAAAAAAGGATGCATAATTGTTTGATTCATTCAGACCCATAAGCTTATGTAATATGGCATATAAGATATTCTCCAAATTAATTGTAAATTGGTTAAGACCGCTATTAGACAAAGTTATTTAATAAGAGCAAAGAGGATTTGTGAAAGGAAGATAGATTCTAGACGAGATCATAGTAGCTCATAAATTAATGCATTTAGTAACTTTTAGAAAAAAGAGAAATGATCTTAAAACTCTATATGAATAAATCTTGTGATAGGGTTAAATGGAATTTTCATTTTTCAAAATAAAAAATATTGGATTTGGAAAGAAATGGATCAGATAGATAAAATCTTGTATCTCTGTGATATCATATTTAGTATTGGTGAATGGGCTAGTAACATAATAATTTAAAGCCAAGAGGGGTATTAGATAGGGAGATCCTTTATTACCATATTTTTTTATTATTATGGTAGAGAAATTGGGAAGGAACTTGAATAAGGCCTACAAATATGGACTTAAAGCTAGTAATAATATCGATAACATCACCCATAAACAATTTGTAGATGACACAACCCTTTTAGGAGGGCAAGGAAAAACAAGACCAAAGCTTTGAATAATTTATTAAAGGAATATGAAAGAGTGTCTAGGCAAAAATTTAACTAGACAAAATAAAAATTTTACTTACTAAACACTGTAGATAGAATTGAAGTAGGGATATGCATGTTACTTTAAATCAAGGAGGAAAATGTGGTAGCAACATGTCTAGGGATGCCCTTATTTGGAGGAGAATGAGGATAGAATTGTGGAATCCAATTATAAGTCAAGTTTAAAATAAACTACCAGTATGGAAAGGTAGATGGTTATCATTAGCTAGCAGAGTGTAACTAATTAAATTAATCTTATAGGCCATTCCAACATATTATATGCCCTTGTATATTATGCCAAAATTGATAGAAAAAAGTTTAATCTATATTATGTAGTTAGTTTTGTGGTTAAGATTACATGATAAAAGAAATTTGTCTTTGGTGAAATGGAGCAAGGTGTGTGATGATAAAACTAGGGGAGGTCTAAATTCAAGAATTCTTATGGATGCAAACTTAGCTCTAAGGGGAAAAGTAATTTGGAGATTATACAAAGAGAGTCAAAGAAAATGGGCAATAATTCTTCTAAGTATATTGACCCAAATGACCTATGCTTAATCTTTATGACATTTTCACTACGAGATGATTTTGGACTATTAAAGTATAAAAAATCAATTGATCTAGTGATTAAAGGTCTAAGATGGGTGGCGGGAACTGGACAAAAACTTTCTATTTGGATGGATACTTGGTGTGATAAAAGGCCACTCACTATAGATCCAATTTTAAAACCATGGATGTGTTTACTTCAATACAAGTATGGTGATAGGGTTTCAAAAATTATTTATAAAGATCATGAAGGAAGATACAAATGGAAAGAATGTTTTTACAAGTATACCAGACATTGTTGCTAGGAGGTAGTTGAGCAAAAAGATAACAACTGTAATTATTTTAAGGGGATTTGAGGATAATATGATTTGGGAGTTAAATAACTCATGAGAATACACAACAAGAAGTGGAAAGTGGCTTTCATACAGCTGTAGTGCCATTTGAAGCCCACACAATTTGATCATAGATAGACTTCTATAAAATCAAACCTATTCATATTATTCGAATGTTTTTCGTAGGACTGCCCAAACTGCCGAACTCGTTTCGGCCATATCTCACTCATCCGAACTCGGATTGAGCTAAAATTTTGAGGGTAGATGCCTGAAAAACCCTAGAACATCTCCACCAATTTTCATATCATTTGGAGCAACACAGATCCTAGCGCATCCCTATGTGTGAACGATATATTTGGCAAGCGGCTATGCGAGGGTTTCATATGGGTTGAGTGCAAGCGGCTCCAGAGGTTGGTTTTTAGGGCCTTCGGGCCCTAGCGGCCAATATTTTTGTGGTTTATGCTCAATATTTTAGCAAGAAATGTTGCAGGGGATACAATATGGGTTAGAAATTTGTCTTTCAACAGATCATATTGTGAACTTGAGTGACAACGGCTTCCAATTTGCTGCACAAAAGAAAAGTGAAAACCATACCTTTCCACGGCGTCTAGGGCAAGGATTAAAGAGACCACGAAATAAGTTTCAAGCAGTTGATCAAAAAATGGCTCATATCTCAAGTGAATCTGGTGCTAAGGTGCACCCACAAAATAATTCTACTATGAAAACCCCTGTCAAGGGTAAGAATTTTGAAGACTCAGTCCCAAAAATGAATTTTAGGGATGCCCTTCGTGGTGGACAGCCTCAGCCCAATGCTAATATCAATACTAGGGCTTCTCATAAACCTCTAAGAATGCCTAAGATTGATCCCAGGAAAATGGAGTCAGGATGTCTTAAAGCGGTTGATGGAACTCCTATTGTTAAGCTTGATATGGGTAACATTCAGACTGGCATTGAAGATTTGGAAAAAAGAGGACTAATTTGTCGGTTCGTGGGTTTTCGTTCGAGTCTATCTGCTTTCAAAGTTTGGGCTGCAAAAAGCTGGAAAACTAAAGGTGAGTTACAAATCTCTATTTATCCAAATGGTTATTTTCTTGTTTTATTTGCTAATAATGAAGATAGAGAGAAAACTTTTCAAGGGGGTCCTTGGTTTTTTGGAAGGGCGGGGCTTTTCATGAAGCCCTGGCATACTAAATTTAAAGCCGAAGAAGAGATGCCTTCTATAGCTCCCGTGTGGGTTAGACTCTTTGGCCTCCCTATTGAATTTTGGAATCCTACTTTTTTTCTTCAATTGGAAACTCTTTAGGAACTTTTATGATGATTGCTTGATTGTACTCAAAATTTTGAACATATTATTTATGCTCGAATTTGTGTTTTAATGGATTTTGACAAACCCCTACCTAAAAATATCACATTACAATTTGGGGAAGACACTTGGGAGCAAGTAGTGGACTATGAGAACATTCCTTTTCGTTGTAGAATTTGCCATGAATATGGTCATTTGGCCAGTGCTTGCCCAAATAAAATTCTTGATCAAAAGAAAGAAGATATAAACTCAAGAGGTTTCCAAATACCTAAGAAGAAGAACACTAAGAAAAAACCAGTAATGAAGGATCAATCAAAGTCATTTGCTAATATGTTTGAAATCCTTTCCACAAATGATGTCCCAAGTGAGGAAGAGGAAATAATGGAAGCTGAAATCTTAGAAACACAATTTAAATATGAAGGAAAGAACTCGAGAGACAAACCAACAAATCAAAGGTTTTCAAAAGAAAAAAAAGGAGAAAATTTACACAAGAAAAACAATATTTCAAATGTCAAAACTTCAAATAATGCAAGTCCCAATATAGACTCCATTGAACCATCTAGTAAAATTTTGGCTGTGTATGAGCATTCTTCAAGGTTAGAAGCCATCTCGAGATTCAATTGGAATAAGTCAAGAAACGAGGGAAAAAAAAATTGAAGATGGATTCTAATCAAAAAGTAGGTCGCAAGACCAATCAATATCATATGGTAAAAGAAGGTGAAAAGCTTGTAGAGGAAGGTAAGATTAATGCCCTTCCCAACATTTTTAGCCCTGGTATTAATGAAGATCATCACTTGGAATATTAGAGGACTCAAAGGGAGTCTTTCAAAACAAAATGAAATTAGAAGAATGATTCGGATAAATCATCCACATCTTGTTTTCCTTCAAGAAACAAAAATGTCAATGGAGGATATGGACTTAATTGCCGGTAAAATTTGGCAGTTGGAAAAGTGGTTTCCCTCGGTTCCCAAGGGACTTCGGGTGGCATTGCTTGTCTTTGGGACCCAAAAGAGGTAGTTATTCACCATATGGTTGGCGGTTGGGGTTTGTTGGCTATAGCTATTCAAAGTAGACATTCCAACCAGATTATGCTCTGCATTCTTGTTTATGCCTCGACTTCTTTGGAGGAAAAAAGAAGGCAGTGGAAGGATATTACTCATATTATCTCTCATTTTCCTAAAGCTTGGATCTTGATCGGAGGAGATTTCAATACCATCCTCTCTCTGGATGAGAAAAAGGGGGAAATAGAAATTTGGACAAAAGTACTGACCTCATGAGCGAATATATTGCAAACCTCCATCTTGTGGATATCCAACCGAGATAATGGCCTTATGACTTGGTCTAACAGAAGGCAAGGCTTAGCTTGTATAATGGAGAGATTGGATAGGTTTTTGCTCTCTAAAAATTTCTTAATCCATGGTCACATTCCTAAAGTGAAGACTCTTAATAATGTTGGTTCGGATCATTGGCCGATCATGGTGGAAATGTGGAAAACCAATGTGAGTTTCTCTCCTTTTCGTTTTCAATTAATGTGGCTTAGAGACATTTCCTTCAGACCTCATGTGCAACAATGGTGGAAGGAAGGTAAACCTAGGCATGGGACTAAGATGTTCTATTTTGCCAAAAGAGCGCAATACATTAAATCCAAAATTAAGACTTGGAACTGGAAAGAGTTTGGGGATGTTCATAAAAAAAAACATGAAGTTATTGCTCATCTTGAAAATTTGAATAAGAAAATCCGTTTAGATGGCCTCACGAGAGAAGAGAAGTGCAGATGAAATTAAACTCACAACTCGGTTAGAGGAATGGGAAAAAAGAGAAGAAATCTTATGGAAGCAAAAATCTAGAATTCAATGGCTCAAAGAAGGAGATCGAAACACAAATTTCTTCCACAAATCTCTTCTAGCTCGAAGATCTCACAACTTTATTTCTTCCTTAAAATCAGATTCCGGAGATGTTGTTTATACTTGGGATGGCATGAACTCTATTGTTGTTGATTACTTTTCCAATATTTTTTTTGCTACTCCTCTTGACTCGGCTTCTCAACAAAATGTTCTTCAAGCAATCCCTTCTCTTATCACTTCGAGGAGAACTCTATTTTGATTGCTCCTGTTACTATCAATGAGCTTCAACAAGTAGTTTTTAAAATGCAAAAAGGGAAAACCCCAGGTCCTGATGGTTTTCCTATTGAGTTCTACCAAGAGTTATGGGATATCCTTCATGTTGATTTATTAGAGGTGGTGGAAGAAGCCGGGAAATCCAAAGAAATTTTGAAGGTTATCAATAAAACTTATATTACTCTTGTTCCAAAAGCTCAAGAGGTTGATCATATCTCAGCTTTTAGACCTATTGCTTTATGTAATGTTCTTCTCAAAATTATTACTAAAATCATGGCGAGAAAGGTTGAAGCCTCTTTTGCATAAGATTATTTCCCCAGAGCAAGGGGGATATGTGGAAGGACGTCAAATAGTAGATGAGATAGTTCTTGCTCGGGAAGCCATCCATTCCATGGATATGCAAAATTCTCCTTCTATGTTCATCCGGTTAGACTTATCCAAAGCTTATGACGAGTGGATTGGCACTTCCTTATCAAAGTTTTGAGGCAATTTGGTTTCTCTAAGGATTGGATGGATTGGATTATGGGATGTATCTCTTTAGTTTCCTACTTAGTTCTTATCAATGGCAGGCCTTCTCGGTCTTTCCCAGCTTCCAGAGGTATTAGGCAAGGTGACCCGCTATCCCCTTATTTATTCATCATTCTTGTTGAATGCTTGGGTAGGACTATAACCAAAAAGAGGGAAAACAAAACCCTTGAGGGAGTTACCATTGCTCATGGAGCTAGACCTATCTCTCATCTTCAATTTGTGGATGACTCTACCCTTTTAGGTAAAGCTACAATTAAGGAAGCTTCTAATTTTAAGCAAATCATTAGCTATTTTTCTAAGGCTACTGGGCGAGTTGATCAATGAAGACAAATCTAAAGTTATTTTCTTTCACTGCTATGCTATACAGGAAGCCATGGTCTTGGATAAATTAAGATATAAGAAGACCTCTCTTCCAATCACTTATTTAGGTATTCCCATAAATATTCAAAGGCAGAAAAATAAAGATTGGAATTGGTTGTTGGACAAAGTCAAGAAGAAAATTGGAAAGTGGACCAACAAGTGGCTTTCTTCGGGGGGTAGAATCACCTTGGTAAAATCAGTCCTTCAAGCTATTCCTATTTATGTTTCTTCCATTTTGAATATCCCAAAGGTTGTTCTTCGAGAATTGGATCAAATCGAGTCATCGTTTCCTTTGGAGTGGTACTAAGGAGAAAAGAAAATGGGCCTTGGTGAAATGGGATACTTTATGTCTTCCTAAGAGTGAAGGGGGTTAGGATTCCGGTCTTCAATTAATAACAACAAAGCTTTAGCTGCTAAATTATATTGGAGGATGTTGCATAACCCCAATGCTCTTTGGGCCAATAATCTTCGTGCTAAATATCGTTGAGAACAAAAGTCCTGAAGACCTTGTTCGCTATCAACTTCCTACCAAAGGTTCTCCCATTTTAGCAGTTCTTAAGACTGGTGAGGATTTGATAAAGAAAAAATTATTTTGGATCATTCATAATGGTCAACATGCAAATTTTTGGACAGATTCTTGGGATGGTCACAAGCCTTTGATAACTCAGTTTCCCGATTGGAGGCCTTGGATGGAGGAGCTTCATCGAGCTAATTGGATAAAGGTGGCTAATTACTGTCGGTACCATACTTGGTAATTCAAAGGTTGGTAGATATTGGATCCCTATTGAGGACTGGCCTATTCAAATCCTAGAAAGGCAAAGACAAGATATCCAAGGCATCCTTCATATGAGATCCCTCTCTTGGTCCCATGAAAAAGATTGTTTTGGATGGAACGACACTACTAAGGGTGAGTATTCGGTTGCTCAAGGTTATTTGACCTTATGCCATAATAATCCCAACCATTCTTCGACATATTTTCTCAATTGTGGGCTCAAAAGCTCTGGCCTAAGGTGAGGTTCTTTAATTGGCTTTTATTGCATCGTAGGGTGCTTCTTGGTGAGCAACTTATGAAGCGTGGTTTTCATGGCCCTTTTAGATGTGAAATGTGTGAAGAGAATGTAGAAAATATCAACCATATTTTTATTGAGTGTACTTTAGCCTCCGAGCTATGGAGGAGAATGGCAACTTTACTTGGCTTACAGTGGTCCAATTTTTTCACTTTTGAACGACTTTGGAGGGATTGGCCTAATCAAGAGGGTGTTGATCATTTTATTAGGCAGTTAGTTTGGATGGGTTCTACCATTCTTCTTTGGAATATTTGGAATGAAAGGAACAACCAAATTTTTAATCAAGATAGGAAGGATATTCACTATATTTGGCAAAAGACCATAGCCAACTTAGTTGAATCAGTCCATCATCTCCTTAATCACCCCCAAAACTCCCACCAAAGATGGGATCAAGTGATGCAAAGATTGAAGATTAAACCTTCTAAGGGCAACCAACTTAAAGGGAATGTGAGTATTAGTAAGATGGATAGGACTAGAAATTGGCAACCTCCTCCTAAGGATTTTGGAAAAGTCAATATTGATGGAGCCTCTAGAGGGAACCCTGGAAAAGCCAGTGTGGGAGGAATTGGTAGACTTTCAGATGGCTCCCTGGTTTTTACTTTTGCTTGAGAATTTGGGTATTCTTTCCAATAACCTTGCTGAGGGGTATGGTATCCTTAGAGGCCTTCAGGAGGCTACTAAGGTTGGATGGGAAAAGGTGTTAGTTATGATTAATCTCTTGAAGACTCCTTCTAAGAATCATAAGGTGGATTAGAGAATAAAAAGAATTATTGAGAAGATTCGGTTAATCCGGATGGGATTTTTGAAAGTTGATTACAATCATGTGGTCGAGAGATCAAAACAAGAGTGTTGATGCTTTAGCTAATTGGGCTTTGGACAAAGGTGATCTTACTTGTTATGGCCACCCTCCTATATGGTGGGCTTCTCAAATTAGGGAAGCTCTTCTTTCTATCATTTCTTTGGATGGCTCCAGTTACGAAGGTACCTAGTTTCTTCTTGTTTTTTTTTTTGTTTCTCTTTGGTTCATTCGGTTTTTTAGTTCCCTAGCTCATTCTATTCTTTATTTTGTTTCCTCTGTTGATTCTTGCATTAATAGTCTTCTGGTCTAGATAGGTCATTGTTTTGTTCATTTTTTTTCTTTTGTCTTCTTTGTTTTTTTGTTTAGTTTTTTAAGGTGGGTGGGTTCTTTTGTTTTGTTTTGTTTTTGTGTTCTTTGTGTTGTTTTTTGTTGTTCTTGTGTTTTTGTTGTTTTGTTTTTTATGTTTATTGTTATTGTTCTTGTGTTTTTTTCGTTCTTGTTCTTGGGTTTCTCTTTGTTTGTGTTATTTCATTTTTTTATGTGTGAGTGTTTTCTATGTTTTTTGTTTTTGTTTATTGTCTGTTGTTGGTTGTTTTTATTTTTATTTTATTTATTTTATTTTTTAGGTTTTGGTTGTGTTTATTTTTCATGTTTTTTTGGGTTATGTCTTTGTAGTGTTTTGTTGTTTTTGTCTTGTTTGTGTTTTGTTATGTGGTTCTTGTGTTTTTCTATGTGGTTTGTGTTGTGGTTTCTTTTATCTTATTGTGCGTGTTTGGTTGTGCTTTTGGTTTTGACACACTCAAGGAGTTTGTTTTTTATTTTATTTTATTATTTTTGTTGTTATTTTCTTTTTTTAATTTGGTTTTGTGTGTTTGTTTGCTCCTTGAGTATGTCAAAGGTGGTAGGCCAGGTCCGAGTCATGGGCATTTTTGGCGGAATGGATACCCCTGCCTCCTTGGGTCTTACCCGAAAGTGGCATCCCTTTTGGGATGTTTTCCACAAAAAAAAAAAATACACAACAAGAAGTGGATATAATGTAAAGCACCAATAATATAGGAATACCACAAGAATATGGAGAGATATTTGGAACAATGCAAGCACTTCAAAAGCCAAAATATTTGTATGGCTAGTAGATCATAGGAAAAAAAAATGTATCCTAGGATAACCTAATGAAAAGGAGTAGAGCATATCCTAGGACAATACTCAATAGTCTAGGAACTATGGTAATGGATTCTTAATATGTTTGGTAAATCATGGTGATGAATGGTAGAATTGAAGAATGATTAAAGCAATGACAGAGCACTTTTAAAAGTGAGGTGTTATAAACAATCTGGGATACATCAAAGATACAATACTTTAGATTGTATGGATAGAAAGGAGTAGAAGAATATTTAAAGGAAAGGAAAATAATTTAGAGGTAATGAAAATGAAAAAAAATTTCAGCCATAGAGGAGTCTAAACCAGCCTTATAAACTCACCCACTCCCTAATAATGAAGTAAAAAGCCTTGATAGATGGAGTCAAGTCATCAATTAGAATTATGATAGTGGGGATAGGAGAAACATAAGGAATACAAAAAGTATAAAGTAGAAACCATCGAAAGTGGAGTTGGTCAAATTGAATTTTGATGTAGCATCTAAAGGAAATCTAGAACCGATAGGAGGAGGAATAATAAAAAATAATAAGGGTGAGATTTTGTCACATTATGCTTTTAGTAGTGGATTTAAGACAAATAATGAAGATAAATCTTGGGCAGCTTTGGAAGGATTAAAAATATATAGACAAATGAAATGGAATAGAGTATGGATGGAAGGTGATTCACTAATAGTAGTAAACACAATTTCGAGGAAAGTAAAAGCTCCATGGAACATACAAGAGATTATTTTTTATACATAGGGAAATCAATAACACCATTAGATGTTGCCTCTATAAACCTTAGCCCATTGGGTAAAACAAATTCAATGGGACCCTTGACCCTCTAGGGCATTGAACTCGGGTAGCCAATCGGTAAAATCGATCACTAACATCCAACTTATGCCCTTATGGGTATGCCATAGTTTGAATCTTGAATCTTCCCAAAGAGAGGCCAAAGCCCTAACCACTACGTTGTCCTTGTGAACTTAAATGTTAGGGTAAAGTATAGATTTTTTATGAGGGGTCTCAGGCCCCTCATATTGAGATTTAAACTTAGGTCTTTTAAATGAAAAACCAAAGATTTAGCACTATGGTATCCCTCATGAGTCAAAAATCATTGTAAAAATATAAGACCTTGCTACAGAGTTTGAAAAAATTAGGTTTATACATACGTTAAGCAAAGGGAACAAATGTGCAAATAAGCTAGCCAATAGAGGGGTTTTAATAAAGGATCATAAACTTAAATTCTCTTTTCAATGGTTAGAGGAAGTAATAATTTTAGTTAAATTTGACAAGAAAATTTTGAGAGGAGCAAGTTCAAAATAATGCTCTAGAGGATTACAAAATATTTCAAGGGATCCATTTATAAATCAATGCATTGGAGGAAATTATAGTCTAGAATTGGGGAAGCGGACTATGATTTCATGAAGACAGTAGAAGTTTTGTATGTTAAGTAGAAGATGATATCATATGAACTTCATGGCTAAATGGATTATTTTAATTGTTAGTTGGATTATAGTATAGAGTATGGATTGGAACTTTCAACTTTTTGAGATTGCTAAATTATTTATTAAAAATAATACCATTATGATTTGTTAAAATTTCATTATAATATGAATGAGATTTATTCCATAACTCATTAAAATGTTAAAAAAAAAAATAGTTGGTTATTTTGGATTAAAATGAATTTCACTTGTATTATATAGTGACATATAGTTTATTTATTATGCATATAGTCTTTGATAAGACTTAAACATGAACTTTCAACTTTTTGAGATTATTAAACTATTTATTATAGTTCTTGTGGTTGTACTTATGCTTTAGGAAGGAAACTACCATTCCAAAGTTGGTAAAGAAAACTATGATAACACAAAGTTTTGAAACTATTACTCTACTAAGATTTAATGCATAGACAATAGAAGTAGAATTTTGGTATTGTGAAGCTTGCTAAAAAAATATCAAGAAGAAGGATGTTGAACTATATAATGTTTGTATTTACATAGAAAAATGAAGAAGATCCAAAAAATAAAAATTAAGAATTCACTTGTATTATAGGATTGGTTCATATCATTGGCCAATAAGAGTTAAAAGTGTGGTAAGTGAATTGAAATAAGATCATATTTTAAATATGAGCAAATGTGGAAAGACCATCCTCAATTTGTTGTTTGATAGTGTAAACATGGAATTCTTTAGGAAACAATGGGTTATATACACTTCCAAAATAAATTAAATCAACAACATCTAGATTAAAAGAATGGGACAAGGACACTTTCAAAAATATTTTTGAGAAGAAAGAAAAACTAAATAGAAACTTTCAAAATTCTAAAAATATGAGCACAATATTTCAAGCTCGGAGAAAAGGGAGTTGCTTAGTGAATATCATAATATTTTGAGTAAGAAAGAGAAAATTTAGAGATTAATATCAAGACAAACTGGTTAAAAGGAGAAAAACTTGAAGTTTTTTCATAGGATGGCAATAGTACAAATTTGAACATCTATAATTAGTAGAATTAAATTAGTAGAAGGGTTTTTTATTAAAGACCAAAGCAAAATTAGAAAGGACGTAAGGCTATTTTATTAGAATTTTCTAGGATCCAAGGAGATTGAAGTTTGTTTGATAAGCTACTACAAGAAGTACTTCTAGTTATAACAAATGGAGACAATAACAAACTGATGGAGCCTATTTTTCTAGAAGAAGTTTATTCAAATATTGTCTCTTCTAATAAGGATAAATCCCCAATTCTAGATGGACTCTCTACAAAATTCTATCAACATAACTAGGAAATAGTGAAGGACTATTTATTAGTGGCAATGGAACAGTCTAATGTAAAATAGTACATACCTGATAAGATAAATGCAACATATCTTACTTTGATTCTAAAAAAGAAGGATGCATAATTGTTTGATTCATTCAGGCCCATAAGCTTATGTAATATGGCATATAAGATATTCTCCAAATTGATTGCAAATTGGTTAAGACCACTATTAAACAAATTTATTTAAAAAGAGCAAAGAGGATTTGCGAAAGGAAGATAGATTCTAGACGAGATCATAGTAGCTCATAAATTAATGCATTTAGTAACTTTTAGAAAAAAGAGCAATGATCTTAAAACTTTATATGAATGAATCCTGTGATAGGGTTAAATGGAATTTTCTTTTTGCAAAATAAAAAATATTGGATTTGGAAAGAAATGGATCAGATAGATAAAATCTTGTATCTTTGTGATATCATATTTAGTATTGGTCAATGGGCTAGTAACATAATAATTTAAAGCCAAGAGGGGTATTAGATAGGGAGATCCTTTATTACCATATTTGTTTATTATTATGGTAGAGAAATTGGGAAGGAACTCGAAGAAGGCCTACAAATATGGACTTAAAGCTAGTAATAATATCGATAACATCACCCATCAACAATTTGTAGATGATAGGTCCGAGGTGTAGACCAATTGGTTCATCCAAACCCCATAATGGGGGCGGAGGTCCAAGGTTCAAATCTCGGGCCTCGTCGGACTGAACGCTTGTCCCTTTCCTGGTGCTTTCAACGGTGTAAAAGGTTTAAAATGATTGTGGCATGGTGGTTATAGGGGTGGACTGCGCAAAGATCTGTGTGGCAGCTTTCGGGGCGGACAACGCAGAATACTGTGGGCGACCATAAAAAGTCTGGACAGCCTACTCGGATTCATGGTGGCTACCGATTCCACCATGTAAAAAAAAAACAATTTGTAGATGACACAACGCTTTTAGGAGGGCAAGGAAAAACAAGACCAAAGCTTTGAATAATTTATTAAAGGAATATAAAAGAGTGTCTAGGAAAAAATTTAACTAGACAAAATAAAAATTTTACTTACTAAACACTGTAGCTAGAATTGAAGTAGGGATATGCATGTTACTTTAAATCAATGAGGAAAATGTGGTAGCAACATGTCTAGGGATGCCCTTATTTGGAGGAGAATGAGGATAGAATTGTGGAATCCAATTATAAGTCAAGTTTAAAATAAACTACCAGTATGGAAAGGTAGATGGTTATCATTAGAAAGAAGAGTGTAACTAATTAAATCAATCTTATAGGCCATTCCAACATATTATATGCCCTTGTATATTATGCCAAAATTGATAGAAAAAAGTTTAATCTATATTATGTAGTTAGTTTTGTGGTTAAGATTACATGATAAAAGAAATTTTTCTTTGGTGAAATGGAGCAAGGTGTGTGATGATAAAACTAGGGGAGGTCTAAATTCAAGAATTCTTATGGATGCAAACTTAGCTCTAAGGGGAAAAGTAATTTGGAGATTATACAAAGAGAGTCAAAGAAAATGGGCAAGAATTCTTCTAAGTATATTGACCCAAATGACCTATGCTTAATCTTTACGACATTTTCACTACGAGATGATTTTGGACTATTAAAGTATAAAAAATCAATTGATCTAGTGATTAAAGGTCTAATATGGGTGGCGGGAATTGGACAAAAACTTTCTATTTGGATGGATACTTGGTGTGATAAAAGGCCACTCACTATAGATCCAATTTTAAAACCATGGATGAGTTTACTTCAATACAAGTATGATGATAGGGTTTCAAACATTATGTATAAATATCATGAAGGAAGATACAAATGGAAAGAATATTTTTACAAGTATACCAGACATTGTTGCTAGGAGGTAGTTGAGCAAAAAGATAACAACTGTAATTATTTTAAGGGGATTTGAGGATAATATGATTTGGGAGTTAAATAAATCAAGAGAATACACAACAAGAAGTGGATATAATGTAAAGCACCAATAATATAGGAATACCACACGAATATGAAGAGATATTTGGAACAATGCAAGCACTCCAAAAGCCAAAATATTGGTATGGCTAGTAGATCATAGGAAAGAAAAATGTATCCTAGGATAACCTAATGAAAAGGGGTAGAGCATCTCCTAGTACAATACTCAATAGTCTAAGAACTATGGTAATGGATTCTTAATATGTTTGGTAAATCATGGTGATGAATGGTAGAATTGAAGAATGATTAAAGCAATGACAGAGCACTTTTAAAAGTGAGGTGTTATAAACAATATGGGATACATCAAAGATACAATACTTTAGATTGTATGGATAGAAAGGAGTAGAAGAATATTTAAAGGAAAGGAAAATAATTTAGAGGTAATGAAAATGAAATTTTTTTTCAGCCATAGAGGAGTCTAAACCAGCCTTATAAACTCACCCACTCCCTAATATTGAATCAAAAAGCCTTGATAGATGGAGTCAAGTCATCAATTAGAATTATGATAGTGGGCATAGGAGAAACATAAGGAAGACAAAAAGTATAAAGTAGAAACCATCGAAAGTGGAGTTGGTCAAATTGAATTTTGATGTAGCATCTAAAGGAAATCTAGAACCAATAGGAGGATGAATAATAGAAAATAATAGGGGTGAGATTTTGTCAAATTATGCTTTTAGTAGTGGATTTAAGACAAATAATGAAGATAAAGCTTGGGCGGCTTTGGAAGGATTAAAAATGTATAGACAAATGAAATGGAATAGAGTATGGATGGAAGGTGATTCACTAATAGTAGTAAACACAATTTCAAGGAAAGTAAAAGCTCCATGGAACATACAAGAGATTATTTTTTATACATAGGGAAATCGATAACACCATTAGATGTTGCCTCTATAAACCTTAGCCCATTGGGTAAAACAAATTCAATGGGACCCTTGACCCTCTAGGGCATTGAACTGGGGTAGCCAATTGGTAAACGCGATCACTAACATCCAACTTATGCCCTTATGGGTATGCCATAGTTTGAATCTTGAATCTTCCCAAAGAGAGGCCAAAGCCCTAACCACTATGTTGTCCTTGTGAACTTAAATGTTAGGGTAAAGTATAGATTTTTTATGAGGGGTCCCAGGCCCCTCATATTGAGATTTAAACTTAGGTATTTTGAATGAAAAACCAAAGACTTAGCACTATGGTATCCCTCATGAGTCAAAAATCATTGTAAAAATATAAGACCTTGCTACAGAGTTTGAAAAAATTAGGTTTATACATACGTTAAGCGAAGGGAACAAATGTGCAAATAAGCTAGCCAATAGAGGGGTTTTAGTAAAGGATCATAAAGTTAAATTCTCTTTTCAATGGTTAGAGGAAGTAATTAGTTTAGTTAAATTTGACAAGAAAATTTTAAGAGGAGCAAATTCAAAATAATGCTTTAGAGGATTACAAAATATTTCAAGGGATCCATTTATAAATCAATGCATTGGAGGAAATTATAGTCTAGATTTGGGAAAGCGGACTATGATTTCATGAAGAGAGTAGAAGTTTTGTATGTTAAGTAGAAGATGATATCATATGAACATCATGGCTAAATGGACTATTTTAATTGTTAGGTGGATTATAGTATAGAGTATGGATTGGAACTTTCAACTTTTTGAGATTGCTAAATTATTTATTAAAAATAATACCATTATGATTTGTTAAAATTTTATTATAATATGAATGAGATTTATTCCATAACTCATTAAAATGATAAAAAAAAATAGTTGGTTATTTTGGATTAAAATGAATTTCACTTGTATTATATAGTGACATATAGTTTAGTTATTATGCATATACTCTTTGATAAGATTTAAACATGAACTTTCAACTTTTTGAGATTATTAAACTATTTATTATAGTTCTTGTGGTTGTACTTATACTTTATGAAGGAAACTACCATTCCAAAGTTGGTAAAGCAAACTATGATAACACAAAGTTTTGAACTATTACTCTGCTAAGATTTAAAGCATAGACAATAGAAGTAGAATTTTGGTATTGTAAAGCTTGCTAAAAAAATATCAAGAAGAAGGATGTTGAACTATATAATGTTTGTATTTACATAGAAAAATGAAGAAGATCCAAAAAATAAAAACTAAGAATTCAAACCTTTTATGAAAAAAGATGTAAGTATCTAGCTATAAGAACTCAATTGAGATGTGAATTGAGTTTGTTTGTAAACTCTCAAGCTCTAAAGGAGAAAGTTATATTTTTTTGGGGACCCAAGTACAACCCCTTTTTCTCCAATATTTTTTAACGTTTTTTTTAAAAGCGAAAAACCCCTTGTGGGGCCACCTTTTGTTTGAGAGACCACGATCGGGGGATTCTACACCATCAAAGTCACCCGGGAGTCACGCTCGACCCTGCCCACACCAACATTATCAATTGAATTTTGGGTACCCAAATCAACTTTTTGGTAGGGTAGAGATTCGAACCTGGGACCTCCCTTGGAGGATTTCCCTCTCCTCTCCAACTCACCTACAACACCTGGATCATTTTTTTTAACGTTTATATTAATAGTTTTTAATCTTAATTAAAACCTTCAACCCAATTTTACACCATCAAAATCACCCGGGAGTCACGCTCGACCCTGCCCACACCAACATTATCAATTGAATTTTGGGTACCCAATTCAACTTTTTGGTAGGGTAGAGATTCGAACCTGGGACCTCCCTTGGAGGATTGCCCTCTCCTCTCCAACTCACCTACAACACTTGGGTCATTTTTTTTAACATTTATATTAATAGTTTTTAATCTTAATTAAAACCTTCAACCCAATTTTCATCCATGCTATTCTTTCAGTTCATTTTATAATTAAATTTAAAATCATTATACATTTATAAGAAAAAAAACTTATTTTAGATAATAAAAATAAATTGTAATATTTAGTTAATAATTAAAATTTTATCTTGGTTATGTATACAAACCCTAAATTCAGAAAAATGTATTTAAAAATAAATATTATATCTAATTTCATCAATTAAAAAATATGCATAATAAATATGGAGGAAAAAATATTTAAGAAAATTAAAAACTTTATAAATACACCTATTTTTTTTTAATAAAAGAGAGAGCTAATAAGTTTTATTTTTTTAACACACTCACACATGTAAACACCTCCTATCATAGTTTGAACTTGGATCTCTTGGATGAGAGTCCAAGGCCATACCACTACGGTGTCCCACATTAAAAATATAGTTAATTCAACATTTGATGCATATTGTGATAGTGATTCAAAAGTTAGAAATTTAATTTTTTTTTCTATAAAGGAGATAACATTTAACTAGTATTACATTTATAAACTAATATTTTAATTAAAATATTAATAAATTGCTTTATTTTTTTATTCTCAAGATAATACTTATTATATTTATGATGCAAAAAAATATGATTTGAGAAGTTTAACATAAAATTATTGATCATTCCTACACTAACTAAATTATATTCTACCATCTAGTTTATATTTGGGAATTAAGTGAGAGCTCAAAGTGAACCTTATATTTTTTTAGGAAACCAACAAGTATTGAAAATGCAAGCAAAGAGTGAGTCACCTTTTGTCCAAATCTTTGAAAAAAAATAAAAACTAAAGGATTTTTTTTTTTAAGAAAATGAGTTATATATTAATATTCAAATTTGCAAACCAACAAGCAGCTTAGAGCTCACAAGATTGTTGTTCTAAAGGAGGAACAAATAACAAAGCAAATTCAAAAACTCCAAAAAAATGCAATGATATACCAAGGGTGCCAGAGATGCAAGGGTACCATAATCACCAAGAAAATTTGAAACACCAAAAACTCCAAAATCATGCAATGTTCCAAGGTTTTCAAGAGGTATCAAAATCTCCAGGGGCGCTAAAATATTCAAAGGCTCCAAAATTACCATATGCTTTCTATCATTTGTGCCACTCATATTGTCTACTTTTTTCTTATTACTTTGAGATGGAAATAGGGTATGTTTATGGCCTCATTTGCAAGGCAATCGACCACCATATTATATCTCCTTCCAATGTGGGAGTATTGTATATATTTAAACTTCTGCTTCAATTATCTTAGTCTTCTTTGAACTATTTAAAGTTGGACTAATGAGAAATTCATTACCTTAGATAGGGTAAAGATCACAAGTCTTGAATCACCATACACATGGAGTTGTTTAATGCCTTGTTCTTGAGCCAATTTTTATCTCATTTCATAGCTTATAAATTATGCAATATTATTGGTTATTTTCCCCAAATTGATTTTGAACTAAAGCATTTCATAGTGTGGTGCTACTAATATCACACCACCAACCACAACATGACTTGGGTTTAATTTAGAGGCTCGATCAAAGAAAATACAAGGAACTTTATCTCTTGAGGTTTGATTATTCTAACATATGGCCCAGAATTTAGAAGATTTTGGAGATCCATTTGGTGTAACAGTTGTATGTACTTTTTTCTTAATATCCTAATATCTTGTTGTTTATGATATATAACTTTTGTGTTCAAGACTATCTCCCTTAACACTCTATTGGTTAACACTCAAAAATTGGTTCTTTTGTCATAAAAAATATCTTGTTTTTGTCCTTCCATATGTGCCAAATGATGAATATTGGCACTAAATACCATATCTTCCTAATAAGGTGTTTGTCCTTTAGTCCCCATTTGTACATTTGGCCCTAATTGGTTAGGTAATTTTTTGAGTTGAAGGTTCCTGATAGTGTTGATCCTAGTTGTTGGGTTATTTCAATATAGATTTTAACTACTTTTATACATTGAAAGAATAGATGTGATATTATTTTATTGTTATTAAGACACCTATGGCAAATATGAGGTCCTATGATATTCCTCTTAATGATGTTGTCTCTAGAGAGAATCTTGTTTTGGAGCACCAACCAAATAAAGGCTTGAAGTTTGGGGGAACCTTGTAATTTCATACCATAGCTATGGTTGGGTTCTTCTAACCCTGTTGTTGTAATAATACCCCTTGGTTGACTATGTAAATACTTGACCCACTAATAGAGCCCCATATAAGTTGATCTAGAAGTTGGGGAGAAAGTTTAATCCCTTCAATTTGGATGTGCAGTCTTTTCCATGAGTCTTGGTCAAGCTATGGCACGATTGGATCTCTCACCTATTCAATTAAGCTTGAAAGAGAATTAACACCCAACTGTTGCAAGTCTACTTTTATTTTTAGAAAATAATTCTTAATGATTGGAGGTCCTCCCAAGACTAGATCATCCCATATATTAATTTATTTACCATCCCCTAGAAGCCAATAGGTATGATTTAATATAATATCTTTAGCTTCCATAATATGTTTCCAAATTGAGGAGGAGTTTGTTATGCTTTTCACACTTTTTATGAGTTGGATCCCTATAGAGTTGTTTAGATATTTACAATTTAAGATTTGCTTCCATGGAGAGTTTGGTGGAGTGAGCAAATTCTAAAGTAGCTTAGCACTTAGTACCTTGCTAACAATTGTTTTTTTTTATTCATAGGCCTCCTTGCTCCTTTAGCTTGGTAACAGTCTCCCAATTGACCAAATGGTTTTCCTATTTGGTTGCCTTCCTCCTTGTCGTAGAAAAGTTCTTAACATTGCATTTAACTTCTACAATATATAAAGGTGCTTGATACACCAACAATTTATATATGGGAAGACTTGCTAATACTGATTTGATTAAAATAATTCTTCTAGCCAAACTCAACCAACCATTGTTATATTGTTGTATTCTCCTTGACATATTTTCTATAATTACATTCCAAGTTTTCTATTTTTTATGGAAGCTCATAGGAACACCTAGGTAGTTAAAAGGATTCCTATGAAGAAAATCTAGGTAGCATAGGAGGAAAGTAATTTTTGAAAGTCTTAACTAGAAGTAAGGATGCTATAATTGGAAGTATGGATTCCTTAATTGGGGATTAGAGGAAGAGAGAATCTATGGCAAACCCTATCCAAGTAGAAAATTTTACACCAATAATGATTATTTAGGATGAGATGATCGAGCATGCCATAATGGTTCTTAAAAGCAAGGGTTAATTTATAATTTCACGAATTATGACCATATTTTTTGAAGATTCAAAATTGAATCAAGTGAAAGTGGGGATTAAATTCAAATTACTTCATTTATTTTCAAAGAATTTTTCTTTATCTTCTATAGCTTAGAAATTAGGGATAAAATAATTATTAATGGCCCATGGTTTAGGGGGGAGAGATGCATTCTATTTTTGACAATGGAGTGAAGATTTTTTTGTGGTGACTCAAACTACTAAAAGGCTTTTTATGTGGACTAGACCTTTTGGAATTATATATCAACTTTTCAATAAGGAGGTCTTAAAGAATTTTGGTAATACTCTAGGGTAATTCATCTAAGAGGGATCAACTATTAAGGAGTGGAGGTAAGTTTTATACACTTGGATATATGACAAAATGAATATTTCAAAACCTTTGTTGTGGTCTATTAGAAGTAAACTTGAATAGAGAGAATGATATTAACAAGTGAATAATGAAAACATTACACTTTGATATCACAAATATTATAAGAATGAGTACATATTACTAACATTATAAAGTAAAAATGATGAAGAAAGAGGAAAAAACATTGTGCATGAGACAAACTTTAGTATGAAGAAAGGAGTTAATACCATAGTAGATCAAGCATTTTCCACTCTTGAGAAAGTGGCAAAGAAAGTCTGTCTACATGGTTTACTTGGATCAACTATTAGAAGAAACAAAGGACACAAAGAATGAGGAACTACAATGTGTAAGTTCAAATTCAAAAGGAGTTAAGTTGTGGAGGTAAATTTTTAAGCAAAGGAGGTAGAAGAGATCAATATTAATCTAGGCAAATCATATTCAATTTCCTTAAGTAGAATAAAACGCTCTACTTACATAAAAAATAAGAGTGGTATAAAGTGTATCCTTGCACTTTAGGTTTTCAAAAAGAACATAATAAAGAAAAGAATATAAAGAAAATTCATGAAATTTTAGGGTTTTCAAGGTAGCATAAGAAAGTAATTACTATAGGGTATCATGCTTGCACTTTAAAGTTTCTAGGACAACATTTAGGTTTTTTTAAGAAGCATAATAAAGGAATTACTATGAAGGATTATCCTTGTACTTCAGGGTATTCAAGACAACACAAAAAGAAAGTGTTTGTGCAGTTATTCTTTGCACTTCTAGGGTAACTTAAACCTTTGGAAGATAAGTCTCATTATGAACGATATGAAAAAATAGAAGAGATTGTTGAATATGAAAATGTTGATGGAAATGGAAAAAGGAAAGGAAGACACTCAAAGGAAGAAAAGAGAGAAAAATAAAACTCAAAGGGATATTGATCTAGGAAACTAGAAATAAATATTGCAAGTCCTAACAAGAACTAGGGCTAAGCCCACAAATAATTAAAAAATGAAAATCGAAATACATAGAATATTTGTGGTATGAATAAGACCCTTAAATAATAATTATTAACAAATTAATATGTTGTTATAGTCTTAAATTTATTTTAATACGTAAAATAAAATTAAATAGTGAAGAATACATTAAGAAAGATTTAGAATATTGGGGATTGGTTGACCTTATGAAAAAACCTCCAATGGACAAATATTCTTTCAAGGGAAGTCATTGGAAGTAGGAAATTCTGATTGCTCTAAATTCCAATTTGTATTCCCTCCCCTTATTTGTAAAAATGGTTCTTCATAAAGGAAAAGATATATATTTTTCCTATAATTCTAATATATATGTTTAAAAAAATTGTGTTTCCAAAAATTCTATATAAAACCAAAAAAAAAAAATCACAACCTAAAACTATTATAAAATATATATTAGTTTATCACAAGAATTTTAATATTATTTAAAATTTTAAAAATAATTAAATAAATAACTTTTCAAAATTTATATGTAAATATCAATATAAAATATTTAATCAAATTTAAAAGTAATAACTAATTTTAAATATTTTTTTATTATATATTCTAAATTTATATATATATTGGTATAATAGGGTTTTTGAAACCCTTTTACAAGCCTAGATTGTCCATCCAAACTTATATTTCATTTTTTCTCTTACAAAAAGCTTCAATATATACTAAAATCTTCATATACATTCTTTCAACCCACAATTAATATTCTTTTTTCGACTACATCAAAATTACCAAAACTTTAATACATTATGTCGCATTAGATCTTCAATTTATTCTAACACATAAACACTGCAACATACTCATGCACAACAACAAAATCCCATAGCAAAACCTAGGAGGGACCAAATGGAACAAGTTTAGTAATAAAATCCCATAGCAAAACCTAGGAGGGTCAAGATCGTATGAGCATTGGAACAAAATACCATAACAAACCCCAAGAGAGACTAGATCGAATAGGCTCTACAATAAAATCCTACAACAAAATCTAGGAGGGACTAGATTGGATGAGATCTATAATATAGTTCCATAGCATAACTAAGGAGGGTCCATATAAAATGAGCTTTATAACAAAACTCACAACTAAAACCAAGAGGGACCAAATCAGATCAAATCTACAACACAATCTCATAACAAAATACAAGAGGTGTTGGATCATGCAAGCTCTACAACAAAATCCCATAGTAAACCTAAGAGGGACTAGATTAGACGAGCTCTATAATAAAATGCCACAACATAACTCAAGAGGGTTCAGATTAGATATGCTTTACAACAAAACCCAAGAGGGTCCAGATCGAACATGCTCTTTAACAAAAATCCATAATAAAACCCAAGAGGGACCAGAACATACAAGCTATGTAATAAAATCCCACAACATAACCTAGGAGGGTCCATATCAGATGAGCTTTGTATCAAAATTCCACAACAAAACCCAAGAGGGACCTAAATGAATGAGCTCTATAATAAAAGCCCATAACATAACCCAAGAGGATCTAGATTAGATGAGCTATGCACCAAAATCCTATAGCTAAACCCAAGAGGGTCTAGATCATACAAGCTCTACAATAAAATCCCATAACAAAATCCAAAAGGGACCAAATTTAATGAGCCCTAAACATATTGAAATATTCATATGCATACTTACAACAACCCAAAACTAATATTCCTTTTATTTTGGCTACATCAAAACTACCAAAAATTTAATACATTCTGGCACATCAAATCTTCATTTTATTTTGGCATATAAACATTGGAACATACTCTGACATATCTCTATTATGAATATTCTAGCACGATTTGCTATATGTATTATGTCACACTCCTGTTATAGATATTCTAGCCCACTCCTATAAACATTTTGATGCACTCCTACCGATAAAATTGCTCCATACACCTTTTTTGTATTATCATATATTACACCCTAATATCAAATATTTTTCTTTTCACTAGTTGATTTACATTTGGATGAACCGTATCTAGGGGAATCCATATTTTATCCTCTTCACGAAGTATCCCCTAGTTAGCTAACCAATATGCTACCATGTTTTCGTCTCTGAATACATGGACCACTTCAAAAAAAATCAATTTTAAGATCTGCTATTGTACTTGACATCCATTAACTCACCATAGCCCTCTTATTGAGACAATTGATAATGTTAAGTGAATCTTCCTCCACTATAAACTTTCTCATTCCTAGTTGTCTTGCCAATTTTTCTCTAGCCAATGTTGTTCTAGCTTCTGCTTAATGAATTGTCATAGTGCCTAAAAAATCACTTTAATTAAGATTCCCTTACTATCCCTTATCACTGCTCCACCCCTAGCCTTACCAAGATTATTTTTCGATACCCCATCAAAATTGAGCTTTGACCATACCTTCATAGGTGGTTGTCATTTTACACTTCTTCTTGAATCTACTTAGGTATTATTCTCCACTTGTACTAGGCTTAGATTCCATTGTTCACTTATCCTTGCTTCCTCTACTGATTTTGGTTTTTCCTTTATTCTCAAGGCTTTCACATTTTCCACTATAGCAACTTAGATATTTTAACTATTTTTATATGTAGCTCTTTTTTCCATTAAATATTATTCTATTTTGTTCCAACCATACACCTCATGCATAGTCGAAAAAAATAAAGTCTCATATTTGATTTAAATCTTAAATTGTATATCTATATTCATTAAGGGTTTTTATTCAAAATATAAATAATATTGCCCTTTACAATTTAATAACATAAAATCCATTTATTAGTTGTTTTTAAAAACTATTTTTATTTTTAATAATGTTAATTTTAGGGTGTAAGCACTTAAAGAATATATATATGTGAAGCGAAAATAAGACACTAAAGCAATATAGAAATAAATAACTCAAATGAACAAGTAATTGCACAAAATATGATTTTATTCAATAAATGGGGGGAGCTGAGAAACTCATTTTGTTACAATTCATCCGTTCAACAAAAATTATTTTGATATAGTAAATACAGATGCTAGGGTTCTCCGAAACCCTAGCTACAACAATAAGTAGTGTCTCCAATGTATCTTGCTTCCAACAAGGTGAGTGGGCTTCTGGTTATCCGTACTCGGGCCACTCTAGCTTCAGCAGCTACTCAAAAATCCTTGACTAATGCTACATGATCCTGCACACACATCAAACATAAAATAGTTAGCCAACAAATGAGAGTTCCACAGTGTGAACCCTCATAAATGCAAACCAAATATCCTATAGCTGAATGAATAAAGAGTGTAGAATCAAATAACAACGAATAAAACACATACAAATACTTACTTTGTTATTCTATTGCTTCGTTGCAGATTTGATGGCAGGGTGCCCTAGTGGCACTTGGTGATCTTATGTAGCAAGTTCTAGTGTACGACTGATGGAACAATAGACATTGAGCTATACTTGTAGAATGCGGCAGTCACACGGCTACGCCTGTGGGATACAGCAGACGCTCGACTACGCTTGCAAATTAGGGTAAAATCTACAAAAGCAGATTAGGGGGATGTAGAGGGCTCAACGGATGGACAACAATTGCAACAACAAAAATGGGATGTGAGGGTGGCTGAAATCCGAAGATCCTAGGGCAAGCTAGGGTTTTGAGGAAGGATAAGCTAGGGCACAACCTACTCACAAGAAACTATCTCTTAGCAGGGTTAGATCTCACAAGCAAGTTAGAGCTTTGGTGTTCAAGCTTCTAGATTTTTCCAGGGGTTTGAGCATTGAGAATGCTCCTATTTATTACCAAGCCTAGGGTTTACTTTAGGGTTTTACCAAATCGTGTGGCTAGGATAAAAGCAAATCCAAGGGCTGATATTAAACTTTAAGTGAGACACAGATTAAGGGAGATAGACGACTGATAATAGATCGGATCGGACGACTGAGGTTGATGGGGCTTATAAATACATATTTTATAATAAATATATTAAAATATAATATAAAATATTATATTTAAATATAAATAATATAAAATAAATATAAATGGGTTAAATGGGGGTCAAAAAATGGTGGGAAAGGGTTAAAGTGGGCCATTGGATGGTGGGAAAGGCATGGAATGGCCAATTGAATGGCAGGAAAGGGGAATGGTGGACAAGTGGCTAGGATTTAGTGTCTACAATATATACAACCAATGAATAAAGCAATACCATCTTTTACATGTTCATACCATAAAAGTCATTTATTAAGTTTTTAAATATTATTTTTATTTTTTATGATGCTAATTTTTGAAGTGTAAACACTTAGGAGGAGTATATATATAGAATTTCCATTCAAAATACAAAATGACATGGTCATTTATAAGAAATATATTATATATTTAAAAAAAATCATTTGAAAATAAATAATATTTATGTTTTATAATTTAAAATTTTTAAATAAAACGACATTTCATTTATAAAAAAAACGTTATTTATTTTTAAAAACATTTAAAAATTAATATATATAAAATAATTTGAAATTTTGAAATTAAAAACTAAAAGAGTATGAATATATTTTAATGGTAAAAATCACCTACCTTACAATTTAAATCATTATATGTTAAACTTAAATTGTCAAAGCAATCCATCCTTGTTGCGCAATTCATAGACCTTTAAATCCATTAGCCTCTCATAGGTTTGAAGTAATATCTCTTTTAAAAATTATCATTATAATTATCTATATTTTTAATAAATATATTTAATTATAGTTCTCGAGGGTAGGTGGAGTGGTAAGTGTTTGTCTGACCTTGCACTTATCAAGAAGATATCTAGGTTCAAACCTCGAGGGTAGCCTATTTTCAAAGGTGGTAGTCTGATCTAAATCCTTTGAGTGCATGTTAGATTGACGATGTGATGTAGGAGCCTATCTTTAGAGGGTTTTTTTAAAATAAGTTTTAAAGTAATTTTTTATTACTCAAAATGGAATTATTTAACGCAAAATATAATTTGCCGAAAATGATAATTACTAAAAAATGCAAATTTTTATGAAATTTTAATTTGCTAAAAATAGTAATTACTTAAAAAAAACATTTTTTGGTGGAAAAATCAATTTGCCGAAAATACTAATTATTTTAATTTTAGGGTTTTAAGCTTTAGGGTTTCTTTTAAGGCTTCAAGTTTTAGGGTTTTCTTTTAGGGTTTCTTTGGGTATATATATTCCCTTGGTATTGCATTGTAAAAGGAAAAAAGTGAATCCATGAATAGAAAAGAAAATATTTATTGGTTTATTTCCATGTATTATAGTTTTTATGTGAATAGAGGGTTTTACTAGATTATTTCCATTTATTGCAGTTTTTATGTAAATAGAGGGTTTTACATATTATTTTCATTTATTGTAGTTTTTATGTAATGAGAGGTATTTTGTTTTGACCTCTTGTAGCTGGATTTACATCATTTGATATCAGAGCTAGGTTGGATCTTGTTGGGAGGAGAAAAGAGAAAAGAAGAAAAGAGAAAAGGAGAGAAGAGCAAAGAGACTCAAAAAAAAAAAAATTGGCACTCTGTGCAGTGTTTGCAGAAGGTTTGTAAAACCTTGGAGACAAAAATTGGCACTCTGTGTAAGTGCTTGCAGGAGGTTTTTTTATGTAAAAGCCTTAGAGAAAGAGATTGACACTTTGTGTAGTGTTTGCAGAAGGTTTGTAAAATCTTGAAAAAAAAAATTGGCACTCTGTGTAAGTGCTTGCATGAGGTTTTTTTTTATATAAACCCTTAGAAGGAGGAATTGGCACTTTGTGTAGTGCTTGCAGAAGGTTTGTAAAACCTTAAAGAAATAAATTGGCACTTTGTGTAATGCTTGCAGGAGGTTTTTATTTTTCATTAAAAACCTCAGAGGGAGGGAAAAATGGCTCTTTGTGTAGTGCTTGGGGGGGGGTTTGTTATTTTAAAACCTCGAAGGAATAAATTGGCACTATATGTAGTGTTTGCAAGAGGTTTGAGATATAAAACATCAGAAGGAGATTGGTACTTTGAGGAGTACTTGCAGATGTGTGGCACTCTATGGAGAGCGATTATGAGTTTGATCAAAGGAACTCGTAGGAGCAGAGTTCTTTTCAACTAAAGGAGAATGATGCAAGAGCCTATCTTTAAAGGGTTTTTTAAAAAGAAGTTTTAAAGTAATTTTTTTATTACTCAAAATGGAATTATTTGACGCAAAATATAATTTACCGAAAAATGGTAATTACTAAAAAAGATAAATTTTTATGAAATTTTTTTTTCCAAAAATAGTAATTACTTAAAAAGCATTTTTTGGTTAAAAAATTAATTTGCCGCAAATAGTAATTATTTTATTTTTAGGGTTTTAAGCTTTAGGGTTTTTTTTTAGGGTTTCTTTTAAGGCTTCAAGTTTTAGGGTTTTCTTTTAGGATTTCTTTGGGGATATATATTCCCTTGGTATTGCATTGTAAAAAGAAAAAAGTGAATCCAGGAATAAGAAAAGAAAATATTTATTGGTTTATTTCAATGTATTGTAGTTTTTATGTGAATAGAGGGTTTTTCTGATTATTTCCATTTATTGCGGTTTTTATGTAAATGAAGGATTTTACATATTATTTTTATTTATTGCAGTTTTTATGTAATGGGAGGTATTATGTTTTGACCTCATGTAGCTGGATTTACATGACGATGATGGTCTGAATCCTGAATGATCGATGGTTCCCTTCACGTCGAGTCAACAATAACAAGGTAGTGGTGGAAGCAACCCTTGTGGCTTGAACCCTACACTTGTGAGTTAATAAAAATAGTGTTGTTGTGATCAACTCTCCTATGTAACCATAAATAAATAAATAAACAAACCTAATTATATATATATTAGAAAAATCTAGATTATATTAATTCATTTACCAAAACATTACAATATTTTGGTGCTAGTTTTATAATTATAAACAATAAAATTGTTTACATGACGAGCGCGGAGGCTGCAACGAGTGCACAAGGATGAGCATGAAGGTTGTGGTGAGGATGTACATGGGCAACAAGGCTTTTGAGGCAGGCAAGGGTGAAGCCCATGGGGAACCAAAGTGCCAACAACGACGATAACACTTCTCTTTGCAAAAAGGGTGTAAACCCTAGGTGCAGTCAAGTGATGGAACAAGGTGATAAATTTGGGTACAATGTTCACAAAAGAGATGCAAATCCTAGGTTTAGTCAAGAGGGTTGTTCATAGATCATCTCTTCAATCTGTGAGTTTCAAGGATCTTTGGGTTTGCAGGCGGATGAACCCATGCCCTCTATCAAGATTTTGGAGGATGAATTTGGGTTGGATTTGATTTATCATGAAGTTCGAACAATTATTTGCAAACTCAAAGGCAAAAAACCAGGCCTGGAAGAGCTCAAAGGATACATTAAATATTGGTGGAGTTCAGATTTCCAAGTAACTCTCTTACCTAAAAATTTCTTTTATGTTTCCTTTTTTGATTTAGTGGATAAATATAGGGTAATGGATTATAGATATAATTGGTTTTTCAGACAAAGGGGTGTCTATATAAGATCTTGGACTCCTAATTTCAACCCCTTTATAGAAAAAGTTAATTACTTCCCAATCTGGGTGAATCTTTATGCTCTCCCCGTGGTATTTTGAGGAGAGAAGATATTCACCAAAATCGGTAATGACATTAGTTCATTCTAGTATATGGATACCCAAACTGAGGAAAATTTGTCCAATAAAATTAATATGAGTAAAGCAAGATTGGTTGTTTGGATGGATGTTTCAGTTCTTGGGCCTCAATCCATTACTATCTCCTCGAGCAAAGGGGAATACCTTCAAAATATTGAATATGAAAACTTCTCCCTAAGATGTTATGGTTGTCATCAATATGGTCATTTGAAGAAGATATGCCAAAACATCTGATCATGCTTTGATTTCTTCTTGGTGTAAAAGGGCCTGAATGTGAATGATTTGAAACCTTCAAATGCCCTAGTTCAAAAGAAATAAGATCATCCTCCAGATGCACCAATTGTCCAATAGGAATCATGCGAGCAACATAATACTCAACCCTAAAAGGATAATTTGAATCAGAACATTGAGAAAATACAAATGGTTACTAAAGACCATCCAGACGATTCCATGGAAAATATTAGCACCTCAGATGGTATACTCAAAGCTAATTATAAAATAATTAATGATGGTGAGTTTTTTAAAAGTGAAGATCCTACAAAATGTGGTACACCTAGATATTACCTTAGGAGCTTGAAGTGCAAAAATGCATTCTCATATCTTACCACTCTATAGGAGGAAGAATCTCAGCTGTAGAAGAAAAATAATCAAACTGATTCTCTCTTTGATGGATGACTGTTATGTTTTTTTTTCTTCTATCTGCTGGAGTTATGTGTCATGCAAGGGTTGTTATTGTTGTTAGTTCCTTAAAAAAATGATTATGGAACCTTAGAAGTGTAGAGGGATAAAATTGCCTTACCGCATACAATTCCCAAACAAAAGGTTATATCTGCAAGGAGGGAACCTTTTGTGGGGTGAACTGTGGGGGTGTGTTGTACTCTACACTCGGTGCTAGGGGGAAGGATTCACCAAGAACGGTTTAAGGACTCGTTCAAAGTCCTTAGGATATTCAGGAAGGTTTAATGTACTCAATTTTAAGAAAGCACCTAAGTTTAGCCTTTCTAGATCTAAGCTAAAAAAGATAAAGGACAATGCAAAAAACAAAATATAATAGTTGAAAATAGAATACAACTATACAAGAGCTAGCCTAAAATGATTATGTATTTTGAATGCTCACTAACCTAGGGTTTATTCCATAAAACCTTTAAAGCATAAATATGCAAAGTAAATGCACATAAATTATCCCTAGATGCAAACTAAATGCTTTTTACTTTCAGATGCCTAAGAATCAATAACTAGATCAAATCTTCAACCAATAAAATGATTAGAGTACTTATCTAGATTGGTGGTTGATTTAGCTTTTTCTACCTCTTGTCCAATGATATCTGAAAATACCTACTTCTGCAAGATAACTCATAAAACATTGAAAAATAGAATTAGCATTAGGGGGTCTTCTTAGGCCATTGTGTAACAGTCGTTGGAGGCGCAACAGTCAAGCCCCCTAGGTCCTTTTAGATGACCTTTTAAAATAAAAGCAAAAATTGACCTTTGGATAATTAACCATAAAATAGAAATGCAGTAATATAAAATAGAAAACATAATGCAATAGTATGATCTAGATGTAAAATGGAATGTAATAGTGAAAACAGAATCTTGAAATTACCCTCGGTGTGCCCTAGGGTAAAATTGTGCCTCACCTAGAGCAAGCGTAATAATGCAGCATCAATGTCGTGCCCTTCTTGGATAGGGCATGATTTCGTTTTTGTAGATTGGTTTGCCCTAATTAGGGTAAGTGAAGTTGTGCCCTTCCTGGACAGGGTGCGATTTTGCTTTTGCAGATTGGTTTGCCCTAATTAGGGCAAGCAAAGTCATACCTCACTAATGTTAGGCATGATGTCGTTGCAAATTAATGAAAAATAAAAAGCAAGTGCATAAGATGAAATAAATATCGAAAACAAAGTGAGAAAACCCTAATGGACATCATAGAGGCAGAGAATATTGAAGTATCCAAGTGGGTACTCTATCTCTCTAAACTACACCACGAGTCCACCAAGTCACACAACAAATCAATCCAATCCATGCAATAGAAGATCAAATTTGAAATTCGCACTTCGGGGTTAGCTTGCAGTAGAGAAAGCAAAGGAATAAGAATGAACTATCATAAAAATTTTGAGCTTAATCAATAATTAGAATTTTGCATTAAGATCGCACATCAAAAACTCGCATATAAAACTTGCACACCTTATGTCTCTATCTGATTAAGAAAAAACATCCTTCCTTTTATAGACAAAATCGAAGAGAAAAAGGCGGGAAAAATAAACCCAAAGCCGACGCCAAAACATGCTGGAGGGTTTAAACTTGGGTTTAAGCGGGCCAAAAATAA
Source organism: Wollemia nobilis (assembly GCA_028583015.1). Classification (NCBI taxonomy): domain Eukaryota; kingdom Viridiplantae; phylum Streptophyta; class Pinopsida; order Araucariales; family Araucariaceae; genus Wollemia; species Wollemia nobilis. The sequence goes on from JAQPPZ010000850.1 coordinate 15,104,396, forward strand.
TAAAATAAAAATTAAACTAAAAACAACGAAGTCGCGCCTTGTGAAGACGGGGCACGATTTTGCTAAAAGATAAAAGAAACTAAAAAGGAGGGGCAAAGAGGTCTTCCCTTGCTCTTGGCAAGTGTTGAGGGCCTCTTAGGGGTTACAAGGAAGATTGCCCACTAAAAGTGGGTCAATTTTCTGTGTCTACAAGCAGTTTGAGGAAGATGGAAAATATATGTGATAGAAAAGCAAAGATATGTATGCTTTAATTAATTTGTTAGAAATGTAATGAGAGCAATGTATCATTTTGTTTTTGTAATGGGAGTGACCCCAAATAGAAGACACACATAGCTTATTAAATATATATATATATATATGTTTTTTGGTGCTAGTACTGTCCACCAACTAAAAAACAAAATGAGGTGGATAAGGAGTAAAGCATCCATAACTGAATATACATAAGAATAGAAGCTAATAGCAACAAAAAGACTATAGCTATATCTTGTTGCAATACACCAGATATCAACATTCATCTGTGGGAGAGTCTGTTATATGAAGAAATTATGGGCATGTCTTTCGTGATATCTTCTGAAGTCTTCAAAGAAGAAAAAGAAGTAATCAAAACCTGAACCTGCTCATCATTGTTAATTGCCTTCTTTTTAGTTTCCTGTTGGACCTTCTGAAGATCTTGAATCATATGAGAAAGTTGATGAAGTCTGTCAATAACATCTCGAGGTGTGCTGGAAGTTCCATAGACTTGGGAATGAATGCGTCCCACATGTAACAAAAGATCAAAGGTCAAGTCTGCTAAAACTATATCCCATGGAGGAGCAGATCTAGTAAACACCTTTTTGCATCTGCACTTCCAAATGTGCTTGAGAAGGATGAGTCTACAAACATCCCAGAGTTTGGGGCACTGATCCAGTTGAGAAAAACCAAGCAGAGAAAGCTTCCAAGATCTAGTGAAAGAGGGAAAAAGAAAAGAGTAGAAGACATCCCAAAACTGTTTAGCCATGTCACAAAACCAAAACAAGTGAATAAGAGTTTCTAAAGCATTACAAAAATTGCATTGAGGGGGAATGTGTAAAATCGTAGCCAAAATTTTAGAAGTTGGAAGTTTTTGATGCAAAATCCGCCATCCAAGAAGTTGAGTTTTGGATTCAACAAGAACTTTCCAAATTTGAGTAGCAAGAAACTGCCATTGGGCATTGGTAAAATTCACTTGCCACTTGACATTGAGCTTAGAGTCTAAAGAAGGAGGACACAAAAGATTTTTGTATATCCAACTAGAAGTAATGGAAGAGATTCTATGACCATTAAGCCATCTCCAATCATTCCATATATTATGGGCAGTTGTTCCCAACTTTATAAGGACCTCACAAGGGATGGAAGCCACAACTAAGCCATAAGACTCTTTGAACCTAGAGGGAAGGGAGCAATAATTGCATATCTGGTTCCAGGTAAGAATTGAGCAACTACCCGGATCCCAGATATCTCTAATTCTATTAATACCTTTCTTCAAAAAAGCTAGACCATGAATAGCATTGCATAAAGCTAAAGGTTTATCATTATGGAGGATAAGTTTATTCCACCAAAGACTATTTAGACCGATGCTCAGACCATGTCTCAAGGAGTCAGACTTCCAAGCCAATAAATGAGAAACTGATTGCCAAGCTTTCCAGTTTTGGGTAACTGGAATAGATCCTTTAACCATAAAGTAAGGTGCATTAAGGACCTTATCCTCCCAAGGGGTTTCTTTCCATTTACCTTTGTGAGTAGCTAGAGAGATTCTGTAACGAAATAGGTGTTTCCAATTTTCATCACCAATGATGGCTCTAGCAACCCATTTTGCAACCAAAATTTTGCTTTGGGTAAGAGGATCAATGATGCCTAGACCTCCTAAAGCCTTAGGTTGAGTACAAAGTTTCCAAGAGATGGGTGTCATTCCCACCTCCCCATCCCATTTGGTCCATAAAAATTTACGAATGGCCTGAGTTAATTTGTTATAGGCTACCTTGGGGGCCATCCAACAAGAGGAGTAATAAACATGAGAGGCTGCCATAATTTTATTCGCAACTTGAATTCTTCCTGCTAAGGAAAGAAATCGAGCTGGCCAAGCATTAATTTTTTTTGAAGTCTTTCCATAACCTAGTTCCACATATCCTTAGGAGAGATATTAATCCCAAAGGGAATTCCCAAATAATGCACAATCATACCATGAGGGATGATCTTCCACTCAATTAAGGAGTTGCATCCACGAGGAGAGGAAGAGGTATAGAAGACTTCAGTTTTAGAGTCATTGATACGAGAGCCAAAGACATCACAAAACAATTGAACAATCTCTTTAGCCGTTTCCACCTCTTGTTGGGTATTTTGAAGAAAAAGAAGGGAATCATCAACAAAATGAGAGTTAAGAGCATGCTTATCCCCAAGAAGCTTAATACCCTGAATGAGGCCATCAGAATGAGCCTTATGAAGAAGATAACCAAGAGCATCGACAGCCAAAACATACAAAAAAGGAGCAAGGGGACAACCCTGTTTGATAGACCGTTGAAGAGGGAAGGAGGGGGAAAGAGCTCCATTAACTTGAACACAAGCTGAAGCATCACCAAAGAGCATACCAATTTGATTACAAAATTTTGGACCGAAACCAAGCCAAGAAAGCATACTAAGAATAAAATCCCATCTGATTCTATCATAAGCTTTGTCAAAATCTAACTTAACCAAGAGGGCATCTTGATTAGAGTCGATAGCCCATTGCAAATTTTCCTGGGCCATCATAAGATTATCTAAAATATAATGACCTTTAAGAAAAGTAGATTGTTCAGGGCGAACAATCGCTTGAGCAACAATTTTGATTTTTAAAGCTATAGCTTTAGCTATGATCTTGTATGAAACATTGAGGAGGGTAATAGGTCTCCAATTGGAGATTTGGTTACGAGTCGTACCTTTAGGAATTAGCTTGATAAGCCCTGCATTGATATAAGCTCCAAGGGAACTATTATGGAGAGCTTCTAGGTAAACATGATGAAGATCAGAGGAAAGAATATGCTAATTTTTTTATAAAACTCCACTAGAAGACCATCCAAGCCAGGAGCTTTGTCATTCTTCATAGAAAAAAGAGCAGTTTGTAGATCATTCACAGAAAGAGGATATTCAAGTTGATCTTGAATAATGGGGTCTACTAGGGTGGGAATATGTTCCCGCACATATTCCATTAAGATACATTGGATTTCATCCCTTGGATCTACTGTAAAAAGTTGAGAGAAATGAGCTAAAAAAATATTCATGATCTCTTTAGAGTCAAAAAGAGAATGACCTGAAGGGTCCTCCAACTCAGTGATCCTTTTCGAAATATTCTTATATCTGAGGTAGTTAAAAAAAATTTAGGTCCTTTGTCACCTTAGGAGATCCAATTGAGGCGAGATTTAACATGTGCCCCTCTAGCACGATAAGACTCATAAACTCTAGTTTGATTTTCAACATTAGCTAGATCGCATTGAACAACAGTGTTAGTAGGGTCTTTCATAAGCATAGAAGGAAGATGAGAGATTTCCTTATGAAGGTGACTCTCTTGAATCTTCTTCCTCTTGGCAACAGAGCGCCCATACCATCTAAGGGATGAAACCGTATTGGAAATCACTATTTCAAACCATTTGATCCAATTAGTATTACTGGTGGGTCTAGGAAATCTATTCCAAACATGATCTACAAGGCAACAACAACAGGATTATCAAGGTGAACACATTTAATTTGAAAGAAAGCGATATAAAATTAAGAGAGATAGAGAAAATTTGGATATAAATATCTATATTTTTAATAAACAAACCTATGTCTATTACATTAAGCTATGCCTAAAGGTTTCTTCTTAAAAATTGAAATATTTAATATCTTACACTCATACCATTTAATATTATAACACTTGTAAATTATAATTAAATAGTTTAACTTAGGTTTAAGTATAAAGATAAAATCATATAAAGGTATAATCTTTATAATTTAATATGCAAACCATATTAAAATATTTAAAAACCAATTGTTTAAGATATCTGCATATCAATAATTTATTAAATATTTAATTTTTTTGGTTATAAATTTTTAATTTTTAAATAAATATATAATATATATTTTTTATTTTTTAAGAGTTAGTCATTTAAAATATAAATTCATGTTTTGTAAGATTTTTATTAACTTATCCTTTTTAAATCTGTTATATGTTACTTGCAAGGACGTTATCATTGATGAGACTCAGGTTCAACCCCTTAGATTCATCCCTATTAAATTTGTTATATGAGATCTGTGTGTGGTCTATTAGCAAGGATGTGTATAAGAAGTATTGATAACTATGTATTAATTTATTATTATTATTATATGAGAGACATCATGACTATAGAGTGGTATTATAAGTTTGACAATTATACATATACATATATTACTTGAGAAGATTCAAACCTTTAATGTCTTGAAAGTTGAGGAATTTAATTCATTAAGATAATGTCATTTGGAATCTTTTGCCAGTTAAGTTTTTTTTATTTGGTTAGTGTGAGAAACCCCTACGACCAACACACAACCACCACACACCCACCCATGCCGTGGTTTGAACCTTGGAATTTTCGAAGAAGAGCCAAATCCCACACACCCACCCATGCCGTGGTTTGAACCTTGGAATTTTCGAAGAAGAGCCAAATCCTAAACAGTTGCGTTGTTGCGTTGTTCCCTTTGGGAGTTTGCAAGTTAAGTTAATAACATGGAAGTTATTTATTATTTGTTTAAAAAAGCTATTCAAAATTTTAATTTATTTTTCATAATTTTTTTTTCTCATGAGCATAAAATTATTTTTTACAATTACACATGCATTGTTATAATTTAAATTTTACCCCAAAGAAAATGTCGTTGTTGGACTGTTATCTAGGTTACCCAACTTCAAATCACATGGCCTTGGGAACATGGCCCCACCTGTTATACTTTACCTTACGAAAAAATTCAGGTTTTTTCTTTTGCTCAAAAGAAGTCAAAACATTTATGTGATGAACTCATATTATTTAATCAATTGATATTTTTATATTATAATTTAATATAATTATAAAAAAATAATAAAACTATTTATTTTGATAAGTTTAATTAGTATAATTGTTGGGTTTAGAATAATGTGCTTCAAAATCCAGATCATATTAAATTATTTAAAAATTACCCCGAAGGATTAGGTGGATTGATAAGTGCACGTGTGGTTCAAACCTTTGGGGGCCAACCATTTGCAAATGTAGTAGTCTGATCTTGGGGAAGCCAACCCTGTGAAAAGGTAGTAGTTCAATTTGAATTCTTTGAGTGCACGATGACAGTACGCACCTCAAACACCTGGTGGTCCATTTCACGTCAGGCTAAATAATAACGAGATAGAATAAGGATTATAGGGGTCAACCCCAGAATTTGAACCCTAAAAAAAGGTTGTAGTTGTAACCATTCTCCTATATATAAAAAAAACTTAAAAACTAATTATTTAAGATCCATATAAATATAAGACAAAAATCATTTAATAAATATAAAAAAATAATTCAATATATTTTTTTTTAAATAAGTTGAAATTGAATTGTTACTCAGGTTACCCAAGTTCAAATCAGAGACCCGGAGGAGTGTGGCTAGAGTTGTGCCATATGTTGTTCAAAACATAAGATAATGCCATATGAGATCTTTTGCAAGTTAATAATATTACAATTATTGATTATTTAATTTTAAAAAGAATATTCAAAATAAGATTTTAATTTATTTCTAGTAATCATTTTTGACAATCACACATACATTTTGTTAAAATTTAGGTCTTTTGTTCCTTAAGGACACCCTAGTGGTATGTAGTTTGACTGTTACCTAGGTTATTCAAGTTCAAATAATGGGACCTTGGGGAGTATGGCCTCACCCGTTGTCTTCGCCTTACTTCAACAAAAAAAAAAAAAATTATAGGTATTTTGTTTGAAATTCAAAGCATTTAATATGGTGAACTGATATATTTAATAAACTGATATTTTTATATTATAATTTAATATAATTATAAAACAATTAATAATAAAATTATTTATTTTGATAGGTTTAATTAGTATAATTATTGCTTTTAAAACAATACATTTCAAAATCCAAATCAAATTATTTAAAATGTAATCATTTGAGATCCATACAAATATAAGACAAGATCATTTAATAAATATATAAAAATAATCCAACTTTTTTTATTCAATAGGTTGAAATTGGACTGACTATCCAAGTTCAAATCACAACCCTTGGGAGTGTGGCCCTGGTTGTGACACCTATTATACTTGGCCGACCTTCAACAAATTAAAAGAAATTAGGTATTTTTCTTGAAAGTCAAAGCATTTAGTGTGATGAACTCATATCATTTAATAAAGTGACAGTTTTATGTCATAATTTGATATAATTATAAAAAAAAAATATTAATAAAATTATTTATTTTGATAGGTTTAATTAGTATAATTGTTGGGTTTAGAACAATATACTAAAAAGTCCAAATCATATTAAATTATTTAAAAACTAATCATTTAAGATCCATACAAATACAAGACATAGATCATTTAATATATATAAAAAAATAATCCAGCTTTTTTTCTTTTGAATAAGTTGAAAAAATAGGGGCATATGGGCGCCACCTTTCTCATGAGTTGGGTTTGGATATTTATTAGGAAAACTCAATGCCTTTAGCCATTGTGGTGTCCCTCATGGGACAAAAATAATCCAACTTTAAAAATAATAAAATGATTTAAAAGTTTTTATAATTTAAAATATTAATTTTAAGTATTTTTAAATAATATATCTTAAAGTTCATATGTCATTATTCTTTAAAAGTTTTTATTCAAAAATATAAAATGGCTTTATCTTTTGTAACTATTATGAATTTAATAATAAATTTTAAATATAATAATAAATTTTTAAATTTATTTATCTAAAAAGGAGTACAAAAAGAATAAATATATTTTTATTTTATTCCATTAATAGTTACAACTTAAATCATTATCTTATTAAATGTAAATAAACAAAGCCATGCTTTTGTATTTTATAAAAACTTCATTTTATGAGTTACAATAACCACTCAACTCTTCTTACTCTTTCCTTTCTATAAGTAAATGCCATTAATTAATTAATTAATTAATTAATTAATTATATATATATATATTAATTTTGTGATAAAGGGATTGAAAAAATTATATGTTAATTGTTTGACAAGATTCGTGTTTCCTCATTGAAAATTGAAGACTTGATGAGTTGAACCCTAATACACTCACACTTTTTTATATGATTGAAAAATTTATAATAAAACAGTCCTCAAGGGTTAGGTGGATTGGTAAGACGTTGGACACTTACTAGGAGGAGACCTAGGTTCAAACCTTGCGGGCATGCCCACTCTAGGGCAAAGGTAGTAGTCTGACTAGAATCTGCTGAGTGTGCGCCAACTTGATGATGGCGATACAACCTTGAGCCACCGGAGGTCTCTTTCACTTTGTGCCGTGTTTATCGAGGTGAGGTAGAGGTTATAGTGGTAGCTCCATGATTTGACGCTACGACCGGAGGCAATGTGATTTGACCCTACGACCAGTTGTTCAAAAAGGAAAGGTAGTTGCCAATTCTTCTATGTATAAATTTTTTTTTATAATAAAACAATTTAACCTGATAAGTTTAATTATTAATATGAAATCATACAATAAGTATAATTATTGGAGTTATTAGTGTGATAAACATATGCATAGGATTGAGGACTATGCATTTTCAATAAGAATTATATAATATTCATATATGAATTATTTAATTTAATAAATGTATAATATTCAATCAAATTTAAAAATTATAAATAATTTTAAAGTTTACATAATTTAAATATTGTTTGAATTATATATAAATATAAATTTCACATGTTTTTATTTTTTAAGAGTTTTTATTTAAAAATAAGAAGTAATAAATTAATAATAAAATTTATAATTATTAAATATATATTTTAATTTGGATTTAAGGGTTTAGGGTTCTAATTTCTTAGGCCTCGTAGTACCGATGAGCGTGTCACATCGGTATAATCCACTATGTAAAAGGTTTATCCGATGCAACTAAAGGTTATAGTGGTGATAAGGAGCAAGATTCGAACCTTCGAACCCACAAAAAGACGCTTAGAAAATTGTAGCGAGTTACATATATTTTCTCTAGTATAATAAAAAAACATATATATATATATATATATATATATATATATATATATATATATATTTATTTTTTTTTCTCTTACAATTTTAATTTTATGAACAAACTTTACAACTTAAATCATTATACTACCAAATTCAAACTTAAATTTAATGATCCACTTTTATTACATAGTTTATAGATTTCTAAATTACTTCCTCTTACTCTCCTTTTTATAATAAATAATAAATAATAAATGTATAGTATTCAATCAACTTTAAAAATAATAAATAATTTTAAAGTTTTCATAATTTAAATAGTTTTTGAAATTTTTTAAATAAAAAATTCATATGTTTTTTATTTCTTAAAAGTTTTTATTCAATATGAAGTGATAAACTAAGGTCCGAGGTGTAGAGGTGTAGACCAATTAGTTCATCCAAACCTCATAAGGGGGCGAAGGTCCAAGGTTCAAATTTGGTTCAAATTTCGGGCCTCGTCGGACTGAACGTTTGTCCCTTTCCTGGTGCTTTCGGCGGCGTAAAAGGTTTAAAATGATTATGGCATGGTGGTTATAGGGGCGGACTGCGCGAAGATCTGTGTGGCGGTTTCTAGAGCGAACAATGTGTGGCGGCCATAAAAACTGGTCTGTCTCGAATTCGTGGCGGCTATCGATTCCACCATGTAAATAAAAAAAAGAAAAAAAAAAAGTAATAAACTAATAACATAAACTACATTTATTAAATATATATTTTCATTTTTTCTTCTAATTTGAATTTTTAAAACCAAGTGATAAATATATTTATGAACAAACTTTACAACTTAAATCATTATACTACTAAACTCAAATCTAATGATCCACTTTTATTACATAGTTCATAGATTTCTAAATTACTTCTTCCTTACTCTCCTTTCCATAAGTCATATTAATCATTTTTTCAATAAGTTTCCACAGGTTTTTATAAGAGGACTATTATGAAGGGTCTTTAACCCTCATATGGAGTGAGATTTGAACCTTGGATTTCCCAAGGAAAAGCCAAAACCCTTACCACTTTAATAAGCTTACAACTTATATTGCATTACTATCGTAACGACATTTTTGACAAGATTTAAATTTCATCGTTAAACTTATACTATTTAGTACATTCACATTTTAATATTATAAATTAATCTAATAAAAAAACTATACAAATAAAACCATACAAAAGGTATATTTCTTTCGTTCAATTTTACGGGACAAAACATATGCAGAAGCTCAAGGACGGTGTACTTCCAAGTCGAGATCATATCAGAATGATCCGTACACATATTAAATTTGCCCTTTTCCGGTATTTTTCTAACCCGCTTAATCCTGGAAGAAGTAGAGATATATAGAAACGTATACAAAATTCATTTAAAAATATTCTGTTTACTGAAAGGAACATTAATGGACTAAAAGAAAGAAACAACTTTTTATTAGAAAATTGTTTCCCTTTTGCTCGAAAAACTAAAACAACGAGAGTTGATAATATGCACACCAAAAAAGTAACCCTATTTCAACTAAAAATTAAACGGATTTTATACTGAGACAAATTACATATTAAAAAAATGATAGTTTACGCGGCGTATTCGATGAGAGTTAATCGGATTTTATAAGGGCAACAAATTACATTTAAGAAGTTTCCCTCCTATTCGATCCAAAATTAAACGGATTTCATAAGGGGAACGAATTACACATAAAAAAGGATTTCAAGGAGATATTTTGGCAGCTTTAAGGACCCTCTTGCTTTGACTTGCAGATTAAATTTATAAAAAAATAAACAAATACACCTCCCTCTTGCAATTTTTTAAAAATTAAAAGCTTGCTTGCAGTTTTCGTTATCGTATTTTAAATTTGTTGCAACGTATTTAAATAGGACATAATTAGGGTATTTTTCGGGACTCTGAAAATTGCAGTAAAATATTTGGGAGCATTCATCGGAGTACGCGCCGATGTTGAAGATTTTTGGGGCAGGTGGTAAACACGGCAAATTTGTTCTTAATCAGTAGATTTACTTGCTAATTCTGATTTGCCGCCTGAAGCGCGCCTGGTAGGTTATAGCTTTGATCCACTGTACAAATCAACCATTTTGTTTTGTTTTGGAGCAAACACTTTATGCGACATTTAATTTTTTCAGTTTTCGGGTCAAAGCGAGGAAATCAGGAGAGCGACATAATAAGAGAGTGTTTTGAGAGTTATTATTTCAAAGAGATCTGCGAGTACAAACGCTCTGGCGCCATTTGAAATCGGCGGTGTTATTTGAAATGGTGAAGCTTCTCTGAAATGGCGGTTGGTTCGAAGAAAAAACTGAGGCTTCTTAGCTGAAGATATACAAAGAGATTAAGATATATTTTGTATTATAGGATCTGTGAGCTTGGATATTTATGTATGTATGAATGGAAGGCCGAGAAGCCATGGGAATGCCTGCGTCTGGAAAGTCTGGCGGCGCCAACATGTCCGGCTCTGCGGGCTTACATGCCCCGTCAGCAGTCCGGCCTCCTCTTCCCGCTCCGCCTCCCGCCACCAACGCCAGCACACCAAATATCAGCATGAACAACAATAGTAGCAGCAACAATAATAATATTACCGCCAACAACACGAACAACGTCAGCAACGCTAACGCCAACGTGAACAACAACAACACCACCAGCGGTCCCAACCCTAACACTGCGAGCACCACCATGAACTCCACGTCTACAACCCTAATGAATATAAACAGGCCTGTGGGGATGGGCATGGGTATGGGCATGGGCATGGGGATTGGTATGGGAACACCTGACTCCAGCAAGAGGAAGAGGGGCAGACCCCGAAAATATGGGCCTGATGGCAGCATGGCATTAGCTCTGGCGCCGCTGGCTTCCGCCCCGGGACCCTTCTCGCCGATGCAAAAACGGGGTAGAGGAAGGCCACCTGGCTCCGGCAAAAAACAGCGCTTGGCTGCTCTTGGTAGTTATTCCGCTCCTCTTAAACTCTTGCACCAAAACAGCTACCCCTTTTTAAAATCTATGAGCACTAAAGATAAGAAAGTGCTGGTGTTTTAGCAACGAAAACTCCTGTTTGTTGTCGTTATTTCGCGTTATGTTGTTGTTAAAGGTGGATTTGATTTATTTGTGAACTTCCTTTTAATCTAGATGGACTAACACAGAAGACATTTGAAGTATAAAATAACAATGGAAGTTCACCTTGAGCGTCTACGCTGTAATTTTGTTTTGTTTTGATTTTTTGGAACGTATATTGTACTTGTACTTGTAGTGTAAAGATCCTGCTTTCAGTAAGGTCTTCAGTACAGTTTGGAAAAGCTAAAGGGGTTGACTTTGCAGTGCAATATCGAGTGATGTTTAGGGAGTTCAACTGTTGGCTTGAATTTACTGTATTTACGTCTTGTAAAACTAGTTTTGGCTGTTGTGTTTCACTACGAGTTTTCTTCGAGATCTGGGATATATACTTTATAATAGTTGGTAAGAGATCGGATTTGACCGTTTATGGCATATTCTCTTTTTAGTCCAGTGTCCAGACGGTTGAAACAGGGCAGATTTGAAATGATTTAATGTTTACTTTGTTGTCCACTTAGCATGTCTTTTAAAGGATGCTTACAAGGATATAAGATCTGCACTTGCAGTTCAGTATAAATGTTACGTCTCACATATTCTGCTACAGATTCGTATTCTTTTTTTAGTCCAGTGTCCAGATTGTTGAAACAGGGTAACATTTGAAATGATCTAATGTTACTTTGTTGTCCACTTAGCATGTCTTTTAAAGGATGCTCACAATGATTTTAAGATCCGCACTTGCAGTTCAGTATAAATGTTACGCTTCACATATTCTGCTACGGATTAGATGGGCGTGTAAACATAGAGCACCTTACTGCAGTAAGGAGCACCTTGAGTTGTAAACACCGTACAGCTTATGTTTTGTCCACGGAAGTTTCTGTTGTTGTGAGGCAGTCCTTCCTAAGCTTTGTATTTAATGGAAACTTTTAACGTAATATTAATATATTCTACATTTAGGTGACACTTATAGCTTGTAACTCAGTTTTTTTTTTTTTGTTGCTTATATAAGATGATAATCATCTGAAAAGATTGCCACCTATGAAGAGTGTTGGTGGATCTTCGGATCCATTAGCCCAGTAGTTCAAGGATGATTCTTAAGCTTTAACAATTCAGGTACATTACACATACGTCACATTCATTACATAACAACTATTTCACATACACCATTTGAGATAATATATGGTTGCAGCAGGTGTTTATATTACACGTCTCTCCAAGTGGGATGCTTACCATATTGAACAAGTCTTTTGATATAATATATGTTTGCGGGGGGTGTTTATATTACATGTCTCTCTAAATGGGATGCTTGCCATATTAAACAAGTCTTTGGGATGGTATCTAAATGGATACTTTTCTCAATCTTACCTTTCTAACAATGGTCATAACTAATTCATTTGGTTTGTCTTAATGTGATGTGAAGTCATATATGTTTTTATTTTCCAAGGTTGAATGTTGATAAAATTCAAAGATTTTGCTTCCTTTTTTACTCTTACAATATGCATTCATATTAATTCTTAAAGGGCCAAGTCATTAATGTTTGCTAGGAAAGGGGATGTCTGAATAGAGCTTGAAAAAAGCTTAAAATTAATTAGAAAAATTGGAGAACTTTGAACTGCGTTCAAAGGTTAACTGGACGAGATAAACCTGTATACGCAGAGGCTACAGGTTTTACAAGATTATACTGTGGAAGTGTCCTTTGTAAACTGCAAATGCAGGTGTTGGGTCTGATCTGGAGAACTTGGAGGTTGAGTAATGGGAAGGTAATTGTGTATGGAAAAATAAGTAAAGACCATCATAACAAGGAAGGTCATAAATTTTGTGTTTCCTCTCAACTAAATAAAAGGTTTGGGGATCCAAAGGTCCAGAGGAATGATGACTGCATAGGTGTTAAAATATATGGAATAGTAGAATGCTGTCAAACGTGAAGTTTATGTTTTCCCTACTTTTTGGTTGAATCTTAGTAGTTAAGGCATGATTGAAGAAAACCAGATTCATTTACAATGCTTGAATTACATGCCAACGAAGAAACAGCGCTACATACCTGTTGGTAGTGCAAAACAGCCAGAGGCTTTTTGTCAATGGATTCAAGCATAATATACTGTTATTTTTGTTGGTCATTTCCATATGAAAGGAGCTGTTTTAGGTGATGCCTAGATGAACAGGGACCATGGAAAAGAATAGGGGAAACTAGTGGACTTGTTGCAATTCTCTTCCTTTGCTAAAGGAGGTGTAAGTCTGTTTAGGAAAGATCAATCTCTCTTGCAGCTAGGAGAGCTTGATTTTTCTAAGCTAGATGCAGCTGAACTTATGACTACTAGATTTGATTTTTTCAAGAGAGATATTGACTCTTTGCAAGTTGGTTCTAGAGCAGAGATGTTGTCTTCTGTCACTTTTGTGGGGAGAGGGGCTCTCAAGTGTGGCAAACCTTACATAAATTTGTTGCGTTTATTAATCTAACATAAGATGAATGGATCCCCTCCCCAAAACAAAATGTCTTGAATGGGCCTCCATTGATTGGGTCTTAATTGGCCTTTAATGACATCAAGTGTGAACTGACGCATACTCTAGTTACATGATGAGTTTTTTGAATAAATTTTAATTGAACAAAAGTGGCTCCCCTTTAAACTTTATATACTAAATATAATAATCACCAGTTCAAATAAAAATGCTTAAATAATTTTCTGATTTTTATAATATGTTGAAGATGGTGAAGAAATACAACTGCTGTAAATTTTTTGCTTTTTTTAATGTTGCAAAAATTATTTACCCTGATGTCAAAGGAAATGATTTGCTGCATATGGTATCACTGGTTCTAGTGATTATTGGAACCTCATCCAATCATGTGAACACCCTTTAAAATGATTCAATTAACTTATGATTAATTTGCTCCTAACTTAGTATTGCTAAACTCAGCATGGGCAAGCTAAGTATAAAATTAAAGGGATAAATTTGTTCCAAGCAGCTTGTATATGAGAATAATTTATAACTAAAACAATATAGAATATGTTGATGTTCCTTTATTTATTTGATTCACAACTACTTTGTGTTCATGGAAGACAGATGTCAAGACATTATTTGAACTTAGCAGATATATACAGTCAACTTGAATAGCTCTTTGGCATATCAACTTAATTGCACAATGATCTATGCAGTAATGCACTTTATGTTCTATATTTATTGTGTCCGTTATTTTCATTGCAGTTTATTCACATAAAGGTTCACGTAAGACAAAGTTTAGTGATGATGCTTTGTAAATTAATCAGCTAGGTTTATGTTTTGATTTGTGCATTTTTTACAAAATAAGGGCAATCGTAAGGCATATTACAAAGTTTTCTGTCAATCTTTATTGGTTGCCAGTTTTAACATGTCTTGTTGGTTTCCCATTACATAATGGTTACTTGACTTCACACTCATGTTCTTTTGTGAAATGTCTGCTCACCAGGGGAATGGGTGGTAGGTTCTGCAGGTATAGGCTTCACTCCACATGTCATTACCATAGCTGCAGGAGAGGTATGTGACACTTGATGCATTGAAATTACGTTAATTTTCTTTTGCATTTATCTGAATCAGTTTAATATCATATCATCTTATGTTCAAATACTTAATTTTATATTGATCATGACCTAAAGATTGGATTTTTGGCTGTATCCAAGCAAAGAAGTATGTGCAATGTTTTTATAAGTAACTGTATTGTTTGGGTTCAGCATGCTTTTATCGGTACGGACATATTGTTTCATTATATGAGAGGTGATTGCAACATCTAATTTGTGCACCTTGCTTGATAGTTTTGTCTAAACTGTCTGCATGTATGACCTAAATTATAACTTGACTAAAGATGAAGAGGGTGGTCCATCTAGTTTAAGATTTATTTGGAGATCAGGATCCTGCTTTGCAGGTCAGTAATCTTACTTGGATTTAAAAGGTAGTTTACTACCTTAACCAAAAATTATTGCATAGGGACTCAGCATAAAGCTCCATCCCCAAGATGGTTTCCTATAGATTATTGAATTACAAATACCATTAAAACCAGCCAGGGGTATGTTATTTTTGTACTGAACAACCAAAAAACTATCATGTCAATAGTACTATGGCCATGAGGGTCAAGATCCATCTGTGTAATTATTTTATTGAAAAATCTGATTTATGATCAAGTCAAACATATTTATATTTAAAAATCAGTAAACAATGGATTAGAATATATGTCGGATGGCAGTTAAAAAAGACACAGTTGTTGAACTTGCATGTGAAAATGAACGTAATTTACACCTTAATAGTACATGTAAATTTTTTGAAAATTTCCAATTCATTATAATTCTTCTATTAGGGCAGTCTTGTGGAGAGCAAAAACAAAGCCTGCAATGAAGAAAGCTTCACTCTTAATGCATATAATCATCTCCCAAGATAGCTTAAATCATCAAAAGTGATATATATCTTTCTTATAAATGAGACAGTCTTTCTCACCTACTATGTTTTGGATTATTTCTAGAACAGACCTTTATCCTTCATGTTGGTGGCTAGTAATAATTAGTTGTACGGTACTGCTGGCTATTTCTATGGTTGCTGTGGTAAAAGTGTCTTCCATGTTTCGTATGCCAGTTGCCATAGCAGTTAGTTAGCTTGTCCTGGTTAACTTTTGGTTCCATTTAGTTTTATGGTCCTGAGTGAGCGTGTAGTCCTGGTAATGCTTTTGTTCCATTTTCTCTTGTTTAGCTTAATGGCCTTCTTGAATGATGGATTGATCATTTCTTGCATGAATTTGAAGTTGAAGCGGTCACTTTTTTGGTTAGAATTATATATGCTTTTGGTTAAGGACCCATATCTATATGTACAAGGTTATGTTTTCAATTTGATTTGATTCTTCATTCTCTTGCAAAAACTATAGACTGACAGGTTGCTTCCTGGAAGCCTAAAGATTTACTTGTCCATTCAATTTGATGCAAATGTCTTCCGTCTCTGAATTTTCTTCCTTTTTTTTTTCAGTTATTCTTAGAAGGTTATCTGTTTTCTTTATAGGATGTTGTCAAATATTGATATTGTTTTCTTTATGAAGCTGTCAGGGAAGCGTGGATGCAGTCTGACATGTGATTTTAGTTGGAATTTGGAAGTCACTTACTTTCATATGTGCTATAAGTTGTCTGCAATATCATAAGGGTGACTATGTGCATTTAGTTGTGAATGTGGAACATTGGTCGGGCTCTAAGTAGAATCAGATTACTAACTGCAAATGACAAAGTTTCATTTTGTTTCTTTGTTTTTTTTTTCAATTTGTTTTTCCTATATTTTCTCTCCTTTGGCCCTGTTATTTTTTGTTTTTACTCTGAAATCTTGAAGGTCCATGTATGTTATGTATATTGTCATAATTTACATAATGAGGTCATGAGACCATCAAGAATTTTTTCTGTCTTGTCTGCATATTCTTTTGGATGTTTCTTCGCAATTTTTCTTCTATGACAATCAAAGTACAGTTGATGGCCTCTTGATGAAGTGTTGGACTTCTCAGGATTAACGCTTGGTAAATCTTGCTTGTATTAAAAATGCATTGGTTAATCCCAAATGGATTCTTTTTGTAGGTCTATTGAACCCTCTATAAGACTCACATTTATTTTATTGTTTCTGAACTTATTGATCTTTGTTCTAGTGTTTTTACTAAGCTTACGGGTTTGTTATTCACTTTCTTTCACATCCACATATGATGTAAAGATGTTGCCTTAGTCTAATAAACCTTCTTTGAGAACATTGATATGGAGAATAGGTGCATTTACCATGAGGTGGTATTTAGAGTTATAGGCCACTTCATTTATGTTTTGCAAAGTTGTGAATGGTCCATGATACCTTGGTGTTAATTTATGTCAGCTCCTGGGTAAATTCTTAGGCAGTTCACATGTATCTTCCAGCCTTTTTTTTTTTTTAAGCGAAAAACCCCTTGCGGGGCCACCTTGGTCTGAGAGACCACGAACAGGGGGTTCTACACTGTCAAAGTCACCCGGGAGTCGCACCCGACCCTGCCTGCACCAACATTATCAATTGGATTTTGGATACCCAATTCAGCTTTTTGGTAGGGTGGAGATTTGAACCTGAGACCTCCCTTGGAGGATTGCCCTCTCCTCTCCAACTCACCTACAACACCTGGGTAGTATCTTCCAGCCTTTTATACAATAAATTAGTTTTAAATTTGAAATTATGGAGATCTAATATGATTAGTTGTGGGGGACTTGGGGTTGCATGGATTTAAAAGGGGTTGTGTATTTTGCATAGTGAACATTATCGTTGTAAGAAAATTCTACAAAAGATAGTTTCTCCTTCCAAAAGTGTCTTACATAATTTGATTAGCTCTTTTAGTTTGTCAATTTGTTATTATGGTCCCAACTAATTTACTTGAGTGAGCTGATGTTCGAATATATTTTTCTATGGTTTCTTGTGATTTTAGAATCTTTATCACTCATAGCATTCTTAGGTATTTCTTATTTTGGGAATATTTCAACGTCAAGATTGGTATAGAGTCTAATGCTTTATGAGTTATTTAATATGGAATAAATGTAGTTATGTTAACTGAGCTATCTATTGCTATCATAAATTGATCATTTGCTTATCTGTTCTAGATAGATGGTTTGAAAGTTAATGAATTATGCTCTTACGCTTGTTATTAGGTATAGGTAAAAGCATGAGATTTTTAGTTTGGGTTATTATTTCAGCTTTATTGACTTGGCACTTAACACACATACTTGGATAATTGTTTGAATCTTTCCTCTGTGATTTTCCAATACACGCGTTGTTTTGCTGCTTCATTGGTTTTATTTCTTTCTCCATGGCTCAAAAAGGGGCTATCATAAATTTTTTCAAGATCTTGTATTTAAGTGGGCCATTGTTAGGTAATGCTATTTATTAGTAATAAAAGAAGATGTTGTTTGCTAATTTGTATTTGGGATCTAGGTTATTTTGTTTGATGAGGTTGATATATTATCCTTTTTGATAATTTTCTTATTCTCTTATTTAAATTTGGGAGTTTCTTTTAAATGCCGAGATTGAATATATTTGAGGCAAGTCATCAAACATTGCTTTTGTTTTTGTGGGGTCAAGTTGTTATTAAGGTCCACAATGCTTCTCACTGGGTGCAAATGAGACCAGCCCTTTCTCCCCATATATCCTTGATAAGTTGGTGTTTGAATTTGATTAGAGACTTTGTAGTTTATATTTTGTACCATAGTTAGAAAAATTGCCGGTTTCCTGAAACTTGAGAAAAACTATGGACAGTGAGTTTATTTTTATTTTCTAGGCGCAAAGAAAATCACAAACTTGCATCGATATTTCTTGCAATTTCTTGTCGTTTTCTCATGACAAACTTGGCAAGCCTTGGACAAATAGCAAAAAAATGGCGGGAAAAATAAAATTTTAAATGGCCATTTGGTTGTATTGTTGCATTTTTTCCTCATTGACTATGGACCATTTTTTATAGAGTTTCATTATTAATAATTTTGAAAATAATTTGTTTTCTATATTTAGAGGAGTTTCAAAATTTTAACTACATCCGCATAAATATCTAAGAAAGTGACCATGGTATTTATGGTAACCTGAAGTTTTTAATAGAAATATAGAGATCTCTTAATAGTTTCATGTAACCTTTGGGGAGAGAGACTATTTGATGAAATGTGCTAAATATTTGTAACTGCATTTGATTAAAAATTTAGTATGTTGAATGTTGATCGTCATTCTTTTATTATTATACCAAACAGATTCTACTTGTCACCTCTTCCTAATATAATACTATTAGAATTTAAATTTGAGAAAATTGAAAGAAAATGAACAATAACTAAGAAAGGGAATAATGAAGTTAAGAGTGGTAGCAAGTTTCATTGAAAGCTTGTTCATTTTTTGAGGCACTTGAGGAGGAAGTGGAACATTTGAGAATATTGGAGGAGATATACCATGATGATCCTGCACTTGAGGAGCCTACAATTCGACCATCCATTCAGAGCCAAGGCCAACCATCTAGTTCAAGGGGGAGGAGAGGAAAACAAAAAACAGTTTAAAAACTGCTTTATATTTTTGAAATTTTGCATTTGTATGATATTATGATGTATTTGGTTGGATTTGATGATCATGAATTGTAATTGTGCTCTTTTATGAATATCTAATATAAAATTAACTTTCAGGCTCTCCAATTGTTGTTCAATATGTTTTTTCTTTAAATTGAAATTTTTTCTTTTTTTGGCCAAGTATTTGTCGAGTTGTCGATAAAATCTTCAAAATTGGGGTGCTGAGTTTATTGCGAGTTTTCCAACTATGATCTATACTGTCTGTAAAAGTGTTCTTTCCAAGTTTTAGTTCTTCTACAAGGGTAAACCAATTGAGATTACCATCATTTACACATGCCTAGGGGTTCAGTCTATCGGTCCTTGCTTTAATCTTTAGCCAACTTCACAGTCATCACTTTGTAAGCATCGTGCATCTTTTTGTTTTGGAACATTAATGTTTATAGCTGCACTTCCAAGACATGCCTACAAATATGTGTCCACTTGATTGTATTATGATCAATCCATAGTCTTTTATGGAATTAATATTTGGGGTTTAAGTCTAGAATGTGCTGATTGGGATCGTATAGAGAGGGTCCAAACTCTTTTGCTTCAATGGTTCATCTAGTGTAAGAGAATGACTCAACAATGTATTGTCTAGGCTGAATTTAATGCCCACCTCTTGTTTGCCTTGAGAGCATCTTTAGAATAATTTTTCAATCTTCATCACCTTAAATCCATGGGTGTTTTTGCTTCGGGATAAGAGACTTACCTCTATTTCTCACCTTATTCCTTAGCATGGATTGCTTCCACAAACATTTTTGGGCGTTGTTAGGATTGGTATTTAGAGACTAGTACACATCCTTACTCAGTTGGCATTTCTCTAGATTAACCTCTATGCAAATACTCTTTGAATGCTCTTCTTTACCTTTCCCTTGACAAGAATGCCATTAACCAAGAAATCAAGGATGATATATATTGATTACATATTCAAACCACTTAGATTATTTGCACTACATGGAGTATCTCATGAGGATTGAGGGTATCATCACTCATCTTTGTTATATTCAACGACATTGGACACATGTCCTTAGGACCCCCCTTAGTCAGCTAAGAGTCCAATCACATTAGCTACAAGTGGAGACAAACCACCATATTCTCAAGGAGGATAGGATTTGTCACCTTTGGTCTCTTTGGGAGGTAAAGACTAAAAAACGCTTCATCTTTAGGTGTCTTGTCTACTATGAGATTCAAGAGAGGCACTATTACCTATAATACAAGGATGCAAGTGTATCAGTTGGCTCTTTCTTTTGCTATCTTGACTAGAGGTGCTTCTTTCTATACCTTTGAGAGACTATACTCTTTGGCATCAAACATTAAAGGAGAGATTGACTACCACTCAACTAATTACATCAATTTTTCATCTTAGCTTTGTTATTTGGAGCAATCAGCATGCATGCAAGGATACATCTTCCTATAATGATAATTTTAGAGTTCTACATCAATGTCTGTGGACGAGAGTTGCTTCTAGGGCATTGGTGGCTCATCTTTTATGGGCATTTTCTTTAAGGTCTTAAAGGGTTTTCCTTGTCGCTTTTGGTCCATTGAAATCTTTGGGCCTTCTTGAACAATTTTTGCATGTCTTGGGCCATGTTAGCGAAATTATATGAACATCATAAAATTTTGCAATGCATTGTGTAATAACAGGTGCTTTTCAATCTAGAATTAGTTGAATTTTTCTGATGTTCTAATACTACACTTTCATCTGATGCCATATGTCTGATTTATTTTACATCTGTTTGAAAAAAAGTCACATTTAAAGAACTGTTTGTTAATTTTTGTGCTGGAATTTATCATTGGCGTTAGACTGCATTTGAACTACATTACTATTAACTTATTGTTGGAAATAAGTAATAAAGGAGACAGTGCTTGGTCAAGCATTGCAACTGAGAAGTGTGTATGAGCTCTTGGTGTTGAAATTGTTGCATAATGTGTAAGGATTTCATCTCAAGAGGTGACAAGATGCAAAATGCTATACATCTTTTGAATTTTAGTTTCTATAGCAAAGTCACCTGTTTGGTCTTTAAAAATGACATTTTCCTCATCAAATACGGTTGCATTAGTTTATTTATGCTATTATGAGTTATTATGCATGTATCATGGGGGCGAAATGGCTGTAAATATAAGCTGTTCAATAGCTTCAAATATTTCCACTATTTTTCTTCCAACATTTATTCATTCATGTGAATTGACTAAAGATGAAATATTCTCAAGATCTTGGCAAGACAAGTATGACATTGACTAATATCTGTTGAAAAAATATATTTAATGCTTGTAACATAAGCAACTCTGGGCTACTGTTTTCATGCAGGATGTTGCATCCAAAATAATGTCTTTTTCGCAACAAGGACCTCGTGCAGTTTGCATCCTTTCAGCAAATGGTGCTATTTCTAATGTGACCCTTCGTCAATCTGCAACTTCTGGAGGCACTTTAACATATGAGGTTTGATATTCCCTTATTTCCCATGCTTTTGTAGTTTTTCATTAATGAAAGCTAATAAGAAAATGCCACTCACAACTGTTAGAGACAATACTAGCTCTTATGTTTGAATTTACCTCATATTACCACTTATTAAGATGGATGTTTCCTTGCTATTGTGGCCTTGCTGTTTCTTATTATTTGCTATTTATAAGTGCTAATTATTCATTATCAGGAGTATATGCATGTTGTACATTATAAAATAGTCGTGCATTTATAATATGCAGTAATTGCACATCTCATTCTTCTTGTCTCTCAAGGTTAAGAATTACCTTGTCTAGTAATTTACCATTTGTCCAAATAAATATCAAGGCAACTAAAAAATCTTTTCCATGTAAGCAGGCCCTGCAAATCATACTAAATAATAAATATACATGCAAATACAAACTTACTCTTGAGTAGGAGGTGTAAGTTTATTTTGTAAAGGTAGCATGAATACATTTCTGCTTCATTTTTTAATCGATCTTAACTGATCTATTTGTTTCCCTTTAAAATTGTTGTGGATCAAGTTTTCTGAAGCTAGAATCATAAATGTTTGTTAATTCAACTAAAACATTAAAAATAAAACAGATTGCAAAATGGTTCACATGACATAGCTTCTGAATGACACCTTTGTTTCTTGGACATTGAGATATTCATTATAGGCTCTACATCTAACTTGTAAAGTTCTCCACTTTGTAATAATCTTATGCACAAGGATGTGCTTCAGAAACGTTCGTGACATATCAGTTGCATTATTTAGCATATTCTACACTATTTGTTTAACAATGGGACCTAATAGTACCATTTAACAATATACTTTGCTATAAGAATTAAGCATTCAAATAAAGAAGAGAAATAAACCATTAAAAGGAGAGACAACAGCAGAAGAGGGTAGAGTGACATATCTTATTGAGTTTAAATGTCATGTATACATCATTGAAGTTAGGTGTACAACCACCAAATAATTATTATACTTAATTGAACTTATGAACTCTTATGATGTCTTTAGTGGCATCTCTATTTATTTAATAAAGCGACTAAATATTATAGACCTAAATAACCCTTAAAGTTGGCCTGCATGTCTAAATGGAGATTATTCTCCAATATCACCCTCCAGTATCCGTTTAGATGACCTCACAAAACAGATTTCAAACTGAGGGTACATTAAAAAGTATTGTTTGCTTCATCCAGTGCTTTCAAAGAGCATGGCCTCTTTACCTCTTCCAGTTTAAAAATCACATACATGTGGTTTTTATCCACCGAAATCAGTAGACTTCAATTTGGAGGAAGCAAAACCTCTCTTCAAAACATAGGAAATTCATCAAAACTATGCACCTGCAGCATTGGATGACTGCCTCTATCATGCAAAGTTGAATAAACAAGATCTCATAGTCTCGTATCAGGATCATGAACCCAACTAGGGATCCCTTTGTCAAAACATTTGAGAAAAAGGGTGCAGTTCAAGAATCCACGAGAAGATACTAAAATCATCCCCAGAAATTCCACTAAAATTTCTGTTCAAAATTCATTAGATGTCTACAATTACTTGACTAAAACCTGTCATCAACGAAGTTTCAAGGACAAAATGATGTGGCATGGCAGGACAAGTTCTCAAAACAGCTAAGACTTGGCCAAACTTATGGGGATGACAATGGGACAATGACGAGACAATGAGGAGATGGTAGCAAGAGAATATACAATTATACACACACACAATAGGATTGTTTTTTTTAAAGCATGAATGTGCCACTTTATCCAATCCAAAAGCTAAAATAATGTCATATATTCAATTTTCATGTGTGATACAACACACATTAACTATTCAACATGAAACATGCAACAAAGTAAGGCATTAAGCATATAAATGAAATGCTATTGCTAAAATTAAACCCTTAATGAGAAGACTAAAATTCTAGGGTTTAAATTCAACAACCATAGTCCACATGTTCAAAACATAGTCAAAATCAAAGTGAAATCTGAAAATCTGAAGGCAATCCTTGACATAATAAAATATTATCAATCATCCTCTAAGCCATTTGCACAGATGAGGTCACCAAGTGTGCCCTCATCATTGCTTTTTGAATCATGGGGCTCATGTAGTGGGACTCCAAGTGGTTTTGGTTGCACCTCCTCATCCTAATCTGGTTGTCTTGCATGTCAAGGTCAACATCTCATTGTGTTGTCGGACTATCATGATACTTAGTGTCTTTCAATCCTTGACGTGCAAGGTCTTGTTCACAACGACTAGCTTTTCCATTCTTCTGGAGGTAAGTCTATTCCTCTTGAAAGAGTGGATGAAGCTATAGGTTGACTGGTTCCCTTCAATAGTAGAGGAATGGGCAACCTGCAGAAGGAAGCAAATGGAAAGCACCTGAAGTAATTTAGCTCCATCCCCATATAGCTGTCACCATCAATTTTTTCTTGGGCAATAAATTTGAACTCTCCTCTTGTTTATTGAACCAATCACCTGTAAGCTCTGCAAATCTACTGCATGGATCAAGCAGTGACTGACTTTTCTGTAGTTTAGGTCTTTTTAATTGCCTTCATAAATTCTTTCTTCACCTTGATGTCCTCTATGGGAGGTACTTTTCCAAGCCTCACCACATACTACTTGGGTTTAAAAGCATATATTGCCATTTGTGACGGATTGTGCATCCTACACCAACACTTCTGAGCAATGGGTTGAATGGCTGCTCTCATCTGACCAACCATGCTGTAAAAATTCTAATGCATTTCTGTAATGTGAGGAAACATGTCTGTATATCTAATTATATACACAATGGATGCCACCAATCATCATTTAGTACTGTTTGTTTTATTTTTTTTTTCCCTTGTATGTTTTGACACTCTTCTCACCTAGTCTACTCACTACACTACACACAACTATAGATTATAGGGCTTGCTATTCCTCAATTAATCTCTGCAACAAAATAAAATGTTTAGCATATTTCATCTCGACAAGTTTGAAGATTCCTTCCTGTGCCAAAAAGGTATGATGGTTGCAAATAGGCTTTTGTAGATCTCTAGTGTCAGCTGTTTTACCCAATCAGTTATGCTTGTGTCCTTAAATGGGTTGTTCAATGCCCAAATACAAATTGGAGTCCAAATATGAATGTAGCTATGTTGGGTTATCATCCCTATTTGTCTATACACATGTCTTGCATGTATCATTACTTGAACCAGATAAGGGGCTCAAACTCCTTTATAATGTTGTTTGATATCTGAAATGGAAAATCTGTATCCTTGCACTTCGTAGAACAGTCAATGGCTTTCAGAAAGTAAGGCCTTGCTTTGCATGTAACAATGATGTTGATGAGTGGCCTATTGGCAGTATTAGTCCATTCATCTATCTCTTCCTTAACTCTTTGTTAACAAGTAAAACTAGGAGTAGCTTTTATTAAGAAGAGTTGTCTGCATCCTTGCCTTTCCTAGGGGCATGTATGACAGACCAACAAGAGGTGCTTTCTTGAATATCACCTTATCATGAGCAGAACATATAATGTTGAATGGGAGGCCATTCATAAAGAACAATCTGAAATAACATCATCTGCCTGTCCATGTGCTTGTACTTGTACATTTTTATAATTATATCTTCTGCTTTGACTATCATTAACCCCTGTAGTAGAACAATTGAGAGGAAGAAGAGAATTTGGGCTGGCACACACACTTGAAGCTGAGGTTTTGATTCTTTAACAACTATACTCTCAGTGTATAATTTTGTCATTTTAGCTTTCTCTTCAAGTGATATTTTCTCACAACTCTATATTTAGGCATGTGTAAGAGGTGATATCTTTAGATGCAAAATTGTAAAGGAGGCATCTAAAGTGTTACCTGCCCCTGCTTTATTTTCTAATTTCTCTAACCTTGTCTAAACAGCAAGAAACTATAGCTAAGGGTTTTGTAGGTTTGAAGGACCCCATTGCACATGGTCTTAAAAGTGCTGAAGGGCAATCATATGGGGATTTAGACCCACTACAACTTCAAGCAGAACTTTTTGTTCCATTCATTGCACTTGTGCCCAAACAACACTCTCATCATTCATGTTTGTGCTCTCCCCACATTTTGACCGGGGGATTTTCTCCATGGACACATTACAGCTTGTGCTCATTCTTGCTGTTTTTTCTTTTTTAAAAATAATTTTCCAGAACAATGGAAGTGGGGTTGGAGTATGGGGAATTAAAAATAATGCAAGAAAGAAGAAAATGTAACCCAAAAAGTGGGGAAAGTTGAAAACATACTGCAGCTTCTTACTTATCTTATCTTAGCCCTTGCAGATGAAATTGTGACCTTTAATATAACTGATGTCCTCTTCAATGCTTGTCTTCCTCTGTTTCAGTTTGTCCTTAATAATCTCTTTCTTTCTTCCACTCTCATAGTTCATTTTGTGCTCTCCCCACATTTTGACTGGGGGATTTTCTCCATGGACACAATACTGCTTGTGCTCATTCTTGCTGTTTTTTCTTTTTTCAAAATGATTTTCCAGAACAATGGAAGTGGGGTTGGAGTATGGGGAATTAAAAATAACACAAGAAAGAAAAAAATGTAACACAAAGAGTGGGTAAAGTTGGAAATATATTGTAGCTTCTAAAATTCTTACTTACCAATATGACAAGCTTGGGCATCTCAAAAAGGATTGCAACAAAAGAAAGTGATACTAGGCTTAACATGGTTAGGAGGGTTGAATAGAAGGGGGCATTGAATTTGTATTTTGATTGTGGCCTGCCATGGTTGCATGATGCCCAATCTAGGAATTGAAATGTCGAGGCATTTAATAGGCTTTGTAAATTTTCAAGGATTGGACATTTTCTTTTAAAATATTATTTCATTTTTTTTAATGTAAGTTGAGTATAGCGATAATTCCCCAATTGTGAATATAGTGATAATAACCTTATTCTAAGCGATCATGATCTCAACTTTGGATGGCAAAATGTAAATATGTAAGTTGGAGACGCTATGTTATTTAACTGGACTTAAGTTAGAGTAAAAGATCATATGATTATTGAAATGTTAGGAAGATCAAAATTTATTATGGGATCTATTTTTATAATTAGTTTTATGAAATGCCAAGCTCATGGGCCTTGATGTGAATTTATCATATATTTTTGTGACCTAGGTTGTAAGAGGGTTCATGATGCGCTCCATGGTGCCACTCCAAGCATTCAAAATCAATGGATTATGGGTGAAAAAGAAGCTAATGATGTGAATTTGCCATTGAGATGGTGTAAGAGATCTCTAACGTCAAAGTAAAACATAGTCACTTTGTCTAGATTGAGAGCAAGATTGTCAAGATGTTGCCATTAGCAAAAATTAGGGAAGAGCGTTGTCTTGGTGAGTTCTCATCAACTACAAGTAGCATGGTATCAACAAGAGGGAACCTAATGCTGCCAAGGATTGAGACAAGTTGGAAGAAAGAAATAATCAATACGATGGGCCTAGACGTCTTTTGTAATGCTTTATATCAAAAACTAACAATCCCCCAAAGAAAAATAACCAAGCAGTGTTGGTCAAGATAGTGGGCAAAGGTGGAGAGTGAGCCTATAGATTCTCTATATAGGAAATGGTATCTCTTATAAATGTCATAGTAGATAGGGCAATGGAGATAAGTGTTCCTCGTTTTCTACTCGTTAGATGGGCAAAGGCGATGTAAGCTTTTTGTCTTGGGGGAGATGATGATTTGTCCTAACTCGAAATTGTTTGTATTCATATTTGTTTAAGGGGGGATTCAAAATCCATGTGTGACCAACGAAATGATGCTAGAGATAGTTTGGGTGGAGGATGGTGCCAACAACAATTTGCAAGAAAGGTGTAGCATCAAAATCCAACTTAGGGTTAAAAGATTGGAGGCTAGAGGTCCATGCAACTTGGATGCATTATTTGTAAATATCTTGATTGACAACTTTGTAGATGTCATTCTTAGAGAGAAGGAGATTACGAGGGGCATCCCAAGAGTAGTTGAATGGAGAAATTTAATCAATAGAGACACAAATAGATTGGAGAATTAGATTAGCCTTTTGATTAGCAACAATGATGATGCCCAAAAGGACTCAAGGAAGGAATTCTCTCAAAAGAACAAAGAGCCAATCATAGGTGTTGCTTATTGTTAGACAAAGAATAATCTATTTGAGTTTGTGAAGATAGAAGATGAGTTTGAAGACAGTGTCAAGGCGAAGAGCTAAGCATCAAACTCAATTCACTCTGAAATTGCTTATTTATAGAAATGAAACAATGAAGTGTAAGGTTTTTGGTCTCTCATTCCAAGTTTGATCGATATGATCCAAATTGAGGCTAAGAGTGATGTGCCTAATAATTGTGATTACGAGGGTCGATTTTGATGAGATATCCTAGAAATGAATCTAGAAGCATTGGCAATCCAAACTTGAATGTGAGGCATAGCCTTTACAAAGCATGCTTGTCACCTTGTTTTAAGATAAAAATTGCATTGTAAATTGATCTATACCATAACGATCTCCATTAGTTTCCTCTATAAGTAAAATGGAACTTGGACAAAGCCTCCTCCCCATGACCAATGTTTTGCTAAAGTTCACGTTGAGCTATTTGTACTCATAAAATCAAGCAAGAGTATTGAGTTGCCTTTAAAGGCTGTGGGGACTATGGGAGGGAAGCACAACATCATCATGAAAGGGTAGCATGGCAATTAAAATATGGTGAATACACTATTATCCTACTGAAAAAGGTACTCTAACTTGTCGATATAGATACTTGAGAGAGTGACATCCTCCTTAACCCCAATTGTGCTTTTGACAAGGTCAAAAAAGCCATGAACCTTGTGGAGTCTCATGATGGGATGGATGGAATATTTTGAAATATGATCAACTTGTAGTTTATGGAAAAGGAGATGGCTTGGGCTATGGTAGTAAACAAAGCATCAAAATGCTTTAGGTTATTGTTGGCAAGCCTCTTTGATAATGGTTGCGAGATTAAAGAGTGATCAATATTCTAGAAGTCTCTTGAAACCTTTTCCCCCTAATGTATTTCTTACCTCAATTGATAAATATGTCATAACACAATGGCATACATCTTGGCAAAGGCATGCCTAATCATAATAGTCTTGTAATTATGTGGTAGTGAGCCATCCTCTTCATTGTGAATAGGATGATGATGTGTTGAGACAAGGATATGGGAAATTTTGAGCACACGATAACATTGAATAAATTGATAATGGGAGAAGTGAACTGATGCTGACTTGAGGAACTCTACTTGAAGCTGCTCACAATAATCAACTTTTTTGATGCATAATTTCTTAGTAACTCCATTGGTATTAGTAGATGAAAACAAAAAACAAATAGGTGGAGGACCAAAGTGGTGGATGCTTGGTTGATCTGGTGTGTTTTAGAGGGGTTTGTTGTAGGTGGCCCAAATTTGGGGTTCTATGTTGAAACTTGAAAAGGTGGGGAATGTTTATGAGGAATTATGAAGAGCATAAAGGATGTTGCATGCTATTTACTATGCAAAGTGGACTCTTTGATGCATAGATTTTCGCTTATCCTCACACTACCTGTTCATTGGATTGAAACCATGCAGTTGGGAGAGTGTGGATGATGGTTTGAATGGGGAAAGCAATGAAGAGCTACCACCTAAAGGGTTTGGACGATGAGATTATACTTAACATGGATAGTGAAGAGAGAATAGTAACCATGTAGTTGGGAGAGTGTGGACAATGGTTTGAATGGGGAAAGCAATGAAGAGATACCACCTAAAGGGTTTGGACGATGAAATTATAATTAGCATGGATAGTGAAGAGAGAATAGTAGCCTCTCATAAGAGGAAAGGTGGCCAAAAAATCTGGCCAATACTCAACGCCAAAGTGAATAAGGAAAGTGTGAGTGTTGGAGGAGCTCAAGGTGCTTGGGGAGAGCATGGGGATATTGGAGAGAACTCCAAAGATTAAAAGTTAGAATGATATGATCAAGAAGTGGTTCAATCAGGCATACAAATGTGTCCTATATTAGTAATCAAATATCAGCTAATAAGAACTTAATCCACAAAGTATGCGGAAATTAACCGAAGCCATTGGCTCTTGGGAAGAAAGAAAATAAAGATTGTGGATGTTGTGTGACTCGACCAATTGGAAAAGATGTATTCCATATGCTATGATTGGGTGGGTCCCATTATATGCATCCCAAAATTTTCAACACCTAATTCTTGAAGTCAAAGCTCATCTTTCTTTAGGTCATGAATAGTTATTATTGAAGTCTTCAAGGAGGCTGACATTGCATACTAAGGAATTAGGAAAGGTCTCCAGATTGAGGTCGAGGTACTACTTGCCTTCTGTGTGAACAGCAAAGGGTAAAGTAGGTACAACATAGCAAACCACTATGAAGACATTTCAAGGATGAGGTGGACCCCTTTGGATCTGTAGCCACTTGTACTTACTATTTTTTATTTTTTATTTTTTTGAAGCAAGTAAGAACACCTTATGTTGGAGAATTCCGGATAAGATATGCCACCTTTTGTTGGAGACAATTCTGGATAAGGTAAGTCACACACTTTTTTGAACATCAAACTCCATTTGATTTTCGGGTCTCATTGTTGAATCTTGAAACCCAAAAGTAACTAGTAATAGGACGGAGTTCTCATTCAGGTCTCTTGTGCGTCTCAATAAGGAATAAAGTCATGAGAAGATAAAATATCATGTAGTGTGCTAGAAGGCCAAACTGAACCATTGCACTAACCAGAAAGAAGTGGAGACACTTGCATCACTTACCAAGATTCAAGAGTACTATCATTTAGTTGGCTATGGGTGCAATGATCTTGGGGGAAGAATAGTCTCGAATCACAGCCCTATAGTTCTGTATCACAGGCCATTTGTTAGCTTTCTTAGCTGCAATGGCTTGGGCACTTTCCCTTTGGAGTTGCTCAAACTGGAGGTGAGTGAGATCTATGTTCAATAGACTTTGTTGGGAAGGGAGAAATGTTTCCTTTTGTATTTCATGTTTCATGCAGAAAGTATGTCTAGCTTGGAGAGAATCGGTGTGCTTGGGGAGGGCCTCAACTAAGAAAGAGTTTTTCAGCATGCCATACCTTTCTTCTTGAAATTTTGTTTGCATGACTAACTCAATCATGGGAGAAATGTCCCTTAACCACCTGAACCCAAGAGTTGTGTTCTTCTACTCATTTCTTAATAGACTGCTAATATGCAATTGTTTCAGATTTTGATGCTGAGAGAGTATTTAGATTGATTGTTCTTTTATATTTGAACTTGAAGTTGGTTCTGTAAATAAGCAGTAACAGCATGCTTTGCTTGGGTCAGGTCCTGGACCTGGTGGTTCCAATTTTTTAATATTGTTAAATAATCTGGAAAGTTTGTGCTCAGCTGCTTCAAGGTTGAGACTAAGTCTAATAGGTTTGCAACTTGTCTATGGATGCTGTAGGTGTACTGGGAATGATTTATTCTCCTTAATTTTCATGATGATAGGAAGGAGTTGTACCCTTGCCCATTTCTTAGGAAAACCATCTGGGAATTCAGGCTATGGTTAAAGATCCGTGTCATCACAAACTAGAGCAGACTTGAGGTGGCAAAGATCCATTGTGTCTTGCTGGAAATTCATGCCCATGGTGTGATTTAGATATGTGGAAACTCTCAGATGTTGCATTGTCACTGGCATCCAAGGAGGCACAGTTCGAACACAACATCAACTTCAAGTTTAGTTCTGCATGGACTGGAGCTTCAGTTCCGTAACTGTGACCCTGGTTTGAATGTTGTCATCCAGTCACAGGCTTTGATGTTAAAAAGGGTCTCAGTTCCAGGAGTGCAGCTACAGAAAATCTCATTCCTGTTCATTCTGGTGTGTCCATCTAGGTAGAGATACTGTTGGCAAATATGTTTGTGACAGACACATTTGTCTTTCAAAAAATCCCAGAGCTGGAGTGGACAGGAGAAAGATGCCCCATTATCTTAGGAGGGGGTTGAGGGAAGGACCAAGGACACAAGCAAGCAACAACTGTCTTACAGGATCGTAGCAATGAAATATTCTGAAATATCAACAGCTCTAAGTTTCTAGAAAAACAGATGCCTTGTTACACTGTTGAAGGCGAGTGAACAAAGCAACAAAAGACCTGAGAAGACTGCTGGCGAATGTTTTCAATAATGGCCTTAAGAGTAAAGAATAAGATCAATAGTCTTTGAGTGTCTTTTGAAAGTCTAAACTTGCCTCCTCTCTTGCACTTATATAATCATACTCCAATTGATCAGGAATTTTCAAGAGTGGGCAGACAATTAATTGGTGCTGTACTTGAGGAACCCTGCTCGAAGCAGCTCACAATCAACAGCTTTGTTGCATAATTTCCTAATAGCTCTCCAGATATCATCAGAGAAAAATAGAAGCCAAATATGTGAATTATTGCTGTGTGAATTATTGATTGGAAAGGACAAATTTTCACATTTTGATAAAATAATTGAAAAATGGTGTTGGGTAGCTTACTTAGTGCAAGTCGAGGAATGTATTCTGGGATGAGAGCAATTGTAGAAAACTAAATGTTAATTTCTTGGCAAGCCAGATCAACCCTATCAAGTTCCATGTATTCTTTCAACAAGATGTGTGGCATTACATGACTAAGAAACAAAAAAAAAAATACTTAAAATGTAGTATACAGAAATTTAAGTTAAACATTTTAAAATGAAATTAGACTAATGCCCACAAACAACCAGAAAATAAAAGTCAAAGCGATATTTTAAATTATTTGTATTTTTCCAAACCCAACTGATCATTAAGAGTAGAACATGGCAGTTTTGAAAAAGTGTGTGCCACTTTTATGAACAAGGAAGACATGATGGTTTAGAGGTAGTTGGAAATGGTTCATTATAATTGGAGTATATTCACGGTGTCCATTTGGACTGATATGACCAACACCGGCAATACATTTAGCAGTGATTATCCATAAAAAACAGTTTTTGAAGGCAATTGATGCTTCATACATGGAGGTGGATTGATGATGTAATCATGAAGGCAATAGATATGGCAGGCCCTTGAAACATTGTATAATTCATCACATGCAATGGAAAAATGTGTAAATCAGCTGGTCTTATCACTGGAGGCATCCAAGTATATGACAGATTTCGTGTGCTGTGTTCACAATCAGCTTGTATTTAAAGTCCATGCGTTAAGTTGGTACTATGTGCAAAGAAACACAAATTTTCATCAGAAATGAGCGACATGCCAAATTGATGTACAGTGATTTGCAATGGTCAATATTAAGGTTGCAGAAACTAAATTTGTGTCCAATTATGTTATGCCTCGTGATGCATGAGGTGAAGGCATTTTTCTTTGTCTATTATTATTGTTGGTGAAGGATGGCCATACTGGAGACAAATCTTATACACAAAAAGACAGTTTTCCCTAGAATGCTATTTTTTTAGGCTTCATGGCATCAGGTTGAGTTTTTCCTTGCAATAAGTATGGCTCTATTTAATTCATTCCATCTTTGTGATATTGATTTGTCTATGAAAGAAGATGCTTATGAAGGTAGAGATTACATGTTAGAAGAATATCAACAATTTTATTGAAGTGAGACCTTGACTTGTATTACATTGATATACTTCTTGGTAAAGGGACAAGTGAAATGCTCAGTTGCCTTGTTTGTTGTATACTTTCAACCACAAATGCTATGATGAGGCTTAATTGAATCAATCTGGGGACAAAGGATTGCTCTCATAACATAGACAAGGAAATGGTTGCTATATACTGAATTGCATTTAACAATATTTTTCTTCAGATGAAGTCTCGGGGCTTAAGATTTGATTTTCCATGTCCACATTTTTTACTGGGGCATTTGGAAATTTCCAAGCACTAGTGATAGATAATCACATGGTGTTCATAGCATTGGTCCAATTCTAGCAGAGTACTCTTCTGAGGTGCAGTCGCTTGTATGTGTTCTTTCCTAAGTTGCCAACTTTTCATCTCCGGAGAGAGATTAGATCACTCATAGTTTATCCAATTTGTGAAGAGAAATATGTCAGAATCAGGAAATCCAGAAAATCTTTATATTCATACAAATTCTGTTAGAAGGTAGTCTCTGAAGAGAGGCCCTCAGAGTTGCAGGATGTGTATCCTGACAGTGTAGACATTGATTATCCTCCAAGCATGATAGTTAATGTTATTGGGATCTTTTTCTGATGAGTGTTTGCCCCCTACCCCAGCGGGGTGAGTTGTTAGGACTTCATACATGTATGTTTCTACTGGCTGTTCTTGTACATCTTGATTGTTCCAGATTAGACGATGATGACTCGGTGGGTGTAGAGTCTTGAGGCTATGATGTGGACTATTAGTACTGAACTTCACAGCTTTTTTCCCCCAATATTCTGTAATTTTGTTTCATGACATTTTGGGTTAAATTTATGTTTGGACATACATGTTTCAAGATGTTGACATCTTTGCAATTCCAATGTCCATTATGTTCTGGGTCTTGGAAATTTATTTACTTCAGTCTTCTGAAATTAGTAAAGATCATTGTTGATTGTTTGTTTGTAATGTTCTATGGATGATGATTTTTAATGTTTGTACCCAAGTTTTGTTTGCAACATTGCATCTAAATTTCTAATCATATGTATCCATTTCCTACACAAATTTGAAATGTGTACTGCCAATTCCCTCTATTCTAAATTTGGGATCCCCTTCTTGATCTGGATTATTGGCAGAATCAGGTGAATCACTTATTAATTTGCAGAAGATAATATGTTGTGGAGAATAAAGAACAAAAGATGATTTAGATAAAGACAACAAAGAAATTAAATTATAAACCATAGTCACCATCAAAACGAACTGGTCCAGTTGACAATGAACCTTTTTTCTAAAATTAAAATATCACACGTTTTTTAAAAGTTCAAACGATAAAAATCTACAAATGTGAGAAACTTTAATAAAGATTAAGCATTTTATGTTCTTACTAAGTTTTTTACTTTAAATCCCTTCACTCTTAGAAACACATGACCCTTTCACTCAGATGCCACCGGACAAAACCATTACACTCAGCCCCCCCATTGCCATGAATATACAGGTAAAGATGTTTGACATTCTCAGTTAAAGAAAACAATCTCACAGCTATTACAGGCTTAATGGCTGTTGGATGTCTAGCAAAGGCAGAAAGTGGTCTGATACATAGCCCATTTCAATGTTCAAGGATTTGCAGCTATTGTAGACACATATTGATGGTGTTGAATTCCAAAAATATAGAATCTTTTATTTCGTGCAACTTATTTCATGTGTGGTTACTATCTCGGAAAACATATGGAAGAGGGGGGAATTATGGATTTACTTGACATAATAGGGCATTATGAGAAATTTGATTTAACCAAGTATAGTCTTCTAGATCTTGCAGGTCTTAAAAGTACTTAGTGTGCCAGCATATCTGTGGCAGCTGGTTTAACATTATGAACTGTATGCAACTCTGTTAAGAAGACAATATGCAAATCATTACTAATAATTGTCTGATAATTTCGCTGATTATGGAGTGATAGCTTTGTACTACAGCAGCAAGGAATAGTTTGATGGTTTGGTAGTTTCTTATTTACAGAAATCCAATTCCATTGTACCATGTAATTGTGTTTTCAACTTTTCAGCATTCATTTAATGGTGATATATCACACTGACTACAAATGATTGATTTCTGTTCATTTCTCTTCTACGGAAAACTATGTTGTTTGTGTGTTTTAGTTGAATTCAAGCTTCTTAAATGTGATACTAGCCTCTAAATTGGAATATATTACATTCCTTGTTTTCCAGGGACGCTTCGAGATTCTCTCATTATCAGGCTCGTTTTTGCTCACGGAAAGTGGTGGGACACGTAG
Source organism: Wollemia nobilis (assembly GCA_028583015.1). Classification (NCBI taxonomy): domain Eukaryota; kingdom Viridiplantae; phylum Streptophyta; class Pinopsida; order Araucariales; family Araucariaceae; genus Wollemia; species Wollemia nobilis. The sequence continues at coordinate 15,139,947 of JAQPPZ010000850.1, forward strand.
TAGAACTGGTGGTCTTAGTGTTTCTTTGGCAAGCCCTGATGGGCGTGTTATCGGTGGAGGAGTTGCTGGAATGCTAATGGCAGCTAGTCCAGTGCAGGTAATATTATGAATTATGCTTTATAATAAATTTGAGGTTGTGATTAACTAAAAAGTTTTAATTTATGTACATTGCATGGCATGCAGGTGGTTGTAGGGAGTTTTATTTCAAATGGTCAAAGGGATCATGCAAGGCCGGCCAATCCTGACCCCTCAATAAGCCTTGCACAGACAGCTGCTTCTGGAGTACCTGCTGTTGCTATCCCAATTTCTCGAGCTCCTATGAATGAAAACTATGGAGGTCCAGGTAGTCCTCCAATGAATCAAAACACTGGCGGTTCAGCTAGTAATAACACTCCTCAACAAACTATTCACAACATGACCTCTTTTCAGTCAATGGCTTGGGCAGGCTCACAGTCAACTGGAGAAGCAAGGCATAACACTGATATTAACATATCTTTGCCTGGAGGCTAACTCTATGAAGAGCAATTCCCTACAGCAAGATTTTGACCCGTTTCTTAGAGTTATCAAACTGACTACCAAGGAACACAGTATTTGGCTGGGATAAGTATAAACGGTTCATTCTGATTGCTGCATAAACTTCATCAGCCTGTCCAGGCAAAAGTTGCAAACTGACCAATACACTAAATAGCCTTTCAGAACAGATACAAGAGTGCTGACTTCTGTCTCAACACTTTAATGTAAGCTATGTGACTTGATTCTACTCTTTTCATGCTATTGCTGGAACAGTCAAGAATTGTTAATTGATTCTCTTCAAAACGTTGCATTGCCATTATTTGGGCTTTGCACATCTCTGCTAGTCTTGTATGATGTGTAGCCTAGCATTCGTTCTAATTTGTATTGTTGTTAACTTTGGATTTAAGCTTCATTTTCTAACTTAAATTTATCCGTCATCCATATTTCATGTACAACATTTGCTGACTTGTTTTAATAGAATTGATTTCTGAAGGTTGTTCATCTTTTCTAATGAAATTTACTTGGATATCAACTTAGATCATGGATGGAATTTATTATAATAAAGGTGCTTGATATTGTTTTCATTACCTCAAATTTGGGTAATAGATGCTCAATATTTTGGTGGTTTCTTTGTCGTCTGCTTAAGGGTGTTTTTTATGGTTAAAAAATGCATTTCCTCTGGACGTATGATCTATATTTTGGTTGAATTTATAGAGGTTATCATTTTTGCAATACTTAAGGATCAGCGGCATGTTTAACGACAGAGTTCCTTGAGCACATGCAGCATACCATTAACAGTTTTCTATAATAGAGAGTAAATCCAAGAACAGGATGGAAAGAGGTGGAATTTAAAAGCAGGGATACTGACGTTATTCAGGGTCCTTCAATGATTGAGTATGCTGTTTTAGTTCTCACTAGGAAATCCAAAAAATAAGAATAATCTGTTTTCTCTTGCCTCATAAGTGAATTAGCAACCATGCATTTCTGAACCAAGTGTAGATTCATACTATTTTGGGTGGTAGTGTGTTCCAGTCCCAAATGGATGAATGTTGTCTGTGCCATATTTTAATTTCTATTTCAATGAATCTATTAGGTGCTAGGTGTGATGGTCAGGTATGCTTCCAACAATAACTTAAATTAGCTGCGGTAAGTTTACGAACTAGATTCTGTTTGTGTTCAGAAACTGCTTTGTTACAAACTGCCACTGGGTATTGAAACTACTGAATTGTTGGCATGGATTTTCCCAATGTTATAGGATATAGTTCTGATAATCAAAACGAGGCAGAAGCAATTCTAAAGGATAATTATTTTCCTGCTATAAACAGATTGATACTTTACATTATCGTTTGGAAGACAAACAATTGGCAAACCATAGCAACGATGTAGAATGGAGTGCACGACAGAGTGCAGAAGATGAGACAACAAAGCATGAAATTAAAAGGTCTCTACAAGAGGAAAGGCTAATACTTTTGTGTGAGAAGAATTTTGAAAAAAAGATTAGGCAGTAAATCCCTCTAAATAACTTTTTTTTATGGGAACTCAAAAATATTTGATTTAATTAAACGTTGCATCTGTGCGTGTGTTATCAGGAAGTTATTGTATTTGTTGGATATGAAACATAAAGGCAACAAAGGTCTTTAAATTCATATAAAAGTTTACCTATTATATATATTTTTATATAAATAATAGGTTATGTGCGGCTTCTACTAGGGGTCATTCATTCAAATAATAAAACATTATATTTTTGTTAGGTTAACTAAATCATATTTAGATTCTTGTGTTGTTAAAGATAAAATTTTATTTGTTTTTTAATTAAAAATATTCATCTTCTTCAAACAAATACCTCCTTGTCATTTTTATTAAGAGATAAGGCCAATTGCCTTCTAACATTTTAATTTTGTCAAAAACATCAACACTGCAATTGACTAAATTATTTATAACCCAATTTTTTTCTCATGATGACATTTCCAAGATATTATTTGAAAACAATAGTTGGATACATTATTTTTTATTCAATATTTAAGTCCATTTTTATTGATAACATTAACCATAATTTGTGAAATTCCTTGAAGCAAAATATATTTTCATATTTTTTCAATGGTAATTTTGATTATTGTAAGTGCCCTAGCTCCCCTACATAGTTGGTAGTTGAAGTTCCATATGATTATAAATAAGGAGCATTTTGCCTTCATCATTACAAACACCACCACCTCCACCAACTTTTTGTGGATTTTCTTTTGAAACACTGTCAAAATTGATTTTGATTAATCTAACTTAGGATATTTTCCTTATATAGATATAATGACATTTCTAAGATATTGTTTACATCGATAGACAAAAAGTAATGTTATTTTAATTCAATTCCTACATTCCTTTTATTGATAAGATTAATAATAATTTGTGAAGCTCTGTCAAACAAAATATATTTTCATCTTTTGTAATGGTAATTTTGATCCTTGTGATTTGAAGTTCTATATAATTTTGAGTGAGGAGCATTTTACCTTCAATATTTCAAACACAAACACCTCCACCATCTTTTTTTGGATTTTCTTTGGAAGCACCATAAAAATTAATTACAATAAATCTAACTTCTCGGATTTACTTTTCTGCAAATATTAGTTTAGATTGGCATGATTTTTTAGGGAGCCAACCTAAATTTGGAGGTTGAAAAGAGCTTGAATTTTCTTTTTCTAATTGTGAAAACATAATTGTAGGCATAAATCCAATTAGAACGATTATGTGATTCAATAGCTTTTGGCATGCTTGGTGGGACAAAGGCCTTGATTTCCATGTTGAAATCAACCCTAGTCCCTTTGATCCTAAATTTGACCATGTTCAAATCTAGAATTTATGATCAAATAGGCAATTAGTCCCTAGTCCCACTTAGAATATGTTTAGATTTGTTAAATGGTTTGTTTATTATGTTGATTTACTCATAACCTATAATTGTTTTATCATATTTGCCTACTATGGCTTCATATTTGCTTGTTTTGTTTTTGGATCTGCAGGTTCTTCGAATGACAACTTCATTGTGAAACCCCTAAAAATCTCTAAGTTCAACATTCCAAAATCAAAACTATAGACAATTTTCCTTGAATCCTTTAATCAAATTGAAATTCCCATGCAGGAATTTTGATTGGTTCTGGTTCAATTCGATCATAAAAATTTTGATTAGTATGAAATTTTGTTATTTGCCACTTGGACTACAATTTCCCTTCTTTTGGCTAAAATTGCGATTCACCATTGGTGGATTGCAAATTGTCAAATTTTGGAAAACCAAAACTTTTGCCAAGTACTAACTTGGCAATTCGCCAATCCTAATATTCAAAATGCTTCTAAGTAAAAACTTGGCAATTCAATGGTTCAATTTGATCATCAAAATTTTGATTAGTATGAAATTTTGTTATTTGCCACTTGGACTACAATTTCCCTTCTTTTGGCTAAAATTGTGATTCACCATTGGTGGATTGCAAATTGTCAAATTTTGGAAAACCAAAACTTTTGCCAAGTACTAACTTGGCAATTCGCCAATCCTAATATTCAAAATGCTTCTAAGTAAAAACTTAGCAATTCAATGTTTTTGTCAGTGTTTTGATATTTCTAATGATTATTTTGAGCTGATTTTTTTGCGTGTGTAGGTGCAATCAAGATTAGACCAAGGCTTATGATTATAGGATCCAAGACATTATAGTCTAACAAAGAAATTCTATTCGTTGAACTTATTGCTTATCAAAGGAAAGGAAAGAAACCAATTATTGTATGGATTAAAGAATTCATTAAACCAAACTCAACACTGTTCAAAGGGAAACAATCTATGACGACTCTAACTAAATCCAACTTGAATCTAGAATTTTGCTACTCATTCTCATCACCAAGTTCCCTATCCTTGTCTAGCCAAGCAAGTCAAATAGGCAAAAATTGCTTGCTAGCAATAATTCAAGCAAATCAATTTCGAACCTCAACCAACTCACCAATACACATTGTGATAACTAATCCATTGTGTAACATGCCTCAAATAATACATGTTTAACTAGATGTGAATAACCCACAACCCTTTTGGTAAGGACCCTTTACATCACAACCAATTAATTAGTCTATGGCCTAAACTAGTCAACCGTCTAATTTGTCTACCTCATAAAACTAGTCATAATACAAATAGGACTGAATTCACAGGTTGGTATTAGTCAATCACAAGTTTTACCAAGCCAACAATTCAATCTGCAAACAATCACTACTTAGTTGCAGCCTACGTTAAGCTAGCAAGCAAGCTCTTCAAATGTGTAAGTCCTATCGAAGTCATCCTATGTCATTGGTCCAACTAAATCATGCAATCCAAGCAGTGGGGCAAGTACTATCAAGTCCATCAAATCCCAATGTTGGTACTACTTAAGGATAGTTAGTTCTTCTAAATCCCCAACCAAGCCAGAGTACTATGCTAAATTGGCAAGTCTTGCTTAGCCAACTAGGGTCACAAATGACTTAGGGCATTATCTAGAATCAATCGTTGCCTCTTGGTAACTATACTTTGCAATATCTATAATAGGCTTTAGGTCCTCAGAATCAACTAGTCTCACAATATTGTCCAAATCCAAAAAGCCAACAAAATATGCTTAATCCACAAGCAATGTTGAACCCTAATCCCTAGGGATATCTCAACCTACAACTAATACAAAATCCAAACCCATTATTTGCTCCTTAGTAGCCTATAGCCTCTAAAATATTGAGGTAGCCCCACAAACAAATAGTTCAATATGTACCACAAACACATGACCCCTTCTTATTGTCAGATGTCGTATGTGCCACAAGTGTAATATAAACAAGGACCCCAATATTACCAAGCACAAATGCAAGTGAAACCTCAAAATCTATTGCCTGATTGGTCATACCTAGGGCCTTTGAATCTAATGGTCTATTCCTCAATTTTGACAACCATGAAGTCCTTGCCAATTTTTGATGGCAATAACAATAAGATGACTATGGACTATCTTAATGAACTTATCACATCGAAACTTGTGCATAGGATCCAAGAAGATTTTATAATGTGGTTGCTCATATACTCATTGAGGGATAAGGTGTCCTTGTGGTATAAAAGTGTAGACACCAAAATCTAGCCACTTGTCTTCCCACCATTTTTCGCCCATTATTTATATATATTTATATATTTATTATATATATTTAAATAATAATATTTTATATATTATATTTTATATATATTTATATAAATAAATTAATCCTAGCCATACGATTTTATTTAATCTCATCCATCCATTTCCCTCAATCCATGCCACACCCTAAATTTAATATCTACCCTTAGATATGCTTTAATCTCAACCACACGATTAGTGTCATTGAAACCCTAGCATGTCCTAGGTTGGATTATAAATAGGAGCCACTTTGATGGCTCAACCCCTAAGTGCCCAAGTTTCCTAAGTGATTGAATTCCCTAAGTCCCCTGAGGTTCCTTGAGCTTTCAAAGTGCTTAGAACTCCAACCCAGCCTTTGTGCCCTAACCCCATTCCATCCATCGCTTTTCCTATTCCCTCGCTCGCAATTTTTGCCATCGCATCCCTCGCATTCATCTGATCTGCTTTTGCAGATCTGATTTGCATTCTCGAGTGCCCTGCTACTCTTCGCCGCATTCTCGAACGCCCTGTGCTCTTCTACGCATTCCTAAACGCCCTGCTGCTCTCCGCCATAGTCTCGAGCATTCGGCTGCGCTCCGCGAGTGCTCGACTGCGTTTCAGAACCCTATTCCGAAGACAAGCGAGATCCTCAAGTGTCGCTAGGGCACACCCTCGCCATTGACTTGCAATAGATCCAACCATCAACAGACAAAAAGCAAGGAGCAAGGTAAATCTATCTCATTTGGTTATATTGCATATTGTTTAATTCTGTTCACATTTCATATTGTTATAGCTAGGGTTTTGGTTGTGATTTCTGAGGGCTCACATAGTGGAGCTCTCATTATTATTACTAACTCTTTGGTGTTTCTTTGTGTGCTGATTAGACGGTATATCAGAAGCATTAGACAACTGATTAAGCTGGAGTGGCTCGACATTAGATACGCAGAAGCCCACTCACAACTGTTGGGAGCAAAAACGCAACTGAAGACACCACCATTTGTTGTGGCTAGGGTTTCAGAGAACCCTAGCAATATTTGTAAAAATTGTATCAAAGAGGATTCTTAAATCCATTATTGTAACGGAGTTTTTAGGCTCCCCCCGTTAATATAAATCTCATTTGTTGTGCAATATTTGGTTTTATTTGAATTTTGTTTTATTTAGCATTGTTTGGTGTCGTGTTTTTAGCTCTACAAATGGCGATCACGGTGGGACCCCCTAAGGGTTTCATGTTTTGATTTATCTTGAATTCTAACTTGTTTGTTGTCTTATTTTATAGATTTTTAGGAGTGCAAATCACGCATTTTTTGCCTGTTAGGGTTTCTGAGGAGTTGCAAAAAATTGCAAGAGGTGCACGAATGTAGTGTAGCACACAAGGATCATCTAGAAAAATCCAACTGCATTCCAAAAACACTTAGTTGCATTCCAGAAGTACCCTAAGGCGTCTCAGAAGCGTCCAACTACGTTTTACAGTAATTTGGAGCAGATACGTAGGCTATCCAGTAAGTCCACTGTCTAAAATCCAAATTTTCAGTTTTATGTATTTTGGGTGCTTTGATGTATTTTTCATAATTCAAGCGTAAAATGAAAAATCACTAAGTAATTTGGAAAAGAATTCATCTTAGTTTGCATTTTAGGTTTCTTTTTGCATCCATTCACACATTCCAGTTAGGGTTTTTGTTTCTGATGTATTCACAAATATAGTCTTGCATCTTGATTGCATTTGAATTAACAATTGGCATAAATTAGAGCTGCATTTTAGGGTTAGAAGTATCTTCTTTTATCTATCTAAGTAGGAACATCATTAGGGTGCCAAGAGTATTCCTACCATTGGGTGATTCTAGGCAGAGGGGTGGACGAACCCTCTGGTTGTCTTTGATAGGCGGTCTTAAGCGGTGTACTTCACACCCTTTGGAGAAATTGGCATTCTCTTGTTAGATTCTGATATAGATTTATGAAATTAGTTGCTCCTAACATTGTTTTCCACATTACTTAACGAAAACCTTAAAAGGAACAATTCACACAACACATTTCACTCAAAACAATAGTGGTTGGATTCATCACCAACGACTACTTGAGATTTGGTGACGGTGGCATTCATCTCCATCCACCAATATCTGCCCATAGAAACCATAAGATACCCTCGAACAAACTTGTTGGATTTCATCACCAGCAAGAATCACATTGCCCTATCTTTGCCATAGTTTTTTACCTTTGTTTCATTAAGCAAGATTAGAAGATCAAAACACACAAGACTGACACTTAAAGTGAATACACATTAAAAAAGATATAATCAATGAACAAGGTAAGCCACACTGGTTGAAACTTAACATTGGTTGTTTGTTTCCCTTTTTTCTCTTTAAAGATTTTAGTTTTGTGTTACATTTGATAGTTTAATCTGTATTTTGATTTATTTGCTTATGGTATTAACTAGAAACCAAAAGAAATCTATAAGTCAAGATAACTTAATGGAACCTTCATCCACCTTCCCCACCACTTCTATGGTAGATTCCTTGAATGTGACACAGGTAGATTTGTCTACAGGTCCCTCACATTCTTTACCATCCACTGCTTATCATGTGACCATGCCCCAAGAGGAGTCAACCTCCCCTACCATAGACAACCATATTACCCATATAGACATGGACAAAGTAGAAGCTCTCATGAAGTCTTCTAATTATGTCTTAGAGTCTATTCCCAATTCACCTAGACAAGAGTCTACTTTACAACAAGAGCCTGTCTACTCCCAACCACCATATAGATTTACCCAGGTGTATACTAACCCTCTTTTTGAGGCATCAGTTACACCTTCATCTCATGTGTCCATTCCCCAACCTTCATGTGCTCCTAGCACCTCATACACCTCCACTTATACCAACTACTTGTATGAAGCACATATAAATGTTGCTTCACAAGTCCCAGCCTCCTAAGTTGCTATACCTAGTATAACTTGTACCCAAACCACATCTTCCATACCATATTTTTCCATACCTTTAGCCTATGATAGAGAGATTAGTGAGGCATGGGAACACTTGAATTAATTTCTTAGACAGTGTTAAAATGCTCAACAAGTACATATGAACCCTAAGCCTTTACATAACTTTAATCAAACTGTCCTTGTCAACAAGGGTCCATCATGGGCACCACAATATTATGTGTTTATATCCCTATTCCCCCACCAACCCATACCATCACCCATCCTATTCCCATTAGCTAGCCTAGCCATAAACTTCATCCACCATCATAATTCCATAATTCCCCATATTTTCATCAGCAATCTCCCATTCATCAATTTCCATCTAATTCGCCAAACCATCAATACCAATCTCCTCATCACTTAGTCACTCCACAACATTTCTCCACACCGCCACAAAATCATCAGGTAATTTAGGTTTCCACATTCCTAAGGAGGACCCTCAAATTGAGGCCATGTAGAAACAAATAGATCAATTGATGCAACATACACCTAGTTTTTCAAACCAGAAACCAACCTTACACCAGTTGATCAATCAACCAATTCATCCTTCGATGCCATCCTTGCCATATCCAAAAAATTTCATGGTACCCAAGTTTAACAAATTTAAGGGAACTAAGAATCCCAAAGAACATGTGAGCACCTTTGTTCATGCTTGCTTTAGAATAAACGACAATGCTCTCATGCTTCGAAATTTTCCTCAAACATTAGGAGGGGATGCCATAGAATGATGCAATCAATTGCCAAGCCATAGTATCTATACTTTTGAGCAATTTATTGATCAATTCTTTGACCGTTTCATATTAAATGTTAAAAAGATCTCATTGTATGATGTCTATGCTTTAAGACATCATGATGATGAATCTATCTAAAATTTTGGGAACCGTTGGAGGGTTGTCATCACTAAATTGCCATTCACCCTACCAATGGATGAACTAATTAAGTTATTTACCAAGACTTGCTTAAAACCTATCTCTTGGATGCTTCAACTACGAACTTATCAATCATTTGAAGAAGATTTAGTTCATGCTAGTGTCATTGAGGATATCAAATTCCAAGAAGGCATACTTAAGCCTAAGAAGAAAGAATGGAAAAACAAGGGCCAATACAAAAGCAACTATTTCGAACAACAAAAATCAACACAAGCTACCCCAACCACCCAATCCAATCAAGTTAATCAAGTGGTCATGAGCTAGCCGATAATGGCTCAACAACCTATGCAAAAAACACCACAACAAATTTCATATCATGTGGTCCCTTCAACAACACAAGCTCCAATAGTGCAAAATATAGTGTCAGTTGTGGAAAATCGTCCCCAATGACAGTTTGTTCAACAAAATTGCCAATATACGCCATTAGCCGAGTCATATACTTCCTTTTTTAGAAGGTTGTATGAGATAAATAAACTTGCTCTGCTCGACATTAGACCAAATTATCCCGCCAAACGTGGGAAACATTATCGGGAGTATCTATTTTGTCCTTATCATAGGCAAATTGGGCATGACATTAACAACTGCCATGTGTTTAAAGACATAGTGCAAGACCTCATTGACTTGGGGGTGATCAAGCTTGATAATATCCTCGCTCAACAAAACCAAAACCTTGGAATATTTCAAACACCACTTCCTCATCATGAGGAGGTGCAATCAAATGTAGGGGAAACTAACACCAAAACTCCTAATCAAGTCAATCACATACAACAATACCAAGGGTTTGTAGGGGCCATTCATGTGGTCACTAGAGGTCAAAGGAATAACCAACAATGACAACCACCTCAAGCAAGTGTGTCACAACCTTCTACATTGCCACCCATCCAAATTTCTCCCAATACTTCATCACCCATCCATATCCCTTGTCAATCGAACCCTCCAAATATACTCATCAATCGTCTACCTCAACCAGTCATCTTATTGAGTAGCTGACTAACTACAAGTCTGAAAATAAATTTTGCCAAACTATCAATCTATGAGCTAATCCAACAATCTCCTCCACATCGTGAGGCATTAATGAACATTTTGAAATCCATCGAATTGCAATCGCAATATTCTAATGCCTTCAACAATTTTTTGGGGAGCATCGAAACATGAATGGAGCATTCCATCACATTCTATGACTTTGAGATTAAACCAATCTCATCGGAATCAATAGACCCTCCATTGCATATCATGGCTCTAATTGAAAATATACCTTTTAAAAGAGTCCTAATTGATACCGGTTCCTCTATCAACATCATCACCACATCTGCTCTCCATCATTTGAACCTTCCTCCATCTCACATAACCAAGTCATCGTTCACCCTTAAAAAATTCAACGATGCTTTGTGTTCCACAGTTGACACTGTTGTCTTACCAATTCAAGTAGGGGTCAAAACGTTGCACACAATGTTTCACATCTTGGAAGTATCCATGGTGTACAATGTACTCCTTGTAAGACCTTGGATGAGGGAAACGATGTGTCCCTTCAATACTACATCAATGTTTGAAATATGTTCATGAGGGACAAGTACACTGCATACCGGTGAACGTTGAGTCGTTTAAGTATTATAATTTCATCTCAAATCCTTATGAGTCCATGCTTCCTTCCACTCACATTTTTATTTCACCATCATCCAATCCATACACCACTTCACCAATCTCTTCATCAAAGGATCCCATTCCTGAAGAGCTCCCTATCACCAAATCTCATCAAGCTTCCACACCCCCATCATCTTCATCATTGACTACATGCACATGTGGTCATAATCCGTCCACATCATCAACATCATTGCCATACACATCATCACTGTCCACTTAGTAGCCTTCCCAATCCAATCCATTGCCATCACCTAACGTTTCACAAGTCGAGTTGATGGATTATGAGATACCTCCATTTCCACCATTTCTTGATCCCTCACCTGACCATAGTACTCCCATGTCATCCCAAGTCAAGGTCCACCTCACTAATCCTAGTATTGGTGAATACGTGGTCCAAGACATCACCATCACGCCCCTCATCATCCTTAGTGCTAAGGATTTCAATCGCCCACGTGATCCACCTTTAGCAATATGAGTTTTCTATAACATGGGTTCAACTCTAAATAGCATAAATTTTGTATATGGGGGGTTGAATCTTCATCAAGTCTAGATCCCATAGAAGAACCCAAAGAACCGGTTCTTGCAAACATTCCAAACATGTTGGGATTACCATCTCGATATTTCCACATTGTCAATTGGCAAGGCCATGGCCTACGACTGCATGAACAAGGAGTGCATCAACCTATCGATGTTCTATATCAAGAGGTGCATGATTGTTCAGGTCTAGGTTACCACCCACTATCCACCACCTCTTCTCTTGAACTAGCCTTCCAAAGGCTTAATATCAATTCAGAAGCCCTCCATCCTAATAATTTTGATGATGAAATCTATGAAGAATTCAAGCTTATGTCGATAATTTCGGATGAATCTAGAGAAGAATCGGAGCCCATCATTCCCCATACCGAACAAGATGAGTTTTATCTCAACATGTTCCCCATCCATGAGCCTATATTTTGCTTGCTTCTTCCACAAGAGTGAGCTGCCCCTACTGGTGAAACACCACCTCCATTCCATTAATACATTCCATAAGCCAAAATTGTAACATATGTACATAACTCAAAAACATTGGTCTTCACCACTACCAAAAAAAAAAAAAGTCAATCAAAAATCAACAAAAACATTTTCTTTCTTTGCATATGTACATATCACTTAGACAAATACATTTATTTGTGTTGCTTGCTGCTGTTCAGGTTAACCAAGCCCATAACATCGGTTCCAAAGTTCCATCCATTCAATTCAACCTTATCCACCTTTGCCCATAAGTCAACATGAATCCTGTTGATTTATTCACCCCAGTGCATAATCTATATGATCCGACTAAGCCAATTCCAATTGACATAAGTTTCATTGATATGGCCCGGATTTCCTTGCCTCCATCCTTTGCCGAATTTGTCTTTCTCGAGGAGTTGTTAAGGGCTTCCGCCAACTACATTCCTCCATCCCCTCCACCTTCGCGTTCATCCTCACCTTCGGATCACGAGATTTTCTAGGAAGAAATAGATGAGGATAAGCCAGAAGAGTTTGATGATATCTTAGATGATATTCATTTGATCCCTATGCCCCATCAACTTGAGAAAGGTTCCCACATGTCTATTGAAGATACCATTGATGTGGACCTTAGTTCAGACAAAGACAATCCCCAAATTTTCAAGCTTAGGAAAAGTTTCTCACCTGACGAAAAAGAGTAATTTATTGCTCTCCTCAAGAGGAAAAATGGTATATTTGCATGGTCTTATAAGGACATACCCAGTATTGACCCTAGTTTGGTTGTCCACAATCTCACCTTATAGCCTGATGCTAAGCCGATAAAACAAAAACTTAGGAGAATGCATCCTAACGTGGCCCTCTTGCTAAAAATAGAGCTTCAAAAACTCTTAGATATGAACTTCATTGTTTCCATCGACTATCTTGAGTGGCTCTCAAACATGGTACCCATTCGTAAGCCTAACATGGCGATACACATCTATACGGACTTTTGAGATCTTAACAAAGCATGTCCTAAGGATGATTTCCATCTCCCAAATATTGATACTCTTGTCGATACCTACAATGGCCATGAAATGCTTTCACTCATGGATGGTTTTTCAGGATACAACCAAATTTGAATAAATCCTGATGACCAACACAAAACATCATTCACTACACCTTGAGGAACTTTTTGTTACAAGGTGATGCCCTTTGGCCTCAAAAATGTAGGTGCCACTTATCAACGTGCCATGACATATATTTTCCATGACTACATGCATAAGATTATCGAAGATTATGTGGATGATATCTTGGCTAAATCTAAAACTTGACAAAAAAATATTGAGGTATTGGAGAAAGTTTTCGACCGACTCTTAGAGCACAATGTAAGGTTGAATCCCAAGAAATGTGTCTTTGGGGTTACCTCAGGCAAAATTCTTGGATTCATTGTCTCCAGAAGAGGCATTGAGGTGGACCCTAACAAGGTCAAGGCTATATTAGAGATTCCTCCCCCAACTAATTTAAAGGAATTACGTAGTTTACAAGGAAAGATTCAATTGATCCATCATTTCATTGCATAACTTTTTGATAAATCTAGGCCATTCAATCACCTACTACAAAAGGGGGTGCCATTATCTTGGACAGATGAATGTCAAAAAGCCTTCGATGACATTAAGCAATACCTAGCTTCTCTACTAATTTTAGCTCCTCCTCGTCCGAGGGTCCCTTTCTATCTTTATATCTCAACAATGAATTTTGCATTAGGGACAATGCTTGCACAAAAGAATGAACAAAATCAAGAGCAAATTGTTTACTACAATAGTCGAACATTGGTAAGCTATGAAATTGAATATGTTTATGTGGAGAAACTATGCTTAGCAGTGGTTTTTACCACTAAGAAACTTTGACATTACATGCTTAGCCATATAAAATACGTCATAGCTAAGAAAATCCTTTGCGTTACATGATATCCTGCACTTACAATAATACCTGCATCGCTAAATGGATAATGCTCGTTACTAAGTTCAACATGGAATTCATTAGCCAAAAATCCATTAAAGGTCAGGTAATAGTCGATCAACTTATGGAAGCTCCACTACCTAGTGACCATCCTTTGATTATTGAGCTCCCAGATGATTCAATATTTATTATCACTAAGCAAGAAGAATATGTCATTCCAGAGGAAGACGTCGATATCACATTATTCTTTGATGGCTCTAAGTGCACGAAAGGCCAAGGTGCTGGAGTCATATTCCATACACCACATGGGGTACCTATCCCCTTGTCATTCAAACTCGACTTCTAATGCACAAACAACACTGTAGAGTATGAAGCCTTAATACTAGGTCTTCAATCAGCTATAGCTACAAGCATTAAGCGTATTAGGATATTTGGTTATTCTCAACTTATCGTAAAACAAATCAATGAAGAATACCAATGCAAATAACCTACCATTAAGCTTTATCACGAGGTAGCAATGAAGTTGCTATCTAAGTTTTATTGGTATGAAATAAATAGCTTGCCACGTTCGACTAATAGATTTGCAGATGCGATGGCCTCCCTTGGATCATTGATTCCAAAAGACTCATTTGGAGAGGTACAACCCCTTATCATTTCAATAGTCTCTAAATATGCCATTACCCGTGTTGAGTCTAAAGATAAAAAGGATGTTTGCTTTATCCAAACGGATTCATATGAGCCTTGGTCGAGCCAAATAGTAGCCTTCCTCAAGTTTGGAACACTCCCATATGACATGTCTCGGATTGCCAAACACACTTTCAAGCAAAAGGTAGCCCGTTTCGTTATTTTGGGGGACATATTGTATAAACATGGTTATGATGGAGTTCTTCGTTATCTCGAGGCTAGTGAGGCTCAAAGAGCCATAACTGAAGCTCATGATGGTACTTGTGGTGGTCATTTTAGTGGAATGGCTATTGCAAAGCATATTCTACGTATGGGTTATTATTTTCCCACAATGAAATGTGATTGTTGTACATATGTTAAACATTGCAAAAAGTGTCAAGAACATGCTAATTTAACTCATGTACCATCACAAGCTTTGCAACCCATTCAAAGCCTTTGGCCCTTTTCACAATGGGGTCTAGATCTAATTGGAAAAATTTCACCTCCTTCCTTGGGACAACATACATTCATTATCATAGCCACTAAATACTTTGCAAAGTGGGTTGAGGCCATTCCTCTAACTAGTATAACAGGACCTAGAATTGTGGAGTTTATACTTCATCATATCATTTGTCGTTTTGGTATCCCCTTGAAAATCATTTTAGACAATGACAAGTCTTTCAAGAAAAAGGATGTTCGAGCACTTTGCAAGAAATATAACATTCAACATAGTTTTTCGACTTTATATTACCCACAAGCAAATGGCACACACAAATTCCCTTGGCATTATGGGCTTATTGAACAAGCATCTATACGCCTATAGGGGCAACACCATTTTCATTGGTCTATGGAGCTGAAGAAATTTCTTTTTAGGAATTCATAGATGATGATACTGGTACACAAGCATGTCTTGACCAACTCACACTTCTTGATGAGAGGTGAGTCAATGATCTAGAGCATTTATGACCTTATTAGGACCGCCTCAAATGTGCTTACAATGCCAAAGTCCATCTATGTGAATTACAAATAGGAGTTCTTGTCCTTAAATAGAATCAACAAAATACCAATGCATTACCGCATCTTCATGATAAATTTGTAGCTAATTGGTTAGGTCCATACATTATTACACAAAGAGTGGGTAATGGTACTTATAGGCTTGCTAGTCTAGAGGGAGAGGAAGAACTCGAACCACTTAATGTTATACACTTGAGAGCATTTTATGCATGATTTGATTACTATATATGTATATATATACATGGCTAATACACAAAAATATTTGCATACACTTCATTCATAACATTGCATTTCACTTGCATTCACATTCCAAAAACAATGCATTCACCCACATTTCATATTGCATTCCACATTTCACAGAAATTGCATTTTTCATTTAACATAGGGATCATTTATCAAGTTCAAGATCTTAATTGGTCAAATAAAATCATGTTACCTTAATCAAGGGCACCCTCACAAAGTCATCCACAAAATGCCACCAAGTCAAATTGCCATTAGCACAAGCCACAGTCACAATTCCTAGGTGTTTTCGGTCACTCAACCACTCCTAGTGTTTTAAGCAACCTCCAAAATACATGTTGAGTGTTACAGTGTGAATGCATCCAAATGCAAAGCTGCCAAGAAATGTCATGCTCCAGTGTGAACGTGCATGGGGGCTTGAAAATGTCGACAAGGCTTTTTTGTTTTTTCTCTCCTCCTTCCCTTCTCCCTCCCCCCCCCCCCCCCCCCCCCCCCCCCCTATCTCTTTCTCCTATCCCCTTATTCCTCCATCCGTTGCGTTATTTAGTTCAAGAATCCACTATATATATGTAGCCAATGGTTTGTTTTTTTTAATTAAGAGGAAATAAAGTTTTATTGCTGCATTTGAATACTCCCCATTATTTTGGTATCAGAGCGACATGGTCATGTATCTAGGAGAGCCAGAGGACACGCTGTGCGAGGGCACACTTCCCGAGAGGTTTTCTGGCTAGGCACAAAAATTGAGGCAACATGCACAGTAGATATGGTATGTACTTCGAGGTAGACAAAAATTATATGTTGCATGCACTTTGAGGTGCTGAGGTGGAGGTGCTGACAGAGCAACACATAGATCGATGCAATGACACGTGGCATCAAGCCATTGGACAAGGTTGGTGATGTGGCAGACTGAGGGAATGACACATGGCGATAAAGGGTTGGTTGACGTGGACGCCTGCTGGGCAATTGTAGTTAGCAAAGGGTGCACGTACATGTGTGGTAGGTTCTAATTTGCTGTCATGTGGCAAAAGGAGCGTAGCCGATTTCCCGAAGGCAATCAACTTCTTTCATGCATGCAGGGACTTAAAAATTCCCGCGACTGCGTTATCCCAGTGCATGTGGGATAATCGTTTTTTATTTTTTAAAGCGATGAGTGCCGCAAGCTAAGTAGAAGGTCTTGTGCCTTCTATTCACAACGGACGTGTAGCCCATGTGGCTAAGTGCTTAGCCAGTGAAGGAGCAGGTCCCGGGTTCGAAACCCATCGGGACAAACATTTTTCAAATTTTTTTGGTCGCCACGAGTGACAGGGGTTTAAAGGCGACTTGGAGGTGGTCGTGTTCAAAGAAGCCACGGGGGCGCATTGGCAAAGACTCTCGGCTGGGACGAAGGAGGTCGCGAGTTCGACTCGCTCGGCTGATTAAAGGTTCATTTTTTATTTAATTTGTTTTTTCAAGTTAATTTCAACTTTATTAAAGTATTTAATAATTAAAAAAATATTGCTTTTATAATTATTTTTAATTTTTTTAAATAGTTTTTAAAGCAATATTTTTTAATTATTAAATTAAAAAGTATTAAAATACTTTATAAATATTGATTTTAAAACTTTAGAAAAAATTTGAACCTATTGTCCTAGAGGCAAATTGTAAAATCGCCCAAGGGGCTTAAAAAAAACCTTGCAAAATTGTGTAATAGCCTAAGAGGCAAGCATTGTAAAAGAGAGGCAAAAAAAGTGACGGGAAGCCTTCTGGAGCACCCGTTTAGCGCTTCCAAAATTTTGGACTCCCCTTGGAACCCCGTTCAAGTCTAAAAATTATTTTGTAATAGCCTCAGCGGTTGTAAAGGAGTGAAATTTGTGAACCGTGAAGAGTGAAAATTGTAATCTTAGAGGCACTAAGGGAGTTTTTTGTATTGATGCGTAGATGATCAGATCTACCGGTTGTTACCATGCATTGTGTTCTCTTCTGCTGAGAGAGACCGTCGAAACATTTGATGAAAGAGTTCAGAGAGATGGACTGCAAGTTGTGTTCAGCCAGTTACAGAACGCCGTCATAGCACATCAGAGACACCTTGATTTCGGTTACGAGGCAGATTCTGAGGATAACATATTTGGACAATGAGTGGAGGAGTCAGATTCAGTGGAAATTGCACCCCAGGAACCAGCCAACGATAGTGATTCCCTTCAAATATTGGAGCCAGAGCCAGTTGAGCCAGTTGCCCCTGAAATCATCCTCATCAGTGACGACGAGGACTCGATCGTCGACAACTTTGGGAATCCTGTGCTTGAAGATCCACAACAAGAAGATCAAGCAATTAGTGAGAGAGTAGAAAAAGCAAGATTTGATTTGAATTTGTAATTGCTTTTCTTTGTAATTGCTTGTACTAGACAAATCAAAGTTTATTTCTAATCAGTAGCCATGGCCTCAAATACTAGTCTTCCAATTCCAGAATTCAATGGAAGTGACTATGAATATTGGTCCATAAAAATGAAAACCTTACTCATTGGTAAGGGTTTGTGGGATGTAGTCGAAGAGGGTTACACAGAACCCTCCCCTACTGACTGGACCACATTAAGTGTTGCTGATAAGAAAGCTAGGAAAGAAGCACAGAAAAATAATTCCTCTGCCCTGTATCATTTGCAAGAAACCTTAGATAAAAGCATCTTTCCTAGAATAGCATCCTGTGTAACAGCTCAAGAGGCATGGAAGGCCTTGAAAGAAGGCTTCCAAGGGAGTGATCAAGTGAAGCAAGTCAGGCTTCAAACTTTGAAAAGAGATTTTGAGAATCTCAGAATGCAAGAAGACGAGAAAGTTGGTGACTACTGCATGCGAGTCAAAGCAGTAGTAGACAAAATGATCACTCTCGAAGATGAAATCAAGCCAGATACTGTGGTGAAGAAAGTGTTAAGAACACTTCTTCCAAAGTGGAACCATGTTGCAATTATCATTGAAGAATCGAAGGATTTTTCTGCACTATCCTTTGATGCTTTGATTGGTTCTCTACTTTCACATGAAGAGAGATTGCAAGAATCTCCTTCAACCAGCTATGGAGGTGATGACAAAGCCTTCGCATCTCAATAAGGAAGAGGCCAAGGTAGAGGTCGAAGAGGTAGAGGCAAGAGCAGCCCAAGAGGTGGAAATCCAAATAGAGGAGGATCTCCCAGCAGAGGTGGAAGTCAAAACAGAGGTAATCAGCAAAGCAGAGGAAGAAATCCAGGTCGAGGAAGAGGAAGTGACAAGTCAAAGAAGGTTTGTTTCAATTGTGGTAAACTAGGTCACTTTGCTCATGACTGTTGGTCCAAATCCTCACAAGGAAGCAACAGTCAAAGTAGTCAGTATGGCCATTTTGGTGAAGAGGAAGGGACATCTAATCTCTTTCTCTCTTATGGCCAATCAGATCAGAATTTGAATGACACCTGGATCTTGGACACTGGGTGTTCCAATCATATGAGTGGCAAAGAAGAACTCTTTGCTACAATTGATTCCACCTACAAATCTCGCATCAAGCTGGGAGATGATAAGTCATTGTTAGTTGAAGGCATTGGAGCCATGGAGGTTCCAACACAAGAAGGCATCAAACAAGTGAATGATATCTATTACACCCCTCAACTCCAACATAATCTGCTTAGTGTTGGTCAAATGATAGAAAATAATTACAAACTTGTTTTTGATGAGGGAAAATGTGTAATATTTGACAAGAATAATGGTAATAGAATCATCACATAGGTACCAATGACTAAGAACAGGTTATTTCCCTTAAATTTTGGCCAGCCAGGGGGAGCTCAACTGGCGAATATTGCTATTGTAAATCCAAGTGTGCTTTGGCACTTGAGATATGGTCACCTGAATTCTGCCAATCTAAAATTGTTGACTTCTCAAGCGATGGTGACCGGACTTCCTAAAATTCAGGATCACAAGGAGGTCTATGAAGGATGTGCTTTGGGAAAGCATGCCAGGGCCAAGTTTCCATGAGGACAAGCATGGAGGGCCAACTATCCACTTCAACTAGTGCATTCGGACATCTGTGGTCCAATGCAAACAAAAAGTCTTGGTAACAATTCTTACTTCCTTCTTTTCATAGATGATTTCTCTAGAATGTGTTGGGTTTATTTCCTAAAACACAAAGATGAAGCGTTTGATTGCTTCATTGATTTCAAAACAAATGTAGAGAAACAAAGTGGATATCATGTAAAATGTCTCAGAACAGACAGAGGAGGAGAATACTCTTCCAAAGAATTTTTGAAATTTTGTAAAGAAAATGGGATAAAAAGGCAGTTCACCACTGCCTATACTCCACAACAGAATGGTGTGGCAGAGAGAAAAAATCGCACCATTGTAGAAATGGCCAGATCGATGCTTCAAACAAAGCATCTGAGCAACATGTATTGGGCTGATGCAGTTAGAACCAGTGTCTACATTTTGAATAGGAGTCCTACTTCAAGTCTGAAGGGGATCACTCCTTACCAAGCATGGTATGGCAAGAAACCAAATGTCAAACATTTTAGAGTTTTTGGTTCTTTGGCTTATGCACACATTCCTGATGAGAAGAGAAAGAAGCTTGATCCCAAGAGTCAAGCATACATTTTTGTAGGGTATTGTGAGTCCACCAAAGCCTATAGACTCTACAATCCGAAGACCCAAAAGTTTGTTCTTTCCAGGGATGTGATTTTCGATGAAGGGGGAGAATGGGGACATCCAAGATTTTTTATTGATGATGAGTCCCATGATGCAGGTTCTTCACAAATTCAGCAGGTGTCACCCAAGAAAGGCAAGGACACACCCCCTCCAAGCCCAAGCAGACGTTCTACTTCAAGTTCATCAACAACTTCTCCAAGTCCTTCTCCACAACGATCAATCAGTTCTTCACCGATGGATATTGATTCTCCATCCAGAGGTAAGAGAACACTCCAACATCATCCATCTTATCAGATGTTGGATAAAAATTTTCAGAGAAGATATACTAGAAGTCAAGCTAGTGAAATGAGTTCAGTTTTGCAAAGACTTGAAAATATGCATTTGTATGGAGATGATGACTCCCAAGAACCTCGGGGAGATGTAGTCAACTATGCTTTGTTGACTAGTGCACAACTTGAACCTTCTAGCTATGAGAAGGCTTGTACTCAGAAGATATGGCAGGATGCCATGAAAGAGGAGATGACCTCTATAAAAAACAATGATACTTGGGAGCTGGTAGAGCTTCCTAAAGGGAAGAAATGTGTTGGATGTAAATGGGTCTTCAAGACCAAATTCAATGCTGATGGAAGCATTGAAAGACATAAAGCAATATTGGTAGCAAAAGGCTTCACACAGAAGTATGGCATTGACTATGAGGAGACATTTGCTCCTGTAGCTAGACAGGAGACAATCAGAACAGTTCTTGCTTTAGCTACCCACAAAGGATGGAAAATCCAACACATGGATGTAAAAAGTGCCTTTCTCAATGGGTATTTGACAGAGGAGGTTTATGTTGAACAACCTCAAGGTTTTCAAGAGCAAGGTAAGGAGCACCTTGTTTATAAACTGAAAAAGGCACTGTATGGCCTCAAGCAAGCACCACGAGCATGGTACTCTCGCATTGATGGCTATTTCAAGGAATATGGGTTCACCAGAAGCAAAAATGAACCCACTCTCTACTACCTAAAGGAAGGGAAAGACATCCTCATAGTTTGCTTATATGTGGATGATCTCATATTTATGGGTAGTAATGAAAAGTTGAATATGGAGTTCAAACACTCCATGATGAAGCAGTTTGAGATGAAAGATCTGGGTTTAATGCACTACTTCCTAGGCATGGAAGTTCATCAGATAGATACATGAATATTCATCTGTCAACACAAGTATGCTCAGGATATGATCAAGAAGTTTGCCATGGAGCATTGCAAAGCAGTTGCAACTCCAATTGGACATGGGATCCAATTGAGCAAAAATGATGGAGCACCAAAGGTTGACATGACCACTTTCAGGAGCATGGTTGGGAGTTTGATGTTTCTCACCAACACAAGACCTGACATTCAGTATGTTGTTTCTCTTGTCTCACGATTTATGGCTAATCCATCTGAGCTGCATTTGCAAGAAGCTAAAAGAATTCTCAGATATGTAAAAGGTACATGGGATTTTGGAATCCATTACCACAAATGTAAGACTATCAAGCTAGTAGGCTTCAGTGATAGTGATTGGGGCAACAACATTGATGATAGGAAATCTACTTCAGGGAACTATTTTAGTCTAGGGTCAGGACTAATTACATGGAGTTCCAAAAAGTAGACTGTTGTAGCATTGTCCTCTACAGAAGCTGAGTATATAGCAGTCACATATGCTAGTACTCAAGCCCTATGGTTGAGAAAAGTGTTGGAAGAGATTGGAGAACAACAAAGTGGTCCGACCAGAATCTACTATGATAACATAAGTGCCATTCAGTTGGCATATAATCCAATCCACCATAGCAGAACAAAACACTTTGATATGAAGTATCACTTCATCCGAGACATGGTGGAGCAAGAGATTTTTGAGCTTAAATTTTGCCGCACTTTGGAGAACGTTGCAGACATCTTCACCAAAGGCATGGCTAAAGCTCAATTTATAAAGCTGAGAGACTATCTAGTCAGTCCTCTCAACTTTAAGGGGGAGAGTGTTACAGTGTGAACACATCCAAATGCAAAGCTGCCAAGAAATGTCATGCTCCAGTGTGAACGTGCATGGGGGCTTGAAAATGTCGGCAAGGCTTTTTTGTTTTTTCTCTCCTCCTTCCCTATTTCTTCTCCTATATTCCCTCCCCTTATTCCTCCTTCCTATCCCCTTATCTCTCCTTATTTTCTCCTCCTATCCCCTTATTCCTCCATCCATTGCGTTATTTAGTTCAAGAATCCACTATATATATATATGTAGCCAAAGGTTTGTTTTTTTTTAATTAAGAGGAAATAAAGTTTTATTGTTGTGTTTGAATACTCCCCTTCATCGAGTTATTTTTAGGACCATTGCACATATACACTAAGAAAATCTTGAGTTTTAGGAATTGACGCCAAAACATTATTGAACCAAACACATGTTCACACCTTAAAGACATCTTGTGTCAAAGAGGGATAACACCATACTTGGTATGAACCTTGACATGAAAAGGGTCATCCTTGCTAGTCCCATCATGCAACATAGTCCATAAAAAAAAGTGGTTCTCACCATGACCACAATGTCAAAAATAAAAGAAAGAGAAAGGAAAAATCCTTGAAAAAAACTCTAAATATTTTACATCACACACCACTGATCAATTGGGTTGTAAGGATCATACTACATTTTCAGTCAGACAGTTAGGTAGTCATCCCCAAAACTTAAGAGATAAACAACAAAAATCATGGTATATGGAGTAAGCCTCCACCGGAGCTATATACACTTGACTGGCAGTGGAGTACGCTCATGCATGGTGACATGTCTCTTTTAAAAGAGACCTCTGATCGCTCATACGGATAAGCTAAACTCTTGGTTTCAACCATAATAGGTTTACCCGATTTACTCAAGATGAGTTAATGAACTCATTTGCACACACAATGGTTCTTGATTACCTCGAGTTATAACCATGCTCTTGATTCGATAAATGAATTCACTACACATACATTTGGTCCTAGAAGGATTAGGTAGTTTTAGTGGGTTTGTTTGATGCCACTAGGATGTTTGAGTCTCTACAAAATAGGCAGTTTTCCATATCAACATCCATGTCTTCTTCCATATCAACATCCATATCTTCTTCCATATCAACATCCATGTATTCTTCCATATCAACATCCATATCTTCTTTAGTGTCAACATCCATGTCATGTCAAAAGCCATTCGTCCCTTAAACCATCAAGGTTGATGCCCCTGATTAAACAACAATTCTAGAAAAGGGCCAAGCAAAGATCTAAAATATAAATGATCATTAGCACATGCCATCTTGCATTAATCATCCATAACATAGCATATGCATTAATCATCCATATAAACATACATTACACAAAAGCATATACACAAAAACATATATAACACAAAAGGTAAAAGCCATGTATATATGTATAAATATTGCATGTAAAATGAGTGCCCAAAGGCTACATACAATAGAGCACCAAGGTCCATATACAAAAAGTGCATCTAAGAACTAGCTAATACCTATGAGTGGACCCCTGTGACCTACTAGGAGCTCTGGACCTAGAACTCTGCCCAGACTTAGCTGGCCTAGTCGACTGCATCGTCAAAGAAGATGGAGGATCTGGTAACATGATTTGGCATCAACTAAGATTACAAATTTATATTGTTTTAACCTGGAATGTTTATTATGATACTTGCATTTGACCTATTGTATAATTAATTATGCATCTCCAGTAACGATCAAGAAATTCATACCTAGTTCTTTGGCTTTTCTTAAGTCTAACAGTAAGGCTTCATATTCAACAGCATTATTAATGCATGGGAATTCATATGTAAGGGATTCCTAGATAGTTTCCATTAATGTTTGTTAAATTTTACACCAGCACCTGTTCCTGTTTGAGACTTCGCCCTATCAAAGGACATGGTCCATATTTCTTGGGTCAGAACTCTATTGGATTCCACATCTACTAGTTCTCTGGTTTTTGGATCCATATCTTTTGCATCAGGGACTTCTATTAGGAAGGGATTATGCCAGATCGAGTAAACTCCTATTTCCTTCTCTTCTACAAAGTTGACCAAGTTAACCATAGTGTCATTTGGTCTTACCAATTCTATTGAATATTTGTTAAATGGTTCTCTCCTTAAGGTTACATTTTCTTTTCTCAAAATAGTGATTGTGGTAAAATACCAATCTAACTGTGTGGAACCCCCAACTGCTCTGCCTAGTGCCTTCTCAAAAGTAATGAGATGAAAGGGTCCACATCAACTACTGCAACATCCATCACTATACTCTTATTGGGATATTTATCTAAGAATACCAGCAGGCCAGTAATAATTCCTACACAAGGTATCTACCTACTATCCATTACTAACACAAGTGGGGATTATCTGGTACAAACTAGTCCTAGTTAATCTGTTATCTATTTGGGTATGATGTTATCGGATGCATCACTATCTAGCATGTAGTTGTGGATGACATACCTTTCTCCTCCATTTGTGTTATAACTAAGACACATAAAATGGTCTAACAAATCAAGGTTTTCTAGTCTCATGATTGGAGGTTTTGACTGTATTACAAGACCATGTTTATTTTTGTTCAATCAAGCCAAAAGCTCTACAAACTTATTCCCTATATTTCTAAATATTCATTAACTCACCAAAGGTAATGTTAACTTTTTGCTTACTTAGTTCAGAACCAATATCAAACTCTATCTTCTTGACATCTAGTATTTTTGTACATTCCTCATGTGGTAATTATTCATTTATTTCTATGTTTTTAGGAATAGTTTTATTTTGATTTTTTTTTCTTTTTTTTCTTTTTTATTTACAATAGACTATCCCCTAGTCTCCTTGTTTGAGTTTTTATCAGTCCTATTAGGTACAATCCTATTTCTTAAATTTAAGGCATTTGCTTCTAGTTCTTCCACCTCTTGGGCTGTTGGGATTAATTTCCCTTGTTTCATTTTATCATACCTAGTTTCTTGTCCTCTTTGTAATATTTTAGTGTTTTTTGCTACTAGGATTTTAGGGTGGTGATTTGAAGCATATAAATCCATATTTTCCTTGAACAACCTTTCTCTAGATTCATCTTCAAGAGTCCAACATTCGTTAATCCTAATGTCTTCTTCTGATTCATCATCTAAGTCTACGATATTATGTATACCTAGATATATACCACAACAATCTGGGTTATGAGGAGCATCGCAGACCGAACAATAATAGGGGAAGTTTTTTGCTAGGTTGATAGTGGGTATAAGATTCGAGATAGATTCTTGATTCTGTTTAGCTTCACTCTTCCTCCAACCATTTTTGTTACTCATGTTTCTATTTCCTTCATCAGAATTGTTATAACCCAAGTTTCTATTAAAATTCCTCTTGAATGGTGGTCTGTTGTCACTTTGTTGTCTATATTCACCATTGCTTTATTTATTTCTCTATATCTTGGCTATTCTATTGTTTATTGTGTTAAACATTTTTATCATTTGATTAGCAAGTTTCTCCATAGGGTCCTGTTCAATTCTCTTCTATAGGTTTCCTATTAGGTTGAATGACCTCTAGAGAGTATGGTTTCATTTTTCCACTTTTAACATATTCCTTTCAATTTTTATGGCTTTATCAATGCATTTTTTTATGGTAGTAACTTGGTATTGTCTTAACTCATAGTTAAATTCTCTTGGGAAGGAATTTTTATAGAAACAAATTGATTGTATATTACTTGGCCTCAGATCAGTGGGGATTTTATTCGTGGATTTAGAAAACCTTCTATTAAAATCACTTATTGACTCATTTTATTTATTTTTCATTGTTGCCAGGTTTGTTAGTAGTGACTATTCATTTTTTATTTCACCAAACTTTTTTAGAAAGACAGTTTTCATCTTAGCAAAATTGGCAATGTCATTGTCTAGAAGGGTATTAAACCATTCTCTAGCATATTTTTCTAGGGTTTGGAGGAACAATATTAACACTATATCTTCATGTTCTACTTCTAGACTATCCATAGCATACAAGATTCTTTTAATGTGGTCCTCTTAAGTGATTGCATTGTTTCTTTAGAATTTGAATAAATACTTATGGGATTTACAAGGAAGGTCATGTAGCGGTGTCGACAATTGGAAAGACCTGTATCTATTGGTCCTCCATAATTGAACATTCTAAGGTGGTTGTTTATCCATATTAACTACTGGGGGTGTTTGGATTGGATTGACGGGAATCATAGTAGGTGGTGTAGTATTTATTCCACTAGGAATAGTAGGGGGTGTTTCAAATATATTTTCTATTGTAATAATATATGTATCAGTACTTTTTGGTGATGAACTAGAAGGATTAGTTTTGAAAAATACCTATGGGTTTGAGAATTTTGGATAGAGCTCCTGAGCAATTGTTCTCGTCCGTGCTAGCATGCTCTGCTTCTTCTTTTGATATTTTATTTTTTTAGGTTCGATCAGTCAAAGTCACCAACATAATGTGTGTAGAAGGAACATACGTCTGGTCAATATTTCTTGAATTATCATACTCTTAATCACTAGGGGTATATCTTATGTGGAATGAGTTTTTCAAGAATCAAGAATCAAGATTTGAAAAATCAAGGAAATCATATAACCGTCGGTTCTTAAAAAAATTGGAAACTGTGAGCATTCATTGGAAACATACTTAGAAAGATTCATATTTGAAAAATCAGTATGTTGGTTCCCTATAGGCTGATTGTTGCCAATAAAGATTATCATTAGGTTTTAAACTGTAATTAAGATTATGAATTTCGTTCCCCGATAATGGTGCCATTAAACTATTGGAGATTTTTCTTGCATCCTTGGGATAAGTTGTCATGCTACAAGAAAAACCAACTACCAATGAGAAATTACAGGCTTTGGTCGACCTACCTCTTTAACCTAGGAATAGATTTCTTAATATTTTCTAAATATACGAGGTGTGGTAAGGATACCCTTGAGGTGAACTTAAAGTTTTTAATATTTTATGTTCATGCTCTTCCAGATTTATGATGATGAATTAATTTTTTTATAAATTTGACCAAGCTAAAACAATAACAATTCAATTATACCTTATGTATGACCGATACCTTAATCCTTTGGGCTATTGTAGCAAGATTTAATAACAATTCAATGAAATAAAAAGAATGGGGAAAATAAGGAACTGGTGCAATTAAATTCATTCAAAAATCATAATAAACATAAAAATTGACCAATAAAAGAAACTTCCATTATGCGTTCAAATAATGTAACCCGTAATGAAGACACACACAAAACTGATAACAAAGTTATAACAGGAAAGAAGCCCATAATTGTATTAATATTTAAATTTGATTACATGAAGAGTTGGATTGAATTTTCCATTGAACTCTTTAAATATTAATACAACAAAAATCCTTATTTGAATATCGTAACAAGGACTTTCCACTCTCTCATTCCAATCTAGTAATAGTCGAGTCTCTAGACCTCTAGCTCAATAATATAGAAATAATCTCAACTTCTTGGGCACTTTCCTATCAAAACTTGCACAGCAATGGGAAGAATAAGGGATGGAAAAAGAAGAAAGACACAAAGGGAATACAACAACAAAGAATGGGCACTCAAGTATACCTCTTAGCAAAAATATGCTATGTCAAAAGCTTGATCCTTTTTCTGGTTGTGGACGTCCTTCTTATAGTTGCGGCGACTCTGTAACTATCAAAATTGCTCTAATATGGACCCTCCACTTGGTGCCATCTCCTACCTTGTCATTGGTCAGGTGTTATACATCCTATTATTAGTTGTCTCAAAATTAGGATTTATCCTTTATATATCAAAATTTGGTCCAACTATCGTCCACCTGGTCCTCATTGTTTAACTCTATCTTGTGGTTTTGTTTGCTTATCCTGAAGTGAGATCTTTTATTAACTAAATGCTATCACATATACTTGTTACTATGGCCTGGTGCTTTGTAACTGATTGCCTTGGTTACTTGGACTGAAAGGATCACTGGAGTTGTATGTATAATTCTAGAGTCGGGGTTTTCTCCAACTACACGGGGGCTTAACTTGCATCCTAGGTAGAAAGCAAAGGTTCATTACAAAAATTTGATATGTTAGGCCCTCAAAAAATTGAAGAAAAAACAACACTGCTATTCTGAGAGGTGGAGTTAGGCAAAAATAAAGAATTGGAAGTACACAAATTAAGAAAACTGCCAACAAAACGGTACTTCCATAACTATACTCCATAGGGGTGATGCTTCTTTAACTATATTCCATCGGGGTGTGGGAATTTTTTGGAGGTGTTCTTTTATCTAGTTTGCACTTCTTGCTTCTTCTATTGTCAGTGATCCATGACCTCTTAAATCACATACCTCTTTCTCTGCAACTCACTGCTAGCGCACTTCAATCCATCTTTAAAATTTTTCTTGGACCTTTGAATTAGCATCTTCCTACATAAAGGATGAGTTAGAGTGAGTTATTCCATTAGCTGATGATATATGGGCTAGGTCCTATTGATCTAAGAATGATCTAGTTTAATTTGAAGTGATGATATTGCCTCAACCTGATCCTCTATTTGCGTCATTGGGTTCATAGACCATCCTTTGATTTTTCAGTGTATGACAATTCATTTAATTTTATCGACTACATCCGTATGATACGAGGAGCCCTGTAGCTCTCGCTTGTCCAATTTTTGAATTTATTGTATTTTACGTATCAATCAATGTGTTTACTTTACATATCTCACCACCTCACTCTTTGTAGTGAGCCAATCTGTTGTGGGTTTATTTTTCTTTTCAATGAGTTTGGACAATTTTGTTGTATGGATCTGGAGTAGAGTCTGCGTGTGTGCAACTTCTTGATTGGTGCCTACTTGTGTTAGTAATATCATCATCACTTTGAGCATCATGTTGAATTTCCACTATCCTATTCTAATCTTGTAACAATCAAGTCTTTAGACCTTTGACTCAATAATCTGGAAATAATCTCAACTTTCTAGGAACTTTCCTATTAGAACCTACATAGGGATGGAAGAAGAAGAAAGACACAAAGATAATACAATAGCAAAGAATGGGCACTCAAGTATACCTCTTAGCAAAAATATGCTATGTCAAAAGCTTGATGATTTTTCTAGCTATGAATGTCCTTCTTATAGCTGCGATGGCTATATAACTATCAAAATTGCTCTAATCTACACCTTTCATTTGGTGCCATCTCCTACCTTGTTATTGGTCGGGTGTTATATAGCCTATTATTAGTTGTCTCAAAATTAGGATTTATCCTTTATATATCAAAATTTGGTCTAGCTATCATCCACATGGTCCTCACTGTTTAACTATACCTTATGGTTTTGTTTGCTTGTCCTGAAGTGAGATCCTATCTTAACTGATGCTATCATGTATACTTGTTACTGTGGCCTAGTGCTTTGTAACTTATTACATTGGTTCCTTGGACTAAAAGGATGACTGAGTTGGATATATCATTTTAGAGTCGGGGTTTTCTCCAACTGCACAGGGGTTTAACTGGCATCCTAGGGAGAAAGCAAAGGTTCATTACAAAAATTTGATATGTTAGGCCCTTAGAAGCGGTGAAGAAGAAACAACACTACCATGGTGAGAGGTGGAGTTAGGCAAAAATAGAGAATTAGAAGTACACAAATTAAGGAAACCACCAACAACATGGTACTTCCATAACTATACTCCATCGAGGCGATGCTTATTTAACTACATTCCATTGGGGCATGAGAATTTTCTAGAGGTGTTCTTCTGTCTGGTTTACGCTTATTGCTTCTTCTATTGTTGGTGATCCATGACCTCTTGAATCGCATACCTCTTTCTCTGCAACTCACTATTAGCGCACTTTGATCCATCTTCAAAATTTTGCCTAGACTTTTGAATGGGTGTCTTCCTACATAAAGGATGAGTTGGGGTGAGTTATTTCATTAGCTGATGACATATGGGCTAGGTCCTATTGATCTAAGAATGATCTAGTTTGCTTTGAACTGACAATCTTGCCTTAGCTTGGTCCTCTGTTTACGTCATTGGGTTCATAGACCAACCTCTATTTGCTCAACGTATTACGATTCATTTCATTTTATCGACTTCATGCATGTGATACGAGGATCCCTGTAGCTCTCGTTTAGCCAATATTTGAATTCATCGCATTTTATGTATTAATCATTGTGTTTACTTTACATATGTCACCACCTCACTATTTGTAGTGAGCCATTCTGTTGTGGGTTTATTTTTATTTTTAGTGAGTTTGCACAATTTTGTTGTATGGATCTGGAGTAGAGTCTGTGTGTGTGCAACTTCCTGATTGGTGCCTAGTTGTGTTATTAAGATCATCATCACTTCAAGCATCATGTTAAATTTTCTCGGACTGGCCATATCTCGAATATTTGAGTTTATGTGCTATCATTATGTGTGTATTATTGACTAGTTGACATGTGTTGTTGATACCATACCGTGTGTACATCTACAATCGTTGATCATTGCTTGGTCGATTAAGTTTTTGATTTACTTTTAATTCAAAAGTTTTTGGTTGATATTTCTTATGGTTTGATCGAAACTCTGTCATTTGTTGGTTGAACTCGATTGATAAATTTTTTGTATGTTTATTAGTTGATGGACATCAAGGTGTTTCTTAGTGTCGAATTGGCTTTTACCTTGTTTATTTTGACCTTTAATGGCCCAAGTTTGCTTGGTTGTTATATTTGGGTATTCATATCCCTTCGGTCGGTTAGTCCTCATCAACTGTTAGTTTTTGATCGATGGCTTTTTCTTGATTTTGCATGAATGGTGATTTTGACTGCTTACCATTTCACCTTGGTCAAGTGGCCTAAAGTACCCTCATACGTGCTACGTTTAAACTTATACCAGAATTTATCGTGGGGTTCAATCTAATAATAATATTTAGCTAAACCAAAAAGCATGCAAAATTTAATATTGATGTACATTGATTTTTGCTCATTTTACCTTTATTAGGCTCAATCGATCTCAACGATCCACTTCGCTCGATCAATACCCTTTGACAGTTATGATTTGTTTAATCGACGATATCCAAGCATCTATCTCTTCTCGATCAGAAGGATTTAAATGGCTTAGTTTCTATCACATCATTA
Organism: Wollemia nobilis; assembly: GCA_028583015.1. Taxonomy (NCBI): domain Eukaryota; kingdom Viridiplantae; phylum Streptophyta; class Pinopsida; order Araucariales; family Araucariaceae; genus Wollemia; species Wollemia nobilis. The sequence goes on from JAQPPZ010000850.1 coordinate 15,171,661, forward strand.
CTTTTGGTTAGTGAGGCATTTTTAATTTTTTTTGGTATCAGTCGATCGATCTATGTTACTTATCGGTCGAATGGTCTTGACATCACCATGTAGGCTTTTGTTCCACCGAAGGGTTTTATTTTTGATGAGTCAATCGGATTTAACTGAATGGTTTGACCAACTTTTTGGCTGAGTGACTTCTTGACCATTGATCTCTTTCAGATTTTGGACGATCAGCTATGGTCATCGATGAGATTTCGACTGACAATCTCTCTTTGTGCCACGTGTTCGATCGATTGCTTCTTATTCTTAACTGAATGCTTCTTTGTTTAGATTTTACTTTTGAGCTTTTGGATTTGACTGGGTACTTGGATTTGGCTTTGACCAAATTAACTTTTTGAACTAATTTTCTCAACTGACTCGTTACTCTCTATGATCGAGTGTTTGTGCACGTATTCGCAAACTTGGATTTTTTGACCAAATGAGTTGACCATTTTCAATCGATGCTTTCAGGTTGAAAAATGTGTTCTCATTACACTCAACCAAAAGGCTTCAAACCACTGATGTGTTTTTTGACCGAGTGGATCTCTTTCCCTACCAATTCGATTGATTGCTTGTTTGGTCCAGCTTTTCTTATCATCTATTGAACGATGGGTCTTTGTGGTGCTAAATTATCGGTTGATTAGTTGGTCGACCGATCATTTCTTACCATTGACCGAAGGCTTGTTTGGTCAATTCTTGGAATTTTTTGCTTTTGATGATGACTTTTTGTTTGTCGATCGTTCGGTTGATGGTCTTGCTTTGTTTCCATTACTCGAACGATCGAGCTAATAGTTCGTAGTCTTCGAGAAATACGGGTAGGGAACCCTTTAAGCTTATTTAAAGGGATTATTTTACTTCTTAAGGATGCAAGGGAGTTTCAATGTTTTTGTAATTTAGGCCATTTTAAGAAGGATGACCAACATGACGACAAAGTTGTTTAATGTGAATGACTTAAGCATTTGAAGGTTTTATTAATATTCGAAAAAAAATTAATTCATGGTTACCTTTTGGGATGCTTAACGCTTTATAGCTCAAGATTTAAATTGTTCATTAACACATCACAAAACATGGACCTCTTTATGACCTTCAATTTTTTTTAAATTAGGGGTACATTCATGTTGTATCAATTTTGGCTACAATACAAACCAATCAATGAATTGAATTTAATAAATTATTCTTAAACTATTAAGTTATTTAATACTTTGCTTAATCTAAAGCATTAAATCTAACTTACAAGCAAGAAATACAATTCTAATCAAAGGAAGATAAATAAATCTTAGCAAAGCTTAGGTATAATACAACCAAACATAAATATGCACCCATCATAGCTCCACACCATTGTTTTATCCTCAAATGGATGATCTCATTTAATATATAATGATGCTATCATCAACCAATTTTAAGGAGGCTCATTGCAAGCAAATTCTTGTCCTAAGGGTGTGAATTATGGGAAATAGAAAAATGCAATGCATCTACATGAAGAGTAATTTTCCTTGTTACCCTAAGTTGTTTGATGAACAAATCATCATCATCATTTTCCTAGGTATCCTTCATGGTAGGTGGTTTTCCCATAGCCCCACCAAGGAGAAGGTACCTGATCCTACACCCATAGATACATTAGCAGTACCATGTTCCACATTTTAAAGAAAGCAATCATTCTATTATTTAATCATCATGAAAGAAACTATGCCATCATATAAACATGTCCAAAAAATAGTTTATTTTACGCAAATGTTTTGCCAATGAGGGGTGTTACATACTTCTCCCTTGGACTAAACATAATACTTTGTGTTTCCTGTAAAATTAGCATACATGAAATTTATTTAAACAAAAATAGAAATTGTTGTCTCATCTCATTAGCATTTTTTAAAGTAGCACAATTCTCTGAATATTGGACCCACTAGACCTTACATTGATCTAGGGTTTGTTTCCTTTGCACCTTGAAATGAATCCTTGGAATCTTAACTAGTCACACCGCAATGGATGTGAAATCTATCATCTACAATTTAGAAACATTCCACACATGAGTAGGATCAACATACTTCCTAAGCAAGAATATATGGAAAGTGTCATGGATCTTTGATAGGTAGGGTGACAAAGTGAGCTTATAAGCTACTAAGCTAACCTTCCCAATGATTTTAAAGGGACCAACATAACAAGGATCCAAATTTTTTGACTTTATGGTACTTTTTATAGGTCTAACCCTTAAGAAGACTTTATCTCTCAAAGAATTCCATTGAAGATATTTTTAGATCCTCATAGCTCTTTTGGTGATCGACCGTTTCCCTAAGCCTAAGCCAAATTGCTCTAAGTTATTCCTCCATCTCCCAAACAGTATCAAGTCTGATTGTTACTTGATATTTCAGATTATCCCATGATAGAGGGGTTCATATTTTACCATATAAGGCTTCAAAGGGGGCCATCCACAATGATGCATGGTATCCATTTTTATAAGCAAATTCTACGATATGCAAGAAGTCTTTCCATTCACTACACCAAAAAAGGGCTTTAACGATGGTTTTTAACCGCCCTTAAAGACCTTTAAGGGTGGTTATTCAGTCATCGTCTATGAGGGTGTCGTAAAAATTCCATGCCCATACGACGATGGCTAAAAACCACCTCAGAGGACCATCATCTTAGGTCCTAAGATGATGGTTTAAAACCGTCATCTTAGGTCCTAAGACGATGGTTTAAAACCACCCTCTTAGGACCTAAGACGGTGGTTTAAAACCACCGTCTTATTATTTATTTTAAAAATAATAAAAACTTAAGATGGTGGTTTAAAACCATCGTCTTAGGGTGATTTTTTATAAATATATATATAAACCATGACAACATGGATTTCGATTTTGACTTTTGCATTTATCAAATGTACTATACTATTCTTGAATCAGGACTTCTTTTGTTACAATGGTCGTCACATGGCAGAAGCATGGACGAAGACAGGGAGTATGAACCTTCACGAGAATCTACCTTTTTACCTGTAGCTGGAATCTTGTCTCACCTATGTTTTCCAAGTTTTAAATACAGACCAAAAAAATTATGTACACAAATGTCTATGCACGCTTTCTTAGGCGAAATCCCAAAGCATGAGTGGTACTTCAGTCCTCTGTAATATTTGTTAAATCATTGTTTGATGTACTAACTATTCTGATTTGGTAGAAGGTTTTGATTGTCTGGGAAAGAATGATAGAATTTTCAAGTTGGAAGAGGCCTATGCTCTCCAAAGGTAGCAAAATTCAGTAGTTTAGAAAATTTGAATACAACTTTTTTAGATCAGTCAATCTTTGATATTTGCACTCGAGTCTGTGACTTGAAGCCCATGTTTTCTTGTGCACGTATTTGTGATACAACCATATTGGAGAGAAAGCTACTCTAGTAGTGATAGAGGAGTGCGGGCATGTTCCTTCTTTGGAGAAATCAAGAGAGTTGAATGGATTACTACTAAAATTTTTGCTAAATAAAGAGGTGTCTTCCAAAAAATAATTGAAATGGAATAAGTAATTGGCAAAAAGAGATGAAGGGAAAATGGACATCCATCAAAAGAGAACAATTTTAAAAAATCAAAAGTTACGCGGAAAATTTATCAAACGTGAAAATTAGGTGGCTTTGTTAAGATTTTGAATTCCATACACGTATGTATCTGTGTCTCTGTGTTAAAAACCAAAATGCTTACAATACCAGAATGAAAATTTTAAGTGCTTAACAATATACCGGGACACATCTCACGGATAGAGATGAACTGAAATCAACATTAAGACACGTATATTGTTCCTTATAGATAGATATCAACCTCTCTTAACAGTCATGGACCCTGCTATTCTTTTTGGATCCCTCTTGGTCAAGTTCGAAGCATAGTCTATACCTTAGATTGCAATACATATACATCCATAATTGATTAGAAAGATGGTTCCTCTTGATTTACCAAGTTTTTGAAAGAGTTTCGAAAAGGACATGTACAATATGTGCCATAAACAGTAAAAAGGATTCCAAAAACTAAAATAGCCATATCAATGGTTTTTTTGGGAAAATTTAGAGAAATTTTAAAAGCTTTAAGGTGGTTCAGTGTTGGAAAACAAATGTAAGCAATGTACAGAGTGAGCTTTCCACCCAAGAAACAAAGATGTTGAGTCCAGGAACAAATGATGCAAGTACTGCATGCCTAACAACAAAGCCCACATGAAGAATCTTAAACAGGGTCATTGGCATATATAAGAATGATGTTTTCTGAAACCAACTATTTTTCATCAATTTCATTTTAAAGTTTTCTTCATGACTTGAAATATGAATAAAATAGCCCACCTTTTGAGCAATTGTAGACCAATCACTTGAAAGTTTTGAATTGCAAGATATCCTCTTCAGTCCAAAACTAACATAAAAAGTAGTATCAATGTAAAATTCAAAACCTAATACTTCCAAATTTCCATCTCTTTGTCATTGTAGCTTCAGGTGATGATGTCAAACTGAATTCCTCAAGCAAAACACTGCAACCCCAACAACAGAATGTGAGGCCTGCAAGCCTGTGAAAGCATTTACCTCCTGGTCGACATTAAAATGATATAAAATCATTCCTCATGATAATTGCCATAGCCATAATTGTGCAGACATCTGATAAAAACAAAGAAGAAAAGTAAGTGATGTCAATGTTAGACCAAGGCTAACACAATCTCCCCATTAACTAAAATATAAATGAAAAATAAGTTTTTCTAAGTTGACCCAATGAATATTAACATGTGACTTATAGCATGTATTTGTACAAAATTGAACTGCTTGGGAATACAGATCGATTAATAAAGACTTCAGGACATGTTCAAAATGTGTCATAAATAGTAAAAAGGATTCCAAAAACCGAATGCACAAAGGGTAGTTTAGGATCAATCAGGTAGGCTTCATTGTCATCAAGCAGAGAAAAGGCAAGGTCTAATGTTCATCTACTCTGGACATTTTTTTCCAATCTACAAGACTAAGGCATTGATGACAGGAATCTTCCAAAGAAATAAGACTATGAAGATTGAGAAAAATGAAAAGGGTAAAGAAGAACTCCTTGTAAAATGGAAAGGTGACTTTCAACATATATAAATCCACTCAAGAGTGAAGCCTACTTTCCAGAACTACCTGATTAGAAATAAAATTTAAATAAACAAATTACAAGTTCAATAAAGCTGAAAAAATGCACATGACATTCGATTGACATTTCAAGTTGAGATGATTGTTAGAATGTAAGACCACCATTAATAGAAGAGTATAACAACTTCTCTGAATAGGTTTCTCAGAGAAGATGTTTTTGATAAGCCAGCCCCTGTGAGTCATTCCCACATGGAGAATTTCGAAGAATTTCATTAACCATAAAAATTGCAGACGGTTCTGAATACAACCTAAGTTCAAAATTAAACCTGTAAGTCAAGCTTTGTTGTCTCAGAATAATTCATTAAAGAAGAGGAAATTTGAGCTACAAAGACAACAAAGAACTAGAAGCTAAGTTTTTTGATACAGTTATGGAGTGCCAACCGATGAAAAAGAGAGCTTGTCAAAAGACCCATTTGAAGGACATGAATAATATAGTCATGGAGACAATCAACAAATGCTTTGACAACTTCTCAGGAAAATGCTTTCTAAAGGTGCAAATGGCAAAACTTGTGGCAAAAAATAAATTAATTATAGGGAGGACCTTAATGAACTGTGATCTTTTTCATCAGCATCTATGGTTTCCATATCTTTCAAATGGTTGGCATTGCAGAAGTTGATGGAAGGGATTTGGATATTACTTGGGCTCCTGACTCACTATAGTATGGCATATAAGGCCCATACAAAGTTCAAGAGTTCACATAGAGGTTTATCATGTTTTGAAAGTCAATTAGTATGTCAATGCCATTCCTCTTAAACTTTTGTGATTGCCCTCTCAGTGACCTGCTTTCTTAGAGATGCATGTCACTTACACTGAAATACTACAACGACACGATACAAGTGTCAAGAAGGAAAATAAAGAGAAAATGCAAAGCCATGAGATAAACACACTGACGTCACACCTTGCGCTCTTTAACATTCTCATTCAATATTACAAATATGCAAACATTCAAGCTTTAAGCACAAATACAATTGTGTTAGTTAACTAGGTTTCAGAGCTTAAACTACCTTTCCTTCTATGATAAAGAAATCTATGCTTCTATATGGCAATGTATCAAAGATTTATGATCCCAATATTTCACATCTATATCAATATAGTATTTGCCATTAACTTACCAAAAATGCATGACTGCTAATTTCAGCCATTTCATAATTCAATGTTTTCAAGAATTGTAATGTAATGATTAAAAAATATCAAAGAATTTCTCAAACCACATATAATCTTAACGATATATCTAAAATATCAAAATAACAACACAATCCAACTCATATTTCACATAGAGCTTACCTGATGCTTGGACAGTCCTACAAAGTAAGTGACATGCTTCCACAAGACAAAAAATATCACCATCATAATTTGCTCGAAAGAAGAACAACAACTGGCAAAGATATTTCGAACTTGGCTTGAAAGCATTCCTAAATAAATGTAAAATTATCACACAAGAAGTTTCTGAACAAAAGCCTTCTACTCCTACACTAAAGAACTATATAATCAACTTTCAAAATAGCATCAAAGACACAATGTAGAAAAAATAATATTAGTAAAAGCAACAGGAAAGGACACTGATAAATGTCAATTCACCTGTCAGCTCATTCACCATACTCTCCAAACTGAGTGCAGAATTGTCTCCCTCTAAAATATTTCTGGCATAAACACAACAAGCATGATGAATACAATATCTTAAATAAATCAAAAGTACAAATTACCATAACACATAACCAACCATTGGAAGTGAAAGCAAAGTATCAAATTACCAATGAAGTAATACCAAATAAAAAAGGTGCATTCTTAGTCAAAAGTAAGTTAAAGATATACATGTGTGCAAATTTTGATGTTATGCTAGCACAATTTTGCAGTCAAATCAGTCCTCAAACAAAACTTTGGTTAAGACAATCAAAGTCTTCCAAAAGACTTGTCAAGAGGGTAATCACTTCCTTCTATGGCTCATCAGTATTGCCCCTCTAGGATTTGCTCATTCTTTCCTTACAGTGTTTATGCATTATCACATGGGAGTAAATATATTTTATGAGCTACAATATATATTGTAACATCTTGAAACTCAAAAGAAATTAAAAAATAGTAGGTTTATCAAATTGTTATCCTAGCCATCAAGTGGCATTAGCTCAATCGGTTAGATTTCTCAACATTTAAGGAGGAGACCAAGGTTCAAATCTTGCATGATGATAACAATCTTCTTTACCCATGGCATTACCCATGGCATTGGACTTAATGTTGAGAATGATAGGTGGCCCTCTATGGTCCACACCCTCGCCAAAGACCAACCTACTTATCAAAGAAAGACATGGCTAGGAACTAAAATATGATAACCAGATAAGACTCATGTTTCAATGTTGTTAAGTAATTTGAAATGCTAAAGTCTGGGTTTCCAAATAGAATGTTTATTCATTATTCCAATTTTCACTTCACAAATATTCTTGTATATTTCTATGGTTGAAACATCTAAATCTCAGCATGGATGGCAGACCTCTACTATTGTATTGCAATTAGTAAACTTCACAAGCAAAATAATTGTTATCAAATAATAGCAACATCAGAAGTAGGACTGTAAGAAAGACATTCCAGAATGATTACCTGCAACCAACACACGTTAGGATAAAATTGATATATATGCACAAGTTACGGATTTGCACTTTACACAAAAAAATTATATTTTTGGATATTTGTTGTCTTTATTGTGTATGATAATTATAAAGAGGAGTTCATATCTTGAGCTGCACAGAAAATACAAACCAAATTAGATCAGAATCAAGTGCATAAGCTAGAGGTCTTCGAAGGACCAAACCTGAGCAGATGTCAGATTCACTCAGTTTCCAACTTATATCTTATATTTTCCTACATCAAAGTAGTTTACCAACAATCAAGCCTTCTGATATTTGTTGTCTTTATTGTGCATGATAATTATAAAGAGGATTTCATATCTTGAGCTACACAGGAAAGACAAACCAAATTAGATCAGAATCAAGTGCATAAGCTAGAGGTCTTCGAAGGACCAAACCTGAGCAGATGTCAGATTCACTCAGTTTCCAACTTATATCTTCTGTTTTCCTACATCAAAGTAGTTTACCAACAATCAAGCCTTCTCACATTTGCACATTTCATATGGCATACACATAAATCCACACACACTTCACCATTGATATAGAGCACCTTGATAGATGATAGAAACAAAACCTTAAAATATTTCAGTTTCAAGTAGTTTAGAATGAAGATGTCAAAATGATAAAGCAAGGTTCAAATTCCATAGGTAAACCTTAGTGTTCTAATATAAAATTTATTATCTTAATCTAAACCTTGGTGTTTTAATCAAATGGCATTAGCTTAACTGACCTTCCAAGAAGACCAAGATTAAAATCTTGCCAGGCCATACAAGCATAATTTCTAGCAGAACTATTGTAATATTACTAATTTTTCAAAGTCATACTTACATGGTACTTACATATGATGTAAATTAGGTTGGGCAGTTTCATTCCATATAAATATACTATACAAAATGGATACTTAGGATAAATACATAAAATTTCATACACTCCATGAAACATAAACTACATATACATAAATCTATCCAAACAAGGCTTCACTTTTTTATCTTAAGAGTCAACTTGCCAATATAAGCCTCTCAAAAGTATTTTCCTAAAATAAATATGTCCCAGTATATTGCACTTCTCAAGCTCACATATACTTCAATAAATAAATAAATAGATAAATAAAAGAAGAATGTTCATCATCAGGTTCAACTTTCTCTCATCCACAAACCCAACTCTGAGTGTGTAAGAAGGTGTCCTAAGATAATGTTTGTCTTCCTCATTTGATGAACCATCCTATTGTACAACAATACATGCATATTCAGAATACTAATCTATAATCCACAACTCAGACTAAGTAATCATCATAATATAAATGCCTCACAAATAATTTTGTTTCAAGGAACTAACCCTCTTCCCACGTAACCGATTCAAATAAGGTTACACAAGGTAATCAATATCAGATGAAAACAAAGGGTAGCAAGAGGAGGTTACAACCACCACTTTTACTCTTCGATTGAACTGTGACAAAATAAAAACAACAGGACAATTTGTAACCCCCCTTTCAATTTTTAGTGACAAGATGTAATCTCCTCAATATTTAAATTAAAATAATAGTTGGGTTCTTCCATTTATCAATATCCTGACTCCAATCTAGTAATGACATTTTGTAAAGTGCAGATTCTGAGGTCAAGCACAAAGTATATTAAGTTAATATTTAGTGAGAATAGTCAGAGTTCTATATGCATGGTACTGATAATAATGAACAAACATGGTCACTAGATACTCTATCTCTGACATTATGGACCATATGGATCTTAAGCCTATGGCCACCCTTGTGATCATAAAAGAGCCCCATTGCGTGTTTTGATTTGCACAACTCTTACTATTTTTCATGTTCAATTATGACTTGATGACCATGTTTTCCTTGTAGGGGCTCCTGCTAGTCTTTTGACAATACCTATTTATGTTAGTGTTGTGTACTGTAGTTGTTTTGCTCTTATTGGATAGGCTTCTATGCTGATTTTTGTACTCTTTTATTTAACATTCCTCCTATATTAAAAAAATACTATGAAAAAGAAAAGTAAAACTTATGCTCAATTAGTACAGAATGTTTTCAATGCAACATCAACATCATTCTAGGTCATAGTTGAATAAATTGCACCTATCTCCCAAACAAGTTACAAGTTTGGTTGCCCTATTAAGACATAGGACAAATATACGTAAAGCTGAACTTTCTTGAATATGTGGTTCTTTTCATTTTGTAGTTAAATTAAAGTGGCAATTCCTCTAACAAAATCTAGAGGTCTAATTTGTTGAAAGGAGGCTTATTGCAGTGGAGACATGGATGTAATGCCCTGTTGATAACAAGCTAATGTTTGGATGACTTGCAATATTGGCATTTGCATAAATGTAATAACATACGAAGATTGCAAGGTAATATAAGGAGCATATCCAATACCCAAAAAAATAGATAAAATCATACTTTGTCAGCTCCTAACATCAACACTTTGATACAGACTAATGTAAGGATAGGGGATCAGATTGGGCATAATGAAATTCCAATTTGGTACACAAACCTTTGTAGAAACAATGCACAACAAGTTAAGGCCTATCTGAAAAGGGTAGTCACAACTCAGAATTCATTGATTTCAATGTTTAGTATGGTTTACTCTTCCTGAAGGTAATTCCTATTGAACCAAATGTTTAAACAAATTTGAATGGCTCTTTCTACCTCCAGTTTTCTAGGGTCATATGAAAGTAACCCAGTGGTATTTGAAGAATTTTGAACCTTGAATTAATTTCATTGTATTTCCATCGCAACACCTAGAACTTGCTTCATTTTAAAAGTTTTTTTATAAATACAAATGTTACCACTATGAAGGTACTGTAGACTCTAATTTTTAACTTTTTTATAACAAGTTCATATTTAGACCCATTTACTCTCGAATGTTAAGGAGGCTAAAACCTTTAACCTATAGGTGTTTAATGAAGAAGGCAAGGAGAAGGTTATTAACCTCCTCAAGAAACTACTCCTAGACAAAATGGCTTCCTTCTGGCAAAAATATGATGTCGAGATTGGGCACATCAGCCTTGAGCTTCTCACTGCCAACATATGCTTTCAGACCTGGAAACTTGAAGACATAATCTTTGGTACCCATAATCAGTAGAGTGGGAGCTTTTACAACAAAATCTATCAGACGAGACATACACTCCCAAGTCCTGCAAAGGAGCATCCAAAATCAAAAGAAAAATCATTCAACTCTATGGGATAAATAAGCTTTGTGGGTAGTTCAGATATCAAACTATAAATGGGTTTTGCAGCCTTGCCTCTCTTTACTTCGGTATGGAATTTGGAGAGCTAATCTAAACATAAATTTTTCATACAGGCTTGCATAAACATTGAGGTCATCTTCAGTGAACCACGGTGGTAGAGGAGTGGAAGGGTTACAGAGATCCATAATCTCCTTACCCTCTTCTACCATAGGTAGCTCAATCCTAGAAAAAAGTACGTAGATATTCCTCACCACTGTCTTCACATCAAAACACCCAAAATCTACCTCTGCTCTCCCAGGATCCTATAAAAGTAACCATACAATGAAAAGGTTTATGTTAAAATACAAAGGTATTCCTATTCTACTCTATAAAAGTGTGTATAGAATATTTTTCCACTTTCCCCCGAATTTACCTGCTAGCGATTCAAATAAAATCCTTCTGGTAATAGGTGTGACTGACTTAATGAGCCAACAGGTCTGTTGTATGGGATACCCAAAGTCTGCATACCAACATACACAATACATACCTAAATGCATACAACTGCAGGAATTAACAACATAAGATCTCTTCAGCTCAAAATGGGATCGCTTGGCCATCCCCGTAGGAAGAAAATCTGCATAACCATTCTCGTGTTCCCATGGCAGAAGAAAAATATTAAAACCATACAATAAAATGTTGCAATTGATGAACACTTTGGCTTCATTCCTCTAGGTCCCATCCCACGCGTCCTTTCCAAGAGCCAAGAGAAGAGGGAAATGCCAAATATTTCCCATGAAGAGTAACATTACAATTCGATTTTCCCGCACCTTCTTTAATTTTTTTAAGTGAGACGGGCTAAGATGGCGGTTTTAAACCACCCTCTTAGGTGTGACCTAAGATGGTGGTTTTAAACCACCATATTTTATTTCTTAAATTTTTTAAGACGGTGGTTCATAACCATCATCTTTTATTTCTTTTAATTTTTATTTTTTTGATGGTGGTTTATCCCTACGACGGTGGTTATAAACCACCCTCTTAGGTCAACCTAAGATGATGGTTTATAACCATCATATTAGTCCTAAGAGGGTGGTTACCCTAAGACGATGGTTTATAACCACCCTCTTAGGGTCTATTAGGGTGGTTTTTTACCATCGTAAAAAACCGCCTTAATTTAGCCATCGTTAAAGCCCTTTTTTGGTGTAGTGATTTTAAATTTTGGTCCATGTAGTACATGCATAATATGTCTTCCAAAACCTGGTTTACCCTTTAGGCCTAACCATCTATTTTTGGATGATATGCAAAACTAATATTTAGCTTAGTACTCACTGCATGATGTAGCACTTGCTAGAATTTTGACATAAATCTAGAATCTCTGTCAGTTATGAATACTTTTGGAAACCCATGTAATTTGAAAAATTCATTGACAAACTTAAGTACCACCATTGGTGCATCATCATTGATGTTCCCTAGTATGAAGTGCATGACATTGGTCAACTTATCAACTACTACCAAGATGACATCATGCTAGAACCTATTATTAGGTAATCATATAATAAAGTCCATAGAGATCACCTGCCACTTTTTCATAGGTAGCTCATGTGGGTACAATTTTCTAGCTAGGTGATGATGTTTTGCCTTAAATTTCTAGTATTCCAAACATCTTGATAAAAATTTGGTGACATCTTGCTTCGTCCTAGCCCAGTAGAAGGTATTTTTCATATTTTTCCTCATTTTTGATCTCCTTGGATGAGCAGAGTAAGGAGAATTATGTACCTCCTGCAAGATCATTCTCATAAGATCACATGATTTAGGTATGAATACCTGATCCTCAAAGCATAAAATCCCATCCCTTATGTTAAAACCTTTGTCTAATTTTGAATATCCCACTATATTCTTTCAAAGTTCTAGGCAGTAAGGATCCTGAAGTTGCATTTCCTTGGCCCTATCCATCAAATAGACATGGCCTCAAGTTAAGGAAGTTACGTGTCTTCTCCTAATAAAAGCATCCACCACCTTATTTTCTTCACCTTTGATATAATAAAATACCAAAATTATATTCTTCTAAGAATTCTACCCATCTTCTTTGTCTTGCATTCAACAAAGGCTAGGTAAAAATATACCTCGAGATTTGATGGTCCATCCTTAGCTCAAAAAGTCTACCTAAAAAGTAGTGCTTCCAAACCTTTAGAGCATGTACAATGGCTACCAGTTCTAGGTCATGAGTGGCATAGTTTACCTCATGCTTCTTGAGTTTTCTAGACTTGTAAGCCACTATAGCTTCATCCTAAGACAAGACTCCACCCAAACCTTCTAGAGAAGCATCAGTACACATAGTGAAATTCCCAAGAGGATATGAAATCTTTAGGATTGGTGTCATCATCAACTTATTTTTTAGAGTCTCAAATGTGGCCTCACACTTATTTGTCCACTTGAATTATTTTCCCTTTTTCTAAAGGTTGGTGATTGGGTAGGCAATTTTCAAGTAATTTCTCACAAATCACTTATAATAACCCATGAGTCTTATGAAACTCTTGACTTTTGACACATTTGTAGGTGTAGGCCAATTTAGTATAGTCTTGATCTTCTATGGATCCACAATAATACCTTCTACTGAGATAATGTGCCCCAAATATTGTACTTGTAGAGTATAGAACTCACACTTGGATAGCTTCCTAAAGAGTTGATTCTTCCTTAGCACTTCTAATACTAATTTGATATGTTGATCATGCTCTTCCCTAGTTTGAGAATAAATTAGTATATCATCCAAGAATACCAAGACAAACTGGTCAAGATTACTCCTGAACACACTATTTTTTAGATTCATGAAGACAATCGATGCATTCGTTAATCCAAATGGTAACACTGTGAACTCATAGTGTTCATACTAAGTTTTAAAGGTCGTCTTATGGGTATCTTCTTTAATTCTTAGTTGATGGTAACCTAATATCATATCTATTTTTAAAAATATGGCAGCACCCTTCAGCTGATCAAAGAGATCATCTATCTGAGGTAGAGAATACTTGTTTTTAGTGGTTACATTATTTAGCATTTTGTAATCTATACACAGTCTTAGGGTAACATCCTTATTTTTTCACAAACAACATAGGATTACCCCAAGGTGACACTCTTGGTCTGATAAAACCATTTTTCAACATGTCCTAAAGTTGAACTTCTAGCTCCAATAACTCAATAAGAGTCATTCTATAAGGCATCTTGGAGATAGGTTCAACTGATGGCATTAACTCAATAGTGAAATTGAATTCCATTTGAGGGGGTAGACCCAAAATGTTTTCAAGGAATACATCCTAAAACTCATGAAGAATTGAATGCTTCTTAAAAATTTCCTAATCTCCTTTTTCTCCAATCCTACCATTGATCTTTACTACGTAGAGTAAGCTACCTCTTTTGATAGCTTTATTTAACTGCATAGTTGAGAGCAAGTGGGGTTGGAAATAACCTCAATCACTTTGACATTATATTCTCCTCTTATATTTGTAAATAAAATCCATCCACCTATCTTAAAAATTGATTAAAGCTCCATGTGCCTTCAACCAATCCATCCCTAGGATAATATCAAAGGCATGAAGAGGTGCCACATACAAGTTCCATATAGTAGATCCTTCAGGTAGAGTTATCTTGGTTGTAGGTAGATATTGATCCACTAAGTAGGTTTTCATAGAACCATACTCGAATTTCCATCCCTGTGCCAAAAATCCAGGGTTTTCCAACATATCCCCAATAATACTAGTGGAAATAAAACTATTTATGGCTCCACTATCAATCAAAATTTTTATCTTTGGTAAATAACTTACCATTTAGTAGTATCATTGTTGCTTAGCCATCTAATTTTTGAATCCCATTGGTAGCATAAATTCGGTGTGATGGCTCCTCTACTCTATGAGTAGACTCTGCTCTCTGAGTGCACTTTCTGGCATAGTTAGGACCCCAACGATGTAACAACCTGCCATAGATGCCTAGGATTTCTCTTGCATCATTTTCCCTATCTCTTCTTTCTGATTCATCTCATGCTATTTAGGGTTATTGAGATTGGATCTATCCTTTTAAAATTTCTTCTTGTTTTGACTCGAGTTTCCATCGTTCCTATTATTGAGCTTTGGATTGTTTTCATTTCTTTTATTATGATCCTTATCCCATTTTATGAATCTTGCACTCTTTCTTTTCCTTAGCTCTTGCCTTTCATTTACTATCACTCCCAAGTAATTAAAGAAGGTCATTCTTGTTTGAATTTTGGTTTCTTCCTGCCTAGCTAGATCATATGCTTCTTGCAAGGTTTTAGGTTTGATTAGATTGATTACTATCCTTATCTTAGGATCCAACCCTAGAATAAACTCATGTACCTTAAGATGTTCATTATTATCATATTCTAGAACATATTTCAAAAGTCTCACATACTTCTGATAATATATCTCTAGAGATAATGATCCTTTTTGGAGTGTAGAGAACTCTTCAAATTTCTCAATATAGAAGTGGTCTATGAGAAACCTTTTCTTAAAAGCTTTAGCGAACTCTTCTTATTTAGGGTTCATGGATTGAATTTTTATGCTTGAGCTATACTTGTCCCACCACTCTAGGGCCACCTATAGGATATGTATAGATGCCCAAGTTGTCTTAGTCTCATATGAGTAATGTTCAAGGAGAAAATGGTTTTTGACTCTTTTCACCATGACTCAGTCGCATATCCTCTTGTTCTTCCATTGAATTTTGTTATCTTAACACCCTTAATATCTCTTTCTAACTCAACCTCAATTCATACTCTTACCTCTTGGCCACTTTGAACAATATTTTCTTCCTACCAATCCACTATGTTTCTAGTGTTGGTTTCAAGTGCGATGTCAAAACCCTAAAACAAAGAGTACAAAAATTGGTGCTCAACAATGAAGCATGAAGTCAAGCAATCCTGCAATGAAAGGACATAGGAAAATAGTGTACAACTATGCATAAAGCAAGCACAAGATCCAAATAATCATAATCAAATCACATAGGGAAGAAAGGCATTAACCACTCATAACACACATCGAGCTCACTGGTGAACCAATATTGAATGATGAACTCCAACTTAGGATACCACTCAAATCTCCATCATCTTATCAAGCAACAGATGGTAGTAAAATCAAGAGAACATAGTGCAGTGGACATCTATGACTACCAAATCACATACAGGTGGCATCCTACATGGCAATAGAATACCCTATTAGGTATGTAAGCCCTGATAGCAAGCTGACGTACAAGACAACACCC
Source organism: Wollemia nobilis (assembly GCA_028583015.1). Taxonomy (NCBI): domain Eukaryota; kingdom Viridiplantae; phylum Streptophyta; class Pinopsida; order Araucariales; family Araucariaceae; genus Wollemia; species Wollemia nobilis. The sequence continues at coordinate 15,187,864 of JAQPPZ010000850.1, forward strand.
AAGAAGGAGGTATTCATAGGAGGATCACCAAAAGGAGACACTATGACCACCAAAACGACCTCACACCTATGCTTCCTACTACGTAAAATGAAATAAAAGAAACAAAATAGACGCATGCAAAATTGACAACAAATGGGAAGAAGAAAAACACTTTTATTCCATTATAAAGAAGCCAATCTCGGTTACAGTTACGTCCCTCTTAGGGATACCATTTTGATACTCTTATTATAGTAGGAAAAAGCAATGTTCCCTCTTAAGGGTAAATGTGAGTTTTAGGCCCTTCGGGGTGACACGAACTACTCTAGGGTGGAGTTGACCCTCTTCTCCGCATTGAGGAAGGAATTGGATGGTTGAATCTCCTTTGAATCTGCTTTCCTACGGTCAAGAAACAACATAAAAGCATTAAAAGCATAGGCAACCTCTCATGATGAGGCCCTTTAAAGAATATGAACATAAAGATGCCATAACACTAATGAAATCAAGAAAATGAATAAAGCATGTTAAGCCTATGCAATACTTGAAAATATTAATTGAAACATATAACTAGAAAGTACAACTATCTATCTAGTGGATTGATTACATGAAATGAAGCATGATAACATGAAAATGAGCTAATTATGTCCTATTTTCCATAATGAAGTAAACTTAATGAAAACCCTAATTCTATCAGTCAGAGTCTCTAAAATGCTAAATAAACCACTAAGATGCTTAATCTAACCTAGTGAAATACAATGCAAAAAGAACAGTAAGGAGATCTTTCACCGATTGCAAACCGTGGCTCAAATGAGCGGTCTGCACTGTACACCGTGGTTGTCAGCCACGGTGAGCAACAAAGTAGCTTTGCCCTCCAAATCCAAGGTTGTGGGCTTGATCCTCCTTGTCAAATTGATGATCAAGGGTTGCCTTGATGTCCTCTGACTGGTTTGGCGATTGAATTGCACAATTGGGCCTCCATTTTCCCGAATTTGCATTTCTTGGCATTCTAGCTCCTTAGGGCATCCATGGCACAAATTGACATGATGCTTGATGAATTGGCAAGTGAATGGCAACAAAACTCTCTCAATACACTCAGGTGAGTCTACAATCCGATAGGGCTTCGCTGCTTTAATCTCCAATGCACACTTCCTGATATTTTGCCCTAATTTGAAGGGGTACTTATAGGATTACCCAAGGGCTAGGGGTGGCTTCATGGAGAAGCCAAGATCAAGAAGAGGTGGTTGGGACAGTTGGATTGGAAGCCTCTGGAATATTTCATCCTTCAACTACCCTCTTCTAGAACAAATGGTCATTCAAACCGATTTGGCTCGGATGAAGGCCAACTGAACTTCAGTTCTAGACCATGGGTGACAGCTATGGCCTAGACTGTGAACCATGGGTGTCAGCAGTGGTTCAGACTGTAGACCGTAGGTCTCAACAACGGTTTGAGCTGATTAGGCCAAGGAGCCCAAATTGAGTGGTTAAAACCATTGCTCTATCTTGGAATCTATCCAAGATCTTCCATATGGTCTTGTAGCATGTCCCATATGAGTAGTCGCCATCGACATGACACATTTTAGGTGTCTACAGATGCCCCTTTTGTGATGCATTGTGAGATCGAACAACGCGTGAGCAAAAATACACCACCTAAAATGATGTCGAAGGTTGCATGATGATCATTGATCTGATCAACATTAGATGCCCCAGGTCCTGCAAAAGGACATGCATCCTGGAATCATTGCTTCCAACTCGGTGAAAGGCTTAAATTTGAAAGAGTTTGCACTCATCATCAGGCATTCGAGTAGCTTTGGTGCTACAATAGGAGTTAGGCCTATATAACCGAAAGGAGGAGAGATACAAATAAACTATCATATATGCTATTTACCCCAAGAAAAGGGGTAAGCTTATGATAGTCGTTGACAATGATTCGCAAGGACGAACACAATTTGACAAGATCAAGGGATCTATGATCAAGGGATCTTCTGTTGATTTTGATTATGATTATGAAAGTATGACTACCCCCTCAAGTGACGAGTCGATGAGGGTAATGACAATTGAATGAAGCGACGAGGTCTCTTGACCACTATGAATGATCTGAACAAACTTAGAATTTAGCATTTAATTACTTGACTAGGCTTAGTTCAACTTATGATTGCAACTGTTAATAGTAATTGCACATTTCTATCCCATGGAGCGGTTGGGCTGCAATAGCCTTCTTAGGGAATCAAAATAATACAATGCCAATTAGATTTATGTTGAATCAATTTGTCGATGATCTGCTGAAAATATGTCATAGGAGAAATGACATGAAACGCCTCATTCCCGTGGAGCGGTCCAGCCTCGAAGGCCTTCTTCGGGATTGAAAAGAAGCATATCAAATCAACGATGACAATTTTACCCCAAATGTCCTTATGGTTATTTACTCATCTCATCGGATTGCATGGAGCGTCAGTCACTACAACTGCCAAGTGTCTAGGGTAAATAATTGAATACGAGGTGCATTTGGCTTTTGACTTGTTTAATAATATTTTTTTGACTTTTTGAGTTTTTAATTGATCCTGGTGCTTGAAAATCACCAAATTTGCTAAATTGATTGCTCTTATTGAGATTTTGATCCATTAGGAATCATTAATTTATCATTTAAAACCTTCCCACGATGGGATTTTGGTGCATTTAATGCTAGTTGCAAACCGCGTGCATGGGCAACAGTTAGAAATATCAAAATTTGGGAACCATGGCTCAGATATGCGATTGGAAAACCCTAATTTTGGGACCATGATTGTCAAATATGGTCTACCAAAATTAAGAAAAGTATATAAATTTTTCCCATTTGAAAATTTCATTATTATTCCTTGAAAGCGATTGCAACTAGAGAGCTCTGAGAGGTGAGGAAGCAAAATTTGATGTGAAATGCTGCTAAAACAACTACCTACGACCTCTCACACATCCCGATGGTAGACCCTACGTAGCCTTCATCCAACAGAGGCATCGATGTGGGAAAGGTAACTCGAAATCGAGTCCTCGCACTCCTTACCAACTTAAAAATGAACCACATTAAGTAATGGGTCAAATTAACTTCACTAAACTACTAGTAAAGAACCTCACATTAGTTTAGGCTAGATTAGAATAATATTTTGGGTGCCAGGCTAGGAAGTGACCCTTATAGGGTTACATTCCTAGACCACAATTGGCAGACGCGGCTCCCAATTGTCAGATTGGGGACCACGACTATTAGCCATGGTGGGATTCAAATCCCAACGGTCAAATTTTGATCGACATGTGGACCGCAGATTTGACCCGTGATTCCAAAACTTTTGAAAAAGTTCAATTTTTTTTATTTTTTACTGGCACTTAATGCCATTTATTGCATTTTTGGAATTTTTGATCACTTTTAGCATATTTTTTTATTTTTTTATTTTTAGTTATTTTTAGTCACATTTTTCCCTTATGCATTGCTTCTTTTCAGAAATTGACCTCTAGAGCCAGGGAGTCGGATCTCCTTCGCACCCTCCATAGATAGCTCACTAACCAAGAGCGAGAGTGGTTCGGTGCGGTTGGCTTCAGATACATGCTTGATCTGCCCATGATCAGGGTAGACCAGGCATACATGACTGCATTGGCCCAATGTTGGGATGCGTAGACCAACACATTTCACCTGCCCACAGGTGAAATGACTGTGACACTAGAGGATGTCTACCGGATCTTCAAGATCCCGATCGATGGGGAGCCCATCACCTCCACTCCATTCACCAGTAGAGGAGCTATCTTTGATGCCATCTTCGATGATCGTAGTGAGGATGCTTAGACCAAGATTGATCATGGAGGCGTCCATGTCGGATATTGGCAGGAGAAGGGTGTCTTCTCAGTCCAAGAGGTCATATTCATGCACTTAGTCATTCAGATTGTGCTTCCAGACTCCTCGGGTATGAGGATCCCCTAGAACCTCCTGGCCATCGGGAGAGTTACTCAGAGTTCTATGCAAAAGCCTTGCTCTTAGCCTAGGGGAGCATGCTATTAGCTCAGCTATATCATGAGTTATATCAAGTTACCCATAGGAGTCGGGTCGGTATTAGCTGCAACCTACTGCTTCAGATCTAGGGCTGGCAGCACATTCAGATCGAGCAGCCCATAGACCTACCGCTCATCATTACTACTATTCCTATCGCACACCAGTGCTATGTGGCATGCTGGCCTCACGAGGAGGAGGGGTTCTAGAGTAGGTCTCACACTAGGGACCTAGACCACTATATTGCTAGATTTGCATAACTCTAGGCGGATGATATAGAGTGGTACTCATACATGGATTGCCCCACATGGTAGGAGGCTAGCAAGTGGCTATGCCAGGTAAGGAGGGATAGGTGGTTACTCGATTACAAGGCCAAGATTCATGAGTACCAGTACTACTCACATGTCCTACACTAGTTTGGTCTTGTTCAAGATATTTTAATGCTTCCTATTATCTATAGGCGCCTAGTACTAGAGAGAGATCTACCATGGGTCCAACTGACATCGCTAGGGGATGAGGACGATGACTTCTAAGAGTCGGGCATGGACAGGGCTAGCACCATCATCGAGTATGACACTTGGTGGTCACTTCTACAGTGGTAAGGAGAGGGGCCCCTCAATCGGATAGATGATAGAGTAGAGGTTGATCCAGATGGGTATAACGTGTGCCAGTATACCGAGGGTGGATGGGGTATAGAGGCCACCATAGGGGAGGCTCCTCAGGTTGAGGTAGAGGAGGACATAGCTAAGGAGGGTGAGGCACCTCCTAACAGTGAGGTAGGGAAGTTTTTGGCTCAGGTGGTGAGCTTACAGACTCATATTGGCACTTTGAGGAACCAACTACGCGAGAGGGATACAAAGATTGCTACACTGTAGGTAAAGCTCATAGTAGCTTAGAGACAATGGGGAATTCAACTGCGAGGGCATAGCCATCATCTACACAGACTACCATGGTACCTCCCATGGCACCATCTTCTTTACTACCAGTAGGTCGTGACCCCATGGTAGAGATCAAGAGGCTTCATTCCCTCATGGAGGAGGGTAACGAGCGATAGGATGGGCATGTAGCTTGCATATCCCAGTTGGAGGGCTATATCCTAATGAGTGGTGGGGAGGTACCAGAGGACACTCACACCATAGGGACCCATAGGAGCGGATCCAAGACTAGGACTAGGGAGATAGGGCGATCTACCACCAGTTTGAGCCATAGGATGCATAGGATCGAGAGGACTCATAGGTCTTCGAGTACTCATGGTGCTAGCTCATAGAGGACTCATAGGGATGGTGGAGGTGATGGAGGTGCCTCATAGACTAGGGGCATAGGCCCTATTTAGTATAGATCTTAAAGATACTTTGTTGTACTATTTTTGAGTGTAAGGTCGAGGACCTACACAGTTGTAGCCTATGGGCATTTTTGATATACCCTTGATGTACTCTTTTTGGACACACACACACACACACACACACACACACACACACACATATATATATATATAAGATTGATCATTTTTGGCTCATTATGTGTACTTGTTTATTTTTTATTTTATGTTTATGTTATGCACATGGATGCAGATGTTCATATTGATGCTATGCTTATATGATGTGATGTATGGATGACATGCACTAGATAGCTATTTTAATTTATGATGATGATGGTATGCAGTGATCTAGATGATTAGATGTGCTATTTATGATGGATGCATATGGATGTGATGTTTACTTTTAAATGCATATTTAATTTTGCTTTATTGTATGCATTTAATTTATGATGATGTCACGATATGCTGGTGCAATGTATGTAATGCATTATTTACATGATGGTAATCTAATGTAAATGAACTTGTATGCTTTAATCACTTAAAACATAAGGAATGAATGTGATATGTGTTTAACAATCTAATGGATGACACCACATAATGTGTAAAAATCATGAATGTAATTGAAAATCCTCATTACAAGAATTTAATCAATTAATCACCCATATATGAAATGCAATGATATGAAGTGGTATGATGCGAATGATATAATATGTCACTCTATATTCCTTTTGCAATTTGAAATATATGCACAATATAGTCAGTGGCCATCTAAATATCATTTCTGATATCCATCCGGTATCTATCCTATATCTTGATTGTGCTCAATGTAATGATGTATCACGGATTCGATACTTTGCAATTTGATGATTGAATGACTTTTATTTTTGATGGTTTGTGATCTTTGGTATTTTTTTGCTATTAGAGAAATTTTTGAGGTTTTCCATGAGACTCAAACACCCTAGTAGACTTATCAAAAGTTGTATACTGACCAAACTAGACTTCTGAAATGTAAGGCTTTTGCTAGGATAGGCCCTAACTATTCATTATCCCTGTGTGTGCAAATGAGTATATTAAGATAAAGCATAAGCATACCCCGATGTCAAGAGGGGGATTCTTTCATCCCATTTCTAAGATAGGGGATCCTCATATGTTTATCCAATCCTAGGTTTAGATTTCAGTTGGACTAGACCACTAGGCGATACAGGACACCTGAAGCTAGCTCTTCCACATTCAAACATTGGTCTGTACATAAGCGAGGTGCTAATGCATCAGACATATCATCATGCGTAAGGTACATTAGTGTTTGAAAATTCTATGGATTCAAGTTCACTCCCTTCTTTTCTTCAATTTTTTGGGATACTTGCTCATATAAAGTGATAAAAATCATTGTTTATTTTGTACTTTCTCTTTTTTTTTCTTGAGCAAGGGATTTGATACTGATTTTACTTCCTTTGTACAATTTGATCTTCATTTGACTTGACTTTTTGGAATTTACATTTGATAATTTTCTTCAGAAACTTCCTTTGGGGATTTTACTTTGGGGAAACTATTTTTGGGATATCGATCTTATGATATCAATATGGGATATCAATATGGGATGTCGATCTATGATATCGATCAAGGGTATCAATATTGAGGATTGATGTGGGATATCACTCTAGGATATTGCTCATTTTATCATAAGCAAGGGATTTTGGGTAGGGAATAAACTTGTCCTTTTGCCAATTACCAACATTTCCCATACCGTCTGCATAGGGGGATAAGCAAGAATAACTCTTTTCACCTCAAGATACCTGGTCCTACTTCATGGATTTCATATTCCCCTAGTCCTTATTAGGATTTTTTAATTTGTTGATTAGTGATAGGATTCTGATATGCTAAGGGCTATACTAACTAGACCTCAACTACAAAAGCAAAGCAAGCTTTCTATCAACTCTTGAGAAGACCTCTAGGTATGGTTGAATGATCGAAAAACCCTAGTATATTCTTCATAGCAACAATATGGGTTGTGTTGAAAAACACAATTACTCACATGAATGATGGATTATGATAAATGCAGAGGTGCATGATTGAAACACAAACGTGGTGTCATTTGTAAGACTGACAAACACAATCCATTCTACTACAGAATGCAACGGATGAAGAATGCCTACATGCAATGTGATGAAGTGAATGCATGTGTGAATGCAAATGAAAATGCATAATGCAAATGCAAATGTTTTTGGATTTTATGCTTTACCAATTTTTATGGATTTTGAGCCTTTATATTTGACCAAACGGTGATTACATGCCCTTGGAGCCTTTAGGAGTGACCAAACGAGGAAATGCCTTTGGAGCCTTTAAATTGACCAAGCAATTTTTTAGAAAATCCTTGGGGCTTTTAGGTTGACCAAAGGGATTATGAGCACCTTTGGAGCTTTTAGGGATGACCAAGTGGTTCTTAGGAATCCTTGGAGCCTTTTGGGATGACCGAGCGTTTTAAGCAAACCCTTGAAGCCTTTTAGGATTGACCGAGTAGTTTTAAGCAAACCCTTGGAGCCTTTAACTGACATGACCAAGCAGTTTTGGAACCCTTGGAGCCTTTTGGGGAGGGTATGCTACCCTATGTACCCCCAGTGTGCATGTTATCCACTGAAATGTAATCAACTTGTTTAGGAAGAGTGACAGAAATCAACTCTCCCAAATGAGGAACGGACCTCAAAGGAGTGCCTATGTCTTGGTGGGGTTGAACGAGCGAACCATCCTCGCGGACCGCGTCTCATTCTACTAGGTCTTGGATGACCCTCTTAAATGATTGACAATCTCGAATGTCATGTCCATGCACTCGATGATACACACAAAAGGGGCTCTCATCAGGTGACCCAGTCTTGGATACCCTTTGCTTGACTTCGGGAAATACAAATGCCTTTGCCTCGTGTAACTTTTGGAACAAAGTTAGAATAGTCATCTGAAATGAAACTATTCGTTGCACTGGCTTATTGGGCCTACGAGGTGACTGACGACCTTGGGGTCGCACATGAGGAGGTGTGACCTCCACTTCAGCATGTTGGAGCGCTATAAGAGAACCATCTACATGATAAACCCCCTATCTATAATATTTTGCACCACACTCTTGAATTCACGACAATCTCGAATGCCATGACCCTCTATTCGATGATAGAGACAATAGTGATGCTCCCTGTAACCCATAGGCTTAGCTCTATTTGGGTCTAAAGGGATGATATCAGGCAAGGTGATGACCTTAGCCTCTTGCAGCTTCTAAAAGATGTCAGACATAGACTCTTTTAAAGGAGTCCAAATGTGCTATGACTATTTTGGGTGCTCGACCCACATTGGTTTGCTTTGAGGACCCAATGGTTGGGTTGGCCGCATGGGCTCTCGCTTTTGCTGAGGTTTTTCCTATACTTGCATAGGAAGTGGTTCGGCCTCAAACAAAGGATGCTTTTGTGATCCCAGTTTTCCAAGTTGGTTCATGATAAAATGCAACGCCTTATCTTGCTCATCCATTCGATGTTCCATTTGTTCTAGATGACTTAGAATGGCTCGCAAGACTGACAAAGAGTTCATATGTATTTCCAATGACTGATTCGAAATACCTTTGTCTATTGAAGGAAACAGAAAAGTGGATGCTAGAGATCCATTAGGTAATTGTAAATCACCTATTTCCTTCATTTGGGTTGATGCGGATGCTTCTTGATGATACACTTCATCAGTGCTATCCACATGCTCATGTGCATGACTCAGTTCATGCTATTGCTTGACTTGAAAGAATTGAACTATGTCAGATTTAGTACCCCCAGCCTGATATGGGGTACACACTTGCTCTTGTCCTTGAGAAGGTGGCACAAGAAATGAGTCAGGAGTGACTAATTTTAAAGGTTCGGACCCCTTCGATGTGGAAGCAATGTCTGATTGCCCCATCTCTTGCTTTATTTGCTCTAGAGTCACTCGATCCTCTGACCTAATGTCAACCATTCCCACAAACTCATGAGAAGATGACTCCACAATTGCATGAGTCGTAGGTGACTCGTCAACCTATTGGGGTTGTAGCATCTCAATTGCAACAACTAACTCTTCCTCATGCTCAAACGATGCATCAAGGATAGGATCAATAGGTAGAGACTCGACAAGGAGCTGACCTAAATCCTCAATGGTCTCCATGATGGGTGACATCATGGTGTCTACCTCCATATGCTCTGTATATTCACCATCATCCTCATGAGGTCTACCTTGTGACATGATGGATGATGAGGGTATGATACACTCGGGTGCATCCATGACCATGCTAGGTACTTCCCCCTCGATAGGAGTATGAGGGTCATCTAATGACACATCCAAGGTAGCTGTGAGCATCTCTATGATTGGGTTCATCAGTCCTTCCCTACTAGGAAAGGCCAAATATGCAAGAGTCATAGGTGACTCCACAGGTGATAGTGGTGGTGACGGTAACTCCACAATAGTCTGCAAGGCTGCATCCAAACTTTGGATAGACTCATCATGTTTAGTGTTCGGATGCGTGGGTGCCCCACTAGGTTCCTGTGGATGATCCTCCAGTTTGTAATACTTGAAAGGATCTGGGTCCGCCTCAACCACATGGACTTCATTTGCATGGGTGTACTTAATGCACTGATGCACTATGGATGGTACACACTCCATGGCTCTTATCCACGACCTTCCAAGCAGTAGGTTATACTGTCTTGAACCCTCTAAAATGTAGCACAATGTAGAAATAATCTTTTATCCCACCTCGATGGGGAGGACTATTGTGCCTACTATAGGGGATTCCACATCATTAAAATCTTGTAGCATGAAATTCGATGCCTTGATGTGGGAAGGTGGAATTTTGAGATGTTTGAATGCAGAGGTGGTGATAATATTGATGGATGATCCTGTATCAACCAACACTCGCTTATACGCAATCTGATTTATCCTCGCTATGATGTGCAATGGAGGATCAGATTCCTTGACAAGGACAGGTTTGACTTCCTATTTATGGAAGGTAATCACAGGTTCCTTATATGGCGGAATAGACTGTATATGCATCAAGGATTGTGACAACTTCCGAGCATTGACATTGCTCACCTGTCTGACTTGCCTACTCTCAACCTCATGCTTGAGCATGGGATCCTTAAGCATGTCTTCTTGTTGCTTATCAATAGCATACAGTATATCTGTCTGTCTAAGAGAATGGCTATCTACTTGCTTAAGAGGTAACTCTTGACGATGCGTAGGGTGCATCACGTTGACTTGTTGCCTAAGCACTCTAGGTATGAGCTTCTTTTCAGGAGTTACCTCACATGATTGTTCTTCACATAATTTTTGTTGGTAAATCCTCCCTTCACATTGTTGGAGCCTATCCAACCTTTGTTGATGTGATCTCTTCTCCTATGAGTACTCACGCTCTAGGCATTCCCGTTCAATGCGTGCTTCCTCCAATTGACTTTGGAGTAGTCACCCCCTATGGACTGTATGAGACTCAGGTTTCCTATATGACCGACTCATGGAGTAAGATCCACAACTCTCTATCTCACTAGGGGGAGACCTAATGACATGGGTTCTCTCTGTGTGTGAAGAAACCCCATGGCCTGTATGGGTGGACCCCCTGCATGACGAAGGGGGCTCGCGATGACTATCAGAATGTCACGCTGGGAGGATTAGATCCTCAGGTGAATGATGTGTATGATACCTAGCAAGGAGGCGTGTGAGATCTAAAATATCCTCAGGGGAATATCAGAGGCATTGAGGGCCTCTCCATGCATATTCTGAGTCATTAGCTCGTGATTGAGCTAGACTATGCCTAGTTGTCATGATGTGCCAACTACACAAGTCTTGAGAGGAAACCTCTCTTACTAAAAATTTTGGCCTCAAGGAAGGCCTTATCTTGATGAATTAAGCAATAAAGAAGCATACAATGTAAACAATGTGATTATCTCCTTTACATTTTAAAAGTGAGCCCTAAACTGTTTGATGTTGTTTCATGATTTGTTGTATCAGTATTAGAAACTCTTATCATGTTTGAAAGCTTGTTGGATGATAATATTAGTTTAATTGGCTTTCACCTGTATACTCACAGCTCGAAAACCTGGCTATGAACTCCAAGTCACGTAATCCAACCTATAATGTGTGGTAATGAAGCCCACACATGGTCAGGGAGCACAGGTCCTCCCAGATCCTCACCCATTTTCACCCAGTCAGCGTCATACCCTTCGAAGAGGAGTATATGCAAATTTTCTAGGCTATGAAAGGTTCTTGGATCCGGTATTGGTCTAGAACATAAGGTACGTGGGATTTGGGCCAATGGATGGAAATCACCTCCACCATCGTTGAAACCCTACTAGTGGTTGGATGTCACTTCCAACTCACTAGCGTTTAATTGAAACGTGGTGTGTGTGGTTCATTTTAATTGTTGCATGAAAATAAAATGCATCATACAACATTCATGCTCATTTCCTACATGATATGCAATGAAAGAACTTTTCAAATTCAGAAAATGCAAGCTACATACTACATGCTCTTTTTGAAAATGCACCTTACGATGTAAATGGCCACTAATTGGGCCTTAGACATGCAAACCAACACATAATTTAATCTAGCACGCTGGATTCTAGGGCGGACTACACTCAGAGGTCCGTTGTTCCTAGCAGCGCCTAGCTAAAACGTAAAAAGAATTGAAACCCTAGGACCTAATCCATTTTTCTTTTCTTTTTATGTGTCCTAATTAAATTTCCTTTTCACGCAAACTAGAAAAACACAGGCAATAAAAATAGAGAAAAAAGGGTTAAAAATGGGACCTACCTCTGATCCTCATCTGATAAAGCTTTGAATCCCTATTATCTGCTGTGTCTACTGTAAACCGTAGCTCTATCGCATGGTTGCTACTATAGACCGCATCTTGAAGCCGTGGGCCAACAATGAGACCGCAACTATCAACCGTAGTTTGCACCTGATATCCAAAAAACACAAAAAGGTCAAAAATCAGAGGCTAAAAATGTGGAGTTCCACCGTGATCGCCTTCTGTGACCACCAAAATGGCCTCACACCTATGCTTCCTACTACGTAAAATGAAATAAGAGAAACAAAATAGATGCATGCAAAATTGACAACAAATGGGAAGAAGAAAAACACTTTTATTCCATTATAAAGAAGCCAATTCCAGTTACAGTTACGTCCCTCTTAGGGATACCATTTTGATACTCTTATTACAGTAGGAAAAAACAATGTTCCCTCTCAAGGGTAAATGTGAGTTTTAGGCCCTTCGGGGTGACACGAACTACTCTAGGGTGGAGTTGACCCTCTTCTCCGCATTGAGGAAGGAATTGGATGGTTGAATCTCCTTTGAATCTGCTTTCCTACGGTCAATAAACAACATAAAAGCATTAAAAGCATAGGCAACCTCTCATGATGAGGCCCTTTAAAGAATATGAACATAAATATGCCATAACACTAATAAAATCAAGAAAACGAATAAAGCATGTTAAGCCTATGCAATACTTGAAAATATTAATTGAAACATATAACTAGAAAGTACAACTATCTATCTAGTGGATTGATTACATGAAATGAAGCATGATAACATGAAAATGAGCTAATTATGTCCTATTTGCCATAATGAAGTAAACTTAATGAAAACCCTAATTCTATCAGTCAAAGTCTCTAAAATGCTAAATAAACCACTAAGATGCTTAATCTAACCTAGTGAAATACAATGCAAAAAGAACAGTAAGGAGATCTTTCACCGATTGCAAACCATGGCTCAAATGAGTGGTCTGCACTATACACCATGATTGTCAGCCACGGTGAGCAACAGAGTAGTTTTGCCCTCCAAATCCAAGGTTGTGGGCTTGATCCTCCTTGTCAAATTGATGGTCAAGGGTCACCTTGATGTCCTCTGACTGGTTTGGTGGTTGAATTGCATAATTGGGCCTCCGTTTGCCCGAATTCGTGTTTCTTGGCGTTCTAGCTCCTTAGGGCATCCATGACACAAATTGACATGATGCTTGATGAATTGGCAAGTGAATGGCAACAAAACTCTCTCAGTACACTCAGGTGAGTCTACAATCCGACAGGGCTTCGCTGCTTTAATCTCCAATGCACACTTCTATATTTTGCCCTAATTTGAAGGGGTACTTATAGGATTACCCAAGGGCTAGGGGTGGCTTCATGGAGAAGCCAAGATCAAGAAGAGGTGGTTGGGATAGTTGGATTGGAAGCCTCTAGAATCTTTCATCCTTCAACTACCCTCTTCTAGAACAAATGGTCGTTCAAACCGATTTGGCTCGGATGAAGGCCAACTGAACTTCAGTTCTAAACCATGGGTGATAGTTGCGGCCTAGACTATGAACCATGGGTGTCAGCAATGGTTCAGACTGTAGACCGTAGGTCTCAAAAGCGGTTTGAGCTGATTAGGCCAAGGAGCCCAAATTGAGTGGTTAAAACCATTGCTCTATCTTGGAGTCTATCCAAGATCTTCCATATGGTCTTGTAGCATGTCCCATATGAGTAGTCGCCATCGACATGACACGTTTTAGGTGTCTACATACACTACAACTCATAGCTAATAGTAATAACTCATATAGTGGGGATAACCCAACAACACCATAAGAAGCACGTAAAAGCAATAAGGTAGTACTCCAAAGCAAGGTGTAACCAACAACAAACATGAAAACCACACAAACAGAGCAAAACAACCCAACACAAGTAGTAACGAATATGAAAGGAAAACAATAGAGCTGCCAACCTCAAAAATAACATCTAGACTCCTTAAGCTCACCTTCGATTCTCCACTAGAATGTAACACTCTTCATGATTTTCCAACCTTCCACTGTCGAGTTCTCCTTCTTTCCATCCTAGCCTAAAATTTTCTTATCATCCTTCTTAAGAAGAGTAAGGACAGGGGGAAAACTTATTCGTACATGGAGGTGACCACCTTGTAATTCCCAAGAAGGCATAAATGTAAAATACGTTTTCCATCCTTGACACTATTAGGGTGGCATGCCCCTTAATGAGCTACACTCAAGCTCATTAAAAATATTCTATATACAATAATATAGTTATATCAAACCAATCAATAAATTGACTTTAATAAATTATTCTTAAACTATTAAGTTATTTAATACTTTGCTTAATCTAAAGCATTAAATCTAACTTACAAGCAAGAAATACAATTCTAATCAAAGGAAGATAAAAAAAATCTTAGTAAAGCTTAAGTATAATACAAAAAAACATAAATATGCACCCATCATAGCTCCACACTATTGTTTTATCCTCAAATGAGTGATCTCCTTTAAGATAGAATGATGCTATCATCGACCAATTTTAAGGAGGCTCATTACAAGCAACTTCCTGGCCCAAGGGTGTGAATTATGGGGAACGAACAAATGCAGTGCATCTACATGAAGAATAATTTTTCTTGTCACCCTAAGTTGTTTGATGAACAAGCCATCATCATCATTTCCCTAGGTATCCTTCATGGTAGGTGGTTTTCCCATAGCCCCACCAAGGAGAAGGTACCTAATCTTGCACCCACAAATACATCAGCAATACCATGTTCCACATTTTAAAGAAAGCAATCATTCTATTATTTAATCATCATGAAAGAAACTATACCATCATATAAACACATCCAAAACATAGTTTATTTTCTGCAAAAGTTATGTAGCACAAGTGGTAGTATTCTTGATGGAGGTGAAATGGAAGATTTTGAGATGAATTCCAGTAATTTACACCTAATTAAGTTCAATTCATATAGTTGTATGGTTACAACTGTATGATTCCCAAAATGTACAATTAGTGACTGTACGGTCACAAAATGTTCAATTGTATGGTTACAACCATACAATGGCCTGAACTATATGATTTGTCAATTGTACAATCTACCAAACTCAGTTTATGGGCAAATAACTTGGTCAATTTGCAATCGTTCACTTGGAAATCATTATTTCTACTCTGGCAAGTACAAAATATGCAATTACAACCCAAATGCAAAGTTACTGATCAATTGTACGGTTAGGAAGGCTAATTGTATGGTTACAATAAACCCTTGCTGTAATTACTCAATCTCATATCTGGACTTTAATATGTGAAAATTAAACATAACCAAGATTGGATAACTCTAATGATGGGATTACCAACTTAGTAATCCATCATGCACACTTGGAATCACAATTCCTATTCTAGACCCATCAATAGCATTATTCACTACCCATTCCAAAATCCGTACAATACCTTGCAAACACAACAATTACAATATATAGAGATAAATTATGAATAATTTCTCCATCCACAATCATCATACATAGTTGGGTATCAATCAATACTTTATTTCCATTGTAGAATCATTCCATTACAATGTCATATCTACAATACTGCACAAGAATGTGCAATCCATATGCAACCGGTAACATGCATGAATACAACAATGTTGAATTATCTCTATAATTCTCCTTAGTAATCATCAATCAACAATGCATATCCAATGATCATCTCCCAACAACAACTATCATGAACAATGATCAATAACAATGAACCCTCATAAACAACCTACAAAAATTGAATGGGGGGCTTATAATGCCTATCCAAGCCGTTCCAAAGTGATTTCCTAAGACATTTCATTATTTACAACTACCACCCACAACTTCTTAGCCAACTTAATTTCATTAATACTTTACTAAGGTTCTAATTTGATTTTCATCAAATTACATTTCATGCACATTATAATTCATTTCATTTCATGCATTCACATTTATTTCCCTACATTGTACAATTAGACAAACCCTACATTGTATAATTAGACAAATCCTACATTGTACAATTAGACAAAATTGTACTTTTACCAAAATTGTGCAAATCCTTATATTATCATTTCTTCTTCTTCTAGGAGGTGGATTTGTTGCCTACATCTACCCTCTCCTTTAAATTAGTCAACATACCTGTCGACTCATTATTCTTACCCTTGATCAATTAGTCTTGTTGGAGATCTTGAAGCTAAAGTTGGAGGATAGCTCATTCATTTTTCAACTTATTGTTATAGTTACTAATATCTAAAGCCTTCACTCCATGTTTATTGGATTTCTCCTCCATGGTAGTCAAGAGTTGTAGCAACTTCTTCTCCTTCTCATATGTGCCCTTGTGTAGCTTCTCTTTCAAAATTACCTATATCTGAACAGCTATGGCGAGCTCCTCATTCTTCTTCGCAATCACTAGATCTCTCTACTGTAATTCAAATTGATGAGCTTGTTGAAGTTCTTCCTTGACTTGAAGCATAGCCTTATGATCCATAATTATTTGATTATAGTGGTTTACATATTTTTCTATTTCCTTAATTTTATGGTCCTTCAATTGTAGTTGCCCATCATACATCTTCAATTGATCTTCATTCTTCATCAATTGCTCCTTTTGGACTACCAATTGTTCTTCCTACTTGAGTTATTGGTTGTTCAAACTCAATTGCTCCTCATGTTGTTTTATCTATGCAACATACCATTGTAACAACTCATCTCGTTCTTATAGTTGCTTCTTCTATTCTTCCATTTGGTGGACCATAAGTTATTTTTCCTCCTCTTGTGACTTTAGCTTATCCTCATAGGCTTGCTTCATACTAGTCATTTTTGCTTCCACCTTCTTCAACTTCTCCTTGACTTCTTTCTTGTTGTGTTCCAATTCTTCTTCAATTGTAACCATTTATTTCTTAGTCACTTCTACTTCTCCCTGTTGAGCTTCCTTAGCTTGATAGATTTGGTCTAATCCCAAGCTAAGCCATTCAATCCAATGTGTTAGGAAATTGAATTTCCAAAAAATGAAGGTCAATTTCAGTGATGCTCTCCAGTATTATGTATCAACTATGTTCAATGGACACCTCTAATTTTTGTCCAAATCTAGATATACCCATGGGTGTGCTCTATAGTTTATCTTCATCCCTTCTAGACAAATCATCAATTCCTAACATATTTGTTACCTCCCCTCTAGGTAACTACCATGGGTGTTGTGCATGTATCTATGCTATTCTCCTTGTTCGATCTTCACTACACACCCACTCCATGACCTTCTCCATTTCCATGAAGGTTCTCTCCCTCCACTACTTCAGCTATCCTATACAACCTATTCAAAACTACAATTAGGTACTTAGGAATATTTCATAGATCTATTCTAGGAAATGGTCCACTTGTTCATCTATGTCTTCACCTTCTCCATCCAAAATTCTAAAATGTGGTACTTCAAGAAAATATCTTGTATAAAGTGTGTGATCCATATCTTGTTTCTGAGTCTTTTCCTCCTTGTCCTCCTCCAAAAGTGATCTTTCCATAATTTCCTTGATGGGACCTATCATAGTCTCCTCCTGTAGTGAAATTTGAGCTATAGTTAGTGCTTCGTGGTCCTCTTCCTCTGATCTGATCTCATTGACATCAATGATTTCTTTAGTCAATTATTGTTCTTTCTTAGGTACCTAAACTTATTCCTATGGATTCTGTTGTTCTTCTATCATTTTTGAGGGTACAGGTACCAGATCAGATCACTCCTATGCTTGTATCACATTTTCCTCCATCGATTGACTATTACCACCTCTCATAATGATCTATACTTGTGGCTTCTTCTTCTCTTTTTCTCTTCTAGTGGGGCCACCATCACTTCTTTTGCTTTCATCCATGGTGGTGTTACCATTCTATCTAACCAGTGCTTGGATACCTCCAATATTTCAAACTTGTTGGCATCGATCAATGCAGGAGATCCCATTGCTTCTCCTAACTAGTCTATTTCCATTGGCA
Organism: Wollemia nobilis; assembly: GCA_028583015.1. Lineage (NCBI taxonomy): Eukaryota > Viridiplantae > Streptophyta > Pinopsida > Araucariales > Araucariaceae > Wollemia > Wollemia nobilis. The sequence goes on from JAQPPZ010000850.1 coordinate 15,205,925, forward strand.
CATTGATATCTACCAACTCCAATACCTCTAGTCCCAAGTGTATCTCATTAGCTAGATCTGTGAGCATTGTTTGTAGTTGCTCACTATGTATAGGAGATTTTTCTCATGTTTGCCTCTCCATTGCCTTCATGTTCTCACTAGACTTGGTGCTAGTGCTACTGCCTCCTCCTTATTTTGAGATAGTGGCTACTCCTACAGCCTTTGTGTAGATGTTTTCTACTCCTAATTAGATTCTAGTTATAGTTAGCAATTTATTTTCCTTCGATGGTGGACTTCCTCTCCTAAAGTCTCACTCTCTTCAACCAAGGTAGGTTCTGGTTTCTTTGTGTGCTTCTTCTATTTTGGTTTTTTGGAGTAGCCTTGTGAATTGGAACTATCTTTACCCATCATAGTATGGAAGGTTGATCCTTCAGTAGATCTTGAGGAGTTTTTAACCCATAGAATGGGATGTCTGCTTGAGATACTGCATCCAAAATCACAATGATTGCATGGAATGTCATTGAGAAAATTTTCCTTGTCCTCTGCAACAACCATTGAATTCATTGAGTTAAGTATGTGCCCCAATCATATTACACTCCCTTGGTGATGCCCTCCACATACTATGCCATCCAAATTGGCATTTCAAAAGATCATGCCTCTCCTGATAGTCGAGACATGACCACATTCATGGCACACATAAGCTCCTTGGTCTTCAACATACTCTGCTTGATCCCTCATCCTCCAGGACTAAAAGACTTAGTGGTTGATGGAGACTTAAGTGATGTCAACTCACTAATTAACCTATGGGTCTCAATGGGATCCACATGTCCTTTCTTAATTGGTAGCCCTTCCTTTGGCAACCCAAATGTTCTCCAAAAGAACTCCACCTTCAGATGATGATTCCCTATCCTTACAAAGGTGCAATTCTTACTAGCATCATAGGACTGCACCATCTACAACAAATACTCATTAAAGAAAACTTTATCCAGTGGAGGTACTCATGCCAAAACACTCACTCCTACCTGAGTTAATGTTACTTTCAATGAGTGATTTTCATCATGTTTACTCCACCATTTTTGACATAATTCACCTATTGATTGTGTGAAGGTGATGTCCTTCAATTCCACCTATCCTCCTTCATCCTCATTGGGTAGGTCTGTCTAATATTTTGGGGTAGCTTCTCTATGGACTTCACTTCAAAGCTCCCTCTGATGTGCTCTAGGTGGTTCCATCTGAATCTTCTCTATGAAATTGTGGTTGCTCCCTTCCTCTACCACCACACCAATTTTTGTGTCCCCTCCACGACCTATAACCTCTTCCCCTCCAAGGATGGTAGCCATGTCCTCCTCATGGCTAAAACCCTCATCCTTGGTCTTGGGTAGGGTAGGTTACCTCTCCTTGCCTGGGCCATGGATCCCTCTAATGTAGTGGTCTCAGTGAGTGTTCTACTCTCTGCAATTTGCCATATATGAGCCCAAAATTCTCACTCGATGCTCATCCTTCATAGATCTTCATCTTTTTGGAACCACTCTTCTTCACCAATTTTTTACAATTTGCACTCAAAACCGTACACTTTGCCCTAATTTTGTACAATTGCTCCCAAAATCATACAACTACACTCAAAATCATACATTTTCTCTTGAAATTCTATAATTACACTTCTAATTCCATACAATTGAACCAAAAATCATACAACTACACTCTAATTCCATACAATTGCACCTGAAATCGTATAACTGCACTCTAATTTTGTACAATTACACCTAAAATCATACAATGGCACTCTAATTATGTACAATTAAACTTTAAATCATACAAAAACACCCTAATATGTACAATTGCATTCCAAATCGTACAATTGAGCCCTAAAATCGTACAATTGCACTCAAATCGTACAATTGTGCCCCAAATCGTATAATTATACCTCAAAATTGTACAATAGGCTTTAAATCATAAAATTTCCTTTCAAAATCATACAATATGCTATTGAATCTTGCATTCACCCTTTTGAAATTTACTCGTTAAATTTGTATGATTTACCTTGTGCTTTTTGTTTTCGTTGTGCAATTTCTTCTCTAGTATGGTTTTTGGCTTACTTGTGTAGTTTTCCTCTTCTGAATGTGCAATTATTTCAATGTACAATTTGTCCTTGGCAATTTTTGTGCAATTTTTTACTTTGTACGATCTGCTTCCTTATACTCTTCTGCATACAATGGCTGAAAACATCTTCTTTGTGGCAATTTTCCCATATGCAAATTAGGGTTTTAATTTTGTACTCCATCTTTTGCTTTTCTAGAAAAACACAACCCAAGCTAAATTCTCCACCACTTAGGATTTTTATCTCTAGCCAAATACTTCAAACCTTAGCTTTTAAAAAAAACTACCTTGGTTTTTTTCCAAGAAAAAGCCCTCCATTTTTTTCATGGACTTAACCTGCTGCTAGCTTTTTATTTACCGGTTCAGAAGAAAAGAAACTCAGTTGTGTAAATTCATAATGGGTAAGAAAAATCAATGGTAATTTTGTATTGTTTGCATGCCCATATGGTAATTTCTTCTGCTGCACTGTTCCTTGCTCCCAAAATCACCTAATTTTGATTGTGCAATTATTCCAATTATTTTTAAATTTGTCCTGACACCTTCTTTTATAATTAAAATGACCTAGGGCATTAAAATCTACCACCTTAGCCCTCTTTGCATGTGCTTTTTTCTATTTTTACAGATGACTGCCAACTTAGTACTTTTTGCATGCAATTTTATCATTTTCTTTGCTCTTTCTATTATTTTTATTATTTTTATTTTTCTTGTTTTTCTTTTCTTTTTCTTTCTCTTGATTTTCTTTTTCTCTTTCTTTTATTTTCTTTTTCTTAGAAGAGGCTGACATTTCTAGTTTTCAACCATCTTCTATCTTGATTATGTCCCGAAGGGATTTTCACAATCAAGATTATTATATTTGTTTCAACATTCATTTTTTTCAAAATTGCCTAATTTTCTAACTTACCATCGTGGGAATCATACAATGACATTCACTTGTATAATTCCTTCTGCTGATGTGTCAACCAAAGGTTCTTCCACCTCATTTCATGCAATCGAGGGTTGAGTAATCGTACAATCTAGTTCCAAACAATCATTTGTATGATTTGCTACCTCTTGTTGGTCAACTATATGATTTGTAACCATACAATTATCAATTGTACGATTTGAAACCGTACAATTACAAACTTTACGATTTGGAATTGTACAATTACAAATTGTATGATTTGAAATTGCACAATTCCCTCCTTCCAAGGTTGTATTATCTCATTCGAGGCTTCTCCTTTGCCCTATTGGTTGATCATTTGGTGAAGATACCCTTGTTACTTGATTCTCATTTGGGTGACTTTGACTTCTATCACCTTGGACTAAATCTGCCTCCAAACTTGGTGAATGAGTCCTTTGTCTACTTTGACTTATTTCCTCTTGAAATCGTATTCTTCCCATGCCAACAAGTTCTCTTCCATCATATTTTTCTACCATGGATTTGTCCTCTTGTTGTAGAACCTCTTCGAGTATTAAATGGACCTTCTTCTCTATGAAGCAATCCTCTTCCTGCTTCTATTCTTCTTGGTCCTCGTTGGTGCATTGGTGGTCATCCTAAATTTCCTCTATGTGGATGCCATCCCCTAAGGTTTTGCAAGAATCCACCTTGTAAATTACATCCTTGTTGTGCATTCCTGGTCAAATTTAAGGGTGCATGTGGTGTCTCCTTAGGCTACCTAGGCCATCTTGGAGTAGGAGGTCGATTCCTTCCCCTAATTCCTCTAGGTAAAGGATCTAAATGATTCCTACCCTCATTCACTCATCACAATCCCACTCTATGACCTTCCTGTCACCCTGTAGTACTTGGAATTCCTTGTTGGTGATCCTATTGTCGACTTGGTTCCCTTATTTTCCAAGTATTGGGAGTCACATCCATAAACTCTATATTGGCTAGGTGTCCTTCATTGCATTGAGCTCTTGGTGATATTTTTTATAATGCTCTTAGTCTATTTTTTGCATGCCTTAGTCACCTTATCCACCTTCACTCTTCAAAATGATATTGTGGGGTGAAACTAGCTAATGCTTCTCTATAGTCTTCTAAAAAATTAGAAGCCATGCTTGAATCATTATGATTATCTTCTCGTTGCATCGACCACTTCGTTGGCAAGTCCATTATTCATTGGAGTCTCCTCACTTCCCTTCTTTGCCTTCTTAATTATCGATATGTTATCACATAGGCATTAGGATCAGGATGGACATGAGGTTCATGTACTCTTGCCAAGAATTCATCGCTACTATTCTCTTGACTATTATTCCTTATGAGTAAGGGAATTCCTTCATCACTAGACTCACTCGAATCTTCATGTAGATTCCCTTGAGGTTCAGGTGATGTAAGGTCTTCTTCAATCTCCTACCAAACTATCTCTACTACTTCATTTATAATTGGTGGATCCTACGTCTTGGACCCCTCGGTTCTACTTGTGATATTTCCTCCTCACTAGAACTTAGACCTACTTGACATTCTTGTTGTCTCCTTTGTATCTAAGGTTCCTCGTTATTTCCATCATCTTGTGATTCAAGTTCTCTTTGCCTTGCAATATGTTGCTCATCAAGTCATTGCATTGTATCATCTAATTCTTGAATGATCTACCCTCAAAGTCGTGCATTATGGGCTTGTAATGCTTCATACTCCTCTTGCAATTGTTGTGCTTGATGTCACATCCTCTGTTGTATCATGCCTATCTAAGCTAATGGAGTAAGCCCTATTAACTCCTCTACAACTCCACCTTCATTTGAATTTAAAATTTCCATATCAAAGGTATTTGTTCTATCTTCATATTGTACTGTTAGTCATATCCTATGTCATCCTTCTACTTGTTGAGGCAACTCCCTTTGCTCCAATTGTGGATACACTATTACCTCCTTTGATTGGTTAGCTTCTTCTTGTCACTCCTAATTTAGTGCTAATGGTACCTGCTCTTGATTTCTTATTTCATTGGGAGGAATCCATTCCTCCTCTTCTTCAATTTATTTTATTCCATCTGCAAACCTCATGTGTACTCGCATCCTTCTCCTTTCACTAGGGTGAGGTGTCAATTCCTATTGTTCTATGATTGGTCATGCCTCCTCCCCTTCTACAAATAGATGTGTAATCCCCATATCATCATCCCCTTATGGTAGATCTTGATTATTCTAGGTTGTTTGTCATGGTTCGCTAGATTCTGCTTCTTGTTGTTGTCTCTATTCTATTTCTTGTAAAGCGATGAACATGCATTGTGCTTTATATGGTTTCAACTTTGAACCATTCACTATTTTGGGTACTACTATCTTGTCCAACTTTTGTAATTTGACTACACCATTGTCCATCACTTCTATAACTCTAAAGGGACCAAGCCATAATATTTTTAGCTTCCTAGGCTTGATTTCCTATTTACCATTAAACTTTAGAACTAAATCACCTTGATTAAGTTCTAACTTGCAAAGATGCTTATCATGCCACAACTTCCTTCACTTCTAGGCCACTTCGATCACCCATTGTGCCATGAATCTCCTCTCATCCAACTTGATGAGTGCTATTCAATCTTTCCTCTAGACTTTCCTAGTCACCCAAGTGATGCTCCATAGCTACTCACAAACTAGGTACCAAGAATTCTACTGGCACTACTACCTCCTGACCATACATTAATTGGAATGGCATATGGTCCATTGTTAGTTTGAAGGTTGTTCTATAAGCCCATAGAATATATGGTAACCTTTCTTTCCAATCTGCTCCTTCTATTCCACAGGTTTTATACAACGTAGAGACTAGGATTTTGTTAGTTGCCTTCACCTGCCCATTTGCTCTGGGATAATACAAACTTGACAATGAATGCAAAATCCTAAAATCGGTTGTCATATTTTTAATAACCTCATTAACAAAGTGATCACCCCTATCACTTGTTATATGTAATGAAATTCTAAATCTTGTGATTACTTGTTCATACAAGAACCAGGTTGTACTTTTTGTTGTATTATCTGGTAGCACCCTTGCCTCTACCCATTTGGTTAGGTATTTTTTTGCTACCATGATATATCGACATTTTTTCCTATGGGTTGTTCTCAATGGTCCAACAAAATCCAAACCCCATATTTCAAACAATTCTTGAGGTTGCAATGGATGCAAAGGCATAAAGTCTCTACATAGTGGTTTTCCCACTCTCTAACAAGTGTCACACACCTACATGTATTCTTTCACATCATGATACAACATAGGCCACCACAATCCTACCAAAAGTATTTTTCTAGCAGTAGCATTTGGCCCCATGTGTCCTCCTACCAAACCTTCGTGGGCTTATTTTAACATTATTTTAACTTCCTCCTCCATTATGCATCTTCATAATATGCCATCCACACCCATTTTGTACAACAATCCAACTATCAGCTGAAAATGTGTTGACTTCATGATTACCTTTTTTTCTCTATCATTGCCAACTCTTGTGGTAACTCCCTTATGGATAGATATTCTCCAATTAACTTGTACCATGATGGTACAATGTTAATTATAAATACTTTGCATCGAGGAATTCATCTAGAATTCTTGTCCCTATAGGTTCCCCTGATCGAATCCAAGATAACTGGTCTACAATCACATGCTTTTTGCTAGGTCTCACCACTACCCAGAATACAAATTCTTGTAAGGTAACGAGCCACCTGTTGACTCACCCTTGTATCACAAGTTTATTTATCAAGTACAATAGAGCCTGGTGATCAACATAGAAGGCAAATGGGTTTTCCAATAGGTAATACCTAAAATTTTACACTACATATACCATTCCCAAATCCTCTCATTCTATTGTACTATAATTCCTCTCCACCCTTGACAATAGGTGGCTTGCAAAGTAAATAGGTTGGTCCAGCCTAAATTTCCCTTCTTGAGCCAACATGCATCCTATTGTAAAATTGGAAGCATCAATATGGACATGGAACTCCTTATCCCAATCTGGAAATACCAAAATGGGGCTACATACGAGCTTTGCTTTTAACTCTTCAAAAGCTCCTTGATGCTCCTCTATCCAACTAAAGGGAATATTCTTTTTTGTTAATGAGTCCAATGGGTAGGATATGTGTGGATAATTCCTAATAAACCTTTGATAATATCCTATGGATATTGGTTGGGTTCATGTTGTTCTTCTTCACTTGAAGAACTACCTGATTCATCTATTATAGTGATATCTTTATTAATCCTTTGATTTTTTAGATTAATCATATACTTGTGTCATCCTTTCTTAAATGTAATCTGATACTTTCCCCAGTTGTGATTAACTTTGGCCACTCGTAACCAACCGCTCCTCAGTTTTACATCATATTTTGGCTTCTACATCGTAATCACAATGAAATCCAAGATAAATTCCTGGTGAACTATTATTACCTTATGTATTGTCAACAACCCCTTAGTTTCAATATCATGTTGGTCAGCACCATAAAACCTAAAACTTGGTGCCCACAAAATAGAGCCTCAATCTCTCTCCAAGTTTTCTCTAGTAGTATATTAACATTGGACCCTCCATCCACAATAACTTGTGTTAACTTATACCCTATTATCTCCATATGGACCAATGCTAGTTTCTTTCCAACATCGATCATCAATATGGTTGGATCCATAAATTAATCATTTTTTTTACTTCTTATATCAGCTGGTTAAGGACTTCCATCACCTTTTATGGTTTCATCTCATCTCCTATCACCTTATGAAAGGATGGTATGGCTTCAAATAAACTAGCCATTTTGAATTCTACAATTGTATTTGGAACCTATGCTGCCATATTCTTCACTTCCTTCCTCCTTAACTAAGGGTATGTCAATGTCCAAGAAATTAATATTTTACGAGCCACTTGTACTTTCTTTCTTAGGATAGTTAATCTCCTTATGGTCACCAGGACCACACCATCTACCCATGTGTGTAGCATTATTTTATGTTGTCTCCTATGTCTGAGGAGAAAGAAAATTCTTTGCAAAGTGCCCCCACTATTGGCAATTACAATATACTTTAAGTGACTCTTGTATGATTGGCCTTCCTTTTAAATTATACTTTAAGTGAATTTGACCTCCTTGTTGGTTGTCTTGATATGGCCTTACCCCTCTACAATTATTTCTATAACCTTATTTGATTGTGGCTTGTCCATTCCCTTGAGGTTTTGGTTTTTCCTCATTCTCTTGGATTAATAGATTTTGATGTCATACTTCTAAATTGAATGGATAATTCACCACTTCATGTCCCATCGCATCATATGTCATAGTATGCATTCTAAGGACAATTCACATTCGTATGTCTTCAGTCTTGTATTACGTACACTAGATTTCTTTATGATCCCTTTGTGTTTCTTCTTTGACCTCCTTCAACATTTTATCAAATTATTTTTGGAATGATTAGATAGCATGATGCATCGTGTCCTCCTTATCGCTATTTTAATCCTCATATTTGGTATGTGCCACAATTCCTATTGTCATCTATTTTACCTCACTTTCATTTTTTTTGCTTTTTCTAGTGCTTCTTCGTATGTTAGAGACGATATTACCTTCATCGTTTTTCTATATTTAAGAAATAACCCATAAATAAACCATTGTTTGACAAGTCCATCTACTGGTAATATTTACATCTTATCTACTAGTTGTTTTAATTTACGGTTATATGTTTTAACATCCTCATATTTCCCTTGCTTTGTGATGTAAATTTCTATTATAATTTTGGTATCATCTCTCAAAGGATAAAATTCCTTGATGAAAGCATATTTCATCATATTTCAAACCCAAAATATTCATGTACTTTCTCACTTCAAGTACTAATCTATCATGAGTCCTCGTAATGTGGTAGGAAATAGCTACAACCATTCATCTGATTGGTTTACATCATTTGCTTTCCAGATGGTTATACATGTGCCAATATGTCTAATTGAGTCCTCCTTCCCTTCTCCCATGAAGGTAGACATATCTATTTTCTTGCTCTCATGGATAAGTTAGTCATCGATGGGGTTCCTCTATCATCGTCACTCAATGAAGTGTTCCCTGGAATCCTTGACTAATTTCTCCTTTTTATGGGTGATTCAATATGCTACTTTTCATAAAAAATTTCTATTCTTAGTACCTTATTTTCACTAAATAGTCATATCTTGACTTCTTGTGCATTCTCACTTTGTGACCTTCTTCGCTAGTGTCTTGGCTATGGTCCTAGTCTTCCTTCCTGAGACCTCACACATTGTTGCTCTGGTGCCTGACTCCCATCCTTTGCCCCTATTGAAAACCTATCTACCACTTGTTTAGGTGTTACCATCCACTCACTATATCCTTGTATAGTTTCTACGTCAACATCTTCCCCTATGCCAGCGTCCTCCTTGAATCTTGGTGATTCTTGTACCAGCTCTTCTATTCCTATCATTAATATTTTCCTACCTTTCAATGTCTCCCTCATTCGAAGTCCATACTTTTTCTACTACTGGTTCATTCGTGTCTTGTACTAAATTGTTCACATTCTCTCTTTGAGCAATTATTGTACTAATTTTTTTAAAGAGTACTTATAACACAAAGGCTCTCAAGGGAAAACACCCTTGATATAAATATTTCAACATACAAGGCTTCACCACATTTGAGTTCCAAGTTGCTGTAAACGACACTCAGTGGATAGGAGAGGCCAACTCCCATAATTTTTGGGATTCACCTTGTTAAACCTATGTGTTTATAAGGATGCCATAAGTGGTCCCCCCACCTTTCCTATACTCTTCTCAATATAGGACCATGTGACCATGGTGTAGGGATTATCCTTTAAGGTCTATAACACTTAAAGGAAATGCCAATTCCCTAACCTAACTCTAGCTACTCCTAGATAGGTTATTCGACATAGAGCCTTGGTGCTTAGTTACCATACCTCCATGGGCTAACTAAGGTTATTGCCACTCTAAAGACAACTAACATGATCTTTAGATCCTATGTGATCAAGGAGTCACCATTGTTGTCTTGTGAATAGGTTTTTTCCACACACTTGATCCTTCTAGATCAAGGTGTGACTATTCACAAGTACCCTGGCTATTGTATGCACACAACTCCTTCCAGGTTCATGAGGTCCTAGCTATTACATGCTTGCAACTCCTTCTAGGACTCTCAACTACCTAGCTATTGCACTCACACAACTCCTTCTAGGATTATATTTTATGGTTAACAAGAGGAAAAACCCTACCCACCCCAAGGATAGAGAACAACATAATTTACCACAAATATAAACCAAACATAAAGCATTGCAATGGTCATCTCAAATGATAAGCACAAACAAAGGATTCCTCTTATCCATAAACCCAAGCTATGTTATTAAAAAAACATGAATCAAAATATTTTCCATCATCATCTATGCAATAATAAGATAACTTATATCTCTAACAGAAGTATACCTTGCAACTAGTTAATGGAATATAAACCAACTCAAGAGATTAATCAGAAAGCATGAAATGTAACCCCAAGTTGCCATTAAACAATATAATATTACATTACATAAGACCAATATTTAAGGTTTAACTTAACCAAATCAACTACCACATTTTAATCAAATCGTACATTAAGACTACAGAATATCCTCAATGCATAAAAAGAACATCATAAACAAGATTTGAGATTACAACGTTTTCAAGAAAAGCAAGCCTTTGCTTATTTACAATAATATCTCTCTTTTTTAAGGCTTAAGAACAACTTTCAAGTCTTCATCCAACTATGTTCCCACCAGATTATTTGATGAAAATAACCATCCACCATTTATGAAGCTTACTTAGGGATCATAATAGCTCTAAATGCAATGTAACTTAATCATATCTTACTCTAATATGCATCAACCATGCACATAACAAGCAAGCTAAAAGAAGAGAACTCCTACATCTCTCAGAAATAATCCCAACATTCATTAATAAAACATCCCATATCAAATCTTGGAGAACCTCATACTTCTCTTTATAATGATCCTTAATCCACATAGATCTCAAGATACATTATAGATAAATTCCTTCTTACAAGCCAAAATAAACAACTCATATAAAATAAGAGAAATCCATACTTCTCTTTATATTGATCCTTAATCCACATAGATCTCAAGAATCAATATAAATAAAATTATCTTACATAAACATTTAAACAAAACATATCCAAGCATGAGAAGCCCATACTTCTCTTTATAGTGATCCCTTAATCCACATGGATCTCAGGAATCATTATAAATAAATTATCTTACATAATCATTAAACAAATCATAAATCTCACCATCAAAACATAATAAAGCAATGTCTTAAAAATAAGGGTTCCTTCCTTTAATTACTTTAGCTCATAAAGGAACATAAAACTCTAAGATAAAAATAATGATGCAACAAAGAAATTTAATTAATTAGCATTAAAAACCAAGGGAAAGACAACACTAACACCCTAAAACCAAAGCAAAGTCAAAACCCTAAAATGAAGTGTGCAAAAACTAATGCTTAGAAACAAAGCACAAAGTTAAGCAAACCTGCAATGAAAGGGCATATGAAAAAATGCATAGCTACATAGGATGAAAGACACAATACCCAACTCACCATAACCAAACCACACAAGGAAGAAAAGCACTGGCCACCCACAACACACATTGAGCTCACTGGTGAACCAATATTGAATGATGAACTCCGACTCAGGATACCATTTGACTCTCCCTCATCCAATAAAGCAACGTATGGTAGCAAACTCGTGGGAACAAAGTGGGGTGAACATATAAGGCTACCAACTCACATACAAGTGGCATCCAATGTGGCAATAGAAGACCCTATCAGGTATGCAATCCCTAATAGCAAATTGACATACAAGACAATACCCAAGAAGGATGTGCTCACAGGAGGATCACCAAAAGGAGACATTATAACTCAGTTAAAAATGATCACTCATACAACGAGGATAACCCAACAACACCATAAGAAGCACGTAAAATCAATAAGGTAGTATCCAAAATAAGGTGTAACCAGCAATGAACATGAAAACCACACAAATAGAGCAAAACAATCCAACACAAGCAGTAACAAAGATGAAAGCAAAACAAAAATGTTGTCAACCTCAGAAACAACATTTGGACTCCTTAAGCTTACCTTTGATTCTCCATGGTAACATAGCACTCTTCATGATATTCCAACATTCCACCATCGAGTTCTCCTTCTTTCCATCCTAGCCCAAAATCCACTTGTCGTCCTTCTTAAGAAGCATAAGGGAGGGGGGAACTTAGTCATGCATGGAGGTGGCCGCCTTGTAATGCCCAAGAATGTGTTAACATAAAATATTTTTTCCACCCTAGGCACTATTAGGGTGGTGCACCCCCTTAATGAGCTACACTCAAGCTCATAATTCAAAATATTCCATATACAATAATATAGTTATATATCAAACCAATAAATAAATTGACTTTAGTGAATTATTCTTAAACTATTAAGTTATTTAATACTTTGCTTAATCTAAAACATTAAATCTAACTTACAAGCCAAAAATACAATTCTAATCAAAGCAAGATAAGCAAAACTTAAGTACAATACAACCAAATATATATGCACCCATCATATCTCCACATAATTATTTTATACTCAAATGGATGATCTCTTTTAAGATAGAATAAGGTTATTGTCGAACATTTTTAAGGAGGCTCATTACAAGTAACTTTCTAACCCAAGGGTGTGAACTATGGGAAACGAACAAATGCAATGCATCTACATGAAGAGTAATTTTCCTTGTTATCCTAAATTTTTTGATGAACAAACCATCATCATCATTTCCCTAGGTATCCTTTATGGTAGGTGGTTTTTCCATAGCCCCACCAAGGAGAATATACCCAATTCTGCACCCACAGATACATCAGCAGTACCATGTTCCACATTTTAAAGAAAGCAATCATTCTATTATTTAATCATCATGAAAGAAACTATGCCATCATATAAACACATCCAAAATATAGTTTATTTTTTGCAAAATTTCTATAGCACAAGCGATAGTATACCTGATGAGGAAATTGAAATAGAATATTTTTGAAAAAAATCTAGTAATTTACACCTAATTTGGTTCAATTCATAAAGTTGTATGGTTACAACTATATGATTCCCAAAATATACAATTAGTAACTGTACGGTACCAAAACCTTCAATTGTATGGTTACAACCGTACAATGACCTAAACTATACTATTTGCCAATTGTACAATCTGCCAAAGTCAGTTTATCAATAGATAACTTAGTTTATAATCGTTCACTTGGCAATCATCATTCTTACTCCGACAAGTGCAAAATATGCAATTACAACCGAAATGCAAAGCTAATGATCAATTGTATGCTTAGGAATGCTAACTATACAGTTACAATAAACCCTTGTTGCAACTGTTTAATGTTAGATCTACATTTTAATATGTGAAAATGAGACTTAATTGGGATTGGATGACCTTAATGACAAGATTACGTAGTAATCCATCATGCACACTTGGAATTACTATTCATATTCTAGATCCATCAATAGAATTATTCACTATCAATTCCAAAAACCATACAATACCTTGCAAACACAATAATTACAATCTATAGAGAGATATTATGAGAAATTTATCCATCCACAATCATCATACGCAGTTGCATATCAATCAGTACTTTATTTCCATTATAATGTCATATCTACAATACTACACAAGAATGTGCAATCCATATACAATCGATAACATTCATAAATATAACAGTGTTGAATTATCCCCACAATTCTCCTTAGTAGTCATCAATCAACAATGCATATCCAACGATCAACTCCCAACAAAAACAACTATCATGAACAATGATCAATAACAATGAACCCTCATAATGTTTTTTCAGGTTGTTCCAAAGTGGTTTCCTAAGACAGTTCATTATTTACAATTACCACGCGCAACTTCTCAACTAACTTAATTTTATTAATACTTTACTAAGGTTCTAATATTATTTTAATCAAATTACATTTCATGCACATTATAATTCATTTCATTTCATGCCTTCACATTTATTTTCCTACATTGTACAATTAGACAAAATTATATGTTTACCAAAATTGTGTAACTTTTTGCCTTGCCATTTATTCTACTTCTGGGAGGTGGATTTGTTGCCTTCAAGTTCTGCCAAGGAGGGGTGTTACAAGACTCAAGCTCATGCTCACCTAGGATACTTTATTTATTTTATTCCATATTTTCCATAACCACTTATGTGTGGATATTTCTTATTTATTTTTAGATATTATGGGGATATTAGGTGTTGACTATTCCTAGGGAGTTATCCATTAGGTATTTATGGAGGGTTGAGATCTTTTCTCCCCATGTTGGTTATAGATCTACAAACCATATCGTACCTTCCTTATGTATGGTGAATATTGATCCTTATGACTTTGTTATTATCCTACGGTTGTGATGGATCTTCCTTGCCTATTTAAGCAAGGCCTATGCAAAAATTGTGAATCTAGGCAATTTTATATGTATCCACACAATTTTTATTTAAGCACCTTCTTTTAAAACTACAAAAATTTGTATTTCTGGTTGTTGGATCCTATTTTCTCATAAAATCACCCCTATACATGCCGAAAAGGAGATATCAAGAGTTCCAAACTCATTGATTTGCACTTGGAACATTTTTTTGGATTGAATATTTTTTCAAAAAGAAAGCTAACTTTTTTGTGGTATTTTTTTAACTCGTTTATTTAATTGTAAGGGGACTTGCTAATTGTAAGATGGAATATTATTTTTCACATTTGAAAATATAGAAACTCATATTCTCATTGTAGCCTAAAATTATAAAGGTAATTTCTTCTAGGGGGCTATCTTTCTAAGTGGAATTAATAAAATTTGTTTGTGGGGGGTTGCTTTGGTGTTGATTCTTTGCACCAATTGTGTTTTGTTATCTAGTTTTTTTTATGATTGCTAAAATGAGTTCTACATTTTTTTTTGAGTTACTCACACCCCATAATTATCACACATGATGACCACATATGCAACATCATCTTCAACAAAAAGGATTAATTCATCTACTAGAAGAAACTCAACCAATATTTACAAAATAATATGAACTTTTTATACATCATGGAAAAATATTTGAAGCTATGGGAGTAATAAGTATGCATGTTAGTGAGAGTCTTTGGTTCCATTTGGATGTCTATACAACACCATTTAATATGTGAAAAAAATTTAATACATTGTTCGACAAAGTAGATCAAATTAGGATTATGCAACTTGATGCATAACTCACTGCCTTGAGTCCTAATGATTATCCCACTATTGTAGATTATCTCATTTAGTTCAAGATACTTCTTAATCATATGAAATGAAGTGGAAAGAATAATATAGAATATGAGTGTGTTTTCTTTATTCTAGCAAAGTTAAAGTGTCTATTTCAGATCTTTGGTAGCACTTTTGTTTCCACCATGGATGCCTTTGGCACAACCTACAAAATGTCTAGTTTAGAATTTTTGTAACAAAACTACCTAGGAAGAATAAAATATTTCCCCCCTTGAGTCCTCCTCCTCCAAGGCATTAGTAGCATCTAGTGTTAATTCTAAAGGTAAGGAAAATTCTAAACCCAAGACTAACTCCACTTCATCCCCTTCACAAAATTCTCTTAATCCAAAATAGTCCAATAAAATTAAGCCCGAGTCATCTTCCAAAGGTCAAAATAAGTCAAATGTCTCTTGTTATAATTGTGTAAAGAATGGTCACTTGGAGTCTAGGTGTTGGTAAAAGTTAGAATCCCTCAACGAAGCCTTCAAGAAACATAAATTGTCTCTTCCCACTTCGTCTTCTAAGGACAATGGAAAATCTTTGAATGCATTTTGGAGATCACATGACACTCCTTCAGTAGATTATGTATTGGATTTAGGAGCCACACATGACATAACTTCTTCCAAGGATTCTTTTGCCTCTCTTTGTTCTAGTTCTACCTCCTGCATTGAGGTTGGATATTCTTCCTATATTATTGTATAGGGAAAAAGGGATATACATTTAGATGGTGGTAAAATTGAGAATGTTCTTTACGTACATGACATTTCCACTAACTTGATCTCTATTTACCAAATTATCCATTCTAGGGAGGGTAAGACTATATTGGATCTCTATTTACCAAATTATCCATTCTAGGGAGGGTAAGACTATATTGTTCACACCACAAGGTACTAAGATTAGATACTTGTTGGAGCCACAGTCTATAGTTGCACAGGGAGTTGTAGATCACAATTCTCATCTCTACCATTTTGAGGGTTTTGATTCTTCATCTATTGGTACTTGTCTAGTTGCTCATGTAGATTCTGAGAGCAAGTTATGACATGAGAGATTTGGTCATATCAATTATAGGTACTTGAAGGATTTGAGCACACATAACATGGTGGATGGTTTGCCTAAGGTTTCTTGCCTTGATGGAGTTTGTCCAGGTTGTGCACTTGGAAAACAACATCAAGATCCTTTTCCTAAAGGAAAATCCAAGAAAGCCTCTTCACCTCTTGACTTGGTGCACAATGATTTGATGGTCTTCCCACTCCTTTCAAAGGAGCTAAGTACATTGACCTTCATTGATGATTTCTCTAGGAGAATTTGGGTGTATTTTATTAAGTTTAAAAGTGATGTTTTTGCCACTTTCAAAGTTTTTAAGGCTTTGGTAGAGAATCAGTCTTCTAGGTGCATCAAGAAGATTCACATGGACAATAGGGGGGAATACTTTAGCATGGATTTTTTCTATTTTTTTGGCACTACATGGTATTTTGCATCAGCACTCAGTTCTCTATACACCATGGTAGAATGGTGTTGCAGAATAGAAGAACAAGATATTCAAGGAGATGGCCAAATGCATGATGCACTCTTAGGATTTACCTCCTAAGTATTGGGTTGAGGTAGTCAATTATGTAAACTATATTTAGAATCGCACACCTCATAGAGCACTTGAGCATATGACTCTTGAGGAGGCTTGGATAGGGATCAAGTCTAATGTTTCTCATTTCAAATTTTTGGAAGTCATGCATGGGCTTTTTTTCCAAAGAAGAAAAGAAAATATTTGGATAGAAAGAGCACGACACTTGTTTTTGTTGGATATTATAAATATATGAGGACTTATCGATTATTGGATCTTGATACACATGATGTTCTTTTTTGAACTCGTGTTCAGTTTGATGAGCACTATACTTCACCTGAGACCACTCTTTCTACTCTACCTCCTTCTTCATCATCCTCATCCATTATTCATTTTTTTAAAGTATTTTTTTATGAAGACCATATTGAGAAAGATGATATTGAGGATGAGAACATTGAGGATACAATTGTAGAAGTTACTACCTAGGCTACCACCATGCCTGTTAGGATCCCATCCTAACATTATTATGTAATTCTCATTTGTTTATGTAATGACCCACTTCCAAGTGGGGAATTACATATATAATTTTATTTTAATATATTGTAATGTATGTAGCAAGTAAGGCACCTAGCCAAGTGGGGCCATTTCATATAATCATAATCAATATTGTAATCGATGTTTGGTAGAATATTCTGGCTTGAGTAGCATTTTGCATGTAAGCCAACTCTTGAGCCTTAGGATAGGGTTGTATGGAGTTTCTCTGTAAAATACATGGAGCCATATATGAATGTACATTTTTGTAAGTTAATGAAATATTGAAGAAGGTTGCCCCCTCGAAGAGGACTGCAATTCTTAGTTATTTGTGAGATTGTTTCAGTTCTACAATTACTTTTTGCATAGTGTTATTCTGTTATTTGATGTATTTTAGTTGTTTTACAATATTTTGTGTGAGTGAGCTTTATTTTAATAGTAGGTTCTGCTAAACCTGCATTTACAACCCACAAAAGTGAGCATACAAAGGACTTACCTATCATTGAAGAACAAACTTTTACATGCACCAAATAGACTTAACAGAGTTCACAAGTTTCTGTGACAATAAAAAATATTCCAATACCATTCGAGTCAGTGGTAGTAACATTCAGGTCAGTAACAGTAATAGCTAGGTTGATAGTGGCAGTAATAGTCATTTGTACCACTCAAAAATTATAGGTTGTCAGTTTCAAAAATAGTATTATCAATGTCAATAACTGCATAGTATAGAGAATATCGGGGTTAGTGAAGTGAACAGTATCATTAACTACAGTACAAGTGATAGGGGCAAAGATAGGATAGTGACAAGGTGGTTAGTAGACAAAACATATAGGTCAGAGATAGTTGACCCAATACCCAACTTTTGAACCGAATCTTCAAATAAAAAATTGACCACACTAGTAGCTCATCAAAACAAAGGATAAAAAAATTGGGGTGTCCAAAACTAGTGTTGAGATATATAGCTCATTCTAATTGTTATTCCAAGCTGATCAGTTTGATATGTAATACCCAAGCGCTTTTTTGGACTCCTTACTAAAAATAGTAGCTCTTATAACCACATTTATATTTTTAGTAATTCAGTGAAAATGGTTCAAGACTCTCCAAAATAGCTACTGGCACTCATGGAAATTAAAAAGAGATAGACCAAACCACCACATTGTTGGAATACCTCAAACGTTCATTGATAACATGACCCAAACAAATAAATCCATAAGGGAAGAGCTTCAAGGCTTTAGAGAGGATTACGATACCTCCAAAAATCTCTTGGAAGAACAACTTGCAGATGTTGAGTCCAAATTGCAAGGTGGTCCAAGTAGATTTGAGTATCGTACTAAACAATCTAAATTGAGGTAAAGGTAGGGAAATTAATGACTTTCACCCTCACTATAATCGTGATCCTACCTTTAAGATGCCTAAATTAGACTTTCCTAAGTTCAATAGGAAGGACGCAGATGGGTGGTTATATCGTGTTGATCAATTTTTAAACTCCATAATGTTCCTAGACATTATCAGGTTGAGATGGATTCCTTCAACTTGGAATCTAAAGCTTTATAGTGGTACCAATGGTTGCAAAAAACTACTCATGATCCTTCTTGGAAAGACTTTGAGTCTTAATTACTCACTCGATTTGGCCTTAGTGAGTATGATTACTTTACAAGAGCATTGACAAAGTTGAAATATCAAATAAAATTTTATAGTTTGAGAATACCAAACACAATTTGAGAAATTGGCCAAAAATACTAGAGGATTGAATGAAGGGTTCTTTATGAGTTGTTTCATTAATGGTTTGAAGGATGATCTCCAAGCTGAGGTCAAGATGTTTAAACCATAAACCATTATGTAGGCTATCATTTTGGCCCATTTGGTCGAATCCAAATTTTTAACTCAAAGGAAGACATCTAAATTTCCATAAGCTAAACCCTTATTTCCTCCTAGACTCCAAAATCATAATGAACATAAAAATACTACACCCAAATATTTGACTATTGAATAAATGGATGTGCGACATGCCCAAGGATTGTGCTACAATTATGATGAAAAGTATGTTCGCGGGCATAGGTGTGACCAAAACAAGTTGTTCCTCATAGATGTTGAATAGCCTAACACTAGCAACCAAAGTGATGATGACATAGAACTAGTAGAAGAACCATCCCAAACTGAGGAAGAAATCTAGGAAGAACCACAGGCTAAAAATTTTGTTGATTCTCTCACTGGAATTACGACATCCCAAACCATGAAAGTTGTGGATTTTTCAAAAGTCTATGTCTTACTATCCTAATTTATTCTAGTAGTACACATAAATTTATTGATCCCTACATTGCCAAACAAGCTAATTGTTACGTACACACATGTAATTCCTTTGAGGTTATGGTAGTCAATGGAGGGACCTTATCTTGCAAAGGTAAATTTCATAACGTTAAAGTAAAAATTGGATAATATGAGCTCAAAAAATATATGTTTGCTATTCAATCAGGGGGATGTCATATCATGTTGGGAGCTCAATGGTTGGGCACATTGGAAACCATCTCATGGAACTTTATCGAGCTCTAGATGTAATTTTCACATAATGGATAGTCCTATACTCTCCATGGGTCAAAAGCAAGGCCTTCACATATTATCAATTCAATCCGTATGGAGAAGTTGTTTAAAAAATCTTCTTGGGGAGTCATAGCTCAGATATTTGTGATCAAACCTCACACTTCTGAGGTGGATTCTATTTTTATAAATTTGCAACTTATTTTGTCCAAGCATAATTATGTTTTTGTCGAACCATCAAAATTGTTGCCTCATCGCTCCCATGACCATGCTATTCCATTGTTACCTGGTAATGCACTACCCAACATCATACTATACTGGTATCCTCATGCTCTTAATTCAAAAATCAAGAAGTTAGTACAAAAATTATTAAAAGTTTGCATCATTAGGCCAAGTTCCAGTACTTAGTCTTCTCCAATATTATTAGTACACAAGAAAGATGGGTCCCAGCAGTTGTGTGTCAATAATCAAGAGCTCAATAAACTCACCATTAAGGATAAGTTTCCTATTTTTGTGGTGGATGAATTATTGGACAAGCTGCATGGGACTATGTACTTCTCCAAATTAGACCTTCACTCCAGGTAGCATCATATCAGGATCAAGGATGAGGATATTTCCAAGACTACTTTTCGTATTCATGAAGGTTACTATGATTTTTTGGTGATACCATTTGGATTTATTAATGCTTCTTCCACATTTCAAAGCCTTATGAACAACATATTTTCCCATTTCGTAAATTATACATCCTAGTTTTCTTTTATGACATTTTGGTTTATAACCGCTCATAGGAAGAGCACCTCATCCATGTGGATCAAACTTTACAGTTGTTGGCACAACATAAACTATGTGCTAAGCATTCCAAGTGTTCCTTTAGGTTGACAAAAGTGGAGTATTTGGGACACATTGTCATCAAGATAACATTAAAGTTGACCCCAAGAAGATCTAGGCAATTCATGAATGGCCAAAACCTTGCACTCTCAAAGGTCTTCAGGGATTTTTAGAGCTTACAGGTTATTACTACAAATTTATTTGTAATTATGGTAAAATTGTAGCTCCCCTCATTTTCATGTTAAAGAAGATCTCTTTTACTTGGATGGGACCCATTGAACAGGCTTTTACTTGGATGGGACCCATGCTAGATTTTTCCAAGCCTTATATCACTGAAAGCAATGCTTCTGGTCATGTTCTTGGTGCATTATTGATGCAAGAAGGGTGACCCTTGGCTTTCATATTAAAGCACTCTCTAGTCGTAATCTAGGAAAATCCACTTATGGTAATGAAATGCTAGAAATTTTGTATTAAAATTGACCATCAAAGTCTCAAATAATTTTTGGAGCAATAGGTTACCACCCCCGAACAACAAAAATGGGTTTCCAAACTTATGGGCTATGATTATAGTATTGATAATTAAGGTAGGTGATGACAAAATAATTGCTCACAAAATAATAATCAACAACTTAACTTAGCATAGAGAACCTTATAGATTATATAGGTTACAAAATAGATGCTAACTAATTTAGGCTAAACTATTGCTAACCAACGCGCTCAAAGGATGGAGCGATAAACTAGAATAGTTACCCTAGGATATTTAGGACTAACCATAGTTTACCATTAGATATTTGAAATAGTAAATATCTACATGGTAAGTGGTAAAAAAATAAAGGTAATAAATTCTACATAGTGGAGTAAAAGGGTAAAATATCCCAAAGAATGGAATATTACTCTAGCATCCCCCTTATTACATTATTTGGGTAATGTATATAATTGCACCAATACAGTGAAAAAGATATTGAATTGCTGGTTCTTGCTCTGTCATAGTGCTCTGGCTGCTCCTAAGCAAAAAGTGGGTCATTCCTCACTTTGTCTTCACATCAACGAATGTCCTTATTGTAATCTTGTCATCCAATCAAATTGCATGGGTAACCAGCCGCTGCAATCGCTAGGTGTAGTAGATTATATTAATTCATACGAGGTTCATTCGATTACAATAGGATTTTGTAAAAAAAATTTGATAAGGTAGCTAAGGTTTCCATCGCTGTCGACAATGCACCCTTATAAGTTTCCCCCCTTATTGCAAAAACATGTAATGAAATTTCTAAAAGAAGTGTGACTAATTTGTCGGTCACTGCTGAAAATGCACCCTTGTAAGTCTACTTCCCCTTTTACAAAAATTTGTGTGAATTAAGAAAAGAAATATTTATCCCCCTTAATTGCAAAATATGTGCAACTCAAGAAGCTTTGTGATGGATTGTACAAAGATTACCTCCTAGGCAAATTTTTCACCAGAAAAGTCCCTCCTTTTGTTATAAGAACTTCAAACAATGAGAGTTTGTTATTTATGAAGCTTAAAAGAGGTACAATCACCCCTTTATTGCTAGTACTTCAAACAAAAACTTATGCTATTTATGAAGCCTAAAAAATAGAGAGAGAAATGGTGCTTTCTTAAGGTGACAAATTTGCATTTCCCTCTACAATATTGTCTTAGCAAAGAGCACTCTGTGTACTTTTTCTAAACTAGAATCAGAATCAGAATTAGACACTTCACTAGCAATAATTCCTTTGTGTTGCTTCTATGATGTGTCTTTGTCTTTCTTGTTTTACTTGTTTTTAAACCAACATCGATTGGTGTCATGGTTATCCTTTTTACAATACGAACAAAACCTCTTTTGATTTTTCTTTCCCTTACCTTTTGAGGATGATCCTCCCTTTTGGTATTTTTCTTTCTTGTTATCACCCTTATTGTTTGAATAAAGTTCATTGTTCTACACTTCATCATTTTGGAGTTGATTTGCTTCCTCTGTTTGAAGCAAATTGACTAACTCCACAAAGGTGACAACTCTTTGTGAAACATTAAGGGGTGTAATCAACATTTTATAAGATTCGAGAAGAGCCCTCAGGATTACTGAAGTCAAATGGTGTCTTCAAATTTGGCTCCTAAAGCATTGAGCTTAGACTTCAGTTATGACACTCTGTAGAGGAAGAGTTCTACTAATTCACCTGTCTTCATATGGAGTGTATGAAGTTGTTTTTGAAGGTTTAGAACAGTTGATTGATTCTTGCCTTCAAAAATGGTACTAAGTGCATCCCATGCATATTTACCATTTTTAGCTTCACTTATGTAAGGATGGATCTCATCAGCTGTAGCTAGGAGTATCAACATAAGAAGACGATTGTTATTTTTATCCCATGCTTTTTTATCTACTCCTAGTGATGTGGGTCTTGGTTTAGCACCATCTACTAAATCCCACATTTACTCTACAGCCATGATGGATTTTATCTTAGTTTTCCATGCTGAATAGTTAGGACCTTTAAGCAATTGTGTATTAGTTAAGTAATAGATAGTTACCATGATGAAGGTCCTAGAATTTATACTAAGATGATATTTCTTTCACTATTAAGTGATATTTAATGGCACCTTCCTAAAAATATTCTTGAAGAGAAATAATCAGTTTGAGGAAATTAATCCAAACAAATAAGAGTTGAAAGATAATTCACTCTAAAATATATTTAATGGAACCTACCTGAAAATCCTCTTGAATAGGAATAATCAGTTTGAGGAAATTAAGCCAAAAAAATAAGAGTGAATTAGGGGTCTTTGTTTTAGGAGAGAATATCAAGTGAAATTGGCTTTAAACCTGTGCAATGGTTGACACAAATTATTGTGAAATTTTTGGGTTGAGTGTTCTTTATTTTATGACTTATAATTGCAAAAAGAAATAATGCAATAATCAAACAAGAATGCCCACAAAATTCTTATCACATAGGTGTCAAATGCAACTAAAAATGCACCTTATTTGCCAATGAAGGTGTCGAGTAAAATTGAAAATGCACCTTTTAGTTTTTGCAACAAAATTTATAATTGTGTTGTGCAAAAAACTTGATATATTTTGTCTCCTCTTGTTTTCCAAATTTGCAAAGAATGTGGCATAAAAAAAATTGCCTTTTCTTTTTTTTTTGCAAATTTAACAAGTTTGATTTTGGTTTTAAAGTGCTCCTCACTTTTGCGTTACAATTTTGCAAAGAATATTAATTTCTTGTCTTCCCCCCTTGATTTGCAAAATTAACAAAACTAGCACTCCTTCCAAGACAAGTCAACACACAACCCATATTTGAAAGGCTTCCAGAACTAGTCGACACACGACTTGGTTGTAGTGGACCCTTTTAGTATTCAACACTAAAAAATGGGAGGGGCATTATGATCAAAGTGTTCCTTAATCCTCATGGGACCATAATTGCGGTCCAACCCCTTCCAAGGATCAGTATAAGTGAGGAAATGAGGTAAACTTCTTTGATGCTCTCAAAGCATACGATGAAAATGGGATCTTATTGTTTTTCATCGAATTTCGTTCCTCTTTCTTATCACTCTTTGACGACGAAGAGCTTTCTTGATCCAAGGCTTTATCTTCATGAAAGAAAACTTGTACTCTCAAAAAAGTGTTAGGAGTATTATAATTTGCAATAAATTTTGTGTCTTCTTTCTTGTCTATTTATCCCCAATTGTGGAGAAAACAAGAAAACATGTAATTCTTGTAGTTGCAAAAAAAAACTTTTAATTTTTTTATTTAATTTTAGCATTAATTGAATTAATAATAATAAAAAATTGGTTAAAAATCATCATATTTTTTCAAAAAAAAATGATTTAAAACTAAATTTATTAAATTATTAATTAAAAAAATACTAAAAATAAATAAAAATCACAAAAAAAATAAAAAAATATTACCTTATTCCATCGTTGCTGGCTCCTTATGGAAAACTATAGGAGTAGGCACCGTCGGGAGTCGAACTACCAACCCCATGGTTAGAGCCTTTGTTGCCACCCAACTAACCGGTCGGGCTAGACCGTCGGATTTGAATGAAGGTGCAAGGCTTTTCCTTTAAATAGAAGGTGGCAATTTTTTTTAAAACTTTGGGATTATTATCCCACATCGACGTTGTTGAGCATCAAAGGGGAAATAAAAAGAAACTCCCCCCTTTGTAGTGATTGCCTTCGGGCAATCACGACCACTTATTTTGCTACCCATGCCCACAAATGAAACAAGACCACCTCAGTGCCCAGTCAATCAATGACACGAAGCCACCTCAGCTCCTTGCCATGTCACCCTTAGTCCATGTGTCTACCCAGCATGCCACATCACCCAGTCAGATCATGCCTAATAAGCCCCAATATTCGAGCCCAACCCGCCACATGTCCATTTTAGGTCAGTTCCCACATCAGTGGGTCCAAGTCAGATCTAGGGTCCAGGTGGTAGTGCCATGTGCCACGTGTTTGTTCTCCTTAGGTTGAGTTCTAGGTTTCTATCTCCGAAGATCAGGATGCTCCTGCCTTGTCTCTGGTCGATGATCATTGGGCTGGTCATCGAAGATCGAAGGACCACCTACCCTCTCATATCCCGATCACCAATGGATTGTCTAGCCACCTTAGGATGTGTTGGTCATTGGGAATCAGAGGGTCTCCTACCCTTGTGGATCCCATTCAATCGTCAGGGATCGGAGGGCCTCCTACCCTCATGGATCTTGATCGGTCGTCGAGCTGTTTCACAAGAAAATCGAGCCTGCGGGCTCTAATTCAACAACAAATCAGATCTGTAGGCTGATTTAGTAAATAAATGCCAGCTACCATGTCAAAGGAGCTTGCTAGCACTCAAAGACCCATCATGGTGAATTACAAAATGAAAATTTTGCCTTGCTCGTAATCCTCGCCAAAGAGTTCATTGATTTTCATGTTGGATCCACCTCGGGATCCATGTAGGTTCTAGTGATGCTGCCTCGGAATGCAGGTCCTATATAGGGGGTCTCGTGTGTTGGGATTTGAGCCCCTGGTCCAACTGGAACGGGTTGCTGCCCACCTTGTACAGGTTCGCTCTGAGTTCTACTCTCTGTGGCTCTGATTCCAATGATAATTAAGGTAGGTGATGACTAAATAATTTCTCACAAAATAATAGTCAACAATTTAAATTAGCATAGAGAACCCTATAGATTATATAGGTTACAAAATAGATGCTAACTAATTTAGGCTAAACTATCGCTAACCAACGCGCTCAAAGGATGGAGCGATAAGTTAGAATAGTTACCCTAGGATATTTTAGGACTAACCTATAGTTTACCATTAGATATTTGAAACAGTAAATATCTACATGGTAAGTGGTAAAAAGTAAAAGTAATAAATTCTACCTAGTGGAGTAAAAGGGTAAATATCCCAAAGAATGGAATATTACTCTAACAAGTATCACTTATAATAAGGGCAAGGAGAACATTGTGTTTGATGCTATCTCTTGCCAATTTGAGGCTAACAGTATGTTATGCACCATTTCGTTGCCCATTCCATAGTGGATTGATTCCTTACGACAGGAGGTACTTTAGGATTTAGGCTTGCAACTTTGATTGCCTCCTTATACACTGACTCTACTTCATGCCCTGGCTACACTTGGTATGGATATGATTTGTGTTACCACCAATGCCTTGTTCCCTACACATCTCCCCTTTGGGAACTCTCATGAAGGAATTACATACCGCCCCATCTGCATGGCATTCAGGATTTCTCAAAATATATGAACGACTTAAGCGCACTTTTTTTTTGGAAGGGTATGAAAAAGGATATTCATAATTTTATGGTAGCTTGTGATACCTGTCAACAAATGAAAGGCAAAACAGTGCATTCTCTAGGAACTCTCCAACCCTTGTCCATTTCTAACCAATTTGGATCGATATTTCCATGGATTTTATTAAAGGGTTACCTAAGTCTGGAGGCAAATCTATTATTTTTATGGTAGTGGATCATATTTCAAATTATGCTCACTTTTATTCCCTCTTCCATCCTTATACAACCTCCACTATTGCCCAAATTTTCTTTGATTCTATCTCTCACCTTTATGGTATGCTCACCTCCATCATGTCCAAACATGACCCAACCTTTACTAGTAATTTTTGGCAAGAATTGTTTAAGTTGCAGGGAACTCAACTCAAAATGAGTTTAGCTTATTATCTACAAATGAATTATTAGATGGAGATTGTCAATAAATATTTAGAGACATACTTTTGTTGCTCTACCTTTGATCATCCTACTCAATGGGTAAAGTGGCTTCCTTTGGCCGAGTGGTGGTACAACATTTACTATCACACAACAACCAAGGTTACTTCTTTTGAGGCAATTTATGGGCACCCTCCACTCACGCCTTCTTCTTACATTTTGAGTAGCTCTAGGTTCCATGCAGTCGACATTACTCTTAGTCAACATGTTGATGTCCTTCACCAACTAAAGATGAATTTAGATGTGGCCCATAATTGAATGCACCAAAAAGCTAACCAACACCATTTCAAGCTAGCTTTGATGTGGGTGATATGGTTTTCCTTCACTTGTAGTTATACAAATAGTTGTCCCTACAACTTCATAGATGCAAGAAACTAGCTACGAAATACTATGGTCCCTACTAGGTTTTACAATATATTGATGCCACAACTTACAAATTGCCTCTTCTACCTACATCCAAGCTCCATCATATTTTTCATGTCTCCTCTCTCAAAAAGGTTGTGGGTACTCATGTACAGGTTCAATTTGCACTCCCAAAATTGGATGAAGAATATTCTATCTTGCTTGAGCCCGAATAGTTATTGGATCATCAGAATCGTACTCTTTGCAACCACGCCATTATTGAGGTCCTTGTTAAATGGTGTGGACTCCAACCAGAATATGCTACATGAGAGTCTCTAAAATAGATCTAGCACCACTTTCCTCATATTTAGCTTTGACGACAAAGCTTTTGAAGGGGAAGGACATGTTAGGATCCCATCCTAACATTATTTGATAATTCTCATTTGCTTATGTAATGACCCACTTCCAACATGGGGGATTCTATCTATAATGTTATTTTGTAATATTTTGTAATGTATGTGGCAAGTAAGGCACCTAGCTAAGTGGGGCCATTTTGTGTAACCGTTATCAATATTGTAACCAATTTTTGGTAGAATATTCTAGCTCGAGTGGCATTTTGCATGTAAGCCAACTCTTGAGCCTTAAGATAGGGTTGCATGGAGTTTCTCTTTAAAAGACATGGATCCATGTATGAATGTATCTTTTTGCAAGTTAATGAAATATTGGAGTTTACCCCTTGAAGAGGCCAACGATTCTGAGTTATTTGTGAGATTATTTCAATTCTGCAATTACTTTCTACATAGTGTTGTTCTATTATTTGATGTATTTTAGGTATTTTATAGTCTTTTATGTGAGTGACCTTTATTTTAATAGTAGCTTCCTAACAATACCTTGATGGGCATGTACTATAGTTGAGGAAGTAGCTCCTTTTATAGGTAGTCTTCCACCTTCAGGACATGCTTCTACTTTTGGCACAGGTCTTCTTTATCAGGTCTTTTTTGCTGATCCCCAGTGGTTTGATGAGGCCCATGGCATTAATGAGTGGGATGATGCCATGGAATATGAGTATTCTTCAATGATGAAGAATCACACTTGGAATTTGGTACCTCTTCCTAAGGGAAGAAATTTGGTATGGTGCAAATGGGTGTACCAAACCAAATATGCAACTGATGGGTCCATTGACAAGTATAAGGCTCATCTTGTGGTGAAGGGTTTTTTATAGGTTGAGGGGATTGATTACTTAGAGACTTTTTCCCCTATCATCAAACTTGATTTGATTCACCTTGTACTTTCTATTGCTACATCACAGGGATGGTCAACTTTCCAAATGGATGTGAAGAGTGCCTTCTTGCATGGAGTTTTGCAAGAAGAGATCTACATGGAACAACCAATAGGTTTTGTTTAGGACTCTTCTTTGGTGTGCAAATTACGTAGATCACTCTATGGCCTCAAACAGGCCCCTCGGGCCTGGTATGAGAATATGGACTCATTTCTTCTATCTTTTGGATTTGTTAGGTGTCATTTTGATCATACAGTCTATACTTTGAGAGATGGAGAGGACATCATCATTCTTGTTTTGTATGTTGATGATTTATTGCTCATAGGTAGTTCCACTCCACGCAATCAGGTTGTGCAATGCTCTCTTTCAAAGCGATTTGAGATGACAAATCTAGGACTTTTGCATTTTTTTCTTGGATTTTAGATTTCTTAGTCAGATAAAGGGATTTACATATGCCAACAAAAGTACACTTTTGATTACTTGAGAGATCTAGAATGGCTAATTGTAAGCCATCTCCAACACCTTTTCAGTTAGGTGTGGTTTTGACTTCCACATGTACTACTCCTAGAGTGGCTACTACTATCTACAGACAATTGGTTGGGAGTTTGATTTACTTAACTCATACCCATCCTAACATTTCATTTGTAGTTGGGTTGGTGTCCCATTTTACACATGATCCACATGATAGTCATTGGAAGGCTACCAAGCAGATTTTATGATATCTTTGAGGGACTACACATTTTGGTCTTCACTTTTCTAGGGGACCTTTGTAGTTAGTTGGGTATACTAATTCAAATTGGGTAGGTTGTGTTGATACTCATCGGTCTACTTTAGGTTGTCTTTTACCTTGGTACATCACCTATTGCTTGGGCATGCAAAACCTAGATAACTATTGCACTGTATTCCACCGAGGCAGATTACAAGGCAATAATTTTAGCTAGTCAGGAGATTCTTTGGAGTCGCTAGTTTTTTGTAAAGCTTGGTTTCCCATAGGATCAGTCTAGTACTACACTTTGGTGTGACAACCAAAGTACTATACATATTTCTTGCAATCCTATTGAGCACCAGTAGACCAAGCACATTGAGATTCACATGCACTTCATTCGAAAGCTTATCTCGAATCGAGTCATTATCTTGGACTACATTTCTACTCAATAACAGATTACAGATATATTCACTATACCCTTTCCATATCCTTGTTTCCATGTGTTGCAAGAGATGCTTGGGGTGAAGGAAGTTGTTCTTGGGGGGTGTGGATGAGGCCACCTTCCTTCTTCATACTTCTCTTCTAGATGGATGTTTTTTCCCATGTGGTTTTTCATTCCCTCTAGTTTGAGATTCATTGATATATTGTACATGAGTACCTGATCAGGCCTTGTTGTCGAGACTCATACTTGTGGATATGCCACTTAGTTTTTCCACCTCCTAGTTTCACTTGAGGGGGGTGTTAGAGTAGGTTATTTAGACTCTAGCTCATGCTCACCTAGGGTACTTTATTTATTTTATTCCATATTTTCCCCAACCACAACCACTTAGGCATTGACTATTCCTAGGGAGTTATCCATTAGGTATTTGTGGAGGGTTGAGATATTTTCTCCCCATGTCGGTTATAGATCTACGGACCATATTGCACCTCCCTATTGTATGGTGAATATTGATCCTTATCACTTTGTTATGATCCTACGGCTATGGTGGATCTTCCTTGCCTATTTAAGCAAGGCCTCTCCATTGTACTAAACATGCATTTTTACATTAATCTATTATCAAATTTTTGTTCTTCTAGCATTTGCTTCCATTGTGTTCTTGTTCATTTTCATTCTCTTGTGTTTGGTTAATGTGGTGTGATTCAACACCTTAGATCCTTGTGGCTTGGATCGATGTTTGCTTCTCTTCATCGTTACTTTCAGTGTATGTATGATTATGTGTATGTATAATAGGTCATGACTATTTAATTTTTGTCTTGTTTCTTGTATGTGTAATCTATGCTTAATGGTTGTGTTGAGAAGAGGAAGTGTTCACTTTGAGTTATTGATGCATTAGATTCATGCATTCATATATTTTACTATTTTGTATATGAATCTCATGATCTTGGTACATTACCTCTAGTTAGCTTAGGATCTTTTTCCTTTCAACTATCTTTGTTTTACTATGTTTTCTCTTTTCATTTTTACCTTGAATCTAGTTAAATTTAATAGAGTAGAAAGAGCACTAAATATACTCTTAAAGTTGCCCTCCTATTTCACTCCATGCAAGGCATGATTCTCCTAATCATCTGGTCTCTGCATCTGGTGGTCGAGATAATCAGAGAGGACAATAGTTTATTGGCATACCCAGTGGGACCCAATTGATTCAATTTAATTAGTCTCAAAATCAAGAGAACCTATAGGCTTAGACTCTAATGGGGTTCCCTACCTATCTGCTTGTTGAAGCATCAAAAAAATCTCACTTGACAACTCCACTCAAGATGAATACCTAGAATAGGCCACTCAAAAGGATATTAAATTGAGATTTCAATGAGGATCTCAATCTACCAGCTTGAAGAGCAAATGCAATATTCACATGGTGATCCACTCAAAGAAAAGGACTAGAAATTTTATGAGTGAAAACCTGTAACCAGATTCTTTATAGTTTCTAATCCACACGTGCACATGCTAGTGTCTCCACTCAAAACCATTCTAATAAGAAGAAGAGGTCAAGACCAAGCCATGGCTGCTCCACCACCCAAAATATTTCTTGCATGGAATAATAGAGGTCCCTTGAGACCTCCCATGACACTGGCCTTAGGGGATGATATCTGACATTCACACTAAAATCTCTCCCACACTACACTAGGGAATATCTGACAACTTTGTTGGAGCATCTGTAAAATATGGTCAACCTATGAGCATTATATAATGTGATAGAGTAAAATTTAGCTTTGATATTGTTGATGGCTCCATTTAGAGATAATACTATATAATGGTATATCTCTCCTCTTTTGCACTCAATCATTGACTAGGACCAGCTTGTTGTTCTATTTATAGAAATATTCAAAGACAAAGTGTCTCTCTTAGAGAACCGATGGAGACTATGGATGATTTCAATGTTCAATTTCACAAGGCATGACACAAAATACCTGAAGATATTTATCCCCTTATAGGTATAATATTTATTTACTACTTGAAGGCATTATATTATAAGATTTCCATGATGATAAATACCAAGGGAGGGAAAACTCTACGAGATGCCTATGGGATAGTTGGCATGGTTGAAAATGACCTGATTTAGATTGGAAGGTTAGCTCCTAGGCCTCCTAGGCCTCCTATGCCCTTATATTCTAATGTGTAGTCTTCATATCTTCCCCCTCTAATCATCCATCCAAGAACCTTTCACCCAACCTCAATATTACCTACAATCCCTCCTCTAGTCTTTGTTGTTAATAGCTTTAAGCTAGAGGAAATGAAAAATCTATTAAATAAAGTTTTTAATGAAATATTAACTATAGAAAGGAAATAGAATCAGTGTTAATTTAATCCCTGCCTTTCTTACTGATCAAACAATCAAAAATTTAAGAATCGTATAAATATATATCAGAATGCAAACATTAACCTAGGTCAGCCCTCAACCTTAAATCATAGGAATACCTCCGAACAAACTCCATCACAAAAGTCTTTTCCAACTCTAGTTATAGATTTAGCTTCTATGCAAAATAGCTATCTAGAAAATTTAGAAACTTGGAACTCCCCTAACCTATATCCTCTGATTCTTGTGCTAAAATATAAAAATAAATAAATCATTTTATTCACAACTAGCCACTTTTCAAGATCTAGCCAATAGTGTTTCCCCAACTATAGATGATAGTTTACCTGTGCAAGCTTTAGTATCTTGGGATAAATAAATATACATAGTATATGGTGTAGAAGAAGCTATAAGACCTTAGTTATAGACATATTATATGACTCGGCCAAAAGAAAAGTAGTAGAGGAAAAATATGGGATAATATGCAAGAAAATGTAACAATACAAGCAATTATTCCACAACTATCTATGGTAGAAAAAACACATCCCCAAAGGATACAATCCATTGTCCAAAAGATACATTATATGAAATCATTTAATATTGTGGAGAACCTCAAAAACTCCACTATGATCGTGTTGCTCTTTGAAGTGATTACTATGCCAAGACAAATGAAGCATTTAGAAGAAAGATTAAAGGAGCAAAAAGCCTCAGTTGATCAAAGGACACCTATTGTTTTACAAATATCTACTCCTAAAGTAACTATAACCAAAAAAACACCAATGCCATTCTATTTAACTCTCATCTATGGTGATAAATTGATTCATAATTATTTTATTTATTCTAGAATAAGTGCTATGGTCATATCTAAAAAAGTGGTTGATGCATTGGGATTAAGTTATAAGCCAATTCATCAGGATGTGGTTCAATTATATGAAGAACTGATCTAAGCCCTTGAGATAGTATAAACTCTCCCTCTAACACTACAAGCATGCCCAAATATAGCTATCCATTAGGACTTAGAAAAAATAGAGCTCTCAACCACTTTTAGCATCTACCTATAGAGATATTTTACTACTAAAATAGGAAGATACTTGTCCTTGGACTTGACACATTGTTACCTTTTGATGCTTAATACTTAATGCAAATAACCACAAGATCTCAAATAAATTTACAATATAATATATGATAATGGCAATATTTTAATCATATATAACTTTTGTAACAACTCATAAAATGGACACTAACAAATGCTCACAAAAATAGTAACTATTGGGACTGAAACTGAAGGAATTAATTATTGATAAAAATGGTTACAATATATAGGCATAAGCCTATTTTCAACACATGACACTTGTCAAGAGAAACTGACAAGTGTCAAGGTGAAGGCATAGTGCACTTTAACTCTAACATTCCCCCTTAAAGTGCACTATCCTAACTAAAGAAGAAACAAAACAAGTCAACATTAGGTAACATTCCCCCTTAATGTTGACTTCTCTAAAACTACCTATCATCCTCTCTTATTGCTGATTTGGTCTAGGCTCGTGCTCTTTGCGCTTGGCTCTCCAACTGTGAATAATGCTAGATTCACTGTGTATACATCTCGATCTGTTGCCTCGGGGTCAGCCACTTCCACGGGTCTGCTGCCACTGGGTCAGCCATCTAAGTGCCTCAAGGTCATCATGGGTGCCTCAGGGTCAGCCACTTCTGGGTCTGTTGCCTATGTAGGTCATCATCAGAGGATGTTGCCTCTCGTAGGTCACTGACTAGATTCACCATGAGTATGAAATCCCTCCTCATGGTGAACTCAATGTAGAAGGTGTCGGTCTCTGTCGAAAATGCACCTAATACAAAGGAAAAATGAGCCATATAAGAGTGTCGGTCTCTGTTGAAAATGCACTCAATACAATAAAATGAGCCATAGATCAAAATAGGAGGAGAGAAGAAGAAAAGAAGAGAATCTTCTAAAGTGTCTTCGTCTGTAGTCTTCAGAAGTAGATCCGAAAAAAACCTCGGATAGAATCTAGGGTGTCTTTGTCTGTAGTCCCTAGTATAAGTGTCCTTATGGTGACCATGTCATCCCATCAAAATGCATGGGTAACCAGCCACTGCATTCGCCAAGTGTATAGAAAAGATCACTAGGTACAAGGATCACATATGAAATTACCTTGGGAGTGTCGAGTACAACCGAGAGTGCACTCCAAGGTAGAAAAATTTTGAGGCTAAAAAACACAATTGAAACAGCCTCAAAATTACAATATGACACCTCCATTGTGTCTGTCGTGGAAAAACGTTTCCAACGACTATAAATACCCCTATATTCCACCATCAAAGGGGCCTTCATCATGTGGAAAAATCATCATGCCTTATCTAAGGCAGCAAAATAAACCTCAGGAATATCATATTCCTGGCATCGCACTGTGGCGGAATAATAAAAAAAATAGACTCAATTTTCCCTCGTAGGGGAATTACATGGGCCATCTAGGCCATCATCAGTTTTAAATGAATGAGTACAATAAGGATCCATGTGGGCCTTCCACTTCTACTTTTACTCTTCCATGTGGAAAAAGCATTACTTTTCATTAGATGCCCCCTCACTTGTCAAAAAATAAAATGTTTCATAAAAGGCCCCACCCATGATTTTGAATAAAATTGCCCCACAATCATTTTTAAATAAAAAAACATTTAGTTTAAATAAATATTCCAAAACAAATTTGTTATTGATGCAACATCATGGGGGAGGAGTTCAAAGTGGTGGTGGCCAACTCACCATACACTCATCAATCACCAGTGGTGGTGGTCCAGAAATATCATTCTGCCATCACAAGTGGCATTGGATGCATCCATGTGCCTCTGCTCGATGCCCATGAAGGCGAACAGGAATTCCCTATGAACCTAAGCAATGATGTGGCAAAATTCAGCATCGAGGACGACCAGTTCTAGCACTGCAAATGGCAGATCGTCCACCCTCTCGGGCCCATGTGGAGGAAGCCATGCATCATCACCATATTCACTGCATCCGGATCACATCAGGTGGCCAAAAAATTCCTCACCAGCCATAAAATTCCTACTATTCGAGCTTAGAAAATTAGCTTCCTCTCGATCCACGAGAAGAAAAAATAGCCAAGAAATTTGGGGGAGTCATGAAAACTTTTACTGCGGTCGTCATCAACAGGGAAAAAAATAATCGGGTTAGAAAAAAAATCACCGCAAACGCTGCTCACTGGCCATCACTACTCGCTGATCCTGGTTTCTACTCTCATCCAACACTCTCCGTTCCAAGTGATTCGACACTCTGTGGCATCCGGATCGCATCGGGTGGCCAAAAAATTCCTCACAAGCCACAAATCTGCATTTCTTTCTGGATAAAATTTTGTCTCTGCCATTGTTCTGATCATAGAGAACTTAACTTTTCTGCCAAAGTTCCTCGGCTTGATGCAAAGCCTCCATTGGAGATTCCAACAGTGGCAGATCCATATGAAGTAGCTGTTCTTTCATTGCCTGCTTCTGTTACAGATTGTTGAGGAAAAAATAAGATGCAGGTGGACATCAGAAGAGCAAGTTGGCCATCACCTCGATGACGTGTAGCCCGAACGGTCCTCCTCAGCTATAGAAAGAGCTCGAGCACAATCAAAATCTCCTGGAACGATATTTTCTTGAAAATCAGGGCCAAAGCATCTGAAATCAGTTGTGGGTTTTACAGTAAGGCAGCAGGGGCAACGATAGTGGCAAGGAATCCCCTCCACCTGTCGCTACAACATCCAGACACCCCTCGGGTCTTCAGTTAAGGGTTTGACTCCTCGCACCGTGCAAGGCAGAGTTTGCAGCTCTCTTTTTTTGCTTGGATATAATGTTTTTCACAAACAGTCTTGTCTGGCATTGACCTTGCACTACATCTCCACTGCTTTCCATCTAATCTCTTGCAACAAAATTCCTCTAGAACAACTTCATTTTCTTCATTTTGTGTAGTTCCAGATGCCATTGGGAAGTTGAAACATGTGGCCTCAAAATAGAAGAGCAAGCCACAATCCTTCTCGACCGTATCTTAAACCTGCTCCGTGACTCTTGGACGGCTCCGTTCCAGAAGAAAATAATAAGAATAAGAACCAGTGAGGGTTTGGATAGGGAGTTCACAGCCCACGGATACGAAATAGAGGGCCCGATAATCTTATTTTTACCGTGGTGTAAAGACCAAATCGTGAAACATCGTCCAAGGAAAAACAGTTTTCACTCTGCAAGACTTGTTTCCCAGATGCAGGGACTGGCGGAGCGTGTGGCAGCACCTATAGTTATAGATAGCTTGAAAATTAATGGCTACCCCCAAATTTTTTTTTAGATCCATTTTTCCCATATGTATTCCTCTACACAATCCCAATCAGAAACCAATGAGCCAAAACGTCAGATGAGGATCTAATATCCAACTGGCTAGTGTGACGGCAAGTTAAAAAAAGTTCAATCAAAGGACATAAATTTGATGCACCGTGATTTTTTGCATGCCGTGTTTGTTAAATGAGACGTTGTGGTGTTGTGGTGCTGCTGCACAGTTTTGGAATGTTACCTAATGTTGACTTGTTTTATTTCTTCTTTAGTTAGGATAGTGCACTTTAAGGGGGAATGTTAGAGTTAAAGTGCACTATGCCTTCACCTTGACACTTTTCAGTTTCTCTTGACAAGTGTCATGTGTTGAATATAGGCTTATGCCTATATATTGTAACCATTTTTATCAATAATTAATCCCTTCAGTTTCAGTCCCAACATTTGGTATCAAAGCTCCAGGCGGTCTCCTGAGCTTGTGAGTTTGAGGGGGGATTTCCCTCATGGAAATCCTCCCTCCCCCTCATTTTTTTCTTTTCCATATTTTTTTAATTTTTTTACCGAGGGAGTATGCTCTCCATCATTTCATAGATCAGAAACCAGATCATAAAAATTTTAAAGTTTGGGAAATCTTTTCAAAAAAAATTTAGTGATCATTTTTCCCCATATGTATCCATCCGTAGAAAGTTGCAGGTAGATCTGGCAGGTTGCGGCACTGGTCTGTTGAAGGGTGCTGGCCAAGAGAGATTTCAGAGCCTTGGTGTTTTTTTTTACCATGGTGTTGATTGTTGTGTTCTCGTATATGATGTGAATGTTATGAAATTTTTTGATAAATTGGCGTGAGGAATTGGACTGTTTTTAAGGGGATCGTGCATATCTCGGAAAAATAGGCACTGAAGGCGCTGCTGGCAAAAGTTCCATCCAGAGAAATCTATTTTTTTTTTTGGGTTGGCCTTTGGTCTCCACCATGGTTTTGGCCTTGCTTCAACCGATCTGCGTTCCATGGTGTTGTTGTTAATGGCCTGAGACTGAAGCTCCCAACCAGCTCTTCCCCAGTAGACAATTTTACCAGCGAAACCTGGGCAAAAGCATGTGGATGGTCCACCATCTAATATTTCAAGCTGTCGTAACTATAGGCGCCACCACACGCTCTGCCAGTCCCTGCATCTGGGAAACAAGTCCTGTAGAGTGAAAATTGTTTTTCCCTAGACGATGTTTCACAATTTTGTCTTTACACTGTGGTAAAAATAAGATGTATTACAAATGAAACACGGTTACAATATATAGGCATAAGCCTATATTCAACACATGACACTTGTCAAGAGAAACTGACAAGTGTCAAGGTGAAGGCATAGTGCACTTTAACTCTAACAATAACATGATATTGAATAAAGGTCACATACACCACTTCCTCTCTTTACAATACTTAGTCACATATATAATAGAATGTGACTCTTCATATGGAGTACTCTTGACCTTCACTCTTCTTGAGACTCTTTACTTTCCTATTCTAAGGACACATGTGCACTCTTACATAAAGGATACTTGTGCACATCTACACTCACTACACTTGCACACTTAACTACATGACACTTGTGCATTTCTTGCACATTATTACATTACATAAAATATTTACTCACACTCTAATATAAGACACACTCTTAATCTAAATATGTACCCAAGGTGGTACATTAGCATGTACCAAATAATATAATATACTACAACATATGTGTTGCTAAATGATTAGAACGATTTTAAGATAAGAATTTTGACAAAACCACTTCATGCCTACCATATAAAGCAAGTTCCTTTAATCAAATTAGATATGGAGTAGTCTTAAACCCCCTAAAAGGTTCAATTTTAGGTTAAAACATCTAATGGAGAAGCCCATTCTAATATATCAAATGGACATATAATTCAATGGGTTGTCGACATATGTGATTAAAATGAGGTATGTGAACAAACTGGAATGGGAATATATGTAATTCAAGAAGAAATTTTTACCATCCCTGAAATCACAAAGAAATAAAAATGTTAGGAAACTTTATTCTTATTAACATAAATCATTCACCAATATGCAAAAATATTAAATCATTCATCCACAAATAATATCCACAATAATAATCCACACAATGAGACATAGATAGATAATACTCTTAAGGTAGGGCAACACTAATAATACTCCTTAAGGAAGGAATAACTCCACAAGATCTCCCAAGATGAGAGCACCACTTAGATAGGGAAAATTCCCATAAGCCACTTTGTGGGTAAAGATGATTACATATGATTGATCTCCATGATTATTACAATGACAAATATCCCTTCTTTATATATCCATATTATAATTCTACTTTGGAGAGTCGACTACTAATATAATATTATATTATAATATAATCAACCTTGGGTTATGTGTGGCCCATGCCAACCTTTATACAATATAATATCATATCCCCATATATCTATTCATAGGTACCCTAACATTCCACCCTCCTTACAAATATTTTTTCCTTGAAACATATGAAGAAACAAAACAATATAATTTGCTAAGAAATGTTTGTAACTGGTACCAATCTCGATCATTCATCCATCCTAGTGAAACATTGATTAGTGGTGGTCTTCGTTGATGTTGGTATGCCATTTTTCCACTTGAGTATCCAAATCCATTTTTTTGGCTCCACACTTCTACTACTTTATTTTAAAATAATTGAATTATGGATCCACTTATTCCTTGATGCTAATGCACCACTTTGAAGACTAGGATCACCATGCTTTCTTTGCCAAAAATTGCCATACTTGGTGCCCTTCTAATTCTATGTAGAACCATAATATTGTTGCCTTGAGCCATACCTCCAAGATTGTTACTACTAATGGTGGTGTGGATGGCGATACACTACAACCTAAACTTGATGTTCTACCTTCTTTGACTCCTCAACATTTGGCTCCACTATTTTAAATTCTTCTACACGTTATTATTTCATGTTCCCTTTGTTTGGTGTGTCCTTGTGCTTTTCTATCAAATATTCCTTGGACTCTACCACTTCTATGGACTCTATTGATGCTACTTCCTTCTTGGATTCTATTTTAGGTTCTTCTATTTTTTCTTCAATTTGTTTCTCTGCAACCACTTGTTTTTCCTTGGATCCTTGATTCTTAAGCCATGAAATATCCTACAATGTTATCTTATTTTTCTTGTACCATGACTTCATAAAGTAGTTTTTGAACATAAATGTTAATAGTACCCAAAGAATACAACCAAGAATAACCAAGGACAATATCCACATCATCTATCTTAGTAGCATGAAAATTTGAATGTAAAACATATTTATCCATGGTGATCTTCAAATCTTCAAAACTTTAAACATTCTCACCCTCAATATGTATGTCCTTTATTTTTGTTTCTTGAACCAGCAATTTCTTAACCGAAGCAATATTAATAAAATTATATCTGTTACTAAGGTTAATGGATATAACGGCCTTTTCCTTTTGAATGCTTCCATGAACTTGCAAAATATAATTTTTAGATGAATTTAGACCCTTTTGATCTTTCTTTTGATTTTGTAAATCCAAAGATGTGGCTTCTACATTCTTCTCACTATCTTCCTTAACATTTTCCTCTTTCTTCTCGAGTAATTTTATTTCTTTTTCATAGTCTTCATTATGTTTCTTGAAAACTTTCCACTCTCCTTTTATTTTATTTCTCTCATTTTGAATCCCTTGTAGTTTCTTTTCAAGGTCTTTGATAACATCCATCAGACTGTCCATGTTTTAACATAAAATATAAACATATTTTGCTTTAATACCACTTGTTACAAAACTTTATTCTTATTAACATAATCATTCACCAACATGCAGAAATATTGAATCATTCATCCACAATAACAATCCACATAATGAGACAAAGATAGATAATACCCTTAAGGAAGGCCAATACTAATAATACTCCTTAAGGAATAACTCCACAAGCTCCTAAGATGAGAGTGCCACTTAGAGAGGACAAAGTCCCATAAGGCACTTTGTGGGTAAAGATGATTACATATGATTGATCTCCATGATTATTACAATGACAAATATCCCTTCTTTATATATACATATTATAATTCTACTTTGGAGAGTCGACTACTAATATAATATTATATTATAATATAATCAACCTTGGGTTATGTGTGGTCCATGCAAACCCTTATACAATATAATATCATATCGCCATATATCTATGCCTAAGTACCCTAACAAAGAACAACTCACTAGGATATCAAAATTGTACTTTGATGGCGATAGAAGAAAAAGGGGACCAGTGTTGGTGTATGCCTACTTTCACCAAAAGGATCAAAGTTATTACAAGTATATCTATTGCAATTTAATTATTCAAATAATCTAGCTGAAGATGAAATCTCTTAGTCTCTAGATAGAAAAAAAAGAGGTATTAAACTGCTTCAGATATTGGGTGATACTAAACTAATAATAATGTAAGATCTTAATGTTTGGCAAAGAACAAGTTGATGAAGTCTTACAGGCATAAAATCTAGGACCTGATTGAATCCTTTGATACCATTCATTTCAAGGGTTTAAAATCTAGATGCTAATTGAATGGCAATAATTGGATCACAGTTTGATCTAGTCAATGATTTACTTCATAATCATCAATTGGTAAAGATAATAATTAGGCTAGTTTTTCCTAATAATGAAGTGAATTGACAGGTGTTTTAAAGTTATGAACATATTTTTTGCTTCCTCTAACAAGCAAATTAATATGCTAAAGAAAAGGAATGTCTCATTCAACTATGTCAAAAATATAAGGAGGTAATGGCTTAGACCTATGAAGATCTTGAAGGATATAGAAAATATATTATCCAACATACAATTGAGTTGGATTCTAATTCCAAGATTTTAAGGCAGAAGCAAGGGTTGAGTAATAAAAAAATTGAGTCCCTCATATGGAAATAGCTCTGCAAACTACTTGAATCAAAGATCATATATCCAATAAAGCACACTACATGG
Organism: Wollemia nobilis; assembly: GCA_028583015.1. Classification (NCBI taxonomy): domain Eukaryota; kingdom Viridiplantae; phylum Streptophyta; class Pinopsida; order Araucariales; family Araucariaceae; genus Wollemia; species Wollemia nobilis. Next base: position 15,247,289 of record JAQPPZ010000850.1, read on the forward strand.
GTATTTATCTTGGTACATATGAGAAAAAATAATGGTGAGATCATATTGTGTGTTGATTTTAGAGTTTTAAATAAAGCTTCCTTAAAATATCATTACTCTTTTTCTTCTATGAAACAAATTCTTCAAATAGTTGTAGATCCTAAGATATTCTTACTATTGGATGGAATCTCTGGATTCAATCAAGTATGGGTGAAGGATGAGGATCAACACAAAACAACTTGCACCATAAAGTGAGGAATTTTTGCATATCAGAGGATGCATTTTGGGCTACCTAATGTTGGGAAAACATTCTAGAGACCTATTGATACTTCCTTCTAGGACTTGATCAATAAGATAATATTAATCTATTTAGATGATCTCACGGTGCTCTCTAAGAAGAAAGAGGATCACTTAGAACACTTAGAAAAGATCTTTAAGCAATGTCAAGAATTCAAAATATGTTTTAATTCAAAGAAATATGTCTTTTCTGTCTTGTAAGACAAATTATTAGGGCATATTGTATCAAAATATGGTACTACCATAGATCCTGATAAAGTCAAAGCTATCACTAACCTTTCACTACCAAGGCACAAAAAGGGCTACAATATTTCTTTGGTCACATAAATTTTGTCAAAAGATTCATCTTAAACTTTACAACTATTGTTAGGGAAATGACACTTGTGCCAAATAAGGACCAACCATTTATATGGATGAACAAAATAAGGGAGGCTTTTGAGAAGATTAAAAGGGTTATCGTAAAGGCTCCAGTTTTGGTTAACCCAAATTTTGACAAAGACTTTATCATCTATGAATATGGAGGGAAGCTTAGTATAGCAACTTTGCTAACACAAAAATATGAAAACCAATAAGAGTGCCCAATTTTTTTTTTCAACCAAACTCTAAAAGAGCATAAATAAAAGTATAACTTTGTTGAAAAGTAGGTATATGCTTTAATTAAAGGTTTGAAGAATTTCAAGTTTATTATTTCAAATAACAAATTCATTACTTGTGTCATACATTCAAGTGTCATAGAATACATAATGGATGGTGTAATTAGTGGGAAAATGGCAAGTGGATCACTAAGATCTTGGAATATTATGTGGAAATCAAGCCCACCAGGTTGGTCATAGGAATAGCACTTTTATCAAGGTTGGTCGAAGATATTGTCAAAGAAGAAATAGATTTAAATACCGTAAAAAAGAAAGTGGATCTAGATAGGTATTTAGTGAATGAAGAAGAAAAGGAGCCAGACCAGGTAGAGTAAATAATTGAATATATGCAAACAAGCAAGTGTCCACCTAATCTGGACAAAGCTCATAGGAGATATTTTTAATTGAAAAATATTTATTATACATTGATTGATGTAGTTCTATTCCAAAGAAACTTTTATGGAGTCCTGCTCATATACATCAAGAAAGAACAAACTCAATCTCTACTCCAATAATTTCATCAAGGGTTCTCTAGTGGGAATTTTTTAGCTCAAACAATGACCAATAAAATCATGAACTATTGGTTTAGTATGTTTACAGATGACCATAATTAGATTCAGAGTTGTCACAAGCATAAATTTATTACAAAAAAAGAGGAATGCACCTATGCCCTTAAAACCCATAACCACAAATGAACCATTTGTCCAATGGAGATTAGATTTCATTGGAATGATCAACCCACCATCTAGTGAGGATCATAGAAGGATCCCCACTACTACAGATTATTTCAACATATGGGTTGAATCATTTCCTCTAAAATAGAATACTAAGTTGGTAATCATAAAACTTTGGGAGGATATCATAACTAGGTTTGGTATTCCTAATACAATAATTATCGATAACGCCAAAGCGTTCATAGGCTTTAAGATTACTCAATTAACATTTCAATATGGTATATGGTATTATGGTATTTGTTATCTACCTAGGTAAATAATATTGTATATGGTATTCTGACATGAATTACACATAAAATTATTGAAGAACACAAGCTTATACTGAGAGGGGGGTGAATAGTATAAGACCACTTTTTAATTTTATTTCCCAATCAATATTATGCAATGTACAGATAACAATATCAATAGCAGTAATTAAAGCAATGCATAAATCATCACACACAATAGAGACACCACAATTTACGTGGTTCACCCAATGTGGGCTACTCCACGGAGAAAATATTTCACTAAAATTTTCTCAATCAATTTCTTGGGAATCATTTCCCTATTACAATGTTTATGGACCTCTATCCAAAGGAGACACCAATCCCCTAAATCAATTTTTTGGATCTCTATCCACAGGAGACACCAATCTCCTAATATTTGCTCTGGCCGGTGATCCTCTAGAAGACCTTTACCTCCACTACCCTTAGCAAATGGAACTCTATCCACAGAAGACACCTATATTCCCTACTCTGGTTGGAGATCTTTGTCCTCAACTCTGTCACCTCCAAATCTCTATCTAAAATATGTACTAAACACAGTCCATCAATCTAGCACAAATCTATCCTAAATATCTATCCCTGCTTTGGCATAAACTTATCCTCAAATCTGCACCAAAACCTGTCCTCGAATCTATACTAAACACAGTCCTTCGATCTAGCACAAAATTATCCTCAATCTCTATCTTCAAGCCTTAACTCAAATCTTGATTCAACCTCAAATAAACTCAGTTGGATCTGTCCCAAATCCTAACTCAAGGTTTGAACAAATCAATCAATCATCTCTGCTCACAAGCCTTCACAAAGACTTGTCTCAAATATTCCTTGTAGGCTTCCACAAAATATCACACCAATCTATCCACAAGTCCTCTCTAGAACTTGTCCAATCTACTCAATAAGTTCTTGCAATAACTTATCAAAATCTACTCTCAATCTGTATTGTAAACTTCTACAAAAGCTTACCCAAATCTATCCACAAGTCTTCTCAAATACTTATCTCAAATCTGCTCAACAAGTCCACAATAGAACTTGTCCAATCTCATAGAAACATAAAGAGAATTGTTAGAGACTCAATATGCTCTATACTCATCACAATGCTCAATAACTTTTAATCACTCTTTTAGAAACATAAAAAGAATTTTTATAGACTCAATATGCTTCACATTCACCTCAATACTCAATCACTTTCAATCACTCTTTGAGAAACATAAGGAGAATTGTTAGAGACTCAATATGCTTCACATTCACCTCAATACTCAATCAAATCAATTCAGAATATAGAATAGTTTGTTTTATGGAACTTGAACAATCACTTCACACACCCACTTGACTAGGCTCAACCAAATCTACTCAACCAATCACTCAATGAAGCAATCCTTGCTTGCAATCCCTAGTCCAAGTATATGACTCTTCACTCAAAATATTTCCAACAATGCTTATCAACAAATCTCACATAACAATGATACTCATGTTATTTTCAAACCCTAGTTCAAGTTCTTCACACAATCAATGGCTTCAACAACAATGCTTATAAGACAAGGTTTAAATAACAACTCTTTATTCCATAAAACCTTGAAGCATTAACTCAACACACTTAATAAGGAAAACCCTAATCAAGTCCTTTTCACTCCAAACTTATTTTTTAGAAAACCAACCAATCAACTCAACTATGGAAAAATGTGCTCATGCATTTTTCTTGATGATGAAGGAACCTCAAATATCTGCCACAACCACAAATACTTCTTTGCCAATGTCAAAGGAGTTAGAAGATACTAAACTCTCTCAAAGATACAATGCAAAATATTAAAACACACATACACCTTATCACTCCATATTAAAGAAAGCATCCATCAACATATACAAAAATGATTGACCAAATACACCTTATGATCTCCCAATTAAAATAATATTTAATACCAAAAATAATGTCAATACAATCTCCTTTTCAAACTAACTCAATGGCAAGAAGTCCTCTTAAACTTAATCACTCTTCAATTCACTTTTTGATAAATAAAAAATGTCACAATAACTTTATTTAAAATAAAGTTCAACACCTTATTCCTTCATTTAATCAAAAATTAATAATTAAAATAAACACCTTTTCATAACCCCTTATAGCTCCCTAAACCTTATGTTTATACCTTAGGCAATTAAAAATTATTCAAATTTTATTACCTCTGCCTAGGTGAGATTTGAATCCTCGATGCAGCTTCTCCCAACGCCCTAGCCATGGCTCCAATCGTCGCATGATCTAGGCACTCGTTTGAGGAACCAAGAAGACTACATGTCGCTTCCTCCGACGCCTAAGCACAACATGCCAAAACGCTCTTGCCGTGAATCGAACGCGGACCACTCTGCATCCACACGCCTTAACTCGCGATCGCTTGCCACTAGGCCACATGCCTTGGTGGATATGAGGGTTTAGCCCTCAATGGTCTTAATCACTTTTGCTGGCGCCTTAAGACAAATATTTGTCTTCTTCCCCGCATGAGTATTCACAACAACACTTGCCACTTTGATTTCTTTCGAACGAAGGATGGATTTTATGCCACTAAGGCATATAGTTTATATACCTATTGCCTCCAATAATTTTGAATGTCGGTGCCTTCAAAATTTGAATAATTAATTTATAAATTATTTAAATTCTTTAGAATTTAAATTTTATAAATTAATTCTTAAACCCCTTTTGGCTTTATTAAAGCCCTCTTTGATTTTACCACTTTGTATAAATAATATTTACTTATAAAATTTAAATTCAATTTGAATTTAAATATTTTATAAAATAAATATTAAAACCTCCTTTAGCTTTTCAAAAAGCTTCCTTGGGTTTATGAAAAACCTTTTATTTGCTCATCCATGGTTTTAATAAAAACCCGCCTTCATATGCTTCCACATAATATTAAAAATATTATGAAGCTCTTTTGCCATTAACCTTTGCATTGTTCCTTGACATATTCCTTGACATCAATGACAAATTTGACTCAAAATTTCCAACAATTATAATAATATATAACATAGTACCATATTATAATATTATACATTTTGTAAGATGCAAGCTTACTGCAGTGGTAAGGGCTTTGGCCTCTCTTTGGGATGTCCAAGTATCAAACCCCACTCCATATGTGGGGACCAAGACCCATCGTAAAAACTTGTGTAAATTTATTGAAAAATATAGATTATACATTTTGTAACTCATGGAAGGTGAATCACCACATGGATGACCTTCTAACTCATGGAAGGTAAGCCATCACATTCTTGTATAAATAGATATATACCCCTAATTGTAAAAATCAAGTCATATAAATTATTCTTTGTAAGAGTATTGGCTTGTGGAGCAGAGATCTTGTGGAGTGATTCCTTCCTTAAGGAGTATTCTTGGTGTTGTCCTACCTTAAGGGTATTATCTATCTCTATTTTATTGTGTGGATTGTTATTGTGGAATTTATTTGTGGATGCATGTTTGATATTTCTTCATATTGGTGAATGATTTATTGTTAACGATAAAAGAGGTTCATAACAATTGGTACTAGAGTAGCAATTTTGGAAAAGCGGGGTTGTTTTTTACAGTTAGGGCACATTTTTCCTAGAAAAATATCCCATATTGCGGGAGGTATATCTATTTTTTAAGTTGTTATTTTCAAAACATTTTTATTTCAACATATATAATGTTTCAAGTACTATAAAAATGGTTGCTCATTTGTTAAATTCTGATAAATATTGAGAAAGTTATGGTTGTTTGAAGTTGTGTTATTTATAGTGTTTTTTGTAGCATGATTTTTTTCAAAAGAAAAAATTTATATTGATTTTTTTTGCAGTCATTTTCAAAATATTTTTGCACCAATGTGTATATGTTTTTTTGTATTACAAAAATAATTGCTTGTTTTTTGAAATCTATAAAGTATTGAGAAATTTATGGTTGTTTGAAGTCAGGGTATTTACTACGTGATTTTTTTTTTAAAGGAAAAAAATCATATCAATTTTTTATCAGCCATTTTCAAAATAGTTTTGCACCATTATGTAGATTTTTTTGAATACTACAAAAACAAATGGTCACTTGTTAAATTATAATGAGCATTTAGAGAGTTAGGGTTTTAAGGTTATTTTTGGGCTACGAGAAAAATTTATGCAAAAGCATCACATTTGTCAATCTGGGTAAGCAAATTAGTTGTCGTTTGTTTTGTTTTGAAGAAAATTTACAAATTTCATTGTTTGAAGAAATAAATAGATGAGATGGAAATTTATTGAGGTCATGGAGTTGCCAATATTTAAAACCCTAGCTAATTTGGGAAAAATAATTTATTGAGGTGATGGAGTTGCCAATATTTATTGGAAAGGATGATAGTGATGCTAGGGAATGGTTGATGAAGTGAGAAAAAAATCTTTAATTTTTTTTTAGGAATGGAGATATAAGAGTTGTGGTTCTTTGTGGGGGGAAGCATTTCTTTGGTATATAAACTTTGCTCATGCCTACCCATAATTCGTTATACACAAGGGAAGAATTTGAAATTGCATTTTTAAGCAAATGAGGATTAGAGGAAAAAGATGAAAAGATAGCTAGGCTCCAAGATGAACAAAAAGAATAAAAAAAAAGAGTTAGAAAATTTGAAGAATTTGACAAAAGAAAAAGATAGACAAAACACTATTCAAAAATATTTATTTGAATATAAAAAAAGTATTTTGCATGTTCATGGTTGTATTCAAAAGAAAAAATTATTGTCTCCATAAACCCTAGAAGCAAGCATAACTTCATCAACAAGGACTTGGCTAACAGTTTACAAGTTCCAACAAAGAGTATCAAAGAGGGACAGTTTCAAGGAGAAAGATTTCAAATTTTTTGAAGACATGAAGCTTTCTATGGATAAGTATATTTTGCATACTAATTTTCATGTTATTGAGATGGATGATGTAGATATTGTTTTTTAGTTATCCTTGTTTGGATTCTTTAAGTACTGTTAACATCAATGTAAAAAATAAGTTTATGAAGTTAAGGTACTAAAAAAATAAGATAATAGTACAATATATTTCTCATCTTAAGAAACAAGGATCGAGAGAAAATCAAGATGTAATTGTAGGAGAACAAATTGAAGAAGCAAAAGAACTTGAAACAATGAAGGAGGTAGTAGTAGAGATATAAGAAGCCAAAACAAGGAGCATGACAAAAAAGCATAAAAATAGAGGAGAAAAATATTGAGGAGTCAAGGAAAGTATAAAATGGGGCCAAGGTTGGAGCATATCACCATCTACATCACCATGAGAGGCAATAATCATGGAGACAAGGCAGAGAACAATAAATCAGCTATAATGGATATACATGGAGCCATAGGAGCAACAACTATGGAGATTCAAGTGGCACAAGGGCAACTTGGCAACATTGCAAACTACCACCAATCAAGATTTCACTTGGATGGAGGGATAATCAAGATTGGTACAAGTTGTCATCATTGCTTAGAAGATCATACTATTTAGTTTCTTCTTATATTTCGAGGACAAAACATTTGTAAGGGGGTGGAATGTTATGTACCTAGTAAAATAATATTGTATATGGTATTATGGCATGAGTGACACATAAAATTATAATAATATATAACATAGTACCATATTATAATATTATACAATTTGTAACTCATGGAAGGTGAATTACCACATGGATGACCTTCTAACTCATGGACGGTGAATCCTCACATTCTTGTATAAAGAGAGATGTACCGCCAATTGTAAAAATCAAGTCATATGAAGTGTTATTTGTAAGAGTCTTAGCTCATGGAGTGGAGATCTTATGGAGTGACTCCTTTCTTAAGGAGTATTCTTGGTGTTGTCATACCTCAAGGGTATTATCTATCTTTATTTTATTACATGGATTTTTTATTTTTTAATGTATTTATGGATGCACGTTTGATAATTCTTCATATTGGTGAATAGTTTATTGTTAATGAGAAAAGAGGTTCATATTAGTATTTATCTGAAGGCTTCTTCACGTAGACATGAAAATGCACCATGCAAATGAAATGAAAATATATGAGCAATGTATATATTATCAATAATAATTCTCTTTTGAATACAACACAACCTTGTCAGAGGGCTTTAACAATGTATATTGTCTTTTGAAGAAAAGGGGATGACCCCCTTTTACAACAATCTCCTTTGGTATACTCTCTTTTCATGCCACAATCGTTTTGTGGATGGGTTTGACTTGTGCTCCTTGGACCATCCTAGTGTTCTTTTGACTGCTTTACACCTGCACACATGCTACACAAGATTGGATCAGTAACATCTTAGGGGTCTCCCTCACATGAGGCCCTTACCAAAACCAATATAATAAAACATTACAAAACTCATAATATAATTACAAAATATTACAAGACTGAGAGATGAAATGTTTTATACCTTCATTTATTTGCTTAATAAAATCATGCAATATAAATCTAACAGACTCTAAGTCTATTTTGATATCTTAATATTATGATACACTTTGAAGTGAACATATATGTTACAACTTGTAACACCAAGATTTTGACTATAAATAATTGTAGACACTAAAATTCAGCACCCACAAAACCACATTTGCCATCACACCTCAGAGTCCTACATGATAAATTATATACCTAAGTCTCAACTTAGGGATATAAAATCCTGCACATTATCCCAATTTCTAGATTTATTAAATTTGGAAAAACCACCCTAGGATACCCTGCCTACCCACTGGACATGTGTCCTAGACACCCCATCCAACACCCATGTCACAACTAATCCACCTTGTCTCCCTTGTCCCTTCACATAGGACAAGATCCCACATCCCACTCCACTAGTAGTCACACCACCTCAGTTAAGTGAGTCACACTGAGTGACTCACTATAACTGTCCCTCCCACCTAACAGCCTAGAATTACCACTTGGCAATCCAGGCTTGCCACCTTCCACTTCCCTCCAAAACCCTAAGGGGCCTATAAAGGTACCCTTACCCCACCAAACAAAGGGAGTTGAATTAAGATACCACTAGGCTACAAAAATTTACCATGACCCCCGAGTAGATTGTGAGCATAGCCCTTACCAGATCCTGGAGGCTCATTTCCCAAAGCAACCTACATTTCAGCCCAAATCACCCATCCATGGTTCCACAGTCATAACCATGATTTTGTGGTTTTGAGACCATGCTTCCGTGGTTCCTAGTCCTCCACCGCATGCCCATGATTTTGTAGAGCCAAGAATACAAACAACAAAGATCAGTAGAAAGGATTATTTTAGTGAGGTTGTAGAGTATTATATGCTTTGTGATTTATATTGCATGATTACTAGCTTAGAGTTTGTTTTATGTGTGGCACTGATTTTATTTCTTCATCTATAGGTGCTACTAACTCTTTGTTGGTTTGAATGTGTGTAGGTTATAGGTGTTTGGAGAAGGTTGTTGAAGCTGGAGTGGTCCCTTGTTGGATACCAAAGCCCACTCACCTTGGATTGTAGCAGAAAGGACGAAGAGCATGAATTCCTATGAAGATTTGGAAGACCCTCATTCCACTAGAACATCCATTTGTATCAATATAGAGAGAGGATTGTAATACTTCCACCAAAAACATTTGGGATAACTTGAAAATTCTTTTGTAACAATTGTATCAATATATCAATAAAGAAAGCAATTTTGGCAATTATCATTTCTCTGTGTTACATTCATTTCATTGTTCAGTTCTTTTTGGTTACAAAAATGGCGATCATGATGGGACCTCCCAAGGGTTCCATTTTGTTTTGCCTTGCTTCCTTTTAATCTTACTGATCTCTGTTTGCATGTATAGGTATCGAGGATTCGAGACATGTGAGAATTCGATCTCGGGTCGATAAATCAAGGTTATGCTTAACCTATCATTGTGAAACCACGCATCCATGGTTTCTAATTTGAGAAAATGTACAAACATGGCCAATTTGAGGAAACACATAAAGGTGATTGAGTTTTTGGAGAAACACGCATCCACAGTTATTGTACTATTGAAACATGGATCGATGGTTGAGAGCTAGAAGGAGTAGCGAAAGGAACACAGGTCTATACCCTGTGCCATATTTTCAATTTTTTTCCTTTAGTTCTAGTTTTAAGCTGCATTTAAGTAGGTTAAGGGTCTCAGTCCTGTATGCCTTTGTGTGCACCTAGGTCTTAGAGATAGAAAGGTTTACTTAAATCTTGCATTCATACGCACAATAATAAAGGGAAATAAACGAGAATCTACATATGCATAGTAGGGAACAATCATCTTGCATATACCAAGTTAGAAATAACCTAGGTATTTCTTTTTTAGGGTTTGGGCCTGTATTCTAGCTTTGTTTTGTTGATAGAAAGGACTCACGCACCCGCGGTTGGGATTTCCTAAAATGTGTTTGCACGGTTGGATAACCACATATCTATGGTTTACCAGAACTAACCGCTCACCCGTGGTTGGCCCTGTTAAATAGAATTTGGTCGAGTCTTACTTGAATGTGTAATTTTACCCTTGATATGATTTTTTCTGCTATTCTTTGTCTTTCCTATTTTTTGCATTAGGCATAAAAATAGAATTGCATGTTAGATTTGCATCGCACAATAGAAAACAAAACCTTCACACACACACGTATCATCAAAACATTGGTCAGGTTGGATTTCATCACCAACCCCCAATTTAGATCGGTGACATTGGAATTCATCTCCTTCCACCGACTTGCCCCCTAGATCATCCTTAGACAGGATAAAAGCACTCTTTAAGTTGGTATAGGTCACTTGTGTTCAAGTTGTCTCCCACTGTTGGAACGATTGTTGAATCAGAGTGGAAGAGCTAGGCGAACCCCCCACTGGGATTTAAGCGGTGTACCCTAGACTCTTTTGAGAAATCACGCTTGGCACTAGTGTTCCTAATCACCATCTTCATCGAGTTCTGTTATTCTAATCCAAAAAGAACAAGATCTCTTCAAAGACTCAAAAAAAAAATAGAAACACACTAAAACTCAAAAATATATATATAATCAAACCAAAAACCTTTCCAAAAAAAAAACTTAGCGCAAACTAGGGCCAAAAAAAAAACTTGAGTGTTTGTTTTCTTTGCATGTTGTATTGCATTGTACTTTCCTTTCACTCACATAGACTGCATATTAGCGTATGGTAGTGACCCGTAGTCAGGCCAGGAAATTAACATTGATCCAGAGTCAGTGGTCTTCCCCAATGGCAACTCAGTCTAGTGAGGCCCCTCCCACTTCTGTGCTAGGGCAAGTTAGCATGTCCCCTCCTATGTCCCAAAGCCTAAATATAGGGCCCTCAAGTAGTGCCCCCATTTTGGACATAGATATTATGCATAGGGCTATTCACACAGTTATTCTTGAAACTCCTAGGAGTGAACCCCCTGCCATAACTGATGATCATGTCACACTTGTAGACATGGATGCCATTAAGATGTATCTGAATGTTGCTGGTATGGTTTTCCCATCATTACCACCTCTCACCATTTCATACCATGTCATACCATCATTATACCTAGAATCCACATTCACACACCTGCAATAATCAGGATAAGTCTTTATGAATCCACTCTTTGAGTTGACTGCTATAGCCCTAGCCGGTCAATCCTCATCATCTAACCAACCACCCCTTACATTACCTCAACAAACCATCACTTGCACTAATCCCTTGTATGAAACAACAACTCAGGTTGTTTCGTAGGTTCCTACATCTATTCCATCTACTACACCCATAGGTGCCATGCATCATACTATTCTAGATTTGGTGGCAATACCTTATGCTACTTACCCTCCACTTGCATCCACTACCATGGTTGTCTCACAACCAACTCATCCCACCACTTCCCATGTGGTTGTGCCCACGTCAAATGTAATTGCTATGCAGCAAGCTTTCTTGCAGTTGCAACAGATGATTTTGGATAACGCTAACCATAGCGTTAACCCTGACCCCAATCAACATTTGCAGAGAATTGAGCATAACCCACCACCTACCTCTCACCAAACCCATACCTTTGTCCAAGATCCATCATGGGTATTGCATCCCCCATCCACTACCATAGCAACCAATCCACCATATCCCATGTATGCTAACTCGATGGGTCAGCATACTACCATCCCTCCATCGCCTCATCTATATCAAAACTTCCACCAGCCCCCATATCACAATACATTTCAGCCCTTCATTCCACATCAATGCATCCCACATACAATGCACCCCATTATCAATAGCATCAGATAAACCAGGGTTTCAACCCTATGGATGATCCTAGATACCAGTTCTTACAGAGTCAGATTGATAGTTTAGCAATGCAAACCCCAGGTTTGCAATATCAGAAGCCAACCTTAAGGCAACTACTCAATCATCCTATCCATGCTTCGATGCCTGTGCCACCATATCCAACAGATTTTTAGATTCCAAAACTTGAGTTTAAAGGGGAAGAGGATCCCCGAGAGCATGTGACAAGATTTGTAAATGCATGCTTTAGAATTAGCAGCAATGACGCACTCATGCTACATACATTTCCTCAAACACTTGGGGGAGAAGCCCAAGATTGGTACAACCATTTACCGCATCAGAGTGTTTTCACCTTTGAGCAACTTGTGGACCAATTCTTGGAGCATTTTGCCCTAAATGTTAGAAAGCAAACCACATTGACCGATTTGATTTACTTAAAACAATATGATGATGAATCGGTTCATGACTTTGGCAACCATTGGAGGGCGGTTATGATTAAGTTACCATTTTCCCTCCCAATGATAGAAATAACATGAATGTTCACAAAGAGTTGTGCCAAGCCCATCTCTTTGTTACTGCAACTACAACAATATAGAACATTCGATGAGGCACTCACCCAAGCCAAATTGATAGAAGAGATAAAGATCCAAGAGGGTGAGATTAAGCCTAAAGAAAAGAAGTGGAAAAACAAAAATCAAAAGGGGAATAGCCACGACCAGTCCAAATCCGCTCAGGTTAACTAGATAGTCTTGGGACAACCACACTCAAATCAACAAGCCCAAGTACAGATCCAACAACCCCAAAAACAACAACAACAACCGCAACAATCGAGTTATCAAGCGGTTCCACCCCCACAGCAGGTACAAAATCAAACGCAACCTACAGAGAGGCAACAATGACATTTTAGGCCTAAATGCAACTACACCCCATTACAAGAGCCCTATTCAACTATGTTTCAAAAATTGTATGTGGCACAACTCTTTACATTGTTGGAGATTAAACCCGAAGATCCTAACAAGCCAAAAACAAAAGGCTATAAAGAGCACCTATTTTGCATTTATCATAGGCAAAGAGGTCATGACATTGAAGCTTGCCATGGATTTAAGGGTATTGTGCAAGACCTATTGGAGGCAGGAAAGATCAAAGTCGATAATCCGCTAGCCCAATCCAATCAGAATCTTGGTATATATCAGACACCTTTGCCACATCATGAGGTAAATCAACAATCAACAAGAGCATCAACTTCTACAGTTCCTCCCAACCAAGTTAATTACGTGTCTCAACTACACCAAGGTTTTGTAGGGGCCATCAGTGTGGTCACCCATGGAAAAAGATAGACAAATCGCACAACACAAGCTATGGCAACACAACCAAGTGTACCCATACAACTAGGGCCATCTGTTCCACCACCACCACCTCAAAATCCAAGCAATATATCATACCCAATTGTCACCTTAAGTAGCTGGTTGACCCAAATTCTAAAAATGGCATCAACAAAACTATCAATCTATGAGCTAATACAACAATCACCCCCACATTGAGAAGCATTGATGGAAATCCTAAAATCCATCCAAGTATAATCTGAATATCCCAATGCTTTTAACTCCTTTGTGGGGAGCATACAAAAGTGCATGGAACCCTCGATAGCCTTTTATGACTTTGAGGAAAAGCAAGTTTCATCAGATTTACCGGATCCTCCCTTGCACATAGTAGCTCATATTGACATGAAGCCATTCAAGAGAGTCCTTATTGATACCGGCTCTTCCATTAACCTCATCACCACACCCACCATCAAACAACTAAAGGTACCTTCATCACACATCACAACCTCCACCTTTACCCTTAGAGCCTTTAATGATGCCTTATGCTCGACTATGGGAAATGTTGTTCTTCCCATCACCGTGGGGGTGAAAACTATACATGTCCTCTTTCACATATTGGAAGGGGTGATGCAGTACAACATACTTCTTGGATACCCCTGGATTAGGGAAATGAAGTGTGTGCCCTCAACATTGCATCAATGCTTAAAATATGTACATGAGAGTAAAGTACATTGCATCCCAGCAGACATAGAGCCATATAAATATTGCAACTTGATCTCCAACCCTTATGATCCTTTGCTTCCATCAACCCATTTATCCATCTAGCCACTCATCATCCGAACCATCTCCACCAATGACACATCATCAAAAGCACCAATCCCTGAGGAACTACCTATAGTTGATCCTGCTTTTGCATCTAAGAGCACCAACTCTAGTCAACCCTCAACCACTACATTTCATTTACCCATATCACATGATCACCCCACCAATAAATCATCAAATCCATCAACCACCCTACTAAACCCATAAAAACCATTCATATTCATAGCACAACCCCCTCCATCCATCAACAAAGCTATCCAACCACAAGCATCACAACCCATAGTCTCGCAGATAGGACAACCTATCCAAGAAAATCCACCATCTCCCCCTGAGTCACAGACCAACCTAGACACACCCACTTCATCCACCGAGCCATCATTATCCCAACCTTCTCGAGTTGCAATACATCTCGCTAATCCAAGCATTGGTGAGTACATCATTGAAAGTGTCACAGTCACACCACCCATTGAGTCAGTTAAAGACTATGGTCGCCCATGCGACCCACCATTAGCCATAGGTGAAGTGTACAGAATGGGTTCCCAACAAAACGGGATCAATTTCATATATGGGGGAATGGATTCTTCATCAGATCCACCTCCCCCTAGTGAGGAACCATTACAAGAATTTAATGAAGATTTAGATTATCTATCCAACCCAACTTTCCTAGTGTGATATTTTTGTAGGGTCCACTGGTAGGGATATGGACTTGGATGACATGAGCAAGGTCCTCGTACCATTGTTGAGCCACAATATAGACAACCACATGATCACTCTGGTCTAGGGTATAGACCTTCCACCTCAGACTCTTCCTTCAATCAAACCTTCCAATGACTAACCATTGAGTATGAAGAAGAGGAAGAAGAGAGTGATGAATGTGAGGATCTTGATGATGCAGATGATGAGTACTTGGAAACTGACTTTACCCCTCATTTATATACATACATGATCCATCAAAATGGCTATGAGTTAGAAGACTCAACTGAGAGGGCATACCTCGGGCCAAGATATGCACAATACATCCTAGGACCCAAGACAAATGCTAATGGATTCTTCATAAGCAATGATGAATATGAGGATGAAACCGAGCTAGCCTACCTTGGGCCAAGAAATGCACAATACACCTTAGGTCCTAAAACAAATGCTAATGGATTCTTCATAAGCGAACAATACTTATGAAGATGAAACTGAGATGGCCTATCTTGGCCTAGCACATATACACCACATCGAAGAAGACTTTGGGGGATTCCAAAAAATGGAGGCCAATTTGGAGTGGCTTAATCGAATATTAGATGGTCCCCAAGAAAATGTAGTTCATGTTAAACACATCCAGAGAGATGAGTGGTACCAAAGAATGTTTCCCATAGATCGTACTCTCTTTCAAGTCAACAAAGAGCGTGAGCATCCTGAACCAGATCCTCCACCACCACCTTGGCCACTCCCATAGCACATCCATTCACCCACACTAGGTCAGTTGCAACCTAGAGAGAATGATTCATCATCTCTTGAATCATAGCCACATCATTTCCATCAAGTCAATATGATTTTTGTTGACTTGCTCAACCCACTCCACAATCCATACGATTTGGCAAAGTCGATCCATATCGACACTAGCCTTATTGCCATGGATAGGATTTCATCCCCACCCTCCATAGCCGAGTTCATCTTGTCTAAAGAGTTTCTACATGCTTCAAACGAATATATTCCACACCAACCTTCACCCTCCGATGCATCAATTTTTCAAACCGAAGTGGAGGGAGAGACCCATGAAATATTTGAGAATGTGGTGGATGATATACATCTCATCCCGACTCCACATCAATTAGAGGAGGGTTCTCACATGTTGATTGAGGAATCTATAGACGTGAACCTTAGCGTAGACGTGGACAACCCTCAAATTGTCAAAATTGCTAAAGATTTATCCATAGAAGAGAAAGAGCATATGATCGACATCTTGACAAGAAAGAAAGAAATTTTTGCATGGTCATATAGAGACATGCCTGGCCTTGACCCTGACTTGGTGGTCCACAACCTTACTTTAGCGCCATATGCTAAGCCTTTCAAGCAAAAGCTTAGGAAAATTCATCCAACAGTTGCATTGATTGTAAAAGAAGAGCTACAAAAACTACTGGATGTACAATTCATAGTCCCAATTGATTACCCGGAGTGGCTCTCCAATATGGTACCCATTCGTAAGCCAAATTGGAGGGTGCGTGTGTGCACTAATTTTTGAGATCTAAACAAAGCATGCCCCAAGGATGATTTTCCTCTGCCTAACATTGATCAACTAGTGGACTCTTACGTTGGTCATGAAATGCTTTTGTTAATGGATGGTTTTTTTGGGTACAATCAAATTCGAATCAATCTCGAGGACCAACATAAGACAACATTTACAACACCTTGGGGCACATTCTATTATAGAGTGATGCCTTTTGGTCTCAAGAATGTAGGAGCTACATATCAGCGTGCCATGACGTACATATTTCATGATTATATGTGTAGACACCTAAAACATGTCATGTTTAGGAGAACTACTTACATAGGCACATTCATAGGCCATATGACTAAACCTTGGACTTTCCAAGTATCAAAAGTGGTCCTCACCACTCATCTGGGGCATTCTAGGCCCATTCAAGCTTAGCCACTGTAAACCAGAGTGGTTGGACCTTGGCCGCTCAAGCTCAGAGTGGCCAGACCTTAGCCACTGCAGATGACAATGGCCAAATCTTAGTCGCTGCAGACGACAATGGCTAAGCCATAAAAAGCATTTTATCGACAAACAGGCCTAATCAGGGGTGGAAGTGGTAGTCTGCATGCAATAAAGGTGAGTGGGAGTAACTTTGCATTCCCCTTCATGACCAATTCACATGGAAGACTTGAGTCTAAATTTAGACTTTAGTTAACTGGTCTTTAAACATAGAAAAGACAAAAGCTTCTCATGCTAACATCCACTACGCATGAGGAATTCAATCCTAGGGTTTTGAACATAGACCTAGGGTTTCACACTTTATAAGGAGCAAACCTAAAAGCACTAGGGGACCTTCTTTGATCAATTAAGGGACTTTATGAGACCTTATTTCATCAATATTTCAATAGAGAGAGGGAACATCATACATCAGAACTTTGAACAGGTTGGATCATTGAGGAGAGCTTCTAGAGACTTGGAGAGCTTCCCTTGGAGATCGATTCTTGTAGCGGAGCCCTGTCGGATTGGAGGGAAAATCTGAACACATAAGGTAATCATTTTAACATTAGTAGCATACTTGAGCCCATAGCCATTGGATCAATAGAGAGAGATTTCACCTTAGCGGTCGTTGTCCTAGACAGTGGCCCGCAACCTAGTCTAGGGTTTTAGGTGCTAGTTTCTTTTATTCTGCTTTCTCTTTCATTTCATTAGCATAAGATTTATTTTAGTTATTCGCTTGCATAGTACTAGTTTCATTGCATTTATTGAGCTTATTCATTGCTAACAACCTCATCCGGGGAGGCAATCTCGGACATCTAAGCGTGTGTTGTTGTTTCATTGCTTACAGGGCCACAGGTGCATCTACAACATACGAAGCAAGAGGATCCCTCTGGGAAATAGACCTAGAGAAGGAGGCATCTGTAAGCCCTCATACATTTTTGTGTGCATCATCGGGAAGCCTTTATAAGCATGCCACCCCTGTGCGAGGGGGATATTTTATACATCTGTTGCCCTCCTTGTGTAAAATCATGTATCAAATGAAGGGTATCCCTTAGAGGGATTTATATGTAATCGGACCATGGAAATATCAATACAAGAGCATTCATTCATTTATTTCTTTACATTCTAGTTGTGTCTTCTTTTACACCTTTCATTTAAGATGCATGCTTAAAACATTAATAGATTCAATTAAATCGCAAGTAGGAAAGGTCAGCGGGGCCGACGCGCCGCTTCCTCAAGGTCGCTACAGATGGCGATCACGGTGGGACCTCCACTAATTTTTCATTCTTGGCCTAAATACTAACTTAGTTTTGTGTGCAGGTTTAGCCGCTCTGATCTACAATGGCCAAATCAACCACTCTAGTCTACAATAGCTAGGAGTCAGCCACTCTATTCTACAATGGCCAAAAATCAGTCGCTCTAGTCGACAACGACCAGAACTGGAGTGCAGTAGAGGTCAAAACATTGATTCTCTAAGCTAGATTAAAGGTTGGTACAACTTTTCTGACACTTTATGGTTTTCTATCTATTTCTATTTTCTTAAAAATAGTGATAATTAAGACATATTTCAATTTGGAAAACTGAAATAATGAAAGAAGAATGAACTTGCATCTTGCACATCTTAGGTTTCCTTTTAGATTTTTCACTAGGTGTTGCTAGGAACAATGGCTTTTGTCTATAAATTTTTCCCTAGAATCCAATGTGCTAGACATTGTGTGTTGTTTGCTTGCTTTGGGGCCTTTCTAAAGGCCATACTTGCACCTAATAGAGTGCATTCATTAATCTCATAGTAGCTATGCACCTTTCTAAAATTGAAATGCATTTTGCATTAGGCATATAGGAAAGAGTCATTGTTGTTGTATGATGCATTCTTATTCATGCAAACTTAAAATGAACACCACACACACACACATCATTTAAACATTGGGGAGTTGGATTTCATCACCAACCCTCAATTCAGTCCGGTGACGTTGGCATTCATCTCCTTCCACCGGTTTACCCCCTAGAGCTTCCTAGAAATGGATTGAGGAACTTGCTTATAGTGGCACTAAGTTATTTATGTTCAAACTATCTCCCACTATTGGAATCATTGGTTCAGAGTGGAAGAGCTAGGTGAACCCCCCACTGGGATTTAAGTGGTGTACCCTAGTCTCTTTTGAGAAATCATGTTTGGCATAAGTGTGCTTGATTATCACTATGGATGAGTCTCCTCATTCTCAATCCAAAGCAAAACAAGAAATCAAAGAAACAACAAATCATCAAGATACAACAAATAGTTTAGGGCACACTTAAATTGATAATCAAGATAAACATTTGCTTGATATTGTTTGGTTATATTTAAGTGCAACACAAAAACTAAAGTCCTAAAATGAAATGGTCAAAACAAGAAGTAAACACCCTCGGTCTGATACCGAAGGGGAATCTGAAGCAACTCACACCCTTAGGCGAAGTCATAGTAACATTGAAAGACCTACCCGTAAGACCGTGAGACGTAGTTCTACGAGTCTAAGGGGTGATAACTCAACCCTTGGGGGATCTCCTCAAGAAACCCCAAATAGGGAGCAACATCATAGAACTACATCACATAAGGACAAAGAGGCTTCATGGCCATCCTCATCAAGGAGGCATGAGGAGACCTCAAAGGCCTCCTCTAAACACACAGAAACCTCTCAAAGACATGAGGAGGCCTCAAGAGCTTCCTCCCCACATGGACATAAGAGAGGGTCTAAAACCCATTCTTCACATAGGGATGACGAGGATTCCATACCTCCATATTCTTGGAGAAATAAGGTGACCACAAAGCCTTCATCATCAAAAGGACATGCAGGGGTTACAACATCCCAACATTCACATGAAACACTTAGAACAGATCAGCCCACTAAGGGGTAGGAAACTAGAGATACATCCAGTCATAGACATCAAATAGATGATATCCTTCACACAAGAGGAAGGATTCCAATAGACTATGACCTCATTGGGATAAATGGCACCCCACGAGATCAGCCATGGAAAACAAGATAGTTAGATGAGTTGGATCAGATTTATTCGAGGCCACCTCCCAAAACCATAGCTACAGAAAATTTTGCATCTGGAAGCTCATGAACCATGACTTCTAAGCCCACTTCTCAGACTGGGGGTGCCTCAGGGTGATCCCATAGTAAGCATACAGAGTCAGATCATAGAGACACTCAAAAATACACTGAACAAGTTACACTAGCTAGCAAGAGCAAAGACACAATGAAAACCTCTTCGAGGAATCTGTGAGTCAAGACCACAAGAACAGGATCAGACAAGCATGAGTCTTCCATGATAATGCAAATTAACCACATGTGATGGTTAGAGAATGCCTTGTGCAAAGAGTGAGAGCTTGTAGAAGCTCTCAAACATGATAAACAAAGAGAACGGTTGTTGCACCAACATGAGCAATGGTTAAGAGAGCAAGCTGAGCAGCTAGCTCATGATAACCAACAAGTAAATGGTAATGATCATCAAAGAGAGAAATGCGTTGACTCACCAAGAGAGGGGTGCACTAGGCAAGAAGGAAACCCACAACAAAACCACCCACCAAATCATGAGCAAAATCCAACTAGTGGGGAAAGGGTAAACCTAATAGATCAAGATCAGACACATCCTGAATCCCCTCGTAGGAGGGACGAAAATAGAGAAAATCAAGTGGATAGAGGGCTACCTCCATTGCCACCATGAGGGGGCCTACAAGAAGAGGAACTCCTCACCTCAAAGGCATTCCAAGAACTTGCTAAAAATATGAAGTCCTTTGAGAAACAAGAGATGGCTGGGAACCAACCAACATTGAGCAAAATACACAACCAACCATTGTGCCCATCAGTTCCTAGCCCTGCCTATCCTAAGCACTTTGAGATGCCTAGGCTAGAGAAGTTTAAGGGTGAAGAGGATGCACAAGAGCATGTTACCAACTTTATCAATGCATGTTTTCATCTCGAAGACAATGATGCTCTTATGCTAAGGACATTCATCATGACATTTTTGGGCGCGACCACCCAATGGTTCAACCAATTGCCCAAGCATAGCATATCCAAATTTGAACAACTAGTGAATGCTTTCCTGAAGCATTTCTCTTTTGGTGCTAAGAGAAAGGTGAACCTTTTAGACCTAGCCAATTTGAGACATTATGATGATGAGCCAGTAATGGACTATGGGAATAGATGGAGAAAAGTCATGGTAAAATTATCATTCTTCATTCCCACAGAAGAGATCATCCGGATGTTCACCAAGAGTTGTTCCAAACACATTTCCCTCTTGCTACAACTACAAAAATACCCCTCATTTGAGGAAGCTTTGGCACAAGCCAAACTCATTGAGGACATAAAAGTAGATGAGGGAACCATAAAACTTCGAACCAAGGAGTGGAACAAAAATGATAAAAATGGCAAAAATAAGCAGAAGTAGGCAAACCCTGCCCCAGTTAATCAAGTGGTATTGGCTACACCTAAGGATGGGGCTGCGCAACAACCCCAGAATTATCAAGCACATCCTCCACCAGCCAATTATGATCAAAAGAATAATCAGGGGAGAAACAGAGAATGCAAACCCCCTCGCTATTTTACACCATTAACAGAATCAATGCAATCAATCTTCAACCAATTGAGCGAGGTGGGAAAGATCAGATTCCATGATATACCTCTTATAGATCCCAACCATCCTAAGCCAAAAGGATATAGGGAAGATCAATTTTACCCTTATCACAGGATATCGGGGCATAACATTGAGGTTTGCATTGGTTTTAAGCACCAAGTGCAAAACATGATTGAGGCGGGAGAGCTCAAAGTTGACAACCCATTAGCTCCCGACAATAGAGATATGGGCATTTACAAAAACCTACTACCAAATCATGAGGCCCCTAGAGGGCAAGGGGCCCAAGTCAATCAGGTTCGAGTGGATATACCTACCCACGGGTGTGTTGGGATGGTCGAGATTGTCAATATAGCAACCAGGAGTAGACGGTATGGTCAACCACAACCTCCTACAGCTCCCATTAATGTCCCAACTACACCTAGGTAGAGGCAGGGACAAAACAACCTTCCAGGTCCACCAACCCGACCTGTGGTGACTATTCGGAGTAGACTTGAGCAAAACTTACAAATGACTCTGGCTAAGCTATCCATCTATGAGCTCATACAATAGTCCCCAAAGCACAGGGAGACCTTGATGGAGATTTTAAGGATAATTGAGCTCCAACCACAAGATCCTAATGCATTCACCCATTTTGTGGGACAAGTACAAGAATACCAAGAACCTATAATCTGATTCTATGATTACGAGATTAAGACAGTGTCCACTGCCTTACCAGACCCTCCATTGCACATTGTGGCATCAATCAATGATTTACCTTTTAAGAGAGTCTTGATCGATACAAGTTCATCAATCAACATCATCACAACAACAACAATAGAGCACCTTAAGATCCCCAAGTCTCATATCATTTTGGGAGCCTACACATTGAGGGCTTTCAATGATGCCTTATGCAATACTATGGGAATGATAGTCTTACCTATCAAGGTGGGGCATAAGACCATCCCCATGATGTGTCATGTCTTGGAAGGGGCCATGCAATACAACATCCTCTTAGGGTGACCTTGGATAAGGGACATGAAGTGTGTTCCTTCGATCTTACATCAATGTGTTAAGTATGTGCATGATAACAAAGTCTACATGGTGTTGGCTGATGAGGAGCCATTCAAATATGTCCATCAGGTGGATTGTCCAAGAGAATTTGTGATTCCCTCTACCCACTTGTACATTGGACCTTCATCTCTAGCTATGCAACTAAATGACAAAGACAAAGGGGTGCAAAAAGACCCATCTACATCAACACCTCATTTAGCACCCAACATGACTAATGCTTCTAAGAAACCATCAATGTCTAAGCCAAAAGACAATCAGAAGCTAAAAGCACCCATGGGGGAAGAAAGGAAGCTCAAGGAAGTGCTAACCATAGCCATTGAGAAAGGTCCAAGTCCCATGGAAGAAGAAGATCTCCAAGATCAAGTCGAAGATGATGACTACCACCCCACTTCGCTAGTGTCATCCATGGGGTCATCCACCTCGCATGCGACTATACACTTGGCAAGTACAGGGATAGGAGAATACCTTATGTAGAACATAGCATTCATGCCCATCATAGAGTCTGCACAAGACATGGGATGACCAAAAGACTTAAGACCACCAGTGGGGATAGTGGTTCCACTTGGAATCCCTCCCAACCAGACAAACTTTGTCTATGTTGGACTAGACTACGCCCATAAGTCTACCGAAGAAGAAGAGGACAATGATGAATTATTCACTATTAATGTTCATTACCTCTCTAATCCGAAGTTTTCTCTAAGCTACTTTGAACATTGCCATTGGCATGGTTACGGTCTTGGTATATATGAGCAGGGGCGAAGGTGGCCATACGAGCCACAATACCAACTTCCCATTGATAGGTTTGGGTTAGGCTATCACATCAGAGGTCGAGATGACTCTCTAGCAGTAGCCTTGGATAGATTGAGCTTGGGGTTAGGAGAAGACATCAATTTTATTCCTTATCACCCACTAAGTTCAAGACTTATGAGCAATAGGTAAGTGGTCATGGTGAACATACCACCACCCAAAATTTATCATCCAAGCCTCACAATTGATGCCACCCCAATAGGTTACAACTCATGGGATGATGAGCAAGAAGAAAATAGATATGTGGCAAGTGATGATGAAGCACAAGAGGGCTTGGCCTATCATGGGCCTCACTATTTACAAAGCTTTACTTGGTCCATCCACAATGAGAGTGGATACATATCGGATGAGAGTGGCTATGAGTCAGAAGACTCGATAGAGAGAGCCTATCTAGGATCAAGGTATTGGCCCCAAATCTTGGGGCAAGAGACTAATGCAAATGGCTTCTTCATAAGTGATGAAGAATATGAAGATGAGATAGAGATGGCCTACTTAGGGCCAAGACATGAGCCTCTTGTCTTGGGGCCGCATACCAATGCTAATGGTTTTTGGATAAGTGATGATGACTTTGAGGATGAAACCGAGATGGCTTATCTTGGGCCTCACCATTTGTAGCAAGTCAATGCATTAGTCGAGAGAGAGGTGGCACTTCATGCCATAGACCCTCATTTGTGGTTTTTAGGGAGACCTATTGACTTAGCTGCCATTCACCAGATGGTCAATCCCCCTCCACCTACATTCAGAGAGTGGTTAGAGCCCAATGATCCTATTATCCGACCTGCTCATAGGTCGGATCCAGAGATTCCTTTTCCTCTAAAGCCTCATCATGAGTATGGAAGGGAAACCTCTGAGGCAAGATTCCACCCATGTGGTCCTAGAGATTTCATTCCATCCATCAATACAATCTCCATTGATTTGACCACTCCACTTCATAACCCAGCCGATCCCACAAAACCATTGTGTATTGATATGGAGGCTATTGATTGGGATCGCATTGATTCACCCATAGAGCCTGAGGATCTTTTCTCTAATGAAGAGATGTTACAACCATTCCATTTTGTAGTAGGTTGTGCATATGATGTGTTCCATGCTAGTTTGGATCCTGAGTCAGTAGGACCTGTAAATCCCATCGATGACATTCACTTGATACCCATGCCCCACCAGTTGGAGGATGGGTCACATATGGCTATAGAAATGACTTTCGAGGTGGACATCAGTGATGATCCTACTCAACCAAAGAAATTCAAGTTCGGAGAAAGTCTATCTCCAGAGGAACAAGCCATCATAATCCCTCTCCTTAAAGAGAGGCCAAATATTTTTGCTTGGACTTACAAAGACATGCCAGGAATTGATCCAAATTTAGTGGTCCACAACCTCTCATTGGATCCCCTAAAGAATCCAGTCAAGCAAAAGTTGAGGAAAATGCATCCAACCATCGCTTTGATGGTGAAGAACGAATTGCAAAAACTATTGGAGGCGATTTTCATAGTTCCCATCGACTACCCTGAATGGGTCTCAAACATGGTGCCCATGGGGAAACCAGATGGAAGAGTGCGCATTTGCATAGATTTTAGAGACTTGAATAGGGCAACTCCAAAGGATTCATTCCCATTGCCAAACATAGATGCTCTTGTTGATGCCACCGCAGGTCATGAGATGCTCTCCTTAATGGATGGTTTTTCTAGATACAATCAAATCTGGATTAAACCTGAAGACCAACACAAGACTACTTTCATTACTCCATGGGGGACATTCTATTACAAAGTGATGCCATTTGGTCTTAAGAATGTTGGTGCCACATACCAGTGGGCCATGACATACATATTCCATGATTACATGCACACAATCTTGGAAGACTACATGGATGACTTGCTAGCCAAATATTTATTACGACAAGAACATGCTCAAGTCCTTACAAAGGTCTTCGATCGCCTCATAGAACACAATGTCAGATTGAATCCTAAGAAGTGCGTGTTTGGCGTAACTTCTGGTAAGCTCTTAGGATTCATCATTTCAAAGAGAGGCATCAAAGTCGATCCTGCAAAAGTAAAGGCTATACTGGAAATGGCCGCCCCTACCAACATTAGGGAGTTGAGAAGCCTACAAGGCAAGGTAGCATCAATCAAATGGTTCATCGCTCAATTATCAGACAAGTGTCGACCCATGAACCAATTGCTATGCAAGGATGTCCCATTTCATTGGGATGAAGAGTGCCAACAAGCCTTTGCAGAGATCAAAACATACCTGGCAACACCACCAGTATTGGCTCCACCAAGGCCAGACATACCATTCTTGCTATACATATCGGCTACTAATTTTGCTTTGGGCACCATGTTAGCCCAAAAGAACACGCAAAACAAAGAGCAAGCCATATATTACATTAGTCGCACCTTGGTGAGTTACGAGCTGGGATATGTGTACGTAGAAAAGTTATGCTTAGCAGTGGTCTTTGCAACCAAAAAGTTGTGACACTACATGTTGAGCCATACGACCTATGTTATATCCAAACAAAATCCTTTGTAGTACATGATGAACAAGACATATCACAATACACGTACGACAAAGTGGATCATGCTATTGATAGAATTTGATCTAGAGTTCATAAGCCAAAAGTCCATCAAGGGACAAGTCATAGCAGATCAATTAGTAGAGGCACCTCTCCAAGAGAGCAAGCCTCTCACCATAGAGCTTCCTGATGATGCAGTCTTCGCATTATCAGACCCACCAAAACTCGAAGAACCTGAGAAAGAAAGAGACATGGCATTGTTCTTTGATGGTTCAAAATGCGAGCAAGGGGGTGGAGCAGGGATAGTATTTATCACACCATAGGGTGCTCCATTGCCCTTATCATTCAAACTAGACTTCCCTTGCACAAACAACAACACAGAGTATGAGGCCCTGATCTTGGGACTTCAGACAACCGTAGCAATGGGCATTAAAATATTGAACATCTTTGGTGACTCCTTGCTCATAGTAAACCAAGTCAAAGGCCTATTCCAATGTAGGTGCCCACTCCTGAAAGCTTATAAGGAACTTGTTGACACTTATCTAGCCCGACTAGAATGGTATGACATCGAGGCAATCCCTCGTACATCGAACAAATTCATAGACACCATGGCATCTTTGGGATCCTTAATCCCTCAGAATCCATCTGCTGATTTCACAACCGTTCATGTGAAAGTGCTCGTATTTTCAGCAATACAACATGAGGTTATTGACAACCTAGAGTCAGTCAACATGATCCAAAATGAACCAAATCAGGATTGGTCCTTCAAAGTTAGAGCTTTCTTGCAAATGGCCCCTTGGGAATATTTGATATCTCAAGGTCCTACGGAGTGTGGAACAACCATTCATCACAGGATTGTTTCCCAATCTGTGTTCACAAATGTTGGATCACAAGAAGAACATGTCATTTTATCCATAGAAGTTGTGGCTTATCAGGATTGGCTATCCCAATTGCGGGACTTCCTGAAGCTTGGAATGGTACCACAAGGCTTGTCGCATGTCGAAAGATGAACATTTAAATAGAAGGTGACAAGATACATTTTTCTAGGAGAGATCCTTTATAGACGAGGCTATGATGGAGTGCTCCTTCATTGTCTTGAGCCCCAGGAAGCATCCTGGGAAATTTTGCAAGCTCATGATGGTACGTGTGGTGGCCACTTTAGTGGCATGGCCATCGTTAAGCGCATCTTGAGAATGGGTTACTATTGGCCCACTATGGAAAAATATTGTTGTGAGTATGTCAAGAGATGTGTTAAGTGCCAGCATCATGCAAATCTCATGCACTTGCCATCACAAGCCTTGCAACCCATCCAGGAAGCATGGCCCTTCTCACAGTGGGGACTAGACTTGATTGGGAAAATCTCTCCCCCATATTTAGGCCGACACACATTCATCATAACGACCACAGAGTATTTCACCAAATGGGTCGAAGCGATCCCCTTAACATCAACAACTGGACCAAGGATTGCGGAGTTTATACTCCACAATATCATAAGTCATTTTGGGGTCCCTTCAAAGATAATATCGGATAATGGACCATATTTCAAGAACAAAAATGTGCGTGCTTTAATGAACAAATACCATATTCAACACAGTTTTTCAACACCATATTATCCACAAGCAAATGGGCAAGCAGAAGCCTCAAACAAGACCATTGTCTCCATCTTGAGGAAGATGGTGAAGGATAATCATAAGGATTGGCACTTGCAATTGCCTCTCGCATTATGGGCATACAGGACTAGTGTGCGGATGCCCACTGGGGCAACACCATTTTCACTTGTATATGGCACTGAGGCCATCATGCCCTTAGAATTGGAAATTCCAACCTTGAGAGTAGCCTTGAAAGATTTCATAGATGATGACACCGCACGACAAGGCCGCCTTGATCAACTAACGCTTCTCGATGAACGTCGAGTCAATGCCTTGGAGCATCTCCATGTTTATCAGAACCACCTTGCATGAGCATACAATAGTAAAGTCCATCTGAGGGAATTCAAATTTGGAGATCTTGTGCTCAAAGAAAACCAACAGAACTCAAACCTACCATCGCACTTGTGAGACAAATTTATGGTAAACTGGATAGGCCCCTACATAATTTCAAAAAGGGTTGGACCTGGAGCATATCGCCTTACATCATTGGATGGGGTTGAAGAGCTTGAACCTCTCAACATCATTCATTTGAAGGCGTTTCACACATAAAATAAAAAACATTCAAATATTCATAAAATAAAAAACATTCAAATATTCATAAAATCAAAAACATGGTCACTTAAATCATAAAAAGCTCCAAAGGCATCTTTAAGCCCTTTGGTCAAATCATAAAAGGCTCCAAAGGCATCTTTAAGCCCTTTGGTCAAATCAATCAAAAAGCTCCAAAGGCATCTTTAAGCCCTTTGGTCAAATCATCAAAAGGCTCCAAAGGCATCTTTAAGCCCTTTGGTCAAATCAATCAAAAAGCTCCAAAGGCATCTTTAAGCCCTTTGGTCAAATCATAAAAGGCTCCAAAGGCATCTTTAAGCCCTTTGGTCAAATCAATCAAAAAGCTCCAAAGGCATCTTTAAGCCCTTTGGTCAAATCATAAAAGGCTCCAAAGGCATCTTTAAGCCCTTTGGTCAAATCAATCAAAAGGCTCCAAAGGCATATTTAAGCCCTTTGGTCAAATCATAAAAGGCTCCAAAGGCATCTTTAAAGCCCTTTGGTCAAATCACAAAATACAAAAACAATGCAAAAATAAAAAATACAAAAAAAAACATTTGCATCTTACATCCGCATTCACATAGTTGCATTTCATTATAACATACATATCCATTGCATTTTGCATATGTTATGATCACATTCTTACAAACGATGCCACAGTTTGTATCTCAATCACAATAATCAAATCCACCTTCATCCATGCATCCATGTGAGTAATTGTGTTTCTCAACACAACCATTTCATGTTGCTATAAGAAACATATGTTGGAAATTTGGGTAATTTGAGGCATTTTATGTTGTCATTGATGTCACATGGATCACATTGAGTTTTGGTGGTCAAAATATTTCATAAATAAGCATTTATGATATTTTGGAAAGCATGGCTATTTACAAGGTTTTTGTGAAAACCAAGGTAGGAAAAATAAAAGGTTTTATTTAAAACCATGGATGGCAGATTTGAAATGGGTTTTTCTTAAAACCCAGGTTGGTTTTTTTGTTTCATCGAAAAAGGTGCCTCGATGAAGGAGATAATTAATTTTAAATATTTAAGTTTAAATTTTAATCATTTAAAATTAAAATTAAAATTAATATTTTAATATTGCCAATGTCAAAAAGGAGGAGGCAAATAATATTAAGTCATAGACGACATCAAAAGAAAAATGTGGGCATATATAAATATGCCACTAAAATTTTTATTTTCTCTAAGTCCTCGATGAAGATAATCCGTTCGAAGCGCTAAGGGAGCAGAAGTGTCGTATTCATTCGAAAACCAGCGAAGAGAAGAGGGAACAAAGGTAAGGGAGGTTCCTTACCTATCATTGTAGGTGCTTGTGGCCTAGCAGTAAGAGGAATGCGCTAAGGTGTTTAAGTGCCAACAGATCCGAAGTTTGAATCCCGTCGACACTGGTTTTTGCAAGGTAAAAAGGGAGAACCTTTTACGCACGTGGTTTTTGAGGGCAAGTTTGGAGGAAGCAAGAAGGAGGTCTTGCGCTCTTGGTTTCTATGTGAGCGGTTGGCTCACGTGGTTGTTGTTGTCATGGTTTTAGTGGTGTAGGGGTAGCGACAGGGGATCAAATCCCGCCGAGGTTAAAGGCAAGTTATTAATTTTTCCAAATATTTTATTTTTCTAAGGTTGCCCTAGGAGAGATAAGGTTTGTGGTGCATGTTGTGAAAAGAAAATATTTCTGGTGATTTTTCTTTTAGAAGTATATCATATTATATATCGTTGTAAATCTTATTTCGAGGTCTATTTGATTATTTTGTTTAGATGGAGAAATAAGGTGTACATAAAGAGATATTTTTGTTTTTGTAAAAGGGTTCAAGTGAAGGTTGTTTTGTTCTTTTCAAAGTGTGTTGAGTGTGGCAGATTTTCCAAAGGGGTTTTCACGTCTTCGTAAAATGTATGGGCACATTATCCTATTGATTGTCTATGGTAGTTGATTTTTGAAATATCATTGGAGGGAAAAAAAATGTTTGTGGTTTCCTTTTTGAAAGTGATTGATTGAATGCTTCAAGGTTTTTTGAATTGAGAGTTGTGTTTAAACCTTGTTTTATAAGCATAGTTTTTGAAGCCCATTGGTTGTGAAAGAACTTGAGTTAGAAAATAATATGAGTATCATTGTTATGTGATATTTGTAATTGAGCATTATTGGAAACATTTGAGTTGGTTGATACATACTTGGACTAGGTTTGTGTGAGGAAGAATTGTCCCTTGTGGTGATTAGTTGAGATTGAGTTTAGAACATATTGAGTCTCTAACAATTCTCTTTATGGTTCTATAAGACTTGGGTTGAGTTGAGTTGAATAAGCCTAGTCAAGTGATATGTGAAGTGATTGTTCAATTTCTATGAAACAAACTATTCTATTATTCTGATTTGAGTTGAGTTGAGATTGAGATTAGAACATATTGAGTCTCTAAAAATTCTTTTTATGCTTCTACGAGTTGACTTGAGTTGACTTGAGTTAAGATTGAGCCTATAACATAATGAGTCTCTAACAATTCTCTTTATGCTTCTATGAGTTGACTTGATTTGAGTTGAGTTGAGATTGATACTAGAACATATTGAGTCTCTAACAATTCTCTTTATGCTTCTATGAGTTGAGTTGAGTTGAGTTGAGATTGAGCCTAGAACATATTAAGTCTCTAACAATTCTCCTTATGCTTCTATGAGTTGATTTGAGTTGAGTTGAGTTGAGATCATTGTGGATCATTGTTGTCATCCATTGAAGAGTACATTGCCATTCATTGTTGAGTTCATCTTTGAGCTTTGCCTTGATAGATTTGTGGATTATATTTGAGTGCTACTTGAGCATGATTGATTGAGCCTTTGAGAAGGCATTTGTGGATAGTTTTGAGAAAGCTTTGTGGAAAGTTTTGGGCAAGTTCTTGGTGAGCTTGCTAGAGCAGATTTGGATAATTTCTTAGTGAGCTTGTTGGAGCAGTTTTGGGCAAGTTCTTGGTGAGCTTGCTAGAGCATATTTGGATAAGTTCTGTGTGAGCTTGTTATTCAGTTTTGGACTGTGTGAGCTTATTATTCAATTTTGGACAAGTTATGTGTGAGCTTTTTATTCAGCTTTGGACAAGTTCTGTGTGAGCTTGTTATTCAGATTTGGACAAGTTCTATGTGAGCTTGTTATTCAGATTTGGACAAGTTTTGTGTGAGCTTGTTATTCATATTTGGACAAAGTTTTATGTGAACTTGTTACTGCCTAGCTTTGAGCAGATCAAAGAAATCATTGTATTGGATATTTTTGTGTGAAATATTATAAGGATATCATCTTGTGGAGTACCCCACATTGGGGGAACCACATTAAATCTTGTGTCTCAATTGTGTGTGGTGACTTGTGCTCTTGCTTACTACTTGTTGAGTTATTAATGCACACTGCTATATTTGGTTATTAAAAGTAAGGACATTAATTGATATTGATTTAGAAAGAAAGTAAAAAGTGGTCTTATATCGTTCACCCTCCTCTCTCAGTATAAGATTGTGTTCTTTAATTGGTATCAAAGCAGGTTCCTTCGTAAAGGCTAACAACTTGAGGGCAAATTCTACTAGGTTACAGGATGGACAAATGGTATATTGACAGTGAGTTCTCTAGTCATATGACTGGGTATAAGAATAAGTTGATTTCTTTAAAAGGAAACAACAACGGATCTATGAGATTTGGTGATAATGCTTTAGCTAAAATCAAAGGGAAAGAAACTTTAAGTTTAGATGATGGAAAGACAACTACACAAGGTGTACTCTATGTTGAGGGTCTAAAACATAACCTACTAAGTGTAAGTCAGCTTTGTGATCGAGGGTACACAATTACTTTTTCCTCTACAGGATGCAAAATCAGGGAAACAAAAATAGGGAAGCTTGTTGCAACTGTAGAAAGAACCAATAACAACCTCTACATGTTCAATGAAATAAAAAGGGAAAAATGTCTTCTATCTTAAGAAGAAGAGAGTTGGTTATGACATAAAAGGTTGTGTCACTTGAACTTTGATAACATAGTATGGATAAGCAACATAAAAATTGTCAGAGATATACCAAAGATAAAAAGACCTTCAAATACAATTTGTGCGCAGTGTCAGTATGGAAAGCAAACAATATCAAGTTTCAAGGCAAAAGAATGTCCCAATTCCAAGGTATTAGAATTTATTCATACCTATTTATGTGGGCCTATGAGAACTAAAAGTCTACAAGGTGAAAGCTACTTCATGTTGTCATAGATGATTATTCTAGAATGACTTGGGTTGTTTTTTTGAAAGAGAAATTGGAGGCATTTGAGCATTTCAAAGTATTCAAAGAAATGGTAGAAAATGAAACAGGAAAGAAGATCAAGTGTTTGCGATCAAATAGAGGAGGGGAATTAATATCTACAAAATTCATTGAGTTTTGTGCAAAACATGGAATCAGAAAAGAATATTCAACAGCCAGGACTCCTCAGCAAAATGGAGTAGTAGAAAGAAATAATAGAACTCTTGAGAATATGGCTAGAGCAATGCTAAATGAATCAAAAAATTTAGATGGATTTTGGAAGGAATCAATTAGTACATCAGTCTATGTTATGAATAGAGCTCAAGTTAGAACAAAGCAACATAAGACTCCATATGAGTTTTGGAAAGGAATATGTCCCATGGTAAACTACTTCAGAGTTTTTGGAAGTAAGTGTTATATCAAAAGATATTATAAGGACTTGGGCAAGTTTGATCCTATATGTGATGAAGGTATTTTTCTTGGATACTCTACAAAAAGTAAGGCCTAAAAATGCTACAATAAAATAACACATACCATGGTGGAAATTATAAATATCAGAGTTGATGAAAGAATAGGAATAAATGAGCCACCTTAGAAAGATATTCCTGAAGAAGAAGAAAGTTGTCAGGAAGAAATTGGTGAAGATTCAGATGAAGAAGAGTTGCAGAATATACCTTCCAAAATCACATCAAGATATATTTAGAAAAATCATCCAGAGGACTTGATCATTGGCAATCCTGATGTAAGACAGACAAGAAGAGGAATCATAGGCTCAACAGAACAAGTAGATGTTTCACTATTATCCAAGATAGAACCAAAGGATTTCAAAGAGACAGAAAATGATGAATGTTGGATTAAGGTAATGAAGGAAGAACTAGATCAGATTGAAAAAAGTAAGACTTGGGAATTAGTTCCAAGACCAAAAGGAAAAAATGTAATTGGTACTAAATGGGTCTACAGGAACAGACTAAATGAAGATGGTCAAGTCATCAGAAATAATGCAAGATTGGTGTGTAAAGGATATTCACAAGTAGAAGGAATTGATTTTGATGAGACCTTTGCACTGATTCTAATATTGGAAGCTATACGAATGTTTTTGGCACTTTCAAGCTATAGGAATTTCAAAGTATATTAGATGGATGTCAAATCAACTTTTTTGAATGGTCATTTAGAAGAATAAGTTTAGACTGAACAACCGTATGGGTTTAAACAAGCATATAAGCCAGATTATGTGTGTAAATTGAAGAAGGCTCTCTATGGCTTAAAGCAAGCTCCTAAAGCATGGTATTCAATACTGGATAAATATATTCGAGAGTAAGGTTTTGTGAGACAAGCAAAGTCTCCCCAAGATCGAAGAATGCTCCACAAGATCAATCACACACAAAAGAGGAAAACCCACAACACCAATATTAAGTGGTAAAACCCTACTTCAAATGAAGAAGGGAAACATCCACTATGAAGCTCACTATATTACTCAATGATTCAACAATACAAGAATGCTTCAATGTTATGCAACAATATGCATCAACATGATATGACAAGATGTAGTAGACAACACCCCTATTTAAAGAGAAGCTTTTCTACTACAACCCTAAAATTGCCCTAATCTTATCACAATCTTATCTTGAGATGTGTGACAAATCTTATCACAATCTTATCTTGAGATGTGTGACAAGTGGCATCTATCAAATATTAAAAAGTGATTGGTTACTTTTTAATATTTTCTAGAAAAGGGGAAATAACTTTTTCCCACAAATTAAATATTCCTAGCACCCTTATTTTATTTATTAATTGGGTGGGAATATTTTTACATAAAATAGAATTATTTTCTAATTCAAATATTATTCTTTAGACTTTATATTTTAGTCTAAGAATAATTTACACAATGTTGCATTACATATTCCAACACTCCCCCTTAATGCAATATTGGGGAAAGGAATTATGAAACAAAGAAACATTCTCCCCTAAAGATACAAATGGGGATGAGAATCAAATGAGTAATATAGTTACAATGAGCTTCTATGACCAAGAATGGTCTACAATAAGGCACCAATACAAAATGGGCCAAAATGAGACTGCAAGCCCCCAACGGAGTAGCTTCAGATACAAGCAGCTTACAAAGCCATCCATCAACCACAAGTGGTTGCAAATGACAAGAAGAAAACATCACAAGGGTGTCTTCAGTAAGCCTGCAAAACCCCAAACGGAAGTACCTGCAAGCTACAAGCAGCTCAACATAAGATCAGTTAGATACATCATCATAAATATATTCACCACAACATATATGAATATCCAAAGATGATAACAAAACTGATCTAACAAATAGTGAACTATAAGTCATCACAAAAATATGCCAAGCCATACTTATAGTCACGTGCTATATAGTTGATCAAAAAATATCATGTACAAAGTTGCATAAAGCAAACAAGGAGTACCATGATAATGCAAACTCTAAAGTACCATGTACAAAAG
Source organism: Wollemia nobilis (assembly GCA_028583015.1). NCBI lineage: Eukaryota > Viridiplantae > Streptophyta > Pinopsida > Araucariales > Araucariaceae > Wollemia > Wollemia nobilis. Next base: position 15,282,108 of record JAQPPZ010000850.1, read on the forward strand.
TAGCACAAGGCTAACAAAAAGTACCATGTACAAGAGTTGCATAAGGTATATGAAAATAATAAAGTGTGCACACCGGTTGCATAAAGCCAACCATAAAATATCATGTACAAAAGTAGCATAAATGCTAACAAGAAAGTACCATGATAAACCAATTGCATAATGCCAACTACATAAAAACATGTACAAAGTTGCACAAGGCAACAAGAAAGTACCATGTAAAAGAGTCGCATAAAGCAATTGCATCATATACCATAATTGCACAATGCCATCTACAAAGTAACATGTACAAAAGTTGCACAAGGCAAACAAGAAAGTACCATGTTCAAAAGAGATGCAAAAAGCAATTATACCACCAAAGATCAACTCATATATATAGCACAAAACACCTCATAAGGATGAAGTTGTCATCACACAAGTGTAACTACACTTCATTCCCCCTTGAGGACAACTTCACCAAACCAAGTGAGTCCCTCAGCTTACAAAACTGCTCCTTGGGAAGAGGTTTGGTGAACAAATCAGTAGAATTAGAAGATGATGGGCAATACTCCAACTGAATAGTCCCATCCAATACCTTCTCTCTGATAAAGTGGGCTTGGATTTCAACATGCTTTGTCCTTTGATGCATTACAAGATTTTTAGCCAAGGCAATAGCTGATTGATTATCGAAGAGCAAACATGAAGGACCAAATTGCTCAAAGCCAATTTCCTTCATGAGGGTACGAAGCCAAACCGCTTCCTTGCAATTGCTGTCGTAGCCTTATACTCCGCTTCCATTGTAGAAAGAGCAATTGTATCTTGCTTCTTGGAAGACCAAGAGATAGCTGCAGACCCAATACTAAAAACATATGTTGTGGTAGACTTTTTGTCTATTCTATCCCCTCCAAAATCAGAATCAGCATAGCCAAAAAGAGCAAAGGAAGGAAGCCTAGAATACTTGAGTGCCAAATCTCTAGTACCTGAAAGGTACTTCAGAATCTTCTTGGTAGCTTGTAAGTGCTCAATATAAGGTTTCTGCATGAACCTAGCCATCATACCAACTGCAAAAGCAATATCTGGCCTTGTGATGGTAACATAAAGAAGACTACCAATGAGTTGCCTATACAATGTAGCATCAACCAACCGAGATTTTGTACTTACTTCCAACTTAACCCCTATAGAAATAGGAATGGAAGTAGGATTGCCATCCTCCAAATCAAACCTCTTAAGAAGATCTTCAATATACTTGGATTGACTCAAAAAGGTACAATCCTCATGCTGATAAACTTGCATGCCAAGATAGTAGTGTAGAAGACCAAGGTCAGTCATTTCATACTCTGACTTTAATTTGGAGATGAAATAAAAAATGGCCTCATTCTCATTTCCAGTCATAACAAGGTCATCAACAAATAGAGCAATTAAAATGACCAAGTTATCCTTCCTAAGCACATAGAGATCTGTATCTCAATAGCATTTATCAAAACCAAAAGACAAGAAGTAACCTGAAATCTTCATGTACCATGCTCTAGGTGCTTGCTTCAGACCGTACAAGGTTTTCTTTAGTTTACACACAAGTGTTTCCTTACCTTGTACAACAAATCCTTGTGGTTGACTCATGTAGATATCCACATCCAAATCACCATTTAGAAAGGCACTTTTCACATCAAGCTAAAAAATATGCCAACCTTGAGCAACAACAATAGCAATGAGAAGCCGAATTGTGGGCATTTTGGCAACTGGTGCAAAGGTTTCATCATAGTCAATGCCATGTTTTTGAGCATAACCCTTAGCAACCAATCTAGCCTTATACTTTTCTATCTCTCCATTAGAATTGTACTTGATTCTATAGACCCACTTGTTCCCAATAACATTTCTCTTATTAGGATAAGGCACTAGATCCCAAGTTTTATTCTTTAGAAGAGAATCCATCTCAACCTTCATGGCATCAACCCAACAAGAGTGTTGTGAAGCTTCTTGGTAAGAAGTAGGCTCATGATCATTCTCTATCTTAGCTAGAAGAGACATGTTAAGGGTCATACTTCTAGTTATCCTTTGGCTAACCGAATTTTGCTCTTTAGGACCCCTAGAATGATCCAACCACTTGGTCCTTTTGACACAAGGCCCACCCTTTTCTAACTCAAGAAGGTCTTCATTGAATTTGACATCTCTTGAAACAAATACAATGCGTGAAGAAGGTGAGTATAACCTGTAGCCCCTATGTTCTGCATCATAGCCAACAAAGATGCATTTTTGAGACTTTTTGTCCAATTTCTTCCTCTTTTCTGAAGGAATATATGAAAATGCATCACATCCAAACACTCTTAAGTGTGACAAATTCGGCTTCTTACCATTCCAAACCTCATAAGGAGTCTTCCCCTCAACTGATTTTGAAGGACACCTGTTAAGAATGTAGATTGTTGTATCTGGTTGCTTCACCCCAAAGAAATTGAGGTAAGTGGTCACCAAGCATGCATCTTACCATCTCCATGATTGTCCTATTTTTCCTCTCTGCAACACCATTTTGTTGAGGAGTGTATGGACAAGTAAACTGCCTTTTGATCCCATGAGAAGAACAAAACTCATTGAAATCATTGCTATTGTACTCCCCTCCATTGTCACTTCTAATCATTTTGATCTTTGCTCCCTTTTGATTTTCTACCAAAGCTTTGAACTCCTTGAATGTCTCAAAACAATCTGATTTATTCTTAAGTAGATACCCAAAGATCATTCTTGAATAATCATCTATAAAGGTGAGAATATAGGATGCACCACCAAGTGATCTAACATGTAATGGACCCATAATATCTGTATGAATGAGTTGAAGAATTTGTGTGGCCCTTGTTGACTTGTCCTTTGCAAACTTTTGTTTGCTCATCTTGCCTAAGATGCATGTTTCACACAAACCATGAATAGGTGAAATGTTAGGCAAGCCTTCAACCAAATTTTTGGACTTCATCATTTGAATATTTTGATAGTTTGTATGGCCTAACCTTAAGTGCCAAAGCTTGCTACTAGGAGAAACATTAGTTGCTAAACACACTTTAGGAGGAGCATCACCTAACACATAAATATTATTCTTCACATAACCTGTAATGATTGGTAGCATGCCTTTCCTAATGCTCCATGAAGTTGCATTGAACTCAATAGTGTGACCACTTCTAGCAACTTGCAAAACTGAAATTAAATTTCTCCTAAGGTTAGGCACATATAGGACATTATCAAGTAATTTCCCTTCAATTACAACATTGCCAACACCTTCTACTTGAAGTCTAGTATTATCACCAATGACAACTGAATCTGAAGAGTGCTTATGAAAGTCCACAAACTTATCCTTTTCAAAACACATATGGTTAGTGCATCCAGAATCTAACACCCATTCATTAGAAGTAGATGAGTCAATGGAGTAGAGGGCACAAACAAAGGCATTTTTATTAGAATTTTGCTTTACATTGTTGTTCTTTTTCTTTCCCTTGCCAAACCATTTCTTAGGTCCTTGTCCCTTAGCCTTTTCTTGCTCTTCCTTTTCTGCAATCTTCTTCTTCTTGAAACAATTTTGTTCCTTGTGGCCTTTCTTGCCACAAAAGTTGCAAGTGAAATCAACTCTAGGCTTGTTGGGTTGGAAATTTTGATTTTTCCTTCCCTTGTATTTCTTCTTGAAGGAAGCCTTAGTGGCACTCAAGGCAACATTCTTCTCCTTGACAACTTGACCATTCACTTTGTCTCTATTAAGAGACTCTTCATGTTGAATCAATAATTGTGAAAGAGTGTTGAGAGGAATGCCATCCTCTTCTTGCTCTAGCCTAGTCTCAATAATGGTGACAAAATTCTTGAACTTGCTTGACAAGTTCCTCAAAATGATAAATCTTAAGAGCTTCTCACTTATCCAATCACAATTACAAGCCAATAGTTGAGTTCTCATGTCTTTCATCTTTGAGAGGAAGATCAAGGCACTTTCTTCTTCACCTTGCATAGTGCTAAGAATTTTGGACAATAAAGTGAATTTCCTTGATGTGTTGGACCCTAGATGGACTTGTTTTAGCAAATCCCATGCATCTTTAGCATGCTCACAATGGCTTATAGTGAGCAATATCTCATCACTCACACTATTGATAATCATGGAAAGTGCAAGGTGACTCTTGTTGTTGTATGTCTCAAGTGCCCTTGCTTGGGTTGGGATTGCTTCATCTCCATTCACAATGGGCCATAACTTTCTTGCTTGAAATTCAGCCCTCATCCTTGGTTCCCATATTCCAAAATTTGATCCATCAAGGATGTGCTTAGGTGTGAAGGAGATTCCATGATCAACCATTCTAGAAAGTGAACATAATCAAAACATAAGATGCATTGACAAAGGAAATAAATGATGCAATAAGAAAGTAGATAAACATACTTGCATATATAAAAAAACATAACTTTCAAGTAATCTACTTTTCAATCATCAAAGATAATCATCATGAAAGATAATCAAAATTAAGCATCATCATGAAAGATAATCAACATCATCATGAACTACTATAACCATCTTGCAATAAACAACTATAACCATATTGCAATTGAATAAAGGAAATAAACCAAGATCAACTTGCAATAGATTAACTTGCAATAAGAAGGTAACTAACCATAACAATCATCTTGCAACAAAATAAACTAACTTGAATTGAACCATAAAACATTTGTTAAATGTTAGATAGTCAATAAGTTAGTAAGTTAGTGTTCATTTTAAGGTTTTGCTATAGCCTAATGAATTGCCAATTCATCTCACCCAAGGTCAACCAAGCTACCCAAAAGGGTACGGGTACGAGGACCCAAAAAGGACTTGCTACCGATAGAGCGGATTCTTTTGGATTCAATAGGTGTTTAGCAAATATAAACTGTGTTGCAAGATTAAGTAAATTTTAATCAAATACTAAAGTTGTGGTTAGTAAGTTGATTCATTTTTAACCTTCTTGATTAATATGAAAATTAGTAAATTGCAAGTTAGTTGGTTAGTAGATTGTTTAGTAGCAAGTTAGTAAGTTAGTAGTTAGATTAGTTGAGATGCAAAATAGGCAAAACACAAATACACACTCTCTCTCTCTCTTTCTCTCTCTCACTTTCATTCTCTTTTACTTTCATTATGAGAGATACAAGTTACATTAATTTACATTATGCTTCAAGCAAATGCTTGAGAGAGATTAGAAGAAATTAATAAAAATAGGGGGAAGAGAGTGAAAAAGTTGATCCGAAATTGCCTTGTATACTCCAAAACATACTTGGATAACCTTGCAAAACAAGCAAACTCACAAACAACCATTGTTAATGTGAGAAAAAAATGACTATAAGGTCTAAATTATTTGACAATTTGACTAAAAATTTGCCAAAAATTGCATAAAAGGATTCTAGTTGCATTATACAATAATAAAAAATGCATTTCAATTTATGCAAAAAAATGACTATTAGGTCTTAAAATAAAATAAATGACTTTTTTTTATTAAAAAACAGAATAATAAATGACTTTTTTTTATTAAATGACTTTTTTTTATTAAAAAATAGAATAATAAAAAATGACTTTTTTTTATTAAATACATTTTTATAAAAAAATAAAAAAAAAAATATTTTTTTATTAAAAAATATAATAATAAAAAAATTCAGATTGTACAGCAAAATGGGTGGGGGCCATTTGGCCCCCAAATAAAAAAAATTGCCTCAAATTTATTTTTCACCAAAATAGGGCAAATAATATATGGAAATAGGGTTTTTGGGCCTTCCGGACGCAACCATGGGGTCCGTTTGGCTCCAAAACCCTTCCAAAAAAAGCTCAATGCCAAAAATTTATAGATTTAAAATGAAAACACCATTTGCAAAAGATCTAACAACTAGATAAAAAAACACAATAAATCTATAAACCCTAATGGCAGATTTGCAAAATAAGTTTGCCCAAATATCAAATGCATGCATTAAAACAAAAAAAAATATACCTTAATGGGTTTTTCACCTCAAAGGATTGAAGACACTTGATGGAGATCCCAACCGCTCTGATACCAAATGTGAGACAAGCAAAGTCTCCCCAAGATCGAAGAATGCTCCACAAGATCAATCACACACAAAAGAGGAAAACCCACAACACCAATATTAAGTGGTAAAACCCTACTTCAAATGAAGAAGGGAAACATCCACTATGAAGCTCACTATATTACTCAATGATTCAACAATACAAGAATGCTTCAATGTTATGCAACAATATGCATCAACATGATATGACAAGATGTAGTAGACAACACCCCTATTTAAAGAGAAGCTTTTCTACTACAACCCTAAAATTACCCTAATCTTATCACAATCTTATCTTGAGATGTGTGACAAATCTTATCACAATCTTATCTTGAGATGTGTGACAAGTGGCATCTATCAAATATTAAAAAGTGATTGGTTACTTTTTAATATTTGCTAGAAAAGGGGAAATAACTTTTTCCCACAAATTAAATATTCCTAGCACCCTTATTTTATTTATTAATTGGGTGGGAATATTTTTACATAAAATAGAATTATTTTCTAATTCAAATATTATTCTTTAGACTTTATATTTTAGTCTAAGAATAATTTACACAATGTTGCATTACATATTCCAACAAGTTTCAGAAAGGAAACAGTTGATAGCAATCTGTATATCAAAAATAAGAGAAATGATTTGATGATTGTGGAAGTTTATGTGGATGATATTATTTTTGGAGGTAGCAATGATAGAATGTGTCAAAAATTTGCAAAAAACATGACTAATAAGTTTGAAATATCTATGCTTGGTGAATTAACCTCTTTCCTCGGATTACAGATTTCACAAGTAGAAAAAGGGATATTTCTTTCACAAACAAAGTATATAAAGGAGATGTTGAAGAAATTCAAAATGGAAGATAGTAAGCCAGATACTACTCCAATGGTTATAAGGCGTAAATTAAGCAAAGATGATGAATCTCCTAATGCAAATCAAACTCTATACAGATCTATGATCGGTAGCCTGTTATATGTTACAGCCATAAGACTAGATATAATACAAGTAGTTGGTTTAGTGGGAATATTTCAAACAGCTCCAAAAGAATCACATGTGACAACAATGAAAAGAATACTCAGATATCTCAAAGGAACAATGGATTATGGTCTATGGTATCCTAGAAGTAGTAAGTTTACTCTCACAACATACACAAATGCAGATTGGGCAAGAAATATTGATGATAGGAAAAGCATAAGCGAAGGAGCATTCTTTCTTAGTGATTGCCTAGTTTCTTGGCTAAGTAAGAAACAACCATCAGTGTCACTTTCCACAATAGAGGTAGAATATATTGCAGCAGCAGCATGTTGTTCACAAGTATTATGGATGAAACAGACTCTCAAATATTTCAGCATTGAACATGATCATCCCATTCCTATTATGTGTGATAATACTAGGGCTATAAGTATCTTGAAGAATCCAGTAATGCATGCCAAAACAAAGCACATTCCAATCAAGTATCACTTTTTAAGAGAACAGGTTATAGAGCAACAAGTAAGATTGGAATATGTTCCTACAAAATATCATATTATAGACATCTTTACAAAACCATTACCAAGAGAAGCGTTTGAACGTTTGAGAGAACATCTAGGAGTAAAGATACTCCCAACCTAAAATTAATCACCTCAAGAGAGAAGAGGGTGAGGGGGCCAAGCTTAAGAGTCATATATTTTAGCCCCATAGGTGTCCCTTTTGCCATTTATGTCAAAGGGGAAGAGATTTTAGTAAGGGGGAGAGCATTGAGTTAGGGGGAGCAGCCTCCAAAGAGAGTATTGAGTTAGGGGGAGCAGCCTCCATAGAGAGTATTGAGTCAGGGGGAGCAACTTTGATTCTCATAATTGGTTTTTGCAGTGACTATGGTGATTTGCATTAGAGGTGTTGCCATCAATGACAAAGGGGGAGATTGTTGGAAATTTGGGTAATTTGAGGCATTTTATGTTGTCATTGATGTCACATGGATCACATTGAGTTTTGGTGGCCAAAATATTTCATAAATAAGCATTTATGATATTTTGGAAAGCATGGCTATTTACAAGGTTTTTGTGAAAACCAAGGTAGGAAAAATAAAAGGTTTTATTTAAAACCATGGATGGCATATTTGAAATGGGTTTTTCTTAAAACCTAGGTTGGCTTTTCGTTTCATCGAAAAATGTGCCCCGGTGAAGGAGATAATTAATTTTAAATATTTAAGTTTAAATTTTAATCATTTAAATTAAAATTAAAATTAATATTTTAATATTGCCATTGTCAAAAAGGAGGAGGCAAATAAAATTGATTCATAGCCGACATCAAAATAAAAATGTGGGCATATATAAATATACCACTAAAATTTTTATTTTATATAAGTCCTCGATGAAGATAATACGTTCGAAGCGCTAAGGGAGCAAAAGTGTCGTATTCGTTTGAAAACCAGCTAAGAGAAGAGGGAACAAAGGTAAGGGAGGTTCCTTACCTATCACCGTAGGCGCTTGTGGCCTAGAGGCAAGAGAAAGACGTGTAAGGTGTTTAAGCGCCAGCAAGCCCAAAGTTCGAATCCCGTCGGTGCTGGTTTTTGCAAGGTAAAAAGGAAGAACCTTTTGCGCACATGGTTTTTGAGGGCAAGTTTAGAGGAAGCAAGAAGGAGGTCTTGCGCTCTTGGTTTCTATGTGAGCGGTTGGCTCACGTGGTTTTTGGTGCTACGGTTTGAGTGGTGCAGGGGCAGCGACAGGGGATCGAATCTCGCTGAGGTTAAAGGCAAGTTATTAATTTTTCTAAATATTTTATTTTTCTAAGGTTGCCCTAGGAGAGATAAGGTTTGTGGTGCATGTTGTGAAAAGGAAATATTTTTGGTGATTTTTATTTTAGAAGTATATGATATTATATATCGTTGGAAAACTTATTTTGAGGGCTATTTGATTTATTTTGTTATAAGGAGAAATAAGGTGTACATAAAGAGATATTTCTATTTTTGTAAAAGGGTTCAAGTGAAGGTTATTTTATTCTTTTCAAAGTGTGTTGAGTGTGGCAGATTTTCCAAGGGGTTTTCTCATCTTCATAAAAGGTATGGGCACATTCTCCCATTGATTGTCTATGGTGGTTGATTTTTGAAATATCATTGGAGGAAAAATGATTGTTTGTGGTTTCCTTTTTGAAAGTGGTTGATTGAATGCTTCAAGGTTTTTTGAATTGAGAGTTGTGTTTAAACCTTGTTTTATAAGCATAGTTGTTGAAGCCCATTGGTTGTGAAAGAACTTGAGTTAGAAAAGAACATGAGTATCATTGTTATGTGAGATTTGTAATTGAGCATTATTGGAAATATTTGAGTTGGTTGATACATACTTGGACTAGGGTTGTGTGAGGAAGAATTGTCCCTTGTGGTGATTAGTTGAGATTGAGTTTAGAACATATTAAGTCTCTAACAATTCTCTTTATGGTTCTATAAGACTTGGGTTGAGTTGAGTTGAATAAGCCTAGTCAAGTGATGTGTGAAGTGATTGTTCAAGTCCTATGAAACAAACTATTTCGTTATTCTGATTTGAGTTGAGTTGAGATTGAGATTAGAACATATTGAGTCTCTAACAATTCTCTTTATGCTTCTATGAGTTGACTTGAGTTGAGTTGAGTTGAGATTGAGCCTAGAACATATTGAGTCTCTAACAATTCTCTTTATGCTTCTATGAGTTGAGTTGAGTTGAGTTGAGATTGAGCCTAGAACATATTGAGTCTCTAACAATTCTCCTTATGCTTTTATGAGTTGATTTGAGTTGAGTTGAGTTGAGATCATTATGGATCATTGTTTTTATCCATTGAAGAGTACATTGTCATTTATTTTTGAGTTCATCTTTGAGCTTTGCATTGATAGATTTGTGGATGAGATTTGAGTGCTACTTGAGCATGATTGATTGAGCCTTTGAGAAGGCATTTGTGGACAGTTTTGAGAAAGCTTTGTGGATAGTTTTGGGACAATTTTGGGCAAGTTCTTGGTGAGCTTGCTAGAGCATATTTGGACAAGTTCTTAGTGAGCTTGTTGGAGCAGTTTTGGGCAAGTTCTTGGTGAGCTTTCTAGAGCAAATTTGGACAAGTTCTGTGTGAGCTTGTTATTCAGTTTTGGATAAGTTCTATGTGAGCTTGTTATTCATATTTGGACAAGTTCTGTGTGAGCTTGTTATTCAGCTTTGGACAAGTTTTGTGTGAGCTTGTTATTCAGATTTGGACAAGTTCTGTGTGAGCTTGTTATTCAGCTTTGGACAAGTTCTGTGTGAGCTTGTTATTCAGCTTTGGACAAGTTCTATGTGAGCTTGTTATTCAGATTTGGACAAAGTTTTGTGTGAACTTGTTATTGTCTAGCTTTGAGCAGATCAAAGAAATCATTGTATTGGATATTTTTGTGTGAAATATTATAAGGAGATCATCTTGTGGAGTACCCCACATTGGGGGAACCACATTAAATCTTGTGTCTCAATTGTGTGTGGTGACTTGTGCTCTTGCTTACTACTATTATCTGAGTTATTAATGCACACTGCTATATTTGGTTATTGCAATTAAGGACATTAATTTATATTGATTTGGAAAGAAAGTAAAAAGTGGTCTTATATTGTTCACCCCCTCTCAGTATAAGCTTGTGTTCTTCAACATATTGAGGTTTCCTAGTCATTCAACCATATCTAGTGGTCTTATTAGCTTTTGTAGAAATCCACATTGATCAGTAGAGAGTAAGTTCTAATTGTGGTAAGACCTTGGATATTTAGGATCCCATCACTAATTCAAACACTAAAATCCTAGTTGGTACAAGGGAAAGATGAAAATTGCAAAAGTGGTCTAGGTTACCTTAAGTGAAAAGGATTTTCCTTGCTTATCCCCCTGTGCAACCGGTTTAAGGGTGCTGAGAATTGGCAAAAGGACAAGCTCCGACCTATCCAATTAAATCCCTTACTTAAATCAAAATAAGAAAAAATCCTAAAATTACACACAAATTCAAGAGCCCAAAGCACACATTCATATTATCAAATATTCCAAAATCCAAAGAAAAACCAATCAAAAATAAATAGTGATTATCATCACTACATGAATCCCTTGCTCAAAAAAATAAAAAATCAATCCAAATAAACAATGATTCTCATCACTCTACATGAGCAAGTACCCCAAATGAAATGAAGAAAAAAAGGGAATGAAGCTTGAATCCCTGGAATTCTCAGCATCCTACAAAAGTAGAAGGAGAAATCCTTATGCATGACGATATGTCTATTACATTAGCTTCTAGAATTTGTGTAGACCAATGTTTGAATGTGGATGATCTAGCTTAGGTAACCCAATAATGCCTAGTGGTATAGTCCAACTAAGTCCAACATAAGGATCAGATGAACTCTTGAGGATCCTCGATCTTAGCAATGGGTTGAAAGAATCCCTGACATCGAAGGAAATGCTTGAGCTCTATCTAAATATATTCATGTGCACACACACAGAATGAATATCCAGGTACATGGTGAAAAGCCTTGCTTTTCAAAATTCTTGTATGGTCAGTACACAGTTGTTGATAGGGTAACTAGAGTGTTCAAAGTCTTAGGAAAAGCCTCAAAAATTCTTACATAACAACAAAACATATCATAAATCACATCATCAACTTTCTTTATGTAGCACCCTAAAATTGACGCAATTAAACCATCAGTAAAAAGATAAAAATTTGAATTTTAACCTCGAAATCGCCCGTTAATCGCTCACCTCATTGTTTGTGCCATTTTTAGAATTTGTTTTGATCGTTGGACGATATCATCGTCGATCTGACGATATCGTCCCAAATCAGATGAATTCGTCTGGAACAGAACGTCTAGACGATTTCGTCTCAAAATTGAATTTTCATAATTAGCTTATGTTTCAACAACCTCTCCAACTCGAGGCAGAAGCATGTCTATGCGGTTGGAGATTCCTACATTGGAGATCTCCCAGATTGGGATGATCCCCAACCTCCTAACCTCCCCCTAATCCTATATAAACTTGGGATTTTCCCGATTTATCCCCCCTCGTCGATCATTTCCCTGCAACTCTAGTTTTTTGTTGTATTAGAACATCCTCACCCCCATCATTTGCATTTGTATTTTTAGATTTTATTGCAGGTTTTTACTATGTTTCAGTCGAAGGAAGCTCAGATCGTCGTAGGTGATCCAACACGATTTCAGACAATCCTGTCGAGATCGGCGACGATCTCTTACTATCGCAGATGATTTTGACTGTAGTTCAAATTGGGGGCAACCAGAGCCCTGAGTTTGCATTTTTTACTCTTCTTTCTTATTTAATTGTGCATTAGATCGATTTATTTATGTTCTACATCCTGGAGTTCACCTCATTTAGCATATTTGCATGATAAAATTTAAAATAAGTTATTAAAATAGTGCTTCCCATTTTATTTGCTATCTGGATTTAAAATTTAAGCATCTATACTGTTATTTCTATCATTTTGCATCATTCTTGCAATTGCATTTTTTATTTGTGGTGTCTGTTTCCATGATTGCAGGTTTTTGACGAATTTGTTTAACAAATTCGTCAAGTCACCGACGATCTTGTCTAATATCAGACGATCGCCTGTGATTTGGGACGATTTTGTACAATTACAGATGATCCTGTCATATCTGAGATGATTTGGACTCCTACAAGCTTCAGAATCTTCATCAAACATCAGAAATCAGGTGCATTCTTCTCCACTTTAGATATTCTCTATATTTAGGATTTATTTATGTTTATTGTCTTCATATAAACCAAAAATTTCATATAGAATAGCTTAGATTCATTTTGGCCAACCTAGGAATATGAATGATGGAACATAAAATGAACACATCAAACCCATTCTCAACCTAGGCGTGGAAACTGCCACTTAAAGTTTCCTGGTGAACCCCACCATTCGTCAAAAATTCACCTTTATACCCCTCCCCCGAGAGGCGTGACCTTCAAAGGGCCTCTCCATACGAGGTATTGTCCCATCCTTCTCGCATCCCCCTTCCGGGCACGGATCCTTTATCCTGAAGGTAAGGGTGCGAAAAAATTGGGCGATACACTTTATAAGCTTCTATAAATTAGGGGGTATTAATAAAATAAACTAAAAACCGATCATATGTCAAAAATGATATTTAGACGACCACTGATTATTTTATATCTTTTAAATTACAAAAGCTTATCCAGAAAATACATTCATCCCACACCACTTCATTGCACATATGGATGGCTTAAATAATTAATTCCCATGATTAGAATGATTATTAAGCATTCATGATTGTTAAAATTTTTGTGGTATCACCCATTACGTTGTCAAAATCATAGCATATGCATTCCTTGTGTTTTAAGTTATTAAAACATACAAGATCATTCACATTAGATTACACATTGCATACATCACATACATAACGCATTACATATTACATTCACCATATCATAGCATAAGTTAGATGCACACAATGAAATCAAAATCAAACATGCATTTAACAATAAACATTGCATCCATAAATACATAAATCATAACTCATCCATTCACATCTAAAAATTACATCATAATTTGCATATCCGAAAATCATAAAATACCATATGCATCACATCATATCACAATAGGTAGATCATATCTCTTCTACATAAACATCCATCTAAACTCCACATCATCATAAATATCATCTATCATCTATCATATACATCAAATCATCATAATGCCATCATCACATCTCATCATAAAACAAATAACAACAAAAACATTAGCAATAAATGATACACATAATGAGCCAGAACATAAAGAGGTCATATAAATATGTGTGTCAAAAGTATGGATGTACAAAATTACCCATAGGATACAGTCGTATAGGTCAGGAAGACCTCAAAAATGATAAATCAAAGTGCATCATCAGTCAAACACAAATTTTGTGCCCCTGGCATCACCTCCCCCTGTGGTTGTGTCATGCATAGAGTGATGTGACCCTGCTGGTCTCTCTATGTGAGTCTGATTCCTCTAGCTAGGATGGACAGAATACTGCCCAGAGGTGGAGCGCCTGTTGACCTATGAGCCACCTACACCTGGTGCCTCTCTAGGGACAACTTCGTGCCTCCTAAGTTGCATTTGGAGAGAGGCTATATGGGAGACATGCCCCTGGATCTTCCCCTCGTACTCATCTAGTAATGCCTACAAGTGTAGAACCTCTACCCCTGAGCCTGTCCCTGGATCTGCCCCGGTATCACCCTATGAAGTAGAAGGAGGAACAACAAACTGCATCCTAGCGACACAGCCCCTAACAGTAGCTTGCAAATCCCAGATCTGTAGAATGAGTTGCTCTATGGTGGCATCTCATTATGCTATGATAGCATCTTGTTGTTGTACCTGGATCTTGGTCGACTAGAGCTCAGCCTTGATCTCATGCAACTATGCTCTTAGAGGAGAATCTCTCTCCTCAGGATCCAGCTCCTCCTCATCCTCCTCAGGAGCCTCCTTCTCCTCTGTTGCCACTTGCTCTGTTAGCTGGTCTCATACCTCAGTCCTAGCTTAGACTCTGCACCCTACCAGAACTACACTGTCACCTCTGCCATCATCCTCATGACCCAAGCTACCATCACCATGCCACATAAGATCCCCCCACCACTAAGCAAACACCTCTATAACTCTCCTAGCAACTCTTGGGGCAATCGCTGGGGCATCCTCCTCATCTGATAGCTCTGTGATCCACGGTAGGGGAAGATCTCTCTGTTGTGAAGCACTTGTATACAAATAGAACAAGAGGAACATCTTGATGCAGCCCATACTAACGAAGAACTAAGGAGTAGAAGAAATGCTCCCGGATGCCAACCTTGCGGTCGATGAGCCTCGCTCACATCATGTCCTAGCTATAAAACTAGTAGGATCATCCCAAGTCGAGCACTCATGATATGGCCACCACATGACATCTTTGGCCTTTAGCCCAGTAAAAGTAGCAGTGTAGTGGGAAAGCTCCCCTACATGAGGATGACTCTTGCGCCCCTCGCACCCTCAAGCCCATATAGAAACATAGCACTGCATTCGCTCCTCTATGACTGTAATCTTGATAAGAAGTCCTCTGGGATGACCTACCTTAATGTGCTCCCATCCATAAACCTGTAAGAGCAAGCAATAAGAAATGTCGATGCGACATCATTGACAGATATGGTACAACTCATCATAGCATTGGGCCAAAAGGGACCTCCCCCATGCATAGATGATGGGTGTCTCATTGTCCATTAGGTCATGAACCATCGCAAGGAGGCTCCACGAGAACCTCAAGCCTGAGCATTCTAGTATCGATATGTTGTTGATAACCATCAGCAACACTGCATACCTCTCAGAGAAGACCTTCTCCTCGTACTACTATGAGATAGACACTCCTCCAGACTTTGTGTCCCTAAAGGCCTCCGTAGAGTGCCCTCCAAACACTCAAAGAAAGACAGCATCATGATCATTAGTGGTCGAAGAGACAATGGCCACTCCATCAAAAGGAAGCCGAAAAATCCTATACACATCCTCCGATGTAATAGTCATATCACCAGTAGGAAGGTGGAAGGTGTTGGTCCGAGGGTCCCATCGATGGACCAAAGCCATAAGGTAGGCCTGATCTGACATGATGTGAGGCAACCTAGTGACAAAATATAGCCCGTGGACCTTGAACCAAGCCCAGTCCGTAGCATCCAAGAGGGTTAGAAGGTCATTCATGAGCTTCGGGTCCCGAGCTCGAGCAGTAAGAATCTAATAGCAAAGGAAAAACAAAGCATAACTACAATGCATCTAAGGCATAAATCATAATAAAACATGAAAATGGTGCAAATAGTGATAGGCAAAGCAAAAGAGCAATAAAGGCACCTAACCATGCAGAAAAATTCAAAAACAAGTCAAAATTTCAAAAAATCAGTTAATCATACACAAAAAAATAAAAAAATTCCTAAAAATTTCTTGGTTGTTATCGCCTACAACGACCAAAAGTAGGCCGCTGAAGCTGAAAGTGACCAAGCCCCAACGGTCAGATTTTCGATCGTTGGGATTCAAATTGGTCACTGCCAGCGACAACGGCCAAGTTGCAGGCCATTTTGGTCGCTCTGATCAATAACGTCCAACGGGCGACGCAGTGGGAGCATCTACCCTAGGCCAGAAACACCAAAAAAATATAACAAAACAAAAAATGGGGACAAGCCCACCACATTAAATTCTAAGCTAAGCCTAACTACGGGTTTAATTCATTACCAACGAGCTTAATGAGGTTCATTTACCTATTACTTAATGTGGTTCATTTTTACCCAAATAAAAATAAGCAAGGTTAAGGTTTAGAAGAGTACCCGAGAAGCTCCGGCTCCTCCGCTCGACGACGCCTCACCCTCTGTAGCCATGTTTCTCCAAGTCGCTGAAGCACTCCAAGTTACAAAGGTCACTTTCACTCCAAAAATTTTGAAAAGCAAAACTGACAGCTGACAAAAGTGAAAAGTCAAAATCCTAGGTCATTTTTATATTATCCTAATTTTTCCTTGGTCATTGCTGACATCAACAACACGCATTTCTTGGTCGCTCTGGATGAGAGTGGCCACGACCAGGCATTTGGGGGTCGCTAGACCTGGTAGCGGCCAAGATCCTAGGCAAAAACAAGCAGAGTTCTCTCCATGGGAAGCAAAAAAAACATCAAATAAGCACATTTTGATGGCTCATGGTCATCATAATGATCAAAATAACAAAAAAATCACATAAAAACAAATTTTCAAGTAAGCATCGTATTCAGTTACTTACTATATCAACTCAACAATTGCAACGACTTGCACTCCATGCAATTCGATGATATAAGTTACCATAAGACTACTCGTGGCAAATTTAGGAATTACAATGGGCCTCCTTCAATCCTGAAGAAGACCAAGATGGTCGGACTGCTCCACAGATATGATAGGATAATCCTAATTCCCTTATGACATCAAAAACATCGAGCCAAAGTGATCCAATATGAGCATAAATAGAATCACTCATCCTAATTCTCTAATAAGGTTATTGATAGTCGGACCGCTCCCCAGGATAGGGATGGATGATTTTCATAAACAATTGGAATCACACTTGGATGGGGGTCTCACCCATTAAAAGAACAAATGCTAGAAAGGGACCAAATTAATCATATTGGTCAAACGACTTGTCGCTTTATTCATTGTCATTTCCTCACCAATGCATTGTGTGAGGAGGTAGTTCAAATATTCAAAATAATCATAGTCAAAATCAACAGAAGATCACTTGATCATATCAAAATTATGTTTGTCCTATGAATCATTGCATACAACAATTACAAAGTTCCCCTTTGTTTGTTAGGGTCATAAGCAAACTGTGACATTATCAATTTATAGCTCTCATACCGGTCAAAACTGATTGTAGCAGCTGAAGCTACCCGATTGACTCTGAGGAATGAGTGCAATCAAACATGTACAAGCCATTGAGCTAAGTTAAGTCTTCCAAACATTGAAGCAATGATTCAAAGGATGTGTGTCATATTGCATGATTGGGCCATCCAACATTGATCAAACTACTGATCATCAAACACCCTACAAACATATTAGTCTACATTTTTGCTCAGCGTTGTGTTTTCCACATAGTGCATCGTAAATAGGAGCATCTGTAAACACCTAAAACATGTCATGTTTAGGAGAACTACTTACATAGTCACATTCATAGACCATGTGACTAAACCTTGGACTTTCCAAGTATTAAAAGTGGTCCTCACCACTCATTTTGGGCATTCTAGGCCCATTCAAGCTTAGCCACTGTAAACCAGAGTGGCTGGACCTTGGCCTCTCAAGCTTAGAGCAACCAGACCTTAGCCGCTGTAAATGACAGCGACCAAATATTAATCACTGCAAATGACAACGGCTAAGCCATAAAAAGCATTTTGCCGACAAACAGGCCTAATCAAGGGCGAAAGTGGCAGTCTGCATGCAATAAAGGTGAGCGGGAGTAACTTTGCATTCCCCTTCACGACCAGTTCACATGGAAGACTTGAGTCTGAATTTAGACTTTAGTTAACTAGTCTTTAAACATAGAAAAGACAAAAGCTTCTCATGCTAACATTCACTATGCATGAGGAATTCAATCCTAGGGTTTTGAACATAGACCTAGGGTTTCACACTTTATAAGGAGCAAACCTAAAAGCACTAGGGGACCTTTTTTGATTAATTAAGGGACTTTCTGAGACCTTTCATCAATATTTCAATCAGAGAGAGAGATAACATCATACATCAGAACTTTGAACAGGTTGGATCATTGAGGAGAGCTTCTAGAGACTTGGAGCATTTTCCTTGGAGATCGATTCTTGTAGCGGAGCCCTGTCGAATTGGAGGGAAAATCTGAACACATAAGGTAATCATTTTAACATTAGTAGTAGACTTAAGCCCATAGCCTTTGGATCAATAAAGAGATATTCCACCTTAGCGACCGTTGTCCTGGAGAGTGGCTCGCAACCTAGTCTAGGGTGTTAGGTGTTAGTTTCTTTTATTCTGCTTTATCTTTCATTTCATTAAGCTTTATTTCAGTTATTCGCTTGCATAGTACTAGTTTCATTGCATTTATTGAGCTCATTCATTGCTAACAACCTCATCCGGGGAGGTAATCTCGGACATCTAAGCGTGTGTTGTTGTTTCATTGCTTATAGGGCCACAGGTGCATCTACAACATACAAAGCAAGAGGATCCCTCTGGGAAACAGACCCAGAGAAGGAGGCATTTGTAAGCCCTCATACATTTTAGTGTGTGTCACCGGGAAGCCTTTATAAACATGCCACCCCCGTGCGAGGGGGATATTTTATACATCTACTACCCTCCTTGTGTAAAATCATCTATGAAACGAAGGGTATCCCTTAGAGGGATTTATATGTAATCGGACCTTGGAAATATCAATACAAGAGCATTCATTCATTTATTTATTTGCATTCTAGTTGTGTCTTCTTTTACGCCTTTCATTTAAGATGCATGCTTAAAACATTAATAGATTCAATTAAATCGCAAGTAGGAAATGTCATCGGGGCCGACGCGCTGCTTCCCCAGGGTCGCTACAATATGCACAAGATTATTGAGGACTACGTAGATGATCTGATTGCTAAATCAAAAACATGTCTTGAGCACATTGAAGTTTTGGAAAAAGTGTTTGATTGATTGCTTGAGCACAAAGTAAGGTTAAACCCTAAGAAGTGTGTATTTGGTGTCACATCCAAAAAACTTCTAGGGTTCATTGTCTCTAAGTGAGGCATTGAAGTAGACCCCAAAAAGGTCAAGGCTATAATAGAAATGCCTCCTCCAATGAACTTGAGAGAGTTGCATAGTTTGCAAGGAAAAATTCAATCTATCCGACAATTCATTGCACAGCTCTCAGATAAATGCAGGCCATTCAATCGCTTGCTACAAAAGGGGGTGACATTCTCTTGGACAACTGAATATCAAGAGGTATTTGATGAAATTAAGAGGTATCTGGCTGCACCACCAGTTCTTACACCACCTCGTTCAGGGTTTCCTTTTCACATCTATATATCTGCAATGTATTTTACACTAGGGATGATGCTTGCGTAGAAAAACGAATGTCATAAGGAGCAAGCAATTTACTATATTAGTAAAACATTGGTAAGTTATGAAACAATATATGCTTATGTCAAAAAATTATATTTAGCAGTGGTTTTTGCCACTAAAAAACTTAGACACTACATGCTAAGCAATACTACCTATGTCATAGCTTGAGAAAATTCTTTGTGATACATGATGACTCACACATACAACAACAACCATACCACAAAATGGATAATGCTTTCAACAAAATTCGACCTTGAATTTATCAGTCAAAAATCCATTAAATATTAAGTAATTTTTGATCAACTTTTCAAAGCTTCATTGCCTAATGATAAACCACTTATCATTGAGCTTCCATACGATTTGGTATTTTCTGTTATTGAACAAGAAGAGTTAGTCCCTCCTGAAGATGAAGCTGACATGACAATGTTCTTTGATGGATCAAAGTGCGAGAAAGGACAAGGTGTAGGAGTTGTGTTTTATACACCCGAAGGAATCCCAATTCCTTTATCATTCAAACTCGAATTTACATGCACAAACAATAATACAGAGTATGAAGCTTTAATCTTGGGGCTTCAAGCAGCTGTAGCTATGGGCATTAAAAAACTAAGCATTTTTGGAGATTCTCAACTAGTTGTATGCCAAATAAAAGGAGAATACCAATGCAAAGAACCAGTCTTGAAGCAATACCAAAAAGTAGCAATGAAGTTTCTAGAAAAATTTGACTGGTATGAGATTAGTAACTTGCCTCGTTCGACCAATTGATTTGCAGATGCAATGGCTTCTTTGGGATCCTTGATTCCTAAGAACGACCATGGAGAATTCCAACCATTAATCATAACAACTGTGTCCAAGCCAACAATTCAACGAGTAAAATATAAAGGTGAGAAGAATATCTGGTTGATCCATACTAAACCATATAATTCTTACCTTGACGAGATCAGAGACTTCCTCAAGTCTGGGACCCTCCTGATAGAAATGTCACGAATTGCAAAAATAACATTCAAACAAAACGTAGCTTGTTTCACACTCTTGAGAGATGTGTTGTATAAACGTGGCTATGATGGAATCCTATTACGATGTCTAGATCTCGTTGAGGCACAACGAGCTATTATAGAAGCCCATGATGGTACTTGTGGTGGTCATTTTAGTGGAATGGTCATTATAAAGCACATTCTATGCATGGGATATTATTGGCCCACCATGGAAAATGATTGTTGCCAATATGTCAAAAATTTCAACACCACATCAATTTAACTCATGTACCATCACAATATTTACAACCCATTCAAAGCCTTGGGCCCTTTTCACAATGGGGTCTCGATTTTACTAGAAAAATTCCCCTTACCTCATCAGGACAACATAAATTCATCATCACTACAACGGAATACTTCACTATATGGGTTGAAGCAATCCCAATGACCACTATGACTGGACCTCAAGTAGCGGAGTTTATACTTCAACATATTATCTATCATTTTGGAATTCCTTCCAATATAATATTTGACAATGGTAAGTCATTTAAGAACAAATATGTTAGAGCCTTATGCAAAAAATACAATATACAACATAGTTTCTCGACACCTTATTACCCACAAGCAAATGGGCAAGTCGAAGCAACCAACAAGATAGTAATAGCCATCCTCAAGAAACTCGTCAAAGAAAATCATAGATATTGGCACACTCAACTCCCCTTGGCACTATGGGCTTACAGGACAAGCATAAGAACACCAACGGGAGCGACACCTTTTTCACTAGTCTATGGTGCAGAAGCAATAATGCCTCTTGAACTTGAGATTCCCTCCTTGCGAATCACATTACAAGAATTCATGGACGATGACACAACTAGACAAGCACACCTTGACCAATTAACACTCATAGATGAAAGATGCATCAATGCCTTAGAACATCTGCGAGTGTACCAAGAACGCATAAAACGTGCTTACAACGCAAAATTCCATCCTCATGAATTTCAAGTAGGGGACCTCATGCTCAAAGAGAACCAACAAAATACCAATGCATTGCCACACTTGAGAGATAAATTTATGGCTAATTGGTTAGGCCCATACATTGTCAAACAAAATTTGGGTATGGGAACATATCGACTTGCTAGCTTGGAAGGAAATTTAGAGCTAGAGCCATTGAACATAATGCACCTAAAGGCATTTTATGCATAATGAGCCTTAAAAATATAGGTATATATACATGGTTAAAACAAAAAAAAAAATTGCATGCCATATACATTTGCATACATTCACTTTAGCACTCACACACATTTTAACATGGCATTTACATACACTTCATTTACACAAAATTTCATTCACATACATTTCATTTGCATTCATTACATTTTGCACCACCCCTTTGCATTCATTCCCCATGTAAAAAAAAAAGATCATTTATTAGTAGTGATGAAAAGGTCAAACAAAAAGTCAAGTTACCTTAATCAAGGGCATCTACAAAAAGGCATCTATGCACTTTCCTCTAAACACCCAAAGCCACCATTTTACAAAGTTTATACACCATAAGTTTTTGTTCACTCAGACAGTCCTAGGATTTTAAGCAAACTCCAAAAATATTTCTAGATTTCTTAGCACCAAATCACTTTATTACATTAAGAAAATCTTGAGTATTGTCAATTGATTCCGAAAACAATCTAGCACCAACAACAGTTCAATCTTAAAAAAAAATGAGTTAGAGAGGGATAACACCATACTTGGGTGGCACCTTGAAGTGAAAAAGAATACTCCTCGCTTATCCTATCATGCAACATAGTCCAAAATAAAAAATAGTGGTTTTTACCACTATCACAATTACTCTCAAAATATAAATATAAAATATATATAGTAAGGAGAGGGTCACATTCTCATCACACTTCGGTTGAGAATACGATTCCCCAAAGCTCTATACAAAAATTAACAACTTCTATACACACACAATAGATCCTTAGAGCTATAAGGATCGTACTACATGTCCCCTCAGAAGGATAGGTAGTCATCCCCAAATATCTATACAAAAATTAACAATTAATATACACACATCATAGATCCCTAAAGTTGTAAGGATCGTACTACATTTTCCTCAAAAAGATATGTAGTCATCCCCAAGGCCTAAAGATCATATCATTGGACTATGGAGTGAGTCTCCACTAGGGCTATAGACGCTTGATTGGTAGTGGAGTAAGCTCATGCGGGGCGACATGTGTCTCTTCCAAAGAAGGAGACCTCTAACCGTACATACGGGCAAGCTAGCTTCTTGGACCATTCCATAACAGGTCATGCCCAATTTATTCATAATTGGTTAATGAACTTCACGTGCACACAAACTGGTTCTTGATTGCCTAGGGTCATTGTCATGTTCAATATTTGGTACATAAATTCAATGCACACACATTGGTCCTAAAGAAAACAAGACAACCTTTGGTAAGTTTGGTAAATATCACTAGTAGGTTTGAGTCTATGAAAATCATTCAGTATTCCATATCAACTTTCACATCTCCTTCCATAACACCTTCCAAAAAAAAAGAGAAACTCCCATATCTTCATCCATGATAAAATCCATGTCTTCTTCAAAGATCATCCCACATGAATGTCCCCAAATATTATGCCCTTGATTAAGCAACAATGAACAAAAATGGCCAACAAAGTTCTGAACTATAAATGATCAACAAAACATCATGCATTCAAAATCATAAGCTTAAATTTCATATACCATTTAGCTTGCATTAATCATCCATATACATACCATTTAGCTTGCATTAATCATCCATATACATATCATTTAGCTTGCATTAATCATCCATATACATATCATTTAGCTTGCATTAATCATACAAATACAAATAATTTAGCTCGCATTAATCATCCATAAGGCATCCATAAAAACACTCATAAACATGCATTGCATACACAAAAAGCATTCACAATAAGATAAAGTAAAAATATAAAGCCATGTATATATATAAATAAAGCAAGTCTCATAGTCATAATGCCCGAAGGTTGTATAGATCAGAGCATTGAGGCTCATAGACAAAAGACAAAATACAAAAAGAAATGATAAAGCACCACTAGCTAGCGCCACTAGGATCCCTACGAGGACCCTGCGCTGAAGAAGCACCATGAGAACTAGATGGCCGATGACTCCTGTGACTAGTCTCGGTCCTCCTACTAGAAGTAGCAATTGATGAAGAAGGAGGAACAGGCAAGGGAATCTGGCGCTCATGCAAAATATCCTCCAACATCTCAATATACGCCCCTTACCTGCGAATAGTCCTCAAATTTGCACCCTTCTAACCCACCCACTGAGATATTTGTACCCTAAGAGAAGCAATAATGGAAGCTAACTCATCCTCGATAGTTGCATATTGTGCCCTAGTCATCTCACCCTGTAATCTCATAATCTCTGCATCTTGAGCGACAACATCATCTGCACTCGATCTGTTACGAAGACTGTCCACCTCACTCTGAAGCTGAACCACCTCACCCTGGTACCAAGCCACCTTGCCCTTCAAGTGAGACACCTCCAAATCTAAGCTAGCCCACTCCGCCTGGAGTAAATCATACTAATCCTATGTATGGCGAGGAGGAACATCCTCCTCTCCCTTATCAGCCTACAAATCGCCCCCATCTCCATCCCCATCGTCGTTCCTATGCCCATTGTCACCCCCCTCCATAACCTTTGGATCCATGACCATCTCGGGTTGTTGTACCTCTCTTGCAACCTCCACCCCAACATCACTCTTCCATCGCCTCTTCACTTGCCCAGGATCCTGGTCACCCGTATCTACCTCATCTCCACTACCCTTGTCATCAACAACCTAGTTGGGAGTCCAAACAGGCTACGAAGAAAACCATGAGTTGTACTCCACGGTAGTACCCACATCATCCAAATTAGGAACTGCAATAACTAGGTCATCTGAAGCGCCATCAATACTTTAGAAGTTAGGGGTAAGAGGTATACCTAGCTCGTTTTCCCATCGTCGATAGATGACGTGATCATTAGGAACACCCTGTACCAACCCAAACTGATGAGGCCTAAAAATGCCTCATTATTGCACAATGTTTGACTACCATATGATAAGTTAATTTCCAAATAGTTGACTAGAATATACTATTTGTTAAGTGTTTGCATGATTTTATGTTAGGAATACTATATCTCTGTTTTTGACTATTTTCAGCATTTTATGACTGATTTTGCATGATTAAGTAGCAAGTAAGAACATGCATTTCAATTAACCAAATGTGGTATGTTGATATCCATTAACTTCTCAATGGTTTTTGAATGTTTTCCTGCCCTTCAACTTGTTTCAAATCCACATTTAAGCCAAAAGTTTAGGACTGTCATAAATCTGAAAATCTGAGAAAAATAGCCATATAAAAATCAGCAAGCTGTCACTTTATAGGAACACCTCGAAGTTGTCAAGCAAAGCATGTAGATATGTATGGAATGAGTTTAGAAGGACTACAAAAGAAATCTGACCTATTTAGAAGCATTTCCACATGATCTAAATAGGCAGCAACAGGGTATAACAGAGCAGGGACAATTATGCAGCATTGTTGCACTATTTTAGCATGGTTACTTGGTGAATGAAGTGTATAAATTCAGTAGCAACTTGATGTACTCCTTCATGTTGATATTTGAATAATTTTTCCATGTTATAATTTGTTTGAATTTGCAATAAATGCCAATATTTTACAACTGTGCAACAGAACCGGAAAATGCAAGAATTTACCATGTAAATTCCAAAGAAGCTACCAATGAATGGCAAGGCATGAAATTCACATCCAAGGAAGAATGAAGACTATTGCAATCTAATCCTGAAGGCTAATACACCTTAGAAATGTAGCCAAAACCATTTGGAGTCAACACAGTTGGTCATTCTAAAGATCTTCGGAATGAACACAATGTCTTCGAAATGAGAATTGCAGTGTCTTCGGAATGAGCCACTTATCTTCGAAATGAAAACATAATGAACTTTTTGACTTGTTGACTGAATTTTGGCGATGGAAAAGGGGATGATAAGGTTGATAAAGTTAAGGGAAAATATCTCCCATCTGATTTTGCCGTCCTTGCCATCCAAAGCCACAATTCATGGAAAAGATCAATTTTGATCCTCTTCTAGGATAAATCGAGAAAAACTATAGCATAATAGAAAGTTGTTTGCAAGATAGGAATGGCATATTCTGAAGTGGAGAATGATGTGTGAGATATTTCTAGACTCCTCCCATGTACTCCCACCACTGAAGATGCTTTCTAAGGGCCAATGACTACTACTGCAACACAAACTGTCTAGATTTGCATTTATTTCAGATCTAGAATTATTGGCAAATCACTGTAAAGTAGCACATGGGCTAATTTGAGCATGGGATATGTTGTAAATGTTTATATAAATAACACAACTCCCTCCTTGGTTGAGCCAGTTAGGAATTAGGAGAGAGGAGAGTTTTCAATTACAGCAATTAGGACCGATAAGTAATTTTCTCGTAACAGTTTTCAAGCATGTTTTGTCATCAATAAAAGTGCAGCTATTTATCATTTTCTCGTTGAGTGTTAATTAGTTAAGGAGTGCTTTCACCTCCTTCTAGATCAAGAAGTATGGGCCCACTTTTAGATCTAGAAGGAGGGATTTTATGGCAGGTTTTAATCTGTAATTTTGCTGCAGCAGAATTAATAGATTGCTTGCCAGATTTTATTTTCTTGTTTTTATTTTGTATTATGTGATTTATTTTTTCTATTATATTTATGTACAACATTTGTGTATATGTCAGCTGACAAATTATATTAAGCATTTTCCTTTATGTTTTCCCTGTTTTCTATTTTAGCAACTTTCCATTTCCAACATATTTCATTTTGTTGTCAATTCCTATAGCAGAAGCTTGACGACCTTTTGTAGCAGGGCATTGACAGGTGTTTTAGAATAAGTTTCAATTTTGCAAAAGTAGATTAGATTTCAATTCTGCAAAAGTAGATTAGATTTCAATTCTGTAAAGGTATATTAGACTTCAATTTAGCAATTTCAATTCTATCATTTCAATTCTGCAAAAGTAGATTAGATTTCAATTCAGCAATTTCAATTCATGCAATTGTAGTTAATTGTTAAATTTTGCAATTTAGATTTAGTTTTCAATTCCTGTAATTTATTTCAGTTTCCATTCTTCAGACTAGGTTTAGTGTGACACCAAAAGGCTAAACCAAATCTCCTTCACCAATAAATGCTTGAAATTTGAATGCCTAAATTATACTATGCCTTAGCCTTCTATCGTAGACAGCCTTGGACACCACCCCGGATTGATAAATCATTGAGATTAAATGATGAGGTTCAACGACACTCATCACAAACTACCTCTGCACTCGAGATAACTGGATAAAGTCCATCTCACGAATGTGACTACCCACAACCCAACATCCTCGTCGAACTTGACAAAGCTCCATAGAATCTGACGGCTAATCCATGCCCCTCCAAGGGTGCCAACACATAAAATCCCTAATCAGCTCACTCAAACTATCCCTATAAGTAGAAACTTTGAATGAAGGGCATGTAGGATGATACTCCTCACTAAGGAGCCAATGATAAGCACGAGGATTAGAAGTACTACAAGAACAAGGAAGTCCAACAGGACGACTTATGATTATATGCTCACACGGCCAAACCTGGAGCAAAACACTGCAGCTAAGACCCTTACGACCCTGCCTCTTCACCTCATACAACTCACTATACGTTTGGCATAGAAGAGCTGGAGCCCATGCCAACCTTTGTGGATTTGCAATTAGACCAAGCACAATGGAAACCTAATTCCATGGAATCCTCGATCCCATTTTATTGGGCAACAACATGTTGCTCAATATATACATCATAAAAGTAGGAACTGCTCCCATCTGCTCACCCTTGAACAAGTCAAGGTAAGTGATCCCACCTTTGTTGCAGTCAACATCCCACAAGTCACCATAAATAGGACAGAGTGCCTCTTCCTTGTCGTGGTCTACGCTAACATATGAACCCTCGATAGGAACCCAAAAAATATGGTAAACGTCCTCCAAAGTAATAATAAGCTCCCCTGTAGAAAATTGGAAAGAGCCACGATCGAGATCACATTTCTCGACCAAAGCAAACAAGAGCGCTTCATCTGCCTTGATGTTACCCAAGCATCCGCAACCATCCAAGCCAATGGCCTCAAAAAACCTCCAATCATCATCATTCAAGGCCTTTCACACTTTTGAAATAATGCGAGGCCATCGATGTCGAGCATTGATCAACTTCACCTACAACCACAAACAACAAAAAATATCAATCACAATCAAAACAACAGACAAAAAAACAAAACAAATTACAATTTACATTCAATTGAACATTACAAAAAATAAAACTTCAACCTACCCCTAGTCTGGTAGCCAAAAAAAAAACAACAAAACAAATTCCAAATTACATACAATTAAAATTACAACATACAAAAAAACAAAACACAAAACACAAAACAAATATAAACAAAACACAAGACAACATACAATAAGCAAAACGAACACCTACCTGAGCATAGTGCCCACTAGCTTCTGCTCTAGTCGAGCCTTCACCTTCGTTGCCACCTGCACCACCTCCACTCCCCTCACCGCGCTCCATCTCACTCGTGACTCAGATCAAATAAAAAAATTAAAAAAAATCCAATTGGCAAGAATGAAGGATGAAAGCGACCTAAGGCTATTTATAGCCACTTTTCACGATGAAAATCGTGCATCCACGGTTTATGGCAAAAAACGTGCATCCATGTTTTACGAGGCGTGCAGAACCGTAAATCTACGGTTAGCGGATGAAAATGCACAAACGCGATTACAAAAAAAAATAACAAGAAAATACAAAACATAAATCAACACAAATTTGGTGTAAATCATAAACCAAGAGCAACAAAGTATAAGGGCACTGGCTCCGACACACAAGAGTGACTAACAGTATCCAAAAACACAAGCTCAAACACATGGTTAATAATTTCACCACACACACGCATCAACAACGAAGCAAAAGCAAACTTGCAACAACACAACTAGTCCCAAACTTGGGGCACCAAGTTAATCAACATCTCAACATCGCATTTCAAAAGCATCATCCAAATAAAGGTATTTCATCATCAACCGTTAGTCAATTGGTTTATGAGTCTCATTCTTTACTCATTCACCAATTGAGGGGGTAAGCAAAAAGTAAATTTCTTTTTTTGAGTCGTCCATTATTTGCATCGAAAAAAAAAAACTGAGCCCATTTATCCATTCAAATAAAAGCAGGTGTCATTAGTTTTTGCACTGCATCATGTTCCACACAACGCAATACAAAAAGGGGTAACTATAGACACCAAAATTCAACACCCATAAAACCACATTTGCCATCACACCTCAAAGTCCTGCATGATAAATTATATACCTAAGTCTCAACTTAGGGATATAAAATCCTGCACATTATCCCAATTTTTGGATTTATTAAATCTGGAAAAACCACCCTAGGATATCTTGCCTACCCACTAGACATGTGTCCTGGACACCCCATCCAACATCCATGTGACAACTAATCCACATTGTCTCCCTTGTCCCTTCACTTAGGACAAGATGCCACATCTCACTCCACTAGTAGTCACACCACCTAAGTTAAGTGAGTCACACTGAGTGACTCACGGTAACTATCCCTCCCACCTAACAGCCTAGAATTGCCACTTGGCAATCCAGGCTTGTCATCTTCCACTTTCCTCCAAAACCCTAAGCGGCCTATAAAGGTACCCTTGCCCCACCAAACAAAGAGAGTTGAATTAAGATACCGCTAGGCTGCAAAAATTTACCATGACCCCCGAGTAGATCACGAGTTTAACCCTTACCAGATCCCAGAGGCTCGTTTCCCAAAGCAACCTGCATTTCAGCCCGAACCGTCCATCCATGGTTCCATAGTCAAAACCATGATTTTGTGGTTTCGAGACCACGCTTTCGTGGTTCCCAGTCCTCCACCACATGCCTGCGGTTTCACAGAGCCGAGAATGCAAACAACAGAGATCAGTAGAAAGGATTGTTTTAGTGAGGTTGTAGAGTATTATATGCTTCTGTGATTTATATTGCATGATTACTAGCTTAGATTATGTTTTATGTGTGGCACTGATTTCATCTCTTCATCTATAGGGGCTACTAACTCTTTGTTGGTTTGAATATGTGTAGGTTACAGGTGTTTGGAGAAGGTTGTTGAAGCTGGAGTGGTCCCTTGCTGGATACCAAAGCCCACTCACCTTGGATTGTAGCATAAAGGACAAAGAGCATGAATTCCTATGAAGAGTTGGAAGACCCCCATTCCACTAGAACATCCATTTGTATCAATACAGAGAGAGGATTGTAACACTGCCGCCAAACACATTTGGGGCAACTCAAAAATTCTTTTGTAACGATTGTATCAATATATCAATAAAGAAAGCAATTTTGGCAATTCTCATTTCTTTGTGTTACATTCATTTCGTTGTTTAGTTTTTTTTTTGTTACAATAATAATATCTCTTGGATTATGAGACAATATCAATAGTTGGCTAAATATGAAGTTGTATAATGTTGATTATGAAAAAGTTTTATTGCACCCAACTGTAGAGATATATCATATAATTTGACCTTGGACATGAAATTCTATAAGAGAAGGAGATATACCTAAAATATGATCGTGATTGAAGGTGGATAGTTTGCTTGTGTTAACTCTTAGAATGGTGTAAAAGTTAGATAATTTGGTGAAAGGTATATGTTATTGAATAGTGATGAAAATTGCCATATAAGATTTAATTGTTTAGTTGATCAACTCTGTTACAATTTTTATCTTTCATTTGAATTGGATGACAAAAAATATGTGAGTTTTATTGTTCTAAAATTATAAAATTGTAATTAGTTATTGTGGTATTTTGTGTAACAAAATAAAATGTGGTTAATTGTGATTGTCATATTTATGGTTGCATGTAAGAATTGAATGTTGGCATATACAATCTAATGAAGCATCATGCATAAACTTGCATTATTGATGATCATTGGCATGATTTTATAAGTGATTATACTATAACACAACTACTAGTTGCATGTATGATTAAATGCATTAGAAATAATGCTTGTTTAATTGATAAATCAAATGTGTTAGGAACCTCATATAAAAATAAGCATAGTCGCAATAGCAATACAAGAATTAATGGAAATGCTTATAAATTAAACTAACATGAAAATGAAAATAATAGAAGTACCCAAAAAAATATTTGGATGGAAATACAATCAACTTATATTAATCAAGCGAAACAAATATTGTAGACCTCTTCGAGGGGGCAACCTTCTTGGAAGTAGAGCTCTAATACAATATAAGAAAAATATGAGATGCTTCTACTCCAAACTCATGTCCTTATATAGACTCTTATTTAACCTTTTTTTTTATACATAGGAAAATCAGTTACATCCATAATCATTTTCTACTACCAAGCAGGGTTCAAATCTTGGGGTTGTCCCCTATACCCACTATACCACCTCATTGTTTTTGACTCTATGCGAGTGGGGCCATTGGCCACTCAAGATTGGTTTTGTTGTCATCGGGTTGGCACACACTCAGTTGAGTTAGGTCAGACTACTACCTTTGTAAACAGGCCTGCCCCCAAGGTTTGAACCTAGGTCTCTTCTTGTTAAGTATCTGGTCTTACCAATCCATATGGTCCTTGGGGATAACTCTTATTTAACTTAACCCTAATACTCAAGTATTGGACCACATGAAAGAGGGGACTCAAGATATTAACTCATACTTAAAACAAAAATAAATGTTACATCATAATGGGCCTATACATGCTAGGCACCCAAGGTGCAAACATACACCAACACTAGATAAGTACATAACAATGGTTATGTTAGAACATGGTCCTAACAAAATGCATGAATATGTGGGGGATGAAGAGACATAGTTGGTGGGCAACAATTTTTTCAATGACAAAGTAGTGCACTATGAATGTGGGAAATATACGCACAACAGTTACATTCCCCAAAGTGCAAGTTCATTACTATAATGGAAATCTAGTATTAACATGAGTATATACTCATGAATAACATGGAAGTGTGCATGAAGTATTTTGCACATATGATCTCTCTAGTTAGGCGGTTATACATATCTTCCCCTTTGTGAAGGGTTGATGTTCAAGTTGTGAAGCTTAGATGGGGGTATTCATAGAATGTCACTTGGTTAGGTGGTAAAGTGCCTTCTTTCCTCTAAGCATTAGCTCATGGTAGGGAGAAGATTGGAACTGAAACCAATTGTTGTGTATTTATAGATTTGGAATAATGCATTGGGTGTATATATGTAAACTTTGTAACATTATTGATGATTATAATTTTAGATATGAAACTTGTATCCGTTGATGTATTTGTAAAATGCAAGGATATATATATACACACGATGGATTCACCTTGATTTTGATGTTAACTATTTAAGATGATAATGAGGATTTGGTTGATATGAGATTGGAAGTTCTTTACTTGGAATGAGTTCTTTAATTTATGTTGTTTTCTTCTCTATTACAACAAAAGCTTCTTATGTTTGAAACCTTGAAGAGACTAAAACATAACCATTGAACCATATGGTTATTCAAAATTGAAAATAAGGAATGAACATGTTGGAACCTTAAAGACTATACTACTATGCTTGGTTTTGAATACCTCTTCATCATAGGAGACCAAATTTCAAAATCAATTAGAACCTGAACTTAAACTGAAAAGTAATAGTTGATTTTGAATACTAAAAAACCTAGTAATTATGTATTTATATACTACACAAAGATATGGGTGAACACACCCATTCAATAACTAAATCAAGATTACTTTAATTATTTTTTGTTGCTAAACATGGTCATAGAAAATTAAGTTATTCTCATCAAATCCAGATAAAGAGCAGTTCTTTAGGACTAATGAAGGAAGTGGAATTCCTTACGCAAACATAGTATGTTAAAGTCTTAAGGATTATCATCCATCCTTAAAATTAATTTATAAAATTAAATAGGATGATAAGATTTAGAGCCTCATTAAAAAAATAGCTATTTTATTTTAATATAGAAAAGGGTTTTATTAAATTGGAAAAGGGATTTTTGTTAAATTAAAAAAGATTTATGGTTACATGAATCCCCATATATTTCATCTAGCTAGTTTTTATCCACAAAAATTATAGTCCTTATCCACCAAAATTATAGCCCTTAGGAGTCAAATATATATGTTCATGATAATCCATAAACTTCTTATTTTTATTGAAATTGTTGCCAAATTTATATTATCCAAAATCTTAAGGGAACAAATACAATATAAAGGCTAACCTTGGTCTAGGTGCCTACATCCAGTCCTGAACACCCGATAGCCATCGGAGCCATGATAGACTTCCCTCTAACTGGGACAAAGCAAACACAAGTGCATTCATAGGGCTACGCAGGGCACTTTTCACCAAAAATAAGCACAATAGAGACCACACTTAGGCACCCACTACTGTATTAGAATATGATGCCATGAAGGACCTACACAGAGGAGAATTGATAAATATTGTGACACTCAGGGCACCCGACTACAAGCATTGGAAGTGAACAACCACACAAGTGATCCCATGGTAACCCATGTCAAAAACTGAGATATCCCTAAAGGTTGTCATGGGGATGAAAAATCATACCATCACTAGGACTCTAAAAAGACATGATGATATAAAACTGAATGACTAGATACTATTTGGGTTGCAGCCTCTAATGGGTGGTCTGCACACTATCTATTGAGAAGAGACTATTGCACTACCAAAACAAAAACTTCAAGGAAACAACCATGCTGGGAAAACATTTGCTAAGGAAAAGATTGTAAGTGACCCTTCTGCACCTCATGTTGTTACGGGAGCCTAAAGTGAGGATTGGAATGAGTTTTTTTGGCTTCTAATTTTAGTTGACCCAAATACTTCAACAAGTGTGCCTGATTATGCATCACTGAGCTATGTTTCTCGGTTAAATCACCTACCATGTTCTTTAATCTCTATATTCTATCAGAGCTATGAGTCAAGGTATCATAGATACACCTTTTCAGAGATGTGATTTTTTCTTGTAGTGCTTTCTCCTTACAAGTGAAACCTGCTAACTCAGCTTAAAATTGGTATTTTACAACAACAAAGATGTTAGCTACTAAGATATTAGAGATATCTTCTTGATCAGTGTCAAAAATATATTTACATTGAGTCTTCCAAATATGAAATATGACGACTACCCTAGTAATGGAGAAAATAAATTTTTAATTAGGTATCATATTGATCCTCAATAAGGCTTGATTATTTGTTATAGGTAGTGGTAAGGGATAAAGCAACTGTTGCACTTCACACCAAATACGGTGAGTACGAGAACAATTCCAAAACAAATGTTGTATTGTCTCTTCTAAACCACAAAAATGGTAATCACCTTATCCTT
Source organism: Wollemia nobilis (assembly GCA_028583015.1). Lineage (NCBI taxonomy): Eukaryota > Viridiplantae > Streptophyta > Pinopsida > Araucariales > Araucariaceae > Wollemia > Wollemia nobilis. The sequence goes on from JAQPPZ010000850.1 coordinate 15,316,064, forward strand.
GGCCCAACTATTTTAGCCTGCTTTGAGTAGGTAGGCCTTGAAGAACTACATTCCAAAGAAGAATTTGGAGCTTTCCTTGAATTGGGGTATATTTGATCAGCTTGAAGGTTGTCACCCAAGTGGCCCAACTTAGCTCTAAATTCCATTTTTTATTGAGCATATCTGCAAATTATTGTCATTTCATATGAAGTAGGACTTGGTACCAAAAATTAAGGGTTGGTTGCTTGAAGTCATGATTTTCAAACCATTTCCAATGAATCCAATAGGGACTAGCTTCTAGAGGAGAAGATAGAGGTTGGGGAACCTTGGAGGCGATGGAAAGGATCTGCATAATCATTGCTTTATTAGTAGAGTAGAGGCCAAATTCTGACTAGATTTGCTTCTATTTTTTCCATGAGGACTTAGAAAACTCCCAAATCTCACCCACCAAAATCATTCCCCTTTTTAAGAGACACTTGGTAGGAAATCAAGAACTCATGCCAAGAGGTTGTGCATCAAGGGTGAGGAGGGGTGACCACCATAAGTTGTTCTAAAGGAAATCTATGGGGTCGTGCTTTGGAGTTGGATACCATGAAATAAATTGATGCACCTACTGCCATGCTTTCCAAATCCCTTTGAGAATATTACAACCTTCTATAGAGAAATAAGGGGCTTGTAAAAGAACATTAGTGTATGATATATTTGCCCAAATTTTACCATCCACTCGGGGGTTTTTCAAATGCTCCCTCACTAACACCTTTCATGGATCATTCCCTATGATCACCCTTTGCATATATTTAACCACAAGTGCATAGCCCTGGGCTTGAAGGTTGAGGATTCCTAGCCCACTGCATGAAATTAGTTTGCAACAAGAGACCATTGGGAGGCCTTGTTTGACTAGGTTTTTTGCCCAAAAAAACTCTCAAAGCATTATTGTTCATCTTATCATACCCAGCCTTACGAGGAGTCAAAAGAGAAGTGAAGTAAACATGGAAAGGAGCTAAAATATTTCCAACAATCTATATTTTAGTTGCTTGAGACATTTTCAGAGATTTCCAATAGTCCAATTTTTTGGCAGATTTTTCCATACACCAATACCACATAGATTTGGTTGAAAGGTCAACACCAAAAGGAAAGCCCAAATACTTAGATATTTCTCCTCTTTACACCCACTTCCATGTTGTGGGTATCCAATTTGGCTTATCATCAAATCCAAAGAGAATAACAAAGTTCTTGGATTCTTGGATTCTTTCACCAAAGGCCCTACAAAATGTGCGAATTGTCTCAAGGATGCTCGCAAGATTTTGCTAATATGAAAAATGAAAAAGCATATAATCATTTGCAAAGTGAGAGTTGATAAGCTAGGAGTCATTCAGAATGGGGATACCTCTTATCCTCCCCTATTTAATTGCATATTCCAATAGATAACCAAGGGCATCGACTACAATTACAAATACATAGGGGGCTAATAGATAAATATATATTAAGAACCACTCTTATAGAAGCATTTGAAAAGAGGGAAGCTACCATATCAATGAATCTATTACCAAAACCAAGCTAATGGAGCATGCTTAAGATGAAGGGCCACTCTAATTAATCATAAGCTTTTTCAAAATCAAGATTAAGGTAAAGGCACTTGAGCCCCTATGCTTGAGCCCACTCCATCCCTTCTGTAAGGATATTATCCAAAATGTCGTGACCTTTTAGGAATCTTGTTTGCTTTGAGCAAATATTTTTTGTAGCCACTAGGGGGAGTCTTCTGGCCAGAGCTTTAGCCAAAATTTTATAAGAAGAATTGAGTAAAGTAATGGGACACCAATCAACAAGTAGATCTGGATTAAGTCTTTTGGTAATGAACCTAATCAATACTTTATTAGTGGTCTCCCTAAGGCCTTCAATAGTAATAGCATTCTCATGCATTCGTAGAAAATCAACTCCTATAGTCTTCCACATGGTCTTAAAAAATTCACTCAAAAGCCCATCGAAGTCTAGGGCTTTTTCATTTGCCAAAGAGAGGAGGGAAGAATGAAGTTCATCCTGTGAAAGAGGTTTGTCCAACAATGCTTTGTATTCTTCAGATACTTTGGGAGATATGCATTATTTGCAATATTATCTAAAAAACTCAACTTCTGTGTTGGGCCCTTCACTTTTGAAAAGGGTTATTAAATGCTCCTTGATAAAGGATGGGGTCCTCCATCGGAATTTGTAGGCCAATTATAGGATTTTTAATAACCTCTATCCTCTTTGATCTATATTTTTTCTTAATGGCATTAAAGAAGAATTTAGAATTTTTATCACCCTCACAAATCCACTGAAGACATGCCTTGATTTATGCCCCGTTGGATTTATAAGCTTGGAGTTTCCTTAACTCTATCTATTTTTGTTAAGATACCAAGTGGAAGACTCTAACTTAAATAGAATCGCAAGAAATATTAAGAATCGCAGTTGGAAAACAGAAGGTAAACTCCTTATATATTAATAAATGTATATTCTTGGATGTCTTAAAAATAAAAAGTGATTGGGTTAATATACCCAACCAAGGAGTGTGTGCTTGTGAAAGGGTGTGACCCCTTGTAAGTTAATATATTAAGATAATGATAATTGTATTATGTTAGGAGGGTCCTAACATGCCACCCCCTTAAAAGAGCTTTGTCCTCAAAGCTGGAAATTTGGAAATTGCTGTTGGATATCGTGAAGAGTTTCCCACGTCGCGTCTTCTAAAGGTAGACCTTTCCAATGGATTAAAACTTCCGTGATATCGCGAGTACGAAGGTGACGAGAGCGGCGATCCAAGATAGCTTCTGGTTCGACTAGAAGTACTCCATCATCAAAAAATTTAGGGAGAGTGGTTTGTGTCGTGATATGGGCTCCAACTGCGAGCTTAAGGCAAGATACATGAAATACGGGGTGAAGTTTGGAAGAGGGAGGAAGCTCAAGTTTGTAAGCAACGGTCCCAATACGTTGGAGAACTTTATACGGCCCGTAAAATTTGGGTGCTAACTTCTGAGAACCTTTTTGTTTAAGAGAGGATTGATGGTAAGGTTGGAGACGTAAGAAAACCATATCACCCTCGTGGAAACTACGTTCGCTTCTATGTTGATCGGCTTGCTGCTTCATGCGATGTTGGGCGGTGTGTAGGTTCTCTTTTAGGATCCGTAGTATGTCATCTCGAGTAGCGAGTTTCGTTTCCACCGCATGGACTTTTGTAGTCCCTGGAATATAGGAAGTGAGGGATGGTGGTGTTTGGCCATATAATGCTTCATAAGGAGTCATTTTGATGGACGTATGGTATGAAGTGTTATACCACCATTCCGCTAGTGAAAGCCACTTTACCCAATGGAGTGGTTGAGTAGAAACAAAACATCGAAGGTATGTTTCCAAGCATTTATTTACAACTTCTGTTTGGCCATCGGTTTGAGGATGGTAAGCGGAGCTCATACGAAGTTGAGTACCTTGTAATTTGAACAATTCCTTCCAAAAAGTGCTAGTGAAAGTTGGGTCACGGTCACTAACAATTGTGGAGGGCATACCATGTAATTTAAAGATGTTATCTAGGAAGAGGTGGGCTATAGTGCTAGCGGTATAAGGATGAGCCACGGGACAAAAATGGGCATATTTAGATAAGCGATCAACGACTACGAAAATGGTTGTTTTTCCTCCTGATTTTGGTAGTCCTTCAATAAAGTCCATAGAAATATCTGCCCATGTTTTGGTGGGTATAGGAAGAGGTTGAAGTAATCCTGGAATAGCAAGGGTCTCCCCCTTTTGTCTTTGGCAAACTTCACATTCTTTTACAAAATTTTTGATGTAATTTTTCATTCCTACCCAATAGAAGGAGGTAGTGGCTCTTTTATAGGTTTTTAAGAAACCAGAGTGGCCTGCAGTGGGTGAGGTATGTAACTCATGAAGAAGTTTTTCACGATAAGTTGAATTGGGGGTGAGGACCATCCTTCCTTTGTATCTTAATATATTGTCCTTCCAAGTGTATGGAGGTTTGCTACTAGGATTATGTTGAAGTTGTTGAATTAAGGCGTGGATAGTAGGATCATTTATCCATTCTTCATGCACCTCATCTACCCATTTAGGAATAAGGGAGGAAAGAGCATGGACTTGAGGCATATCTTCAAATTTTCTAGAAAGTGCATCGGCTGCCATGTTGTCCTTTCCCTTTTTATATGTAATTTCATAATCATAGCCAAGAAGTTTAGTAACCCACTTTTGTTGTTCCGGGGTATTAGTCCTTTGTTCCAAAAAATACTTCAAGCTATGATGGTCGGTGCGTATAATGAAATGTTGGCCAATAAGGTAAGGCCTCCAATGTTGAATAGCATGGACAATCGCCAACATCTCTTTTTCATACGTAGAGCGAGCTAGATTCTTAGGAGAAAATGCTTTGCTTATAAAAGCTAGAGGCCTTTCATCCTGCATGAGTACGGCTCCCATTCCTATTCCCGAAGCATCACTTTCAATGACGAATGGTTTAGAAAAGTTGGGCATGGCTAGAACAGGGGTGGTACACATTGCAGTTTTCAAGGTGATAAAGGCCTCATCCACTTTAGATGACCATTTGAAAGCGTTTTTCTTAAGTAATGTTGTTAGAGGGGCAGCGATTTTACCATAATTTTGGACAAATTTTCTATAATATCCCGTTAGTCCAAGAAACCCACGTAGACCTTTTAAGGTTTTTGGAATAGGCCAATTTTTCACCTCCTCAATTTTGCAAGGATCTACCATAACTCCTTCCTTTGAGACAATATGCCCTAAGTATTCAATTTCTTGTTTTCCAAAGGAACACTTTGATATTTTTGCATAAAGTTGATTTTCCTTCAAGATTTGTAATGCTTGTCTAACATGGTCCAAATGTTCTTCCCATGTTTTGCTATAAATCAAAATGTCATCAAAGAAAACTAATATAAATTTACGAAGGAAAGGGTGAAATACCTTATTCATTAGACTTTGAAAGGTAGAAGGAGCGTTGGTAAGGCCAAATGGCATCACCAAGAATTCGTAGTGCCCTTCGTGAGTGCGAAAGGCCGTCTTAGGAATATCCTTTTCGTTGACTCGTATTTGGTGGTAGCCCGACCGTAAGTCTAACTTGGAAAAATAAGCTGCCCCATGGAGTTCATCTAATAGCTCGTCTATGACCGGAATAGGAAATTTATCCTTGATGGTCATTTTATTAAGCGCTCAAAAATCGACACATAAACGCCACGATCCATCCTTCTTTCTAACTAAAATAATTGGAGAGGAGTAAGGGCTTTTGCTAGGTCTAATGACTCCTGCCTTAAGAAGCTCTTGTACTAATTTCTCTATTTCGGTCTTTTGGAGGTATGGATAATGATAAGGTCTAATATTAGGAGGTTGATGCCCTGGAAGTAGTGGAATAGTGTGATCGTGACTTCGTTGTGGAGGTAGTCCTTTTGGTTCATTGAATACCGCCTTATGGTGGTCTAAAATATTTTGTAACTCTGGTGTCTCTTCTTCTTTGTGACTAGGTTGAATTGAAAATAATTGGGCGACCATTCCTTTGTTTCCTTTTCGGATAATTTTCTCCATTCTATGCGAGCTTACGATTTGGGAAGGTCCTGATTTTAGGCCTTTGATAATATAGGTTTGGTTCTTTGTTGTGAACTTCATCCATAGTTCATCAAATTCCCATTGGACTACGCCCAAGGTTCGTAACCATTGTACGCCTAGTACAATGTCGCAACCACCTAGGGGTAGGACGTACATGTCGCCTTTCATGTTATAAACCCCCATAGTTAGTTTTATATTTTTGCATTTTCCTTTGCATGCAATTTTTCTACCGTTTCCAATCATCACTTCGAAGTTATTGCAAGGGTATATAAAACAATTTGCTTGCTTAGCCACCTTTGGATCGATAAAATTGTGCGTGCTACCAGAATCTAGGAGCACAATAAGGTTTTGTTTCTTAAAATACCCTTTAACTCGCATTGTTTGAGGGGCAAAAAATTCGGCAAGGGCGTTGAAGGAAACCTTTGGTGCATTTTCTTCGTCACTTTCAAGTGTGTTGGATAATACCTCTACTTCGAGTTCAGGTTCCTCTTCGGTAGAATTCCCCCCATCTGTGGCATCTAGAATATATAATTTTCGTGAGGCACATTTATGATTTCTATCAAATTTCTCATCGCAATGGTAGCAAAGACCCTTAGCTTGTCTTTCCTTCATTTCCTCGAAACTCAGACGCTTAATTGGTAGAGCGGGGTTAATTTTGGGGGTTGTGTAGGAGTTTTGGGTTCTTCCATTTTGCATTGGTTTGGGGTTGGTATAAGTGTTTGATGGTTTCCCCAAGGTTGGTTTTGTGAACCGATTTCGTGCCTTGATTTTGTCTTTCGCTAATTTCGCCAAGCCGATGGTCTCTAACATGTTTGTAGGGTTATACATTTGCACCTCAATTCGAATTTCTTCTTTTAATCCACTGACAAAACATTCTTGAAAGAAGGCAGCATCTAATCCGGATGTTCGATTAGCTAGCCTTTCAAATTCTGCTTGGTATTCGCTTATCGAAGTGGTTTGGCATAATTTAGTGAGGGCCCCTGTAAAGCTTTGAAACTTGCTAGGGCCGAATCGCACTAATAGATTCTGTGTAAAGGTTGACCACGTCGGAGTGCCGTTAGTTTTCTCGAACCATTGGTACCATTGGATGGCATCATTTTCCAAGTGGAAGGAGGCGATATGCACTTTTTGCATTTTCGAAATTTGATTTAGTGAGAAATATTGCTCTGCTCGGTAGATCCAGTTTGTAGGGTCTCCGCCTTCAAATTTTGGGAAGTCTAATTTGGTCGTCCATGGTAAAATGGAAGTTTGTGGACCTCCTAACATTGCTCGGTTTGATGACCCATTGTTGGTTGAATTTGAATGTGTTGTTGCCTGATTTTGACTGATAGCATCAAGTTTAACATCCATTGCAAATATTTTCTCGAAGAGTTCTCTTGTGTTACGGGCATTCTCCTCTCTTTCCTGTTTAACTTCTTCAGCGAGCCTTTCGTGTTTCTCATGAATGGAATCCAGTGATCGACGTCTGTCGGCCATAGCAGTTGGTTAGATGAGAAAAATTTGTTGCTATTTGTTTGGGCAAAAAATTTGTTTTAATTCTCTTTAATTGGCAAAATTCTATCAAAAATTTGGGGCTTAATCCCAACAACTATATTTGTTGGTGCTCTCTGTTTTGTGACAGTAGCACTTTTATATATATATATATATATATATATATATATATATATATATATATTTATTTATTTATTTAATCAATAAAAATTTGGTGAGCTTGTTTTTGTTTTAATTTGGTGCTTACTGTTTATTCACAGTAGCACTTTAGATTTTAAACAGCAGAGTCGAGAGCGCAAGGCACGGGTTGCGGAAGAGATATCAGCGAAGGGGAACGGTCAAATAGTGGTCAACACGGCATAAATTTCGAGGTCAGCTTGAAATTTATTGGATGAATTCTTATGCGAAGGTTTTCAAGGAGGAACGTGACCGAAGTCACGCTGAAGTGTATGCGATACACTTGTTATAAACCTCTTTCTAATTTTCACCTAGTCTATGTGGGATTTTATCCCAAAGATTTTTAAAATCTTTTCCCTGCCTTACACCCGACGACGACTGCTTGCTGGCGATCGGGAAATTAACACCTTAGTTTTAACCTTATAAAAAAATTTAATTTTTATCTGTTGCACAGCTTGGCTATCGAAAAATGACACCAAATGTTTTTTTTTTTAATATGGTACAACCTTTGATTTCCTCTATGTTCGCTGTGGAAACCAGCTAGAACACATCTGTCGTGCTTAATCGAGAATCGCAGGGAGGAGGGAGGTTATACCATAGTGATCTGTTTGTTTATGCAGCAATATGGAGGGAGGTGAAAGGCAGCTATAAACTTATGGTAACAGAAGGCAGTGGTTGGTGTCCCGAGAAACTTCTATTCTGATACCAAATGTTAAGATACTAAGTGGAAGACTCTGATTTAAATAGAATCGCAAGAAATATTAAGAATCGCAGTTGGAAAACAAAAGGTAAACTCCTTATATATTAATAAATGTATATTCTTTGATGTCTTAAAAATAAATAGTGATTGGGTTAATATACCCAACCAAGGAGCACTGTAACGGCCGCAAAAATTTTGGCCCTAAAAAAAAAAAAAAAAAATGGCAGATTTTGGAGGCAGCAAGTTGTGACGGATGGAGCAGCAAGGAGGAGGAGCGGGAGGTCTAGGGGCAACAAACCCTAGGTGTGGGGCTTCGGAGGGCAGATCAGCAGACGCAGCAAGTGGGGGCTCTGGTGAGATAGCAGGCCCCCAAGCGGAGGATGTGGACAAGGAAGTTCTATTGGAACCGGTCCAAGGGCGTTGGGTGGATGCGGTTGAAGATATCTCTGAGGGGGACCAGGACTCTGTGCGTCAGGATCAAAGGAAGACCCAAGAAGGAGACAAAGAGAAACCTGGCAACTGGAGACCTTCATATCTTAATGCTCTTCGCGGTAAGCAAAAATTATCCGACTCTTGTTTTAATCTAAAATCTATCAATGGTAGGTTGCACGTCCCTGATACCTTAGCTCAACATGTGGCTATGGAGGGCATAACATCTCTGGTGGCTAAATTTATGGGGGTGAGGCCGGACTTGGAAGTCATAAGGAGATGGGCCGTCCAAAAATGGCAGCCAAGGGCCGGTATGATGATTAAGGCTTTACCCAAGAGTTTTCTTTTGGTGACATTTCAATGTGAATAGGACATGGAAAGGACTCTCCAAGGAGGTCCTTGGTTTTTTGGGAAAAGGGGCTTGTATCTCAAGCGTTGGTCCCCCGATTTCAACCCCTAGACTCAGGTGCTGGATTTGGCTCCTATTTGGGTTAAGATGTCGGGATTACCTCTGCTTTTTTGGAATGAACAAATCTTGGTCGGGATAGCTACGGAGATTGGAGAACTAATAGCTATTGATCCCGCAACCTTGAGCAAAACAAGACTCCTTTCTCCTCGCATGTGTGTGTTGGCGGACCCGAGTAAAGAGCTCCCTAAATCCATTATATTGTCGTCTATGTTTGGCCTTCATACTCGGGTCTTTGAATATGAAAATATGTCTTTTAAGTGTAGTGTTTGCGGGAAGGTAGGGCACCAGGGTATCCACTACATTTCCAAGAACCAACCCCCACTCCAAAATACCGCTCCTCAAACCTAGAATAATATCCCTCCCCCGCAGATCTCCATTCCTACCCAACATGGGCCTCAAGGACGTGGAGCTCGAAATCTGAATATCAGAGACCCTGTTCGCCTTATTGTAAGCAAGAGGCAACGTTATAACCCTCCTCCCAAAAATACCTATGCCTCGAAACCCTCTCATAAGGGAGCTGGTCCCTTTGATGGGAACCCTCAAGCTCAACCTGCTCCTAAGATGATACAGCAAGCCTCAGAGCCAAATCACAAAGGAAAGAACCCCATAGATCAACGCCCTGGGGCAAGTAAGTTTGATTGGGTAATACGAGAGGCCTATGGAGGCTCGGTGGAAGTGGTCCCATGTACTGCAGAGGAATTTATGGGAAGAAATTCCAAGGAGATCAACATCCCAATGGAGAATAGTTTTGATGCATTAAATCATCTGAAGGGAGATCAGATGGATAGCCAAGAAGTGGAATCCGAGGTAGAGGAGACTCAAGAGAAGGATTTAGAGGAGAAAAATCAGAGGAAGGAGCAGGAAACTAATAATACAGGCAAGGATACTCAAGAGGAAGAGGTGAACCACCAAGATCAGTGTAACCCCAAAGCAGGGAAAAAAGAATCTACTAATCAAGAAGCTAAGAGCACGAAATCATCTCCACTGTCAGAAAGACCAGTTAACCCGGAAAGCCAGATTGTTACCCCAAAGACCAAGACTGACCTATCCAAGATGGTTACTAGAAGCCAAGTGAATCCCAAGGAACCCCAGCCTAGAGCGGATGTATGGGGATATGGTTCGGTAGGAAGAGGGAAACCTAGCAATGTTGCCTTAAGGCAGAAAGAAGCAGAGCGAGGAGTGGCTGATGGCACTCAAGCAGTATTGCTCTTTGGGGCGAAGGCTCGAGGATCCAAAGCCCATAAATGAAGATTCTTTCATGGAATATTCGTGGGAGTAATCCTGCAAAAATAAGAGCTTTGTATGCTCTTAGACAAGAACACAAACCGGATATGATTTTACTGCAAGAAACTAAAATGGAGGAGAGTAGAGTTATTCCTTTTAAGAATAGGACTTGGCGAGAAGTTGAAGTAGTAGGCCAAGAGGCCACCGGAACAAGCAGGAGGGTTGTCTGGTTATGTGGAACAAGAATGTGATTGATAGTAGAGTGATTCTGATGTCTAGTTGGTTTATTTGTCTCTTATGTGTGGATAAAACCACGCAGGAAGAGTGGATCTTAACGAATGTATATGCTCCAGTTAGACAGGGACTGAGAAGGGTTCTTTGGAGTCAGCTAGCTGAATTGAGGGAGACGGTCCCCAACTACCCTTGGATTGTGGCGAGGAATTTCAATTGCTACCTTAATCCCGCAGATAAATTGGGGGGCTCTCAAAGAATAACTCATTGATATCTACGAGTTTAGAGATTTTGTTGAGCAACATGAGCTGATGGATGTGGACCTGCGTAGATTCTCCTATACATGGTCTAACAAAATATTGAAGGAAAACCAAATTCAGATCAGATTAGATAGGTTTCTTCTTTCTCAAGAATGCCTGGAGAGGTTTGGGGACTCTTCATTAATGGCACTCCCAAGAATCGGGTCTGATCACAACCCAATTCTATGGGAAACAGGGGAGGACTCTAAGAAAAGATACATCAGACCCTTTCGATTCGAACTTATGTGGTTCCAACATCAGGATCTCAAGGATCTGGTTGCCCAATGGTGGGACAAAAAGTATAATGGTTCGAAACTAGCCCAAGTGGCATGTAAACTAAGGAATGTGAAGGCTAACATTAGAGAGTGGAACAAAACTTCCTTTGGCAATATTTTTGTTAAAAAGGCAGAACTAAAAGACAAGATCAATGAACTACAGGAGAAGCTCAAGTCAGAGCAGCTTACAGAGGATCCGAGAAACCAGGAGAGGGAGCTGTTAGTCGAATACCACACGATGCTAGGATTTGAAGAAACCTTTGGAGGCAGAAATCCAGACTACGTTGGTTAAAGGAGGGTGACAGAAATACAAAGTTCTTCCATGTCTCTACTCTTCGCCATAGGAGTACTAACAAAATTAAGGAGATCAAGATGGCCGATGGGTCTAACACCAAAGATATGGAAGACATAAGGAGGGAAGCGGTTGAGTACTTTAAATCATTGCTAGAAGATGTAAATCCGACTATTGAAGAAGAGGACTCTCTCATGGCAGCCATTCCACCCCTCATAATTGAGAATCTTAATGGATTCTTACTTAGTCCTTTCACAAAGGAGGAAATCAAGAAGGTGGTTTTTGACATGGATGGTAACAGCTCCCCAGGACCGGATGGCTTCCCCATAGCTTTCTTCCAAAAGTTTTGGGATATCCGAGGCAATGATGTAGTGGAAGCTATAATTGAGGCTCAAAAGGACATGGAAATCCCAGAAGGAGTTAATGCTACATTTTTAGTCCTCATCCCTAAACTAGTGGGAGCAATGGAATTTTCCAATTTTTGCCCTATCGCTTTATGTAACACTCGATGAAGATTCTCACAAAAACAATCGCCAATAGGTCAAGGTTATCCTTCCTTTCATCATTGATATGAACCAAGGAGGCTTTGTGAAAGGGCGACAAGATGGTATCATCACAATTCATGAGGTTATTCATTCAATGGTGGCTAGTAAGGAAGCAGGTATGTTACTAAAGCTTGATATGAATAAAGCCTACGACCGGGTCTCATGGCGGTTCCTCACCAAGATTTTGGGTAAGTTTGGTTTTTGTCCCCAATGGATTAAGTTGATTTTTAGTTGTATCTCTACTACAAGATTTTCTGTCATGGTGAATGGGTCACCCTCCGGTTACTTTAAGAGTGAAAGGGGGTTGCGACAAGGAGATCCTTTGTCTCCATACTTGTTTATTATTTTAGCGGAAGCATTGGGTAGGAACATTTCAACAACGATGGCAGATGGTCGATTGGAAGGTTTCAAACCAGCCTCAACAACAGAGCCAATGTCTCACCAACAGTTTGTGGATGATACAATCATTGTGTCCAAAGCCTCAATGCCTCAGGCTAGGAAGTTGAAGAGAATTCTAACCAAGTATGAGACAGAAGCGATGACAAGACATAAACTATAAGAAGAGTAGCATCTATTTCTTTAACACGCCCGGTGGGAGGGAGGAAAGAATAGCTAACATCTTTGGTTGTGGAAAGGAGCTCCTACCAGAAACTTATCTAGGCATGCCTATGTTCGAAGGAAGAATGAAGGCTACATTGTGGAACCCAATCATTGACAGGATCTCCAAAAAGTTAGCAGGGTGGAAGGGCAACCTTCTCAGCTCCGTAGGAAAAGCCTTATTAGTTCAAACTACTTTATAGAGCATTCCAATTTATTGCATGTCTCTATTTAGAATGCCTGCAAAGGTCCGAGCTACATTGGAGCAAATTCAACGCAACTTCTTGTGGTCAGGTTCAGAGGAGAGAAAGAGAATTTCGTTGGTAGCATGGAATCAGGTGTGTGCAAGCAAGGATCAGGGGGGCCTGGGGCTAAAGAGAATGAAAGAAATGAATCAAGCTCTGATTGGCAAATAGGTATGGAGATTTATCAATAATGATCAATTGGGATGGGTAAAACTTCTTAAGGCAAAATATATCAGAAATAATCAAGACTTCCTGAAAGCTGATAATCTCCCTAGAGGATCCTATTTCTGGAATTGTTTGCTCGAATGTCGGGAGGTAGTCAGGAAAGGCATCAGATGGAGAATTGGTAATGGAAGACAAGTGGACTTTTGGCAAGACCCGTGGTTGGAAGAGGCCCCTCTGAAAGATAACTTAGACCTTCAGGTCCTCCAACATAAACTTTCGGAGGAAATGGGAGGAAAAGTAGGGGATTTTATTGTTGTAGCACAGGAAACTTCCTCTTGGAAGAAAATCACAGCTCATAATCTGTCAAGCAAGAGAAGGTGGCCCTAACCAAACTCAATGATGCTTTAAGGGTGTTCCCGATCATTCCCGGGGAAGGAAGAGACAAGGCGATTTGGGGCAAAACTACAAGTGGGATCTATTCAAGAAAAATCGCCTATAAGTTAATCCACTCAGGATTCAATGGTCGGACTCCGACTTCTATTATTTGGTTAAATAATTTAACCCCAAAAATTAGCTTTCTTCTTTTGGTTGGCAGTTCAAAATAAGATTCTGACAACTGATAATCTGTAAAGGAGAGGTTTCCAATTCATCAATCGATGTATCTTGTGTGAGAAAGCGATAGAATCTGTAAGTCATATATTTCTAACTTGTGAATTTTCTTGTACGACTCTTCCAAATGATCCCGTCCAAATTTCATATAGATTGGGTCTGTCCAAATAGCATGTCTGACTTCACAGTATAGTGGGCTTCCCCCTTCCGGCGAAACTTTTGACTTGGCTCTGGAAGCTCAGCTTACCCCATTTTTTATGGGGGATATGGAATGAGAGAAATAAGAGAGTATTTAAAGGACGTAAGAAAGATCCCAGATTATGTGGTAATAAAATAATCGGAGCTTTGAAAGAAAACTGGAAAACTTTCTTCTTCAAAAATGAGACCATGTCTCTAAGGGAAAGGAGGATTTTGCGGAACCGGGGAGAGGAACTTCCAGCACCTAGACATTACAACCAACCCACGGGATGGTGTCAAGTGGATACCCCCCACACAAAAGTGGGTTAAGTTTAATTTTGACTGGGCAACTAAAGGAAATCCGGGCCGCAGGAGCAGGAGGAGTTCCGAGAAATGAGGAAGGAAAAGTGGTCCTTGCCTTTGCAGAGCCTTTGGGAACTCAAACAAATCATTTTGCGTAAGCCCGAGCTCGCATGCAGCAATGAGAATTGCCAGACTTGAGGGTTATAAGGAAGTTATCTTTGAAGGGGATTCGCTTAATATAATCAAGGCAATTAAGGAGGATAAAGACCCCAACTGGACCATCTTGGAGCTTATCCTAGAAGCAAAGATTCATAAATCTCATTTGGTTAATGCCCGAATCCAACACACCTTCAGAGAAGGGAACCAGACAGATGGATCTAATGGCAAATATTGCAGTTTCTGTTGGGGAGATGCAAATTTGGAAGGATAACTTCCCTCAAGAACTATTGGTGTTGGCTTCTAGAGAAGAGCTAAGATCAAACCTGTTAGAGCATCAGGAGATCATAGGGGTTGATGATGAGTAATCCGACAGATGGAATTAGGCAGAAAAGGCATCCCATTTGTCGGGGCCTGGGAGGTGACAAGTGTACAGTACAACAACCTAGTGGTATTAGTAAGTGCTAGGTGTTGTTTGGTTTTTGTTTTATCCCGAATAGTCAAGCGATAAGTATAGGACTGTGGACTCTAAGTATGGCTTAATGTGGGTCTTAGAAAGATCCATTTTGTATTTTGATTATACGGGCTTGATGCTAGAACCAACCCATTTTGACTATGTAAAAGGTTTGTGGACCTTATAACCACCTCTACCTTATACCAAAAAATATACCCAACCAAGGAGTGTGTTCTTGTGAAAGGGTGTGACCCCTTGTAAGTTAATATATTAAGATAATGATAATTGTATAATGTTAGGAGGGTCCTAACAATTTTCACCCTATTGCTTTTGAGAAGGGATGCTACTTTGGTTGAGTTGGTGGCTAAGTTGGTCAACTTCCTACTCCAATTATTTCTCTTTTTTCCTGCGAAGAGAGGCTAGGATTTCACCAAAAACCTCGAAGGTAATCCACCATTATTTTGATGGCTTCCTCCCACCACATAATCCACCCTCTCCCTCTTGAGGGCCTTGGAAAGAGATTCCATACTTTCTTGATTCCATTAACACAATATTTACGCTTGAGCAGGGAACTGTTTAACTCGAAAGGCAAGTTGTTTTTGGGTTTCCTGTTAGGTTTGATATAATGAGCACTGGGAGATAGCAATCACAAGATGCATAATAATATAAAAGAAAGTAAATTTGCTAGATGATTGAAATATGCAATAAATATAAATGATATAAAATAATACAATGTAGTTATGGAGGAAATGAACACTCCATAATAAAGCTATTGAACTACATTACACCCATCACCAATGGATGGTGATACACACAAAACTATCCTATGCACTATTCTACACTATCAGACTATGTCCCCTGACTCTATATCTATCTAATAGTGAGGCCTTACTTATATAGGAAAATAGGTTACTTGGCTAAGACTCTAATTAGTTGTGCAAGGGACAACTTGCACATTGACACTTGTGCATTTATTACATTGCATGAAGTAACTAGATAACTTGCCCCTAAACTAATCTAATTAGGTACCTTTGAAGATACATTTAAATAACCCAAATGATAGAATAGACTCTATTTCTAACAACCTCTATATTACATTATTTGTGTATTGAAGACTTTAGTCTTCAGTATGGATCTTCTTCTTCTTCACCCTGATCTTCTTCTACATTCTTTGTAACATGTTCAAGCAAATAATTAGTGTCTTTGTAATATGTAGCATTTGTTGATAAAGCTTTCACCTCATAGGTGTTTTTTGGGTTCTTCTAGTTCTTCAATTTATTCTATCCTTTGAACTAGGTGTCCCTTCTGATTTCTCTTCTGATATTCCAGTTGCGGATAATTGGTTGGTCACTAAAATTGCTATTGATGAGGGTTCCTTTGATATTTTCAAGTTTTAAAATGATTCCCATTATTCATCTAATTTCCTTGCTTTTTTTTTTTGGAATTGTATCTGCAATAGCTGGTGCTATGACATTTCTTTCTACATATTTGACAATACCATGTTTTATGCCCTCTTGCTGAAGATGAAATATTTCCCTATTGATTATATTTTGATTCCAATGGAGTGTTAGTCATTTCATATTTCACAGTATTTTCTACTTTATAATCTTGAAGTATATTGACTAGATCATCAAAAGAGGTATCTTTACTTAAGACCTGTAAAGATGTGACCAAGTGTTTATAGTTGTATGGAAGTGCTCTCATGGTTACTTGAGTGAGAAGTTCATCCTTAACTGATTCTCCTAAGATCAATAATTTAACTTTAATATCTACAACCTTCCTTAGGAACAATTATATGCTTTATCCACCATTCATCTTTAAAAAGTGAAGTTGAGTTTGGAGATGAAGGATAGTCGCCTTGTTCTTTCCTTCAAATATTTTTTCTAGGCTTGTCCATGCATCTGAAGATGTTTTGGATGAACTGATATATGGTTGTATCCCATCAGTGATAGCAAAAGTTATTATCATTAAAGCTTTTGAATTATTTTCTTCAAACTTTAGGATTTTAGTTTCACCCGTAGTAGGTCCCCGTGTTTGACAACATCCCAAATTTTTTCATATACTAAGATCGCTTTCACTTTATTTTTCCAAGAGAAATAATTTGGACCCTTGAGTAGTTGAGATTCTGCTAGGAAGAATTTGTTTAATGCCATTTAAATCTTCCTAATATCAATCCTTGAAGAACCTTATGTCTCCCTAGATATGTTTTGGAGTATGATATAGTGCTTTTGTAAAATATAGTTCAATTTTGGTTGATTTTGTATAAATTTTGTAAAGATCAAAAATCAACTTCTTAACTCCTTATTACTCCTATTGAACTAAGTACTTTTCAATTTTGAAGAGGTTTTAATGTTGGATTTATTTTATCCTTTTTGAGACAAGAGTATATATTTCCAAATTTAATAAAAGATATTAATAACCCCTTTTTGTAACCCTTAGGATTTTATTCAAGTGTTTCTAATTTCCAATAAACTAGTGTGATGTTGTAACCCTTATCACTCCCAAATTTGTAAAACTAGAACATATTACTATTTGCAAACATTAAATGGATTAATTCCAAGTAGTAGCCCTTATTTCTCCCAAGCTATCTTTTGCAAATATTATATTAATTTCCCTAATTTTTGCTTTCAAACAAATATTGATTTCATTTAATATCTCAACCTTATTATATAACCTTATAACTCTCTTTTTAAATGAAAGCAAATTAGATGAGGAAATTTTTTATTAAGGCTTTGTACCTTTATGAAGTTGGATAAATATTGCAGTATTATGACCTTCTTGAGTGTGAATTACCCAAGGTGTGCTTTGGCTTTAATGCTATCCTTTAATGTTGGTTGACCAAGAGTGTTTCCAAATGCTCTCGACTTGCTTTGGATCGTTGTTGAACTGCCATTGAGCTTCTGTTGTCGATCTGCTAAACTATCGTCAAACTTCTATCGAGTAGCTTTCAAACTGTTGCCCTCTCTTTCCAAGGTCCTAAAGAACACAAGCTTATACTGAGAGGGGGTGAATAGTATAAGACCACTTTTTAATTTTCTTTCCCAATAAATATTATGTAATGCAATATCAACAGTAGTAATAAAAGCAATGCACAAATCACCACACACAATAGAGACACCAATTTTACGTGGTTCACCCAATGTGGGCTACTCCACGAAGAAAATATTTCACTAAAATTTTCTCAATCAATCTCTTGGGAATCCTTTCCCTATTACAATGTTTATGAACCTTTGTCCAAAGGAGACATCAATCCCCTAATCAAGTTTGTGTATCTCTATCCATAGTAGAACTCCTTATCCTTAGCTTTGACTAGTGATCTTCTAAAATAATTGTTGCCCCCACTGCTCTGGCTAATGTATCTCTATCCACTGAAGACACCTATCCTCACTATCCTGGATAATGGACCTCTATCCACTGGAGACTATCATCATCTATACTCTGTCACCTTCAAAGCTCTGTCTTAAATCTGCACTAAACACAATCCTTTGGTCTAGCACAAATCTACTCAATCTTTGTCTCTAGTCTGGCACAAACCTATCCTCAAATTTGTACCAAACTTTGTCCTCAAATCTGTACTAAACACAATCCTTTGATCTAGAACAAATTTATCCTCAATATCTGTCCTTTGATCTGCACTAAACATAGTCCTTCGATCTAGCACAAATCTATCCTCAATATTTTTCCTCAAGCCTTAACACAAAGCTTGAATCAATCTCAAATCAACTCTGCTATATCTTCCCCAAAACTTAACTCAAGGTTTGAACAAATCAATCAATCAACTCTGCTCTCAAGTCTTCTCAAAGACTTATCTCAAGTCTGCCTTGTAAGCTTCCACAAAAGCTTACACTAATTTGTCCACAAGTCCTCTCTATAACTTGCCTAATCTACTCTCAAGTCTTCACTGAGACTTACCTCAAATCTTCTCAACAAATCCTCACTTTTTTTTGTCCAAATTTGCTCAATAAGTCCTCACTAGAACTTATCCAAACTCATAGAAACGTAAATAGAATTGTTAGAGACTCAATATGCTTCACACTTATCACAATGCTCAATTACTTTCAATACTCTTTTAGAAACATATAGATAATTGTTAAAGACTCAATATGCTTCACATTCACCATAATGCTCAATCACTTTCAATCACTCTTTTTACCACAGAAACATATAGATAATTGTTAGAGACTCAATATGCTTCACACTCACAAACTCTCAATCACTTTCTCAACTCAATTTAGAATATAGAATAATTTGTTTCATAGAACTTGAACTATCACATCAACACATCCACTTGACTAGGCTCAACCAAATCTACTCAACCAATCACTCAATGAAATAATCCTTGCTCACAAACCCTAGTCTCAACTCAAATGTTTCCAATAATGCTCATCAACAAATCTCACATAACAATGATACTCATGTTCTTTGCAAACCCTAGTTCAAGTTCTTCACTCAACCAATCACTTCAACAACAATGCTTATAAAACAATCTTCACATAAAAATGATACTCATGATCTTTGCAAACCCTAGTTCAAGTTCACTCAACTTAATCACCTCAACAACAATGCTTATAAAGCAAGGTTTTATCAACAACTCTTTATTCCATAAAACCTTGAAGCTTTAATTCAAAACACACTCAACAATGCTTACCAAACAATCCTTTTCACTCCAACTTTACATTCACAACATTCAACAATCACTCACTAGGAAGATGTGCCCATACCTTTTGTTTGATGTAGAAGTGCCCTTAGAAAAACCTGTCTCAATCACAATTTTCTCCTTTGTCAATTTCAATAGTTAGATGACAAATATCACACTAACTCTCTTTCAAAATATTTTTCAAACACAAAAATAATCAATCTCAAATACACCTTATTACTTCTTGAAATTAGCAATCATCAAATCACACATAAAAATAATCACTCAAATTGCTCCTTATAATCTCCAAATTAATAAATCAATATTTCAAAAATAACCCTTCAAAAATAATAATTGCCTATCCTTTTATCTCCCTCAAAACACTTAATAACCAATATTAATTTAGGCAAAAATTAAATCTTATAACCCATCAAAAACAATTATTTTTCAACCTTAGGCACATAAAAATATTTATATTTTTCTTCAACCTTAGCACATCCAAATTAAGCGACCAACATAACAATCAATAGCGCATACCTTTCTCTCAACCACTAAAAGGCCTCGATGGGTTTTGACCTTGAAACCTCTCCGTCGAGCACCTTACCAAGGCACTAGCCCACCATGTGGGTTAGGCGCTCCCACAAGGAGAGGAAGACGCTTGCCCCCTTTGTTTCCTTGTTGGCGTCGCTTCCAAAAATCGGAGACCTTCCTTCCTAGAAAACACAAAACCCACAAGATTTGAACCTGCATCCTCCCTGCCAGCAAACGTCTTAACACCTTCCACCATCGCCAACTGTGCTATGCGACGCCTGTGCAAAGTGAGAGGAGCCTTGCTCCTGTTTGTTCCTTTAATTTCGCCAAAGACTTTTCAAACACGAAAATCGTTGCTTTCTTTATGTGCATTAATCTAGAACATAGACATTCAAAATAACTCATGAGGGGAGACTTAAGGCAAATGTTTTGCCTTTATATATATGATGCCTTATTTTCATAACACGTCGGTGCTCAAATAGAATTTAAAAATTCAATTTATAAACTTAGTTTTATAACCCTTTTTAGGGTTTATTTAAATTAATAAAAATTAATTTATAATTAACTTAAGTAACATGAAAGTTAATTAAATTAATTTATAATAAAATTATATTAATTAATTTAAATTTCCTTTTTAATATTATAATAAACTATTATAATATTATTTGTCTGGGCCTCTTCTTTGCCCTTTGGACCTCATTTGATTGCCTGGAACTAGGTCTTGATCAACTAAAGGCGGACTATCCTTTTGCACTTACTAGAGAACCTAAAACTGATGCTTCCCACTGAAACTGCCACTGACCAGTGCTAAAAGCTTGACATCAATTACCACTCACTCTACATCAATGACAACTTATATACTCAAAATATCCAATAGGTCCAAGGAACCTTTAATAGGTGGTCAATTGAGTGACAAGTGTCATGGTAGAATTTTTAATCCTCCATGGATTCTTCGACTATTTGGTGGAGACGTCGAACTCACTCCATTGCTTGTGGCAAATGTCACCTTTTGGTTGAGATATTTTTATTCCCCTTTGAGTGTTGTCCAATAAATGCTTCTTCAACATCTACGAGACTTCCTTGCTGTAACGGACGTATATCAAGCTATTAGTTGTATGTAACTCCTCTTATGCATGGAGTATGGGTGCCAAGAGAGAATTGTAACATCTTCTTTGTGAGCGTTATTTAGAGTTTCTCTCAAAGAATGACAAGTGGCGTTTGCATACCCTTATCTTTATCAACACTTTCTTGAAGGCTCTCCAACGTGTTTTCCACCTTGTTCTTTGTTGTTTTACGTAGATACTGAAATATCTCCAGCCAAGCAATGCATATGGTGGAGCTGTGGTGGAGCTGTGGAGGAGCTTTGGTGGAGCTTTGGTGGCCCTTGAATGGAGTCTGAATGGCAGCGCTTAGATGAAGACTCCTTGATGCTTCACTAATGGTAGAAATACTCCTTGATTGGACGTAGCTTGCTTTGATAGAAATGATCCTTTGCTTTGATGTATGCTTGCTCTTTTGTTTTATACACTGCTTGATTTTCCCTTGTGTCTTGTCTTCTGCAAGTTTGACCATCCAAGTTACGTAGAGGATGAGCCAAAAGAGAGGCTCTTTGATATGTTTGGAAGAGTGAGAGTATTCGGTCGCCTTTGGCTTATTCAACATGCTTGTAGTGTGCCTTTGAGGCACTTTCCAATATACCCTTTTCCTATGTAGAATGAGTTAGAGTAGTGCAACTCAATGTATCAATATATGTAAATAAGATATCTTGTGCACCTTTTCTTGCACTCCCTTTTTGCAGCTCTAGCATTTTGATTTGTATGGCAGAATTTTGAATGCAGTGTAGGATTTTGAGGTTGTCTTTTTGCTTTAGACACCTTCCCTTTTTTGCTTGGATATTATGATTACAAATACAAGATTAGATAGAAGTACATATATGATGCAATTTTTTGCACTTTTATCCTTGTGATTAACCTTGTAATGCTTTGGATTTGAGAATCACAAAGTCTCAATCTTTGAAGCTTCTACTTATTTTTTTGGTTATTCGTATTCTTCTCCAAGTTTTGGAGGATCATAACCTATTTTAGTGCCTTCTCTTGGCTACAATGTGTTGCAGATTTTAGTGCTTTATTAGTGTCTTTAGACACTTGATACAAATTAGGTTTTAGTGCTTTATTAGTGTCTTTAGACGCTTGATACAAATTAGATTTTGTGCCCTTCAAAAAACACAAAACTAAATTCTTTTTAAGAGTAGTATAATAGTGCAAGGATTTCACTTTTAATGCACTAATAGTACACCTTATCACTCCAATCAACTCTCAAATTAATGCACTAACAATTTACTGTAACTAATCAAGAATAACCTAAAATGAATCTTTAAGAGTTATTCTCCAATTTCACTACAATTAATATTGTAAGACTTAGTCTTCTTTTTCTTTTTCAAAAATAGATGATAGGTAGTTGATAGAAGCAATTTTGAAATCTAATCAACTCCTAATTAATGTGCAAATGAACCTTAAAAATAATTTTTTCTTTTTGCACTTTTGAAGACTGTAATCCAATTTTCTATTTCCAACATTAATCCAAATTTTGGTGCTTCTAACAAATCTGATAGGTAAACCAATTAATGAACCTACTCGCACCAAAACGTTGCATACCTTTTTTGTAGCTCTTTTATCGCTTCTCTAGAGGATGTAGATCTTGGTGTCTAGGATCACCAAGTTGTTGCTACGAGTATGACCTTGTAGCTCTTTGTAGACTGTCCTAAACAACTCCTTCTTCACCAAATGATGGTCTCAAACTTTATTTCACGATCCTAGGATTTGGTGGCTTGTTCTCCTCTTGTGTTCTCCTCCTTCTGCTATAGATTTGGAGAAGTCTATCTCTGAAGCGATGCTTTCTTGCTACGAGAGGTAATCTTCAAATATTTCAAGATTTGATGAGCTTCTTTTGTCTTCAAGTATTCTTATCGAATTCTATCTTCAAGCAGAATCTTCTTCTAAGATTTGGTACTCCTTGCCAAATTCTTCTTCACGGATTTGACACTCCTTGCTAAATTCTTCTTCATGGATTTGGCACTCCTTGCCAAATTCTTCTTCTCTAATTTGTCACTCCTTGCTAAATTATTCTTCTCGAATTTGGCACTCCTTGCCAAAATCTCATTTTCTTGGGCTTGTTGTCGGATGGTGACAATTGTCCCAAGTCTTTCACTATCAGGGGCTTCTCCTTAGTAGTGTATTTCTCCAATGAGTTCTCCTTTGAAAATATCTTCAGTAAGGCTCTCCTATCCTTCTAGATACTCGATAAGACCTTCCCAAGGTCTTTGATATTACAACTTTTGATGGTCTTCTTTGAGACCTTTTCTTCAATATTCTACTCTTGGAAGTGTTGGTGGTGAGATCTACTTATGGATCTCTAATTTTTTCTACTTCTAGATTTGAGCAAGAATATCCTAGTCCTTCTTCTTCTTCTCCTTCCTTGATTGGAATTTCTTCAATGAGATCTTCTCCTGATCTCTTCAATTTTACTTCAAGTGTTGAGTTGATCCCAAAGAAGATACCCTTCCTAACTTTCTTGTAGGAAGTTTCCCAACTCACTGAATCTTCTTTCCCTACAACAAAGTATTAGTACTAAAATATTTAGTTTGCTTCTGAATCAAATATTCTCTTTGAATTCTTCTTCAAGATCAAGGCTTCTATGGTATTTTTCGATATCAAGGCTTCTGTGGCCTTTTTTTTTTTAAGGCTTTTGTGACCTCTTTCAGTACCAAGGCTTCTATGGCCTCTTTTAGTACCAAGGCTTCTATGGCCTTTTTCAGTATCAAGGATTTTGTGGCATTTTTATGCCAAGGCTTCTATGGCCTATTCTTCAACTTGTGAAGTTTTTCGATTCAACAATGGAGATCTTCAATCTCTTGACTTTGCCATAACTCTTCACTAGAAGTCTTCTTTCGCAATATTTTTCTCTTGCACAAGGAACTAATCTCTATACTATGAAGGCATGTCGACCTTCGAGCAACGAAGTTTGAGTCTCCAAGCTTTATATTGTAGGAGGAGTCCCAATCCTATGAGAATTAATTTTTTGCAACAAAAGAAACTTTAGGCAATAGTTAGCAAAATTCCAAATATCGTAGATGATTTATCAATCTAGTGGATTGAATGTTGAGTCCTGGTCTTAATGAGTTTTTCTTGTAACTTTGTGGAAAGACTCTAGTCAAATGAAATCTCAGTATTTCTAGAACTAATATTTCTTTCAGTCCTCACTTGGGCTCTCCCTAATTCTTCCTAGTTCAATGGCGCATCAGGTTGACCAAAAACTTAGGCTCAATGATAATGGTGATTTCCCTATTGACCTGCACAAACTAGATCTACCGTGGCTCTAATACCATTGTTAGCTTTTGGTGTAACAAACACTGGGAGATAGCAATCACAAGATGTAGAATAATATGAAATAAAGTAAATCTGCTAGATGACTAAAATATGCAATAAATAGAAATGATATAAAAGAATATAATGTAGCTATGGAGGAAATGAACACTCCATAATAAAGCTACTGAACTACATTACACCCATCACCAATATATGGTGATACACATAGAACTGTCCTATGCACTAAGCTACACTATCAGACTATGTCCCCTGACTCTATATCTATCTAATAGTGAGGCCTTTCTTATATAGGAAAAATAGGCTACTTGGCCAACACTCTACTTAGTAGTGCAAGGGACAACTTGCACATTGACACTTGTGCATTTATTAAATTGCATGAAGTAACTAAATAACTTGCCCCTAAAGTAATCTAAGTATGTACCTTGGAAGATACATTTACATAACCCAAATGATGGAATAAACTCTATTTCTATCATTTCCATATGAGGGCACACACAATACTGATGGTAATAGGGAGATGATTCAAAGTTACCACTGAATAGATTGGATGAGACAAATAATTTTTGAGGATGTCAATATTTTTTGCTACATAGAAGCGGTCCAATCTTACCATTTTGGGAGCATATCCATATCGTGCATTACTCCAAGTAAACCAAACACCATGATTTTCAGTACTCCTACTCCAATTGGGATCATAAAGTTTCTAGACCCTTCTGAACCTAGACCATGATCTAGCCTCTTCCAATTATTTGAGTGGAGTGCCCCCCAATATGTCTCCCTTCCATTCTACCATATTGAAGTCCCCTCCTATTACCCAATTTGCTTCAGGTAAATTGAAGCACATCTAATCCTAGAGGGCTACCCTTACAGTTGCATCATTGGGTGCACAAACAACTGTAATACCTAATTTCTTACCACCAAATCTTACTATGCACCACACTACTCTATGCATTGGGTCTTCTACTGATAATAAAATAGAGTCTCACATCTCCTAATATAGGCATAATACAACCCCCTCCCTTCGTCATTATTCATACACAAGGCCCTCTGACCCCCCATTGGGTCTTAAAGGTATTTTTGAGTCTGCAAACCTAAAAAATTGACTTCTTACAATAGTAAAATTAGCAGGCAAACTCTCTTGATGACTATCTAGACAACAAAATGCCACTCTCGCAATGTGATTCCACACACATTCCAAGACATAATTATTGTAGAATAAATCTGACATATTATCAGGTAAAGCATCATAGGCATTATGAGTGGGTACAACTTGCATATAATCATGCAGAGTGCTTGTTCCCTTAGACTGACATATGGCTAAGGAGGTATTTTTGGAGTGAGAGTTGGTGGGTTTATGGCTCCACTCCTTTACTCCTAGGTGTTGGTCTTTAGGGAAACCTCTAGAAGGAGGAGGGGAGGCATCTTGTGATGAGCTACGCTTGTGTTTCTTATTATGTTGGGTTACCCAAACCTCCTCGATTGTTTCATGGGGAGTTTCATCCACAAGAGTCTAAAAAGTTGGAGGGTGCTAAAGGGAGATGTGGGTAACTACTAAGTTAGAAGCTCAGGTAATTGAATGAGCAGGGAAAGAGGTCACATCATGAGAACCAGAAGGTTGTGAAGGCTGAACATGTGGTACTATTTTTCTTGTGTGTTGAGTAGTGGTAGTAGAAGAAGTACTAGCAGGTTGGTTTCGATGTTTAGGAGGCCTCACCATAATCATATGGCCTTGTCTGTAGTAGAAACATGAGTTTGGCAAGTTGAGATAATTAATTTGTTGTTCAAATTGGATACTAGAGGCTCTGAATAAGATCTTACTCGGGAGGTCCTTAGAGACATCGGTCTCAACCAAGATGCGTGGGTGGGAGTGCATGAAGTGCGAGGGATTGGATGGGAGGAATAATGGCCTTCCAAACCTAGTAGCTATTTGAGGTAAGGACTTTTTGCATGCCATGTTTAAGAAAGGGAGTTCAATCTAAAGGGGGTATTTCATATTTGACACATTCTCGAGGTCAAATTGGAATGCCCAATGTTGTAGAAAGACTAGTTGACAAAAATCATCCAGGTGCCAAGTCTTAGGGCTTTTAAGCAAGAGTCTTTGGATGTGAAAGTGACAAAAAATAAGGATCGTCCAATGTGATGACGAGAGGCAATCATTCAAACCTTGGATTCCTAGACTTTTACAAACCATCGATTGAGCTCTTCATAAGGGGAGATTCTTCTAGAAAATAATAAAACAACTATTTGATCTTCTTCTTCTTTTATTTCTTCAGTAAAATCATCTTGCAACTCAAATTCAAAGGTACTTGACTCTTTAGCTTGTTGATTTACCTATTCAAAGCTTTGATTTTCTTCTACATGTCCAACTTCGAGGGTTACCTCCTTTGGTACATGTTGGTCACCACCTCCTTGTTCAGATCCTCCAGGTCCATGGGTTGAGGGTGCAATGTCAAAATTATTCTATATTATGTTGGAATGAAGGTCCTCCAATTGAGATATTGAGGATGCCTGAGAATTGCTACCATTAAAAGTCAGGTTGCTAAGCAATGCATGGTTGTAAGGGGATCTAGCACTAGCTTCCCCTACAATGGGGGAGCTTTAACGAAAGTGTGGGTTGTTGCCTTTGAAAATCTCAGTTCTATCTTGTTCCTCTCTTAGAATTACATTATTTTGCATGTCACAATAGAGGCTTGGCTCAAATCTAGAGGAAAATACACGAGTAGGGCTAGAGACTCCCTTGGGCCCCAAATGATCATCCTCCCATTCTGGTTGTTGGGTTGATTTCTTCCTAAACTTAAATAAGGGGTTTGCTAGCAACTTGCTGAAAGGTGAAACAAAAAGCTCCTCATCATGTGACTTGCCCTCTTTATGGGGATGAAAGATAGAACTAGAAGTTGGTGGCCCGAGCTCATTCTCTTTCTTACTGGGTGAAACTATGTGAATCCCACAATAACTGGCATGTGATGCAACTTTTGAAGTCAGAACCTCAAGTCGACTACTATCTTAGTTTCTTTGGCATGAAATGACAATGTTGTAGTCTTCGTCCTGGGTAAATGGTCACCTGCAACACACAACGACGAAATTTCTATCATTTGATGAAGATCTTGGAGAGACATTATTCACATCAATCTCCATGTTGCACCCTTAGAAGAGCCCTATTTTTGCAAAATCACCCTAGCCTATCTTCTTAAAAAACCTTGCACAACTTATGTAGAAAAAACCTTAGCCTCCTACATTAAAACCCTAACCATTGTGTTGTCCTCATCACACAATTTTGAATAATGTTAACATTAATCTAACAATCATTAATCTTGGGTTGAAATGAAATGAAATAAAACTGATAATCCATAGACTTGGATTGGTATTAAAGTAAAAATTGTGATTCTTGAATTTATTTGACTTGAAAGCAAACTACATAACTCAAATTTATAGGAAATATGGTGGTGGAAGATGCCAAAGAGAATAGAAAGATGATACAGTTATCAACAACACTTAATCTTGCTTATATTGGCATGAATTAATAGAAACAATTGGTCTTACAAAGTCAACTTTGGTTTTAATTATTTGTTCTATTTATTGGAATGTTTTTTGACTTTGATTATCACAAACATTTTAATTTCTTTTACAACTTAACCTTGAAACAAAAATATAAATAAAAACATAACTAACATTGTAATATAAATTAGATGCGAGGTGTAGACCAATTGGTTCTTCCAAACCCCGTAAGGGGGTGAAGGTCCAAGGTTCAAATCTCGGGCCTCGTCGGATTGAATACTTGTCCCTTTCCTGGTGCTTTCAATGACATAAAAGGTTTAAAATGATTACGACATGGTGGTTATAGGGGCGGACTGTGCAAGTACTATGTGGCAACTTCTAAGGCGGACAACGCATAATACTGTGTTGGCCATTAAAGATGAACAATGTACCTGTATCATCATGGCGGATACCAATTCCACCATGTAAACTAAAAAAAACATTGTAATATAAACCCAACCTTAATAAAATATATAAATTCTCTATTGATAAATATAGTTCTCAGCTTTATAAGGGATCATGGTTGGGAGGAGACTGCTCAGCCCTGTGCGTCAGTCATAGAGGTTTCTCACAATAACCAAATAAATAAAAACATCTAAATAATTATATAATTACAATTCTTAATTAAAATATTCCATATCATATTGAAAAACAAAATTGTAAAGTGCGAAGGATTAGGGTTTTTTCCTGAAAAACATCTCATCTTTTAAGAACCATATCTTTGCAAATATTTATCTGATTTAGTTGATTATTGGACCAACTTGTGCAGAATTTGAATAGCTTTAAAATGAGTGGTCATATGCAAAATTTTGAACAATATTGAGGAAGATACAACCTTGTGAAGTTAACCATTCGGAACAAGGGCAATGACGATTTTCCAAGTCGCAAAAAATGAAATTGTAATTATTTGCTAACTAGGGTTTGAACGATGGGAAGAAAAATGAAGGGCTAGGACTGCAACGAGGCAAGACATTCTATTTAGACAAAAAAAATTAGCTAAATTCTTTTTTCCCTTTCTTTATCTTAGAAATTGTGCATGAAAATTTTATAAAGTTTTTATCAAATATTATATTTGTTATAGAACTTTCAGATAAATTTCATTAGATTTTGAGTTTTAGTTTCCTTTCCATGGATCAATTTATAGTTAAATCCTTATAATCATCCCTAGTGGTAGAGTTTAGTGAGCGCACCTCAAAGAGATCCTCGTTGCTCCAAGATAGGGTAGTTTTTGGTAAATTTAATGGGTATTGGCCAGGGGTTTCAACCTTGAGAAAATGGATTGATAGGAGTTGGAAGTCTCCAAGAGTGATTCTATCATTTATTCCCAAAGGTTTCTTCCTAGCCATTTTTTGTTCTAGGGAAGAAAGAGAAATAATCCTAAAAAGGGGTCTTTGGTTTATGGGAAGAGTAGGGATCTTCCTTACCCGCTTGTATGAAGGCTTTTCACCTAAAAATGTAAAAGTATGCCTAGTACCAGTCTGGGTTAGGATGTTTGGATTACCCATTGAATTTTGGTAAATAGATACCTTCAATGCAATAGGCAACACTCTAGGAGAATTCCTTGAGATTTCAAATACAACAAAAGATGGATTTTTGGCTATTTATGCTCAAATATTGGTCATGATTGATATAAGTAAAGCTTTACCAGAATCAATCATTCTTAAGTATGGGGATAAGATGTGGATCCAAAATATAGATTATGAAAACATATATTTTAGATGTAGAAGATGTCATGAGGTGGGGCATATTGAGAGATCATGCCCTAAGAAGAGCCCAACATAATCATTTGTAGAAAATCGTAAGAGAAATTTACAAATGGTTATGGATAAAGATGGTTTTCAACTTCCAAAAAATAGATCTAGAAAAATAAAAGAAAATGAACAATGGATACCAATAATAAAGGATATTGGAAGAAATTCCAATTATTTTGAGGCCTTAGCCTATGAAGAAAAAGTAGATCAAAACTTAGAGGACACAGGACAACAATTTCAACATATTAGAAAGGAACCGTCTATTCAATATGATCCTAATTTAAGGAAGAACTCGATGAACCCAAGAAATATGTTTCATCAGATTTTTGAAGACTCTCTTGAAGTACCATGCACCATTTAGGAGGAAATAATTGGTAAATAAAAGGTAGTTTTAGAAGGTAATACCTCTACCATTAATAAGGAAATACCAGCAAATGAGAAGGGTAAGTCAAAAGCTTCTATAATAGAGCTAGGAGAGGATAAATATGTTGAAAAACAAAATGGTGAAAGAATATTGAGGAATAGAATAATAAGACCTACTCTTAATATAGGCAAGGCAAAAAAACGAAAACCCTCAAATTATCAAGCAAGATCCAGGGAAGCAAGAGCTAACATAGAGAAAGGAACACAAACTAAGTTGGTTGAACTTCTCTTTACCAAACAACAAAATGATATTGGTAATACACAAGAGGGGCCAAAATCCCCTAATGAGACATGATTATCATATCATGGAATATAAGGGGTGCTAATGCCCCCTCAAAGCATATGTATTAGGGACCTATGTTTAAGTAATAAACCTGATATTCTCTGTATCTAGGAAACTAAAAATCAAAAGAAGAAGTTTCAAAAACTATGAAAACAGTTTGGGCAAGATGTGAATGGGATGCTATGAATTCTGAAGGAGCAGATAGAACCTCTTATGTAACCATTCATAAAACTAGGCATGGGCTAACCTCTTTAGTCACTTGCTACTTTGTTGATATTTGCTTCATCCTTATCAATGTGTATGGTCCTACAACTCAGTTAGGTAGATTAGAAGTTTGGAGTGGGCTTGAGGCCTTTATGAGAAGTAAAGACCAAGAAACTTGTTTCATGATCATTGGAGATTTTAATGTCATTACCAAGCTAAATGAGAAATTTGGGGGAATTAGGAAATTGACCCAAAGTATGAAAGATTTCTCAGCTTTTTTTCAAAACAACAATCTATGGGAAGTTGAGTTTGAAGAAGACAACTATACTTGGACCAACAACAGGAGAGGCTAGGACGTAATAGCAAAAAAATTAGATAGATTCATTCTCTTAGATGAAGGAACTTGTGCTAAAATTAATACCTTAACAAGGATTGGTTCAGATCACTGGCCAATAAGAGTCAAAATGGTGGTTAGTGAATTCAAAAAAATATCATATTTTAAATATGAACAAATGTGGAAAGACCATCCTCAATTTGTTGACATGATAGCTCAAACATAGAATTCTTTAGGTAATGGTGGGTTGTATGCTCTTTCCAACCAAATTAAAGCTATGACATCTAGATTAAAAGAATGGAACAAAAACACCTTTGGACACATTTTTTAGAAGAAAGAAGAACTAGAAGATAAAATTTCAAAATTCTAAAAAGGTGATGAAAATAATACAAGCTCAGAGGAAAGGGAGTTGCTTAGTGAATATCATATTATTTTGAGTAAGGAAGATAAATTATGGAGATCAAAATCAAGATTGACTTGGTTAAAAGAAGGAGATAAAAATACATAGTTTTTTCATAGGATGGCTATAGCACAAAGATCTTCTTCTAGAATTGGTAGAATTAAATCAATAGAAGGGGTTTGTATTGAAGAACAGAGTGAAATTAGAAAAAAGGCTAAGTCATTTTATCAGAATATTCTAGGTTCAGAGGAGACTAAGTTCTTAATGATAAACTTCTTCAAGATGTTCCTTCAGTTTTAACAAATGAAGACAATAGGAAAATGATGGAGCCTATTACTCTAGAAGAAGTTTATTTATCTCTTTTCTCTTTTAATAAGGATAAATCCCCTGGTCCATATGGGCTCTCTGCAACTTTTTACCACATAATTGGGATATAGTGAAGGATTATTTATTAGTGGTAGTGGAATAGTCTAGGGTAAAACAATACATTCCTTATAAAATAGATACAATTTATCTTACCCTAATCCAAAAAAGAAGGATGTTGAATTGTTTGATTCTTTTAGATCCATAAGCCTATGTAATATGGCTTATAAGATTATTTCCATTGTTAGACAATATCATTTTAGAAGAGCAAGGAGGTTTTGTGAAAGGGAGACAAGTTTTGGATGGGATCATAGTAGCTCATGAAGTTATACATTCAACAACTTCAAGAAAAGTGAAAACTATGATATTAAAAATTAATATGAGTAAATCCTATGATAGGGTTAAATAGAATTTTCTTTTTGCAGTTTTTGATAAGTCTAGTTTTGGGAAGAAATGGGTTAGATGGATTAAATTTTGTGTCTCTACAGTTTATTATTTAGCGTTGGTCAATGGGTTAGTGACAGAATATTTTATAGAGTAGGGACTTAAAGAAAGCTTACAAATATGGGTTTATAAGTGGACTTAAGGTTAGTAATAACATCAATAACATCACCCATCAATAGTTTGTAGATGATACAACCCTTTTTGGAAGGACAAGTATAAATGATGCCAGAGCTTTGAATAACTTTTCAAAAGAGTACGAAAGAGCTTAAGGGCAAAAAATTAATAGGACTAAATCCAAAATTTACTTTCTTAACACTCCTAATATAAAAGCAAGAATTTGTAGGTTGCTTCAAATGGAGGAGGCATATTTGCCAACAACTTATCTAGGGATGCCTTTATTTGAGGGGAGAATGAGGATAGATTTATGGAATCCAGTTATTAGTAAAGTTCAAAATAAACTTCTAGCTTGGAAAGGTAGATGGTTATCATTAGCAGGAAGAGTGCAGTTAATTAAGTCAGTCTTACAAGTCATTCCAACATATTATGTCTTTGTATTCTATGCCAAAATCAGTTGAAAAAACTTTAATCTTTATTATGCAATCCTTTTTATGGTCAGGTTTACATGATAAAAGGAAATTTTCTTTGGTGAAATGGAGCAAGTTGTGTGATGACAAAACTAGGGGAGGTCTTGGTTTAAGAGCTCTTACAAATACAAACTTAGCTCTTAGGGGAAAAGTTATGTGGAGATTGTACAAATAGAGTCAAATACAATGGGCAAAAATTCTTCTAAGTAAGTATGTTGAACCCAATGACCCAAGTTTAATATTTACTGCATCTCTTATGATTAAAGGTTTAAGATGGGTTGTGGGAACTAGAGAAAAAAATTCTATTTGGATGGATACTTGGTGTGACAAAAAACCACTCAATTTAGATCCAATTTTGAAACCTTGGATGAAATTCCTTCAAGACAAATACGATGATAGGGTTTCAAACATTTTGTACAAGGATCAAGAAGGGAGATAAAAATGGAAAGAAGATTTTTTTACAAGTATACACAACATTAATGTTAGGAGGCAATTGAGTAGAAAGATAAAAACTATAATTATTCCAAGGGGTGCCAAGGATAAATTGATTTGGGAGTTGAATAACTCAGGAGAATACACAACAATAAATGGATTTAATGTTCAACACCAACATAATAATAATATCACTAGAATTTGGAGAGATATTTAGGATAGCCCAAGCATTCCTAAAGTTGAAATGTTTGTTTGGCTAGTAGGTCATAGAATAATTTTATCTTGGGATAACCTTATGAAAAGGGGATTTCATGGCCCCTCTAAATGTGTTTTTTGTAATAAGGAGGAGGAGAGTATCGAGCATCTCTTGGGACATTGCCCAATTGTCTGGAATCTATGGTAATGGATTCTTATTATGTTTGGTAAATGCATGGTGATGAATAGTAGAATTGAAGATTGGTTAAATCAATGACAGAGTACTTATAAAAGTGAGGCTTTACAGACAATATGGGATATATCAAAAGATACAATACTTTGGACTATATGGCTAGAAAGGAATAGAAGAATATTTAAAGGAAAGGAAAGCAATTTAGAGGTAATGAAAAATAAGATATGTTTAGCCATAGAGGAGTCTAAACCAACCCTATCAACTCATCCAATCCCTAATTTGGAAGCAAAGAGTCTTGATAGATGGAGTCAATTCATTAAATGGAATTATGATGTTGGGTATAAGAGAAGCAAAAACAAGGTAAAGAATATAAAGTAGAAACCACAAGATGTGGAGTGGGTTAAGTTGAATTTTGATGGAGCTTCTAAAGGAAACCCAGGACCAGCAGGAGGAGGAATAATTAGAAATAATAGAGGAGAGATTTTGTCTCATTATGCTTTCAATTGTGGATTTAAGACAAATAATGAAGTTGAAGCTTGGGCAACTTTAGAAGGGTTAAAAATATGTAAACAAATGAAATGGAATAGAATTTGGATGGAAGGTGATTTTCTCATAGTAATAAATGCAATTTTGAGGAAAGCAAAGGCTCCATAGAACATATAAGAGATAGTTGTGGAAATTCAAGATCTTGCTAACGAGTTTGAAGAAATCAGGTTTACACATATATTAAGGGAAGGAAACAAATGTGTAGATAAGCTAGCCAACAAAGGGGTTTTGGTTGAGGATTATGAAGTTAACATCTCATTTCCATGGTTAGAGGAAGTAGAAAGTTTAGTTTGAAGCTGACAAAAATTGTTGATTGCCTAAATCAATTAATGATTAAGATTTACTTTAATGTTTTCCATTGGTAATAATTGTTTTATTTTGTAACAATAATGCGTGTTCATTTAGACTATTTATTATAATTTTTGTGGTTGCACTTGTGTTTTAGGAAGGAAATTAGCAATCCAGATTTGGTAAAGCGGACTATGTTAGTGCGATGTTTTGAAAATATTACTCTACTAAGATGCAAGGCATAGATAGTAGAGGTAAATTTTTGACATTGTGAAGGCTGCTGTAAAAAAATATCAAAAAAGATGCTAAATTTTGAAGTAATTTTATTCATACAAAGATTTGAAAAGATCCAGAAAATGAAAATCAAGAATTCCGACATTTTATGTAAAATGATGTAGGTTTCTAACTATAACACCTCAATTGAGATGAGAAGTGTATCTATTTGTAAACTCTCAAGCTCTAAAGAAGAGAGTTGTATCTATTTGTAAACTCTCAAGCTGTAAAGAAAATAGATGTAATTTGTTAAGAGTGGGGGCCCCAAGTACAACCCCTTTTTATCAAGCAAAAAAATCAATTCTTAATTAAAATTATAATTAATTGAAATTAAAATTTATACTTTCATATAAAAAAATGATTTAAAAATAATTTTAAATTCAAAGTAATCAAAAATATAATTTTTATAATTATGCCGATAGGCGTCCTACAATGACAACGAGGAAGGTCAGCCACACCGTAAACAATATTAATATTTTATTATAAAAGTCGACATTAAAAAATTATCCGCCGACATTAAGGATTACAATGGATTTAAAATATTTAAACTAAAATGGTGCCCAAACTTTCTAATACTAGCTTAGATATATAAAATATATATATCTATAAACGCCCAGAGTTATCAATCTTGAGGCACCTATCTCATTTCTTGGGGTGTGATAGATAAATACCTCGAGATTGATAACTCTCGATGTTTATATATATATATATATATTTTATATATCTAAGCTAGTTATTATCTAATTGAAAAAAATAAAGCGTGAAAACTTCTCCATCCCCACATAAGGAGGAGTGGGCGCCGCTATCCCTTCTCCGAGTCCGATTAAAAAAACTATATCATTGAAAATATGAATTAAACACTTATTGAAATTAAGAACTTAGGTTTTCATAAGTTCAAACCTGGGGTAAGAGGGAAGTGAACCCACCAAAAAAATAAATATAACTTATATTGAAATTAAAAACATAAGTTTTTATAAGTTCAAACCTGGGGTGCAAGGGAAGTGAGAATTGGGAAGTGAACCCACCAAAAAAAATAAATATAACTTATTACTTATTGAAATTAAGAACTTATGTTTTCATAAGTTCAAACCTGGAGTACGAGGGAAGTAAGAATATATATATATATTCTATGTAATTTTTTTTTTTTTTGGTTCAATATGAATAATGTAATGGTTAGGGCTTTATTTTATTTTATTTTATTTTTTTGTGGGGAGGTTGAGGTTTAAACCATGACATACCCAGAAGGGGAAAGGCTGGGTGGCTACGGTTGAATGTTTGTCAGGTTGAGGTTCCGTTGACTTTGTCTAACCTAGCAGACTAAGATCTATTAAAAAAATTTAATCTATTAATTATAGGATATCTAAAACAATATTTAATACGAGAACATCCTATATTAAAATATAAAAAAAATAAAAATAAAATATTATATATATATATATATATATATATATAAAGTTTTAAAATGATTGTTTTTTCATCAATTTAGCCCTATGAACTTATATAACGATCAAGATTTGAATTTTAATGTGACTACATCATTTATATATCTTGACCATTCTATAATCCTTATATCTCAACCATTCGACAACCAATAGTTTTTCTTATATAATTAAATTAAAAACAGTTGATTTTCCTCACATAATTTTTCTTATATAATTAAATTATTTTTTTATCCTCTAAACAAAAATATGTGGTCATGCTGAGTAAAACACGTGTGTCCAGGTTGATTGTGTGTAATTTGGCTTTCGACACCAGTAAACCATGCAACTTACAAAAAAAATCAGGACAAGTGGTACACCTGGTTGCTTTGCAAAGCTCGGTAAATTATTATGTAAACTCTATAAATTTTCATCGCAACTTGAGACACCTGAAGAAAATTGGTATTTATTGAAATTCCCCAATAAACGTACGTTCATTCCATTATTCGTATTTTTGGCTCACGTCTAGGCCGTTGTGATGAACCATCACCTGCTAATTCTTTTGGCTTTACGATTGTACGCAACACGCCTTTTCACTGTATGCCACGATAAAAATAATGTTCGCATTAATCGTAACGTTTAAAACCAGAAGTCCATCACCCTCATCTTTCCTAAATTGGCAAACAAAAAAAATTCTTTGATATCTTTCTTGGAAATGTGAGAAATTCGCGGAAATTCATTTACGGGCCTATTTTGATTTTCGCGCCTTCTTCTTTAACTCAATACTATTCCTCTACCACAAAACCAGGGGACACAAGGACAGAATACGAGAAATTCTCCTGCACCCGAAACCCTTTCTGTAGACTGCAGTGGACTGCACTTCTCTCCTGTCCAGTCCGAAATATAGCGCTCACGCATTCGCTAAATGCAAAGGATTCTCTCTCCTCCTCCTTGACAGGTAACAATACAATTAAGCTCTTAGAAATTATATTTTGCTCGGTATTTGTATTTAATGTCTGCAACAGAATCCGATTTCAATGCGAGTTTTTAGCGGTGATAAATATGGAATGCTGTGTGTACAACAGTGTAAAAGCAGAGGTGCTATTGTTGCAAGATGGGGAGCAAGGGTAACGAGGGAATCCTGGAGGCGATGAGGGCGGTGCTGGGCGCTGAGCCGTCGGACATGGACATGATTCGAGCCCTCCACCTCGCGAAAAACGACATGGCGGCCGCCATAAACATAATTTTCGACACCCCGAGTTTTCAGAACAGGGAGGAGTTAAATATTAAGCGCGGCGCCAGGGCTTTGACGGAGAGTGCGCAGTGCCCTAGAAGTTTAGAGGAGCGGCAGGTTTGTGTTAATTTGGACAATGGAGGCATGGAGGAGGGCAAAGAGGGCTGGTGGTTTATGGGGAGTGCAGATGTGATGGGCTATTCGACTTGCAGGGGGCGAAAGCTTGCGATTGGAGAGAGCGTGATGTTTTCTTTTCCGAGGAAGAGTGGCGGTCCCGGTGGTAAAGCCGGTGCTAAGGCTTGGGGCAGGGGGAGAGGTGCTGCCGCTTCCACTGCCGCGTCTGAAATTGTGAGGTTTTCTACGAAACAGTCCGGTGAGGTGAGTTTTTGTCGGCTCCTATCAACAGAATTTGTATGTACATTCCCGTACTTTAGATTCAGTGTTACGCTTATGAAAATGGGCAGGGATTAAGGTGATATTTTTGAAGTTATTACTATTTTTTGTTGAATATAGATTCTGAAATCACCACTAGTTCCCAACGTTTCGGCCCCGGTTCCCAGTCCATGCTCAGGTTGTTTGTATTAAAGATTGTTGCCAACCTTTCTTAAATATAATAGCCTCAGGTTTTTTGTATTGAAGATTCTAGCCAACCTTTCTGCATCTATTAATTAGATATATTATATTTAAGAAAAGGCCGACAACCTTTAATCGCTTGGGCAATCTTCATCACGAACATGTAGCGGTGGCCAACATCTCACACCTTACAAATATAAAATCCACGTTATCATCATTATTTTTAGCGTACCGTGAAAGTTGCTCTGACAATCAACGTAAATCTCTAGTTTTTCAGATTCGCGCAGTTTTGAGCATGATTTGTGTCTTTTGTAACGTCTGTGTTTGCATTAGCTTAGTGAAGTTTTGAGCAAATTGTGATCCAAAACTTCGGTTCATCAAGTAATTCATATAACAGAATGACACTAAAGCAAAAGCTTGAAAGCACACACCATTATAAATTCAGGCGATAACAGATTTTTTCAGTGGAGAAAACTAAGCTTATTTTGAGAATAGCCTTGAAGAGGATAGCACTCTGGGTGAAGAACGATTTCTCTCCACGGCACCACCTTACCGTATTTGTGGAGACAAATTGGAAAGGCCTCAGCAGGAGCATAAGAGCTATGCTGTTGTGTTATATGTCATTTTTGATCATTATTTGACTACCTTTAGTAAGTTGGTTTAGGTTAATGCATTAGTTGGGAAAAGTTGGTTAGGTTAATGTTTTGTTTTATTGTCTCATTTGATCATGATTGGACCACCTTAGATGCCTTTCCAACTCAATTTTTTCGCAGCTGAATAGGGCATATGCCTGCCGTAGGTCGTAGCATGTATATTCCAATAGGTGTGCACTCTCCAATGAATATTGCATAAACATATATGCTATGGTGGTACCCCAAACTTACTCTAGTGCGAACTGTGTATAACATGATGAAGGTGCCACGTTGGCAGTTGAAAACTCACCAATTGATCACCTACAGTTTGCCAGGCATGTGGTCATGTCCGATTACTGGACTATACAGTATGAAGAGGTTTCTTTAGAAGAAACTGTACTGTGTAAATTACAAAGAGTCCCACCCCCACCTTAAAATGCACTAACACGTACAGGTAATATAAGTATCCATCAGTTTATCAGTGTTTTACTTTTCTAGCGATATTCTAAAAGTGTAACAACCCTCTTGCTCAGGCTGGTGCAAAATAGCAGAATACATCTTATAATGAATTGCCAGTTGGCAAAGTCCAGTCATTAATATTGAGGATCCTACTTGCATGTGATCAAATGAAACCAAGCCTTGATCAATCTCCACTGTCTCCTGAACCTGGATATAGTAGAATGAGCTAACCTATCATGGTAATCTTTAAGCCTCTAAATACCTCTAAAATATCCATCCATCTCCAAATGGAGACTCATCATTTTCTCCACTATCTATTCCAATGGTCTAGAGACTATGCTTTTCATCGAAGCTGGGTTGAAACCTTAATTCAACTCGCATTGATCACTCTTGTAGAAGAGATTCTTGCTTACATCTCCCTACGCTTTCTGCCATTAAAGCTAGGCAACCCCTAGGTCCCAGTGACCCTCTACCTCTCGATGAGACCTCAGCGAGGTAAGGCTTAGATGACTGTCATCTAGGTTTAACCAACTTTTTCCAATTTATGAACTCATGCAACGGTTCAAGACATTGAGTGGGTATATCCATGAAGGTCTCTTAAATTTATAATCCATGCCAAAGTCATTAATGGATTAAGAGAGTGTTTACTTGCAAGTATTTGCTTGCTACAATGATGCAAGAATTTTCCTTCCATACTCACAACCAAACATAGTGAGAAAGGTAAACCCAATAGGTTGGGGAAAAACAAGCAAGAGCCACCTCTCACAGACGTTCCTTTCACAATCAGTGTAAAATTTCTAAGTCTCATAGGATGTGACCTAACTCAACCAGTGGAGTTGGGGTTAGTATAACGAGTTTAAACCATCCATTTAGTATTCAAATTCATCCTTGCATACTTTCTCACTTCTAATAAAAGCAAGTAAAGCAGTTTAACCATATATACAGATAGGAAACAAGATTTTCTTTGTTTTCAACTTGATAAACGAGTGATAACTCTGAAGCCAGATTAAGATTTCTCAACAGTCCCAATTTCTCGAGGGAAACAAGAAATGAAATTGTCAGCATTCATCACTAGCAGGCAGCGTAGAATATAAAATCAGTACAAAGGATATTTAGTTAACAAGTTCGCTTATATTAACCCACTCCACACCATTAAACAAGTACTGAACAAGCGTTCTTGCAGAATGCATAAGAATGAAGTTCTCTCCTAGATGATGCTCTCCCTTCTGTTCCGACTTAGGGCAGCCCCTATGAACACTTGAAACACGACTATAGTTGGTCTTCTTTCATCTTAGTAAAATAATATCATATGAATAATAAAAATGCAATTAACACCTTAGCATCTACATTCATGCCATGTCATCCAAAATGCCACATAATCTCATGCTTAGTTAAAATTTGAAAATGTAAATTGCTATTATTTAATTTCATGAAAATTTAGGCTGTGACAAAAAGTGTTCAAAGAGTGGCTTTTAGTACTTCAACTACCATTATGAGGATTGGACCCTGCTCAATCATTGGCTTCTCTCCCCTGTCTGTTGGAGGTTCTTTTCAGTTTGTCTACTGAATGACCCTTTGCTTTTGGAGTCTGTTCTTGCAATAGATATAGTGGAGTTTTCCCCGTTATGAATTTTTCCGTTTTAAATATTTATGTCCTTTTTGTGGTGTGTGTTTTGAAGCCCTTGCTTCATTTGCCGTGATCTGGGTTTCTTATTCTGAATCATTACAATATGTGGTAATAAATCTTATGAGTCAAGGGAAACAATTGATTTATCTGATGTGTAAACATACTATTGGAGGTAAACTTGTATTCACCTTTTCTTTTGTGAGAAGTGCAGATTGGCCGTATTCCTACAGAATGGGCACGTTGTCTAATACCTTTGGTTAACTCAGAGAAGGTCAAGGTGGAAGGCCATTGCAAAGCAGCCCCTGAAAACCTTGGACTTATGGACAATATACTTCTTTCTGTCAGGTTAGTGCAAGAGCTGTTTCACAAAAGATACATGGTTGTCACATCATTAAATGATGTTCTTCATGCGTTGAACGCAATTCATTTAGGTGTTATATTAGGATTAAATGATATTATTTGCATGTACTGGTAAAGTGCTTGTTTGGGAACCTGAAGGCACTGTTAACTAACTGCATCCACCTATGAAATAGGATTTCTTTACCCATATCCATCCTAAAGGTTAGCATATTTGAAGCAGACCATATCTTACACATTTTCCTTGAGTTTTTGTTTTGACCATAATTTGTGTTTTTTGCAGCTTGTACATTAACAGTTCTATGTTTCAAAAGCGTACTCAAACTTCGTCTAAGTTTTTTCGTTCCTCAACGGACGATGCTACTGTCCATCCGCTTCCAACTTTATTTAAATTGCTTGGCAAAGAACCTTTTAAGAAAGTAAGTTCCTTGTTTGGAAGGAAAGAGTCAAAATTATTCTATTGCATTATTCTTGTCTTGATGGCTTAGAGGTTTTGGGCCTAGGAAAAGAATTTGAGTGTAAAAAAGGACATTTAAAAAAGAACTGAAATTTGAAGAATAACATCCTGAGAGATGGTTCACATTTAAACATGTGCTTCATTTGTTTTGGTTATGATGGTCAGGAGAACTCCTTTAGGCTTATAGATAAATGCGTGGTTTCTGTTTCCTTGATTCTCAGGCTGAATTCGCTCCTGAAGATATTTTTAGCCGAAAACGATCATTAGATACTAAGGTATGAGAGAGATATGATTATTTTCTTCTTCTGGAAACCCTCTTCTTTTGTA
Organism: Wollemia nobilis; assembly: GCA_028583015.1. Taxonomy (NCBI): domain Eukaryota; kingdom Viridiplantae; phylum Streptophyta; class Pinopsida; order Araucariales; family Araucariaceae; genus Wollemia; species Wollemia nobilis. Next base: position 15,357,341 of record JAQPPZ010000850.1, read on the forward strand.
AATGTTACCATACTTATTGGCATATGATCAGGGCAATTCTGGAATACCAGCATCGTTGTTGCCTACGGACAAAAGGAGAAAATTTGTTTCAGATGCAAGTAAACAAGACACTGAGGGTGAAGAGTGTCTGTCTGATGCTGATTTGAACAGGCTTGTGGGTACCTCAGAGAGCTATGATCTGGAGGTAATTAACCATATTCAACCTTGGGTTCAAGATTCTCTTTTTGTGTTCCCTTGATGTATATATTATCCAACATTTGGATGTCAAATGGCAACATGCTGACTTAGAAATATTTTCCATGTAGGAGATGGATCCACCATGTACTCTGCAGTGTGAATTGCGCCCATATCAGAAGCAAGCTTTGTACTGGATGTATAGATTGGAGAAGGGAGCAGAAACAGAAGAGGCAGCTAGAACTCTTCATCCTTGTTGGGATGAATATCATCTTTCAGACGAGTATGAAATGCTTGATCATTAAATGAGGCTTACTGTTTATTACATTTATTGAAATGATTAATATTTGTTGATACAATGAAATATTTTCACAGGAAGGCAACTGCCATATATATTAATGCGTTTTCAGGGGAGGCTACGACCAAGTTTCCCAGTGCTTTGCAACTGTCTAGAGGAGGGGTATTTATTGCTTCTTGAACTTCTGGTTTATTGAAGTCATTTTACACTTTTAAATGACATTGCCTGTTTCAATATGTGACTTTGTTATGCCTTGAAGATTTTGGCAGATGCCATGGGGCTTGGAAAGACAGTTATGGCCATATCACTTCTCCTTGCACATTCTGGTAAAGGTGGCATGAGTGCTATGGATTCCGCTGAGTCTTTCAGTGAGACCAGTTCTAGAGAAAAGACAGTTTCTGATCCTTTTGAGATGGGTACAGTTGCTGAATCACCAAAGAGTCCTAACAAAAGACACATCCTAAATATAATCAGGAAATCAAGCCCCAAACTGCACAAAGGAGGGGGGAACCTTATAGTATGTCCCATGACATTGCTCAGCCAGTGGAAGGTAAACAAATACAAATTTATCCAATACATTTATTTTTTGATTTGACTGACTAGTGTTTCGAATTAAGCATCTAGTTTCTTCTATCTGAGGAAAGCATGCTCGGTGAATATCAGCAAAATCATAGTTTGTGGTTTGATCAGCACATTTTCATGAATGTTTCCTTTAGAACGAAATCTTCGCCTTAAACATTATTTTATGTTCTACTGCAGACAGAAATTGAAACCCATGTACATTCTGGATCCATGTCTGTGTATGTTTATTATGGACAAAGCAGAACAAAGGACATCAAAGCACTTCTGCAGCAGGATGTTGTCTTGACCACTTATGGAGTGTTGGCATCAGAATATCAATCTGAGGTGTGTTTATAAATTGCCCATTGTACACTGGTAGTGTAAAAATAGTATAGCAAGGTGCTGCCCTTATAACAGTTGGTTTTAATTGATTTATCTTGAAATAGTCTATGTTTTTTTAATTTACAGAGTTCTCAAGACGAAGGTGTGCTTTTTTCAATACACTGGTTTAGGGTAGTTCTTGATGAAGCACATTCGATAAAGTCTCCCAAGAGCCAATCATCTCAGGCAGCATATGCTCTTTTGGCTGATTGTCGTTGGTGTCTCACTGGGACCCCAATTCAGGTATATGGTATGTTTATTGTTAAGCTAAAAGCAAATATTAATTGATATCAAATCTTTTCTAGATGTCACCTTAGTGTATATTCTTGATCTCTTGAGTGTAAAGCTGTGTGATAAAGTTGATGCTTCCTTATTTATGTAATATATAAGGATTTATGTATGCATGGGTGCCATGGTATTTGTGGTGTGGAATGTGGGTATGTGTGTGCAAGAGTATTGGGGATTTGAATCTCTAAAACCTGGGATAAGATCCATGCAGTACTTGGTAAAACTGATAACAGTAAATTGAGATTAATACATTATAAATTCATAGTGTGTTTTATAAACAATATGCTAAAATATGTCAAAGCCATTCAAAACATGCCATTTTATATAGTCAAACTAGTTATTTCATGTAATTGATATATCAAATTACAAATTCAGCACAAAAGCACTAGAAGAGACATAAATATGTGTTGAAATTGTAATTTGATTCTTGGCCAAGGCCGACATTGTATGATGTAATCTTGAATAGGCCTAAGGGCATTCATTGTACAATGTATTGAATTTATTGTAATATTTTATTATGTAAGCCCTATGGGCCACGATTAACCTTGTTATGGTTAAACCCACTTTATAAATTTGTAGTTAACCTTAAAGCCTTTCTTGTTATGTAGGTTTAAGGTTATGATCATTTATGTATTTGGGGTTTTTGTAGTGGTATAATTACCCACACCACTCTATCATTGAATTATTGGAGTGTTGTGATTCTTATCTAATATTTTTGGTGCCTACGGGCGCCCCCAATCTTTGCCCATTTTTCTTTCTTTCATCCTTTTACGCTTTCTATATAAGATTTGAGTGAATGGATTGCTTTTGTTTGTTTGTGGAAAATATTGTGAATTCTAACATGGTATTAGAGTGAGTATGGAGCTGCCTCACTTGCTCACGCAAAAATCTTCTTCAGAGCCTCCAATATTTCTTCCAAATTTTAGGATGAATCTTTCCTCAAAGGCTCTCAAGCTTTATCCGCTCAAGAGATAAGATGTCTTTACCTTATTTTTTAGTTTCATCCTTCTAGAAGCATTGGAAAAGAACATTGTTATTTGTCCTTGAGAAGAGATTCCAAATTAGGAGGAGGAAGATCTTTTCTTGCTCTAGAATCGATGCTTTGAAGAATAAAAAAAAACTATTTTGCTTGGTCTCCCTCAAAGTAGCAGCAAGTGCACGATCATTTGAATTCGAATCGCTGCCTTTTCTTGCCCGTTCTCTTTGACTTGGCGCCCAAGCAAAGAAAATTGTGCAACACCCTCCTTTAAGGAGGAGGGGTGCATCTGTTCACAAATGGCAGGGATGCCATTGCGGTTAGTAGGAGAGAAGCAAAAGCGCCCGCTCACTGCGAGCCCGAGTTCAAGACCCACCGAGTACTATCTTTGGAGGAAGACGATGGGAATTTTTTAAATTTGGAGATTGTATCATTCATTTTTGTTGCTAACAATTGTTGTTCCATAAAATCAGATGTGGCGTGCGATTGGTTCAAGGATAAATAGGGGGACGGCGCAGGATTGAGTTGTGTGACTAATTGGCTGGGATTTTTATGGAACGCTTTGTCAATTTGTTGCTAGCAGCTCCTACGGATAGATAAACATGATCTTAGGGGCACGAGGTCAAGTGCTCAAATCCGGCGAAGGATGCCACTTTTGCTTTGTGTTTTGCTATTGAAGATTGAGGGAAAGCTTATCATATTGGTAACGTTTTGTTCTTTGCATTGGAAAGACCATGATTTGAGCCCCTTCGATGCTTTGCTCTTGTCATGGTTAGAAGGATTTCTCCTTGGCCGACATGGTGGCCGAAGTGGCCTCTCCTAGTGCCACGACCCAAATTTTTAATACTTATATAACTTCTTCACCTATTAGAATGAACAAAGTGCCAAAGTTGCATAGGTTTAGAGGTGTTGAAGTGGCGAATGATTTTTGGGGTCCATTAGGGCAAATCTTGTGAAGGCTATAAATTTTACATATAGAAGCGTTTTGAGCTGTTTTTTAAAATCACACAATTTTTCAAGCTCTACACATTGATGGCATCAGTTCAAGGACCTACTGCAATATTAAGGTTAGATTGTGTTAGATGGATCACCAAGCCCTAGTTACTCACCTAATGGATGAAACTACAGTATTTGGTCAACTCAAATGATTGACCTCTTATAGAGTAAGAATATGTGGTGCATCTTTCAAGAAGATAAAGCAACAACCCTTGATGAAGAAACTCTCCATCAAAAGGAAGAAGCCTTGGTCTATTTTCCTCTTTGGTTGAACCAAAATTGCTTTTCCACATCAAAGAGGAGGGTGAATCTATTAAGGTATGGTTGAAATTGCATGAGTTATTTGGAAAAGTTATTACTACTGAAGTAAGTCGCTTGGAATTAGAGCTTTCTTCTTTCAAGTTGGCCAAGTTTGATAACATTGATGATAAAATTGATGACTATGTTGCGAGATTTAAGGCATTGAGAGCATTTATTGCATCATCTAGAGACAAAAAGAAAGATGATGTAGAATGGGTGAAGATTGTCCTTGCTAATCTCTCCCCTTCTTTTTAGATGTTAAACCTTATTATACCTGGTATAGTTTTTTTTTTCCCACACATATATGCCTGGCCGGGAAGCTTACCCAGGAGATGTTTTCTATTTGCATTCCCGTCTCTTGGAAAGAGCAGCTAAATTAAATTCTCAGTTAGGTGGAGGGAGTTTGACTGACTCAAGCTGGAGATGTATCAGCTTATATTCCTACTAATGTAATTTCCATTACCGATGGACAAATTTTCTTATCGGCGGATCTATTCAATGCCGGAATGAAACCTGCCATTAATGTGGGTATTTCCGTATCCAGAGTAGGATCCGCGGCTCAGATGAAAGCTATGAAACAAGTAGCTGGAAAATTAAAATTAGAGTTAGCCCAACTTGCAGAGTTGGAAGCCTTTGCGCAATTTGCTTCTGATCTTGATAAAGCTACTCAAGATCAATTGGCAAGAGGTCAACGATTACGCGAGTTGCTCAAACAATCTCAATCAGATCCTTTGACAGTGGAAGAACAAGTAGCTATGATTTACACTGGTACGAATGGATATTTGGATATATTAGAGATCGCACAAGTGAGAAAATTTCTCGGTGAGTTGCGCAAGTATTTATTAAAAAATAAACCCCAGTTTGGAGAAATTATACGCTCTACTGGGACATTCACGGAACAAGCAGAAGCTCTTTTGAAAGAAGCTATTCAGGAAAATACCGAACTTTTTCTACTTAGACCAAATTTATTGAAGATAGAAATAGAATTGAAGTAGGAATACAAAGTTATTCTAATGAAAGGGATAAACCTATGGGAATGACCAACAAATAAAGGATCAAGGATCTAGAATTGAAATCTACCATTTCTAAATCAAATCAAGTGATCTCTTTGGATCAAGTTATTTTTGATCCATCAAATGAATTCTTCATTATTGAATATATATATATATTATTGATATAGAAACTAATTCTATGGCACAACGTGCTATTGTAAATCCCTCCAGTTAGAATATTCTAACGGCACGATACGCTATTGTCAATCCCGCAATGACAGAGAAATAAATGAATTTTTGGATTATCATTACATTAAGACAAAATATTAGACACATCCAGAGAAGATCCTAGGCTTATTTATGGCATATAATAAAAAACAAGATTTTCTTATTCATTAAGAAAATTTTGTATAAAACAGGATTTCAATTTTTTTCTGGGAAGTCTCTTATTTTATTGAGATAGAAAATGTTCTATATTTGCCCATAGCGTCTCACATAGTTTAGAAACATTATCACATAGTATAGTACGGGAAGACCAATTACTAAAAGAATATAGTATATGAAATGAAATATTATTAATGTCCATGATGGGCCAAAAAAGACCCAAGGGACTATAAGAAGTACAATAATGACTGCCAACTAGCAGGCTAAAAGCCCAACAAAGAAAATAACTAAGATAAAAACAAGATGAAACCCGACAATCGGGCTAAAGAGAAAGGGAAAAAAAGAAGGGAGAGAAGGGGGGAGGGGAGGGCTGCAGTCCAAAAGAGTGAAGTGCATGCCAAGAAGAAAATGGAGAGAGGGAGGGGGGAGGGAGCAGCCCAAGAGGGGCAAGCTCCAAGAACCCCCTAGAAACTAATCTCTTCTAGCAGTCGAGGTCAAAGTAGAAAAAAAATGGAAAATAGAATATATACTTATATATTGGACGAAAATATACAAAGATTTTCCTGAAATTTTTCACCGCGTAAATTTGATATCTTTTATCAAATTCCCTTTTGATTAGAAGTTTTGTTTCGTTCAGGATGTCCAGTAGGTCCTTCACTACTTTCAGTAGTTTCATTAATTGAAATTTCATTATTTTAATTACCTCCTTAAATGAGTTTCAATTTGTTAAGAGATCTTTTCCCTCTCTTAAATATAATTAAGTTTTAGTTTTTTTTTTAAGGAAATCTAGAAGAGGAAGGAATATTTCAATAAAATTCCTTTTTTTTTCGATCATAAAAACCCACTACCCAAAGAGTTATTCTTTCTCTTTGAAACTCAAAGATCATTACAACAATTTTATAGGTAGCTCATTGGGCTAGATAGACAATAAAAATACCCCCTCGGGTAATGTATACGAGGTTTTACCCTCGTACGGCTCGAGCAAGAATTTTTTGGATAAGATCTACATACCCATAAGTTATCTAAATATAGATAACTTATATACAAAAGTTAGTTATTGTTATCTAAATATAGATAACTTATATACAAAAGTTAGTTATTCATCTTAGTCTTTTGATAGCTGGATTATTGTATAAAATGGGTGTTGATGGCATCCTCCAACGATGTGTGATGGAGGAGGAAGTTAAAGTAGCATTAAAAGAAGCTCATGAAGGTTTGGCAGGAGGACACATGGGGCCAGATGCCACTGCTAGGAAGGTACTCTTGGCAGGATTATGGTGGCCTACGCTATACAACGATGCAAAATAATATGTACAAGCATGTGATACTTGCCAAAGAGCAGGGACACCGCTACGTCAAGACTTCATGCCTTTGCACCCATCGTAACCACAAGAGTTATTTGAAAGGTGGGGATTGGACTTTGTTGGACCATTGAAAACACCTGAAGGCGGAAATATTGGTACATCGTGGTAGCAACAAAATACCTAACAAAATGGGTAGAGGCAAGAGTGCTACCAGATAATACGGCAAAAAGCACAGCCTGATTCTTGTATGAGCAAGTGATCACAAGGTTCGGGATTCTGCTGCAAATAACAAGTAATGAGATTATAAAGAAGCAGACTACGAATTTTAGGATTTTGCATTCATTGTCAAGTCTGTATTATCTTAGGATTTTGCATTCATTGTGAAGTTCGTGTTATCCCAGAGCAAATGAGCAGGTGGAGGCAACTAACAAAGTCCTAGTTTCAACGTTGTACAAGACATGTGGGATAGAAGGGGCAGATTGGGAGGAAAGGTTGCCATCTGTTCTTTGGGCTTATATAACAACCTTCAAACCAACGACGAACCATACACCATTCCAGTTAATGTATGGTCAGGAGGCAGTGGTGCCAGTAGAATTCTTGGTACCAAGTTTGCGAATAGCCGTGGAGCATCGCTTAGGTGACCAAGAAAGTCTTGAGGAGAGACTGGCCACACTCATCAAACTGGATGAGAGGAGAGTCATGGCACAGTGGGCAATTGAAGTGGCCCAGAAGAGAAGGAAGTTGTGGCGTGACAAGCATCTCCGCAAGTTAGAACTTAATCAAGGTGATTTAGTTCTAAAGTTTAACGGTAAGTGCAAAATCAATCCTGGCAAGTTGAAGACTTTATGGCTTGGTCCCTTTCGAGTTGTGGACGTGAGGGATAATGGGGCAGTAAAGTTACAGAAGTTAGACGGGACGAAGTTGCTCGAAATGCTGAATGGTTCGAAGTTGAAACCATACAAGGTGCAGTGCCTGTTCATTGCTTCACAAGAACTTGAACGGAGACGACAAGAACAAGCTGAGTCCAACGATCCACGACGAGAAATCCAAAATGATCTAGGCCGATTGCAAGGGGACAATGATATGGGAATCTCACGTCTATTTGCAGAAGAGGACGAGGCACGACCCATTATAGAACAACGGGAATTAGCACCTCGACTCGATGAAAGAAGATGAATGCAAATACACGTAAGGTTTGTTGATGGGATAAGACCGGATCGAAAAAGAGGAGGATGAATGGATTCCTCCGAATGTAAGAAGGAATTAGGAACCGGTATCGTTAGCAATCAATTGGGAATGACAGGAAGAAGTCAACCAATTGGAAGAGGAAGTAGTGTATCCACAACTAGAACAAATAGAGTTGCCTTGCATAGTAGAGGGTCGACGCATGATATGATTGACGGTACAATATGAGGATCAAACAGACACCTTTGAAATGGAAATCCCAGATTCAAACGAAGGTGGAATTGCAGAAAAAGAGTCAGCAGGACTCACTCCATTAGCCCAGATAGGTATGATGCAACAGAGAATGCGACATCAAGCACAACAGTTGCATGAGGAGTATGAGGCATTGCAAGCACATAATGCAAAGCTTCGTGGACAGATCATTCAGGAGATGGATGACACTATGCAACTGTTGAGGAGCAATGAGTTGCACAACAAAGGGAATTGGGTGCAAGCAGCGAGTGTAGCGAAGAAGCACCTCAAGCAATGGGAAGACAACAAGAAGGTATGAATTCTCGTGGGGAAGAAAGATCGCAAGTCGAACCAAGGGATTCGACATAGGAGCCACAAGTCACAGGAGAGATAGATGAGGTAGCCTGGCGAGACGTCGAGGAAGACTTTACATCTCCTGAATCCAAAGGGAATTTACATGAGGAATCAAGTGATTCCAGTGATGGGGAAATGCCCTATCTAGTAAGGGATAGTGATCAGGAAAGTGGCAGTGATGGTCTCTTAGCACAAATAGAAGAGTCCCATACTTGACCAGACCCAGATGCTTATGAGATAGCCTATCAACAATTGAGAAGGCAAAGAAGGTAAGTAAGAAGACTTTGATGAATAAGGAATTTGCCAACGGAGTGGTCAGCACAAAGAAATGATAGTCATAATGACTCGAGTATAGAGTCTGATTTTTCAGGAGATTATAGGGAGAATTTGGTAAATTGTTCCCCATAGCGCCGCTTTGAAGAAAGTGTTAGAAAATGATCAACACAAAATGTAGGCGGAATAATTAGCTTAAAATATATTGTGGTAGGTTTATATAGTATAAACCATAGGCTTGAAATAGCCCATGAACAATCGTTCCCCCCTTAGGTAGGTAACGCGTGAATTAGGAGTCCTCCCCCCTAAGTCAGCTAACTAATAGAATATTACTCTAACAACTAACCTAATCAACTAACGTAGTCAAATTGACTACAATAACTAACTAGGTAACTAGTAAAAGTAGTTACTAGTGGTAAAAAGTAACAAGCTACTTTTTACCATGCAGTAAATAAATTCTACCAACTGTAGGGAAAGGGTAAAATATCCAAATGATGGAATATTTATTACATTATTTGGGTAATGTATATAACTGTCCCAATATAGTAAAAGATGTTGATCTGCTGGTTCTTACTCTGTCACAGTGTGCTGGCTGCTCCTAAGCAAAGAGTGGGTCATTCCTCACTTTGTCTTCACACCAACGAATGTCCTTATTGTAATCTTGTCATCCAACCGAATTGCATGGGTAACCAGCCGTTGCAATCGCTAGGTGTAGTAGAGTAGATCACTTCATACGAGGTTCATTCGGTTACAATATGAGTTTGCAAAAGATAAGGTAGCTAAGGTGTCGGTCGCTGCCGAAAATGCACCCTTATAAGTTCCCCCTTCTTGTTGCAAAACATGTTGTAATTAATTTCTAAAAGAAGTATGACTAAGGTGTCGATTGTTGCCGAAAATGCACCCTTATAAGTCTTCTTCCCTTTTTACAAAAAATTGTGAAGAAAAGAAATGTATATTCCCCTTTAATTACAAAAGATGTGCAACTTAAGAAGCTTTGTGAAGGATTTTACAAATATTGCCTCCTAGGCAATTTACACCAGAAAATTCCCTCCTTTTGTTACAAGTACTTCAAACATTGAGAGTTTGCTATTTATGAAGCTTAAAAGAGGTACAATCACCCCTTATTGCAAGTACTTCAAACAAAAACTTATGCTATTTATGAAGCCTAAAAAAAGAGAGAAGAAATGGTGGTTTGCCCAAGGTGACAAATGTGTTTTCCCTCTACAATACTGTCTTAGCAATGAGCACTCTGTGTGCTTTCTCTGAACCAGAATCAGAATCGGAATTAGACACTTCACTAGCAATATTGCCTTGGTTTTGCTTATGTTTTGTGCCTTTATCTTTCTTGTTTTGCTTGTTTTTGAACCAACACCGATTGGTGTCATGGTTGTCCTTTTTACAATACGAGCAAAACAGTTAGAGGATGATCCTCCCTTTTGAAAGTTTCCTTTCTTCTTATCACCCTTATAGTTTGAATAAAGTGCATTGTTTGACACTTCATCATTTTGGAGTTGATTTGCTTTCTCAGTTTGAAGCAAATTGACTAACTCCACAAAGGTGACAAATCTTTGTGAAACATTAAGGAATGTAATCAACATTTTGTAGGATTCGGGAAGAGCTCTCAAGATTATTGAAGTCAAAATGGTGTCTTCAAATTTGGCCCCTAAAGCATTAAGCTTAGACTTCAGATCTGCCACTCTATAGAGGAATAGTTCTACTGATTCACCTGACTTCATATGGAGTGTATGAAGTTGTGTTTGAAGGTTTAGAACAATTGATTGATTCCTGCCTTCAAAAATGGTACAAAGAGATTCCTATGCCTCTTCACCAGTTTTAGCTTCACTTATGTGAGGCTGGATCTCATCAGTAGTTCCTAGGAGTATTAACATGAGAAGACAATTGTTCTTTTTCTCCCATGCTTTTTGATCTACTCTTGGTGATGCGGGTTTTGTTTTAGTGCCATCAACTAAATCCCACATGTCCTCTACAATCAAGATGGCTTTCATCTTAGTTTTCCATGTTGAATAGTTAGGACCCTTTAGCAATTGTGTATCACTTAAGTATTTATTGATAGTTGCCATGATGAAGGTCCTACAATTTGTACTAAGATGATCTTTCTTTCACTCTTAAGTGATATTTAATGGCACCTTCCTAAAAACTCTCTTGAAGAGAGATAATCAGTTGGAGGAAATTAAGCCAAACAAAATAAGAGATGAAAGATAATTCACTCAAAAAGATATTTAATGGCACCTGCCTGAAAATCCTCTTGAAGAGGGATAATCGGTTTGAGGAAATTAAGCCAAACAAATAGAGTGAATTAGGGTTTTTTTTGTTTGTAGGAGAGAATATCAAGTGAATATTGGCTTTAAATCTGTGCAATGGTTAACACAAATTTATTAGTGAAATTTTGGGGTATGGAGTGTTATTGATTCTATGACTTATAGTTGCAAAGAAATCGTGCAATAATCAAACAAGAATGCCCACAAAATTCTTCTCACCTAGGTGTCGGATGCAACCGAAAATGCACCTTTTAATTTTTGCAACAAAATATGAATGTGTGATGTGCAAAAAATTGATATGTTTTTGTCTCCTCTTGTTTTCCAAATTTGCAAAGGATGTGGCATGAAATAATTGCAAATTTAACAAGTTTGATTTTGTTTTAAAGTGCTCCTCACTTTTGTGTTACAATTTTGCAAAGAAGATCAATGTTGTCTTCCCCCCTTTATTTTGCAAAATTAACAAATCGAGCACTCCTTCCAAGACAAGTCGACACACGACCCGCGTTTGAAAGGCTTCTAGACCAGTCGACAAACGACTTGGTTTTGATGGACCCAAGGCTTCAAGTTCTTCTAAAATTTTTTTTAAGAGTTTTGAGGTTTTGCAACAAAATTGATGTCTTCTTTGTCTATTTATCCCCAAATTTGGAGAAAACAAAAAAAAATGGAATTCTTGTAGTTGCAAAAAAAAAAGCCTTCTTAATTTTTAAGTTTATTGCAATTTTCTAATTATATTTATTAATAATAATTTATTTTATTTTATTTTAAATAACACTTTTTATAAAAAAAAGTGAAATTATATAAAATAATATTAAAATTATTAATAAAAAAGATTTAAAAGAAATAAAAAAATACAAAAATAACAAAAAAAATATATACCTTAAGCCGGGCGCGCATGATTTGAATGCAAAATATTTTGCGTTTGAGTCCCTCCTTTCAAAAAGTAAAGGCTGCCACCGTCGGGAGTCGAACTCCCGACCTTGAGTGGCTTAGCCTCAACTTGGCCCGAGTAGCTAGTCGGGCTACAAAGGTCGACGGGTAAGGAAGCGGGTTGCCTTCGTCTTGAAGGCTCCCTACGACGTTTAAAATAAAAAAACTCCCGCTTCCTTTATCCCACATGTAGTGGGAGGAAGCTCTTGGGGCTATTTAAAACGAATTACGCCCCCTGGTTTAGTCGATTGCCTTCGAGCAATCGATGATAGAAAATTTACCTTTTGTTCCCTTCTCCAACCACTTAGACCTCGCCATGTAGACGTCTAGTCTGCCAGTTGTCTTGTCACGTCACAACTCAGTGTGCCAGTTGTCTTGCCACATCACGTGGGTCCACGTATCCGGTTTCCGTGCCAGGTGTTCGCAGGTTTAGGTCTTAGGTCTTGTCTAGCATGTCCACCATGGAGGCGCTCCTGACCTCGCGTGGTATTCGGCCGCCACACGGAGGGCGCTCCTGCCCTCGCGTGGTATTCGGCCGCCACACGGAGGGCGCTTCTGCCCTCACGTGTAAGGCGGCCTGGTTGCCACGTGGCCTCCCATGGACGGCGCTCCTGCCTCACGTGGAGGTCTACCGCTGCACGGAGGGTGCTCTTGCCCTCTCGTGCAGGTCGGCCGCCAGTGGCCGCGACTGGTCGCCGGAGCGGAGGACCTCCTGTCCTCTAGTGGCAGTCACCGGATCGTCGAGGACAGTGTCCTTTCGCGGCGGTCGTCGGACGGCAGGCACCGGAGAATGTTCTCCTGTTGCTTGCCTCGGGGTCGGCCTTGGGTCTCGCGGCAGGGCATAAGAGAAAGAAAATCTCCGGTCGCCGGTCCAAAGAGGAGGCCGTCTGCGGGCCTTAGGTCCAACCGAGGAGTTAGAAAAAATTAACCTTGAGGAGTTAGGTAAATGAATTAATTCAAACCCTGGAACGAAGTCTCGTCTTGTCCTGTCGGAACGAGATTGCCTCCGCCTTGTGCAGCTGCCTGGAACGAGAGTGACTCCCGCCTTGCCTCCGCCTTGTGCAGCTGCCTGGAACGAGAGTGACTCCCGCCTTGCCCAGTGTGCGCCTTGCCTCCTCCGTAGCCGCAGCTCTGATGCCAATGTTAGAAAATGATAAACACAAAATGTAGGCGGAATAATTAGCTTAAAATATATTATGTGGTAGGTTTATATAGTATAAACCATAGGCTTGAAATAGCCCATGAACAACCGTTCCCCCCTTAGGTAGGTAACGCGTGAATTAGGAGTCCTCCCCCCTAAGTCAGCTAACTAATAGAATATTACGCTAACAACTAACCTAATCAACTAACGTAGTCAAATTGACTACAATGACTAACTAGGTAACTAGTAAAAGTAATTACTAGTGGTAAAAAGTAACAAGATGCAGTAAATAAATTCTACCAACTGTAGGGAAAGGCTAAAATATCCAAATGATGGAATATTTACTCTAACAGAAAGATGATGGATACGATGATTGAGACATGCGGATCATTGTCTTACAACAGTTGGTATCACGACCCCAAAGAAATGAAGGACACCTAGCCAATATAGAGTTGGTGGATGTAACTCCGAGCACTTGGGAAAGAGGGGAACTTAGTTGACAACGGGATTGACCACAAAGGATTCCAAGTACCATGAGGTAGTAGATAGGTCAGAGAGGAGGAATGCGATCACCCAGAGGCAAGAGGGGAAGGGTCCGACCTCCTACTCCAAGATGGGTTGGAGATACACCACTCTCGTGTTTGAATTGGACTAGGAATGCACATGGTCTCTATGTGCGAGGGGGACAAGTACCCAATCTCATGGGAAGATACCCACTTGGGCGACCACCCATGCATCGACAAGGACCTAGAAGGATAGAAGTAGGAAGAGGTTTACCTCAGGAAGAGGGCAACCCATTTAATATACGGAGACAAGTGCAAGGAAGAGGATTTGTTGGCTGAGGGAGACTACGTTTTGCAGATGAGGAAAGTCAAGGAAGGTAAAGAACTCTTTCTCCAAGTTTGGAGGTAGACTTAATCCGAGGAGATAGGAGTAGGAGTCGCCCAAATGAAAATGGAGTGGCAAGGTCTCCCCTACCTCGGGAACGGTCAAGGGAACGAGAAAATGTAGCTTTGCAAGGAGGAAATTGTGCACTTGTAAATCGTACAATTCTAAATCGTACAATGGGTTAGCAAGTGGGGACAAATCATACAAATAGTAATTGTACCATTGCAAATCGTACACATGATACTTGTATGATTACAAATCGTATAGATGACCACCATGTGGGAGTAAATTGTACAAATGATCATTTGGAGCCTGAAGGTGCGATTACTCGGAATGAGGTGGTGGAATCTCCAAATGACACATTGGCAGATGGGATCGTACAAGTGAAGGTTGTACGATTTTCTAGAAGGTAAGTTCGAAATTTGGCAATTAAAAAAAATATCTTAATTGTGAAAATCCCTTTGGATGCAATTAATATGGAAGGTGGTTGAAAACCAAAAATGGTGGGCCCCTTCTAAGAGAAAAAAAAGAAAAGAAAAAGAAAGGAAAGAAAAGAAAAGAAAAAAAAAGAATTAAAATATTCAAAAAATAAGAAAGGACAAAAGTTGCATGCAAAAGGAGGTGAGTTGGCAATCATCCATGCTGAGGTGGCGAATTTTCATGCAAGGGACGTTTTAAATATAAAAAGAGGGTGCCATGCATGTTATTTTTACCAGATTTGAAAATCGCATGAATGAAACAGTGAATTTTGGAGCATTTGGGAGCAAGAAGTGTGCAATCGAACGAATTTTTCCTCACATGGGCATGCAAACATCTCAGGTTAACTGGTTACGACCCATCACGAATTTGCACCAAGGAATATTCTTGTTTTCGAAAAAGCAAGCCGGAGTTGGAGAAAAGATGCCAAAGTTGGGGTTTATTCCGAAAAAGCTGAGTCGCTTTTCAGAAAATGTACTGGAGGGAAAATTTCAGACTGGTGGAGTTGGTGTTTTAAGCAAAAATGTAGCTGAGAAAACCCCCAATGGCGAAAAACGTGGCTAGGGTTTAAATTGATTACGAAAAAAGCAAGCAAAGTGGAAGATTGCAAACCCTAGTGCAGGAAATTTAGGTGGTGAAAAAGCAAAGACATCTCAGTTGTTGCATGTGGAAAAGCATAAAGGAGAGGGCCGTACATTAGCTTGCACTCAGGCAAAATTAAATCGGACAAACAAAGGATTGTACAAGTAGACGAGAAAAATTGCCTAGGGATCCAAAAACGCACTGGAAAGAGAGATTTGCACAAACGGAGATAAAGGGTGCAAAGTTAATTGCAGAAATCGTGCAAGGTTGAAGAATTTACGGCAATTGATGGCCTAAAACACGACTTGTACGTTTTGGGGACGAAATCGTACGATTTGAAGGAGGATTGTACGATTTTAGAAAAAGATTGTGCAAATCGGATCTCGAAATAAGCAATTTAAGCGCAATTGTATGGATTTTGCCACCATTGTACGGAAGTGAGGTGTCCTTGTATGATTTGGAGCTGTTGGTACGAATTTTGGGTGGAATTGTATGCTTTAGAGCTCAAATTGTACATTTTTTGAGGGATTGTACAAAACATAGTTGAGAAAATCGGAATTTGAACAGAATCGGCATGGAAAAGAATCGGGAAAAATCGGGAATCGACAAAAAATCGGGGCAAAAATAGGCATTTTTTTCATTGAAAAAATTGAAGAAAATGCAATTTTCATTGAAAAAAAGCTTTTTTCATGCATATCCGAATTTTTCGGTAAAAAATCGCTAAAAATCGGCTAGCTTGTGAATCGGGAAAAATCGGGATTTTTTTGCAGTTTTCTCAACTATGGTACGAAATTCCAGTGCAGTTGTACGATTTTAGCTTCAACTCTATGATTGGGATAGAGTTGTATGATTTCAGAGCACACCTAGAGAAGCAGTGTATAATTTCTAGGGGTTGCTGTACGTTTTTGGTGCAATTGTATGGAGTTTTGAGCCAATTTTGATGCAATTGTCCTGAATTGTCAAATTAAGAACAATAAGTGTGGAAGTGGTTCTAAAGTAAGGATGGATGAAGAATGAGCACCGAGAGGGAATGTCGGGCTCATCTACGATAGTTTGCAGCAAGGAGGGTTGACCGTTCACCTGGACCACTACACCAAAGAGATTCACAGACTAGATGAACAGAGGGGACTTACCCAGTGTAAGATCAAGGACGAGGGTTTCAGCCACATAGAGGACGTGGATACTACCCTCGAAGGGGGAGAGGTTACAGATTGTGGAGAGATCCTAGACATTGGCGTGGTGGTAGAGGAAGATGGTAGAGGAAGATCTCCACTGCAGTTTGGTGAAGAGGAGATGGAACCACCTAGGGCACACTGACTAGAGCTTCGTAGTGAAGTGCATAAATAAGCTACACCAACAAGTGAGGATGAAGGCGGACAGGTGGATATCAGGGATATTTCCTTTGTCCAGCCAACGGGAGAATTCTACTGGAAGTGATGGAACTAGAACGAGGACAAGCATCCGCTGAAAATTCGGTTGACTCGAGCAGGGGTGAGCACAGTAGCACAAGTCCCACCACATCACAAGGTATTCTTTAATGAATAGATAATACAATTATATGATTCCAGTCAGAACTGCATCTATGTGTGAGTTGATAACCAACATATTAAGGTGGAATTCTCGGTTGCCGCCTTTCGACGTACGTTTAGGTTGTCAAAGGGAGGGCAACTCATCAAGAAAACGATTGTGGATCCCATTGAGGCTCACAGGTTGATAATTACACCTACCAATGTTACATCTCCGTCAACTACGAAAGCTTTTGGTCCTCGCGGAAGGGGGATCAAATAGAGCATGTTGAAGTCTGACGAGTTGGCATGTGAGATGAACATTGTTATGTCTCGACTGTCAGGAGAAGCACGCAAGTCAGAGATGCGCATTTGGATGGCACGATGTGTAGAAGGTGTTTCTCAGGGGATACAGTATGACTGGGGAACTTACTTGGAACAGTGGATCCGGAAGCTATTGACAAGGAGAAAGAAGACTTTCGCCATGACCCTCCATGCTATTGTTGTTTTGCTGTATGCAGTTTCCCAAGCCAATATTCACTTTCCAGGGCTAACACCACCTCGTGATTTGCTGTTAGACGAGCCTTCTATACTATAATGGGTGAAGATCGTGCCTATCCAGAAGGCGACATCGAAGAAGGTGAAGCATAAGAAGCACACGCAAAAACCAGAACCTTCTTTGATTGAAGAGAAGGAGACATCGTCAGATGAAGACTTTCACCATCAACGAAAGAGGCAATGACAGCTGAAACATGAACTTGATGCAGAGCAGCAAGTCCTTGCACAACGGTCGGAGGAGAAGCCTTTGTCTTAGGAGGAGGTAGTAGCACCAATTTCCAGTCCAATTCGCATTATGACATGAGACAACGAGAGAAACAAAGGAAGGAAAAGGAGCATAAGGAGCAA
Organism: Wollemia nobilis; assembly: GCA_028583015.1. Lineage (NCBI taxonomy): Eukaryota > Viridiplantae > Streptophyta > Pinopsida > Araucariales > Araucariaceae > Wollemia > Wollemia nobilis. The sequence continues at coordinate 15,374,743 of JAQPPZ010000850.1, forward strand.
CCACAACAATTGCTCAATGACTCAGCAGATATGCACTTGGGACTGGAGGACTTGGGATGGACAGATATTAATTTACCTATTGGAATGGGCCAGTTAGGATAAGTGATGAGATCTCCTTCATTGATGCGGGATGATGAATTTGAAATTTTAGAGTTATCCAAACATTGTTTGAAGAGAGTAATGACACCACCTAGGACAAAAGCTAAGGAAGTGGTGGTAGCTCCGCTGGTTGAACCGAAGGAGAAGAAGAAGCCACAAATATGGGTTGTGATGAAAGGTGGCAATAGGCAGCCAGGGGAGGAGAATTCAAGACCATCACAAGAACGGCCTAACCCGTTTCCAATAGAGATGACAGTGTTAGAAGAGATAGCTGCGACAAGTGTAGCAGAGATAGCTATAGTAGTGGAGGAAGTGCAACAAAATTCACATGAAATAGAATTGCGGAACCCACAATAAGAGGAGTTGCGACAACCACAAGAAGAAGTCCAAATACCTGTGGAAGAACAACAAATGGCGAAGGAAACCATTGAAGAGATCAAATCGCCAGAAAAAGAAATGGAGTACGTTGTAGCCAACATTTCGCTACATGAGGAGGCTGTAGGAGGATCGATAAAAGAGGTGGGATGGAGTTCATATATGCATGAAGCAACAAAAGAACGAACTCTACCGCAAGAATTGAATGAAAGGCTTTGCACAAGCCTTTTGCTCAAAGTGCCACAGTTCGGTGTTTCGAATGGAGATGGAGAAGACATCGACAAGCAAGTAGATCATTTCTTGAAATAGGTCTGTGACATGTTTGCCAGTACCAGACTGCAATTTCACATTGGCGGAGTTGGGCAGTTAGAACAGTGGAGGGAGACGACCTTCATTGAATTGGAGAAAATCATGGAGTGTGTGTGTAGTGAAGAGCGTACAAGACAGATAGCCCTGATTCACGCATAACACCCATGGCAGTTACCTAGGGGAGAGGTAACAAGCATGTTAGGAATAAAGGAATTACCGGAAGGGATGAAGATGAATTATCGCGAAATTCTGTGAGTATATTTGGACAGGAGTCAACGATGTCCTTTGAACACGCCGGATATCGAATACCAAAGAGTACTTGTAGTTTTGGTCCTCACCCTTCGGAAATTGAATTTCCTAAAACATTGGATTGAGTGGGTGAGCTTGGGTCTTCAGAAAATTTACCAGGCCAAGGAAGTGCAAAAGGAAGAAGTGGATGCGATACGAAAAGAAATGTCTACTATTGAGGAAGAACTAGAACGCAACAAGACTGAGGCCGAGGAGAAGTTGAATAAGGCCGAAGTTGAGATGAGTGAGATGAAGCTTTGCTTATGAAGAGAAGCTACGTTCGCAAGAACAGGAGAAGCAACATTTGATCTAGCAATATGAAGCCTGAATTAAACAACACGAGGAGTTGAGTTTGCAAAACCAACAACTCAAGCAACAACAGGAACAAATGGCAGTTCAGAAAGAACAATTGGCCAAACAGGAGGACCAGTTGAAGGCTTTTGAGGAACAACTGCAACTGAAAGACCGCAAGATTGAAGAGCTAATGAAAGATGCCACCCAGTATAATGATATGATCATGGATCATAAAGCACATCTGCTGGTGAAGAGAGAGCGGACATGGGCTTACAAAGTTGACTTGCAGCAGCATCTTCGGCTCATCACAGAGACGGATGAGGCATTGGCCGTTGCAGCAAGGATAGAGGTAACATTGACTGTGAAGATACACAAGGGTACATCTGAGTGTGAAAAGGAGTTAGTACAACTCTTGACCACCGCCGAAGAGAAGGCCAACAAGTATGGCTTGAAGGCTATGGAACTCAGCAATTACGCGGCCAAGTTGCAGATTGACTGTGTTATCCTTCGTGTTCAGCTGGATGGTCTTCAACAAGCACAGTCGGCCAAAACCAAGACAATCGAGTCGGCGAGGACACCGCCTAATGTAAAGGGGAGGGCAGATGTAGGCAACAAATCCACCTCCCAGAAGAAGAAATGAAACTTGGATTTGCACAATTTTGTCAATTTTTGTCATATGTACGATGTAGGGTTATAAATGTACAATTAGAATTAAAATGAAATTGAGTTGAAATGTGCATTTCGGTTAATTTGATAATAATCAAATTAGACTTAGGGGAACCTTAATGCAAGTTAGTTGTTTTACGGGGATGGTAGTTGTGAGTAACGGTTTCTCAAGAACCGTTTTGGAATGGCCTGGGCAAGCATTATATAGCCCCCCATTCAACTTTTGTGGATGTTTGATGATGTTGTATGTTCAGAGAGATAGATCATGTGATTGATAAGTTATGTTTATGAGGTTCATTGCAACAATTGTACAAGATTGATCTTATTATTACCATCATGAATATGAAAGCAAGCATCATTGGTTATGTGTCATTGTGAATTCCGTTGTACCTATTGTTGGTAATTGCAAGTTGTGGATTATGTGCAAGTATGGCCAGAATGGTGTGTTAGACAAGTTATAATACAATTGAATTGCTTTGTTATTGATCCTTTAACTTGGTTTGATTTTTGGAAATGTTATTGGTGATGTTATGAAACTATGTTAGCAATTGCACTAGAAAAATGACCCAAATCCTTCTTTGAGGAGAGTCTGTGTACAAATTGGAAAGTTTGTAAGTGAACAATTCAGCAAGGGTGGTTGGCCAAACCAAACCATACAAGTGGTCAATTTGCCCAATTTGGTAATGCAATTGCATAACTAGACTTGCCAAAATAGGAAAACAAGGGGTTATGAGAGAACGATTACAAAACTAGTTAGTTTGAGTTACAAACCACTTTTGACAAAGTGTGCCAATGGCAAATCGTACATGCCAGAGTGTTGTATGATTTGGATCGCACAACTATACGATTTGGAAATTGTACAAGCAGTTTTGTGAAGTTGTAAATCGTTCACTAGCAAATCGTACTTGGGTCAAAGCTGTCATAGGGCATGAGAATTCATTCCAAAACCTTCCACTTCACCTCCCCCTCCGGGAATACTCCCCCTTGTGCTACAAAAGCATAAGCCAACTTTGTGTCAACAAGTTCAGGCCTTTTTTATGTACTTTTTAGTATTTCACCACTTTGGATTTAAGTCATAAGTAGCCTTTTTATATATATTGAGTTTATTCGACTTTTAATGTATATTTTCCTTGACCTGATTGTAATATTCAAGGCTCGTTTTATCTACAATTTTCTTGATTTGTTCACACATGGAATCAATTCTTAGGAGAATATGTTTTTGCATAATGAATGATATCATCATCTTGCATGAAATGCGCAAGTAAGATTTGAATATTTTAGGGCTTGTGGTGGGAGGGGAGCCAGGATCATGAACACCACTCAATTTTGAAAGCCCATGTACAATACTTTATTCTTCTAAACAAGGGTCCCTAGGTTCCATGTTTCATTGCCTACAAGGGCCTTCCCTATAGTTCCTATTTTGACCTGATATCAATTGGAGACTATTATGGATGATCAGATTTTATGTTCTCTTTGATTTAACTTAGTTTTCACTTCAAATTGTGAACGAAATTATATGCACTTCAATTCCTCTTACATAGGAATTTGTCTCTTGGGAAAACAAATATTTGGCAAACATATATTTTTTCTTTGAATTGTATGGCAACAATTGTCCACCGATTAACAAGGTTTCTTAAACACATGTCAGCCGTGGTGTCCACAAATTCTGTCTTTACCATGTCCATAAAACGAAGTGGATAATCCATATTTTAAATTTTTTGTGATTCTCCTTCACATGCAAAAGTCTCAATTCATGCTAAATGAAAGTACTAGCCATCTTTGCATCATCGATTCACGTCTTCTTTTGTGGTTTATTTGGTATTTCATCACTTTCGATTCAAGTCATAAGTATCTATGCATAAAAAGTTATGCTGAGGTTGTTTGACTTTTTATGTACCTTTTCCTCTACCTGCTTGTAATTTTCAAGGCTCATATCTTCTACAATCTTTTTGATTTGTTTACATATGAAGTCAATTTTTATAAATTTCTTTCAAGCAAGGACAATGTAGCTTTAGATAACAAGGGCATCTACTATGAGCTGTTAAATGTTGGTAATGCATTTTATCTCAAATGAAAATGCATCTTCTAGAATTAATGATAATCCCTTAACTTCTTTGGCATTGTTATAATGGGGTAGCATCTAGTTAAACCATTTCTTTGCAAACCTATAATTAATCCCTTAACTTCTTTGGCATTGTTATAATGTGTTAGCATCTAGTTAAACCATTTCTTTGCAAAACATGATGCTTATTGTACCATGCACCTTAAGTAATCTCTAACCATGAAGTTTTAAAAGCTTCACCATTGACACACATATATTCGTATTATATATGCAAAATATATAAGAAAAGTACATTCTTAAAATAGAAACTTCTGATAACACCAAATCACTGGAAATCCGACAGTAACAACTTACACTTATTACACTAATTTTATTTTAACATCTCCCTAATGACTAAACCGGATATTTCTTAGGGTTTAGACATTAAATCATGTACACGCATACCTTAATAAGGTCTTACTACCAACTGTCTGTCACAATGGATCTTACAACAACCATGAATCTTTTGGAATGTGCCTATGCCCGTCATTCCATCTCATCAAACTGTATGGGTAACCAGCCATTGCAGTTGCCAAGTCAAATAGGCAATGATGTTGAATATAGGGTTCAATCTAGATTCATACACATACTGGTGTCAAATTTTGGACAACAAACACCAACAGTCAAGCATGAAGATTTTAAATTTCGGACAATGATCACCAAATATAAGACAGGATTGTGGAGGTGTCAATATCACATTTAAACAAAGAATATTTGAATGTTAAAAAACAGGACACTGAAACTCGATGCTAAACAAAGAAGCTCCTAAAACTGAAACAAACCATTGAGCTGAATTTTGGATTTCCATAAGAAGCATGCTATAACCGGCCAAAAACACCAAACTGTATAAATCAAAAGTTGGACCAGACTCCAGATTTTGCAACATCAAAGCACTGCACTCTGAACCGTCCAAGCAACAAACCAAGTTGGTAACTAAAGCCTCAATTGAACTGTGAACTATGCAGACCACAAATTGGACTGAAATCCGGACTCCACACCAAACTTTGAATTGTCCAAGCAGCGAACTACGCCCAAAGTAGAAATCAAGGCAAGCGCAACCATAGTGTTGACTGAACCTAAACCTCAAATTGGCAGGAGAGTGCATCAACGACTACATTATCCTTGAAGCTAGTGGATCGATTGAGATAGTGGAGTGTCTAATAAGGGGTTGTCAGACAAAAGTGAATTTTTTGAGTGAACTAAGCCTCCGGGAGGCAAACGGACAACACTTGAAGACATCACTCACCTAAGAAAAATGTCATTGTGAGACCTAGTCCATTGTACTTGTCTTTTCGAGCTGATCATTTTGATATATAGCACCCAAACACTTTTTTCTGGCCCATTACTAAAAATAGTAACTCCTGGAACAACACTTCTATTTTTAGTAAGTCAGTGGGAGTGGTTCAAATCATACATAAATGGTTGGAGGAACTAGAGGAGCACCAAAAGGAGTTAGAACAAAGCAACCTTATGGAGCAAGTGAGTATCACACTCACTAACCTTGGAAATGAATTTAAACAGATGAGGGAAGAAGTATCACTTATGAGAGGTGACCAGCTTAGATCCAAAGCTGCATTTGAAGAAAAATTCCTAGAGGTTGAAGACAAATTTAGGGAAGGCCCAAAGGTGTTTGAGCATCTTAACATTGAAAAACCAGGTGGCAGTTCAGGCAATAAAGAGAAGGGAGTCCATAAGGAGAAAGAAGGCTATCATTCTCTTTTTGACACAGATACTCCATTTAAGATGCCTAAATTAGACTTTCCTAAGTTCAATGGAAAGGACGCTGATGGGTGGTTATGTCGAGCAGATCAGTTCTTCAAACTTCATAATGTACCTAAATATTTGTGGGTCACCATGGCATCTTTCAACTTTGAATTTGAAGCCTTACAATGGTATCAATGGTTACAAAACACGACTCCAGACCCTTCTTGGGAAGATTTTGAGTCACAATTACTCACTCGTTTTGGCCCTAGTGAGTATGAGGACTTTACAGGAGCCTTGACCAAATTGAAACAAACCTCTACTGTCCATGAATATCAGACCCAATTTGAGAAATTGGCTAATAGGACAAAGGGGTTGAATGAAGGATTTTTTTAGAGTTGTTTTATCAGTGGATTGAAAGATGATATCAAGGCTGAGGTAAAAATGTTCAAACCACAGTCTATGATGCAAGCCATAGGATTGGCGAGATTAGCAGAAGAAAATTTTTGGCTCAAAGGAGACCATCTAAATTTCCATAGGCCAAACCCACATTTCCTTCCAAGTTCACACCAAATATTGGCAATAAGTCTACCCCATTCAAGCGTTTGACTACGAAGGAAATGGATGCTTGTCGAGCACAAGGCTTATGTTATAATTGTGATGAGAAGTATTCACTAGGGCATAAATGCACCCAAAAGAAGTTATTTTTGTTGGATGTAGAGGAATCAATAAGTAGTGAACAACTTGATGAAGAAGTAGAACCACCAGAGGAACAACTTAAGGATGAGGGTGAAACACAAGAAGAACCACAGCCAGAAATCTCTGTCCATGCACTTGCAGGAATTTCTACCCCTCAGACAATGAAGGTAGTAGGATTCTTCAAAGGGCAACGTATTACAATTCTCATTGATTCAGGCAGTACGCATAATTTTATTGATCCCTGAGTAGCCAAGCAAGCAAATTGTTACATACATGCTTGCAACTCCTTTGAGGTTATGGTGGCAAATGGCAGAACATTACCTTGTAAGGGTAAATGCCGCAATGTTAAGTTGAAGATAGGGGACTATGAACTCAAAACTGATATGTTTGCTCTTCAACTGGGAGGATGTGATGTTGTGCTAGGAGCTCAATGGCTAGGTACCTTGGGAACAATAGCCTGGAACTTTGCAAAATTATGGATGCAGTTCTCACAGAATGGTAAGTCCTACACTCTCCGTGGTTCACCAGCAGGATCTCCACAGATTATCAGTTCAAGCCGTATGGAGAAGTTGTTAAAAAAATCTTCACGTGGGGTAGTAGCTCAAATATTTGCAATTCAACCGCAAACTTCAGACGAAGACAAGCCCCAAGAAGATTTGCAACTCATTTTGACTAAGCATGATGCAGTTTTTGTGGAACCGACAGAATTACCTCCACGTCATTCCCATGATCATGCAATACCATTGGTACCTGTAGCGTGCCACCTAACATCAGACCTTATCGGTACCCCTATGCCCTTAAGTCAAAAATTGAGAAATTGGTACAAGAATTGCTACAAGCAGGGGTCATTTGGCCTAGTAACAGTCCTTATTCTTCTCCAATACTATTGGTTAGAAAGAAAGATGGGTCATGGCGGTTGTGTATAGATTTTCGTGAGCTCAATAAGCTCACCATTAAGGATAAATTTCCTATCCCAGTGGTCGATGAATTGTTGGATGAGCTACATGGTGCAATGTTTTTCTCCAAGTTGGATCTTCGCTCGGGCTATCATTAGATAAGGCTCAAGGAGGAAGATATCCCCAAAACAGCATTTCGAACTCATGAGGGCCATTATGAATTTTTGGTCATGCCATTTGGCCTAACGAATGCACCATCCACATTTCAGAGCCTCATGAATAATGTCTTCCGCCCATTCCTTCGCAAATTTATTCTAGTTTTCTTTGATGATATTTTGATTTATAGTCGCTCTTGGGAGGAGCACCTCATACATTTGGATCAGACTCTACAACTTTTGTCTCAGAATAAACTTTATGCCAAGAGGTCTAAGTGTTCTTTTGGGATGATAGAAGTGGAGTATTTGGGTCACATTGTCACCAAAGATGGAGTTAAAGTTGACCCTAAAAAGATTCAAGTTGTTCAAGATTGGCCAAAGCCTCACACTCTCAAGGGACTTCGAGGATTTTTGGGACTAACAAGGTATTACCGCAAATTTGTCCAAAACTATGGAAAAATAGTAGCTCCTTTAACAACCATGTTGAAAAAGAATTCTTTTACTTGGTCAGACCCAGCTGAGAAGGCTTTCTTTGACTTAAAGCACGCCATGACAACCACCCCAGTGTTAGCAATGCCTGATTTTTCCAAACCTTTTGTAATTGAAAGTGATGCTTCGGAAATGGCATAGGGGTCGTGTTGATGCAAGAGGGAAGACCATTGGCCTTCACCAGTAAAGCACTTTCAGGCCGAAATTTGGGCAAATCTACTTATGCAAAGGAGATGCTAGCTATTTTGCATGCGGTTAATCACTGGAGGCCCTATCTCATTGGGCATCATTTTTCAATCAAAACAGACCACCAAAGTCTCAAGTACTTCCTGGAACAACGGGTTGCCACACCTGAACAACAAAAGTGGGTCTCTAAATTAATGGGCTATGATTATGAGATCACATATAAAAAAGGAAAGGAGAACATCGTGGCTGATGCACTCTCCCGACAATTTGAGGATCAAAGTATGTTAAATGCTATCTCTTCTCCCATACCTCAATGGATTAATTCTCTCAGAGGACATCAAGGACTCAAGATTGCAAACTTTGATCACCAAACTTCAAACAGAGCCTAACTCATGCCCGGGATACACTTGGGATGGACAAGATTTGAGATATCTTGACTGCCTTGTTATTCCCCAAACTTCACAACTACGAGAATTCATCTTGAAGGAAATGCATGCCTCACCCACCGTGGGACATTCTGGGTTCCTAAAGACTTATGAAAGGATTAAGCATACTTTCTTCTGGAAGGGAATGAAGAAGGATATTCAAACTTTTGTGGCTGAATGTGACATGTGCTAGAGAATGAAAGGAGAAACGGTGCATTCCCCTGGAACTCTTCAGCCCTTACCAATTCTAGAACAAGTATGGACAGATATTTCCATGGATTTTATTGAAGGGTTACCTAAGTCGGGAGGAAAATCAGTTATTCTGGTGGTAGTGGATCATCTCACAAAGTATGCTCATTTTTGTTCCCTCTCCCATCCCTACACAACCTCAATAGTAGCCCAAATCTTTCTAGACTCCATCTTTCGCCTTCATGGCATGCCCGCATCTATTGTGTCCGATAGAGACCCTACCTTTACTAGTCATTTTTGGTAGGAACTATTTAAGTTGCAGGGAACTCAGCTCAAAATGAGTTCAGCCTATCATCCGTAGACGGATGGCCAAACAAAAATTGTTAACAAATGCTTGGAGACCTACCTTCGTTGCTTTGCCTCTGAACATCCTGCACAGTGGGCGAAGTGGCTTCCCTTGGCCGAATGGTGGTATAATACTTCATATCACACCACGACCAAGGTTACCCCTTTTGAAGCAGTCTATGGTCATCCTCCATCAACACCCTCCTCCTACATTCCAGGAAGCTCCAAGGTTCACGTTGTCGACACTACACTCAACCAACATGCCGCAGTCCTCCATCAACTGAAGATGAATCTGGAATTGGCCCAGAACCGTATGCGTCAACAAGCTGATCAACACCGTTCTAAGCGCAACTTTGAAGTAGGAGATATGGTTTTTCTCCTCTGCAACCCTATAAACAATCATCACTCTAGCTCCACAGATGCCAAAAACTAGCTGCCAAATACTATGGGCCCTACTAGGTATTACAGCGGATTGGTGCAATGGCCTACAAATTGGCCCTTCCAGCTACGTCAAAGCTCCATCCAATCTTTCATGTCTCCTCTCTCAAGAAGGTTGTGGGTAATAAGGTACAGGTTCAATCTGCTTTACCAGAACTGGATGAAGAGGGTTCCATCTTGCTTGAGCCTGAACAAATTTTGGACCGGAGATCACGCACCCTTTGGAACCATGTCATCACTGAGGTTCTTGTTCAATGGCATGGATTACAACCTAAAGATGCCACTTGGGAGTCTCTCCAACAGCTACAACAACAATTTCCTCATCTCTAGCTTTGAGGACAAAGCTTTTTGAAGGGGAAGGGCATGTTAGGACCCCATCCTAACATTATTATGTAATTCTCATATTATTATGTAATGACCCCTTTCCAACGTGGGGACCCCATTATAATGATATTTTGTAATGGTATGTGGTAATTGAGGCACCTAGACAAGTGGGGCCATTTCATGTAACCATTATCAAGAATGTAACTATTTGTTTGGTAGAAGATTCTAGCTCAAGTGGCACTTTGCATGTAAGCCAACTCTTGAGCATTAGGTTAGGGTTGCATGAAGTGTATCTTTAAAAGACAAGGGTCCATAAACAAATGTATCTTTTTGCATATTGAATGAAAGTATTGAAGGAGGTTGCCCCCTCGAAGAGGCCCGTGATTTTGTGTTGTGATTTGTGAGATTAATATATTTCTGCATTTACATTTCGTATTGCAATATTTTGTTCTTCATGAATTTCTGCTTTTATTGCAATATTTATGTGAATGTGCTTATTTTAATTAGAAGGTTCCTAATGAGTCACAAGTTAGCATCAAAATTCTATGGACCATATAAAGTTGCTCCAGTAGGTTGGCCTTGTGGACTACAAGTTAGAATTGCTGCCTTCTTCCACGGTATATCCAGTTTTTGGTGTCCCTTCTTTAAAGAAGGTCCTTGGCACTTGTATATAGGTTTAGTCCATACGAATATTTTGGACCGGCGTACTTGCACACTTTGCGACGACATTCTCATTGATGTCTTACTATAGTGGTACCGATTTCAGCCAAAAGATGCTAGTTGGGAGCCGTTTCATCAACTACAACAACAATTTCCTCACCTCAAGCTTTGAGGACAAAATTCTTGAAGGGGGAGGGCATGTTAGGACCCTATCCTAACACAACTATAACTTTGTGGTTGTCTAGTGTTAGTATGTTTGCACCATGGGTGCCTAGTGTGCATGGGCCCATTATGATGTAACCTTTACTTTTATTGTAAGTAGGAGTTAGTGGCTCAAGTCCCCTCTTTCATGTGGTCCGACCCTTGAACATTAGGGTTAGGATAAATAAGAGTCTATATAAGGACATGGGTTTGGAGTAGAAGGCATCTCATATTTTCTCATTTTGTATCGGAGCTCTACTTCTAAGGAGGTTGTCCCCTCAAAGAGGCCTGCGATATCTGTTCCACTTGATTATTATAAGTTTGTTGTTATTTTCAATCAGTTATTTTTTGTGAGCACTTCTGGTACTTTCATTTTCATGATCATTTAGTTATTTCCAATTTGTGAGCATTTCCATTAATTCCTACATTGCTACTTTGGTTATGCTTATTTTTAGATGAATATTCTTAACAAGCGTGATCTCTTGAGGGCAAATTATTGGACAACAATGTGCCCAAAAGGATATTCATTGTAAGCACTTAGGGATAGGGCTCCCATATTTATAAAGTTATGGCTGATTGTTGGAGCCTCATCAGAAGGTATCATAAGAGGTGATGATATTGGGAGTTAGGCTCAATATTTCGGAGAAATGCAAGAATGATGAATCCTGCCCTTGATGTGGAATTCCTTGATTGAGCATGATCACCCATGGAATAGGTTTTTTTTTGGGGAAATATACGTAGACAATGATATACCTGAAATAATATTTGTTGTAATGGCTCCCATATTTAGAATTTTCTAGCTGGTAGTTAATGTCATTAGAAAAATTCTTGCGCAAGCTAAGATATTAGGGAGCTAGGGATGTTTCATTGGAGTGGTACATGGATTTGCAACATATTGCTTGCAGAAAAATGCTTTAGTTGCATGTTTGGAACAGCCTTTGTTTGATGATTGGGGTTGAGTAGTGAACGACTGTTGGGTTCATATGGCCTTAGAGGTGTGTCCTTGGAGATGTTGACGGCCTTCTATTGAGTGGTTGAGGCATTAAGGAATGTTTTCATTTGTCCCGAGAAAATTCTTTGTAACCTTGATAGTGAGAAGCTGGTTTGCGATGGCAGTCCTTTTAGCTAGTACTTGTTCAAAGTGAGTTGTATGAAGGTTATTCTGTTAGCTGATAAATTTGAATTTTTAGCCAAAAGGATTCGGTGTAACAAAGGCTTATCAAATGCATATGCCTTTTTATGGCTGGCTTGCTTTTGAAAGATCCTCATGCATGATATGTAGTGTGTGGGTGTATTTGTTGTCATGCACAATGCCATGCAATGCAGTAATATAAAACAATACAAGATGGATTAAATTGCAATGAAATATGTAAATAAAGATAATGGCAGAAATCACTCACAACCAATGTGTAACACATAGTCAGTAGAAGTTGGCATGTATCCTTCATTCTCCACAATCTGCAATACACCTCGTAATTTGTTTGATCACATGACACAACATGCTATCGATGACAATGAGTGTATCTCGATGATATGCTCAAGACCAAGATAATGTATACAAGTAGTTCTTTTGGGTCGAGGTTGGTAGATGTTGATCGCCATCCCAACTCAACTACCTAACTACTTGCATAGTCACAAAACATGCTATGATTGTGTCAGTTATTCTCGACACTATACAACATAACGTCAAACACAACAAAACATTTATACAATTCATACGAACTTGTTTTGCTGATGTGGGCCAAATTGTCTGCCTCCATCTACTCCTCTTTTAGACTTGTTGGCATCCTTGCCGACACACCAACTAAATCACAAAGGGCGTAGAGACTTATCTTGCTCCTCATTACTTATCACACTCATTCCACTTCATCATGTTGCATATGGCCTTTGTAAATCTGGAATCTGCAATCACTTGAGTAAACCTATTTTGCTTGGTAATTGGCAAACAGACTAAATTATGTACTCTTTATATGGTAATTCATCTAATATAACCTTCTTCTCCAATTCCTTGATTCTTGCCACTTTGTAGCTGGCATCATCGCAATGCTTCACACCATCTGCATTGGAGGTCAAGGGGTAGGAGCCCCTTGTGAGGTCAAGTGGCAGCGCCTCTTGTGGGTTTGCGGGCAACTCTTCAAAAATGTTTTTGCCCTGTCTGAATTTTCCTTCTTATCAGGGTTTTGGCAGATGTTGTCAACAGCACTTTTTGAATGGCATTCACTTGGACAACAATTCCCATCCATTGTCAACTGATTTTGACTCGTTATAACATTCAAATGGCCTTCAGGATAGCGTATTCTCTTTGGATAGAGTTAGCCATCTTCATTGCGCAAATTACAAGAGACCTGGTCCATTTGGAGCTAGACTTGGAGTGTGTTTCATGACACCCACTATGGCTGCTAATTTTATGGAGCAGGTGATTGCATGGAAACAAATTTGATACTGCATCCATATGTTTCAGGATTTTTCCAGAAAATGCGGGGCAGCTACTGCTTTGGATTAAAATTTTAAGCTGCTTGTGAAGAGGGGGCCGGAAATAAGTGGCACTTGCTGAGAAATTTTGTCCTCTGTGGGCAGTAATATATGGTTAAGTTTTCCTTTGATTTCCCCTACATTGATGAAAAAGGTTGAAAACATAAAATCTGCTTCCTAAATTTTCTGCACGGTGAAGAACAAGCCATGGAACCAAATTTACTGCAAAAAGCTTCCTAAATTATCTCAGTGCCTGCTAAAATTTTCCAGCAGTGTGGCTTGATGCGACCATGCTCTTAGAGGGGTGATTCTTTTCTGAACTTTTGTATCATGGGCATCTTAACTTGGCATTTGATGGTCTATAAAAGTTGCTAGATTGATCTCTGAATCTGTGCTTTTAACTGCACAGGATAACCAGAATTTGGATCTATCCTGGATACAACAACTGATAGGATTAGAATAACGTAGAATGCCTGGATGCCTCAATCGGACTTTAAGAATTCTTGTAACGTAGTTTCTTGAGAAAGAAACATATCTGATCTCTCTAGATCAATTATCTTTTAATAAATTTTCTCTTAGTTGGATCATTCAGAGCACTCACATTCCAAGAGATTATTTTCATTTAAATAATGTTGTTGTTTTGTTTTTGTTGTACTTCATCCAACTGTGCTTAAAAACCTATTGATATCTGTTTGTGTTTGTTTTTGGATGTGATCACGAGTCATATTCTTTCCCCTCTCATTATATTTGAGATCTCTAATTTCTTTTAACCTGTGGACTTTATGATCCTTTCTTCCTTTCCAATGATCAAATCATTCTTCAATTGGGATGGGTCTTCATTTCCTTGGAATTTGCCTCTGTTTTGGCTATAATTCTCCAACTTCTTTGTAGTTTTCTTACTCTTGTTCATATTATTGTCTGAATCATTTTGGGTAAGTTCCTTGTTGTCCAAGATTCAATGTAATTCTTCAATGTATAATCCTCCATTATTGAGTTTGACTCTTGTTTGTTCTTGTTTCTTTGTAATCTGGGCTTTCAGGACTTTGTCATCTTTTTGGCTCCATGTTGGCCTTCTTCCACTTGTCTCAGATCTTGTAGAAAGTATCTTTTAAGCTTTTTATTCTTGGTCTGTGGTGTCTGCATTTTTCTTCAATTTTTGAAACCCTTTGTTTACCCTTGTTTCTTTTTAACTTCCTTGGCCATGTCTTGTTGGGCAGATTTGGTTTATACTTTATTGTTATGGGACATTCCCTCATCAGATGCCCATGCTCATGACATGCTTGCATCTGAAGGGAAACATTCATAATCCTCTTTTTTCCATCTTATATCATTTGGTATAGGGTAACGCATTTTCAGGAGCGGTATGTTTAGATCCAAATGGACATATATTTTGGGATAATTGGCAATCCCTCTTGCTTTTGGTCACTTTTGCAGTATCAGAAAAGTGCCAATTAATTTTAACATGTAATCTGTCCAAAACGCGTGGTAACTTATACATCCTAATCTAGCCTGGTTCTCCAATGGGCATTTCCTCTAATGTCCTTGAATAGCAGTGCCAGAATTTCATAAACAAGCTGACATTCCTTAAAACGTGGAGACCTCCATTAGAAACTGTTCATAATCTATTTCATTTTCAATGACCACAATACAGTCTAGAGATGCAATCAAAATGCGTGCAGCTTGGTGGGGACTACACTATGCTTTTAGGTCTTGCTTATGATATATTGTGTTTCAGAGGCCTGAGGTTTTCCGAGGAGGTTGCTCTAGGATGACACTGGTAAGCTGGATTTGGTGTTGGAAGTCATGTTACATTTGGCTCAATGCGTTGATGTTGCATGATTTCATATAGGGATGGACTACGGTTGGTTATTCCCTTATTGGATGGTGGCATATACTATTTTTAATTTGATGGTTTCTTTGATTGCCTTGGGGTGAGTGTGCTTTGGGTCTAATGGAGTCAGAGACAGTTCACCTAGAAGCAAATGAATATATTCATAGTGTGGGTGGTCTTGAGGGTTTGATGTGGAACTTCCAACTAAATGTATTTGCATGAGAGGAAGAATACTTAGCATTTGTCTTCTGCATGTTTTTAAGCTTTTCTGAGAATCCAACATTGATTTGTCTTATGTTGAGGTTTTGAATACCTTGCACTACTCAAGTTGGTCATGTATGTTGAACATTAGCAGGAGATTTTGTGTAGGTGTTTGGCAAGTCCTTACAATACACAGTCTAGAGATGCAATCAAAATGGTTGCAGCTAGGTGGGGAACTAGACTACATTTATGGGCTTTGTTTATGATAGATCATGTTTAAGGGGCTTGAAGTTTGCTGAGGAGGCTTGACTAGGATGACATTGGTAAGATGGATTTGGTATTGCAAGTCATGGTATATTTGGCTCAATGCCTTGAAGGTGCATTAATCTGTGTCTTGTTGATGAGGTTTTGAATGCACTGCACTACTTAAGTTGGTCAGGTATGTTGAACATTCGCACAAGATCTTATGTAGGTGTTTTGCACTAACTTATATATCATATGTGATATTGCTAATGATTTGCATGAACATCTTTCCTTAAAACATTAAGCCAGCTAAAACCCAAGTAGCAAGATCTTCTTCAATGACTGATAATTCACCCAGATAAAGTTTAGAGGCATTGCCATTAAAAGTTGCTTTGCACTTGCACTGCCAAAGAAAGGAGATACCGTTTAGCTGGATTGAAGTAAAATGATTATTCTAATCTAATATACTTGTTCAATCTAATGGAAACTATTTGAACACAAGGTCTACACTAAAATTGCCTTTGCTAGGAGAGCTCATATTCTGCATAACCTTAATAGTGCTATTTTTTGTTAATGGTGCAGAATAATTTGGAGGATGCGTACAGTCTCCTTCGTTTTCTTCATGTTGAGCCATGGAGCAACTGGGGCTGGTAAATTTTATATATCATTTCTTTCTTTCTTACAAAGTAAACAAATAGTCAGTTTTTCTCTTTGGTTCAGAGATGTTTCTGTACACATGTTGTGGTCTACAATTGTCTAGTTGCATGTATAATTTTTCTTGTTTCCTTGGGTTTTATGTCTTTAAGGATTTGATACTTAAATAATCTCTGTTGAGAATGTTAAGTGTTGCGTTATTCTTTCTGCAGTTCTATATACCAGAAAGCTTCTGAAAGACAGTGTTAAATAGAGGAACTTTCCATGAAATATTAAAGCCACTAATTTGAGACATAGTAGAGAAACTTGGACTCAGCGTGGACTGGCAAGGCCAATTTTGACTCCGACTTGAACTGGCAAAAAAGGGAAGAAAATTCAAATTTTCATTGGGAAAACGTTTTTTTCATGCATATTACAATTAATTAATATTATACAAATCCAAAATTAATACTGTAAGCGATACAACCTTAAACTACACATGAAAATGACAAAACACACATCAATGTAACTGCTGGGTAGCTGTTAGATCTGGTCTTGGAGCATCTGCAAGTCCTTTTGTTGTCATTTAATGTGCTGTTTATTTGTAATTATTTCCTCCTGATGAATATGTAATGTTTGCTAATATTTCATATTGAGTCAGAGTCCAGAGAGAGTACATAAGGATGGTACATATCCCTTCTAATTTTCATAGTTCTCAGATTGTGGCTGGGATGCCTCCCATAGATGAATGGTTATATATGGGCTAGTGGCTACTGCTAGAAAATCCTTCAAGTCATTTTATCTTTAATTCTGGTTTTGGCCATACATAGGTGCAATGCTCAAACCAACACTGAATATGGTTGATGCTATTCTCTGGCAGAGTATGAATGGTATATTATCCTTCAAAGGGTATACCTACATATCACAATTATTAATCAACTTTTCTTCCTTAGAAACCTCAAGGACATTTTGAGCTTCTTCATGTTAGGCTAGGTTATAGTTATTACATTATTTTTTTAATAGTGCTATCCTAGCTGTTATTCTAAGCTAACGTATAATCTATTGTTAGCTTAGAATATATTTTGTTAGTCTGTTCCAAAGTCAGTAGAGATTATTAGGGGCGGATATATTTTATTCCGTGCTATTCATGGGTGCAGTTACAGGCTAATCTCAGCCAGTTCTCTCTGTATATATTCAGTTACAGATGAATTAAATGATTGCTTTGTTTGCCCACATTGGTATCAGAGCATTCATGGCTTTCTGCATTCACTTTGCCTCTGCCAACAGCTGAATGTGAGCTCATATTGGTGAGCCTGCAGTTGAGCAGAAAACAACATTATTTGTTGCTTGATGCAGATAAGAAAAAACTTGTCCTAGGTCCTGTTACCCTGTCCCTCTCACTTTCTGTGTTGCAGATATCATTGCCCCGTGAGCTGCCTTGTTTAAAAAAATAAGCCCCTGTTTGCTGCCCCTGTTCGCATATTCCATTGTACCTGTTTTTTCAGTGCAAAGATAGAAATATTTTCTTTGAGCCAAAGCCTACGTGCCCCAGCCGCAGCTGTGTAGCCGTCAGTGCGTGTTGCCCGAAGCTGTCCACAGCGCGCAGCCACGTGGTGTCACGCAGGCCAGGCCGCGCGCAGCTCATGCAGCAGAGTCCGCACAGAGCTCAGCTCGGCTGCTGTCAGGGCCCGATCCTTGCCACGCAGCCAGATCGGTTGCAGTAGGGCCAGATCGCTGTCGCCCCTCCGAAAGCAGATCTGAGTCGCTGAGGAATAAGAGAGGAAAAATTAATCCTCTTTCCTAAAGTTTAAACACAAACCAATCAGATTGTTCGGAGCTGCACCCAATCAACTGTCGCCACGTGGATGTGTGATTTAATTGGGCATCGGTGCGAGGAAAGGAAATTTTTTTTTCTCTTGTTTTAAGGCAGACTGCAGTGTTTAAATACAAGATCGTGTCTTTTTCATCCCGATGAGCTGCTCAGCCTGATCGGTCAAAGTGTCGGCGATAAAGTGTTCTCAGCCAGGAGGTCTCCGATTCGAATTCCGTCGAGTGTTTCTTTTTTATTGAGGTGAATGTGCAATGTTTTGATGGCTTGGTGGGATTTATCCCACATGCAAACCGCGAAGGCTTGCAGAGCCATTTAAAAGTGCGAGGGCGCACTATTGAACCTGACGCGTAGTGCACCCCTATTGCTGCCTGTGACTTTGCTGCAGCTCTGTTGACCACCGCTGGAAACCATTGCCAATTGACAACCTCGTTGACTGCAACTACGCGTTATGTCAGAGGGCCTGTTGACCTGCCTTGAAATTCGTGCTGGTTGGTGGCGCTGAAGGTATGAAAAACAAATTTTTAAAAGTTTTTTTTTTAAATTATTTAAATTAATTTATTAAATATTTTATTATTATTAATTAATTAATTAATTATTTTTTAATTAGTTAATTAATTGATTAAAGTAATTAATTATTTGATTTTATTAATTTAGTTAATTTTCAAACTTTTATGCACATTTTTTGAGTAAGGTGGCACTCCAAATCAAAATCAAAAGTGCTACATCAAAACAAAACAAAGGAGGCACAATATTTTGCAAAACAAAAATCAAACAACATTGACATTGATTTTTTGCAAACTTCAAAAAGGGGCTACAAAATTGAACACAAAACCTTGTTATTTTGCAAAACAAAAACACAAAGGGGGACACCACAAAATTTTGTTGTTTTTTGCAAATAAAATTCAAAACAAGGGCAAAAAAGAAGTGAATATCATTTTGCAAATCAAAACTATTGCAAAATTTTGTAAAAAGGTGCATTTTCGGTTGAATCCGACACCTAATTGGCATTGTAAAAGGTGCATTTTCGGTTGAATCCGACACCTTCCAAAAACATAAATTTGTGGGCATGATAAAAATTGTATGATGCATTTAATTCTTTGTTTTATGCATTAACATATTTGTATTGTGGTAGCAATAAGACCCCAAATTTATACCTATTTTTTGTGCAATTTATTGCACAAAGCAGCATTCGGTATTTACGGTACCTCTAGCCCACACTTACAGGTGATGTTGTCGTGCTTTGGGCTACTGTATCTAACGCCTAATATAGCTGCAACAACGACATCTGAGCTATTGTTCTCTATAAATCATCAGGGAGAAATAAGGAAAGCCAATTTTTTGATATTCACTCCATTATTACCCCATTCACTACTATTGCTTGGCATAAATCCTCCAACTAAAAATTCTTCCAAGTATTTAAGGGACTTGGCGCCCTACGTATGCGGAAGGTTTTTTAAGCAGGTGTCAAAGATAGAGTGAATCCCTTTCAGTATTGCTTTAGCGGTATAAAGAAAGGGGGACCATTTGGTGTTATAAGGAACCCTCACAATGGCCATTGCTAAAGCATACTTGTCAGATTCACAGCTTCTCAAAGGTCCAAATTTTGCTCCATGGAAAACAAAGATGAGAGCAATATTGCAGGTTGAAAAGATGTGGGATGTTGTGACTGGAAAAGTCAAACGCCCAACTACAATAGATGATAAACAAGAAGCATATGATGATGTTGATGCGAGAGCACTGATGATCATAATTCTTGCCACTGCTGATGAAGTTCAACCGCACATTTGTGAAAAGGAGCACGCAAAAGATGCATGGGATACATTGTGCACAATATATGAGGGAAGGAATCAAGCCATGATCCTTAACCTTCAATCCCAACTTCACACTCTTAGCATGAAAAATGGAGAAAGTGTAGAAGTGTTTCTTTGCAGAGTTGTAGAACTGAGAGCTAAGATGCATGCAATGGGTGAGAAAGTAGAAGATAAGCTCTTAACCTCAATCATTTTGAGAGCTTTACCAGATTCCTTTAGAATGATGGTCACTTCACTTCAAGTGTCTAATAGACAAGTCTCTTTTGAAGAGTTAGTTAATTTGCTTCAACAACATGAAGCAGATAACAACCAAAGAGATGAAGTGTCCAACAATGCATTGTTTTCTAAGAAATCTGGAAATAAGCAAAAAGGCTACTTTCAGAAGGGATCTTCCTCGAAGGGTTCAAACACCAATTCCTCACAAAAGACACCTCAAAAACAGAAGAGGTACTGCAATATTTGTGAGATGGACAATCATGACACCAACAAGTGTTGGTTCAAGAACAAGCAACCACAACAGAAAAAGGGCCAAAACAAACCATGAAGAAGAAATAGACAACAAAAGGGAAATGTTGCTATAGAAGAATCAGATTCAGATTCTGAGAGGGCACACAAGGTGCTCATGACTCAAACAAATCCCAAACAGAAAGATAATGTTTGGTATATTGATTCTGGTGCCAGCAAACACATGACTGGTGACAAAAGGTGGTTTGACACATTTGAGGCAAAAGAAGGCAAACCGGTAACAATTGTCGATGATAAGACCTATAAAGTCCAAGGAGAAGGCAATGTTTCAGTAACTCTTCCCGATGGAAAATGCCAAATTGAGAAGGTCCTATATGTACCAGGATTGGCCAACAACTTGTTGTTCGTGCCTCAAATTCTGGATAAACATATGGTGGTTGACTTCAAAGTTGTTAATGGACAAAAGCGTTGCTACATTACCAAGAAGGGTAAACATATCGCAACGGCTTCCTACAAACATGGTTTGTTTGTATTAGATGCTATCTATACTCCTCATGTTGCCATGGCTGCCAACTCAAAAGAAGCTACTTCCTTATGGCACAAACGGTATGGGCATCTAAGTTCAGGCTATCTACTCGAATTGAGTAAGCATGAGATGGTGTTAGGTCTGCCAAACCTTTCCCATACTTTGCCTGTTTGCTCGGATTGCTTAGCAGGAAAGCAACACCGAGTACCCTTTGAATTGAGCTCTTCAAGAGCCAAAAGACCATTGGAGTTGATACACACCGATCTGTGCGGACCAATGCCAAACAATTGTGGTGGAAAGAAGTACTTTCAATTGTTTGTTGATGATTACTCACGAAAGATGTGGGTTTTCTTTCTACAACTGAAGTCAGATGCATTCTCGTATTTTCAGCAGTTTAAGAAGCTTGTTGAGAAAGAATCAGGATGTTCAATCAAGGCCCTCCGCTCAGATCGAGGGGGAATTTACCTCCAATGAGTTTTCAAAATATCTCACTAAACATGGGATAAAAATACAGCTTACTACAACCTATACCCCTCAACAAAATGGAGTTGTTGAAAGGAGGAATCGTTCCATCATGGAGATGGTTCGATGTATGCTCATAGGTGCACATCTTGGGCAACAATATTGGGTAGAAGTTATCACTACTGTTGTGTATCTCTTGAATCGAGCACCAACAAAAGCTCTTCAAGGAGTCACACCACAAGAAGCATGGAGTGGAAGAAAGCCCTCCATTTCTCATCTAAGGATATTTGGATGCAAAGCCTTCATGCACATTCCAAAGAAGAAAAGGCACAAGTTAGATGAGAAAACTCTGCAATGTATCTTTCTTGGTTATGATGAAGAATCCAAGGGGTATCGATTGATTGACCCTAAAACCAAGAAGATTCATATAAGTCGAGATGTGGTATTCGATGAAGCTCCCAAGTTGGATACACCAGAAACTAGCAAAGACACATCTCCTGCTATATACCTAGATTTTGAGGAGCCTAAGGCAAGGACTCCCCCAAAATAGAAGAAAACTCCAAAATGGTATACTAGCACTATAAGAGATGCAAAATTGGATGCACCACCTGATCTCACTTCAGATCGGCCACGTACTCAAAGTATGTCTCATCAAGAAAGAGAAGAAGTCGAAGATGCAGAAGATGCAGATGATGAAGAAGAAGACAGGAGTGAAGAGGAAGACTACAGTTTCATGACTACAATTGTGGAGCATGAACCAACTTCAGTGCAAGAAGCCCTTAGTGTGCCTCAATGGAAGGCAGCTATGGATGCTGAAAATATGTCTCTTATGAAGAATAAAACATGGGAGTTAGTTGATCTGCCTACTGGTAAGAAACCCATTGGCTGCAAATGGGTATACAAAGTCAAGTATAAGGCAGATGGAACTATTGATAAGCATAAAGCCCGCCTTGTTGCAAAGGGCTATGCTCAAAAAGAAGGCATAGACTATGAAGAGACATTCGCACCAACTGCAAAAATGACTACCATTCGTGTACTCTGTGCAATGGCAGCACAGTTCGGATGGAAGCTTCATCAGATGGATGTGAAGAGTGCTTTCTTAAATGGTGATTTAAAAGAAGTGTACATGAATCAACCTGAAGGATTTGTTGTACAAGGACAAGAACAAAAAGTTTGCAAACTGATCAAGTCCTTGTATGGGTTGAAACAAGCTCCGAGAGCTTGGTACATAAAGATTGATAATCACCTTCTGCAGCATGGATTCAAGAGAAGTCCATCAGATGCCAATCTCTATTTCAAGAAAGTTGGTTCTGAAATAGTGATCCTTGTGCTCTATGTAGATGATCTGATCATCACTGGTAGTTCAGAAGAGATGATTGCAGCAGTGAAGGGTGACTTGAAAAAGTCATTTGAAATGACAGATCTAGGACTTCTCCATTATTGTCTTGGCTTGGAAGTTGTGCAGAAAAAGAACCACATCAGGGTTACACAAATGAAGTATGCCAAGGCATTAATTGAAAAATATCGAATGACAGATTGTAAGCCCAAAGCAACTCCAATGGAAACAGGGCTACAACTGTCTCGATACGACAACTCTCCTCAGGTAGATGGAACTCTCTATCGATAGTTGATTGGGAGTCTCATATATCTGACGAATACCAGGCCGGATATCAGCTTTGCTGTAAGCTATCTTTCGAGGTTCATGCAGGAACCTAAGGTCAGTCATTGGAAGGTAGTAAAGCGAGTTCTTCACTATGTCCGTGGCACACCAGAATATGGCCTGGATTACAAGAAGAATGATAAGTTCTTCTTGCAAGGATACACGGACTCAGATTATGTTGGATCTATAGATGATAGAAAATCAACGTCAGGATACGTATTTCATCTTGGATCTGGTCCTGTCTCTTGGCACAACAAGAAGCAGCAAGTTGTTGCACTTTCATCTACAGAGGCAGAATATCGCGCAACACGAGGAGCAGTGTGTGAAGCGATATGGTTACGTCGCATTCTTTCAAGTATGGGTCTTCCAAAGAATCTTCCAATACACTTGAATTGCGATAACCAAGGTGTTTTGAAACTTGTCAAGAATCCAGTGTTCCATGAACGAACAAAGCATATTGACACTCAATGTCACTTTATTCGAGATGAAGTTCCAAAGCACAAGATTCAGCTCCAGTACATTCCCACCGATGAACAAGTTGCAGACATTTTCACTAAGGCACTTGCACGTGTCAAATTTGAGTTGTTTCGCAACTCTCTATGTACATCAAATAATGTAATAAGGGGGGATGTTAGGCTAGGTTATAATTATTACATTATTTTATTATGCTATCCTAGCTATTATTCTAAGCTAACGTATAATCTATTGTTAGCTTAGAATATTATTTGTTAGTCTGTTCCAAAGTCAGTAGAGATTATTAGGGGCGGATATATTTTATTCCGTGCTATTCATGGGTGCAGTTACAGGCTAATATCAGCCAGTTCTCTTTGTATATATTCAGTTACAGATGAAGGAAATGATTGCTTCATTTGCCTACACTTCAAATGGCCTCTTGCTCTTTTGTGTGCATCTTATAAATCTCATTGGGATTGTGAGAGGGCCCAAGCACTGTACTGTTCCAATCTTTGGTGTCTAATTCTTGATGCCTTTGAGTTGCCTCAAACATGGTGAATGTTTCCTGTGTTGGTTAGGATTTCGGAAGCATTTGTTTGTTCCTAGGCCCAATGGTTTGATGGATGTTCTTGAAAATGTATATCACAGGGAAGTGCAAAGAAATTTTGCTTTTTATTATTGAAGGTGTTACACTTTGCATGGGGTGGGACATATTGCCTTGGAACTCTATACGACATTGCTGTAGATTCCTCTTAATGTTGTCTACCCTTTGCTCTCAACTTCTATTGTAGATCTTCTTTGACCTTATCCCTGTACTCTGCTGACTAACTATTCTTTTCCTTTCGTCTTTGGTCCTTTGTAATCAGGTGGGCCTTGTGGCATAGCCTTCCTTTTGGTTCTTGATTTTAAACCTCAAATGTAACTGCCCGGTAGCTGTTAGATTCTTGAAAACTAAGAAAACATTAGGTTTAGGATGTCAATGAGTGTTTTTTTGGGTCTGATTCACTGTCTCTCTGTGAGTGGAAACAGTAAAATTGAGGCCAATTTGGAAAAGAGAAAATTTGATGCGGTTTTTCTGTGTTTCTGCTGCCGCAGTCAAGTTTTTTTCTTGGACTCGTGAGTTTTTGAGTCCAAAAAAAATTGTGAGTAAAAAAAAAAATTCAGTGAATCCAGGAAAACTTGCTGGCAGGTCAAAAAAAACTTGGGAGGGCCAACTTGGGTGTGGACTCGGTGAGTTTTTCAAAAACTTGCTGAGTTTTGTAACTATGGTTTGAGATGATGTTACTTGTGGACTTGTGAATCCATGTTGGTATGAATAATAGTATTTTTCTTTGTTTGGATGGCTGATTTGTTTGCAATGAAACCAAAAGCATTGCAATGCTTTTCATTAGAAAGCTTGTTAACTTTACATCTTTGTGTGCCATCTGTCTAATTTGGCCTGTCCTAGATATGTACCATATGAGATGTGTATGTTCCACTTGGTGCCATCTACATAGACATGTTTTGCCTGTTCCTGGTCGGCCCTGTATGTGTATTTTTTGTATTCTTTGGAACATTATTTCTAGCTTCTCGAGGCTATTTTAACGAAGTCTAATTTTTCTGTGCTATTGACCTACATTATTCACTAATGGACATTAATAAATTCTCTCTTTAGTGGCATTGATGCATTTTAACCTGGGATATCATTTATTGGTGTGCAAAGATCGTTTTCTAGTCTTAATGTCTCTTACATTAGCGTGCAAAATATAATGTTCTGGTCATTAATTACCACCAAGTTTGTGCTTTGTATATCTCCTACCAATTTGTCATCTAGATAGTTATGAGCCTGAAGTACATACAAATTGGCAATACCAAGTTTTACATGTTGTTCAGCAATACATGTAACAGAGCTGACATACTAAACTAACTGGCAACATTATACTTAGTAGCATGGTGAAAAGTCAAAACAAACCAGAATTGGAATAGGCTGAAATAATTTGGCACTTAGGTTCACAAAGCCTGGATAGACTAGAACCCAAGCCTGGATAATCACTTCTGAGATAGAGGGTATGAATAATTATAACAATACTGTAATTCATCTTGGGAGGACAAATTGGGACCTGTATGAGTCTTATGGCTATTCATTTGCTTATTTGATAGAACCAAACTTGTCTTCTTCTGTTTTTTATGAGTGGGATTGTTTTTTCCATATACATTCTTGATGGTATAGTATGCTCAGAGATTCACCTTGTGAATGTTCTAGTTTGTTATGGTGGTACACAAATTTACACTGTTCTTAACAGCCACATTATTTACTTTAATCAGTTTTGTTTGGGTGGGCATACCCATGATTCTATGCTCTTGGGTATGCATATCACACCCTAGCGACGCATCAGATGATGTACCAGGTGCATCAATGACATGAGTGCAATTTGACAATGCATAGATACATTTAATACACACCCCAATGCACCCACACCCTTGCACCCTTGGATCTGCATATTCCAGCCTTTGAGGTCCTCACCAGGTACTCCGTGTCCACACTCCATGTACGTCTGCACCCATGTATACAACCTTGCTCTTAAGGTATTGCCAATATATCCCTTTTTTGTTTCGAAATTGAAATATTTATGTTTTGTGCAAAATTTTTATGGATTTGATGAGTGTGAGAAACGCTTACAATAAAAACTTCCAGGACCTCTTCATGTAAAGGTTTAAATGGGCTTCTTGTATAGTTAACCTAAGAAAGCCTCTATTTCGATAACCAACATTCAAAGTATTAAAGTGCAAACCTCCTACATCTCTTAAAATGCTTTGAAAATATAAGTATTTAATAGTGTTCCATACCATAGTATAGGAATGGCCAAATTAAATTATTGACATCCCTATTGAGAAAGATTTTCCACATATTAAAGTGCAAACCTCCTACATCTCTTAAAATGCTTTGAAAATATAAGTATTTAATAGTGTTCCATACCATAGTATAGGAATGGCCAAATTAAATTATTGACATCCCTATTGAGAAAGATTTTCCACATTCAAATTATTAAATGCAAGCCCCCCTCATCTCTTAATGAACATTTTGACCTCCACCTGGTCACATCATCCAGATCTCTTCATGTGGAGTTTACAGAAATGGGTTCTTTATATGGATAACCCGAAATAAAAATAATTTTCTTAACATGAATAGATGCCAAACTAGGCCAATGGGACTCATTGAAAGGAGCTTTTACAAGGCACTATAGTAACTGAAAAGTATTACGAAAATTAAGCCAAACTAGAGTAAAGAATCTAGTGTAAACTACATTGAAGTGGAACAACTGTACGGCATAAAATTACAGCCTCAAGGGTTACCCAAAATAGATAAACCCTAACATGCTAAAAGTGATGATAGAGCTAGAAAGCCTCTATTCTGATAAGATTTTTCTAAATTCAAATTATTAAATGTAAACCCCCTTACATCTTTTAATTGATGCTTTGCAAATATAAACATGTTATGATTTTCCATACAATATAATAAGAATGACCAAAATAAATTATTTTCATCCCTATTGAGAAGGATTTTCATCATTCAAATAATTAAATGCAAGCCCCCCTACATCTCTTAATTAATGATTTTGGAAATTTAAGCATTTAAAAGCTGGTTTTAAAATTAAAAGCATTTAATAATTTTCCATACAATACTATACAAACGACCAAATTATTTTTTCTCATCCCCTATTGAGAATTAAAGGTCTCTATATATGACTTATGTCATGTTTCTTGTCATATGCTAAAAAGTCATACAGACGGTTGTTCTTTATGAACAAAGAATATAGACCTACGTATATGAATGATAATGTGGATCATAGATGCAAAAGGCGTTGAAAAATGTTAGGCTGATTTATGGATATGGATAGACTCTCTAGAGCTGATTGTGGGGAGGAAAAGCACCTTATAAAATTACAACCACTCTATTTGAATACCAAGAAGGAAAATGTGAGACATTGTTGCACTTGATCTCATTCCTTTGCTTAATTTACGTTGTATTCTCTTATACACGTCAGGTGCTTCTCAGGTATTCAAAAACAGTTTTGGTAACAAAAGATGGGTCTGTTGGAGTCATAGTTATAAGAGTCGTTGGGAATCCACAATTTCTTGCAAAACTCACCAGAAATTGCAGGCGAGGATTTTGTTTTTAAAATGACTGGCAGTGAGATATCGACAAAAAACTTCCTGATTTCTCTCAAGAAAATTGGCCACAGGCTAAAAAACACAGGAAAAATGCAAAAATTTGTTTTAAAGAGCCATTTCTTCTCATTTGTTCATTTTTCCTTCTCTCCAGCTATGTGGAAATTCTTCTAAGAGGTGAAAACAGTAATCTTAAACCACTTTTCCAGATCATATTGAAGATTGGACACCGTTTCAAGGACATTTGACATTGTTTCTATAGATTTTCAAAGGTATTCCCCCCACCCTCTTCCCCACTAAAAAAAAAGAAGATATGTTCTTTTCAAGCATGTAGGCTAGGCCCCAAGGCATCTAATTAATTAATATTTTTTTTATTTTTCCTTTCTATTAGGAAATACAAATGGATTCTTTGGGTGAGGTCCCTAAAACCGTTGTGGGCAGCAATGATCCTCCTTCAAGTGGAACCCAACTGACTCCTTGAACTGCAGCCCTAAGTCCAAGCCCAGGAAGAGACACAATGTGGAAGCATGGAGCTAAGGGAAACTTGCCAAATCAAGTTTTTCTATAAACATTGCGACAAGGACATGCAAGGAGGCATCCATTGCCTCAAATTTCATTTGCTTGGTAAACCCAAGCATGATGTGGACCCTTGCCCTGAAGTAGATGATACAATTAAAAATGAGGTGAAGGCTTGGTTGTGCACCAAAGAGGCCAAATAAATCGAGCACAAAAGGACAAGAGTTGTGGTGGGATATGGAGTGGGGCCTTGGGGCTCTTTTTATGGGGATAAGGCCAAATTGGAGATGTTGATGCCGTGGTCGAAGAATTTTTTCATAGCCCTTGTATTTGGCGAGGTAGTGCTTGTGGGTGTGGGAGAAGGGCGGGACAAGGTTCCAACACAAGGCAAACCACAATTTATAATCCGACATGGGGGAGGGACAAGGGAATGGTTGTAAGGACAATTGCAGCCAGTTTTTGGTATTATTGTAACATTCCCTTCAATTTTGCGAACAACCCAATTGGGATGCCCTAGTGAGGGCATTGAGTAAAGTATGGCAAAGGAGTTAAGACACCTTTGGCAAAAGATTTAAGTGGACCATTGTTGGAGTGTGTCGTCAACGAGCAAAGGAATACATGGAGGAAAAAGGGATGCAACATTCTTTTTGATGGATGGCCGGATGAAACCGTACTCTCCTAAACTTCATGGTGGCTTCGGGTGGATCCATGGTCTTTTGAAGTTGGTTGATGCCTCGTGAGAGGTAATGAATGCACAATTGGTATTCAATTTGTTGGAGGTCATCCTAGAAATAGGGGTGGAGAATGTTGTCCAAGTAATGATGGACAATGCATTAACATATGTATTTGTGGGTAGACTTCTTAGGGAGAAGTGCCCGAGCCCATCTGTTGCCCATTGCATTGACCTCATGCTTGAGGACATTGGCAAAATGCCATGGGTGAAGATTGTGGTAGAAAAGGCGAAGAACATTATACCATTTATCTATAACCACACATGGGTGCTCAACTTGATGAGGGAGCACAATGACAGGAGGGATATTTTTTGCCTAGGGTTCATTGAATTTGCTTTCAATTTCGTTGCCTTCTTTCTAATGAGATCACTTGCTTTGAAGTAGATGTTTGTGAGCAAGGAATGGTACGCATCATCGTTTCATTCAAAGGAGGAGGGGCAACAGATATGGAGGCAAGTGTTTAATGATTCATTTTGGGTGAGCGTTCAGGAAATTTTCAAGGTAATTGCAAATTGCTTGTATGACAGATTCCTTGGTAGGGTTCTTTGCTTTGTAGATGGTGAAATATTGGCAATGAGACAATGGATAGAGCCAAAGAGGCCATTGAACACTATTACAATGGTAACTAGTACAAGTATGAACCAATTTGGTGTGTCATTGATAAGAGATGGACAAGGTAACTCCATTGACCTATTCATGCCGCGGGGTGCTTCTTGAACCCCAAATTCTTTTACACTAGTAGTCTTAGCGGTGATGAAGAGGTCTAGATGGGGTTCTATACTTGTGTAGAGAGGATGTTGGATAACCATGCCAATCATCGCCTTATCCTTGCTGAGTTGCAACAGTATAAGGCTGCGGGAGGGAGCTTGTTTGCATCCTCCTTTGCTAAAGGAGCAAGGTCAAGCTTGCGACGAGGTAAAGCATTCAAACTTTTGAAGTTTAACATCTTTTATTTGGTTTGATTTGATGATCTGAACTGTATTTGTACTCTTTTTTATGAATATCTAATATAAAATTAACTTTTTGGCTCTTCAATTGTTGTTTAATTTTTTTTTTTTTTATTGAAAAAATTTCTTTGGTTTTTTTTGCTGAGTTTTCTTGAGTTGCGGATAAAATCTCCAAAAATGGGCTGTTGAGTTTATCACGAGTTGCGAGTGGAGTTGCATTGGACCCAAGAAATTGTTCATAGTATAAGTTAAGTTTCTTTGGAGTGGGCTGTGGAGTTTTCCTTGGAAACTAGATGAGTTTTTTTTTGTTATTGAGATACATATTTCTTCTTTTCTCATCATCCTTTTGTTTAGAACTATGAAGAAGATTTCAAGTGCTTGGACATTTTGGACCATTATCTTTTGAATGTAGCATCCTTTGGAAGGCTTTTATTTTGGATAACTGTTAGGACTTTGTAATTTGCTTTAACCCCATTTGGTTTCTTTCTAATTTTAGCTCTTAGAAATGTGGCTTCTATGATTCGAGATTCCTCTTATTCTTATTTTCTAGGCTTTGAATAAGTCATGGTGTTCATCTTGTTACAAAAGTATTAACTGGTATTGTAGTAGTTATAGGTCAGGAAAGTTTTATTTTATTTTTGTAAAATTAGTTTTGTTCTTCAGTATGTTAATTGTTGTCTCATAATTTTGTTCCTATCTATATACAACATCTTGGATATTTCATTATCATTCATATATTCCACCCTTACCAAAAATAGGGTTCGTCGGGTGCGTGTGCGGCTAGTTTATAAATTATATATATTATATATGTGTATTTTTTATCAAAAAAAAATAAAAAATAAAATAAATGATGCACATTGTGAAATAATTAAATAAATGATAAATCATACACATTGTGAAATAAAATAAATCATTCATACACATTGCAAAATATTTAAATATGGCATCATAAAAGCATATTGATATATGATATTCATGTAAAAAAATGACAGGATGTCAAAGTCATAAAGACTCAAGAGATAACAATATACTTTAAGTATATACTATAGTATTTAGTAGTGGACATGTACAAAGATAACATCAAATATCTGATATTTGACTCTCATTCGTCATATTCCTCATCATCATCTTCTAGGCCCTCCTCCTGTGGATCTGGTGGTGGTAGATCTGAAAAGCCATCACACCTACTGTCATCTCTCCTGTCATCAAGAATTGCATTTCAACATGCAAAAGGCCCCTTTGTATAACCCTTGTCCCTACGAGAGATGAGTCGAAAAGTACTATGGACATACACGAGGTTCTCTGCCCTACTCGCCTCTAGTCGACCTCTCCTCGCTGAATGGATAAATCCATAAGTACTCCAATTTCTCTCACAAGCTGAGGAACTGGCCACCTGAGACAATAAACGACATGCTAGTCGCTGCAACTGTGGCGTCCCTATAAACGACAATGTTTTTTTTTAATACTATGCCCCTTTATTATCCTATTATAAAGTTTAAAGTTTAAATTTATAAAAACTTTATAATAAATTATAATTTATAAAAACTTTAAAGTTTAAACTTTTAAAAAAATTAAAATGTTTTTTCACTTTTTCTTTTTAATAATTTTTTTTTAGCCCGTATGGGCTGGGTGTGGCTGGGCCCATCTAAACAAATAAAATAAAAAAAACCTTTTTTTCCTATGTTAATGCCCAAACTGGGCTGGGTTCGGCCGGCTGAACCCCAACTGGCAAACCTTGTCAGACAGGGCTCGGATGGGGTTCGGCCTAGCCGTACCCGTCCGTGAACCCGCACACCCGGTGCAGGTGCGGAAGCGGGTTCGCGCACCCAGCCAACCGGGTGCGCGAAGCTAGTTACACTGGTATATTCTATTCGTTGCTTAAGAATAAGGCCTTGTCAAAGTAATGTCACTATTTATTTTTAGGATTTTACATGATGAAAATTGAAGGGCTCCTAATCTTTTTATTTGGAAGGTAGTTTCTAATAAGGTTGGAAAGAATTTTGTCTTTATAACAAATAAAAATAAAATTCACACAATTTTTACATATATATTTTAAACTTACTATATGAAATTAATATAGGTTTTTCTTATATTATATCTCTTTGAGAAAAGCTATCTTATCAGGGTATTATAACAAACTGTACTATTATGGGCCATCTTATCTTATGACATTACATCATAATGTATAATCTAAACTTATTATATGAATTTAGTATAGGATTTTCTCATATTACATCTATTTCAAAAGACCATCTTATCATGGTATTATAACAAATCGTACTACCATGGGTCCTATTATTGTAGGAGTGTACATCATAATGTATGATCTTGAATTCTAGTTGCTCCAATATGATTGCAACTCATTTGCCATTTGTGGCACATACTAATACATAATCTTAATCTTATTGATTTAGTAAAAATATTTTAATTCAAAAAAACATTATCATTATATTATTATTTGCATTATTTTTATTAAAATATTGAATTGCTTTAATACATACAATAAATTTATTCTTGAGTGTCATTATATGGACTGTTGTCTTAACATCTATAAAAAAGCATAACTTAACTGGGTGTTAGAACAAAACAATAATATGTTGCTTATTAGAAAGTGGCCTATAGCAATAAAAAGTATCACATATATCTCTAGTTACAAAGAGATAGGTCCACTACCCTCACTCATGCCACAACTTGATATTACTAAAGGCAAGGAATTTTTGCATGCCACAACTTGATAGGCCCACTACACCAGTTAACATCTATAAAAATGCATAACTTAACTGAGTGTTAGAGTGGAGCAAAATATGAACAAAAAGTATCAGAAAGTGGCCTAGAAGAATTAAAAGTATCACATAGATCGCTTGTTACAAAGAGATAGGCCCGCTATCCCAACACACATGTTGCAACTTGACCTTACCTTACTTAAGGTAAGGAATCTCCACAAGTCATGTATGTCTTTTAATGTTTTATTGTATAGATTGAGATTTGAATAGTGAGTGGAGACACTTGAATGGTGGAGTGCAGCTCCTTCAAATTTCATCTAGGGATTTGACTCCTCGAAACTTTAGAAAGCTAAATGAGCTACCTGAATTCCTAAGTAGATGGTTGAGGCTTTACAAATATTTCGATGCTTCATTTTTAGGATGTTGAGCAAGAGCCTTTTCAGTGTGGCAGTGATCATATTAGAAGGAACATGTAGATTTTAATAAAGCAGGACATTATTGCTTAGTGGACATTATGCTTAGTGGACATTATTGCTTAGGAAGCTTGTGTTTAATACTTTATCTGTAGCATAACCTTAATAAAACCAAATTACACTGGGGCAAGACATGTAGATTTTAAGAGGGCTACTGAATCCTACAAACTTATGGAAAGGAGGTGGGGAATTAGTTTATTTAGTTTTCTTTTTTCTTTTACATTTTGTGGAGAGGTGAGGCCACAAGAAATGGAATATCTATATTGGTTCATCTTTCAGAGGAATATATCTATATGTATATACCTCTAAAAGATGAACCTATATATATAGGTTTATCCTTCAGAGAATTATGTGTTTATTGTTTCTATTTCTTGTCTGGAGGATGAAGCTTGGCATTTAGAGTTTGTTATTTAACGTTAGAGTATTTTGCAGAGATTGTCCTTGTGGGCGCTGAAAACTTGGGATAATGGTATATTCACAATGAGATATGTAAATTGAACTTCATCCTGAATATGCGATATAAGTGGGTTGGAATTGGTTTAGGGGATGTTTATTGTCTTTTCCTGTTCATGGAGGTTGAAAGAATTTGCCTGCCAGTGTAATTTGCAATATTATCATATTCTTCTTTAGTAGTAGTCCTATATATTATGCTAAATTTCGATTTCCTTGCAATTAGTTAACACTCCAGTTCTTTAAAAAATGATCTATCTTTCTGATTTTATTTAAGCATGTTTCATCCTTCATGCTTTATTGACCATATACAGATTAGAATTACTATATCTCTAATATTAATCCGGCTTTTGTTTTTGGAACAATATTTTCTGGTGGTTTACAGGTGGTACAAATTGATTCAGAAGCCTTTTGAGGAGGGTGATGAACGTGGCATGAAGCTAGTTCAATCTATCTTACGACCATTAATGCTGCGGAGGACAAAAGAGAGTACTGATAAAGAGGGCAGGTATATTTTTAGTGGATTTGTTTTGTTTATCTGATATTCTGACCATATTCTGAATGATTCCTGATATCTTATTTTTTATACGATCAGACCTATCATTGTTCTTCCTCCAGTTAATATGCAGATAGTCTCTTGTGAGCTTACAGAAGCCGAGAAAGATTTCTATGGCGCTCTATTTAAAAGGTCTAAGGTTGGTATTTATATTTATTCTATTCTGAAAATCTTTACCTTGAAAATTATCCATCACGGCCTTTATATGCTTGATGATGGTGACATTTATTTTAATATATGGAGCATACTTTCTCTTGCAGGTCAAGTTTGACCAGTTTGTGGAACAAGGCAGAGTTCTTCACAATTATGCTTCTATTTTGGAGTTACTTCTGAGGCTACGCCAATGTTGTGATCATCCATTTCTTGTTATGAGGTGAGTTTTCAGTTTAACTCGTTTTAGAAAATTTATCAACATGAGTATTGTATGTATGGTATTCATTATTTAATATTTGATTAAATGTTGATAATTATATAAGTGTAACGGTACGTCCCTTGGACTACCCAAGAATGCTTGTATAAATACTCTTTACTGATTAATGAAATATGTGCTTGTCTTTCTCCATTCATTTTTGATATGGTATCAGACCAAGGTGTTCCGGCAAACTGTACATGGCTCGAAGCTTCTTTCGAAACATAAACGATTATAAGCATTGCAGGCACACGAGTATCAAAATAAATAAATAAATAAATAAATCGTGCCATAAAGAGCATCAAAACCGTCCTTGATCGGCTGCTTCCGCAACCCACTCGAAGGTAATGCACTGACAAAAGCACGCGACAGAGCAAGTGGACCAAACTTCGTAACAGCCCCAAATCACTGAATACCAGCAGGAGGGTCACACAAGTAAATTGTAAGGATACGACACTGCGATTGCAATGGCTTGAACAGAACGATTGTCTTCAGAATTGTCGTGCTCTTCTATTGTATGTTTTTTTGAAGTATCGATTATACGTCATGAAACATAGATTGTAGAATTCACTACGAACATCGCTCGGTCTGCCGTTATTGCGAGATTGCAAAGGAAGTTTATGGAGAGGAAGCTGTGTACGCCAACAATAGCAATACGTTAAAAATTTGGGACTGGCTGCTTACAGGACATTGCCGAAAGCGGATTCGACCATAAGAAGGACCCTCCAACTGGGTCCATGGTAATATTTGCGGCGAGCATTTCCTCTCCACCGCCTCACACTCTCCTCTAACTCTTCGGGCCAAGCTGTCGTTGTTTGTGGTCTGACGACGTCGGAACTTGCTCTTCAATTCCAAACAAAAGGAAATATTAATATTCATATTGACAAGAATACCTTCGTAAAAAAAACAAACAAACAAGCAAAGGTGAATATTTATTTTTTGCCCAAGTGACATGGCGCAATCGAGTGCTCCAAAGATTTTGCTTTCCGATTCTCAAGTCCTCAAAGGTGACAATTATGCGGCCTGGAAAACAAAGATTCAAGCCATTCTTGAATTCGAAGGCTTATGGGAGATTGTTACTGGGACTGAGCAACGTCCACAGACAGCTGGCAAAGATCAGGAGGCGTTTGATCAACGAAACCGCAAGGCTCGTATGATCCTTTTACTTGGTATCTCGGATGATGTCCAACCTCATGTTTGGGATGCTAAGACTTCTACCAGTGTGGACGAAGTTGCAACAAGTGTATGAGTCAAAGAACCAAAATCAAATTCTTCATCTTCAAGGACAGTTGCACACTCTGAGGTTGAAAGGTGGTGAGAAGTTGGAGTCATTTCTTCGCCGAGTTGCGACGCTCCGTGCCTCCCTGCAAGCACTAGGAGAGACTGTGGAAGATAAGCTCCTTGTACCCATTGTCTTGAGAGCACTCCCGTAGTCGTATCGCACCTTTGTGACATCCTTGAACATCCTGAAGCAGAAGCCAGATTTTGAAGAGTTAGTAAATCTGTTGCAACAAGAGGAAGCGTTCCATGAGAACTCAATGAAGAAGAGCATGCCATGATGATGAATCAGAAGGGCAAGAAGCCATTCCACCAGAAAGGACAAGGCAAACAAAATCCCAACAAGTCGCAGAAAAGTTGTTTGATTTGTGGTAAGAAGGGACATGACTTGAACGAATGTTGGTTCAATTCTTTTACTCAGGGAGATTCGAGTAACAAGAATACTAAGCAAAGAGGACCACCTCCTAAGAACAAGGGGGAGTGGAACCAACGACGACCACAAACACAGCAACAAAGGAATGTTGTTAATACTGAAGACGAGGAGGAGACTGAGGATTTTGCTCTTGCTCATCAGGAGCAACCATCCACCACTACCACTTGGTATGTTGATTCAGGTGCTTCCAAACACATGACTGGCCGGAAGGATTGGTTTGTCTCGTTGGATGAGAAGTCTTATCCAGGTCAGGTACATTTGGGGGATGACACACCCTATGACATTGAAGGAATGGGAGATGTGCAAATCCGGCTTGGAAAGCATCATTGTCAGATAAACAAGGTCTTGTATGTGCCAGGACTCATGAAGAACCTCTTATCTATCAATCAGATGTTGGATAACAATTTGCGAGTGGAGTTTGATACTGTGGATGGAGAAAAATGTTGTCTCATTCGAGACAAAGCCAAAGATTCTCACATCATCACTAGAGCATCAGGAGTTGGGAAGATGTTCCTGCTTGATTGTGTGGCTTCCAACAATCAGGCGCTCACTGTTCGTGTTGCAGATGTCACTACCCTTTGGCACCGACGATATGGACACATGAATCCCCACTACTTGATTACCTTGCAAAAGCAAGATTTGGTACATGGTCTTCCATCCCTTGCTTTTCCTTCTAACATTTGTTCTACTTGCATAGTAGGCAAACAACACAGAATTCCGTTTGAGGCTAGCACACATCGTGCTAAAGGCCCTCTTGATGTGATTCACACCGATCTGTGTGGACCCATAAAGGCTAGCCACACTGGCCTTAGATATTTTCTGCTATTTGTTGATGACTACTCCAGAAAAATGTGGGTGTATTGCTTGAGATCGAAGGATGAAACCTTTCAGTATTTCAAGGAGTTCAAAGCTCTTGTGGAGAATGCCACTAGTCGTCATATTCATGTACTCCGCTCAGATCGAGGGGGAGAGTACACATCAAAAGAATTTTCTGCATTCCTGAAGGAGAATGGGATTCGACGGCAATTAACCACATCATACACGCCACAACAAAATGGAGTTTGTGAAAGGCGAAATCGTACCATCATGGAAATGGTAAGAAGCATGCTGAAAGATGCACAATTGAGTCCAGCATTTTGGGCTGAGGCAGTGAACATTGCAGTATATTTGCTGAACAGAGCACCTACAAAGGCTCTTCAGGGAATGACTCCTCAAGAAGCATGGTCAGGAGAGAAACCATCCATCTCTCATCTTCGAGTGTTTGGTTGTACTGCCTACATGCACATTCCCAAAGAGAAACGAAAGAAAATTGAAGAGAAGTCCTTGAGGTGTATTCTTCTCGGGTATAGTAGTGAATCTAAAGGCTATAGGCTCATGGACCCTACTACTCGGAAGATTTATGTTAGCAGAGATGTTATATTTGATGAAACTGGTGACCCTCCAACCAGTCCATCTACAACACCACCTGATCCTGACAGTGGTCCGAGAATCATCCATGATGATGAAGATAATAGTAGAGGAGCTACTCCTGTTGCGAGTTTGCCTCCACATCATTCGAGTCGACCGTTATGGTACAAAAAGACACTGCAGGATTCCCATCTGAGTGCTCCACCTGACACTTCTACCTCCAGACCAAGGACACGGAGCATGGCTCGTGAGGAAGTGAATTTGGCATTGATGAGCACCGTGGTGAATAGCCCTGAACCAAAAACGGTTCGTGAAGCTCTTGAGCTGCCACATTGGAAGTCAGCTATGGAGGTTGAGTATAATTCATTGATGAAGAATGGCACATGGGAGCTAGTTGATCTTCCACCAGGGAAGAAGGCCATAGGATGCAAATGGGTGTTTAAAACAAAGTATAAAGCTGACGGAACACTCGATAAGCACAAGGCTCGTTTAGTTGCAAAAGGGTATGCACAGGAGGAAGGCATCGACTATGAAGAGACATTTGCACCTACAACCAAGATCAAGACCATTCGTATTGTTTTTGCAATGGCAGCACAGTTTGGTTGGAAGGTACATCAGATGGATGTCAAGAGTGCATTCCTAAACGGAGACTTAGCAGAAGAAGTCTACATGAAGCAGCCTGAGGGATTTGTCATTGATCCAGGCAAAGGAAAAGTGTGTAGATTGATCAAGTCTCTGTATGGTTTAAAACAGGCTCCAAGAGCCTGGTACATCAAAATTGATGAACACCTCTTACAACATGGCTTTGTTAGGAGTCCGTATGATCCTAATCTCTACCTTCGACAACATGGGGGGAGACAGCCATTGTTGTAGTTTATGTCGATGATTTGGTCATCACGGGGAGTGCTGAGGATTTGATTTTATCTTGCAAGGATGATCTCAAAAAATCATTCGACATGACTGACCTTGGTTTACTTCACTATTGCCTTGGATTGGAGGTCTGGCAGATGCAGGATCGAATATTTGTTTCTCAGATGAAGTACACCAAGACTTTGTTGGAGAGATTCAGAATGACAGAGTGCCAACCCATGCCCACGCCAATTGAACCTGGTCTACATCTGTCTCGCCATGATAGCTCTCCACAGGTAGATGCAACTCTCTATCGTCAGTTGATTGGAGGGTTAATTTACCTGACATATACAAGGCCGGATATTTGCTATGTCGTTAGTTATCTGTCTAGGTTTATGCATGAACCTAAGAAAGCTCATTGGACAACGGCTAAGCATGTGTTGAGATACATCCGTGGTACTGATAGTTATGGCCTGGAGTACAAAAAGAATGATAAATTCTTCTTGACTGGATACACGGATGCAGATTATGGAGGATCCTTGGATGATAGGAGATCGACGACAGGATATGTGTTCTTCCTTGGATCTGGACCGATTTCTTGGGGTAGCAAGAAACAGAGTATCACATCAAAGTCTACCACAGAGTCGGAGTATCGTGCTGCTGCAGATGCTGTTTGTGAGGCAGTATGGTTACGTCGCATTTTGACAGACATTGGGATTCCACAGAGTCAGCCTACAGTTCTGCATTGCGACAATCAGGGTGTTTTGAAACTGGTTCGCAATCCTGTTTTTCATGAGCGCACCAAACACATTGAGATACAAGTGCACTTCATTCGCGACCATGTTTCATTGCACAATATTCAGCTCCAGTACATTTCCACGAAAGAGCAAGTTGCTGATGTTTTCACCAAATCTCTGGATCGTGGAAAGTTTGAATACTTTCGGAGCTTCCTCTCTTGTTCTCTGAAGACCTAATGTATTATGGGGGGAATGTTAGAATAATACATTAATTAAATGTTGATAATTAAATAAGTGTAACGGTACGTCCCTTGGACTACCCAAGAATGCTTGTATAAATACTCTTTACTGATATAATGAAATATATGCTTCGCTTCTTCCATTCATTTCTGATATTCCTGAGAGTCTCATTTTTGAATGTTTTGGCTTATCTGGTACTGGTAAGAGTATGTTAAGACATTATTTTATAACTGGTGTTTGTACAGCACTCTTGGTTTATTTAGTTGAAGTTTTTTTTTTTTTTTCAATTGGTTGTATGAGATTCAAATGGGCCCCACACGTATTACATCATCACCATGTAGAGGTATTACAACAGCTTGGATATTATCCACATATTGCTTGGCCAGATTCGAACTTGGGTCTCCTCCTTGAATGTTGAGGAATCTACCTGGTTGAGTTAATGCCATTTGATATTATTTAGTTGAAGTTATATTCAACATGAATAGTATTTTATTTTCAAGCTTTATAGTAGGCATAGTTTTTAAATCTCTGAGTCCCAAAAGATGCATTTTCACTGTTGTAATAGGAAGTTGTATTTGCAGATGAAAC
This sequence comes from Wollemia nobilis, assembly GCA_028583015.1. NCBI lineage: Eukaryota > Viridiplantae > Streptophyta > Pinopsida > Araucariales > Araucariaceae > Wollemia > Wollemia nobilis. The sequence goes on from JAQPPZ010000850.1 coordinate 15,414,657, forward strand.
TTGGAAGAAACATAGGCATATACAGAAAAATTAGTCTAGAAAAATGACATAGCTAGAAATTAAACAGAGCATAAGCATAGATAACGTTCTTATTCAATCCCATGTGATAAAAGTGATAAATTTAAATCTTAAGAATATAAACAATAATTAACTGAAAATTTGCAATCCGTTTGAATGTCATGATAAAAAGCAACCATGCTGTACAACCTTTTATTGCTGGGATTAGTTCAAAATTCTAGATTGTAGGCCTCAAATTCTTTCAAGTGCATAAAAAGCTATAGAAAAATTAAAGAATGTTCAATTGCACTACCAGGAACTCTCAAATTAAATCTGCATGTTCAAACCTTTTATTGCTGGGATTAGTTCAAAATTCTAGATTGTAGGCCTCAAATTCTTTCAAGTGCATAAAATGCTATAGAAAAATTAAAGAATGTTCAATTGCACTACCAGGAACCCTCAAATTAAATTTGCATGTTCAATTGTACTAGGAGGCAGACACAAATTAAATTTGCAAACCTGCAAGAAGCAAGAAACACCCTTTAGGTGTAAGGTATATATTTTGAGTATAAAGTACATGCTTCATTAAATAGATTTGGATTGGATTTTTGTAGAGATTTTGTAAACATTGAGAGTCTATGTGAGATCATCGTTTCAGTACATCATGAGCACACAAACACTTATAGCTTTTGGTCATATATCTTTATTTGAGTTATCTTAAATTCCATTGCATTACATGTTTCTTAAGTTGTAAGTTATTGATGATAGATGTCTGACAATTACTTGATTCTCATCAGCCGTGGTGACACACAAGAGTATTCTGATCTAGATAAGCTGGCAAAACGTTTTCTTAAAGGAGGTGAGCAGGCTGCAAATGGGGAATCTGTCTCTGTACCTTCGAAAGCTTATATTCAAGAAGTGGTTGAAGAACTTCGAAGAGGGGAAAAGGCAGAGTGCCCGATTTGCCTTGAAGCAGTTGAAGATGCAGTGCTAACTCCTTGTGCACACTGTATGTGTCGTGAGTGTCTTCTTGCAAGCTGGTGTAGCACTATGAGTGGGTCTTGTCCTATATGTAGGTATTGTCTTTACTATGTCTACATTCTTTCCATGTATTTCTCTTTCCTCTGCTTTTATCTAGAAGGGTTTGTCCATTATTTAGGCATTTCCTTTGCTATGTTTACATTGTTTTCATATGGTTCAATTCTATTATTTTTTAATCTTCAATGCATGCAAAGGACTACAAAAATTATGTGTTTTGTTCTATTCAATTGCAGGAAACCACTAACTAGGCAGGATCTTATCACAGCTCCCAGAGAAAGTCGATTTCAAGTAGATGTTGAAAAAAATTGGACAGAATCATCAAAGATTACAGTTTTCTTACAACATCTTGAAGGCCTCAGACCATTGGGATCTAAAAGCATTGTCTTTAGCCAGTGGACAGCTTTCCTGGACTTGTTGCAAATACCTCTTTCCAGGTACTTGTATTTCTTTCCTAGACGTGTTGGAAATACCTCTTTCCAGGTACTTAAACTTGTTTTCCACTAAATCATATTGTGTAAATGTAATTCATTTTAGTAAGTGTAAGCAATCCATGCTACTGCATTTACCAAGTTATAATTTTATATAACCTTGGGTGCTAAAGCAGGGTATGTTTGATAGAAAGTAATTTTTTTTTTTTTTTCACTTCAATGCCCTAATTATGGAAGACTTATTGACAGGCAGAACAAGGGAGTTGGAAGAAGCAAAGTTTTACATAAAAGCCTTTGAAATATTTTTGCTTGTTTAATCAGCTTTGTTCCTTATCTGGAATTTTTTGTGTTGTTCTTGGGGTAGAACATGTGGCATATTCTTCTCTCAATTCTCTTCCCTGTGTGCTATATTCTACTGCACTCCTACTGGAAGATAACTTATGGTTGTCTGATTGACTCTCATGTGTGATGAATAGTGCCCTTGCTCAGAATCTTCAATTTCTTATGGCTCTGCTTTCTATGAAAGCCTGTTAGCAGCATCTGCAAACCACAAACTCTATGCTGTGTGTAATGTAGGATTAGAACATATAGTGAGAATTCCTTAATCTAATGATTTTAGCTGACCTCTGCTGGCACTTGGACTTGATACTTGGCCATGCACATATCTCCACCTAGGCTTATTCTTTTGAATGGCTGCCACTAGTTCATTGTCAACATCATCATATCAGCAAAATCCAGGAAGGCTATTTTATGTTGCTTCTTAGCTATTAATATCCAGAAAAAATGAAAATCTTTTCAATAAAATCAAGGTAAGCTGAGATGAGGGGAGGTAAGCTTTAAGCAATGGGTCACAAGGTTTCTGGTATGTAGTGTGTTAGACATGTTTTGGAATAGTTGGAGAGATCACTCCCCATGCTTCTTGATGAGACTCAATATCAGGTTTTTACTTTGCTCCTTCCACTTGTACCTTTGCTTTTGGTAAAGGTTTTGCTTGTTGTTAGGAGTACCCACAACTATGTTGTTCCCTTTGTGTACTTATCAATTGCCTCCGACCTTGTTGACTCCAACTCCTCTTTGAAATCATTCAATCTGTTAACCGCCTTTGCTTGGGTATCATCAACCTTGATTGGTCTACTGTTGTTGCCCTCTTGACAATCTATGCTGAAACCATGGTCAAAGGATTCTTTGTTCATAGGGAGTCAGTAGGAAGGAATGGTGAAATAATGGTCATAAAACGCTTGTGACATTGCAAGGGCTGTTATAGACTACTTGGCTCCTCTTTTCTGTCAGTATTTTCCTTTGTCGCTTGTGCAGATTCTTCTTTTGAAGAACATGCTATGTCTATTTGCCTTGTGGTGTGATCCACCTTTTGCACTTGTGCTACCACTATCACCACCATGTTGTTGCTATAGCTGCAGAGTAGGCATGATCATTACGCAACAAACACTATGGGTGTTCCATTTATGATGATGCCACAGACTCATTGCCACTCTGGCACATGCATATTTTGCAGCCATGCTGCCTTGAGCACGAAGGCAATGGTGTGGAAGGTAATGGAGAACTTCTTTCTTGTTCGCTACAAGAATGAGTGCACATACTTTGAATGATATGAAGCTTATTCAAACTTGACTATGTCCACAATACCTCACATATACAAAATAAGCCACATCAAGATATGCGATGCTCGCTACCTGCCTGATAACTTTGATATCACTAATCACATTGTGCATTGGTCCTCATTGTGCAAGACTTGCATCTGCAAGCATAGGCTCCTGTGCGCAGATAGTTTTGACACTTCTTTTGGTGACAATGAAAGGACGTCATAGTAATACTTGATAAATTCCTATAGCCTCTATTGACCATAGTTTTCCCTTTGCACTTGTATGTGTCGGTCATACAATTCAAACACTTGTATGGAATTTGCTTGGGCAACAGGCTTGCGGTTTCTTCACTTGCTGGTTTGATGCTCCGCCTGTCCATATTAGTATGTCGTGCACTGACACTTTGTGTACTATCTTGGCACTGTGTAAGACTTGCAATTGGCTCCCTTGCACAAATAGTTTTGACACCTCTCTTGGCGACAATGAATTGACATCACAGTAATACTTGATAAATTCTTATAGCCTCTTTTGACCATAATTTTCCCTTTGTACTTGCATGTGTCAGTCAGGCAATCCGAGTACTTGTATGAATTTTGTTTGGGCAACACACTTGCGGTTTTTTCCCTTTCAAGGAGGAGACCCATATTTGAATCTTGCCAGTGGTACATGCATAACTGCTAAAGTGTTATTTTAATACTATGGTAACACGGTCATGATGCAATACGGGTGGGGCTGTTTCAATCCCATATAACCAATTAAAAAAATAAAAATTTCTGAATTGTTTTTTAGGCAGTTTGTTCTGCGTCTTGATCAGATCAATGGTTGTGTTTCGGATTCATGCATATAAACTCTGATTTGTTATGTTCTTAGTTTACACCTGCATCATTGAACCATTGAACCTTTATAAAAGCATCTCATTTGATCATTGCAACTATCTTCTTGTTTTTGAGACATCTTATTTATGGATCTTGAGGATCCTTGTGTTTGGTTTTCTTCTTCAATTCAATGCTATTATGTGAATGTTTCATTACTTTGCAATGATGGAATCTCTAACATGGATGAATTTATTTGCTTAGATTGTTTAGTTATTTGTTTTTAGCGTTGTTTATGTATTATGTTTATTCTATGGCTAAACTGTCCTCAAACTAGCTGTGGTGATGCCCTATTTTGCTTACAATGTTTTTTAATTTGCATATTAACAAGGTTTGAAAATGAGGGTGTATAAGTGAAAAGAAATCCAAAAATTTGAAATTAAAAAAGAAAAAGAAAAATTTGAACCAGATTGGGAAAATAAAAATAAAGCCATATTTAATATGAAGACGTCAATATGTAAAATAAACACTAATAAATACAGAGATGCAAAATATTCATAATAGACGAGCTTATTGGTAATTTCTTCTTCTAAGAGTCTCTGGATAGGAATAAATACAAATATGCCAAACATTTATATAAACTTAGACTCAAATCTCATGTATTGGAATTTTGTTTACTAAAAACGTTTTCGGATACAATCCAACCATTCTTGCTAGTCCAGGGAATCAGGTTTTATCTGAATTTTGTTGAATTCTGATAGGATTTTGTTACGGTTATCAATATTCCGAGGCTTATAATTGTATTTTTAGGTATGTTCTTGCTTTTACTTCATGCCATCAATATTAGTTACTCTGGACATAAATTAAATGCCAAACATCACAATTGTAGTGGTTGATATGATTCATCTTAAGAACTTTTGTTTGTTTTCTATTTGCAGAAGGGATTTCCAGTTTGTACGCTTAGATGGGACATTGAATCAACAACAGCGAGAAAGAGTGATAAGGGATTTCAGTGAGAATCCCAACATTCTGGTAAGTATCCATTCTTTTCTGTACAAAATGCTATTTAAAAGTCAAATTGGATGTTTCTAAATTGCTCCTGTTGTTTTAACAGGTGATGTTAATTTCACTGAAGGCAGGGGGTGTGGGAATAAATCTTACTGCAGCCTCCAATGTTTTCCTTTTGGTTTGCTCTCCCTATCTTTCTCATGTTTTTAGTATTCTTGTTTATTTAATTTTCTGTGCATGTAAAATTATCAGTCTGTTGAGATGATTTTATCAACTCTCTTTTGGACTCCCTATGTTGGGTTGTAGTTTGTTTTTTTAAATGTATGATTTATATATATAGGCTGTGGATTTGTGCTTGTCAAAGTCTTCTACTATATTCCATAGGCTGTTTGGCAAGGTCAAATTTAATGAAGCACTTGTCTATTTTATTTAGTTTTGAGGTTTATTTGATTTATTTTTGAACCAAAGTAATTTTAAGAACATATTGATGGCTTGTAAAATATAATTTAAAATTCCTTGTGCAAGATTTTTTGTGGCAACTCTAATCTCTATGGATTCATAAAAGCATGTTACCTTATGGAGAATGATCTATTCATTCTTTGGAAATGGTAAATACAGTTATGATTTGAAAAGGAATCTATTTCATTTATTTCACATATTCCACCAAGTCACAGATGGTGGGGAAGGTGGAGAGGAAACATAGGGACACATGGATGTTCTCCTAAATCCTAGAAAAATAGGGATGGTTGCATGCACACATAAAAAAATACAATTTATAAGCACATAATCCATTCTATTATGTATAGAAGGCTGAGAAGTCAAACAAAACAATCAGGTGCATGCTCATTTGTTGTGATTTTACGAACAGCACTGATTACACTTAAAAGCCCATGGTTAAGAAAAGCGTTGCTTGAATGGCAATTAAATGGGACATGTCCTCATGGTAGGGTATCTTGTATAGAGTCATGGGAGGGTGTGCAGCGCATATATCTGGTATAGGCAATGCTTCCCTGTGGAACACCTATTATTTTTATTACGTTGAATGTTTTGCATGCCTTATAGTCCATTGCGGTGCTTCCCTAGTATAGGGTGCCCTTTTGAACAAGCTTGCCAGTGTCCACCTTCGGCCTCATGCAATATACATTAATGGGAGACCAGGATTGGAAACCAATGAAGGCAAAAGGGTTCTTGGTAGGAGTGGGTGAAGAAGAGACTGAGGAGATGAAAGAAAGGGGAAGAGAAACAATCAAATGAAAAAAATGAGGGAACCTGTTACGTCAAACAAATGCTAGCAAAAACACCTCTAGCACCTTTAAATTGCTGAAAATAAAGAAAGTAAAATACAGATTGCAAGTTTGTAATAAATTAGAGATGGTAGAAGTTAGTGAATGTGACATTCATTTACCTAATACAACTACTTTTAGTGATTGCCCATTTGCCATATTAAGTACACGTCAAAAATAAACCTACAACCTATGGGTTAGAGAGAAATTGCAGGTCAGTGATGCATACTAGATGTAAGCTAGGGAGGTAGATTCATTAATCCATTCAAACTTTAACCTGCATGGAGGAAAAATGAAAACGGTACAATGTTAGCACAAAATATATAAGTTATCCACCAACAGAATAGTCAAGCCAAAACATATAAACTCACAGAACACATTGCAAGTTTGCATAAATGTAAAGAGGAGAGGAGATGGTGAAATGTATAAATGCTAGAAGGGAAGAAGAAAAGACAAGCAGCCTTATGTGCAATGCTAGAACTGAAATCTAATGCTGATATGCAAGTTTATGTGAGAATGAATTAGTTTAATGGACACAACAGATCTAACATGTAAATTAGTCATGTCAAAGACATAAGAAGATAAAGTGAACAAACAAACTCCTATTCCTTGCTAGGAAAGTTTGTAAAATGAAGATTATTGTGCCATCGGAATGTTGGGAAGTGACATTGCACATGAGATCACAATCATTATCACGCATCCGCTAAAATTGGAACACAAAAGCCAACCTATACATGTAGTGGTTGTGGAGATTGGGTAAGGGAGGGTGTAAAATTACTAGTCTAGGTCTTGGCTAGTAGGAAGGACGACCTTAAAGTGGACACATCCTCATGGGAGGATGGGGGCATATGCCCATGGGAATGTTATATAGGGTCATGGGAGTGTGTGCACCACATGTATCTAGTATAGGCGTTGCTCCCCTGTGGAACACATAAATTCTTCTTATTACATTGAATGTTTTCCATGCCAAATAGCCTCATTGCAGTGCTCCCCTAGTATAGGTGCCCTTTTGGACAAGCTTGTCAGTGTCCACCTTCGGCCTCTCATGCAATGTACATTAATGGGAGACCAGGATTAGAAATCAATGAAGGCAAAAGGGTCTTGGTAGGAATAGGTGAAGAAGAGATTGAGGAGATGTAAGAAAGGAGTAGAGAAACAATCAAACAAAAAAAGGAGGGAACCTGTTGCATCAAGCAAATATTAGCAAAAAACTTTTTATTGCTGGAAACAAAGAAAGTAAAATGCAGATTGCAAATTAGAGATTGAACAAGTTAGTGAATGTGGCATTCATTTACCTTATACAACTACTTATAGTGATTGTTCATTTGCCAAATTAAGTGCATGTGAAAAATAAACCTACAACCTAGGGGTTAGAGAGAAATTGTAGGTCAGTGGTGCACATTAGAAGATGTAATTAACCCATTAAAACTTAACTTGCATGGAGGAAAAATGAAAACAATACAGTGTTAACACAAAATGTATAAGTTGTCTACCAACAGAATAGTCAAGCAAAAACATATAAAGTCACATAACACTTTGCAAGTTTGCATAAATGTAAAGAGGAGAGGAGATGATGAAATGTACAAATCCTAGAAAGGAAGAAGAAAAGACAAGCAGCCTTAAGTGCAATGTTAGAATTGAAATCTAATGCTCATATGCAAATATAAGCATGAACTAGTTTAATGCACACAATAGATTTAACATGTAAATTAGTGATGCCAAAGACATAAGAAGATAAAGTTAACAAACAAGATCTTGTTCCTCGCTAGGCGAGCTTGTACAAACAAGAGCTTGTACAATGAAGATAATTGCGCCTTCAAAATGTTGGGAAATGGGATTCCACATGAAATCACAACCATTATCGCTCGTCTGCTGAATTTGGAACACAAAATCCAACCTACTACATAGTGGGAGTGGATAATGGGTAAGGGGGGGTGTAAAATTACAGGTTTAGGTGTTGGCTAGTAGGAAGGACCACCTTAACTGATCCCCTATGAAGATATGCAACCAAAAAGAATGAAAAAGACAAAGACATGAATTCGATGAACGAACAATAGGATTAGAGCGACAAATTGACTGAATATCACAAGGGGGATTTTGACAACACAGTGGCATGAAAGCATCACGAAAGAGAAAAACAAGTTAAATAACGTGACAATGTGAAATTTTAAGAGTGTCAAATTTTGTAATACTTTCCAGAAATGAAAAAGAAGCAGAATATCAACTAGAATATTTTGCAAGAGAAATTAGAGAAGCAAAATAGAAAGTGCAATAAATGAAAAGAGTAGAAGGGTGCCCTATAGCATCCTCATAAATGATCACACTAAGATCACATTGATATAATGGGTCGGGTGGTTGAGGATATTTATACCAAATATCAAATCCTCAACCATAAATAATTACATATTATTTAACCCATGTTGGCATAACATAAAGGCATAGAGGTTAATTACAAGTTACTAAACCCTTGCCCTTAACATATTAGGCATAAAGTGTTTATAGTGAAGGTTAACCATAATAAATGTTTAAGCATGGGCCCATCGGGTTATTTACATCAATGATAGTAAAGTACATTGCATAATGAGTGCTTGTAGGCTCATACATGATTATATCATACAATGTTGGCTCATAAATATCCTCAACCACAAATAATTACATATTATTTAACCATTGGCATAACATAAAGGCATAGAGGTTAATTACAAGTTACTAAACCCTTGCCCTTAACATATTAGGCATAAAGTGTTTATAGTGAAGGTTAACCATAATAAATGTTTAAGCATGGGCCCATAGGGTTATTTACATCAATGATAGTAAAGTACATTGCATAACGATTGCTTGTAGGCTTATACATGATTATATCATACAATGTTGGCCTTTGGGCCAATAAGATCAGATTACATTGTAGCACGGTGGTGGAATTTTGTAGATGAAGGAATAGAGAAGGAATGATAAGGTGACGACCCTACATAACACAAGTCAAACAGCCTGTCTGTATTTCAAATGACCTTGAGCTTACTTCAAACGTCTTGTCTCTTGGTAACACGACCTTGGATTCACATGGGATGGCCTGGGTCAATAGTCCAGACGGCCCACTCTATTTGTCTACAACATATAAAATATGGTGGAAACAGTTCAAATCATCTATCTACAACAATTATATTCAACTACAATCACATGCACAAAGATTACATAGTCTGCATAACAATTGAATGGCAATATTATTATTAGCAAGAATACATGTTTGCATACAATGCAGTTATCTCCCTTATCCTTCGTACTCTCTTGTGCGCATATCTATGTGCACCTTTGTACCCATGTACCTTCTCAAATGAATGAGGGGTCCTATTTATACATTTTGGGAGGTAGTTACTCCTCCAACTACCTACCCAACACCTCATCATCTCTTACATTACATTTGTCATGCATTTTCATTTCATTTCATTACTAACTACATGACTTATTAATTATACGTATGTTATCCATCACTTTATCATACGCATAACAAAACAACAGTTAACACAACTACTACATTTAAAATTGCATGCATGTGTACTTGACTTCCAACACACGTACCACATTATATACAAGGTGGCACTTGAGATGGTGCCACTTCAGAAGTAGCATCTACATCTGCCCTCTTCTGTAGATTGATTGACATTCTCGTTGACGACTGTTGTTGCTTTTGAGGGCTTTGACTTTGTTGTCAATGAGGTATTGGTGTAGGTTGTAGATGGGCAATTTGATATGTCTGCATTTAATAAATAACTTTTGGTATTCTATGTTATTTTGTAGTTGTATGCAAAGTGTTTGACGAAATGTACGTACATATATTTAATAATGTTATAAAGTGGCATATAATATTGTACTTATTAAGTCATGTATGTCGATAAAGTCATAAGTTAGTTTGTCCTGTAGTGGGAAATGATATGAAAATGCAAGTTAAATGCAAGTGAATATATAATTTAAAAGAATGATGATGTGTCAGGTAGTGGGGTGCAACTAATTTCTAGTTGTATAAATAAGACCCTCTTCTCATTCATTCATTGAGAGGCATAGGTACGTAAGGAGAGAATGTTGGTGCATATGTGCGTAGGGCATGATGCAGTCGGATTTTTGTATGCAGTCATGAAGAGGATTTTGCATAGGGTTTGTAGAATGTAATGCTGTAACTGTACATGCCATTGTTAATACAAATCTGCTCGTATTTATTTATCTGCTATTGCTACTGCTGTTGCTATTTTTGTGTATTGTTATTGCTAATGGTTGCAGATCTGTAGATTTATTTAAGTAGAAATGGAATTGTGTGTATGTATGTTAAATTTCATTTCTACACAGGCATCCCACCCAACTCTTGATATTGTAGCTTCAAGGCTTTGGTCTCTTCCTTCAACATCTTTGCATAGGCTTTGTAATGAGCCCACCGGAAGACATTATGATGTGACTTCTGCTCAACTTCAACTTCCTTCCTTGCAGTTTTTGCAATTTGCTCATCACGCTCCGTGATTTAGCTTGTCTCGATGAGTAATCTCCTGCATCTTCGCTTGAAGGGCCTGTTCTCTCACCGCACACTCCAATTTCAACTGACCAATCAGCTGATCCTGTTGTTCCTGTGCTTGCCTCATGCTTTCCATTTCTGTCCTCATCCTTGCTAGTTTTGTTTTGGGTTCCTGTTGCACTTGCAGAAGCTGTCCTTCCACCAATTGCAACTGGTTGGTTTACGCTTCTTCTTTTAGCTTTAGGCTGTTAACCATCTACTAAACGTTTCTAGGTTTGCTGCCAACCATTGAATCAGATATGCCAAGTTCATTTTGGTATTCGATTTCAACAATTTTGGTGCCAGCCTAACTGTTTTGGCACTCAAAAATTCAGGATATTCATTCGTGACTCCTTTGCCAATGTACACCCATGGTAGATGTTGATACAAATCTGGATTTCCTTATGGTAGCTCCCTTCTAGTATTGATTGAATGCTACTAACGCTAACACCAAGCTCCCATGACTGCGTGTGATGGATTTGTGGAAATTTCTTCATTCGCTCATCATCTTGGGCCCAACTCACCAACTTGCCCAATTCTAGTTGTATTCACAGCTGCTACAGTTGCCAATCACCAACACAACCAACTTGGAACTTATTCTCGAATCAATTGAACAATCCACTTACTTTCTCAAAGATTGCATCAACTTGTTCATTTATTTGTTCACCATGAACTAGAGGTTGTCTCAAGTTAGGCACTTCAATAAAAAATGCTCACTTGTTTCACCATGCTCCAACTCATCCTCAATGTCATTCTTGATGATCGTCTCTTCAATGTCTTCTCCTTTCTCTTCCCTTCTTCCTTCTGGCACTAATGAAATTGGTGCCATGGTCTATATTGTAGATGCAATCTCTATTCGAGGTGAACCACATGTCTCGATTTCCTCTGCAAAATGCAGCAGTGGTTTTGTGGCATAACTTTTTGGTGTATCCACATTCATCGTCATTGTTACATCACCCACATAATCTCCTCCATGTATTAGAGGGGCTTCGTCTAATGGCGATGATGACTCCATCGCATCAATTGTAGTTTGCACATCATTATCTACATCTATGATTATTGGTGTCTCATGTGCTTGCTCCTATGCAATTCTTCGTCTTTTTGGCTATTGTGATGCTTCTCTTGTACACCCAACTCCTTGCACAACAACTTTTGCTTGTTTTGACTATTGTCCTCCACTAGCAGATTCAGTGGAAGCCACATTCCTATTACCCGCAATGGCACCCGTAGTGCCTCCTTGCACAATTTGGCCTCTTGATTATGCAGGAGTGTCCAATGACACTGCAACATAAGTCAATCCATGCAATTTATAGTGCTGACCTGCCACGATTCCTTGCGGATTTTCGCCAACGGTCCAACCACCGTGGTGTCTTGTGGGATCTCGAAGGTGAAAACACCTTAATACTTTGCCCCACTAGCTGATACTATTGCAGTTGTTGGGGCTGTTGTTGCTACAGTTGCCCATCTGCTACCATTGTTGCTCCAACTGTTTCTACCTCTTCTTTTTGATTGGCTCCTTAGCACTAGGCAACTGTTCCTCTACTTCGTCAGAGTTTGCACTCTCCTTAACCAATGCATTGGTATTTCCTCCTGTCTTCTTTTGACGACTCTGTTACTTTTTGCTTTTTTGTTGTTGCCTTCTTCCCTTTTGCTAATTTTCCTGTTGGTCCTATCTTCATCAATGAGACAACATGCACCCAATGGAAAATAGTAGGTGCTGCTTCTAGTATCATGTTTGGAGGATTCAATCTTAAAAACTGATATTTTAATACTATGTAGCATCCAAAAGTAATGCAATGGCATGGAATGCCATTGAAATTTTTTTCATATACCGCAACAGAAAATTTTGAATGCGGTCTGACAAGCCTGCTTCTCAATCATACTTCTCTTCGGCCATTACTTCTTCCATGTATAGTATGAGCCAAGTGGATATATCCAAGGCTCTTTACTTGGACATGATCACATTCATCACACATCGCAATTTGTTGGTAGGTAGATTGATATGTCTACATAATTAGTGAATAAGTTTTGTCATTTTGTGTTATTTTGTAGTTCATATGCAAAGTGTTTGACGAAATGTGCGTACATATAATTAATAATGTTATAAAGTGGCAATGTAATAATGTACATGATAATGTGTAATGTTTATTGAAGTATTAGTATGTACAACAAAGTCATAAAGTGAGTTAGGAAATGAAATGTAAATGCGAGTCAAATGCAGGTGAAATGTAATTTAGGAAAATGATGAGGTGTCGGGAGGTTGGAGGATGCAACTACTTTTTAGTCGTATAAATAAGACCTTGTCCTCATTCATTCATATGGTGATGGTTGCAAAATTAATAAATAAATTGTCAATTTGTGTTATTTTGTAGTTCGTACACAAAGTGTTTAACGAAATGTGTGTACATATAATCAATAATGTAATGTTAAGTTATGTACGTCTGAGTCATTAAGTGACTCGCGAAATGACATGGAGGTCAAATGTAATATAGGAAAATGATGAGGTGTCAAGTAGTTGGAGGTTGCAACTACTTTTTAGTTGTATAAATAAGATCCTTCCCTCATTCATTCGTAGGTTGATGGGGTAATGTAATTGTGTCAAAGGTCGAAGTGTGTGGGTGGCCAGGTGATGTAATTGTTGTGGAAGGCCGTAGTGTGTGGAGGCTGGCTGGTGGTTGTTGGCTGAAGTGTGTAGGTGTTGGAAGGAGATATTCCACACAAATGTATATGTAAGAAGATGTTGTACATACTGTATTGTACAAGCCATTCTTATTACAAGATTTGCTTGTATTCATTAATCATCTGCTTTTGCTATTGTATGTTTCTTGTATGTATTGTCATTGCTAATTGCTGCAAAAGGTAGATTTGTAGGTTTATTTAAGTGGAAATGGAATTGTGTTGTATTATGTTAAATTTTATTTCTACATTTTGGCATCTGTCTCTACAAAATTGGGTCAATCCTGGTGACATGGAGTTGTGATGATCAAATTACATAAGGTGTTCATAATTTGGAATAGGATTGGTCATCCTATTCGTACATTGAGTTGGCTAAAGTAGATTACCATGTAGATGAAGACACAGATTTGTTTGTTGACGTTGATGAAGGATCGTACAATAGGACATGTATAGCTGGCATGCAGAAGGGAGGAGGTAGGGTAGATTGCTGTACAAGTGAAGGACAGATAAGAATTTTCCGTACTAATGACACTTGTATGACAAAGTGCCGTACATATGGGACTTGTATGACAGATTGCCGTACAAATGAGGCCTGACGTACAAGTGCAAGGCGTCGTAAAAGTGAGGAGGCTTGTATGGCAGATCGTCGTACAAACATGATGTGTATTGCATATTGTCATTCAAGTGTGTAGTGTCAAGCGTTGTACAAGACAATGGTGTGCATGACACATAGACATACAAGCAAAGGGTGTGTACGACTTAACATTGTACAAATAAGTTGAAGGGCCATACAAGCAAGGTACAATAGTTGTCAGAAGGTGTCGGTGACGAATACATGCCAACAAAGAATGTTTAGCACCAGAGCAATTGCAAGTGGAGGTGCTTGATGGTGAGAAGGACAAGAGTCCAACATTGGTGCAAATGGAAGATGGCGTCACCAACAGTGCGCGAGATGGGAGTTCGACACTAGGGGAACTGCAAGTTGGTATGCTTGATAGTGAGTGGGATGGGATCCGACACCGAAGCAACTATAGGATGGCACGTTTCATGGTGCGTGGAATGGGAGTTCGACACAAGGGCAATTGCGGTGTGGTGTGCCTTATGCTTTGCGTGAAGGAGAGACACCCAAACAATCACTGCCAACATTAAGTCAACATGTCATAACAAAGGCGAATTTGGGCATATCGTGTAAATGTCCAATGTTTCATGAAGGAGCAACAAAAGACCCAGTCAAGCATTAGAAATTCTGCCTTATGATGTGGAAGGCGAATGAGGTGAATAATGACCCAAATTGGCGAATCATTCTCCGGTAGGATTGCTTAGGAGATTTCCCCGGGGTGCAATCATTCTTCGGTAGGATTGCTTAGGAGATTCGTTCCTAATCCCGCAGAGGTCATAGGAAGTTCATACGTAGATGAGGGGTGAGAATACCAGACCCAATCGTGATAGTAATTTCCTGATTGCCGATAATAAGACAAGTATGGACTTGCCCGTTGGAAATCATAATCATCGAACCCCCATGGGATCACTATGGGAATCAATATCAAGCACGACGATGAACCGGTGTAGAAGGAGCGAACGAATAAACCGGTACAGGGGATTATGGGATGCCAAAACCAAGTCCCCCTACTTGGAAACCCATCTTAGAAGCTTATAATACATCATTTGTGCGCCTCAAACAATCGAGAGGGGTGGTGGGTTCTGCAATGTGATTACGAAATCCCCCCCTCTTATTATGTAGCAAAGTATTCCATTTTCTCTACCCCTACTATTACAACAAAGGATTGATTCATTCGATTGGGCCTTTATTAATCCCTTAATATGGAATAAATAGGGGGAGAAGTGAGGATTGATCATTGGTAACCGGTACCGGGGATTGAAAAGTATGCTGAAGTCGGAAGTAGGAGATAGTAGAGACTTGAATCAATAGAAACCGCGACTGTGCCGTCTATCTATCCATGTGAGGGGATCGATCAAGGAATGCCCTACGATTATCATACGGGGGAGATGCTATATACGTATTAGCAACGACGAAGCACTTGGGTAATAATAGTGGGGCAATTCACGCACGCTATTAATTACATTACTCAGGCCAGTCGCTCGCTATTAATTACTTACCACCAGCTTGCTATTTCTATGGGGGAAAGGGCGGGTACCAAGGGGTCGAGCCCTATTAATTCATTCATTTCTAATAAAGGGCCCTACCCCTATTCATTTCACATTAATAGATTGCCTCATTACTAGTAGGGGGGCCAGGTGGAAGGAAATAAATTCTAGCCCTTATTAGAATAGTAGGGGCTGATTGTCATATGGAAAAGGGCCCCTATTTTCTATTAAGAAATTCATAAAGCAGCCCACTATGTGTTACTATTAAGAAGTTAATAAAGCAACCAGAGGAGAGAAATTCCCTCCTTCTAAACCCCTTCCTCGCCATTGGGTAACACGCGAATTCCTACTACTATACACAAGAGGTGGAGACACGGTTTCTACCGAGTTTATGATCTCGATCCGGTTACGTATTCAGATCCTTCAGTTGCATAACCAGTAGCTTCAGCAGCGGATCGGTATCGATACCCACTAGCAGTAGACCCAGCAGATTCAGATCGGGTTCACCAAGTCTCGGAGAAAGATCCCATTCGAGTTTCTCCGGTGCCGGGAGAAAAGGTGTCATCCACAGTAGAGTAAACAGCGAAGGAAGCAGATACAGATGGAGTGCCTGCCTCAATAGCACTAGTTCCGGTTGAGCCGCCACTGACTATAGAGGAAGAAGCAGTTTAAGTTGACCCATCACCCGGGATCGAGATCCGGCTTATAAAGTAGTTGAAGAAGCAACAGAGTCAACATCCTTTCGAGTAGTTACGGAGCCGGTTTCATATCCAGTAGCATAACTCCCCGGTAGGGATAAGTTTGAAGTAGTGGCATGGATGGACGGGTGAAGCGGCGGGATGAGACAGGAGCAGAGCCGGCATCCTTATTGGTAGGGACAGATCCAAGCGTGAATAAAGATCCGGGCATAGAGACGGATCCAGTCCCAGGTGAGGTTGACCGGGTTCTAGCTTCTCCACCGACACCTTGTCCGGAAGGAGCAACCGGGGCAAAGGCATTGGAAGCAGGGGCTAGGGCAGAGCCCGTTGATTGAGTTTAACCAATCGGAGTTTACCGGGAACCGATTTGAGTTTACCCATAGGCGGAGGCCATAGAGGCGGGGGTAGGAGTGGAGTCGGAGCCAGGAGTGTCAAAGCAAGCATCAATAAGGGCGTGGGCATCTCCTCGCTTGGTTCCAGCCCCTTCGATACGAAGACCCTGCGTGGAGAAGGGAGCAATACGATCAACATCCACCGAGCTAGGGGTACGGATCTACACTGATACAGCTCCGCCGTTCAACCGATCTATTCGACCAAGACACTGGAATCGAGCGATCAACACCTTGGAATATCCACCATGCAGCTGAAGGACCAATTGACCGAGAAGCAGATCCGGTTCCATATCGGGATCAATACCCAGTTATGGTTCGAGTCCCATCCCTTCCTCCATTAATACTATCCTATTAGCCTTTGTCCTCCCATTACTATCAATAGAAGGGGGAGTTCTTTGCTGATACGTTTTGATCAAAAGCGGGGGAATCGAATAGAGGCTACTGATACCGAATGAAAGAGTCGATTATATACGTATTAACAACCCGAAAGCAGAGGGAGTTCGAATCGCAACCTACCAAATAAGAATATTCCGGTCGAGTCTCGGCTTCAACCCCATATTTTTTGGAGCAAACTCAATTTCACTCGTAAGCATGTTTCGAGAGTTGCGAGAAAGCTTCAACATATAGCTGGAAAAGTTACTATTCCGATTCTAGCTCGGAAGGGAAGATTAGGTCATCCCGGTCGAGAAACTATGATTTCGATGGGCTTTGTTTATCGAAGAAGAGGGAATAAGTGTTATTCCCCTCCAATTCCTATATTTCTCCCCGGTAGCCCTTCCCCCAAAATAGGTATTTCTCGTGCTGCTCCATAAAAGGAGGGACAACGGGTTGACTGCCCCAGCCAATAGAAAGGGATTGCTTACTGCTAATAGAGAGTTCTTTGGTAGGGAGCATACCAGTAAATGAACCTTTGTTCGGGGGAGACCAGTAAATAAGCTTCTATATCTCCCCTTCGATTGGCGTTCTACAATGAAACCCTTATTCCAGTGGCCTCTGTTAACCACTTCCCGGGTGTTAACTCCCTCTCAGTGGCCTTTGATTGGTTATGAAATGAACCTTCCCCAACCAGGCTCCTCTAGCCCTAGAGCAAGTATCAAACTATGAGATCTAGTATTAGCAGTGGTTAGTTGCCTTTGTTGATTATTGATTTCAGTGGGGGGCGAACCTGAGAAAATGTGATAATGCTCGATCTTCCCCCTTGCTTCTTAGTTCAAGAATCTATAACTCATGAATAGGCTACACTAATGATCAGGTTGTTTCCACGTATATAATAGACGTTGGCGTCAACGAGAAAATAAGAAGGAGAGTTTCAATCCCCTTATCAACGGTTGAGTCTGTTGGACATAGCTGGAAAAGTGACTCGAGCTATTTCCACTCCTATTAAGTGGCTCGATCATTCAAGTTGCCAAAAGTCAGAAACCCCGGGAAATTGAACGGAAACCCTTTTTCCCTCTAGAGCCGGTTCAAAAAGTGGTCATTTTGAGTCGGTTTGCCAGCTATATGGACCGGAAAAATGGCAACTCAATTCTCAGCTCTAAAGCCAAAATAGCTTGAGTCGGTTTGCCAGCTATATGGACCAGACTTTTGGCCACTCAATTCTCAGCTCTAGAGCAGAAATAGCTTGAGTCGCTTCTCCACATATATGAGACGGAAAAGTGGCCACTTTTTCCACCTGCTCCTTAGTGATTTATGTTTGCTTGCCGAAATACGGGGTTGAAGAGAAAAGGCAACTTGAATCACCGGCTTAAAGGCGGAATTCTGTTTGCTTCGAAAAATACGGGGTTGAAGCGAAAGTCGAATTCTTTTGATACCCTAAGGGCAGAATTCAGTCGCCCTACTCGTAATAAAGCAATTTCCCCTTTTCACGTATAAGGTTAGAGCCAAAAGTCGAATTCTTTTGATACCCGCGGAAAAGGCTTGACGTGGGGAAATAGGGGGTTGGAGCCAAACTAGAATTTTACGAACCTGCCTTTCATAATAGTAGGGGGGGCGGCTCGACTCACTTTTACACATATATGCTGGAGCCGAAATGATGTTTCTCAACCTGCTTAAAGGCGGAATTCGGTTGAGTCGGGTTGCCATCTATATGGTGAGGCGAAATGGTCCCTTTCAAGAGAGCCTCCCTTCTTGAAATAGGTGGAGTCGGTTCTACAGCTATATCAACCCGGTTGAAATTGACGGGATCAACGATTGAACGGCCTATCTTCTTCATAAAGGGGTTTTTTATTCCATTGGCCATTCTCCACGTATTAACCCCTCGTTTATCAAATGGCTTAGTAGCTAATCGAATCTCACTAATCAGCTAATCGAACTAGCGGAATAGAAAGAGGGGCTAATTAGAAAGATGTCGATGTCGATTGGATATGGCGAAATCAAGGAATAAGAAGCATTCATTCCCCAGATAATAATAGGTAGATAGGAGCCCCCAATGAAATAGAGAACCTCTTCGATCAACTCTTTATTCATTTGATGATAATAGGGGGACGAACCGAGCCAAAACCTACCCTATTCAGCGAGCGACGTTTAGTAAATCCAGCTCACCCTCTCACTAATAAGAGGGAAAAATATCTAATCTATAGCTCCATTTCTATGGCCAATGAAAAGATGACCCTTTCTTTAAAGATATTGATTTATTGGAGGGGCGAATAGTAGAAGGATAGAAACCTAATCCGATTTATTGGAAGGGATAGATGGCTATAGTTGAGTTTTGATACTTGGCTCGGGTCAGCAATTGATCTGCTTTATTCGACTAAGCCAAGAATCAGAGGAAACACTCAAGAATCAGTCTTTTCTTAGGGGCCTTCCCTCTCATTAGATTGATTGGGGGTCATGCCCGCCACCCGGGAGCAAGTAATAAGGGAGACTGCCATCAACCATTAATTGCCAACGCCCCGCAGTCGAGTTGATTGGCCCCATTCGGAGGGAATCATTGGTGAAAGCTGACCCTCAACCCGTAGGGAAGGAGTAAACGGCGCCCCCTTGGATTCATAGGAATAAAGGCTCATCACTATCTAATCAGAGATTGATGGATAGCAAGGGGGAGCAGTCCAGTCAACAGATATAGATAGGAATAAAGGCTAATCATTGAATGAGGGAAAAGCCATAGATCTCAAGCCCGGGCCAACCTACTATTCGAGCCCAGGCCCACCTAAATCAATAGGTGGAAAGCGGATCATGGAATATTGAAGGGGGCTCCTATGGAATAGAAAGGACGTTCGTCTGAGAAGCGGGACTGGTTCAACGACTCGAGCAGAGCGAATAGTTGAGGGCAGGTTGGGGCGAGTTCGAAATAGCTGATAAGCAGTCTTGATCGTAGCAGCTATCTCGGGACCAGCTAGCCCGGGGCTCATCACTCATAAGCAGTCACCGGCAGAAACTTTACCCCTGGAATCAAGGGATAGTGAGCGCCGGGACAGAGGAACTGAAACTGCCCAACCAATAGAATAGGCATTGATTCTAGATCAAAGTTTGCCACTCCACCAAGTTCTATCTACTAGAAAGAGAAAGTCCAGGGGAACACCTCGACCAATAGGGAGAGGCTTACATGCCCACCTAGACAGAAAGACACTCACTACCAGAGGAATTGACCGGCTATCCAACCAGAGCAACCAATCAATAGCTACTCACCATCAATGAATAGATAGATAGATAGATAGTCCCGCCTAGCCAATCTAGTTTCTTAAGGGTCATCGATCCGGAATGAAGGGTTTGCCTTATGCACCCACCTACTATAGCAATCGAATGCCGAGCTCGATAACCAACAAAGAAAGGGGGAGGGATAAAGAGCTGGGTCTAGCGATCACCGGATCTCTCTATTTTACGATTATCCGCAAATAACGAAGAAACCAATAGATGGAATGGAGACTGCAGAATGCTAATGGTAAAGGTTTACCGCCACCCACCTATAGAATGAGGGAAGGTCAGCCAGCCATCAATGGCTCACCACCTATAGATTCACATCTAATTGAGATAGATTGATATCAAAGGGATAGCAAGGGGGACCAGTCAATAGATAGATAGATAGGAAGAGTCGGGGCCCGGCAACACTATAATCGAGAGATAGTTTTATTGGAAAAAGTAGGGCCATCTACAGCGAGCAATAGCAAAGGGATCTATTCACTATCACAGGTTGCTGGCCACTTGAAAAGGAAGGCTCGCCAATAGATAGATAGATAGATAGCCGGATCGAGGGATCAATAGATAGAGTGATTCCGAGTCCTATTCCATCGAAAAGATCACCAATCTTACGATTATCCGCAAATAACGAATAGGTGCTCATCACTAGCGGGAAACCAAAGAAACCAATCTAGAGCAAGCAACCACCAAGCAGAGATGGATTGATGGATAGCAAGGGATAGCAAATAATGGGGGAACGGAATCGAGCAGGGAGCCACCATCCACTAGGATTGATAGAATGAAAGGCTCACCACCTCCAGATTCACATCTACTACCAAGCAGTCATAGCTGATAAGCGGTATTGAAGGCCGGGGCTGGCTAATCATTTCATAGATTGATGGATAGCAAGGGATGCTCATCACTGGAATAAAGGCTCATCACTGGCAGAAAGGCAAGCAGTCACGGCTGATAAGCAGAAACTTTACCCCTAGATTCACATCTACTACCAAGCTCACCACTAGAAAGAGGTTAGGCAGATAGATAGATAGAAGGTTGAAAGGCGAGGGATCTAATAATTAGCAGCTAGGAAGGCAATTCATTGGATCGAAATGGGGAAGCATAGATCGCAAGCTAGGGTTGCTTACCACTGGCGGGTCAAGGCATCTTGAATCTTGAATCAGTCCGCCCCTATAACCACCATGCCACAATCATTTTAAACCTTTTACGCCGTTCAAAGCACCAGGAAAGGGACAAGCTTTTAGTCCGGCAATGCCCAAGATTTGAACCTTGGACCTTCGCCCCCCTTACGAGGTTTGGGGAACTGATTGGTCTACACCTCAAACCCATTTTGCAAGTTATTGTTACTCACCTTATTTAGACAATTCGCCTCCTTATGGTTGCCAGATCTGCACCTTTAACACATAATTGTCGTATTATTCTTGCTTCTGCTAGTCGGTGTGTTTGTGCAATTGTGTGCAAAGTGTTCCCACTTTTGACATCTTCAACACTTGGTCTACCATCAGAGTCGTATTGCAATTGACCTTTATCGTCGATTGCGATTGTCTTCTCCCTTGGCGATTATTCCAATAACTGTTACTTGTTACTCCTTGCCTTCTTTTGGAAGTGTTGGGTTTTTCTTCTTTCTCCTCCTGCACCGTCAGTGTCTGGTGCCTTGCACTTCTTAGGTTAAATAAACATTCCGCAATTGCGTGTCCACTTCACAAATATTGCAATTTGTCTTTTTTGAACAAGTTGTGTTCGTATGTCCCTTTGTCTTGCTTTGTGAACACCAAATGCCCTTTTTCTCCTCAGCTTTCACGTCATTGGTCATTCTTTCGAGGTCCTTTTGCATTTGGTTGGATAGCTACATTAAGATCATCTCGATCATGACTCGTACTCTCATCGCTTATTGTTGTCGTCTTCATTTCGCTTTCCATGTTTAATGCATAGTTGAATGCTTCTTGGTAGGTTGTTGAACAACCTTCAACTTCTTATAACACGGTAGCAACCGGTCTAGAAACCATTGTTTCTGAAACTCGTCAGTTGGTTTCATCTCCATTTTCTTGATCAGTTCTTTTAGACAACAATAATATGACTTTATATTCTCATCTTTTCTATGCTTTATGGAATATATCTCTTTGATAATCTTTGCATCATTCCAAAGCAGTTTAAACTCTTGAATTTCTTTAAAGATTTTTCCAATCAATGAAGGGTGCTTCTCTCGTCAGCTGCCAATCAATCGTCATTCCACGCAATGTTGCTAAGAACAATTGCAACCATGCCTTTTCATTCGTTATGCCATTTTCTTTCTATATTGTTTCGCACATTCCAAGATGGTGTTCGGGATCCTCCTTCCTGTCTTCGGGCATTTTTGCTTGCCTATTGCTGTCGGATTCCTTGTCGCTCAAGGAACCTTTATTTGACTAGTTCTCTGTAAACAATCCTCGATCGCTTTTTACTTTGCAATCTCTTTTGTAAATTCATGAGCATTGGCTTTGGTCTTTCAAGCACACTCCCTTGCAGTTGCCCTTGTGCTTTACTCTCGTCCTTTGCACGTCTAGGCACTCTCCCTTGCACTTGTGCTTGGGTTACTAGTTGGTCCGTCTTGTCTTGTACACGCTCCATGTTGGCACTCTTTTCACCTCTTGCACAAACTTTCTCCTAGCTCAATTTTGGTTTGCTTGTTGCACCTCCACTTGCATGTTTTCCTCCATTTTTAAAAGAGTGAAAGTTCCTCTTCATCCAAAGTTCCCTTCTTCTAAGGGTTCCACAGACGGTCCTCTTCTAGCGATGAGACCCCAACTTTGTTGTTGTCTTTTGCGAGTATTTCCTTGCGAGCAAGTTCTATCAACACCTTGGCAATTTGCATGTCGCCAACTTTGTCATGTAACTCCTGGTCGTCATGTTAATCCTCTTTGTCTGCATGTAACTCTACGTTGTCACGTAACTCCTCTTTGTTGTCACATAATTCTTTGTTGTTGTAGGTTAAACTTTCAAGAATTCTTTGTCTTTGCTCTTGTACAATCCTTTGACTTCTTGTAGGTTCTTTGCTTATTCTTGTGCTTCCATATCATGTCTTCCACGACCTCATGTTGGGTTATTTGTCATTTGCTTGCACCCTTCTTCAAATGTCTCCATGGTCACTAATTCAAACTTCAGACGCCAACAATGCCAAATGTAGCACAACAATGGTATTCCTTGTTTGAAGGAATATAGAAGAGTAAATGAAAAAATGTAAAGAATAAGAACATTCAACATATCATGAAAAATAGATATTTAGACTTGAAATAGAAAAAAACTGCAGATTGTCATTTGTATTTATGAACAACAATACACAATCATGTACAACAACAATATTCTTCACAACAGATGCTCACATAAACATCCATATGCTTATGCTCACACACATACAAATATGCTTATAGATGCTATTTCGAAAATGTAATGGGTCTATTTATACTACTCTTGGATAAGGGAGGAGTTATAGATGCTATTTCGAAAATGTAATGGGTCTATTTATACTACTCTTGGATAAGGGAGGAGTTGCCAACTTCTACAACTTCATCGTACCTATCCTTGAGTACCCTTACATGACACCTTATATTACGTGACATTCTTAAGTACACACTAATGATTTCTGATAATCATTTTGATGAATACAACTTTATATACAATCAAAACCATAGTCACGAACATCGCCAAAAAATCACAATTCGAGCTGATTTTTCCTGATTCAGGGCGGGAATTGGATTTTTCAAAAAAGGGGAAAAAATTGCTATTCTCGTGGCAAAAAATTGCCCGTGGCCGCATGGGTAGATGAAACGACATAAATTTGTTTGTTTTTTTTATTTTTTATTTTTCATTTTGCCACATTTTTACCTGTTCCAAACTGGACATAGGGGTCTTCCTACCTGCAACCACAACAAACAAAACACGCTAGTGCATCCTAACAACTGTTTTTTATTTTTTCAGTTTGAAGGAATCTGACAGCCACCAATAGCCGCAAGGATTCGTCTCAGGTAAAAAATTTAAACCAAATGCAATAGCTACCCAACTGTTGCATTTGAGCTAGAAATTTGGAAAATTAGGTAGAAGTTTTAGCTGTTTTTTTTTTCCTCTTTCAGTTGTCCTTTTTTTTTTCCTCTTTCAGTTGTCCTTTTTTTTTTCGTCTTTTTAAGTAATGCTTCATAAGTATTGCAAGCCCATTTTTTCAGCTGTTAGTGTCTACAGTTTAAACCCTAAACCGTAGTTTAAAGTTTGAAGTTTAAACTTGGAACTAGGGTTTAGGGTTTTTTTTTCTAAAGTAATTGTTTGTAACTTTGTTGTTACTTGTTTCCATGTGCAGCCACAAGAAAATGTCGAAAAGAGATCTAGCATGGAAGTATGCAAAGGAAGGGGAAAAGAAAAGGGAGGTTTATTGCAATTTTTGTGGGTCTCTCATTCATGGAGGCATATACCGCCTCAAATTCCATTTGGCAAAGAAATCAAGGCAAAATGTCAAGTTATGCCCAGATGTGTTGATTGAAGTTATGAGAGAATGCAATGCCATCCTCTCTAACAAAGAGGAGAAAAAAGACATTAAACGAAGACAAAGCGAGGCCATGTCAACCCCCCCTTCACCTCGTACAAATTGTCCAGGCAACACCTTTAGCTTATTTTACAACGGGAGTTTGAGTCCATCGGTTGCACACCTAGGCAGTGGGACAAGTGATTCCTATTTTTTAGAACATTCCACGCTAGGGGCACGACCCATGCTTGAGGGTATGGCTGCGTGGAACCAGGAGAGGCATAGGGCAGCAAGGAAGGCCATTGCCAGTTTTTGGTATTTTTTTGGCCTTCTCTTCAATGTGGCAAGGTCTCCATACTTATGACGACCTTAGGGGCCCTCTTTCAACAATGCTTGGACGATATTCAGGTTGTTCTTGAAGACCAGCGTAGGGTGTGGAGGAAGAAGGGTTGTAGTATCATGTCTAATGGGTGGATCGATGGGAGGGGAAGAACCTTAATTAATTTTTTGGTTGCTTCTATAGGAGGAATTGTATTCCTCAAGTTAGTAGATGCATTGACACAAGTTAAGAGTGTTGAAATGCTTCTAGGGTTGTTGGGGTGGTTGTGTTGGAGGTTGGGAAGGAGAATGTTGTCCAAGTCATCACGGACAACACAACAACGTTTGTAGCAGCTGACAAGATTTTGGAGAAGAGATTCCCCATTGTTTTTTGGACCCCATGTGCAGACCATTGTCTTGATTTGATCTTCAAAGGCATTGGGAAATTACCTTGGGTGTCAGAGGTTGTACAAAAGAAGAGGGCTATCACAAACTTTGCGGGAGGGAGCTAGTGCGGGATGGAGTTACATGCTTGGCCACAAACTTCATGACATTGCAAAGCCTCTATGATGCAAGAAGGTCATTGAAATAGATGTTTGTGAGCGATGAGTGGAATTTCAAAATTTCAAACAAGCTACTAGATACTGACTCTCTTGTGAGGGGCAGAAGGTATATGACTGTTTGTTTGAGGAGCCCTTCTAGATAGCCATGAAAGAGGCCATCAAGGTACAAGACTAAGTTTTTTAATTTAAATTATTTTTCCATTTGCAAATCTTGTATTGTAATTTGTAATTTTTTTTATTGTAAAATATTTTTATTTAAATTATTTTTCTTTTTTTTAGGTGTTAGAGCCTTTGGTGAGGGTTCTTTGTCTGGCATATGTATATGAGGCTATGGATAGGGTAAAAAAGGCAATGCCTCATTTTATGGACATTCCCACACCAAATACGACCCCAAGGCAATGCCTCATTTTATGGACATTCCCACACCAAGTACGACCCCATCTGGGATATCATTGACAGACAATGGACATCTTAGCTCCATAGCCCTCTTCATGCAGTAGGGTACCACCTCAACCCCCAATTTTTTAATTTTGAAACATTTGATGCCGACTATGAGGTGATGGTGGGCCTTCAAAATTGCGTTGACCGTATGTTCTTTGATGACGAAATTTGCAATAAGATACAGTTTGAGATGTATTCTTTTAAGAAATGTCAGAGCATCCTTTTCCCATCCTCGCAGTGCATTTGATCAAGGTCAACTATGAGGCCAGGTAACCCTCATCGAATTCTTATTTGTTTTGTATATTGATTTTGTTTTAAAAAATAATCTCAATTTACGATTTTACATGTGAATAATTAAATTTCTTTTTTCTTGGCTGTTTCTAGATTGTGGTGGGAGGAATTTGGTGCATATACACCCAATCTACAATGCTTTGCCATCAAAGTCATATCTCAACCATGCATCAGGTTGTGAGTGCAATTGGAGTATGTTTGAGCATATACACTCCAACAATAGGCTTACACAAGAAAAGTTGAATGGTCTTGTGTTTGTTCATTACAACCTTTGCCTCCACCATCAACAAATTACAAAAACAAGTACCAAGGCCATTGACCTAGATGAGATTGATCCATCATCTGAATGGATCACAAAGCCACAACAAGAGCAGCAGGAAGAGCCTCTCTTCTCCATGGATGAATTAGAAAACTTTGAAAACCTAGTGAATGAGATAGCAGCCAAGGTAGAAGAAGAGGCACGTGCACAGCGACAGAGAGACTAGAGCTTCTGCTAGGGCAAAAGGTCCAAGGCATTCAAAGACATTTTGCATACGAGTGCGGGTACGGGTTCTGGCAGGGTGCGCAAACCTTGTTACATTGTTTTCCTACTTAGAGACTTTGCCCTCTATGAGTGGCTTGGATTGTTTTTCTGAGATTTAAATCTGGATCTGTGATAATTTACTAGATTTGCTGTTAAGTATATGAATCTGTTTCGGTTGCGAATAGTCTGGTGACTGTTATGGAAATTGTTTTTTTTTTGAAGTTGTTTTGTTACATATGTAATATAAATATATACTATATAATAGAATTTTGTGAAGTGGAAATTTACCATTTTTATTAAAGCATTGTAGTTGAGCCTAGTCGAACCTATGTACTGCCTTTTGCAGATTGGCTTTTGTGGCATTGAGGAGGATTTATTAAACATAATTACTCCTCTCATTCCAATGCGCTTAGGCCAAGAAGAACTGCAAAACAACAGTCTCCTTAAAGGGATGTTAGGTGGATGCCACGCAAGCTGCAAATGTATGCATTGTGATCATGCACATTGCACAGCTTAGGGCTTTTTTCTTGTTTAGTAATATTAGACATTATTTTTAATTATACAAAGCTTTAAATCTAATTAGAGTAATCAGGATAGTCTAGAAAACCCAGTTTGATCCTGATTTGGTCAAGATCCACCGGTTACTATGTTTTTAGTTGCAATAAACAAATTATTTTCACAGATCAAATTCAGTCAGAAAACTTTTTTGTTTTCATTGTCCTATAGAAGCAAATGGTCTGCAGTCTTATCCTCATGTAGTTTTTCTGCTATATTTATGTAGACAGCGATTTATGCTCTTCTGTAATTTTTGAATCCAGAAGAAATATCTTTATAGAGGTCAGCAATGAAATATTTACAAATATATGGTGTGTTGTGTGCATTTAAAGAAAATGAAAAATCCTTCTTTGCATACGCAAAATATTACTAATGTGATTTGGTCTTCTGTTTTGAAAAGGATCCTTGGTGGAACCCAGCTGTTGAGGAGCAGGCTATAATGCGCATTCATCGCATTGGTCAAACTAAACAAGTTTCAATCAAACGTTTTATTGTGAAGGTTAGTTGTATAACGAATAGCAGAATGTTTGAAATATTCTCTTTTGAACAATAAACTTATGGTCAGTTTGAACCTTGTTTAGACAGTTCTTTTCCATTTTCACGAACACATTGTTACTGTATCCAAATGGATGGGACTGTTTGGTAAGACCCCGTTTCTGTTTATCTTCACTGCTAAACAGGATACCGTAGAAGAGAAGATGCTTCAGGTTCAGGCACGCAAGCAGCGGATGATTTCTGGGGCATTAACAGATGAAGAGGTTCGTTCTGCACGAATTGAGGAGCTGAAAATGCTGTTTCGATAATAGTGGTACCAAGATTACCATTGTCAATATCAGTGACATGTATATTGCGGTACCAAGATTACCATTGTCAATATCAGTGACATGTATATTGCGTTTGTCTTATGTCGCGTATTGGATCTCTTTAGTTTCATCTTCCCTGCATGTTAAATTATTGTATCATTTATGGTTGAGGAAACTTCCAAGGAAATGGTCTTGAAAGAAACAGACCATTGATCTTTGAAAGGAGGTGCATTCTTCAGTGTGGGTTAGGATACAATTCCTTCCTGCCTTGTCAATTGACACTGCAGTGCTCTGAAATTCTCGTAGCAAATTGTTAAAATATCTGAGTGTTGAACCTTAGGTCATTTGACTGTATGTGGCGCATGAAGGTTGCAGAAATAGGAGTTCATTCAAGGCTGTGCAAAATGCATAGCGATATCAAAATCCATTTTCAGAGAAAAGAGAAAATGTATATCTCATCCTTTGTTTGAATACGTAATGTTTATGATTCAAAGTACTCTTTAACGTTTTCACTTGTACAATATTTATCTACAGTTGAAGTGCCTGTTTCTAGAAATGTTGGCTGTCAAAACAGAAATTCTGCAGAGCGTGGTTTACAAAATGGGGTTAAGAGGTGGTCTATCTCAGAATATATATGCACCAGAATTGTATGGAAACAGGAAGTTCCAAAATGGAAAATTCAGTGGTATTGGGCCTCCAAAGCTTTCCCTTGAGGCTGTTACTTGTTAATGCCTTTCAGGTGTTGCTAATTAACTTGATAGGGTTCAAAGGTTCATTGTTATAATTATGCTGTAATTTTATGTGGAACTTGAATTTAAGTTTTTAAAAATCTTTTGTTGGTTCTGTATGGCATTTGTTATCACGGAAAACTGATATCACGCCCTTCGTTTGAAAATGTAAAGTTTATAATTCAAGGTGCTTTTAAGGGTATTGATCGTACTATGAATATATACAGGAGAATGTCTGTTTCTAGAATGTTGGGCAGTTTATATAGGAATGTTGTTTTGTTCAAGTTTTGCGGCCAAAATAACGTTGCCTAGTTAATAAGTTATAATTTAGAACTGAATTGCGGAGTTCGGAGGGATACTAAAACAGGAGACCTTAAAATAGAGGATTCAATGGCATTTTACCAGCAAGGCTTTTTCCTTGAGGCCACTTCTTGTTAGTGACTTTAGACGTTGCTAAGTGATCTGAAAGCTTAAGGTTTGCATTTGTAATTAAGCGGAAATAAGTTTTTGAATAGCATATATATGTATGTATGCCTTTGCTAGTTGTTCCGTGGCATGTTCTATCTTGCTAAAAAATGCCTTGAGCGTTCAAGGTTGAACCAATCAATACTGATTGCCCCTGCCATTGAAATTGTAGATAAACTATTCCGGATGGTAAAGATTTTCTTATTTTCTGGAAATCTATGGGGAAGCGGTAGTCTGAGTTAAATGGCTAGTTGAATCATACCAGTGTTGAGTTCCAGGGATGTCAACCTCATGCTTATTAATAAAACATCGTTCTTTGTTTTGATGTTTTGCAATGTGTGCTATAGATTTTCTCCATTCAAATTCTGTGTGCAAACATCTCTGCTATTAAATAAACAATGCAAGGATGGTAAATACAAGTGACAAAGACCGTCATTATTTCTGTTGTTCAAAGGACATTAGTATTATAAAACCTAGGGTCCATTGGTACAAAACTTAGGATGTCTGAGCTAAAAGTGTGTTTACTTCGGTTATGATATTCGTTTTACACCGTGTATGTATTCCAGTAGATGTTCTTGATACTGGTTATAAATTTGGTTTACATTAATCCTTGTATAGGTTTCCAGCTGCACTTATCTATGGATTTTTAACCTGTGCACCAACGCCTTCATAAGCACCATATATACGAGATAGCACAATTAGTTTATTGGTCTGTTGTAAAATTGAGATCTATTTTGTTAAACGGTTCTTTGTGTCATTATTGTTCTACATTTTATTTTACAATGTTGGAAATCTCTGCAGCAAATTATTCGCACCACATGAAGAGCACAGCTACACTACAATTGTCAACAGTTTCGTCAGCATTGCTCAGCATTATAGGGAGTGGTGCAAATAATTGCCTTATAGGGAGTGGTGCAAATAATTGCCTAGATTGGCCGTCATTTTACGACTATCTTCATTTTCTTTATTCAACCAATCAGTCAGAATGGGAAATTGGGTCTCCGTGTAAATTTGAGAAGCGTTGTCATCTTAGTAGCTTAGTCTCTTGAGAGGTTAGGAAAGAACTAATCAATGACAGTTTGATATTAGTATTTAAAATAATTGTTTACAACTTTCAGCAGCATGTGCAGATATGAATAAAGTCTGTTTGGGTTGTAGAATGTTTTGGCTTTGCATTGTTTCCTAGCCTTTTACATCCTGCGTGATGTTCTAAGAGAGCAGGCAACAGCAACCTCATCCTGCAATGCAGTGCAGCCATCATCCAGTCTGCAATTGAAAGAAAGGATCTGCAGTATGTTGAATCTGTAATCTGATTCTGTTAGGATCCCATCCTAACAGTATTATATAAATCTAATATTTTTATGTATTGAACCCCTGTGGGGATCCTATTTTAATGCTATTTTGTAATATTTTTTAATGGTATTGTTGGTCTGAGATCTGCCCTAGGTAAGGATTTGGTATTTAAGTGTGCCTTAGACCCGGCCAACATTGAAAGGCCGAGAGAAAGAAATGCCTCCCGTGCCAATCTCCAGAGATGGGTTGGCTCCCTTGCTATTCTAAGTGGTGGGTTTTGAGGGAAATGACATTCTAACTGGTGGGTTTTGAGGGAAATGATTGAAAGGGGAAATATGGCCATAGGTCGGATAGAATATGGGTGATGGACTAACAACATGAAAACTCTATTGCATTCTGAACCAAATAACCCTCAAATACAGATAACTAATAGAAATTTAAACCAGAACATCTAGCATTTATAATCTCCAGGACTACTTCAGAGCTATTACTTTATCAGCAACTAAAACCAGATATTAGAATTCAAGTTACAGTTTAAAGTAAGAAACGATAGAAGACAAGCAATAGAAGACATACACATGAAAATAGAAGTCCAAGTCTAGAGCCAGACATCAGCTGTATTGATAGCAGAATTCAGGTTTTCATTTAGCCTCTAGCAAACATCCATCAATTTTACAATAAAAGAGCGGGCTTATATAGAGAATTTTGTTGCTTGAGCAATAAATGTTCAAAATAGAATATGGCAGTGGAGGCCACGATAAATATTACAAGGTGATACAACCGCAAGATATTAAACAGGTATGGCAGGGGCTGGTGACTCCTCAAAATGCCGTTGAATGTCTTCAATGCTTCTGACATACTTGACTTGCTGGCGCTGTCTCCTTACTTGCAGGAACCGCCTCCGTAGAAGATATGCTTGAATTCCCGAAACGTCTAATCCGGAAGCTTCCCAAAATAGTTGCGGGTGACCGGATAAGGATATACTTCAAATTGTTGAGGTGGAGTACTTCTGGAAGAAACCAACGCCAATGTCAATCTGATTATTGGTAGAGTGCGCCCGATCTTAGGTGCAATGAGAGAGTGCGCCCGGCCTTGGGCGCAAGTGTTGAGTGCGCTTGGCCTTCCGCGCACGGCTTGAGTGTGCCCGACCTTGGGCACAAGTTTTGAGTGCGTCCAACCTCGGGCGGAAGTGTTGAGTGCGCTCGGCCTCGGGCGCAAGTTCTGTGCGCGCACGGCGTCGGGCGCACGGCCTGAGTGCGCCCAATCTCTGGCGCAAGTGTTGAGTGCGCCCGACCTTGGGTGCACGGCCTGAGTGCACCCAATCTTTGGCGCAAGTGTGCTGAGTGCGTCCAATCTTTGGCGCAAGTGTGCTGAGTGCGTCCAATCTTTGGTGCAAGTGCTGAGTGCGTCCAATCTTTGGTGCAAGTGCTGAGTGCGCCCAATCTCTGAGTGCGCCCAATCTCTGGCGCAGGTGTCCTGCCTCATCCAAAACGAAGCGCTGGATTTGCTTAAGGCTGAAACTTCATGGTCCCTTCTGCGGGAGTTTTCCCAGAAAGCTAATAATACACAATGTTGCAAAAATGGCAACATCTCTGGCGGCTCGTGGGGAAATTGAGCTCGCCTCAATGTCGACATCCCAGGCCTTATCCACTGGGCTCAGAGTCGTCATCTTCCTCGTAATCTTCATCGCTCTCCGATTGCCTGTTGCTAGCAGCGGATTGCTCTCTTGACTCTTCTCCCTCATGAGTTTCGCTATGTTGCTCTTCATCCCGGCTTGGCACCTCGTCTAGGGGTTCATTCTCATTGTGACCTTGCAGGTCTTGGGCCGCTTCTTGAGTATCAAAAGTTGTCAACTGGAACCTCTTCTTGTGCCTCATCTGTTCTTTGCGCTTTGACCTCCTCTTGCGGTCTGTCCCTTTTGCTCTAGGGCATTTCATCTTGAGGTGCTTGATCCTTATTTTGTTGTGGTGCAAGGTTGTCACCCTGGCCCTCTTGGTGAGTGGGGGCCTCCACCGCATGAATCTCGTCCTGGGCCTGGTTCTCGCCTTGCACCCTGCTTTCCTCCTGTGCTTGAATATCTTTCGGCTGCTGAGGGGACTCGGGCAGCGCAAGCTCCCTTTTAATACGGTTATAGGTCTCTTGGACCAAGGCCCAATCATTGTTATGAATTTCATCATGCTTTCGAAGCTCTCGAACAAGGTACCCAAATTTTTCCAGATGACGGACCTCGGCAAAATTGAACCTCACTGAGATCCTCCAAGGTATACTACATTACTTGGAGCTCAGAAACAGGCTCCTCCTAGTCATCAATTTACTGAGTGTCATTTTCAAAGGAGTCCCATGCCGGTCGCAATTCTTGCTCAGTTAAGACATGGTCCTATTCATCAGTGAAACCCGAAAAAACCATTATTGGCCAGTCTCAAAATACATGAGAGCAATTTTTCTTTTCCTTTGAGCATGCTTATGAGATCTCGAGCCTTTCGGGCTGCTTTGGCCTTCTTAAAGAACGATCTAAGAGTTGAATCAACGACTGCCCATGAGCGAGCCAGATCAGACATTGGTGCAAGCCCAACTGAGCGATCCAAGGCCCACGCCTTCATGGCCAGTTCCAACAATTCATCAACCTTTGCCTCAACCTGTTCGACAATAGAAGTGTCGTGTGAAACTGCCTCCTTGGCCTCCCAAATGAACATCAACACTGAGACCACCCGACGCGCCCTATTTCTGAAATTGACCAGGAAATGAGCGCGCGCCTCTTTGGTGCGGTCCTTGGACAGAGCTGAACTGGACTCTGGCCTACTTTCCATCTTGACCCTTAGTTGCTAGATTTCAGCCTCCAATACCAACAATTGATCTTTGGCTTCTCCTTGTATTCTGAGGCGCTCCTCGTAATCCTCCTTGGTGTCCTTGAGTGCCTGCTCCAGATCAACCACTTGCTGCTGCAGTTGTTTCACTTTTAACTGTTCATCTTCAAGTTGTCCACGCTTAAGCGCTAGGGTTTCATCAAGTTGAGCATTCTTGGCCTTAGCGTCATAGCAGCGATCTCTGAAATGATCCACCTGAAGATAGAGATGTCGCCTCGACATGAGTATTCTCAGCCTTCGTTTTAGGGTCAGCAGTCTTCAGATCCTCCACCACTTGTCTATAGGAGTAGTTTGCCGGCGTCATCTCGTTTAGCGGCTTCTGCACCTTGGGCACTTTTTCCGTTTGGAGGAGCAACATATTCTGAGGGTCAAAGACTACCCTTTTTTCTGGACGAGCCAACGCTTGCTCACTTTTTCTCTTTTGGCCTGTGAGCCAGATTGAGAAGTTCTGCTGGGCCTTACGGATGCTCCCAACCATCGTCTCTTCCTCATAAAAGTCTAGTTCCTTGGGCTCAGGCTTCTGTATTCCAAAGAATGTGGCAAGGGAAAAAAGAGCCCGTTGAGGGTTCGATTGTACAGGCGTCTCCAAGAGAGGCTGGGCGACAACAACAGTGATTGTAGGGGACGCTGGGTTTTGAATTGCTGAAGCCAAACTGTTGGGTTTAGGACGGGCCATCCCCATGATGGGTACTGGCGAAGCAACTGAGGGAGCGGGATCAGAAGAAGGCTGGCTAAGGTTTACAGTGGTTACAGAAGTTGCAATAGGAGCTACCAGACCTTGGGGAGTGAAGACAAAAGTGAAGGCGTTGGAGACTAAGGGGGCAGGGGGTTGCAGAGGCAAGAGGAGGTTGGGAAAGATATCAGCTGAGGCACCGAGTGAAAGATGAGTGGACACTAGGGTTTCGGCATCGGGAAGTGGGATTTCTTCAGAAGCAGTTGAGAAAAAAGGAGAAATAGAAGACGTACTTGCAGGCTCAGCCTCCAGAGCCGAAGCGGTAAACTGCTGCGTTTTGGGAATGTTCTCTCTTTCTTCTTCCGCTGCTTCATCCTCTAGGTTAATAAACGACTCTTTGGCTTGCAACAGCTGCTGTACCCTCAGAGTTGACTGCGCTGTTTGGGTGGGCTGTACTGACTGTGTTGGAGAGACAACCTTCGAAACACCCCTTTATTTGACTGTTGCCGCTGTCGGAGGGGCTACGCCAGAGACTACGAATCTGATAGTGTGGGACTTTTTCGCAGCACTTTGGGGCGCAGGTGCATCGGGCGCATCCCTCTTTTTTGAAGTGGAATTATTGTTTCGGACCTGCCGCTTACCTTTGCTCTTGACATGTTGTGCATGACTAGTCTGTTGTTCTTGGAGAGCGTGCATGTCATCCACTCTGCTAGGGCTCTCTAAGCTTCTGGGTACACGGTCCTCGAAAAATACAGGTCGATAATCATTATTATTATTATCAAATAGATCAGAAAATTTCTGATCTATCTGCATGGTGGGATCAGACAACTTTTTGTGGTGACACCTCATTATCCACCAATTTGAAACCTTCTCCGTCGACCACTGGGACACTTTTTCTTTCATGAATGTGAAAATTCTATCATCAGGGTCCTGATGTTGAAATCGTCTAGGGTTGTACTCAGCCTCCATGACATAAAAATCATGCCACGGTGGGAAGGAGAACATTTTTTCAATGTGCCATTCGAGGTCCCGTCCAGAAGGATTATTATGCTGCTGCTCAATCTCCGGGCAAGGACAACAATGGAATTTTTCTTTCCCAATCTTTTCTTTGAAGACGCCATCTGGGTCATATTTCCACTGCTGGGGCAGGTCTATCAGACCAAAATCATATAGGGTAATCGCTAGATAATTATTTTGCTTATTCCGCATCATCTTAATGGGACCAAGCTCAATGGGCCATGGGCAGGTGTGTTGTTTCTTCCTTCCTTTGCCGAAGACATAATCTACATAGTCGCACTGACGAGCCACCTCTTGGGCAAAAAGGTACTCAGTAGCGTAATACAGTAGCAAGAAGGGTTTACTTGAAAACCCAAAAATCCGTATCACGAGCCCCTGTGTTAAACAAAAAATGTCTCCGAGTCCCTGATCTATCACATAATCCCTCATCGCCCTCGGTACTCGTTCGCAGGTACCAGTCACAATTTGCAGTGCTGGCCCTAGGAAAACCCAGTTGAAACTGTAATAAGACTCTCGCCTTGACAGGACTGAGGTCCACTGATATACCGGGAGCGGCTCGCCTTTCTCATTAGTGAAGCTTTTGTCGATGAAGGCAAAGTCGGGTTTTGCATGCAGCTGGTGAAAAAAGTATGACATCAGAAAAGAGCACAACTCCTGAATGCTACGACCCCTTGTTGCATTGCACACAGCTTGAGGTGCAGCTGCTGGGACACCAAATCGGCCCAGTCGTAGAAGATGGGCTTGATCTCTCGTGACGCAACATCAGCGGCGTAAAATTCTTCGTGGGATACACATTCAACAACTGCCACTTGCCAGGCGTTTACCTGGGCATTTGATGCCAGGCCAGTGATCCATGCCAGCATAGAAAAAAGTTTTTGAATTTTCGCAAGGACATGGGGAGCTGCGACAAGGTTTCGGGTGCGAGGGTTTCCGTATAATGAGCCTCCATAAAACGCCTCATGTGCGCTGAAAAGCTGTACCTTTGTGCCTGCTCCTTGGTGTCAATTCTTCGGATAATAACATTCTCAGGAGGACGCCGCCCGCAAGCAAAAGCCTCACGAATTTTGTCAGTTGGGATGGAAAATAATATGTTCCCTCCCGGGTCCTTCACAGATCTAGTTTGAGGGTCATAGGCCTTGACAATTACAGATATCAATTCCAGGCAAGGGTGCACGGGCGAGCACAGGTACCAGTATAAAAGTGAGTGATAAGCGGCCACCCGGTCATGTACCTCAGACACCTTCGCCCTCTTCTGGTCAATATCCATGCGCAAATTTTCTATACTGGTGCACATGAGAATACACTCTCGAATTTTACTCAGCTCGTCTTCATGCGGAGGCGGCAGGGGTTTCTGCTTCTTCTCTTTTACTGCTCCTTGTTCGCCTTCTGCAAGTTTCGGAACTGTGTCCCCCTTTTTCTTGGTCTCTCCTTTCTTGCCCATTTTTCTGCGGTGAAACCTCCGAGTATTCCATAGGGACAAAATTCAAGAACTTGAGAGCGCTTCAGAAGTGAATCATAAGTGTGCAGAAACAACCAAGTCTCACTGACAATCGTCAAGAGTGAATGATGCCACAGGTTCAGGATTCAAAAGGGTATATTTCTTGAAGCATCTGATCTTTTATAGGTTCAGCTTATACCCACCTGTGTTAATGTTACCTGCACGGAGTTAATGCCCAGAAAGGCCTTAGAGGCGTTAGGAAAAAACCTTTTCAAGGTAAACAACGATGGGGCGCGGATCCCGATCTTAACTACCCAAGTCGGGCGCAATCTTTCTTGAAGAGCGCGAATTCCTGCCGCAGGTATACTTAGTTTCAATCATGGGCCGCGCCTTGGGCTGTGTGCCGGTGAACAACGTTAAACTTGGAAATTTACGAACAGGGGGCGCCTTTAAAACCGCGCGCTTTGGCCACCTTGGGATGGGCACCTTCTGCTTTGAGTTGCATGCCGTAGTGGTGCGCCCATTGGGCGTGCCCCCCTGTGCACCTCCCTGGAAAAATGTGTGCCCAACCTTGGGCGCACGACCTGAGTGCGCCCAACCTTGGGCGCATGACCTATCTTTGTGAGTTGCTTCTGGCGACGGGGCTCCTTCGCCTATTGTGAACCATTATCTGCCCTGCCACACAACTTGACTTGAATCCAAAAATAAAAAGAGGATGTCCATCGGCCTCCTTCTACCGGCTAGGGCGCTGGCCCTAAAAACTGAGATTCTATCAGCACAGAGGAGCGGAGGGACATCCTTTCTTACTGTACAAGAAAAGCTGGAATGCATAAGGGAAAAAACCGAAAATATATACAACTGTACAGGAAAATCTCGCACCACCCCTCACTAGTGGTACGCCTTCAGGTGTATGCCATTAACCGATAATGGCAAAGCAAACCCATTCAAATCTTCCAGTGTGAAAGAGTTTACTGGGTGCACCTGGGAGACTTGAAATGGACCTTCCCAAAATGCATTAAACTTATTGTGATTTCCCGGTT
The DNA here is from genome assembly GCA_028583015.1 of Wollemia nobilis. Classification (NCBI taxonomy): domain Eukaryota; kingdom Viridiplantae; phylum Streptophyta; class Pinopsida; order Araucariales; family Araucariaceae; genus Wollemia; species Wollemia nobilis. The sequence continues at coordinate 15,452,370 of JAQPPZ010000850.1, forward strand.
TGGACTTTTTCTCATTCCATTTTAGTACTAAGTCTCCGATATGAAAAGTGCGGTTGGAGGTCCCTTTGCCAAACCATTTTTTTGTGGCCACTGCATGCCTCATAAAAGCCTTGTAGGCTTTCTCCCTTTCCTCTTCTAATTGCAAGAGTTGGGCGATTCTAATGCTGACCGGATCAAATTCCTCGCCTTCGCCTTCCAAAGATTGAAGAGACTGTAGCGCCGACAACTCAATATGCGCAGGAAGCACTGCTTCCTTTCCATACATTAAAGAGTACGAGGATGTCTTTATGAAATTCTTGATAGAAATTCGGTCAACCCATAGTGCAAAATCCAAGTGTAAGTGCCAAGTCCGCTTATTGTCCTCCAACGTTTTCTTGAGGATCCGGAGCAAGTTTTTATTAGTAGACTCCGCCAAGCCATTACCCTGCGGGTAATAATTCGATGAAGTTTTCATATAAATACCATACTTGCTAGCGAACGCACACATCTTGGCCCCAATGAAATGAGAGCCATTGTCTGTCACTACAACGTCCGGTATCCCGAAACGGGTTATGAGTCCCTCTAGGAAGGCGATAACCACATCATGATTTGCTTGCTTGGTTGGCACCGCCTCCAACCACCGGGTGAAATAATCAGTAGCGGTCAGAATATATTTGTGTCCTACTGAAGAGGTAGGCTCGATTATCCCAATGAAGTCTAAACCCCATTGCTGAAACAGGACCTCGACCTGAATCGGGTGCGAAGGCAACGAAGCATTTCTGATATGACCAACATATCTCTAGCACTTATCACATTTTCGACTTACACTGAAGGAGTCTGAGAAAATGGTGGGCCAATAATAGCCCACCCTTATTATTTTAAAAGCCATTGGCTTTCCGGTGAAATGGCCCCCAAACATTCCGAAATGGAATTCATCCAGGATTTTTTGTTTTTTCGTCCCCTTGACACATCTCAGGAGGACACCATCTATATTTCGGTGGAACAACCCCTCGGGTAACAAAACAAATCTGCAGGTTTGAAGCTTGAAACGCCTTGTCTGTGAAGAATCAAGGCAAGGAGGGCACTGTCTAGTGCTGAAGTACTCTACCAGGTCTTTAGTCCAATCTTTGTCGTCTGTCGACTAATTTGCCAAATTATACTGTGATAGTGACTCCTCCCATTGACAAGCTGTTACTTCAACCGCAACACTCCTGGCAAGCTCTAGGCATAGCGCATGACATCACCTGGCTGAGGAATGCTATAGGCTGTTCGTCCCCTTCCTTATTCTTCTGAGTGAGCACGGTCGCATAGCTTTCTGGTTCCCCAACAACATACAAAATGAAGTCTTGGAATAATCATGATTAACCAGAATGGGGGCTTGGGCAATCCAGTGTTTGGTGTCTTTAAACGCCTGTCTCCTTTCATCAGTCCACAGGAATTCCACATCCTAGGGCTTCATACTCGGTAGAATTATTGGTACAACTCCAATCGAGCATGTACAAATAGGTTTTCTAAATTCCAGAGGGGGAAATGAGGACAACCCCAGTTTCAATGCCGTTCTTGCATCGGGCGCCATCAAAGAAGAGTTTCCACAGTTGCTCATCCATAGGATCGGTATCACTCGGTGACTTAGCCTTCTCGGGTTTGGTGATCGAGTAACATCCTATGTTGATTCTATTATAGCATTAAAATCTAGCATAAAAAACTTGTCTTCCATGTGCAGCTCATCAAGAGTTTCTTCCATCAGCCCCACTCCTATTTCTTCTGCCCTGTCGATAATATTGACAGAGTCCATGGGTCTCTCCACATCTCGGATCCTTTCGATGAGAAAGGTAGAAGACTTCTCATTAAAAATATTTACCCTCTTCCCCCTGAAGGGGACTTCCAGATGTGAATAATCAAGGGACAAATAGCCCCCAAGCTTGGCAGTGAATTCCCTAGATAAGCACATGCTAAAATAGGGTTCCAAATCAACTACCACAACTTCTTGGATTACTGTAATCTGCGGCATCTTGTGCAGCACGATAGGGATATCCTTTATCACTCCAACTGTCCTGATCGGAGTTCCATCCAACTGGAGCACCCCGGGGCTGCTCCTTGTATACTCCATGCCCATAAATTCACATACAACTTTAGGCATGATAGTGGTTGCAACACCAGAATCAACCATACAATTGTGCACTACCCACCCTTCCATTTTGAGAGATAGGTAAAACGGTGGTGGCCTATTCTTCCCTGTGGCAGAAGTAGTCAGTGGTTGCGTCAAAACAGTCTGAGTCAACCTCTCCTTGACCTTAACGGACTTGGGGGATTCTTGCAATAGATCAACTTGGCCAGGAAATTGAAGCGCATCAAAGAGGCTTACCTTAGCCAGAATTATCCTCAGGTATTCAACAACGTCATATGTTCCAGTGCCTAGTTCTCCCCCGTATTTGGTAGGTTCATACCATGTCCGATATTGTTGAGTGGCTTCCACTCTCTAGCGCTTGGTGATTGAGGGGTAACGTAACTTCTCCCGCGCCTGATCTCTCGAATCTGCCAAGGGTTGAGAGGTAGAGCCTTGCGACCGAGGGGCTACCGTCTTCGTCCTTGAGGGCAAGTAATATTTTAATCGAGCATTGTCTACGGGCTCTCTAGCCTGAACTGGCTCTCTTCCTGATGGTGTGGTTGCCTTGTTAGTCGGTTGCTTAGGATCGGCCGACACCTTAAGTGGTTCCATCTGAACTGGATCAACCTCAATTGGTCTTCTACCTGTCTTTGTCAGAACGACAACCTGTTCAACAGGGGAAACTATACAATCACGGTCATCTTCCATCATCATATTTACTTGCCCATCAGAGCCATTATCTGAAAGCGTTTGAGCATAGTTTTGGTGGACTACACATGCCTCTTCGTTATGTGGGTCATTGCAGGTAGAGCACCAACTAGCCCTGCCAGACGTAATGGCCTCGTTGTATTCCAAAACTACAAAATTTCTCTCATGAGGTCTGTCGGTAGGAGCAGATTGATCCCTTGTGATTTGAGGAGTCCTTCGTGGTGGATAATTCTGGTCTCATAATTGGCTTTTCTTCATAATAGCCATATCATTGGCCATACTCTTCATAAACCTGTACATATCTCTCAACTTCTTAGCCTGTTTTGAATTTAGAGAAGCATGAGCCGGAGGGACTGGTAATGATAATGATGCCACTGGGGCAGGCAGTGCAGGATACTACGGAGACAGTTGTGGAACCGTATGGGTCAGATGCTGCAGCGTTTGTACCCGAGACTACAGAGTGGGTGCTGCTTGATTTTGTGGGCCATGAACCCATGGTTGACTAGGGTATGTCAATGGCACAAATGAATTGGGAGCTGGCTGATTTTGTGAGCCTTGGACCGATGGTTGACTAGGGTACGGTTGAATAGGGTACGTCAATGGCATCGAAGAACCAGATGCACTTGGATACATGCTCTAAGGAAAATCGGGGTAAATCGGAGTCGTTGACTTAGGTGGCATCCTCCCGACAACTATCAGGTCATCCTTTGATTTCTACGCTTATAGATCTGGGAATGTATTAACATTGGAGTGCCTGATGCTTATGCTGATGTCTGTGTGAAACACCCATAAGTAATAGAATGCGGCCTACCATGGGATGGGCCGAACGTCTTCAAGAACTCTCATCTAGGTCTGATCGAACCTGATATTGAAGTCAGGTATTTCTTCTTGGGGATGCCTCTGTATGCTGGTGAACTGGTGCAACAGGGAGAAGGGATCCGCTTGCTCATGGAAACCTCTCACTAACTTTCCAGCCAGTTGGTCCCACGAAGTGATGGTGCCGGGCGCGAGTGATCGGTACCAGTAGAGGAGCTTACCTCTTAAAGAGAGAACCAACAACTTTACCATGACATCTTCGTTGGTAATATTGTGAATGGTTGCCAATCCTGCAACATCTTGGATATGCTCGACCGCTGTTTTTCTCGTACCATCGTAGGTGGGTAGAGCTTTCAAGGCTATAGGAGGTACTCAATGTTGAGCTGCTAGATTTAGGGGACCGGTATGGTCCCAGGTCACAAACTGCCTAGCGGGAGGTGGCTGAGCCATATGTGGTGGTGGGTTTCCCTGGAGTGGTGGCGGTAGTGGCTGAGCAGGAACAACGGAAACACTTGGTGCACCAGAATCAATGTTAGGTGGAACCTCAGCGTGCTGATGATCCGGTGAATTAGGCGGAACTGGGGGCAAGCTAGTCGCTGTGTTGTCGGGAGTTGGACCCCGTGTAGCAACAATAGCTTCCTGTGAGGATGTTCCGTCTAGTGGGGTATCAGGCTTGACCACTCTAGGACGCTCTCCAAAAGCGTCAATGTCAAGTTCATAGAACTCGGCTTGTGAGTTTCTATCCCATCACTTCGTACGCATGGAGACATGATATTTTAAGCTAGTCTGCGAGGCTTGGAAGTGTCAGAGTTCGTATGAATCGTCAAATGTTCAAATTTGTCAGTAGTAAGATGAACATCAACTTCTTAATACTGCTTATGTAGTGGAACGTTTGAGTCCCATCGAGCGTGCCAGAAACTGTTGGTCTGAGATCTGCCCTATGTAAGGATTTGGTATTTTAGTGCGCCTTAGACCCAATCAATATTGAAAGGCCGAGAGGAAGAAATGCCTCCCGTGCCAATCTCCAAATATGGGCTGGTTCCCTTGTTATTTTAACTGGTGGGTTTTTAGGGAAATGACTGAAAGGGGAAATATGGCCACAGGCCAGATATAATAGGGGTGATGGACTAACAACACGAAAACTCTATTGCATTATGAACCAAATAACCCTCAAATACATATAACTAATAGAAATTTAAACTAGAACATCATGTATAATCTCCAGGACTACTCCAAAGGTACTACTTTATCAGCAACTAAATCCAGATGTTAGAATTCAAGTTACAGTTTAAAGTAAGAAACGATAGAAGACAAGCAATAGAAGACATACACATGAAAATGGAAGTCCAAGTCTAGATCCAGACATCAGCTGTATTGATAGTAGAATTTAGGTTTTCATTTAGTCTCTAGAAAACATCCATCCATTTTACAATAAAAGAGCGGGCTTATATAGAGAATTTTGCCGCTTGAGCAATAAATGCTCAAAACAGAATATGGCGGTGGAAGCCAAGATAAACATTACAAGGTGATACAACCGCAAGATATTAAACAGGTATGGCAGGGGCTGGTGACTCCTCAAAATGCCGTTGAATGTCTTCAATGCTTCTGACATACTTGACTTGCTAGCGTTGTCTCCTTACTTTCAAGAACCGCCTCCGTAGAAGATATGCTTGAATTCTTGAAATGTCTAATCCGAAAGCTTCCCAAAATAGTTGCGGGTGACCGGATAAGGATATACTTCAAATTGTTGAGGTGGAGTACTTCTGGAAGAAACCAGCGCCAATGTCAATCTGATTACTGGCAGAGTGCGCCCGATCTTAGGCGCAATGCCAGAGTGCGCCCGGCCTCGGGCGCAAGTGCTGAGTGCGCCCGGCCTTGGGCGCCTGTCTTGAGTGCACCCGACCTTGGGTGCAAGTTCTGAGTGCTCCCCAGCATCGGGCACAAGTGCTAAGTGTGCCTGGTCTTGGGCGCAAGTTCTGAGTGCGCCCGACCTAGGGTGCAAGTGCTGAGTGCGCACGACCTGAGTGTGCCCAATCTCTGGCGCAAGTGTTGAGTGCGCCCGGCCTTGGGCGCAAGTGCTGAGTGCGCCTGACCTTGGGCGCACAACCTAAGTGTGCCCAATCTCTAGCATAAGTATGTAGTGTGTCCAATATTTGGCTCAAGTATGCAGTGTGCCCAATATCTGGTGCAAGTGTGCAGTGTGCCCAATATTTGGCGCAAGTGTGCATTGTGCCCAATCTCTGGCGCAAGTGTGCAGTGTTCCCAATCTTTGGCACAAGTGTGCAGTGTTCCCAATCTTTGGCACAAGTGTGCAGTGCACCCAATCTCTGGTGCAAGTGCTGAGTGCGCCCAATCTCTGGCACAATTATGTAGTGCGCCCAATCTCTGGCACAAGTATGCAGTGTGCCCAATCTATGGCGCAAGTGTTAAATGCTCCCAATATCTGGTGCAAGTGTCTTGCCTCATCCAAAACGAAGTGCTGGATCTGCTTAAGGCTAAAACTTCATGGTCCCTTCTGCGGGAGTTTTCCCAGAAAGCTAATAATACACAATGTTGCAGAAATGGCAACATGTATGTGGCACTTGAGGTGCTTGGACAAGTGGGGCCTTTTCATGTGACCTTTATAAAGAATACAACTGTTGTTTGATAGAAGATTCTAGCTTGGGTGACACTTTGCACATGTAAGCCAACCCTTGAGCGTTAGGTTATAGTTACATGAAATACATCTTTAAAAGACAAAGAAGCATAAACGAATGTATCTTTTTGCATATTGAATCAAATTATTGAAAGAGGTTGCCACCTCAAACAGGCCAATGATTATGTATTGTGCTTATGTGAGATTAATATAGATTTATGTAATTCCATTTTGTATTAAAATATTTTGTTCTTCATGAGTTAATGTTTTATTGCAATATTTGTGTAGATTTTAATTGGAAGGTTCTTAACTGATTCATGGCTAAGAGCCGATATTGTGTGATCTATTAGATAGGCCTAAAGACATTCCATTGTGCAATGTATTTATTATATTGTAATATTTTATTATGTAGGTCCGATTGGCCTGGTTAACTTTGTTAAAGTTAAAACATAATTTAATATTTGTAATTAACCTAAAGTCCATTTGTTAGGTCGGTTATGTCTATTTAAGTTAAACTCTATGGTTATGTCGGTTTAGGTTAAACTTTATGATGTAATTAGGGGTTTTTGGTATTGCTATAAGTATCCTTACAACTATTTTTTATCGTGGTGTTGTGCAATATATAAGTATCCTTACAACTATTTTTTATCGTGGTGTTGTGCAATATAATCTAAAGATAGTGATTCTTTATGGTGTCTATTGGTGTCCATTATATCTTTTATTCTTTCTATATGAGATTTGAATGAATGGATTATTTTTGTTTGTTTTTGAAAAATATTGTTAATTCCAACATGTTATTAGAGCGGATATGGAGCAATATTGTTTGGTCATGCAGATAGTTCTTTCAGAGCCTCTGATCATGCTTTCCATTCCTAAGACAAATTACTCTTCCAAGTCTCATAAGCCTTTTTGGTATTAGGGAGAAATATATTTTTTCACGATTTCTCATTTGTTTTAAAAAAATGTTTGGAATTTTTATGCCTACATTATCATTGAAGTTTTTCCAATTCATGGTATGTAGATTTGAATTTGTTTTTGATTCTTCTCCAAGATCTCTAAAAAATCCTATCTCCATTGAAAATACAAGAAGAAAATCTTCAAAAAAAAAAAAAAATTCGAATTCGAATTTCTTGCCTTTGCACACTCTCTATCATTTACACGCCCTCCTTTGGCAGTTGTTTTTTTTGTTTCTTGGGGTGATGAAGTTTGGCTTCACGGAGTTTGAGCTTCTATGTTGTTAGTAAATAGACAGGATGGCTAGCAAAGGAGGGTCTAGGACATTGCATCCAAGAGATCAAGGATTTCTAGTCTAAGGAGGTTCAGACCCAAGGGCCTATGGACAAGTCTTCAAATAAATTGAAGATCACTAGTGGATATTGTAAAAGGGAGGGGTATCCTATGAAGAATTGCTTGCTAAAGCTAATTTCATGAAGCAAGGAGGATGTCTTTTAGATGATGAGGGAGATTTAGATGGATTTGCCTCAATTACAAACGTCTGCTACAACATCCATTATTGGGGGAAGTGTTGCATATCCCATGAATGCAATCCATGTTGGTCTATGCTATTTTATCATATGGAGTATATGAAGAGGGCCGTATGCCAAGTTAGGTAGGTAGGTAGGAAACTCAAAAACTAATGCTAATTTGGAATAGTAAGCCTTATAAAAAGGTAAGGGTGTAATCTTTGCTGGAAAGAAGACTACAATATATTGTAAAGGAGGTTGCTCCCTTGTAGAGGCAAGTGATACTTATAGATTTGCTCTCGTTAATTCATTTATGAGTTTCTATGTTCTATTTATTCAAAATTTCTAATATTGGAAATGCAATATTAATCCTACTTTTATCATTAGTCCTTATATTGTCGATAGAATTATACTCGGTGTAGAATTTCTTGTCGTAGTACCAACTTTGAACTAGGAAATTTCAGGTGAAGTACTCACATTAGCAAAAGATGTTCATTACAAGTGGTATCAGAGCTCTTTCTAGGGCATGGTAAGCTTCTCTTGTGAGTAAATTTTTTATTTTTAAGTCTAGGTCTATAGGTTAGAAACGATGTTCCATTTGTTTTAAAATAACGAGGAGGATATGACATTAGGGCAAAACACATTAGCCTTTTATGATAATGTGTAAAGGTGCAAATGTTAAAAATCCTAAAACCAAGCCATTAGACATGATCCTGCAACACAGAAGTGAGCTCCCACTTATCTTGCATGTATCAGAAGAATATTATTAGAGACCCTGAGCCAAACCTTAAAATATAGGAAACTAATCGAGTCAACTGTGTATTTATCCATAGCGTATCGAGAACAACCTTTGCGAATATTACCCTAACCTACTGATCAGAGAGGCGGGTAGTGCACCTAAAATATTGGTCCAAGCACTATCGATTATTGTTGCAGTATATTACAGGGCTATGAGAAGTACACACACCTCAGTCTAGACCACCTCCCTTGATTTTTGCTTGTGGTAATTTTGTAATTGTGCTGGCCTTATCATTAGGACAAGAAACATAGAGAAGCAATTGGCTAAAGATATTATTGCATTTAAAAAACTCAGTCTAGTTAGGGACAATGTGACCATAGTTGAATTATAGTTGTAAAAAACAAGAGTTTTTTTTTTCTCAATTCAAAGCATTTTGAAGGAGATATGTAACATTAAACCACTTTCTAGTAAAAGTGTTGGTGCCCCAAAAAACACTAATTCAAAATAAGTCATTTCTATTCTTAAAAATGACTATGGTTTTCATATAAGTCACCACAATAGGGTTCTCAACTAGGACACAAAATCTTATTAAAAGCAATAATTCTATTTTTAGTAAATGCCACCAAAGACCAGAACTCAAGCAATGGAGGCCAAAATAAACAAGATGGAGAAACAATTAACTAAGTTGGATGCCATAAATGAACTTATTGTTCATATGTCTACTTCCATTAGCATGGTTGAATATTTCAAGCATATACAAAACTTGAGGTTCTAGGACATTGAATTGCTCAAGCTTAAAGATCCAAGTTTTGATGGACATATTGAAAATAGCCTTGTAAACACAGAAATACAGAAGGGGAAGACTCTTGATAGGTCAATTTTTTCTAGGGCCATTTTTGAGGCTAACTACTAGAAGTAAGAAAACCATAAAGGTATGGCCTTAAGACTTCCTAAGATAGATTTCCAAGGTTCGACGGGATAGATACACAAAGCTGGTTAATCAAAGCCAAACAATGGTATGAGTTTTGTGAGATACCACTAGCCAATAAATTCTTATGGTTGCTTTCCATTTCAACATTGAAGCACTCTATTTGTATCAATGGTTATGAAAACAAGTACCACATATTAGTTGGAGACAGTTTAAGAATAAACTCCTTAGCCATTTTGGTCCTTTTGAGTTTGAAGACTATTGGATCTCTCACCAAATTTCGATAGACAAGCACAATACTTGAGTACATTACAACTTTCGAGAAGTTATCCAATACAACAAAAGGCCTTCCCGATATTTTTTTTAAAGTTACTTTATTAGTGACCTTAAGGAGGCAATCAAAACTAAGGTGCAAATGTTCAAACCAACCACATATATGATTGCAATGGGGTTAGCCAAAATTCTATAAATTAAATGGGATGCCCAACAAAATATTTCCAAAGCCACAACATTCCAAAATAAAACCTTTAGACCCATAAACAAGACATCTCGAACACTTCAACAGTAAAAAGGCTAACACTTGATGTGATGGCGATCTATAGAGCCAAGGGATTTTGTTACAACTGCAATGAAAAATGGGTCACTAGGTATAAATATAAAACACAATGCCTTTATGTTCTAGACATGAGCAGTGCTTCACCTTCCTTTGCAAACATAGGGGATGAATTTATGAACTCAGTTGAAGAACATCTTGAGTTAGTGGATAATGAAGCTTTTACCCGAAGGATCCTTGGCAGAAGCACCTACACTTTCCTTGAATTCAATAGCATTAATATTAGCTCCCTAGTGTATGTCATTTCAAGGTTTTCTTAAGGGACATAAGGTGTTGATATTACTAAGACTCCGATAACATAAATAACTTCATAGATCTTAGTGTAGTAAAAAGGGCAGATTGCTTCATATATGGATGAGACTAAATTAATGTTGATTGTTGATGGAGTCATTGTGACCTATAAAGAGTAGTGTTAGAATGATCACCTATCTATAGGCGATTACCAATTTTAGATCGATCTCTATGTAGTTACCTTGGGAGGTGTGGACATCATGTTGGGATACCCCTAGTTGAGGACTCTAGGGCTAGTCCTAAGGGATTTATTAAAACTTTGGATGAGGTTCACCATCAATAATAGAACACACCCTTCAAGGAATAAACGATGGGAGTCCCAAGGTCATAACATCACATCAAATGCATTGATTGATGGGTCATAGGGCAGTAGTTAAAAGATTTTGTTGAATGCAGTTGTGTGCTATGCAAATGGAAAATGTACCACCTAATTTGTGAGCCATCCTCACCAAAAATTGAAGTCTTCAATGAGCCAACTCAACTACCTCCCAAAACTAGATGAAGAAGGATTTGTTCTTCTCGAAGCAACAACCATCATTGATCGATGGACTCAACATCTTTACTCCTGCAATATCACTAAAGTCCTTGTACAGTGGCATGGTATCCAATCAAAAGATGACATGGAGGAGCCATTACAAGAGCTCCAACAATAGTTTCCTACTTTTTAGCTTTGAGGACAAAAAATTTCTAAGGGGAAGGCGTGTTACATACCCTATGAATGTAATCCATGTTGGCTTATGTTATTTTATTACCTAGAGTATATGAAGAGGGCCACATGTCATTTAGGTAGGTAGGTGGGAGAATAGGTAAGTAGGAAACTTAGGGAATAATGCTAATTTTAGACTATAGAAATATGTTTGTAAGCCTTATAAAAAGGTAAGGATGTAACCTTCAGTAGGGAGAGGACTGTAATATATTGTAAATGAGGTTGCCTCCTCAAAGAGGTAAGCGATATTAATAAATTTGCTTTTGTTAAATCAAATTTCAAGTTTCATGTTACATTTATTCAACATTTTTGTTATTAAAAATGGGATATTAATCCTTTGTATTTGAAGATAGAATTATCCTTGGTGCAAAATTTCTTATCTCTATACAACTTCAGACCAAGAAATTTTAGGTGAAATACTCACATCAACAAAAAGATTCATTACAAGATATTATTGCACTAATGTCTTCTCTTCTTGGTCCCTTAGTTCATATTATGGGGGGTGTTGAATTCATAATCTAATTCATGGTCAAGAGCTGACATTGTGCACTGTATTAGATAAGAAAAAGAGCTTTACATTGTACAATGTATTTACTATTTTATAATATTTTATTATTAAACTCAATGGGCCATGATTAACCTTATTATGGTTAAACCTTATTTAATATTTGTAATTAACCTAAAGCCCACTTGTTATGTTGGCTTAGGTTAAACTTTATGATGTAATTAAGGGTTTTTGGTATTGCTATAAACCCCTCCCTCCACACTCCTCATTTCTTATTGAAGTGTTGTACAATATAATCTTCATTTCTTATTGAAGTGTTGTACAATATAATCTACAAATAATGTTTATATGTGGTATCTATGGGAACCCATAATCTCCCTTTTGTCATATTTTATGATTTATGTCTAAGATTTGCTTCTATTCATTTCTAGACAATATTATGAATTTCAACATAGTTTTTAAGGGTTGACCTACTCAAATTTTAGCAGTAACATTGTAACGACCCTATTTGGTAGGACTAATTATTGATATTGATAATGTATTGATGTGTGGATATCCAATGCTTAATCTTGCATTATGTTACAGAATATGTGGTTAATTGTATTTTATGCTTTAGTTATATAATGTTAAAATATGGTACTACTGATGAAATTTATGGTTTCAAGACTAAGTACTCTCACGGGTGGATTGATTTAGGATAACCATCATAATTGAGAACAAAAAGGGAAATTATAGTTGATGACACTCTCATCGACAACTCCAGGGTAAAATAGTACACTCATGTAGATGCATTGAATAATTGTGTGTTTGGTTATGTTACGCCACTAGTTAGGAGATTGCTTGGGCAAAGGAGCCATCCTTAGTAGACATGTGATGGCATTGCAGTCATCGTAAAACCTCCCGCTTAAGAACAAAGGTGGTATGATGCAATTATTTGATGATGAGTATTTCTTTTGGTATGCCTGTTTTTGATGCACGTTTATCATAGCTTTGCACATGCTTGATGCTTGAATGTGTATGGTAAATGTTTTCATCAAAATAATATTTATAGAGGTGATATTAATATCATACTTAGATATTAATGTTAAAAGTTAATATTAACATTAATTACTGATTGAATATTAATTATTGATTGAATTAATATATTAAAAATGAAATGATGTTATTGTATTGTGGGTAATGGTGAAAACATTATTAACTCTTCAAACCTTGAAAAAAGGATTTTTTCTATTTTATAAATTAGATTAAGAGATAAAATGAAAAAAGGTATTATGTGGGTATTAAAAAAAATACATTGATTGGCAATCCTACTAAAAAAATATACATTGATTGGCAATCCTACGAGACAAAGGAAATACAGTTGCATTAGTTGTAACGAAAAAAGAGAGTTAATGATGAGGGGATAAAATGGGAGGGAGAACATGTTTGGAAACTAGAACAACAAGAGGATTTCATTTTAAGAAGTAAAGAGGTATTTTGATCATCAAAACAATGAAGAGAAATGCTGAAAAGGTATAGAATCACGTCCTCTCACCAACTCAGGTATGCTAGCCACTGGAATTTTGTATGGCCTTAACCTAGGAAAGGGTGAAATTCATAAAAAAATCCTTTAAATAAAAGAAACGAGATAGGTATTTCTCTATCATAACTTTCCAACTACTGTTATAAATTAGTTGAATGTATAACTTTGCTCACGAATTTGTAGATTCATGTCTTATAAAGAAATTTGGTGTATCCTTTTTTTTTCTTTTTAGTTGATGTTCAAAATGGGCGGTAAATGGGCTTTCTACATAGAACAAAAAAAAAGAAGCCATTTCATTGTGATTACATTTTTATGTTTGTTTAAAAAAAAAATTAGTTGGGATTTAAAATGGGTGAGATAATGTTTTTGTTTTTTGTTATTTCAAATGATGTTTTATGTTGAGTTAGTTCACTTTTGGAATCTTATTTTCCTTATATTATTTCACATTGGGTGTTACTACCAACCTGTTTTAGACTATTATACCTTGAAAAGAACGCACCCATTGCTGCAATTGTTTTCCTATAGGTGTTTCCTAAGAAGTCTGAAGAATAGTGACCAATGACTTCTGTCGACTATCCCACTCATCAGTCCTCCAAGTTTAAGTTTCTTCTTCACCAAGAAGATCCGGATTTAGAAGCTACAAAGTAAAAACATATCAATTTTTGAGCTTTACTAAATGTAGTTTGAAAACATTTTGAATGGAGGTCAACACTAGTTTGATAGTCAACCAATGGCAATATATTAATCTTTAAATTTTGATGCTCGATTTCTTTATGGTAATAGGTCATTAATAGTTCTTTTTATCATATTGCTCTATTATTTAGATAAGTGTTATATAAAAACATTAAAATCTAACATTAAGCATGATTTATTCTCTTAAGTCATAGAGATGAGCTTTCCTTTTTGTTGGATTATTATTATAGAAGTTTTTCTAAAAAATATACTAGTTTTCTTTAATAGTTAAACATGATTTGAGCAATGTTTTTAAGGAGATTATGGAAAGATTACATTATGGATTTCCGAGTACGTAGATAGGAAACCTATTATAGAGATAAGCATGGAATTCTCTCATTTGCATGGCTTTGGTTGCATAATGCTTTTGTATTAATAAAAATGTATCTTGCATAGTTGTTTATGCTTATGTATGATGCATGATTGGTTGCACTTACATTCCTATGAGTTTTTCGGATCCCTGATTTCACTTTCTAGTTATGGATGGAGAAGAAGGATAAAGAAGATGAAATAAAATATGAAAGTGTGCATTTGTAGAGAAGAAATTATATTGTAATATTATTTGGTTAAATGTATTAGTTATGAAATTCACAATGGTGAATGACAAACGCTTATTGTAAATACTATTTTTTTAACAAACAAATGATGGATGCTATTTAGAGATTTACTTGGAATATTAAAATAATTGAAAGAAATATTTTTGGAATCTTATTTATGTGTTATTCCTCTTGAAAATATTTCCTTTCTTTGTAAATATGAATTAAAAGAAGTTAGTAATATGATAAGTAGAGTGTTTTCTTTCTCAATTTATTTGGTAGTGAATATGAATGCTTTACTTTATTGCTTTGTTTCCTTTTTAAGAGAGATATACAAGCATAACTATTTTTATGTATTCATTAGGGTTGAAAAGGTTCCTTTGGGGGGAAATTTAAACCTAAAATCAAAATTGGAAAACCTTTGAGTCAAGATGAAACCCAAGTCCTGGGAGGAGTTACGTAGAGGTAACACCTAGGTTATTGCGAATGTTACACCTTGAACGGTGAGGCTCGAGTATACCCAAAGTGATGAGGCTTTTGGGAAGTCGTAAATGGTGAAACTTGAACTATAATTCGTAAAGGTGAGGACTAGAAATCATTCGCAAGAAAATATAGTGATGACACCTTGAATGATGAGGATTTTATGGCCATACTTATTATTAGGGGAGTGGTAATAGCCTTAGTTAGCCCATCGCAGAGGTGTGATAACTAAGCAAAAGCATTACATCAATATAATCCTACATAGACAAACTTATGTAGGGTTAGGGAAATGATGTCTCTTTTTTTGTAAAATAGACTTAAAAGGGATAATCCCTACATCGTGGTTAAATTATCTTATACCCGGGGAAGGTGTAAGAAATATGAGGGGATCACTATTGGTGTCTTTTCTAAAATAGATGGGATGTTGGCTACTCATGTTCACTTGAGTGTCATTTGCAGCAACAAGATCTCAAAATGTGGTTTAGTTGGTTTGTTATAAGTATGGCAATTTAACTTTCCATATTCAATAACCAAAAATTATTATCAGTGTTTAAATAAATTTATATTAAGAGGAACTTAAATAAATTATGTGGTACTAAGTCAAGTCAATTATTTACAGAAAGTCATAGATTGGGTATATAAAATCAGAAATCCAACAAGAGTAGTAGGTATATAGTCATCTTTTCTCACAATATGAGATATAACATGTGTGTTATGTAGGTTGAATACTACCCATGAACAAATTTATGTTGTTTTTGAAACCATGGAACTCAACATTATGCCTATAGAAGATTTTCCCAATATGATATTTTGACATTATTGAGGCAACACTTGCTGTTTATCTCATGATTTGACCATAAGAGTTTCAGAAATTCAAAAAGATCCGCCAACCTCCAAACTTACATTGAAATACATTTCAAGGAGCTTCCCTCTAGAGTTTTACAAATGCAATAAAAAAACAAGACTACATCCAAGCATTATATTGAATAGTGTGTTTTTAAAATAGCTTAGATGTCAAAATAAGAAAAATATCTAGAATTTTTTAGTTGATGGCAAAAATATTAAGACAAAAAGTAGTGGAAACTTCTCATTCTCTTTCATCTGCCATAACAACTAGGGGCTAGAGGATGCACTACAACAATGATATAAGCATATAACAATCACAATATTTTATAATAGCAAAACTATTTAGAATAAAATATGTTAAACTAGTCTATTGTGTATAAAGTTATCATTTAACAACATGTTGTGGTTGCTCCACAACGTACCCCAAAATTGGGGACCCACCTTTTTTGCATGCGTTCCAAGAAGACCGAAGTGGCCCATAGGCTAAAGATCACGAAAAAAAGCAAAACACCACAAGGAGAAAAAGTGTCATGATATCGCAAAATGTTGCATTATCACGGCCAAAAGAGAAAAAGTGTCGCGATATCGTGACATGTTGCAGTCTCGCGACCAAAGGAGAAAAAGTGTCGCGATATCGGGACATGTTGCATCATCGCAGCTAAAAAAGAAAAAGTGTCGCGATATCGGGACATGTTGCACTGTCGCGACCAAAAGAGAAAAAGTGTCGCAATATCGCGACATGTTGCACTATCACGGCCAAAAGAGAAAAAGTGTCACGATATCGCGACATGTTGCATTTTCGTGACCAAAAGAGAAAAAAAGTCGCGATATCGCGACATGCTGCATTTTCGTGACCAAAAGAGAAAAAGTGATATCGCGACATGTTGCATTTTCGTGACCAAAGAAGAAAAGTGTCGTGATATCGCGACATGATGCATTTTTGTGACCAAACAAGGAAAGAAAGAACAAGAAAGAAAAGTGTTACGATATCGCGACATGTTGCATTTTCGCGACCAAACAAGGAAAGAAAGAACAAGAAAGAAAAGTGTCACGATATCGCGACATGTGTTTTCGCGGCCAAAGACAAAAAGTGTCACGATATCGCGACATGTTGCATCGTCGCGGACAAAAAGAGAAAAGTGTCACGATATCGTGACATGTTGCATTGTCGCGGCCAAAGGAGGAAAAGTGTCACGATATCGCGACATGTTGCATCATCACGGTCGAAGGAGGAAAAGTGTCGTGATATCGCGACATGCTGCATCGTCACGACCAAAGGAGGAAAAGTGTCGCGATATCGCGACATGTTGCATTTTCACGGTTAAAAGCAACAAAAGAGAGCAAGGAGGCAATAGTGTCGTGATATCGCGACATGTTACATTTTCGCGACGAAGGGCCACAAAATGGAAACCGAAGCACATACGCATACAAGGGAAGGTGAAACGAACAACCATTGGAAAATGAAACGAACAGTCAGGGAAGGTGAAACGAACAACCATCGAAAAATGAAACGAACCGTCATGGAAGGAGAAACAATTTTTTCAAAAGTTTAAATACGCCATTCAAAGAGGCTAGAGGGGGTGGAAAACTGCTACAAGTAGCGTTGCAGATTTGAAGGCAAGATAGCCATTCTGGACCTAGTTGGGTTGTTTTTCTTCTTCATGGACGGGGGTTGGAAACCACTACAAGCAGAGTTGTAGAGTTGAAGGCGAGAAGGCCATTCTAGACCTGTTTGAGTTGTTTTTCTTTCACAGACTGGTTTGGGAAAACCAAAAATTCTGCTATTGTAAAATGACATATTTTTAATGCAGAAGTCTTCAAAAATTTGCATCTTGTGGGCAAGAAAGAAGGATATTTTCTTTGCATGCTATGGATTTAATGTTTATTCTTTCATTTTTTTATATTTTGAATTTATAGATGATGTTAATGCCATTTTTTTGGGTTACATTAGGCGAATATTTGAAATCTGAATTTTATTTCGTACCCTAGGAACCAACACTTAGTCTATGGGGATTGTGCTTATTTTGCAAGTCCAATAGGTTAGGTTGCATGCATGGAAACCTCACATCTTCGGTTTTGTCAAAATAGGATAGCATCATACTGAATGCATTTTATTTTCAGTTTCTGCATTTCATTTTCATTTTTTTGCATTTTATTGTTTCCAAAAAATTTAACTTATTTTCAGGCATTAAAATAAACATTTAAAAAATTTCAAAATCCAAAAAAACAATGAACAATCACTAAAGTTTCATGGTGAAATAAACCAACATTGCCCCTTGTTTACAGTTACTTACAATCACTAAGGTGTTCCAAGCATTTAAATTGAATATCTTTATTTGAGATTACTAGTACATATGCAAATGCTAATATAGCGGAGACCTTGGAGAAGTTGTTTATTTAACTTCTTTGCAAGAGGGTATTTGGAACCCAAATCCTAAAGGAGAGTGTACCACTCAACACAACATAACACATACCATGTAAAATTGTACATATATATAAAAATGATGATCTACACATCTATAAATATCTCAAGACTAGCTTGGAGTTTAATATAGAATAGGGAAATAATTATAATCAATTACCTCATACTTAGATGTATAACTACACCCATAAATTTGGAAATCCTCTATATAAAGTACATTATTGCAATGCAAGGGTGTTGTGTGCTTACATGCAACAAACTTGTAACATGTATATGAAAACAATGAAGATGATTATACACACAATATAACTGCTTAAAAAAAACTCATTGTGGTGGCTCATATGTTAATGCCATGTCAAATTTATCATCTATATCTATCCCTCCCTTGGCATCATCATCAACTACATCGTTAGAAATTTTGTGTGCTAATTTGTGAATTAGGGTTAGGTGGTGGTTATTGGAATTCATAATACTTTCGACAAACATTCCAAGCCAGACATTCACAATGATCACATATAAAGAAGATGCAAGAGCAATTTGAAGATAGTATTGAATACAATAAACAAAAACATGAGATAGAGGATTGTAGAAATTATTACATTGTTTGGTCCTCTTGTATATATTAGTTTGGTAGAATGATTTGCATTTTATATAATGTATATCAATATGAGAGAAAGTGCAAGGTGTCAAGAGAGAGAATGAAGAGTCACATTGATACATAACAAGATGAGATATTTGTCTTAGTGAGAGGAATATGAAAGGATGCAACTCCCGAATGTTTAAGGAGAGCAATAGCCAGAGTATTGAAAAGTCATGTAAAATTATATATTGGAGATAAATCTCCATGCAATGTAATCTATCTAAATCATTCTTGTAATATTTTGATATTGAATATATATGTGATATATTGCTACTATTTTAATATTGTGATTCATTGTTATCTTGTATGGTATTTATATGATTTATACTTGATCCTAGATAAATATTTTTATGAGTTAATCTATCTAGAAAACTAATAGTGGTATCAAAGCCATAGAGTGCTATGAAAAATTAGTGTTGGATAGAGATTGTGTGAGAAAGAGTGAAGAATATTGAAGGAGATTATTGATTGCATGCATTTGATTGTGTGCTTTAGATAAAGTGTTAAAAGTGAAGAAGTTGTTTGTTGATTTGCCACTATGAAGAGGAGATTTTTTGGATGAGTGTAGAAGATAAACTAGAACTTGTGAGGTGAGGATCCTGAGAGCCAAAGTGTAATAGGAAGACGAAGTGCCAAGAGTCATTGATGAAGCTTGAAGGTGAGAGCCAAAGTGCAATAGGAAGACAATGCCAAGAGTCATTAATGAATCCTAAAGGTTAAGAGATACCAGAAGAAGCTAGAAGTACCTGTAAATAAGGTAAAAATATTGCATTCAAAAACCTAAGAAAGCAAGTGTCTTAGGTCAAGAAAAGTTGCAACAAAATTTACAAAGAAAAATTGATGAGGTAAGGCAAATTTGATTTGAAGAAATAATTTTATTAAAATTATTTTGAAGAGAAAAAGTTTATTTTTGAAGAAAATAAAATCTGGAGTGATAAGAAAATAAAAAAATTAAAATAATTTGATTGAAATAATTCAAATAAAGAAAAGAGAGACATTTCTGGGAGATAAGAAGATAAATTAAGAATAAAAGTTTTTTTACATTAGACAGAAAGAAAGAAGATATTTTTATTTGGTTGATTTAGAGAGATTTAAAAAATATATTTGAGAATATCAAGAATTACTTTGAAAAGAAGAGAAAGGGAGATATAAGAATTATTTTTAAAAATAATTTAAATTGTTGAAGAAAAAATTATAGAAAGTTATATTCAAAGATTGAAGGGCAAAAGAGTTTATTAAAAAAAAGAACCAACAAAAATAATATTGAGCATATTAAAAAGGAGGAACCAAGTGGAAATAATATTTTTAAAATTACCAGAATGGAGAAAATTGTCTTGTAGAGCCAAGAAAAATAAAAGAGAAGTAAAGTATATGGAACTTGAGAAAGAAAAAAGAAGAAATAAAAAATTATAGAACTCAAGCAAGGACTTGAAAAGAAAAAAAAAAGGACCTGAACTAGAACTATTGCAAATGTTGAATGAAGGATTGAGCTTTATCTTGTTCTTTTTGCATGCGAACAATGATAGAAGAGGGAAGTGACAATGGTAACTCATATGGAGCTAATGGCTAAAAATCTAGATAGACTTCAAAAGGTGAGTGACCTGTGGATGAATGGACAACCCTATTATATGCATGCTCAATGTGTGTAAGAACTAAATCCCACTTAGAAAGAGATGAATTATGGAAGATAAAAAGACTTTGGACAAGAGTACGGTTGATAAATTTGGTTTGACCATCATACGATGGGTGAAAAGTGGTGGAAAAGTTAAGAGACACACCAAAAAATTTTCATAAATAATGCTAGAAATGACCAACAAAATAGGAATCATAAACATAAATGATACTAGCAAGAATACCAAAGAATGTTAGACAACATCAAAGGAGAATTGGGTTTAGTCAACAACATAACTAGTTTTACGACATGGGATGAACTTAGCAATTTTGTTGAAATGATCAACTACAACAAAAACACAATCATGTTGGAAGACAGTTGTAATGATCCCAATATCCTAATAGTTGTGTCGACTCATTGATGGGCTACGTACGTTCATCATTTGATTTATATATTTATAATAGAATCATTCATTCAAATATAATAATCTATCATCAATAATTATTTCCTATTGCATATATTTCAAGAGACTTGCCCTCTCTAAGTGGCTTGATTCATTCGGATTATTTAATTGAGGAAGACGTAATGCTTCAAGTGGTATCAGAGCTTCCGATCTAGAATTATACGAAATGTTTTTCAAAATTTCCACAAGATTTCAAGGTTAAACAATATCATTTAAATATGGTGAAAGCTTCATTCCATATACAGTGATGCAGAATAATTAATACAATATTAATTCTAGTTCATATTGTGAATATATACGACCATTGGAGATCAAGGATCGATGATGTACTTATTTTATGCATTCGTCTGAATAAATAATCGTCAGGTTGTGTGCATCATGGTGGATATTCGTTCGCAATTGGGTATTTAATCACGAGGTGAATTAATTTACAATAGCCAAGCATTTTATACTATCATTTACATCACGGGAATAAGAGGGTTAAACTGCATAATTAAGTTAAAAGGAGCTAATGGCTAAAAATCTCGGTAGACTTCAAAAGGTGAGTGACCTGTGGATGAATGGAAAACCCTATTATATGCATGCTCAATGTGTGTAAGAACTAAATCCCACTTAGAAAGAGATGAATGATGGAAGATAAGAAGACTTTGGACAAGAGTACGATTGATAAATTTGGTTTGACCATCATACTATGGGTGAAAAATGGTGGAAAAATTAAGAGACACACCTAAAAGTTTCCACAAAGAATGCTATAAATGACCAACAAAATAGGAATCATAAACATAAATGATACTATCAGGAATACCAAAATAATGTTAGACAACATCAAAGGAGAATTGAGCTTAGTCAACAACATAACTAGTTTTACGACATGGGATGAACTTAGCAATTTTGTTGAAATGATCAACCACAACAAAAACACAATCATGTTGGAAGACAGTCATAGGAAACTCATTGACCAAATCAATAGAAATGCTTTCCCAAGGAAAAGAAGCAATAGGTAATGGCCTGCTGAGGCCTAAATTCTTGTTAATTGGCTTATATTAGCAATAAAGAGCACACTATCTCAGGTACCTGAAAACATCGTGTTGCATGTGGGGCCAATAGAAGAAGCATTGCAAGTAATGAAGAGTCTTATGTGTGCTAAAATATCCACCATAAAGAGTAGAATGCACCTCCTTAAGAAAGGATGGATGATGCTCATGGGGTACACAAAGTTTATCTAGACGGTGGAGCCAACCTTCAAGATAATAGTTCTAATAGAGGGTTAAATTAGAAGATGAAGGATGTTGGAGATAATGGTAAACCTATGCAAAATCTAGATATGAGCACACATAGAAGGCCAAGATAATGGTGAAGGTATGGGATGGAGGATGACTTAAACAATCAACCACAAAGTTTTTAGTACCCTTTCTTTACTAAATGACTAGGTGGAATTGATCTATAAAGAGATAAATCTTGGCTCTTTCCTTAAATAGATCAAATATTGTGCTTAATCCCTCAACTTAGGTTTTATAGATCAAATATCCATTCTTATATTTTATGCTTTAGATTATATGTTTCCAGATATTTGATCTACTTATTAAATTGGAATTAAAACACAGATATTGCAAAAATAAAATCACACGCACAATCTCAAATTGCAAGAGGATACAAGAGTTTTACATGGAAACCCCAAAATGGTTAAAACCATGATCCAAATAAATTGGATAGATTGTTATTAGGATTAAAAATTGATACAAATCCTTACTGATATTCAGCTAGCTGTATTCTTTAGATTGTTCTCCCAAATCTCTGCTCTTGCCTTTTCCTTCTCGATCTCTCAGTTCTCTCAATGTAGTTGTAGCAATCAAAACCTCACAATGTGTTGTTCAAAAATTACTCTCACAATGTGTTGGTATTTATAAACAATTATTTTTCTTAAATGAGTGTTGATATTTATAACTAGTCCATTTTCTTAAACGAGTGTTGGTATTTATAACCAACCTCTTTTCAAACTCACTTGCAAACTCATATGTAACATACCTATAGGTGTATTTTGGGCATAACTTTCACTACACTACTCTGATTGACCTCTACCTATGCTCATTGGAAGCATATTTGAATTACCTATCCAACAATACCACTTGGAGCACCAGAGTACTTGAATTCTAGAAGTTACAGCTAATTTTCTATCATTCTAAACAACCCTTTTTTGAATGCTATAACTTTATATTATGACCTCTATTTTTTAAGAAACCAATCTAAAAATATGCTCCTCAAAACCAGCTTTCTAATTATACCATTTTTATCCAATTTGGCCTAGTAACAAAGAAGTTACAACCTTTTAAAGATGCCCCTACAAGTAGTTTTGAGTAACGTCGAAGCACCCTTATATTCTAAGACTTCAAAGTTAAGCAATTTAGCCATAAATTTGGCCTCGGTTGTCCATTTTGAGTGATTAAAAAAGTTTCATTTTGAGTGATTAAAAAAGTTTCAAAAAGCTTCTTCTAAGATGCATATCATGGAGCCATCCACATTCACCTAACTTCTATGGATTTCATCTAGAATTTAAAAACATATACCTTACTCCATTTGTCCTCCATACTCTGTTCCAGCAAGTGCTGATTGCTCCGAAGTGAGGATTTTACTTGGAGCTCCTTCCACACTTCCTGTAAATGACCTTTTAGTTGGTCTCCTGATAAAAACCTTTTGGTCCCTCAAAATCATCTTTATTCAAATAGGGATATTGTTTCTCCACTTGCTTCTTGGAGATCCACTTTACCTTGCTTAACATTTTCTTATTAGGACATACTGACCATAATTCTTCATGTACTTGGCATGTTGTCTATATTTTTATATCTAGAATTAAATATTTTGCTCTCTCCTCAAACTTGGATGAGACTAAATCATCCAAATTAGGCAATATTGGAGCATCTTCTCTCTCGTCTAACAAAGAGGGCTGAAACAACTTCATGTTTTCCACATTGACAACAAAGAATATTTACATATAACTTGGTAGTTCGAGTTGGAAGACATTTGGCCCAACCTGGCCTCAAATTTTAAATGACCCATATATGATTGGATTCAATTTCTTACCTTCTCCCTTTATTCATTCCTTGTTTAAATGCAACCATACAATATCTCCCACATGGAAATCATGAGCTACCTTGTGTTTATCATGGCATTCCTTATAGTGCTACTGAGTTTGCTTTAGTTTCTCCTCTTTTATTTTTGTATCAACTGAATACATTTAATTAACTTTAATGCTTTCTCTCCTTCTGACTCTGAGCTACTTGGATCTTGCCCATTCTCAAAGGCTCCATCAAAAGGTGAATGAGGTAGAAACCCATAACACATCTCAAATGGTGATAATATCATAGATGATTGTATTGCTCGATTGTAGCAATATTGGATATATGCTAGACTGTCACCCCATATCTTTGGATAATGTTGATTATAGCCCCTCAAAAAGTGCACAATTGTCTTGTTGACCACCTCTATTTGTCCATTTGTTTGTGGATGAAATATTGTTGATCTATTTAGCTTAGTGTCCAAAATTCCCCATAATGAAAGCCAAAATTTACTAAGAAAGTGAGTATATCTATTTAAAATTATACTCTTAGGCAATCCAAAATGAACAAAAATATGTTAAAAAAATAGTTTGGCTATACCTTTTGCTATAACAATTTTCTTACAAGACACAACAATTGCCATTTTACTAGATCTATCCACTATAATAAACATATAATCATTACCTCTTTAAGTGGTTGGCAATCCACCCAAGAAGTCCATTTAAATGCTCTCCCATGGTCGATTAGGAACTGGTAAAGGTGTGTATAGTCCCAATTTGTGATTTTTGGGTTTGCTTGTGTTGCAATTTACATATCCATGGATATAGTTAGACACATAATTTTACATATTGTGCCAATAGACATATCATTGCAGGTTAGTTATTATTTTGTGCATGCCAAAATGACCAACAACTAGTGATGTGTGAGCTTCCCTTATCAGTTGTAAGCGTTTGTCTCCCTTAGGCACACATAATTTTCCCCCTTTGAATAGCAAGTCATTTTCCAAATGAAAATCCTCATTGGATTTGCCTTGCACTCTATTTTTCAACTCTTTGTACTTCTTCCTAAGTTCAACATCTTCTTCATACCACCCCTTGTACTCTTCGAAAGAAAAAGGATCCACTTCTCTCTTTGGTGGCAAGCCTTTTGGTTCTAGCATCAATCGGCTAAATATTTGTAGCAATCCCTCTAATTTATTTTGTTGAGGAGTACAATTGGCTACTTCCACCTCCTTAATAATTTGCACATTACCATCCATGCCTCAAAATCATCAATAACACAATCTTTTGCTTACATTCACCAAATGCTTGGCTTGCTAAGCTGTTACAAGCTGAAATTTATTTTCCAACCCGTTGGAATTAATCACATATGTGATTCCACCTTTCTTTAACTGCAAAATATTGTACCTTTTCTTAAACAAAGCATCTCTTTCCCATAAACATGGGCTACCAAAAATTACTTGGCAAATATCAAGAGGTACTACATCACAAGTAATTGCATCATGGAATTTATTTTTGATAGAAAACTACAATGTACGTTGTTTGGTTACTTGTAGCTCCATATTCTTCTGCACCCATACCAATGGGGATGGTTATGGATGATCCACATTCTTCAATCCCAGTTGCTTCACTAGATCCTTTGAAATTAAATTCGTTTAGGATCCACCGTCAAACAATGTTGTAACTTTCATCCTCTAAACTTGTATGTAGACCTAAAATAATTCTCTTTCTTGGCCTCTGAAGCTTAGTCCTCCTTATTTGAGGTCTACTCCTACCTTAAAGGCTTAATTATGGTAGCACACACTACCTTTCCTTCACCCTCTTCCTCAAAACACCCTTCTTCCTCCTACTCAACCTTTTTTGGTAGAATTAGCAGATTTCTTCTTTTCCTTGTTCCACCATTTTGGCCTCTTTTTAGGGTGTAGCTTCCAATAGTCCTCACTTGTAATATCCCCACTATCTGGTTATATGCTTGCTTATTTTTTTGAATAATGTGATATTACTGAAGATGTTTGTGAATGCAGGTGTAGGTTTTCACTCTTTGGCAAACATCCCAGACAAGTAAAACACCCACCCTAGCAGAGACAGAGGTTGAAAGCATCAAGTAAGATGGGGATATGATGTCGTGCTTAAAAAAACCATGGCCTATGGGTTAACGAAAGCCCACTGTAGAAATTTCATGTAGGTATTCTGCTTGTTACTGCATCGATTCTATGCATTTATTTGATTAAATAATTTGAATTTTCTTATTTGCTAGATTGAAATAGAAATTATATATATATAAGTATGAATATATACAAATTTATTATGTTTTAATTTAAATAAATCTATTTATATATAATAATATTAAAATAAAATAAAATATATAAATGTATTTTTAAATAAATTTTGGATAAGTGAAGTAAAGTTTAATTATATAAGCCATTTTAATTAAGTGACATTCTATGTTAGTTTCCTTTATCAGATGAGTAAAAAGAACATTTTCCACCTGGAAATTGTATGAAGTAACCTTTTGCATGGTAATATGTATGTGTCTTCATGTAAGTGTTTTCATCTTCTTTAAAAGGGAGGATAGAACGAGTTTTATTCATTCGCACAGATTTATTAACGTCTTTGATTGCTCAAGTCTGCCGGTGGGTGCTACAAGTCTAAAATTCACCAAAAGACCTTAGATGTCTGCACTATACCAGATTCAATTTGATTCATATTTCTGTGATATGTTTGTTGTTTGTATATATTCAGGTTGACGATCCTGCTTTAATGTTATTTTGATTTATCTTTGTTATTGAAATGAAGTAGGTTTTGATAGGCTCTATATTTTACTTCATATGACTGAGATGTCAATATTTATGAAAGCTATACTGATACAGTTTGGCTATATTAAAAAAAAAAAAAAAAAAAAAAATATATATATATATATATATATATATATATATATATATATATATATATAACAGGTAGGTTTGATGAGAAGGTTTTCCTGGTAAAATTTGAGAGAAGAGTATGAAATAAATAAATATCGGTATCTAGTAGTATTCATTTATAAAGACCAGAATATCTATGAATAATGGATTGTGGTTTTCTTTTATTGATTGAACTTGCATTATTGTTTTCATATTAGTTAGATGCATTTCATAAAAGCCATGTTGACCCCTAAAAGCTCTTAACCAATGCATTTCCGACATGAGGGGGTGTTGGGTAAAACTCAACCTGGATAGACCATCCAAGAGCAATGCCCAATGAGTAGAAAAATATTTGGTTGGATGGAGAATGCTGTCGTGGAAATTATGAACCATTGTCAAAATAGATTTGATATTATAGTTTGACGTTTTTGCGTCTCTCATCCTTATAAATATTTTTATATTCGAGATCTTTTAAAATGTGTTTCTAGAAAATGGAATTCTTCTGCAATGTAAATTTGATTTTATGTTTAGGCATTTTCATCTGTCATAGAGGGTTGAGATAAACTATTTAAGGTACTCTATGGTTAAACCTAGAAAAAAAATCCTTTGAATGATTTCAAGAATTATATATACATTTATTTCCTTACCTAGTTGCTATAATATTTTAAAAAATTTATTGGAGTTGCTTTGTTCTTGATGCGATACCATATTTTTCAAGGAATAATTTTACTTTTTATCTCTTCCAAAAAATTCTCGATTGCAAATTCGAACTCGGGACTTTTACTTCAAAAATGAAAATATTCTTTGGAAATGTGTTTATCCATGTTTTAAAAGAGTCCTTTGGCGTGTTAATATAACTTCTTATGCATTGATTTCAAGTAGCTAGACATAGCTTCATTTTAAAAGGTATTATTAAAAGCTTATGTTTAGTGTTTCCAAGTTCCTCTATGCTCTGTACAACGTTTCCTTGGAAGTAAAGGTCTAGCCTTAGACTATTATCATAGCAGGCCAGCACAGAATAAATTCTTACCTTCATCCATGAGATCGATATTATACAATGACACTATCAAATAATATCCCTAATGTTTAAATAATTATAAGATTGTTGTGTAAAACTTTTCTAGTCTAAGGTGACCTTCAGTGAAACGTGAACAATGGTAGTTGGAGGAACCTTAATAATACCGCCTGATAGGTAGATGTATAAGGTTAATAGATGTTTAATTAATTGATTTGAATTTAAAGTACTTTTAATATTGGGTAAGGAATTAGCATTGTTAAACTTTATAAGATAGAATAATGGGGGGTCGACAAAGATGGGTGATTGAAAAATGTAAATGAGTAGATTTAATCCATATTTTGGTATTTTCATTCATGAATTTAGGGTTTTGGTAGTTTAAAATAATGTTTAATATTGCTACTTTTGAATTTGAGTTTTGGTAGTTTGATTAAATGTTATAGTATCGTCGAAACTTTGGTAGATTTATTTAAATGATTTAATATTATCCTTTTTAGAATAGAGTTAGGGTAGAAATAATTTACTGCTTTAATATTGTAAATATGGTTTAGATTTTATATATAAGTTTATTAAATGAAAAAGATAAAAATTTTATAGAAATGTCTTCTTGTTAAAGTTAAGAATTTAATATGAGCAATATTTGTAAATATTTTTATGGCAAGTACATTTGTTTTAATATACCAATGTTATGATTGATCAAAAGCGAAATCCTTTTGTTAATTTAAAACAACTCAGAAAAATTCAACTACATATCTTGGAAACAAACAATGTTGTAAACCTTTAGCGATACCTAGATCCAATATTAACTTGGTCACCTGTGCAATGGTATAAATATATTATACCCATCGAGGAGGATGGAATAATTTGATTCTGATGCCATCGAGAAGGATGTCATCGACCCAACTTCAAAAGCTCACAGAGGTGACTATTGTGATTCAGGGATAACTGTTCTCTAGCAGATTTATAAGAGTTAGTGGACCTTATGCTATGAGAGTAATGAACGACGGTATGGGATGTCATTCTAGGTTATCATACGAGGTAGTACATGAGGGTTCTCACGATTCATAATCCAATTGCGAAATAGCCAACAATAACTCAAGACTAGGGGAGCTAGTCTTAAGGTTGGAAGGTCCAGTTGTAGATGGTATGGGATGTCTTATCATCAACTACGATGTGATCTGAGATACCTGGATCCAAAGCCAGAGTATTGGTGGGCCCTGATAGCATCCATAGAATGATGGACCGCTATCAGGCACTTGGCATAACAATACTAACTCTAGCATAGGCTTAAAGCTTAATCATGAACCAAGATGAAGAAAATGTCAGTTGGATCAATGTCCTCCATGCTACGAGATAGGGAAAATATGTGTCCACCCTTCCAAGTGTTATGGGCCCTAGAAGGATAACCCCTTTTCGAGAACCCAAAACTCAAGCCAGGAGAAGGTGGGTCTCATAAATGGTAGCCTATTGCGGGATTTGGCCAATATCAAGCACTCATGATTCCGTATGCAATGGTATTTTATCTCGGAGTGTGAAATTTTATGCCTATGTACTAATATAAAGTTGGGTGTGCATGTGTCATATTGTGACTTTATTTTCAAATAAAATGAAATTTTGACTTTGTATTTTTGACAACCAGGTGAGTTAGACCTGGGTTGTTACATCACTTGAATGATTGTCAACATTACATTCCTTGCAATAATTTTCATCCTTTTGTGATTTGGTGGTTGTAGCCCCTGGTTTATTCTTGCCTTTACTGCTAGAACCCTTGGTTTTCTCTGCAGGCTTGGAGGGTTTAGATGAAGTTGATGCCTTATTATATTTTATTGGATTTATGGTCCTCATTTCTAGATATGTGGCTTTAGTGCATGCCTCATCAATGTCCTTGGCATAAAATAATGCTAGTTCTATCCTGATCTAATAAGACAAGCCATACTTATATTTTTTAAAAAATTGAGGACCTCGAAGATTAACACCCATTAACACAACTTGTTTTTTGGATTCTATGGTGTATTCTTAGACTATTTGGCCCTGCTTCTATCTTAGAAACAATCTTCTCTCCTCCATATTCTCTTGATAGCCAATAGGATAAAAATGAGCTCTTATAGCCTTCACAAATTTTACCCATGTTTCTATAGTTGGTTGTTGATTTCTTGCCAATCCAACTAAGTATACCTCCCACCATGTGAGAGCATGGTCATCCAATTTCAATCTAGCAAAGTTGATTTGTTGTACCTCTGTATAAGACTTAATACTGAACAAAACCTTCAATTTATTCAGCTACCCATCTAATTTCTTAGGATAGAACTCCCCATAATAGGTTGAAATATCAATTTTGACCTCCATTTTAAATGGATATACTATCAAGGGTTGTGATGAGATATTCTCAGGTTGTTTGGAGTAGGATCCTTCAACCTCATTTTCTTTATCACCATTGGAATTACTAGAATTAATCTCAAATTTTGAATATAATTTCTTCCTTCTCTTCCTTTATTTCCTTTCTTCTTTAGAAAATATCATCTCCATCAAGCTTTGGAGAGTGTTTTCCTTTCAAGAAATCTTCTCTAGAATTCCTTGTTGGACATTGTTGGAGAGTTAGGTTCTGATTGTTCTATAATTTTCTTAGATCTAATTCTTCTTCTCCCAATATCTGGGTTGTATGGGATTAAGTATTTTCCTTGAGATATTCTACCTTGCATACACAATTATTTAGAAAAACCTGCTCTGATACCAAACTTGATCCATAAAGAGCCAAATATTGACTCTTTTCTCAAACAGATAAGAGATCGTGCTTAATACCTTAGCTTAGGTTAATTAAATGTATTCATGCTTAGATTTTATGCTTTAGATTGTATGTTTCTAGATATCTAATCTACTTATATTGCAGAAATAAAATCACACACATAATCACAAATTGCAAGAGAACACAAGATTTTTACATGGAAACTCCAAAATTGGTAAAACCATGACCCCAATCTCAAAATTATTAGGATTCAAAATTGATACAATTCCTTACTGATATTTATCCGACTGTATTATTCAGCTTGTTCTCCCCAATATCCACTCTTGCATTTTCCTCCTTTGCCTCTCAGTTCTCCCAATGCAAATATAGTAGTTAAATCCTCACAATGTGTTGTTCAAAAATCCCCCTCACAATATGTTGGTATTTATAACCAATCCCTTTTCTTAAATGATTATTGGTATTTATAACCAACCCATTTTCTTAAATGAGTGTTGGTATTTACTGTTCACTCACAAACTCGTAGGTGTATTTTGAGCATAACTTTTGCTACATTGCTTAGACTAACCTCTACCTATGCTCATTGGAAGTATATTTGAATCACCTATCCAACGGTACCGCTTGGAGCACCATAGTACTTGAATTCTGGAAGTTACAACCAATTTTCTATCATTCTAAATAGCCATTTTTTACTACCATAACTTTCTATGCTAACCTCCATTTTCTAATAAACCAATCTAGAAATATGCTTCTCGAAACTAGATTTCTAACGATACTAGTTTTGTCTAATTTGATCCAGTAACGAAGAAGTTACAACTTTTTTTTTTGAATTTACATGGTGGAATCGGTAGCCGCCACGAATTCGGGCATGTTGTCCAGATTTTTATGGTCACCACACAAATCTTTGCGCAGTCCGTCCCTATAACCACCATGCCATAATCATTTAAAACCTTTTATGCCGTTGAAAGCACCAGGAAAGGGACAAGCGTTCAGTTCGATGAGGCCCAAGATTTGAACCTTGGACCTCCGCCCCCTTATGGGGTTTGGATGAACCAATTGGTCTACACCTCGGACTTAAAGTTATGACCTTTTAAAGATGCCCTAGTAAGCAATTTTGAGCAACGTCGAAGCACCCATACATTTTAGGACTTTAGAGTTAAGTAATTTGGCCATAACTTTGGACTCGATTGTCCATTTGAAGCGATTCAAAAAGTTTTAGAAAGCTCCTTATGATATGCATGCCATGGAGTCATCCAAATTCACCTAGATTCTAAGGATTTCACCTAGAATTTGAAAACTTAGACCTTACTCCATTTGTCCTCCATACTCTATTCCAGAAAGTGTTGATTGCTTCGAAGTGAGGATTTTACCTAGAGCTCTGTTAGCATAGGTTCATTTTATATGCTCAATTTATTATATTATGTGCACTGTCTAATGTTATGTGCTCAAGTAGTTGTATTATTTAGGATGGTTATCTGAGCATTGTACGAACTGCCAAGTTTTTTGGGACATTAAAGACCATGTACTATATAATCTTGTGATCATCAATTCAATTGCTAATGCTGACATTCGATAAATTTGGTATCGGAGCCTACGAGAAAAATGGCATAGTTTTTGATTTGAAACACACTTCCTAAGGCCGATTCAAGCAGATGTATTTTTTGATTTTTGAAACACGTTTTCTAAGGCTGATTCAAGCATGCAAACAAGCACGCGACTCATGCATTGACAAACCTATAGAATATGATAGAGGCCCATTCTTTGAGGCACACACACTGAGATTGTTCATTGACATGGAAAACTCCCTAGTCATGTGGCAAGATTCCAATGTTGCAGATTTCCTAGTGACGTGGCAAGATTTTGATGTGGCAATGGTGATGTGGATAGTGATTCCTGGTGGGTGGAAAAAGGGTTTTGAGATTACCTGAAGGCAATTAAATAAAAAACAATAATGCTTTGTTTTTATTCCTCTATGAAGGCAACAACTTTTTGCATGTGTGATAATCATCCTATTTTTTTTATTTTACTTGGGCTTGATGATAATACATACGACGTGCTTCCTTTCACGTCTCATCAATGTGGATAGCCTGACTGGTACTTTGGGTAGTTAGCACAGAGGAGGTCTCATGTTTGAATTCCTTGCAAAGTTCCCACAAAGTAAGAAAGCATTTTCTTTGAAGGTTTTCTCTTTGGATCATGATAAATATCACGTGTTGCTTGTATGGTCTCATTAGTGGTTGTAGCCTAGTTGATCGGGTGGCCTTTGTTAAGGCACTTCGTGGCAAGCATAGTTTCAAACCCCACCAACTCCATTTTTGTAAGAGAAGGGTAAAACAAAAACAAAGAGGTATTTTGCTTCCACACCTTGCTCATTTTTTTGCAATCAAAACACATTTTTTTTTCAAAGAAGGCCCTAAGCACAATTTTTCAAAGCATACATTTTTGTTTTGAACAAGAAGGCAACACATTTTTTTTGCACCTAAAACCAAGAATAAGAACCTTAGTGCATTTTTCCATGGAGGGATAAGAAAACCATCTTGCACATTGTTTCTTTTGCACATTGAAAGGGTACCTCAAAATTTTTCACACCTTGTTTATTTTGCAACAAAAAGGGGGGATCAAAACATTATTTTCTTCTTGCAAAATTCTAACACAAGGGGGGAAAATTGTGGATTTGAATATCATTTTTTTGCAAACAAAGCTCTCAAACATTTTACAAAAATTACTGGTATTGTAATAGGTGCATTTTTGATGGAAAATGACACCTAAGTTAAAACTTGTGGGCACTTATGATTGATTATTGCTTTCATTTCCTATTTTGAAGCATTTCAATAATAATTTAAAATTAAAAACAAACAAAGAAAGACCCCAAATTTTAAACCTATTTGTGCAATTTATTGCACCACAGTGTTCGGTATATACGGTACCTCTGGACCACACTTATAGGTAATGTTTTCATGCTTTGGGATACTGTATCTAATGCCTAACATAGCTACAAAAATGATGTCTGAGCTATTGTTCTCTATAAATCATCGAGGAGAAATAAGGAAAGCTAGTTTTGATATTCACTCCATTTTATACCCTAATTCATTCTGATTGTTTGGCTTAAACTCCTCCAACTCATCATCCTTTTTCGAAAGGGTTTTGAGGTAGGTGCCATTAATTTAATTTAATTCTCTTTTATGTACTCTTTATATTATAAATAAAGGGGGGCCATTTGGTGATATAAGGAACCTTCACAATGGCCACTATTCAAAAATATCTATCAGATTCACAATTGCTCAAAGGTTCTAATTTTGCACCATGAAAAACATATATGAGAGCCATTCTTTAGGTTGAAGATTTGTGGGATGTAGTGATTGGCACTACAAAACATCCTACAATAGTAGGACCATATCAAGAGGCATTTGATAAGAAGGATAGAAGGTGTCTCATGTTTATCCTGCTTGCTACTATAGATGAGGTACAACCTCATATTTGTGATGCAAAAAATGGTAAAGAATCTTGGGATGCTTTGATTACCATTTATGAAGGGAAGAATCAGTCCACTATTCTTAACCTTCAATCTCAACTACATACACTTAGTATGAAATCTGGTGAGATAGTTGAACTGTTCCTATGTAGAGTGGCAAAATTGAAAGCCAAATTGAATGCTATGGGAGAAGCAATGGAAGATACTCTCTTGACTTCAGTAATTTTGAGAGCTTTTCCAGACTCCTACAAGGTGTTGATCACATCTCTACAAGTGTCTGGTAGACAAGTTACTTTTGTGTAGTTGGTAAATTTACTTCAAACTGAGGAGGCAAATCAACTTCAAAGAGATGAAGTGCCAGATAATGCACTTTACTCAAAACAAGGGGGAAAGAATCAAGGTAAATTTCATAAAGGGAGGATATTCATCCAAAGGAAAAGGAAACAACCTCAATAGAAAGAAAATAAATATTGCAAAATTTGTGATATGGATAACCATGATACAAATAGGTGTTGGTTTAAGAATAAACAACCCAATGATCAAGATCACAAGAAAAAGGAAAAGGGAAATACAAACCACATAAGAAGAATAAGCAACCCAAGGGACATGTTGCTTATGAGGAATTAGACTTAGAATCTAAGAGAGCACACAAGGTGCTCATGACCCACACATCTTCTTAGTAGAAGGATCCTATGTGGTATATTGATTTTGGTGCCAATAAACACATGACTGGTGATAGATCATGGTTTAAGACTTTTGAGGCAAATGAAGGCAAACCAGTAACAATTGTTGATAATAAGACCTACCAAGTCCAAGGTGAAGAAGATGTTTCAATCACTCTTCCAGATGGACATTATAAAATTGAGAAAGTTATCTATATTCCTAGATTGGTAAACAATTTGTTGTCAGTCCCTTAGATCTTGGATAAAAACATGGATGTTGTTTTTAGAGTTGAGGATGGTAGGAAGCGATGCTTCATCACCAGAAAGGGAAAGCATGTAGCAACAGGTTCATACAAGCATAGATTATTTATCTTAGATACAATTTCTACACCTCATGTTGCCATGGTAGCAAACACAAAGGAGGCCACTTCTCTTTGGCACAAGAGATATGGGCATTTGAGTTTAGGATATTTGCTCGAGTTGAGTAAATATGAGATGGTGAAAGGTCTTCCCAACCTTTCATCCACTTTTCTAATTTGCTCGGATTTCTTAGCAAGGAAGCAACACCAAGTACTATTTAACGTGAGATCTTCATGAGCTAAGAAACCTTTGGAGTTTGTACATATCGTTATGTGTGGTCTTATACCCAAAAGTTATTGTGGAAAGAGGTATTTTCAGTTGTTTGTTGATGATTACTCATGAAATATGTGGGTTTTCATTTTACAATTGAAATCAAAGGTATTTATGTACTTTCAATAGTTTAAGAAGAGTGTTGAGGAGTTCGGATGTTCCCTCAAGACCCCTAACTCAGATCGAGTGTTACAATTAAAATCAGAGGTTCATCATTTCTGAATTCACATGGGATTAAGAGATAGTTGACAATAGCCTATACTCCACAAAAAAATGGGATTGCTGAGAGGAGGAACCGTTCGATCATGGAAATGGTTCACTATATTCTTAAGGGGGCACATCTTGAGTAGTAGTATTGGTAGAAGTAGTGAATACAACAACGTAACTCCTAAATAGAGCACCCAAAAAATATTTGTAGGGTATGAATCCACAAGAAGCATGAAGTGTTAGGAAATCCTCCATTTCTCATCTAAGGGATTCTAGGTGTAAGAAATTCATGCACATTCCAAAATAGAAGAGAAATAAGTTAGATGAGAAAACCTTGCAATGTAGTTTTCTTGGTTATGATGATCATTCAAAAGGATATCAATTGATAGATCCTAAGACCAAGAAAACACACATCAATAGAGACATTGTATTTGATGAAGTTTTCACATCAGATAACACATCTACAACTATATACCTGGATGAAGAGGAGTCTAAGAAAGAGACTCCACCCCCATAGAACAAGGTTCCAAAATGGTATACTAGCACATTGAGAGATTTAAATTTGACTTCACTTCTAGATCTAACTCTATATCGATCCTGCACACACAATATGACTCAATAGATGAGAGTAGGGGGATCAAATTCAGAGGTTGACAAGCTTTGCCAACAATTTGATGAACTATCTATAGATTTAGAGGAAGACTAAAAGTAGATATGGATTATGAAAGGGTTTATATGTTTGTATTGAATGAGAATGAACCCACAAAAGTTTAATATACCCTTAGTGAGCCTCAGTGGAAGGTTGCCATGGATGCTAAACATACATCTCTCATGAAAAATTACACATGGAATGTAGTTGATATGCCTTCTGGAAAGAAGCCCATTGGATGCAAATGGGTGTTCAAAGTGAAGTATAAGGCATATGGAACTATTGATAAGCATAAGGCCCATATTTTTGCAAAGGGCTATACTCAGAAAAAGGGAACTGATTATGAAGAGACTTTTGCACCCACTGCAAGAATGACATCCATTCGAGTACTTTGTGCCATGGCAGCTCAAGTTTGGGTGGAAGTTACATCAGATGGATGTCAAAAGTGCTTTCTTGAATGGTGATTTGTGAGAAGTGTATATGACCCAACTAGAAGGATTTGTCGTTGAAGACCAAGAGCAAAAATTTTACAAGTTGATTAAATCCTTGTATGGGTTAAAACAAGCTCCATGAGCTTGGTACATAAAAATAGACAATCACCTATTGCAACATGGATTCAAAATAAGTCCTTCAGATGCTAATATCTATATCAAGAATAATGGTTATGATATAGTGATTCTAGTACTCTATGTGGATGATATGATTATTACTAGCAATTCAGAGAATATGATAGATGCAGTGAAATATGACTTGAAATAGTCGTTTGAGATGACAGATCTAGGACTTCTTCACTATTGTTTTGGTTTAGAAGTGGCTCAGAAAAAGAATCATATTAGAGTGACACAAAAGAAGTATGCCAAGACATTGATTGAAAAATATTGCATGACTGATTGCAAGCCAAAAGCAACTCCAATGGAACTAGGGCTTCAATTATCACGATATGATACTTCTCCATAGGTATATGGTACTCTCTATTGCCAAATGATTGGGAGTCTCATATATATGATAAACACCAGGTCAGATCTCAGTTTTGTTGTGGGTTATCTTTCAAGGTTCATGTAGGAACCTAAGGTGAGTCATTGAAAAGCAGAAAATGGGTTCTTCATTATGTCTATAGTAGTACAAAATATGGCCTGGAGTATAATAAGAATGATAATTTATTCTTACAGGGATAAATGGACTCAGATTATGCCGGATCCTTTGATGATAGAAAATCAACTTCTAGATACATTTTCCATCTTGGATCTACACATGTCTCTTGGTACAGTTAGAAGCAGCAGGTGGTTTCTTTATCTTCTACAGAGGTAGAATATCTCTCAACATGCGGAGCAGTCTACGAGGTGATATGGTTGAGTCACATTCTTTCAAGTATGGATCTTCCAAAGAAACTTCTAATTCACTTTTTTTACAAAAAACCAAGGTGTCTTGAAGCTTGTCAAGAATCTAGTGTTTCATGAATGTACCAAACACATTGATACTTAATGTAATTTCATTTGCGATGAAGTTCCAAGATACAAGATACAACTCTAGTACATTCCCACCAATGAATAGGTTGCAGATATTTTCACTAAGGCACTTGGACGTGTCATATTTGAGTTTTTTTGCAATACTATTTGTATATCTAAATAATGTAATAAGGGGGGGATGTTAACATAGGATCATTTTATATGTTTAATTTACTACATTATGTGCATTATCTAATGTTATGCTCTCATGTGGTTGCATTGGTTAGGTTGGTTATCTGAGCATTGTACGAATTGCCAAGTTCATTGGGATATTGAAGACCATGTACTATATAATATTGTGATCATCAATTCAATTGCTAATACTGCCATTTGGTCAATTAAGCTCCTTCCACACTTCATATAGATGACCTTTTAGTTGGTATCTTGATAAATAATTGTTGGATCTATGAGACCCATTTCATGTGGTGAGCTTCTTGGATTTTATTTTGTGACTAAAGGAACTAGACATACAATTGGTTAGTATGGACAATGGTTTCTTTG
This sequence comes from Wollemia nobilis, assembly GCA_028583015.1. Lineage (NCBI taxonomy): Eukaryota > Viridiplantae > Streptophyta > Pinopsida > Araucariales > Araucariaceae > Wollemia > Wollemia nobilis. The sequence goes on from JAQPPZ010000850.1 coordinate 15,490,449, forward strand.
CCAAGGAGATATTGGTGCCAATATTTTATGGCTTGGAATAAGGTATATAACTCCTTAGCATAAGTTGAATAATTTTTATTTGTTGTGGAAAAATACTCAAAATGATAAGCGATAGGATGACCATTTTGTTTTAGGATACCGCCAAGGGCAAACTGAGAAGCATCAGTTTTAATATCAAAAGGCTATTGTAGATTATGAATGACTAAAAAAATAGAACAATTGTTATATTTGAGAGTGGAAAATACATGGGCATGGTCTTGATTCCAACAAAAGAGAACTTTAGCCTTAATCAACTGATGCAAAGGATCAACAATGGTGGAATACCCTAGGATAAACTTACAGTAGAAGTTAGCTAGGCCAAGAAAAGTTTGTAATTTAGTGACATTGGTAGAAGGGGGCCAATTAAGGAGGAATTATAATTTGATAGGGTCCACCTAAATACCTTACATATTAATGATGAATCCAAGGTAGGAAATGGAAGTTTACCCAAAAAAACTCTTAGGAAAATTAGCATAAAGTTGATGCTGCTGGAGTATAGAAAGAACATGCTCTATGTGATCCAAGTGTATCTACTATGTAGGAGAAAAGATAAGAATATAATCAAGGTATATAATGACATATATATCCAAGAAATCTCAAAAAATTCATTCGTTAGCCTCATAAAATTAGCAAGAGCATTTGTGAGATCGAAGGGTATAACTAGCCACTCAAATAGACCCATATTGGTTTTGAAAATAATTTTCCATGTATCCTTAGCATGAACACAACCCTGATGGTATCCAATTTTAATATTAATATTAGTAAAAACTTAACACACTAAATTTGGTCTAAGAGATCATCAATGCAGGGGAGTGGATATCTATTTTTGATAGTGATTTTATTAAGTGCCCAAAAATCAATGCAAATATGCCAAGTACCATCCTTTTTGAGAACAAGAAGAATAGGAGAGGCACAAGGAGAGATGCTAGGTTTAATGAAAAAATTATCTAACAAGTACTAAAGTTACTTTTTAATTTCATAATACTAAGGGATGGACTATCTATACATAGGAACATTAGGGAGAGGGGCAGTAGGAATGAGATCAATGTTGTGATTAATTGTTCTTTCTAGAGGTAATATGGTGGGCTTTTGAAAAACATGTACATTTTTGTAAAATTGTGTCAAGTGCTATAGGTAGAGTGGACTTAGGTACTTGTGTTGATGATTTCTTATGCTATGGTTTAATGAAAATGAGTGCAAGTGTTGGAGCTTGATTGATTATTTTTATGGTCTATCTGCAACTAAGCAATAGATTAGAAGTGTGCTTGGTGGATTCGATGAAATAATAATTATTATCTTGCTAGAATATGTATGTATTTTTAAGAGTATCATATTGAGCATGTATACATATTGATAAGGCTTACCAAGCAACAAACCATAATAATCCATTGGGGTCACATTATAGGTGACCTTATACCTAAAATTAGTGCTAAAGGCAAATTAAATGGTGCATGCGTGTGTGATTTGAGTAGTATCACTATCCTGCCATCCAATAGAATATGGATGAGAATGTGGCACTATAGGAAGCTTAAGCTTATAAAAATAGACTTCACTATCAGGTTTTTTTGTGAGCCATTATCGGTGATACAATAAACCAAAAAATCATGAAGCAAGTGAGCACGTGTGATAAACAAATTATCATAGTCTGTTGCGATGGAATGATGGTTCATCGAAGTTACATGATTGAATTTTTTCTTTAACTCATCAAAACCTACTCCTCACCAATAGTATTTATGGGATTAGCACTGATCCCCTCATCAAATTGTATAAACAAAGTCTTATTCCTATGCTTTTGTAATTATCCACATTCAAATTTATCACATTCCTTTCTTTTACAATTATGACAATATTTATAAAAATTAGAGTGAGAAGAAGAGAAAGCATGAAAATAATGCTTATGAAAAGTAGAGGATTGAGTGGTAGCAAGAGTAGGAGAAGAATAAGAAGGGGAGAAAGTAGAAGATCTCTTTGGTGCCTATGGATGTGGACAAGGTGAAGTATTTTGATGTCCTAAAGAGTATTGTGTTCTTGTGTTCTATGCTATGAATATCTCCTCTATGAGTTGTGCCTAATGGAAGGCTACATCAAAATTAGTGCAAGAGGTATATTTCAACTCTCAATATAAGTGTGCTAGAAGTCAACTTTTGAAATTCACAATGAGGAAAGGTGCAAGATCAGACATGTAAAGAAAAATTTGTAGTCAATTGAACTAATGGACATAATCATGCATGAATATTTATTTTTCCTATCTAAGACAAACCTAGTTTTTAAGCAAGTCATCATCATAGTTGGATGGATAGAATGTGGCCTTGAAGGTGGTAACCAACTCATCCCAAATGGTGATGAAATTTTGAGCTCCTTAGTATTCTATAATGAGAACCTTAGCCATGCCAAAGAGTTTGAGTTTGCAGAAAGGAACTTTGTCATCATCTATTGTTTGACTGTATGCGGACTAGGTCTCCATGTCTAGGATCTAGCAATTGAGGACTCCAGGAATCCTAGAGCCTTCATAAATTTTAACTTCATATTTTTCATGGGAATGATTGGCAAATGATGAATATTGGACTTTGAGGTATCTAATGGTATTAGCCAAAGATGTGACCAATGAGATTTCCAGTTTATCCCCTAAAGCAATATTGGATGCCATGCTTCAACGATGTTGAGCTAGGGAGAACTAATTTTTGAGCAAATTTGCAAGTAGATCACTGCTTATATTTATGAGTGTTGGGCACTACAAAAAGTGCACCCCTTTTGACAAGAGAATATTTGAGGCACAAAAAACCATATCAAAGAGTCACAAACTAAAAAAAATCATCACCAATGGGTCAATATTAAAAAGAGTTTTATAACGAGTATAAATAAGCCTATACTCATGTAAGGATAAGTGCCAAAAGATGCTAAAAGACAAGTGTGCTCTTGGAAAAAAACTATAGGTTTTTTTTTTTAAACTTAATTGTGAGGGAATATTCCTAGAAGTATATGCTTTTTTTTAATTGGTTGAAAAGGGAGTTTTGAAAGGGTCCCCAAACATTTTATAAAATTTGATTACAAAACAAGACAGAGAGATGATATTCATAGGGATATGATCTCCACAAATAAAGAATTTGCAAAGGGATATGATCCTAGGAGGAACATCTTGAAAACATTAAAATTTGAACTGAAGGAGCATCCCACTTGATATTAACACAATAAACAAAAAACTCGTCTAGTGGGAGTTTGGGAAGTACAAATTTGAATGCAAAATCTCACCTAGGAAAGGTTAGGAAAAGCATATTCAAAAAGCACAAAATTTAAATGCAGAATCCCACCCAGGAGGATCCTGGGAAAAAATATTCAAACAGTTAATCCCACCAAACAAGAACAAATTTGAAACATTTTTTACCACCTAGGAGAAATAAGAAGTCTAAAAAACCGCTCTAACATGGGACCCCATATGATAACCTAGAAAATGGAATAGCAGTAAATGAAGATCTCCACAGGCCACAAGATCTTCTTGCAACTAGGGATGTGTTGCTTGAAAGTCAGACAAAGATAGTAAGAATCTTTAGAGCCAAAAAAACCAAAATCATAGCTAAACCAACCCTATAAAAGGAAGAGGAGCCTATAGATGATCATCAAAGCATAGTTCCCCCTCCCCAAGGACCAAAATAATCGATAGGATAGGCTCCATTGAAAACCACCAAATCAAGCACATGAGCTAGCTTCTGAAAGCCCAACCTAAAGGTAACCATGGGAGTATCTCAACTGCAAACAATAAGCATGAGGTCCCCCTTCAAAGATCTTGAGAAATGTAGAGGAGATCCTCCAAGAAACATCAAAGTAGATTGGGTAAACATGAAGCCCTCAAAGTTTAGAAATCATAAACCCAACACCTAAGTTGAATAGGAAATCCATTGGAAACTCAAAGGCATCCATGAGAGCATCTCAACTATAAAAAATAGGCACATGGTCCCCCTAAAGACCAAAAGAGATACAAAGAAATAGCCCTTGAGTTGTGTAAAAAAGGTTGCAGACACAAACCCACCAACCCATAGGCATCTGTAGGAACATCTCTGCTATAAATAATAACCACATGGTCCCCTCCAAGACCATAAAGGATACAGATAAATATATCATAGGATGCACAACATAGGACTGTATATTCACATCTAAATCAAAATAGCCTCACCACTTCGATCTGCTCTGAAGGAAAAATTGAAATCATCCAACAAAGCAACAAGCATCCATCGAGGAAATCCTAGGAAAAACCTAGGAGTAAAAAAAAAAGTCATAGATATAGAATAGAGGAGGGAGTAGGGAAAATGAATCAGGGATCCCTACCCAGGTGGGAGGTCTCCTACTCCAATGGCCTTGTCCAAGGAAAGGAAGGTCTTAAAAACTCACTAGGCGATCTAGGGATGGTCCCAAAAATGTACCAAGCCATAGAGGTAAGTAGAAATCATCAGACAAGGTAAAGGAATGAACTTGGATATTTGGATTGAGGACCTCCCACCTAGATAGGAGGTCACTTGCTCCATCTACATCACCCACAGAGAGACGATCATAGAAAATCATCGGGAGACAAGAGCAGATCCTGAACTAGGAAGGCAAGGGAGCAGGAAAATGGGATGGGACATATTGCCTAGAGTGGGAGGTCACCCACTCTCTCCATAATATCCATCCCTAGAAGTATATGCTTTTAACATATTTTCTATAAGAGACTTTTATTTTAAAATATTAATAATACGCTGGCTACATATATGCTTTTGAGAAGAGAAATAAGAAAAAAATAAAGTCTATCACAAATCCACCCATGACAAATGTGGGATAAAAATTTTGTTGTAAATAAAAAAAGAGCATGCATCATCCACATGTGAAAGGAGATGAGGGTATGTGGCTATTTTTGAAGAGTGGTATCTCCATGTGTATAGGAGAGGCCATGTGCCTTTGTTAAGCAAAAATGTCCCTTAACCAGAGGTAGCAACACCATAGGCCATCCTTGAGATAGGAGGTTGTAGTGGAAATTCTAAAAATAGTGGAAACATGAACCAGTGATGAGGGAAGCCAAAATGGTGCTAGCTAGATGGAATGCATTAAAATGTGATGCATAGATTGGGAATGCATGCCAACTTGATCAATTTATTAGGGCTCACATGGGTAAGTTTGAATGACTTTCACATAGCCATGTTTAAAGGTCTAACACATGGGAAAAGGAAGGTAGGTGCATAATCAACATAGGATTAGCAATGATAGGACTACAAATATATCCTTGGTTGGATCTTAGATCTTCATAATATATTTTATGGGATTTTAGGTGGCACAAATACCTGATTATGGCCTAAACAATGTAGTTGCATAAGTTATGTGGGGCACTCTTATGAAAAATAGGTGTACTTTAGTGATGTGAAGCATGTACATGGCCAATCTATTACCTAGCCTTACAATCTCCATGTATATGTACAACCACTTCTCCGTTTAGTCTTTGTTCATAGAGTAACTAGGCACATCAAACAAACTCATGATGTTTTTGATGCAAGCAACATCTCCAAGCACCTATTGTGTTGTAGTCTTTTTCATAGTGAGGCGATTCTTTCAACAAGGTTGAATGCCATAATGAGCAACAATTAGGTGGAGATGAGCTACTGAATGCATGAATTATGACAAGTAGCTACAAGAGAGAAGTAGAACAACCATGAGATATTTGGTTGAAAAAACTTAGTCAAGGAAACAAAAAATCGACCAAGGAGCAACTATGAGTCTTAAAAAAATTATTTATAGACGATACAAGCTTCAACCATGCCAAATTTTTATAAAATATTGATACTATTGTTGCATGGGAAGGTTGAGGTTTCTTGTGGAGAATGTAGCATGGCTCTGTCTAAGGATCATAACTACGTTGCATAATGGTACACGATTATGGAAGCAAGATGGAGAAAGGAAACCATGATGGGATTGTTAGGTAGTGATAGCTTTAGAGAAAGCCTCTTTGCTCAAATAATGTCCACTGCTCTTGTGAGTCACCCATGAAATCGAGTCAAAGAACTTGGTAGGATTTGAGTAAGCATATAGATTTTGTTAGGTCATTTTTAGAAAATGCTGACACTTTACAAAGCAACGACCATGGTCTATCAAACATAGGTAAGAAGAAATAATGTGGGATGCAAAGCAAAGGATCTAGACAAGTATGCAACTGATGACAAGTAAAATAAATAGAACTAAAGAAAGAAAATAGAAATAATAATAACATAAGAAATGACACAAGTTGGAACAATAATTTAATTTCCTTAGCCAAGGACTAAACATGTCAAAGAGAAAGATCGATTGCTTTGATATCAAACTAATACATAAACCCCCTAGGGCAAGATTTAACAATGAAGAACTTATAAATTGTATTGCAAAATCAATTATAAATAATAATTACTTTACCTGAGGGAGGATCCTTTAGATAGAATTGTATTAATTAGCCATGTCCCTCATATTAATTAGCTATATTAGAAAATACTATCCGAATATCTAAATAATTGAAAAGTATTTGGAAGATAGGAACACATTAAATATCCTATCTAGTATGTTTACAATCATGTGCCTTTATAAAAGGCATTATTTAATAGCCTACCTACATGTACTAATATAAATCATTAATTATTTTGTATCAAAATATTTAGGATCAAATATAGTAATCAAATATTTGAGAATTAATTATATGTGGTTATTGGTCGTTAATCTGCACCTAATGGAAGGATTGCATGCCTTGTAGACTAGACCAACATTGAAAGGCCAAAGGATAATGTAGCCCAATAGCCAATATCCAAAGAAGGTCATTTCCTCACAACTTCAATAGAGGCTAATAGAATTGAAGTAAAGAAAAGAGTAAAGTAAACAAAATAAATGACAGTGATTTAACATGGGTGGATAAGCCACATCAAGATATATTCAGACAGTATCAGGAGATTCACTCACACATACAATCATGTAATAGACCAGTTAATACATTCCAACTATTATCATTTATGCTTAGAACTATGTTTGTAAACTCCAAAGTTGTTAAATGAACATCTAGAATCTAGATAATAGAATAAAAACTAACTCATTCACCAACTTTAGCAGAAAAGCACAAACGTGAAAAATGTATACTTACAAGTGAAATGATCCGAAGGCCAGATAATACCTTGTTTGTATTAATGAACTCCTAGTCTTACATAAAAATTGTAATAGCTTAGAGTCGACTCCACATAATGGGTTACATTTCATATTTTATAGCCAAAACATCTAGCTTTTCTCTTACGATGGGTGAATTCATCAAAGCACATCGTACCCTCCGGATGGTGGGGTATCATTTCTCTACAAAATGATCTTGGCCCATCAGGGCCCTTTGATCTTACTTAGAAGCCGCTTGCAGCAGTAGAATTGCCTCATTGCATTTTTCACCCTCTAGAAGACTCAAACTATGTTGCTACCTTTGATAGAGGTTGGATGTTAAAATCATCACATATGCGTTCTCATTCGACAGACAGGGGAGGGACGTATTTTTTAGAAATTTGCATGTCTTCAAACTAACTTAGGCTTCTATAGGGGAGGTTCATGTAGTGTTTCACAATTTCCTCTGCTTTGTCACTGAGACTTGAGAACCTCAAGATGATGACCATAATTTTGGTGAATTCCATAGGTTCACTAAGAGCATCGATATCTCTGTGATCTTGATTTAGTGCTTCAAATCGATCATCTAAATATTTTACTATGAAGAATTGCTTACTGCTCTCCCATAATATTGGTGATCCAAGCTCCTTTAGTTCTGCATTTGTGGTGTTCATCTTATCCACATCCCTTTTGAACATCATATGAATTTCTCTACTCTTATAGTAAAGATCTGTGACAAAGAGTACTTGATCCATGTGGCGCTTGATGCGATCCTTCTCTTGTTCTGAGAAATTTATTAGGGTGGAATTCGCTTGCCTGAACATTATCTTTATGACCAAAGCCTAGGATCCCATGCCATGGACCACTTTTCCTTTCTTTTATGCCTCCTCCTCTATCCATTTTAAATTGACATTTTGTCAACGAGCCTCCTCGTAAAAGGGGGAGTACCTTTATCATAGAGCTTCTTGCCTTGTCTAAATAAAATCGTTTGACACCTTATATCCAAGACTTTGCGATCACCGTCCCACGAGGCACATTACTTTATTTTTTAAGTTCAACCATAGTCTCATCTAGGGTGCTTTGCAATTGTTATGACCTAGTTTGATCTTGGTCCTCTTGCTTCCTAGCCAATTCCTAAGCGGTCTAAAACTTTTCTTTCCACATCTCGATATCTACATATTTTTCTTGCAACATTTTTTGATAGACTGCCTTATTCAATCCTTATTGTAGTTGATGTACCTGATGATCTAAATATATTTTTCCTAATTTTGCTTATTTCAACTTCTCCTCAAGGCTACTAATCTTCTTCCTGGCCTATTTCATATCTCTCTCCTCCTTGCTGCTCTACCAAAATAGGGTGTCAACTTGTACATGTAAGTTTTTAAGGGTTTGTGTTTTTGATATTTTTGTAATGTCCTTGGATGTTAATCATAAATACCAATCCTCCCACTTCATTTCAACAAGGGATTTTCTAACCTTTGGTATAGCTATCACCTCATGAAGCATTCCCTCAACAAGATCCAACTCCATGCATGTTTAAGGGGCCGTCGGTGTGCGCTCCTCTAAACACCTCCTATTGCTAGTCCTCCCAACTCTTCTAGTTTTCCTGAGTATTTTTTAACATAGAGTATACCTCTGGTAGATCCTCCTCTGTTACCTACACAACAACTGGGTTAGTCAAAAAATATAGAAATGGAGTTACGGGTCACTAGGCTAGGGTGCAGTCTTGGAAAGAGCACATAAGATCATTCAATTGTCTTGGGTGGAGGATGGAAGGGGATAACTTGTTAGATTGTTCTTTCTATGGTTGATGTTGAGGAGTGCTAGACAAGGGTTCCTTCTCTGGTGATCTCTACAATGGTGGAGGGATTTTACTAGATGGATTGGTTGGTGGAGGCGGGGGATAGCTTCATAATTCCTCAGGTGGTGAGTGTTTAAGATAAGTAGGCATCACATTATTTATGGTGGGTATTATTTTAGTAGATGGGAATTGGGCATCGATGGAGGAGTCTTAAATCACCTGCAGTGAATAGTTTTTCTAGGGGGATGATGTTTGTGAGACCACCTCATCCACAACAATTTGTTCTTGAGCAGTCTTCAGGATTTCTCTTCAGGCCATTTGCTATTTCTAAACTTTACCCAAATCCACATCCCTTCCATATTTTGTATCTTTAGAGTTACCACATACCATGATTGTTTCTGGTCGAGGCTCGACATACTTTTTTGCTTTTTTTTGGATTGGACCTTTTGAGATGCAGATGTCTAAGATTTTTGTGGATGCATCCCACTAGAATTATATGACCTGGTCACCCAGGCTTCCACTGAAGGGGATATATGTGGTGCCCTTTGCCCACTCATATTTCCCCTGATAAGGTAACCAGTGTCTGGAAATAACTTTGGGCTTCTTACTCCTCGTCATATTTGATGAGGCTTGGAAATACCTCAATAATAACATGTTTTGAACATTGAAATTGCCTACAAACTCTTATGTTTAATCTAATATGCTAGTTAATTTAATTCAATATGCTATGTATTAACTATTTGCATGATAAATGTATCTGAAATACTATATTCTGATTTTTACAACTTTTTGCATAAGTTTTATGTTATTTTGTTATGAATTGCTAAATGAGATATACTTAGGTTGATAGCAACATTTCACTAATCATGTTTTGATATGTCTCAAGCATTTATTTTACCTAAATCTAGCAACAGTGCAAGTAAACTATTACTGTGCAACAAAAACTGGTTTTTCCCATGTAAATTCTAGCCATTTGCCAATGAATGGCAAGGCATTGAATTCACATATGGAAAGAGATGAAGACCATTGGAATCTGATCCTGAGAAATAACCCACATGAGAAATGTAGAGGAAATCATTTAAAGAGCACACATTTGTTCATTCTGAAGTCTCTTTGGAATGAATAGATATCTTCGAAATGAGAAAACACAGTGTCTTCGAAATGAGCGGATCTTTGAAATGAGAATTGCAGTCTCTTCGGAATGAGCCACTTATATTCGAAATGAAATAGAATGTGCTTTTTGACTTGTTGAACGATTTATGATGCTGGAAAAAGGGAAATAAAGATTGAAAAGCGTAAGGGAAAATATCTCCCATCTGAATTTGCCGTCCTTGCCGACCAAAGCCACCATTTATGGAAAGATCAAGTTTGTTCTTCTTCTAGGATAAAACCAGGAATTGTTGCAGCATAATAAGATTAGATATTTTGAGATATTATTAGTTGTCAATAGATCTTAGGACATCTGTAAATATGGCTCCCGTTCAGGTTGAGCTAGAAAATATAGAGAAAGCAGAGAGTAGAGAAATATAGGAGAAAATAGGCAATAATCAGAGAAGTGGCATTACAGGTCCTATAACAGGTTTTCAGTAGAATTATTGTAATCATGTTCTTGAATCAATAAAGTGTACTATTTTTATTTCACATTTTTTGTAAATGAGTGTGAGTAAGATCTAGAGAGAGAGAGACTCATACCTTCTTCTGGACAAGGAGGCTGGCCACTTCTAGACCTAGGAGGAGGACCAACAACAGGTTTTTATTTTGATTTTCTTTGTAGCAGAATGAGTTGTAGAACTTGTCATTTCATTTCTTTGTAAAAAAATAATAGTATTTGCAATCTTAGCTTATTTTATATTTTGTGATTAATGGTTTGGTTGTAATCTCCACTTTCAAAAAATATTTCAATTTATTGCAGACTGTCATTTCCAAAATTTACTGTTTTCTATAATTTCTTGCATTTTGTGTTTTGCTATCAACCCCTGCACAAAATATTGACAACCTTCTGTTACAGAGCCTTGACAAGGTTTCATTTCCATGCTATAATTAGGTTTCCATTGTTGCAAAAGTAAATAGATTTCCTTTCTACAATTATAATCAGACTTCAAATTCTGCAACTATTATTTTTGCAACATAAATTTTTTTTTTAAAGTGAAAAACCCCTTGCGGGGCCACCTTGGTCTAAGAGACCATGAAAAGGGGGTTCTACACCATCAAAGTCACTAGGGGGTCACACCCAGCCCTACTGGCACCAACATTATCAATTGGATTTTGGGTACCCAATTCAGCTTTTTGGTAGGGTGGAGATTTGAACCTGGGACCTCCCTTGGAGGATTGCTCTCTCCTCTCCAACTCACCTACAACACCTGGGTATTTTTGCAACATAATTAGGTCTCATTATGTAATTGTAATTAGGATTTCATTTATGTAGTTAATTATTAGTTTTCATTTTGCAAACTAGATTAAGGTTTAATTTATGCAACTTAGAGATAGGAATGTCCTAAATCTCCCACACAATCAGTTTCACCAATAAGACTTGTTGCTTTAGATTGACCTAAGTTATAACCGTGTTCACCCCTTCTTCCGTAGATAGCTTTGTACACTGCCCTGGATTGACAAATTCATTAATAATTAATGATGTGCATAATAACTATACATCATTTTGGCATCGTTTTTGGGGAATTGTGTTGCTAGAAGGTAACAACAGTCCAATAGCTGTTAATTAGACTGAGCTATGAAGATTTAGGATAAAATATGAATAGAACAGTTGGTTAAAGTAACAACTATTGACCTATAATTTATGTCATTTAAGAGTAAACATGAATGAGTAAGTCTAGGGATGAAAAAGGTAGAATTACCCAAAAGGATCCTTGGCTTGTTCCATTAAGAAGATCTTCACACCTAAGGGGTGAATCACCTATGTTTGAATTACCAAAAAGATTGAAATAAAAATCACTAGTCTCACCATCATTAGAACATTCTGAGAAAGAAAAACCACCAGTCTCATCATCATTAGAACATCCTAAGAAAGAAGAATTATCAGACTCATTATCAACAGAGGATCTTGGACCTCTTGAGAGAGAAATTTGGATAGGTTTAACTAAGAAACATGAAAATATGGCAGAGGGAGGCAATCTAGATAGAGATGGCCAACATGGCTATGTCCATAATTAAAGAGATGATCAAGATATGCCCCAAACTTCTAGAACATTTGAATATCCTATCCGTTTGAATCCAACACAAAACTCTCCCATGCAAACCATTTCACCTTCAGTACTTCCAACCTTTCGAGGTGTTGTATCTGAAGATCCTGATTAGTTTTTGTTTGAATTCAAAGTAGTGTGTCAAACCTATGACTATGTATATGAAAATCAAAAACTTAAGGTTTTTCCCTCAACACTCAAGGACTCAACATTACGTTGGTTCATGAGCTTAGAGCCAAATTCTATCCAAACTTGGGATCAAATGGAAACTGTGTTTATAGACAAATATCAGGAGTATTGCCATGTAAGGAACATGAAAGATGAGTTATTCAGGATTAAACAGGAAGATGATGAAACATTAGAAGACTATCTTGATAGGTTCTCCTTTGTTCAAAGGATATGTGGACTTGTAGAACCAGAGTTATGTAAAACCATATTTTTAAGAGGATTACAAGATGAATCCAGAGAAGTATTGGATTTGATGGGAAAAGGGGATGTAAATACTCTCAGTAATGAGGAAATTGTGGATCTCTGCAGGAATTACTCTTGCAATAAGCAGGGAAGAAGAAAAAAGAGTACAAATGACACTAATGTGAAGGACCTAATAGAGGAACTTACAAATTTTAAAATTGATATTCTAGTGCAATTAAACACAACTTTGGGGGAAATGTCTGCAAAAGCAAAAACCACAGAACCTTTGGTAATTTATTGCCCAAGATGTAGAAATAAACACGCTTTACAAGAATTTCCTTTGAATAAAACATCTATCTCAGCCATTTGTAGTATCTGTTCAAAAAAACATTCATCTGATAAATGCCACCTGCTACCACAACTCAAAACTGTGTTAGAAAATCAGACTAAGGAACTCAACTATGTTGGACCAAAACAAGGGGAAAATTTCTATCAATACCAAAATTCCCCTCATTTTCCTACAAATTGGGGACATAATCCCTAGACTATGCCTTGGGGACAATCAGAACCACCCCAACGTCCTTGGAATTATCCTCAATGGACAAATTCCCAAGAATGGCCACAAACAAATTGGAACAACCCAGCCTGGAATAAGAATCAGAATAACCCATCATGGAATCAAAAAAACCCATCATGGAATCAAAACAAACCATCCTAGAATCAGAATCAGACTAATCCACATTAGATGCAAAATCAACCACAATGGAATCAACAATACCAGTCCTATCCAAGGCAGCAAAGAAATCAAGGTCAAAATCAACATTTACTGCCTGCACCTAATCAAAATTTTCAAGAAAAATAGAACCAACCACAAAAAACACAATAGGTGAAACAACCTCAACTTCCAGCTCAATCATTCACTAATCCAAATAGCATGAGACAGACATCCCCTTTCTATGTGGCTGAAGCTGAAGAAAATGTTAAAATAAATGTTATTGATTGTAGTAACATCCAACTTCATTCAGGAAAAGTTATACCTAAACCTGCTTCAATTAAAATAAAGGAAAATGAAGAGCATGAACCTTTGGAACCAGTTAAACCAACAATAGAGAAAGAAGAAGAAAAAACAAAACCACAGGCAGAACAATTACCTTCATCAAAGATAATTCCATATCCTGAAATATTCAATACCACAACAAAAAATTTTGAGTCAGACCTGGTCAAGGAACTTAAAAAGTTAACTATATCATTGCCCTTATTGCAAACCATTAAGGATATACCAGTGATTAAAAGTACTATCCAAGATTTATGCATTAAAAGAGTAGGAAGAAAAAATAAAGCATTTCCTAAGACTGTTTAGGTTGAAGGAAAGATAGCTGATCTCTTATCTGGAAAACTAGTACCTCCAGAGTATAGTGACCCAGGAAGTCCAGTTATCACAGTTACCATAGGTTCAGTACCAATATCAAATGTCTTAGTAGATCTATGAGCTACAATAAATGTCATGACCAAGGATATAATGAAATAATTATAGCTCAAACATCTTAGCCCCATATTTACAGTTTTAAAAATGGCTGATAGGTCAGTTGCAAAACTTGAAGGTATTATTGAAGATGTCCCTATAGAAGTTTCTTCTTGGGAATTCCCTACAGATTTTTTTGTTTTACAGCCAAGAAATTTAGCACATGGATTTCCCATCATTTTGGGAAGACCTTGGCTTGCAACTGCAGCAGCCTTCATAGATTGTAGATCTAGAAAATTGACTATTTCAAATGGTATTGATCTAAAATAGATCTCTTTGTATCCTCCTATAAGACCCTCCAACAATTTTTTAGGTCAGTTATGGTTTCCTGATTTAGATGAAGAATTAGATGAGGTTATTTCCACACTAGCCACCTTGGTAGTAAGAGAATACACATAAGACCTCCAAGACACAAAAAATTTAGAAATTGAAAATATCCTAATGAATGTTCTGCATGAACAAAGGTTAGAAGAGGAAGCAGTAAATATCCATCAGTTGTTAAGGAATGAGGAGAACCAAAATTCTGAAGGTGAACCATCTATACTATCACAGGAAAACTGTTTCACTACCACATGGGTGGCACCATCACCTGATTTTTCCTTCTCACTGTTCCATACAAGATATGCTTCCATCAGGAAGTAATGAAATAGAAACCTCTTATTTCCTCCCATCTCAACAGTGTCCTCTTAATTCCCTAATTACCAGGTATGAAGAAGTGAATTCAGTCCTTCCAAATACAAAACAAATAGAAGTCTAGCTAGACAAATTTTTGAACATTTACAGCTGGATTACTAGGGAAGAGGAAGAAAAATTGATAGTTGTCTTGCAGAAGCATGTTCATGCTTTTGCTTGGGACTATAAAGATATGTCAAGAGTTCACCCTGATAAATGCACCCACATAATTTATACAGAAGAAGTCAAGCCAGTAAGACAACCCCAGAGAAGACTAAATCCTGCCCTAAGGGATATTGTAAAAGAAGAAATTGAAAAACTTCTGGAGGTAGGATTCATTTACCTAATTTATGATAGCCAATGGGTCTCTCCATTGGTTATAGTTCCTAAGAAAAATGGAAAAATGAGAGTATGTGTAGACTATAGAGAGCTGAATAAAGTGACATACAAAGACCATTTTCCATTACCTTTCATAGATCAAGTGTTAGAAACCCTTTCTAAAAAGAAATACTTTTGTTTTTTTGATGGATTTAGTGGATATAATCAAATTCAGATTGTACATGAAGATCAAGAGAAAACAACCTTTACCTGTCCATGGGGAACATTTGCCTATAGGGTTTTACCTTTTGGTTTGTGTAATGCCCCAGCAAAATTTTAGCGAGCAGTCTTACCAATTTTTTTTGATTTGACTACCAACAGTGTTGAGATATACATGGATGATTTCATAGTATGTGGACAGACTTTTGACTTTACATTAGAAAACCTTGACAAAGTTTTAACTCACTGTGAAACATACCAGTTATCCTTGAATCTAGAAAAATGTTTTATGATGATGAAGGAAGGAATAGTTCTTGGTCATCACATCTCTCTTCAAGGGATCTAGGTTGATCCAAAGAAGGTGGAAATTATCAAGAACCTTCTTCCTCCTAAAACTCAGACTGATGTCAGAAGCTTCCTAGGACACATTGGTTTGCCCTATTGACTAAAGATTCTAAATTTTCTTGGACTGCAAGGTGTCAAGAATCATTGAATCTATGAAAGAGAAATTAATAACTCCACCTGTGTTAAGAGGACCTAATTGGACATTACCATTTCACATACAGGCTGATGCTTCCAATACTGCAATTGGAGCAGCATTAGGAGAATTTGACAATGGTGAACACTATGCCATCTACTACATTAGCAAGAATATGATAGGAGCTAAGAAAAATTATACCATAACTAAGAAATAATTCTTGGCAGTAATTTATGCCATCAACAAATTCAAGCATTACATCACAGGTTATCAAATATTTATTCACACAGATCACACAACCATTAAGTATTTGATGAATAAGCCTATGGTAAGTGCAAGAATTTTTTGTTGGTTACTGTTGTTGCAAGAATTTGATATCACTATAATCAACAAACCAGGAAAAGCTAATGTTGTAGTAGATTTCTTGTCCAGATTATAGAACACAGATGAAGGGGAATTAGTTGAAGACACCTTTCCTGATGAAAAATTATTTTCTATATCATTCCAATCACCTTGGTTTGCAGATATAGCCAATTATTTGGTCATAGGGAAAGTTCCTCCACATTTCACTTCAAAACATAAAAAACAATTGATCAAACAGAGTTCTTCTTTTGAATGGATTAAGGGTATACTTTTTAAGTGCAGTCCTGACCATGTGTTACGTAGGTGCATCCGAAAGGATGAGGTATATGATATCCTTAGGGCTTGTCATGATGAACCCTCAGGAGAACACTACTTTGTAAAAAGCATAGTTAGGAAAATATTATGGATAGGATATTATTGGCCATCTCTTCACAAGGATGTGAAAAAGTACATCAAGCATTGTGATGCATGCCAAAGAATGGGGAAACCCACTCATAAAAATGAAATGCCATTGCAGCATCAATTGGTTTTAGAGCCATTTGAGAGGTGGGGGCTTGATTTTGTAGGACCTATTGATCCACATTCTCAAGGAAAGGTGCATATTATAGTATGCACTGCTTACTTGACAAAGTGGGTAGAGGTGCGTGCTTTCAAACATGCTCATGAAGATAAGGTCGCTGATTTCTTGTATACTCAGATTTTTTAGATATTTGGAGCTCCTTGGTCTATCACCACAGACTAAGGACCCCAATTTGCATCTAAATTCATTGAGGAATTTATAGAATTATATGAAATCAAACATAGAAAATCATCACCTTATCACCCACAAGAAAATGGCCAAGTTGAGGTAACAAATAGGGAACTAGAACGAATCTTAACAAAAACAATAGTTTTTCATAGGAGAAACTGGCTAGATAAATTACCTGAAGCAGTGTGGGCTTACAATACTACTTGGAAATCCACTACTGGATTCACACCTTATGAACTAGTCTTTGGTAAAAAGTCCCTCTTACCTATCAAATTTGAGCTACTAAAACTATGCACAACATTGGAAATTGGAATTGAATTGTCACAGGCACAGACATACAAGATTTTGCAGCTGAATGCATTGGATGAACTTAGGTTGGATGCTCTGTACCAAACTAAAGTAATTCAAGAGCAGAGGAAGTTGTGGCATGAAAGTCACATTCAGCAGAGGAAACTTCAACAAGGATATTGGGCTTTATTATTTGATTCTTGCTATGAGGACTTCCATGGAAAGCTGAGAACTATATGGCTTGGACCTTACCGGATTGAAGAGGTATTTGACAATGGAGTAGCTCGTTTATCTCCTATAGATGGGTCACAGAGAAAGTTGGTAGTGAATGGACATCTCCTCAGGGTGTACCATACACCTCTGACTAAAGAGGAATTATTGCAGTAGCTTGACAATTTGGATACACAACAGGTGGAATAAATTTCCTCTTCCACTTCAAAACAATCAACATGATCATGGATTTCAAGAAAAAATAGAAAAATACAAAAAAATAAAAAAAAGCAGAAAACAAACAAAGGAATAAATTCTGATTATGAATTCCTTCATGGGCATGATTTCAGGGAAATCATGAATTCCTTCATGGGCATAGTCATAATCAAGAAAAAAAAGAGAGAAAAGGAGAGGTAAAAAAAAAAAAAAAAAGGGAGAGAAAAATGAATAAATCAGCAGTGAAAACCTTTTCTAAGGAACTACTGGGTTGGTATGCATGAAAACCAGTTTTCTAGCATGCATAACCTTGAAAATTTTTGAACCATCATTGTACAAATTCACCAACTGCACTTGTTTTGAAATATTGCAGAAAATCTTAGCAGAACATCAACAAAGGCAGTCATTCTTCAAAACTTGCATTAACTTGTTTTAATCAGGTATATATTTCTTACATTTCTTCATTGTAAATGATTGGTATATAGTATATAGCAATTAACCATTAGCATAAAAGGTATCCATAAGATTTGGCATACTTAAAACATGTTTTGAGAATGAGAATATTGATTTTTGCCTAATCTTCGAAACAAGAATGCCAAAAATAGTGCTTGCTATCTTCTTTAGATTAATTGTTGTATTGTCTTCGAATTGAAATTGTCTTCGGAATGATAGCATAATGAATGTTGCACTTTGTCTTCGAAATGAAGCTTTGTCTTCGGAATGACGATTTGTCTTCGGAATGAAGCTTTGTCTTCGGAATGACGATTTGCATTCACAATGCAACATCATCTTCAGAATGAAGCTTTGTCTTCAGAATGAAGTAGGATTTATCTTCAAAAAGAGGATTTGTCTTTAGAATGAGGATTTATCTTCGAAAAGAGGATTTGTATTCGAAATGAGGATTTATTTTCTAAATGAGGATTTAACTTCACAAAAAAAAGCATGATCTTCGAAATGAAATCATAATATTTGAAATGAGGTTTTATTTTTGCAATAGATCATAATATTCGAAAGGAGCATTCAATATAACATCTCCACGTGGCATCCAAAGAATAAAAGAAATACGATCAAGAAATTCTTTTGGCTGCATACGATAAATGAACACGTGTCAGTTAGGATGTGGTTTGTTTTTGCACCTATTTAGAAAGTACTAGAATCATGGGGGACGTGACCAATAGTATGCCACCATTTTTTGATACTAATAAACATGCACGTGAAAGTCCGTAGGCAAAACAAAAAAACTAAAAAAATGAGTAAGGTGGATCTGACGACAAGGACATCTGCACAACCATTGATGGACATGTGTTCGGAGCAAAAATAGAAATGCGTGCCACCCTTATTTCCAAAGACATATTTGCTAACACAAAATGATTACGAGGTACAATGGTCAGATTACGGTTCATTCCAAAGAAGGAAAATAGGGCAATTGAAAACTTAGAATCAAATTTGCAAACACCAGAAACCAAAGATCTAGCAAAGGAATAGCAGCAAAAGTGAGTGGTTTTTAACGTACCAAGACAAGAAAATGGGGCGAAAGATGAAAATGGAACCAGCGGATACCACCCACCTCTGGGAAAATCCAAAAGTGCTGTAGATTTTTGAAGATGGAGGGCTTATGCCATTTTTGGATAAGTTTAATGGGTCCTCTAAAGATTTTGCCAACATGTTCATCCATACATTCAGAAACAACTGGGCACACATTTACGACATGATAATTGAGGTAACCCCTGAAGTTTTGAGTCAAATTACTGAGCTGCCATTAGAAGGTCTTCCAATTTCTAGGTCTGGAAAAAATACATTGATGAATATAGTTAATCAATTTATGGAAGAAAATGATAGGGAACCAGAATATTTGACACATAATAACACATGCAAGGGAGTAAAAAGGGTCAGCCTGTAGGAACCCTGGGATGAAATGGCCACATGGGTAATCAAATTTCTAACCTGTGAAGGGCAGTATGTACTATTATCAGGGCATCATCTAAAAATTTTAAACCATATTAGACATGGTAGACAACTAGACATTAGGGTAAATATTCCCCTATACCTGCACCAGGAATTGAAAAACATGGCAAAAAGATATCAGGAAGGAAAAGGGAGCCTTCGCCACCATGGTCTCATCAAACTAGTTTGCCATCACCATTTTAGAGGAAACCCTAAGCGCTTTGATAGGTTTTACTCTACCCTAAATGATGTAATTTTTGGAGATGAGGATGAGGAGGAAGAAACAAATGCTACAGAGGCTATTGGAGAAGAAGAAACAGTTGCTACAGAGGTTGTTTCATAAGAAGAAATAGAAACTATTGCAGAGGAAAAAACACACCCAGCAGCAGCAACATAACACCTTGCTCTAGAACCTTCAACCTCAAGAGCTAATAAACAAAAGAAAAGAAGGTTTGAAACTGTTAGTAGAACAGAAAAATAGAAGAAGGTCCATTTTTTTGAAGTTGTTACTGATTTTTCAGAACAAGGAAGTGAAGCACCTAGCCCAACAGGGGAAGAAACAACAAGGGAAACAAAAGCATCTGAAACTGTCCCCACAACCCTTGTTGTCACAAGAAAACAAAGCAAAAAGAAGAATTTTGCATCTGGAACTAGGAGGTCTACAAGACTCCACTTGAGGGAAGTGACAGAACAGGTCATAGAAGAAGGTGGAAAAAGTAGTCCAGATGTCACATAAATACAACCAACCCTTGAAAAATTTCTAGAATTGCCTGAACAGATAATTGAGGAAGAGGCTGGGTAGGATAGCTTGGAGAAAGCTACAGTTCAACAGGCCACAAAAATGGTAGATGCAATTATAGATAGTTTCATAGAGCCTCCTAAACAAGAGTAGACAGATGTTGCAGAGGAAGAAATAGTTGTTGAGCAGCCAACTGTACCTGACTTGTCTGCATCAGATTTTTAAGCAAAAACAGAGGAGGAAGGCATCACAGAGCAATTGAGAGCAGCAAGGAGTGTTGTAAAAACACAAACCAGATGGATTGAAGAGAGAGAAAACATCATTGAGATGCAAGAAAGAAAAATTGTAGAGTTACAGCAGGAAGTGGCAGAATTGAGAGAAAAAGGCTGTCATAGTCTGAAAAGCAACCAACTATATCCATTGATGAGGATGATTTGGCTCAATTGCTTGTGAATTTATCTAGGGCAGATGACTCTGTTGAGGCAGACATAGGTGCTCATTCTGAAGCAACACCCTTTCATTTTAAAGAAGTGACTTCTCATTCTGAAGCATTACCTTCTCATTCTAAAGATGCTTCAGAATTGGCAAAAAGCATAGCAAAAAATATTGGAGATGAGTCACCAGCATAGGAACAGTCCAAGCAACAACATGAAACTATTCAAGTAAGTACTCCTTCTATTGATGTCCTTGTATTTCAAACTATTACACCTTCAATAGAAATAACAGATAAGGGGGTGCAAGTGGAATTACTGTATGATGACAAGCCAATAGAAATAGCAGATAAGGGGGTACAAGTAGAATTATTGACAGATGGTCAACCAGTAGAAGTGGCAGAAAAAGAGGTTTAGGTAGATCTGCTAGCTAGAGTTCCACCTGTAGTTAGACCACCTAATACTGTGTCCCTAGAACAATACAATGCAGACATAGCCAGTTGGATGATTAGATATGAGAAGCTTGCCACTAAGACTAAAAAATTCAAATTGGAAGGAAAACAGCTAGAGGCAAAGGAAACAAAGATCTAGACATTAAAAGAAAAAGTGTCTAATTTATGTCAAATTGTTGAATTTTTAGTCCAATTCAGATGACCAGCCAAATTTTATAGTCTTATTCTGAAGGAGAAATACCTCAGATGGTAGGTCATGAGGATTAGCTTAGGTATCCCATATAAATTGGACACAACTACAAATTTCCTGGAAGCATATTTTGACAGCCCTATAGAGCAGAAAAATCTCCTATGTGAACTTTTTTTACACAACTTCTTTATTCTAGAAGAAGTAGAATTTCATCCTCTAATCTACATTGGATATGTTCAATTGAGGGCATTCATGTCCACCTTGTAGAATCAGTTTTATTAGGACTAGGAGAAAAGGCAAAATAAAGAAATTAAAACAAGAGCTGAATTGTTAGTCAGAGCAATTCAGCCAAATCACCCAATTATCACCAGATATCACTTCACCATGATGAACAAGGATGATGTAAAGAGGATGTACTTGAAAAAATTGAGGGACTGTGTGACCAGATTCCAAAATTTCTATAATGACAATTTTGTGTCAGCATTATCAGTCTGTAGAAACAGATGGGTTGAAATTTCCATGTCTTTACAGAAAAGAGAACCCATATCCCCCATCAACTTAGAATGGTCCAAAAGGAGGACAGAACGACTGATACAGTTGATTGAAATCATGCAACATCATTGGATAGGTCTCAGATTTAGGCCTCCAACCATCATCACTCCAGATCCATTCTACTTTGAAGAAGATGCCCAACTTGATGAAAATTTTGAAGAATGGCTCAAGAACCTTCAGGAGAACAGGGGGTATTATATAGGCAAGAAGTTGTTCTATAGGTCATAGAATTTGAACATGGACATATGTGATTCCATAGCCCAACAGAATGCATGAGAACATGCATTAATATAAGTTGGGGGGAAAATGATGAGGCCTAGAAATGCCTCAATCATAACATGTTTTGAACATTGAAATTGCCTACAAACTCTTATGTTTAATATAATATGCTAGTTAAGTTAATTCAATATGCTATGTATTAACTATTTGCAATATAAATGTATCTGAAATACTATATTCTGATTTTTACAACTTTTTGCATAAGTTTTATGTTATTTTGTTATGACTTGCTAAATGAGATATGCTTAGGTTGATAGCAGCATTTCACTAATCATGTTTTGATATGTCTCAAGCATTTATTTTACCTAAATCGCAACAGTGCAAGTAAACTATTACTGTGCAACAAAAACTGGTTTTTCCCATGTAAATTCTAGCCAGCTGCCAATGAATGGCAAGGCATGGAATTCACATATGGAAAGAGATGAAGACCATTGGAATATGATCCTGAGAAATAACCCACATGAGAAATGTAGAGGAAATAATTTAAAGAGCACACATTTGTTCATTCCGAAGTCTCTTCGGAATGAACAAATATCTTTGGAATGAGAAAACACAGTGTCTTCGAAATGAGCGGATCTTCGAAATGAGAATTGCAGTCTCTTCGAAATGAGCCACTTATATTCAGAATGAAAACAGAATGTGCTTTTTGACTTGTTGACCGATTTTTGACGTTGGAAAAAAGAAAATAAAGATTGAAAAGGGTAAGGGAAAATATCTCCCATTTGACTTTTCCGTCCTTGTCGACCAAAGCCACCATTTATGGAAAGATCAAGTTTGATCTTCTTCTAGGATAAAACCAGGAATTGTTGTAGCATAATAAGATTAGATATTTTGAGATATTATCAATTGTCAATAGATATTAGGACATCTATAAATATGGCTCCTGTTCAGGTTGAGCTAGAAAAATATAGAGAAAGTAGAGAGTAGAGAAATATAGGAGAAAATAGGAATAATCAGAGAAGTGACTGTTACAGTCCTATAACAGGTTTTCAACAAAATTATTGTAATCATGTTCTTGAATCAATAAAGTGTACTATTTCTATTTCACATTTCTTGTAAATGAGTGTGAGTAAGATATAAAGAGAGAGAGACTCATACCTTCTTCTAGACAAGGAGGCTGGCCACTTCCAGACCTAGGAGGAGGACTAACAGCAGGTTTTTATTTTGATTTTACTGCAGCAGAATGAGTTGTAGAACTTGTCATTTCATTTATTTGTAAACAACTAATAGTATTTGCAATCTTAGCTTATTCTATATTTTGTGATTAATGGTTTGGTTGTAATCTCCACTTTCAAAAAAGCTTTCAATTTATTGCAGACTATCATTTCTAGAATTTACTGTTTTTTGTAATTTCTTGCATTTTGTGTTTTGCTATCAACCCCTGCACAGAAGATTGACAACCTTCTGTTACAGATACTTGACAGGGTTTCATTTCCATGCTATAATTAGGTTTCCATTGCTGCAAAAATAAATAGATTTCCTTTCTAAAATTATAATCAGACTTCTAATTCTGCAACTGTTATTTCTGCAACATAATTAGGTCTCATTCTACAATTATAATTAGGATTTCATTTCTGCAGTTAATTATTAGTTTCCATTTTTGCAAACTAGATTAAGGTTTAATTTATGCAACTTAGAGATAGGAATGTCCTAAATCCCCCACACAATCGGTTTCACCAATAAGACCTGTTGCTCCAGATTGACCTAAGTTATAACCCTGTTCACCCCTTCTTCCGTAGATAGCCTTGTACACTGCCCTGGATTGACAAATTCATTGAGAATTAATGATGTGCATAACGACTACGCATCAATATTATTTTGAGTCTTCTTGACTGTGCATTGGATCTTGAGGATCCTCCTTCTTTGTAACCTTGGAAGTGAGCTCTTATGCCTCCTTGTATTTATTCTTCGGGGGCTCATAATTAGAATTGTATTTAGTAGAAAATTCTGCATAAGACCCCTTGGATATGCTTCCTTGGTATCACCCCACTCGTAGCGCATAATCCCTTTTTTTCATGATGTCATAAAATAGTATCCATATTATCAACTGAGAAGGATATTTCTTTGGGTTAAATACCTTATGATATGGATAGTCTGCTCTCCACACCGATCTATTGTGCATGTCAAATCTAGTGAAAGGGGGAACCTGATATTTTGGTAGATTTTTGTATTTCAGCACTGTCTTGTTGCCTTCATTCTCATGATGCCTGAACTACCTTGGTTTATTATTATTCGTAAGCCTTTTTTTCAAGATATGATCAGGATCGTAGTGCCACCTAGGTGACACTTGAGGAAGTCTAATAACTGACAACCTTTGGTCAAGTTGGTGAAAATGAGTCCAATTCTTCTTAGGGGGGAGAATTGGATCAAAAAATATGGTCTGCAAGAATAACCTTCTTCTTAGTATCATTTCCCCATCTTGCTTCAACATAGCAAATTTGTTGGCACACCTCTATACTAAAAATCCAGTCCATGACATAAAAGGTTGGTAAGTATGAAAAATTAGAGAATCCATACAACCTGATGCAAGTGCCATCCTACATAAAATAGTAGCCTCCAATTTCTTGAGAATTGATTTGCAAAAAATTCATAGCTTTCTAGGATAGGCATGGAAAAGACTGGTTAATATATAAAAGAGTAGGTCAGGGAATTGTTTGTTAAAGTCCATATATGAATTACTTTTCCTAAGAACATGGGTCAATTCATCAGGTGAGAATACCTCTCCTCTGTCATTTCTCTCTTGAATCTTCATAGAATGTCTATCACAAGGCATGTGATGAAAAATCAACCAGGTTAGATGAGATACATACCAAAATTCCTCACTCATTCTTGCTTGATACTCAGCCAATTGTTTTTGAATATTTTGGGCTAAAAAACTTTCCCAATCAAATATGACATTCTTGTAGGCCCAGGAGATGACATGACCCATTTCCAACTGATATGGGTGTACTTCTTCATATGATGAAAGACCTAGCATGGTGGCCAGGAGGGATAAAATGGACTGGTATTCTTCTTTGGTATCTACAAATGAATGAGATTTGGTATCATAGCCTTTTGGTAGCCCTCCAAAGGCTCTGGTCACACACTATTTAGGGTTTTCATTAAGCAACTGCATTCATTGCTCTTCCTTGTTTACCCCAATTAATCTAGGTTCAGTGCCTCCTCAAGGGCCCTAAAGCATAACACTCTCTGGAAAAATGATCTCTCGGATAGCATTGACACTGATAATGAACATCACCTGACCTTGAGCATCCCAAACTCTGCCATTAGCAGGGTCATAATGTGTCACTACTGTGTGTACAAACTCAGGGCAGGGGTGGACAAGAAAAGGCATAAAGGAGGTAAGATGACTCCTCCAAGCCACCACCGTTAGACCTTGGTTGGATGGATTTACGACTATGGATTCTAAGGCTTCTCTCACAATTTTGAATTTACCTCTGATTGTTATATTAGTATCCTTGAGGTCCTCATATGAGTCTTTCAACCTTTTCTTTGCCTTTATATTTCTCATTCTTATGGCCTTTCTTCAACTACTATAGAATTGGAAGCGGTAAAATCTCTTGAGACTTCACAAATTCTAGGATGAGTACCATTACTTTTGCTGTATTTTATTTTCTTATCAGGACTTTAGACGAGGCCAAGAGAAACTTGTCAGCTTCTTCCTTTAGTCATTTATAACATGTTACTAGGGTTGTGTGCAAGATGGTGATAGGACCATTGGAGGGGTTTTGCCAGAAATGAAGCAAATATCTTGAACTAAACTTCTTTTGATGATTTTCAATGTTTAAATTTTCTAGAGTCAGGTCCGTAACCAATGAAATGGAAGCACTTGTCACTTCATCTTGTCAGCACAACACAAACCAACTACTTCTAAATTGGCTTTTATTATAAATTTTGCTGCTACATTTTACCACTTATTTATTGGTGAGGGATGATTAGGGGTGGAGATCCCCTGGATATGTCAGTCGCTTACTCGCCTAGAGGAGCACACCTTCCTTTGCAATATTTTGAATATCTACATTGGGATGTGCACTGATCGTTAGCCTCACTTTTCTTTCAATTATTATTCTGTTGGTGTTATTGGGATGTGGTCTAACATCCGTATTCGAATGATGATTTGGGTCTCCCACTTCAAGCATTATGATGACATTACTTTCCATACTTTTGCATTAATAACACTTGCTTCTGGTTGAAATATGTGGAAGCGGTCTAGATCATTGGTTAGCATGGAACACCATTTTAGATGAGAATAGTTGTACCCCACATCACCAGATGTGAGTTTTTTGTGGTGGGACTTGAGGCCTCTTTGAGGTAAAGTGTCATGCTTCTAATTATCTGCCTAATTTCCAATGAGGGTTGAGTTTTGTATCTCACCCTTGGTTCTAAGTTTCCTCTTCTCTGCTCAAAGTGGGTGGGCTTTTCAACTTGATGAGTTTCTTGGTTATTTTACCATTTTCTACCCTGCTTGACTCCTTTTGAAATTACCACATTCTTCTTATCTTCTATAACTGGATATCTGCTATAGTGGTTGAAACTCATCCAAGATAATGATCTTATAGACTACATGTGGACTTGAGCCAAAATTTGATAAAATTTCTAAAACCTATTTACAAGAAACAAAACATAAAGTAGGAAAATGTATTTACATAATACATTTTGGTGTTAGAAAGGGTTAAGCATAATTTTTAAGATACTGGCCATTCACAGGAATGGGCAATAGCCTCCCCTAAAAATCTTGTAGTTGGTACACATTTGTATGTTTGCAGCTCTATATGAGATAAGGACTTGACCAAAATGAGTCAAATTTATCATGGGTCCCTATTTTTGCACGTTTGACATCCTACTTCAGGACTAGATCTCCTTCACAGAATGCTCTGGGTAAAGCCTTTTTATTAAACCAGCTCTTGACAACACCTTGATGATGGCTTAAGTTGTCATATGTTGTATTTCATTCTTCCTCCAGCTGGAAGAGTTAGGCTAACCTTTTCTCGATGGCAAAAATATCCTCCACCTCCATCTCATTAATGAACATTAGGATAGAGAGTTCTATATTGATTAGAAGGACTGCCTCCTTTCATATACCAGCGCATAGGGAGATGTCTTAAGCACCTTCTTAGGGGTGATTTGGTCCATCCATAATGCTTGATCGAGTAGGAGGTGCCATGTTCTGGTATTATGATCTATATTGCATTTGATTATCTTCAAAATATTCTTGTTGGTAAATTCAGCTAGACCATTTCCTCATGGATAATAATTTGAAGATGCATTCCAATAAATTCTATATTTTTTGGAAAACTCCAAGGTCTTTGTCCCTATAAAATGAGTACCATTATTAGATACATTGGTGGAAGGAATACCAAACCTGGTTATTAACCTTTCCAAGAAATTTACCATCATCTGTTGGTCAGCATGTTTGGTAGCTTCTACCTCGATCCATTTTGTGAAGTAATCTATGGCAGTGAGCACATACTTGTGATCAACCACTAAGTTTGGTTTGATTTCACCAATAAAATCTAGCTCCCATTGCTGAAATGGTTCCTCTACTATTACTAGCCATAGGGGAAGAGCAACATGTTTAGCTTTTCTAGTGAACCTCTAACATGTGTCACAGGATTGAACCCATTTGAATGCATTAGAGAACATCATTGGCTAGTAAAATCCAACCCTTAAGATTTTAGTAGTTGTAGTTTACCTTGAATAATGTCCACCCAAGAATCCACCATGGAACTCCTTCAAGACTTCTTCAATCTTATCTGGTGATATGCATTTGAGAAGCACGCCATTGAAACTTCACCTGTAGAGGATGTCACCAACTATTACGTAGTTTTTTGACTAGATTTTGTACCTTCTCCTTTGGGAGGCTATCAATCATTTAAGGTATTGCCTGAAGTCAAAGTAATGGATGAGATGATCAATCCATGTTACAGCCGCTTGTTGGCCATATTTATATTTGGTAGGGTGGTCCCCTTCTATAATCATACTTGAATGCTCGACTATAGAATGAGCTATATTTTGGCAAAGGGCCCTGCAACTTACTAGTTTTGTTTGTTTTATTTCTACATCAAACTCCTAAATTTTTGAAATCCAACCAGCCCTTCCCTCACCCAGTTCTCCTCGTATGATGAAGCTTCTAACATTTGGATGGACGACGTATACCAATATTTTGCTTTGAGATAAGAAATGTGTGAACTTTTTGAGGAATTTCATGATGGCATATACCTATCTTTCAATGAAATTATATTTTTCTTCATGTTGTTACAAAGTTTGACTGAGGAAAGCAATTGGTCTTTCATTACTGTCATCCCCCTTTTGAGTGAGTACTGCAGCATAGCTTTCCTCAGCCCCAAACACATATAGGATGAAATATTTAGAATAGCATAGATTGATTAAAATTGGGGCTCTTGAGATTGTTTCTTTTATTCCTCTAAAATCTTCTTGCCTAGATTCTATCCATTCAAAATTCTTTTTTAGCATCTCGAATATTGGTCTGACTATTTGAGCAAAGTTAGAAATGAATTTATGCACAAAGTTGATTTGACCAAAAAATGATTGAAGTCTTTTCTTGTTCATCGGCACGAGCAACTCTAAAATGGATTTTACCCTATTAGGATCAATATCAAACCCTTTTTTTGACATAAAATTTCCTAACAACTTACCCTTTTAAACAACAAACACTGAATTTTTGGGGTTCAATGATATCTTGAACTCCCTACATTTCTCAAAAAATTGAGCTAAGTGCTCAATATACTGCTCCTTATGCGAGAACACTGTCATGTTATATAGATAGATGACAATCACCTTATTGACCAATTATTTGAACGTTATATCCATCGCTCTTTGGAAGGTAGCTCCTACATTTGAAAGCCCAAATGGTATGCACTGATAGGCAAAAGTTCCTCATTTTGTGGTGAAGGCTATCTTGTACTAGTCTTCATCTCAAATCCATATCCGATTGAAGCCTGAGAAGCCATTTATAAGGGAGAATCTCTTTGCCCCTGCTACAATGTGCAATATTTGCATGCCCTAAGGTAATGTTGTTTGCTTACACATTTTTTAGTGACCTGATTGACCACTAGTTTAGAATCACCAAATATTTACAGATGCTTGACTCCTAGCTTCTCAACCTTCCTCAACCCTAAGCATAGAGCTTCATATTCTGTCGTATTATTAGTGCAGCTCTAGGTTAGCCTATAAGAAGAAGTTTTTAATCTCCTGTTGGTGTTATTAGCACCACTCCTATGCCTGCACCATTTTTGCATTTGGCCCCATCAAAATATAGCTTCCACATTTGGTCTATTTCTTGTGTGGGACTTTTCTTTGATCTCTTATCCTATGTTTTTTTGATAGAATAAGTGCCAATTCCAGTTTCTATCATGGAATTAAAATATCTTAATGAAAACTAATCCTCACTTTGAAGCCCTTCCAAGACCTCTTCCATTAGATCTTCCTATTCGGTAATGATGCCTACTATTTTTACCTGTTGATCTTCTTCCTCAAGTCTTTCTATATGAAATGAGGAGGGCTTCTATGGGAATATTTTCACTCTTATGCATTTGAAAGGAATTTCCATGTGAGAGTAGTCCAATAATAGATATCCTCCTATATTAGTAGTGAATTCCTTGGAGGGTCACATTCCAAAGTAAGGTTCCAGATCCACCACTACAACCTCATGTATTACAGTGACCTGAGGCAATCTATGCAAAATCATTAGAACATCTTTGATGACTCCTATAGTTTTTAATGGAGTTCCATCTAACTGCAAGACTCTAATGCAACTCCTTGTATATTCCATATCCATGACATCACATACTGCCTTAGGCATCATAGTTGTAGCAGCACCTGAGTCTATCATGCAGTTGTGCACCACCCATCCTTCCATTTATAGAGATAGATAAAATGGGGAAGGTATATTATTTCCCACACCCATGATAGGAGCTTCTTGAGCCAAGTTCTACTCAGGGGGTGATTTGTTTTTGATATTTATTAGTTGCAGTGCTTCTTGGAGCAAATCAATTTGTCTAGGGATTAATAGGGCATCAAACATACTAATATTTGAAGGGTTCCATTTTAATTCTTCCACTATATTGAAACCAAGAGAAGCTGGTTGCTTCTCCCGGTCCTTTTGGTAGCCTTCATACCTATTGTGATATTACTAGGTGGCTTCTAGCCGCTACCTTTTCATCAGGGAAGGATATTTCAGCCTATCCCTAGCTTCCTCTTGTGTTGGTATCACTTTGTGCTGACCTGTATTGGGCATATTTTCCCTTCTTGAGGTAGGTAATTTATGGACGGGGACCACCTAGGGATCTTTATTTCAGCCCCTTCCTTCTTTGCATTGTCGCCAGGCACTTTCATAGGGTTAAGGTCTTCAAGGCCCACTAGTATTGGTTTCTTTCTAGCCCTAGTAAGTATTTAAACCTACTCATTCAAAGACAACATACAGTTATGTTCACTTTCTTGGATTATATTGACATGACCCTTTTGTGCCCACTCCATTATTTCCATCGCTAGCTTTTGCACGTAGTATTGGTGCACCATGCATTTATTTTATACATGTGGGTGATTGCGCATAGAGCACCAGTACTCTAATTGGGAATATGAGGAGGGATATCCTTCTTCATTAGTGAGAACAATATTCATTCTTTCAGTGACTTTACTGGTAGAAGCTGCTTGATCTTGAGAGATGTATGGGAATCTCCTAGGTTGGAAATTTCTTTTTTCCTCTCTCTTTTTCATGAGAGTCATTTTGTTATTGATATTTTTAACGAGGTTCTAGAAATCCATGTTGAGATTATTAATAGAGTTTTGCAAGTCTAACAGGATGGCCATCTGAGGATCTCGTTCTAAGAGTGCAGGTGTTGCAAGGAGTGCAAGGAGAGTTGGCAATGTGGGTATTGTTGAAAGAACAGGTGCCATTGAGGTAGTATGCCATTATGGTATGCATACCAGAGGAGGAGGATTCACTTGGTAGGGTAGTTATGAGGGTGCAAATGGTGGCTAGATTTGGGGTAGCTCAGGGAAAAAAGGCATAGTGGGATTTGGGGGAAGCCATCCAACGGTTATCAGGAGCTTTTCAGATTTTATGGCCTCTTGGAAAATTTTAGGGAAAGTTAAGAGATTGGCTTGTCTTATCATCAAACTCAAATCTGGGCTAAAATCTCTTAGATAATAGTATACAACTTGTTCATTAGTTGGTCTAATACCATCGGGGACTCTATGCCATGAACGAGTGAATCTGATATTGAGATCACTTATTTCCTCCTAGGGATGTTTCTATATGGTGGTAAACTGAGTGAGTGAGGAGAAGGGATCAACCTGCTCATTAAATTTGGTAACCTACCTCCCAGCCAGATCAATCCATGAAGTGATACTTCCATAAGGAAGAGATCTATACAAGTATAACAACTTACCTTTTAATGAAATAACTATTGACACTTTTTGCCACATTATACAAGGGGTAGAAGATAGTAGAATTTTGTATAGTATTTCCTTGTTGAAAGTTTTCTTTTATTTTAAGTTACAACAAATTTTGACCCTTCCTAACATAGAATGAAAAAGAAAGAGCTTCGTTACCAAACAAGCCAAGGAAAATTGCTTCGCCAAAAGAAAAGGAAGAGGATGTGAAAAGAGCTTCGGGCCCGAAGTGCTTCAAATCACCACTTCGGGCGAAAACCTTGTGAAGTATTTTCGTCGAAGAAAATACAAAGATAACGCTTCGCACCCGAAGCATCTTTAGCAGCCGCTTTGGGCGGGAGTCTTGCGAAGCAGCATCCAAACGACTTCGCCAAAGGAGGAGCATAATCCAAAATCAGCCAAGGTAAGGAAACTACTTCGGGCCTGAAGTATTTCCGAAACCTACTTCGGCCAGTTTTCGCCTGAAGCAGTGGTGCCCGAAGCAAAATGACAGAGAAGCGCTTCGGGAGGATATGCCCCGAACTACAGTTTTGAGAAGGAGTCGGGCCGAAACATTTTCCAGCCGAAGTAGTTTCGCCAGCAAAGGACAGAGCCCCATTTCAAAGATGAAACCCGATCGGCAATCAACATCCTCGAAGAAGTTTTCGTGAAGTATTATTTTGTGAAGAACAAAAGAAGGAGAATCTACTTTGGCCCAAGGCTTCAGTGAGGCGGATATGTAGCGAAGCACTTTTTGAGCCCACGTTCCAAGGCGGGTAGCTTCCCAAGGTGATCGAAGGCCCCTTACAAGTACCCCCTTTCTTGCTCGATAAGCCTGTCGACCATTCCTGGCAAACGAAAGGGACGTAACAGTCCTCAGAGTAAAACCTGGTGGGCATAGTGATAACTCAAGCACAACATCCAGAAGCTAGGGACACTTAGGCGATGCATTAAATGAATGTTTCCATGGTTGACCTGATCACAGTTGCTAGTTTTGGTAATCGATTTGAAAACTCAGTCATAGCAGCTGCGAGGAGCTGATTTCTCAGAGCCCGAAGATGTACTCCATCATTTTTGTAATAATTACTTAGAGGGTCGGGTCCTCTATAAAAACCCAGGCTTTGCAATGTAAAAAGGGGGAGGAAATTTTTGCTAGAAAGCTGCTGTAACTTGATGTCCTGCGTCTAATACTAAAGATTTTTTATGCTCTATTTCTCTCTTTTATGCTGCCTTCTATGCTTAATTCTTTTGTCTGTCTGCACTCGTATACTGAGACTCTAAATCTTGAATCTGGTGTGCGATTGGGGAATATACCCTAAAATTCGCCCTGAAGGATACATAGGAGAGGAAAAACGTCCCTGTTGCCTTCTTTTATGCTGCCTAGTGGATTGAGGTTTCTGTTATTCCCTCTTCTTAATTGCTGTTACTCTGAACCTTGAATTCCAGCGAGAGAGAGAGAACCCTGCGAACCCGTCTAGAGGATACATAGGAAGGTTGGCACTGCGTTTATTTCATCTATTCTTGGTGTTCTTTGCTGCTATTTGAGTTATTAGTGAGTGATCATGCTTCCTATTCTTCCCCACCTTGAATCATCAATCTCTAACCCTTACCAATTTTTATTTCTTTCTCTAACTCGAACTCCTTTTATCTCTTTCCTACACTCTTATCTCAAACCCCAAAAGTAGATTAGTATAGGAGCCGGCCTTCTCCGGAGATTTGCACGAGGGGCATCTCTTCCCTTAGGCCTTTCAATGTTGGTCGCAGGTCCAGGGCGTGCAAACCCATCGAAAGTACTTTCCTATGTGGATTTGATGACCAACAATTTTTGACACGCCCGGTGGGAACCAAGGTCCCATACTTAAGAAAATTTCTAGCCCATCTTCACCAGAGCCAGTAGTTCTAATAGTTCCTGGTGAGATCCGGTTAGTCTCATCTTCTGAGTAGTAGTGAGAATTGATGCCCTCATTACCGAAAGACTCTTAGCATCTGGCGACTCTATTTTACCCAAAAATATTTGAAGTCGTAGAGACTAGTACCTAAACCTAGTTTTTGTAACCAGGAGCCCCCATGTTTTGAGAAGGTCTGAGTTCAGTGAATCTCTGGCCTGTCTTCATCTGATAAAATCATCTGGCGACTCAAAGGTCCAAATTTCTTGGTCATGGGCACATTTCAGATCTAAAAGAAGATATCCTAGAGGAATCAAGGTTCGGTGAGCAGCCTTGACCTCATAAGCGAAGAAAGAATGTTCATCTGGCGACTCCGATTCAGCAGCGATAACTATGATCTCTGCAGACCATTGCTATAATGGCAGGGGTAAGTTTTCCCAGCTGGGATGATCGAGGCCCCTTGAATTTTCAAAGCTACCACAAGATTCATGAGATTGCCTTGAAGGCATTGACAATATATGATGGCACCATGAGAATGGCCCGAGAACACCTTGAAGATGTTGTTGCTTTAGCGTTCCTCTATGACATAGTTCACGAAGATGTCATGGTCTAACTTCTGGCCATGTCTTTGGAAGGAAAGGCGTTGTGATGGTATAGACTGCTTGGGTCTAAATGCTTCTGTTCATGGGATGACTTGGCGGGAGCACTATTTGAAACATTTGATGGCTCTTAGGATCCCTTCCAACTTCTGACGTACTTCTCCACCATTAAGAGAGCACCCTTGGAGAGCGTCACGGACTTCAATGTCCGATTCTCTAGAAATTGGAAGAAAGTTCCAAGGGAGATTCAACCAATGCCTGTCCAAGCTCACCTCTACTATGTTCGGGCTTTTCACCCAGACATAGGCCTCCTCTTGCTATGATCAAGCGAACAAAGATTCCCTCAGATTCTTGAGGAAGTAGTACGAGCAGAGTAGTTTCTATCAGGAAAGTGGCAGTGGGGAGAAGCCCCATCACCTTCTCCAATAATCGCTTCTCTTATCTGCACAATGCAATATTCTTCATGGCAGACTCCTCAAACTAAGCAGAAGCCTAAGATGCAGTCATGTGGAGCTCGAGAGGCAGATCACATCCAAGTCCAACCATGGCAATTTTCATGTTTTGCCCCAACGATGAACAATATGGATGCTTGCGATCTCTGTCAAAGGACAGGCCAAGAAGAGAAACAAGCTTGAGTGATAATGCCTTAGAATGAAGAGGGAACGTTTGTGCACCATTTTTGTATCCTAGATCATGGCATGTAGGTGTTCATCCAGAATCCGTCAAGCTTAATTCAAGAGGCTGAAGTCGAAGAGATCATAGAAGTTTGCTCTTTGCTGAAAAAGCCCTATTATAGCATCAAAGAGGAGAAAGAACCTGTACCCAGCCCATAGTTGCTAGACTCTTCGATATTTCAATTTTTGCCATCACCACAACCAGTACCCCAAGAGGGCCCGCATATGGAAAACTGCTTTGCCACCTCCTGCATCAGCAACGCGGGTACTGGTAAGAGCGGTGAACTATTGTATTGCTTTCGGTTCGCAGCATGGAGAACTTTGGAGAGGAGCCATCCGGACTTCAAGGATCAACTAAAGTTCAATTTGATCTGGTTCGGGCATTGCAGATTCACTGGATAAACACCCAAAGCTGAGTTTGTGGTAGCAGCATGCCCATTATGCCGCAGGCCTGTGTGAATATTGTAAAAAAAAAAAAAAAATTGGCTATTAAATAAAATGCTGCTCAAAAACTCATGTTGAGTTTTATCTCGGCAGCTACTTAATTAAAAAATATATATATATATATATATATATATATATATATATATATATATATATATATATATATATATCCCTCGGGAACTTGGCTTGCGAAGTAGAAGATGCGAAGTGGTTCGCAGCGAAGTGCGATCGACCGAGCAAGGTTTCGACTAAGGTATGATAAGGTTCGCCGCGAAGTATGTCAGCTCCAACTTCGGCTTCACTGACCCAAAGATACACAAGGCCAAAGCATTTATTGCTCACCTAGAGGAATGTGCATACAGTCACCTTCAAAAGCGTCCAAAGCAAGCGAGTTAAATAAAAAGGCATCGGGTACGTACTCAGGGGATTTGGCTGAGAGAAAATTCCACCCTAGGTACCAGGTGGTAGCTAGCTGCATTCCCAAAATAGTCATAATCATCATAACGCATGGCCCCTACGTTATGATCTCTCAGGTGAGAAGTACAAGATTAATTGTGGCACATGTCATAAATGTGGGTAGCTATATTGGGTAGTTATATAACACAGACCCTAAGTAGCCAAAGGATTACTCACTCAACGACTCATACAGACCCCACTACCAACCTGCAAGCTTTTCCACTTCACACTCTAAAGCTTCAATGCCAATTTTCTCCATACTGCAAATTCCATCGCCCCAAGTATTAATGATGGAAAGTTCCAAAGAGAAGGGAAAAGGGCTAGAAGTAGTAGTCCTCAAGAAACCAAAGGTAAAAGGCCATGGAAAAAGGTTGAAACCAAGGCCCGTCGATTCGGGCCTCTGCCCAGATAAGCATGTCATGGAGGAAAAGGGGGATTTTGAAGATGAGCAACCCATGGAACCGCCAGTCGACAGGTGGGAAAGAATCAGGGATACGAAGTTGTCAAAGAGCGTAAATGAGCTCAGAGCCACCATTGAGCTCATGATAAGCAAGCTCTCGACGAAAAGTAGAAAAGATGCCGCATACTACTCTTAGGTATACTGGTATCTGGTGCCCCCCACACACCATTGCCCGGAGCTGGTCAATGCCATTGCACAAAATTACCAGCCTGCCACCAGACAGGTGTTGGACGCATCTGGCCAAAAGTTATTTTCAATTTTGAAAGAAGACGTACAGGCAGCTTTTGCGCCACAGTAGGGCCCACCCAAGGGATGTATAGTTTGTAACATTGTTTTGAGCAAACAAATGCAGAGGTTCACGTCTGCTGGCTACATGATCAATTTTTTATAGCAAAGCCTCAAAAGCGAGCTTCCTTCGGGTAGAATGCCCCAAATGCCCCTTCCCTTGGAAGCTTTTAACAATGCCGACCTCTTCTCCATCATTGCATGGGTGGTAGGCCTATCTACCGATGCTTAGGTATACCCATGGCAGGTGTCCCTAGCCAAATGCATTTCTAAAGGGGAGTTCAATGTCCCTGATAATTCGAGGCCCGGTTCCAATCCAGTATTTATAGACTGGGAAGAATGGGTGACCAGGGGCTTGCACGCACAACTCACCAGCATGAAGAATGTTGGGACCAGCCAGCACTTCGTGCCTTGCTCCTTTCTTGTTTGGTTACTTTTCTTTCATGTACATAATAGTTTTCCTCATGTTGCCATTGCGGCAAGTGGAAAGGATGGAGGTCCTTTGCTCGTATATCAGTGGACTCCCCTACTATTGAGATCAGAGTCCTACTATTCCTTCAATCAACAATTCTTGGGACCCGCCATGCGCATGATAGTGGGATCCTCCCCACGAGTCCCCCTCGGCTTGAGAAACAAAGTAGTTCGAGAAAAGAGGGGAGACATTTTTTGTCTAACGTAGGGGTTGGTGATTCTCATCTTCAGTTTCATAGGGAAGCCCTTCATACTGCCAGTTTACCCCTTCGAGTATCAATTCGTGTTGGAAGTCGCTAGGCAGAGCGATGTGACCAACACCATCTATGGCAAGGGTTGGAAATGGGCCCACACTTGGGCCAAAAAGGTGCATAAAATTAAGAAGGTCCCCAAGGTACAAAAGCCTCTGGATGAAATGACTCCAGTAGACTACGATTATCAAGAGACACCTAAGGATCTGGAACACCTGAATGTTGATAATGAGTCGGCATCCCTGCATGTCCGAATTGAGACCTTTAGGGTTCATGCAGTTATCGCCAACCAACGCAGGGTTGAGGCTGAGGCCGCCAATGTTAAGCTGGAGGAATATTTGGCGAGGGTCCGCTCCAAGTTGGCAGAGGCTGAGGAGCAGTGCAAGGCAATGAAGAAGGAGATGTTCGACCTAAAGCAGCAGGTTTAACAGCTCCAGTCTACAGCTGAAAGCCAAGCACAGAAGCAGGCTAAGAGTGATTGGAAGGCCAAGAAGCTTGAGGACAAAATCTTGCAGATGCAAGCTCTGCTACGTGCAAAAGAAGATCTAACACTGTTTGACAAGAGCAGAATTAAGGAGATTCATGCCCATTTGCTAAAAAATTTTAGGTCTCGATGTTCCAGCACTCTCACAATTTTGATCTTCATCACCAAAGCAAGGCGGGCTATTGCCGAGGGAGGGTCAGTCATAGACGAGGTCACACAAAAGGCCAAAAGATAACTCAAGCTAGCGTTCAACATCTAGAATGCTAGATATCAAGACCTGCAAGTCACTACAATGACCTGAATAGCTAGGGACTGGTCCACAGCCCAGGCCATGGTTCGCACCTTTTTCTCCGAGGTGTGAAAGGCTCAGAAAGCTAGGAGCCTCCAGGACATTTTTGACAATGAGCAGCGTGCCTCAATGAACTATTTTCAAGATCTTTCTTCATTGGGTTTCCCGAGTTTCATGAACGATGATGGAAATATTCTCAGCAAGGATGATCTCATACCAGTCTGGCTACAGTTCGAGAATGATGTGTCAGAGATTGATGGCTGGGAAGAACCAATCATAGAAGGGTAGGTGATAGATTTCATCTTGAGATACTATAAGATCAAGGCTTGCCTAGATGACCTATTCACCAGGGCCAAACATGCTGACATCGAGCAAATTGATCAGTTTCGCGTTTTAGTAAAGGCATTACAAGATCAAGAACTATTTCAAAAGAGTGCCTGGACTCATGTCCAAAAAATGATGAAACACATCCATGAGTGCCTTGAACCATCTCCACAGCCAGAGGTCACACCCGAAGAAGAAGAAGGAGAAGAACAGACCGTAGAAGGAGGATCTGGGGAAGACCAATGACTCCATAGCCCAATGGATCAGGGCTAAAGGGTTCTTCCATCGAGATGAGCTCGTCACCCTGCGAGCCACCAAGAATGTTGACACTTTTTGCCACATTATACAAGGGATAGAAGATAGTAGAATTTTGTATAGTATTTCCTTGTTGAAAGTTTTCTTTTATTTTAAGTCACAGCAATTTTTGACCCTCCCTATCATAGAATGAAGAAGAAAGAGTTTCGCTACCAAACAAGCCAAGGAAAATTGCTTTGTCGAAAGAAAAGGAAGAGGATGTGAAAAGAGCTTCGGGCTCAAAGCGCTTCAAATCACCACTTCGGGAAAAAACCTTGCGAAATTTTTTTGTCGAAGAAAATACAAAGATAACGCTTCACACCCGAAGCATCTTCATCAGCCACTTCGGGCGGGAGTCTTGTGAAGCAGCATCCAAACGACTTCGCCGAAGGAGGAGCATAATCCAAAATCAGCCAAGGTAAGGAAACTACTTCGGGCCTGAAGTATTTCCAACACCTACTTTGGCCAGTTTTCGCCCGAAGCAGTGGTGCCCGAAGCAAAATGACAAAGAAGCGCTTTGGGAGGATATGCCCTGAACTACATTTTTGAGGAGGAGTCGGGCCGAAACATTTTCCAGTCAAAGCAGTTTTGCCAGCAAAGGACAGAGCCCCATTTCAAAGATGAAACCCGATCGGCAATCAACATCCCCGAAGAAGTTTTCGCGAAGTATTATTTTGCGAAGAACAAAAGAAGGAGAATCTACTTTGGCCCAAGGCTTCAGCGAGGCGGATATGTAGCAAAGCACTTTTCGGGCCCACGTTCCAAGGCGAGCATCTTCCCAAGGTGATCGAAGGCCCCTTACAAGTACCCCCTTTCTTGCCCGATAAGTCCACCGACCATTCCTGGCAAACGAAAGGGACGTAATAGTCCTCGAAGTAAAACCTGATGGGCATAGCAATCACTCAAGAATAGCATCCAAAAGCCAGGGACACTCAGGCGGTGCATTAAATGAATGTTTCCATGATTGACCCGGTCACAGTTGCCAGTTTTGGTAACCAATTTGAAAACTCAGTCACAGCAACCGCGAGGAGCCGATTTCTCATAGACCGAAGATGTACTTTGTCGTTTTTGTAATAATGACTTAGAGGGTCGGGTCCTCTATAAAAACCTAGGCTTTGCAATGTAAAAAGAGGGGGAACTTTCTGCTAGAAAGCTGCTGTAACTTGATGTCCTACGTCTAATACTAAAGATTTTTGATGCTCTATTTCTCTCTTTTATGCTGCCTTCTGTGCTTAATTCTTTTGTCTGTCTGCACTCATATACTGAGACTCTGAATCCTGAATTCGGTGTGCGATTGGGGACTGTACCCTGAAATTCACCCTGAAGGATACATAGGAGAGGAAAAACATCCCTATTGCCTTCTTTTATGCTGCCTAGTGGATCGAGGTTTCTGTTATTCCCTCTTCTTAATCGCTGTTACTCTGAACCCTGAATTCCAGTGAGAGAGAGAGAGGAGAACCCTGCAAACCCGTCCAGAGGATACATAGGAAGGTCGAAATTGCATTTATTTCATCTATTCTTGGTGTTCTTTGCTACTATTCGAGTTATTAGTGAGTGATCATGCTTCCTGTTCTTCCCCACCTTGAATCATCAATCTCTAACCCTTACCCCTTTTTATTTCTTTCTCTAACCCGAACTCCTTTTATCTCTTTCCTGCACTCTTATCTCAAACCCCAAAAGTAGATTAGTATAGGAGCCGGCATTCTCCGGAGATTGGCATGAGGGGCATCTCTTCCCTTCGGCCTTTCAATGTTGGTCGTAGGTCCAGGACGCGCAAACCCACCGAAAGTCCTTTCCTGTGCGGATTTGATGACCAACAATAACCAATAACTTTATCATAACATATTTGTCAAAGATGTTATGGACTGCGACTAGGACTGCTACATCTTGGTAATTTTTGAATGTCATTTTACTAGTACCATCATAAGTGGGTAGTGCATTTAGTGTTGTAGGGGTGATGGTATTCTGGCCAACAAGATTAAGTGAATCGATATTGTTCTAGGTGGGGTATCCTAGATTTTGGGCCATTGCTTCTGTAGAAGTAACTAGTTCTTCAGTATCAAGATTAGGAGACTATTGATATCTTAGAGGTGTGTAGAAAAAATAGGTTTAGGAGATACCAATGGTCACCACTTTAGGAATTTTAGTTCAAAGAAGTCAATAGGATCTTCAGAAAAACCAACCTTGCATCTTGTAATCATGAGATATTTCTACTGTAAAGTTGATTGGGTTTATAATTCAATAGATTCGCCAGGTGATTGCTGGATAATGTAATAGAGTATAGGATCACCTATCCCTATCCTATAGGAAATATGGGATTTTTTAGGTCCCATTGGGCATGGTAAAAACTGTTGGTTGTTAATCTCCACCTAATGAAAGGATTCTACGCCTTGCGGACTAGACCAACATTGAAAGGCCAAAGGGTAACGTAGCCCAATAGCCAGTATCTGGAGAAGGCTGGTTCCTCACAACTTTAAAAGAGGATAATAGAATTTAAGTAAAGAAAAGAGCAAACTAAAAAAAATAAAATGACAGTGAGTTAAAGTGGGGGGATAAGCCGCATCAAGATATATGCAAGCAGTAATGAGAGGTTCACTCACACATATAATCATTTAATAGACCAGTTAATACATTATAACTATTATCATTTATGCTTAGCGCTATGTTTATAAATTCTAGACCTAATAAATGAACAACTAGATTCCAGATAATAGAATAACAGCTAACTCATTCACCAGTTTTAGCAAAAAAACACAAACATGAAAAATACATACATATAAGCGAAATGATCCGAAGGCCAGATAATGCCTTGTTTGTATTAATGAACTCCTAGTCTTGCATACAAATTGTAATAGCTTAGAGTCGACCCCCATAATGGGTTACATTTCATATTTTATAGCCAAAATATTTGGCTTTTCTCTTACATTGGGTGAATTCGTTAAAGCACATCGTACCCTCCAAACGGTGGCGTATCATTTCTCTGACTTCTCGTTGTGCTTGACTAGGCCTTTCAAGGAACCCGTTACAACTTAGGATGATATCTGTTAATTTTATCCCTTTTGCCTTGCTCTGGCTTGGTCGGTGTGATTGTACATGCTTCATTTATGGCACTGGCTATGGTGGTGGATCATTAACTTTGCTTGCAATACACCTCCCTTTGACTGCATTGTATCAACAGGGAAGTCTATCCCTGAGCTTCAACATGGGGCTTTGTAAGGTACCAAGATAGGTATTTAATATTGAATAATTTAATATTGTATTGTATAATGGTATGAGCTATAAATTAATTATTAAGGAAGACCACATGTCAAAATAGAAATAGGTATGACATAGAATCATATTTATAACCGTTGGGATAATATTGTCATATGTAACCGCAAGGAATATTATCATATTATTATCCATTTTGTAACTAATGGAAGGTGAACCACCACATGGGTGATCATGTAACTCATGGAAGGTGAACCGCCAAATGGGTGATCTTGTAACTTATGGAAGGTAAACCATCACACTCTTGTATAAATAGAGATGTACCCCCATTGTAAAAGGTATCTATGATGTATTCTCAGATTAGTCTTGGCTCATGGAGATCTTGTGGAGTGGCTTCCTTCCAAAAGGAGCATTGTATGGTGTTGCTCTACCTCAAGGGTATAATCAATCTCTATTTTATTGTGAGTAATTTGTTGTGCAATTAATTTATTTGTGGATGCATGTTGAATATTTTGATATATTGTTGAAATATATATGGTATGAGAAGAGAGGTTTACAACATTTGGTATCAGAGCCGCGATTTGGGCAAAGTGGGTTTGTTTTTACAGAGCTAGGACACGTATTTTTAGAAAAAAACATCACATTTTGTTGAGGCCATATTTTTATTTTAGCAGTCATTTTTAGAAGGTTTTTGCTCCATTGTGTAGATATTTTTGAGTACTACAAAAAATACTGCTCATTTTTTAAATTTTGATATGTATTGAGAAAATTATGGTTGTTTGAAAATTAATTATTTTTGCTGTTTTTTGGCCGTGCAAATTTTTTTCAAAATAAAAAAATTTGTATTAAATTTTTTAGTAGTCATTTGCAAAATATTTTGGCACCAACATATAGATTATTTTGAGTACTATAAAAACAACTACTCATTTGTGGATTTTTGATAAGTTTTGAGAGAGTTACAGTTGTTTGAAGTTGGGTTGTTCAAACTATTTTTTGGTTGCATGATTTTTTGTTTTCAAAAAGAAAAAATTCATATTAAATTTTGTAGCATTCATTTTCAAAATATTTTTGCATCAGCATATAGGTTATTTTGAGTACTACAAAAATGACTATTCAGTTGTGAAATTTTGATAAGTATTGAGGAAGTTACAACTATTGCAAGTTGGGCTTTTGGTGTTGTTTTTGGGTTACCGACAAAAAAGGAAAAAAATTCATAACTTTCAATCCGGGTAAGCAAATCAGTTGTCGTTTGTTTTGTTTTGAATAAAAATTGTAGATCTAGTTGTTTATGTGGAATTGAGCTTCAAATCAATGGGGAGATATATTTTCATACAACCCTAGTTTGCATTAGGGCATCAACTATGGAACTACAAATTTTTTTGGAGTAAATATTATTGATGTGAGAGAGTGGCTGAAAATAGTAAAATCTCAACATGGTGAAGTCATGTTATGCTGTTGCTTTAAGATTTTTTGGGGGGAAGTATTACAATGGGTAGAAAGCTTTATTAGGGATAATCCCTTGTGCACTTGGAGAGAAATAGAACCATCATTCTTGAGTAAATGGGAACCTATTCAATTACAAAGAAAGTTAGATGTTTGTAAAGGAGATCTTGAGGGAAGGAATAAAAATATAAACAACTTGATGGATGTCATCAAAGACCTTGGAAAGAAATAGTAGGGAATTCAAAATGAGTGAAATGAAATAAAAGGAGAATGGGAAGTTTTCAAGAAACAGAATGAAGACTATGAAAAAAGAAATAAAATTACTCAAGAAGGAGAAAGATAAAAATATTAAGGAAGATAGTGAGAAGAATGAAGCCACGTATTTGGATATTCAAAATTAAGAGAAGGATCAAAATGATTTAAATTCATCTAAAAAATATATTTTATAGGTTCATGGAAGCTTTCAAAAGGAACAGGTTATTATTTCCATTGACCCTAGTAGCATATATAATTTATTAATATTGCTTTGGCTAAGAGGTTGTAGGTTCAAGCAACAAAAATTAAGGACACACAATTGGAGGTTGAGAATGTTCACATTTTTTAAGATTTGAAGATCACCATGGATAAATATGTTTTACATTCAGATTTTCATGCTATTGAGGTAAATGATGCAAATATTGTTCTTGGTTATTCTTGGTTGCATTATTTGGGTATTTTTAACATTAGTGCAATAGAAATTCATGAAGTTATGGTACCAAAAAAAAGAAGAAGATAACATTACAGGACATTTCTCAATGTAAGGAAAAATAGGTAGCTATTGCAGAGGAACAAAGTGAAGAGCCAACAGAGGCAGTAGAAGAAACCATGAAAGCTAAAGCAAAGGTAGCATCAATACAGAGAGTAAGAGAGAAGAGAAAAAATAGGTAGAACAAAAGGCTAATGTTGGAGTATATCGCCATCCACACCACCATGAGAGGCAACAATCATGGAGACAGGGCTTGAGGCAACAACAGAACAATGAGGGACATAGAGGGAACCAGTGGATCCAAAACATTGGATATGCTCCAAGTCATAAATTCAAGCAGGTATGGATGAAAAAAAGTGAAATTTATGCTTCCAACACATGGCATTGGCATCAACGAAGACCACCACCAATCATAGTTTCACTAGGATGGATGGATGATCGAGATTGGTATCATTATTCAGGATGGCTCAAAAGGTCTTATTATTTAGTCTCTTATATGTTTCGAGGATGAAACATTTGTAAGGGGGATGGAATGTTAGGTACCAAGATAGGTATTTAATATTGAATAATTTAATATTATATTGTATAATGGTATGAGCCATAAATTAATTATTAAGGAAGACCACATGTCA
Source organism: Wollemia nobilis (assembly GCA_028583015.1). Lineage (NCBI taxonomy): Eukaryota > Viridiplantae > Streptophyta > Pinopsida > Araucariales > Araucariaceae > Wollemia > Wollemia nobilis. Next base: position 15,534,974 of record JAQPPZ010000850.1, read on the forward strand.
AAATAGAAATAGGTATGTCATAAAATCATATTTGTACTCGTTGGGAAAATATTATCATATGTAACCTCAAGGAATATTATCATATTATTATGCACTTTGTAACTCATGGAAGGTGAACCATCACACTCTTGTATAAAGAGATATGTACTCCCATTATAAAAGGTATCTATGATGTATTCTCAGAGAAGTCTTGGATTGTGGAGCTAGAGATCTTGTGGATTGGCTTCCTTCCTAAATGAGAATTGTATGGTTTTGCTCTACCTCAAGGGTATAATCATTCTCTATTTTATTGTGAGCAATTTTTTGTGCAATTAATTTATTTGTGGATGCATGTTGAATATTTTGATATATTGTTGAAATATATATGGTATGAGAAGAGAGGTTTACAATAGGCTTCAACATGTATACTGCAGTGTCTGATGGCTAACATTAAATACGAGTGACATTTCCTTGAGGCTAGGCTTCGAGATCTAGGCTAGCATTACCTTCAATATAACCCTTAACCCTTTTGATTATAGCTTACCCTTGGGTAGGATATTTTGGAACTCTCTGGTGATAAATCACCTTTAGCCTTTGTTGTTTCATCCAGGAAAAGCTTTTTGGGCTCCTTCTATCCCTAGGTATCTTCAAATGGCCACCCTACCTAGGGTGAACGTCTCCGTACAACTCTACCCTCAAGGTTCCTTTTAACCATCCGCCCATGTTGGGATGAAATAATTGGGGTGAAGCCGCCTTTCGTGCTTTTACAAAATTTTGTCCTAATTGGGTGGGCAGCATCAACACTTTCTTTTCTCTTATCCTTTCACCAAAACTTACTACCATTGCTTGGGTGAGATTTTTCTTGGGGTGGAGCATACATTTGTGGTGGAAACTTCTACCCTATCATGGCCCACCCAAGATATGAGCTTCCTCTTTGGTTTGGGTGGAATTTAACAAAACTACATATTTCACCCTATAGTGGCCAATACTAATAAATAAACATTCATATAAAATAACAATAATATGAAGTAAAATAGCTAATATCATGAAATAAATTATAGCATAATTTCTCAAATTGTATACAAGCTTCTTTGTATGATGCTTGAAATACATATGTTGTTCAATGATACATTATATGGAGCTTTGTCTCCATAATATAACCTCATAAATGTGTCTCTTCAATACTTGACTATTGCACTCCTCACATATCTGGGAGATGCATATTTTCTTGTTCCATGCATAAGATATATTTTATGATGTCTTTTGGATTCTCATCTTGTCACTTGTATACATGACTCTTGACTCTCTATTTGTACATTTTATGACAATTACACACTCCTACATCTATACATATGAACACTCTATTATATGACACTTGTGCACATTCTCACTCCTCACAGTTGCACACATAATTACATTACACATGTGCACATCCTACACATAAAGAAATACATAAAGGGGAAATATAAATCATACTCCTAAACTATAGACTCATGCCATAATATATTACATATTTATATTTGTACCATAAAGGTACCACGGGGGTACATAAGCATGTACCAAATAATGTAATATTCTCCAAAACCCCATTGTATTACATTATTTGTTTATTGAATACTTTAGTCTTCAATATATTTCTAGTTTGTCTTGATCTTCTTTGTCTTAAATTTTTACTTTGTATACTTTGTTCTTTATTTTGTGATTTCCTCTATTCTTCTTCTTTGGCTTTCTTTTCTTCATCTTCAGCTATGGTATGGTTATTGTTGTGACTTTTGAATAAGGAATTAGCAAGTCATCACAATAATACATTAAAAAATTTAAAGATTTATTGAAGCTAACATATGCTTCATTCAAATCATGTGTCATAACTAATGTATTTTTTCTTATCTTTTCTCCTACAAGATCTCAAAGGTGAGTAAAGCCATATACATCACAATGCATATTTCAATAGAAAATACAATAGTGTTTTGTGAATTCCACCAATATCTAAAAAGCTTTTCATGAAGATAGCTAATAAGTGTAGTGAACTTTTCATATTTTTCATTTTTGAGAAATAAAGACAATTTTATCTTTAAATAATTTGACATTTCTCTTTTTTTAATCAAAAACATCTATCAAATTTTGTGTATAGAATTTTAACTTGTTCACCATATCTTCACTATCTTCATTGAATGTATTTTTTATAATTTATTCCATAATGCAATCCTTTGAAGTAGAATTCCTTATATCTCCAAATTGAAATCAAATTATACTAAATTCTTTATTAACAAATTAAAAAAAAATTCAAATCGTTTGGAGAAGAAGACCTTGTGTCTCCCAAATGTCAAATAATCAAATTCTTCAAAGTTGCAAAACAAAGTCTCCAAAGTCTTAACAAATCTTCAAATTACTTTTGAGTTGGAAACCTTATGGCTCCCAAATTCAATCAATCATTTTTTTTTTTAATTTGCAATCAAATAAATTCTTCAAAGAAATTTTTAATTTAATTGCAATATGCAAAATATTCAAATTATTTTTGAAAAACAATTCTCTCTAAAAATGCAAACTTTATTTTCAAATATCAAATTTTAAAATTAATATTTGGGAGTAGAAATCCTTATGGATCCTAAATTAATAATCAAAAAATAAATTCCTTAAGTCTTATATCTTCAACAAAACTTAAATGAGTTAGGTGTTTATTTAGCACCCAATATCAAATATTAAAATATTTAAGGTGATTTTTCTTACCTTAATCTCTAGCCTACCAACTTATATCTCATTTATTTGAATGTCCACATTGATTTTGAATATCAAACCTTCTACACCTCATTTGGAGTGTTACATTCAGAATGATGAGTGTTTTCTTTATGTGTCATCAATGATGTGCTTAGGCATATGAAACATCTTTGTTGTGACTACACTTCTCAAGTTGGACCAATCCTTTTGGATGGTTATGCTTTCTCACTCAACTCTAACATTATCTTGAATATATTTTACTTTTAGATAGATGCAATTTGCTTAGATCACAGAGGCAACATCTAAATACAATTTCAAACTCGAACAAACTCTTCAAGCGAATTTTTGCTTCTTTTGGTTCAAAATTTTCTCTAGACCGAATTTCTATGTTGGCATTATCTTGTATGAAGGTGTCTAAAAAATATTTGGTGGATTTTGACCACTCTTCCTTATATTTCCACTTCTTTCAGTAGAAATAATTAATGCCTCTTCAAAAATTTTCTTGCAATGCTACTTCTAGATTGGATACGTCTCTCAGATGTCTCTCTTCAATGCTGTTATAAAATTTAGTCCTTCTCTTCACTTGGCTTTGATCCAAATGGGTAGAATCTTTGGCAATACCATTTTTGATTCAGGTGACTTCTCCCTATGATGCTTGTAATGGATCCCTCTTTTCTTTATTTGTTGCTTCCTATTTGTTGGCTTTTTCCACTCTATCTTATCTTCTTTCTCTAGAAAGATATATCTTATTTGTCTAACATTGAAAAATAATATAAATTCATTCATTGGATTTGGATGACTAAAACTCAATGGTTCTTGGAGGCTCCTAAAATTTCCACTCTCTACACATAGTCAAAGAATTTTTTTTGGTGTCTTCAACCCTATTATTCTTTCTACTTCTATCTCAAAATAGAATATTAATTCTTGCCAATATATATATATATATATATATATATATATATATATATATATTTAACATGGTGGAATCGGTAGCTGCCATGAATTTGGGCAGGCTGTCCAGCTTTTATGGCCGCCATAGTATTCTCGCATTGTCAGCCTCGAAAGTCGCCACACAGATCTTCGTGCAGTCCACCCCTATAACCGCCATTCCACAATAATTTTAAACCTTTTACACCGCTGAAAGAACCAGGAAAGGGACAAGCATTCAGTCCGACGAGGCCCGAGATTTGAACCTTGGACCTCCACCCCCTTATGGGGTTTGGAAGAACCAATTGGTCTACACCTCGGACCTAATTCTTGCCAATTTTAATCTTCAATTTTTTTAATTTTAGGATAATATCAATACCAAAAAGTTGAGCAACATTCAATTAGTGATTTTGAATCAAACTCAAAATATAATGAGCCTCAAAAGCTCTTCAATATTTAATATTTTTATTTTAAAACTTAAAATTCAGATTCACACCATAAACTCTTTTTATAATGCTAGCAATAGAGTCTACTCAAAGTAGCTCTAAATATGACTCTTCCAAAAATGAATAGAGTATGATAGTGCCTCTAATACCATTGTTGGCTTTTTAGCCAAATTATCATAGCTCCCAATGTTTAGGATAAAATATATCAATCAAATATTTGAGCAATAACTATATGTAGCCAATAATAATAAACAAACAGTCATACAAACTAATAATAATATGAAGTAAAATGGTCAATGTAATTCATGCAATAACATGAAGAAAACTTACAGTATAATTGCTCAAATTGTATACAAGCTTCTTTGTATGATGCTTGAAATACATATATTATTCAATGATACATTACATGGAGCTTTATCTCCATAATATAGCCTTAGAAAGACAACTCTTCAATACTTGACTATTGCACTCCTCACATATCCGGGAGATGCATCTTTTCCTATTCCATGCATAAGATAAATATTCTCACATATTTTTGCTTCTCATATTGCCACTTGTATACATGAATCTTGACTCTATTTACACACTTTATGAGACTTGCACACTCCTACATATATACATATACATACTTTATTGCATGACACTTGTGCACATTATCACTTCTTATAGTTGTATACATAATTACATGACACTTGTGCACATACTAAAATAAAGATATACATAAAGGGGAAATATAAATCACACTCCTAAACTATAGAATCGTACCCTAATATATTACATATTTATATTTGTACCATAAATGCACCATGGGGGTGCATTAGCATGTACCAAGTAATGTAATATTCCCTAACATAAATTTCCATCGATCTCTCAAGTGGTCGATGCCAAAGAAATGCCCAAGTTGCTTACAAGAGAAAGCTTAAGAATAAATCTACTAGTGGGTTTAAATCTACCTATGCCATGAGGCTATGGTAATATACTGAACTAGTAACATAATGTTCCATAGCATTATCAGTGACAACTAAGACAAGTTCTACTATTAATAAAAGTTTTGAAGCCTTCTCATTGTTAGCTAAAAAGAATCTACCCTTAACAAGACTTAGTCATATTCAATGGTTTAGGATTCACTCCTTGTCCTAAAGGGTGGGTTTGAAAACTAAACTATACTCCATAGATAATGGGGACCTTTGCAATATCCTAACAAGAGATCTAAATAAAGAAAAATAAAGAAGAGTAGAGAAATTAATGGGACTAGAGGTGACCAGGCAAAAGATTAACATCATCTAAAATATCTTAAGGTTTGCAAAAATACAAGTCTAGAGAGGGAAACTGCCTTGTTGCATATGTTTCTTGACTGGATCCACTGGTAGTCAAGGTGAACTATGGGGGTGTGTTATATTCCCTATAATCAGGGATACAAAAGGATGGGTTCACCAAGAATGGTTTTAGTACTTGCTCCAAGTTTGGGATGAGGGTGTTTGATGTGTCAATTAAGCATACACCTATTTTTGGCCTTTCTAAACTAAACTATGAAAAGGAAAGAATAATGCAAGACATACAAGATGCAAGAAGACAATAACTAACCCTAGTATGATTCTAAAATTCAATGATATCTAACCCTAATATTGAAAAATAAAGTATTTTTAGCAAGGGTCTAAGGGAGTTGCACAAACAAGATTAAAACCCTATATGCACACTATATGCTTTTATTCTTTCCAATACCTAAAAATTCAATCAAATATTTTTATTCTACTTATAATATAGGTTTTGGATAGAAATGAACAAAAACAAGCACCAAATAACCTAAATATCTATTAAGGTACTTATTTGATCCAATGGTTTATCCAAGCTTTATATTACATCTAAAATATTCAATACTTCCAAACCTTCAAAATAACTTCACAAACCCTAGAAAATTTCATCAGCATTTGGGGGCCTGCTTAGGCTGCTATAAGACTAAACTTGGAGGTGCAATAGTCAAGCCCCCTTGGTCCTTTTAGATGACCATTCAAAAGTAATATTGATATTTGACCTTTGGAACATGCATAAATAGATAAAAATAAATATGTAATAGTAAAATGAAATGCAGACATGATGGATACAATAGAATGCTAAAAATGCACAATGTAAATTAGGATTTTGGGATGCAAAACTTGCCCCCAAATCTACCAAATTCATGCCCTACAAAAAGGGAGAACAAATATGGCTTACAAAATTCATTCCCTATATGGAAAGGGCACACATTTGGTTTAGATACCATTTTCGACCCTCAAAACAACGAAAAACTAAGCATGAAACAATGAAAACATACTTGCAAAGAAAAATAAAGTAAATGTAGAACTTGATGAGATGATGGAGAAAGTAAGGAGAAATAAATAGGTGGAATAAGCACTCCAATAAGGTTTATCTATCCAATCATAAAGACTTATCCACTCAATACCCAAGGGTAGCAATCACCAAAGCACAAAATAACAAAAACAACAACTCACAATAGAAGAGCACTTGATGCTATGAACAATGAGTGAGTCAAGAATTGGAATATTATAAGAAATTTTTGGGGTAATATTAGGTAATACAAACCCTTATTTACAAGATGTTTGGAGGGCAAAACATGCAAGAAAATGAAATTTCATTATAGGAAAAGACTGATCCTAAAACAAGCTGACAAGGAGAGGGGTTTTAGTGAGAAAAACCCCTAGAACACCAAATTTATGTCCCATATTTATAGGGTATGAATATAGAAATACAAATTCATGCCCTGTATAGATAGAGTGCAAATTTGGTAAAGCTAATAAAACAAGGCAAAGGGGGAAGGCAAAAGGGTCCCAAATTTGCACTTAGCAAGTTTGGGTGGCTAGCTAAGGGTCTAAGGAAGAATTGACTCAATTTGAAGGGTCAATTTTCCATATATAAATTTTACCCCATCTTTGATACATTTATGGCCAAATAAATGCATCAAAGAAATATGTAGACTCCTATGGACGAAAACAATGAACACAAAAAGGGGTGGCCAAGTTTGGACAAAGGGGTGGTGCAAAAAAGGGTATTAACCTGAACATCACAAATTTACATGCAAAATGAGGCATTATTACCATTAATGCATCTAAGGCTAGGTACCCCCCTGAGTTTCAAAAGGAATGCAAAATTCCTATGGGCTTCAAAAAAATAGATACAAAAAAAGAAGGCAACAAACAAATAAAATACATACATTATATATATATATATATATATATATATATATATATATATATATATATATATATATATATATATATATATATATTGAAAATCATGAACATAGTGAATGCAATGCAAAATGATCCTAACTAATATGCAATGCAAGCTATCATGCAAGCTAAAATGAATGTAGGGTGGAATGCATGGATGAGTGGATGGAAAAAAATAAAAAAAAATGTTAACAAAAGAGAAGAAATATGGAAGAAGAAGAAAGTGAAAGCTCCAAAAAGGTCAAAGAAAATAAAAGGAAAAGAAATAGAGCAAAACCCTGTGAGGATGTATGTTCGCATATGGTTGAATGGAGGCTGCCTCTCACTAGTGGCCATAAAGCTATCCTGTAAGGGTGTTATGCTCACTGAGATGGATAGGTGGAGTGATACCTACTATGGGTGTAGTGATTTATAATGGCCAGAGAAAAGAAGAGATACCCATTGGGATATATGCTCACAAATCATCGAATAGAGGCTTCTCCTAGCTTGTGACCATGAAGCTATCCACAATGGGGTGTTGAAATGATATTATTGATATTTCCAAAGTGAGGACTACCTGATAGGGTTGTGGTGTGTGTAAAAGATGAGTGATAAAAGTGAAGCATAATATGTGTGTGCACGTGCTGGAAAATAAAGAGAGAAAATAGAGGCAAGAAAGAAAAATAATGCAAGTGTGCATCCTTCTCGAAGAAGAATATTGAGAAAGGAGAAAGGAGAAAGTGTGAACAACAAGCAAGATTCACAAATAGAAGCAAGAACATGTATCCTTATATTTATGAAAAAGAAAGAAGAAAACATGCAAAGGACAAGGATACATAGAAAAAGAACTATATTCCTTGAATTGAGGAAGACAAAAAGATGATCATTATAGCTTTCAAGGTCAATGAGTATAGAATGACATGAGTGGATGTAATGATATGAGCCCTGGATTGGGGATTTTCTAGGCGTCATATCTCTAGTGTGAATGCAATACATGTGAGCTATAATCTAACTAGGTATCATCACTAGCCATTATTGTAGAATCTCCAAGAAACTATATGATCAAATAATCATGCAAATTGAACAAGCAGTAGTGCAATTGTATGACAAGTAGAATGTAAAGAATAAAATGTTAGGTAAAACATACAAAATATGATAGGTAATCATATAGTATGAACAAGCAAACCAAATGCAGTATGAAAACTAAGCTAAATATAATATGAAGATGCAGAGAGCCAAGTTATGCATAGTACCTCTTTAGATGCATTATATTAATTGGTTATTTGAATTCTTTACCATCCAAATAAGCCAAAATATAGGCTCCTAAACCAAACTTAGTTGTTATGATAAAGGGGCCTAGCCAATTGGGCCAAAATTTACCTTTGAGATCGGACCAAGCATTGGTGTTATTTTGGTTTTCCTTGAGGAAAAAGTCCCCAAACTCAAAAGAATGATTATAAAATTCCTTGGAACAAGATCACTTGAGACTATTTTAATAGGCTCACAAATTCTCTAAGTCATAAAAATGCTTTTCATCCAGCAGCTCCAGTTGATTCAAATTATTTGTGCAATACTCATCACCAATCGAGATATCTTGCAATAAGATACACAATGAAGGGACATCTAACCCAAATTAAAAGACCACCTTAGTCCCATATACCAATATGTACAAAGAAGCACCTATAGGAGTTTGCAAACTAGTGCGATAGACGCACAAGGTTGGATAAAGTTGGATATGCCAATCATGATCGGTATTACTAACTGTAGCACCCTAAAATTGGTGCAGTTAAACCCTTAGTAAAAAGATAAAAATTTGAATTTTAACCTCAAAATCGCCCGTTAACCTATCACCCCATTTTTCATGCAATTTTTAGGAGTTGTTTTGACCGTTGGATGATATCATCGCTAATCAGACAAAATCATCCCAGATCGGACGAATTCGTTTGGAACAGAACGTCCAAACAATTTCATCCCAAAACCAAATTTTCATAATTAGATTTGTTTCAACAACCTCTCCAACTTGGGCAGAACAATGTTTGTGTAGTTGGAGATTCCTCCATTGGAGATCTCCCATATTGGGATTATCCCCAACCTCTTAACCTCCCCCTAATCCTATATAAACTGGGATTTTCTCAGTTTATCCCCCTGACTCCCTGGATCCCCTGCCTGGCTCTCCTCCTAACTCTTTCCCTGGTTGATTTTCCCTACCATTTAGCTTTGCACTCTTAGATTTAAGTTTTCATTGTAGGAGGAAGCGCGGATCGTCACATGCGATTCCAGATGATTTTGGATGATCCTATCATAGATTGGCAACGATCTCATACGATTTGAGGCGATCTCAACTGCAGTTCAGATTGGGGGCAATCAGAGCCTTAAGTTTGCATTTCTCATCTTCCTTCTTTATTTTATTATGCATTAGCTTGATTATTTTCATTCTGCATCTTGGAGTTCACCTCATTTAACATAAATGCATGATAAAGTTAAAAATAAGTTATTAAAACAATGCATTTCCTTTAATATGCTATCTAGATTTATTAGTTAGGCATTTATATTGTCATTCCTATCATTTTACATTATTCTTGCAATACAATTTTTGGTTTTTGGTGCCTGTTTCTATGATTGCAGGTTTCTGACAAATTCGGCTGACGAATTCGTTAGATCAACGATGATCTTGTCTGATCTCAGATGATCGCCTGTGATCTGGGATGATTTTGTACAATTATAGATGATCCTGTCATATTCGAGATGATCTGGACTCCAAGCTTCAGAATCTTCATCAAACATCTGGAATCAGGTGTAGTCTTTTCCATTTAACATATTCCTTACATTTAGGATTCATTCCTGCTTTATGTATTCATATAAATTGGTATTTTCATATAGAATAGCTTAGATTCATTTTGGCCAACCTAGGACTATGAATGATCGAGTATAAAATGAACATATCAAACCCATTCTCAACCTAGGCATGGAAACTGCCACTCAAAGTTTCTTGGTGAACCCCACCATCCGTCAAAAATTCACCCTTATACCCCTCCCTCGAGAGGCATGACCTTCAAATGGCCTCTCAGTCCGAGGTATTGTCCCATCCTTCTCGCATCCCCCTTTCGGGCATGGATCCTATAGCCTAAAGATAAGGGCGCAAAAAATTTGGGTCAGTACATTTTAGTGAACCCGACGTGAAACTAAAAACCTTTTGAAAACAATACAAAAAAAAATTATTATTAACATCTAGAATCATTAGACAAACAATTAAAGTCGCATGTCATATTTAGATGGTAGATTATAATAAAAGACGAGCTATCACCATAAATGTTGAAAATCAATTAACGACCATAGAGATTACTTATGTACTTAGAGTACCTCAAATAAATAGGGTCCAAAAATTGTGGGACGAACTTGATAGGAGATTGGGTATCATTGAATCCAGATCTATAGAACTTAGGCAAATTAAAAGGTTTGTCCTAGATAGAATCCTGGATCTCGATCAGGTGACTTTGTACCATGAACTTCAGAGAGCTTGCCATAGGTGGTTAGCATATAAAAGAGCACTTGTGACTCCAAAATTGTACACCTTTGAGGAATACCTTGAGAACGCAGCTGTAGTACATCAGTTTCTAGCTTATATAGAGGATCAAGAAGTCATTCTTACAGATAGAAAAAGATGGAATAGAGTTCCTAGAGCTGTGTGGTATCGAGAGTATTGCCATGAAATTTATTTCTACAGGTTAGAGTCCGAAACATATCATATTACTATAGCACACTTTGGCAAATTTTTGAAAAACCATTTCCAATTTGAAGAGGAGCATTTCATGACTCTTGATGAACTTGATCCCATTAATGATATCCATAAACTATTTATAGAAAACTAAGTCATTATTTTTACTATTGTTATTCTTTTTGCAACTAGAATGCTATTTGTTATCTTTATAATAATATTATAAAACAAAAAAAACAAAAATCAAAACATTTCCCTTTTAAGTATTATAGTAGGTATATAATTAAAATATATACCTCTCAAACCTATCGCATATATATATATAAGTATATATATTTGCTGAAATCTAAGTTTAAGCACAATGCCTAGACTTAGGAATGGAAAACAAACTAAAGAAGAAGAAGATTGGTTAGGAAAACCATTAAATAACCCAGATATCCTTCCTGAAGACCAAGTTCAAGAAGAAGAAACCCTAGACCAGCAAGAATAAGAGCTTGCTGTAAGAAATGAACAAGAAGAAAATGTTAGAGAGGAAGGATCCTCATCCCCTAAAATGTCTTCGGGAGGAGCTGTCACTTTTGAAAACATGGAACAATTTTGGAAGTTCATTAATACTAATATTTGGTGTCCTTAATAGAGCAGTCCATATGGACAAGGATCAAATTAGTGACTCTCAAGTAACTCTAGAAGACGTATTTCACACACGCACTAATCCCTTGTCCTTTATTGATCAAGAGAGTGATCAAGCTAGACCATCCAATTTGGATATGACCACTATAATCTAGAACATGCAACAAAAATAGGTTACCCAACCATCTAAAGTTCCTGTTAGCAAGCCTAGGGTTATTCCTGCACAAAATAAACCATCATTTATTGCTCTATTTTGCCAAGCTATTGAGCAATATACCTCAAATCAACAAAAACCCAAAACAAAACCAAACACCAATTACCAAAAATCTGGGATACAACATAATACTACTACAAATCCTCTTCATAATACTCTTCCTACCAACACTTTGCATAATAGCAATATAGTGTCTAATCCTTATGTCACACCGTCATACACTCATAAATCCCATGCCTATGTCCCATCGAACCAATATGGTGGACAAACTAGAAATCTTGAAACTGTGGTGAAACAGTTAGTGTCCCGCATGGACCAAATAGATCCCTACCATCCCTCGTACAATTATCGAGAGATGTGTAGTCAACCTCTAGATCCTATAGTTGTAGCATAGCCATATCCTAAACATTTTCCTATGCCTATCTTTCCCATATATAAAGTAACGTAAGATCCTATAGAGAATCTTTGTATATTTAGGATAGCATGTCATGATATATCACATGATGACTTATTATTGTTAAAAATGTTCCCAAAAAGTTTAGGAGGGATGGCATTAGAGTGGTATTATCAATTATCCACTAATTCTTTGAGGAATTTCAAAGAAACAGCCGAGTATTTGTTCATCAATTTAGTGCCTACATCGAAAGGCATGTGACCATTAAAGACTTGTACAACTTAAAACAAGACAAAGATGAATGCTTTGCTGATTTCCTAGCTAGGTGGAGACAGTTGATAGGAAAATTGCACTTTGTGTTACCTTATAGGGAGATGTTGGACATATTTATTAATAATTTACAAGACCAACTATCTTACGAATTATCAACTGCTACCTTGACCACCTTCGATCAAGCTATAGACTTAGCCAAATGAGTGGAAGATGCTCTCATTAGGAGAGGACAGCTTAAAAAGAAATACAATGAGAAAACATCCAAAAATCAATATAAGAATAAATAAGTTGTGGGTGATGGAGTCACTGATAGTAGAAATATCACTAATGTTAATGTTGCGAAGACAACGGAGAAGTTTATACTGAAACCTCCTGATAAACCTCCTCGAGAATTTACTAGGTTAAATCAACCTTTATCAACCATTCTACCGCAATTATTAGAATGAGGTTTGATTCAATTACCAACTATCCGAGAACCTGATCCAACTATACCCGGATATAGAGCTTATTTACACTGTGACTTCCATAGAGGACCTGGACACACTACAAACTCTTGTAAAAGATTAAAACATAAAATATAGGACTTAATTGATAACAATGAGATGGAGGTGCAAGCCTTTCAACCTAAGCAAAATCCTCCTAATAATGCTCAAAAGAACATCCCCCAAAACCAGAATCGGAATGCCAATCAGTCATTGGACATATTTCAACATCCTTTACCAAAACATGGCAAGGAAGTGGCTAATCAAATTGAACATCATAATGTTCCCCCTCCTACCCGATATGTAGGGACTATTAGTGGGCATTTACCTGTTCATGATTTGAAAGCCTTTGACACAAATTTATCCGTGGTTACAACCAAGCCTCTATATAAAATGCAAATATCTGATCTCAGTGATACAGAATACGAGACTGAGAGTGATATGGAAATCACATCAAATCAATCGAATAGATTTGACGATGAATTGGATCCTATTCTCCCTATCACAAGTTATATGGTTCCAGAAGAACCATTTCCAAGAAGACTCACTACTAGACCATCGTCTCACCAATTCCTTTCTAATGAGAAAGCCATAAATGCTAGACCGAGACCCATTCATCATTTGCAGAATAATATTATGGGTACCATCGAAGTTGTTACTAGACAACAAGCTCAAAACTCTCAACAAAATCAAATGCAGAACGATGGGTCAGCTCCATTTGTTTTGAAAGTTCCTAATAAAGGGAATTAGGCACCTAATGTTCAACCTAAACCTCCTTATAATATTAATGAACAACTATCAAATATTACAGCTAGAATTTCTCTTTTGGACCTTTTAAGATCTCCTACACATAGAGATGAATTAATGCTTACATTAAGCCAGATGATGGTACCACAAGACATTCAACCCGAAGCCATGGCCAATACTATAATAACTTGTGAAGTTGATTGTATTGACTTCCGAGATAGAGACATACCACAACATAGTTTACATAAGGATAACCCCTTATATATTACTGCCTTAATTGGAGATGTAGCAGTTAAATGAGTCTTGATTGATAATGGTTCATCTTTAAACATCTGCACTTTTGAATTCTACCAAAGATTTGGGTTTAGAAGTGAGGAAATGAAAAGAACTGATATGATCATAAAAGCTTTCAATGACTAAACACAAGAAACGTGTGGAGTTATTACCATTCCATTGCAGGTTGGTCCAAGAACCTTGGATACGACTGTATTTATTGTACATTGCCCTGCATCATACAATATACTCTTGGGTCACCCTTGGATCAATGTGTTGCGAGCCATTCCCTCAACTTTACATCAATGTGTTAAATTCGAATTTAAGAATCAATTGGTTACCATTCATGGTGATCCTAGACCCTTTGATATGTGTGCTTTGGCAGAACCTGTTGGAGTTCAATTTTGCCCTGCTCTGTCATCCACACATCCTAATTCTCATTATCCATCTAAATGTGTGAAACACACACCCACAACACCATCTACTTCTTCTCCATTAGTTCCACCCCTACATACAGCTCAACCATCCTCTAAACAAACCACATTAGGACCTCAAAAAGATCCTAATCCCACAATCGATGCCTCTTGTTCTACTCCTATAACTTCTATACCTATAATAGACCCATCCATCGACATATCTACAACATCTACATCCACCAAATGCATAGTTTCCACATCAGAAGACATAGGAAATGTTCCTTCTACCTCTTATGCTCTTACTGACGAACTCTTACCCGATTTATCTAAAATTCTTATATCAGAGAAAATGAATGCTTCTATGCAAGATTCCCTTATTTTAAATAATTTGCCACCATCTCCTCATACCTTGGGCCTACCATAGCCTATGGGAAGTACTTGCCAAGTAGGGAGCTATGCTTTTATTTATAAGGGATATGACTAGGGTAGAATACCTAGAAACATCAAGACTCATTATGATGGATATGCTCGATGTTATTTTACTAATGAGTATATTAAATCCAAATCTATAATGCTTAAATTGGGATATAAAGGTAAAGGTTTAGGACCTTTCCAAAATGGTATGAAAGAACCTTTTGAGGTAGAACCGTGGCCCGCCCGATGTGGTGTGGGCCTATTTCCTAGTAAAGGTCAGCCCTTCCCATTTGAGGATGATGACCATCTCATATCTTATCAAGATTATTTAGATGAATGCGATGCTTTGCGTTTAACGGATAAGTCATTCACATGTAATATGCTATCTATAGCTTACCCTGAGATGATCGCTGAATCCGATGATGAGTTGGAGGGAGATATCTTCCATGATGTCTCCGTTGAGGAATTATTACATAATGAATTTTATTTTGATGGCTCTATACCTAGTGTAGCCCAGCTTGAGGGCACGACTCCTCAAGACAAATTATCCAAGCTAACCTTGGCAGAATTACAAGAATTGGGCGTCTCACCCGCCCCACCTAATTTTGAGAAAGATCTACACATGGAAGTAGAAAATGTCATAAAAACCAACATTGGAACCGAGGATAATCCTCACATAATCAACATTGGATCAAAATTGAGTCAAGAAAAATAGGATAAATACGTTGCATTTCTTAAAGAATATGAAGATGTCTTTGCTTAGACATATGAAGATATGCCAGGTCTAGACCCTTCTGTAGTTATGCATCACCTAGTAGTCCATTCGGATGCTAAACTTGTTAAACAGAAACTTAGAAAAATTCATCCTAAAGTGGCCTTACTAGTCAAAGGGGAGCTAGAAAAACTCCTAAATGTTATTTTTATACAAGCCATTGATTATGCTGAATGGATCTCGAATGTAGTTCCAGTAACTAAGAAATAAGCTACTAAAGTTAGGGTTTGCACAAACTTTAGAGATATTAATGTTACATGCCCTAAAGATGATTTTCCCCTTCCCAAAATGGATCAGATCATTGATTTTATTGCTGGGAGTGGAATGATATCCTCAATGGATGGATTTTATGGTTATAATAAGATCAGGCTAAAACAACCTTTATTACCCCTTGGGGGACCTTTTGTTGGAAAGTGATGCCATTTGGTTTGAAGAATGCAGGTGCAACCTATCAATGAGCCATGACTTATATATTTCATGATATGATGCATGATATACTACATGATTATGTAGATGACATTATAGCTCATTCTAGTAACGAAGATGATCATTTAGATGACTTGAGAAAAGTATTTGATCGGTTAAGGGAATATCTTATCCGATTGAATCCAGCTAAATGTATATTTGGAGTTAAGTCTAGTAAATTATTGGGGGTTATAGTTTCTTTATGTGGCATAGAAATTGACCCTCTCAAGATTATGGCTATCACTGATATGCCTGCGCTCATAAATATATCTGAATTACGAAGTTTACAAGGTAAGCTTCAATCTATCCGTCGCTTCATCGATAAGCTGGCAGACAAAACCAGACCGTTTCTTAAGCTTCTTAAGAAGGATGTCTTTTTCCATTGGGACAACGAATGTCAGGAAGCATTTGAGCTCCTTAAACAATATCTTCTTAACCCGCCTGTGCTTTCGCCACCTAGACCTGATCGCCCATTTATCTTGTATATTTTGGCTTTAGATTTTGCCTTAGGAGCTATGTTAGCTCAACTGGATGATGAGAAGGGAGAGTGTGCTAATTATTACATTAGCAGAACATTAATTAGTTATGAAACCTGCTACACAACATTAGAAAAGTTATGTCTAGCAGTCGTATTTTCTACACAAAAATTATGCCATTATATGCTCAGTCAGAAAACATATGTTATTGCTAAATCCGATCCTTTACGATATCTCATGAGTCGACCTTATTTATCTAGTCACATAGCAAAGTGGGTTCTTGCTCTAAGCGAGTTTGAACTCATGTTTATAGGACAAAATTCTATTAAGGGTCAAATCATAGTAGATCAATTAGTTGCTGCACCCTTAGAGTCTACCCATCCCCTCATAATTGAGTTTCCTAACGAATGCCTTAAACTAGAGGCATACCATCCAGAGCAATGGTCCTTATACTTTGATGGAGCTCGATGCATGAGTGGGGCTGGTGCAGGTATTATTTTAATATCTCCACAGAAACATCTTATCCCTTTGTCCTTTAAATTAACATTTGCTTGTACTAATAATACTGTTGAATATGAAGCTCTAATCCTTGGCTTACGAGCTGCCTTGGCACTAAAAATTAAAAATATATTAGTTTTTGGTGACTCAACTTTTTATAAATCAAATTAATGATGTTTATTAGACCAGAGATGATAAATTGCACCCATATAAAGCATGTGTTACAATTAATATCTTTATTTGATCAAGTTACCTTGGAAGCTATTCTTAGAACTAATAATCGTGCGGATGACGCTATAGCTACAGCTGCATCTCTTTTACCCTTAGATTTAGATGACGAATATGCTACCATAATTATTCATTGGCTCTAGGAACCCACTTCAAATAAATCATGCTTAGAATCGTTGGACGTGTTTCTAATCAACGAAACTACTCCTAAACTTTGGTACACTGATATATTCAATTTTCTTCAAAATGGGACCTTCCCTGAAGGTTTTAATAGAAACCAACACCGGTTATTAAATAGATGAGCAAGTCGCTTCGTAATAATTGGCAATACGTTATATAGGAGATATTTTGAAGGTATCCTATTAAGATGTTTGAATCTAGAAGAATCTAGATCAGTTTTAAGTGAAGCCCACGATGGATCTTGTGGGGGACACTTTAGTGGTAGCGCCATTGCTAAGAAGCTCCTTAGGATAGGATATTTTTGGCCTACCATGGAGAATGATGCACATGATTACGTTTGCCATTGCGACAAGTGCCAGAAACATGCTGACCTTGTCCATGCACCTGCATAAGAACTGCAGGCTATTTCATCTCCTTGGCCCTTTTCAAAATTGGGCTTAGAAATCATTGAAAAAATCAATCTTGTGTCATCTAATGGACAAAAATTCATCATAACCGCCATCGAGTATTTCATGCAGTGGGTTGAAGCTATGCCCTTAGCTTCTTGCACTAGAACCCAAGTTTCCAAATTTATTTTTAATGAAATTATTTGTAGGTTTGAAATTCTTGCAAATCTCATCTCGGATAATGGAACTTGTTTCAAAAACAAATATGTAAAGAAATTATGTCAAAAATATAAAATTCAACATTGTTGGTCCGCTCCCTATTATCCTCAGGGTAATGGCCAAGCAGAAGCATCTAATAAAACATTAATTAAAATCCTCAAAATACTAGTCAATAAATCTGGCCGAGATTGGCACATTCAATTGTATCCTGCTTTATGGGCTTATCGAACCAACATTCGTACTCCCATAGGCACTTCACCTTTTGTTTTGGTTTATGGCACTGAAGTTGTCTTTCCCTTTGAATTAGAAGTTCCTTCTTTGGCTCTACTACTTCAATATTCTGAAGTAGGAGATGAATATCATGCTGGCAGATTTAGTCAGCTGGAACTCCTAGATGAGAAGTGCATCAATGCTTTGGAACATATTTGAGCCTACCAGAACAAGCTTAAACGAGCATACCTTAAGAAATTTCATCATCGATCCTTTGAGATCGGTGACCTTGTCTTAAAAGAAAATAAAAAAATACTAATGCAACTAAAGACCTTAAAGGTAAATTTAAACCTAACTGGCTTGGACCATATATCATCACTGCTAAATTTGGATCAGGAGCATACATATTAGCTACCTTATATGGTAAAGATATTAAATAACCTATGAACATTATGCATCTTAAGCGCTATTATGCATAATTCTGGTAATTTCATCATTGTATATATTGTACATCTTGTCTCATTTTAGTAAATTCATATAAAAATTTCAAAAACAATCATATTGTGTATCGTCTCAATTCATAAATCAAAATCAAAATATAAAAATATAACAAACATCAAAATCTTCAAAAAACATTTTCTACTGTATTGTATTTATATTTTCAGTTATTTAGGATAAATTAGCATTTATTTGGAATACCACACTTTCACACTCACATGAATAAATATCTTGATTTTATTTGGTATGATTATTAATCTCTCTTATATCAAAGTCCACAGTTGAATTAAATAAATTTTTGAGCATAGATAATTGATCTTGTTATTTACTTGAACCAAGTATATCTTTTCACATTAAAATGATTTCATTGCAAATTCAATATGATGCTACATAGTAGAAGTGGTTTCTTGAGTGAAAAGTTTCCCCTGCTATCCTATCATGCACATGGTCTAGAATATTTGAGAATTGACAAAAGGACAAGCTCATCCCTGCCTAGAATAAAAATCCCTTGCTCTACAGCCAATCCGAGCAAGTATCCCTAGTATAGGAAGAAAAAGAAAAGTGAAAGAAAATGAGAAAAAGAAAAATATCATTTTGTACCATCGCAACAATATTTCAGCATTATCTCAGTTCCAAGAAAAAATACAAAAAAAAAAAGAGAAAAGAAGAGAAAGAGAAAAGAAGAGAAAGAGAAAAAAAGAAGCAAAAAGCAATAAAATCCCTTTCCCTACCCCTTGAAAATAAAAGAAGGGTGAATGAGCTTGAATCCCTGGAATTCTAAATTATTCGAAAACCGTGAGGTAAGCCCCATAACAAGTGGTTTGTGCCCAACCCGCTTGGCCTTGGGTAACTTCTAGCATGGCGATATGTCCATCACATTAGCGACCTTCTTTTGTACAAACCTATGTCTGCTTATGGATCAGCTAGCTCTTGATGACCCGACTTACATAGTAGTCTGATATGGTTACATGCATATAAATCATGGTCAACGAACACTTATTTGGTTAATTCAAATTACTTGTATCAAATTATCTTGCTCAAAATTGGTAAATGAACAATACAATTGCACACACATTTGTATTTGAGAGATTTTGTATCATTATGATAAATCAAGATCGGCAATGAACTCACATATGCACATGAGGGTTCCTTATAAATCTACATTTTGTCTTTGAGATAATTCAAAATATTTATGCAAATATTTTGGAATAATTTCATCTTCTTATTTGAGGACATCTGTTTAGTATAAAAATAATTAAATACTTTTTTTTCAAAATCCAAAATTTTCTTTCAAAACATGTTCAAAAATCTAGCAATAAAGTCACGTTTATATATAATTTTGACTTTCACAATGATGGTATAGTTCCTAAAACCTAAACTGGGATTTTATGCCTAGCGCAAGTCCTCATCTTATATATTTTCTGCTTATCTCAAAATCAAAAATCAATTATGCAAATTATTTTTGGATTTCGCAATGATGGTATAAGTTTATACCTAATATTCTATGCCTAGTGCAAACCATTGTTCTAATTTTATTTCCCATTCATTTTAATTCATAAAAACATATGGCTTAAATCATTATGTTACACAATTGTGCTTTAAAAAGAATGAACACCTTTTTCTATTTCATTTCATTATGTCAACATTCAATTTTGCAACGATGGTATAATTCCTAGGGAATTGTTCAAAATATTATCACACTTAGGAATTTTATGCCTAGCAAAATCATATTTTTAATATTTCATGCATAATAATTTTATGAAAATATAAAAACAAATCATCACCATCATCATTTTTCATCATCACAACACAAAGTCTTAAGACAGTCTCTTAAGCACTCTTTTACTTTTAGCAATATTTCTATATTGGGATTAGCTTGACAACCTAGCGAGCGGTGACACCACAAAAACTAATTTGTTTACATCAGATTATTTCATTTAAATTTTACAGCATGACATAAAATTATACTATTTCCAACGACATAATTACATGAATAATCAATAAACAATTTAAAATTTAAAGCATCATAAAACATATGGACACGTCATATCACAAAAATATCATATATATATATATATAATATGTATATCATATCAAAACTAGATTGGGATGCCACAATCTATACCCTGGCATACTCAATACTCTCAAAATATACAGTCTACAGCCAAAGAGTAGCTAGTATCGAGAAGCCCTTGAGCTCTCAGTCTCATCTCCTCTCTCGTCTTGGCATGGAGGAGGTGGTCCCATCGAGGTTCATGCTGTATCACGAGTCCTCGATGTCGATCATGATGTTGAGCAAGGTGCAACAATAGTATTGTCATTGTTGTCAACACAGTCAGATAGATCTATTGATGCAGTGGATAGGAAGTTCAAAAGCTATTCAGATGTAGAAGACAAGAGTTCAAAGGTTACTCAGAGTATGTACAATGATTTTCCAAGAAGACCGAAGTGGCCCATATGCAAAAGATCAAAGAAAAAGACAAGTAAGAAAAGTGTCGCGATATCGCGACATATACAACAGGCAAGAAAAACTATCACGATTTCATGACATGTTGGAAGAGAGAGAAAAAGCAAAAAAACTATCATGATTTCATGACATGTTGGAAGAGAGAGAAAAAGTAAGAAAAACTATCATGATTTCATGACATGTTGGAAGAGAAAAAGGCAAGTGGAAAAACTGTCACGATTTCATGACATGTTGGAAGAGAAAAAGGCAAGTGGAAAAACTATCGCAATTTCATGACATGTTGGAAGAGAAAAAGGCAAGTGGAAAAACTATCATGATTTCACGACATGTTGGAAGAGAAAAAGGCAAGTGGAAAAACTATCACGATTTCATGACATGTTGGAAGAGAAAAAGGCAAGTGGAAAAACTGTCACGATTTCATGACATGTTGGAAGAGAAAAAGGCAAGTGGAAAAACTATCATGATTTCACGACATGTTGGAAGAGAAAAAGACAAGTAGAAAAACTGTCACGATTTCATGACAAGTTGGAAGAGAAAAAGGCAAGTGGAAAAACTGTCACGATTTCATGACATGTTGGAAGAAAAAGAGATAGCAGGCAGAAGTGTCACGATTTCATGACAAGTTCAAAGGAAGAGAACAAGTAAGAAAAGTGTCACGATTTTGTGACATGTCGCATTTTCGTGACTAAAATAGGAGAGAGAAAGTAAGTTGGAAAAGTGTCACAATATCATGACATGTCGCATTTTTACGACAAAAGAAAGAGAGGAAGCGTACGAAAGCAGAACTATCATGATTTCACGACAAAAGTAGAAAGCAAGACTTCAAAGGCAGAAGTGTCATGATTTCATGACAAAAGCAAAGAAGTAAAGTACGAAAGCAAAAGTGTCATGATTTCATGACAAAAGCAGAGAAGAAGACTTCAAAGGTAGAAGTGTCACGATTTCATGACAAAAGCAAAGAAGTAAAGTACGAAAGCAGAAGTGTCATGATTTCATGACAAAAGTAGAGAAGAAGACTTCAAAGGTAGAAGTGTCATGATTTCATGACAAAAGCAAAGAAGTAAAGTACGAAGTAAGTGTCACAATTTCATGACAAAAGCAAAGAAGAAGACTTTGAAGGCAGAAGTGTCACGATTTCACGACAAAAGCAAAGTCAAAGTCTATGGAAGTAGAAGTGTCATGATATCATGACAAAAGAATAGAGAAAGCGTACGGAGGCGAAAGTGTCACGATATCATGACATGTTGTATTTTCACGGGCCAAAGCTAAGAGAAAGAGCAAGGAGAAAAGTGTCGCGATATCGTGACATGTATTTTCTCCAAGCAAAGAGAAAGAGCAAGGAGAAAAAGTGTCACGATATCGCGACATGTAGCTTTTATGGTCCAATGCAAAGAGAGAGAGAAAAAAAGTGTCATGATATCGCGACATGTATTTTCGAGGGCCAAAGCAAGGAGAAAGAGAGAGAAAGAAAAAGTGTCACGATATCGTGACATGTATTTTCATGGTTGAGTTGAAGCCGACGAAGACCGATGACAACCGACTAAAATTAGGGTTTACAGTTGTTATGAAAGCTGACTAAGATTAGGGTTTACAACCGACTAAGATTAGGGTTTTCATCACAAAAATTTTGTTATAAAAGGAGGGTTGTTTGGAGATTTGAGAGATGTTGAAGTGTGTGAAGTTCGGTCATAGTGCACAGAGAGCAAGTCGTGTCGAATCATGCTAAGTGCAAAATTCATAAAGAGAGCAGAGTGCACAAAAGGGAGAAGATGATCATGAAGTTCGACTGTAATGAAGCAGAGTGTGTGAAGTGATTGTGCAGAGAGAGCAGAGTGCGTAGAGAATGCAAAGGTGAAGAAGACCAATCAGGGTCTTGCAAAAGCAAAGGTATCTTACTATTAAACCTATAGATTCAAATTGAAGTCCAGGTTGGTGCTTGGCATTAGGGGTTGGTGCTCCTTCTAGTTGGTATAGATAAATTAGGGGTTGGTGCTCCTTCCAGTGTGTGTTGGTAAATTGATTGTAAAGTTGGTGCTTTGCAAAGGCTGGATTTGGATGGTAGTCCAAGCAGTCAATTTTTGAGGAGTAGCCACATTGGTGAACCTCGTTAAATCTTGTGTTGTGTGATGCTCTTTTGTTATACTTGTTGTATCTAGTAATAAGTGTTAATTGCTGTAGTATTAAGAACTGTAAAGTTAAGTTTAAAGAGCTACACTGATTCACCCCCCTCTCAATGTCATTGTGAGACTAACAATTGGTATCAGAGCTAAGTTCCTGTACAAGCTTAACCAACTAGGGTGATCTTGGAAGTAACACAATGGCAGGTGGTGAAGGCTTCTCATCAAACAAAGCACCATTGTTTGACGGATCTAATTACGCGTTCTAGAGAATCAGGATGCAAACATATCTCTGTGCTTTGGGATACGACATCTGGGATTCAGTAGTTAGTGGATACACAATACCCATCACTCCTCCAAAAGAGGCTGACGAAAAGAAACTGTTTGAAAATAACTCAAAAGCAAAGAATGCTCTCATGTGCGGATTAGCAGACAGTGAACTAGTAAAGATCATGAGTTGTACAATGGCAAAAGAGATATGGGACAAACTGAGGAGTATTCATGAAGGAGACGATAAGATCAAGGAGGCCAAGTTACAGACACATCGAGCTCAGTTTGAAGCATTAAAGATGAATGACGATGAAAACATTGAGGCATATATGCTCGAGAGTTAATGGAATCATTAATGCGATCAGAGGACTCGACGAGGATATCGAAGACTCTGCCATCATGAAAAAGGTATTAAGATCTCTTCCTCAAAGGTTTGATTCTAAAGTCTCAACGATAGAAGAAGCTAAAAATCTAAATTATTTTAGTATAGATGAGATGTATGGTTCCTTGACTGCATATGAGATGAGGATAGGAAGATCTAAACCCACATACAGAGAAGCGGCTTTTAAAGCCCTTAAAGATAAAAATGCAAAACAAGAGTCCGAGGAAGAAGAGACATCAGATGAAATGGAAGCAAACTTTGTTAGAAAACTAAAAAGGGGAAAAGGAAAATACAGAGGAAAGCTACCGCTTAAATGTTTCAACTATGGAGGCGTTGGGCATTTTGTGACTAAATGTCCACTTAAAGAGAAGAACAAAAATGATGAAGGATCGCACCAAGAAAGAAGTGACTGGAAGAAGAAAATGAATTTCAGAAAAGGCAACTTCAAGAAGAAAAGTTTCATCTCCAAGAATGCCAGTTCATCAGAAGACAACTCCGGTGAGGATTCTGAAGAGGAAATAGGTGAAGCTCTTTTCATGGCATTTGAAGAAGTAAAATCAGAAAAGGAAGAAGGAGTGAACTCTGAAGTATGTGGTGAAAACCCTGAGGCTGAAGTAGATCTAGAAGGTGAGTTGATCTCTGCACTTGAAGAGTGGAAGATAGAAAGGAAAAAGAATAAGAAAATTTCAAGAAAGCTTGAGGATGCAAATGAAATCATAACCAGTTTGAAAGTACAGATAGAAGAATCCAAGAAAATCTTTGAAGATCTCGAAGTGCAAATAACCATGAAAATAGATTATTGCAGCAAGCTAGAAGAAGAGATTGTTGGTTTAAGAATGCAACTAGAAGAGATGAATAAGAAAATTAGTTGTTATCACAAACGTGAAGAAAGTTCTATGAAGTCGGATAAGATCATAAATGACCAAAGGCCTGCAGGCATCAAATTTGGTCTGGGTTTCATCGAAGGAGAATCATCAAATGGATCAAAGGCCAGAAATGTAGAATCCATAAAGAATGAAGATAAGAAATAGGTTGATCAAGGAAAAACGTCTCATGCAAAAGAAAGCAATAATGCCAGTGCACGAAAGGAGAATTGACAATGATGGATTCACCAATGTCACACATCAAAGAAGAAGAAGACCTATGGCTCCTACGACAACATGGCAAAGACCATCACCCAGGTTCAATTATCCCTTTTCTGGTTTCTATTTTAAATGCAATGGCTATGGACATAAAATCTCAGACCGCAAATATAATGTAAGACCAAGGAATTTCACCAAGTAGAAATGCTTTTTCTCCTCTCGATGAATTATACAGGAGAATGTTATAACTGTCATAATTTTGGGCACATTGCAAGAAACTGTAGAAGTACATTTGCATCAAATCAGTTTTAGGGAAGAAAATTTCAACCAAATAGGATGAGACAAAATAGAAAACTTCTCAAAAAACATGCACAAGCTATTGATAAGGGAAAGGCAAAACAAGAACCCAAAACTACTATCAAAATGGAGTGGAAAGGAAAAGAGCGACTTAAGGAAGAAAAGGAATCCTTAATCGTACAAACAACATTTAAAGCACAGTATAAATATGTACCATGGATACTTGATAGTGGATGCTCCAGCCATATGACAGGTGACAAAAAAAAATTTAAGAAGTTACAGAAATATGAAGGTGGTTCAATAAAGTTTGGAAATAATGATGGAGCTAAGATAGTTGGCAAAGGTTCAGTTAAAATTAGTGACGGAAAAATTAAGTCGGAAGAAGTCTTGTTTGTGGATGGTTTGAAACATAACTTGTTGAGCGTAAGTCAGATTTGTGATAAAGGTCATGAAGTAGTTTTTATGAAGCAGGGTTGTGAAGTCGAAAAACAAATAGTGGAAAATTGATAGCAACTGGATCAAGGACATCCGGCAACCTCGTACACGCTCTCAGAGACTTCAAAAGGAGCTTGTTTTATTGGACAAGAAGAAGAAAATTGGTTGTGGCACAAGAGACTCGGTCATATCAGTTTTGATAATCTAGTAAAAATCACCTCAAAAAGGGCAATGAGAGATATTCCCACCATCAAGCAAACTTGCAAACAACATTTGTGCTTCATGCCAAAAGGGGAAGCAAACTAGAGTCACATTCAAAACAAAAGAGTACTACACAAGCAAACCTTTGGAACTAATACACACTGATTTATGTGGACCCATGAGAACACAAAGCATAAATGGTGACAAATATTTTATGTTGTGCATTGATGACTATTCCATAATGACATGGATATTTTTCTTGAAGCATAAATCAGAAGCTCTTGATATGTTCAAGATTTTCAAAAACCATGTTGAGAATGAAACAAGAAAGAGGATCAAATGTTTAAGATCAGATAGAGGAGGAGAATTCATTTCAGAGGAGTTTACAGAGTACTCGTGAAAAATACGGTATTAGGAGACAGCTTTTAGCAACCAGGACACCTCAAGAGAATGGAGTGGTAGAAAGAAAGAACAGGACAAGGCAGGAAATGGCACGAGACTATGTTGGTCGAAAGCAGAGTAGCAGATAGATTTTGGAAAGAAGCAGTCCATACTCATGGTGTATATCCAAAATAGGTACATGCCGAGAACACATGAAAGCAAAACTCCTTATGAGTTGTGGTTCGGTAAAAGGGCAACAACAAAATACCTCAAAGTTTTTGGCAGCAAGTGCTACATCAAAAGAACTCGAAGATAATCTTGGTAAGTTTGAAGATAGAGCGGATGAAGGTATTTTTGTTGGTTATTCATCAAAAAGCAAAGCTTACAAATGCTACAACAAGAGGCTAAAGAAAATTGTGGACAGTGCCGATGTTAAATTTGATGAAGGTAGAGAACGAGTAATTAGCTATGAAACGAACTACCCAATTTATGAAGAGGTTATTGAAGGAGATGAGGAAAACGAAATGGAAAAGATACAAAAAATTGACTCAGATGATTTAAGTTGTGATTCAGAAGTGGAAGAAAATAAGAAATTCAAAACAGGCAAACTGCAGAAAAATCATCCTAGAGAGCAAATAATTGGAGACCCCAAAGTTGGTGTTCAGACAAGAAGAAGAGTAGTAAGTAACTACTCTCTATTATCCAACATTGAGCCCAAAAATGTTGATGACGCAAGCAAAGATGAAAGTTGGATGAAGGCAATAAATGAAGAATTAGATCAGATCGAGAAAAACGAAACTTGGGAGTTAGTACCTAGACCTGCAAATAAAAATATAATCGGGACTAAATGGATTTTTCGAAACAAATTGAATGAAGACGGACAGGTAGTCAGAAATAAAGCAAGATTGGTATGTAAGGGTTATGCACAAGTTGAAGGCATTGACTTTGAGGAAACTTTTGCACCAGTAGCTAGACTAGAGGCAATTAGAATGTTTCTGGCTTTAGCAGTCTACAAGAATTTCAAAGTTTATCAAATGGATGTGAAATCAACGTTTTTGAATGGGAAACTTGAAGAAGAGGTTTATATTGAGCAACCAGATGGTTTCCAACTTGGTGATGATCCCAACTTTGTTTGCAAGTTGAAGAAAGCATTATATGGCTTAAAACAGGCACCCCGAGCATGGTATGCAAGGCTAGACAACTATCTCACCCAACAAAGGTTTAAGAAAGGTATGGTGGATAGTAATTTGTATGTCAAAATAGAAAATGGGCATCTTATTGTTCTTGTTGTATATGTAGATGATATCATATTTGGCAGCAACAAAGATGAGTCATGTAAAGATTTAGCAAATAAGATGCAGAAAGAATTTGAAATGTCAATGATTGGTGAACTTTCGTATTTCCTCGAGTTGCAAGTTAATCAAAATAAGAAGGGCATATTTATTTCTCAAGTTAAATATGTGAAAGAGATGTTAAAAAAGTTCACAATGGAGGATTGTAAGCCAGCTTAGCACTCCCATGACGACAAAGTGCAAGTTGAGCAAGGATGACAAATCTCCACCTGTTGATCAAACCATGTACAGATCTATGATTGGAAGCTTATCGTATCCGACAACTACTGGACCGGATATTTTGTAGGAAGTATGCATGGTAGCATGATTTCAAGGCTAATCCCAAGGAGACTCATGTGACAAGCAGTGAAAAGGATTCTTCGGTACCTCAAGGGTACTATGGAATATGGGTTATGGTATCCGAAAGGTAAAGACTTCACCCTTATTTCGTATTCAGATGCAGATTGGGCAGGATGTGTAGATGACAGAAAGAGTACCAATGGAGGTGCATTCTATCTTGGAGACAGATTGGTCATGTGGCATAGTAAGAAACAAGAGTCAATTTCTTTATCGATAGCAGAGGCAGAATATATTGCAATGACAACATGTTGTACATAGGTATTGTGGATGAAACAAACCCTGAAAGATCTTGGTATTAGCTTCAGTGAGCCAATATCAGTTAAGTGTGATAACACCAATGCCATTAACATCTCCAAGAATCTGGTTATGCATTCACGCACAAAACACATTGCTATCAGGTATCATTTTTTGAAGGAGAAAGTTGCAGAAGGTGAGGTTAAGTTGGATTTTGTTCCAACTACAGAGCAAGTAGCAGATATCTTCACAAAACCATTGCCCAAGGAAGTTTTTGAGTACCTTCACAATAAATTGGGAGTGGTCACACTTCCCAAGAATTGACTAGCTATAGGGATCACATTCTCAGGGGGAGCATTTAAGTATTTGATTATATTTTTGCTCATGTTCATGATTTTTGCTAAGTGTAATAAATTGTGCCTGAGAATGTTGTGCATGGACTCAAGGGGAGTCTGCAGTAGCCCTTTGGTATTATTGTCAAAGGGGGAGAAGAGTTACAAGAAATTGCACATGTGTTGCCAACAATTCCAAAGGGGGAGATTGTTGAGCAAGGTGCAACAACAATATTGTCATTGTTGTCAACACAATCGATAGATCTGTTGATGCAATGGGATAGGAAGTTCAAAAGCTATTCAGATGCAGAAGACAGGAGTTCAAAGGTTACTCAGAGTATGTACAATGATTTTCCAAGAAGACCGAAGTGGCCCATATGCAAAAGATCAAAGAAAAAGACAAGTAAGAAAAGTGTCGCGATATCGTGACATATACAAAAAGCAAGAAAAACTGTCATGATTTCATGACATGTTGGAAGAGAGAGAAAAACAGGAAAAACTATCATGATTTCATGACATGTTGGAAGAGAAAAAGGCAAGTGGAAAAACTATCACGATTTCATGACATGTTGGAAGAGAAAAAGGCAAGTGGAAAAACTATCATGATTTCGTGACATGTTGGAAGAGAAAAAGGCAAGTGGAAAACTGTCATGATTTCATGACATGTTGGAAGAGAAAAGCAAGGGAAAAACTGTCACAATTTCATGACATGTTGGAAGAGAAAAAGGCAAGTGGAAAACATCATGATTTCATGACATGTTGGAAGAGAAAAAGACAAGTGGAAAACTGTCACGATTTCATGACATGTTGGAAGAGAAAAAAAACCAAGTGGAAAACTGTCACGATTTCGTGACATGTTGGAAGAGAAAAAGGCAAGTGGAAAACTATCACGATTTCACGACATGTTGGAACAAAAAGAGATAGCAAGAAGAAGTGTCACGATTTCGTGACAAGTTCGAAGGAAGAGAACAAGTAAGAAAAGTGTCATGATTTCATGACATGTCGCATTTTCATGACTAAAATAGGAGAGAGAAAGTAAGTTGGAAAAGTGTCATGATATCATGACATGTCGCATTTTCACGACAAAAGAAAGAGAGGAAGCGTACAAGAAACTATCATAATTTCACGACAAAAGAAGAAAGCAAGACTTCAAAAGAAGAAGTGTCATGATTTCTTGACAAAAGCAAAGAAGTAAAGTACGAAAGCAGAAATGTCACGATTTCATGACAAAAGTAGAGAAGAAGACTTCGAAGGTAGAAGTGTCACGATTTCATGACAAAAGCAAAGAAGTAAAGTACGAAAGCAAAAGTGTCATGATTTCATGACAAAAGTAGAGAAGAAGACTTCGAAGGTAGAAGTGTCACGATTTCATGACAAAAGCAAAGAAGTAAAGTACGGAAGTAGAAGTGTCATGATTTCATGACAAAAGCAAAGAAGAAGACTTCGAAGGTAGAAGTGTCATGATTTCATGACAAAAGCAAAGTCAAAGTCTATGGAAGCAGAAGTGTCATGATATCATGACAAAAGAATAGAGAAAGCATACGGAGGCAAAAGTGTCACGATATCATGACATGTATTTTTGTAGGCCAAAGCTAAGAGAAAGGAGGAGAAAAAGTGTCACGATATCGCGACATTTGTATTTTCATGGTCCGAAGCAAAGAGAAAGAGCAAGGAGAAAAGTGTCGCGATATCGCGACATGTAGCTTTTTTGTGGTCCGATGCAAAGAGAAAGAGAGAGAAAGAAAAAGTGTCATGATATCGTGACATGTTGTATTTTTGAGGTCCAAAGCAAGGAGAAAGAGAGAGAAAGCGAAAGTGTCACGATATCACGACATGTTGTATTTTCATGGTTGAGTTGAAGCCGACGAAGACCGATGACAACCGACTAAAATTAGGGTTTACAATTGTCATGAAAGCCGACTAAGATTAGGGTTTACAATCGACTAAGATTAGGGTTTTCATCACAAAAATTTTGTTATAAAAGGAGGGTTGTTTGGAGATTTGAGAGATGTTGAAGTGTGCGAAGTTCGGTCGTAGTGTGTAGAGAGCAAGTCATGTCGAATCATGCTAAGTGCAAAATTTATAAAGAGAGCAGAGTGCACAAAAGGGAGAAGATGATCATGAAGTTCGACTATAATGAAGCAGAGTGTGCGAAGTGATTGCGCAGAGAGAGCAGAGTGCGCAGAGAATGCAAAGGTGAAGAAGACCAGTCAGGGTCTTGCAAAAGCAAAGGTATCTTACTGTTAAATCTATAGATTCAAATTGAAGTCCAGGTTGGTGCTTGGCATTAGGGGTTGGTGCTCCTTCCAGTTGGTGCTGGTAAATCAGGGGTTGGTGCTCCTTTCTGTTGGTACAGATAAATTAGGGGTTGGTGCTCCTTCCAGTGTGTGTTGGTAAATTGATTGTAAAGTTGGTGCTTTGCAAAGGCTGGATTTGGATGGTAGTCCAAGCAATCAATTTTTGAGGAGTAGCCACATTGGTGAACCTCGTTAAATCTTGTGTTGTGTGATGCTCTTTTGTTATACTTGTTGTATCTAGTAATAAGTGTTAATTGTTGTAGTATTAAGAACTGTAAAGTTAAGTTTAAAGAGCTACACTGATTCACCCCCCTCTCAGTGTCATTGTGAGACTAACACGTGAGGATGTCCTTGATGATCCCATCATGATTGAATTTGTAATGGGTGCTAGTAGTGGTATCCTCTGGTTCTCTGGAACCATGTGATAGTACAATCCCTGGTAGAATGCGGTCTGAGCAATAGACCACACTAGATCCTGAGCGCTCGCCCCTCCGCTTCGAGCCCTAAGTCATGTAGCCTCATCCTATAGTGTTTGCACCTGAGCCTGGAGGTGGGCATTCTTAGCCTGGAGAGCTGCCATCTCATTGCTCTCCCCCATCTCGACACCCTTGCCCTTATCAAGCGATGGTGGCCTATCCCTTTGCTAAGAAGGGAGTCACTCTTCCCTCCTCTCTGGCTGTTGCGGTCTCTTCGGAGCTCGTGGCACTCTTCGGTGTCTCTCCTGAGGATACCGTTATTGCTCCCTCCCTCTGTGACCCCTCGCTACATCGATGGTAGCCTGGTGCCACATCCCCATCTATCGCACCATAGCATGCATCAAACCCTGTGCCCTCATCATCAGAGGAGGGCAGATGCCTGCATACCAGGCATCATATCCGTCTGTGATCCCAGCGTCATCCCCATCCACTGGTTGAATGGGGGCATCATCCGTGTCTTGAATCCAAAATCACTGCATATCTGGAGCCCTGCTTAATGTAGTACTATCCCGAATAGTCCAAGAGTACTCATAGTATCTAAGAGAAGGGATCCCCTGCTGTAGATTGAAATGCCTAAAAACTCAATCATAGTGGTGGAGCTCTACCTCTCCTCGCTCCATCCTCAGCCAAAAGACTCGCCTAATGCGATCCAACTCTTGTCCATCCTCTCCCCACCTTGGATGCTTTCTCCATGATCTCCAAGTGATCTGGTCAAGGATGCGGTCATCTAGCAACCTCTAGGACATCGGCAGATCTATATGTTGTTGTGACCATCTATGGAGCCACCAATAGAAAACTTAGGGTCTCTCCCGATCAACCCCTATCAGTGGAAGCCCTACTGGCCTCCGCACCATAATGTGCTCCCATCACCAAACCTGTAGCAGTGATGTCAGCACTATACATTGACCTCCCTTGTATATGACCTCGTACATAATCCTATACAAGTGACATAGTACAAAGCTACCCCAAGCAAACCTATAGTCATGGTCTCTCATATCACACACCACATCTGAGAGTAGCCATGGTAACCTACATCCGATTTTGTGGCATAGCAGTAGGCCACCCACTACCCCTGCCAAAACCTAAGTCAATCGAGATGCCCCAGACATCTCCTTAATGTCTCAATGTTCATTCTGCCCTTTTCTAGGATGAAGCTAGGGTCTTTGCATAGTCGCATCATGGCATGGCCCTGATTAGTCATAGGAGTCATAAACCACCCATGTATAGGGATCCTCAAGATCCTCCATACGTCCTCTAGAGTGGGAGCCATCTCCCTTGTCGATAGTCGAAAGCAGGATGACCCCGGATACCACCTCTTTGCTAGGGTTGTCAGTAGCCCCATGTCTATAGGTATTTGTGGCATATCTACCACATGCTGTAGCCCAAACTCCGATAGTCGGTCTCGCTCCGCCTAATCGAGCATGGCTACATCGTCTCTTAGCCCCCTATATTTCCACTCTTGACTTTTTAGTAATCCCATCTATAAAATAAACAATAAAACAACAAAAATAATTAATAGATAATCATTAAAATCACTTAAATCAATTTCATCTTATAAAAAAAAAATGATATCGTCCATTATTGGATGATATCATCCATTATTGAGTCAAATCATCCTTTGTAGGATGAAATTGTCTCTGATTTATCAACTTGTGGATCACCCCTTGTTAGACGGGATTGCCCCTATTTCGTAGATTTTTCCCCAAGACGAAATCGAAGATGTAGGGACGATTTCGATGAAATTGGGACGATTTCATCCCGACGTCGTTGATGACCTAAAAATGATCGCGATGCCCCAAAAATAGTCAAAATTTAAATTTAAAATCACATAAATCAAATTAAATACATAATATGTCAAGTTTAGATCCTTACCTGCAACCCGCGTTGGACCTCTGTCGATCTGTGTGCCGTTTCCACCATTTTGTCTGCAGAGCTCTAAAACAGCAAGAGTGAACAGTAACAATGAATTAGGGTTTTACCCAATTTTTTTTTAATTTTATTTAAAAAACAACTTAAAAAAAAAAAATGATTTTCCACGCTTTTACCTCAAACGTTCGATTTGGGTAAAAACACGGAGGGGGAACCATAGCAAGCAGTTGTATGATTCAACCTAGAATCGTCATCTAAAAAATGGAATAATTTTTTGCTTTCTTGTAAAGCAGGAAGAACTCATCTTTAACACATTTTTTTTGAAAAATTCGCTAAAGAGGGGGCAAAATGTAGCATCCTAAAATTGGCATAGTTAAACCCTTAGTAAAAGGATAAAAATTTGAATTTTAACCCCGAAACCACCTGTTAACCGCTCACCCTATTTTTTGTGCCATTTTTAGGAGTTGTTTTGACCGTTGGATGATATCGTCGTCGGTCAGATGAATCATCCCAGATCAGATGAATTCGTCTGGAACAAAACGTCCAGACGATTTCATCCCAAAACCGAATTTTCATAATTAGCTTATGTTTCAACAACCTCTCTAACTTGGATAGAAGCATGTCTACGCAGTTGGAGATTCCTCCATTGGAGATCTCCCAAATTGGGATTATCCCCAACCTCCTAACCTCCCCCTAATCCTATATAAATTGGTATTTTCTTAGTTTATCCCCCTGACTCCCTGGATCCCCTTCATGGCTCTCCTCCTAACTCTTTCCTTGGTTGATTTTCCCTACCATTTAGCTTTGCACTCGTAGTTTTAAGTTTTCATTGCAGGTTTTCACTGTGCTTCAACTGGAGGAAGCTCGGATTGTCGCAAGTGATTCCAGACGATTTCGGATGATCCTGTCACAGATCGGTGATGATCTCGTACAATTTGAGGAGATCTCGACTGCAGTTCAGATTGGGGGGAATCAGAGCCTTGAGTTTGCATTTCTCATCTTCCTTCTTTATTTTATTATGCATTAGCTTGATTATTTTCATTCTGCATCCTGGAGTTCACCTCATTTTAACATAAATGCATTATAAAGTTAAAAAAAAGTTATTAAAACAATGCATTTCCTTTAATATTGTATCCAGATTTATCAGTTAGGCATTTATACTATTATTTCTATCATTTTACATTATTCTTGTAGTAGCATTTTCAGTTTTTGGTGTCTATTTCTATGATTGTAGGTTTTTGACAAATTTGGCTGACAAATTCATCAGATCGATGATGATCTTGTCTGATCTCAGATGATCGCCTGTGATCTGGGATGATTCTATACAATTGTAGACGATACTGTCATATTCGAGATGATCTAGACTCCTAAAAGCTTTAGAATCTTCATCAGACATCTGTAATCAGGTGCAGTCTTTTCCATTTAACATATTCCTTACATTTGGGATTCATTCCTGCTTTCTGTATTCATATAAATCGGTATTTTCATATAGAATAGCTTAGATTCATTTTAGCCAACCTAGGACTATGAATGATCGAGTATAAAATGAACATATCAAACTCATTCTTAACCTAGGCGTGGAAACTGCCACTCAAAGTTTCCTGGTGAACCCCACCATCTGTCAAAAATTCACCCTTATACCCCTCCCCCGAGAGGCACGACCTTCAAAGGGAATTTCAGTTTGAGGTATTGTCCCATCCTTCTCACATCCCCCTTCTAGGCATGGATCCTATAGCCTGAAGGTAAGGGCGCAAAAATTTTGGGTCAGTACACTAACCAAATATGTAAGGATCTTGATCAAATACTTGTTGGATGCTTTAGCTTATTCGTTACCCTAGGGTAATATGGAGTTAACCACTTGTGCTGAATATTGTACTTAGCACAAATTTTATGGACATATTTGTTCTTGAAAGGAGTGCCATTTTTAGCAATAATCATTAAAGGAATCCTAAACCTATAAATAATCTGGATAAATATGAACTTGAAGATCTGAGTTATAATCATTATATCCAGGTACATAGCTTTGAACCATTTAGTGAAGTACTCTATCATTGTTATAATAAACTTGTGACTATCAAATGACATGGGGTTAATCTCCCCTATAATGTCCAAACCCCACATGGAAAATAGCCAAGGGTAAGAAATAACCTAAATATGCTGAGAAGGAACATGGACAAGGTTGTCATGGAATTAACACTTGTTGCAATTATGAATATGGTCACATGCATCTTTCTCCATGGAAGGCCAATAGTACCCCATATGAAGGAGATTTTTTGTAATAACATTACCGCTAAAATAGCCTCCACATGAACCTATATGAGCTTCATTGAGAGCTAGTTGGGCTTCATTTAATTTAAGGCATCACAAGAGGATGCCCTCAAAAGAATATCAATACAGAGTATTGCTGAATATAATAAATTTACATGCTCTTTTAAACAAAATATTATGCTAGTTGTGGTCTAAACCATCAAGAATTTAACCATCCTTAATGAAATTAAAGATGTTAGTATACCGTGGCTTAGATGGGGAAGCTTTGACGGTTAAAACATATAGTAGAACAAGACAAGAACTGAGCAACACAAGCTCTTGAAGTTGTCTAATGATAATCAACACTTGATCATCATCCAAATCCAAAGGAAACAAAGATGCAACAATGACCATGGCATCTGCATGGTAGTTGGAGGATCTAGGGGTAAAATCTATGGTAACTCGATCAAATGTAGACAAAATCTTGGTGATAATCTCCTTATAAGGTTTTAGCTTATCATCTCAAGTCTGATAAACATCATTAATCTATTTGACCACAAGTTGAGAGTCACAAAATATGGAGAGAACTCTAACATACAAAGCTAAGGCTGCTCTAAGGCCAAGGATCAAGGCTTTGTACTCAATAGTGTTGTTCATTCAAGAGAAAAAAATCTTGAAGGAGAGAGGGATGAGATATTTTTAAGGGGTAACTAGAATATCTCAAGCACCAACACCCTTCATGCATTGGTTTCCATCAAAAAATAAAGTCTAAGACTCTGGCTCTTTAGTCTCTATATTGAAGCACTCATTAAGAAACTTAATGATTGAAGGATGGATAGCTTTTAGGGGAGCAGAGGCTAAGTAATCAGAAATAACTTGACATTTTATAGCCTTATAACCTATGAAGTTTAGGTTAAACTCACTAAGGACTAAAACCCACTTAGCAACTTGACCTAAAAGGTGGGGCTTAGACATTAGGTAGTGTAAAGGACCAAACATTATAACCACCAATATCTTAAGGCTGAGCATGTAGTGTCTTAGGTTATAGGAAGAGAAAACCATAAAAAGGCAAGGCTTCTCTAAGGGAGTTTATTGGATTTCACAGTTGACCAAAGTCCTACTAATATAGTAGATAGCTCTCTCTTTATTTTGATCATCGTGTTGGACCAACAAGGCTCCCAAAGCATGAGTTGTGGTTGCTATGTAAATTATTAGAAGCTTACCAAGAATAGAAGGAACTAAGACAAGAAAGGAAGTGAGGTACCTCTTGAGCTCATAAAAAGCTCATTGACACTCAAAATCCCACTAGAACACATCTTTCTTAAGAAGCTTAATAAAGGGCTGACACTTATTGGCTAACTGGGCTATGAACCGATTAACTTGAAGTTGATCTTGCAAGCTATGCAATTTAATCAGGATATATGGAGGAGGTATGTCTATGATAGTTGCTATCTTGGTGGAGTCCACTTCAATACCTCACCTAGACACAATGAAACCTAACAACTTGCTAGATGTGACTCCAAAAATATATTTGGAGGGCTTAAGATGAACTTTGAATTTTTGAAGCCTTTCAAAAATTTGTCTCTGATCATGAACATGATCTTGTCGATGTATGGAGCAATCTAAAATATCATACATATAACTCTATAAAATGTTATGCATCATGCCATGAAAAATATAATTCATAGCCCTTTGATATGTGGTACCGATGTTCTTCAAGCCAAAAGATATGAATTTATAATAGAAGGTACCCCATGTTGTGATGAAAGTTATCTTGGGCTAGTCATCAGGGGTAACCATGATCTGCTTATATCCTAAGAAATCATCCATGAACGAGAGATTACCATATTTGGCAGTGAAATCTATGATTTAATCTATGTTGGGTAAGGAAAAATCATCCTTAGGACATGCTAGGTTAATGTCTTGAAAGTCGATACATATTTTGGTTGTTCTTGTCTTCTTAGCCATAGGGATGATATTGGATATCCTATTAGAATATTTGATATACTTTATAAAACCAATGTAAAGGAGTTATTGGAGCTCCTCCTTGAATAAAAGGGTGACCTTAGGATGTATCTTCCTAAGTTTTTGCTTAAAATATTAGAATTAGGGTGAAAGACCAAATGATGCATAACAAGGGAGGGATAAAGCCTTGACATGCTGATATATGACTAAGAAAAAATATCATGAAATTATTTCAATAGATTGGTCAACTGTTCCTAATCATCCATGGATAAGGATTTACCTATTTTAAGGATTCTAGTGGTCTCCTTAGAACCTATGTTAAAATTGTTAAAGTATATTACATTATTTGGTACATACCAATGTACCACCTAGGCTACATAACTAGAGTAGGAGTTTACTTTAGAGTAAGGTTTGAGTAGTTACTTGAATAAAGCAATAAATGCACAAGTGTTAGAATGTGTAATGATGTAAATATGCATGTAAGTCCACATGTACATGAGCCTTAGGATAGGTAGGTGAAGAGTCATGGCTAGAGTAAAGTCCAAGGCACATATCTTCCTATATATAAAACTTTAAGGTATAGAGTGAAGGGAGAGAGATAATGTTACTATATAGAGTTAGATTATAGTAGTGAGTAGGTACAATGTAGTTCTTCATTAAATTTTTTGGAGTGTTCAAGTCCTCCATTATATTGCATTATACTAATTTTGTGAGATTTCATTAATGGTATATTATTGAGTTATTATAGAAGTTTATCTCATTATTTTCTTGCATATTATAGTGCCATTATAATATAGTTATCATAGCTTACTTATTTTACATCTTGTGGTTGCATTACCTTCAAGATACATCCTTAAAAGCTAACATTGGTATCAAATCCATGGTATACAAATAGGAAATAGAGATATCCACAAGAGAGATTGAGAGGAGATCAAAAATATCATTTTTAGAATTTTTGAAAATTGCATTTGGCTAGAGTCTTTCCATAGGGTTGCAAAAAAACTCATGAAGACTAGGACTCAACATTGATTCCACTAGATTGACAATTCAACTAGTGAAGATTGAGTATATCTATACTTAGAATTTCTTCCATTACATTCCTAATACTTTGTTACAGGAAAAGAAGATTCAAAGAAAGTTGGGAAGCTTCCTACAAGAGCTAGGAATAATATCTTATTTGGAATTAATCCAATAGCTGAAGCAACAAATGAAAGATCAAATATTTGGAGGTCTAAGCAAAAACATCCCATTACAAGATTGTAGACCTGTATATCATATAAGAGAGAAAAGGCCAAATAAGCCTTATGATAGATTAAATGAAGAAGATACCCCATAGAAGAGTTCAAGAGAATATTGGAGGTTAGTGATATCCATTGAAGATTGAAGACTATAGATTGCAGAGCTACAAAAGGAGAAAATAGCACTAGAAGTTGAAGAGACCTACAAGAGGTCCCATTGAAGAAATTCCAATCTTGGAAGACTGAATATTGAGAAGGACTAGCAAAAGTCCTATTATATATTCCAAAAGCAATAGATTGAAGAGATCAATAAAGGTCTCATTGGATTCTTGAGAAAAATACTAGAGAAGCTATAAAAATTTTAAGACCTTAGAAAAGTGGTCTCAATAAAGGAGAAGGCTTGGATGACCATTAAATTAGAATTCATAGAAGGCCATTGAAGGAGTTTCTAGGAGAACTCATTGGAGAAATTTACCAGCAAGGAGAAGATCCTGATAGAACAAAATTTGGGATAATTATCACCATCCAACAATAAGCCCAAGGGAGAAGGATTTAGTAAGAAGTTTTCTAACATTTGGAGAAGAATAGTGAAGACCTCAAGACTTTCATATTATTGAGAAGAAGGCCGACAATAGGCCAATATTGAAGTTAAAATTTGACAAGGAGGGTGAAGGAGAAAGGAGTTAAAAGAAGCCACCAAATATGAGAGGTTTAATTATTACCATTGAAGGCAAGAAGGCTCATTTAGAGAAATGAAGTTATTGGTTTCTACAGTAGAAAATTAAATATCTCTAGGAGACAAATATCAGTTGTGATTTGGAAAAGTTTCCTACCAAATTTGGGAGATTTAAGGACAAAATTTTGAAGGTGAAATTGATTGCGAAAGGGAATAATTACTAGTTGCCAAGTATTATATTTCAAGAGAGCATCATGAAGGAGAATTAAAGCCACCAAACTACACTTTTGGGTAGTAAGAAGAGTTTTAAAGCTACAAATAGGTGAGCTAAAGAGCTATTTTGGACAGTAAGGAAGAGCTACGATTTTATTCTTTACAAGGCAAAAATTAGATGATTCAAATCACCAAGATATCCATCATCTATAGAGGTCATTAAGGTAAGCAAATTTGGTGTAAAAGGTTCATTACTTGAACATTAGTTAATTAGTTATTATTAAGTTTCATTGAGCACCATATTAGAGTTTAAAAATTGTAAGGAGAAGGTTGGATATATAAGTCTTAAAAGGAGTGCAAAAGATAGTTTCTTATAAGGTTAAAACCTACACACAAAAAAGAGTTAGATTTATTTCAAAAGAAAGAAAAATATCAACGTCCTATATTTTACTAAAAATAAAGAAGATGTTACTCTTAAGTGAAGGTTGCATAGATTAAGAGTTCATTAAAAAGAGCAATAAGAAGAAATTACTATTGCATCATATCAGTTATTAAAGGTGCATTAAGTATTCAAGTTAAGTTGAAAATTAGTGCAAAGTTAAGCCATTCAAAAGGGCATTTTAGTTGCATGATTAAGAGCTTGGATTCATTATTGCAAATTTAACCAAGAAAAGAAATTATAGGAGAGAGTTGTCTAGTAAGGAGGGCAACATCAAATCAATATTTGCTACCAAGGAGTAGAACAAGTAGCTGCCTCATCAAGGAAGAGAGAAATCTTGAAAAAGAGATATTTAAAGATCTCAAAGCATAGGTGCAAGTTAAGATATTTTATTCTAACTATTTGCATTACATTATTGCACCATATCTCTCTTGTCCTACATATAATTAAAAGGATATAATCTAGAATGTCAAAAGACACTACAACAACCAACATTCTACGTCTACAAAGTGGCCATATTATCAAGTTTGTAGAGCAAAATTCAATCTGAGTAAGAGAGCCAATGAAGGGCTCAATAACAAAGGTTTTTAGGGTGTCTAAAGACACCAAATATAGCACCATTGAGATCATGAAAAGAGTACCTACAATAGCATAAGATAATTTACCTACAACATTTAAGAATCTATGTAAAGCAAGCACAAAGGATAATGTATTGTAAGCAACATAAAATATTATGGTGCAAGCAAGAGTGCATTACATAAGAAATAGCTTGGATGAACCATTAGCTAAGAGGATAACGTTGAGGCAGACATGAGCTACAATTTATTAGAGATGAACCACTAGCTAAGAGAATATAATTAAACCACCATTGCCATATTAGAACCATATTTGTTACAGCAAACCTCATGGAAGAGAAGTGCCACCATTCATTGGAGAAAGGGCATTGAAGCCAATACCAAACTTGTATTTTGTTGGCAAGAATCATTGATGACGTAGAAGATGTTGAGGGAGAAATTGGGTGCAAGAGAAATGAGTACCACTTGCCACCTCAAGCTAAGGTACCTTGTACCACTTGGCACAACACAGGTTCTAAAATATTCTTCATAATTCCTATACAGGAAGAGAGCATCTAGGATAGAAGGAACGTCCATCTTGAGTGTTGAAAGCATCATTCAAATTTTTGGAGGAAAAATAACCATTGCACATCATTTTAAGGTGGATAATGGTGTTGAAGGCATCTAAACTAATGATCATCAAGAACATAACATCCATTTACATGCCTATGTAATGTACATACTGCGTGACTAGTGTTCTAATAAGGGATGAAGCATATTAAAGCACCCAAGTTGAAGATGAGTGTAGAGATTGGAAGAACATCAATTTAGCATTAGAATCAAGCATTGAGTAGATTTAAACTATATTTAAGGATAAGAAAGATTATCATAAGGTACCCATGAGCAATAAATGCTCTCAATCATTTATAAGAGACTAGCATTACAACACCAAAATCATGGATAGAAGAGCCAAACCAAATGATAATCAACACACACACTTCAAGGAAGGTAAAAACTTTATATAATTTAATATTTACTTTCCTTAAGGATTTATAAGGTACCTAACATAAGGTTGAAGTTTATTACTGCATTGAAGAACCAACCTTTGTGAATTAGAAGCGAATTTTAAAAAAGGGAATATATCTTAAAAATATTACAAAATTGCATGAGGTTCAAAAATTAGAATATTTGCAAATAATTAATTAGGAGTTATAAGGTTTTCAACATTGGAAAAATTGAAATACTATTTTGCAAATATTATTACTTACTAAATTTCCAAATTATGGATATATAAGGAATACTACACCAAACTTTAGTTTCTTGGAATTTAGAAAATTGAACCATTGAAAATTGAAGGATTAAAGAAGCAAAACTATAATTGCTTGAAAGTTGGAAATTACATTTTACATTAATCCAACTAAAATATCTTGAAGGAAAAGAACCTTATTAAAACTTGAAGGTGCATCACCATTTATCTTTAGCTTTCTACTTACTAATCAATAGGGAGACATAAGGCAAGAAAGTGAAGTTGAACATTAGGGAGAAAAATTATTCAACTCAAATTTGGAATACTAAACATACTATCAAGATTCGTATTACATTTAAACACTTGCAAGTTAAGAGGTATTTTATAGAACTTGTAAAATTGAAAATTTCTTAGCACAGTTGAGCATATACTTAAAACTAGGGAGTCATAAGGTAGACAACTTCAAAAAATTTTGAAATACAAAACTTCTACCAAGAATTATTCTCTTGTAATCAAAGAAGATTACTTAAAAGAAACTATGGAAAGGCTTATTAAATATATAGGTCTCAAGGAGTCAAAATGGTTCAAAGACATACTTGATTCTAGAAATGATAATAAGGAAAGTACAATTAAAAGAGAAGAACCAATATGGTTTAGAGAGACTTCTAAGAATTCACAAACCGTTAGTTTGGCAAAACTATCTATCAATGATGACAACTATACAAATGAAGATATTGAGAATCATATTCAAAAGGTAGAAAATAATATTCATCAAAAGGATATCATACAAATCTATAAAAGAAGTAAATATGAAATAACTTCAATCGTACATAGATGGTTTAACTCTTTCATAAAGGAAATGGATAGACGCGATTCTCCTAAAAATAGTGACAAAGAAATTGGGATATCTCTACTATGTACTTATTACAACAAATTTGGTCATGAGATAGCAAACTGTTGGAGTTTCCATTCATGTAAATATTGTGGAGGAAAATCTCATTCATATTTCTTCTATTACTATAAATACAAGTACTATAAAATATTTGAAGAGAGACAGATTAGACTATTTCTTCCAAGTTCTTATTTTAGAAGCTTTCACTAACAATGAATTCAAGCTTGACATTTTTTTTTGTGGAAAACATCCCATAAGGGATGCCACTTTCAAGTAGGACCCAAGGAGGTAGGGGTATCTCTTCCACAAAAAATACCTAGGGCTTGCACCTGGCCTACCACCTTTGACACACATAAGGAGAATGCCTGAAACAACAAAAAATAGGAATACACAAACACAAACACAAACACAAACACAAACACAAACACAAACACACAATAAGCTAAAACAAATAAAGCATACTCCTTGAGTGTGTCGACAAGATAAAGCACAACCAAACACACATAATAATATTTAAAAAAAATCCCGAACCACACAAAACAAACACAAA
The DNA here is from genome assembly GCA_028583015.1 of Wollemia nobilis. Lineage (NCBI taxonomy): Eukaryota > Viridiplantae > Streptophyta > Pinopsida > Araucariales > Araucariaceae > Wollemia > Wollemia nobilis. The sequence goes on from JAQPPZ010000850.1 coordinate 15,578,288, forward strand.
AACAACATAACAAAACACAACCACATAAAACACACAAAAAAAAAAGAAATAAAAAAAAAATGATAAAAAACAACACCAAAACATGATACACATAGAAAAACCACAAACACAACATAACACAACACTGCCATAACAAAAACAACAAAAATATACAAATACACCGCAAAAAAAAAACCACAAAACATGAAACATAGAAAAAACCACAAAAACAACATAACAAAACAAATCCAAAACAAAAACAACAAAATGATCCAAATACACCACAAACAAAAAAATGAAAAATAAATACAACAAAAACTAAGCCAAAGGAGCTATTGATAAAAAAAAAAAAAAAAAAGGTAATACTAAAAATAAACCAAAGCTTAACAAATTACAAAAAAGATTAGAAATTGCTTAGAAAATTTAGCCAAAGCTTCCAATATTACCATTAAGAGATTGAAGGATAACACCCATCCTATAAACCCTTAATATTATGGCATCATCATCCTTTTTTATGTATCTTGCTTCATTCCAGCTAGGACTATAGGCTAGTTACTTAGAACCATGACACTACTATTAGAATTTGTATGGTCGTTTTGAGGATTCATTTTATTTGTAGTTTGAATCTGCCCTTTTGTTTTGAACTTGGGTTGGTTTTCTACATTGTACTTGTTTTTCCTTTACTATTATTTCTTAGCATCAAGGCAAACTCTTTTAGTGATTTTATCATCGTGCAATACTTTCTGTTCCCTCTCTTCATCAAATTGTGTTTCCATAATAATTGTTTCCATTTGACCATCCTCATTATCTGCTTGCTCATCCGTGGTGAGAATTTCAAAAGTGTTAGGTGAAATTAATGTTTTCTCTTTTGTTGCTATTTATTTATTATTATTTTTTTTTATAGATTTGAAACCTTTCCAAGTCTCCATCCTCTTTATCTTTTTTAGGGACATTATGTGGACAATACTTGGCTATATGGCCATATTCATGACATATTCTACATCTAAATGGAATATTTTCACAATCTACTACTTGCTCCCATATTTCTTCCCCATATTGTATAGTAATATTTCTAGAAGTGGTTTGTCAAAACCAATAAAAATATAAACCCTTACATAAATCATATGCTCTAAGTGTTGGGTGCTATTAGAAGTCATCATGAATACTCCTAAATTTCCAATTGTTGTGAATATCTTTGGATGCTAGTATTCTATCGAAAGGCCAAATAAACAAACCCAAATAGGGGCAATTGATGGAATTTCTTTCTTAGCTTTAAACTTGTTATGCCAGGGATTCATGAATAGCCCTATCCTACCAAAAAACCATAGATCCCATTGAAAAATTTCCTCCCTATCTTCTTCATTAGAAAAAAAATAAGAAAATAATCATTAGGGTAAGTAAAAATTTGGAACTTACCTTTAGTGCTCTAGTTTTTGGTAGCCCATTGCTTGAAGATATTAAGATTCGATTGGAATCCCATGAATTGACAAATTAGATCTCTCCTCTCCATATCATCTATTCCTTCCTAGAGATTCATTATTTCCAACTTCACTAATGGAGATCCATTAGTTGCTTTCATGCAACCCATCTCTATTTTCCTTGAATCGACCTTTGGCATCCTCAATGGTAGTAATCATTGATTATGTGCCCCTCCTATTTGATATGGTCCTCCATGGATTGCTTATTTAAAATTCATTTTCGGTTCAATGCATGCATCTTTGTTGAAACCCTCCATCTTGGAATCCAAAAAATGAAGTTGCAGGAAATCCTAAAACTATGAATCTCTCTGATGCAACTAATTTCATCCTTAAATGCCGCTCTACTAAAATAAGTTTCCCCAATGATATTAACTCCTTCCCTTGTCCATCCACGCTCTTCCACACTCACATTCAGGTAGTAGCAACTATTGCTATTGCTAATTTTAGCTCCATCTCCATTGCAGGAAATCCTAAATTTTTTTGCATCTTCATTTCACCATCGGTGATATGTAATTAATATTTGAATGAATTATCCTCTTCATATATGTATTTACTACCTTTCACTTGATATTTTTGAAGATCAATGAAACAAGTCATTCAAAAAACCAAAGGAAAGGAAATGGAGCAATTTTGATTCACTTACGACCCACAAGATTATAATATCTCTAGTTCATCAAGGTTACTTGGAAGACTTCAATAACAAATATTCATCCAAACACTTCAAAACAACAAAAAATAGTGGAATGAAGAAGACAAGAAGAGACAACATGAAGACTAAAGTAGAAGAAGAAGAAGGACCTGATCAATATGAAGAATATTTGAAAGATGAAGATCCATATTGAAGACTAAGACTTTACCCAAACAATGTAATAAAGGGGGATGTTAGAGTATATTATAGTATTTTGTATATGCCAATGTACCACCTTGGATACATAAGTAGAGTATAAGTTTACTTTAGAGTAAGTTTTGAGTAGTTACTTCAAGGAAGCAATACATGCACAAGTTTTATAATGTGAAATGATGTAAATGTGCATGTAAGTCCACATGTACATGAGTCATAGGATAGGTAGATGAAGAGTCATGGGTAGAGTAAAGGCCAAGGTACATATCTTCCTATATATGCCTTTAAGGTATAGAGTGAAGGGAGAGATATAATGTTACTATAATGAGTTAGATTATAGTAATGAGTAGGTACAATGTAGTTCTTCATTAAAAAAATTGGAGTGTTCAAGTCCTCCATTATATTACATTGTACTATTTTTGTGAGATTTCATTAATGGTATATTACTGAGTTATCGCAAAATTTAATCTCATAATTTTTCCTGCATATTATAGTGCTATTATCATATAGTTATCATAGCTTACTTATTTTATATCTTGTTGTTGCATTTCCTTCAATATACATTTTCAATAGTTAACAAACATCTATGGTCTCCTAAATGAGAATGGATGACCCATCCTCAAAAGGAGGCAAGGTAGGAATCACTCCTAGTTGTTCAAAGTCCTTGGGAGACATAGAAAAAAAGTCCTCTTGATAACTAGAAGACTCAACCTGTGGAGCGCAAGGGACTAACGCATCAAAGCAGATGCCATTTTGAAAGATATCCTCATGAACCATGTCATAAAAAGTGTCACCTTCAGCATATTCCTTTGGGGTCACAACTACCACAGAGAGAGAGGATGGTCCCTCATCCTCAACACTTCACTCCAAACCTTGATGAGATGTCTTTAGAAGAGGCTCTTGAAGAGAATGATTGAATTGATTATGTGATGAGACATTGATTAATGTTTTGTTTTTTACTTTAATATTTTCAAATTGCTTAGTCATGTGAGATGAGGAAACTGATGGACATAAATGAAGATCAGATTGAGTTTGTTCAACTAGTCAAGAATATTCAAATGGATGAGGATCACCCAAAATGGTAACAAATTGATTCTTAAATTTAAACTTTAAACAATGGTTAAAAGTAGAAGGGATAAACTTATCGCATAGATCCAAGGGTATCCTAGAAGAAGATCAAAATATTTAGGCAAAGACACCACATAGAACAAGGTATCTAAGATTTTAGATCCAGCCCTATGAAGGAGGGATATAACATTACAAGCTTCTTGGGACTTGTTGAAAGTTTTGATGATGTTATCATATTTATTTAAATCTTCCTCTTTTAATATAAACTTTTGGAAGAATTGATAAGTGCATAAATTAAGGGAAGAACCGTTATCACTTAGAATATTTTTGATTAAAGTTTCCTCAATTAATGCAGTGATGTAAAGATAATAATCCCCTTGTGGATCTAAGTAAGAAACATCATCATCCAAGAATGTGATATGATGTATCCCAAGAGAACTTACAACATCAATTATAGCACTAGGGAAGATATCTTGAGGAATATATTGTTGTCTTAGGAGCTTCAACAAGGATTCCCCATGAATAGGAGAAGTTTACAAAAGCTCTAAGAGAGATATCTTGGCCAAGGTACTAGATAATTATTGTTGAATATCAAAGGAGACTTTAGGTTGAGGTTCAAACACTAAAGATGGGTTTTCTATTCTTACACTCCTTTTTTGGGTATTATTCAAAACTAAGGTGGGTTTTGAAGATGAGTTGGATGAAAAACTCATCTCTTACTAATAATGTTGAGTCAGTTGATTCTACACTTGTTGCCTTGTATTTATTGCTATCATACTAACCATATTATCATAGGTATGTGGTACATTATGATATGATACTTGATTACCTGCCTAATGACCATGCTTAGGGAGGGGATATTGGAATATCCCCATGTATTGATTAGTTTTGGGTGCTTGTTGAGTAGGAGGTTGATTGTTTGTTTGAGGATTAGATCGAGAACATTCTATGACAAGTTGTGCTTCATAAATTAGATCCTAAACCACATGTTTCAACCTCTTACATCCATTTGTCATGTGTCCCTCCACTCTATGATACTCATAATGTTGACCAAACTTATACCATTCAGTCATGGTATTTGATTTACTTATGGGAGGTAACTCAACCATATTAGCTTTCAAAAGTTGCTTCAAGACCACTGTCATATGTATGTTGTCTTGTGAAATTCCTTTATGGGTATTTTTGGGGTTGGTTAAGCACCATATTTTATAGGGTGTTAACAACACTGTTAATAGGCCTACTATCCATTACCCCATCACCAACCACATGCTTATTATTATACTAAGTTTTAGTGGTCCTATATTCTTTTACTTTAATTTGATCTCTTCTTATAAGGGCTTGCTCTACCCTTCTTTCTAGATCTATCACTTGATCAAAATATATGATAGTTATTATTTCCAATTCATAAGAGATTTGCTCTTGTAAGTTTCCAATAAATGTCTCAAGCATGTCTTGAGTAGGTAGGGCATATCTTAACCATCCAACTAGACTCCTCCAGTAAGATAAAATTTCTGAAAAACTTTCATCTTTAGCTTGTTTCAACATATAGACATCTTTCATAGTCACATTCTTTTCAATATAAGAACCAAATTGTGGAACAAACATTTCAGTTGTCTCTTTAAAATTCCTCAAAGAATGATTAGGCAACTAATAATACCACTCTAATGCCATACCACCAAGGCTCTTAGGGAATATCTTAAGTAATAACATATCATCATATATCATATCATGACATGTTCTAAACATTCATAAATTCTCAATTGGATCTTCCGTTCCCTTATAGATAGGTAAAATAAATATTGGAAAATTCTTAGGGTAGGGCCTAGAATTATAGGGTTTAAGGGTTGGTTGTAGATGAAACTAGACAACTGAATCATATCAACTCTTTAAACTAATTATTTCACCATATTTGTTAAACTTTGCACTTCAATATTGTTGTTATGCAATGCCCTTAGGTTCCCTAGAGGAAGGGTATAGACAGGCTGTTGAAAGGGATATTGGCTCATGTTGGAGGTATTGACACTATTATGGTATGGGTTATGATATGTGGTATCTTTCTGGAGAGGATAACTAAAATTTAGTGAGGCAGAAGCATAAATATTGAGATTAGCCGATTAGGGAGGAAATTGAACATAATATTGAGATGCACTACTAGTTGGAGGAAGTTGTGGAATTATTCCAATGTTGGTGGTTACAATAGTAGCATGTGTTGGGTTGCAAATAAGATTATCATGATATAAAGATTAGATCAAGGGGTTGTTATGAACATCTCTAGTGGAAATGGTTTGATGATGAGATATTACTTCCTTGAGTTAGGATTACTCTTCCATAGATTTATCCAAGGCATATTTATGATGTTTGTAGAAATTCTAGACATGTTCAAATGATTTGAAGATAAAGTTCCCATTGGACCCCTTAGTAGGATCAAGATCATTTCTAGTTTCTTCATTTTCTTCCTCTTCTATATTATGATTTTCTCTATCAATATGATCATCTTGAAAAATATCATTAGACTCTGAAAGCCTTCATCCACTCCTAATATTGAGAGCCATTAGGAGAGAGAGAAAGGATCGAGTAGAAAAAGAGAACTAAAAACTAGGGAAAATACACAAAATATTTTTAAGATGCTTTTTAAATATTTTTAGATCTAGAAAAACAAAATTAGTTTTCTTGTTTAAAATTTTCAAGAAGAAAAAAAAGGAAGCAACTTCCTATTTTTTCCAATAAGATGTATTTTCATGTTGGGTTCACCAAATATGTAGAGAGGAAAAACTGCCCTACCACGTACGATTCTTGACTAGATCTTCTAGGAGCTGAGGTGAACCATGGGGTGTGATATATTATCTACCCTTGGGGACACAAAAGGATTAGTTCAACAAGAATTGTTTTAGGACTCACTCCAAGTATGGGGTGGAAGTGTTTGATGTGTCAATTAAGCATACACCTATTTTTGACCTTTCTAAACTAAACTATGAAAGGGAAAGAATAATGCAAGACATACAAGATGCAAGAAGACAAGAACTAAACCTAGTATGATTATGCAATTCAATGGTGTCTAACCCTAAGATTACAAAATAAATTCCTTTGAGCAAGGATCCAAGGGAGATGCACAAACAATATTAAAACCCTAGATGCACACTATATGATTTTATTTTTTCTAATGCCTAGAAATTCAATTAAATAATTTTCTTTTACTTATAATCTAGGTTTTGGATAGAAATAAAAAAAAAGCAAGCACTAAAAAGCCTAAAGATATATTAGGGAAATTATATGTTTTGGAAGTTGATCCAATAATTATATTGCATCCAAAATATCCAATGGTTCCAAACCTGCAAAATAACTTCACAAACCCTAGAAAATTTGATCAGCATTTGGGGGCCTGCTTAGGCTACTATAAGACCGAGCTTAGAGGCGCATTAGTCAAGCCCCCTTGGTCCTTTTATATTATTTTTCAAAAGAAAATTTAATATTTAGCCTTTGTAACATGCACAAACAAAGTGAAATAGATATGTAACAATAAAATGAAATATAGACAGGATGGACACAACAAAATGCTAAAAATGCACGATGCAAATTAAGATTTTGGGGTGCAAAACTTTCCCCCAAGCCCTAATTTACCAAATTTGTGCCTTGTAAATAGGTATAATGAATTTGGAAATTAAAATTTATTCCTTATATGGGTGGTGCATGAATTTGGTTTAGATGCCCTTTTCAGGCCTCAAAACAACAAAAAATAGAGCATGAAACAACGAAAATAGACTTGCGAAGCAAACTAAATTAAATGCGAAACCTGATGAGTTTATGGAGAAAGCAAGGAGAAATGAAGAGGTGTAATAAGCACTCCAATAAGTTTTATCTATCCAATCATTAAGAATCCTCCACTTAATCCCCAAGGGAAGCAATCACCAAAGCATGAAACAACAAAAATAACTTGTAGTAGAAGAGCACTTGATGGCATGAACAATGAGTGAGTCAAGAATTGGAATCTTAGAGAAATTTTTGGGTTAATATTAAGGAATACAAACCCTTATATATAAGATGTTTTTAGGGAAAAATATATGAGAAAATGAAATTTCACCCCAAGCAAATATCGACCCTAAAATGGGCTGACAAGGGGAGGGGTTGTAGTGAGAAAACCCCCTAGAATGCCAAATTTGTGGTCCATATTTACAAAGCATGAATATGGCAAGCAAAATGCATGCCCCATGTAGATCGGATGTGAATTTTTTAAATATAAGGAAATAAGGCAAAGGGGGAAGGCAAAAGGGCCCCAAATTTGCACTTAGTAAGTTTGGGTGGCTAGCTAAGGGTCTAAGGAAAAATTGACTCAATTTGATGGGTCAATTTTCCATGTCTACAAAAAGCATCCTAAATGCTTCGAATGAATATCATTTTGTAAATGGTGTAGCTTTATAATTACATATAGATGCCACCTCAATCATGGAAAAGACAAAAATAATGCTTATGGGAGATCACACATTAACAAATATTTCATCCATAAGAAAAGGGAGAAAATAGGCCAAACTAGACAAAGGGAATACTATGGGCACACTCATTACATTAAGAAGTTTGATAATTCTCATATGAAGGTGACTTAAGAGGGTATATAAAATCAAGCAAAGAAAGTAAATACAACTAAAACCACTCAGGCTAGCCTCTAAAGGGAGCATGGAAGGAAAGGAAACACAATAGAGAAGGATAAATACCAAGAGGTATTAGCGTAGTAAGAGATCGATTATGATCAATTTTGTCTAATAATGGTACATAATGGTTAGTTTTAGTAATTTTTTCTCATATAATGTATTTAATTTGAAAATTCTTGACTCCATTACCCAATGGATGAAGCTATATGGGTTCTAAATTTTGTAAGCAAAAATCCCTCAAAGGCACCAATAATGTGGGCCAATGAAATTGCCCACATATATAAGTTCTAATAAATTCTATTGGAATATCAATTTTGTTAGTTTTTTTCTTAAGATACAAGGAAGCCTCATCAGACACGATAAAATTTTGTATGTGAATGGTTAGAAGTCCAAAGGTAGCTTACTGGGCCCAAAAGTTGGCTAAGGCAAGGAAGTCTGACCACTTCAAAATTTAGAACAAAAGTAGTTAGATATTTTAAAGGTAATATTAGCTTAAGTCTTCAAAGGCATCGACCATTAAGATTAAGTAAAGCATGGGCAATTGAGAGTTTTCAATGATAATTAAAGTAAATCCTCCAAATGGTCTTGACTAGGTCCCTAAGACCTCGATAATGAGTAGGAACCTTCAACATATAATGATAAGGATAAAAGGATCTTAGGTAGGTCACTTTCAACAAGGATCATGCAAGTCAAAGAATAGGACCTCCCAGGCACTTGATAACCATTTGAAGCTAAGTGGGTAGGCAAGAAAGAAATAACTAGTCTTCTAAAACTTGCAACCATGACTGTTGTCCCTGATGATCATGAATGTAAGTGCCTACAATTTTTTGTAGTTGGCATAAAAACAAGGCATAGAGGGTAAAAGCAAAATATGCTAAATGCATAGGAATTCTAGGATTATCATTGGCTAAACTAACCACTTAGATCAAGCCATTTGGGCTAAAATGTTGACAATTGGCCAAGATAGAGCTAAAAAGCGATATCTAGTTCTTCCAAGCATGTTGATTGAGCATGACCTCTTGACTAGGTAGGATATGCCTATTATTTTTAGGCCTATGATAGGCTATTTTAGTAATCATTAAGCTAGGCTTGTTAGAAATATTGAGAAGCAATATTGAAACTAGGAAACTAGACATGCAAAGCATTACTGAAAAGCTCAAGAACTGATTGCTTTATTCCATGGATCAACTTTGTATAAATAGCAAAGTTGATCATTGAGAGTCATTGGATTACAACAACTCAACAAATCTGAACTAGTCTAAATTGAGAGTTCACTTGACTCATGGAAGAGTGGTAACTCAAGTAATTCTATCCTAGTAGAACTTAAGAGAATAAATATTTATTATAACACCCCCCTTAAGTGATACTAGGGGTGAATGTAACAAATGAGTCCTAGAAATACAGCCTGATGAGGTACTCATGTACAATGAATCTTATTGAAGAGATGGTAAAAAAACCACATGGTAAAAACCATCTTTTAGAAAAGAAAAAGAAGAGGCATGTCTTCGGATGGCAAATATTGTCCTCATTGAAAAAAATGAGTCCCAGCAACTGGGCCTGATGAGGTACTCATGTACAATGTTATTACATATAGGAGATATGGTGAAAAAAAACCACATGGGAAAAAACCATCTTCCAAAAAGAACAATAAGAAGAAAGTAGAGGTGAAAACCTCTGTGCACCCTTCTAATGCATCTACTTTACTCCAAGTTTCTCTTGCAACTAAATGTAACACGGAGAAGGAAAGGATTTGGTGAAGATATTTGTAATTTGATTTTTTGTAGTAATGTACTCCAAGTTTATATCCCCTTGTTGAATGTATTACCGAATGAACTACATGTGAATCTCAATGTGCTTGGTGCACTGATGTTCTACTGGATTGTGGGCAATATGAATTGTGCTCTAATTGTCACACCAGAGTGTAATAGGTTGGTTATGGAAAAAACCAAATTCCCTTAGTATCCAACGAAGCCAAAGAGCTTCTTGATTGGCTAAAATTGTTGCCCTGTATTTAGCCTCTATGGATGATAAAGCTTCTGCCTATTATTTTTTGCATGACCAAGCAATAGGTGAAGAACCAAGACAAAAAATATAGCCATAGGTGGAACATTTGTCTTCAACTGAACCTGCCCAATCAAAATCTGTGTAATCATTGATATCCATGGATCTGCCCTCATATAAGAACCCAAAGTGAGTAGTTCCTTGCAAGTAGCAGAGGATTATCTTTGCTGCTTACCAATGGCTAAAATGAGGTTGATGTGAGAATCTAGATATAAAGCCAACAACATATGAAATATCTAGGCGAGTATGAGTGAGGTATAATAGACTTCCTACAAGTTGTCTGTAGAGAGTAGCATCACATAGAGGAGATTTGCAGGAAGTACTTAGAGTCACTCTAGACTGAAAGGTGTAGAAGAAGGCTTACAATCAGTCATCTTAAACATTGAGGAAGGTCTAAAGTGTCTTTTTGTTGACACAATGTAATTCTTGCATCTGTTTGATTTATTTGAATCCTAAGGAAGTCATGAGCTAAATCTAGATCAACCTTCTCAAATTTCTCAGAAAGGGAGTCTTTGATAGTCTGGATGTGAGAAATGTCACTACCAATGAGTAGTAGATCATCAACATAGAGAACAAGTATGGTGATTTTTCTTCATCTCTCCAAATGTAGACTATGGCATTAGACTCACAATGAGAAAATCCTGAAGAAAGAAGGAAGGAGTCCATTTTTTCATACCAAGCTCTAGGAGCTTGTTTGAGACCATAGAGAGACTTTCTTAGTATACAAACAAGGGAGGAGTCTTGAGTGATTCCAACAGGTTGTTCCATGTATATTTCCTCTTTTAATTCCCCATGTAAGAAAGCACTTTTTACATCCATCTAAAAAATATGCTATTTTTGAGAAGCAGCTAGTGCAAGTACCAGCATAACAAAATCCATTTTGGCAACTGGTGCAAAGGTTTCAGAATAATCAATACCTTCAATTTATGAGAAACCTTTAGCTACCAAGCGAGCTTTGTGTTTGTAAATTTTTCCATTAGGTCCATATTTAGTTCTGTAAATTCATTTATAGCGAACTAACTTCCTTACTTTAGGTAGAGGAACTAAATCCCAAGTTTTGTTTTTGATTAAGCAAGAGAATTAATTCTCCATGGCATCATACCATTCTTTTATACTAGTTGCTTATTTGAAGGATTGAGGATCTATGGAAATGGACTGACAGACAATACCAGAGCCTATGGAGTTGCCTAATCTGGATGATGGAAGATTTTGGATGTAAGGAGTGGCTTCTTCAACTATGGTGCTGGCCCATTTTGGTATTGTGGAAGGAGTAATTGGTGTGGTAGGAATTTGAGTTGGATTTTGGAGTATAGGATCCTCATTTTGGTTAGTTTGATCATTTATCTCTAAAATGGGATCTTCATTATATTGAGGCTCTAACATTGGATATGGCTCAAGAGAATTAATGTTGGAAGAGGTTTGTTGAGGATCTCTATGAGGGAATGTGATTTGATGGGTTTGTGTTCCTTATGAGCCTAGAGTGTCACTTCTTAAGGAAGCTCATTCTACACTTTATGGTGGTCACTTTGGGAAGCACAAAACACTTCATCACTTGCAAATATTTTTCTATTGGCCTAAAATGTAGAGGGATGTGTTGAGATTTCTCAAACAGTGTGCAGTTTGTTGTCGCTCAAAACCAGCTAACAGGAAGTTTGGCTTAGGTATGCCTTTACCCATTCCTTCTCATCCTTGGGAAAGCATTTCCATGGATTTGGTTAGTGGTTTTCCTATGACAGTGTGACAACATGATTGTGTGTTCGTGGTGGTTGATAGATTCAGTAAAATGGCTAAGTTTATTCCATGCCGCAAGACAAGTTCTGCAGCAGACTTAGCCCAATTTTTCTTTGATAGCATTTGGCGTTCCTTTGGTCTACCTACTAGCATTATATCGGATCATGATTCACGCTTTGTGGGTCACTTTTGGTGTTCTTTGTGGAAAATTTTGGGAGTTTCCCTTAACTTTTCCATCGCCTATCATCCGCAGTCAGATGGGTAGATTGAAGTGGTAAACCGTACCCTTGTGCAAAGTTTACGAATCTATCATCACGCTTCACCAAGAAAGTGGGACTTGAGTCTCACTCATATTGAACATGCCTACAATAGGGCCCTACATTCTTCTATAGGTCATTCACCCTTTGAGGTTTGTATGGGATTTTAGCCCTTGGCACCTTATGAGTTACCTTTGTATTTGCCTTCTCCTGTCACTTCACATCTTCAGAAGGAGCAAGACAAAGCACACTCATTTATTCAGCATTTGCACAATTTGCAATCAAAGGTGGTTTATATTTTGCAAAAGACATAGAAACAACAAAAAAAGGCCATGGATCGACATTGAATTCCTCATCCATTTTAGGTTGGTGACAAAGTTTGGTTGCATCTTGACAAGCGACATTTTTCTAATAAGACTCATAGTAAAATCAAACCGATTCGCTATGGGCCTTATACTATTCTTCAACAAGTGTCCGAGAATGCTTTTCGCCTTGATATTCCCGCACTCTTGGGAATTCATGATGTCATCAATGTAGATCTTTTGAAGTTGTAATTTGACTCTACATTGGAGACAACACTAGTTATCAGTCATCCTGTGGACGTGGTTCCTGATTCTCAGTTACCATTGGATTCTGATAAGATCTATGACACAAAGATTCGACAGACTTGCCAGGGGTCTACCACCTCATATCTTGTGGCTCAGCGAGGACAGCTACTGCATCAGGCTCGTTGGATTTATTTTCATCAGATGTCCCGTGACTTTCCTACTCTTCTAAAAGCATTGGAGTCCAATGCTTCTATTGTGGGGAGGCATGATGAGGATTGATGTTCGATCACTCATATGACCCCTCTAGTTATTTCTAGTTAGTTTTGCATAGTTTATTTCTTGCAAATTAATATTGTAAGTAAGTGTCTTTCTCACATGCACTTGTGGGCACTAGTTATCTTATAGTTGTCATTTAGGAGTGTTACTTAGGAAGTGTGAACTCAAAGTAGGAAGTGTGTACTTCAAGATAGCTAAAAAGGATCTTATAGTTAGCATTATTCCTTTCTCCTAGCTTAGAAAGTTACGTGCATTCTCCTTTGCACTTTTGTAGCTTATGGTTAAGAATATTGGATCAAATCCATGATTTTATGGGTTTGGTTATGTATTTTGGGCCATTAGAGCCTATAAATTGAATTGTAAATAATAGAACACTTAGTTGGATTTTCAATCCTTTTCAGAATGTTTCATCAAATTGAATATTTCTATGAAAATACCTCATGAGTTGTGGGATATAGGAGTATGTATGCTTTCATTTCCTCACAATAACCAACAAAGATGAGCTGCTTGATTTTCTTATCTAGAGACTTCATTTTCTTCTTTGGGATATGTGCCTAATCAATACACCCAAAAATATTAAAGAAAGAGACATTAGGTTTTGTGCCATTCCATGATTTCTCGAGAGTCAAATGGCCAAGAGCTTTATGAGGTATGTGGTTTTGAATATAGTTTGCATAGATAATTGCCTCAACCCAAAAAACTGTTGGAAGATCTCTTGAGTGGAGCATACAGTTTGCCATTTCCTTTAAAGTTATGTTTTTCCTTTCTGCAATACGATTTTGTTGTGGATTATGGGAGACTAAATGTTGATGAATTATGCCATGACTTGATAGAAAATTTTAGAATTCATTACTGAAGTATCCCCCCCATTATATGTATGAATTTGCTTGATTTTGCAAGTGGCTTTATTTTCAACTAAGGCCTTGAATATTTTGAAGTGGGATAGAACATAAATTTTGTATTTTAGAAAGTAGACCTAAGTTCTTCTGGAAAAATCATCAATGAAGTTTAAAGCATATTTTGCTCCTTTGAAAGAAGGCTCTAGGAAGACCATCAAGTCACTATGGATTAACTCTAGAGGGGATGAGGCTCTTTGAGAACCACTTGGGTGGAAAGGATCTTGATGTTGCTTTCCAAGAGCACATACAAGACATACTCCATCAATAGAAGAGACTTTTGGCAATCTTTATACCATTTCATGGGTGTTCAATTCCTTTAGGTAGTTATAAATGAGATGTCCAAATATTTCATGCCAAATTTTGCTTTCAATATCTCCATGTGCAACAAAATAGGAGGCCCCTTCTGAATTTTTGAATCCCTTGAAGTGAAATAGGTGAGTCTTGTGATCAATATCTCCTTTTTCTATGAGAGAGTTTGGTTCTTGAAAGTCTCTTATCTCAACTCCTATTGGTGAGAAGAGAATTGTTTTGCCTTTTTCAGAAGTACAAATCTGGTAGATGGAGAGGATATTTGTAGCTATGTTTGGGACATAGAGAAAATTATTGATATAACCACCATAAATGGATATGCTACCTTTTACTTTTACTGGGATAAAGGATGAGTCACCAAATTCTATGCTACATGTTGAACTTGAGGAGATTGAAGTGAATGAATCATCTGAGGAAGTCATGTGATGAGTTGCTCCTAAATCTAGAACCTAGTATTTTGATGAAGTTTTTATAGCTCTACCTTGAACATTTAAGGTTTTTCAAATCTGCTTCTTAGTGTCTATCTTGTGATCCTTAATTGCTGCCTCTAGTTGTTGTAGTATTTTCCAACATTTATTCACAGAATGACCATTCTTTTTGCAATGTGTACGAGTTATGGGACTTCCTTATTTCTTTGTGAATTTTTCTTTAGTAGAGGTGGATGCTACTAAGGCTTTTGAGGAAGAGAGAGAGAGATCATAATTTGCAAATTTTTTTTCCTCTCTAGTTAGCCTATCACAGAATTCCTCTAAAGAGGGCATTTTAAAAATTTGCACCAAGAGCATATTTTGTATACAAAAATGTGGTTACAAAAATTTAAAATACACCATTTAATTTAGAATTAATTAGATAGATGCATTCTTATTCTGTTTTATTCTTAATACTACCTTTGAATTGAGTAAGGACTTCTTTAAATTTTGTGAGAAAGTCAACAATATTATTGAAGTCTTCAGGAGATAATGTTGTTAATTCTACCTCTAGTTGCATTGACATTATTTGATCTACTTTTCCAAACATATTCTTTAGTTTATGCCAACTCTCAAATGGAGTTTTACATTATGAAATATGAAACCATAAGATTTCATTTAAATTTGTGCTTATAATACCCATTGTTTCATACATCTTCCCTTTATTAAAAAATATTTCATATTATTTTTCAAATTCAGGTTGCTTCTCTTCTAGCAAGTGTGTGAGCCCTTTTTGAGAAATGAGATTTAATATTTTTGGTTTCCATGTGTGATAGTTATGAGGGGTGAGTGGATCAATTGTATTCATTTTACCAAAAAAACTACAGTGAACCAATATTCCCCCCTTAACTGCAAGTGTTTTGAAGCAATAGGCAGTACAACCAGAAACTTGTTTTATGAATGGTAGCAAAAAACCAGACCTTTATACCAAGCCTCTCAAAAACCCACCCTTATGTGAGGGAAACTATAATTTTTGAAGATATTGATACGTGGAACCTAGGCTATTGAAACCAAAAATAACTTGCCAGACCTGTATACCAATTATCTCAAAAAACTCGCCCTTACGTGAGGGAAACTATAAGTTTTGTGAGGATATTGATACGTGGAACATAGGCAATTATTTATAAGAATAATTGTTGGCTTTTGAAAAAGTTTGTGAAAGTGCTCAATAGATTGTGAGTGCTTGCTTTGATTTTTTTGAGAAACTCCTTTATGCAATTGTTGGCTTAAAATGTAGAATAAGCTCAAAGAATGAGAATGAAGCAACAAGCATGAAGTGGCCAAGAAGGTGCTACACACAAAAAAAGAGTCCACCAGTGACTGCCAATCTTATGGACACAAGAAGACAACTTCCCCCCTTAAAGAATCCAACAAAACAATAGGTGCAAGAATCAACACCATAACCCCCCCTCCAAAAAAAACTTTGTATTACTTGAGATTACAATTTGTCTTCTCTCTTGACAACCTTTTTGAAATAGGCATTGAGAATAATGTTGAGACAAAAAAAGAAATATAAGATTACAAAGTATATTTCATGAAGAGAAATAGATGGAAGGGAAAGAGCTAAAAAAATGAGGATGAGTCCCTTTGTTTTTATAAAAACATAAGTTTTTTTTTTTTAAATAACTTTTAAAGGTAAAATTGCCTTCAAAGGCTCTCAAAGAGCAATTAGAATTATTCTATGCAGATAGCAGAGGAGTCACTGGGAAATGGCGCAGAACACAAATCTATTGATAGTGACTTGATGGTCTTCCCAAAGCCTTCTTTTAAAGGAGCAAATATGCTTGAACCTTCATTGATGATTTTTCCAGAAGAACTTGGGTCTAATTTCTAAAATACAAAAGTGATGTTCTATCCCACTTCAAAATATTCAAGGCCTTAGTTAAAAATTAAGCCACTTGCAAAATCAATCAAATTTGTACATATAATGGGGGGAATACTTCAGTAATGAGTTCTCAAATTTTCTATCAAGTCATGGCATAATTCATCAACATTCAGTCTTATAATATGCAGCAAAATGGCATTGTAGAAAGAAAAAATAGAGCTTTAAAGGAAATGGCAAACTGTACACTCCACTCAAAAGATCTTCCAACAATTTTTTGGGCTAAGGCAATTAAATGTGTAAACTATATTCAAAATTGTACACCTCATAAATCTCTTGGCCATTTGACTCCCGAGGAAGCATGGAATAACTCAAAACCTGATGTCTCTTTCTTCAATATTTTTGGGTGTACTACTTGGGCACATATCCCAAAGAATAAAAGGAAGGCTCTAGATAAGAAAAGCAAGCAACTCATATTTTTTTGTTATTGTGAGGAAATAAAAGTATACAGGCTCCTTGATCCCACAACTCATGAGGTATTTTTTACAAAAATGTTCAATTTGATGAAACATTCCCTCATAGAGATCCTCAAAAAACATCTTCCAATATTAATTCTCTTGAGTCATATCCAATGTTAGAGCCTCAATATAATGAAGATCCCATTTTAGAGATAAATGATCAAACTAACCAAAATGAGGATCCTATACTCCAAAATCCAACTCAAAGTCCTGCCACACCAATTACTCCTTCCAAAATGCCAAAATGGGCCCAAACCATAGTTTAAGAAGCCATTCCTTACATACAAAATCTTCCATCATCTAGACTAGGCAACTCCATAGGCTCTGGTCTTGTCTGTCAGTCCATTTCCATAGATCCTCAATCCTTCAAAGAAGCAATTGGTATAAAAGAATGGGATGATGCCATGGAGAATGAATTCTCTTCCTTAATCAAAAACAAAACTTGGGATTTAGTTCCTCTACCTAAAGTAAGGAAGTTATTTCACTGTAAATGGATCTATAGAACTAAATATGGACCTGATGAAAAAATTGACAAACACAAAGCTCGCTTGGTAGCTAAAGGTTTCTCATAAATTGAAGGTATTGATTATTCTAAAATATTTGCACTAGTTGCCAAAATGGATTCTGTTAGGGTGGTACTTGCACTAGCTTCTTCTTAAAAAAGGTTTGTTTTTCAGATGGATGTAAAAAGTGCTTTCTTACATGGGGACTTAAAAGAGGAAATATACATGGAACAACCTACTGGATTCACTCAAGACTCCTCCCTTGTTTGTATACCAAGTAAAACTCTTTATGGTCTCAAACAAGCTCCTAGATCTTGGTATGAAAAAATGGACTCCTTCCTTCTTTCTTTAGGATTTTCTCATTGTGAGTCGAATGCCACAGTATGCATTTGAAGAGATGAAGAAAAAATCACCATACTTATTCTCTATGTTGACGATCTACTACTCACTAGTAGTGATATTTCTCACATCCAAACTATCAAATACTCCCTTTTTGAGAAATTTGAGATGGCTAATCTGGATTTAGCTCATTACT
This sequence comes from Wollemia nobilis, assembly GCA_028583015.1. Classification (NCBI taxonomy): domain Eukaryota; kingdom Viridiplantae; phylum Streptophyta; class Pinopsida; order Araucariales; family Araucariaceae; genus Wollemia; species Wollemia nobilis. The sequence goes on from JAQPPZ010000850.1 coordinate 15,596,223, forward strand.
TCCTTGGGATTCAAATAAACCAAACAAATGCAAGAATTTCATTGTGTCAATAGAAATATACTCTAAACCTTCTTCAACGGTTTAAGATGACTGATTGTAAGCCTTCTTCTACACCTTTTCAGTTTGGAGTGACTCTAAGTACTTCTTGCAAATCCCTTCTATGTGATGCTACTCTCTACAGATAGCTTGTAGGAAGTCTATTATACCTCACTCATACTTGCCTAGATATTTCATATGTTTTTGGCTTGATATCTAGATTCTCACATTAACCTCATTTCAGCCATTGGCAAGCAGCAAAGAGAATCCTTTGTTACTTGCAAGGAACTACTCACTTTGGGCTCTTATATGAGGGTGGATCAATGGATATCAATGGTTACACAAATTTTGATTGGGCAGGTTCAGTTGAAGATAGATGTTCCACCTCTAGCTATATTTTTTGGCTTGGTTCTTCACCTATTGCTTGGTTATGCAAAAAACAACAGGTAGTAGCTTTATCATCCACAGAGGCTGAATACAGGGCAACAATTTTAGCTAGTCAAGAAGATTTTTGTCTTCATCAGATACTAGTCAGGAACAAATCAATAATAAGCATTCAAATATTTTCATTGATTTGGTTCAGCTTGTCCTTCATTTTTTGGATAAGTGTTCTCTATTTATTTCAACTTATTTTTTTTATCATGGTGTCTAGTTTCTTGGAAAAAATCTGAACTAGTCTAAACTGAGAGTTCACCTGACTCATGGAAGAGTGGTAACTCAAGTAAATATATCCTAGTAGAAATTAAGAGAATAAATATTTATTCTAACAAGGCTAGTATAGTAAAATATAAGTAACACAATTTTTGTCAGTATGAGGGTCAATAATTTGAGTGTTTGCCTATAGTAAACTATTTAATTTTGCTTTGTTGCTTAATGAATCAGTTGTTGTTTGACATTTGTAATGAAGTATTGCAGAATTTTTGTGTATGTATTCTTTGTAGTCTCTAGATATTTCTATATAAGCTTTGTAGGTGGTATATTCTATTAGGCATGTGTTGCTATTTAAATTGTTATCTCGAGCTATTGGAATGTTAGGGATGTATATCATTTAATCATTGCATATTTATTCACTTCTATAATTTTTTTGTTAGTGGTCTATTTTGTTAGGCTTTAGCTGCTATGTGGATTATCACTATGGGTTATTAGAGTGGTAGAATACATGATTTATGCTAATTTTATATTCTTTTATGTTTTGCTTGGTAGTTGGTCTATTAGATCTTGTATGTAGATAATTTGCCTAGTATTTTGCATGGGGTGTACTTGTGTTGTTAGCCAAATGTCATCCACATTTTAATAAATATATATCTTCATTCTCTTTATCTCTAACACTTGATTTTTAACTTTAGTATTCTTTTATTTATTTTGTTTTCTTTGCACAACAAAGAATCATCCTTCTCTAGAGCTTGGATTAGAAACAATTACTTTCCATCCAATCTTGGTCATAGTCTAGGGTATAAAAAATAGTACTAGGTGGATCATAGACCAAGAGTTTTTTGCACATCCAGTAGGATGTATCATTCAACATTCATCCCATATATCTAGAGGATTGAAATTCTGGTGAAAGTCTTGTCCTGACAAGTAGATAAAAATCCATTCACATAGTGACTCCACTATTGAAAGAACCTAATATTGGTGACTTTGTGAAAGAACGATCTCTAGAATCACATGATGATAAGATAGAAAACCAAGAAAGCTCAAAGAACCCTATGCAATTCAATGACTACCTAGTCATCCTAACACATCCTAATTGAAGCCATGGTGGGATGCATATATCGTTGGAATAGTGCTAGATCCCTTAACCTCCCAAATATCCATGATATTCCTTAGTATGCCATGGAGGTCTTGCCCTCCTATGAGGGTAGTGAAGATATTGCTTATGAGTATCTACTTTAGCTATTATATATAATATTTTCCATGAATATGTAATGGTTAGGTTACTAGATTTATCTCTTAAGGGAAAAATATTGGTTTGGTATCATTCATTACAAGAAGGTAGCATCAGTAGATGGGTTGAGCTTGTCAAATCCTTGATCCTAAAATTTGTTGATGTAGGGGACCCTTTCCAAATAATTACCTAGTTTTCATCCATTCAAAGGTATCCTTAGAAAAACATGATGGATTTTAACATCTAGTTCAATAGATATTAGAAGATAATTCCCCAAGATATAAGGTCATCACATGCTCAAGTCTACATCTACTATCTCATGCTTTCACCTTGGAATTAGCTTTGTAGATCCAATTGTTGAATGATATGAGGTTTCCTCAAATTTTCCAAGTCACTATCATGGTAGAATATACACTCATATTAGTTGGTAAGTTTCCCCACAAAGCTATAACACCATGCTTCCATGAAATACAATAGCTAGACTAACAAAATTCCTTCCAAATTCTATCTGACCCCTCATTGGCTATATTGCCTACACCATAATCTTATTACACTATTATGGTATGCCCTATTCCATCCTTGCCTACTCTACATCTAAAGGAATAAATAGAGATAAAATAAATGAAAGCTATGGTCAATCATATATTGAATAGGATCATGATAATGGATCAACAAAATCAAGAAGAAGAACTACAATGCAATTGACCATAAACTAGATAAAAAAAAGGCAATCAAGAAGGGTTATAGAAATTATGATTGAGTGAAATCCAAATTTTGTAAAACCTATAGTTTATAGCCTAGCCTGTTGTATAGAACTTTTGTTGATAGAACTTTAAACTTTGGAGCTTTCAAATATTATAGAATAGAGAGAAGTGAATCCTCAAATGCAGATAGAATATCAGATATAAATTATGAAGGAACTAATAATGAAATATTTAGAAAGACTCCATGTGGTCATAGAGGATGAGTTTACCATGTTTGATCTCAAAAAAATGATCCATGTAGACATGAGAATTCAACACATGCCAAAGTCAACCAAAAATTAGTATCAAGGGTCATAAAATCACGTGCTCTAGCAAGTGAGTCTAAAAAAATTGGAAAAGCTAGTACATGAATTGCTGGTAGTAGAAGAATTTTCCATGCCCCTTTTTAATGCAATGATTCATATGGGTCTAGAAACTAATAAAGAGCAAGGCATCGATCCAAAAAAGGAGCTAATAGAATAATCATGGTTTGGAGGTGAGCTATCCTTGTGGAGTTTTAATTACATAATTTTTACAAGATTTCAAACTCGCTCTTTCTGATAACTAACCCAACAACAACTTTTAACTCAAATAAATCACATATTTCAAAAGACTTAAAGACCAAAGAAGTAGAGGTTTAGAATGATATGGTCCAGGCACTATAAATTTTGATAAAGAAGAGGTATGTGAGTAGAGTTGGCATAAAAAACATGCTAAAATTGTGTAAATATGTGACATATAAATAAATATGAGAAAAGCTAAATGTTGTATGGTCATTAGCTGAAGCAGGCAATAGAGTAGCACTGGCACAAAACTAATTTTTGGGGAACATAACAAGTGATTCACATGCATGATCAAGGATGGATGGTAAATATTAGAAGATCCAAGAATCCATGAGATAATTAAGAAGGAATGAATAAATATGTTTTTATTGAGTTGGCTAGACAAGATTAAGTAGGACAAAGCATTAATTATATAAGTGATTGTAATGACTTTATTTACAAAAATAACCTATATAATGAGGTCTCCCTTATCATCATCTCCTAAGCCTCGAGGAAATTTGTAATTCAAATAAGATAGCTCACCTTCCATTCCCTTTTGTTCTAAATATTTTAATATTTTCCTCCATAGACTCCATGGCCAATAGATAAGGCTTCTATCCAATCCAAGTGGAATTTTGAGCTAAATTGTTGTCTAGAGCTAAACAAGATTAGGGGCCCTGAAGTTCCATTGATCTATCAAGTGGTCTATGCCAAATAAATGCCCAAGTTTCTTGCAAGGTAAAGTTTAGGAAGAAAGCAACTAGCATCTTTAAAGCTCCCTATACCATGAGGCTATGCTAATACACAAAAATAATAACATATTGTTCCATAGCCTTTTTAGGATTGGTAAGACAAGTTTTGCTACTAGTAAGAGTTCTAAAATCATTCTGATGCTAGCTAAAAGGATTTTACCCTTAGCAAGGCTTAGTATTATTCAATAGTTTAGGATTCAATCCTTGTCCTAAGGGGTGGGTTCAAAAACTAGGCTATACTCTACAAATAATGGGGTCATTACAATCTCCCAGTAGGGGCTCTTGGAAAAGAAAAATCAAGAATAATGGAGAAATGAAGGGAACTAGAGGTGACCAAGAAAAGGATTGGCATCATCTAGAAGAGCTTAAGGTTTGCAAAATTACAAGCATCTAGGATGATTTGAATGAATAACATATTTTAAATGGTGTAGCTTTCCAATTCCATAAAGAGGTCACCTCAATCATGGAAAAGATAAAAGAAAGCTTATAGGAGATCACACATTAAAAATTATTTCATCTAGAAGCAAAGGGAGAAAATAGGCCAAACTAGAAAAAATAAATACTATTGGCACACTCATCACATTAAGAAGTTTGGAAATCCTTATACGAAGATGACTTAAGAGGGCATAAAATAATCAAGCTAAGAAATACAAGGAAACATCTCAAACCACTCAAGCTAAAATTTAAAGGAATAATGGAAGGCAAAGAAACATGTTAGAGAAGGCTAAAAAGGCCATGAGGTGACAACATAGTAAGATATTGATCCTTATCAATTTTTGCCAATAATGGTACATAATATTAGTTTTAGTATTTTTCATCTAGATTATTTTCTTTGACACTTCTTGACTCCATTACCCAATGGATGAAGCTATCTATGTTCTCAATTTTGTAAGCAAAAATCTCAAAGAGGCACCAATAATATCATCTAATGCAATTTCTCAAATAGATAAGTCATAGAATTTTTTTTTGGAGTATTAGTTTTGTTAATTTTTATTGCTTAATATATAAGGAATACTTGTTAGTTTGTGCATGAATGGTTGAAAGTCCAAAGGAAGCTTATCGAGCCCAAAATATGGCTAAGGCAAGGAAGTCCAACCAATTTAAAATTAAAAACAAAAGTGGAAGAATACTTTAAAGGTGATATTAGCTTAAGTATTTAAAGGCCCCAACCACTAAGATTAAGCAAAACATGGGTGTCCAGTAGTTTTCAGTGATAATAACAAAACCTCCAAAGGGTCCTGTCTAGGGCCCTAAGACCTCGATGATGAGCATGCACCTTCAACAAATAATGAAAATGATAAAATACTCCTAGGCATGTGTCTTTAAACAAGGCTTATGCATGTAAAAGTATAGGACCACCTAGGAACTTCACAACTATCCAAAGGTAAATGGGTCGACAAGAAAACAATAACCTGTCTTCTAAAACCTACTACCATAGTGGTCACCATTGATGATCAAGTTTGGAATTGCTTATAATTTTGAAAACGGGTATAATAATAAGATATAATAGGAAAAATACAAACATGCTACATGCATAGGGTTGCCAGGATTATCATTGGCCAAACTAGCCACCTGGATCATGCCAATTGGGTTAAAACATTGACAGTTGGCCAAGATAGAGCAAGAAAGCAATAACTTGTTCTCCCAAGCATGTTGATTGAGCAGCCATTAAATGGGCCAGAATATACCTATTATTGTTAGGCCTATGATAAGATATCTTTGTAATTATTAATCGAGGCTAGTATTATAAAATATAAGTAGCACAATTATCCTTAGCATGAGGGTCAACAATTTGAGTGTTTGCCTATTGTAAACTATGCAATATTGCTATGTTGCTTAATAAATCAGCTTATGTTTGACCTCTACTAGTGAATTATTATAGAATTTTTATGTGTATGTATGTTTTGTATACTCTTGAAATTTCTATAAGAAATTTGTAGGTGGTCTATTCTATTAGGTCTATGTTGTTGTTTGGACTATCATCTTGGGCTATTGTAATGCTAGGCATGCATAACATTTAATAATTTCATATCTATTCATTTATATAATTTTTTTATCAGTGGTCTATCCTATTAGGTCTTAGTAACTATTTGGATTATCACTATGGGTTATTGGAGTGGTAGAATGCAAGATGTATCCTAATTTTATATTCTATGAAATTTTTCTTGGTAGTTAGTTTGTTAGTCCTTTTATGTAGATAAGCTTCATGGTATTTTACATGGGGTGTGATAGTGCTATTAGCTGAATGTTATCTACCTTTTAATAAAAAAAATTCTCCCTTGTATTTCTCTCTAACCCTCAATTTATATCTTTAGTCTTCTTTTATTTATTTTTTCTTTGCACAACAAGGAATCATCCTTCTTTGGAGGTTGGCTTAGAAGAAATTTTGAGCCATCCAATATTGATCATGATCTAGGGTGCAAATCACATCATTAGGTGGATCACAAACCAAGAAATTTTGGTCTACAATCCTCCAAGTGGTATTATTTGCACCCTATATTATGATCAAAAGCAACTCCAATTGATAAACAATATGACCCACTACCTTTAAAACTTTTTACATCATAGTATTTGGGCATGATAGCTTTTGTAGCCTAATACTTAATGTAAAACTCACAAGAAAGTAATCACAGGAACAAAATAAAGTTGCAATATAAAGAATTCAATCAAGATATGAATAACACATAAATAACTCAGAAATACTCACAGAATAATCACATGGAAATGCTCACAAAAATACTGAAAGTGATATAGAATAAAGGTCTACTAATGCATGCTATAAGCTATACATTTTTTATACCAATTATCATGCTTTATCACGAATATATAATATTATGTCAATCCTAATATGGTGCACTCTTGTCCTTCACTATTATTTGTAACTCTTCACTTTCCTATTCTAAGGACACATGTGCACTCTTACATAATGGACACTCATGCACATTTACACTCACAACACTTGCACACTTAATTACATGACACTTGTGCATTTCCTGCACATTATTACATTATATGAAATATAAAATCATACTCTAAATGAAGACACACACCTAATCTAATTTTTGTACCAAGGTGGTACATTGGAATGTACCAAATAATGTAATATTCTCCAACATCCCCTATATTACATTATTTGGTTATTGAGGACTTTTAGTCTTCAATACAGTCTTTATCCTTCAATATTCAATCTACCTCTAATAGATTAATATCTAGATCCTTTATGTAAGAGTATTTAACACAACCTTCATATTTCATATGTTCTTGGCTCTTATATTTCCCTTGTTCTCTTTTTACCTTTTTCTAAGATTTATGACCTCCTTCTTCTCCTTGCTTGATCTTGTCTCTGGATTTAAATTTCCTATTGTTCTTCATGTGATTCCTTCTCTCTTTTTTTTTTTTTTACAATTTCATTTGTGATATATCTGATGGTATATCTTCTAAGCATTGAGTTAGTAAATCATCACAATAATATGAATTTGTTTTCAATGATTCTTCTTTGAGACTATCATATGTATCATTTTTTCAACTTGTATCTTCCCTTGAAAAAGTTCAAAACTAATTACTAAAAGATACATGATTAAATACTCTTTTAAAATAAATATAATGGTGTTTTGAGAATCACACCATGACCTAAAACAAGTTTTTCATGAAGATAACCTATAAGAGTTGTAAATTTTCCTTCTTTTGCTTCTTTAAAAAATAAATTCAATTTATCTTTTAGAACATCAAATATTTGTTTTTCTCCATCAAAGTTATTTATTAAGTTGTGTGAGTAAAATCTAAGTGCATGCAACATGTCTTCACTATCTTCATTAAATGCATTCTTAACAATTTCATCCATGAATATCCTTTGATGTAGTCTACCTTATGTCTCCCTAAGTTTTTGAATGAAAAATATTTCAATTTTCTATATTTCAAAAAACTTTGTTGTTGAATACCTTATGGCTCCCTAATTGAATAGAAACTATAAAACTAAGAATTTTGTAAATTCATAGATTCCTAAATTTTAAGTAGAATTCCTTGTCTCTCCATAATTAAATTATTGTAAATATTCTATGGCTTTTGAAGCTTAAGAAATAATAAACCAATAAAGCTTTCAAGTATTAATTAACCCTTTGAAAACAAAACTTCAAATATAATAATGCCTACTTATCACTCCAAAAAGAAATTAAGATATTAATTTCTCTATTAAACTACTTATCTCTCCATTAGACTTATTTAACCTTAGAAAATAAATAATAACTAAAACTATACACTCCTTATTTATCCTTTTAACCTTAGAAAAATTTAATAATATTTAGAAACCCTAATTTACCTCCTTAATGGTGTGTAGCTTAGAAAATGTTCTCTGACACTACATTACATTGTGCTTCCCTTGTCTTCGACTATGTGAAGAGAGTATAACGACTTGGTTGTAATCATGTAAGATTTTTGTTGTGTCCGGATTCCTTACATGAATTATTATTTGAAAATCTCTCCAAAACGTTCCAAGCTCTACCTATTCACTCCCTTCATGTTACATGGTAGAACACATGCAAAATGGGTTTGCTATTGAGTTTATTTCAAATGTTCCAATGCTCAGGTAAAATTAATGCTTCAAAACCCTTCTACTACTTGGAGAATGTGTTAAAAAAATGATTTCCTTGTCCTTTATTTAGCATGTGATGTTAGACTTGCATGACTCTTCAACTTCATTGCATATCATGCAAAAGTTTCACCTTATATTGGTTTGGATTTTGATATCCTTGTGGTATTTACATTGCTCTTGATGTTGGTGCTTATCTATAACACTACATTGGTGCTTAAATGATGATTTTTCACCTTTGCTTTCACACTATTCCTAACAACACTGTGTTGTTATTCATATGTTTCTATGTTGGGTACCTAGATGGTACTATACGTTGAGAGAACACTATCAAGTTGGTACTATGTTCAGCTATGATGTTGGTCATCTAGTTGTTGTTGTCTCCTTGGGTTGTATACTATAATAGCTATTGCACTTATTTTTAGAGCTTTTCTACCTTACTATGGTGTTGTTGGATTTGACTTAGCACTCTTTGGTTGCTTAGCTTTGTATTGTGAACTCTTCACCCTTAACTACTACCTTGAATACTTTAAGACTACCTCCTATTACTAATGCTCTTGCTCTTTGTGTAGATGTATATTTGGATGCTTTGGCCCTAATGTAGAATGTCCTTACAAACTTAAAAATATAACCTTTCCTTGGCTACAATGTTCTCTTATTTAGATCGCTATCCAATCTTGTAATGCTATCTTCTTCTTTGTTCTAGTTTGAAGTCTTGCTACTACGTTTGGTTCTACACTACGAATTTGCTTGGCTTGGTTGATCTTGACTCATATTGAATCTTAGATGGCACTTCAATGTGCTTTGTTTCAAAGAGCTACTTTTCAATCACTTTGATTTCTCCTTATATGACTGTATATTACTTGTTGCCTTGGATATTACAATATTTCATTGCTTAAATTGCTAAAGCTTATCTTCCTTCTCTTCTTTATGCAGGTGTAGATACATGTGGTGATTCTATTCTTTGGTACAATATTCTTATAAAATGTCACTTAAAACTCCTATGATGTCTCCTTTAAATGTTTATTTTCTAAGTTGTTACCTTTCACATTTATACTTTCTACTTCTAAATGCAATGTTTGCGCTCCCCTTGGTGGTGCTTGGATTCAATGGATCTTGTGTTCTTCTCTATGTAGTGTTAAAATTATATTGGTGCTTGGTCTCTTCAACGTCCAATGCTACATTCCTTTTTATTGAGTATTTTGCCTACACTTATCTATCTCTAGCATTACTCTTGTCTTGGGTGATTGGATACCTCGATCAACACTTTGAATCCTACTATGTTTGACTTGGAGGATTGTAACTTTGTTGTTATGACTTATTTACTACTTATAGTTGTTTTAAACCTTCATTATTCCCCCTATGCTTAGTTTAATTCTTAGCATTACTTCTCTATATCTATGGGTTTGTTATCTAATGGTGACGATTGTCCCAAAATCTAGTGAGATTTTTCTTGAAACTCCTTTCTATCTCTTGAAACTCTTCTCTATCTCTTTATCTATATTTAATGTTGTTCTTCTAGATTTTAGTATTTTTATTGATTGAATATGCTACCTTATCTATCTTCAAGTCTTCTTGCTATGATTCTATTGTGACACTTCACTTGAGTGTGGCAATACTATGAAAGTTTTCTTGCATTGTCTAAAATTGTTGTCCTTTTTTATTTACTTTTGCCCTTGTGGCATTTACTTATAAGCTTATAATTTCTTTCATTTAAAATTACCCTTGTGGATTTCAAATGCTACCTTTCAGTGTGCTATGTACTATCCTTTAACTAGGACTATCCTCAAGACTTTTTGTTGTCTTGAAGTCTTCTTTATTCTATCTTTAATCTTTAGTAGGACCTTCTTATTAAGTCTTCGAGTCTGCATTTCATGTCAGATTTTGAGGATAGATGCAATGGGAGAGATCTAAAACAGGTCCTAATAAGATGCAAAAAATATGAAAGAATGGAATTCGGTAATATGACTAAAATATATTATAAATAGAAATGACAAAAATACAATGTAGTATAAAGGTAATGGTCACTCCATTGATATCAGCTAAAGAACTACATTGTACTCCATACAGGAGTTCTAATCCTATCTACTATAATGGAATTTACATGAGCTTGGTATGAGCTTATTATAATCTATCACTATGGGCCCTTTATATAGGAAGATAGATTCCTTGGACAACACTCTACCTAGCTGTACATGTGGACACCTTGTACATTACAACTTGCACATTTACACTTGTGCATTTATTACATTGCTTGAAGTAACTAGCTAATTTTCCCCTAAAGTAATATCCTATTCTAACTATGTACCAAATGTGGTACATTTACATGACCCGAATGATGTCATATACTTTAACTCTAACATCCCCCTATATTACATTATATGAGTATTAAATATTTCAATCTTCAATATTGATCTTCTTCTTATGGATTGCTCAAGTTCTTTGTATCCTCATTTATCTGGTTCATCTTCTTCTTCTTCTTTAGCTACTTCAGTATTCATGTTATAGCTTATTTTATTTTCCAATCCTCTATTCTTTGACATCATATATCTTTGATGAACTAGTGATCTCATGATTTTGCATGTCTCAAGTGGATCATAATTGATCCATTTTCTCTCCTTTGGATCTCTGTATGACCTATTTTTTTGACCTTCATAAGTATCAAACTTGAGCTCATTGTTAGTAGATGCTTCTAGAATAATATTTTGAAAGTAGCAATCTATTCTGTGTAATAATATTTCTTCATGACTTTTATAATACTTGTTTTTATAGTAGTAGAAGAAATATGAGTGATTTTTCCCTTCATAGTATTTGCATGGATATAAATTCCAACAATTGAGCTTTTCATGACCATATTGATTGCAATAGGTGCACAATAGAGATGTTCTAACTACTTTGCAATCTATCTTAGGGAAATCATGTTTATCTATATCTTTGACAAGATCCATAAACCATATGTGCACAATTGAAGCTATTTTATTTTTACTTCTTTGTATGAGGTCTTCTTGTTCTATATTTTCTTCTCCCTTTTGAATGTGGTCTTTTGTGTTATCATCAGTTTCATTAGAAGAATCTATTTTTTTATAGCTATTTGTTTCAAAACTTATTTCCCATTTTATTGATTCTTCTTCTCCTTTTGCATTTTCCTTGTTGTTATCCATTGTATTACTGTTGGTCAAAATTTTATCTAATGGTAAGGATTATGCACCCACAGACCTCGACCAACTTTGAATGACCTCAAGATCATGAATCTTAGGGTCAATCTTCAGAGAAGGCCGGCTCCTTGCAAATTCTAACTAAACGCTTGGGGAAAAGGGAAGGGAAAGAGATTAAAGAAAACATAAAGCTAGAACATAATGTGGTGCAGATCCAATCACATCAAGATACATGCCCAATAAGTCTGAAACATAAACAACATTCATGGACTACCTAACAGACCAGCCATTGATTCCATTAATCATTTACACACATAACTCTACTAAGAATTCCAGAATTAAAGAATAAACAACATGAAATCCAGATATCAAAATTAAAGCTAGTTCATTCATTTAACTTTAGCAGAAATAATCAATAGAGCAAGATCATACATACATGAAAACAATTGAAGGCCAGACAGTAATCCACTTATATTGTCAAATGCATCAAATTGTACATGCAAGTTGTAATGACTGGAGAGCTGACACTAAAAAATATATTACAAACATGTATATATAGCCCCTTCAAGGAGTGGGCTTTCAAAAGACTAATTAATATTTCATTAATGGTGGATCAGAATGTCAGTGTCCAGCTGGTTCGAATGACCTCTTTTGTGATCGCTCTGTCATAGACGGAATATTCTCCACTGTGTTCGGACAGGAGCTACTGACATTTTTTATTGAGCCTTCCTTTCATAATTAATGAACTTGATGCTGCTACTACCCACACATGTTTCTTTATGAGCTGAGGTAGTCACACTGCATCAATTCTTCATCTACCATCTTACATACTTAGACTGGCCAATCATTAAATTTATTCATCTGCTGCATCCTTGGATCCAGTGTTCTGACATCATTGGTGGGAAGGAGAAATTTGAATTTATGGAGCCTTCTATGCAGTTGGGCCTTTGTGCATTTATGACTAGATAGGATGGAGCTCTAGGATGAATGCATACCTTGGTTCCATCCCAATCTTACATCTAGATCGCATTCTCCTAGGATGGGGAAATGGGAGCCCTTGCTTATCTTCTTTTTCCTTCTCTTTCCATCTTCCTTGTGGCTGGGTCAACCTTGGGTGGAACTTTGGGTCTGCCACCTCCCGAGTCTGCTTCCAAATTCTCCATCTATATGAGTTTACCACTTGGGTGGCAATTTGGGATCACTTTCCTTTCCATTATTCTCTTGATATTTTGCCCGATTCCATCCGCTTGTGGATGGAGTTTTGGGAGTGCCCATGATAGGTTCATAGTCCATTCTTCTATCAGGTGCATTCTTTGACTTGCCCTCTTTCAAATAAAAACTTTGGATAGCCGATGGCTTGGAAGTGACCCATTTCTCTATCCATATTTTCTCTTAGCCATTTTTTAAAATAGCCCCATTCTTTTCATGGAATAAAACAAGTGGGTGCAGAAAACTCACCCACATTCTTGGTGACTTACGGGGGGCTTTTACTAGGTAGAAGGCACAGAACCCAGCTAACTATAACATACCAAAAACATAAAAACAACAAGTAGATTAACCTTTATGGCCACATCCTTTGGGCCATGGAGTCATCAAAATAAAATGAATTCAAAAATGGAACATAAAAGTCATCTTCTATGACTTAGGCTAGACCCGATGGGTCTCTTGATCATTGTACTTCCACTCTAGAGGATTCGACATGAGGAACCGCTACTTGAGTGACTGCTCCACTCTGCAACTTGCTACACATTTCTACCCAGTCATCCATGGAAGGGATAGGGGCACTTTTCATCTGGTCCACAATATACTTGAGCTTGCACCCCTCTTTGCTGGGTGGGTCATTGTATCTGTCAACCATTTGATCAAAAATGATTGAGAGACTAAATAACTTGGAGATTAAATTAAAAATTTGATCCAATATTATAGGCTCTTGCAAAGCCATGATCATACTCTCATCTTCTTCAAGATCTTGGAACAACTTCTGAAGATTTTCCTCTGAGTATAGTTGATGATTATTGTCCCAAAATCCTAGTGACCCAAGTGCTTTGAGTTGTTCATTAAATTTATTCATTACCCCTAGCTCCTTCTTCAACATGTCCATAAGCTTGGTTCCTTCACAATACAAGTCAGTCAGATGTAGAACTTGTTGTATCATGACTTCATATTGTTCTCGCTCATGCCTTTGATAGATGTGGGGGTTAGTGCTATGACTGATCAACATTATGCGTAAAGCAGCTGCTTGTGGGCTCATATTGTGTATGATGCCCTTATTTTTGTTGAACTCAACCTTTGTTGCTGCTGAGATCTCAAGACTACTTTCTATTGCCAGTGTGAAAGGAGAAACAATTTTCAAGGTCGCCTCCCTCGCTTTCTTCAAATGAACAAGCCTAACTCTCCTGAGGTTGTCTTTTGAAATGGTGGGCCTAGTAGGCTTCTCTTTTTCCTTCTGTAGCTCTTGAAGGAGAAGATTAAGCTCACTCTCTTGTCGTTGGATCTTGCTTCTACATTCATTGAGCAGGAGCTCCTACTGTTGCATCTTTATTTTGAATTCTTCATCACATTGCTCCAGCCTGCTACTCATTACCTGTAACTCATTTTTGAGTTTAGCAATTTCTTCTTCCTTTTGCTGTAGGATTTTGGGAGAGGGAGTTTTGTTTAGGGTATCACTCAACATTTTGTTTCTATTTTCAATAGCTTTCTTTTCACGTTGTACCCGATGAAACTAGGCCTCAAAGTTTTTCACCTTCTTTTCTATTATCTTCATCTTCTTTTCAATATTTTTCAATTTGAGGTATAGGGTATCAGAGTTCACATGCGATGCTTTCAATACTTCGATAGAGGGAATATCATCAATATGCCTGGTGAGGTGCTCAAACTCCTAATCATCATATTTCATGTCAACTTTTGCCTTTTTGACTTTGGGCTTGGCAATTACCTTATGTTGTTTTCCCTCAATCGGATCAAGCTCATGCAAGATCACCATAGTGGCCTCTTTCTTGATCCTCTTCTTTTTGTTATCTCTTGCTACACATACAACCTTGAATATTTTTGGTTCTTCTTCTTCTATTTCTTGAGATGGAAGTGGAAAAGACAACATAGAGGATAATGGGGACACTGGGAGTGTCATCAATTCTTGCTCTTGGTTTAGACCTATTGACTGACTTAAGGTTTTGGTGATGACTGATGTTGATGATGATTGGAATTGTTGGGGCAATACTTGTGAAGGAGGCAGAGGGGTGATTGAGGATATGGGAGTGATTGATGGATTGGATGAAGACATGGGGATGGATGATTCCAATGGATTTAGAGGAAGGTCAGGTAAGAGGCCTGGATATGGAGAAGAAGTTAATGAAGGTTTAAGGCACTCTTTATCTATCATAGGCCTTGTGGTTGGAATTGCCTCGAAAGACAGGGTGACATGAGTGAAAGGGGGAGGATTATTCAACGGATTGCTGGGAGGGTTCTAGTTTGGGGAAGGTGTATTGAGTTGTACCTGCAAGGGACTTTGTTCTTCTTCAAGCTCCACAACCTTTTGGCTTCCCTTGGTGTGATGTGCTAGCACTTTTGATCCTTTTGCTTGTACCACCTTGGTCTATAATCGTTGATGCTTATGCCCTGTTCTTATAGAACAACTAGGCTAGAGTGAGTCCTTTTATTTCCACTTTGCATTGATATTTGAGGGGAGGATCCGGATGAATAACAAGTCTCTTGAAGGGTTTTGCCCGATCTCATTATTTTATTGCTTTGTTGTTTCTACGAAGATGAGACTTTTGGCTCAACTTATACTTCATGAACTACACTACCAAATTCTTGCTGAGAACTAGGATCCTCCTGCTCTTGATATCCCTCTTGCTCATCACTGCTTCCTCCTACAAAAAGCTCTACAAAGTCAGATTTTTTTAGCACTTTCAGGAAAATATTATCATCCTTCCTTTCTCACCACTTGCCAATGTGAGCCTTAAATTCCATTTGAAATTTAGCATCAGCTGCTCCTAGGAGGATTTCCCTAAGATCATCCTTCTCACACTTCATTATCCACCACTGCTCAACCTTTTCTTCATCATCCCAATCCTTTTGCTCTGCAATTTTCTCAAAGAAATTGGTTCCTATTCTTTGGTCAGGGTTCCTCTCAGGATCAAATACCCTCTTATATGAGTATGGGGTCCTCCATGGTGGGTGCTTATGGAATTGGAACTGGGTGAATGGCACTAGCTGATCATCTGGGAGATTCCTAAATTGTAGGACATCTAGATTTACCTCATTCTCCTGATGCTCAAATGGTCAAGGTTTGACATTTTTGGAAAGATTTATTTTGATAACTTCCTCAGGATCATAGTGCCACTAGGGAGGTACTACTGGGAGACCCAAGGCACACAACTTATTATCTAGTTTTAAATATGTGGGCTGATCTCTAAAGGGATTACTGATAGGGCTATGCGACACTGGGAACTAAAAAATCATTCTCTTCTTTGCCCCTTGGCCATGCTTATCTTCTACTACAATGGCTTACCTACAAACCTCTAGGCCAAAAACCCAATCTGTTACATAGTAGGGGAGAAGGAAGGGGAAGCCAGAGAAACCATATAACCTAATGCATGTTCCTTCTGCCAAAAAATACCAATCCCCTACTTCAAGGAATTTTGTTCTTAAAAATTGTATGGCTCTTTCAGATAGGTGAGGACAACTACCATAAATGTATGCCAAAGCAGGACCAAGGAAATTTTTATTGAACTCTAAGTAGGACTAGCTTTTTCTAAGCAAATGCGTCCAGTCAACGACTAGGCGGGGATCATTTTCCATGATTGGCATAGAGTGCATTGATCTAGGCATGAAGTAGAGAAACAACCAAGCTAAATAAGAAGGGTAATGAAATCCCATACTCTATTTGGACTGATAGTCCGCTAGCTACTTTCTTAGGTTTCTAGCCAAAAATTCTACCCAATCCATCTTTAATGATCTATGAGCTCTCAATACAGCATGTGCCATGGCTATCTACTTTGGGAATACTGTCTTATCTGTTTCAGCACCCTACAATATGGCTATCATGCACAAGATTGGTTGAACCTCCTCCTTGAATTCTACCAGTTACCAGGTCCTTTCTGAATAGTCTTCGGGTAAGCTTCTTAAGTTCAATACTTCCATCATCCATGCTTTTGGGCCATCCTCCGCAAGCTTCCCTCTTTGGGAATTTTTCTTAATAATTCTAAGATGCTTTATGGATACATCTTCAAGGGAGGGTTCTAGAGTTGCAAACACTTTTTTGATATTTTGAGTGGTTATTTGAAATAGAGGTCGTGCATCTTGCCCTCTAATCATCCTCATACTAGCATCATAGAACTTAGACACAACATCTACTAGCTCGGGACACGGGTGTACAACAATTGGTAAGAACATCGCCAATTGTGTGTTCCATGGAGCTACCCCTGTGACACTTGAGTTAATTGCTTTCACCTTTTGCTCCACTCCCATTCGTGATAGCTTTTCTTTGGCCTTAAGGGTAATGCATGTGTCCGCAATTCCCTCAAACGAGTCTTCCAATTTTTTCTTTGGCTTTGCCTTGGTCATCTTGCTCGGCTCTTTATTTGCTTTCAAGGGCTACTAGACTCAGAACACTTGGAGTTTTTTTGCTAGCAACCACCTCACTTTTAAAGTGTATTAGCAATATTCAATAGGCACTGCATCATCACGAAACTTCAATAGGTATCCCCCTTTTATAATGCTAGAAATATAGAGCCGATGGAATTAGCTATTGGAGATGTTGCATAAGATCTTGCTTGCTACGAGGTAAATCTTGTTGAAGTACAGTATTACTATCAGATTATCTCCACCAACTCCTTTTGAGTTATGGACCTCCAACCAATAAAATGATCTGGGTGAGCTGAACATCCTATTAAGATAGTTAAGTTGCTATTTTCCTAGGCAGATCACACTTCAGACCTCATCCTTCTATCATTTATGATGCATGCTCAAATCATTCTGAAGAGTGTGCTTTCATCGATCCTTCTATTAATGTGCAACTTCATGCCAAACCTTGATAGGTGCCAGTTGGATGACCATGCCCCTCTTTGGCCATTATGCACGTTGGAGCTTCTTGATATATGTGCCTATGATCTTCCTTTTGATTTTATCAGGATAGAGCATTAGCCATTTGTACGCACGCAACTATGTTACTAGGCACTCCTTCCAACTCGATCATTAATCTTCCTAATGAATTAGGGGAGCTGATATTACCACTTGTACACCTACTCTTGATGACTGACAGTTGTAGGTCATAGCTCCTCTTTCTTTCCTTCTACTTGGATGGCATTTTGGGTCCCACTTTTCATTGCTATCGATCCCATTTTTTTGTCCCTATTTGAAATGAACTTTTAGGGTCCTTCCCTTAATTAAACATCTCCCATTTGCCCATCCATTTTTGGATTTAAATATTGCATCCAGGGAAATATCTTGAGAACGAAAAGGCCTAGGCCACTTAATTATACAACAAAAAGCATAATTACAACCTCCTTATGTACAAAATAAAAATTAGGCTATATACATATATACACAATTACCCAAGGTAGATCAAGCATAGTGTTTTAGATGTTGGTCATTCACTAGGATCGAAAGCAATCGACCCTCCAAATCTCATAACTGATATGCATTTGAAGTCTTACATTCTTCAATGAGATATGGACCCATCCATAATGAATCAAATTTATCATGAGCACCTGGCTTAGCCCGATTTACAGCCCATCTAAGTACAAGGTCACCTCTGGAAAAGTCTTTTGATTTTGCTTTCTTATCAAACTAGTGCTTGACCAGACTTTGATGTTGGGTTACATTGTCAAATGCCTTTTCTCGCTCTTCTTCTAGTTGCATCAACTGCACTAATATTTTTTCAACTGGAGGGAAGTCTTCATCATCTATTTGTTTTAGAAACTTTAGTGTCGATAGTTCAAGATTAATAGGAAGGATAACTTCTTTGCCATACACTAGAGAGTAAGGGGATATCTTTAAATATTTCTTTGGAGTTATCCTGTCTACCCATAATGCTTGATTCAACAAAAGATGCCAACTTCTAGGATTCTGCTCGATATTCCTTTTAATAATTTTTAATAAATTTTTATTTGAAGATTCTGCTAAGCCATTGCCTTATGGGTAATAATTTGAGGTTGCATTCTAGTATATTCCATATTTTCTAGCAAAGTCCATTATCTTAGCACCTATGAAAGAAGAGCCATTGTCTAAGATGATAGTGGTTGGGACCCCAAATCTGGTAATTAATCTTTCCAAGAAATCAATGACTATCTGTTGGTCAGCCTGTTTAGTTGCTTCAACCTCAGTCCACTTAGTAAAGTAATTTGTTGCTATAAGAATATACTTGTGACCTACTGATGAGTTTGGATTTATGACCCCAATAAAATCTAGCCCCCACTATTGAAAAGGTTCTTCTGCTACTATCGGCTTTAAAGGCATGGCATGGTGCTTTTCCTTCCCAACAAATCTTTGACATTTATCACATCTTCTGACTAACTTGAATGCATTTGAGAATATGGAAGGCCAGTAGAATCCTACCCTCAATATTTTGGTTGTTGTGGTTTACACCGAGTAATGGCCTCCCGAGAATCTAGAGTGAAATTCCTCAAGCAACTCCCTTGCTTTTTCTTGAGGTATGCAATGCAATAAGACTCCATCAAAATTCTTTTGATAGAGAATGTTATTGACTAATGTATATTTTCTAGCCTGCAGCTTATATCTGCATCTTTGTGGTGTTGTCAATCCTTCTGGGCATTTACCAGTATTAAGGTAGCAAGTCAAGTGGGTGATCCAGGGGTCAAGTGACATCTTTGTTTGTGCTGATTCAGGATTATCTACTACTTTTATACACAAGTTGGAATTTGTCACTACTGCTTCCGCCAAATGTTGACAAAGTGCTCACCCCTGACCAGCTTTGTTGGTCAAATTTCTACATCAAACTCTTGAATATTTGTTGTCCAACCAACCCTTTGGTCACCCCATTCTCCTTGGATTACGAAACTCCTAACATCTGGGTGTACCACATATACCACTATTTTACTCTGTGAGACAAAATGCCTGAATTTCTTGAGGGATTTCATAACAACATATACTTATCTTTCTATGAAATTATATCTTTCCTCATGATCATGCAGAGTTTGGCTGAGAAAAGTGATTGGTCTTTCATTACCATCATCTCCCTTTTGCGTTAGAATTGCCGCATAACTTTCTTCTGCTCCAAAGGCATACAAAATAAAGTCCTTGGAATAATCAGGATTAATGAGAACTGGAGCTCATGAAATAGCTTCCTTAATGCTCCTAAAAGCATATTTTCGGGCATCTATCCATTTGAATTCTACATTATTTTTAAGCATTTGAGTCATAGGCTTGACTATTTGTGCAAAGTCAGATACAAACTTTCACACAAAGTTGATCTGCCCAAAGAAAGACTGAAGTGTCTTCTTATTCATGGGTATTGGCAATTCTAAGATGGCATTGACCCTATCCGGGTCTATGGCGAGCCCTACTTTTGACACAACATGTCCCAGGAGTTTACCTTCTTGCACGACAAATATTGATTTCTTTGGATTCAATGATATCCTGAACTCTCTGCATTTCTCAAAAATTTGTCGGAGATGCTCCACATGATCCTACCTTTTGTGAGAAAAAATAGTCATGTCATCTAAGTAGATAACAATTACTTTATTAACCAATTCACCGAATGCTAGATCCATTGCCCTTTGAAAGGTAGCACCAACGTTAGATAGGCCAAATGGCATCCTTTGGTATGCAAATGTTCCCCATTTAGTGGTGAATGTTATCTTATGTTGATCTTCATCTTTAACCCAAACTTGGTTAAATCCTGAAAAGCCATCCAGTAATGAGAACCATTCTGCTCCTACCACTGTATGCAATATTTGATCTATCTATGGTAGAGGATAATGATCCTTCAAAGAGACTTTGTTTAGATTATGAAAATCTACGCAAAGCCTAATATATCAAAGAATTGCAAAAGTATTGTCATTGTTGTCAACACAGTCAGATTGATGCAGTTGATGCAGTTCAGAGGTCAGTCAGATCAAGTGCAGAAAGTTTCAAGGAAAACAAAAGTGACCCGAGTTAGAAAGCGGCAAAAAGAGACAAGGAAGAAAACTGTCGCGATATCGCGACATGTTTTCTGTCGCGATTTCGCGACATGGTCGAGGAGAGAGAAGGCGTAGCCGAAAATGTCGCGATTTCGTGACATGTCAAGTTTTCGTTGAGGAGAGAGAAAATGTGTCGCGATATCGCGACAAAAAGTAGGAGAGAGAAAATGCACGCCAAATTGTCGTGATTTCGTGACATGGTCGAGGAGAGAGAAGATGCGAGCAAAACTATCATGATTTCGTGACATGCTGGCAGAGAAGGAAACAAAGGTGTAGCGATATCGCTACATGTTGAAATGAAAGGAAACAAAGGTGTAGCGATATCGCTGCATGATGAAAATACATGGAACTAAGGTGTAGCGATTTCGCTACATGTTGAAACAAGGAGAAACTAAGGTGTA
Source organism: Wollemia nobilis (assembly GCA_028583015.1). NCBI lineage: Eukaryota > Viridiplantae > Streptophyta > Pinopsida > Araucariales > Araucariaceae > Wollemia > Wollemia nobilis. The sequence continues at coordinate 15,617,465 of JAQPPZ010000850.1, forward strand.
GCGATTTCGCTACATGTTGAAACAAGGAGAAACTAAGGTGTAGCGATTTCGCTACAGGTTGAAACAAAGAGAAAATAAGGTGTAGCGATGGCGCTACATGTTGGAACAAGGGGAATCTAAGGTGTAGCGATTTCGCTACTAGTCAAAAGTGTAGATCTGAAAGATGCAGCATTGATATTACAAGTTAAAATTTCATGAAAAAAGGCAAGGTAAAAGCACAAGGCACAAAGTTGTAGCGATTTCGCTACTGCATGGAGCAAAGAGCGTACGGAAGCCAGAAGCGTCGCGATTTCACGACAAGAAGATTGATGACGTCAGCAAGAGCCGAAAGCGTCACGATTTCGCGACAAGGAGGATGATGACGTCAGCAAGAGCCGAAAGCGTCACGATTTCGTGACATGTTCCATTTTGTTGGAGTTGGCAAGGAAAGCTGTACGGAAGAGCAAAGTGTCGCGATTTCGTGACATGTTCCATTTTCATTGGAGTTGGCAAGGAAAGTTGTACGAAAGAGCAAAGTGTCACGATTTCGTGACATGTTCCATTTTTGCTGGAGTTGGCAAGGAAAGCTGTACGGAAGAGCAAAGTGTCACGATTTCGTGACATGTTCCATTTTCGCTGGAGTTGGCAAGGAGAGTTGTACGGAAGAACAAAGTGTCACGATTTCGTGACATGTTCCTTTTTTGCTGCTGGCAAAGAAGAGTGTACGGAATCCGAAAGTGTCGTGATTTCGTGACAAGCAGGATGATGACGTCAGCAAAGTTGAAAAGTGTCACGATTTCGTGACAGGATGAAAGGAAAGCTGCTGGAAGCCGAAAGCGTCGCGATTTCGTGACAGCATTGAGGATGACGTCAACAAAAGCTCAAAGTGTCGCGATATCGTGACAAGATGCAGGGAAAGCTTCCAAGAGCCAAAACGGTCGTGATTTCGTGACATGCTTGAAGGATGACGTCAGCAAAAGTTCTAAGTGTCGCGATATCGTGACATGAGCGAGGGAAAAGCTTTCAAGGCCAAAATGGTCATGATTTCGTGACAACCTTCGAGGTGACGTCAGCATAAGTCAAAAGTGTCGCGATATCGTGACAAGTAATAGTCTGGCATGTAAAACCCGTAGGAACATGCAAGGTGACACGTGTCAAAAAAGCAGACAGGAAAATCATGCAGCCAGTTACGTAAAAAGTAACTGAAGTCAGACAGACAGTTAATCGTTGACAGGTGTTGGACATGCAATGCAACAGCCAAACATGCATAATTGAAACGCATTCGAAAAGCCGAATTTGAAGGATAATAAAAGCATTCGAAAGGTCGAATTTGCAGGCATTCTAAGAGACGTATTTGAAGTATACAGAAAAGCCGAACATGAAGAATCGAAAAGCTTTCGAAGAATCATATATGGAGTTTCGAAAAAGCATTCGAAAAGCCGTATTCGAAGAAATTGAACAGTCAAAGTACATGAAACAAAATTGCCGTATTGCATGGTTTCCAAAAGACGTATTGCGGGGTTTCGAACGGTCGAAGTGCATTGAACCGAACAGCCGTATTGCATGGATTTGAACAGTCAGAGTATGTGATTCGATTGCATGCAAGATTGAAAGGTTATAAAAGAATAATCGTACGAGAGAAGATGTTCTCGTTGTTAGAGAGAAATTATTGTAAAAGGAGAGTTAGAAAAGAATCAAGAGAAAAATAAGCGAGCCGTGAGAGTGTGCGAGTTGAGTTAATTACAGACCAGTCAGGGTTGTGCATAAAGTGAAGACATTTTTATGTCATTCTAAATTTATCAGAATTGCAGTCCAAGTTGGTGCTTGGTACTAGGAGTTGGTGCTCCATCTGTTGCAGCAAAAAATTACGGGGGTTGGTGCTCCTTCCGGTTGGTCTTTGGTAAAGTGTTTGTAAAATTGATTTTGCAAAGGTTGGATTTGGATTGGAGTCCAAGCGGTCATTTTTTGAGGAGTAGCCAAATTGGTGAACCTCGGTATATTGAGTGTTGTGGTTTGCTCTCTTGTTCAAGTTTTTTTTTATTCTCTTTATTTCATATTAAATGTCTGTAGATATAAAAATTTAATAGCTACATTGATTCACCCCCCTCTCGGTGTCATTGTGTAAACATCAATTGGTATTAGAGCACAGGTTCCTTGTACAAGCTTAATCAGCTAAGGAGATCTTGGAAGAAACAATGGCAGGTGGTGAAGGATTTTCATCCAACAAAGCTCCCTTATTTGATGGAACAAATTACACCTTACGGAAACTCGAGAATGCAAACATATCCGAGTGCATTGGGATACGATATTTGGGATTACGTAGATAGTGGATACACGGCACCCACTACCCCTCCAACGAGATACTGCTGAGAAAAAGAAATTTGAAAACAACTCCAAAGCTAAGAATGCCATAATGTGTGGGCTTGTTGACAGTGAACTGATAAGAGTCATGAGTTGTAAATCAGCAAAGGACATGTGGGATAAACTGAAGAGCATCCATGAAGGAGACAGTAAGATTAAGGAAGCAAAACTGCAAACTCATCGAGCACAGTTCGAAGCACTGCAAATGAAGGAAGATGAAAACATAGAAATTTATATGCTGAGAGTCAACGGAATTATTAATGCAATCAGAGGACTTGGTGAAGAAATTGATGATGCAGTTGTGGTGAAAAAGGTTCTCAGAACACTTCACAAAAGATTTAACTCCAAAGTCTCTGCAATAGAAGAGGCAAAAGATCTAAACAACTTTAGCATGGATGAGTTGCATGGTTCCCTGACAACATATGAAATGAGAATAGGACAAACCAAGTCTACGAGACAGAGAAGCGACTTTTAAAGCACACAAGAATGTAAAAGCTGAACATGAATATGAGGATGAAGGAAACTTGGATGAAACAGAAGCCAATTTTGTTCGAAAACTCACAAAAGGAAAAGGAAAATATAGAGGGAAGCTACCTTTTAAATGCTTCAATTGTGGAGGAGTCGGTCATTTTGCAGCCAAATGTCCAATGCAGGAGAGAACCAAAAATGGTGAAGGGTCACACCAAGAAAAAGGTGATTGGAAGAAGAAACAAAATTTCAGAAAGAATAACTTCAAGAAGAAAAGCTTCATAACCAAGAATGTCAGCGGTTCGAAGAAAGCACGGATGAGGAGTCCGAAGAAGAAGGAGGTGAAGCTCTGTTCATGGCACTTGAAGAAGAAAGAACGAGAGGAAAATCGGGAAGGTGATGAAAATTCCAAGGATGAAGCTGAAGTGTATTTGGAAGGAGAATTGGTTCCTGCACTTGAAGAGTTGAGTGCGAGAAAGGAAGAAGAATAAAAATTTTTCAAAGAAATTAGAGAATGCCAGAGACATAATAAACAATTCTGAAAATACGAGACGAGAGGAATTCAAGAAAATGTCCGAAGTTCTTGATGAACAATTAAGCTGTAAAGGCAGGTTGAATGCGAGCAAGCTAGAGGAAGACATCCTTAAGTTAAGGATGCGGTTAGAGGAGATGAATAGAAAATTGGACTGTTTTCATAAGTTTGAAGAAAGTACTTGTAAAGTTGGATAAAATGTTAAATAACCAAAGGCCTTCTGGCATCAAATTTGGTTTAGGCTTTGATGAAGGAGAATCTTCAAAGGATTCAAAGAACTTGAATATAGAACCCACAAAGAAAGAAGAAAAGATCAGGGTTGAACCAGAAAAACAAAATAATGCAAAAGAAAACAATAATGCCAGATTCAAGAAGAATATTGACAAAGATGGATTCACAAAAGTCACACATCCGAGGAGGAGAAGAGTCATGGCTCCTACTTCAAACTGGCAAAGACCGGCACCCTGGTTTAATCATGCATTTTCTGGTTATTGTTTTAAATGCAATGCTTATGGCCATAAAATTTTAGATTGCAGGCATAATGTATCTCAAAGGAATTTTACCAGCAGAAATGTTTTTCTCCTTTAATGAATTATGCAGTTGAATGTTATAATTGTCATAATTTTGGACATATTGCTAGAAAGCTCAGAAGCAATTTTTCATCAAATAATTATCAGGGCAGAAAATCTCAGCTAAGTGGATTGAAACAAAACCAGAAATTTCCTATAAAACGGGCACATGCTAATGAAAGGACAAAGGCAAAACAAATAGCAAAATCTGCTATCAAACCAGAATGGAAAGAAAAGGAATCTTTGATTGTCCAGACTGCTTTTAAAGCTCAGAACAAATCAGCACCTTGGATACTTGACAGTGGTTGTTCCAGTCACATGACAGGTGACAAGCAAAAGTTTGAGAATTTACGAGAATTATGAAGGTGGTTCAGTGAAATTTGGAAATAATGATGGAGCAAAGATTGTTGGAAAGGGATCAGTCAAGATCGGTGATGGCAATATAAAATCAAAAGAAGTCTTGTTTGTAATTGGCATGAAGCATAACTTGCTAAGTGTAAGTCAAATATGTGACGGAGGTCATGATGTAATCTTCAAGAAGGAGGGTTGTGAAGTAAGAAAGACAAAAAATGGAAAGTTAATAGCCACTTGGAGTGAGAACTTCGGGAAATCTGTATACACTTTCGAAACTGAGAAGGAACATGCTTGATGGGACGGGAAGATGAAAGCGGCTATGGCACAAGAGGCTTGGGCATATTAGTTTTGACAATGCGGCAAAAATCAGTTCAAAAAGAGCGATTAGAGACATACCAAACATTGGCAAACCCTGTAAATAGCATCCGTGAGTCATGCCAAAAGGGAAAACAAACCAGAGCCACTTTCAAAGCAAAAGAATACTTCACTAGCAAGCCATTAGAACTAATTCACACTGATCTATGTGGACCCATGAGAACCGAAAGCATAAATGGACACAAATATTTTATCCTGTGTATAGATGACTACTCAAGAATGACATGGGTACTATTTACGAAACTCAAGTCGGAAGCCTTTGAAATGTTTAAAACCTTCAAAAATCTTGTTGAAAATCAATCGGGAAAAAGAATTAAATGCCTAAGATCGGACGGGGGAGGAGAGTTTATCTCAGAAGAATTTGCAGAATCATTGTCAAAAACATGGGATAAGAAGACAGTTTTCAGCGGCTAGGACACCTCGGCGAGAATGGTGTTGTAGAAAGGAAGAATAGAACGAGTGCGAGGAAATGGCAAGGACAATGCTTGCGAGAAAACAAAATAGGTGACGATTTTGGAAAGAGGCGGTTCATACTGCGGTTTACATTCAAAACGGGTGCATCTCTGAGACCACATGAAAGCAAAACAGATTATGAGTTGTGGTTTGGCAGAAAGGCAACAGCAAGACATTTCAAAGTATTTGGCAGCAAGTGCTACATAAAACGGACTGAAGATAACCTTGGTAAATTTGAAGATAGAGCTGATGAAGGTATCTTTCTCGGTTACTCAACAAAAAGCAAGGCATACACATGTTACAACAAGAAGTTGAAGAAAATTGTTGAAAGTGCTGATGTAAAAGTTGATGAAGGTAGAGAACAAGAAACTACTTATCAAGAAAACTACCCTATGTATGAAGAAGTCATTGAAGGTGATGATGAAAAAGAAACAGAGAAGAATCGAGAAAATTGATCCAGGATAGTGTAAAAAGCAGAATCGAAGAAGAAGAAAACAGGAAATTTAAAGCAGGCAACTGGCGGAAAAATCATCCAAGTGAGCAGATTATTGGGGATCCCACGGATGGTATTCAAACAAGAAGAACAGCGGTGAGGAACTATTCTCTATTATCTAGTATTGAACCTAAAAATGTTCTCTGAAGCAAGCAGCGATGAAAGTTGGATGAAGGCAATCAATGAAGAACTAGATCGAGATAGAGAAAAACAATACACGGGAATTAGTACCTAGACCAACAAATAAAAACATAATTGGTACTAAATGGGTTTTTAGAAATAAATTGAATGAAGATGGGCGGGGTTGTCGGAAATAAGGCAAGATTAGTATGTAAAGGCTATGCTCGGGTTGAAGGCATTGATTTTGAAGAAACTTTTGCACCGGTAGCCGGACTAGAGGCAATCGGGATGTTTACGGCATTAGCGAGTTCATAAAAACTTCAAAGTATATCAAATGGATGTAAAATCAGCATTTTTGAATGGAAAAGCTGGAAGAAGAGGTTTACATTGAACAACCCGATGGCTTCCAACTTGGTGAAAATCCAGATTTTGTTTGCGAGGGTTAAAGAAAGCTTTATATGGATTAAAACAGGCACCTAGAGCATGGTATGCAAGGTTGGATAATTATCTAATTAAACAAGGGTTTAAGAAAGGTTTGGTGGATAGCAACTTATATGTCAAAACAGAGAAGGGTCATCTTATTGTTCTTGTTGTTTATGTAGATGACATAATATTTGGCAGCAACATGGATGAATATTGCAAAGACATATCAATTAAAATGAAAAAAGAATTTGAGATGTCAATGATTGGTGAACTTTCTTATTTCTTAGGACTGCAGGTCAATCAAAATGAAAAAGGCATTTTTATTTCTCAAGTTAAATATGTAAAAGAAATGCTGAAAAAGTTCACAATGGAAGACGGTAAACCGGTCAGCACTCCCATGACAACGAGTCGCAAGTTGAGCAAGGATGATAAATCCCAGGATGTAGATCAAACAATGTACGGGTCTATGATTGGAAGCTCTGCTTGTATTTAACGACCACTAGACCGAGATATATTACAAGCGGTATGTATGGTTGCAAGATTTCAGAGCCAGGTCCCAAAGAAACTCATGTAAGCTATTGTAAAGAGGATTTTCGAGATATCTCAAGGGCACTATGGATTATGGGTTGTGGTACCCAAAAGGTAAAGATTTCACTTTGATTGCATATTCTGATGCAGATTGGGCGGGGATGTATTGATGAGAGAAAGAGCACAAGTGGAGGAGCATTTTATCTTGGTGACGGGTGGTAGCATGGCACGGCAAGAAACAAGAATCGGTATCTCTATCCATTGCGGAGGCGAGAATACATTGCGGCAACAACATGTCGTACTCGGATATTATGGATGAGACAAACCTTGAAAGATCTTGGTATTCATTTCAATGAACCAATTTCAATTAAATGTGATAACACTAGTGCTATCAACATATCCAAGAATCCAGTAATGCATTCAAGAACCAAACATATTGCAATCCGATATCATTTCTTGAAGGATAAAGTTGCGGAAGGAGAGGTTAAATTGGATTTTGTTCCAACTACAGAGCAAGTAGCTGATATATTCACAAAACCTTTGCCTAAGGAAGTATTTGAATACCTTCGGAAGAAGTTGGGAGTAGTCACACCACCCAAGCACTGACTAGCTATGGGAAACACATTCTCAGGGGGAGCATTCAAACTTTTTAAGTCTGAGAATGTTGTGCATAGACTCAGGGGGAGTCTACGACAGCCCTTTGGTATTATTGGCAAAGGGGGAGAAGAAATTAAGCAAGGTTGCAGTGTGTTGCCAACAATTCCAAAGGGGAGATTGTTGAGCAAGGTGCAGCAAAAGAATTGCAAAAGTATTGTCATTGTTGTCAACACAGTCAGATTGATGCAGTTGATGCAGTTCAGAGGTCAGTCAGATCAAGTGCAGAAAGTTTCAAGGAAAACAGAAGTGACCCAGATTCAGAAAATGGCAAAAAGAGACAAGGAAGAAAAGCGTCGCGATATCGCGACATGTTTTCTATCGCGATTTCGCGACATGGTCGAGGAGAGAGAAGGCGCAGCCGAAAATGTCACGATTTCGTGACATGTCAAGTTTTCATTGAGGAGAGAGAAAATGTGTCGCGATATCGCGACAAAAAGTAGGAGAGAGAAAATGCACGCCAAATTGTCGCGATTTCGCGACATGATCGAGGAGAGAGAAGATGCGAGCAAAACTATCACGATTTCGTGACATGCTGGTAGAGAAGGAAACAAAGGTGTAGCGATATCGCTACATGTTGAAATGAAAGGAAACAAAGGTGTAGCGATATCGCTGCATGATGAAAATACATGGAACTAAGGTGTAGCGATTTCGCTACATGTTGAAACAAGGAGAAACTAAGGTGTAGCGATTTCGCTACATGTTGAAACAAGGAGAAACTAAGGTGTAGCGATTTCGCTACAGGTTGAAACAAAGAGAAAATAAGGTGTAGCGATGGCGCTACATGTTGGAACAAGGGAAACTAAGGTGTAGCGATTTCGCTACTAGTCAAAAGTGTAGATATGAAAGATGCAGCATTGATATTACAAGTCAAAATTTCATGAAAAAAGACAAGGTAAAAGCACAAGGCAAAAAGTTGTAGCGATTTCGCTACTGCATGGAGAAAGAGCGTACGGAAGCCAGAAGCGTCGCGATTTCGTGACAAGAAGATTGATGACGTCAGCAAGAGCCGAAAGCGTCGCGATTTCATGACAAGGAGGATGATGACGTCAGCAAGAGCCGAAAGCGTCACGATTTCGTGACATGTTCCATTTTCACTGGAGTTGGCAAGGAAAGTTGTACGGAAGAGCAAAGTGTCGCGATTTCGTGACATGTTCCATTTTCGTTTGAGTTGGCAAAGAAAGTATACGAAAGAGCAAAGTGTCGCGATTTCGCGACATGTTCCATTTTCGTTGGAGTTGGCAAGGAAAGCTGTACGGAAGAGCAAAGTGTCGCGATTTCGTGACATGTTCCATTTTCGTTGGAGTTGGCAAGGAGAGTTGTACGGAAGAACAAAGTGTCGCGATTTCGTGACATGTTCCTTTTTCGTTGCTGCTGGCAAAGAAGAGTGTACGAAATCCGAAAGTGTCACGATTTCGCGACAAGCAGGATGATGACGTCAGCAAAGTTGAAAAGTGTCACGATTTCATGACAGGATGAAAGGAAAGCTGCTGGAAGCCGGAAGCGTCGTGATTTCGTGACAGCATTGAGGATGACGTCAACAAAAGCTCAAAGTGTCGCGATATCATGACAAGATGCAGGGAAAGCTTCCAAGAGCCAAAACGGTCATGATTTCGTGACATGCTGAAGGATGACGTCAGCAAAAGTTCTAAGTGTCGCGATATCGTGACATGAGCGAGGGAAAAGCTTTCAAGGCCAAAATGGTCATGATTTCATGACAACCTTCAGGGTGACGTCAGCATAAGTCAAAAGTGTCGCGATATCGCGATAGGTAATAGTCTGGCATGTAAAACCCGTAGGAACATGCAAGGTGACACGTGTCAAAAAAGCAGACAGGAAAATCATGCAGCCGATTACGTAAAAAGTAATCGAAGTCAGACAGACAGTTAATCGTTGACAGGTGTTGGACATGCAATGCAATAGCCAAACATGCAAAATTGAAACGCATTCGAAAAGCCGAATTTGAAGGATAATAAAAGCATTCGAAAGGTCGAATTTGTAGGCATTCTAACAGACGTATTTGAAGTATACAGAAAAGCCGAACATGGAGAATCGAAAAGCTTTCGAAGAATCATATATGGAGTTTCGAAAAAGCATTCGAAAAGCCGTATTCGAAGAAATTGAACAGTCAAAGTACATGAAACAAAATTGCCGTATTGCATGGTTTCCAAAAGACGTATTGCGGGGTTTCGAACAGTCGAAGTGCATGGAACCGAACAGCCGTATTGCATGGATTCGAACAGTCAGAGTATGTGATTCGATTGCATGCAAGATTGAAAGGTTATAAAAGAATAATCGTACAGAGAAGATGTTGCTATTGTTAGAGAGAAATTGCTGTAAAAGGAGAGTTAGAAAAGAATCAAGAGAAAAATAAGCGAGCCGTGAGAGTGTGCGAGTTGAGTTAATTGCGGACACCGGTCGGGGTCGTGCATAAAGTGAAGACATTTTTATGTCATTCTAAATTTATCGAATTGCAGGTCAAGTTGGTGCTTGGTACTAGGAGTTGGTGCTCCATCTGCATTGCGAGAAAATTACGGGGGTTGGTGCTCCTTCCAGGTTGGTCCTTGGTAAAGTGTTTGTAAAATTGATTTTGCAAAGGGCGGATTTGGATTGGAGTCCAAGCAGTCATTTTTGAGGAGTAGCCAAATTGGTGAACCTCGGTATATTGAGTGTTGTGGTTTGCTCTCTTGTTCAAGTTTTTTTTTGTTCTCTTTATTTCATATTAAATGCTGTAGATATAAAAATTTAATAGCTACACTGATTCACCCCCCCTCTCAGTGTCATTGTGTAAACATCAAATTATTGAATTTGGTGGACTTACTTATTTGAGCAATCCACCCCTATATTCAAAAATTTTCCCATTGAAATTTGAACTTCCTTATGACCTTTGGAGTCAACTTTGATCATATAACCTTTTGTTCGATCATTGTTATCAAATAGACTTTCCAAGGTGATCATTCCCTTTGGAATGTGATTATTTTTGAGTTGGATAAACCCTTACTCTTCTTTATCATCTTTAGCTTTGGAGGACCCATAAGCTGAAAAATTCATTTCATGAATTAGAAAATCCACTATTTGTTCATCATTTTCAAATGCTTCCCATAATATGTCTTTATTCGATATAAATGGCCTATACACCGACCTAACTGATTTTGCTTTATAAATGGTATTGAACACTGGATAAAAATTTGCTCCTATGGAGGCCATTATATCAACATATCTACTTTGATCCCTAGGAATATATTTAATATTTAGTGCCTCAAATATCTCTAACAGGTACCATACTCTATTCTTGTAGGCTTTTAAGTAATTTTGCTTACTAATACATTTTTACTAATTTAATTCATCACTAGCTCAAAATCCCCAAATATCTGGAGCTGCTTAATTCCTAAATTTTTTGCTTTTCTGAGTCCCAAAAAAAGGGCTTCATATTTTACTACATTGTTATTAGAACTTTATGTTAATCTATATGAGAAAACCTTTTGGTCTCCTCTAGGATAAATCAAGACTAATCTGACTCCTACACCATTTTTACATCTTGTTCCATCTAAATATAGTTTCCATAACTTATGGGGTGAAGATGAAAGTTATTCCTAGGCGACTAGATTTCTTTTCTCTGGTTTCTCAATGGTATAATTACCAACCCCTATTTCTATTATAACATTAAATTTTATAGATAAATTGATCTTCCATTTGTAGTTCTTCCAAGGCCTCTTCTATGATATCTCCTTCCTCAATAATAGCATTTACTATGATTGCTTGCTGGTCTATCTCCTCCAATATTTCTATATGAAAAGAAGATGTTTTTTTTAATAAATATTCACCCTCCTTCCTTTACATGGGATTTCTATATGAGAGTAATCAAGATAAAGGTATCCCTTCAACTTAGCAGTGAATTCCCTAGAAAGGCACATCCCAAAGTATGGTTCCAGGTCTACTACCACAATTTCTTGTATAATAGTGACCTGAGGTAATCTATGAAGGACCATGGGTACATCCTTGATAACCCCAATAGTTTTTACTAGGGTACCATCCAATTGCAACACACTAGGACAACTTATAGTATATTCCATACCCATAACATCACACACCACTTTAGGCATGATTGTAGTAACGACTCTTGAATCTATCATGCAGTTATGCACAACCCATCCTTATATTTCCAAATAAAGGTAAAATGGGGAAGGTCTGTTATTTTTGCCTCCCATGATAGAGCCACCTTGAACCAGATTTTGTTCTAATTGAATTTTGATTTGGTTCTTTATCATTTTAAGAGAGTCTTAAGTAGATCAATTTGTTTGAGGATTAGCAAAGCATCATACATACTAGCCCTTGAAGGGGTTTTATTTAATTCTTCCATAATATTGAAGGCAAGGATTTCGTATCACATGTCCTTATATTTTTAAGGGATTTAAAACTTACTCCTATATTCATGGGTGGCTTACATCCATTGATGCTTTTTCATGGAAAGATATTTAAGCTTGTCTCTAGCCTCTGTTTGAGTCTCCACTATTGAGTTTCACTGGACTTAGGATCTTCTTTATGCTATTGAAGAAATTTTTTAAAAGGAACCTTTTGGGGAGCATCATTTTCAACTTTCTTTTCTTCTAGATCATTAGTAGTCATTTTCATGGGATTTGACTCTTTAGGGTTCACTTGGAGTGGTTTCTTCCCAGATCTCATCAAGATAGAGACTTGTTCCACTAATGGCACCATGAAATTATGTTCACCATTTCTAACCATGTTGATTTATCCTTTCTAAACTCTTTTCACCTTCTCAATGGCCATTCTTTGCATATAGTGTTGATGCATCATGCAGATATTTTCCCCATGGGGATCATTACATGTCGAACACAAATAGTCTAAATAAAACATGGAATTTGAAGACTGATTTCCTTCATTAATAAGGATTGCATTAGTTCTATCATTTTCTTCTAGTGGAAGCATAATGATCTTTTGCCACATATGGGAACTTTATTGGTTGGAAGTTCCTTTTGGCCTCCCTTATTTTCATCATGGTAACCTCATTGGACAATTTTTTCATAAAGTCCTACATCTCCCGTAAGGTAGTAGCTTGTGAATCTGGAGTGGGTAATGCACGTACTACAGGAGGAGTGGGAAGAGTCAGTATTACAAGTGTGGTAGGAAGTGTTGGAATTGTAGGTGTTTTAGGCTATTGAGAAAATCTCATGGGAGGTGGGAGCGCTATATAAGTAGGCACTGGGATAACTAGTTGTGGTTGACCATTAAGGAACTTAGGTAAAATAGTCATCAAGGGCTTAGGAGGTAATATACCTATAGCAATAAGGGTTTGTTCCACCTTTACAACTTCTTTGAATATCTGAGGGAAGGCAAGTACATTTGATTACCTTATCATTAGTCCTAGATCTAAATTGAATGCTCTTAGATAATAATAAATAGCTTGCTCATGGGTTGGCCTAAGACCATCAAGAAATATTTGCTAGGTTTGAATAAACCTGATATTAAAATCCATGATATCTTCTTATGGATTCCTTTGTATCACTTTAAACTGAGTAAGTGTTGGCCATTTTGTATTCATTAGGAATTTTGTATAAAATGATAGTATATTTGCCTCCTTTATTTTGTATGCAATAATTTGGGTAGTTGTAATAATTTTTAGAAATGTAATGTTAGTCTTACAATGGCACTGAGAAGGGGGGGGTGAATCAGTGTAGCTTTTTAAACTTAAATCTACAACTCTTAAATCTAAAATAATGAAATCTTAAAACCAGATAAAGCAAATATCAACAAGAGAGCATCACATAACACAAGATGTAACGAGGTTCACCAGTTTTGGCTACTCCTCAAAAATAGACTGCTTGGACTTCCATCCAAATCCAGACCTTTGCAAAGCACCAACTTTACAAACAATTTACCAGCACCCACTGGAAGGAGCACCAACCCCTAATTTATCTACACCAATAGAAAGGAGCACCAACCCCTAATTTACTAGCACCAACTGGAAGGAGCACCAACCCTTAATTTACTAGCACCAACTAGAAGGAGCACCAACCCCTAATTTATCTGCACCAATAGAAAGGAGCACCAACCCCTGATTTACCAGCACCAACTGGAAGGAGCACCAACCCCTAATTTATCTGCACCAATAGAAAGGAGCACCAACCCCTGATTTACCAGCACCAACTGGAAGGAGCACCAACCCCTGATTCCAAGCACCAACTTGGATTTCTATTTTGAATCTTAGATTGACATAAATATGCCTTCACTTCTACAAGACCCTTATTGGTCTATTGCTCATCCAACCTCTCTTTCAATTCAAGAAACACATATTCCTTTTGTGCACTTGCTGCTGCACTCTCTCAGTCGCTCTTTCTTAGCTGCTCTCCCTTAGCTTAATTTCTCTCTTCATATTTTCTCATATATATCTACCCACATAGAGAGCTCAACCTAATGGATAACTCTTACCACTCTGCTTACTGTGCTCTGACAGCCTTCTCTGTGCTCTTCCAGCCTTCTCTATGCTCTGGAAGCCTTCTCTGCTCACTTACGGCTCTGACAGCCTTATCTGCTCGCTTACAGCTCTGACATTCTTATCTTCTCACTTTTCAATTCTGAGCTACCTTTTCACTTCTACATGCAACTGCCCTCGTGACACATTTACTCTTTTTGGTAGCACTCTTTTCAATTCTGAGCCAAACTTTTTCTTCTGCATGCAACTGCCCTTTTATAACAATATTTTCATCTTGAAACCCTAAGTCTTCTATAACTGCCATTAACCCGCATGCAGCCTATTCATAGCTACTCCTATGAGTAACTCCTTTTTGACACACTATTCTTATACGCAACTTATTAATGGATTTGTCTCTTGTTTCGGACTGACAGTATAACCGTTGCTCGATGGTTTCACTGTGACACGTGCCCTGTAACTGTCGTTCTTCCTTTAATGCTTTGTTCTTATTTTAGCTTGCATGATTTCTATCTGTCACTGCACCTGTAACTGTCGCACTAACTCCAGTTAACTCTTCTTATTTTGGCTGCATGATTTTCCTCTGCAACTGCCCTTGTAACTGTTGTTCTACTCTAGTTAACTCTTCTTATTCTGGCTGCATGAATTCTTTCTATAACTGCCTCTGTTACTATCGTACTATCTGTAGTTCACTGTGTAGCATTTCTATAACCGTCGCACTCTTTTTCACATTTCTTATTATAGCTTACATGATCTCACTGTAACTCCACCTATAACAGTTCTTATTTTGTTGCATGAACTTATTCTGCAACTGTCCCTGTGTATGCTTCTCGGCTTTTACCCATGAAACTATGACATGTCGCGATATCATGACATTTCTGCCCCTTTGAATTTTTCTTGGCAGTTGACCGCGAAAACATAACATGTCACGAAATCGTGACACTTTCGCCTCCTTGTTTCATAGTTCAGCTTGCATCCACGAAAACACAACATGTCGCGATATCGCGACACTTTTCGCCTCCGTACACTCTTCTTGGCTTGCACCAGCGAAAACATAACATGTCGTGAAATCGTGACACTTTCGCTGCCTTGAGCTCTTCTCTGTCTCTTGCCCGCAAAAATGGAACATGTCACGAAATCGTGACACTTTTGCTTCCTTGCACTCTTCTCTACTTGCACTAGCGAAAACATGACATGTCACAAAATCGCGACACCTTTCGCTTTCGTACACTCTTCTCTGCAAGCACTAGCGAAAACATGACATGTCACGAAATCATGACACCTTTCGCTTTCGTACACTCTTCTCTGCAAGTACTAGCAAAAACATGACATGTCACAAAATCGTGACATCTTTCGCTTTCGTACACTCTTCTCTGCAAGCACTAGCGAAAACATGACATGTCGCGAAATCGTGACACCTTTCGCTTCCATACCCTCTTCTCTGCAAGCACTAGCGAAAACATGACATGTCGCGAAATCGTGACACCTTTTTCTCTCTCCTCTTTCTCTTCGCTTTGAACCGTGAAAATGAAACATGTCACGAAATCGTGACACCTTTTTCTTTTGGACTCTCTCTCCTGCATTATGTCGCGATATCGTGACACTTTTTCTCCTTAGCGCTTTTCTTCTCATCGGATCGTGAAAACCCGACATGTCATGAAATCGTGACACTTTTTCTCCTTAGCGCTTTTCTTCTCATCGGATCGCGAAAACCCGACATGTCATGAAATCGTGACACTTTTTCTCCTTAGCGCTTCCTCTTGCAAATTGTCGTGAAATCGTGACACTTTTCCTTGCGAGCTCTTTCTCTCAAACATGTCACGAAATCGTGACACATTTTCGTCCGTACTGCCTCTCTTGCAGATTGTCGTGAAATCGTGACACTTTTCCTTGCAAGCTCCTTCTCTCAAACATGTCACGAAATCATGACACATTTTTTTTGCTTGCGCCTTCTCTCCAAACATGTCGTGAAATCGTGATAGTTTTCTTTGCCTGCGCCTTCTCTCCAAACATGTCACGAAATCGTGACAGTTTTCTTTGCTTGCATCTTTTCTCCGAACATGTCGTGAAATCATGACAGTTTTCCCTACATGCGCTTCTTCTTCGAACATGTCACGAAATCATGATAGTTTTCTTACTTGCCTTCTTTGCTTCCAACATGTCGTGAAATCGTGACAGTTTTTCTTGTGCTTTCTCTCTCTTCCAACATGTCGCGAAATCATGACAATTTTTCTTGTGCTTTCTCTCTCTTCCAACATGTCACGAAATCGCGATAGTTTTTCTACTTGGCTTCTTTGCCTCCAACATGTCGCGAAATCGTGACAGTTTTTCTGCATGCACTTCTTCTTCCAACATGTCGCAAAATCGTGACAGTTTTTTCTACTTGGCTTCTTTGCTTCCAACATGTCAGGAAATCGTGACAATTTTTCTTGCATGCGTTTCTCTCTTCAAACATGTCACGAAATCGTGACAGTTTTTCTAGCATTTTCTCTCTCCTCCGATATGTCGTGATATCGTGACATTTTTGCCAGTATTTTCTCTCTCCTTCGATATGTCACGAAATCGTGACAGAAAACATGTCGCGATATCGTGACAGTTTTCTTACTTGTCTTTTTCTTTGATCCTTTGAATCTGGGCCACTTTTGTCTTCTTGGAAATTCACTGTACATGCTCTGACTGACCTCTGAACTCCTATCCACTGCATCATCAATTGATCTATCTGTCTGTGTTGACAACAATGACAATACTTTGGCTGCACCTTGCTCATCAATGAACTCCTGTCCATTGCATCAACTGATCCTCTGACTGTGTTGACAACAATGACAATACTTTGGTTGCACCTTGCTCATCAATCTCCCCCTTTGGAATTGTTGGCAACACACGTAATTGCGTGCAATTACCTATAATTCTTCTCCCCCTTTGACAATAATACCAAAGGGCGGCTGCAAAACTCCCCCTGAGTCCATGCACATCATTCTTAGGCACACGTTATGACAGTTAGCAAAAATTACAAATATGAGCACAAAGATAATTAAATATATAAATTCTCCCTCTACGTACAACACACTATCGCTGCAATATATATCTTTTCTACTGTGGATAAGAAAACTGACTCTTGTTTCTTACTATTCCACATGACCAAACTATCTCCATGATAGAATGCACCTCCACTGGTACTCTTTCTGTCATCTACACATCCTGCCCAAATCTACATCTGGAAATCTGTCCCAGCATTGTCCTCAAATCTATCCCAGCATTGTCCTCAAATCAGCTCACAAGTTCATCAAGAAAAACTTGCTTAGCATGAACCCACAAAGAGAATTGTTAGAGACCCAATGTGATTCATCAACCTCATAGAAGCATAAAGAGAATTGTTAGAGACTCAGTATGTTCTATACTTAACTCATAATCTCAATCTCAACTCAATCTCAATCTCAAAAGAATAAGATAGATGTAGTATGCTTTTCTCAAGAACATGAAACACAACCCAACAATTGCCAACCATGCAATAACTCATATAACAATGATACTCATGTTCTTTCCACAACCTATATCTTTTCTCAACCAATTAGGGCTTTAACAACAATGCTTATAGACAAGGTTTAACCAACATCATTCAACTCAAGATTAACCTTGAAGCATTCAACCGATCACTACATGAAAAGGAAACTAGTAGACATCCTTTTCCTTCCAAAGGTATTTGAACAAAATAGCCACCAACATAAATCACCAATGCAAAGAATAACTTGCTCAAATCAAACTCAATGGAGTAAGCCCAAATCATGTATCAAGTAAAGCATTAACTTGATCAAAACAACCTCTATGAAAGCAACTCAACCATTCACCACCAGGCTGGAAATCATCTGGCTGCTCATTATAAACCTCTTCTTCAATCTTCCCATTCAACACGCTGATTTCACATCTGTCAACAAAATTGACAAGTGACTCACACTTGTACCAACTTTTGTCCAACACTGTACCAACACTGCAATTTTATTGCCAACTCTATGCAAGCATCAAACACAGTATCACAAAACCAACCAAATCATCTGAACTATTATAATCCTTAACTTTTGATAGTGGCAGTGAGAACCATCAACAGTACAACAATGACATATAGCAATATTACCAATAAAGACAACTCTCAATTTAATCACCACCCTTCATGGCACTTCCACAAACCACTACATAAACTGAAAAACACACTTTAACAACTATACGACAATATCCTCGACTACTTTCCTTTCATCCTCAGATAACCAAACAAATACATAGGAGCATTAAAATAAAACTTTAAGATTGCTCCCCCGAGGATGTGCCACCTAGAGTGGCTTAGTGCAATAGCGGAGTAGTCTCCTTCAGTCCAAGGAGACACGATTTCCCTTTCTTCCGTCTTTCTCTAGGACTTTCTTGAACTTGGGCTTGAGTTTTTCAACTACATCCCTATTTTGCCCTTGTTCGTGAACTTGAACATTTCTCTTGCGGGGTTGTCTCTTGTGCATCCTTGATGGATGATTATTTTCCTTTCTTTTATGCACATGATATGTTCCCTGTCTGTGTTGCACTCTTTGCATCTGATGAAATCTATGGTCTTGCCTTAGATTAGATACAGAAGTGCTTGGACAAAACCTTGCTATGTGCCCATGGCCATTACAATTAAAACATTGCACATGGTGTTCACTCAGAGAAGCAGATGTATTTCTATCAGCATAACTCTTTGATCTATTATTCAATCCACAATAAATTGCCTTGTGACCATAATGATTGCATCTAAAACAATAGCCATTAAAAGCATTATTATGAATAGAATGGGAGTGATAAAACCTCTTTTGTTGTGGTTGCTTTGCTATAGATCTCCTTTGATATTTTCTTCCTTTTGAGGATTCAGCTTCAAACTTTTCTTGCTTTGATTTTTCAACAGTGAGCTTCTTCTTTTCTGCACATTTGGAAGATGAAGGTTGTTCTGCTTCCACATTTTCTTGCTTCGATCCTTTAACTGTGAACTTCTTCTTCTCTGCATATTTGGAGGATGAAGGTTGTTCAGCTTCATATCCAAGACCATGCTTATCCGTGGAACTTCTTTGTTGGCTTATCATTTTTTCTAGCAACTCTGTGCTATTCTCAAATTTGAGATTTGTATTGGATTTTTCTAGTTGTTTCTTCAATAAAACAATCTCTTCTTCTTGTTTGCAGCAAACAATCTCTTTCTCATTGATCTATGACCTGAGAGTTTCTTCAGTCCTTTTGGACTCTTCTACTTGCAGCTTCAGATTACTAACAACTTTGTTAGATTCCTCTTCACGTTTGTTATATACATCAACCTTATCATCCAGTTGTGTCTTCAGGGCTTCTTCTATTTTCTTGGCCGTTTGAAATTGTAAGAAGAGATTTTCAATCTCATCCCCGTATTCTTCCAACTTTTTGGATAGTCTGTTGTTCTTTTTCTTTTGTATACTTAACTCTTCAAGTGCGGCGATCAACTCACCTTCTAGATCTACATCAATCTCAAGGTTTTCAACACAAACTTCAGAAATCACTTCTTCTACCTTCTCTAGTTCAGTTTTCTCTTCCACAAGAACTGAAACTGGCTGAGATGCCTTTTTGGAGGAGGATCTATTCTTCTTACCCATTGTGTACTAATCCAAGATCAACCCTAGCTGATTTAGCTTATTCAGGAACTTGGCTTTGATACCAATTGTTAGTCTTACAATGGCACTGAGAGGGAGGGGGTGAATCAGTGTAGCTATTTAAACTCAAATCTACAACTCTTAAATCTGAAATAATGAAAGCTTAAAATAGATAAAGCAAATATCAACAAGAGAGCATCACATAACACAAGATGTAACGAGGTTCACCAGTTTTGGCTACTCCTCAAAAATAGACTGCTTGGACACCCATCCAAATCTAGCCTTTGCAAAGCACCAACTTTACAAACAATTTACCAGCACCCACTGGAAGGAGCACCAACCCCTAATTTATCTACACCAATAGAAAGGAGCACCAACCCCTGATTTACCAGCACCAACTGGAAGGAGCACCAACCCCTAATTTATCAGCACCAACTAAAAGGAGCACCAACCCCTGATTTATCTGCACCAACACCAACTGGAAGGAGCACCAACCCCTAATTTATCTACACCAATCGAAAGGAGCACCAACCCCTGATTTACCAGCACCAACTGGAAGGAGCACCAACCCCTGATTCCAAGCACCAACTTGGATTTCTATTTTGAATCTTAGATTGACATAAATATGCCTTCACTTCTACAAGACCCTTACTGGTCTATTGCTCATCCAACCTCTCTTTCAATTCAGGAAACACATATTCCTTCTGCACACTTGCTGCTGCACTCTCTCAGTCGCTCTTTCTCAGCTGCTCTCCCTCAGCTTAATTTCTCTCTTTGGATTTTCTCATATATATCTACCCACATAGAGCTCAACCTAATGGATCACTCTTACCGCTCTGCTTACTGTGCTCTAACAACCTTCTCTGTGCTCTGCCAACCTTCTCCTGCTCGTAGCCTTCTCTCTCTCCGACCTTATCTTCTCGCATTATAGCTCTATCATTCTTATCTTCTCACTTTTCAATTCTGAGCTACCTTTTCACTTCTGCACGCAACTGCCCTCGTGACACATTTACTCTTTTCGATGGCACTCTTTTCAATTCTGAGCCAAACTTTTTCTTCTGCATGCAACTGCCCTTTTATAACAATATTTTCATCTTGAAACCCTAAGTCTTCTATAACTGCCATTAACCCGCATGCAGCCTATTCATAGCTACTCCTATGAGTAACTCCTTTTTGACACACTATTCTTATACGCAACTTATTAATGGATTTGTCTCTTGTTTTGAACTGACAGTATAACCGCTGCTCGATGGTTTCACTGTGAGACGTGCCCTGTAACTGCCATTCTTCCTTTAATGCTTTGTTCTTATTTTAGCTTGCATGATTTCTATCTATCACTGCACCTGTAACTGTCGCACTAACTCCAGTTAACTCTTCTTATTTTGGCTGCATGATTTTCCTCTACAACTACCCTTGTAACTGTTGTTCTACTCCAGTTAACTCTTCTTATTCTGGCTGCATGAATTCTTTCTATAACTGCCTTTGTTACTATCGTACTATCTGCAGTTCACTGTGTAGCATTTTTGTAACCGCCACACTCTTTTTCACATTTCTTATTATAGCTTACATGATCTCACTGTAACTCCACCTGTAACAGTTCTTATTTTGCTGCATGAACTTATTCTGCAACTGTCCCTATGTATGCTTCTCGGATTTTACCCATGAAACTATGACATGTCACGATATCACGACATTTTTGCCCCTTTGACTTTTTCTTGGCAGTTGACCGTGAAAACATAACATGTCACAAAATCGTGACACTTTCGCCTCCTTGTTTCATAGTCCAGCTTGCATCCATGAAAACACATGTCATGATATCATGACACTTTTTGCCTTCGTACACTCTTCTTGGCTTGCACTAGCGAAAACATAACATGTCGCAAAATCGTGACACTTTCGCTGCCTTGAGCTCTTCTCTGTCTCTTGCCCATGAAAATGGAACATGTCGTAAAATCGTGACACTTTCGCTTCCTTGCACTCTTCTCTGCTTGCACTAGCGAAAACATGACATTTCACAAAATCATGACACCTTTTTCTTCCGTACACTCTTCTCTGCAAGCACTAGCGAAAACATGACATGTCACGAAATCGTGACACCTTTCGCTTCCATACACTCTTCTCTGCAAGCACTAGCAAAAACATGACATGTCACAAAATCATGACATCTTTCGCTTTCGTACACTCTTCTCTACAAGCACTAGCGAAAACATGACATGTCATGAAATCGCGACACCTTTCGCTTTCGTACCCTCTTCTCTGCAAGCACTAGCGAAAACATGACATGTCACGAAATCGCGACACCTTTTTCTCTCTCCTCTTTCTCTTCGCTTTGAACCGTGAAAATGAAACATGTCACGAAATCGTGACACCTTTTTCTTTTGGACTCTCTCTCCTGCATTATGTCGTGATATCGCGACACTTTTTCTCCTTAGCGCTTTTCTTCTCATCGGATCACGAAAACCCGACATGTCACGAAATCACGACACTTTTTCTCCTTAGCGCTTCTTCTTCTCATCGGATCGCAAAAACCCGACATGTCACGAAATCATGATACTTTTCCCTGCATGCGCTTCTCTTTCGAACATGTCGTGAAATCGTGACAGTTTTCTTACTTGCCTTCTTTGCTTCCAACATGTCGTGAAATCATGATAGTTTTTCTTGCACTTTCTCTCTCTTCCAACATGTCACGAAATCGTGACAATTTTTCTTGCGCTTTCTCTCTCTTCCAACATGTCGTGAAATCATGACAATTTTTCTACTTGGCTTCTTTGCCTCCAACATGTCATGAAATCGTGATAGTTTTTCTTGCATGTGCTTCTTCTTCAAACATGTCGCGAAATCGCGACAGTTTTCTTACTTGCCTTCTTTGCTTCCAACATGTCATGAAATCGTGACAGTTTTTCTTGCATGCGCTTCTTCTTCAAACATGTCACGAAATCATGACAGTTTTGCCAGCATTTTCTCTCTCCTTCGATATGTCGCGATATCGTGACATTTTTTCCAGCATTTTCTCTCTCCTTCGATATGTCACGAAATCACGACAGAAAACATGTCGCGATATCGCGACAGT
Source organism: Wollemia nobilis (assembly GCA_028583015.1). Classification (NCBI taxonomy): domain Eukaryota; kingdom Viridiplantae; phylum Streptophyta; class Pinopsida; order Araucariales; family Araucariaceae; genus Wollemia; species Wollemia nobilis. The sequence continues at coordinate 15,639,919 of JAQPPZ010000850.1, forward strand.
TTTCTTACTTGTCTTTTTCTTTGATCCTTTGAATCTGGGCCACTTCTGTCTTCTTGGAAATTCACTGTACATGCTCTGACTGACCTCTGAACTCCTATCCACTGCATCATCAATTGATCTATCTGTCTGTGTTGACAACAATGACAATACTTTGGCTGCACCTTGCTCATCAATGAACTCCTGTCCATTGCATCAACCGATCAACCTAACTGTGTTGACAACAATGACAATACTTTGGTTGCACCTTGCTCATCATGTAATGCATTTGAATAATATGAATGTATTAATGTAGAGATGTCCTTCGAGGTCCAAAAGGAATGAAGAGAATAAGTTTCATGAAAAACTTGAATGAAATTGCCAAAAAAAATCTTGTGTATTGACGTTCGCCCTTCCTTAGGGGCAAACGTCCCTTTTGCCCTTTCTAGGGGTGAATCTCTTTCAAAAAGTAGAATGGTGAAAATTAAAAAGGCAACAATTTGTGTTCACCCTTCCTTAGGGGCGAACAACACGTTCGCCCTTTCCAGGGGTGAACATGCCTTGGCATCACTTTGTGGAGTCGCATGCCCGAACGAAATTACGTTCGCCCTAGTCGAGGGGCAAACACACCTTTTGCCTCCCTTATGGGTGAACAACCTAGGGGCGAACGTGTCGTTCACCCTTGAATTGGGTGAACCTTTTTGTATCAAGATCATGCACATTTGAAGGGGTGAAACTAATGCTGAGCGAAAATAAATCAAACAAATAGGACTTTAATCAAGATGTTGAATTCAACATTAAATGAAGGATGTCCTTAGTTACTCTATTTTGTGGATCATGAAGAGGAAGGTGAAGAGAAACGAGCCTTCATGATTTCCAATTTATCAGAGGTGATCCAAATAATATAATATTTTCTCCTAACAGGCGCACCTCCATCCGAAGCTTGGATTTTCAAGAATTTGTTCCCCTAGCGAATGGATTTTCCAAGAATTCGAGGAGGATTTTGCTAATTTTATCTTTGATTCCCAAAAATTCTTCCCTCATTTATATTAAATGAAAGACGCAAAAACCTCTATAAATACTAGGTAAAGTTCATTGTAAAGGGGGTTAGACATTTTGCAAGATATTTTCTTAAGCTCTCTGCATTAATAGAAGGCATAAGACTTCTAAATTTGTGAGCGATCTTATGTATAATTATTTTATGTGTAGTGTGCTTCTATTTCCAATAGCTCATCTAATTTGTTATTGAATTTAAATTTTGTCATTGGATTTAAAGTTGCTAAGAAGAAGGTGAATGCTGGAGTACCATTTTGATAGTTGTTATGGCAAGATTGTGAGCTTGTTCTATTTTGTTTCCTTTCATAAATGCTAATTTGTGCTTGGGTATTTTCCCTGCTAGTGAGTCTAACACCAATCCTGCACTTCAACCTGTGGCCATATTTCCCATTTATTTATGTTATTTCTAATTTATTTCCTGCATCTCTAGTCTTTTATCATTGTAGGATTTAGTTTGGGAACTAACCCTCTCTAGATTTTCCTCCGACATTTCAATGTTCACAAGCGCAATTTTATATGATTAGGCAGATATTTGACCAACAGTAAGAAAGGAAAATGGATCTGCTTGTTCATTGAACTCATCTATTACCATGGATGTCAAAGCATTCCAAGAATTTATACTCCCATTAGGAAAATTTTCATACCAATAAAGCAATTTTACTTTAGAGAAATGACCAATAATTTGATCATCACATTCTTATATTGGATGTTATGTACAACAACCAAAGATGCTACATCCTGAACATGTTCATATGCTATTTTTCCTGTACCATCATAGGTTAGAAGGGATTTCAAAGATACTTATGGAATCGCATGTTGATCATCCAGGTTAAGGGGTCCTATATTATTCTAGTTAGGGATTCTTGGTTTTTGATTTTGGACCATTGTTATTTGGTGTAATATGGATATTTGGGATACAAGTACCAATTGAGTGTCAATCTGATCTTGCTCTTGTTATTCAATAGGATTAGGGGCTTCAATGACCAACTTAGGTTGTTGCTTTCTAAATGATAACTCCAAGAACTCAACTGGTTCTTCTAAAATACTGGTCCTATGTACTGTAATCATGAAATAATTACAGGATCGATATGGATTTTTGGGTATGTCTTTAATAGAGTCATCAGGTGATTAGAAAATATAGACAAAACCAGGTATCACCAGTCCTATTATTTATCCAAAATGTGGGAAAGTGTCCCACTGGGCATGCTATAAAATGTTGGTCGAAAGTTTTTCTAATGGTAAGGATTATGTACCCATAGACCTTGACCAACATTGAATGACCTCAAGATCATGAATCTCAAGGTAAATCTCCAAAGTAGGTCAACTCCTTGTAAATTCTAACTAAATGCTTGGGAAAAGGGAAGGGAAAGATATTAAAGAAAATGTAAAGCTAGAAAATAATGCGGTGTAGATACAATCGCATCAAGATACATACCCAATAAGTCTAAAATATAAATAACATTCATGGACTACCTAACAGACCAGCCACTGATTCCAATAATTGTTTACATGCGTAACTCCACTGAAATTCCATAATTAAAGAATGAAAAAAACATGAAATCCAGATATTAGAATTAAAGCTAGTTCATTCATTTAACTTTAGCAAAAATAATCAATAGAGCAAAATCATACATACATGAAAATAATTTAAGACTAGATAATAATCAACTTATATTATCGAATGCATCAAAATGTGCATGCAGGTTGTAATGACTAAATAACTAACACTAAAACATCTATTACAAACATGTATATATAGCCCCTTCAAGGAGTGGGATTTAGAAATACTAATTAATATTTCATTAATGGTGGATTGAAATATTAGTGTTCGGCTGGTTTACATGACCTCTTTTGTGATCGCTCTATCATAGATGGGGCATTCTCCACTGTGATCAGATAGGAGCTACTAACATTTTCTATTTGGGCCTTCCTTTCATAATTAATGAACTCGATGCTACTACTTCCCACACATGCTTCTCTATGATATAAGGTAGTCGTATTGCATCAATTCTTCATCTACCTCCCTATGTACTTGGACTGGCCAATCATTGAATTCATTCATCTCTTTCATTCTTGGATGTAGTGTTCTAACATCATTGACAAGAAGGATAAATTTAAATTTATGGAGCCTTCTATGTAGTTGGGCCTTTGTGCATTTATTATTGGATAGGATGGATCTCTGGGTTGAATGCATACCTTGGTTCCATCCCAATTTTATATCTAGATCGCATTCTTCTAGGATGCAAAAATGGGAGCCCTTGCTAATGTTCTTTTTACTTCTCTTTACATATTCCTTGTGGCTGAGTCAACCTTGGGTAGAATTTCAGGTCTGACACCTCCTGAGTCTGCTTCTGAATTATTTGTTTATATGAGTTTTACCACTTGGGTGACAATTTGGGACTGCTTTCCTTTATGTTATTCTCCTGATCTTCCACCCGATTCCATCTGCCTACAAATAGATTTTTGGGAATTCCCATGATAGGTTCGCAACCCATTCTTCCATCAGGTGCATTCTTTGACAAGCCCTCTTTTGGATGGAAAATTTGGATAGCCGATGACCTGGAAGTGACCAATTTCTCCATCCATATTTTCTCTTAGTTATTTTTTATATTAGCCCCCCTTTTCTTAATGGAAAAAATAAGTGGGTGCAGAAAGCTCACCCACATTCTTGGTGACTTATGGGGGGCTTTTACTAGGTAGAAGGCACATAATCCAGCTAACTCTAACATGCAAAAAAAAAAAAAAAAATAAGCAGATTAATCTTTATGGCCACATCCTTTGGGTCATGGAGTCATCAAAACAAAATGAATTCAACAATAGAACATAAAAGTCACCTTCTATGACTTAGGCTAGACTCGATGGGTGTCTTGATCATTGTACTTACACTCTAGAGGATTCGGCATGAGGAACCACTACTTGAATGATTGCTCCACTTTGCAACTTGCTACACATTTCTACCCAGTCATCCATGGAAGGGATGGGGGCACTTTTCATCTAGTCCACAATATCCTTGAGCTTGCACCCTTCTTTGCTTGATGGGTCATTGTATCTATAAACCATTTGATCATAAATTATTGAGAGATTGAATAACTTGGAGATTAAATTAAAAATATGATTTGGTGTTATAGGATCTTGTAAAGCCACGATCATACTCTTATCTTCTTTGAGATCTTGGAACAACTTCTAAAATTTTACTTTGAGTATAGCTGATGATTATTGTCCACAAATCCCGATGACCCAAGTGCTTTGAGTTGTTCATTAAATTCATTCATTGCCCCTATCTCCTTCTTCAGCATGTCCATAAGCTTGGTTCCTTCATAATACAAGTCAGTTAGATATAGAAATTGTCATATCATGACTTCATACTATTCTCTCTCATGCCTTTGACAGATGTGGGGGTTAGTTCTATGACTAATAAACATTATGTGTAAAGCATATGCTTGTGGGCTCATATTGTGTATGATACCCTTATTTTTATTGATCTCAACCTTTGCTGTTGTTGAGATCTCAAAACTACTTTCTATTGCCAATGTGAAAGGAGAGACAATTTTCAAGGTCACCTCCCTTACTTTCTTAAAATAAATAAGCCTAACTCTCCTGAAGCTATCTTTTGAAATGGTGGGCATAGTATGTTTCTCTTTTTCCTTCTATAGCTCTTCAAGGAGAGGATTAAGCTCACTCTCTTGTTGTTGGATCTTGCTTCTACATTCACTGAGCATGAGTTCCTATTGTTGCATATTTATTTTGAATTCTTCATCACATTGCTCCATCTTGCTACTCATTGCTTGTAACTCATTTTTGAGTTTAGCAATTTCTTCTTCCTTTTGCTATAGAATTTTGGGAGAGGGAGTTTTGTTCAGGGTATCACTCAGTATTTTGTTTCTATTTTCAATGGATTTCTTTTCATGTTGTACTCGATGAAACTAGGCCTCAAAGTTTTTCTCCTTATTTTATGCTACCTTCATCTTCTTTTCTGTATTTTTCAACTTGAGGTACAGGGTATCAAAGTTCACATGCGACACTTTGAATACTTTGATAGAGGGAATACCATAAATATGCTTGGTGAGGTGCTCAAACTCCCAATCATCATATTTCATGTTAGCTTTTGCCTTTTTGACTTTAGGCTTGGCAATTACCTTATGTTTTTTTCCCTTAATTAGATTGAGCTCATGCAATATCACCATAATAGTCTCTTCTTGACCCTAATGCTCCTATTGTAACTGCTCTTCCACCTATTTCTTTTGATTATATCTTGCTACACATACGATCTTGAATATTTTTGGTTTTTCTTCTTCTATTTCTTGATATGGAAGTGGAAAAGACAACATAGAGGATAACAGGGACATAGGGAGTGTCATCAGTGCTTGCTCTTGATTTAGACCAGTTGATTGATCTAAGGTTTTGATGATGAATGATGCTGGTGATGATTGGAATTGTTGGGGTAACACTTGTGAAGGATGTCGAGGGGTGACTAAGGATATGGGAGTGCTTGATGGATTGGATGAAGACATGGGGATGGATGATTCCAATGGATTCATAGGAAGGTCAGGCAAGTGTCCTGGATATAGAGAAGAAATTAATGAAGGTTTAAGGCAGTCTTTATTTATCATAGGCCTTGTGGTTGGAATTGCCTCAGAAGACAGGTGACATGAGTGAAAGGAGGAGGATTATTCAATGGATTGCTTAGAGGATTTTGGTTTGGGGAAGGTGTATTGAGTTGTACCTACAAGAGAATTTGTTCTTCTGCAAGCTCCACAACTTTTTGGTTTTCTTTGGTGTGATGCACCGACACTTTTGATCCCTTTGCTTGTACCACCTTGGTCTACAATCTGGAAGGTATTCCTTCATAATTAAATTTAAATGTGGATGAAAATATTGAACAAGAGAATAGAAAATAGAATAATGTGCCACTTAAGGAGGGTAGAATCCATAGACACTTGAGTCTCTTACAATATGCAAATGAAAAGTAATATTCGATGATGAAATTAAATGAATGACTCTACCTATAAATAAATTATTTAAGAGATGAATGGATGTGACTACTAAATGAGCTGATGCAACACCTAGGATTGTTACATGGCTACCTCCCTTAAAATATTTGTCCTCAAAGCTAAAATTGATTGGAAAATGCGTTTTGATTTTCATGTAACATCTTCTTTTGGAAGATCCTACCATTTAATATAAAATTATTGAATTTGGTGAGATCAAAGATGACGTACTCTGGTTTGCAATAATGCTTCAGGTTGAATAGTTATTCACCCTTCATCTAGTATGAGAAGCTCTATCTATTTACAATTTCTGACCAATCACTTGTTTGAGACAAGATACATGAAAAACTAGATGTATACGAGAAGAGGGTGAGAGCTCCAATTGATATGCAACTTCACAAATACAATGAACTATCTTGTAGGGACCATAAAATCAAGGAGCCAATTTTTTACTGGACTTGATCTTCAAGTATAGCTTCTTATAAGGTTGTAGGTATAGAAAAAACATATCTCCAACATTGAATTGTCGTTCTGAATGATGTAAATCGTGTTGTTGCTTCATACAATTTTGTACCTGGATCAAATTTTCTTTAAGGAGGTTGAGAATTGTATGGTGATGCTAAAACAAGTCATCAACCTAAGCTACTTTGAAATATCTTGAAACATAGCCTATGATTGTTGGTGGCTTCTGACCATACAAGGCTTTGAATGGAGACATCTTGAGGGAAAAATGGTAAGAAGTGTTATATCACCATTTGGCTAATGAAATCCATTGAATCTAGTAATATTGCTTATCTTGAGCAAAGTAGTAAAGATAAGTACCCAAACATTTTTTAACTATTTCTATTTGGCCATCATATTGTGGGTGGTATGCAGAAGACATTTTCAACTTGGTACCACTAATACGAAACAATTCTTTTCAAAATTTTCTAGTGATGATGGGATCATGGTCACTCACAATAGTTTTGGGCATACCATGTAATTTGAATATGGAGTCGATAAATAACCCGACTACTTTACTTGCTAAGTAGGGATGTTGTAGGGAATAAAAGTAATCATACTTGGAAAAATGATCCACAACCACAAAAATCATTGTTTTACCCTCTAGCTTGGGGAGCCCTTCAATGAAATCCATAGAGATGTATTCCCATTGTCAGTATGGAATTGGTAAGGGTTGTAGCAATCCTAGAGATTTTACTATTTCACATTTATTGCATCAATAAACCTCACATTTGGCCATAAATATCCTAACTTCGGATTTTAAGACTTTCCAAGAAAAATATTGTTTCACTCGCCAGTATTTTTTCAAGAATCCTGAGTAAACTGCTAAAGGAGAGGTATGTAATTCTTGGAGAACCATAGATTTAATAGTGGAATACTATGAAAGGTAGATGTGATATTTCTTGCAAAGCACACCATCTAAATATGAGAAGTAAGGATGCCTTGATGATCCTAAATTTTTGTCTTGAATAATTTGAGCAGTTTCACTATCAACCAGCCATTTTGCTTTAAGTTGGGACAACCATTGGGTACAAGGGCCATAAATGGCATTGATGGAGATCTCATCCTCATATTTGTGGGATAATGCATCAGCTACAATATTTTCTTTGCCTTTTTTTAACTCAATCAAGAAATCATACCCCAAAATTTTGGTCATCCATTTATTCTGTTCAGGGCAAGATAGACATTGTTCCAAAAAATTCTTAAGACTACTATGGTTAGTCTTAATAGTAAAATGACTACTTATTAAATAATGCCTTCATTTCTCAATGGCATGTAATATAGCCAACATTTACTTCTTGTATTTGGATCACCCCAAATTATTACCTGAAAGTTGCTTGCTCTCAAAATCCAAGGGGTGACCTTCTTGCATTAAAACAACGTCAATACCAGTACCCAAAGCATCACACTCAATAACGAAAGGTTTGCTAAAATCAGGATTAGCCAATACTGGGGTAGAGCACATGGATTTCTTGAGATATTGTAAGAAGTTGCTTCATTCCACTGAAAAGCATAATTTTTGGTAAGTGTTGTGGGAGGTGTTGCAATTTTACCATAGTTACGTATAAATTTCCTGTAATAGCCTGTAAGACCTAGGAATCCCATAAGTTTTTTGAAATATTTATGTAGAGGCCAATCATGAATAGCTTTGAATTTTTGAGAGTCTGCTTGACTCCTTCATGGGATACGATATGACCTAAGTATTCAACTTCTTGGACTCCAAAGGCACATTTGGATCTTTTAACAAAAAGTTTTTTTTTATGTAGTAAATGAAGGACCTTGTCAACATGGGTTAGGTGATCCTTCCAAGATTTGCTTTAAATTAAGATATCATCAAAGAAAACTAAGATGAACTTGCGAATATATGGCATAAATATGTGGTTCATAAGGATTTGAAAGGTTGATGGAGCATTAGTAAGACCGAAAGGTATGAATAGGAACTCATAATGACCTTCATGAGTTCGAAAAGCGGTTTTAGGTATGTCCTCCTTCCTAACCTAAATTTGGTGAAAACTTGAATGAAGATCCAATTTAGTGAAATAACTAGCACCATGTAATTCGTCTAATAAGTCATCTATGACTGGAATAGGGAACTTATCCTTGATGGTAATTTTGTTGAGAGGTCAAAAATCTAGACACATGCACCAAGAGGTATCCTTACGATGTACCATCACTATGGGTGATGAGTAGGGACTGATTCTAGGATGAATAATGCTATGTTCTAACATTTCCTGTACTAGATTCTCTATTTGTCTTTTGAGGTTGAGGATAGTGATAAGGATGAATGTTAAGAGGAAGACTTCTAGGAATGAGATGTATGGCATGATCATGTGATCGTTAGGAGGTACACCCTTTGGTTCATTGAAATTTTTTTCATAAATATCCATAATAGTTTGAAGATCCTTTGAAAGAATTGTAAGAGTATCCAAGGAATGAGCTTCCATGGAATTTATTTGGGCTATAAAACCATAAGCACCATTCTTTAATAACTTCTCCATGTAGTGAGAACTCACCACATTGGATGGTGGAGATTGAATTCCTTGAAGACAAATAGACTTCCCATTCTCTGCCCATATGATGTATAATATTTGAAGATTAAAAGTAACATCATCGAGTTGAGATAGCCATTCTGCTCCTAAAATGATGTCTAAGCTTCCTAAGTTCATGATGAAGAGAGTTTCATGCCAAGCATAACTTCCCATTTATATCAAAACTAGAGATGTTCAACCCACACATTGAGTGTTACCTCAATTTGCAATCAATACATGAAACTTATCTTGATTAGAAGTATTCATATACAAGTTCAAGGATTTGGAAATTTTGACATCGATAAAGTTATGTGTGCTACCTAAGTCTATTAAAACATTAACATGTTTGTACTTGATGAATCATTGTACCTTAATTGTATGATGAGATTTTAAATCCATAAGTGCATGTATTGAGAGGTAAATTGTATCTTCTTTAGGTGTTACTTCAGTAGTATATGTTGGTTGTTGTTCTGTATCAGTGAGTGACTTTGGTTGAACTACATATTCTTATTCATTGGTTTCATATTCCACTTGAGAGGTTTGATGTACTGCACAATATTGATCCCTTGGATGGTAGAAATTACATTTAAAGCAAAACAATCTTGAGGATTGTTCATTATTATGGGAAGGACGACAAAAATTAGAATCACGTTTATAAGGTACCATATTTTGAAATTTATTTTCAATTTCTTGAGCTATATGGGTGGCATCATCGAGAGTACAAGGATCATGCATGTCAACTTCATTTCTTATTTTATCCTTGATACCATGATGGAATATGGATACCACTACTGCTAGATTCAATTTGTGTGTATAGGTAAGTAAACTTATGAATTCAGTGACATAGTATTCTAATGAATTGGTTTGCTTGAGTTCCATAAGGTGAACCACATATGATGAAGAACTTTTATAAAATATTCAAAGGAATATTTCCTTAAATTTAGGCTACATAAGGGAGTGATTATGTTGATGAAGCTACCATAATAACCACTGATAGACCTGGGTACCTAGTTTACAGGATGCAAATACGACACAACCGGTTTCTGGAATATGGTAAAGATAAAAAATACCATCTAGCCAAATTTTAGGATCATATACCTCAAAAGTGGGCATGTCAGTACGAGGAACATGAATATCATGAGGCCATTCTAAGAATCGAGAGGTATAACCTACTAACGGATCAAAATTGGGAGAAGTTTTTGGAGGTACTGATGTTTGACGTGTATTTAAGGGTGGAGGGTTGATAATGGCTTGAGAGGGTTGACTATTTAAAGGTGGAGGGTTGAAATGTTTGGGAGGATTAACTATATTATTTGAGAATTTTATTCATCGAATCCCTTATTTCATGTAATACTGTATACATAGTAGCAAGGTCTTTTTGTTGTTGCCCTAAACAATTACGCATACCTACATCCACACTAAGGGGAATTTTGGCTACAAGGTCTTCTTGGTTAATGACAAATTCATCTTGGTTAGACGAAGTAACATTGTGGTCTGGAGTAGGAGGGATTTTGGAATTGTATTGATTTGGAGAAGCCATGGACCAGTGGTGAGAATTAAAACTATTAATTCTAAAAGGAGAATTATGTTGCATACCTTTTTTTTGCATTTGTATTTTTGGTGTATGTAGGAATCCCTCGTTAGATATCTCTTTGCATTATAATATTTCACATCCCCTCTATTAAATTTTTTAGGAGTGGTTTGATCACTCATGCACTTGATTTGCAGTCAAAAAGTAGGTTTGGCAAAATATCTTGTCTTGTATTGGCAAAAAAATTGTTGTAATTCCATGTTCAACGATTACTTTTGAGCCAATTTCCAATATACAATGGTCACTTTTTAAAATTATACAACAGTCACTTCAATAGTCACTTTTCGAGGAGATAGCAGCTATAATGGTCAATTATACCATAGTCGCTTTGAAATTATACAATGGTTGCTTCAATAGTCACTTTTTGAGGATAGCAGCTATAACATGGTTATATTGGTCAAGCGGCTATAACATGGTTATATTGGTCAAGTGGCTATAACATGGCTTATACAACAACACTTTCAAGGATAGAATCTAGGTTCAAGATGACTAACACTTTTGAGGATAACAATTAGGGTCAAGCAGACTGATGACACTTGGCAAGTGGGGTAGCAGCTAGGGTCAAGCAGACTAACTGATGATACTTAGACGGGATGCGATGAATGATAACATAGAGGGTCAAGCAGACTAACCAATTATACTTGGATGGGATGCGATGAACAATAACACGACTGGTGAAGGATAGTGGCTAGGGACACAAATATTGAGATTGTAAGGAGTAATTACAAAAATGCAGGGAATGTATGGTGGAAATCAGTGAAGTGGGGCATGAGAGGTTGGGAATGACCAGCGAGCTGGTCAATTTTTACTATGTGTGTTCAAGTTTTTATTCCTAGTGAATTCATCCACTTGACGAATGTGGGACAAATTAATTTATATGCTAAAATTTTCTTTGGCCAAATTTTACGATTTGATTTATAATATGGACTAATATTTAAATTACAAAATTTGATCATATATTATGGCAACCAATTCGGTGGAATCTTGATGATTTTTGATAGGAAACTTAGGGTTAAATACCTTAATGATAGATTTGTTCATATTCAAATTTGTACCTTATAGCATAAATAATTATTTCCAAAATGATTGGTATAAATGGTATCCTTGTCACTAACAATGAAATAAGTCATTCCATGTAATTTTAAAATAATCTTTATAAAAATAATGGTCATAGTGGATGGATGAAATGGATGATGCAATGTGCAAAAATGGGCATACTTAGATAATATACCTACCATCACCATAATGATAGATTTACATATTCATTTATGCGATGCCTCTACCAAATCCATAGAGATGTCCTTCCAAACTTTATCAAAAATTGGTAGAGACTGTAATATATACTAGGTTTGGAATAATTTCTCCTTTGTGATGTTGGTAGATATCAAACTTAGATACATAGTGATAAATATCACCGATCATACCTTATCAATAGAGAGAATGTTTGTTTAATTTATGTATTAAGAAAGACTAAGTGGTCTACTAATGGTGAATCATGTAACTCTAGGACACTCTAGTTGAATTTTGACTATCATTTTAAGGCATCTCTTCCTTTGTACCTGAGAATTCTATTCTTCCATTCATAGTTAGATTTGGTTATGGGATCTTGTTATAATTAAGATATGAGCTACTATACTTTGGGGTCTATTTCCCACTCTTTCTTAATCCCTATTGGACCAAAATATACCATACCTATAGATAGGTGATGTCCCCTAGACTTTATCCAAAGTATAAAATTGGATGAAACAATATACTCTTTGTTTTAACCTCTAAATACGGTTGACTCCTTAAAACAAATGAAATTTTAAGAGGAAAGGTAGTAGAAAAGAGTAAGGGTTAGAAAGAGGTATTAAAAAGTGGATGGGATATAGTGTAACAACATTGGATCTCACCAAGTAATATGCTAACCAAACCAATTACATGATACTTAATAGACCAACCATTATCAAATTCAATCACAGATTTATTCAACTTAAAACAAATGCTTTAATCATTCCAAGGACTTGAACAATTAGCAATCCAATAGTGATCCAAAAAGTAGAATTCACTTTAATAGAATAGACTAAGTGTTAAGTGTAATAGAAATGACTTAAAACAAATAATACATGCATAAAAACCTACAATTAGACAGTAATGGAGGCCAAACAACTATCACTTCATTGATTAGTAGTAATATTACATAGCAATACTAGGTAAGGATTATGGAGCTGACCCTTGTATTGAGGTCTCTCAGTCTATTTATAGGCTACATTTTGAATTTACACTGGAAGCTTTATATTTGTAAGACTGTTAAGAAAATAACCTGACAATAAACCAAAATGTTGAGGTGGCTTCTCTAGGATTCATCTTGCATATAAATTTTAACTTGCATTGATCTTGTTATGTTGATCTACAATTGTCTTCTATGAGTAATTGAATTATTCTAACTAATATGTTGGAGCTATCATTTTCATGTTCTGGTGTTGTTAACTAAAAATAATTGGTGGGCACCATGGTAGTTACAGATGTGAGAGCGATGTTTCTTGGGTGCCTATTCTAAAAATGGGCTCTTCATTTTGTCTGCAGAGTTCTTTGAAATAAAACCATGATTTTATCTTGATGATATAATTCTTGGATGTGTTTTTTCTATTTATGCTTTATTTTGTATATTGATTTCTTTATTTGCATGATCCCAGGTGTTAGCTTGAATGTGCTGACATCATTGGCTCAAATAACCTAACTTTGTACATTCTTGCTTTATCTTCCCATACCCTAATTTTGTGCATATTATTATTTGTTGCATGATATTAGGCTTTATTTTGTGAATGCTTACATCATTGCCAATGGCCACCTGATTTTGTGCATCATGGATTTGTGCACTTGTGATGAGGATTGATGTTTGATCTTTCATATGACCCCTCTAGTAGTTCCTAGCTAGGTTTGCATAGTTTATTTCTTGCAAATTAATAATTGTAAGTGAGTCTCCTTCTCACATGCACTTGTGGGCACTAGTTATCTTCTAGTTGTCATTTAGAGTGTTAGTTAGTAAGTGTGAACTCAAAGTAGGAAGTGTGTACTTCAAGATAGCTAAAATGGATCTTCTAGTTAGCAATATTCCTTTCTCTTAACTTAGAAAGTTACGTGCATTCTCCTTTGCACTTTTGTAGCTTATGGTTAAGCATATTGGATCAAATCCATGATTTGATGGGTTTGGTTATGTATTTTGGGCCATTAGTGCCTATAAATTGAATTGTAAATAATAGAACACTTAGTTGGATTTTCAATCCTTTTCATTGGTATCAGAGCCTAGTTCATGTTTGCACTAGGGCTTGTGAGGTGAGAGGATAGGAGATAATTTTGTTATGAGAAATTCTTTCTCATTGAGGACTCGGTTTAAGCTCAAGGGGAGCTTGAAAACCATTCGGAGAAGGAAGTTCCTTCGACGACAAACTCCTCGTTCCAACTTTTTGCTTATGCTCAAGAGGTATAGGAAAAGTTTGCCTTAGAGTTCTTCTTATTGTGATCCTTGGAAGGGATTGGATCGTAGCTACGGTCCAATTAGGATTAGGGAGCCATTTAACCCTACTGCCCCCCCCATTTTTGAGTACTGAAGAGCTCCAGGAGGTCATCAAAACTAGGTCGTGTGTCGACTTAGGTCTGGTTGCCTTTCAAACGCTGGTCGTGTGTCGACTGGATCTTGAAAGGAGAGCTACTGAAGGGATCTGGTTGCTCGTATTTTTACAATTTAAGTTTTTCAAGCTTTGGAATTAACCCTCCTGGTTAATTTTTAAAATTTTCTAGTTTGTATTAGAAAAGCTTCAATTTTAATTAATATATTATTTTATTAATATATTAATTTGCTGCATATTGTAAAAAAAAAAATATATTGTATTTTTTTGGGCAACCGAAGGCCTTGAAGCAGGCTTCGACTGCATTCGACAGCACCGACCAGGCCACGACGGCATTCGGCAGCCCACGACGCCTGCTCGTCGTTGCCTGTCGGCCCGTCTGTTGTCAGGCTGACAGCTGACGGTGATCGTTGTCCACTATGACAATGATTGGGGCTGTCGCCTGAAGCAGCTATCAAGTTTGACAATAGTTCTGACTTTGCTGTCAGACTGACAGTGCTAGGCGAGCCAACCTCGACCATCACTGCCCACTGACAGTGCCAGGCGGGAGTTCGCTTTGGCATCATGCCAGCACCTTGATGCTGTTGTCGGCTCTGACAGCAGTGTAGTCAGGTGCTGCGGCCTAACCTGACTGTCAGCACTGACAGTGGTAGGCTAGCCTAACCATGCTGTCAGACTTATAATGCCAGTAGACGGCTTGCACACTTATGGGCACGCGCTACTTTAGCATTAGGCCAAACAACGCCTGACATGCTATCAGGCATGACAACTTCATAGCTAGGCAGGAGGCCTGGCTATGCTGTTAGACTGCTTTCAGCAATCGGGTAGCACTTGGAGGCAGTCGCCTCATGGGTGTTGGACCTTGGAGGTCGCACCACTGTTCCCACCCTCAGGATTGGAGCCTAACAGGATAGCCATCGGGTCCAAAAAACTATGCAGGCTTAGATCCTCGAGAACTGCGCCACTGCAACTGGCCAACAGATTCATGCCTCGGGATTAGTGCCACTGTAGTTTGAGAAGTTGCATGAAAATCAGGGTAATTTATTGTAATTTTTAAATTTTTACTATTTCAGGTTGCATGTTAAATTTTGTTTTTATTAATTTAATTTTTAATAACTTGATTAAATTCATTAATCTTTGATTAATTGAAATTTAATTTTTAATTAAGTTATTTTTAAATTAATAAATTCTAAATTGCACCTTAGATTAGTTTAAAATTTCAAAATTTTGAGCCTTAGGAGTAAATTTTCAAATTCAGAAGCACTCCATTGTAACAAGGAAAATTTTCATTTTCTTTCCTTGATTTAGTGCTTTCTCATTTTTTACTCCTGGCTTATACCCGGGTTCACATGGCTTCTGACTTGGCTGCCCAAGTGGCAGAACTTGCCCATGTTGTAAATGCTTTAGCAGATAAAGCTAATGATACTACCATGGCAGAAGTCCTTGGCAATCTTGCCATGAAGGTAAATGACATTTCTGTGCATAATGCTTCAACTTCGCTCATGATTCTCGTCTGAGAGTTCGTTGTGAAGTTCCATTTTATGATGGATCCAGGAACCCTGATGTCTTGAATAGTTGGATTCTTGACATGAGTTCTTGGTTTTCTTACTCTCAACTTTCAGATGACGATGTGGTTCCTTATGCTAAGCTAAAACTTTCTGGTTTAGCCAAAGTACTTGTTGAACGAAAAAGAGGTCATGATGCACTCACCTCATGGGATGAGCTTGTAGATTGTCTTAAGACCAATTTTTATCCTTCAAATTATTCTAAGGAATTGGTCATTAAATGGTTTCATTTTCGACAAGGTACTAATATGTCTGTACAGGAATATATTTTTCAGTTCAACAGGTTCAGGATACTTGTGAATGTGGAGGATGATGTTCCAGCTTTGATTCTCAAATTTCAAAGTGGCTTGTTAGAGCATTTGTACAGGGAACTAATGTTTGTTTCTATGGAAACATTGGATTCAGTTTTCAACCAAGCGCAACTTGCGGAGGACAAGTTTAAGGCGCATTCGCAGGCATTCCATGCACCTGTTACTCAAGTGGTTGCAAACTCATCAAAAGGGAATAATTCTTTCTCACAAAAGAAGAATTTTGCTCAAAAGAAGAATGTTTCTTCTCCATCTCCTTCTTCTCCTTCCCCTTCCGCTTCTACTCCTTCTTCTTCTTCTAAACCTTCTTCTTCTTCTTCTTCTTCTAAAAAGTTTTGCAACTATTGTAAGAAGAAAGGTCATGAAAAAGCTGATTGCTTTAAGCTTAAAAAGAAGAGTTTAGTAATTACTACTCAAGAGGAGGATGCTCCCAAAGGTCCCCTTGAGTCTGTAGGAGAGAGTAGAGTATACACGGAATTACGAGGTAAGCTTAATGAAGTTACCTTGGTAAATGTAAGTTCATCAGAAGGAGCTCGTGATGCTTTGTTCATCACTCGAGCCCATTTGCTTCATAATTTTGCAACAGATTGT
Source organism: Wollemia nobilis (assembly GCA_028583015.1). Taxonomy (NCBI): domain Eukaryota; kingdom Viridiplantae; phylum Streptophyta; class Pinopsida; order Araucariales; family Araucariaceae; genus Wollemia; species Wollemia nobilis. The sequence goes on from JAQPPZ010000850.1 coordinate 15,656,631, forward strand.
ATAGTGGATAATGGCTCGCAGAAAAATCTAATTGCGAGGTCCATTGTCGAGCGTTTGAAGTTACCTATGGAGCCTCATCCTCAACCTTATTCTTTGGGTTGGAAGGATAGTGGAAGAGGCTCGGAAATCACTCACACTTGCACATTAAAATTTGCACTTGGCCCACATTTCATAGATCAAGTCACTTGTGATGTGACTCCTATGGATTGTTGTGGGATTTTGCTTGGACAACCTTTTCAGTATGATAGGAGAGCTGTTTATGATGCTTTCAAAAGAACCTACACACTTCAAAAATATGGTAAGGTCTTTCTCATTAAAAGCACCAACACTCCTAACATCATTCTAAGTTCCAAGCAAACAAAAAGAGTAATTAAAAAAGGTGGTGATGTTGCTCTAATTTTCATTCGCTCTCAAAACACTTCTACATCCACATCCATTACAAAGCAACACTCTTCAATGGATAAAATATTGCAAAGTTATTCACACATATTTCAGGAGCCAAAGTCTCTTCCTCCAATTCGCACAATTAATCACAGCATTGAAATCATTCCTGGTTCTTCACTACCTAATGCACCCATGTATAGACAATCTATTTTGCAAAATGAAGAAATAAAAAGGCAAATAGAAGATTTGTTGTCTAAGGGTTTCATTAAGGAAAGTACTTCGCTTGTGCCTCACCTATTTTGTTGGTTCTTAAAAAAGATGGCACTTGGAGATTGTGTATTGATTTTCGTGCTTTGAACAAAATTTCTGTAAAGAATAGATATCCATTACCACGCATTGATGATTTATTAGATCAGCTTCAAGGAGCTAAGTTCTTTTCAAAAATAGATCTCAAAAGTGGATATCATCAAGTGCGTATCCAAGCCGAGGATACATGGAAGACAACTTTTAAGACGAAGATGGGCCTCTTTGAATGGTTGGTCATGCCCTTCGGTCTTACTAATGCTCCTGCAACCTTCATGAGGTTGATGAATGATGTATTTCGTGATGTACTTGACAAATTTGTAATAATATATCTTGATGATATATTGATTTTCTCAAAAACTTGGGAGGAACACCTTAGGCATATCCAACAAACCCTTGATCTTCTTGCGAAGAATCAATTATATGCCAATTCTTCCAAGTGTTCTTTTGGCAATACTTCAGTTTCTTACCTTGGCTATGTGATTAGTGAAAGTGGAATTCAGGTAGATCCCATAAAAGTTGATGTTTTACTTAAGTGGTCCCCTCCTACAACTCTCACTGAGTTAAGGAGTTTTCTAGGACTTGCGAATTTTTATCGCAAGTTCATTCCTCAATATTCCACCCTTGCAGCTCCATTGCATTATCTCACTAAGTCCAAAATTCCATTTCATTGGGAGAAAAGCCAAGAAGTTGCCTTTGAGAAACTCAAAAAGAAACTTTGTACAGCACCTGTGTTAACTTTACCCGACCTCTCTCAACCTTTTGAGATTGAAACGGATGCCTCTAAAGTTGCCTTAGGAGCTGTGCTCAAACAGAATGGTCATCCAGTTGCTTATCATTCAAAAACTTTTTCTGCTGCTAAGTTGAACTATTCTACATATGACAAGGAGTTGTATGCATTAGTTCAAGCTATTAAGTATTGGAGACATTATCTTTTGGGAAAAGATACAATAGTACACACTGATCATATGCCTCTCAAGTTTTTACAATCTCAAAGTAAAATTGAAGAATCAAGACATATGAAGTGGGCCTCTTACCTCCAACAATTTCACTTGGTGATCAAGTACAAAAAGGGGAAGAGTAATACGGTTGCTCGATTGTTTGAGTAGGCCTCCAACCGCTCTTGCCTTAACAGTTATGTCCACTTCACACTTGGGATTTCAGACTTGGCCTAATCAGTATTCACGGGATCCTGATTTTGGAAAAATATTTGAGCAAGTGAGTAAGCCTTCTTCTTCCAATTTGCGTCCTTTCCAAGATTTCTACATCAAAGAAGGACTTCTTTACAAATTGGACAAGGTTTGTGTTCCTTGTGAGCCTAGAGTGTCACTTCTTAAGGAAGCTCATTCTACACTTTATGGTGGTCACTTTGGGAAGCATAAAACACTTCATCACTTGCAAAGATTTTTCTATTGGCCTAAAATGCAGAGGGATGTGTTGAGATTTCTCAAACAGTGTGCGGTTTGTTGTCGCTCAAAACCAGCTAACAGGAAGTTTGGCTTAGGCATGCCTTTGCCCATTCCTTCCCATCCTTGGGAAAGCATTTCCATGGATTTGGTTAGTGGTTTTCCTATGACAAGTGCGCCAACATGATTGTGTGTTCGTGGTGGTTGACAGATTCGATGAAATGGCTAAGTTTATTCCATGCCGCAAGACAAGTTCTCGTAGCAGACTTAGCCCAATTTTTCTTTGACAAAGCATTTGGCATTCCTTTGGTCTACCTACCAAGCATTATCTCGGATCGTGATTCACGCTTTGTGGGTCACTTTTGGCATTCTTTGTGGAAGATTTTGGGAGTTTCCCTTAACTTTTCCATCGCCTATCATCCGCAGATCGGATGGGCAGATCGAAGTGGTAAACCGTACCCTTGTGCAAAGTTTACGAATCTATCATCACGCTTCACCAAAAAAGTGGGACTTGAGTCTCACTCATATTGAACATGCCTACAATAGGGCCCTACATTCTTCTACAGGGTCATTCACCCTTTGAGGTCTGTATGGGATTTCAGCCCTTGGCACCTTATGAGTTACCTTTGTCTTTGCCTTCTCCTGTCACTTCACATCTTCAGAAGGAGCAAGACAAGGCACACTCATTTATTCAGCATTTGCACAATCTTCAATCAAAGGTGGTTGAGATTTTGCAAAAGACACAGCAACAACAAAAAAAGGCCATGGATCGACATCGAATTCCTCATCCATTTCAGGTTGGTGACAAAGTTTGGTTGCATCTTGACAAGCGGCATTTTATTGATAAGACTCATAGCAAAATCAAACCAATTCGCTATGGGCCTTATACTATTCTTCAACAGGTGTCCGAGAATGCTTTTCGCCTTGATCTTCCCGCACACTTGGGAATTCATGACGTCGTCAATGTAGATCTTTTGAAGTTGTACTTTGACTCTACATTGGAGACTCGCACCAGCTATCAGTCATCCTGTGGACGTGGTTCCTGATGCTTAGTTACCATTGGATGCAGATCAGATCTATGACACGAAGACTCGACAGACTCGCCAGGGGTCTACCACCTCATATCTTGTGGCTCGACGAGGACAACTGTCGCATCAGGCTCATTGGATTTCTTTTCATCAGATGTCCCGTGACTTTCCTACTCTTCCGAAAGCATTGGAGTCCAATGCTTCTATTGTGGGGAGGCATGATGAGGATTGATGTTTGATCTTTCATATGACCCCTCTAGTAGTTCCTAGCTAGGTTTGCATAGTTTATTTCTTGCAAATTAATAATTGTAAGTGAGTCTCCTTCTCACATGCACTTGTGGGCACTAGTTATCTTCTAGTTGTCATTTAGAGTGTTAGTTAGTAAGTGTGAACTCAAAGTAGGAAGTGTGTACTTCAAGATAGCTAAAATGGATCTTCTAGTTAGCAATATTCCTTTCTCCTAGCTTAGAAAGTTACGTGCATTCTCCTTTGCACTTTTGTAGCTTATGGTTAAGCATATTGGATCAAATCCATGATTTGATGGGTTTGGTTATGTATTTTGGGCCATTAGTGCCTATAAATTGAATTGTAAATAATAGAACACTTAGTTGGATTTTCAATCCTTTTCAACTTGGTTTTAGAAGTTTGACTTACACAATTTTGGACCCCTTTTCTCTTTGACCGATATCATCAATTTGAGTGGCCTAATTTTGTCCATTCTAGGTTCATTCACTCCTCTCCTTTGCATGATCTTAGGCTTTGACTTTGAATTTCTAAAGTCATGGTTGTGGTGAGCCCAATTTTGAGCATTGTAAATTCATGCACTTGATTTTATGCATTCCTAAGCAGAGGAAGTTTTGCATTGACATTGTTTTTGACGTAATCCCAAATTTGAGCATCCCAATTTTGTACGAGTCTTTAGCCTTCAACACACTTAGCTATTTTTTTTATAAAAATGACATATTTTCTTGCTATGTATATGATGTAATGAAATTGACCTACATTCTTGGTGTCTCCTAAGGAATTTTTGCTTGCAAGAATTTAGAAATCAAAAGGCATGATTCTATTGGGTGTGGAATAAAAATGATAATGAGATGAAATGTAAGTGGAGTTTATTATAATGGAAAATTATTTTTAAAAATTTGAGATGTAATGAGTGAGTGATTTATGTAATTTAAAAATATATATGATTTATGATATTTATAATGAAATGGAAATGAATGTTGTAATGGAAATAAAGTATGTTTTGCCATTTCAGACCTTCTAGGTGGTTTTTGGCCATTTTGTATTCATTGGGAATTTTGTATAAAATGATAGTATATTTGCCTCCTTTATTTTGTATGCAATAATTTGGGTAGTTGTAATAATTTTTAGAAATGTAATGCATTTGAATAATCTGAATGTATTAATGGAGAGATGTCCTTCGAGGTCCAAAAGGAATGAAGAGAATAAGTTTCATGAAAAACTTGAACGAAATCGCCAAAAAAATCTTGTGTATTGACGTTCGCCCTTCCTTAGGGGTGAACGTCCCTTTCGCCCTTTCTAGGGGTGAATCTCTTTCGAAAAGCAGAATGGCAAAAATTAAAAAGGCAACAATTTGTGTTCGCCCTTCCTTAGGGGCGAACGTGTCGTTCACCCTTTCTAGGGGTGAACGTGCCTTGGCATCACTTTGTGGAGTCGCATGCCCGAACGAAATTACGTTCACCCTGGTCGAGGGGCGAACACACCGTTCACCTCTCCTATGGGTGAACCACCTAGTGGCGATGGAGAATCACGTTTGCCTTTCCCTAGGGGTGAACGTGTCGTTCGCCCTTGAATTGGGTGAACCTGTTTGTATCAAGATCATGCACGTTTGAAGGGGCGAAACTAATGCTGAGCAAAAATAAATCGAATGAACGAGACTTTGGTCAAGATGTTGAATTCAAAATTAAATGAAGGATGCCCCTAGTTACTCTATTTTGTGGATCACGAAGAGGAAGGCGAAGGGAAACGAGCCTTCATGATTTCCAATGTATCAGAGGTGATCCAAAGAATTTAATATTTTCTCCTAACAGGCGCACCTCCGTCCGAAGCTTGGATTTTCAAGAATTTGTTCCCCTGGCGAATGGATTTTCCAAGAATTTGAGGAGGATTTTGCTGATTTTGTCTTTGATCCCCAGACATTCTTCCCTCATTTGTATTAAATGAAAGAGGTGAAAACCTCTATAAATACTAGGTAAAGTTCATTGTAAAGGGGGGTTAGACATTTTGCAAGAGATTTCCTTAAGCTCTCTGCATTAATAGAAGGCATCAGACTTCTGAATTTGTGAGCGGTCTTATGTATAATTATTTTTTGTGTAGTGTGCTTCTATTTCCATTCGCTCATCTAATTTGCTATTGAATTTAAATTCTGTCATTGGATTTAAAGTTGCTAAGAAGAAGGTGAATGCTGGAGTACCATTTTGATAGTTATTATGGCAATATTGTGAGCTTGTTCTATTTCGTTTCCTTTCATAAATGCTAATTTGTGCTTGGGTTTTTTTCTTGCTAGTGAGTCTAACACCAATCCTGCACTTCGGCCTGTGGCCATATTTCCCATTTCTTTCTGTTATTTCTAATTTCTTTCCTGCATCTCTAGTCTTTTATCATTGTAGGATTTAGTTTGGGAACCAGCCCTCTCTGGAGATTGGCACGGAGGACATCTCTTTCCTCCGACCTTTCAATGTTGGTCGTATCTAGGGTGCACAAACGTAGTTTTGTATGATTAGGCAGATATTTGACCAACAATTTTTGGCACGCCCGGTGGGACCTTTAAGGTTCCACTTTCAGCAGCATTAGGTTTGGTGTTCGCCTTCCTGCTTGAGATTAGAACATCTGGAGACTCAATTTTTACCCAGAACTCCATAAACGTGAGGACGATGAAAGTTGTTTCTCATGAATACAAGATCAAAAGCCAAAAATCCTGATAATCAGATTAGATTTTATGAACTAGACATTCAAAGGCTAGGAGAGCATCCTCAAATAGCCACTTTTCGATGAACATCTTCACTTCCTCATATCTCATCCATACCATCTATTTCATCTTCTCGGTTAGCTGGTGTGTTTTCTGCCCTTGTAAGTCCTGTAAGCACTACCACCAGTTTCCCTCAGCCTCCGCCTAGTACAACCACTAACGTCCCGAGGCCTACTCCCCATATTCCCATCCACATGGCTCAGAATCCTCCACCACATCAACAGCTTCCAAGGCAGTTTTCAGCTTGGAATAGCTCAAGAGCACTGAATTTGCAAGCACAAAATCTCGTACCTCAAGCTGCTCTGAAGGCTTTACCCACATATGATGGTACTAGAAAAATTGCATATGAGCATATCCAAGATGTAGCCTCTCTTGCAACTATTCATGATATAACTGATGAGGATGTGATGATAAAACTTTTGGTCCTATCATTAAGAGGGAAATTGTTGTATTGGTACCGATCTTTGCAGTCGGGTACCATTACCTCGTGGGATCAATTGGCAGAGTTGTTGATTAAGAATTTCCATGAACAAGTTGATCTGTATTCTCTGTTGCACCAGTTCACCTCAATCCAAAGACATCCGCAAGAGGAACTTGTAGATTTCAACGTCCGATTTGCGCGAAGTTGGCAGAGGGTCCCAGATGGGTTATGACCAACTCATGAGCAAGCAACATTTTATTATCTTCGAGCACTCAGTACCGATATTGGTATGGCGGTGCACCAGGCCAATGTGACTACATTCCCGGATCTCTATACACAAGCTCAAAAGGTCGAGTCAGATTTGATTGTTGTAGGTAGGCTTCCTCCGAAGGCGACGATGCCTATCCTCCTTGATCTGCCACAATATCTTTACTCTAATGCATTTTCATAGCCTATGCCATCGATGTATCCTATCCCATCATGGAATTCGAGCTTCCCTCAAGTAGCTCCTATCCCTGTTCCATAGTCATCTGCTATGAGCTTTCCATAATTTCTCGTCTCGTTAGTAACATCACAACCTTCATCCATTTCTTTTCCAACATTGCCAGCACCTCCCATGCCCTTACCATTACCTACACCTCCAACGCCCTTGTCGTTGCCAGTGCCAACTCCATCACCCAATACAGATCCCCTCACGACCTTGTTACAAGAAGTAAAATCCAATAATGCGGCTTTAAGGATGATATCCAATGAGCTTACTACTATGAGGAAGAAGCAGGCTGAGGCTGAGTTTCGATCAAGAAGGTTTCAGACTCCACCAATAACCCGAGAGCAAGCATCTACCAGCAAGGGACCCAAGAAAAACACCATGATCCAAGTAAATGATGAGGTTAACGTATCCGAAAGGACATATTGGTGTTCTACGTGTAATGATCCTCATGGTGAAGATACATGTATGGTGCATCTGAACTATGTTCAGACATTAACAGAAAGTTCTTCGGGTGGGCAAGTCAATATGATTCGAGAAATGGAGTGTAATTGTATGGTGCCATCTCCAGAGCAAGTTTCAGTCCTTACTAGGTCTGGAAAGAGGCCAGTGACTATTGATCCTATAGACTTGCAACCTTTGAAAGTACCTATGGCTCCAAAAGCGTAGGAAGAGAAGTGGGCATCCCCGAAAAAGATTCCTGATGTTGACAAATCAAAAAACTTATCACCTGATCAAGCACAAGATAAGGTGCAAGTTCAACCTTCAACTTCGCAACGCATCGCTACTGCTCCATTTCCTAGTGAAACCAAAGAGCAAGCTAAGGAAAGACTCAAGTATCCTTCATTAACAAAAAGGCAAAGAGTAGACGCTACGTAGCAGTATCGAGATAAATATGAGTGGCCCTTAGAAGAAAAGGTCTCACCTGCTCATGGCTACAATATCATGGAAGAAATGAAGAAAATCCCAGCAAGGATTAGCTTGTATGATGCATTGCAATTACCTAGGCAGATTGATTTATTGCAAGAATCTCTGAAGACCGCCAAAGACCAAAAGAAAGATCATTTACAAACAGTCTTGGCTCAAGCGCTCCCCACTTTGGTGATAGGTAAAAATTGGCCTCCCCCATTTTACTTATCTTTGAGAATGGAAGGATGGATCGTGCATAATTGTATGATCGATTCTGGTGCTGCCACTACTGTCATGCCAAAGGCAGTATGTGAAGTAATGGGAATGGAGTATACAAGAAGCAGCCCAGGAGTATTACAATTGGATGGTACGCCAGTTAAGACTATTGGAGTAATCAAGGACATTCCAATAGTGCTCCATAGCATGCCGTAGATTACCGTCATCCAAGAAGTGGTGGTTGTTGATTTAGAGCCCTACTTTAGCATGTGCCTTTCAAGAGAATTCATAGCTAAGCTGGGAGGTTATCTTTCCCTAGATTATTCACATTTGGAGATTCCATTCAAGGGTAGGCGAATTCACATTCATAATGAGAAGCCCTCCCCTTTTCATATTGAAAAAATAGAGGAGGTAGAACAAGTCCCAGGCACGGTGAACATGATGACCGAAGAATTGGAAGAGGTTGGCTTGGTTGAAGAAATACCCCAGGAGCTTCGCTTGGAAGATGAGTTTCTGCTGATAGATTTCAACGCTATGATTGGAATGGATATTGGTTGTTATTCAATTCAGAAGATGGAGAAGTCCCAGGAGCAAGTCCTTGAATCCCTAGAACCTATTTCGCACTAGTTATGGAAGTTGTTCTTTGATGGCGCTCGATGTAAGAATGGTGTGGGAGCAGGTGTTGTGTTGATCTCCCCTGAAGGCATACAAAAAACTTACTCCTACAGATTGACCTGGAGCTGTACAAATAACGTGGCTGAATACGAAGCGTTATGCCTTGGCTTGAAAAAAGCCAAAAAATTGGGAATTGAACAGTTGCAGATTTTTGGCGATTTCGAGCTTATTGTTAATCAAGTTACAAATAGATGTGTGTCAAAGCAACATTACTTGAAGGCTTATCGCAATAGAGTGTGGGATCTTTTGGAAGCATTTAAAGCTTTGAATATTTAGGCAATTCCTCGAGAACAAAATAGACATGCCGACATTTTAGCTTCCTTGGGCGCTAATTATTCTCCTACTGAGCAAGTGGTTCGCAAGCCCAAGATAGTAAGGGTGATTTATAGACCTTCCATTCCAGATAAGGGCCTCTATTGGTAGGTGTTTGATAATGATGAGCAAATAGTGAATTTTTTGCTAAAAGAAGTTGCCAACATAGAAGATAGAATTCTTGTGGAAGAAGAAAAGGAAGGAATGATTCAGTTAAAGAATAATCACATTCCTAGAGGTTTGATTTCACTAGAGAGTTTATTTGATCAAAGTGATAGGGCTGATAAACATAGGATTAAGGTGGATGCTAAGGAATTCAGAGAATTGCAGTTGGAGCCAAGAAAAGTTATCAAGATTGGTACCGATTGTGAATCAGATGAGATTGAAGGCATTAGAAATTTGTGCTCCGAATATCCAGACATAGTAGCATGGAGTTATCAAGACTTGAAAGGATACGACAAGAGCATGATTCAACACACTATTGAGCTACAAGAAGGAGTTAAGCCTTTTCGGTAGAAGCAATGCCCTGTTAATCCCAAGATCGAGGTTCTCATGAAAGCAGAGTTACTAAAGATGCTTGAGGCGAAGATCATATACCCTATTAAGCATTCCACCTGGGTGGCAAACTTGGTTCCTGTAAGGAAGAAGAATGGGGACATACGTCTGTGCATCAATTTTTGAAATTTAAATCAGGCATCCCTTAAGGATCACTATCCTCTGCCTCAGATAGACCAGATTCTTCATGTTGTAGCTGGTGCCCAGAGATTTTCCTTGTTGGATGGCTTTTTTGGGTACAATCAAATTTGGGTTAAAGATGAAGATCAATACAAGATGATGTTTACAACTAAGTGGGGCACATTTGCTTACCAACGGATGCCCTTTGGACTGTCAAATTCTGGTGCTACTTTTTAGAGGGCCATGGACGTCGCCTTTGGTGAGTTGCTAAATAAAATCATTGTAATTTATCTTGATGATATGACGGTGTTTTCACATTGCAGAACGGATCATGTTTTCCATCTGAGGCAAATATTCGAGAAATATCGAGAATTTGGGATTTCTATAAATTCGAAGAAGTCAATTTTTGTGGTCAAGGAAGGGAAATTGTTGGGCCATGTAATTTCATAGGAAGGATTGGCCATAGACCCTGCACGAGCCGAAGCGCTCATGAGATTGTCGTTACCAGCTAATAAGAAAGACTTGCAGTCCTTCTTTGGATAGATAAACTTCGTGCGTAAGTTTATTGCTGATTTTTCCCAAGTCGTCAAGCCCATGACCGAGCTCTTGAAGAAAGATGTTGAGTTTAAGTGGATAGAAGCCAGGAAGTGAGCTTTTCAAGAAATCAAAGAGAGGATTACTCAAGCGCCAGTATTGATCAACCCTGATTACTCCAAAGACTTTATACTTTATGCAGTGGGTGAGCAGGAGAGCTATGTTATTGTGCTAACGCAAAAACAACATGATGGCGAAGAAAAGCCTATCACTTTTCTAAGCCAGGTTATAGCACCACATCAGGAAAAGTACAACTTTATAGAGAAACAGGTTTATGCAGTGATGAAAGCATTGAAGAAGTTTCACCACTTTGTTTCTCAGAGTAAAACTATGGTTTATGTCATTCATCCTGACATTCAAAATTTCATAATTCAAGGAGAACTGGGTGATAAAAGGGTCGGATGGGTCTCGAAGATCTAGGAGTATGATGTAGAGATCAAACCGATGAAATTGGTTCGTGGACGCGCTCTGTGCCAGGAGTTGGCCAAAAGCGTTGTTGTTGAGACAAGTCGCGAAGATGTAATTTGTGTAAATAGTGCAGCAGTCAACAAAGAATGGACCGAGGAGCTCATTGAGTATTTTATTTTTGGAAGGTGTCCTAGCCACCTTAACCCCTCACAGCGTCGAAGGTTTAGATTACAAGCGCTCAGGTATGTACTGTTGCCCAATGGCTTATATTATAAGAATATTGATGGTATACTTCTTAGATGTGTAAAATATTTCGAGAAAGAAAAGATTCTGGAAGAATTCCATTCTGGGCTATCAGGAGGGCATTATGCAGGTAGGCCTATGGCTCTAAAAATTATTTGGGTAGGGTACTATTGGCCCACTTTGTTCATCGATTCACATAAGATAAGCCAGTGGTGTGACAATTGTCAAAGATATGTGGGTCGAGTTAGGAAAGGAGCATCACCGCATTCTTTCGAGTGGGGTCTCGATTTTATAGGAGTCATTGATCCACATTCCTCTGTGGAACATAAATATATTTTGACCATGATAGACTACTTTACCAGATGGACAGAAGCTATACCCACCAAAAAAGTAGATCAGGCGACTGTTATTTCTTTTATGGAAAGCCTTATCACCCGTTTTAGCATACCGGATTCTTTAGTCACTGACAATGGTACTCCCTTCATTGGAGCCAAAATTATAGAATTCGCTAGTAGATACGGTATTTACCTGAAAACCTCTTCCAATTATTACCCACAAGGGAATGGATTGGCTGAGTCAACTAACAAAAATCTGCTTCGGATTTTGAAAAGAATAATGGGTGACAATAAGAAAATTTGGCATTTGTTATTAAATTAGGCGCTTTGGGTTGACCGCATTTCGATGAAGAAGTCAATAAAAACCTCCCCGTACGCTTTGGTGTATGGGAAAGAAGCTATCCTTCCTACGCATATTGAGCTTCCTGTGCTCCAAGCATTGCAGATGTTCCAAGATGAAAATGAAGAAAATGATCCAATGGAGGCGAGATTGGTGCAATTGTTGCAATTAGAAGAAGAAAGGGAGCGTGCTTACCATACTTTCATAGAACATGCTGTTGAGATGAAGAAGTGGTTCAAGAAAAGAACAACTGATCGAAGCTTCCAGGTGGGCGATTTGGTATTGAAATGGAACGAAAAGAAATCAAAGCCAGGAAAACATCAGAAATTCGATGCAATATGGGAAGGACCTTTTCAAATTTCTGTTGTCACTTCTTCTAATGCATTCCGACTATGTGACATGGAAGGGTATGAGCTCCCTATTCCAGTGAATGGCCTTCATCTGAAGGCTTATGTTTCGTAAGTTTCAGATCAAGGGTAACATCCTGTATATATGTAAATATTTTTGTGTTTTAAACAATTCTGCATAAGTATAAATATGCTTCTAAAAAAAAAAATGATGATTGTTAAAATTTCGTTCGCCCAAAAAAAGAACTCAAGATTGGCAAAGAACTCAAAGAGCTTCGCATGCACCTTTTGGAGGAGGCGAACGTCATGTTCGCCTATCTCTAGGGCGAACGCGCTTTGATGATGTCATCAGGCGAAAGAAGAAATTTTAAATATATAAAAAAAAATGGAAGAAAAATAAGAAAGGAAAAAGCATGAGAAAGCCTGCTTTTCTTTTTTTAGAAAAAATGCCATTTTTTTTAGGAGGCGCACTATGAAATTTTAAAAACACATGCGCTACATGGAAGAGAATATTTTTTGTATGGAGACAAGAATCGCCCATGAGTTCATAAGCGCGAGAGAAGGTTTTGCCGAAAGCATATTCAGGATTACGTGGCGATAATCGGAAGTAGTGGGCGATGAATTCGAGTAATGATTTTCGAACGTGGGAAGCATTCGAATTGAGTTTTTCAAGGTAGCAGTCAGAATTGATGATTGAATGAGTAACGACTGGATTGGTTTCCCTAATAAGCTTTTGGCACCAGGGCACATTTTTCTATAATATTGCATAGTGTAGAGGGCACATTTTTTTAGGAGGATCCGACGATGAATCAGAGAAGAGGATTTTTGCGCCTTGGAAAGGACATTTGAGCAATTTTCGAAGAATATTTCTCCCCGAAGATGCGCTTGCATTTAATTCTGTAATTACTACAGTAGTTGGTAGCGACTCTATAAATTTTGGGAGGTAAAGGGCTAATTTTGTTTTTTCCCTGATTTTAAATTTTTTGCTTCTTTGTATCCTGTGCTTCGAAGTGTAGAGGAGTTTTTGAGGTCTCGGAGTAGGAAATTGCAGAAGAGTCATCACTTTTTGTTTAGCAAAATGGGCAGACACAGTAAAGAACCAGAAGAGGTGTAGGAGGTCGTAGAAGCAAATCCCGCTAAGAAAAGAGAAAGAAGTTCGAGGGCCAAGAAAGCCCGACAAAATGATTATGTTGGCTTGGATCCCTATGAAGATAGAATGGCTGAAATTGGTGATTGTTTGATCACGCATAAAGGAGTTGACCGGTTGAGGCAAGAGGTCGAAGCTGCAGTGAGTCAGGGAGTTTCCTACAATAGTTGGCTCACAACGCCTCACAATTCGTAGCTTTCATGGTATCTTTGTTCACCTGTGCATCCATGCCCCGAGCTTATTCAGTTAATTGCACAATTTTATGACTCCTCTACTAGGGCCGTCCGAAATGCCAGACAAGAGATTCTATTCATGATTACACCGGATGAGATCCGAGAGGCTTTTGCCTATGGAGTGAGCGCACCGAATTATGCAGTAAACAAAAAGATCCATACGGATGAACAAGAGGACAAGTATGTTTCCACAGTTACTATGAGATAATTTATGGAAACTCAGCTTGTCAAAGATCCACAGATGGGGCAGCTACCGAGTTTGCCTAAACTTCTTTCAGAATTCAAGTGCCAGGACATCTATTCCATGCTTGCCTGGATTGTTGGGTTGCCCTCAGATGAAATGGTGCATAAATGGCAGGCAGCTATGGCTCAATGTATTTGCAAGGTGGAGTTTTATTCTCCCACTCGGGGGGGGGGGGGGGGAATCTGATTTATTTTGAGGGGGCCAAATTTATTTCACGAAGAAAAAATAGTTAGTAAAAAAAAAAGAGGAAGGGAAATCTAGATCATTTCGGTATACTTCGTTGCTAGTATGGTTCTTCTTCTTTCAGATGCAGCGACATTTTTCTTTTATCGTTGTTACGTAGACGGGCGAAGAGAATGAGCCCCTATCGGTTTATAAGTGGACTCAGGTGTTAACAAAGAAAGAGTCCATCTACAACTTTAATAGCTGGTTTTTGGGCCCCACCATTGAATTGCTTTGTGGCAGTTGCGACCGAGTGCCTCGCGACTTGAGAGATGTTGTTGTTTCGAAGTAGGAGGGTGACATATTTTTGCTCACTCAGGGCGTGGTCGTTCAAATTTTTGGATATACAGGTAAACCATTTTTGTTGCCTTATTTTGCTACTGTGCACATTTTTGCAATGGAAGTTGTGCACCAGATGGATTATATCAATGACATATACGACTCTGGATGAGGAAAAAAGACAACTTGTGCTATGCCTTTTAAGTTCGGAAGTATAGAAGTGAACCAGGTTGGGAAAAATCACCTTCTAACGGTGGCGCTTCAAGACCTGGGATTAATTGAGTTACCACAGCGTTGGCGCTATGACCCACTCAAATTTTTTTTGGAATTTATTAAGGCGAAGTCCTTTCATTGTTGCCCATGCCCGGATATTCAGAAGCGGCAAAATAATTTTGATGGGCCAGACATGAACTGGCATATAGAGAAGATGTCCTCCCTTCCTCCATGGCATGATTACTATGAGTAGGAAGTGGAGTATAATCCAAAAAAGAATGCAACACATATTCCTCCTCCTGGTTTGTTCACAACTATCAAAGAAGCGAATCCTGATTGGACGGAGGAAAAAATTATGAATTGGTGGGTGATGCGCGTTCATAGGAGGAAGCCGTATAATGCTTATGGGATGAAGCTTGATACCCAATTTTCTAGAATTTATGATAAGTTCATGGAATCTTATCAACCCATTGCTTTTGCCACTGTTTTACCGCAAAGTTTTCAGCAGTCTGAAAGTGGTGAAAGCGAACCTGAGGAGGAGAGTCCTATAGTTGAGGATGACATCGAGGATGAAGAAGAAGAAGAAGAACAACAATATGTTTTCCAAAGGTGATCTCAAAGAATGAAGCGCCCTCAAGAGGAGGTTCCCGCACCCAAACAACCGATGGCACCTCCATTTCCTAAAGTAGCTAAATGGCCTCGCACTGGCGCAACTACTACTTTCACTATTATAGCGCCTATGTCTTTGGGTACTATGATTTCTGCTGTGCCAAGTTCTATAGTCATCTCTATTTCGGTAGTGAAACCTTCACCCAATGTTGAACTTCCTACTTCTATAGCACAAATATTTTCAATGGCACAACAAGAGGAGGAAGAGCAACTTTCTGAAGATTCTCATGTTGAGATTCTGAATGAGGGGACAACCCTCAATGTTGGTGAACCGGAGGTAAATCAAGAAAAGGAGGTAGTTGTGCAACCTCCCCCATCTACAGAACAAGTGGCACCCATGCCCCAAGGTACGTCATATTTTCCCTCTTCTTCCCTCTCTCTCATCGAGCACACAATGATTTCTTCTTCGGTCCCATCTGTTACATTTTTGTCTCCTCCACTTTCTATCTCTCCACCTTTTGGTAGTTCTTCCATTTCATTTTCCATGGTTCCCTCTTCCACTTTGACTTCTTCCATTTCTGAAATCGTTGTTGCTCCTTCTTTCATTCCCGCTCCTTCGTCTTCCATTTCTTTTAGTTCGTATGCATCGGGGGCAAATCCTTTTTTCTGTCCCCTTCCCTCAGTCGTCACTTCCTCCACTATTACGGCTATTAGTATGCAAGTTCCATCTAAAATTAGTGTAACTGTAGTTGCACCTATGTCTTCCACTCCATCCACCCTTTCTCTCCCTTCTACCATTCCCGTATCCATTCCTTCACTGCAATCTATGTCATCCGTGTCCACTGGGCCTGGTCGCCCAGAAGTTTTTGTTCCATTTACACCATTTTTGGAGCTATAGACTATTCTAGATGTGTAGGTAGCCCGCAAGCAGCCAGACGTTGAAAAATTGAATCAAGCGCATCTGAGCTCTTCCCAATGGTTGAAGAGTATGCGATGAAAGGAAGCTTTGGCACTGGCGCGTTCGATCAAGAAGGTGGATTTTGATCCCATTGCCAAGGAGGCTCATATGACAACATTCACTCTGTTGGTTCAGAAACCTCAAGGCGAGTTGCAGCCTGAAGATTATGTTTTTGAGACTATCACTGAAGATCTGACGTGGATTGATCCCATTGAAAAAATGGGTAATATGCAAGTAGATATGAGTTCGTTGTATTTGCATGGGGAGCATTTTAAAGAAAAATATTTTGAAGTGCAAAATAGGGTGCTGGAGCTTGAAAACGCCTTGGCCAAGAGCAGGGCAATAGAAGAGAAGACAACCACTGAAAATGAATATTTGCGCAATCAAGTCCAGGTGCACTTAAAGGAGCGTGATGCTGCTAGAATTGAAATGCATAACCTTCAACAGCAGGTCGAAGAACTCAAGAAGCAGCTTGAAGCCAAGGTCGTACCTATTGTAGGATTTTTCACATGATAGTGTAAGAGACATTCACCTTCGCTCCATCCAAAATTCTACTAAGTTGGCCGCACAAGCCGTCAAGGTGTTGCAGTATTTGTGGGAAGTAGGGATACAGATCCAGCTTGGACAACAAACGATTGATTCAGTGGAGGAATTGCTTTCACCCTATATGGAGACAGCTGTGAAGATACAAGCATTGTTGAATACGTCTCTGAATATTCACCCCCTTAGTGAGATGGATTATGCCTGGTCCCAAGTGCGAGTAACCTTGCAAAGCTATTTTTAGTGCATGGACCTTGTAAATGAAGGGCGGGCTGTCCTCAATACTATTGAGTGAGAGCATACTATTTCTATGTCTCATTTTGAGACTATCGATCGGTTGGGCTTCACTACCTTCCTAGATGAATGGGGTGAACCTCTTCCGATGGAGCAATTGCAAGAGCTCTGGGGTGCATTCATTGAAGATACTACGAACATTAATGCCCTGATTGACCCCCTTACTGAAGCGCAAGTGTTGCCTCTGATTGAAAAGTATACACATTTGGAGTTGTCTCTTTATGAATTGGCCCAGCGTTCGAAGCACCTCAACTTAATGGATGTGCAAAGTCTTCGCTTCATTTATGAATCTCTCAACATTCCTTGCCTATTTACTACTGAAGCTTGGCGTGATGTTGTTCGCACCTACGAGGCCCTTTCAGAGGTTATCATAGAGCAAGAAGAGAAAGCAGCGGTGGATCATGAAGTAGCGGTGAAAGCGGTGGAAGAGGCCGAACGTGCGGAGGTACTTCACATTGCAGCCATGGTAGAATAGGAAGAAGCAGAACGCGTGTAGCAAGCATCCAAGAAGAAAGCTTCCACAACTAAGAAGGCAACAACCACTGGAAAAAAGAACTCTGCACCCAATGGATAAAGGCCTGGGATCGCTTGCATCCATGCGAGCTGGATACCCCGTGAGTCACCAAGAAATGTTGGCCATTTTGTATTCATTGGGAATTTTGTATAAAATGATAGTATATTTGCCTCCTTTATTTTGTATGCAATAATTTGGGTAGTTGTAATAATTTTTAGAAATGTAATGCATTTGAATAATCTGAATGTATTAATGGAGAGATGTCCTTCGAGGTCCAAAAGGAATGAAGAGAATAAGTTTCATGAAAAACTTGAACGAAATCGCCAAAAAAATCTTGTGTATTGACGTTCGCCCTTCCTTAGGGGCGAACGTCCCTTTCGCCCTTTCTAGGGGCGAATCTCTTTCAAAAAGCAGAATGGCAAAAATTAAAAAGGCAACAATTTGTGTTCGCCCTTCCTTAGGGGTGAACATGTCGTTCACCCTTTCTAGGGGCGAACGTGCCTTGGCATCACTTTGTGGAGTCGCGCGCCCGAACGAAATTACGTTCACCCTGGTCGAGGGGTGAACACACCGTTCGCCTCTCCTATGGGTGAACCACCTAGTGGCAATGGAGAATCACGTTCACCTTTCCCTAGGGGCGAACGTGTCATTCACCCTTGAATTGGGTGAACCTGTTTGTATCAAGATCGTGCACGTTTGAAGGGGCAAAACTAATGCTGAGCAAAAATAAATCGAACGAACGGGACTTTGGTCAAGATGTTGAATTCAACATTAAATGAAGGATGCCCCCAGTTACTCCATTTTGTGGATCACGAAGAGGAAGGCGAAGGGAAACGAGCCTTCATGATTTCCAATGTATCAGAGGTGATCCAAAGAATTTAATATTTTCTCCTAACAGGCGCACCTCCGTCCGAAGCTTGGATTTTCAGGAATTTGTTCCCCTGGCGAATGGATTTTCCAAGAATTTGAGGAGGAGTTTGCTGATTTTGTCTTTGATCCCCAGACATTCTTCCCTCATTTGTATTAAATGAAAGAGGCAAAAACCTCTATAAATACTAGGTAAAGTTCATTGTAAAGGGGGGTTAGACATTTTGCAAGAGATTTCCTTAAGCTCTCTGCATTAATAGAAGGCATCAGACTTCTGAATTTGCGAGCGGTCTTATGTATAATTATTTTCTATGTAGTGTGCTTCTATTTCCATTCGCTCATCTAATTTGCTGTTGAATTTAAATTTTGTCGTTGGATTTAAAGTTGCTAAGAAGAAGGTGAATGCTGGAGTACCATTTTGATAGTTATTATGGCAATATTGTGAGCTTGTTCTATTTTGTTTCCTTTCATAAATGCTAATTTGTGCTTGGGTTTTTTTCCTGCTAGTGAGTCTAACACCAATCCTGCACTTCGGCCTGTGGCCATATTTCCCGTTTCTTTCTATTATTTCTAATTTCTTTCTTGCATCTCTAGTCTTTTATCATTGTAGGATTTAGTTCGGGAACCAACCCTCTCTGGAGATTGGCACGAAGGACATCTCTTTCCTCTGACCTTTCAATGTTGGTCGTATCTAGGGTGCACAAACGCAGTTTTGTATGATTAGGCAGATATTTGACCAACAATAGTTTATTCACCTTTTAGCACCCTGTATTTTATCTTTTATTCCTATGGTGTTGAAGTTGTCACATCATTAGCTATTGCTTGCTTTGGTGCCTCTTCCTATGTTCCAAGTATCTCTTTACCATCATATACCCCAATAGTAACTCTTTGAGGAATTTCTACCTCAGGGGTCTCTTCTTCTTCTTCATCCTCTTGATCCTCTTCATCACCAAAAATTTCTTCTACTTTCTCAAGGACTAAACAAACTCCCATCCATATGTTTTGTGGAGTACTTTTGAGTTCCTAGACTCTTTCATGTATCCTTTTTAGCTAATATACTTTTTTGTAGGAAGGTATTGATATCTTTTGGAAATATCTTAAACTTTTGCTTACATTAGAGCCATTTTATTTAGAAATTTGAGAACTTGTGCTTCTTTTATGGGCTCTTGCCACTAATCTATTTTTGATTCATCATTAGTAGCTGATTCTATTTGAGCCTGAAGATCTTCTTTGGTTTGAATCTGGGTCTCTTCATTACAGAAGCCTAGAAATCCCAATTCTTTAGCTTCCTTCATAGGCTTCATTATTCTATCCACCCTATTCTATAGTCTATCTATCATATCCCATCCTTGTTGGATTTTTTATGTCTTTTGATTACAACCCGAGAGATATTTCTTGATATATTCCATTGGCCTCTAGGGATAACTCTTGCATTAGGTTCAAAACTTCTTCTTGATATTATCATTAAGGATATGGCTTGTATGAGTATACTTCCTATTTCATATTGAGCATGTTCAATTTTTTTGTTGCTTCTTCTATGGCTTTTGTACTGAAGTCTAGGTAGCCTATGATGTGATAAGCTTCAAGAGCATATTCAAGGACCTTACCTTAGTTATCTTTCCTCAGATACTTAAGGGTCTCTTTGGAGAAGTGGAAAGCTATGGCTCTTTCATTTTTTACTAGTAGTTGCTATTGCAAGCCTTGGATTTAATTTGTTAGCACCTTATTCATCTCTTGAGTCTCTTGCGCTTGCTTGTAAACTTGTGCAAGTTCCATTATCTTATTTTTTCATTTTTAGTTTTCATTCTATACGCCCTTATTTACATTATGTTATTGCTTAGTCATTGCCTCCATTGCTTTAATATTTCTTTCCAACTGTCAATATCTATCCCTCAACCTATTGCATTGTAGATAGATGGTGCTAACATGGGCCTGTACACTGAGTAGAGAGTATTCCAATGATAATCAAGAAATATCCACTATTTATGTGCTCACCTAGTAGTTATCAAGTGTCATATTAGCTTATGGATTATTTAACTTTGGCATGGCTATGACTCTCACATGCTAAAAATTAGTATGGTCCACGACAATCAGTTGCCTAGGACTAGAAAACTCCTCTGTTTGCTTGGGTGTCTTGTTCTTCCACCACTCCTAGGCATTATGGCTCATCTCCTTAAGCTTATTCATACTAGCTAAAGTTGGATGATTAGGTGGTGGTAGTGTGGAAAATATGGATTGCAATATGGGAAAGGGATGTGAAGGGATGTTCTACATAGTTGTTGTTACTGGTGATTGTAGGGATTTGCATGGATGAAATGGATTTTGTGATTGGAAAAACTTTAGATGTGGGGTTACTTTGAATTGTTGGCCTCTATGGATAATTCTATTGTAATAAAGAAAGGAAGGGAATTTGTATGGGGATGGAAGAAATGGAAGGAGTAGTAGTAGGATTTGAAGAGATCATACCTATTTCTTCTATCGAATATTACTTTCTCGTTGGCTCAATTGTTGTCCTAATTGATGGGGTTGGCCCCTAGATGATTCATTTCTTACTAGCCCTTTCTTATGGCTCCTTGAGATAATTAGTTTTTTCTTTTCTCAGCTACTCTAGAATTCATGTAATGAGATGCAGTGGTTGATGATAACTATTGCATATATGATTGTATACTCATATCAAACTCCTCATCATTATTGGTGGTTCGATTTAATGTATATGTATCCTCGACTAGCACTCCTTGTCCTTATTGGTTTTGATGCTCTGTAGGCCCTAAAATGAACTTGGGAACTCACCTCATTGGGGATCTTAAGGTGAATTTTTGACTTCTTTTTATTTTTGGAGTAGGGGAGCTAGGAAAAGGTGCTCCTAGAGCTAGGTTTTGAGGGCATTTCTACACATGTATAATATCTAATGGTCTAGTAGCTAATTTTCCTAAGTCTCCTCTAGTATATCCCATATTATCTATGATTTAGGATCATTTTGGATAGATATCCTATTACAATTCTATTGGGATAAAGGCCATGACTTATTGCCTTGGTTGAGGGGTTTTTGTTGTAGCTACTTACTTATTTGGACTAGTTGTAATGTTGTTGGTAGTTGGCCCTTCATCTGCTATTTGCATATTATCTACAGTAGGACCATCCGTGGAGATTACTTTCTCCACTTCAGCTTCTTCCCCTACTTGCGATTCATATTCTTACACTTATCTACCTTGGCTATAAAAATTTATAATTTTGACCTATCAATCTTAGGGCTTCCTTATTTTTACCTTCTCATCATATATTTATGAGAATTCTTTTTCCATTGAGAGTGGATATATGGACTTATGATATTTTCATTCACACCTAAACATCCACTATTCTATGATTTTGGCTTCATATCAGTTGGTCTTGTGTACCATTGTGATTATCTTGTCTTGGATTATCCTATGCTTAAGATTTCCTTTTGGGTTATATTCATCTTCTTGTTCATAGAAGTCCCTCCATGGGAGAAAATCCTACATTTTGCTTTTAACATGGTGGAATTGGTAGTTACCATGGTTATCCATTTTATCCTCCCTTATAACCATCATACCACATTATTTTAAACCTTTTACACCACTAAAAACACTAGGAATACAAACAAGCGTTTAGTATGGCAAGACCTAATATTTGAACCTTGGACGTCCACCCCCCTTATGGAGTTTCACTAAACCAATTGGTATACACCTCAAACCTACAAATCCTATATTATGATGATCTTCTAGTCAATTTCATTGTCTTTAGAGTTATTTTGTAGGTGTTCTATCTCTAATCTACTACTCTTCTTAAAGATAGGTGGTTTACCTCTGTTTAGGGCTTGCAACCTCTTGTTGAATTTATTGTCAAGATCATACCTCCATCAATGAGGGATATCTTATAATCCTAGCTTCTTGAGCTTATGGTAAATTTCTTATTCTTGCCCCCACGTAGTTACTATAATTGACTCATAAGTTATGGGATACTCATAGGTAGCCTTTTTGCTAATTCCAATGCCAAATGACACATTGATAACATCTATCTACCCACAATATTCCATGGTGAAGACTCTTTCTATGACAGTATGATAGCAAAAAATGTTTTACCATGAAGTCATACAACCTTATCATGGTTCCCTCCATAAGAAAGTACTAGTCTCCTTCCTCTATTTTAGGACTTTGCAATGTAGCTTTTGCATTTATAGATAATTGAGGCACTTCCCGTAGATAGTATTTAGTGTAGGGGTTAAAACTTCTTTGTTGAAATGGTAGTATGACTCATACTTCCTAATTAAGTTAGTCTAGTCCACAACCAAAAAATATTATCCTTGGTTATTCACCTTATTTGCACCTATCTAGGGCATGTCATAGATAGTGTTGAACAAGAAAAGCCACACCATATATGAACATTATCAAAATATGTTGTATGGAGATATTTGAAGTTGCGTGAGCTACTCATGCATCTTATTACATAAATAATAAGCCTAGTCAAAGAAGAGAGGATAATAGTACTAGTCTGAACAAGACTAGTCATAATAGCAGGGGTTGGAAAAATCATATGACATAGCAATTTGGTAATCATATAAATATTTGTCAGTAGGAAGGCCAAATATTATGGCAAGTATGGAAAACATTTTTGTTTTTTTTGAACTCTATAATTTTAATTGGAGTCTCGAGGAGTTCATTTCTTACTATAGGATTATGCAACTGTGAATTTAACCAAATTATAAAATACTTACCCCCATCTTCATGTTTCTTTAAGTCATATTTTCTCTGAGTTTAAAAATTTAGGGGTTTGGGAGAAACTCTATGTTTGGCACCTATGGTAAACACATCTTTGATATTTTCTGGGGTAAGCTAAAATAACATTTGCTCCTTGTAATTTTGGACTATTCTCATCTAGGGGTTATAGAACTTGGCGATCATAATCACCTTGTTTGGACAAGGGTGTATGGGCTTGTAAATGTATGAAGACAAGAATAAGTGCCATGCAAATGTATC
Source organism: Wollemia nobilis (assembly GCA_028583015.1). NCBI lineage: Eukaryota > Viridiplantae > Streptophyta > Pinopsida > Araucariales > Araucariaceae > Wollemia > Wollemia nobilis. The sequence goes on from JAQPPZ010000850.1 coordinate 15,679,820, forward strand.
TAGATTTCTCAAGGAGACTACTTGTGCTCACTATTTAGCACCCTCTCATATATATTTTTTCTTGGATTTCAGGGTTATTTTTGTGTCCCTAATTCAACATGTTTGATCTTGAAGCATTTTTTCATTTTGTGCTTTTTGGGAACTACTAGATGCTCTTGCATTGCCAACCATTGCTAGTGATTTTAAATTTATATACACTTTTGTATTGCACTTTTGTAAGTGTTCAGAGCACTGGTTTTATAGATTTCAACTCAAAATAACTCGTATGCATAATTACTTTCTCTCTATAATTTTTTAAACCTATAAATTGTCTAAGTGGTGCTCTCATAAATTGTTGTACTGGTCATTGTGTAGTTATTATGACAATTGAAATTTGAGTTGCTTTTTTTGAAGCTTGCTTTTCTTGTCATCGTAGATCATGCAAAATGTCTTTGCATGTTAGTTAATCTTCTTAATTTTTTAGCTTTAGTTTCAACAATCAACTTAATGAATTCAAAATTGTTGTGGCCTATCTTATTTTCATATTTTTCTATGTACATATAATACAAGGGGTTGGCAACACTTTACATGAAGTATTTCAGATGATGGCCATTTATCCAAAAAAAAAATGATCGCTATCATCTGGAAACTTATACACATTGTGCTTCTATTTGGTGGCAATTTGATATGGCCATAACTAGAACAAATAAAAAAAAATGGTTTCTAGGTTTTGAATTATCCTCTTTCCATTTGAGGATAAGGTCACCAGTTTTATATTCTTGAGGTGTCATCTTTTTGTTGAACCATCACTTTATTGCTACTGAGTGGCTTTGGAAATTGTAGTAATCCTTTTCCCTCTACTCCTACAATAATAATAGTTGTGATATTCATGTCTCCACTGCTTCCATATTGAGAATTTCTACCTGAGATATTAGCTTCATAGCTGGTAGTTTGATATGCAATGAGAGAACAACTTCTTTTCCATACACAAATGAATAGGATGAAACTTTTAATGAATTCTTCATTGTAATTTGATCTACCCATAATTCTTGATCTAGCTACAAGTGTTAGATCCTCGAATTTTCTCTAATAGTCCTTTTAATAATCTTCAAAAGATTCTTATTGGTTTATTCTAGTGTGGATGACTTTAATTGTGTGTCTACATCTACAAACAAGCAATGTAAAATTATATTTAATTTATTATAATATTTTATTATGTAAGCCCTATGGGTCACGATTAACATTGTTATGATTAAAACCATCTTATAACTTATAATTAACCTTAAGTCCTCTTGTTATGTCGAGTCATGTTTAACTCATTAATGTAATTGAGATTTTGGTATTGGTATAAATACACCATCACCACTCCATTTATATATGGATAATATAGTGATTATTTATTGTGCCTACAAGTGCCTACTATATATTCCTCTCTTTCATCCTCTTTTATGCTTTTTGTATGATATTTGAGTGGATGGATTGCTTCAATTTATTTTTAGAAATATGTGTGACTTCTATCATGGTATAATAGTTGGTATGGAATATCATAACTTAGACACACAAAAGGCTAGCTTAGAGTCTCTAGAAATTCTTCCAATATTTAGGATCAATTACTATTGGAAATTTCATAAGTATACTCAATATAAGAAATAGATAGGAAGTCTTATTCTAGAGCTTGTTGTCTATTTTTTTAAGAGTTTTTGAAAAACCATTGGCTTTCTTTATCCTCTTTCTTGATTGATGTGTGATAGGAGAAAGGTGAGTTTCAAATATATGGTTGACACTAAATATTTTGAATTTGAATTGCATGTATTTTCAAACATGTATGTTATTATGTGCACTCCTCCACTATATAGTTTTTGTGCCTTCACCAAAGCTTAGTCTCTACCAAGGTAGAGATAAATTTGAGCAACAAAACCATGATGATGCTCAAATGGCCAGGTAAAGAAAACTTATAGTGAATGGAGAAATGTATTATAGGTTCAAAACATGACACCTCCTTTTTCATTGGATATTGAAGAAGAAAACCAGTCAAATAAATGTATTAATATGTGGATGGCATAGATTTAATATTTTAGAGAGGTGTGACCTATGCACTTTAAGGAGTCATGGGAATTTGCATTGCATGATAAGTTGTGCTTAGATAGATGGATCACTACTACAAAGGAACTATTGGTTCATAGGTTTAAGGTTTGAGATAAAGTAGGAAGCATCCCTTTTGACTACTTTGCACTCTTGACAACACATAAACTTCATTAACGAATTACATGTTTACTTATCACATGTGAAAGATGGATGTGTTGGTTATCATGATTTTTATACCTTAGAGGAGACCAAGGTTCAATTACCAACATTGTTTTTTCAAATTATTTTGGCTAGACAGTTATCTTGGCTAATGTGACAACTGATGTGGCACCTTGGTGTGCCATATTATATACCCTTTTTTAATATATACATACCTTTGACAAATCAAGAGAGGTCAAATGATGCAATCTCTAATAGCATAGTATCCTAGTGGAACCTAGTGGAGAAAATATGTGGTAGACATTAGTAAATGAGTACATGTGGTAGGCTATGATTAGGTGTTTTTATTCATAAGGTTTGAGGCTTAAATTTTTGTATTTTGGGGGATATTTGGGCAAATTTTCTAAATTCCATAACTTTTGCACACAAAAATATTTTTGTTCTCTTTTTTAAATCACATGATTTTTTAAGCTTTGTGCATTGGTGATATTAGTTCATGTATTTGTTCTATGTTAGGGGTAAAATTGTGCCAATTAGTCCTCAATACTTCATGCAATCCAGATTTTTAGTCTATATTTTTAGAAGGTTCAATTGGATTGTGAAAGTTGTAGTAGGTTTAGGGTCTTTTGGAGACATATAGGAAAATGATTCAAAATGTGCTTTAGTTAATCCCTCTTCCTTCCTTGGACTATTGATTTTATTCATCAAGATATAAATTTTCATGATATTTTCCTTCTATTTATTGTCTAGGTACTCTTGGAAATGTGTAATAGTCTTTTTCTTAAACAAATCTATGGAAGGTCTTTTTTGGTTATATAAATTAGGTGGTGTAAGGGCAAGTTGAAGTTTCTAAATAAGGTGATGTATATTTTAAAAGAAAAATTTGTACCTCCAAGTCTTTCCTTATGTGACTATAGAGGATTTGAAGCAACTTTTTTTTAGAGGTAGTATTCTTGAATTCTCTTTCTTATTTGCAGTCTTAGCATAAGTGTTCTTTGCATATATGTGGGAGAATCTAATAGTGGTAGTGATGACTATAGTCAAGCTTGATATTATTATGTAGATATATTTTTTGATAGAAAATATAAAATTATAAGGGGTATCTAGATGAGTCTTCATCAAGTGTAGAGGCCCATTATAGCATAAATTATGGGGTGAAACATATAGCAATTCTAATTTTTTCTCTCCTTGGCCCCTCAGTTCAAATTATGAGGGGGTGTTGAAATTTTAATCTGACTTATGTCCAAGGTCAATATTGTATGATTGAATCTTGTAAAGGCTTATAGGCAATTATTATACAAGTGTATTTAATTTAAAGTAATATTTTATTATGTAAGCTCTTTGGGCCACAATCAATCTTGTCATGGTTAAACTTAAGCCCTCTTTTTATGTCATCTCAAGTTAAACTCATTAATGTAATTAGGGTTTGGGTATTGGTATCAATACTTCCACCACTCTGTTCAAGTGTGATGATTCTTATCTATAGATAATATAGTGATTATTTGTGATGCCTATGGGTGCCCACTACATGTGTCTCTCTTTCATCCTCTTTTCTGCTTTTTGTATAAAATTTGAGTGGATGGATTGATTTTGTTCATTTTTAGAAATAGATGTGAATTTCAATAGACAAAAGGGTAATTCCACAATCCAAGTGGGTATTGTGATTGATGAAAAGCAAAAAATATTGTATAACCTTATTATTCCAAAAGAAGAAAGAGAATTACAATGTAGGAATCACAAAGTGTGGCTCTGATTCTCTCAAGACTAAAAATATTTATAATAGAGTCTATGGGTTCTATTTATAGAAAGAATTCATTCCTAAATTACCTTAGGTAAGAATTTTCTTATTAAAGTAAATATTTAGGAGTATCTTTAGCAAAGTGATGCACTACCAAATTTTATATGCTCTAAATGCATCCCTAATCATCTTAGAAGCCTTCTAAGATAATTAATAGTGCAATAACATGCCAAAATATCATTTTCCAAAGATATTCTTTACGATCTAGGTTAACTTACCTCATTTTGTCTATTTATGTCTTTTGCTACTAAAGTGAAGTGAATCATTCCATTATGGGAGTTCTTTCCTCCTATCTACTAATCACTTCACTCTACTTGAACCAATTACATCACTTGGAGTGGATTGAACCCTTGGACTTGAATTTGTAAAACTAGCTCCATGGAGGCTCAAATTGCTTTGGTTTTTAAATTTTGTAAGTGTTCAAAATGTTGAGGACCCAAACTAAGTTATTAAAATTATATAAATAGATATACAAAAAAGTTACAAGACCCTTATAGTCTCTTGAAATGAATCCACTTTTAATGATGTCATCTGATAAATGGTGTAATTCTTATGGTTTTGGATGTGAATATGCTTCCATTAAAACATGAGCATATAAATATCGAATTAGGTATTGTTTCATAAAATGTGTTTATAAGTTGGCATTGGTGCAAAAATAGGGTCGAGACTATTATTAGTTATTGGCGCTTGGAACCAAGGTGGCATGAGACTAAATTCTAGCACTAATTATCATAGAGAGATGTTGATGCTAATTGCATCTATTTTATGATGTTATACAAGATGGCACCATGGTGTAAACATATTTTCTTTGTAATACCATTTGTTGAGGCTTGGTACTAGTGATAAGGAGCACTCAAGTGATACCTATGCTACTTGAACTACATGAGGAGAGGAAAAGGAGTACCACTAGGAAAAATTAATTTGAAAATAAATTCTAATTTGAAATAAATTAAGTTCACTTCGTAAAAAATTAATTTCAAAGAATAATCTTCTTAGAATTCTTAATGCACTTGGTATGCTTATTATATCTAAGGATTCCAATCCCATTACACTCCAAATAATTGCTTTTATTTTTTATTGGATTTATCCAATCTATAAATAGGATATAGAATTTCAACCTGCCTTCAATGACTTATATTCTTCTTGTGATCCTTTATTTTTTAACCATGTCTTAGACCTTAATGATGTAATTAAAAATAAAGTATTTTCAAACTTGTTTTATGTATTTTTAATTTGACAATGATTGCTACTTCATATAATTTTTAAAACATCCAATTATTAAGTTTCAACATCACTTGTATTAAGAATAATATCTTCATAAAAAAACACCAATTAGTAAAAACACTTTAATATCTATAGAGGGGGAAAACTGCCCTACCATGTATGATTCTTGGCTGGATCCACAAGGAATCCAAGGTGACCATGAGGGTATGTTTTTCCATACACCTCAGTTTAAAAGAGAGGGGAAGGGTTCACCAAGAATGATTTTAGGACTCGATCCAAGTCTAGGGAAGAACATGTTGATGTATTCAGTTCAAGATAATTACCTATGTTTGGCCTTTCTAGATCTAAGCTATGAAATATAAAGGACAATATAAAAATACAAAATGCAAGCAAATAAGAGGTAGCCCTAGAATGATTTTTTTTTTGAATTATTTCTCACCTAAGGTTGTAAAATAAAATCCTTTTTGAACAAGGGTTCAAGAGAAGATGCACAAACAATCTTAAAATCCTAAGTGCACACTATATCATGTTTATTTTCAAATGCCTATAAATCAATTTAGTCTCTTTCTTTTATATCAGATCTAGGTTTTTAACAAAAATAAAAAAACATTCAACAAATAGCCTAAAGGTTAATTAGAGCACTTATCTTATCCAATGATTGATTTGAGCTTTTATCTTTTATCCAACAATATCCAATGATATCTTATTCCTACAAAATAACTTAGCAAACACTTGAAAAACATGATTAGAGTTAGGGGACCTGATTAGGCCACTATATAGCAATGCTTGGAGGCATAGCAGTCAAGCCCCCTATGTCCTTTAGCTAACCTTTGAAAATAGAAGTGAAAGTTGACCTTTAGAAAATGAACATGGACAATGAAATGCAACAAAACAAGTTGATAAAATAAAGCACAAAATACACTAATATGGTTTAAATGTAGCATATAACATAGATATAGGGTTTGGAGGTAGTAGGTTGCCCCCAAATGTGGTTTGTGCAAAATCATTCCCCTCACAGAGCGATTGCAATTTCGTAGACCAGCGAAATCATGCCCTGGGATGATCGAGCACAATTTTGTAGAAGAGGAGATAAAATTCCAAAAAATGTGAATTAGCCTTGCATAACAGAAAATAAGTAAAAATAACCTAGTAGATAGTTAAAAAGTAGATATAAGGGTGAAGACCTCCAAATAGTTGATCTCTCCTTAGGGCTTCAACACTTGTCCACCAAGAGTAGCAACACACAACCCAATGCAGTAAAAAAATATATCTTCAACAAACTATATTTCACACTTGCACAATGAGCACTTTCAACCTTGTGAGTTAGCTTACTTGAAAAATAGAAGACCTTCAGAAATAGATCTTGGATTAAAAAATGATTAGAAACTTGCTTAGATCACTTGGTGAAAAAGAAGACTTCAAACCCTCATTTTATAGTGGATTTGAAAGAAGAATGGGAAGGTAAACTAAGATAAGCCAACACCAAAAATATGTCAAGTTTGGAAATTAGGGTTTTATTAAGATAAAACCCTAGAAATGCAAAATCACACCCTATGAGGGTTGACCGTGATATCGCATATGCGAAATCGTGCCCCTCAAAAGTGGATCATGATTTTGCAATAACTAGAACTCTATGCAATTTTTCTGCACTTTGGAGGACCAAACAATGTTAGAATGGGATAAATAATATACCGTTGGAAATATATTTCCAAGCCCGATCTAATGATATATGATTTAATAGGAAAGGAGAATATTTGGTAAGGAAAAAGCTGGGTCAAATATGACCCTTCTTTTCCAAGGAGAAACTAAGGAATCTAGGGAAAATTACTCACCTTAGTGGGCCAATTTTCCATGTCTAAATTTTTCTCCCTTTGATGCATTTAAGGCCAAGTAAATACGTCAAAGAAATATGTATACTCCTATGGCCAAGAAGGCAACAAACACAGAAAGGGGTGGCTAGGTTTGGACAAAGAGGTGGTGCAAAAGGGGTATCACAATGGATACTCTAGAATTTTACATACAAGGTGAGACATTACTATCATTAATACCTCTAAGACTAGGATGAACCCTTGAGTTTAGAAATAAATGAAAAATTCCTTAAGAAACTCGAAAAATATAAGGAAAGAAAGCAAAAAAACACAAAAATATAAGAAAACATAGCAAGCAAACAACATAGCAAATATTATTGGGTGCAACATGAAACTGATGCAGCTAGCATGAAATGCAATCTATGTAATATGAAATGCAAGGATGAATAGAATAAGGGGAAATAAATAAGAAGGGAAGAGGAGAGAAGAAGAAGAAGAATAATAGAAAGAACAAGAACATCTCCAAAGAGGGCCAACAAGATAGAAAGTAAGAGAAGCTAGTTGAAAACCCTAGATGAAGGGTGTTATGCTCAAAGAGATGGTCCAAACATGGAGTGAAAACCTGTTATGGTGGTATCACTCACTAAGATGGAAAAATGATCAAATTATGGAGCATGACCTGCTATGGGTGGTTGCTCGCTAGTGATTGTTGTGGTGTGATTACCCATTAGGATGTATATCTTAAACTATTGAAATGGCCATGGAGCTTATCCTGTAATGGGGTATTGAGCCCACTGATTCAAAAGGATTGTAACTCGATAGGGGTGTGCACCTTATGGATAAACGATACCCTCTAAGATGTATGCTATCCCATGTGGGGTGTAATATATTTGTATATGAATAGGTCAGTGAACGCTACCCTTGATAGGGGTGTGTAAAAATGTTTATGATCCAAGCAACCTAAGAATAACACAATGTGAGTGTGTGCATGTGTTAGAAGAAAATATAGAAAGAAGAACAAAGAGAAAATAATTGTGCGGGTGTACCCCCTATCTTGAAATCTTAGAAATTTCAAGGAGGGGAAGTGTGGAAGAAGAGAAAATGAAGGAATATTGTATATCATTGTCTTGACGAAGAAGAAAATGAAGGAAAAATAAAACATGCAAAAGAAAAGGATATACCAAGGAGATAATTGTATTCCTTGACTTTGGAGAGATTGATGGTCATTGTAAAAACTTGCAAAGTCCAAGGAATACAAGAAGAAGAGAGAAGATAAGAAAAGAGAATAGTATAAGGGATAAAAATGCATGGGCCCTAGGCTGGGTACTTTGCTACGCATTAGAGCCCTAGTGAGAGTGCAATGCATATGAGCTATGACCTAACTAGGTGTCATTAATTGCCATTATTGCAAGATCCCCAAAATTCTATATGATAAAGAAGTCATGAGCAAGTAGCAATGCAATTATAACAAGAAGAAATGTAAGAGGAATAGAATGTCAGGCAACCATGCAAAATATGATAGTAAATCATGTCGTATGGGCAAGAAAATGGGTATGATGGAATGAAAAATGAAAATGCATGCCTAATTAATGATTGACTTTATTTTATTTTATGTTTTATTAAATAGGCAATCAAAGTTGACACACATTCTAATTGTACCTCCTATCTTGATAAAAATAATAGGCATGGAAGGAATTTCTTCATCGAAGAAAAATCTAGAAGATGACCCATCTCAATGATTATAATCATGGAGAGGCTCCTTCATAGCTTTTTCTTTGGTAGCCATGGTATGATAATATTTATATTATCAAATAAAACCATCTTTCTTAACATAAGGAGGGACGATCCATAATTTTGTAAGATATCTATAAGACAACGAAGCAGGGTCCCTTTGAGAAGAAGAAGATTTACCTTTAGAACATAAAAAATTTATCATATTACAAAAAAATATGTTAGAGCGATAAGGGGGGTCCTCATCCTTATTACTCCAATCCAAACCTTGATGAGATATATCCAGAAGATGTTCTTGAAGAAACTGATTGTCTTGATCCCATGATGAAACTTTCATTATAGGTTCCTCACTCACTTTTAGATTATTGAATTGCTCAGATATTTGAGATGAGAAACTTGGAGAAATATATGATGAAATTGAAGGATAAATATTGATATCAAACTAATTTTTCTCAACCATTGAACAATATTTGAATTATCGAGGGTCAACCAGAATGGTGACAACTTGATATTTGAATTCAAAATCTAAACATTGATGAAAAGTAGAAGGGATGACCTTCATGGTATAAATCCAAGTATGTCCGAGAAGAATATTAAAATATGTAAGGCAAGCTACCACATAGAACAATGTATATAATATCTTGGGTCAAACTTTAAAGGGGAGGGATTTAATATCGCACGCTTCTTGGGACTCGTTGTTGAATGTTTTGATGATTGCATTAGATTGAGTTAAGTCTTCCTCCTTTAATCCAAAATTTTGGAAAATTTGATAAGTACATAAATTAAGGGAAGAACCATTATCAATCATAACACTTTTGATAAATTTTTCCCCAATAAATACAATAATATAGAGAGAAGAATCCCTACATAGGTCTAAGAAAGAAATAGCGTCATTCGAGACTACGATATGATGTATCCCAAGATAGATTAAAAAATTAGCCATAGCACTAGGGGAAATATTTGGAGGAACATATTGTTGTCTTAGAAGTTTCAACAAAGCTTCTCGATGAGTAGGAGAATTTTGTAAGAGCTCTAAAATAGAAATCTTAGCTGGGATACTGATTAATTACTGCTAAATATCAATGGAGACTTTAGGTTGTGATCTTGATACCAAAGGTAGGATTCCTAATTTTAAACTCTTTCTCTGATTACTCCTTAAAACCAAAGTGGGTTTTAATGAAGAGTTATTTTCTTTTTGAGAATACTGAGCTAAATAAGCCTAATCTTGCTTTCTTGTAGTCACTCCAACCATGCCAACCACATTAACATAAGGAGGAGGCTCATTCTTATAAACTATTTGATTAGCTACCTACTGACCATGCTTCAGAAGTGGATCTTTGAAAATTCCCATATCTTGATTATTTGTAGGTTCTTGTTGAGTAGAAGGTTGATTACTTGATGATTTAGAGCCTTCTATATCCAGACATCATGAATCAATCAAATCCTGAACCACATATTTCAATATTTTACAATAATTTATCCAGTGTCCTTCCACTCTATGATATGCACAATGTTGACCTACTTATACCAAGTAGATGTAGTAAATGGTTTTCTTATGGGAGGTAACTCAATCATATTGGCTTCCAAAAGCTACTTCAAGACCACTTTCATAGGTATGTTAAGTTTTGTGAAATTCCTTTACGAAGGTTTTTGAAGAACCATCTTATGTAGGTTGTTAACAATATTGTTAACAGGCCTACTATCTATTGCACCATCACCTACCACATACTTATTCTTATGTTGTGACTTAGTAGATTTATCCTCTTTTACTTTGATATGTCCTCTTCTGATAAGATCTTGTTCCACTTTGCTTGCTAACTCGATTGACTAATAAAAATATGTGATAATCGTTGTATGTAATGCATAAGATAAATGATCTTGCAAATTTCCAATAAATATTTCAATCATGTCTCAAGGAGGTAAAGTATATCTCAAGAATCCAACTAGACTCCTCCAACAAGACAAGAATTCTAAAAAACTTTCCTCTTTACCTTGCTTTAAATCATAAACATCCTTCATGGTTACATTCTTCTCAATATAAGCACCAAACTATTGAACAAATAATTTACTTGTTTCTTCAAAATTCCTTAAAGAATGGTTGGATAATTGATAATACCATTATAATGCCATGTCATAAATACTCTTAAGGAACATCTTTAACAATAACATATCATCATATATGATATCATGACACGTTGTTCTAAATATTCTTAGATGTTGAATTGGATCTTTAGTTCCCTTGTATATAGGCAAAATCGGTATGGAAAAATTCTTAGGATAAGGCCTAGTAGCAACAACAGGATCTAGGGATTGACTGCACATATATTTATAGTTGTAAGTGAAACTAGAAGGCAAAATTATTTCCACTTTTGAAACCAATTGTTTCACCATATTTGTCAAATTTTGCACCTCAGGATTGTTGTTGTGCAATACCCATAGATTCCCTAGGGTAGGGTATAGGTAGGCTATTGAAAGGGTGCTTGACACATATTGGAATCATTGATACTATTGTGATATGTGATACCTTGTTGGAGAGAATAGCTAAAAATTGGTGGAACAAAAGTAAGAATGTTGGGATTAGTAGATTGAGGAGGAAATTGAACATAATTTTGAGTGATACTACCAGTTGGAAGATTTGTGGACTCCTTTCAATATTGGTGGTTACAGTAGTGGCACAAGTTGGTTGGTGAGTAATATTACCATGATTCAAATATTATGTTAAGGGATTATCATGAACCTACCTAGGATATACTGCTAGAGGAGGAGGAGTCTCACCTCATTTGAGTTGATATGCCCACTCCATAGCCTTAAGAAAATATACCTTAAGGTATTTCATGAAACCCCAAACATGATCAAGTGATTAAAAAATGTAGTGACCATTAGGGTCTTCAAGGAGATCATATTTTGTTTTAGTTTCCACATTTCCTTTCTTTTTCACATCAAGGTTAGTATTCTCTCTATCAATCTGATCATCTTCTTAAGAAACATGATCATATTCAAGAAGCTTTCACTAACTTCTAAGAAATGGAGCCAGTAGAAGAACTGAAAGGATAGAAGATAAAGGCTAACAAAAATACACAAGAAGGTTTTTAAGATGTTTTTAATGTTCTAAATCCAAACAAATAAATTAATGGTCTTATTTAAAATTTTTAAAAGAAAAGGTGGTGTTCATGTCAAGTTCACCAAAGAATTTAGAGGGGGAAAGATACCCTACCGTGTACGATTTTTGGCTCGATTCGCAAGGAAGCCAAGGTGACCATGGGGGTATGTTGTTCTCTACACCTTAGTGTAAAATAGGGGGAAGGGTTCACTAGGAATGGTTTTAGGACTTGCTCCAAGTCCGAGAGAGAGAATGTGTTGATGTATTCAATTCAAGATAATCACCTATGTTTGGCCTTTCTAGATCTAAGCTATGAAAGATAAAGGATAATGTAGAAATACAAAATGCAATAAAACAAGAGCTAACCCTAGAATTATTCTTTGTTTTAATGATTTCTAACCTAGGATTGCAAAATGAAATCCTTTTGAGCAAGGGTTCAAGAGAAGATGCACAAATAATTTTAAAACCCTAAGTGCACACTATATGTTGTTTATTTTCAAATACCTAGAAATAAATTTAGTATTTTACTTTCATATTAGATCTAGGGTTTTAAAAGAAATAAAAAATATTCCACAAATAGCCTAAAGGTTAATTTGGGCACTTATCTTATCTGATGATTGATCTAAGCTTTTATATTTTATCCAACAATATCCAATGATCTCTTATTCCTGCAAAATAACTTAGCAAACACTTGAAAAATATAATTAGTATTAGGGGGCCTGCTTAGGCCACTATATAGCAATGCTTGGAGGTGCAACAACTAATACCCCTAGGTTATTTTATCTAACCTTTGAAAATAGAAGAAAAATTTGACCTTTGGAAGATGAACATGCACAATGAAATGCAACAAAATAGATTGATAAAACAGAGCATAAATTACACTAATATGGCTTAAATGCAACATATAACATATATCTAGGGTTTTGGGGTAGCAAGTTGCCCCCAAATGTGGTTTGTGTGAAATCACGCCCCTCATAGAGTGACCACAATTTTGCAAATCAGCAAAATCACTCCCTAGGATGACCGAGCGTGATTTCATAGAAGAGGAGATAAAACTCTAGAAAATATGAATTAGTAGTGCATAACTAAAAATAAGCTAATATGCGATACAAATAAGAAAAAACAACATGGAAGATAGCAAAAAAATAGATAGAATGGTAAATACCTCCAAATAATAAATCTCTCCTTATGGCATCAACACTTGTCCACCAAGAGCAACAACACATAATCCAATGCAACAAAAAAATAGAGCTTCAACAGACTATATTTCACACTTGCACAATGAGCACTTTTAGTCTTGTGAGTTAGATTACGTGTGTAAGAGAAGACCTCAAAAAATAGAGCTTGGATTGAAAAATTATTAGGAACTTGCTTAGATCACTTGGTGAAAAAGAAGACTTCAAACCCTCCTTTTATAGTGGATTTGAAAGAAGAATGGGCAAGAAAACTACGACAAGTCGATGCCAAAAACATGTCAAATTTAAAAATTAGGGTTTTCTTAAGAGAAAACCCTATAAATACGAAATTGCATCCCACGAAGGTCAATTGCGATATCACATATGCAAAATTTCACCCTTTAAAAATGGATCGTGATTTCACAATAGATAGACCCCTATGCAATTTTTCTACACTTTGGGGGACCAAACAATGTCAAAATGGGATAAATCATATACCCTTAGAAAGCTCTTTTTGAGATTGATCCAATGATATAGGATTTAATAGGAAAGGAAAATATTTGGTAGGGAAAATATTGTGTCAAAGATGACCCTTATTTGCCAAGGAGAACGAAAGGGATCTAGAGAAAATTACTCACCTTGGTGGGTCAATTTTCTGTGTCTACAATATCCCCCAAATAACTTGATTATCTTTTTTCATTCTTATTTAATGCTACATGTGTAGACAATATACTATATTCATTTATTAAAAGTCTAGGTATTTAAAAAAAAAAAAGAGCTTTCATGTGACACCTCAATATGTGTATTTAAGTCCAGTCAAATTTCAAAATTATGTTAATTTTTCATATTCACTTTAATATTATATTGTAAATTTATTGTAACAAGAATAAAATAAATAATAGAAAACTTTAAAAGAAAAAATTAATTAAACTATACACCTACATTTATGGATACTTACTTTCACAAAACTACCACCAATAGTTCATCCCAAATAAGATAAATAATAAACCTTTTGAATTTTTAGGTTATTATTAAAAAGAAAATAAATACAAGATTCTTCCTTCAAATGACTAACAATAGAAAGTGGAATATATGTATATATTAAAATTATATAATCCTTACAAATACAAACAAGTTGGCATCTTAAATGGTTTGTCACTTAATACATTGTCTATTAATTACTTACTTTCAATTTAAAAAACAAAATTGTGAATTTTTAGGTTATTGTTAAAAAGAAAAAATTGAATACAATATTCTTCCTTCAAATTACTAACAATAGAAAGTGGAATAATATATATATATGATAATCCTTACAAGTACAAACAAGTTGGCATCTTAAATATTTTGTCACTTAATACATTGTCCATGAATTAGTTACTTTCAAGGTCATAAAATCTCAATTCTTATTACATCAATCATTTTTCAAGCTTTTAAATGGATTTTTTTTTCTTATATCTAATAATATTAATACAATATATGTTCAAAATGTACAAATTACTCTTCAACTTGTATGCTTTCCCCATAAATAATCTTATATCATAAATCAAGATATTTTTTTGTCTATCCTCTATAATATCCTTGAAAAATATTTTTAGTGCACACTCAAGTATAATCATTTAACCAATAATTCAAAAAAATCTCAACCTTTGAACCTTAAAAGGATTGGAAAATAAAACTTTGTATTCCATAGGATATTGATACATATCATCCCCCATAAATGTGAGATATGGATGGAAGTTTGACTAAATACTTATAATAAAGTTGAGCTAATACAAAGTAAGAATTTGGCAAAGATCACTTCAGATAAGAACCAAACACTTATTTTATTCTTTTGATGGAAATTTTCTTACTACCTAGTAAAAATGTATTCTTGAGATAATACTTAACATATAAACATCCAAACTATCTAATCTTAGACAAGACAAACATACTATTATATCCCAAAATTATGTTTATCTTATTATATTTAAAAAAATTGAAATAATATTTAAATGATTAGATTTTTTACTAAGAAATTAATAATAAACAAATATTTAAAAAATAGAACTAGAATCACATACTTATGTACAAGATAATAAAAACTCTATTTAAGTAGGAATGCAATCATCCCCTATGTAGTTTATACCTAATGCTATAAGAACCTGGCTAGTCCATACCCTAACAACATACCTAATGCTATCAGCCCCTAGCTAGTCCATACCCTAACAACATAAGAAATTTGTGATTCCCAAATTCAAAAGTAGATCAAAAATAAAAATTTGTGATTATCAGATTCAAAAGTAGATTGAAAATAAAAATTTGTGATTATCAGATTCAAAAGTAGATTGAAAATAAAAATTTGTGATTCCCAAATTCAAAAGTAGATGGAAAATAGTTGAAGGCCCTTTGGAAACAAAATTGTGTGTGTGTGTGTTGGGGGGAACAAACTAGAAGATGATAGTTTTTTAATCCACCATATCTATAAAGATATTTACAATCATAACCTTATGCATGAAATATTGAATCAAATCAAGCAAACTAAAATTTAAAAGTTATTATAAAGCTTGATAAAAACAATTTTTTTTATATAAATTATATATGGATTCTATTTGATATCAGTTTAATTAAAAAACAAAACATTACATTACTCTCATTATCACTATTAGGTTAACTAAACCCATATCCAACTTGCCTATTTATTAAAGATATTCTTCATTTTCCTTTTCATCAAAGATATTCACCATTTTTCCTTAAATTGCTATACTTTTACAAATCAAAATCTTGATATCTTTTAATTAAGAGATAACATCTCACTTGTCATATTGCCTTCCAAACTTTGAATTTTGCCAAAATAAAAATCAACACTGTGAATGACTAAATTATCTACTACTAATTTTCCATATTTATATATATGATGACTATAACAAACTACAACTCCCTAATACCTCTTTTTTAGGAGTCTTATTAATCCCCCTTAATATTCCAAGATATGAGTTCATCATCACTGTTTGTTTTTATTTGTGGACTTAGTCCCGCTTCTTGTTAACACTTACACTATTTGATTTTGTTTTTCCATATCAATATTCCTTTGAATTTTATTTTCTCTTTGAATTTTATTTTCTCTTTGAATTTTATTATTAGTTCTTCTTCTTCTTCATTCCCACCAGTAATTTCATCTTATTTAATCTCTTCAAATTTTTCACACTATTCATAGTGAGACTTATCATCTATTATTTTATATTTCTCTAAAAAAAATGAATTGCAAGGGACAACCTCAAAAGCACTTTCTTCATTATGTTGCCCTAGAAACCTTAATGTGTAAGGCAACTTCTCCATATCAATTACCTTCTTATGTTCCCTTAAAAGCCCTAAATTTGCTATGGATATCCTCCATCCTTTATTATGTTTCTCTTGAAACCCTAAAGTTCAAGGGATAACCTCCACACTACTTTCATATTTATTTATAGGAGAGGATTTTATACTACTTGAAAAAAGTAAATTTACCTAGAATAAACTTGATTTCTTCTACCTACTTTGTTTTAGAAATTTTATCAAATATTCCTTTGCATCTTTAATTCCTTCTAAACTTGAACTTACACATTCTACTTTCTCACCCCTTGTAGCCTTCTTTGTTTCTTCTTACACTAAAATCAAATGAACTATAGTGTCCTTTGTCATCTAATGCTACAAATAGAATTCCTTTGCCTCTTTTTTTGGAGTGGAATATCCTTGAATTAATCTAGCTTCCCATATAGTATAATTTCCTTGTTTCATCTTGAAATTTGTCTTATGACCAAAATTTACTCTCTTTCTCCATTGACTTCACTTTGCAATCTCTTGCCATGTATCTAGTCTCATAACAATTAGACCATAAAAATGCATTGCTCTCATAATCCACTTGTTGATTCCATATACTAATTTAGATTTAATATTAATGGATTGTGGTGTTATATTTTAATCCAAATTATCTTAGGTCCCAATATAATTAAGTAACAAATCTCAAGCCTTAATATAAATAATCAAGAGTATAATTAAATATAAGAGAAAACAAAGTATATGTTGGCCAATATAAATTATAATAACATTCACAATAACATCAAATATGAATGTAAATGGCCAAAATCATTCATGTACTAGCATGAATATACTTACAATAATATTACTCAAAATATGTATATAAGCTTCAATATTATAAATGCTTGCTATGGTGATCATTTATAGATGTTTTTGCCAATATATTGTATGGAGCTTTGTCTCCATAATATAGAAATAGAAATATGACTTTTAAATACTTGACTATTTCACTCCTCACACATCTAAGAGTTGCAACCTTTCCTATTATTTACATAAGATAAGACTCTCATGTCATTTGGCTTCTCATCTTGCCACTTGTATACAAGACTCTTCACTCTCTACTTACATGCACACTTAACTCTATGACACTTGCACACTTCTACATGACACTCTCCTCCATGCACTCCTAATACATGATACTTGTGTACATCCTCATATCACATATTTGCACACTTACATACATGAAACTTGTGTACTTTATCTCATTACACTTGCACTCTTACATGACACTTGTGCATATCCTGCACAATACAAACTTACATAATAACCCATCTAAACTATAGACTCAAACCCTAATCTATTACATATTTACATTTGTACATAAAAGTACCATGTGGTATATTTGCATGTACTAAATAATATAAAATTCTCCAACATGTGGCATAGGTTTTGAAATATCCATAGAAACATATATATACCATTATTTTGCTTTTTAGTAGTTGGTCCCCTCTTGATAAAATATAAGGCATTTTCAATATTCTTCAAAACATCCTTATTGATAAGATGATGTGGAAATCCAAAAATACTAACTCATATGGGAAGATTTTTAGTAGTTTCTATATTTTTTAGAAGTAATTACATAATAGCCCATATGAAGTGGCAAGTGGTATAACCACCCCTCACAAGGTATATGCATGTAGTATAGGACAAAGGTAGTTGCAAGTTTGGTTGAGAGTTTGCTATGCTTAAATTGGGCATCCTATGTATTTAAATACCTATCACTTTCATAATACAATCATCACAACATTTAGTTCTAACATGTGGTATCAGATCAAGTAGAAGGAAGAAATAATTATCCTTTTGATTCTCCTCTAGATTTGACACAGAGAAGCCAAAAGAGTACTCTTTTTGAGAAAATACTTTTTCAAGTTTGAGAAAATAAGTTTTAAGGGTAATATTACACTATATAAAATTATTCCAAATAAACCTCAAAAGATAAGAATAACATCACCCTAAATAAAAACTACATGGTATATTTTAAATTTTTAGGGTGAAAAACCCTTGCCAAAGGTAAAAGCCTTCAAGCATCAAAATTTTTTTTAATCCCTTATAAGACCAAAAAGGGCATAAGCCTACAACAACCAAGACAATTTTATCAAGAAAGGAATCCATAGAAGCTCCTCAAAACTAAAAGAAGATAAATAAGCATTGTAAAACAATTGTAAAAAAAATAGCTACCCTTCAAAGGGTTAAAGCAGAGTCCAAAGCTCATAAGAAGGAGAACCATAAACTCTCAAAGAGAAGTAGCATTGTAGAAATAATATCTTAAGAATATAATTTTCTCAAAGGAAATGTAATAAAATCTAAACAACAAAATATATTGCACAAACATTCCCATAGGGAATGCAATAAAATAGAAAACAAGAAAGGTAACAGTTGAATGACCCACACAATTCAAGGCCTTTTGTAGAAAATGCATGCAATAGCATAAAGCTTCTACTTCAAGTGGGGCTAACAACTATATAACAAATTTATCCCTATCAAATCAAACAAAGAACATTCCAAATTAAGAATAATAGTTAAAAGAGCACAAAGCAACAAACTTTGCATGAAAAGAATGCTCAAAACTAAGCATCCAAATTTAGCAAGCAACAAGAAGAAGAAATAATTAAGTTGAACATTTGAATGACAAAAATCTCATGAGAATAATGTCAGGTACAACTCTAGTGTATCTCTAGAATGAACCACCTCAAGGTTGAAGACATAAATAGCTTGAAAAACAAGAAGAAAATCGGATGAATACGTAGAGTCTCAATCAAAAGAATGTCATAGGAAAGGTGAATAAAAGGAAGAAGCAAAATATAATTGAATCCCTTCCTCATAGAAGTACCTATAACAAGAAATCCTAGCATAGTACAAAGTAAAATAAGTTCAATCAAACAATACTAGAAAACATATTGGATGTAGGAGAAAGCCTTCTTGAGCTCTTCTAAAAAAAGTGCATCTTAATTTCTAGGTGATAAATTTTCAAGCACTTCATGAGATATAAGAGAAATATTGGAGTAGAAGATAAAATGTTATTTGTACATCAAAAATATGCATCTAAATATCAAAATGATCACCTAAACATAAAAACATCACCTGGACATCAGAAAGTTCACCTGGATATCATAACACTCACCAAGACATCAAAATGCTCACTTGGACACTTGCTTGGAAGAAGAAACACTTGCCTATAAATGAGGTCCATTACAAGAATATACCTATTACAAAGTATAGCCCAAAATTTTATAAGAGACCCATCAGTGAATCCTCATTGATATTGTCCGCCAATTAAGGAAGAGATCTAGCAGTGAATCCCCTGAACCTAAACTTGAGCCTGAGCAAAAACCCTTATGCTCCTCTGTTCGTCTAAAGAATAAGGTCCAGTAGAAAGAATCCCTAATAATTGAGTTAGAGGATGATGAAAAGGATAACCCTGACCACTGCATGCAGATGTTCATCATCAATTCTGTCATAAATTGCATATTCCAACTTGTTGATTTACGTAATGCACTAAACCTGTGGTTCTTTAGGAAATCCTTTGCTGACGGTGTGACCAGTGCTCCTACTGAAGATCTAAAGGTGACTTTTGTTTCTAAGGATGTCCCTAGCAAGAGTAAATATACTAAAATAGATACTTCCAATAATAGATTCCAAGAAGTTGTTGTTGAACCTGATAAGGAGGCTTAAGTATTTATTTTCTATGTTGGGTGGTTGTTGGCTACATTTTTGCTACATACTGCATATTTTTGTTGTTTTTTTTTTGTCTATTTAAATTTTTCCTATTATGAGTCTTGTTGTAGTGGCTGCTCCCTAAGGACAACCTTGGTGGATTGGAATTTTGATGGATGGCATCATGTTCTAAAATTTTCTAGTCTGTTGGCTTTTGTAGCCTTTTTGTAATCAGGTTTTGGGGCCCTACTCAAACCCATTTGTAATCTAACCTTTTTAACCCATCAAAAAAAAAAATTATAAGCAAAATAAATAAGAATGAAGGACTTGGGTATCACATTCATTTTCCTATGAATGGAATGATTCAAAATAAAGGCGACTACTCTCATTGCTCGTTTGCAAACATAAAATAAAGATACTAAAAAATATTTGCCTAAGATAGTTCCAAAGGTTTTGAATGCACAAAACTAGTCTATATATTTTCTAAAGGAAAGAATGAGTGAAAAGTTCAAAGATCTATTTAATTTAAACTTCACCAAGAACAAGAAGACAATATTCAAGAATTCTTGAGAATTTAAAATCCCACATTCATAGTGGAAGAATAATAGAGGTACATAAATTTGAAGAGTTTCTTTGATTAAAATCTGAATAAAAAGAACAAATTTTATTCTTTTAAGAAAGTCTTCATTTTCAAATAGGAAGAGGGAAGAAATTTTGTTTACCTTTATATTTATCTTATTTGGTGAGATAATTTTCTCGCGTTTTGAAACATCAATCAAATTTTGAGTATAAGCTTATATATACTCATCATAAAGTAATTTGCAAGGTTGATTCAATGAAAATAAACTATTAAAATTTTGTGAAAGCTTACTATGGCTAGTGGAGCACCGAATTTTTTGTTGCTATATTTCCAATTGTTGAGGAGAAATAACTATGCTGCCTAGAAAACCAAACTCAAAATGTAGCTTGATTTTTGTTAGTAAATTAACACTTACCTCATAGGATCTCATAATATAACATTATTAAATATTAATATAATGAAATGCATTCAATAACAAACTCACTATAAATATTATTTATGAATATATATCCATTCATACAATATATTACAAAGCTTATTTGATACGCTATTACAATGCTTTATATTCAATATATACACATTTGATATGAGACTCTTCACATTCACAAGACTCTTGACCTTTCTACTTTTGATAAATATTCATCTCCTCAAATACCTCAAAGATATGACTCTTAATATCTCTCATTAAATAAATATTTTTTTATAAGGTTGGGAGAAGGGGTTTTTGAAAGGGTCCCAACCCTTGTACATCACCAAAACATACAAATATACCCCGTGAAAATTCCAAAATGAGATAAAATTAAGTCAACTTTAGAACATACACATAAGCCTCTTATGAAATCCAAAATATGATGATATTTAGGTCACCTATTCTAAAGTATTGTCCATATATTAAATAATATAGTCTAGGATAGACTATGGACAACATTCCAATCACTAAAACCACCCAACTGAAAATAGGGCATAGACAGAGAATTGAAGAACCAAATAAAACCCTCCTTTTTATCAACATGGAATCAAATCATGTCTTCATCCTAAGTTTTCCTTGTCTACATACATGTCATAACAACATTTCATTCCTCCTTTTTAGCTAAGGTAATAATTTTCGATTTTGGTTTCTTGCACACCTTCATTTCTTAGATCTAGTGAGATTTTTCTTCATGCTTAGAGTACAAGTCATTTGGGTTTCATTTTCCACATCTATAGTTGTTTCTCTTTGCAAAATATCCTTATTTGAAGGTCTACTAGGCTTAGATTCACTGCCTATATCAATCCCATTCTTTTTACTATTCCTCATTGTTTTGGAAATAGCAGAATTTTTGTTCCCTTTTACTAAACTTTTTTCTAATCAAATTCATGAGATTTTGAGTTTTCCTTTTCATATTTATTTATTTTAGGTGTTTGAATATCCTTAATTAGAGTATCACTATTAACAGTTTTTCTATCCTAATTTTCTAGAGTTTTAACATCTTTTTTTAATTTTCTAAGGATTCATAGTAGGAATTTTATTTTTTGACAAACATGGACTAGAAATAAAGGGACACACCATAAAATGATTTTCCACAATCTCCCCTTATTCAATTGCAACTTTAGCCAATTCATTCTCCTTTTGATCTAGATTTACCTATTCCTCTTTACTTGAATTGTACCTTTCCAAGATTTATTTTTTTCTTAAATCATCTGCATTATTCTTTTTCCAGATCTATTTCTATAGTTTATTTCCCAACTAATTAGGGAAAAAATCCCCACATGTCCAAATATGAAGCAAACATTGCATTTGATAGGATCTCATAGCAATGGCTATATTAATTGCAATAATCTAACAAAATTCTTTTGAAATTTCTTCAAATATTTCTTCCCTCCAAATATGTAAAGGGATCCCCTATAATCGAACCCAAATTGGGACCTACATAATATTCTAATAGTTGGGATCATATTTTGGGGTCCAATGTTTCTATAGAAGTCCTTTTCTACCATAAAAATAAGGGCTCTTATGTAGAATTTGAGTCATATCCTCATAATTCAATTTTACCCAAAAAAAATTCTTAGGAAGAGCAACTATTTCCATAAACCCCAACGGTTTCTATTTTTCAGAAGCCCCTTTTTGGATTGAATATAGATCTAGTCTGGTTCCCATAACTTTACCTATTAAAAAAATATTCCCTTGAACTGCTTCCAAATCTACAAGTTCATCTAAAATGATTAATTTCCCTTTTTCCATTAACAAATTGAAACATTTCTTCAACATGTTCATCTTTCCTTTGATTGCATTCAACTAGGGTTTTGTTCCAAAATAAAAAATATGCTCAAGAAATATTTTCCCCTTAGAATATTTCTCACTAGTAGAGGATCCAACCTCCTACTTTCTTGAATTTCTCTCACCATTCTAAGGAAGGAAACCCTTCGACTCTTTCCCTCATTTTGACTTTGTGGTAGCCCCACATCAAACTACACATTGTTCCCAAAATTCTGTGAAATCCTACTCCTATGTTCAAACCCCCATGAAAAGTGTTGTCATTACACCTCTCAATATGAACCCTACCATAGAATAGTATCCTACTACTGAGACCATAACTGTTGCACCCCTCAACAGGAACCCTACCACATGATAGTATCCAACCATTGATATCATAGTCGTTGCACCCCATAACAGGAACCCTACCACATAATAGTATCCCACCACTAATACCATAGCCACTGCACCCCTCAATAGGAACCCTACCATATAATAGTATCCAATCACTGATATCGTAGTTGTTGCACCCCTCAATGGGAACCCTACCACATAAAAGTATCCTATCACCAAGACCATAGTCATTGCACCCCTCAAAAAGAACCCTACAATAGAATAATATCTTACCATTGAGACTAGTTCCATCTATTCTTGTTACAAATTTCTCTATTTCATAATTAATTTTATCAATCCTTGATTCATTATTACTTGTTTGCTTAAGGCTTTCACAATGTTATCTTGCTATATTTTTTTAAATTTGTATCATAGTATCCTATCAAAAGTTCTAGAAAAATATTTTTGTCACTATCACTGATATCATTACATTGTCCTTTATCATATCTAGGACTATTATTATCTTTGTTACTTTCATCTACTCTGTCAATTTGAACTGTATCATGACCAACACATACATTTTCTACACATTCTTTATCTTCATGAACAATGCTCAAAGTACTAGTGTCATGATATATTTGATTTCTATAGAAGATCACTAGAATCACAATATGCATATGTCATCATGGTTCTTGAATCAATGGTATGCCAATTTACATCTATCTTTTGAAATAGGTCACTAGTATCACAACATATACTTGTTGTCATAGGCCTCAAATCATTTGTATCACAACAAATATTTTTTTATGGACTTGTCATTCACATTTTAATTATTTATTCTTGAATTTTGTGCTTCACCTTATTAAGTGTCATGTGTATTAACTTTCCCATATCAATAGGTAATACAATAACATGTTTAGAACAATCTTAATTTTCATTGATACTATCATTTAAGCAGTCTTTCAGTCTTGAAAAATATTCACTTTTAGTTCCTTCAATAATCATTTGTGAGTACCATATAAATTCTAGTGACACATACTTATGATCTCCAACTTGTTTTTCTTCTCCTTCACTTATTGTTAATGACTCACACTTCTAAATTTTTGTTTGCTTTTCTCCTTTTGTGAGACACACTTTTGAATTTTGGGTTGTTTCTTTGTTTGCTTTATTTCTTTATTTACCATGTAAAACTTCTTACTAGTAAGATCTATGATCAACCTTTCTATCTTGCTCAATAATTTTCCTTTTGCCTTTATGTTCAATAACCTTCAAATATTTGACCAGTCTTTAATTCTTAACTTTAATTTTTGTTCGTGATAAACAATTTCAATAATTTGTTTGTGCCTTTAACCTATCTTCAATATCCCTTATTTTTCTTCAAATATAATTCTTCAACAATTTTATTTTTCAATTTTTCCTTCAATTAATTTTGAATTTTGCTCACTTTAATTATTTGGCACTTTCATAAATTTTTTAATATAATTAATTTCCTTTATAGTATAAATACTTATTTCTCCCAAATTTAATATTCAACCTTTATTTTTCCTTTAATTTCTTCAAATAAAATGTATTTTCTTCAATCTTCAACTTTATTTGTCCTGCCTAACAAAGTTCTTTTCTTAATTTCCTTCTTCATTCTCCTTTTAACCACTAAGTTCTTTCTTCAAATATTTCTCCTCAATTAATTTTTTTAATAAACTATTTTAAATTATTTCTTTCTTCATAAAATTATTCCTTTTGATTAATCTCTTCTCCTTTTAATATTACTTCCTCCAATTAATTAATTTTCCTTCTTTCTTCTTATAATTTACTTCCTCCAATCAATTTCTTTCTCCTCCTAATATTTTATCTCTTCCTTTTAATATTCTCCTTATTTTAATCAATTTCACATTTAATAAATAACTCCTTTAAATAAACCTCCTCCTCAATGTTAATATTCAACATTGGATAAATCAAAAATAGATTTAGGATGATACCTTTACTCAAAATTCTCTAAAATTACTCTTGAGCCTACGCTTATTGTTACTCCTTCCACTTGGAGCTAAATTATTCATTGTCTCAATGTTTTACCTTCTTCATTAGGATTATCTTCCACCAATGTGCTACTAACATCTTTGGATATTTCACGATGCCTTATTTTCTAATGCATACTACTACACTTCTCTTGCATGCTACTTGGATCTCGCTCATGAATGCTTCCACGGATCCTGCTCTCAAACACTTCCTTAGCCTACTCTTGGATGTTACCTTAGCTCCATTCAATTTTTTTCCATCTATCTCCTAAGACATTCCATATTCTCCAATATGTTGTAACTTTCATGATGTCTCTTCAACGTCTTATCATCTCCTCTCTTCATATCTACATCATCGATCTTGTTCCTCCTTTCTTATTCTCCTCTTGAATGCTTAGTCTTCCAACTTTCTCGTCTGAATTAGATAATCCTTTTAAAAATCACAAATACTTTCCTCAACATTGGTGGCTCTAATACCACTATTAACAAATCAAAACTTCCCTCATAGGATCTTATAATATAACAATATTAAATATTCACATAATAAAATGCATTCAATAACAAACTCAATAAAAATATTACTGATGAATATATTGATTCAAGCAATGATAATAAAATGTATTGAAAAGATTATTCAATATACTATCACAATGCTTTGTCTTTAATATATACACATTTGATATAAGACTCTTCACATTCATAAGACTCTTGACCTTTCTATTTTCAACAAACTATTCATCTCCTCAAACACCTAAGAGATATGACTCTTCATATTTCTCATAAGAGAAATATATTTTATTGAATCCACATAATAACAAACCTCTAATGATTACACACACTAAAAGATAAACATTTACAAGACTCTTTTCACACCACATATTTACAAACTAGTTATAAAATTTAGACACAAATATTTACATTAAACTAAAATATTCATATGGTACTTGCAATATTCTTGCAAGGTATCAAATAATGTAATACTTCCAACAAGTTTGAGGAAGTATGGAAAGTAGTATATGAGACCAGTACCCATCTTGAAGAAGTAAATGAAGATCAAATAAAATTTGATAATGTAGATAGAAAAGAAATATTAATCATCATGTTTGGAGTAGCCTATGATTTTCAAGCATGAATTCAATATTGAACCATGACCAAGGATGCATAGGAGAATCTAAAATCAATTTTTAAAGCAAAGAATCAAACTCAAATTCTATTCCTCCAAAGCCATCTCCATTGTTTGAAGATAAAAGCTGCATAGAAATTGAAATCATTCACAAGGAGAATAGTTGAGTTATGAGCATAATTATAAAAACTAGGAGAAATGGTATCTAATTAAACTATAATTCCAATTATTTTGAAATCTCTTCCATATAAGTACAATTTTTTTGTGACAATATTAAATATTACTAAGTAAACACCAAGATTTGAAAAGCTAGTGAACCTACTTTAAAAGTAGAGGTCTCACATACAATAAATTAAAAAGAATAGTTACTACTTACAAATCAAAGAGATAAGCAGCCATTCAAAATAGGCATGAGACCTCCACAATGCTTCCAAAAAAGAAATATTTTTAAAGATATTATAATGAAAGAAATGATTCTCAAAGAAGTACCTTCCATAAAAGACATGTGAATGTTGTTAGGAATTCACCATGTATAGACAATACATAGTCTATGGAAGAAAAATAAATAATAACAGCGATAATGAAAAACAGTTTAAAATTTAGTTAAGCAGTGCACTAAACAACAATCACACAAATGTAAGAGACACAAGATATACGTGGTTCGGGTAGTGTACCCTACTCCATGAAGAAATAATCATTTCTTTGTATTAGCAATAATACAAAAATCTTAGGTCCGAGGTGTATACCAAGTGGTTCATCCAAACCCCATAAGGGGGGTGGAGGTCCAAGGTTCAAATCTCGGGCCTCGCCGTACTGAATGCTTGTCCCTTTCCTAGTGCTTTCAACTGCATAAAAGGTTTAAAATGATTGTGGCATGGTGGTTATAGGGATGGACTATGCGAAGATCTATGTGGTAGATTTTGGGGCAGACAACATAGAATACTATGGTGGCCATAAAAGCTGGACAGCCTGCCCAGATTCGTGGCGGCTACCGATTCCACCATGTTAAAAAAAAAACAATACAAAAATCTTCTCCACTTATATAATGTCTCCTCTCCTCTCTTCCTCCAAATCAGAAAAGAGCCTTAACCATCACAGAGGCAGTCTTTACAGTACAAAATATATAGAGATTTGTGGCTTTTCCTCTACCCGAAAACACATAGTGGTGTCGAAATACAATGGGCCAAAAAACCATGAGCTGAAACCACCCATATGCTTATCACATTTTTTTAAATATTTACTGGCAATTAAATATTTAATGGTAATTAAATATTTAATGCTAATTAAATATTTAATGTTGCCTCTTGGAACCCCGTTCACGTTCCTATTGTTGAACGTTGCCCATCAATATTTAATGGCCTTGGAACTCCACCAACAATAATGGCCTTGGAACCCTGCCAACAATATTTAAATGGTATTTAATTTCTTGTTATCAATTTGGCTCCATTACCTAACAATCTCCCACTTGGAGACAAGATTGATGCAACATCCCTGCACCCTAGGACTGAAATTTTCTCATAACATGACCTTACTCCTTAAGGCCAAACGAAGTAGATCAAAATCTCAACTTCTCCCTGGTTACAATTTTAGTAAGCATATCAAAAAAAATTTGGAAAGTGTGAATCTTACCCAACTTTACCAAACCATCCTCCATTGTTGATCGAATGAAGTGATACCTCAACTGAATGTGCTTTGTTCATGAGTGAAAAGCAAAGTTCTTCTCTAAATGAATAGCACTTTGGCTGTCAATCCAAAGTCTCCCATATCCTTGCTCTTGATCCAGCTCCTCAATCAACCTCTAAATCCATATGAACTCTTTGGCACCTTTTGTGACGACTACATACTCAACCTTCATAGTAGAAAGAGCTATAACACGTTGTAGATTGGATATCCAACTCATTGTTGTACCTCTAATTGTGAATACATACCTAGTAGTGCTCCTCCCACCATCCAAATCATCAACCATATTTGAATCCACATAGCCCTGTAACTCAACTTTGGAACCTCCAAAATTCAAATAGAATTTTGAAGTCCCTTTCAAATACCTGAGTATCCATTTCATTGCTTGCTAGTGAGATTTACCTGGATTACTCATATACCAACTCACAACTTCCACTGCTTGGGCAATGTTCGGTATTGTACACACCATAGCATACATAAAACTCCCAACTACTGAAGCATAGGGTACCTTCTTCATGTACTCTTCCTCCTCCTTTGTCTTGGGACATAGCTTCTTTGAAAGCTTAAAGTGCTTTGCAAGAGGTTGGGCTACCGGTTTTGCATCATGCATACTAAACCTCTTAAGCACATTTTCCACATAATCCTACTGAAATAACTTCAGTGTTTTCTCCTTTTTGTCTTTAGTGATTGTCATCCCAAGTATTTTTTTGGCTTCCTCCAAATCCTTCATGGCAAATTTACTTGCCAAATCCTTTTTCAATTTCTTAATATCTTGCATATTGGATCCTGCCACAAGCATATCATAAACATATAATAAGAGAATAATAAATTTACCATTTCTTGTAGCCCGAAAATAAACACAATGGTCACTCTGGCTTCTAGTAAAATTATGTTCAATCATGAAACTATCAAACTTGAGATACCATTGCCTTGGAGCTTGTTTCAAACCGTACAAGCTCTTTTTCAGTTTACACACAAGGCTCTTCTTGCCTTTGACCTCAAACCCCTCTAGTTGGTGCATGTAGATATCCTCATCCAAATCCCCATGAAGGAATGTTGTCTTAACATCTAAATGTTCAAGATGAATATCTTATACACAACTATACTCAAAATAGTCCGAATTGAAGTCATTTTTACTACAGGTGAGAAAATATCATTATAGTCAATACATTTTCTTTGTGCAAATCCTTTCACAACAAGTCTTGCTTTGTCTCTCTTACTACCATCAAATGCGTCCTTCACTTTGTACACCCATTTGCAATGCAATACCCTTTTGCCCTTGGGAAGCCCAACCAAATCCCAAGTTTGGTTTTGAGTCAATGAGTCCATCTCATCCTTCATAGCATGCTCCCACTTGCTCCTAGTTTCTAATTGCAAAGCCTCATGAAAACATTTAGGATCACCTGCATCAGTGTATAGAATGTAATGCAAAGAAGGAGAATACTTATTTTATGCTCTTCTTACCCGAGTAGATCTCCAACCTTCTAGTATTAGTGGTGATCAGGGTGATGGTGTAGTAACAATAACTTTCTATTCATTTTGCTCTTCCTCATGAGCACCATGTTCATTAATCTGAACAAGAGGGTGTCTTTTTACACCATGCTTTGAGATTTCATCCAAGTCAACAAACTCAGGTGCATCCTCTTCAACCTATATGTGCCTATCCTTGTATAGCCTATCCTCATTGAAAATCACATCTCTACTCCTGATAACTTTTAGGCCAATGTTATCCCATAGCCTATATCCCATATCATCCATATCATAACCAAGAAAATAGCACTTTCTAGACTTTGCGTCAAGCTTACTCCTATTTTCTTTATCTATGTGGGTAAAAGACTCACAACCAAATACTCTAAGGAAAGAGTAGTTTACAGGTTTACCTTTCCAAGTCTCCTCTAGAATGCCTCCATACAATGCAGTACAAGGTCCTTTGTTTATCAAATAAACTATTGTATCAACTGCACTAGCCCAACAGAATAATGGCAACCCTGCATGTAATCTCATGGCTCTGGCACGCTCCATTATAGTTTTGTTCACCCTCTTTGAGACTCCATTCTCTTATGGTGTCCCAAGAGTAGTCTTTATTCTCCTAATTCCTTCCTTTACATAGTAGTCCTCAAACTCCTTGTTGTAATATTCACCACCATTGTCATATTTAAGGCATTTTACTTTCTTACCTGCTTCATTCTCCACTAATTCTCTCCACTTCCAAAAAATATCAAAAACATCAGATTTATGCCTAATTTTGTAGATCCATGTATTCCTACTGAAATTGTCAATGAAGGTAACATAATAAGAGTATCCCTCAAGAGAAAGTACCGGTGAGGTACCCCACACATCCGAGTGAACTAACTCTAGTTTCTCTTTCTTCCTTTCTAGAAAAACCTTAAGAAATCTTACCCTTTTTTTTTCGTATACACAACCTTCACAAAAACCCAAATCAACCTCCTTGATTTTTGGCAATATTTTTCTGGAGTGAATGGTTTTCATCCCTTTCTCACTCATATGACCCAACCACAAATGTCATGCTTTTGCATCATCTTGAGCAACATAGTTCAATGTACACTAAGATGAGTTCTGCAGTAATTACAAAGTTCCATTCAACTCACCTTTTGCAATCACCATTGAACCCTTTGTCACTCTCCATTGCCGGTTTCCAAAATTTGTGTTGCATCCCTCAAAATCAAGTGCACTGGCTAAAATCAAGTTCCTCTTCAGATCAGGAATGTGCCTAACAATTTTAAGCACCCAAATATTTCCATTTGGTAACTTTACATTCACCATGCTAATACCCACAATCTCACATGGATAGTTATTATCCAACAAAACCTCTCCATAATTACCTAGAGTATAATAAACAAAGCACTCCCTATGAGAAGTGACATGATAAGAAGCTCCAGGGTCCATAACCCAATACTCACTCGTGCAATTTGTTGCAAGAATCAGGGCATCCTGATAAATTACACTTGCAATGTTTACCTCTTGAGCATCATTCCCATTATTGTCCTCATTCTTCTTTTTGTCTTTGCACTCCCTCTTGAAGTGTCCACTCTTCCCACAATGCTAGCAATCAATCTTGCTTTTGTCTCTACTTTTAGATCTACCCTTTGATTTTCCTTTGTTCTAACTTTTCAATCTAGCTTGGCCTTTTCCTTTTTTCTCTTTTTCTGCCTCTGCTTTCTATAGATAATGCTACTCTAGATGATGAATCCTCCCCTGAGGATTTTCTTCTCATACCCTCATTGAGGATCATGCTAACCACATCATAAAACACTAGCTTTACAGATCTAGAAACAAAATTACTCATTGCCATTACAACGCTACCCCACAAGTCTGGTAGTGAATAAATAAATCCTAAAGCCATTAGCTCATCATAAAAATCAAGCCCTATAGATTTTAAAGAACCCATAACAGTATAAAACTCATTAAGGTATTCTTGGAGAGATCCACCCTCTTGCAATTTCATAGTAAATAGCTTTCTAATAAAAAAAATTATTTGAAGCTAGGGGTTTTTCATACAACTTAGCTAGTGTATCCATGGCTCCTTTGGTGATATTTTTCTTCCCGATGTTGTATGCAATAGAATTAGCCAGGCTCAACTGGATCACCCCTAGTGCCCTCCTATCTATCATATCTCATTCCTCATCATACATCAAGTCAAGTTGACCATCAATATTCCCTTTTATAGCCAAGTACAGATTATCCTTCTGATACAGATAATCCTCCACTTTGGTTTTCCACATACCAAAATTTTATTCGGTAAACTTCTCCAGTTTAAACTTTGAACTTTCTCCCATTTCTCCCACTCGAATAGAAAAATCTCCTGTGAGTGCCCTTTCCCAACAAGAACTCTCTAATACCAGTTGTTAGGAATTCACCATGTACAAACAATACACAGTCTATGAAAGAAAAACAAATAATAACAGTGACAATAAAAAACAATTTAAACTTTAGTTAAGCAGTGTAATAAACAACAATCACACAAATGTAAGAGACACAAGATATATGTGGTTTGGGCAGTGTACCCTACTCCACGGAGAAAAAATTAGTTCTTTGTATTAGCAACAATACAACAATCTTCTCCACTTGTATAATGTCTCCTCTCCTCTCTTCCTCCAAACCAAAAAAGAGCCTTAACCATCATAGAGGCAGTATTTACAGTACAAAATATATAGAGTCGTGGCTTTTCCTCTACTTGAAAACACATAGTGGTGTTAGAATACAATGGGCCAAAAAACCATGAGCTGAAACCGACCCATATGCTTATCATGTTTTTTTAATATTTACTGGTAATTGATTCTTTAATGCTAATTAAATATTTAATACTGCCTCTTGGAACCCCGTTCACGTTCCTATTGTTGAACGTTGCCCATAAATATTTAATGGCCTTGGAAATCTGCCAACAATAATGGCCTTGGAACCCTGCCAACAATATTTAAACGGTAATTAATTTCTTGTTATCAATTTGGCTCCATTACCTAACAAACATTGTGGTAGAAAATGACACATCATGAAGAAATGTTGGCATGATCCATTCCAAAATGGATCTCCTTCATAAGAGATGAACCAACAACAAGAAAGGCCATCTTAAAAAAATCAAAATAAAATTTGGAGAAAGGTGAAACAAAATAATGTAACCAAATGAAATAAAGTCAAGGAAGAAGAACAAAAATATCATGAAGAAGAACAGGAACATGTGTATATTGCTCAAGCACAACAAAGAAAACACAATGATATTTGGTATGAATTCAAACAAATGGGAAGTCAATAAATGGGTTCTATTCAAATTCAACTAGGAATATCAAGCTCCATGCATCTAAGAGTGAATATGTAAACTCAAGTTGTGATTCCTCACTATCCATAGAAGAATTTGAAGTAGAATATAGTAAAGAGAATGAGGAATCAATGCAACAAGTTCAACCATCAATAACACACCAAAGAAAGTGTGAATACATATCTTTCTACAAACAATGTCTTCTTTAGATGAACAATGCAACTAATAAGTAGAATATTATTGATCTTACTACATAATCAAAACATGAAATGGAAACTAGTTCACATAGAAGATATGTCAACACATAAGAAATATTGGAAACGAGTCAATTTGATGGTAGATATAGGATGCATGGTAGCACATCATACTAAAAATCAAAGGAAGCAAAAATACATCACCTATCACAAGCAAAGGATTAATCAAATGAATGAATCTATGATATGGAAGAAAATACAAGAGGTGATTGGCCTTACCATAGTAGAAGACAATGATTAAGATAAGATTTGGAAGCAAGTCTACATGGAAGGAGAACATTTGATTCATAAAAAAATAACATATTTGATGAATATCCTCCACTTTGAATAAACATAATTCATGCATTTAATTCTATAAACATTGAAAAAATATTTTGTAATACACGTATCTGGAGTGCATGATCAGTGGAACTCGACACTCCTAAGTATCAAAGGAGAAAGTCTACATTAAGGTGGGAAACTCTCTCTCAAATTCCAACATCACACTAGATATTAGTATTTGGTCATAAGCTAAAAATATATCTTTGACTATGATGTAATAAGGGGGTAATGTTAGGAGTTATTACATCATAGACCATGTGAAGTGGCAAGTGGTATAACCACCCCTCACAAAGCATATGCATGTAGTATAGGATAGAGGTAGTTGTAAGTTTGGTTAAGAGTTTGTTATGGCTAAAATAGGCATCCTACATATTTAAATACCTATCACTTCCACAATAAATCATCATAGAATTGAGTTCTAACAACCTCAACAAAAAGAATGTGGCAAAATTGCCAACAGTGACGGGAGGATGAGTTTTCGCGCTCTGGCGATTTGGCGGGAAAACTTCTGAACCGGCGTCGGGCGCTGCTCGTGGGCCTCTGGCCCGACAGATCTTCCCAGAGCCTTTGTTTGATTGTTTCTGCACTACTCTGAAGACTTGTAAGCTGTTTCGGGAGGGCCCGATGGGGTCTCCTCCAGTCTCTTCTGCTGGAAAAAAGAGTTCATACGCTGAGATGCTGAAAGAAAACCCCTCGCCCTCCACTGGTGAAGCGCAGAGGACTGCTTTTCAGACGTTACTCAAGAACGCTGGCAAGGGTGCTTCCACACACCGAGTTAACGGTTGCCTTTCGCAATCAACTTCCAGACCAAAGATTATTATAGAACCAAAACTGGTCGAAGACACAATCTCCTATCGTGCTCATCACGACCTGATTTGCAAATTCATGGGTATCCGTCCCACTCTGAACTTTCTGCACACCTGGGTTAGACAAAATTGGGAGCCACTAGGTGAGTACTCCTTATGGCCTATTAGTAATGGATATTTCATTATTAGTTTCTCTTCTTTAGCAGATAGAAACAGAGCATTTGAATCAGAGAAGAGGAACCATGGCCCGGTTGGGTTATTTGTTCAACCTTGGAGAGTGGGTTTTGACCCTCGTATCGAACCCACGGCAGTCCCGATCTGGATCCGACTGTATGCTCTCCCGATGGAGTTTTGGGGTGAGCAGGTTTTAGAAATGATTGGTAATTCATTAGGCAGATTTATAGGAGTCTCCAGAGACACTATAGAGGGAAACACAACTGTCTTTGCTAGGATCTGTGTTGAAATGGACATTAGCCAGCCTCTACCAGCCGAGGTGGAACTTGAGTTGATAGGGCTCTCCTGGATACAACAGTTAGATTATGAGGCACTACCTTTTAGATGCAGAGTCTGCCATAAGCACGGCCATCTGGCGAGGTTCTGCCCAAATATTCTGAGCACAAAAGTGGAGGCACCGCTTGGAAATCCAAATCACCCCAGAGAGGGCAAGTTTACCCCTGTCCAAGATCCATCTAGTATTCCTCAGGATTCTGATCTCCAGAAAGATGGTTTTGAACAACCGAAGCGAAGGAGAAATAAAAAGAAAAATTCCAAGGAGCAGGCACAACTTAAACCAACCAATCGGTATGAAATCTTTAAATCCCTAGTAGATCAAGAGGACCAAGTTATGGAAGGAGTGGATGGGAATGTTGAGGATATTAACATTCACTCTCAGGCTTCCCCTTCTTCTACTCCGGTCTTAGAACAGGTAATGGAACCCTCTGGGACAAGGCAGCCAGAGAACTCAGGGACACTGGTAATCCACTCCCCAGCACAACCGGTTATTAAGGACGTCAATATGGGAAGCTCTGAAAAGAACAAGGAAAGGCCGGTTCTAGGGATTACCCAGGTGGAGAAGAGGTCTAAAAATAGTAATTCCCAAGGAGCAGGCAGAAAATCCAATAAGGATCTACTAGCAGTACAAGGAGACAAGCTGATCAATGGAGGATCGGTGAGGCCAATTGAGTCTTATTGCTCACAAGGTCCTCAATGATTATTCAATCCTGGAATGTTAGGGGTTTAAACAGAGAACCCATCAATCTGTTGTTCAAGGACTTTTAGGAAAATGTAAAACAGACTTTTTGCTCATCCAGGAGACAAAAATGTCTATAGATCTTATGTGCAAGACTGCTAACAGAATATGGCGGGGTGCTGATTATATGGATGTGGCTGCTCAGGGTGCCTCGGGGGGGATTGTTACTCTCTGGAACCCTCAAGTATGGACAACTTTAGAACACATAGCTTGGAGGGGTGTTCTCACTTCTCTGTTTAGAAACAATGCCACAGCTGAACATGTTCTTATTACAAACTTCTATGGGGCTCAATGCTTTGATGGCCAGCGGCTCCAATGGCAAGTTGTACACAACATGAGGTCATCCCGGGAAGTTTTTGACTGGATCATAGCTGGGGATTTTAATGCCAAATTGTCTGTTAGGGATCAGGAAGGTGGTGCCCCAGTTTTGGATCCTGGGGACCGGTTCTTGATTGCCCAAATCCAGGCCTTTAATCTGGTTGATATCAAAGGCCCTGGAACCTACTTTACTTGGACAAACAAGAGGAGAGAGCCACACAGCAGGAAGGTTAAGTTAGACCGGTTTTTGGTTTCTGAAGAGGCATTTATTAAATGGAATCTTAAGTTCCAGATTTTGGAAGGTCCAGTCTCAGACCACTATCCCCTTTTGTTGGAGGGAGGGCCGATGACAGGTCAACACCATAAGCCATTCAAATTTGAAAATTTTTGGTTGCAAAAGGAGGATCTCTGAAGGAAAATTCCACAGTGGTGGGAAGAAGGCCGCCTACCCTTGGGGACTGCAATGTTCAAATTCCATAAACAGCTCCATTTTGTCAAGTGTAAATTGAAACAGTGGAGACAAAACAATAAGTCGGACTTCCAGCTCCAAAGGGCCCCCTTGATGGCTAGATGGGAGGAGGTGCAAAAACACTTCAGGGAAGGTACCATTACTGAGCACCTTAAAGTTGAGGATGATGCTCTACGCAAAGCGGTTGAGGACATTGATAATCAAGAGGAAATTTATTGGAAACAGAGAGCAAGAATCACTTGGTTACTAGAAGGTGATAGAAATACAAAATTTTTCCACCGCTCAGCCTGTGCAAGGAGACAAATGCATAACATGGAAGTCCTTCACGATGAGAATGGACACTCCTTTGATACTCTCCCTGGAATGCATTTCCACTCAATGGATTATTTCTCAAACCTTTTTAAGGAAAGTAGGGAACAAGATGTGGAAGCCCAAAATGAAGTTATTAATGTCATACCTTCTATTATCTCTCACGAAGAGAATCAGACTCTCCTTAGACCCATTGACAGTGATGAACTAAAGAAAGTGGTCTTTGGGATGAGCACGGGAAAATCGCCAAGTCCAGATGGCTTTCCTATAGAATTCTTTCAGGCCTTCTGGGATACTCTGGAGAAAGATGTTTTGGCTATCGCAGAGGAGTCCAGAACTAATAAAAGAATGCTTAAGGCTCTCAATCACACCTTCATCACTTTAATTCCAAAAGGGGAGGGGGGGTTCATCTCTCTGATTTCAGACCGATTGCCTTATGCAATGTTATTTATAAAATAGTCACGAAGATTATGGCTGAACGGCTAAAACCTTTTCTCCATAAAATAATTTCCTCCGAGCAAGGGGGTTTTGTTGAAGGAAGACAGATCTTGGATGAAGTGGTCCTTGCTCGGGAGGCAATCCATACAATGCAAACTTTAGGCAACAAAGGAATGTTCATAAAGTTGGATATGTCTAAGGCTTATGACCGGGTGGAGTGGGGCTTCTTGGCAAAGATGATGGCAGCCTTTGGCTTCTCTCAGGACTCGGATTGATTGGGTCATGAGCTGTATCTCCACACCTTCTTTCTCTGTTCTAATCAATGGGCTCCCCTCGACTCCTTTTGGAGCCTCTCGGGGTCTTCGTCAAGGGGACCCTTGCTCTCCTTACCTCTTCCTCATCTTAGCAGAAGGATTAGGCAGACTCTTCCTGAGAAGACGACAGCTAGGTGTGATAACAGGTATTAAAGTGGGGACAGAAGTTTTGACCCACTTACAGTTTGTGGATGACACAGGATTGGTTGGAGTGGCCAGCCTCAGGGAAGCAAGAGGAATTAGAGATACTTTAAACATCTACCTTCGGGCCTCAAATCAAGTCATTAATGATAAAAAATCCAAAGTGGTCTTCTTCAATCTTGACCGAAGGTTACAGGAAAGAGTTCCTGAGATCCTGGGATTTACTAGGACTTCTCTACCTGTTGTTTACTTGGGGGTTCCACTGCATTTCAAAAAACTAAAAATTGATATCTGGAAGGATCTTTTGGATGGCATCAAAGAGAAAATGAATCATTGGTCTCATAAATGGTTAAGCTATGGAGGCCGACTAACTTACTTACAATCAGTTATTCAAGCAATGCCAATATATAAATTCTCCATCCTGGCTGCCCCACATTCTATATGGAAAGAGCTTGACAAAATGGCCAGAAGCTTTTTATGGGAGGGTGCAAAAGGGAAGAAGAAATGGGCCTTGGTTGGATGGGATAAGGTCACCCAGCCCAAGGATAAAGGAGGGTTGGGACTGAGAAGCTCCAAGCTTAATAATCAAGCTTTGGTTGGTAAATTGTACTGGAGGTGGATTTCCCAGCCAACATCCCTCTTTAGCGGAATTCTTTCTAGCAAATACCTAGGCCATGCTCACCCCAATGATCTAGGACGTTTCCCTTTGGAGGGTAATGGATCCTTAGTATGGCAGACTCTCAAGTTGGGAGCTCAAGTTATCAAAGATCAATTGTTTTGGAAAGTGGGGAGAGGGGAGAAGGCCCGTTTCTGGACTGACTCCTGGGATCAGCACCCTCCCATCATTGTTGTGTTTCTAGAATTGCAACCCATTAAATCAGCCATAGAAGACAAGGGCTGGATTC
Source organism: Wollemia nobilis (assembly GCA_028583015.1). Lineage (NCBI taxonomy): Eukaryota > Viridiplantae > Streptophyta > Pinopsida > Araucariales > Araucariaceae > Wollemia > Wollemia nobilis. The sequence goes on from JAQPPZ010000850.1 coordinate 15,718,125, forward strand.
ATATTGAGAGTTATTTCAATACCAGCCACATTGGGGAGTACAAGTTCAAAAAGTTCAAGAGGTTGGAAGAGTGGCCAATTCCAATCCCACCGGAGCTGGCACCAATCTTAGAAAAAATTTTGAAAGCTAGGTTTCTTACTGGGCGGGATGAAGAGGATGAACTTGCCTGGGGCTTTGGGAACCTTGGGGTTTACACTGTGAAGGCGGGATTTAACCAGATTCTTCCAGAGCCCCTCCCACACTCTTTCCCGGTCCATGTTTGGAAGAAGATATGGCACCCCAAGGGTTGGCCGAAGGTGAATTTTTTTGCCTGGCAACTTATGCACAATGGAATTCTCACCTTTGACAATCTTAGACACGGAGGCATCATCGGTCCTTCTCGGTGTGTTTTATGCCGCAAGCATGAGGAAACTGCTGATCATTTGATGTTTGAATGCCCCTTCACACGGCAGATTTGGATGCGTTGGTTTTCCCACTTCAAAATTCAAGCCAACAGTGAGGTGACTCGGACCAATATTTGGAACCGATGGAAGAGAGGCAGATTTAAATCCAAAGCTCTCCGAATTGGCTGGGAGTTGGGCTTTCTTTTTATTTGGTGGCAGGTGTGGCTGGAGAGAAATGCCCGCATTTTTCGTGAAACATTCTCTTCACTTGATGGAATATGGCAGGTTATATGGAGCAAAGTGGTGGAAACAGTTGCCATCTACGTTGAGGAGGAACATCAGTCTGTTTCTGTGCCACTGGTTGATGGAGTTGTTGCTCTTGAAAGACAGGCTCATGATAGATGGCACCCTCCCCCAGCAGGCTGGATCAAAATCAATACTGATGGAGCTACAAAAGGAAATCCGGGTAGTGCTGGTACTGGAGTTGTGTGCCGTGATCATGGTGGGTCCGTGCTTTACTGGGAACTGCACGGTCTGGGTCATGCCACAAACAATGAAGCGGAGGCCTTGGCTGTTAAATTTGCTTCTATCTGGGCTGTCAAGCAGGGCCATAGAAAGATAATTCTTGAGTCCGACTCCCAAATTCTGGTGGGCGCTCTCGATTGCATGAGGAACTTTGATTTGCAAGCCTGGAGGTTGCGGAGTCTTGTCTCTCAGATAAAGGATCTCTGGAAAGAATTAGATGATGTGGTTCCCATCTATGTGAGTAGGGATTTCAACAAGGCGGCCGATTTCCTTGCTAAGATAGGTGCTGAGAAGGAAGTTGGAGTGCAGATGCATAGTGATATGCCTGTGGAGGATGCTGGGATTCGACAAGGCCTTGAATGCTACCTATGATAATGTGCAAAGTTTTTGCTGCTAAGGAAGGTTTTTGTCACGATTTCGTGACATGTAGCGGCGTCGTGGCCTCTTGTTGGAAGTTGTCGCGATATCGCGACAGGTTTTGCCTTCTCAGCCTTAGAAAGGAACATGTCGCGAAATCGTGACATGTCACGAAATCACGACGTTTTTGGCACAGGGATGATAAGGAGGATTATCGTCGCGATATCATGACATTTTTGGTAAACTTGAGCAAAGGGCACATTTCGTCGCGATATCGTGACATTTTTGTCGATTGGAAGCTGCATGGTAAAACTGTCGCGATATCGCGACAGTTGGGGCACACTGGCGTCATCTGGATTTCTTGTCGCGATATCGCGACAATTTTGAAGACTGGCTGCAATGAGGATTATCATCGCGATATCGTGACTTTTTTGGTGAACTTGAGCAAAGGGCACATTTCATCGCGATTCCGTGACATTTCTGTCGATCGGAAGCTGCATGGTAAAATCGTCGCGATATCGCGACAGTTGGGGCACACTGGCGTCATCTGGATTAATTGTCGCGATATCGCGACAATTTTGAAGACAAGTTGCAATGAGGATAACTTGTCGCGATATCGCGATAGTTTTGAAGATTGGGAACTGAAAGGAAAATTCGTCGCGATTTCGCGACACTTTTGGCACATTCATGGCTTTGGTAAAAATTGTCGCGATATCGCGACACTTTTGCGGATTGGGAGTCAAGATGAGAATATGTCGCGATATCGTGACACTTTTGCTGGCTGGGCGCTTCGGAGAAATTTCATCGTGATTTCGTGACCCTTTTGGAGATTTGATGCTTCCTGGAGTTCTTGTCGCGATTTCGCGACGCCTGTGATGATAGACCGTCGGAGGGAGTTGCTGTCGCGATTTCATGACTTTTTTGGCGATCGGACGTGGAGGGCTTTGTCTGTCGCGATATCGTGACATGTCGCGTTTTCGTGACTGATGGCGCTGCTGCGGCCGCGACGGGGTTGATTGCCGTGATTTTGCGACATGTCGCGTTTTCGTGCCTTGTTGTCTTCTGTGCTCTGTGGGGGTTAGCGTTGCCTTTGTGCTCTCTGCTTGTTGTCTAGTTCTCTGCTGTTGGTTGGGATGAGTTTTCTCCCTTGTGTAATTGCCTTTTGTATTAATACAAGTTTTTCAATTTTTTCAAAAAAAAAACAACCTCAACAAATAAATCACTCCATGATCTTAAATAAAGGGCATCTATTCCCATAAACCATGAGTTACCACCCATTATTTTATCTCTAATTTTTTAATTGAAAAAGATGATGATGGGAAAAAATAAGAAGAAAAGTAATGGAGTATTTGAATTCAATCCTCACTTTAATTTGATCCAATTTGGAATCTTCAAAAATCCTAGCTAGTATCCATGGAACTTACATATTAACCCTCTAATTTTAAGATTTGTTATATTATGCTTGATCATCGCATCCTTGATAATCATTTTTAGTGTAAAATATTCTCTTTAGATCAAACTTGTTAGATATATTGTTCTTCCTCTTATCTCCAACTTAGGCATGCATCCTTTCAACTATGTTTCTTGGCTTTCAATTAGATATTTCAAATATGGTCTCCCTTCTATGCTACCTAGTGATATTTGCTCCTAGATCACTCACACAAATTATATTTTAACTAAACAAATATACCTATTTTTTGTATAAAAAAGAGAATTAAATAAATCTTTAAAATTTATATAGAAACATAAAGATACATAGTCTCTATCTTAATAAACATAGTAGTTATGTATAACAAAATACAATTGGATGGACTTTAAGAACCCTAACTATTATAGGTTGATAGTCAAACAATAGTAATGTATAAATTCAAAATTAAATATCCTAAATTATTATTATCAACCCATACTTCCACAAATATCTAGAAAAGTATGGAATAGAATAATTGCATGAGGAAACCAAAATCCATATAACTAAGTATCATATTTCAATGTAAGGTCTATGTAGTTTTAAACACCCAAGTCACATTTTTTATTGTCAAAGGTGAAACCAATGTTTAGTCTATAAATAGGGTAATCATAAAAAATAATTTAATATAAGTTATAACTATGATCCATCCTCTTACTTTGATGGGAAAAAAAACACCTAAACATATTATTCCTATTAATTGAATAAAATATGTAAAGGAACTTAAATATTTACATCCATCAACAAATAGATTTATTTGCATGGATTACCTCATTGTATAGCTTGATTATCGTTTGGTTAATGTGATTCTTCATTATAGATTTCATGATTTTCACCATGCTCCTGATAGCTCTAACAAAAATATATTTAACTTATTTACCGTATATCCTATGTTTTAAGAATTGAAGGTAGTTCTTAACCTTATAAAAAATAACTAGTCAAAAATATCACCATTAGTAGGATTCTCTTTCAAAAATGGCATTTTGATCATATCTTCCTCCATATTATCATTTTTTCCAATTATTTCATATTCAAATTTATCTCTATATAACAAACATATTTATTTTTTAATCCATCTACATAAAATAAAAAAATGTTCCCATTAGCTTGCTCAAAGTGCTCTTATCTTGATGCTTCACTTGGTCATATTGTTGGAGTATATTACATAATTCGGTACATGATAATGTACTTAATGGTAAATTTGTAAATAATAGATTAGGGTTGAGTCATAGTTTAGAGTGTGAGTTATATTTCCCTTTTATGTAAGTGTGAATGTGCAGGAAATGCACAAGTGTCATGTGAGTTAGTGTGCAAGTGTAATTTGAGTCTATGTGCACAAGTATCTTGTATGTATGAGATAAATATGTAATGTAAATATGTGCACAAGTGTCTTAGATTAGAGTGTGCAAGTTATAGAAGTGTAAGATTCATGTATAGGTGTGCATATGTTATAGTGTCAAGTGTTCATCAAGTATGTAAGTGTCAAGTAGATAAGCCAAGAGTCATGAGACTTGGTATATGGAGAGCAATAGTCAAGTATCCAAAGAGTCACACTACTATGGCTATATTATGGAGGTAATACTCAATAAACAATCATAATAAAGAAAGGTGGCTATCATATTTGTAAGAGAAAAGAGGAGCAATAAATCTTGTATATATTTTTGAGAAATTAATATTGTAAGTTATAATTCATGCATAGTACATTGAATGTTATTTGGTTTATTATAAACCTTGTTAAACATATGAATTTGCTCATATTATTCTACTCTTATCGTTATTTTGACCTTATTATATTGTGGTTATATTATATTCAATCCTATGAGATATAACCAATGATATTTTGTGGTAGTATTAAGGCTTAAAAGGCTAGCACATACATCTATCCAACACATATCAATTCAAGTGTTTTTTCACATAATGGAGGTAAACAATAATTGTGTAAAAGGATTTCCTTCCACAAATATGTGCAAGATCTTCTTCCAAAACCTAATCATTCTTGCATTTCATGATCACCTTACCCATACTAGAATATCTTATAAACATACTTAAATTATTTCAATGAATTAAGTTAACTTAAATAATTTGTTAAAAGTCATCATTTAGGATATTTTTAGGATATTATTATAGTTAAACTCACCTTATATAAGTTACACTAGTTTAATTAACTTAAATAATAATAAATTCATTAGTTAAATTGATGCTTAAATTAGTTTAAACATCTTAGTCAAGCCACTATAACCATCTGAGCAGTGTCTCATCTAGGTCCAAATTAGATGGTATCTTTGTGAAGACTACCTCTTACACCCTCCAATGCTTGTTGGGCCAAGCAAAATTATGATTCAAACCTCAAAATATCATATTCAATGTACAAACTCACTCTTTACTATCTAACTAGCCATTTGATCATGTCAAGAACAATTTAGAGTTTGATTAATTGGTTTCAAATGCTCTCCACCTTAAAAAGTAAAAGAAATGCAATGTTTATTCGAACCCAAGACCTCTCACTGCAAATTTCTCAACACTACTCTAATTGATCATCTTGGCATTATTTCCATGTTCAAAAATATTTCCTACTTTATAAATAAGGACATGAACATCTAAAATAACAACAAGCAAGGTTGTCAAGGTGTGTGCATGAAAGCAAGCACATGCACAAAAATCAAAGTGCCTTTTTTTAAATTTAAAATTTCAAAAACTCCTCTCATTTTTCTTTCTAGTCAAAGTGTCAACGTCTCTTTAGGGATCTAGGAAAAACATTACTATACCAAACTAAATTTGAAATTTCATGCAAAAAAATAAAAAATATCTTGATAATAATGAAATCACCAAAAAAATCCAAATATTTTGGAAAACAAATGATAAATCATCAAAAACAATATTCTCTCCACCTCTTATGCCAGAAATGCTTACAAAGCTTTAAAAGAGTAATTTGTCCTAAAAATGAAATAAATATTGGTGGCTCCAAGTGAACACCCTACATGACTAAGCATTAATGTTACTTCATATCCACTTTGATATCATGTTAGAAGCCATGCCTATTTCCAAAAATGAAAACAAGCAATCCATCCACCCAAATCTTATATAAAAAATATAAAAGGACAAAAAAGGAAATAAAAATACATAGAATTAATGGACACCCTTAGGCACCATAAATAATCATTTTATTATTCATGGATAAGATACACAACACTTCAATGCAATGGATGGAGTGATGGGGGTATCTAAACCAAACCAAAATTCCAATTACATAAATTAAGCTAACCTAAGTCAATATAACAAAAGAGATTTAGGAAAATTACAAATTATAAGGTGGGTTTAACCAAAATAAGGTTAATTGCCACCCATATGTCTTACATAATAAAATAATAAAATAAACTAAATACATTTGTACAATGATTTTTTGTTTGTAGGCCTATACAAGATTAATCAAACAATGTCAACCTTGGCCATAAGTCAAATTACACTTTTGACAATTTGATGCCAAGTGCAACCAAAAAGCCCTCTCCATGATACAATAAACTAAATACATTTGTACAATGATTATTTATAAGCCTAAAAAAAATTAAATCAAACAACATCAACCCTGGCCATAAGTCAAATTACACTTTTGACAATTTGATGCCAAATACAACCAAAAAGTCCTCTCCATGACTCCTTCATTGGGGCCCTAAGACCAATTTTATTTTTTTATCTAGACAATAATAAATTTTAAAATAAAATAGTGCTACCATCCTTTAAAACTTACTTCTATGATTAACCCTTACCCCTTTTGTTTTAGGTTTCAATGGTGCAGACTATTCTTACCTCAAGATAAACATGTGTGGTAGTCCTACCACAATCCCTCTAGCACAAGCATACACATATGATGATAATAAATATAGTTCAATATTCTATCTATGCTTCAAGTACTTTTATGTTGGTGGGAATTGACCACCTTGTTTATTCACTTATTATTGTGGAGAAAAGAATCATGTGAGATGTTTCCTCCTACTTTTAGGATTTGGAAGCAATGATCTATGTTGAATCACCATAGTAATTCATGTTTTCTAATCCTCTTCACTTAGTTTGTTGGAAATAGAGTCTATTCCATCATTTGGGTTATGTAAATGTATCCTTCAAGATACATACTTAAATTACTTTCTGTGCAAGTTATCTAGTTACTTCATGCAATGTAATAAATGCACAAGTATCAATGTGCAAGTTGTACATGTGCAAGTTATCCCTTGCATAACTAGATAGAGTGTTGGCCAAGTATCCTATTTTACCTATATAAGGATGGCCTCTTAGATAGATAGAAATAGAGTCGAGGGACATATTCATATAGTGTAGCTTAGTGGATAGTGCAATTTTGTGTGCCTCATCATTCATTGGTGATGGATACAATATAGATCAATATCTTTATTAATAGAGTTTTCATTTCCTCCATAGCTACATTGTAATATTTTATATGATTTTTATTTGTAGCATACTTCAATCATCTAGCATATTTACTTTCTTTTATATTATTTTGCATCTTGTGATTGTTATCTCCCAAGGCTCATTCATCAAAAGCTAACATAATTAATTATTTAATTAATTGTATATATTATTGAATTTGTCATTATATTTCATCTAATAGATTGATCCACCTTAGGCTTGTGCCTCCTTAGATTCATTGACCTTTTATTCCTTGGTGGATTATGTAGATGTAGATAAATTATTCATGTGCTTTGTGTTCCCTAAAGAATTGTTTATTTTGGTAAAACAAAACATACTTTGGTATCCCCTATTATCTAAGGGAAGTAGTAAAGTATATTTTCACTTACACATGCATTTTCATTATATTTTCTTCCAAATGATTGGAGGATGAAGAATAATTATTATGCTAGAACTTAGTGTCATGTCACTTACAATTACATTTTCAAAATATTTTTATTTATAATTTCTTCAAATTGATTAGAGGATGAAGAATAATGATTATGCTAGAACTTTATTTTATTTTTTGTGGTGGTGTTATTTTGGATCAAAGTCAAGTGTTGATCATTACTTAGAGTCACAATCCTCATAGTTGCCAAGCAAAATAATTTATATGAAGGCTTTTTTTATATTTATTTAAATTTGTTGAACCACTTTCTTATAATTTATAAATTTAAATATTTACAACTAAGATTGTTTAAGCATAATTTCAATTTCTTAAATCAAATTTAATTGTTTATTTTGTGTTAGTATAGCTATTTAATTTCCATGTTGAAAGTTACATGGTGTGTTATGTTATTTCCCTTTATTTATAACTACACGTTCATGACACATTTGGAAATTTTCAATTTAATTATTTCAATGATTTTGGTGATGTGATCTTTATGTTTTATTGTCTATCACTTGTGGAGAGGATATTGTTGACCCAATTTCAAACTTGTGCATGCAACCATTAGTTAGCCTTGTTGCGACTAAGATATTTATATTGAAATTAGATAAAAAAATCGAAGACCAAAGTCATACTATTCTAATGGTGAACTCCTAAAGGTCACATATCATTATTTAGTGAATTTGATTTTATTTGGATAGTTATTTATTCTCATAAATCAATACTTAATTCTAGTCAAGGCCAAGTACAAACACTAGGGATATCAAATTCTTGGAAATTATTATTGACTTGTTTTTATATATGAGTAATGAACATTTTATCAATCATAATGGATTGTATTATATTTGCTTCTTTGCAAGTTTATAAGACATACATACACAAGATATTAGTTCCATGTAATCTATTCTTCTGAGAGAGGGAAGATAATATATGTGGATTATTGATTATAACTTTGTCAATCTATCCTATGCAAAAAGAGGAGAGGCTATCCTTGGAGTGTTGATTGTATATTTGATATATTTCTATGCACACTAATAAGGCATTAGGTAACATTTGATTAAACAACCTGCATTTATAATGTGACAAATGAGAGTGGTTATGGAATTCTTTCATGTAATTTTGCCTTCGTAAATAGAAACAAATAAAGAGAAAAGATAAAAAAAGTAGAGTAATTTTTAAGGTCGATGAAACAATAGGCCATATGAGACAACCTTCATAGAGGATGTTATTTGCCTAGCATATGTTTATCCAACCAGGCTTTGGTTGCCAAACTATGTTGTACAAATCTACCTCCATTAGATTTAAACCTTAAACCTCATATCCAAAGTTCCAAAGTCTTAGTGTTAAATCTACTAAGTTGTACTCTTAGCTATTTAATTTCCATATTGAAAGTTGCATGGTCTGTTATGTTATTTCTCTTTATTTATAACTACACATTCATGATATATTTGAAAATGTTCAATTTATATATTTCTATGATTTTGGTGATGTGGTATTTACATATTTGTTGTCTATCATATTGTCGATCCAATTCCAAAGTTGTGCATGCAACCATCAATTAGACTTGTTGTGGCTGAGACGTATATGTTGAAATTAGATCAAAAATTGAAGATCAAAATCATACTTTCTAATGGTCAAGCTCCCGAAGGTCACATGCCATTATTTAGTGAATTTTATTTTCTTTTGATAGTTTATTTATTCTCATAATTCAATACTTAATTCTAGTCAAGCCTCAAGGCCAAGTACGAACACTAGGGACATCAAATTCTTGGAAAATATTATTAACTTGTTTCTATATGTGAATAATGGATATTTTATCAATTATAATGAATTGTATTATATTTGCTTCTTTGAAAGTTCATAAGAAATACATAGACAAGATGTTAGCCCCATACAATCTATTCTTCTAAGAGAGGGGAGAGACTATATGTGGAGTGTTGATTATAACTTTATCAATCTATTCTTCTAAGAGAGGGGAGAGACTATATGTGGAGTGTTGATTATAACTTTATCAATCTATTCTTCATAGAAAGAGGAGAGGCTATCCTTGAAGTGTTGATTATAATTTTGGTAGATTTTTATGCACACTAATAAGACATTAGGTAACATTTGATTAAACAATATGTATTTATAATATTACAAATAAGAGTAGTTATGGAACTCTTTCATACAATTTTACCTTGTAAACAAAAATAAAAGGATAAAAAAAGTATAGTAGTTTTAAGGTTGATGAAACGATAGGCCATATGAGATAACCTTCATAAAGGATGTTTTTACCTAGTATATATTTATCCAACCAAACTTTAGTTTCCAAAGTATGGTGTGCAACTCTATCTCCATTAGATTTAAACCTTAAACCTCGTATCCAAAGTTCCAAAATCTTACTATTAAACCCACTCAAATTATACTTTTATTATTAATCTCATTCAAATTATAAATAAATACAATTAACTATTTTCTTATAATAAAAAAATAATTTAAAAACATAAAAAACCGTAATTATTAAACTTTAACCTTTCATTTGAAAAATCCAGTTCAAACTTACCTCCCTTTACCAAGTGACCTAGCCCTAAACTATCTCAACTTAGTAGGCTTTCTAATGGCATTGAGGCAATTATATTACTCCAGCTATGTTTTGAAATTTGGAAAGCTTGTTAGAACTCGTTAAAATAACCTATCCAAGAACAACTAACTTCTTCAAACTCTATTCCTTTGTGCATATCAAATTTCCGATCTATACAGCCCGAAAAACTAGTGATTACGTGGCACTTATCATAAAACGACAATATTCAATGTATTCCTAGTAATTATCATGCCTAGGACATGAATGTAGATGCCAGTCCACTCGATAGTTACTTTAAAATTTAATATTTCATTAGGGGAACAAATGCTTTTTTAAAAAGTGGCAATGGAATTTCTTATGTTTCTTGATGTGGGCTTTACATGTACAAGCTTAATTTTCTTTATTGGTCTGAGGTGTAGATTAATTGGCTCATCCAAACCTCTGAAGAAGTGGAGGTTCAAGGTTCAAATCTTCGGATTAAACGTTTGTCCTTTTTTTTGGTGCTTTCAAAGGTTTTAAATGATTGTGGCATGATGGTGGCAGCTTCTAAGGCGAACATCGCAGAATACTGTGAAGGCCCCATAAAAGCTGGACAATCTACCCGGTTTCGTGGCGGCTACTGATTCCACCATGTAAATACAAAAAAATGGCAATGATAAGAAGAGGAGGAAATTTCTGATTTTTACACATGGCAGCTAAGAAAACGCAGGGCAAATTCTTATCAGAATAATCTCTTGATTACTTTTGAAACTACGTGACGAAACGTTAGATAGAATAGCTTTTCAAGGTGAACAATAACTATTTGAAAAATGTAGAGGAATACAATTTTATAAGGTACATGCCAATTTAAAATATCTATCCTAAATGTTTCTATTAAAAGATTTTTTTAATGGTAAAAGTTGTTAAAATTCTCTTGAAAAGTAGGCCTAATACCCCGCTATCCAACCTCTTTATAATGTACGGAAGGTGGAGGGCAAAGTTTGATTTAATCCAATATGTCTTAAATATTCTTTGCTCAAGAAGTGACATATATGCTTGAAAAAGTTAAAAAACAACCAAGAGATACGACATCCTAGCTATGACCTAGGAAACGAATATCATGTACTAAAATGTCCATTGTGTGTCAAAAGTGTGACAACACCACGAAGACATTAATTTTTTTTTAATATTACGAGCGATTATGGTTTTTTTAATGAAAGGTCATTTTAATTATAAAAATAAAAGTTTTTTACAGCAAAAAAAAGTGTGGATGGAAAAAAATTCACACTTCGAAAGCCACTACCTTATTTAATAGCGGATAAAAAAAAAAATTGTACCTCACAGGTACCACGGCCATCAATAACAAACTAGTAACATTTTACAGTTAGAAAGACTTTAAGGAAGGGGGCCCATGGCAGACAGAGCCTTATCCATTTGAAGTGGGTGGTTCCCCCACCCATCATAGCGATCCTTACCCCAGCCTGAAGCATGAGTAATTGGAGAAGAAGGACGAGACCAGCCAAAAATATGCTCGTAGCTTCTCGAAGCCCCTCAACCATCATTAGGCATAGGTGTAGATTGTGGTGTGATCACAAACATAGAATGCTGGGAGGTATATAGATCCGGCTGCTGCAACGGCCCTCCACAGTCACAGGATCTGCTTTTAGGAGGCTGACGTCGTGCACGATCAAACCGTTGACAAGAATGAGATCTGGCTTGGTGAGGAGGTGAACGATCAGGGGCCTCCCTACTAACGGTACAAGGGGCGTCGTCCCAATATTTTAGCAAAGCCTACAAATGATCCAGCTCCATAGCCACCTTTTTAGCCTGGTCACAAATCTGAAACCACACATCATAAAAAACTTCGAGCTTGTCAGCAAACAAAAAATCCTAAGACAAATCAACTTGATTGAAAATAATTGTATTTCTATATTTCCAAATGTGAAAGAGGAGGTTGACTCTGAAAATTTGCCACACTTCCCTCAATGAGAGAGAAAACTAAATGGGATCACCCAGAAGGACATGATGCCATGAAAGCTGCATGGATATAAATGGAGCAAAGAAAGAACCCACCCAACTCCAAGCGAGACTGGCCCATCTATAGGCCCAAAAAATATGCATACAAGACTCTGGTTCTTGACAAAATGAGCATCAGGGCTCAGGCACCCCCATATAAGAAATTTTGCAGCCAAGGGACAAACCTTGACATAGTAAACTCCAGGCAAAAAAATATTTCTTTGGCTCTAGAGAAGATGCCCAAGCTTAATGAAATCTGGTTTTCCACCTAGAGGGTGGTGAGAGAAGGTCCCATTTGACTTTGAGTTTGGGCACCGTGGGGGCAGATGGTGTAAGCCAGTCATGTCCCTGCCTAGCTCTATAGATGAGCAATGAAGTGCTCTTATACCAGGCCCACTATTTCCACCAAGGTTTCTGGGATCTGACACCTAATGTTTTTCATAAGAAGAAAGGTGTATGGTCCAGAACAGCATCATACGTAGTCTTGTCAATGTTGGACAAGCAAAACATCCTTTTAAAATCATTCCAAGGAATCCAGTATTTATTTTCCTTGGAGTAGAAATCAGCAATGGCAGCGATGCCTCGCTTAAAAAAAATTTGGGCATGGACCCAGGGAACTTGGCCCAACGACTTACCCTGAAGCTTGAAGATAGGGGACCACCAAACATTAAGAAGATTAATGGAAATGCCTTTATGTGAATGGACCCCCTTCCAAAAAATCCAAGGGTTTAATTGTTGCCAAGCCTTCCATATGCTTTTGATGACAAAGGAACCAGGGATTTTAATGAAAACTGGGGCCAGCACCAGAGAGGACAAATCCATTCCTACCCAAGCTCGACGGTTGAGGGGAAGCCCAACCGAGATGCAATGTCTGATAAGAACTTTCCATGCTTTAGGTCCTTTGAGAGCCCACACAATCCATTTAGCACATAGGGCTAACCCTTGACGCTTACTTTCCAGCAAACCCATACCCCCTGCTTGCCATGGGAGACAACAAATATCCCAAGCCACTCTGTGAAAGCCCTTCTGCTCAAACCCACTAGACCACAAAAAATCCCGCAATAATTTTTCAAGCCGTTTGTAACAAGCTTGGGAAGGGACCCAACAAGAAGAGTAATAAACATGTGTGGAAGCCAACACTTTCGAGCAAATTTGAAATTTTCTAGCAAGATACAACTTCTTAGCATTCCAATATTCCATCTTGCTTTCCACTTTGTTGATGATGTAAGACCATAATTGGGACGGAGAGCCTTGAAAGGCAAAAGGAATGCCTAGGAATTTGAAGACTTCTCCAAGCTGAATCCAACTCCACTGCACATGTTGAAGCCAGTGGGGAAGAGGTTGTAGGGATTACCTATAATAGGAGGTTTTCCTCCATTGGATATTAGACCCGAAGGCTTTGCAAAAAATATCAAGACAAGACAAAGCTTCAGAAAGGGATTGCTCATCCTCATTCAGAGTAAGGAAGGAATCATCAACAAAGTGGTTGTTAATGAGTTGACCAACATTCCCAGGAAGGAAAATACCTCGAAGCATCCCAAGAGAAGCATGATGAGCCAAAAGATAACCAAAGGCTTATGTTGCTAAAATGAATAGTGAGGGGGCCAAAGGACATCCCTGCCTTACTAACCTATGCAAGCCAATAGTGTCAATTTGAAACTTGTTGAGAGAAAGCATAGCTGACGCATCCTGAAAAAGTATTCTAACCAAGGAAATAAACTAAGGATCAAAGCCAATAGCTTCCAGGATGAAAAGAATGAAAACTCACTCAATTCGATCATAAACCTTTTCAAAATCAAGCTTGAGGAAGAGGGCATGTTGAATGGACCTGCAAGCCCACTCCATCCCTTCCTAAACAATGATAACGTTATCCAAAATATAACAATTCTGGATAAATCCATTTTTCTCAGACCTCATAATAGAGGGAAGCAAGGGTCTAATCCGCAAAGCAAGTGCTTTGAAAATGATCTTGTAGCTGAAATTAAGCAAAGTTATTGGCCTCCAATTTGTGATGATTTCTAGATCCCCAGACTTTGGGATAAACTTGATATTGCCCTTATTGATAATAACACCTAAGAAGCCTGTCTAAAGGGCTTCCAAATATACTTTATGCAAGTTAGGACCAACAAAATCCCAACAAGTTTTGTAAAATTCGTAGGGGAAGCCATCAAGCCCTAGGGTCTTAGCATTAACCATTTGAAACAGGGCATCCGCAAGATCCTACTCTGATAAGGGTCATTCATAATCATTTTGTTGCACTGGGGAGAGGCAAGTTGGGATAACCTCTTTGCAACATTGAAGGGCTAATTCTCTTTCAAGGGTGTATGGTTGAGTAGCAAAAACATGAGAATAATGTCGTGCAAATTCAGTTGTTATTTCAGGAAAATAGGTGGTGTGAACCCCATTAACCAATAAAGCTTTGAATTGAGTGGAGTGATGCAGAGGTTGGAGCCTTTGGAAAAAATCTTTAGAAACATGATCACCCACTTTGAGCCAATGCATCCTGGCTTTAATCTAAGCCCCTCTGGCCTCATACACTTCAACCACTTTGAGCTTATATCGGATTTGAGCGACATGGGCTTGAATGGCAGAGTCAAATGGGGAGGCCTCAAGTCGGAAGGAGGTCTATGCAAGCTCATTATGCAGAGCAATATTAGAGCGACGATGCAGCTGTGCAACCTTCTTCCCCAAGCTTATGAGCAGAGCAATGGTACGAAAAATAGCATCATTCCACCACTCAATCCATCCTGAATCTCCATTGGGTCTGGGTATAATGTTCCAGATCCTTTGGATGTGACAAACAGTGGTATCATGTTGCAAGAAAGAAGTGTTAAGAAAAAACTGAGCATGAGTAGGCCATTGATGGGTGGAGGAAACATGAACAAAGAACATTATGGGGGAATGATTAGACGAGACCATACCAAAAATGGTTTCAACAAAAGGGACTAAAGGGAGCCGACGAGAAAAATAAAACTCGTGTTGGTCTAACAACATAGACCTATCCAACCTTTTCAAAACTCTTGTGGGTCCTGATTGAAAATTAGACCACGTGAACCACAAATGCTCGAGAAACTGACCCGCAGAGAAACAAACATTGGGATCGAAGACCCCCAGTTTATTTTTCATAAAATACCATGCATGTCACTCTCTCGAGGCCCACCTATTGGGGATCTAGCCCATTTTATCATAAGGCTTCTTGACCATATTGAAATCACCACATAAAATCCAAACCACGACAGGTAAGGACAAAGCACACCATCTCCACAGGGCACATATATCTTGGACCTCATTAGAGGTGTAAATATTAATAATCTCGAAGGAAAGATCGTCAACTTCGAGCAGAATCCAAACCACATGGTGAGAGGGGTCAAAACCCCATGTGGCAAAATTGCTCGCCCACATATTATTAAGCAAAATGACAGTGCCTCTGTTGTCGTGATTGTGGTTGGTAGTATACATATGACTGCTAGGCCATAACATAGAACAAGCATATTGCAAATTGAAATCTGCCTCTTTGACTGGATGACCATAGAGACTGGAACAGGTAGAGAGTTCATCCCAAGCCATGTAATGATGAACAGGTTTTGTCAACCCATGCACATTCCAAGAGAGAAACAATATTAAAAAGAGCCGAGTTGCATACCCCCACTAGCCTCAGTCGTATTATCCATCAACAGGTGATAGGGGTTGTTCCTGAAGGCGTCCATGGTGGCGGAGGAGAAAGAATTTTACCGCCACTTGTCCAAATGAGAAAGTCGCTCACTTCGTAGGGGACTATGGGACTGTCGTCCTAAGTTTTGAGAGAAACTTCCTTTAGCCCCTACCTCGTTTGGAGAACCCAAGGGTATAGTGGATTGAATCCCTTCGTCGTAGTCTACAGACTCGACGACCAGAGTAGAGTGGACAGGGGATAACTCTATAATTGACAATTACATGGGAGGCTTAGGCACGAGGTCCTGAGCATACGTGGCCACTGTGTGCCCTGCCTGAGCGAGCTTGCCACCTTTCCCTTTCTTACGCGAAACCTCAGTCCACTCGCCATATTTTGATGGAGGATGCAGGGTAGTGGGAGATAATACAACACCAGTTGTTGGGGTAGACGTCTTGGCCTTAAAATTTTCAGCCATCAAGGGGTAATCATTAATGCGGTGGGAGGATGACTGGTAGCGGTAACGTGTATTAGAGAGGTTGATATACACCATCCATTGATGAATACGGGTAGAACCAACCTGAATGTCAATATACTCCTTTAGTGTTTTAGCTAGGTCAACCTTGATACACATTCTTCTGCTAGGGCGGACCGAAATGAACTGAGAGGGTTCATCACAGATAAATTCACCAAAGGTGGACACAAATTTTTTTAGAAAGGGTTAGCATGCAGTGGAGAGGTCTGGGAGTTTGATCCAAACAGGCATGACCAGAGAAACAGAATTAGAAACCATGAAATCTTGATTCCATGACTGAAAGATGAGTAGTGAACTATTAATGTAACTAGGACCCTTATTGAGGACCTTTTGGGCTTGGTCGGGACTACCAAAATGGAAATGAAAAAACCTTTAGAGATATTTTGGACATGGTCGACTTGAATCCCATACGGATGCCAATACTGCTCAATCCAGTTTCTAAGGACATGCTCAGGGGGAATCCGACCCAAAAAATACCCTATAAGAGTGTTATTTTCAAATCAAGAACATGCCTGATTGAATTCATGTAGAGGAATCACAAAATTAGGTTCACAATTACCTCATGGTACACCTTGGTAACAAATTTCTTGGGTCGTTTGTTCGCCTCCGGAGCCATTCCTCTAGCCACCAGCTTCAAACGAAGTCGGGGGATGAGAAGCCGATATAATAACACCCACGGAGCAAGTGTAGCACAAAGGCAGGGTTATCCATAGTGGCGAATATTCACAAATTGGGCGAATATTAGGATTTTCAAAATTGAAAATTGACGAATATGAGGACCCTCGACGTCGGCCCATTCGCCTAAAATTTTTAGGATTAATTTTTTCTTAGGGTCAATTTGCCACAATATATATCCAAACATAGGCATATTTGTACTCGTTGGAAAGTTCTTTTCAAGCCTAATCTAATGGTGGTGTTTTTATGAAGTTATAATATGATTTAATAGGTCAAAAGTGGACTCAAATATGACCTTACATTTTAGGGCTTCAAATACCTCAAAATTTGTTGTGAAGATGCTAGATTTGATTTTCTTAGGATTCTCCATGATTCACCTTGATTTTGATTAGGATTCATCATTTTTTTACAAGTACATTTTGAGTCGAACCCCTTATGCATATCCCTGCACAGAGGCCATCACAAGCTCCTAGAGAATGAACGAAAAATTAATGTTTTGATTTTATTTTTAATTAAAATAATATATGTTTTATATGGTTTGTATTGAGATTATTTTTATGAAAATAATAGAATATTAAATTTGATGTTAGATAATTAAATTATATTTAATTTTTTGTTTTTATTAAAGTTATATATATTTTTATTTTTTTTCTACATCTTCCTTAAACATTTATGTTTCTATAATCAATTCTTTGGTATCATTTTTATTAAAATAAAACTTCTATTGACCAATTATTTTATTATTATTTTTTGATTAAGACGAAGATCAATATCATGATCAACTACATAATTTGCTATCTAATTTTCTTTTCTATAGATTTTCTCACATTCCCAAGAAACTCTAATAGTTGATGAACTTCAGTAATAATTATTTCTTATTGAATTTCCATATCCATTTTTGTTGATAGCATCAATGATGATTTGTGAATTTCCCTTGATTGAAATATTTCTATATCTTTTTTCAATTGGAATTTTAATTCTTGCAAGAAGTACCCTAGCCTTTGGATAGTTGTTAGTTGAATTTCCATAGTAATTTAAGCAGGTGAGGAGATTTTTGCCTTCATTCTTTTCAAAAATACCCCCTCCACCAATTTTTTGTAGATTTCCTTTAGAACTGTCAGTAAAAATTAATTTTGATAAACTCAATTTCTAAACATTTCCATTTTACCATAGATTGAAGTAGATCCTTTATGTTAATTGTAGTGTTATAAACAACTTGTCCTTGTATATTCAAATCCTATGACCCAGAGGCTAGCACCTCTTTTTCTACACTTGATACTTCCCATAATGAGCACCATGCATGTAAACATTCTATGAGAGAGAGAATAATGTAATTTTAAATTTTGGTATTATTTTGAAATTTATTTTAAAAAATTATATTATTCCTTGTAAGCCATAGGTTCCAACAAATAACAATAGGAAAAGTCTTTGAAATAATCAATCCAACATTTCAACTCTTCCAATGTAGATGGAGCTACCCAATATAGATTCATACTATTTAAAAAGTGAATCCAAATGGTGTAAGTAAAGGGGCAAGAAGAAATAAAATATTTGATGTTTCTACATTCTTCTCAAAAAAGGCACACCTAAAAGGTCAACCATCCTTTTCTTTGCAAACTTTCTCACGTAATAATATTTATTTGGACTATTAACCAAATGAGTGTTGAGGCCTTAGAGAGGGCCTCTAATGACCAAATATTCTTCTAAAGAAAATCATTAGAAATAAGAAATTCTAATTGCTATAAATCCTTATATCCCAACTTAATTGAGCAGTCGCCATATTTTTATAGATTACAAACCAACTCATCCTTCTATGTAAAATGGGCAACTAAAAATTTTGAATCTCATCCACTATTTATTTGAGTTCCTCTCCTTCAATTAGGTTACTAATATAAATCAATAATCTAGAGTTGTTGCTCACATTAAAATAATCTTTGATCTTTGAAGCTTTACAATCTAGAGATGTCTAAGCCAACATTCATCAATTTAGATTAGAAATAAAAGCATAAGGCTTCAACTAAGCATTAAATAAAAAAATTGTAGAATCCTCTTCATTTACGGATCATCTAATATATTTTTTAATCAATTGCAAACTATTTAATTTCAAGTTCCATATTGGAGATCCTCTAGGTAGGGTTCATTTCATAAGCAATTTCATTGTATCAAGATATCCTCTATATATTTGAAGTAGCATTTCTACCCAACTTTTTTCTTGATCTTTGAATAATCTCCAACCAAGTTTTGTTGCTAATTTTGTAGAACATGTGCTTATACTGAGAGGGGGGTGAACAAGTATAATATAAAACTTTTCCCCAAATAGTAGCATCAACATTAATAAAGCAGTAAATATCACACAAAGCATCACACACATGAGAGACATCATTTTTAACGTGGTTCACCCAATGTGGGCTACCTCCACAGAAAATATTTCTTCTAAATATTTCTCAAATAATCTCTTGGGAATCCTTCCCAATTACAATGTTTATGGACCTCTGTCCAAAGGAGATGTTGATCCCCTAAATCTCAAGTTCGTGGATCTCTTCCATAGGAGAACTCTTTCCCCTTCTGCTCTGGCTAGTGATCTTCTAGAAGACTCTGTCTCTCTGCTGCACCGATTGGTGGATCTCTCTCCACTTGAAGACTCCTCACTCAGATCTATCTTCAATTGTCCTGGTTGTTGGATCTCTATCCACTGAGACTCTGTCCTCTGTACTCTATCACCTCCAAAGCTCTGTCAATAGGTTCACTCAGAACCTCCTCAAATATTCTCAATAGGCTCACTTAGAACCTACTCAAATCTGCTCAATAGGCTCACTCAAAACCTACTCAAATCTGCTCAATAGGCTCACTCAGAACCTGCTCAAATCTGCTCAACAAGTCTCACACATAACCTATCCAAATATGCTCAAATCAAGTCCACAAGCCTTCTCAAAGACTTACCTCAAATCAGCTCAACAAAATCTCAACTCAATCTCATAGAAGCATAAAGAGAATTGTTAGAGACTCAATATGTTCTATACTCAAATCCCAATCTCAATTCAAAGCAATCTCAACTCAACTCAATCTTATAGAAGCATAAAGAGAATTGTTAGAGACTCAATATGTTCTATACTCAAATCCCAATCTCAACTCAAAGCAATCTCAACTCAGCTCAATATTAACTCAATATCATAGAAGCATAAAGAGAATTGTTAGAGACTCAATATGTTCTATTCTCAAGGCTCAATCTCAACTCAATCAGAATATAGAATAGTTTGTTTCATGGAACTTGAACAACCACTTCATGCAACCACTTGACTAGGCTCAATCAACTCTACTCAACCAATCACTTCAAGAAACAACTCTTTCTCACAAACCCTAGTCCAA
Source organism: Wollemia nobilis (assembly GCA_028583015.1). NCBI lineage: Eukaryota > Viridiplantae > Streptophyta > Pinopsida > Araucariales > Araucariaceae > Wollemia > Wollemia nobilis. Next base: position 15,738,481 of record JAQPPZ010000850.1, read on the forward strand.
GCATGAATCAACTAACTCAAAATATTTCCAACAATGCTCAACAACAAATCTTACATAACAATGATACTCATGTTCTTTTCTAACTCAAGTTCAAGTTCTTTGCATCACCCATTGGCTTCAACAACAATGCTAATAAGACAAGGTTTTAATCACAACTCTCAATTCAGAAAACCTTGAAGCATAAACTCAAAGTACTTCACTCAACCAATGGTCTAAACAACAATGCTTATCAAACAAGGTTTAATCACAACTCACAATCCAGAAAACCTTGAAGCATTAACTCAACCACTTTCGAAAAGGAAACCATAATCAATCCTTTTCACTCCAATGATATTTCAAAAATCAACCACCCAAATAAAATCAATGGAGAGTATTACTCATACCTTTTTGATGCCTTATGAGTTGTCCACTAAATCTGTCACACTCAACACACTTTATTTTTCAACTCTTAACAAGGGTTAGAGATCTTGAGTAATAACACAACAATAATATCCAAATAACACCTTATTACTCCTACTTTATTTTAACATCCACCAAAGTTCTTTTTAAAAGAAAACCCTTACTCAAAATAACTTTCACTAAAAAGAACTTTATCAAAAACCCTTATTACTCCTAACAATTTCAAAAATCACAATTAAAAATAATTCACAACTCAAACAACCACCATGACCTTATTCCCTAAGGTTACTCAACAAATCAACTAACGAAGCACCTTTACCCCTTATCACTCCACCTTAGGCAATCCAAACAAAATATTAATAAAAACCTTAATACCTGCCTCGAGGGGAATCGAACCCTCGTCTTGCCCCAACGCGAATGCCCTAGCCATGGCCAAGCTGCCGCACGAGCTGTGGGCTCGTTGGTGAAAAAGAAGCGCCACCCGCTTCTTATCCTTCACCCTCTTCCACCAAGCGAAAAGTATGCGCCTTGGGCGCCTCAATAGAACAAAGCCAAAAATGATGCTTGCGGGAATCGAATGCACAACCTCCTTGTCACCAACACCTTTGCACAATCCAAGCTACCACTAGGCCACGCTGCCCAATGCATTTTGGGAAGTGGTCGTTGTCTCCCTTTAATGTTCGTTGCATCACTTAAACGAAAAACATGAGCTCTTTTTCTTCGCAAATACCAAGCGCAAATATCAATGAGCAAGGATGAATGAATTAAAAAATTCAATGGCATATTTATATGCCTTCCCTTTGCTTTGGAAACATCGGCCTTTTTGAAACTTCCTTCATGACGTCGACGGATAAACTTTTAATTTTAATTTTAAAATTTAAATTTTAATTTTAAATAAATTAAAATTTAAACTAAATATTTAAAATTAAATATCTCCATCACCGGGGCACCTTTTTCGATGAAACAAAAAGCCAACTTGGGTTTTAAGAAAAACCCATTTCAAATCTGCCATCCATGGTTTTAAATAAAAACCTTTTGCAAAGCTTCCCTTGAAGCTCCTTTTGGAACCAAATGCCATGCATCCCTTCTTGAACCTTTGATCAAAAACCTTTGCTTCTCATGAAGCTCTTTGTGAAACACAAACATAGTGCTTACTTACATAGATCCTTTTGACATCAATGACAACTCTTAGCTTAGGGACTCAAAATGTCCAACAATCTCCCCCTTTGTCATTGATGGCAACCCATATCCTTTTACTAAAATCTGACCTTATTTTCTGCTCCCCTAGGACTTTGCTCCCCCTGGCTCAAAGCTTTCTCAAATATCAAATCTCTCCCCATATCAAAAACTCTCCTCAATATACACAAATCTCTCCCCCTTTGTCATCAATGGCAAAGGGTCACCTTTGGGGCTCGGGGCTAAGAATGAGCCTCTTAGCTTAGCCCCTCCCCCACCTCCACATGAGGTGGTTAATTCTAGGGTGGGAGTATTTCTACTCCCCGAAAGCACTGCTCTTTACCTTTACCTTTCTCTCTTCCTTTCTGAGTTTTTTGAATCCTCTCACTATTTCTTACCAAGTCATCATCCCTGTTCCTGTCATCACTTTTGTTCCTATTCTTATTCTTGTTCTCATCCATGTTCCTATTTCTATTCCTATTCTTGTTCTCATCCATGTTCCTGTTCCTGTTCATGCCTGCTTCTAGAATATTTTCTCTACACCATCTTGTTGTGTGACCATCATTATTGCACTTATAACACTTAATGTTATTATTCCTTGGAGGTGCAAATGTCTTAGGATATCTCCTAGTGAAGCTATATCCTCTTCTGCCATGAACCCTGCAATTCATTGCCTTGTGACCAAACTCATTGCATGAGTAGCAATACCCATGGAAAAGTTATCCTTTCCCATATTCCTATCTTTTGTATGACCTGCACTGTGAAGCCATGTGCCCAAACCTATGACATGAGAAGCATCTCCCATTGAAGCTTCCTTGCCTAGACCTCATTGGTCTCCTATTTTGATTGTTGTTCCATCTGTATCTTCTTTGTGCATTGTTTCTATCTTTGACCTCTTTGTTGTCCAACTCATCCTCTGATGTCTCATTCCAACTTACACTGTCATTTTCTGAAGTATCTTCTTCTAAAATTCCTTCTTCTTCAAGACTTGAAGTAGACTTTTCTTCCCATTTCTTTTGAGCTTGTTTGGAACCAAGACCTGTCTTGTTTGTTGCTCCTCTTTGTATCTTGATTATTTTGTCTACACTCTTTGCACTGTTCACATATTTGTACAACTTTTTCTTGGAATCCTCTAAATATTCCTTTAGTAGTGCCACTTCTTGTGTTAACTTTTCACACTCCAAAATATTTGCTTCTAACTTATCCTTGAACTTACTTGCCTTAGCCTTTGACTTTTCTAAGTCCTCTATGAGCAATAATCTTTCTTCATCACATTCTTGAAACTGACTTTCAAGCTTAGAGTGTTGCTTTCTTACCTTCTTTACTGTGTCAAGAGCATAGATAAGCTCTCCCTTGAGATCATAACCATTCTCCACTGAATAATCCTCTATTTTTTTGCCTTTGTCCTTATCATTACTTCCTTTTGGCTTGTCTTCTATAGAATTATCTTCTTTACCTTCCAAAGCCATTAGAAGATTCTCATTTGGTCCCAATATTATATGTTGAAAATGGATCTCATTTTCTTTGGATAAGAAACATTTCTCCTTTTTGATCTCATTGAGTACATAAAGATTTCTTTCTCTTATAGCACTAGCTACAAGTTTTCCAGATTCAGATTTTCTTACTTCACATCTATCTTGATGAAAAGTTACTATATGGCCTTGATCACAGAGTTGACTAATGCTTAGTAGATTATGTTTCAGACCTTCCACATATAGAACATTTTCAGCTTTTGCTTTCCCATTGCCTATACTTAGAGTTCCTTTTCCACAAATATTTGCTGAACCATTGTCCCCAAAGTTTACTGACCCTCTATTTCCTTCTTTCAAAGCTATAAACTTGTCTTTTTCTCCTGTCATGTGTCTAGAGCATCCGCTATCCAGAAACCATTTTTCTTCTCTATCCTGTGCATGCAATGCTATTTGAACTAGCAAGGATTTTAATTTTCCTTTCCCTTTTTCTTCTTTTCTAGTACTAGACTTAAATATTTCTAGTTTGCACCTTCTAGTTGTATGCCCAAAACTATTGCATTTGTAACACTTAACATCATTATCCATATGTGGTGCAAGAGAATCTGTACTACTACTATCATTGTCTCTGCTAGTACATTGCATAGCTCTATGACCATATTTATTGCAAGAAAAACAATGTCCATGGAAGGAATTTTGTAACCTATCTTGTTGAGGACTCGATCTGATATTCTTTCTTTTGTGGTCTTCTTTCCTTGAGATATGGTAAGATACCTCCTTTTTGCTTGATGTTCCTACCTCTTGCTGACATGCTTCTTTCTCTAGCTTACTTGGTGTTGTTTCTTGTAATCTCTTGTTTATTTCAGTTCTGCATTTTAACTTCACAATCTCTGCTGCCACTCTCTCAAGTCCTGCTTCTTTTGCTTCCAACATATCTCTCAACTGATGTTCAATCTCTCTTCTTTCTTTCACTTCTATTTCGAGTTCTATTAGCCTTTGTAGAAGCTCAATTCTTGCCAATTCATCATTTCAGATTTGTTCTTTTAGTTGTGCCCTCTCTTCTTGAATCCTTTCAAGATCTTGGAGACAATTGAAGAGTGCTTCCTCAAAGTTTATACTTTCTTCACTCTCTGAGCACATGTGTGATACTGATGGATCCTCTTCCAAGTTGTTAGACTCTTCATGGAGAGACCGACTCTGATACCAATTGTAGAACATGTGCTTATACTGAGAGGGGGTGAACAATATAATATAAAAATTTTCCCCAAATAGTAGCATCAACATTAATAAAGTAGTAAATATCACACAAAGCATCACACACATGAGAGACATCATTTTTAACGTGGTTCACCCAATGTGGGCTACCTCCACAGAAAATATTTCTTCTAAATATTTCTCAAATAATCTCTTGGGAATCCTTCCCAATTACAATGTTTATGGACCTCTATCCAAAGGAGATGTTGATCCCCTAAATCTCAAGTTCATGGATCTCTTCCATAGGAGAACTCTTTCCCCTTCTGCTCTAGCTAGTGATCTTCTAGAAGACTCTGTCTCTCTGTTGCACTTACTGGTGGATCTCTCTCCACTTGAAGACTCCTCACTCAGATCTATCTTCAATTATCCTAGTTGTTGGATCTCTATCCACTGAGACTCTATCCTCTATACTCTATCACCTCCAAAGCTCTATCAATAGGTTCACTCAGAACCTCCTCAAATCTGCTCAATAGGCTCACTTAGAACCTGCTCAAATATGCTCAATAGGCTCACTCAGAACCTGCTCAAATCTGCTCAATAGGCTCACTCAGAACCTGCTCAAATATGCTCAATAGGCTCACTCAGAACCTATTCAAATCTGCTCAATAAGTCCTACATAGCAACCTGTCACAAATCTTACTCAATAAGTCCACTACCTTCTCAAAGACTTACCTCAAATCAGCTCAACAAAATCTCAACTCAATCTCATAGAAGCATAAAGAGAATTGTTAGAGACTCAATATGTTCTATACTCAAATCCCAATCTCAATTCAAAGCAATATCAACTCAACTCAATCTTATAGAAGCATAAAGAGAATTGTTAGAGACTCAATATGTTCTATACTCAAATCCCAATCTCAACTCAAAGCAATCTCAACTCAGCTCAATATTAACTCAATCTCATAGAAGCATAAAGAGAATTGTTAGAGACTCAATATGTTCTATTCTCAAGGCTCAATCTCAACTCAATCAGAATATAGAATAGTTTGTTTCATGGAACTTGAACAACCACTTCATGCAACCACTTGACTAGGCTCAATCAACTCTACTCAACCAATCACTTCAAGAAACAACTCTTTCTCACAAACCCTAGTCCAAGCATGAATCAACTAACTCAAAATGTTTCCAACAATGCTCAACAACAAATCTTACATAACAATGATACTCATGTTCTTTTCTAACTCAAGTTCAAGTTCTTTGCATCACCCATTGGCTTCAACAACAATGCTAATAAGACAAGGTTTTAATCACAACTCTCAATTCAGAAAACCTTGAAGCATAAACTCAAAGTACTTCACTCAACCAATGGTCTAAACAACAATGCTTATCAAACAAGGTTTAATCACAACTCACAATCCAGAAAACCTTGAAGCATTAACTCAACCACTTTCGAAAAGGAAACCACAATCAATCCTTTTCACTCCAATGATATTTCAAAAATCAACCACCCAAATAAAATCAATGGAGAGTATTACTCATACCTTTTTGATGCCTTATGAGTTGTCCACTAAATCTGTCACACTCAACACACTTTCTTTTTCAACTCTTAACAAGGGTTAGAGATCTTGAGTAATAACACAACAATAATATCCAAATAACACCTTATTACTCCTACTTTATTTTAACATCCACCAAAGTTCTTTTTAAAAGAAAACCCTTACTCAAAATAACTTTCACTAAAAAGAACTTTATCAAAAACCCTTATTACTCCTAACAATTTCAAAAATCACAATTAAAAATAATTCACAACTCAAACAACCACCATGACCTTATTCCCTAAGGTTACTCAACAAATCAACTAACGAAGCACCTTTACCCCTTATCACTCCACCTTAGGCAATCCAAACAAAATATTAATAAAAACCTTAATACCTGCCTCGAGGGGAATCGAACCCTCATCTTGCCCCAACGCGAATGCCCTAGCCACGGCCAAGCTGTCGCACGAGCTGCGGGCTCATTGGTGAAAAATAAGCGCCACCCGCTTCTTATCCTTCACCCTCTTCCGCCAAGCGAAAAGTATGCGCCTTGGGCGCCTCAACAGAACAAAGCCAAAAATGATGCTTGCGGGAATCGAACGCACAACCTCCTTGTCACCAACACCTTTGCACAATCCAAGCTGCCACTAGGCCACGCTGCCCAATGCATTTTGGGAAGTGGTCGTTGTCTCCCTTTAATGTTCGCTGCGTCACTTAAACGAAAAACACGAGCTCTTTTTCTTCGCAAATACCAAGCGCAAATATCAACGAGCAAGGATGAATGAATTAAAAAATTCAATGGCATATTTATATGCCTTCCCTTTGCTTTGGAAACGTCGGCCTTTTTGAAACTTCCTTCATGACGTCGACGGATAAACTTTTAATTTTAATTTTAAATAAATTAAAATTTAAACTAAATCTTTAAAATTAAATATCTCCATCACCGGGGCACCTTTTTCGATGAAACGAAAAGCCAACTTGGGTTTTAAGAAAAACCCATTTCAAATCTGCCATCCATGGTTTTAAATAAAAACCTTTTGCAAAGCTTCCCTTGAAGCTCCTTTTGGAACCAAATGCCATGCATCCCTTCTTGAACCTTTGATCAAAAACCTTTGCTTCTCATGAAGCTCTTTGTGAAACACAAACATAGTGCTTACTTACATAGATCCTTTTGACATCAATGACAACTCTTAGCTTAGGGACTCAAAATGTCCAACAAATTTCAAACTCATAGGTATGCAATAATGCAAACCTTCATCTCCCTATTATTTCATTTACAAACCCTATCCCACTTACAATGAGGAAACCTACACTTTTCCTAACATCCTTTCTAGAGAAAATTTATTTGAATTTTATCAAATTTGAATGTTATATTTACTAGCAATCTTGAAAGTGACATCATATTCATAGTTATGAATTGCATTGTAGTCTTTATGAGTTGTATCCTTCTAGACATGATTAAGAACTTACCTTTACAACTTGCCAAACAAGATTTTATTTTATCTAAAATGAGTCCCAAACTCCTTTCCTTTATAAAAAAAAGGAATACCCAAATATAGAATTTTTATGAACTTTAAAACTTGAAATATCCATAATAATTTGTTATAAATCTAGGATAATGCTAATGAAAAATATTATGGATTTTGTACTTTTAATAGGTTGTCGAACAATCTTCTCATAACATTATAATATTGATTTAAACTCCATGGTCTCATTGACTAAACAATGTCCCAAAGAAAAGGATCATAAACAAACTAGAGATGATATTTAGAGGAACCATTTGTTTCAACTTGATTACCTTTTGATTTTTCTTCCATTTTTTCCTTTGAGAAAGATCTTCCCAAAGCATCCACAAGAATAATAAATATATAACGAGATAATGGGTCTCCATGATAGAGTCGATATTATGATTCAAAAAATTCAACAAGGGATCCATTGATTATAACATAATATTTTTTAATGTTATAACATTTATTTTGTTCACACCAACCTTGATCAAAACCAAAATTTCTAGAAATATCATATAGAAAATTCTAGCAAACCCTATCATATGCTTTGTTTATATTAAATTTTATAAGCATACCAATATTTCTAATGGAATGAAGATAATTTATGGTGTCATGTCCAATAATTACACCATCAAGAATGTATTTACCATAAATAAAATTAACTTGATCCTCTAAGATAACACAATCTATAATTTTCTTTAGTCTATTTTCCATGATTTTTTAAATGATTGTATAAATCACATTGCAAAGGTTTATTGGATGAAAACTATCAAAATATTTTGTCTTGCCTTTCTTTGGAGCCAATGTAATAAATATGATATTGATCTCACTTAGTATACCTTTTTTTAATTGGCCTCTTCAACTACAACTAGAATAACACTCTTTAATAAATCCCAAAAGTTTTGAAAAAAATGTAGGAAATCCATTAAGGCCAGGTGCCTTGTTCGGATGGAAATAAATAGTGTGTCGTATAACTTCTCCATAGAGATACTTCTCATCAAGATTTAATTTTTTCCTATGTGTTAATCAATGAAATATTTTACAAAATCTTACTTTTATCCTCCCTATATTTCCCAACATTCAACAAAATATCTTTGAAATAATTAATTGCTTTCTTTCTTATGTATCTTCTTCTTCCTCAATATTTATTTCATTCAAAGTTAAAATATTTTTGATATGGTGAAAATAAAAATATGTTTTGGCTACAAAATGGAAGAATTTGATATTTCTATCACCTTCTCAATCCATCTCTCCCTAGGTATTTGGGACCAATATGATCTTTTTTTCAATACATGTAATCAAAAGTATTATTTTTCTTACACGTAAGTATCTTGGTCTACTCCATTGATTTATATTATCTCTTAGGTTGTTCTTTGTGAAAACTCCCCAACTTAGACAGAATAAAATTATAGGAACTTTTGGTTGTAGAGTGGACAACTTCCCCAATGTATATCTGGGAATACCCCTTTTGTAGGTAGAATGAAAGGAGAATACTAGAATTCAGTGCTTAAGAGATTTAATAGAAAGCTTATAGGATGGAAAGGCTCTTCCCTTACTCAAGTGATGACATTACAACTATTGAGGGAAACCCTCCAAAACCTGCCAATTTTTATGATGTCTTTGTTTAAAATCCTAGCATCGATGGCTGAGAAATTAGAGCAAATGCAAAGGAACTTTCTTTAGATTGGTGCAGAAGAGAAACAGAGGATTAGTTTGGTTGCATGGGAGAAATTTTGCAAGCCTAAGCAAGAAGGCAGTCTGGGAATCAGAAAAGTGAAGCAAATGAACAAGGTTTTAATGCCCTAAGTGGGGTGGTGGAAAATGATTAAACATGATTAGTGTTGGGATCAAATCCTCTCTGTAATATATATTGGGAACCAAATCCCCTTTTCTTATAGCTTATATCCACCTTTATGATCATCTTTGTGGAATGAGTTGATCAAAACAAGAAATATCTTATGGAAAGGTTTAAGGTGGCAGGTGGGAAGAGGTGATAAGATAAGCATTTCAGAGGATGCATGGGTCACAGAGAGGCCTTTAATTTCTAATGATTATTGGAATTGCATCATTTGAGCTTTAAAGAAAAAATATGGAAACATGGTTCAAGAGTACATCAAGAAGAAAGATAATTGTAGAGCGTGGTACATGCTACAGTTGGAAGGAGTTGATGCAATTATGTAAAGCAAGCTTAATTCTCTCAATCTCAGCTTACATCATTACTATTTGTAGCTCAATATAGGAGAGGATTTATTCTTTTAGGGTCCTAATCCTAAAGGAATTTTTACTGTTAACTCAACTTTTGCCTTTGAAAGGGATAAGGAGAATCAGAATTTTCCCTCACATAGAGTTTGGACTAAATATTTATTGTAAAAAATCTCTTTCTTTCTTTGTCTAACATTGCAAAAATGGATATTAACAATGGACTATCTTAGAATAAGAGGTATGATAATTCGTAATAGGTGTTATTTATGTTATGGTGATGAGGAGACAATTGATCATGTTTTTGTTCATTTCTCTCTTTCTTTGGAGGTTTGGCATGTGCTTCTTAAGTTGCTTAAAAATCAATGGGTGATAACAAAGTCTTTGGAGGCCTTATGGGAATGCTAGGTTAACCCTTATTATAGCCCTCAATTGAAGAAAATTTGGATATTTATCTTACTCCGTTTCATTTAACAGATATGGAGGGAGAGGAACAAACAAGTATTCCATAACAAGGCTAATATTGTAGAGGTCATTATCAGGAAGTACCAAAGTTACCATTGCTGAAAATGTGACTATTAATATGGACAACCAAATATATGTAAATGAGTTGGAGGAATAAATAGCAGCAGACTGGGGACTAGTGAGAGCTATAGGGAATCATATTAGCTAGCCAAAGAGAAAGGTGAGATGGACTCCTCCCCCTAGAGTGGGTAAAACTAAATTTTTATGGAGCCTCTAAAGATAATCTAGGGAAGGCTAGAGGGAGGGGGTTCTAATATCTAGCTCAAAGGTAGTGATATCTTGTTATGTGGTAAAATTTGGCCATGCATCAAACCATGTAGCAGAGGTGAGATCCATGATTATAGGAGTAAGGCTTACAAATATGATGAATATTAATAAGATTATAGTGGAAGGGGGTTCTATGAATATCATTAACATTTTGAAGCCAATCAAACCACTAGCTAGAGCATTGAAATTATTATTTAAGATGCAGTGAATATACTATCAGGAATGGAGTAATTTGTGATCCAACACATCTATAGGGAAGGTAATATTGTGGTTGATGTTATGGCAAACATGGGAGTTTAGATGGATGGATCTAAGGTATGAAATGATGTTTTCCTGGAGGCTTTGATGATTATAACTCTAAAAGAGGAAAACAATTCTATTATTGTTGAGTTAGAAGTTTCAAAACCTTAGGGAAATTGATCATTGCAAAATATCTATTAGCATAGGGCCAGTTTTCAAGGAAACTAAATTGATATTCAAAAGTTAAATAAAGAAGACTACATATTGAATGAAGACTAGGTAGAAGCTTTCAAATATCTCAAGAAAGATAGAATTGGAGATTTGATCCGAAGTCAGTAGAGAATTTATTAAAGCTCCTAAATATTCTAAAGAAACTAGATGGATTGAATTTAAGAAATATTGAATCCCCATGGGATAGATTTAAATCAAAATTATTGTATCTAAGTATGCAACATGCTCCTTTTTAGTCCAAATTTTGTAATATGTAGGTGTTAAAGTGATTTTTCTCCTCTGCAAATGTAAAAGGTTTGGGATCCTTTCAAAACCCCTTCATTTACTATAATAAAAAAATATATGTTATTTTATATCTTGTAAAATTTCGAGCTTGGATTCATTTTCCTCCTTTAGTCTAAATATGTTACCAAAAGATTTGGCATTCCAAATATTTATTTGCTCATTTATATTTCAAATTTTAAACAAACATGTATACATATATTCCTTCAAAATTTGCTTCATTCTACCATAACAAAACCATCTAGAAGAAATTAAAGTCTTGGATCCGCATAGATTGAAATAAAAATAGCTTTGGATGACCACTATTGAGTAATTTAAATATTAAAAAATGGGTTTATAATCAAATATTGTTCACAATATAATATATTAAGAGATTGTATACTTTGTTTGTAACCATGTAATATTTCTAACGTATGAGTTTTCTCAATGTTTTAATTATCCCATGTGTATTTAAAGATTGAAGGAATAAAATCCCAAAGACCATTTGAATTAACAAATTAAGTAAAGTCTTTAATTTATTTAGATTATCCAAGAGTATCACCTTCTATTTTTAAGGAGATAGAACCATGTTGAAGTTCCCTAAGAATCCATATATTATAATTATGAATCATTAGTGTACATGATAGCAATATGTTGAAGTCTTTCCAATATTTTTCACGAGGAGTAAATGTAGTTGAAGCATATAGAGTTATAAATCCTACAAAATAGACCCACAAACCAATTACTTTTTGCTTCTAGAAATTATCCATCTTGTAGTGAGGATTCACTATAGTTTTGGGATCCCATTAAGTCATCATTGGTCTTGCAATCAAAAGAATAAAATAGGCTCTAACTCTGGTGAGGACCTTTACCTATTTGTTTGTGTGAAGTACCTAAAAATCTCACCTAGCAACTCCACTCAATAATGAACATACAAAAGAAGTCACTTTGAAGGATATTATATTGGGATTCCAAATTAAAATCTCAATATATTAGCTTAAAGAGAAAATTTTGTCTTTACCTGGAGACTCTCAAAAGCTATGAACAAAATATCTATTGTCAAATCCCTTGCTGCTACTAATTTGTATGTGTTAGTACCTTCGCTTACTATTTCCCAAATAAAATAGCTACTTTCCACCTAGACGTTTCCTAGCATGGAATAAAAGAATCCCCTTGTGACATCCAGTGCCACTGGATTTATTGGATGACATTCCAACATCAATTCTTAAATCATTGTCATAGTATACCAAAGAAGATTTGAAAACCCTACTAGAACATTTGTAAAATATGATCTGCATCTATCTATTACACATTATTACAGGGAAAAAATAGATCTAAGAATGTTTGTGGCATCATTTAGAGGTAAATATCATGAGGGTATGACTCTTTATCCATACTCAATTGTTGATTGGGTACAACTTGCTACCTGATTCATGGATGGTTTTAGAGAAAGAGAACAATCAACCCCAAGAATATATCCTAAGACTCCCTAGCCTCCTCCTACATAGTAGTCTATTGCTTAGTCTAAGGAGAGTGGTCAAATGCAAGGCTAATCGCCTAGATTTTAAATTCAAAATACTCTTTTAGGGATAATTTCCATGACTTTCAACTAGATTATAACAATTTGGGATGAAGAAGAGGTAGACGTGGGGACAAAGGGAGTGGATACTTTAGTATCTATTGGTCACGAATGAATCCCAATTATAATATGGGCCAATAGGTGACTAAAATATGGGATTTATATCCCTTTAGAGTTCTCGAGAAAATGAGCACAAGTACTCATCGAAGTCATAAGGAGAGCCCCTCTAGATCCAACAAAAAAAAGAGGTAAAGGATTTGAACTAGAGGTGGAAGAGGTACTTTGACTAGGCTAAAAGCAAAAAGGGAGTCAGCATTGGTTCTAGTCTTCTTATACCAAGAAAATTGCTCATCTCTGATACTGGTCTACTTGTATTAAGGGAGTCACTCAAGAGTCCTAGTTATTTAAGGGCAATGATGTTTTATCCAAGGAATTAGAAAAGAGAAAGAAACAATTGACTCAAGTGGCAATTAGGAGACCTTTTGATTCCTTACCCAGTGGATAAGACCATACATACAACCCTTGTATATTTGTATTATATGTAACATAAAATATATTTTTAGTAGGTTTCAAGTACTATTGATAAAGAGTAATTCTAGTTTTATGAAAGTTGCAAAGATGAGAAGTCATGGGCCTACAACTCAAATTTCCCCCTTAACTTCCATTTCAATTTGGGGGTCCCTTTTGACTCCATTCCCAATGGACAAGGCAACTATTTATGGGTTCTTTATCTTCATCAAGCTAAATATTCTCTGTGATTCATCAAAATTGTAGTGAATCCTCACTACACTCCAAAATGTTAACTTAGAAGAATGTTGAAAGATGAAGTAGGTGGAAAGTAGGGATGAAGTGATGGACAAGTGCAAGAAAGAATTATGTTTAAAATTCTTAAAAGGAATAATATGGAGAAAATCTTCAAGGAATGAGTCCACTAAAATAATAAAAAAAGCTCTAATCAAAGGATGAAACCATTTTCCAAAATTTTATGACAAGAAGAGGAAAATGAATTTTGTGACTACTTAAGGTATCTAGAAGTCAAAGATGGAAAAAATTCTCGAGAAGCACAAAGAAGAGAAAAATGTCTAAAGATCAAAAGTTTTAAAAGATATAAAAGAGAAGAAAGAAGAAAAGTTCCAACAAGTTGTAAAGTGTAATAACTGAAGACAATAATGGGAAAAAATCTTCAAGCTCACCTGCCTGCACAACTTAAGCCTGAAAATCCAAGAAAATGGTTGGCATATTAAAGGTAATAGCATGGGATCTACAATAAGGAAAATTTTAGATATCAAGAATTGATTATAGATATTTTCCATAATCAGAATTTGGGAATCCCCAAAAAGAGTAGATGGTAATGGCAACAGTAGTTGCACACCCTAAGACCTAGAATAATCCAACATTGATGGGCATGGATCCATAGATCCTAAAGGATCTAGTGATTTTATTGAGGACATGACCTGGAACACAAAAGTACAATCATTCTTAAATCCCTACACAGTTTTGGAGGGAAATCTCCCCTTTATAATTTATAAATAGTTGTAATTTTAGCATTGTAAAGGATCAACGAGTTGTATAACTTTCCCATCATTTTCCTCTGTATAGTATTACTTAGATTCCTGATTGGTCTTACAGGAATGCTTTTGAGCCCCCACTTTTGGCATATCTATAATATTTTATATTCATATATACATCCGTGAGGTCATGACTATTTGCTTTTTATCTTGTTTCATGTATGTGTATGCATTTATGTGTGTGTACTGAAGGTCGTGACTATATCTATCCTATTTTCTTTATATGCAAAATCATGGTTAACATGCTTAGAGGAAGTGTTCATCTTAGGGCTATCGACATATTATACTTAAGGTTGTTGTGCAAGGGGATATTATTTAGATCTTGGCATATTGCCTTCCTCTTAGCATAGGTTAGAGGTTTTTTCTATATTTTTCTAACCCTTTTCCCTTGACACTAGTATATTTGGAAGTGTGCTTAAGATCACATATTTAAAGTATTTGGACTTGTAAAAAATCCCTAGAGGTACCCAATTGAGCTAAACCCCATGCTATTAGAGTTGCCATGTTTTATCACTTTGTGCGAGGTATGATCATCCTAACTATATGTTCTCTATGCCTGACAATTGGGACAATCAAAGAGGACAACAAATCCCATTTGTGTTTGTTCCATATTGTTACAATATCTCCAAAAGAGTTTATAGAAGAAAGTACCAAACAATCCTCCATCTTGTAAATATTTTTGAATGCATCATTGCATTCCTCACTACTTAACTTTATTTTCTTTATTAAAATAAACTCAATGCTATAATGACCTATTAATTCCTTAGTAATTATTTTTTATGGGTCTTATTCATACCCTTGATATTCCATGATACCATTTTCATCATAAATTTTTATTTTTATTTTTAGGCTTAACCCCACTTCTTTTAACACTTGTTATATTTTTTTTTGTTTACCAAATCAATATCCCTCTTAGTTTTATTTTTATTTTTTCTTACTTTAAAGGCCTTCCTCTCCTTTTTCCATTCCCACTAACCCCTCTTTATCAATATCTTCCATTTCTCCATGTTGTTCATAATGAGATTTATCTTCTAAAGGTTTCTGTTGCCATGGAGAATCCAAAGTGGAAGGAATGTCCTCAATAATTTATTCTTTATGTTTCCTCCAAGAACCCAAAGTGCAAGGATGATCCTCCATAGTAGTTACTTTTTTATGTTTCTTTAAAAGCCCCAAATGTTTTCTTCTAAACTGTAAAGTGGAAGGATGATCCTCCATTATACTTACTTTCTTATGATTCCATGAAAACCCTAAATTTCCATTAATATTCTTCATATTCATTTCTATATTATACTAATCTTGGAACCCTAAATTGTAAGAAATATGATTTACACTGGTTTCATTTTTATTATAAGGAGAGGATTTTATACTACTCCAATAAAGAGAAGATAATTTACTTGGATTTAAAACCTTAACATTTTTTGCCTTATCTGCTTTAAATTTACCTCCCCATATTATTTTACACTTTAACCTTCCAAATTTGAACTTGTGCATTTTGTTTTCTTATCCCTTGCATGGTTTGTATCTTCTAATGATTATTTTGAGTAAACCACAATTGCCTTCACCATTTTATAATGCAAATGGTATTTCTTTGTCACTATCTTAGGAGTCTCAAATCCTTGATATGATACATCTCCTACCATGGTATGATCTCTTTTATGTATCATACCCTAAATTTCTATTTTTTTGCTCCATAATTTTCACTTTGCAATCTCTTGTCATATGTCCAATTTCCAAATATTTGTGACATTGAAAATACAATGCTTTCACAATCTACTTGTTGATCTTATTCTCTTGATTAAAATATAATCTTAATAGAATGTGGAAAAGGTTTTGAAATATATATTGTGATACATAACCATGTATATACAACATGCCTTCGCTCCTTAGTAGTTGGTCCCTCCTGGATGAAATTTTCTAGAGTATTATCAATGTTCTTCAAAACCTCCTCATTGATAAGCTAATATGGAAGTCCAAAACTCCTAATCCATACTAGAATCCTTTTAATATTTATAAAAAATTCTCACTCCATGGTCTTAAATATGTTATAACTCAATGCTTCAATCCTTTGCATTGTGCAATGATGGGTATTTAAGTATATAAGATGCCTATTTGAGGTAAAACAAACCTTCAACCAAACTTGTAACTATCTTGTCCTATACTACATGCATAAGCCTTGTGAGAGGTGGTTATATCACTTGACTTCTCACATGGGATATTATGTAATAAATTTTAGCATACCCCCTTATTACATCATAATCATAGCTCTATTTTGCTTATGATCAAAAGCTAATTTCTAGGGTGATGTTGGAATTTGAGAGAGCAATTTCCCCTTAACATGGACTTATTACTTTGATACTTAGGAGTGCCAAGTTCTATCGATCATGCACTCCAAAAACATATTTATTACAAAATACTTCATTCAATAAATTTAATGTATGAATTAAGTGTTTCTTTCAATTTTTTCAAGTGAAGCATGTGTTACCATGCATCCAACATCATTTATTGAATTGATTAGTTTTCGATATTTGGCTTGCATATGATGGAATAAAAGTTATGTATGGTTATTTTTTCTACTTTACCTTTATCTACTTTTCATTATGATCAAGTACTCAATTCTTTGTTCGTTATCCTTTTATCATAAGTTCTATGATATGATAAATGGGATGTATATTTTGAATGCAATATTTAGCAATTATGCATACTTGTATTAGTTATTTTAATGATCCCATAGCTTCCACCATTTTTTTTGAACTAGAATGTAGCAACCTGTCAATTGCTCTATGGTCTTTAGAGTTGAGCTATTAGAGCCCAATAGCTATTGTCACTATCTAACAAATCTATCTTTATCATGAATTATGTTGTTAATATTGATGATGTCACAATGCATCTTATCATTTAGTATCTTGATTGATTGTAGTGTTGGTACACTTCTTGAAAATAGTCATATGAGATCCTAGGATTTGATAATAATCTGTGGATATCTTGTTTGAGTTACAAAAATAGATAATTTTCTTTCAACAAGATCTAGTTTACAAGCTATCCCATGCTTCTTCAAAGCTTTCTTCACAATAGACCATTCATCTTGCAAATGTTTTTCTTTGTACTTGTAAAAGTGAGTATAAAAGGAATTATATTTAAACATAACATCTTAATTCCAAAATGTAATAAGATTCTTGGTCTTAGATGTATCCCATGGCTTATACTTGTAATAGTTTCCTTTGTATCTAGGCAATGTTACCTATTGATGATTCCTCAACTTAAAGTGATCAACCCATGGAACTTGTCTTGTATAATGATTTGGATGATTTGAATGCTTCCAAGTTCTACAACCTTTCATATGTTTAGAATCATACCAAACATTACTATGTTATTTGATTCTCTTCGACTACATTGTTTTGTTGTGTTGTTCTCCAACTTTGATTTTGCTTTCTTGAAGATGAAACTATCTTGATGTTGGTTCATCTCTTATGAAGAGGATCCATTTTTTAATGGATTATGTTGACATTCCTTCATGGTGTAACCTTTTCTTCCATAATTTTCACACATACTTTTTTATGTGGAAAGTACTTTGAGAATTATTTCTTTCATTTTTATATCTTTGAAAATTATTTATTTGTTGGAAGTTCTATGGAGATCTCATGCCTCTTGTGAATGGTTGCTTCCTTATTTGACTTGTAAATAGTAATTTTTCTTCTTCATCTATTGTATATGAGGCATCTACTTTATGAAGTAGTTTCACTAGCTTTTCAAAACTTGGTGTTTGCTCAATAGTATTTAATGTAGTCATAAAAACATTGTACGTAGATGGGAGATATCTCGAAAGAATTAGAACTATAGTTTCATTAGATACATTTTCTCCTAGTGCTTGCAATGATTCTCACAACTTAGTTATTCTCCTCATGAATGATTCCAACTCTTCCACATTTTTCATCTTCAAAAAATGGAGTTGGCTCTAGAGGAATAAATTTTGATTTTGGTTCTTTCCTTAAAATACTATTTTTAGTTTCTCCCATGATTCTTTGGCTATGGTTTAATCCCTAATGTATGCTTAGACCTCATATGCTACTTTGAACATGATTATTAGTCTTTCCTTTCTATCTTCCTTGTTGAACTTTATTTATTTTTTTCCTTCTATAGTAGGATGGGTAATGGTCTCATCTACTACTTGTCATACTTCCTCAAACTCAAGCTATGTCCTAAGATTGATTTTACAAGAAACATAAATACTTTCCCTTAATAGTTGGAAATTTGGAAACAAAAACTTTGGTGCTCCACTATAGTAAACTTTCACAGAATTTTAATATTTTTCTCATACTAAATCCACCTTGAAATATTCATCCTGATGAGTATATATATGCCTGTACTTGAATTTCAAGTAATGTTTAAAAAATATGAGAAATAATTATCTCATCAAATGGAGGTGTGTTCTTCCTTCCTTTTTAGAGTTTTCCCTCTCTTTTTTTTAATATTTCTTTTTCAAAAAATGAGGGTACCCTTTTTGTAAGCACTCCCTTTTATATTCTTTCAATATCTTTTCCACTTGAAATGTGGGATAAATATTTAGACTTTCCTTGATGTAAGTGATTTCCTCTTGGACTTATACGCTAAATATTCGATTTAAATTATAATTAGGACACCTAATTAAAACACACTCTATTATAGAGCTAATTTACTCAGTGCTCAGATTCCACAAGGCTCTTTCTTCAAAATTTTGATAAGTGTGCCTATGTTGAGTGTTTTGATGATGCACTACTTATATTCAATATTTTTTGCTTTGTACTCTTTTTATCTACTCATCACACTTGCATTGGAAACTTGCTTCTTTCTTGGATGATTTTGTGCTAAAGGGCCTGTTTTATTATTTTGCTTTTTTGCTTTGTACCTAGCTTTGTTTAGCACTTAGTATTTTATATGTTTCTTCTTCTTTCACCTCATTCCTTTCTTCATAATTTGATCATTTGATTGGTTGGGTCATATATTATTATCCATAGGTTGGCATTTTGATGACGTACTTGTATGTAGTAGGTTGCATCAAATCTCCTTCTATGATATGTTGAGTACTCAAATATTTATAAAGAATATTATGTTGTTATTTCTTAGGTTATGCTGGCTCTAGTTTCTTTATTTTAGGCTCCTTGGTTTCTTTGGTGTATTGCACTAGCGTTGATTGGATGTTATGGGATTTCTACTATGGAGGTGTTACTTCTTCTTCCTTAAGACATTCTACCTTTCCTTTATTGCTCTATATTCTTCTTTATTTCTTTCCTTGGACATCAAGCTTTTATAACTTCTTCTTTGCTTTAAAACTTGTATGCTTCATAGAGCTCTTGTGAGCATTGTATGAATTCTTGTAAGCATCATGGCTATTTTTAACATGGGGTCTTTCTTTGGTGAAGATTCTTCACCTTATTTATAATGCTATTTTGGCACTATGTGTCTTACTTCCAAATATAGGCTCTTTGAAGTTCCTAACTATAATTCATAAGTGATGTCTTATTTTCATGCGTCTTATCATTCTTCCAAAAATTGACTTCTCTAAGAGTATTCTATGGTTTGCCTTCTCTTTTACGAATGTTTTAAAATTTTATTTTATCTTTTTTGAGAGTTTTTATGCTCTTTTTAGACTTGTATTTGTACAAAGTTCACTTAATTTGTTGCTTCTTGGTAGTTCATAAAGGCATGGCCCTTTAAAAATACATGAACCAAATCTCTTATGTTTTTTTAGAACGTAGTAATTCTTTTTATTGGAATTTTCTTCAACCCTTTGAAGAGGACCTTTCCTTATTTTGTAATCTTCTTGTAATGTCTTTAAGTGGCTTCAATGACTTCTTTATTTTCTTTTTAGGGAGCTTCTTATGGCTTCCTTTTCTTGTAATATTTAAGGAGCTTCAATGGTTTCCTTTCTTGCCTTTTGAAATGATAAATTTTTAGGGGAGATTTAAGACCCATTTTCTTTCTTGCTAAAATTGGTCTGGTTGTTTATTGCAAGCTTATGACCTTTATTGGTATTTGAAGGGATTAAAATCCTTTTTGATGCTTGAAGGATTTTGCATTGGGCAAGGGTTTTTTCACCTTGAAAATTCTAAGTCTACCATGAAATTTTGCTTCATAGTGATAATTTTATACATGGTAATTTTACCCTTGAAGCTTTTTTTCTCGGACTTGAATATTTTTCTCAAATAAAGTGCACTTTTGTATTTTTGTGTGTGGAAGCTAGAGGTAAACTAGAAGGATAATTTTTTCTTCCTTCTTCCTACTCTAACACCACATATTAGAACTCAATGTTTTGATCCTTTGCATTATACAATGATGGGTATTTAAGTACATTGGATGCTAATTTTAGTCATAACAAACCTTCATCCAAACTTATAACTATCTTATCCTATACTACATGCATAAACATTGTGAGGGGTGGTTATACCACTTGCCTTCTCACATTGGCTATGATGTAATAATTCCTAATAAAATTTAATGCATCTCTCTCCCTAAACCATGGGTTACCACCTATTATTTTATCCTTGATTTTCAAACTAGAGAAGATGATGAGGAAAATTCATGGTAGAATAAAAGTCAATAACTTGAATTCAATCCCCATTTTTACTTGATCTAATTCTAAATCTTCAGAAAACCTAGCTAGCATTTGTGTAACTCATAAAATAACCCTCTACTCGTAAGAACCATTATGTCATGCTTGATCATCTTATCCTTGATACTCACTTATGGTGTAACATCTATTACTTCGATAGGGTTTGCCATAGATTCACCCTCCTCTTGTTCCTAATTAGGGTATCCATATTTCTAACTAGGGAATCTTTACTTTTAGTTATAATTTCAAAATTGATTTTTTTGCCATCCTACCTAACTTTTCCTCATGAGAATTCTTTATCTTTTAAATTTCCTTAAATATCTAGAATAAGAAAAGATAAGGCTCCTTCCTTAAATACATTGGCTTCTTGCTTACACTCATAACACTCATTTCCTTTATCAAATAAAACAAAAAGAGATAAAATTCACTCTCTACTTCTGTTGACTTTATTTTATATTATAGTTTAATTATTATATTTAAAAATATTTTAATTAAATTTATTCTAGTTAATGTTATTATATATAATAAAAGGTTGTGGATGAGCACATATGAGAGTGAGCACAATCGAAAGAGAGTGTGAACGTGATTCAAAAGTGTGTGCAACTAGAAGTGAGTGTGAGCATGATATGGCAATGAGTACAGTCGAAAGTGAGTGCAGGCACAAGCCAGGGGTAAGTGCAATCATAAGGGAATGCGAGCATAAGCTAGGAATGAGTGCAGCCAAAAGTGAGTGCGAGCACAAGCTGGTAGTGAGAAGGAAGTGTGAATAGGAAAGCAAAAAGTAGAAAAAAAAGTGTGATCAAGGAACAAGTACCACTTCTTGTTCTAGATCTTAGGAAAATTTAAAGGATTCATTTGAAGAAATTATAGGTAACATGGAAAGAAATTCATTTGTAAAATTCCTTATAGAAAGTATGAATGGCCAAGTTGGAAGTTTGGTGCCCTAGATAACAATAAGAGGAAGAGCAAATCTATGGTAAACCCACTCTAGGTAGCAGATTCTACACCAGAAGTGATTATAAAGGATGAGATGATTGAGCATGATATAATGATTCTTAAAATAGAGGATTAATATGCAGGTTTTATGGATATTGGCTAGGTTTTTTTTGAGATTCAAAATTTTATCAAGTGGAAGTGGTGATTGAATTCAAATTACTCCATGAATTTTCTTCCAAAATATTTTTTTCTTATTATTTTCTCTAGTTCAGAAATGAGGGATAAAATAATGGATGGAGGCCCATGGTTTAGGGGTAAAGATATTTTATATCTAAGACCTTAGAGTGAGAATATTTTTGTGCACATAGAAACTATAAAAGGCTTCCAATATGGATTAGGCTTTTTGGACTTCCTTATCAACTCATCAATAAGGAGGTTTTGAAATTTTTGGTAATATTCTAGGTGAATTCATCTAGGAGAGACCAACTACTAAGGAGACAAGGCATATTGTATACACTCAAAATTTGTTGCCATATATATTTCTAAACCTTTACCATAGTATATTAGGATTAAATCTGAATCAAGATAATGGTATTGACAAGTGGATTATGAAAATATTGTGTTTTGATGTTGCAAATATCATTAAACTAGGTACATGGCAAGAGACTACAAAGTGAAAATAGAGGAAGAGATGAAAATTTTGATCATGAGGGTAACTTCAATTTGAAATAAGGAGATCATATCACAAGATAAGCTAGGTCAAATCAAGGATTTCCCACTCCTAATAAAGTGGCTAGAAAAATCCCTCTACATCATCAGATGGCAAAGGCCATTATAGTTCAATCAAATCAACCATTAGAAAAAAATGATATGGGGGATGAGGAAGTACAATTTGCAAGTTCAAATATAGGAGGTAAAGGTGGGAAGGAAGAAGAGAAAGAAAATTTTAAAACAAAGGAATATGGGGAGACAAATTTTAAAGCAAATGAGGTGAAGGAGGTCAAGCTTAATCTAGGTAATTCACCTTTATTATCCTCAAGTAGCTTAAAATCTTCTCCTTACAATAAAAATGAAAGTAGTATGTGTAGACACTAAAATTGTGTCATATTGAAGATACTACCTAATTGGACTCTTCTAGACCACATGACCCACTTTGGGTAGCCTCAAGGCTAAAACAGTGGTTTTCACCACTCAAATAGGGTACATTTCCCTAAGCATATGGGGTCGTTTAACCCTAATATAGTGTCCAATTTGGGGTCATCCTACCCTAAGATGACGTCTGGGACCATCTTACCTCGAGACGATCACCAATAATTTTGGTCAAAAAGCCAAGCGGGACCCAAATGGCACCCTAAAATTTCAAATCCCATGCATATTTCCACACCGTGATTTATCACTTTGCATGAGCCAAAATAGAAAAAATACATGCATTAATCAATTACATGAAATTTTAAAGATAAGCATTCGCTTTTCTTAATGTGAACTGCCTCTTTGCTTTTTCATGCAAAGGATTTGTGCCATTATTAGATTTATTTCAAGAAATCTATATATTGGCACTCACCCCTCAAATTTAAAATCCCTACAAATTTGATTTCTAATTTCATGTGCAAAGCTTTTAAAGATATAGAGGTTCAATTTTTCAAAGCAATGAAGTGTTGTTGCATTCTTGTTCCCCCAATCTCTCTTGTTGCTAAAATCCATGCCGTTTGATTGTTGTAAGGATTGAAGGTTGTGCTTCCATCATTCGCGTGAATCAAACACCTCAAATTCGGTGATCAGACCAACTCAAAAAACCCCTACAATAGTGCACCAATCCGTCGATAATACCACAGATCAAACCTATATATTGCCCCTAACTTGGCCTCAGAAATACAATTCCAGGACAACGACCATCTCAACCTGAGATGACCCATAGAAAAGGTCATCCTACCTTGAGATGACCTTTGGTAGAGATCAGTTTATTTGCTTTTTCTTTTAGCAGGATTTTAGTATAGCATATTTCCTATTTTTATAGTAGTTTACATTTTTGTTCATGTATTTGATTCAATTTTATTTCAATATTCATTATCATTACATTGACCCCTATCTTGAAGGTCTCTACACATGCTATTGACAACTTTGCTTTTTCTTGTGTGTAGATTACAGGTTTCCATGAAAACCAAGGAATGCAAGATATGAGCATCAAGCTCTAAGCGACGATTATGAAAACCTACTCCTACACTTGTGATTGTGAGAGGACCTTGCAAAGTGTGCCAAAAATTAGTTGAAAAGGGAACAAAACCCTTGGTTTATTGTAATGATTGTATCACAACATTGAACTCCCTCAAGGGGACATATTTGTAATACACTTTGAGATTCATTAATATAAATAATTTTTTCTTCTTGTTCTTATTCATTATCATCATGTATTGGTCATATATTTATGTTCATTAATGCTTTACATTTATTATTAAGTTTTGCTTTTATCGATGCATTGGTTTTTGAGCATATCATATGGCGATCACGGTGGGACCACTTGGTCCTTTTTTAAACCTTCATATGGATTACTAATAAGTTTATGCATCTTAGAGGTACCCAAAAATAGTTATCTTAAGTCAAAGCAACAACAGGACGAAAACAAAATCAACAATATACATCAGATGTAGGCTATCAAAGTAATTGGTTTTGTCCTGTCTTTTCCTATTTTCCATAGAGAAGTAAAATTTTCCAAATTATAGGAAGGGATTGTAAAATACTTAGGGTTTTAAATCTCTATTTGTGACCGTCTCTAGGATAGACGACCTTTTTCTGTGGTCATTTCTGTTCCATACGACCCCTATCTATGGCTATCTCTTGGTCGAATGGCCTCTAATTACAGTCGTCTCTATGCAAGATGACCTCTGTCTACAAATACTTTGGTTTACTTTCTTGTCACCTACTTAAAGGCTAGTCATGTGTCTAGTGTTTCTAAAAATCAAACATTAATTTTTGCATTAGTGAAAATCATCGTGTGCTTTGTGATTTATTTACTTTTGCAAATTTTAAAAGGAACCCCACACACTACATGATCTATTGTAAACATTGGTGAGTTGGAATTCATCACCAACCATCGATTGATACTAGCAGCGGTGGACTTCATCTCCATCCATTGGCTCACACCATAACAATATTAGTGACCCCAAGCGAGTGGCTTTTTGGATTTCATCACCAAAAAGTCCTCTACTTTTGGGTGTGCCCAGAGTAGAAAGGATTAGCAAGCCCCTTTACTATAGGGTTTTTCAAATAATTAGTGGACACAACTATCGTTCATTGTTCATGCCTTAAATGCATGGTTTAAGCTAAATCATGGGTATGCCGATAGTAGAACATTAAACACCAACCCTTATAGGGTTCTTTATTTCCATAGATTTACCTTGAGCCATATCCAATGTAGAAAGCCATTTTTTTCCATTTGAGTTATATTCCTCGATAGGGGGTGTGCTCAAACTACCTTCAATAGATTCTTATTTTGTTTACCCTTAGATTTCATAGGAATAGGGGTTTCAACATCAAACACACTGAAAACAATAATAGGAATCACAAGAAAAATTTAAAAGAGATAAACACATTGTTTGCTTGTTTTTTTCTTTATTGTTTGGCTTAATTCAAACCATGATAATAACATGTAGTCAATCTCGATCAAGGGCTAGTACTGCTAAAAACTTGCAAGGAGACATGAAGCATCTTCAAATCATCCTAGAGGATATGGCCAATCTTGAATGGCTTCTAGGTTTTTACAGGGAATCCGATCTCCAGGATATCCCTATTCAAGAAGCATCTACAAATGCTCAATATGACTAGAGTGATGAAATTCCTAGTCGAGACACCTTGTATGCTTTCTCTAGATAAACTTCTTAGCATACAGGGGGTCCCAGTCGGTTGGTATCACGAGTTCACATTCCTACTGGTTCTATCCATCAATCAGTATGGAGTGTATTCCTTGCACTTTAGGATTTCAAGAGTACTATAGTAAAGAAAATATTATGGAGGATATCCAAGGAAATTTAAGGTTTTCAGGACAACATAAGAAAGTGATAACTATGGAGGATCATTTATGCAGTTTAGATTTTTTCGGGCAAAATAAAGAAGAAAATTCTAATGAGGCTATTCCTTGCACTTTCAATTATTTAGGACAACATAAATCTTTAGAATATAAGTCTCATTTTGAAAAATATGAAAAATAGAAGATATTGATGAAGATGAGAGTGTTGGAAGGAATGGAAGAAGGAGAGGAAGGCCATCAAATAAGGAACAAAAAGAAAAAGAAACTCAAAAGGATATTGATCTAGGAAGCCAAATAAAAATATCACAGGTGTTAACAAGAAGTGAGGCTAATCTCACTAATAAAAATAAAAAGTGTTGATATCATGGAATATTAGGGGTATGAATAAAACCCCTAAAAAAGAGTTATTAAGGAATTAATAGGCTATTATAGCCATGAGTTTATTTTAATACAAAAAACAAAATTAAGCAGTGAGGAATGCAAGGATGATTTTAAGAAGACTTGGAATATGGGTGATTGTTTAGCAGTTTCTTCTACAAGAGCTTCAGGCGGTATTGCAATAATATGGGACAAAGGCAAATGATATGGACAACTATTAGAAGCAAAAATAATTGGGTTACTAGATTATTTTGCAGGAAAGAGGAAAACATCAAATTTGGGGTTATAAATATATATGCTTCAATTATAGTTACTCGTGAAAGATGTTGGAAGGACCTTATTATATTTTTGTCAAATACAATAAAGATTCATTATGATTTATGGATTCTTGGAGGTGATTTTAATACTATTCTATCTCCTTAGGAAAATAAATATGGCATTCCAGGATGGTCTAAATCAATGCAATATTTGACTTCATTTGTCAATTCAAATGACCTTTGGGATGTTAGCCCCTCAAGCTTTCAATATACATGGGATAATAGATGCATTGAAAAAAATCATATAGAAAAATATTGGATAGATTCTTGTTATCCAATAAATGGTTGCAAACAAAGTATACAATCTCTTCAAATATTTTATTGCAAGTAGGGTCAGATCACAAACCTATTCTTTTGACTTGTGAGTTACCTGATAATGGTCATCCAAAGCCATTTTACTTCTAGTCTATGTGACTCCAAGACCCTAATTTTTTCCATATGGTTATGTTATGGTGGGATGAATCAAACCTTGAAGGATCATGTATGTATAGGTTTGTTAAAAAGCTGAAATATTTAAAGGAGCAAATGAAGATATGGAATGTCAAATATTTTGATAACATTTTTAAAGAAAAGAAAGAAATCGAATCCAAGCCCAAAAATTTACAAGAGATAGTAGAAATTAATGGAATGGATCAGGATTCTTATGTGAAAGAAAAATAATAACTTTATGATTATCATAATGCATTGAAAATGGAGGAGTCATTTTGATTCCAAAATTCTAGAGAGTAATGACTCAAGGAAGGAGATAGAAATATAAAAATAATCATGCTACAACAAAATTTTTCTCTTCGTCATATCAAAAATATTATAACTCTATATGGAAAAATATTGAGGACAAAGAAGATATAAGGAAGGAAGCAATTAATTATTTCTAAATTATTTTGTCATACTCTAGGAAAGATAAGGAGGCACAAGAAAAACTTTTGTAAAATATTCCATCAACTATCACTCAGGGATAAAATAAAATCTTGATGAAGAAGATATCTATGGAGGAGCTCCATGAAGTAATTTTATCTTTCCATCCTAACAAAGCACCTAACCCTGATGGATTTCCTACAATTTTCTTTCAAATATTTTGGTATTTATTGAATAGTGATATGTTAGATGCGGTTGAAGAGTCCCAAAAAAAGAAGGCTATAATAAGTGAGATCAATGCTACTTTTATTACCTTGGTTTCCAAGAAAGGTGACACCAAATATTTTGATAATTTTCATCCAATAAGCCTTTGTAATATGATTTATAAGATCATTTCAAAAATTATGTCAAACAGGTTGAAGAGCATTCTAGGATGTCTTATCTTAGAGAAGCAAGGTGGCTTTGTTCATGGTAAACAAATTCTTGATGGTATAATTATTGCACAAGAGGCCATTCATTCTCTTCATTCCATGAAAAATCCAAGTATGCTTTTGAAATTAGATATGAACAAAGCATATGCTAGGGTTTCCTAGAATTTTCTACATGCTATTCTCAAAAAGTTTGACTTTGATTATAGTTTGTGTGAGTGGATTAAATATTTTTATAGCACCACAAAATTTTCTATTTTGATCAATGGTTCTCCTACTGGGTACTTCAAGTCTTCATATGGACTTTGTCAAGGTGATCATCTTTCTCCTTATCTATTCATTATTCTTGTGGAAGCATTAGGGAGAGCCTTTTCAAAGGAAAAATCAAGGGTATTCAAATTGTAAGAAATAGTCCCTTTGAATCTCATATCCAATTTGTCGATGATACTTTTATTTTGGACCATCCCTTAGACAACAAGGTCTTAGATTTTAAATCAATATTATCATGCTATGAGAAGGCTACTGTACAATTGGTAAATACTTCAAAATCTAGGATTTGTTTTATTAATACTGACCTATATTTACAAAAAGATATTATGAATATTTTAGGGTTTAAACTTGAAAAATTTCTATCAACCTACACGGGTATTCCATTGTCTGATAAAGGAAATAAAAAGGAGCTTTGGATATCTTTTTTGGATAGAATGACAACTTTTTTGGTAGGTTGGAAATGTAATTTATTAACCACAACAAGAAGGCTACAACTCATAAATACTACATTGCAATCCATTATTATCTATATGATGTCACTTTCAAGATTGCCAACAACTATTGCATCAAAAACTGATAAAATTAAAAGAGACTTTCTATGGAAAGGTTGTGAGAAATTTTTTTAGGTTTCCTCTTTATGAATGGGATAGGGTTTGCAAAGGAAAGAATATTGGTGGAGTAGGCTTGCAGAATTGTAGACTTATGAATTTGGCATTAGGAGTAAAATTTGGGTGGAGATTATTTAGAGATCGAGGAAAGAATTGGGAAAAAATATTACTTAAAAAATATATAGGTTATCTTGATGCAATGAAATTATTTGGAAAAAAACTCTACCCAAAGGATCATCAACATGAAACTTCATATCAGAGAGTTTACAAATTGATAAAGAAACATATTATATGATCAGTTAGTGAGGGAAGTTATGCAAATATTTGGTCGGATGCTTGCTTGAAGCCTTATCCTCTTATCTCAGACTCAAAATGGAAACCATTGGCGCAAGCATACCTAGCATGTAAAGGTCCAAAGATCAAACATTATATTATTATGATAAAAAACTCTAGATCATGGATTTATTTTAGTAACTTGGTTGAAGGAGAGGAACTCAAACAAATTGTAAATGAACTTCAAAAGATGCTTCAAGAGTTTTATTTTTTGATTTTTACATGAAATGATGAGTTAATTTAGAATTTATCAAAGGATGGTGGATACTTGATCAAGTTGGGATATGAGGATTTAGAATAATCAAAATTTCCTTCTCCCAAATATTTTCCTTGGAAGAACATCTGGTCATTAGAGGCTCTCCTAAGGCCTCAACATTTCTTTGGTTAGCAGTTCAAAGTAAGATTCTTACGGGCGAGAGTCTAAAAATAAGAGGATATTATGGACCCTTCAGATGTGCCTTGTGTGAGAAGGATTTAGAAATGTCATACCATTTACTTATTCATTGTCCGTTTTCTCACACCATTTGGGGTTACTTAAAAAAAATGAAATTATATTGGGTAGCTTCATCAACATTAAAAAAGTTGATAAAATGTTGGATAAATTATTTCAGAGCTAAAGCATTAAGTATTCTTGGAGGATTGGCCTTGCCATTATTTGTTGGAATTTATGGCTTGAAAGGAATTTTTTTTAAATAAATATCAAAATCATGCCCAAGTTTGGAACCATATTAGTGCCTCTCTTGCAGAATGTCTACAAATATGGTGGGAAGTTTCAATTGCAAAAAAATAGATGTTAATAACTTGGGTATAGGATTTGAACATACATGGAAAAGTCATATGTGATAACAAAATTAAAACAAAGGATCTACTTTGATCTATGGTAAAATGGAAATGTCCAAATATTGGGTTTATCAAGATTAATTTTGATGGTGCTTCTAAAGGAAATCTAGGAAAAGTTGTGGAGGTGGTGTTTTTAGAAGAACTGAAGGTAAAATTCTCCTCATTTATTCAAAATCATATGGAACTTCAACTAACAACTATGCAAAGGCTAGGGCACTTCTTACGGGGATTAAAATTGTAGTAGAAAAATGATGGAAATATATTTCAATTGAGGGGGACTCACAAATTATCATCAATGCTATTAACAAAAATAAATGTGGAGGCTGGCTAAGAAATAATATTATTGTTGATGTTCATAATCTATTACTAGAGGCAATCTCTTGGCAGTGTGACCATATGTATAGAGAAGAAAATCAGGTGGCTGTTAAATTAGCGAATTATGGTGTTGATCTTCATCCTAGTGAAATTAAAATTTTAGAAGGCAATTGGCCAAGTGAGATTTTATATCTTAATAAAAACTATGTCAAGGAGCTAATTGTATAAACATAGCACTTCGAGGAAGTTGAGGAATATATTTAAAAGAAAAAAATTGAAAATTTCATAACAAAAAAAAGTGTGTTCCAACAAATGTAATATTTTGGTATTTTGATGGAAGTGGCCCCAATGGAAACCACATATAACCCATTTAAAATAATAATAAATAGAAGGTTGTGGACATGTCAAAAATGAAATCAAAGCCTGATTTTACATCTACCCAAATTAAAAGCTATCAAAATAGAACATAATTAAAGGTACTTTTAATGTCATTAATATGGTTCTAAGATTCAATGTAGTGTTATTTTTTTATAGCATATTTGCTATTCTTTACGAAGTTTAGAAGGAGCATGGTGGAGGTGAGACTATCTCAAACCAAAAGTTGTTAAAACTAAAATTAAAATAAAATATAAATTTAAAATCATTGTCATATTTCAACATGTTTGCCACTATAGGGGGCTCCCTCATTTAGGGAGTCATTCTAGATTTTTGGTTTATGTTGAAGAATAATAGAATTTATTATCTATTATACATTTTGTTTTCAACAAGTATATTAAAAATAGAAAACTATTTATTAAATATATTATTATCTGATTAGAATAGTTGTTTTTAGAACTCATGAAGATAAAAATCCAAGAGTTGGTATTAATATGTAATAATAAAATAGTGTTGTATTAGTTTTGAGTTACATTTAAAGGTGAAATTTAATATATGAATAATGTAAAGCCTTTTATTGGATTAAGACATAAAATAACAATTGTATTTTCAACCATAGTTACTTCTTTCGAAAGATGTTAGAAGGATCTTAGTATATTTTTGTCAAACACAATTATGACTCATTGTGATCTATGGGTTCTTGGGGATAATTTCAACATTGTTCTATCTCCTTTAGAAAAGAAGGGTGGTACATTAGGATGGTCTAAACCAATGCAATATTTTATTTTATTTATCAATACAAATAGCATTTAGGATGTTAGTCCATGTTTTCAATATACATGGAAAAATAAACACAATGGGTAAACTCATATTGTAGCAAGATTGGATAGATTATTATTATCCAACACATGATTGCAAACAAAGACTACAATCTCTTCATAAATTTTATTGGGAGTAATATTGTATCACAAACCCATTATTTTAAACTGTGATTTACCCAATAATGGTCATCCAAAGTCATATAACTTCCAGCCTATGTGGTTCCAAGACCTCTATTTCTTCTATATGGTTATGTTATGGTGGGATGAAGCAAATTTTAAAGGATAATATATGTATAGGTTTATTTAAAAGATGAAATATTTAAAGGAGCAAATGAAGATTTGGAATGCCAAATATTTTCGTAACATTTTTAAAGAAAAGAAAGAAATAAATTGAATCCAAGCTCAAAAATTTACAAGTGATAGTAGATATTAATGAGATGGATCAATAGTCTTATTTAAATGAAAAAATTTACTTTATGATTATCATAGTGCATTGAAAAAGGAGGATTCATATTGGTTCCAAAAATCTAGGGAGAAATAACTCAAGGAAGGATATTAAAATACATATTTTTTTGATGTTGTAGAAAAAATAAAATTTTCTTTCTAGCACATCAAAATATTTTAACTCTAGATAGAAGAAATATTAAGGAAGAAGAAGATATAAGAAGGAAGTAATTAATTATTTCAAAACTATTTTTTTAGATATTGGGCAAGGTAAGGAGGCACAAGATAAAATTTTGTAAAATATACCATCAATTATTATGCAAGGACTAAGAAAAAGAAAGACAAGGTTTCAAGTTGGTCAAACTGTTGAGAAAAGTAAAAAAGCTTTAAGGACTTTGGATCCCCTGAAGACCTTGAGCAAAGCTATGAATATTGTTAAGGAATTGCTTATATCCATAACAAGGTTAGTAAAAATAACTTCAGTTTATGTTGATGAGTTAAGTGGATGATGAGGTACTTCCAATTTCCAAAACAACCAGATTACCTTAGTTATAGGATTAATGTTGATCTTTTGGACCCTCTTGGTATCTTTGTTACTTTTTGGGTTGATGATTCGGTTGAGCATATCCCTTTTTCTTTTGAAGTTCTTGTTTTATTTATGTGTGTATTTACTTCTTGTTAGGTCATTGGTTGATATCTATTTCATTTCCTCTTTTGTAAATATGTAAGAGGTTTGGGATCCCTTTCAAAAACCATTCTTACACTTGAAAAAAAACAAAATTATTATGCAAGGACAAAATGAAAGCTTTATGAAGAAGATATCTACGAAGGAGCTACATGAAGCAATTTTCTCTTTCCATCCTAACAAGATACTTTTTTTGGGGGGGAATTTTTATTTATTTATTCAGAATCTAAAACAATACATTCCACAAGGATTTCCAAGTGATCCAAGCCAGAACATCATATGAAATACAATAAATCCTCCAAGAAAATCCATGGATCATTCTGACAATAACTTTGACAAGACACAACAACCCATGACAATCAGGTTCCTCCACCTTGAAATTATCTTTCCTGGTCCTCATGAATTAACTGATTAAGGAGTCTGGATTTCTCCTAATCAATATCATTCCAGCTATCAAATTTCTAGTAAGAGAATCCTTCAAAAGCCCACTTTTCCAAACAATCAGCCACTCTATTCCATTCTCTTGGGATATGAACAAAAGAAATTTCAATAAAATTCCCAGCCAAGATCAAAATTTGTTTCACTATTCTAGCCATAAACCAGGAAGCATCCTGAAAATGCTTGTTGTTCAGAAGAGACACCACTATCATGGAATTATATTCACAAATAACCCTTCTCCATCCCAAATAAAAAGTTGTTTCCAACACATGGAGAATTGCCAATGCTTCCATATGATTATTCGAATGAATTCCCTTGTACATAGAGAAAAAGAGGTGGGCCACACCCTCACTATCACGACCAATTCCTCCTATACCAACATTACCTGGGTTACCCCTGGAAGAACCATCTATGTTTATTTTGATAACACCCCTAAGGGGGACTCCACTTCCTAGATCTATTGACCTTCAATGAACCAATCCCCCTAATAGGGCCTCTATTTGTAGTTGGTGATGATAAAGAAATCTCCAATCTATTGATAATCTGCCAATCGAAGGAAGTAAGAGGATAAATAAGAACACGCTTGGCCTCAATAGTTTCCTTAACCATCATTTTAACTCTAATCCATACCTATAAGGGTCCAAGTTGACATCCCTAAAAAATCTTCGATTGCATTCCAACCAAATCTGCTAAAATATGAAGGAAGGACCAATATCCCATGTAGTTCGAAGACATGAAGCAGAGGTAGGGGGTCTACCCAAGCTTTCCCAAAACTCAAAAAGTAGAAGTATCATGGATGGTGGGCCTTTTCTAGATCAGCCACCACATGTTCCAGACCTCCAGGGAATATGAGCATTGGAAGAAAATATGGGGAATGGTTTCCTCATTCTTTCCACAAAGAAAACATAGTGAAGGACCCTAAAAACCTCTTTTTTGAATATTATCCCAAGTTGAACATTTCTTCTGACATAGAAGCCAAAGAAAAAGTTACATTTGGGCCAACCAAACTTATTCCAAATCTTCTTCCACTAGGGGGACACAATATCCTCTCTTCTCTATATAATAAGGGTTTGATAACCCAGGGCAACAATGTATTTCCCTTTTGAATTATGATCCCAAGCAAGAATATCAGAGTCTTCAATAGAACAACATGGTCTCTCAGCCAAAATAGAATCCAAAGTGTCACAATCCTCAAGACAACCACCCTCTGGCCAACCCTATGAATCCCACCAGCAGTGAGTAAAATAACTACCAAGAGGACTTTATCGCTTGAATTCAGCCACCTTAGACCAGCCCGCATCAGAAAAAATATCCCGAAGAAGACGAAGGTGGGGGAAATAAGAAAGGATAGGAGGATGATTATCCCAAGAATATTTCCAAAATAAGGTATTGTTTCCCTTATTAAAAATCCAAAAGAGACCCTGCTTAATAAGCATGGCACATTTTTGAGAGTATCCCAAACAATGGAAACTTTCCCCCTCAGCTTCAATCTCATAATCTCATCAGATGAAGCACCACCAAAATATTTGAGCCTAAGAATTTTAGCCCAAAGCTGATCAGGATTACTGCACCACCTCCAATAAAGTTTAGCAGCCAAAGCAAGACTATTCAAATAGGATTACCTCAAACCAAGACCCCCATCTCTTTAGGGCAACACACAGTATCCCAACTGACCATACTCCATTTATTATAGTCCAAGTTTCCTGCCCATAAAATATTTCTAGAAAGAGAATAAAATTCTTTGAGAAATCACTTAGGAGCAGCTAATATAGAAAACCTATAAATAGGCAAAGCATGAAGGACAAACTTCAACAACATTAATCTACCAACAAAGGATAGCCACCAAAAAGTCCAATGATTAAACCTTGATCGAAATCTATCCAAAATATTTTTCCAGTAAGCCCTTCCAAGATTTTTAGAAGAAATAGGAATCCCCAAATACTCCACTAGCAAACAACCCACTTGAAAACGTAGAATATTAGCAATCCTACGTTGAATCCAACCATCCGTATTTAAGAAGAAGATCTTTGATTTATCTTCATTAATCATTTGACCAAAGGTAGATAAGTAAATATCTAAAGCCTTCCTAAAATTCACTACTTCCTTAATTTTTACCCTCCCCATTAGAGTAGTATCATAGAAAAACTGAAGATGAGACTGGGATAAATAATTCTCCACCCAATACCATCCCTAGATAGCACCACGATTCTGAAAACTCTTGAGAAGTTTGCCCAAACCTTTAGCCATAAGGATGAAAATATAGGGGGACAAGGGATCTCCTTGATGAATCCCCCTAGAGGCCGAGAAGAAAGTGGATGGTAAACCATTTATTAAAACTACAAAGGAGGCCAAAGTCACACAACTCATGACCTATTCAATCCAATTATATGAGAACCTAAAAGCTTGAAGGATGTTTTACAAAAAAGGGGGTACTAACCCTATCATAAGCCTTGGACATATCAAGCTTAATGAACATAGACTTTTCCTTAGAGATATCCATAGAGTGAATAGCTTCAACAACAACCACCACACCATCTAAAATATAATGACCCTTAACAAACCCACCTTGCTCAGGAGAAATAAGAAAACCAAGAACTTTCTTCAGCCGATCCGCAATAATCTTGGTAATAATTTTGTAAGTAATATTGCATAGGAAAATAGGATGGAAAGACCCCAATGAGCTAGCATTTTTAGATTTGGGAATAAGAGCAAGGAAGGTTGAATTAATAGCTTTAAGAATTTGCTTATTAACTTGGGATTCCTGAACAACTTTTAGTAGATCAAAAGATAACACTTCCCAAAATTCTTGGAAAAATTCTACAAGGAAACCATCAGGTCCAGGTGTTTTACCTTTTTTCATTTGAAAAACCATTGCTTTAAGTTCCTCCATTGAGATGGGGTCCATTAGCATCTTATTCATATCATTAGAGACCAGCCTAGGAATACAATCCAAAATAAGCCTCATATTAACAACATCATGAGGACCCTGCTCAAAGAAAAGAGAGGAGAAGAACCTGACTGCTTCATTAGAGATATCCTCAAAGGATGAGAGAGTTTCCCCCTGATCAGAAGTAAGTGAGACTATAGCATTACCATTCCTGCGGTCTTTAACCGAATTGTGAAAAAAAGAGGTGTTTCCATCCCCTTCCAACAACTAGTCAATCCGAGATTTTTGCTTCCAAAAAATCTCCTCACGAAGCTCCCATTCAACAAGATGACTAGAAAGGGAAGCTTCCATTTCCAATAGATCCTTTGTCAATCCTTCATCTTTAATTTGAAAAGTGATCTCCTCCAGGCTATCTTGTAGTTGCTTTTTCTTCTAAAATATATTTCCAAAAGAAAATATGTTCCATTGCCTGAGTTTGAATTTGACAAACTGGAGGCTTTTAAAAAAAGTAAACATAGCAATGCCAAATTTGGGTTTCCCTTCAACCCACCACCTCTTCACACATTCATACAAATCCTTATCCCTGAGCCACATAAGTTAAAATTTGAAAGGTGAATTTCTTTGCAATTAGAATCTTGAGGACTGAAAGAGAATGGGCCAGTGATCAGAGCCCCTCTAGCCTAGAATATCTGAGAACGAAGTCCAACTATCATCAAACCAACTATCTAAAGTAAGGAACCGATCCAATCTTTCAAAAATAAAATTTGTTCCACATATTCTATTAGTCCAAGTAAAGAGCCCATTTTGAGGCTTCACATCAACAAGATTAAGGAAAGAAATATTGTCCCACATCAAAGTAGAAGAAGGGCCCAAACACTCCACACCACCATTCTTCTCCTCCAAGGACATGATAGAATTAAAATCCCCAGCCATAATCCAAGGATAATTGGGAGCAAGAGATAGAATGAATCTAAGATGATTCCATAAGAGGATTTTACCTGATAAATCACTGGGGGTATACACATTAGATAGAAGAATAGAAGATCCAGATGAAAAGCAGGTAGTAACCATAGAGAGATAGTTCCTGCTACCCACCCACCAAGAGGGAGTTAAAATTTATGGATCCCATAAACATGCAACACCACCCACCAAACCCTGGGCTCCAATAGCAAGACAATGACCACATTTCCATATCTTAGAAGCAATTCTAACCATATCTTCACAAGATAATTTTATTTCCTGGATGAAAATAATATCAGGTCTATGATCTTTGATCAAATTCTGAGTAGCTTTTTATCTAGGGCTGCTACCCAAACCCCTAACATTCCAAGATATCACTTTAATTTTGGGGGAATAGAGAAGTGAGAATCTAATGTCTTAACAACACCAGACTCAACTAAGGATTCCCCTATCAATTTCACTTTTTCTTGATCCTTATTTCTTCCTGCTTTTACCACCTTCTCCACCCCACCTTTTTTGATAGTTTTTGGGTGAATACCTAACATAGAAGAAACTTTCTTTTTCCCTTCCTCTCTGACAATCCTATCTTGGGAGGGTTCAAACCTAGTCTCATCCTCATTTCCCTCAATCAAGTTTTTAGCCAAAGGGGAATGATCAAGAAATTTATCAAGATAATCTAACACCTCTTTGGATTTATCTTCATTTCCTACAAGAGGGTTATTAGGCACCACCCCTTCCTTATCAGAAGTTTGCATTTCAAAATAAGGATTTAGGAAAGAAAAAGTACCTGGCTCTTGAATACAAGCATCCATATCACCTCCATTCCAGACTTTCTCCTCAACATGCGGCTCCTCAAAAGTCTCAAGCACATAAAATATGTTACCAAAACCTCCCTTCCCAACACCTTTATTCTAATGAACAAAAGGCCTAGATCTTGAACGAGACTTAACAGGAATAAATCCATCAAAACCGGACATCTCATTAACCATAGGAGATTTTCCTTTTACCTTTGTAGATGCATCTTGAAAGTCATATGAAGAGGATGAAGGCTGAGAATTCACTTTCTTACAGTTTCTTTGAAGATGCCCATATTCATGGCATATGCGGCATCGAAATGGGAGAGCTTCATAATCTAACTTTTGGACCCAAGACATGTTTCCCAGTTTAATCTCCAATGATTTAGGCAACGGATTATTCAGATCTACTTCAACATAGAGTCATGCAAAAGAAGCAAATTTTCTATCCAAAGTTTGGTGAGACGGACCAACCGATTTCCCAATAATATTTGCAATAGAATGAAGAATATCCGGCCTCCAATATTCCATAGGGAGTCATGGCAAACAAACCCACACAGGAATCCTAGAAGGCCTCTCCTCCATCGGATCAAATCCTAAATGCCAGGGTTTGATAAATAATCCATACTGATTGTGAAAGTAAGGACCCCCCTCGAACACTTTACTACGATCTACCATATGGGAGAACACCACAATAAAATACCCATTAGCTGCAAGAATAATCTCCAAATCACCTTCAGGGCTCCAATTTCTCCTAACCTAGTTTTCTAAAAAAGGCATAGAAATTATGAGACCCATGAATTTGCAGATGAGTGCATGCTCAGACAAATATAAAATATCATTCGTAATAGAATCAGGACTGATAACCAAGATAGGATGATCTTTGCTTTTCTCCAAACATCCATTATTCTTCGGCTTCAAAGTCGAAGAGGAATTAGAAATAGGATCAAGGGTTGCATGCATCAAAAAATTCATGGCATTTGCATGATCAGAAGAAGAGGCATCCTTATTCAAAACAACATCCTTAAAAGACAAATATCGGGGGTCACCAGGACCCCCGAAGCTACCATATCTAAAGCCAAACTACAACACACCTTTCACCAGCCAACATGTTGGTTTTCACAGACTTTTCCAGCATCAACCTGAAACCCTAGCTCATCTCACCCCCATCCTAACAAGATACTTATCCTAGATGGATTTCCTACAAATTTCTTCCAAAAATATTAGGATTTATTGAAGAGTGATATGTTAGTTGTTGTTAAAGAGGCCCAAAAAATAAAGGCTATAATAAGTGATATCAATGGCATTTTTATTACATTGTTTCCCAAGAAAGACGAGACAAAATATTTTGATAATTTTTGTCCAATAAGCCTTTGTAATATGATTTATAAAATTATTTTAAAAATTATGGAAAATAGGTTGAAAATCATTCTAGATTATGTTATCTCAGAGAAACAAGGCGATTTTGTTCATGGTAAAAAAATTCTTGATGGTATAATCATTGCATAGGAGGCATACTTTCTCTTCATCCATGAAAAAACTAGGTATGCTTATGAAATTGAATATGAACAAAGCATATGATAGGGTTTCTTGGATTTTTCTACATTTTTAAAATGTTTGGTTTTAATTATAGTTGGTGTGAATGGATTAAATTTTTTTATAGCACTACAAACATTCTATTTTGATCAATGATTCTCTTGCTAGTTATTTTAAGTCATCTTATGGACTCTACCAAGGTGATACATTATCTCCTTATTTATTCATTATTCTTGTGGAGGCATTAGGAAGAGCTTTCTCAAAGATAAAATTGGAAGGAAAATCAAAGGTATTTAGGTTGCAAAAAATTGTCCCTTTGAATCTCATCTCTAATTTGTTGATGATACTTTTCTTTTGGGTCATCCCTTAGTCAATAAAGCCATGGAGTTTAAATCAATATTATCATGCTATGAGAAGGCTAATGGATAGTTGGTTAATACTATAAAATCTAGGATTTTTTATTAACATTGCCCTAGATTTACAATGAATTATTGTGGATATTTTAGGCTTTAAAATTGAAAATTTTCCATCAACCTTCTTGGGTATTCTTTTATCTCATAAAGGAAATAAAAAGGAGTTTTCTCTCTCTTGTTTGGATAGAATCAAAGCTTATTCGGTATGTTGTAAAGGTAAGTTCTTAACTATGGTAGGAAGGCTACAACTCATAAAGACTACATTACAATCCATCCATATTTATATGATGTCACTTTCAAGATTGCTAGTATGTGTAGCATCAAAAAATGATAAAATTTAAAGAGACTTTTTTGGGAAAGGATGTAAGGAAAATTTTAGGTTTTCTCTTTGTAAGTGGGATAGGGTTTGAAAAAGAAATAATATTGGAGGAACAAACTTGTAGAATTGTAGACTTATGAGTTTGACCTTAGGGGCAAAGCTTAGATAGAGATTATTTAGAGATCAAGGAAAGAATTAAGTAAAAATATCATTTCAAAAATAAATAGGTTCTCTTGATGCAATAAAATTATTTAGGAAAATAACCCTTCCCAAAGGATTGCTAACATAGAACTTCATATTAGATAGTTTACAATTGATAAATAAACATATTAGATGGTTAGTTAATGAGAGGAATTATGCAAATTTCTGGTTTGATACTTGGTTGAAGCCTTATCCTCTTATATATGACTCAAGATGACAAATATTGGTTTGGGCATGCCTATTTTGTAAAGATTCAAAGGTCAAAGACTATTAATATGAGCAACAACTCCATATCATGGATTTTTATTAGTAACCTGGTTGAAGGAGAGGAACTCAAATAAATTGCAGATGAACTTCAAAATATGCTTTAAGAGTTTTATTTATTGATTTTTACATGAAAGAATGGGTTGGTTTAGAATCTACCAAAATATGGTAGATACTCGGTCAAGTTGGGATATGAGGATTTAACACAATCAAAATTTCTTGTTCCCAAAAATTTTTCTTGGAAGAATATTTGGTCACTAGAGGCTCTCCCTAAGGCCTCAACATTCCTTTGGTTACTAGTCCAAAGTAAGATTCTTATAGGAGAAAATCTACAAAGAAGAGGATATCATGGGCCTTTCAAATGTGCCTTGTGTGAGAAGGATTTATAAATAATAGACCATTTACTTCTTTATTGTCTTCTTGCTCATACAATTTGAGGTTCTTCCATTTACTTCTTTATTTTCCTTTTGCTCATACAAATTGAGGTTCCTTTTTAAAAATGTGAAAATATACTGGGTAGTTCCATTAACATTGAAAGAGGATGAAATGTTGGATTAATAATGTCAAATCTAAAGAATTATGTATTCTATGGAGGACTAGCCCTACCATTATTTGTTATAATTTATGGCTTCAAAGGAATAATTTTTTTTTAAATGAATCTCAAAATCATGCTCAAGTTTAGAACTGTATTATTGTCTCTCTTTCAGAATGTTTATAGATATCATGCTCATTATGGGAAATCTCAAGTGAAGAAAAAGAGACGGTAACAACTTGATTACAGAATTTGAACATACATGGAAGAGTCATTTGTGATAATGACATTAAAATACGTGATCTACTTTGAGCTAGGGTAAAATAGAAACTTCCAAAAATTGGGATTATCAAAATTAATTTTGATCATGCTCCTAAAAACAATTGGGAAAAACTGATGGAGGTGTTGTTTTTTAAAATAATGAAGGTAAATTTCTCCTCACTTACTCATAATCATATGGAACTTCAACTAACAACTATGCAAAGGGTAGGGCACTTCTTATAGGCATTAAAATTACAATAAAAAATATGGAAATATATTTCAATTGAGGGGGATTCAATAATTATCATTAATGCTATCAACAAAAATGAATGTGGAGATTTGATAAAAAATAATATTATTGGAGGTAATCAATGTGAGTATATTTATAAAGAAAATTGGGTAGCAAATAATTTAGCCAATCATGGTATTAATCTTCATCTTGGTGAAATTCAAGTTTAGAAGGCAATTGATCAAGTGAGATTTAATCTCTTAATCAAAATGACCTCAAAAAGTTAATTATGGAAACATAACACTTTGAGGAAGTTGAAGAATATATTTGATAGAAAAAAATGAAAAATATTTGTGATAAAAAGACATGTTGGATATGGTTTAATTGACCTAAAGGTATTTTGATAAGCGTGGCCCTCAATAGAAACCATATATAATTTAAAAAAAAATACAATTATATTGATGTTTGCATTATTATATTAGCTTTTTAATTATGTTTAAAATTTAAAGGTACACATAAAGCTAGCTTTTTTGTTGGTTTAAGGGTTCAAACCATAGGGGTTGATCCTAACAAGAATACCATCTCGTAATTGTTTACCTGGTGTGAGGGGGACCACCTATCGCTTGGGATTCGTACTATTATCATTGGTTTGGTGCACACTGAGAGGATTCAGATCAGAATACTACCTTTGCAATAGATATACCCCCAAGGTTTGAACCTAAGTTTCTTCCTGGTAAGTGTCTAGCTAGACAACTACCAATTCACCTAGGTCATATCATATCACTATTCATTGTAAATTATTAATAAATTGGTTGATTAATTAGTTTAATGGATAATTATATAAATATCAATAAAAATATTTTTCAATTTAAAATGTTAAAGTATTATTTGGTTATATAGGATTGAAACAAATCTCACTCATATTACATGATTATATAATGGTATTATAACAATTTAATAATTATGTATGGATCCTTTGACAAGATTTGAAGTTAGGTCTCCTCCTTGAAATTCAATGCCATTTAATGAATTATTCCATTACATATATCATTTTGATCGGGTATTTTTAATTAAATTAATTAAAAGTTTATTATATTTTTCTTTAATTTCTGGCAAAGAGATGAATTGAATTGTACCCAACAATGTAAATTTTATTTTTAATAATATTGTATATTTTAATAACTTAATTTGTTCAAAACAATATTTTTTAAGAGTTAATATAATAATCAATTCTTTAATAAAATTTTAATATTAAAAAATTTAGTAATATTTTAATAATAATGATTTAACCATGATATTTTGGAGCAATGGTAATGGTAAATGAGATACAATCATATAAATACAAATTTGAATTTTAGAATCAAAATTATTATTGTTTTAATGATAATACTTATAATTTCAATAATAATAAAAATAATAATACTTATACTTTAATGCATTATAGAGCAATGATAAATGAGATCTAATCATATACCATGAAATTGTAAAGAGGAGATCTAAGGTTCAAATCCTTCAAGTATTGGGTTATACATCCTCCATGCGAATTGTCCAATATGAGCTCATGGATGTTAAAAACTAGTTTATTTTATAACCTCAATTCAAGTCATCATATTGTGATGGGGCATTCATAATGATAAACATTGTCTAAATATAATATAATATAATATAATATAATATGGATATGTATTAATTAAACATAATATTAATTACTTGTTATTTATATTTTATTTCTTAATTGGTTATATGGGATTGATGTTCATCCACATTACATCATGGCTACATAGTGGTATATCACTTGGCATGTTTTAAACCTAGGTCTCCTCCATGAAAGTTAAGGTATTTAACTAGTTGAGCTCATGTCATTTGATTATGCATATTTTATTTTTACACATTTTTAACTAAATTAAAAATTTATTAAGTTTTTTAAATGAGTAAATATTTATTTGTCTATAATGAAATAAAAGTAAAAGAAAATAGTTTGTTAATAATAATTGGAGGCAATGCGACTTGGCCCTGTGACCAGTTGTTCAAAAAGGAAAGGTAGTTGTCAATTCTTCTGTATATAAAAAAACAATAATAATTATTTGTGCAATGCATCATGGATGAAATTGAATACAACTATACTCAAA
The DNA here is from genome assembly GCA_028583015.1 of Wollemia nobilis. NCBI lineage: Eukaryota > Viridiplantae > Streptophyta > Pinopsida > Araucariales > Araucariaceae > Wollemia > Wollemia nobilis. The sequence goes on from JAQPPZ010000850.1 coordinate 15,781,807, forward strand.
GTTTAAATCCTTGCTAAGGTTTATTAAAATATTTTGATAAAACAATCATAATGTCATATGGCTAAGTCATTAAAATTTTATATAATTAAAATATTTATTTTGATCTTGATATCATTAATTAAACGATAATAATCGTTATTTGATTGTATATTTTGCTTTAATAAGTTATTTTTCATTAAAATAACACACTCTCTCTCTCTCTTATATATATATATATATATATATATATATATATATATATATATATATTATTTTATTTAATTTTTGGTAAGTAGAAAAATGTTTGCACAATTCTAATGAAATGCAAATAAAGTCTACGATTGTTAGTTTTTTTCTCTTTTAAAAATATTTATTATATAATAAAATTATATTTTATTTCTTAACTCATAATTAATTTTTAAATTATTTATCCCTTTAATTATAAAATATATATTTTTATATTTAAATAGTCATTAGATATATTTAACTCACACATATTTTGCGCCCATTAGGTTGAAGTTTGACTATGATAATATTTGGCTCATAAAGCATCACCAAATTTCAAATAACCCACTAAAATCAAATAAGCAAAACTATTTTAATTTCATTTAAAAAATATTAAAATAAGGAGGAAGTCAAGCATCAAGCCTAATACCATAAATGAAGAGGTAAATCCAAGAACCACATGTACTATGCCACAAGATTTGAGTTCTTATTCCATGATGATCCAAGTGTAGTGGCATATTCCATGATTGGAATTCCATGTTAATATCTATCTTATCCAATTTTAATAAGATTAAAACTCAACATTGATAAAATTTTAACATTAAACTTGATTTAGGAAGTGTATTCCTCAACATTTTAAGGAGAAGATCCAAGTTCAAATCTTGTCAAACTATACATGGATAATATCCAAGCTTTGTTGTAATACCACTATGTGGTGATAATATAATATGAGTGGGGCCCATTGCAATCTCATATAAGCCATTGAAAAAAATTAAACTTGATTAAAAGTATCAAATAACTTAAGATAATTTTGAAAACAAGTATACCTTACTTTCCATATGTAAATGTTAAAACCAACATAGACAAAATTAAAATATGTAATAGTGGATTTGGTATAAATTGTTAAGTAGCAACCTTAAAAAATCAAAAATTGATAAATTAGAACTATAATTGATAATATTAATGTTAGTCTCCAAATAAAATATATATTTAAGATATATTTTAAGATTGCTTAAAGGTTGGAACAAAAAATTGTAACACAAGTTTCATTCTTGTTGCCCATATTTTCATGCCCGCTTGTTCCATCAACACCCTCCATGTCATCGAGATCACGATCACGTGGTGGGTTAATAAACTTATGCTAGTTGTTGTCATATTTAAGTTCAATGTCCTCATCACCTTGATGTTGCAATAATGGAGAAATCCTTTGTTGTATTACTTGTTGTTAATCTCAAATGGCTTTGAACATAAACAAGATTACCAACCATCCATAGCTGTTATTACCAATTTGTAATCTAACACTACATTTTTTAATTTCATTTTATTTTTAATTAAAATTATAAAGTTTGTCCCTTTCTTGGTGCTTTCACGAGAGTAAAAGGTTTAAAATGATTGTGACATGGTGGTTATAGGGGCGGACTGCATGAAGAACTATGTGACGGCTTTCGAGACGGACAACGTAGAATACTATGGTGACCATAAAAGTTGGGCAACTTGCTTGGATTCGTAGCCGCTATTATTCCACCATGTAAATTCAAAAAACAAAATTATAATTATAATTATAAAGCTTTAAAACAAAAATTATAAAGCTAAGAGAATTTAAACCATAATTCTAAGAACTAATATTTAAAAAAATTAGTTTAACTTAGTAAAAATAAAAAAATAAACTGTAATAAAGATTGCATTTCATTAAAACTAAACTTAAAAATTTAATTTAATTTTAAATATTAAAATAAATTTAGTTCTCACTCATGAATATTTCATTTAAATAAGAAAAACTTTTATATATATATATATATATATATATATATATATATATATATATATATAACATAATTTAATTATAAGTCAAAAGGGCCCATTACATTCACTTATGATGCCCCCACAACTAAATACTAATAGGAGAGGGTAACTCACAACTTGCACTTTTAAGCATTTACTTCATTAGTAGGTGCCAACTTGCACTTTTAACACAAAAAGTTTAACTATATATTAATAGGAGTGAAGTTTCTGCTTAAAGGGTGACTCACAACTTGCACTTTTAACACAAAAATTTAGTAGGTTGAAGTACTTATAAGTTTATAACCTACTTAGATTTTATAATTAAAAAAAATTATCTAAATTTTGTTAAATATATGATAAAATAATAATGAAATGAATGATTTTAATTAGCGACCTTAAACATGGCCTATGGGACCTTTAAATAATGTAGTATGAAAACTTATTATTAACCCCTGTGCAACCCCTGTGCGTCCGGCGGTCCCCATCTCACGCCGGGTTACCATGTACGAGACGGTGGAAGTCCTGAGAGCCTTCGTAGATAGTTTGAACCCTACCAGCTGTGCTGGTAGTTACTAAAAATCGTGAATGTAACCATTGCTTCTATATACCAAAAAAAAAAAAAAAAAAAAAAAAAAAAAACTTATTATTAATAATAATAACTATAGTAACTATTAGTGCAATGCATCATTCTTGTTAGTCTCTAAATAAAATATATATTTAAAATTGTTTAAAATTTGGAAAAAAAATTATAACACAAGTTTCATTCTTGTTGGTCCTCTTTTTTAGGCCCACTTGTTCCATTAACACCCTCCATGTCATCAAGATCATAAGGTGGGATAATAAACTTATGCTTGTTGTTGTCATATTCAAGTTCACATGGTGGGCTAATAAACTTATGCTTATTGTTGTCATATTCAAGTTCAACGTCCTCATCACCTTGATGTTGCAATGATGGAGAAATTCTTAGTTGCAATACTTGTTGCTAATCTTAAATTGCTTTCAACATAAACAAGATTACCAACCATCCATGGGTGTTATTACCAATTTGTAATCTAACACTACATTTTTTTTCAATTTTATTTTATTTTTAAATAAAATTATAAAGCTTTCAAACAAAAATTATAAAGCTAAAATAATTTAAACCATAATTCTAAGAACTAATATTTTAAAAAATTAATTTAACTTAAATTTGAAGTAAAAATAAAAATCAAGGTTCAAACCGTGTCATAGGAAGGGGTGGGTGTGTGGTGGCTTTGTGTTAAATTCCCTATTGATAAGTATAGCTCTCAACTTTAAGAGGGGTCATGGTTGAGAGGAGATTGCTTAGCCCTATACGGTCGATCACATGGTTTCTCACAGTAACCAAATCCAACAAATAAAAAAATTTAAAAAAATAAATTGTAATAAAGATAACATTTCATTAAAACTAAAATCAAATGCTATTAATTTAAATAATTAAAAATTTAGTTTAATTTTAGATATTAAAATAAATTTAATTCTCCTTAACAATACTTTTATATATCAAATAGACTTTAACTATAAGTCAAAAGGATCCATTACATTCACTTATGATGCCATAACAACTAAATAACAACTAAATACTGATAAAAGAGGGTAACTCACAACTTGCATTTTAGGCATTTACTCCATTAGTAGGTGACAATTTGCACTTTTAACACAGATTTAACTAAATATTAATAGGAGTGAGGTTTCCACTTAGAGGGTGCCTCAGCTTGCACTTTTAAGCTTGTTACACAACTTGTTAACACAAAAAAAAATTAACTATATATTAATAGAAGTGAAGTTTCTAGTTAGAGGATGACTTACAACTGGCACTTTTAAGCATGTTATTTTATTAATAGGTGACAATTTGCACTTTTAACAACAAAAAAAATTAGTAGGTAGGGGACTCATAACCTACTTATATCTTATAATTAAAAAAAATTATTCAGATTTTAATGGACATTAGAATAATATTATATGGTTGTTAAATACATAATAAAATAATAACAATCATAATGCGGTGTGAAAACTTATGTTTGACTCTAAATTTTTGCCTATAAATGAATAGACTCATTGGTAATTTAATTCCCTGAAGGGTAGGTCCTGTTGATTATAGAAGTGGGTCCTTTTAACTTTCTTTCTATCCAATAGGTTAGGGATTAGGGATTATAGAAGTGGGTCCTGTTGACTTTGTCTTTATTCAATAGGCTAGGGATTATACAAGTGGGTTATGTTGACTTTATCTTGATTATTCAATGGACTGGACAAACAGGTACTAACCCGAAATTCCAATCATAAAATATGCCAATAAACTTACTAAGGATTATAAAAGTTCTCTGCACATTAAATAACACCTAAAATGTTTTAAGTTTAATTAATTATTATTTTAAAATTAAATTGCCACCACCTATAGAAGAGCTAATCGTGCCATAATGATGAAAAGGACTTCCCATAGCTATGATGAAGGAGAAGAAAATGGGTGTGCACAATTTAATTAAAATAATTGCTTCCATCTATAATGAAGAGGAGTCCATAAACCATTCATTTGATTTCGGAAAACGCAGAAAAATATGATTTGTACCATTCATTGCTTTTTCATTTCGATTCTTAATATTGTAAAATCTCGTTGGAGGTCCACATCGAGATTTTAATCGTACAATAAATGTGGGACTTTGCTTGGGAAGGCGGCATGCACATAATTGTCTGCGTAACTTCAAAAAGTTGATCAATTTTTCTTTTAATGAACATTGTGGTCATCCCAATAGAAGGATAGGTCTTACTAATGCACCACGTTTATTTTTTTTATTTTTTATTTTTTATTTTTTTAAATAGAAAATTGGTTGTAATTACATTATTTTTTAATAATTATAAGGGTAAGTTTAAACCATAGGATTGTTCAATCAAACCTATTGGGCTTAGTGATCCAGGTGTGAAGGAACCCACAGTGACCTCCAAAATTTTACCAGAAAAACAAACACTTACTAAGGTAATTCTGTAGCAGATTTGATTTTGTAAAAACAGTTATATTTTAGAATACTACTAAATTCCATTCTTGGTTTGATTTTGCAGGACATTTATTAAACCATATTATGGTAGATAAACACCAAATTTTCTTGGCCAGCTTGAGTGACGTGACTTGCCACCGCACAGATGTAGCGTCTAAAATGAAAGAGAATCTCGGAGCAAAGTGAGTTGGCACGTCCCCATTGGAGGTTATACTGAAATTCTCATTGCGGGACTTGACGTAAGCATTCGACTTTGAAAAGAAAGACGACAAATATTCGAGTGGGGTTTGTTGAGATTTTTTAATATTTTAAATTAATTTTATAAATTAGACAGGTGGGGGCCAGCGTGGAATCGGGGGTCGTGCCGTGGCGTGGCGGGAGAAGGGCGGCATGGGGCCGGCGGACACGTGACACTACCGCCCACGAGAATCTCTGTTCTCCAAAGATAAGATTAAGAGGGATATTAAATTAATGATTTTATCGCGTAGCGGCCAATAAAAAACCGCTGCCCACGTGGGGTTTGAATTGGCAAGGCGCTCATTGGTTACTGGGATGCAGTTGGAATTCTCACCGAGGACCTTCTCCGGCGTTCCAGCGGGTATTCCTATGCCATCGTTTTCGTCCAGATTTCACCGGTTGATATTTTACTGCCGCGAATCATCGGAAGTGACCGCCATAATCAATAGCCGGTGAGACTGGGTTCCATTGCAGAGGCTTAAGCTTTTTCTAGCTTTTTCCAGCTTTTTCTCGCTTTCTTTCTGTAGAGGACGTTAAACATGCCGGGGCCTCAGACAGCCGATGCATCATCCTCTTCTTCCTCCTATATTTTTCTGGTAAATATTTATTGTTATGTGAGGCTTTTTTTTTGTAGATTAGGGTCTGTATTGCTGTTAATTAAAATCTTTATATGGTTTTCTTAGGTTCAGCACCTGATCGAGAAGTGTCTGCTGTTTAACATGGATCAACAAGAATGTGCAGCAGCGCTCTCTAGACACGCCAATGTTGAGCCGGCAATAACCGTCACAGGTAACTTCCTTTCTTTCAAAAGCTGGATATTGTCACAAAAAACTCTTAACGTCTGGTTAAGTTAAGCTGATCCGTATTCCTGTAAAGGCTTTTTATATGTTTCATATTTCTCAGATTTTTAGACTTAAAATAAACGATCTGAAAATTTATCATACAGTGAGTATTTAAAATCCAAAGGTTTTGGCTGTAAATTTCCAAACTATAACCAGAAGAATGAGTGCATACGGTTGCCACTGAGAGAGCTTTGGCTTTTCCCCCTTACAAATACATGTCTAGTTGTTCTTCATTCTTCTTCTGCAAAACTGGTTTGCCTGAGGAATTAGCGTAGAGGTATTTTTTAGTGTGAGTATGTTCTTATTCGTAGAAGTATTTTTCTTCCCTCTTTGATGTGATGAGGCCTTTCCACTGTGTTACTGTTGGATGCAGTGTGGAACGAATTGGAAAAGGAGAACAAAGAATTCTTCTCCTCGTACAACGAGAGACGAAGAGAAAATCGTGAACAGGAACTGAAGCAGATGTTAGATGAAGTAAATTCTAAATTTCGGAATCAAAATATCTGATCACTGGACCCGCCTCGGCCTGCAATTCTACGATACAATCTGTAAAACTGGATAGCCTGATCTGTACAGTTTTTTCTGCTTCTGCTGAGGGGCCGATTCCATAATTATTATGACCCCAAAGCCTTACACGGATCATCATCAGCAACTCTGTAAAATATGCAAAATCATGTGATTTTGCCGTGTAAAACCGAATTCACTCTCGGAATCTTTGTACAAATTTAATGGTGTGTATATACGAACATAATTTTCATGCGTCACACGTCCTCGAGCTTTCGTTCCAGATGGGTCACGGCATGCCAATTTTTTTAATTTCTATTATATTATTATGTTCTATATTTTTATAGCCGTTACGTGCTAGGTTTGGAATGACCAAGAAGTTTGGCGGTTTGCACCGATCTCTCTGGTCCGTCGGCTATAGGCGTAAGGGAATCTTGAAAGGCTTGTTTCATTAGAACGGAATCTGATTGGATCAGAGGAGGTCACTCACGTCCAAAATAAGATACATGCAAAAGCTGCTAGAATGCATGGATTCAGACCGATGTGATTAGGTCTCTTTTGTTTTCATTTTTGGTATCTTTGCCTCCGTCCAACGTAACTGTCTGCGTATGCATAATATATTTTGTCCAATACTACGACGACTATACTCATGATTTTTCTTGCTTTTAATATGTATACTATACGGATATATATTTTCTTTACCCAGCCAAATCACTGGAAAATGTTGTACTACATTTGAGTGATGGGTTGTACGTGCTTCCAGCCAAAGGGTAAATGCTTTAAAATCATATGTGAACTTCTGTGGCTCATATGTGCAATTGAATAAGTATTAGTGGACTCCAAAAGATGAGGGACAATAGCACGGCACTGTGAGATAAAAATCGGGTACAGTGGAAAAGATGGAGAATTATTGTACGATATTATATCAAGTTCTGATGGACTTGAATTCAAGTTCAAAGAAGAGGAGGAAACATGAAAGCATTTACAGTTCAAAAATCAGACTATAAGGTTTTGGGGCAGTCGGTTTACATTCTATACTTTTGATAATATTTTTAATGGTCATAAATTCATAAATATTTTCCATTTATAAAACAGCCTTGATATTTCAACATAGCCTTAACCTTGCATTCATAATACATATTCTGAAATGTATAAAATGAATTACCACATTACCCTTTAATATGTTTTGTATGTCAAGTTTATATATATATATATATATATTTTAGTCATGTTCTTCAAGTATGTGGTATATTCTGAAATGTATTAATGAATTACCACAATACCCTTTTATATGTTTTGTATGTGAAGTATATATATATATTTTTAATTGATGTTCAACATAATTTTAACTTTGCATTTATAATATATATTCTGAAATGTATTAATGAATTACCTCATTACCCTTTAATATGTTTTGTATGTGAAGTATATATATGTTCTTCAAGTATGTGGTATACTCTGAAATGTATTAATGAATTACCACAATACCCTTATACATGTTTTGTATGTGAAGTATATATTCTTTTTTATTAGTCATGTTCTTTAACTTGTGCTTGCTTTTTTCTATGCGGTATTAATGTGTCAACATCCTACACATTAACATATTTATTCTTCTTTAGATTTAATGTTCTAAAAATATTTTTATATGTTGTATATTTTTAAAAAATTATAATATTTTTTAATTTTTTAATAAATAATGATGTTTTCTTTTAATTGAAATATATATAAATTAATAATACCATATTTATTTTTTTCTTTTTTCCTATGATGTAAATATTACGATGTTTTCCTTTTTAACAATAAGAAGATTATTATTTTATTATGCATATCAAATTTATTATATGATTCTATCAAACTTTATTATACAATTTTTTATATAAAAATGCATGAAATACTTTTTAACACTACTTTCCTTGATTTTTTTGTAATTTTTATTTATTTTTATTGTTTTTCTAAAGATAAGAATACCTTTGCATCATTTGTTTCTATGCATTTTGAATTTTTTTAATATATATTTTTCTTTTTGTCTTAGGATAAAGCTTCTAACACTTCACTATTTAATGCTTTACAAATATAAAATGACTACAATAGTAATGCATCTACAAATAGAGTTTGTTCTATATTTTTTTTAGATTGTAATTTTCATTTTCTTGGTTTATTATTACTGTGGATTTAAATAGTGATGAGAGTTTTTTTTAGCTTATTGATTCTTGTTGGTAGAACTATCCAAAAGAATTTAGCATTGAATCTACTCATGCTTGCAACTTTTTTTCTCGTTTTTTAAATTTATTTTCTTTGGCCTTCATCTTCAATAATTCTAACAATTCTCAAATTATCTTATACTAAAATCAATTGTCTACTCAATTCATCCTTATTAATTTTCTCATTTATCATGCTATGGATTCATACGACTCTCTTCTATTAAAATCTGAAAAAAAACTTATAACCATTAAGATTTAAACTTTTTTCTTTTCTTAATAGAAGATGGTATTATATATTTCTTCTCTTTAAGGACTCACTATATTATATTGATGTAAGTTATATTCCTTTAAGAATAAAAATTCTTAAAGGTAGTGCTATGTATACACTCTTAAGATCTATTTTATTTATTTTTTTGATAGATAACAATTTAACTAACTTTTTGTTAGGTATTCAACCTTATTTTTTAGGTCCCCCACTATTTTTCTTATTTTATTCTTAATATTGTATTTTATTTCCTTCATGTTTAGTACTCTATAAATGGTATCAAATCCAAGATAATATTCTTAAAGATACCAATAACACATAGAAACCAGTTGATCTTATAAGTAGGAAGAAGTTGATACATATATATATATATATATATATATATATATATATATATATATATATATATATATATATATATATATATATATATACTTGTTGAGCAAGGTGCGGCAAAAGTATTGTCATTGTTGTCAACACGGACGGATAGATCGGTTGATGTAGTGGACAGGGGTGCAGAGGTCAGTCAGATCATGTACAGTGAATTTTCGAGAAGACAGAAGTGGCCCAGATTCAGAAAATCAAAGAAAAAGACAAGTAAGAAAACTGTCGCGATATCGCGACATGTTTTCTGTCGCGATTTCGTGACATCTCGGAGGAGAGAGAAAATGCTGTGAAAATTGTCACGATTTCGCGACATGGCCGAGGAGAGAGAAGGCGCAAGCAAAATTGTCGCGATTTCGCGACATGGCCGAGGAGAGAGAAGGCGCAAGCAAAATTGTCGCGATTTCGCGACATGGCCGAGGAGAGAGAAGGCGCAAGCAAAATTGTCGCGATTTTGCGACATCGGAGGAGAGAGAGAATGCTGGAAAAACTATCACGATTTCGCGACATGTTTCATTTTCGCAGTCCAAAGCGAAGAGAAAGAGGAGAGAGAAAAAGATGTCACGATTTCGCGACATGCTTAGGAAGTGCAAGGAAGACTGTCGTGATTTCGTGACATGTTTTAGAAAGTGCAAGGAAGACTGTCGCGATTTCGTGACATGTTTAGAAAACGCAAGGAAAGCTGTCACGATTTCGTGACATGCTCGGAGAAAAGGAGCTCGCAAAGAAAAGTGTCGCGATTTCACGACAATCTGCAAGAGAGGCAGTACGGACGAAAATGTGTCACGATTTCGTGACATGTTTGAGAGAAAGAGCTTGCAAGGAAAAGTGTCACGATTTCGCGACAAGTTGCAAGAAGGATGGTACGGACGAAAAAGTGTCACGATTTCGCGACAGGTTCGAGAGAAAGAGCTCGCAAGGAAAAGTGTCACGATTTCGCGACAATTTGCAAGAGGAAGCGCTAAGGAGAAAAAGTGTCGCGATTTCACGACAGGTTCGAAGAGGAAGCGCCAAGGAGAAAAAGTGTCGCGATTTCGCGACAGGTTCGAACAAGAAGTGTCGTTGAGAAAAAGTGTCACGATTTCGCGACATGTCAGGTTTTCGCTGGGGCTTGTGGAGAAGAGTGTACGGAAGAGAAAGATGTCACGATTTCGTGACATGTTCCGTTTTCGCGGGCGAAAGACAGAAAGGCTCAAGGCAGAGAAAGATGTCACGATTTCGTGACATGTTTCATTTTTGTGGGCGAAAGACATAAAGACTCAAGGCAGAGAAAGGTGTCATGATTTTGCGACATGACAAGTTTTCGCTGGTTGAAGCCAAGAAGAGTAGCAAGGAGGCGTAAGTGTCGCGATTTCGTGACATGTCTTGTTTTCGCTAGAGCTTGCAGAGTTTAGTGTACGAAAGCAAAAGATGTCGTGATTTCGCGACATGTCAGGTTTTCGCCAGTGCAGGCAAAACAGAGTGCAAGGAAGCAAAAGATGTCACGATTTCGCGACATGTCTGGTTTTCGCTAGTGCAAGCCAAGTAGAGTGTACGGAAGCGAAAAGTGTCACGATTTCGCGACATGTCTGGTTTTCGCGGGTGCAAGCGAAGAAGTGGACAAGGAGCCGAAAACTGTCACGATTTCGTGACATGTTGTATTTTCGTGGGTAAAAGGCGAGAAGGGCAGAAAGAGACAGAAGTGTCGCATTTTTGCGACGGGTAGCTACAACACGACAACAGACAGTTAACTGGAACAGAACTGCAGTTAAAGGGGCAGTGGTAGAGAAAAAGCAGGGAGCCAAAATTAGAAGAGTTAACTGGAGTCAGTGCGATAGTTACAAGTGCAGTGATAGTTAGAAATCATGCAGCTATTTTTCTAAAACAGTCGAAGAAAAAGAATTCGAACAGTCGCATAAGAAGAATCGAAAAATACATGCACGGATAGAAAAAGAATTCGAACAGTCGCATAAGAAGAATCAAAAAATGCATGCACGCATAGAAAAAGAATTCGAACAGTCGCATAAGTCAGAATCAAAAAATGCATGCACGCATAGAAAAGAATTCGAACAGTCAGAGAATGTTATTCGACTGCATGCGGGATTCCAAAAGTCATAGAAGACGAGGAGTCTCGATGAGAAAAAGGGGTTATAAAAAGACAGTCGTGCAGAGAATCAGGTTGCTGCTGTAAGTGAGAAATTACTGCGTAAAGAGGGTTAGAAGAGGGTCGAGAGAGAAATAAGCAGAGCCGTGAGAGCGTGCAGAGTTTGTTTAATTACAGACCAGTCAGGGTCGTGTAAATAGTGAAGGCATTTTTATGTCATTGTAATAACTCAGAATTGCAGTCCAAGTTGGTGCTTGGTATTAGGGGTTGGTGCTCCTATCTATTGCAACAGAAAATTAAGGGGTTGGTGCTCCTTCCAGTGGATGCTGGTAAAGTGTTTGTAAAATTGGTGTTTTGCAAAGGCTGGATTTGGATTGGAGTCCAAGCAGTCATTTTTGAGGAGTAGCCAAATTGGTGAACCTCGTTATATTGTGTGTTGTGGTGTGCTCTCTTGTGAAAATTGCTTTACCTATTTTCAAGTTCTCTTTGCTTCAGATTTAAGTGCTGTAGATTTGAATTTTAATAGCTACACTGATTCACCCCCCCCTCTCAGTGTCATTGTGAGAATATCAATTGGTATCAGAGCAAGGTTTCTTGAACAAGCTTAATCAGCTAAGGTGATCTTGGAAGGAACACAATGGCAAGTGGTGAAGGATTCTCATCCAACAAAGCTCCCTTGTTCGATGGAACTAATTACTCATTCTGGAAACTCAGGATGCAGACATATCTGAGTGCGTTGGGATACGACATTTGGGAGTCAGTAGAAAGTGGATACACAACACCCACTACTCCTCCAACAGATACTATCGAGAAGAAAAAGTTTGAGAATAACTCCAAAGCAAAGAATGCCATAATGTGTGGGCTAGTAGACAGTGAACTGATAAGAGTCATGAGCTATAAATCGACAAAAGACATGTGGGATAAACTGAAGAGCATCCATGAAGGAGACAACAAGATCAAGGAAGCCAAGCTGCAAACTCATCGAGCTCAGTTCGAAGCATTACAAATGAATGAAGATGAGAACATAGAGGCCTATATGTTGAGAGTCAATGGAATCATTAATGCAATCAGAGGACTCGATGAAGAAATCGAAGATGCGGTTGTCGTGAAAAAGGTTCTCAGAACTCTTCACAAAAGATTTAACTCTAAAGTTTCTGCAATAGAAGAGGCGAAAGATCTAAACAATTTTAGCATGGATGAGATGCATGGTTCCTTGACTGCATACGAAATGAGAATAGGACAAACTAAGCCCATAGACAGAGAAGCTGCTTTTAAAGCACACAAAAATATAAAAGCTGAACAAGAATCTGAGGATGAAGAGACACAGGATGAAACGGAAGCTAACTTTGTTCGGAAACTTACAAAGGGAAAAGGAAAGTATAGAGGAAAGTTACCGTTTAAGTGCTTCAATTGTGGAGGAGTCGGTCACTTTGCAGCTAAATGTCCAATGCATGAGAAAACCAAAAATGGTGAAGGGTCACACCAAGAAAAAGGTGACTGGAAGAAGAAACAAAATTTTAGAAAGAACAACTTCAAGAAGAAAAGCTTCATATCCAAGAATGTCAGCTCTTCTGAAGAAAGCTCAGGTGAGGATTCTGAAGAAGAAATAGGTGAAGCTCTGTTCATGGCACTTGAAGAAGAAAGAACAGAAGAAAATCAGGAAGGTGATGAAAACCTTAAGGATGAGGCTGAAGTATATCTGGAAGGTGAGTTGGTTGTTGCACTTGAAGAGTTGAGTGTAGAAAGGAAAAAGAATAAAAAGTTTTCAAGAAAACTAGAGGATGCCAATGACATAATAAACAGTTTGAAAATATAGACAGAAGAATTTAAGAAAATGTCTGAAGAACTTGAAGTAAAATTAACCATGAAAATAGATGAGTGCAGCAAACTGGAAGAAGAAATTGATGGTTTAAGAATACGGCTAGAAGAACAGAATCAAAAATTGAGTTGCTATCACAAACTTGAAGGAAGTTCTGCACAGCTTGAAAAAATTATAAATAGTCAGAGGACCACAGGCATCAAATTTGGCTTGGGCTTTGTCGAAGGAGAATCTTCAAGTGGATCAAAAGCCATAAGCTGAGAACCAAGTAAAGAAAGAAGATAAGATCAAGATTGACCAAAGAAAATCGAATCATGCTAAAGAAAGCAACAATGCCAGGCACGAGAAGAGTGTTGACAATGAGGGATTCACAAAAGTCACACATCAAAGGAGAAGAAAATTTGTGACTCCTACTACAAATTGGCAAAGACCAACTCCCGAGGTTTAATCATTTCTTTTCTGGTTATTGTTTTAAATGCAATACTTACGGTCATAAGATTTCAGACTGCATTTATAATATAGGACAAAGAAATTTCACAAGTAGAAATGCATTTTCACCCTTGATGGAGTATCTTTGTAGAATGCTATAAACTGTCATAACTTTGGACACATTGCAAGAAACTGTAGAAGCACATATGCAACAAATAAATTTTAGGGAAGAAGAACTCAACCAAACAGTTTAAAGCAAAACAGAAAATTCCTAGAAAAACATGCACAGGCCATTGACAAAGAAAAGTCTAAACAAGTGACCAAAACTGTAGTCAAATCAGAATGGAAAGAAAAGGAGCAACTCAAGGAAGAAAAGGAATCATTGATTGTACAGACAACATTCAAAGCACAGAACAAATCAGCACCATGGATATTGGATAGTGGATGCTCCAAGTCACATGACAGGAGATAAACAAAAATTTGAAAATTTACGAAATATGAAGGAGGCTCTGTGAAGTTTGGAAATAATGATGGAGCCAAGATAGTTGGCAAAGGATCGGTCAAGATAAGTGATGGAAAGATCAATTCCAAGGAAGTTCTGTTTGTGATTGGTTTAAAGCACAACTTACTGAGTGTAAGTCAAATCTGTGACAGAGGTCATGAAGTCATTTTTAAGAAGCAGGGCTGTGAAGTGAGAAAAGCACACAGTGGGAAGCTGATAGCTACTGGATCGAGGACTTCTGGAAATCTATATACTCTCTTAGAAACTGCAGAAGGAACATGCTTGATTGGACAGGAAGATGAAAATTGGCTGTGGCACAAGAGGCTCGGTCATATTAGCTTTGACAATCTGGTAAAAATAAGTTCAAAAAGGGCGGTAAGAGATATACCAACCATTGGCAAACCAAGTAAATAGCATCCGTGCTTCATGCCAAAAAGGAAAGCAAACCAGATCCACATTTAAATCAAAGGAATACTTCACCAGCAAAACATTGGAGATAATTCATACTAACTTGTGTGGACCCATGAGAACACAAAGCATAAACGGTGACAAATACTTTATGTTGTTCATAGATGATTACTCCAGGATGACATGGGTATTATTTTTAAAGCTTAAATCAGATGCCTTTGAGATGTTCAAGATTTTTAAAAAATAGGTTGAAAATCAAACTGGAAAAAGAATTAAATGCCTAAGATCAGACAGAGGAGGAGAGTTTATTTCAGAAGAGTTTGCAGAATACTATCAAAAATATGGGATCAGAAGATAGTTTTCAGCAGCAAGGACACCTCAGTAGAATGGTGTTGTTGAAAGGAAGAAGCAGACGAGTGCAGAAATGGCACAGGACAATGTTGGTCGAGAACAAAATAGCTGACAGATTTTGGAAAGAGGCGATCCATACTACGGTTTACATCCAAAACAGGTGCATGCTAAGGACGCATGAAAGCAAAACACCTTATGAGCTGTGGTTTGGCAGAAAGGCAACAACAAGATATTTCAAAGTGTTCGACAACAAGTGCTACATCAAACGGACTGAAGATAATCTCGATAAGTTTGAAGATAGAGCTGACGAAGGTATTTTTCTTGGTTACTCAACAAAAAGCAAAGCCTACACATGTTACAACAAGAGGCTAAAGAAAATTGTTGAGAGTGCTGATGTTAAAGTTGATGAAGGTAGAGAACGAGAAATTACGTATCAAGAAAACTACCCTATTTATGAAGAAGTCATTGAAGGAGATGAAGAAAAGGAAACAGAAGAGAATCAGAAAATTGACCCAGATGATTTAAAAACTGACTCAGAAGAAGAAGAAAACAAGAAATTCAAAACAGAGAATGTGACAGAAAAATCATCCCGAGTGAGCAGATTATTGGGGACCCCATAGATGGTATTCGAGACAAGAAGAGCGAGTAGTACGGAACTATTCTCTCGTTATCCAAGCATTGAACCTAAAAATGTTGTTCGAAGCAAGCACAGATGAAAGTTGGATGAAGGCAATTAATGAAGAACTAGATCAGATTGAGAAAAACAAAACCCGGGAATTAGTACCACGGCCAGCAAATAAAAACATAATCGGCACTAAATGGATTTTTTGAAATAAATTAAATGAAGACGGACAGGTTGTCAGAAATAAGGCAAGATTGGTCCAGTAAAGGCTATGCTCGAGTTGAAGGCATTGATTTTGAGGAAACCTTTGCACCAGTAGCCGAGACTAGAGGCAATCGGAATGTTTCGGCTTTAGCAATCCATAAAAATTTCAAAGTATATCAAATGGATGTAAAATCAGCATTTTGAATGGAAAACTGGAAGAAGAGGTTTACATTGAACAACCGAGATGGCTTCCAACTCGGTGACAATCCAGATTTTGTTTGCAGGTTAAAGAAAGCGTTATATGGTTTGAAACAGGCACCCAGAGCATGGTATGCAAGGCTGGATAACTATCTTATTAAACAAGGGTTCAAGAAAGGTTTGGTGGACAACAATTTATATGTCAAAACAGAGAAGGGCCATCTTATTGTTCTTGTTGTTTATGTAGATGATATAATATTTGGCAGCAGCATGGATGAATATTGCAAAGACATAGCAACTAAAATGAAGAAAGAATTTGAGATGTCTATGATTGGTGAACTTTCTTATTTCCTAGGACTACAAGTCAATCAAAATGAAAAGGGCATTTTTATTTCTCAAGTTAAATATGTGAAAGAAATGCTGAAAAAGTTCACAATGGAGGATAGTAAACCTGTTAGCACTCCCATGACAACAGGCTGCAAGTTGAGCAAGGATGACAAATCTCCAGATGTAGATCAAACAATGTACAGGTCTATGATTGGAAGCCTGCTGTATTTAACAGCCACTAGACCAGATATATTACAGGCAGTATGCATGGTTGCAAGATTTCAGGCTAGTCCCAAAGAAACTCATGTGACAATTGTAGAAGAGGATTTTGAGGTACCTCAAGGGTACTATGGATTATGGGTTGTGGTACCCAAAAGGTAAAGACTTCACTCTGATTGCATATTCTGATGTAGATTGGGCAGGATGTATTGATGACAGAAAGAGTACCAGTGGAGGAGCATTTTATCTTGGAGACAGACTGGTAGCATGGCACAGCAAGAAACAAGAATCAGTCTCTCTATCCACAGCAGAGGCAAAATACATTGCAGCAACAACATGTTGTACACAGATATTATGGATGAGACAAACGTTGAAAGATCTTGGTATTCACTTCAAAGAGCCAATTTCAATTAAATGTGATAACACTAGTGCTATCAACATATCCAAGAATCCGGTTATGCATTCTCGAACCAAACATATTGCGATCCGGTATCACTTCTTGAAGGATAAAGTTGCAGAAGGAGAGGTCAAATTGGATTTTGTTCCAACTACGAGAGCGGTAGCTGATATATTCACAAAACCATTGCCCAAGGAAGTTTTTGAGTACCTTCGGAGTAAGTTGGGAGTGGTCACATTTCCCAAGAACTGACTATCAATTGGGATCACATTCTCGGGGGGAGCATTTATGCCTATGTTTATAGTTTTGCTTATATTCATGATTTTTGCTAACTATAACAATTTTTGTCTGAGAATGGTGTGCATAGACTCAGGGGGAGTCTGCAGCAGCCCTTTGGTATTATTGTCAAAGGGGGAGAAGAATTACAGGAGATTGCATGAGTGTTGCCAACAATTCCAAAGGGGGAGATTGTTGAGCAAGGTGCAACAAAAGTATTGTCATTGTTGTCAACACAGATAGATAGATCAGTTGATGCAGTGGATAGGGGTGCAGAGGTCAGTCAGATCATGTACAGTGAATTTCCAAGAAGACAGAAGTGGCCCAGATTCAAAAAATCAAAGAAAAAGACAAGTAAGAAAACTGTCGCGATATCGCGACATGTTTTTTGTCGTGATTTCGCGACATCTCGGAGGAGAGAGTAAATGCTGTGAAAATTGTCGTGATTTCGCGACATGGACGAGGAGAGAGAAGGCGCAAGAAAAATTATCGCGATTTCGTGACATGGCCGAGGAGAGAGAAGGCGCAAGCAAAATTGTCACGATTTCGTGACATGGCCGAGGAGAGAGAAGGCGCAAGAAAAATTGTCAATTTCACAACATATCGGAGGAGAGAGAGAATGCTGGCAAAACTGTCACGATTTCGTGACATGTTTCATTTTCGCAGTCCAAAGCGAAGAGAAAGAGGAGAGAGAAAAAGATGTCACGATTTCACGACATGCTTAGAAAGTGCAAGGAAGACTGTCATGATTTCGCGACATGTTTTAGAAAGTGCAAGGAAGACTGTCGCGATTTCGTGACATGTTTTAAAAATGCAAGGAAAGTTGTCACGATTTCACGACATGTTCGGAGAAAAGGAGCTCGCAAAGAAAAGTGTCACGATTTCGTGACAATCTGCAAGAGAGGCAGTACGGACGAAAATGTGTCGCGATTTCGTGACATGTTTGAGAGAAAGAGCTTGCAAGGAAAAGTGTCATGATTTCGCGACAATTTGCAAGAAGGATGGTACGGACGAAAAAGTGTCACGATTTCGTGATAGGTTCGAGAGAAAGAGCTCGCAAGGAAAAGTGTCGCGATTTCATGACAAGTTGCAAGAGGAAGTGCCAAGGAGAAAAAGTGTCACGATTTCGTGACAGGTTCGAAGAGAAAGCGCCAAGGAGAAAAAGTGTCGCGATTTCATGACAGGTTCGAAGAAGAAGCGCCAAGGAGAAAAAGTGTCGCGATTTCGCGACATGTCAGGTTTTCGCTGGGGCTTGCGAAGAAGAGTGTACGGATGAGAAAGATGTCGCGATTTCGTGACATGTTCCGTTTTCGCGGGAGAAAGACAGAAAGGCTCAAGGCAGAGAAAGATGTCACGATTTCGCGACATGTTCCATTTTCGCGGGCGAAAGACAGAAAGACTCAAGGCAGAGAAAGGTGTCGCGATTTCGTGACATGACGAGTTTTCGCTGGTTGAAGCCAAGAAGAGTAGCGAGGAGGCGTAAGTGTCGCGATTTCGTGACATGTCTTGTTTTTGCTAGTGCATGCAGAGATTAGTGTACAGAAGCAAAAGGTGTCACGATTTCGTGACATGTCAGGTTTTCGCTAGTGCAAGCAGAAAGAGTGCAAGGAAGCGAAAGATGTCATGATTTCGTGACATGTCTGGTTTTCGCTAGTGCAAGCCAAGTAGAGTGTACGAAAGCGAAAAGTGTCACGATTTCATGACATGTCTGGTTTTCGCGGGTGCAAGCGAAGAAGTGGACAAGGAGCCGAAAACTGTCACGATTTTGCGACATGTATTTTCACGGGTAAAAGGCGAGAAGGGCAGAAAGAGACAGAAGTGTCACGATTTCGCGACGGGTAGCTACAGCACGATAACAGACAGTTAACTGGAACAGAACTACAGTTAAAGGGGCAGTGGTAGAGAAAAAGCAGGGAGCCAAAATTAGAAGAGTTAACTGGAGTCAGTGCGACAGTTACAAGTGCAGTGACAGTTAGAAATCATGCAGCTATTTTTCAAAACAGTTGAAGAAAAAGAATTCGAACAGTCGCATAAGAAGAATCAAAAAATACATGCACGGATAGAAAAAGAATTCGAACAGTCGCATAAGAAGAATCAAAAAATGCATGCACGCATAGAAAAAGAATTCGAACAGTCGCATAAGTAGAATCAAAAAATGCATGCACGCATAGAAAAGAATTCGAACAGTCAGAGAATGTTATTCGACTGCATGCGGGATTCCAAAAGTCATAGAAGACGAGGAGTCTCGATGAGAAAAAGGGGTTATAAAAAGACAGTCACGCAGAGAATCAGGTTGCTGTTGTAAGTGAGAAATTACTATGTAAAGAGGGTTAGAAGAGGGCCGAGAGAGAAATAAGCAGAGCCGTGAGAGCGTGCAGAGTTTGTTTAATTACATACCAATCAGGGTCGTGTAAACAGTGAAGGCATTTTTATGTCATTGTAATAACTCAGAATTGTAGTCCAAGTTGGTGCTTGGTATTAGGGGTTGGTGCTCCTATCTGTTGCAACAAAAAATTAAGGGGTTGGTGCTCCTTCCAATGGATACTGGTAAAGTGTTTGTAAAATTGGTGTTTTGCAAAGGCTGGATTTGGATTGGAGTCCAAGCAGTCATTTTTGAGGAGTAGCCAAATTGGTGAACCTCGTTATATTGTGTGTTGTGGTGTGCTCTCTTGTGAAAATTGCTTTACCTGTTTTCAAGTTCTCTTTGCTTCAGATTTAAGTGCTGTAGATTTGAATTTTAATAGCTACACTGATTCACCCCCCCTCTCAGTGTCATTGTGAGAATATCAATACTTTTATGAATTATAATGTTTAAAATCTCATCAACAATTTATAGGTTAGAATGGAAAAATCTCAACACATTCAAATAAAAATTCTAATAAGGAATATATATAATCCATTTTTTCAAAATTGAGTATAACATAATCCCTTTTACAAAAATGGAGGATAACATAATCTCACCCTTTCCATTTATTAAAAATTCCTCAAAACCTCTTTTAGCCTTTAAACACAAATTCTATAGCTTTGGAGAAAGAAGGGGAGGCTAATACATGGTTGAACAATTTCATCTTTGTGTTTTATATAAAATACATTTTTAGTAATAAATATAAATTGAATATTTCTCTCAAACATTTAAATGGGGTAATCCTTTTATGGGGTGATAGGTGGGTCAACCAAAATCCTACAAGAAGTTAAATTAACTATTTTATCAAAGTGACAATCTATAAATACAATTAAAATTAGGATGAGCCATATAATATCAATATCATGCACTTGTTCCAAAGTGAAGAGTATATTAAGAATTTTTAACTCTTGGAATCCAAGGTCAAAATTCCTAGAAGCTATGACATTAAATATACATCTTCAATCTATACCAAAATTTTAAACAAATGCAAGGAATTTTATACCATAAAATATATAAGATATTTCTTCTATTTTTGGTTATGGGTATGTTAATATGACATGGTTTTAGGCTATTTTATGTCAACAATTTCCCTTGAAAATATAGTATTTGAACTTCATTAAGAAGCAAGTGCTACTTTGGATGAGAAATAGAAGAAGGTGAAAATTGATAAAATATTGTAAATTAAGTCTATAGATTAGAAATATAATTTTTATTTTAGAATAAAATTATACATATAGATTAAAATATGTATTTTAATAATGATTGTCCTTATTTTTTAAAGTGTTAAAATGATAAATTGAATATGTTATATTTAATGACCAAACAATTTATGAATATGCCTTTTACACAAATATATCTACGACAATATGTAATTTTTACAATATTTTAGTTACTATTTAAATTAATATTATTTTGACTTAAGTTGTTCTAGTGATGTATCTTTAAAAATAGATAGATCAACTATAGTCTAGTAACTTTAAAATATTACATAACAAAAGAAATGAGAATATAATTGTTGATAGCTTACCCCATAAATATTAGATACCTATTTTTCATGTCATTTATATTATCCATAACAATTGGCTAGAAAACCTTTATCAAGATTACATAGGTGATGTTGCTACAAATCAAATCTAACAAGACATCAAAGATATAGAAAAAGGTATGGATTGGTCCATAAGGGTGTTATATTTTGTATATATAGTATATATTTTAGAAATCAAACCCATATCTGCTAGATAATTAACACATTATTTATTATTATTATTACACCTCACAGGACATTGAGAGAAGTTGGACAATTAGAGAAGAAGGTGAAGCACCAAGAGTCTCTTGAGACAACTAAGAGACATACCATTATATGTATATGTATACAAATTTAAGATTATATGTGCAATAATATAAAGTGTTTAAAATCTTATCATGGGTATCAGAGTAGGTTTACTCCTTATGTGTGTGTTCATTTGCCTTGTTGAGAGAAGCCTAAGAGCAAGTTGGGAGGAACTAAGGTATGCCCATTTCTATGAGTGTGTATTCACCTTGTTAAGATAAACCTAAGAGCAAGTTGGAAGAAATTGAGAGAGCCCTATGAGAATGGAAAGGTGCTAGTATGAGAGAGTGCATCTCTGTTGAGTTTGAGTGACCATGCATTGAAGAAAAATCTTATGAGTAAAGTATCTTCGTGTGTTAGAACCAAAAGTGATTATACAATATTATTCATGAATGAGTACATATAGGGAGAGATTAGGGTTTGGAAGAGATTAGGGTTTTTAGAAAGTAAACCCTAACTCTAACCCTAAAAAGCAAAACCCTAACCCTAAAAAGCAATAATGAATATTAAATTAGGCAAAGTGCACTTTAATATTTTAACATCCCCCTTTAATGTGCACTTTCCTAAGTACAAAATACTCATTCATATTCTAATATCCCTCCTTAATTATGAAGCTCATCTAGAAGGTGTCGGTCTATACCGAAAATGCACCTTTATACAATAATTTGAGTCATCCAAAAGTTATGCTAAGACATCCAAGAATATGATGCTGAAAGCTTAATGTGGTCCTGCTAAAAATATCAAAAGTATCCTTATGGTAACCTCTTCATCCTACCAAAATGCATTGATAACCAGTCGTTGCATCCGCCAGGTGCTATAGAGAAGATGACTAGGTACAAGGTTCACTTGCATTGTGATGTTGGAAATCTTGCTGATAAGCCAAGCTGAAAATATAATCCACTAAGAGACAAGTAACTAAAGGCAAAGACAACTTCAACTATAGGAGTACCCATGTGATATCCATGATCACATCAAAAAATAGCCATGATCTTGTGAAGAGATAATGATAACTCCCAAACTAGAGTACTCGATATATTCTCATGATCGGTAAACAATACCTCCTATTGTAGGAGCATCCAAAATCATAATGGAATCTCAAGAGGACCATGGTCGTGAAGAAATTCTACTTCCAAAGAATAGTCTTTGATGATAAAAGTGGATTAAAGAAGTGTCGAGTTCAACCGATAATGCACTTCCTTTACAATAAACTTTGAGTCCCATATATGAATTAGCCTCAAAACTAAAAATGGACACCTCCGTTATGTCTTGCTCAAAAAAATCTTTCCAATGATCACAAACATGAGTATATTCGGATATGAATGGAGCCTCAAAACTAAGAAAACTAATTAGGCTCACCGATAGCAAAACAAAATAGGCTCATAGCCTTTACAATTTGAGAAATAGAATATTCCTAAAATATTATCACATAAAAAACTTCAATAAATAGAAATAGCCCTAAAGCTTAAAGCCCTAAAGATTTAATTTTTTTTACTATTTTCGGCAATTTATTTTTTATCAAAAAATTGACATTTTTAGTAATTACCATTTTAGGTAAAAAAATATTTTATAAAAAATTGCCATTTTTAATAATTACTATTTTCGGCAAAAAAAAATTTCGTCAAAAAATTCCATTTTTAGTAATTTGCAAAAAAAACTCGAATTGACATGCAAATTAACACACAATGTTGTCCAAAACCCACACAACCATGGTCTTGGTTGAACCCCATGAAGAGCACCTTCCATGTTGTGGATTTTTTAGGTTTTCATCTCTTGTACTTCATATCCGTAGAAAAGCACCCATTATTATTCGTATTCCATCGTCGAGTCCATCATCGTGTATGAACTCTATCAATAATTTTTGAGGATGAATGGCCACCATTACTACAACCAAAATTATAAAGGCCTCCTTCGAAAAAACAACCTAAGACATTATCAAGAATTTTTGAAAGGGGGAGGGGGAGATTTCCTTGGGAGAAATCTCCCATCATATGTGAATCATAGGTGGATCTTACCGCTCTGATACCAATTGTTAGAACCAAAAGTGATTATACAATATTATTCATGAATGAGTACATATAGAGAGAGATTAGGGTTTGGAAGAGATTAGGGTTTTTAGAAAGTAAACCCTAACTCTAACCCTAAAAAGCAAAACCCTAACCCTAAAAAGCAATAATGAATATTAAATTAGGCAAAGTGCACTTTAATATTTTAACATCGTGGACCTATGAATAGCGCTCTTGGGTTTATCATGTCCTATTTTTTGAAGCTATTACCCTATTTTTATCAAGAATAGCTATTTATGGTATTGAAAAGGCAGTAAACATGATAGAAAAAGAAAGACAGATGGAGAAACAATGGATAAAGTAGAAGAGACGAGTGACGAATAGAAGCCAACTTGTGCAAATGACTCGGGATTATAATCTTCATTGTAAAATCCTATTTATGCAACAATGCAAAGTAAAATTTTTAGATAAAATTGAGATGAAGTTGTTCAAATCAAAATAAATTATTTATACAAAAAAATCAAAGAATCTCTATCATTGGGGCATATTCTATATAGCAATATTTTATTTTTAGTTTATTTTTTCATTTGAATCTATATATATGAGATGTATTAGAAGAATTTCTCTAAATGGAGGTGCAAGAGCACTTGAGTTGGCTATTTTATAGCATGGTTTGCAGTAATTTTTTATTACATGGTGTCAAAAATCAATTTGTCTCCGACTATTACATATTCTTTAGTTGGGGATGGTAGGCATGACAACCATGGTTAAAACATCAAATGTTGTGCCATGAGCTATGACGGAATAAAGAGTTTTCCATCTCAATGGCTATCTACTCGTGCAAATTTGCTAGTACCAACTTACTAGTAAAATTAGCAGCAAAATAATGGAACCAAAAACATATAGTTTTCCCATTAATCTACCATATATCCTCCTACATATCTTTAGAGGAAAAACTATGAGGTCATAGGGGTACATGAAAGGTCCATACCCAAGAGGAGGAGGGCACCATTCAGAGGGAGAAAGTGGCTACAACGAGGTGTTGTTTGAGGAAGACCAAAAGGCTTCTTGTGTTGTTGTTGTTATGGTTATCATACAATTTAAGAGAGTCATAAAAAGAGAGAAGGAAGAAGAAAAATAAGCATGAGATAAGTAGATTTTATAAGTATGAAAAGAAGTGTAAGTTCATGAAGTAGGGCCTAGGCTTTGTTCATCTTTGGCTTCATGGACCTTAGATTTGGAAATCATGACCAAATATATTGGACATTGTCCCTCTTTTTGGCAACATTTGTTGTGGATCCTAAACTACCTCTAGCCAGTAAAATTATCCATGGAGTAGTAAATCATAACTAATATTTGTTTGGAATAAATAACTACTTACAAAACCATCCATAGAGTAGTAAATTGAAACCATTCTTTGTTATTATCAAATTCTACCGGAGGATAGAAATTCTTGGGATCACTTGGATAAGTGTTGCACAAAGGAAGCATGGTGGACCTAAAGTGGATATCTTACTGACAAATTTTGGATGCAAGATGTAGAAGCAATATAAAAGAGGTTGGAAATTAGATAGGTTAAATTTACTATTTTAAAATTATATATAATATAATAATAATAAAGAAAATACAAGTTAAAATAATTAAGTCTTTATACAAGTGTCAGACAAAATATTTTTAAATCCATGTGATGTAAAGTATCTTGTCTGAGTTAATAATGTTTATCAATAAAGAGATATGGTTATGCTTTTAAAAGTCCATGAGTATTATGTTTAGGTGTGAATAATCAATTCATGGAGTGTGTGTTTTTTGAAAATATAAAGTCAAGACTTTTGTTGTGAGAGTAGTGTATATTGTCAAATGATGTGTTAAAAAAATATTGTAAATATCATTTTATTATATGGTGTCTAAGTATGTTATGTGATAGTGTGGTGATGATTTATTATATTTTGGGTAGTATATAATTTTCCAAAAGAGTTTATTATTGTATTTGTCAAAATTTTACATGTGCTTAAGCATACTCACAATGTTTGATATCAACAACACCTTTGGTTTGGTTATTATAGATAAAATTGTTGCATTAAGTTGTGTCTATAGCCTAATAAAATTACAATAATGATGCCTAGGCATCGACCCTGTAAATCATCAGGGAGAAATAAGGACGTCATTTTCTCTCACTATTTTCTACTCTATTCATCACTATTGTTAGACATAAATCCTAAAATTGATAAATTCCAAGTATATAGGGAAGTTACACCCACGTACAAGGATTTCTCTTTAAGTAGGTGTCATTGATAGGGTGAATCCTTTTCCATACTACCTTGGTACCTCATATCATTCTCTTTCACATACTTTAAGGTCTCTCATAGACAATCGTGTTTATCGAGATGACTAGCCTCTTCCACATAAATAAGAAAAATGTATGCAAATTGTCTACATTTTAAAAGTGATTTTCTCAACTTACAACATTCTACAAACTTGCACCTTGCCAATGAATTATCCCAAAATTACAAGTGGATATTTATAATTTTTCTAGAAAATTACTAACAAGTAAAACTTTGACCTTGAAACATTGTCTATGTAGGTATGTATATGTAAGCTTATGAATACATGATCAAAAGCTCAAAAAAAATGAGAAAATATCACCAAATGAAATACATTGTTGCATACAATTGAAGAAATAATAAGAGAAAAGGAAAGAACAAACCCTTGTAGGGATACATAAAGAGGATGAGTTGAAGAAATCTTAGTATCCAACCCTATCTTGTCAAATGGTAAAAGCCTAATGGTTGATCTGGTTATCCAAAGCCTCACACCACCACAAATTAGTTACTTAAGACAACAAATGTGTTATTCATTGCCTTTAGTAAACTAGAATTGGTGTAGTCTTTCCCCTAATACAACTCACACTAATCATTGTATCAAAATTGATTGATGTATATAACTTTACAAATAACCCACTCTTTGTGAGTCAATTCTATAACCCATTACCAATTGCTAATATGAAAAACATCCCTCCTACAAGTACTCATCTAGCCCAAAGTCCACATTGATCTAGTTTATCATATACTTTCAACATCCCTTTGGGTCTATCCTTAGTACCCATAGGGTCATTAATATTGAATTTGAACTTTCTCAAAATACACAAGAATCGAGTGGAAAAATGGGTCACAAGTGTACCAAGGAAACCCTAGGGGTTAAAATATGCAAGGTCCACCTCCTCAAATTTATTAGATTCCATAGATAGGGATAAACTATCCACCATTATAATAGAATATCTAACCACCTCAATATCCTCTCATTTACTATTCTTCATATCCTCAATATCTGCCTCATGACTATACAATATACCCCCTCCTCAATAATAGTATGGTCAAACTCCTTGTCATTAAAAAATCCAAGAGTTCCTCATAGACCACATAACCAACTTCCCAATTCAAACTACCAAGGATTGCTAAACCTAGTGGTCTATTATCCTATTCCCCTAGCAAGTTATGAAATCACTACCTACCTTCAACGAGAACAAGAATAAGATGACACTGGATGATCGTAGTGAATTATAAATTCTCAAATCAATTCACTATATATAATAGGAGGATATTATGGTATGATTACTAATCTATTCCCTCATGATAAAACTACTTTATTATAAAGTGGATTGTCATGTATTTTGGTTACTTGTTTTTTTTTTTTGTATTTACATGGTGGAGTCGGTAGCCGCCACGAATCTGGGCAGACTGTCCAAATTTTATGGCCGCCACAGTATTCTGCGTTGTCTACCCCGAAAGCCGCCACATAGATCTTCGCACAGTCCGCCCCTATAACCATCATGCCACAATAATTTTAAACCTTTTACGTCACTGAAAGCACCAGGAAAGGGACAAGCGTTCAGTCCGATGAGGCCCGAGATTTGAACCTTGGACCTCCGCCCCCTTATGGGGTTTGGATGAACCAATTGGTCTACACCTCGGACCTGTATTTTGGTTACTTGTTAGGAATCAACAATAAATCCATTTATGCATAGATTTGATCGAACGAGAAATGTTTACTCGATTTTAAATTTTTATTTTAATTAAATACAATGCAAAGACACCCTTAAGAAAACATCCATGATTTTAATTCTATATTCTCGTGGACACTAAATCTAATTCTATAAAATGTTAGGCCAAGTGAGGAATAGTCATTGTCATATTACAACAAAGGCTTACAATCTAATTTATCTTTAATGGTTTGTAATGCTAATCAGCATATACTAGTACAACATTCAAAATAGCTAAAGAAGAGGATGTTATCGTTTGAGTGGCTAAGATATTCCCTACTCCACCAATGGCCTATGCAGCCCATATTTTCTAAAATACACCCATACCAAATCACACACCTAAATTTTCATTGATCCCTAATATCCAACCAAATATTTCCATTTATCCTTTTATATCACCATAAATCAGCATTCATGCTGGTCAAAATATGTCATCCACTATAGCCTTCTAGCTATGACTCCCAACTCTTCCTGCTCCATCCAACTCTAGTAATGAGTCAAATAATAATTTTACAATGAGTGAATTTTTGGAGATGATCAAGATTTTGGTAAATCAAAGCAATGCTACAAAATAATAGTGATAACAATCACAAAATTTGTAACCTTGAAATATCCTATACTTAAAAAGATATCAAGTACCTTGTCAAGGATCAAATCAAACCCATAATAGTATGGTTAAAACCAACACAAAGGCTATACTAGCATGGTGTCTTCCTTCCAATTATAGACATGATCCCACTGAATGAATGGATGTCATTAGACATTACCATAATATTTAATATAGTTAGTAATGTTAGGTTTATCAATATGGGTCAAATGGCCCACATAATGAATTTGGTTATGTACCAACAACTCCAAGATCTATAATTAGTACCAACAACTCCATGCTCCATAAGTAGTACCAATAATTCTAGGCTCCACAATTCTAAAAATACAATACTAGAAAATATTAGCACTAATATTCAAAGAATTAGCTTTTAAATATGATGACATATGTGCAAATAAGCAAGGGGTCAAAACTAGGGGTAAAATGAAGGTTTTCAAAGAGCAATCAGTTAATGAATAGACCAAAACTAGAAAGGGTATGTCGGTACTTAAAATGGGGAGGTTGCCTTTCCACTTGAAGGATAAAGGGCCTATCATATCATAAAAAAAGAAGCAAAAGGAGAAAGAGAACACAAAAAAGGAGGTAATAGATACACCTTAGAAGGTGAAGGGATAAACATAAAAATATACTTAGGGAAAGTAATATATAATGGATAATGGAGATAGAGAAGTGACCAATAAAACCCCAAGATGTAAGGTAATAAAGGAGTATATCCACTTTAATATAAAATTTAAAGGTGACTAAAATACCTCTTTCATGAGTGAAGGGCAGGCTATAGCCTCTAAGCAATATCCCAAATTTATAGGAAGAAAGGAAGGCTCTTCTATTAATTTTAAATTCAAAATCATAAAGGTGATAAAAATAGTGCCAACCAAGATCAATATGATAGAAATACTATCCCTTCTAAGATAATATAACCTACTTTAGGATTCTTTAAAAGAGAAAGAGCATGGTTATTCTAGGGTTAAACAACCTTAGTCTACTCCAATTAGTATAACAGATCAAGAATATTTGATGGTATAACATCCTTCAAACATCTAGGTGAGTGCATTCAATATATAGAATTCTCCAAAACCCAAAAATCTAAAGCCACACCCATTCTATGTGACACTCAAGATTGAAAGTTGTATTTTTAGAAGTTGCATAGTGGACTCAACTATAGTAGTGACTATTATGCCCAAACCTATTTGTGAAGAAATGGATCTCCCTTTTACTAAGACAACTACGCATCCTTTCCAAATGGATGACATAAGGATTAACATGGTTGGGGTTCTAGAAGATTTGATCATGACTATAGCTAGATATCTAGATTTTAATGTGGTATAATAAGTAATAGTCATGAATCTACCCCCATAGTTTTTATGTTATTATCTAAGGAATGGATGTGTAAGTTGTCAAGGGATGGCTATCTAGCAATGTACTATCCTCATATGAAGGTGCCGAAAGAAAAAATAATAAGGATCAATAAGAAACTACCTTTTACACAAACTAGAAGATAAAAGTATAATAAAATGGAATGAGCTATAAAAATTCATTGAAGATGATGAATATCAAGAAGGTAACAAATATTTAGAGGTAGACATAATAATTGGCATATTACAAAATGACAGAGACCCATAGGTAGAATACAAATAAACTAAACTAGGTAACTATCTTATCATAAAAACTCCTTCAAACCTCCCTTCATCAACAAGTTTAGGGGATAAACAAATGTGGATGTACTTTGATGGTGCTAGAACTAGGAATGGATTAGATGCGAGGGTATACTTCATCAACCTACAAGGAGAATATAATCACTATTCCTATAGGTTATTATTCAATTGTATAAACAATATGAAAATATGAAACACTCTATAATAGTTTGAGAAAACTAGAAAATATGGGAATAAAGGACTCTATAATAGTTAATAATATCATCCTTGAATTTTTTTTCCTATGATGTAAATCTTACAAAGTTTTCCTTTTTATAATAATAAGATCATTATTTTATTATGCATGTCAAATTTATTACATGATTCTATCAAACTTGATTATACAATTTCTAACATAAAAAAATGCATGAAATACTTCCTAACATTTCTTTCCTTGATTTTTTTGTGATTTTTATTTTATTTTATTGCTTTTATAAAGATAAGAATACCTTTGCATCATCTGTTTCTATGCATTTTGAATTAAAAAAAAAAATATATATATATATATATATATATATATATATATATATATATATATATATATATATATATATATATATATATATATTTTGTTCTTTTTGTCTTGAGATGAAACTTCTAACACTTTGCTATTTAATGCTCTACAAATATAAAATAACTACAATAGTAATGTATCTACAAATCGAGTTTGTTCTATATATATTTTAGATTGTAATTTTCATTTTTTTTGTTTTCTTCTTATTGTGCATTTAGAGAGTGATGATGAGAGTTTTTTTTAGCTTATTTATTCTTATTGGTAGAAATATCCAAAATAATTTAGCATTGAATCTACTCATGCTTGCAACTCTTTTTCTCATTTTTTTAGTTTCTCTTCTTTCGCCTTCATTTTCAATAATTCTAACAACATTTCTCAATTTATCTTACACTAAAATCAATTATCTACTCAACTCATTCTTATTAATTTTCTCATTTACCATGCTATGGATTCATACAACTCTCTTCTATTAAAATATGAAAATACTTAGAACCATTAAGATTTAAACATTATTTTCTTTTCTTAATAGAACATGGTATTATGTATTTCTTCTCTTTAACGAACTCACTATATTATATTG
Source organism: Wollemia nobilis (assembly GCA_028583015.1). Classification (NCBI taxonomy): domain Eukaryota; kingdom Viridiplantae; phylum Streptophyta; class Pinopsida; order Araucariales; family Araucariaceae; genus Wollemia; species Wollemia nobilis. Next base: position 15,812,735 of record JAQPPZ010000850.1, read on the forward strand.
ATGTAAGCATATATTCCTTTAAGAATAAAAATTCTTAAAGGTAGTGGTATGTATACACTCTTAAGATCTATTTTATTTATTTTCTTGATAGATAATAATTTAACTAACTTTTTTTTACATAGATAGCCATAACATAATGCAAATATTAGGATATGAGGGTATTAGGCCCTTAATTTAATAGATATATGATATTTTTTTTGCATTAGATATTTAATGAAATATTAGGAGTAACATACGTAGAGTTATTTTCAAGTCTAGTGGGTATAAATGGTAGAAAACCCGACTTTATTTATATTTTGTTATCTTATCAAAGATCCAATACACTAAGTTATTGTTATTCCGTCTATTTGTTATTGTTTAGATTCAAATATGTAGTCAACCTTGTTTTTTAGGTCCCCTACTATTTTCCTATTTTATTCTTAATATTGCATTTTATTTCCTTTATTTTCAGTACTCTATAAATGGTATCAAATCCAAGATAATATTTGCACTCTCTATATTCTTAAAGATACCAATAGCACATAGTTGATCTTATAAGTAGGAAGAAGTTTATATATATATATATATATATATATATATATATATATATATATATATAATGCATTTATGATGTACAAGGTTCAAAATCTCATCAACAATTTATAGGTCAAAGTGGAAAAACCTCAACACATTCGGATAAAATTTCTAAGAAGGAATAAATAGATATAATCCATTTTTTAAAAATGGAGGATAACATAGTCCCTTTTACAAAAATGGAAGATAACACAATCTCACCCTTTCCATTTATTAAAAATTCCTCAAAACCTCTTTTAGCCTATAAAAACAAATTCTATAGCTTTGGAGAAAGAAGGGGAGGTTAATACATGGTTGAACAATTTCATGCTTGTGTTTTATATAAAATACATTTTTAGTAATAAAGAGAAATTGAATGTTTCTCTCAAAAATTTAAATGGGATAACCCTTTTATGGGGTGATAGGTGGGTCAACCAAAATCCTACAAGAAGAAAAATAAAAAAATTATCAAAGTGATAATCTATAAATACAATTAAAATTAGGATGAGCCATATAATATCCATATCATGCACTTGTTCCAATGTGAAGAGTATATTAAGAAATTTTAACTCTTGAAATCCAAGGTCAAAATTCCTAAAAGCTATGATATTAAATATACATCTTCAATTTATACCAAAATTTTAAACAAATGCAAGGAATTTTATACCATAAACCATATAAGATATTTCTTCTATTTTTGGTTATGGGTATGGTAATATGACATGGTTTTAGGTTATTTAATGTCAAAAATTTCCCTTGAAAATATAGTATTTCAACTTCATCAAGAAACAAGTGCTACTTTTCCTTAATCAATCAAGGGTTCATAATTGATTTTGGTATTTTGTGGGGGAGATGGGGGGGACTTGCTCCCTCTCCCTGCTCCCTCTTCCCTGGTTCTTGCCTAGTCCTTGATTCATCCCAGGTCATCCCACTCTGGGAATGGTTTGTAGCAGATGATCTCCTTGGGGGGAGATCCTTACCCACTTTTTTCTCCTTTCCCAATAGTTTTTGGGGTTTCCTCATTTGAGTCCCAGGCCTGGTTCTTCCTAGGGATCCTCTAGGGTTTCCTGCATGTTCCTAGGATCCTATCCATGATCTCCCTCAGGATTTCCCCTGGGGTTTTTTTGTAGGTTGTTACTGGGATTCGGTTCCCAGGGCTTTCTCGATCTATGGTGGTTGTAGGTTGGGTTCTCGTTTGCTTCCTAGTGCATCCCATGAGGTTCTCTCTTCATCGAGGTTGGTCTGGGGGGTCAGTTTCCTCTTTGCTCGTGTTTCCTCTCTAGGATGTCGTTGGTTGCTGGTGGTCTCATCCCTTTGGGTGGGACCATGTTTGATTTCCTATTCAAAGGCTTATTTTTGTTGGATCTGTTGCTTGGTGGATGCTTTGAGCATTTGCATGGCCTTGGGGGGGGCCTCTTCCTATGCTTGAGTTGTTCCCAATCCTAATATTAGTTCCTTGAAGTTGTTCATGTGCAAGGATGGGGATTCCTGGTCCTTTCTACTGGGGTGCTTTGGGTTTTTTGCTGCATGTGTTGATCTTAGGGGGGGACCTGTGATCCATGCATGCAGACCCTTGGATCCCTCAGTTTTGGTTTTTATGGATCCCATATTTGTGTCTGTTGTCACTTTTTGCCTGGGCTTCGCAGGTTTTCATTTTAGTTTCCTATTATGGGGCTTCTACTTTCTGGTCCTACTTCTTGGTGGACTCTCAGAGCTTGTTCTTGGCCTTGGGGGGCCTCTTCTTGTTCCTGAGTTGTTCCCAGTCCCAGTTCCACTTCCCTAGAACTGTTCGTGAGCAAGGATGGTGGGTTCCTGGTCCTTTGTGGCTTTTGAGATCCTTTATTTGTGTCTGCAATTATTTTCCTTGGATCCTTTCGGCTTCCTCGTATTCCTGTTGGTGAGATTCCAGTGCTACAGTTTCCCAAATTCGTTCTTCTACTAGTTCTCTTGTTGGGCAGGATTTTCCAATCCTGCTGGTTTTCCCACTGGGCGGGATTTTTCAAACCCGATCTTTTACTGCTTTTACTGCTGGGCGAGACTCTCCATACCTATTGGTTTTCTTGAGGGGCGGGATTTCTCAATTTCTTTTTTCTGCTAGATTTCCCATTGGGCAGGATTTTCCATTCTACTGGTTTTCCCACTAGGCGGGATTTCCAATATGGTCATTTTTTGCTGCTTCCCGTTGGACGGGATTTTCAAATTCATCATCCTGCATATTTTCCCGTTAGGTGAGATTTTTCAAAACTGGTGGTTTCCCGTTAGGTGGGATTTTTCAAAATTGGTGGTTTCCCGCTAGGCGGGATTTTTCAAAATTGGTGGTTTTTCGCTAGGTGGGATTTTTCAAAATTGTCTATTCTCGCTGGGCGGGTTTTCCAAACTGTCTATTTTTCGTTGGGTAGGATTCTTCAAATTGATTGTTCTTGACCTTTGGTTTGGTCGGTTGACCTGTTGTAAAAAGGTTTTGGGGTCCTTTCAAAATCCGCTTTTAATATAATTTTAACCTACCAAAAAAAAATAAACAAGTGCTACTTTGGATGAGAAATAGGTGGTGAAAATTGATCAAATGTTGTAAATTTAGTCTATAGACTAGAAATGTAATTTTTATTTTAGAATAAATTTAGACATATAGATTAAAATATGTATTTTAATAATGATTGTCCTTATTTTTTAAAGTTTTAAAAGGATAGATTGAACACGTTATATTTAACAATATCTTGACCAAAAAATTTATGAATATGTCTTTTACACAAATATATCTAGGGTAATATGTAATTTTTATAATCTTTTAGTTACTATTTAAATTAATATTAATTTGACTTAAGTTGTACTAGTGATGAATCTTTAGAAATACATAGATCAACTATAGTCTAGTAACTTTAAAACTATACATGACAAAATAAATGAGAATATAATTGTTTATACCTTGTCCCATAAAGTTTATATATCTATTTTTATGTCATTTATATTATCCATAAAACTTGGCTAGAAAACCTTTATCAAGATTGCATAGGCGATGTAGCTACAACTCAACTCTAACAAGACATTAAAGATATAAAAAAGTATGGATTGATACATAAAGGTGTTATAATTTATAGAGATAGTATATATTTTAGAAATCAAATCCATATCTGCTAGATAATTAATATGTTATTTGTTATTATTGTTACACTTCAGAGGATGTTGAGAGAAGCTAGACAATTAGAGAAGGTGAAGCACCAAGAGTCTCTTGGGACAACTAAGAGATATACCATTGTATGTATATGTATACAAATTTGAGATTATGTATGCAATAAAATTAAGTGTTTAAAATCCTATCATGGGTACTAGTGTAGGTTTGCTCCTTCTTATGTGTGTGTATTTATTCGCCTTGTTGAGAGAAGCCTAAGAGCAAGCTGGGAGGAACTAAGGTATGCTCATTTCTATGAGTGTGCATTCGCCTTGTTAAGAGAATCCTAAGAGCAAGTTGGGAGGAATTGAGAGAGCCTTGTGAGAGTGGAAATATGCTAGTATGAGAGAGTGCATATCTGTTGAGTTTGAGTGACCATGCATTGAAGAAAAATATTATGAGTAGAGTATCCTCATGGACCTATGAATAGCACTCTTGGATCTATCATGCCCTTTTTTTTGGAAGTTATTGCCCTATTTTTCTCAAGAATATTTAATTATGGTGCTAAAAATGCAGTAAACATGATAGAAAAAGAAAGAGAGATGGAGACACAATGGATATAGTAGAAGAGATAACTAGAAGCCAACTTGTGCAAATGACCCTGGATTATAATCTTCATTGTAAAATACTATATATGCAACAATGCAGAGTTAATTTTTTAGATAAAATTGTGATGAAGTTGTTCAAATCAAAATAAATTATTTATACAAAAAAATCAAAGAATCTCTATCATTGGGGCATATTCTATATAGTCAATATCTTATTTTTAGTTTATTTATTCATTTGAAACTACATATATGATATGTATTAGAATAATTTATCTAAATGGGAGTGCAAGATCACTTGAGTTGGCTATTTCATAGCATGGTTTATAGTATTTTTTTATTACATGGTGTAAAAATTCAATTGTCTCTAACCATTGCATATTCTTTGGTTGGGAATGGTAAGCATGGCAACCATGGTCAAAACATCAAAGGTTGTACCATGAGGCATGAAGTAATAAAGAGTCATCCATCTCAATGGCTATCTACTCATGCAAATTTGCTAGTGCCAACTTACTGGTAAAATTAGCAGCAAAACAATGGAACCAAAAATATATAGTTTTCCCATTAATCTACCATCTATCCTCCTCCATATCTTTGAAGGAAAAAACTATGAGGTCATAGGGGTACATGAAATGTCCATGCCCAAGAGGAGGAGGGGCACCATTCAGAGGGAGATATTGGATACAATGAGGTGTTGTTTGAGGAAGACCAAAAGGTCCCTTGTGTTGTTGTTTCTATGGTTATCATATAGTTTAAGGGGGTCATAAAAGGAGAGAAGGAAGAAGAAAAATAAGCATGATAGAATTAGATGACATATGTATGAAAAGAAGTGTAAGTTCACTAAGTAGGGCCTAGGTTTTGTTCATATTTGGCTTCATGGACCTTAGATTTGGAAATCATGACCAAATATATTGGACATTGTCCCTCTTTTTGGCAACATTTGTTGTGGACCCTAAACTACCTCTAGCTAGTAAAATTGTCCATGGAGTAGTAAATCATAACTATTCTTTGCTTGGAATAAAAAACTACTTACAAAACCATCTATAGAGTACTAAATTGAAACCATTCTTTATTGTTATCAAATATTGTTAGAGGATAGAAATTTTTGGGATCACTTGGATAAGTGATGCACAAAGGAAGAATGGTGGACTTGAAGCCGACATCTTACTATTAATTTTTGGATGCGGGATATAGAAGCAATATAAAAGAGGTTGGCAATTAGATATGTTAATTAAAATAATATACATATATAATATAATAATAATAATAATAAAGAAAATACAAGTTTAAAAGAATTAGGTCTTTATACAAGTGTCAATCAAATTTTTTTTAAATCCATGTGATGTAAAGTGTCTTGTCTGAGTTGATAATGTTTATCAATAAATATCAATATAATATTTTTTAATTTTTGTAATAAATAATGATGTTTTCTTTTTATTGAAAAAAATATATATAAGTTAATAGTATCATCCTTGAATTTTTCTTTTTTCCTATGATGTAAATATTACAAAGTTTTCCTTTTTATAATAAGAAGATCATTATTTTATTATGCATGTCAAATTTATTACATGATTCTATCAAACTTGACTATACATATTTTTATATAAAAAATGCATGAAATACTTCTTAACACTACTTTCCTTGCTTTTTTTTGTGATTTTTATTTATTTTTATTGCTTTTCTAAAGATAAGAATGCCTTTGCATCAGTTGTTTCTATGCATTTTGAATATTTTTAATATATATATTTCTTTTTGTCTTGGGATGAAGCTTCTAACACTTTGCTATTTAATTTTGTACAAATATAAAATGACTACAATAGTAATGTATCTACAAATCAAGTTGTTCTATATATTTTTTAGATTGTAATTTTGATTTTCTTGTTTTCTTGTTTTACTCTTATTGTGGGTTTAAAGAGAGATGATGAGAGTTTTCTTTAGCTTATTGATTCTTGTTGGTAGAACTATCCAAAAGAATTTAGCATTGAATCTACTCATGCTTGCAACTATTTTTCTCATTTTTTTGGTTTCTTTTCTTCACCTTCATCTTCAATAATTCTAACAACAATTCTCAATTTATCTTATACTAAAATTAATTGTCTACTCAATTCATCCTTATTAATTTTCTCATTTATTATGTTATGGATTCATACAACTCTCTTCTATTAAAACCTGAAAAATACTTATAACCATTAATATCTAAGCATTATTTTCTTTTCTTAATAGAATATGGTGTTATCTCTTTCTTCTCTTTAAAGACTCGTTATATCATATTGATGTAAGCATATATTCCTTTAAGAATAAAAATTCTTAAAGGTAGTGGTATGTATACACTCTTAAGATCTATTTTATTTATTTTCTTGACAGATAACAATTTAAGTAACTTTTTGTTACGTAGTCATCCTTATGTTTTAGGTCTTTCACTATTTTTCCTATTTTATTCTTAATATAGTATTTTATTTCTTTCATTTGCACTCTCTATATTCGTAAAGATACTAATAGCACATAGAAACCAGTTGATTTTATAAGTAGGAAGAAGTTGATACATACATACATACATACATACATACATACATACATACATACATACATACATACATATATACATACATACATATATACATATATACATATATATATATATATATATACATATATATATATATATATATATATATATATATATACATATATATATATATATATATATATATATTTGCATTTATGATGTACAAGGTTCAAAATCTCATCAACAATTTATAGGTCAGAATGGAAAAACCTCAACACATTCATATAAAAATTCTAAGAAAGAATAAATAGATATAATCCATTTTTTTAAAATGAAGGAAAACATAATCCCTTTTACAAAAATAGAGGATAACACAATCCCACCCTTTCCATTTATTAAAAACTCCTCAAAACCTCATTTAGCCTATAAACACAAATTCTACAGCTTTTGAGAAAGAAGGGGAGGTTAATACATGGTTGAAAAATTTCATGCTTGTGTTTTATATAAAATATATTTTTAGTAATAAAGAGAAATTGAATGTTTCTCTCAAACATTTAAATGGGATAACCCTTTTATGGGGTGATAGGTGGGTCAACCAAAATCCTACAAGAATTTAAATTAACGAAATTATCAAAGTGGAAATCTATAAATACAATTAAAATTAGGATGAGCCATATAATATCCATATCATACACTTGTTCCAAAGTAAAGAGTGTATTAAGAAATTTTAACTCTTGGAATCCAAGGTTAAAATTCCTAGAAGCTATGACATTAAATATACATCTTCAATCTATACCAAAATTTTAAACAAATGCAAGGAATTTTATACCATAAACCATATAAGATATTTCTTCAATTTTTGGTTATGGGTATGGTAATATGACATGGTTTTAGGCTATTTTCTGTCAAAAATTTCCCATGAAAATATAGTATTTCAACTTCATCAAGAAGCAAGTGCTACTTTGGATGAGAAATAGAAGAAGGTAAAAATTGATAAAATGTTGAAAATTAAGTCTAGATTAGAAATATAATTTTTATTTTAGAATAAAATTAGACATATAGATTAAAATATGTATTTTAATAATGATTGTCCTTATTTTTAAAAATTTTAAAAGATATATTGAACATGTTATATTTAACAATATCTTGACCAAAAACTTTTATGAATACACCTTTTACACAAATAGATCTAGGGCAATATGTAATTTTTACAATCTTTTAGTTACTATTTAAATTAATATTATTTTGACTTAAGTTGTACTAGTGATGCATCTTTAGAAATAGATTGATCAACTATAGTCTAGTAACTTTAAAATTATACATAAAAAAAAAAATGAGAATATACTTGTTGATACCTTATCCATAAATATTATATACCTATTTTTCATGTCATTTATATTATCCATAACACTTGGCTAGAAAACCTTTATCAAGATTGCATAGGTGATGTTGCTACAACTCAAATCTAACAAGACTTCAAAGATATAGAAAAAGGTATGGATTGGTCCATAAAGGTGTTATATTTTGTAGAGATAGTATATATTTTATAAATCAAAACCATATCTGCTAAATAATTAATACGTGATTTGTTATTATTGTTACACCTCACAGGACGTTGAGAGAAGTTGGACAATTAGAGAAGAAGGTGAATCACCAAGAGTCTCTTGAGACAAATAAGAGACATACCATTGTATGTATATGTATACAAATTTGAGTTTATGTGTGCAATAAAATCAAGTGTTTAAAATATTATTATAGGTATGAGAGTAGGTTTGCTCCTTCTTATGTGTGTGTGTTCATTTGCCTTGTTGAGAGAAGCCTAAGAGCAAGTTGGGAGGAACTAAGGTATGTTCATTTCTATGAGTGTGTATTCACCTTGTTAAGAGAAGCCTAAGAGCAAGTTGGGAGGAATTGAGAGAGCCCTGTGAGAGTGGAAAGGTGCTAGTATGAGAGAATGCATCTATGTTGAGTTTGAGTTATCATGCATTGAAGAAAAATATTATGAGTAGAGTATCATCATGGACCTATGAATAGCACTTTTGGGTCTATCATACCCTATTTTTTGAAGCTATTGCACTATTTTCTCAAGAATAGCTATTTATGGAGTTGAAAAAGCAGTAAACATGATAGAAAAAAAAAGGGAGATGGAGAAAAAATGGATAAAGTAGAAGAGATAACTAGAAGCCAACTTGTGTAAATGACACAGGATTATAAAATCTTATATTTGCAACAATGCAAAGTCAAATTTTTAGATAAAATTGAGATGAATTTGTTCAAATCAAAATAAATTATTTATACAAAAAAAAATCAAAGAATCTCTATCATTGGGGCATATTCTATATAGTCAATGTCCTATTTTTAGTTTATTTTTTCATTTGAAACTACATATATGAGATGTATTAGAATAATTTCTCTAAATGGGGTGCAATAGCAATTGAGTTGGCTATTTCATAGTATGGTTTGCTATATTATTTTATTACATGTTGTCAAAATTTAATTATCTCCAACCATTGCATATTCTTTGGTTGGGGATGGTAAGCATGGAAACCATGGTCAAAAAATCAAAGGTTATGCCATGAGAAATGAAATAATAAAGAGTCGACCATCTCAATGGCTATCTACTCATGCAAATTTTCTAGTGCCAAATTACTAGTAAAATTAGCAGTAAAATATTGGAACAAAAAATATTAAGTTTTCCCATTAATCTACCATCTATCCTCCTACATATCTTTGGAGGAAAAAACTATGAGGTCATAGGGGTACATGAAAGGTCCATTCTGAAGAGGAGGAGGGGCACCATTCAAAGGAAGAGAGTGACTACAATGAGGTGTTGTTTGAGGAATACCAAAATGTCCCTTGTGTTGTTGTTGCTATGATTATCATACAGTTTAAAGGAGTCATAAAAGGAGAGAAAGAAGAATAAAAATAAGCATGAGAGAAGTAGATGACATAAGTATGAAAATAAGTGTAAGTTTATGTATCGCTCCAAATTTTTTGCATCCCTACCTTCAGGCTATTGGATCCGCGCCCGGAAGGAGGATGGGAAAAGGATGGTGCGGTACCTCGGACGAGAGGACTTCACGAAGGTCCCGCCTCTCAAGGGAGGTGTATTTTGGTGATTTTTCGACGGATGGTGGGTTCACCAGGAAACATTTGGTGGCAGTTTCCACGCCTAGGTTTTGGAATGTGTTTAGATGAGTTCGTTTTATCCTTTAAGCATTCATCCTAGGTTTGGCCGAATGAATCTAACTTAATCTATATGAAAATGCAACTTTCAATGAATACAGAAAACAGATTTTGAAAGCAGAAAACAGAGAATTTACAGGAGGAAAATGGGGAATACCTGATCCGGATGTCTGAAGAAGATTCTGGCTGTTGATGCAGTCTGGATCGTCTGGAATTCTATAGAATCGCCTGCAATCTGACAGAATCGTCCGAAATCTGACGAATTCGTTAGACGAATTCGTCAGAAACCTGCAAAACAGAGAATAGATGCAAAATGCAAGAAATAACACTATGCTAACAGAGGCAAATTATACCAAATGATAATATGAATGCTGAACACTATTCAAGAATAGAAATTAATGCAAATTACTGTGCTTAAATGGCAGATAATAAACTTAGCATGCAATCTAAGCTAAATGGGTGAACTCCAGATGCAAAATAGGATAAAAATTGAATATATTATCTAATTTGCAAAACAAAATAACAGAGACAAAGTTGAGAAAAGCAAACTCCAGGCACTGATTGCCTCGATGTGGGCTGCAGTCGAGATCGTCTCGCATCAGTACGAAATCGTCTCGAATTCGACAGGATCGCCTCCGATCTGGACAGGTTCGTCGGCGACGATGGGTGCTAGCTCCGGTTGAAAATCAATGATATACCTGCATCAAAATTGCTATGGGACTAATGCAAAAATAAGATTATGATGTTTTAGCATAGAAGGGTTCAATTTGCAGATAAATTCAGCCAGGGGTTGGGGAGGGAAAATCTTAGAGTTTAAATAGGCTTAGGGAGAGTTGTTGGGAGGTTGGAGATCTTCCCAATTTGGGAGATCTCCAACAGGGGAGGGTCCCAACGGTGCAGACACGCTTCTGCCCGGATTGGAGACCCGTTGGAACGGATTCCAACTATGCAAATTTAGTTTTGCGACAAAATCGTCTGGACGTTCTAGTCCAGACGAAATCGTCAAATCTAGGGCGATATCGTCTGATCGGCGACGATATCGTCCAACGGTCAAAACAACCTCTAAAAATGGCGCGAAAAAAGGGGAAACGGGTTTCTCGGCGGTTAACGGGCGGTTTGGGAGGTTAAATTTGAATTTAAATTTATTTACTAAGGTGAATGTAATTATTCCAATTTTTATTGCGCCAATTTTAGGGTGCTACATTTTGCCCCCTCTTTAGCGAATTTTCCGAAGAAAATGCGTTAAAGATGAGTTCTTCTCGATCTACGAGAAAGCAAAAAATTATACCCATTTTTAGGCGACGATTCTTGGTCGAATCGTACGACAACTTACTATGGTGCCCCCTCCGTGTTTTTACCCAAATCGAACGTTTGAGGTAAAAACGCGAAAAAGCAAAAAATTATTGAATTATTTTGAATAAAATGAAGAAAAATAGGGTAAAACCCTAATTCATTGTTACTGTTCATTTTTACCATTTTTAGAGCTCTGGAGCAAAAATGGTTGAGACAGCGCACAGATCTGCAGAGGTCCGCCGCGGTCTACGGGTAAGGGTCTAGACTGAACTTAGATTGATTTAATTTGATTTTACATGCTTTTTAGATGGATTTTTAGGTGAATTTGGAGCATCGCGGCCGTTTTTGGCCGTCGACGTCGTCGAGACGAAATCGTCCCGATTTCGACGAAATCGTCTCAATTTCGGCAATTTCGCCCGAGGGCGAAATCGTCGAAAGGGGGACGATTTCATCAAATTAGAGACGATTTCGAACTGTGAAATCGGAGACGATTGTGCTCAAATTGGGGACGATATCGTCCAATAGTGGGCGATATCATCAATTACATGAAATTGAACTTTAAGTTGCATTATTGATTTACTTGAATTGTTATTAATGATTGTTTGTTGTTTTGTTGTTTATGTTTGCAGAGAGGATTACTAAAAAGCAGAGAGTGGAAATACGGCGGATTGAGAGATGACTTGGCCGCTCTCACCCAGGCAGAGCGGGATCTGCTGGCACAGGCCGGATTGCAGCATGTGGCAGAGATGCCGCAGGTTTCCACAGACATGGGGCTACTGACAGCCCTAGCAGAGAGATGGTATCCGGGGTCTTCCTATTTCCGGTTATCGACAGGGGAGATGACTCCCACACTGGAGGATGTATGGAGGATTTTGAGAATCCCCATACAAGGACGGATGATCACACCGACGGCCAATCAGGGCCACGCGATGGGACGGCTATGTGGTGACCCGAGCTTCGCCCTGGAGAAGGGCGGAGTTAATATCGAGGCACTACGCCAGATGCCTAGGGCATCTAGACTCACACGGGTTCTGGTTGGGGTAGTTGGTGGACTTATGCTGTGCCACCAGAGCGGGTGCAGGGTGCCGTGGATGCTGGCAGATGTGATCTGCGACATGCGGGACCACGGCTACAGGTTCTCATGGGGTAGCTTTGTACTATGCCGATTGTACAGGATCCTTTACGGGGTCATGTACAAGGGCGGGCGATGTCTGGTGATGACATCGCTACTACAGGTTTGGTGCTGGGAGCACATTGCGGTGCGGAGGCCGATAGGGCTTCCACTGATAGGGATAGACGGGGAGAGGCCCCGAGTCTTCTACTGGTGGCTCCGAAGAGGATCACAGCGGCGGATAGACCTTCCGATGTCCCGGAGACTACTGGATGATTTGGTCCCAGACCAGATCACCTGGAGGCCGTGGAGGCAGCATCCAGGGTGGGCAGAGGACGGACAAGAGCTGGCTCGCATCAGGCGAGTCTGCTGGCTGAGGATGGAGAGGGGAGAGGTGGAGCTCCACCGCTACGATCGAGTTTTGCGACAGTTCGGTCTACAACAGGGGATCCCATCTCTCAGGGATTATGAGTTTTCCCGGACCATCCGGGATAATACTACAGTTAGCGGGGCTCCAGACATGCAGCGATTCTGGAGCCAGGACTCGGATGATGCCCCCATTCAACCAATGGATGGGGACGACGCAGGGGTAGCCGATGGCTATGATGCCTGGTACGCAGGCATCCGCCCTCCTCGGATGACGAGGGCACAGGGTCCGATCCACGCAGTCGTGCGTCGGATAGGGAGGCGGCGCCAGGCGATGATAGAGGCAGCCCAGGGTCACGGCGGGAGAGAGCGGAGGAGACCACAGGCACAGGAGCGGCCGCAGCAGAGAGAGAGGGAGAGGAGGGAGGTGAGACCCCCATCTCCATAGAGGCCACCATCGCCCGATAAGGGCAAGGGCGTGGATACAGGAGAGAGTAGCGAGATGGCTACTCTCCGGGCAGAGAGGGATCATCTGCAGACTCAGGTGCAGACATTACAGGATGTAGCTGCACGACACCATGCTGAGGTGTCACAGCTGCGAGACGAGATTGCACGCCTCAGGGCACGGGGCGGAGGGGCGAGCTCAGGAGAGTTGACACGGGCTATCGCCCAGTTGACTTTCTATCAGACACTGTACTATCAGCTGGTGTCGACGGAGGATAGACTACCCCTGCCAGCTAACATCGCAGATCCGATCAGGATCGGGTCATCTAGGACCACGTCCCGATCGAGGACTAGGACTACTCAGACTGCGATGGGGCCACCTCGTCCACCTCCGGGCGGGGGAGGAGATGAGGCAGAGAGCTCGAGGGGATCTCGAGGCTAGAGGGCGGGATTGACATTGTATTATATTTGTATTGATAGAGGATTGAGTATGCCGAGGTACAGATTGTGGCATACCAATCCAGTTTTGATGATGTACATATGTTGAATATATATATATATATGAGATATTTTTGATCATATGACTAGTGTGTTATGATTTGTATGATGCTTTTAGATGTTGTAATTGATTGATTTTGATAATTCATTTGAGGATTCATGTAATTATGTCGTTGGGAATATTACGATTTGAATGTCATGCTATAAAATATTTAAATGAAATAATCTGATGTAACAAAATGGTTGTTTGTAATAAAAATGTGATAAAAATAAAAAGAGACTTCTAACAATAATTTCAAAGGACATTGTCGCTATTATAGACCATTTCACGGAGTCGCTGCTCACTCGGTCGTCAAGCTAATCCCATTGTAGAAATATTGTTAAAAGGAAAAGAGTGCTTAAGAGACTGTCTTAAGACTTTGATGTAATGATGCAAATGATGATGATGATGGTTGGTTTGTTTTCAGATTTTCATAAAAAATATTTGTGCATGAAATAATGTTTAAAATGATTTTTTTTTAAAAGATGTTTGCTAGGCATAAATTCCTAAGTGTGATAAAATTTTTAGATAATTCCCTAGGAATTATACCATCATTGCAAAATTTGAAGGTTGACATAATGACATGAAATAATGAAAATGTGTTTGCTTTTGAAAAAAGCATAATTTGTATAAGATGAAGTCATATGGTTTTTATGATTTTTGATAAATGGGAATAACAATTGTTACAATGGCTTGCGCTAGGCATAGAATATGTAGGTATAGACTTATACCATCATCGCGAAAATCAAAGAAAATAGTTTTATTGCATGGTTGATTTTTGATGAACATAAAATATGAAAATGAGGACTTGCGCTAGGCATATAATTTCAATTTTGGTTTTGAAACTATACCATCGTCGCGAAAGTCGATATGATATGTATGATATGTTTTGAAAGAAATTTGTGATTTTTCTATTATATAGTTGTCTTTATGAAAAATAATTGTACTTGATTATTCCAAACAAGTTGCAAAAATAATATTTCAAAGTATTTTGAAGACAAAAATTAGATTTATAAGGAATCCCATGTGCATATGTGAATTCATTTCCAATCTTGATTTATCATAATGATAGACAAAATCTCTCAAATACAAATGTGTGTGCAATTGTATTGTTCATTTACCAGGTTTGAGCAAGATACTATGATACAAGTGATTTGAAGAAACCAAATAAGTGTTCATTAACCATGATGTAGATGCATATAACCATATTAGACTACTATGTAGATCGGATTATCAAGAGCTAGCTAATCCATAAGCAGACATAGGTCTGTACAAAAGAAGGTCGCTAATGTGACAGACATATCGCCATGCTAGGAGTTACCCAAGGCCAAGCAGGTTGGGCACAAACCACCTGTTATGGGGCTTACCTCACAGTTTTCGAATAATTGAGAATTCCAGGGATTCAAGCTCATCAACCCTTCTTTTCTTTTCAAAGGGTAGGGAAAGGGATTTTATTGCTTTCTTGCTTTCTTTTGAACTTTGCTTATTTTTCTTTTGTATTTCTTTTGCTTGATAATGCTTGGAATATTGCTGAAATAACATTTTTCTTTTCTCTTTTTTCTTTCTTGAACTTTTTTTTTTTTTCTTTTTTTGTGCTAGGGATACTTGCTCAGATTAGCTGTAGAGCAAGGGATTTTTATTCTGGGTAGGGGTGAGCTTGTCCTTTTGCCAATTCTCAAAGATTCTAGACCATGTGCATGATAGGATAGCAGGGGAAACTTTTCACCCAAGAAATCAGTTCTACTATGTAGCAAAACATGGAAATTACAAATATAATCATTTTATTGTGAAAAGATGTGCTTGGTTTAAGTAAATAACAAGATCAATTCTCTATGCTCAAACTTTATTTAATTGAATTTTGTGAACTTTGATATAAGAGAGATTAGTAATCATGCCAGATAAAATCAAGATATTTATTGTTGTGAGTGTGCAAGTGAGGGATGCCAAATAAATGCTAATTGTATCCAAAATAAGTTGAAACATATAACTGCAATAATTGTAAGAAAATATATATACATGATTTTTTAGAAGTTGGGAGAATGTTGACTCTCTCTTTCTTCTGTATATTGTTTTGGTTTCGAAAGAGTCAAGCATATAGCTGTTTTTAGATTTTTATTTAGATTTTTGTTTTTGAGCAAAAAGAACTTTAATAAGTGCTTTAAATAAATGCAATAGATAGTTTTTGAAGATTTTTGGATGATTATGAATGTTTTTGATGTTTTTGAATTTTTTTATAAATTGAAAGAAATATAAGAGAGTAACTTTGAACAAATATATACATGGATGAAATGACCAAATTTATGCATAGTAACGTTTGAGATGTAAAATATTCATGGGTTCTTTAAGTTCTTTACCATCTAAGGTAGATAATTTATATGCTCCTGATTCAAATTTTGCAGTAATGATGTATGGTCCGAGCCAGTTGGGCTCAAATTTACCTTTAAGTTCTTTGGTTGCATTTGTATTTTTTTTATTTTCTTTTAGAACAAGGTCGCCAATCTCAAAGGATCGATGACGAACTTTCTTATTATATGCTCTTTTAAGCTTGTTTTGGTATGCACGGAGATGCTCCAAAGCATTGATGCATTTTTCATCTAGGAGTTCCAGCTGACTGAGTCTGCCAGCGTGATATTCATCTCCTACTTCGGTGTCTTGAAGTAGCAGAGCCAAAGAAGGAACTTCCAATTCAAATGGAAAAACTGCTTTGGCACCATATACCAAAACAAATGGTGAAGTGCCCGTGGGAGTCCGAACACTAGTTCGATAAGCCCACAAGGCTGGATATAATTGAATATGCCAGTCACGGCCAGTTTTATTGACCAATATTTTGAGAATTTTGATTAAAGTTTTGTTAGAAGCTTCTGCTTGACCATTACCCTGAGGATAATAGGGAGTAGACCAACAGGTGTTGAATCTTGTATTTTTGGCATAATTTCTTAACATCTTTATTTTTGAAAGGAGTTCCATTATCAGAGATGAGATTGGCAGGAATTCCGAACCTGCAAATGATTTGATTAAAAATGAACTTAGAGACTTGTGAACCAGTGCAGGAAGCTAAAGGCATAGCTTCAACCCACTTCGTGAAATACTCAGTGGCGGTTATGATGAACTTATGTCCATCAGAAGACACAGGATTGATTTTACCAATAATATCCAAGCCCCATTTAGAAAAGGGCCAAGGAGACGAAATAGCTTGCAGCTCTTGTGCAGGCGCATGGACAAGGTCAGCATGTTTTTGACACTTGTCGCAATGGCGCACATACTCATGTGCATCCGTTTCCATGGTAGGCCAAAAGTATCCTATCCGAAGGAGCTTTTTAGCAATGACACTACCACTAAAGTGTCCTCCACAAGATCCATCGTGGGCTTCACTCAAGGCTGATTTAGACTCATCCTAATTTAAACATCTTAATAGGATACCTTCAAAAGATCTCCTATACAAAGTATTGCCAATTATTACAAATCGACTTGCTCGTCGACGTAATAACCGACGCCGGTTTCTATTAGAATTAGTAGGGAAAGTCCCATTTTGGAGGAAATCAAATATGTCTGTATACCAAGGTTCAGGAGTAGTTTCATTGATTAGAAACACATCCAAAGGCTCTAAGCATGACTTATTTGAAGCAGGTTCTCGGAGTCGACGAATAATGATAGTCGCATATTCGTCGTCTAACTCCAAGGGCAAGAGAGATGCAACGGCGGCCATGGCATCGGTTGCACGGTTGCTAGTTCGAGGAATGGCTTCCAAAGTAACTTGATCAAACAAGGACATTAGTTGTAAAACATAGGCCTTATATGGGCGAAGTTTATCATCTCTGGTCTGATAAACTTCATTAATTTGGTTTATAACCAATTGGGAATCCCCAAAAACTAAGAGGTTTTTAATTTTTAGCGCTAAAGCGGCTCGTAATCCAAGGATTAGAGCTTCATACTCAGCAGTATTGTTGGTGCAAGCAAAGGTCAGTTTGAAGGACAGAGGAATAAGATGTTTTTGCGAAGATATTAAAATAATACCCGCACCAACCCCACTCATACATCGGGCTCCATCAAAGTATAAGGACCATTGTTCAGGATGGTCTGCCTGTAATTGAAGGCATTCATCATGAAACTCGATGATGAGAGGATGAGTAGACTCTAAGGGTGCAACGACTAATTGATCTCGCTATGATTTGACCCTTAACGAGACTTTTGTCCTATGAAGGTGAGATCAAACTCGCTTAGAGCAAGAACCCACTTGGCCATGCGACCCGATAAATAAGGTCGACTCATGAGATATCTTAAAGGATCATATTTGGCAATGACATACGTTTTTTGGCTAAGCATGTAATGTCATAATTTTTGCGTAGCAAACACGACTGCTAGACATAACTTCTCTAACGCTGTATAGCGGGTTTCATAACTGACGAAAGTTCGGCTAATGTAATAATTAGCACGTTCTCGCTTTTCATCATCAAGTTGAGCTAACATAGCTCCTAAGGCAGAATCTGAAGCAGAAATATATAGAAGAAATGGGCGATCAGATTTAGGCGATGAAAGCACCGGAGGGTTAAGGAGATATTGTTTGAGAAGTTCAAAAGCTTCTCTACATTCTGTGTCCCAATTAAAGGGGACGTCCTTCTTAAGGAGCTTAAGAAAGGGACCAGTTTTGTCCGCCAGCTTATCAATGAAGCGACGGATAGCTTGAAGTTTACCTTGTAAACTTCGTAG
Organism: Wollemia nobilis; assembly: GCA_028583015.1. NCBI lineage: Eukaryota > Viridiplantae > Streptophyta > Pinopsida > Araucariales > Araucariaceae > Wollemia > Wollemia nobilis. The sequence goes on from JAQPPZ010000850.1 coordinate 15,831,149, forward strand.
TTCAGATATATTAGTGGGTGCGGGCATATCTGTGATGGCCGCAATTTTGAGAGGGTCAATTTCGATACCACGTAAAGAAACTAAAACCCCTAATAGTTTGCCGGATTTAACTCCGAATATGCATTTTGCTGGATTTAATCGAATGAGATATTCTCGTAATCGATTAAAAACTTTTCTTAAATCATCTAAATGATTATTTTCAATAAGAGAGCGAGCTATAATATCATCTACATAATCATGTAAGATATCATGCATCATATCATGAAAAATGTAGGTCATAGCCCGTTGATAAGTTGCACCGGCGTTCTTTAAGCCAAATGGCATCACTTTCCAGCAAAAGGTACCCCAGGGGGTAATAAAGGTTGTTTTAGCCTGGTCTTCAGGAGCTATCCTAATCTGATTATAACCGGAGAATCCGTCCATTAAGGACATCATCCCACTTCCAAGCAGTAAAGTCAATGATTTGATCCATATTTGGAAGAGGAAAGTCATCTTTAGGGCATGCAACGTTAATATCTCTAAAATCGGTGCAAACCCTAACTTTGGTAGCTTCTTTCTTAGTGACTGGAACTACATTTGAGATCCATTCAGCATAATCAATAGCTTGTATGAAGATAACATTCAGGAGTTTTTCTAATTCCCCTTTGACTAGCAGAGCCACTTTGGGATGCATTTTTCTAGAGTTTTTGTTTAACCGGTTTAGCATCCGGATGGACCACTAGATGATGCATGACTACGGAAGGGTCTAGACCTGGCATATCTTCATATGTCCAAGCGAAGACATCTTCGTACTCTTTAAGGAATGCAATGTATTGTTCTTGTTTGTCTTGACTTAGTTCTGCTCCAATATTGATTATGTGAGGATTGTCCTCAGCTCCAATATTAATTTTAATGACATTTTCTACCTCCATGTGTAGATCTCTTTCAAAATTAGGTGGGGCGGGTGAAACGCCCAACTCTTGTAATTCTTGTAAAGTTAATTTAGATAAGTCATCTTGAGGATTAGTGGTCTCAAGTTGAGCTATGGTTGGTATAGAACCATCAAAATAAAATCCATTGTGCAACATCTCTTCAACAGAGACATCATGGAAGATATCTCCTTCCAATTCTTCATCGGGGTCAGCAATCATTTCAGGGTAGGCTATGGATAGCATGTTGCATGAAAATGACTGATTTTTACAAGGCAAATCAACATGCCTATCCAAATAATCTTGATAGCATATGAGATGAGCATCATCCTCAAAAGGAAAGGGTTGTCCCTTACTAGGAAATAGGCCCACACCACAGCGGGCAGGCCACGGTTCTACCTCGAAAGGCTCTTTCATGCCATTTTGGAAAGGTCCTAAGCCTTTCCCTTTATATCCCATTTTAAGCATCATGGGTTTAGCTTTAATATAATCATTGGTAAAATAACACCGAGCATATCCCTCATGATGAGTTTTGATATTCCGAGGGATTCTTCCCTAGTCATATCCTTTATAAATGAAGGCACAACTCCCGACTTGGTAAGTACTTCCCAAAGGTTGTGGGAGGCCCAAAGTACGAGGAGAGGGCGGCAAATTATTTAAAAGGTTTGAATCTTGCATGAAAGCGTTCATTTTTTCTGATATTAAGGTTGTAGATAAATCTGGTAAAAGTTCATGAGAAAAGGCATAAGATGTAGAAGGTTTATTACTTATGTCTTGAGATGTGGAAGGTATGATGGATGTGTCTAAAGGTTTTGAATTTATAGGAATAATAGTTGAAGGATTAGTTGTAGATTTGAGATCCTTTTGAGATTCTAAAATTTGTTTAGAAGGTTGTTGGTCTATATAGGAAGATGAAGTTAATGGAGGAGGAATAGATGAAGTTATGGGTTTATGTTTCACGAGTTTTAGATGAAAAAGAAGAACTAGAATGTGTGGATGACGGAAGCGGGGCAAAATTGCACTCCAACGGGTTCTGCCAAAGCACACATATCAAAAGGTCTAGGGTCACCATGAATAGTGACCAACTGATTTTTAAACTCAAATTTCACACATTGGTGTAAAGTTGACGGGACTGCTCGCATGGCGTTAATCCAAGGGCGACCCAAAAGTATATTGTACGATGCTGGGCAATGTACAATAAACACGGTTGTTTCTAGGGTTCTAGGACCAACTTGTAATGGGAGGGTAATGACTCCACATGTTTCTTGTGTTTCGTCATTAAAAGCTTTGATAATCATATCAGTTTTCTTCATTTCATCACTTCTAAAACCAAATCGTTGGTAGAAGTCAAAGGTGCAAATGTTTAGAGATGAGCCATTATCAATCGAGACTCGTTTGACAGCTACATCTCCAATTAGAGCAGTAATATACAAGGGATTATCCTTGTGTAAACTGTGTTGTGGGATATCTTTATCCCGAAAGTCAATACAATCAATCTCTCGAGTGATGATAGTATTGGCCATAGCTTCAGGTTGAATGTTTTGAGGTACCATCATTTGGCTCAATGTAAGCATCAACTCATCCCTATGTGTGGGAGAGGATCTTAATAAATCTAAGAGGGAAATTCTGGCCGTGGTATTAGACAATTGTTCATTAATGTTGTAAGGGGGTTTAGGTTGAACAATAGGAGCATGATTCCCTTTATTTGGGTTTTTCAAAATGAATGGAGCTGATCCATCGTTCTGGTTTGGTTCTTGTTGGGAGTTTTGAGCTTGTTGTCGAGTAACGACTCCGATGGTACCTACAATGTTATAGTGACGACGTTGAAACGGTCTCGGTTGAGAATTTATGGCTTGTTCATAGGGAAGGACTACATTAGAAGAAGGTCGAGTAGTGACTCTTCTAGGAAATGGTTCTTCTGGAACATTAGCATCTTTGATAGATTGAATAGGATCTGATTCATTTTTAGAACTATTCGATTGAATAGTGTCTACTTCACTTTCACTATCTGATTCTATATCACTAGAATCAGAAGTTTGAAAATTATGTAAGGGCCTGGTTGTAACCAGGGATAAGGTTGTGTCAAATGTTTGAGAATCCTGAACAGGTAATTGTCCGCTAATGGTTCCTACATATCGAGTAGGAGGGGGAACATTATGATGTTCGATTTGATTGGCTACCTCTTTACCATGTCTTGGTAAAGGGTGTTGAAATATGTCTAAAGTTTGATTGGCATTCTGATTTTGATTTTGGGGAACAGTCTTTTGGGCATTATTAGGAGGGTTTTGTCTAGGTTGGAAGGCTTGCACTTCCATTTCATTATTGTCAATCAAATCTTGTATTTTATGTTTCAATCTCTTACAAGCGTTGGTAGAATGTCCAGGTCCTCTATGAAAGTCACAGTGCAAATCAGCTCTATATCCGGGTATACTTGGGTCAGGTTCCCGGATAGCTGGTAATTGGATTAAACCTCTTTCAAGCAATTGAGGTAAAATGGTTGACAAAGGTTGGTTTAATCTAGTGAACTCTCGAGGAGGCTTATCGGGAGGTTTCAATATGAATTTTTCTGTTGTCTTTGTTGCATTGACATTAGCAACATTTCTGCTGTCAGTGACTCCATCACCGACAACCTGTTTGTTTTTATATTGATTTCTAGATGTTTTCTCATCATCCTTCTTCCTAAGTTGGCCTCTCCTAATGAGGGCATCTTCTACTCTTCGAGCTAAATCTATAGCTTGATCGAAGGTAGTCAAAGTAGTTGTTGATAGCTCATAAGAGAGTTGTTCTTGTAAATTATTGATGAAAATGTCTAACATTTCCCTATGGGGTAGCACAAAGTGTAGTTTTCCTGTCAATTGCCTCCATCTAGCTAAGAAATCAGCAAAGCATTCATCTTTATCTTGTTTTAAATTGTATAGGTCTTTAATAGTTACATGCCTCTCGATGTAGGCACTAAATTGATGAACAAATGATTCAATTGTTTCTTCAAAGTTTCTTAAGGAGTGAGTGGGCAATTGATAGTACCACTCTAATGCCATTCCACCTAAACTTTTGGGGAACATTTTTAGTAATAGCAAGTCGTCATGCGATATGTCGTGACATGCTATCCTAAACATGCGAAGATGTTCTATGGGATCTTCGGTCCCTTTATATATAGGCAGGACGGGCATGGGAAAATGTTTAGGGTATGGTTGAGCTACCACTATGGGATCCAATGGTTGGCTACAAATCTCTCGATAATTGTACGAGGGACGGTAGGGATCTATCCGGTCCATACGTGAAGCCAATTGTTTCACCATAGCTTCCAGATTACTAGTTTGCCCCCCATATTGATTCGGTAGGGCATTGACATGAGTTTTATGAGCATAGGATGGAGGAACATGTAGATTAGATGCCATGTTACTATTGTGTAAAACATTAGTAGGAAAAATGTTATGGAGGAATTTTGAAGTTGGATTATGTTGTGTTCCGGATTGTTGAAAATTTGTATTTGGCTTTGTTTTAGATTTCTGTTTATTTAAAGCATTTTGCTCAATAGTTTGGCGGAACAAAGTAGTGAAGGGAATTTTCTTTTGTGCAGGAGTGATTTTAGGTTGAGTAACGGGTTCCTTAGGAGGTTGGGTAACCTCGTTGTTTTGACATGGCTTGGGCTATAGTGACCATATCCGTATTGGATGGTCCACCCTTATCACTCTCTTGATCAACAAAAGATAAAGGATTAGTGTGTATATCAAGCACCCATTCTATAGCTGCTTGAGCGTCACTAACTTCCCCTCTATCAATACGGACTGCTACATTAAGGATGTCGATATTCTGATTGAGAAATTTTTGAAAATGTTCCGCGTTGTCAAAAGCGATGGCTCCATTGGGAGCTATTCTAGGGGATGAGGATTCATTCTCTTTAACATTTCCTTCTTGTTCCTTATCTTCACCTAAGTCTTCATCCGATTGACCTAGAGTTTCTCCTTCCGGATTTGTATCTCCAAGAAGGACATTTGGGTTTTCAGTTGTATCTTGCAACCAATCTTCTCCTTCCCCTAAAGTTTCTTTACCATTCCTAAGTCTAGTCATGGTGCTAAGTTTTGATTTCAGCAAATATATATATATTTATATATATATATATATATATGCAACAAATTAAAAGGTATATATTTATATATACCTAATGCAATATTTGAAATGAAATGTTTAAGTTTTTACTATGTTGTTTTTGATTTTTTTTTTTTAGTTTTTCTTTGAAACAATATAATAAAGACAACAAATGAAACAATAAATGCACGCAATAATAATAAAACTGAAAGTAAATGAACTAATCTTCTATGAATAACTTATGAATATCATTAATAGGTTCAAGTTGTTCAGGAGTCATGAAATGTTCTTCTTCAAATTGAAAGTTTTCTTTTAAGAATTTGATGAAAAGGGCTATGGTGATATTGTCTATCTCAGATGCTGGTTGATAATAATAATTCTCATGACAATATTTACAATATAACATAGCTCTAGGAGTTTTGTTCCATATTCTCCTAACTATAAGATCATCTTCTAAGGAATCTATATGAACTAGAAATGGGCGCACTATAACTGTGTCTTCGAGATTTTCCCTGAAAGTTAAAAATTTTGCAGATACAAGAGCTCTCCTATAGGCTAACCATCTATGGCAGGCTCTCTGAAGTTCATGATAGAAAACTAATTGGTGAGGATCCAGGATTCTATCCAAGACTAGCCTCTTGATTTGCTTAAGTTGTGTGGACCTAGATGAAATAAGCCTAAGTCTCCTATCAAGTTCGTCCCACAAGGATTGATTTCTACTTGTTTCAGGGATATTAAGGACAGAATTAACTTCTATAGCTGCCAATTGGTTTTCTACGTTTATAGTAACTGCTACCCTCTTTTTAGGAGCTACCATCTAAACATGATTTTGAACCTTAAATGTTTTAAAATGCATCTAAGTTTTAGTTGTTCTAATTTTTTGTTTGTTTTTGTTTTTGGTTTTCAAAAGGTTATGATGCATTCACGTCGGGTTCACCAAAATGTATCGCTCCAAATTTTTCGCATCCCTACCTTCAAGCTATTGGATCCACGCCCGGAAGGAGGATGGGAAAAGGATGGTGCGGTACCTCGGACGAGAGGACTTCACGAAGGTCCCGCCTCTCAAGGGAGGTGTATTTTGGTGATTTTTCGACGGATGGTGGGTTCACCAGAAACATTTGGCGGTAGTTTCCACGCCTAGGTTTTGGAATGTGTTTAGATGAGTTCGTTTTATCCTTTAAGCATTCATCCTAGGTTTGGCCGAATGAATCTAACTTAATCTATATGAAAATGCAACTTTCAATGAATACAGAAAATAGAGAATTTACAGGAGGAAAATGGGGAATACCTGATCTGGATGTCTAAAGAAGATTCTGGCGGTTGATGCAGTCTGGATCGTCTGGAATTCTACAGAATCACCTGCAATCTGACAGAATCGTTCGAAATCTGATGAATTCGTTAGACGAATTCGTCAGAAACCTGCAAAACAGAGAATAGATGCAAAATGCAAGAAATAACACTATGCTAACAGAGGCAAATTATACCAAATGATAATATGAATGTTGAACACTATTCAAGAATAGAAATTAATGCAAATTACTATGCTTAAATGGCAGATAATAAACTTAGCATGCAATCTAAGCTAAATGGGTGAACTCCAGATGCAAAATAGGATAAAAATTGAATATATTATCTAATTTGCAAAACAAAATAACAGAGACAAAGTTGAGAAAAGCAAACTCCAGGCACTGATTGCCTCGATGTGGGCTGCAGTCGAGATCGTCTCGCATCAGTACGAAATCGTCTCGAATTCGACAGGATCGCCTCCGATCTGGACAGGTTCATCGACGACGATGGGTGCTGGCTCCGGTTGAAAATCAATGATATACCTGCATCAAAATTGCTATGGGACTAATGCAAAAATAATATTATGATGTTTTAGCGTAGAAGGGTTCAATTTGCAGATAAATTCAGCCAGGGGTTGGGGAGGGAAAATCTTAGAGTTTAAATAGGCTTAGGGAGAGTTGTTGGGAGGTTGGAGATCTTCCCAATTTGGGAGATCTCCAACGGGGGAGGGTCCCAACGGCGCAGACACGCTTCTCCCGAATTGGAGACCCGTTGGAACGGATTCCAACTATGCAAATTCAGTTTTGCGACAAAATCGTCCGGACGTTCTAGTCCGGACGAAATCGTCAAACTGCGGGCGATATCGTCTGATCGGCGACGATATCGTCCAACGGTCAAAACAACCTCTAAAAATGGCACGAAAAAAGGGGAAACGGGTTTCTCGACGGTTAACGAGCGGTTTGGGAGGTTAAATTTGAATTTAAATTTATTTACTAAGGTGAATGTAATTATTCCAATTTTATTGCGCCAATTTTAGGGTGCTACACTTTATTAAGTAGAGACTAGGATTTATTCATCTTTGGCTTCATGGACCTTAAATTTGGAAATCATGACCAAATATATTAGACATTATCCCTCTTTTTGGCAGCATTTGTTGTGGACCCTAAACTACCTCTAGCCAGTAAAATTGTCCATGGAGTAGTAGATCATAACTATTCTTTGCTTGGAATAAAAAACTACTTACAAAACCATCCATAGAGTCGTAAATAAAAAATATTCTTTATTATTATCAATTTTTTTTTTAGGATAGAAATTCTTGGGATCACTTGGATCAATGTTGCACAAAGGAAGCATGGTCGACCTAAAGCCGACATATTACTGATAATTTTTGAATGCAATATGTAGAAGCAATATAAAATAGATTGGTAATTATATAGATTAAATGTAATATTTTAAAATAATAATAATAATAATAATAATAAAGAAAATACAAGTTAAAATAATCAAGTCTTTATACAAGTGAATGTCAAATTATTTTTAAAACCATGTGATGTAAAGTATCTTGTCTGAGTTAATAATGTTTATCAATAAAGAGATATGGTTATGCTTTTAAAATTCCAAGTGTATTATTTTTAGGTGTGAACAATCAATTCATGGAGTGTGAGTTTTTCAAAAATATAAATTCAAGACTCTTGTTGTGAGAGTAGTGTATATGGTCCAATGATGTGTTAAAAAAATATTGTAAATATCAATTTATTATATGGTTTCTAAGTATGTTATGTAATATTGTGGTGATGATTTATTATATTTTGGGTAGTTTATAATTTTCCAAAAGAGTTTATTATTGTATTTGTCAAATTTTTACATGTGCTTAAGCATACTCACAACGTTTGATATCAACAACACCTCTAGCTTGTATTTATAGATATGGTTGTTGCATTAAGTTGTTGTGTCTATAGCCTAATAAAGTTACCATAACAATGCATAGGCATCGACCCCATAAATAATCAGGGAGAAATAAGGATGTCATTTTTCTCTCACTTTATTTTCTACCCTATTCATCACTATTGTTAGACATAAATCCTAAAATTGAGAAATTTTAAGTATATAGGTAAGTTACACCCACATACAAGTATTTATATTTAAGTAGGTTCCATTAATAGGGTGAATCCTTTTCCATACTACCTTAGTACCTCATATCATTCTCTTTCATATACCTTAAGGTCTCTCTCATATACGATCATGTATATCGAGAGGACTAGCTTCTTCCACATAAATAAGAAAATTGTATGCAAATTATCTACATTTTAAAAACGATTTTCTCAACTTAAAACATTCTACAAACTTACACCTTGCTAGTGAACTGTCCCAAAATTGCAAGTGGATATTTATAATTTTTCTATAAAATTACTAACAAGTAAAATTTTGATCTTGAAAAATTGCCTATGTAGATATGTATATGTAAGCCTATGAATACATGATCAAAAGCTTAAAAAATGGGAAAAGATCACAAAATGAAATACATTGTTGCATACAATTGAATAAATGATCAGGGGGAAAGGAAAGAACAAACCCTTGCAAGGATACATCAAGAGGATGAGGTTGAAGAAATCCTAGTATCCAACCCTATCTTGTCAAAGGGTAAAATCCTAATGGTTGATATGGTTATCCAAAGCCTCACACCACCACATATTAGTTACTTAAGTCAACAAATGTATAATTCATTGTCTCTAGAAAACTAGAATTGGTCTAGTATTTCCTATAATATGGCTCACACTAATCATTTGTATAAAAATTGATTGATGTTAATAACTTTACAAATAACCCACTCTTTGTGAGTCAATTCTATAACCCATTACCAATTGCTAATATGCAAAACATTCCTCCTAAAATTATTCATCTAGTCCAAAGCCCATATTGATCTAGTTTATCATATAATTTCAACATCCCTTTGGGTCTATCATTAGCACCCATAGGGTAATAAATACTGAATTTTAACTTTCTCACAATATATAAGCGACGAGTGGAAAAATGGATCATAAGTGTACCAAGGAAACCCTAGGGGTTAACACCACCTCCAACTAGTCAAGTGTAACAAAATATGCAAGGTCCACCTCTTCAAACCTAGTAGATTCCATAGATAGGGATAAACTATCCATCACTATAATAGAATATCTAACCACCTCAATATCCTCTTCTTTACTATCCTTCATATCCTTGATATCTACCTCATGACTATACAATATACCCCCTCCTCAATAATAGTATGGTCAATCTCCTTGTCATTAAAACAATCCAGGAGTTCCTCATAGACCACATAACCAACTTTACAATTCAAAATACCAAGGACTATTAAACCTAGTGGTCTATTATCCTGTTCCCCTAGTAGTTATGAAAGCACTACCTACCTTCAACAAGAACAAGAATAATATGACACTAGATGATCTTAGTGAATTATAAATTCTCAAATCAATTCACTACATGCAAGAGGAGGATATTATGGTATTATTACTAATATATTTCCTTCATGATAAAACTAGATTTTTTTAAAGTATATTGTCATGTATTTTGGTTACTTGTTAGGCATCAACACTAAATTCATTTATGCATATATTTGATTGAACGGGAAATGGTTACTTGATTTTATATTAATTAAATACAATGCAAAGACACCCTTAAGAAAATATTCATGATTTAAATTCTATATTCTCATGGACATTAAATCTAATTCTATAACAACAAAGGCTTACAATATAACTTATATTTAATGGTTTGTAATTCTAATCATCATATACTAGTACAACATTCAAAATAGATAAAGAAGATGATGCTATCATTTGAGTGGGTAAGATATTCCCTACTCCACCAATGGCCTATGTAGCCCATATATTCCAAAATACACCCATACCAAATCACACACCTAAATTTTTATTGATTCCTAATACCCAACCAAATGTTTCCTTGTATCCGTTTATATCACCATAAATCATCACTCATACTGGTAAAAATATGTCATCCACTATAACCTTCTAGCTATAACTCCCAACTCTTCCTGCTCCATCCAACTCTAGTAATGAATCCAATAATAATTTTACAATGAGTGAATTGCTGGAGTTGATCAAGATTTTGGTAAATCACAACAATGCTATAAAAAATAGTGATAACAATCACAAAATTTGTAACCTTGAAATATCCTATACTTAAAAATATATCAAGTACCTTGGCAAGGATCAAATCAGACTCATAATTATATGGTTAGAACCAACACAAAGGCTAAACTAGCATGGTGTCTTCCTTCCAATGATAGACATGATCCCACTAAATGAATGGATGCCATTAGACATTACCATAATATTTAGTATAGTTAGTAATATTAGGTTTATCAATATACCATAACAGGTCAAATGACCAACATAATAAATTTGTCTATGTACCAACAACTCCAAGATCCATAATTAGTACCTACAACTCCATGCACCATAAGTAGTACCGACAACTCTAGGCTCCACAATTCTAACAATACAATACTAGAAAATAGTCAAATAATTAGCTTTTGAAGATGATGCCATATGTGCAAATAAGCAAGGGGTCAAAACGAGGGATAAAAGGAAGGTTTCCAAAGAGTACTCAGCTAATGAATAGACCAAAACTAGAAAGGGTAAGGGTATGTCGGTACTTAAAAGGGGGAGGTTGCATTTCCACTTGAAGGATAAAGGGCCTATCATAGCATAAAAATAGAAGCAAAAGGAGAAGGAGAACACAAAAAAGAAGGCAATAGGTACACCTTAGAAGGTGAAGGGAGAAACATAAAATGATACTTAGGAAAAGTAATATATAATAGATAATGGAGATAGAGAAGCAACCAATAAACTCCCAAGATGTAAGGTAATAAAGGGGTATATCCACTTTAATATAAAATTTAAAGGTGACTAAAATACCTCTCTCATGAGTGAAGGGCAAGCTATAGCCTCTAAGAAATATCCCAATTTTATAGTAAGAAATGAAGTCTCTTCTATTAAATTTAAATTCAAAATCATAAAGGTGATAAAAATAGTGCCAACCAAGATCAATATGCTGAAAACACTATCCCTTCTAAGATAACATGACCTACTCTAGGATTCTCTAAAAGAGAAAGAGCAGAGTTATGCTAGGTGTAAACAACCTGAGTCTACTCCAATTAGTAAAGCAGATCAATAATATATGATGGTAGAACATCCTTCAGATATCTAGGTCAGTGCATTCAATATATAGAATGCTCCAAAACCCAAAAATCTAAAGCCACACCCATTTTATGTGACACTCAAGATTGAAATTTATATTTTTAGGAGTTTTATAGTGGACTCAATTGTAGTAGTGAATATTATACCCAAACCTATTTGTGAAAAAATGAGTCTCCCTTGCACTAAGAAAACTAGGCACCCTTTCCATATGGATGACATAAGTATTAACATGGTTTGGGTTCTAGAATATTTGATCATGACTATAGCAAGATATCTAGATTTTAATGTGGTATAAGGAGTAATAGTCATGAATATACCCCCATAGTTTTTGATGTTAGTATCTAAGAAATGGATGTGTAAGTTGTCAAGGGATGTCTATCTAGAAATGTACTTTACTCATATGAAGGTTTCCAAAGAAAAAATAATAAGGATCAAGAATAAACTGCATTGCAACTACCTTTTACACAAACTAGAAGATAAAAGTATAATAAATTGGAATGAGCTATCATAATTTATTGAAGATGATGAATATTAGGAAGGTAACAAATATTTAGAGGTAGACATGATAATTGGCATATTACAAATGACAGATAACCATAGGTGGAATACAAATAAACTAATCTAGGTAACTATCTTATCATAAAAACTCCTTCAAACCTTTCTTCATCAACAAGTTTAGGGGATAAAAAAATGTGGATGTACTTTGATGGTGCTAGAACTAGAAATGGATTTGATTCTAGGGTATACTTCATCAACCTACAAGGAGTATAGATTCACTATACCTATAGGTTATTATTCAATTGTATAAATAATATGGAAATATGAAGCACTCTATAGTGGTTTGAGAAAACTAGAAAATATGGGAATAAAGGACCTATGGATACATGGATACTCTAAACTAATTATAAATTAGGTCAATTTCTTGTTTACTATGAACAAACACTTGAAGTCCTATAAGCATCAATTTTTAGACTTGATTAAAAATTTTGATTCATAAAAAATCAAAGTGATACCTAGATATTTGAATTCCAAGGTAGATGTGTTAGTGAGAATGGCAATCCAATTTGACCCCACCAATGACATGTAAGATAAACCAAAAGAATTAGAGGTTGTTTTAAGACCAATAATTCTTGATAACTCCAACTATAGTAGATTTTCAATAATGATGAGAAAATAATAGAATTCCTAATTAGAGAGGCTTAGAACATAGAAGAAAAGAATGAATATGGGGATGGCATAAAGGATGTAATCATATGATTAAGGTCAAGATAATTTCTAAAAGTCCTAAACGCCCTAGAGAGTGTATTTAACCTTAATGATAGTACAATAAAAACTAGTCTTAGGGTATAATCTTCTTCATACCACCCAATAAAAGTATTTTAAGGGAAAATTCTACTTGGGAAAGATTACACTCAAGAAGATATTTTCATAGAGCTCTATGGTAATTATAGAGACATTATTGCCTAGTCATACAAATATCTTAAAGTCTAAGATAACAATATCATAGAGCATACTATGGAATTTGATCTTGATGCCAAGCATTTTAAATAGAAATAGATACCAATGAATATAAATATAGATGTTGTGGCAAAGGAGTTGTTGAATATTTTGTATGCTTAGAGTATATTTTCAAGTAAACACTCTACATGGGTTTTGAATTTGGTCCTAGTATGCAAGAACAGGCATATAAGGCTATGTGTCTACTTTAAGAACCTAAATAAGATGCATTTAGAATATCATTGTTCATTTACCACCATTGACTAGATATTATAAAAGGTAGATGAATCACATATATTTGTTAGCTTTTGATATAATATGCAAAGGAAGATAACAATCATGAGATGAAAAAATAATATGAAAGAAATAAAATCTACTAGATGACTGATACATTCAATAAATAGAAATGATATAAATGAATACAATGTAGCTATGAAGTAAGTGAACACTCCATTAATAAAGCTATTGGACTACATTGCACCCGTCACCACTGGATGATGATCCATACAAAACTAAACTACCTATGAAGATGCTCTAAGCTACTATGTCACTGAATCTCCCTATTCTATATCTATCTAACAATGATGCCTTCCTTATATAGGCAAAATAGGATACTTGGCCAACACTCTATCTAGTTGTACAAGGGACACCTTGCACATTTACAACTTGCACATTGACACTTGTGTATTTATTACTTTGCACGAAGTAACTAGATAACTTCCCCCTAAGGTAATCTAATGTCCTAAGTATGTACCTTGGAAGATAAATTTATATAACCCAAATGATGGAATATAATCTATTTCTAACACCTCCTTGTATTACATTATTTCTAACCCAAATGATGGAATATAATCCATGTAATTCGCATGTGCTATGCTCTCGACGATCGTGCACAAAGGGAAGAGAATAATTTGTGTTTCAAAGTTTTTGGTGGCAGAGAATAAGACAAAGAGGAGCGGAGCTCCTTCTTCATCGCACAACGTTGTGTAGCATAGCTGGAAATCGAGGGAGGTGCTAAGTGTGGTAGGCTCATGGTGCAAGGTTCGAAACCCACCGACTTCAGTTTTTGCAAAGCGGGAGTGATTGGTTTTTTGTGCGCTGCGCCATCGGGGAAGGCACAAAGGGAAAGCGTTAGCTTTCCTCTTTGTGGGAAGGCACGTAGCCCACGTGGTGGGCTAGCACCTTGCTAAGGCGCTCGGCTGGGAGAGGTTCCATGTTCGAAACCCATCGAGGCCCTTTTGCATAAGAGAGAGGTATGCGCTCATGATTTGCCAAGGTTAATTGCTATTTTTGGATTTGCTAAAGGTTGAATAAAAATAAATATTTTTGAGGGTTATAAAGTTTATTTTTAAAGTTTGATTATTGAGAATTTGAGGGAGATAAAAGGATAGGAAGCATTATTTTTTAGGGTTTGATTTTGGAGGTTGTTAATTAAAGATTGGATATTATAAGGAGTAATTGAGTAATTAATTTTTGTATGCTTTGATGATTGCTAATTTCAAAGGAGTAATAAGGTGTATTTGAGTTTGATTATTTTTGTGATTGAGAAATATTTTTGAAGAGAGTTAGTGTGATATTTTTGTCATCTAACCATTGAAATTGGCAAAGAAGAAAATTGTGTTTAAGATAGGTTTTGAGGTCATTTTCTTCATCAAACAAAAAGGTATGGGCACATCTTCCTAGTGAGTGATTGTTGAATGTTGTGAATGCTAAGTTGGAGTGAAAAGGGTTGTTTGATAAGCATTGTTGAGTTTGGTTTTTCTAGAATGAAAGTTGATTCTAGAAACCTTGTTTGATAAGCATTGTTGGAAATATTGAGTAAATATTTCATATGCTTGAGCTAGGGTTTGTGCAAAGAACATGAGTATCATTGTTATGTGAAGTGGTGAACTATCTTGAACTAGGGTTTGCAAAGATCATGAGTATCATTGTTATGTGAGGATTGTTTGATTAGCATTGTTGTTGAAGTGATTGGTTGAGTGAAGAACTTGAACTAGGGTTTGCAAAGATCATGAGTATCATTGTTATGTGAGGATTACTTGATAAGCATTGTTGTTGAAGTGATTGGTTGAGTGGAAGTGATTGAGCTTAGTTGAGTGGAAGTGTTGAAGTGATAGTTCAAGTTCTGTGAAACAAATTGTTCTATATTCTAAATTGATTTGAGAAAGAGGTTGAGTGTTTGTAAGTGTGAAACATATTGAGTCTCTAACAATTCTCTATATGTTTATATGATAAAAAGAGAGATAGAAAGTGATTGAGCATTATTGTGAATGTGAAGCATATTGAGTCTCTAAAAATTCTCTATATGTTTCTATGAGATTGGACAAGTTCTAGTGAGGACTTGTTGAGAAGATTTGAGGTAAGTCTTTGAGAAGACTTGTGGACAGATTTGTGTGAGCTTTTGTGGAAGCTTACAATACAGATTTGAGGATAGATATTGTTGAGCAGATTGGACAAGTTCTAGAGAGGACTTGTGGATAGATTAGAGTGAGATTTTATGGAAGCTTACAAGGCAGATTTGAGATAAGTCTTTGAGAAGACTTGAAAGCAGAGTTGATTGATTGATTTGTTCAAACCTTGAGTTAAGGTTTGGGGTAGATCTAGCAGAGTTGATTTGTGATTAAGTCAAGCTTTGTGTTAAGGCTTGAGGACAAATATTGAGGATAGATTTGTGCTAGACCAAAGGACTATGTTTAGTGCAGATTTGAGGATAGAGTTTGGTGCAGATTTGAGGATAAATTTATGCTAGACTAGAGATAGATATTGAGCAGATTTGTGCTAGACCGAAGGACTATGTTTAGTACAGATTTGAGATAGAGTTAAGAGCAATATTTGGAGGTGATAGAGTATAGAGGATGACAATCTCTAGTGGATAGAGATCCATTAGCCAGGGTAGTGAGGATAGGTCTTCTGAGTGGGGATAGGAGTCTTTAGTGGATAGAGATCCATTAGCCAATGTAGTGGAGGCAGTAGTTCTTCTAGAAGATCACCAACCAGAGTAGAGGAGAAAGGAGTTCTCCTATGGATAGAGATCCATGAACTTGATTAGGGGATTGGTGTCTCCTTTGGACAGAGGTCCATAAACATTGTAATAGGGAAAGGATTCCCAAGATATTTATTGAGAAAATATTAGTGAAATATTTTCTCCGTGGAGTAGCCCACATTGGGTGAACCACATTAAATTGGTGTCTCTATTGTGTGTGGTGATTTATGCATTGCTTTGATTACTATTGTTGATATTGCTATTGATACATTGCATAATATTGATTGGGAAAGAAAAGTAAAAAGTGGTCTTATACTGTTCACCCCCCCTCTCAGTATAAGCTTGTGTTCTTCAATTGGTATTAGAGTGGGTTCCTTCGAAAGAGTTTAACAACTTGAAGGAAAATCTTACAAGAACACAATGGATTCTAAGAATGGATCCTCAGATAATTCAACACCATTATTTGATGGAAGTGATTATATATTTTGGAGTATGAGAATGAAGATTCACCTGATGGCACTTGGAAATGAAATATGGGAAGTAGTTGAAAATGGATACACACCACCAACTACTCCACCTATAGATAAATATGGTAAGCTTCTACATCATTACAATTCAAAAGAAATGAATGCAATTTTGAGAGGTTTGCATAGAACAGAGTTTATAAAGGTTATGCATTGCAAATCAGCAAAAGATATTTGGGATAAGTTGCAAAGCATATATGAAGGAGATAAAAGTGTCAAAAAGGTAAAGATACAAAATCTCAAAGGACAATTTGAAGAATTAAGAATGAAGGATGAGGAAAACATTAGTGCTTATCTACTTCATGTAGACGAGGTTGTTAACGCCATGCAAGGACTTGGACTTGAGATTGAAGAATCTGATGTTTGTGATAAGATCTTAAGATCTCTCCCAAAAAGGTTTAGTGAAAATATTTCTGCTATAGAGGAATCAAAATATGGTGATAATTTGACAAGAGATGTATTACTTGGTATTCTTACAGATTTTGAGATAAGAAAAAAAGAGGAACCTAATCTCGAAAAGGAAGCAACCTTCAAAGCTACTAAGAAGACAAAGGGTAAGAAGTCAGATTCAAGCAATGAGTCATCCAGATGATGAAGAAGCAAATTATGGTAGAAGGAATAAGGATCCAAGAAGATTTAAAGATGCAAAATCTATTAGATGTTTCAATTGTGGAAAGTATGGTCACTATGCAATTGATTTTCAAGAAGCTAGAAATAGCAATGATGAAGAAAAATAGGATCATAAGAATAAGGAATCAAAAAATACAGGTACCAAAATAAAGGCAAGGATGGACAAGGCAAACAAGGAAAGAAGTTCTTTCAAAGATAGAAGAGGAGTTACTATGCAGACAAGGCAAGTAAGTACTCAAGTGATAGTGATAATAGTTTCTCAGATAATGATAAAGATGAAGTTCTATTTCTGATAGAGGAAAAGGAAGAAGTTAAGAAAAGGTCACCAATAATTCTCAAGTGTTTTAGATGTGGTAATTTTGGACATCTTGAAGATAGTTGTACAAAGAATGGTTTCAGTTTCAGTGATGATGAATATGAAGATACACTTGAAGGACCAGAAGAGAATATTCTAATGGCACTAGAAGAAGAAGGAGGTGATCCTATAGAAGACAAGTCAGAAGAGAATGAAGATGTTTTCAAAGGTAAAAAAATAGAGGAAGAATCAGAGAAAGGAGAAGTTGATCTTGAGGGAGAGCTTATTTATGCTCTTAACACATTAAAGAAGGTAAGAAAGCAAAACTCCCAACTTAAGCTTCAATTTCAAGAATGTGATGAAGAGAAAGGAAAGCTTATAGAGGATCTAAATAAGTCAATGGCTAAGACAAAGAAGTTCAAGGATAAGTTAGAAGCAAAGGTCTTAGAATGTGAAAGATTAGAACAAGAAGTGGCTCTACTAAGGGAAGAAATAAAAGAGTCTAAGGATAAGTTACACAAGTTTGGAAAGAGCTCAAAGATTGTAGATAAGATGATCAAGGTACAAAGATGGTCAACAAACAAAATAGGTCTTGGTTTTGAATAGGTACAAAAGAAACAAGAAGAAGAGTCAATCTCAAGTTCTGAAGAAGAAGAAACTTTAGAAGAAGATAGTGTGAGAGAAAGTGAGACTTCTGAGGATGAGTTGGACAATAGAAAGTTCAACAAGGAAAAGAACAATGCACAAAAGAGGAACAGATGGAACAGGAACCAACATAGGGTAAAAGAGACTAAGAGACCAATGAGGTCAAGGCAAGGAAATTTCAATGGATGATGTTTCTCATGTCACAGATTTGGGCACAAGGCTTCACAGTGTAGGACACATGAAAGACAAGAATATGGGAACTTCAGAAATAGGCAACTTTTTCATGGGTATTGCTACTCATGTAATCAGTTTGGTCACAAGGCAATGAATTGCAGGGTTCATGATAGGAATAGATATGGCTTCACCAGGAGAAATCCCAAGATATTTGCACCTCCAAGGAATAACAATATCAAGTGTTATAAGTGCAATAATGATGGACATACAACAAAGTGGTGTAGAGCAGAAATTCCAGAGACAAGCAGGAATAGGAACAGTCAGAGGAATCAGAAGGATCAGATGAGAAGGAAAGTGGACAAAGGTAAATATCAATGCATGTTGGGAGTAGAAATACTCCCACCCCAGAATTAACCACCTCAAGAGGAGGTGGGGGAGGGGCTAAGCTAAGAGTCTCATTCTTAGCCCCGAGCCCCAAAGGTGACCCTTTGCCATTGATGTCAAAGGGGGAGAGATTTGAGTAAGGGGGAGAGATTTGATTTAAGGGAGAGCATTGAGTCAGGGGGAGCAGTTTCCCAGGGGGAGTAGAATAGAAAAGGTCAAGGAAATGGTAAAAGGTAATTGGGTTGCCATCAATGACAAAGGGGGAGATTGTTGGACATTTTGAGTAATTGAGTTGTCATTGATGTCAAGAGTCAGTTTCAGTGAGCAATGCAAGAAGAAGCGGTTCCAAAATCAGTGCAAAGGAAAGTCCATGTCCAGTTGGTCAGATCCGGTTCTAGGTGGTCAGATGAGGTTCAAAGAGCAATGAAGAGGCCCAAGAAAAATAATATTATAATATTTTATTATAATATTAAAAGGGGAGATTTAAATTAATTATAAATTAATTTAAATAATTTCATTATAAATTAATTTATTAATTAATTTAATTAACTTCTAAAGTTATTAAGTTAATTATAGATTAATTATAATTTAATTATAAAATTAATTTATGTTAATTAAAATAATCCTAAAGTTAGGATTATAAAGTTTATTTTATAATTCGAATTCAAAAATTTGAATTATCCATTGATGTTTTCAAAGCTTGGTCTATGCATATAAAAGGGGGCAAGACTTTGTCTAAACCCCATCCATGTAATTTGCATGTGCTATGCTCTCGACTATCATGCACAAAGGGAAGAGAATATTTCATGTTTCAAAGTTTTCGGTGGTAGACAATAAGACAAAGAGGAGCGGAGCTCCTTCTTCATCGCACAACGTTGTGTAGCACAACTGGAAATCGAGGGAGGTGCTAAGTGTGGTAGGCTCATGGTGCAAGGTTTGAAACCCATCGGCTTTAGTTTTTGCAAAGTGGGAGTGATTGGTTTTTTGTGTGTTGTGCCGTCGAGGAAGGCACAAAGGGAAAGTGTTAGCTTTCCTCTTTGTGGGAAGGCACGTAGCCCATGTGGTGGGCTAGCGCCTTGCTAAGGTGCTCGACTGGGAGAGGTTCCATGTTCGAAACCCATCGAGGCCCTTTTGCATAGAGAGAGGTATGCGCTCATGATTTGCCAAGGTTAATTGCTATTTTCGGATTTGCTAAAGGTTGAATAAAAATAAATATTTTTGAGGGTTATAAAGTTTATTTTTAAAATTTGATTATTGAGTATTTGAGGGAGATAAAAGGATAGGAAGCATTATTTTTGAGGGTTTGATTTTTGGAGGTTGTTAATTAAATATTGGAGATTATAAGGAGTAATTGAGTAATTAATTTTTGTATGCTTTGATGATTGCTAATTTCAAAGGAGTAATAAGGTGTATTTGAGTTTGATTATTTTTGTGATTGAGAAATATTTTTGAAGAGAGTTAGTGTGATATTTTTGTCATCTAACCATTGAAATTGGCAAAGAAGAAAATTGTGTTTAAGATAGGTTTTGAGGTCATTTTCTTCATCAAACAAAAAGGTATGGGCACATCTTCCTAGTGAGTGATTGTTGAATGTTGTGAATGCTAAGTTGGAGTGAAAAGGGTTGTTTGATAAGCATTGTTGAGTTTGATTTTTTTGGAATGAAAGTTGATTCTAGAAACCTTGTTTGATAAGCATTGTTGGAAATATTGAGTAAAGCTTTCATATGCTTGAGCTAGGGTTTGTGCAAAGAACATGAGTATCATTGTTATGTGAAGTGGTGAACTATCTTGAACTAGGGTTTGCAAAGATCATGAGTATCATTGTTATGTGAGGATTACTTGATAAGCATTATTGTTGAAGTGATTGGTTGAGTGAAGAACTTGAACTAGGGTTTGCAAAGATCATGAGTATCATTGTTATGTGAGGATTACTTGATAAGCATTGTTGTTGAAGTGATTGATTGAGTGGAAGTAATTGAGCTTAGTTGAGTGGATGTGTTGAAGTGATAGTTCAAGTTCTGTGAAACAAATTGTTCCATATTCTAAATTGATTTGAGAAAGAGGTTGAGTGTTTGTAAGTGTGAAACATATTGAGTCTCTAACAATTCTCTATATGTTTATATGATAAAAAGAGAGATTGAAAGTGATTGAGCATTATTGTGAATGTGAAGCATATTGAGTCTCTAAAAATTCTCTATATGTTTCTATGAGATTGGACAAGTTCTAGTGAGGACTTGTTGAGCATATTTGAGGTAAGTCTTAGAGAAGACTTGTGGACAGATTGGTGTGAGATTTTGTGGAAGCTTACAATAAATATTTGAGGATAAATATTGTTGAGAAGATTGGACAAGTTCTAGAGAGGACTTGTGGATAGATTAGAGTGAGATTTTATGGAAGCTTACAAGGTAGATTTGAGATAAGTCTTTGAGAAGACTTGAGAGTAGAGTTGATTGATTGATTTGTTCAAACCTTGAGTTAAGGTTTGGGGCAGATCTAGCAGAGTTGATTTGTGATTAATTCAAGATTTATGCTATAGATAAATTTATGCAAGACTTGAGGATAGAGATTGAGGATAGATTTATGCTAGATCGAAGGACTATGTTTAGTACAGATTTGAGGATAGAGTTTGGTGCATATTTGAGGATAGGTTTATGCCAGACTAGAGATAGATATTGAGAAGATTTGTGCTAGACCGAAGGACTATGTTTAGTATAGATTTGAGATAAATTTAAGAGCAAGCTTTGGAGGTGATAGAGTATAGAGGATGATAGTCTCTAGTGGATAGAGATCCATTAGCTAGGGCAGTGAGGATAGGTCTTATGAGTGGGGATAAGAGTCTTCAGTGGATAGAGATCCATTAGCCAGTGTAGTGGAGGCAACAGTTCTTCTAGAAGATCACCAACTAGAGCTGAGGAGAAAGGAGTTCTCCTATGGATAGAGATCCATGAACTTGATCAGGGGATTGGTGTCTCCTTTGGATAGAGGTCCATAAACATTGTAATAGGGAAAGGATTCCCAAGATATTTATTGAGAAAATATTAGTGAAATATTTTCTCCGTGGAGTAGCCCACATTGGGTGAACCACGTTAAATTGGTGTCTCTATTGTGTGTGGTGATTTGTGCATTGCTTTGATTACTATTGTTGATATTGCTATTGATACATTGCATAATATTGATTGGGAAAGAAAAGTAAAAAGTGGTCTTATATTGTTCACCCCCCTCTCAGTATAAGCTTGTGTTCTTCAATTGGTATTAGAGCAGGTTCCTTAGGAAGAGTTTAACAACTTGAAGGAAAATCTTACAAGAATACAATGGATTCTAAGAATGGATCGTTAGATAATTCAACAATTGTATTTGATGGAATTGATTATATATTTTGGAGTATGAGAATGAAGATTCACCTGATGGCACTTAGTAATGAAATATGGGAAGCAATTGAAAATGGATACACACCACCAGCTACTCCATCTACAGATAAATATGGTAAGCTTCTACATCATTACAATTCAAAAGCAATGAATGTAATTTGAGATGTTTGCATAGAGTTCATAAAGGTTATTGAAGAACACAAGCTTATACTGAGAGGGGAGGGTAAATAGTATAAGACCACTTTTTACTTTTCTTTCCTAAACAACATTAATCAATATAATCAATGGTAATATCAATAGCAATAACCAAAGCAATGCAAAAATCATCACACACAATAGAGACACCAATTTAACATGGTTCACCCAATGTGGGTTATATCCACAAAGAAAATATTTCTTCTAAATATTTATCAAATAATCTCTTTGGGAATCCTTCCCAATTACAATGTTTATGGACCTTTGTCCAAAGAAGATGTTTATCCCCTAAATCTGGTTTATGGATCTCTATCCATAGGAGAAATCCTTCTCCTTTGCTCTATCTGGTGATCCTCTAGAAGACACTGCCTACATTGCACTGACTGGTGGATATCTCTCCAATTAAAAACTCTTGTCATCACTCAAAAGACATGTCCTTAATGTCTTGGCTAATGGATCTCTTTCCACTGGAGACTCTATCCTCTCTACTCTGTCACCTCCAAATCTCTATCTCAATTCTTTACTAAACATAGTCCAGTCGTTCTAGCATAGTTCTTCTCAACTCTTGCACTAAACACAGTCCAATCGGTCTAGCATCCTTAATAAATCTTCTCAAGGATGTACTAAACATAGTTCATTTGATCTAACACAAATCTACTCAATCTCTATCTCTAGTATGGTACAAACCTATCCTCAAATCTGCACTAAACACAGTCCATTCGGTCTAGCACAAATTTGTCTTCAATATATATTCTCAAGCCCTAACTCAAGGCTTGACTCAAATCTGTTGGATCTGCCCCAAACCTTAACTCAAGGTTTGAACAAATAAATCAACTATGCTCTCAAGTCTTCTAAAATACTTGTCTCAAATCTGCCTTGCAAGCTTCCTCAAAATATCACACCAAACTATCCACAAGTCCTCTCTAGAAATTGCTCAAATTTGCTCTATAGGTCCACATAAAACCTGCTCAAATTTGCTCAATAGGTCCATATAGAACCTACTCAAATCTTCTCAATAGGTCCACTCAGAACCTACTCAAATATGCTCAATAGGTCCACTTAGAACCTGCTCAAATCTACTCAATAGGTCAACTCTAAACCTATCCAAATTTGCTCAACAGATCCACTCAAAACTTGTCCAAATATGCTCAACAAACTCACACAGAACTTTCTCAAATCTGCTCAATAGGTCCACACAAAACCTGCATAAATCTTCTCAACAAGCTCACACAGAACTTGTCCAATCTCATAGAAACATAAAGAGAATTGTTAGAGACTCAATATATTCTATTCTTAAAAACTCAATCTCTTTCTCAACTCAATCTCATAGAAGCATAAAGAGAATTGTTAGACTCAATATGTTCGATTCTCAAAACTCAATCACTTTATCAACTCAATCTCATAGAAGCATAAAGAGAATTGTTAGAGACTCAATATGTTATATTCTCACAAACTCAATCACTTTCTCAAATCAGAATATAGAATAGTTTATTTTATGGAACTTGAACAATCACTCCATACATCCACTTGACTAGGCTCAGTCAACACTACTCAACCAATCACTTTAAGAAACAAAACTTACTCACAAACCCCAGTCCAAGCATGTATCATCCAACTCAAAATATTTCCAACAATGCTCAACAACAAATATCACATAACAATGATACTCATGATATTTTCAAACCCTAGTTCAAGTTCTTTGCATAACAACTCACTTCAACAACCATGGTCATCAAACTATGTTTTAATCACAACTCTCAATTTCAAAAAACTTTGAAGCATTAACTCAAACACTTCACTCAACCAATGATCTCAACAAAAATGCTAATAAAACAAGGTTTTAATCTCAACTCTCAAATCAAAAAACCTTGAAGCAATAACTCAACCACTTTTGAAAAGGAAACCCTAATCAAGTCCTTTTCACTCCAAACTTAATTTTCAATAGAGCCAATCAATCAACTCAACTAAGAAGGAATTTAACCATACCTTTTTGATGCGAAGGAGTTGTTCTCACAAATCTGCCACTCTCATAAATTTCTCTTTCCAATAACAAAAGTGTTAGAAGACTTGAGTGATACCACAATACAAAAATAATAACTCAATAACACCTTATTACTCCAACTCAATAATAATTTTCACCATAGTCTTCTTATAAAATAAATAACCCTTTTATGAGAAATTAATTCACAATAACCTTGATTCTCAATAATGTCAATACTATCCTTCACAAACTCCTCACAACCCCTAATGACAAGTTTTAACTAAATTGCCTCACTAAAATAAATCCACTGTAATAAAAAAAAAACTTTATGCAAGCCTTATATAATATAAAATTAAATCATAACCCCCTTTTAATTTTCCTAAGGCTTAACACATCATATAACACCCTTATAACTCCACGTGGGAAATTAAAAATACTTTACAAAAAATAAACTTGCCTTGGAGGGATTCGAACCCTCTATCTCCTCCTTCCATAAGCGCCTTAGCCATGACAAAATTCATCGTGGAGCCACGTGCTCACACAAAAACCAACAATCACAACGTGCTTGTTATCCTTTGCGAAAATGTGCGCCTTCAATAAAAACTGCATGCACCTTGGGTGCCAAACACGTCTTCCCTTTCGTACTACTTGCGATTCAAATGTGGGACCTCCTGCATCCAAACAACTTAATGCACCGCTAGGCCAAGCTGGCCTATGTACCCTCAAATCATGCACCTTCTGCTTTTTTCCTTTCCGTAGTGAACGAAAATATTTTTCACGAGCTCTTTCCTCTTCTTCACATGCAATTTGATATTCGAGTAAGGGTCATTTCCAATGTTTTTTGGAAATGCTTTTATATTAATTTCTTGCCAACCTTAATACATCGGTGCTAGCTCCTTGGTGAACGTCGACGAAATTATAAGGCTTAAAAGCCTTTGGTCTTAAACCCCACCTTTGGGTTTATCAAAATATCTTTAGATTTTATAAAACCCACTTTTGCCTTATAAAACATTATAATAAGAATTATAAATATTTTATTTGGGTTTTCACCATGGCACATTTAATATTATAATAACCACTATTATAATATTATACCTTTGATAAAGTACCTTTAATATTTATTTATAAAAATTAAATTCACATTGAATTTAAATAATTTATAAAATAAATATTATAACTCTTTTTTTTACTTCTATCATTTGCACTGTTTCACTTGATCTTTGGCCTTATTCCTGGATATCAAATAACCATTTTTATCCCCTTTATTTCCTGCTGAAATATTTGGTATTAATGATGACTTCATATGGTGACATCAATGACAAATTTGACTTAGAGACTCAAAATGTCCAACAATCTCCCCCTTTGTCATTGATGGCAACCCATACTCTTCTTATCGAAACCTGACCTTTTTTTCCTTTTTCTCCCCCTAGGACATTGCTCCCCTTGGCTCAATGCTCTCTCAAATATCAAATATCTCCCCATATCAAATCTCTCCCCAATACACAAATCTCTTCTCCTTTGACATCAATGGCAAAGGGTCACCTTTGGGGCTCGGGGCTAAGAATGAGCCTCTTAGCTTAGCCCCTCCCCCACCTCCTCATAAGGTGGTTAATTATAGGTTTGGAGTATTTCTACTCCCTGAAAGCACTGCTCTTTACCTTTATTATTTTCCATTCTATTATGAGTTTCCTTAATCCTCTACTCTAAGTCATCAAACTTGTTCCTGTCATAATTCTTGTTAATGTTCCTATTCTTATTCATATCTAGGTTCATGTTCCTATTCATGTTCCTGTTCCTGTTCTCATCCATGTTTTTGTTCTTGTTCATACCTATTTCTGGAATGTCTGCTCTACACCACTTTGTTGTGTGACCATCATTATTGCACTTATAACACTTAATGTTATTATTCATTGTAGGTGCAAATGTCTTAGAATTTTTCTTAGTGAATTCATATCCTCTTTTTTCATGAACCCTGCAATTCATTGCCTTATGACCAAACTGATTACATGTGTAGCAATACCCATGGAAAAACTATCCATTCCCATATTCCTTTCTTTCATGTATCCTACATTGTGAAGCCATGTGCCTAACCCTATGACATGAGAAACATCCTTCATTGAAGAAACCTTGCCTAGACCCTGTTGGTCATTGTTGAGCAAGGTGCAGCAACAATATTATCATTATTGTCAACACAGTCAGACAGAATCGGTTGATGTAGTGGATAGGAGTTAAGAGGTTCTTCAGAGTATGTACAGTGATTTTCCAAAAGATCGAAGTGGCCCATATGCTAAAAATCAAAAGAAAATCACAAGGAAGAAAACTGTCGCGATATCGCGACATGTTGAGAAGAAAGAAAACTGTCACGATATCACGACATGTTGAGAGAAAGAAAAATTGTTGTGATATCGCGACATGTTGAGAAGAAAAAAAAACTGTCAAGATTTCGCGACATGTTCGGAGAGAAAGAACAAGCAAGAAAAACTATCGCGATTTTGCGACATGTTCGGAGAGAAAGCGCAAGCAAGAAAAACTGTTGCGATTTTGTGACATGTTCGGAGAGAAAGCGCAAGCAAGCAAAACTATCATGATTTCATGACATTTTTGGGGAGAAGGCGCAAGCAAGAAAAATTGTCATGATTTCGTGACATGTTCGAAGAGAAAGCACAAGCAGAAAAAACTATCGTGATTTCGTGACATATTGCAAGAGAGAGAGTCCGAAAGAAAAAGTGTCGCGAGCTAAGAAGAGAACCCAACCAAAATAAGATATGTGACAGTTAACTGAAGTCGATACGACAGTTACAGGTGTAGTTCTAGAAGAAAATCATGTCGCTAAAATAAGAAGAGTTAACTGAAGTTGATACGACAGTTACAGGTGTAGTTACAGAAGAAGTCGGTACGATAGTTACAGGTGCAGTTACAGAGAAAAGTCAAAAATTTGTTATAAAAGGAGGTCTGCATGGAGAATTAGAGTGCTGAAAAAGGTTGAAAAGTGCTACGAAAAGAGGGTTGGAAGAGTTTCATAAGAGAGCGTTAATCAGAGCCGAGAGAGTCGTAAGAGTGCAGTAAGAAGCGCAGTAAGAGGGTTGTAAGAGGGCTGTAAAAGTGCAGCAAGCAGAGCCGTAAGTGTGTGTGGTGTTTTTGGTGAATAGTGAGAGAGGTTGGGTTAGCAATAGACCAGTCAAGGTCTTGTATAAGCGAAGGCATTTTTATGTCAATCTTATAGTTTCAAAATTGCAGTCCGAGTTAGTGCTTGGAATCAGGGTTTGGTGCTCCTTTCTTTTGGTGCAGATAAATAAGGGGTTGGTGCTCCTTTTTGTTGGTGCAGATAAATCAAGGGTTGGTGCTCCTTCCAGTGGGTGCTGATAAATTGTTTATAAAATTAGTATTTTGCAAAGACTGGATTTGGATGGGAGTCCAAGCAGTTATTTTTGAGGAGTAGCCAAATTGGTGAACCTCGTTACATCATGTTTTACGGAATGCTCTCTTGTTATACTTACTTTATCTGATTTTAAGTTTTCATTGTTTCGGTGTTAAGAGTTGTAGATTTGAATTTAAAATAGCTACACTGATTCACCCCCCCTCTCAGTGTCATTGTGAGACTAACAATTGGTATAAGAGGCAAGTTCTTGAACAAGCTTAATCGACTAAGGTGATCTTGGAAGTGAGACAATGGCAGGTGATGAAGGATTCTCATCAAACAAAGCACCATTATTTTATGGAACTAATTACACATTTTGGAGACTTAGGATGCAGATATATCTATGTGCTTTGGGATACGACATTTGGGAGTCAGTAGACAGTGGATACACAATACCCATCACTCCTCCAACCAATGCTGCCAGTAAGAAACTATTTGAGAATAACTCTAAAGCAAAGAATGTTATCATGTGCGATTTAGTGGATAGCAAACTGATAAATATTATGAGTTGTAAAATGGCAAAAGACATGTGGGACAAACTAAGGAGCATTTATGAAGGAGAGAGTAAGATCAAGGAGGCCAAGTTACAAACGCATCGAGCTCAGTTGGAAGCATTAAAAATGAATGATGATGAGAACATAGAGGCATACATGCTGAGAGTTAATGGAATCATTAATGTGATTAGAGGACTCGACGAGGAAATGGAAGATGTTGTCATCGTGAAAAAGGTAATAAGATATCTTCCTCAAAGATTTGATTCTAAAGTTTTAGCAATAGAAGAAGCTAAAGATCTAAATACTTTTAGTATGGATGAGATGCATGGTTCTTTGACTGCATATGAGATGAGAATAGGAAAAACTAAACCCACAGACAGAGAAGCTACTTTTAAAGCACATAAAAATATAAAAGCAAAACAAGAATTCGAGGAATAAGAGACATAAGATGAAATAGAAGCAAACTTTGTTCGAAAACTAATAATGGGAAAAGAAAAATACAGAGGAAAGCTACCATTTAAGTGTTTCAACTATGGAGGCGTTGGGCACTTTGCAGCTAAATGTCCACTTAATGAGAAAACAAAAGTGATGAAGGTTCACACCAAGAAAGAAGTGACTGGAAGAAGAAACCAAATTTTAGAAAAGGCAACTTCAAGAAGAAAAGTTTCATATCCAAGAATGTCGACTCCTTCCGAAGATAGCTCCGGTGATGATTCTGAAGAAGAAACAGGTGAAGCTCTTTTCATGGCATTCGAAGAAGAAAAAATAGAGGAAAAACAAGAATGTGATAAAAAACTTGAGGCTAAGGCTGAAGTAGATCTAGAAGGTGAGTTGATCGTTGCATTTAAAGAGCTGAGTATAGAAAGAAAAAAAAATAAGAAAATTTCAAGAAATTTTGAGGATGCCAATGAAATCATAACCAACTTGAAAGTATAGATAGACGAATCTAAGAAAATATCTAAAGATATCGAAGTACAATTAACCATGAAAATAGATGAGTGCAACAAGTTAGAAGAAGAGATTGTTGGTTTAAATATGCAGCTAGAAGAGATGAATCGAAAAGTGAGTTGCTATCACAAACTTGTAGAAAGTTCTATAAATTTGGATAAGATTATAAATAGCCAAAGGACTATAGACATCAAATTTGGTTTGGGCTTCGTCGAAGGAGAGGCCATAACTGTATAACCCATAAAGAATGAAGATAAGATCAGGATTGATCAAGAAAAAATGAATCATGCTAAAGAAAGCAATAATTCCAGGCACGAGAGGAGTATTGAAAATGATGGATTCACCAATGTCACTCATCAAAGGAGAAGAAGATTTGTGGCTCCTACTACAAAATGGCAAAGACCATCACCCAGGTTCACTCATTTCTTTTCTGGTTATTGTTTTAAATGCAATGGTTATGGACATAAGATTGCAGATTACAAGTATAATGTAGGACAAAGGAACTTTACCAATAGAAATGTTTTTTCACCGTTGATGGATTATGCAGTAGAATGTTATAACTGTAATAATTTTGGGCACATTGCAAGAAATTGTCGAAGTACATTTGCAGCAAATAAACATCAAGGAAGAAAATTTCAACCAAGTGGTTTGAGACACAATAGAAAACTTCTCGAAAAACATGCACAGGCTACTGACAAAGAAAATTCAAAACAAGTGACCAAAACTACAATCAAACCAGAGTGGAAAGAAAAGGAGCGACCCAAGGAAGAAAAGGAATCCTTGATCGTACAGACAACATTTAAAGCATAGAACAAATCTGCATCATGGATACTTTATAGTGGATGCTCCAGTCATATGACAGGTGACAAACAAAAATTTGAGAAGTTACAGAAATATGAAGGTGGTTCTGTAAAATTTGGAAATAATGATGGAGCTAAGATAGTTGGCAAAGGATCAGTTAAGATTAGTGATGGAAAAATCAAGTCAAAAGAAGTTTTTTTTGTGATTGGTCTAAAACATAACCTGTTAAGCGTAAGTCAGATTTATGACAGAGGTCATGAAGTAATTTTCAAGAAGCAGAGTTGTGAAGTCAGAACAGCAAACTGTAAAAATTTGATAGCAACTGGATCAAGGACATATGGCAACCTGTATACTCTCTTAGAGACTTCAGAAGGAGCATGCTTGATTGGACAGAAAGAAAAAAATTTGCTGTGGCACAAGAGGCTCGGTCATATCAGTTTTGACAATCTAGTAAAAACCAGCTTAAAAGGGGCAGTGAGAGATATTCCCACCATTGGCAAACCATTAAATAGCATTTGTGCTTCATGCCAAAAGGAGAAGTAAACTAGAGCCACATTTAAAACAAAAGAGTACTTCACAAGCAAACCTTCAGAACTAATACATACTGATTTATGTGGACCCATGAGAATGCAAAGCATAAATGGTGACAAATACTTTATGTTGTGCATAGATGACTATTCCAGGATGACATGGGTACTATTTTTGAAGTTTAAATCAGATGTCTTTGAGATGTTCAAGATTTTCAAAAAATAAGTTGAGAATCAAATAGGAAAAAGGATTAAATTTTTAAGATCAAATATAGGAGGAGAGTTCATTTCAGAGGAGTTTGTAGAGTACTGTGAAAAGTATGGGATTAAGAGACAGTTTTCAGCAGTAAGGACACCTCAACAAAATGGTGTGGTAGAAAGAAAGAATAGGACAGTGCAGGAAATGGCACAGACTATGTTGACTGAGAGCAAAATAGCAGACATATTTTGGAAAGAGGTAGTCCATACTGTGGTATACATACAAAATAGGTGCATGTTGAGGACACATGAAAGCAAAACTTCGTATGAGCTGTGGTCGGTAAAAAGGCAACAGCAAGATACTTTAAAGTTTTTGGCAGCAAGTGTTACATCAAAAGAACTGAAGATAATCTTGGTAAGTTTGAAGATAGAGCTGATGAAGGTATTTTCTTGGCTATTCGACAAAAAGCAAAGCCTATACATGCTACAACAAGAGGCTAAAGAAAATTGTGGAGAGTGCCAATGTTAAAGTTGATGAAGGTAGGGAATGAGAAATTAGCTATGAAGAAAACTACCCAATTTATGAAGAGGTTATTGAAGGAGATGAGAAAAAGAAAATGGAAAAGAAACAGAAAATTGACTCAGATGATTTAAGTAGTGTTTCAGAAGAGGAAGAAAACAAGAAATTCAAACCAAGCAGCTGGCAGAAAAATCATCCTAGAGAGCAAATAATTGGAGACCCCACAGTTGGTGTTCAGACAAGAAGAAGAGTAGTAAGTAACTACTCTCTATTATCCAGCATTGAGCCCAAAAATGTTGCTGAAGAAAGCAAATATGAAATTTGGATGACGGTAATAAATGAAGAATTAGATCAGATCGAGAAAAACAAAACCTGGGAGTTAGTACCAAGACCTGTAAATAAAAATATAATCGGTACTAAATGGGTTTTTCGAAACAAATTGAATGAAGATGGACAAATAGTCAGGAATAAAGCAAGATTAGTCGCAGTAAAGGCTATGCACAAGTTGAAGGTATTGACTTTGAAGAAACCTTTGCATCAGTGGCTAGACTAGAGGCAATTAGAATGTTTGTGGCTTTAGCAGTTCACAAGAATTTCAAAGTTTATCAAATGGACGTGAAATCAGTATTTTTGAATGGAAAACTTGAAGAAGAGGTCTATATTGAGCAGCCAGATGGTTTCCAACTTGGTGATAATCCCAAATTCATCTACAAGTTGAAGAAAGCATTGTATGGCTTGAAATAGGCACCCAAAGCATGGTATGCAAGGCTAGACAACTATCTTACTCAACAAGGGTTCAAAAAGGGTATGGTGGACAACAATTTGTATGTCAAAACAGAGAATGGCCATCTCATTGTCCTTGTTGTATACGTAGATGATATCATTTTTGGCAGCAGCAATGATGAGTCGTGTAAATATTTAGCAAATAAGATGCAGAAATAATTTGAAATGTCTATGATTGGTGAACTTTTGTATTTCCTCGGACTGCAAGTTAATGAAAATGAGAAGGGCATATTTATTTCTCAAGTTAAATATGTGAAAGAGATGCTAAAAAATTTCACAATGGAGGATTGTAAGCCTGTTAGCACTCCCATGATGACAGGTTGCAAGTTGAGCAAGGATGACAAATCTCCGGATGTTGATCAAACCATGTACAAATCTATGATTGGGAGCCTCATCGTATTTGATGACTACCAGAATAGATATCTTGCAGGCAGTTTGCATGGTCGCACAATTTCAAACTAGTCCCAAGGAGACTCATGTGACAGCCATGAAGAGGATTCTTCGGTATCTGAAGGGTACTATGGAGTATGGGTTATGATATTTGAAAGGTAAGGATTTCACCCTTATTGCGTATTTAGATGCAGATTGGGCAGGATGTGTCGATGATAAAAAGAGTACCAGTGGAGGTGCATTCTATCTTGGACATAGGTTGGTCGCATGGCACAGTAAGAAACAAGAGTCATTCTCCTTATCCACAACAGAGGCATAATATATTGTAGCATCAATGTGTTGTACGCAGGTTTTATAGATGAAACAAACCCTAAAATATCTTGGCATTAACTTCAATGAGCCAATTCAGTTAAGTGCGATAACACCAGTGCCATTAACATCTCAAAGAATTTGGTTATGCATTCTCGCACAAAACATATTGCTATCCGATATCACTTTTTGAAGGAGAAAGTTGCGAAAGGTGAGGTTAAGTTGGATTTTGTCCCAACTACAAAGCAAGTAGTGGATATCTTCACAAAACCATTGCCCAAGGAAATTTTTGAGTACCTTCATAATAAATTGGGAGTGGTCACGCTTCCCAAGAAGTGACTAGCAATCAGGACCACATTCTCAGGGGGAGCATTTATATATTTGATTATCTTTTTGCTCATGTTTGTAATTTTTGCTAACTCTAATAATTTGTGCCTGACAATGTTGTGCATGGACTCAAGGGGAGTCTGCAGCAGCCCCTTTGGTATTATTGTCAAAGGGGGGAGAAGAATTACAGGAAATTGCACGTGTGTTGCCAACAATTCCAAAGGGGGATATTGTTGAGCAAGGTGCAGCAACAGTATTGTCATTGTTGTCAACACAGTCAGACATAATTGGTTGATGCAGTGGATAGGAATTAAGAGGTTCTTCAAAGTATGTACAATGATTTTCCAAAAGATCAAAGTGGCCCATATGCTAAAAATCAAAATAAAATCACAAGGAAGAAAAATTTCGTGATATCACGACATGTTGAGAAGAAAGAAAACTATCGCGACATGTTGAGAGAAATAAAAACTATCGCGATATCGTGACATGTTGAGAAGAAAGAAAAACTGTCACGATTTCGCAACATGTTCGGAGAGAAAGCGCAAGCAAGAAAAATTGTCACGATTTCGTGACATGTTCGGAGAGAAAGCGCAAGCAAGCAAAACTGTCATGATTTCGTGACATGTTCGGAGAGAAAGTGCAAGCAAGCAAAACTGTCATGATTTCGTGACATGTTCGGGGAGAAGGTGCAAGCAAGAAAAACTATCGTGATTTCATGACATGTTTGAAGAGAAAGCGCAAGTAGGAAAAACTGTCACGATTTCGTGACATATTGCAAGAGAGAGAGTCCAAAAGAAAAAGTGTCACGATTTTGTGACATATTGCAAGAAAGATTGTACAGATGAAAAAGTGTCACAATTTCGTGACATATTGCAAGAGAGATTGTACGGACGAAAAAGTGTCACAATTTCGTGACATATTGCAAGAGAGATTGTACGGACAAAAAAGTGTTGTGATTTCGTGCCATATTGCAAGAGAGATTGTATGGACTAAAAAGTGTCACGATTTCGCGACATATTGCAAGAGATATTGTACGGAATAAAAAGTGTCATGACTTCACGACATATTATAAGAGAGAGAGAGAGTCTAAATGAAAAAGTGTCGCGATATCATGACATGTCGCATTTTCACGACTCGACAAGGGCAAGAAGGAAGAGAAAGAAAAAGTGTCGTGATATCGCAACATGTCGCATTTTCACAACTCAAGAAGGGCAGGATGGCAGAGTAACAAACGTGTCATGATATCACAACATGTCGCATTTTCATGACTTGAAAAGGTCAAGCAAGTAGTGAAACAAAAGTGTCACGATATCGCGACATGTGTTTTCATGGATGAAACCTGAGAAGAGCACAAAGAGGTAGAAGTGTCACGATTTCATGACAGGTCACTTTGGCATGATCTAAGAAGAGAACCCAACCGAAATAAGATATGTGACAGTTAACTAAAGTCGGTACGATAGTTACAGGTGTAGTTATAGAAGAAAATCATGTAGCTAAAATAAGAAGAGTTAACTAAATTCGGTATGAGAGTTACAGGTGTAGTTATAGAAGAAGTCGGTACGACAGTTACAGGTGCAGCTATAGAGAAAAGTCAAAACTTTGTTATAAAAGGAGGTCTACGTGGAGAATTAGAGTGCCAAAAAAGGTTGAAAAGTTTTGTGAAAAGAGGGTTGGAAGAGTGTCGTAAGAGAGCGTTAAGCAGAGCCGAGAGAGCCATAAGAGTGTAGTAAGAAGTGCAACAAGAGGGCTGTAAGAGGGCTATAAAAGTGTAGCAAGTAGAGCCATAAGTGTGTGTGGTGTTTTTGGTGAATATCGAGAGAGGTTGGGTTAGCAATAGACCAGTCAGGGTCTTGTATAAGCGAAGGCATTTTTATGTCAATCTTATAGTTTCAAAATTGTAGTCCGAGTTGGTGCTTGGAATTAGGGGTTGGTGCTCCTTTCTGTTGGTGCAGATAAATCAGGGGTTGGTGCTCCTTTCTGTTGGTGTAGATAAATCAGGGGTTGGTGCTCCTTCTAGTGGGTGCTAGTAAATTTTTTATAAAATTGGTATTTTGCAAATACTGGATTTGGATGGGAGTCCAAGCAGTCATTTTTGAGGAGTAGCCAAATTGGTGAACCTTGTTACATCGTGTGTTGTGGAATGCTCTCTTGTTATACTTGCTTTATCTAATTTTAAGTTTTCATTATTTCGACATTAAGAGTTGTATATTTGAATTTAAAATAGCTACACTGATTCACCCCCCCTCTCAGTTTCATTGTGAGACTAACATTGGTCTCTTAGTCTCTTCTGCCTTATTCCTATCCCATATGTTTCTTACTTGTGCATTGTTCCTTTCCTTGTTGAAATTTCTATTGTCAAACTTATCCTTGGAAGTCTCACTCACTCTTTTCCTTACTTCTTTTGACTCTTCTTATTTATTGGTGTTTGAGCTTGAATCTCCTTTTTCTACTTTTAGTTTCTCTTGTTCTTCTTTAGAACTAGGTCCTTTTATGGTGACTGATGAACTTTGTGCATTGATAATCCTATCCAAAGTCTTTGAGTTTTCCTCAAACTTGTGTAGCTTGTCCTTAGAATATTTTAATTTCATCCATAGTGAAAATATCTCATGCTCTAATATTTCACACTCTATATCTTTTGTCTTTATTTTTTCGGCCATACCTTCTTCAATTTTTCTTGTCTCTTCAACTTTGATTTTGAAGTTGGTGAGTTAATGTAAAAGCCTTGCTTTTGCTTTTTCATCTTCTTGAGCTTGAACCCTTAATACTAAGTTCTCCTTTTTTAATTCTTCAAGAGTAACCATAAGCCTTTCACATTCTATCTCTTTTACCTTTGACTGTTCAACCATACCTTTTTCAACTCTTCTTGCCTTTTCAACCTTATCTCTCAAGTCAAAGAGATCCTGTAGAAGCTTTGTCTTATTTTTATCATCTTCTTGTATTTGAGCCTTCAATTCTAAATTCTCTCTTTTCAATTCAACAAGTTCCTTAAGAGCAACTTCCTCCTTTTATTTTTTTGAATATTTCTCTTATTTATTTATTTGATATTCTGTAGGAGCTAATATTGAAAGTAGAGTTTTTTCTTCGTACCTATTTTGATTTTCCCTGTTATCCTTTCTTGAACCAACCTCTAGGATTTCATTTCCAAAAATATCATCTTCATCTTCACTGCTACTAAACCCATTGCAATAACCTACATCATGGTTGGTTTGACCACAAACAAAAAATTCTTGTGGACAATAAGCTACATGGTGACCTGTGTTCCCACATCTGGTACAAAACTTTATCAATTTGATATTTTCTCCACTGCTTGATTCATCTATTGAATCTATTTCCATTCTTCCACCCAAAACAACAATATCAAATTCATATTATTTTTCTTTCATGACCATGTGTGTTGTTTTCTTCTTGTGTCTCATGGTTCTGCCTTTGCCTTTCTTTACCATTTGTGTTCTTGTAATATATTCCTTCAAGTTGTTAAAACTTTTTCGAAGGAACCAACTCTGATACCAATTGAATAACACAAGATTATACTGAGAGGGGGGTGAACAGTATAAGACCACTTTTTAGTTTTCTTTCCCAAACAACATTAATTAATATAATCAATGGCAATGTCGATAGCAATAACCAAAGCAATGCACAAATCATTACACACAATAGAGACACCAATTTAACATTTTTCACCCAATGTGGGTTACATCCACAAAGAAAATGTTTCTTCTAAATATTTCTCAAATAACATCTTTGGGAATCCTTCCCAATTACAATGTTTATGGACCTCTATCCAAAGGATATGTTGATCCCTTAAATCTGGTTTATGGATGTCTATCCATAGGCGAACTCCTTCTACTTGCTCTAGCTGGTGATCCTCTAGAAGACACTACCTCCACTATACTAATT
Organism: Wollemia nobilis; assembly: GCA_028583015.1. NCBI lineage: Eukaryota > Viridiplantae > Streptophyta > Pinopsida > Araucariales > Araucariaceae > Wollemia > Wollemia nobilis. The sequence continues at coordinate 15,867,940 of JAQPPZ010000850.1, forward strand.
GGTGGATCTCTCTCTACTTGAATACTTGTATCCTCACTTAGAAGACCTATCCTCAATGTCTTAGCTGATGGATATCTATCCATTGGAGACTTTGCACTCTCTACTCTATCACCTCCAAAGCTCTATCTCAATTATGTACTAAATACAGTCCAGTCGGTCTAGCACAGTTCTTCTCAACTCTTGCACTAAACACAGTCCAGTCAGTTTAGCATAAGTCTGCTCAACAAATCTTCTCAAGTCTATACTAAAAATAGTTCATTATTTCTAGCCCAAATATGATCAATATCCATGTCTATTCTGGCACAAACCTATCCTCAAATCTGCACCAAAATCTGCTCTCAAATTTGCACTAAACACAGTCCAGTCGGTCTAGCAAAAATTTATCTTCAATCTCTGTTCTCAAGCCCTAACTCAAGGCTTGACTCAACTATGCTAGATCTACCTCAAACATTAACTCAAGGTTTGAACAAATCAGTCAACTCTACTCGCAAGTCTTCTCAAAGACTTGTCTCAAATCTACTTTGCAAGCTTCCTCAAAAGCTCACACCAAACTGTCCATAAGTCCTCTCTAGAACTTGCTCAAATATTCTTAATAGGTCCACACAAAACCTACTCAAATCTGCTCAATAGGTCCACACAGAACCTGCTTAAATCTACTCAATAGGTCCACTCAGAACATGCTCAAATATTCTCAATAGGCCCACTTAGAACCTTCTCAAATCTACTCAATAGGTCCACTCAGAACCTGTCCAAATCTGCTCAACAGGTCCACTCAGAACCTGTCCAAATCTGCTCAACAAGCTCATACCGAACTTGGTTAAATCTGCTCAATAGGTCCACATAGAAACTGCACAAATTTGCTCAACAAGCTCACACAAAACTTGTCCAATATCATAGAAACATAAAGATAATTTTTAGAGACTCGATATGTTCTATTCTCAAAAGCTCAATCTCTTTCTCAACTCAATCTCATAGAAGCATAAAGAGAATTGTTAGAGACTCAATATGTTCTATTATCAAAACTCAATCACTTTCTTAACTCAATATCATAGAAGCATAAAGAGAATTGTTAGAGACTCAATATGTTCTATTCTCACAAACTCAATCACTTTCTCAACTTAGAATATATAATAGTTTATTTTATGGAACTTGAACAATCACTCCATACATCCACTTGACTAGGCTCAATCAACTCTACTCAACCAATAACTTCAAGAAAAAACACTTGTTCACAAACCCTAGTCCAAGCATGTATCATCCAACTCAAAGTGTTTCCAACAATGCTCAATAACAAATCTCACATAACAATGATACTCATGATATTTTCAAACCCTAGTTCAAATTCTTTGCATAACAACTCACTTCAACAACCATGCTCATCAAACAATGTTTTAATCACAACTCTCAATTTTAGAAAACCTTGAAGCATTAACTCAAACACTTCACTCAACCAATGATCTCAACAACAATGCTAATAAAACAAGGTTTTAATCTCAACTCTCAAATCAAAAAACCTTGAAGAAATAACTCAACCACTTTTGAAAAGGAAACCCTAATAAAGTCTTTTTCACTCCAAAATTAATTTTCAATAAAGCCACTCAATCAACTCAACCAAGAAAGAATTTACCCATACCTTTTTGATGCCAAGGAGTTGTTCTCACAAATTTACCACTCTCATAAATTTCTCTTTCCAATCACAAAAGGGTTAGAAGACTTGAGTAATACCACAATACAAAAATAATAACTCAATAACACCTTTTTACTCCAACTCAATAATAATTTTCACCATAGTCTTCTTATAAAATAAATAACCCCTTTTATGAGAAATTAATTCACAATAACCTTGATTCTCAATAATGTCAATACTATCCTTCACAAACTCCTCATAACCCCTAATGACAAGTTTTAATTAAATTGCCCCACTAAAATAAATCCACTTTAATAAAAAAACTTTATACAAGCCTTATATAAAATAAAATTAAATCATAACCCCCTTTTAATTTTCCTAAGGCTTAACACATCATATAACACCCTTATAACTCCACGTGGGCAATTAAAAATACTTTACAAAAATTAAACTTGCCTTGGAGGGTTTCGAACCCTCTATCTCCTCCTTCTCTAAGCACCTTAGCCATGACCAAAGCCGTTGTCGAGCCACGCACTTGCACAACAACCAACAAGTGTTACAAATATGAAGAGGGTTTAAGCCTAGAAATATCTAGATATTTCTAGGCCTAAACCCTCTTCATATTTGCAACATTCTCCCCCTTAAAGTTGAGATAACTGACTACACAGTCTCTCAGCTTTATAAATTGAGCTTTAGCCATCGCTTTGGTGAAGATGTCTATGACATTCTCCAACGTGCAAAAAAATTTAAGCTCAACAATTTCATGCTCCACCATGTCTCGGATGAAGTGGTACTTCATATCAAAATGTTTTGTTCTACTATGGTGGATTGGATTGTATGCCAACTCAATGGCACTAATGTTGTCACAGTAGATTCTGGTCGGACCACTTTGCTACTCTCTAATCTCTTCCAACACTTTTCTTAGCCACAAGGCTTGAGTACTAGCATAGGTGACTACTATATACTCAAATTTTGTAGAAGACAAAGCTACCACAGTTTGCTTTTTGGAACTCCATGTTATTAGTCCTGATACAAGACTAAAACAGTTACCTAAAGTTGATTTTATGTCATCAACATTGCTGCCCCAATCACTATCACTGAAGCCTACAAGCTTGATAGTGTTACATTTATGGTACTAGATTCCAAAATCCAATGTACCCTTCACATATCTGAGAATTATTTTGGCTGCTTGCAAATGCAGCTCAAATGGACTAGCCATAAATCGAGAGACAAGAGAAATAGCATACTGAATGTCTGGTCTGGTGTTGGCGAGAAACATCAAACTCCCAACCATACTCCTAAAAGTGGTCATGTCAACTTTAGGTGCTCCATCATCTTTGCTTAATTGGATCCCATGTCCAACTAGAGTTGCAACTGGTTTGGAATACTCCATAGCAAACTTCTTGATCATGTCCCAAGCATACTTATGTTGATAGATGAAGATCCCTGAGCCTTAATGTCCCGAGCATATTCTTGATAAGCATACTATCTCTAGTGCCTCTAGATATTTCTAGGCTTAGTGTGAACATGGTTGTAATGGTCGGCATAGTTTTATCGACAAATTTTTAAAAATATTCTAAACTCCCTCTCCTAAATTCACTCCATTTTTTCCTCCTTTCCTCCCGCCACCATTTCCTCCTTATCTCTCCATATCTTTCGCTCCCTATTTCCCACTCCTCCTCATCCTCCTTATTCCTCCACCTCCTTCCTTATCCCTTATCCCTCCACATCCCACTATCTCTCTCTTCCTCCTTCCTCTTTATTCCATATAAATACCTAAGTTTTGTGTGTGTCGCATGTAATTTTTTGAAGTTAATTAAATAAAGTTTTATGTTTTAGACCACCTGCATACACTGTATCAAAGTGCCAAGGTACGTCGAGCCGATACGCGAGGATCGAGGCAGTCGATGTGAATGAGGGAAGCTGACTGTGTGGATCGAGGAGAGCATGCAGAGCGCCCAACAAGGCACAGAAGGAGATGTAGTGAGCATGAGTTTTGAGGAAATTCGAAGTAGGCAATAGAGTGCAAGAAGATCTTGACTGACGTAGACCACCGTACATGGAGCACTAAATCGAAGGCATAGATCCTAGAGTTGGAGCTGACATAGGGCTGAGATGGCACCCAGCTGGAGCTGAGGTGGCAGTGACATGAAGGGCCTACATGGAAGGCACGTAGTTTGATGAGCTGAGTTGGCAAAAGTGAGCTGGCAGTGACGTGGCACTAACAGACACGTGGCAGTGGTTGGTTGCAGTGTGGTAGAGTTTCATTGGGTAAAAGGTGCAGTTTTGATTACCCGAAGGCAATCGAGTTAATACACGATTGCTCGCATATATAAACGTCTATGTCGTCCTTGTCTTGATGCATGTGGGACAAAGTGATTTTTATTTTTTTTATTTTTGAATGTTGCAGGATCATTTATCATTAACATCCTTACCTTTGATTCCCGAAGAGGCACGTAGCACACGTGGCTTAAGTTGATCGTTTGTTGAAGGGTGGTCTTGGGTTTGGAACCCACCGAGCCCTTTTTTTTTTAAGCAATTTTTTTTTTTTATTTTTCATGTTGTAAGGATAAGGATCACGCGTCGGAAGATTTGGTTCAAATCCGTGATGCGGTGTGTTGGCAGAGACATTCGATGGTATTTGGAAGGATCGCGGTTCGATTCTTCGTAGAGCAAAAAAAAAAACAAGGTTTTTATAAACATTTTTTAAAAAGGTTTCAATATTTTTATTAATTTTTTTTTAAATTTGAAAACTTAAGAGAAATTGTGAACCTATTGTGGCAAATTTTAAATTCGCCGAAGGGGCTTAAAAACCTTGTAAAATTGTGCAATAGCCTAAGATGCAAGCATTGTAAAAATGGGGAACATATAAGTGATGGGAAGCCTTCTAGAGCGCCCGTTTAGCACTTCTAGAAAATTTTGAACTCCAGGGGTGGCACGCCAGGGGCGCTACCCCTTGGAACCCCGTTCAAGGCTAAAAATTTTGTGTAATAGCCTCAGCGACTGTAAAAAAGTGAAAATTGTAAACCTTAGAAGCTCTAACAAAGTTTTATTTTTGCCTTGATGAGTAGATGATCAGATCTACCGAATGTTACCATGCTTTGTGCTCTCTACTGCAGAGAGAAACTGCTGAAGCTTTTGATGAATGAGTTCGATGAGATGGACTGCATGTCATATTCAGTCAGCTATAGAATTTTGTTATAGCCCACTAAAGGAATCTGGATTCTGGTTATGAGGCTGACTCAGAAGACAATATATTCAGACAATAAGTGGAGGAGTTTGATTCAGTGGCATTTGAACCTGAGGAACAATCCAGTCAGAGTTATACCCCACGCTCTCAAGAGCCTAAGCTAGCAGAACCTAAGCCACTAGATGCTGAGCCAGCATAGGCCGAGCCAACGATAGCTCCTAAAATTTTTGTCATCAATGACGACGACGATTCCATTACAGACAATTTTGGGCCTCAATTACTGGACAATCCTCAAGAAGAAGGACAAGAAATTAGTGAGAGATTTAAGAAATCTAGATTTGATTTGAACTTGTAATTACTTTGCTTTGTAATTGCTATTTTTTAATCAAATCAAAGTTTGCTTTCAAGTAGTAGAAATGGATTCAAATTCAAATCTCCCAATTCCCAAATTTAATGGTAGTGATTATGAATATTGGTCAATAAAGATGAAAACTATGTTGATTGGTAAAGGTTTAAGGGAAATAGTTGAAGAGGGTCACACAGAACCCTTTCCCACTGACTGGTCTACCTTAAGTGTTGCCGATAGAAAAGCCAAGAAAGAAGCCCAGAAAAACAATTCCTTTGCCCTATATCATTTACAAGAAGCCCTAGATAAAAGCATATTTCCTAGAATAGCATCCTGTATAACAACTCAAGATGCTTGGAAGGCTTTAAAGGAAAGTTTTCAAGGGAGTGATCAAGTGAAGCAGGTCAGGCTTCAAACTCTAAAAAGAGATTTTGAAAATCTTAGAATGCAAGAGAATAATAAAGTAGGAGACTACTGTGTACAATTCAAAGCCATAGTAGATAAAATGGTCACTCTAGGTGAAGAGATTAAACTAGAAATTGTAGTGAAGAAAGTGTTGCGACACTTCTTCCTAAATGAAATCATGTAGCAATCATTATTGAAGAGTCAAAATATTTGGCTACACTTTCCTTTGATGCACTAATTGGTTCTCTTCTTTCACATGAAGAGAGATTACAGGAATCTTCTTCCACTAGCCATGGAGGCGATGACAAATCCTTCACTTCACAAGAAGAAAAATGACAAGGTAGATATTGTGGTAGAGGTCACCATAGAGGTAGAGGTAGAAATAGTCCACGAGGTGGAACTCCTAATAGAGGAGGATCTTCAAATAGAGGTGGAGGTCAAAATAGAGGTGGAAAATAGAACATAGGGAAGCATCTAGGATGAGGAAAAGAAAGTGACAAGTCAAAACAAGTTTTCTACAATTGTGTTAAACTTGGCCACTTCACTCGTGATTGTTGGTCAAAACCCTCATAAGGGAGCAGCAGCCAGAGCAGTCAATATGGAAATTTTGAAGAAGAGGAAGAGACCTCAAATATCTTTCTCTCATATGGCAAGTTAGATCAGAACCTGAATGACACCTCGATCTTGGACACTGGGTGTTCAAATTATATAAGTGGTAAATAAGAACTCTTTTCTACTTTGGATTCTTCCTATAAATCTAGCATCAAACTAGGAGATGACAAGTCATTGGCAGTCGAAGGTATTGGATCCATAGAGGTTCCAAAAAAAGAGGGCATTAAACAGGTAAATGATATTTATTAAACCCCTCATCTCCAACATAATATTTTGAGTGTTGGTCAAATTTTGGAGAAAAACTATAAGTTGTTATTTGATGAGGGTAAATGTACCATTTTTGATAAGAGTAATAGTGATAGAGTCATTACTCAAGTGCCAATGAAAAGGAACAGGTTATTTCCTTTAAATTTTTGCCAGATAGGAGGAGATCAATTAGTAAATGTTGCTATTGCAAATCCAAGTGTGTTGTGGCACTTGAGATATGGTCATTTGAACTCAGCCAGTTTGAAGATGTTACCTTCTCAAGAAATGGTGACCGGACTTCCTAAAGTTCAGGGTAATAAGGAATTCTATGAAGGTTGTGCCTTGGAAAAGCATGCTAGAATCAAATTTCCTCATGGACAAGCATGGCGGGCCAGTTATCCACTCTAGCTAGTGCACTCGGACATTTGTGGTCGGATGCAGACCAAGAGCATTAGTAACAACTCTTACTTTCTTCTTTTCATTGATGATTTTTCAAGAATGTGCTAGATATATTTTTTGAAGCATAAATATGAGGCATTTGATTGCTTCGTAGATTTTTAATCAATATTTTAAAATAAGAGTGGATATTTTGTTAAGTTTCTCAGATCAGATAAAGGAGGAGAATACTCCTCTAATGAATTTTTGATTTTTTGTTAAAAACATGAAATAAAGAGGCAGTTCACTGCTGCCTATACTCCACCGTAGAATGGTGTGGCTGAGAGAAATAACTGCACCATTATAGATATGGCAAGATCTATGCTTCAAACAAAGCATTTGAGCAATATGTATTGGGCAGATGCAGCCAGGACCAGTGTGTATATTTTGAATAGGAGTCCTACTTCAAGTTTGAAAGGGAAAACTCCTTACCAAGCATGGTATGGTAAGAAATCGAATGTCAAGCATTTAAGAGTATTTGGGTCACTGGCTTACTCATACATTTTTGATGAACAAAGGAAGAAGCTCGATCCCAAGAGTCAATCTTGCATTTTTTTAGGGTACTATGAGACTACAAAAGCTTACAGACTCTACAATCCTAGGACTCAAAAGATAATACATTCTAGGGATGTGATTTTTGATGAAGGGGGAGAATGGGGACATCCCCAAATTTATAGTGATGTTGAATCTCATGATACAGGTTCTTCACAAATTCAACAGGTGCCACAGAAAGGCAAGAAGTCTCTTCCTCCAAGCCCAAGTAGACATTCTACATCTAGTTCATCATCTTCTTCACCAAGTCCTTCTCCACAAAGGTCAGTTAGTTCCTCACCAATGGATATTGATTCTCCATCTAGAGGTAAGAGAACTCTCCAACATCATCCATATTATCAGATGTTGGATAAAAAATTTCAAAGAAGGTATACTAGAAGTCAAGCTAGTGAGATGAGTTATGTTTTACAAAGACTTGAAAATATGCATTTGTATGGTGATGATGACTCCTAGCATGAACCTCAGGGAGATATAGTTAACTATGCCTTGTTAACTAGTGCACAGCTTGAACCTTCTAGTTATGAGAAGGCATGTACTCAAAAAATTTGGTAAGATGTCATGAAAGAGGAGATAACCTCTATAAAAAACAATGATACTTGGGAGCTGGTAGAGCTTCCTAAAGGAAAGAAGTATGTTGGATGTAAATGGGTCTTCAAGACCAAATACAATGCTGATGGAAGCATTGAAAGGCATAAAGCAAGATTGGTTGCAAAAGGATTTACACAAAAGTATGGTATTGATTATGAGGAGACATTTGCTCCTGTAGCCAGATAGGAGACCATCAGAATAGTTCTTGCTTTAGCTGCACACAAGGGATGAAAATTCCAACACATGGATGTGAAGAGTGCCTTTCTCAATGGTTACTTAATAGAGGAAGTGTATGTTGAGCAACCTCAAGGATTTCAAGAGCAAGGTAAGGATCACCTTGTTTATAGACTAAAAAATGCACTCTATGGCCTCAAGCAGGCACTTCAAGCTTGGTACTCACGCATTGATGGGCACTTCAAAGATTTTGGGTTCACCAGAAGCTGAAATGAACCCACACTTTACTACCTGAAGCAAGGTAACGACATCCTCATAGTTTACTTGTATGTGGATGATCTCATTTTCATGGGTAGTAATGAAAAAGTGAATATGGAGTTCAAGTGCTCCATGATGAAGCAGTTTGAGATGAAGGATATTGGCTTAATGCATTACTTTCTTGGAATGGAATTCCATCAGACAGATTCAAGGATATTTATCTATCAACATAAGTATGCTCGAGACATGATCAAGAAGTTTTCTATGGAGCATTGCAACTCCAGTTGGACATGGGATCCAATTAAGCAAATATGATGGAGCACCTAAAGTTGATGTGACCACTTTCAGGAGCATGGTTGGGAGTTTGATGTTTCTCGCAAACACCATACCAGAAATTCAGTATGTTGTTTCTCTTGTCTCTTGATTTATGGCTAGTCCATCTGAGCTACATTTTCAAGCAGCCAAAAGAATTATCAGATATGTGAAGGGTACATTGGATTTTGGAATCCAATACCATAAATGTAACACTATCAAGCTTGTAGGCTTCAGTGATAGTGATTGGAGCAACAATATTGATGACATAAAATCAACTTCAAGGAACTTTTTTAGTCTGGGATCAGGACTAATAACATGGAGTTCCAAAAAATAAACTATGGTAGCTTTGTCTTCTACAGAAACTGGGTATATAGCAATCACCTATGCTAGTACTCAAGCCTTATGGCTAAGAAAAGTGTTGGAATATATTGGAGAGCAGCAAAATGGTCCGACCAGAATCTACTGTGACAACATCAGTGCCATTCAGTTGGCATACAATCTAATCCACCATAGTAGAATGAAACATTTTGATATGAAGTACCACTTCATCCGAGACATGGTGGAGCATGAAATTATTGAGCTTAAATTTTATCGCACATTGGATAACGTCACAGACATCTTCACCAAAGCGATGGCTAAAGCTCAATTTATAAATTTGAGAGACTGTGTAGTTAGTTCTCTCAACTTTAAGGGGGAGAATGTTGCAAATATGAAGAGGGTTTAGGCCCAGAAATATCTAGATCTTTCTAGGCTTAGTGTGAACATGGTTGTAATGGTCGGCATAGTTTTGTCGACAAATTTTTAAAAATATTCTAAACTCCCTCTCCTACATTCTCTCCATTTTTTCCTCCTTTCCTCCTGCCACCATTTCCTCCTTATCTCTCCATATCTTTCACTCCCTATTTCCCGCTCCTCCTCATCCTCCTTATTCCTCCATATCCTTCATTATACCTTATCCCTCCACATCCCACTATCTCTCCCTTACTCCTTCTTCCCTATAATACCTAAGAGTTGTGTGTAGCATGTAATTTTTTGAAGTTAATTAAATATTTTTTATGTTTTAGACCACCTGCGTGCAACAAGCACAATGTGCTTGTTATCCTTTGCGAAAATGTGCGCCTTCAATAAAAACCACGTGCGCCTTGGGCGCCAAACATGTCTTCCCTTTCACACTACTTGCGATTCGAACACAGGACCTCCTGCATCCGAACAACTCAACACACCGCTAGGCCAAGCTGGCCTATGTACCCTCAAATCATTCACCTTATGCTTTTCTCCTTTTCACAGTGAACAAAAATATTTTTCACCAGCTCTTTCCTCTTCTTCACATGCAATTTGATATTCGAGCAAGGGTCATTGCCAATAGTCTTTGGAAATGCTTTTATATTAATTTCTTGCCAAACGTAATACGATGACTCTAGATCATTTGTGAATGTCGATGAAATTATAAGGCTTAAAAGCCTTTGGTCTTAAACCCCACCTTTGGGTTTATCAAAATATCTTTAGACTTTATAAAACCCACTTTTGTCTTATAAAACATTATAATAAGAATTATAAATGTTTTATGTGGGTTTTCACCATGGCACATTCAATATTATAATAACCACTATTATAATATTATACCTTTGATAAAGTACCTTTAATATTTATTTATAAAATTTAAATTCACACTGAATTTAAATAATTTATAAAATAAATATTATAACTCCTTTTTTTTACTTTTATCTTTTACACTGTTTCACTTGATCTTTGGCCTTCTTCCTGGATATCAAATAACCATTTTTATCCCCTTTGTTTCTTTCTAAAATATGTCAAGAGTTAGTTTCAGTGAGCAATGCAAGAAGAAGCAGTTCCGAAATTAGTGCAAAGGAAAGTCCACGTCTAGTTGGTCAGATCCGGTTCTAGGTGGTCATATGAGGTTCAAAGAGTAATGAAGAGGCCCAAGAAAAATAATATTATAATATTTTATTATAATATTAAAAGAGAAGATTTAAATTAATTATAAATTAATTTATTAATTAATTAAATTAAATTCTAAAGTTATTAAGTTAATTATAGATTAATTATAATTTAATTATAAAATTAATTTATGTTAATTAAAATAAATAATCCTAAAGTTAGGATTATAAAGTTTATTTTATAATTCGAATTTGAAAATTTGAATTATCCGTCGATGTTTTCAAAGCTTGGTCTATGCATATAAAATGGGGGCAAGACTTTGTCAAAACTCCATCCATGTAATTCACATGTGTTATGCTCTCGACGATCATGCGCAAAGGGAAGAGAATAATTCGTGTTTCAATTTTTTTGGTGGCAGACAATAAGATAAAGAGGATCAAAGCTCCTTCTTCATTGCACAACGTTGTGTAGCGTAGCTGGCAATCAATGGAGGTACTAAGTGTGGCAGGCTCATGGTGCAAGGTTTCAAACCCGCCAGCTTCAGTTTTTGCAAAGTGGGAGTGATTGGTTTTTTTTGCGCTGCACCATGGGGGAAGGCACAAAGGTAAAGTGCTAGCTTTCCTCTTTGTGGGAAGGCACGTAGCCCACATGGTGGGCTAGCGCCTTGCTAAGGCACTCGACTGGGAGAGGTTTCGTATCTAAAACCTGTCGAGGCCCTTTTGCATAAGAGAGGTATGCGCTCATGATTTACCAAGGTTAATTGATATTTTCAGATTTGCTAAAGGTTGAATAAAAATAAATATTTTTGAGGGTTATAAATTTTATTTTTAAATTTTGATTAATGAGAATTTGAGGGAGATAAAAGGATAGGAAGCATTATTTTTGAGGATTTTATTTTGGAGGTTGTTAATTAAAGATTGGATATTATAAGGAGTAATTGAGTAATTAATTTTTGTATGCTTTGATTATTGCTAATTTCAAAGGAGTAATAAGGTGTATTTTATTTTGATTATTTTTGTGATTGAGAAATATTTTTGAAGATATTTAGTGTGATATTTTTATCATCTAACCATTGAAATTGACAAAGAAGAAATTTGTGTTTAAGATAGGTTTTGAGGTCATTTTCTTCATCAAACAAAAAGGCATGGGCACATCTTCCTAGTGAGTGATTGTTGAATGTTGTGAATGCTAAGTAGGAGTGAAAATGGTTGTTTGGTAAGCATTGTTGAGTTTGGTTTTTTTGTAATGAAATTTGATTCTAGAAACCTTGTTTGATAAGCATTGTTGGAAACATCGAGTAAAGCTTTCATATGCTTGAGCTATGGCTTGTGCAAATAACATGAGTATCATTGTTATGTGAAGTGGTGAACTCTCTTGAACTAGGGTTTTCAAAGATCATGAATATCATTTTTATGTGAGTATTGTTTGATTAGAATTGTTGTTGAAGTGATTGGTTGAGTGAAGAACTTGAACTAGGGTTTGCAAAGATCATGAGTATCATTTTTATGTGAGGATTACTTGATAAGCATTGTTGTTGAAGTGATTGGTTGAGTGGAAGTGATTGATATTAGTTGAGTGGATGTGTTGAAGTGATAGTTCAAGTTTTGTAAAACAAATTGTTCCATATTATAAATTGATTTGAGAAAGAGGTTGAGTGTTTGTAAGTGTGAAACATATTGAGTCTCTAAAAATTTTGTATATGTTTTTATGGTAAAAAGAGAGATTGAAAGTGATTGATAATTGTAGTGAATATGAAGAATATTGAGTCTCTAATAATTCTCTATATGTTTCTGTGAGATTGGACAAGTTTTAGTGAGGACTTGTTGAGAAAATTTGAGGTAAGTCTTTGAGAAGACTTGTGGACAGTTTGGTGTGAGCTTTTGTAAGCTTATAATATAGATTTGAGGTCAGAGATTGTTGAGTAGTTTGGACAAGTTCTAGAGAGGACTTGTGGACAGATTAGAGTGAGCTTTTGTGGAAGCTTATAAGGAAAATTTGAGATAAGTCTTTGAGGAGACTTGAAAGTAGATTTTATTGATTTATTTGTTCAAACCTTGAGTTAAGGTTTGTGGCAGATCTAGGAGAATTGATTTGTGATTAAGTCAAGCTTTCTGTTAAGGCTTGAGGATAGATATTGAGGAAATATTTGTGCTAGATTGAAGGACTGTGTTTAGTGTAGATTTGAGGTTAGAGTTTGGTGCAAATTTGAGGATAGATTTATGCCAGACCAGAGACAGATATTGAGCAAATTTGTGCTAGACCAAAGGACTATGTTTAGTACAGATTTGAGACAGAGCTAAGAGTAAGCTTTGGAGATGACAGAGTATAGAGGATGGTAGTCTCTAGTGGATAGAGATACATTAGCCAGGGTAGTGAGGATAGGTCTTCTGAGTGGGGATAGGAGTCTTCAACGGATAGAGATCCATTAGCCAGTGTAATGGAGGCAACAATTCTTCTAGAAGATCACCAGCCAGAGCTGAGGAGAAAGGAGTTCTCCTATGGATAGATATCCACAAACTTGATCAAGGGATTGGTGTCTCCTTTGGACAGAGTTCCATAAACATTGTAATTGAGAAACGATTCTAAAGAGATTTACTGAGAAAATATTAGTGAAATATTTTCTCCGTGGAGTAGCCCACATTGGGTGAACCATGTTAAATTGGTGTCTCTATTGTGTATGGTGATATGTACATTACTTTGATTACTGTTGTTGATATATTCCTATTGATACATTGCATAATATTGATTGGAAAATAAAAGTAAAAAGTGATCTTATACTATTCACCCCCTTCTCAGTATAATATTGTGTTCTTCAAAACCTTACCTTTTTTATGCTAATCTCCTCACTGTTCAGTGCTTCCTTCGGCTGAATATAACAGTGGTATTAAAGTTACCTTGGGCATTGGAATCAATGGAGATGCTCATCTCCAATGCTAGAATGTAGATGCTGCATAAATAGGAAGGTTTGACCTTCAATACCAAAAGCCTTTCATTCTCCTTCCTTCCTTCCATGTTTTGCTTGACTGGTTTTGACTATGTTTCATTGTGCTATGATCTTTGGACTTCAGGCACCTTTTATTATAGGAATAAACTTGAGCCTTGTGACACGTGTCATGTCTATTATGTATGAGTGCTCCTTCTCCTTTTCTAATGTACCTATTTCTTGTTCAACACCTCTTGGTCACTTTGTAATATATGCTCACTCGTGTGGGACTTATGGAGGATAACAAGTGTCACCACATCTGTAACGTATGCTTGAGGTTGATGAGCATTGAGATTTAAAATCCTTGTAATGTAAGCACCTTATAATATTGATGCTAAGTGGAATTAATGCTCTCTAAATGAAGTCCTTCCCTATAACGCCTTCCAAGGAGATTATTATAACTCCTTAAGTCCTTTCGTATACCATTCCTTTGCTTTGCTACATTTCTTGAGTAGCAAGTAAACTTATCCTATGTAGGTGGATTGATGAGGTGCTATACAGCTTGAATAGCGATTATGATGCTTTATTTGGTGAACAATATTCACCAAGTTTAAGGTTTTTAATTTATCTCCTTTAATAATTATCTTATATGCCTCCAATGTATTAAATCTTGTGCTTATTTGTAGTGTATATGACCGCTTGTTATGTTGTCTCACGTTGGTAGAAGTAGATGCCTTCTCTTTGTAGTGTAGATGTTGTACATCCCACATTGATAGATGTGGATGATGTCCATCTCACATTGGTATATGTGCACTCTTTTTATATACGTAAATGTGGATTTGATGATATCCTCTTGTGGGATTTGTTTTTGCAGGTTCGTCCATCCAAGATGAGCCCTTTGAGTGGCTCCTATTTCTTGGGAATAAGAGTGCTTATGTTCAGCATTTCTTGGCTACTTTTTCTTGTAGATATTGTGCCTTTTTGGGGCACATTCAAATATGCTCTTGGGCTGTAAAAAAATATATTAAATTAGTGCAATAAAATGTACTATAGATTGTACATAAACCTCATTTGCACCTTCTTTTGCACTTTTATTTCAGATCTGAAATTCTGGTTTTATGGAAGATTTTTCTCCTACAATACAAGGGTTTTGAGGTTGTATTTTATGAGTAGATACCTTCTCCTTTTTTCTTGGACACTTTGATAAAAAATCCAAGCTTAGATAACAGTAGATAGAAGCTTTTTAATTTATGCGATTTTCTACACTTTCTTTTCTTACATCCAATCTTGTAATGCTTTGGATTTAAGACTCACCAAGTCTCAATATTTGAAGCTTCTATTTTTTTTTTTTGTTAGTTTTGTTCTTCTCTGAGTTTTGGAGGATTCAAACCTTTTTTGGGTGGATTATTTTGGCCACTATGAGTTGTATATTTCTATGCTTCAATAGTGTCTTTAGACACTTGATATAAATCATATTTTGTGTCCTTCAAGAACAGAAAACTAATTTCTTTTGAGAGTAGTATAATAGTGCAAATAAATCTAATAGAATTTATTTTTAATGCACTAAAATTTTCACCTTATCACTCCAATCAACTCTCAATATAATACACTTAATCAATTTACTGCAACTAATCAAGAATAACCTAAAATTGAATCTTCAAGAGTTATTCTGCAAGTTCACTACAACTAATATTGTAGGGCTTAGTATTATTTCATGTTTCCAAAGTAGATGATAGGTAGTTCATAGATATAATTATAAAATCTAATGAAATCCTAATAAATTTAAAAAAACTTTTACTTTTTTTCTCTTTTGAAGACTATAATCTACTTTTTCTTCATGCAACTTTAATCCAAATAAGGTGCTCTAGTGAATCTGATAAGTAGTCTAATTAATGAGTTAGTTAGAACCAATAGTTGCATATATTTTTAAAACCTTATGTAGCTCCCTTTTCCACTTATGTAGATAATGTGGATCTTAGTGTCTAATATCACCAAGTTGCTGCTTTGAGTAGGATCTTGCAACTTTTTTTAGACTATCTTGAACAACTCCTTCTTCACCAAATGATGGTCTCAAACTTTCTTTCACGAGCCTAAGATTTGGTGGCTTATTCTCCTCTTGTGATCTCCTCCTTCTACTATATATTTGGAGAATTCTCTATATTTGAAGCAGTGCCTCCTTGTTCTGAGAGGTAATCTTAAAATCTCCTAGTTTTGATGAGCTTCTTCTGTCTTCAAGTCTTTTTGTCAAATTTTGACTTCAAGCAAGATCTTCTTCTCAATATTCTAAATGTCTTGAGGTCTTTCACTGGATTCTTCTTCTAAAATTTGGTACTCCTTACCAAATTATTCTTCTCAAATTTGGCACTCCTTGTCAAATTATCCTTCTCTTGGGCTTGTTACCAGATGTCGACAATTATCCCAAGTCCAGTATCAGGGGCTTCTCCTTGGTAGTGGACTTCTCCAGTGAGTTAACATTTGAGGATTTCTTTATTAAGATCTTCCTAGCCTTTTTATGGGTGCTCGATGAGACATTCTCAAGGTCTTTGATCTTGTAGCTTCTGTTGGTCTTCCCTTGGGACCTTTTCAACCTTTTGCATCTAGAAGTATTGGTGGTGTGATTTACTCATAGATCTCTAACTCTACTACTTCTAGATTCAATCAGGAATCTCCTAGTCCTTTTTCTTCTTCCAAGTTTGGAAGTCCTTCAATGAGATATTCTCCTGATATATTTTTCTTTAGGTGTTGAGTTGATTCTAAAGAAGATACTCTTCCTAACTTTCTTGTAGGAAGTTTTCCAACTCACTGAATCTTCTTTCCCTGCAACAAAAATATTAGTACTAAAATCTTAATTTGCTTCTGAATTAG
This sequence comes from Wollemia nobilis, assembly GCA_028583015.1. Classification (NCBI taxonomy): domain Eukaryota; kingdom Viridiplantae; phylum Streptophyta; class Pinopsida; order Araucariales; family Araucariaceae; genus Wollemia; species Wollemia nobilis. The sequence continues at coordinate 15,884,375 of JAQPPZ010000850.1, forward strand.
ATATTCCTTTCAAATTCTTCTTAAATATCAAGGCTTTTGTGGCCTATTTTGATATCAAGGCTTCTGTGGCCTATTTTAGTATCAAGGCTTATGTGGCCTTTTTCAGTATCAAGACTTATATGGCTTCTGCTTCAAGGCTTCTATGGCCTTTTCTTCAAGGCTACTATGGCCTTTTTGTATCAAGGCTTCTATGGCTTGTTCTTCAAGGCTACTATGGCCTTTTTGTATCAATGTTTATATGGCTTATTCTTCAACAGTGAAGTTCTTTAATCTACAATGGAGATCTTTAGTTTCCTAACTTCACCACATCTCTTCTTCAGAAGTCTTATTTCATAGTGTTCTTCTCCTGCACAAGGAACTAATCTCTGCACTATGAGGGCACACCGACCTTCAAGAAATGAAGTTGGAGTCTCCTAGCTTTCTATCATAGGAATATCATTTCTCTAAGAACTAATTATCTACAACAAAAAAAATTGGTAACAGTTAGCAAATTCTAGATATACTTGATCTTCACTAGATTTTCTGTCAATCTAGTGGATTGAATACCGAGTCCTGGTCTTCACGATTTTTTCCTATAACTATGTGGAAAGACTCTAGTCAAATTGCAATCTTAGTATTTTTTGGAACTGATATTTCTTTCAGTCCTCACTTGTGACTCTCCTTAATTCTACCACCTGGATTCTTTTGAGATATTTTAACATTGATTGATCCAACGGTGCGTCAATTTGATAAAACACCCAGGCTCAATAATTATGGTGGTTTTCCTATAGACCTACATATACTAGATCTATCATAGCTATGATACCACTGTTAGCTTTTGATATAATATGCAAAGGGAGATAACAATCACGAGATGCAAAAATAAATAAAATAAAGTAAATCTCCTAGATGACTGAGATATGCAATAAATAGAAATGATATAAATGAATATAATTTAGCTATTGAGGAAGTGAACACTCCATTAATAAAGCTACTGGAATACATTGCACCCATCATCACTGGATGGTGATCCACACAGAATTGAACTACCTACAAAGATTTCTCTAAGCTACTATGTCACCGACTCTCCCTATTCTATATCTATCTAACAATGAGACCTTCCTTATATAGGAAAAATATAGGATACTTGACCAACACTCTATCTAGTTGTACAAGGGACACCTTGCACATTTACAACTTGCACATTGACACTTGTGCATTTATTACATTACATGAAGTAACTAGATAACTTCCCCCTAAAGTAATATAATTTCCTAAGTATGTACCTTGGAATATACATTTACATAACCTAAATTATGGAATATAATCTATTTCTAACAGTATTGTCAGTCTTGACATAAAATGATGTACCTTGAGTAAAAAATGAATATTGACATAAAATAGCCTTCAATACCCAATGGGTAACCTTTGCATATCAATGGATGTGTATTGGTATATCAAACATATGGGAAACCTTCCAAAGGATTATGGACATAACTTTCACTGGGCTAATAGGTGAGACCATTCTAATATATGTCAATGATCTAACAATATTTTAAAATACTAAGAGTAAGCACATTAAGCATATCAAATCAATCTTCCATAGATGTAGGGAGTTTAGTATTTCTATAAATCCTAAGAAATCTATTTTAATTTGTAATAGAAAACATTGTTAGAAAATATATTATCAAAATAGGGTTTAGCCATAGATATTGATTGAATAAAAGTCATCCAAGACCTGTCATTACCCACGTCAATCAAAGAGATTCGGTCATTCCTAGATCAAATCCATTTTGTAACTAATTTTATTATATATTTTGCTTTAATGGTGAGACCCATAACCAAGACATTGGAAAATAATGCCTCTCTAGATTAGACTAACATAGGGAAGAAATCCTTCCAAGATTTCAAATATTCCATCACAAAATCCCCTATCCTAATAAATATATATTTCTCCAAATATTTTAGATTGTATGTATTTGGTATTGATGAAAGAATTATGTCTATCCTAACCTAAAAGGATTATTAGCACAAAGAGAACCCAATATCCTTCATGATCCAATCCCTTCACAATTGTGAATAAATGTATATCCTAATATAGAAATAAGTATTTACCACCATATACACCTTTAAGAAGCTCAAATACTTCCTATCACAAAGCAAGGACACTATATTTGTAGTACAACTTGATATTTGATCTATCATATTACATGGTAAATAGGGATAAAAGGTTTGAATTAATCAATAAAATCCAAAAAATCAAGATTAATATTAAACCCACCAAGTTGATAAGGAAAAGAGGTTTGTGTGAAAGGCTATAAAGAATAATATCTCAAGGATAGGTTACTTTAGTGGAAGAGATAAACATCAATGAACTAGATGGATGGGAGGCGTGTAAATACATGGCTATAGAAGTGGTCCTAGAATAATTAACAAAGTGGTTAATCAAGAGATAGTGGTTCAATTACTTAAATATATCATCACTAGGTTTGGAATGACTATCACCATCATCATAAATAATGACAACTATTTCAAAGGGATAAGTGATGAAAGTTTCCCTTGAGCATGGATTATTCCTCAAAACATCATCCAAATATTATCCCTAGGAAAATGGATTGGATGATTCAACCATTAAAAACATCATAAACATCTTGAAGAAGACCATTTCAGAGTCACAAAGAGACTGTCATATAAATCTACACAAAGGTATTATGGGTAGTGTAAATAGTAAAAGCAACACCCAAATAATGAAATAGTGACACAAGCAATGATAATGAAATAAATGCTTTTATTAAAATGACGTGGAGCCTTAATCTCCCTTTTTTACAATAATTTTTGCCCCGAGTGACAGAGGCCTTATTACAAATAAATAATTGCTTGTTATATTCAAATTACAATAAAAATTAAGGGAGTGTAACTCCTTCGTTGGATCCAGCTAAATGATGGATGTATGCACTCTCTCCTACTACAATTGAGTTGTGGAGTGGGCTTGTGTATCCTTGTGCCAGGCCACTCTATTGGTTGTAATAGCCTTCAATGATCTATAACCTGCACACCATAAGCAAACGAGGGTTAGTAGCACCTATTGATAAATATATTAAAACAAACTACAAACCCTAAGTAAAAATATTTGCATATAGTAAAGTAAAAATACAGGAAAATGTAAACAAATAAAATCACAATGCCTTGTCAAAATATACCTGAGTTGCAGGATCTACACTTCTGTGGTTGAGGAGCTTGAACCGTGAGTGTGTGAACACTCAAAAACATTCGAGACCTAGTTCACAAGTGCTACAGTGATCAAAAGGCAACGGTAATGGTGACGGCTACCCAATATGTTAATTTTTGAACCTTGATAAAAATGTTCAACCCCTTGATTCACAAAAATGAATCATCTTTTATAATTTGTCCTTGACCATGTTAGGGTTTTTACGATACAAATGGGTGATTGACATTAAAACATAAAAAAGGGTTGAGATTCATATTGGACAAGTGACATAGATCATGATGAATGAATGGTTAAGATTAAGACGTGATGGGCGACTAATATTTATTCATATACATACATACATACTTATATATATAATATTTATATTTATATATAATGAATGGTTGTGATTTGAGGATGCATGGATTACAAGTAGCTAGGATTTGGTGTCTATAGGTAGATAGAGTAATACCACATGCATCCATTTGGTCATCTCCCTACAAGATAGTATATGACAAGGAGGTAGTGTTATCAATTAACCTTGATCTCCCTTCCTCCAAATATCACAAGATCTTGAGTTAGAGGATACCAATATCAAACCCATGCAAGCAAGATTTGAAGGGTTATAACTAGAATTATTCTAGAATAATAATGTAGAATTAAATAATTTAGAAGAAAATAACAACTCACAAAATACATGCACATAGAACACAAGAGATTTATCCTAGTTCACCCAATATGGGCTACGTCCAACAAACAAGAGCCACACCTCATTTTCTATTATTGTTCACATTTATCGTAATGGGACATTACAATCAATATAAAGGAAACTCTTACAACCCTAAACCACAATGTCGTATTATAATACCGTGGGCACAATAGCATGGATTGAAACCACCTGTACCCACCAATCATGGGAATCCCACCAATGCCTTTGAAAATAGCTCCAAAAAAAGGGGACTTGAAAATTTTTTATTTAAGAAATTATGAGACTGGGCAGTACGGGAGGAGCAAATAATGGATCCTAGAATTAACATGGGGCCCATGAGGGAAAATAGTCAATGGAAACCACACATGGAGAAAATTCCACTCTCACCGCTAATGAGCGATGCTTCCACAGGAGAGGATTGAGCATATTGTTGGGCCATGATTCACTCATTTGAGGGGTTGGGTCATGGTTTGCATGCTTCCACTTGGGCATTTAACCCAAAAGCCTACTTCCCGATTTGCAAAGCTCTATGTGGATGTTGTGCTTTATATACCACCATGAGGGCCATCATGGGATAAATGTGGGATAATGGCTCAAGACTCTCGTAGCGTTGCTCAAGTTATTTTTTAATAATTTTTTATTTGATAAATTATGAGACTAGGTAGTATGGGAGGAGCGAATAATGGATCCTAGAATTAACATGGGGCCCATGAGGGAAAACAACCAATGGAAACCACACATGGGGAAAATTCCACACTCACCACCATTGAGCGACGCTCCCACGGGAGAGGATGGAGCATATTTTTGGGCCATGATTCACTCATTTGAGCAGTTGGATCATGATTCGCGTGCTTCCACTTCGGCATTTAACCCAAAAGTCTGCTTCTCGATTTGCAAAGCTCTATGTGGGTATTGTGCTTTATATACCACCATGAGGGCTATCGTGGGATAAATATGGGATAATGGCTCAAGACTCTCATATCGTTGCTCAAGTTATTTTTAATAATATTTTTTTTGATAAATTATGAGACTGGGTAGTTTAGGAGGGGCGAATAATGGACCCTAGAATTAACATGGGGCCCATGAGGGAAAATAGCCAATGGAAACCACACATGGGGAAAATTCCACTCACCACCATTGAGCGATGCTCCCACGGGAGAGGATGGAGCATATTGTTGGACCATTATTTACTCATTTGAGGGGTTGGGTCATGGTTCACATGCTTCCACTTGGGCATTTAACCCAAAAGCCTACTTCTCGATTTGCAAAGCTCTATTTGGGTGTTGTAATTTATATACCACCATGAGGGCCATCATGGGATAAATGTGGGATAATGGCTCAAGACTCTCGTAGCGTTGCTCAAGTTATTTTTTAATAATTTTTTATTTGAAAAATTATGAGACTGGGCAGTACGGGAGGAGAAAATAATGGATCCTAGAATTAACATGGGGCCTATGAGAGAAAATAACCAATGGAAACCACACATGGGGAAAATTCCACAATCACCACCATTGAGTGATGCTCCCACGGGATAGGATGGAGCATATTGTTGGGCCATGATTCACTCGTTTGAGGGGCTGGGTCATGGTTCGCATGCTTCCACTTGGGCATTTAACCCAAAAGTTTGCTTCCCTATTTGTAAAGCTCTATGTGGATGTTGTGCTTTATATACCACCATGAGGGCCATTGTGGGATAAATGTGGGATAATGGCTCAAGACTCTCACAGCGTTGCTCAAGTTATTTTATAATAATTTTTTATTTGAGAAATTATGAGACTGGACAGTACGAGAGGAGTGAATAATGTACCCCTGAGGGCCATCGTGGGATAAATGTGGGATAATGGCTCAAGACTCTCGCAGCATTGCTCAAGTTATTTTTTAATAATTTTTATTTGAGAAATTATGAGACTCGGTAGTACGGGAGGAGTGAATAATGGACCCTAGAATTAACATGATGCCCATGAGGGAAAACAGCCAATGGAAACCACACATAGGGAAAATTCCACTCACCACCATTGAGCGATGCTCCCATGGGAGAGGATGGAGCATATTTTTGGGCCATGATTCGCTCGTTTGAGGGGCTAGGTCATGGTTCACGTGCTTCCACTTGGGCATTTAACCCAAAAGCCTACTTCACAATTTGTAAAGCTCTATGTGGATGTTGTGCTTTATATACCACCATGATGGCCATCATGGGATAAATATGGAATAATGGCTCAAGACTCTCGTAGTGTTGCTCAAGTTATTTTTTAATAATTTTTTATTTGAGAAATTATGAGATTGGGCAATACGGGAGGAGCGAATAATGGACCCTAGAATTAACATGGGGCCCATGAGGGAAAACAACCAATGGAAACCACACATAGGGAAAATTCCACACTCACCACCATTGAGCGATGCTCCCACGAGAGAGGATGGATCATATTGTTGGGTCATGATTCACTCATTTGATGGGTTGGGTCATGGTTTGCATGCTTCCACTTGGGCAATTATTACAAAAGCCTACTTCCTGATTTGCAAAGCTCTATGTGGGTGTTGTGCTTTATATACCACCATGAGGGCCATCGTGGGATAAATGTGGGATAATGCTCAAGACTCTCACAGCGTTGCTTAAGTTATTTTTTAATAATTTTTTATTTGAAAAATTATGAGACTGGGCAGTACGGGAGGAGCAAATAATGGACCCTAGAATTAACATGGGTTCCATGAGGGAAAACAGCCAATGGAAACCACACATGGAGAAAATTCCACACTCACCACCATTGAGTGATGCTCCCACAGGAGAGGATGGAGCATATTTTTGGGCCATGATTCGCTCGTTTGAGGGGCTGAGTCATGGTTCTCGTGCTTCCACTTGGGCATTTAACCCAAAATCATGCTTCTCAATTTGCAAAGCTCTATGTGGATGTTGTACTTTATATACCACCATGAGGACCATCGTGGGATGAATGTGGGATAATTGCTCAAGACTCTCGTAGCGTTGCTCAAGTTATTTTTAATAATTTTTTATTTGAGAAATTATGAGATTAGGTAGTACGGGAGGAGCAAATAATGGACCTTAGAATTAACATGGGGCTCATGAGAGAAAACAGCCAATGGAAACTACACATGGGGAAAATTCCACACTCACCACCATTGAGCGATGCTCCCACGGGAGAGGATGGAGCATATTGTTGGGCCATGATTCACTCGTTTGAGGGGTTGGGTCATGGTTTACGTGCTTTCACTTGGGCATTTAACCCAAAATCCTGCTTCTCGATTTGCAATGCTCTATGTGGATTTTGTGCTTTATATACCACCATGAGGGCCATCATGGGATAAATGTGGGATAATGTCTCAAGACTCTCATAGCGTTGCTTAAATTATTTTTTTAATAATTTTTTATTTGATAAATTATGAGACTAGGCAGTACGGGAGGAGCGAATAATGGACCTTAGAATTAACGTGGGTCCCATGAGGGAAAGCAGCCAATAGAAACAACACATGGAGAAAATTCCACACTCACCACCATTGAGTGATGCTCCCACGAGAGAGGATGGAGCATATTGTTGGGCCATAATTCACTCATTTGAGGCGTTGGGTCATGGTTCGCGTGCTTCCACTTTGGAATTTAACCCAAAATCCTGCTTTCCTATTTGCAAAGCTCTATGTGGGTGTTGTGCTTTATATACCACCATGAGGGCCCTCATGGGATAAATATGGGATAATGGCTCAAGACTCTCACAGTGTTTCTCAAGTTATTTTTAATAATTTTTTATTTGAGAAATTATGAGATTGGGTAGTATGGGAGGAGCGAATAATGGACCCTAGAATTAACATGGGGCCCATGAGGGAAAACAACCAATGGAAACCACACATGGATAAAATTCCACACTCACCACCATTGAGCGATGCTCCCATGGGAGAGGATGGAGCATATTGTTGGGCCATGATTTTCTTGTTTGAGGGATTGGGTCATGGTTTGCATGCTTCCACTTGGACATTTAATCCAAAAGTTTGTTTCCCGATTTGCAAAGCTCTATGTGGATGTTGTGCTTTATATACCACTCTAGAGCCATCGTGGGATAAATGTGGGATAATGGCTCAAGACTCTCGTAGCATTGCTCAAGTTATTTTTTAATATATTTTATTTGAGAAATTATGATACTGGGCAGTACGGGACTGTCGAAGCATGGGCCTACCGTATAGTACTTCCTCTACAAAGGATGAGACACATACAACATTCTCCCACTTGTTGAATACTTTGCATAAATCTTGTAATAAATATTATCAACACTCGGTCTTGCCAAACCCATTTCAATTGTACAAAATATGAACTTTTATGTGCTAACTACCTTGGTTAAAGCATCTGCAATATTTTCCTTGGTATCCACTTTTTCCAACAACACATCTTTTGTTCAATCATGTCCCTACTTAAGTGGTACTTTGTATCAATGTGCTTTGTTCTTGAATGGTAAGGAGGGTTCTTTACCAGAAATATAGAACTTTGGCTATCATAATTTATCTTCATAGCTCCTTGAAAGAACCCAGTATCAACACATAGTCTTTGCAACCATACTGCTTCCTTACTTGCATCAGTGGTTGTCATGTACTCAGCTTCACTTTTTGAAATAGCAACAACAGTTTACATTTTTCTCATCCAACTAATAGCCCCTCCAAACAAGTTGAATATATATGCACTAGTAGCTTCTATTGTCAAGATCTCCAACCCAATCTGCATCAACAAAACCTTCCATATCCAAGGATTTGTTTTCTTTACCTGTACCTTCATAACATATTGAAAAATCAAATGTACCATGCAAATATCTAAAAACCTTTTTTACAGCAGTCCAATGCTCTTTACCAGGTTTAGACATATATCTGCTCAAAACTTCCACTGCATGGGTAATATTTGGTCTAGTTTACACCATGGCATACATTAAACTCCCTACAACATTTGCATAAGGAACAAGGAATATTTCTTCTACCTCTTATTCTATTTTTGGATATTGTTCAATAGATAATTTTTCACCCAAAGGAATAGGTACCTTCACTGGTTCGCAATAATCCTGCATACTAAATCTCTTCAATACTATATCAACATACTTTTTCTTATTCAACCATAGCTTTCTATTTGAACGATCTCTATTTATTTGCATGCCCAAAATAAAATTTGCAGGGCCAAAATATTTCATGTCAAACTGTGATGCTAATTGAGACTTCACTTCCCTGATCATTTTTTTATTGTTTCCAATTAGTAACATATCATAAACATACAAAACTATAATGACAAGTTCATTACCAATTTTCTTGGAGTATACACAATCATCAACATTGCTACAAATAAAATCAAGTCCTAAAACATATTTTTGATACCACATTCTAGGTGACTGTTTCAGTTTGTATAGTTATTTCTTTAACTTACATACAAAATCCTCCTTTCCTTCAACAATGAATCCTTCAAGTTGTCTCATATAGATTTCTTCCTCCAAATATCCATGAAGGAATGCAGTTTTTACATCCATTTGCTCTATTTCAAGATCAAATGCAGCAGCCATAAATAAAAGAAATCTTATTGAGGTTAGCTTTGCAACATGAGAAAATAATTCACCATAATCAATTCCCTCTACATGAGAATAGCCTTTAGCAACTAGGTGAGCTTTATATTTCTCCACTTTACCTTCAACATTCTTCTTAAAAATCCATTTGCAACCTATTGCTTTTCTTCCACCAGGTAATTTTACTAGATCCCATGTCTTGTTCTTTTTTAGGACCATTATTTCCTCATTCATGACCTCTTCCCAAAGGTTTACCTCTTCAAAATTAACTTCTCTAATTGTTCTAGGATATTCATCAATAATAGATAAAACAAAGGAAGAAGGAAAAGTAGATGGACTATACCTTTCAAGTTGCCTTATTTCTTGTGTTGATATCCTTGCCACAGGTGTATGAACATTTGGTTCATCCTCTTATGTAGAGTAGGATTCTTCTTCCATGAGGTCAAATTACACCTTTTCAGGTTCTTCTGTTACTTCCTTTCTGTGATCACTTTTCATTTCTCTAAACACCACATCTCTATTGTAAACTGTAATTTTAGTTTTTGAATTCAAAATTTTATATCCTTTAACACCATATTTATAACCAATAAAGATACATTTAACAACCTTATTATCAAGCTTACTTCTTTTCTCCTTTAGAATATGCATGTATGCATCACAACCAAAAACTCTAATATGTGATAGAGAGGGTTTCTTACCAAACCATGCTTCAAATGGAGTTTGATCCAGAAATGTTTATGTAGGAGATCGATTTCACAAGTAACATATTACATTTATTGCCTCTGCCTAAGATTCTTATGCCAGATTAGCACCACTAAGCATACTTCTACCATTTTCCATTAGTGATCTGTTCAATCTCTCAACAACTCCATTTTTTTGAGGTGTATATGGAGTAGTCTTCTGTCTTGCAATACCACATTGCTTACAAAAATCCTCAAATTTATTTTAACAATACTCTCCTCCATTATCAAATCTCAACACCTTAATCTTTTTTCCAGTTTGATTTTCAACAAGTGCTTTAAATTCTCTAAACTTATCAAACACTTTAGCTTTACTTTTAAGAAAATAAATCCATGCATATCTTGAAAATTCATAAACGAAAGAAGCATAGTACCATTATTGTCTAAGGGATGGAATAGGAATAGGACCAAATATATCACTATGAATCAGATCTAATACCCCTTTTGATCTTGCAACACCAGATGGAAAACTCACACAATTATGCTTACCATAAATACAATGTTAACAGAAATAAAAAACCATTGAGCAATTAGGGATACCTTGAACCATACCTTTCGTGTATAGGGTATGCAATCTCTTTTCTCCAATATGTACCATTCTTTGATGCCTTAGCATTAAGCTTTTATCTTATTCAGCCTCAATAATAGTTGAGTTATTGCACTCATTTGTCATAGTGCTTTCCAATAGATTACAAGGTTCCAATCCAAACTCCTCTTGCTAACACCATAGATCCATGAACCATTTTGCATGAATCCTTACTAAAATTTATGTTCACTGCTACATCAACCATTTTGCCTATAGAAATTAAATTTCTAGCAAGGCCAGGAATATGCATCACACCTAGGAGGGTTTTAACCCTACCATCCTGCAACAATATTTTCACTCTTCCATTACCAATGATTCTAAGTGGTGAATCATCTCCCAAATAACCTCCCCTCCATCATATCTTTTATATTCACTGAACCACCCCCTATGAGGATTCATATGAAAAGAGGCACTAGTATCAATCAACCAATCTTTACTATATGAACATGTGAAACAAGACACCAAATATACATCCCCTCCTTAATCAGTGGATTTATTTATCTCTGTGGAAGTGGTTTCATTAGATCTCTTTCCAGAATCAACATTATCTGATCTACAATCCTTATTTATGTGTCCAAGCTTACCACATTTCCAACATTTTCTCTCAAAACTTCCTCGAGACTTAGATCTACCTCTAGACTTAGATATATCACCAGATCTCATTTTATCTTTTTCCTTGGAATTCCCTCTCATTATTAGGGCATCCTTTGATGTTCCCTCCATGGATTTTCTCCTCATATCCTTTGACAATAGAGATGCCACAACATCTTCAAACTTCAATGTGAATGAATTTGTACTACCAATTGCTACAACCAGGTTGTTCCACAAATATAGTAAAGAGCATAGAAAAGTAATACATTTATCTTTCTCACTCAAATTAATTTTACCAGATGTAAGTTGACTTACCACCATATTGAATGCATTAAGATGATTTACTATTGAATCCCCTTCATTCATCCTAATATTATACAATTTATATTGAAGGAATAATTTGTTCACCAGGGACTCGATTGATACAAAGCCTCTAACTTCTCCCAGAGATCCTTTGCAGTAGCTTCTCCAGAAACATTTATTAATACTAAATCTGTAAGGTATTTGAATTAGACTCCTTGATTTCTTATTCAACTTTTTCCAATCTTCATCTGATGTACTAGCAGGTTTCTATTCAGAGATAATAGACCACTGATCTCTGTCCACGAGCAGATACTCCATCTTTAACTTCCATAGCTCAAAATTTTTTTCTTAAAATTTCTCAATCTCTATTCTTGATTGATTTAATTTCATTTTACTTCAAGCTCCTTCTGCATAAAACTCCCACTCCGGAATAGGTTTTCTATAACTCCTAAAAACCCTAGATCTTCTTCAAATGAACTAAAACCCTAGAAATAAAGGCCTCCCTCTATGGCTAACAACTTGGCTCTAATACCATATGAAGAGTTATAACCAAAATTATTCTAGAATAATAATGTAGAATTAAATAATTCAAAAGAAAATAAAAACTCATAAAATACATGCACATAGAACACAAGAGATTTATTTTGGTTCACCCAATATGGGCTACGTCCAGCAAACAAGAGCCACACCCCCTTTTCTATTATTATTCACACTGCCCATAATGGGACATTACAATCAATACAAATGAAAATCTTACAACCCTAAACCACAACATGGTATTATAATATCATGGGCACAATACCATGGGCTGAAACCACCCATACCCACCAATCATGGGAATCCCACCAACACCTCCAAAAATAGCTTTGAGAATATCTCCAAAAAAGGGACTACCAAAGCAGAGGCCTACCGTGCAGTACTTCCTCTGAAAAGGATGAGACACATCCAACAATATTAAATAGATTTCTAGTTCTAGAACAAGAGAGAGAAAAAGCCTTCAAGAGGACTATGCAATATCAAAAAGCCATCAAGAGGTTGTTTGATAAAGAAGTTATAAAAGTAGAATTTAAAGGAGGCATTATACTTAAATGGGATGAATATTGAACAAAACTAGGAATGCATCAGATTTTTTATTCATTACAGAATGGTCCCTACTAAATTTCTAAAATTGCTAGTCTAAATGCTTATAGACTTACTTCCATGGAGAGAGTAATATTGCCTATTTTTATGAATAGGAAACACCTCTACTCTATATAGTGATAAGAATTCTAACCAAAATAAAATGTATGTACATGGTATTGGCTACTAATGCAACAATTGTCTTTCCCCTCTATTAAATCTACTAGCCCTATTCTTATTTTCACTTTCTTCTAAACTTCCAAGTTTTTGTAAGTATTTTTCCTTACAATACGGTGGTCCACCAGATCCATAGACAACCATGTCATTTAATATTATTAAAAAGGATCAATTTCTCACTTTTAGCAATTGATCACTCACTACAAGTAATAAAATTACTTGCTAAAGAAAGTGGTGTGCCCACCCTACTAAAGGTCCCAATTCAACCATAAGATAAGGATAATCAAATCTTGATGGGTTGATTGCCCCACCTAAATAGCCCAAGAAAGTAGGGCATGCACTACTCAAGGCTTGTAAAGGTCTAGGGGGGCCTAAAGGACCTCACATTTACACATGTACCCAAAAAAAATACAAAATATAGTTTATATGCCCTTTTTCATTTTGATCTACTTAAACCCTCGATTAGGATGATCCCACTGATCTCCCCACCTCTAATAGTTTAGTAAAAAATATCTAAAATAAACTTCTCACTAAGTACAAAAACTTGAGCAATTTGTGTCATCCAAACAAGTGAATCACTTACTATTTTTTAGTGAATAACTCTCCAACTCTATCTACCAGAATCCCTTCTAAAGACCATTTTGTTTATTCAAGCAAATATTTCTGACTCCTTAAGCAAATTAGTCCTATTTTAGGCACCCCTTCTTTGGTGTCTAGCATTTTGGTGATCAAATCACCCTAAACTTATGAGTGAATCACTCACTTGAAAGAATAAAAATTCATCCCTTTTTCATTTTTTTTGTTATTTTACCTTGTTTTTTCCTTTTTCTCATCAAGGATACCATATATGCACCCATTATCCCATCATTTTTGGAAGCAAAAAATATCTCATCTCCTTCCACAATTACTACCATGTCACTCATTTTCCCATTTTCACCAATCATATCCATTGTAGTGGAGGTTGAACCATTAGAAAGATAGACATAAGAAAAGAAGATAAGGAAAAGAAATAGGAAAGGCTTCCCATCCCCTAAAATACCATAGGCAGGGTTATGCATAAGGGATCAGCCCTGAAATGTATTTATAAAAATTGGGTGAATCAATTTTGAAACCCAGGCGGATAGGATCCAAACTCATGTAGAAGTCATGGCGAATTGCATTTTGTTTCCACAAAAAATTATAATAAGGGGTCGAATTTCTGTTAATTTTTGGAAAATATTAAACAATAGTAAAATACTACCGATAGGAAATTTTAATTCCTACAGTGGAAAACTATTGTCAACATAACATTCAGATAGTTGCAGCTATTGGTAACATATGTATGGGTGGTATCAGTAGATTTTGAAAGCTACCAGTGTATCAGTGGAACTGATAATAGAGGCTACTAGTGTATGTGTGATGCTAGTAGTCTCTGAAGGCTATCGATGTATCAATGGTGTTGGTAGAATGCAAAGGCTATTATGTGGTACTGGTAGCCTTTGTAGGCTATTGGTGTAATAGTGGCATCCGTAGAAGTAGAGGCTACTAGTGTATGTGTGGCACTAATAACCTCTAAAGGCTATCGGTGTATCAATGGTACCAGTAGCATGATGAGGCCACTAGTGTATGTGTGGTGTTGGTAGCCTTCATAAGCTATCGATGTATCAATAGATTTGGTAGTAGTAGAGGCTATCGATGTATATGTAGTGTCGATATCCTTTGAAGGCTACCAATTTATAAGTGGCACTAGTAGCTTTCAAAGGCTACTAGTGTATATGTGGCACTGGTAGCCGATGCAAACTATTGATGTATGTGCAGGACTGATAGCCTCTATAGGCAATCAACATATCAATGGTGTTAGTAGCCAGTAGATGCTACTGATGTATGCATGATGTCAGTAGTTTATGCAAGCTATCATCCTGAAATGAGGCTTGACGTCACCACATATCAGCATCTGACTTAACTACGATACGTGTCAAGCATGCATAGCTCCAAATTATCTATAAAAGACCAAAATTCATCTCATTTTCAACTTTACAATTGCATTCTCAAATCCTTCCAGAGCCTCCCAAACCCTTCCAAATGCTAGATTTGTTGCAACAATGGCCACCTCAACCTCCTCTCTCGCATCAAAAGTTCAATTCAAGACTAGTATTGCACAACCATCTTGAAGATTCTCACCATGCCTAGATATGACATTACATGGGTGATAATAGCGAGACTTTTTAGGTTGGTTTCAATATCATAATTTAATGCAAATACAAATTTCTCCTAAATATTATCAGATGTTACAATAGTGCAATAGGTGATCGACTGTAGAGCTTACGCTTAATTTTATCAATCCGATCGAAATCAAGGTTATATTTAAAGAGTAGGAATTTTGTATAGATTGTACCATGGGGATTAATACTAAGCTTAGCTCATGTTTCTTTTTTAGGTTTCATGTGTATAGGAAAGTAATAAACAGAATAAAACTTGTGCAAAAATAAATGATGCTAAGTATAATAAATAATTGATGCAATTATAATTTACTTTTACTGATGAATTGATGTACTGATGCACCTAATTATTTGTAAACTAAATTATTTATGAAATAATTTAATTTATTTGTGAGGATCCTCATGCAATCTATCTTATTTTATGTAAATTTGAATGAATTTTAATTTAAGGCTAACTAATCCTAACCTATTGCAGGGGCGAGAGCTCAGGGATTAGCTATAGAAGTGGGCCTTGCCTCCTAGAGGGTAGTGTAAGTCTTTCTCCCCTAGTTTACTTTATCTCAGTAACTAGATTTTATAACTAATACTAACATTATGTCTATTCTATAAATGTAGGTAACAGATAAACACAATTTACATAATAGAAATTAAAAAACACATGCAATTGATACAAATTACCATTTTTGAAGAACACAATGCTACTTTTATTATTGGAGATTCAGTTGTACATGTTGGCATGTTTCTTTAGAATTTTTAACTTAGAACAGACAATAATTTCTTGTATTTTTCCCACAGACCTCCTTCAAGGTCTCTCCTATGTAATTTATATTGTAATTAATACAATTCCAAACAGTATTTCTCCATATTTTTTGCCATGCAGATTTTGTGTACTTCCTGATACAATAACTATGCATCAACCAACATAATCTAAACCTAACATAATACATATTCATATTTTGACTTGATAAATATTCTGACTGGTCCAAGTGGCATCCTACAAACAAAATTGTTAGAGTAATATTCCATCATTTGGGATATTTACCTATTTCTCACTTAAGTAGAAATTATTTACTGTATGGTAAAAAGTAATTTATTACTTTTTACCACTAGGTTGTTTTTAACTATTCTACCTAGTTGGTTAGTAGGTTAGTAGTCGTAGTCAATTTGACTACGTAGTTAGTTGTTAGTAGGTTAGGCGCTTATCACGTTAGTTGTTAGCGTGGATATTGGATCTATGGTTAAATTCCTATTTTGTAACCTACTTAAACCCTATAGCTATCCTATGCTATAGTTGAATGATTAATAATATTTTATTATTTGCCTCCACATTTTACTTCATTGGCATCAGAGCCACTGGTTGATCGAAACCTATAGAGCTGGATCAAGGGGCACAAATCCCGAGACGGGACCCCCTTGACCTACTGCTCGAAATGGATCCCAAGGTGGATCCTGAGCAGCAAGGCTAGCTTCGGCCACGGGAGAGGGCCCGCAGGCCCATTGACCTGCGTGGGCACCGAGTGGCCACGGGAGAGAGGGCCCGTAGGCCCACAGATCTGACAGCAGGTGGTTGTCAGACCTGTCCAGCCAACAAGAGGGCAGGAGCGCCCTTCCTACGGGACCGGTATCGGAGACAGGTCGACAGCCGATGATGCCCTTTGATCGGCGATCGGATCCTTGCCTCAGACCTGCTGATAGGAGGGCAAGCGCACCCTCCCCGATGAGGCTCGACCACGTGAAGGGCCGACACAGCCAACAGGAGGGCAGGCACGCCCTCCCAGGCGGAGGACCACCACGAGAGGGCAGGAGCGCCCTCCGTGCGGTGGTCGACCGCACGCCTTTCGAGGGGACATAGTCTCAAAAACCTACGCGCATGTGGAACCCCAATACCCCCCAAGGCTGGGAGAGCAGAGAGGGCAGGAGCGCCCTCCCCTCCCAGCTGGAGGCCTCAACCTCAAAATTTGAGAGGGTAGGTGCGCCCTCCGATCCCCGTCGACATCGAGATCCGTGAGGGCAGGAGGCCCTCCGATCCCTGACATCGACAAATCATGATGTGACAAGTGGCGAGATCTCACGATCTCTGGCCTGCACGAATCCCGAGGTGCAACCGTGCAACCTGGAGGACTGACTAGGCGACACGTGGCACAGCGACCACGTGCCACCTGGACGTTGACTGGACCAAAGGACTGACTCAGACTCGACACGTGGCGGACAACCACTGGACACGACTTGACTGACGTGGACTCGACCTAGCCCACCCCCTGGCGCCACATGGCGGCGTCCAAAAGGGCAGGCGAACTCGTCGATTGCCCACAGGAAATCGACGACTAAGGTGCTTGTCGCGGCTTATTAAGCCTGTTGCATCCCATTTTGGGATGCATGTGGGATAAAACCCACAAAGGCTTTGCTTCATCGCGGCCTCCTTAAAGTGCAGCCGCGCCAAAGCCTTTTCAAACCGGTCGGTGGCTCGGTTGGCTAGCGCGGCCACCTTACACAGTGGAGGCCCCGGATCCATTCCCAGCGCCTCCAAAATGCATAGGTTTTTTAAGATTTCTCAAATTTTTCAATAATTTTAAAGTTTCTAAAGTTTTTTTTTAGCATTTTAAAATATTTTTTTTATTTTTTTTATAATTTATTTACAAATTGGCTTAAAATATTCAATTTTTAATCAAATTG
Source organism: Wollemia nobilis (assembly GCA_028583015.1). Classification (NCBI taxonomy): domain Eukaryota; kingdom Viridiplantae; phylum Streptophyta; class Pinopsida; order Araucariales; family Araucariaceae; genus Wollemia; species Wollemia nobilis. Next base: position 15,902,195 of record JAQPPZ010000850.1, read on the forward strand.
GACCATTTTTTTTCCAATTTTTTCATAAATTATAGAATTTCATCTTAAATACATATTTTTTCTGCTTTATCAAACTTAGAAGACCTTGAAATCCAAAACAAAAATTTTGCCTTAAATATTCCAAAATTAAAATTGTGTTTTCTCTCACCTGGAGACAAAAGAAACATAGGAATTTTTCGCAAATTTTAAACAAAAAAAAAAAAAAACCTGCTTCAACATTTTTTTTGCAATAAACCTCCACCGAAGTTCTATAGTTTTCTTCATTTTTTTGGAGATATAAGACATAGACTCACAATTCTATTGCAAAATACATAGCATGTCATGATTGAGGAAGCATAACGATTATCTCATTTTTCACAACCCTTCAACACTTTGCTTTTGTTCTCTCCTTCAAGTAAGGAGACATAAAACATAAAATAGCAATTTTTTTGTTGTAAAATTGAGAACAATTCACATGTTGCTCCTCATGCTCAATTGTTGAAAGATCAAAACCAAAGTCGTGTGTCGACTGGTCTGGAAGCCTTTCAAACGCGGGTCGTGTGTCGACTTGTCTTGAAAGGAGTGCTCAAATTGTTAATTTTGCAAAATAAAGGGGGGAAGACAACATTGTTCTTCTTTTGCAAAATTGTAAAACAAGGAGGAGACATAAAATATCAATTTTTTGCACAACACACATTCATATTTTGTTGCAAAAATTAAAAAGGTGCATTTTCGATTTTACTCAACACCTTCATTGGCAAATTAGGTGCATTTTCGGTTGCATCCGACACCTAGGTGATAAGAATTTTGAGGGCATTCTTGTTTGATTATTGCATTATTTCTTTTGAAATTATAAGTCATAGAATCAAGAACACTCCATACCCCAAAATTTCACAAATTTGTGTAAATCCATGCACAAATTTAAAGCCAATATTCACTTGATATTCTCTCCTAAAATCAACAAATCCCCTAATTCACTCTTATTTGTTTGGCTTAAACTCCTCAAACTGATTATTCCTCTTCAAAAGGAGTTTCAGGCAGGTGCCATTAAATATCTGTTTGAGTGAATTATCTTTCATCTCTTATTTGTTTGGCTTAATTTCCTCCAACTGATTATCTCTCTTCAAGAGAGTTTTCAGGCAGGTGCCATTAAATACCTCTTGAGAGTGAAAGAAAGAACAAGTTTTTAAGGAACCTTGAAAGTAGCAATTCTTTTGCACTAAGGGGGGATAATTCCTTTCTTCCTTCAAACACAGATTTTGACAAGAGGGAGATAAAACTTGTAAAGGCAATCAGAAAAGCAGATGTCATCATATCTTTTCTTTTAGACTTCATAATAGCAACCATGCTTGAAGTACTTGCAATAAGGAAGGATGATTTGGTGAATTTTTTGATAAAATTGCCTAGAAAACATAGTTTTGCACAACTTGTAAAAATGACAACCAAGACACCATTCAGTGTTGGTTTCAAAACAAGCAAAACTAAAATGGCAAAGGCACATCACAGAAGCCATGTTTCTAGTGAAGTGTCTCATTCTCATTCTCATTCTGATTCTGGTTCAAAGAGAGCACACAGAGTGCTCATTGCTAAAACAATATTGTAGAGGGAAAACACATGTGTCACCTTGGGCAAAGCACCATTTTCCTCTCTCTTTTTTAGGCTTCATAAATAGCATAAGTTTTTGTTTGAAGTACTTGCAATAAGGGGTGATTGTACCTCTTTTAGGCTTCATAAATAGCAAACTCTCAATGTTTGAAGTACTTGTAACAAAAGGAGGGAATTTTGTGGTGTAAAATTGCCTAGGAGGCAATATTTGTAAAATCCTTCACAACACTCTTGAGTTGCACATCTTTTTGCAATTAAGGGGGGATATACATTTCTTTTCTTCACAATTTTTTGTAAAAAGGGAAGAAGACTTATAAGGGTGCATTTTCGGCAATGACCGACACCTTAGTCATACTTATTTTAGAAATTAATTACAACATGTTTTGCAACGAGAAGGGGGGAACTTATAAGGGTGCATTTTCGGCAGCGACCGACACCTTAGCTACCTTATCTTTTGCAAACTCATATTGTAAATGAATGAACCTCGTATGAAGTGATCTACTCTACTACACCTAGCGATTGCAGCAGCTGGTTACCCATGCAATTCGGTTGGATGACTTGATTACTATAAGGACATTCGTTGGTGTGAAGACAAAGTGAGGAATGACCCACTTTTTGCTTAGGAGCAGCCAGAGTACTGTGATAGAGCAAGAACCAACAGATCGACATATTTTTCACTGTATTGGGACAGTTATATACATTACCCAAATAATGCAATAAGGGAGGATGTTAGAGTAATATTCCATCATTTGGGATATTTACCTATTTCTCACTTAAGTAGAAATTATTTATTGTATGGTAAAAAGTAATTTATTACTTTTTACCACTAGGTTGTTTTTAACTATTCTACCTAGTTGGTTAGTAGGTTAGTAGTCGTAGTCAATTTGACTACGTAGTTAGTTGTTAGTAGGTTAGGCGCTTATCACGTTAGTTGTTAGCATGGATATTGGATCTATGGTTAAATTCCTATTTTGTAACCTACTTAAACCCTATAGCTATCCTATGCTATAGTTGAATGATTAATAATATTTTATTATTTGCCTCCACATTTTACTTCAAAAACTAACAAAACAATACTATTTTGAGTTATTCGCAAGATATACATTAGGACCTCATGTCCTATATTCCAGGAAAGGTCTAACAGTATTGCATCTATATCTAAAACTTCTCCTAATAATCTGATTACAAACTTTTTTAAGCAAATAACAACTTTTATCAACTGAAATATTCTCACAAATAGTATGAAATATTTTGCTAAGTGAAAGTATCTTTTGCCTTCCAAACTTGACGTGTCATCACTGATGTAGCATGTAAGTCAACAACCTTTATTATCCTTCGGTAACTGCTTGGTAAAATGTTCTTCAGTAACTTTCTTCGGTAGTTACCTTCAGTAACATGCTTCAGTAATATACTTCAATAACATACTTCAGTAATATACATCTGTAACATGCTTTTGTAACAGGTCAAATACTATTTTCACCGAGCTCTGACTTTATCCTGGGTCCTTTTATTCATCCTTCTTCTCATCCGAGGTGCACTCCAAAGCTCTGCAATCTCTTCATCAATCATCAACACTTTTCCTGCATTTTCTCAAGAATCGAACAAATTTTGTATAAATCAAACACATTTTTTGTATTATTGCAATTAATTAGATTTACTAATAATTCACATAATATTCAATAATAATTTACATAAAACATATAATAATCACTAGATAATTATAACAATAAAACAATTCTGATACAGAAATATGTGTCAAATAACCACTCATCAACAGGTGTCTTCCAGATTGACATTGACAACAATAAAACTTTGTCCTTCATAGTGAATCCTTCGAACATCGAGAGATTAACTGTGCTTCCACACATGGGTTGTCCAACAGTCACATTCAAGTTATCTTTACTCGATAAATAAAAAGAGTACCTCAAGATAAATTTTGAATTTTCATCAGATTTTTTGTCATGACGTCTATTTTTATGTAATTATATGTTATTACTTTTAAGCTATTAATTTTATGTAGATTATTAATTTTATATTTTTTTGCAGTTCATGCAAATCCATATAGGAGGGGTTTGCCTTGACACATGTCAACAAAAAGTTCCTTTGGGCAATGATCAAGTTCTTCCAAGCCTACATTATTTTGCAAGGAAGTTCAATAGACATCTCATTGTGAGCGTTGGGGTATTTGGTTTGCTACCTCAATTTTGAACTTTTCAACTGGTGCACATACCTTTTGAACAAAATCAAAACTAAACTAAACATTGCCAAGTCAAAAATTTGCGGTACTCTTTGTCCCACCAATTTTCTTCTTGCATTTTACTATGTATCATTTTTTAATATTTAAAATTCCTCGGTTCCAACCACTCTACACCCAAAACTAAGGTCACTCGGCCTAGTAGATGAAAAGTTGCAAGTAAATTACAATTTTCAGTAAAAATTATTTTTATTGTTTTTAAAAAATATTTTTTACTAAATTAAATTTTGACTTATATGTGAATGCAGAAAAAATATTCTTTAGCCTCATCTAAAATAGAGGTTGCAATTAGGGTAATGCTTCCAGATGCAACAACAAATTCCAAAAATCCATTAAAATTAGAGTAACCCATATGTTTTCAGAGGTCTAAACATTTGAAGACCTCTATGGCTGCATCTCCTGCTATTTGTTCACATGCATCTCCTACTCCTCATCCAGCTGCATCGTCTTCTCCTCATCCAACCACATTATCTTCTTGTACAATTGTATCAAGAGTTGCACGAAGATTACAGATAGATCTTGAAGAAGTTTTCCAGCAGGACCCTGCAACACGTAATGTTTCTCTTTCATAACTTTAAGTGAAATTCACTGTTAATATGATTTGATTTAAAAATTTTAGGTAATTTTCATTTTTTTTATTTTTTGCTTTTTATTTTTAGGGAAACAAAACACCAACTCGACAGATTCGATATCGGCATTTGGTATGTGCAACTAGTTAGATTTTTAAATTATTTTTTTGGTATTTATCAACAGATTTCCTAACTTTTTTTAGGGGCATTGATTCGAGCACCTCATCACGAAAATAAAATCATGCCCCACCATCTCCACCATACTCACCAAATATGAGGGGTCAACGTATGGCTGGAAAACAATTATTTTTTGCAAGGAGTTGGGAATAATGCAAACCTCGACTCTTTTAGGCATTTACGATATTTCAATTAGGAATATTTTAAATATACATGGTTTGACAGATATGGAGGAACCACCTCTTGAAGAGGATTATCTTTTTCAAGGCAGTGTTCCATAATATTTCAAAGCTACGGATATGTTGCAAATACCACAACAGCAAACAAAGGCTATAGAGGTACCAGCAACTGGTGGGAGCTTCCCTCATCGTATCGGTGGTGATGTTCCTCTTTCTAATGATGAAAAGTTAGGTTTTCATCAGATATTATTTTTTTTATAGTACTAAGGTGACCATAAAAGACTTACTCTTGGCTGATTTGTCTAAATTGAGAGATTGGGAGTATCATGCAAAAATTCTACTAGAAGAAAGAAGTGCACGATATAAAAATTTTGATAGAAGAGAATTTATTTTCTTCGATTAAACACAAACCAAAGAAACTTGATGCTTTGTTACATCAAGCTAAATCTTGCAATTTTAAGGCAACCAATTTATATGATGATGAAATTTTAGATATTCTTTTGAATAGATTAAAGAATCTAAATGTTGAAGCCCAAGCCTATTACAATCAATGGGCTAAAGATAAGAAAAATGTTCAATCTACAAAGGCAGCAAAAGTAAGAGCAAAGGTAAGTTATAGTAATTATTTTTTATCATTTGATTTATTTGTAATAATATTTGAAACTAATAATTCCTACTTTTCTATTTTGTAGCCAAAATTTGAGAATCTAAATAATCGATTGGGAAGTTTGAATGTGTTTTTGGTGATGGCAAAGAAAAATATACTTGTCATTGTGAAGCTAAAAGAGAGACTAGCCCAAGTCATTACAAAGAATAATTCTTTTAGGAGTATTATTGTAGAACATAATATGGATCCAAAAAATTTGCTAAAGCTCAAAGAAAAAGAATTGACATCAATATCTAAAGAAAACCTTGCTAAGAATGAATGGGCATTGATACAAATCTTGGAGGAAACAGAGGAGAGTTTGATCAGAGCTTGGGCATTGATACAAAGCTTAGAGGAAACAGAGGAGATATTGAGATTCTTTAGATACTTTCTATTTATATAATTGTAGACACCAAATCCTAGCCACTTATCCACCATCACCCCTTCCTGCCATTCAATTGGCCATTCCATGCCTTTCCCGCCATCCAATGGCCCACTTTAGCCTTTTCCCGCCATTTTCCGACCCTTATTTGACTTATTTATATTTAAATATAATATTTTATATTATATTTTAATATATTTATTATAAAATATATATTTATAAACCAAATTAACCCCAGTCGTCCAATCTAATCTAATCTCAGCCATCCATCTCCCTTAATCCGTGTCACACTTAAAGTTTAATATCAGCCCTTGGATTTGCTTTTATCCTAGCCACACGATTTGGTAAAACCCTAAAGTAAACCCTAAGTTTGATAATAAATAGGAGCATTCTCAATGCTCAACCCCTGGAAAAACTTGGAACTTTGGCTACCTGGTGCGAACTAGCTTTGATTAGAGCTCTTGCTTTCTGAGTGAATCAGATCTACATTGCCTTAGTTGTGCCATAGGATAGCCTTCCTCAAAACCCTAGCTCACCCTAGGATTTCTTGATTCTAGCCACCTTCACATCCCATTTCCATTTTTGCCATCATCGTCTATTCGTCGAGCCATTCGCATTCCCCTGATATATTTTTGCAGATTCTGCCCTAATCGATAGGTGCAATCGAGCGCTTGCCTTATCCCACAGGCACAACCGTGTGCCTGCCGCATTCCATAGGTGCATCCTAGTGCCTACTGTCCCTTCAATACCATACCTAGATCAGCCGCATAAGATCACCAAGTGCCACTAAGGTACCCTGCCATCGATCTGAAACAAAGCAATAGAACAACAAAGTAAGTATTTTTGTGCACTTTATTATTATTGGATGTTCTTTAGGTTTTGCATATTTTATTCACTCAGATCTAGGGTTTTTAGTCTACATTTCTGAGGGTTCACACCGTGGAACCCTCATTTTGTTTGCTAACTATTTTATGTTTGATGTGTGTGCAGGATCAGAGAGCATTCATCAAGGATTGTTGAGTAGTTGTTGAAGCTAGAGTGGCCCGATTACGGATAACCAGAAGCCCACTCACCCTGTTGGAAGCAAGATACATTGGAGACACTACTTGTTGTTGTAGCTAGGGTTTCGGAGAACCCTAGCATCTATATTTATTGTATCAAAATAAGCTCTTTCGAGCAAACAGATTGTAACAAAGGAGTTTCTCAACTCCCCCCCTTATTGAATAAAATCATATTTTGTGCAATCTCTTGTTCATTGGTTTATTTTACTTTCATTTGTTTTAGTGTCGTATTTTTGCTTCACAAATGGTGATCATGGTGGGACCCCACAAGGGTTCTATTTTCTAATTTACTTTGCTAACTTTCATTCTGTTGTTCTATTTTGTAGGGTTTTCTAAAGCGAAAAACTAGCCAAAATCGTTGGTTAGGGTTTCTGGAAGATCCTGTGAAAATTGTAGATAGGTGCGTAGGTGCTCTGCGACACCTTTTGATTCCCATAAGCGCACTATTGCGCCTACTACGAGTATCCAACCATGCCTACAAAGGCGCTCCACCATGCTTGGCAGTAATTTGGAGTAGAGCTTAGGCTTCCCAGTAAGATCTGCAACTATTTTGCTTTAAATTCTTACTTTTACGTATTTCAATATTCTATAGTGTTTTTCAGATTCTAAGGTTAAAATGAATATACACTAAGTAATCTAGAAATAAATTCATTTTAGACTGCATCTAGGGCATCTGTGCATTCATTTCATTCACATTTTGGGGTTTTCTATTTTAAAAAGAATTGCAAAATTCAAATAATTCTTGCATCTTTCTATTTGCATTTGAAAGAGAAAAGCATCAATTAGAATTTGCATCTTAGGAGTTAAGAGTTGCTCATTTTACTTATCTAAATAGGAACAATACTTGAATGCAAAAAGTATTCCTACCTTTGGGTGGCACCTTTGGCAGAGAGGTGGATGAACCCTTCGGTTGCTATCTAGGTAGGGGGTTTTAAGCGGTGTACTTCACACTCTTTAGAGGAAATTTGCATTCTTGTGTTGGATTCTAATTTAGATGTGTAAAATTTGTTACTTTTAACATTGTTTGACCACAATAGAGAACAAAAAAACTTAAAATTAAATCACACACAACACGTTGCACTTTAAACAGTAGTGGCTGGATTTCATCACCAACCATTGCTTGAGATTTGGTGATGGTGGCAGTCATTTCCATCCACCAATCTCTGCCCTTAGACACCCTAGGACTACCCCCAAGCAAACTTGTTGGATTTCATCACCAAAAATAATCTTGTTGCCCTATCCAGCCATAGTCTTTTACCTTTATTTTCTATTAAACAAGATTAGGATACACCAAAACACACAAAATTGTCATATCTAAAAGGAATACACAATAAAAGAGATAATCAAGGAATAAGGTAAGCCACACAAGGTAAAACTTAGGATTGATTGTTTTCTTTGTTGCTAAAATCCTTTAGCTCTGTTTTCAGTTTTGAAGTTTAATTATCCTGAAATTGTATTTTGATTTAATCATTTTATGGTTTTAACTCGAAATCAAACAAAAATATTAAATCAGAATAATTTAATGGAAAATACAACCAACATACCCGCTACTTCAGTAGCTAACCTTTCCAATTCCACCCAACCTAGTCCATCCAGGACTATTCACCCATCTCTCTCACAAGAGGGATCCATTCCCCAGTCATCCATCCAAATTGACATGGACAAATTAGAGGTCGTTTATAGGTCTTCTAACTATGTTCTTGAGCCCCTTAACCAAGATTATGTTGAACAAACAGAATTGGCTACATCTTGCCCATCCAACTCCACCCGAGGGTTCCCTAATTCTTCCTATGAATATGGTATGCCCTCCTCTCCTAACCCAGCCCAACAAAACCTGAGTGTTTTTAACACTCATCACCCATCTGGCTATACCCAAATTTGCTCTAATCCTTTGTATGAGGAGTATGTCAATGCTGCCTCACAGGTACCAACCTCCCAAGTTGCCACATCAAGTGCAACTTGTACCATGCCCCTTTCCTCCAATCCACCCACATCCATACCGTCATCTTCTAACCCATCCGTAACCTTGTCAATTTCCTCTATGTCTGATCAAGATCTTTAGGATATATCGGGTCTCTTGAACAAAGTGCTTCTAGAGCATCAAAATGCTAGACAACAAGTCCAAGTAGATCCTACGCATCCTGTAGTTTTAGTCCAACCCACCATAGCCAATCAAAATTCCACCTGGATACCCCAATCGTCAGTGGTGTCCATCCCCAAGCCACCTCCAATCCAAAATTCAACCCCTCCAATCACTATTTCTTTTGGTCAACCCAACCAACTCCTCCAAAATCTTCTTCTTCATCAATCTTCTCCTTCTTTCAACCATCAATCTCCCTCTCACCAATTTCAAACCAATCCATTCCACCAAAATCATCTCATCACTCCACAACATCTTTCTTCTAGTCCATCACCAAGTCATCAGGTTATCCAAGGCTTCCACATTCCTGGGGAAGATCTTCGGATTCAGGCCATGCAAAAACAGATAGATCAGTTAATGCAAAATATTCCTGGCATGTCAAGCCAAAAACCAACCCTAAGCCAACTGATCCATCAACCAATTCATCCTTCGGTACCATCACCACCATATCCGACAGACTTCACATTACCAAAGTTTGATAAGTTTAGGGGAACCAAGGACCCTAAGGAGCATGTTAGCTCATTTTTTCACGCATGCTTTCGGATTCAAACCGATAATGCTCTCATGCTCCAAATATTTCCTCAAACATTAGGAGGAGACGCCATAGAGTGGTTCAATCAACTACCAACTCATAGTATCTATACTTTTTCTCAACTGATTGACCTATTCCTTGAGCGTTTTATCCTAAACATTAAAAATAAAGTTTCATTATCAGATGTGTATGAATTAAGACAATGGGAAGATGAAACTATCTATAACTTTGGAAACCGTTGGAGGGCAGTCATTACCAAATTGCCATTCTCCCTCCCAATGGATGAAATCATTAAATTATTCACCAAGAGTTGCCTAAAACCCATCTCTTGGATGCTTCAGCTTCATACCTATCATTCATTTGAAGAAGCTTTAGCACAAGCTAGCATCATTGAGGAAATAAAAATCCAAGAAGGCGTCATCAAGCCTAAAAAGAAAGAATGGCAAAACAAGGGCCAATTTAAAAGCAATCAATCTAGCCAAAACAAATCATCACAAGCCTCTTTGGCTAATCCCCCTAATCAAGTCAATCAAGTGGTGATGAGCCAACCGGTAATGGCTCAACAACCTATGCAACAACCACAACAAATTTCTTATCATGCGGTCCCCTTGGTAACTCAAGCACTCACTATACAAAACACAGTGCCAACTGTGGAAAACCCCACCCGTCGACTACAAGCTCGACCCCAACGCCAATACACTCCTTTAACGGAGTCGTATTCTTCCATATTCTAAAAGTTGTATGAAACAAATAAGTTGGCTTTACCAGAAATCAGGCTTGATGACCCTACAAAACGTGGCAGAAGTTACAGGGAACACTTATTTTGTCCATATCATAGACAAAATGGTCATGACCTCAACACATGCAATATTTTTAAGAACATTGTTCAAGACCTCGTAGACTTGGGGGTCCTTAAGGCAGATAACCCCCTAGCTCCACAAAATCAGAACTTGGGAATTTTTCAGACACCTCTTCCCAACCATGAAGAGGCTCAAACTAATGTAGGAGGTAATAATCATCATACACCTCCTAACCAAGTTAACCATGTTCAACAATATCAAAATTTTGTAGGAGTAGTCCATGTGGTAACAAGAGGTCAAAGGCAAAATCAACAAAATGCCCAACAACCAAACGTACAACCTTCAAACCCACCACCTATCCAAACTTCTCCAAATCCATCCCCACCAATTCATCTTTCTAATCCACCCAATCAACCCATCCATCGTCCTCTAAGGCCAGCGGTATCCTTAAGCAGTCGGTTGACCACAAGTTTGAAAATGGCTTCAACAAAATTATCCTTATATGAGCTCATCCAACAATCCCCTAGGCATAGGGAAGCCCTAATGGAAATTTTAAAATCCATTGAATTAGAAGCTCAAGATTCCAATGCCTTCAACAATTTTGTAGGGAGCATTAGAACATGCATGGAGCCATCTATCACTTTTTATGACTTTGAAATAAAGTCTATGACATCAGAATCCATGGATCCTCCATTGCATATCATGGCCTTAATAGACAAGAAGCCATTTAAGAGAGTCTTAATTGATACCGGCTCATCCATCAACATCATCACTACCACTGCCCTTAGCAACCTCAAACTTCCACCTTCCCATATTTCCAAGTCATCATTCACCCTCAAAGCATTTAACGATGCTTTGTGTACCACAGTTGGCACTGTTGTTTTACCCATTGAAGTAGGGGTTAAAATATTGCACACTATGTTCCACATTTTGGAAGGGGCCATGGCGTACAATGTACTCCTTGGTAGACCTTGGATGAGAGAAATGAAATGTGTTCCATCAATTCTCCACCAGTGCTTGAAATACGTTCATGATGGTCAAGTCCATTGTATCCCCATGGATGTAGAACCTTTCAAGTACTGCAACTTCATTTCAAATCCCTATGAATCCATGTTACCTTCCACCCACCTATTCATATCCCCATCATCATTGAATCCATCCACTTCATCTTCGAATCCATCTACATCTTCTTCTAAAGCTCCTATCCTTGAGGAGTTACCCATCACCACACCCTCTCAATCATCCATTTCTTCTTGTACATGTGGTCAAGGTCAATCCACTTTTGCCACATCATCCACATCAACCATTTCTTCTTCTACAACCATCTCTTCTTCATCATCATTGCCTCATCCACCTTCTTCTAATTCCAAACCATCACCCAATATTTCTCCATCAGTCGATGTTTCACAAGTCAAACTTTTAGAGTGTGAAATATTCAACTCCCCTTCACCTTCCACAACCCCCTCCAATCCTGAGTCATCCATGTCCACATCAGCCACCACCTCATCCCAAGTCGAGGTCCACATCACTAGTCCTGGTATTGGTGAATACGTGGTCCAAGACGTTACCATTACCCCCCTTACCATTCCTACAACCAAGGATTTTGGTCGCCCACGTGACCCTCCTTTAACCATAGGTGTTATCTATGATATGAGTTCTGCTCCTAACAGTATTAACTTTGTCTATGGAGGGTTGGATTCCTCAATTGAGGCAAATCCACCCGAAGAACCAAAAGAGCCGAGACGTGCCAACATACAAAACATGGTGGGATTTCCATCTCGCTACTTCCACATAGTCAATTGGTAAGGTCAGGGTCTAGGTTCCCATGAACAAGGAATACATGACATCATTGACTTCCCATATCGTGGAGCACATGATCATTCAGGCTTAGGATATACCCCGCTTTCCACAACCGCTTCCCTTGAGCAAGCTTTCCAAAGGCTTAGCCTCAATGACGAAGACAAAGCCACCCTTCCATATTTCTCCACCACTTCTCTTGAACAAGCTCTTCAAGAGCTTAGTTTCAACGAAGAAGAAGACCCCCTAAAATTTTCCTACCCACTCCCAGATTCTGATGATGAAAGTTATGAAGAGTATGAACTTATGTCCAACGCTTCTGATGATTCTGAAGAGGAATCTCCACCCATCGTTCCCCTTACCCAACAGGATGAGTTTTATCTCAGAATGTTCCCCATCCATCAACCCATATTTTGGTTGCTTCTTCCACAAGAACAACCTGACCCACCTGGTGAACCACCCCCACCTGAGTTCCATTGAGCCATTCAACCAAGCCAAAATTTGTAACATATGTACAAAAAAAATCACAACATTCAAAAAAAAAAAAACCAAAAACAAAATTTTTCTTTACATGTACATAGAATTTGATTTCATGTTTGTTGCTGCTATCCAGGGTTAACAAGATTCAACATCGGTTCCCATCCATTCTTCCAATCCATCCTATCCTACTAGGTCAATATGAATCCTATTGACTTATTCACCCCCCTCTGTAATCCATACAATCTGGCTAAGCCAATCCCAATTGACGAAAGCCTTGTTGACATGGACCAGATTTCTTCCCCACCCTCCTTTTTGGAGTTCATCCTATCCGAGGAATTGTTAAGGGCTTCCACCAACTACATTCCTCCTTCCCCTCCACCTTCACCTCCATCTTCCACCAAGAATCCCGAGGTCTTTCAGGTAGAGTTAGATGACGATAAGCAGGAAGAATTAGATGACATCATAGACTATCTCGACTGGCTCTCAAGCCTGGTACCCATTCATAAGCTTAATGGGGTGATACGCATTTGCATTGATTTTCGAGACCGGTCTTAGCTCTTCCTTGTCTGGGGGTCCTCTTCTATGCATGATTTGATTATTATATATACATGGCTAAAAAAAAACAAACAAAAACAAATCATTCACATAGGCATGTTCTCATTGCATACATATTGCATTTACATATAGGCATGCACTTCTCACATTGCATTCATACATATTGCACACATATTCTATTTGCATTCATTCCACATGCATTCCACTGCATTCATTCTACATGCATTCCACTACATTCCTTCATTTCTCAAATTGCATTCATCCCATCCCATGTTCAATGATTTTTTATAGTAGTGATGATATGGCCAAATATAAAAAGTCAAGTTTCCACAATTGGGGGTACCTATTTTTGGTATTTATGCAATGTTCTCCAATGTCATAAGCCAACAATCCCATTTGTCAAAATTCATAAAGCCCAAATTTTCATTCACTCAACCACTACTAGTGTGTCTAGCAAACCTCCAAAAAGATGTCCAATTTTCTTTGGGACCAAAACCACTTTTTCACATTAAGAAAGTCTTGAGTCTTGTCAACTGATTCCAAAAGCAATCTTGCACCAACCACACTTTTTCACACCTTAAAAAAATTTTGAGTCAAAAAGGGATAACACCATACTTGGGTGGCACCTTGAAGTGAAAAGGATATTCCTCGCTTGTCCTATCATGCAACATAGTCCAAAACCAAAAATAGTGGTTCTCACCACTATCACAGTTATTCACCAAATACAAACACAAAATATAGAGTAGTAAGGATAGGGTCACATTCTCATCACACTTCGATTGAGAATCTGATTCCCCAAAGCTCTATCCCAAATTCACAAATCCCATAGATCCCTAAAGTTGTAAGGATCGTACTACATTTCCCTCAGAAAGTTATGTAGTCATCCCCAAGGCCTAAAAGATCAAATCATTGGACTATGGAGTGAGTCTCCACCGGGGCTATAGACGCTTGACTGGTAGTGGAGTAAGCTCATGCGAGGCGACATGTCTCTCTTCCAAAAAGGGAGACCTCTGACCACACATATGGACAAGCTAGCTTCTTGGTCCTCTCCATAACAGGTCATGCCCAATTTACTCATAATGGGTTAATGAACTTCACATGCACACACATTGGTTCTTGATTGCCTAGGGTCATTTTCATGCTCAATATTTGGTACATGAACTCCACTTGCACACACATTGGTCCTAAAGAAAGTTAGACAACCTTTAGCGAGTTTGGTTGATAGCACTAGTCTTTTTGAGTCTCTAAAAATCTTGCAGCATTCCATATCAATATCCATATATTCTTCCATATCAACATCCATATCTTCTTCCATATCAACATCCATATATTTTTCCATGTCAGCATCCATATCTTCATCATGGATCAACTCGCATAAAGCCACCAAGTTTGGTGCCCCCGATTGCAAAACAATGAACAAAAATGGCCAATAAAATTCTGAACTAAAAAGGATCATTAGAACATCATGCATTCCTATCATATAGTTAGCATTCATATACATGCCATTTAGCTTGCATTAATCATCCATATACATGCCATTTCGCTTGCATTAATCATCCATAACATTATGCATAAACATCATGATTAGTTTGCATTAGTCATCCATAAGAAATGCATAAAAATATTTTCATAAAACATGCATTGCATACACATAAAAGCATTCACACAAAGGATAACACAAATATATAAAAATCCATGTATATATATCAAAAATATCATATGTACAATGAATGCCATAAAGGCTACAATGGAGCACCAAGGCTCATATACAAAAGTGCATCTAAGCACTAAGCTAATGTCTATGAGTGGACCCCTAATACCTAGTAGGAGCCCTAGACCTAGAACTAGATGTTATATGCCTCGATGCCTCAGTCCTAGAGGATGAAGGAGGATCTAGAAAAGGGATGTGATTAGCCATGCACAAATCCTCCAAGGAGTGCGCATATGTCTCGCTAGCCTGTAGTCACTGCAAGTCAATTTGATGATGTCGCTCTCTCACCAAAATATCTACCCGAAGCCTCATGACTATCCCTTGATCACTATCCCCAGCTGCTGGTCGACTCTACCTCCATATGAGCTATAGTAGCCCATAACTCAACAATAACCCCATCTCGCCCTGCTAGAGTCTTCCTATGATACTCTAGTCTAGTCTCCCGCTCCTCGCGAAGCTACTCCACCTTTGCCCGCAGCCTCGCCACCTCGAAGATCTCCCTCAATTCCTTATCATCCTCCCCCTAATCATATTCTAGCTCCACCTTAGGATTCTTCTATGCTGTGTTATGACTCCTTCACAATGAACCCAAAATTGGGGACCCACTTTAAATTTTGTGATTTCGAGGATTTTTTGTTTATCCAATTTTGCTCGCATCAAGGTCTTTGAATATTTGCTTTCACTTTGGAATTGCTGACATATTTGAATTTTGAAGGTTTGAATGTAGTTGCAATGCTTCAAACTGAATATTTTGATTATTTGCATATTAATTACATTATTTCAAATCAAATAATTTGATTAAAATAATTTCAAAGGTTTAAATGATTAATTTTCATTTAAATAATTAAATTTTATTTTAGGGTTAGCCATAATATTAATGTAAAATTGAAATGGACATATCTTGAGGTAGGCAACTTCGTTTGATCTCATTCAAAACTTGGTAAAAATATATGGATTTTCTCTTTCTAATGATACCAAACTTGTAACATTTCAAATGTCAATTTCACCAAAAAAAAATAGCAAGTTAATTTAGCAATATGAGAAAAAAAATAAAATTTATGGAAAAGTAAAGTTTGGTTTTGTTTTAATATTATGATTATTATTTCATTATGCAAGTAATACAAGGGCAAGGGTTGAAGAAGATAGTTATAAAATACGTTCCCGATGATGAAACAGAATAACTAATCTTTTCAAATTATAAATTAATCATTGAGATTCATGGAAAAGGGTCGAACATTTTATACATAGAATGAGAGGAATGATTGGAAGGAGCAAAGCTACACATTCATTGCAGGAAAACAAAGAAAGCCATTTGCAGAACAGTGAAAATTATTGTAAGATTTTATAAATTGTTTTAAGCATTTTGGATCCAGATTTGTGCACAGACTGTATTTGGAATTAATAAAGTGCTTATTACAATTTCTTAATAGTTTGTATACCTTAGAAGATTGCATCAATTTATTTGATTTCACTGTGTGAATACTGGTGAACATTGGATTGGTTTTAGAATTCTGTAGATGGAAATATGATTTGTGGAATTTGTTCAAGACACTAAGTTAATTTCTAAAGTTTAAAACCTTTTATTGTTCTTTATTTTCAATCTGAAAACTATATATTATAACTGAGTATAATTTTATAAAGTAAAATTATATGACTAAGTTATAATTAAATTTATAATTCGGATATTACATTAATTAATATTCAAATTAATAAATTTAAGAAGGGATAAATGAATATTCTATTCCTCACCTTAATTTCATAAGGTTGAGGAACTAGGATTGATATCTCTAAAATTCAATTTGGATTTGATTTATAATATAGTTCTATCTATTTCATAAATCCAAATTTCAAACCAAATATCACATTTACTCTTTTGAATATTTAATTTCATAAACATTTCAAAAGATAAATATTATAAGCAAATCTAATTTATAAACTTTATTTTATCATAAAATCCAAAGTTTATAGATTAGTTTCATATCAAACCCTACATTTTAATCATTAATAAAGGTTTTAATACCTCATAAAATTGGGGAAAATATTATTATAGTTTATTCACCTCTTTGATATTCTTGACGTAATTTCATAAGGGGATTCGAATATATTGTTGCTTTATCAAATAGACTATGGAAGTTGAATCATAATAAATTGTGTTATTAAAGGTCTATTAATTTCATTAACTTTGATCATATTAAAGTTAAGTAAATTTTTGATTTAAAATTCTAGATTTATAAATGTTAGACTTGTTTAAAGCATTTTGATCAAGATATTATATCCAGATTACGAAGTAAAGGTTGCACATGCATATTTAAAATCATAAAGAAAATTTTATTTCATCATTGGATAGCTGAATTGGTATTAAAGGCATGTTATACATGATGTATTTGAAATCATTTACTTAATCCCAGGCCCCTTGTAAACAGAAACTTGTAAACCCAAGAGTTTATTTAGGCACTTATATAAACAACTATGCATGATACATAACTATTAAAGTAAGAACCTTGGAGAAGAGAATTTATTTGCAAGAGAGAATTTAAAATTTTGAGTTGTCGAGTGGTTTTTGTAAACTGACAAAATCACACCTCAAAAAATTGGCGCTAGAAGGAGGGCCTGAAAGGTAAATATTTTATTTTCATTTGAAGTCTTTAAAATCTTAGTTTAAAAAAAATTGAAATTTTTTTATTTATGTTTTTTTTTTTGAAAAAAATGAAAAACTTGTATTAATATAAAGAGCAATTACAAGCGGGAGAGAACACATCCCAACCAAGAACAGCAAACGACACAACAAGAGAGGAGCACAAAGGCAACCCAGCACAACACAAAGCAAAGAAGTCAACTGGGCGCGAAAAAGCGACATGTCGCGAGATCGCGACAGTCAACCCCGGCTCCCCCACTGCGGTGCCAACAGTCGCGAAAACGCGACATGTCGCGAAATCGCGACATGTCGCAAAGTCGCGACGACAGCACCCACCTGCAACCCTTCGACAAAAGTGTCGCGAAATCGCGACGAATTCACCATATGGCAACCAGAACGCAAAAGCGTCGCGATATCGCGACAATTTTCGCCAATCCGCTGGAAAGCCAAAATTGTCGCGATTTCGCGACGGGTTTTCCTTATGACACCAGACCGCCAAAAGTGTCGCGATATCGCGACAGTTTTTCCTTTCGGCGCCCAGTTCTCAAAACTGTCGCGATATCGCGACGAAATTTCCTCTCGGCGCCCAGTTCTCAAAACTGTCGCGATATCGCGACGAATTTTCCACTTTGCTCTCCATCTGCAAAAGTGTCGCGATATCGCGACAATTTTACCAGTTAGCCCCAAATTGCCAAAACTGTCGCGAAATCGCGACAACTTGTCCAAGCGCCTTCCCCTAGGGCCGCGATGGCGCGACATGTCGCGATGGCGCGACATGTCGCGAAATCGCGACAAAAACCCGCCAAAGGCCGAGAGGGCGCAACCTGTCGCGATATCGCGACAAAAACCCGCTAAAGGCCGAAAGGGCGCAACCTGTCGCGATATCGCGACATGTCGTGATATCGCGACAGAAACCATCCTTAGCATAAAAACACTGCACATCATTTCAGAAAACGTTCAAGGCCTTGTCGAATCTCTGCATCCTCCACAGGCATGTCACTGTGCAGCTGCATCCCAACCTCCCTTTCAGCACCCATCTTAGCAAGGAAATCGGCCGCCTTATTGAGATCTCGATTCACATAGACAGGTATCACATCATCTAATTCCCTCCAAAGCTCTTTGATTTGGGAAACTAAGATCCGCAACCTCCAAGCTTTCGAGACAAAGTTTCTCATACAATCAAGAGCACCCACCAAAATTTGGGAGTCAGACTCAATAATAATCTTCCTGTGTCCCTGTTTGGCAGCCCAGAAGGAGGCAGATTTAATGGCAAAGGCCTCGGCTTCATTGTTTGTGGCACATCCCAGACCCTGCAGTTCCCAATAGAGCAAAGACCCAACATGATCGCGGCACACAACTCCAATTCCAGCACTTCCCGGATTGCCTTTAGCCGCTCCATCAGTATTGATTTTGATCCATCCTTCAGGAGGAGGTTTCCAACTACCACTCACCTGCCTTTGTTGAAAAACAGCTCCCTCGTCCAAAGGCTCAGAAGCAGACTGAATTTCCCCCTCGGTATGAATGGCAACCGTTTCCGCCACTTTGCTCCAAATGACTTGCCATATTCCTTCTAGAGAGGAGAAGGTTTCACGAAAAATACGGGCATTTCTCTCCAACCAAACCTGCCACCAGATAAAAAATAAACCAAGCTCCCAACCAATTCGAAGAGCTTTGGATTTAAATCTACCTTTCTTCCGACTTTCCCATATGTTGTTGCGAGACAAGACCCCATTAGCCTGAAGTTTAAAGTGGGAGAACCAGCGCTTCCAGATATGTCGTGTGAAAGAACATTCAAACATTAGATGATCCGCCGTTTCCTCCTGCTTATGGCATAACACACATTGGGAAGGGCCAATGATGCCTCTGAGTCTGAGATTGTCATAGGTGAGAATTCCATTATGCAAAAACTGCCAGGCGAAGAAGTTCACTTTCGGCCAGCCACAGGGATGCCATATCTTTCTCCGAGTCATGAACCAAAAAAAAGTGTGGAGGGGGCTGCGGGAGGATCTCACCATATCCTTCTTTCACAGTATAAACCCCAAGGCTTCCATAGCCCCGAGGCCAGTTCATCCTCCTCATCTCTCCCAGTAAGAAACCGTTACGCCAAGATTTTTCCCAAAGTAGGTACCAACTCCGGAGGGATTGGTATTGGCCACTCATCCAGCCGCTTAAACTTTATGATCTTGTAGTCCCCCAATTGACTAGTGTTAAAGTAGCTCTCAATTTGAATCCATCCCTTATCTTCTAAAGCAGATTTTATCGGTTGCAATTCAGGAAACACAACAATAATGGGAGGATTCTGGTCCCAGGAATCAGTCCAGAACCGAGCCTTATCCCCTCTCCCCACTTTCCAAAATAGTTGATCTTTGATGAGTTGAGCTCCAAGCTTGAGCGCCTGCCACACTGGTGATCCAAAACCTTCCAGTGGAAAGCGGCCCACATCATTAGGATAGACAGAACCCAAGTATTTGCTAGAGAGAATTCTGCTGAAGAGGGATGTTGGCTGAGAAATCCACCTCCAGTACAGTTTGCCAGCCAAAGCCTTGTTGTTAAACTTGGAGCTTCTTAGTCCCAACCCCCCTTTTTCCTTGGGTTGGGTAACCTTGTCCCAACCAACCAAGGCCCATTTCCTCTCTCCCTTGGCACCTTCCCATAGAAATCTTCTAGCCATTTTATCCAGCTCTTTCCAAATAGACTGGGAGCAGCCAGGACGGAGAATTTATAAATTGGCATGGCCTGAATAATTAGTATCCAGAAAAGTTAGACGACCCCCATAACTTAACCATCTATTAGACCAATGGTTCATTCTATCTTTGATGCCATCCAAAAGGTCCTTCCAAACATCTATTTTCAGTTTTTTGAAATGGAGAGGGACCCCCAGGTAGACTACTGGGAGAGAGGTCCGAGTGAAACCTAAAATCTCAATAACTCTGTCCTGTAACCGTTGATCAATATTGAAGAAGATCACTTTGGATTTATTGTCATTGATGACTTGATTAGAGGCCCGAAGGTAGACATTTAGAGTATCTATGATTCTTCTTGCTTCCCTAAGGCTGGCCACTCCCACCAATCCAGTATCATCTACAAACTGTAAATGAGTCAAAACTTCAACCCCGACCTTAAAACCTGTTATCTGACCTTGAAGTCTTCTTTTCAGAAAGAGTCTACCCAATCCTTCAGCCAAGATGAGGAAGAGATAAGGAGAGCAAGGGTCTCCTTGCCGCAATCCTCGAGAGGCACCAAAAGGAGGCGAGGGAAGTCCCTTGATAAGAACAAGTATGAAGGCGTAGAAATACAGCTCATGACCCAGTCTGTCCGATCCTGAGAGAAACCAAAGGCAGATCAACATCTTTGCCAAGAAGCCCCACTCCACCCTGTCATAAGCCTTGGACATATCCAGTTTAATGAACATTCCTTTGTTCCCAGTTTGGTGCATTGTATGGATAGCCTCCTGAGCAAGAATCACTCCATCCAAAATTTGCCTCCCTTCAACAAAACCCCCTTGCTGCGGGGAAATTATATTATGCAGGATAGGTTTTAACCTTTCAGCCATAATCTTAGTAATTATTTTATAGATCACATTGCATAAGGCAATAGGTCTAAAATCAGATAAATGAACCCCCCCTGCTCCTTTTGGAATTAAAGTAATGAATGTATGATTTAGAGCCTTGAGCATTCTTTTATTGGTTCTGGACTCCTCAGTGACAGCCAGAACATCTTCCTCCAGGGAATCCCAAAAGGCCTGGAAGAACTCAATAGGGAAGCCATCAGGACCAGGCGATTTACCAGTACTCATCCCAAAGACCACCTTCTTAAGTTCATCTTTATCTATAGGTCTAAGTAGAGCCTGGTTTTCTTCAGGAGAGATTATAGAAGGAATGACAGCAATAACTTCATCTTGGGCTGCCCCATCTTGCTCCATACTTTCCTTAAAGAGTTTTGAGAAATACTCCATTGAGTGGGAGTGCATACCGGGAAGAGTGTCAAAAGAGTATCCATTCTCATCTTGAAGGAAATCCATATTATTCATTTGTCTCCTAGCACGAGGCGGAGCGCTGAAAAAATTTTGTATTTCTGTCTCCTTCTAATAACCAAGTATTTCTTGCTCTCTGTTTCCAGTAAATCTCTTCTTGATTATCAATATCCTCAACCGCTTTGCGTAAAGCATCATCCTCGGATTTAAGGTGCTCGGAAATGTTTCCTTCCCTGAAATGTTTTTGCACCTCATCCCATCCGGCCAACAAGGGGGCCCGTTGGTCTTGGAAGTCTGATTTGTTAGTTTGCCTCCACTGTTTCAGTTTACACTTGACAAATTGAAGCTGTTTGTGAAATTTGAACATTGCGGTCCCAAAAGGTGGGCGGCCATCTTCCCACCAGCGAGGAATTTTTCTTCGGAGATCTTCTTTTTGCAACCAAAAATTTTCAAATTTAAAAGGTTTATGGTACTTCCCTGTCATAGCCCCTCCCTCCAGTACAATGGGAAAGTGGTGCGAAGCTGGGCCTTCCAAAATCTGAAATTTAATATTCCATTTCACAAATGCTTCCTCCGAGACCAGAAACCGGTCTAGTTTTACCTTCCTACTTTGTGGCTCTCTTCTCTTATTAGTCCACGTAAAATAAGTACCAGGACCTTTGATATCAACAAGGTGAAAGGCCTGGACTTGAGCAATCAGAAGCCTATCCCCTGGATCCAAAGCGGGAAACCACCTTCACGATCACTGGCAGATAATTTGGCATTAAAATCCCCAACAACAATCCAATCGCAATCTTCCCGGGAGGATCTCATTGAATGAACAACATTCCATTGAAGCCGCTGGCCATCAATGCTTTGAGCCCCATAGAAGTTTGTAATTAAAACCTGTTCAGCTGTAACAATATTCTTAAAGAGAGATGTGAGAACCCCCCTCCAAGCTGTATGTTCTATTGCTATCCACACCAGAGGATTCCACAGAGTAACAATTCCCCCGAAGCTCCTTGGGCCGCCACATCCATATATCCGACGCCCCTCCATATTCTACTAGCAATTTTACACATAAGATCTAAAGACATTTTTGTTTCTGAAGGAGCAAAAAGTCTGTTTTGTGTCTTCCTAAAAGTCTTTGAACAACAGATTGATGGGTTCTCTTGTTTAAACCCCTTACATTCCAGGATTGTATAATCATTGGAAACCTTGGGAGCAATACGAGTCAATTGTTCTCACCGATCCTCCATTGATCAGCTTGTCCCCTTGCGCTACTATTAGATCCTTATTGGATTTTCTACCAGCTCCTTGGGAATTACTATTCTTAGACCTCTTTTCCACCTAGGTAATCCCCAATGCTGGTCTTTCTCTGTTCTTTTCTGCACTTCCCATGTGGACATCCTTAATAACTGGTTGTGCGGGGGAATGAATTACCATAGCCCCTAGGTTCTCTGGCTGCAAAGTCTCAGGGGTTTCAATCACCTGTTCTAAGACAGGAGTAGATGATAGAGGAGCAT
This sequence comes from Wollemia nobilis, assembly GCA_028583015.1. NCBI lineage: Eukaryota > Viridiplantae > Streptophyta > Pinopsida > Araucariales > Araucariaceae > Wollemia > Wollemia nobilis. The sequence continues at coordinate 15,925,175 of JAQPPZ010000850.1, forward strand.
GAGAGTGGGTGTTAGTATCCCCAGCATTCCCAACCACTCCTTCCATGACTTGGTCTTCTTGGTCTACAAGGGATTTGAAGATTTCATATCGATTGGTTGGCTTGGTTTGGGCCTGCTCTTTGCCATTTCTCTTTTTGTTTTTCCTCCGCTTCTGCTGTTCAAAGCCATCTTTCTGGGCATCAGAACCCTGGGGGATATTGAGGGGTTCTTTGACCAAAGTGAACTTACCCTCTGCGGGGCGATTTGACGCTCCCGACGGAGCTTCCGCTTTTGTGGTCAGGCTATTTGGGCAGAACCTAGCCAAATGGCCATGCTTATGGCAGACTCTGCATCTGAAAGGTAAGGCTTCATAGTCTAGCTGTTGTATCCAGGTTAGTCCTGCCAACTCCAATTCCACCTCGGCTGGAAGTGGCTGGCTAATGTCCATTTCTACACATATTCTAGCAAAGACAGCAGTATTTCCTTCCATGGTATCTCTTGAAACTCCCAAAAATCTACCTAGAGAATTACCAATCAACTCAAGGATCTGCTCACCCCAAAACTCCATTGGGAGAGCATACAGCCGTATCCAGACCGGGACAGCCGTGGGCTCAATGCGAGGATCAAAACCCACTCTCCACGGTTGGACAAATAATCCTGCCGGGCCGTGGCTCCTCTTCTATGATTCAAATGCTCTGTTTCTATCTGCTAAAGAAGAGAAACTAATAATAAAATACCCATTGCTTATAGGCCATAGAGAGTACTCACCAATGGGCTCCCAGTTCTGTCTCACCCAGGTGTGTAGAAAGTTCAGAGTGGGCCGAATACCCATGAATTTGCGGATCAGATCATGGGTAGCACGGTATATAATCGTATCCTCAACCGAGTTTTGGTTCTATGACAATCTTTGGCACGGACGCAGATTGTGGAAGGCGATCGTTAACTCTGTTTGCGGGTAAACCCTTTCCGACATTCTTAAATAGCATTTGATAAGCACTGCGTTGAGCTTCATCGGAAGAAGATGCAGGGTTTTCTTTTAATTTATCAGCATATGAGCTTTTCTGCCCATCGGAAGATCCTGGAGGAGACCCCATTGGGCCCTCCCAAGGCAACGAACAATCCTTCAAAGAAGTGTAGAATCAATCCACAGGAGGATCTGGAAGAAACTTCCAACCAGAGACCCTGGAGCTTCGCCCAGTGCCTGCACAGAAGGTTTCCCGCCAAAACGCCAGAGCTCAGAGAGTCCAATTTCTTTATTTATGTTGCATTAATGTTAATCTGTCATAAATTCAAAAATTTGGTTACGATTCAATTTTTGCAAATATTTCATACATAGCGTTGCATATTAAAATTGGTTCAATTGCAGAAAATATTTTATCCTATTTTAAGCATGATGGGATGATTATAGCTGAAGAACATATTCAGGCATATAAAAACATTATATTTCATTTTCAAATTATGCAAGAAAATATTCTCTATAGAATGTTTCCATGCACATTGGATGAATTTGCTAGTGATTGGTTAATCAATTTACCTGTAGGTTCTACCACTTATTGGAATCAACTAGAAACAATGTTTCTTGAACATTTTGGAACATTGGTTGACATGGATTTGTTATCAAATCAATTTTCCTCTCTATTTAAAAAAACTAATGAATCCATGAGTCAATTTAATGATAGGTTTCATGATTTGTATACTGAAATAGAAATACACTTTATCATTTCAGAAGAAGAAGTTGTTCGAATATACTTGGAATCTTTAGATCCTTTTACTATTAAGTTGTTAGAAAATCTTTCTAAATATGTATCCTTATCTATTTTCTATGATGGGGTAGTAGTTGTAGAACAATGGTTGATTTCAAGAGGAATTGATGTGGATAGATTATCATTACTTAACCCTAATATTTCAAATCAATTACCACCTATGAGTCATGATACGCATTTTTCGACACCATCAAATGAAATTGAATGTCCCATTTTTTCAACTACTTTTGATATTTTTCAAGAGGAAGTTCAAGTTTTAAATCCAATATCTATCAATGAGGATTGTAGTAATCAAGTTTATCAAAATGTAGAAATGCATGAGCCTGTAGATATTGGAGGAATCTTAGATCTAGCTAGCTTTGAAACATATGATAGAATAGAATCTTGTTTAGAGTTGAATGAAACAATTAAAGCTACAAAATTGCAAGATTCTAGAGGTAATTTCATTATGACTAATCATAAAATTTTATTACTTGAGGAAGATGAATGTTTCATTGAAGATAATTTGTTTGAAAGTGATGAACATGAACTAGAAAATATTTTGATTGTTGAATTTGCAGAGTGTGAATAAGTGGTTGAACATCACTCCCTAATTTTAGAAGATGATTATTGTTGGTGGAATAAATGGGAAAATTTTGCTTCTCTTTCCAATGAAGTAATTGCTTCACCTAAACTGCAGGACATGTTGCAAAGGTTAATTCTATAGCTTAAAAGAAATAGTGATCAAGCATAGGGACAGATGCATCAAGATGCATATCTGGATAATTATATAAATCATTCTCATGAGACAATTATCGAAGATGCTAAAAGTGATATTCTTTTAGACAATGGAGAAGTTCTCAAGTGGGCTAGTTTTGAAACACATGATAAATCAAGACCTTTCATAAATTTGGATGAGATCATTGAAAATAATGATCAAAATTTTTAGTATTCTCAAAATAATGATAAAGAAGAAATGAAAGAAGGGATGCAATCTCATCAAATATTTCAAGAAGATGATTATTATAATGGTTGGGGAAGATATGAGAAATTATTTGTTTCTAATTATCCTACTGATGAATTTTCCATTTCACTTGATATGCAGGATGTTGAAACTTCTATCTTGCGTGAAGATTTGGCAATTTCTATCCAATTGGAAGATGACATGTCAATTTCAAAAGTAGAGAAGGTTCCAAGATTTGATCATTTTGAACATGAGTTTGTAGAACATTCTTCTGCAATAGAAAGGGAAGAAATGGTAAATGTTTCTTATGATTCACCTATTTTAGATGAAGAAGAGGTAAATTATTTTCTTTCATTCTAGAATACTGAAGATTTGAGTGAAAATTTTCATGATTGTATTGAATAATCAAATGAAGAAACTTCATGTATGGCTAGCAAAGAACTAGAATTTCCTATTCATCCTTAAGGAACTATTGTTTTGTTTGATCAACAAGATTTATGGTTTGAAAAATATGGACATATTCTTGATTGGATGCCTAATTTTGATGCTTCTGAAAAAAATATCATTGATGAAAGAATACAAAATGATGGTGGTGATGATAGAGATCATAAAGAAAAATAAAAGACTATAATGGCTTATCAAGTAATGGTAAATGAAAGTGTACAAAAGGTAGAATCTTATCCTTTGTATTCAAACATTCAAGAATAAGGTAAATTTTGTATAATCATTTATTGGATTTAGATGTTTATAATAAAATGTCATTGGAGGTTGATCAAGAATTAAAGTGGATTTCTTTTCCCACTACAAATAATATTGCATTGCTAAATAAAAAATAAGATATGCTTAAATCATTGAACCAAGTCCAACAACGGTTAACAATTCAATCTAGGATACAAAACTATAATGATTTTTATTTTGTAAATATCCTAAATTCTTGTAAGTTGTTATTTGAATATGATTGGCCTGAAAACATAGATGATGATTTTACGTTAAAATTTTTAGAAGTTGCTTCTTATTTGAAAGAAATATTATACGCTTGTGAAAATGATAATTTAGGTCAAAGCGATGAATCAAGGTCTAAAATTCCCATATTGTTGATGTTAGCGTAGCTATATGGTTATTCCATTATAGGGCATATTGTTATATTGTTGTAACTTTTGCTATTCTCGCCTAAGGTAGTTCCATATTTCTTGGACTATTCTCGAGGTGCATAGTATTACATATTTCATCAATACAATTGCAAATGTGTTCGTTTGATCAATATTATATCAGAGCTATCTTGTTGGCTTGATTTTCATGGAGACATGGTCTATTTCTCTGATTGGGCACATTTTTTGAGGCTCGCCTAAACTCCAAAGCTACGTGGACTTGATTGGATGTCGGACTGGACTGACTAGACGTCGGACTAGAATTGACATGGTCAACTGACGCTAGCTCCTGATGCAGATGAAGACTAGTGGGACAGATAAAATTTGGGGCATCAGAGGTGACCAAAAATTGAGCGAAGAAGACAGACAACGAAAGCGTGGCAAAGGCTACGGCCCAGCCGCACCATGCGGACATAGCTCCTCTCGGGCATAGTCTCCCTGAGAGGAGACACCTCTAAGGGGAGGGTTTGTAATAATAAACCCTTCCTTCACCGTCCCCCCAAAAATGTGGGATTTATGTTTTTTTTTAACTTTTGAAAACCTGACGTCACCCCAGCCTGCAACGTCAACCCTACTTTCATATCCCTATTTTTCCTTACCTCTTGAGCAGTTGGATTGGAAAAAAAATTGCTAGATCTGGTTTTCTACCCATTTCGATGAATTTGGATTTATCAAAATTTCATTTTAGTCTTCATATTACCCTAACAATATTAAAATTATCCTCCCTGGTTATCACCGTGCATCGCAGAGCTACTGGTTTTGCAGGTTTGTAGATAGCAGAGATCAGCTGAGGAGGTACATTCTGGCTGAGAACCGCACACGCAGGAGCTGAGTGCTTCCTGGATGTGATTCGCTGGAGGTGGTCTGGAGGGTGATCGAAACAGTGGAGGCTCCATTTTTTTTTCTACTGCAAAGGCTCGGGATCTGTGGAGGCTCCATTTTTTTTCTCCATAGTGTGGAAGCCGTCGTCGTAGCACCGCCCACAAAGGAGTCACGGATGAGCGATGATTGGAGTGCCTTCCATCTAGTGAGTCCTCAAGTAAGGGGATGAGCCCCTTACTCCTGTTGAGTCGCCTAGCTCGGATAGCTGGCGGCCCCGGGTTTAAGGTGCCCACGGAAAGGAGGTCGGGGGATCGACTCCCTTCGACCCCCCCCACTACCTTTTGGAATAAGGTAATATTTTTTTTTTTTTTTAAGCGAAAAACCCCTTGCGGGGCCACCTTGGTTTGAGAGACCACGAACATGGGGTTCTACATCGTTAAAGTCACCCGGGAGTCACACCCGACCCTGCTCGCACCAACATTATCAATTGGATTTTGGATACCCAATTCATATTTTTGGTAGGGTGGATATTTGAACCTGGGACCTCCCTTGGAGGATTGCCCCCTCCTCTCCAACTCACCTACAACACCTGGGTTAAGGTAATAATTTTTTTATTAAGTTAAGTTTTTTTTTATTAAATTTTTTTTTCTATAGTTCTTATTAATATTTTTTTTGTTTAGTTTAATTAAAAATTATTTTATTATTTTTTATTTATAAAAATTATTTTTAATAATAATTTTTTTGAAAAGGTAATTTTTTAATTAAACTTAAAAAAAAAAAAAATGTTTAAGAATTTAGAGAGAAATTATTTTTTCAAAAACTTAACAAAGGGGCGGCCATTTTTTTTTCAAAAACTGCAAAAATTCAAGGGAGAGAGTGAAAGAATTTTTGAGCAATTTTTTCTCAAAATTGGCAAGTTGTAAAAAGGTGCATTCTCGGTTCATTTTTTTGAATGCTTTATGATGTATGTTGAAATTTTTTTTCTGCACTTCTTCATTAAAGTAAAGAATAAAGCACTCCTAAGTTCCAAAATTTGAAACCCATCTGTGCAATTCTATTGCACAACAATGTTTGGTATTAACAATACCTCTGGCCCATGCTTACAGGTAATGCTACCATGATTGGGATACTGTATCTATAGCCTAATACAGCTACAACAATGACATCTAAGCTTTTTCTCTATCAATCATTGGGGAGATATAAGTGTGTCAATTTTTTGTAATTTTTTCACTCCATTGCACTACCCTAATCGCTCTCGTGTTTATGCGTAAATCCTGATGAAAGTCTTGACATCCAAAGTGTTTAGGGGAAGTTACGCCCCACGTATGAGGATTGATGACTATCTAAGGTAGGTGCCATCAACTAGGTAATTCCCTTTCAGTACCGCCTAAGTACCACGTATCATATAATCTCTAAAATTACCTATAGTCTCCCTCACATAAGGGTGGGTATTTTGTACGGTATAACGGCCTGGCATAAGGTATATCGCAAGGGGGACCATTTAGTGTTATAATAAACCTTCACACTGTCTACAAATTTAATGACTAATTTTCATCAGTTGTTTAAAGGTCCTAATTACACACCATGGAAAAACAAGATGAAGGTAATCCTAGTCATGGATGACTTATGGGATGTTATTTCTGGAGCAACAACAAGACCTTCACCTATTGCTGGATCAACAGCAACCACAGCTCCAACTACTGCTCAACTAGAATTTGACAAGAAATACAACAAGGCAAAAGTGCTCATCTTGCTTGTTGTTTCAGATGAATTTCAACCCCACATTGTTGATTGTGCACATAGTAAATAGGCATGGGATGTCCTTAAAACTATATATGAAGGAAAGAATGATTCAACTATTCTTTACCTTCAATCTCAATTACATATTTTGAGCATGAAGCAGGGAGAGATAGTCGAACTCTTTCTTTGCAGAGTGTCTGAATTGAAAGCAAAATTGAATTCTTTGGGAGAACCTGTTGATGACAAGCTCCTTACTTAAATTGTATTGAGAACTTTACCTGAATCTTATAGGGTGTTGATCACATCACTTCAGGTGTCACAAACAAAAGTTACCTTTGTTGAGTTGGTCAATCTACTTCAAGAAGAGGAGGTACACCAACTTTAGAGAGATGATTCTTCTAACACAGCCCTCTATTCCAACAGGAAGGGTCCTAAGAAGAAGGGTAGTTTTTAGAAAGGAGGAAATTCTCACAAATATTCAAAAGGGAAACAACCTCAACAAACGAAGAGATATTGCAAAATCTATGACAAAGACAATCATGACACAAATAGATGTTGGCACAAGAATAAGCAACCTAAATAGAAAGGCCAGAACAAACCACAAAATAAGAACAAGCAACCCAAGGTGAATGTTGTTTTTGAATAATTTGACTTGAATTCTAAGTGGGCACACAATGTGCTCATGGCTACCACAGTCTCCAAGTAGAAGGATCATGTATTGTATGTCGATTCTAGCGCTAGTAAGCACATGACTGGCGATAAATCATGGTTTGAATCATTTGAGGCCAAAGAGGGTAAACCTATCACTATTGTTGATGATAAAACCTACAAGGTTCAAGGAGAAGGTACAGTTTCAGTCACTCTTCTTGATGGCAAGTTTCATATTGAAAAAGTCCTTTATGTTCTAGGATTGACAAATAATTTGTTGTCAGTCACACAAATTTTGGATAAGGATATGGTTGTGAACTTTTGTATTGAGGATGGCAAGAAGTGTTGTTCTATAACCAAGAGGGGTAAGAACATTGCAACAGCTTCATATAATCATGGCTTATTTGCCTTGGATGCTATCTCTACTCCCCATGTTTCCATGACTGTCTCTACAAATGAGGCAACTTATCTATGGAACAAGAGATATGGGCATCTTAATTCTGGCTACTTACTTGAGTTGAGTAAGTATGATATGGTAAATGGTCTCCCTTATATTTCTTCCATATTTCCAGTGTGCTCTGACTGCTTGGTAGGAAAGTAGCATAGAGCACCTTTTGAGAAAAGCTCTACAAGAGCAAAGAAACCTCTGGAGTTGATTCACACCGATCTATGTGGTCCTTTCACACCAATAAGTTATGGGGGGAAGAGGTATTTTTAGTTGTTTGTGGATGACTACTCATGAAATATGTGGGTGTTCTTTCTTAATCTAAAATATGAAGCCTTTAGTTTCTTCCAAAAATTCAAAAAATCTATTGAGAAGGAGTCGAGAACTTCTATAAAGGCCCTCTACTCAGATCGAGGGGGGAGTTTACTTCTAAATGGTTTTTTGCATTATTGACTACACATGGAATCATGAGACATTTAACCACTGCTTATACTCCTTAGTAAAATGGATTTTTTGAGAGAAGTAACCATTCTATCATGGAAGTGGTTCATTGTATGCTCACAGGAGCTAGTCTTGGGCAACAATTTTGGGTAGAAGTTGTCACTACTGTAGTATATCTATTGAAAAGGACACCCACAAAGGCCCTAAAAGGAATTACTCCACAGGAATTATGGAGTGGTCAAAAACCCTACATCTCTCGTCTACGCATTTTTGGATGTAAAGCTTTCATGCACATACCGAAAGAGAAAAGGAAGAAGGTAGATGAGAAGACATTGAAGTGTATTCTTCTTGGCTATGATGAGCACTCTAAGGGTTATTTTTTGATTGATCCTTTGACCAAGAAGATTCATGGCAGTAGAGATGTTTTTTTTTATGAGTATTTCACATCATAAAGCACATTTGATGTATACCTAGATCTTGTGGAATCTAAAGTTGAGAAGTCCCCTTCATCACAATAGACTGGAGGTCCTTCTACTTCTTCATATTCTTCACCACCACAGAAGAAGAATCCAAAATGGTATACAAATACAATCAAAGATTCAAAGTTATCCTCTCCACCATTTTGACTTTGGATAGACCTCGTACTCACAGCATGGCTCGACAGGAGAGAGCAACAATAGAGACTACTGAGGTTGATGATCTTTGTCAACATTTTGAGGAACTTTCTATAGGTCTAGAGAGAGAAACAGAGGATATGGATATATATTATGATAGGGTGTTTATGTCTTCAATAAATGAACATGAACCTGCTTCTGTACAAGATGCCCTTAGTGAGCCACAATGGAAGGTTGCTATGGATGCTGAGTATAAGTCTATAAAAAAGAACAAAACTTGGGAGCTTGTTGATCTACCACATGGAAATAAGCCCATTGGCTGCAAATGGGTGTACAAATTCAAGTACAAGGTAGATGGAACAATTTATAAGCATAAGGCTCCTCTTGTTTCAAAGGGCTATGAACAAAAGGAAGGCATTGACTATGAGGAAACTTTTGCACCTACTGCTCGGATGACCACTATTCGAGTTCTTTGTGTTATGGCAGCATAGTATGGGTGGAAAGTTCACCAGATGGATTTCAAGAGTGCTTTTTTGAATTGTGATCTCCAAGAGGAAGTCTACATGACACAACTTGAAGGATTTGAAGTGGAAGGCCAAGAGCAGAAAGTGTGCAAGTTGGTCAAATCCTTATATGGTTTAAAACAAGCTCCTCAAGCTTGGTATATAAAAATGGATAATCACCTCCTGCAACATGGATTTAAGAGATATCTGTCAAATGAAAACCTCTATTTCAAGAAACAAGGTTCTAATATAGTGTTGCTTGTACTCTATGTTGATGATCTACTCGTTACAAGGAGTTCAGAAACTATGATCTCTACTGTCCAAAGATACTTGTGTAAATATTTTGATATGACAGATCTTAGAATTCTCCATTATTGTCTTGGTCTAGAAGTGAGCCAGAAGGAGCACTACATCAAAGTGACTCAAAAAAAATATGCCAAGACACTGTTAGAAAAATATCGTATGACTAATTGAAAGCTGATGGCAACTCCAATGGAATTAGGACTTTAGTTATCGCAATATGATGATTCATCTCAGGTATATGGTACTCTCTATCGACAGATGATCAGGAGTCTCATATATCTGACTAATACTAGGCTAGATATTGTATTTATTGTCAACTATCTTTCAAGGTTCATGCAGGAACCTAAGACTACTCACTGGAAAGCAACAAAACATGTTCTTCACTATGTCCGTGGCACAATGGAATATGGCCTAGAATACAAGAGGAATGACAAATTCTTATTGCAAGGATACACGAACTCTGACTATTTCGTGTCATATGATGATCGTAAGTCAACGTTAGGATATATATTTCATCTTGGATCAGGTCTTGTTTCTTGGCACAATAAGAAGCAACAGGTGGTTGCTATCTCATCTATAGAGGTAGAGTATTGTGTCGCACATGAAGCTGTGTGCGAAGTGATATGGATGCATCGCATTTTGACAAGTATGGGCCATCCATCAAAGTCTCCAATACACTTTTTCTATGACAACCAGAGTGTTTTGAACCTTGTTAAGAATCCAGTGCATCATGATAAAACCAAACACATTGACACACAATGTCACTTCATTCGAGATGAAGTTCCAAGGCACCGAATTTAGCTTTAGTACATCTCCACCAATGCTCAAGTTGTAGATATTTTCACTAAGGCACTTGCACATGTCAAATTTGAATTGTTTCGCAGCTCTCTATGTATTGCAAAATAATGTAATAAAGGGGGGATGTTAGCGTAGTTATATGGTTATTCCATTATAGGGCATATTGTTATATTGTTATAACTTCCATAACCTTAAAGATGGTATATTTTTATATGGTTATTCCATTATAGTTGAATAAGCATAAGATCATGGAAGATCATGTATTTACTTGTAAGGTTAATGAATCAAATCTTAAACATGGAATGGCTTATAATTTTGAATTAAATCAGGGGTGTGAAATACAAAATGAGGATTACATCATTTCACTTCATTTTGTTTTGGTTGGATTTATGTAAAGTTTGGAATGCAAATCATATATGTCTTTTACAATGTGCCAATCGTATTTGGGATCCAAGAAGGTGATAGCATAAATTTGTTATCATTTTGTACATAGTGTATTTTTCTGTAAATAGCTTTTTGGGTTTGTGTGTTTTTGTTTTATTTTGTACATAATTTGTTGTTTCGTGAAATTTTTGTTGTGCATGTTTGTCTACATATTACTCAATTTTGTGAAAATTTTTATAATTTTTCAAGGATAGTAATACATTGGCTTTGCCATATTTTGGGAGCTTCATGTCATTCAAGTTGGTACAGTTTCAAAGGGGTTTTCAAAGATTAAGTTATTTGTTATTGAGATACTTGTCATTTGATGGCTCTGTTTGGATTTTGATCCTGGACCGCATAAGATGTTTTGAAAACTTGTGAAATCTGGAGAAAAGAGAAAATGAGATATTGGTTTATGTCCTCATGAATGTGAACTAAGATAAGGAAAATATGAAAAATTGGAATTGTATTGCAAAAGCTCCACGAGTATCACAAAACACATTAAAGAATATTGTTTGAAATTTGGATGTGTGAAGTTGGTTTTGAAAATTAGGGTGAAATATCTTATATACTCTTTCAAATCTTACCTCATCTCTAACCCAGGTGGCAGGTGGATTTGTTGCAAAGTACCATTCTACAGGATAAATGTGAGACAAAAAAAGAGATAAAAAAAAAGAGGGATTAAAAAAGAGATATAAAAAAAAAAAAAAGAGTTGGAAATAGAGTCAAATCTATTACTAAAAATAGATAATCTTCACCAGAGCTATAGATGCTTGGCTGGTAGTGAAGCAATGTCTAGAGAAAAATGTCATGAAAAGAGTGATAAATATAAATCTATTATCCAGAATTAAATAATATTCACCAGAGCTATAGATGCTCGGCTGGCAATGAAGAAATGTTTAGAATAAAGGAAACACAATGTCCACCTAATATCTGAGTATTTCAGATAATCTCTACCAGAGCTATAGATGATCGGCTGGCAGTAGAGTAATATTTGAAGAGAATTAAGTGTAGGTTTTATCTTCAAAGAGGAATTATTCATAGCCTGAAATGTGGAACTGATGATGGAATGTTTAATGATTTCAGGTGATAAGTAATTAATCACTTCGCACACATTGAGCTTATGCTAAATGATTCTGGTGTTTCATGTCAAATTAGTCTATTCTCATTCTTTGGATACTTACTGATGCTTGTGATTCTAATATTTGGGTTTTGTGTGTTTTCAGAGTTTGGTTTTTGAGTTCGAAGTATCCAGGGACATTTACTAGCAGAGTCGCCATTTGTTGTGACTCCTTCACAATGACCCCAAAATTGGGGACCCACTTTAAATTTTGTGATTTCGGAGAATTTTTGTTTATCCAATTTTGCTTGCATCAAGGTCTTTGAAAATTTGCTTTCACTTTGGAATTACTGACATATTTGCATTTTGAAGGTTTGAATGTAGTTGCATGTAATGTCCCCTCTTCAGTGACTTGGATAAGATGACCTTGATGACCTATTTTGAGTCCTTGTAGGTCATTCAGAGAGTTGCTAAGGGACTCAACGTCATGGAGGATATTACTATGATCGAGCTTCAGCATGGGTTTTGCAGTTTGTTAGCCATTTTGGTTATGGGATGATATATTTTGGCCTAAGTTTGATTTATTTCCCTTTAATTATAATATATTTTTATAAAGAAAATTAAAAATGAAAATTATAATATTTAATTATAAGGGGGCCAAAGTTGTTTTAAAACAACGTTATGACTACTATGGAAGGGGCCAATATGGGCAACCCATTTTGGAAGCTTCTAGAAGACGATTGGAAAAAATAATAAGGGTTGTGAGTGGTCATTCTATCATCCAAGTTTGTATGTTTTTGGTTATCTTTTCTAAGGACACTGTAGATTGTTGCATTGTTGGGCTTATGGGGAAATTACCTCCATAATAATATTGGTTTCGTGTGTGAAATACCACACCTAATCAATCATTGAGGAGCTTCTACTTCAGGAAGTTTAGTTGTGCTTCATATTTCCATTACTAGGGTTTGTAGAAATTTGAAGGTCATCATATGAGCAAACCAAGACATGGGTTTTGTTGGTCTTCATCAACCACGAAGGAAACTACAATTATTTTGATGATTTGAGGGCATATAGAGGTATTTTCAGACCATTAATGTTGATTGTAATTTTCATGGCAGACCTATATTTTGATTCATAATTTCATATCAAGGAGGAATTTTTTTGGGCATTGGTGCATATTATTCCTTGGCGTGTAACAATCATTTTGAGCACAAATTTGGAAATCTTTGGAGTGGTATTTATTTTATTTTGCAGATCCTAGGGTTGTCTAGTTTGTCATGGCATACCTATATTTTCAGTCATATCTTCATATTGTATGCATATAATTTTGTGGGTACTTCACCAAACTGTTTGCCCAAGACAAAGAGATCAAGTATATAATTGAGCCATAAATTGGAAGTGTTAATTTTAGAATGCCAACCGAATTCTCCAGCATAGGCGCCATCTTCCATTACCACAATTTTGGCATTTCACCTTGTGTTTGGGTTGCATTTTGATGTTGGATAGAATCGCACTTGAAGGAGACAACTTGGCAATTTTATTAGTGGTTGATTGGGATTGTTTTAAAAGGTATTTTCAGAACTTATGCAAGTCTGAAGACACTTGTTTCAGACTGGAGTATATGGCAGATCTCATGCAAATTTGGCAACTACATTGCAAAGGGACATTCTTCTCATCCTAGCGCACCTTGTGAAGCCTTCAAATAGGCAAGTCGTGGGCATAAAGGGAGGTCTGAAACATCTGCAGAAGGTCTGATTATAGTCTGAAGACATAATCATTTCAGACTTCCACAACTGACATTGGAAGGCAAATTCACCAACCAACCTCATTGTGGTCATCTCCAAAGCATAGTGTTTCAAACGGGAGTCTTCTTCATGCATATCATGGAATGTTTGTAAGTCTGAAGCTTCATTCGAAGGTCTGAAGACAAGTATAAATCAGACTCATATCCTCTCATTTTTGGTGCATTGTGATCATAGTAACCTTGGGTGGCTGGAAATACATGTGTTGGGAGTTTATGCCATCATTGGAGGAGAGTTGGAGTTGTTGTTCTTATTCTGAAGACAAGTTGCAGAGAGTCGTTCAGACCTGAAACAATTGACATTTCATGATCATTGGAGCTTCTATTACACGTCATCTTGATTGGCATTGGTGGAGGACAATTCTAAGACATCCTTGGAGTCTTTGGCAAGCGAATTGTAAGCATTTGCAAGTCTGAAGATGAAGATATCAGGTCTGATAATTCTGAATCAAAACTTTGTAATTCATCTTTGAGTAATAAAAGTTGTTGAGATTGCATTCCTAGCATTGGCATTTAGTCTAGATATCTTCTTGCATTGTTCTTTCTTTCCAATTACGTTGCAAACACATTTCATATCAGCAAACAACAAAAACATATCAACAAACTCAAACAAGCAAACAAAACCTCACACATTTAGTATACAAGGAGCAATAAGGGGTGGTCATTATATTGCAATGCTTCAAACTAAATATTTTGATTATTTGCATATTAATTGCATTATTTCAAATCAAATAATTTTATTAAAATCATTTTCAAAAGTTTAAATGATTAAATTTCATTTAAATAATTAAATTTTATTTTAGGGTTAGCCATAAAATTAATGTAAAATTGAAATGGACATATCTTGAGGTAGGTAACTCCGTTTGATCTCATTCAAAACTTGGTAAAAATATATGGATTTTATCTTTTTAATAATACCAAACTTGCAAGATTTCAAATGTCAATTTCACCAAAAAAATAGCAGGTTAATTTAGCAATATGAGAACTCTGAAATAATTTTGAAAAAAATTAAAAGTTCCGGGAAAGTAAAGTTTTGTTTTGTTTTAATATTATGATTATTATTTCATTATGCAGGTAATACAAGGGCAAGGGTTGAAGAATATAGTTATAAAATCTATTCTCGGTGATGAAATAGAATAACTAAACTTTTCAAATTATAAATAAATCATTGAGATTCATGGAAAAGGGTCGAACATTTTATACAGAGAAGGATAGGAATGATTGGAATGATCAAAGCTACACGTTCATTGGAGGAAAACAGAGAAAGCCATTGCAGAACAATAGAAATTTGTGTAATATTTTATAAATTATTTTAAGCATTTTGGATCTAGATTTGTGCACAGACTGTATTTGGAATTAATAGTGTTTATTACAATTTCTTAATAGTTTGTATACCTTAGAAGATTGCATCAATTCATTTGATTTCACTGTGTGAATTTTGGTGAACATTGGATTGGTTTTAGAATTATGTAGATGGAAATATGATCTGTGGAATTTGTCCGAGACACTAAGTTAATTTCTAAAGTTTAAAACCTTTTATTGTTCTTTATTTTCATTCTGAAAACTATATATTATAACTTAGTATAATTTTATAAAGTAAAATTATATGACTAAGTTATAATTAAATTTATAATTCGGATATTACATTAATTAATATTAGAATTAATAAACTTAAGAAGGGATAAATGAATATTTTATTCCTCACCTTAATTTCATAAGGTTGAGGAACTAGGATTGATATCTCTAAAATTCAATTTCGATTTGATTTATAATATAGTTCTATCTATTTCAGAAATCCAAATTTCAAACCAGAGATCACATTTGCTCTTTTGAATATTTAATTTCATAAATATTTCAAAAGATAAATATTATAAGCAAATCTAATTTATAAACTTTATTTTATCATAAAATCCAAAGTTTATAGATTAGTTTCATATCAAGCCCTACGTTTTAATCATTAATAAAGGTTTTAATACCTTATGAAATTGGGTAAAATGTTATTACAGTTTATTCACCTCTTTGATATTCTTGACGTAATTTCATAAGGGGATTCGAATATATTGTTGCTTTATCAAATAGACTGTGGAAGTTGAATCATAATAAATTGTGTTATTAAAGGTCTATTAATTTCATTAAATTTAATCATATTAAAGTTAAGTAAAAAAAATTATTTAAAATGCTATATTTATAAATGTTAGACTTGTTTAAAGCATTTTTATCAAGATATTATATCCAGATTACGAAGCGAAGGTTACACATGCAGATTTAAAATCATTAAGCAAATTTTATTTCATCATTGGATAGCTGAATTGGTATTAAATGCATGTTATACATGATGTATTTGAAATCATTTACTTAATTCCCAGGCCCCTTGTAAATAGAAACTTGTAAACCCAAGAGTTTATTCAGGCACTTATATAAACAACTATGCATGATACATAACTATTAAAGTAAGAACCTTGGAGAAGAGAATTTATTTATAAGAGAGAATTTAAAATTTTGAATTGTGGAGAGGCTTTTGTAAACTGACAAAATCACACCTCAACAGTCTTCTCCCCTTGACCGCCTCTGACTCACTGATCGCTAAGGCCTCATCCTCTTCGAAGTCATCCTCGACCCCGTAGTTGCTGCATCCCTACCACTCATCACCTATGGTACCCATACTGGTTGGGCACCAAACCAATTTGCATACTTCGATGTTGCCCTAAAATCATCTACGTCGGGGACCTCTAGCCACTCATCATCTCCTATCTGCATCCTTCATGGCTCTGCACATAAAAGCCCCACCTCATCCCGCCAACATCAGTACAACATCGGCTCATCTGGCACATCTTGAGGTAAGCCAAACTACCTCAATTCCCATAAGTAATGGAAGTACTCCACCTCCTCATCCCTCCTCCCAACCAACAACTATGTCTACCTCACCCAATGCAGCTGATCCTCATCACCATCCCACCAAACTCCTCATCATGACCTCCATATCATGTCAGCCCGAGTCAACTTTGACCACATATCTTGATACCACTGGTTTGTATGCACCTCTCGACTCGACTGCACCTCCTTAGCCACTGTCCATCTCCTCGTATAAGGCTCACCCATTTGCCATGCCTGGCAAGGTATCCCCTCTGGTTGAGCCACATTAAAGTGCTCCCAAGCCCAACACTGTAGGAGGAAGTTGCACTCAATCTCCTTAATCCCTCTCTGTGTCACCTCATAAAGCTTCTAATATAGCTACACCAATAACATAGGAGCCTGTGCACATCCCCTTGTATCGATGAGTAGGTCACTCACCAATCCCAATAGGTTCCAAGGGAACCTAAAACTAGTGTAGGTAGCACTATGTTCGCTAACATAAACATGATCAAGGCTTGAAGTGCATCCAACTCCTTCTCCTTGTACATGCTCAAGTAGCATATACCTCCATCCCCCGTCCCCGCCTCCTGCCATCGCTCCTCGAACATCTTTTCCATCTCCACCTTCTTGTCATGTCCAACCATCACCTTCTCCCCTTCTACTGGCACCTTGAGTATGTGGTATACATCCTCAAGGATGATAGTAGCCTCCCCAGTCGGTATCTAGAATATCCCCCTATCATAATTCCATATCTCTATCAATGATGAGAGATACCCCTCATCCACCCTCACAACATCCAACCGAGCCACCCCCTCCAAACCCACCTTGCCCAAAATCTCCCACTCCCCCTCCGTGAGCTTCTTCTTCATCCCAAGAACAAGAGGATAGAAGTGATTTCAAGGCTCTATCTCCCTCAACTACAGCAACAAACATTTTTTATTAACCTTATTTTTAAAAAAAACTACAAAAAAATTTGCACAAAAGACAGTTTTTTTCAACATTATTGGGGCAAAGCAAGCCTCCACTCCACCATAAGCATGAACTCCCTATGGTACCATAGCTCCCATGCAAATTCTCACCAACCTCACCTTCCTCACCAATTCACTCCACTCCTTAGGCGTAGATGCAAAAACTCTCAAACACAGGAATGAGCCAAAAAATCTACACTGCAAGCTACTTATAGTTATAGCTAGCACGCTTGGGTGCAATCCGGTGCCTGCATATCGCATGCATGCATGGGAACTTGCAGGTGCACCCAAGCGTATTTGGGCACCTGCAAAATATCGCAGGTGTAGCTGGGTTCCTGGCATCAGGATGCCATAAAGGAAAAAGGGCCCAAAAAAGGATCTTGCCCCCTCAAAACTCCATCAAATTTCACCCATACATCATGTATATCATAAAATTATGTTTTGTAAAAGCAGAAATTGTTTTGTGATTTCATTTTTTGAATACGTTCCACATTTGTAAAATACACAAATCAAGTTACAAAATGCATCAATCGAATTCAAATTTTCACAAAACCAACACTCATCTCCTCTATTCCATCTTCTTCATCATTCCATAAATTTTCATAAATATTGGAGTTGATTTGACTATCAAATCAGTTGTTTCCATCTGAAAAGTGCAGAATCAACCACTAAAAATTTCATATTTATAAATTGAATCTGATCATGGTGATTTCATCATATTATTCCATCAGCATTCTTTCCATTATCATAATCTACCATCATTCCTTCCAAAAAGTATCAAAATTACAAGTGAATCTTGTATATAGTGGTTAATTATATATACTTGGTTATTGCACTGACTTGCATCCATGCAATTTGGTAAGATGAATGAATTACCACAAGAACACTTGGTCAACATCATCATTACTTATCTCCTTGTCCAAGAACACAATCACATTTGGTACTTCATATTTTGAGTGAAACCCTGCCAAGAACAATTTGCACAATCATTGTCATTAATGGGCTAGTTCATGAGAATTAAAACATGGACACAAGTCAAATTTCATCATTCACAATCTCCTTAACACCTTCGAGATACGCACTAGCTAGGATGATTGGTTCTAATCATGGAAATTATTTCAACAGTCACTAGCAGTACATCCAAGGTTGATTCCTTTTTCTTTTCATCATCATTTTTGCATATCAATGATGTCGAAAAGGCAAAGTTTTTCGACAACATCGAATCACCACAAATTTGGGGCAACCACATTTTATTATGATTTCCCCGTGATGGGATACATTTTACATGATCATGGCATCTACATTTGAAACAACTCCCCTCTCACCGTTGGGGCAAAAATGGTATCACATTTTACATCATTCATATCGTCCACATCACATCACATTTGCACAAAACCCTTCATCCATTAGGGTAAATGCAGACACATCACATCACATTTTTCACCAACCCCCTTCACATCGTTGGGGCAAAAACGGTACCACATCATTCATAATTTGCACAAATTTTTCAATTGGCTCATGCAATTCATCCATAATCCCATTCGCCAATTGAGGGGGTAAGCTACACAAATTCCAAAATTCTTTATTCTTTTGTCTTCAACGTTATTGCTCAAAATTCAACAAGAGAGATAAGTTGCTTCTGCACCCAAAACCCAGTTAGGTGTCTCATTTTTTTGCACCATATTTTGTTACACGTAACATGGTACAAAAAGAGGCATATGTAGACACAAAATCCTAGCCACTTATCCACCATCACCCTTTTCTCGCCATTCAATTGGCCATTCCATGTCTTTCTCGCCATCCAATGGCCCACTTTAGCCTTTTCCCACCATTTTCCAACCCCTATTTGACTTATTTATATTTATTTTATATTTTATATATTTAAATATAATATTTTATATTATATTTTAATATATTTATTATAAAATATATATTTATAAACCAAATTAACCTCAATCGTCTGATCTAATCTAATCTCATCCATCCATATCCCTTAATCCGTGTCACACTTAAAGTTTAATATCATCCCTTGGATTTGTTTTTATCCTAGCCACACAATTTGGTAGAACCCTAAAGTAAACCCTAATTTTGATAATAAATATGAGCATTATCAATGCTCAACCCTTAGAAAAACTTGGAACTTTGGTTACCTGATGCGAACTAGCTTTGATTAGAGCTCTTGATTTTTGAGTGAATCGAATCTACATTTCCTTATTTGTGCCCTAGGATAGCCTTCCCTGAAACCCTAGATCACCTTAGGATTTCCTGTTTCCAGCTGCCTTCACATCCCATTTTTGTTGCTGCCATCATCGTCTATCCATCGAGCCATTCACATTCTCCTGATATAATTCTATAGATTTTGCCCTAATATGCAGGTGCAGCTGAGCACCTACCTTATCCCATAGGCGCAGTCGTGCACCTATCATATTTCACAAGTGCAACCCAACACCTATTGTCCCTTCAGCCCCATACCCAGATCATCCGCATAAGATCACCAAGTGTCTTCGGGGCACCCTGCACCGATCTGCAACAAAGTAATAGAAAAACAAAGTAAGTATTTTTGTGCACTTTATTATTATTGGATGTTCTTCAAGTTTTGCATATTTTATTCACTTAGATCTAGGGTTTTTAGTCTACATTTTTAAGGATTCACACCGTGGAACCCTCTTTTTGTTTGTTAACTATTTTATGTTTGATGTGTGTTCAAGATCAGAGAGCATTCATCAAGTATTATTGAGTCATTGATGAAGCTAGAGTTGCCCGATTATGGATAACCAGAAGCTCACTCACCCTGTTGGAAGCAAGATACATTGGAAACACTACTCGTTGTTGTAGCTAGGGTTTCAAAGAACCCTAGCATTTGTATTTACTATATCAAAATAAGCTCTTTCGATCAAACAAATTGTAACAAAGGAGTTTCTCAGCTCCCCCCTTATTGAATAAAATCATATTTTGTGCAATCTCTTGTTCATTGGTTTATTTTACTTTCATTTGTTTTAGTATCGTATTTTCGCTTCACAATAATCAAACAATTCTATTTATCAATATTCGCTAAAGTAATGTTGAATGATTTATTTCTTTCTACTTAAACTTGCATTGTAATTTAATCATCAAATAAGTTTAACAAGTAAATAACCAATATTTACAATGCTCAATCATGGAAATAAAAGTATACCAAATGTAATAAAAAATTTCTATATGAAGGCTATGATATAAGTTACATCATTTTACAAAGAACACAATAATATATAATGTAAAAATCAACATTTCATAAAAATTCACCAAAATATTTTTTGATAAAATCAATATTCCATAAAAAATCATTATTACCAAAATAAAGTATGGAAATCATAAATCAAAATGGTGGAAGCTAAAACAAACACTTCTCAGTCCGTCCAAAATCAATAATATGCAAAGTTGAATGTTGTGGCTCTACACTCAGAAAAATGTGGTTATAATTATCTTCATAATCCTGGATATTAGTGATATATCTTCTATCTACAATGGATTTCTAGTATGCCAACGCTCTTTTGTAAGAAAAATTATCCACTTCATACGTTGACACATATATTCTCAAACAATGTTCTAAATTTCTATCCAACCTATTACAAACTTTATATTTCACAAAAGATAATGCACTAAATGCCCTTTCATATTATATTGGTCCCAAAATCATTGTTTGATACAATTCATATAAGCATAAATATTCACTCATGGTATACTGCAAAACACTACTAGGATACAATTTTTTCCACAAGTGTGTAATTGAACCTGCTTTATATGAATTATTCAAATGAGAAATTTGATTGACCATTGTTAATATAGAATGAGTTGATTGATTTATCAAATGTTCCTTATTGAGAATACCATTAATCTTTATACCATTGACTTCCACATGTTTTGAAAAATGTGTAATATGGTACGCATATATTTAATGAACAATTCTTTTATAATATTTTGGTCAATACATGAATCCCAAAACATGGGATTAACCACAACCATGGCCTCAAGCAACTCTTCTCTTTGAAAATGGTCTCTTATTTCTTTTGTCAATTTTTTTGTTATTCTTTTCATTTTAATCCTTGTATCCTGCAAAACTATATCAAATCTGTTGTGTTACGGGTATTTTTTCAAGATCATTTGTAAGTATTCCCATTCAATTTTTAAAATAATATAATGGTATCTCTTTTCCATTCACTTGAATAAAAATATGGTCATTGATGTTGAACTTCAAAAAAAAATTCAAATCATTGACGTTCGTAAGAGTTCTCCAATCATCAATTGAAGGATCCATATAACTTTTGGCAAACAAATATAAATTATCAATACGCATGCATATTTATTTTCTAATTTTAATGAAATCAACAATATAAATTGATCTTTCTTGGGCACGTTTTGTCAAATTATTCAATTCTTGCAACATTGGAAGAATACCACATAAAGTGAGCAATGTCTCCAAGTCTATCATTTTGTACAACAAATATTTTTCCTTATTAACAGTCCTCCTATTCGCATTCATAAAACCTCCTAAGGATTGATATTCTTTGAAAACTCTACATGTGAGTTGGAAAAGTTAAATCCATCTAGTATCTACATATTTTATGAACTTTTTATCTTCAGTAACTCCAAGTGCAAACATTTGAAACTCTGCAAACCTTTTCGGACTATATGAAAAATAATCATGTATTTCACGAACGAGTTCTTCAACTCTAGAAATATTTTCAAATGTGCTCACAATTTTGTATGCAAGATTCATTTTCTGAGCCATGCAATGAATGGGGATCAAATATGGGGTAATTATTGTCTCTAGTTGAACACAAAGCCTATTCCTATTACCTTGCATTATAGCAGCACCATCAGCTCCAAAATATATTATTTATTAGCTATTGTTGTATCATCCATTCCTGTAATTTCCTTTAAGCTAGTTACAACAATATTATAAATATTTTTCGTATTATAATTTTTCATAATTTTATGTAATGCTAGCAAATGAGGTCTCCTTACATGATTCTCAAATAAGTAAATATGCATACAAATCCAAGATGCGTTGTCAACAGTATTTATTTATCAATTGAAAGTGAAATAAATTTTGCATTATTAACTTTCTCTCTCAAGTCATCTTTCTCAATGAAAGAGAGACATTTACCATTTCCCAACCACTTCGATCTGACCAATGGGCACAGGGAAGGTTTTATACATCAACAAGCTGAAACAGATGCTCATAATCAATAAAATTAGACATTGGCCTTCCCTTCTTAAGAATAGTATATACAACAACAAACTGTAAACTTTTAGACACTAAAGTTATTTTATGATTTTTTTCAAATTGTGTTGCAATCGTTTCACCTTTCTAAACAATTATTTTGTGTTGTTTCACCTCTTTGTCATAGTATTCTGCATATCTAACACGAATGCATTCTAATGCATTCTTCCACCTAATTGTTTTCGTAATTGTTCCATCAATTTTTTTTTTGTCACAAACTTTTCCATAATATTTTTCTATTGTATCCAACTTAAGTTGCATTTTGTGATCTTGATGGGGAGCCAAATTTTAACACCAAGAAAAAGACTCAATTTTCATTTAGAAGCATGGAAAGATTACAATTCCGAACCATGGAAGAATTACACAGTACAGAAAAATGCATCAGAAACCGCAGTCTTCATCCTTTCCAGCCTCCGCAATCCTTCGAACAATCTCTTTTTATAATGACAGGCTCTTGCTGCAACCGCCGTTCGTAACTGTCCTTGTAACCGCTGCAACGGTCCCCTTGGAACTGCCATAACGACTTTTGGAACTGCCAAATGTCGTTCTGTAATGGTCCATGAAAAAGTAGCATGTCGCGATATCGCGACATCTTTTTAACCCGCCTTCTCTTTCCTAGCCGGGTCGCGAAAACGCGACATGTCACGATATCGCGACACTTTTTTGCCTTTTGTTCTCTTTTGCCAATGTGTCGCGATATCGCGACACTTTTTCGTCCTTCGACCTTCTTTGTCCAGGTGTCGCGATATCGCGACACTTTCGTTTGCTCTCCCTTGCATTCAAAGTTCATCGCGATATCGCGACATCTTTTATGTCGTGATATCGCGACATCTGCATTTAGCTCTTGCCTTTGTTCTGAGTTGTCGTGATATCGCGACAACCTTTATGTCGCGATATCGCGACACTTGAGTTTTGCTCTCGCCTTTGTTCGGAGGTGTCACGATATCGCGACAACCTTTATGTCGCGATATCGTGACACTTGAGTTTTTGCTCTCGCCTTTGTTCGGAGGTGTCGCGATATCGTGACAACCTTTATGTCGCGATATCGCGACACTTGAGTTTTTGCTCTCGCCTTTGTTCGAGGTGTCGCGATATCGCGACACTTGAGTTTGCACCCGTCATTGTTCTGAGTTCGTCGTGATATCGCGACAACTTTTATGTCGTGATATCGCGACACTTGCATTTTTGCTCTTGGCTTGGTTCAAAATGCGTCGCGATATCGCGACACCTTTTATGTCGCGATATCGTGACACCTTTCAATACTTAGAACATTTTTCTTGTTTCTTTTGTTTTTTTTTTTCGGTGATGCAAGATTGTTGTGCTGCCACTGGATGCTCCTGCATCAGACACCCGGGGTAGATTGAGAAGTGATCTTCACTTCTAGACGGGCAGAGGAAAACCCAGATGATTAACCTCTGTTTTGGACAACCAAGTTGCATCTTCGACAGGGCGGCCCTTCCACTTGACCAAATACTCCGAATATTGCCTATTTCGGGTACTTCTGCCTTCGTGAGTGTCGAGTATGTCTTCGATTTCCTCTTTGTCTGGAGTGAATTCTAGAATTTTCCACATATCCGGACTGGGCGGCTCGCTGCAACTTCCTTCATGATATTCGACCAAGTCTGAAATATTGAAAATAGGTGAAATATTCAGCTCACTTGGTAGATCTACTTCATAGGCATTTCCTGAATCTCGTTTACCTATGATCCGGCATGGTCCAAACCTCTTCATCTTTAGCTTATTGTAGGTTTTTCTAGGAAAACGTTCCTTGCGTAAGTGAACCATGACTTCATCTCCTATCTGGAATTCCTTGAAACGCCGCTTTTGATCTGCTCTGGCTTTGTACATAGCATTCATTTTACTGATATGCTACTGGACCTCTTCATGTAAATTCTTCATGTGTGCTGCAAAGTCTTCAGCTTCAGCACTGCACTTTTCTCCTTTATCTATCGGCCTCAACTCAGAAGCGTTTCTCGGGTTGTTCCCATGCACTATCTGGAATGGGGATTTACCAGTACTACGATTGATAGAATTATTGTAAGCAAACTCTGCCTGTGGTAAAATCAGATCCCATCCCTTGGGTTTATCTCCTACCAGACATCGTAGAAGATTACCCAAACTTCTGTTGACTACTTCGGTCTGTCCATCAGTCTGCGGGTGGTACGTAGAACTAAATTTCAATTTTGTATTTAGCTTCTTCCATAGAGTTTGCCAAAAATAACCCACAAATTTGGTATCTCTGTCCGAGACAATGCTTTGGGGTAGACCATGAAGTCGTACTACCTCCTTGAAAAACAAGCTTGCAATATGAACAACATCACTTGTCTTCTGGCATGGAATAAAATGGGCCATCTTTGAAAACCTATCAACAACAACAAAAATGGCATCATTTTCGCGTTGTGTCCTTGGCAGACCAAGAACAAAATCCATACTGATGTCCTCCCATGGTCTTTCTGGTATAGGCAATGGCTTATACATTCCTGTATTCTGGCTTACTCCTTTCGCCATCTGGCACACTCTACAACCCTGCACAAATTTGGTCACATCCGGCTGCAACTGTGGCCAATGGTAATTCTCACTAACTAGAGCAATGGTCTTATCTCGACCAAAATGTCCTGCTAGTCCTCCGCTATGTTTCTCTTTGATCAGATTTTCCCTCATGGAACTTCTAGGAATGCACAACTGGTTCTTCCGAAACAACATCCCATCTTGGATCATAAAATCCAACCACTTAGTGCGATCCACAGTAGTAGGAGACAAACATGCCATCCATGCCTCTACGAAATCTGGATCCGCTGGGTATAAACTCTTGAGTTCATCAAACCCAACAACTTGCACTCTCATTTCTATCAACAAATTATGCCTTCTACTCAAGGCATCTGCAACTCTATTAGATTTGCCACTTCTATGCTTCAGGACAAAGGTATAACTCTGCAGGAATTCAACCCACTTCAAATGCCGCTGGTTAAGTTTACCTTGACTATTTATATACTGCAAAGCTTGATGGTCAGTATATAAAACAAACTCTTTGGCTAGCAAATAATGTCTCCATTTCTTAAGAGCCTGAATGATAGCATAGAATTCTTGATCATAAACAGAGTATTTCTTTCTAGCATCATTTAATTTTTCACTAAAGTATGCAACAGGTTTACCTTCTTGGCTCAATACAGCTCCAATGGCACTGCCACTGGCATCACAATCAACCTGAAACACTTTATTAAAATCTGGAAGTGCCATAATGGGCTGTTCTGTCACTTTCTTCTTCAATATGTCCATACTCGGTACCCGCCTTGGCAGTCCACTTAAATTATTTCTTATCCCCTCTCATAGTTTCTGTTAGGGGTGCACAAATACTGCTAAAGTCTCTAATAAACTTTCTATAGAAACTTGCAAGACCATGAAATGATCTTACCTCTGTTACATTCCTTGGGGTAGGCCATTCAATGATAGCCTTCACCTTTTCAGGATCCATTTTTAGACCCTCCTCTGAGATGACAAATCCTGGGTATATCAACTCTTTCTGTACAAAACTGCACTTCTTCAAATTTATCAACAACTGCTCCTCTCGCAGCTTTTCAAAAATTGTCCGAACATGCAACAAATGCTCGTCCAATGTTTTACTAAAAATTAGAATATCATCCAGATAAACTATCACGAACTTTTCCAGGAAGTCTCGCAATACCTCATTCATCAGCCTCATGAATGTACTGGGTGCATTAGTTAATCCAAATGGCATAACTAACCACTCATACAAACCCTCTTTGGTTTTGAAGGCTGTCTTCCACTCGTCACCCTCTCGAACACGTATCTGATGATATCCACTCTTTAAATCAATCTTAGTGAAGTATTTAGCTCCACTCAAACAGTCCATTATATCGTCCATTCTAGGTAATGGAAATCGATACTTAATGGTAATCTTGTTAATGGCCCTTGAATCAGTGCACATTCTCCATTCTCCACCCTTCTTCGATGCTAGTACTGCAGGTACTGCACAGGGACTCAAACTTGCTCGAATCAAACCCTTCCTCAACAATTCATGAACCTGGCGGTTCAACTCTTCATTTTCTATAGGAGACATTCTATGGGCGGCCTTATTGGGTAAGCTAGATCCCGGCATTAAGTCAATCCGATGACTAATCTTCCTCATTGGCGGTAAACCCTCAAGCACATTGTCTGATATAATATCAGGAAATTCTGCTAATAGATGTTCAACTTCTGCTGGAATGTCTGTAGTATCTTCTCTCTTTATAGTAGGAATTAATGCATAACACATTGAATCCCTCTTTAGACCATCCAAAAATTTTCTGCCATCTACTAAACAAATTCTAGCATTATTGCATACCTTTTCCTCAACCTCCTTCAATGGCTTCAGTTTGTGGCGCACTCCATATTTTGTCAGGGAATAGGTATTTGCATGCCCATCATGCGCCGCACGTCTGTCAAATTGCCATGGTCTTCCCAGCAACAAATGGCAAGCATCCATCGACAAAATATCACACAGGACCTCATCCTCGTATCTTCCAATTTGAAACTTGACCAAGCATTGTTCACTGACCAATGCTCTATGGTCCTTCTGCAACCACGCAATCCGGTATGGATGCGGGTGCTGCCTTCTTTCTAGCTTTAACTTAGTTACCATTTCCTTAGAGACCAAATTATCTTTACTACCATTATCAATAATAATATTACAGATTTTACCTGAACATTTGCACCTCGTGCGAAACAGGATTTTTCGTTGGTCTGGTTCCCTCTCTTCGTTCAACAAGGTTCTCCTTGTGATCATCACTTCTCCTCACTCTGCTTCTTCAGAGTGCTCAGATTCAACACCATCCTCAACGATCGCATCTTGAGCATTTGCTTTAGGCCTTCTATTCGGTGCTTCTTGGTGTTGGGGACACTCATATGATCGATGCCCCTCTTCCCCGCAATTGAAGCAGGTTCCACGAAATCTTCCTCTTCCATATCCGCGTCCACCTCTACCTCTTCCCCTTTGATAATCATTGTTCTGATTATGGGGACGGTATGCATTCTCCTCCTTCTGTTCCTGGTGATTGCTTGTTTCACCAGTCTTCTATGGGCCGTCATATTTACCTCCACTGGTTCTGCCACCAGTTCTTCCACCACGACCTCTTCCTCTCTGTTTACTATCAAATCTTCGATTCAGTTTCTCTTCCACTTTCAGAGCAAACTGGTAAGCATCTTCAATGGTGCTCATTCGAACCAAACTCAATTCTTCTTGTACGCTGGTTCTCAACCCATTAATGTAATGGGCTACTCTCTCTTTATTTGCTTTTGTATGGCCGGTTCTGATGGAAATTTTAAAAAATTCCTCTGTATATTCTTTAACAGACTTGTTGGACTGTCGCAAACTCTGCATTTTTCGCAACAGATCTAATTCGTAATCTGTCGAAATAAACTGTCGTTTTAGTTTTTCAACCATTCGATCCCACCTGGTGATCTTTTCTTTTCCTCTACGATTTCGTTCCAACTGCACTCCTTTCCACCATATGCCAACATGGCCTTTCAACTTTGTTCTTGCAAATTTTATCCGATTTGGATCTTCAACCTCCTCATATTCAAAATATTCCTCCATATCGTTAATCCAATCAATCAACTCTTCTGGATTTAAATTTCTAGAATATGTGGATACGTCAATCTTCGGCCTTTTCCCAATTTGAGAAATGGCTTTAATCATTCGAGCTTTCGCAGAACTCATCGCTTCTTCTTCTTCTTCTGACGGGTCATCAACTCCGCAAGCTTCATCATCGCTCTGGTCTTCTCCTCTTGGCTCTACTCCTCTACGCAATTCTTCCTGCAGGGCCTGCACTTGCCTCTGCAATGCTCGAAAGTCTCCTTCAGGAACCACGTTCCTTCCAGCACCACGATTTCTTCGCGATGGCATTCTTCTTCACTTTTTTTCTCAGAACCCTTAACCCCAGATCCTGGTGCAAGCTGCCTCACGTTCGGCGCTCCGCTTACACACTCAAAATCTTCTCGCTCTGATACCACTTGATGGGGAGCCAAATTTTAACACCAAGAAAAAGACTCAATTTTCATTTAGAAGCATGGAAAGATTACAATTTCGAACCATGGAAGAATTACACAGTACAAAAAAATGCATCAAAAACCATAGTCTTCATCCTTTCCAGCCTCGACAATCCTTCGAACAATCTCTTTTTATAATGACAGGCTCTTGCTGCAACCGTCGTTCGTAACTGTCCCTGTAACCGCTGCAACGGTCCCCCTGGAACTGCCATAACGACTTCTGGAACTGCCAAATGTCGTTCTGTAATGGTCCGCAAAAAAGTAGCATGTCGCGATATCGCGACATCTTTTTAACCCGCCTTCTCTTTCCTAGTCGGGTCGTGAAAACGTGACATGTCGCGATATCGCGACACTTTTCTGCCTTTTGTTCTCTTTTGCCAATGTGTCGTGATATCGCGACACTTTTTCGTCCTTCGACCTTCTTTGTCCAGGTGTCGCGATATCGCGACACTTTCGTTTGCTCTCCCTTGCGTTCAAAGTTCGTCGCGATATCGTGACATCTGCATTTAGCTCTTGCCTTTGTTCTGAGTTGTCGCGATATCGCGACAACCTTTATGTCGCGATATCGTGACACTTGAGTTTTGCTCTCGCCTTTGTTCGGAGGTGTCGCGATATCGCGACAACCTTTATGTCGCGATATCGTGACACTTGAGTTTTGCTCTCGCCTTTGTTTGGAGGTGTCGCGATATCGCGACAACCTTTATGTCGCGATATCGTGACACTTGAGTTTTTCTCTCACCTTTGTTCGGAGGTGTCGCGATATCGCGACAACCTTTATGTCGCGATATCGCGACACTTGAGTTTGCGCCCGCCGTTGTTCTGAGTTCGTCGCGATATCGTGACAACTTTTATGTCGCGATATCGTGACACTTGCATTTTTGCTCTTGGCTTGGTTCAAAATGCGTCGCGATATCGCGACACCTTTTATGTCACGATATCGCGACACCTTTCAATACTTAGAACATTTTTCTTGTTTCTTTTGTTTTTTTTTTTTCGGTGATGCAAGATTGTTGTGTTGCCACTGGATGCTCCCTGCATCAGATCCTTCCCTAGTTTTCAACTACAAATAATGTATCTATATTTTTTGCTATGTCGTTGTTGTTCTCGGGCTACACTAGCTCAATAAATGGATATTTGAATGACCATTCCAACTTAAATGTCCTTCCAATATTCTACCTAGTTAACTTTCTATGCTTAGAATTATTAGTAGAACATTCTCCTAAAGTTGTTATTTGGTTAGAATGGTTGGTTTCTTTCTCGGTTGGTGTTCCATATTGAGGATTATCTTCAAGTTGTTGAATGTCATTTTTAGGTTGAGGTATCTCTTCCTTAGGAACATCTTCAAGTGGAGAAATGTTATAGTCAATTAGGTATTCTGCATACAAAGTGGTTCTACATTATTTTTTGAAATTACATAAAAAATTGCTCTTTTGTATAGAAGATAGATATGTACCTTAAAGTTGTACAAATGTCAATGCCTCCTTGGATTTGGATATTTGGCTAAAATATTTTAGGATATTTTTTCTTTCAGAATATTTACCTTACTTAGATTTGGTGTAGGTGACATTGTATCTGTATAGGAAAATTAGTTTCAAGTTATAAAATGAATCCCCAAGAAATTTAAGCTTTGGGTATTGTACACAACTCTTATAATTGATAATCATTGAACAATTTCTTATAATGTAATTCCCTTATTGTATAGATGTTATTACAACCAACTGGATTTAACCCAAGTTCCAACTAATTGCAGCATTTTATTATTCACAACATGAAATATCACACTAGGAAATAACTAAGATGTTTGAGGAAGACAAGTGGTTTAGTAACAGTCTATATGCTACTTAATTCTAAAAATCAAGAGAGATGAGGGCTCACACAACCTTCCATTGCATTCTACATCTTGCATTCCAAAAATATATTGTTTAATGCTACTTCATAGCATCAATTAATGTGCTAAGAGAATGAAATAATCTATTCATACATCGGTAGTCCCTATTAGCTATCAGTTTAACATGGCATTAATAGGAATTACGGGTTACCGGTGTACTGTGGCACCAGTAGCCTATAGAGAGTACCAATACCACAATCATGCATCGATAGCCTCTAAAGGCTACAAGTACCATGATACATTGATAGCCTATATGTATTACTGATGTTATTATACATCGGTAGTCTTTGCATGCTATTGGTATCATAATATGATGATAGTCTATAAATACTATCAATAAATTATGGCATCGGTAGTCCATTCAGGCTACCAGTATATCATGGTGTCAGTAGCCTTTAGATGTTATCGATGCATGATAGTGGTTTTGGTACTCTTTGTAGGCTACCAACACCATAAAATATTTGTAACCTACAAGTACTACCGATGTATGGTGGTGGCATTGGTAACCTCTACAAGCTATAAACGTATCATGGAGTCGGTAGACTGAGAGGCCATCAAATCCCTCAATGTTGGTTGAAAACTATAAGATTCCAATTCAAGCACTCTACATTAGGTGAATACAAACTAAAATTGCTATGGAACATGGATGTTAACTACCTAAATTTTCTCTATTGTGGATAGGCACCAATTGCTACGGGTATGTACCACAGGTTGATATATGGCTTTTTGTAGCTAGAGGTGGTTTTTTATTACAAATATTTTTTCACCGTTGCAATTTTTCAATGCTACGGGTCATTTTTTGGGTATATGAGTATTGTTGTCACATTAGGTATATATATTGATGGTATAAGAGGTGAATTTGGCAAGAAAAATAAAATTATTTATAATTTGAAGGTGAAAAGGTTCATGGATTTGGATGAAAGTGGTTGGCAAATTAAAATAAAAACAAAAAACTTATTATCACGGTCGGGTGATCTGGTCCCAAAAACATTTGCACCTTGGAAATTTTGGGTGAATGGTCCCTAGTGAAAGGTATCGAGATTAGCCAATTTAAATTTTGAAAATCTTAATTCTCATGAATTAACGATGATTCGTCATTATGTATAACCCTGACCATAGGAGTACTTTTAGGATCCATACGAAAGGGTGGGGGATGGAAACTATTTACACCCCATGTGGTAGGTGAGGAAAGAGACCTATAGGAGGTAAAACCTAGGTCCACAAATAAATTCATGGAGTAAGAAAAATATTGACCTCAAAATTGGCCATGAATCTAGTGTCATAAATATGGAGTTATACAAATTTTGTGGAAGTTGTGGTAAAAAAGTATAATCATACAATGAGAAATTTATAGATCTCTCAATGGGAAAATAATGCTTTCTATATAAAATAGGGAGTTGTCTTATATGCTAAAAGTCACTCATGACATAGCCATATGTATTTCTTGCAACCCCAAGATCTAAAATAAATTTTAATTTAGAAAATTAACATCTATTCATGAGGCTTCCTAACCCCATACTTAAAGAAGAAAAACCTACCATCTAATTTCAATAGCCCATGGTAGTTAGACCAATTCAAGGAAGATATATATATGGTAATACTACGGATATCCATGGTCCTAAGGGAAGGGAGCAATAATAATATATATAAGGAACACACAATCCTACAACATGTTGTATAAACCTACCTACGACACTCCTAGATGATTGACCATGCTAAGTACATCTATAACTAGATGGATAATTAACTCAAGTAATTTAATAAAGAGAGGAAATTCAACTATACTTCCTAATTAGGTTGATCCTTTACCAAAAAAAAGTTGATTTTCTAGCTTCCAACTAGAATTGGTAGGGAAATATGAACAACCTCTAAGCATAGTGGTGTGCATGAACATACCCTATTGAGAATACGGAAATAAATCCTACCACTTCTATGATGAGGTGTACAATTTCATAATGGAGAAATTTAAAGGAAAATAGCTAAGACTAACTGATGATGCATGAAAGTTTCTAATAGAAGGGAAATGACCAAAAGAATATTTCTACTTGGGAATTTTCAAGTATTTATCCACCTTTATGGATTTTCATCCATTCCATTTGAGTTGCTACATGAGTACCAAAATACATTTTCAATCTATAATATGTGTGGCAACTCGACTATGTTGACTTAAAGTACTTTAAGATATAGAATAAAACCATGTTCTACTTGCTTAAGCAACAAAGCATGAATATCACTCCAAATTTATGTGGGTTCCCCTCAGTAGAATGGGTGAAATTGAGAGAGATTGATCTCAAATAGCTTAGATACTATTGGTCCTATAACTTAAATGGAGTTTTGAGAATACACTCAAGGAAAAATGTTGGATAACTCTTTTATACATGATAAAAGGTATATGATACAACAATAAGCCAACTAAGATGAAGATATAACCCTTGCCACTCTAGGGAGAAACAAAGGATATGAAGATGAAGTTCAAATATGGTATGCTAACCCCTTAGAGTGGAATACCTTTTACACAAAGTAGAAGGATGACTTTGACCCTAATATTAAGATAAATAATCAATGTCTAGGGACACTCTAGAAGCTTGGGTATACTAATCAAAAGACCATTGCATGGACAAATATGAGGTACAAAATGGATATAATTACAATATCCATATAAGAAAATCCATTCACTATTTGATTTTCTACCATCTAGGATAGAAGGCATCCAAAGGCATAAAGAAGACCAATAACATAATGGTAGTAGTAGTAGGAACATACCATCCCAAGCATGACAATATCTCCTATAGCTAATGATGCCAGCTAGCCTTCCCAAAGGAGTTGAGTCAATAGGAGCTCCCTCATCAAGTATGCTTCAAGTGTATAGACTAATATTTTCATATAAATCCATAGAGAAATATCTTTTTAAAGAATTGGATGTCCTTGTTATTGAAGAGAAGATATGAAAGAAAGAATACAAATGACTTAGTATAAAGACCTCTAAGAATTTA
Organism: Wollemia nobilis; assembly: GCA_028583015.1. NCBI lineage: Eukaryota > Viridiplantae > Streptophyta > Pinopsida > Araucariales > Araucariaceae > Wollemia > Wollemia nobilis. The sequence goes on from JAQPPZ010000850.1 coordinate 15,958,616, forward strand.
GTCATTTTTTGTTCATAATAATCAGTAAAAAGGAACAAGGTGCACTTTTTTAAGGTGATAGACTAAACCTACGAAGGTAGCATCAACTCTTGGTAACTTAAATTCTAGGGTGCTCTAGTTGTACCTAGATAATATGGACCCACAGTAAATGGTCTAATTACCTAACTAAATAGAATTTGGTATGACAATGAAATATGACCACTTGATAGTTGAGGATGGAGCAATTCAAGTAAAAATAGGGAATTGGAGATATAATTGGCATAGCTAAAGGCATAAAGGAACCAACTTTAATAAGAGAATGAAGGGATGAAAAAAGATGTCTCCAAGAAGGATTAATTAAAAAGTAGATCGAGGACCTTGAAACCCAACTTGCCAAGATTGAAGAACACATATAATAACTAACAAAGTAACAGAGTCAACTCCAATAAAGTCTCAAATAGAAATATTAATAGATCATAAATTTGATGACATCAAGGCCTAAAAATATAGTTGTAGACCCAAGGTTAGCTCAATATATTTAGAGGATTAGGATCTTTTGGAACTAGATCAATGGGGAAATAGAGAATGCATATAAATACTTTTGATCTACCACATAGAAGAAAGTCTAGAATAGGTGGACACAACCATGAAATATGTGGAAGGGAAACTATCTATGAGGGAGGAATATTAAGAGGTGCTAAATATCTTTGCATAAATAACCATAGTGCAGGTATAACAATAAGGTAAATATCATAAATAACTAGCCAAGAACTTGGAAAAGATCCCAAATATCTAGAGGAAACTTTCAACATATAAAGATAACTTGACAACCTTGAAAACCCAAGTGTAGAAAATGGATAAGGAGATAGAAGGGTCGATTGCTACTATAATACCCAATTTGTTTTAGAAATAAAGCACCTCTTATATTATGATGTCATAAGGACTATTATTGAGAAAATGAAAGACTGAGCTAACCAAGGGAATGTAATTGAAACATATGAGAGGTTGAAGCCTATTCATACCAAATTATAGGAGCTAAGTAACAAGAAATAGAATTATTAGAAAATCCATTTGAAGACCTGATGGGAGAGTTATAAGACCTTAGATAATTATAGGTGCTAGATGACACAAAGTGTCAAATTTTTTTGGCACTACTACCACCAAAGACAAACTAAAAAATAAATAAGAATTTTGATAATTTTGCAACATATGTCACAACTTTGTAGACTCCATGCCCAAGTATAAAGGAAGGATCTAAGATATTACACCAATCAAGCTTGGCATCCCATTAAATTACCATAAATATAGTACGTTATGGTTACCTTTCCAAATTTTTTGAATTTTAGAGGAGAATGTTATGGCAAAAATCATGCAGTACAAAATATACCAAATTTCTAAAAAATTTACTAGGTATCAATAGCAACCAATTTGCTTACAAAATTTAGCTTATTAGCTCCAAAAGCCAATTTTATTTTTTAAGAGGTTCAATTGATTTGAAGGATCAATTTTCTCAACAAAATTAGTTGATCTGCCTGCAAATACGAGTTACTTAGAGAATATAAGTTATTTGTTTGCCAAACCTAAGCAAATCATGCAAACAATTACAAAGGTAAAATATAGCATGGATCTTAAGGTGAATCTTTCAAAAAGTGATATTTTGGTATGTAGTGACACACCACATAATTATGGAATCCTTCTAAGACCATTAGAAGTATTATTGGAAACATGTAACATTTATAGGTACAACATTTTGCTAAAGTTATCCCCAAATATTTACTTTTACTAGGATTAATTGTTTCTAGCCCTAGGTAACTTAGGGATAAAATTTTACTATAAAAAGAATCTTAGGGACCTCATTGTAATCATATTTTGACTATGATGAATTAGATCTACACTATGAAATCCATATTTTGGTTGTAAGAAAATGATAAGTCCTTAAGCATTCCATTAGTGGCATCGCTCTCCTATTTTGCTATGTGTGCAATAGTTGTAGCATGACCCTTCTAGCCCATTTTGTCGTTTGCTTATTAATTTTTTAATCAAATGAATGGGTGTATATTGATGTTATTTGATTTCTCATGTATTTATTGATCATAGGTTTTTCTTGCTATGGTCTAAAAGTCATATTTGCTTTTGATTTCTTACACTCTTAACTTCCAAACAATTGTTTATTTGTGTAGTTAAATTTTCATACATTTTTATTTTATGCACTTTATCTTCATACAATTTAATTTAGATTATTTTACAAGTTTTATACAAGGATAATGGGAAGTTAGCCTAAATTTAGAGATTGGGAGAATCCATCTTGGAGAAACTTGGATTGGGGGCACAAACCCTAATCTAGAAGTTAGGATCATTCCTCGATTCAATAAATATCTAGGTCCTCCATGTGAATAGAGTGTATTTGTGCTTTAAAAATAGTAAAAATATGGTAATTAAATGGAACAACATAAGAAGTAAAAATATTTTTAAAACTTATTTTATTATTAGAGTCTTTGGATATTGTATAATGAGAAGAAGATGAAACTTTGATAAACTCTCACTTTTTTCAATAATAAAATACCTTTTTCAAGGTCATAGCACCACAATTGCTAATATGTCATGTCATCTTAACCCTACACATGAAATACATTGGGGATTCTAAAAATGTGGGATAAGACTCTAAGTAATTTTGATTAATGAAATCTTCACTTAAACCATCAATAAAGTTGTTTGTTGATTTTTTTGGTTGGTGTATGATATGACATGTGCTATTGAGTATGCAAATCTTATCCATGTTAAAATCTCAATATTTAAGTGTTACATTTCATAGTAGCTTTATAGAAATAAATAGAATCAATACATTACCCAATATTACCTCAAATAAATATACACAAAACAATGCACATAGTATATGGGAGTGTCCATGGTTAACAAATATTTTTTTTTTAAATGTTGGTAAAAAATTATTGAATCAATAAAACCATACAATAAACAGAGAATCCCAAAACAATAACCCTTACAAGGGCTAAAATAAAGAGACCCCCAAAATCATCGAGCACCCAACCAAAAGACACACAATAAAAAATAACCTCAACCAGGCATATCCACAGCAAGCAAATTAGCAAGATGATGAGAACAGTCCAATGGGAGCTGATCCCATTCCCTAAAATTCCAGTCTTCCTAAAACTTAGAAGCCCATTTTTCCAAGAGCCACACCATTCCATTCCCTGGGAATATGAACAAAGGAAATAAACTCCAGATGTTGATAAATTTGAATGATCTACCGAGCCACTAACGCTAGCTACCAATGAACATTAGAAATATTATGAGTCTTCAACAAATTAATAATAATCTGAGAGTTCAACTCATAGATTATCTTCCACCATCCCAAAGCATAACCTTTTTTCAAAGCAAAATGAATAGCAAGGGCCTCCATATAATTATTAGTTTGCTTCCCCTTATAACAGGATAAAATGAAAAGAGTTGCACCACTACTATCTCTCCCAACACCACCAATACCTACATACCCAATATTCCCTCTAGAACAGCCATCATTATTAATCTTGAACATCCCCTGAGCCAAAGGATGCCATTTGCCATATCTTTGCACTTTTTTATTGAGGCCTCTCCTCCTGACTGATAAAGAAGGACAAGATCCATTCTACACTAAACCTAGGTCTTGCATCATCAAAATCTCATATTGATCCAAAGAAATACTGATCTAACATTTAGAAGAAATAATTTCTTGGATCATACCAATAATCCTCTGCTAAATCTGATAAATAGTTAAATTTCTACCTTGAAAAATTCTTTGATTTATTTCAAGCTAAATATGCCATATAATACATGATGTCCTAACACTCCACACAACTTAAAGAAAGGCTTAGTAGGAGGTCTTCCTAAACTCCTCCATAACTCAACAAGAGAAGAGGCATGAAAAGAAGATTGTTTCCACACCCTCAACCAAAGATGCCAAATTTCCTATGGAAATTAACACTGTAATAACAAATGGTCAACAAATATTATCACCATGAAAGAAAAGAATTACACTACAACTGATTATGAAATGGTTAGTATGAAGGGGCATTTATACCCAAATATAAGTTACGTTTATGTTAAGGTTGAGAGATCGATATTAAGAATTTTTTTTGATTAGGTATAAGAAGGGGTTTTGAAATGCTCCCCAAACATTTTATAAAGCAGGAAAGGTGGCTAGAGAAAACCTAAGCCACTTACAATAGAATAGATTCACAAGAAGATGGCTATGAGAGAAACTAAAAAGAGGAGTTGAAACGTGATCCAATAAATTAGGGCCTAGGAAATAGAGAATATTTTCAAATCCCAAGGATCCAACATGACCAAACACAAGTCGAGGGTTAAAAAAATTGAGAGATCCACAAAATCCATCAAATCCAAATCCCATAAATCTCTTGCATTGACCTAGAAAATTTTAAATTCAATATTACAATACAATTTCCTGTCCAACCTAGGATACACGGGCCTGCACCCAGAAAAGTCAAATTTAAAAAACCAAATTCCCAACCATAAAGGAAAAGTATTTCCATGGGGGAAACACACCAACAAGCCAAGATTTTTTTTAAATAAGAACTCCCACCCAAATTTTTGTAACACAAATTGAGATCTAGATTTCCCAGAACATCAACTATTGGGCAAACAACTAGGAACCACCTATTCAACAAATAGGATATGGAAAACAACAATGGTACCACTAAACATGGTCCAACCTAACCAAACCAATTGTTATTATCGATAACTCACATACAACTACCAAAAAAATTTATAATATTTCCCAACCTAACACATAGGCTAAAAAGTAAGAAATCCACCCAAAATAATAGGACCCAAGGAACTATCATCCTGGAACTGAAATAAGACTACCAAAAACCTAGATATCTAGCTTTGCAACCAACAAAAAGAAACAACCTAGAGAAGAGACCCTGAATGAAGACCCTAATATTCCTCTCCCAAATCAAATCTTAGCCTAAAATAACATCCAAAAAAGTAAAGTCTGCTCGAGATCCATAAAAGGACCCAACAACTGTAAAATCTGGAAAAGTTTTGGATCTGTAAAAGGACCCCTAAATATAGTCAAAGAAAAACATGGGCCAATAAAACAAAAATATTTGGGATCTCTCTCCCTACGAAAAACAACCATAATCCATAGGTTCTAAACCCTATCTAACAATGGGACCACCATCATCAATTGTTGTTGTTGTGAACCACCAAAGACCACCAACTTGAACACTAAAAATACAACCCCAAAAAACATAAGCATTGCCACAAAGTTCTCAAGGGTATTTCATTCCTGGACTGAAACTAGGAAGGAACACCTTGATATCCCCAAAAAATGTGCAAGAACTCCCTCAATCCCTGTGGGTTCTAACCCCATAGGCACACAAAAAATTAAAATAGAGTCAAACCCTTGCAAAATATGAACACCAAGCCAGTAGCTTGATAACTCCTCAGGGGAAGACTAAAAGCATAGACCAACTAGAAAAATTAGATATATCAATTTTAGGGGTAAAACAATGCCACCCCCTAGAGGATCACCCAAACCATGCAGATCGCCAAGTTGTTCAGCACCACTAGGTAGGTGGTCTAAGCAGGATTTGGAAAATAAAAAAAAATATGTTTGAATCATGCGATTCAACATATATATTAGAGCCAGCAAGCAAGAGATCCGAATAGAGTTTGTAAAGCCCTACCCCTTTGAGTTTCCCTTCGACTGGCATAATCTTCTCACTCTATTTCATCTCGCTCCACACCCAATATCCATAAGGGTCATATCTTCCCTTAAATATGGTTTTTATGAGAGATCGGTATTAAAACTTAAAATTATAAAAATATTACAAAATTACCCTTTTCAAGGTTTACAAGGGACTAAAGGGCTTATATAATCAATACAATACAAAAGTTATCCATGGCCTCAAGTGAATATTAACCACCACATATTCCAACACCCCCCTTAACTTGAATAGGGAACATAGAGAGAGACCCTTACTTGTCATCCCCCCTTAAGGGACACTCTCCTACACCAAGTAGATCTCACATACACATAAAATCAACCTTAGGCATTATCTTGGCCAAGATGTTCATTTCCTATTCCATTGAAGGCAGAAAAACTAAAGAAAGCATCCAATATGTATAAAGCCATCTCACAAAATGCATCAAAATACCTATACGCTTTATTTTTTTATGGTATACTAGATAATGGATAAGCTAAATGGTATTCTAATTATCATATCAAAGAGTTACAAAAACTTCAACAAATATCAATCTCCTCCAAAATCATGAGCATCCACTAAAGATGCTTAAATGCCTCATTAGTGGTGTATTACTCAACTTTTATAGAAGAATGAGATATAGTGGATTGAAATATAGAAAACCAAGGCATAAGGTCAAACCCTAAATAAATCACAAATCCTAGGATATTCACTCATCCAAAATACCATATCAATCAACATTTAAAATATTGTTAAAATCATAAGGGAGATAATTGAGTAGTGTATACCCATTTAAAGTTCCCTTAAATGTATCTTATAATTAGCTTAGCCATTCATTAGTGACTCCCTCACGGTGCCTACATATACTTAGAATAATAATTGAAAACAAAAACTAAATTTAGTTTTGTATGAGTAAGATAGAGAAATTCCTTCACAAGAGACTGATATGACATGTCATCAACCAATGGAGTGTTACAATCAGCCCTAAGCTTTAGGTCTAAAGCAAAATATTCCTAGTAGACTTTTCATCCTCCATCCTAAAATGTTGAAGAAGATCCAAAGCATTATTTAGCTATAATATTGATATCAAAATCAATCTAATTAATTTGAACCCCCAAAAAATAATTTAGAAGTACCAAATCTATCATCTTAAGAGTGGAATAAAGCTATGTCTTTATATCTTGGTTAAAAGCAAGAGAGTTTCTAGAGAACATCATCAATATAAAAAATAATCACCAAAGTTTTTGCATCCTAATATCTAACGTAAAAATCACATTGAACCTCACATTGTTGAAACCCACAACTAAGAAAAAATATAAATCTTATCACACCATGCATGAGGAGCCTAGTTATGTCCATACAAGGACCTAGTAAAATGATAAACCATAGAAGTGGGTCCCTCAAGCTCAAATATAGGTAATTGTTGTATGTATATCTCCTCTTAAAACTCTCCATATAGAAAGACACTCTTAACATCCATTTTATGTACCTTCCATCCATATGAGACAACAATAGAGAGAATTATATTGATAGTACATCCAAGACATAGGTGCAAATATCTTAAAATAATCAACTTATTTCTATTGATACAATCCCTTATAAACAAGGCATACCTTGTGCTTCTCCACCTAACCATCTAATATATACTAATTTATCTAGACCCATTTGTATCCAACTATATTTTTACCTTATGGAAGAGGAACTAATTCCCATGTCATATTCTTCATCAAGGCTTTATATTCTACCACCATAGCATCTTCTCACTTTGACCATCTCTTAGCCTAATAATATATAAGAGGATTCTAAGAATTATCTACACTTAAGAGTAAATCTCAAGAAGGAGCCTTCTGATGTTTCTTTAGAGATAGAATAGCTTGAGCATCCTTTAAAAGCATCTTAATCCAGATAGGTGTTAGAGGAACTAAAGAAATTTTATGTGCACTCTATGGAAAAGCAACATAAAGAAATAAATATAAATAAACCAACTCAAAATCACCACTCACCTCATCATGCAAAGCGAAAGTACTATAATATGATGTTTCATATTCAACATACCCTAAATTTAGAAAAGGTGTCATTGATGGTTCTATCCTTGGTGGAAAACAAATCAATATGGAATGGACCTACATACAAATATGAATATGAAGAAAATACTCTAATGTATATAGAGCCAACTAAAATCTCTAAAGAAATAATTGAATTTAAATAAACCTAAGGATCGAAATAGTCATCTAATGAAATCATAAGTGGTAAACTAGAAGGACCACTTGGAAGAACACCATAGAAAATAACATCTCTTTGAATCAAAACCTCATGCATATGTGGATCACAAAGGTGATATTCCTTTGAGGTATATTAATTCCCCATAAAAATGCATAGATAATTATTTGGTACCTCTTCTTCTTCCAAATATCCTCAGGTATGTGAGACCACACTAAAGACCCAAGATATGAAATCAAGACACATTAGGCATATCTCCTATCAACATTTCAATAGGTATCATACCCTGCACTGTCCTCATGCAAAACCTGATGATGACATATGATGCACAAGTAATGGATTCACCATATAACTTGTGCTCCATCCCCTTGGCATGAATCATACATTGTACCATCTCCATGATCACCCTATTATTCCTTTCAACCATACCATTTTGTTTAAGAGTATAGTGAATATTCCTTTGATATGTAATCCCATGAGATCCATGACTTATGTACTCACTCATCCATATACTCCAAGACATTTAATTTTTCTAACCAAGTGATTATCAACAATAGCCTTGAAGGACTTGAACCTCTCAAAGACTTTATCCATAGTGCTAATAGTATACAACCACACATATCTAAAAAAATCATCAATAAAAAGGAGGAAATACAAGTTTCATATGGTGTATCCATAGGTCTACAGGTGTTATTATGTATAATATCAAAGGGATGAGAAGACCTTATTGCAGTCCCCTTTGGAAAATTATGTTGATGATGCTTCCCTATAATACATTTTTTGCATACACAATTTGAATGGTATATATGTGTAAGTCCATTGACCATATAATAATGATTCATGTATCTCAAGGATTATAGCTAAGATGACTAAGCTTATGATACCACATCTAACTTTCATCATCTACATGTGTAACCATAACAACAAAATATTTCTTCTTGGAAGAAGAAATGGATGAGGTGGGTCTTTTTCCTAACTTATAAATATGGTATGATTCATCATAATAGATAGAAGAAATAATTTTAAACCCATCGTCTATATCCTTAATTATCCAATGATCAGGATAAAATTATACTTTTTTATTTGTATGACTAATGTGACAAATAAACAAGAGATTAGATCCAACATTAGAAACATAAATAACAACATGAAAAGAAGAAGATCCAGTGTTGATATCTCAACATTCTATAACCTACAATGAATAATAATATCCAATAACAACACACTCTCTTGAATGCATTTTGTTGTTCCCCTTTAGGATATATTTGTGCTTCATCATGTTCATAGTTTCCCCTAAATCTACAATCCACTCATAAAACAAAGTAGATGTCAAATATAATAAACGAATAACTACATGTGTCGATGAGGTTTCTCCATCATTATTATCCTCACCCTATGCATAGAAGAGAATAACATCATTGTCATCCTTTCTTGGTACTTCCTTAAGCTTCTTGATATGAATCCATTAAACCTCTACTTAGTATCCTTCCTTATTGAAAAACTCAAATGTTGGATTCTTAAAGGATTTTTGGGCTTCTTGTCATTTGATCTTTGGAAAAAAATTCCTTTGGATGATCCTCATTGATCATAGAATTATATTTATGCCTTTATATTCTAGCCTAGTGATATAGGAGAATTGGAAAAGTGCACATGAGACATATCAAATACAATAACAACTATCTCATATGTTATTGATACATTGTTGAAGATGATATTCTATAGTTCAAAGATTGTTTTCTTCTCCATGTTGGAAAATATTACATTATTTGGTAGATGCAAATATACCCCCATGGTAGCTTCATAGTACAAATGTAAATATGTAATAGATTAGATTTTGAGTCTATAGTTTAAGAGAGTGATTTATATTTCCCTTTTATATAAGTATTAATGTGCAAAAAATGCACAAGTACCATGTAAGTAAGAGTATGAGTGTGTACTGAGAAAATATGCATGTTTTTTGTATGTAAGTGTGCAAATATACAAAGTGAGGATGTGCACAAGTGTCTTATATTAGGAGTGAATGTAGGAGAGTAAGATTTATGTAGAAGTGTGCAATTTTCATAGAGTCAATTAAGCTTGTAAGAAGAGTGAAGAGTCTAGTATACAAGTGTAACGACCCACAAACTCGACCCAAGGGAGATATACATATATATTTACAAGGATTAACTCACAAAAAATATCCAGTATGTTTATCAATACAAAGGCATAACCAATTTTGAGTTCATTTTTGCTACATATGACACTCAAGTGGATAGGAGTGGCCAACTTCTCATAATCATCTAAGGTTCACTTTTTTTAATATCGCCATTATAAAAGATACCACTACTGGTCCCATCATTTTTCTTATACACTCACTTGTATAAGACAACTTGACCACGATGTAAGGATTATCCTTTAAGGCCCATAATACTTAAATGTAACACTTATTCCCTGACCCTACATAAGCCTATCTATGTAGGATCATTATGGCATGATATCTTAGTGATTAGTTAAATTCACCTCATAATGATCGTGGTCATGCTTACCTCATCGTAAGGTGCCACCACTAGACTACCTTGTGAATGATCCGATCGATTATCCCATGTCAATCCATCGTTAATATTCATAAGCATCACCACTAGCAATACATCCAAGCCTCATCGCTTTGGGACACCCAAGCCTCACCACTTAGGGTGTATCATTCACAATTACCTAGTTGATTGCCTCATTGCAACTCAACTAGGATTGGGTACATCTTGACTTTAGGGATTACTAATATGGCTCTAATATCATGCCCAAAATAATCGTCTTCCAACCTTAGGGTCCCATTAACATTTATAACCATATCATTAAAATAAATAGTGTGCTATATTAAAACATGCTCAAATTAAACATAACATATTGAAAGAGACTAAAGAATTTAGCTACTTCATTACAATCATAACATATAAAAGGGTAAAAACCACATCTAGGAGAATCCTAGACATAATACATCAATTAAATTCTATCAATATCTTCAAGAGCGTAACTTTTCTATTTTGCAATTAATGATTTATTTCTAAAGAACTTAACTTAAAGGAAAACGTCAATCCATCTTTCATTGTTGAACAAAACTCAAGATCATATAACAAGAATGTTTACAAGATTTTAATTCCTTCATCATAATCTTTGTATAGCATAATTCCTCTCAAGATATGTTTCAAGTGTTTCAATGTTACATTTCAACATTTATATACATAAATAGTCCCTAGTCTCATCTTCTTTCTCAATGTATTTTTCTTGATAGGTCTTCTCCAACGAACATTGAATGTAAGTTTAGGGACTAGGATAACTCATATAAATGAATATGCAAGCCTAACATGCATCATGCATTAAATTCATACAAGAATAATTCAAGATTTTGGTCTCAAAAGAATTTATATGCAAGCCTAACATGCATCATACAAATAAATCATTTAACAATAACACAAGATCTCAGTTCTGTGATAATATGTATACATAATCATAACATGCATCATACACATATAATCATTCAATAACAACGCGAGATCTTAATTCTATAATAATATGTATATGCAAGCCTAACATGCATCATATAATTAAAATCATTCAATAACAATGTCAGATCTCAATTCCATAATAGACTTCAAAGCATTCTTTTCATGTAGGGGTTCACTATTCTAACCCATTATAACGTGATGTCTTAGTGATTAATTAGTTTTATTTTTTTCCATGATCTAACTAAGACCATTACCACTCACCTAATAAAGATCATGGTTACACTTGCCTCCCTATAAGGTACAAACACTATATTTCCTAGTGAATGATCTGATGGATTATCCCATACCAATCCACTGTTAAGATTCCTAAGCCTCACCATTAGAATTATGTTCAAGCCTCACCGCTTAGGGTGTATCATTTATAATTACCTAGTAGGATTATTATGATGTAATTCTTATTAGTCATAACAAGAGAAGTCCATACTTCTCTCACTCATTTATGGATCTATTGCTACATAAGCCATATCCAAATAAAATCATGCAAGAACATTGAGAGAATCTCATACTTCTCTCACTCATTTATGGATCTATTACTACACAATCCACATTCAAATCATGCAAGAACATTGAGAGAATCCCATACTTCTCTCACTCATTTATGGATCTATTGCTATACAAACCACATTCAAATCATGCAAGAACATTGAGAGAATCCCATACTTCTCTCAATTATAAATTCCTTAGCTACTCAAGCCTCATCCATTTCTTGGAAAACATATTAATTAATCCTTCAAATAATAACTTTTTATTTCCTAACATTTAAATAATATTCAATACATTGCTCCATTATTATTTCTTACCATTCCTTATAACATGGGTTTATTACTCTTCTAAGAACCCCAACTATAATCCTTATAATTAATAAATTAATATTATAATAAATACACATTATTTAATCAATACTAATAAGACAAAGTCTTAAATATTTAAATTATATTAATTAATAGTTTCAACCCATAATAAAACTACTAATTAATTGCATAATTAACACATTATCAATATACAAAGTCTTAAGTATTAACTAATAGTTTTATCCCTAAAACTATTAATTAATTACATGATTAATTGATAAATAAACAAACACATTCTCCAATATTAACTAATAGTTTCATCTCTAAAACTATTAATTAAATTACATAATTAACTGATAATAAATAAACACATTATTTAATTTAAATATCAAAAGTCATCAATTCAATTACATAATTAATTTAAATATCGAAGCAATCCAATGGAGTTTCATATAAATAAATTAACTCTTTCAAGCGAAGGCCAACATCAAGCAAATGAATGGAGTTTCATTTAAATAAATTAATTAATCTTTCAAAAAGCAAAGGCCAACATCAAGCAAATCAATGAAGTTTCATTTAAATAATTAAATTAACTCTTTAGGAAAGTGAAGGTCAACATCAAGCAAATCAATGATGTTTCATTTATATAAATAAATTAATCTTTCAAAAAGTGAAGGTCGGCATCAAAAAATCAATGAAGTTTTATTTAAATAAAGAAAAATGCTTACGAAATGTGAAGTTCAACATCAAGCAAATCAATGAAATTTTATTTAAATAAATTAATTAATCTAAAGCGAAGGCCAACACCAAGCAAATTAATCTTCTAAAAAGCGAAGGCCAGCATCAAGCAAATTAATTAAACTAATTAATTAATTCTTTCGCGAACAACATCAAGCAAATAAATGAAGTTTCATTTAAATAAATAAATTAACTCTTCCAAAAAGTGAAGTCCAACATCAAGCAAATTAATCAAATAAATAAATTAACTCTTTCGAAAAGGGAAGGCCAACATCAAGCAAATCAATGAAGTTTCATTTAAATAGATAAATTAACTTTTTTGAAAAGCGAAGGCCAATCAACAAATCAATTAAATAAATAAATTAACTCTTTTGAAAATTGAAGGCCAACATCAAGCAAATCAATGAAGTTTCAATTAAATAAATAAATTAACTCTTCTAAAAAATGAAGGCCAAAGGTCCGAGGTGTAGACCAATTGGTTCATCCAAACCCCATAAGGGGGTGGAGGTCCAAGGTTCAAATCTCGGGCCTCGTCGGACTGAACGATTGTCCCTTTCCTAGTGCTTTCAGTGGCGTAAAAGGTTTTAAATGATTGTGGCATGGTGGTTATAGGGGCGGACTGCGCAAAGATCTGTGTGGCATCTTCTAGGGCGGACAGCACAGAATACTGTGGCGGCCATAAATAAAGCTGGACAACCTGCCCGAATTCGTGGCGGCTATCGATTCCACATGTAAATTTAAAAAAAAAAAAAAATGAAGGCCAATCAAGCAAATCAATTAAATAAATAAATTAACTCTTCTAAAAAGTGAAGGCCAACATCAAGAAAATCAATGAAGTTTCATTTAGATAAATAAATTAACTCTTTCAAAAAGCAAAGGTCAATCAAACAAATCAATTAAATAAATAAATTAACTCTTCTGGAAAGCTAAGGCCAACATCAAAAGGAGGATTTATATTATTTCAAAGCTTCCCAAAGAACTCAAGAAAACAGAATAAAAAATAGCAGAGAGGTATTTAACATTATTTAGTTTCGCCTCTTTAGTTTCATCTCTAAAACTGTTAATTAAATTACATAATTAACTGATAATAAATAAACACATTATTTAATTTAAATATCAAAAGTCATCAATTCAATTACATAATTAATTTAAATATCGAAGCAATCCAATGGAGTTTCATATAAATAAATTAACTCTTCCAAGCGAAGGCCAACATCAAGCAAATGAATGAAGTTTCATTTAAATAAATTAATTAATCTTTCAAAAAGCAAAGGCCAACATCAAGCAAATCAATGAAGTTTCATTTAAATAATTAAATTAACTCTTTAGGAAAGTGAAGGTCAACATCAAGCAAACCAATGATGTTTCATTTATATAAATAAATTAATCTTTCAAAAAGTGAAGGTCGGCATCAAAAAATCAATGAAGTTTCATTTAAATAAAGAAAAATGCTTACGAAAGCACGAAGGTCAACATCAAGCAAATCAATGAAATTTTATTTAATAATCTTCTGAAAAGCGAAGGCCATCAAGCAAATTAATCTTCTGAAATGTGAAGGCCAGCATCAAGCAAATTAATTAAACTAATTAATTAATTCTTTCGAAAAGCTAACAACATCAAGCAAATAAATGAAGTTTCATTTAAATAAATAAATTAACTCTTCCAAAAAGTGAAGTCCAACATCAAGCAAATTAATTAAATAAATAAATTAACTCTTTCGAAAAGGGAAGGCCAACATCAAGCAAATCAATGAAGTTTCATTTAAATAGATAAATTAACTTTTTCGAAAAGAAGGCCAATCAACAAATCAATTAAATAAATAAATTAACTCTTTTGAAAATTGAAGGCCAACATCAAGCAAATCAATGAAGTTTCAATTAAATATTTAAAAAATGAAGGCCAAAGGTCCGAGGTGTAGACCAATTGGTTCATCCAAACCCCATAAGGGGGACGGAGGTCCAAGGTTCAAATCTCGGGCCTCGCCGGACTGAACGCCCGGGTGCTTTCAACGGCGTAAAAGGTTTTAAATGATTGTGGCATGGTGGTTATAGGGACGGACTGCGCGAAGATCTGTGTGGCGGCTTCTATGGCGAACAGCGCAGAATACTGTGGCGGCCATAAAAAAAGTTGGACAGCCTGCCCGAATTCGTGGCGACTACCGATTCCACCATGTAATTTAAAAAAATAAAAAATGAAGGCCAATCAAGCAAATCAATTAAATAAATAAATTAACTCTTCTAAAAAGTGAAGGCCAACATCAAGAAAATCAATGAAGTTTCATTTAAATAAATAAATTAACTCTTTCGAAAAGCAAAGGTCAATCAAACAAATCAGTCAATCAAACAAATCAATTAAATAAATAAATTAACTCTTCTGGAAGCTAAGGCCAACATCAAAAGGAGGATTTATATTATTTCAAAGCTTCCCAAAGAACTCAAGAAAAAAGAATAAAAAATAGTAGAGCAGGTATTTAACATTATTTAGTTCCGCCTCTTTAGTTTCATCTCTAAAACTATTAATTAAATTACATAATTAACTGATAATAAATAAACACATTATTTAATTTAAATATCAAAAGTCATCAATTCAATTACATAATTAATTTAAATATCGAAGCAATCCAATGGAGTTTCATATAAATAAATTAACTCTTCCAAGCGAAGGCCAACATCAAGCAAATGAATGGAGTTTCATTTAAATAAATTAATTAATCTTTCAAAAAGCAAAGGCCAACATCAAACAAATCAATGAAGTTTCATTTAAATAAATAAATTAACTCTTTAGGAAAGTTGAAGGTCAACATCAAGCAAATCAATGATGTTTCATTTATATAAATAAATTAATCTTTCAAAAAGTGAAGGTCGGCATCAAAAAATCAATGAAGTTTTATTTAAATAAAGAAAAATGCTTACGAAATGCGAAGGTCAACATCAAGCAAATCAATGAAATTTTATTTAAATAAATTAATTAATCTTCTGAAAAGCGAAGGCCAGCATCAAGCAAATTAATCTTCTGAAATGCGAAGGCCAGCATCAAGCAAATTAATTAAACTAATTAATTAATTCTTTCAAAAGCGAACAACATCAAGCAAATAAATGAAGTTTCATTTAAATAAATAAATTAACTCTTCCAAAAAGTGAAGTCCAACATCAAGCAAATTAATTAAATAAATAAATTAACTCTTTCGAAAAGGGAAGGCCAACATCAAGCAAATCAATGAAGTTTCATTTAAATAGATAAATTAACTTTTTCGAAAAGCTAAGGCCAATCAACAAATCAATTAAATAAATAAATTAACTCTTTTGAAAATTAAAGGCCAACATCAAGCAAATCAATGAAGTTTCAATTAAATAAATAAATTAACTCTTCTAAAAAATGAAGGCCAAAGATCTGAGGTGTAGACCAATTGGTTCATCCAAACCCCATAAGGGGGACGGAGGTCCAAGGTTCAAATCTCGGGCCTCGTCGGACTGAACGCCTGTCCCTTTCCCTGGTGCTTTCAGCGGCGTAAAAGGTTTTAAATGATTGTGGCATGGTGGTTATAGGGGCGGATCACGCGAAGATCTGTATGGCGGCTTCTATGGCAGACAGCGCAGAATACTATGGCGGCCATAAAAAGCCGGACAGCTTGCCCGGATTCGTGGCGGCTACCGATTCCACCATGTAAATTAAAAAAAAAAAAAAATGAAGGCCAGTCAAGCAAATCAATTAAATAAATAAATTAACTCTTCTAAAAAAAAGTCAACATCAAGAAAATCAATGAAGTTTCATTTAAATAAATAGATTAACTCTTTCGAAAAGCAAACGTCAATCAAACAAATCAATTAAATAAATAAATTAACTCTTCTGGAAAGCTAAGGCCAACATCAAAAGGAGGATTTATATTATTTCAAAGCTTCCCAAAGAACTCAAGAAAAAAGAATAAAAAATAGTAGAGCAGGTATTTAACATTATTTAGTTATGCCTCTTTAGTTTCATCTCTAAAATTATTAATTAAATTACATAATTAACTGATAATAAATAAACACATTATTTAATTTAAATATCAAAATTCATCAATTCAATTACATAGTTAATTTAAATATCGAAGCAATCCAATGGAGTTTCATATAAATAAATTAACTCTTCCAAGCGAAGGCCAACATCAAGCAAATGAATGGAGTTTCATTTAAATAAATTAATTAATCTTTCAAAAAGCAAAGGCCAACATCAAGCAAATCAATGAAGTTTCATTTAAATAAATAAATTAACTCTTTAGGAAAGTGAAGGTCAACATCAAGCGAACCAATGATGTTTCATTTATATAAATAAATTAATCTTTCAAAAAGTGAAGGTCGGCATCAAAAAATCAATGAAGTTTCATTTAAATAAAGAAAAATGCTTACGAAATGCGAAGGTCAACATCAAGCAAATCAATGAAATTTTATTTAAATAAATAAATTAATCTTCTGAAAAGCCAAGGTCAGCATCAAGCAAATTAATCTTCATGCGAAGGCCAGCATCAAGCAAATTAATTAAACTATTTAATTAATTCTTTCGAAAAGCGAACAACATCAAGCAAATAAATGAAGTTTCATTTAAATAAATAAATTAACTCTTCCAAAAAGTGAAGTCCAACATCAAGCAAATTAATTAAATAAATAAATTAACTCTTTCGAAAAGGGAAGGCCAACATCAAGCAAATCAATGAAGTTTCATTTAAATAGATAAATTAACTCTTTCGAAAAGCGAAGGTCAATCAACAAATCAATTAAATAAATTAATTAACTCTTTTGAAAATTGAAGGCCAAAGGTCCGAGGTGTAGACCAATTGGTTCATCCAAATCCCATAAGGGGGACGGAGGTCCAAGGTTCAAATCTCGAGCCTCGCCGGACTGAACGCTTGTCCCTTTCCTAGTGCTTTCAATGGCGTAAAAAGTTTTAAATGATTGTGGCATGGTGGTTATAGAGGCGGACTGCGCGAAGATCTGTGTGGCGGCTTCTATGGCAGACAGCGCAGAATACTGTGGCGGCCATAAAAAAGCCGGACAGCCTGCCCGGATTCGTGGCGGCTACCGATTCCACCATGTAAATTAAAAAAATAAAAAAAAAATGAAGGCCAATCAAGCAAATCAATTAAATAAATAAATTAACTCTTCTAAAAAGTGAAGGCCAACATCAAGAAAATCAATGAAGTTTCATTTAAATAAATAAATTAACTCTTTCGAAAAGCAAAGGTCAATCAAACAAATCAATTAAATAAATAAATTAACTCTTCTGGAAAGCTAAGGCCAACATCAAAAGGAGGATTTATATTATTTCAAAGCTTCCCAAAGAATTCAAGAAAAAAGAATAAAAAATAGTAGAGCAGGTATTTAACATTATTTAGTTCCGCCTCTTTATTGCAATTTTGAGGATGCCCAATCTAAGAATACTATTATGAGCCTATATTGGGCAATAGAGATTGTGAAAAGGATTAATTATATTATTTGAATATTTTACTAAACTCAATCTTGTTGTAATGTCAAGTTAACACATATATATAAAATGTATAGTGACTATTATGAAGCCAAATTTTGTTGGAGCTAAACTAAATCTAAAAAGGTTTGTCAATGAGAATCTAATACCAGCAAATAAAATTCAAAATATAGAATAACAATGTTGAAATCTAGCATAGCAAAACATTTTCCATTCAAGAAGAACCAGGAAAATACCTTCTCACCAACAAACCTAAATTCTTCACCTATTTTCCCAATCCTTTCCACCTGGTAAATTTTTTCCAGCTGATAATCCATATCCTTGCAGCTTGTAATCCTCTCTTCAACCAAATCCAAACCTTCGCAACAAGAAGGATTGAAATAGGATCTCGGAAAGGAAGATCAAGAAGATAAAGAAGGTGAAGCCCAAGAGTTGGGTAACTCTTTCTTGATCTTATTGCTACGTTTCAAATTGTTACATTTTCAAAAATATTTCCAACATTTCCAACTTGTTACGTTTCAAAAAGAATAATTTTCCAAATTTTCAATATAATTAAAAAATAATATTTATTTATTAAATGCACCTCCTTTTACAAGGTTAATTTATTAAATTAATATTAATTTACTAATACTCTTAAAGTAAAGTATTAATTATCAAAATATTCACTCATAACATTATTTAATATTATTATTACTTTCTAATGTTAGTGTTAATTACTAACATTTAGTGTAATATTATAATAATTAAATTAATTACTTACCTAATTAATTTAATTAATATCGAATGTTAATATTAATCATTAACATCAATATTTAATATTTTAAGTATTAATTATTAATACTTTATTTGATAAATCCTTAACCAAACAATTTCCACACTCTATAACACATACAACAACAAAAGGGCTCTTGCTAAAAGTTGTCCTTACCCGAACTAAGATGCAAATAAAAAATATGCACAAAATATATTTTTTTAAAGTAAGAGGCTTTACGATAATTAAAACATTATCACATGTCTACGAAGGATCCCCTATGCATAGGGTAAGGGTTATTTTGCTTTTATAGCAACCTCCTTGCCCGATGATGCATTTTAATCAAACATATGCAAATGCATCTACATGAGGGTTTTACCCTTGTGGTTGTCGATGAGAATTCATCCATTATTTTTCTTTTCTTTCAACTCTGCTTGTTGTCCCATAACAATCCACCCATGAGAGTACTTGGTTTTGCAACCACAAAATTCATCAATAGTACCACATTCTAAAAATAACATAATTCAACTTTAGAAAGTATAAAGTATAACTATCAACTCATCTTAATAGAATAAAATAGGATCATGTATTAAATATCAACACACTAGTACATCATTTAAGCAACAATGAAAAGTCCTACCAAGGTGGGCCATTAAATACTCCGCTCTAGGACTAAACATAGTTCCTTGTATTTTTTTAACCAAAATATTTTTATTCAAACAAAAAATGGGAATTGTTTTTTCATTTCATTAGCATCTTCCCAAGAAGGGATATGTGGAAAGTATCATGGATCTTTGATAGGTTGGACAATAAGGTGAACCTATAGGCTTCTGGACTAATCTTATCAATGATTTCAAAATGCCCAACAAAACAAATATCCAACCTAGTTCACTTGATGATACTCTTCTTGGGTCTCACCCTTAAGAATACTTTGTCTTCCATAAAGAGTTCTCTTGGTGATCTTTTTATATCAGTATAGCTCTTTTGAAAATTGGTTACTTCCTTGAACCTTTGTTAAATCACCTTGACACACTCCTCCATTTTCTTGATATTGTTTGGTCCAATCATCACTCGATATTTCGAATTGTCCTAAGATAGAAGTGTCTTTCACCTTCTTCCATACAAGGCCTCAAATAGAGCCATTCCTAAGGATGCATGGTATCCATTATTATATGTAAACTCTACTATATGCAAATAGTTTTTCCACTTAAAATTTTGATCCATGTAATACATATGAAGCATATCTTCAAGGAATTGGTTAACTCTATTTGTTTGCCCATCTATTTCCAAATGGTAAGCAAAACTGATATTCAACTTAGTTTCCAAATCATGATGAAGAGCTTGCCAAAATTTTAATGTAAATCTAGAATCTCTATTTGATATGATTACCTCAAGGAAACCATGTAACCAAATTATTTTCGTAGCAAACTTATTTTCCAAAACCGATGCATCATTTTTTATGTTCTCTAGTATAAAATGTGCAATATTTTTCAACTTGTCTACCACCACAAGTAGTGTATCATGTTGATACTTTATTTTAGGTAAACCCATAATAAAATCCATGGATATAACCTACCATTTCTAAGTGGGCATATCATGTGAGTATAGTTTTCCTACTAGATGCTAATGATTTACCTTTACTTTTTGGTATTCCAAACAACTAGCAATGAAACCATTAACATCTTATTTCATTTTAGGCAAATAGAAGGTATTTTTCATTTTCTCTCTCATCTTTGCACCTCTCAAATGAGCATAATAAAGAGAACAATACACCTACATAATAATTCTCCTTAAATCACCAGTATTGGGTGTAACAACCCTATACTTGAAATATAAAAGTCCATATTTTATGTTATCCTTATTTTCCTCGAGATTTACCTCAATTTTAGCCTAAATTTCAATGCAGTATTAGTCTTATAATTGTATTTCCTTGACTTTATCAATCAAGTCTACATGACTCTGGGTTAATTTTGTTATATGCCTCCTCCTACTCAAGGCATCAACAACTTTGGTTTTCTTTACTTTGATATATTCTATACCAAAGTCATACTCAATTGGGAACTGTTTCCACCTTTTTTATATTACATTCAACATTGGTTGGGTATGGATGTACCTTAAGCTTAGTGATCTATCCTTAGCTCAAAAGGATTTTCCAGCAAATAGTACCTCTATACCTCAAGAGCATGGATAACCGCTACTAACTCTAGGTCATGTGTAGCATAGTTTAGCTCATGCTTTCATTATGCCACTCTGATCTACCCATTGGGAACACTTGTTTGCATAAGGACCTTTTCAAATGAAACAACCTATCCTAAGTGCATGAGACTTATATCTTCTCTCTCATCTTGCAAACCCAACACTCTTCCTTTTTTGAGTTTTTATCTTTCTTATTCTATCAACACTCTATAATTAAAGGTCTTCTTAATGTGTTGATTTGTCTCCTCCTATCAAGCCAAACCTTATGCCTTTTGTAGGGTTTTGGATTTAAGAAAATGGATTATTGTTTGGATATTAGGATCCGCTCCCAAGATAAACTTTTGCACCTTCAAATTTTCCTTCGTCTCATACTCAAGAACATATTTCAAAAGTTTGATGAATTTTTGACAATATGCTTCCACAGTCATGGTGTCTTATTGGAGCATAGAAAATTTATCAAATTTCTCTATGTAGAATTGAATATTTAGAAATATTTTCTTAATTCCCTTACAAAGTCGTCCTATTTTAGATCCATCGCTTAGATTCTTCTACCTACTTAGAATGTATTCCACCATTCCAAGGTAGCATCTTGGAGATGAAGGGTTACCCAAGCAGTTTATATTTCAAGCGAGTAGTTCTTTGTGGAAAAGTAGGTCTTCAATTCATTCAACCAAGACTCTATTGCATCACCCCTCTATTTTCCATTAAATTTAGGTACCTTGACATTATTTAAGTCCTTGGCAAGCTTAGCCTCAATATGAGCTTTACCCTCATGGACTCCTTTGACAAGATTTTCTTCTTGTCTACCCTCTGAATTATTATTATTGGATTCTTGATTAACAAGAGTTTCCAACATGTTTTGTTGTTGCTCCATCTGCTCTTAAAGCAACTTAACTACTCAAGTAAGGTTTTCCATCCTCTTGTTGGATCTCCCTAAAATTTTAGCTTTCTTTTGAGGACAAGCTATAACGTCTTCCTACGTAGCTAACCTTGGCTTATTGGATTAGTTAGTTTATCTTCCCATGAACTAACTAAGACCATTACCACTCACCTAATAATGATCATGGTCACACTTGTCCACCCACAAGGTGCTATCTCATATCCATAAAAGAATTTGGATAAGTTATGATCCCCAATAAGAAGTACTTTCTAAAAAATTTACTCCTTGGTCTAACTAGTCAAGATAACGTGTAATACCCACCTTTTCCTAAATCAACTTAATATCCTTAGAAGAGTTATCCTTCTTTAAAAGTAGCACATCAAGTTAAGGTTCAACCTAGGTTCTCTTCATGGAAGCATTGAGTCCTATGACCTAGGCTCTAATACCAACTGTAATGACCCATAAGCTCGACCCAAGCGAAATATTTATATATCTATATCAATATATATATACAAGGATTAACTCACAAAGAAGATCCAATATTTTCATCAATATAAAGGCATAACCACTTTTGAGTTCATTGTCACTACAAATGACACTCAAGTGGACAAGAGTGAGAAACTTCTCATAATCATCTAAGGTTCACTTTTTCTAATTTCACCATTAGAAAAGACACCATCAGTGATCCCCCCAATTTTTCTATACACTCACTTGTGTAGGACAACTTGACCACAATGTAAGGATTATCCTTTAAATCCCATAATATGTAAAGGGGATTCATATTCCCTAATCCTACATAAGTTTGTCTATGTAGGATCATAATGGTGTGATGCCTTAGTGATTAGTTAACTTCACCTCACCATGAGTTAACTAAAACCATTACCACTCACCTAATAATAATCATGGTCATGCTTACTAGTTACCTCACTACAACATGCCACCACTATATTACCTTGTGAATGATCTGATGAATTTTTCCATACCAATTCACTGTTAAGATTCCTAAGCCTCGTTGCTAGGAATACGTTCAAGCCTCACTGATAGAACTACCTAAGCCTCACTTCTTTGGGCCACCCAAGGTTCATCACTTAGGGTGTATTATTCACAATTACCTAGTTGATTACCTTGCTGCAACTCAACCAGGATTGGATAGAATATTGACTAGAAATTACTAATATGGCTCTAATATCATGTCCAAAATAACCCTCTTCCAACCCTAGAGTCCCATTAATATTTATAACCATCTCATTAAAATAAATAGAGTGTTATATTAAAACATGCTAAAATTAAACATAGCATATTGAAAGAGACTAAAGAATTTAGGTACTTCATTCCAATCATAACACATGAAAGAGTAAAACCACATCTAGGAGAATCCTAGCCATAATCCATCAATTATATTCTATCAATATCTTCAATAGCACAACTTTTCCATTTTGCAATTAATGATTTATTTCCAAAGAACTTAACATAAAATAAAATATTAATTCATCTTTCATTCTTGAACAAATCTCAAGATCATATAACAAGAATGTTTACAAGACATTAATTCCTTCATCATAATATTTACATAGCACACTTTCACTCAAGATACTTTTCAAGTATTTCAATGTTACATTTCAACATTTATATACATAAATAGTCCTTAGTCTCATCTTCTTTCTCAAGGTCTTCTGCTTGATAAGTCTTCTCCAATGAACATTGAATGTAAGTGTAGGGATTAGGACAACTCTTGTAAATGAAGATGCAAGTCTAACATGCATCATGTAATAAAAACATATAAGAACAATGTAAGATTTTGGTCCCAAAATAATGTATATGCGAGCCTAACATGCATCATATAAATATATTCATTCAATAATTCAAGATCTTAATTCCATAATAATATGTATGCGCAAGCCTAACATGCATCATACAATTAAAATCATTCAATAACAATGCCAGATCTCAATTCCATAATAGACTTCAAATAATTCTTTTGATGTATGGGTTCACTATTCTAACTTTTTATGACATTATGCCTTAGTGATTAGTTAGTTTCATTTCCCCCCCATAATCTAACTAAGACCATTACCACTCACCTGGTAAAGATCATGGTCATGTTTGTCTCCCTGCAAAGTACCACCACTATACTGCCTACCGAATGATCCGATGGATTGTCCCATATCAATCCATCGTTAAGATTCCTAAGCCTCACCACTAGGAATACATCCAAGCCTCACCGCTCAAGGTGTATCATTTATAATTACCTAGGAGGATTATTATGGTATAATGCTTATTAGTAATAACAAGATAAGTTCATACTTCTCTCACTTATTTATGGATCTATTTCTACATAAGCCACATCCAAATAAAATCATGCAAGAATATTGAGAGAATCTCATACTTCTCTCACTCAATTATGGATCTATTGCTACACAAGCCACATCCAAATCATGCAAGAATATTGAGATAATCTCATACTTATCTCATTTATGGATCTATTGCTACACAAGCTACATCCAAATCATGCAAGAACATTGAGAGAATCCCATACTTCTCTCAATTATGGATTTCTTAGCTACTCAAGCCTCATCCACTTCTTGGAAAATATATTATTTAATCCTTCAAATAATAACTTTTCCTTTCCTAACATTTATAAAATATTCAATACATTGTTCCATTATTATTTCTTACCATTCCTTATAACATGAGTTTTTTACTCTTCTAATAACCCCAACTATAATCCTTATAATTATTAAATTAATATTGACATATAAAAAAACACATTATTTAATCAATATAAATAAGAAAAAGTCTTCAATATTAAAATTATAGAAACTAATAGTTTCAACCCATAATAAAACTACTAATTAATCGCATAATTAACACATTATCAATATACAAAGTCTTCAATACTAACTAATAGTTTTATTCCTAAAACTATTAATTAATTACATGATTAATTGATAAATAAACAAACATATTCTTCAATATTACCTAATAGTTTCACCTCTAAAACTATTAATTAAATTACATAATTAATTGATAAAAAATAAACACATTATTTAATTTAAAGAACAAGTCATCAATATAATTACGTAATTAATTTA
Organism: Wollemia nobilis; assembly: GCA_028583015.1. Taxonomy (NCBI): domain Eukaryota; kingdom Viridiplantae; phylum Streptophyta; class Pinopsida; order Araucariales; family Araucariaceae; genus Wollemia; species Wollemia nobilis. The sequence goes on from JAQPPZ010000850.1 coordinate 15,983,985, forward strand.
GATTGATAGAAATAAAAATAAAAAATATCTTTGATCGAAAGGTAAAGTTGGATATGCTTTAATTAACTTGTTAAAAATGTAATGAGAGTAAGGTAATATTTTATTTTTTGTAATGAGAGTGGCCCCCAATAGAAGCCATATAGCTTATTAAAAAAAATTACATAATTAATTTAAAAATCAACTAAGCAATGAAGTTTCATTTATATAAATTAAATATTTCGGAAAGTGAAAGCCAACATCAAGAAAATCAATGAAGTTTTATTTAAATAAATTAATTAATCTTCTCAAAAGTGAAGGCCAACATCAAGCAAATCAATAAAGTTTCATTTAAATAAATAAATTAACTCTTTTGAGCCTCACCATGGCAGACCTGAGCCTCACCGTGGCAGAGAGGGTCCGTGAGGGTTTCCTCCATGAGGGCTTCCTCCACGAGGGTTTCACTCCCGCTCTGGCTTCGACGCTCGAAAACCCTTTGAGTGGGAGGCCTCCTTTCTCCTATTCTGGATTTGGCTTCTAGTCATGCTTAGTTTCTCTGTTGTGGTTTATGTGAGCCTCACCGTGGCAAAGAGGCCCTAAGAGGGCCTGAGCCTCACCATGGCAGAGAGGGCTTGAGTCTCACCGTGGTTGAGAGGGTCCCTGAGGGTTTCCTCTGTGAGGGCTTCCTCCGTAAGGGTTTCACTCTCGCTCTGGCTTTGATGCTCTAAAACCCTTTGAGCGGTAGGTCTCCTTTCTCTCATTTTAGATCTGGATTCTAGTCATGCTTAGTTTCTCTGTTGTGGTTTATGGCCAAGGTTTTTTTCTTGTTGGGAGTCTTGCTGGTATGTTATGCTCTCTTATGGATTTGGCATTATCACTCTTATCTGGGGCAGAGGGTCGAATGCTAACCCAAACCTGTAGGGGTGATCCTGGGTCGTTATAATATAGTGGAAATTTTGGTTGTTGATCCCTTGGTTGGCTCTCGTTCTGGTTGGTGGGTGTGTTGGGTGGCTGCGTTTCTTGGATTATTTTCTAGTTTCAGGGACTTGGTTGGATTATGCAGCATTTCTTCTGGGTTCGATAGTTTCATGATTTTTTGGCTTTCCAGGGAGAGGAAATGGCCATCTACCAATCCAAACTCGTTGGGGTAAGCTTGGTAAGGTGTTTGGCTACAAAAATTTGATGGTGTTCCCTTAGTTGGCTTTGGCTCTAGTGGCTTAGCTTCTCTAGTTGGATGGTTCTTGGATGGATCTGTTTCTAGGGTTATCTACCAATAGTGGATTTGTGGTTGGTTTGTGTCACTTTCTTCTGGGTTCGGTAATTTCTTGTTGTATATTATTGTTCCGGGGAGACAAGGTAAAATACCGATCCAAACCAGTTGGGGTGAAAGTGGGTTGTTATGCTGCGATGGTTTTCGAATTTTGGTCCCATGTATCTGGTGGGTTTCCTAGCTTCAACGGTCTATAAAGATCTCTTTCACTAGTTCCAATAGTGGTGTGTTTGATCCCATGGTTCTAAGGCCTTTTTTTTAGGATTTTACCCTTCTTCCTCTCATGTATGGTGTGGAATATTGATATCTCATTTTTCTTATGCAGATCTCCTAGATGGTTTTTATGGTGTGGATTTCATTGGTTGGTATTTCTAGTGTTGTTTTCTTAAACCGGCTATTCTCATGAGGGGTTCTCCTGTTATGTGCTTTGTTGGATAGATTTATTGATTGTGATGACAGGATTCCTTTGTTATCCTTTCATGTTAGGCGGCAAATTCTTCAATTTGGGCAGGTTTTATTTGTAAATTTAATTTTAACCGGTAGTATTTTCATTATCTTGCTATTTTTCTCCATTGATTTAGATTCAGAGCACACGATGGTTTGACCATGGGATAATCTCTTGTATTTGCTATTTGCTAGGACGTTATTTCATTGGATTTTTGGTTTGATTCGTGGGCTTAGTATTTCTTGATGTCTTATTGCTAGATATAAGGTTTGGGGGTGCCTTTCAAAACTCTACTTGTAATAGGTTTGGGGACCCCTTTAAAACCCCTTCTATTATCAATCAAAAAAATAAATAAATTAACTCTTTCGAAAAGCAAAGGGTAACATCAAGCAATTCAAAGAAGTTTTATTTAAATAAATTAATTAATCTTTTGGAAAGCAAAGGCCAACATCAAGCAAATCAATGAAGTTTTATTTAAATAAATAAACTCACTCTTACGAAAAGTAAAGGCCAACAATCAAATCAATGAAGTTTCATTTAAATAAATAAATTAATCTTCCAGAAAGCAAAGGCCAGCATCAAGCAAATAAATTAAATAAATAAATAAACTCTTTTAGAAAGTGAAGACAAACATCAAGCAAATAAATGAAGTTTAACTAAAACAATAAATAAATTAACTCTTCTAGAAAGCAAAGGCCAACATCAAGCAAATTAATGAAGTTTCATTTAAAAAAATAATTAATTTTTTTGAAAAACGAAGGCCAATTAAGCAAATCAATCAAATAAATAAATTAACTCTTCTAAAAATCAAAGGCCAACATCAAGCAAATTAATGAAGTTTCATTTAAAAAAATAAATTAACTCTTTTGAAAAGTGAAGGCCAATTAAGCAAATCTATTAAATAAATAAATGAACTCTTCTAGAGGTGGTTATGATGTAATATGGGTGGGGCTCATTTTAATTCCATGTAAAAAATTTAAAAATTATTAATAACATTTAAAAATCCTAATTTGTGATTGAAGCGACTGTGTGAGGGTATCATCTAGGTTGAGTGCAAGCAGCTCCAGAGGTTGTTTTTCGAACCTTCGAGCCCTAGCAGCCAGTAATTTTGTGGTTTCTACTCAAGATTTTAGTAGAATATGTTGCAAGGGATCCAAGATGGGTTAGAAATTTATCTTTCAACAGATCTTCATGTTGTAAACTTAATAGACAATGACTTCCAATTTGTTGCAAAAAATAAAAGTAAAAATCTTACCTTTCCTCGATGTCCAGGGCATGGATTAAAAATATCACGAAATAAGTTTCAAGCAGTTGATCAAAAATGGCTCAGATCTCAAATGAATCTAGTGCTAAGGTGCACCCACAAAATAAATCCACTATGGAAACCCCTGTCAAGGGTAAGAATTTCCAAGACTCGGTCCCAAAAATGAATTTTAGGGATGCTCTTCATGGTGGACAGCCTCAACCTAATGCTGATATTAATCTTAGGGCTTCTCGTAAACCTCTAAGAATACATAATATTGATCCTAGGAAAATGGAGTGAGGATGTCTTAGGGCAGCTGATGGAACTTCTATTGTTAATATTGATATGGGCAACATTTCGACTAGCATTGAAGATCTGGAAAAGAGAGGACTAATTTTTTGGTTCGTGGGTTTTCGTCCACACCTATCTGCTTTCAAAGTCTGGGCTACAAAAAATTAGAAAACTAAAGGTGAGTTACAAATATCTATTTATCTAAATGGTTATTTTCTTATTTTATTTACTAATAATGAAGATAGAGAGAATATTTCAAGGGGGTCCCTGGTTCTTTGGAAGGGCAGAGCTTTTCATAAAGCCCTGCCATACTAAATTTAAAGTCGAAGAAGAGATGTCTTCTACAAGTCCCATGTGGATTAGACTCTTTGGCCTCCCAATTGAATTCTGGAATCTGACTATTTTTTCTTCAATTGGAAACTCTTTAGGAACTTTTATGATGATTGCTAATTGTACTCAATAATTTGAACATAATATTTATGCTCGAATTTTTGTTTTAATGGATTTTGACAAACCCCTTCCTAAAAATATATCATTACAATTTGGGAAGAACATTTGGAAGCAAGTAGTGGACTATGAGAACATTCCTTTTCATTGTAGAATTTGTCATGAATATGGTCATTTGGCTAGTATTTGCCCAGAAACAATTCCATATCAAAAGAAAGAAGATATAAACTCAGTAGGTTTACAAATGCCTAAGAAGAAGAACACTTAGAAAAAACCAATTATGAAGGATCAATCAATGTTATCTCATAATATGTTTGAAATTATTTCCACAAATGATGTCCCAAGTGAGGAAGAGGAAATAATGAAAACATAAATCTTGGAAACAAAGAACTCAGAGATAAACCAACAAATCAAATGTTTTCAATAGAAAAAAAAGAGAGAAAATATACACAAGAAAAACAATCTTTTAAATGTTAAAACTTCAAATAATACAGGTCCTAATATAGACTTTGTTGAACCTTCCGACAACCTTTTGGCTTTGCATATGGATTCTTCAAGGGTAGAAGCCATCTCTAATTCAATTGGAGTAAGTCAAGAAACAAGAAAAAAAATTGAATATGGATTCTAATCAAAAGGTAGGACGCAAGACCAATCAACATTGTATGGTAAAAGAAAGTGAAAAGCTTGTAGAGGAAGTTAAGATTAATTCTCTTCCCAACTTTTTTAGCCGTGGTATTAATGAAGATCATCACTTGGACTATTAGAGGACTCAACGAGAATCTTTCAAAGCAAAATAGAATTAGAAGAATGATTCAAATAAATCATACACATCTTGTTTTCCTTCAAGAAACGAAGATGTCAATAGAGGAAATGGAATCAATTGCTATTAAAATTTGGCCATATGGGAAAGTGGTTTCCCTCAGTTCCCAGGGGACTTTTGGTGGCATTGCTTGCCTTTGGGACCCAAAAGAGGTAGTTATTCAACATACGGTAGGCATTTGGGGTCTTTTGGATATAGTTATTCAAAGTAGACATTCCAACCAAATTATGCTCTACATTATTGTTTATGCTTCGACTACTTTGGAGGATAAAAGAAGATAGTGAAAGGATCTAACTTATATTATCTCTCATTTTCCTAAAGCTTGGATCTTGATTGGAGGATATTTTAATACCATCCTCACTCTGAATGATAAAATTGGAGGAAATAGAAATTTGGACAGGAGCACTGACCTCATGAGCGAATATATTGCAAACCTCTATCTTGTGGACATCCAACCAGATAATGGTCGTATGACTTGGTCTAACATAAGGCAAGGCTTAGCTTGTGTAATGGATAGATAGGATAGGTTCTTGCTCTTTGACAATTTTTTAATCCATGGTCACATTCCTAAAGTGAAGACCCTTAACAATGTTGGTTCGGATCACTGGCCAATCATGGTGGAAATGTGAAAAATCAATGTGAGTTTCTCTCCTTTTTTATTTTAGTTAATGTGTCTTAGAGACAGTTCCTTTAGACCTCGAGTGCAACAATGGTGGAAGGAAGGTAAACCTAGGTATGGGACTAAGATGTTATGTTTTGCCAAAATATTGCAATACATTAAATCCAAAATCAAGACTTGGAACTGGAAGAAGTTTGGGGATGTTCATTAAAAAAAAATTTATTGCTCAGTTTGAAAAATTGAATAAGAAATTTTTTTTAGATGGCCTCACAGAGAGTAGAAGTGCATATGAAAATAAACTCACATCTCAGATAGAGGAATGAAAAAAAAGAACTCTTATGGAAGCAAAAATCTAGAATTCAATGGCTCAAAGAAGGAGATTGAAACACAAATTTCTTCAACAAATCTCTTCTAGCTCGAAGATCTCGCAACTTTATTTCTTCTCTAAAATCATATTTTGGAGATGTTGTCTACACTTGGGATGGCATGAACTCTATTGTTGTCGATTACTTTTCCAATATTTTTGTTGCTACTCCTCTTGACTTGGCTTCTCAACAAAATGTTCTTCAAGCAATCCCTTCTCTTATTACTTCTGAGAACTCTATTTTGACTTCTCCTATTACTTTCAATGAGCTTTAATAGGTAGTTTTTAAAATGCAAAAAGAGAAAACCCCAGGTCCTGATGGTTTTCCCATTGAGTTCTACCAAGAGTTCTAGGATATCCTTCATGCTGATTTATTAGAGGTGGTGGAAGAAGCCAGGAAAGCCAAAGAAATTTTGAAGGTTATCAATAAAACTTATTTTACTCTTGTTCCAAAAGCTCAAGAGGCTGAACATATCTCAACTTTTAGACCTATTTCTTGATGTAATGTTCTTCTCAAAATCATTACTAAGATCATGGTAGAAAAGTTTAAGCCTCTATTGCATAATATTATTTCTCCTGAACAAGGGGTTATGTGCAAGGACATCAAATAGTGGATGAGATAGTTCTTGCTCAAGAAGCCATCCATTCCATGGAAATGCAAAAATATCCTTCTATGTTCATTCGGTTAGACTTATCCAAAGCTTATGAGAGAGTATATTGGCACTTATTAAAGTTTTGAGGCAATTTGATTTCTCTCAGGATTGGATGGATTGGATCTCTTCAGTTTCCTACTTAGTTCTTATCAATGGTAGGCCTTCTCAGTTATTCCCATCCTCCAAATGTATTAGGTAATATGACCCCCTCTCCCATTTTTTTATTCATCATTCTTGTTGAATGCTTGGGTAGGACTATAACCAAAAATATAGAAAACAAAATCCTTGAGGGAGTTACCATTGCTCATGGAGCTAGACCTATCTCTCATCTTCAATTTTTTGATGACTCTACTCTATTAGGTAAATCTACAGCTAAGGAAGCTTCTAAAATTAAGCAAATCATTAGCTTTTTTTTTTAGGCTACTGGGAAATTGATCAATGAATATAAATATAAAGTCATTTTCTTTCACTGCTCTACCAGACAGGAATCCATGGTTTTGGATACATTAAGATATAATAAGACCTCTCTTTTGATCACTTATTTAGGTATTCCCATCAATATTCAAAGATAGAAAAAAAAATATTGGAATTGGTTGTTGGACAAAGTCAAGAAGGAAATTGTAAAGTGGACCGATAGGTGGCTTCCTTTTGGAGGTAGAATCACCTTGGTAAAATTAGACCTTCAAGCAATTCCTATTTATGTTTCTACCGTGTTGAATATCCCAAAGGTTGTTCTTCAAGAATTGGATCAATTCAGTCATTGGTTCCTCTAGAGTGGTACTAAGGAGAATAAAATGGACCTTGGTGAAATGGGATACTTTATGTCTTCCTTAGAATGAAGGGAGGTTAGGATTTTGGTATGCTATTAATAACAACAAAGCTTTAGCTGCTAAATTATATTGGAGGATTTTGCATAACCCCAATGCTCTTTGGGCCAAAAATATTTGTGCTAAATATGTTGAGAACAAAATTCTTGAAGACCTTATTCGCTATCAATTGCCTACCAAAGGTTCTCCCATTTTAGCGGTTCTTAATACTGGTGAGGATTTGATAAAGAAAAATTATTTTGAATCATTCATAATGGTCAACAGGTAATTTTTTGGACAGATTCTTGGGATGGTCACAAGCCTTTGATAACTTAGTTTCCCGATTGGAGTTCTTGGATGGAGGAGCTTCACCGAGCTAACTGGATACATATGGCTAATTATTGTCGGTACCATACTGGTAATTCAGAGGTTGGTAGATATTGGATCCCTATTGAGGATTGGCCTATTCAAATCCCAAAAAGGCAAAAACAAGACATCCAATGCATCCTTCATATGAGATCTCTCTCTTGGTCCCATGATAAAGATTTTTTAGATGGAACAACACTACTAAGGGTGAGTATTCAGTTTCTCAAGGTCATTTGGCCTTATGCCATAATAATCCCAACCAATCATATGACATATTTTCTCACTTGTGGGCTCAAAATCTCTGGCCTAAGGTGAGGTTCTTTAATTGGCTTTTATTGCATCACAGGGTGCTTACTGGTGAGCAGCTTATGAAGTATGGTTTGCATGGCCTTTTTGGATGTGAAATGTGTGGAGAGAATGTGGAAAATCTCAACCATCTTTTTATTGAGTGTACTTTAGCCTCTGATCTATGGAGGAGAATGGCCACTTTACTTGGCTTACAATGGTCCAATTTTTTACTTTTGAATAACTTTGGAGGGATTGGCCTAAACAAGAGGGTGTTGATCATTTTATTAGGCAATAAGGGGAACCCTGGAAAAGCTAGTGCGGGAGGAATTAGTAGACTTTTAGGTGGCTCCCTAATTTTTAATTTTGTTGAGAATTTGGGTATTCTATCCAATAACCTTACTGAGGGGTATGGTATCCTTATAGACCTTCAATAGGCTGCTAAGGTTGGATGGGAAAAGGTGCTAGTTGATTCTGACTCTTAACTCACGATTAATCTATTGAAGACTCCTTATAAGAATCATAAGGTTGATTGGAGAATAAAAAGAATTATTGAGAAGATTCAGTTAATCCAGATAGACTTTTTGAAAGTTGATTACAATCATGTGGTCAGATATCAGAATAGAAGTGTTAATGCTTTAGCTAATTGGGCATTGGATAAAGGTGATCTTACTTGCTATGGCCACCCTCCCGGATGGTGGTCTTCGCAAATAAGGGAAGCTCTTCTTTCTATCATTTCTTTGGATGGCTCCGTTTCTGGAGGTACCTAGTTCCTTCTTGCTTTGTTTTTGCTTCTCTTTACTTTATTTTAGTTCCCTAGCTCAAAAAAATCTTTCTTTTTTTTCCTTTGTTGATTCTTGCCTCAAAAGTATTTTGGCCTAGAAAGGTAATTGTTGTGTTCAGTTTTTTTCTTTTTTTTTAGTTTTTTGAGGTGTGTGTGCGTGTGTATTTTGTTTTGTTTTTTTTGTTGTTCTTGTGTTTTTTTGTTTTATATTTTTTTGTGTTTTTTTTTTTTGTGTTTTTTGTTTTTATATTTTGTGTTTTTGTTTTTTGTTTTTTGTGTTTGTGTGTTGTTTTGTTGTTTTTATAGTTTTTTTGGGTGTTTTGTGTTTTGTTGTTGGTTTTTATTTTTTAAGTTTTTTGTTGTTTTTATGCTTTTATGTTGTTTTGTTTGTTTTGTATTTTTTTGTTTGTTTGTTTGTCTTTATTTTTTGTTGTGTTTTTTTGTGTTTGTTTGTGTTTTTATGTTTGTTTGTTCTTGTTTTTATTGTTTTAGGCATGCTCATTGAGTGTGTCGAAGGGGTCATGCCAGGTGTGAGACCTGGGTATTTTTTTCGGAATAGATACCTCTGCCAAATTGGGAATTATCCAAAAGTGGCATCCCATTTGGGGTGTTTTCCACAAACAAAAAGAAAAATAACTCTTCTAGAAAGAGAAGGCCAACATCAAGAAAATCAATGAAGTTGCATTTAAATAAATAAACTTTTTTGGAAAGCGAAGGCAGAAGTCTAGGGATATTTGGCTAAAGGAGGGTGATAGAAACTCTAAATTATTTCATTCTACCTTAATCAAACATAGGAGGGCATCACAAATTAAGGAAATCTCCAATGGGTAAAATGGTAGAGTCACAGATGAGGAAACTATTGAGAAAGAAATAGTAGACTTCTTCAAGCATAGATTCAATGATAGAGGGGAAGAAAAATAAAAGGATGTGGAAGAGATCCTAACCAACATCCCAAAACTAGTCACAACTTCAATGAACAAGTTCCTTAATAAGAAGCTTTTTGAAGAAGAAATAAAAAATGCCCTCTTCACAATGAAGAAAGATAAAGCTCTTGGACCATATGGTTTTCTAGCTAGCTTCTTCTAGAGTTGTTGGGATATAGTTAAATAAAAAGTAGTAGGAGTGATCCAGGAGGCCCAGAGAAAGGTAAGATAGAAAAGAGAATGAACAATACCTTCATAGCTTTGATAAAGAAGAAAACAAGAGCCACTCAACTTGATTATTTTAGACCAATAAGCCTATGTAATGTGTCATACAAAATCTTAACTAAGGCTCTAGCAATGAGATTAAGCAATATTATGCCTTTCATTATCTTAGAACAACAATAAGCCTTCGTCAAAGGAAGACAAATCCTAGATGGTATAGTGATTGTTCATGAAACCATCCACTCCCTTAAAAAGAACAAACAAGTAGGCATGTTAATCAAATTGGATATTAGTAAAGCCTATGACAAGGTGTCCTAGAGGTTTTTGGATAGAGTCATGGAGAAATTTGGCTTTTCATATTGGTGGAGGAAACTAATCAACAATTGTATCTCCAGTGCTACCTTCTCCATATTAGTCAACGGATCTCTTGCTAGCTATTTCAATAGCTCAAGAGGGATCAGACAAGGGAACACCATTTTCCCAAATATATTAATTATTTTTGTGAAAGCCCTAGGTAGATCTATAAAAATTTTGAAGAATAAATTCTAATCAGTGGACTGCAAGTAACCAAAAAAACCACAAATATAACCCATAGCCAGTTTGTGGATGACACTCTACTCATTGAAAAAGCCTTTGTGACATAAGCCAAAGCTTTCAATATGATCCTCAACCATTATGAAGGATTCTCTTCATTGAAAAAAGTAAAATTTATTTCCTCAATACACCCATCACCAGACAACCAAATCAAAGTAATCATGAAATGTGAAATCGAGAAACTACCTTCCTCCTATCTGGGCATGCCCCTTTTGACGGCTAGATCAAATCTTCTCATTGGAACACAGTCATTGATAGGATCAATAAAAATATTTTTGTATGGAAAGGAAACCTCCTTAGCCAAGCCAAAAAGATCCAGTTGATCCAATCCACCCTCCAAAGCCTACCAATCTACATGTTGTCAATGTTCAAAATGCCTATAAAAATTGCAGAAGCAGTTGAAGCCATCAGTAGGAATTTCTTATGGAAATGTTTAAAATAAATAAATAGATACCATCTAGTGAAGTGGGAGAAGGTATGCCTCCCAAAATCCTATGGAGGCTTGGGTCTGAGAAACATGAAAACTCTCAATAGAGCATTAGCAACAAAACTAGTTTGGAGACTGATAAAAGAAGATAGTAGCCCGTGGACCAACATAATGAGGACCAAATATATCCAGGATAATGAGCCAACAACAATACTCAAAAGAAACCAGATAATGGGAGGTTCAACCATCTAGAACCATATTTATGAAGGAATAAGCATCATAGACAAAGGGTCTTGATGGAATATTGGTAAAGGAACAAATGTGGATTTCTAGGAAGATAAGTGGTGAGACTCAAGACCTTTAGACTAAGATCCAAACCTAGTAGAGTTTAAAAATATCCTCAAACATGAATGGGATACCTATTTTAGATCTTACATAATTATACAGGGAGATGGCATAAACACTTAGTGAACAAACATTAGTAACAGGGTTCTAAGGCAAGATCAAGAGGTCCTCCATGTAGAACTAGGATACTCTAAACTCGTTTACTCAAAGGAACTTGATCAATTAGAGTGGACCAGATCAACAAGAAGAAACTATACAATTAAAAGTGGATAAATTGAAAGCGTATATCTACCTCAATAAAAATCACCTTGGAGTAACCTATGGGGATACAAATGTATTCCAAAGATGAAATTATTTACATGGTTGGTTCTCCAAAATAAAATACTAACTTGGGACAACCTAATCAAAAGAGGTTTTCTAGGCCCAAGTAGATGCCACCTATGCAAAATAAATGAAGAGACAACAAATCACCTATTCATGAAATGTCCATTTGCTCAAGTTGTGTGGAACCAATGGATGAAGACTACAAAGGTATCCTGGGTCATGCCCAAGGAAATTCCCAACTGGTGGAGTCAATGGATCCCTCCCTGCAAGGAGAAGAAACTGATATGGAGCCTAACAATCCTAGCCTTTTTTTGGTGTAGCTAGATGGAGATAAATAGTAGGATATTCAAAGGAAAATCAAGGACCTCTAAGTCTATTTTCAATGAGCTTCAATTTAGTCTATTTGAAGTAGTTATACCCAAACAGATAACACAAACTAACAGTGAAGATCAGTTTTGAGCCAGAACCAACAATAGATTCTCTTCTTGCAGCCAAGCTTCAAGATTAGTATGGGATATCAAAGGAATAGAACTACCGCATATGATTCCACAATAGCAACTAGTAAGTCCCAAAATACAATCTTCCGAATCCAGGGACTCCCAATGGATTTCAAAGGGGAGGATATTGGTGAAGTTTTTCCAAACTCTCTCCTATAGAAGGTCTACTTGGTTGTTTATTCAAACCAATCCTAATAATACAATCATCTGATCATCCTAGTAACAACATACATATACTAGGGACACCTGTTTGGAGCTCCTTAAGTAATCCTCTTTGAGCTTCATGCATGGAACTTAGACCTTAATTATCAATCAGTTACACACAGGCCAAGCGCAAGCTCAATAGAGCTCTAGTATTTTTTACCTTTAGTGTTTTTTGCTACCTTGAGGCCCCTTTGGTTTCTAGCTTACTTTTCTTGTAAAAATGTGGGAGACCTTTTAAAAACCTCCTTTTTTAATAATAATAATAATAAATTAACTTTTTTGGAAAGCGAAGGCCAATCAAGCAAATCAATTAAAATAATTAATTAATTCTTCTAAAAAGTGAAGTCCAACATCAAAAGGAGGGTTTATATTATTCCAAATATTCCTAAAGAACTTAGGAAAAAAAATGAAAATGACCTAGATGACAATGTGATGTCATAAAGACACATGAGCTTGTTAGGGTCATAACTGCGACTCTAGGTGTCCGTTTGAGCTCTTTCACCCACCGTTCAAAAGCTATCGACATGTATATTTCAATGGAGTAAGAAACTATGTGGCTTGGGCATTTTTAAACCACTTTCAAGGCCCAAAACCTTCATCTAGTACCTCAAAATGGCCTACAAATATTTTTCTAGCATTGGATCCTATAGTGACTATTTAGGTGTTTAGTGTATTATTTTAATCTGATGTTACTCTTGGTTGTGGGCCCTATGTATCTAGGTGATATATTTGTTTTACCTCATTCCCATATTTTGTACACCCTCCATTTAGTGAAGAAGATATTTTTGTTTAGTGGTGGGCACATGTAGGCATTTATGTTTTTCCGGTAGGTGTGGAAATTGCTTGACTTTTTTTGTGCAAGCATAGATTTTACGATGGGAAGCTCCTCATTTCCCTCTCATGTATTTCCAGAGTATTGTAAGGATTGTTATTGTTAATGAAAAATTTAAGTATTTTTGGATGGTCATTGAAGATATGTCTCTGGATTTACATCACAATGCCATAAAAAATCATTTAGTAGGTATTTAACATTATTGCATTCTACCTCTTTATTACAATTTTGAGGATGCTCGATCTAAGAATACTCTTGTGAGCCTATCTTGGGAAATGGATATTGTAAAAAGAATTAATTCTATTATTTAAATTATTGACTAAACTCATTCTTTCTTTAATGTTAAACAACAAGCTAACACAATTATATAAAATAAACAATAATTATTATGAATCCAAATTTTGTTGAGCTAAACTAAATCCAAAAAGGTTTGCCAATGAGAATCTAACATAGCATAACAATGTTGGAGCTAAACTAAAATTCAAAAGATAGAATAACAATGTTGAAATCTTGCATAGCAAAACATTTTCTATTCAAGAAGAACCAGGAAGATACCTTCTCACTAGAAAACCTGAATTCTTCACGTATTTTCCCAATTTCCACCCAAAAACTTTTTCCCAGTCGATAATCCATATCCTTGCAGGTTGTAATCCTCCTGCAAGCCATCCCCAGACCCTCGTAGCAAAAAGGATTAAAGTAAGATCTTGGAGAGGGAAGGGAGTCAACAAAATGAGGAAGATGAAGCCCAAGAGTTGGGTAAATATTTCTTGATCTTATTGTTGCGTTTCAAATTGCTACGTTTTCAAAAATATTTCCAAGATTTTCAACTTACAACGTTTCAAAAATATTAACTTTCCAACATTTTCTAACTTTCTCATATAATCAATAAATAATATTTATTTATTAAATGCACCCACTTTTACAAGGTTAGCTTATTAAAATTAATCTTAGCCTACTAATCCCTCAAAAAAAATTCAAAATTTATTTTTTTTCCAAACTACAGTTTTTTTTATATAACTACTACTTCCAACTTGCTACCAAACAATGGACTTTTTATTTTTTTAAACTATTACCAAATTGCAGACCCTCTTTTTTTTTAACTGCTACCAAAATTAGGACTACATATTTTGGCAGTGCTACCAAACTACAACTACTACTCTATGGACTACTACCAAACTACAAGTTGCTACTTTGCAGACTTTTTTTTAACACTGATAACAACTTGCTCTACGATTTCTTTTACTGTGACTAAACTACAAACTTCTCTCTCTTTGTTTTTTTAACTATCACTTTTGGACTGCTCGTAGATTGCAAATTGTCTGCTTTATTGAAGTGGTGAAACTATTGTATATTGTGGAAACTATGTAGAGACTTATGTTGAAGCTATTGCTAATGGTTGTGTGACACTTTTGTGGAAATCCTGGTAATGAACTCGGACCCAAAATTTGGCTTCCTAGTGGCTTAAGGTAAATCTCACTGGTCATAAAGGTTGTCTAAGCGAGTACCAATATTTGATTACCAACAATATTTTCCTAAGGAATAATTTATGAGAAACCAACCATGGTTTTACCTCTAAACAACAACTCTTTGTATACTCTCACAGGGTAAAATACTATTAATAGGGTGTGGGGTCATTGATCCACCCTTTTCACTGGTGACACACTCAAACCAATTACTCTATTGTTTCTGGGGTACTCCTCAGAATGAGTTTTAGGGCAATTATTAGCCCAAGTACTTCCCCCAATTAAGCGGTCAAGATTGACACCCAATCTTGCAAGAGGTTATTAGCCTAATGCAAGTACTTATTAAGCATAAAAACTTTTGTAGTTGAACTTGGCCCTAGAATATCCTCTAGTACTGAAGCTTCTGCAGCAAAACACAACCTTAAAAAGTGCTCTAATACCACTTGTTATAAACCTTCTTTGCTCATCGACATTAATCGTTAACATATTACAAAAATATTAAATAAATAATCACATTGAACAATATACATAAATCAAAACAAAATAAAATATGTATATTATTCAAATATTAATTTATATTTCAAATCCTTAAAATAGGACAACACCATACAATGCTCCTTATTGGAAGGAAGACACTCAATATGTCTCAATTTGAGATAAGTTACAATTTTATTCTCCATATCCTCTCTATGAGTCTTTTCCCATATTTATAATGCCCAATTACCTACCACCCCCGCTTATCCATACATGTGGGATAATTACATCTAAATAATATTATAATATTTATACAATATTATAATATTAAATACTTATATTGGGTACCTAATGCAACCAAACATACCTACAAATCTTCACTTCGTGCAGTAACCTACAATCAGTCTAATCCTACTACAAATACTAACAGTTTCACTCACCCTAGCAGGTTTATACAATTTACAATAGTAAATGAAATGCAACAAAAACAAGTCATGCACACATGTATTGAGAAAGTTGCAAGTACAAGAATGGTTGCATTATATTTTTATATGACTGCTGCAACTAACAAAGTGAGAATGTAATTATAATGATCACCATGGCTAGAATAGCAATGGCATTCAAATAGCATTAATTCTATCAACAGTCCTCATTCTCCAGTCATTGCAATTACATATCCAACATGCATGTACATACTTGTCTCAATTGAACAAAAATGGATGTCATTGTGTTGCACTTTCTCTCTCTCAAGAACAACAGCCATGAAAATGAAAGAGGGTGGTGGCCTTATGAAACCTATATCAGGCTATTGCAAGCAGTTCTTGAGACAGTGCATCATTTAAAACCATCACATCATAACCTTCGAACATATTTTGATTAATTACACTTTTCTAAAGTTTTGAGTTTAATTTTTTATCAAACTCTAATTTCACTCTCATTTCACCTAATTTCATTTAATTTGACTTTTAATTACATTTCACTTTATTTACATCTAATTTGATGTGCATTTCATTTCACATCTCACTTTGTCAAAATTACAAACAAAAACTTGTTCAAAATTCAAACAAAACTTGCCAAAATTGCAAATCAATTTTTGTACAACTTTTTCACTTCTTTTGAGAAGCAGATTTGTCACCTACTATACAAGATACAATATAAAGATACAAAGGTTAGCCAAAATATGACATAATAATAAGGGTTAGTTAAACGAGACAAGATCAAACAAGTTAACTAAGCAAAACAAGGATAAGATAAAAGAAACAAGACTAGAGATAAGTTAAATGATAGAAGGAAAGCCACAAAGCAAAGGAAAGGAGAAAGGACACAACCCAAGAAGGTGAGTTGTCTTCCCTTTTGCTTGAAGCTTGAAGGTGGCCTCCAAATGCTTGGTGCTTAAAAATTGGTGATGCTTGCTAGGATGCTTGCTTGAGAACTTGAGTGCTTGCTTAGATGCTTACCAAATGTTTGAAGGAAGCCTGCTTAAAGAGATGAAATAAGTGCTTAGATGCTTGCTAAGTGTTCACAAGGTTGAGCCAAAATTTTGGCATAATCTTGGTAAACAAAGTGAAGGTTGAGCCAAAATTTTGGCATAATCTTGGTAAACAAAGTGAAGGATGAGCCAAAATTTTGGCATAAATCCCGATAAAAAAAGTGAAGAAAGACTAAAATTAGAGAAAACCCGATAAAGTTTTAGTGCGTAAAAATTATTGAAGTATATTACATCATTTGATATCTATATGTGTCCTGAGTAAAGATCAAGAGTCACTTACACAAGTGGCAAGACTAGAATCGAAAGGTCATTTTGTAAAACTAGATGTTTGTATAAAGTTGATATATAGAAAATTCTTCTTCAGATTCTGTTCATTCTATGTTGTAATTTTCTTTCTAATTCATATCATTATACTTGACCTTATTATATTGTGGTTACATTATATTCGATCATGTGATATTTGTGGTAGTATTAAGGCTTAAAAAGTTATCAGTGGTAGTATTAAGGCTTAAAAAGTTATCAGTGGTATTATTAAGGCTTAAAAAGTCATCAATGGTATCAAAGATACCACGAGACTCTATCCAGATTGATAGATTTTATTAGCCACCATTATTAAAAATTGATTTTATCTAGTTTGATAAAGTTGATTTAGAATTCGTCCACTTTGAAGGTAATGAGACTTGAATTCTATTTGAAGGTCATATTGAGTAGAAAGATGAGAGTCCTTCCACAGTTGAAGAATAACTAGTGAAAACTAGGACTCAGCTATATTGATCGAAATGCATATAAACTTTAAGATAGTTGATAAATCAGGAACATTCAAAATCTCCTTGAGATCAAAAGAAGAATTAAGGACATTTAAGTCACTTTGACAAGAATTTGTAAAAGTTACAGAAGAAGTGTGAGAAGCCTCCTACAATAGATAGAGAAGAGTTTCAACTTCAAGGTGTAGAGAAGAAAAGTTAGCAATGGATTGAGAAATAAAGTTGAACAAGAGAAAGATATATCAGGTCTTGAGAAAGATACATTTGTCTTGAGATAGATATATTAGTCCTAAAGTAAGCTTACTTCAAGCAATGAATCAATAAATATTAAGAATTCAGGTTATAAGGAGATAGACCTTGACATTAGGAAAAGTTTCAGGTCTTGAAGACAAACCTTGACATAAGAGAACATAAGAGAAGATTCAAGTCACATAGATATTGGCCTTGATAAGAATATTCAAGTTACACAGACCTTGACATTGAAGGCACAGGTCATATAGACCTTGACATTGAAAGGAGAAGATTCAGTTTCAAAAATATTAACATTGAATAGCAAGCAACAACAGATCGAGGCTACCTATTTTGGAAGAATCAAAATAGAGGCAGTCTATAAGGAGATTGATCCTTTGAAGAAAGAGGTTCAAGGTCCTTATATTTGAAAGCTAAGAAAGGGATCATTTAGGCCACTTCAACCTTCAGATTGGCAGCAAGACGAATATTTAAGAAAATGGTTTCAGGTCATTGTGATATTGAACTTGAAATAGTAAGATTTATTGAAGAGAATAGAAGACATTGAAAGGAGCCTTATATAAAGTTGAATACATGCTTGAGTTAAAAGAAAGCAAAGCAAACAACACCCAAGAAAAAGACAACCAAGGTTTGATATACAAAAAATACCTGAGGTTGAAGCTTAATATATTATATCTAAGGTTTGAGCTATAGAAGCAAGCAGACCAAAATTTTAGCTAAGAGAAGACGTCTAAGATTCAAAAATTGCTAAAATTTTCAAACTATTTAAGGGTGCAATAGATTTAAGGGAATGTAGCAGCCTGAGAAGAGTTTAATTTGAAAGGCAAGTCATAGCAATGCCTTATCCTAACAGTGTTGAACCAAGAAAATATATACATGATGATTGCTTCATCCAATGTCTTGAAGTCATCAACATGCAATGCACCAGAATCAACATATAAGCAAAATATTGGCATAAACAATAATAATCCAAGGGAACAAAATACTAAGCAACATTGGCACTAACAATAAGCTCTCCGAAGTTTACCAGGCCAATAAAGGAGAGAAGACGTGCAATATTTCTGGCAATGTAGGAATGAAGGAGCCTAAGCATAAAGAGTGAGAAGAGAATGAAGTCCAAGCATCGCATAACGTTCACAGGATAACAGTTCAAACTTGAGAGTAACATCTAGAAGCCATATGGAAATACACTTGAGAGCAACTCCTAAGAGTCACACTATGTTACACTCTGAGAGCGACACCTGAAAGCCAAATATCCATCATATGTTACATCTAAAGCAAGTCAGATTTTGATTGTTGTTCGCATTACATTCATTGGCGAGTGCAATAAGGTTCAATGCAATATAACGGAGGCCAAAAGCGTTAGCATTTGATTGAAACACTTTCTTTCCCACGCAAACAAACAAGTGGTGAAAGCAAAACTGCATCTAGAGAGCTTGAAAAGAGCGTGAGCTAGAGTGGAAGACATCGAGTGCACACACGGAGCAGTAGCAATAAGTCCAGGACGTTCACACACAATAAAGCAAAGGTTAGGTTTTCCAAATTAATATCTAGAAGCCTATAGTTTATAAAGTCAATTTTAATTTTAGAGAGATAAGCTTATGAAATTTATTTAAGTATTGGAGAGATAAGTGAAGCTTATGAAATTTATTTATGTTATCTCGAGAAATAAATTTAGGGTTTAATTAAGGTTTATTTAAGTATTTGAATTAGTTGGAGTAATGAGGATGTCTACAAACTAGTTAATTTGCTTAAGATGTTTTTTGAAAGGATTTTTTAAAAGATTTTGATTAATGATTTTTTAAAAATTTGTTCATTTGGGAGATAAAATGTATTCAACATCAAACTTAGAAAAATATAAATTTGCAAAGATTTATTTATTTTTACTACTTCATAGAAATTTAAACTTAGAAACCATTATGGATTTTTGGTATACTAATTCTAGAGCAAGTAGGCATATGACTAGAAACAAACAATAGTTTAATACCTTTCATGAAAATGTGGGTGTACTACGAAATACAAATTTGAAGCATTAAGTTGTTTCAAAAAGATTAACATCTAGTAGAAAAAGAATCAAGAAAGACTAAATAATCTTCGTTCATATAGAGGAGGTGAATTTCTATTAAAGGAATTCAACTTATTTTTAGAAGAAAATGGAATAAAAAGACTGCTACAGTGTATTCACCACAACACAATGGTATTGCGAAAAAGAGAAATATGTCTATAATGGAAA
Source organism: Wollemia nobilis (assembly GCA_028583015.1). NCBI lineage: Eukaryota > Viridiplantae > Streptophyta > Pinopsida > Araucariales > Araucariaceae > Wollemia > Wollemia nobilis. The sequence continues at coordinate 16,003,394 of JAQPPZ010000850.1, forward strand.
TGGTTAGATGTATGTTAAAAAAGCTCATCTTGATCATCAGTATTGGGCAAAGGCAATTAAAACAACAATATATTTACAAAACTGATTACCAACAAGAATACTAAAAAATGTTACACCAAAAAAAGTATGGTCAAGGACAAAAACCAACTGTAGAGTGACTAAGAATTTTTTGATTAAGGCTTACATGCATATTCTGAAGAAAAAAAAGAACAAAATTAGATGAGAAGACTATGTGGAATATTTGTTGGTTATGATGAATCAACAAGATACAGAATAATTGATCCTTTGACCAAGAAAGTTTACATAAGTAGAGATGTAATATTTGATGAAAAAATAAAAAATGTCACTAAAGAACAAGAAGCTGATTCAAAAACCATTCTAGATTTTACAAAAGAAGAATCATCCAATAACAACACATAATCAAAATTACAAGATAAACAGGATGAAAATACAAAAATCACTACAAACATGCAAAAAAAGAACTTGTATGGTTTAGAGATATATTGAAAGATTCAAAATTAGAGCAAATGTCAGATCTTACAACCACATGACCTCAAACTTGTAGTTTAACCAGAATGAAAAAATGATTAATAAGCTTTGTATAAGAACCTACAACGACGCATCATGCATTAAATCATCCAAAATGGAAGGCAGCTATGAAATCAAAATATGAATCAATAATGAAAAATTAAACATGGAATTTAGTTGACTTACCTCAAAGAATGATAATAGTTGGTTGTAAATGGATCTACAAGATCAAACACATAGCAGATGGATCACTTAACAAATACGAAGCCCAACTAGTTGCAAAAGGATATGCTCAAACAAAAGGAATTGTTTATGAAGAAAATTTTGCACCAACAACAAAATGACTACTATCAAAACAATTTGTGCTTTAGCAACACATCATGGATGGAAACTTCATCAAATGTAAAAAGTGCATTTCTTAATGGTGATCTTGAAGAAGAAGTTTATATGTCACAACCAGAAGGATTTGTAATTAGGGGACAAGAACTTAAAGTTTGCAAATTAAACAAATCCTTGTATGATCTAAAGCAAGCACCAAGAGCATGGTATATCAAAATTAATAATCATTTATTATCTCACAAAGCCTGACTAGTTGCAAAAGGATATACTCAAACAAAATGAGTTGATTATGAAGAAACTTCTGCACCAACAGCAAAATGACTACTATCAAAACAATGTGTTTTAAAAACATATCATGGATAGAAACTTCATCAAATATAAAAAGTGCATTTCTTAATGGTGATCTTGAAGAAGTTTATATGTCACAACCAGAAGGATTTGTAATTAGGAGACAAGAACATAAAGTTTGCAACTTAAACAAATCCTTGTATGGTCTAAAGCAAGCACCAAGAGCATGGTATATCAAAATTAATAATCATTTATTGCCGCACAATTTTAAAAGAAGTCTATCAAACCCAAATCTCTATACAAAAATATTGGGAATGATATAATAATACTTGTATATGTTGATGATATAGTGATTACAAGAAGCTCAAAGATTCTAATAAATGAAGTGAAAAAAGATTTAGAAAAAGACTTTGATATGACAGATTTGGGATTTAGATATTCAATCTTGGTTTAGATATTCATCAAAATGAAAATAATATTACAATAACACAAACAAAGTATGCAAAATCTCTACTTGAAAAATACAATATGAACAGTTGCAAACCCAAGGATACTCCTATGAAACAACGATTGCAATTATCCAGATATGATGAGACATCTTTAGTTTTAGCTACAATCTATTGTCAATTAATTGGGAGTCTTCTAAATTTAACAAATATTCGACCAAATATAGTTATTGTTATAAATTATATTTCAAGATTCATGCAAGAACCTAGAGAAAGCCACTGGAAAGCCATAAAGAGAATATTACAATATATCAACAAAATTACAGGGCTTACCTATAAAAAGGATGATAAGAAGTTTTTTCTACAAGGATATTCATATTTTGATTTTGTTGTATCTATAGATGATAGAAAATCGATGCCAAGCTACATTTTATATCTTGGTTCAGTTACGCATTTCTTGGTACAATAAAAAAACATGCAAAAGCACTTTCAGCTACAAAAGCATAGTACCATATAGTTAAGGATGCAATATGTGAAGCATTATGGTTACAATACATGTTGCCATATATGGGAATCAAAAGAACTCCAACAATAATAAATTTTGATAATCAAAGAGTACAAAATTTGATAAAAAATCCAATTATTCATAAAAGAACAAAACATATTAAAGCTCAATGTCATTTCACCAAGGATCATTTTCAAAATCATCATATTCGATTAAAACATATATCTCCCGAAAATCAGATTGCAGATATTTTTACAAAGGCATTAGGTCGAAGCAAGTTTTTGACGTTTAGAAATCATTTATGTAAATCTAGAGAAACATATATCAAATAATGTAATACATAGGAGGTCTAAGTATATTACATCATTAATATCTATGTGTCTTGAGTAAAAATCAAGAGTCACTTAGACAAGTGGCAAGACTAGAATCCAAAGGTCATTTTGTAAAACCATATTATGGAAACAAAGCTCCATAGATGTTTGTATAAAGTTGATATATAGAAAATACTTCTTTAGATTGTGTTCATTCTATGATGTAAGTTCTAAATCATATCATTATACTTGAACTTATTATATTGTGGCTACATTATATTCGATCTTGTGATATTTGTGGTAGTATTAAGGCTTAAAAAGCCATCAAAATTGTTCTATAAAATCGCCATCCCAAGGTCTGAATTTATAGAAATCCATAGTCTCTTGGGGAAGAACTGATACAAACCTGACCAAAAGACGCAAAGATTCGAAATGGATCAGGAGGAGGGAGAAGGAACATAATGGAAAAGGAAGTTCTTGGGCTTGAGGTTTTGTTGGCAAGGGTTGTGGATCAACAAGCATAGGCGGCTCAATAATGGACAACAGCTCAAAAGAGACAAGGAAGCACGCCTATGAGACAGAAGCGTTGGCGACATTAGTGCCAAATGACCCTTATAGGTCAAAGATAACAGAAACACCGCTAGGGACATAGCAGTGTCGACAACACTATTGCTCATGCCCCAACACTTCTACTTTTGGAGCAATAAATACCCCAAGTTTGGGCACAAGGTTGAATCTATTTGGTTGATTATAAGGTTGGTTGATGAAGGGATAATCAAAGGAATTGGGAAGCTTGGAGGTTGGCCAAGCGTTCCAAAATTGAGCAAATAAAGAGAAATGATGTTCTTTTCTTCAATATATTAAAGAACATATATTAATGCATGTAAACTCCATAGTTTATTTGTGGATAAAAACTAAAACAATTTCATAATGCCATATAAACAAAGGGTCATATTAGCTTAAATATAGAAAAGCACACAACAAATAATGACGGAGTTTTCCTTGTTAGGCCACTTCATAAACCTTGTTTAGGCACAGTCTAATGCCCAAGTTGGTGCATAGTGTGGGGGTTTCATTTTGGAGAACTCCTATCAACCATTTACAGAGGTGAGGCACCCTAGTTCCAAGTTATAGAGCCACCACCATATGGATCTCAAAAAACTCTAATTTATTCTAATAATTTTGCGGAAAGCAATAGTATCTTTTGTACCAAACGTAATGCATATTAAGTAAAGAGAAATGATGTTATTTCCTTCAATATATAAGAAACCATACATTAAAGCATGCAAACTCAATCATTTATTTATGGATAGAACCAAAACCATTATAATTATCTCTATTTAATAATTATACAAAAGATTCTAATTATTCACAATAGTTGCATATACAATATGTTTTTACAAATCCTTGTTCAACCTTAGAAACTAATGAAAAAGCAAAATAACAAACTTCTACATAAACTTGATTTTATTTTCTTCAATCTATTAAACACATCAAAACATACAAATACAAACATTTTTTTAAAAACAAAGATCTAATATAAATCTAAGTTCTAATATTTTTTAACATTCAACATTTATTTTTATAGTCACTACATTTAAATATATTAAATTAAACTATAAATACAAACATCTAATAATAAAAACTTTACTCCTTAGTTTACTCAAATCATATTCTACTTCCCTCCTACATAATATCTCAAATTCAATTCCATTACAGGTCTCCTATCTAACATATTCCTTCTCGACATTCTTTCCAATTCTTCAATAACTTTGGCGGACTTCCTAAGAAACTTTTATAATCCATCCATAACAACTAAAAATAAATAATTAATCATAACTTAAAATATAGCTTATATTCCTCTCCCAACATATTGGAAATGAACCTATGCTATGCTATGAAAGAAACACCAAAGGTGAAGTTAAAACAAAACATTTTAAAAATAACATTTTTAATTATATAATATTACGATTAAATATTTAGTCTCCAACCTTTGACTAAATAAAATTGCTAGTAAAATAAACTTCGATATTTATTTTCTCTATAGTTGATTCATATTTATTTTCTCAAAAGTTGATACACTTAACTAATATCAAGTTTATTTAATTGGATAATCAAATTCTGAGTGTTATGAAGTTGCACAAATATTAGAAACTTCTCTTAATAAAAACATACATATCCGCATGATGTGGTCTTCTACGGACAAAGACGCTACTTACATTATTAGTTCAATCCCAGGGCGGATATGTATATGTATAAGAAATATTTCCTCAATAAAAAACATTAATTCATTCTTATACGGTAGGCATAAAACTTCAAACATATAATCTTAAGTGAAATCAACGAAAATTATAAACTTTATAATATGGGAACTACAACGTGGCATGATGCTAAACTAATACTAACCACAACTTTGCATTGCTAGTGTGCTACATTTTTAAGAATGGGAGGAAGGATTGGATGGACATTGATAGCTTAGATTGGTCTATATAAGTAACGTGTGCATTTGGCACTTCCCCACACGATGTGATTTTGAAAAAGATATTTTCAAAACCGAAAAGTCTGTTAAAAATAAATGATAAGATTATTAAGTCATAAAATTAAAAGCAAGTAAATCTAAGACATCGATGAACATATTTTAGGAGCAATCTTAATATAAAAAAATATTTTTTTGATATTAAAGGAATCAGTAACATCTTTTTTATCTTTAACAATTGGACACAAGAAATAAACACCATCATATAGGTCAAGAAATAAACATCATCACATAGATCAAATCATTGGAGTTGCCTCTATAACCCCTGTTTCTCCTCGATAAACACGACCCTAAGTGAAGAAGACCTTGATGGCTCAGGGTTGATACCACCGCTGTTTCTCCTCGATAAACACGACCCTAAGTGAAGAAGACCTTGATGGCTCAAGGTTGATACCACCGTTGACAAGCTGGCGTTCACTCAGTTGACTCAAGTCAGACTACCATTGACAAGCTGGCGTCCACTCAATTGACTCAAGTCAGATTACGACCTTTGCCCAAGATTGAACATACCCAAGTTTGAAGCTAAGTGTTTTTTGATAAGTACCCAAAGTCTTACCAATTCACTGACCCTTGAAAACCATAAAATCTTATATATATAGACAACGGTGCCATCTCCTCTCTCCTCTCCCCGAGAGCTATACATGGCATGCTATTCTTTGCCATATTATCATTCTACTCTATAGACAACAGTGTCATCTCCTTTCCCCGAGAACTATACAAGCATGCTATTCTTTGCCATATTATCATTCTACTCTACATGACACGATTCTTTACTTGCATTCCAAGTGGCCCTTTTATTGTTTGCATATTATCCTTTTCCACCGCCTTTCCTATCTTCTCATGAGAATTTCTCTACACTCATTCCTGCATTTATGTTAGGAACGACCTTGATTTTATTCACCTAAATTATTATGATATAGGATAGACAAGGGTGGAAAACGGAGGGAGAAAGGCGAAAGCTGGCCAAAGAGGAGCAAAGCGTATAAGTAGAGGAACGAGATTGCCTGCAGATGGGAGCTCGGAAGTAGGGTGGGCTAAGCGAGGGAGGCTTGGAAAGGAAAGCAGAAGGGCGACAATGCTTGCGGTAGAGAGCAAGGAATGCGGCGAGGTGTAGGCTGTCGTTGTAACAACTATGGAGAGGCGGCGGTGAACACTGTTGGGAGGGGGACAAGGCTGAGCAATTACAGCTAGGGATAGTTTATGATGGTGTTGCAGTCACAAGGGTTGTGCCAAACAACTCTGAGTGCAAGTGACATAAAAGCAGACGATGAAGACAAGGAAGAAGGGCTTGCCAGAGGATGAAGCAAAGGAGTGGAAAGGGAAGAGGTGACTGGGGAGCAAGTGTCGATATAGTTGTCAGTCGCATAGGAAAAGCAAGTGGGTAGAAGGGAGCAACAGTGCAGGTCAACCGAGGTTCATTGTGGGGGGCGATGGAGGGTCCATGGAGAGTAACCAGAGGAGCACAGGAGTGGCATATGACCCCAGGAGGGGCACAAAATGTTAGTGTGGGGAGCAGCGGAGTTGAGAGCAATGGAAAAATATTTATTTGACTTTCACTTTTAAAAAAAAAGTCTCTAATATTGGAATCAATTTCTGTTTACCCATGGTAATAGCCAGTAATTAAAAAACATTTGTGGATATATCATTATTCCAATTTTTGGAAAAATAAATTGCATAATTATATGAAGAAAATCCTATACTTCAAGTTTGATTCAAAAGTTAGTGTCCCCAACTAACCTGATCCAACTAACCTGATTAGCTATCTTTTTAACAACAGAAAATAGCTAACGCCTAGACCATACAATATAAACTCCCTCAATTTCATCGAGAAAAAACAATTGATTCACCACTGAGCAAGAATCTGAAATAAATATTAGCCAACCTGCCAACCCGCTGTCCCTGTTTGTTCTCTGGCAATTGGCAAATAACGCTACGAAGAAGACAACCACAAAACAAAGATCAAGTCAAAATCTGTTGAAAATAAGACGAGATTAAAGGCAGCCGAAAATATATATATATATATATATATATATATATATATAGCCCTGAAGGCTGCAATTTAAAAAAGGAGGCATCTTTATCTGCACCTGATTTCAAAAAACCACGAATCAAATGTTCATGTCCTTCAAAATTCCAGCAGCAGCTATCAACACCTCTCTTAATTGACCGAGGAAGGAGAAATGGTCACCTTTGCATTAATACAAGTATGGTCCCCGCCATAGCTTCATACGAGTCACCATGGCACAGCATGGGAGACAACATCGCTGGGCAGGCATACATTAATTTGTTTGATGAATACACCTTCGCACAAGGAAAAATCAAACTGTCTATTCCAACTATCGACTTTTGAAGGGTCAGAGCAGATGAAAGCCATAAATGCGGGTTCTAAAGCAAGGCATCTTGGCTCATCCCTATGCAACAATGACAAACAGTAGTAGTGGAGGAAAAGAACCTGCTTGGCAAAATATTTATATGAATATTCCTAAATCTATTCATCTATAACCTGCATGGCAAAATGGAATTGGTCCATTCAATGAACAAGCAGCACCCATTTGAGATATGTATAAAACGCCTAAGGACGAAATACAGGCTAAGAACAAACTTGGTCCATTCACCAATCTTATGCCAGGGTGTACGGCCATCATTCATCAATGGAATTTGAATATCCTTGCTTTTCTATGTAGGATTCAGTAGTAGGTAGACCTTAGAGAATAACAATAGAAAATCTTACAGCATAGTCCATTCATAAAACAGAGAAAAATACTGGACCAAAAAAAAAACTTGAGAAGCATTTGGTGCGTAACATCATGAGGAAAAAGAAAAACATATAGCTAAATAATTCAAATAAATTAGCTATGTTCCATGGGGACTCATCTTGGGATTTGGGTGTCCTAAAAAGAAGCATCCTGCTGTCTTAAAAAGGCATCCTGCCATCCCGAAGCACATCCCTCCATCTCAAAAAGTCATCCAGGAATTCCATAGAACATAGTAAATTAATAAAATAAACTTTTTACACCATATACATTCAAACTCTAAAGACTACACATTCAAACGCAATGAAGACAGCACATGTTAATCTTTCTTCTATCAATGAAAAGAATAAATAAAAATACTTAGAAAAATCAACATGCAAAATAAAATAAAACCTTTATACTTTCTATTTGTTTTTTAACTAATACTGTAAAACTGTAGAACACAAACTTCAGAAAAACCACACATTAATCTTCTATCAATGAAACAACTAGAGATAGCACTGACAACCAAAACATGAAATAGGAAATGACTCTGCATGGCAAGCAAAGATAATAAAATGAAATTGCAGTTGACTATAGGGGAGAGAAGCCAATAGTTGAGCAGGGACCAGTAGCTGTGACAGTATTTGATGCAATATAACCAAGTCTTTTCATCTATCAGACACCAGTAAATTCAAGGTAGCACATGCCACTGCTAATCAAAAGAGAGAAAGTAATACAAGAAGTGCATAATATATATATCAAGGAATCTAAAAAAAAGTGTCCCTAACTATAGATGGGTTTTTGACTGCCAACGTGGCACATATGTAAAGTTAAAGAACATTCAATGAATTGTTGGATGATACACTTGTTAAGGAATTATCTGCCCTCATTTTACATTTAATGGTGTCACCCATGAAAAAAATCCATTTTAAATGACAACTAGCCTGATTGGGCAATGCGGAAACAAAATATCTATAATATAAATACCATCATAACCTCGCTACCCATAACCTTCAATGTATTGTTGGAGGATACACTTGTTAAGAAATGATCTGACCTCATTTTACATTGTATATTTTCACCCATGAAAAAAATCCATTTAAAATGACATCTAGCCTGATTGGGCAATGCTGAAACAAAATATCTATAATATAAATAACACAATAAACTCACTAGCCATAAATTTTCATGAGCTGAGATAAACGAGAAGAGACCATGACAGTAGAATCCAGGTGTATGTATTTTTTAAATAAATCATAGAGACGGCCACAAAGCCAAAATAATGACATTGAATTTGGCAAGTTACGGATTGAGCATAATACACACATGATTAATTCATTTCTAAGCAAGTAAGAAGAATACAACTGGAAGCCTCTGCAAGTCAACCCCTGCTTGCTCTCTCCATGTTGATAATTACAGCAATTCCTTTAACTACAGAAGCATGTACACATCGCCCATGTAATGTTGGCCTCAGATCACCTATCATAAATGCAATTTACAAAAATGGATTGTCTTCTTACTTTCCCTTTCTACGCCTGTCATTTCCAATACAGTTGGGACAGAACCATTTCCCCTTGGGGCGTTCCTTGATCCCAACACAACCATAGTGGAACCACTCAATTTTGCACTGCATTAAAAACGAAAATAAGAACAAAGACTTACTTCCAAATTGTATCTAACAAGTTAGTAACCTATTTTCTTAAATCTTTAGATTCAAATAAAAAATATAATGTATAAATCCCAGGATACGTACATCTGGATTATCACATGCAATCATCTCGCCATAAGATACTTGGTTACAGAAACAATAAGTAGGTTCATTTGGATCAACTGGCAAATCCAGATCCATATTCAGTGGCTCTGCCAATGCTTGAGATCTGCAAAAACATAAACAAAAATTCATAGTAGCATGTTTGTGGCATACCAAATGTGGCATCTTAGTTATATAGCATATATGCATGACCCTGAATCCAAATTCACACATGTCATAACTTCCTTTGCTATAAGCGAACTGTGTGTGTGTATATGTGTCTAAAACACACAAATTCTAATTAATTAATTTAGCCACTAAAGAACATACCTTTTGTGATCACATAGTTGAAAGGATAACCTAATGACTACATTAATGTAATAGAAGCCATGCTCAAAATGCATTGCAGTACCTTATACCCAAGTAAATTCCCTTAGTAGAAATGCAATTGTAACCACTCTATAATTATGAATATTTCAGCAACAATCTAACAAGAAAAGCTGGTACCTCCGAGTCCACACAATCATATTATGCATCTCTGTACCATGCACCATGTACATTGTACACATCCCCTTTGTACCCTCATGCCCTCAAACATATTAAATACCATGAACAATCAATTAAAACCCTCCCCCTCCTCTTAATGGAACGTGCCTTTTCGCACAGAGTTGTATTCTCTAAGGACCAGATTCAACTTCCAATGCACGTCTTCAACAGGACTAGCTAGAACACTGCAGATTGTTAGAACTTGGCAAACAGAATCGAGCGCCCCAAAAATATAAATCTGATATTGATTACTAGCAACAGCACCTAAAGTTAACATAGAATATAAATACCAGTTGAACATGCTATACAAATGGATAGAAAAATCTAAATTTGTACCTACAATCAATATCTGATGTGTAATAAAACGCTTAGTTAGCATCATCCACATTAAGAATGAATTAGTTAAATTTTTTAACATTAAATTGATTCAGAAGTCGGAGCTGACAAGAATAATAATGGCATGAAAAATCTTCAAAAGCTTCTTGGCTAGAATGGAGAAAACCACAGTTGCCAACTCCTTGTTTCACCATTGTCTGTAATCAGTAAGAGGAAGATCTCTAGTTTCTGTGTAACTAAGTAAATAAAGAAAAGTTAAAATTTCTAAAGCAATATGTTTACTTGGAAAAAATAAAGAAAAGTCAACAACAAATCTCAAGTAAAAATAACAAGCATTACAAAAATAAAAATCTGAAAAACAATAAAATGTTTGCACTTTATCCGTAAGGAGAAAATCTCAAAAACAGACATTATTCAACTGATAGGTATGGATTCGCCTGCAAGTCCCAAAAGTGTCCAGAAGTGTTTATACGAAAGAAACAAGCTAAGCAATAAAGAGATCATAACTGTAAGAACTATGCAGTTTCCCACGATTATGGGGAGTAAGGTTGAGGTAGGGCTCACATTCCAACAATTCGACACCATGGAGAACAATAGAAGGTTTGTTAGAGAGGGACACCAAGAGGGATTGCTATTTCTGAAAAACAATTTGTTATTTGATCACACGGGAACAAAAACTCAGACTAGCTTTCAATTCCAAAGTCCACTGTGGGATGAGACAGGGAGTAAGTAAAGGGTCACAAGAGTTCATGCATCCACTCTTGCTGCCAAACACTTCAGAACTCAAAGCGAATAATCTCCTCGAGACGTACGCCTGGTATCAAGCTTTAGATCAGGAAGAGATCAAATGCAACTCTAGCTTCGAAGCTTCAATTTCGGTTTTCAGATCTACACACTCCTTTGAAGGGGGGGTATATTGTTTGCTAGAGGGCATCTATGAAGTTCCGAGTCTTAGAAGACTTCTTCGTGGTATGTTGTTGATGACATCCGACATACTCTGCCTGCATAGCTATTGAAGGATTATGAGTTGGAATGGCAGCGTCAAAAGAAAATGCAGCTACTTTTTGGAGCCAATCAACAGAAGCAACTCGCTCAACGAGAATAGCTGCCAACAAATCCGAGATAGGTGATTCATCCAATTCTAAAATAAATAAAACAGCTATATGTCTCAATGCGGCCCATTTGTATGAAGCGGCCAGCTTAGTGCCCAAAACTATCATGTTTGAGCAAAAATTCCAAATCAAGACTTTTAATACCTCTTCTCCATCGATCCATTTTTTATTTTCCCTTTATTGTCTTGTTTCTCCTATTTATAAATAATAATTTAAAAAAAAATAAGTCTAGGAGCTCCCCACTCCATACCGTGCGACACCCAGATTCACCATTAAAAAAAAAAGAGGTAGATTGAAAGAGAGTTATCTTTTACATTCGGAAACCCCTGTTTCTGCTCAGAGACAATTTTTCACAGCTATCAATCTGCTCAACAAATTTCAATTCTGCAAGGGACCCATTGGTGCACATGTAGAAAGAATTCAGTCCACCGTTACAGTTTTCAAAAAATTACTCACAGCAGACATTTTTCAGCAACAAGAGGGTTTCAACTTTTAAGAGTAACTGCTTGATTTTTGGAACAGAGAATCTTCAAAGGGACAAGCTGAAAGGGAAGGGAGGTTGTAGCCATCTCAATTCAAAGTTTTGCATCTCAGAGCTGCAAAGTTCGAAGAAGAAGAGCACGTCGATTTGCTAAGTTCCAGCTGCGCTAATGCCTTCTAACTGGCAACATTTGAGGCACCAGTAGAACAGTCTAATGAAAAAAAAGAAGAAAAAAGAACTACCTCGCCTGAGCTAAAATCTAGCAAAAGACACTTCGGTTCCTGTTAGGAGGTGAAGTCAATATCCAGATCTCCAATGTTCTTCAGCAGCGAGGTGTATGGTGGTGCAGTTTATTGTGATCCATACAATCGTACATTGGGAGAGGAAGCGAACAGTTTTGTGGAAGAGGAAGCGAACAGTTTTTTAGAGTCTTCCTTTTCGGAAAGGAAACGAACAGTTTTTTGGAGTCTTCCTTTGTTTTTCTATAAAAGGGGAATGACCCCTTGCATGTAATAATTTTGTGAAAGTTTTCTGAAATCAATAAAAGATCGAAGCTGCCATTGCCCCGTGGTTTTTCCTGCACACTGCAGGTTTTCCACGTAAAAATCTGTGTTACTGTTTTTCTGCGTTATTGTTTTGCTTGCTCATAATATTTGTTTTCTAACAGTTCCCGCTTCTTCTCATCCCTTTCTTCCACCATCTACCTCATGATCACTTCACCTCCACCTCCACCTCCACCTCCTTTGTTTCTTCTACTATCACTGTGCCCTCTTATTTCTTCTGTTCCTGCTTCCCAAATCCCCTTCACTTTTTCTACTGTGGCCATCTCCCCTCTAAAAAGGGCAGCCTTAGTTCAAAGGTCACTAGCATCAGACTAGTATTCTTACCCTCAGCAGTCCACAAGTCACTACAAGTACACTAACACAATTGCCTCCATAAGATTCAATTTTGTTGCGTGACTACCTCAATTTTGACTCCATAAGGCACAATCTGGGATGTTCTATCAATCAGGATTAGCATCCCCGTGAGTCTCCAAAATTGTAGTAGCTTGCTACTACCATCATTACTCCAAACGAAAGTCCATCACACAAGCTGGGCCAGAAGACAGAGAATGGCAAAAATCAACAAGAATCGACTAAGTGTTTGGAAGCAAGTAGAACCACGCTAGGCAAAGCACCCTGCTCCATGTTTATTTTTGGCAAAGGGATAAAGATGATGTGTCACCTCATAATTATCATCAAGGTACATTGTATGTAGTCCATTTTGTGGTTGCATGTTCAAGTATAAATAAGAGTTGAATGCTCATTGTAATGGTCTTTTTCGAAGCGATACTAGAGCTACTCTTCAAAGTAAGATTGTAAAAACATCCAAAATTGCAAAATCAATAAAGAGTTGTATGTGGTGTTCCAATTCGATTGTCTATGACTTTTCGTTGATGAATATGTGAAATCAGTGGCTCTACCCTCCTTTCTCCCTATTGGTCCTTCTCTTTGCTTTATTTTCAAGTTATTCGAAGATCTTACATATTGCAGTTGTTCGGTCTCTACTAAGAATGCCACTTGCACCAAAATCTAAACCTTGCTAAGGCTTTAGCCATATCTTTGCATTTTCTTTCTCTTGCACCCTTATCTTGCCAACAAAGTAGATCAGATTTATTTTTGATGCTTCAGATCCGTTTACTTTCCTTTAGGTTAGCTTCTTTATTTATTTCTCAGCTTAAATAGAAGGTAGAAGGGAAACCCTCCCCATCCATTGTTAAATTGTGGTCACAGGCGCAAATTGCACTTGCCGATTTACGTGTTCAAAAGATTCACCATGAGATTTAAACCTTGGCTTACAATGTAAATTCTTGACTTCCCACCATTTGCTCAAACCTCGTAAGTTAAATGTTAAGGCTGACCCATAGGATTGGAACCTTCGTTTACAATACTTATGTCCCTCCTTGTTATTAATTAGTTTATTATTTTATTTTTTAAATAAGCATTTTTCCACAAAACTACTCAATATGCTAGTCCACCCCCCAAAACAATAAATCATATATAAAATCATATAATCGAAAACTAAAAGGTTAGCAAAAAGTGCAAAACTAATACACAATAAAGATGATTACAGGGAGAAAGAAGTGCAAGAAAATAAATGGTAACAGTTACCAATATCAGATATTACAGTGCTAGAGTGAGCATACCTTTTGCGCCCCGGTTTTCCACTTTCATTTCCCCTTGCTATTCGGCCACTGTTATCAACATTTTGATCCATGGCCACCGCTCCACCTGCAAGTGGTCAAGTGAACCATGTGCAAGTTCAATATTAATCTAGAATTGCATAGGCCATAGTACTAAAACTTAATCAAATGGCATTAGCTCAACCAGTTAGATTCCTCAACTTTCAAGGAGGAGACCTAGGTACGAATCTTGCCAAACAATACATGCATAATGGCCAAGCTATTGTAATACCACTATGTGGTTGGGATGTATTACAGGTGGGACCCATTTCAATCCCATATAACTGATTTAAAAATATATATATTATTGAAACTCAAGCACAACCACAATAAAGATATGAATAAAGTATATCAAACCCCCAATCTTTGTATTTAGTAGAGTATATTTTTATTAGGCCATTAGATTTAGATTATAAAGTACAAGAAATACCATGCCAGAGGTCCTCATACTCTTCATTAAAATTAAAATCTTAGCAAAAAAGTATGAGAAATACCACGCCGGAGCTCCTCATAAAATCTTTCCATATACTTATCCAGGCGCTGAATATGTCCATCAACCTGAAAGCCACCTCATAGTAATCAGAGTAGTTTAACAATGATAGAAATACCATGTTGTAGTTGGCATCATAAACAATTAGAACATAAAAGAATGATGAGATCTGTGTGGCAATAATGTCAAATATCAGACTAGAGGGTGCCATACAGTTTTGCTAATTGCCATTTCTATCTTTAGAATTTAAATTTCAAATTAAGAGACAAACCTTTTGTAATCTGCGCTGCAGGCAAAATAGTAATTATCAAATCAACAGCTAAAAGCTGGATCCATATTCTCAAAGCAAATAAGACACTTACGTATTTCAGAGTCACCATATCTGGTAATACTCCTTGTTGGATACCCACATCCTATCACATATGGATACCATACTTCTAGGATACCATCTCCAAAAATATCCAAAGACATGGGTACTGTATCCAAACGTATTTGAACACATCCCCCCTATTTGGTCCATATTTGATACATCCATATATAGTCTAGGCACATCCAGACTTGCATCCACAAGATGGAATTAAAAGGAAAAATAATAATAATAATATAAATTAATTAATTAAAACTAAAATTTTAAAAACAATAACAATCACTTCTTTATCAATGAGAGCATCTATTTAAAACTTTTAATTGTATAAATATTTTTGTGTTATATATATATATATATATAGAATGCTGTATCAGTCAAATACCATATCCATTTACATGCAACATACATATATTTACATGAGCACTTAATCTAATGCATGACTTATGTAACAGTAACCACAAGAAGAAACAACAAATCTTGAAAAATTGTATAGCATACAATTGTGGAAATAACAATAAGTATATAATTTAGTTAACAAATCTACTGTTGAAATTTTGTGGGGAATGACTAAATTTTAGTCCATATTGTGGATTTAGATACCATCTCCACTGATAATCTACAATCCTTAATTAGAAACTGTATTTTAGGATATAACAAACGCGAGCTAAATCAACCTTTTGTTTCATATATGACCATACAGATTTCTGTTAAGACAGCTATCCAAGACAGCCAATTTATACATAAGCAACTCATTAAAGATCCTTCCAAAAATCTTAAGGACCCCAATAAAGAAAATGACATGCATTTTTCCATAAGAACGTATATTTTGACTCTTGGACGGTATTGGGGAGGGGAAGTCAAAAGACAGGTTAACTTCTTGCAGAACTCCAACCTTTGACCACTTGGTCATGTAATAATCTTTAAACGAAAGAAAGGGAGAAAGAGAGAGTTTGAAACAGAAACACATATGACCATGAAGATGAGCAGTGTGTCTGAAAAATGTGTGTTTGTCTTCACAATTATTGGAAGGAGTTTTTACAGCCTGTTTTTCAAAATGGCTAGTACAAATTTTGGACAACAACGGAATTTGTTTTCAATGTCACCAGTTGAGCCAACAAGTAATTCTTAGATATGAATCATTGAGAAAGTGAATGTCAACAACAACATTTTGCCAAATGATCATCATGACCACCAAAGGAAGCTATCCCTGCAAATCTTGGAAATGTTGATGATCACTAGGTTCAACAAAACCATCGTTGAAGTATTTCTGGAAGATCTGAACAGAAGGAACAAAGTCTGCCATGAAAGGTTTCAATAACAGCAGCTATTCTTTGACAAAACTAACATGTACACCTTTCACCTTCCAGTCATAGCTAGTTTGATTCTGCAGACATTGAAAAACATTGACAGATGACTGTCTCTAAAAAATCATTAACTACAGTTGATTCAAAAAATATAACCATCCAGTTATTATATTGTAATTTCCATCCACATATAAATATTGCGGGAAATTATGGGAAAGCTTCTTCACCATATAAGTTTTGTGTATTATATTAAGAGAAAGTACAAAAGCCTGAACTAAGCCATGTACATGTGAGATCACAATCAATGAAATTAAAAAGCTTGCCATCCCTTTCTTTTGGTGCATCAATTCTATTATATTATTTTCTATTTCTGTTTATATAAATGATTTTAGTTAAATAAAATATATGAATTGGAAAAAATAACCCATATTAATCAAGGAATCCAGGTCTCTTGTGGATGAATGCTCATGCATAAATACATGTAAGTATCATGATCAGAAGTTATATCAGTACAAAAAAAAAAGTTTCAAGACTAGGGCGTAGGGACTCATGTTCCAATTCTTAGTGTGTCTATGTTGGTCCCATTCAGAAGACATTTAAGATGTAGCATCCATAGATTTAGTAAGGAATTCTTAGTGTAATGTCATTAAGGTGTTCCAAACATACCAAGTTGAAATATTGATGGCTTCCTGATGAATGGTGAGGTACATTTTGTACACACCATTAGCATTTGACAATAAAAACAAGATCGTACTAAATTTTATTCACTAAAATATATTACTCGGGTTAATTTTAGTCATAATCATCTTGACAAACAATGAAGTAACATTTTCAAGGATTCATTAATGTTGGATAGTTCAAGACACAGAAGTTGTTGGAAATATGAGCAAGTTTTGTTGTCATTGATGTCAAGAGGTTGATGTCCAAGTTTCGACATCATTAATTTCAGCAGGTTTAAAAGGAAATCCCAAGGAAGGAGAAGCACGTTTAAAAGGAAATAATAATATTATAATATTTAGTATTATAATATTTCGGGTTAAAGGTTGAGTTGAAAAAAAACGAGGTCCAAGAAGTTATTAAATTATAAATCCTCAAAAAACCCATTTGGCAGATTTTAAAGGTTATGATTTAATTTATTTAAATTTAAATATTTTTAACCATGGATTAAAATTTAAATTTAAATTTTAATATTTTTAACCATGGATTAAAATTTAAATTTAAATTTAAATAAATAATAAAGGCACCAAAAGTTTAAATGTTAATTCGAATTGACGTGTTGGAGTGCATAGAATAAGGTATAAAAGGGGGCAATATTTTTTTATTTCAAATTATCCATGCAATTCGAATGCCCAAGAGAGTAAAAGAAATTTGTGCGCTGCATTAAGAGAAGAAAGAGGATTTGCATTTGTTAAGATTAAAAGGGCAGACCTTGTGATAAGACCAAGTGGAGCATCAAATAACTCACCAAGCGCTTGGTAGTGCAAGCGGCGATTGGCGGCTGGTTAAGGTGTTTGTGCAAGGCAGGTCAGGGGTTCGATTCGCGTCCCCTTTGTTTTTTAGCATGGCAAAAGTTTTTGATTAAATTCAAAAGGCGCCGGAGAGCAAGGGATAAAAGGCGCATAGTGCGCCTTTGGTTTTGTCTTGGGCGTGTGGCCCAAAGGCAGCCAAGCCATAGGGCTTAGGTGTCGCGGCGACGGCTGGTCGCGGGTTCAAGTCGAGCGCAGTCTTTGAGGGCGCTAATTTTAACGTGGGCCATCGTATAAGAGGAGTTGATTGTGATTGAGACAGGTTTTGAAGACATATCTCCATCAAAACAAAAGGTATGGGCATATCTTCCTTGTGAGTGAAATATTGTTGGATTGAATGTTGTGAAATGCAAAGTTGAAGTGAAAAGGATTGTTTGATATGCATTGTTGGAAATGTTTGAGAGAATTTTAATGTGCATGACTTGTGGATGTTGAAAGATCATGAGTATCATTGTTATCTAAGATTGAGAACTATCTTAAGCTAGGGTTTGTGAGAGATCATGAGTATCATTGTTATGTGAATTTGGAATCATCTTGAGTTAAGGTTTGAGTTCCATAGTGTGAGTCGTTGGAAGCATAGTGAAACACTTGGTTAGGGTTTGTAAACAAGTTGTGTTTCATTAAGTGAATGGTTGCATGAAGTTGATTGAGCATTATTGATTGAGAGCATTGGAGTGATAGTTCAAGATTTGTGAAACAAATTATTCTTTATTTCTGAATTGATTTGAAAGTGAGTTTGAAAGTGATAAAGTGATTGGTGAGTGTGAAACATATTGAGTCTCTAATCGTTCTCTATATGTTTCTGTGGTTAAACAAGATTCTAAGTGAAACTTGTTTGTGGTATTGAAGAGGTCTGTAAAAGAGATTAAGTTGAGTTTTGTATGCAAGTTTTGCAATTGAATTAAATAAGCTTTTGTGAAAGCTAGTGGGCAGATTTGAGTAAGTCCTAGAGGGGACTTAAGGACAGAGTTAAGCAAGTTTTTGTGAAAGTTTAAGGACAGATTTGTGTGAGCTTTTGTGGAAGCTTACAAGCAGATTTGAGGCAAGTCTTGGTGAAGACTTGTTGAGCATACTAGACAAGTTCTAGGGAGGACTTGTTGAGCAGATTTGAGACAAGTCTTAGTGAAGACTTGAGAGCAGATTGAGCAAGTTCTTGAGAGGACTTGTGGATAGATTTGAGGCAAGTCTTTGAGAAGACTTGAGAGTAGAGTTGATTGATTGATTTGTTTAAGGCTTGTGGCAGAACTAGCAGAGTTGATTTGTGATAAGATCAAGCTTTGTGTTAAGGCTTGAGGACAGATTTGAGAACAAAGTTTGGTGCAGATTTGAGGGTAGATTTGTGCCAGATCAGAAACAGTGAGCAGATTTGTGCTAGACCGAAGGACAGTGTTTAGTGCAAAGTTGAGACAGACTTGTGAGCAGATTTGTGCTAGACCGAAGGACCGTGTTTAGTGCAGATTTGAGACAAAGCATAGAGCAAGCTTTGGAGGTGACAAAGCAGAGGACACTAGTCTCCAGTGGATAGAGATCCATTAGCCAAGGCAGTGAGGACAGAGGTCTTCAGTGGAGAGAGATCCACAAGCCAGTGCAGTGGAGGTAGTAGTCTTCTAGAGGATCATTGCCAAAGCAGAGGAGAAAGAGTTCTCCTGTGGATAGGTATCCACGAACTTGATTAGGGGATTGATGTCTCCTTTGGACAGAGGTCCATAAACATTGTAATAGGGAAGGATTCCCAAGAAATTTGTTGAGAAAATTTTAGTGAAAGATTTTCTTCGTGGAGTAGCCCACATTGGGTGAACCATGTTAAATCATGTCTCTCATGTGTGTGATGCTTTGTGCAATGTTTACTGTTTTAATATTGTTGATGTTATCATATGGATTGAAAAGCAAAAAGTTTTATCTTATACTGTTTACCCCCTCTCAGTATAAGCACATGTTCTTCAATTGGTATCAGAGCGGGTCTCTCCGTGAAAAGACTAACAACTTGGAGGAAGATCCGTCAGAGAATGAAGAAGAGACCATGTTTGACATAAAAGAGGAATTCTTTGCTACTCTCAGGAACTTGGAAAAGGTTAGAAAGAAGAACTCAAGTTTGAAAGATCAAATTCAAGAGGATGAAGAAGCAAAAATGGAACTTCTACAGAGTCTTACAGAGTCTCTCAGAATTCAAGATAAAGGTAGAAAAAGGAAAGAAAATTGAACAAGATATGAGAAATTTATTAAGAGCAAGGGAAACAGAGTGTGAAAGACTGGAAGCAGAAATTGTTTCTCTAAGGAATGAAGTTGAAAAGACCAAGTTACGACAAGATATAAAGTTGGGAAACAGAAAGAGGAGTCAACTTTCAAGAAGCAGAGACATCAACCAAATATAAGCTCGTGACTCTACTCTGGAAGGAAAAGACATCAGGAAAGAAGAAGGCAAAGAAGAACCATGGACGAGAGTCAATCACATAAGGAGAAGCACTTGACCATATTTTCAAAAGCATTCAAACAGGTTACATAACCTCTTCCATGGCTATTGCTTTTCATGTAACAAATATGGTCATAGAGTTGTACATTGCATTGGTTATCTGAAAAATGATGTTAGTAGATATTTCAATTCTTTTGCACCTCTTATGAATGGTGATGTCATATGTTATAAATGCAATAATTTTGGGCACAAGGCTAGATGGTGCAAAATGGTATTTCCCGAGCCAAGTAAAAAGAATACAACTTCAACAATTAGGAAAGAGAGAAAAGGGCATGAGAAAGTTAGATCAATGTTAGTACAAACAGCCCTTCATGTGCAAGATAAGGGAAAACAATGGTTTCTTGATAGTGGATGTTCTAGTCACATGACAGGAGATAAAAGTAAATTTCTTGTACTCAAAGAAACTGATGGAGGATCAATAAGATTTGGTGATAATGGTTCAGCAAAAATTTGTGGAAAAGGAACTCTGAGTTGGAGTGCATAGCATAAGGTATAAATGTTAATTCTAATTAAAATTTGAATTGAAAGCACCGACGTGTTGGAGTGCATAGCAAAAGGTATAAAAGGGGGCAATATTTTTTATTTCAAATTATCCATGCAATTCGAATGCCCAAGAGAGTAAAAGAAATTCGTGAGTTGCATTAAGAGAAGAAAGAGGATTTGCATGTGTTAAGATTAAAAGGGCAGACCTTGTGATAAGACCAAGTGGAGCATCAAATAACTCACCAAGCGCTTGGTAGCGCAAGCAACGATCAACGGTTGGTTAAGGCATTTGTGTAAGGCAGGTTAGGGGTTCGATTCGCGTCCCCTTCATTTTTGAGCGTGGCAAAAGTTTTTCATTAAATTCAAAAGGCGTCGGAGAGCAAGGGATAAAAGGCGCATCGTGCGCCTTTTGTTTTGTCTTGGGCGTGTGGCCCAACAGCAGCCAAGCCATAGGGCTTAGGCACCGCGACGACGATTGGTCGCGGGTTCAAGTCGAGTGCAGTCTTTGAGGGCGCTAATTTTAACGTGGGCCATCGTATAAGAGGAGTTGATTGTGATTGAGACAGGTTTTGAAGACATATCTCCATCAAAACAAAAGGTATGGGCATATCTTCCTTGTGAGTGAAATATTGTTGGATTGAATGTTGTGAAATGCAAAGTTGGAGTGAAAATGATTGTTTGATAAGCATTGTTGGAAATGTTTGAGTGAATTTTAATGTGCATGATTTATGGATGTTGAAAGATCATGAGTATCATTGTTATGTGAGATTGAGAACTATCTTGAGCTAGGGTTTGTGAGAGATCATGAGTATCATTGTTATGTGAATTTGGAATCATCTTGAGTTAAGGTTTGAGTTCCATAGTGTGAGTTGTTGGAAGCATAGTGAAACACTTGGTTAGGGTTTGTAAACAAGTTGTGTTTCATTGAGTGAATGGTTGCGTGAAGTTGATTGAGCATTATTGATTGAGAGCATTGGAGTGATAGTTCAAGATTTGTGAAACAAATTATTCTTTATTTCTGAATTGATTTGAAAGTGAGTTTGAAAGTGATAAAGTGATTGATGAGTGTGAAACATATTGAGTCTCTAATCGTTCTCTATATGCTTCTGGGGTTAAACAAGATTCTGAGTGAAACTTGTTTGTGGTATTGAAGTGATTTTCTGTAAAAGATATTGAGTTTTGTATGCAAGTTCTGCAATTGAATTAAATAAGCTTTTGTGAAAGCTAGTGGGCAAATTTGAGTAAGTCCTAGAGGGGACTTAAGGACAGAGTTAAGCAAGCTTTTGTGAAAGCTTAAGGACAGATTTGTGTGAGATTTTGTGGAAGCTTACAAGCAGATTTGAGACAAGTCTTGGTGAAGACTTGTTGAGCAGACTGTACAAGTTCTAGGGAGGACTTGTTGAGCAGATTTGAGACAAGTCTTAGTGAAGACTTGAGAGCAGATTGAGCAAGTTCTTGAGAGGACTTGTGGATAGATTTGAGGCAAGTCTTTGAGAATACTTGAGAGTAGAGTTGATTGATTGATTTGTTCAAGCCTTGAGTTAAGGCTTGGGGCAGATCTAGCAGAGTTGATTTGTGATTGGATCAAGCTTTGTGTTAAGGCTTGAGGACAGATTTGAGGACAAAGTTTGGTGCAGATTTGAGGGCATATTTGTGTCTGATCAGAAACAGTGAGCAGATTTGTGCTAGACCGAAGGATAGTGTTTAGTGCAGAGTTGAGACAGACTTGTGAGCAGATTTGTGCTAGACCGAATGACAGTGTTTAGTGCAGATTTGAGACAAAGCATAGAGCAAGCTTTGGAGGTGACAAAGCAGAGGACAGTGGTCTCCAGTGGATAGAGATCCATTAGCCAGGGCAGTGAGGACAGAGTTCTCTTGAGTGACGACAGAGGTCTTCAGTGGAGAGAGATCCACAAGCCAGTGCAGTGGAGGCAATAGTCTTCTAGAGGATCACCAGCCAAAGCAGAGGAGAAAGAGTTCTCCTATGGATAGGTATCCACGAACTTGATTAGGGGATTGGTGTCTCCTTTGGACAGAGGTCCAAAAACATTGTAATAGGGAAGGATTCCCGAGAAATTTGTTGAGGAGATTTTAGTGAAAGATTTTCTCTGTGGAGTAGCCCACATTGGGTGAACCACGTTAAATCATGTCTCTCATGTGTGTGATGCTTTGTGCAATGTTTACTGCTTAAATATTGTTGATGTTATCATATGGATTGAAAAGCAAAAGGTTTTATCTTATATTTTCACCCCCCCTCTCAGTATAAGCACATGTTCTTCAGAAGCGAGATCATATATGCAACTTAGTTGCTGACATGTGTTGTTAAGGAGTTCATTTCGATGGATTCCATTCTGAAATATGACTACATACACTAAGGAAAGCCTTTCAAGTTGATTGGTCTTCTTCTATTCATGAGATAATATAATGATCTCCATCCTTGCAACTATCTCTGCCCTCCTTGTAATTATCTCCAAATTTTAAATTCCATCTTACTTCAAAGAGTGAATGAGATGGACAGAAAAGAGGACGACAGAATGTAGCTATTACCAGTCAATGTTGATTAGGAATAACATGTAGAATGGATGTTCAGCATAAGGAAAACATTTGTTATCATGGTAGGTCAAAATGTTACACATGAAACAAGATAAAAGAGGTACATAAATTTATTAAAAAATGAAAAACATTAAATAACAATGGCAATAAGACAATGTACAGCTTCATGCACCTATTCTCCATGCCCTCCTTGTAATAATATCCAAATTTCAAATTCCATCTACTTCAAATAGTAAATGAGATGGACAGAAAAGAGCATGCGATAGAGAGGATGACAAAAAAATGTAGGCTATTAGCAGTCAACGTTAAGAATAACAAGTAGAATGGATGTTTGGGGGAAGGAAAATGTTTGTTTGTTATCATGGTAGGTCAAAATATTAAACAAAAAGCAAGACCAAAAAAGAACATATAATGATTAAAAAATGAAAAACTGTTAAATAACAATGTCAATAATACAATATACAGCTTCATGCACCTATTCACGACCCGAGCCTATGATCTTGGTCATATAATTTCTTCAATACAAAACTTGAACCTGTTATTTCAATGATAATATCTAATACAATACCCTAGAATTTAGGACTACAGCCTTAAAATGAATGCTTCCATCATTTCTCTTCCAAAATGTTCATTTTTCTTAAGAACGGTTTCTGTCTGAAGTTTTGAAAATTTTCTTTGGGATTTTAAAACAAGAAAAAAATAAATAAAACTAATAAAGATATCAACTTTATGATTTTCAATGCTAAAATTTTCCCAGATGCAGCATAGATGCAAAACAACATGCTTACTCCTATCATGATACACTGCATTTTTTGTCATATAAATTATATTCCAATTTTCACAAAATGCCAGCGCTAGAATATCTGCTTTAATATTCAAATTTCATGGTCTGCTTTCTTTGTAACATTACTACTTTGCAACTTGTTGAAACTGACTACACTGATATTTGCTATTGCTGCCAAGAGAAATTGTACATTGTGTTTTAGTATGCTAGGATACTGTTGCTAAACCAAAATTAAATGTACATCCAGTTGCCAACTATGTGACTTCTTATCTCAATCAAAAAAAGTATCCAGCCAAAATCAAGCCTGTAAACATTGGAACTATAATGTATAACAGATTTCTCTTCTTGCAAAGGCTTTTGTATGAGGTTCACTTAGTTCAGGTCATTCTCACATGGTCATCATCAGATCTTCTAATCATTATTTCATATCAAATTTCATGCGAAATATTCATTTGTTTTCAAACCTCCAAATTAAATTTGTTGCATTTTCCACGTTTATACACCTAGATCAAGTGGGATGACAGCAAGAAGTTCAATAGCTTGGTTCTATTTTTTTGCAATTGGTTATATGGGGTTGAAACAGGTCCCACCTGTACTAGATCATGACTACAATATCTAAAAGTTTCAACAAACCATATTATTATGGGCCGCCATATCACAAGTGTCCATGACAAACGCTTTGTCAGGAGAATTAATTGCTTTCCATTTACCATTGTTGTTTTCAAACCTCCAAACTAAATTCACCACATTTGCTGCATTAATTCATCTAGATCAAATGAGAAGCCAACAAGAAGTTTAATAACTTGGTTCTATATTTTTGGTAATTAGTTATAAGCGGTTGAGAAACAGATCCCACCTGTATTAGATCATGACTACATTATCTCGGTATTTCAACAAACCATATTATTATGGGCCGCTTTATCACAATAGTGTCCATAACAAAGCATAGCTTTGAACTCGGGCTGCGATCATACAATTGCTTTCCATTTAACATTGTTCCATAATGCCTTGGACACAAACATAGACTATTATTTTTTATATATTTAGAAATCATTCAAAATATTCATTTATTTTAACAAGTTTTTATATTTATTTTATGTATAATTTTAAAATAATAGAAACAATATTTGTTAGCCCATGGTTTAGGGGAAGAGATGCACTTTATTTGAGACCATGGAATGAAAATGTTTCTATTGAGACAGAAACTTTTAAGAAGCTTCCAGTGTGGGTTAGGCTTTTTGGACTTTCATATCAGCTTATAAATAAGGATGTTCTGAAGAATATTGGAAATACCCTAGGAGAATTCATCAAGGAAGGACCAACAACTAAGGAGTGAAAGCATGCTATATATACTCGAATATGTGTTGCTATGGATATTTCAAATCCTTTGCCACAATCCATTAAGATTAAATCTGAATCAAAAGAATGGGATCAACAAGTAGATTATGAAAATATTGCATTTCGTTGCCACAATTGTTTTGAGATTGAACATATGGCAAGAGTTTGCAAAGTAAAACTATGAAGAAAGAGACAAAAAAATCTAGCCATGAGATAAACTTCAAGACGAAGCAAGGAAATCATACAATAATAGAATCTAGATCAGATCAAGGATATTCCACTCCAAAAGAAGAGGCAAATAAAGCCTATCTACAATATGAATTAAGAATGCAAAAGAAGATGTGGAGATAGAACCCAAAACAAAGACAGCAAAAGAGGTCAAGTTTATTCCAGGTAAATCATCTTCATTTCCCTCAAGTAGTATAGAATCCTCTTCAGGTAATAAAGGTGAAAGTGGTGAAGATGTTATCCCTCGCACTTTAAGGTTTCAAGAGCAAAATAATATAGAAATGAGGTTGGAGGAAACCCATAACAATTTAGGGTTTTTAGGGCAGAATAAGAAGGTGATTGCTACAGAAGAGCATCCTTGCACTTTAGGATTTCCAAAGCAACATAAAGAAGATTGTGTTTTTGAGGTTATTCCCTGCACTTTAGATCCTTCTGAACAAGGCAAACCTAAAGATGATAACTCTTACTATGAGCAGTGTGAGAAGATTGAAGAGATTGATGAATAGGAAAGTATTGTTGGGAATGAAAAAACAAAGAGGAAGACCCAAGAAGCAAAAACAAAGAGAAAAATAAACAGAAAGGGATATTGATATGAGAAAACAAAAGCAAATATCAAGTGTTAACAAGAAGCGGGTCTAAACCCACAAATAAAATCAAAAAAATAACAATGAAAATAGTATCTTGGAATATTAAGGGAATGAATAAGAACCCTAAAAAAAGGTATGTGAGGTTGTTATTGACAAGATATTTTTGGATATAGAAGCTGGGCAGCAAATATTTTAGCCATTTGCAGTGTTGAATTTCATCTTGACAAAATTTGAATTTTTTAAGGCATTTGATATAAAAGAGGTTGATTGTGGAAACTTAGCAGTTTGAGGAAGATGAAGAATATCTTTGATAGAAGGGTAAGTGCAGAATATCTCTTACAGAAAGACAACATTGGATATGTTTTAATTAAATTGTTAGAATTGTAATGAGCAATGTAATGTTTTGATTTTGTAATGGGAGTGGCCCCCAATAGAAGCCACACATAGCTTATTAAAAAAAATAATAATAATAGAAACGATATACTATTTTCCAATTTTTGAACATACTCTTTTAAAATTTATCCAGTCACAACCTGCACACACACACATGACCACCTATTCCCTCCTTTCCCAAATTTTAACCTTGTCAAACAAAAACACAAATTCAAGCACTGTAATTTATGTGAATGATGCCGGTGCCAGTCGTAACATTCAAATGAAGATTACAAACAGCTTTGTCCCCAAACATAGTCTTCAAAGCTTTACCTTCTTTATCCCCTCCTTGCTAAGAGGTTATTCTTTTGCATGATTGTTTGTGTTACATGTTCTACATAATTTTTTTAAACGTATTTAGGATTTTACCCACTTGGGTTTTACATGCTTTGTATAAGATTTTTTATGTTTTAATGATTAGCTTACAGTCTTCATTTCTACTTTGGAGTTTTATTTGTTGACTCCTTGATGGCACTGTGATTCTATTGTACTTTCAAGTTCCACTAACCTCCTTTGGTAAGTTGTGGACATTAACATAAATTCATTCTTAACATCATTTTAGCCAGTTGGTAGTAACCCAATCTAGGACCTGCCATAAATTTTAGACATAAATCTTACTCCAAGCCATTTTTACCAGGTTTGATTAAACCTAGTCCAATCTGAACCAAACCAGTTCAGTTTGGTCCAAACCTTTTTTCAGCCAACGCTGAAAAAATGCCTTCATTACACTCGATTGCGTCCACTGCCATGGACTTGTAGTCAAAGATAGTTGTAGTCCAGAGATATCTGACAGCCTTTGAAGATTTCCTACTCATTGGATGTCTACTAGAGGCAAAAGTGATGCGAAACATTGCCCATTTCAACATTAGAGGAGATACAACTATTTTGGACTTACATGTTAATTGCATTGAAATTTTTAAGTATGAAATCTAAAAAATTTCTGCATTTTTCATACGTTCCATGAATATTTCATCATATTGTATGTGTTATATATATATGAAAAAATTATTTTTTCAAACCAAACCTTTTTGAAAAACAAACCTCCAAAGTTTTTTGGCCTTCCATTCAAATCGAACTGCTTGAGCCTGGTAACTATGCAAGTCCAGCCACTCCTTATTTTAGGCCCATGGGTAGTTAAGCAAAACAAAATTCCAATTACTTGAATATACAGAATTGGATCACCTGATTTAGTTTGATCATATTTGGATATCTTGAGATCAACTTCAACTGGAGTTGTAATTGGTTTGCAATTCTCAATTCCAAGCCTCTAAATTGCATCATGTGCCTAAGGCATGAAGGTCCCATCACCTTTTCTGCCAAATTCAGTTTGAAAGATATAATGCAGCTCCCTTAATCTATCATATCCAATTCTTTTCTCAGAAAACTTTTTGGCTCTACAAACTTCCAACAATAATCAAATCTTGTGCACAAAGAATCACTAAGTCTGATCTATAAACCCTGATGTATTAGTTTTGATCAGATTTGCTCCTGAATCCCATGCCTTTAGATATCAGTCACTTCTGAAATTCTTGACAGTCAGCTTTACATGCCTGTTTCAGAGTTCAGACCACACAAGGCCTTTCCAATTTGCACTCTACACTGTCACACTTCCTATTAATCCACCGCCACCTTCCTCCACTCCCACTCCCACCCCTCAGGTTTCTATAGATTTTGACTACTACTATACCTTTACTTACATGGACCGTTTATGTCAGGTTCTTCCTAGGCTGTCATCTCTCCCTACCGCTACCGATCATTTTGCCTTCTTAGTCCAAGCAATTTGGAGGGCAGCGATGGACTCTTACCCCCACACCATCCACCCCCCTCCTCGCCCTCGCCCCCCCCCGTCATTTGTTAGAGTATATCATAATATATCCTAAGTTGTTACTAGGATAAGTTTGAGTGGTTGAGATTAACTCAGTTAGTTATGATCCAATGGATCATATTGTACACCTTTGCTATTTAAGCAAGGTCTCTTTCATTGAATAATATGAAGTATTTTATTTTCCAACATGGTATCGAGCTTCTTGATGGAAGTTGTCCTAGGGGGGGTTGAAGAGGACATCTTCCTTCCTCTCCATCCTCCTTCCACATCTTCCTTCTTCTTCTTCTATTCTGGCAGGTGGTTTTCTCCCTTGTGGTTTTTCATCATCTTTCAGCAAAGATTTATTATGGATATATTGTACATGGGTACCTTATCAGGCCTTGTTGCCGGGACTCATATTTGTGGATATCCCACTTGTTTGGTTTTGTTTTTCACTACCTCCTAGTACCACTTAAGGGGGGTGTTAGAGATATCCTAGTACCACTTAAAGGGGGGTGTTAGAGATATCCTAGTACCACTTAAGGGGGGGTGTTAGAGTATATCATAATATATCCTAAGTTGTTACTAGGATAAGTTTGAGTGGCTGAGATTAACTCAGTTAGTTATGATCCAATGGATCATATTGTACACCTTTGCTATATAAACAAGGCCTCTTTCATTGAATAACATGAAGTATTTTCTTTTCCAACATCATTGTCCCATGAACATTTGGTACGACAAGGACTCGACCACCGAAATTTGAAACATACCATTCGATACTCTCCCCAGCTCATAGCCACCTCCCGTAGAGACTACAGGCCGCTCCTCCGGAAGAAGAAACGTCTCTTCCTCTCTCAGAGTAGACTGGATCTCATTCATTCCCTCCACCACTCTCCTAAATCCTTCTAGCGCCTTATCCTCCCCCGAGACCAGGTCAACCATGGGATCAATCTTTCCTCTTGGACCACTCATGCCTCATCCCTCATCCCAAATCAACCTCCTATTAGGGTTCCTCCCCCCCTACTTCCTACCACCTCTTCTCTACTGGACTTATTAAGTAGGCTATTTGAAAGATTTGCACGAGCAAAGCAACAGATTTGGATGGGTAACAAACAAAATTTCTGAAGCATGACTCTCTTATTAGGCCCCTCACCAATCTCTTCAACCTCACTATCTACTCAGGTTTCCCTGATTTTTGGACTCAGTAATCATCCACCCCATCCATAAGGCAGGAGATCCCCACGAAACCAACAATTACAGGACCATCATGATTGGGCATGTCTTTGACATGCTCTGTGCGACAACATTTGACATGCTTCTTTCTCACAGGCTAGAGGAGGAGGGACACAAGGCCACGGGCCAAGCTGGTTTTTAACAAGACCACCAGACCACAGATCATATCCTAGTCCTCAAGGCTATTGTTGAGGAGGCGCGTTCCAAATCCTCGAGAGTCTACTGCTGCTTTGTCAACTTCA
Organism: Wollemia nobilis; assembly: GCA_028583015.1. Classification (NCBI taxonomy): domain Eukaryota; kingdom Viridiplantae; phylum Streptophyta; class Pinopsida; order Araucariales; family Araucariaceae; genus Wollemia; species Wollemia nobilis. The sequence goes on from JAQPPZ010000850.1 coordinate 16,033,369, forward strand.
TGAAAGCTTTTGACACGATACCTCGGCATTTACTACTTGAGAGACTTCGGTTGGTTGGCATTTCTAGACAGATTTTGACAGCAATTTCGCAGTTGTATGAGACAATGATAGGATGGTTCCGCTCTCCACAAGGGCTTTCTGACAGCATTCTCAGCACCATAGGAGTGAAACAAGGTTGCCCCTTTCTCCGACACTCTTTGGGATCTTCATAGACGAGCTTGAGTCATTTATCCGAGAGCACACACAGGCAGAGGACGGTTGCCTTCTCCACCATGTGTTGATTTCTATCCTCCTCTTCGTCGATGACATTGTCCTTCTAGCCTCAACCTCTGAGGGTCTCCAGCATCATCTAGCTACTTTAGTCGCTTTCTATACCTTGAGATAGTTGACAGTGAACCTCTCTAAGACCAAGGTTATGGTGTTCAATACTACCAAAGAGGCTCTATCCCATCTCCACTTCTATCTTTAGGGGCGGGAGGTTGAGATCACCACCTCCTACGTGTACTTGGGGGTTCTCTTCACTGGACCCACCTTTGGGTTGAAACCCATCGCCCAGGCCCGAGTTTGTAAGGGGTATGCAACTCTTTCTTTGCTTGAGAGGAGTTGTTTCAGAGCACATTTCCAAGATATTCCAATAAAGATGAGAATGTTTGATAACTTGGTCAACCCAACTGTAACCATGGGTCAGTGATATGGGGTCCTAGTCTTAGCCAGACTAAATGGTCTCATGTTGAATGAGTGCAGACACTTTCTTCGGAGATTCATTTGTTGCAAGGGCACGGTCCCCCATTCCATTATCCTGGCAAAGTTTGGGGCCTCTCCTCTTCGGCTCGAGATCATCTTCTCGATTATCACCTATCTACACAAGGTCTATACTTTGGGAGATACCCCCTCGGGATGTAGACGGTACCCTTACCTTACCCTTCATTCTTCGATGGACCTCTCTTTAAGCCCTCGAGGGGGTCGAAGCAGCTGGTATTTTTAGGTCTCTACACTTCTGGCCAGCATTTAGATACAGATTGATAGACTTCCCCCTTATTCCCTGGGAGCTCTCCCCCCTTCTTGGAATAAGGAGAAGATACTCCACGAGATCCGGAAGGACATTAGCCTCCAGTATACCAACTGCACATGGATCTCTCTCGCTGCCCCTCTCTCCCCCAAGTTGTCTTTCTACCACGAACACTTCCTTCAGATACAAGACAGCTGGATAGTCCCCCCACAGTACCTCTAACAACATACGATGCATAACATGCGGATTCTAATTGGATAGCTCAGAGTGTGCTCCCACCAATTTCGGGTTGAGTCCAATCACCATCTTCCGTGAGAGGAGTAGGTCTGCCTATTTTTCTCCTTTGGAGAAGTAAAAACCTTACATCACATTATTTTTCGATGTCCCATCTCCTATGAGAGTCAAGACAAATTTCACTGCCTTTTCAAGGATAACTCACGATCTCTATCCACCTTCTTCAGATAGTCGGACCAGCGATGTCTCGCACTCTACTTTAGAAAGGCGACTCAGTTTCATCAACAGAGGAGCTCTCCTCCAAGCGGCTCTCGCCTCCCACACTCTCGACCCATCACAACCTACTTCACCAGCTCAGATGGACCGAGGGAGGATATCAAACGGAAATGTCACATACCGTTCAAACGAAAGCAAGGCCACTAGACAACGCACCCATGATTCGTCAAGACTCCGGATTAGTGATGGGCAGAGACAGATCATCTATTTCTTCAACGGATATTCTTCGGCCTCGGTTGTTAGGAGAGACTAGTGCCCAGGGCCATGGAAGAGCACCCTTTAGGGAAAGGGCACCCCCCATGGTGCTTCATGTGTGTCTACAAATTTCTTATTTTTCTTTCCAGTTATTATATTTTGTTTTGGTATATAAAGTACAAATAATTTTCTCGATTCCTTTGGGATCGCACTAGATTTTATACCCATGCAAGGTGACCTTAACTCCATTGTTTGTTTTAAAATTAATTCCCTTATTACTCTAGTTTTCTGCCATTACTTGCATCTAGTGAAACAGCCCCATGACCAGCCCCATTCTAATGTTGAATGTCTTCAACCTACATGAAAAGAACATTTATTCATAGGCTCCCATTATGCATTGTATTTGACACTGACATAGGAGAATGACTATACCATTTATCTCAAAATTAATCATAGCTAAATGATAAATCCAAGCCCAGTTGACTAGATACTCTACAGTAGCTTTGTTGTATCTGCATCCAAAGAATTCAATATGAATCTGGATACAAATACAATATGGATACTATGAGTACTCCAATAACTTTGTTCCATATCTGGAGAGACACCTGCACCTAGTTCATATCCCCTAGGATGTTGAGAGCTATGTTGTAATACAAATTGTAAGCATGAACATAATGGTGTTCAGCATTATCTTGGAAAACATTTTCAGGGTCATTCCAACCATAGTTGAAAAAATCGGAATCGGATCGGAACCGGCATGGAATTGGGAAAAATCAGGAATCGGAAAAAAATCGGCATTTTTTCATTGAAAAAACCGAAGAAAATGCAATTTTTAGCTTTTTCCATGCATATCAGAATTTTTCGGGAAAAAATTGGCAAAAATCGGCTAGCCTATGAATCGGGAAAAATCGAATCGAATCGGGATTTTTTGCAGATTTTCTCAACTATGATTCCAAAATTAATAATCACTTGCCGTGACATTTCACTAGCCATTGCCTTTGTGTGATGTTTAGTGGTACAAAAAATGCTAATACTGTTGCTTTATCATATTACTCCATATCCTTCACACCAAGAAGTTAGCCTTGTAAATCTGAATTTGTGATCAAATTAGAGGCCTTTTGCCACCCGATATACTCTTTGAAGCAATTGACATGGTGCTAAACTGCTCACAAATGAGCACTTCTCTTGATGGATTACTAAGGAATAACATATTGATTCATCTTTCAGAAATTTAGATTCATTGTAATTAGTTGCAGTAGAACACATGCAAAAACCTCTTATTTGTCTACTTTCCAGTTTCCAATATCATGTTTTTCTTCATTCTGCCCAAAAAAAACCGTTTCAGAGAATTATATACCTTGCTGCACTATGTTGTGTCAGTATCATTTTTTTTGTATCCGTCCCACTTGGATCGAAGCAAAACAGACATCCCATATATGCATATCATGTTTATATAAGCACCAGTATATATGAAGACGTCTTATTTTTCTCATCCAAGTTGCACTAATAATCTGACCCTAAGGAATACGCATTTGATACCAAATAATTGTTGTCAGTGGATATGCAGTAAATATGCAGATTGCAGACTAACGATATGTATTGTAAATGAAGACTTTGAATATGAGAAGAACAATGATAAAAGTAGTAATATGATCAAGTCCCCAAGAAATGTGCTCCTGGAGATTTCTATAGTGAAGATGATATGTGAGATGTAGAATGCAACTGATTAAATTTCAAGGGACAGTCCACCAGATTTTGGATGGGTGAGAAAATCATTGTCGCATTATGAATTTTCTCATACAACATGAACAGAATGCACAACATGGATTCCCCATCTATCATTGTGATGATTAACAGCAAATTATAAAGCTATATGGGCCAGGATTTGAAATACAGAAATGAAATGAAATGAAATATTATTAATGTCCACGGTGGGCCAAACACGGCTATGTGAATTTATACTGATATAATAAGATTTGCATTTATCTTGAAAGTTTTTGATGCACACTAAAAAACAATATTAAGAGATAAAGAGGGTATGCATGCTTTACAGTAAACATAGAAGATAATTTAGCAAAACAGTAACAACTTAGCCAAAAGATATTATTTTCCATTAAATATGGCATATAAACAATACAAGTGAAATGATATATGAGATGTAGAATGCAACAAGAGGCCTCATGATTAAATTTAAAGAGATAGTCCACCAGTTTTTGGATGGGCAAGAAAATCATTGTAGCATTATGAATTTTCTCATACAACATGAAAAGCATGCATAACATGGATTCCACATATGTCATTGTGATGATTAACAGCAAATTATAAAGCTATACGGGCGAGGATATGAAATACAGAGTTGCAAAGACGGCTATGTGAATTTATACTGATATAATAAGACTTGCATCTCTCTTGAAAGTTTTTGATGCACACTATCCTAAACAAGAATCAGAGATAAAGAGGGTATGCATGCTTTACAGTAAACATAGAAGATAATTTAGCAAAACAGTAACAACTTAGCCAAAAGATATTATTTTCCATTAAATATGGCATATAAACAATGCAAGTAAGATGATATGTGAGATATAGAATGCAACAAGAGGCCTCATGATTAAATTTCACGAGATAGTCCACCAGATTTTGGATGGGCAAGAAAATCATTGTAGCATTATGAATATTCTCATACAACATGAAAAGCATGCATAATATGGATTCCCCATCTATCATTGTGATGATTAACAGCAAATTATAAAGTTATAAAGGCCGGGATATAAAATACAGAGTTGCAAAGATGGCTATGTGAATTTATACTGATATAATAAGACTTGCATCTCTCTTGAAAGTTTTTGATGCACACTATCTTAAACAAGATTCAGAGATAAAGAGGGTATGCATGCTTTATGGTAAACATAGAAGATAATTTAACAAAACAGTAACAACTTAGCCAAAAGATATTATTTTCCATTAAATATGGTATATAAACAATATAAGTAAACTTGCAAATTTAATTCAGACACAGTTGTTAGAATGCATTTTCTTCTAATTAAGCACACAATCTTATAATAGGTTTGTGCTTAGGTATACAAAAATGATAGTTTACATTTAGGAGCAAACACAATAGTCTCACCCTCAGAAAATAGTGTGAAACAAAAGAAAAGGAAATGTAGAATATACCAGATCGTAGGCCTGAGCTGCCAAAGCAACTTTTTCATCAGCTATGTTGCAACAATCCTTTTGTTCAGCAAGTGCATCATCAGAAAATCTAAAAAATGAAGAAGCCTTGACAGAAATGTTCCGAGAATCTCCTCCCCTTCTTATTTCCTCAAGCTCATGTCCGCATCCTCTTCTTATTTCCTCAAGCTCATGCTCACAACGTTCTTCATTTTGCTTTTGCAGCACTGTTAAAGTTCTCAAAACAACATTAGATATCAAGAATAGAGAGAGAACATTATGGCAAGACACAACAGCAAAGACACAATATGAATTTAAAGAGCAAGAGATAACAGTTTATGACTTAAATGACAAATGAAGAGAGTAAGAAATAGTTATGAAGAGAAATCAGCTAAGATTTGGTGCATGCTCTCGTGCATGACTTCACAAGCCTGATCAAAGATATGTGCTGTGTCATCTGTTTGGATCAGCATCCTTCGTTGTTTGTAGGCTCTTTTTTTGAATGGTTGGAGGCAAAACATCCCCTCAGTTACCTATTTCAAATAGATTTGTATGAAGGGCAAGCTTCTACTTCTCTCTCAGCCAAGGCGTTTGTGGCACAGCTATTGGCTCAAGAGACCAACAGAAACACAAGAACAGAAAAGCAGAACTAGCCGAATGGAAGCAATGGAATAGTTCCAAGCCTTGCCTGCCTTGGAACAGCTTGAAAAAATATGGAAGGCTAGCTCCTCATGCCCTGATTTGCAGATTGTGAGGGATTCAACTTTTACTCCAAAAGCTTTCTGAATGCGCACAAAAAAAAACAGGAAATCAAAAGGAGAATACAAATTCTGCCTATGCAAGCGAGGATACTTCATAGTAGTGTTTGCTAACAAAGACAACAGAGAAAGGATCTTTCAGGGTGGTCCTCGATTTTCTGGAGTGTGGACTTTCATGAAGTATAGGCATCAAGGATTGAGACAACCAAGGAGATGTCCCAAAGGCTCTATTGTAGATCTGTGTTTATGAGTTGCCACATAAATTTTGGAATGTCTTTGAAGAGAATGGCAATTTATTGGTTTGGTTCATTTGCCTAGCAATGACGACCCTAGGAAGAGATATCATCGCACACACACAATGCTATGTGATTCTCAAACTAGGTTAGCCACTGCCAAAAGAGCATTATTCTAGATATTGAAGGTTTATAATGGGTCCAAGAAGTCAGTTACAAGTGTATTCCACTCAAATGCCTCGGCTTCCAGGTGAATGGACAATTGGTTAGGGGCTACCCATAGGATTCCTCTTGGTCAACTCAGAGTATGCTCACATCAGTTATGGGTGGATGGACCACCATATTCTTCCAAAGGATAGGGTATGCCGTTTGTGCTCTATTTGGCATGTGGATATTGAAGAACATTTCATCTTCGGGTGTTCTGTTTCTTATGAGATTCGAGGGAGGTGCTATTGCTTGAATAGACTCAGGTGGATCACTTGCCACTTTTTTCAGCTATCTTGACAACTATAAATAATATATAAAAATAGAAATACTATCAAATCCCCCCACCTTTCCCCAATTTGTCCCCCAATTGGTTTTCCAAACTTTAACAATTTCACCCCTTTGATTTTCTGAATTAAAAAAACTAAGGTTAAATATATCGCAATTTCTGCAATTCAATTTTTCCAAGACCAATCAGATGAGAACCAAGAGGAGTACAATCAGTCATTTGTATTTACCCCTATTACACATAATGCACTTTTGATGGGATGGGGAAACACAGGGACGCAAAAAGAGGACAACTAGAAGACACTCCTAAATTTTGGCAAAAAAGTAACCGCTATATAATAATAGTAAAAAATATATTAAAAAAATTAAATTACAAATGTAAAAACATTTTAAAATGCACTGATTCAAGTTAATTATTGGTTATCTCATTACTAATCAGCACTTATAGACAAAATGAAAATACAATGATGCGTTATTTGGAGAGTATAGTGACTGGTTCAATGTGATTGGGCCACTGGACTGCCAAGGATGCTCTTCAAAGTATCATGTTCAACTTCTCATTTCTGATGACTCATTTTTCAATTATTTGTAGCTGTCCCAAAACATCCAAAAATATTATGTGGCAATACCCTACATTCATTATATGTACATAAATCGATTGCAAAACTTCTTTAGTGATGCCAAAGTTGCATGTTTCAACTTTCAACTTTCAACTTTCAACTTTCAATAGAAGCTATGTGGGCAACCATACATTTGCATTCTCTTCTCACTAAAAAGTTATGTTTTGGAATATGTGGCGAATTAAGTATCCAAACTTCAGTTGTTTATCTAATCTGACAATTCTCTGTATTTTGCAAACAACTCTCCATCTTTCAGTTGTGAAGGCACCCATCTATTTGTATTCTAGTCTCTATATATTAAGTTTCCAGATTTAAGCTGCAAAATGTTGTAAACTACTATATAGGGGTTGCCTAGGTATCCCCCTGTCCCTCAAGGGAACATGTAGGCATGTGCCATGTGTCTCCACACAAATGATGTTAAGGGGGACTCGACGGAGACATCCCCCATCTCCATCCCCTAGGTGACACACCTCATGGATATGCAACCTTGTATAACATAGGTATATACAAGTTTAACAATTAAATTTATGATCTGGGCTAATCATAAAGATGTCTGAGGGTGTCCAACTATTCTGCTCATAGAATGATGTCAATATAACCAGCATGTATGTCTAACAAAGGATGTACTCGCAATATCAAATTGAATTCAACAATTCCTATGTATAGAACTGTAGTGCCTTTGATGATGCCAACAAAATTAAATTCTTTATAAGCAAATGATCTTATTTATTAAGACACTAATATGGCTATGAAATTGTTAGTGCTCCAAAAATAACATTTTGTTGATGATCTTATTTCTAAGCAAATGATCTTATTTATTGAGACACTAATATGGCTATGAAATTGTTAGTGCTCCAAAAATAACATTTTGTTGATGATCTTATTTCTAAGCAAATGATCTTATTTATTGAGACACTAATATGCCTATGAAATTGTTGATGATGCCAACAAAATCGAATTCAAGTATATTGTTGATTGATATTGTTATATTTCATGAATGCTATATTCATTGATATTGGCCATTTATATTGAATGCTCAAATATTAACTTTGTTTAAGATCTTGGATATTGGGACCTGTGATTTAATCTGGCTAAAAAGCCATCAAAAGTGGCCCTCGCATCTTGGGAGATCTTGTGGGGCTATTCCTTCAAGGAGTATTATTGGTGTTACCCTACCTTAAAATATTATCTATCTTTGCCTCTTTATGGATTATTACTTTGTGGTTGATTTATTTGATATTTCAAAATAGTTAAGGATAATTTATGTTCACGAGCATCAAGGTTCATAACAAGTGGTATTAGAAAAACGATTTTGACAAAGTGGGGTTTGTTTTCATATTTGAAGAATTTGCATAAATTTCTTTCCAGAAAAATGTCTCATTCTCCAGGATACGTATCATTGCACAAAGATGTTGGATTCAAATCATTATTGCACCATTCTTTATAGAATTTTAAAAGCTTCAAAAGGAGGAGTCATATGCAGGAATCCAAGCAATATTGATAGAGATGTGACCTCTTGAAGTCAGTCATCTAGAACTATGGTAGTGACATTTTTTTTTAAATCTCACTTTTTTAAAAGGAAAACGGGAAGGGGGATTCGTGTAAGCAAATCAAACATTGTTTGTTACATTTTGAAGGAATCTTAAAGTATACTAATTATGTTGAATTTGGCACAGAGATGGAAATATGTGAAATACTATTTTTGGAAATAATGATGATATCAATGCTAGAGAAAGGTGGCAAAAAAAAAAATTTAAATGGGTTATATGGGATTGAAACACGCCCCACCTGTATTACATCATCACCACATAGTGGTATTACAACAAACCTTGGATATTATCCATGTATCGTTTGGCAAGATTTGAACCTGGGTCTCCTCCTTGAAATGTTGAGGAATCTAACCGGTTGAGCTAATGCCACTTGCTAAAGGTGCCAAAATTTTAAGTCTTTAAATTTTGCTAAATTTCTTCAACAAGGTAATCTTCTTTGTTCTCTAAAAAGGAAAACTTTGCTAGGACCAACAATTATCAATGCACTTGGGAAGAATTTGAGCAAGCTTTCTTGAACAAATGGGAACTTGGGTACAACGATAAGAATATAGCATATGGAACGTGTCTAAGGTAAGAAAGATAGATACGTAGATGTCT